>CM037022.1:5159115-15159115 GCA_020875875.1 Dioscorea alata
TCGCCATGCATGAATTGGTGAAAAGGTTGTCCTGATTAATGCATTTCTATGCCCCTGTGGATTTATTTATTTATAGTGAATGCTAATTTGTAAAGATATTTAATTAAATCCCAAGATTAAGATTGGTGTGATCATTAGCTATTGATTTTTATAAGTTCCCAGTGTATTAGATACCAAACAATAATCAAGAAATTAAAAATATAAAATAAGTTGAATGCCAATAAACTACTGACTTTTTAATTAATGAGTTGGTGAATGGGTTGTAGATGCGCCTCACTTAGGATTCTCTTGAGTTTTTTTGGCCTTTTTCCTTTTTCTAAGCCAATGGTGAATGGGTTGTAGGGAAGTCACATAGCTAGATGTTTAAGTTTTTAATTAATGTGAGTCGCATGATAATGTTGCATGTTTATCATATAATAACAAAAATACTACTTTTGCATTTGTCAAGAGGCTTTTAATATATATATATATATATATATATATATATATATGAAATTAAAATTTTGGTATGCACATGACACGTACAATGGCAAGGGAGTAAAAATGGGTTTTCCTTTAATTCAAAAATCTTAAAATGGGTTATATTTTTAAATTAAATGAATTGAATCTCTGTTTTAAATTTATTACTTTTAAATTTATTTCTTGTAAATGAATTGAATCTCTATTTGATTGGCTATATAAATACAGCCTAAATTGTTACAAGTTCTATGTGTTCTTTAGTGTTTGTATCTAAGTGCAGTGTCATGTTGAAATTGTTTTCATCTAACTACAAGCAATCTGTAATGAATTCACTGCATTCACAACACTAATCAACCACATCAATTGAATTCACTACAAGATCTCACTCTCCCAGCTGAAATCTCTTCTAATATATTTAAATCTCAATCAACTCAGTAATGATAATCAGATTTTTTCTGGGAATTAAACTATCAGACGAGCAAACATCCAAATCAAGCATCCACACACCAAAATAGTATCAATGTTCTCAAACAAACAAATGACAAGGAAATAAGCTCAGAGAGCTTTAGATCCAAAGGAAACAAAACAGAAAACAACAAAAGATGGGAACCCCTTCCCTCCTGACCGTCGCCGGAGACGATGACCGGAACACCCGTAGGCCTAGCTTTCTCGTCTTTTTTGTTTCCCGATTTTTCTCTTCTCCACTACCATATATCTAGCTACCACGTAGGTGCAACAGCCTTATCTAAAGTTGTACCTCCTCCTCAGAAGCGCTTGGACACGCTGGCATCGGTCACGAACCCCACCATCCTCTTATTAGCCCTTTTTATCCTTTGCTTCTTCTCCCACTCAACTTCTCTCTAGCCTCATTACCTGCTGAGTCCTTAGCTAATGACTTTGCTGAATCACCCAACAACCTCCCCATCACATGCTCTGTATTTAAATCCTTTGCTTGGATACTTGACGCCACTTGACACACCCCTCGCATGTGTGTACCGCAAGTGCACGGGTTGTCGAAGTAATAAAGTACCCTGGCGAGTGGGTAGTCGTATCCACAGAGAATAGTGTTCAGAAATAAGTGTTATCACTACTTAGCTATTAAGGAAGTCGATAAGGAGGAAAATTAATATGTATAAATATAAAAGAAAACAAAAGAATACAAGAAGGGCAATAGAGGTAAGAGAGGTAATCGATATGAAGATGGGCCACCCGAACAATGCTTCCCCCAGGACTATTGCTTCTAGTGCAAGACTAGTATTATACTCCCTTATTGATATTTACTAAGTCATGGAAATCCTAAAGCACACGCTCCCAAACCTAAGGTCAACCGTGACTAATCCCAACATTATTCTCCGGCATTAAGTTTCACTACGACCCTTAACTCTCGTTGACCTGTCAACTAAGCCCCAGGGGAGTCTCTCTTCCTAAGCCTCACACTACGTGGGATTGCTTTATTTTCTAGGGATTCCAAGTGATAAACCTTGTTCCTAAGTATAGTCCTAACCCTTTGGTCCAGGTGAAAGAGCCCTAATCTAAGTTAAGCCCCAGCACTAGATTCACTACAACCCTTCACTCTGTTGCTCGCGCAACTAAGCCCCAGGAGAGTCAATCTCCCAGCACTTCGCTCATCTTCGACTGCAAATAATTCTTTCACCAAAATGCTCCCAAATTCATTTCTTCATCGACGCCGCCAAATTGGGCACACAATCTTGCGTTAGATCACGTCGCATCTTCAATTGAACCACATTAACGAAGATCTTAATAATGTTGCACAAGCCGGAGCATGTGAGTGTGACTACCTTTGTGCCCCTCCAATTCACATATTAGTTTGAACTCAGTTGGAGGTTGGCACACACTCACATGTCTTTGAACACAACTTGTGCCTTGTTTCTTGCCCGATCCAAGAACTCCCTCAACAATCGCGTTCATAACCTATTCTTACTTCTTTTCTCCTCTATTCGTCTCCACAACCCTACATGCACAAAAGAACACAAATGCACACATATAAGAGATAAAATTTGAATAAAGTGATGCTCAAGTTAAGAAAAGTATACTTCGTATAGCTTATACACGAGCACTTATCAAACTCCCCCACACTTAAGCTTTTGCTTGTCCTCAAGCAAAAATAAAAACATGAAAGTACTTGTGAAGAACAATTGAAAGTTCTCGGCCTTTGGTTTACCAAAAGTATGCAAAAGAAGTATTCTACAAGCAAGAGGAAATTAAAACATCACATACAAGATATCAATGCTCTAGCTAAAAATTTGAATAAAAAAGGACAACAACTAGAAAATGTGTAAGTGTGTGTGACCTCACTCAAGTCAACCCAAAAAGTACTCCTCAAAGCTATTATTAGGAGGATTTATTTATACACAGAAGTAGGAGGTAGTAGCTTCACACAACCTCTAAGATAGCACTTTCCTTGGCGGCTGCCAAAGGTGGCTTTCACACTTTTGAGGAGGTAGCTCTTTCTACCGGGGTAGTAGCTTTCACGCATCCCATGAGATAGATCTTTCTCTCATTAGGGCATAACTTGTATCTGACTTATCAGAGTAGCTACATACTTCATAGGTGGTAGCTCTTTCCACCCAAAATACACAAATAAAAATGAAACAAATATTTACAAGCTCACAATTTTTTTTATCTCAAAACAAAAGAAAAAAGTCAACTAAAATGATGATAAACTAGTCCTCAAAACATTGAACTTGAGTTTCTAAAAGGTTTCAAGAGTGAGTAGTGCAAAAGAAATAATCGATCAAAAATTCACTAAAATTGAAGTAAAAACTAGAGCATGATGAGATACAATGTTAAAAATTCTCTTAAATTCTAAGAATACAATCGTTGCAACTAAGGTGAACCGCCACGGGCTACATGAGCATAAACAATTGAACGCACAAGTCAAGGTTTGTGCAATGTGAACTCCCTCCCCCCCCCCCCCCCCCCCACACACACACTTAAGATGTACATTGTCCCTAAGGTACACATGCAAGCACAATAAAAAGTATAATAATTAAAGAAAAAATATGTGGAGGTGGGCAATTGAAACAATACTCCCTTGAACTCCAAGTGTTGCGTTTGATGGAGCAATGTTCATTGAGAGTTGAGTCTTAACGGGTTGTGGAGCACACACGGTCTCAAGACCGTGTCTATTACTATTCCTCAATTTCCAAACATCCAAGACCATCTGCATGTATACACAAGGGGGTTCAGTGAAGCTTAACAAAAGCAAAATAAAATCAAAAGAAACATAAAAATAAAGACGCCCTCAAGTGTCGATGTCGTCTACTATTGGTACCGATGCTGCTACTGCTGTTGATGGTGATCCTAGTGTTGAAAAAGAAAAGAAAAGATTGACGAAGAAAAGGAGAAAAGATGTTTACTGACGAAATGGAAATAAAAAACTTCGAATATGGCTAGAAAACAACTCAAAAACCCTTTAAATAAGTGAAGGGAAGGTTGGGAGAACGAGAGGAGACAATGTTTGGTTATGGAGGCATTTAAAAATGAAAAGGTGCAGTTGAATTTTCAAGAAAAGTCGCAGCCGTTTAAGTTCTAGGAATCCACATGGCCGTATGGAAATTCCACACGGCCATGTGCCTCCACTGTTAGGGTTCACATGGGCAATAACACCCCTGTGTTTCCTCTGTTTGCTTCTCAGAACAACCACATGGCCGTGAATTCCACACGGCCGTGTGGCCAACCTGGCCAAGAAAAAGCCCGTCACAGGGGCACCCACACGCCCCTGTGGCTTCTCTGGAACTTCATAAATCCTCCCAAGTATTCCACACGGCCGTGTGGAATTTTCACATGGCAGTGTACCATTCACAAGCCCACCCATAGGGGCAACCATACGCTCCTATAGACTCTTTAGACAAAAACTTGGTTTTGCAGAGAATCCACATGGCCGTGTGGAAATTCCACACGGCCGTGTGCCCTTCACAAGGTCATTCACAGGGTAGTCACACGGCCCTGTGTCTTCTCAAGATGAGCTCTGAACGGTGACACACGCCCGTGTGGAAATTCCACATGGCCGTGTGTCTTCTCTAGATGACTTAGAAAAATTTACAAGCTCTGCAAAAAATTTCAGAAACTCAAATACAACATTCAGAGCCTGCATATAAGATAAAAATTCGACCAAGGATCCATGAAAACACACTCAAATGACCCAAAACTTCGACAATCGCAATTAGGCACACTCAAACACCAACAATCCATGAGAAAATCACAGTATACTCATAATAAAATGAAAACACCAACATTAGTCAATTATTCATGCTAAAACTAAACTAAAGCCTAGAAAAGCAATAAAAACTTGGGTTGCCTCCCAAGAAGCTCTTGTTTAACGTCACTTAGCTTGACGTACCTCTTCCTTACCTTATGGAGGCTTGAAAAGAGTGTGCTCCTCCCGACAAGAAATTGCATAGCTACTTCCTTTAAACCAAAAATCTACTTGCCGGGGTGGAATATTTGTTGGAGGCTCCAACCATCTTACTTTTGGCCTCCAAGGGAACAATTTGGGTTGGGAATTGTCAAAGCTTAGCATAGGTGGGTCATTGGATGGCTTAAATATCCTCCCCACATCTTCTCCCAAACCCAATATCTCTTTCTTGCATTCTATGAGTTGATCAATCCCAAAGAACGGTGCTTGTTCCATTACCTTAGGGGTTGCTTCTCCTTGTGTATTTTCAACTTGAAAGGAATATGACATTAGCAAAACTCCATGAAAAGTTTCTTGTTCACAAGCACACTGTTCATTCAAGCAATCCAAATTCTCAGAATGATGTTCTTCTTCTTTCTCTTCAATTTCTACAGCAGCGTACTCGGTCTGCCCTATTTCTTCATTATTGTTCACTACCACATCATCTTTACAAGGAACTTGAGTTGCTTGCTCAATACTTCATGTTCTTTGGAGAGTGTGTCAAGTATCCATCCTAATTGATGCTCAAGGTTGTTATAGAGGTTTCATGACATTTTTCGTGTGGCTTCCATACTTTGGCAAGAGGCATCAGATGCTTCAATAAAGTTAGCTAGCACTTTTTTCCACTAAGGTGCATCCTCTTCAAGTATCTCATCCTTTTGAAATTGCTCTTGAGGTACTTCCCAATGTTGTCCATCATTATTCCATAAGAAATTTGGGTAGCTCATTTCATTTGGATGATATGTGCTATAGCATGGATTGCTCTGTTGTTGTAAAGCAATAATTTTATCAACCTTTTTGCTCAGAGCTTCAACTTGAAAATATATCTCAATGACTAGATCAATCATCATCTAAGATCCTTGCAAGAAAAAGAAAGACAAAACAAAAGAAAACAAATAAAAATGATATAAGAATAAGAAAGGGTGAAATAGAATGAATGATGAATAGCTAAAATAGTAATGTACAAATGTCTCTAAAACGACTATTCCATGGCAACAGCGCCAAAAACTTGGCACACCCCTTGCCTGTGTGTACCGCAAGTGCACGGGTTGTCGAAGTAAGAAAGTACCCTGGTGAGTGGGTAGTCGTATCCATAGGGAATAGTATTCATAAACAAGCGTTATCACTATTTAGATATTAAGGAAGTAGATGATGAGGGAAATCAATATGTATAAATATAAAATAAAGCAAAAGAATACAAGAAGGGCAATAGAGGTAAGAGAGGTAATCGATATGAAGATGGGGCACCCGGACAATGCTTCCCCTAGGACTATTACTTCTAGTGCAAGACTAGTATTATACTCCCTTATTGATATTTAATGAGTCGTGGAAATCCTAAAGCACACAGTCCCAAACCTAAGGTCAACAATGACTAATCTCATAATTATACACCGGCATTAGGTTTCTCTACGACCCTTAACTCTCGTTAACCTGTTAACTAAGCCCCAGGGGAGTCCATCTTCCTAAGCCTCACACTACATGGGATTGCTTTACGTTCTAGGGATTCCAAGTGATAAACCCTGTTCCTAAGTATAGTTCTAACCCTTTGGTCCAGGTGAAAGAACCCTAATGTAAGTTAAACCCCAGCACTAGATTTACTACAACCCTTCACTCTGTTGATCATGCAACTAAGCCCAGGAGAGTCCATCTCCTAGCACTTCACTCTACTTCGACCGCAAAGAACTCTTGGAACACGAAGGTAGGAAAAATCACGCCGAAAGGGAAAGGGGACGTTTCGCTACCTCTCAAGTCACCCTCTCAACCCTCTCCAAACTCAGGTAGTCTAATCCTATAGAAGTTGTCACACCTTCAAAAGATAACCTAGATGATTCTCAACCCTAGTGTAATAGCTAAGGGAAAATCAATGCAATTAACATGCAAGATTGAAACTCAATTAAAAGCATCAATTAAGAAAGCATAATAAAAGTCATAGAAACAATATCATCCTAGGGTTTACAAGTCAGAATACCCACTAGAGTTTAGCTCTCCATGGAGCAATACAAAATCAATAAAGAGTTTAAGAACATATGCATAAAACCCATAAAGAAAACCCCCTTGTAGTCCGTATCTATGGTCTTGTGGAGCCGCCTAGTTTTCTCCACGAATCCCTTCTCAAGCCTAGGGCACACTTCTCCGAATCGATGCCGATAAAAGCTCCCCCAATAGCTATCTTCCAAAGGATGTCGATGTCAATGCCGTATAATCGCCTTCAAAGACCTCTAAGAACCTCTCCAAACCCTAGCCGAAAGCCCTCCAAAAGATAGGCAAGAGATAGAAGGGGGGCCCCCGAAAAAGACATGAAAATGGGGTATTTATAGGTTGAAATCGGGGTTTCACACGTCCCTGTGGATTTTCCACATGGGCGTGTGGAATTTCCACATGGCTGTGTGGATTCTCTGTTTCCAGATTTTCGGTGCACAATAAACAGTAAATTGCTACAGTGTTTTCCTACAGTAGCCACTACATTACTTGCACCAAAATGCTCCCGAATTCATTTCTTCATCGAGGCCGTCGAATTGGGCACATAATCCTGCGGTAGATCACGTCGCATCTTCAATTGAACAACATTAACGAAGATCTTGATAATGTTGCACAAGCCGGAACATGTGAGTGCACTACACCACAATTAGTCTTTAGCGGTGTTGATTTGGCGGCGTTTTTAGGAAACGCCGCTATATTTAAGACTTTCATGGCGTTTTTTCCATAGACGCCGCTGAAAATCAAATTTACCGGCGTTTTCTATAAGTGCCGCGAAAATATTGTAATTTAGTGGCATTTTTCTAATAAACGCCACTAAAGTAATGAAGTTAGCGGAATTTATGTAAAAAACGCCGCTAAATTCATGACATTATTAAATTTAAAAATAATAAATTTATATTTAGTGGCGTTTCCCAAATAAACGACGCGAAAGTACAAAAACGCCACTAAACTCCTGATATTATTAAATTTAAAAATAATAAAATTTATATTTAGCGACGTTTTTTGAATAAACGCCGCGAAACTAGTGTTATTAGCGGCGTTTATGAAGTGAACGCCACTAAAGTCTTGATATTATCAAATTTGAAAATAATAAAATTTATATTTAGCGGCGTTTTTTTTAAAAACGCCATGAAAGTTATGTAATTAGCGGCTTTTTAGAAAAACGCCGCCAAATTCCTAATATTATTAAATATAAAATTCATAAAATTTTGAATTTAGCGGCGTTTTTATAAAAAACACGGCCAAATGATATAAATTTTTTATTTTAAAATTTATAAAATTAAACCTTTTGCGGCGTTTATACAAAAAAAAACGCCGTGACAATTTAAATATTTTTTAATTTAAAATTTAAAAATTAAACTTTAACGGCGTTTATGGGTAAAAACGCCGCTAAAGTTTAACTTTTTGAAAATTCAAAACTTGCGCCATCTTTTTCAGAAAAAATTTGAATTTAGTGCCATTAATTTTAAAATTTTTACTTAGCGGCGTTTTTATTAAGAAACGCCGCTAAATACCATCAATTTTTAGTTTTTCTATAAATATCTTTGTTTAATAGAAAGAAATGTTAAGATGATATATAATAAAGAAGATGAAGATGAAGAATTTGTTGGTGGTGATGATGATGATGATGACGCGTTAAGAAGAAGAAGAAGGAGAAGAAGGAGAAGAAGAAGAAGATGAAGATGATGATGATGATGATGATGATGATAAAGAAGAAGAAGATCGAAGAAGAAGAAACTAGAAGAAGAAAAAGAAGATAATGATGATGATGACGAAGAAGAAGAAACTATAAGAAGAAGAAGAAGAAGAAACAAGAAGTCAAGAAGAAGAAAAAACTAAAAGAAGAAGAAGAAGAAAATAGGAGTAGGAGGAACTAGAGATAAAAGATGATAATAATAATAATAATAATTATTATTATTATAATTATTATTATTATTATTATTATTATTAAAAAAGAGAAAAGCAAAAATAATTTAAAATAAAAAATCTAAAACAAGAAATAATATTATTAAATAAGCCGATTTATTTAAAAAAATTAAATTTTAAAAATTAAAATTATTTTTTAAAATTATTTTTAAAAAACGCAGCTAATTTAGCGGCGTTTATCTGTAAACGCCGCTAATGTATTTAGTAAATTAATTATTTTTTTAGATACAAAACGCCGCGAAAAGTCAGAAAAACGCCGCTAATTGCTGAAACATTGCTGACAGCATTTTTGGCGGCATTTTTGGCGGCGTTTTGCAAAAACGCCGCTATCATATTTAGCGGCGTTTTAAAACGCCGCTAAATATTAAAAAAAAAACGCCGCTAAAGACCCATTATGGTGTAGTCGTGTGACTGCCTTTGTGCTTCTCCAATTCACATATTACTTTGAACTCAGTTGGAGGTTTGCACACACTCACATGTCTTTGAACACAACTTGTGCCTTGTTCCTTGCCCGATCCAAGAACTCCTTCAACAATCGTGTTCATGACCTATTCTTGCTTCTTTTCTCCTCTATTCATCTCCACAACCCTACATGCACAAAAGAACACAAATGCAAACATATAAGCGATAAAATCTAAGTAAAGCGATGCTCAAGGTAAGAAAAGTATACTTCGTATAGCTTATACACGAGCACTTATCACCACTCCAGCCTCGCCCGCCACCATAACACAATCTTGATGCTGAGCCTCTCTGTGGATGATTTCTATGTTGGTGAGGCTTCAGATTGATATCACTTCACTTTGGATATCATAATCAAGAGTTTTTACTTTTTTTCAATCGATCAATTCTTGTTGAGAAGGTATTTTTTTTCCTTCTTGATTCATTAATTGTAGTTGCTAATGTGAGCGAAACCTGTTAACTTGTGACATGTGTTTTTAAAATCATTATCTTTGGGTCATTCATGCAATAGAAGTGGTATGGAGAGATTGTCTCTAGCATGGGGTCTGATATTAGTCCTTATTTGTTCCTTCTTGTAGTATGGAATTGTCTGTGCCAATTTTGTAATTAAGAGGGTTTGTTGGGTTATCATTAAATTTTGACAAGGCTCTCTTAGATAAATAGTGGTGGTAAAGGTTCTCTAACCAGCAGTCATACTGCTGGTCTCAAGTTATTCTTTTTAACTAACATTGCAGGAGTCTCATGTGGTACTTAGATAACAACCCTCATTAAGAAAATTGTTCTTTTTGGGTGGAGATTTTACACATCTTACTTGAGTTCTAGTCCTGTATTTTGCATTGAATTTTCCATTTTTCGGTGCATATTCAAATATCATTTATTGTTGTTGTTGATGTTTTTGTTAATTGTTATTTACCTTTTTATATTCATCATTGTAGTTTTTTTTTTTTTAATTTTGGGTTGGTTTAGTTACTTCTACTTTGTGTCATATTAATTTGTATAGCTTTAATATAATAATATCTTTCTATTTTTTTTATTTTTAACAAAATTTATAGATCCGAAATTGATCATCTTTCTGCACACCTACACCAATAACTAATAACTAGTTATTATAATGAATCTTGAATTATTTTAAAAAAAAATGACTCTTAAACTTGAGACTTTTGAACATTTTACTTTTATTTTTAACATAGGGCTAATTACCACTAGTTCATGAGCCATTTGGTTTATTTTTTATTTTATAATAATATCTTTTGAATTATATTTATTTTATAATATGAAGTCTGCTTTATTCATTTTATTATATATATTTGTCAAGTTTAAACATTTTTTGTTGGAAGAATTCTTAGGATGTGATGTAATAAATTAAGTATAATAATAAAAAAACTTTTGGGATTTATTATTTTTATTATTTGTAGGTTTTATCTTTTGAAAACCTATGTGAAGATAATATAATTTTGTCATTAAAATAAGAAGAGCTTGTTAGTTGAGTCTTTGATGTTGGAGGATTGTCACTGTTTATCAAGTTAACCGTGAGTGTTTGGTTTATTTTTCAACAATAACTTTTAAATAATAATAATAAACAGTAAATTATAATTATTTTCTTTTTAAGAATAAGGGAAATTATTTTCTTGTAAAAGTTTCTCTGAACTTTTTTTATATGATTAAGAAAATAAATAAACAAATAAATAGATAAATAAATCAAGATTTCTAAATAATATATATATATATATATATATATATATATATATATATATATATATGATTAGCTGTATTTTTTTTTGTTTTTAAAAATCAAAAGTTCTATTTAACGTACAATGTGCTACGTATATAATTAATGCTTCTTTTTCACAAATTGAATTTGAAAAGAAAAGTTAAAGGCCATACTTTTTTCTAGGTGTGTCTTTGTCAAATGAACAAGTTATGGAGGAATGGTCCAATTAGGTATGCTAAGTGGAATTTTGTGATTGCCACGTTGGTAAATCACTTTGGAGATAATAAGACACAAACTTGGGACAAAGTCTTTTGTAGTACTAAATTATTTATTAATATTTATTTATTATTATTATCATTATTATTTGTATTGATTAATAAATGCAAAGATAGACATGCATGGGTAAAAAAGAAAGGGGCGAAAGAATGCATCCAATTACATGAATAAGATAAGGTTTCATGCAAAGATATGATAAATTAATCCCACTAATCATTTTCCTCTTTCTTACTACATTACTTTTTTTTTTTTTTAAATTTTAAGTGAAAGAGAAAGAAAGAATGCTTGAATTACGTGCAAGGGCTATAGACACTAGTTGAATGAGGATTGATGCTCTATTTAGTGAGAAAGAGAAAATTCATGGGTTTAATGAAAAGAAATTGATTGAATTTTTGCATTTGAATCCAAATGTGTTATGATTTTGAGTTGGTAACAACACATGATTTATTGTGTTTTATGAGGGACACTTTTTATATTGTTTGATATATCAGGACAGGATTAGTTATGCTATGTTATTAGGGGCTAATCTGATTAGTTAGGGCATGTTATTGACTGGTGTAACTTATTCTGTTTTGTATGTAAAGAGTTTCATAGGTTTGAATAGCAAGCTCTTGTCTTTATTGAAGAAAAAAAAATCAAAATAAAAGCTTTTATTTTTAATGTATGTGTTTTGAGTATATTTTTATTCTATAGACATGTGTTACTTATAGAAAATTGATTGTTCTTTTATGTTCTCAGAATATAGACGGGGACTAATCGGGATTGGATGTATAGTAGACTTACACATGGACATAAGTTCATTAACCATGAATTTGTGGAAGGGGTAGAGCCATTCATCAAATATGCTTGTGACCAACCGAGATTTATGGATGGTGATAAAATAAGATGCCCTTGTTGTAAGTGTCAAAATTGAAGTTATGAAGTGGTTGATAATGTGAAGTTACACCTTCTGAAGAATGGGTTTATTCAAGATTATCGTTAGTGGGTATATCATGGGGAACCATTACTATATGCAAATTGTATTGAAACTCAATGCATCTCTTCAAGATCGCAAGGTGTGGAAGGATCAAGTTAATACAGGGACATGATCATTGATGTAATTGGTCCTAAGTTTGATCCGTATTATGATGCAAATGAAGAAGAAATACCAAACCCCACAACTTAAAAATTGTATGACATGCTTCATATAGAAGAAGAACCTTTATGGCCTGGATGTGAAGCGCATACCCAATTATCTGCTGTTGCAAGATTATTAACAATAAAATCTGAGTTTCAAATGTCTGAGAGATGTTATGATGATGTATTGGAATTTAGCAAAAAGGTATTACCAGCCTAATAAGTTGGTAGATGACTTCTATAATACAAAGAAGATTGTTGCAGGCTTGGGTCTTCCATGTGAGAAAATCCATTGTTGCATAAATGGATGATGTTATATTGGGTGAGGATAGTGACAGAAGAAGTTGCAAGGTTTGTAACCATCCTCGATATAAAAGTGGGAAGAAAGCCATAGGAAATCACAAAGATAATTCACCGAATCAGAAGATGTAATATTTTCCTCTGACACCTAGGCTACAAAGATTGTATGCTTCAAAGGTGACAGCAAACGATATGAGGTGGCACAAAGAGCATGACAAAAAAGATGGCTTGATTTGCCATCCTTCTGAGGCCGAAGCATGGAAGCATTTTGATTAGATACATCCTTCTTTCTCATCAGAGGCTCGAAATGTAAGACTTGGGTTGTCTACTGATGGGTTTCAACCATTTGGACAATCAGGTAAACAATATTTTTGTTGGCCTGTTATTATCACGCCATACAATTTGCCGCCGTGGATGTGTATGAAGGACCCTTATATGTTTTTAACTAGTATTGTACCTAACTCAAAAAACCCAAAGCAAAAGTTAGATGTGTACTTGTAACCATTAATAGCAGAGTTAAAACATTTCTAGAATGTTGGAGTACAGACATGATTTGTACAAGAAACAAAATTTTCAAATGACAGTTGCACTCATGTGGACCATTAGTGACTTCCCGGTTTTTGCAATGCTATCAGGATGGAGTACAGTAGGAAAAAAAGCTTGTCCATATTGTATGGATAAATCAAAGTCTTTTAGCCTTGTTAGCGGTAAAGTTTCATGGTTTGATTGTCATCAGCAATTCCTATCTACACATCATCCTTTCCGAAGAAACAGAAATAACTTCCTAAAGAACGAGATTGAAGAGTCTTCACCTCCATTTATTCTTTCTAGGAATCAAATTTTGAAACAAATTGAAGACTTAAAATTGAGAGAATAACAAAAGTGGATGCTAAACTGTGGAATGCTCTTGTTTGTATGTCAAGTTGATGGCACAAGCGTAGCATATTTTGGGATTTGCCTTATTGGAGTACCAATCTCATCCGTCATAATCTTGATGTCATGCATATTGAAAAAAATATTTTTGAAAATGTGTTTGGCACTGTGATGGATGTGGAAGGCAAAACCAAAGATAATACAAAAGCAAGAGAGGATGTGAAAATATATTGCAAGAGTAAAGAATTGGAGAAAAATGAAGCGACCGGGAAATATCCTAAAGCTTGTTTTAGCTTAAATAAGGAGGAAAAAAAAGTTGTTTGTGAATGGGTAAGTCAACTTCGGTTTCTGGGTGGGAATGTTTCAAATATGGCAAGATGTGTTGATATGTGCAAGTATAAGATGTATGGAATGAAAAGCCATGATTGCCATGTATTCATGCAATGGTTAATCCCTGTAGCCTTTCGTGAATTATTACCCTTCTCGGTCAGGAAAGCTTTGACAGAGTTAAGCCTATTTTTCAAAGGCCTTACTTGTTCTACGATTAGAGTGGAAGACATGAGTAGACTTATCGAAGAAATTTCTGTAATATTATGCAAGTTGGAGCGTATATTCCATCCAGGTTTTTTAGACTCAATGCAACATCTTCCAATTCACTTACCATATGAAGCAAGGATAGCAGAACCAATGCAATATTGTTGGATGTACCCATTTGAGATGTAAACTTTAATATGAATTCAACAAATATGATCTTGTCTATCGTCTATTTTTTCAATTTGATATGACTATTCTTATTCATAATTTAGGTTCTTACATCATTTAAAGAAGAAAGTAACTAACAAAGTGAAGGTTGAAAGTTCAATTTGTAATGCGTACTTAGTTGAAGAAGCATCAACTTTTTGTTCATATTACTTTGAGCCTCATGTGAACACAAAGATAAGAAAAGTACCCCGCAATGATGATGGAGGAGAGGTTGAAACATTTGAAGATCTTCTTTCAATATTCAGTTTTCATGGTTGACTATATGGACAAGCAAAATCAAGACGTTTGACTGATAAAGAGTACTATCAAGCTCAAACTTAAGTCTTAATAAATTGTGATGAGGTTCAACAATATGTCAAGTATGTTTCTCTATTTCAATTTAATTAGAAAGTAAATCTTTACTCTCATTCTTTTAACCTATATGGTTTTGCCTTTGAAGGATATTGGTGGAAGAGATGGTGGAAAATACACCAAATATAACTGATGTACAAGTTGATGATAAATTAGAAAATGAATTTGCTAACTGGTTTATAATTTATGTACGTCTTACTTATCAATCCCAATATATTGATTTCTTGCCTATTAATATTAACATTCCATGTTATTATGTAGGCATGGGATCCTAATAATAATATGACAAATCAAATGATGAAGGGTCTCGCAACTGGGCCTTTAAAAGTTGTGATGCCTTATCCAATATATTTCAGCAAATGGTATAAATTCCACACAATTGAGCATGGTTTGAGAAGAATGACAATTAATAGTGGAGTGTGTGTAAAGGGCTTTAACCACAGTACAACATCATATGATTATTATGGTCATTTGAGGAAGATTATACAATTAGAGTATCTAGCACTTCCAATAAAAAAGACTACATTGTTCAAGTGTGATTTGTTTGATCCAACTCTAAATGTTGGGATGAAGATACACAAGGATTACAATCTTGTGGATATCAATCACAAAAGAAGTTTTAACAAGGATGAACCTTTCATTTTGTCTACACAAGCAACGCAAGTATGTTATACATCTTATCCAAGCATGAAACATGACAAGGATAATTGGTGGGCTGTATGCAAAATTAAACCAAGACAAGTAGTTGATGCTCCAATAGTAAATTTGGCATTCCAAGAAGATGAAATCGAAGAGCACTCCATTGACAATGTCGATGATATACCGAGACTTCTAAATGGTTCAAATGGAGGTTCCATGGAGGTTAATAAAAGCCATGATGATATATTGGAGGATGAAATTGAAATAGATTATGAAAGTGAAGATAAATTAGAAGATGATGAAGATAAATATATATCCAATGATAATGAGTTGTAATCATTAGTTTTCTTGCTAGATTGGTGAACAGTTGCAATATGTTTTATGTATCATAGTAATTGATTTGCAATTTTATTCAAGTTATGATTATTGTGCATTGTTAGTTTTCTTTTGCTAATGTATATTACTTTTGTCAAAAGATATTGTTTTAGTTTATTTATATCATGTATTATTTACATATGTTAACTGATTTTCTTATCAACTAATTATATTTCTATAATTTTATAAATATGGCTAGGGATAAAGAAAGGACCAGATTAAGAGGTGGAAGGAGTGGAGGCCACACTTCTCATGCTCATTCAAACATTGAAGGATCAAGCAATGCTGATAGTGCACCATTTTCAAGTGCCAATATTCCAATTGTTGAGGAAACAGTGAATGGTATTGAATCTCAACAATCTAATCAAAATGTTGTAGCTGTTAGAGATAGTCAAGCAAACTATGGTAGCACACAAGATGCTTCAAACATTGATGGGAGGTTGCGTATCATAGTTGTTGACACACCCCATGCGTGTGTACCCCACAAGTGCACGGGTTATCGAAGTAATAATATACATTGGTGAGTGGGTAGTCGTATCCACAGGGAATAGGGATTTGAGATACAAGTATTCACTATGTAGCTAATGCGATGTGTGGAAAGAAATCAATGAGTGAGTGTGAAAGCAATTACTAAAAACAAGAATTAAAATAGAAGTGTGGAAGGTGATAGAGTGCAAGTAAGAGTAAAAAGAGTAGGACAAGCAATGAGTAAAGTTGGGTACCCGGACAAGCTACCCCTAGGACTTATGCTTCTAGTGCAAGACAATGCTATTATACTCTCCTATTGATGTTAATTGAGTCGATAAAATCCTTAAACACACGGTCCCAAACTTAAGGTCAACCGTAACTAACCCCAACACTATGCCCCGGCATTAGGTTTCACTACGACCCTTGACTCTCGTTGACCTGTCAACTAGGCCCTAGGGGAGTCTATCTTCCTAAGCCTCACACTGCGTAGAATTGCTTTGAGTTCTAAGGATTCCTAGTGATTAACCCAGTTCTTATCTATAGTTCTAACCTTTTGATCCAAGTGAAAGAACCCTAGTCTAAATTAAGCCCCAGCACTAAGATTTACTTCAACCATTCACTCTGTTGCTCGTGCAACTAAGCCCCAAGGGCAGTTTATCTCCTAGAACTTCACTCTATCTCGACCACGAGTAAATCATGGAACATGGAGGTAGGGAGAATCACATCGGAGGGGAAAGGGGACGTTTCGCTACCTCACGACTCACCCTCTCAACCCTCTTCAATCCTAAGTAGTCTAATCCTATAGGAGTTGTCACGTCTCCCAAGGATAACCTAGATTATTCTCAACCCTAGTGTCACGGTGACACACCCCTTGCGTGTGTACTCCGCAAGTGCACGGGTTGTTGAAGTAATAAAATACCCTGGTGAGTGGGTAGTTGTATCCACAGGGAATAGTGTTCAGAAAATGGAATAGATGGTAAAAGAAAGTAAAAGAGACCAAGAAGGGCAATAACGATAGGAGAGGTAATCGATATAAAGATGAAGTACCCGGACAAAGCTCCCCCTAGGACTAATGCTTCTAGTGCAAGACTAGTATTATACCCTCTAATTAATGTCTAATGAGTCGTGGAAATCCTTAAGCACACGGTCCCAAACCTAAGGTCAACCGTGACTAATCCCACACTATACCTGGCTCTAGACTTCTCTACGACCCTTGACTTTTGATGACCTGTCACCAAAGCCCCAGGGGAGTACCTCATACTAATGCCTAGCACCGTGTGAAATTGCATGGAGTTCTAGGGATTCCAAGTGAAAGACCCTATCCATAATTATAGTTCTAACCCTTTGGTCCAGGTGGAAGAACACTAATCTAAGTTAAGCCACAATCCTAGGATTCACTCAACCCTTCGCAAGGGAGTTCATCTCCTAGTACTTGACTCTACTTTGATCGTGATTAACTCTTGGGATACGGAGGTAGAGAAATTCACACCAGAGGAAAAGGTGACGTTCCGCTACCTCTCGACTCACTCTCTCAAACCTCTCCAAGCTTGTGTAGTCTAATCCTATAGAGGTTGTCACACCCTCAAAGGATAACCTAATAGATTCTCAACCCTAGTGTCACGGCTAAGGGAAAATCTCATATAATCGACATGCAAGATTGGAACTCAATAAGAAAACATCAAATTAATAAAGCATAATAAAAGTTATAGAATCACAAGCATCCTAAGGCTCACAAGTCCGAATGCCCACTAGGGGTTTAGCTCTCCATGGAGCAATACAAAATCAATAAAGAGTTTAAGAACATATGCATGAAAACCATAAAGAAAACCCCCTTGCAGATCGCATCGATGGTCTTATGGAACCGCACGTCTTCTCCAACGAATCTCTTGTTAAGCCTAGGGCACACCTCGCCGAATCGATGCCGACGAAAGCTCCCCCAATAGCTTTCTTCCAATGGATGTCGATGCCGATGCCATATAATCGCCTCCAAAGACCTCCAAGAACCTCTCCAAACCCTAGTCGAAAGCCCCCCAAAAGATAGGCAAGAGATAGAAAGGGGGGGATCCCCAAATAGATCTGAAAACGGGTTATTTATAGGCTTAAATCGGGCTGAAATCGAAGTTTCACACGCCTCTGTGGATTTTCCACATGGGCTGCAGAATTTCCACAAGCCCGTGTGTTAATTCCACACAGCCATGTGGAAATTCTGTTTTGTTGATTTTCGGCAGACTATGAACAGTAACTTGTTGCAGTGTTTTTGCTACAGTATTTAGATACAGTAACTGCTATAGTACTTCACCGAAATGCTCTCGAATTTATCGTTCTTCATCGAGACCGTTGGATTGGGCACACAATCAATGGTAGATTATGTCGATTACTTCATTTCTCTTCATTGGCGAAATTCTCCAATCCTACACGAGTTAGACTTTTGTGAATGTGACTGCCTTTGTGCCCTCCAATGAACGTTGGAACACACCCACAAGTCTAGACTCGTGCCTTGTTCCTTGCTTGGTCCGAGAACTCCTCAACCATGGCGAACATAACCTATTCTTGCTTCTTTTTCTCCAAATTGGCTCCACAACTCTACAATGCACAAAAGCACACAAATACACACAAATTAATGATAAAATCTGATAAAAGTAGTGCTCAATGTAAGATAATAATACTTCGTATCACTATAACATGAGCACTTATCACACGGCTAAGGGATAACAATAACAATATGAAATTAAGATTGAAACTCAACTTTATTCATCGATAATGGAAAAGCATAATAGCAATGTCAAAGAAAACATAATAATCCTAGGTTTTACAAGTCTGAATACTCACAAGGGGTTTAGCTCCTCATGGAGCTATACAAATCCATCAAAATAAGAAAAGAAATACAAATTGAGTACATAGATGAAAACCTCCTTATGTGTGGTGTGGCCGTGGTATTGTGCGGCCGTCGGACGTTGATATTGACGCCGATGATGCGCTCCAAACCTCTACAAAGTCCTCTCCACACCCTAGCCGCACCTCTCTAGAAGTTAGGCCAGAAGAGAGCCAAAAAGATCCAAAAATAGTCTCCAAAACGGGCTTTTATAATGCTGAGTCGCGGCTTTAAATTGGCTGAAATCGGGATTTCACACGGCCGTGTGGAATTTCCACACGCTTGTGTGAAGTTGCTGATTTGCTGATTTTCGGCAGACAGCGAACAACAACTTGCTACAGTACTGCTGCGGTGTTGTGCCAAAATGCTCCCGAATTTGTCGTTCTTCATCGAGGCCGTTGAATTGGGCACACAATCAACGGTAGACCGTGCCGATTGCTTCAAGTCTCCTTATTGGCGGAGTTTTCCTTATTAACACGAGCTAGAATTATTGTGAATGTGACTGCCTTTGTGCCCATTCAAAGGAGGTTGGCACACATTCACAAGTCTATGCCCATGCCTTGTTCCTTGCTTAGTATGAAAACTCCCCACAACGGCGAACACGATTTAACTTCGTTCTTTTTCTTCAATTTATCTTCACAACCCTACAATGCACAAAAGTAAACAAATGCACACTTTTTAGAGATAAATCTGTTTAAATCAATGCTCATTGCAAGATAATAACACTTCACATTACTATAACATAAGCACTTATCAAACCCCCCACACTTAAGCTATTGCTTGTCCTCAAGCAAAATAGAACGTGAAAGTACTTAGGAAGAACAATTAAAAGTGCTCGGCCTTAGGTTCACCAATAGTATGCAAAAGAAGCATTCTATAAGTAAGGGGAAATCAAAACATTGCATAAGGTTATCATTGCTCTAGCTAAAAACTTGAATAAAAAAGGATAACAACTCGAAAATGTGTAAGTGTGTGCGAATTCACTCAAGTGAACCAACAAGTACTCCTTAAACTCTTGTTACAAGGACTTATTTATATACACAAAGTAAGGAAGTAGTAGCTTCACTCAACCTCTAAGGTAAGGTGGCTTTCACACTTTCGAGGAGGTAGCTCTTTCTACCGGGGTAGTAGCTTTCACACTTCCCATGAGATAGCTCTTTCTCTCATTAGGGTATAACTTGTATCCGACTTATGAGAGTAGCTACATACTTCATAGGAGGTAGCTCTTTCCACCCCAAATACAAAGATAAAAGCTAAACTAATATTCACAAGCTCACAAGGTTTTTTTTTTTTAGCTATATAGAACTTCAAAACTTCCTAAAGTAATACTAAACTAGTCCTTAAAACTTTGAGTTCAAGTTTCCAAAAGATTTCAAGAGTGAGTAGTGCACCAAGAGGTAATCGAGCAAAAATTCCCTAAACATTCAAGTAAAACTAGAGCATGATAGGATACAATGTTAAAAATTCTCCTAAACTCGAAGAATACAACCGTTGCAACTAAGGTGAACCGCCACGAGCTACATGAGCATAAGCAATTGAACGCACAAGTAAAGGTGTGTGCAAAGTGAACTCCCCCCCACACTTAAGATGTACATTGTCCCCAATGTACGCATGCAAGCATAATAAAAATAAAAGTTGTAAAACAATTAGTGTGGAAGTAGGCAATTGAAACATTACTCCCATGAACTCCAAGTATTGCATTTGGTGGAGCTAGGTTCATTGAGAGTTGAGTCTCAATGGGTTGTGAAGCACACACGGTCCCATGACCATGCTTATGACTATTCCTTAGATTCCTTACGTCTAAGACCATCTGCGCGCACACACACAAGGGTTCAGTATAGCTCAAGAAAAACCAAAATAAAGCTCGAGTATATAAAGATAGATAAATGAGATACAACTCGAGAAAAATAAGAAAAATAACAGATAAACTCAGAAGGAGAATCCTTTCTGAGTACTACAAGTCCAAAATATCAAAAATAAACATGAAAACTAAAATAACTACGACGCCGTAGCGTCGGTGTCCTGAGTGTGAGCCTCTGGTGCTGCTGATGGCTCTGAAGGTGGTGGTGGATCTGCTGCTATTACTGGAGGAGATGGTGATGGGGTGGAGGCTCGAGGCTGGGCCACAAATGGTGATGACACAGCCTGCTCAAGTAGTCAACTGATGATATCGAGCCGCACCATCACCTCTGAATGCTGTGCGGCCTGGGTGGCCCTGATCTCGGCCACCTCTTTCTGGAGGATGCCCACAGCACTCTCGAGGCGCTCGAATCTGTCCTAGCCTCGAGAGGGAGAGAAAATGCACACTAGAGGTGGCTCCTGCGCTGTGGGTGGTTCCTCAGTCTCTGGCGGTGCCTGGAGTAACTGCAACGGTGGTTGTGATCCTCCATCCACGTCTCCGTCTGTTGGCCCAGATGAAGGCCAATTTAGCACATAAGTTTGATAGCGTTTCTTGGCCATGTCCATCTGTCTCAACATCTCCAAGCTGATAGGAGAGGGTATAACAGTCTTCTCCATCCCTCTAACCCCCTCCCGGAGGCCCATCCCCTTAATGAGTCTTGTAACGTATGGCCCTAAAATGATAGCTCCCAACCTAGGGTACTGGCCCTGATGACGCATGTAATCTACGAGGATGTATCCAAGATGAAGCGATTCGGTCTGTACCATCGAATGGAGGTAAAGGAGCTCCTACCGGCTAAGGACTACTGTACTATCACCCCGGCCGCTCACTGATCTACTCAGAATGGCGTGAATGTATCTATAGGACGGCCGTGATAAACAAGTAGCCTTCGATATCCCTGGCTTGTATTGCCCCTGTCCACATAACACTCGGTAAGCTCTTTGAGGGGTCAAACAGCCGAAGAAATCAATCGGAAGGTTCTCATACTCCTTTGTCTCTGTATAAGATTCATCATACAAGCCCATGCGGATGGAAAACTGCGTCACTGACATACTGTAGTCATTCCCAAAAGCTCTAAACTGTATAGCATCGGCACTTGTCAAGTCTTTACGTGATCTGTCGACCTCAAAGGATGCTAGTACCTCTAAAGAAAGTGAGCAGTTGGCTGGTTCTCGAATAGACAGTAAGCGTTTCTAACTCCCCACTGCAAGAAGCTCCTCAATCTCGTCTACCATGTCATTACCCAACTCAGCTATTCTTAAAAAGCTTAAATCTATGTATCGAGATTGTCCAAACTTGAGCTTCATCAACCTGTCATGTCTCACTCGATGTTCGGCTTGGCAAAGCTAATCTACTAGGTAGATGGCTCGAATGGTCTTTTACTAGACATTTGCTTTGACCTAGGTGCCATTCCTAAAATAAAACCAGTCAAACCATCATTATAGTGCATTCTGTAGGGATCCACACGGCCGTGTGGAAATTCCACACGCCCGTATGGATTGTCGGGCGAACAAAACCGCACGGTCATGGAGTTAGAATTTCATCTTCACAAAAATATATGTTCTCAAAACTTCGTAAATGCATCCCCAAACCATTTAATCATGCAAATCAAGTGAAATAACCAACAAAACCAGAGTAAATCATTATTGAGGAAGAACAAGGGCTTGAAGTTCTTACCGACGGTGTGGATGAAAAAATCTTTGAAATAGGCCGGAAAATGACCAACAAAAACACATTAAAACGTTCAGAGATGGTCAGGAAAATGATAGAGAGGATCGGAGAGCAGTTTAGAGTGGAAAGAACTAGAGGCACAAGTGGAAACCAAAAGAAAAATCTCGACTTATGAAGTTCTGGGAATCCACACGGCCGTGTGGAAATCCTACACGGGCCTGTGCCTCTGAAATTAAGGTTTACAGGGGCTAGCACACGCCCCTTTGTGCACTCTGGCTATTCTCTGGACTACCCCACAAGGCTGTGTGCCTTCACAGGGGGGCTCCACAGGGGCACCTACACGCCCTTGTCGATTCTCGGGAAAGCTATAAGGTTTTTGGAAAATTTCACACGGCCGTGTGCCCAACCTGGCCAAGAACACAAGGCCAGCCACAAGGGTACTTACACACCCCTGTGGCTTCTCTGAATCAACCTGAGAAACTCTAAGTGTTTCACACGGCCATGTGAATAATCCACACGGCCATGTGCCTTTCACAAGCGCTCCCACAAGGGCAGCTACATGCCCCTGTGTTTTCTCGGGATGGAAGGGGACTCTCTGCAGAATTTCACACAGGTGTGTGAGACATCCACACGGCCATGTGCCTTAAGACATGGGCACTCATAGGGGCACCAACACAGCCCCTGTGACTCTCAGGAACGAGAGTTTAAGTTCTGCAAGATTTCACACGGCCGTGTGGAAATTCCACACGGCCGTGTGCCCCTTTTGAGGTTTTTCACAGGGGCAAGGTCACGCCCCTGTGCCCTCACTGGCTGAGCCCTAATTGGTAACACACGCCCATGTGGAAATCCCACACGGCCGTACATTTTCTCTGTTTACTTAGAAAAATAACAGACTCTGCAGAAAAACTCAGAAACACAAATATGATAACTAAAGCCTGTAAAAACCATCAAAACACGGCCAGAGACCATAGAAAACATGCTCAACTGACTCAAACTTCGTCAATTAATGTTTAGACACACGAAAACATCAACAATCCACAAAAAGAATCACAACACATACATTAAAAATTCAGGACACCTAAACTAAGACTCTTATTCATGCTAAAACTAAACTAAATCCTAGGAAAGCGGTAAAACCTTGGGTTGCCTCCCAAGAAGCGCTTGTTTAACATCACTTAGCTAGACGTACCTACCTTACCTTACGATGGTTGAAGAAAGAATATCTCTTTGTCGTTGTTACAAACCTCACCACCAAAGTATGGCTTCAACCGATGCCCATTTACTTTGAATGTACCCTTCTCCGGATGAGTAATCTCAATTGCCCCATGGGGTGATACTTAAGTGGCTATGTATGGGCTAAACCATCTCGATTTTAGTTTCCCGGGGAAGAGTCGCAACCGGGAGTTGAATAGTAACACTTGGTCACCCACTTTGAACTCCTTGGGCAACTTGATATGCTTGTCGTGCCACTTTCGAATCTTTTCCTTGTAAATTCTAGCATTCTCATATGCCTTCAACCTTCATTCATCAAGTTCATTAAGATGAAGCAACCTCTGGTCCCCGGCTTTTCTCAAATCAAAATTCATTGCCTTGATTACCCAGTATGCTTTGTGTTCAAGCTCCACCGGTAAGTGACATGACTTCCCATAGACCAAATTATACGGGGTGGTTCTAATGGGGGTCTTGTATGCAGTTCGATGGGCCCAGAGTGTATCATCAAAACGCTCAGACCAATCTCTCTTCCCTTGCTCTACGGATTTTGTCAAGATCCTCTTGAGCTCTCTATTGGTTACCTCAACTTGGCCACTCGTTTGAGGATGGTACGGAGTGGCAAGGCAATGACGTACCGCATACCTCTTCAACACTTTTTCCAGTTGGTAGTTGCAGAAATGGGTTCCTCGATCGCTAATGATAATTCGCGGAGTTCCAAACCGAGTAAACAGCCTCTTCAACAATTTTACCATAGTTCTAGCGTCATTGGTAGGTAACGCTTGAGCTTCAACCCATTTAGAGACATAGTCAACTGCCACCAATATATACTGGTACCCATTGGACTCCGAAAATGGTCCCATGAAATCAATACCCCAAACATCAAATACCTTGCAGAATTGTATGGGTTTTTGAGGCATCTCATTCCGCCGAGATAGATTTCCCGCTCTCTAACAACTATCACATCGAAGAGTGAACTGGTGTGCATCATGGAAGAGAGTCGGCCAATAAAACCCCGCAGCCAAGACCTTTTTTGCAGTCCTACTCGATGCATAATGGCATCTAACTAGTCCTGAATGACAATGAGCAAGGATATCCCACTCTTCCTCCCTCGATACACACCTCCGAACTATATGGTCTGCACAGATGCGGAAGAGGAACGGATCTTCCCAGAAATAATTCTTCAAATCACTAAAGAACTTCTTCTTTTGTTGGAGCGTGAGCCCTTGTCTAAGGACCTTCCATGACAAGTAATTAGCGAAGTCTGTAAACCATGGAGTATTACCTGATGATGCTGAGTTCTGAATCAAATACAAGTGTTCCTCCGGGAAAGAGTCATTGATCTCCTTGCTTGATGGCTCTTGTCCAATACTACCCTCTAGCCGAGATAGGTGATCCGCTACCACGTTTTCAGTCCCCTTCTTGTCCTTTATTTCCATATCAAACTCCTGTAGGAGTAGTATCCAGTGGATCAATCTTGGTTTCGCATCAGCCTTGTTCATGAGGTAACGAAGAGCTAAATGGTCTGTAAACACAATGATTCTTGACAAGATAAGATACGGCCTGAACTTATCAAGGGCAAATACAACTTCTAATAACTCCTTTTCTGTAGTAGTGTAATTCTCTTGCGCACCTGTAAGAGTCTTACTAGCATAGTAAATGGGTTGGAATTGCTTGCCCTTCCTCTGCCCCAATACTGCTCCGATAGCATAGTCACTTGCATCATACATGAGCTCAAACGGTTCATTCCAATCCAGTGTGATCAAGATTGGGGCTTGAATTAGTTTTTCCTTTAACGCATCAAAAGCTGCTGCACATTCTTCCCCAAAATCACACGGAGCGTCTTTTTCGAGGAGCTTAGTCAACGGTTGTGTGATTTTCAAAAAATCATTGATGAATCGCCTATAGAACCCTGCATGCCCCAAGAAACACCGAATACCCTTGACATTTGTTGGTGGAGGAAGTTTATCTATGACTTCAATTTTTGCCTTATCCACTTCCATACCCATCTGAGAAATCTTGTGCCCCGGAACAATACCTTCCTAAACCATGAAGTGACACATCTCCCAATTTAGCATAAGGTTTGTCTCTTCACATCTTGTCAACACTCTCTCCAAATTCTTCAAAACTTGACACGACCCCTTGTGTGTGTCCCACAAGTGCACGGGCTTTTCGACGTAATAAATTTACTCTAGTGAGTGGGTAGTCGAATCCACAAGGAATAGGGATTTAAAACACGAGATTTCACTAATTAGCTAAGCGATGTACGGTAAGTGTGAAGAGAATTAATGAGTGAATGTGAAAGCAATATAAAGAGACAAGAAATTAAAGAGAAAGATGGAAGGTAAGAGAGTGCAAGTGTGAAAAAATAGAGAAGGACTAGCAATGGATGAAATAGGGTACCCGGAAAAGTTACCCCTATGACTTATGCTTCTAGTGCAAGACTATGCTATTATACTTTCCTATTGATGTTAATTGAGTCAAGGATATCCTTAAACACACAGTCGCAAATCTAAGGTCAACCGTGACTAACCCCAACACTATGCCCCGGCATTAGGTTTTCACTACGACCCTTGACTTTCGTTAACCTGCCAACTAAGCCCTAGGGGAGTACATCTTCCTAAGCCTCACATTACATGGGATTGCTTTAAGTTCTAGGGATTCCTAGTGATAAAACCAGTTCCTAGGTATAGTTCTAACCCTTTGGTCCAGGTGGAAGAACCCTAGTCTAAATTAAGCCCCAGCACTAGGATTCACTTCAACCCTTCACTCTGTTGCTCGTACAACTAAGCCCCAGGGGAGTTCCTCTCGTAGCACTTCACTCTATCTCGACCGCTAAGAAATCATGGAACGTGGAGATAGGAAGAATCACACCGGAGAGGAAAGGGGACGTTCCGCTACCTCACGACTCACCCTCTCAACCCTCTTCAATCTTAAGTAGTCTAACCCTATAGGAGTTGTCACACCTCCAAAGGATAACCTAGATTGTTCTCAATCCTAGTGTCACGATTAAGGGAAAACAATTACAAGAAACAATTAAGATTGAAACTCGAATTTATTCATCAATAATGGAAAAGCATAATAACAATGTCATAGAAACATGATAATCCTAGGTTTTATAAGTCCGAATACCCCCAAAGGGTTTAGCTCCTCATGGAGCTATACAAATTCATCAAAATTGAAAGAAAGCACAAATTGAAAGCATAGATGAAAACCCCATTGCGTATGATGTGGCCGTGGTCTTGTGCGGCCGCTGTATGTCGATGACAATGCCCATGACACGCTCTGAACCTCCACAAAGTCCTCTCCGAAACCCTAGCCGCCCTCTCTAGAAGTTTGGGAGAAAGATTGGTAAAAAGATGTGTAAAAAGTCTCAAAATCGGGCTTTTATAATGTTGAGTCGCGGCTATAAAATCGGACTTATCGGGATTTCACATGGCCGTGTGGAATTTCCACACGCCCGTGTGAACTTTCTAGATTTCTGAATTTCGGCTGAAAGTGAACAGTAGCTAGCTACAATGTTGCTACAGTACTCGCCGAAACGCTCCTGAATTCGTTGTTCTTCATCGTCGCCATTGAATTGGGCACACAATCAATGGTAGATCGTGCCGATTACTTCAATTCTTCTTATTGGTGAAGTTCTCCTAAGCTACACGAGTTAGACTTTTTTGTGAATGTGACTGCCTTTGTGCCCCTCCATAGGAGGTTGGCACACACTCACAAGTCTAGGCTCATGGTTTGTTCTTTGCTTGGTCCGAAAACTCCCCAACAATGGCAAACACGATCTAACTTCATTCCTCTTCTTCAAAATAGCTCCACAAACCTACAATGCACAAAAGCACACAAATGCACACAATTTAGTGATAAAATCTGATAAAAGATATGCTCATTGTAAGATAATAACGCTTCCCGGTACTATAACACAAGCACTTATCAGTTGTGAATGGATTGTAAGTATTTATAATTTGACAATCATAGTATTTGTTATGTGTATTATGTATTTCTTGTTTTTTTTACTTAAAATATGGCAGGTTAGAACCATATAGCAAATCTGCACGGATAATTACAAAAACGTTTAAGGAAAAAGTTGGCTTTGAAGGATACACATGGAAGACAGTGACACAACCTATAAGAGACTTTTATTTTGAAGATTTTCTGGTATCAATAATTATCATTTCTAATTTATTAGTTTTATTTTTACTTGTTTTCAACATTGAAATTATTTTTAAATTATGTAGAAACACTTTATTTGGGATTTTTCATTAGAGGCACAACTAAAAGAAGTTTGGGTTTTGAAAGCCTCACAGCGATATAGTAATTTTTTGAGAGATATAGGGGATGCAACAACAATGTCGGAGTATCTAAGTAAGGAGGAGTGCAAGCATTGTAAAGCTGTTTGGAATAGGCCTACATTCAAGAAGAAACAAGAGATAAATTCTAAAAATCGACGTAGTGTTGCTGGGCCATCTTGTCATACAGAAGGATCAATATATAGTCTTGAGCATGGGAAGAAGCTTGTAAATATAAATATAAGATTTTAAATGAATTGAGATGTGTTTATTTTATTATGCAAATTCATGTATTTCATGTTGCTAACAAATTTTAATATGTGTTATTGCTATAGGAATCCAAATTGGGTCGGAAAGCCACTTCACATGAGCTTGTTTTGCATACTCATACTAAGAAACATGATGGGGAAACTTTTGTAGTTCTCAAGTCAAAACAATCAATGTAAGAATTTCTAAGACCCATGACATTTTACTTCAAGTTGTTCATTTTTTACTTCTAAATTTGAATTATTAACGTTTGTCTTCAATGTAGGATAAGATGTTGATCTTCAAACAATATGCAATTTCTACAGAATTTGGATCAACAAACTCAGAACCTACTCTAGTAGATGAATTGGCCCTTTATTTTGAAGCGGTTGGCGAAGAGAGGAAAAGAAGAGTCTATGGTCTTGATTCCTAAGCATCTTCCTATTATGGATGCTCTAAGTCAAATGGCAATAACTCAACTGCAACATCTATTATGAAAAATAATGAATATTTGCAAAATGAGTTAGCATCTGTGCATAATCAACTACAAGTTCAAGATGAGCAACATCAACATGAGCTTCAAGAAACTCGACAAGAGATGGCTGAAATGAGGAGGATGCTACAATTACTTATATCTCAAAATCAAGCATCTTCTCAAATAAATCAAGGAGGTCATTGATAAGTGCTTGTGTTATAGTAATACGAAGTATTATTATTATCTTACATTGAGCATTACTTTTCTCAGGATTAATCACTAATTAGTGTGTATTTGTGTTCTTTTGTGCATTGAAGGGTTGTGGAGAAGATTTATAGAAAAAGAAGCAAGAATAGGTTATGTTCACCATTGTTGAGGAGTTCTCGGACCAAGCAAGGAACAAGGCACGAGTCTAGACTTGTGGGTGTGTGCCAACCTCCATTGGAAGGGCACAAGGGCAGTCACACTCACAAAAGTCTATAACTCATGTAGGATTGGAGAACTTTGCCAATGAAGAGAAATGAAGTAATCGACATAATCTAACGTTGATTGTGTGCCCAATTCAACGGCCTCGATGAAGAACGATGAATTCGGGAGCATTTCGCTAGTATTGTAGTAGCACTGTGCAAGCTACTGTTCACTTCTGCCGAAAATCAGGATTTCAGAGAGTTCACACGGGCGTGTGGAAATTCCACACGGTCGCGTACTGTAGCAAAAGTATTGTTGCAAAAACACTGTATCAAGTTATTGTTTACAGCCCGGCGAAAATCAGCAAAACAGAATTTCCACACAGCTGTGTGGAATTAACACACAGGAGTGTGAAAATTCTGCAGCCCGTGTGGAAAATCCACAGGGGCGTGTGGAACTCCGATTTCAGCCTATAAATAGTCCGTTTTCAGATCTATTTGGGGACCCCCCCCCCCCCCCTTCTATCTCTTGCCTAACTTTTGGGGGGCTTTCGACTAGGGTTTGGAGAGGTTCTTGGAGGTCTTTGGAGGCAAATATACGCCATCGACATTGACATCCTTTGGAAGAAAGCTATTGGGGGAGCTTTAGTCGGCATCGATTTGGTGAGGTGTGCCCTAGGCTTGACAAGGGATTCATGGAGAAGACTAGGCGGCTCCATAAGACCATCAATATGATCTACAAGGGGGTTTTCTTTATGGTTTTTATGCATATGTTCTTAATCTCTTTATTGATTTTGTATTTCTCCATGGAGAGCTAAACCCTAGTGGGTATTTGGACTTGTAAACCCTAGGATGACATTGTTTCTATGACTTTTATTATGCTTTCTTTATTAATGAATTTAATTGAGTTTCAATTTTAATTATCTTGTGCTATTGGTTTCCCTTAGCCGTGACACTAAGGTTGAGAGCAATCTAGGTTATCCTTTGGAGGTGTGACAACTCCTATAGGGTTAGACTCCTTAAGATTGAAGAGGATTGAGAGGGAGAGTTGTGAGGTAGTGACGTAGCCCTTTCCCTTCCGGTGTGATTTCTCCCTACCTCCGTTTCCTTGGTTAAATAGCGGTCAAGATAGAGTGTTAAGGCTCAATCTAGACTAGGGTTCTTCCACCTGGACCAAAGGGTTAGAACTACATAGAGGAACAGGTTTTATCACTAGGAATCCCTAGAGCTTAAAACAATCCCACGTAGTGTTAGGGTTAGGAAGATAGACTCCCCTGGGGCTTAGTTGACAGGTCAACAAGAGTCAAGGGTCATAGTGAATCCTAATACCGGGACATAATGTTGGGGTTAGTCACGGTTGACCTTAAGTTTTGGGACCGTGAGTTTAAAGGATATCCTCGACTTAATAGGCATCAATTGTAGAGCATAATACAAGTTTTGCACTAGAAGCATTAGTCCTAGGGGGAGCTTTGTCCGGGTACCCCATCGTTATATCGATTACCTCTCCTACCCTCATTATTCTTCTTGTATTCTTTTATTTTCTCTTACATCTATACATATATACTTTTCTCATCATCGATTCCCATCATAGCTAAATAGCGATAACACTTGTTTCTGAACACTATTCCCTGTGGATACGACTACCCACTCACCAGGGAATTTTATTGCTTCGACAACCCGTACACTTGCGGGATACACGCAAGGGGTCGTGTCAGTCATCATGAAGATGTTGATCTTACTCCGCCAAATTAGTAGTTGTTGTTCTTATGTTGCTTATTTCTCGTAATTTTTTTTGCTTGCTTGTGATATTTTTGAATTTTTGTACCCACCACTTATGTTAGCTATGTGTGCTTGCACTTATGCTAATGTCTTCGACAATGTTTAATTCGTACTTCATTATGATAGATTGAAATTGTTATTTTTAGCACATTGTATTAAAATTTATTGATTATTCTAAATGAATGATTTAATACAGGTTTTTGTATTATAATTTATAATATAATTTAAAATAAATAATTAAAACTTAATTTATATTAGCAAGGGATTACCAAAGGAATACTCATATTTTCCAAATTTTAATACCCAAGGATTACCCAAGAAATAATCTCTAAGTATATTTAGCTAGGAAATACTAATGAATTACCTAGGAAACAATCTCTAGTAAATATTAGCCAAGGATTACCCAGGGACCTAACATTTCAATTTTTTAAAAATTAAGCAATGGATTGCCTATGAAAAATACCTTGCTAAATTTACCCAGGAATTCCCCATGAAAGGTTTCGAAGCAAATTCCATGTCTATGATGAATCAATTAACTTAAATTACCCGGAGATTTCCTAGGAAATATTTCGAAGCAAATTCCTTGTCTTTGAGAATTGATTAACATTATTTACCCAAGGAATTTATTATTTACCCACGGAATAATTCCTTGCTATTTAGCCTATTACCCAGGGATGTCAATCCCTGGGAAAACCCTCACTAATGAATATTACCCAGGGATTTTACCATTTTAGCTAGGCAATTGTCCCAAGCTAATTGTTATTTTCTTGTAGTCGTAGCCGAGGTTTGGCATCAACATTAGAAAGAAGATATCTAATTACCGCATGATCTATGTACACAATGACTTTGGATAGAACTAAGATTGAAACTTGTCAAAAGCATATACTATTGCTAATAATTCTTTCTCCTTGGTGGTATAGTTTCCTTGAGTTGGAGTTAGGTTCTTATCATATAATAGATTGGTTAAAATTGTTTATCGTGCCTCTGCCCAACACCACTCCAACTGCCCAATCACTTGCATAACACATGAGTTGAAAGGGATGATCCCAATCAAGAGTCTTTACAATAGGTATCTGAACCAACCTTTCCTTTAACAATTCGAAGGCCTAGAGACATTCATTATTGAAATCAAAGGGCGTGTCTTTCTCCAGTAGTTTAGTCATTAGCTTAGAGATCTTTGACAAATCTTTAATGAATCTTCTGTAAAAACCTACTTGACCAAAGAAACTTCAAACATCTTTGGTGGAATTTGGTGGAGGGAGCTTCTCTAATGTATTGAGTTTGCCCTAGTCTACTTCAATCTGGTCAGCCAAAAGTTTATATCCCAATACTATTCCTTTCCTCATCATGAAATGACATTTCTCCAAATTTAGAATCAAATTTGTCTCCTTACACCTTCAAAAGACCTGATCTAAATTGTACAAACACCATTCGAATGAATCCCCAAAAACTGAGAAGTCATCCATGAACACTTCCACAATATCTTCAATGAATACATCGAAGATGGACATCATACACCTTTGAAAAGTTGCTGGCGCATTGCACAGACCAAAAGGCATTCTTCTTTAAGCAAATACAGGTAAATGAAGGTTCCCACAGGTATTCCTCCCTTCTTAGGTACCATCTAAACCGGGCTGACCCATTGGTTGTTTGAAATTAGATAGATTATTCCAACATCCAAAAGCTTCTTGACGTCCTTTTTACAACTTCTTGACATCCAAAAGTTTCTACTTGAGTCAAAACCTCATTATCGACGTTCCCAAATTGAAAATTAAAGCTCTCATCCAGTATATCGACTAGTTGTTCTTCTCTGGGGGTTTCTTTCTTCCCTAAGGGTCCGTTTGATACGCAAAAATATGAGGGACAGGACAGCACAAACTCTCTTGCCTCTTATTTGATTTGCAAAAGCGTTCAAGGTACAGCACAACAACGTGTTTGAGTACAGCACAAGTTGGAAAAGAATTGTCCCACTAAAATCACAGTACAAGTTTTGAGTTATGGGACAGCACAACAAAAGTCAATTTTACCCCACTTCAAATCCAAAAATTACAGTTGTCATTCAACTATCTGTGCGATCTCATCCACCGCCGTGAACCTTCTTTCTCGGCCTTCCCTTTCGTTGTGGCACTCTCCTTTTCAAATCTCTCTCCTCTTCTCTTGCCTTCTCCTTTTTACTTTCTATTCTCTTTGAGAATTCTAGGGTTTTCGGGCACTTTACAAGATCTACCGATCTTCTTCTATGCGAATTTATTATATTTATTTATTAAGTAAAAAAACGTTATTTTGTTAAGATCACACACTTCTTATCTTTAATTATAATAAATATATTTAATTTTGTGAATTATAGTTTAAAATATCAAGATAATTAGTTTTTTAATAAGATAAGAAATGTTAATAAAATTTATAATATATTTTTTATAAATAATGATTATTTAATATCTTTAAATTTTAAAAATATATTTGTGTCAAGTAATTTTAAAATATTTTTTTTGTTAATCTTCTTGATCTAAAACAACAAAGGAATATATAGAGGGTATTATAGTAATTTTATATTTAATTGTCTTATATTAAATTGTATTGTCCTTTGAATATCAAACAACGTACAAAACAAACACTTGTGTTGTACTACAAGTACTTGTGCTGTGCTGTACTCTTGTGCTGTATCCTTGTGTGAATCAAACGGACCCTAAGAATTTGTTATTATCATTCTCCACATAGGTCGTCTCATTAGCTAATCCAATAAAAACTGACATCACCTGCTCTATATCCATCTCTTGCTCTTGCTTTTCACTATTGAAACATATCTCTGTACTCATAAATTGACTCCACTATTCATTTTGCTCATGAAAAACACCTATTAGCTCTGCCAATATATGCTCGTCATCGTTAGGATCAGTGTTCTCCTAGTGATGGCTGATGGAGCAAGAGTGACTTCTCAGAGTAGAAAGCAGTTCTTCCATAATGCCTAAGATCAACAGTTAAGAAGTAGAGTAAAAATGAATGCTAAAATAATGGACGAATACTTGCAAACACCAACAAAATAAAAATAAGAAAAGAAAGAAAAGGTGAAAAGTAACTAGAGAATGAAAAATATTTATGCAAGGCAACATAATGAATAAAGACTGAATCACTAGAATCCTAATTTTCCAAAAAGTTGCTAGCCCCGGCAACGGCACCAAAAACTTGATGTACTCTCTGCAAATATATGAATCATTACAAGTAATATAGTGGTACCCCTTAGGGGGCAGGGTTGTCGAACCATAGGAACTGGACTTCTAGTACTAATTAATCCTCTAATGTCTAGCAAATGAAAAGGTTGGTTGAAAGGATAAAAAGGGTAAACAAGAATAACAAGATAAGGGTGAAATCAACAAGTAGACTAGGATCGAGTTTTTGACAACAAGAGTGCAATTCCCAGGGATGATTCCTGTGTGCTCGAGATACTGACTTGAATCTAATGCCTGCCATTGTACATTCTAAGATCCTTGTGGGTGCTCAAAAGCTTTGTTGCATCTACAACTCTCAAATAAGTCAAGGGCTGCAAGTGTAACTACGGCCTTCATACTCGTCAAGTTTTGCAACTACGCTAGGTAATCAAAGTATCAAGAACAACATAGTTCAACATCCAAGGCCACCATGAAACGGTTAGCCCCTGATGATTTGACACAACTGAGAAGAAGAAAAGAAAGAACTAGGTTAAGAATTCATGATCTCACTCTTTACAAATCTCCTCTCAATTGTGCTTCAAAAGCTTCATGGATGAGCTAGCTCCACTTTCCTTGAGCCTCCAACTCGACCTTGATCCCCTTAGATGGTGCGGTGAAGCTTGATCTTCATCATCATCAATGCTCTCCCGATGAAGAAGAAAATTCCCAAACACGGTCTAAGCACGGTTGTGCTTAGACTCTGCACTTCTGTAGGACTTTGAGTAAATTGGCTAAGTATCAGCCAGAGATATTCACAGGGAGGAGCACGGTCATGCTCCACCTATGCTCCGCCTGAGAAGGACAGTGCAAGGAGCATTCTTGGCGTGCTTCCCTTATAAGCATTTGGTGCTTTGATTCTAGAGATATTCACATAGAGGAACATGATTGTACCTTGATGGTGCTTGGCCTGGAAGCACCCCTTGCTTGCTCAGCTATTCAAACATCAGACAGATAAAATCATGGGATAGTGGAGATGGTGCTCTACTCATGCTTAGCTTGGATACTTAGAAACAATCTTCATTCTTTGCTTGTTTTGTCTTCAAATTCACTCCTAATTGCTTTGAGCCCTAATTTCCTATACCATGAACAAAAATATCCAGAGCAGCATCGAATATATACAAAAGGTGCTAAAAGATAAGCAAAAGTACGAATTGGGAATAAGAAAAACGTGACATGAATTGCACTCATCAAGAAGACATTCCCTAATGCTAATCCTATATTTTCTTTTCCAAATGCCACCTTTTTTTGAATCAAAACACTAATTCTATATTTTCTTTTCGCAATGTCTCTTATCTTTCAATCAAAATCCTAATACTATGTTTTATTTTCTTCATATCTGTTATTTATCAGTTTTGAATCAAAACTGTAAACCCCTAATCCTTTGTTTTCTTTTTTAGAAGGGTTCTTTTCTTTTATTTTCAAACCATCTGCTATTTTTTAAACAAAACACTAATTCTATGTTTTCTTTTTGGAATGTCTCCTATTTTTGAATCAAAACTCTAATCCTATGGTTTGTTTTGAAAATTTCCTCTATTTTTTGGCCTTTCTTATAGTAATGTCTCCTAATCGTTTGTTTTAATCCAAACCCTAATCCTTTGTTTTCTTATCATAATGTCTGCTATTTTTCAATCAAAACCAAAGTCCTGCATTTGTTTTGCAATGTATACTATTGTTTATTCAAACACCTAATCCTATGTTTTATTTTCGGAATGCCTCAAATTTTTTAAGCAAAACCCTAATCCTAAGTTTTTTTTTGGAATGCCTCATATACTTTAATAAAAACTTTCATCCCATGCTTTCTTATATTAATGTCTCATATTTTTCAGTCGAAAGCCTAATAATATGTTTTCTTTTGGGAATGTCTGCTATTTTTTATTCAAAAAACTGAAATATTTCAAACACATATTTTAGTAGGGTTTTTTTCTTTTGAATGTATACTATTTTTTAATCAAAAACATAATCATATCTTTTCTTATTATAATGTTTCCTATATTGCACTCAAAACCCTAATCCTATGTTTTCTTTTCAAAATGCCTACAACATTTAAATCAAAACCCTAATGCGATGTTTTCTTTTTGCATTCCAAAACAATCCTTTATTTTTGGATCAAAAACATAGGATTGAAAACCTTAGTCCTATGTTTTGTTTGCAAAATAGAAATTATTTGGAATGATATTCTGAAATTGCTCCTATTTTTTTTATCAAAACCCTAATCCTTTGTGCTATTAAAAAATAGTAATGTCTACTATTTTTCATTTAAGAGCCTAATCATATATTTTATTTTGGGAATGTCTTCTATTTTTTAATTAAAATAATAATCCTATGTTTTTTTTTCATAATGTCTCATATTTTTCAATCAAAAGGCTAATCGTATTTTTTTCTTTTGGAAAACCTCATTTTTTGAATCAAAACCCTAATCCTATGTTTTCTTTTGAGAATGACTGCTATTTTTGAATCAAAACCCTAATCCTATGTTTTCTTTTGGAAATGTTCCCTATTTTTTGGTTTTTAATCAAAACACTAAACCTATATTTTTGTTAAGTGCTCGAGTAGACATATGTCAATCAAAACTATAATTCTATGTTTGCCTTTAGGAATGCCTCCTATTTTTTAATCAAAACTTTAATCTTATGTTTTTGATAAGTGCTCGAGTAGACATATTTCTCTACATGTTTTACATGCATTGAGCATCATTTTTACCAAAGATTATGTCTCATAAAGTGTATTTAGTGTTCCTTTATGCAATTAAGTTGTGAGTGCCTTGAATGAAGAAAAGGGAGCAAAGAAAGGTTATAAAGGCATATTTTGGGAGTGTTTGTACAACATAAGGATCAAGACACAAGAGGAGCTCATGTACATGAGGGTGTGTGCCAACTTCCAAGAGAATTCAAGCCAATTTATGAGTTGGAAGGGCACAAAGGCTGCCACACTCCTATGCCCTTACTTGTGCGAAGAAAAGTCTTATAACCTACCACATGGACGTGTGCCCAACCATGTGGCCTCAAGAGAAGAGAGTCTGGAGCGCGTTTATGAAGAGCAATGTAAGAAATTACTGTTCATATTTACTGCAGAGGTAATGTAGTAGAATTACTGTTCACGCGATCGTGTGGAAAATCCACACGGTTGTGGAAATTCGTGTAGCCCACACGGGAGCTCAAAAATCTGACGCGATCACATCGAGGCATGTAACATCCCCAATTTCTGATTATAAATAGCCATTTTGCCCGATTCTTTTGACATATTTTTTTTGGACGGCTTTTGAGAGGGAGATGGATAGGGTTTTGAGAGGAGGATTTTAGGGCTTAGAAGGTGCTTCTTCACCAACTTTGATCGATTCTTCCTTCATCATAGCATCAAGGAAGCCACCGGCGACCCTAGCTTCAAAGTGGAATCCATCAAGATTTTGAAGCTCGCCATCAAGCCCATCAGTTCATATATAGGGGGTGGGGTTTATTTCTATGACTTTTGTATACTTTTCATTCATTGGTGGTGTGTTTTATATATTTCTCCATGGAGAGCTAAACCTCTAGAGAGTATTTGGTCTTGTGAATGTTAGGATTCTAATCTTTTGTGGATTTGCTTTGTGTTTCTATTTAATCCGAGTTTGATTGAATTTCAATCTTGTTTTCCTAACACTTTCTTGCCTTATCGATCTTATGGTTGTTTAGTTTGCATGATTTGTTCATCTTGATAAGAGAGAGGTTTCCATTAGGTATTGAACCTCAAGGTTAAAGAGTGTTCAGAGGATGAGTCATGGATAGTTAAGCATCCCCTTTCCCCTCCGATTGGTGTATTCTATCTCCGTATTCCCTAGGGTTTATGCAACCATATTTGGTGTGATACGTTTGATTGAGCAATTTCTCAATCGGGATCTTTCTCCTAGAAGTAGGGCTAGGTCTATTCTTAGGAATCGGGTACACCCTTTGGAATCCCTAGAGTCTGTTACAGTCATATGTGGTGTGAGGTATTGAGACTGAGAGATTTCTCCATCGGGACCTCGTAGGGGACTAGTATCGGTGATCTAGAGGCAGGATCCGATTACTTTTCGATTTCCACGATTTAACCTACTCATTCTAGAAACACTTTGCATACCTAGTACCTAATACCTAAATCCTAGGAGAAGCATTGCCCGAATACCCCACTTTTACTGATTGAGATCTCCCTCTATTTTACACTTGCGTATTTATCTTTGGTATTCATTTCTTCGCACACTAGATCATCACATTATCCCATTGAGCATTAGGCTAGATAGCAGAGAAGAAGTTAGTACTAGCAACCCTATTCCCTATGGATTTGACTACCCTACTAACCGGGTATTTTATTACTTTGACACCCGTGCACTTGCGGTACACACACACACGAGAGGTTGTGTCAGTTTTTTTTTGGGAATATATACTATTTTTTAATCAAAACCCTAATGATATGTTTTTTTTTTTCTTCAGAATGGCTCATATGTTTTAATCATAACACTAATCCTTTGATTTTTTGAAATGCCTCCTACTTTTTAATCAAAACACTAATATTATATTTTCTTATGCGAATGTCTCCTATTTTTGAATCAAAACAATAACCCTATGTCTTCTTTTCGTAATGTATCATATTTTTTCATCAAACAATAATCCTATATTTTATTTTCATAATGTTTCATATTTTTCAAACAATAACCCTAATCCTATGTTTTAAGTTTTGAATCAAAACCTAAATAGTATGCTTTCATTTCCTATGTTGCCTATCTTTTTTTTGGAATGTCTGCTATTTTTTAATTAAAATCCTAATTAGAATGTGTCCCATTTTATATTCAATACCCTAATACCATGTTTTCTTTCTGTAATATCTATTATTTTCAATCAAAACCCTAACCTATGTTTTTTTTTTGGTAATGCCTGCTATTTTTCAATCAAAATAATAATCTTATTTTTCCTTTTGAAAATGTTATTGAAAAATATGAGACATTATGAAAAGTTTTGAAATGTCTCATATTTTCTTAAAAAGGGAGACATTTAAAAAAAACATTACTAATTTGATCATTCAATCAAAACCTCAATCCTATGTTTTCTTTTTGAAATATCACAAATTTTTCATCAATGGCCTAATCTTATCTTTCAAAGCCCTAATCTTATATTTTCTTTTGGTAACGTCTGCTATTTTTTTATCAAAACCCTAATCCAATGTTTAATTTTGGTAATGTCCCCTATTTTTATATCAAAACACAAATTCTATGGTTTCTTTTTTGAATATCTCCTATCCTTTAATCAAAACGCTAATACTATATTTTCTTTTGTGAATGCCTGCTATTTTTTTTAATAAAAAAAACTAGTCCTATGTTTTATTTTCTAAATATTACCAATTTTTTTGTTTTTAATTAAAACCCTAATCCTATGTTTAATTTTCAAAATTTCTGCTATTTCGAATCAAAATGATAATTCTATGGTTTCTTTTTGGACTACCTTCTATATTTGAATAAAAGCCCTAATCCTATGTTTTTTATTCAGAATGTCTCCTATTTTGCAAACAAAACCCGAATCCTATGTTTTCTTTTCCTAATGTCTCCTATTTATCAGTTTTTAATCAAAACCCTAATCTTATGTTTTCTTATAGTAATGTCTCCTATTTTCAATCAAAAGCCTAATCCTATGTTTTATTTTTTATTTTTTATTTTTTTTTGCGGAATGTCAACCATATTTGAGTCAAAAATATCATATTTGAATAAAAAAAATGACCACTGTTTTTCGGTTTTGATTAAAAACTAAATAATTGGCGACATTTCCAAAACAAAAGAAAGGATTAGGTTTTTAATTGAAAAATAGGAATAGCTCCTATTAGGATTAGGGTTTTAATTGAAAAATAGGAATGATTCTTATTAGGATTAGGGTTTACAATTCAAAAATGGTAGACATTCTAAACAAAAAAACATAAAATTATTGATAAATAAGAAACATTAAGAAACATTCCAATTAGTTTGGAATGAAAAATAGGAGACCGTACTGTAAGAAAACATAGGTTAGAGATTTGATTTAAAACTGATAAATAAGAGGCATTCCCACAAGAAAAAATTGGACGTATTCTGAAAAAAAAAAGCATTATGGTATTGATTCAAAAATATGAGACATTCTGAAAAGAAAACATCATATTAGGGTTTTGATTAAAAATTAGAACAGATTACCAAAACAAAATATAGGATTGGGACTTTGATTAGGGTTTTGATTTGAAAATGTCCTAATCCTTTTTTTTTTTTTTTCAGAATGCCTGCTATTTTTGAATCAAAACCCCAATACTATGTTTTCTTTTGGAAATATCTGTTATTTTCGATCAAAATAATAATCGTATGTTTATTTTTGGGAATGTCCCATATTTTACAATCAAAATCCTAATCCTATGTTTTCTTTTGGAATGTCTCCTATCTTTCAATCAAACCGTGAATCCTATGTTTTCTTTTCTTGATGTCTCCTATTTATCAGTTTCAAATCAAAACCCTAACCTATGTTATCTTTTCTTTTCAAAATGTCTACTATTTTTTAATCAAAAACATAATCCTTTGTTTTCCTATAGTAGTGTCTTATATTTTTTAATCGAAACCTTAATTATATGTTATCTTATAGTAATGTCTCCTATTTTTGAATCAAAATTGTAATCCTATGTTTTCTTTTCAGAATCCCCACTATCTTTTGAATCAAAAGCCTAATCATATGTTTTCTCATAGTAATGTCTCTTATTTTGATTCATAACCCTAACCATGTTTTCTTATAGTAATGTCTCATATTTCAAATCAAAACCTTAATCCTATGTTTTCTTTTTTGAATGTCTACTATTTTTCAATGAAAACTCTAATCCTATGCTTTCTCATAGTAATGTATCCTATTTTTCAATCAAAACACAAATCCTAATCTTATGTTTTCTTTTCAAAATGTCTCATGGTTTTTAAAAATGAGAGACAATTCCAAAAGAAAACGTTATGATGTGTTCTCCCCAAGTGCATGGCTCGCACATAAGTAATACAGTGGTATCCCCTAGGGGGTGGGGTTGCCGAATCTCAGGGACTGGACTTGAAGTACTAAATGATCTCCTGATCTCTAGTTAAGCAATAATTTGGAATGAGTTGAAATGAGAAATAGCTAAAAAAAAGATAGAATGGTGAAGGTGACAGGTAGACTAGGATCGAGTGTTTCAACAACAAGAGAGTAATGCCCGGGGATGATTCCTAAGAACTATAGCAAGCTAACTTACACCTAGTTTTGCTAGAGTAACTACACGTTTCTTACTAAACAAGACACGCACTAAGTTTTACCCAAGCAACTCTGCAAATCAAACACATCGAATTATGCAAACACAACATTTAACTAAAAAAATCCAAAAGAACTCCATAGAACACTAAAATGTAAGAGTTTAAAGCATATAAAGCATCCAAGTTCACATCCCAGGGCACTATGGCCAGTTAGCTCCTCATGGGCAGATACAACAAGGAAGAAACAATGAAAGAACTAAAAGAGGAAGACACGACTCCCTTCTTTTCTCTGAATACTCCTCCTTGTTGTGCTCCGTGTGCTAACTTCACCTCTCAAGTGCCTCTGACTCATCCTTGATCTCCTTAGGTAGTGTGGTGAAGCTTGATCTTCACTCTCATCCAAATCCTCCCGGTGGAGAGTAGAATCCCCGAGCAAAAGATGAGAAGAAACCGTAAAAACTTAAGTTTAAAAGGCAAATTCATGCCTGACATGGTCTGAGCACGGTCATGTTCCGCCCGTGTTCTTTTCTAAGGTTCTTGAGTGAAACTCTTAGGATAGTCAGTGTAAGACGCACGGTCGTGCATCTCCAGTGCTCCTCTAGTACACGCCTGTGTTAGGGGTGGTGTGCCCATGTTTCTCCTAATGAAGAGAAAATGTATTTTTGCTGAGATTATCAGTGGGAGAAACACAGCCGTATTGAGACCATGTTCTTCCTAGAACACTCCTGTGCTAGAATTATGCTATCTTGTTCTCCAAGCTAGGAAAGTTTGTGGGACAGAGTACGATAGTGCTTTGCCTGTGTTCAGCGTGTTCTCTTCCCTTAGTCATCAAACTTGCTCGTTTTGCCCTTCGTTTCACTCCCAAATTCTTCAAGCATGAAATTCCTACACAATGAATAATTATACATCAAATAGCATTGAATATACACAAATGCTAGAGGACGAATAAAAGAATGGAATAAGGGCACGAAATCATGATATGAAATGCACTCATCAAATACCCCCATAATTGAACATTTGCTTATTCTCAAGCAAACTCAACACTCAATAATAAGAAAAAAATATACAAATGAGTGCAGTACTTCCGATCTCAAATGAGTGGTAGAGTCTTAAGCAAAGGAGGAACAATGACGGTTAGAACACCTGATTGTTTTAAAGCAGGCTACTCTTTTACTCCCAAGACCTTGTGTGGGTGTGAGAACCCTAGATTGTCTATTCTGAGGTCTTAAGGACTCAACTGATGCGCTAACTGCAAGTGCACCGGTCACAAGCAAGTAATAAAGTGATACCCCATGAGGGATATGGTTGTCGAACCACAAGGAATTGTACTTAAAGTACTAATTACTCTTCTGATGTCTAGTGAATTATAAGGAGAGTGATAGAATCAAGAAACAATAATGAACAGATAAAATGGCGAAGATGATAGGAAGATTAGGATTTAGTGTTTCAGCAATATGAGAGTAATGCCCCGGGGTGATCCCTATAGACTATTGCATGGTATCTTACCCTAAGTACCTACCTGGTACATTCTAATGGTCCAAGTGTGTGCTCACAAGCAATGTTGCATCTATGGGTTCTCAAATACACTAAGTTTTGCTAAGGCAACTTTGCGTTTCTTGCTAAACAAGCCACGCACCTAGTTTTACAATAGCAATTGTGCAAATCGAACACATCGAGTTATGCAAACACAAGATTAAATACAAGAATCGAATAGAACTCCGTAGAACAAATAGAAGCAAGTGTTTAAGCAATACAAATAATCTAAGTTCTTAAACCCAAGGGCAGTATGGCAAGTTAGCCACTCATGGGAGGGTATGATAAGGAAGAAATGATAAAAGAATAACAAAAGGAAGACATGACTCCCTTCTTTACTCTAGATGATCTTCCTTGTCGAGCTCCATGTGCTAACCCCACCTCTATCGATACCTCTAACTCATCCTTGATCTCCTTAGGCGGTGTGGTGAAGCTTGATCTTCGCTCTCATCAAAGTCCTCCTGGTGGAGAAGAGAATCCCCGAACAAAAGATGAGAAGAAACCCTAAAATCTGGAGTTAGAAAGGCAGTTTCAGGCTTGACACGGTCTTGTTCCGCCCGTGTCTTTTTCCGAGAATTCCTTGAGTAAAAAGCTTGAGATAATCAGCGGCAACCGCATGGCCGTGCAATCCCCGTGTCTGGCGGCACACGCCTATGTAACCGGTAGTGTGATCGTGTTCCACCTGAAGAAGAAGAGATGACATTTCTCCCGAGATTTGTAGTGGAAGGAACATGGCCGTGTACTGACCGTGTTCTGCTCAGGACACTCCCAGTTTAGCACCAAATTTGTCTCCTCACACCTTACAAGGACTCGCCTTGGATTTTCTAAGCATATATCAAAGAAATTCCCAAACACTGAAAATTCATCCATAAACACTTCCATGAAGTCTTCAATAAACTCGTCGAAGATTGCCATCATGCATCTTTGGAAGGTTGCCGGTGCATTACACAAACCAAACGGCATTCGTATATAAGCAAAGATGCCTTAAGGGCATGTAAAGGTGGTTTTTTCCTGGTCCTCAGGGGTGACTGGAATTTGAAGGTAACCGGACATCCCGTCTAAAAAACAGTAATATTGGTGGCCTGTAAGTCTCTCGAGCATCTGATCAATAAATTGCAAAGGGAAATGATCCTTTTGTGTTGTATCATTCAGCTTCCGATAATCAATGCAAACCCGCCAGCCAGTTACCGTACGGGTGGGTATTAACTTGTTGTGTTCATTTGAAATCACTATTTTTCCGCCATTTTTTGGTACCACCTGCACTAGGCTCACCCACGGGCTATTTGAGATCAGATAGATAACACCAGCGTCCAAAAGTTTCTTTACTTCCTTCTTTACTACGTCCATCATGTTAGGGTTTAACCTCCGTTGAGCTTGAACCTTAGGCTTCATGTTTTCTTACATTAGGATCTTATAAGTACAGAAGGAAGATCATGTTTTCTTACACCAACGTCCAAAAGTTTCTTTACTTTCTTCTTTACTACGTATTTATCTATGAAAAAAGATCAAATTGATTTGTATGCTTCATGGACAGTGATAATCTGTATGTGAATTTCTATCAATTTGATCTTTTTTCACAGATAAATACACTTTGTATCATTATCATTCATGAAATTCAAGATATTATGTGATCCTGCTTTGGTGCCTGGGATAACTGACACTTTCTTATACCAGAACAACAGTTTATCTATTCTACTGTTTTTGTAGAGAGTGTTTTGCATCCAACGAGGCTTGGACAGCTTGATTGTAGTTTAGGTGGCACTTTTGATTGTTAGAAGTCAAGGTCTGAATTAATAGGGAAGTAAATTTGTTTTTTATACATTTCCACACCTTTCCTTGATGACTTGCATGTTCTCTTCATCCATATTCTTTAAATTTGAATGTGTGGTATTTATTTGCAACATTTGAGGTTAAATACTTATTTACTTAATTTCTTATGTTTGTAGTTTCTTTCCAGTTAAAGGATCTCAAGCAACAAGGCTTTATTGAAAGACAGGAGGTAAATTATTTATCATCTCTACATGCAATTATCAGTTTTGAAAATCTTGATACCCAATGTCTTCTCATTTTTTCTATTTTAATGACATAAACTGTTTGATTGTCAAATTTCATGTGTTGTTTCAGGATTTTTTTTTTCTCCATTATCATTATTTTTATATTTGAGAATTTATTACTTGGTTAAGCATTATAAATTATTATTTGTGATATGATATACATAGGCAGAAATGCATCCTTTGTGGCAACAAAAGAAGTTGATGAAGTCTTGCAAGGAGAAGGAGAAGGAGAAGGAGAAGGAGAAGGGGATTGTGATCATTGTCTACTCTTGATGGATATGGGCATGTTTGGGGAAACAATGATTAATTAAAATATGTTAGTCATGTTTATTTGAAAGAAATAAATTCATATTAATGTAAATAAAACTAAAATATTTACACAAGAGAGAACATTATTAAAATTTAATTAATAATGTTTAACATCATAATATATGAAGGTATATAATTATTTAAACTTGTGCGTTTAAAAATTAAAATAAAATATGAAACATAAAAATTCATTTAAATTTAAAAATATTTGTTTTCGTAAAAATATAAATTTTTAGTGATTTTAATTATAAATTTATTATAATATTTTTATTTTTATACATTTCTCTCACTTTTGTTGAAATGAACATGTTGTGGAAGTCATTGCGGAAGTAACATCACTTACACCAAAATAAACACAAGAAGTGAATAACTTGGCACTTCATAGAAGTGATATTTTCGGTTCGCACTTCTCCCATATCACTTCCACCACTTTAAAAATATGGTACTTCTCCCACTTCCTAACTTCCGAATTTGGAACCACAGTCAACGTTCAAAACATCATGAAATGTTTACCATGCCGAAAGTCATTTATTTATTTAATTCTTTTTGAAAAAATTTCTTATTTATTTTTTGATATTGAGATACCAGGATAAACCAAATATTAACCATATATGCATTATCACCAGTCACCAGATTCACCACTGCATAGCAATATACACAAAGCCATCATAACATCTACAAACCTTATGCATTATATCATATTTCTTTCCGTGATTGTAGCATGATGTCAAGGATGGACAGATGGAGAAGACCTAGTGGTGAGTGAGGGCCTCATCTTCACAATTCGTTCTTCGTCAACACCTATTCTCTTTGCAGATAATCCAGCTTCAAAGAATCGCTTGACTGCATTCTCCATATACACAATTCCTTCACGGACGCTCATTTGCTTCACAACCTTCTCCTGAAAGTTGGTCAAAATATGATCCCCGTTTAAGACGGATGCAAGTTGCATGAGCTCCTGTTGAAACTCACTAAGATTAGCCTCCTCATTTGCATCACCATCCCTAATTTTGACAGGGTTTGGGAGTTGCACTGCATTAAAGACAAGCAAACGAAAAGAGATAATCAATACTATAATGGCTTGAAAAATTATGCCTTTACTTGGAATGTTTTAAAGAGTTTATTAACTTCAGTAGGACATTGTGTACGATAAGGTGTTCATATTTCAGTTAAAACTCATTTAATCAGCAAAGTCGGGTGAATTGGATCTGTTTGCTTATGTTAAAAAAGAATTAGTTATTAGGTTCAACAACTGGTTAGACAAAAGAAAACTAAACCACTAGATCAACACACTTTACTGATTATATATATATAATTAAACAAAAATTACAATGCAAGTCATACAAATAAAAAGCCTCAGTAGATTGAACAAATCAGAGAATGTTTTCAAATTTCACAGCCTTGAATTTGAATTCAGTTAGCAAAATCGAAATGAAGTGAGAGTTGTAGGAAGAAAAGGAGCATAACTCACTTGGGCAGTCTGTTCTAGGTGTAGTTCTCGTTTGCACAATGCCTTCAAATGTGCCAGCCCATGCATCCCTCTTTGTCAGGTATGGTGAAGGGAGATCAAACAACTTCTTCACAGTGGCGGTAATAGATGAGTGTTCAAACTCAGAAGTTGCAGTTGGCACACCATTGGGACCATGAATAACTGCACCAGTCATTCAACAAATAGCTAATTTAAAGACTGGTATTCATATGAAAGTCATCCACAAAGTATGCCATTTTGCTTACCAGTGCCCTTTTCAATCCATGGAGACACCATGATGGTCGGGACCCTAACTCCCAAACGGTCAAAAGTGAAAAAGAAGGGATCAGGGCCAACAATTCCATCAGGGCTAGGGATGCCTTTAGTGGGGGTTGGGACATGGTCAAAGAACCCACCATGCTCATCATAGGTGATTATAAGAAGAGTTTCATTCCACTGTGGGCTGGAACGTAGAGTCTCATAGACCTCCTTGACAAACATTTGACCTTGGTAAACATCATGAGAGGGGTGATCATCATTGGCAGGGCTGATCTTGGAATCCATGTAGCGTTGTTCAACAACAGCATAGTTGGGTAGAGAACCCTTTTGAGCATGAGACTTGAAATCAAGATCATAAGGATGAAACTTTGTCAAGTATTTAAGCTTTCGAAGATTACGATAGAAGAGAGTTGCGGGAATATTCTGATAATATATCCTAAAAGAGAGTCCAGCATCATCAATGTTCTCAAAAATTGTCCTTTGTGGGTATCCTTTTGCAAGCATGCTGCACAAACAAATTAAGATTAGTCCAAAAAACCAAAAGAATTGACTGAAGACAACAGACATTATCTGTTTGCTAGACCATATATCAAGAGATTGCTAAAAATATATCCTTTTTAGCTCAAGGTTGTCGACCAAACAAATGCTTAGCTCAAGGATATTGACGACCTCAGCAGATTTTTAAACTAATGCGGGATTCAATTTATCACTAGTAGATACAATTAGCTAAGTAATTCAACTAAATTGTTAAACAATTATAATATTAAAAGTGAATCATGTAGATCGTTTTCCCACAAAAGACAAAGGTATCAAAAGGATAAGCGTCATGTCACACAGTGCATGATAACTGGTTGCAATTGGTAATGTCCAGCTCTGAACTCGATCAGATTCTCATTTTGTTTACTGCTGACATCAACTGTGCACATAAGATAGATGAATGAAAAATAACACACTGCTTGCCCTTTTGAAGACTTGGAATTTACGATGCCTAACGTCTGTAACATCATTGTCATGAAGAGTGAATGCTTACACCATGATTTCATTGGTAAGTTTTTGAATCTGCCACCAGTATTTTCTGGTTGTAATAATAAAGCATTACACAACTACCTCAGGTAAGCATTTTGTATGTTTAACTGGAGAAATTTACAACAGATTCACAGTATATGCTTCAATCCTTGGATAAATCAGTATTGTCTTCATGATAATTCCATGTCTCTTGGCGTCATTGTTTTAATCTTCTTGGCTCTAATTACCTAATTTGACCCTGACATAATTACTATTGAAGTATATTTTCAAATCGATAACTATATCTCACAGGATCTTCATTAGTTGTCTATCCACCCATCCAGATACATATCTTCACAAAAACATGACATCTTCTCCTCTTATTTTTGTTTTCTCTCCAACAATCAGGCTATAGTCACACTCAACTTTGCTGTGGCCAGAGTTCTGTGGAGATAAAATAAGGCCACCTAAACCTCACATAATCAGGCTCTTCTATTTTTATCAATAGTGTCGTTTTCATCAAGAATTAGACTATTTTGACAAGAGGTCAATCTGCAAACTATTAATTTAGGACTTTGTTGCTCTTCTCAGAAAATAAGGCATACTAATGTATAGATCTCTTTCTCCTTTCATCTAAATCCACAACCACTTTTGAGCTTTATGTCACATACAAGTTTTCGCCTCATTTGTCAGAATTTCTCTGGTGATAGATAGACTAGTTACAGCCATCTTACAAGGGCAGCAAGAAACTAAAAAATCATAGACGATTAAATCCCTTTGATTTAGAAACATGTAAACAGCTAGTCGTACAGGACTAACAAACAAGACTACTCTAAAAAAATAGCTCCAAAAAAAAACAAACAAACAAATAAATGAATCCTTTCAATATTATATGATCCCCTTGACATATTCATTCCCATGACTGACCCTACCGGAATAAAAAACATTAACCTTCCGTTTCTCTAGGACACCTAGTTTTGAGTTTCCGCTGAACGCAACCAAATTATCATGATAGGACTAGAAACACCATGTGGACACAACCTCTATGTCCTTGCTCATAGATCCACCAACTACAGTGGACTCATGGATCACATGACCAATATCTCACTGAAAAACTAGACTCTTCATCATCTCTCCTCCGTTTCCCCAAAGTTATCCCTTATTTCTCCCCCAACCCCTCAATCTAAGTACAAGAAAATCAAGACAAATACAAAAATTGCAGTATAGCACACTTATCTAAAGCTCTCTCATTTCATCCAAGTCCTTGGCCACTTTTGAGCTTTACGTACGATACAAGTTTTGTGCTCAGTAGTCAGAATTTCTCTAGTCAATATTGAAAGAAAACCAAATAGCAATATAAAGTTTGATATACAAATACCTTACGAAGGAAAATGTAAAAGAAATGCGAAAAGATTATTCAAGTACAGTGATATGGTTCTCTAATACATTCATTTCTATCCTGCCACTAAGTTGTCTTTTTAAAAATTGAAGAATTTTATCACTGGCCCCACCTTTAAATAGAAAACAATTAACATCTTAGTGTTGGGTTTGTACTGAACCCAGGTAAATTATCATCCAGGAACTAGAAAGCAAAAATCTCGTGTGGACACAACTCCATTGCCTTTCACTGATACACCAACCGTCTTTCCCAATTCCCCCAAATCAAGTTTAAGCAAAACCCTAAATCTTCATTCGTAGAAAATTTAGCAATCACGCACCTGGCGATGTTACTGGTTGCGCCGTGTGAGGTTGCGGAGTGGACATAGAGCCTGTTCGGCTGAGTGGACGCCGGCACCGACGCAAACCAGCGGTCGAACACCGCGAACTCCTGGACGAGCGCCTGGTAAACCGCTACCTTCTCGGGCTGGAAGCCATTCATGACGCTATCCGTCATGTTGGGCGACATGGACGTCGCTTGCTGGACGAACCCATTCATCGGTGCCGGCGACGCGGAGGTTTCATTGGAGCCGAAGATCTGTTCCCTGATAGCCTGGAACGAGTGGCCGGGGTCGGGGTCGACGTAGTGCGCCTCGTCCTTGAAGAAAACACGCGGCGAGTTCGGATCAGTAGTTGAGATGGGGTTGGACTCGGAGCCGGTGACGCCGTTGATCTCCGGATTCAGGCGCTTCATCCAGCCGAGCATGTGGTCGAAGGAGCGGTTCTCCATGACGAGAACAACCACTGTTTTGATCGGGCCTGCGGCGGACGCGCCGGAGGACGAGAAGACTATGAGGAGAGTATGGAATAGGATGAGGAAGAGGTCGCGAGCGGTGGGAATGGTTGCCATTTTTGTCGGTGTAGGAGGATTGCGGCACTGCTGCTGGAATTTAAAGCAGAGAAGCTGGGAGCCTTTTCTTCTTTTTTTCTTTAATCTTTTTACAGAGCTTGCAGCCGCGTTTTATAGTCGGTTGCTTTGATCCCACTTCGGATGGTGCGTGCCACGACGAATTTGTAGATGTTGATTGAATCAGCGATGTGTTTTTTCTATTATTTATTTATTTGCATTATTATTACCTAAAAATAGTAAATGTTCTTCTTTTCCGAAATTGATGATTTTTTTTAATAAAAAGTTGTGCTAAATTTTGACAGTTTCATGTATTTGTTAAAACACTACATTTTTCAATCAATTGAATTTTAAGAAATTAATATAATGAAGGAGCGGGGCATTGCCCACTGGTTCTTGTATACTTAGGTTTTAGAAAAGACTTTAGTTTTAATCTCTCAACCCCAAAAACATATCTGGGGTTTAAAAAAAAAAAAAAAAAAAAGTATTTCAGAATTGCCTGACAGTAAAAAGTAAAAATTTATTCTATTTATGTAATTTATACTACTTTCTAGGCATGCATAAGGTTGGCCCCTATTGTCCTATTAAGAATTTTTATATAATAAAATTATTATTATCATGTTTTTCAAATTTGAATATTTATAGATAAATATATTATTTATAAAATAGTGAATTTTATCATGTATATAGTTGTTTAAAAAGATAAACAAGGAATAGAATATTTTACATCTCTAGGTTGTTATCTATATATGATACTTTACATCTCTTCATTGTAACAAATAAGATATTTTAAAATGTTATATCTTTCGAAAAACATATCTGTTCACAAACTATTAATACGAATGGAAATTGCTAGCTTTCTGACATAACAAACAACTATTTTACATTCTTTAAAAATAAAGACAAGATCAATACATGTTTTCTTTTTCCAATCCAAATTTCTCTTCACCAGTGTTGGCCACAAAAAAACCAAAGGTTTGTCTTATCCACTAAAACTATTTGTATTTAAACCTACAACAATCTCAAGAGGAGATGGGGCAAGTAACGCTCTTAGGAAAATGTTCATCAACGCGTTTCAAGCCTGTACATTATCTATACTGTTTTTCTAAAAGTCTAAAAGCATTATTTTAAATGGATTCTAACATTATCAAAATGATGAATCAAGATTTCATTCGCCAAGATCTTTTTGATGGTGCAAATTTCACAAGATGGAATGACAAATTGAAGTTCATGCTCACTGCTTTGAAGGTGTTCTACATACTCGATCTTGATTTAGCACCAATTCCTTAATCAAATGATGATAATTATGATGATTTAATTACTCAAAGAAAGGAAAGAGCGGAAGATGAAGTTGTATGTAGAGGGTTCATCCTTAATTCTCTGTTTGATCATCTTTATGATCTATATACATCCCAAAAGTTTGCACTTAATATAAGGAATGCATTGGAATTAAAAAAATACAAGGGGTACAAGGCAAGTACTAAAAAGTTTCTTATTTCAAAATATTTTGGTTTTAAGTTTGAAGATAATGTGCATATCTTGCAACAAGTATATGAGCTACAAGTTATAGTAAATCACTAAGAATTGTTGACATTGATCTTCCCGTTGCTTTTCAAGTTGGAGCAATTGTGGCTAAGTTACCAAGTTCCTAGAATGGCTATCAAAAGAAATTGCTCTATGATTCCAATGACTTTATTTTGGAAGAGTTTCAAAAGTATCTTCGAATAGAGGAAGAATCAAAGGGAAGAAATAAGAATACGGAGTCCTTTAACGGAAACAACAAAGCAAATGTTCTTAATTGATCATCTATATCCAACAACAATAGGCAAGTCAAAAGGGGTCTTGGTTTAAAAAAGATCAAACAAAAATTTAAAAAAAACCATAAAAGGGGTTTGTCTTGTGTGTGGAAAATCGAGTCATTATGCAAAGGACTACAAGTTCAAGAAAGGGCATATGTTAGAGGCAAATTCCTTGAACTTAAATCTGGACATTATTGCTACTATTAGCAAAGTTAATGTCATACAAGGAAAAGTGCCAGGTTGGTGGTATGATACATGTGCTATTATTCATATTTGCTATGATAGGTCATTATTCAAGACATCTACCTGTGTTACTGATGGACAAGAAGTTCAAATGCGAAATGAAGTAAGATCTAAAGTAATTGACAATGAAAATATGGAACTTGTTTTTACTTCAGGAAAAAAGGTGATCTTAACTGATGTATTTAATGTTCTAGATATGAACAGGAATCTTGTAAGTGGAGATTTTATTAAGCAAACCTCGAATAAAATGTATGTATAAATCGAGAAAGTTAATATTATCCCCAAATGGTATGTTTGTTGAGAAAGGGTTTTCTTGTAATGGAATGATTAAATTATTTGTTGTACTTGTTGATGATAATAATAACAAACTTGATTTTGTTTATATGGTTGATTATATATTTTTGTGGCATAAAAGACTTGCACATGTCGGTTTGACTACTATAAAATGGTATGTTCAAATGTGATATAAATGATTTCAAAAACTGTGAATTATGTGTTAAATCAAAAATGATTGCAAAACCATTTAAAAGTCTAGAAATAACTTCTAATTTACTAAACTTAGTGCATTTTGATATTTGTGAATTGAATGGCATACTTACTAGAGGTGGAAATAGATACTTTATAATTTTCATTGATGATTTCTCTAGATATACTTATGTATATTTGTTAAAACATAAATATGAAGCTTTTTATGCTTTATAAGATAGAAGTAGAAAATCAATTTGAAAAAAGAATTAAAATTCTTAGAAGTGATAGAGATGGAGAATATCTTTCTAATAATTTTAATGCATTTTGTGAAGAACATGACATCATACATCGAAAATCTGCATAAGAACTCCTGAACAAAATTGCTTGGTGGAAAGAAAAATAGAACATATCTTGAAATGGTTCATTTGATAAGTGCTCGTGTATAAGTAATACGAAGTATACTTTTCTTACATTGGGCATTACTTTTATCAGGTTTTATCACTTATTCGTGTGTATTTATGTTCTTTTCTGCATTTAGGGTTGTGGAGACAAGTTTTGAAGAAAGGAAGCAAAAATATATCATGGACGCAATTATTGAGGAGATTCTTGGACCAAGCAAAGATCAAGGCACAAGTTGTAGACATGTGAGTGGGTGCCAACCTCCTTAGTGCTTAAGTGAATATACAAATTGGAGGGGCACAAAAGCAGTCACACTCATAGGGTCCGACTTGTGTAACATTGAAGAGCTTCATCAATGTGTTTGAAAGCAAAAGACGACGTGATCTACCGCATGGTTGTGTGCCCAACTTGGTCGCCTAGATGATGAGAATGAAGTCGGGAGCATTGTAACGAAATCCCTGTAGCAGGGATTACTGTAGTAAAAGCAATGTTCATAAGGTACTATAGCAGTATTGTTCATAGACGTAGGAAAAAGCAATATGGAAATCCACACGAGCGTGTGGATGCCCGATTTCAGCCCTATAAATACCACTATTTGAGTTTTATTTGGGGATTTTTTTTTCTATCTTTTGGCTATCTTTTGGGGAAAGCGAGGCTAAGGTTTGGAGAGGTTTTTGCGAGGCTTTAGGAGTGGTTCTACAGTATCAACATCGACATCCTTCGGAGGAGAGTTATTGGGGGAGCTTTCTACAACATCGATTCGGCGAGGTGTGCCCTAGGCTTGACAGAGGAGTCCTTAGAGAAGACAAGGCGGCTCTTAAAGACCATCGACATGGACAGAAAGGGGGTTATCTTCATGGATTTCTTGCATTCATATTTGATTTCATTGTTAATTTTGTATTGCTCCGTGGAGAGCTAAACCCCTAGCAGGTGCTTGAACTTGTAAACCCTAGGATGATTTTGTTTCATTGACTTTTATTATGCTTCTTTAATTGATGATTTAATTGAGTTTCAATCTTGAATGTTTATTGTGTTGATTTTCCGTTAGAGTGACACTAAAGTTGAGAATCCATCTAGATAATCCATTGAAAGTGTGGCACTTCATTAGGATAAGACTAAGCGAGATTGAAGAGGGTTGAAACGGTGAATCGAGGGGTAGCGGAACGTCCCCTTTCTCTTCTAATGTGATTTATCCTACCTCCACGTTCCAAGAGTTTTTTGCTGTCACAATAGAGTAAAGTGCTAAGAGATGAACTCCACTGGTGCTTAGTTGCTTAAGTAACAGAGTGAAGTGTTGAAGTGAATCTTAGTGATGGGGCTTAATTGTGACTAGGGATCTTTTGCCTAGACCAAATGGTTAGGTCCATATTAGGGAATAGGGTTTATCACTTGGAGTCCCTAGAACCCCAAGCAGTCCCACGTAGTATGAGTTATTGAGAGTATTCCTTTCCGCCGGGAAATAGTGTAGAGGGCTAGTCACGGTTGACCTTAGGCTTGGGACCGTGTATCTTTGGATTTTCACGACTCATTAAACATCAATTAGGAGGCATAATATTAGTCTTGCACTTGAAACAATAGTCCTAGGGTGAGCATTGTCTGGGTATCCCATCTTACTCTTGATTACTCTCTCTGGTTACTCTTGCTTGTTTTATTTTCTCTCTTTTACTTTTCTTTACATTAATATCTCTAGTTCACTCATAATTGGTTTTTATTTAGCTAAATAGTAATATCTCTTGTTTCTAAGCATCTATTCCCTATGGATTCGACTACCTACTCACCCGGGTATTTTATTACTGCTATGACCCGTGCACTTGCGGAACACTCATGCAAGGGGTGTGTCATTCATGCTTTATTTTTATATGATGAATTGCCTTTTAATCTTTGGAGTGAAGCATTTCTTGCTACATGTCAAATTTTGAATAAAATTCCTATAAAGAAAAATAAAATTTCCTTATGAATTGTGGAAAGGGAGAAAACCAAATCTTCATTATTTTAAAGTGTGGGGTGCCTTGCTTATTTCAAAGACAATAATCCAAAAAGAACTAAGTTGGATCGTAAAGGGATCAAATGTGCTTTTATTGGGTATGTTTTTTTATATCAAAGAATATAGACTCCAAAATTTGGAATCCAGAGATGTAGAGTTCTTTGAGCATCTTTTAGTTTCAAATGATAAAGCTCAAAGTTCCTCCAATGAACCATTATCAAGTGAGACATCTCAAAAAATTACTAAGTAACCTAGTTCTCTATAATAAACAAAGAACGAAGTGAATTAAGAAGAAGTACTAGAGTTCAAAAGCTAAAAGCACTTGGAACTAATGACATTGACTTACAAAATATTTTACCTTGTAGAGGGTGATAGAAGTAAAGTTTTGAAGACAATTTGATTGTCCTTCAAATTAAATATGATCCAAAAATATATAAGGAGATGATAAACACCTAAAAGTATGTATTTTATACGTATACATTTGTGACTATTTATGTGTATTTGGATGAATCGATGCCCTTTGTGTGGTTTAATTGTTTCTATTTGAGTTACAGTTTTAGAAAAAGCCTAGATGAGCCCAAGAACACATTCTGGATGAAGAATTTGTGAAGTCTATGGCTTTGTTGACAGGCAACCTCATCGCCGTGAAGATGGCCATAAGTCGACTGATGAATTTACATTACTGTATCATATTTACTGTAGTAGTTATTGTAACATTTTGCTGTAGTAGTTTATGGAAATTTTGGCAGAAATCCTGAGGCTTTTACGGGCATCTTCACAGCCGTGAACCAGACTGTGAAGCATCCGGAAAGCAGTTTAAAAGAGGGGTTAGGGTATCATTGAAGGGGTTTTTGGTCACCCTTTCTCCACCATCATCTTCTAAGGCTTCAAGGGGCTGGAGAAGATGGATCTAAGGAGCAAGATCAAGGGAGAGAAGAAGATTGCTATCAAGGAGATAATCAAGTAGTTTGCTGGCTTGGATCAACAAGCTCTCCTCGCTATCTTTGAATCAACATTTCAAGGGAGTTTCTTTGGTTTTGTTCATGTTTCATATATATCTTGAGATTTCTTTGTTATTCTTGTACAACTAGACTCCCAAGGTCACTGGGATGCTGGTGAACCTTGGGATGAGCTTGCTTGTATGGATGTTGTGATTTACTTCTAGTCTATTTGGTTTGGTTTATGGTTAAAGCTTTGTATTCATTGATGTGTTAGATTACATGAGAACTCTGTGGTTCAACTTCTAGGTTGTACTTGGTTGCATGACCATCGCCTTTGTACTAGACACACTTAGCTTGGAAAATATTCATGTATGAATACGCCATGACCATCAAGTATTTCGTACCCCTCCAACCATTAGGGATGATTCTAGATATTGAGTTTGACTCTAATTAAAAATTTTTTGGTTGTAATGCAATCATATAAGGATTTTGTCAGAAGAGATTCTGAGCTAATACTTGTATGGGATTAAGGGTTATCGCCGTGGCCATCATGGTAACCTACTTTTGGATGTCTCTTGGCCCAAAGCCACCATTGCCTATGTAATTCTAGCATCCTTCTAGCTTTAGTAGTCTCGAGGGGGTCCTCGCTCAAGGCCTCATATTTTCATTATTATTTGCTTCCTTAATGTGCTTACATGGTGTGCCTTAGTTCAACTTGTCTATAGTTATCTCTCATGTTAGTTTTCTTATTTTGTTTTAAACCTATCTTTATTAGACTTGATAGTGCCGTCTAGGGGGAAGTAATAGGAATTCTTGAGACCCCAAGTAATACGACCCTCTCGTGCTTGTGCGAGAGGTATTACTTGACGACCCGTGCTGTTGCGAAAATCATCAAGTTTTTTGCGCCATTGCTAGGGAACTCCAAGAATGATAGGAAAACTTCTAGCTCACTGCTTTAGTCATTTATCTTTTATTTTGTAAATATTTGTCTTTCTATGTGTTTCTTTTCGTTTTGTGTATATATATTTGTTTTCCTTTTCTTTTAAATTCTTTGTTAGCTTATTGTTTTTAGTTGTGTTTGTTTGCACAAGGCCATGGGTTTTGAAGAAGCTTTGTTGGCCGCCAAAATCTATGCACTTGAGAAATAGATGGAATAATTGTTTTGCCATGAAAGAAAGCTAAAGAAATCCGGGCCATAATGCTTATTTTCCATATTGGAGAGGGCTCCAAAATTCTTCTACACATCATCATACTCAACAATGGGAATACCCTCACCAAGGATTGCTACAACAATCTTCCTTTCAAGAACCGTGGCATTACCATCTTTCAGTCGTTCATAGTGAGCAACCTAATCAATGGGGGTTCAATACATAGGATGTGTTCGCAAGATTCATGATGTAAGCTGATGCTGAATTTGAAGACATGAATACTACAATTTTCAATGCCCAACTATCTCTTCGAATAATGGAGAACCAAATAGGAGAATCTTCTAAGACATCAGTTAAATTGGCATCAACTATAGAAGTCCTATCTGAAAATGACACTAGAAATGAAGAGAGCAAAGGTGAAATTGAGGTGGAAGCGGATATTGAAATATTGGGGGTAGAAGAGACAAATAACGTGGCATCAAGACCACTTGTGCAAATGACAGAAGTTTCACCTCAAGATGCAATTGAAGAAGAAAGAGGAGTAGATGACATCATTGCCATGGAAAGATGTGAGGAAGTGGAAGAAACTCAATGGATCACAATTGAAGATGCTACTTGCCTCAACATTGATCATTCCATCAATCATTCAGTAATTTTCAAGTGCAAAAAAAAATTTTGGGAATTGCATTTGAAGATGTGGGTAGGAAGCTAAAGCCATCCTTGAACCCACCTATGCCGGGTTCGGACAATTTCGAACCAAAGATTTTTCTTTAGTTTCCCAATCAAATTTTATGGGCAATTGAAGATCATCTAACCAAGGTTGAGAAAGAAAATGTAGATCGGATGTTGAAGCCATCCAATAACCCACCCATACCAAACTTGAGAAATATGCATCGACTCTTTTACCATGACTATCAAATACATCTTAGACTGGAAGGGTAAACCCTAGATTGGAAGGCTCAACACTATACACCCTATTTGTAGGCACGTACTTGATTCTTAAACTCCTATATGTGCTCTAACAAGTAATGTTACAACTATGACAATCATGCACATCAAGTTCTACAATCACAACTAAGGCAAACATGCACATCAAGTATTACAATCACAACTGTGGCTATCATACACATCAAGTTTTGCAACACAAGATTAAACATAGAGGAATCCAAGAAAACTCCATAGCTAATATAAAAGAGTAAGTCAAATACACATAATCTCAAAGTGTATTTGACTTAAAAAGCTGTTTCTCGATGGTGGTGAAGTACCCTCCGCAATAGAAAATCCAAGGGCAAGTCCCCTTCAAACCCTAACTTTAGGGCTTAAAAAGGTGTTTCCTGATACAAGCATGGACGTGCTTAGGCCGTGCTTTTACCCATGCATTTTAGGGGAAAATCTGGGGATTTGTATTGATGTGAAAATCGGCGAATCTGTAATTTGCTCAGCTTGGAGCATGCCCCAAGCTCGGCCGTGCTTCCATCTACATGGCTGTGTTTTGGGAAAGATGCCCGTGATTTTGCTACAGTACCATAAGTAACCCACAAAGATATTATACTCTTGATCTGAAAAAACAAAATTTAACCATATTATGAGCTTGATAGCCAGTTAGTAACCCACTAAAAATAACTTGGATCATATGAAATTTCAAAAATTCAGAATAAAAAAACAAATCATATCAGATAATACAAATATTTATCCAAAATATAGTTCATAAAACCAAAATTGTTCAACAAAATAGAATTTAATAACAAACAAAAATATATTTCTCCAAATCAGTTTAGCAAAAATAAAATATCAGAGATCATTAATGTGATATGAGTCAGATTTTCAGACCTCATTTGTTTACTCTCGGTGACCTGCGCCAAATTATCAGAAATCATTATTCTTTCACTAAAGACACAGTGCAAAACTATAGTCTCTTATCAGAGTCAAAGCTTTATGTCAACATGGTCAATGTTTAATCCCCAGTGACAAGGTTAGTGACTAGCTAATGGGAGACTAAACGTATTTATGCCAAAATAACCTTATTGTCTGAAAACTAAAAACATATTAGAATTTTAGACAAAATAGGATTGGCAGAATAGGATTTGCAGAATAATTTGTCGGGCAAACAAACAAAAGTATGCATGATCCTATTTCTTTATAGTAAAAATAATCCACTTATATTCAAAACAATTTAAAAACATAATAGTTCAAAGATTAACAAATATAATCAAAATGTGGAAGTTGATGGTTTAATGAAAGAATAAGGAGTTAATAATTTCAGAAAATAATAAGCATTAATAAGCACCAAAATCAAAACCAAAACCAATCAAATATTATATGAATAGTTTTTAAAAAAATCTAAAATAATTAAATAATTATGTAAATAGTTGCCAACAATAAGAAATTTCATATATACATATATGTAGATTTATATGTGGTGTTACTTACCTGATTAAAATCCAAAAACTCTGAATATCAAATCAAACTAGTTTCCTTAGAATACCCTATATTTGAGAGTAAATTCCAAGGATATAAAAAATCTTTTTAACACAAGCGAGAAATTTGAAATAAATGCTAAGCTAAACCAACTTTTAAAGCTTGCAACAATATCAGAAGATCATGCATAACACTAGATTCGTAACCACCTAACTAGAGTGATCAATTCTTCCTACTTGAACAAACAAACATTATGAACATTAACAAAGGAACTTACTAGAATAAAATATATAAAATGATTAACAAATGCATGATTTAAGAAGGACTCATACCATTGAGAACTGAATCTCGTATAACATTTTCTATACTTCCCAAACCATGAAATTCAAGATTTTGAGAAGTTTAGGCACCTAAAACTAAGATATATCGAAAATTCACATTATTTAGATTACTACTCAATCTATAGGGTACATTTGAATCTCCAACTATTTTTGTAGACTTATAATTCAGATGTATCCCATTCAAACATGAATTTCTCTCAATATATAACTTCAAAAGCAATGATATTTTACCCAATTCAATATCCATGACCATCAAAGATGGCCATCAATCTTCAGGTTTTGCACAGAAATCCCATTTGAGACAGTTATATTAATAAGGATATATCTCACACACTACAAATGAATAAAAATCTGAAATTTTATAGGCACTTAGATAATATCAAACTCTACAATTTTCTTATTTTACTCTCCTCCAAATTCTGCATCTAAGACCACTAAAATTGAAGAGGAATGTCTACAATTTCAAAAACAAAAATCTAAATTCTATCAAAAGAAACCAACTAATAATTTTTCTATCTCTCAACAGCAATTTTACCACCACCTATAAGGCATACTAACACAATCATAGTTTCTATGGTATAGATTGAGACGAGAGGTTAGGGATTAAAATATCATCATTTAATTTAAACATTAATAAGCATACTAACAAGATGAACTTGAAAAGAACATGATTCAAAGCTACAACTACAAAGTAAGGAATACATCAAAACACATTCACGAGTTCATAATCCAAAACACCAAAAGGTATTCTATTAGAAATCCCATAAAAAAAATCAAAAACCAAGAAGTGAGTAACAAATACATACCTTTAGATGAAATTATTATGCATCCCCGATGGGAGGTTGTGACAATCCTGGTCTCGTGGTGGGATAAGACAAAATCAATAAGATTCGGGTGTTAGTATATATATAGGTTTAAAAATAAATTTTAAATCAAATACGAAGAGATAAGCACACACATGTAAATATTCACAAATTTGAGATTATAACTGATGGCTAAGATCTAATCAAGTAATGGAGTCCATAAGCTCCACCACCCCACTCCCACCATTTTAAAAGAGTTTGGTCCTCTAAACTCAAACTTTATCAGTTAAAGCAATCTTCCAGTAAGATTCAGACCATGTTATAGTTCGAGTGTCATCAGATCAACATATAAGATTCAAACACCAAGGGATTGAAAAAAAACTTGATTGATGATACTTGTAAGGACGATGGCTACAAGAAATGAACAACAAACTAAGTTAGGCTTTTGCTGCAACTTATATCAAATATAGCTTAGAATTCAATACCCTTGGACATCCTCTATTAATCATCAATCTGAGCTTATATTAGCATATTGTTGCTTGTCATCCAACTTTCAAATAGGATTTAAAATAGCAAACACATTACTACCATCTCAATACATCAAACCCACCTGACATTATCATCATAGATATAATTTTACAACCACCAAGCATCTCTCAAAAATGAGGGAAAACATCAAATTATACATATACTCAAGTCCAAAACAATATTAGAACACTCTCAATTTTCTTGTGATTAAAAACTAAATGGAAAAGAACAAGAAAACTCATCTTTCAAAAATCACACTAAGATAGAAGTAAAAGACCATTTGTGTAATTTGCACAAGTTTACGATAGCTTCCTCAAAGTAGCATAACAACTATAATAGGAATAGTGGTTTAGTAAATATCCTTTGTCTGATCAACATCAACAATGCAATAGAATTATCATTGCTTCACGACCAAGTATTCACAAACCTTAAATTTGATTGATTTTGATTTTCCTCAAATCAAATAATTTGAATGTGAATATCAATGACTATAGGAATTCAATTGAATTCACTTTTGGCATGAACCTCTACAATATCAAGTTAAATACTCTACAACAATAAGACTTATCTTACCTTACCAAGTACAAGAACAATCTCTAGATTAACCATTATTCCCTAAAACAGTACAACTAAACACACTAAAATATCATATCATTCAGATCCACTTCTAAATTTTAAGAAAACCAAAACCAAAAATATCATATTATAAGAAATTTCGCTCCACAAAAATTTTAAGCATTATCTTGCCACTTAATGAGTGCATTTTATATGCATATTTTATATATCTTTTATCCATGTTTTACTTGTCTTTTAGCATGTGTTTTATGTATTTTAGTACTACTTTGGGTATCTATGTGTTCTTGATGCAGATTAACAGGTCTTGGGTCATTAGAAGAAGTATTGGAGTGAATTCGACATCAAAAGAACCAAGTTGCAAGTAGCCAGGGTAAGCACGGTCTAAGCACGAGCATGCTTTTAAGCTGTGTAAATCGCTAGACTTCAAGAAAAACTCAGAAGAAAGAAAGCATGGTGGAGCTTAGAGCACGGTTGTGCTTATGAAAATTTAATTGATGCTAAACCCCAGATCTGGCCACAAAGAGTACGGATGAGAAGCACAGCCTAAGCACGCCTGTGGTTGGGTTGAAAGCTCCTTTCTAATCCCAAAAGTTATGGTTTTAAAGGGAGTTCAGCTTTGGGAATAAAGGAAGGACTTCTGGGTGACCTTCACTACCATCCATCAGGGGATTAGAGCAATGATTCAGAGGCATAATTGGGAGTGGAACTTTACTGGTGGATAGATCCTTGGAGTACGATCAGATTGATTAAGAAACAATAAGGAGTCAATGGATTTCTACTTGATTGTTTCTTTTATCTTTCTAATGTTGTGTAAATGTATAAGGGTCTAACCGCTCATCAGTGCCCTAGATTCATAAACTTAGATGTTAATTTGTAGTTGACTTACTCTCTTGCAGTGATTATGGAGTTTTATTGTTTTTAATATTAAATCTTGTGTTATATCTTGATGTGCATGATTTGCGTAGTTGTAGTTGTAAAACTTGACATGTGTTGATTGCTATAGTTATGGTTACCGTAGGGTAGTTCCAAAACTCGATGTGCATGACTTCCATAGATATAATTACAAAATTTGACTTATTTGATTGCCATATATGTGACAAGGTTTTGAGAGCACAAGTAGAATTCATAGGATGTACCTGATAATCATTGTAGGGGAGTCACTACAGGTTACTCCCTTACTTTAAGGGATTGGTCTGGGGAGCTACTCGCCATCACTACTACTTGCTAGATTTATCCCATCTCTCTTTCCATCCTCTCTTCTTTTCTCTTTTCTTCCTTAGATTGATAGATAGAACTTTTCCAAATTTTTCGTAGACTAAATATTGGAGGATAAATTAGTACTAGAAGCTTGCTAGTCCTTGTGGAATTTATTAACCGATACTTTATTGGGTACACTTTGCTACTTCTTATGACCCGTGTACTTGTGGATATACAAGGGTGTATCACCACTCAAAGCATCAAATACTACCCAACAAACAAGCAAAGGCCGCAAACAAATACACATTAACCTCTGGGTGCTTTTTCTATTATAGTAGTACTTAAACATCCCAAACCTCATGATTCCTATTTCAAATAAATTTCGACTCACTAAGCTACAATGTGATCAAGTTCCATAATATTCTTAGCTTTCCTCAAATTATAGCATCAATCTGAATATCATCTGATTTCAAAACATTTATACCTCAAACTAGTCTTACAAAATCATGAATATCTACCAAAATACATTTCCAATTATAGAGATATTTTACAAACAAGTAGCTTATAAGGTCATAGAAAATATTATTTATATTTTGCACTTGACCAAAACCACTTTTAGAGTCATGAAAAAGACCATTTACTCTTCAAGCCATGCACAACAGTAACATTCAGGGTAGAACGATTTATAGGAGCATATCTCTTACGATACAAATGTAATAAATTTAAAATTTTGTAGGTGAGTCGCCACAAAAAAAAAAATACTACAATTCTGAGGTTTTAAACTTGTCCAAATTCTATCTCTATAGTCTAAATTTGAGGGTACAATTTCCACCAGCTCAAAGTTGAAACCTTGAAAGCCACAATCCTTACACTTCTATGTGTGGCCATACAAGAATTCAACTCTAATCATTTTTCCCCCAAATTATTATATTTGCAAATTTCTAAATCCTTTATTCTCTTCATATCAAATGTCCATGTCAAAGTAAATCAAATACAATGCAATCCCACAAGATCCAATCACAAATTCCAACCAAGCAAGAACTTTCCCTCAATTCAAATTATCAAAAACAAACACTCATATCCTGACATGCATCTTCCAACAAAGGATTCAAAATAAAATGGCATCTAGAGGAATATAGCGACAACCATAACCTTTTCTAGTTCAAAAAACACTAAGATTGTCAATCCATAAGATTAAGAAATCCAAAGAAAATTAATTCAGGGTGGTAACTAATGTACGTGCTAATGAATTACGAACAACACATGACCACATGATTTCTGTACTAAGAATAATCAGGGACGCTAATAGACTTCCCTCAAAAGGTGCTAAAACACCATGTATATAATAGAAGACAAATCAAAGACAAATGTTAAAGGATCAAATCATATCTATAGGTTAGATTGAAATTAGAACTAAGATCCAATATTTTTTGCTACAAATAAATCCGAGAAAGAGAAAGGACAATAGTTTCATCAATTAATAGGAAATAAATTCCCATTGTAGTTTGACTCTCTAGGTTCAAGTTTCCATAATACTATGGGCTTAAAAGTTCTATTTAACACACTAATATCATCAAAATTTCACTAAAGTTGTAATACCACTAAATTTGACACACGTCAAACCTCGTTGATGAATGCATTTTATATAGATATTTTTATACTCTTTTCATATATTTAGATTATCTTTAAGTGTTTATTTGTTGTGATTAGGTGCTACTACTATTATTGTTTAATTGTGCAAAAGAAGAAGATTCGGCACAAAAGTAGTGTGAAAAAAATCAAAACACAATGTTGCAGTTGAAGCATGGTCGTGTTTCACCCAGTGAAAATCTCTAGAATTCATTATTAGGCAAATTAATGGCACTATAGCAAAACGATGAAGCCTAGTTATTGAAGCAAATTACTGTAGCAAATCGCTATAACACGACTTGGAGAAAAAACACGATTTTGGTGTCCAGATCACAGGTGTGTGATAAGTGCTCGTGTATAAGTGATACGAAGTATACTTTTCTTGCATTAAGCATCACTTTTCTCAGATTTTATCACTCATTCGTGTGTATTTGTGTTTTTTTGCGCATTTAGGGTTGTGGAGACGAGTTGGAAGAAAAACAAAAGCAAAAATAGGTCATGGACGCAATGGTTGAGGAGACTCTTGGACTAAGCAAGAACCAAGGCACAAGTTGTAGACATGTGAGTATGTGCCAACCTCCAAAGTGCTCAAGTGATTATACAAATTGGAGGGGCACAAAGGCAGTCACACTCATATAGTTCAACTTGTGTAATATCGAAGAGCTTCATCAATGTGTTGGAAGCAAGAGGCGACGTGATCTACTGCGTAGTTGTGTACTCAACTCGGCGGCCTCAATGAAGAAAATGAAGTCGAGAGCAGTTTTTGCGTTAGCACTGCAGCAAAAACGCTGCAACAATTTACTGTAGCAGTTATTGTTTACAGCACACAGGAAATCAAATTCTAGAGAATCCACACAGGCGTGTGGAAATTCCACACGGCCGTGTGGATGCCCGATTTCAGCCTTATAAATACTGCGATTTGAGATTTATTGGGGGATCGTTTTTCTATCTTTCGCCCATCTTTCGGGGAGAGCGAGGCTAGGGTTTGGAGAGGTTTTTGCGAGGCTTTTGGAGTAGTTCTACGCCATCGACATCGAGTTCCTTTGGAGGAGAACTATTTGGGGAGCTTTCGTCGGCATTGATTAGGCGAGGTGTGCCCTAGGTTTGACAAAGGAACCTTTAGAGAAGACGAAGCAGCTTGATAAGTGTCTAAATGTACGTATTTTAGTATATGTATTTTGTCACGTACTATTGCCAGTTTTATGCTTAATCGGGTTATATTTGCTTCGTAGGGCAGGTAGAAGCCATGGAGAACAGGATGACATAATTTTGGCAGAAAAGAGAAGAAAACCAAGGCATAGTACTGTAGCGCATTCACTGTAGCTAAAGTACTGTAGCATATTTAATGCAGTTAGGGGGGTACTGTAGCAGATTCACTATAGTAGTCACTGTTGCACCTGGGGATTTTTCATGCCAGAAAGATGATTCGAGTCATACGGCCTCAAGGGGGCTATATGGGAGGCCGTTTGCCCCGAAATCCATAGCATTTGGCCTACTTCTTACCACCCGGTATACCACCCAGTATACCACCAGTAAGGGGGGTGGTATGTCTCGGGATTAGTGACTTTTGAGCCCTACTTCACATCCATACGGCCCCCATACGGCCCGTATGCCTTGGGGGTATAAAAGAATATTTCTAGGGCTTTTCTAAGAGGACTTCTTCTTGGCCTTTGAGGCCGCAGCCACCACACTTTCTTGAGGCTTTCCGGCCACCTTTTGGCAGCTATCTTTGTGGGAAACAAGCACACATCATCACCAAGAGGGAGAAGAGCAAGGGAGAAGGAGTTTGTGTGAAGTTCTAAGCCACCATTGCATCATCATTCGAGGCTTCAATGATTCAAGGAGACCAAGATAGTAGAGGGAGTTTTTTTGCTTCTTTATTGTCTTTCTTTACCATGTATGTTGTATAAGTATCCCTTGTCATGAGGGATTAACTTATCATTGTGTTTTGATTTGGATGAACCCTAGGGTTCATCTTGTGTATGAACTTTGGATGTTGTTATTAATCTAGTTTAATGGTTGTTCGAGATTCAATCTTTCATGCTTTCATGTCTATAATTACAATTATGGAGAAATCTGTAATTCTTTTATGAGTTGTGCACGTAGATGTGACCTACTCATGTGTGCTAGATCTAGGAGAGATTGAAAGGGGATTCTTGTGACAACACGCCGAGAGATCGAGTGCAGGTAGCCATCCATCATTAGGTTTAAGCCGAAGAATAGTAGGTTTACTCCTATTAGAGATTTCGCGGAGCTCATTGCGATCGTAAGTGAGTTAATACGGAGAGATTCCGATTAACACTCGTATGGGATTAGGGGTTAGTCGCCGAGAGATCGGGGCTAATATACTCACGAAGTCTCTAGGTCTCAACTACCATCAATGCATCTTTATATCATCCTAGTTTGAGCCTAAATGGCAACCCTAGGTGGATTCTTGTCCAAACACTACCTTCTCTTGCTTGTTACTCCCTTGTTTGTTTACATCCGTGTGCTAGTTACCAGGTAATAGGATTAGTCTAAATTAGTTTGTTTGCTTTATTTCTTTTCCACTTATATTGAATGGTAGGCTAGAAAATAGATGAAGAGTGAGTAATAGTACTTCCTTAGCCCCAATGGAATACGACCCCTGTGTCACTCATAAGGTATTACTTGACAATCCCGTACACTTGTGGGGAAGCAATCACGGCTCTGCATGACCATCAATACGAACTACAAGGGGGTTATCTTTATGGTTTACATGCATATGACTTTGATTTCATTGTTGATTTGTATTGCTCCATGGAGAGCTAAACCCTTAGTGGATACTTGGACTTGTAAACCATAGGAAGACTTTGTTTCATTGACTTTTGTTATGTTTCTTTAATTGATGATTTATTTGAGTTTCAATATTGAATGCTTATTGTGTTGATTTTCCCTTAGAGTGACACTAGACTTGAGAATCCATCTAGGTAATCCATTGAAGGTGTGACAACTTCATTAGGGTTAGACTAAGCGAGATTGGAGTGGTTGAGAGGGATGAGTCGAGAGATAGCAGAACGTCCCCTTTCCCTTCCGATGTGATTTATCCTACCTCCATGTTTCAAGAGTTCTTTGCGTTCACAATAGAGTGAAGTGCTAAGAGATGAACTCCACTGGGGCTTAGTTTCTCAAACAACAGAGTGAAGTATTGTAGTGAATCTTAGTGTTGGGCCTTAATTGTGACTAAGGACCTTTCTCCTAGACCAAAGGGTTAGGTTTATATTAAGGAATAGGGTTTATCACTTGGAGTCCCTAGAACTCCATGCAGTCCCACACAGTATGAGGCATCGAGAGTATCCCTTTCCACAGGGAAATAGTGTAGAGGGCTAGTCGCGGTTGACCTTAGGTTTGGGACCGTGTGTATTTGGATTTCCATGACTCATTAAACATCAGTTAGGAGGCATAATATTAGTCTTGCACTTGAAATGATAGCATAGGGTGAGCATTGTCCGGGTGCCCCATCTTCTCATCGATTACCTCTCTTTACTTTTATTGCTCTCTTTGCGTTCTTTTAATTTTCTTTGCATCGAAATATTGATTTCATCCCCAATTGATTTTCATCTTAGCTAAATAGTGGTATATATTTTGTTTCTAAGCACTATTCCCTGTGGATACGACTACCCACTCACCAGGGTTTATTTTATTACTACGATAACCCGTGTACTTGCGGAACACTCAAGTAAGGGGTGTATGAAAGTTTTTAGCGCCGTTGCCATGGAATAAGCATTTGAGAGACATTTGCATTTTGTTATTTTATCTATTCATTGCTTATTCTATTTCACACTTTCTTATTCTTTCATCGTTATTATTTGTTTTTTTTTTCCTTTGATTTCAGCTCCAGGTTATGACCCGTGGCAACCCTTCGACTTTAGTTGAAGGTGATCCAGAAATTGGAAGAAGAACTCATAAACAGGGAAAGAAACCTGTACGAAAACGACCTAATCAAGCTGAGATAGAAACTGAAGGGTTTGAAACTATGGCAGAACAATATGAGCAGCAGAGAAAACTCTCTGATTTTGCAAGACCCGCAGTTTTAGGCACATAGTCGAGTATTGTGAGGCCATTGATTACAACTCAGAATTTTGAGCTCAAGACGACATTCATCCAAATGCTACAATAGTCTGCACAGTTTAATGGGTTGGCCGATGAGGATCTGAATAACCACATTGAGAACTTTCTGGAGGTGTGCGACATGCTCAAGATTAATGGGGTTACGGATGATGCCATAAGATTGAGAGCCTTCCCATTTTTCTTCAAGAGGAAAGCAAGACATTGGTTACACTCATTGCCTAGAGCATTGATCACTACTTGGAGGAGATGGTAGAAGCTTTCTTGGCCTGATATTTCCCTCCCGAAAAATCTGCTAAGCTTAGGAATGAGATATCCTCCTTTGCTCAGACCGAATTGGAGTCTCTTTTTGAGACGTGGGATAGGTTCAAGGATCTCGTGCGGAGATGTCCAGCATGGATTCCCTGAGTGGATGATTATCTACACTTTCTACAATGGGTTGAATCTGAGCACGAAGCAACTACTTGATGCTGTAGCAGGAGGTATCTTAGGAAGCAAGAACCCCGAAGAAGCCTGACACCTCATTAAAGATATTGCTATGAATAGTTATCAATGGAACTCACAGGATAGGAAGAAGGTGGCCAGACTTCATGAGATAGATGCAGTTACTTCACTGGCGGCCCAAGTTAAGCCATTGAGCAAGAAGTTAGACACTTTAACTTCTCTAGAGTGGCGGCCATTATGAGTTGTACCGAATGCAGGGAAGGACATGCTTCTAGTGATTGCCTGACTGCTATTGGTGGCGTTACTTTAGTGGAACAAGTGGATTTGCAGGTAATGCAATAAGAGGTAAAGGAAATCCATATAATGGTACCAATAATCTGGGGTGGAGGAATCACCCAAACCGGTCTTAGAGCAATCAAGGGCAACAGAAGAGTAATGCACCACTGGGTTTCCAATAACAACAAGCACCAAGTTTGGAGAATAGAGTGTTGGGGTTGGAGAGCAAAATGACAGATTTAGAAAAGGCATTAACGAGGTTTGTTCATTCATCGGATACTCGATTTCAGTCAGTTGAGCCACACTTCGCAATCACACTACATCGTTACACAACTTGGAGAATCAAGTTGTTCAAATTGCGAAATCACTTACGGAAAGGCCCTTGGGGAGTTTACCAAGCAACACAAACAAATCCGAGAGAACAGCTGAAAGCGATCACTTTGAGAAGTGTTCGTGAAGTCGAGAGTAGACTCCCCCTTGAGAAGACAAGGAATAAATCACCCAAGGAAGTGGAGGTTGAGGAGATACCTAAAGAGAAGGAGGTGGCACCCCCACCTTACAAGCCAAGAATCCCTTATCCTTCGATATTGAGGAATGATCAAAACGACGAGCAATATAAGAAGTTCTTGGGGCTATTCAAGCAGTTGCACATCAACATCCCGTTTCTAGAGGCGTTGTCGAAAATACCTCACTATAAAAAGTTCTTAAAAGACCTCTTGACCAACAAGAGGAAGTTGGAGGAGAGTGCATGACACGACCCCTTGCGTGTATCCCGCAAGTGCACGGGTTTGTCGAAGTAATAAATTTACCTTGGTGAGAAGGTAGTCGAATCCACAGGGAATAGGGAGATAGAATATAAGATTGATGAGTGAAAATAATGCAAAGCAATAAACTAAATAGAGAGATGGAAGAAAGAAGTGCAAGTAGGAAAATCGAGAAGGACTAACAATGAGTAAAGGGGGGTATCCGGACAAGCTACCTCTAGGGTCTATGTTTCAAGTGCAAGACTATAATATTATGCTCTCCTATTAATGTCAATTGAGTCGAGGATATCCTAAGACTCACGGTCCCAAACCTAAGGACAACCGTGACTAACTCCAACACTATGCCCCGGTATTAGGATTCACAACACCCTTCACTCTGTCACCTAGATGACTAAGCCCCATGGGAGTCCATCTGCCTAAACCTCACACTATGTGGAGTTGCATTATGCTCTAGGGATTCCTAGTGATTAAACCTGTTCCTATACGTAATTCTAACCCTTTGGTCCAGGTGGAAGAATCCTAGTCTAGATTGAGCCCCAGCAAATAGGATTCACTACAACTCTCCACTCTATTACTTGCGTAACTAAGCCCTAGGGGAGTTTATCTACCTAATGCTTCACTCTATTTCGACCGCTATTAAATCAAGGAATCGGAGGTAGGGAGAAATCACATCGAAGGGGAAAGGGGTACATTGCTACCTCACAACTCTCCCTCTCAACCCTCGTTAATCTTGAGTAGTCTAATCCTATAGGAGTTGTCACACCTCCAAAGGAAAGCCTAGATTGCTCTCAACCCTAATGTCACGTTTAAGGGAAAACAATATGAAAGGATAATCAAGATTAAAAACTCAATTTTATTCATCAATGATGGAAAGCATAATAATCAATGTCAAAGAAACATAAGAAACCCTAAAGTTTACAAGTCCGAATACCCCACGAGGGGTTTAGCTCCTCATAGAGCTATACATGTTCATCAACGTGAGAAATAAAGCATAAAACATAGACATCAATGAAAAACCCCCTCGAATTAGTGTGGCCGTGGTCTTGTGCAAACGTCGAACCTCAAAATCGATGCCGACGACGCGCTAGAACCTCCACGAAACCCTCTCCGAAACCCTAGCCGCACTCCAGAAAGTTGGGGAAAAGATAGGTCCAAAAAAGATCCCTCCAAAGTTTGCAAAAATCCCCTTTTATATTGTTGAATCGCGGCTTTAAAATTGGACTTATCGGGGGCTTCACACGGCCGTGTGGAATTTCCACACGCCCGTGTGAAGCTTCTGTCTCGGCTGAAAAATTAATTTCACACGGCCGTGTGGAATTTCCACACGCCCGTGTGTCTTCACTGGATGGCTGAAATTGCAAAACACACGGCCGTGTGGAATTTCCACACGCCCGTGTGACTTCTCTGTCTGGCTGGAAAATGGCTCACACGGCCGTGTGGAATTTCCACACGCCCGTGTGACTTCTCTGGAACACTAATCTTCAGCTGAACAGGCTTGGTAACTTGCCGAAACGCCTCCCGGGTCCATTGTTCTTCATCGAGGCCATTACTTGGGCACACAAGCAACGGTAGGTCGCGCCGATTGCTTCAAGTCTTCTTCTTTCACGAGATTCTCCTAAGTAACACGGATTGGACTTGTTGTGAATGTGACTGCCTTTGTGCCCCTCCAAAAGAGGTTGGCACACATCCACAAGTCCAAATACGTGCTTCGTTCCTTGCTTGGTCCGAGAACATCCCAACATTGGCGAACGCGACCTAATTTCATTCTTCTTCTCCAATTAGGCTCCACAATACCTTCAATGCACAAGAGAACACAAATGCACATATTTAGTGATAAAACCTGATAAAAGGTATGCTTAATGTAAGATAATAGCGCTTCGCGATACTATAACACAAGCACTTATCAAACCCCCCCCCCCCCCCCCCCCCCCCCCCCACACTTAAGCTTTTGCTTGTCCTCAAGCAAAATAGAACGTGAAAGTACTTGGGAAGAACAATTGAAAGTGCTTGGCCTTAGGTTCACCAAAAGTATGCAAAAGAAGCATTCTACAAGTAAGGGAAAATTGAAACATTGCATAAGGTTATCAATGCTCTAGCTAAAAACTTGAATCAAAAAGGATGAAAACTCGAAAGCGTGTTGGTGTGTGCGATCTTACTCAAGAGAACCAACGAGTACTCCTCAAACTTTGATTAAAAAGGACTTATTTATATACAAAGATAAAAAAATAAAGGTGGAAGTAGTAGCTTCACACATCCTTGAAGGTAGCCCTTTCCTAGGCGGCCGCTAAAGGTGGCTTTCACTCTTTCGAGGAGGTAGCTCTTTCTACCGGGGTAGTAGCTTTCACGCATCCCATGAGATAGCTCTTTCTCTCATTAGGGCATAACTTGTATCCGACTTATGAGAGTAGCTTCATACATCATAGGAGGTAGCTCTTTCTACCCCAAATGCATAATCAAAACAAAGCTAATATTTACAAACTCATATACTTTTTTTTTTTTTTTTTGCATTTTCCAAAGTAAAACTAAGAACGATGATAAACTTGTCCTTAAAAACTTCAAGATTGAGTTTCCAAAAGATTCCAAGAGTAAGTTGTGTACTAAGATGATTCGAGCAAAAATTCCCTAAAATTCAAGTGAAAACTAGAGTATGATAGGATACAATGTTGAAAATTCTCCTAAACTATAAGAATACAACCGTTGCAACTGAGGTGAACCGCCATAGGCTACATTAGCATAAGCAATTGAACGCACAAGTAAAGGTGTGTGCAATGTGAACTCCCCCCCACACTTAAGATGTACATTGTCCTCAATGTACGCATATAAGCACAATAATAAGTGAAAACGATAAAAGCAATTAGTGTGGAAGTGGCAATTGAAACATTACTCCCCTGAACTCCAAGTGTTGCGTTTGATGAAGCTAGGTCATTGAGAGTTGAGTCTCAATGGTTCGTGGAGCACACACGATTCCATGACCGTGTCAATGACTATTCCTCAAAATCCTTACATCCAAGACCATCTGCGCACACATAAACGAGGGTTCAGTAAAGCTCAATAAAACTCGAGTATATAAAATGTAAAGCAATGAATACAACTCGAGATAAAAAGAAAAAGCAAAATAAAAGCTATACTCAGAAGGAGAATCCTTTCTGAGTACTACAAGTCCAAAATAAAGTAAAGATATACAGAAATGACAAATAAAAGAAAAGAATCTAAAATCTAAGACGCCTCAGCGTCGGTGTCCTGAGTGGTGGCCTCTGGTGCTGCTGGAGGCTCTGGATCTGCTGGTGATGCTGGAGCTGCTGGTGCTGAGGGAAATGGAGGTGGTGGAGTGGACACCCGAGGTCGGACCACGAAGGAGGAGGAGGCGACAATCTGCTCGAAGATCTGTCGCAAGCTCTGGAACTGCGCCATCACCTCCTGGTGCTGTGAAATCTGTGTGGCCCTAACCTCGGCCACCTCGGTCTGTAGGATCCCCACTGCGCTCTCGAGGCGCTCCAGTCTGTCCTGGCCTCGAGATGGTGAAAACATCTGCACCGGAGGTGGCTCCGGCGCGGTGGGGGGTACCTCGGTCTCTGTGTCCTGCGGGGGTGGCTCCAATGCTGCCCGGGATCCCTCGCCCTGCTCTGTATGGGGTATAATCCAGGTATACGTCCCTGATCCTCCTCTGCGGATCATACCCATCATCCTCAAGGTATCTGTGCCCAGGGGAACTGGTACGTTTGTCTTCTCTGCTCCCCTGACTCCATCTCAGAGCCCCAGGCCAATGAGAAGTCTGGTGATGTAGGGTCCTACAAAGATAACTCCTACCCTGGGGTACTGGCCCTGATGGCGAATGTAGTCGGCCACAATGTGCCCCAGGTGGAGTGGCTCACTCTCCACCATCGAATACAAGTAGAGGAGCTCCTGGCGACTCAGAACACCAGTACTGTCTCCCCTGCCACTAATAGATCTGCTCATAACTGCGTGTAGACATCTATAGGCAGGTCGAGAAAGGCATGAAGCCTTGGAGACACCCGGCTCGTACTGACCCTGACCACAAAGTCTGCTATACGCCTGCTGCGGTGTCACGGTACCTGGGTAGTCGGTAGGAAGTAAAGAATACTCCTCAGTCTCGGTAAATGCCTCCTCATAGAGGCCCATCCCGATAGAAAACTGGCTCATACTGAGGATGTAATGTCGACCGAGGGCTCTGAACTGAACTGTGGTGCCCTCGGTGAAACTGCTGTACCCCCGGTCGAACTCAAACGACGCCAGGACCTCTAAGGTGAGCGGTCGGATCACCGAGTCCCGGATAACCATCAATCTCTCCCAGCTACCGACTGAGAGCAGCTCGCCAATCTCATCAGCGACGCTGTCTCCCCCCTGAATACTCCTCACTATACTCAAATCCAAATATCTCGTCTTTCCAAAACGGAGTCCTGATAAACGCTCGAACCGAACCTGATGCTCGGTTATACTGAACTCTGTCTCTGCTGGAGGAGGTGTGGGCTCACGGGGGCGCTTCCCTGTCGATTTCCTGGGTCTAGAAGACATTCCTGTAAGATTGGAAAAGAAAACAATCAAAAACAGTTCAAAATAACCAATCTGCAGAAATCCACACGGCCGTGTGTTAATTCCACACGCCCGTGTGGAGTTTCTGACGGGTAAAGCATCACGGCCGTGGGGTTAAAAATCCACAATTTACATCTAAATTCATTCTAATTTCATTCTAAACATGCTCGTATGTAATGTAAACATTCAAACCAAGCAAAATTGTATAAAAGAACGAATTGAATCAAGAATTGACGAAGAAAAAGGTACTGAAGGTCTCACCGGCGGTGAAGATGAAAAACAAAGTAATACGGCCGGAAAACTCAAACAAATTCCTTCAAAAACCTTAGAGAAAGTCGGGGAAGTGATAGAGAGGGTAGGAGAGAAGTTTAGAGTGGAGAATGAAGAGGCACAAGTGATTTCTATAAGAAAAACGCGCGGCTTTTGAAGTTCTGGAAATTCACACGGCCGTGTGACGTACCCACACGGCCGTGTGCCTCAGAAATTAGGGTTCACAGGGGCCAACACACGCCCCTGTGCGCACTCTGGTCACTCTCTGAACTACCTCACACGGCCGTGTGTTAATTCCACACGGCCGTGGGCCTCCACAGGGGTATACACAGGGCCACCCACACGGGCCCGTGGACTCTCGGGAAAACACAGACGCTCTCTGAAAAATTTTCACACGGCCGTGTGAAACATCCACACGGCCGTGTGCCCAACTTGGCCAAGAACACAAGGCCGTCCACAGGGGCACCTCACACGCCCCTGTGGCTTCTCTGACTCGCCCGAGAAACAATAAATGTTTCACACGGCCGTGTGAATAATCCACACGGCCGTGTGCCTTGACAAGCTCTCCCACAGGGGCTTACACACGCCCCTGTGGGTTCTCGGGATGAAAGGGAATTCCTGCAGAATTTTCACACGGCCGTGTGGAAATCTCACACGGCCGTGTGCCTTAGCACAGTGGCACTCACAGGGGCATCCACACGCCCCTGTGGACTCTCTGGAAAAGAGTTGAAGTTCTGCGAAATTTCACACGGCCGTGTGTTAATTCCACACGGCCGTGTGCCCCTTCTGAAGTTTTTCACAGGGGCAAAGTCACGCCCCTGTGTCTTCTCTGGTTGAGCTCCAATTGGTAACACACGGCCGTGTGTTAATTCCACACGGCCGTGTGTTTTCTCTGGTTTACTTAGAAAATTGTACAGACTCTCAAAAAAAATTCAGAAACTCTTTTAAAACACTTAGAGCCTGTATAAAACCATAAAAACACGACCAGAGACTATCGAAAACACACTCAACCGACTCAAACTTCGTCAATTAACGTTAAGGCACACGTAAATAATCGAAAATCCACATGAAAACTCAGCATATGCACATGAAAATTGGGACACCATTGCTAAGACTTTTATTCAACCCTAAAACTAAACTAGGTCCTAGAAAAACTGCAAAACGCTTGGGTTGCCTCCCAAGAAGCGCTTGTTTAACGTCACTTAGCTTGACGTACCTGTCTTACCTTACGGAGGTTTGAGAAAGAATACCTCCTTGTCATCATTGCACACTTCTCCACTGAAATAGGGCTTCAACCGATGCCCATTCACTTTAAATGTACCCTTCTCCGGGTGAGTGATCTCCACTGCCCCCTGGGTGAATACTTGCGTAACAGTATACGGGCCAAACCATCTTGATTTGAGTTTTCCGGGGAAGAGCCGCAATCGCGAGTTGAATAACAACACTTTATCGCCCACTTTGAATTCCTTTGGTGATTTAATGTGTTTATCATGCCACTTTTTGATCTTCTCCTTATAGATTCTAGCATTCTCATATGCTTTCAATCTCCACTCGTCAAGTTCATTAAGATGAAGCAACCTCTGCTCACCGGCTTTTTTCAAATCAAAGTTCATTGTCTTGATTGCCCAATATGCCTTGTGTTCAAGCTCCACCGGTAAATGACATGACTTCCCATAAACCAAATTGTATGGAGTAGTCCCTACAGGAGTCTTGTATGCTGTCCGATGGGCCCATAGTGTGTCATCTAACCTTTCAGACCAGTCTCGCTTCCCTTGCTCTACAGATTTTGTTAGGATCCTCTTAAGCTTTCTGTTGGTCACCTCAACTTGTCCACTTGTTTGTGGATGATACGGGGTTGCAAGACGATGGTGTACTCCGTATCTTTTCAATACCTTATCCAATTGGAGATTACAGAAATGTGTTCCACGATCACTGATAATCACTCGTGGAGTGCCGAACTTAGTGAACAACCGCTTTAAGAATTTTACCACTGTCCTTGCATCATTTGTTGGCAAAGCTTGAGCTTCGACCCATTTAGAGACGTAGTCTACTGCCACCAGTATATATTGATTCCCGTTAGATTTCGGAAACGGTCCCATGAAGTCAATGCCCCATACATCAAAAACTTCGCAGAATTGCATAGGATTCTGAGGCATCTCGTCTCTTCGCGATAGATTCCCTGCCCTTTGGCAGCTATCACATCGAAGAACAAACTGGTGTGCATCTTGGAATAGAGTCGGCCAATAGAATCCTGCGGATAAGACCTTTTCGGCAGTTCTACTCGAGGCATAATGGCCTCCAACCGGACCGGAATGGCAATGAACAAGAATATCCCATCCTTCTTCTCTTGAGACACATCTCCGAACAACCTGATCCGCACAAATACGGAAAAGGAATGGATCATCCCAGAAGTAATGCTTCAGGTCGCTAAAGAATTTCTTCTTTTGTTGGAATGTAAGCCCTTGCTTGAGTACCTTTCCGGATAGGTAATTGGCAAAGTCTGCGAACCATGGCGCATCATCTGATGGTGAGTCTAGGTCTTTGATTGAGTATAGATGTTCTTCCGGGAAGGAATCATTAATTTCCTTACTCAATGGCTCTTGAACAAAACTCCCTTCTAGCCTAGACAAATGATCTGCTACCACATTTTCAGTCCCCTTCTTGTCCTTTATTTCCATATCAAATTCCTGCAGCAGTAATATCCACCTAATTAACCTTGGCTTTGCATCGGCTTTGTTCATGAGGTAACGGAGAGCTGAATGATCTGTAAAAACAATCACCCTTGACAAGATAAGATACGATCTGAATTTGTCTAGGGCGAACACTACTGCTAACAGTTCTTTTTCTGTGGTGGTGTAATTCTCTTGTGCACCTGTGAGAGTCTTGCTAGCATAATAAATGGGCTGAAACTGTTTTTCTTTCCTTTGCCCCAAAACTGCTCCAACAGCATAATCACTTGCGTCACACATGATCTCAAAAGGCTCATTCCAATCAGGTGTGATCAAAATTGGAGCTTGCACCAATTTGTCCCTTAACACATTGAATGCCGTCTTACATTCTTCCCCAAAATCAAATGGAGCATCTTTTTCGAGAAGTTTAGTTAGTGGTTGTGTGATTTTTGAGAAATCCTTAATAAATCGTCTATAAAACCCTGCATGACCCAAGAAGCTTCGAATGCCCTTTACATTTGCTGGTGGAGGAAGCTTGTCTATAACTTCAATCTTGGCTTTGTCTACCTCTATACCCTTCCGAGAGATCTTATGTCCTAAAAGAATACCTTCTCGTACCATGAAATGACACTTCTCCCAATTGAGAACAAGGTTTGTTTCTTCACACCTTGTTAGCACTCTCTCCAAATTTTTTAAACACAGATCAAAGGAGTCACCAAACACCGAGAAGTCATCCATGAACACCTCCATTATATCTTCCAAAAGGTCATAAAAAATAGCAGTCATACATCGTTGAAACGTTGCGGGTGCGTTGCAAAGTCCGAACGGCATTCGTCTATATGCAAACGTACCATAGGGGCAAGTGAAGGTAGTCTTCTCTTGATCTTCCGGGGCTATAGGGATCTGAAAATACCCTGACATCCCGTCGAGGAAACAGTAAAACTCATGCCCGGCTAACCGCTCTAACATTTGATCTATGAAAGGCAATGGAAAATGATCCTTTCGGGTTGCATCGTTCAACCTTCTGTAGTCAATACACACCCTCCATCCTGTGACCGTTCTGGTTGGAATAAGTTCATTCTTTTCATTCTTGATCACTGTCATTCCACCTTTCTTTGGAACCACTTGCGTTGGACTGACCCAAGCACTGTCAGAGATGGGATAAATAATTCCTGCATCCAACAACTTCACCACCTCTGCCTTGACAACCTCTTTCATGTTTGGGTTCAGTCTTCTCTGGGGCTGAATTACTGACTTGAAATTATCCTCCATTAGAATTTTATGTGTGCAAAACGAAGGATTTATTCCCTTCAAATCTGAAATCTTCCAAGCAATAGCAGACCTGTGCTTCTTTAACATGTTCACCAACTTCTCTTTCTGTTCTAATAAAAGATCAGAGGCTATGATAACAGGGAGTTTCATTCCGTCTGCTAGATATGCATACTCCAGGTGCTGCGGTAATGTTTTTAACTCCAAATCAGGTGGTTCTTCAATGGACGGCCGCAAACGGTTCTTTCTCAATCGATCAATCTCTTCAAACTGACATGATTCTTGTTCTTCTACACTTTCCGTGTTGTTCTGTAAAACTTGGCTATTGAGATGATCTTGGGGTTCCACTGCAACCTCTATACTACATGCTTTATGGGTTAAATCGATTGTCTCTACTGAAAAGACCTCCTGTTTCTGTTCTTGACAATATGATTCAAACTGGGAGAGAACTTTCTCTAGAGTCTCTCCTGACTCTTCCCTTGAAGCGGTTGCAGACCTTTCAAATTCATCCAATACCCCATACAATTCACATCCTATGTGCTGTTCCATGCAAGACTGATAAACCTTGGTGTCTTCTTCAACGAAAGGAGTGAGAATTATTTGCTCATACTCAATACCACTCATAACTGCTTGTACTGTGAATGACTGAAATTTCTATTCCACCTCTTCTACTAATCTTGTAAGTGTATCGATCATTTCAGTTGCATAAAGCATCCCTTCTTTTCTGTACTTAAGATCAAGTCAGTGCAAACCACTAAGAACAATGGTAGATAAGGAAAATATGAAATAGAATGCGAAGGGAATAGCTAAAATAGTGAAAAACAAATATCTAAACCACCAATTCCCCGGCAGCGGCGCCAAAAACTTGACACGACCCCTTGCGTGTATCCCGCAAGTGCACGGGTTTGTCGAAGTAATAAATTTACCTTGGTGAGAAGGTAGTCGAATCCACAGGGAATAGGGAGATAGAATATAAGGTTTCACTAATTAAGCTATGCAGAATACGGAGAACGATAATAAGATTGATGAGTGAAAATAATGCAAAGCAATAAACTAAATAGAGAGATGGAAGAAAGAAGTGCAAGTAGGAAAATCGAGAAGGACTAACAATGAGTAAAGGGGGGTATCCGGACAAGCTACCTCTAGGGTCTATGTTTCAAGTGCAAGACTATAATATTATGCTCTCCTATTAATGTCAATTGAGTCGAGGATATCCTAAGACTCACGGTCCCAAACCTAAGGACAACCGTGACTAACTCCAACACTATGCCCCGGTATTAGGATTCACAACACCCTTCACTCTGTCACCTAGATGACTAAGCCCCATGGGAGTCCATCTGCCTAAACCTCACACTATGTGGAGTTGCATTATGCTCTAGGGATTCCTAGTGATTAAACCTGTTCCTATACGTAATTCTAACCCTTTGGTCCAGGTGGAAGAATCCTAGTCTAGATTGATCCCCAGCAAATAGGATTCACTACAATCCTCCACTCTATTACTTGCGTAACTAAGCCCTAGGGGAGTTTATCTACCTAATGCTTCACTCTATTTCGACCGCTATTAAATCAAGGAATCGGAGGTAGGGAGAAATCACATCGAAGGGGAAAGGGGTACATTGCTACCTCACAACTCTCCCTCTCAACCCTCGTTAATCTTGAGTAGTCTAATCCTATAGGAGTTGTCACACCTCCAAAGGAAAGCCTAGATTGCTCTCAACCCTAATGTCATGTTTAAGGGAAAACAATATGAAAGGATAATCAAGATTAAAAACTCAATTTTATTCATCAATGATGGAAAGCATAATAATCAATGTCAAAGAAACATAAGAAACCCTAAAGTTTACAAGTCCGAATACCCCACGAGGGGTTTAGCTCCTCATAGAGCTATACATGTTCATCAACGTGAGAAATAAAGCATAAAACATAGACATCAATGAAAAACCCCCTCGAATTAGTGTGGTCGTGGTCTTGTGCAAACGTCGAACCTCGAAATCGATGCCGACGACGCGCTAGAACCTCCACGAAACCCTCTCCGAAACCCTAGCCGCACTCCAGAAAGTTGGGGAAAAGATAGGTCCAAAAAAGATCCCTCCAAAGGTTGCAAAAATCCCCTTTTATATTGTTGAATCGCGGCTTTAAAATTGGACTTATCGGGGGCTTCACACGGCCGTGTGGAATTTCCACACGCCCGTGTGTCTTCACTGGATGGCTGAAATTGCAAAACACACGGCCGTGTGGAATTTCCACACGCCCGTGTGACTTCTCTGTCTGGCTGGAAAATGGCTCACACGGCCGTGTGGAATTTCCACACGCCCGTGTGACTTCTCTGGAACACTAATCTTCAGCTGAATAGGCTTGGTAACTTGCCGAAACGCCTCCCGGGTCCATTGTTCTTCATCGAGGCCATTACTTGGGCACACAAGCAATGGTAGGTCGCGCCGATTGCTTCAAGTCTTCTTCTTTCGCGAGATTCTCCTAAGTAACACGGATTGGACTTGTTGTGAATGTGACTGCCTTTGTGCCCCTCCAAAAGAGGTTGGCACACATCCACAAGTCCAAATACGTGCTTCGTTCCTTGCTTGGTCCGAGAACATCCCAACATTGGCGAACGCGACCTAATTTCATTCTTCTTCTCCAATTAGGCTCCACAATACCTTCAATGCACAAGAGAACACAAATGCACATATTTAGTGATAAAACCTGATAAAAGGTATGCTTAATGTAAGATAATAGCGCTTCGCGATACTATAACACAAGCACTTATCAGTGCATTTGTGATCTTAGATGCTACTTGCTAGGCGGTGTTGTAAAAGAATATACCGAGAAAGAAGAAGGACCCCTGAAGCTTCATCAATCCTTGTAATATTGGTGATTTAGGTGAAGAGAAGGCATTGGTAGACTCCGGAGCAAGCATCAACGTCATGCCTTACACATTCTTTCAAAAGCTGGGCTTGGGAGAGCCTATACCCACTCAGATGACACTACAGCTAGCAGCCTGATAGTTAGACATCCAAGGGGTATTATTGCAGATGTACTTGTGAAGGTCGACTAGTACATATTTCTTGTGGATTTTGTAGTGTTGGATGTAGACGAGGATGTCAAGGTTCCATTAATACTTGGGAGGTCATTCTTGCGCACCTCCAAAGCACTTATTGACATGGATGATGGGGAATTAACCTTAAGAGTTGGAGACGACAAGCTTACCTACCGTCTTGTGGAAGCCATGTGATATTCTCTTGATTTTGATGATACTTTATATTTTCTTGACACTATTGATGAGTTAATTGATGAATATGTTTAGGAAATAATGTGTCCAGACCTGTATGAGAGGTGGCTAGACTAAGACTTGGAGAATGAAGACATTTCATTACTTGGCCTAGTGAAGGAAGCGCAATCTACCCAGGGAGTCATGAAGAGAATGATCCAAAAGCTTAAACGGGCAAGGAAGCGCCACAAGAAGCACCCCAAAGTTAGTGGGGATGAGCATTCACGGAGTAAGGGTGACAAACCCTTGTGTGGTAACAAACTTGAGTATTCTCCCTCGAACTTGCAAAAATTATGTTTATCATGCTTTCAAGTTGTAGGTAAGAGAGAAACTTCCATTCATGAACCCCTCGTGAGGTAAGAACAGATACGTCAAGCTTAGAGACGTTAAACAAGCTCTTCTTGGGAAACAACCCAATCTTTTATTGCTTTTCTAGAACTTAGTTTAGTTTTAGCATGAATAAAAGTCTTAATGTCAGTGTTTTCAATGTTCTTATACCTGTGCTATGATTTTGTAGTGGATAATTGATGTTTTTTGTGTGTCTTATTGTGATTGACAAAGTTTTAGGTCATTTGAGTATGTTTTCATGGACCACTGGTAGTAATTTTATCATATATGCAGGCTCTATACTTGGTATAAATGTTGCAGAAATTTTCTGCAGAGTCTGCTGATTTTTTGAGTCATCTAGAGAAAACACACAGCCATGTGGATATGTTCAGAGCTCATTTTCTCCATCTAGAGAAAACACTGGGCTGTGTGATTGCCCCTGTGAGAAACCTTTGTGAAGGGCACACGGCCGTGTGAAAATTCCACAAGACCGTGTGGATCTCTGTAGAAAAAAAAATCCTCGTCTAAAGAGTCCACAAGGGTGTGTGACTGCCCCTGTGAGTAGGATTGCGAATGGTACACGGCCTTATAGAACACTTGGGCGGATTTTTGAAGTTCCAGAGAGGCCACAAAGGCTTGTGGGTGCTTCTGTGGTCGGCCTTGTGCCTTGGCCAGGTTGGGCACATGGCCGTGTGGAATTTTCACACGGGCGTGTGGATGTATTCAAAGGGAAATAGAGGAAGCACAGAGGCGTGTGACTGCCCTTGTGAATGATTCTAGTGGAGGAATATGGCCTTGTGGATGTGCAAAACATTAAAGGTCTCGATTCTTCTTTAGAAATCACTTGCGCGTTTTCACTTTTGAGCATTACCACACCCAAAGAACACCTCCTTTCACTCTCCCGACACTCCCTTCGCTTATTTAATGGGATTTTGGGTTGTTTTTTTAGCTATTCTCGAAGTTTTCAACCTTTAGTTCGTCGAAATAGCTCCGAGATCAAAGCAAGTGAGCGACAAACATCCTCGAGAACCTTCTCTAGAGTAATTGGAGTCCGCCATACCTGAGCATTAGAACAGATTTGAGAGGTTGGCGAAACCTCAAGTTCAGACAGTCACGTTACCCGGACTTGAGTGCATTGAGGACTGCCCAATGGGGGGATGATGTGGCCGATGAGGTCAAAGAGCTCCTTATTGTGGGTAATTGGCGGCAACTACTTTCCATACAAGAGCCAGCTATTCGTATATTGACGCTTGAGGTCCTCGCATCATTTGAGTTTGATAGATCATACAGAGATTTCTTGAGCGATGACGCCATTTAGTTTAAAGCATTTGGGCATTGCTACAGCATGAGCATGACTCAGTTTTCCATCTATTTAGGGTTATATGACGAGGCATATATTGACACTGAGGAGTACGAGAGCTTACCGACAGATTATCTGGGTAGCTTGATGACACACCCCTTGCGTGTGTGTACCGCAAGTGCACGGGTTGTCGAAGTAATAATTATACCTGGTGAGTTGGGTAGTCGAATCCACAAGGAACAGGGCTACTAGTATTAACTTCTTCTCTGCAATCTAGCCTAATGACTAATGTGATTTTGTGGTGATCTAGTGTGCATAGAAATTAATACTAGAGATGAATAGGGAAAAGGTAAATAAAGGGAGATCTCAATCAATGAAAATGAGATACCCGGACAATGCTCCCCCTAGGCTCTATCATGAAGTGCAAGACTAACTAAATGCTTCTAAACCGAGTTCTATGAGTCGAGGCAATCCAAGAATAATCGGTCCCTGCCTCCAGGCCACCGATACTAGTCCCCTACAAGGTCCCTGCGGAGAAACCGCTCAATCTCAACACCTCACACCCCATATGACCGCAATAAACTTTAGGGATACCTAGGAGTGAAATCGATTCCTAAAATTAGATCTAACCCTACTTCTAGGTGAAAGATCCCTAACCCCCTACAAAGGTCCCGGCGGAGAAATCTATCAATCTCACACCTCACACCCCATATGGTTGCATAAAACTTAGGGAATACGGAGATAGAAAACACTCAATCAGAAGGTAAAGGGGACACTCCTCTATCTCAAGACTCACCCTCTCAACCCTCATTAACCTTGTATGTTCTAATCCTAATGGAGACCTCTCTCTCACCAAGGCAACAAATCAAGCATACCAAACAACCATACCAATCAATAAGGCATGCAAGCAATGATTAAACAAGATTAAAACTCAAATTAACTCGGAATTAAAAGAAAGCATATAGAAAGTCAATACATGAATCGAAACCTAAGGTTCACATACCCAAGTATCTACTAGGGTTTAGCCCTCCATAGAGCTTATTACAAAGCAAAACATAACACAATGAAAAGCAATGTAAACCATGGAAGTAAACCCCCTTGAATTCGTGATGATGGCCTTAATGGGTCGCTCAACGTCTTGAAGTATCTTTCTCTGAAGCTAGGTTGCCAATGACTCCCTTGATGCTATGATGGAGGAAAGAACTATCAAAGTTGGTGAAGAACGGCCCTCCAATTTGGCAAAGACCTCCTTCTCAAACCCTAGCCGCTTCGCCTCTCAAAAGCCACACAAAAGATACCAAAAGAATCAGCAAAAAGGGTTATTTATAAGCCTGAAGCGCACCAGTCACGTGCCTCCACGTGACCACGTGAGATCCCACGCGGTCGTGTGGGCTTCAGAATTCCCACGCGGTCGCATGGGATTTTGACGCGGTCACATGAACAGTGATTTCTGCTATAGTACTACTACAATAAAAATGAGCATTGTTTTGCTACAGTACTCTTCATAAATTGCGATCCAAATTCTCTTATCTTGAGGCTACATGATCGGGCACACATCCATGTGGTGAGTTATAAGACTTCTCCTCCATCGAACCATCATTTGGAAGCTTTAGTTATCTTTACACAAGAAGGGACATGAAGATGTGACTGCTTTGTGCCCTTCCATCACACAAATTGGCTTGAATTCTTCTGGAAGTTAGCACACACCCTCATGTGCATGATCTCCTCTCGTGCCTTGACACTTGTGTTGTACAAAAACTCCCAACAATAGGTCTTTATAACCCATCTTTACTTCTTTTTCCTCCTTCAATACTTTCATAACCTAATTGCATAAAAGAACACCAAAATACACTTTATGAGACATAATCTATGGTAAAATGATGCTCAATACATGTAAAACAAGTGGATAAATCATGTCTACTCAAGCACTTATCACTTGACCCTCCAGAGAGCCTATCGGACACTGTGTGGGAAGGGCAGTATGAGCCGAGGGTTTCCATGGCCACTTGCTTGTCCTGATCAGCCTATAGGTACATCCACGCTGTTTTGAGTAGGTCAGTGAATAGCCGTGGTGACAGCACAGGGGTCCTCAGTCGTCAGGAGCTAGTCTACTTGTATTCGATGGTACAGATCGAGCCACTCCATCTGGGACATATCGTGGCAGAGTACTTGCGCTACCAGGCCCAATACGCCAGAGTGGGAGTAATCTTCTCGAGCCCATACATCACGAGACTTATCATAGGGATGGGTCTCCTAGAAGCGATCAGAAGGGTCGAGAAGACGATCGTACCATCTCCCCTCGGCTTGGAGACCATAAGACAGATGGGCATGGTTAGGAGATATAGTGAAGAGGTGTATGTGGTGAACATGTCCCCACCAGAGCCAGCCGAGGGTGATGGTTCGCAACCGACTCTACAGCCACCGGCAGAGCAGACAGAAACAAAGGCATCACCAGCAACACAAGAGCCACCTCCAGTGCGTATTTTCTCTCTTTCTCAAGTTCATTACCGGTTAGAGTGGCTCGAGAGTACTGTGGTGATATTACAGACAGACTTGGTTGAGGTTCGCGCTACACAGGCTGCTACAGCAGATTCTCGAGCGAGACATGTCATCACCCTTTGTGATGAGACCTCAAGCTCCTTCAGCATACCCAGCTACCAACAGCACTAGCCTCACCAGCACCAAAGTTACCCGAGCCAGACACCGATGCTTGAGGCATCTAGTTTCTTTTATTTGTTTTCTTTTATTTGTCATTTTGCATCTTATTTTGGACTTGTATCACTTAGAAAGGATTTTTCTTCTGAGTTTATCATTTTATTTTCAGTGTTTCGAGTTGTATTTCATTTCTATATCTTTATAGACTCGATTTTATTTTACTTTTGTTGAGCTATATTGAACCTCCTTGTGTATACGTGCAAATGGTCTTGTGAGTAAGGGATTTGAGGAATAGTCATTGGCACGGTCATGTAGCATTTCATATGGCCGTGTGTGCTTCACAACCCATTGGAACTCAACTCTCAATGAATATATCTCCATCAAATGTAACATTAGGAGTTCAGGGAAGTATTGTTTCAATTGCCTACCTTCACACATGTTTTAATTGCTTTTATCTCTTTATTGTGCTTACATGCGTACATTGAGGGCAATGTACATCTTAAGTCTGTGTGTGTGTGAGGGGGGGGGGGATTTTTAACATTGTATTCTATCATGCTCTAGTTTTTACTTGAATTTTAGGGAATTATTTTCTGATTATCTCTTGTTGCGCTACTCACTCATGAAATCTTTTGGAAACTCAAGTTCAACATTTAAAGGACTAGTTTAGTATTAGTTGGTTTTGAGTTTTAGCATTGATTGAGTTTTAAAAAAAAAACTTTTGTAAATATTGTTGATTTCATTAATGTATTGGGAGTGGAAAGAGCTACCACCTATGAAGTATGAAGACACACCCATAAGTGGGATACAAGTTATGCCCTAATGGAAAAAAGAGCTATCTCATGAGATGAGTGAAAGCTACTACCCTAGTAGAAAGAGCTACCACCTCGAAAGTGTGAAAGCGCCACCTTTGGCGGCCGCCTAGGAAAGGGCTACCTCAGAGGATGTGTAGAGCTACTACCTTCTTCTTCTTGTGTATAAATAAGTCCTTTCTAATAAGAGCTTTGAGGAGTGCTTTTTGGGTTGACTTGAATGAGTTTACACACATTTACACAAGATCGGGTTTGTTATCCTTTTTTATTTAAGTTTTTAGCTAAAGCAATGATCCATTTTATGCAATGTTTTGATTTTTCCCGTACTTGTAGAATGCTTATTTTGCATGCTTTGGTGAACCTAAGGCTGAGCACTTTCAATTGTTCTTCCTATATGCTTTAATGTTTTATTTTTGCTTGAGGACAAGCAAAATCTTAAGTGTGGGGGAGTTTGATAACTGCTCGTGTATAAGTGATACAAAGTATACTTTTCCTGTATTGAGCATCACTTTTCTCAGATTTTATCACTCATTCTTGTGTATTTGTGTTCTTTTGCGCATTTCAAGTTATGGAGATGAGTTGGAAGAAAAAAGAAGCAAAAATAGGTCATGGACGCAATGGTTAAGGAGACTCTTGGACTAAGCAAGAACCAAGGCACAAGTTGTAGACATGTGAGTGTGTGCCAACCTCCAAAGTGCTCAAGTGATTATACAAATTGGAGAGACACAAAGGCAGTCACACTCATATAGTCCAACTTGTGGAATATCGAAAAGCTTCATCAATGTGTTGGAAGCAAGAGGCGATGTGATCTATCACGTAGTTATGTGTCCAACTTGGCGGCGTCGATGAAGAAAATGAAGTTGGGAGCAGTTTTGGCGTAAACACTGTAGCAATTCACTGTAGTAATCACTATTCACAGTGCGCAGGAAATCAAATTCCAGAGAATCCACACGGGCGTGTGGAAATTCCACAAGGCCGTGTGGATGCCCGATTTCAGCACTATAAATACCGCGATTTGAGATTTATTGGGGGATCCTTTTTCTATCTTTCGCTCATTTTTTGGGAAGAGCGCGGCTAGGGTTTGGAGAGGTTTTTGCGAGGCTTATGGAGTAGTTCTATGGCATCGACATTGAGTTCCTATGGAGAAAAACTATTGGGGGAGCTTTCATCGGCATCGATTCGGCAAGGTGTGCCCTAGGTTTGACAAGGGAACCTTTAGAGAAGATGAAGCGGCTCCGCATGACCATCAATACAGACTACAAGGGAGTTATCTTTATGGTTTACGTGCATATGACTTTGATTTCATTGTTGATTTTATATTGCTCCAGGGAGAGCTAAACCCCTAGTGGGTACTTGGACTTGTAAACCTTAGGATGACTTTGTTTCATTGACTTTTGTTATGTTTCTTTAATTAATGATTTAATTGAGTTTCAATCTTGAATGCTTATTGTGTTGATTTTCCCTTAGAGTGACACTAGGCTTGAGAATCCATCTAGGTAATCCATTGAAGGTGTGACAACTTCATTAGGGTTAGACTAAGCGAGATTGGAGGGGTTAAGAGGGTGAGTCGAGAGATAGTAGAACGTCTTCTTTCCCTTCCGATGTGATTTATCCTACCTCCACGTTCCAAGAGTTCTTTGCGTTCACATTAGAGTGAAGTGCTAAGAGATGAACTTCATTGGGGCTTAGTTGCGCAAACAACAGAGTAAAGTGTTATAGTGAATCTTAGTGGGCGTTTGGTTGCAAGGAATGGAATGGAGAGGAGTGGAAGATTAATGATAATGAGGGGGATTGGAGAAGGAATGTGATTGAAAACTATGTTTGATTGGAAGGATTGGGAAGGTAGTTTATTGGGAATGTGAAAAGTGAAAAGAAGAAAATATAATAAAATAATATTATGCCATTTATCCAAATGAGTATTATATAAAGTGGAAAAAAATTAATTGTTATAAATAAATATTTAACTTTGATTATTAGTTATTATTATTTAATTTTAATTATTAATTATTATTAAAATTATCTACTAAATTATTATTAATGTTCTTTTAATTAATTAATTAATTATTTATTATTTAAATCAAATTATTATTTTAATTATTAAAAAATGGGTAAAATGGTCATTTCTCCTCAATGAGTGAGGGGGGAATGAGCAATCCTCCCATTTTTGGGAGGATTGCTCACTCCTCGCTGACTCCCCACTGACTCCCCACCCATTACTCTCTCATTCCCATTCATGCCAACCAAACAAAGGCTTTGCTTTATTCCATTCCCATTCCCACTCCAAGCATCCTAACCAAACACCCCCTTAGTGTTGGGCTTAATTGTGACTAAGGACCTTTCGCATGGACCAAAGGGTTAGGTCTATATTAGGAAATAGGGTTTATCACTTGGAGTCCCTAGAATCCCACGCAGTCCCACACAGTATGAGGCGTCGAGAGTACCCCTTTCCGCTGGGACATAGTGTAGAGGGCTAGTCGCGGTTGACCTTAGGTTTAGGATTGTGTGTATTTGGATTTCCATGACTCATTAAACATCAGTTAGGAGGCATAATATTAGTATTGCACTTGAAACGATAGTCCTGGGATGATCATTGTCCGGGTGTCTCATCTTCTCATCGATTACCTCTCTTTACTTTTATTGCTCTCTTTGCGTTCTTTTAATTTTCTTTGCATCGAAATATTGATTTCATCCCCAATTGATTTTCATCTTAGCTAAATAGTGGTATCTTTTGTTTCCAAGTACTATTCCCTGTGGATATGACTGCCCACTCATCAGGGTATATTTTATTACTGTGACGACCAGTGCACTTACGAAACACTCACGCAAGATGTGTGTCAGTGTGCTGATGGGAAGCACGAGCTAATTATGCCAGTGCTTAAGCTGAAAATCTTTGATTTGGAGAAATTAAAAAGCGCAGTCCAGTTTTAGAAAACATGGCTTAAGCACAGCCGTGCTTAGGCCGTGCTGAACCCGAAAACCCCTTTTAAGCCAGTTCTAGGTCTTTTTTTATGGATCTTTTCTTCTTCCTCTTGGGGGTGGCTGCCAAGGTCTTCTCATACACATTTCTGGGGCTCGAGTGAAGCTATGGTGCAAGAGTGTGAGTGAAACAGAGCTTAGCAGGCGGGATATCATTGGAACACCGTCGAAGTGGTTTGCGAGGCAAAGAGGGGAGTCTTTCATGGCTTTGTTATATTTTGTTTTCCTTAGTCTTGTATTGATTTGTAAAACTATGAGGGCTAAACATTCTCCATTGCCCAGATCTATAAACTTGGATGTTTATGTGTTATGTTAACTTACTCTTTTGCTTTAGCTATGGAGTTTTTTTGTTGTTCCTAAGTTAAACCTTGTGTTTCATAACTTAACGTGCATGATTTTCTTAGTTGTAGTTGTAAAACTTGACATGTGTTGATTGTCATAGTTGTAGTTGCCTTTGTGTGATTGCAAAACATGATGTGAATGATTCCTGTAGGTACAATTATAAAACTTAAAGTATTTGAATGTCGTAGATGGAACATTGCTTATAGAGCTCACGTAGGAGCTGTCGGATGTACCAGATATTCATTATAGAAGAGTCCATACACATTTTTCCAAGGGATTAGTTTGGGGCACTGTTCTATCTCTATGTTTCTCACCTAGTTCATTTTTAATCCTTACCTGTCATCTTTCCCATTTTAATGTCATCTAGTTATCATATTTACCCTAAATTTGTTATCTGGCTAGAGATTAGAAGAGCAATTAGTTGTAGGAGTCCTAGTCTCTATTATTTGACAACCCTACCCCTCACAGGGTACCACTTTATTACTTGTTATGATCTGTACATAGTAAGTAACCTACTAAAAAAGACTGGGATCATGAAGGGTTTCATAGATTCAAAATCATGAAAGAATAATAAAATATAGATAATGTTTACAAACATAGTTCAGGAAATCAAACTAAGTCAACGGAAAACAAATTATAAGATATTAAAAAATATATGTCTTCCAATATCTTATATCAGAAGTAATTTATTTAACTCGGTGGTCTGAGTTATATTTTTAGAGCTAATTTGTTTACTCTCAGTGACCTAAGCCAGATTATTAGAAACTGTTATTTTTTCATCGATGGCATGGTGTAAAACTATAGCCTCTTATCAGAGTCAGAGTATCATATCAACATGGTCAATGTTTAACCTCAAGTGATAGGGTTAGTGTCTAGTTAATTGGAGACTAATCATATTTATGTCAAAATAACTTTATTACCCGAAAACTAAACAAATATCAGAATTTCAGACAAAACAAGATTTGTATTACAGGATTTGTAGAATAATTTGTTGAGCAAACAAACAAACATATGCTTGATCGAATTTTTTTATAGTAAACATAATCCACTTATATTCGAAACATAATCCACTTAGTTTAGTGGTGTTTATAAATGGGGCCAATGGTAAAATAAAATGCTAGTGAAGGTGAATAGCGTTGTAGTGTTGGTTTTGATTGTGATTGAGTTGTAACCCACCTACTACAGTATCAGGTACTCATAATCCAACCTTTAGAGACAGCGTGGTGGACTCGGGTCATGTTTGATACCTAATTCCGGTAGTGTAGAGAATTCCTGATTTGGGTAATACACTGAGAATCGGAGTTACCATACAGGGTTGTGGTGGGCCAACGTCAATGGTATGAAGACTATAACGGCTAAAATCAGAGAAGTTTTTCAAGCTATTGTGTTTCAGAATGGTGTTATATTACAATTTTTACAAAACCATGATTTCTTGAATTACAATCTTAAATTGTGGACCTCCTTTATGTCTTTAAATATCCTTTTTGAGAAGATGGTTTTATTGATGAGTTCGAAACATATTTTGATTATAGCTTCATTTGGATTATTGTATTATGCCAAAAGCTTCCTTGTGAACCTTGAGAATTTTATTCAGTCTCGGAATACCAACATGAGTATTGTTAATGATTTGTGATGAGTTTCATTATGCTTCCTTTAAAAGTTAGTATTTTATCAAAATTGTTATTTATGAATGTTGGAAGCTTCATTTGATTAAATTGATTCTTATAGTCATTATGGAACCTATATATATATACATGTACTGAAATGTTTTGAAGTTATATGTGTACTTGTAAAAGCTTATTTATTTTGATTTAAATGTTGATGTTACATATTCTTTTTAGGATTATGCTAATCCACTCACTGAGTAACTTTAATTACTCATCCCTCCCCCCACTTTCCAAACTATAATATTTAGTAGCTTTGTGGTGAGGCTAAGTGATTAGTATGTACTTGTTTCATTCTTCTTCATCTTGAACCTTGGTGTAGGTATGTTTATTTCTTATCATGGTTGCATTGTATAAGAAATATGGATCCACTGGTGTCCTTGACTCTATGAACATGTAAAACTTGCATATTTGTCTTTTTGGAAACTTTAGTTGTATTTTGTGATCTGTATGCCTCTTTGAAAGTTTGTTAACAGGCTTTATGAGAATCTTTCTTCGTTGCGCAAGTATTGGATTCCATGGTTGTATAATTCTTTACTTATGATTCATGTTCGACTTTGTGTAAATCCAAGAAGTTGTAAACCTTGCGTCGACTCAAAGGTTAGGCGGTGTATAGCCTTCCTCAGGTTGTCGCAATGGTTATCGCGTGTCGGTCCTGCAGGATGGGGTGTGACAATAAGCATGATTTGATCATCTTTAGAATAGAAATTTAATTTTAAACAAGTGGGGGATTGTTAGGAAATTTTATAATAACTAGAAAGGTTATTAATAAAATTATTATTATCATGTTGTTCAAATTTGAATCTCTTATCTAATTAAAAGATATCTTTATTATAAATAGATATAATATTTAGAAAAGGGCGCATTTGATCAGGTATTTGTTGTTTAAAGAGATCTATTAGTTTATAATAGATAGAATATTTTCTTATTATCAAATGATAGTTTACATCTCTTCATTGGTGACGGATAAGATATATTAAAAGGCTGTATTTTTTGAATAATGTCTCTATTCACAAACTATTAACAAGAACGGAAATGTTAGTTTTTTTATATAACATACAACTATCTTATGTTCTTTAAAAAGAAAGGGAATATCAGTACTTGTTTTCTTTTTCCAATCCTTGGTGTAGAAAAACCAAAGACTTGTCTTATCTACTAAAGCTATTTACATTCAAACCTACAACAATCTAAAGAAGAGAGCTGGCAAATATCGCTTTTAGGAAAGCGCTCATTAACACATTAAAATTGAACCCTAAAAACTATGCAAAGTGAAGACAGCTACACACCTTTACCTGTCCATTTATAAAAGTGAAGGTGATGCTCTGAACAATCCCTTTATTTTACCAAACTTATTTTTTTTAGTTTTACTTCAAATTGTAATATTTTAATCTCTCTACTATTTTAATTGAGTTATGTCAGTCCAATTCGTAAGAGTTTAGAGTTTAGGTTTTAAGATTTACTGAGACTGCTATAGTTTAATTAAAATAGTAAAAAAATTAAAAAGTTACCATTTAAAATAAAGGTAATAAAAAGAGTAAATTAAAAAATAGAAAGACTATTAAAAAATTATATCCAAATTTTTAAAATTGTTTGCAATCAACATGCTTTTAGGGGCTGTTTGGTTGTCTGTAATTTAAATTACATGTAAGTTCAGTTACAATGTAAGTGAAAATACTGTATTTTAACTTACATCACCGTTGTTTGGTTTGTTGTAATTAGAAATACTGTAACTACTTTTGTTTGTTTGGTTTGATGTAAAATGAAATGGTATATTCACCATGTAAGTGGGTTGGTGAGATTACCCCATTATTTATTATTACTCCTATTTATCTAATACTATTTATTAAAACTAATTTAAACTAATTAATAAATTTAATAAGATATTTATTCAAAATAAAAATATTAATTAGTTTTATTAATTATTAAAAATATTTTTTAAATTTAAATAATAAATGATATATTTTATACGACATTATCATTATATTTATTTTTTAAAACTGATCAAATCTAATAAATTAGTTGATGATTTAAACTAATTATTTCATTTTTTTCTATCCAATGATTCAATCTAAAGATTAATTATTTTTTTTAAATAATAACAATAAAATGAGGTGTTCATCCGATTTAGTAATCTTCATCTAATCATCTTCATCCCTAACAACAAGGTGGCGAAGAACTTCACCGGCGTCGTCATCTTCATCCCTAACAACACTTCTACTCACCGGAGCTCCGCCTCCAAAGCCTTCTGGATCAGATCCGTTGGCCAGAAGCCGTCCCCAACTAACAGCAGTGTTATATTGTTGGGACCTGCTTGCACTCCGACCACGAAGAGAGAGCGAGGGAGACGCCGGAGTAGGAGACGGAGAGTGAGCCACCGAGGAGATAACAAAACCGAGCTTGTCGTTCTGGTTGGATGCGTGGATAATAGCATCGATTTTCGAGGGAGGTGATGTTGAGAAAGGTTATGCAATCGGCCTAGGGCGGAGGAAGAGGTAGAGGAGGCCGGCGGTGGGGGTGAGGATGGAGAAGAGGGAGAGGATGTATGGTGATTAGTGCTGCACAAGTAAAGGGAACATGGTGATTTTAGCATGCTGTTTTACTGTATTTTCACTTACAGCCAATTTGGCTGTAAGTGAAAATACAGCAAAAGCTGTACTTTGCTGTGAAATTTTTTACATAGGAATTCTTTTTACATCAAGTCAAACACCTTTTTTTTTATGTAAAAGTATTTACATTACACTTATTTACAACTAGTTACTGTCAACCAAACAGCACCTTATTGTAAGCTCTTGGAAGTCACAATAATGTATAAACTATTTATATTATTGTTTTACATGTTAGGAGTTGCTTCCACTTACTGCCAAAGTATCGCAGAACATGGCTTATGTCAGGAGACTCGGAACTTTTTGTCCATGTCCACTGTGCTGATGGCCACACAACTTGTGCTGCACGGGATCTCATTCAAAGTGGCAGAAACACAAAAGTAAAGGCAATGGCCATGGGTTGTCGTCTAGTTGTGTTCGTGACGGGCACGGCTGTCAGTAAAAATAGAATAGAATAGAATCTGAGCGCTGGTTCCTTATTTTTAACTCTTAACTACATCACACATAAAGCAAGGAACAGAAAGCATGGGCAAGGAAAAAAATTCAGCAGTTCACAATAAAGTATAACAAAATTATTAGCCCCAATGGAAAATTAGATTATTTGCCATCCCTATTGTCCATTTATCGCCTTTTATGTCGGCCAGTTTTGTTTTTAATGTTTTTATAATCATATGTAATTTGAAAATACATATAGATAAAAATCAGTCAACAACAACGTGAGTGAGATAATACAACGCATGAGAAGTTTTTTTATGTCTAAAATTATTTATTAGCTTGTTTTTGTAAAAGTCTATGGATAAAAATTTATATTCGTACATAATGCTGGCATATTTGTTTTTTTTAAGTAAAACTAGCATTAAAATTCATATTTTATGGTGTGAACAAAACATACATATTACATAAACACCTTTATTTTTATATAAACAATTTAAAAATTTATATCCATGTATGAACCCTCATGGAAGTTTATATTTACATACATAAACCCACGTAAACTTAACATTTGATTATTAATATTTTAACATTACAAAGGGCTTGGCACTTTGTTGATAGAGAAAAATAAAGTAAGAATATTATACAGATTTTTATTAATAAAAAATAATATTTATTTTAAAAATCAAATTTTAAAATATAAAAAATTCCAAAAAAATCCTCCATCTCAAGTAATGGAGCGGAGATTCACAAAAAATATTTAAACAAACAAACGAACATTGGGAGTGCTTGAGATTGGTTTTAAGCCAAGATAGAGGAACGTGTAAACAAAAAAAAGAAAAGATAACTAAGAGGAAGGAGAGGAGCTTGAGAGACTAAAAAGAACACAAGAGAACATAGGAGAAGAAAAATAAAAATTAAAAAAATATAAAAAGAAGAGAGAAAATATCTAGAAAGGAAAAAGAAAAAAAAAAAAAAAAGGAGATTAAAAGGGGAAAAAGAAGAGATTAGAGGTTGATAAAGGAAGAGAACAAGAAATGAGACGATCGAGGTGACTAAATTGAGGAAAAGTAGAAGATAAAACATCACCATTGAAGAAGGTATTATTTCCTTAGTTAAAATTCCTGAGTTAGTCCCTCTATTATACCCACTCCGTCCTTTTAGTTTCTCTATTACAAAAGTTATTAATTTCATTCTTCTATTTTTTCAGTTGGGCAACTCAAGTCTCTCTATCAAATGATCGTCAGTTTCTCTGTTATAAAAAATTCCTAAAACTTTATTAAAAATTATAAAAAAATATTAAAAAAATTTAAAAATTATAAAAACTATTAAAATTATTAAAAATTGTAACAATTATAAAAAAAAAATCGAAGGCATGCCATGTGTCACCACATAATTTCAGTTCAATGTATGAAACTTCCCAAACTTGAAAACCTAAATTAATTTTCCAACCTATCTTCCCCAACCCTAATCCTGATATTTTTTAATTACTTGATCTTGGTTACGATCGGGTTATAAAAAAGTAACTAATACTTTTAAATATTTTTTAAATATTTTTTATAATTTAATAAATTTTTATAATGTTAAATATTTTTTATAAAATAATTATTTTTAAAAAGTATTAAAAATTATAAAAAATTTAAAATTATAAAAATTATTATAAATTATAAAGAAAATATTAAAAAAATATTAAAAAGTATATTTTTTTTATAACTCAATCCTTAGTTTCTTTTTTATAACTCGATCGTGCGTGTGGATAAAGAGGATTACAAAAAGTCCTTTGAAATTTACAATGTGGTCTTGACAGTCATGTGTGTGGATAAGAGGGATGAAATTTATGAAAAATCTCTTTGAAACCTATCATGATTTCTTCACACTCACGGGGATGGATAGGAGGGATGAAAATTTATGAAAATCACTTTCAAACCTACCATGAGGTCTTGATAGTCATGTGAGAAAAAAGAGTCGATAAAAAACTTTTTTATGAAATACTCTCTTCAATCTCACAATGAGATCTCTTGACACTCGTTTAAGTAAAAGGAGTTGATCAAATTTGTTTATAAAAAACTCTCTTAAAGCTCACTCTGAGATCAGTTGACATTCATGGAATTATAAAGAGTTAATGAAATTTTTTTTATGGAAACTCATTTGAAGCTCACTATGAGGTCACTCTGAGATCAGTTGACATTCATGGAATTATAAAGAGTTAATGAAATTTTTTTTATGGAAACTCATTTGAAGCTCACTATGAGGTCTCTTGACACTCGTGAGAGTAAAAAGAGTTGATGATAATTTTTTTATGAAAATCTCTCTTGAAGCTCACGATGATACCTCTTGACACTCATAGGAGTAAAAAAAAGTAGTTGCTGAAATTTTTTTATAAAAAAAAACTCTCTCGAAGCTCATAATGAGGTCTTTTGACACGTGCGAGTAAAAAGAGTTGATGAAAATTTTTATAAAAAACTCTCTTAAAGCTCACCATGAAGACTATTGACATGATAAGTGCTTGAGTGAACATATTTTATCATGTGTTTTACATACATTGAGCATCACTTTTATCAAGTTTTATTTCTCATAAAGTATATTTGGTGTTCTTTTGTGCAAATAGGGTTTTGAAGGCATGAAGAGAGAGAAAGAAACAAAGATAGATCATGGATGCACATTTTGGGATTGTTTTGCATGACACAAGGATCAAGGCACAAGCCGTGCTTGTATACATTAGAGTGTATTGATGGGACGCGAGTGCGCGACAAGCTACAGAGCTAGCACATGACTCCCCCAGCCGCAAGTGCACGGCTAGTCAAGTTATAACCTTTCGTGCGAGAACGAGAGGGTCGTATTCCCAAGGGCCTTGAGATCTACTATTACTTCCTTTTGGGGTCACTATCTAGTCGATCGAAATAGGGTTATTTGCAACTATTGATAATAAAGAAAATAAAACAAATAAGAAAATAAAAACAAGCTAGTAACTCAATCCGAACAAGAATAAGGATGAAGAAAAAAAATATTAAGGAAGGCCTTGGGCGAGGATCCCCCTGGGAGAGGACTAAATACGGATAACAGTAACAATTTAAGATAAGACTAGCTTGGTTTTGGTCCGCTAGACTCGGATGTCGAATATCCCAGAACCTCCGTGATGTAGCCCTAATCCAGTGCGGGGTTCTCCATCCGGACGATACCCCTACGATGTCATTGGGAATAGGGAGTCTTGGTTAGGGTTATTCTAATGCACGCTTTTAGCTAAAATAACCCTAACCACGTGGGAGGCTACCAATAACCGGAACCTTCGTGTATTAATACAATGAATCCCCCTTTAATCATCACAAGACCTAATACAAGCTAGCATCCTGCCAAACAAGTATTTTTCAAAATCAATTCTACGGAATCCATCCATTGTAGAATGAACAAGAGAATGATAGATTAAAACCAACAACACAAGCCAAACATTCATTCACAAAACAATAATGTTATCCATACAAAGTCTCTTTCCAAGGTTCACCGGGAGCCCGGTGGCCTTGGGAGTCTAGTTCGATATAACAAAATGAGAGGATTCACAATACAAGAAGGTCATGATATAAATAATTAGTAGACTTCCCTCGAAATGTCGGCTAGAAAGCGATGATGAGAACTCGTTCGATCTGCGCCACCGAGCTCTTTGAGTGCTTCCCTTTGGTCTCTCCTTCTCTCCTTCAAATCTTACCAAAATGGTCTCCAAAGATGATGAGGTAAGCTTGGGTATATTTGGAGATCGGATGAGAACTAGCCCCCTCTTAATACCCTAACAAAACTGACACGACCCCTTGCGTGTATCCCGCAAGTGCACGGGTTTGTCGAAGTAATAAAATTTACCCTGGTGAGTGGGTAGTCGAATCCACAGGGAATAGGGAGTTAGAATACGAGATTTCACTATTTAAGCTATGTGGAGTATGGAAAGATAAGAATAGAATCGATGAGTGAATATGGAAGCAAATATAATAAAAGACAAGAAATTGAATAGAAAGATGGAAAATGAGAAAGTGCAAGTAAAAGAGGATCTAGCAATGGGTGAAGTGGGGTATCCGGACAAGCTACCTCTAGGATCTATGCTTCTAGTGCAATACTATGCTATTATACTTCCCTATTGATGTTAATTGAGTCGAGGAAATCCTTAGACTCACGGTCCCAAATCTAAGGACAACCGTGACTAACCCCATCATTATACCCCGGTATTAGTATTCACATCGACCCTTCACTCTATCACTTGCATGACTAAGCCCCAGGGGAGTATATCTACCTAAACCTCACACTACACAGGATTGCATTAAGTTCTAGGGACTCCTAGTGGTAAACCTGTTCCTATGTGTAGTTCTAACCCTTTGGTCCAGGTGGAAGAACCCTAGTCTCGATTAAGCCCCAGTGCATAGGATTCACTTCAACCCTTCACTCTATTACTCGCGTAACTAAGCCCTAGGGGAGTTCATCTACCTAGCACTTCACTCTATCTCGACCGCTAAGAAATTAAGGAAACGGAGGTAGGGAGAAACCACATCAGAGGGGAAAGGGGGCGCTCCGCTACCCCACGACTCACCCTTTCAACCCTCTTCAATCTTAAAGAGTCTAATCCTATAGGAGTTGTCACACCTCCAAAGGACAACCTAGATTGTTCTCAACCCTAGTGTCACATCTAAGGGAAAACAATATCAAGATGAAATCAAGATTGAAACTCAATTTTTATTCATCAATAATGGAAAAGCATAATAACAATGTCAAAGAAGCATAATAACCCTAGAGTTTACAAGTCCGAATACCCACAAGGGGTTTAGCTCCTCATGGAGCTATACATGTTCATCAAAGTATGAAAGAAAACACAAAGTAAAGACATCGATGAAAACCCCCTTGCGTATGGTGTGGCCATGGTCTTGTGTGGCCACCGGACGTCGGTGACGATGCCGATGACGCCCTCTAAACCTCCATGAAATCCTCTCTAAAACCCTAGCCGCACTCTCCAGAAGTTAGGGAGAAAGATAGGTCAAAAGATATTTTAAAAGTCTCCAAAATCGCTCTTTATATTGTTGAGTGTGGCTTTAAAAATCGGACTTATCGAGACTTCACACGGCCATGTGGAATTTCCACACGGGCGTGTGAAGTTTCTGGCTCGCTGGAAAATTAATTCACATGGCCGTGTGGAATTTCCACAAGGGCGTGTGAATTCTCTGTCTTGCTGGAAAATTAATTCACACGGCCATGTGGAAGATGAACAGTAGTTTGCTACAGTATTTTGCTTCAGTACTTGCTACAGTAATTGTCCCGAAACGCCCCCCGAATCCGTCGTTCTTCATTGAGGCCGTTGAATTGGGCACACAATCAATGGTAGATCGTGCCGATTGCTTCAAATCTCGTAATTGGTGAAGTTCTCCTTGTTAGCATGAGTTAGACTTATTGTGAATGTGACTGCCTTTGTGCCCCTCCAAAGGAGGTTGGCACACACTCACAAGTCTCTACTCATGCCGTGCTCCTTGTTTAGTCCAAGAATCTTCCCAACAATGGCGAACACGATCTATCTTCGTTCCTTTCGTTCAGTTTGTCTTCACAATCCTATAATGCACAAAAGTAAACAAATGCACACTTTTTAGTGATAAAATCTGATTAAATTAATGCTCATTGCAAGATAATAATGCTTCGCATTACTATAACACAAGCACTTATCAAATCCCCCCACACTTAAGCTTTTGCTTGTCCTCAAGCAAAAATAGAACGTGAAAGTACTTGGGAAGAACAATTGAAAGTGCTCGGCCTTAGGTTCACCCAAAGTATGCAAAAGACGCATTCTATAAGTAAGGGGAAACCAAAACATTGCATAAGGTTACCAATGTTCTAGCTAAAAGCTCGAATCAAAAAGGATAAAAACTCAAAAATGTGTTAGTGTGTGCGGTTTCACTCAAGAGAACCAACGAGTACTCCTCAAACTTTTGTTAGAAAGGACTTATTTATATACAAAAACAAAACTAAAAAGGAAAGGAAGTAGTAGCTTCACACATCCTTGAAGGTAGCCCTTTCCTAGGCTGCCGCCAAAGGTGGCTTTCACACTTTCGAGGAGGTAGCTCTTTCTACCGGGGTAGTAGCTTTCACGCATCCCATGAGATAGCTCTTTCTCTCATTAGGGCATAACTTGTATCCGACTTATGAGAGTAGCTACATACTTCATAGGTGATAGCTCTTTCCATCCCAAATGCATATAACAAAGCAAATATTCACAACTTTTATATATATATATATATATATAATATTTTTTATATGCATTTTCCAAAGTAAAACTAAGAACGATGATAAACTTGTCCTTAAAAACTTCAAGATTGAGTTTCCAAAAGATTTCAAGAGTGAGTTGTGTAATATGAGAATATCGAGCAAAAAAATTGCTAAAATTCAAGTAGAAACTAGAGCATGATAGGATACAATGTTAAAAATTCTCCTAAACTCTAAGAATACAACCGTTGCAACTAAGGTGAACCGCCATAGGCTACATGAGCATAAGAAATTGAACGCACAAGTAAAGGTGTGTGCAATGTGAACTCCCCCCCCACACTTAAGATGTACATTGTCCTCAATGTACGCATGCAAGCACAATAAAAGTGTAGAATTGGAAAACAATTAGTGTGGAAGTAGGCAATTGAAACATTACTCCCCTGAACTCCAAGTGTTACGTTTGATGGAGCTAGGTGCATTGAGAGGTGAGTCTCAATGGGTTGTGAAGCACACACGGTCCCATGACCATGCCTATGACTATTCCTTAGATTCCTTTCATCTAAGACCATCTACGCACACACACACACACAAGGGTTCAGTATAGCTCAAAAAAAACCAAAATAAAGCTCGAGTATATAAAGATATGAAAAATAATATATCGCTCGAGTCGCTGGCTCTCTGATCATTAGCAAATGGCCCCAACTGTCAACTGGTAGTAGCTCCTCAACCTCAGTAGCTACAGCGTCGCCCCCCTTATTTCTCTCAATGTACTCAAGTCCGGGTAGCGCGACTGTCCTAAATCGGAGTGCTGATAACTTCTTGAATCTTTCCCTGTGCTTCGGTAAATCAAACTCTATCTCCTCAGGGGGTGGGGTAGGCTCACGGGGCCGCTTCCCTGTTTGCTTCTTGGCCCTGGAAGACATCTCTGCAAGATTGCAAAAGAAAATAGTTAAAAATAGTTCAAGAACACCATCTGCATAAATCCACACGGCCGTGTGTTAATTCCACACGCCCGTGTGGAGCTTCAGGCGGACAGAGCATCACGGCCGTAAACTAAAAATCCAAAATTTACAACTAAATCCGTTCTAAATTCATTGTAAGTACTTTTGCATACACTTAAAGCATTCAATCTAAGCGAAGTCATCCAAAAGAACGAATCAAATCAAGAATTAACAAAGAAAGAGGGCTTGAAGTTCTTACCAACGGAGTGGATGGAGAAATTACAGAAAACGGCCGGAAAAACTCCAATAAAACATCCAGAAAACTCAGAGAAGGTCGGGGAATCGATGGAGACGGTCGGAGAGTGATTTAGAGTGAAGAAATGAAGAGGTACAAGTGAATTCCAAAAGAGAAACGCGCGGCTTTTGAAGGTCTGGGAATTCACACGGCCGTGTGGTAATTACACACGGCCGTGTGCCTCTGAAATTAGGGTTCACAGGGGCCATCACACGCCCCTGTGTGCACTCTATTCACACTCTGGACTACCCCACACGGCCGTGTGAGTCACCCACACGGCCATGTGCCTTCACAGGGGGATCCACAAGGGCTGGTACACGGCCCTATGGATTCACGGGAAAACACAGAAGGTCTCTGAAAAATATCACACGGCCGTGTGAAAATTCCACACGGCCGTGTGCCCAACCTGGCCAAGAACACAAGGCCAACCACAGGGGCACCCACACGCCCCTGTGGTCTCTCTGACTTGCCCGAGAAACCCTAAGTATTTCACACGGCCATGTGAATAATCCACACGGCCGTGTGCCTTTCACAAGCTCTCCCACAGGAGCGCACACACGCCCCTGTGTATTCTCGGGAAGAAGGGTTGTCTTTGCAGAGTTTCACACGGCTGTGTGCCTTAGCACAGTGGCACTCACAGGGGCACCCACACGCCCCTGTGGACTCTCTGGAAAAGAGTTTAAGTTCTGCGAGATTTCCACACGGCCGTCACAGGGAATAGTGCTTAGAAACAAAAGTTATCACTATTTAGCTATAAAAAAAATCAATGGTGAGAGAGATCAATACATGAATACAAAGAAAAGTAAAAGAGAGAAGAAAATGAGCAAGAGTAAAGGAGAGGGTAATCAATGATAAGATCAGGCACCCAGACAATGATCATCCTAGGTCTATTGTTTCAAGTGCAAGACTAATATTATACCTCCTAATTGATGTTTAATAAGTCATGGAAATCCAAAGAAACATGGTCCCTAAACCTAAGGTCAACCATGACTATCACTCTATATTATGCCCCGGTGGAAAGGGATACTCCCAACACCTCACACTGTGTGGGACTGTTTGGGGTTATAGGGACTCCAAGTGATATACCCTATTCCCTAATATAGTTCTAAGCCTTTGGTTAAGGTGAAAGAACCCTAATAACAATTAAGCCCCAGCACTAAGATTCACTATGACACTTCACTCTGTTACTCGAGAAACAAAGCCCTAGTGGAGTTCATCTCTTAGCACTTCACTCTATTGTGACAGTAAAGAACTCGTGGAATGTGGAGGTAGGATAAATCACTTTGAAAGGGAAAGGGGATGTTCCGCTACCTCTCGACTCACCCTCTCGACTCTCTTTAATCTTGCTCAGTCTAAACCTAATGAAGTTGTCACAACTTCGAAGTATTACCTAGATGGATTCTCAATCCTAGTGTCACATCTAAGGGAAAATCATACAGTTAACATTCAAGATTGAAACTCAATTAAAATCATCAATTAAAGAAGCATAATAAAGGTCAGTGAAACAAAGTCATCCTCGGGTTCACAAGTCCAAGCACTCACTAGGGGTTTAGCTCTCCATGGAGCAATACAAGATCAACAAATAGATTGAAATCATGTGCATAGAAACCATAAAGAAAAACCCCCTTGTCGTCTATGCCGATGGTCTTAAGGTGCCGTTTCATCTTCTCCAAAGGTTCCCTTGTCAAACCTAGGGACACACATCTCCGAATCAATATCGACGAAAGCTCCCCCGATAGTTCTCCACCAAATGAACTCGATGTTGATGCCGTAGAACCACTCCAAAAGCCTTGCAAAAACCTCTCCAAACCCTAGCTGTGCTATCCCCGAAAGATGGAGAAAAGATAGAAAATGCCTCTCCAAATAAATCTCAAATCACGGTATTTATAAGGGCTGAAGTTGGGCATCCACACGACCATTTGGAATTTCCACACACCCGTGTGGATTATCTGGAATTTGATTTTCTACGTGTTGTGAACTTCAATTGCAGTGAATTGCTACAATGTTTTGCTACAATAAACTACGCACTAGATCATGTCACCTCTTGCTTTCAACACATTAATGAAGCTCTTCGATGTTACACAAGTTAGACTATATGAGTGTGACTGCCTTTGTGCACCTCCAATTTGTATGATCACTTGAGCACTTTGGAGGTTGGCACACACTCACATATCTACAACTTGTGCTTTGGTCCTTGCTTAGTCCAAGAGTCTTCTCAACTTTTGTGTCCATGATCTATTTTTGCTTTTTTTCTTCCAATTCATCTCCACAATCCTAAATGCGTAAAAGAACACAAATACACACAAATGAGTGATAAATCTGAGAAAAATATGCTCAATGCAAGAAAAGTATACTTCATATCACTTATACATGAGTACTTATCAAGGAGTGATACCTCGTACTTCCTTCAATTGGAATTTAAATCCTTGTACGATACTTAGGAAAGGTGTAAGGAGATACTGAGAAAATACCCACAACATGGAATACTGGAATGGATGCAAATCCAAATTTTCTACAACTGGTTGAATTGCACCATGAAGTAGATGCTTGACGCGGCCTTATGTGGGTCTCTATGCAGCAAACAACCAAATGTCACTTATAGTTTGATCGAAGAAATGGCAAGCAATGGCTATCAGTAGAGTTTTGAGAGAAACAAACCGATAAAGGTTGTGGTATTTACTAGGTGGATGCCATTACTACTCTTATGGCACAGGTTGAAGATATCACAAAGAGGCTAGACAACATGCAGTCACTTTCTCAAACTACAGGACCCCCTTGTGATGATTGGGGGCCTCACAGTGAACCTAGTAATTATTTCTCTTCTGAGATGAGTACTAGGCTAGCTAAGCAAGTTGATTTTGTTAGGCAAAATAGGCATTATTAGAACAACCTATACAGTGGCACATACATTGCAGGATGGAGGAATCACCTGAACTTTTCTTGGAGTCAACCAGGACAAGGGCAAGTACCAAATGCTAAGATATGAAAAGTTTATGAACGAGTTGCTCACAAACGAGAGAGAGCTTGAAGAAGTGCCTTCTGTGACACTTAGTGAAGAGTGCTCAGCTCTAATCACCGACAAGCTCCCAAAGAAAGAAAAAGACCCCGGAGGATTTATCATACCGTGCATTATTGGTGGGCTTGTAGATGAGAAAGCTTTGGCCGACCTTGGGGGCGAGTATCAACTTGATGCCCTATAGAATTTTCCAAAAACTAGGGCTCAAGAAACCAAAGTCTACGGCAATGACACTACAGTTGGCCAACATATCCATTTAGCAACCAAGAGGAATAATTGAAGATGTTTTAGTCAAGGTGGACAAATTTAAATTTCCTATAGACTTTATCACCCTCGATGTTAACAAAAAAGGTTGGCATCACCCTTATTTCAGGAAGACCATTCTTGGTGACCTCAAAAGCCCTAACTAATGTCAAGGATGATCAAATTGCACTCCAAGTAGGGAATGAAAAAGTTGACTTCAAGCTTCTAGACTCAATGAGACACACTATGGATTTTGATGATACTTGCTATTATGTTGATATTATTGATGATTTTGTCTCTGAGTATGTGCAGGACACGTTCATGAAAGATAAACTTTTAGAGCTATTGGAAAATGACACCACCACACCCCCCCCCTCAGCGAGGATAATGAATCAGAAGAGATTGTGGGAGAAGTATGTTATCAAGATGTGGTACTTGTGGGACCTCCTTTGCCTTGAAGGCCTTCAGGAAAAAAATTCCCGTGCCAAGAGGTGGTAGAAGCAAGTGATCACGAGGAAGAGGAAGCCACCCACTCCACCACTAGAAGTCACACAGTCACCTTCTATGAATCTTGGTGAGATCAATCTCATTAATACTTTAGCAACATATGCATGCAACTGCTTTGCAAGTGGGCCATGAGAGGTTTTGATTTCATGAACCTCCTTGATTCGTAAAGGTACATTAGGCTAGTGACATTAAACAAGCGTTGCTTGGGAGGCAACCCAAGTGTTTGTTTCTTTTCCTTTAGTTAGTTTTGAAATAATTTGTGATTGTGCAATTCTTTTCCATATGATCAAGTTTTGAAGTGTTGTTTCTTCGGCTATTGTTTAATCTGTGGCTTTCTCTCATGTTTGTTGTGCTCCTTGTGAAATTTGATGGGGATTGTTAGGTTTTGGATGTTTCAGGCTGAGCACAGATAGAGCACACCCATGCTCATGCTGTGGTTTTCTTTGGTATTCATATCAGGAAACATTCCAATGTGAGCACAGGATGTGCACGAGCTTGTGCACTAGTGAGAAATGGTTTCAGTGCTCCTAGCACGATTGTGCTTGATATTTTGGTGTCTTGGGAAAATTTCCCGTGACAACCACAGAGAAGAGGCACGGGCGGAACATGACTGTGCTTCCTCCCACGCAGTTAACCTAATTGACACATGAGCACGCCTGTGCTTTAGGCATGCTCGGGGAGCTACCGATCGACCTTTTCTCTCTTTTAAAACCTTGTCATCGTCTGTTCCTCCTCACCATTTCCCCTGAGCCACTCTTTCTCCCTTGTAGTGCTTGTTTTTCTTAAGAGATTTTGCCGGTGCTTGCCATTCATTCATCGTCTTCTATTTGCTTGTTCGTGTGTCTTTCTCGACTCCAGTAAGATCATCATTTTCAATTGAGACCTTAGTAAAATGATTTATTGCTTCCTTTTTCTTGTAAATGCTTTTTGTACATCGTTGTGTTTGAAATGAGAGCATTTTCTTGATGTTAATGTCCTCTTGAGCATGCTAGTCTTTAGGATTTCTCATTTGTTAAGAGTTTTATAGGGATAGGAGCATGCCCTTGCATCCCAAAAGAGCATGGTCAGTGCGCTCCTAGAACGACAATGTTCCTCCTGAATTGTATGCTCGATTAAACTAATCTGAGATGTTTTCTTCTATAGATTATGCCTAGAAAACACACTTCGAATGGATCTTCATCATTGAAGAGGCCTCGACGTGAGGAGCCGGCCCTGTCCACTGACCTGACACCTACTTCCATTCTCAGTTCCACCAAGACCATTACATGAGTCCTTCTCGACATTGTTTTGCCAGGTTGAGAGTGATAGATTGGGATGTACTACTTGAGGTTGGACTGGAGGATGAGGTTCGGCAGATGCTTAGTGCTTAGGCTTAGTGCCGAGCAGTTGGCGCTCGAGGTGTTAGCTGCATTTGAGTTCTAATGCCTATGGAGTTCTATTATTTTCTTGTGTTATTCATGTGTTTGCATAACTTAAACTATGTTGTGAACTATATTGTTTTTGATACTTTGACTCTTGAGTTCTAATGCCTGCGATGCCCTGGGATTGTGAACTATGTTGTTTTCGATACTTTGACTACTTGAGTTTTAATGCCTATGGAGTTCTATTGTTTTCTTGTGTTATTCATGTGTTTACATAATTTACCATGCTTGGTTTGCATAGATGCTTGTGTAAAACTTGGAGTGTGTGGATTACTGTAGTTGTGATTATCTAGTGTAGTTGCAAAACTTGGTATGTATGAACCCCGTAGTTATACTTATAAAACTTGGCGTATTTTATAGCGTAGATGCAACATTGCTTTTGAGCACCCACAAGGATCTTAGAATGCACCTTGGTAGGCATTAGACTCAAGCCAGTATCTTAGGAACTTAGAGATCATCCCGGGGTATTGCCTTTTGTTATCGACACTCAACACTAGTGTACTTAGTTCTTCCACCCTTTGTTTTATTTTCATAGTAGTTAATATCTTTATTACCTTTTTAGTTAACTAGACATTAGAGGATTAACTAAACTAGAAGTCCAGTCCTTGAGGTTTGACAACCTTACCCCCAAGTGGTGTACAACTTAATTACTACTAATGATCAATACACTTGTGGAGAGTTCATCACTTATCAACAGAGGAAGAAATTTTTTTCTCAGATTTGAAGTACTATATTTTGGAAGATCCCTATCTTTTCAAGGTCTATTCTGATCAGGTTGTCAGGAGGTGCTCGTCACAAAGAGAAGGGTAGGACATTCTGAAACACTGCCATTCAGGTCTTACAGGGGGTCACTACAGTGTGAATTGCACAACAAGGAAGATTTTGGATGCATGTTTTTACTGGCCCTCAATGTTCTAAGATGCACAAGAGTACATGCTAAGATATGATAGGTGTTAACGTGCGAGGAATCTCTGCCGTCGGGATGAGATAACCCAAAATTGCGATCAAGTCTGTGAGGTCTTCAATGTTTGGGGTTGATAAGTGCTTGTGTATAAGTAATATGAAGTATTATTTTCTTATATTGAGCATTACTTTTCTCATATTTTGTCACTTATATGTGTACATTTGTGTTCTTTTGTGCATGTAGGGTTGTGGAAACAAATTGAGGAGAAAAGAAGCAAGAATAGGTCATGGCCACAATTATTGAGGGAGTTTTTGGACTGGGCAAGGAACAAGGTCACAAGTTGTGTTCAAAGATATTTGAGTGTGTGCCAACCTCCAATTGAGTTCAAGGAAATATGTGAATTTGAGGGGCACAAAGGCAGTCACACTCATATGTTCCAGCTTGTGCAACATTATCAAGAGCTTCGTCAATATGGTTTAATTGATGATGCGACATGATCTACCGCATGATTGTGTGCCCAATTTGGCGGCCTCGATGAAGAAATGAATTCGGGAGCATTTTGGTGCAAGTAATGCAGCAGTTACTGTAGCAAACTGATCTAGTAAATCAATGTAGCAAGATACTGTTTACAGCGCGTCGAGAATCTGTAAAACAGAGAATCCACACGCCCGTGTGAAAATTCCATAGGGGCGTGTGAAACCCCAATTTCAGCCTAGAAATACCCCGTTTTTAGATCTATTTGGAAAGCCCCTTGGACTATCTTTTCCTAATCTTTTGGGAGGCTCGTTGTTAGGGTTTGGAAAGGTTCTTGGAGGTCTTTGGAGGCGATTTTATGGCATTGGCATTAACATCCTTTGGAAGATAGCTATTGGGGGAGCTTTCATCACCATCGATTTGGTGAGGTGTGCCCTAGGCTTGACAATGGATTCATGAAGAAGATGAGGTGGCTCCACAAGACCATCGATACGGTGTGGTGTTTCGGTCCTCTTTGCCCTTGTTTGTTGTGCGTTTGTCTTAGATGTCGTGATTGTTTCCCCGTTGAGTTTCCTTTGAATCTTCTTGTTGAACTTTTGGAGTTGGTTGTCGGGTGTTTGAGAGCTTTTTAGAGGAGCTTAGAGGGAGTTTGGGCTGTGCACAGGCCGCAGAAAACTATGCGGGTTGTGCACAAGCCGTACAACCTTACTTGGGGGCTGTGTGGCCTTTGTGCGAGGCCGCACAGAGGCCGCACACCCCAGGCAGAGGGGTGTGCGGCTAGTGTGCGGGGCCACACACCACCCGCACACCCTTCTACCTGGGCTGTGCGGTTGATGTGTGGGGCCGCGCATGACCAGCACACCGGCCCGATTTTGCTTATAAAACCCGGGGTTTGGGCTTCTTTTCTTCATTTCTCCTCTCCTAAACTCCTCTATCTTCTTCTCTTCTCTTCCTTCATCATCTCATATGGTTCTAAGGCTGATTTAGAAGGGATTTTAGAGCTTGAAACTAGGATCATCAAGTTGCTCATTCATAGAATCAAGGTAAGCTCCAATCTTTTGTTCCTTCTTCTTTGTTCTTTGATGAGAATGGTTAGGGTTGTTTGTGAACCATTATGAGAGCATGATTGTTATCTCTTTTTCCTCCTCTTTGATGGTAAATCTTGTGAGGATTTATTGTAATGAGATGTATGGCCTAGACTTCATAAAATCCTTGAAGCTTATCACCTTGATCCCGGAATTACTGTAGTACCAACCAATGTTAGGTCATTCTTGCTTTCCTTGTTGGTTTTAGGAGTTGTGAGAGGTCTTTTCCTTGCTATAACTTCTTGCTTGGGTGTTTAGCAAACCCTAGTAGCAACCATTCCCCATTTTGAGCATTCTTTCTTCATTTTAGTTAATCAAATGTTTGTTGATGTTTGGTTGCTTGTTTTGGTTGTTTGATTTCTTCTAGGAGGTGAGGCTTCGATAAGGGCAAAGAGCCGGTGGAGAAGTGACACCAAGGCGTTTTACTCACCAAGTTTGTGAGTGGAAAATTACAAAAGTTGGACTATGATTCATGCATGATATTTCTTGATATTGAGTTGCTTGTTTTGAATTATAAACTCCTTATTGCTAAACTTTTTCAAAAACCTAAATTGATGTTTAGAATCATGATGATTTATGAGTTGACTTATTGCATGACTATTTGCAAAGTATTCACATTGTTTATGGTTTGGAACTCTATGTTCGAGATATATGTTTCAAACTACCTATTTTCAAGAGATGCGATATTCTCATTATGATGAACAAAAAGGCATGTGAAAGCAATTTGGTTTTTCATTGTGTTAATACAATATTTGAAGTGTATTTTCGAAAGACACCCTTGTATGATGCATTTGATGAAAATGACTTCATTATCAATATTATGATCAAATAAATCACTGTTTGAGTGAGATTTGCTATTGTGACCACTTATTATCTCTTATGGAGAATTATGCTATCATGATGTACACATTGAGCCTACAGGCCAATTTATTGTTTATATTCTTTGATGGTGACATGGGAGCCGAGCTCCAGTACTTACTACAGTAAGAAGTAGATGGTTTCCACGGGCCGACCTATATAGAGGTGGCGTGTAATACTGTCAAAACGGTTATGCCATGTCAGGTGGGAGCGTAGATCCCTGACAAGGATATAGTTGGGTTGTTCGGAGTCACCACAAGGACTTCCCAGCGGCCAATGCCAAGATACGCTCATCTTGGTAGCTCCAGACTTAACCAAGGCCATGGTTAGCGACGGACAGTTTTTTAGGCCATTATGGGCATCATTGTTGATTTGTGATCGATGAGTTATTTATTTCTAAGCATTCTGATATTTGAAACTATCGATAAGAATTGTACTTATACTAGGTCCAGGGTGCCATGTGTTTTCTTGATGATTTCTATGAAATTCTATTTGTTTTTCATTGAGAAAGATGGCATTCTTATGTGATAATTGTTGTTCAAAGTATTTTCATTCTTGTTATGAATTTAAAATATTTCTATGAGGTTTTATGTGTATATGATCATGCTTGAGCTATAGTCCTATGTCTAACCCTTCACTGAGTAACCTAGTTACTCACCCCCTCTTTCTTCCTCCCAGGTGATAGCACAGCGTAGGGGTGAAGGCGTGAGGTGCTTGGCTAGATTCATCACTGTCTTCTCATTTTGGGAGTTGTCTATGTTACTGTTCCTTGGCATGTATTATCAGGGATCCACTATGTGTTGTAGGATCCTATTATGTCTTCTTTGTCTAAAATACTTTGTATGCCAGTCCAGTCCATGTTTTGCATGAGGGGTACACCCTCTATCTGATGTGGTTGTTGTTACCTTCCTTGTGTACACCTTGTTATAAATATCAGTGTATGATACCTTGTATTAGTAATATAGGTATTGATGGTTGAGTTATGCATTGTGGGTATAAATATAATGTACAGGGAACAGGTTAGCCTTATGGCTACCTAGGGTTGAGACAATGTTGGACCTCCCCTGGGTTGTCGTGGCGGTATGTCGTGCGTGGGACCCGCAGGTCGGGGCGTGACATACGGACTATAAGGGGGTTTTTTTTTATGGTTTTTATGCATATGTTCTTAAACTCTTTATTGATTTTGTATTGCTCCATAGAGAGCTAAACCCCTAGTGGGTATTCGGACTTGTAAACCCTAGGATGATATTGTTTCTATGACTTTTATTATGCTTTCTTAATTGATTTCCAATATTGCATGATTATTGTATTGATTTTCACTTAGCCGTGACACTAGGGTTGATAATCGTCTAGGTTATCCTTTGAAGGTGTGACAACTTCTATAGGATTAGACTACACGAGATTGGAGATTGTTGAGAGGGTGAGTCGAGAGGTAGCGAAACATCCCCTTTCCCCTCCGGTGTGTTTTTCCCTACCTCCGTGTTCCAAGAGTTCTTTGCGGTCAAAGTAGAGCAAAGTGCTAGGAGATGAACTCTCATGGAGCTTAGTTACGCGAGGAACAGAGTGAAGGGTTGTAGTAAATCCTAGTGCTAGGGCTTAACTGAGACTAGGATTCTTTCGCCTGGACCAAAGGATTAGAACTATACTTAGGGACAGGGTCTCTCACTTGGAATCCTTAGAACGCCAAGCAGTTCCACATAGTGTGAGGCTTAGGAAGATGGACTCCCCTGGGGCTTAGTTGAGAGATCAATAGAGTGAAGGGTTGTAGTGAAACCTAATGCCGGGGCATAGTGTTGGAACTAGTCATGGTTGACCTTAGGTTTGGGACTGTGTTCTTAAGGATTTTCACAACTCATTAGACATCAATTAGAAGGTATAATACTATCCTTGCACTAGAATCATTAGTCCTAGAGGGAGCTTTGTCAGGGTACCCCATCTTTATATCGATTACCTCTCCTACCTTTATAGTTTTTTTTTGCACTCTTTTATTTTATTTTACATTTATATATATATATATATATATATATATATATATATATATATATATATATATATATATATATATATATATATATATATATATATATTGTTTTCTCTCACCATCGACTTACTTCATAGCTAAATAGTGATAACGTTTGTTTCTGAACACTATTCCCTGTAGATATTACTACCCACTCACCAGGGTACTTTATTACTTCGACAACCCATGCACTTACGGCACACACCCAAGGGGTGTGTCAGGGGTATTGACATTATGGACCTGTTTACCAATTGTCATCATCACAATTTTATTCTCATGGCAGTTGATTACTTGTCAAGATGGGTTGAAGCACAGGCACTCTCTACGAGTAATGCAAGAATGGTGGTGAAATTCCTAAAGAAATTGTTTTCCAGATTTGGCACACCAAGAGCAATTATCAAAGATAGAGGTACCCATTTTTGTAATTCCCAATTCAAGAATATTTTGAAATGGTATGATGTTTCTTGTAGAACAGCCACACCATATCATCCTCAGACCAGTGGGCATGTAGAAGTTTTAAATAGGGAATTAAAATAAATCTTGGAGAAGACAGTTGCTAATCACAGGAAGGACTGGCCTGATCATTTAGATGATACACTCTGGGCATACAAAACTGCCAATAAAACACCCACCGAAGTCACTCCTTATAGACTAATCTATGGAAAACCGTGTCATCTACCTATTAAGCTGGAACATTGGGCATATTGGGCCATAAAGAAGCTTAATTTTGATCCTCACTTAGCAGGTCAGAAGAGGAAACTCCAGTTAAATGAGTTAGATGAGCGGCGAACCATGCCTTATGAAAATTTGGCTCTCTACAAGAAAACATCAAAGGAATATTATGACTGGCACATCAACCAAGATAAGCATTTTAAAGAGGGAGATCAGGTATTACTCTTCCACTCAAGATTGAAACTCTATCAAGGAAAGTTGAAGTCATGATGGTGAGGACCATTCACGGTCTCAAAAGTGTTCCCACATGGTGCTATTGAAATAATTCATCTGGAAAGAGGGACACTCAAAGTGAACGGTCACCTATTGAAGCCTTACTTTACATGCAACATACTTGATGAAACTAGAGGTAGCTCTCCTATATTTGACCGACCTTGAAGGTAATAATGAAGGTACATCGAGCTCATGATATTAAACAAGTGCTTATTAGGAGGCAACCAAAGTTTCTATTCCCTTCGTCCTATTATTTTCATATTATTGTGTGTCTTGCTCATGCTCTTCTTCTTTGTGTGATCTATCAAACTTGTGCTTAATTGCATGTGGATTCATCTTCTTCCTTCCTTAGGGTTTGAGTATTATTTCATGCATGCTTGGACTTTTGATAATTATTCTTTGAGTTGGTGATTGTTGGATGAGTTTTCATGCTTTATATAAGGTGTATTTGAGTGTATTATCCTTTGTTGAAGATGGAAAAGTGTTGTGAGAGAGTTTGAGGGATTCTCTCCTCTTCACGGGTCACTTCACGGGCAACCTTGCCGGTGAACGCCGACTGAGAGCAATACCAAGCTATCTAGCCCGTATGCTATAGGATGAAGCTCTTAGGAGAGCTTCATGTCCTCTTTAACAGCCATCAAGGAGGCCGTCAACCCATCCTGAGAGTGTTCACAGGCTGGCTAGCCCATGAACCATCCCATTAAGCGGTTGGGGAACTTTTTTAACTGGCTGGCAAGGGTTATTCTAACCACATTTTCTCTCTACTCTTCTCTCCTTCTTCTTCTTCTTCTCATTCCTTCTTCAGTTATCCATCTTTTTCACTCATGTTTTCACCATTAATCTCCAATTTTCTTGCCCTAAAACACTCTCCTTCTATTTTCCTCTTGTTTTACACAATTTATTAGCAGTTTCACAGACATTCTCACCAATTATCCAAGGTATTTCCCTCCAAAGCCTAGTTCTTGTGAAGGCTTATTTTTTCTTCTTTCCCCTCATTTTTCCTTGATGAATGGATGGGTATGTTGTTGCGGAAGGGTTGTTTGTTATTTTTGTGGCTTTTTGGGGAAATTTCTAAGCTTGTAAAAAATTTTTATTCTCCATGTTCAAAGGAAACTTTTGCAAAATGTTTTTTTGGGGATTACTGTAGTAACTCTTGATTTTTCTCATTCCCCACTATGATGATCGTTTGCTTCTCTTAATCTTGGTTTAATCCCTTGATTTTTGTCTTATAGGTATGACGACAAAACGTATGGCCTCTAAGCATGCACGGAGGGAGGACCCACTTCATGTTATTGAACCACATTTCAAAAATGAAGAACACAAGATGAGATACACATTATTAGCAAAAAATCATTTGCATAATTTAGAATATAGATTGGGATGTCTTGAAAACATTGGGCTTGGATGGAGCTATCTTAGAGCATATATCGCATGATGGTTGGGACAAGGTATTTAACATCAAAGAACCTACCTATCGTGAGCTTACCTTGGAAGTATTGAGCACAATTGAGGTGGTTAGGCACTGTAACTTTGTTCAGCAAACAAGCTCACTATCATTCCAAGCTTTTGGGAAGAGGTACGAGATCGATCATGCTGACTTGGGTGTTTACTTGGGGCTTTATACCGATGCATACACGCAATCACCCAACTTTTATTGCCTGCCCATGGATTTCTCATCTCACACTTCGCCAAAAAAGTATTAGGCCACCATTGCCAACTCTAGGAAGAAGAAAGCATCCCAGATGACCAACCCCGCCTATCGTTACATTCATGCATTACTGACTAGAAGGGTTTGGGGTCGGTCAGACTCTACATGACTCATGTTAGGTACTGATCTTCTCATGCTTTACAGTATCTTTGAGCGCTACCCAATTCATATGGGATACCTTTTCGCTGGCATCCTCTCTCATCAACGACTGTACGTGCACCTCAGAACCATTTTTGTTACACCCTACATCATGCAACTGATTAGAGGCATGGGCTTGATCATGCATACTAGAGGCATACACATCGTTAGTAGTACCGCCCCTCTTGGGATGTCCACTTTGTCTTCTATCAGGATAGTAGAAAGAAGGGATGGCATTTACTGTCTTACACAGCATCAAGGGATGAAAGAGTGCAATGTTGGGCTATCGCATGAGATGGAGATAGAGTCAAAGTCTGAGCCAGAGGATGGGCCAGAGTCACTTGAGATTAGGTTCTATGAGTTGCAGTTAGAGGTCCAGTGTTAGTTCCAGATCCATGAGCAAGTGCAGAGAGAAATCGTCACATTGCAGGGCTGAGTCGAGAGAGATATGGCTGAAGTTTTAGCCTTCATTCGTGGGTTTTCTTCCTCTATTGACACCACATCTACTGCCACCACATCCATGGCACCATCTTTCCCATCAGACTCACAACACGCATGAGTTGCCTTTATGATGTTCTTGTTGATTGTTTCTATTAATTTGCCTTATTTTGTGATGTGTTTGTTGTTTTGTACTCTGTAGTCGACAAGGGTTCAGTTCATGCTAAATTCTATGCCTTATTTTGTGATGTGTTTGTTGTTTTGTACTCTGTAGTCGACAAGGGTTCAATCCTTGCTAAACTCTACCTATTTTGGTTCTTGTCAATATGCTTCTTCATACTTATGAGTTTTAAGTTGTGATAAGCTTCTTGATCTTTACAGGATGACACACCCCTTGCATGAGTGTTCCGCAAGTGCACGGGTCATTGCAGTAATAAAATATACCCTGGTGAGTGGGTAGTTGTATCCACAGGAAATAGTGCTTAGAAACACAAGTTATCACTATATAGCTATAGAGAAAATCAATGATGAAAGAAATCAATATATGAATACAAAGAAAAGTAAAAGAGAGAGAAAAACGAGCAAGAGTAAAGGAGAGGACAATTAATGATAAGATGGGGCACCCGGACAATGATCAACCTAGGACTATAGTTTCAAGTGTAGGACTAATATTATACCACCTAACTGATGTTTAATGAGCTGTGGAAATTCAAAGACACACGGTCCTAAACCTAAGGTCAACCATGACTAGCCCTCTACATTATGTCCCGGCGGTAAGGGATACTCTCGACGCCTCACATTGTGTGGGACGACATGGGATTCTAGGGACTCCAAGTGATAAACCCTATTCCCTAATTTAGACCTAACCCTTTGGTCCAAATAAAAGATCCCTAATCATAATTAAGCCCCAGCACTAAGATTCACTACAACACTTTACTCTGTTACTTGTCCAACTAAGGCCCAGTGGAGTTCATCTCTTAGCACTTCACTCTATCATGATAGCAAAGAACTCTTGGAACGTGGAGATAGGATAAATTACGTCAGAAAGGAAAGAAGATGTTCCGTTACCTATTGACTCATCCTCTCGACCTTCTTCAATCTTGCTTAGTCTAACCCTAATGAAGTTGTCACACCTTCAAAGGATTACTTAGATGGATTCTCAATCCTAGTGTCACATTTAAAGGAAAATCATACAATTAACATTTAAGATTGAAACTCAATTAAAATCATCAATTAAAGAAGCATAATAAAAGTCAATGAAACAAAGTCATCCTAGGGTTTACAAGTCCAAGCACCCACTAGGGGTTTAGCTCTCCATGGAGCAATACAAAGTCAACAAAGAGTTTGAGAACATATGCATAGAAACCATAAAGAAAACCCTTTGTCGTCTGTGTCGATGGTCTTATGGAGCAGCTTCGTCTTCTCCAAAAGTTCCCTTGTCAAACCTAGGACACACCTCACCGAATCGATGCTAACGAAAGCTCCCCCAAAAGTTCTCCTCCAAAGAAACTTGATGTCGATGCCGTATAACCACTCTAAAGGCCTTGCAAAAACCTCTCCAAACCCTAGCCTCACTTTCCCCCAAAGTTAGGTGAAAGATAGGAAAAATATCCCCCCAACTAAATCTCAAATCGAGGTATTTATTGGGCATAAATCAGGCTTCCACAGGGCCGTATGGAATTTCCACATGCCTGTGTGGATTATCTTTAATTTGATTTTCTGCGCGTTGTGAATAGCATCTGCTACAGTAAATTATTACACTGTTTTTGCTATAATAACCTGCTACAATGCTCACGCCAAAATTACTCCCACCTTCATTTTCTTCATCGAGGCCGCCAAGTTGGGTACACAACTACGTGGTAGATCACGTTGCCTCTTGCTTTCAACACATTGATGAAGCTCTTCGATGTTACACACGTTGGACTATGTGAGTGTGACTACCTTTGTGCATCTCCAATTTGTATGATCACTTAGCACTTTGGAGGCTGGCGTACACTCACATGTCTACAACTTGTGCTTTGGTCCTTCCTTAGTCTAAGAGTCTTGATAGTGGCTCGAAAGTGCACGGGTTATCGCAGTAATAAGTTACCCCGGTAAGAGGGTAGTTGAATCCACAGGGAGTAGGGATTAGAGACACAAGATTTGCTAATTAGATAGTACAAAAAAATGATGGTGGTGAGAAGAATCAATTTGTGTGTAAGAAAGTAAAATAGAAATATGAAAGACAAGAGAGTGTAAGCAAAGAGTAAAGAAAGGAACTGATAAGTGCTTGTGTTATAATAATGCGAAGCGTTATTATCTTACAATGAGCATATCTTTTATCAGATTTTATCACTAAATAGTGTGCATTTGTGTATTCTTGTGCATTGTAGGTTTGTGGAGCCAAGTTGGAAAAGAAGAACAAAGTTAGGTCGTGTTCGCCGTTGTTGGGAGGTTTTCGGACCAAGCAAGGAACAAGGCACGAACTTAGATTTGTGAGTGTGTGCCAATCTCCTTTGGAGGGGCACAAAGGCAGTCACATTCACAACAAGTCTAACTCATGTAGCTTAGGAGAACTTCACCAAGAAGGAGACTTGAATCAATCGGCATGATCTACCATTGATTGTGTGCCCAATTCAATGGCCTCGATGAAGAACAACGTATTCGGGAGCGTTTCGGCGAGTTACTGCAGCAGCAATCAAGCTTTGTTACTGTAGCAATTCACTGTAGCAAGTTATTGTGCATTTTCTGCCGAAGATCAGGTCTCTAGAGAGTTCACACGGGCGTGTGGAATTAACACACGGCCGTGTGAATTAATTCCCAGCGAGCCAGAGACTTGACACGGGCGTGTGGAAATTCCACACGGCCGTGTGTAGTAATTTTTCAATTAAACCAGAAACTTCACACGGGCGTGTGGAAATTCCACACGGCCGTGTGAAGCCCCGATAAGTTCAAATTTAAAGCTGCACTCAGCCTATTTAAAGCCCGATTTGGAGACTTTTTGAGCATCTTTTGACCTATCTTTCTCTCGAACTTCTGGAGAGTGCGGCTATGGTTTCGGAGAGGACTTTGTGGAGGATTGGAGCACGCCATCGGCATCGACATCGACGTTCGACGGCCGCACAAGACCACGGCCACACCATACGCGAGGGGGTTTTCATTGATGTTTTTAGTTTGTGCTTTATTTTACACTTTGATGAACATGTATAGCTCCATGAGGAGCTAAACCCCTCGTGTTTATTCGGACTTGTAAAACCCTAGGATCATTATGTTTCTATGACATTGTTATTATGCTTTTCCATTATTGATGAATAAATTCGAGTTTCAGTTTTAATTATCTTTTGCTATTGTTCTTCCTTAGCCGTGACACTAGGGTTGAGAGCAATCTAGGTTATCCTTTGGAGGTGTGACAACTCCTATAGGATTAGACTACTTAAGATTGAAGAGGGTTGAGAGGGAGAGTTGTGAGGTAGCAATGTACCCCTTTCCCTTCCGGTGTGATTTCTCCCTACCTCCGCTTCCTTGGTTAATTAGCGGTCGAGATAGAGTTTTAGGGCTCAATCAAGACTAGGGTTCTTGCACATGGACCAAAGGGTTAGAACTACATAGAGGATTAGGTTTTATCACTAGGAATCCCTAGAGCTTAAAGCAATCCCACGTAGTGTTAGGTTTAGGAAGATAGACTCCCCTGGGGCTTAGTTGACAGGTCAACGAGAGTCAAGGGTCGTAGTGAATCCTAATACCGGGACATAATGTTGGGGTTAGTCATGGTTGACCTTAAGTTTTGGGACCGTGAGTTTAAGGATATCCTCGACTCAATTAACATCAATAGGAAAGTATAATAGCATAGTCTTGCACTAGAAGCATAAGTCCTAGAGGTAGCTTGTCCGGATACCCTATTTCATCCATTGCCAGTCTTCTCTTTTAACGTCTACTTGTTTTTCTCTCGCCTTCCATCTCTCTGTTTACTTTCATATCTTTTATTCTTATTGATTCCATAAATTTATTCATCACTCCGATCATTATTTTTCGTACATCGCACAACTGAATAGCAAATTCTCGTATCTTAAATCCCTATTCCCTGTGGATTCGACTACCCACTCACCAGGGTAATTTTATTACTTCGACAAGCCCGTACACTTGCGGGATACACGCAAGGGGTCGTGTCAAGTTTTTTGATACTTGTTTTTGCTACTTTAGTTATTCACTTCGTTATCTATTTCACACTTTCTTTGACTATCATCGTTCTTAGTTTTTTTTTCTTTGTGTTGGCTTCAGGTTATGACCCGCGGGTACCCTTCGATTCTTATTGAAGGAGACCCGGACATTGGTAGAAGAACACACCGTAAAGGGAAAGAGCCTGTAGAAGAACAATCCATGCAAGCCAGCATAGATTCAGAAGAGTTGGAAGCTATGGCAGAACAGAACGAACAACAAAGGACGTTGTCCGACTTTGCTAGACCCACGGTAATGGGACCCAATCAAGCATTGTGAGGCCCCCAATCACCGCGAACAACTTTGAGTTGAAGCCATCGTTCATTCAAATGTTGCAACAGTCCGCACAGCTTAATGGGTTGGCCGACGAAGATCCCAACAACTATCTCGAGAACTTTCTTGAAGTGTGCGACATGTTGAAGATCAATGGAGTAACGGATGACGCAACCAGATTGAGAGCCTTCCCATTTTCATTGAAGGGAAAAGCGAGACATTAGTTACATTCATTACCGAGAGCATCTATTGCCACATGGGAGGAGATGGCCGAGGCGTTCTTGGCTAGGTATTTCCCCCCAGGAAAATCAGCGAGGCTCCAGAATGAAATCTCATCCTTCATGCAAGTGGAATTGGAGTCTCTATTCGAGACATGGGATAAGTTCAAGGAGCTCCTCCAAAAGTGCCCGCAACATGGATTCCCCTAGTGGATGATCATCCATACCTTCTATAACGGGTTGAATCCAAGCACCAAGCAACTTTTAGATGCGGCAACAGGAGGGACTCTAGGAAGTAAGACTCCCGATGAAGCCCGTCACCTTATTAAGGAGATGGCAATGAATAGCTATCAATGGAACACAAGGAACCGAAAGAAGGTGGCCAGAATTCATGAGGTTGATGCAGTTACATCTTTGGCGGCACAAGTAGAATCATTGAGTAAGAACTTGGATGTTCTAACTTCACCAAGAGTTGCGGTCATCACTACTTGTAACGGTTGTGGGGGAGGTCATGCTTCAAGTGATTATCCGATTGCTATTAGAGGCGCTAGTACGGTGGAGCAGGCTGATTTTGTGGGAAATAACTATAGAGGACAAGGCCAAGGCAACCCGTATAGTGGCACTTACAATTCGGGGTGGAGGAACCACCCAAATTTCTCATGGAGTAACCAAGGACAGTCACAACAAAAGAACAACACACCACCGGGATTTCAAGGTCAACAAGCACCGAATTTAGAAAGCCGAGTGACCGGGCTAGAAGGGAAGATAACCGATCTAGAGAGAGCTCTCACACGGTTTATTTCTTCATCGGATGCTAGGTTCCAATCGGTGGAAGCTACACTTCGCAATCACACCACCTCCTTACACAATTTGGAGAATCAAATGGGGCAAATTGCGAAGGCATTGGTGGAAAGACCTCAAGGGAGTTTGCCTAGTAATATGGAGACCAATCCGAGGGAACAATTGAAGGTAATCACCTTGAGGAGTGGAAAAGAGGTCGAGAGAAATCTCCCTCTAGAGAAGACCCAAGAGACACCCGAGGTAGTGGAGGTAGAGGAAAGAGCGACAAAGGAAAAAGAGGTGGCATCCTCACCCTACAAGCCAAGGATCCCCTATCCTTTACGACTGAAGAATGACCAAGAGAACGAACAATACAAGAAATTTCTGGGAATTTTCAAGCAATTGCACATCAACATACCATTCGCGGAGGCATTGGCCCAAATGCCTAAGTACGCAAAGTTCTTGAAGGACCTCTTGACCAACAAGAGGAAATTGGAGGAGAGCGCGTAGGTAATCTTTGATGCCAATTGCTCGGCTGTATTGCAAAAAAACATGCCGAGCAAAAGAAAAGATCCAGGGAGTTTCATAATACCATGCAACATCGGCAACTTGGGTGAAGAGATGGCATTAGCCGACTCGGGGGCAAGTATCAATGTCATGCCCTACACGTTCTTCCAAAAGCTAGGCTTGGCTGAGCCTAGACCCACGCGGATGACACTTCAACTCGCGGACCGATCGGTGAGGCATCCGAGGGGAATTGTGGAAGACGTTTTAGTAAAAGTTGACAAATACATATTTCCTGTTGACTTTGTGGTGTTGGATGTCGATGAGGATGTCGAGGTTCCATTGATCCTTGGAAGACCGTTCTTGCGCACTTCTAAGGCCTTGATTGACATGGACGGTGGGGAGCTCACATTGCGAGTGGGAGAAGACAAGCTTACATACTGCCTCGCCGAAGCCATGAGACACTCTATTGACTTTGATGATACTTTATATTTTCTTGACACTACCAATGAACTAATTGATGATTATGTGCAGGAAATATTGAACCCGGATCTGTATTAAGACTGGCCGGGTCAAGACATGGAGAACAAGGAAGAAGTACTTTCACTAGGTCTAATAGAGAAAGGAGCCAAGCCGGATCCGGGAGCCATGAAGAAGATGAGGAGAAGGATGAAGAGAGCAAGGAGGCGCCACACAAAAAGACCCAAGAAAAGTGGGGATGAACAAGAACGGAATAAGGGTGGTTCACCCTTGTGTGGTAACAGAATCACTAACTCTCCCTCTATTCTACAAAGGTTATGTAATGCATGCTTTCAGGTTGTAGGAAAGAGGTCAACCTTCATTCATGAACCTCCACAAGGTAAGACAGGTACATCAAGCTAAGTGATGATAAACAAGCGCTTCTTGGGAGGCAACCCAAGGTTTTATATGCTTTTCTAGGATCTATTTAGTTTTTAGCATGAATAAAAGTCTTAGTATTGGTGTCCTAAATTTTTAATGCTTGAGCTGCAAAATTTTTGTGGATTATTGATGTTTTCATGTGCTTAAATGATAATTGATGAAGTTTAAGTAGGTTGAGCATGTTTTCCTTGGTATCTGGTCATGTTTTGATAGTTTTTACAGGCTCTAAGTATCATATTTTAGTTCCTGAATTTTTCCATAAGTTTGTGAATTTTTCTAAGTAAACCAAAGAAAACACACGGCCGTGTGGTACCAATTAGGGCTCAACCAGAGGAGACACAGGGGCGTGACCTTGCCCCTGTGAAAAACTTCAGAAGGGGCACACGGCCGTGTGGAATTAACACACGACCGTGTGGATTTTTGCAGAACTTAAGCTCTCGTTCCAGAGAGTCCACAGGGGCATGTGGGTGCCCCTGTGAGAAACCTTGTGCTACGGCACACGGTCGTATGGAATTAACACACGGCCGTGTGAAACTCTGTAGAAACCCCTCTTTTTCCCGAGAATTCACAGGGGCATGTGGATGCCCCTGTGGGAGGACTTGTGAAAGGCACACGACCGTGTGTTAATTTGACACGGCCGTGTGGAACACTTAGACAATTCTCGGGTTGAACCAGAGAAACCACAGGGGCGTGTGGGAGCCCCTGTGGCTGACTCTGTGTTCTTTGCTAGGTTGGGCACACGTCCGTGTGGAATTAACACACGGCCGTGTGAATATTTCGAGAGGCCTTCTGAATTCTCCCAAGAATCCACAGGGGCGTGTACCAGCCCCTGTGGAGTCTCCTGTGAAGACACACACCTGTGTGGATTCCTCAAACGGTCGTGTTGTATAGGTCAAAGAGTGATCAGAGTGTACACAGGGGCGTGTGTTGGCCCCTGTGAACCCTAATTTCAGAGGCACACGGCCGTGTGATATTCCCACACGGCTGTGTGATATTCCCACACGGCCGTGTGGATTCCCAGAACTTCAAAAGCCGCGCGATTTCTTTGATTTTCCACTTGTGTCTCTTTACTTTCTCACTCCAAATCACTTTCCGACTCCCTCCCTTGTTCTCCCGACATTCTCAGAGGATTTTGGAGGTTTTTGTTGTTGTTTTCCGGCCAATTCTTAGTATTTCTTCATCAACTCCATCGGTAAGAACTTCAAGCCTTCTTTCATTGTTAATTCTTTATTTGATTCATTCTTTTGGATTATTTCGCTCGTTTTTAATGCCCATAATGTATGCGAGTGTATTTAAAATGAATTTAGAACGAATTTAGTTGTAAATTTTGGATGTTTAGCGCCACGGCCGTGTGGATTTCTGCAGATTGAGTATTTTAACTTGTTTTTGACCTTTTTATTTTTCAATCTTACAGATATGTCTTCTAGGCCTAGGAAATCGGTCGACAAGCGTCCTCGAGAGCCCTCATCCCCTCCAGAGCAGACTGAGTTCACTATCCCTGAGCATCAGGAGCGGTTCAAGAGATTATCATATCGTCGTTTTGGATAGAGCCGTTTCCATGACTTGGGCATTTTAAGAGATGTTCAGGGAGGAGTTGAGTTGGCAGAGGAGGTTGAGGGACTCCTCTCGTTGGGAAGTTGGAGTAGACTACTGTCCATCCACGAGCCGGCGATCAGGACACTTACATTGGAGTTGCTATCCTCGTTTGAGTTCGACCGGGGGTACGACAGTTTCACTGACAGTTCCACCATTCAGTTCCGTGCCCTCGGTCAACATTTTACTCTGAGCATGACCGAGTTTTCAGTGCGGATGGGACTTTATGATGTGGCGTACACTGAGACAGAGGAGTACGCACAGCTCCCCACTGACTATCCGGGTACTTTAACCTCTCAGCGTGTGACACACCCTTTGCGTGTGTGTGCCGTAAGTGCACGGGTTGTCGAAGTAATAATTACCCTGGTGAGTAGGGTAGTCGAATCCACAGGGAACAGGGCTACTAGTACTAACTTCTTCTCTGCTATCTAGCCTAAGGGTAGATGTGATGTTGTGGTGATCTAGTGTGCATAGAAATTAATACCAGAGATGAATAGGCAAAGGGTAAATAAAGGGAAATCTCAATCAATGAAGATGAGATACCCGGGCAATGCTCCCCCTAGGCTCTATCATGAAGTGCAAGACTAACTAAATGCTTCTAAACCGAGTTCTATGAGTCGAGGCAATCCAAGAATAATCGGTCCTTGCCTCCAGGCCACCGATACTAGTCCCCTACAAGGTCCCGGCGAAGAAATCGCTCAATCTCAACACCTCACACCCCATATGACCGCAATGAACTTTAGGGATACCTAGGAGTGAAACCGATTCCTAAAATTAGATCTAACTCTAATTCTAGGTGAAAGATCCCTAACCCCCTACAAAGGTCCTGGCGGAGAAATCTATCAATCTCACGCCTCACACCCCATATGGTTGCATAAACTTAGGGAATACGGAGATAGAAAAACTCAATCGGAAGGGAAAGGAGACACTCCTCTATCTCAAGACTCACCCTCTTAACCCTCTTTAACCTTGTATGTTCTAATCCCTAATGGAGACCTCTCTCTCACCAAGGCAACAAATCAAGCATACCAAACAACCATACGAATCAATAAGGCATGCAAGCAATGATTAAACAAGATTAAAACTCAAATTAACTCGGAACTAAAAGAAAGCATAAAGAAAGTCAATACATGAATCGAAACCTAAGGTTCACATGCCCAAGTATCTAATAGGGTTTAGCCCTCCATGGGGCTTATTACAAAGCAAAACATAACACAATGAAAAGCAATGTAAACCATGGAAGTAAACCCCCTTGAATTCGTGACGATGGCCTTGATGGGTCGCTCAACGTCTTGAAGGATCCTTATCCGAAGCTAGGTTGCCAATGACTCCCTCGATGCTATGACGGAGGAAAGAACTATCAAAGTTGGTGAAGAACGGCCCTCCAATTCGGCAAAGACCTCCTCTTCAAACTCTAGCCGCTTCACCTCTCAAAAGCCACACAAAAGATACAAAAAAAAATTGGCAAAAAGGGCTATTTATAAGCCTGAAGCGCGTCAGTCACGTGCCTCCACGCGACCACGTGAGATCCCACGCAGTCTCGTGAACAGTGATTTTATACTACAGTACTACTACAGCGAAATGAACAGTGTTTTGCTACAGTACTCTTCATGGAACGCAATCCAAACTCTCTTATCTTGAGGCCACATGGTCGGGCACACGTCCATGTGGTGAGTTATAAGACTTCTCCATCGAACCATCATTTGGAAGATTTAGGTATCTTCACACAAGAAGGGACATGAAGGTGTGACTGCTTTGTGCCCCTCCATCACACAAATTGTCTTGCATTCTTCTGGAAGTTAGCACACGCGCTCATGTGCATGATCCCCTCTCGTGCCTTGACACGTGTGTTGTATGAAAAGTCCCAACAATAGGTCTTTATAACCCATCTTTGCTTCCTTTTCCTCCTTCAATACTTTCACAACCTAATTGCATAAAAGAACACCAAAATACACTTTATGAGACATAATCCATGGTAAAATGATGCTCAATGTATGTAAAACAAGTGGATAAAACATGTATACTCAAGTACTTGTCAAACTCCCCCACACTTAAGCCTTTGCTTGTCCTCAAGCAAAATTAACCATAAACTCATGAAAAGCAAAGGGAAGTGCTTGGCCTTAGATTCACCAAGAGGATACAAGAATAAAATTCTAAAATCATGGAGAGAAACAAACAATAGATGAAACAATCAATACTCTAGCAAATAATCCAATAAAAAATGAAAGTACTAAAGTCCGAAAGCGTGTGTGTGTGAAAGCTCAACTCATGTCAACACTATATCCACTACTCGAAGTTCTTATTAGCAATTGGACTTATTTATAAACAAAAAGAATAGGTAGTTGCTTCACACATCCTCTAAGGTAGCCCTTTCCCGAGATGCATCCCGAGTGGCTTTCACACTTTCGAGGTGGTAGCTCTTTCTACCGAAGGTGGTAGCTTTCACACATCCTATGAGATAGCTCTTTCTCTCATTAGGGCATAACAAGTATCCGACTTATGAGAGTAGCTTCATACAACATAGGCGGTAGCTCTTTCCACCCCCTATATACAAACACAACTGAAATTCTGAATTTTGTGAATTTTGTGAATTTTCTCTTTTTTTTTTTTTTTTTACACAAAAATTAAAACTAACACTAGAGAATCCCACAATCATGAACTAGAGTAAATTTCCATAGGTTTAATGAGTGAGAGAAGTGCATTAAAGAGCAATCGGACAAAAATTTCAAGGAAATTGGATAAAAACTAGAGCATGATAAAACCTAATGTTTGCAACCTCCAAAAATTAAGAATTAAACTCTCAACCTTAAGGTGAACCTTCATGGGCAACATGAGCATGATCATGAAAACACAAGTAAAGGCCATGTATAAGGTGAACCCTCCCCCACACTTAAGATGTACATTGTCCTCAATGTACACATGTAAGCACAATAAAAATATAAGCAATAAAAGCATGATGTGGGTGAAAATGCAATTGAAACAATACTCCCCTGAACTCCTTAGTGCTCGATTGGTGAAGCTAACTCGAGGGTGTGTTATTGTTCCACGGGTTGTGAAGCTCACACGACCAAGTCACATGGTCATGTGTTTATGACAAAAACATCATCATCATCACTCTCAAGGCCCATCTGCACGGATTCAAGGGGTTCAGTGAAGCTCAATAAAAATAGAAAAGTTGCACGAGTTCTTACGAATGAAGCAAAATAAAGCACAACTCGCACAATGAAAACAAAGTATAAAGATAACTAAAGTCTAAAAAATAAAATAAAATAAAATAAAATAAAATAAAATAAAATAAAATAAAATAAAGAAAACTAGAAATGAAAACTAAAGTCTCATGAGTGGGACGCCTCAAGCATCGGCATCATCTTCTGGTGCTGCTGGTGTGTTAAAAGGCATGTCCTCATCCAAGGTCAGCTATAAACGATCAAGGCGTTTTTGGAGCAAGCTTTTTAGTCCTCGGTGTCATACCTGCAAGAAAATCGCCAAAGAAGTGCAAATTTACATGATATGGCAAGATGCAGGAATCCACATGGGCGTGTCGGCAAGCCACGCGCCCACGTGGCTTAATTTGCCATGTTTCCAGCCCACGCGGGCGTGTGGGATACCCATGAGCCTGCGTGGGCGTGTCCTGGCTCGGCAGAAGGGCCACGCGGTCGTGTGGCTTTTCGGTCGAAGGTTGGTGAGCTCCACGCAGTCGCGTGGGCCGAGCCACGTGCCCGCGTGGGCTGTTGGCCGGTCCACGCGGCCGTGTGGCTAGGCCACGCGCCCGCGTGGACGTCCAACCATGGCCAAAGAGCCATAGTTGGGCTCCAACGCCTCCCTAAGCTTTGTTTACATGTTTTCTAAGTGTTTTCACAATGTTTTCCATGAAAAATATCATCCAAGAAACAAGAAAACCCAATGGAATTGAGCATGAAAGCATGGACATGATAGGGGGAGATGAGTCCTTACTGACGCGAATCGATGGAAAAAAAAACTTGATGCAAATGCTGGCAAAACACTTCTAAATCTCAAATAAGTCAAAGAAAAATAGATTTGGAATCTTAAGGATGGGTAGTTTGGAGACGAAGAGATGAGAAAATGAAGAGTTGCAAGTTATGGATAATGAATAATGACTCTTCATCTTTGTTTATAGGCCACATGGGGGTGTGGGAATTCCACACCCCAGCATGGGTACTGTACACGGCCGCGTGAGAATCTCACTCGGTCACGTGAGCTGCAGAATTTCTGCAGACAATCCATGCGGCTCTCCAAACTTCAAAATTAACCCTATTCTTCAACAATTATCATGCATTGCACCCTGAATCATGTCATACATGTGAAAAACACTTCAAATCACCAAAAAATTTCCTTGAAAAGTTCAACACCAACAAAAATTAATCAAGGCACACACTCATGGTAATTATTACTATAGAATTTAAAATCTAAACTAGAAAGCAATTAAAAACTTGGGTTGCCTCCCAAGTAGCGCTTGTTTTACGTCACTTAGCTTGACGTACCTTTTCCTTACCTTATGGAGGCTTGAAAAGAGTGTGTTCCTCCCGACTAGACATTGCATAGCTACTTCCTTTATACCAAAAATCTACTTGCCGCGGTGGAGTTTTTGTTGGATAGTCCAACCATCTTACCTTTGGCCTCCAAGGAAACAATTTGGGTTCGGAATTGTCCAAGCTTAGCATCGGTGGGTCATTGGATGGTTTAAATATCCTACCCACATCTTCTGCCAAACCCAAAATCTCTTTCTTGTATTCAATGAGTTGATTAATCCGAAAGAAAGGTGCTTGCTCCATTACCTTAGGGCTTACTTCTTCTTGTGTATTTTCAGCTTGAAATGAACATGATGTTAGCAAATCCCCTTGAAAATTTCGTTGCACATGAGCATAATCTTCATTCAAGCAATCCAAATTCTGAAAATGATGTTCTTCTTCTGTCCTTCCAATTTCTGCAGGAATGTACTCAATTTGCCCTACTTCATCAATGTGGTTCATGGCCTTGTCATGCGTGGAAGAAACTTGCCTTGCTTGTTCAAATTCTTCTTTTTCCCTAGCAAGTGTGTCTAAAATCTCTCCTATGTGATGCTCAATGTTTTTGATGGAGATTTCATGACATCTTAATGTGGCCTGAACATTTTCGAAGCGGGCATCGGTTGCTTCAATGAATCTAGATAATACGCTTTCCAACCGAAGTACATCCTCTTTAAGGTTCTCATCCATCTGAAATTCTTCTTGAGGTGCTTCCCATTGCTGTCCATCAATATTCCATAGGTGGTTTGGGTTGCTCCATTGATTTGGATGATATGTGCTGCGATATTGGTTGCTTTGTTGTTGTGCAGAAATAAATCTATCAAGTTTTTCACTGAAATCTTCAATCTGAAAATATAACTTTGTAATTGGATCAATCATCATTCAAGTACCTTGCAAGAAAAAAAGTAACACAAGTCAAAATAAAACAAATTAGAACGGTGGAAGAAAAAGAAAGTATGAAATATACAAGATAACGAAAATGATAAATAGCTAGGGCAACAAAGAAGTAGCGTTCCTAGTATCCTATTCCCCTGCACCGGCACCAAAAACTTGACACACCCCTTGCGTGTGTGTACCGCAAGTGCATGGGTTGTCGAAGTAATAATTACCCTGGTGAGTAAGGTAGTCGAATCCACAGGGAACAGGGCTACTAGTACTAACTTCTTCTCTGCTATCTAGCCTAAGGGTAGATGTGATGTTGTGGTGATCTAGTGTGCATAGAAATTAATACCAGAGATGAATAGGCAAAGGTAAATAAAGGGAAATCTCAATCAATGAAGATGAGATACCCGGGCAATGCTCCCCCTAGGCTCTATCATGAATTGCAAGACTAACTAAATGCTTCTAAACCGAGTTCAATGAGTAGAGGCAATCCAAGAATAATCGGTCCTTGCCTCCAGGCCACCGATACTAGTCCCCTACAAGGTCCGGCGGAGAAATCGCTCAATTTCAACACCTCACACCCCATATGACCGCAATGAACTTTAGGGATACCTAGGAGTGAAACCGATTCCTAAAATTAGATCTAACCCTACTTCTAGGTGAAAGATCCCTAACCCCCTACAAAGGTCCCGGCGGAGAAACCTATCAATCTAACGCCTCACACCCCATATGGTTGTATAAACTTAGGGAATACGGAGATAGGAAAAACTCAATCGGAAGGGAAAGGGGACACTCCTCTATCTCAAGACTCACCCTCTCAACCCTCTTTAACCTTGTATGTTCTAATCCCTAATGGAGACCTCTCTCTCACCAAGGCAACAAATCAAGCATACCAAACAACCATATGAATCAATAAGGCATGCAAGCAATGATTAAACAAGATTAAAACTCAAATTAACTCGGAACTAAAAGAAAGCATAAATAAAGTCAATACATGAATCGAAACCTAAGGTTCGCATGCCCAAGTATCTACTAGGGTTTAGCCCTCCATGGGGCTTATTACAAAGCAAAACATAACACAATGAAAAGCAATGTAAACCATGGAAGTAAACCCCTTTGAATTCGTTACGATGGCCTTGATGGGTCGCTCAACGTCTTGAAGGATCCTTCTCCGAAGCTAGGTTGCCAATGACTCCCTCGATGCTATGACGGAGGAAAGAACTATCAAAGTTGGTGAAGAACGGCCCTCCAATTCGGCAAAGACCTCCTCCTCAAACCCTAGCCGCTTTACCTCTTAAAAGCCACACAAAATATACCAAAAGAATCGGCAAAAAGGGCTATTTATAAGACTGAAGCGCGTCAGTCACGTGCCTCCACGCGACCACGTGAGATCCCACGTGGTCGCGTGGGCTGCAGAATTCCCACGCGGTCGCGTGGGATTTTGACGCGGTCGCGTGAACAGTGATTTATGCTACAATGAAATGAACAATGTTTTGCTACAGTACTATTCATGGAACGCGATCCAAACTCTCTTATCTTGAGGCCACATGGTCGGGCACACGTCCATGTGGTGAGTTATAAGACTTCTCCTCCATCGAACCATCATTTGGAAGATTTAGGTATCTTCACACAAGAAGGGACATGAAGGTGTGACTGCTTTGTGCCCCTCCATCAAACAAATTTGCTTGCATTCTTCTGGAAGTTAGCACACACCCTCATGTGCATGATCCCCTCTCGTGCCTTGACACGTGTGTTGTATAAAAACTCCCAACAATAGGTCTTTATAACCCATCTTTGCTTCCTTTTCCTCCTTCAATACTTTCACAACCTAATTGCATAAAAGAACACCAAAATACACTTTATGAGACATAATCCATGGTAAAATGATGCTCAATGCATGTAAAACAAGTGGATAAAACATGTAAACTCAAGCACTTATCAGCGTGCGTACAGTAGGTTATGCGGTCAGGGGCAGTACTAGCCGGGTGTCTCCAAGGCATCATGCCTTTCCAGACCTGCCTACAGATATCTTCATGCAGTGATGAGCAGGTCCATCAGTGGCAGGGGGGACAGTACAGGGGTCCTGAGCCGCCAGGAGCTCCTGTACCTGTATTCGATGGTGGAGAGCGAGCCGCTCCACCTGGGGCACACTGTGGCCGAGTGCATCCGCCACCAGGGCCAGTACCCCAGGGTAGGAGTTATTTTCGCATGCCCGTACATTACGAGGTTGGTCATGGGTTTGGGGCTCAGAGATGGGATCCGGGGGGCCGAGAAGACGACGGTACCAGCCCCCCTAGGCATGGACACTTTGAGGATGATGAGGATGGTCCGCAGATCAGGACCAGGAGTCTATACCCTGATCATCCCCCATTCAGGGCCTATAGAGCAAGATCAGGTTGAGGGGTCACAGGCAGCGTTAGAGCCACCCCCAGTGGATACAGAGGCAGGGCAGAGGCCGAGGCACCACCCACAGCACCGGAGCCACCTCCAGTGCGCATCTTTTCTCCATCTCGAGGCCAGGACAGAGTTGAGCACCTTGAGAGGGCTGTGGGTATCATGCAGCAAGAGTTGGTAGAGATGAGGACCGCACAGGCAGCAGGGTTTGCCAAGTTGAGGGCCACTCAGGCATCATAGTTCGCTCAGTTATCAGCACAGCTTGCCACAATGATATAGTTGTTCGAGCGATCTATGGTGCGACCTCGACGGGCCCCTTTACCGACTCCACCTCCATCAGCATCAGATCCACCACCAGCAGCAGCAGCAGCACCACCACCACCAGAGGATCCACAGCAGGACACCGACGCTGAGGCGTCGTAGTTTTATTTTATTTTATTTTCACTTTTGTTGCACTTTTTATTTTCATATTCTGTTGGACTTATAGTACCCAGAAAGGACTCTCCTTTTGGGTTTGCTTTTATTTTTTGTTTTATTTTGTCTCGAGTTGTATTTCATGTTCATATCTTTATATACTCGAGCTGTATTTTGGTTTTTCTTGAGCTATACTGAACCCTTGCGTATGTGTGCAGATGGTCTTGGATTTAAGGAATTTGAGGAATTGTCATAGGCACGGTCATGGGACCGTGTGTGCTCCACAAACCCATTGAGACACAACTCTCAATGAACCTAGCTCCATCAAACGCAACACTTGGAGTTCAGGGGAGTAATGTTTCAATTTCCCACTTCCACACTAATTGTTTTTCATTGTTTTACTTTTTATAGTGCTTGCATGCGTACATTGGGGATAATGTACATCTTAAGTGTGGGGGGGAGGGGGGGGGGGGGATTCACATTGCACACACCTTTACTTGTGCGTTCAATTGCTCATGTTCATGTAGCCTATGGCGGTTCACCTTAGTTGCAACGGTCGTATTCTTAGAGTTTAGGAGAATTTTTAACATTACATCCTATCTTGTTCTAGTTCCACTTAAATTTTAACGGATTTTTGCTCGATTACACTTTATTGCACTACTCACTCTTGGAATCTTTTGGAAACTCGATCTTGAAGTTTTAAGGACTAGTTTAGTATTACTTTAGTAAGTTGTGAAGTTCTATATAGCCAAAAAAAAAAAAAACTACTAGCTTGTGAATATTAGTTTAAGCTTTTCATTTGGGGTGGAAAGAGCTACCTCCCATGAAGTATGAAGCTACTCTCATAAGTCGGATACAAGTTATACCCTAATGAGAGAAAGAGCTATCTCATGGGAAGCGTGAAAGCTACCACTCCGGTAGAAAGAGCTACCTCCTCGAAAGTGTGAAAGCCACCTTTGGCGGCCGCCTAGGAAAGGGCTACCTTAGAGGTTGAGTGAAGCTACTACTTCCTTACTCAGTGTATATAAATAAGTCCTTGTAACAAGAGTTTGAGGAGTACTCGTTGGTTCTCTTGAGTTGTTCTCCTTTTTTATTCAAGTTTTTAGCTAGAGCAACGATAACCATATGCAATGTTTTGATTTTCCCATACTTGTAGAATACTTCTTTTGCATACTTTTGGTGAACATAAGGCCGAGCACTTTCAATTGTTCTTCCCAAGTAGTTTCACGTTTTATTTTTTTTGCTTGAGGATAAGCAAAAGCTTAAGTGTGGGCGGATTTGATAAGTGCTTGTGTTATAGTAACGCAAAGCGTTATTATCTTACAATGAGCATATCTTTTATCAGATTTTATCACTAAATAGTGTGCATTTGTGTATTCTTGTGCATTGTAGGTTTGTGGAGCCAAGTTGGAAAAGAAGAACAAAGTTAGGTCGTGTTCGCCGTTGTTGGGAGGTTTTTAGACCAAGCAAGGAACAAGGCACGAACTTAGACTTGTGAGTGTGTGTCATCCTCCTTTGGAGGGGCACAAAGGCAGTCACATTCACAACAAGTCTAACTCGTGTAGCTTAGGAGAACTTCACCAAGAAGGAGACTTGAAGCAATCGGCATGATCTACCATTGATTGTGTGCCCAATTCAATGGTCTCGATGAAGAACAACGTATGCGGGAGCATTTCGGCGAGTACTGTAGCAACAATGTAGCTTGTCACTATAGCAATTAAATGTAGCAAGTTACTGTGCATTTTCTACCGAAGATCAGGTCTCCAGAGAGTTCACACGGGCGTGTGGAATTAACACACGGCCATGTGAATTAATTCCCAGCGAGCCAGAGACTTCACACGGGCGTGTGGAAATTCCACACGGTCGTGTGTAGTAATTTGTCCAGGAAGCCAGAAACTTCACCTGTGTATTTGCCTGCGCCTGAGGTGGCTCTAATGCTGGTTGCGAACCCTTAGCCTACTCTTCCTCTGCCTCTGCCAACTCGGACTAGGGTATGATCATGGAATAGACTCCCGGTCCACATCTGTGGATAATACCCATAAGCCTCATTATCTCCGTTCCAAGAGGAGTGGGTATTACTGTCTTCTCGGCCCTTCGAACACCGTCCCTGAGGCCCATGGCTATGACGAGTCAAGTGGAGTGCTATCTTCTTTGTTGTTCATTGACCTACTCAGGCAGCGTGAATATATCTGTACACTGTCCGGGAAAGGCAAGTCGCCTTCGAAAGCCCTGGCTCATACTGTCCGTCATCGCACAATGCACCATAAGCCCCTCTTGGGTGTCAAGCTCCCTGGGTAGTCTGTGGGGAGCTGCTCGTACTCCTATGTCTCCATGTACGCCTCATCATATAGACTCATCCTAACTGAGAACTGCATAACACTCAGGTTGAAGTGCTGACTGAGTGCACAGAACTGAATAGAGTCCAAATCTGAGAAACTGTAATATCCCCTGTCAAACTTGAATGACGCCAGGACCTCAAGTGTAAGTGAACAAATAGTTGGCTCTTGAATCTATAATAACTGGCCCCAGCTACCCACAGAGGTTAGCTCCTCGACCTCATCTGCAATGATATCACCCCCCTGTACTGCTCGTAGTGCGCTCACGTCAAGGTAGCGCGATTGGCCAAATCTCAAACTCGATAAGCACTCGAAATGAGCCTGATGCTCGGGAAGACTGAACTCTAATTGCTCTGAAGACTGCTCTAGAGGACGCTTGCCCGATGACTTTGAACGAGGAGCCATTCTTGCAAAGATTGAAGAAGAAATGATCAAACAAAGCTTAATAGTTCAATGTGCAGGAATCCACAAGGCCGTGTGGAAATTCCACATGCCCTTGTGGATCTTCAGGCCAAAACAAGGGCACGGCCTTACGGCTAAAAATTTCTACATATTGATCTAAAACGTTCTAAAATTGTTCCACACCCATTCAAGAAGTTAATATGCATGGAAATTAGTCAAAATTTCACGAAATAAACCGATAAACACCAAAAGTTTGAATCGACTGACGAAGAAGAAGAAAAGAGGGCTTACCAATGAAATTGACTCAAAAAGCGCTGAAAATGGCTAGCAAAGACTCATATCCTTTACAATCGGTCAAGAGAGGGTCGGGGATGTGCGGGAGAGTGTTTTGAGAGCATTTGGAAGAATTAAATCAAGAGGCATGAGTGATTCTAATAGAAAAGCCGTGGCTTTTGGCTTTCTGCGCATCCACACGACCGTGTGCCTTTACTGAGATGATTCACAGGGGCAGTAACACGCCCCTATGTCTTCTCTGGTTGCTCTCTGAACACCCCTCACACAGCGGTGTGGAATACTTTCACAAGGGAGCCTCATAGGGGCACCTACACGCCCCTATGTGCTCTCAGGAAATCACTTAAGGCTTCTTCCCACATCCATACGGCCGTGTGGAATTAACCTTGCTAGAACACAAGACCAGCCACAGGGGCACCCACACGCCGCTGTGGCCTCTCTGGAGCTACCCGAGAAATTTCTAAGTGTTCCACACGGCCGTGTGCCTTTCACAAGCTAATTCACAGGGGCAGCCACACGCCCCTGTGTTTTCTCGGGATGGAAGGAAAGTCTCTGCAGAGTTTCACACGACTGTGTGGAAATTCCACACGGCCGTGTGCCTTAACACATGGGCACTCACAGGGGCATCCACACGCCCTTGTGTACTCTCGGAATCAAGAGTTCAAGTTCTACAGAGATTCACATGGCCGTGAGCCTTCACAAGGTTGCTCACAGGGGCAGTTACACGGCCCCTGTGACGCTCGGGATGAGCTTTGAGATGCATCACACGGCCGTGTGGAAATTCCATACGGCGGTGTGTTTTCTCTAGATGACTTAGAAAAATTACAGGCTTTGCAGAAAAATTTTAGAACTTAAATACAAGGTTCAGAGCCTGCATAAACTATGAAATTACGACCAGTGATCCATGAAAACACATTCAAATGACCCAAAACTTTGTTAATCAACATTAGGCACACGAAAAATATCAATGTTCCACAAGAAAATCACAGCACACATGTATAAAAGTAAAGACACCAACACTAACATTCTTATTCATGCTAAAACTAAACTAACTCCTAGAAGAACAGTAAAAGCTTGGGTTGCCTCCCAAGAAGCGCTTGTTTAACGTCACTTAGCTTGACGAAAGTATACTTCCTTATCATCGTTACAAACCTCACCACCAAAGTATAGCTTCAGCCGATGCCCGTTTACTTTGAATGTACCCTTCTCCGGATGAGTAATCTCAATTGCCCCATGAGGTGATACTTGAGTGACCGTGTATGGGCCAAACCATCTAGACTTTTGTTTTTCAGGAAATAGTCACAACCGTGAATTGAATAACAACACTTGGTCAACCACTTTGAACTCCTTGGGCAACTTGATATGCTTGTCATGCCACTTTCGAATCTTTTCTTTGTAAATTCTATCATTTTCATATGCCTTCAACCTCCATTCATCAAGCTCGTTAAGATGAAGCTATCTTTGTTCACCGGCTTTTCTCAAATCGAAATTCATTGCCTTGATTGCCCAATACGCTTTGTGTTCAAGCTCCGCAGGTAGGTGACATGACTTTCCGTAGACCAAATTATACGGAGTGGTTCCTATAGGGGTCTTATATGCTGTTCGATGAGCCCAGAGTGTATCATCAAACGCTCAGACCAATCTCGCTTCCCTTGTTCTACCGATTTTGTCAAGATCCTCTTAAGCTCTCTATTTGTGACATCCACTTGGCCACTAGTTTACGGATGGTAAGGAGTGGCAAGGCGGTGATGTACTCCATATCTCTTCAACACTTTTTCCAATTGGGAGTTGCAAAAATGAGTTCCTCGATCACTAATGATAATCTGTGGAGTTCCAAACCAAGTGAACAACCTCTTCAAAAACTTTACCACAGTTCTAGCATCATTAGTCGCAACGCTTGAGCTTCAACCCATTTAGAGACATAGTCAATTGTCACTAAGATGTATTGGTTCCCATTAGATTTCAGAAACGGCCCCATAAAGTCAATGCACCAAACATCAAATACCTCACAGAATTACATAGGGTTCTGGGGCATCTCATTCCGCTGTGATAGATTTCCTGCTCTCTGGCATCTATCGCATCGAAGAACAAACTGGTGTGCATCCTGGAAAAGAGTTGGCCAATAAAATACCACAGCCAGAACCTTCTTTGCAGTTCTACTTGACGCATAATGGCCTCTAACAGATCCTAAGTGGCAATGAGCAAGGATATCCCATCCTTCTTCCCTTGATACACATCTCCGAACTACATGGTCTTCAAAGATGCAAAAAAGGAACGGATCATCCTAGAAGTAATTCTTCAAATCACTAAAGAATTTCTTTTTTATTGGAATGTGAGTCCTTGCTTGAGAACCTTGCCTGACAAGTAATTGGCAAAGTCTGCAAACCATGGAGTATCATCTGATGATAATGAATCCTGAACCGAGTACAAGTGCTCCTCCGGGAAGAAATCATTAATTTCCTTGCTTGATGGCTCTTGTCCCACACTTCCCTCTAAACGAGACAAGTGATCCGCAACCACATTTTTAGTTCTTTTCTTGTCTTTTATCTCCATATCAAACTCTTGCAGGAGTAATATCCACCGGATCAATCTTGGTTTAGCATCAACCTTGGTTATGAGGTAAAGGAGAGCTGAATGATTTGTAAACATAATGACTCTTGACAAGATAAAATACGGCCTAAACTTGTCGAGGGCGAACACAACTGCCAGTAACTTTTTCTCTGTAGTGGTATAATTCTCTTGAGCACTTGTGAAAGTCTTACTAGCATAGTATATCGGTTGGAACTACTTGCCCTTTCTCTGCCATAAAACTGCTCCAATAGCATAGTCGCTTGCATCGCACATAAGCTGAAATGGTTCATTCCAATCCAGTGTGATCAAAATTGGGGCTTGAACTAACTTCTCTTTTAAAACGTTAAAAGCTACCTCACATTTATCCCCAAAATCGAAAGGAGCATCCTTTTTGAGGAGTTTAGTCAACGGTTGTGTGATTTTTGAAAAATCGTTGATAAACCGCCTATAGAACCCTGCATGCCCCAAGAAACTTTGAACTTCCTTAACATTTGTTATTGGAGGAAGTTTATCTATGACTTTGATCTTTGGCTTATCTACCTCCATACCCATTTGAGAGATCTTGTGCCCTAGAATAATGCCTTCTTGAACCATGAAGTGGCACTTTTCCCAATTAAGTACAAGGTTTGTTTCCTCACATCTCATCAACACTCTTTCCAAGTTTTTTAAACATATCTCAAAAGAGTCACTGAACACTGAGAAATCATCCATGAATACCTCCATGATATTCTCCAAAAGATCATCAAAAATGGCAGTCATACAACGTTGGAATGTCGTCGGTGCATTACATAGTCCAAATGGCATTCGTCTATATGCAAAGGTCCTATAGGGACAAGTAAATATTATCTTTTCTTGATCTTTTGGGGCAATAGGAATATGAAAATACCCTGACATCCCCTCTAGGAAACAATAAAACTGATGCTCGGCAAATCGCTCCAACATTTGATCAATAAAAGGCAATGGAAAGTGATCCTTTTGGGTTGCATTATTCAGTCTTCTATAATCAATGCATACCCTTCATCCTGTGTCTGTTCTGGTTGGGATGAGTTCATTCTTTTCATTCTTGATTACTGTCATTCCCCCTTTCTTCGAAACCACTTGCGTTGGGCTCACCCAAGCACTATCAGAAATGGGATAAATAATCCCTGCATCCAGTAGTTTCACCACCTTAGCCTTGACAACTTCCTTCATGTTTGGGTTCAAACTTCTTTGGGGTTGGATTACTGACTTGAAATTATCTTCCATTAAGATTTTATGAGTGCAAAACGAAGGATTTATGTCCTTCAAATCAGAAATCTTCGAAGCAATGGCTGATTTATGTTTCTTCAACATGCTCACTAGCTTATCCTTCTAATCAGTAAAAAGATTTGATGCTATGATAATGGGGAGCTTCATCTCTTCCGCTAAAAATGCATACTCCAAGTGTGTTGGTAGTGTCTTTAACTCCAAATCAGGTGGTTCTTCAATAGACGATCGCAATCGGTTCTCCTTCAATCTATCAATCTCTTTAAACTGAATCGATTCTTGTTCAATAACACTTTCTGAATTGTCTTCCAATGCCTGACTGATAGAATGATCCGAGGATCCTATTGTAACCCCTATCTCACAAGCTTCCTCAGTCAAATCTATAAGATCCATCGAAAAGACTTCTTGCCTTTGTTCCTGATAACATGATTCAAACTGAGTAAGGACGCTCTCTAAACTTTCTTCTGTATCACAACTTGAAGAAGATAATGCTAATTGCTCAAATTGATCCAACACACTACCCAGTTCACAACTCGGAATCTGCTCACTATAAGAATAATCAATAGCGGCTTCTTCTTCTACAAAATAACTGCACACTGGTTGTTCATTCACAATGTAATTTTTAACTAACTGTATAGTGAACAACTGCATTTTCTGTTCCACATTCTTCACCATTCTTGTAATTGTATCGAATATCTCAGTTGTATCAATCATCCTTCCTGAAGCAGAGAACAAACAAAAAGAAAAACAAATAAGAATGATGAAAGAAAAATAAAGTATGGAATAGAATGTGTGGTGAATAGCTAAAATAGCAAAAAGAAAATGTCTAAAATATGCCTACTCCCCGGCAACGGCGCCAAAAACTTTGACAGGGGCCCGAAAGTGCACGGGTTGTCGCAGTAATAAAGTACCCCGGTAAGAGGGTAGTCGAATCCACAGGGAGTAGGGATTAGAGACACAAGAAATTGCAAATTAGCTAGTACGAAAATACGATGGTGGTGAGAAGAATCAATGTGTGTGCAAGAAAGTAAAAGAGAAATATGAAAGACAAGAGAGTGCAAGCAAAGAGTAAAGAAAGGAACAATCAATGTAAAATGGGTACTCGGACAAGCTTCCCCTAGGACTAATGTTCTAGTGCAAGACAATGTATTATGCTATCCTATTGATGTTTAATGAATAGTGGACATCCTTAAGCACACGGTCCCAAACCTAAGATCAACTGTGACTAATCCCAACATTATGCCCCAGCATTATGTTTCACTACGACCCTTCACTCTATTGATCTATCAACTAAGCCCCAGGGAAGTCCATCTTCCTAAGCCTCACACTACGAGGAATTGCTTTATGTTCTAGGGATTCAAAGTGAAAGACCATGTCCCTAAATATAGTTCTAACCCTTTGGTCTAGGTGAAAGAACTCTAGTCTTAGTTAAGCCCCAGCACTAGGATTCACTACAACCCTTCACTCTGTTGCTCGTGCAACTAAGCCCTAAGGGAGTTCATCTCCTAGCACTTTGCTCTACTTCGACCGCTAAGAACTCTTGGAACACAGAGGTAGGGAAAATCACACCGGAGTGGAAAGGGGACGTTTCGTTATCTCACGACTCACCCTCTCAACCCTCTCCAATCTCGAATAGTCTAATCCTATAGGAGTTGTCACACCTCCAAAAGATAACCTAGATAATTCTCAACCCTAGTGTCACGTGTAAAGGAAAATCAATACAATAAACAATCAAGATTGGAACTCAATTAAAACTATCAATTAAGAAAGCATAATAAAAGTCATAGAAACAATATCATTCTAGGGTTTACAAGTCCGAATACCCACAAGGGGTTTAGCTCTTGATGGAGCTATACAAATCCATCAATGTATACAAATCAACAAAAATAACAAACATAGATGAAACCCCCTTGCGATGCTTGGCGATGCTCTTGTGTGGTCGCTCCGTCCTCTCCACCAAGCCCTTTGTCAAGCCTAGGGCACACCTTGCCAGATCGGTGCCGACGAAAGCTTCCTTAATAGCTATCTTCCAATGGGCTTCAATGTCAATGCTATGAACTCACTCCAATCCTCCACAAAGTCCTCTCCAAACCCTAGCCGTGACCCTCCAAAAGATAGGCTAAAAGATCCTTGAAAAATCCCAAAAACATCCTATTTATAGTGCTGAGACGCAGCTGTGAAATCGGCAGAAATCGGGCATCCACACGCCCGAGTGGATTCTCTAGAATCAATTTTCTGGCGCGCAATGAACAGTACACTACTACAGTACTTGCTAAAATGAACTACTGTAGTAACTACTACAGTACTCGCGCATAAAATGTTCCCAATTTCATGTTCTTCATCGAGGCCGTTGAATTGGGCACACAATCAACGGTAGATCATGTCGATTGCTTCATTTCTTCTCTTTGATGAAGTTCTCCAATACTACATGAGTTAGACTATTATAAGTGTGACTGACTTTGTGCCCCAACAATGGAGGTTGGCACACACCCACAAGTCTAGACTCGTGCCTTGTTCCTTGCTTGGTCCAAGAACCCCTCAACAACGGTGAACATGACCTAACTTTGCTCTTTTTTCTCTAAACTCACTCCACAACCCTACATGCACAAAAGAACACAAATGCACAACAATTAATGATAAAATCTGAGAAAAGTAATGCTCAATGTAAGCAAATAATACTTCGTATAACTTTAACATGAGCACTTATTAAGTCTTCTCAACCATTGCGTCCATGATCTATTTTTGCTTCTTTTCTTCCAATTCGTCTCCACAACTCTAAATGCACAAAATAAAACAAATACACATGAATAAGTGATAAAACCCGAGAAAAATGATACTTCGTATCACTTATGGACGAGCACTTATCACAGGACCATTACGAAAGGTGCTTTTGTCACGCCCCGACCCGCGGGCACACGGGACGCGACAACCGCCGCAACAATCCCGAGGAGGGATGCTCCGCCACTCAACCCTCGAGATAGCGCAAGGCTAAACAACCTGGAATTCCACAATATTCCACCAAAAACACAAGAGCAGAAATAACAACAACAACAACGACAACAGTGATGATATATAACAGTAAACAAGATCACAAGTGCATAGGAAAGCTATAACAATAATAACAAGTCTTAATACATCATAGTTCCAAAGTTGAGATGGATACAAAACATACAACAGGGTTTACTATAACCTAGTGGATTCCAGAAGATAGGACTACATGTTCATGACCAAAAAGAAACATACATGAAACAGAAAAGAAACACAAAAGATGAAGCAGCAACAAATGCCCAGCACAGTGCGCACCTCCTCACCTACTACCTGCAACAGTCTAGGAGAAGAAAGATGGGTGAGCAACTAGCGTTACTCAGTGAGGGGAGACTAGCACAACCTCACCAGAAAACGCCAGCAACAAAGATAACAATAAAGTATCCAAATAAATATTTTACCAAGAGCAAGATAAATATTTATAACATAATTTATATATACGATAGTCAACTTAACACAGCATAAAAAAGATAGGGTTAAGAAACCTTTCTTACTATAACAAGATTACAACAACCTCAAATTCGGTAAAACACTGAACATTGGTTCAATAAAAAGAATAAGTCAATATCAACCCAAACATGCCCTAGTATTAAATGTCCAGTCTGAGCTAGCCCTCGTAGTAAATGTCCAGTTTGAGCTGGCCCTCATAGTAAATGTCCAGTTTGAGCTGGCCCTCATAGTAAATTCTCCAACAAACCAACAATACGAACAATTACCACACGAAGCACAAAAGCTAACCAAAACACCGAACCAACAACAATACTTTCGCATTCCCGCGAGGAACCAATAGAAGCACAATCGAAACTCAAGTTTTAACACAAGCGGATAAGCAAATCCCATTACAAGGAATAACATGGAAAACTTCAACAAATTCCAAAATAAGTTCCAAGCTTAGAATTCTCAAAGGCCCAATAATTCCACAACAAATCCTAAGTTTAACACAAACAAAGGTTTCACAACCTCAATGAAGCGATAATCCAACACAACTCGAATACTAGCAAATCAATTAACAAAAACAACATTCAAGATCAACTCAATAATAATTATCATTCACCAAAATGCCAAACAAGTATAAATCAATAAAACTTTACTTAAAACATGAGATGGTTGTATATGAAAGTAATAGAAGTGTGTGTTCATGAAGTATATCTAGCTATCGACATTCATCCAATAAGGCAATGCATAAATATCCCACTCACCAACTTGGTGAACAAAACGCCTCGGTATCACTTCTCCACCGGCGCTTTACCCTTACTTGAAGCCTCACCTCCTAGGAGCAATCAAACAACCAAAACAAGCAACTAAACATCATCAACACTAGATCAAATGCAATGAGGGATAGTGCTTAAAAATGAGAATGATTGCTTCTAGGGTTTCCTAAACACCATAGGAAAGAGTTCTAGCAAGAAGAAGACCTCTCACAACTTATAAAACCAACAAGGAAAGCAAGAATGACCAAACATGGTCGCACCAAAATAGAATCGTTGGACACAACAATTTTTTTTATTCTCAAATGATATCAGAAGGTTTTGCAGTCAGTATGGAAATTCCTCTACAGTAATTCAGGGTTTTGAAGGTTCATGGATTTCATGAATTTAAAGCCATACAACTCAATAAAATCAACCCTCACAAGATTAGCCATCAAAGAGGAAGAAAAAGAGAAAGAATCAAGCTCCCACTTGAATCCACAACAAAACCCTAGTTATACTCCTCTAAAGAACAAGGAAGAACAAGCAAGGAAGAGGGCTTACTTTCAGTCAAAGGATGATCACTCTTAAGAATCAAAGAACAAGCCCACAATCCCTCCAAAATCAGTCTTTAAACCCTAGGAATGGTGGAGGAAGAGAAGAGGAATGAATGGTAAAGTTTTGAGGGTAAGTAGGTGAAGAGACGGGCTCAAACGGGGCTTTAAATAGATAATTGCATGATATATCACGTGGGACATGAACACGGCCATGTTCCATCTGCTGATCTTTCCAGGTGATTCTGAAAAAGAACACGGTCTTAGTGCTCTTGACACGGGGGTATTAGACCTGACACGGCCTCAACACACCTGTGTTCCTGCCACTGCAAATCTCAGGAAAATCTCTCACAGAAGCGACACGGGGGTGTTCTTCCTGACACCGGCGTGTCAGAGCTGAAATTCTAAGTCCCAACACTTGGATTCTCCTGAGAAAATCAGCGGCACCAACACGTGTTGAGCACGACCATGCTCGCAATGAAAACCAGTTTTTAACTCTAAAAACATCGCCAAACACTCAGCAAGATGCCCCTAACCAACGAAAATGAGAGAATGACTAAAACGACTAAAATAACAATGTGACAAACAAGAGAAAAGACCGAAGTACTACAGCTTCACTCTCACCATCCCTCTTGGATCAAACTCACCCTCTATTCATACACATATTGTTCAATTCTCACAGAAAATGGGAAAGTTTCTTTACACCATCTCCTTATGCTTATTTGATATATGTGACTATGTACTACTGATTTATGTACATTAAGGGTAATGTTCAACTCTAGGTGTGGGGATGTGGTATTTTATTTGATTGCATGCTTGACTTACCTATGATAGGTATGATGCTTAGTTAAGAACTTCCTAGATTGAAAGAATGATTGATGTGAGTTGTATCTTTATTTATGTTTTTATGGAAGTCTTGTTTATCTCTAGTGCACCTTCATGCTTTGTCATGAAAACTTCCAACATATACCCTCTGCTAATCCATCACTTTGTTATTGGCGTTAGAATGTTAAATTTTGCTTTCAATTTTCTTTTAAGAGCTTTTGGTTCCTTTATTGTTATCTTTAGCCTTAAGTGAAGTTTTTTAGCAGGTTTCTATACTAGGGGACATGAAAAAAAGGAAGGAGCCTATGTCAGTATTCCTCTACTAATAAAGCACGAATGTGTCTGTGTAGACATGTAATCGAGTAACTTGAGTGGCTCTTATGCCTAATCACCATGTGCATCCTGCAGAAAGATTTCTGTGAGGTCTACATTAGTCGAACTCAAAAACATATAAATATATATACGCATAAAATAAAATAAAATATTTCTACTGATCTCCTAGAACCTGTGTACAGTCACTTAAAGGCTAGAGTTTTACTTAGGAACTAAAGAACTCTTAACTGATTATTGAGGGTGTCTTTAGCATTTTGAACGCCAGTTATCATTGTCTGTGGGGTGAATGGACATCTGGGGGAGTTAGGAAATGGTGAAATCTCGGGTTTTGTTAATGGGCTATTTGACGACCATGAAGAATGTGCAATTTCACTGTAGTAATTCACTGTAGCACTTCACATAAATTTTGGCAGAAATCCCAAGGTTCTTATGGCTTCTTTCATGCCCTTAAACCAAACCATGAAGCTATCCTGAGAGAGGTTTTAAAAGGAGTTTTAGGGTTTTTGAGCTATTCATCATCCCTCTCTTTAAAGCTCTCAACCTCACAATTCAGATCCGAGATGAATGAAGGTGATTAAAGACATTTTTTAATAGAAAATCTACGGGAGAAGCATACTACCAAGATCCACCCTTGATCTTACTTATAGAAGCTTGGAGATGATGAGGGAAGCCACCCCCATTGCGACCTGTGTGGAAGCCTTTCATGCAATCCAAAGCATCATTCAGTTTCTAATCTTTGAGGGAATTTTTCTTCTGATTGTTTTAGTTGTTTTCATCATGATGAACTTTATATTTTCTTATATGGATGGCTAAACCCTAAGGTCACCGAATTCCAGTGGATCTTGGGGTGAACTTGCTTGTATAAATGCTTAGTTTACTTTGAATGCATGTGGTCTTGATTTTATAATTCAAGCTTTGTGTTCGTCGATGTGTTGAATTTCATGAGAACTCTGTGGTTCAACTCCTAGGTTGTACTTGGATGCACGGGATATGCCCTCATACTAGACTCACTTAGCTTCAAAGGGATCCATGTACGAATACACCGAGGGAGTCGGGTATTTTGTACCCCTCTAACCATTATGGATGAACCTAGATGTGTGTTTGAGACTAATTAGAGAATTCCTTGACCCCCATTGTAATCATAGGAGGATTTGATCTAAAGAAATTCCAGACCAATACTTGTACATGATTAGCTGTAATCACCGAGGGAATCGGGATTACCTACTTTAGGAATCTCTCGGTCTAAAACCACCGCTGCTTTGTAACCTTAGCATTCTTCGAGCAATAGTAGCCCCAAGGGAATCCACATCCGTGACCATCCTTCCCTCTAGATTTCCCATCCTTTCATCTTGGCATATTTGCATGATCCTTTAGTAGTTTTTATTCACTTTTGCTAGTTTAGGACACTCACACTCTGATTTGTAGGCTAAACAACAAGTAAAGAGTAAGTAAGGGTAGCTCTTTGGCCCCATGGAATATGACCCCTGTGTCCCTCACAGGGCATTACTTGGTGACCTTATGCACTTTTGGGTGTTCACATCAAGGAGAATGCACTCGCCGATTCCAGGGCCAGTATAAATGTGATGCCATATACTATCTACATGAAGCTCAGATTGGGAGAATTCAAACCAACAAGAATGACCTTACAATTGGCCAACAAATCAATGAGAAGACCATGGGGAGTCATGGAAGATGTGTTCGTGACCATTGAAAAGTTAGTCTTCCCTATGGACTTTGTGATCCTTGTCATAGCTGAAGATGTATTAACCCCACTTATCCTTTTAAGACCATTGTTAAATACATCCGAGGCTCTCATCAATTAAAGAGATGGAAACATGACATTGAAACTAGGAGATGAAGAAGTGTTTTACAAACTCTAAAGTGCTATGTAGCACTCCATGAACTATTACAATGAATATTACTTTGCACATAAACCTTATTTTTCTATTTCTAAATTTGAGCAGGACGTGTTCATAATGAATCCCCTTTCTGAGTATTTCAAGGGGCAACTTGAGGAGGAACAAACACAACCCACAAAACCATAACTTCAAGGGCGTAATAGGAGGAGTAATTCGAGAACCACGTCAATGAAAAAGACATGGAGAAAGGTAGAACCAAAAGATGAAAGCACTACTAAGGTAATAAACTCCATCACATTAAAAGCAAGGAAAGAATAAGCATCCTGACACACCACTTGCGTGTGTGTACCGCAAGTGCACGGGTTGTCGAAGTAATAATTATACCCGGTGAGTAGGGTAGTCGAATCCACAGGGAACAGGGCTACTAGTACTAACTTCTTCTCTGCAATCTACCCTAATGACTAATGTGATTTTGTGGTGATCTAGTGTGCATAGAAATTAATACTAGAGATGAATAGGCAAAAGGTAAATAAAGGGAGATCTCAATCAATGAAGATGAGATACCCAGGCAATGCTCCCCCTAGGCACTATCATGAAGTGCAAGACTAACTAAATGCTTCTAAACCAAGTTCTATGAGTCGAGGCAATCCAAGAATAATCGGTCCCTGCCTCCAGGCCATTGATACTAGTCCCCTACAAGGTCCCGGCGGAGAAATCGCTCAATCTCAACACCTCACACCCCATATGACCGCAATGAACTTTAGGGATACCTAGGAGTGAAACCGATTCCTAAAATTAGATCTAACCCTACTTCTAGGTGAAAGATCCCTAACCCCCTACAAAGGTCCCGGTGGAGAAATCTATCAATCTCACGCCTCACACCCTATATGGTTGCATAAAACTTAGGGAATACGGAGATAGGAAACACTCAATCGGAAGGGAAAGGGGACACTCCTCTATCTCAAGACTCACCCTCTCAACCCTCTTTAACCTTGTATGTTCTAATCCCTAATGGAGACCTCTCTCTCACCAAGGCAACAATTCAAGCATACCAAACAACCATACGAATCAATAAGGCATGGAAGCAATGATTAAATAAGATTAAAACTCAAATTAACTCGGAATTAAAAGAAAGCATAAAGAAAGTCAATACATGAATCGAAACCTAGGGTTCACATGCCCAAGTATCTACTAGGGTTTAGCCCTCCATGGGGTTCATTACAAAGCAAAAGATAATGAAATTAAGAGCAATGTAATCCATGAAAGTAAACTTCCTCGAATTCATGATGATGGCCTTGATGGGTCGCTAAACGTCTTGAAGGATCCTTCTCCGAAGCTAGGTTGCCAATGACTCCCTTGATGCTATGACGGAGGAAAGAACTATCAAAGTTGGTGAAGAATGGCCCTCCAATTCGGCAAAGACCTCCTCCTCAAACCCTAGCCGCTTCGCCAATCAAAAGCCACACAAAAGATCCTCTAAAAATCGGCAAAACGGGGTATTCATAACTTTGAAAACACGCCAGTCACATGTCTTCACGCGACCACGTGACATCCCACGTGGTCGCGTGGGCTGCAGAATTGCCACGCGGTCGCGTGAGATTCTGACGCGGCTGCGTGAATAGTGATTTCTACTTCATTACTACTACAGTGAAATGAACAGTGTTTCCTACAGTACTCTTCATAAAACGTGATCCAAACTCTCTTGTCTTGAGGCCACATAGTCGGGCACACATCCATGTGGTGAGTTATAAGACTTCTCCTTCATCGAACCATCATTGGAAGCTTTGGCTATCTTCACACAAGTGGGGACATGATGGTGTGACTGCCTTTGTGCCCTTCCATCACACAAATCAGCTTGAATTCTTCAGGAAGTTGGCACACACCCTCATGTGCATGATCCCCTCTTGTGCCTTAACACTTGTGTTGTACAAAAGCTCCCAACAATATGTCTTTATAACCCATCTTTGCTTCCTTTTTCCTCCTTCAATGCCTTCACAACCTAATAGCACAAAAGAACACCAAAATACACTTTATGAAACATAGTCCATGGTAAAATGATGCTCAATGTGTGTAAAACAAGTAGGTAAAACATGTATACTCAAGCACTTATCACATCCTCCCTACTCACTCCCACTAACTCAAAACCACCTTAAGGTAAGAACAGGTACGTCAGGCTTGTAACGTAAAACAAGCGCTTCTTGAGAGATAGCCCAATTAGTTTTCTATCTATTAGTTCATTTAGTCTATTTAGTTTTACTTTTAATCATCTAGTGATTGAATAAAAAATGGTATTTAATTTAGTGGTGTGAAGATGACTCGGCTCCATTGAATTCCATGAGTAAAATACGATTGTGGAGTCTAGTAGTATTATTAGGAATGGTTTTCATGCCGTTTTACATAGAGAGAATCCTTACTTTTCATTGCAAGTACCACAACGGGCGTGGTCAACCTATTATACAACTATTGTGATGCACTGGCAGAGTTATGATTTTCTTAAAAATTCGAGTAAGTCTGTCGCGGGTTTATAATGCCCGTGATCACAACCATGGTGACATAAAATGGTCCTTCCACAGAGCGTGTTATTTTTTTGAGTTTTTCATAATTTTTTCATGGTATTACCAAACCTGTGGTGAGGCAGTTATGAGCATAACGAGCCCTAAAATGGCCATTGCTAATACTTAGAAACTTCTAAGCCCTAACTGAGTTGACAACAGCCCTATAACGGGCTTGTAATGGCTGTGGTGCCTAAAGAGCTGAACAAGATGAACAAGGGCCATAGCCAGGCCATTGTTAACCCCATTATGAGGTAATATAGAGTCACTGATGGCCGACTCTTGTCATTTCTCACTCAAAACCTAACTTTCTCTCTTTCACTTCACCGAAGAACTCTCCCAGACGATTGCTTACCGATTCTGAGAAGTTTTAGACTTATCTCTCCTAGATTTAGAACCTCATTTAGTTGATTTTCACCATGGAACAACCTTGCCTTTTCAGCCAATTTCGTAAGTAACCTCCAAACCTTTTTAAATCATGATTTGATACAGTTTAAATGGCATGAAATAGTTTATGGATGTTTATTGAATGTCTGTGCATGAATTTCAACTAAAATAAACTAGTGTACTGACACACCCTTACATGTGTCTGTAAGTGCATGGGTAGGGTAGTCAAATCCACAGGGAATGAAAGTATTAGTAATAGCTACTTCTAAGTTCTCTAATCAAAATCAGGAATATGATGAAATTAACTAAATCACAGAAAGTTGAAGGTCACATGCAAGTAAGCAAAAGTAAAAAATGAATGGAAGTCTTAATCAATGAAAATGAGGCATTCGGGCTATGCTCCCCCTAGGATTCAACATTAAGCACAAGGTTAGCCAAGTATTCCTAAACTGAGCTAATTGAGTCACGAAAATCCAAGGATAATATGTCCCTACCTCCAGATCACCGATACTAGTCCCCTACGTGGTCCCAATGAAAAAACCTCTCATTCCCAACACCTCACACCACATATAACTACAAAGCACTCTGAAGAATTCAATGGGTATATCCGATTCCTAAAGATAGACCTAACCTTACTTCTAGGTGAAAGGCCCCTAACCCCTTACAAGGTCCTGGTAGAGAAATCTCTTAATCTTAATGCCTTACACCACATATGGTTGCTTAGAGTTTAGGGAATACAAAGATAAAATACATGATAAGTGCTAAACTAACCATATTTTCTATATCATTTACATTGCATTTACCATAAAATTCTACTTGTTTAGCACCTCATTGGTACGAAATTTCATTATTTAGTTCACAACAATGCTTATATCTATTTTAGGAAGAAAGAAGCCATTTTGATGGTGTTTTGAAGTGAAATGAAGCAAGTTGCTGAAGCAAATCAATACCACGAGTCACAACGGGCTTTACGGAAACTCATCACGCCCATTGTCAATACTTACCATAGCCGTGATCAAGCCATGGTAGTATGAAGCCATAATGACCTCACAACAACCGTTGTGAAGTCCATAATGGCCGTTGTCAAAACATATAATGCCCAAAGACCATGCCAAGACATGACTTGGAGCCCAAGCAACAACTTACTCACAACGCCCGTGCTGAGGCTGTGTGATAAGTGCTTGTGTATAAGTAATATAAAATATTCTTTTCTTACATTGAGCATTACTTTTCTCAGGTTTTATCATTAATTCGTGTGTATTTGTGTTCTTTTGTGCATATAGGGTTATGGAGAAGAGTTAGAGAAAAAGAAGCAAAATTAGGTCATGTCCGCGGTTGTTGAGGAGTTTCCTGGACCAAGCAAGGATCAAGGCATGAGTTCTAGACTTGTGGGTGTGTGCCAACCTCCAATATGCTCAAAGGATTCTATAACTAGGAGGGGCACAAAGGCAGTCACACCCATGAAGTCTAACTCGTGTAATATTGAAGAACTTCATCAATTTGTAGAAAGCAAGAAGCGATATGATCTACCGCGTGTTGTGTGCCCAACTTAGCAGCCTCGATGAAGAAATGAAGCCGGGAGCATTTTGGCTCAAGTACTACAGTAGTTACTGTAGTAAAACTGTAGCAAGTTATTGTTCACAGCAAGCCGGAATTCAGAATTTCAAAGAATCCACACGGGCGTGTGGAAATTCCACAGGGCTGTGTGGATGCCCGATTTCAGCCTTTAAATACCGCGACTTTAGATTTTTTTGGGGACTTTTTGATTTATCTTTCGCCAAACTTCGGGGGAGCTTATGGCTAGGGTTTGGAGTGAATTTTTCAACGCTTTTGGAGTGGGTCTATGGCGTCGACATCGACATCCTTTGGAAGTTAGCTATTGGGGGAGCTTTTATCGGCATCGATTCGGCGAGGTGTGCCCTAGGCCTGACAAGGGATTCATTGCTAAAGACGAGGCGACTTCATAAGACCATCGACATGGGCCACAAAGGGGTTTTATTCATATTTTCTATGCTTATTGATATAGACACTTTATTGATTTTGTAGAGCTCTATGGAGAGCTAAATCCTTAGTGGGTATTCAGACTTGTAAACCCTAGGATGACATTGTTTCTATGACTTTATTATGCTTTCTTAATTGATGCTTTTAATTGAGTTCCAATTTTGAATGCTAATTGCATTAATTTTCCCTTAGACGTGACACTAGGGTTGAGAGTCATCTAGGTATCCTTCCTATGTGTGACAACTTCTATAGGATTAGCCTACACAAGATTGGAGAGAGTTGAGAGGGTGAGTCGAGAAGTAGCGCAATGTCCCCTTTCCTTTCCGATGTGATTTATCCTATCTCCACGTTCTAAGAGTTCCTTGCGGTCGAAGTAAAGCGAAGTGCTAAGAGATGAACTCCCCTGGGGCTTAGTTGCACAAGAAATAGAGTGAAGGGTTGAAGTGAATCTTAGTGCTGGGGCTTAATTAAGATTAGGATTCTTTCGTCTAGACCAAAGGGTTAGAGCTATACTTAAGAGCAGGGTTTATCACTTGGAATACGTAGAACCCCAAGCAGTCCAACACAATGTGAGGCGTCCGGAGCATTCTCTTTGTCGGGGCATTGTGTAGAGGGCTAGTCACGGTTAACCCTAGGTTTAGCATCGTGTGTTTTAGGATGTCCACGACTCATTAAACATCAATTACGAAGTATAATACTAGTCTTGCACTTGAAACAATAGTCCTAGGGTGAGCATTGTCCGGATGCCCCATCTTACCATCGATTGATCTCTTCCTTACTCTTGTTTGCTTGTTTCTCTCTTTCTCATTTTATTTTGCTTTGCACTCAGACATTGATTTCACTCATCATCGATTTTCACTATAGTTAAAAAGTAATATCTCTTATTTCTAAACACTTATTCCCTGAGGATTCGATTACCCACTCACCGGGGTATATTATTACTTCGACAACCCGTGCACTTGCGGTATACACACGCAAGGGGTGTGTCACTGTGGCAGAGAAGATTACTATAAATACCCCATTTTTCTCTAAATTCAGGAAAACTCTTTTGCTGAACAACCTAGGGCACCCGGATTTCTAGAGATCTAAGTGGTGAAAGATAGTGCTTCTTCCATATTCTAATAGATTCTGGCAGATTTCTCAAGTGTACATCAATGAGCATTATCGGAGATGATCACACATGATAGGTATCTTAAAAGATCATCATGATAGGGGCATGAGTAACACACGTCATTTGGATAATCTTGGGATCTTCTAATCCCTAACCTTCGGAGAACTATTTAAGAAAGTTAGTCTAGGAATGCATTAAAAGCTTTTTTTTTTTCTTTATTTGGTCTTATGGTTCTTTTGTGCTCTGATGCTTTGCTTGTTATGATCAATAAGAACCTAATTCGAGGGGAATTTTATGTCTAGTTCCCTCGATTATTATTTACGAATCTTGATTGATTAATAAAAATTGTTCTAGTTTTTGTAATCATTGCACGTTCTTAATTGCTTAGTATTGGTTATGTGGATGAGGAGGATATGCCCCAATGTTGATGGCGCCCATGCCATGATAGATCTATGCAAGTTCTAAGAGGTTAGGCATAGCTGAGTTTTTGGATTAGCGCTTGGCTTATTGGGGCTAGTAGGCCTTTGAATTCCCGGGTTCAAACATAGAACCCGATTGACACTTAACACCTAGCATAATTAATAATCAAGATAACTATAATACATACTCCCAACTCCTTCTAAGTGTGCTTAACGACATCTCCAATTATGTCATTTAATAGTGTTGTACAAGTAAACTAAAGAAAGAGCATAAACTATTAGGCTATTGATTAAGTGGAAAGGAAGTAATAGGAATCTCTCATCATTCCCGGGGAAAATACAACCCTCATGTTCACCCATAAAGTATTACTTGATAACTCGTCCACTTATGGTATCATGGACAACCTGTAGTATTAAGTGCATATTTGCATGCTTTTATAATCACATAATTGACACACCCATAATGCGTCCGTTAATACACCAATCAAAGGAGAAAAGGGACACTCCACTATCTTTTGACTCACCCTCTTAACCCTCTTTAATCTTGAGGTTCTAACCCTAATGGAGACCTCTCTCTTACCAAGGTGAACAAATCATCCAACCCAAATCGATCAATAGACCAATCAAGCAAGCAAGCATTAAGGAAAATAAGATTAAATCTTAATTAAAATTTGATTAAAAGGAAACACAAGGCAAATGATACAAGATTAGAATCCTAGGGTTCACATGCCCAAATACCTACTTTGGTTTAGCCCTCCATGCTGTAAATTACAAAATAAATAATAAAGGAAATAAAACCTGTAAATTTCATGGAAATAAACCCCGTTTAATTCGTGATAATGGCCTTGATGGATAGCTTTAATGTCTTGATGGATTCCTCTTCTAAATTAGGTCGCCATGGCTTCCTTGATGCTATCACGAAGGGAAATCAATCAAAGTTGGTGAAGAAGTGTTCCTAAAGCCGCAAAGACCTCCACTCCAAACCCTAGCCACCTTGCATCTCAACCAACGTGAAAAGTCCCCCAAAGAATAAGGCAAATCGGTCATTTAAAATAAATAACTCATGCCTGTCACGTGCCTCTACCTGCCAGGGTGGACTACCACAAGACCGAGTAAGCAGTAGATTTTTCCACCTGCTTGGTCAGAATTTTGACCTGCCACAATATTTTGGTACAGTTATTATATACAGTGTTGCTGTAGTTTTTTCTTGCATAATGCTTCCTGAATTCTCCTTCCCTTAAGGCCACACAAATGGGCACACGCCCTCATGGTAGGTCATGAGACTTCTTATTGACTAAGCATCATTGGGAAGGCTCTTGAAGTCTTCACACAAGTCAAGACATGAGAATGTGGCTACCTTTGTGCCCAACCAACTCACAATCTAACTTGAATTCCTTCGGAAGTTGGCATACACCCCCATGTATAAGAACTCCACTTGTGGCTTGATCCTTGTGTTGCATAAAAGACTCCCAAATAGTGCCTTCATAACCTATCTTTGTACTTGCCAATTTGAGTGCATGTACCGCAAGTGCACGGGTGTCAAAGTCATAAAATAACCGGTGAGTAGGGTAGTCGAACCTATAGGAAACAGGATTACTAGTACTAACTTCTTCTCTTCTATCTAGCCTAATGATCAATGGGATGATGTGATGATCTAGTGTGCGAGGAAATGAATACCAAAAATTAATATGCAAGGGTAAAATAGAGGGACATTTCAATTAGTAAAAGTGGGGTATTCGGGGGAATGCTCTCGCTAGGATTTAGGTATTAGGTACCAGGTATGTAAAGGGTTTCTAGAATGAGTACGTTAAGTCATGGAAATCCAAAGATAATTGGTCCCTGCCTCCAGACCACCAATACTAGTCCCCTACGAGGTTCCGGTGGAGAAATCGCTCAATCTTAACACCTCACACCACATATGACCATAATAGACTCTGGGGATTCCTAAGCGTACACACAATTCCCAAAGATAGATCTAACCCTACTTCTAGGTGAAAGATCTCTAACCCCCTACAAAGTCCTTGCGGAGAAATCTCTCAATCTTATGCCTCACACCTAATATGGTTGCATAAAGCCTAGGGAATACATAGATAGGATGTAATAATTAGAGGGGAAAGGAGACGGTCCACTATCTCATGACTCACCCTCTCAACCCTCTTCAATATTGAGGTTCTAACCCTAATGGTGACCTCTCTCTCACAAAGGTGAACAAATCATACAAACCAAACAACCATAACATTAATAAGGCAAGAAAGCATTAAGAAAACAAGATTGAAACTCAACCAAACTCTGATTAAATAGAAACACAAAGCAAATCCACACAAGATTAGAATCTTAGGGTTTACAAGCCCAAATACCCTCAATAGGTTTAGTTCTCCATGGAGCAATATACAAAACAAACCATCAATGAATGAAAGTATATAAAAGCCGTAGAAAAAAAACCCTCCTATATATGAACCGATGGCCTTGATGGAGAGTTTCGATGTTTTGATGGAATCCACTCTGACACTAGGATCACCGGTGGTTTCCTTGATGCTATGATGGAGGAGGGATCCATCAAAGTTGGTGAAAAAATGCCTCCTAAGCTGCAAAGGCCTACTCTCAAAAACCTAGCCATCTCACCTCTCAAGAGCCGCACAAAAGATGTCAAGAAAATAGGGTAAATCAGCTATTTATAACCATAAACCGCGTCTGTCATGTGCCTCCACACGACTGTGTGAGTTTTCACGTGCCCGGGTGAGCTGTAGAAATTCCCACGTGACTGTGTGGAATTTTTACGCAGTCACATAAACAGTGTTTTTGCTACAGTACTGTTTCATTAATTTGCTATAGTACTCTTCATTAACACGGCTCAAACACTCTTCTCTTGAGGGCATATGGTTGGGCACACGTCCATGTGCTATGTTATGAGACTTTTCATCATCGAAACATCATTGGAAGCTCTTGCATTCTTCACACAAGTAGGGACCATAGGAGTGTGACTACCTTTGTGCCCTTCCAACTTACAAATTGGCTTGAATTCTCTTGGAAGTTGGCACACACCCTCGTGTACATGAGCTCCTCTTATGTCTTGATCCTTATGTTGTACAAAAACTCCCAAAATGTGTCTTCATAACCTACCTTTTCTTCATTTTCTTCCTTCAAGACATTCACAACCTAATTGCACAAAGGAACACCAAATACACTTTATGAGACATAAACTATGGTAAAAATGATGCGCAGTGCATGTAAAACATATAGAGAAATATGTCTACTCAAGCACTTATCATTGGGCTTGACAACGATCATTCTCAATGAACAATGGCCGTTGTGATGACCGTTGTGTTCAAATATTAAACCAAAGGAAGATAAGATACAATGGGCATTATCCACCCATTGTGAGGTCGTTTTATAATTTTCCCCACTCATCTTGCCTTAGCAACACCTGGCAATAGAGTTTCCCGTTGTCAGGTGGTCGTTGTCCTATTATAGTACACAACAGATGCATCACGGGTGTTGTGTGCCTATGGTGATTCTAGCATGATGCACAATAGAGCTACTGAATCACACAACGGGCTGTTGTGTGCCCTTTGTACTCATCTAGAGAGCTACACAGCCTTTATATCAGGCATGTCAAGACTATTATGGTCTCATAACAGCCATAATATACCCGTTGTACATGCGTTATCCATTCCTGCATTACATTTTTCGTATTCTATTGATTGACTTTTTGTATTTTTTCTAAATTTCATGATATAGGTCAAAATAGAACTGCCAGTGGTCCACAGGTAGGGGCCAAGAAAAAGAAAAAGACCAAAGAGTCTTCTTGGCCAGTAGTGTTGTGGTTCAAGGATCCTGAGCACAGGGCCTTCTAGAGGAGGCTCATCGATCAGAGATTTGTTAAGGGTCGAGTCATTGACTAGCTAACACTAGAGAAGATTGGCCTCACTAATGAGGTACAACAAGACTTGATTTTTGTACATGGCTGGGAAGAGTTCTTCGGCATCCGAGAACCAACTTATTATGAGCTGACACTGGAGATGATGAGCTCATTCGAGCTGGATAGGATGATTATCAACCTCAGCCACCATGAGATCATCAACATTGAGATGTTTGGGGCAGAGTACCTAATGTTGTACACAAATTTTTCCATGCCGATGGGGCTCATCAACGTGGAGTACACTCACACCGAGTTATACTCCCAACTCCACATCGACCTGGCTATCCACCTGAGTGCTAATTAGGTCTAAACCAAGACACTTTGAGTCTGCGAGACATATGTATACGGTACCTTGAAGGCTGATGCGCTAATCGCAAGTGTACAGGTCGCGTACAAGTAATACAGTGGTACACCATGAGGGGTAGGGTTGTCAAACCTCAGGGAATTGTACTCAAAGTACTTATTGCTCTTATGATATCTAGTGAATTACAAGGAGTGTGAGTGAATCGAGAAACAATAAGTAAGGATACATTGGTGGAAATGATAGGAAGGCTAGGACCGAGTCTTTCAGCAATATGAGAGTAATACCACGGGGTGATCCCTACAAACTTCTACATGCTACGTTATCCTAAGTGCCTACCAAGTACATTCCAACGATCCTAGTGTGTGCTCACAAGCAATGTTGCATCTATGATTTTCAACTACACCAACTTTTGCTAGGGTAACTATGCACTTCTGATAAGTGCTCGTGTATAAGCTATATGAAGTATATTTTTCTTACATTGAGCATCGTTTTATTCATATTTTATCGCTTATATGTGTGCATTTATGTTCTTTTGTCCATGGATGGTTGTGGAGATGAATTGAGGAGAAAAGAAGCAAGAATAGATCATGAACACTACTATTGAGGAAGTTCTTGAACCGGGTAAGGAACAAGGCATAAGTTGTGTTCAAAGACATATGAGTGTGTGCCAACCTCCAATTGAGTTTAAGAGAATATGAGAATTGGAGGGGCACAAGGGCAGTCACACTCACATGTTCCGTCTTGTGCAACACTATCAAGAGCTTCGTCAATGTGGTTCAATTGAAGAAGCAACGTGATCTACCGCCTGATTGTGTATCCAATTTGGTGGCCTCATTGAAAAAATGAATTCGGGAGCATTTCGGATGAGTACTGTAGCAGTTACTATAGCAAATTGATGTAGGGAAAAATACTGTAGCAAGTTACTGTTCACAGTATGCTGAAAATCTGGAAAATAGAGAATCAACAACCCCGTGTGGAAAATCCACAAAGGCATGTGGATGCCTGATTTCACGTTATAAATACCCTGTTTTGGGTCTTTTTTTGGGATCCCCTTGGACTATCTTTTGCCTATATTTTGGGAGGCTCGCGGCTAGGGTTTGGAGAGGTTCTTGGAGGTCTTTTGAGGTCGTTTTACGGCGTCGGCATCGACATCCTTTGGAAGATAGCTATTGGGGAAGCTTTCATCGGCATTGATTCGGCGAGGTGTGCCCTATGCTTGATAAGGGATTTGGTGGATAAGATTAGGAGACTCAACAAGACCATCGATACAGACCACAAGAGGGTTTTCTTTATGGTTTTTATGTATATGTTCCCAAACTCTTTATTAATTTTGTATTGCTCCATGGAGAGCTAAACCCCTAGTGGGTATTCAGACTTATAAACCCTAGGATGACATTATTTATATGACTTTTATTATGCTTTCTTAATTGATTCTTTTAATTGAGTTCCAATCTTGCATGTTAATTGTATTGATTTTCCCTTAGCCGTGATACTAGGGTTGAGAATCATCTAAGTTATCCTTTGAAGGTGTGACAACTTCTATAAGATTAGACTACCCGAGATTGGAGAGGGTGGAGAGGGTGAGTCAAGAAGTAGCGGAACGTCCCCTTTCCCCTCCGGTGTGATTTTCTCTACCTCCGTGTTCCAAGAGTTCTTTGTGGTCAAGGTAGAGTGAAGTTCTAGGAGATGAACTCCGTTGCAGCTTAGTTGAGCGAGAAACAGAGTGAAAGGTTGTAGTGAATCCTAGGGCTAGGGCTTAACTGAGACTAGAGTTCTTTCATCTGGACCAAAGGGTTAGAACTATATTTAGAGACAGGGTCTATCACTTGGAATCCCTTGAACCCCAAGTAGTTCCACGTGGTGTAAGGCTTAGGAGATGGACTCCGCTAGGGCTTAGTTGAGCGATCAATAGAGTGAAGGGTTGTAATGAATCCTATTACCGGGGCATAGTATTGGAACTAGTCACGGTTGACATTAGGTTTCGGACAGTATGCTTTAGGATTTCATGACTCATTAGACATCAACTAGAAGATATAATATTAGTCTTACACTTGAAGCAACTAATCTTAGGGAGAGTATTGTCCGGGTGCCCCAATTTCTTATCGATTACCTCTCCTTACCTTTATTGCTCTTCTTACGTTCTTTTACTTTTCTTTGCACATAAATATTAATCTCATTCACCATCATTGTTTTCACACTAGCTTAGTAGCAACGTCTCTTGTTTCTTAACAACTATTCCCTATGGATTCGACTACCCACTCACCGGGGTACTTTATTACTTCTACAACATGTGCACTTGCGGTACACACACGCAAGGGGTGTGTCAACTTCTTGCTAGACAAGCCGTGCACCGAGTTTCACCCAAACAACTGTGTAAATTAACACATCGAGTTATGAAACACAATATTAAACACAAGAATCAAATAGAACTCCGTAGAACAAAGAGAAATAAGTGTCAAAGCATACAAATCGTCTAAATTCACAACCCTAGAGCACTATAGCCAGTTATCCCCTCAGGGGCTAGTACAACAAGGAAAATACAATGAAAGAACAATGAGAGGATGACATGACTCCTTTCTCTTCTCTAGATGATCTCCCTTGTCGAGTTCCATGTGCTAACCCCACCTCTTTTGGTGCCTCAAAATCGTCCTTGGTCTACTTAGGTGGTGTGTTGACGCTTGATCTTCACTCTCATCCAAGTCCTCGCGGTGGAGAAGAAAATCTCTGAACAAAAGGTGAGAAGAAACCCTAAATCTGGAGTTAAAAGTTTCAAGCTCGACACAGTCTTCACATGGTCATGTTCAGCCTGTGTCTTTTTCAGAGAATTACTTAAGTAAAAAGCTCGAGATAATCAGCGGCAGCCGCATGGTCGTGCAGTCCCTTTGTCTAGCGGTACATGCCCATGTAACTAGCAATGACCGTGTTCCTCTTGAAGAACAAGGGATGAATTTTTTCCCAAAGATTTGTAGTGGAAGGAACACGGGCGTGTAGTGACCATGTTCTGCCCAAGACACTCCCATGTCAGGATTCTGTTAGTTTGCTTTCCAGGCTGGGAAGATTAATGGCTAGAGCATGGTCGTGCTCTGCCCGTGTTTAGCTTTGCGGTTTTACTGTAGCATTACTGTAGCAGTTTTACTGTAGTAGTTAATGTGCAAAATCACAACTTTGCGGTTTCTTGTAGCCCGTATTACAGGCTCCCTCACGAGCCGTATATGGACCGTGAGGCCACCCGTGAGCTTGCCCGAACTCATCTTTTAATGGACTTTGGCTTGGGTTTTCAAGGGGATCTGGAGTTTTCTTCTTAGGGCCTCTCACCAGCACCTTCGAATTGAGGAAGAAGAAGCTCTTGGAGGGCGATCTAGGCAAGGATTTGGCAAGGAGAGCAAGGTTTTGGGAAGATTCTACATCCTAGGGCTTACATTTGGAGGTTGAAGACTAGGGAAGCCAACCCTTGGAGTGTCGTCTTTGGAACTTCTCCGGCCTTCATCCTTTGAGGGAGTTCTTCTCATGCCTTTGTTGGTTGTTTCCATGCATTTATTGTTGTATTTAGTGAACATGAGCACTTAAACCCCAAGGTCACCGGATGTAGGTGAACCTTGGGGGTGAACTTGTGATGTTTTGGATGATTTTGTTCTATTTATTGTTTTTGGCTTGTTTGTGATCCATTGTTTGGTGTTTTATAAGCTTGGTATGTATGAGAACTCTATGTATCAAAAGACTTAGGAAATGCTAGGTTGCATGACCATTGCCCTAGTGTTAGACTCACCAAACTTGGAAGGGAAATACATATAAATACGCCGTGACCATCGGGTATTTGTACCCCTCCACTCCTAGGGTTTAGTACTCTTTTGTATTGTAACCCTAGTTTGAGAAAACCACTTCACCCTTTGCAATCGTAGGGGTAATCTTGGGCGGTATATGTACCGTATCCAATACCCGTACCGGATTAGGGGCCGACTTCCGTGACCATCGGGTTGGCCTAGTCTAGGGTTTTCTCGGTCCAATTAGCCACTTGCATGTTAGTTCAAGCATCCTACTCACTTTAGTAGCCCCTAAGGGAATCCTCATCCGTGACCACTACTAGCCCTATTTTACCCCGTATCTTGCCCTCATATGTTAGCTTTGGTTATTTACTTATCTAGCTTCTTTGCATTATATTCACAATCTTGAATTGTATCGGTCAAACAAAATTGTAAAAGGGAAGTAAGGGTAGCTTCTCGGGCCCCAGGGAATACGACCCCTGTGTCACGCACAGGGTATTACTTGACGACCCGTGCACTTGCGGGATAGCATTCATCAAGTTTTTGGCGCCGTTGCCGGGGACCCACAAGAAATACTCGGAAAACTTTGCGCGTGTTGATTTGACCACTTTCTTGTTTTGCATTTATCATCCTTTGTATATATTCCATTATCTATCGTTTTGCATTTTTTTTTTTCTTACCTCTCGTCGATTTCTAATTCTTGACTCTGGTTTTGCAAGGTACCTATTTTATGACACGTTCGAGTCAAGCAAACCTAGTTGAACCCGACAATGAAGTAGAGAGAACTCTGCATCAAAGGTTGAGAGAGTTGGGTGAGAGTTCGAGACAAAGAGGACAAGAGTTCGTTGTGGAATCAAGTGAACCTACCGTTATGGCCGAACCAAGGAGGACCCTATCTGATTATGAGCGGCCTCAATTCACCGGTGAAGAATTCAGTGTTCAGGCATCGGCTGTTCTGGCTAACAATTTTGAAATTAAAGCGAGCACGATTGGAATGATTCAGAATTCGGTTCAGTTTGACGGGTTGGCAGATGAAGACCAGCACGCTCATCTATCTCCCTTCTTGCAAATTTGTTCAACCATCAAGATAAACTCGGTATCTGATGATGCCATCCGGCTGAGACTTTTTCCATTCAGTTTGAGGGGAGCAGCTTATAGGTGGCTCACATCCTTGGCTCCCGGCTCCATCACCACTTGAAAGGATATGGTGGAAAAATTCTTGGCCCGATATTTTCCTCCTAGCAAAGCAGCGAGGTTGAGCCAAGAAATATCATCCTTCAAGCAGGGAGATTCGGAGACACTCTTTGAAGCACATGAAAGGTTTAAAGACTTGTTGCGCAAATGTCCTCACCATGGATTTCAGTCTTGGATTAGAGTGCAAATGTTTTGCAATGGGCTGAATTATTCAACAAGGCAACTGATTGAAGCCGCAGCAGGTGGATCCTTGAGTAACAAACTGCCTGAAGAAGCTGAAGCTTTGATTGAAAATATGGCCAGCAATGAGTGCCACTGAAGTACTAGGCAAAAAGCACCAAAGGCTGCAGGGCTATATGAGGTGAATGAAAACACGGCATTGACAGCTAAGGTTGAAGCCTTGACAAAGAATCTCTCAGACAATAATACCTTGGTCAGTTCATTGGCACAGAAGGTTGAGCAATTGATGTTGGGGTCCAATTCCACCCTTAAAGCCGTGATGTCTTGTGACACATGTGGAGCGGGGCATGCAACGTCACAATGCCCTATATTCATTACCCCATCTGCACCTGTGGAGTCCGTTGATTATGTTGGAGGTGGATCTAGAGGGCCGGGAAATCAATATGGTAACACATACAATCAAGGTTGGAGGAATCCCCCGAACATGCCCTGGGGTCAAGGCCAAGTTCAACAGAGGCCCCCTCCACCTCAAGCAAGCCATTACCAAGCACCACCGCAACAAGAAAGAAAGTATACCACAGAGGATGTTTTGGCCAAATTTATGATTAACACCGAAACACGGTTTCAGGGTATTGAGAAAAGATTGGATGAGTTCGGTACCGTGTTGAGAAATGTTCAAGCATCTATGCAATCCCTTGAGAACCAAGTGGGACAGCTTGCTCGAGCACATTCTGATCATCCTTCGGGTAGCTTGCCAAGCAACACTGAAAGCAACCCGAGGGAACACTTGAAGGCTGTTACACTAAGGAGCGGAAAGCAATTGGAAGCAAGGGCCGAGACGAGTCCAAGTGCTTCTAATGATAGGGTAACCGATCGGGAAGACCCTCATTTGAACAAGAAAGAATGCAAGGATGATAAGGGGGAATGTAGTTATGATGTCCAAAAATCCCCGGCCCCTAAGGTGAACGAGTACAAGCCCGTGGTACCTTACCCGACAAGATTGAAACAAGACAAGGAGGATGCTCAATTTAAAAAGTTTTTGAACATATTCAAGCAACTCCACATTAATATCCTATTGGTGGAGGCCCTTTCACAAATGCCCAAGTATGCCAAGTTCATGAAAGACCTCATCACAAACAAAAGAAAGCTAGAAGATGTGGACTCAGTGACTCTATCGGGGAATTGCTCCGCCTTAATTCAAAAGAAGTTGCCCAAGAAACTCAATGATCCTGGTAGTTTCATCATCCCTTGCGTACTTGGTGAAGGAATACAAGAGAATGCTTTAGCCGACTCGGGTGCAAGTATTAATGTGATGCCCTACAAGTTGTTCTTGAAACTGGGATTGGAAGATTTAAGGCCTACACGAATGACTCTACAACTAGCCGACCGTTCTATGCGGAGACCAAGGGGTATTGTTGAAGATGTCCTTGTAAGGGTTGACAAACTCATCATTCCCGTGGATTTTGTGATTTTAGATGTGGATGATGATGTTGAGGTCCCCATCATTCTCGGTCGCCCATTCCTAAACACTTCAGGAGCATTGATTGATGTCAAGGGCGGAAAGATGACGTTAAGAGTTGGTGATGAACAAGTGGTCTTTACTCTTCCCGATGCAATGCGGCACACACTTGACCATGATGATAGTCTTTATTTCATGGATAAAACTGATGCAATTATTTCTGATTGTGTGCAGGAAGTTCTGGCTTTGAACCCACTTGATGAAATTTTGGAAGAGCTAGAAGAGGAAAAGATAGAAGAAAATGAAGCCCCTCCTCCACCAATGCAACAATTTACTCAAGTGATGTTAGACTCCCCACTACATGACAAGGAGAAGAAACCCATGAAAAAGGTGTGGAGAAAAACAAAGGAAAAACCAAAGAAAGTTGTAAAGATTGCGACGGCATCACCCGAGGATGTAGATGCCATACTCATGGAAAACCACGGGAAGTTCAAGATCTTTTCATGCCTCTCCATGAACTTTTCGGGTAACAATGCATCATCAAAGGTTGGAGGTAAATTTCCTCTTTTTGTCCCACCATGATTGTTGAGGTAAAACACGTCAAGCTAACGACGTTAACCAAGCGCTTCTTGGGAGGCAACCCAAGTTTAAATTCATTGCAATTTCATTCTTTTGTGTTTGAGTGTTTGTGCTTCTCTTTTTCGTATTTTTGTTGTGTCTTAGCATGTTAGCTCCCTAGGGTTTGTTCTTGTGTGCTCTTATTGTTCATCATTTTGCTTAATTCATATATGCATGCTTGTATGTTGTTGTGAGTTGTCTAATGATTAGGTTTCATGAGATTCATGTTTTGATTGCTTTCATGCTTTATTCGGCTTTAATTTGAGTGTTTTTGAGCTTTGGAGGAGTGTTCTTCAATGCTAAATCGAGTTGAGAACCAATTTTTGTTCACAAGTGTGCCTTTAAGCAAGGGAAAGAACCCTTGCGGGCAAGCTCACGGCCGTGAGCTTGCCCGCAAGCCAAACAGAGAGCACTCACGGCCAAGCTCACGCCCGTGAGCTTGGCCCGTGAGCCAAACAGAGAGTACTCACGGCCAAGCTCACGGCCGTGAGCTTAGCCGTGAGCCAAACCGAGAGCTCTCACGGGTGAGCTCACGCCCGTGAGCTCACCCGTGAGGCTTTTCGGGGCTTGAGTGTTTAAGCCTCACTTGGCCTTTCATTCTATTCATCATCCTCTCCACTTGACACTCTCACTTCCCTCTCATTTCTTCTCCATTTTCTTCCATTTTTCTTGCTTTAAATCGCTCTCACTCTCCTCTAAAAACATTTGGTGCTTAAAATTTGAAGAAAAACCACTCTTTTGGCCGGATTCAACTCAAGTTTCACTCCCAAAACCCTAGGTTTTGAGGTGAGTTTTTGATCTCATGAACTTGGTATTTCCATGGTTGTGTGGGCTGATTTTCCCATGGTTTATTCTCTCCTTGGCTTCTACAAGCTTGTATTATTGTTTTGGAATGATTGTATTTTGAGATCATCAAGTTTTCAAACAAGGTTCTTGAAAAAAAATTTTGGAATATTGTAGCACTGAGAATTTTTCATGATTCCTTCATTTTTCAAGACTTTTGTTGCTTGTAGCTTGTCTAATTGAGCTTCCATTAATTTTGTAGGATGAGAACTAAGAAGGTTGCCTACAAGAGAGCCCGGAATGACTCTCCTCCGCCTCACGAGCAACCTAGGTTTAAGAAAGAAGAACATAAGAATCGATTTGCGCTTCTTTCGCGCAAGAACTTTGGGATGATAAAGAAGATTGATTGGGATGTTCTAAAAACCCTGGGTTTGGATGAAACAATTTTGGAGCTCATCACACACGACGGTTGGGATAAATTATTCTCCATTGACGAACCCACATACAAGGAATTAACTCTTGAAGTGTTAAGCACCTTTGAAATCTATCACTTCAATCCATTTTCTCGCCAACCCGGATATGTGTCATTTCGTGCCTTCGGGAAGAGCCACAGAGTCACTCAAGATCAATTGGGCATTTACATGGGATTCTACACAGAAGCATTCACCCAAAGGCCGGAATTCAAGGATTTAGGCAGGGATTTCCCTTATCCCGTGACCAATGTTACATATTGGAACACTATTGCTAACCGGTCACGTACCAAGAAGGCCTCCCAGTTGAAAGACCCCGCCCACAGATACATTCACGCCCTATTGACTCGGAGCATTGGGGGTCGACTGGATTCTACCAGGGTAGTATCACGCACGGACTTACTGATGTTGTATAGCATTATACAGCGGTACCCCCTCCACATGGGTCATTTGGTCGCCGATGTCTTTGCCCACCAAGGCAAGTTTGTCCGCCTGGGATCCATTTACGCTGGGCCCTACATCACACGCTTGATCAAGGGTATGGATCTTCTTGAGGGAACCCAGGGCATGATAGTTGTGGGTGCAGTCATCCCACTCAGTTTGCAGACATTGGTATGCATTGGTATTGTTGAGCGACGGGGCAGTACACACAGGATACTACGACGCCAGTCTGACCCCGGCCCATCTCATGACACCGAGTCTGAGTCTCGATCCGAGTCCGAGTCGGATGATGCTGCTGCACCCAGGGCGCCTCGACATTCGCTGGAGGAGAGATTTGACACTTTTCGTGCTAAGGTCTGCGAGCAGTTGCAGATGTTGACTGCTTCGGTGAGCCGCCTTGAGACCGCCACCGCCGACATTTTAGCGTTCTTACGCAGCTCGTCATCGTCAATCGGCACCACTTCAGCGGCCACCACTTGTGCAGCACCGTCATTCCCTTCTGGCCCTTAGACTCACGTTGCATGCTTGCTATGTTGCTTTGTTGTTTTTATTCCTGTTTTTGTTACATTTTTTTTGTTTCATGTTGTACTTTGTACTCTTGAGTAAGCTAGGGCCTCGCCCTGCTAAACTTTTTCTGGGTGTTTTGAGACTTTTGTTATTTGCTCTCTTCTGTTATTCTTAATTTCTTGAGTTGTGATCTATGCTTCTTGTTCTTTCAGGAAAATTGTTACTGAGTTTCACACTCCGCGCCCTCTGTATTCTTTCGCCCCACCAACCTTGAGGATCACATCACATTCTTCATCAGTTGTTGGGGAAGTTTCTTTTACTCCATTTACTTGTGCTTACCATGTTTGTCCCACCCTGTTCTGCTGACTTATGTACATTGGGGACAATGTATAGCTTTAGGTGTGGGGATGGATTTTTGGAGTATTTTTATTCTGTGCATGCTTTGATTACCTATGATAGCTATGATCTATATGTTTAGAATTTCCTGGCTTGGTAGAATGATAGTTGTGAGCTGTACCTTTACATGTGCTTGAATGTAGTTCTATTTCACCTTTAGTGCAACCCTATACCTATACACGATAGCTTCTACCTTGTACACTCCAACCAACCCATTATAATGATTTTGGAATTAAATTGTTAAATTCTATTTTCAATACTCTTTTAAGAGCTTTTGTGTTCCTTTATTATTTCTCTAGCCTATTGTGAACTATTGTAGTAGGTTTAGCCAGGGGATTTGAGAGTTAGTCTGTACATATATATATCTAAAAAAAAAAAAAAAAAGTCTATGACAGTATTCCTCTGCTAGTACAGCATGAATGCGTCTATGTAGACTGTAATCAAGTAGGATGGGTGGCTCTTGTGCCTTGCCAGCATGTGCATCCGTCTGAAAGATTTTTGTGCAGTCTATGTTAGTCGGGGACTCAGTTAAAAAAAAAAAAGAAAAAGAAAAAAAAAGTGTGTGTATTTGTATATATGTAAGAGTTAAGTATCTTGATTCCCTGGAGCTTGCTACACAGTCACCTCAGTGGTAGAGTCCTGTTCAGGAACCGAAAGACTTTTAACTGAGTATTGAGGATGCTTTTAACATTTTAATGTCATTTTCATTGTATGTGGGGTGAATGGTCAGCCTGGGGTAATCCAGGGTGTGGAGGTCAAGGTGGAAGTCAGCACACACTCACGGGGCACTCTAGGAGAAATAGAACTAGTATTACTTGACTATTCATTGATCAGCTCACTTCTTGATTTCTGTCCATTCATGCCTGTGGAGTTCTTTACTTTTGAGCTTGAGGTCGTACTTTAGCCGTTTATCTTCTTGCCCCTGTTCTTCATGTTTATTTGCTTGGGGACAAGCAAATGCTTAGGTGTGGGGATGTTTGATAAACGTCTAAATGTACGTATTTTATATGTATACTTGCGCATGCTTTTCGTATTTTGTTGATGATTCGATGCCCTATTGTGGTCTATATTGTTTTATTTCGTGTTTCAGGTACTACTGTAGCACTACTGTAGCTGTCCGAAGCGCGAAGAGTTGGAAGGAGAATGAAGTCTGGAAACCCTCACGGGCAGGCTCACGGCCGTGAGGTCATCCGCGAGAAGTACTGTAGCCCGTATTACAGGCTCCCTCACGGGCCGTATATGGACCGTGAGGCCACCCGTGAGCTTGCCCGAACTCATCTTTTAAAGGACTTTGGCTTGGGTTTTCAAGGGGATCTGGAGTTTTCTTCTTAGGGCCTCTCACCAGCACCTTCGAATTGAGGAAGAAGAAGCTCTTGGAGGGCGATCTAGGCAAGGATTTGGCGAGGAGAGCAAGGTTTTGGGAAGATTCTACATCCTAGGGCTTACATTTGGAGGTTGAAGACTAGGGAAGCCAACCCTTGGAGTGGCGTCTTTGGAACTTCTCCGGCCTTCATCCTTTGAGGGAGTTCTTCTCATGCCTTTGTTGGTTGTTTCCATGCATTTATTGTTGTATTTAGTGAACATGAGCACTTAAACCCCAAGGTCACCGGATGTAGGTGAACCTTGGGGGTGAACTTGTGATGTTTTGGATGATTTTGTTCTATTTATTGTTTGTGGCTTGTTTGTGATCCATTGTTTGGTGTTTTATAAGCTTGGTATGTATGAAAACTCTATGTATCAAAAGACTTAGGAAATGCTAGGTTGCATGACCATTGCCCTAGTGTTAGACTCACCAAACTTGGAAGGGAAATACGTATAAATACGCCGTGACCATCGGGTATTTGTACCCCTCCACTCCTAGGGTTTAGTACTCTTTTGTATTGTAACCCTAGTTTGAGAAAACCACTTCACCCTTTGCAATCGTAGGGGTAATCTTGGGCGGTATATGTACCGTATCCAATACCTGTACCGGATTAGGGGCCGACTTCCGTGACCATCGGGTTGGCCTAGTCTAGGTTTTTCTCAGTCCAATTAGCTACTTGCATGTTAGTTCAAGCATCCTACTCACTTTAGTAGCCCCTAAGGGAATCCTCATCCGTGACCACTCCTAGCCCTATTTTACCCCGTATCTTGCCCTCGTATGTTAGCTTTGGTTATTTACTTATCTAGCTTCTTTGCATTATATTCACAATCTTGAGTTGTATCGGTCAAACAACATTGTAAAAGGGAAGTAAGGGTAGCTTCTCGAGCCCCAGGGAATACGACCCCTGTGTCACGCACAGGGTATTACTTGGCGACCCGTGCACTTGCGGGATAGCATTCATCATAGTTCTAACCCTTTGGTCCAGGTGGAAGAACCCTAATCTAAGTTAAGCCCAGTCCTAGGATTCACTCAATCCTTCGCAAGGGAGTGCATCTCTTAGTACTTGACTCTACTTCGATCGCTAAAAAATCAAAGAAAACGGAGGTAGGGAGAAATCACACCGGAGGGGAAAAGGGACGCTTCTCTACCTCACGACTCATCCTCTCAACCCTCTTCAATTTTAAGTAGTCTAACCCTATAGGAGTTGTCACACCTCCAAAGGGTAACCTAGATTATTCTCAACCCTAGTGTCACGGCTAAGGGAAAACAATTGCAAAAGATAATTAAAATTGAAACTCGAATTTATTCATCAATAATGGAAAAGCATAATAGCAATGTCATAGAAACATAATAATCCTAGGGTTTTACAAGTCCGAATACCCACGAGGGGTTTAGCTCCTCATGGAGCTGTACATGTTCATCAAAGTCTAAAAGAAAGCACAAATTCAAAACATTGATGAAAACCCCCTTGCGTATGGTGTGGTCGTGGTCTTGTGCGGCCGCCGAACGTCGATGATGATGCCGATGACGCGCTCCAAACCTCCACGAAGTCCTCTCCGAAACCCTAGCCACACTCTCCAGAAGTTGGGGAGAAAGTTAGGTCAAAAAATATCTCAAAAGTCTCCAAAATCGGTCTTTTATAATGTTGAGTAGCGGCTTTAAAATTGGACTTGTCGGGACTTCACACGGCGGTGTGGAATTTCCACACGCCCATGTGAAGTTTCTGGGTTGTTGAAAAATTAATTCACACGGCCGTGTGGAATTTCCACACGCCCGTGTGAACTCTCTGAAATCCTGTTTTTCGGTAGAAAGTGAACAGTAGCTTGCTACAGTGTTTTACTATAGTAACAAGCTACATTGCTGCTATAGTAACTCGCCGAAACGCTCCCGAATCCATTGTTCTTCATCGAGACCATTGATTTGGGCACACAATCAATGGTAGATCGTGCCGATTGCTTCAAGTCTCCTTCTTGGTGAAGTTCTCCTAAGCAACACGAGTTAGACATGTTGTGAATGTGACTGCCTTTGTGCCCCTCCAAAGGAGGTTGGCACACACTCACAAGTATAGGCTCGTGCGTTGTTCCTTGCTTGGTCCGAAACCTTCCCAACAATGGCGAACACGATCTTACTTCGTTCTTCTTTTCCAATTAGCTCCACAAACCTATAATGCATAAGAATACACAAATGCGCACCAATTAGTAATAAAATCTGATAAAAGGTATGCTCATTGTAAGATAATAACGCTTTGCATTACTATAACACAAGCACTTATCAAACTCCCCCACACTTAAGCTTTTGCTTGTCCTCAAGCAAAAATAAAACGTGAATGTATTTGGGAAGAACAATTGAAAGTGCCCGGCCTTAGGTTCATCAAAAGTATGCAAAGGAAGCATTCTACAAGTTAGGGGAAATCAAAACATCGCATAAAGATATCATTGCTCTAGCTAAAAACTTGAATAAGAAGGGTCAATCAACTCGAAAATGTGTAAGGGTCAATCATTGCCCACAAAAATTCATAACCTTGGATAAGGGTAACTTCATCTTCCTAGTCAGTCTAACTAAGAAATCAGGGTAGCATGAGTAACCATAAACTTTTTTTATTTTCATTTACAATCATATGTCACTAAACTTGTGTAAGCATGTGTACATTGGGGAAAAAGGTGCTTATACTTTACACACATGCTAGTGCTGATCTTTGAAGATATTTCACTTATTTGTTGGAGTTTCCTTGGTCTAAGACAATAATACATTAGACTAGCAATTTCCTTTTACCTCTTGAGAGTTTGACTACTCTATGAGTTTGTGGTTCATCTTGTGTCCCTCTTGAGTACACCTTGCACCTTATGTTTGTTTAGTGAGTGATGTTTTATAGAGGGCGTATAATCAGTACTTACTTTATTGCACTAAGTTAAGATATACGCACAATAGAAATATATGATCCGATTTTGTGCAGTTGGGTAGTACCATAGCAGGAGCTAGACACAGTTCTCTGTTACACTTAGACAGTATGATAAAAATTTCATTCACACGGAGGAGTATGCTCAGTTTCCATCTAATTATCCTTTCATTATGACTCCTAGCCGTGTTTGTAGGATGCTGTGTGGAGACATTCAGTACGATCTAGGGTCTACTAAGGCCTTCCTAATCATTCGGCCAACCCACAGGTAAATTTATGTTATTCTTAGCAAATCGGTGAATGAGCGAGGCAATAGCACTGATGTTTGAGCAAACTTTATCTCCTTGATAAGTGCTTGAGTAAACATATTTCTCTATATGTTTTACATGTATTGAGCATCATTTTTACCATAGTTTATGTCTCACGATGTCTATTTGGTGTTTCTTTGTGCAATTAGGTTGTGAATGCCTTGAAGGAAGAAAGGAAGCAAAGATAGGTTATGAAGGCACATGTTGGGAGTTTTTGTATAACCTAAGGATCAAAACATAAGAGGAGCTCATGTACATGGGTGTGTGTGCCAACTTCTAAGAAAATTCAAGCCAATTTGTGAGTTGGAAAGGTACAAAGGCATTCACACTCCTATGTCCCTATTTGCATGAAGAATGCAAACGCTTCCAAATGATGATTCGACTATGAAAAAGCCTCATAATTTACCACATTGATGTGTGCCCGATCATGTGGCCTCAAGAGAAGAGAGTTTGATCCGTGTTTATGATTAGTACTATTCATGCGACCGCATGAAAATTCCACGTGATTGTATAAAAATTCTTGCATCTCACGCTGGCGCTTGAAATCTTACTTGGTTTCGTTGAGGCACGTGACAGGCACGGTTTATGTCTATAAATAGCGCTTTTGCCCTATTATTTGGAGACCTTTTGCTAGCGATTAAAGCATGACACGGCTAGGGTTTAAAGAGGAGGTCTTTGGCGAATTTGGGGGGCATTCTTCACCAACTTTGATAGATCTTTTCTCCATCATAGCATCAAGGAAGCCTTCAGCAACCTAGCTTCGAAGAGGGATCCTTCAAGACATTGAGCGACCCATCAAGCGCATCATCATGAATTCAAGGGGATTTTATTCCATAGTTTTCATTGCTTTTTAGTGCATTATTCTTTGCTTTGTAATGTGCCCCATGGAGGGCTAAACCCTACTAGGTATTTGGGCTAGTGAACCCTTAGATCTTTATCTTTGTATTGATTTACTTTATACTTTCTATTAAATCCGAATTTATTTGAGTTTCAATCTTGTTTTCTCATTTCAATCTTGTTTTCTCATTTCTTGCATGTCATATTAATCCTTGTGATTGATTTTTATTGCATGATTTGTTGCCTTGGTGAGAGAGAGGTCTCCATTAGTGTTAGAACCCTAAGATTGAAGAGGATTGAGAGGGTAAGTCATGAGATAGTGGAGTGTCCCCTTTCCCTTCCAATTAATTGTTTCCTATCTCCATATTCCCTAAGCTTTATGCAACCATATTTGGTGTGAGGCGTGAGATTGAGGGATTTCTCTACCAGGACCTTGAAGGGCTTAGGAATCTTTCATCTAGAAGTAGGGTTATCTATCTTTAGGAATCGCTTGCACTCTTAGGTATCCCAAGAGCTTATTGCGGTCATATGTGGTGTGAGGTATTGAGATTGAGCGATCTTTTCACTGAGGCCTCATAGGGGACTAGTATCAGTGGCCCGGAGGCAGGGACCAATTGTTCTTGGATTACTTCGACTCATCTAACTCGGTTTAGAAACAATTAGTAAATCTTGCACTTTATGTTAGATCCTATGTAGAGCCTTGCCCGGGTACCTCATTTTTATTGATTGAGATCTTCCTTACTTTAAAGGTGCTTACTCACATGGCAAATTATCACATAAAGATAATGGCACGACTGACCGTGCTACAGTAGACGATAGCGAGAAACAGTGGTACAACCTCTTTTTCTATGCCTCAAGCACCACCAGCATCTCCAAAAGTACCAACTGATAACTTTGACTGTTGAGGCGTCTGATTGCTTCACCGCAAGTGTACGGGATCGCTGAGTAATACCCTATACGTGACACAGGGGTCGTATTCCACGGGGCCAAGGAAGTACTATTACTTACTCTTCATCTATTATTAAGCCTATGATTCTTAGTGAGATGAACAAAATAAAGTAAACTAACCAATCTAATGGCCGGGTTGCTAGTACATAGATGTAGATAAACAAAGGAGTATTAAGCATGAGAAGGGCGTGTTTGGATAAGGAATCAACCTAGGGTTGTTATTAGGGTCCAAACTAGGATGATTTAGAGATGCATTGATGATAATTGAGACCAAGAGATCTCTTAGATGAGTAAACCCAATTTCTCGGTGGCTAACCCCTAATCCCATACGAGTGTTAATCAGAATCTCTTTCTGATTAATCCACCTACGATCGCAATGAGCTCAAGGAAATCTCTAATACGAGTGAACCTACTATCCTTCGGCTTAAACCTAGCAATGGAGGGCTACCGGCACCCGATCTCTCGGCGTGTCGGCTCAAGAATCCCCTTTCAATCTCTCCTAGATCTAGTACACATGAGTAGGTCACATCTACATGTATAACTCATAAAAGAATTACGGATTTCTCCATAAATATAATCCTAGACATGAAAGCATGAAAGATTTAATCTCAAACAACCATCAAACTAAATGATTAACAACATTTAAAGTTCTTACACAAGGTGAACCCTAAGGTTCATCCAAATCCAAACACAATGATAATTTAATCCCTCATGATAAGGGATACTTATACAACATACAAGGTAAAGAAAAATAATAAGGAAGCAAGAAAACTCCCTCTACTATCTTGATCTCCTTGAATCAATGAAGCTTCGAATGATGATGCAATGGTGGCTTAGAACTTCACACAAACTCCTTCTCCCTTGCTTCTCTCCCTCTTGGTGATGTTGTGTGTTCGTTTTCCTCAATTATCATCACCAGAAGATGACCGGAAGGCCTCAAGATTGAGTGGTGGCGGTGGCCTAGAAAGCCAAGAAGAAGGCCCTCCCCCTTATTTCCCTAAAGGAAACCTTTTATAATGCTTCAAAACGTGAGGCATACGGCCTCAATAAGGGGGTCATTGAGGCCATATAACCTAGCAAAAATTCTCTGGATGGGGGGCAGATAGCCTCAATCCCAAGCACTGTTCAAGCCGTATAACTCGATCCAACATTCTGTCCCAAAAAATCCCCATGTGCTACAATGACTGCTATAGTGAATCCGCTACAGTACTGCAACCTGGTTTTCTTCTCTTTTTTTTGCCCAAATTATGTGCTCATGTTCTCCATGGCGTCTACATGCCCTACAATGCAAACAATACTCGATTAAGCACAAAACGGGCATCTATTCCTATAAAAATACATGCTAAGTGTATAAAATACATATACTAAAATATATACATTTAGGCACTTATCAAGCATCCCCATACTAAGCGTTTGCTTGTCCCCAAGCAAACAAATCATGAAAAAGAAGGAGAAGGATATGTGGCTAAATGTACTATCTCCGGCTTACACAAATATGAGACTCTAAAAATAATGGATAATGACATCTAGATGTTGAGTTACAATCAATAAGCACATTAATAAGATCCCGTCTCACCTCTTATATGTTTGTGCTGTGTGTGTGAATCTTTTCTCTCATTTGCCCTGATCTGGTCTAGCCTACTTACTTCAATCAGTACGGCTCTAAATGCTAATCACTCCACATGCAAAGAGTACTGGGTCTTAAAATGTTAAGTGCTACTTCAATGAACAAGTAAGATCCTTCTAACTCTCGAATTTGAAACTAAATCCCAATTCTTTTTAAAACCTCAAGTAGGCAGTCAAAAGATCACTAGGGTTTTTATTTACATATGCATACACTTTTTTTTTTCGAGTCCGACTAACATAGACTGCACAAAAATATTTCTCAAGGGTGCACATACTGGATAGGCACAAGAGTCACCCAACTACTCGATTACAGTCTACATAGACGCATTCATGCTTCATTAGTAGAGGAATAATGACATAGACTCTTTTGTTTTTTGTTTTTTATAATATCCTAGATCATGTCTTTAGACTGCACTACATGTCACACAACTAGGACTAGCTCAAAAATACTTAGAAATTCTTAAGAGTTCATTGAAGGATAGAACTTAGTCTTCTAAGACCAAGTGCTCAAGGTTGTGTGTTAAGCATACAAGAGAGTTAGAGTAGTCATGTTGGCTATTCCCAGGGTATCAACAAAAGATTCAGTGCATATGACAATACTAGGGGTGAACAATGATTCAATAGAACACAAAAAGTATGTAACTCACATCAATCATTAGTCCATGCTTGAAGAATCTCACAAGAATGCTTAAAGCCATCATTGATAACACTAGCATGTAAATTTGACCCAAATACGTGTAATACACCCATCCCCACATTTAGTGTTGTACATTGCCCTCAATGTACACTAATCATGAATAACAAGGTGATATATACAATAATAACAATAGAGGAGGGTGAAACCAAACTTTTCTCGTTCATCTTATGCAAATGGCAAGAGGTGACCCGAACACATGGTACGGCGAGCTATACATGTCGGGTCCGGCTTCCACAAAATGGAAAGAGGGCTCACCAAGTTCCCTTAATGCCCTACAAGGCATAAAGGGGGCATCATCATTCCACACAAATTTACAAAGAAGAGATGAGGAGTACTCATGTAAAAACTAAAACAAAACACACAAAGAACACAAAAGCTAAAAAAAAAAAATAAAGTCTAAAACAACAAAACAAAGTGTCCATGCTAGTCCTTGTCTTTGGAATTGGGTTCATCGAAAATATGGCCTTCCGTGTATTGTTAACATAACTTCATAGTCGCAAGCTTGTTAATTTCTTCATCCTTGACACTCCTACAAACCATGAAAAACCCAATCAAGTATAGGGGAATCCAATACAATTCAAAATGTGGTGTAAAAGATGGAGAAAAATTGGATAAAATGGTGTATAGTGACCATACGGCTGTATAGGGGCTGTATGGTACTGTTCACTTCGACAAAATCTCCCCAAAAACATGAAAAATCAAAAATTTTGTACATGAAATCAATGGGAACCTCATCCACAACCAAATTCAAGCAAAATGCTTGAAAACATCCACACAAAAGCTCCAAGAATGCAAGAGAAATGAAAAAGATAAAACTAGGGCATCAAAGAGCTTACCGACGAAACTTTGAGAAAACTTGAGTTAAGTTCGAAGAAAACCACTAGATTGACTTCTCAAAGATGTTAGGAGATGATCTAGGAGAAGAAATGAGAGGATTTTGCCAAGGAATGGTGGGGAAAGAAAAGAGAAAATCGGGCTAGAAGAAGAAGAAATGAGGAGAGAGAGAAGGTGGCAAGAACTTAATGTACTACAGGATCCATACGGCCTCAATGAGGTCCTCATTGAGGCTGTGTGAGATAGGCATTTGGCTTTGGATGGTGGCAGACGGCCTTAATGAAGTCCTCATTGAGGCCGTATGAACTTGGAAAGATTCCTTAGCCCAAAAATTGCTTTTCCAAGTGAATAGGAAAGGTTTTAAAGTGATTTAGAACACCTCCGACTTGAAAGAAATGCTTAAAAACTCGATCTAATGCATGACATAACATCAAAAACATGTGTTTCTCAAGATGGTTATCAATTAAAACACAAGAAAGACAACGAGAAAAAATACACAAGGCATGCAAGCATGGACTTATTTAAACAAACAAAAATATGAAAGAAACACGAACATACACAACAAGTACACAAACCACACTCAACTAAAACACAAAAAGAAAAAAATGAAGAAATTGAAGCTTGAGTTGCCTCACAAGAAGCGCTCCTTTAACATCATGAGCTTAACGTACCTCTTGTCTTACCTTAAGGAGGCTTGAAGAGGGTGTGTTCATCCCGGCCACATGTAGCATAGCTACTTCCATGAAAGAAAAGAATTACTTTCTGGGATGATGAGCTTGTGGAAACCATGAACATGTTACCTTTAGGCCTCCATGGGAAAAGCTTGGACTAGGCATTGTGCAACTTTAACTTAAGCGGATCTTTGGTTGATTTGAGCATCCTCCATGCTTCTACTTTGATTACGGATGAATTTCCTTGGAGCTTCCACAAAAATTGTTTTGGCCTCCAAAGAAATAGATAAGGTTGAAAGCTTTTCAAACTCAGCATGGGTGGGTCCTTGGGTGGTGTAAACCTCCTACGCACATGTCCTTCTTCAACCAATGTCAATCTTCCTTTAATCACCCACAAAAATCATTTGGCCCTCCAAGGGAACAGTTTTGGTTGGGAAGTGTCTAACATCGGCATGGGTGGGTCATCGGGTGGCTTCAACCTTCTACCCACATCTTCAGTCGTCCCGAATGATTCTCTTTTGTGCTTAGTGTTTTGAGTCACTTCTATGCTAAGGGCTTGTTCAAGTGATATCAATGTCACTTTTTCTTCCTTTTTAACCTCCAATACACCAAAGTCCTCATCCACCTCTCTTTGACAATAACTCTCTTATTTTTCATTGTTGTTTGTAGATTGGGGCTCTTTTGCTCGCTCATGAATTAATTATTCAACCCGACTTTCTAGCTTGTGAAGATAGGCCTGTACATTCAAAAGAGTGGCATCAATGGCCTCAAATCTTACATTATATTTGGCATCAAGGGATGGAAGTTCAATGGTGATGGCTTCAAGTTTGGTGTTGACGATTTGAAATCTACTTTCAGTCTGTATCATGAATTTTGCCAATACATCCTCAGTGATAAATCTTTTTACTCGGGTGTTTCATGCTGAGGACCTTAAGGGGTGGGGCAACTTTTTGTTGTTGTTGCCCTTGATTCCATGAAAAGTTTGGGTGGTATTTCCACTTCGGATTGTAAGTTGAGCTGTATGGATTTCCTTGTGGTCTTGGCACCCCTATATAATCAACATTTTTTATTGGTGCAACGAAGGAGCTAGCAATAGAACATTGCGCAGTTCCATGTCCACCACCACAAGTACAACAATTCATCACTGATTCTGACCTCGAACTACTAACCATGAGCATATCTAGCTTTCAAGATAACATATCAACTTTTGCGGCAATAACTGAATCTGAAGCATTCAAATTGCAGGCACCTTGCAATTTCCAAGAGGATTGTACCTCACACAAAAGAGAATACAAACAACAAAGTCAAAATAAAAGAATAGAAAATAAGAGTAATATGAAAAAAAAGACAAATATCTACACAGAGTATAATGTACAAAGAAAAGAAAAAAATGGCTAGAGCAATAGACTACAAGCTTTCCTAATATTCTTTGAATGGTCCCCGGCAACGACGCCAAAGACTTGATTGCTTCCCCGCAAGTGTACGGGATCCCTAAGTAATACCCTGTGCGTGACATAGGGGTCGTATTCCACGGGGCCAAGGAAGTACTATTACGCACTCTTCATCTATTATCTAGCCTATGATTCTTAGTGATATGAACAAAATAAAGTAAACTAACTAATCTAATGGCCGGGTTACTAGCATATAGATGTACATAAACAAGGGAGTATTAAGCATGAGAAGGGTGTGTTTGGATAAGGAATCAACCTAGGGTTGTCATTAGGGTCCAAACTAGGATGGTTTAGAGATGCATTGATGATAGTTAAAACCAAGAGATCTCTTAGATGAGTAAACCCAATTTCTCGGTGGCTAACCCCTAATCCCATACGAGTGTTAATCAGAATCTCTTCCCGATTAACCCACCTACGATCGCAATGAGCTCAAGGAAATCTCTAATAGGAGTGAACCTACTATCCTTCGGCTTAAACCTAGCAATGGAGGGCTACCGGCACCCGATCTCTCGGCGTGTTGGCACAAGAATCCCATTTCAATCTCTCCTAGATCTACTACACGTGAGTAGATCACATCTACATGTATAACTCATAAAAGAATTACGGATTTCTCCATAAATATAATCCTAGACATGAAAGCATGAAAGATTGAATCTCAAACAACCATCAAACTAAATGATTAACAACATTTAAAGTTCTTACACAAGGTGAACCCTAGGGTTCATCCAAATCCAAACACAATGATAATTTAATCCCTCATGATAAGGGATACTTATACAATATACAAGGTAAAGAAAGACGATAAAGAAGCAAGAAAACTCCCTCTACTATCTTGATCTCCTTGAATCAATGAAGCTTCGAATGATGATGCAATGGTGGCTTAGAAAACTCCCTCTACAATCGCCGTGACAATCCCGAGGAGGGATACCCCGCCACTCAACCCTCGGGACGCTGCAGGGCTAACTAATACATTTGGAATTCAACAATATCTATCGCAGATAAAATAAAAAGATAGAGGAGAACAATGATACATAACAGGAGTAACAATAACAATAACAGCAACTACAGTAAGATACAAAAAATACAGAGCTTCCCAAGTACACAGGGAAGCAACAATTACAACAGTAGGAAATGCTAAAACACCAAACCATGCAACGGAGTTTTCTACAAGCTAGTGGATCCGACACTCAACAACATGCTCATAACAAAAAATAACATACGTAAACTGAAAGAATTACAACAGATGGAATAGCAGCAAATGCTCAGCACACTGCCACACTGCCGCACCTACTACCTGCAACAGACTGGGAAGAGAAAAGAGGGGATGAGAAACCACAGTTACTCAGTGAGGGAAGTTAGCACAACTCGAAAAGAAATATACCAGCAACAATAATAATAATAATTTACCAAAATAAATATTTTCCAAAACAATACCAGTTTAGAACCATTAGCACACATTAAGGAAATCTTCAAAAGAAGTAAAACAACATAATGCCATGGTATTGAAATAAATAATCAAGATACGTGTAGCAACTCAAATATGTGGGAGACTGTCCTCCTAAAAGTGATAGTTGGGCTTCGCCCCCTCACCACATATTTAAGATGATAGTACAGAAGAAATACATGGGATAAATCTCAAATTCAGTTTAAAGCCATATTCAACACTCACCCAACATAATGTGGTCTAGAAAATTCTCTAAACCATCGCCGTGGCCATGGCTAGGTTCAGATCTGTCAAGGTACTCATGTCCTTGACGTTGACCCATCGGTTCACTGGTTGTTGACTCCAGCTACCCGATGAATATCCAGTCAGGGCATAATACTCCCACCTGAACCTAGCCCTCGTAGATAATAATCAGTCTAGCACGCCACCTCAAAAGGCTAGCCGTAGAGACTACCTACTGCAGTAGGATACCACCATACAACTTACACAAGTACAACTCCATTGGAGTACAATAACCATCCATAATCATCAATCAACAACACCTCGGCCATTTGCACGAGGAAAATATAAAAACACAAGAAAAGCTCAAGCTTTCTAATACAAATTAATTTACAAATCCCACACAAGAAACAACATGGAAATACTTTCCTTTCAACAATTTGAAATGAGTTTCAAGCCTTAGATTTCACCAAATCTGGGAAATTCACAACAAATCCCAAGTTTCACACAAAACACGGATTTTGCAAACTCATTGATGTATAACAATCACAAATCCAATGATAACAAATTAAATACCAAACGAGACATCAAATATCTTTCTCAATAATGACTATCATTCACCAAAATGCCAAACAAGTATAAATTCGTAAAACTTACTTAAAACATGATATATATATAGCAAGTGGCATTCTTTTAATAAAGCTATGCTCAACAATTCCACTCACAGAATTGGCGATTTGTCTTCCTCGCAAGCTAACCTTCTTTTAATCCCTTGCCTCAAGCCAAGACTTCTTCTCCTTGCCAAAGCACAACAAAACACAATAATTGTTAATCCAAAAACAAAGCAAGAAACCCTAGGTTTTCTAGCAAACAACCCTAAATCGATCCTAGGGTTGGCTCAAAGCTACGTCTAAAGGTTACCAATGAATTCTTGAGGATTTTAGCTTCGGTTTACCGGTGCTACAGTAACCTTGGAATTGCTACACTAAAACCGGCTCTAATACAAGTATTTTCTCTCAAATTACAACATTAAATCAAGAGATTCATCCACAAACCTTCTCATACATTAATAACAATTCGTTGGCTACAATTTGAGCCTATAAACACCAAAGTCCATGCTATAATCTAGGTTTTTAAAAATTTCTAAAAACCAACAAATACAAGGAAAATATGGAATGAAAAGGTTGGATTGAAGGCTTACCGTATTGAAGAGGATGAGAGGAAGAGAGGGGATGGTTTGGTTTGCTGGAAATCTCACCGGAAAATTCCAATGTAAAAGCTAGGGTTCGGCCAAGGAAAACCAAAGAAAGAAGAAGGAAGGAGAGTTTAAAGGAGAATTTGGTGATGCTACATTAACGGGTTGCTACAGTAGCATGCTACTATAGTGCCGACCACTATAGTGACCAAGATGCTACAGTACCAATATGCTACAGTGTTGGGCTGAAAACTCTGCAGAAATGGACTAATTAAATCCATAGTGAAAATTGGTTATAACATTCTACCCCCTTAATAAAATTTCACCCTCGAAATTTCCTTACCCAACAAAACTTCTATAACTCTGAATCTAACAATACACATGCATCAAGCTGAAAGATAGACATTGTACCTAGAATCATGTCCGCTGCACACTTGGGCTCTTCATTAGAAAGGGCAAAGATTCTGGTTTGAGACCTAGTCTGTGTGCGTGATCCACCTAACTGAGGCATGTTGATCGCTGCTATGGATCTAATAGCGGTGGTCTGTGCCTGAGTCGCAGGCTGAGAACTTCTAGACTAAGTAAGACATCCTGGATTAGTACTGAAACAGGTTCCCCACTGGTCAATAGTGGACACTACGTCTTGATATGATCCACTTGTCTACACTGATAACATCTGCGCTGTTCTCGACACCATCCTTCATGGAACTTATGGCAATTCCAACACTGTCGCATAGTTCCTACTGATCCTGTACTTGACACACTGCCTGAAGGTACTGAACTCTGCTGTCCACTGGTCTGGATCGATGGGACCCTGAAGAAACCAACTGAAGGTACACCAGCAGACGAACTCTCACCTCTGCTCTTCTTCGAGGGTTGACTCATTTCTGCACATCTTCTCTTACTCATGCTTTCTCGGGCTTGTCTACCTTCCAGAACCAACTTTTCTGCTCGAAGGGCCAACTACACTACTTCCTTAAAGCTCTGGTTCCTTGTAACTGACATCCTCTCTCGGACGTTGAGGTTCAATCCGACCTCAACTTCGAACACAAAACTTCGTCAGAACCTACCAGTTCGGGTACAAAGTTTGCTAGGTCCTTTAACTTTGTCTCATACTTTGTCACAAATCTGCTACCCTGGGTAACTGCATGAACTACTGCATCTTCTGGTCTCTTTGGAAATAGGTGTAGTACTCCTCGTTAAATTCTCTCTGAAAATCTCACCAACACAAAACAACGCGGGAACGGCCTTTCAGACTCTACCACTAAACTCTGGCTCTGCCATCAAGTAACCTCGTAGCTACCTTGAGCCGCAATTCTTCTTCTAGAACCATGTCATCGAAAGTGGCTATCACCCGCTTTAACCACTCTTTGGCCACCATGGCATCGCTCGTGCCATCTAAGGAACTGCAGCCTAACTGTCGAGCTTCCTTCAGGAGCTTAGACAGGAATAAACTCTGACTGGTCCTACTGTCCTCTGTAGTGACTAGGGGAACTGACTGCATTTGGGGTGGTGCTGAAGCAGGTGGCTGCACAGTCGGTACAGACCCTCCATACATGCTCCAAAAGATCATAAAGTCTCTAAATTCCTGATAGGTCGGCTGCCTATCTTGATTGTCCCAATATGCTCTTAAGGCCTGCATCGCATCTGGGGACGAAGCTAACTCGGGCACTGGGGCCTAAGGCACAGGTTCAGGCACTCTTGGATCGTGCACTGACGCTGCTACCGCAGGTGCATGCCTTGAACTGGCCTCTTGCCTAGGCGGTGAAGGAGAGGACGGTGGAGATGGCACTCCACATCGTCCACCTCTAGGCGGTGCAGTAGTAGGCTCAACAGTAGGAGCCACTGCTCCACTGCGTGTGCGCAGGCGTTGTGCTGGCATTTTCACTGAAAAGGATAGCAAAAATACTTTCAAAATAAATTCCTACATGCAACAATGCTACATGCTCAACTCTAACTGGATCCACTAGTTACTACAGAAGACAGTCAAAGACAAGAACAAGGTATAGCTATTAGTCTAAACCAATAGCTCTGATACCAATAAAATTGTCACGCCCCGACCCGCGAGCGCACAGGACACGACAACCGCGGTGACAATCCCGAGGAGGGATACCCCGCCACTCAACCCTCGGGACGCCGCAAGGCTAACTAATACACCTGGAATTCAACAATATCTATCGCAGATAAAAAAAAGATAGAGGAGAACAATGATACATAACATGAGTAACAATAACAACAACAACAACTATAATAAGATACAGAAAATACAGAGGTTCCCAAGTACACAGGGAAGCAACAATTACAACAGTAGGAAATGCAGAAACACCAAACCATGCAACGGGGTTTTCTACTAGCTAGTGGATCCGACACTCAACAATATGCTCATAACCAAAAATAACATACGTAAACTGAAAGAAATACAACAGATGGAATAGCTGCAAATGCTCAGCACACTGCCACACCGCCGCACCTACTACCTGCAACAATTGGGAAGAGAAACGAGGGGATGAGTAACCACAGTTACTCAGTGAGGGAAGTTAGCACAACTCTAAAAGAAATATACCAACAACAATAATAATAATAATTTACCAAAATAAACATTTTCCAAAACAATACCAGTTTAGAACCATTAGCGCACATCATCGAAATCTTCAAAAGAAGTAAAACAACATAATACCATGGTATTGAAATAAATAATCAAGATACGGGTAGCAACTCAAATATGTGGGAGACTGTCCTCCTAAACGCGACAGTAGGGCTTCGCCCCCTCAACACACATTTAAGATGATACTACAAAATAAATACACGGAATAAATCTCAAATTCAGTTTAAAGCCATACTCAACACTCAGCCAATATAATGTGGTCTAGAAAACTCTCTAAACCTTCGCTGTGGCAATGGCTAGGTTCAAAGCCATCAAGGTACTCATGTCCTTGATGTTGATCCATCGGTTCACTGGTTGTTGACTCCGGCTACCCGATGAATATCCAGTCAGGGCTCTACACTCCCACCTGAACCTGGCTCTCGTAGATAATGATCAGTCTAGCATGCCATATCAAAAGGCTGGCCGTGGAGAATACCCACTGCAGTAGGATACCGCCGTACAACTTACACAAGTACAACTCCATAGGAGTACAATAACCATCCATAATCATCAATCAACAACACCTCGGCCATTTACACAAGGAATATATAAAAACACAAGCAAAGGTCAAGCTTTCTAATACAAATTAATTTACAAATCCCACAAAAGAAACAACATCGAAATCCTTTCCTTTCAACAATTTGAAATGAGTTTCAAGCCTTAGATTTAGTCAAATATGGGAAATTCACAACAAATCCCAAGTTTCACACAAAACATGGATTTTGCAAACTCATTGATGTATAACAATCACAAATCCAATGATAACAAATTAAATACCAAACGAGACATCAAATATCTTTCTCAATAATGACTATCATTCACCAAAATGCCAAACAAGTATAATTTCATAAAACTTACTTAAAACATGATATACATATACATATACATATACATACATATATATATATATATATATATATATATATATAGCAAGTGGCATTCTTTTAATAAAGCTATGATCAACAATTCCACTCACAGAATTGGCGATTTGTCTTCCTCACAAGCTAACCTTCGGTTAATCCCTTGCCTCGAGCCAAGACTTCTTCTCCTTGCCAAAGCACAACAAAATACAATAATTGTTAATCCAAAAACCAAGCAAGAAACCTAGGTTTTCTAACAAACAATCCTAAATCGATCCTAAGTTTGGCTCAAAGCTAGGTCTAAAGGTTACCAATAAATTCTTGAGGGTTTTAGCTTCAATCTAATCAAAAGAAATCAGAGAAACAACTAAGGTTTACCTGTGCTACAGTAATCTCGGGGTTGCTACAGTGAAACCGGCCCTTGATAAGTGCTTGTGTTATAGTAACGCGAAGCGTTATTATCTTACAATGAACATATCTTTTATCAGATTTTATCACTAAATTATGTGCGTTTGTGTATTCTTATGCATTGTAGGTTTGTGGAGCTAATTTGGAGAAAAAGAATGAAGTTAGATTGTGTTCGCCGTTGTTGGGAGGTTTTCAGACCAAGTAAGGAACAAGGCACGAGCCTAGACTTGTGAGTGTGTGCCAACCTCCTTTGGAGGGGCACAAAGGCAATCACATTCACAATAAGTCTAACTCGTGTTGCTTAGGCGAACTTCACTAAAGAGGAGACTTGAAGCAATCGGCATGATCAACCATTGATTATGTGCCCAAATCAATGGCCTCGATGAAGAACAACGGATTTGGGAGCGTTTTCGGTGAGGCACTGTAGCAGCACGGTAGCTTGTTGATGTAGCAAAATACTGTAGCAATCTACTGTTCATTTTTCTGCCGAAATTCAGAATTCCAGAGAGTTCACACGGGCGTGTGGAAATTCCACACGGCCGTGTGAACTAATTTTCCAGCAAGCCAGAAACTTCACACGGCTGTGTGGAAATTCTACACGGCCGTGTGAAGTCCCGATAAGTTCAGATTTAAAGCCGCACTCAACATTATAAAAGCCCGATTTGGAGACTTTCAAAATGATCTTTTGACCTAACTTTCTCCGCAACTTCTGAAGAGTGTGGCTAGGGTTTCGGAGAGGACTTCGTGGAGGTTTGGAGAGCGTCATCAGCATCGTTACCGACGTCCGGTGGCCGCACAAGACCACGGCCACACCATACGCAAGGGGGTTTTCATCAATGCTTTTTATTTACACTTCCTTTTATATTTTGATGAACATGTATAGCTCCATGAGGAGCTAAACCCCTCGTGGGTATTCGGACTTGTAAAACCTACGATTATTATGTTTCTATGATATTGCTATTATGTTTTTCCATTATTGATGAATAAATTTGAGTTTCAATTTTAATTATCTTTTGCTATTGTTTTCTCTTAGCCGTGACACTAGGGTTGAGAGCAATCTAGGTTACGCTTTGGAGGTGTGACAACTCCTGTAGGGTTAGACTACTTAGGATTGAAAAGGGTTGAGAGAGTGAGTCGTGAAGTAGCGAAACGTTCCCTTTCCCTTCCGGTGTGATTTCTGCCTATCTCCGTTTCCTTGGATAATTAGCGGTCGAGATAGAGTGTTAGGGCTTAATTTAGACCAGGGTTCTTCCACCTGGACCAAAGGGTTAGAACTACATATAGGAACAGGTTTTATCACTAGGAATCCCTAGAGCTTAAAGCAATTCCACGTAGTCTTAGGCTTAGGAAGATAGACTCCCCTAGGGCTTACTTGACAGGTCAACAAGAGTCAAGGATCGTAGTGAATCCTAATGCCGGGGCATAATGTAGGGGTTAGTCACGGTTGATCTTAAGTTTGGGACCGTGAGTTTAAGGATATCCTCGACTCAATTAACATCAATAGGAAAGTATAATATCATAGTCTTGCACTAGAAGCATGAGTCCTAGAGGTAGCTTGTCCGGATACCCTATTTCATCCATTGCTAGTCTTTCTCTTTTAACCATTATTTGTACTTTCTTATCTTCCACCTCTCTATTTAAATTCTTGTCTTTTATTATAATTGATTCCATAATCCACTCATCAATTAGATTATCACTATTCGTACACCGTACAACTAAATAGCGAAATCTTTTGTTTTAAATCCCTATTCCCTGTAGATTCGACTACCCACTCACCAGGGTAATTTTATTACTTCGATAAGCCCGTGCACTTGCGGGATACATACAAGGGGTCGTGTCAGCCCTAATACAAGTATTTCCTCTCAAATTACAACACTAAATCAAGAAATTCGTCCACAAACCTTCTCATACATTAATAACAATTCATTGGCTACAATTTGAGTCTAAAAAAACCAAAATCCATGCTATAATCTAGGTTTTTAAAAATTTCTAAAAACCAACAAATACAAGGAAAATACAGAATGAAAAGTTTTGGATTGAAGGCTTACTGTATTCAAGAGGATGAGAGGAAGAGAGGGGATGGTTTGGTTTGCCGGAAATCTCGCTGGAAAATTCTAATGTAAAAGCTAGGGTTCGGCCAATGAAACCCAAAGAAAGAAGGAGGAAGGAGGGTTTTAAGGAGAATTTCGTTATGCTATAGTAACGGGCTGCTACAGTGGCAGTCTACTACAGTGCCGACCGCTATAGTGACCAGGTTGCTACAATACCAATATGCTACAGTGTTGTGCTGAAAACTCTACAGAAATGGACTAATTAAATCTACAGTGAAAACTGGTTATAACATTGAACTTCACACAAACTCCTTCTCCCTTGCTTCTCTCCCTCTTGGTGATGTTATGTGCTCGTTTCCCTCAAGGATCATCGAAGAAAGATGGCTAGGAGGCCTCAAGATTGAGTGGTGGCGGCGGCCTAAAAGGCCAAGAAGAAGCCCCCCCCCTTGTTGCCTTAAAAGAAACCTTTTATAAAGCTTCAAAACCTGAGGCATATGACCTCAATGAGAGGGTCAATGAGGGGGTCATTGAGGCCGTATCAACTAGCACAAATTCTCTAGATGGGGGGCAGATGGCCTCAATCCCAAGCACTGTTCAAGCCATATGACTCGAGCTAACATTTTGTCGCGAAAATTACCATGTGCTACAGTGACTGCTACAGTGAAATCATTACAATGTATCTGCTACAGTGAACATGCTGTAGTAGTCCAGCTACATTGAATCTGCTACAGTACTACGACCTGGTTTTCTTCTCTTTTCTGCCTAAATTATGTTCTCGTGTTCTCCATGGCGTCTACATGCCCTACAATGCAAACAATACTCGATTAAGCACAAAACGGGTATCCATTCCTATAAAATATATGCTAAGTGTATAAAATACATATCCAAAAATACATACATTTAGGCACTTATTAGTGTCCTGCTCTTAGATATCTCAACTCCTTACTATTTCAGTGTGTTTTTCTATTGTTGTACTTGTTCACTCAGAAAGGAGATATCTTTTGAGTTCTATCTTACTGTTTTTCTGGGTTTGCTTATATCGAGTTTGCGCTTATTCATGATATCTTTATAAACTCATTTTAATTATGTTTGTGTTGAGCTTCTCTGAACCCCTTTTGTATACATGCAAATTGTCTTGTGATTCTCATGGATGAAGAATAGTAATAGGCACGCCCGTGTGGACTCCCACATGGCCATGTGATCTTCACAACCCGTTGGAAAACTCCCTGTGTTAGACTCCACCAAATTCAGCATTCAAAGTTCAGGGGAGTATTGTTTCAATTGCCCACCTTCACACATTTGTTTTCATTGTCATTATCTTTATTGTGCTTACATGTGTACATTAAGGGTAATGTACATCTCAAGTGTGGGCGGAGTTCACATTACACATGTTCTATACTTATGCATTCCATGTTCATGCTCATGTCACCAATGATGGTTCACCTTAGGTGCGAGGGTTGTAGTCTTAAGTTTAGAAATTTTGAATATTGAATACCATCATGCTCTAGTTTTACTTGAAATCCGTAGAAATTTTTGGTCTAATTGCCTATCTTGTGCACTACTTACTCATTAATCATGTGAAAACTCTAGTTCAGTAATCTTGGGACTATGATTGCATTTCTTTAGCTAAAAAAAAAAGGGATTTGCTATTGCTTTTACATAAGGGTTGGAAAGAGCTACCACCTATGATGTATGTGTTAGGATTATGACCTCGAATGCCAACGAGGATACTTGTATTAGGGCATTTCATTTATATTATACATTCTTATTATAGGCATTTATTTTGATGTTCATATAAATCTTGTTATAGCATTATAATTAGTTTTTAATATCATAGTCCATGTGTATTAAGTTAAACCTTCTACTCTTTGTGGGATAAAGAGTATATTACTAGAAGGGTTTGGTACTTATACACTTAAATAGTTTGCAAGTCAGAGAACCTTTAATTGGGCCTTTAACACACCCCTTGTGTGTGTGTACTGTAAGTGCATGAGTTGTCAAAGTAATAAAGTACCTAAACGGGTGGGCAGTCGAATCCACAGGGAATAGGTTCGAAGAACAAATAATATTGCTAAATAAGCTAGATGGCAAACAGTTAGTGAAATGTGTTCAGACGTTAACAATTAAAAAGATGCAAATGAGTAAGGTAAGTACAAATAGGAGGAAGAATAATCAATAGAAAAGTAGGACACCCGGACAATGCTACCCCTAGGTTGTTCTTATTTCAAGTGCAATACTAGAACTAAGCTTCCTCAATTGAGTTTTAATGAGTTGTGAAAATCCAAAAGCACACGGCCCCAAATCTAAGGTCAATCATGACTAGCAATATACAGGTGTTCTGGTGGAAAGGAATACTCTCAGCACCTCACACTGCGTAGGACCTCTTGGGGTTCTAAGGACTTTAGGTGATATACCTTATTCCCAAATCTAGATCAAACCCTTTGCTCCAGGCGAAGGATCCCTAATAACAACTAAGTCTCAATAAAAGGGACTACTCAACACTTCACTCTATTGTGCCTGCACAACTAAGCCTAGCGGAGAAAGTTTAACAACATTTCACTCTATTGTGATTGTAAAGAACTATTGGAATGTGGAGGTAGGAAAAATCAAGTCAGAAGGAAAGGGGATGTTTCCCTACCTCTTGACTCACCCACTCAACCTTCTTCAACATTAACGAATCTAATCCTAATCACTACAAGAAATGAGACTATTCTCTACGTTTTATAGAGCTACATAATAAATTTCATAGCTAAATATGTATAATTGTCTACGATTTTTATATTTCGTAGGGAACAATAGACACTTTGTGGCGGAAAAGATTTTCCACCCGCAGGAAGAACAAGATCTACGAATGATTTTTATTAGCTACAATTTATTTCGTATATAAAATAGAGATTTTTTGTCTACGTAATATATCGTAGAGAAAAGATGTTTTAATTTTCACAACGAATTGTAAAACGTAGCTGAAAGTTATTTTTTCATAATCATGGAAGTTTTGTCTACGAACCAAATCTTTCGTAAGGAAAAATAAATGCTTTGAGGCGCCAAAATTTTTCCACCTTGCGGGAAAACCAAATCTTAGCCCTCTTTCTTTCTATCAGCCTCTTTATTTGTTTTTATTTTTTATATTTTAATTTAAAATATAAAAAATAAAAACATGGAAGTTTTATCTGATCAATGGAAATTTATGATTTAAAATAAATATTAAACCCAAGGTAAAGAGGTAAATTCTAATTATGTTTGTTACGGAGGTCTAAAGCGAAATTTTGCAAAAATCTAAAATCTAAACCCCCAATTCTTGAAAATTTCAAAACCGAACCCTAGCCCTTTCCTTGTCGCCAGTTGACGGCCCCTCTCCCCTATCTTAGTCACCAATGAGCGGCCCCTTCCTCGTCGCTGGTTGCCGACCCCTCTCCCTTATCTTCGTCACCAGTGAGCGGCCCCTTCCTCATCGCCGGTCACCGGCCCCTCTCCCCTATCTCCGTCACCAGTGAGCGGCCCCTTCACTTTCTCTGCCTCCCGTCCTGTGCGTGAACCTTGAAGAAGCCGAGCTCGGTCGAGCCTTGGTCCTTTTCGAGCTGTAACAGCTTCGTCGTTCTGTGAGCTATTCCTTGGTTGATATAGTCTTCTGTTTTGAGGAGAAGCCATCTCTTTCTTGAAACTGGTAAGTAAGTCCTCCATAGTGTACTCCCTTTGCCAGTTTGCAAGCATTGGAAATAGGCTTGGTTCAACCTGGCAAAGCAAATGTAAATCATTTGAAGTTTGTTTTTTCAGTTAACCATTAATTTTAGAGAAAGCAAATGAAATGGTAATATGTAGAGGGTACCGATCCAGTTTCATGGTCCGAATGTTCTGTGTTTATTATTTTTGGTTTTTTCCTTGGTTTTTTTTTATTTTGAATTTTGCTATGATTCCCCATTGTTTTGTATCTCTTGTATGTCTTTTTTATGTCAATCAATGGGCATCCCATTTGAAGTGTATAAAAATTTCTGTTTCTCATGCTTGCAATCTTTCTCAATATGGAATTATTGATTGATGCTGGAATCATGGCTTAATGGAGTTAACAAAGACCTATGTTGTAATCCTTTGTTGGTCTTTTTGAAGTACTAGACTGATGCTTTTAAGTTGTTAATTTTATTTGGAAAAGAATGGTCTTTTCTTTATTGCAATATCTAAATTTAGTACATTGTGAAAACTTGTGTGTGAACTTTCTACTTGTTCTTTGCATAATGTGTGGTGATGTGTATATGTTCCCACACCTGTTTGTCATTGCTTTTATTTATCATAAGCTCTTCTTTAAAAAAAGAAAAGGTACTTTATCAAATGGTCCTAGTCTCAAATCTTAGTTATCTCTTACAATGAGATTGAACTCTCTGAACTATATATTATAGAGTATGTGAATAAGGTTGAGTGTTAGGTTATAATTTTGAAGCACCAGCAGTTGGTGGCTTGGTTCCAGACACAATGTTTGAGTGATGAGATTTCCTTGCTCTTAGTTTTATCTATTTGTAACTTTTTATTTAATTATGAGTTATTAAATTAGAAATGAAACATATGGTTCACTTATTTTGCTTTAGCTTTCAAAGGTGGTGACTCAAATGATGCCTTGAAGTTCATTTATTTGAGTTACAAAAATCAAGTAAGTGTACTTAAGTATACTTACTAGATGTATCTATATATATGCCAACTCATTTAGATGGCGTGTATTGGTTATGTATTTATTTTGGATATGGGTTTTTTTTTTATTTTGGATGATTTTTTATGTGCATGGATGCTCACACAAACATGCCACTTTTGCATTTGAAACATGGAATAGAGTAACAAGGACAATGAATGAGATAGTGCGTGAGGAGACCTCAACCACAAAGAACCTTCATCAGTGAAAGAAGAGGCGTTCACAAAGGCTTCAGAGTAGTAGAACATTGTATTCAAATGATGAGAGCATGATAGATACTGATAAGTTCAAATTTTACTTTGAGTAAGTTATATTGTTATAAGCTATTTATACTAATATAGCTATATATGCTTTTAATTGTTATCTGGTAATATGTCTTTTTTTTAATTAATGTAGGCATTTATGGAAAAATTTAACTGAATAAAAGAGGAGGTCTTCTATATGTGTTGATTCTTTATGGTTTTCTATGTACAAGAGCAAGGTGACCAAGGAAAAGGTGGTCAAATGGATCAAAATGAAAAAGATACTTAAAAAAAAAATGTGTTCATTCCCATTGTTTGTTGGTGAACTCTCTTCCATATAAAAATTCTTTTTTTTTTCTTCTCACTCAGTGTGCCGTTATTTATTTATTATGTTTTTTTTTTAATGAAAGGGGACACTGGAGCCTTCTTATCCTTTGCAACTTTGGTGAAAATAGGAATCCAAACATTAAGAAGCCTTTCATGCTACTACTAGATTCACTTCATCAAGCAAATCCAAAGAGGCTGGAGCCAGATATAAGAAGGTATCTTGGACAAATAAAGGTTCTCTTTTGTTCTTTTTTGGTGACGAGTATCTTGAGAGCTTACTATTATCCTTACAACTTCCATAATGAATTAATATTGTTCAATATCTATATAGACAAAAGCCAAATTTATTGAATCACTTTATTTGTCAATTTACACATGTTTATATTCTTATATCAGATTTGTATTGGACATTTGTCGAACTGAAGGAATGGACCATTTGTCAACTAAAGCGGTTATATCCAAAATTCCTCTTCTTGTTCACAATGTGACAATTTCCTGCCATATCTCTTTATATATAGCTTTACATTATTTAATATAATGACAACTTTTGACTATGTTAATATGATAGGTTCCGCAACAAAGAAATGGTGTGGATTGTGGTATCTTTGTTCTCTACTACTTATTTTTATTTGTCCAAAATGTCCCTACAAATTTCACTTTAGATGGCTACCCATATTTTGTAAGTTAGCTTTTAATAATGAAATGCATAATTAAAAAATTATTCATATCGCTAACATTGAGTTATTTTTTTTATTTATTGTTTTCTTCAGCTTAAGGAAGATTGGTTTAGTGATGAAGACATAGAAAACTTTCGGATGGAAATTCATTTTTTTGGATGTAAGTTGGAAATTATTTACTTATCTTTGTTGATTTAAATATGAGGTCTCAAATAGGTCCCTACTTTTAGCAAAAATAACATAGTTAAGGTGTATATTTTGTGCTTATTATAGTCATCTTTACTGCATTGGATGTTTATACTATATGAGTTTTTTTTTGTTTTATATATTGCATTATTTACACTTGAATTTTTTTTTTTTTTTTTTGTAGCTTCTAGTGGAACAAAGAAAAATTGCAGAGCTGTGACACGAGGTTACAATTTGCAAAAGTTGGTGAAGAAAACAAAAAATAGGCTTCCTATTTATATTGACATAAATCAAGGTAGACCATTAGATGGGGTTCAATCAGCAAAGCTATCAAATGAGTTAGGTGTTATTGCTCGGACTTATTTAAATTGTCCACGATCATTCAAGAAACTTGACTGGGAGGAGCACATAAAACCATCATTTGATCGTCTTAGGGTAAGAATGGTTTATATTAAATAAGATATATACTTTATGCATTGTTGTTTTAGTAATTTTTCTTTTCAGATGAATTTGGATGTTATTGGCATCGAGACAAATCCAAGGATAGCTGAATGTGTAGTTGCTATATTGAAAAATAGAATTAGGGATCACCGTCAATCTTTGAAGAAGTACTATTTGAGTATTTCTGATTATGAAGATGCAAGGAAGAAAAAACCTAATGAGTTTATTACTCAAGAGAATTGGGAAGATTTGTGTAATTATTGGAATAATGATAAAACTAAGGTACATACATGTATCTTGTTAATCATTATCGGTAATGTGTTTTATATTACTTGATTTCAAGAATCCATTGAACTTTTTCTTTTATAGGAAAGGGCTAAAAAAGCAAAAGTAAGCAGATCGTACATGAAAACACCCCATAATCAAGGATCCAAATCCTTTGTTGTTGTTCGTCATGAACTTGTAAGATCTAAACTTAACTTTTAATCTTATAAATGGAATTTGTATATAGTCACTTTTGTTTTTTCCCATGAAATAGATGAAGAAGGATGATGAAACAGGGGAACAACATGAGTGTAATAGAATTGAATTATATAAAAGCACTCACTATAAGAAAGGAAAAGGATGGACATCTATTGAAGCAAAAACAAATTACGTGAGTTGATTATCATATCTATATAGATTTTTTATTTATATTATATATTGAATGTTTGATGTATACTATTTTGTGATTTTAGTATGCAATGCAGCAAAAGTTTAAGAAAGCTACATATGCAGATAAGGATGTTGATGTTGACAAAATTTGTGATCAGATTCTTGGCACTCGATCTGGGTATATTAAAGGATTAGGTTATGGTCCAAAACCAAATTATTCAAGATGTGGACATGCTAAAATTATTAATGATCTTGAAGAAGAAAAAAATATGTGGAAGGAGAAATATGAAGCTGAAGCTCTTGAAAATAAAAACAATCGAGCTCAATTGACAAAGCATGAAAAAATGTTAAGGCAGATATTAGGAGCAAAATATGATGAGCACGAAGAAAATAGGCAAAGGTATTATATGATTATATTTATCTCATTATGATGCAACTTAATAAAAGTTTTTATTTGACATTTTTTATTTATTGGGCAGTGGAGATGAACAAGGTAATGACCAAGTTTGATCACTACATGGTTGTTGTAATTTTTCAGGTTTGGTATCAACTTTGGTATTTACTTCTTTTTGCTTTGATAACAAACTTATTCTAAGAGCCACTCTTAAATACAAATTTAAGATTTGGTTTTTTTTTTTTTATGAAATAGTATATATGATATGTATAGTAATTTTATTTTATAATTTATTGCAGGAAGTTAATAGGTTTTGACAAAGGAGTGTGACACAAATTCGCAAGGATTATTTTCTTTTATGGTACTTTGGTCATTTATGCTTTTGTGTTTGGATGGTTACTTAGGTTTTGGAATGATGGTAGACAAATGGTTATATTGAACATTTTATTTTTGGATTCAATGTTTGTAAATTAATATTTGGAATGGATATCTTTGAATTCAATATTTATATTAACAATGAATTATTAGTACTATTTTTTATACTACAGTGAAAATTTAAACCATTGCCAACGATTTGTTAAATAGTGACTACAGAAATAATTGTAGTTAAAGCATGACAAAACAAGATAAAGTCACTACAAATATGAAAATTGTAGACAAAGCCCACAATTCTCTACGAAATTCATCGTTGATAAAACATAGTGGAACAACACAAATCTACTATTCTCAATGAAATTTTTCGTAGCTAAATTTCGTAGAGAATTAAGGAAACTATTGCCTACAATTTTATTCGTACCCAATAATTTTTTCCCGCCACGATTTTGTAAATTATGCTACAAATTTTGTTTACATTTCTCTATGAAAATAACGTAGAGAAATGGTCCATGGTTTGGCTATGAAAATAGGAAATCGTAGCTAAATACTATTACCTACGGGGCGTTCTCTACGTTTTAATCTACGATTTTTTTTTGTAGATAATAATATTTACCTACGATTGTGATATGTTTCCCTACGAATGTTTAACGTAGAAATTAGTCAAATTTCTTGTAGTGAATGAAGCTGTCACTCATCAAAAGGATAATTAAATAGATTCTCAACCCTAGTGCCACTCAAAGGGAAAATCAAGCAATAAGCAAACAAGATTAAAACTATATTAAAAACTTTTAAAGAAACAAAGTAAAAGTCAATAAAATAAGCAAACAAAACCTAGGGTTTACATGTCCAAGAGCCCAAGAACAGTTTAGCTCTCTGATAGCAATCGTGCAATCCTGCAAGTATACGGGTCATCAAGTAATACCTCTCATGCGAACATGAGAGGGTCGTATTCCCAAGGGCCCGAGAATCTACCTTTACTTCCTTATCATAGTGTTGTTTAACCTACAAGTTCGAATAATAGAGAGAATGCAATGAAACTAAGCAAATGCAAATAAAATGCAAGTAATGAAGGCAAAATACGAGGAGTAATCAGGGCAAAGAAGTGGTCACGGATGAGGATCCCCTCAGGAGCTACTCAAGTGTGTAGGATGTTTGAACTAACAAGCAAGTGGCTAGTTGAACCGAGAAAACCCTTGATTGGGCCAACCCGATGGTTACGGCAATTGACCCCTAATCCAATATGAGTATTAGATACAGAATCTCTTCTGCCTGAATCCTCCTACTATTGTAATGGGTGAATGGTTTTCTTAAGTTAAAGTTGAAATACAAGCGAGTAATTAACCCTAGAATTGGAGGGGTACAAATACCCGATGGTCACGGCGTATATATACGTCTATCCCTTCCAAGCTTGGTGAGTCTAACACTAGAGCAATGGTCATGCAACCTAGTATTACTTAAGTATTGATACACAGAGTTCTCATGTATACCAAAGCATTCAAATACACCAAACATGGATCACAAACAAGCCAAAATGCATTATAAAGAACAAATCATCCAAACAACACAAGTTCGCCGCCAAAGTTCATCTGCATTTTGTGACCTTGGGGTTTTAGTTGTTCATGGTCACAAAACAAGTAATCAAAGGCATAAAAACAACTAAACAAGACATAAGCAAACTTCCTTCAAAGCTAGAGGCTGAATGACGCTTGAATCCACCAAAGACGAGCTCCCAAAGACACCACTCAAAGGGGTGGCTTCCCTTTTCTTCAACCTCTACTCAACGAGCCCTAGGGATGGATCTTGCCCAAAATCATGCTCTCCTTACCAAATCCTCTATGGAGATGCCCTCAAATCCTTTCTTCTTCCTCGAATTGACAATGGTGGTCATGAGCTCCCAAGAAGAAAGGTTCCTCCCCTAAAAGAAATGCCCTAGGATGCTTAAAAGGGGTGATTTCAGGATGGCTTATGGGTAGCTTCATGATCAATATACGGGCCGTGAGGTTGCCAAGAAAACTGGCCCAAAATCTTACTAAGTTAATACAGTATTACTGCTCTCTGAATTGCTCACAGTTGACTTCACGGCCGTAAGGTTACCAGTAAGGATTCCTAGATTTAGAATTTCTTCAAAAATCTTCATGTTTCAGACTGCTACAGTATCACTATTGTGCCCCCCTTGGGGCCCTAAAAAGCCGTTTTAGTGTAGATTTCTTCTCAATTCACGTCGTTGAGCTCACCTAGGCTTCTTCTATACCTAAAACATGAAATAAACCAATTCAGACCAAAAAAAGCCATTGATTCATCAATAAAATATGAAAACCATGAGCACTCATATGTATAAAATACATACATTTAGATGTTTATCAAACATCCCCACAACTAAGCGTTTGCTTGTCCCTAAGAAAACAAACATAAAGAACAGGGGCAAGAAGATAAATGGCTAAATGCATGACCTCAAGCTCAATTGTAAAGGACTCCACCATCACAACTGGACAGAAATCAATAAGTGAGCTGTTCAATGAGTAGTTAAGTAATACTAGTTTTGTTCCCTCTAGAGTACCCCTGTGAGTGTGTGCTAATTCCTACCTTGACCTCCACACACTAGATTACCCCAGGATGATCATTCACCACACACACAATAAAGACGGCATTAAAATGTTAAAGATACCCTCAATACTCAGTTAAAAGCCCTTTGGGTCCTAGATAAAACTCTAGCTCTTAAGTGACTACACAGCAAGCTCTAGTGGATCAAGATACATTATTACTCTCACATATATACAAATGTACACTCTTTTTTTTTCTTTCCTTTTACTCCGACTAATGTAGACTACACAAAAATATTTTATAAGGATGCATATGCTGATTAGGCACAAGAGCCACCCAACCTACTCGATTACAATCTACATAGACGCATTCGTGCTATACTAGCAAAGGAATAATGTCATAGACTCCCTTTTTTCATATGTATATACTGTATCTCGTATCCCCTGGTATAAAACCTACTACAATAGTTCACTTTAGGCTAAAGAAAGCAATGAAGGAACTTAAAAGCTCTTAAAAGAGTATTGATGATAGAATTTAACAATCCAATGCCAAGATCATTATGATGGGTTGGTTGGAAAGTACAAGGTGGAAGTGATCATGAACAAGTATAAGGGTGCACTAAAGATGAAATAGAACTACATTCAAGCACAGGTAAAGTACAGCTCACAACTATCATTCTACCAAGCTAGGAAGTCCTTAACAATAAAATCATAGCTATCATAGGTAGTTCAAGCATGCAACAAAATAAAATACTCCATCCCCGCACCTAAAGTTGCACATTGTCCCCAATGTACATATGTCAACAGAATAGGGTGAGAAAAGTTCAACAAATACATTGTCTCCAATTATATTATTTAATAGTGTTGTACGAGTAAACTAAAGAAAGAGCATAAACGATTAGACTATTAATTAAGTGAAAAAGAAGTAATAGAAGCCTCTTGCCATTCCTAGGGAAATACGACCCTCGTGTTCACCCACGAGGTATTACTTGATAACCCGTACACTTACAATATCACGGACAAATTGTAGTATTAAGTGCATACTTGCATGCTTATATAATTACATAATTTACACACCCATAAGCCATCCATCAATGAAATAGAAAATAAGTGAAGATTAAAGACTAGTGAATGCCCAACACGCCACTTCACTGCCACACTAGTGCCTGCTAAAGCTTGGGAAAAAGAAAGAGGGGTAAGTAACCTAGGTCACTCAATGAGTTGGTTAGCACAACTCTAAAAGAGTATATCAAAATAATCGATATAAATTACCAAAATAAGCTTTTAACAACAATATAAAATGATTAGAACATAATAACATATAACCAAATAAACAGATGCTATAATACCAAAGATAGCATAAAGAAAGCATTTTTCCTTAATTAGGGTTTCAACAACAAATTTCCGAAATACCAAACACAGTTTTTAAACCATAAAACAGGTTGAATGTCCTTAAATTAGTTCACTTTTCAAATAACTCACTAGATATCACAATTCTAAGTTCAATTTGCATAAAACATAAACTCAATAAAAGTGCCAAGTTTGCATCACCAGCAAACTCATAATGGTCTAGAAATCCCTCTAAACATTTGTCGTGGTCGCAGTAAGGTTCAAAGCTATCAAGGTACTCATATCTTTGATGTTGACCCATCGGTTCACCGTATGGTGTCTCCAACTCTCCGATGACCATCCAATTAGGGTCCTACACGCCCTCCTGAATTAGTCAAACAATGATCAACTGGTCAATCGTGCCACCTCAATAAGTTGGTCACGGACCGCCTACTGCAGTAGGATACTACCATCTAAACCATACAATACAAGCATATCTCAACATGGAGTCCATAGCCAAGGCAATAATCAATAACCAGAATAATTGTTATTTCCACCCAAAGAAATGATGAAAGCATAAGCATATCCGGAGTTTCATAAAGCAACTCAACTCATAACTCATAACACAAATATCATTCTAAAAACTTTTCATCAAACATCAGTAATTTTCAAGTAAGAAGCATCAATGAAGAAGTATACTTCAAGACAATCAAAGCCTCAATTCAAGTATTAAAACCCAATGAAAACTTCACTCAAGCAATATAAAAGACATAGGAATCATTCTAGTAGAATTATGCATAACAAGCCCACTCACAACTTAGATGATTAAATTCCCCGGAGGTGCTAATCCTCCGCCAATTCCTTGCCTCGAGCCGAGACTTTACCGCCTTGCCAAAGCACAAACAAAAACAACAAAACAACAACAACAACAACAACAACAACAACAACAACAACAACAACAACAATAACAACAACAACAACAACAACAACAATTAAAACAAAGTAAATTAATTAAGCAAACGAAACCCTAGGTCAACAAGACATGCAACCCTAAATCGATCCTAGGGTTGGCTCAAAACTAGGTCTTCAGGTTACCAATGAATTCCTAAGGATCTGAGCTTCACTAACCAAAAAAGCCAAAGAAACAACTAAAGTTCACTGGGTCACTAAAAATTTCCTAAGGGCAAGGTTGCTCTGTCGAATGAGAAGAAAACAAATGAAGAAGAAGAAACAAAGAAGAAAATAAGACAAAACTCAATTTGCTACAGTACTAGCTGCTATAGTACTTAATAAAATCTACAGTGTTGTGCTAAAAAAGCTACAATAATGGACTGGTTATAACTACAGCAACAGGCTTGTTATAACAAACTTCATAATGAGAATTGCTAACACAATATCCACAAAACAAAAAATACCTAAGCCACTAAGTTCATGATAAGAACCTTTAACAACTATATCAAACCAAAATCACAATATTAAAATTGTAAGAACTTTCATTGTAAAACCATACAACACCAAAACAAGGGAGCAAAACAACATTAAAATCCTCGATCTTCTTCTACAGTTCACCAACTTGCTTTACTACCTTAGGTTGCGGTTTTCATTACTTCAGGAGTGAAGAAATAGTGTTGAAGAAATAGCAATGCACGGCGGGGAATCTCCACTATACTGGTTGTCGCAAGTCCTTCGACGTCAAAGAAAGGGTGTCATAATGTGAAATAAATGGAGAAAAGGGAAGGGTCTTTGCACTTCAATTATTTGAGAAGATAGAGGGACAAGTAGGAGGAAAAGGAGACGCCAAAACCGGTACCATCACACATCCTCAAGATTCATAACAACTTGAATCATCAGTTCCTAACGTATGACTGCTCCACAATGAGTGGATGAATGGTGGGGCATTTTCATCAATCTTCTTGAAACTTCACAATATTAAATAATAACAAAAGTCAAAAAGACTATTATGAAAAAAAAGAACTTATTGTGAATACCAAAAGTTAAAAAGATTTTTTTGTGGACAATTGAATTTGTGAATGGACTTTTTATTCATTTCTTATGGGGTTGATTTTTTTTAGTCCATCATCCTAAGCCTCACACTACGTGGAACTGCTTGGGGTTCTAGGGATTTCAAGTAAAAGATCCTATCCCTAATTATAGTTCTAACCCTTTGGTCCAGGCGGAAGAACCGTAATCTAAGTTAAGCCCCATTCCTAGGATTCACTCAACCGTTTGCAAGGGAGTTCATCTCCTAGTACTTCACTCTACTTCGATCGTGATTAACTCTTGGGATATGGAGGTAAGGAAATTCACACCGGAGGGGAAAGGGGACGTTCCGCTACCTCTCGACTCACCCTCTCAACCCTTTCCAACCTTGTGTAGTCTAATCCTATAGAGGTTGTCACACCCTCAAAGGATAACCTAATAGATTCTCAACCCTAGTGTCACGGCTAAGGAAAAATCTCATACAATCGGCATGCAAGATTGGAACTCAATTCAAAGCATCAATTAAGTAGGACATGCAGCATTTCAATTGAGTTCATCTTCTTGGACTGAATGTGCAAATTCTTTGGGTGTGGACTGTGAATGACCGGGTATATCGCAGTCATATGACCAACACATGCGGATTTGAGACAAACGACTTAATGTCGGCACTCCGCCGTCTTGTGGGTTGAGCGAAAACAACACCCACATGTCGCTTCAATGGGGGACCTCAGTCGCTTGGCACCCGTAAGGCGCGTCCCCCCCCTCCCCCCTTCTTCTTTTACCTGTCTATAGCCTGACCCGACGGGCTCGAACTAGTTGCACCCTTGGGCGATGGAACCTTACCCGGAGATGACGATCTCACCGCTAGAGCGTATGACTTCTTGCTATCCTTGCTAGAGCTGCCTCTCATGTTCTGACCTTCAGCCCAGCCACCCTTACTATCACCGGCACAGATATCGTGGTCCCCCCTCACTGCCCTAGAGATCACGGAGGAGAGACATCTCTCCTATCGATTAAATTTTAGTTTCAAATTAAATCTACTTGGATCTGGATTTAGATTCTCAAAAATAAATTTATTTAAATTTAATTTAATACTAGATCAGTTTGTGATTAGAGATGTTAAACACTAGCCTAAGAGTGTGGTAGAAGATAAACATGCCCACAAAGAGTACAATAAGTTATTCAGAAGGCAATAGCATGAGCATATATATTCAATGTGAAATTTAATTTTGTAAGAAAGGGAGTATAGGTTTTGGTTTAGTTGTATATAGACCTTGATTTGGCCAATCTTTGGCTATGGGTTTGGGCGATCCAATTCCAACAAAATCTAATTGAGCTTGAGCTCTTGAAATTAAAATAAACCGGAACCTAAACAAGCTTTTCCAAGCTAATTTCAAGCACAAAAAATACACTCGATCTTCAGCTGACAAATTAATGGCACACTAAATATATAATACTCGCATCTTGGTAGCTCCAGACCTAACCGAGGCCCCGGTTAGCGAAAGAGAGTTTTGGAGGCCATACACTGTGCCGATGTTTATCAATTTATCTGTTCTTTAAACTCTAGTTTATTTGAGTTGTTGAAAAGAAAACATGAGTTCGGTTTGGATTTCAAAACTGGTTTCAAATCATCGATTGTTTTAAAGCGGTTATTATTGGTAAATTATTTGTGCAATCCAATTCGTATTTCACCACTATATCTATGTTATCTTTATTATTGTTAACTTATGGGGAATTCCATCATGTTAGAATTGATAAACCTTGTATTTTATAGTTGCTTTACTTATATTTAATTTGGGGTTTTTCTGAATTATTTGTAGTATGATAAGGTTGGTTTAATGTTCAAGTTATTTTATAGTTTGAACCTGTGTTGGGTATTTCAAAGTTTCATTGTTTTAAAACCCGTGAGGTATTAAGATTTCTTTGTACTATTTCTACTATTGTTATACTGTGTTGTAGATTATTATTATGTATAAGGGTGTTCTAAACCGATAATATTACTAGCAAAGTATCTTTCACTGATTTATGTTTTTGGTATTTGTTATCTTTTGGTATATTGCTGGTGGAGTTATGCTACTCCCCTCACTGAGTAACTGTGGTTACTCATCCCCTCTTTCTTCTTCCCAGTTTTGTTGCAAGTAGTAGGTGAGGCGATACGGCTATGTGCTGAGCATTAGTTGCCTTCTGATAAGTAATCGTTTATAAGTAATACTAAGTATTCTTTTCTTACAATGAGCATTACTTTTCTTAGGTTTTATCATTAATTAGTGTGTATTTGTGTTCTTTTGTGCATGTATGGTTGTGGAGAAGAATTAGAGGAAAAGGAGCAAAATTAGGTCATGTCCGCGTTTGTTGAGAAGTTTCTTGGACTAAGCAAGGATCAAGGTACGAGTTCTAGACTTATGGGTATGTGCCAACCTCCAATGTGCTCAAATTGTTCTATAATTTGGAGGGGCACAAAAGCAGTCGCACTCACGAAGTCTAATTCATGTAACATTGAGGAACTTCATCAATGCATAGAAAGGAAGAAATGACATGATCTACCGCGTGGTTGTGTGCCCAACCTAGCGGCCTCGATGAAGAAAATGAAGTCGGGAGCAACTTGGGCGTGAGACTATAGCAGTTTACTATAGTAAATCACTGTATCATTTTACTGTTCACTACGCGCCAGAAATCAATTTCCAAAAAATCCACAAAGGTGTGTGGAAATTCCACACAGCCATGTGGATGCCCAATTTCAGCACTTTAAATATCGCGACTTCAGATTTATTTGGGGACTTTTGACCTATCTTTCACCCAACTTCGAGAGAGTTCGCGGCTAGGGTTTAGAGAGGATTTTGTGGGGCTTTCGAGCGAGTCTATGGCATCGACATCAACATCCTTTTGAAGATAGCTATTGGGGGAGTTTTCATCGGCATCGATTCGGCGAGGCGTGCCCTAGGCTTGACAAGGGACTTGGTGGAGAAGACGAAGTTGCTTCACAACACCATCGCCACGCATCACAATGGGGTTTATTCATGTTTTCTATACTTGCTGATACATATACTTTGATGATTTTGTATAGCTCCATGGAGAGCTAAACTCCTAGTGGGTATTCGGACTTGTAAACCCTAGGATGGCATTGTTTCTATGACTTTTATTATGCTTTCTTAATTGATGCTTTTAATTGAGTTCCAATCCTGTATGATAATTGCATTGATTTTCCCTTAGCCGTGACACTAGGTTGAGAATCATCTAGGTTATTCTTGGAAGGTGTGACAACTTCTATTGGATTAGACTACACGAGATTGGAGAGGGTTGAGAGGGTGAGTTGAGAGAAAGCGAAAAGTACCCTTTCCCCTTTGGCATGATTTTCCCCATCTTCATGTTCCAAGAGTTCTTTCCGGTCAAAGTAGAGTGAAGTGCTAGGAGATGAACTCCCCTAGGGCTTAGTTGCGCGAAGAATAGAGTGAAGGGTTGTAGTAAATCCTAGTGCTAAGGCTTAACTAAGACTAGGGTTCTTTCACCTAGACCAAAGGGTTAGAACTATACTTAGGGACAGGATTTATCACTTGGAATCCTTAGAACCCCAAGCAGTTCAACGTAGTGTGAGGTGTCGAAAGCATCCTCTCTGCCTGGGCATAATGTCGAAACTAGTCACGGTTGACCTTAGGTTTGGGACCGTGTGCTTTGGGATTTCCATGACTCATTAGACATTAATTAGAAGGTATAATATTAGTCTTGCACTAGAAGCATTAGTCCTAGCAGGAGGATTGTCCGGGCACCCCATCTTTGCATTTATTGTTTCCTCGTTACTCTTTGCTTGCACTCTTCTCTTTCATTTTACTTGTTTCTTTCTATTGCACCTACATTGTTTTCTCTCACCATCATTACTTTCACACTAGCTATGTAGCAACTTCTCTTGTCTTGAATCACTACTCCCTGGGGATTCGACTACCCACTCACCAGGGTATTATTACTGTGATAACCCATGCACTTGTGGGGCACTCTTGCAAGGGGTGTGTCACCTTCTTACCTTCCTTGTATCTCATTCTATTCGTGTATATTATTTTGAATCATGCACACGTTGCTTGAGTCTTGGATCCACTAGTACATCGAGAACTCTGTTGCATAGTATTGTATTTAAATAACTCTCAAACTGTGGTGTACCAGCTTTTTCTGTTATTGTTAGTATTGCCGCCCTGTGTGCTTTTGAACTTCCCTTTTCTATTCTTATTGTTGGGGTCGTTGTTATTGTTAGTACTTCTGGTGGGCGTCATTGTTCTTGAAACTCTGCATTTGTGTTGAGAATTTGATGATTCCAGGTTTCTTGTTCAGTCTTACGCTGTCTCGATGGTTGAGTGGTAGATTATCCCTCCTCGGGGCGTGACATAAGCTATCATCATGATCGAGTGTGTGTTTTATTGCTTCGGGGAGGGTAAAGACCGCTTTTTCATCTCCAACTCTCAAGGTCATTTTGTCTCTCTTAACGTTAATTAATGCACCAAAAGAATTAAGGAATGGACGTCCGAGAATCAACGGGACTTCGACATCATCATCCACATATAAAATTACAAAGTCCACTGGAATAATAAGCTTGTCAACTCTAATGAGAACATCCTCAACAACTCTTCGACGTCTTTGTACTGACCGATCTGCAAGTTGTAAGGTCATTCGTGTGGGTCTCAGATCCTCCAACCCTAGCTTCAAGAACAGATTATATGGCATCACATTTATGCTAGCACCATAATCGGCCAGAGCATTTTCTTTCATCCCCTCTCCGATCACACAGGGGATGATGAAGCTGCTAAGATCAGTGACTTTCTTGGGCAGTATCTTTTAGATCACGACAGAGCAATTCCCTGATAGAGTCACAATTTCCAAGTTTTCTAGCCTCCTCTTGTTGGTGAGGAGATCCTTCATGAATTCATACTTGGGCATCTATGAGAGAGCTTCGACCAAGGGGATGTTAATATGAAGTTGCTTGAAGATGTTAAGGAGTTTCTTCAATTAGGCATCTTCCTTACCTTGCTTGAGCCTGGAAGGATATGGCACTAAAGGTTTATACTCAAACCCCCTTTGAAGTTGAAGATTCATGAACATCTTTATGAGGATTCTTCCCCTTCTTTTTGCTTCCATCCTCACTCGAGCTGGCGTCTTCCCGAAGGGGTACCCCATCATTGGAGGCACTTGGGCCATCCTTGGCCCTTGTCTCCAACTATTTCCAACTTCTCACTGTAACAGCTTTCAAATGTTCCCTTGGGTTGCTTTCGGTGTTACTTGGCAAACTACCTGAGGGTCGTTCAGATTGTGCCCTAGCAAGCTGTCCAACCTGGTTCTCAAGAGATTAAATAAAGGCTTGGACATTTCTCAAAACAGTACTTATCTTATTGAACTATCCCCCATACTGAGTTAACTGATTGTTAATGTTTTGAAATCTTGCCTCAGTATTGATCATGAACTTTGCAAGGACATCTTCAGTAGTATATTCTTTTCTTTTCGTGGGGGTGGTTGGTATTGAGTTCCTTGAGTTGGTGGGGGTCATGGTTGCAATGGGCCTTGGTTCCAAGAAAGATTCGGGCGGCTCCTCCACCCCGAATTATATGTATTCCCATAAAAATTTCCCGGTACTCTCAGTCCTCCACCAACATAATCTACTATCTCCATTGGTGTTAAGGGAGCAATAGAGATAGGGCATTATAATGTTGCATGCCTAGCGCCATATGTATCACATGACATAGCTGCTTTAGGATTTGAACTGGATCCCACCATAAACTGATTAAATCACTATGTTAGTGCGTCAACCTTGGCAGCCAATGCATTGTTGTCCATGACACTGTTGGTCAAAGCATCCACTTTCGCTGCCAAAGCAGTAGTGTCGTTCACCTCATAAAGCCCTGCTGCTCATGGGGGTTTCTATCTAGTGCTCCAATGGCATTCATTGCTAGCTATATCTTTAATCAATTTTTCAGCCTCCTCAGGAAGTTTGTTACTCATTGACCCACCTTCTATGGCGTCGATGAGCAGCCTTGTAGCATAATTCAGTCCATTGCAAAGCATCTGCACTCTCATCCATACAGGGAACCCATGATGAGGACACTTGTGCAGAAGATCTGTAAACCATTCATGGGACTCAAAGAGTGTTTCAGAGTCCCCCTGCCTGAAAGATGAAATTTCCTGTCTCAATCTCACTGCCTTGCTTGGTGGAAAATATCTGGCCAGAAATTTCTCCACCATATCCTTCAAGGTAATGATGGACCCAGGAGCTAAAAAAGTAAGCCATCTATATGCTGCTCCCCTCAGGCTGAACAGAAACAATCCCAATCTTATGGCATCATCGGATACTGAATTAATCTTGAAAGTGGAACAGATCTGGAGGAAGTGAGACAGGTGAGCATGTGGGTCTCCATCAGCTAACCCATCAAACTGAACTGAATTTTGAATCATTCCTATCGTGCTCGCCTGGATTTCGAAATTGTTGGCCGGTACAGTTGGTGCTTGTACACTGAACTCCTCCCCGGTAAACTGTGGCCTCTCATAATTGGATAGAGTTCGCCTAGGCTCAGAAATGATTAAGGGTTCACTAGATTCAACTCGAATTTCCTGTTGTCTTGAGCTTTCTGATGTGAACATCAAGGCTAAGGATCCAATTCAAGTCCCAACAGTACCAGTGATGAGAGCTCGAACTAGAAGATTTAAAGAGGAGCTTAGCAACTTGGCATGGAGAATTCTACAACAGGAAGAAAGCGTGATCACTACTGATGGTGAACAAAAGCTGGTCCTACTCATCCAAGCCGATTCCACTTAGACACTTGATGAAGATTTGGTTTCCATAAGATTGATCAAGATTTGGTTGTCATTTCCTTTTATGTTTAATATGTGAACTACAGTCTTTTGTAATTGTCTAGTCTTGCTGGGTTTTGTGGGCCTTTGGGCCGAAGTTGCTCTTTAGTTGGTTGTTTCTTTATTTTATCTTTAATGGTAGTTTTGAACTTTTACTTCTTAGAAGTTTTCTAGGGTTTTAGGCTATATATATAGCCCCTTGTCGAAGCCATAAAACACAACTTTGATTTTTGAGTATTTGTGAGGTTTTCTTCTTGTGTTCTTGAAGAAACTTTTTAAGAACTTATCAAGGGTTTTCCTTATGGCGATCAAACCGACTTATCAATTGGATTTTCATCTCCTTTTGTGGCGTCATCCTTTTACCAAGGTTCGTGCTTCGCTAAGCATTGGGTCGAGGTTTTCCATCCCTTCTTCTCGAATCCTTGGCTTTTCTTCTTCTTGCCAAATTTGTTTCGGGTTTCGTCACAATCATTGGCGAGGTTCGTATCAGTTGGTACCAGAGCTAAGTCCATCCTTTCGACCTATCTTCTATTGATTTTTGTTCATTTCTCTTAAAAAAAAAATTGCATCTAGATCTAGGGTTTCATTGATTGAAGTCGCTCATATTTTGTTTTTGCTTTGAGAGAGGGATTTCTTTGTTTTATGAGTTCCCTTTTATTAATTCCGAAATTACAAAATAGTTTGTGAAGATTTGAGTTTGTGGAAATTGAAGAACTGAGTTTCTGAAAAAAAAAACGAAAAAGAAAAGAAGAAGGAAAAAGAAAAACAAAAAAGAAGAAGAAGGAAAAAAGAAAAACAAAAAAAAAGAAGGAAAAAAAAAAGAGAGTAGAAAAAGGAAAGAATAATAATTAAAAAAAAAATTCTTGATTTGGTTAGATTTGAATTGCCATTCTTGAATTGCCAAAATTTCTTGATTTGGTTAGATTTGAATTGCCATTCTTGAATTACCAAAATTTCTTGATTAGGTTAGATTTGAATTGCCAATCTTGGGTTACCATTCTTGAATTGCCAAAATTTCTTGATTTGGTTCGATTTGAATTGCCAATCTTGAGTTGCCAAAATTTCTTGATTTGTTTCTTTTTGAATTGCCAATCTTGAATTGCCATTCTTGATTGCCAAAAATCCAGCCCATTTCTTGAATTGCCAAAATTTCAGCCCATTTCCAAGAAAACAAATCTTCGATCCGTTTTGGTTTGTTTTGCCTTGAACCCTTTGATGATGGTTTTTAATGAGTTTTGAAAGAAATCAAAGAAGAAAACGAGTGGAAAAAGGCAGCGAGGTGAGCTCAATTGAGGGTAAAAGCCAAATTGAATTGAGTGATACACGAGTGGATTTGAGTGAACTATTTCTTGGAGTGAACTACGTGAGTTTTGTGGTGAGGGTAATTTTTATCAAACATTTCTTTGCAGGTTTTTCCATCATGTCTCAAATTCCGGAGAGAAACACAAGCGAGGAGAGTACACCTCCAACTATTCCGAATTTGCGAGTGCAAGCTATAATTGGGGAAATGAGAAGGATGATGATGGCGGAACTTGAGCAAATACATGAGAGGATTGATAGGGTTGAAGAGGGAGCACAACGGGGACAGCCACCGGTTGTTCCAAACCTCCCAAGGAGGAATAGGGTGCCCCAACAGGAAGTTGAAGGTGTGGGGGCGTTTGAAAATTTCGATGAAGACTTTGATAGGATGTCAACGGGCAGCCCTAGGAGATATGGTCGGGATAGAGACGCTCGAAATCGGTTAGACAACAACTTGGGTAGTATCAAGATGAGGATTCCGGCATTTCAAGGAAAGAGTGATCCCGAAGCATACCTTGAATGGGAGAAGAAGATGGAGTTGGTTTTCGACTTTCACAACTACTCCGAAATGAATAAGGTAAAACTTGCCGCTATTGAGTTTACTGATTATGCTATTGTGTGGTGGGATCAGTTGTGCGTCAATAGGAGGTGAAGTGGAGATTTTCCTATCAAGACTTGGGATGACATGAAGAGGGTGATGAGGCGTCGTTTTGTGCCATCTCATTACTACCGGGATCTATACCTTAAGCTTCAAGGCCTTCGACAAGGTTACAAAAGTGTTGATGAATATTATAAAGAGATGAAGATGTCTATGATTCGAGCCAATGTGGAGGAGGATCAGGAGGCAACAATGGCAAGGTTTTTGAATGGGTTGAATAGGGAGATTGCCAACACGGTTGAGCTACATCACTATGTGGAGTTGGAAGACTTGGTGCATATGGCAATGAAGGTTGAGAGGCAACTGAAGAAGGGCAGTACAAGTGCACGTCCAAGACCCACCCCACAAAATTCTAGTGCAACACCATGGAGGCCGAATTATCCAAGGAAAGATGAAAGTAACTCCAACCCCAAAGTCAAAATTGAGCAAAATTCAACCACTACTCCCACAGCTTCTCAAAGTAAGATACCCACAACTTTGTCTCGTTTTAGTGAAATTAAATGTTTCAAATGTCAAGGAAGAGGTCACATCGCTAACCAATGCCCGAACAAGCGGGTTATGGTGATTCAGGAGAATGGGGCAATAGATTCTGAAGATGAGGGTGAGCTAGATGACATTCCACCATTGGAGGATGATCGTTTGGGAGATGAAGAGTTTGGGGCCGAGCATGGTGAGATGCTTGGATTAGTTGCTCGGAGAGCCTTGAACTTGCACACTAAGGTGGAGGAAGAAGAAGTGCAACGGGAGAACATCTTTTACACTCGTTGTCATGTGAAGGACAAGCTATGTAGTGTTATTATTGATGGTGGTAGTTGCACTAACGTTGCTAGTTCTTCCATGGTTGAGAAGCTAGGGCTCCCAACACTCAAGCACCCCCATCCATACAAGTTGCAATGGCTGAATAATAGTGGTGAAGTATGGGTTACTAAGCAAGTTGTGGTGCCATTTCGGATTGGGAAATTTGAGGATGAAGTGTTGTGTGATGTGGTACCCATGCAAGCGGGACATCTCCTTTTAGGACGGCCTTGGCAATTTGATAGACGTGTGCAACATGATGGCTTTACCAACAAGCACTCCTTCACTTTCCAACAACGAACCATCACTCTAGCTCCAATTATACCAAAACAGGTTTATGATGATCAAGTGATGATGCAAAAACTAAGTGATCAAAAGAAAATGAGAGATCAAAAGAATTTGAGTGATCACAAGAGAGTGAGTGAAGAGATGAGTAGTGGTGAGAAACAAGAGAGCAAGGCTGAATCTTGTGAGAGAGAAAAGAGAGAGATGAATTCAGCCAAAGAGGGAAAAATAGAGGGAAAAAGAAATTTCAATGCAAAAACAAGTGAGGTTAAGAGAGCTTTTCTTGTAAAATGGCCGATGATTGTACTTATGTACAAGGAGGCCCTTTTAAACACTAACCAACCTGACCCTTCATTGCCTAGTGTTGTTGTTTCTATTTTGCAGGAGTTCGAGGATGTGTTTCCTGAGGAGATACCACATGGCTTACCCCCTATCCGGGAAATAGAACACCAAATTGACTTTGTTCCCAGTACTTCCATTCCAAACCGACCCGCCTATAGGAGCAACCCGGAGGAAACAAAGGAACTCCAAAGGCAAGTTGAAGAGTTGATGGAGAAAGGGTACGTGAGAGAAAGCATGAGTCCTTGCGCAGTTCCGGTGATTCTTGTTCCTATGAAGGATGGAACATGGAGGATGTGTATTGATTGCCGAGCCATCAACAACATAACGGTAAAGTATCGACACCCTATCCCTCGTTTAGATGATATGTTAGATGAGTTGCATGGATCTTGTGTGTTCTCAAAAATTGATCTTAAGAGTGGGTATCATCAAATCCGAATGAAAGAAGGCGATGAATGGATAACGGCATTTAAAACTAAACATGGTTTGTATGAATGGTTAGTCATGCCATTTGGCTTAACTAATGCACCTAGTACTTTCATGCATTTAATGAATCATGTTTTATGAACTTTCAATGGAAAATTCGTTGTTGTTTATTTTGATGATATTCTGATTTATAGTAAGAATTTGCATGATCATGCTTTGCATTTGCAATTGGTTTTGGGTGTCCTTAGGAAAGAGAAATTGTATGCTAACCTCAAGAAATGTACCTTTGGCACCAATAAACTTGTTTTCCTAGGATTTGTTGTGAGTGCTACAGGTATTGAGGTTGATGAAGAAAAGATCAAAGCCATCCAAGAGTGGCCGACCCCATCAAGTGTGAGTCACGTTCGCAGCCTTCATGGACTTGCTATCTTCTATAGGAGATTCATGAAAGATTTTTGTACTATTGCGGCACCCCTTACTGAAGTTATCAAGAAGAACGTTGCATTCAAATGGGGGCAGCGTAAGAGGAAGCATTTCAGCTTATGAAACATAAACTAACTCATGCTATCTTACTTGCTTTACCTAACTTTGCTAATACTTTTGAAATAGAATGTGATATCTCTGGTGTAGTTATTGGTATTGTACTCATGCAAGATGGTCCTTTTCAAGTGTTCGAGTGGATCAACGACAATGCCTACCGCCTTTATTTACCGGGTGAGTACAATGTTAGTGCTACTTTTAATATGACCGACTTAAGTCCTTTTGATGTAGGTGATGATTTGAGGATAAATCCTTCTCAAGAGGGGGGGAATGATGTGGACATCAAGGCTAAGGATCCAATTCAAGTCCCAACAGGACCAGTGACGAGAGCTCGAGCTAGAAGATCTAAAGAGGAGCTTAGCAACTTGGCATGGAGAATTCTACAACAGGAAGAAAGCGTGATCACTACTGATGGTGAACAAAAGCTGGTCCTACTCATCCAAGCCGATTCCACTTAGACACTTGATGAAGATTTGGTTTCCATAAGATTGATCAAGATTTGGTTGTCATTTGTTTTTAAGTTTAATATGTGAACTACAGTCTTTTGTAATTGTCTAGTCTTGCTGGGTTTTGTGGGCCTTTGGGCCGAAGTTGCTCTTTAGTTGGTTGTTTCTTTATTTTATCTTTAATGGTAGTTTTGAACTTTTACTTCTTAGAAGTTTTCTAGGGTTTTAGGCTATATATATAGCCCCTTGTCGAAGCCATAAAACACAACTCTGATTTTTGAGTATTTGTGAGGTTTTCTTCTTGTGTTCTTGAAGAAACTTTTTAAGAACTTATCAAGGGTTTTCCTTATGGCGATCAAACTGACTTATCAATTGGATTTTCATCTCCTTTTGTGGCGTCATCCTTTTACCAAGGTTCATGCTTCGCTAAGCATTGGGTCGAGGTTTTCCATCCCTTCTTCTCGAATCCTTGGCTTTTCTTCTTCTTGCCAAATTTGTTTCGAGTTTCGTCACAATCATTGGCGAGGTTCGTATCACTTTCGGTCACTTCTCTTAACCATTGATATAATGTCCTTTCAATCTCATCGTTGGGCTCAACTAAGTTCACTTAACTAGCTCGTGTCATAAGATGGGGACCTCGCAAGATGATTAAAGTCGAGACTTATAGATTGAAGAAAAACAAGAAAAAGGAAATACAAATGAAGAAATGGTCAAATATATACAAGAATGATGAACACAAAACAAAACAATGGTCGAAACAACACGCTCTAAGTTTGCCGAGTATTCCTTGTGGGTCCCCGGCAACGGTGCCAAAAACTTGATAGCGATCGTGCAATCCCGCAAGTATACGGGTCGTCAAGTAATACCTCTCATGTGAACACGAGAGGGTCGTACTCGCGAGGGCCCGAGAATCTACCCTTACTCCCTTATTGCAATGTTGTTTAATGACACGACCTTTTGCGTGTATACCGCAAGTGCACAGCCTTGTCGAAGTAATAAAATTACCCTGGTGAGTGGGTAGTCGAATCCACAGGGAATAGGGATTTAGAACACAAGAATTTACTATTTAGTTATGCGGTGTACGAAAAGAAATAATCGGAGTGATGAGTGAATTTATGGAAGCAATTAAAATAAATGACAAGAAAGTAAATAGAGAGATGAAAGACAAGAGAAAAGCAAGTAGAAGTTAAAAGAGAAAGACTAGCAATGGGTGAGATAGGGTATCCGGACAAGCTACCTCTAGGATTTATGCTTCTAATGCAAGACTATGCTATTATACTTTCCTATTGATGTGAATTGAGTCGAGGATATCCTTAAACTCACGGTCCCAAAACTTAAGGTCAACTGTGACTAACCCCAACATTATGTCCCGCTATTAGGATTCACTACTACCCTTGACTCTTGTTGACCTGTCAACTAAGCCCCAGGGGAGTCTATCTTCCTACTCCTAACACTACGTGGGATTGCTTTAAGCTCTAGGGATTCCTAGTGATAAAACCTGTTCCTCTATGTAGTTCTAACTCTTTGGTCCAGGTGGAAGAACCCTACTCTAGATTGAGCACTAAAACTCTATCTTGACCGCTAATTAACCAAGGAAACGGAGGTAGGGAGAAATCACACCGAAAGGGAAAGGGGTACATTGCTACCTCACAACTCTCCCTCTCAACCCTCTTCAGTCTTAAGTAGTCTAATCCTATAGGAGTTGTCACACCTCCAAAAGATAACCTAGATTGTTCTCAACCCTAGTGTCACGGCTAAGGAAGAACAATAGCAAAAGATAATTAAAACTGAAACTCGAATTTATTCATCAATATTGGAAAAGCATAATAACAATGTCATAGAAACATAATGATCCTAGGGTTTTACAAGTCCGAATAATCACGAGGGGTTTAGCTCCTCATGGAGCTATACATGTTCATCAAAGTGTAAAATAAATTGCAAAATAAGAACATCAATGAAAACCCCCTCGCGTGTGATGTGGCCGTGGTATTGTGCTGCCGTCGAACGTCGATGACGATGCCGTTGGCTTGCTCCAATCCTCCACAAAGTCCTCTCCAAAACCCTAGCCGCACCCTCTTGAAGTTGGAGAGAAAGCTAGGTCAAAAGATTCTCAAAAAGTCTCCCAATCGGGCTTTAAATAGGCTGAGTGCGGCTTTAAATTTGAGCTTATCGGGGCTTCACACGGCCGTGTGGAATTTCCACACGCCCGTGTGAAGTTTCTGTCTTCCTGAAAAATTACTTCACATGGCCGTGTGGAATTTCCACACACCCGTGTGAAGTCTCTGGCTTGCTGGAAAATGATTCACACGGCCGTGTGTTAATTCCACATGCCCGTGTGAATTCTCTGGAAACTTGATCTTCAGCAGAAAATGCACAGTAACTTGTCGAAACGCTCCCGAATATGTTGTTCTTCATTGAGGCCATTGAATTGGGCACACAATCAATGGTAGATCGTGACGATTGCTTCAAGTCTCCTTCTTGGTGAAGTTCTCCTAGGCTACACGAGTTAGACTTGTTGTGAATGTGACTGCCTTTGTGCCCCTCCAAAGGAGGTTGGCACATACTCACAAGTCCAAGTTTGTGCCTTGTTCCTTGCTTGGTCCGAAAACCTCCCAACAACGGCGAACACGACCTAACTTTGTTCTTCTTTTTCCAACTTGGCTCCACAAACCTACAACGTACAAAAATACACAAATACACACTATTTAGTGATAAAATCTGATAAAAGAGATGCTAATAGTAAGATAATAACGCTTCGCGTCACTATAACACAAGCACTTATCAAATCCCCCCACACTTAGCTTTTGCTTGTCCTCAAGCAAAAATAAAATGTGAAAATACTTGGGAAGAACAATTGAAAGTGCTCGGCCTTAGGTTCACCAAAAATATGCAAAGGAAGCATTCTACAAGTAAGGGGAAATCAAAACATTGCATAAGGTTATCATTACTTTAGCTAAAAACATGAATCAAAAAGGATAACAACTCGAAGACGTGTAAGTGTGTGCAAATTCACTCAAGAGAACCAACGAGTACTCCTCAAACTTTTGTTAGAAAGGACTTATTTATATATAAAAACCAAAACTAAAGAGAGAAGGAAGTAGTAGCTTCACACATCCTTAAAGGTAGCCCTTTCCTAGGCGGCCGCCAAAGGTGGCTTTCACACTTTCGAGGAGGTAGCTCTTTCTACCGAGGTAGTAGCTTTCACGCATCCCATGAGATAGCTCTTTCTCTCATTAGGGCATAACTTGTATCCGACTTATGAGAGTAGCTATATACTTCATAGGTGGTAGCTTTTTCCACCCCAAATGCATACATAAAACAAAGCAACTATTCACAAACTCATATTTTTCTCTTTTTTATTTCATATTTTTCTCTCCTTATATATGCATTTTCCACAATAAAACTAAGAACAACGATAAACTTGTCCTTAAAAACTTCAAGATTGAGTTTCCAAAAGATTCCAAGAGTAAGTTGTGCAATAAGGTGTAATCGAGCAAAAATTCCCTAAAAATTCAAGTAAAAACTAGAGCATGATAGGATACAATGTTTAAAAATTCTCCTACACTCTAAGAATACAAACGTTGCAACTAAGGTGAACCGCCATAGGCTACCTGAGCATGAGCAATTGAACGCGCAAGTAAAGGTGTGTGCAATGTGAATCCCCCTCACACTTAAGATGTACATTGTCCCCGATGTACACATGCAAGCATAATAAAAATAAAGCAATGAACAACAATTAGTGTGGAAGTAGACAATTGAAACATTACTCCCCTGAACTCCAAGTGTTACATTTGATGGAGCTAGGTTCATCGAGAGTTGAGTCTCAATGTTTTTGTGGAGCATACACGGTCCCATGACTGTGCTTATGACTATTCCTCAAATTCCTTCCATCTAAGACCATCTGCACACATACGCAAGGGTTCAGTATAGCTCAAGAAAAACCAAAATAAAACTCGAGTATATAAAAATATGAAGATGAAATACAACTCGAGACAGAATAAAATAAATGAAACTAAAAACAAACCCAGAAGGAGAGTCCTTTCTGGTACTACAAGTCCAACAGAAAAATATAAAGTGCAACAGAAGTGAAATAAACTAAATTAAAACTACGACGCCTCAGCATCGGTGTCCTGCTGTGGGTCCTCTGGTGCTGCTGGTGCTGGTGGATCTGATGGTGATGGATACGGAGGTGGAGTCGGTGAAGGGACCCGTCAAGGTCGTACCACAGATCGCTCGAACATCTGTATAACCGTGGCAAGCTGTGCCGATAACTAAGCGAACTGTGCTGCCTTAGTGGTCCTCGACTCTGCAAACTCTGCTGCCTGTGCAGCTCTCATCTCGGCCAGCTCTGTCTGCATAACACCCACAGTACTCTCGAGGCGCTCGAACCTGTCCTGGCCTCGAGAAGGGGAGAAAATATGCACTGGAGGAGGCTCCGGTGCTGTGGGTGGTGCCTCGGCCTCTGTGTGCTCCGGGGGTGGCTCTATCGCTGCCTGGGTCCCCTCTGTCTGATCTGGCTCTGTAGATCCTGAGTGGGGGATGATCAGTGTATAGACTCCTGGTCCTGCTCTGCGGACCATCCCCATCAGTCGCAATGTATCTCTAGTAAGCGGGGCTGGTGTAGCGATCTTCTCGGCCCTGCGCATCCCATCTCTGAGTCCCTAAGCCTATGAAGAGGCGTGTGACATAGGGACCTGCAAAGATGACTCCAACCCTGGGGTACTGGCCCTGGTGGCGCATGTACTCGGCTAGAATGTGCCCCAGGTGGAGTGGCTCGCTCTGTACCATGGAATGTAAATATAGCAGCTCCTGTCTGCTCAATACCCCTGTACTGTCCCCTCTGCCACTGATAGATCTGCTCAAGATGGCATGAATGTATCTGTACGCTGACCGGGAAAGAAAAGTCACCTTCGAAACCACCGGCTCGTACTGGCCATCCCCGCACAAGGTCCTGTAAATCATCTGTGGTGTGAGGGTCCCTGGATAATCGGTGGGCAACAATGTGTACTCCTCTGTCTCAGTGAATGCCTGATCGTACAGGCCCATCACAATCGAGAACTGAGTGATACTCAGGCTGAAGTGTCTACCGAGGGCACGAAACTGGATCGTGTCGCCATTTGTGAAGCTATCGTACCCTCGGTCGAACTCAAAGCTCGACAAGACCTCGAGGGTGAGTGCTCGAGTCGCTGGCTCTCTAATTGATAGTAGTCGGTCCCAACTGCCCACTGCCAGCAACTTCTCAACCTCGGTCGCTACAGCGTCGCCCCCCTGTATATCTCTCAACACACTCAAGTCTGGGTAGCGCGACTGTCCAAATCGAAGTGCCGAAAGTTTCCTGAATCTCTCCCTGTGCTCCGGTATATCAAACTCCATCTCCTCAGGAGGTGGAGTAGCCTCTCGCGGACGCTTCCCTGCTGACTTCTTAGACCTAGAAGACATACCTGCCAAATTGCAAAAAAAACCGATCGATAAACAGTTAAGAAACACACTCTGCAGAAATCCACACGGCCGTGTGGAATTTCCACATGCCCATGTGGAGCTTCTGGCAGACAGAGCCTCATGGCCGTAGGTCTAGAAATCCAAAATTTACATTCTAGTTTGTTCTAATTCATCCCTAAGCATGTTCGCATACATAATAAACATTTAAAACAGGCGAAATCATCCAAAGAACGAATCAAATTAAGAATTTACGAAGAAAAGAGGGAGGGAGAGCTTACAGACGGTCTGAAGTGAAAAACCAAGGAAATCGGCCGGAAAACTCCAATAAAATCCTTCAAAAGGCCCAGAGAAAGTCAGGAAAGTAATAGAGAGGGTAGAGAAGAGTTTAGAATGAAAATGTCAAGAGGCACAAGTAAAAACTTAAAGAAATCGCGCGGCTTTTGACGTTCTGGGAAATCACACGGCTGTGTGGAAATTCGACACGGCCGTGTGCCTCTGAAATTAGGGTTCACAGGGGCCAACACACGCCCCTGTGTGCATTCTGTTCACTCTCTGGGCTACCCCACACGGCCGTGTGAACAACACACACGGCCGTGTCAACAACACACACGGCCGTGTGCCTTCACAGGGGGATCCACAGGGGCTCTCACATGGCCCTGTGGATTGACGAGAAAATACAGAAGGTCTCTGAAAATTTTCACACGGCCGTGTGTTAATTCCACACGGCCGTGTGCCCAACCTGGCCAAGAACACAAGGCCAGCTACAGGGGCACCTCACACGCCCGGCCGTGTGTCGTTCACAAGCTCTCTCACAGGGGCAGCCACATGCCCCTGTGAATTCTCGGGAGGAAGAGGGGTTTCTGCAGAGTATTCACACGGCCGTGTGCCTTGCACAGTCGCACTCACAGGGGCACTCACACGACCCTGTGGACTCTCTGGAAAAGAGTTTAAGTTCTGTGAATTTCCACACGGTCGTGTGGAATTTCCACACGGCCGTGTGCCCCTTCTGAGGTTGTTCACAGGGGCATAGACACGCCCCTATGCCCTCACTGGTTGAGCTCTAGTTGGTAACACACGCCCGTATAGAAATTCCACAAGCCGTGTGTTTTCTCTAGTTTACTTAGAAAAATTCACAGACTCTTCCAAGAATTCAGAAACTCTTTTAAACCACTTAGAGCCTGTATAAATCATAAAAACACGACCAGAGACCATTGAAAACACACTCAACCGACTTAAACTTTGTCAATTAACAGTAAGGCACACGAAAGTCAACAATCCATACTAAAAATCGCAACACATGCATTAAAACTTCAGGACACCAAAACTAAGACTTTTATTCAACCTAAAACTAAACTAGGTTCTAGAAAAACTATAAAAACTTGGGTTGCCTCCCAAGAAGCGCTTGTTTAACGTCACTTAGCTTGACGTACCTGGCTTACCTTACGGAGGTTCATGAATGAAGGTTGACCTCTTTCCTACAACCTGAAAACACGCATTACATAACCTTTGTAGAATAGAGGGGGAGTTAGTAATTCTGTTACCACACAAGGGTGAACCACCCTTACTCCGTTCTTGCTCATCCCCGTTGTTCTTGGGTTTTTTCGTGTGGTACCTCCTTGCTCTTTTCATTCTTCTCCTCATCTTTTTCATTGCTCCCGGGTCCGGCTTGACTTCCTTCTCAGTTAGAACAAGTGAAAGCACTTCTTCCTTGTTCTCCACGTCTTGGTCCGGCCAATTTTCATACGGATCCGGGATCAATATTTCCTGCACATAATCATCAATTAGTTCATCAGTAGTGTCAAGAAAATATAAAGTATCATCAAAGTCAAGAGAGTGTCTCATGGCTTCGGCGAGGTGGTATGTAAGCTTGTCTTCTCCCACTTGCAATGTGAGCTCCCCGCCATCCATGTCAATCAAAGCCTTAGAAGTGCGCAAGAACGGCCTTCCAAGGATCAAAGGAACCTCGACATCCTCATCGACATCCAACACCATGAAGTCAACAGAAAATATGTACTTGTCGACTTTTACTAGGACGTCCTCCACAATTCCCCTCGGATGCCTCACCAATCGGTCCGCGAGTTGGAGTGTCATCCGCGTGGGTCTAGGCTCACCTAAGTCTAGCTTTTGGAAGAACGTGTAGGGCATGACATTGATACTTGCCCCCGAGTCAGCTAATGCCATCTCTTCACCCAAGTCGCCAATGTTACATGGTATTATGAAACTCCCGGGATCTTTTCTTTTGCTCGGCATGTTCTTTTGCAATACCGCCGAGCAATTGGCATCAAAAATCACGGATGCACTCTCCTCCAATTTCCTCTTGTTGGTCAAAAGGTCCTTCAAGAAACTTCGCGTACTTAGGCATTTGGGCCAATGCTTCTGTGAATGGGATGTTGATGTGCAACTGTTTGAAAATCCCCAGAAATTTCTTGTATTGTTCGTTCTCTTGGTCATTCTTTAATCGTGAAGGATAGGGGATCCTTGGCTTGTAGGGTGGGGATGCCACCTCCTTTTCCTTTGTCGCTCCTTCCTCTACCTCCACTACCTCAGGTGTCTCTTGTGTCTTTTCTAGAGGGAGATTTCTCTCGACCTCTTTTCCACTCCTCAAGGTAATTGCCTTCAATTGCTCCCTCGGATTGGTCTTCGTGTTACTAGGCAAACTACCTTGAGGTCTTTCCGCCAATGTCTTCGCAATTTTCCCCACTTGATTTTCCAAGTTGTGTAGGGAGGCGGTGTGATTGCGAAGTGAAGCTTCCACCGATTGGAACCTAGCATCCGACGAAGAAATAAACCTTGTAAGGGCTTTCTCAAGATCGGTCATCTTTCCCTCTAGCCCGGTCACTCGGCTTTCTAAATTCGGTGCTTGTTGACCTTGAAATCCTGGTGGTGTGTTATTCTTTTGTTGCGACTGTCCTTGGTTGCTCCATGAGAAATTTGGATGGTTTCTCCATCCTGAATTGTAAGTACCACTATACGGGTTGCCTTGGCCTTGTCCTCTATAGTTATTTCCCACAAAATCAGCCTGCTCCACCATACTAGCACCTCCAATAGCAATCGAACAATCAATTGAAGTGTGACCTCCCCCACAACCGTTACAAGTAGTGATGGCCGCAACTCTTGGTGAAGTTAGAACATCCAACTTCTTACTCAATGATTCTACTTGTGCCCCAAAGATGTAACTGCATCAACCTCATGAATTCCGGCTACCCTCTTTCGGTCCCTTGTGTTCCATTGATAGCTATTCATTGCCATCTCTTCAATAAGGTGCCGGGCTTCATCAGGAGTCTTACTTCCTAGAGTCTCTCCTGTCGCCGCATCTAAAAGTTGCTTGGTGCTTGGATTCAACCCGTTGTAGAAGGTATGGATGATCATCCACTCGGGGAATCCATGTTGCGGGCACTTTCAGAGGAACTCCTTGAACCTATCCCATGTCTCGAATAGAGACTCCAATTCCACTTGCATGAAGGATGAAATTTCATTCCGGAGCCTCGCTGATTTTCCCGGGGGAAAGTATCTAGCCAAGAATGCCTCGGCCATCTCCTCCCATGTAGTAATAGATGCTCTCGGTAATGAATGTAACCAATGTCTTGCTTTTCCCTTCAACAAAAATGGGAAGGCTCTCAATCTGATTGCGTCGTCTGTTACTCCATTGATATCCAAGATGTCGCACACTTCAAGAAAGTTCTCGAGATGGTTGTTGGGATCTTCGTCGGCCAACCTATTAAACTGTGCGGACTGTTGCAACATTTGAATGAATGACGGCTTCAACTCAAAGTTATTTGCGGTAATTGGGGGCCTCACAATGCTCGATTGGGTTCCCATTACCGCGGGTCTAGCAAAATCGGCTAATGTCCTTTGTTGTTCGTTCTGTTCTGCCATACCTTCCGACCCTTCTGAATCTATGCTGGCTTGCTTGGATTGTTCTTCCACAGGCTCTTTCTCTTTGCGGTGCGTTCTTCTACCAATGTCCGGGTCTCCTTCAACAAGAATCGAAGGATTCCCGCCGGTCATAACCTGAAACCAACACAAAGAAAAGAAAAATAAGAACAGTGATAGATAAAGAAAGTGTGAAAAAGACAACGAAGTGAATAACTAAAGTAGCAAAAACTAGTATTAAAAATACGCCTATACCCCGGCAACGGAGCCAAAAACTTGACACGACCTTTTGCGTGTGTACCGCAAGTGCACGGCCTTGTCGAAGTAATAAAATTACCCTGGTGAGTGGGTAGTCGAATCCACAGGGAATAGGGATTTAGAACACAAGAATTTACTATTTAGTTATGCGGTGTACGAAAAGAAATAATCAGAGTGATGAGTGAATTTATGAAAACAATTAAAATAAACGACAAGAAAATAAATAGACAGATGAAAGACAAGAGAAAAGCAAGTAGAAGTTAAAAGAGAAAGACTAGCAATGGGTGAGATAGGGTATCCGGACAAGCTACCTCTAGGATTTATGCTTCTAGTGCAAGACTATGCTATTATACTTTCCTATTGATGTTAATTGAGTCGAGAAAATCCTTAAACTCACGGTCCCAAAACTTAAGGTCAACCGTGACTAACCCCAACATTATGTCCCGGTATTAGGATTCACTACGACCCTTGACTCTTGTTGACCTGTCAACTAAGCCCCAGGGGAGTCTATCTTCCTAACCCTAACACTACGTGGGATTGCTTTAAGCTCTAGGGATTCCTAGTGATAAAACATGTTCCTCTATGTAGTTCTAACCCTTTGGTCCAGGTGGAAGAACCCTAGCCTAGATTGAGCCCTAAAACTCTATCTTGACCGCTAATTAACCAAGGAAACGGAGGTAGGGAGAAATCACACCGAAAGGGAAAGGGGTACATTGCTACCTCACAACTCTCCCTCTCAACCCTCTTCAGTCTTAAGTAGTCTAATCCTATAGGAGTTGTCACACCTCCAAAAGATAACCTAGATTGTTCTCAACCCTAGTGTCACAGCTAAGGAAGAACAATAGCAAAAGATAATTAAAACTGAAACTCGAATTTATTCATCAATATTGGAAAAGCATAATAACAATGTCATAGAAACATAATGATCCTAGGGTTTTACAAGTCCGAATACCCACGATGGGTTTAGCTCCTCATGGAGCTATACATGTTCATCAAAGTGTAAAATAAATTGCAAAATAAGAACATCAATGAAAACCCTCGCGTGTGATGTAGCCGTGGTCTTGTGCTGCCGTCGGACGTCGATGACGATGCCGTTGGCGTGCTCCAATCCTCCACAAAGTCCTCTCCAAAACCCTAGCCGCACCCTCTCGAAGTTGGAGGGAACGCTAGGTCAAAAGATTCTCAAAAAGTCTCCCAATCGAGCTTTAAATAGGCTGAGTGCGGCTTTAAATTTGAACTTATCGGGGCTTCACACGGCCGTGTGGAATTTCCACACGCCTGTGTGAAGTTTCTGTCTTCCTGAAAAATTACTTCACACGGCCGTGTGGAATTTCCACACGCCCGTGTGAAGTCTCTGACTTTCTGGAAAATGATTCACATGGCCGTGTGTTAATTCCACACGCCCGTGTGAATTCTCTGGAAACTTAATCTTCAGCAAAAAATGCACAGTAACTTGCCGAAACGCTCCCGAATATGTTATTCTTCATCGAGGCCATTGAATTGGGCACACAATCAATGGTAGATCGTGTCGATTGCTTCAAGTCTCCTTCTTGGTGAAGTTCTCCTAGGCTACACGAGTTAGACTTGTTGTGAATGTGACTGCCTTTGTGCCCCTCCAAAGGAGGTTGGCACACACTCACAAGTCCAAGTTCGTGCCTTGTTCCTTACTTGGTCCGAAAACCTCCCAACAATGGCGAACACGACCTAACTTTGTTCTTCTTTTTCCAACTTGGCTCCACAAACCTACAACGTACAAGAATACGCAAATGCACACTATTTAGTGATGAAATCTGATAAAAGAGATGCTAATAGTAAGATAATAACGTTTTGCGTCGCTATAACACAAGCACTTATCATTTAACCTACAAGTTCGAATGATAGAGAGAATGCAATGAAACTAAGAAAATGCAAATAAAATGCAAGTAATGAAGCCAAAATATGGGGAGTAATCAGGGCAAAGAAGCGGTCATGGATGAGGATCCCCTCAGGGGCTACTAAAGTGTGTAGGATGTTTGAACTAACAAGCAAGTGGCCAGTTGGACCGAGAAAACCCTGGATTGGCCCAACCCAATGGTCATGGAAATTGACCCCTAATCCGGTATGAGTATTGGATACAAAATCTTTTTCGTCCAAATCCTCCTACGATTGCAATGGGCAAATTGATTTTCTCAAGCGAAGGTTAAAATACAAGCGAGTACTTAACCCTAGAATTGGAGGGGTACAAATACCCGATGGTCGCGGTGTATTTATATGTCTATCACTTCCAAGCTTGATGAGTCTAACACTAGAGTATTACATAAGTATTACTTAAGTATTGATACACAGAGTTCTCATGCATACCAAAGCTTTCAAATACACCAAACATGGATCACAAACAAGCCAAAATACATTATAAAGAACAAATTATCTAAACAACACAAGTTCACCCCCAAGGTTCACCTACATCTAGTGACATCGGGATTTTGGTTGTTTATGGTCACAAAACAAGCAATCATAGGCATAAAAATAACTAAACAAGACATAAGCAAACTTCCTCCAAAGTTAGAGGCCGAATGACGCTTGGATCCACCAAAGACGAGCTCCCAAAGACGCCACTTAAAGGGGTGGCTTCCCTTGTCTTCAACCTCTACTCAACAAGCCCTAGCAATGGATCTTGCCCAAAATCACGCTCTCCTCGCCAAATCCTCCTTGGCAATGCCCTCAAACCCTTCCTTCTTCCTTGAATTAACAATGGTGGTGATGAGCTCCCAAGAAAAAAGGTTCCTCCCCCAAAAGAAATACCCTAGGATGCTTAAAAGGGATGACTTCGGGATGGCTTACGGGTGGCTTCACGGTTAATATACGGGCCATGAGGTTGGCCGGTAAATAGGACAAAAATCTTACTAAGTTGTTACTGCACTGCTACAGTAAACTTCTATGGTACTACTACTCTCTGTATTGCTCACGGTTGACTTCACAGCCGTAAGGTTGCCCGTAAGGATTCCCAAACTTAGAATTTCTTTAAAAAACTTCATGTTTCAGACTGCTACACTATCGCTACAGTAGCAGGCCCTAAAACGCTATTTTTAATGTAGATTTCTTCTTAATTTGCGTCTTTAAGCTCACCTAGGCTTCTTCTATACCTGAAACATGAAATAAACCAATTCAGACCAAAAAAGGGTATCGATTCATCAATAAAATATGAAAACCATACGCACTTATACGTATAAAATACATACATTTAGACGTTTATCACTCTCCATGGAGCAATACATCTTCATGAATGAAATCAAATGATAATACAAGTATTCCATAAAGAAAACCCCCTTTATTCGCGCAATGATGATCTTCAAGAACAGCCCTTCCTTCTCTAAGGACCTCTCCGTCAAGCTTAGGGTACACTCAGGCAAAACAAGGCCATTGGTTGCTCCCCCATTGGCTTTCCTCCAAAGGTAGTCAATATTGATGGTCGGATTGTCTTCCCTAAACCTTGCAAAACCCTCTCCTCAAACCTTGTCGCACCCTCTTCCAAAAGTCCAAAAGTAGAAAAGAAAGACTCCCCTAAAACCCTTCAACATAAGTATTTAAAATCTAAAATCGAGTATCAACACCGATGCTCACACGACCACATGGCTGTGAGGATTTTCCACATAGGACACCACACGGCCATATGTAATTACCATACTACCATGTGAATTCTCTGGAATGCCACACTAAGTAGAATTCTGTCTCAGACTTGATTTCTCTACTTACTAAGGCCACCCGAATGGGCACACGCCCGTGTGGTAGACTATGTAACCTTTTTAATCTTCAATTTCATCAGAATAACTCTTGAAACTCTTGCACAAGCTGGGACATGAACGGGTGACTGCCCTAGGTGCCCTTCCAACTTTTGTTTCATTTGTAATTCATTGAAAATCGGCACACACCTTCATGAATGACATAAGCATTGTACCTTGTTCACTCTATGTTGGCAAGAGAACTCCAGATGGATGCTTCACAGTCTAATTTTGCTTCCTTCTTCCTTAGGATGCTCTCACAACTCTATGAACATAAAAGAACACAAATACACAAGAATAAGCCAAAAAATCTGATAAAAACAATGCTCATTGTAAGTAAAGCATACTCAATAATATGCATACACAAACACTTATCAGTGTTAAAGGTTCGTTAGGATTTGTATGACATATGTCATAAATAGTGCTAGTTGAACACTATGGAATAGTTAGAGCATGATAAGTGCTCGTGTATAAGTAATACAAAGTATTCTTTTCTTACATTGAGCATTACTTTTCTCAGGTTTTATCATTAATTCATGTGTATTTTGTGTTCTTTTGTGTATATAGGGTTGTGGAGAAGAGTTCAAGAGAAATGAGCAAAATTGGGTTATGTCCGTAATTGTTGAGGAGTTTCTTGAACCAAGCAAGGATCAAGGCATGAGTTGTAGATTTGTGGGTTTGTGACAACCTCCAATGTGCTTAAATTATTCTATAATTTGGAGGGGCACAAAGGCAGCCACACTCATAAAGTCTAACTCGTGTAACATTGAAAAACTTCATCAATGCGGGGAAAAGAAGAAATGACATGATCTACCGCATGGTTGTGTGCCCAACCTAGCGGCTTCGATGAAGAAAATGAAGTCGGGAGCAACTTTGGCACAAGTACTATAGCAAAACACTGTAGAGATTTACTTGGGGACTTTTGACCTATCTTTCACCCAACTTTGGGGGAGCCTGCAGCTAGGGTTTGGAGATAATTTTGCGAGGCTTGTGGAACAGGTCTACTGATAAGTGCTCGTGTTATAGTAATACAAAGTATTATTATCTTACATTGAGCATTACTTTTCTCAGATTTAATCATTAATTTGTGTGCATTTGTGTGCTTTTGTGCATTGTAGGGTTGTGAAGCCAATTTGGAGAAGAAAGAAGCAAGAATAGGTTATGTTGGCCATTGTTGAGGAGTTCTCAGATTAAGCAAGGAACAAGGCACGAGTCTAGACTTGTGGGTGTGTGCCAACCTCCATTGGAGGAGTACAAGGGCAGTCACATTCACAAAAGTCTAACTCGTGTGATATTGGAGAACTTCGCCAATGAAAAGAAATTAAGTAATCGACATGATCTAACGTTGATTGTGTGCCCAATTTAATGGCCTCGATGAAGAACGATGAATTCGGGAGCATTTTGGTGAAGTACTATAGCAGTTAATGTAGCTATTACTGTAGCAAAACACTGTAGTAAGTTACTATTCACTATTTGTCAAAAATCAGAAAATAGAGAATTCACACGCCGTGTTGAAATTCTGCAGGCCCGTGTGGAAAATCCACAAGGGCATGTGGAACCCCGATTTTAGCTCGATTTCAGCCTATAAATATCCCGTTTTCAGATCTATTTGGTGGACCCCTCTTCTATCTCTTGCCTATCTTTTGGGGGGCTTTCGGCTAGGGTTTGGAGAGGTTCTTGAAGGTCTTTGGAGGCGATTATACTGCATCAGTATCGACATCCATTGGAAGAAAGCTATTGGGGGAGCTTTCGTCGGCATCGATTCAGCGAGGTGTGCCCTAGGCTTGACAAGGGATTCACTGGAGAAGACGTGCGGCTTTACAAGACCATCGATATGATCTACAAGGGGGTTTTCTTTATGGTTTTCATGCATATGTTCTTAAACTCTTTATTGACTTTGTATTGCTCCATGGAGAGCTAAACCCTAATGGGTATTTAGACTTGTAAACCCTAGGATGTTTGTGTTTCTATAAATTGTATTATGTTTTATTAGTTTGATGTTTTCTTATTGAGTTCCAATTTTGCATGCCGATTGTATGAGATTTTCCCTTAGCCCTGACACTAGGGTTGAGAATCTATTAGGTTATCCTTTGAGGGTGTGACAACCTCTATAGGATTAGACTACACAAGGTTGGAAAGGGTTGAGAGGGTGAGTCGAGAGGTAGCGGAACGTCCCCATTCCCCTCCGGTGTGAATTTCCCTACCTCCCGTATCCCAAGAGTTAATTGCGATCGAAGTAGAGTGAAGTACTAGGAGATGAACTCCCTTGCGAAGGGTTGAGTGAATCCTAGGATTAGGGCTTAACTTAGATTAGGGTTCTTCCACCTGGACCAAAGGGTTAGAACTATAATTAGGGATAAGGTCTTTCACTTGAAATCCCTAGAACTCCATTCAATTTCACATGGTGCTAGGCATTAGTATGATGTACTCCCCTGGGGCTTAGATGACAGGTCATCGAGAGTCAAGGGTCGTAGAGAAGTCTAGAGCCAGGTATAGTGTGGGATTAGTCATAGTTGATCTTAGGTTTAGGACCGTGTGCTTAAGTATTTCCATGACTCATTAGACATCAATTAGAGGGTATAATACTAGTCTTGCACTAGAAGCATTAGTCCTAGGGGGAGCTTTGTCCGGGTACCCCATCTTTATATCGATTACCTCTCCTACCTTTATTGCCCTTTTTGTACTCTTTTACTCTTTTACTCTCTTATATATATATATATATATATACATATTGATTTCTCTTACCATCGATTCCATTTATAGCTAAAATAGTGATAACACTTGTTTCTGAATACTATTCCCTATGGATACGACTACCCACTCGCCAGGGTATTTTATTAGTTCAACAACCCATGCACTTGCAGGATACACACGCAAGGAGTGTGTCATCTACGGTATTAACATCGACATCCTTTGGAAGATAGCTATTGGGGGAGTTTTCATCGGCATCAATTCGGCGAGATGTGCCCTAGGTTTGACAAAGGATTCGTTGGAGAAAATGAGGTGGCTTCACAAGACCATTGACATAGGCTACAAAAGGGTTTTATTCATGCTTTCTATGCTTATTTGACAACATCCTTGCGAATTCCCCGTAAGTGCACGGGTTGTCGAAGTAATAATACCCTGGTGAGTGGGTAGTTGAATCCGCAGAGAGTAGTGATTCAAGACAAGAGAAGTGGCTACTTAGCTAGTGTGAAAATAATGGTGGTGAGAGAAAACAATGTGTGTGCAATAAAAGAAAGAGAAATATGGAAGAAAGAAGAGTGCAAGCAAAGAGTAAGGAGGAAATAATCAATGAGAATATGGGGTACCTGGCCTAAGTATAGTTCTAGGGATTCCAAGTGATAGACCCTGTTCCTAAGTATATTTCTAACCCTTTAGTCCAAGCGAAAGAACACTAATCTCAATTAAGCCCCAGCACTAGGATTCACTACAACCCTTCACTCTGTTGCTCACGCAACTAAGCCCCAGGGGAGTTCATCTCCTAGCACTTCACTCTACTTCAATCGCAAAGAACTTTTGGGACATGGAGGTAGGGAAAATCACATCGAAGGGGAAAGGGGACATTTCGCTAACTCACGACTAACCCTCTCGACCCTCTCCAATCTCGAGTAGTCTATTCCTATAGAAGTTGTCACACATTCCAAGGATAACCTAGATGACTCTCAACCCAAGTGTCATGGCTAATAGAAAATCAATACAATTATCATAAAAGATTGGAACTCAATTAAAAGCATCAATTAAGAAAGTATAATAAAAGTCATGGAAACAATGTCATCCTAGGGTTTACAAGTTCGAATACCCACTAGGGGTTTAGCTCTCCATGGAGCTATACAAAATCATCAAAGTGTTTGTAACAAAAAGCATAGCAAACATGAATAAAACCCCCTTGTGATGTGTGGCGATGGTCTTGTGAAGCCGCTCTGTCTTCTCCACCAAGTCCCTTGTCAAGCCTAGGGCACGCCTCGCTAAATCGATGCAGACGAAAACTCTCCCAATAGCTATCTTCCAAAGGACGCCGATGTCGATGCCGTAGAACCCTCCAAAAGCCTCCCAAAATCCTCTCCGAATCCTAGCCGCGAGCTCTCCAGAACTTATGCGAAAGATAGGTCGAAAAGTGCTTTAATAAATCTAAGTCACGGCTTATTAAAGGCTAAAATCGGGCATCCACACGGCCGTGTGGAATTTCCACATGCCCGTGTGGATTTTCTGGAAATCAATTTCTGACACGCAATGAACAGTAAACTGCTACAGTACTACTTCGGTGCTCGCGTCTCAGTTGTTCCTGACTTCATGTTCTTTATCGAGGCCGTTAAATTGGGCACACAACCAACGGTAGATCATGTCGTTTCTTCTTTTCGCCTTATTGACGAAGTTCTTCAATGTTACACGGGCTAGACTTTATGAGTGTGACTACCTTTGTGCCCCTCCAAATCATAGAACAATTTTAGCATATTGGAGGCTGGCACACACCCACAAGTCTAAAACCCGTGCCTTGATCCAAGAAACTCCCTAACAAAAAAACACAAATGCACACTAATCAATGATAAAATCTGAGAAAAGTAATGCTCAATGAAAGAAAATAATACTTCATATTACTTAAATACAAGCACTTATCATTATTAATACAAACACTTTGTTGATTTTGTATAGTTCCATGGAGAGCTAATCCCCTAGTGGGTATTCGGACTTGTAAACCCTAGGATGACATTGTTTCTATAACTTTTATTATGCTTTCTTAATTGATGTTTTTAATTGAGTTCCAATCTTGAATGTTAATTGTATTGATTTTCCTTTAGATGTGACACTAGGGGTGAGAGTCATCTAGGTTATCCTTCGAAGGTGTTACAACTTCTATAGGATTAGATTACACAAGATTGGAGAGAGTTGAGATGGAGAGTCGAGAGGTAGCGGAACGTCCCCTTTCCTTTCCGACGTGATTTATCCTACCTCCACATTCCAAGAGTTCTTTGTGGTTGAAGTAGAGCGAAGTGCTAAGAGATGAACTCCCCTGGGGCTTAGTTGTACGAGCAACAGAGTGAATGGTTGTAGTGAATCTTAGTGCTGGGGCTTAATTGAGACTAGGGTTCTTTTTCCTAGACCAAAGGGTTAGAGCTATACTTAGGAACAGAGTTTATCACTTGGAATTCCTAGAACCCAAAGCAGTCCAACACAATGTGAGGCGTCGAGAGCATTCTCTCCGCCGGGCATAGTGTAGAGGGCTAGTCGTGGTTGACTTTAGGTTTCGGACCGTGTGCTTTAGGATGTCCATGACTCATTAAATATCAATTAGGAAGTACAATACTAGTTTTGCACTTGAAACAATAGTCCTAAAGCAAGCATTGTCCAGGTGCCCGATTTTACTATCGATTACCTCTCTTATTCTTATTGCTCTTCCTGCATTCTTTTATTTTCTTTTGCATTCATACACTAATTTCTCTCACCATTGATTTTTTCAAAGCTAAATAATGATAACTCTTGTCTCTAAATACTATTCCCTATGGATATGACTACCCACTCACCGGGGTATATTGTTACTTTGACACCCGTGCACTTGCGGTACACACATGCAATTCGGAATTGTGTCAAAGCATATGTCATAAATACATCACTGGGATAGGTGAATTCGAACATGACTCACAACAAACCAATCACATGGGTTTTACTCTTTCACAATCAATGATTGGGATTGTTGGTTATGATCATATGAGTAAACCTTAGACCTGATGTATTATGATCACAATGTATTTATGATGACTGGTTTGTTATTAGAGTCGTTAGGCTCAGTTTACCTTTTGGTAGGACAGACCTTGAAGTGCGACTATGTCGTGCAGCAGTTGTGAGTGATCACCAAGAAGGAATTCATTCTCTCGGAAGTAAATGAGTTAGTATCCTATGTAATTATAAATATGTGAGATTAGAAGACCTTGGCCTAGGAAGTAAAACTAATCGAGTGGGACACGAAAGGTAGTTAGGTAATCTCATCCTACTATAGTTATTTGCAAATGATCGAGTTCAGTGAGTTTGACAATTACCATGGCTCTCACTCAATTGGGATACAAGAATGAAAGGTTTATACACATATAGTAATCATAATCGGAAAGGTGCGTAATGATCTACTCATTGGTGTTTGATTGGGTTACAACGTGGGGCTACGGTGCTGGCTAGGTGTCATCCACATCCTTTGGTATCCTCCCATTGCCAATCGGAATGAACCTAGGGAGTCACACTTAAAGGAATAAAAAATCAGTCTCGTTTTTTAGTGCAAGGATAAAATTATCAATTTACAATTTTACTTCATGGGATGAGTGAATTTATAAATTGGTCTAGGATTTTTTTTCTTAAGTTTAAATTTTGATTTAAATTCGATGGAGTCAAATAGATAATCAAAATTATAAGAACTGAAAGACAAAAGTGGTTTTAGTTACATTAGGACTCATATTTCAAATAGAACTTCTATGATAATGTTTATCATATTATGAAGGTTCATATTTTAAATAGGACTTCATAATTGAATAATACTTATCATATTATGAAGGTTCATATTTCAAATAGGACTCATAATTGAATAATGTTTATCATGTTTATTAAGTCTCTATAAATATGACTCCGCTCTAACTCTAGAATCAATCAATTAATTCTTGAGTGAGAAAAAATCCCCAAGCTCTCTTTTCCTCTCTGACACTAGCCACTATTGGAGAAGAAGAGGAGATTATTTCTTAATTCCAGCATGTGATCTAGAGGTGTGGGATCTTCGTTCGGCGCTAGGAGATCTACAGCAATCTGAGAAGACAAATTCGGCACATCAAAGGAAAGGCTTTCAAACATTAAGAGGTAATTTTCTAGGCCTTTTAATTAAATTATGGTGTTCATCAAAATAATTAGACTATATCACAAATTTATTATTGCTTGCGTATGTTTTTTATAATGTTATTTAATTTTGTGATATTACCTAACAATATGAAGCTGCTCTCATATGTCGGATGCTAGCTATGCCCTAATGAGATAAAGAGCTATCTAATAGGAGGCATGAAAGCTACCACCTCAAAAGTATGAAAGCCACCCATAAGGCCTCTTAGGAAAGGGCTATCCTAGAGGATGTGTGCAGCTACTACCTATTCTTTTTCTCTAAAGATAAGTCCTAACTAATAAGCACTTTAACAAGTGGACATTGGGTTAACATGAGTGAGTCTACACACACACGCATTCGGATCTTATTTCTTTTTATTTAAATTTTTGCTAGAGCATTGATTTTTCTCATTTAGTGTTTGATATTTTCCATACTTCTAGAATGCTATTCTTGTACACTTTTGGTGAACCTAAGGCCAAGCACTTCTATGTCTCTTCCTTGATGTTTTAATATCTTGATTATGCTTGAGGTAAGCAAAAGCTTAAGTGTGTTGGAGTTTGATAAGTTCTTGTGTATGCATATTAATTAGTATGTTTTACTTACATTGAGCATTGTTTTTATCAGGTTTTATGGTTAAATATTGTGATTTTGTGTTTTTTTGTGCATTTAGGGTTGTGAAGGCATGTTGCGGAAAAAGAATGCAAAAATAAGTCATGAAGGTTCATTTTGGAGTGCTTTTGTGCAACATAACGAGCAAGAAACAAACCGTGATTTTATTCATGAGGGTGTGTTGATAAGTGTCTAAATATATGTATTTATATGTAAGTTCGATACATGTCAACATGTATTTTTTATTGAATCGATGCCATTTTATGTCTAAATTGGTTAATTTGTGTGACAAGCCTCAAGAAAGCCAAAGGGAGCTCAAGAACGCAATTGGGAAGAAATTGGCAAAAAAAAACTGTGTATTTGAGTTCTAATACAAAAGCGGGCATTGTAGCAAAAGAATTGTGTGCTGCAGAAATTTTGTTGTAAATCTTGCGGGCTCCATGTGCCCACACGAAGCCCATGAGACTTGCTAGAAAATTTTGGCACTAGTACTGTAGATGGATACTGTAGTGAAACCCTATAGCAAAAGTATTGTATCACCCGAATCAATTTTCGCACAGAATCAGCTACAAACCTCACGAGATCCTTGCACCCGTATAAAGCTCATAAAGCTCAGGCGGACCTTTTTATGTGAAAAGTTAGTGTAAATTTTGGGGAGTTCTTACTTGGGTATTTTTGAAGCCTAGGAGGAGACAACTTCACTCGGGCAAAAAAGGTCAAATCTCACGTTACTGAGTCAGGAAATCAAAGGGAGAAGCATTATTAAGCAAGATCTTCACCAATTTAATCTTTGGGGAACTTGAAGATGATGAGAGAAGCTTTCCAAGTCATTCCTTCTCATCCTTGAGCTTCCATTGTTTGAGAAAGTTTTATTATGTATTTTGCAGTTGTTTCCATCTCATCTCTTGTATTTTCTTGTTTGGAAGACTAAACCCCAAGGTCACCAGATGCCAGTGAACCTTAGGGTGAACTTGTTTAATTGGATACTTTGAGTTGATTTAATGCATTTGATTTGTTTCATGGTTTAAGCTTTGTGTTCTTTTAATGTGTTTATTTGTATGAGAACTCTGTATTTCAACTTCTAAGTTGCACTTGATTGTGTGACCTAAGCACTTATGTTAGACTCACTTAGCTTGATGGGGTTTCATGTATGAATACGTCATGATCATCAGGTAATTCATACCCCTCTAACCATTAGGATCGGACCTAGGTATTGAGTATCGGCCCTAATTAGAGATCTCCCTATTTGTAATACAATCATAGGAGGATTTCGTCGGAAGAGATTCTGAGCCAATACTTGTATGGGATTAGATGTTATCGCCATAACCATCGGGATAACTTACTTTAGGATTTCTCTTGGCCCGAACTACCATTTACTTAGCAACTCTAGCATCCTGCTAGCTTTAGTAACCCCAAGGGAATCCGCATCCGTGACCACCCTCATTCCTTGGATTTTCACCCTCCCACTTTGCCATGTAGACACTTTCTTACTTTGTTTTAGTTTCCTTAGTAGGTTCAGTGCACTTGAACGTGTTTTGTAGGTTAAAATACCCTCTCGTACCTAGGGAATAGGACCCTCTCATGCTTGTGTGAGAGGTATTACTTGACGACTATGTACACTTGCAGAATCTTTATCATGTGTTCCAACTTCTAAAGAGTTCAAGTGAATAAGTGTTGTAGAAAGGCACAAAGGCAGTCACATATTCATATTCTGGGTTGTTCAAAGATTTCAAAATCTTTCCATATTTTTTTTTATGGATCAAAAAATTCCCCATGACTTACCACAAGGATGTGTCCGTCCAGGTGACCTTAAAAGAAACGGAATGGAATTTGGAGCCTGTTTGAGTATTTTTTGTGAATCTAAAAATCTACATGATGGTGAGGAAATTCCACACTGTCATATCGATTTTTCACATGGCAGTGTGGATTCCCAATTTGAGAGTTTAAATAGCCAGTTTCAAGAGTTATTTGGGGATCTTTTTCCTATCTTAGAGAGGCAGCGTGGCTAGGGTTTGGAGGAGATTTTGTAAGTTTTGAGAGCACTTCTACGTTATTCAACATCGACTTCCTTCGAAGGAAAGTTATTGGGGGAGCTTTTGACAACATTAATACACCAAGGTGTGCCCTAGGCTCGACAAAGGAGTATTTGGAGAAGGAGGATTGGCACTTGGAGACCATCATCATGGAATGAAAGGGGGTTATCTTTATGTATTGTTTGCAATTTCATTTGAACTCATCATTGATTTTGTATTTGATAAGTGCTAAACTGATCATATTTTCTATATCATTTACACTACATTTAGCATGAAATTATACTTGTTTAGCATCTCATTATTACAAAATTTCATTCTTTTGTTCACAATAACCTTTATTTCTATTTTAGGTAGAAAAAAGCGAATTCAAGGATATTTTGAAGCAAAATAAAGCAAGTTGCTGAATCAAGACTACACCACGACTCACAACTAGCGTTATGTCAACTCATAATGCCAATTGTCTACAATTACGGACACACCCCTTGAGTGAGTGTACCATAAGTGCACTGGTCGTCAAAGTAACAAAATACCCCGGTGAGTGGGTAGTCGAATCCACAGAGAATAGATGCTCAGAAACAAAAGATATTGTTATTTAACTATAGTGAAAACCAATTGTGCCAATTATGAGTGAAGTCAAGATGTGAATGCAAAGAAAAGTAAAAGAGAAAAGAAAACAAGCAAGGGTAACTGGAGAGAATAATCAATGATAAGATGGGGTACCCGAACAATGCTCACCCTAGGACTATTGTTTCAAGTGCACGACTAATATTATGCTTCCTAATTAATGTTTAATGAGTCATGGAAATCCAAAGACACACGGTCCCAAACCTAAGGTCAACCATGACTAGCCCTCTACAGTATACCCCAGCAGAAAGGAATACTCTCAACACCCCACACTGTGTGGGGCTGTTTGAGGTTCTAGGGACTCCAAGTGATAAACCTTATTCTCTAATATAGATCTAACCCTTTGGTCTAAGCGAAAGATCCCTAGTCTTAACTAAGCCCCAACACTAAGGATTACTTCAACACTTCACTCTGTTGCTCTCGCAACTAAGCCGCAATGGAGTTTGTTTCTTAGCAGTTCACTCTATCATGATCGCAAAGAACTCTTGGAATGTGGAGGTAGGATAAATCACGTTGGAAGAGAAATGGGACATTCCGCTACCTCTCGACTCACCCTCTCAACCCTCTTCAATCTTACTTAGTCTAATCCTAATGAAGTTGTCACACCTTCAATGGATTACTTAAATGGATTCTCAACCCTAGTGTCACTCTAAAGGAAAATCAACACAATAGACATTCAAGATTGAAACTCAATTAAATCATCAATTAAAGAAACATAATAAAAATCAATTAAACAAAATCATCCTAGGGTTTACAAGTCTAAGCACTCACGAGGGGTTTAGCTCTCCATGGATCAATAAAAAATCAACAATGAAATCGAATATAATCGCAAGCAATCCATAAAGATAACCCCCTTGTTGTCCCTATCGACAGTCTTCAAGAGCCGCCTCGTCTTCTCCAAAGATTCCTTCGTCAAGCCTAAGGCACACCTCGTCGAATCAATGCCGTCAAAAGCTCTCCCAATAACTCTCCTCCGAAGGAAATCGATGTTGAATGCCATAGAAACCCTCTAAAATCCCAACAAAAACCACTCCAAACCCTAGTCACACTCTCCCCAAAAGATAGCAGAAAGATAAAAAGATTTCCCAAATAAAACTCAAAACGTGGTATTTGTAGGGCTGAAATCTGGCATCCACACGGCCGTGTGAAATTTCCACACGCCATGTGGATTTCAAGGTTGTGTTTTCCTGCATGCTGTGAACAATACTACTACAGTAACTTATGAACAGTGCTTTACTGCAGGGATTTCACTACAATGCTCCCAACGTCATTTTCATCATCGAGGCAGCCAAGTTGGGCACACAACTATGTTGTAGATCACTTCACGTCTTGCGTTCAAGCACATTGATGAATCTCTTCCATGTTACACAAGTCGAACCATATGAGTGTGACTACCTTTGTGCCTCTCCAATTTATATATTCACTTGAACACTTTGGAGGTTGGCACACACTCAAATGTCTAACAACTTATGCCTTGTTCCTTGCTTGGTCCAAGAGTTTCCTTAACAATTGCGTCCATGATGTATTTTTGCTTCCTTTCTTCTAAACTTGTCTCCACAACCCTGAATGCACAAAAGAACACAAATACACATGAATAAGTGATAAAATCTGATAAAAGTAATGCTCAATGTAAGAAAAGTATACTTCGTAATACTTATACACAAGCACTTATCACTTACCAATGTCGTGATCAAGCCATAGCAACATGAGCTCACTAGTAGTAACATAGAAGCCATAATGACCGCACAACAATCATTATGAAGTCCATAACGGCCATTATCAAGACACATAATGCCCAAAAGACTATGCCAAGATGTGACTCGGAGCCCAAGCAACAACTTACTCACAAGAAGCATCAGGTTGAGCCGATTACTATAAATACCCCAATATTATGTAAATTCAGTGAGACTCTTTTGCCTAAGAACCTAGGACAGCCGGATTTCTAGAGATCTGAGCTGTGGGAGATGGAGTTTCTTCCATATTCCAACTGATTCCAGCTGATTTCTCAAGAGTACATTAGTGAACATCATTGGAGAAGATCATGTGTGATAGGCATCTTCAAAAATCATGATCAAAGAGCGTGAGTAACAAGTTATCCGGACAATCTTAGGATCCTCTAATCTCTAACATTCGAAGAACTATTTGAGGTAGTTAGTCTAGAAATACATTAAAAGCTTATTTATTCTTTATTTGGTCTTGTGGTTCTTTGTGCTTTGATGTTTTGCTTGTTATGATCAATAAGAACCTAATTCGAGGGGAATTATATATCTAGGTCCCTCAGTTATTATTTATGAATCTTGATTGATTAATACAAATTGTTCAAGTTTTTGTAATCATTGCATGCTCTTAATTGCTTTGTATTATTAATGTGGATGAGGAGGATATGCTCCCTTAGGGATTGATTGTCCCTTAGGCTTAGGGTCTGATTGGTCTCTTTTAGTGGTATTCCTGCACTTAAGGCAAATCTAGGAGGCTAGGGTGGAAAAGATTTCATTTTAAATTCCTAGTGATTTAGACCTAGCCTCTATGGCTTATTGGGGCTAGTAGGCCTCTAAAATCTCCCGGTTCAAACCTCGAACACGATTAACACTTAATGTCTTTCATAATTAATAATCACGATGCTTATAGTACATACTCCCAACTCTTTGTGAGTGTTCTTAGCGTCGTCTCCAATTGTATTGTTTAACAGTGTTATACAAGTAAACTAAAGAAAGAGCATAAATGATTAGGCTATTGATTAAGTGAAAAGGAAGTAATAGGACCTCGTGTTCACCCACGAGATATTACTTGATGACCCGTATACTTACGGTATAACAAACCAATTGTAGTATTAAATGCATACTTGTATGCTCATATATTTGAGTAATTTACACACCTATAACCCATTCGTCAGTATTGCTCCATGGAGAGCTAGACCCCTAGTAGGTACTTGGACATGTAAACCCTAGGATGTATTTGTTTCATTGACTTTTATTGTGTTTCCTTTAATTGAGTATTTATTTGAGTATCAATCTTATGTGTTTGATGCTTGGTTTTTCCTTAGAGTGAAATTAGGGTTGAGAACCTATTATAATCATCCTTTTGACGAGTGACCATCACCATTAGGATTAGATTTACCAAGGTTGAAGAGGGTTGGGAGGTGAGTTGAGAGGTAGCAGAACGTCCCCTTTCCCCTCTAATATGATTTATCCTACCTTCACATTCGAAGAGTTCTTTACAATCACAACAAAGTGAAGCGTTGAGAGTTTCCTCTATGCTCAGGCTTAATTGTGATTAGGGAGCCTTCTCCTGGACCAAAAGGGTTTGATCTAGACTCGAGAATAAGGTTTATCACTTGGAATCCCTAGAGCTTTAAGCAGTCATACATGGTGTGAAATGTTGAGAGTCTTCTCTCCGTTGGGATCTTGTAGGGGACTAGTCATGGTTAACCTTAGATTTGGGACCTTGTGCTTTTGGATTTTCATGACTCATTGAATTTATGTTAGGGAAGCGTAATTCAGTCTTGCACTCGAAACTAGAATCTTAGGGGAACATTGTTTGAGTACCCCACTTTATCATTGATTGTCTCCTCTTCTTACCCTTTGCTTATTTTCTTGTCTTTATATTTTGATAACAACTTGAGCACATTCACCAATCAATTTGTCACTTTGGCTATTTAGCAAAATTAATTATTTCTAGAGTCTATTTCCTATGGATTCGACTACCCACCCTTTGGGTACTTTATTACTTTGACACCCATGCACTTACGGCATTGCGTGTGTCAGGAGCAATGGTGGCCTTCATTTAATGGCAACCTTATTAAACCACTTCACAGTGGTAAGGGATAATAACTGATAAGTGCCTAAATATATCGTATTTTACTTGCAAAATCTATGTACTTTCATGTAACTTTCGCTAGTGTTTCGACGTCATTTCACGCATTTGATGTATTTATTTTGTTTCAGGATATCAAGGGACCATATTTGCGAGGATGAACCACATTGGAGTCATTTCAGAGAAGGTTGAAGAAGAATTAAAGTTTACATAAGCTCCATAAGCAAACCGACGCGCGAGAAGCAATTCACAGAACCATGCGTGGGCACTGCAGTGACCACACACTTCTGTGCGACCACTGTGCAGGCTGCACAGTGCCCACACAACCCAGCTAGTGGGTTGTGCGACCTAGTGTGTGGCCCACACACCAGGCCACATAGGATAGCCAGAAGCGTGTGTGGGTGCATGTCCGGCCTGCACACAGCCTGTACAGACTCGGGATTTGCCATTTTTAACCCTAATGAAGCGTGTGCGGCCATGTTTTTGCCCACACAACCACTAGCACACCCACTCAAGTATATATATCCTTTGTTAGGGTTTTGGAAGGGGGCTTGCTCTCATCCGACCTCCAAGCGCACCCAAGTATTTATCATCATCTTTGGAGGCTATTTTGGCAAGAATTGAAGGAGAGAAAAAGAGGAGAGTCAAGGAAAGCATCAAAGAACTCGGCGGGGCGAATCCAACGAGTTCTCATCAAAGCCTTCTAGCCAACATTCCAAGTGGAGTTTGTTTGTCATTTGTGCTATGATCTTCATGTATTGCGAACTTATTTGCTTTGTTATGTCGAACTAGACTTCCAAGGCCACCGAGCTTCCGGTGAACCTTAGGAGGAGGAGACTTTGTATGGATGACATTCTTGTTTATAAGTGAATGTGTGTGGCTTGTTTTGTTGGTTTTAATTTATTATTATCTTGTTCATTCTACAATGGATGGAGTCCATAGAATTGATATTGAAAAATACTTGTTTGGCTGGATGGTAGCTTGTATTAGGTCTTGTGATGATTAAAGGGGGATTCATTGTATTAATACACCGAATGTTCCGGGTATTGATAGCCTCCCTTGAGATTAAGGTTGTTTTAGCCAAAAGCGTGCATTAGAATAATCCTAACCAAGACTCCCTATTCCTAATGACATCGTAGGGGTATCGTCCATATGGAGGAACCCGTACTGGATTAGGGCTACACCATGGAGGTTTTGGGGTAGTCAACATCCGAGTCTAGCGAACCAAAACCAAGCCAACCTTATCCTTAAGTTGTTCTCATCATCCGTACTTAGTATTTTCCCAGGGGAATCCTCGCCCGGGGCCTTCCTTAATATTTGGTTTCTTCATACTCATTCTTGTTCAGATCAAGTTGCTAGCTTGTTCTACTTTCTCATTTACTTTATTTTCTTTAGTTTTTATATTTGCAAACAACAACCATGTTTCGATCGACTAGACAGTGATCCCCAAAAGGAACTAATAGTAGATCTCGGGGCCATTGGTAATATTATCCTCTCATGCTCGCACGAGAAGTTATTACTTGACGACCCGTGCACTTGTGGTAGGGAAGTCGTGTGCTCGCATTTTAGCTTGCCGCGCACTCGCTCATCAATACTGAGGAGGCCCTAGGTCTTCTCTCTTATTTGAGCTGGTGCATTTTAGGTTGGGTTGATCCCTCAATTGCTTCCATCTGGGCTTGCAGACCACCAATTGTACTGGTCAACATCTCAACTCCTTGCAATAAAAAACTCATGAGGTCATCGTCCACTGTTCTCGATAAACTACCAATAGGGGAATAGCGCTATGTGTGATGCGGTGGGCTACTAGATGGGAAGGAGGCTTAACCCCGCTTTCTTGAGGCCTTTTTCTTAGCTTTGGATTGAGAAGGTAGTGCGGTAACCACTTGTTCTCCGTGGTGGGCAACCCTAACATAGGATTCTTTTTCATTATTCGTGGAAACAAGCTAAAAAAGTGTTGAGGAAAAAAGGCAAAATTTAAAAAAAAAAATGCTTTAGAAAAAAGGTGGTTTTGGGAAAATAAATGTTAACCGCCAAAATAAGAGGAAGTCTGGAAAATAAATAGAAACATAAAATATTAAGCAGTTATTTAAGATATTAGGTGAAAATGTCTAGACATAATTGGAAAAACAAAAAGTTAAAGAGAAACTTATTGAAAGAACCAAAAATGTTTGTCCATAATTGAAATTAAAAAAAAAAAAAAAAGAGACCTCAACATCTTAATACCTCTTTGCCCTCCAGTGATGAAAGTAAGGTACCAAGGGATGCTTGGTTCCAGAAAATGTTCTCCCAGTAACATTGTATTCAAGGAGTCCTTCCAAAGCATACTTTTATCCCAGTACTAGTCACCTCGTAGAGCCATATGTTTAGTGGTAATAGTACATAAAGATAACTCCCTTGCCGTCCGTGTCGATGGTCTTCAAAAGCAGCCTCGTCTTCTCCAAAGACTTCTTCATCGAGCCTAGGGCACACCTCGACGAATCGATGTCGTCGAAAACTCCCCCAATAACTCTCCCTTGAAGGATATTGATGTCGATACCGTAGAACACTCCAAAAGCCTCGCAAAAACCTCTCCAAACCCTAGTCGCTCTCTCCCTGAAAGATGGGCGAAAGATAAGAAAAAGATCATCGAATAAATCTCAAATCGCGGTATTTATAAGGCTAAAATCGGGTATCCACACGGCCGTATGGAATTTCCACACGCCTGTGTGGATTTCCAAAATTCGATTTCCTGCGCGTTGTGAACAATAACTGCTACAATTATTTACTACAGTAAAGTGCTACAATACTGTCGCCAAAATTGCTCCCGACTTCATTTCTTCATCGAGGCGGCCAAGTTAGGCATGCAACCATGCGGTAGATCACGTCGCCTCTTGCTTTCAAACACATTGATGAAGCTCTACAATGTTACACAAGTCAGACTCTATGAGTATGACTACTTTTGTGGCCCTCCAATTTGTATATTCACTTGAGCACTTTGGAGGTTAGCAAACAATCACATGTCTACAACTTATGCCTTGATCCTTGCTTTGTCCAAGAGTCTCCTCAACCGTAGCATCCATGATCTATTTTTGCTTCTTTTCTTCCAACTTATCTCCACAACCCTAAATGCACAAAAAAACACAAATACACACGAATGAGTGATAAAATCTGAGAAAAGTGATGCTCAATTTAAGAAAAGTACACTTCATATCACTTATTCATGAGCACTTATCATTTATCACCTTATTAGTACAGAATTTCATTCTTTTGTTCCCAATGACCTTTATCTCTATTTTAGGAAGAAAGAAGCGACTTCGAGGGTGTTTTGAAGCAAAATGAAGCAAGTTGCTGAATCAAGGCTACACTACAACTCACAACGGGTGTTTTGGTAACTCACAATGCCTGTTGTCTACACTTACCATTGCTATGATCAAGTCATGGCAACATGAACTCACTGGTAGGAACATAAAAGCCATAATGGCCTCATAATAACCATTGTAAAGTCCATAACGGCCATTGTTAAGACACATAACGCCGAAAAGACTGTGCTAGGACGCAACTTGGACCCCAAGCAACAACTTATGCACAACGAGCATCACAACGCCTATGGTGAGGCCATAGCTGAGCTAATTACTATAAACACCCCAATATTCTCTAAATTCGAGGAGACTCTTTTGCTGAAGAACCTAAGGCGGCTGGATTTCTGGAGATCTGAGTGACGAGAGATGGAGTTTCTTCCAAATTCCAACGGATTCTAGTGGATTTCTCAAGAGTACGTCAACGAGCATCATCTGAGAAAATCACGCGTGACAGGCATCTTCAAAAATCATCATTAGAGGGGCGTGAGTGACACAAGTTATCCGGACAATCTTGGGATCCTCTAATCCCCAACCTTCGGAGAACTATTATTGGGAGTTAGTCTTAGAATACATTAAAAGCTTATTTATTCTTTATTTGGTATTGTGGTTCTTTTGTGCTTTGATGCTTTGCTTATTATAATCCATAAGAACCTAATTAGAGGGGAATTGTATGTCTAAGTTCCTCAGTTATTATTTTTGAGTTATGATTGATTAATACAAATTGTTCTAGTTTTTGTAATCATTGCATATTCGTAGTTGCTTATTGTTGTTGATGTGGATGAGGACGATATGCCCAGATGTTGATGACGCCCATGCCATGATATATCTATGCATGTTCTAAGAAGTTTGCATAGCTAAGTTTCCAGATTAGGGATTCATTGCCTCTTAGGCAGGGTTTAATTGGTCTTTTCTTGTGGGATTCCCGCACTTAAGGCAATCATAGGAGGCTGGGGTGAAAAAGATTCCATCTTAAATTCCTAGTGATTTACACCTAGTCGCCATGGCTTATTGGGACTAGTAGGCTTTTCAATTCCCCAAGTTCGATCCTAGAACATGATTAACACTTAATGCCTATCATAATTAATAATCAAGATAACTATAGTACATACTCCCAACTTCTTCTAAGTGTGCTAAATGATGTCTCCAATTATATTATTTAATAGTGTTGTACGAGTAAACTAAAGAAAGAGCATAAACGATTAAACTATTGATTAAGTGAAAAAGAAGTAATAGAAGCCTCTTGCCATTCCTAGGGAAATACGACCCTCGTGTTCACCCACGAGGTATTACTTGATAACCCGTACACTTACAATATCACGGACAAATTGTAGTATTAAGTGCATACTTGCATGCTTATATAATTACATAATTTACACACCCATAAGCCATCCGTCAATGAAATAGAAAATAAGTGAAGATTAAAGACTAGTGAATGCCCAGCACGCCACTTCACTTCCACACTACTGCCTGCTAAAGCTTGGGAAGAAGAAAGAGGGGTGAGTAACCTAGGTCACTCAATGAGTGGGTTAGCACTACTCTAAAAGAGTATATCAAAATAATCGATATAAATTACCAAAATAAGCTTTTAACAACAATATAAAATGATTAGAACATAATAACATATAACCAAATAAACAGATGCTATAATACCAAAGATATCATAAAGAAAGCATTTTTCCTTAATTAGGGTTTCAACAACAAATTTCCGAAATACCAAACACAGTTTTTAAACCATAAAACAGGTTGAATGTCCTTAAATTAGTTCACTTTTCAAATAACTCACTAAATATCACAATTCAAAGTTCAATTTGCATAAAATATAAACTCAATAAAAGTGCCAAGTTTGCATCGCCAGCAAACTCATAATGGTCTAGAAATCCCTCTAAACGTTTGTCGTGGCCGCAGTAAGGTTCAAAGCTATCAAGATACTCATACCCTTGATGTTGACCCATCGGTTCACCGTATGGTGTCTCCAACTCTCCGATGACCATCCAATCAGGGTCCTACACCCCCTCCTAAATTAATCAAACAATGATCAACCGGTCGTTCGTGCCACCTTAATAAGCTGGTCACGGACCGCCTAATGCAGTAGGATACTACCATCTAAACCATACAATACAAGCATATCTCAACATGGAGTCCATAGCCAAGACAATAATCAATAACCAGAATAATTGTTATTTCCACCCGAAGAAATGATGAAAGCATAAGCATATCCGGAGTTTCATAAAGTAACTCAACTCATAACTCATAACACAAATATCATCCTAAAAAATTTTCATCGAACATCAGTAATTTTCAAGTAAGAAGCATCAATGAAGAAGTGTACTTCAAGACAATCAAAGCCTCAATTCAAGTATTAAAACCCAATGAAAACCTCACTCAAGCAATATAAAATATATAGGTATCATTCTAGTAGAATTATGCATAACAAGCCCACTCACAACTTAGATGATTAAATTCCCCGGAAGTGCTAATCCTCCGCCAATTCCTTGCCTCGAGCCGAGACTTTACCGCCTTGCCAAAGCACAAACAAAAACAACAACAACAACAACAACAACAACAACAACAACAACAACAACAACAATTAAAACAAAGTAAATTAATTAAGCAAACGAAACCCTAGGTCAACAAGACATGCAACCCTAAATCGATCCTAGGGTTGGCTCAAAACTAGGTCTTCAAGTTACCAATGAATTCCTAAGGATCTGAGCTTCACTGACCAAAAAAGCCAAAGAAACAACTAAAGTTCACTAGGTCACTAAAAATTTCCTAAGGGTAAGGTTGCTCTGTCGAATGAGAAGAAAACAAATGAAGAAGAAGAAACAAAGAAGAAAATAAGACAAAACTCAATTTGCTACAGTACTAGCTGCTGTAGTACTTAATAAAATCTACAGTGTTGTGCTAAAAAAGCTACAATAATGGACTGGTTATAACTACAGCAACAGGCTTGTTATAACAAACTTCATAATGAGAATTGCTAACACAATATCCACAAAACAAACAATACCTAAGCCACTAATTTCATGATAAGAACCTTTAACAACTATATCAAACCAAAATCACAATATTAAAATTGTAAGAACTTTCATCGTAAAACCATATAACACCAAAACAAGGGAGCAAAACAACATTAAAATCCTCGATCTTCTTCTACAGTTCCCCAACTTGCTTTACTACCTTAGGTTGCGGCTTTCATTACTTCAGGAGTGAAGAAATAGTGTTGAAGAAATAGCAATGCACGGCGGGGAATCTCCACTATACTGGTTGTCGCAAGTCCTTCGACGTCAAAGAAAGGGTGTCATAATGTGAAATAAATGGAGAAAAGGGAAAGGTCTTTGCACTTCAATTCTTTGAGAAGATAGAGGGACAAGTAGGAGGAAAAGGAGATGCCAAAACCGGTACCATCACACACCCTCAAGATTCATAACAACTTGAATCATCAGTTCCTAACGTCTGACTGCTCCACAATGAGTGGATGAATGGTGGGGCATTTTCATCAATCTTCTTGAAACTTCACAATATTAAATAATAACTAAAGTCAAAAAGACTATTATGAAAAAAAAAAAAAAGAACTTATTGTGAATACCAAAAGTGGACAATTGAATTTGTGAATGGACTTTTTATTCAAAATATATATATATATATATATATATATATATATATATATATATATATATATATATATATTGAACACAAAGTTGACCACCACACCATGTAAGGAAATAAATTGGACAATTTGATTAATCGGTAATTGTATAATTTTCATATTTTATATTTTCATGCTCAACAAATGATGGGGAGAATTAGTGGCCAGGAAATAAATGGGACAATTTGATTAACCGGTAATTGTATAATTTTTTTTATTTTATATTTTCATGCTCAACACATGATGGGGAGAATTAGTGGCCACAATATATTTTAATCTGTGGCCACATGCAGAAATGGGACAAGTTCATCATAGCATATGTATATAAATATATTGAAAAAGGTTTCCTCATGTGGCAATTTATTGGAGAAATCAAGTCAAATTTGAGGGCCAATAATTTTTTTCAAAATATATCAATTTGCCGATGTGCCATCAAATCGCTGCATTAGCATCGTGTAAAATAATTTAAAACAAAAAAATTGTGGCAGTGGACATAGCTTACCGGTGCCGGGCGTTGTCACCTTGGCCTCATAGCAACCAAAAAAATTATATTTCATATACAAATTTATTAATTAAATATTGGTTGATAGACTTGAAGTCGAATCAACGACCAAATTAAACATAAGGATTAAAGTATTTTTAACATAAGTGCCTTTTGTACATTAACTAATTGTGCCTTTTCGCTATATAATTTTTTTATAATAAAATAAATAAATCATTTTTTTTTCACAAATATCACAAGCATTATCAATGGTTTGTACACGAATTAAGAATTGAGCATTCAATCCATACGTGTTCATTGGGCAATGCGAGGTGGTTACAAGCCTGACAACTGAGGACCTATTATCATCACTATATTGAGGAGGCTTGAACTCAAAACTTTTTTAATGTCCAATGCTAACACCTTTTTGCAGTGATACCAATGTCTTTGAACCCTTTGACAACAAACCATAATATTGTTAAAATAAATAAATAATAAAGTATCTATGTAACTTATATGAAATGAAAATATTGTCATAAATATGCACTCATAATGTTGTTAGAAAAATAAACAAACAAAGCATCCATGTAACTTATATAAAATTAAAATATTATCATAGATATGCACTCATTTAACAACTTTTATAGTTGTATGGATAAAAAACCTATTTCCTCATCAATGGATCATTTTTATTTTCTAAAAATTTTCAACCAATTAACAAAATAAATTAATAAGTTAAATTTTTACTTACTGTGAAATTATTATATTTTTACCTCTGATCAAAATATTTAAGATAATAAATTTAGTAATTGCTAAAATTTAATAAATGTCTTGTTAAGTTTGTTAAATGACCGTAAATAATCTCACAATAAATAACAGTTGCATTTATGAAAATAGAAAGTTTATGAAAATGTAATGTAGTTCAAAAGTCTCAAAAGGGCGTATATAATCCAAAGAAATTTAAATTATTATTAAAGTAATATAATCAAGGGTTTTTAAAATAAATAAATTCATACATACACACATATTTTCCACACAAGCCCAAAAATAGCCATAAAGCCTCCTAAATCATAGTTATCAGACCCAACTAGGCCTTGACCTAGTTGAGGCTCTGGTTCTTGGGTCAATTGGTTCAACCATTGGATCATTCGGGCCAATGCTAGGTTAATAGAAATATTTTTAAAATATTATTTTTAAAATTTAAATTATTTTAAATTATATAATAATATTCATGAATTATCAAATAAATAATTTGATGGAAAAAAAACAATTGTTAATTTATTCCCTTATTTGGTAGTAGTAGAAAAAAAGGGAAAAACCTCAAAATTGACACAATACCAACACATAACAAAACTTTGAAGTTCAAGCTACTCATCACACTAATTCACAATAAAAGTTTAAATTTGACATCAAAGTATCAAACAAAACTCAATCCAATATATAACAAAACTTAAAATTATGCATCTAACCAAACTTAACATAACATCAAACTAGTCTACAATAAAATTTCAAATTTAATATATCGACATCAAAATTTCGAAGTTTCAAACCAATTACCAACACTTAACATAACATCAAGCCTATCCATAATACAAGTTCAAATTTAACAAGTTTAACATAAAGTCAAATTTAATCCAACACATGAGAAAACTTCAAAGTTTCAAACCAACATCCTCACGTACTCAATTCATTGATGACCAGGGAAAGGAAGAAGTAGTATTGCGGCCAAGATTTGCTTCAATATCATTTGTCTCATCATCATCATCATAATCATCATCAAGAATTGCAGCCATATTCAAATCATCTGCATTATATCAAAGCTTATAAACTCAATATGTATTCTATAATTTTATATATGGATATAAAGATTACAGACAATTAATAATATTTGTCTACTTATAAATTTGAAATAATTATCACACCATTGTCTTGAATGTTAATATCACAAGAAGCAAGATGTTGAGTGAAATCCTCTAATTTAGAGCTTGATAAAGTATTAGGCTCTTTTTCAATCACCCAATCTAACATTTCCTCAAAGTCTTCAAAATTAAGAGGATCAAAATTGCGACCTTTCAAATGATTCCTTAACAAAGAAAAGAAAGAAAAGAAAACGCTTGATTAGTCTTTCATGACTAAAAATTTCATTGTTGAATATTATAAAATTAGAACTTGATACAAGTAATAATGGTTACACTAAACAAGCATGGTTTATAAATATTACCTTAATTGAAGTTGCAAATTATAATGCACGTATACAAGATCATTCAATCTTTGATGTTCTAATCTATTCCTTTTCTTAGAATGAATATGCTCCAATTTCGCTCACAACCTGAAGAGCTACAAGTTTAACTTAAGACACGAATTGCAAGTTTTTACAAATTTGGTGTCGAAGTCCCATAATATAACCACCACTCATCTAAAAATGAGATATAACTGTTAATTTAAGCATACATAATAAAAACATACAAAAAAAAATAATGAAATATGAATGAGATTATACCTAGAGCCATCAAATTATGATCTAATATGGCAGACTTTCAACCAAAGTGTCCTTGAGCTATTCTAAAAAACTTCATCTCACTTATCATCTTAGCTCTCAAATCAGAATTTTAACTGGAATATCTTTCAATTACATCTAATAGCCCAGATATAGTATGCTTGTGCTTTTCCATTTCTTGATTGTTGTAATGGAATCTTGGATTTAACCAATAACCAGCAACATAAAGATTTTTGTGTAATTGCCTATCCCAGCTAGAATCAAGAATCTTCAAAAAAGGCCCAACCTTTTTCTTCCTCCTTTGAAATCTTTTATACATTTCTTCTCTAGCTTTGTTAGTAGCCTCATATATAAAACCCATAGCAAGTCTATCATCACCATCAGCAATGCACAAAACAAGCACAAGAGGCTCAGTGACTTTAACAGTCACAATACATTCTTTCCAAAAATAAGAATCTAAAACGAGATCAACAAATTTTTTTTCCCATCTTTTTCCTTCGCATATGCTGATGTAGTCCACTCTTTCAATGTCACCATAGCTTAGAGTGCATTTTTTTTAGCCAAAATACTTTGTAAAGCCATAAAGTTGGTTGCGAAATGAGTTGGTTCAGGACGAAGTATTTCTCTCCCATTTGTATGCTTTCCCATTAAATGCAAAGCAAAATAATGATTGCATATATATACTTTGTGATTTTAGAAGCATGATAAAAAACATTGCATACTTCATCTAACTTTCCAATATCTTGCAACATCAAGTTTATGCAATGGGTTGCACAAGGAGACCAATAAAATGTTGGAAATTCTTGTTCCAATTACCTTCCCGTTGCTACATAATTTGTTGTATTATCTGTAACCATGTGAACCACATTCTTTGGACTGACAAATAGTACAACATCTTGGAATAATTTATACAACAAATCTGTTGGTTTTGATGCATCTGAAGCATCAACAAACTTTAGGAACATGGTAATTTTTTGGGCAATATACCAAAAAATTAATTAAGGTCCTTCTGCATTGGTCTGTCCAACCATTAGCCATAATAGTACACCCAGTTTTCTTCCATGTTTGTCGATAGCTATCAAGATATTCTTTTTTGTTTCCTCCACATTTTTTTGCTAGCAAATAGCGACGAATAGCATGGAAATTAGGATCTTTATAACCAGCTCCTATATTTACTACTGCATCAATCATTGGTTGGAAGTATACATAATTAATTGAATTAAAGGGAATTGAAGCATCAATCATCCATTTGGAGATTGCAAGATCACATCTATCAATAACTTTTTTACTTTGTAGTACACTTTTAAGTGTTGGTTGTGCCCCTTTTGTAGTTCTTGGCATTAAATAATCCCCAACGCCCATATTTTTTTTCTTTATTTGTTGAGCTCATTTTGTCATGACATCCTCCTATAGAAGTCCCTTTCCTCTTAATACCAGGGGTAGTGCTTGATGGGATTTCTTGAACTTCATCACAATGTGAGTAAAATTGCTCCTCACTGTCTCTAATGCTTGGACCATATGGACCATACAAATCTTTCCCCTTTAACACAATTCTAGTGTCTTTCTTTCTTTCTTTCTTTCTTTCTTTTTTGAATTTTTTTGTATGACTTTCTATGCTTTTTTTGCATTTCATAACGAACATCAGGCATCACCTTCTTACATCCTTCTACTTCATCTTTAAACCCGGCCAAATGTTGTTTGAATCTATTAATCCCACCTCCTCCAAACACTTTGTCACAATATAAACACATTATCTTTCCTTTTGTTGCTCCAGCAGTATCAATGACTCTACAATGTCCCCAAGCAGGGTCTGTCTTTCCCCTTTTTGAACTTGTGTTTATGGAAGAATCTTGAGTGGATTGTGGTGTAGCATTTGAAGTAGGTGTATCATAACTTTGTGGTGTACTACATGAATCCATCCTGAAAACTCATGCTCATAAGATAAAAATATGCATTTCATATTTTAAACTTTATGATCAAAATTTAACAAAGATATGTCTATTGCCATATCCCACAGCATAATAACTTTTGACAAGCAATAATCACTTAATCAGTAATGGCAACCTTGGGCCTTGCAAATCAAATGACCATCCAACTATCCATAGAAAAAATCCAAACCAAAGGCAATTATTGACCTTGCCATCAAAAAAAAAAAAAAAAAAACAAAGCAATTTAAGTTAAGTTTTTGACTTTCTATTTTTGTAACTATGGTTCTTAATGGGTAACAATGTAACATCCTCTATTAATTGTTGCTATAACAACCCATGACTCCTTCACATAAGACAATAGTTTCTTTAATCCATAATCCATATCATCATGCCATTCCTTTAGTTTTATCTTAAGAAATTGGTGATGGTTAATTAGAGGTTAGCTTTGAATAATCATCTCATTTAGAAGATATAGTACCCAATTAGCATTCTCATTCCTTTAGGATTTGAGTAACCATTCACAGTGTCACATAAAACCACAACTTACATTAATCAAATTACCAAAAAGAAAAACAGATCCAAGACTTTGAAGTTTGAACTTAAATATTTAGTTCACACTAGAATCAAACCATCAAAACAGAAACTACAAAATTGAAAGAAAAATAAAGACATATTCTTAAATGCAACTAAGAACTAACAAAATGAAACCTTTTTGTCTCGCAAAAGGAGCAACGAAAAAGTGATGAAGTAACATCAAAAGCAGCAACACCGGTATTTGTAGGCAAATGGAGCAATGGCAGCCTGACAGGATGGAATGTGTGTCACGCCCCGACCCACAGGCCCACAGGATGTGACAACCATCGCAACAATCCCAAGGAAGGATACTTCACCACTCAACCCTCAGGACTCCGCAAGGCTAACCAACACACCTAGAAATCAACAATATCTATCGCAGATATAGAGTCGAGAAGTACAATGATACACAATGGAAGTAACAACGGCAGCAACGATAGCAAAATATAGAAAATATAGAGGTTCACAAGTGCACAAGGAAGCAATACTAACAACAGTAGGAAATGCTGATACACAAGAGTTTAAAAACTTCCTAAATACAAAACCATGCAACAGGGTTCTCTACAAGCTAGTGAATCCAAGACTCAACAACATGTTCATGACAAAAATAACATACATGAACTAAAGAAAATACAACATATGGAATAGTAATAAATGCAACTAAAGTAGCTGGTTTACTCAGTGAGGGGGTGAGAGGAGGTGAGCAACTAAAGTTACTCAATGAGGGAAGTTTAGCACAGCTCTAATAGAAATATACTATAACAATAACATAAAACTCCAAAATAATACTTTACTATTAAAGTAGCAAGTTTAGAACATGAATGCATATAATAGCAAACTTTAATACAAAATAACAAGAAAGATAGAATAAGAAGGCATTCTACCTCAATTAGGATTTTAGAATATCAAGCGTAAAAGAACACTGAATATGAGTCCCAAAATTATAAAACCAAGCTAAACATGAAGCAAAGTTTCAACAAATAAATATGTAAATAAAAATAGTTCCATTTATAAGTATAACAAAGTAAATAACATGAGTTTCAAAGTGAATAAACACAATACTTGTGCCAGATTGAATCTATAGGAGACTGTCCTCCTAAGAGCGACAGTTGGGCTTCGCCCCCTCACCACAAGTTCAGTATGACACCACAAGTTCAGTATGACACTACAAAAGAAACACGAGTAAATCTCAAATCCGGTATAAAGCAACACCCAACAGTCACCCAGCATACAGTGTGGTCTAGAAACCTCCCTAAACCTTCACCGTGGCCAAGGCTAGATTCAGGGCCGTGAAAATACTCATGCCTTTAACGTTAATCCATCGGTTCATCGTATGGTGACTACGGCTATTCGATGAATATCCAGTCAGGACTCTACACTCCCACCTGAACTAGCCCTCATAGAAATCAGTCGGTCTACCACACCACCTCAAAAGGCTGGCTGTAGAGACCGCCTACTGCAGTAGGGTACCACCATACAACTCAGACAATAAGTACAACTCCACTGGAGTACCTTAACCAACAATAACAGCAACACTAATACCTCAGCCATTTCCTTAAGGAAATGATAAATGCACAAGCAAAACTCCAGTTTTTAACACAAATCAATTTACCACATCCAACACCAGAAGCAACATGGGAATTCTTTCCTTTTGACAACCCAAAAGGAGTTCAATCCTGGATTACACAAAATCAAAGAATTCCACGACAAAAACCAAGTTTCACCAAAACATAGACTTCACAAACTCCTTGAAGAATTTCAACAATAAGTCAATACGAACATTCAAACACCAAGTAAAACATTCAAGATCTTAACAATAATAACTATCATTCAACAAATGCAAAACAAGTGCAAACCAATAAAGATTTACTTAATCCATAAACTCATTATAAAGCAAGGAACATCTCATTAAGAATGATAGAGTATATATAAACATGTAAATATTGGTAATCTTCTAATAGGGTCATGCTTAATAATCCCACTTACAAAAATTGATGATTCTCTTCCTCACGAGTTAATCCTCGGCTAACTCTTTGCCTCAAGCCAACACTTCACCTCCTTGCTAAATCACAACAAAACACTGACAATAATTAACAAAAATAAACCAAACAAAGAAACCCTAAGTTTCTCTAATAAACAACCCTAAATCGATCCTAGGGTTGGCTCAAAGCTAGATCTAAAGGTTACCAATGAATTCTTGGGGATTTGAGCTTCACTCTAGTCCAAATAAATCAAAGAAACAACTAAAGCTTGTTGGTGCTACAAACATTAGCTTCGATTTGAGCCTACAAACAGCCCAATCCAAGGTGTAATTCTAGGTTTTCTAAATTTTCTAAAAACAAAGAGATACGAGAAAAATACGGAAGAAAACTTTGGATCGAAGCCTTACCATGCTCAAGAGGATGTGAGGATGAGAATGGAGGCTTTGATTCACCGGAAAAGATCGCTGGAAAATTCCAAGGTAAATGAAAGGGTTCGGCCAAAAATAACAAAGAAGGGAGGAAGAAGAATTTAATGAAGAATTTTCGTGCTGCTACAATAACATGCTGCTACATTAACATGCTGCTACAGTGTTGGCTGTAAAATCTACAGTATAGGGCTAGTTTTAGCTACAGTAAAAAAAATAAACCTGGTTATAACAATGTGGCAATCGGATGAGCTCACGAGAGTGGCCCGGTAGGGTTATCGAATTAGATTTATGGATTGATTTGGAGAGCAATGACATCTTTGAAGAAATCTTCTCAAATTAGATCTAGGGATTGATTTAGCTTTTAGGGATTTAGCCATTTAGGGATGTCATTTTAAAAAAATGCAATGGCCCCGCTGGGTTATCGAAACACGGTCAGTTTACCGGGTTTGACCGGGTCAAGCCGGGTCACACCGGGTCATACTAGGTTACTTGCATAGCTTATTTAATTAGAAACCCGGACCGGTTTAAACACTGAGTCACCTGGTCAACCGGTCCGACCACCGGGCCGGTCCAGGTCTACTAACTATGCCCTAAATTTCTCCCTTCATATTTATTTCTTAAAATTCAAATTTCTCACAAGATACCATTTGATTATAATTAATTAACAATTGATTTGCTCTATATGAATTTTTTTTTACACGCTCACATAAATTAAAATTTACAGCCAATCATTAGATGTGTGCACAAAATTTGTAAACATATGACATGCCCTCACTCTATTACAATGGAGAAGATTCGACCTCTGGTTTTTATTTGTGTATAGGGACTCGGTGCTAATAGGCTATAAATGCCCTTGGATATCTTATGTAATTACAATAATCACAAAAAATAAATAAATATTTTGAAATATATTTGTAAAAATAGTTTTAATTGACAATGATTGTCTAGTGTGATGATTAGTTACATGGGTAGGCACAAAGTTAAACCTATGTGTTTGCAGTACTGTAACAGTAATGTTCATCCATTGTTCCTCAAATCAGGTTTTGTTCCCATTACAGTTTAAGTGAGTCTCCTATGAGGGAAGTTGTATCACTCCCCTCTAAAATTGTATAGTATGAGAGACTTATTAGTTGAGTATCGTTCCTATAAATCTTATGAGTGTACAAGTGGCGGACTTTTATTGCTTCATGTGGCACTTGACCAAATTAATAAGTCTCTAAAGGGTTAATAGACTACTATAAGTAGTACATCTCCATACTTATTTATCCATAATAATTTATAATTTATTCTTTGATAAACCCTGAAGAGGGGAGCTTAGCATGTTATCAATATATATATATAACACTGTTCTAACTCAAAGTTATATATATATATATATATAACACTGTTCTAACTCAAAGTTTAAAAGTTAACCCTTTGACCGTTAGCTATCGAGCAGGGGGTGGGAAAAGGTAAAAGAATTCTTTAACTAACTAAAGGGATGCAAGGATTTAATTGTAAAAATCTATAATTCAAAATAGTTTCAGGTTTTTAAAGGGTATATTTATTTTTTTTTAAAAAAAACCAATAACTAATACAAATCATCCGTCTAATATAAAATTAAAGGGGAACTCTAGGATTCATCAATTTGAATTATGAAATTGTAAAGGAGCATTATTGAACCATTTATATTATAAAACTCATTGCCAATTAATTATTCATTATTTATTAAAACGTTATTGCATTGAGTGAGACTTATGTAGGAAAAAGCAGAGAATAATAGCATAATAAGACAAAAGTGATCTGAAATTAGACACCTCTAGAACTTCTTTTTATTATTTATTTATCATAATTGGAATATATATAATTTTATCATTCATTCATGAATCATGCCAAAAATTATAATTGAGGGAGTAAACAATGCAAAAATAAAGACAAATTGTTCCTTAAAAAATAATATTTTTTATTTACCTTTGTTATGTAAAGGCTTGTCTCACAATGGAGTTGAAGCTTTCTACTTGCTGAAGTATACTTTTTTTTTCTCATAAGGGAAAATTGCCTGAACATCTTAGACAAATGGGTAATTAATCAAAACCTTGATATTATCCTCCAAAATATTGCAATTGTTTGTATGCCTTCAAAAAATAATAATAATAATAATAATAATAACTCTCCATTTGAGCAATTTAATATAAACAATAATAAAATAAAATTATTTATTATTAAAAACAGCATTTATAATGTTTAACCAATATTGGGTAGCTCAATGGATAACTTTTTTGTACAAATATCACCTTACTAACGTACTATGAATAAGGATTCATTGTGTATGGATGGTAAGAGTCAATGTAGGAGCATAGTTCAATGTTCAATTTTCAAATGTGAACATGGTCCTAATTATTGCATTTGTCATATTTATATAAAAAAATAGATTCCAAAAAAATTTAAAAATTCAAAATAATTTTTTTATTGTTAACTCACAGAGTAGTGCCAAATACAAAGAATCGTATAAAGACAGAAAACCTTTCCTGCACGTTTTTTTTTTTTTTTTTACATATATATGAATTGCAATTCAAACCCATTTGTTTTGGTTATCCAACCTTTTATCAAATAAATGCACGGGTTGGTTTTAAAACAACCTTGATTCCATTATAAATAATTTTTATATTTTTAATAAATTTTAAATTTAAATAGTTAATTTTTTAAGAAAATTATTTTTAATGTTGTCTGCCAACTGCACACTATGATTTAAATATTGTTTTAAATAAAATATCTCGTTTGTCAATCATAGAATAACCCAATAATATTACACAAAAGTGTAAAGGAGAGGGCAAGAGTTGAAATTCTTTCCCTGCCAATATTATTCTAATACTATTCATGCACTATACCCCCTGGTCTAATACTGTTTATCAATACTATTTATGGATATGGTATTGGTCCTTTGTGAGAGAAACAATAGTTTCACTCTTCTAAAATTTTAGGGCAAGAAAATTTTTCTAAGATGTTTGTAAGACATGTGTATCTCTATATTTATTTATTCCTTTGACAATCTCTTAAATAGAGGGTACTTGTCGCCTATTCATTAAAAAAAATACCAGCCTCGCACTTGTAAATTTGATATAATACTTTTTTTATAATTAAAAAAAATAGTGAACAAAATACAGTAGTATACACTTGAGTCTAGCTATTCATTAGTATACATACCTAGGTGTGGGCCCCATGTGAAAAAAACAATGGTTTCACTATTATTGTACTCACTATAACTGATGTACTTCTATATTTATCTATCCTTTGACAATGCCTTAAATGAGGGACAATTGTTTTCTATTCATGAATAAATAAATAAATAAATAAATAAATAAATAAAGTAAATTGAAACCGCAAGTTCTAACTACAAAAACTACAAGATAGCAATTTAAAAACCTACAAAAGTTAGGTAAATAGGCGTTTAAATTTTATTTAGTATTTAATTTTGTTTTCTTTAATTACTTTTATGGGCCACTTACGTAAAAGGTTTCATAAGATAAGAAATATGTGTGGATAAAAAAAACCTCCAACGTAGAAGGTATTTGGATGGAATTGTCCCTTCAATGCACTTGTTTGGATCATTTTATTGCCATAAAATTTTTTATTAAATTCACATCGCTTGGTTGGCATTTTCACACAACTTGATTGTCCTTGATGGCGAAACGGTAACCAATAGACAACGTTCGTAATCTATCGCCTGATTCTTTTGCGAATTCCCCCTTGAAATCTTGTTATATCTTCTGCTGATTGCTTCTGAATACCGTAGAAACATACCCTTATTGCTCTGGAGGGGTTTTTTTTGGGGGTTTATAAAATAGGATTATGGACCAACCCATAGTTAGATCCAAAGTAAAATGAAGGGTAGGATATTTAAGGGTTAAATTTAGGGTTAATAAACCTCAATTTAACTTTCTTTTTCAACCCTTCAAATGTTGGTTTTTAAATGATTGAATATTTTATCAAAACAAAAATATTTTTACTAAATTTAGATAAAATTACATCCATGACTATACAAAAATTTAGGTTTTGATTTTAAATTTGAATAGTTTTTTCTAAAAAAAATTATAAATTTTCAAATAAAAACATTGGTATTGGATTTCCTACATAAATAAAATAGCTTGCCAAAGAAACTCATATAAAATTAATGACCTTTTTATCATTGGTATTGAATTCCCTACATAAAGTATTCATATTTTTGCCGAATAGACTGATTCAAATCTCAGCTCACATAGAGAGTGAGAGTAAATGTGCTGAAGTAGTAACTCCACACCATGCACATCTATGCATTACCCATTTTGGAAAGAAAAAATATCATATGAATACTACAAATAATTCCACTATTTTTTAAGGGGCATTGAGAAAAATATCCTATGAAATAGTTTTATTAATACTAATAATAATCTAACATTTTTCAGTGGCACATGTATAAAATACATTCTATAAATAGTATAAATAATGTCATCTTTCGGGGCTTAAAATGTAAAAAAAAAAAATTCGAAAAAGGGCAATTTTTAAAAATAAATAAGAAATCAAGGGGTAAAACGAAAAAAATGGAACACGATGAGCTGCTCCGGTTCATGATGAGCTTCTCCACCCTCCCATGTCGCTTATAAATGCTTCCAGAGAGATAGCGCGAAAGAACGCATACCATTCTCGAAATCCAGAGAAACACGATGAGCTGCTCCGGTTCATGGATGGCAGCACCTTCTCCTCTCAATTTCTCGCCTCCGTCGCCGCTCCAGAGGATAAAGCATGGCGTCTCGCCCTCCTTCCTCTGCTGCGCCCTCCGCTCCGAACCAAAACCCCGCTCCATCCTCCATGATTCACTCGAAGCCGCTGGGATTGATACGAAGCACGCTAGGGTTTGTTTTCTAATCCAATGCGCTTGTTTTTTTTATTTGATTCTTCTTATGCTGATGTTTGGCCATGGATTTTTTTTTTAATCATTATTATTATTGATAGGCGGCGAGGGAGGGGTTTTGTGAGCAGATTGGGAGGTTGACGGAGATCAATGGGGAGAGTAGCATCGCTATCAGCAAAGGACCGGACCTTGCCCGGACGGCGCTGTATATTGCGGCAGAGGATGACTCGTTGGTTTCGCATTCGTCCGTGCCGTTGCCTGTGGAGGCTTTCATTGAGAGGCTTGATGATCTCTCCATGGGGTTCTGCCCGATTTATATGCCCCCTTCTCACTCTCCTCCGGAGGTTTTCCTTGCGAATCTGGAACGGTACTTTTATATTCACAAGGTCCCATCACTGAGCCTCTGATACTTTTGGATTTTTCTTCATGATTTTGGATTCAAATGAGTGATTTTGGTGGCTCTGTGGTATTGCTTCGTTTGAAATCTGAAGTTTTTGATGCTCAGCCCTCATTTGCAAATTCACTGGTCCATATTGAGTGTTTGTTAATGCTGATTGAGCAAACCAAATTTATTCCTGAAAATAGTTATGGCTGTACTGGCCAATGATGACAAATTTATCTTCTTCTTTGTATTTTTTTAATGAAACTCTAGAAGGTAGCTTAGATAGATTGTAGGTGCAACTCGGACTCTGGGCCATCAAATTAATCTTAATTAAGTTTTAAGGTTGATCTTATGATTCTAGAACCTAGTTGCGTTTCAAAACTTTAGCTGATTTTGGTATTTGAAACCGATTTATTTATCAATAATGCTATATGTCCAAGTTGGTGTCCTGAATTGGTGTCCCGAAGCTAACCCCACCTCCGGGGTTAGAGACGAATTGGTGTCCTGAAGCTAACCCCATCTATGGGGTTAGAAACCTCTCTAACCCAGAGGTTGGGTTAGCTTCGGGACACCAATTCGGTGGGTATAACATTAATCTTTATTTATGGAAGACTAAAATGTCATGAATCCACAACTAAGCTATCTAAGCAGTAAACATAGAATCTAACATTTTAATAATTTTTACCTGGTTTTAAATTTAATCTATTACACTATAAACAAAAATTGGAAGTCGGTCTGAATTCAGGATTTGTAAATATGTGCATGATGAAATGTTTGAAGTTATAGTAAAACTATAAGGTATAGGGTTTATTATTATTATTATTATTATTATTATTATTATTATTAGTGTTTTTTGTAGATCGATTGTTGCCATAATCACTTTAAATCTCTGTCTCAGTCCACCTGCAATTGTGAAACTTTTAATCTCTGTCCTGCTGTACCAGGCATATTTGAGCAATGTTAAATGCTGTATTTATAAAACTTATGCTGGACGGAAATTTTTGTTAGATGTGTTGCTAGTAGCTCCTTGTTTCTTGCTTCTGGGATGCCGTACCAACTTCTAATCCTTTGCTTGGAGAACCTGTTCTTTTTGTACTCTGTGTTTCTCAAATGATTTATCTTTTTCTTCTTGTGAAAGCTAAATAAACAATGCATGCTCTTGTACAGAATTTAGTTATTATTCATTGTCACAGGAAATTGCTTATTTTTTTGTACTTTATGTTCTTAGGGTTTTCACAGGCCGACTGTCATGTCAGATTCTAGAGCATTGTATCTTCATTCGGTATTTCCTTTTCCTCATGCCTAGTTTTACTTTATTATTGAAAATTTTGGAGTTGTTGGGGCCAATTTTTTTTTTCCCCTTATGCTCTATGAACAGGTTTTGACTTGCCGACTTGGATCTGCAGTCATGCTGTCACTTGTTTATTCAGAGATGCTGAAAATGCTACGTATTTGTGGATTTTTAGATTTTGATGTGGAGATTTACTTTCCCCATGATTTGTTCAGTCTTCCCAGAGGTTACCACAAACAAAAGAGCAAGTTGTCAGATCAACCTCATATAATGACAGCAAAGTCACTGCTGGTGGAGGTAAGCTTATCTCTTGTTAGGGCTTTTTTTTAGCATTAAGTATATTCATCATCTAACTTCAATTCCTATTCTCATTGAATTTCTCTCATGAAGTTTTACTTTTAATCATGGTTCTGCTTCGAAGTCTCCCATCAGATTTGCTGTTTAAGTGCATTTAAAAAAAATCAGGGAAATTGTGCCAACTGCTAGAAAGTAAAAGCATCAATATAACTTAGATAAATAAGAGTTATGTACGAACATATTAATGATAAGCGGTTTTTATTACTTAAATGTTGGATAAAGGCTTATCAAGTTGGGGGTGCCTTATGGTGGAAGAAGTTTATGGATATCAAGACGGCAAAAGGGACCATTCAGTTGATGTTTTATCTTGCAGCTTCTCTGAATAGCATTATGATGGACCTCAGGTCATATATTCCTTTATGATGCTAAATAAGTTTTCTAGGATCACGTGTAGCAAGATTGCAAATCTTTATCTATCAATCTAACCAAAGTTAATATCATAATGTTTTAGAAGAAATTAAGACATACATTGAACCAAATGAACCAAGTGTAACCTGTTGAATTTAAGTTTACCATCCAAATAGCTATCAAGAAGTGTCCATGGAAAGAACTGAACTTTTGGAATTCTATAACAACCAATAAATGGCAAGCTCTAAAGCAGATCTGCATTGTGCAGACAAGGTTCTTCAAGTCTTCAAGTGATGCTGATACCATGGGATAAGTGGAGGATAAATTTAAGTGGAATAATTAGATGAAGGGATAAATTTCAGTTTTTCTGTATTGTAGTGAATAAAAGAGAGATGGATGAAAGACTTGAGAAAGAACCTGATATTAATCTGTTGTGAAGAAGGGTGTACGGTGTACCCCATAGTCGTGCATGCCTCCGGAAAGGGAGACCATCCAATGTGATGAATGATGCATCAGGCTTATGGCCTTACCCTTTAGGTGAACAAGTATTACGTTGAAAAAAGAACAAATGAGGGATTTTTTTTTTTTAATTTCACTTTTTTTCTGTATGATTGCCGTTTATCAAATGATTGAGAGCTCTTTGATTGCATGAAGGAAGATGGATGACTATGGTCATATTAGAAAAAATAATGCTGGAAACAGGGAAGGAAGGAAGATCAAATGAAAAAGAATTTGTTGTTCCTAAGATGATGGATGAGTACCTTGTTTCCATCAAAGGCTTCTATAGACCATGTACTGGGCAGATAGGCCTTTTCCAGGGTAGTTTTTCAAGCAACATCTTTAGATGTTCTAGGCATGCTTTTAAATCAAATCATAATACTTACTTTTTATAATTTCAAACTTTATAATTGTTGAGTGATCTGATTCATGCTGAATGATGAAATGAGATTGATAAAATCACAATTAATGCAAAAATAGCTCAATGGAAAGAAGTGGTTACAACATTGATGAGAACAATTAATAGAATATGTTAACCATACTCTTTTAGGTTCAAAATTTGTGTTCCACACAAACTTATGGAGTTAGCGATGTTTTATACAACATTAAGAATATGGTTTCCACATCACTTGATTTTTGGATAGCTATTCTTTTATTCTATTCTTATTTTAACTAGGTAGTACAGGACTAAACAACATTGGAGATCAAGAACTTCTTGGAGCATTTAATTCAGTTTAAGTTTCATTTACAAGTCAAAATGTGCATTATGATCCTAATAGACAGTAGCCAATTTCTAACTGCCAAGAAGCATAAAATTTTTTTTACAAATTATTCATGAAAAAAATGAGAAAATTTATTGGCATGGAGATATATCCTGTTCTTTGTCAGATGTGAGTATTGTTTTTGTGAGGGTGGACCTGCTTTGCTACTTTAAAGGATGATTTTAGGATTATTCATGCATGCCAAACTCAGATTTCTAATTACAGGATTTCCTATCAAGAATAACTGCAGATGCTCTTTATGGCAACCCCATGAGATTTAGGCTTACTATCTGTCATCTTCAAATTATGAGGGGAACAGATGTTTTGCAAATTATTGTTTGTATTTGACATGACTTTTTATAGCATCTGTATGAGGTTTGTACTAAGATTTAGTAATATGTTACATTGGTGCGCAGATATTGAGGGATTTGAAGGCAGCTTTTTGGCCATTCCAGCATACTAAGTCTAATAGCCTTTTTCTAAGAGCAGCTTATGCTGCAAACCATGTTAGTGGGCCTAGCTTTGCTAGTGAAAGCTATTCTGAGCCAGATGCCGCTGTAAGGTAAGTCGTAATGATTCTAGAAGAAACTTTTTTTCAGTGCTTTAATGTATTACTTTTGTATTTGATTCTAAGTGATCTCCTTTTTACTGGCAGTGGTCTAGAGATAGCATCTGCAAAAGCTGCTCAACATAGGATAGAGCGTGGAGTTTGGACCAGTGTTCGTTTTGGTGATATGCGGCGAGCGTTATCAGGTATCTTAGCTGCTTATTGTTATTGTGTTAAGTAGTTAATATTTTAAGTCTCAATTAGCGAATAATTAAAGGGTGTAATTTGGATTGAGTCTATAAGCTACGAAATCATCTCGAGTAATATATGGCATGAATTTAGAGTGCATATTCTATTTTGTTCATTAAATATGAATGAATTGATTAAAATCTATATTCTCCATGAACAAATGAGTGCTAGATTTTTGGCTATTTAGCCTTTGATACTAAACCATTCTTCTTCATTATCTTGTACAATGGATCTAGTCTAGAAATTTGTCTCGCCTTTCATTGTTGGTTTGCATTCTGTTTGATGGCGGCTATCATGATTGAACTTTTTCTCTTGTTACTTAGCCTTGCAAACCTTCTTGCTGCATTCTTGATTAGGATATCTGCATATCTTTGTTAATCACACCAGACCCACTTAAATGTGCTTGATAAAAATCATGAACAATCTAGAATTCAACATGATTATTCAATGTTCCTTTGTTTTATTTATCTGTTGAAATTATCTAATACTTTCTTGCTTATGATGATAGATCCTATTTGTTATGTTTCATTAGCACTGATCCGTCGTAGCTGAACCAAATTTAGTCTGATCTGGGTGTGGTTGATGTCAAGATAGCATAATGAAACAGTGCCTGATATACTAGTCATGTATATCAGAAGCCATCATCATGATGGAAGCAAACTATATTGAAATTCCTTGTGCGGGGTACAACAAGAGGATTGAATCTTCATCACAATCAGTATTTCAAGTCAAAGAAAGACTAGTATAGACTACTGATTTAAATTTCAATATTTGAAATTCAAGTTTAGCATCAAGAAATTCCTTCTTGTTTGATTCTCGCATTACCCTGTTAGATGAGAAAAGCATTCCGGAACAGCTAAATGTTCCGTAAAATAAGTATACGTGGTCAACATGCTTAGGAAATAAAAATCAATTCCTTTGCATCAGTCATAATGTAAAATGATTTCATGTTGAATAAGGGCCACAAAATTTGATTTGGTGTGCTGTAGAGCACCATATTTGTGAGATTCATATGGCTTGAATTCAACTGTCTCCACCTAGAACGCATCACATATTACTTGTGTCAGGTGGACCTCTTTGGTGAAATAATCGACAATGGTCAAGACGCCACTTGATAACATAAAAAGCAGACAAGTGCCCCCACTATACAAAGGAAAGACATACCAAGGGGCTCAAGAGAGACCCCACTGCCCCCAACACACCCACCCACTGACTCCCACAAACTCTTGTGATGAAGTGGACTAAATGCGATTTGTAGGCATTATCTTGTGATGAAGATCTGGTAGAATGATGGCAAGACTCTTGCTCTCATCTAATTGTATTTCGCTTTTCTGTTTCGATAGCATGTGAGCGGCTAATCCTCCTTGCAACTGACTACCGCGAACTGAGAGACTATGCAGTTCTTCTGTACCATTGTGGGCATTATGAACAATGTCTGCATTACTTGAAATTATACAAAACCTCCAAGGTAAAAATTTATTTCAATCTATAAACCACTAGTTTTGGCATCTGCATCTCATAAGAAGTTGGAACAGTTGCAGGGTATTCAGATAAAAGGGCTGTGGTCTAGCCCAGATGAAGATATAGAGGAAGATGCCGTGGAGAAATTGATAACACGTGTGATTCTTATTTTAGGGGAGGAAGGGTACAGCAAACAAGCTGTCCGTGGAAATTATTGGCGTGACAACTCCGAGCCATGGTAAAAATATCAATCACCAATAAATAAACTTGATTCAAGATTAGGTTTGCAGAACTTAACAGTTAGGTTGTAGGTGTGAAGAGTAAAAACATTTTGTTGTGTTTCTGAAAGAACAAGTTCTATACAGCAACAGACATTAATACAATGTATAGAATGGGTATGTAAATTACCAAAATTTGTACAGAACCATATGAAATAAGGATCAGGTCCAGCTGTTGTATGTTCTAAATAAGTAATTTTTATTTTATTTTATTTTTTTTCGCTCTTGCTGTGAGAAATTTTGCAGACTGCTGCAATGAAATACTGGCAAATGCTACATCTTTCTCATTTTCAACCTTGTTGACAGTTTGATTATTGAATATTGTAAACAATGCTTTATGAGTACTATCAATTGCATATTCTCGTTTCAGGAGTTTAATTGAAACATTTGCTTGAATGGATGTTACTGAGATTAATAAAAATAATGCAACTTTTTGGCAAGTAACAGTTCCGGACCCAGTTAACCAAAAATGTTCCAAGCCATAGAAAAGCGTTAACTGACGGGGCATTGATTTTTAGAACTTCCAAGGATTATACCGAGTATTTATTTGGTGAAAGTCTGGAATTGGTCAATTAACTGCATTACAGGTCTTCAAACAATATATATAGATATATTACTTTAGTTTCTGGATTATCCAAATATATCCACTGTTCATCTCATGATATTTTGTTTGAATTTAAAATTAAAATAATTTAACATATAAAAGAAGGCCACACCATCAACAATGTGAGATAAAAATAAATATTTCTGTAGAGTTTAGAAAAAACTAAAGTGTTTTTTTTTTATTTTTAAATTTTCAGAGCAAGTAAAATAGTTAATTATACCTATTTCACATTGTTTGATTTGTGACAAATAACATTTGGGAGAATAATATATCCCCATATAAACTAGGGGAAAATATTTTATACTCTACGGATGATTTAATTATTTCTATAAAATTAGATGTTGCAATTCAAAGTTTGTTTCTTTGTGTCCCTCTTTGTTTTTTTTCCAACGAATAATGATGATTTTTTTTTTATATTTACTTTTTGTTTATGTTTTCAAGTACCCTTTTTAAATGAAATAATTCAAAATTTGAATTTACCATTTTAAAATTTCTTTGAAATCATCAATATCCATAAATCTCTAATGTTTTTTTATTCTGCTTCTACAACAAGTTTATAGTATTTTAAACAAAATTATAATTCATTTCAAGGAAACAATATCTATCTTATAATAATAATTTAAAACTTTTCTCCTTCTTTTTCCAAGATTCCTTTTTTCTAAAATATAAATATAAAACCATGAAAAGAAAGACAAAAGCATTAGATAGTGTGGATATGGTTATGCAAATTTCAAATGTGAAGAAGTTGATCCCATTAGAAGACGACCTTTTTTTATGTAATTTTTCAAATTAGAAAAAAGACAATGATGGGAATTTTTAATTCCAACTATTTTATGAGGTTGAGTCTACGTTTGACAAATTAGCCATGATATGTTTGTAGATGATGTGCACTATTTCATTTTATTAAAATTAATAGCTTGTGGACATTTGCAATTAGCTCCCCAAATTAAAACTAATAGTGGAGAGTGGAGAGTGCATTATTAAAATGGCACCAAGTTCACACTAGTGCTATAATTAAATGTCTCACATTTTATTGAAGTTTATCAAGATATACTAGGATATTAATAACACTGAATATGAATAATTTATTTATTTATTTATATGAAGAACATCTAGAATATGAATTAGGGTATTGAAATAAAATTTAGGTCATTTAATCTAAAACTTTTTAAAAAAATTGATTTTAAACTATTGAGTTATGTGAAATGATAAAAACGAATGAATTTTTATAAATTTGAGGTTCAAAAATAATTTTTGAAACTTAAAAAATTAAAACAAATAAATTTCTAAAGTTTGGGGCAATTAGGTCAACTTGTGGCTAAAATCATGTTATGCAAGAGTGTACAATGATATAATATAAAAATTTGATATATTTTATGGAAATTACTGTTTAACTCTCAGAAATTTCAAAACTTCCCAAACAGTCCCTGCAAGTTTTAAATACCCCAAACAACCCTTCCGTTATTGTTTCACTTACTTTTTGCCCTAGGTCACTCAGACTGGGTCCATATTGTGAAATTTTATCTTTGCCCTTGAAAATGGTAGGAGAAAAAACCTTCTAATCACATTATGTCAAACATTTTTGCATACTTTTTCGCGTTCTTTTTGCATTCCTTTTTGTTTTTTTTTTTCAAATAAAGTTTTTGTTAGTTCCGCCGGTTAGGGTTTGTGAACTTAGAGGAACACTCACTCACTTAAGCACTCAAGAAAAGCAAACACAAACCATACAAGAAGAGACACAAGACGTTGGTAACCCAGTTCGGCATCTACTTGGCTACATCTGGGGGGCCATGCCCGGAGATCAACAATCCACTAAAAAAGGGTAAAAGATAGAAGAGTACAAAACACACTTGTCACTCTCTCACAATACAAGAATACTACCCTCTCTAGATTGTCCGGTACCTCCCTACTTCCTCTTTCAAGAGTCGTACCCAATCCTAGACCAAGGAAGTATATATAGACTCATATCACCTTGGATTGTTGGAGTTTTTCAATTCCTTCCTATTTGGCCTATTTGATTTGACTTTTGTTGCCCAGTAAGGTGAGAATCTCTTCTTTGTCCTCACTTTGATCATCTTGCGAGAGAGAGTAACGATTTATTTTTTATGCATGTTTATTATGGAGAGTTTTTGTGCTATCGCTAAAAACAATGGGGAGGGACGAGTGCTAGTGTTCACGGTGCTGACTGCTTGGGATTCAATGTTAGCGGAGATATGTGAGTGATAGGTTCTCGATGTTTCACATGTCAGGGTGAAGTTTATCACACCCGATGGACATAAAACGATTTGTCCAATAGAAAACGAGGTTGACTTCCAGCGCATGTATTACGTGTACTCCCTCTTTAAATGCGCTGCAATCAATCTCGTGGTTGAGACAAATGATGTACCATTGTCGTATCCTACTGAAAATGATTTTTTCTCGTTGTAAAGTTCTTCTCCTTTATGTTTACATAGTTATAAAAGTTAATTATTGATTAATTATTCCAGTTTTGGCTTAAAAGTATATGTTTTCGCTTAATTATTTTAGTTTCCGCTTAAAAAAAATAAGTTTCAACTTAAAATAAAGAAAAACCATGAGTTTCGATTTGTTATCCCTGTCCCATGCCAGTTTCCACTTAAAAGTTATCCAGTTTCTTTTTAAAAATATTACTTTTCTGCTTAACTTTTTCAGTTTTCGTTTAAAATGTTATTTTTCCGCTTAAATTTTTCAGTTTTCATTTAAACTTTTATATTTCCACTTAAAGCAATAATGTTTTCCGCTTAAACTGAATTGTTAGCAGGTATTCAGATTCGGCAAGTGTATCCGTTCCACCTTATGGAGGCCCTGACGGTATGGCAGGCTTTCTTTCCTCGGTAGATCAATCTGAAGTATTGTTGGATATCGGACAAAGTTTTGTAGGCGTTAACCATTTTAGAAACGCACTTCAAAATTTTACAATTAAGCGGAATTTTAACTTCAACTTTATAAAGAATGAAAAATACCCGGTGACTATAGAATGCGTTGCCGTTGGTTATCAATGGCACCTTCATGCATGAAATTAATACAATAAAGATACTTTTAGAATCAAGATAATGCACCTGTCGCGCACTTGCGATAGTGGAATTGGCTCGGTATCAAATCCTAAAGTTTCTACTCAGAAGTTTAAGGACCAGCCCTTGCACAAGGCCATTGACATTTAGAAGGATATGTTATGGGAACATGGTGTCCACATTCCATACAAGAAAATTTGGTTGGGAAAGAGTATACCCGGGTGATCCTTGACGGCAGCGAGGTCTCCAGCTTCGATTTGTTGCTTTGGTATGTGGATAAGGTGGTTGAGACAAACCCCAGCAGCATTGCGATTGTAGAAAGAGACGGTGAGTGTTTTAAACATACATTATTTTTGTTCCATGCGTGTATCATTGGATTCAAGAGGGGTTGCAGGCCACTGTTGTTTCTCAATGGTACCCACCTCCTTGGAAAATATCAGGGTATTCTATTGGGTGCCACAGGCAAAGATGGAAACAACAATTTTTCACATGTGGCCTTCGGTATTGTCGACAATGAGACCGACGCCACTTGGACGTGGTTCATTTCCAAGTTAGGTGATGTTTTATACGATGACGAAGATTATGAAGATATTATTACATTTGTGTTGGATAGGTCTAAGGCCTTCTGAACGCCATTGCAAGGGTCTTCCCTTCTTCCCCACATGTATACTACCTTCGACACTTGGAGGCCAATTTTATGAAAGCCAATGTTAGACTTGGGAAGGCATTGAAGGAGGAGTGCTAGTCCATATACTTTCATATTCGTGGGCATCCACGACTAAAGAATTTGATAATTTGGTGAATGAACTGTAGTCCACATCACCCGAACCCTATTATTGGTTGCTTTATAAATCGGATATGTCACATTGATCGAATTATTTGTTCAGAGGTGAACGTTGGGGCGAGATGTACTCAAATGTCGCAGAGTCGTTCAATGTGTTGATCAAAGAAGCTCGATGTTTACCTGTGACAAAATTGGTGGATTCCATACGGTATTTGAATATTTGATTTTATTTAACGCTTAATAATGGTTATTATCCTTTAACTTGTTTGTTTCTGTTTAAATATCTTTGTTTATGTGTAAATATTTTTGTTTCTATTTAAATATTAGGGTCTTCGCTTACTACATTTTGCTATCATTTAAAAAGTTTGTTTATGTTTAAATTTTAGTGTCTTGGCTTAACAATCACTTATAATGTTTAATTATACGTGTTCTACGTCATATAGGTTCAAGCTAATGTGCATGTTATGCGCCCGCCGTGAGCAAGCGAACAAATGGGAGACCTACTTATGTCCCGATATACATAAGAAGATAGAGGAACTTATTGCGGAAAGCCGAAGCCTTCATGTTGGTCACTGTGTCGATGACCGTTATGAAGTGATTGACAAGTACAACAATTCCGTAGATTCGTCGAGTAAAACATACTCATGTCGCAAGTGGCAAGTTTATGGTATCCCATGCAAACACGTTTGCGCTGCAATAATGCAGGCAGACACCAATGTTCATCGATTTATTAGCGGCTACTTCACCGTCAACAATTACAAATTGGTGTATAAGGAAGCTATTTTCCCCATACCCGACCATGACAAGCCTACGGACGACAATCGAGAACTGCGTTTGCGTCCACCTATCACAAGAAGGTAACCTGGGCATTCTAGATGGAAAAAGATCGAGTTGCAAGCATCGGAGGTCTGCGAGTTACGTTGTAGTTGTTGCTATGCGTCTGGTCATAATCATAGATCTTGAGATGAAACTGTCGTCGACTAGGCATTCAAGACAATGTATATTCGTTACAAAATTCACACATAATATTGTAAATAAATACAAATTTAAACAGCAACAAACTTATTTACTTGTCAATCATTGATATTTAAACAGAGACTTTGTTTTTTAAATAGAAACATTGATATTTAAACAGAAACAATGAAAGTTAAACAGAAACATTGCGAGGTAAGTAGAAACATTGATAGTTAAACAATAATATTGATATTTAAATAGATAAACGATATTTATGTCACAAATTAATCTTGGGTATAAAGACCAATTAATCCTGGCCAATTGTATATCTTTAAATATAAATAATGATATTTAAGCACTTTTTTAAATGTAAACGCAATATGTTAAACAGAAACATTGCTAGTTAAACAAAGACTGCCAAGCATAAAGACAATCGTTTTTTATTGTATGGATACAATGATATTTACATGAAAAATTTAAAAATTTGTGGAAAACAATTTAAGTTAGTAAGTGTACATTATAACTACAAACACACTTATATTTTTTGTGGTTCATTTATTGTATCAGCTTTATCAATAACGCGGATGTGCTTCCTTTCATAAGTATGCTTGCAACATACTTTAGTCTTAAGTACAGGACGTCAGTATGCGGTAGCCGTAGCTTTTCATCCTCAAGTATTTGCTCAATGAACCACATCACATACACTGTGTAGTCGACATTTCCTTGTTTCTGTCTTGGAGTGTCCCTGTCGTGAATTAGAGTGTACGAGGTCGTCGCCGTCTCGCCAAACTCCATCTCGGCGCAATTGTCAAATAGTTTCCATTGTCAAGAAATACAATTTAAAGTTACAATTGTCAAATAGGAACTATGATCTGTGTGCTCTATTTAACATGTAATTTACCATGTCGAGGCACGTATATCTGACGTATCTTTTCTTCTTTGGGAGAAAATTCTTCTGCGCATCCTTATACTATTAATTTGCAAGGACTGTACTGTCAACGTCAGTAATCATTGTTTCTTCTTTGATGTTTCCTTGCCCTTTGTTAGCAGCGTCTTTCGGTTGTGAGTCATTACCACAGGGTTCATCACTAAGAATAGCCAAGACATCTTTGACTCACGATAACGATGTGTTATTCGTTGACGTTCCTTGTTGGTCCAACAATGGTTCTTCGGCAATAGTTGTTGCTTTGTGTTGGTGTGGGAATATGTCTTCTTTTGATATGCCATTATCATCTACTGATTCCTTCGAGACAAAGATTTCATTGGTAATTGGTTTCTCCGAGACAGGGATTTCATTGGCAAGAGCTTCAATGATCCTGTCAACATCGGCCATGACGATATTATCAACATAAGACATATCCACTACAGCCTGTGGAGCCACAGTTGGGGCTATTTCCTCAGATGCTGCCTCTTCCACTATTGGTTCACAAGCGGATGGTGGTACTGTTGGCTCAACGTCTGATGGTGGAAGGAGAGACATTATTGATTTTCTTCGAGATACAAGTCTCTTCCAACGCGGGCCTCTTCAAATAGCCATCCCAATGACATCGTCATCGGCAAATGTTGGGGCTTTATCGGTAGCATCCGGGCTATTTGAACTAGTATTTATGTCAGTCGACAAAGGGAGAGACGCAGTGTTCAATTGTGTACATAACTCCAACGCCTCGACACGAGCAACAAGCCGGGGGAACTCTTGCATCAGTATTTCGCACGCCTGCAATAGACGTACAATGACATCATTGACTGTTGGCCTCAGGGGGTTGGGGGGGCTTGCCCAATGCCAAGAAGTACATGCACGGGAAAGGCTAGGAAAAGGGGAACGGCGTCGGACGCGCCTTAAGGTTGGCCTCTCATCTTTCCTTCAAGGTAGTGGTGTGGGAGCAATGTCATCTCTGTACGTGGGTGGCATCTCCGCGGCGGGTGGCCCGAACAAACACTTCTTCATCCGTGTTCACGACAACCAGTTCAGGAAACTAGTATTTGTAAACAACACAATCTCAGTGAAATCCCTCAACTTAAACAATAACCAGTGGTGTTAAACACTAAACAAATATTGTTAAATGGTAACCTATAAACTTAAACAATAATAGACATGGTTAGACACTAAAAGTTTTTTCTAAACACAAAACAATATTGTTAAATGGTAACCCAACAAATTAAACAGTAACCGATATTTTTAAATACTAAAAACATTTTTTTAAACACAAAACAATATTATCAAACGATAAAAAATTAAACTTAGATAAAATCAAGTTTTACACATGATAAGTGCTCGTGTATAAGTAATATGAAGTGTTATTTTCTTATATTGAGCATTACTTTTCTCCGATTTTATCATTGATTAGTATGCATTTGTGTTCTTTTGTGCATGTAGGGTTGTGGAGACAAGTTAGAGAAAAAGGAGCAAAATTAGGTTATGTCCGCATTTGTTGAGGAGCTTCTTGGACCAAGCAAGGATTAAGGCACGGGTTCTAGACTTGTGGGTGTGTGCCAATCTCCAATGTGCTCGAATTGTTCTATGATATGGAGCGGCACAAAAGCAGTCACACTCATAAAGTCTAGCCCGTGTAACATTGAAGAACTTCGTCAATAAGGAGAAAAGAAGAAACGACATGATCTACCATTGATTGTGTGCCTAATTCAACTGCATCGATGAAGAACATGAAGTCGGGAACAACTTGGGCCCGAGTATTGTGCGCCAGCCTTTATAAAGCCGCGACTCAGATTTATTCAAGGACTTTTCGACCTATTTTTCACCCAACTTTTGGAGAGTTCGCGGCTAGGTTTTCGAGAGGATTTTGTGGAGGTTTAGAGCGAGTCTACGGCATCAACATTGACGTCCTTTGGAAGATAGCTATTGGGGAAGCTTTCGTCGACATCGATCTGGCGAGGTGTACCCTAGGCTTGACGAGAGGTTTGGTGGAGAAGATGAAGCGGCCTCACAAGACCATCGCCATGCATCACAAGGAGTTTTATTCATGTTTGTTATGCTTGTTGATTCATATACATTGATGATTTTGTATAGCTCTATGGAGAGCTAAACCCCTAGTGGGTATTCGGACTTGTAAACCCTAGGATGACATTGTTTCTATGACTTTTATTATGCTTTCTTAATTGATGCTTTTAATTGAGTTCCAATCTTACATATTAATTGTATTAATTTTCCTTAGCCGTGACACTAGGATTGAGAATCATCTAGGTTATCCTTTGAAGGTGTGACAACTTCTATAGGATTAAACTACCCGAGATTGGAGAGGGTCGAGAGGGTGAGTCGAGAGATAGCGAAACGTCCCCTTTCCCCTCTGGTGTGATTTTCTCTACCTCCGTGTTCCAAGAGTTCTTTGCGGTCAATGTAGAGTGAAGTACTAGGAAATGAACTCCCCTGGGGCATAGTTGCGCGAGCAACAGAGTGAAGGGTTGTAGTGAATCCTAGTGTTGGGGCTTAATTGAGACTAGGGTTCTTTCGCCTGGACCAAAGGGTTAGAACTATACTTAGGGACATGGTCTATCACTTGGAATCCCTAGAACGTCAAGCAATTCTATGTAGTGTGAGGCTTAGGAAGATGGACTCCCCTGGGGCTTAGTTGAGAGATCGACAGAGTGAAGTGTTGTAGTGAAACCTAATGCCGAGGCATAGTGTTGGAACTAGTCACGGTTGACCTTAGGTTTGGGACCGTGTGCTTAAGGATTTCCACGACTCATTAAACATCAATAAGGGAGTATAATACTAGTCTTGCACTAGAAACATTAGTCTTAGGGGAAGCTTGTCCGGGTACCCCATACTTGCATTGATTGTTTCCTCTCTACTCTTTGTTTACACTCTTCTCTCTTTCTTTTTATTGTACACGCACTACTTGTTCTCACCACCATTATATCTTACTAGCTAAGTAGCAATTCCTCTTGTCTTGAATCACTACTCCCTATGGATTCGACTACCCTCTCACCGGGATACTTTATTACTTTGACAACCCGTGCACTTTCGGGCCCCTGTCAAAGTTTTAAAAATGTCACTCCAGACAAACATTAATGATTTATTACCTCTTTTCTTTCGAGAGATGACAACATTGATCTTATCGACACTTGCTTCAGGTAACTCTTTTCACCATAGCACATAATCCTTGGAGTCTTGCCAAAATGAAACTTCTTGCCGGTGCTGATAAGCTCATAAAACCATATATTCAATGCAACCGAGTAACCTTTGAGATACCCCGTGTTGGCCTTTTTCCAAGCGCATCGTATTTGCACTCGAGCGATCGCTTGTAAAACTTCCTCCATAAGCCACTTGTGCATTGCTTGCGCCCATGCATATCATCTCATGGTAGGTAGGTCATCGACATAGTCAACGATCCAATTCGGAACCAAGCAAGACGTGTTTGGGAAGAGGATAGTACCCATGAGGTACATCATAAGGAGCTCTACAAAATTCTCCTCTTCTCTCCTCTATTGAACTATTTTGTCAAGCGTTCTCTTCATGGCGTCTCTGTATCTTTCGTAGGTTTTCGATAAATACTTAACTTCAAAAGATGAGTGTGTTTTCTTCTTCTGAAGTACGACTACGCCTCCATCACATCGTAACACAAGGATGAGAGCCATATTTTCAGGCCTGAAACTCAGCAGGTTTGCCCCGATCCTGAATTTATTGGTGCGGTTATCATACCTTTACAGCAGAGAATCAAGGAGAGTCCCCTCTTGGAATACAGCTTCCATTTCAGTGAATGCTACAAACGGTGTCCTTCGGATGATATCCCAGTGTCGTTCACTCATGTGAACTTTCAATTCAGCCAAAGTCTCGAGCACCGGTATCAAGTAGCATCGTCTATTAACTAGGTTGACTGCCATGAGCACAAGCCTACAAGAAGAACAATACATTAAGCAGTATTCAGAACTTTTAAACGGAAAACTATTTTTAAACGGAAACTCATTTTTTAAAAAGAAACTTTATCTCTTAAACAGAAACCTCAATTCTTAAACAAAAGCCATATTTCTTAAACAAAAACCTCATTTCTGAAACTGATACTATTAAACATTACCTAATCCAACCATATCAAATTAAAAGGGAAACATACATTATAAACATTACGCAACACATTGAGATTGCATAACAATCGAAAAATCTCTTTCAGCACAACATTATCTCTTTCGATTGTGTACACAGACAAAACTGAAAAACGAAACCGTAGTCGAAAAATCTCGCTGCAAACTACAATATAATCAAATAATCAAACCATAAAACCAAAAAAATATCTCTTTCTGAAAGAATACTTTACAAACCAAACAGGCAAAAACAACACACAGATGTAAAAACAAAAGAAAACTGCACAACTTCTCCTATGGAGTCCACTTCGCCTCAATACCTTAGAGCGCAAACTGATGAAATGCCGAAGAGTTGAGCGGGAGTTTTCCTTCGAGACAATGGTGGAACGAAATTCCAGTCCTTCATAAGATGTCCAGGCAATGACAGCTTCGGAAAGGGAAAAGTTTAAAAGATCATGATAGAAAATAATCGGCGCCAGTAATGGTGTTCGATCTCTCGAGATTACACAAAGGGAAAAAAAAACCGCTTCCTCTAAAAACAAAAAAATCATTACACCCAAGGGCATTGTGGTCAAACCATGTCGCACTTGCCACAACTTCCCACGCAAGGGGCAATTTTGTCCAAAAAATTCAAAATTAACTCTGTCAATTACCGTTATATGCTTAGGGGATTTGAAAATCATTCTATTTAAAAGAAAGAATTTTTTATGGATATTGAAATTAAAGGGGTATTTTTTGTGTATATTGCAAACTTTGGGGGTGTTTTTAATAGTTTTCTGTATATTTTATTGTTGTAATATAATTAACTGTTACATTAGATAATAAATAATATTGCTATTTAAACATGGATGCCAAATATATTGCAGAATATATGTGCCTCTCATTGGATTCATCAAGATGTTGACTTTTAACTAAACTTTTGAAAAGAATAATAATAATAATAATAATAAATAGTGAAAGAAGAAGATTGTGAACTAATTAACAAATGCTTCATTTTCACTATTTTTTTCTTTATTGGAGAAAGATGACATATCTCGTGAATCTTTGTTTGTATAAACTCCATTATGTCAATCTCAATCAAAAGAATAATAATAAAAAAAAAAAACAATCCATTGATTAGTTAAAATAATTAACACTGTAATTATATTACATAAAACAGTTTCAGAATATCTCTGCGCGCAAGTTTGCATTAGCAAACAATTTTTTGAGCCAAAAAAAAAAAAAAATCAGAACAAGAACAAGAACAAGAACAGCACACAACACACAAGAATAATCAACACACAATAAAGATTAGTGAAAACTAACTAGCAATTAAGATCAAAAGAAAGCTCTGCTCCCATAAAACACCCTTGATCCATCCTTCTTCTTCTTCTTCTTGTTTAAAGCCTCCAACTTGCTCTTATCCTCACTCTGAATCACATCTGCACCATCTTCTCCAACTTTAGGATTATCAAGATCCATAGGAAGCTTCATCTTTGCCAAAGACTCTGTAAACTGTTGCATGCTCCTCATGTACATGTCCACAATTTGCTGCTGCATCACACTCTGTTCTTCCTCAAAATTGATATTCCCCAGTGGAGACTTAAACACTGATGCCAACTCTTCATTCTCTTGTTTCCCACACTCCTTGTCATGCTCATCATCTTCATTCCCATTGTTTGACTCTTCCTGACTCTTCCTGTCATCACTCAAACTAGTTGCAGATGAATGCTGGAAACTCTCTTCAGTGGCAGCAGCACCAGCAGCAGCAGCACCACCTCCATATTTAGTCATGTCATAGTCATCCAATGATTGAGGAGGAGGAGGAGGAGGAGGAGAAGCAAGATGGAGGAAAGAAGGAGCCATCCCAAAATACTCAGAAACCATAAGCTGGTTCTCTTTAGCAACACCAATGTCAGGGAACTCAATCCTTCTATACTCATCAGGATTCAAGAGAACAACCTCAGAGGTGATGGTGGAAGTGGAAATACCAGAGTCTTGGAAGGATACTGAGTTGCAGGAAGGTTGTGAGCAAGTGTCAAGAGACAGACTGAGTTGAACAGTGCCGGCAGGGGAGTGGAAAAGGTCAGTGGAGGAGAGAGTGAAGTCTTGGGTAAGTTTGGGATGGGGATAAGAAAGAGGGAGAAGGGAGAGAGGGACAAGAGTAAAACCGAGGAGCTGGTCGTCGAGGTAGTTGCGGGCACGGCTGAGCATCCAGATTTCGCACTTGAGGACGGCGTCACGGTGGGGGATAGGGAGGTGGAGGAGCTCGTTGAAGTCAGGGTTCTGGCCACCACCTTTGATGATTTGGGTGCAGAGAGTGTCGTCAGGGGAACAGGTGAGGGAGAACTTGGCGTAGACGTCTTGGTTAGCGTAGATGCAGATGTTGTGGATGTTGCGAGCTTGGTGGACGTAGATGTCAAGCATGGCCGAGAAGGGGGTGGGTTCAGGGGAGGAGTCAGTGTAGGAGGAGAAGGAAGAGGAGGAGGAGGAGAGAGGGTTGAAGGAATCCATTGTTTTGGTTCTCTTTGGTTGGAGAGGGGGTGGTGGTGGTGGTGGTGGTGGTTGTAGTAGGAAGGGGGGGATGATGATGTGTGTGGGTTTGTGTTTTGCTTGGTGTTGAAGCTATGTGGATAAAAAAGGTCAAAGTCCCACTGAGAGAGACGGAGAAAGAGGTGGAGGGGCCTAGCTTATGTTGATTGCGCTAGTTGGGAGACATGTATTAGGTTTTGTTAAGTTCGGAGAATTAGTAGTTTTGATAGGTTTGGGTAGTAGGGTTTTCAGGGTCTCTTTGCTTTTTGGTTTGGATATAGAGATGGATGTATATTCTCTGCCTTGGATTTATTTTATTTTCAAATTTTGATTGTTTGTAGAGTCATTTGGATATCTTCGTGTTGTTGTTGTTGTTCTTGCTATTGTTGTTGTTGTTTTTTTTTAATACTTGTGTGTGTTCATAGAGTGAGAAGTTATGAAAAAATGGTTGTGTTTAGATCTTCAAGTGTTCATTTTATAGTATCTTGGTGTTTATTTTATTATTTATATTTTAAAAATATTTATTATGATTTAGGTGTTTTTGTATAATGTTTATTTCAGTCTTACGTAAATGAGATGATATTTACATGGTAATGATGATATATATATAGACACACGTATATATGTATTTGTGTCAAATAAAAATATAGTAAAATACAAAAATTCTTTTTCTAAGAAAATCACTATGTGCCAAGATTGCACGAAAAAGAACGATGGGAATAAGACATTTTTTAAATTGCTATGGTGCCATATGTTGCTACATTAGTGGCTTTCTAGAACAATAAAAATAAAAAATAAATAAATAATCCATTAAAGAAAATTTTAAAACATTCTTTTGTTTTTCTACTAATGCAAGTCATTCCAAATCAGCAGCACTAATAGAAAAAACTAGAAAAGAAATAAATTAAAAAAAAAAAGAAGCTTATTTTCCATTAGCTAGACGCTAGGCCGCTAGGGTAGCCATTTATATCTACCTAAAAATTAAATAATTTTTAAAAAAATGAATATAGTGTTTTTAAAGCCTTTTATAAAATAAATAGTTTTGGAACATTGACTACAAATAGACATAGCCATTTTGAACCGAAATCATAGAACCGAATCGGAGCCGAACCGCCAAAAATCGAAACCGAAACTAGAAAAACCGTAATCGTCTTGAAACCGGAACTTGAACTTTCATATAAGATTCAGTTCCAGTTTCAAAATTTGAAAACCGTGGGACTGACAGTTCAACCAGTGGTTCAACCGGCGGTTCCGCAGGTTCCAATTGAATCAAAATATTATGTATATTATATAAAATATGTCATTGACTCATAATATATATTATCTAATTAGGTTTGACTATTTGAGTCATGTGACCGCTAATAACCAAATGTATATAATAAAAATAAAAGAACTACGTGGCCTTTGATTTCCCGAGAGGATACGTAGGCAACTTGATATAATTAAGTTCAAGCCCTTTATTTTTTTTATTTTTTCTTCTATTGTATTTTTATTGCAAAATATTGTTTTAAATTATTAATACTTTTATTTTTTTAATAAAATATTGTATTAATTAATTCTTATATTTTTGTGTTTATTTTAATTTGAAATCTCATATTATTTAGTTAAAAAAAAGTCCGAACCGTATGAACTGTCAAACCAGAACCGTTAAACCAAACCGCCAGAATTTGAATCGAAACCAAAACTAAACCGGAATCGGCAGTTCAGGAACCGAAATCGGCGGTTCCTGAATAGTGGCCATGTCTAACTACAAGTGTCTTTAAGCCTTTTGTAAAATAAATAGTTTTGAATTTTTAGAAAAAAGATAAAGCTAGAAACATGGTGCTTCATTTGTAAGCACTAATAAAAATACACTTGTAGCATTTTATTTTATTTTTTTTTTGAAAATTTAAATTAAGCTTTTATCCTCTTTAAACACATTGAAACGCCTCCTTTTGTTTTTGGTTAAAGAAATATTTTTAGAGTGAAAAACCTTTTACAAATACATGTCGAAGCAGTATAATGACGCATTCGATTATCATTAAGTAAATAAGTGTTTGATTTTAATTTGTTCCAACTTCTCAAGCAAATCTTTTTTTGGATCTATTTGGATATGTTTATCAAAGATGTACCCATGAGAAAAAAAAAACATTTTTGTTTGATTATATTTTTCTTAAGTTAAAAAGCCAGTAAAAAAAGCGCATCCCTCAGTATTTTTCAAAGAAACACTACTATATGGCTCTTTAGATGCATTTTTAGCATAAACACGCTTGTGTGAGTAAAATATATATATGTCAGAATGTATATTCATATAATTACTTGTAATATTGTTTCTATTTGCACTGGTGTATGCATTAGACAGTGGTTTTAAATACGCTTTGATTTTATTGAATTTTACGTTTTAATTACAAGTTATTTGTTGACTTTATTTTATTTAATCATACACATCAAATTTTATTTTAATTTTTTTTCCCCAAGTTCCTCATATAAATTATGATATATTCCAAAGGGCTTTGTTGTAAAAGAATAAATACCCATCCCTCCACAATTTTGATGCAAAACATCCCACATAATAAGAGGATTAAACTTTTCATATAGAAACAAATAAGTAATAATCTAATTTTATAAACGGTATTTGCATTAAGGTTTTTTCATCCAAATGCTTTTTTTGCCATCTTAAAAAGGGCATGGCATATGCTTAAAACAATTGAACTAGAAGCACTTCGAAGCATTTCAGGACAACCATGTTTTAAATAGAGATGCTTATTTAAAAAAATAAGCTTATGGAAAATATGCATCTAAACTTGCTTTAACAATGTCATCTACTTCGTTTTAATTAGCCTCAAGTTGGGCTCAAGAGCTAAAACAAGTTTAAAGGTATATGGTGAAAGAATAGTGCAGTTTCACGTAAAGTCTAAATCAACTATCTTTTTAAAAATAATTAAAAATAATTAATTAATATATATTTTTTTAAGAAATATATAAATTTTGTTTTAATGAATTTAAATCATTTAAATTTCGAAGTTATTGAAAGAGGTATTTTCGTATTATCATATTTTATAACAAGTTAATGTTTCATATTAAATTTTAACTGAAAGGAGATCTCTGGAGAAAGAATTGGTGACATGTGATTATCAAAATTACAGGGGATATGTATGGAAAGAATTGATGGCATTGATATGCTTGATTTAATCATTTAATATAGAGATCTATAACAAACTCTTGTATTAGCCTATCTATACAATGGCTTCTACCAAAGAATGAATGAGAGGAGAGAAAAGACATAGGCCTGTTTAGGTGACAAGGGCTTTTACTAAAGAATGAATGAGAGGAGAGAAAAGCCATAGAGCTGTTTAGTTGACAAAATTTTATATAACTGCTCAGAATAAGATTAGTAGAAATATGATTTCTAAATTGCATTGAGAGAAATATATACAATTTTTGTTTGGTTAACAAGACAATAATGTAGAATATAACATTATAGTGTCTGATTAAGTAGGAATTTTTCATTACAAATTATTTGCTATCTAATAAATGCTAAATATATCAAAGTTAATAATGTTTTGAAATAAATATGAAAATTGTTTAATAATAAATATTTTTTATTATTAAAAAATAATTTTTTATTTTTAATATAATTATTTTGTATTAATATTAGTTAAGTCAAATTACCTATTTTAAATAAATATAAATTTTTACTTATTTTTTAATTTTGAAAATTTGATATTTTTTAGATTTATTGAATTTGAAGGGTTTAATAGAAAATAATTTACATTCTGCCTGGAATGTGAGATTACCACTCATTGAGTTGTTAATCACATTCCTAGTAATATTGGCCAAGTTATGACAATCCAGGAATATGATATTTTTGCTCTTTATAACCAAACAAAGTAATATAAAATTACATCACATTTCGGGGTAATGTGATATAATTAAGGTAGGCAGACTCGTGCTGAGCATTGACTCATCGAAGCCTAGGGGTGAGTGGTTGATGGAATTGACCGTGTCAAATCGAGGTTGAACTTGAATCAATAATAAAATATTAAAAAAAATATTATAATAGTTAATAATGATAAGAAAATTATATAATCTATATTTCCATAATTTAAAAACACAATTAATTAAATATGATGTATTAATTTTTATTTCATATACTTTCCTCCATTTTCTAAATATTTGAAATACAATTAATTTAATATTTAAAATTTTAATTTTATACACTATCATTGATTTTTAAGAATATAAAACATTTATGAAAAAAAGAAAAACCTTATCATTCTCCCCTCGGCCCTCAGGCCCCTCACAATCCTCTCTCAACAAGGTAGTGAAAGGTTATGGTTGGTTTGGATTTGACTACATTGGATATAACCCCAATCAAAATGCCCCTTATTTTTAATTATGGCATCATAGCAGCATTCCTTATTTACTTGTTTTTGGTTTTTTTGTTTTTCTATTCATAAACCCTCAAACAATGCTTTAGTAGATGCCTTAAACCAACGAAAAACTTCTATCGAGATTGGTGTTGAAACAAGTTATCAACCATGGATAACAAAAATATCGATATTATCAACATAAATCAAACCCCAAGCTGATGAATCCTAATATTATATACTGTGCTACTATGATGTTTTGGCTATTTGTGCGCGTAGACTCTAACTATGGATCGAGCTAGTTTGTTTTTACTCGAAAGTTTAGACCAAGTCCGTTTGAGCGTGTTCAAATCATTTTTAGTCTCATGCAATTGAGCGTGCACCTGCGTGCTCGCCTCGTGGGTTGGACCGAAGATAGAGTCGTGTGCTGCGCTCGATTGGCAGCCACTGAGCCGCCTGTGACCAGGAGGATGGCACCTGGGCCTGCATAGCGCCAGCAGGTGAGCCCAGGCAGACGCTTGCAAGTGGTGTGCACTTGCACGACACCCTCGAGCTACTTCCTGTCTTGTTTTTAAGGCTTTTAAGCCTTCTTTTTGGGTTGTTTTGGTTGTCTCTTCCCTTTCCCTCTCTTCTCCTTTCTTCTTCCCTAGCCTTGAGCTTTCTTTGGAGCAAGAAAAGGACTTGTTGATCTTGTTCTTCTATCTTTGGAGCCCAAGATCGATCCATCTTAATCCTTGAATTATTGAGGTAAGCCTCTCCTCTTCTTTCTCTCCCTTGTGAAGATGGATGGATGACCTAGGTGTTAATTTGTTGCCTTAATCTTGGTTTCTCTTGTTGGTAATTGCTTTGAGAACTTGTTTGATTGGTTTGTGATGGACAGCTTATGGATGTCTAAATTATGCAAATATATAAGCATGCAAGTAATACTACAATTGGTCCGTTATACCGCAAGTGTACGAGTTGTCAAGTAATAGCTCATTGATGAACATGATAAGTGCACGTGTTATAGTAATGCGAAGTGTTATTATCTTGCAATGAGCATTAATTTAATCATATTTTATCACTAAAAAGTGTGCAATCGTTTACTTTTGTGCATTGTAGGGTTGTGAAGATAAAATGAAGGAAAGGAACGAAGTTAGGTCGTGTTTGGCGTTGTTGGGAAGATTTTCGGACTAAGCAAGGAGTAAGGCGTGAGCATAGACTTGTGGGTATGTGCCAACCTCCTTTGGAGGGGCACAAAAGCAGTCACATTCACAATAAGTCTAACTCATGCCAACAAGGAGAACTTCACCAATTAGGCGATTCGAAGCAATCGACACGATCTACCGTTGATTGTGTGCCCAATTCAACGGCCTCGATGAAGAACGACGAATTTGGGAGCGTTTCGGCATAACTACTGTAGCAGTACTGTAGTAAAAACACTGTAGCAAGATACTGTTCGCAGTCGGCCGAAAATCAGTTTTCCAGAATTTTCACACGGCCGTGTGAAACCCCGATTTCAGCAAATTTAAAGCCGCGACTCCACATTATAAAAGCCCGATTTGGAGACTTTTTGAGACGATCTTTGACCTAATTTTCTCCTCAACTTTGGAGAGGGCGGCTAGGGTTTTGGAGAGGACTTCGTGGAGTTTTGGAGCGCGTCATCGGCATCGTCATCGACGTCCGGCGGCCGCACAAGACCACGGCCACACCATACGCAAGGGGGTTTTTCATCTATGTCTTTACTTCTTGTTTTATTATATACATTGATGAACATGTATAGCTCCATGAGGAGCTAAACCCCTTGTGGGTATTCGGACTTGTAAAACTCTAGGGTTATTATGTTTATTTGACATTGCTATTATGCTTTTCCATTATTGATGAATAAGAATTGAGTTTCGATCTTAATTTTATCTTGCTATTGTTTTCCCTTAGATGTGACACTAGGGTTGAGAGCAATCTAGGTTTTTCTTTGGAGGTGTGACAACTCCTATAGGATTAGACTTTTTAAGATTGAAGAGGGTTGAGAGGGAGAGTTGTGAGGTAGCGATGTACCCCTTTCCCCTCCGGTGTGATTTCTCCCTACCTCCATTTCCTTGATTTAATAGCGGTCAAGATAGAGTGAAGTGCTAGGTAGATAAACTCCTATGGGGCTTAGTTACGCGAGTAACGGAGTGAAGGGTTGAAGTGAATCCTATGCACTAGGGCTTAATCTAGACTAGGGTTCTTCCTCCTGGACCAAAGGGTTAGAACTACACATAGGAACATGTTTAATCACTAGGAGTCCCTAAAACTTAATGCAATCCCACGTAGTGTGAGGTTTAGGTAGATGTACTCCCCTGGGGTTTAATCGTGCGAGCAATAGAGTGAAGGGTTGTTGTGAATCCTAATACCGGGGCATAGTATTGGGGTTAGTCATGGTTGACCTTAGGTTTGGGACCGTGAGTCTAAGGATTTCCTCGACTTAATTAGCATCAATAGGAAGGTATAATAGCATAGTCTTGCACTAGAAGCATAGATCCTAGAGATAACTTGTCCGGATACCCCACTTCATTAATTGTTAAATCCTCTTTAATCTCTTTTCTTGCGATTTCTAATCTTTCACCTTTCTCCATTTAATTTCCTGTCTTTAGTATAATTGTTCTCGCAATTCACACACAAATCGATTACTACTTTTCCGTACTTCGCATAGTTTTAATAGTGAAATCTCGTATTCTAACTCCCTATTCCCTGTGGATTCGACTACCCTCTCACCGGGGTAACTTTTATTACTTCGACAAACCCGTGCACTTTCGGGGATCTTGTCAGAACACGAGGGTCGTATTTCCCCAGGAATGGCGAGAGGCTCATATTACTTCCTTTCCACTTAATTAATATCCAAATCATTTATGCTCTTGCTTTAGTTCTACTTATATAACACTTTTAAACAATACAATTAGAGACGACATTAAGCACACTTAGAAGGAGTTGGGAGTATATACTAAGTTATCTTGATTATTAATTATGGTAGGTGTTAAGTGTCAATTGATAAACGGCTAAATGTATGTATTTTATATGTACTTGTGCACATGATTTGTGTATTTTCTTGATGAATCGATGCCCTTTTATGGTCTAATTGGTTTCTTTTGTATTACAGGTATAAAAGAAGCCTAGGTGAGCTCGACAATGCAATTCAAGAAGAAATCGACACTGAAAACACCGTTTTAGAGCCCAAGTGTTGTAGCACAACTATAGTGGCCTGTAGCACGAAGACGTGAAGAAAATTCTAAGTCTGGAATTTCATACGAGCAACCATATGGCCATGAGGACGACCGCATGCAGTTCTGCAGTAGTTACTGTAGCAACTTACGAGAAATTCTACAATTGATTGAAAACCTCACGACCCGTTTGCTGACCGTATGCCAGGCCACATAGCATCCCAAGATGGGTTTTTAAGTGGGTTTTATGGCATCTTTTAAGAAAAAGGAAGCCTTGTTCTTCGAGCTCATCATCACCACCCTTGATCTGAGGTAGAAGAAGGTTTTAGAGGGCATCTCCGAGGTTGAAATCAATGGGGAGAGCGTGATTTGGCAAGATCCACTTCTAGGGCACACTTGTAGGAGGTCGAAGACAACAAAGGAGCTTGATCCCAAGCGTCATTCAGCTTCTCATTCTTGAGGGAGTTAATGTTATTTGTCATAGTTATTTTCATGGATTCTATTGTGTATGTTCCTAGTATGAACAACTAAACCCCAAGGTCAGCGGATATAGGTGAACCTTGGGGGTGAACTTGTGTAGATTGGATGCTATGACTTATTTATTGCATTTGGTATGTTTGTGATTCATGCTTGGTGCACTTCATGATATTGGTATGCATGAGAACTCTGTGTATCAATTTCTAAGTTATACAAAGTTGCATGACCATCACCCTAGTATTAGACACACCTAGTTTGGAAGGGATATGTGTACAAATACACTGTGACCATCGGGTATTTTGTACCCCTCCAACATTAGGGTTAAACCTAGTTTATGTTTTAGCCCTAACTTGGGATTTCCTTGCTTGTAATGTAATCATAGGAGGATTTGGTCGAAAGAAATTCTGTATCAATACTCGTACCGAATTAGGGTCCAATTTCCGTGATCATTGGGTTGGCCTATCTTAGGAATCCCTTGGTCTATACCACCAATTGCATGATAATTCTAGCATCCTTCTCACTTTAGTTGCCCTAGGGGGATCTACATCCGTGACCATCTTCATCTCTTGATTTCTACCCCTGATTGCCTTCTGTAGACACATAAGTAGAGTTTTTCTTATTTCATTATAGCTTCAACACATCACTTAAGTTTGTAGGTTAAAAAACATGTGAAGAGGAAGTAAGGGTAGCTTCTCGGGCCTTGGGAATACGACCCTTTCATGCTTGCGCGAGGGATATTATTTGATGACTCGTGCACTTGAGGATCTCAATCATCAATCATGCTTTAGGTTTGAACCAGAGGAATTCAAAGGCCTACTAGCCCCAATAAGCCATGGCGACTAGGTTTAAAACACTAGGAACTTAAGATGGAATCTTTTCCACCCCAGCCTCCTAGGTTTGCCTTAAGTGCGGGAATCCCATGAGAAAAGAGCAATCAAACCCTAAGCCTAAGGGACAATCAATCCCTAATCTGGAAACCTAGCTACGCCTAACCTCTTAGAACATGCATAAATCTATCATTGTATGGGTGTCATCAGTATGGCGGTATATCCTTCTCATCCAAATCAACATTTAATAGTCAATTAAGAACATGCAGTGATTACGAAAACTAGAACAATTTGTATTAATCAATTAAGATTCATAAATAACAACCAAGGGATCTACACATACAATTTCCCTCGAATTAGGTTCTTATGGATCATACAAAACAAAGCATTAAAGCACAAGAGAACTACAAGACCAAATAAAGAATAAATACGCATTTAATGAATTTCTAGACTAACTCCGTCCAATAGTTCTCCAAAGATAGGGATTAGAGGATCCCAACGTTGTCCGATGATGTGTCTGTTACTCACGCTTCTCTGATAATGATCTTTGAAGATGGCTGTCATGGGTGATATTCTCTGATGATGCTTGTTGACGTACTTTTAAGAAATTTGCTGGAATCCATTAGAATATGGAGGGCTCCAAGTTGCGTCTTGGCACGGTATTTGACCGTTATGCGTTTTGACAACGGCCGTTATAGACTTCACAACGGCCATTGTGAGGCCGTTATGGCTTCTATGCTACTACCAGTTAGCTCATGCTACCACGACTTGATCACGATAGTGGTGAGTGTAGACAACAGACGTTGTGTGTTGCTATAACGCCCGTTGTGAGTTGTGGTGCAACCTTGATTCCGCAACTTGCTTCATTTTGCTTCAAAACGTCCTAGAATTCGCTTTTTTCTTCCTAAAATAGAAATAAAAGTTGTTGTGAACAAAAGAATGAAATTTCATTCTAATGAGATGCTAGACAAGTACAATTTCATGCTAGATGTAGTGTAAATGATGTGAAAAATATGATAAGTTTAGCACTTATTAGTTTGCATTGAATTCTCTTCCTTGTTTGATTGTATCTATGAACCAAGATTTGCTAGGGTTCTTGGGCACTGTAGTTCAACTTCTATAGCACCAGTAAGGCTTGGTGGTTTCTTTGATTTCTTTAGCTTAGAGGGAAGTTCAAACCCTTAGAAATTCATTGGTAACCTTGAAACCCAATTGTGAGCCAAACCTAGACCTCGTTAGGGTTGCCTTACATTGTTAACCTTGGTTTATTTCTTGTACTTAGTTGCTTATTCTTGTCTGTGTGTTTGTGATTGTGGTTGGTTGGTTAGGTGGCAAGAGTGCGTCATGTGGTGAAGAGTCGGTGGTGGAATAGTGCACCCGAGCGTTTATATCACTTAAGTTGTTAGTGGGATGTGTGATTGCACAATTCTTTTATAATACAATTTGATTACTTATATTGTCTGACTAAAAGTAATTCTTGTGGTTATAGTATCATATATTTGGTTCGATCTTGCACACTTCAAATGGAGTATGATTTAAGTGTTTTCATTATTTTATTTGAGGCTTACTCATGATTTTATCGTATTTGTAGCAGCATGTTGATCGATTCGGAAAGAAATTATTTGATATTGTTTATATTAAAAATACTCATGTGTATTGACCGGTTTGAAAAAGAAGGTCTATTTTATTAGATCATATGAAACTCTTGGTGTTGGAGTGATTGTGTTTATCATTATGGTTGTACTTAAGTTTTGAATTGAAATTATTTGAGGCTTTGGTTGCAATTTAAAAGTATTCCTTGAGCTTATTATATTACACTAATGATTTAATCAGTTTATAAAGGGTTCCTATGCTTTTCGTTTTGTGAATGGAACTCTTGTTGTTTGATGAAAAGGGCTTACAATTGCTTTGGTATTTCGTGTTTAAAAGGAAGTTTGAAATTTATAAACATGTTACACTTGTGGCATTGATTTATGTGGAAATAATGCTTATTTCTAATTTATGATTATTGTCTTGAGCAAGGACTATGTGAATTGACTCATGAAAACTATGAATAGGGATTTCATTCCACATATGTATATAATGTCCTAGTTATGGACCCTTTTGATGAGATTCATGCTTTGATGGATGTTGATGGTGAGGGGTTGTAACCTGCTTGCTACAATAAGGGGTCTCCACTGGCCAACCTTGAGAGGTGGGGTGGAGGACCTGTTTTTTTGTCCTCATTAGGTAGCATGAAAAATCCTAATTTAAATTATACACCGGGAGGCCAGAGTCACCATACGAACTGGTGGGCCAACATTGAAGTTATAAAGACTTTGAGGCTCTCAACCTAGTCGCAATGGCCTCTAAGTTGGAGAGTGTTTTTAAGCCATTGACTATTCTTTGAGATGAGATCTTAGTAATTGATAAAATTCCGAGATGTGATCTCTTGTATATTCTTTGGAAAAATATAATTGATAACGAGTTTTATTTCTTGATGAGTTAAATCTTGTATTATGTCAAATTTGGTATTTATAAGAGTTAGAAACTTTATTCTGATTGATTAGTGTTTTACATTCATTATGAGTATTGTGTACTTGTATTTGCTATACCGGATGAGAAGTTTTGAGACTTTGATTATGTTTATGTAAACACATATTTTGGGATTTTGAGCACCGAGGTTTAATTTTCTCGCTTTATATAGTGTTATAAATGTTAAATAGGTTTTGACATTTTTCAGTTATTGAAATAGTTTGGTTATTGGAAAATTGTTCTTTTGCTTTTATATTCTGTTAGAATTGTGCTAACCCACTTAATGAGTGACTTAGTTTACTCACTCTCTCCTTTCCTTCTAGGCTTTTGTTTGTAGGGGCATTGTGGCGGAACGGAGTACTGGGTATACCCCTGTTTATCTTCCTTCAGTTTTCAATCCTATGCTTGGTTATTTATTGAACATGAATCCACTAGTATGTCCATCTTTCCTTGTGTAGTAATTGCATGGTTTGTATGTTGTCTACTTTTATTGAAAACTTTGTTGTATTAGTATCTAGCTTGTTTCTTGAACTTCACTGGTAGGTTTTACTTGCATTTCTTTCTTTGCTATCTCAATGTTATGATTACTATTCTTTCTTTGAACTTGTAAAATTGGATCCAATTCTGTTATATTTCAGGGTTTTGGTTAGCCTTGTGATGACTCAAGGGTTGAGTGGCGTGGGTGTCCCTCCTTGGGTTGTCGCAGCGGTTGTCGTGCACCGGGCCCCACTAGTCAAGGGGTGACAGCTGCAATTTTACAAAGACAAACCAAAAAGAAGTCTTGTTAACATTTATTATGCCGAACTCAACAATATATGGTAAAAAATGGATAAACAACACCCAATCAAGATGTTATGTACCATTGATCTCTAAACTAGAAAAGAACTTAAAAAAAAAAAAAAATCAAGTGCATGATTTTCTTGCAGGAGTGGATGAGATGTTTGATGATGTCCGATGTGATGTTCTTTTAATGAAACCTGTCTTAAGTACAAAAAAAAATATGCTTCAATACTATTCAATGAGAGTCTAAACTCCAAGTCATCATGCTTAGAAAAAAGAACCCTGGTGAAAGTGCATCCATGTCCATGGTCTCCAAAACCAACTAATTCAAATTTGGCACTCCTTAACCTATTGAGGAAGCTGAAAAGGATAAATATCAATTATAGTCACTGCAATAAGATTCATCATACTAAACATACTTGCTTTGAAATCCACAGCTATTTTGAATAGTTTATGGAGAATCAAAAGTAAAATAAAGGTAAAAAAACAAAAGTCTAGCCCAAGCAAAAGAAGGTAATGTAGCTGACGGTGTTCTTAGTGTAGCTGCTATGTAACACGACAAACTAATTGTCTTGAATAGATGAAGTTCTCTCTTTAGTCAATCGCATATCCTTGGATGATTTTACTACTTCATGTAACACTAGTATGGTATTTTCTACATCTATATCTTATGATACAAGTTAGATCGTTAACTTAAGTGCCACAAGCCATATGACCTATGACAAATCTTTCCTTTAATACATGATTTCTCCTTCCAAGGACAGTGCCATGAGATCCAATGGGGAATCTACCAAATCATTGGAGCAAGATCTATAGCTTTTACTTGTCCCTTTACTTTCAAATCACTTATTATTAGTCATTCAAGTTATGGAATAGTTAGATTGTATTGTGTTAATGTATATCACTTTTTGCTTACTTCAGGATATTTGTACCCATGCAATCATTGGGTGTGGTACTAAGAGGAGGGGGCTATAATATGCGGATGCTGCTGCTTTAGGTCATGCTCATAAAGTTTGTAGTCACAATAACAATATCCTAAAGAGAATAATGTTGTGGTATCATTAACTAGATCATGTTCTTTTTGCTTATTTAAAAAGATTGCATCTTTGTTTGGTGATATTTTAAAATCTTTTCTTATGTGTGATGTGTATATCTTAGCTAAGAGTCACTGTACTTCATATCCTATAAGTTTTAATAAAAGAACAACTCCTAGTGAATTACTTCATCCTAATGCTTGAATTTATTATTTGGAATTTGGTGGCTTGTTATTTTGTAGTCGATTAGACCTGCATAACTTAGCTATATACTATGCAAAAGAAGAGTGATGCGAAGAATATATTTCTAATATTCTATCAAATGGTTCATACCCAATACTCATTCTCAGTTAACACTATTTGATGAAACAATGATGGATAGTATTTTAAATTTTAGTTCTCAGATTGTTCTCAAAGATAATGGCATTATCAATAAAACCTCTTGTAGAGGTACTCTGTAACAAAATAGTGTGGCAAAGAGAAAAAAATAAGCACATACTTGAAATTACTAGGGTTTTTTAATTCGTGCTAGTGTTTTTCAACATAAATGGACTGATACTATGATATATGCCATTTATCCCATAAATTAGATCCAATCACAAGTTCTCTCTTTTTAAACATGTAATACCATAAACCTCTGGATACATGTAGAAAATTATGTTCATGGTATTATCATAGTTGCAGTGAAACTATCGTATCTGTTGAGGAACTCATAAGTGCTTGTTTGATATATATTTTATCACACCTTTTATGCACTTTGAGCATGATTATATTCAGATATTTTCATTAATAGCATATGTTTTGCATCCTTTTGTGCAATTAGGGCATATGAAGGGAATTGATGAGAAAGAAGCAAAAAAAGGATCGTGGAGAATTTTTTAAGACGATTTCTCAAGCTTCAAGAGTGAACACCAAAGCTGGATTATCTACAAGTGCATATGTGCCAACTCTTGAGATTTTAGAAGCCAATTGAAATGTCAGGAGGGCATGGAGTAGTCATGTGTGCTTGTACCAGCTTGGGAGCAGTTTTCAGAAATCATCTCAGCCGTTTGGATCGACAAAATTCCACCCACTCTTCCACACGGCCATGTGACCTCTCATAGGCAATTGTGAGTACTATAGCAAAAACATAGCAGCTGATTGCTATATCAAAGTACTGTAATTGATTTACTGTAGCAATCCAACAGAACTTCACACATCCTCCACATGGGCATGACAAGGCTTTGTGGATCCTTAGTTTTTAGAATATAAAAAGGCCGCTCAAAGGGTTTTTGGACATCTTTTTGCTAAGTCTTAGAGGAAGTCGGCTAGGGTTTTGGAGAAGGTCTTTGTACATCCAAGGGAAGCTTCTCCACTGATCTTCATCACCATCTTTCCAAGGATAACAATCGGGAAAGCCACCAATGACATTGATTCGGAGGGGTGTGCCCTAGGTTTGAAGGAGAGTTTCTTGGAGAAGAAAGAGTGGCTCTTGAAGACCATCAACACAGATCTAAGGGGGGAGGTTTATGGATTCTATGTGTTTTGATTTTTATTTTAATTGCATATTGTGTTGCTCCATGGAGAGCTAAACCCCTAGTGGGTACTTGGACATGTATACCTTATGATGTAATCTTTCTTTAACTTTTATTGTATTCCTTTTATTTGAGTTTTAATTTGAGTTTTAGTCTTGTGTATTTGTTAAATGGCTTTCCTTTAGAGTGACACTATGGTTGAGAGATAACCTAATTATGTTAGTGACGAGTGACCATCATCACTAGGATTAGATTTGTCAAGATTGAAGAGGGTTAAGAGAGTGAGTTAAGAGGTAGCGAAGTGCCCCTTTTCCCCTTCGGTTTGGTTTACTCTACCTCCATATTCTAAGAGCTCTTAGCAATCATATGTGGTGTAAAGCGTCGAGAAAATTCTCCACCGGGACCTTGTATGGGATTAGAGAACTTTTGCCTGGACTAAACGGTTAGATATTTAGGAATAGTGTTTACTATTTGGAATCCTTAGAACTCTATGTAATCATATGTGGAGTGAGGCGTTGAGAGATTTCTCCACCGGGATCTCGTAGGGGACTAGTCACCAGTTGACCTTAGGTTTGGGATCGGTGTGCTTTTGGATTTCCATGACTCAATTATTCTCAATTAGGAAGCATGATATTAGTTTTCACTCTTAACATTCTAGGGGGAGTATTGTCCCATTTATCTCGATTGGTTTCTCCTCATTTTGCCTTGTGCTTGTTTACTTCTACTCATTTACTTTTGCAAATTTATCTCTTCACGATCATTGATTGATTTTGGTTATTTAGTGAAGCTTTGGTTATTACTAGTATTCCTATTCCCTGTGGATACGATTACCCAACCCTTTGGGTACTATATTACTATATAACCCGTGCACTTGCGGACACACACAAGAGGTGTGTTTGGAATCCAAGTGGAAAGCATAATGACCTAAATATAAGAGTTTGTAAAATATTTTGGGCTTATAATTAATTAGGAGGATTTGATTTGAAGAGTTTCTGGATATTGAGGACTCAGAAGTAAGTTGGCAAGGAGCTTTCTGAAAAGTTGAGTTATGATTCAGGGACCGTTGGTGAATTTTTAGGGATGTTTTTGTAAAATGATTTCCTAGTAGGGACTAACAATGAACCTGGTCAAACTTGGGTTTTTGACCAAACATAAGAGTTTCTTCTGAACTTGAGAAATCATTTCAATTACCTTTAGAGTTAGAAAACTCTTCAAGATTCTAATCATTCTTTAGCTCCTTAATGTCATTTTTCAGCTAAACTTGGAGAAAATCTTAACCTCACCTTCTTCATCTCCTTCATCGTTGTTGGCGCAATACCTCTCTGTCTTCATGGCACCAAGTCACTCCATTGTTCTCCATTCTTTCGTTGAGGTAAGTGCTTGAAGATTTGGCTTGGATGATGCTTCATGCTGGGTTAAAAGCTTGGAGAAACATTGTAAAAATTTAGTATGTTTTGTGAGATTTGGTTTGGATTTGAGTAGTAAAAGCATGCCTTTTGGTTATGGGTCTTTGATGTTTCAATTTATTTTGGAAAAAATACATGTACTTTGAGTTGGATCTTGCTTAAAATGGTGAAGGAATTCTTGGGTTTATTGTAAAGGTATTGTAGCGACTGGAGTTGGGGTTACTCTTGGTTAATTAAGTTGAAGTGGATGATGATGATGATGGTGGTGTTGGCGGTGGTGGTGATGATGGTTGGAATTAAGTTGGTTGAGTTTAGCCAAATTAAGATGGTTAAGCTTAGCCCAAATGAGTTGGTTGAGTTGCGCTTGATCAAATTAAGTTAAGTGAGTTGACCCAATCAGGTTAAGTTAAGTACGTTTGGTTCAATCTGTTGAAGTTGATGTGATTGGGTTCAGTTGAGTTGATTTGGTCTAGGTTTGATCAAATCAAGATGAGTTTGTGATTGGGCTTAAATTTTTTTGGCTAAATTAAGTGTGTTGAGAATTGACTTAGGCTTGGTTCAGAATTTGGGTCAATGATTGTGCAGTAAACTAGTTCAGTGAGAATTTGGGTCAATAACAGTTGAACCAAGCTAGTTCAGTGAGAATTGGATTGTAGTAAACAATCATATTAATACATCCATTTTGTATAATTATACATAGTTTCGACTGTAGCAAATACCTATGTAGATGATTTAATTATTCTTTTAAGGTATTTACTTTAATGATTATGTATGTTTTGACTTCAAAATGATTTGTGAAAACATGTGTGCATATTGATATTCTTTACCCTCAATGCTAGTGGAATCGGTTTTCATTCCCAGTATAGAGATGGTGTCCTAGATTTGAACTTTACGAATATTATGCATGTCTTGTATTATTGAGCTTCCACAGGTTTTAATGGTGGTGTGTAGACCGGCTGAGTTAGTGGTCCACTTCAAGTAGGAGTGCAGAGCCTTGATTGGATACACATTGCGAATCCAGAGACACCATATGCATTTTCTGCAGGTCAACGTTAAGGTTATGAAGACCTTTATGAATCTCAACCTAATTACGAATGTGGCTAAGTCAGAGATTGATTTTAGGTCATTTTCCACATCCTGATCCGTGACCTTGGGATGCGACAACCTCCGTGACAACCTGAGGAGAGATACCCATGCCACTCAACTCTCGAGTCGACACAAGGCTAATAAAATCCCTAGAAAGAGTGATACTGAACAAAATATACAAAATAGGAATACACAAATACACAAGGGAAGCAACAATATAATAACTTGAAAGTAGAGTCCAATGAAACATGCTCGTCATAAATATAGTAAAGTCTCCAATAAACTAAACAAGCAAACAACCCAAGCATATAGAGTTCAAACACACTGGTGGATCCATGTTCTAATGCAATATGTACATTCTTAAAGGATAACATAGAAATACTAGAAACAGGGAAGATGAAAAGTGATTGCACAACACTTCTTTCAGCAATGCTACCGGTCACTAGAGTTTGGAAAGAAAGAAGAGAGTGAGTAACCTAAGACACTCAGTGAGTGGGTTAGCATAATTCAAAAAGAATATCAATTCGAGTTAAATAAACATCAACAATCAAGTTTTTATATAAATACATAAACTTTGAATGATACAACATTTTGGATAACTAATAAGTGCTCGTGTATAAGCAATACAAAGTATTCTTTTCTTACATTGAGCATTACTTTTCTCAGGTTCTATCATTAATTCATGTGTATTTGTGTTCTTTTGTGCATGTAGGGTTGTGGAGAAGAGTTCAAGAGAAAGGAGCAAAATTGGGTAATGTCCACAATTGTTAAGGAGTTTCTTGAACCAAGCAAGGATCAAGGCATGGGTTGTAGATTTGTGGGTGTGTGCCAACCTCCAATGTGCTCAAATTATTCTATAATTTGGAGAGGCACAAAGGCAGTCACACTCATAAAATCTAACTCGTGTAACATTAAAGAACTTCATCAATGCAGGGAAAAGAAGAAACAACATGATCTACCACGTGGTTGTCTTCCCAACCTAGCTATCTCGATGAAGAAAATGAAGTCAGGAGCAACTTTGGCGCAAGTGCTATAGTAGTTTGCTGTATCAAAAATACTGTAGCGATTTACTATAGTAGTTAATGTTCACTGCCCGCAGAAAATCAGAATTTCCGAAAATCCACACGGCCGTGTGGATGCCCGATTTCAGCCCTTTAAATACCGCGATTTCAAATTTATTGAGGACTTTTGACGTATCTTTCGCCCAATTTCTAAAGAGCTTACAGTTAGGGTTTGGAGAGGATTTTGCGAGGCTTTTGGAGCGGGTCTACGGCATCGACATCGACATCCTTTGGAAGATAGCTATTGGGGGAGCTTTTGTCGGCATTAATTCAGGAGGTGTGCCCTAGACTTGACAAGAGATTCGTTGGAGAAAATGAAGCGGCTTCACAAGACCATCGACACGGGCCATAAGGGGGTTTTATTCATGTTTTCTATGCTTATTGATAGAAATACTTTGTTGATTTTGTATAGCTCCATGGAGAGCTAAACCCCTAGTGGATATTCGGACTTGTAAACCCTAGGATGACATTGTTTCTATGACTTTGATTATGCTTTCTTAATTGATGCTTTTAATTGAGTTCCAATCTTGAATATTAATTGCATTGATTTTCCCTTAGACGTGACACTAGGGTTGAGAGTCATCTAGGTTATCCTTCGAAGATGTGATAACTTCTATAGGATTAGACTACACAAGATTGGAGAGAGTTGAGAGGGTGAGTCGAGAGGTAGCGGAATGTCCCCTTTCCTTTCCGACGTGATTTATAATACCTCCACATTCGAAGAGTTCTTTGTGGTCGAAGTAGAGCGAAGTGCTAAGAGATGAACTCCCCTGGGGCTTAGTTGCATGAGCAACAGAGTGAAGGGTTATAGTGAATCTTAGTGCTGGGGATTAATTGAAACTAGGGTTCTTTCTCCTGGACCAAAGGGTTAGAGCTTTACTTAGGAACAGGGTTTATCACTTGGAATCCATAGAACCCCAAGCAGTCCGACACAGTGTGAGGCATCGAGAGCATTCTCTCCGCTGGGCATAGTGTAGAGGGCTAGTCACGGTTGACCTTAGGTTTGGGACCGTGTGTTTTAGAATGTCCACGACTCATTAAACATCAATTAGGAAGTATAATACTAGTCTTGCACTTGAAACAATAGTCCTAGGGCGAGCATTGTCCGGGTGCCGCATTTTACTATCGATTACCTCTCTTATTCTTATTACTCTTCTTGTATTCTTTTTTTTTCTTTTGCATTCATAGACTGATTTCTCTCACCATCGATTTTCTTCAAAGCTAAATAGTGATAACTCTTGTCTCTCTAGCACTATTCCCTGTGGATACGACTACCCACTCACCAGGGTATATTATTACTTCGACACTCTTGTACTTGCGGTACACACACACGCAATTCATAACCATATCAATAACATCTATATATATATAGGTGAAATCCATAATTATAAAAAATGATATACTTGCCTCAAATAAGGGTTTAAATATGAAAACAATTGCCTTCACAGATAAAATGAGTTTTTAATACATCAAACTATAAAACCCGTTGTAAAACTAGTTCTTTTCAAAGCGCACAAGGAATCAATGCAAATCAGTTTGACATAAGGATCACAAAGTCTCAATTAATATAATGGATCTCAATAAGTTGATGAATGGTCTAAAAAAAACCCTCTAAACTATAGTCGTGGTCGCGCTAAGTTCAAAGTTGTCAAGGCCTTCATGTCTTTAATGTTGGTCTACCGGCTCTGTATAGTAACTCCGGGATACCGATGTATCATCAAGTCAAGGCTCTACGTGCTACCTAAGATGGATAAGCTAAATCGGGTCCTCCACGCCATCTCTAAAGGATGATCCATGGGGATCCCTTACTACAGCAAGAGGGTTACAACTCCATCACCATCAAACTACCCGTAGGTGTAACAATAATATAATCACAACAATGAATCAAATGGTACATAACAAGGATGAAGTCCACATGTCGGGAATGAGCATCATTCCACATAAATGAATATCACAAGCATCAAATGCATAGAAAGTCATAGTTCATTTCAACTAGATAAATCGATATATATATATATATATATATATATATATATATATATATATATATATAGGCATAATCTTCAAATATCAAGACTCTAGCTCATAATTCAATAGTATAGGAATTCATCAAAACATCGTTTCAAGATAATAACACCACATAAAGCTTATAATTAAAACCATGAAGGTTCACAATTGATATTCCAAGAGAATTACGCAACATAAAACCCCACTCACAACTTAGGCTAGAAAAACCCTAATCAAACTACTCCTCCACCGGCTCCTTGCCTAGCAACGAGCCCTCACCACGTAACCAACCAAACACACACACCCACAAGCAACAAGAATTAAGCAAAGAAAACCCAAATTAAACCCTAAGACTATGAATACCATGCAACCACAGACCAGTCCTAGGGTTGGCTCAAAGCTAGATTCCAAGATTTCAAAGAGTTTCTAGGGGTGATTAGCTTCAATCCAAACTAATGAAACAAGGAATTAAGCAAGTCTGACTGGAGCTACAGTAACAATACAGCAATGACAGTTCTAGGTTACAACAATCTTGAAGGAAAAAGAGCTACAACCACTTCTCACATGTTCTACAACATCAAGCAAGAAGAGAGAGCAAGAATCAAGCTTTCAAGTTCAACCACAACCCTAAATCTATCATCCTAAACTCATAACCAAGGAGAAACAAGGAAAGAAACAAGAAGAAAGAGATTGCTTACCCCTAGATTCGAAGGAAAGAAAATTAATAGCTTCAATCCACCAAGAAGGTGATGATCAACCAAAGCCTTCTTCTTCTCTAAGAGAAAACTAAGAGAATGAGAGGAAAAGAAGAAAGAAAGGGGGTAAAAGGGTTAGGGTTCACAAAAGACCCAAAATGCCCTCAAATCGTGGCTAGAAAAGCCAAAGCACAGGTATGCACTTCAAAGAACGGGTGTGTACTTCAAAGCAGGAGTAGGCTCCATAAAAGCACGGCCATTTTTCACCCTGTGCTACTACTATAGTAACATCACTACAGTAATGATGCAACAGTAAAGAGCATGTTTAGACTTTACTAGAAATGCGCTGGCATGCTTTTGGGCATGCACTTTACTTAAAATTGAAAAATTATACAAGACGAGCAACACTGGCAGGGGTCTCAGAGCATGGTCGTGCTCTCCAAAGCACGAGCGTCCTTTAGGGTGTGTAAATTACAGTTTGGCATTTTTTGCACCAACACAAAGCCAAAAACTCTCATTTAAAGTGCACGGGCATTAGCACTCAGTGTATTTAGGCATGTATTACCAACCTCCTACTCACCACATATATATTAGTATGGATGTTACATTCTTTGAAGCAGAGCACTTTTTTTTTTTTTTTTTGTAGAGATCAATCCATAATTAGTCCTTAAGGGGAGATACATAGTGATGCCTATAATTGGATTGATTTTCCTCTTCCTCAACTCCTTGAGTCATCCAATTCATGGGAAATTCAAAAACAAAATCCAACATATTTAACTGTAGTTCTCAATCTGAATATTAAATAATACAATAGTCATGAGGAATCAGTCTTTTACCCTCGTCAAGCACATGCTCAAGATCAAATGGATGTCCTAAGGTTAGTAGTTTTGAAACTGTTGTAACTGATTATCAACTAATCCATCTTATTATTTTCCACCTAGATAATTACGTGAAAACCCATCTAACATGTACTCTCTAGATGAAAAAGTGAGGTATGCAATTACATAGCATATCTCTATACATAAGCTATTACCACAATGACAATCATTTGTAAATGAGATGCAAGGGAAACATAAAAATACCTATAAAGGTTGAGGGAGTTCTAAAAAAACCCAAAATGAGCAGAGGCAATACAAACTAAAATGAATGCATTACAAAGAAATAGCATATTTGATATTGTATCACTCCTTAGGAGCAAGAAAAAGCCAATGGGTTGCAAATCGGATATACACTATCAAGCATAGAGTAAATAGGACAATTGATCAAAGTCATTTGAGATATACTATTAGGAGATTTTCGCCTCATTTGCAAAAATGAATACCATCAAAGTATTATTACCTTTGGTAGCAAATTTTGATTGGCCCTAGAAACAATTTGATATTAAGAACACATTCCTCCATTGAGACTTGGAAGAGAAGTTTATATGGATATCGATCCCATTTGGGTTTAATACTCAACAGCATCATATTAAGTGTGTAGATTGCGAAAATCATTATATTTCTTGAAACAATCACCGAGGCATGGGTTGGGAGGTCACTAATGCTATCAAACGAATTGGTTATCATCACAGTAACTCATATCATACTTTGTTCATCAAACACCAAAATGGTAAAGTTTCATTGCTCATATTTATGTTGATGATATGGTTGAAATTGGTGATGATATGGATGAAATGTAAAGGCCCTAAGAATCATTGTCTTAGTTGAAAGTTGCAAGATCCAAGGATGATATATTTCTTTCACAATGAAAATATAGACTAGATCTCTTAGCTGAAATTGGTATTCTAGAGTGTAAACTAGTAGAGACTCTTATTGTTCAAAACCATATCCTTGCCATTTACCTAGATCAGGTGCCAACAAATAAGGGAAAGTACCAACAACTAGTAGGGAGACGAATTTACTTGTCACACACACGTATAGATAAAGTTTATACTATTAGCAGTGGAAGAGCCAGAAATTAGTTTAGTTTATAAAAATCGGATGTCAAATAATAATTTTTTACAAAACTCTACTAAAAATATAATTTTATATATTATACAAACTAATATATAAAAAACTAAAAATATACCACATAAAATAATTTATAAAATATCAATAGATTAAATAATAATTTTTTGTAAATATTTTTTTAAAATTATTATGTTTTAAACTATAGGTATTAATTTGTGAAAATGATTTTCTTTAAATAAAAATAAAAAATAAAAAACCCAACCCGTGACCCGGCGGCTTGACCCGCCAGTTCAAACCCGGTTCCAAACCGGGATTTTAAATTTGGAGCCGTTGGCTCCCAACGGCTTTAATAGCCGTTGAATTTTTTTAAAATTTTTTTTTAAAATTTTCAAATTCAAATGTAAAAAAAAAATCCAAATTTTAAATTTTAATTAAACTTCTATATATACCCCTCGTCCTCACCCTATTTAGTTTTTACCAATTATTACTCTTCTCCAATTCTTTCTCTTAATCTCATCCCAACTTCTACTCTAATTATCTCTTTTTTCATTAATTCTTGAAGCATAATTCTTGAAACCTTGGATACTTGGGGTTTTTTTATTTTTGGAGTCTTGGAGATTTGGAGCAACTTGGGATATTTATTATTTTCTTTCTTTTTTGATAAGTGCTCGTGTATAAGTGATACGAAGTATTATTTTATTATGTTGAGCATTACTTTTCTCAGGTTTTATCATTAATTAGTGTGCATTTGTGTTCTTTTGTGCATGTAGGGTTGTGGAGACGAATTAAGGAGAAAAGAACCAAGAATAGGTCATGAACGCGATTGTTGAGAGAGTTCTTGGACCGGGCAAAGAACAAGGCACAAGTTGTGTTCAAAGACATGTGAGTGTGTGCCAACCTCCAATTGGGCTCGAGTGAATATGTGAATTGGAGGGGCACAAAGGCAGTCACACTCACATGTTCCGGCTTGTGCAACATTATCAAAAGCTTCGTCAATGTGGTTCAATTGAAGATTCGATGTGATCTACCGCACGATTGTGTGCCCAATTTGGCGGCCTCGATGAAGAAATGGATTCGGGAGCATTTCGGTGCAAGTAATGCAACAGGCATTGTAGCAAGTTACTGTTCACAGTTCGCCCAAAATCTGCAAAACAGAGAATCCACACGCCCGTGTGGAAATTCCGCAGGGGCGTGTGAAACCCCGATTTCAGCCTATAAATACCCTGTTTTCAGATCTATTGCGGGGACCCCCCTACTATCTCTTGCCTATCTTTTGGGGGGCTTGTGGCTAGGGTTTGGAGAGGTTCTTGGAGGTCTTTGGAGGTGATTTTATGGTGTCGGCATCGACATTCTTTGGAAGATAGCTATTGGGGGAGCTTTCGTCGACATCGATTCGGCGAGGTGTGCCATAGGCTTGACAAGGGATTCGTTGGAGAAGACGTGCGAGTCCACAAGACCATCGATACGATCTACAAGGGGGTTTTTTTTATGGTTTTTATGCATATGTTCTTAAACTCTTTATTGATTTTGTATTGCTCCATGGAGAGCTAAACCCCTAGTGGGTATTTGGACTTGTAAACCCTAGGATGACATTGTTTCTATGACTTTTATTATGCTTTCTTAATTGATGCTTTTAATTGAGTTCTAATCTTGTATGATAATTGTATTGATTTTCCCTTAGCCGTGACACTAAGGTTGAGAATCATCTATATTATCCTTTGAAGGTGTGACAACTTCTATAGGATTAGACTACCCGAGTTTGGAGAGGGCCGAGAGGGTGAGTGGAGAGATAGCGAAACGTCCCCTTTCCCCATCGGCGTGATTTTCCCTACCTCCGTGTTTCAAGAGTTCTTTGTGGTCAAAGTAGAGCGAAGTGCTAGGAGATGGACTTCCCTGGGGCTTAGTTGCGCGAGCAACAGAGTGAAGGGTTGTAGTGAATCTAGTGCTGGGGCTTAACTGAGACGAGGGTTCTTTCGCTTGGACCAAAGGGTTAGAACTATACTTAAGGACAGGGTCTATCACTTGGAATCCCTAGAACGTCAAGCAGTTCCATGTAGTATGATGCTTAGGATGATGGACTCCCCTGGGCTTAGTTAAGAGATCAACAGAGTGAAGGGTTGTAGTGAAACCTAATGCCGGGGCATAGTATTGGAACTAGTCATGCTTGACCTTAGGTTTGGGAAAGTGTGCTTTAGGATTTCGACGACTCATTAAACATCAATAAAGGAATATAATACTAGTCTTGCAATAGAAGCATTAGTCCTAGGGGAGCTTTGTTCGGGTACCCCATCTTCATATCGATTACCTCTTCTACCCTTATTGTTCTTCTTACACTGTTTTACTTTCTTTTATATCTATACATATTAATTTCTCTCACCATCGATTCCCTTCATAGCTAAATAGTGATAACACTTGTTTCTGAACACTATTCCCTGTGGATACGACTACCCACTCACCAGGGTACTTTATTATTTCGACAACCCATGCACTTGCGGTACACACACGTAAGGGATGTGTCATTTTTCAAGGTCTCCAATTAACAAGGTTAGTAATTATTTACATTTTTTTGTTATTAATTGTAGTTTTGTTATTATCTTAATTTCTTAGAATAAATTGAGCATTGAATATTGGAAATAAGAATCTAAATTTTTAACATATTTGTGATGCCTTTGAATTTAAATATGTACACTTGCTTATCATAGTCTTCTATTTGCAAACTCTAGATAAATAGTAGTAATAATGATAATTTAATATTTATTATCATTCTTTTTAATTATGTACTCTTGTAAAATTTTTTATTATGTATTTTTGTAAAAGAAAAATTGAGATTCTTATATATACTTTTCAACATTATCCAACTTATAGAAAAAAATTAGATATTTTGAAATATCTATTATTTTGATCCAGAATAATAATAATTTTAAAACTAAAATTTTGTTAAAGATGTGCATTTAATATTATGATTTTTCATTGGAATATGTGAAAACCATTCATTTTTTTTAATTTCAAATATTTAATTTCTTGCCATTGTTTAATTTTGTTAATTTTTGTTATTAGATTTTTTATTTGTTATTTCTTAATTTGCTTGTTATGCTATTTTTTATTTTATTTTTTGCATTATTTAATTTTATTATGTTGGTTTCTACATATTTTATTTATTTGGTTTGCTTATTTATCTATAATTGTTATTCTAGAGTGTAATTTAAAAAAAAAAAATTTAAACCATTCATATTTTTAAATTTCAAATATATATTTATTTAATGTGATAAATTTTGGATAATAATGAAATAAAAAATAATTTGGATAGGCATTATTAAGAGAACCATGCACATGAAACAAAAACAAAATAATTAGTTTGTCCTCTATGACTTACACATGGACCGCTTATGTTAATTAAAGTTTTAATTTTTGGTTATTGTAGAATAATTTAGTGTGAATTTTTTATTTTTACATATTATTTACATTTGATGTTGATTTCCTTTCTATTTACATGCATTATTTTATTTGATTACCTTTTCATATTAATTTTGTTTGTTATTTATTTATTTTTAATTTCTTGGCATTGTTTAATTTTGTTAATTTTTGTTATTAGATTTTTTATTTATTATTTCTTACTTGATATTTGCTTGTTATGCTATTTTTTATTTGTTTTTTTACTTTTTTTATTTTTTATTTTTGCCGTTATTTAATTTTATTATCTTGGTATCTACATATTTTATTTATTTGCTTTGTTTATTTATCTATAATTGTTATTCTAGAGTGTAATTTAAAAAAAAAAAATTTAATCATTCATTTTTTTTTTAAATTTCAAATATATATATTTATTTAATGTGATAACGCTTGGATAATAATGAAATCAAAAATAATTTGGATAGGCATTATTAAGAGAACCATGCACATGAAACAAAAATAAAAATAATTAGTTTGTCCTCTGTGACTTACACATGGACCACTTATGTTAATTAATGTTTTAATTTTTGGTTATTGTAGAATAATTTAGTGTGAATTTTTCATTTTTACATATCATTTACATTTGATGTTGATTTCCTTTCTATTTACATGCATTATTTTATTTGATTACCTTTTCATATTAATTTTGTTTGTTATTTATTTATTTTTAATTTCTTGGCATTGTTTAATTTTGTTAATTTTGTTATTAGATTTTTTATTTATTATTTCTTACTTGATATTTTCTTGTTATGCTATTTTTATTTGTTTTTTTATTTTTTTATTTTTTATTTTTGTCGTTATTTAATTTTATTATCTTGGTTTCTACATATTTTATTTATTTGCTTTGTTTATTTATCTATAATTGTTATTCTAGAGTGTAATTTAAAAAAATAATAATTTTAAAATCATTCATTTTTTTAAAATTTCAAATATATATATTTATTTAATGTGATAATGCTTGGATAATAATGAAATCAAAAATAATTTGGATAGGCATTATTAAGAGAACCATGCACATGAAACAAAAAAAAAAATAATTAGTTTGTCCTCTATGACTTACACATGGACCACTTATGTTAATTAATGTTTTAATTTTTAGTTATTGCAGAATAATTTAGTGTGAATTTTTTTCATTTTTACATATTATTTATCTACATTATTTAATTTTTTGCATTGTAGTTTTGTTAAACCATTTTTTGTTATTATCTTAATTTCATGGAATAAATTGAGCATTGAATATTGAATTACATTTTTTTTAATTACAAATATTTTGCATGTGGACTTTAGAGTTTAGAATTGTGGACTTTCAAAATTAATGGCATATTTTATTTAAAATATATTGCATGTGGACTTTAAATAAAATGCATGAAATTAATATTTGTAGACTTGTGGACTTATTTATTTATTTATTTTATTTTGCATGAAATTATTAGTTCTATTGTTATTATATTATTTATTTGTGCAGTTGGGACTTGTGTTTTTTAAATAAAATGCATGAAATTAATATTTGTAGACTTGTGGACTTGTTTTTTTATTTATTTTATTTTGCATGAAATTATTAGTTCTATTGTTGTTATATTATTTATTTGTTTAGTTGGGACTTGTGTTTTTTAAATAAAATGCATGAAATTAATATTTGTAGGCTTGTGGGCTTGTTTATTTATTTATTTTATTTTGCATGAAATCATTAGTTTTATTGTTGTTATATTATTTATTTGTGGAGTTGGGACTTGTGTTTTTTTAAATAAAATGCATGAAATTAATATTTGTAGACTTGTGTTATTGTTTTTTATTTATTTTATTTTGCATGAAATTATTAGTTTTATTGTTGTTATATTATTTATTTGTGGAGTTGGGACTTAAGTTTTTTAAATAAAATGCATGAAATTAATATTTGTAGACTTGTGTTATTGTTTTTTATTTATTTTATTTTGCATGAAATTATTAGTTTTATTGTTGTTATATTACTTATTTGTGGAGTTAGGACTTGTGTTTTTATATATTATTTCTTACTTGATATTTGCTTGTTATGGCTTTTTTTATTTTTATCTTTTTTTTTTGCATTATTTAATTTTATTATCTTGGTTTGTACATATTTTATTTATTTGGTTTGTTTATTTTTCTATAATTGTTATTCTAGAGTGTAATTTAAAAAAAAATTAATTTTAAATTTTTCCTATAATTTTGTAATGAGTTTATTTCACTTATTGCTTTTATTTTTCATTGATTTTAGATTTGCAAAAATTTTAAAATGTCATCATGTGGTGGAAGTTCAAAGGGAAAAAGCGTTATTGGTTCAACCTCATTGCCTACCCAAGAGAGTAATGAATGACCCGAGTACGAAAGTCCAGTTAGGAAACTGACACTATCTACTATCCCCTCATAGACTAGAGAAACAAATAATACCACAGAATCTGTCCCCAAGTCTAATATTTTTAAAGTCCATTTTACAAAAATGTATAATAATGATGGTATTGTAACTCATGCAAAATGTAATTATTGTAATTCCGAATTTAAGCATAGCAAGGGAGGAGGGTATGCCACATTTAATAGACATATGGAGAAAAAGCATCCAGATAAGCTTGGACATCTTCGGACACAATCTTAAATTCGATTCGCCGTAGACGAAGGTACTGGTTCTCACTCTGCTTTATTTACAGTTTTTCAACCAAGATACAGGGATAAAATTGCGGAGACAATTTCTGTGGAACACTTAACATTCAACTTTGCGGAGCGATGCCAAGTACAAGAATGCATCAATGAAACCTTGCAACCAGCTTGCAAAAAAGTTTCAAGAAGAACAATTCAAAGAACAATTTTTAAACAATACAAACACGGTAAAGAACAACTTTGTGAGTATTTCCGTGCTTGTTCCTCCTCTATTTCTTTATGTTATGATATTTGGACCGATGTATTTCATGAAAATTCTTTTATGGGTATTACAGCTCATTGGATTGATGACTCCTGGAATATCCAAAAGAGAGTCATTGCTTTTAGGGTATTCAACGAGGCCTATGCCGCCGATAATATTTATAGGATCATTCGTGGGATCATTGAAGAATATGTTTTAACTTTTAAAATTTTTTCAATTTCGTTTGATAATGCCTCTGCTAATACGGCCTCAATTAGATCTCTAGAAGAATATTTGAGGCCATCATGCGGGGGCAAATATTTTCATATTAGATGTGCTTGTCATGTATTAAACTTATGTGTGAAAACTGGATTGGAGTCCCTAAAACAATTTGTAGAACCAATTAGGGATGTGGTATCATGTATAGGAAGGAACATGACCCTCATGAAACAATGGGCTTGCTATTGTAGAGCAAATAACATGAGGGCCAAAAAATTCCCTAAAGATGTTAAAACTAGATGGAACTCCACTTATTGACTTCTTAATGCTACATTTCCGTACAAGACATTGTTGACTGCTTTTGTTACTGAAACTTTACCTGGTTTTAGTTTATTTGAATATCAATGGAATATTGCTACTAAAGTTATGGATTTACTTTCTGTGTTTAGTACATGTAGAAATTTATTTTCACAAGTTTATTTTCCCACTGCACATTTATTTTTATATTATGCTGTTGATGTTGCTGAACAATTGTGGAAGTTTAGATTAGATGCTCAATTAGTTATGGGTCTTGTAGAAATGAAGGAAAAATGGTTGAGCTATTATAGGAATATACCTCTTATTGCTTTAGTTGCATTTGTTTTAGATCCTAGGTAGAAATTAGAAGGCTTATCTACATATTTAGAAGCCTATTATAAGTTTTTAAGGTTTAACGGTGGTCAAGATCCTCAATCATGGGCTATGAGTGAGTTAGAGACTCAATGGTATGCATCAGACTGACATTTTTATAGATATTAATGCGATTGTTGTTGATGCTAGGTCGCAACTTTTAGAACTGTATGAGAGCTATTGCTCTCGTTATGGCCATATGGTTCCACAGGTTGCAACTAAGGCGGTAGGACAATCTAACAGTAGTGGAGGAGAATCATTTCGACAAAGGCAAGCGAAAAAAAACCTAGGGGTTCGCAATACACAGAGGTCGACTTATACCTAAACACTAGCTTTCGATTTTCTGAGGATATGAACACAGATATGACTTTTGATGTTCTTCATTGGTAGCAAGGTAATGGAAATTCGTACCCAATTCTTTCATTAATTGTAAAAGATATTTTTGCGTGTCCTATGTCTACAGTAGCGTGGGAGCAAACTTTTAATGCAAGTGGAAACATGTTGGATACAACACGGTCACAATTGTCGGCACCAAACATTGAAATTCAAGTGTGCACATATAATTGGAAGAGTGTACAAGTTCAACAACAAAGAAGCAGAGATGGGAAGTCCAGAAGCAAGTGACTTTTTTTCACTGATAATATGATGAGCACAACAACAGCTTCTGACACCGAGCAAGAGCTAGAACCTGACGTCAACGAATAGGTAAGTGGATGGCAACTCCAGTATAAGGTAAGAGAACTACGTTGGCTTTGATTCCTCTTACACCCAAGAGGATACGTAGGCAACTTAATTCAACAAGTAAAAGAATTAAGTGCAAGCTAATATATATATATATATATATATATATATATATATATATATATATATATATATTATTTAATAAACCATCATTTTATACATGATAATCAAATAATGCATCCTTACAAAAATAAAAAAATAAAAAAATAAAAAAATAAAAATGTGAAAAAAGAGACAACCAAATGTAAGCCATGACTATGATTATTTTTTTCATATAATATAATTTTATAACTCAAAAGAATATATAAATTATTTAATTCAATAAATAAACAAACTTAGTGTAATTTTTTTATTATTTTTTTAATTTATTTTGAGTCATTTCAAATTCTTCCAAGTTATTAAAATTGTTTTAAACTATTTCTTATTTTTAAAATTTTTTTGTTAAAAAAACTTATTTTGAAGTATTCTTTTTATTTATGATGTTTTAATATAAATATATAAAATTTTTATAGGGTAGTTGGTAAAAATGCTTGTTAGTGTTATGGGTGACCCAAGTTCAAATCCCACCTATAATATTTAAATTTATTTTTCATTTTAAAATGTATTTAAATTAATAATAAATAAATTAAAATCCCGGCGGGTCAGGCGGTCTCAGCACAGCCCGCCGGGTCAAGCAGGCCTGCCCAGACCCGATGGGTTCTTGACTATCCCGGGCCAGGTCCGGGTCACTTGTTGGTGACTCGTGACCCGGCGGGTCCTCAACAGTGGCCAGGCCGGTTCCGGGTTCGGCAAAACCTGACCCGAACCCACCGGGTCGGGCATGCCGGCCCGGTTAACCGGCCCATGGCCCCCTCATTAGCATATGTGAACCGTTGTGGCTTTCAATCTTTTTTATTGAAATAGTGTTAAGCCAAAGGAATTTATGTTGTTGTACCATGATATGAAGCGTTTTACATATTATCTATATAATAAAGATTATCAAGTTAAGTATTGTATCCATAAAATTTTTTTAACCAAACTAAATAAATGTTTTTTTAAGTCTCTTTTAATCCCACATATTTTATGGCAGAACAAACTCTGTATTACCAAAATTGGGCATTAAACCAAGGCACCACGAGAAAAGCAAAGTGAAACGAATTGTCTTTCTCAAAATGAAAGAAAATGGAAGTGAAATAAATAGTGGTTGCTGGGTCTTGAAGCATTGATGGGGACAAAGAAGGAAGAAAGGCAAAGTTGAAAAGGAGAAGTCACAAAAGTATTCCAAAATAATTAGTTGAACATCAACATCTTACCAGTTCCCTACTGAGATTTTTTTTAAAACTAGTTGGTTCTATTGCGCAACACATTACGCACGCTCAACTCGGACAACATCATCAACCAATATTTTTATTTATTACACATAACAAAACCTTATCATTATATCTTATCACACTAAAATTTTGATGGAATCATGAATGTGATATCTGTCACAATATAATATGATACAATGATGTAGGCAAAATATTTTTAGTTGTGGTGGGGTGGAGGTTGTGGAGTCATTTTCTATGTTTTTATTTTTAATATTTCACCCATGCTAATTTATAATTTCAACTATAAAACGCACAAAGGTGAGTACATCTATGAGCAATATTGTTAAAAAATAAAAGAAAAATTCAATTATTGACTTTAAAATTTCATATATTTATTTATTTATATTAATATTTAGAACTTGATTATATATGATTAAAGGATTACTTTTAACTCACCACTAGTTTCTAAATCAACTTTTCTTTTCTTTACATTGAAACTAATTTTTTTCAATATCAAAATTCATTTAAATTATTTATTTACTCATAATTATTTTTTATTGTTTGTTATTTTTAGTGAATATGCGTTTGGTTTACCTAATGGGATGAAAACTATATTTATTTTGATATTTTCTTGAGAATGAAAAAAAAAGTGAAAAGAGACTTATGCATTTAATATAATTAATAAATGAAATAGTTAGTTATGTTTAATAATAAATATTTTTTTATAAATATATATTGCAAATAATTATTATAGTTAATTATTTAAATTAATAATTTTTTATAACTACATTGAAAAAAAAAAAAGGCCATTTTACTATCCATTCCCTCATGGGAATTTCTTGGTTGATAAATGTTTTTCCCAAGTCCCAACAATAAGAGATATATTTTATACAATTTAATTAAGATATATATTTATAATCATTATTTAAATTATTTTATGATCTAATAAATTTAATTATAATTAAATATCACATATTATTTTATACAATAATATTTATTTTTTTTAAAAGACATACAAATAATTTTACCATAATTTTTTTCATATTTTTTTTCTATTCTACACTCTCATTCTGTCTAACCAAACAATATTTTATTACTATTTTTATTCTTCTTATTTCAATTCCCCCCTAATCACATTCCTCCTTATTTCATTCCGTTTAATCCTATTTCGTAAATCAAACACACCCTATATTCCTTTGGTTACATGCCCAACTCAACAAGTGATGATTCCTTTTCCATTTGTGAATTCAAGCGCTACATGCCCAACTCAACAAGTGATGATTCCTTTTCCATTTGTGAATTCAAGCGCCCCTAAAAACGAGAGTGATAATGTTTTACTTTTTACATGCATGCCATATATACTCACTTGCTCTAAGAAGATTTTATTCAATAGAAAACAATAAATTACAAAATATACAATAAGAATCAAGTTTAGTTTTTAATGACAGAAAATAAAAAAACAGTAATTTTAAAAAGTTATTTGAGATCATTATATTATAAAAAAATATTGAAATATTTTATGTATGAAAATTCACTAGGTCTTTTATTTATTTATTTATTTTAAATGAAGCAGGTAAATGCAAATTTTTCCCAGAAATAAATCATAATTATCAATATCCACTAATAATCACGAATAAAAAAAGATTTGGATTGGTGTGGTTCTATTTTAGTTTATTTCTTAATTTATTTTGTTTTGTTTTTCTTGCAACTTATTTTATATTTATTACGAATTTAAAATTAATGATTTTCTTTTTGGGGTTTTAACAAACGAAGGAAAGCTAGTGTTTTTGAAGGAAGAGTTATCTTAAAAAAAAAAAAAAAAAACTATTTTCTAAAAAAATGATCATATATTCTTAAAATTTAGTTAATAATAATAATTTTTTTTTTTGTCTTTGCCTGCAGATGTTGGTTAAGTGAGCATGTGGATTTATATATAAACATTTTTTTTTCTCTAACAAATGCAATAAGCGTGCATCTCAATGCTAACCTAAAGTTTAGGTTACAAACCTGCGCTCACAATAGGACCGTTACCACTATTGTATCCAGCGGAATTTGAATTCAGAATTTGAACTTTGCACACCAAAATCTTAAGATAATTGTGTGACCATTAACTCTTTGGCATATAAACAATCATACGTAGTAAAAACAAAATTTCTTATTTTATGTTTTTAAAATTATCTTAAAATAGTATAGACGACTACTAAGATAGTTACTATCAGTGAATCTAAACAAGCATAACCTTGATGATATTTTTGTTAGTTTTGATAACAAAAAAAAAATTAAGGAAATGAAAACGAAAACGGAAACATCACCAAACCAAGATAAACAACAGTCTTTTTAAGCCCATGACATGCAAGATCCATACAAAGTCCAAGTGGAACTACAAATTGTTGAACAACATTATTACAATTGGATAGAATTTGCCACACAAATGACATTTTGGCAAATCAACAAATGTTCTTGAGTCGGAGGGTAAATGCATACAATGACAATAGAAGATTCTTCACTCGTTCTTTAGTTTCAGGATCGATCAAATTCCCCTCGCTGTCAAATTTCTGCGGAGGTTGGAATGCTTGAACAAATAATTCCGGCTTGTTGATGAAATGCAGGTCTAAAAAAACTCCAACTTGGCGCAAATGGTACTGGGATCGTCCTCCTCCGAAGGCACCTCCGGCACTCATTATAGCTGCTGGCTTATCTTGCCAAACGTTTGGCGGTCTTGATGCCCAGTCTATGGCATTCTTTAATGGTCCTGTGATTTGATAAGTACGAGCAGCATTTAACAAAAACAAAAAAAGTTATCTTCTGCAGAAACTTCAGAATATCTGAGTCAATATATATTGAAAAAGGAGCATTTATTTTGATCATTTATGGTTTGAAAATAGATGATTCAGACATACTGTCATTCTTTGGTACCTTTTTTTTTGTCATGCTTTGTTGAGAAAACTATGTGTCACCACATAACATTCTACATGACACTTCATATTCTCATAGAATTTATGAGCATGCTTACTATAAGTACTGTATAATATGTGTATAATTCTTGTCAGCCATGAATGGACTTAGCAAACCTTGTTCAAGTCACATAAGTAACAGATCAAAATCCTTATTTTATGCATATCTACCGCCATAATAATTTCAAGATACCAGGACATTAAAAACTTTTGGTTCTTAGTTTGTTAAAAGTGCATGTATGCTCTGGTTGAGAATATATCTGATCAGAGGTGTCTTCAGGGAGTGCAACTGTTGAACATTATTTGCTCGAATTCATCTTTCTTTTCTTTGTTTTTAAAGATAATCGAGAACTAATGTTTATATGGCCTTTAAACAAATTATTTTATTTTACTTAGGAATAATACAAGAACAAAAAGGTCTGAGACACTAAACTAATATCTTTAAATACATAAGAGCTCAGTTAAAAGATGAAAATAACAGGAAGACAAAGGGTAAACATACTATTACGAGGATAATTATGAGATATCATAATTCCTTGATATAATACAAAATAGATATATGAGGAAAGAATCTTAAGAAGAACACCACAAATAGATATAAAACAGAAGCACAAATGGAATATATCTTACAACACTTCATGAAAACATGCTTTTAATGAATATGAAAGTCAAGATCACAAACAAATTGTCAGCTGTAGAAGCATAGAATCATTGAATTTGTATGTCATACCCATTATGAACCACGTTGCTGCATTCATTTGCAATTTCTGTTTATAAACTTATGAAATAATACAAGTACTCCACAATATGTTCATACTTCTTGTCATTCATTAATAAACATAGCAACCCTTATCATCAAAACCTATAAGTAACAGATTAAAATCACAGCGATGCATATTTACTATCGAACTACTTCCTGCAGTACCATAATATTAAAAGTTTTGGATCTTGGATAAAAGCACATACTTGCTTTGACAGAGATCATATCTGACCATGAGCATCTTCATTGTTTACAATTTTTTATTTTCATTTTTTGTCTTTCTCCTTTTTACCAAAGATACTTAACTTGAGAATTTTCAATGTTTAGTTCTGGCGAACACTTCTTGCCACTGGAGAATCAATTAGGATACTTGATATCAAGTATTATGAGCATGTATCACCGACATGTATCATAGTCAAACTACTGTGGTAGAAAGCACAATCTCCAGATAGTTGGGGGAAAAATTGGATAGATCTTGGTGAGCTCATTAGTACCAAAAAAGTGAATTACTCAAATAGAGGTCAGAACAAGATCATAACAAAATATATTATTTTGTTTTATTTAGATCTACCTAATATTTGTATGGACTTCAAATATATGAAAACTTAGGTAAAAGATGATAGATCTTGGTCAGCTCATTGGTCTTACGAAGGTAAATTACTCATACATAGATCAGAACAAAATCATACTAAAATATATTATTTTTTTTATTTAGATCTCCTTAGCATATTTAAGGACTTCAAATGTATGAAAACTTCGGTAAAAAATGAAGAGTGGGAAGACAAAGGATAAATATTCTACATTATAGAGGATGGTCCAGAGAAATCATAATTCCTGGGCGTCATATTTAGATATAAAACAGAAAGCCAAACTACAAAATGATTGGACAGAGTTATGATAAACATAAAAGTATCAACTACATATATTTGTTCTAACAGAAAGCCAGAAGTTGTAAGTTTGAGCTTCATGATGTGCAATGAAGTTGAAAATTAGCCAGCCAATGTCACAGCAAGACTTATTTGAGTTCAATTCAAAGGCATGATCATCTAAAGTTTTTGACATACACACCTCAGGCCAAGATTGAGCCTAGAACAGAAGTACAAAAATTTGTTGGAAGCAATCTCTAGAAGTAATGGACCATAGTATTAGGATGCCATACTCATTATGAATTATGCTTCCTTATTCCTATGCCATTTATACTTATAAAAAACAATGTAATACATGAAATATTACTCTAATAACTGATTTCCCTCCCTCTTCCATTCCCAATCCCTTTCCTTGATATTGCTTCCTGGGATCCTCATTACTATACTACATTTTAATCACATATGGATTGTTAGTGTTGAACTCCTCCAAACTATGACCCTGCTTACATTGCTTGTATCACATTTAACTAAAATATGATGTCCCCCAATCAACCTCATTTATTCTTCTCCTAATTCTGCTCCATTCTGCTAAGAACCAACCTACACACATTTCTAATCTAAATTAAATATAAGGTCAGCTTTGTTTAAATAATACAAAGAAGCTGGTTTAAGTTCAACATATTGTTAAACAAAAAAAAAAAGCTAGACACACAATCAAGTTTCTAGCCAAACTGCCACAGAACTGAATGAACCAACATTTATTTAACTCCAGCTAGGCCTTTATTTCAAACCAGAATTTTGGTAAATACCTTGTAGGGGAATCAAGAAAACACAAATAGAAGCAAAAGACTTAAGTTTTTTTTTAAAATAAAGAAAACCACATTTCTGACAAGGCTGTCGATTGATGAGCATGAAAACCTAGTATCAAATAGGTAAAACCCACAAAAACCAAGAAGCTACAATCCAACTCACTGGGAGCGCAGATCTGCACAAAATGGAGTACAACCATTGAAATCTCATGCACAATGAAATTTTAAATTTGAAAAGTATTACAAATTGAAAATAACATCATTTGAATAGCAAGATTAAAAATTTTGTTGGATTTAGATTAACTTGAAATTAATAGCAATATGATTATTGCAGATTCAGACTTAACTAGTGAAGCAAGCCCATATAATTTAGTTTTATTGCTTAGAAACAACATGTATTTTACAAATTTTCCCTTCGCTATATATCTACTGTAACAAATTGTAGATTTACACTCGACCATTCAAGAAATCCATATGACTTTAAGTCAAATGAAACTTTACTAGCTCCAAACTGAGAATGATGTTACATGCATCTCACCTTTATTTAACCTGGAAACTATGTCAAAAGATTTAACCTGAATACTATGTTAAAAGCCTTACTGAATAGCTAAGAAATAGCTTCAATCTGTAAACCAAAGAGAAACCCAAAACTCAACAGTGCTTTGATGATTCGAAAGGAGGATATCTCATTTCCAAAGATGAATTAATTAAATGGAACATTTGCAAATAATGATGAAGCACCCAATAGATCTCAAAGAAATATGTTTAGATATAACAAAGAGCACAGACAATGCACAAAAGTAAAGTTAGCATTATTAAAATCAAACTAATTGCTACTACTACTACTAATATGGAAAAACTCACATCTTTTATCTCAGTAATATGCTTTCATTCACTTTCAAGTTATTCTTATTTTCCACATCAAACCAAAAATATGTGAAAAATTTCTCTTCTTGTTTTCTTTCACTCTTCCTTAATCTTCCTCCAATCGAAATAGAAAATAGTTTCTGCATGACTAATGAATCTCACAAAATAAAAGGAGCACAGACAATGCACAAAAGTAAAGTTAGCATTATTAAAATCAAACTAATTGCTACCACTACTAATATGGTAAAACTCACAACTTTTATCTCAGTAATATGCTTTCATTCACTTTCAAGTTATTCTTATTTTCCACATCAAACCAAAAATATGTGAAAAATTTCTTTTCTTGTTTTCTTTCACTCTTCCTTAATCTTCCTCCAATCTAAATAGAAAATAGTTTCTGCATGACTAATGAATCTCACAAAATAAAACGGGAAAGTAGTACCAGTGACAGAGTAGTTGTACTCAGGAGAAGCAAAGAGGATGCTATCAGCTTGAAGAATCCTAGACCTAAATGCCTCCACAGAAGCAGGATAAGTCCCATTAACCTCAAGATCAGTGTTCAAGAAAGGCAAGTCCCCAATATCCACATAGTCAATTTCCATCCCTTTGACAGATTCATTGCAAAGCTGCACAGCTACAACAAGAGGGCCAAAACCACACCACACAAACCAAAGCAACAGGATCAAAGCATAAAAAGGAGGAAAAAGAAAAAAAAGAAAAAAAAAAAACGAGCCCTTTTTCCTGATTTACCAGCACGGATGAGGCCACGGTTGAAGGAGCCCTTGCGGAGAGAGCCACAGACGGCTGCAACTTTGATGATGGGATTTCCTGTCGCCATGGCCATTTCCTCCAATCCAAGCTTCACTAATGGCGGAGATTCAGCTGCAGCAACGATGGGAGTGGCTTGCGTTCTCGAGGAAAAGCATTGCCCCATGATTCTTGGAAAAGCATAAATGCATTTCTCAGTGCAGCCGGATTCAACGGTCAACATAAGAGTCATTTCATTTATGCGAAAGCATTATTGCCCATTATGTGATAATTTAAAAATATTATCATATTTAAATATGAGTTAAATATGAGACAAGTGTAATATTGATAGTAATATTACCAATATTAGAATATTATAAAAAAAATTTGGTAATCTCATTACCACCAAATTAGGTGGCTATCTGAGATTACCAAGTTAATAGTAATGTGATAATTTTTTTAGGTCAAATGTACCCTTATTTTAAAAAATAATTTTAAATATAATACAAGTGTAATATGCGAAATTTCTTTTGAACTTCTTTTTCGTTCTCCCTATAGGGTTTTTAGAGTGTTTTAGATCTAATTCCGACGCAGAAGCAATCCAATTTCAACAACCATCTGACCTCCATTCAATCCAGGTTTGTTCCCAAATACCCATCATCATACTTTTCCATGACTATTCGATTTGATTCTTGCTTTATTGTATTCTTTCTTTTTGTTTGGTGATTCCTTGATGAGCATGATGTTATATTTTGTGTTATTTGTGTAAATGGCCTTTGATTGATGGATATAAAATATAGCCTTTTCATCTTTCCATGAATCAATCTCCTTTCCCATACATCATGGTTTCGCATAGCCATATAAATGTATATAAAGTATATTAATATGAGCATTATATATATGCTTCCATCCATTTAAAGTCCTATTCTTTAAATAATGATTATTGATTGAAACAATTAGGATCCGATTTGGTTTTTGTTTGAGCTCTTGATTAGAAGATGATTCTAATGGTATTTGATTTTGATATGCAAATATAGCTGTAGCATTAATTTTGTTTGATTTTGATTGGATTCTTGCTTTGTTTGGTTATTTCATGTGAGAAATTTTAGAATAATTTTAGAAATGTTAGTGATTGCTGTTTGAGAGTGTATCTGGATTGGTTCCTATAAAAACATGGTTTTTTGGGAAGTTAAAATGTCATGAATGGTGCCACAGTGCAAGGGATCTTTCAAGTGATGTAATGAAGAGGTATTGGAGTAAAGGGATGCAATGAAGTGGTGTGATATTTAACGGAAGACTTTGAGTTCCCTTCCATTTTGCATTACGTTTTTAGTTGGTTGATGATGAGAAATGATGAGTAAGTTTTTTTAGTTAAAGGAATTAAAGAAGAACAAGTTAGTGGATGAAGTAAGGACTGTGAAAATGAAAAGAGATTTTATAAACGAGAATAAAATCAAAATTGTACATGTTGAGGGTATCAATATTGATTGATAGAAAGAGGAGTGCATATTGAAGATCCAGGAAAAATTTTAATATGGTGAACTTCTTCAAAAAACGGTATTGTATTTAAGAGTTCAGTATTCATAAGTAAATTATTCTATATATTTGAAGTTTATTCACTCTATGATGCACTATTTTATAGAACTTTTAGCAAACATGAGATATATCGAGTGCAATGCTTATCCCACACACTAAATACATGCAAAGATTCACTTTTAGATGTAGATAGATGGGTTAAGATGCACATAAATTCATGCTTCTCAAGGCACATTAGTATAACCTGTCATCAAATCTGTGGATAAAATGGATTTTTTTTAATTAAATAAAAAATGGAGTTTGCAGTACAAGAGGTTTACTTTAGTAACAGAGTTGCATTAGCTTACTAGTGAACTTGGATGAAAATGAACTTAATATATATGTCAAACTTGAAAGTCATCCAATGTCAAAATTTAATATATAAGTCCTTAAAAACACAATATTTTGTCATTGTATTTATTACAAACCCTAATAGCTTGTTTGTTTCCTCATATAAACGTATTAATTGCTTTATCGATACTTGTCATCTAATTTATTTCATTTGTTTTATTCTATGTATAGATTTATGGATCTTTTCTCTGAAGAAAATCTGGGTTTGCTTGCCACAATAGCTTGTTTGTATGTTGAGATGATGAATGAACTAATTATATTACTGTATGTCATTGCCTTGGATCATAGTCGTAGAAAAAAGAGACGGCGGATTGCCTATGATAGAGGTAGTAGGAAATTAATCAGAGATGTGAATGTACATAGGCTAGTTTTTGAAAGTGACCTAGCTTGCATAGAGAGTACTCGTATGGATCAACGAGCATTTCATCGTTTGTGCGAGTTACTTTCCACAACTGGTCAACTGGTTGATACTAGGAACATATGCGTTGAGGAAATGGTTGCATCCTTCCTTTATATTATTTCACATGATAAAAAAAATAGAGTATCAAAAAGGGAGTTTGTTAGATCAGGAGAGACTATAAGTCGACATTTTAAAGGTGTTCTAAATGCAATTTTGGAATGCAACAAAGTTTTACTCAAAAAACCAGAACCAGTTCCTGAGAACTCAATTGATGAGAGATGGCGATGGTTTAAGGTAAACAACAAAACTTTTATTCAAATATTTATAGTTTCCTATAAATGTATTCAAAAAATTAAAGTTCCCTATACTAACATTAATTTATTTTATAGAATTGTCTTGGAGCTTTAGATGGAACATATGTCAAAGTAAATGTCCTTGCAATTGGCAAGCCTAGGTACCAGACTAGGAAAAATAAGATTGCCACCAATGTCTTGGGAGTGTGCTTCCAAGACATGCAATTTATTTACATTCTACCAGGGTGGGAAGGTTCACCAGCTGATTCTAGGGTGTTACGTGATGTGATTTCTAGGAGAAATGGGTTAAGGGTTCCCTAAGGTATAAAATGCTAATATAGTTAGCTATGAAAATTGGTTATGTTGCGTAATTATTGACCCTTAATCTTGATTTAGGTTATTATTATTTACGTGACGCCGGCTACCCGAATGGAGAAGGATTTCTTACACCTTATAGGGGACAAAGATATCATTTAAATGATTGGAGGCAAGGGAGTCAACCAATCACACCTGAGGAGTTCTTCAGTTACAAGCACTCTTATGCTAGAAATGTCATTGAGCGATATTTCGCCCTTTTTAAGGGAAGGTGGGCCATCTTGAGGGGAAGGTCGTATTATCCAGTGAAGACACAATCTAGGATTATTCTGCTTGTACATTACTACACAATCATATTAGGAGAGAAATGTCTACCGATCTTTTAGACAAAACCATCCCAAAAGACACTATGGAAGAAGAGTTGGATGGTGATAGGATTACTTTTGTTGAGACAACTGATTATTGGACAACATGGCGCACTAATTTGGCTAGTGATATGTTCAATCAGTGGAAGCGGAGTAGGGGCCAATAAAGCCAATAAAATTAATTATGTTTGTTATGTAACTATTGTTGTCGTTTTGTTTTAAGGTGGTTTATGACGGTTACAATTATGTATTTGCCTATATGTTAAAGTGAAACACATATGTAAGAAGCATGTATGTATGTTTTTTCCCTAGTGGCAATGCACCCTTTGTTTTTATTGGGATTAACCTTACATATGATTTTTGAAAAAAGCAAAAGTTGATGTATGCATACTTTATTTTCATAAAAATCAGTTTCTTGAATGATGTAAACTATTGTTGTTTTCTTTATTTGGGACTTGAATAAAAAACAATGTTATCTTTATTGTCCTCATGCAACTTCTTTGATATAGGATGGCTGAAAATGAGAATATGCATGGGATTGGTACATCTGAAAGAAGAGGAAAGAGGCAAATAAAATCAAGCAGCAAACATGTTTGGACTGCACAAAAAGATGCATGTTTAATTGAGTGCTTGGTTAGGCTTATTGAAAGTAGGCAATGGAAAGCTGATAATGGTCAATTTCGGGTTGGTTATTTAACTCAGATGGAGAAATGGATGCATGAGAAGTTACATGATTATAATATCAAGGGCTCACCTCACATTGAGTCAAGGGTGAAACTGTGGAAAAGGCAATACCATGCCATTCAAGAAACTGTTGGAATGATAATGATAAATGCATTACTTGTGATGTTGCAGTGTTCCATGATTGGGTAAAGGTAATTTTATTTTATGCCAATATTTACCATTTATCTTGACCATGTAGGCTAAAACTTATTATTTTTTTTTTTATTGTTTTCAGAGTTACCCAGGGGATGCTGGTTTAAGGAATAAACCTTTTTCCATTCTTAGAGGAGTTAAGCCAAGTATTTGGGAAAGACCGAGCCACGGGAGAAGGTGCTGAAGCTCCAGGCGATGCTGTTGAAGAAATTGAACGTGGGAGCATATGACACTTATTGAACTCCCTGTAGGAGCAAATTTTTATGATTTTGAATTTGACATAAATACGATGGATAGAGAAGGAAATTCAAGTGCACCTCGGAGCCCGACTCATACAGATAATGTAGATGGGAATAATAACAACACTACCGCAGACACTTCACAACCAGGCTCGTCACATGCACTTCCTAAGAAAAGTAAGAGTAGATGCTCCTTCAACCAAGATGGTGGCTTTGATGAGTTCACAAACACCATTGGGTCAATTAAGACGATGGTGGAAAGTTCTGGATAACATATTTCAAGACTTGCTAATTGCTTCCAATTTCTTGTTGAAGATGCAGAGGCAGAGAAGAAGGTTTTTGCTAAACTAGTTAAAATTGAAGGGTTGTCTTAAGGGGAAAGAATCAGAGTTGATGGGTTGATTGTGGCTGACTCGAGTAAAGTGTCATATTTTTTCTCACTCCCGAATGAATGCAAGAAAGAATATGTTAATTGGGTCTTGGGTGGTTGTCTGTAGAGTTAGTCTTTTTTATAAATTGGACTATTGACTTTTTTTATAGATCTAGTACTGAACATTGCAGTAGTGAAAACCATGATTATTTAGTGAAGCAACTTCCTTGTTTGAATTTTTCTGAACTCATTTGGTGATGTTTTCTCTCTGTTTTTGATTCTTTTTAAAGTTGAAGTGTTCCTCTTCTTATTTAGTGAAGATCCCAATTTTCAACAGATGCTTTTGATTTTGTATTTAATGCTTGTCAATGGTTATGAATCTCTTACATTTTCATGTTTCATTCTACTTTTGTGAAACAAAATAAAAATCGAAAGGTTTGGAATGTATAAATGTCCCAATGAATTGTGCAATTGCATGTATAAACTTGTATGTTTTATTTTTGTACTTCTATTTGTGCGTGTGTGTTGTGTTTTAATTTTTATTTGTTCAAGTAGGTAACTTGATTCTTAAATAGAAAAATTCAAGGTACAACTGTCCAAGTAGGTAACTTCCAACATGTTAGGTTACTTTTTTCTTTTCTTCTTATTGCGCTCAGAATAGGAGAAAAGAGGAATGGTTTTAAATGGAGGTAAAGTAATTTTAGAATAAAAAAGACCAACAAGTGTGTACAACTGAGGAGGTACTACCATGCTTGAATAAACTTAGAAACTAATTTGAAAATTATGAATATCAATATTCACCAGCCATTAATTAAAAATAAATAAACTTTAAAATATATAGATTATAACAATCTTTTCTTCAACACAATATAAAAAAAACAAAAACAAAAATCCACTTAACCCAACGCCTCCACAACAAATTCACAATCTGAAGAACACCAGCAATAATATTACTGTATTTTCTTGCTCCAAAAGAAATTCAAATAGAAAAAAATCAGAAATAAATTTAGGAGAAAATTGTAAAATTTCAGTAAGCACCCATGAGAGGTAGGCACAGCTATTTACTCCCCCCCTCTCTCTCTCTCTCTCTCTATATATATATATATATATATATATATATATATATATATATTCAAGTGCTTCCTTCGCACCTCTTGGAGCCAGTACCTGAATGTTCAACAATTTTTAACACAAAAATAAAATAGACTTGTACCATATCTCAAGCTTTTGCATTTTTCTAATAATATTATAGTTTAAAATGAGTACAAAGATTATTATTATCATGCAGAAGACTACTATATGTGAATTTTATTTGTTCAAGAAAGCTTCAAATTAAAATCTCTATATTTTCATCCAATTTCACCATTATTCTTCAAAATTGAACTTGCTAGCAATTTGTATAGCTTCACATTTATTTTCAGTGATTTCATTTATCTTGGGAAGTTAAATGATGATTACAGTTGGTGCAATTCTAAACCATTTTATCATTTACCATAAAATTTATTAGCACCTTCAATTTAAGGGCACATAATGGCAATTACTCTAAAAAAATTCAAGTAAATTCCAAAGAACAGAGGTTATGATAATAAGAAATGTTAAAATGAAATTCAATAACAAAAAATTCAAGTAAATTCCAAAGAACAGAGGTTATAATAAATCATCTTGAAACTTCAATACAAATATATCAGCTGCAAAAACCTGCACCATTTATGTCATATTATATTGTTTCCACATCACAAGAGAAGAACATGAAGAGTTTACAGGATAAGTCATGATGTAACTCGTACTTCACTCTAGATGTAACTGTAACAAGTAGCCTCATAGCCAATAGTGAATCAAAGGAAGCATGAGGCTGGCTTGGTTCCGTCTAACAAAGGGATTCCTAGCATAATCTGCACAAGCATTGTTGGTGACAATAACTAATGAACATAACCAAAGAAAATCATTTGAAGTAAAGTATATCTTTGGATGGAGATGCTTGAGTAGTTCCACAATGTCCACATTCTCACTGGAATGTATTATTTGATCTATAAGACCTGATAATGGCATTAAAAGAGCTCTATAGAATTGTTGGAATATCACAGCTTGATGATGATTATAATATTTCTTTCATGAAGGATCAAGAGCAATACTATTCTTCTCGTACAAATAAAAGTCAACATAGTACCAAACATTGATAACTGATGAATGGTTTAAAGGTTCATCCAGCTAGCACAAAATTTAATCATGTTTTCACAATTCATTGAACAAGAGGAAGTACATAATTATGATGATCAGCAAATCATGCTTCAAATTAGCAAAAAAAATTCATATCTCATCCATTGAACATGATATGTAAAAAATTTCTCTTTAAAATCATTTGACCTGGGACTGCCGCATAATAATGCTGGCATCATCAGTTGTTGCTTGAGGGGTGGGCAAGATTGCACCTTGCTGCCCAAATCCCGAAGTTCCAGGACTTACAAATAATCCTTAATCTGTCGAGAGAGATTATCTATTTGTTATTGCAATGATGGATTGGAACCATAAGAACCAGCATTGTAAGGGCTCAGATTTGATGTAATGCTATTACCAAAAATAATAAATAACAACCAAATTGAAGATACCAAGAAAACACAAAGCAGCTTATGCGCTGCCACTTGGTGCAGTTTTCAATCAGATGGGCAGCAAACAAGGGGATGACTTGCAGTTTAATTAGGCCTCCGTGAAGGTGTTAGCTTATTGTAGGAAATCACTTACCACTTCAGTGTTATCCCTATGAACTCTAATGCAATCAAACTTGAACAATCAATCTGGATTACTGATTGATATACAATAATACAAGTAAAATAGGCAAATGAACATCAAGAAAAAGAAGATGACTAAATTTTATCATTGGCAGCCAAAACAATGGAATTTTTGGTTCACATTGGGGTCATAATATTCAAAAGAAATTTTAACCATATTAAAATATTCAAAGAAACCAAATCCTGAGGAGAGACATGATATAAAGGAAATCTACTTGAAATAAAATAAAATAATAACTAAACATGGCTCTTACTTGAAAAAAAACAAAAAATCTATTGGAATTAAAGGAACTAAACATGGTTCTTAATTGAAAAAAACAGTGCTAGCCTTCCATCAATTTGTGTAGGGCACTGGGATATTACCAACGCAATGGGAATCTACACATATCAAAACAATAATAACAGATAAGCATACAAGATGCCCATAACTTACCAAAAATATAATGAGAAAAAGATGCTAGATAAATGGTTCGCTCCTTTAATGAATTAGGAATTTTCCATATCTACTAAGCAATCAAGGGAAATCCTCTACCTAGTTCTTCAAAATCACATCTTTCAAGAAACCATTCTCAATTTCCACACACTATAATCGATCAGAGACAACAGTACCAAAGATTTCAATCTCATCCCTAAAATTTCACAACCCCTTTGGACCCTTTAATAATATCAGAGGTCAACCAAAATAAGGTATCAAACTTTAGATCTATTAGAGAATGAAGGAGTTACTCTGGTGGGAGGAGTGAATGGAGCGATCAACTTCCTGGAGCTCGCACGCAGGGAGGCAAGGCAGCAACGCAGCCTCCAGCTCCGCCACACACGCCATCATCTCATCCCGCTGCTGCCTCTACTACGATTGTTGCGTCAACGACGCCTGCGACGGTGGTAATGTGGTTTATGTGAAATTATTTGGTTTCTCCAAATATTAAGAGGGTATTTTGAGAATTTTAATATTTTACCAAATTGACTACCATGATGAACCAAACACGGTAATGTCTTATTCTCGGTAATAAAATTTTCAACCAAATATGGTTATATTAAATTACCACAATATTCCCATCCACATAATATTCACACCTATATTATCATGGTAATCTTGTTACGTTGTAATATGTTATTACCGCGAACCAAACGACCCCTATAGGGTGTGTTTGGGTCAGAAGTTGTCCACCTATATCATGAAGGGCCGTTTGGTTCGGGGTAATAACATATTACCATGTAACTAGATTATCATGGTAATATGGGTGGGAATATTATATGGTTGGGAATATTATGGTAATTTGATATAACCATATTTGGCTGGAAACTCTTATTACCGTGTTTGGTTTGTCACAATAATCAATTTGGCAAAATATTAAAATTCACAAAATACCCTCTTAATGTCAATTATGACGTTTGCTAGACATGGACATTTTTGAATATTTATAATTGGGTTTGGGTTTCGTGAGAGATCGATCACACTAATGCTAGAGTAGCAGGGAACTCCGTTACAGCCGCCAGCACCTGCGCCATTGACGCAACAATCGCAGCAGATGTAGCATCAGGATAAGGTGATAGCGTGTGTGGCGGCGCTGGAGGTTGGGTTGCTGTCTTGCCTCCCTGCGAGCTAGCTCCAAGCCGTTGATCTCTCAGTTCAGTCCTCCCACTAGAATAACTCCTTCGTTCTCTTTTAGATCTAAAGTTTGATACCTTGTTTTAGTTGATCTCTGATAAATGCTCGTGTTATAGTAACGTGAAGCATTATTATCTTACAATGAACATATCATTTATCAGATTTTATCACTAAATTGTGTGCGTTTGTGTATTCTTATGCATTGTAGGTTTGTGGAGCTAATTTGGAGAAAAAGAACGAAGTTAGATCGTATTCACCGTTGTTGGGAGGTTTTCGGACCAAGCAAGGAACAAGGCACGAGCTTGGACTTGTGAGTGTGTGCCAACCTCCTTTGGAGGGGGCACAAAGGCAGTCACACTCACAACAAGTCTAACTCGTGTAGCTTAGGAGAACTTCACCAAGAAGGAAACTTGAAGCAATCGGCACGATCTACCATTGATTGTGTGCCCAAATCAATGGCCTCGATGAAGAACAACGTATTTGGGAGCGTTTCGGCAAGCTACTATAGCAGCACTGTAGTTTATTACTGTAGTAAAACAATGTAGCAAGCTACTGTTCACTTTCTGACGAAAATCAGGGTTCTAGAGAGTTCACACGGGTGTGTGAAAATTCCACACGGCCGTGTGAATTAATTTTTTAGCCAGACAGAAATTTCACATGGGCGTGTGGAAATTCCACACGGCCGTGTGAAGTCCCGATAAGTCCGATTTTAAAGCCGCGACTCAACATTATAAAAGCCGATTTTGGAGACTTTCAAGACATCTTTTGACTTATCTTTCTCCCCAACTTCTGGAGAGTGCGGCTAGGGTTTCGGAGAGGACTTCGTGGAGGTTTAGAGCGCGTCATCGGCATCGTCATCGATGTTCGACGGCCGCACAAGACCACGGCTACACCATACGTAAGGGGGCTTTCATCGATGCTTTTAATTTGTATTTTTTTTCATATTTTGATGAACATGTATAGCTCCATGAGGAGCTAAACCCCTTGTGGGTATTCGGACTTGTAAACCCTAGGATTATTATGTTTCTTTGACACTTGTTATTATGCTTTTCCTTTATTGATGAATAAAAATTGAGTTTCAATCTTAATTAATCTTGTTATTGTTTTCCCTTAGCTGTGACACTAGGGTTGAGAACAATCTAGGTAATTCTTTGGAGGTGTGACAACTCCTATAGGGTTAGACTACTTAGGATTGAAGAGGGTTGAGAGGGTGAGTCGTGAGGTAGCGGAACATCCCCTTTCCCCTCCGTTGTGATTCTCCCTACCTTCAAGTTCCACGATTTCCTAGCGATCGAAGTAGAGTGAAGTATTAGGAGATGAACTCCCTTGCAAAGGGTTGAGTGAATCTTAAGACTGGGGCTTAACTTAGATTAGGGTTCTTCCACCTGGAACAAAGGGTTAGAACTATATATAGGAACCGGGTTTATCACTAGGAATCCCTAGAACCTAAAGCAATCCTTCACAGTATGAGGCTTAGGAAGAAGAACTCCCATAGGGCTTAGTTGACAGGTCAACAAGAGTCAAGGATCGTAGTGAAACCTAATGCCGGGGCATAGTGTTAGGATTAGTCATGGTTGACCTTAGATTTGGGACCATGTGTTTAAGGATGTCCTCGACTCAATAATCATCAATAGGAGAGTATAATAATAGCATTGTCTTGCACTTGAAGCATAAGTCCTAGGGGTAGCTTGTCCGGGTACCCAATTTGCTCATTGATTGTTCCTCTTCCATTTACTTTGCTTGCTCTCTCTTATCTTCCATACTTCTTTTACTTTATTCTTATTTTCTATTTTCACTCTTGCACACACATTGATTCACTTATCTCTCTCGCACGTCACTTGGCTAGATAGTGAAAGCTTGTGTCTAAAACCTATTCCCTGTGGATTCGATTACCCCTCACCAGGGTATTTATTACTTTGACAACCCGTGCACTTTCGGGACCCTATCAATCTCTGATGCTATTAAAGGGTCTGAAGGGGTTGTGAAATTTTAGGGATGAGATTGAAATCTCTGGTATTGTTATCTATGATCGATTATAGTGTGTGGAAATTGAGAATGGTTTCTTGAAAAATGTGATTTTGAAGAACTAGGTAGAGGATTTCCCTTGATTGCTTAGTAGATATGGAAAATTCCTAACTCATTAAAGGAACCAACCATTTTTATTGTGCCAAAAAGTAGCGGAGAGAATGGCCTAATATAATGCAAGATAAATTGTTAACAATCTAGTCTCTAAATTCTTTGTTACTGCATCATTTGTTAAAATTTCTGATGTGCTTGAAAGAAGTAGCGAAATTTATGATTGAATTCTATTACTATAATGCAAGGTCATTCATACCAATCCAGTCCCTTTCACTCCATGCTATTGGCTCACAGCCATAGGATGAAGTCATAGTAGAGTGAAGAGGCTTTCTTGATGATGGAATAGGGTTCTCCTTCCAATGTGCTGGACAGGAGCAATTCGAAGAACTGGCAAATTGTATCTTGGTAATTGTTAGCAATCTAGCATTTTGAAGCTTTTGCCACTATTTCACAATCTTGTTTTGGTGCTTGTGATAGGAGATAATTATTTATGAGAGGTTATCTTGCCGTGAAAACTCATATCTAGATGTCAAACCCTTTCTAATGTGCTGGACAGAAGAGGTGGAAAGCATGTTAAAGTGGTTATAATGCACCAACAACCAAGTAACTTATTAGTGTTTGGTCACCCCTACCTTTTGATGATCGGCCTGGGGGATATCAATTGTTTTTTTCCTTTTCTTATGGGCAAGGGCCATGACTCTCTTTTTGACTTGTACATGCAACTTTGTAGATCTGTATTTAGTCCTATTTGGTATTGAGCTTATAATATATTGCTATAGTTAATACCTCAAGTTGCTTAGGCATTAAGAAACTATACCATGCATGTATGCTTATATGGACAGTTGTACACCCTTGCCATGCTTTTAGTACATTGCCACGTTGTCAAATAAGTCTAAACACTTTTGCAGTTCACATCTATACCATGCATGTATGCTTATATGGACAGTTGCACACCCTTTGTTCTTTATGAATAACAACATAATGTCATTCTCTAAAGCTTTGAGACTGCATTGAATTACTGATGCAAAAATTTCAAATCTACTTGCAATAGACTATGTGTATGCATTTAATTCCTTGTTTGCAGAAGCCATGGGAACTTCATTTTGCCCAAAAGTAAACATATGAGGTGCCTTCATTTCCTATATTTTTCACATATCTTTGATTCTTATTGGTTAGCTGCCCTTCATCCACATGATTGAGATGCTTTACTAATGTCTGGGAGGCTTATCAACATGTTAAGTGAAATTTTTGTGCCATCTATGCCCCTTTCTTTTATTGCAAACCCATCCTTTTGATTCATTGACGCTTCTTGTCTTTGTTTAAGATGCTTGACCAATATATTTTTATACTCTTAATTGCCTTACGGACTTGTTTTATTTTAATCATGATTAATGGCATCACCCTTGGAGTGAAGATAGAATGCAACATGGGTGTATGCATGGTGGAGAAGGAAGCAAGATTTGATAAGCTAGTATCCAAGCACCTAAACGCTATCTTATGCATCTCCCATAGATAACAAGATAGAAAAACCTTCTTAAGACTTCTTAATATGTATAGCTATCATGGTTTGCCCAAAATTGTTTACAGATTTCTTTTTTCTACATCCAGGAGATGAAGTTGTTGGACGAAGCAAATCAGCCTGGCAACCAGTTAGATGAGTACATATCACAATTAAATTCCACTCTCATTCAAAAGAGAGCTGTAATTGTAAATTTACAAGCACGTTTAGCTCATTTCCAAAGGAGTTTGATGGAACATAATGTCTTAGTCTCTTCTCTTGGGCCTTGATGCTTAAATGGTGACATGTTGGCTTGAATGAGATTTAACATCATGTGGCAGCTACAAGTAAATTCTTTGGTAAATCATTCATCTTTATCAAGTTCTCATTGCTTTTTATTTGTTTAGTTGAAACCATTTATTATTATTTTCTTTATTTGTCTCTTTTTTCTGTGATGATATTCTTCATGTTGGTTGAGGTGGTCAGTCAGTCAGCAATGCTCTTGATTACAAATGTACCACTCCTTTGTATTTGAGAATGTTTCAATACTTTGCTATGAAATTGCATTATAGATGCTATACAGTGATTGAAATCACACACACATTATTGTATCATGAAATAGATGAAGTATTTTAAGCAGACTCTTTGGAATTATGTATATCACCTTAAAATAATTGCTATATTTATCAAGCTAGTTTCTTAACATGCACACTGAACTGTCCGTAACTTGATCATGAGGCAAACTAATGGCAATGCTCGAGGTTGACTGTTTCAAGCTTTGTGATATAAATTCAGTACTTGAATTCTATTATATTGGTGTCCAAAATGACATATAGCCCATATCTGGATTCGTATAGTCCAAATGAACTTAGCCCAGCCCAATGTCAAATAGTCCAAGGTTTGCATTAGGCACTGAAATCTTGATGGATTTGGTGCTAATACAAAAGGGTCTACTGCATCAATTGGTGATTGCAGCTCAAACACGAGTTAAATATGGTGAGATATTAGATCATGAATCCAATCTAAAATGTGTTACTTCTGCATGAGATGTTGTGCCAATAGGAGTTGAACCAACTCATTAGCTTGTATAGATAAACCATTATTTTTGTTCTACAACCCTTTGTTGAGGTGATCTTATTCTTGATGAAGTATTGGATGATGATCCATGTCTTGTTAATGGAGATTTAAAATTGAGACTCCTCCGGGAAAAAGTGGGCTATCTCGGTTTTGCTAAAGGAGACTTGTGTTGAGATATTCTCCTTGAAGTAGGTGACCTACGTCATGATAGTGGAGGTCTGTCTATGTTGAGGCAAACTCCTCCTTGAAGGAGTGGGTGACCACTGTCTTGTAGATGGTGACTTGTGCCAAGGTGATATCCTCCTTAAAGAACTTTGAGGTCTACGGTATGTTATTGGCGGGGACCCCTTTCGAGAAGATCTTCATGGAGTTTAGGACCGGCGTCTTGGTGGTGGAGGTCAGTCCTGGATGGGAGGACTGTGATAGGAATCTGGTGGGGAGAGAAACACCTTTTCTTATTCTCTTGTCTTCTTCAAATCTTTTCTTCTTCTTCTTCTTCTTCTTCTTCTTCTTCTTCTTCTTTCCTTATATTTTCAAAGAGGAGACAGATCTTTCTTCCTTAGTGTTTCGAAGAGGGGGCAAAGACCTCATGAATGCTATTCCAGCATCACCATATATCCCGAAGGTATCTTGCTGAGCCTGATCTATAACATTTCTGTCCTCTCAATCATGATGGTTGCAGGGTTTTGGATTTGCATTCCTTCCACAGAGTGTTCTATCTCTTATGATCTTAATGTTTCCAGTATCCTCAACAAGCATCTTGGTCTTGAGAATATCTTTAAGGCCTTTGGTGGCATGGATGGTCATATGTAGCACCGCCAACTTGTTCAGCACCACCGACATGTACAACATCTCAGCATTAGGATTGAGAACACATAGAAACATCTTTGCATAGGTGAAGCAAAGGTCGATGCTCTCAGCATCCCTTTTCCATCTCGTAGAGCGACAAAGGTAGTGGCAGCAGCAACAGTGGTGATGAAGGTGACGGCATTAACAATGATAGCGACGGCGATAACAACCAAGGTAGTAGGCCGCGACCACTTCTTCCTTTTTTTTCGCTCCTCCTTAGTTTTTTTTATCTATATATGTTTGGCAGAGAAAGAGACCGAGAACCCCCTTCCCCTTCTTTCTTCTCCCCTCTTTTTAAAAGCTTTCATGTGGTTGTTGTGCTGATCGTGGGAAGACGTGTGGAGAGATTGGTTGTGTTGATTGAGTTTTATTATTATATAGATATTTTTATTTAATTTATTAATATTTTTTTAACTAATTTGATTTATTTGATTTTAATTTATTTTATATTTTATCTATTTTGATTTTTTATCCGATTTATTTTTTTTCTTTTATTTTTATATATTTGCCTCCTGATTTGTATTCTTGATTGATCTCGGGGTTGAGATCACCTCGAGACATATGCTCTAGGCTGATCTTGAAATTTAAACATTTTAGATCACCTCGAGATCTGTGCTCTCGGTTCATCTTGAAATTTGAATATTTTTAGATCGCCTCGAGATATGTGCTCTTGGCTAATATTGAGATTTGGATATTTTAGATCACCTCGAGATATGTGCTCTAGGTTGATCTTGAGATTTGTGTATTTAGATCGCCTCAAAATATGTGTTCTCGGCTGATCTTGAGTTTTAAATATTTTGGATTGCCTTTGAGATCGATGCTCTTAGCTGATCCGGAGATTTGAATCTTTTAGATCACCTCGAGATCTGTGCACTCGGTTGATCTTGAGATTTGTGTATTTAGATCACATCAAAATATGTTTTCTCGGCTGATCTTGGGATTTGCGTATTTTAGATCGCCTCGAGATATGTGCTCTCGGTTGATCTTGAGATTTGTGTATTTAGATTGCCTTGAGATCTATGCACTTGGCTGATCTTAAGATTTTTGTATTTAGATCACCTCGAAATATGTGTTCTAGGATGATCTTGAGATTTAAATATTTTGGATCGTCTCGAAATCGGTGCTTTTAGCTGATCCGAAGATTTAAAATTTTTTTAGATTGCCTTGAGATATGTGCTCTCGGCTAATCTTCAGATTTGTGTATTTAGATCATCTCAAAATATGTGTTCTCGCCTGATTTTGAGATTTAAATATTTTGGATTATCTCGAGATCAGTGCTCTTAGCTGATCCGAAGATTTGAATATTTTAGATCGCCTTGAGATCTGTGCTCTTGGCTGATCTTGCGATTTGAATATGTTAGATAGCCTCGAGATCTTTGCTCTCGGCTAATCTTGAGATTTAAATATTTTGGATTGCCTTGAGATCGGTGCTTTTCGCTGATCTTGGGATTTGTGTATCTTAGATCACCTCGAGGTATGTGCTTTCGCCTAATCTTGAGATTTGAATATTTTAGATCGCCTTGAGATCTGTTCTCTTAGCTGATCTTGAGATTTGTATGTTTTTGATTAACTTGAAATATGTGTTCTCGGATAATTGGTAGGGGCCTGAAAGTACACGGGTTGTCGAAGTAATAAAGTATCTCGGTGAGAGGGTAGTTGAATCCAAAGGGAGTAGTGATTTAAGATAAAAGGAATTGCTACTTAGCTAGTGCGAAATAATGATAGTGAGAGAAATCAATGTGTGTGCAATAAAATAAAAGAGAAATATGAAAGACAAAAGAGTGCAAGCAAAGAGTAAAGAGGAAACTATCAATGCAAGTATGGGATACCCGGACAAGCTCCCCCTAAGACTAATATTTCTAGTGCAAGACTAGTATTATACTCCCTTATTGATGTTTAATGACTCGTGGAAATCCTTAAGCACACGGTCCTAAACCTAAGGTCAACCGTGACTAGTTCTAACACTATGCCCCGACATTAGGTTTCACTATAACCCTTCACTCTGTCGATCTCTCAATTAAGCCTCAGGGGCGTCCATCATCCTAAGCCTCACACTACGTGGAACTGCTTGACGTTCTAGTGATTCCAAGTGATAGACCCTGTTCCTAAGTATAGTTTTAACCCTTTGGTCCAGTCGAAAGAACCCTAGTCTCAGTTAAGCCCCAGCACTAGGATTCACTACAACCCTTCACTTTGTTGCTCGCGCAAATAAGCCCCAAGGGAGTTCATCTCCTAGCACTTCATTCTACTTTGACCGCAAAGAACTCTTGCAACACGGAGGTATGGAAAATCACACCGAAGGGGAAAGGGGACGTTTCGCTACCTCACGACTCACCCTCTTGACTCTCTCCAATCTCGGGTAGTCTAATACTATAGAAGTTGTCACAACTTCAAAGGATAACCTAGATGATTCTCAACCCTAGTGTCACGGCTAAGGGAAAATCAATACAATTAACATACAAGATTGGAACTCAATTAAAGCATCAATTAAGAAAGCATAATAAAAATCATAGAAATAATGTCATCCTAGGATTTACAAGTCCGAATACCCACGAGGGATTTTACCTCTACATGGAGCTATACAAAATCATCAATGTATATGAATCAACAAGCATAGCAAACATAGATAAAAGCCCCTTGTGATGCATGGTGATGGTCTTGTGAGGCCGCTCCATCTTCTCCACCAAACCCTTTGTCAAGGCTAGGGCACACCTTGCCGGATCTATACCGACGAAAGCTCTCCCAATAACTATCTTCCAAAGGACGTCGATGTTGATGTCGTAGACTCGCTCCAAACCTCCACAAAATCCTCTCCAAACCCTAGCCTCAAACTCTCTAGAAGATAGGTGAAAAATAGGTCAAAAAATCCCCGAATAAATCTGAGTCGCGGCTTTAAATAGGCTGAAATCGGGCATCCACACAGCCATGTGGAATTTCCACACGCTCGTGTGGATTCTCTGGAATCGAATTTCTTGCGCGTAGTATACATTAAACTACTACAATTATTTGCTACAGTACTCGCGCATAAAATGTTTCTGATTTCATGTTCTTCATCGAGGTCGTTGAATTGGGCACACAACTAACTGTAGATCATGTCAATTCTTCATTTCTCCTTATTGACGAAGTTCATCAATGTCACACGGGTTAGACTTATTTAGTGTGACTGCCTTTGTGCCCCTCCAAATCATAGAACCATTTGAGCACAATGGTGGTTGGCTGACAGGGGCCCGAAAGTACACAGGTTGTTACAGTAATAAAGTACCCCGGTGAGAGCGTAGTTGAATCCACAGGGAGTAGTGATTATAGACAAGAGAATTTGCTAGTTAGCTAGTGCAAAAATACGATGGTGAGAAGAATCAATGTGTGTGCAAGAAAGTAAAAGAGAATTATGGAAGACAAAAGAGTGCAAGTAAAGAGTAAAGAGATGAACAATCACTGTGAATAAGGGGTACCCGGACAAGCTCCCCCTAGGACTAATGTTCTAGTGCAAGACTATGAATTATGCTCTCCTATTGACATTTAATGAGTCATGGACATCCTAAAGCATACGGTCCCAAACCTAAGGTCAACCGTGACTAGCTCCAACACTATGCCCCAGTATTAGGCTTCACTTCAACCTTTCACTCTGTTGATCTCTCAACTAAGCCCCAGGGGAGTACATCATCGTAAGCCTCACATTATGTGGAACTGCTTGGCATTCTAGGGATTCCAAGTGATAGAACCTGTCCCTAAGTATAGTTCTAACCCTTTGGTCCATGACTATAAACCCTAGTTTCAGTTAAGCCTCAGCACTAGGATTCACTATAACCCTCACTCTGTTGCTAGCGCAACTAAGCCCCATTGGAGTTCATCTCCTAGCACTTCGCTCTACTTTGACTGCTAAGAACTCTTGGAACATGGAGGTAGGGAAAATCACACCGGAGGGGAAAGGGAATGTTTCGCTACCTCACGACTCACCTTCTCGACCCTCTCCAATCTCGAGTAGTCTAATCCTATAGAAGTTGTCACACCTTCAAAGGATAACCTAGATGATTCTCAACCCTAGTGTCATGGCTAAGGAAAAATCAATACAATAAGCAATCAAGATTGGAACTCAATTAAAAGCATCAATTAAGAAAGCATAATAAAAGTCATAGAAACAATATTATCATAGGGTTTACAAGTCTGAATACCCACAAGGGGATTAGCTTTCCATGGAGCTATACAAATCCATCAATGTATATGAAATAACAAGAATATAAAACATAGATGAACCCCCCTTGTGATGCGTGGCGATGGTCTTGAGAGGCACACCTCGCAGGATCGGTGCCAACAAAAGCTCCCCTAATAGCTATCTTCCAACGAACTTCGATGTCGATGCCGTAGACACGCTCCAAACCTTCAAAAATTCTCTCCAAACCTAGCCGCGATCCTCCAGAAGTTGGGGAAAAAGATTCTCGAAAAATCTCAAAAAAGTCCTATTTATAGTGCTGAGTCGCGGTTGTAAAATCGGCTGAAATAGGGCATCTACACGGCCGTGTGGATTCTCTGGAATTGGTTTTCTGTCGCGAAATGAACAGTAAATTGCTATAGTACTCATGCATAAAATGTTCCCGATTTCATGTTCTTCATCGAGGCCGTTGAATTGGGCACGCAATCAACGGTAGATCATGTCGATTACTTCATTTCTCCTCATTGACGAAGTTCCACAATGCCACACGAGTTAGACTTTTATGAGTGTGACTACCTTTGTGCCCCTCCAATGTAGGTTGGCACACACTCACAAGTCTAGACTCGTGCTTTGTTCCTTGCTTGGTCCGAGAATTCCCCAATAACGGTGAACATGACCTAATTTTTCTCTTTCTCACTCCAAGTTTACTCCACAACCCTACATGCATAAAAGCACACAAATGCATACCAATTAATGATAAAATCTAAGAAAAGTAATGCTCAATGTAAGACAATAACACTTCATATTACTATAACACGAGCACTTATCATTGGCGCACACTCACAAGTTTAGAACCCGTGTCTTGATCCTTGCTTGGTCCAAGAACTCCTCAACAACGGTGAACATGACCTAATTTTGCTCCTTTTTCTCTAAATCTTCTCCACAACCCTACATGCACAAAAGAGCACAAATGCACACTAATCAATGATAAAATCTGAGAAAAGTAATGCTCAATGTAAGAAAATAATACTTCGTATTACTTAAACAGGAGCACTTAACAATAATCTTGAATATATCTAAATATTATGAAATTTATTTATCTTAACTACATGTTGTCCTAATTCAATTATGATTTAGCTTATGTAATTTTAAAATTTTGATTTGATTTGAACTAGGACATGCAAATTTTTTATATAAACACTATTTTTCAGTTTACCCTCATAACAGTCTAGGCTTTCATTGTAAGCATGACCTGAGAGGTTTTTTTTTATCAATTACACATACAAGCAAGTGTTAGATTTTCCTTTTCTTTTTTTTTATTTGTTAATTATTTAAATTAGTCAAGTAAACATAGCACACTTATATAGCTGGCTTTACAATTTATTACCACAGTAATGTATAAAAATTGTCATATTTGAGAATTATATTTTGACCAAAAGCCTTGCTACTGTAATATATGCAGGTGTTTGAGCTCAATTCTTCCTTGTATGTTGTGGAGCTAAGAAAATCACATGGAGATTCTTCTCTGTATCATCAGGTGCTCATCGTATGGAGAATATATTTATATATATACACATATCATTTTTAAAAGTTACAGCTAATGGTACATAGTATTGATCCAAGACCTTTTCATCATGTTTGCAGTAATGTGAAAAATTGGAGGCGGCTTTGGGCGTTTGTGACAGAACACAAATTGCTGCAACGCAACCATTGATGCTCAAAGGGGAACATGCATGTTTTAGCTTAGTGACAGTCTCTTAGTTTTTGTTTACTGTCCAAGCACCATCAAACTGTATTGTATCCTTCATTGTATTGGAAACCAAAATGGCTTCTTAGCATCTATTTAGTTCTCTAATTAAAAACTTAGTATGGCTATATAAAATCCCACCAAGAATATATACATGTATACATCTTGGGAATTAGTATGGTTTTATGTTGCATTCATCAGTATGACTGGTGGTAACATCATTTGCTAAACCTGAGAAAATAAAAAAATAATTCGAAATCTTTTTTGGCAACCCTGTGCTATAAGCAAACCGCTACAAGCAGTAATACAGAAAATTAGCTGTGGAGGCTTTTTATTCATTATTCACTTGTTTAACATATTACTCACACACGTACAATTCCAATTAATACATATAAAAATCAATGACTGTATTATATTTACCTTTCACATTTTCTAAATAAAACCTCCTCAATGAACTTATTCTTTTCCAAATTTCCTAATCAATCACTTGTCTAGCAAATTACTCATACATTTTTTCAGTTCTGATAAAATTTAAGAGGCTTCAAAATCATAAATGCTAATAAAGACCCAATGGCCACATTATATCACCTTCTATAATTTCTTAATAAAAACATCCTAAATTAATTCTTTCTCCCAAAATTCCAAATTGTTGCCACTTAGTACTAGAAAATGTTAGGTAGATAGATCTCATAGAAGTGCTATGAATTGAAGATCCTTGCAACTTATGAATGCATCAGTAACCTCATTGTGAAACTAGCATGTGAATACAACAAGATAAAGAAAAGTTTTGATGGACGGGAAATAAATAAATATAGTTAATAGCCCTTTCTATGATTTTCAGATCTTCAGGGTACAACCCTATCCATATGTAACAAGCAAATTCTTGTGAGGATGATGGCTTACACCAATCACATTTTTTTCATGCGCTTGCAAATATGAAACATATGAAATAAACAAAAGAGTTGTTCTTCCATTTTTTTTAGGATAAGCAAGGCAAATGACAAAATTATATCGAAAATAAACGATGTTCTTGTCTTTTTTACTTTTTTTCCTATATTTTTCGCTCAAATCAAACACAAAAGGCAAATGGTTAAATGTATCTATCAATGCCTAACCTATTACAAACAACCAAGTAAACGCTAATAACAGAAGATTCTAAAACATATATAACACAAGCTTGTTATCATGTTGATTTTCAAGCTTTTGGTTATAACAGCAAGTCATTGCAAGATAGTAAATCTTGTGCAGACTACTGTTATTGGCTCAACCTATAGTGTGGTATGTTATAATAGTGTACAAGTATTTTTGTATATGCAGTAAAAAATCTCACATAACATTTCTCAGTTCAAAAATGTAACTATCTGATAAGGTTTCTGTTCAATCTTTCCCGTGCACTAACCATCCTGAAAGACAAATTGTCCATCATTCTGAACAAAGTATTAACAACCATATAAGTGTTGCAAGAGTCAAAATTACACAAGAAAAGTCGCTTTGTCACAGACTAGAAGCATCAGATATTATTGCATTATAGATGGAATAATCATGCATTATGTACACACCATTATAAGAATTAATAGAAAGATAAGTAAGAGAAGATTAACGCATGCAAAAAGAGTATTAAACAACTAAGAAACTAACATACTAGATTTAAAGAGAAGATTAGTGGGGAAACTATAGTATGAAAGGGTCAAAGAAAATAAATGGATATTTCAAGAAAATTTCCAATAAGCCTTAAAAAGAATAAAAAACAGAGAGAAAACATCACCAAATGAGTTCAGAAAAATTCAGACAAGGCAGCTGCTTCACTACATAATGATGGTTTTCTCTACTGTAATGTTCAGTACTAGATCTATAAAAAAAGTCAATGGTCCAATCTATAAAAAAGATTAACTCTACAGACAACCACCCAAGACTCGATCAACTTATTCTTTCTTTCATTCATTCGGGAGAGAGAAAAAATATGACACTTTACTCGAGTCAGCCACAATCAACCCAACAGCTCTGATTCTTTCCCCTTGAGACAAGTCTTCAATTTTAACTAGTTCAACAAAAACCTTCTTCTTTGTCTTTGCATCTTCAACAAGAAATTGGAAGCAATTAGCAAGTCTTGCAATATGCTCTCCAGAACTTTCCACCATTGTCTTAATTGACCCAATTATGTTTGTGAACTGATCAAAGCCACCATCTTGGTTGAAGGAGCATCTATGTTTACTTTTCTTAGGAGGTGCATGTGATAAGCCTTGTTGTGAAGTGTCTGCAGTAGTGTTGTTATTATTGCCATCTACATTGTCTACATGAGTTGGGCCCCGAGGTGCACTTGAATTTCCTTCTCTATCCATCGTATTTGTGTCAAATTCAAAATCATAAAAATTTGCTCCTATAGGGAGTTCAATAAGTGCCATATGCTCCTCACGTTCAATTTCTTCAACAGCATCACCTGGAGCTTCAACACCTTCTCCTGTGGCTTGTTCTTTCCCAAAGACTTGTCTTAACTCCTCTAAGAATGAAAAAAGTTTATTCCTTAAACTAGCAGCCCCTAGGTGACTGTGAAAACAATCAAACAAATAATTTTTAGCCTACATGGTAAAGATAAATGGTAAATATTGGCATAAAATAAAATTACATTTACCCAAGCATTGAATAGTCCAGCATCACAAGTAATGAATTTATCGTTATCATTCCAACCAAACCCACTTTCATTTGGGCCTAACATTTCTTGAATGACATGGTATTGTCTTTTCCATAGTTTCACTCTTGAATCAATGTAAGGTGAGCCCTTGATATTATAATCATGTAATTTCTCATGCATCCATTTCTCCAACTGAGTTAAATAACCAACCCGAAATTGACTATTATCAGCTTTCCATTGCCTACTCTCAGCAAGCCTAACAAGCACTCAATTAAACATGCATCTTTTTGTGCAGTCCAAACATGTTTGCTGCTTGATTTTATTTGCCTCTTTCCTCTTCTTTCAGATGTATCAATCCCATGCATATTCTCATTTTCAGCCATCCTATATCAAAAAAGTTGCATGAGGACTATAAAGATAACATTGTTTTTTATTCAAGTCCCAAATAAAGAAACCAGGAATAGTTTACATCATTCAAGAAACTGATTTTGATGAAAAGAAAGTATGCATACATCAACTTTTGCTTTTGCAAAAATCATATGTAAGGTTAATCCCAAAAAAAAAAAAACAAAGGATGCATTGCGAATAGGGAAAAAACATACATACATGCTTCTTACATATGTGTTTCACTTTAACATATAGGCAAATACATAATTGTAACCATCATAAACCACCTTAAAACAAAACAACACCAATAGTTACATAACAAACATAATTAATTTTACTAGGTTTGTTGGCTCCTGCTCCGCTTCTATTGATTGAACATATCACTAGCCAAATTAGCGCGCCATGTTGTCCAATTATCAGTTATCTCAACAAAAGTAATCCAATCACCATCCAACTCTTCTTCTATAGTGTCTTCTAGGATGGTTTTGTCTAAAGGATCGATAGGCATTTCTCTCCTAACATGATTGTGTATTAATGCACAAGCAGAAATAATCCTAGATTGTGTCTTCACTAGATAGTATGACCTTCCCCTCAAGATGGCCCACCTTCCCTTCAAAAGTCCAAAACATCACTCAATGACATTTCTAGCAAAAGAGTGCTTGTAATTGAAGAACTCCTCAGGTGTGGTTGGTTGACTCCCTTGCCTCCAATCATTTAAATGATATCTTTGTCCCTAAAAGATGTAAGAAATCCTTTTCCATTCGGGTAACCGGCGTCATATAAATAGTAATAACCTAAATCAAGATTAAGAGTTAACAATTATGCAACATAACCAATTTTGAAAGCTTATACCTTGGGGAACCCTTAATCCATTTCTCCTAGAAATCGCATCACGTACCAACCTAGAATCAGCTGCTGAACCCTCCCACCCTGGTAGAATGTAAATAAATTGCATGCCTTGGGAGCACACTACCAAGACATTGGTGGCAATCTCATTTTTCCTAGTTCGGTACCTAGGCTTGTCAATTTCAAGGACATTTACTTTGACATATTTTCTGCCTAAAGCTCCATGATAATTCTATAAAATAAATTAATGTTAGTATAGGGAACTTTAATTTTTTGAATACATTTATAGTAAACTATAAATATTTGAATAAAGGTTTTTTTTTACCTTAAACCACTGCTATCTCTCATCAGTTGAGTTCTCAGGAACTGGTTTTGGTTTTTTGAGTAAAACTTAGTGGCATTTCAAAAATACATTTAGAACACCTTTAAAATGTCGACTTATAGTCTCTCATGATCTAACAAACTCCCTCTTTGATACTCTATTTTTTTTATCATGTGAAATAATATAAAGGAAGGATGCAACCATTTCCTCAACGCATATGTTCCTAGTATCAACAGTTGACTAGTTGTGGAAAGTAACTCACAAAAATGATGGAATGCTCGTCGATCCATACGAGGACTCTCTATGCAAGCTAGGTCACTTTCAAAAACTAACCTATGTATATTCACATCTCTGATTAATTTCCTACTACCTCCATCATAGGCAATCCATTGTCTCTTTTTTCTATGACTATGCTCCAAGGCAATGACATACATTAATATAACTAGTTCATTCATCATCTCAACATACAAACAAGCTATTGTGGCTAGCAAACCCAAATTTTCTTCAGAGAAAAGATCTATAAATCTATACATAGAATAAAACAAATGAAATAAATTAGACAACAAGTATTGATAGAGTAATGAATACGTTTATATAGGGGAACAAACAAGCTATTAGGGTTTGTAATAAATATAATGAGAAAATATTGTGTTTCTAAGGACTTATTGATAAGTGCTCATGTTATAGTAATATGAAGTGTTATTGTCTTACATTGAGCATTAATTTTCTTAGTTTTATCATTAATTGGTGTGCATTTGTGTTCTTTTGTGCATTTTAGGGTTGTGGAGTGAACTTAGAGGAGAAAGAGCAAAGTTAGGTTATGTTCACCATAGTTGGGGAGTTCTTGGACGAAACAAGGAACAAGGCACGAGTCTAGACTTGTGGGTGTGTGCCAACCTCCATTAGAGGGGCACAAAGGCAGCCACATTCACAAAAGTCTAACCAGTGTAGCATTGGAGAACTTTGTCAATGAGGAGAAATAAAGCAATCAACATGATCTACCATTGATTGTGTCCCCAATTCAACGACCTCGATGAAGAACGATGAAATCGGAAACATTTGATGCGCGAGTATTGAAGCAGTTACTGCAGCAAATACTATAGAAGTTTACTGTTCACTGTTCACTGCGCGCCAGAAAACCGATTCCAGAAAATCCACAAGGCCGTGTGGATGACTGATTTCAGTCGATTTGCAGCCGTGACTCAACACTATTTAAAGGACTTTTCTGAACTTTTTGAGAGATCTTTTCGCCTATCTTCTGGAGGGTTGCGGCTAGGGTTTGTAGAGGACTTTGTGGAGGATTATAGCGAGTTCTCGGCATCGACATCGAAGCCCGTTGGAAGATAGCTATTGGGAAGCTTTCATCGATACCGATTCAGCGAGGTGTGCCCTAGGCTTGACAAAGGGTTTGGTGGAGAGGACAGAGCAACCTCACAAGACCATCGCCATGCATCACAAGGGGGTTTCATCTATATTTTCTATTCATGTTTATTCATATACATTGATGGATTTGTATAACTCCATCGAGAACTAAACCCCTTGTGGGTATTTGGACTTGTAAACCCTAGGATGATATTGTTTCTATGACATGCTATTATGCTTTCTTAATTGATGCATTTAACTGAGTTCCAATCTTGATTGCTTATTTTATTGATTTTCACTTAGCCGTGACACTAGGATTGAGAATCATCTAGGTTGTCCGTTGGAGGTTACTGCAGCAAATACTGCAGTAGTTTACTGTTCACTGTGCACCAGAAAACCGATTCCATAAAATCCACATGGGCGTGTGGAAATTCCATACGGCCGTGTGGATGCCCGATTTCAGCCGATTTACAGCCGCGACTTAGCACTATTTAAAGGACTTTTCTAGACTTTTTCAAGGATCTTTTCGCCTATCTTCTGGAGGATCGCTGCTAGGGTTTGGAGAGGACTTTATGGAGGATTGGAACGAGTTCTCGGCATCGACATCGAAGCCTGTTGGAAGATAGTTATTGGGGGAGCTTTCGTCGACACCGATCCGGCGAGGTGTGCCCTAGGTTTGACAAAAGGTTTGGTGGAGAGGGCGCAGCAACCTCACAAGACCATCGCCAGGCATCGCAATGGGGTTTCATCTATGTTTTCTATTTTTGTTTATTCATATAGATTGATGGATTTGTGTAGCTCCATGGAGAGCTATACCCTTTGTGGGTATTCGGACTTATAAACCCTAGGATGATATTGTTTCTATGACATGTTATTATGCTTTCTTAATTGATGCATTTAACTGAGTTCCAATCTTGATTGCTTATTGTATTGATTTTCACTTAGCCGTGACACTAGGGTTGAGAATCATCTAGGTTGTTCTTTGGAGGTGTGACAACTCCTATGGGATTAGACTACTTGAGATTGGAGAGGGTCGAGAGGGTGAGTCGTGAGGTAGCGAAACGTCCCCTTTCCCCTCCGGTTGGATTTTCCCTACCTCCATGTTCCAAGAGTTCTTAGCGGTCGAAGTAGAGCGAAGTGCTAGGAGATGAACTCCCCTGGGGCTTAGTTGCACGAGCAACAGAGTGAAGGGTTGTAGTGAATCCTAGTGCTGGGGCTTAACTAAGACTAAAGTTCTTTCACCTGGACCAAAGGGTTAGAACTACACTTAGGAACATGGTCTATCACTTGGAATCCCTAGAACGTAAAGCAATTCCACGTAGTGTGAGGCTTAGGAAGAAGGACTCCCCTAGGGCTTAGTTGATAAATCAACAGAGCGAAAGGTCGTAGTGAAAGTTGGGATTAGTCACTGTTGATCTTAGGTTTGGGACCGTGTGCTTTAGGATATCCACAACTCATTAAACATCAATAGAAGAGTATAATACATAGTCTTGCACTAGAACATTAGTCCTAGGGTGAGCTTATCCGGGTACCCGATTTTACACTTGATTGTTCATCTCTTTACTTTTTACTTGCACTCTCCTGTCTTCCATTTTCTTATTTCTTTTACTTTATTGCACACACATTGATTCTTCTCACCACCGTATTTTCGCACTAGCTAACTAGCAAATTCTCTTGTCTATAATCCCTACTCCCTATCGATTCGACTACCCTCTCACCGGGGTACTTTATTACTGCGACAACCCGTGCACTTTCGGGCCCCTGTCACTTATACATTAAATTTTGACATTGGATGAATGCAAGAATTGGAACTGGAGATCAGAAGGAGACATGATGCTAAACGGAGCTTTATTCACACCATCCGGTGTTGGTGTATGATCTAGTTATGCAAAGGCATCAAGTCTAGGTGCTAGACCTTTTTCCCTTGTGGCCTCTATAACGGTGTCTACAATTGTTCTTTCATATAAGAAGAGTTCAATTTGCTAGCCGTACTTGTCAAACTTCTACATCACATACATACATACATACATACATATATATATATATATATATATATATATATATATATATATATATATATATATAAGGTTGTCATGTTTTTCCACTATGTATTTGTTTGCTAATTCCAATAGCAAGGCTATTGTTTCGTTATTAACAATTACGTTCTAGAGGAAGCAAGGTTGTCATGCTAACTTGATAGTTGATTTATCAAAGAACCTATGCAGCATATAGTTTCAAGATATGGGAAAAGAAAATTTTATGATGAACATTGTATAAAACATCTACAACCAGCATCTTGAAATGTGTTTGTCAACATTAATTTGTAAATATTTGTTGATGGTAGTTACTGATGAGTGCTCTCTTATAGTGTTCTTAGAAATAAAAGGCGCTCTCAATGCATAATTGATACGTGATTGAGACTTAAATACAAAAGAAGAATAATGCCTACATAAAGTACACAAATATGCATCACTATGCAAGTATGCAAATATGCATCCAGAAGGCATATCACCTTGCCACTTAAAATTCAAACACTTATCAATATGATTGCATACCAACACTTGACACTAGCAACAAGTAGAAACACATAGAAATTATAAAAAATAAGCACGGAGAATATGAAATAGATGAGGTTACATTAATTTCACTCCTAGTGAACAGAACATGCTATCCCACATAATCAAACAGACATGTGAATCTAGAAAATACCATCGAAGGGAAAAATAATGGATCATCAAAGAAAAATGATTACCGCCTTACAAGAATTGAGAGAAACTATGCTGAGTAATCTCCTACCAAATTAGGCAAAGATTAATAACCAACACACAGATCAATGAAAAATAGAGCAAGTGACAAACCAACTTCCTCCCTGGGATAGTACGAATCTCAAATGCATGACATTTTTCTAAATTAACATAAGTGTGTGTTGTAGAAGAGGGCAAAATAAACATTTGATTGTTTCTCTTAAAGAGAGACACACAAAGTTGTACGCATACCTACCAGTTTCTAACACCATAGCCGTGTCATTCAACATAAACTCCGAAAGTTGACACAAACATGAGATCTTTCTAGATTAACATAAGCATGTGTGTTGCAAGAGAGGCAAAGGAAATGTTTCATTGTTTTCTCTTAAAATGAGACTTTTGTTTTTGGTAACTTCAAAGTTAACCCAAGAAAACATTCTTTAAACAGGAAGGATTTAAGTTAAAGCAAGCATTTTCCACAAGAATTTCAGACATTAACCAGACAATTCTAATTTACCATGTGTACCAATTATGTATCATAACCAATGTTTAAAGAGCAAGATCCAACTTGTAACTTAATTTCCATGAAGTCCATCCTTAATGTAGTGCTTGATTTGGTGAAAACAAAGGAGAAAGATCAAAATTAAGTAGAAACTTTTCCTCTATATGCTTATCCACTAGAAAAAACAATTCACACGAGTTTTCCTCTAAATGAGTTTTAAAAAAAAATCAAGTAACTCCACATTTAATCACCTAAAAAGAAAAATTTTCACATTAAATTTCATAGGTAATCAAACAGAATAGTTTAAAATCCAGAATCAAAACCTACTAACAAGATAAACAATGATCCAATCACCAAGTTAGCCAACATTAACACGAAAAATAAAAAACCAAACAAGATCTTGCTGTTATACCATGGAATGATGAAAGGGCTATATTTTATCTCCATCAATCAAAGCCCATCCACACAAATAACACAAAACATAACATCATGATCATCAAGAAATCACCAAATAACAATAAAGAATACAATGAATTGAATCAAATCGAATAATCATGGGAAAGTATGATGATGGGTATTTGGGAACAAACTTGGATTGAGGTCAGATGGTTGTTGAAATTGGATTGATTCTGCTTCGGAGGAAGACCTAAAATGCTCTAGAAACCCTATCGGGAGAACGAAAGACAAGTTCAAAAGAAATTTTGCATATTACACCCTATATTTTGTATAAAATTATTTTTTTAAAATAAGGGTATATTTGACCCAAAAAATTTATCAGATTACCATTAACTTGGTAAACTCAGATAGCTACCTAATTTGGTGGTAATGAGATTACCAAGTTTCTTGGTAATATTTTAATGTTGGTAATCTTTGATTACTATTAACATTACCATTGTCCCATATCTAAACATGGTAATATCTTCATATGACCACGTAACAGGCGGTACCGCCAACCAAACGGCCCCGAAATGGTTTTGAGTCACTGGTCAGTGGTCATCAGTCAAATCGGATGATATATATATAACAACATACATGAATGAACTAATAAAATCATAATAACCGTATTTATTTACTTAAACTTGGGTTTTCTAAAGTGTTTCATAACAACAGAACAAAAGCATAACATAGATAATAATAACAACAACATAACAATAACATAACAAAACTGATAGGTGCTAACGTAAGTGTAGGCAGTGTGCACAAAGCAGGATATCGATCCAAAGGCAAGATGTACAAATCCTAATCCCGAAAATTAGCTTAAACAAAAGTAGTGATGTGTGCAAGTAAACTAAGAAACAAAATCCAAGAAAACGATAACAAAGGAATAAAAAAAAGTCAAGAAACCAGGGGGAGAAGGGATGCCTGGGTATAAGTATAAGTATGCAATCCTATTTGAACCGAGAGAAATCTTGAACTCCTCTTATAAGGGCGATTAGTAACTGATTCAGTATAGTGTTGATATAGACACCACACAATCACATTGCACTCTATGAAATTTCAATATGATTAGCTTAGAGTGATAGAAGCTCAGGTGTGGACATCCAAGACATTAGATTAATGGCGAGGGAAAAAACCATCGATAAGGAAAAACATAAACAATATGCAAGATAATGCAAATAATGCTAAGAATCAAAACATGCAAAAATGTTATGTCAATAAAGAAAGAGTAACATCATTGTATGCTGTGAAGAACAAATGGGAGTGAAACAATGTATAAATTGTTCACACACACACACACACACACATATGTTGGTAAAAAGAAGAGATAAACATAACCAATAATCTAAACACAATTCATAAATATATCTCACAAGTATTGTGAAAGTAAAGGTGTGCGCATGCTAATAAACAAATTGCCAACACGGGGAAAAATAAAACACTTGGTAGGAAAACCATACATGATATGCAAGTAAAGATGAAAGCAAGAGTTAAAAAAATCATAAACAATGCCCCACAAGGTTAAATGTACCATACAAAAATAGAAGCAAATGGTAACAACATTCAAGAAGCAAACATTCTTTGAAATGTATTAATATTTCATAGTCAACAGCTAAAAAGGGCCTAATAAGTGCTTAAATATACCTATATTTGTATATACTTTTATACATACTTAGCATGTATTTTAATAGAATCGATGCCCATTTGCGTTTAATTGTCTATTATTTGCTTTGTAAGGAATGAAGAAGCCAAGGGGAATGCGAGGGCATGATTGGACAAAGAAAGACACAAATTCGGAGGTGTGGTACTATAGAAATCCTCACAACCCGCAACGAAACCGTGAGAAAAGCAAGCCAAGTCCAAATCAACCCCCTTGCGGATCACAAGGCACCAGCAAGGTATGGGTTTGACCCTAAACCAAGCCAAATCGACCTCCTTGCTGGCTCCTTGCAGCCAATATGGATTTGCAGGTATAAAAGAGCACTTTATGACAGATTTTGTAAAGCTTCTTCTTAGTCTTTTGGGTAGCTGCCACCACAAATTCTTGAGGCCTTCCGGCCATCTTTTAGCTATAATCCTTGGAGGAATTAGCACACATCTTCACCAAGAGGGAGATGAACAAAGGAGAAGGAGTAGGAATGAAGCCCTAAGCCATCAACGGAGTCATTTGTGAAAAAATCGGCCGGCATCTTCGGAGATCCTTCATAGCTTCATCCATTCAAGGAGATCATGACTTTAGAGGTAGTAGTCATGCTTATTTATTGTATTTCTCTTCGTTGTATGTTGTATGAGTATCCATCATCATGAGAGGTTAACTTATTATGGTGTTTGGGTTTGGATGAATCCTAGGGTGATATTGTGTAAAACTTTGGATGTTGTTGATGTTTAATTTGAAGGTTGTTTAAGATTCAATCTATTATGCTTTGCATGTATTGAGCTACACATGGAGACCTTCATAGTTCATTCTTCAATTGTACTTATAGACACAGGATGCTCATTGTACTAGGTAATACATAGGTTGAAAGAGAATCCTTGTGCCGACACGCCGAGGGATTCGGATGTTGGTAGCCCTCCAACATTAGGGTTAAGCCGAAGAAAAAGTAAGTTTACTCCTATTTAGAGATCTCCTAGAACTTAATGCGATCATAGGAGGAGTTGACCTAGAAGGGATTCCAATCAACACTTGTATGGCTTAGGAGTTAGCCGGCAAGAGATTGGAATTAATCTATCCAAGAGATCTCTAGGTCTTAACTATTGTCAATATATCTTTAAACCATCCTAGTTTGGGCCTTAATGACAACCCTAGGAAGATTCCTTGTCCGAACACCCCCTTCTTGTGCTTGACACTCCCTTGTTTATTTATTTGTGTGTACTAGTAACCCGGCCATAGGTTAGTTAGTTTATTATATTTGTTCCTTTTCACTTGAATTTATAGACTAGAAAGTAGATGAAGATTGAGTAATAGTACTTCCTTGGGCCTGTGGAATATGACCCCTGTGTCACACACAGGGTATTACTTGGTGACCCTATACACTTGCAACGGAAGATCACCAGGGCCTCCTTGGTAAACATCCAGCATAAATGCTATAAGAAAACAATGTATAAGGAAAAATAAACAAATATACCTTGAACAAAAACATGAACATGCGAACATTATTAGAACACCAAATAGAAGTATAAGAGAAAGGATAAAGGTAGCACCTCATATAAAGAACGCAGAAAAAACAACCAAAAACAATTGCAGAATATGGAAATCAACATTCTAACCATAGAGCTTGAGTTGAACAAAAGAAAATGAACATACAACAACAAAATTGAAAAAACAAGACTGCATCCAGTGGGCAAAAAATTAAAAAAAAAATCATGTATAAAGGGAGGCTAAAATCAAAAGGAAAATAAGGAATTCATCTTCATACCATAACAAAAGAACAAAGAACATGCAAGAGTATAAAACATCACAAGAATCTTTAAAGAAAGCAGAAGATCAAAAACGGTAAAATCTTGTACTAACCATAGATCAGAATTCGGCCAAGGGAAAGAAGCACATGATAAAAAAATAAAAAAAAAAAGAAAAAAAAAGAGAAAAAACACTAGCCATGGATCATGGAACAAAAAATCAGTACAAAAAGGAGCAAAAATCAAGAGGAACTGAAAATATGAAAAAGAAAGAAGAAACATGTGAGAAGATAGGAAAACATACTAATCTATGAAAAAAAACAACAAAAGATCAATGATTGTAAACCCATTTATTTACCACAAATCTGAAGTAAAAAAAACCAAGAAGAAAGGCAACAGAAAACAAGCACAGAACACGCCTACCATGGATCAGGATGGGAATAAAGAATCACCAGTAAAAGAAGCAAAAATAATGATGGAAGCATGAAATCCAGGTGAATATCATTTAAAAAAAAACAAAACAACAATGAACCTGTAAGAAGACAGAAAATACTGTATCATGAGGGAAAAAAACCAAAGAAAGATGATCAGAGATCTAAAATCACCAAGTAAGCCAAGCATATGGAGTATAAAGAAAAAAAAACAAGAACAAATGTCAAAAAAAATGGCAGCCCAGGATCAGGAGTTGGGCAAAAAAATAGGAGTGAAGGGAAGCCAAAAAAAAATGAAGAAAACAGCATGAAATCCTACCCTACACATGGATTAAAGTAAAATGTTTTGGAAACCATGCATAATGAAACCTTAACAAAAAATGAATAAAAAAAAATTCTAACAATAGGCAAGATCGGGGAACATCCGTGAGGAAGAGAATGCTCTCTTCTTAACCTGTAAAACAAACCTCACGGAACTAGTGGTCTATAACCTAACAAGAAGGCTGCAATGTCTTGAAAAAGCGACACCCAGAAAAGCTACGAATGACAGCGAATGAGCAAACCCTAGTAGGAGTGTGAGAAAGAAAGAGAGACAACACAGGGAAAACCTAGCGGAAATTGAGAAAGCTGAAGTGGGGATGATAGTAGCGGAGTTATGTGATAGCACATGCCGGAAGTGCGCCTATGGCCATCAAGAGAAAAAAATGTTGAACTCCCATTGCGGAGTTTTTTTTCTTTAGAGTTAAATGGGTGAAGTGAAGATGGGTTGGAAATGTCACATCACCACTTCGCTCAGACTTCAACGAATCAAATGCATAGAAGTTCTAAGAAGAAAAATAGAGGAAACACAAAGGCATGTGACTGCCCTCGTGAACCCTAACAGTGGAGGCACACGGCCGTGTGGAATTTCATACGACCATGTGGATACCCAGAACTTAAAAGGCCGCAACTTTCACTTTAGAATCCATTGTGTCTTTTCATTCTAAACACCTCCACACTCAAAGGGATACTTCTCTTTGTCTTCATAGCCTTCTCTTCGGCTATTTAGAGAGATTTTGGGGTGTTTACCTGCCGTAATATAGATTTTTGAATTTAATTTCGTCAGTAAGACTTCCTTTCATGTTCTTCAACAATCTTTTTGATTCTTTTGTTAATCTAGTGAATGTTGCTCGGATTTTATGCATATTTAGTTAATAAATGGTTGTGAAACACGTTTATAATGATTTAAACCATTTTGTATGAGTTCTTGAAGGGCACGGCGGTATCTCTGTCGCGCCCCAAAGAACCACACGGCTGTGTGGATTCATGCAGATTATATTTCATGTTTTATTTGATCGATTTCTTTTAAATTTTTACAGGAATGGCTTCAAAATCTAAGAAATCAACCTACAAACGTCCCCAAGAGCCCTCATCGGAGCAATTGGAGTTCACCATACCTGAGCATTAGGCCAGATTTGAGAGGTTGGCGAAACTCAAGTTCGGACAGTCGATGTCACCCCCGACCCGCGGGCCGACAGACGCGACAATCCCAAGGAGGGATACAATGCCACTCAGCCCTCGGGACGCAAATGATATACAAGAATAACCTGGAATCCACAAAATTTAACACAAAGATACAAGAAAGAGACACATCAATGCACAGCTAAAATAACATCAACAAGAATGATATACAAGAATAAAGGGGCACAAATGCTAGAGAAGTCATAACCACCGTGACAAGTGTTATTACACATGAGTTTGAAAGTTGGAATAGATACAAAACATACAATAAGGTGTGCTGCACCCTAGTGGATCCATATACCCAACAACATGTCCAAGATAAAATAACATACATGAACTGAAAGGAAGATATAGAGAGGAGAACCGCAACAAATGCCCAGCACACTACCGCACCGCCTCACCTACTACCTGCAACAGTCTAGGAAAAAGAAAGAGGGGTGAGCAACTAGTGTTACTCAGTGAAGGGAGATTAGCATTAACCCCACTAGAAAACACCAATAACAAAGATAATAATAATACATCAAAAAAAATATTTTACCAAAAGCAAGATAAACATTTAGAACATACTTACACATGATAGCAACCTTTAATATAGCATAACAAAAAGATAGGGTTAAGGAGCCCTTTTTACCTCAACAAGAAATTAACAACTTCAAATCTAATAAAATACTGAACATCAAGTTCAAAATATAAATTATGAGTTAAACATCACACCGATCATCAACCATAACTCATAAAACTCAGAATAATTTGATACATAGCATAACAAGATAAGTAATGCGAATTTTACAATAAAATAGAGCCAAATTGAATATATGGGAGACTGTCCCCCGAGGAGTAACAGCTAGGCTTCGCCCCTTTACCACAAATTCAAGATGACAATCAAATAGAATAGAACAGGTTAAATCTCAAATCCAATGCAAGAAACACCAGCCCGAGAATACTCAACTTTCGAGTCAAGTCAAACATACGGGAGACTGTCCTCCTAGGAGTGACAGTTGGGCTTCGCCCCCTCACCACAAGTTTAAGATGACTTAAGGCAAGTAACTCAATGGAAATAAAACTCAAACCCAGTATAAAAATAATACCCAGCACTCACCAAGCATAAAGTGGTCTAAAAGCATCCCTTAGCCTTCGCCGTGGCCACGACAAGGTTTAGGGCCGTCAAGGTACTCATGCCCTTGACGTTGACTGACCGGTACACTGGTTGGTGATTCTAGCTTCCTAGTGAGTGTCCAATCAGGGTTCTTCGCTCCCACCTGAACTGGCCCTCGTAGTAATTAATTTGGTCTACCACACCACCTCAACGGGCTGGCCATGGGGACTGCCTATCATAATAGGGAATCACCACACAAACCCAACAATAAACATAACTTCACATGAACATAACAACCAACAAATACCCAACAATCAATAACACCTCTGCATTTCCACGAGGAAATGATAAAAAGCACAATCGAAGCTCAAGCTTTTAAACACAAAGCGATAAACAAATCCCAGCACAAGAAACAACATGGAAAAAAACCCCTCAATCATTCAAACTGAGTTTCAAGCCTTAGATTTCATAAAACCAAAGGTTTTTACAACAAATCACAAGTTCACACAAAACAAGGATTTCACAACTCATTAAGGTGATATTCTATCACAAATTGAACGTTAACAAATCAATTATCAAAGAAGGCATTCAAGATTTTCTCAATAATAATTATCATTCATCAACAATCCAAACGAGTATAAATCAATAAATCAATACTTAAAACATGATATAAGTGTATACATATGTATATATATTGTGTGTGTGTGTGCAGTGTGTGTACGTTTATATCTAGCTATCAGCATGCTTCCAATAAAGCTATGCATAATGATCCCACTCACAGAATTGGTGATTTGTTTCCCTCGCAAGCTACTCTTGGGCTAATCCCTTGCCTCAAGCCAATGCGTCTTCTTCTTGCCAAAGCACCACAAACAACAATGTTAGCACAAGGCACACAAGGAAACCCTAGGTTTCCCTACCAACGACTCTACCCGGCTCTAGGGTTTCTCAACTAACCCTAGAGCCTACCAAAGAAGTTCTAAGGGTTTAAGCATCTCTCTCTAACCCAAGGAAACCAAGAAAACAAGGGAAGATCGCCGGAGCTACAGTAGCTCCAAAAAAAAGGAAGAAGAACACTCAAGGATTTCTTTAGATCAAAGCCAAACAATCAAAGCCAAAAGCTTCTCTCAAGATTCACCAACAATAAATAACAATTAAATTCCACTCAAGGTTACAAACTAACCCTAGACTCATCATCCAAAGAAGAAGAAAGGAAGGAGAGTAAAAGAGTCACCTTGAACAACCAATGGATTAATTTGCAATCTCCACAAACCAGCACAAAAACTCCTCCAAAACCAGCCCTAAACTCTTAAAAATGATGGTGGAAGAGAGGAGGAAGGAAAGAGGATGGTTGAGGAGAATGGACGGTTGAGGAGAAGAAATGAGTGAAAAAAGAGTTGAAATGAGGGTTTTATGGACAAAACACGCGGGTGTGCGGCTTATGTGCGGGCTGCACAGTGCCTGCACACCCTAGACAGAATGGTGTGTAGGTTGGTGTGCGGCCCACACACCAGGCCGCACACCCTTCTACCTGGGGCGTGCGGCCCGCATAGGGGCCGCACAGGGACCGCACAAGGCTATGGAAATGGCTGTGACGCCTGTGTACAGCCCGCACACTCCCTGTGCGGCCTGTACACAACCCACACACGCCCTATAATCCTCAAAACTCCACATAGAACCATCGGCAAGCCTCACCAACTCAAAACAAATAAGAACTCAACCAAAACTTCAAACGAGCAAACAAGAAAAACCCGAAAACACCAACCTACGCAAGAAGGAAATAAAAAAAACCCGAAATACTACAGTCGCGCTACCCTGACTTGAGTGCATTAAGGACGGCTCAGTGGTTCGACGAGATCGCCGATGAGGTTGAGGAGCTTCTTGTCGTGGTTAGTTGGTGGTGATTACTTTTCATTCACGAGCCAGTCATCCGTATACTTACATTGGAGGTACTAGCATTGTCCGAGTTCGATCGGTCGTACAGAGATTTTTTGAGCATCGACATCATCCAGTTCTGGCCTTTTGGCTATTGCTGCAACATGAGCATGACGCAGTTTTCTATCCAATTGGGTGTGTATGATGAGGCTTTTACTGACATGGAGGAGTACGAGAGCCTACCCACGGATTATCCTGGAAGTTTGACTCCACAGCGCGCCTATAGAGCACTATGTGGCCAAGGACAGTATGAGCCAGGAGTCTCCAAGGCCACGTGCTTGTCCCGACTGGCATATAGATACCTTTATGCCATTCTTAGCCGATCAGTGAATGGCCGTGGGGACAGTACCGGAGTTCTGAGTCGCCAGGACCTCCTCTACCTGTATTCGATGGTAAAAAGCGTGCCACTCCACCTGGGACACATCATGGCAGAGTACCTATGTCATCAGGGATAGTATGTGAGGATTGGAGTTATCTTCTCAGGCCCGTACATCACGAGACTCCTCATTGGGATGGGCCTTCTAGACGGTATTCGAGGGATCGAGAAGACGATTGTATCATCTCTCCTCGGCCTAGTGACACGACCTTTTGCGTGTGTACCGCAAGTGCACGGCCTTGTCGAAGTAATAAAAGTTACCCCGGTGAGTGGGTAGTCGAATCCACAGGGAATAGGGATTTAAAATACGAGAAGTTGCTATTGAGTCGTGTGATGTACGAAAAGAAACAATGATCGGAGTGATGAGTGAATTTATGGGAACTAGAGTAGATGCAAAGCAAATAAATCGAAAGATGAAAGAGAGAAAAGTGCAAGCAACGAGTAAAAAGAGAGAGACTAGTAATAAGTGAAAATAGGGTATCCGGACAAGTTACCTCTAGGACTTATGCTTCTAGTGCAAGACTATGCTATTATACCTTCCTATTGATGTTAATTGAGTCGAGGAAAATCCTGAAACACACGGTCCCAAATCTAAGGTCAACCGTGGCTAACCCCAACACTATGTCCCGGCAATAGGATTCACGTCAACCCTTCACTCTGTTGATTGCTCAACTAAGCCCCAGGGGAGTATTTCTACCTAAGCCTAACACTACGTGGGATTGCTTTAAGCTCTAGGGACTCCTAGTGATAAAACCTGTTCCTATGTGTGATAGTTCTAACCCTTTGGTCCAGGAGGAAGAACCATTGTCTAAATTAAGGCCCAGTGCGTAGGATTCACGTCACCCCAAAACCTTGGGGGAGTTTGTCTACCTAGCACTTCACTCTATTTCGACCTCTAATGACTCAAGGAATCGGAAGTAGGGAGAAATCACAACGAAAGGGAAAGGGGTACGGTGCTACCTCACAACTCTCCCTCTCAACCCTCTTCAATTTTAAGTAGTCTAATCCTATAGGAGTTGTCACACCTCCAAAGGATAACCTAGATTGTTCTCAATCCTTAGTGTCACGGCTAAGAGAAAACAATAGCACAAGAAATCTAAAATTGAAACTCGAATTTATTCATCAATTAATGGAAAAGCATAATAACAATGTCAAAGAAACATAATTATCCTAGAGTTTTACAAGTCCGAATACCCACGAGGGGTTTAGCTCCTCATGCAGCTATACATGTTCATCAATTTATGAAAGAAAGAACAAACTAAAGACATCAATGAAAACCCCCTCGCGTATGGTGTGGCCGTGGTCTTGTGCGGCCGTCGAACGTCGGTGACGATGCCGATAACGCGCTCCAATCCTCCACAAAGTCCTCTCCGAAACCCTAGCCGCCATCTCCAGAAGTTGGGGAGAAAGATAGGTCAAAAGATTCTTCAAAAAGTCTCCAAAACGGCTTTAAATAGGCTGAGTGCGGCTTTAAATTTGAAGTTATCGGGAATTCACACGGCCGTGTGGAATTTCCACACGCCCGTGTGAAGTTTCTGTCTTTCCTGAAAATTACTTCACACGGCCGTGTGTTAATTCCACACGCCCGTGTGAAGTTTCTGGCTTGCTGGAAAATCAATCCACACGGCCGTGTGTTAATTCCACACGCCCGTGTGACGTCTCTGGTTTGCTGGAAAATTAGTTCACACGGCCGTGTGTTAATTCCACACGCCCGTGTGAATTCTCTGGAACCTTGACTCTTCGGCAGAAGTGCACAGTAACTTGCTACAGTGATTCACTACAGTAACAAACTGCAGTGTTGCTACAGTACTCTCTGAAATGCTCCCGAATATGTTGTTTCTTCATCGAGGCCATTGAATTGGGCACACAATCAATGGTAGATCGTGCCTATTGCTTCGAGTCTCCTTCTTGGTGAAGTTTTCCTAAGCTACACGAGTTAGACTTGTTGTGAATGTGACTGCTTTTGTGCCCCTCCAAAGGAGGTTGGCACACACTCACAAGTCTAACCTCGTGCCTTGTTCCTTGCTTGGTCTGAAAACCTCCCAACAACGGCGAACACGACCTAACTTCGTTCTTCTTTTCCAACTTAGCTCCACGAAACCTACAATGCTCAAGAATACACAAATGCACACTATTTAGTGATAAAATCTAATAAAAGTATGTTCATTTGTAAGATAATAACGCTTCGCGTTACTACAACACAAGCACTTATCACCTAGAGACGATGAGACAGATGGGCATGGTTAAGAGGCACAGGGACGGAGTATATGTGATAATCGCCCCTCAGCCAGAGCCAGCCGAGGAGGAGGGTGATGAGCCCGAGGGTTCGCAGCCAACTCTACAGCCACCTCTAGAGCAGACAGTGACAAAGGCACCCCCTGCAGCATAGGAGACACCTCCTGTGCGTATGTTCTCTCCATCTCGAGCCCATGATTGTTTAGAGAGCTTGAGAGCGTTATAGGGGTGCTACAGGCAGATGTGGCTGAGGTTCGCGCTACACAGGTTGTGAACCACACGGAGGTGATGGCACGTCACAACATATTATAGCAGATCTTAAAGCGAGACATGCCCTCGCCTTTTGTGATGAGGCCCCGAGCTCCACCTGCATCACCAGCATCAGATCCACCAACACCATCAGCAGCAGCAGCACCCGAGCTACCAGAGACAGACATCAATGCTACAGTCGTCTAGTTTCTTTATTTGTCATTTTGCATTCTATTTTGTGGACTTGTATCACTCAGAAAGGATTTTCCTTCTGAGCTTATCTTTTTATTTTTAGTGTTTGAGTTGTATTCTATTTCTATATCTTTATAAACTCGATTTTATTTGTGTTTTTGTTGAGCTTTACTAAACCCCTTTGTGTATACGTGCAGATGGTCTTGTGAGTAAGGGAATTGAGGAATAGTCATTGACAAGGTCATGTGACCGTATGTGCTTCACAACCCATTGGAACTCAACTTTCCATGAATGTAGCTCCATCAAACGTAACACTAGGAGTTCAAAGGAGTATTATTTCAATTGCCCACATTCACATATTATGCTTTGATTGTTACATTCTTTATTGTGCTTGCATGCGTACATTGAGGGTAATGTTCACCTTAGTTGCAATGGTTGTATTCTTAAGTTTAGGAAAATTTTTAACATTGTATTCCATCATGCTCTAGTTTTTACCTGAATTTTAGGGAATTTTTTGCCGATGATATCTTGTTGCACTACTCACTCATGAAATCTTTTGGAAACTCGAGTTCAACATTTTAAGGATGATTTTATCACTATTTTAATTTGAGTTTTAGCTTTGTTTTAGTAAAAAAAAAAACTTGTATAGATATTGTTGGCTTCATTGGTGCAGTTGGGTTGGAAAGAGCTACCACCTATGAAGTATGAACCTACTCCCATAAGTCGGATACTAGTTATGCCCTAATGGGAGAAAGAGCTATCTCATGGGATGAGTGAAAGCTACTACCCTGGTAGAAAGAGCTACCACCTCGAAAGTGTGAAAGCCACCTTTGGCGGCCGCCTAGGAAAGGGCTACCTTTGAAGATATGTGAAGCTACTATCTTCTTCTTCATGTGTATAAATAAGTCCTTTCTAATAAGAGCTTTGAGGAGTACTTTTTGGGTTGACGTGATTAAGTTTACACACACTTACACAATATCAGGTTTGTTGTCCTTTTTTATTCGAGTTTTTAGCTAGAGCAATGATAACTTTTATGCAATGTTTTAATTTCCCCTTGCTTGTAGAATGTTTTGTTTGCATGCTTTTGGTGAACCTAAGGCTGAGTACTTTCAATTATTTTTCCTAAGTGCTTTAATGTTTTATTTTTGCTTGAATACAAGCAAAAGCTTAAGTGTGAGAGAGTTTAATAAGTGCGCGTGTATAAGTAATATGAAGTATGCTTTTCTTGTATTGACCATTATTTTTATCAGGTTTTATCATTAATTTGTGTGTATTTGTGTTCTTTTGCGCATTCAGGGTTGTGGAGACGAGTTGGAAGGAAAGAAGCAAAAATAGATTATGGACGCAATAGTTGAGAAGACTCTTGGAATAATCAAGGATCAAGGCACAAGTTGTAGACATGTAAGTGTACCAACGTCCAAAGTACTCAAGGGATTATATAATTTGGAGGGGCACGAAGGCAGTCACACTCACGTAGTCCAACTTGTGTAACATCGAAGAACTTCATTAATGTGTCGAAAGCAAGAGGCGACATGATCTACCTCATAGTTGTGTGCCCAACTTGGCGTCCTCAATGAAGAAAATGAAGGCTTTTGGAGAGATTCTATGGCGTCTACATCAAGTTCCTTCAGAGGAGAACTATTGGGGGAGCTTTCATCGATATCGATTCGATGAGGTGTGCCTTAGGTTTGACAAGGGAACCTCTGGAGAAGACGAGGCGGCTCCACAAAACTATCGATATGGACTACAAGGGGATTGTCTTTATAGTTTCTATGCATATGTTTTCAAACTCTTTGTTGATTTTGTAGTGCTTCATGGAGAGTTAAACCACTAGTGGGTGCATGGACTTGTAAACCCTAGGATGACTTTGTTTTATTAACTTTTATTATGCTTCTTTAATTGATGGTTTTAATTGAGTTTCAATCTTGAATGTCAGTTGCATGATTTTTCCTTAGATATGACACTAGGGTTAAGAATCCATCTAGGTAATCCTTTGAAGGTGTGACAACTTCATTAGGGTTAGGCTAAGCAAGATTGAAGAGGGTCGAGAGGGTGAGTCGAGAGGTAGCGGAAAGTCCCATTTCCCTTCCGACGTGATTTATCCTACCTCCACATTCCAAAAATTCTTTGCGGTCATAATAAACTGAAGTGCTAAGAGATGAACTCCACTGGGGCTTAGTTGTGCAAGCAACAGAGTGAAGTGTTGTACTGAATCTTAGTGCTGGGGCTTAATTGTGACTAAGGTTCTTTCGCCTGGACCAAAGGGTTAGAACTATATTAGGTAATAGGGTTTATCACTTGGAATCCCCAGAGCCCCAAGCAGTCCCACACAGTATGAGGTGTTGAGAGTTTATAAGTGCTCATGTTATAGTAATGCGAAGCATTATTATCTTGCAATGAGCATTGATTTAATCAGATTTTATCACTAAAAAGTGTGTATTTGTTTACTTTTGTGCATTGTAGGATTGTGAAGATAAATTGGAGAAAAGGAACGAAGTTAGATCGTGTTCGCCATTGTTGGGGAGATTCTTGCACTAAACAAGAAGCAAGGCATGAGCATAGACTTGTGAGTGTGTGCCAACCTCCTTTGGAGGGGCACAAAGGCAGTCACATTCACAATAAGTCTAGCTCGTGCTAACAAGGAGAACTTCACCAATTAGGAGATCTGAAGCAATCGACACGATCTACCATTGATTGTGTGCCCAATTCAACGGCCTCGATGAAGAACGACGAATTCGGGAGCGTTTCGGCAAGTACTGTAGCAGCACTGTAGTAAGCTACTGTTCATTTTTGGCCGAAATTCAGAAAACCAGAGAGTTCACAAGGGCGTGTGGAAATTCCACACGGCCGTGTGAAATCCCGATAAGTTGAATTTAAAGCCGCGACTCAACATTATAAAAGCCCGTTTTGGAGACTGCTTTGGGGATCTTTTTGGCTCTTCTTTGCCCTAACTTCTGGAGAGGCGCGACTAAGGTTTGGAGAGGACTTCATGGAGGTTTGAAGCACGTCATCGGCGTCGACATCAACGTCCGACGGTGGCACAAGACCACGACCACATCGCACACAAGGGGGTTTTCATCTATGCATTCAATTTGTGTTCTTATTATTATTTTGATGGATTTGTATAGCTCCATGAGGAGCTAAACCCCTTGTGGGTATTCGGACTTGTAAACCCTAGGATTATTATGTTTCTTTGACATTACTATTGTGCTTTTCCATAATTGATGAATAAAGTTGAGTTTCAATCTTAAATTATTTTCTTTTATTATTGTTTTCCCTTAGCCGTGACACTAGGGTTGAGAACAATCTAGGTTATCCTTTGGAGGTGTGACAACTCCTATAGGATTAGACTACTAGGATTGAAGAGGGTTGAGAGGGTGAGTCGTGAGGTAGCGGAACGTCCCCTTTCCCCTCCGATGTGATTCTCCCTACCTCCATGTTCCCTGATTTATTCGCAGTCAAGATAGAGTTAGGTGCTAGGCGATAAACTCCCCTAGGCTTTATTGCGTAAATACCAAAATATAGGGTTGAAGTGAATCTTAGCACCGGGACTTAATTTAGACTAGGGTTCTCTCACCTGGACCAAAGGGTTAGAGCTATACATAGGAACAAGGTTAATCACTAGGAGTCCTTAGAACTTAATGCAATTCCACATAGTGTGAGGCTTAGGTAGATAGACTCCCCTAGGGCTTAGTTGACAGGTCAACGAGAGTCAAGGGTCGTAGTAAAACCTAATGACCGGAACATAGTATTGGGGTTAGTCACGGTTGACCTTAGGTTTGGGACCGTGTATTTAAGGATTTTCTCGACTCAATTAACATCAATAGGAAAGTTGACAGGCAGCCCGAAAGTGCATGGGTTTGTCGAAGTAATAAAAGTTACCCCGGTGAGAGGGTAGTCGAATCCACAGGGAATAGGGAGTTAGAATACGAGATTTCTCTATTAAAACTATGCGAAGTACGGAAAAGTGATCAATTGATTCGATGAGTGAATTATGGAAACAATTACACTAAAAGACGAGAAATTAAATAGAGAGATGGAAGATGAGAAAGTGCAAGTAAAAGAGAATAGAGAGGATTTAACAATGAATGAAGCGGGGTATCCGGACAAGCTACCTCTAGGATCTATGCTTCTAGTGCAAGACTCTGCTATTATACTCTCCTATTGATTCCAATTGAGTCGAGGAAATCCTCAGACTCACGGTCCCAAACCTAAGGACAACCGTGACTAACCCCAACATTATTCCCCGGTATTAGGATTCACATCGACCCTTCACTCTATCACTCACACGATTAAGCCCCAGGGGAGTACATCTACCTAAACCTCATACTACGTGGAATTGCATTAAGTTCTAGGGACTCCTAGTGATAATACCTGTTCCTATGTGTAGTTCTAACCCTTTGGTCCAGGAGGAAGAACCCTAGTCTCGATTAAGCCTCAGTGCGTAGGATTCACTTCAACGCTTCACTCTGTTACTCCCGTAACTAAGCCCCAGGGGAGTATATCTACCTAGCACATCACTCTATCTCGACCGCTAATAAATCAAGGAAACGGAGGTAGGGAGAAATCACACCGGAGGGGAAAGGGGTACATCGCTACCTCACAACTCTCCCTCTCAACCCTCTTCAATCTTAAAGAGTCTAATCCTATAGGAGTTATCACACCTCCCAAGGAAAATCTAGATTGTTCTCAACCCTAGTGTCACATCTAAGGGAAAGCAATAGCAAGATAAAATCAAGATTGAAACTCAATTCTTATTCATCAATAATGGAAAAGCATAATAACAATGTCAAAGAAACATAATAACCCTAGAGTTTACAAGTCCGAATACCCACAAGGGATTTAGCTCCTCATGGAGCTATACATGTTCATCAAAGTATATAAGAAAGCACAAAATAAAGACATCGATGAAAACCCCCTTGCGTATGGTGTGGCCGTGGTCTTGTGCGGTCGCCGGACATCGGTGACGATGCCAAAGACGCGCTCTAAACCTTCACGAAGTCCTCTTCAAAACCCTAGCCGTACTCCAGAAGTAGGGGAGAAAGATAGGTCAAAAGATCTCTCAAAAAGTCTCCAAATCGGGCTTTTATAATGTTGAGTCGCGGCTTTAAAATTGCTGAAATCAGGATTTCACACTGCCGTGTGGAATTTCCACACGCCCGTGTGAAATTTTTGGAATGCTGAATTTCGGCCGACAGTGAATAGTAACTTACTACAGTGTTTCTGTTACAGGAATTTGCTATCGTGCTTCTACAGTAATTATGCCGAAACGCTCCCGAATTCGTCGTTCTTCATTGAGGCCGTTGAATTGGGCACACAATCAACGGTAGATCATGCCGATTGCTTCGAGTCTCCTAATTGGTAAAGTCTTCATTGTTAGCATGAGCTAGACTTATTGTGAATGTGACTGCCTTTGTGCCCCTCCAAAGGAGGTTGGCACACACTCACAAATCTATGCTCATGCCTCGTTCCTTACTTAGTCTGAAAATCTTCCCAACAATGGCAAATACGATCTAACTTCGTTCCTTTCCTTCATTTTATCTTCACAACCCTACAATGCACAAAAGTAAACAATTGCACACTTTTTAGTGATGAAATCTGATTAAATCAATGCTCATTGCAAGATAATAACACTTCGCATTACTATAACACGAGCACTTATCAAAAGTATAATAGCATTGTCTTGCACTAGAAGCATAAGTCTTAGGGGTAGCTTGTCCGGATACCAATCTTTTCCCATTGCTAGTCCTACTCTTTTGCTCTTATTTGCACTCTCTCGTCTTCCACACTTCTATTTTAATTCTTGCTTTTACTGATTATTTTCGCACTCACTCACTGATTTCTTTCCACACATCGCGATAGCTAAATAGTGAAATCTTGTGTCTTAAGTACCTATTCCCTGTGGATTCGACTACCCACTCACCGAGGTATTTTATTACTTCGACAACCCGTGCACTTTCAGGCCCCTGTCAAGAGTATCCCTTTCCACCCGGCCATAGTGTAAAGGGCTAGTCACGGTTAACCTTAGGTTTTGGACCGTGTGTATTTGGATTTCCACGACTCATTAAACATCAATTAGGAGGTATAATATTAGTCTTGCACTTAAAACAATAATCCTAGGGTGAGCTTTGTCTAGGTGCCCCATTTTCCCATCGATTACCTCTCTTTACTTTTATTACTCTTTTTGTGTTCTTTTTACTTTCTTTTGCATTTATATATTGACTTCTCTCACCATCGATTTTCTCTATAGCAAATAATGATAACTCTTGTTTCTAAATACTATTCCCTATGGACACGACTACCTACTCACCAAGGTAAATATTATTACTGTGACGACCAGTGCACTTGGGAACACTCATGCAAGGAATGTGTCAACTTTGCACCTATGCACATTCCTAATGTGCTTTTTTCGTTATAAAATGTAGGACCGAATTAAGCATCACCACAGCAAAATACATAAGAATAATACTGAAAAATAAATGACACAAAGATGTTATGTGGAAAACCCCTAAATAAGTAGAATAAAAACCACTGGCAAGGATAGAAGAATTTACTAAGTGGGAAAATTTCAGGAGTTACAAACTCTCTCTGATATTAACATGGAGAAAACTAGTACTCTCTCTTATACTAGGAGAATAGACTAACTCTCAAAATATTTTCTCACTCTCCTTCTTTCTCTCTCTCCCTCTCTCTCTCTCATTCACTCTCACTTTTGTCTCTACGCTTGGTTGTGTAAGAATGGGAATGAGAGCTTCACATATTTATAGGTGGAAATGGTGTGCTAAACCATCCCACAAATTCTCAACCAACGGCTTTGGTGAATCCATTGGTTTGGGCCAACAATTCTCCCACTTAAAGATTTGATTTAAAAACAATCAGATCTTCACACCATTCTTTCTACCTTACCATTTGATATTGCTTAAGTCTCTGTCAGACCACAAGAGGATCGACATCATACGAATCTGTTAGCATTAATTGCTTTTGCCATAAAGTCTGCTAGGTTATCCTTGGTATGAATCTTTTGCATGTCCACTATACCTTCTTCTACTTTCTAATGAACGAAGTGGTACTGAACTCTGATATGCTTTGTTTTTTAATGAAATATTGGATTCCTTGTAAGATGCAATGCACTTTGGTTATCACAATATAAAGTAATGTTCTCTTGTTTGTGCCCGAGTTCTTCCAACACCATCTTCAACCACACTACTTTTTTACTAGCTTGTGTAGCTGCCAAATACTCTACTTCTATCATTGATGTAGCCATGATTGACTGTAGTTTTGAAACCCAGCTCAAAGCTCCTCCTACTAGTGTGAACACATATCCACTAGTGGATTTACTTTTATCAAGATCACCTGCATAATCAGCATCAACATATCAACTGACAGTAAAGTTTGATCCCCCATAACATAATGCAACATTTGAGGTTCTCTTTACATATCTAAGAATCCTCTTATCAACATTCCAATGCTTTTGACCAAGATTCGTCATGTACCGACCTACCACTCCCACTGCATGTGCAATGTCTGGTCTTGTACATATCATGGGGAAGATTAGGCTTTCCACTGCTGATGTATATGGCACTCAAGACATCTCCATCCTCTATTCTTCACTACTAGGACACATACTTGAGGATAACTTGAAATTAACAGGAAGTGGGTAGAAATTGGCTTACAATCTTGCATGTTGAAGTGTTGCAACATCTTCAGATAATTTCTCTGAGAAAGCCAAATCTTCCTATCATTTTTGTCTTGGTGAATTTGCATCCTTAGAATCTTGTTTGTCGGTCCCAAGTCCTTTATTTCGAATTCCCTAGCCAATTGTGCCTTCAACTCCTTGATACGACCTTTGTTGGGGCTTGCAACTAACATATCGTCAACATACAGCAACAAGAAGACAAAATCTTCTTCTTCAAACCTCTTGACATATGCACAAGGGTCTGTATTGAATCTTCTGTATCCAAGGCTTATGATGAAGGAATCGAATCTCTTGTACTAATATCTTGGTGTCTATTTTAGACCATACATAGATTTGTTCAACCTACAAACCAAGTTCTCTTTATCTTTTTCTTCAAATCCTTCTGGTTGGAGCATGTAAATCTCTTTTTCAAGATCTCTATGAAGAAATGCAGTTTTAACATCTAACTGCTCAAGCTGCAAGTCGAATGCAGCACACATCGTAAGGACTACTTGGACTGTTGTGAGTCAAACCACAGGTGAAAATATTTCATTGAAGTCAATTCCTTCCTTCTGAGCATATCCTTTTACCACCAGTCTAGCATGATAATGATCTACTTGATCATCACTATTACTCTTAATCTTGTAGACCCATTTATTGCCAATGGGCTTTTACACTTGTTGTAGTGACATTAGTTCCCATGTCCTAATTTTATGAAGAGCTTCAATTTCTTCTTGCATTACTACCATCCACTGAGATGCATCTGAATTGCTCAATGCTTCTTGAAGAGTTGATGGCTCACCATCCTCAGTTAGAAGACAGTACGCAATGTTACCCTCAATAATATATATATAGTCAAAATGCCAACTTGGTGTCTTTCTTGTATGAGTTAACCGCTAAACTTCTAAAGCTTCAGATTTAGTTGATTCTTGTACATCGTGCTCTAGTGTGGCTTCAGCTTCTTTTTTTACCTATACTGGTGTAGTCTTTGAGCTTTCTTTTGAAGTGCTTTTGCTATTCACTTGTTCTTCTTCTTTGTCTTTTATGAAGATAACATCCTTATTGATTACAACCTTGTGGGTAGTGGGATCCCACAGGCAGTACTCCTTAACACCATCAGCATATCCTAAGAAAATATATTTTCTAGATTTTGGATCCAACTTTGTAGTTTCTTGAGTATTGTACATTACATATACAGGACTTCCAAATATATGAAAGTTTGAATAATCAACTGGCTTACTAGTCCACATCTCCATCGGTGTCTTCAACTTGATTGCAGTTGATGGAGCCTGATTCACCACATAATAGGCAGTGTTGATTGCTTCTACCCAGAACTTTTTGTCTAATCTTGCAGTTCCTATAATAGCTCTCATTCTTTCCAACAGAGTCCTATTCATCCGCTCTACCACTCCATTTTGTTGAGGAGTGTATGCTGTAGTGAACTGCCTTTTGAAACCTTCTTGCTTGCAGAATTCATCAAATTCTTTACTAGTATATTCTCCTCCATTATCAATCTTCAAGCACTTAATCTTCTCGCCAGATTCAAGTTCCACCCGGGCTTTGTAAAATTTGAAGACTTGAAACACGTCAGCCTTCCTCTTGATAGGGTACACCTAATATCTCCTGGAATAGTCATCAATAAATGATACAAAGTAATTTGCTCCTCCAAGAGATGTAACTAGTGCTTTTCATACATCAGAGTGAACCAATTCTAGAATTACTTTGCTTCTAGAATTAGATGTATTGAACTTCAGTCGATGCTGCTTGCTCAAAATGCAATGCTTACAAAAAGGGTAGTGTTACCTTTGTGAGACCTTGAAGTAGATTTCTCTCTGCAAAAATCTTCATTCCTTGTTCTGACATATGTCCAAGTTTCCTATGCCATGTCATTGTGCATCTTTTACTTGGACTACTTGTGCAACTAAAGCTTCTCCTTCTTGCAAAGTTTTTTCCTTCAGTATAAATTTACAACTATCTTCTCTCCCCTTATGCATACAAGCACTCCTCGAATTATCTTCATGTTCTTATTCTGGACTTTAATTTTGCAACTAAGATCATCAAGTTGTCCTATAGACAACAAATTCTTCTTGAGGTCCTCCACATGTCAGACTTCTTGTATGGTCCGAACCGTGCCATCATACATCTTCAGTTTAATGGTGCCAATGCCAACAATCTTCAAGGCTTGATCGTTACAGTTGTACATAGATCCCCCAAAGATAGGTTTATAATGATGGAACCATTTTCTTCGGGAAGTCATGTGAAAAGTGGTTGTTGAATCAAGAAGCCATACATCAACAAATCTTTTACCTGTTGTATTTGCTTCTTCACACATTATGGCCTCTCCATCATCTGAAGTGTTTGTAACATTCCCTTGAGGATTGGAATCTTTTTTATTTAGACTCTAATAATCCTTCTTCAAGTGACCTTTCTTACCATAGTGGTAACACTTGAAAGTCTTCTTACTCCTTGACTTTGATCTACCATGATTGTATCTCCCACTGGATCCACATTCTATTGGTATTTCTTTCATCACCGTCAAAGCCTCTGCTTGTTGTGAACTTGCTAGCTTGTCTTCCTTGTTCTTGTGGCAACTCTCTTCCTCCAAAATAGCAGTTGCAATGTTATTAAAGACTAGACTATCCGTGGGGACATTATTTGTTAAGTTGATTACGAGTTGATCATATGAATCTGGTAGACTTTGGAGTAGAATTTCTGCACGTTCACATGACTCTATTGTATGTCCCAAAGATGTGAGTTAGAAAAATAGATTGTTCAGTGTGTTCATGTGCTCCGTCACTGAAATAGATTCTGCTATACGCAAAGTATAGAGTCTCCTCTTAAAAAAAATCTTGTTGTGTAGTGACTTGACCTTGTACAACTTGGTGAGGTGATCCCTGATCTCTTTCGCCTTCTTCTTCTCTACTATGCTTGATAGAACTCCATCAACAAGTACTAGATGAAGATTGGCAACAGCGTTCCCATCCATCTCATTCCACTTGTCATCTTTAACCTCAGCTAGTTTTTCGGTGATAGCAGCCAAACAGTTTTTCTTCCTCAGGATTGCCTTTATCTTCAGCTTCTACTGTGAGAAATTACTCCCACTGAATTTTTTCAATCTCATATTTTGTTGTCATTGCTTCTATTAGAAATTACTACAAGAGCAGTAATCAGTCTAAAAAAAATGAATAATAATCTAACTTATTTTCTGATGTGGAGAATCCACTTATAGTGGCAACCACAGAGCATATGATAAGTAGATATATTTACATCCAGATCTAGCTCTGATATCACTTGTTATAATTTGTAGGATCGAATAAAGCAGTACCACAGCAAAATAAATAAGAATAATGCTAAAAAATAAATGACACAAAGATGTTATGTGGAAAACCACTAAGTAATTAGGGTAAAAACAACGGACAAAGATAGAAGAATTTGCTAAATGGAAAATTTTCAGAAGTTATGAACTCTCTCTAATAACAAGGAGAAAACAAGTACTCTCTCTTATACTAGGAGAATATGCTAACTCTCAAAATATTTTTCTCACTCTTCTTCTTTCTCTCTCTTTCTCTCTCATTTACTCTCACTTTTCTCTCTACACTTGGTTGTGTAAGAATGGGAATGAGAGCTTCACATATTTATAGGTGGAAATGGTGTGCTAAACCAGCCCATAAATTCTCAACCAATGGCTTTGGTGAATCTATTAGTTTGGGCCATTGGTATGGGGCAACATTTTTTACTTTGTCAAAATAAAATAAAATAATGGTCAAGCGGATTTTATTCAACAAAGTAGAGTTATCAATTCAAGTAATACTACCCCGTCATTATTCTTGCACCAATATATCTTTCATATTTCCCAAAATACGCATGGGCTATGTGTGATCATACCAAGTTGTTAAACATGGAAGAAAAACAGCCAATCAAGCTCATTCGTTAGAAATGCTATATTTTGTTTCATTCTTGTTCTTCATTTCCTTCATCTAGAATCCATAGGGTTGTCATATTTGGAATTTAATGTGATATGCTTTGGTTACAATTTCTTTCATACTCTTCTAATTACTATTGCGATAGGTCAGTGAATCATGGAGCTATTTTGTCAAATATACTGTCAAATATACCATCAACACATTGTGCTCAATGGGTAAGAATAAAAATAAAATAAAAAAAGCTCGTTTTTGAATTGTTTAGCCTATTTTTGAAAAAAATATATAATTTTTAAAAATATCAGATTTTAGTTTTTTTAAGAAACTGATTTGTTTAAATAATAATAATAATAATAATAATAATAATTATTATTATTATTATTATTATTATTATTATTAAATTGGCAAACATTTTCCCACATTTCTTAAAACCTCGTTACTGCCAATAGGATAAGTAATGGGTAGGGATGACAAGATTTTAACCTTAGTTTAATTTTTGATCCCAATCAAAGGTGCTTTTGTTTAAAACATATTTCTTTTTGGGAAAATGATTTATAATTCTCTGGAAGTTTCAAAATATCCCAGATAGACCCTTTGACATTTGAATTTACTAGATAATCCTTTTTTAGACAGTTTACTTTTCAATTAATGCAGCTCACTCTGTGAGTTTATTCTATTTTACAATATATGCTCCCCACTTAAAATATATAGTTTCCGTTTAATATTGCGAGTTTTCGTTTAATTGCATAACTTTTCACTTAACATATAATACATTTGCGTATAAAATTTGACCTTTATGCTTAAAATTATGTGTTTTCTGATTAAAAACTTGAAAGCCAATCTTGTCAACATCAACTATCTCCATGCCAACATCAGCCACATTTATGTCAAAAAAATCTAAAAAGTAACCTGCTAGAAAAAGAAAAGACCCTCCGTGATAATCAAAGTCATGTATTTTTTTTTTTTGTGAATACTTTAATTTCTATATATATATATATATAACATGCATAATTTGTTTAATTTATCCTCCCACATATAATCCCACATAAACATTTTGAGCTGTATTAACTATTTTTTTTCAATTAACTTCAAAATAATTTAATTAAGAAATAATTGTTAATTCGGTTTAAAAACGTTTATGTATATACATTTGAAACACAGTCATTGACCATGGTTATGTAGGGGAAAAGAAAATTAAATAAAATCATTCTCTAAATAGGATTAAAATGTTAGAAATTTAAAATAACAATCAATCAGTTTTGATTAAAAAGTAAGCCAAAAGTCAACCAAAAAATCATTTCCAAAGTTCATGAAAATAATTTATTTTTTAAAAAATAGATTTTAAACAAATAAAAAATACAAATAAATTTTATAAAATGTATAAAAATACTTTCCATTTTAAAAACTCTAATAATAATATTTTGAAAAAAAATAGGTTTTCTTTAAATAAAAACTTAATAGGTATTTTTTAAATCAATAGTATTAAAAAAATATCAAAAACATAAAAAAGTATTATGATAATATACAAAATGTAAGAGCTAAGTTGAAAAAAACTTTTATTATTATCATTATTGTTAGGGGAATTGTTTATATCATTCCTCTAATTTTCTCACTTGATCCAAAAATCCAGGACTATTTTGTATCTTCAAAGAATACTTTTTTCTGACACTGATAGCTTATTTTCATTGTTTTTGTTAGAAATGCTCCTCAATAATTTTAAACAGAAACACAAAATAATAAACAAGAATTTAAGATATTAAATATAAAAAAAATTATTAAACAAAAATGTTACATTTTAAATGAAAATTTATGTAATTACATGTCAACACACAATGTTAAATAAAAATACTTAGTAAACGTGAAGTACATTTCGTAAGCGGGGAAAAATTAGATTTTTAATTAAAATAAATTGATGCAAGGACTGGAAAACAAGTAAATTGAAAAAAGAGGGATTGTAGGGGAAATTGAAATATCAGAGGACAGGGGATATTTTAAAAATGAGAAGAACTAATAAATAATTTTCTCTTTTATTATTCATTATTAATAAAAATTTAAAAAAAAAAACTAACCCAAATATTTTAAAATAAAAGTTATTTTCATGGGTTGAAATTTACATATAGGGTTTTGATATGTAAATATGAAAAATTTACAGAGTAAATATTATTGTAGATCACCTAATTATACTCAATTCTCACTTTGGATACCAAATTTTGATTTGTATCAAAATGGTCACCTTATTTCAATTTGGTTTCAAAAAGATATTACCCAAAGAATCCGGTGAAATTATACTGACGTGGACTCCGGCAATCCAATGTGGTCGACGGATTTCCACATCACACTTCCCAATGACCTTACTACATTTATTAAAATACCATCACATTACCCGCCCCAATGTATGACATGGATCATAGTAGTGTTTTCATCTACGTGGCAAGGCCATTGGACAGGTGATGTGGATATCCCGTGACCACGTTGGATTGCCGCGATCCACGTCTGCATAATCTCATCGGATTCTTTTGGATAATATTTTTTTTAACTAAATTGAAATGAGATGACCATTTTGATACAAATTGAAATTTGATAACCAAAATGAGAATTGTGTATAATTAGGTGATCTACAGTAATATTTACTCAAAATTTACATATAGGGTTTTGATTTAAAAAATATCAATTGCGCACAGCAAATGATGCTATGTAATTATGAAAAATTTTAAGGGGTCAGACAGAAAATATCAATAGGGTTTTGATACATCGATATAATAAGCTAGGGTTTCAATATCGTCCACCCCTTCCTCGTGGGCGACCCATCTTTTCAAGCGACCTGCTGTTCAGATCTTGAATCAATTCTCGAAGTATGATTCATCCTTTCGTTTGCGCATATTTAGTGATTTCCCATTCTATTCTTTTCTGTTGCCAAAGATCGTCCAAGATGTTTTTTTTTTTTTTCCGTCTTATGGTTTAGTTCTTCGCTCCTGTTGATTGTATGATTTCTTCCTATAATTTTTGCTTCTCGAGGTTTGCTGTTCTAGTTTGTTATTTATTTATGATTAATTTGATCTATTTTGATTCAAATATTGTGGTCGATAGGGTTTTAGTACCATCATCCTGTGATTGATATCATGGCTTGGAACCTTCTGTTCATTAGGTTAAGGGTTACTAATTTTATGCTTTAGTTTTATGTTTTCTAATCAATCTGATGTTTGTAGTGTTGGAATGTGAAAAGGAAAATAAATTCTGACTTGGGGTTGGATATTTATCTGCTGCAGTTATTTATTGTTCATTGTCGGCTTTCTCTTCATGGCAACCCGTAAGTATTTCTTGCTACCTTTTTTTTTTCTTGAATGATTGCTACTAATATTTCGAATGACCTTTAAATTTTGCCAATTGGTTGGATATTGTTCCTAAAATTTAAATACTGTAATACCAATTTGCGTAAAAGGTAATTTTGCTGCAAATACTTAGATGGGGAAGAAAGGTCTATTTGCTCCATGTTGTGTGCGTCACTGACTTCAAATTAGTGATTTTGTACTGTTGTATTTCCTCTTACTTATTGGTATTTGCAATTCTCTCTTATGAATATGGCACATCCTGTTTCTGAATTGTATGATTATGCTGGATGTGAGAAATAATAGTGATTAAGAATGATTCAAACTGTGTTGGCTTCAACTTTGGGGTGATAAATTTAATATCTGTTCCATTGAAATTTTATTTGATTTTATTTTTTATGTAACTGCGTAGGTATTCAATTTGAAAACTCTTGTGAGGTTGGAGTTTTCTCCAAGCTGACAAATGCATACTGTCTGGTTGCAATTGGAGGATCAGAAAGTTTTTACAGTGCTTTTGAAGCTGAGCTTGCGGATGTTATACCTGTAGTCAAGACCTCAATTGGAGGTACAAGAATAATTGGAAGACTGTGTGCAGGTGAAGAACAGTTTGCAATTATGAAAATATGCTTCCATAATGTGTAGGTGATTGCTAAATCTTTGTTTATTAATTCAGGAAACAAGAATGGGCTTCTCTTGCCGCACACTACCACTGATCAGGGTATGCTTCATCTCCAGTTTTGTAGTCCTGAATTTTATTTGGCTAGCTTCTTGTACAAGAATAATTACTGTACTTTTTTCTGTGAATTTTTAAACTCACATTGTTGAACTTTTCAGAACTTCAACATCTGAGGAACAGCTTACCAGACCAAGTCGTTGTTCAGCGCATTGATGAACGCCTGTCTGCTTTAGGCAATTGCATAGCTTGCAATGATCATGTTGCCCTTACACATACTGATCTGGACAAGGTATTTTCAATTTTCTACTCTGACCTTTAGGGCAGTTGTAGATTTTCTATTTTTGTGTCATAGAATTTTCTACTCTGATCTGGACAAGGTATTTTCATTTTAATAATTTCCTCGTGTTCTTTTCTATTAGTGTTTTACTTGTTAATGTACTGAAATCATGATATTCTGTTCAGACACCAGATTTATGTTAGTTTCGTGATATAAGCTATTGAACTTCCAGGAAACAGAAGAACTCATAGCTGATGTTCTTGGAGTTGAAGTCTTCAGGCAAACAATTGCCGGAAACATTCTTGTTGGCAGTTATTGCACCTTTTCCAATAGGGGTGGCTTGGTAAGACAGCACAATAATATTTTTGTTTGATTTTTAATGACTTACAGAAACATCAATTGCTGTCTGTATCGAAATAGGTTCATCCGCATACATCCATTGAGGACCTTGATGAACTGTCCACCCTTCTCCAAGTCCCACTGGTTGCTGGAACTGTTAACAGAGGGAGTGAAGTTATTGCTGCTGGAATGACTGTCAATGACTGGACTGCATTCTGTGGCGCCGACACTACTGCAACGGAGCTCTCTGTCATTGAGAGCGTCTTCAAATTGAGAGAAGCTCAACCAAGCGCTATTGTGGATGAAATGCGGAAGTCTTTGATTGACACATATGTCTAATGCTGTGTTTCATGCTTGATCTGAATGAGATGTTTTTGGCGTCAATGCCAATCTAATGATATTGTGTCTTACTTTGCACTGTATCTGCTTCTTTAGAAAAAAATATAAAGGAGAGAAGTTTGGTCGAGATTTATTGTGGCTATGATAACTTTGTTTTTCTGTTTAATTATTCACTCAGCAAGAAGTCTTTCTGTATTGTTTTTGCACTTTAGCATGGTTTTTTGTTTGGCTGATGCAAACAGGACCTTTCCAGTATTTTACAATCAAGCATCACTGGATTAGTAAAGCAATTTAAGCAGAAAAGGTGTAGCTCAGGTGCCGCAGATCAGATGAATTGCAAGTATGTTAACAAAGGCTCTTTCTAGGGAGAAATTCCAGTACATTAGACAGCTTCTTTAGAGTTCCAGAATTGCAAATGAAGTAGTGTTACAATTAATCAACGTGCGGTAAATTTTATAGGGTAAAAAAACCTTGTGGTCTTACATATTTGCGGTATAGGGATAGTGTTATTATTATTATTATATATTGAGGAATTTTTGTTTCTTGGAAATGTGATTTTCCGTTTGGAAAAATATATTACTGAGTCGTTAACACCATTAAATTTTTAGTTGGCAGGGACTTGATTATTAATTTATTTACAAATTCAGTTCTTATGAAAAAAATATTTTTTTTTTATTATGTGACACATGGTGGATTTTTAAATGAATTTGATTTTGCCTTTGTAAAGATGACAGGTTGGGGAATAATTAATGACAATAATTATGAATATTGAATAATTAATGACAATACATAAATATTTAATAAATATAAAAATAAATGAAAGAATAATTATTTTATCAAATAAATTAAGTAAACAAGTTGGAGAATAATTGAATAACTGTAAAAGTTTGTTATTACCTATCATTATAAAAGTTGTACTTATCTCTCTCTAAGGATGATTAAATCACAATTACTTAATCAGTATTTTGCTCCAAAGATCACACACATGAACATAGAGCCATAATTCACGACAATAATATGTGAGATTAGAAATAAAAACTTAAGAATGGAATTATTTTATTTCTAATTCACCGAATTAGAAATAAAATAATTCCATTCACACATGAACATAGAACCATAATTCACGATAAGAATATGTGAGATTAGGAATTAGAAATAAAATAATTCCATTCTTAAGTTTTTATTTCTAATCTCACACACACACACACATATATATATATATATATATATATATATATATATATATTTTTGAGAAAGGTGACAAGCGCCGGAACTTCAGAGATGGACACGTGGGGGAGCCGCGCTCACCACCGACCCTCGCCGGAACCATATTCTCACATATTCTTGTTGTAATGAATTAGAAATAGGATATAATTTTATTTCAAATTTAGAAGCGGATTATATTCCTGTTTTTAATTTGGAAACCAAATAAAATTCTGTTTTCAATAAAATTAAAAATGGATAAGAAACAGATTTTAAATTTTACTTCATTATACTTCAACAAAATAAATAATAACTCAATTTCTCATTCACTTTCAATTAAATAAAAAATAAATTGATTTTAAATAAATAATAAATTTTAAATCCACACAAAATAAATAATAGAAACAAATTTCTTTTAACAAATTCTACTTCATTCTATTTAAAACAATTATTACCAGATATATATATATATATATATATATATATATATATATATATATATATAATATGGGTTTTTTTTTTTTTTGGAGAAAATCCCTCCTTTTTTTTAATAGGCTCTATATCTTGTTGAGGCTTCCTTTGGAGTTTTTACTACTAGAAAATAGGGTTGTCAATGGGCCCCGACACCGACGGGGAACTTGATTCCCTGCCCCTTCAGGGCCGGTGACGGAGAAAATTTTCGGGGGTGTGAGGCCATTTATTCTTACCTAGGCTTTAATTAGGGTTGACTAGTTAAAAATAGAAGTAATCACAAATCAAATTTAATTTTTCAGATGATTGCAGGTTTATGACTTCCATTAAGGGTAAGCCTCTAATGTTAATTACCCCATACATTGTCGTGAGAACTTCCGATTAAAAAATAAGTGTGAATAAAAAATGATTGAACAAACATTAATTTTCATTAGTTTCAAAAAGAACATGAGTACATGAGCAAGAATACAAAATTCTAAGAAAACTATATATTTTCTTTTTTCATGCTTCTTTTAACTTTTCTTTTATTTGCACGACTTGGCTGGTGCTATTGGCTCCTTCGCTAAAAGCATATTGGAAGACATTTTTTAACTCGATGACTATAGACTTCTTAATTTTTTTTTTTTGTGTGTCTATATTTTGACATATCACATAGATCTCAAACTGTGTCTACTCTACATCTATGAGTTGTCCACTTGATTCTCTTTGATTTTTTTTTCATTGCTAGAGACTTTGGCGCTTTGTATTTGTGAAATCTTTAAGTCTTTGACTTGTGGAACTTCTTAGGTCTTTTCTTTCTTTGTGTCCTGAGACTTCAATACATTTGTCACTTATATAAAATATGTAGGTCTTGACTCTTCTATGCTTTTGAGCCTTGACCATCATATTATTAAGTTGTGACATTACACATGATTGGGTAATTAACTTAGCAATTTTGACTTGTTTTTTAAAATGGATCTCATGCTGCAATCATAAACTTGATTTCTGTTGACTAAGTCATCAAATGACTTTTCCAGTTAACCTCTATGAATATCCAACATTGGATCTCACAGTAGGTAAAAGAACATGTTTGAAAGTTTTTAGCACCCTTGTGAGCATCGAACATATGAACTCATAGTGAGTTTGAAGAGAAAACTTCAAATGGTTCCTATCACCATTGTGAGCATCAAGCATGAGACCTCACAGTTGGATTTGTAGAGAACACTTAAAAATTTTTCATCTCACCCTTACGAGTGTCAAACATGAGACCTCACAATGAGTTTCAAGAGAATAGAAAATTTTTTATCAACTTTTTTTTTTCCACTCTTATGAGTACCGAGAGACCTCACAGTGAGTTTTTTTTAAAAAATTCTTTATAAGGAATTTTCATAAACTCTTTTTTCTCACTCCAATGAGTATCGAGAAACCTTAAAGTGAGTATCGAGAGAGTGTTTTTATAAAAAAAAAATCATTAATTCCCTTTTTTCACTCCAATGAGTGTCGAGAGATTTCAAAGTAAGTTTCAAGAGATTTTCATAATTTTTTTATCCACCCCAATGAGCGACACGACCTCTAAAGAGTGCATTTCATATAGATATTTTTATACCCTTTTCAGGAGGGATACAGCACCACTCAGCTCTCGGACGCCGCAAGGCTAACCAACAACCTGGAATCCATAATATTTAACACAAAGACATAGGAGAGAGATAGGGCGATACACAACAGAAGCAACAACCACAACAATGATATACAATAATAAACAAAGTCACAAATGCGTACGGAAGCTATAACAACGACAACAAGTGTTAATACACAAGAGTTTAAAAGTTAAATATATACAAAACCATGCAACAAGGTTTACTACAATCTAGTGGATCCATAAGTCAAGACTACATGTCCATGGCATACATGAAACAGGAAAGATACACAGAAGGTAGAACAGCAACAAATGCCCAGCACACTATCGTCCTGCTTCACCTACTACCTGCAGTAGTCTTGAAGAAGAAAGAGGGGTGAGCAACTATCGTTACTCAGTGAGGGGAGATTAGCACAAACTCACCAAAAAACACCAATAACAAAGATAATAAATAATACACCAAAATAAATACCTTACCAAAAACAAGATAAACATTTAGAACATAATTACATATGATAGCAAACTTTAGCATAGTATAACAAAAAGATAGGGTTAAGAAACCCTTTTCACCTCAACAAGATTTTAATAACTTCAAATCTGTTAAAATACTAAACATTGAGTCAAAATATAAAAGATGAGTTAAACATCAAACAAATCATCCACCACAACTCATAAAACTCAAAATAATTTGAAACATCGTCATAACCAGATAAGTAATGTGAATTTCAAAATAAATAATGCCAAATCGAATTTATGGGAGCCTGTCATCCGAAGAGTAACATCTGGGCTTTGCCCCCTCACCATAAATTCAAGATGACAACAAAAAGAGAATAGAATAGATTAAATCTCGAATCAATTAAAAGAAATACCAGCTCGAGATTACTCAACTCTCGAGTCAAGTCAAATTTGTGAGAGACTGTCCTCCTAGGAGTGACAGTTAGGCTTTGCCCCCTCACCACAAGTTTGAGATGACCCAAGGCAAGTAACTCAACAAAAATAAATCTCAAACCCAATATAAAAATAATACCCAGCACTCACCCAGCACTCACCCAGCATTAAGTGGTCTAAAAGAATCCCTTAGCCTCGCCGTGGCCACGGCTAGCTTTAGGGCCGTCAAGGTACTCATACCCTTGATGTTGACCGACTGGTACACTGGTTGGTGACTCCAGCTTCCCAGTGGGTATCCAATCAGGGTTCTTCACTCCCACCTGAACTGGCCCTCATAGTAATTAATTCGGTCTACCATGCCACCTCAATAGGCTAGCCGTGGGGACCACCTACCATAGTAGGGCATCACCACACAAACCCAACAATAAACACAACTACACACAAAGCACAATAGCCAATAAATGCCCAACAATCAATAACACCTCCACATTTCCACCAGGAAATGATAAAAAGCACAAATGCAGCTCAAGCTTCTAAACACAAAGAGATAAATAAATCCCAGCACAAGAAACAACATGAAAAACCTCTCAACCATTCAAACTGAGTTTCAAGACTTAAATTCCACAAAACCAAACATTTCCACAATCAATCCCAAGTTTCATACAAAACAAGGATTTCCCAAACTCATTAAGGTGGTATTTTATCACAAATCGAACGTTAACAAATCAATTAGCAAATAAGACATTCAAGATCTTTCTCAATACTAACTATCATTCACCAAAATTCAAAACAAGTGTAAATCAATAAAACTATACTTATAACATGATATAAGTGTATATATGTATGTGTGTGTGTGTGTGTGTGTGTGTGTGTGTGTGTGTGTTTATATCTAGCTATCGGCATTCTTCTAATAAAGCTATGCTTAGTATTCCCACACACTAAATTGGCGATTTATCTCCCTCGTAAGCTACTCCTCAGCTAATCCCTTGCCTCGAGCCAATGCATCTTCCCCTAGCTAAAGCACCACAAACAACAATGTTAGCACAAGCCACACAAACAAACCCTAGGTTCCCTTACCAGCAACCCTAACAAGCTCTAGGGTTGCTCCACTAATACCTCAAGCCACTAAACAAAATCTAAGGGTTTAAGCTCCTCTCTAACCCAAGGAAACCAAGAAAACAAGGAAAGCTCACCGAAGCTACAGTAGCTCCGAAAACAAGGAAGAACACTCTACTATTTCTTGAGATCAAAGCCAAACAATCCAAGGCAAAAGTTCTCTCAAGATTCAAAAACAATAAACAAGAATGAAAACAATGATTAAACTCCAACCCAAGGTTACAAACTAACCCTAGACTCATTCATCCAAAGAAGAAGAAAGGAAGTAGAGTAGAAGAGCTTACCTTGAACAACCAATGGGTTGATTTTCAAGCTCCACAAACAAGCCCAAAAACTCATCCAAAACCAACCATAAACTCTTAAGAATGATGGAGGAAGAGAGGGGAAGGGATGAGGGGGTTTTGGGAGAAGAAAGCAATGAAAATGGGCTCAAAACGGGTTAAAAAACCCAAAACTAGTGCTTGTGCGGGCTGGTGTGTGGCCCACGTAGTAGCCGCACACCCCACAGCCTGGGATGTGCGGCTTGGTGTGGGCCTGCACACAGGCCGCACACCCTTCTGTTTGGCATGTGCAGGCCACACAGTGGCTGCACACAAGGCCGCACAAGGCACAGAAAAGGCTGTGCGGGCTGTTTATAGCCCGTACACCCTCTGTACGGCCTGTACACGGCCCAAGCACCCCTTAAAGCCCTCAAAACTCGACCTAAAACCCTCGGCAAGTGGCAACAACTCAAAACAAAGAAGAACTCAACTAAAACGATAAACAAACAAACAAGGAAAGATCGAAAAACACCGATCTACACAAGGAGGAAAAACCCGAACTACTATATTCTTGCAACAGAAATTCCCAGGAGCCACTATCCCCTTGCCTACCATACATGGATCATCTTCCCAATCATAGGTATTTCAAACTTGTAAACTAGTAATTAGATACTTTGCATACTTCCATGATCAAAAGTTATTATTTCATTTATGTGTATGTGTTTGTGATCGGGTGATACTCTCTATAAGTTTCTACTGCTATATTATTGTTTTCATTTCTTTATTTTTAAACATGTAAGTGTAATTATTACAGAATCAATGCATTGGATCTCAGACCCGTAAGGCTAACACAGCAGGGTCTAGTGTGCATGTTCTAGTAATTGTACATTATATATATAATGTTGTGTTTATGAATAGTATCTAATACTCTAAATTATTCTTGCAGAATCAGGCTTCTCCAAAACATTGATGCACTCTTAGGAGGTTCAATGATCAATACCATTGAATGTTTGATATTTTTCCCTTGTTTGATGTGATTGTATGCGAACTTTGAATGTTCTTGGTGTCTCTATGAGATTTTCCTTCAACTTTACCTTTCATATTTTGTTAAATACTTGTAATTGTCAACGAGATTCAAGATCTCTAAGTTGAGGTATATATCTTTGTGGCATTGAAATACAATAATGTACATTATTTATTGCTTTTATATTTGTTTTTATTAACATATGGAGAACCTTGAAGATTAATTTGGGTTTTAGATACGCAATAATCATGTTATTACAGGTATTAAATGCAAAAATATGAAAAAAAAACAATTACAGTGTTTATGTCATTACCGGAGTTTATTTAAAAACGCCGACATAATCAACAGAGATTCACAGAACACCAGTCATTTTCGCGGCGTTTATCCCAAACATGCTGCCCCGTCGGCGGCGTTTTATTACTGAAAACGACGCCAATAAAAAAAATCATATATTAAACACAGTAATTTTGCCGTCATTTATAAATAAAAATGTCGAAACATTTGTGGTGTTTATATTGAGAACGCTAGTAAATCTGGGTTTTTCTCGGAGAATTGGCTACAACATTGGCAGCGTTTTATGTTCAAACGCCGTGAACATTAGTGGTGTTTCAAGTTATCAAACGTCGCTAAATGGCGGCGTTTGTTCTTAAAAACACCGCTCTTCTAGCGACATTAGAATTCCCAGCATTTGTTCCGGCATTTCCCAAAGTCACCATTTAGTGATTTAGTGGCATTTATAAATGCCACCAAAGGTCAATAAAAACACCTGGGAAGACCTAATATTTTGTAGTGGGTCTAGCGAACACCGTCATGCGAGTCTTCCCCTCTTCGCTACAGGGTTATTATTGCCTACAACACTTGGGGGTGAACTTCATGAAAACCAACGTAAGACTAAGGAAAGTATTAAGAGAGCAGTGTTGGCTAATAATCATTAAAATTATGTAACCTGATAAGTGCTTGTGTTATAGTAACTCAAAGCGTTATTATCTTACAATGAGCATCCTTTTTATCAGATTTTATCACTAAATGGTGTGCATTTATGTACTCTTATGCATTGTAGGTTTGTGGAGCTACTTTGAAGAAGAAGAACAAAGTTAGATCATGTTTGCCATTATTGGGGAGTTTTCGGACCAAGCAAGGAACAAGGCACGAGTTTAGACTTGTGAGTGTGTGCCAACCTCCTTTGGAGGGGCACAAAGGCAATCACATTCACAACAAGTTTAACTCATGTAGCTTAGCAGAACTTTACAAAGAAGGAGATTTGAAGCAATCAGCATTATCTACCATTGATTGTGTGCCCAATTCAATGGCCTCGATGAAGAACAACGAATTCGGGAGCGTTTCGGAGAGTACTGTAGCAGCATTATAGCAAGCTACTGTTCACTTTCAGCCGAAATTCAGAAAACCAGAGAGTTCACATGGGCGTGTGGAAATTCCACATGGCCGTGTGAAATCCCGATAAGTTCAATTTTAAAGCCGCGACTCAACGTTATAAAAGCCCATTTTTGAGACTTTTTACATATCTTTTGACCTATATTTCTCCCCAACTTCTGGAGAGGGCTGCTAGGGTTTCGGAGAGGACTTCATTGAGGTTTGGGAGAGTGTCATTGGCATCATCACCGACGTCCGGCGGCCGCACAAGACCACGACCACATCTTACGCAAGGGGGTTTTCATCGATGCTTTCAATTTGTGCTTTCTTTTATACTTTGATGAATTTGTATAGCTCCATGAGGAGATAAACCCCTCGTGGGTATTTAGATTTGTAAACCCTAGGATCATTATGTTTCTATGACATTGTTATTATGCTTTTTCCATTATTGATGAATAAATTCGAGTTTCAATCTTAATTATCTCTTGTAATTGTTTTCCCTTAGCCGTGACACTAAGGTTAAGAACAATCTAGGTTATCTTTTGGAGCTGTGATAACTCCTATAGGGTTAGACTGCTTAAGATTGAAGAGGGTTGAGAGGATGAGTCGTGAGGTAGCGGAACGTCCACTTTCCCCTCCGGTGTGATTCTTCCTACCTTCATTTTCCTTGATTTCTTAGCGGTCAAGATAGAGTGAAGTGTTAGGAGAGGAACTCCCCTGGGGCTTAGTTGCGTGAGCAACAGAGTGCAGGGTTGAAGTGAATCCTAGTGCTGGGGCTTAATTTAGACTAGGATTCTTCCACCTGGACCAAAGGATTAGAACTACACATAGGAACTGGTTTTATCACTAGAAATCCCTAGAACTTAAAGCAATCCCACGTAGTGTGAGGCTTAGGAAGACGTACTCCTCTAGGGCTTAGTTGACAGGTCACCGAGAGTCAAGAGTCGTAGTGAAACCTAATGCCGGGGCATAGTGTTGGGGTTAGTCACGGTTGACCTTAGGTTTGGGACCGTGTGTTTAAGGATATCCTCGACTCAATTAACATCAATAGGAAAGTATAATAGCATAGTCTTGCACTAGAAGCATAAGTCCTAGGGGTAGCTTGTCCGGGTACCTTATTTCATCCATTGCTAGTTCTTCTCTATTTACTCGTTCTTGCATTCTCTTGCCTTCCATCTTTCTATTTAATTTCTTGTTTTTTCATATTGCTTTCATATTCACTCATTAATACTTTTCACACCCACCGTACATTACTTAGCTAATTAGTGAAACCTCGTGTCTTAAGTCCCTATTCCCTGTGGATTCGACTACCCACTCACCAGAGTAAATTTATTACTTCGACAAGCCCGTGCACTTGCGGGATACACGCAAGGGGTCGTGTCATAACCTTACACATTGAAAGAGTTTAATTTGCAGTTTGTAAACTTGCATCTACATTGGGCGACGCGCACGCTTGGTTGCTTCACAACTCCTATGTTTACCATTAGTCAAACATTGTTCATTGCTTCACAACATCAAGAAGTGATTGACAACCACAATAGTGCAGTCAGCCTCCAGATCCGGAAGTTGTCCTATATAAGTTGGGAAGTGCATGGCCTCCAGTGCAAGCATGCAAGTGTCACAATCATGCAAACAGACATGAATGTCCATTGTTATGTAGACGATTATTTTATTGTCGAATGTTATCATCATGAATTTGCCAACCCAATATACCCGATTATTGACAGTGACAAGCCATCTAATGACAAACGTGAACTTTGAATGCGGCTGCCAATATAAAAAAAATGATATGGCCATCCACGAAGGAAGAGAATCAAGTCACATGCTTTAGATGCCCACGATTTACATTGTAGTCAGTGTCATCAAAATGGACATAATCGTCGATCATGTAATGTAGTCATAGCGGATTGAGCAGTCTATGCATAAACGGGATAAAATACAAGTCTTTCTACTGAGACTAAAGTTACATTAGTACTATTGTTTTTGACCATACATGAAAGAGAAATGCAGAAACATTTGCACTTCTCCAATGCGCCTGCGTCAGACCTCATCGCACTTATGTCTGTGGCATTGTCATCAGGTGCGGCATCTAAGTCCACCATTGTATCCTCCTTCCCAATAGTGATCTTTTGCCCATCAGCGCCCTCTTCCCTGGTAGGGTCCTCTTCTTGGGAAGTCATATGTACGGGTCATATACCCGTATTCATCACTCTAAATAACAGAACTGTATGACATCATTACACAGGAGTTGATAAGAATACACATAAAACACATATTCTACATAGGGATGGCAATGGGTCGGGTCGGGTGTGGGTTTTGCCATACTCGTACCCGTACCCGCTACCCCTGCCCCCATACCTGAACCCGAATCCGAACCCGGCGGGTTTTTAAAACCCCAACCCACACCCGCACCCGACGGGTAATCGGGTACCCGCAAGTATACCCACCCCGCCATAACCCTATTTAAGAATATTTAAAATAAAATTAAAATACAAAGTAAAAATTAAAAATTTCGATCCAAAATCATAGTTTTTTTGTTTCAATGAACACCATAGAGTAGAAATTAAAAATAAATATTCAATGCAACACAAAATAGATAAATTCAACACTATATAGTGGGAATTTAAAAAACCTTAACAAAAAAAATTGAATATATATAATTGGGTATGTTTGTTAATTGAATTTCGGGATCGGGTTTGGGTTCGGGTCGGGTATCAGGATTCCCATACCCGCACCCGCACCCGCTTTATATTAATCGGGTTTTACCCGAACCCGACCCGAAATCCAGTCAAATCGGGTTTTACCCGTCAAACTCGGGTCGGGTTTGGGGATTATTGCCATCCCTAATTCTACACATGCAAACGATGTTATGCACATGAAAGTTGTTTGTTACACAAGAAACGTTAAATATACATAGAAAAACCTAATGTTTAAACAAGTAACATTAAACCTACACATGAAAGGATAATAATATACAAATGCTTCATAAACTATGCTTAATATAGAAATTCCATACCATACAGAGAGAAAAATTATTTGTCGACATGAGTGTTCAGGTAGATCGAGATGGTTACTTGTTCGATTTGATTCAACATATTGAAACTTGCATAATTCTTCTTCTTTGGGAGGAAACCTATTTCGGAATTCTTCTAAACCTCATGGTAGACCTGACTCTCTACTAGACCCTCATATGGTACAAGTGCAAGCGCTTCACCTTCCAGTTTATTTTTCCTTAAACTACTAAGAGACTCAAGTAGCTAGAAAATGATTGTAGATATATATACTTAATTTTCAAAACTCAAATGTCAAAGAGTCTGTCCGGAAGATTTTGAAACTTTTAAGGGCCTACAGTTAATTTGCCTATAGTTAATTTTCATATATATATATATATTACAAAAACCAATTGTAGACATACATAATCATCTAAAATTTGGCATTTTTGTAAGGCTATATTGACATCTGTTTAAGTTTAGGTTGCCCATGACATTATTATATTCCAAAGTTAGAAATGTGAGTGTTTTTTTTTGCATAAATTATTATTTTCATTTTTTAATAAAAAAATCAAATCAAATTGTTATTAATTTTATATCATGTTGGGGAACTAATTTTACAAACAATTTCAAAGTTTTAAAAAGAAATCAAAGAAATATCAATTCTAAGCGATCGATAGCTAAAACAAAAAAAAATTATTTGAGTTTTCTAAGTTGAGAGGTATAACTCAAGTTAGGAAATAATGTGACAATTAAAGGGATAAAAAGAAATTGTTATTCTTAAATAAATGACAATTAAAAAAATAATAAGATTTTAATTTTTATTTCAAACTCTAACTAGATTTTAATTAAAAAAAATTATAATTCTCAGCTAATTTCATAATTTTTCAATATGAGAAAAGGTTGTTGTAAGGAAGAGAATTAATAAAGTAATAATTAATGGTGTTTTTTGTAAAAAAGTATTTTATTGAAATAGTCCTATTATTCAAAATGCCATTCAGAGGGCAATGATGTTGTTACATGCGCCTGGGTTTGTGTTTCTCCACTTAGGGTATTTAGGTAATTTTCAATGCTATTTAAACACATATTTAACCCAATTTGAGGAATCTGGATTCAAAAGGAATAGCTCAATAAAAGAGGGACATTTAAGGAAAGTGTAAACTTGGAGAAAAAATTTGTGAAAGTGTAAACTTTATAGAGATTATTAAATACTTTCCACTGATAAAAATGTCAGTTTTTAATATATATTTATGCTTAAATAAATTGTAAAAAAAATAATTTTGATCTTATTTTTATTTTTGCAATAAATAAATGGGCAGGTGGACAATACCTAACCCAGCTATTGCGTAGACCAAACATGAGCGTCTTTGTCAAAACTCCGAATCGAGCAGTGGCTTATTTTATTTATTTATTTATCCTTTGCATGATCTTTGGAAACTTGATTGCACTCCCACTGATTATTCTTATTTTATATTGACTCCTCTTTATACCCTCTCTCCAGGGAATGTCCTGGTGTTGAATACTACATTTATAATTAGGGTTTTTTATCAACAAGGGCTTTGAAAAGCTTTCGTCCTTCATTTTTCAATATTTGGCTATAAAATAATAGCAAGGATATATACTTTCATGGCAAATACTCAAATGACATTTGAAGTTTGTTTAATTTCTCAATTATTTGTTATTTCTATGCAACTTGCTAATAGTAAAGAAACCAAGTTGATGGAATCCGGAGGGAAATTTTAAAGAGGCCCACATTTTCAAATACAGTGTTGCTTTGGAAAGGAATGAACCATGATAAAATACCCTCTCCATTGTTAAATATAAATAGTTTTGAGAAAAGAATCTTTTTCAAAATAATTACTGTTTTATAATAACAAAAAAAATTATTTATGTTTTTTTAAACATTTAAAATATTTTAAAATAGGACGCAAATTATTTTTAAAGAAAATTCTTTTAAAAAATGATAAGTTTAAAAGCTACATTTAATATTTAAAAGATAGAAAATGGAAATCGAAATTGACTAGAAAATTGGTTTGTTTAAGACGAGTAGTGATCCCACGGACTCGGTTCCGTGGGATCACAGGTGAAACAGAGACGTGGCTGCATAGCAGCCACGTTTTTTTTTTAAAAAAATAATTTTTAAACATTAGTATAATTTAAAATATAATGAAAGGGCAATTATTTTGAAAGGGCAATTGTTTTGGAGATTGGACATTAAGTTCTATAATCACAGGAATCATATGGAAAAAAAATTATATATCAAACATCCTCCCACCGCCGCCCAAAGTGACAGAACATGATAATAATGTAGTAACATCAATGGACACGACGGAGATAGATGTTCGGATGAGAAAAAGAGGAAAAAGAGAAGACCGGGGAGAAGATGGGAACGAAGAAGAAAGGGAAAAGCAAGTGTGAAATTTACATAATTGCCCTTTCATTATATTTTAAATTATACTAATGTTTAAAAAAAAAATTTTTTTAAAAATAAACGTGGCGGTTTCACCTGTGATCCCACGGAACTGAGTCCGTGAGATCACTACTCTGTTTAAGATGGGTTCAAGTAAAAAACAATGACTTGATAAAATAGAACTTCAAATTTTTATTTTCACATTAGTGCAATCACTCTTACGTAAAATATACGTCAAAATATATATCCATAAAATAAAAAAATAAAAAAAAAACCCAATTCTCTCACTTGGCTAGGGCACTTTCACCAACTCCCAAAACACTGAACAAGACGTTGTCATTGCTTAATAAACAAACAGCAAGCAGAGATATATGTTACTCTATAATGAAAAGAGATCATGAGGAAATTCATTGAAAATGCCACCACCATCCAGAAGCTTACCAACAATTGAACCGACTAAAAGTATTTGATCACCATTTATTTATTTATTTTATTTCAATTGGGTGAGACCAAATTGTTGATAACCCAAGCTTAAGTCACATCATTAATTGAATTGGTAAATTTAAATAATGGAAAATTTATTGTCTTATCTAATGAGCTTAGAGAATGATTGAATAAAATAGTGGACAAGTTGCAAATGTCTCAAAGATGACAAAGGAAAGAAATAAATATAGGTGCTCAAGTTATGAATGGTAGGAATGTGGTGTTCACATGTGGGACGCTTGTGAGCAAGGCGTTTGCACGTGTTGGCAAGCGCAAGGCTAGTGCTCATTGTGGAGGGCGCTGAGCCTTTGCATTTTGCGGTAATTTCTCTTTGTTTTTTTAAATAAAAATATTAGAAACCACTTTGAAACTACTACTGTTTTACCAATTCAGCGTTAAGGGCTCAAACATCACATTATTAAAATATATATATATATAAATAAATAGAAATATTTAAGAAAAATGGTAAATTTGGTTGTTTAATTAATGACAAATGTTAAAATTGACAAATTTACTTGTTCAACCGCAAATTAACAATAATAAACACCATTCTTATAATAAAGATGTTTTAGTTCATTTCTCTCTCAGATAACAACTCGACGATTTGAGTATTCTTTTCGATCCAACATAACGGTCCTCATTTTGTGCCTTGTCCATAATTATTAAACAACAACAATAACAATAACTCTTTATATTCAAGATGATTACGTTTGACTTTTTAATTTATTATTTTAAAAATTCAATTAATATAAAAATAGCATGATTATATGAGAAAAAGATTTGATGCTTACATGCATTTGACTTAATAAAATATCTTTGTTAATGGGTAAGATTGGCCATAAAAGTAATAAATGATCTTTATCCGTCAAACCAATTATATGTTAGAAAAATGTTCATGTCATATTCAAGGTCATAAAATTATAGAAAAAATCATTTTTATCCAAACTGGCTTAACTCCGTTTGATATTTGTGCGACATTATATAATGATATGACAATAATTTTCCCCTAATCCTCTATTTTATCATATGGATTTGAACATGATTTAAGCCATTTTAAATGAAAAACTATATATGTAATTAATTTTACATAAAACCTTTTGAGATGGGGTTAATTTGTAAACAAAATTTCTTTCAAATTCCTGAACATCCAAAATCATTTTACCATGGCTTCTTTTGGATTTGATGTTCTTCTGTAATAAATTAATTATTTGTTTAAAGTTTTATAAGTTAAATGCTCTTAATAATTTTTCTTCCAAAACTAAATAGCTTGTTTTGCCAATATATATATATATATCCATATTCTGGTTCATCATGTCAATAATTTATATATTTGTATTTTCAAAATATTGTCATCCTCTTTCACAGTAAATTTCATATCTATTGAGAAAATCAATTAAATAATCATATATTTCTGATTATATGTCAAATAGCAGTTATTAATTGAATATTTTTTAAAAATATGGGAGCGAAAATGAGAAAAAAAATTAATATTGAACACTTTAAAGACATATACATAGAAAGAAAGGGTAAAATTTTCAGGAGGTCACTAAAGTTTGCTTCATTTTCAATTCGGTCACCCAACTACAAAACGCATAAAAACAGTCACCCAATTATGTTTTCCTTTCACCGAGCAATCACCCTACGAATTCCGGCACACATAAGCTGATGTGGCGCCCGGAAAATTCCAATCAGCTGTCCTGTGCTGACTTGGAAACATGATGTGGCATGCCCACGTTTTTTTGGAAGTCCACGTAAGCAGAAACCTGCCACGTTAGCATTGTCCACGCCATCTTCGTCTTCATCTTTTCATCTTTCATTGCAGAGAGTCAGGGAAATGAAACGAATGTTTGGGAGAGAGAGGAAAGGAAGAAGATGGCAGCTCAGTCATGCTTGTAAGGAAAGGAGATAACTATGTTGTACGGGTAGGAAGGAGAGTAACGAACTTGAAGAGAAAGCTTTAGTTAGGGTTTGTTTTCAAATTGATTTTTTTTTTCCCCTGTAAATGAGTGATCCTTTTCCCTTCTTCATGGAATTAACATTTGTAATATTAAATTCTTTTATACCCACAAAATATAATTTCATGATAGATCATAGTCTGTTATCCCTTTTCCATGAATTAACATTTGTAATATTAAATTCTATAAAAAGAACAAGTCTGATATTAACATTTGTCTAGATTAAATGAAACTTGAAATGACATTATCAGTGATTATGAACACTTTTCACAAGTAAAAAAGACACAGGACATTGTCTTGGGTTTTTTACTCTATTTTTTTTTTTGTTTTTCTTAACACTTATCAGTTGGTCCTATAGTACTCCGGTGGACCCTTACCTGCTGGACGGACCTCCCAGTTCACCACCATTTGCAGTTGAAGGCTTGCTCGCCTTGCTACCTCATTGACAATAGCGTCCTTTGCGCCTGATCCTCAACTAAGCACCGCCTCAATGGAAGACAGGAAACGGAGAAGAAGATGACAAGAAGAACCCACTATCTTCTCACTGCTGGTCTTCTTTACCCCCCCCCCCCCCCCCCCCCCTCCCCCCTCCCCCCTTTTGTGATGTTGGCTAACGTGGCAGGTTTCTGCTTACGTGGACTTCCAAAAAAACGCGGGTATGCCACATTATGTTTTCGAGTCAGCACAGGGCCGCTGATTGGAATTTTCCGGGCGCCACACATATGGGGGCCGGAATTCGTAGGGTGACTGTCCGGTGAAAGGAAAACATAATTTGCTGACCGTTTTTATGCGTTTGTAGACCGAATTGAAAACGAAGCAAACTTTGGTGACCCCCTGAAAATTTTGAGTAAATTTAAAATATATTGAACAAAATTGATTCTAATGATTTTTTTAATTGGATTTACTGTCATACAAAAGGAACCAAACTTTCCTCATTTTGTCCCTATAAAATTATCAAATTATACATTACAAACCATGGCATACTGTTGATCTGTTATTTTCAGTGAGATGCTTGAATGGATGCGATTTAGAGTTGATAGTGTGGACCATCACGCATCAGTCAAACTGACATGTAATATCCCTGCCACTTCAAATATATGGACATGAATCATAAGCTATCATAGGCAGTCAAATTTTTCGATCAATCTCCATCAACCATTTATCGTGAATGTAATAATGCCAAAAAGAAGATGCAGTGGAAGCAGCAACTTATTAAGGGATCCCCGATAATCAATACCAAGATAAAGAGTAAAAAATGACTCATTGTATGTTGTATTTGTATATCTTTCTGGTGTGTCGTCAATGAATGAACAATTTTCTAGAGTAGAAAATTAAATGCTACGTACCTCTGACTACCATGTTAATTGTACGTATATATATATATATCAAAGTCAGTTTTCGGCCTATTTAGTTTTTTTTATTTTTTAAAATTTATAATATAGTTGTTAGACATAACTTTTGTATTCAATTTTTATCCTAAAAGCGACCTGTTTATAATATAATCTTACTTGATATCGCTATCTCATAAATTAGATTACGAATTAAATACTATGTAAAAAATAATGATAAATTTATTTTGCCATATCACCATCCACTTAAGCCCTGAATTCAAATTTGATTAATAGACATAAATAAAAAAATATATCTTGATTTTTTTTACAATAGGTAACAACCACCTTTTACTTGAGCGTTTGTCAAGAACCAGGTAGGTACCATGTTTTTAGTATTTTAAAACTATGTATATAACTATTGCAATTCTATGCTTTCCTTACCCGTATACATATCAAATACAAAATTCTGTAGAGACATAATTGATATTTCTTTCACAAATATTTTATTATTTTATGTTGATTTGAAAACATCCTCCTCCAAGAGCATAAGGGGTAGATATTAATTTTTTATTTTATGCCCACAGTGATGTCATTAACTAATCTGATTGATATTAAATATTTAGTTAATCAATTTTAGTTGTCATATTGTCTGATAATACATAAAATAGACTAACTGAGCTAACTGGTTGCATAATTTATCAGTGATCAATACCTGTATATATATACACATTCTAGTAGGCATGCTTCAAGTTTGAAACAAACCGAACTTTTCCATCATGGTGGCTCTTTTTTCTCACCAGCCTTCATCAACCGCTGGGTTGCAATTAGAAGAAGCCATGATCCAAGAGCTCCGTTGGAATTGCCCAGTACTAAGTTTCCCTTCAAAAGAACAAGAAGCATCATACAATTTCTCTCACGATCTTGACTTTGATGACTTGAGTTTCCCAATCAGTCCTTCAAGCCACGACCTTTCAAACATGACAAAGAAGCTAAGCCACAATGCTTATGAGCGAGATCGAAGAAAAAAGCTCAACGATCTCTACTCATCCCTCCGGTCCCTTCTTCCTGAGACAGAACAAAATGTATACTCTCTAGTTTTAATATATTTGGGAGGAGACAATTTTTTAGATTTCTTCTCAATATGTTTGTAATGATTTAATGTTATTACCCAGAAAAAACTAAGCATCCCATGCACGGTATCTCGTGTTGTGAAGTACATACCGGAGCTGCAAAGACAAGTTCAAAGGCTTTCCAAGAAGAAGGAGGAGATGGCATTAAACAAATCAAGGGAAAGGAGAAATGTTAATGTTGTCTCACATAGTGAAGGCGCAATCCATCCGATCATTTCTGCAACTTGTCTTAATAACAAACAAGTCATGATGCAGATATGTGTCTTCAACAAACAAATCAGTAGAATTCCTCTTTCCAAAGTCCTCAGGGTTTTAGAAGTTCAAGGCCTTCAGCTCATTGATGCCTCAACATTCACCACCAAGCACTCGGATCAAACCTTTTACAGTCTCCATCTCCAGGTCATCATATATATATATATATATATATATAAATGAATACACATATCTTCTGTTATTGATAGTTCTTGATTTATAATTGATATGCTTAAAAATTCTTAATCTGTTCAACAGGCAAAGGAAACAATCAACATGGATTTCCACCTCTTTTGTGACCATCTTGTTACAGCTATCAAGGATCAATCAAGTTTGGCTTCATCAAATGCATGTAATGGAGGAACCTAAATTTCAGGAGTGATGTTTCAGATATATTTTGTGTTTTATATTTTATATATGAGATTAGATTATGTATAGTTGAGTTGTTGTTGGTATAGATTATATTACTAAGAAGGTAATCCAAACGGTGGAGTTGATCAGCAACTAAACCCTAGATAGGTGGAACGTGTTTGACACGTGACTCCACATGCAGGCCATGCTTCAGCTTCTGCTAGCCATGCAGTGGCTTTTACGAGTATTCTCTGTGGAAGCCATGTGGACTTGCATCGTTATTGTTAATTTTTTTTTTTCATTTGTATGTATCACAAATGTCTTAAAGCTAAGTGCTTAATTGTTCTGTTTGTGCTCCAGAGGAGTTTAAATAGAATTAAATAGACTATAAACTTTTTGTGTTTTATTTTACCTGCAACTACTTTTGATCTATTGGAAAATAATTCCAAGTTACCAAAATAATAGTTAAATCTCTTCTTCAATCATTCTCTCAGCTAAAACCCTAGAGCCATCGGCCCATCACCCTTTCCTCCATCCTCGTCCAACATCCTTCTCAAACCTCCTCATCCTCTTATTTTCCCACTATCATAAATTTTAACTTCAAAAGAAGAACTAAGTTTTTGGTATATCAAAAAGGTGTGACTATAACCATTGGCTCATCACCATGGACTTCCTAAAGGACCCCAAACTCACGTCTAAGGAGATGGTCAAGACCTACATCCAGACCGCCACTAAAGTTAATTCTTGGAAGTGTAAAGGAGGCAAGGAGGCAAAGAGGCAAAGGTGGGGATAGTAGAGGCATGCGCCGCCCCGCCCTATTGCCACCTCGAGCAGGGATGGTAGAGGTGTGTCCCGTTCTCACCCCGCTCCATCACCATCCCTACCTGGAGTTGCCTTTGTGTTGTTGGTGTACTAGCAGCCTTTCCCTTGTCAAGAGAATCTTCGGAGAAGTGGAACCCACAAGCAACTTTCACATGTCCCTTAAATTCTGGATCTGGTCAGCTGGCTATTGAAGCATAATTGAGGCATTATTAGAAGCCTAATGGAGGTATTATTTGAGTTGGATAATGATGGAACACCCGCAAGTGCACGGGGTCGCCAAGTAATACCCCTCACGCACGCGCGAGGGGATCGTATTCCCAAGGGCCCGAGAATCTGCCCTTACTTCCTCTTCGTATGATTGTTTGGCTGATCAATTCAAGTATTGTGCAAAGAAAAGTAAAAAGATAATTAACATGCAAATGAGATGTTCTAAGACGGAGGCAATAATCGGAGGGTAGGAACAATATAAAGAGAGGGTCACGAATGAGGATTCCCAAGGGGGTTACTAAAGTGCGGAAGTTGCCTTACTAGCATGCAAATGGGTAGTTTGGACCGAGAAACCCGAAAGTAGACCAACTCGATGGTCACGGAAATTGGTCCCTAATCCGGTACAAATATCGAGTACGAAATTCCTTCCGCTCGAATCCTCACACGATTGATTGCAAAGGGAACAAGAGGTTTCTCAAGTTAGGGGAAAGACACAATCTAGGTCTAGCCCTAACAATTGGAGGGGTACAAATACCCGATGGTCACGGTGTATCCGTACATGTGTCCCTACCAAGCTTGGTGAGCCTAACACTAGGGCAATGGTCATACTTCCTAGCATTTTCTAAACATTGATACACAGAGTTCTCATGTATACCAACCATTCAAATACACCAAACAAGGTTCACAAACAAGTCCCAAATGCATAAAACTAATCAAGCAAACATCCTACACAAGTTCACCCCCAAGGTTCACCTACATCCGATGACCTTGGGGTTTAGTTGCTCATGAATACAAAATACTCAATAAAATACTTGGAAACAACCAACAATACAAAGAAAACACTCCCTCAAAAGATAGGGGCCGAATGACGCTTCCAAAGACGCCACCAAAGGGTGGCTTCCCTTGTCGTTCTTCCCCTCAAATGCGGATCAAGGAGGTGGATTTCGTCGTATGTCGCTCTCCTCGACATTCTCTCACCGGAAATGGCCTCCAACGGTTGCTCCTAGCCTGGAATTGATGGTGGTGACAAGTAGAACAAGAGCTAGGGCTTCCTTCCTCCAAAAAAATGAACTCCAAGCCCTTAAATGGTCATCATCAGGATGTCATGCGGCCTGCCATGCGGTCTGCATACGGGTACTGTAGCACACCGAAATTTGTGTAAGTTGCCCGCATGAACCTCCAGACTTAGCCGTTTTGCCAAAGTTCTCGTACCTACAACACTGCTACAGTGTTGCTACAGTACCGGGCTCGAAAATGGTCTTTTTCTTGTCGATTTCGTCTAAAAATCACGCTGACGAGCTCCCCACGGTATCTTCCGTGCCTATATAACACGAAATAAACCAATTAAGACCGAAAATGGGCATCCATATATATAAAAATACTCAATAAATATTGACACGACCCCTTGCGTGTATCCCGCAAGTGCACGGGTTGTCGAAGTAATAAAATTTACCCTGGTGAGAGGGTAGTCGAATCCACAGGGAATAGGGATTTAGAATATGAGATTTCACTAATAAAACTATGCAGCGTATGGAAAAGCAATAATAGGATCACTGAGTGAATATAGAATCAAACAGAATGAAAGACAAGAAATTAAATAGAAAGATGGAAGATGAGAGAGTGCAAGTAAAAGAGAATAGAGAGGACTAGCAATGAATGAAATAGGGTATCCGGACAAGCTACCTCTAGGATCTATGCTTCTAGTACAAGACTATGCTATTATGCTTTCCTATTGATGTTAATTAAGTTGAGGATAACCTAAAACTCACGGTCCCAAACCTAAGGACAACCGTGACTAACCCCAATACTATGCCCCGGTATTTGGATTCACGTCACCCTTCACTCTGTCGCACGACTAAGCCCCAGGGGAGTATATCTATCTAAACCTCACACTACGTGGGATTGCCTTAAGCTCTACGGATTCCTAGTGGTAAAATCTGTTCCTATGTGTAGTTCTAACCCTTTGGTCCAGGTGGAAGAACCCTAGTCTAGATTGAGCCCCAGCGCGTAGGATTCACTTCAACCCTTCACTCTGTTACTTGCGTAACTAAGCCCCAGTGGAGTTTATCTACCTAGCACTTCACTCTATTTTGACCGCTATGAAATCAAGGAAACGGAGGTAGGGAGAAACCACATCGAAGGGGAAAGGGGTACATCGCTACCTACACAACTCTCCCTCTCAACCCTCTTCAATCTTAAGTGGTCTAACCCTAAAGGAGTTGTTACACCTCCAAAGGGTAACCTAAATTGTTCTCAATCCTAGTGTCACATCTAAGAGAAAACATTAGCAAGATGAAATTAAGATTGAAACTCAATTTTTATTCATCAATAATGGAAAAGCATAATAACAATGTCAAAGAAACATAAAAACCCTAGAGTTTACAAGTCCGAATACCCTCAAGGGGTTTAGCTCCTCATGGAGCTATACATGTTCATCAAAATAGAAAAGAAAGTACAAATCAAAGACATTGATGAAAAACCCCCTTGTATACAGTGTGGCCGTGGTCTTGTGTGGCCGTCGAACGTCGGTGACGGTGCCGATGACGCGTGCTAAACCTCCACGAAATCCAATCCAAAACCCTAGCCGCACTCCCCAAGTTGAAGAGAAAGATAGGTCAAAAGATATCCCAAAAGGTCTCCAAAATCTCCTTTTATAATGTTGAATCGCGGCTTTAAAATCGGACTTATGAAGGGCTTCACACGGCCGTGTGGAATTTCCACATGCCCGTGTGAATTCTCTGTCTGGTTGAAAAATCGATTCACACGGCCGTGTGGAATTTCCACACGCCAGTGTGAATTCTCTAAAACCCTGATTTTCGACAGAAATTGAAAAGTAGCTTACTACAGTGTTTTGCTACAGTACAAAGCTATAGTGCTGCTACAGTAACTTGCCGAAAATGCTCCCGAATCCGTTGTTCTTCATTGAGGCCATTGGTTGGGCACACAAACAATGGTAAGTCGTGCCGATTATTTCAAGTCTCCTTATTTGTGAAGTTCTTCTAAGCTACACGAGTTAGACTTATTGTGAATGTGACTGCCTTTGTGCCCCTCCAAAGGAGGTTGGCACACACTCACAAGTCAAGCTCGTGCCTTGTTCCTTACTTGGTCTGAAAACTTCCCAACATCGGCGAACACGACCTAATTTCGTTCTTCTTCTCCAATTTAGCTCCACAAACCTTCAATGCACAAGAATACAGAAATGCACTCTATTTAGTGATAAAACCTAATAAAAGATATGCTCAATGTAAGATAATGACGCTTCGCGGTACTATAACACAAGCACTTATCAAATCCCCCCACACTTAAGCTTTTGCTTGTCCTCAAGCAAAAATGGAACGTGAAAGTACTTGGGAAGAACAATTGAAAGTGCTCGGCCTTAGGTTCACCCAAAGTATGCAAAAGAGGCATTCTATAAGTAAGGGGAAATTAAAACAATGCATAAGGTTATCATTGCTCTAGCTAAAAACTCGAATAAAAAAGGATAAAAACTCGAAAATGTGTTAGTGTGTGCAATTTCACTCAAGAGAACCAACGAGTACTCCTCAAACTTTTGTTAGAAAGGACTTAATTATATACAAAAACAAAGCTAAAAAGAAAAGGAAGTAGTAGCTTCACATATCCTTGAAGGTAGCCCTTTCCTAGGCGGCCGCCAAAGGTGGCTTTCACACTTTCGAGGAGGTAGCTCTTTCTACAGGGGTAGTAGTTTTCACGCATCCCATGAGATAGCTCTTTCTCTCATTAGGGCATAACTTGTATCCGACTTATGGGAATAGCTACATACTTCATAGGTGGTAGCTCTTTCTACCCCAAATGCATACATAAAACAAAACAAATATTCACAAAGTCATATGTATTTTTTTTTTCTTTTTCTCTTTTCCATATTTTTTTCATTTCATTTTTTTTCATCTTTTTCATCAATTTTTTTATATGCATTTTCCAAAGTAAAACTAAGAATGATGATAAACTTGTCCTTAAAAACTTCAAGATTGAGTTTCCAAAAGATTCCAAGAGTAAGTTGTGCAATATAAGATAATCGAGCAAAAAATCCCTAAAATTCAAGTAGAAACTAGAGCATGATAGGATACAATGTTAAAAATTATCCTAAACTCTAAGAATACGACCGTTGCAACTAAGGTGAACCGCCATAGGCTATATGAGCATGAGTAATTGAACGCACAAGTAAAGGTGTGTGCAATGTGAACTCCCCCCTACACTTAAGATGTACATTGTCCCCAATGTACGCATGCAAGTACAATAATAAGTAACAAATAAAAACAATTAGTGTGGAAGTGGACAATTGAAACATTACTCCCCTGAACTCCAAGTGTTGCGTTTGATGGAGCTAGGTCATTGAGAGTTGAGTCTCAATGGTTTGTGGAGCACACACGGTCCCGTATAGCTCAAGGGTTCAGTATACAAGGGTTCAGTATAGCTCAAGAAAAACCAAAAAAAAGCTCGAGTATATAAATATATAAAAATGAAATACAACTCGAGACAAAATAAAAATAGAGGAAAAATAAAAGCAAACCCAGAAGGAGAGTCCTTTCTGGGTACTACAAGTCCAACAGAAATAGAAAATAAAAGTGCATCAGAAAATCAAAATAAAAACTACGATGCCTCCGTGTCGGTGTCCTGAGTAGTGGCCTCTGGTGCTGCTGGAGGCTCTGAAGATGCAAGTGGATCTGCTGCTGCTGGAGGAGATGGTGGTGGAGGGGTAGAAGCTCTGGGTCGGACCACGAATGGTGCTGACACGACTTGCTCTAGGAGTCTCTGTATAGAGTCAAGCCGTGCCATGGTCTCTAAGTGCTGCGCAGCCTATATAGCCCTAATCTCGGCCTGCTCTGACTGTAGCACACCCACTGCGCTCTCGAGACGCTCCAGTCGATCCTGGCCTCGAGAGGGTGAGAACATGCGCACCGGAGGTGGCTCCGGCGCGGTGGATGGTGCCTGTGTCCCAGGTGGAGTGGCTCGCTCTGCACCATGGAGTATAAGTATAGCAGCTCCTGTCTGCTCAGTACCCCTGTACTATCCCCTCTACCGCTCACTGACCTGCTCAGTATGGCATGAATGTACCTGTACACTGGTTGGGAAAGGAATGTCGCCTTCGAAACCCTCGGCTCGTACTGCCCTATCCCCGCACAATATCCTGTAAATCCCCTGAGGTGTCAGGGTCCCTAGGCAATCAGTGGGCAGCAGCGCGTACTCCTCTGTCTCGATAAATGCCTGATTGTAGAGGCCCATCACAATCGAGAACTGGGTGATACTCATACTGAAGTGTCGACCAAGGGCACGAAACTGGATCGTCTCGCCATGTGTGAAGCTATCGTATCCTCGGTCGAACTCAAAGGTCGATAAGACCTCGAGTGTGAGTGCTCGAATCGCTGGCTCTCTGATAGACAGTAGACGGCCCCAATTGCTAACTGCTAATAGCTCCTCAATCTTAGTAGCTATAGCGTCGCCCCCCTGTTTCTCTCTCAATGTGCTCATGTCAGGGTAGCGCGACTGTCCAAAATGAAGTGCTGAGAGTTTCTTGAACCATTCCCTGTGCTCTGGTATATCAAACTCCATCTCCTCAAGGGGTGGGGTAGGCTCACGGGGCCGCTTCCCTGCTTGCTTCTTTGTCCTGGAAGACATCTCTGCAAAGTTGTAAAAGAAAATAGTTAAAAATAGTTCAAGAACATAGTCTGCAGAAATCCACACGGCCGTGTGGAAATTCCACACACCCGTGTGGAGCTTCTGGCGGACAGAGCCTCACGGCCGTGGGTCTTAAAATCCAAAATTTACAACTAAATTCGTTCTAAATTCATCTCTAAACATGTTCGCATACATAATAAGCATTCAAATCAAGCGAAATCATCCAACAGAATGAATCAAATTAAGAATTGACGAAGAAAAAGGGCTTGAAGTCCTTACCGACGGAGTGGATGAAGAAATACTTAGAATCGGCCGGAAAAACTCCAATAAAACCTCAAAAATCCTCTGAGACGGTTGGAAAAGTAGTAGAGAGGGTAAGAGAGGAGTTTAGAGTGGAAGAATCAAGAGGCACGAGTGAAATCCAAATGAAAACGCGTGGCTTTTGAAGTTCTAGGAATTCACACGGCCGTGTGGAAATGCCACACGGCCGTGTGCCTCTAAAATTAGGGTTCACAGGGGCCATCACACGCCCCTGTGTGCGCTCTGTTCACACTCTGGACTACCCGACACGGCCGTGTGAGTTACCCACACGGTCGTGTGCCTTCACAGGGGGATCCACAGGGGCTGGTACACGCCCCTGTGATTTCTCGGGAGAACATAGATGGTCTCTGAAAAATTTCACACGGCCGTGTGGAAATTCCACACGGCCGTGTGCCCAACCTGGCCAAGAACACAAGGCCGGCCACAGGGGCACCCACACGCCCCTGTGGTCTCTCTGACTTGCCCGAGAAACCCCAAGTATTTCACACGGCTGTATGAATAAGCCACACGGCCGTGTGCCTTTCACAAGCTCTCACACAAGAGCTCACACACGCCCCTGTGTATTCTCGCGAAGAAGGGTTGTCTTTGCAGAGTTTCACACGACCGTGTGCCTTAGCATAGTGGCACTCACAGGGGCACCCACACGCCCCTGTGGACTCTCTGGAAAAGAGTTTAAGTTCTGCGAGATCTCACACGGCCGTGTGCCCCTTCTAAGGTTGTTCACAGGGGTATGGACACGCCCCTGTACCCTCTCTGGCTGAGCCCTATTTGGTAACACACGCCCGTGTGGAATTTCCACACGGGCGTGTGTTTTCTCTGGTTTACTTAGAAAAATTTACAAACTCTCACAAAAATTCAGAAACACAAATACGATGTTTGGAGCCTGTAAAAACCATCAAAACACGACCAGATAGCATGGAAAATATGCTCAACCAACTCAAACTTCGTCAATAATCATCTAGGCACACGAAAATGTCAACAATCCACAATAAAAATCGCAGCACATGCATGAAAACTTCAGGACACCAAAACTAAGACTCTTATTCAACCTAAACTAAGCTAAGTCCTAGAAAAACTGTAAAACCTTGGGTTGCCTCCAAAGAAGCGCTTGTTTGACGTTACTAAGCTTGACGTACCTGTCTTACTTTACGGAGGTTCATGAATTGAAGTTGCCCTCTTCCCTATAACCTGAAAGCATGCGTTACATAATCTTTGTAGAGTAGAGGGAGAGTTGTCGAATTTGTTACCACAAAAGGGTGTCACACCCTTACTCCGTGAATGTTCATCCCCTTTCTTGTTGGGGTTCTTCTTATGGCGTCTTTTCGACCTCTTCATTCTCCGAAACATCTTCTTCATACGCTCCTTCTCCATCTTGATGTCTATCTTGACTGGACCAAGTGCAAGTACTTCTTCTTCTTCTATCTCCACGTCTGGGTCCGGCCACCCTTCATACAGATCTGGGTTTAACATTTCTTGTACATATTCATCAATACACTCATCAGTAACATCAAGATAATAAAGAGTATCATCAAAATCAAGAGAATGTCTCATGGCTTCGGCGAGGCGATAGGTGAGCTTATCATCTCCAACTCTAAGTGTGAGCTCCCCACCGTCCATGTCTATCAAAGCCTTGGAAGTGCGCAAGAACGGTCTCCCAAGAATCAACGGCACCTCGACATCCTCGTCAACATCAAGCACAACAAAGTCCACCGGAAAGATGTACTTGTCTACTTTCACCAAGACATCTTCCACAATTCTCCTCGGATGCCTCACCGATCGATCCGCGAGTTGAAGTGTCATCCGAGTGGGTCTAGGCTCGCCCAAGACTAGCTTTTGGAAGAAGATATAGGGCATGACATTGATGCTTACCCTTGAATCGGCCAATGCCATCTCTTCACCCAAATTGCCAATGTTGCAAGGTATGATGAAACTCCCAGGATCTTTTCTCTTACTCGGCATGTTCTTTTGTAGGACGGCCGAGCAATTAGCATCAAGAACTATAGCTGCACTCTCCTCCAACTTCCTCTTATTGGTTAAGAGGTCCTTCAAGAACTTTGCGTACTTGGGCATTTGGGTTAATGCTTCCGCGAATGGTATGTTGATGTGCAATTGTTTGAAGATACCCAGAAATTTCTTGTATTGATCATTGTCTTGGTCATTCTTCAACCTCGAAGGGTAGGGGATCCTTGGTTTGTAGGGTGGTGGTGCCACCTTTTTCTCTTTTGGTGCTTCTCACCCTACTTCCACGGCTTCGGGTGATTCTTTCATCTTCTCTAAAGGGAGATTTCTCTCGACCTCTTTACCACTTCTCAAGGTGATTGCCTTCAATTGCTCCCTTGGATTTGTTTCCTTATTGCTAGGCAAGCTACCTTGAGGTCTTTCTGCCAATGTCTTTGTAATTTGCCCTACTTGATTTTCCACATTGTGTAGGGAGGCGGTGTGATTGCGAAGAGTAGCCTCCACTGACTGAAACCTAGCATCCGATGAAGAAACAAACCGTGTGAGGGCTCTCTCGAGGTTGGTCATTTTCCCTTCTAACCTGGTCACTCGGCTTTCTAGATTCGGAGCTTGTTGACCTTGAAATCTCGGTGGTGCACTGTTTTTCTATTGTGACTGCCTTTGATTGTTCCAGGAGAAATTTGGGTGGTTCTTCCACCACGGATTGTAAGTTCCACTGTACGGGTTGCCTTGGCCTTGTCCTCTATAAGAATTTCCAACAAAATCAGCCTGCTCCACTGCATGCTCTCGACTTCAATTTCTTCATTGAGGCCGCATGGTTGGGCACTCATCCATGCGGTAGATCATGTTGCATCTTGCTTCCAAACATATTGATGAAACTCTTGCCAATTTTACACAAGTCAGAACATATGAGTGTGACTGCTTTTGTGCCCTTCCAATTTGTATATTCACTTGAGTATTTTGGAGGTTGGCAGACACTCACATATCTATGAGCACAACTTATGCCTTGATCCTTGTTCGGTCCAAGAGTTTCCTCAACAATTGTGTCCATGATCTATTTTTGCTAACTTTCTTCCAAACTTGTCTCCACAACCCTAAATGCACATAAGAACACAAAAACACACGAATGAGCCATAAAATCTAATAAAAGTGATGCTCAATGTAAGAAAAGTATACTTAGTAATACTTATACACAAGCACTTATCACTAAGTACAGGCTAAGCACCCTCATGCTTAAGCCATGCATTTCTCTGATTTTGAAGTCTCTGAAGCATTTTGGGCTAAGCAAGCTCAAGCTTCCTAATGAACACAGTCTGTATGCTCCTCTCACAGGCGTTCTTTTCAATTTCTACTTTTGCTTTGAAAACCCATGAAAAGCACAATTAGGGAGCATTGGGAAAGAATGACTAAGTTCACTTTTCACCTTTTCCTATAAACTTTGGCCACCGTCAGTCCATCTCTCTTGCTTTGTTCTCTTAGCGTTTTCTTCCCTTCTATTTTCTCATGCTTTCTTGGGTGTTTTCCATGCTTTTGCCATTGGATTGCCACCACTTTCTCATTTCTCTTCTCCTTCCTCACTATCAGTAAGCCTCGATTATCCACTTATTCATTGTGAATCATTTGTAGAATCATGTTTTCATTGCTTTGAAACATTTGAATTCATCCTTTAATTCCATTTTAGAACTCTTGCCATTGAATCTATGGCAAGAAACCATGTCCTAGAACCTAGGGGTTTTCGGGAAGATGATCTTCCCTGAAGCACATTTGGGTTTTTTTCCTAAGCACGACTGTGCATTATTGGCTTACCGAAGCACTACCTGTGGTAAGCATAAACCTTGCTTCTTTACTAAGCATGACCGTGCTTTATCTTCAACATGGTCGTGCTGCCTCTGAATTTCTAAAATTGAACTGATTTAATCTTATTTAATTTGTAGAGCATGCCAAGGAAGAATACATTAGCCGGGTCCTCTTCCTAGAGGATCAGAAGCGAGGGCCTCTCCTAGGGGACTGATTTAGAGCCTGTATTTCACACCCAGGAACATTAGGAGCATTATACGTATCACTCTCGCTTTTATACATTTTTTTTATTTAGAGATATTGTTTTATATGCTTTGATTTGATCAACCTTACTAAAGGCTTTGATTTCGTCATACATTTTTATAGGTCTATTTTGGTTATAGTTACTGAAATGGATAAGTTCTATGCAATACACTTGATTGCTTATACTATTACTTTACATCTCAAAAACATACTTTCAGTCATTAGTTCAATATTGGAATTCTATTACTTAAGATTGAAAGATAGTAAGCAAAAAGAAAGATAAGTTATACTTTTGCGATATATCTCATTAAGCAAGCCTATTTCAGAATTATGGTGTTTGATTTAAATTTGACTTTTATGGAAAACATTAGGATGAATAGGGTAACTGATAAATGGCTAAATGTATGTACTTATACGTACATATTATGTACTATTTATGTATATTTAGATGATTTGATGCCCTTTTTATGGTTTAATAAGTTTCTTTCATGTTACAGGCATCAAAGAAGCCTAGATGAGCTCGACAACGCAATTCAGGAAGAAATCGACATCAAAGACGTCATTGTAGATCCCCAGTATTGTAGCACTAATGTAGCAATCTGTAGCACAAAGACATGAAGAAAAATACTAAGTCTGGAAATCCTCACGGGCAACCTCATGGCCATTTACTGTAGCAATTCACTGTGATAATTTACTGTAGCAATTATTGTAGCAACTTTGAGGACTTCACGGCCCGTTTGCTGACCGTGAACCAGACTGTAAGCACCCCCGAGCTAAGTTATTAAAGGGATTCTTTAGGGCATGGGGGACTATTCATTACCTCTTTCCTTGAGCTCTTCATCACCAACACTAGATCCTAGGTAAAGGAAGGCATTTAAGGGCATCTCCGAGGTGGAAATTGACAAGAGAAGTGTGATTTTGCAAGATCTACCCCTTAAGCATACTTATAGAGATTTGAAGGCTACGAGGGAAGCCACCCCTTGAGTGGATGCCGTGGGAGTTATTCCGTGGGATTCCTACGAGTCATTCAGTCTTTCATCTTTGAGGAAGTTTTATGTTACTCTATTTGGTTGTTTTTATGGATTTTATCTTGTATTTCATTAGTATGAACAACTAATCCCCAATGTCACCGAGTGTAGGTGAACCTTGGGGTGAACTTGTGTATTTGGATGCTATGATTTATTCTATTGCATTTGGTGTGTTTGTGATCTATGCTTGGTCTATTTTGATGTATTGATATGCATGAGAACTATGTATGTCAATTTCTAGGTTGTACTAGATTGCATGACCATCGTCCTTGGACTAGACTCACCTAGCCTGGAAGGGATCCATGTACAAATACGCTGTGACCATATGGTATTTTGTACCCTTCCATATTAGAGTTGTACCTAGTTTGTATTTTGATCCTAATTTGAGAATCCCTTGCTTTTAATTTAATCGTACGAGGATTAGGTTGGAAGTGATTCCGTATCAACAATCGTACCAGATTAGGGGCAATTGCCGTAACCATCGGGTTGACCTATATTTGGATTCTCTCGTTCTAAAACACAAATTGCATGATAATTGTAGCATCTTTCTCACTTTAGTAGCCCTAGGGGGATTTACATTCATGACCGTCTTCATCTCTTGATTCTTACCTCTAATTTGCTCCACTGTAGACATTCATTTAGAGTCCTTTTTTATTTCTTTGTAGTTTAGAACACATCACTCAAATCTTTAGGCTAGACAACACACAAAAAGGAAGTAAGAGTAGCTTCTCGGGTCTTGGGAATATGACTCTCTTGTACTTGCGCGAGAGGTATTACTTGACGACCCCGTGCACTTGCTGGTGTCCGAATCAAGTTTTTGATGCCGTTGCTGGCGACCCACGAGGAATACTCAGAAAACTTGGAACTTGTTGATTTAGCGATTTATTTGCATTCAATTTCTTTTGTCTGCCTTACTATATATACCTGTTTCCTTATCTTTCTCATTTTTGTATACTACCTCCGAGTTTTATCTCTATAAATACTTCTTTTCTACTACTTTAATTATGGCTTCAACTGATGATTGGACTAACTGCTACTATTTACATGATCCATACCCTCATTGCCCAAGTGAATTGTCAGGAAGAATCAAATTGGCAGGGTTAGGTGGCATACTTCTCGCTAATGCACAGTGGAAGAACCAATATTGTAATGAACCTGATAAGAGCCTAAATGTATATATTTATACGTTGGTTTTCTATATGTTTACATGCTATTTTGGATGAATCTATGCATGTTCTTCACCTAAATTGGTTATTTCCTTATTGCAAGCCTCAGAAAAGCTAGAATGAGCTTGAGAATGCAATTGGAGTGAAATTGGCACCAAAAATCCCATTTTTGAAGCAAGAGTACTGTAGCGATACTGTAGCAAGGAAGCAGCGTCTTATATGAATCAAGCTGTGAACCTCACGGGCACTGAGCGCCCGCGCACAGCCTGCGAGGCCCACTGAAGAATTCAGAGCCAATACTGTAGATGAATTATTGTAGCAAAAGCACTGTAGCAGAGTACTGTAGTACTGACCCAGGTTTTTGCAGACGGAAAGGCAGTGAGCGAGGGCATCGCGCGGCCCCATACACCGTCTGCGCGGGTCGGGCCGGATGACTTTTAACCAAGGCTAGGGCTTATTTTTTGGGTATCTTCTCTTCCCCATCTTTGAAGCTCTCGGTGGGGCAACTTCACCCGAGCTATTTGAGGCCGAACTTGACGATCTAGAGACGGAAAATCAAGGGGAGAAACATTATTGGGCAAGATCTTCATTGATTCCACCTTTGAGGATCCTGGAGACGACGAGGGAAGCCACCCCCATTGTGGTGTCCATGGAAGACATCCGTGACATTCCTCTTCCTCTTCTTATTCTCATTGTTTGGTGAAGATTTTCTATGCATTTATTAGTTATTTTCATGAATCTAGCTTGTGTAGTTTCTTGTATGGATGACTGAACCCCAAGGTCACCTGATGTCGGTGAACCTTGGGGTGAACTTGTGTTGATGAATGCTTTGATTTGCTTAATGCATGTGGTTTGTTTTATGGTTTAAGCTTGGTGAACTTTGATGTGTTAATTTTCATGAGAACTCTGTATCTTAACTTCTAGGTTGTACTCGGTGTGTGACCATCACCCTTGTACTAGACACACCTTGCTTAATGGGGATTCATGTATGAATACGCCGAGACCATCGGGTGGTTCATACCCCTCCAATAACTAGGGCTAGAACTAGGTTGAGTATCGGTCCTAGTTAGAGATTTCCCCATGTGCAGCAAAATCACTGTAGCAATTTACTGTTCACTGCGTGCTAGAAACTGAATTCCAGAAAATCCACATGGCCGTGTGGAAATTCCACACGCCCGTGTGGATGCCCGATTTCAGCCTTTAAATAGCTGCGACTCAGATTTATTCGGGGACTTTTAGGACCTATTTTTTGCCCAACTTCTAGAGAGTTCGCTGCTAGGGTTTGGAGAGGATTTTGTGGAGGTTTGGAGCCAGTCTACGGGATCAACATCAATGTCCTTTGGAAGATAGCTATTGGGGGAGCTTTCGTCTGCACCGATGCGGCGAGGTGTGCCCTAGGCTTGATAAGGAGCTTGGTGGAGAAGATGGAGCGGCCTCACATGACCATCGCCATGCACCACAAGGGGGTTTATTCATGTTTGCTATGCTTGTTGATTCATATACATTGATGATTTTGTATAGCTCCATGGAGAGCTAAACCCCTAGTGGGTATTCGGCCTTGTAAACCCTAGGATGACATTGTTTCTATGACTTTTATTGCGGTTATTTAATTGATGCTTTTAATTGAGTTCTAATCTTGCATGTTAATTGTATTGATTTTCCCTTAGCGGTGACACTAGGGTTGAGAATCATCTAGGTTATCCTTTGAAGGTGTGACAACTTCTATAGGATTAGACTACCCGAGATTGGAGAGGGTCGAGATGGTGAGTCGAGAGGTAGCGAAACGTCCCCTTTCCCCTTCAGCGTGATTTTTCCTACCTCCGTGTTGTACGAGTTCTTTACGGTCAAGATAGAGTGAAGTGCTACGAGATGAACTCCCCTTGGGCTTAGTTGCGAGATCGACAGAGTGAAGGGTTGTAGTGAAACCTAATGCCGGGACATAGTGTTGGAACTAGTCACGGTTGACCTTAGGTTTGGGACCTTGTGCTTAAGGATTTCAACGACTTACTAAACTTTAATAAGGGAGTATAATACTAGTCTTGCACTAGAAACATTAGTCCTGGGGGGAGCTTGTCCGAGTACCCCATACTTGCATTGACTGTTTCCTCTTTACTCTTTACTTGCACTCTTATCTCTTTCATATTTCTCTTTCGTTTTATTGCACACACATTGATTTCTCTCACCAGCATTATTTTCGCACTAGCTAAGTAGAATTCCTCTTGTCTTGAATCACTACTCCTTGTGGATTCGACTACCCTCTCACCGGGGTACTTTATTACTTCGACAACCCGTGTACTTTCAAGCCCCTGTCAGACCAATAAAAGAAACAACCATCAATGGACTCCAACTAAGGACAAAGTTTTAATTGAATGCTACTTAGAGCTTGTGAATGAAGGTTGAAGAGGAAACAATGGCTATAAGACAAGGTGCTTGATGGAGCGAGCGCGCGACAAGCTAGGAAGCAAGTATGTGACTCCCCGGCAGCAAGTGCACGGGGCGTCAAGTAATAACCTCTCGTGCAAGCACGAGAGGAACATATTCCCAAGGGCCCTGAGATCTACTATTACTTCCTTTTAGGTGTCACTGTCTAGTTGATTGAAACAGGGTTGTTGTTTGCAATTATTAAAACTAAAGAAAATAAAGTAAATGAGAAAGTAAAGCAAGCAAGTAGCTCGATCCGAACAAGAATAAGGATGAAGAAACCAAGTATTAAGGAAGGCCCCGGGTGAGGATTCCACTGAGAAAAGACTAAGTATGGATGACAATACAATTTAAGGATAAGGTTGGCTTGGTTTTGGTCCACTAGACTCTGATGTCGACTACCCTGTAACCTCTGTGGCATAGTCCTAATCAAATACAGGTTCCTCTATCCGAATGATACCCCTACGATGTTATTGCGAATAGGGAGTCTTGGTTAGGGTTATTCTAATACACGCTTTTGACTAAAATAACCTTAACCTCGCGGGAGGCTATCAATATCTGGAACCTCCGGTGTATTAATACAATGAATCCCCCTTTAATCATCATAAGACCTAATGCAAGCTAACATCCCACCAAACAAGTATTTTTTTTTTCAAAATCAATTTTACGGAATCCATCCATTGTAGAATGAATAATATAATGATAGATTATAACCAACAACACAAACTACACACATTCAATTATAAAACAAGAATGTCATCCATACAAAGTCTCCTTCCAAGGTTCATCGGAACCAGGTGACCTTGGGAGTCTAGTTCGCCATAACAAAGTAAATGAGTTCGCAATACATGAAAATCATAGCACAAATGACACACACAAACTCTCCTTGGAATGTCGGCTAGAAGGCGGTAATGAAAACTCGTCGGATCCTCACCGCCGAGTTCTTTGATGATTTCCTTGATTCTCCCCTTCTTGTCTCCTTCAATTCTTGCCAAAATAGCCTCCAAAGATGATGAGAAATGCTTGGGTGTGCTTGGAGTTTGGATGAGAACAAGCCCCCTTCTAAAACCCTAATGACACGACCTTTTGCGTGCGTACCACAAGTGCATGGCCTTGTCGAAGTAATAAAAGTTACCCTGGTGAGTGGGTAGTCGAATCCACAGGGAATAGGGATTTAAAATACGCGAAATTGCTATTGAGTCGTGTGATATACAAAAAGAAACAATGATCGGAATGATGAGTGAATTTATGGAAACTAGAGGAGATGCAAGGCAATTAAATCACAAGATGAAAGAGAGAAAAGTGCAAACAACGAGTAAAAAGAGAGGGACTAGTAATAAGTGAGAATAGGGTATCCGGACAAGTTACCTTTAGGATATATGCTTCTAGTGCAAGACTATGTTATTATACCTTCCTATTGATGTTAATTGAGTCGAGGAAAATCCTGAAACACACGGTCCCAAATCTAAGGTCAACCGTGGCTAACCCCAACACTATGTCCCGGCAATAGGATTCACGTCAACCCTTCACTCTGTTGATTGCTCAACTAAGCCCCAGGGGAGTATTTCTACCTAAGCCTAACACTACGTGGGATTGCTTTAAGCTCTAGGGATCCCTAGTGATAAAACCTGTTTCTATGTGTAGTAGTCCTAACCCTTTGGTCCAGGAGAAAGAACCATAGTCTAAATTAAGCTCCAGTGCGTAGGATTCACGTCACCCCAAAACCTTGGGGGAGTTTGTCTACCTAGCACTTCACTCTATTTCGACCTCTAATAAATCAAGGAATCGGAGGTAGGGAGAAATCACAACGGAAGGGAAAGGGGTACGGTGCTACCTCACAACTCTCCCTCTCAACCCTCTTCAATTTTTAAGTAGTCTAATCCTATAGGAGTTGTCACACCTCCAAAGGATAACCTAGATTGTTCTCAATCCTTAGTGTCACGGCTAAGAGAAAACAATAGCACAAGAAATCTAAAATTGAAACTCGAATTTATCCATCAATTAATGGAAAAGCATAATAACAATGTCAAAGAAACATAATTATCCTAGAGTTTTACAAGTCCGAATACCCACGAGGGGTTTAGCTCCTCATGGAGCTATACATGTTCATCAATGTATGAAATAAAACACAAAGTAAAGACATCAATGAAAACCCCCTCGCGTATGGTGTGGCCGTGGTCTTGTGCGGCCGTCGAACGTCGGTGACGATGCCGATGGCGCGCTCCAATCCTCCACAAAGTCCTCTCCGAAACCCTAGCCGCACTCTCCAGAAGTTGGGGAGAAAGATAGGTAGAAAGATCTCCCAAAAAGTCTCCAAATCGGGCTTTAAATAGGCTGAGTGCGGCTTTAAATTTGGACTTATCGGGACTTCACACGGCCGTGTGGAATTTCCACACGCCCGTGTGAAGTTTCTGTCTTTCCTGAAAAATTACTTCACACGGCCGTGTGTTAATTCCACACGCCCGTGTGACATCTCTGGTTTGCTGGAAAATTAATTCACACGGCCGTGTGTTAATTCCACACGCCCGTGTGAATTCTCTGGATTCTTGATTTTTTCGGCAGAAGTGCACAGTAACTTGCTACAGTGATTCGCTACAGTACAAGCTACAATGCTGCTACAATAACTCTCCGAAATGCTCCCGAATATGTTGTTTCTTCATCGAGGCCATTGAATTGGGCACACAATCAATGGTAGATCGTGCCTATTGCTTCGAGTCTCCTTTTTGGTAAAGTTTTCCTAAGCTACACGAGTTAGACTTGTTGTGAATGTGACTGCCTTTGTGCCCCTCCAACGGAGGTTGGCACACACTCACAAGTCTAACTTCGTGCCTTGTTCCTTGCTTGGTCCGAAAACCTCCCAACAACGGCGAACACGACCTAACTTCGTTCTTCTTTTCCAACTTGGCTCCACGAACCTACAATGCACAAGAATACACAAATGCACACTATTTAGTGATAAAATTTGATAAAGAGTATATTCATTGTAAGATAATAACGCTTCGCGTTACTATAACACAAGCACTTATCACCTAACAAAGGCTATATATACTCGAGTGAGTGTGTGGGCAAAATCGAGGCCGCACATGCTTCATTACAACATAAAAATCTCAAATCCCGAGTTTGTGCTGGCATTGTGCAGGCCGTGCAGTGCCCGCACACGCTTCTGGCCACCCTGTGCGGCCTGGTGTGCGATCCACACACGAGGCCGCATAGCCCATTGCCTAGGCTGTGTGTCCTGCACAGTGATCGCACACTTTTGTGAGGTCACTGCAATGCCCAGGCAAGGTTTTATGAATTCCAATTCGTGCGTCGATTTGTGTCAGAAGCTTGTGTAAACTTCATTTCTTCTTCAATCTTCTCCGAAACAACTCAAATGTGGTTCATTCTCGCGAATATGGTCCCTCGATACCTTGAAACAAATTAAATACATCAAATGCACAAAATGTCATCGAAATAATCACACAAGTTGCATGAAGGTGCATAGATTTTGCAAGTAAAATATGATGTATTTAGGCACTTATCAGTGCTTAACTAAACTACAAACATAGATGGTTGAAAAGATACCTAACTCCAAAATTATAGGCAATCCTCATATTAAATATAGGATAAGGACACATAAAGTACAATTTAGATAACTTAAATAGATGAGGGTTTAGCTAGGTTTGAATGGGATAAAGTTAATTTGTGGTGTGCCAACATTTTTTCTACTTCATTACTTTGTTTTTGACTTGTTCTTTGTTTATATCTTTGGTGTGTGAGTCCTCTTAGCTGTCTTTTGGTGTTAGAATTTAAGTTGGAGTCAAGTGAGGGCAAGAAGACGTGTTGAAAACCCTTGAAAGAGAGTCTAAGGCCTTGTGGCTTCCCTTGGGGCCACAAGGGAGCCCACAAGGGCTCTTTGAATGTCTCACACCCTCCCTTGCGGCCGTAAAGCTACCCGTGAAATCCCCTGAGGCTAGCATCTTCTAGGGTCTTCTAGGGCTTTAAAAAGCCCATTCTTGCTCTTTCTTTTGCCCCTTATTCTCATTATTTTTCTCCCCTTCTCTTCTCCTCTTTAGATCTTCTTTTTCTCCTCTTTAATCTTCTCTTATCTTGTCTTTGATTGGAGTTAGAAGCTTGGAGATCTTTTTCCTCCTCTCTTATGAAGGTGTTTTCTTGAGTTTTGAGGATTTTAGAGGAGGTAAAGCTTTGGCTTGAGGCAAAGAGTTGGGCTAGGATTAGCATCATCAGGGGTGAAATCGGTAAATTTAGTGAGTGAGATTATTAAGCACGGCCCTATTAGAAGATTACCAATATTTATATGCTTATATATATTCTATCTTGCTTAATGAGATTTTTTTGGTTTTATGATTATTTTTGAGATATTTATTGCTTTGGAAATGAGTTTATGGCTTGATGCTTCTTTTATGTAAAGTTTGTGTTCAATGAAAGAATTTCCATGTTGTTTCTTGTGTTGGATTTTGTAAACCGATTTGTGTTAATAGCTTAAGTTTTCTTGTGCCTTTATCATTTCCTCGTGGAAATGGCTGAGGTGTTGTTGATTGTTGGTTATTGTTGGCTATTGTACTCCTTGTGGAGTTGTGCTTATTGTTTGAGCTTATATGGTGATACCCTACTGCAGTAGGCAATCACCATGGCAAACCTGTTAAGATAGCGTGGTATACTGGCTTATTACTATGAGGGCCAATTCAGGTGGAAGTGTGAGTCCTTACTAGATATTCATCGAGTAACCGTTATCACCATACGATGAATCAATGGGTCAACATCAAGGGTGATAAGTACTTGAGTAGACATATTTCTCTATATGTTTTACATGCATTGAGCATCACTTTTACTATAGTTTATGTCTCATGAAGTGTATTTGGTATTCCTTTGTGCAATTAGGTTGTGAATGCCTTAAAAGAAGAAAAGGAAGCAAAGATAGGTTATGAAGACACATTTTGAGAGTTTTTATATAGCACAAGAATCAAGCATAAGAGGAGCTCATGTACATGGGGGTGTGTGCCAACTTACAAGAGTATTTCAAGCTAATTTGTGAGTTAGAAGGGCACAAAGGCAGTCACACTTCTATGTCCCTACTTGTGTGAAGAATGCAAGAGCTTCCAAATGATGATTCGACGACAAAAAGCCTCATAATCTACCATGTGGATGTGTGCCCGACCATGTGAACTTAAGAGAAGAGTGTGTGAGCCTTGTTTATGAAGAGTACTGTAGCAAGTATTGTGACAAAAATATTGTAGTAGTACTGTAGTAAAAACACTATTCATGTGACCGTGTGATAATTCCACGTGGTCACGTGGGATTTTGTGCAGCTCACATGGGGGTGTGAAATCTCACACAGTGGCATGGAGACACGTGACAGACGTGGTTTATGACTATAAATAGCCATTTTGCCCTATTATTTATGGACTTTTGGCTAGCGACTGAAGCGTGACCATGCTAGGGTTTGAAGGAGAGGTATTTGGTGAATTTGGGGGGCGTTCTTCACCAACTTTGATAGATCTTTTCTCCATCATAGCATCAAAGGAGCCTTCGACAACCTAGCTTCGGAGAGGGATCCTTCAAGACATTGAGCGACCCATTAAGACCATGAGCACGAATTCGAGGGGGTTTATTTCCATGGTTTTCACTGCTTTTCATTGCATTATTCTTCGCTTTGTAATAATTGCCATTGAGGGCTAAACCCTAGTAGGTATTTGGGTATGTGAACCCTAGGATCATATCTTTGTATTGATTTACTTTATGCTTTCTATTAAATCCGAGTTTATTTGAGTTTTAATCTTGTTTTCTCATTGCTTGCATATCGTATTAATCCTTGTGATTGATTTGTATTGCATGATTTGTTGCCTTGGTGAGAGAGAGGTCTCTATTAGTATTAGAACTCCAAGATTGAAGAGGGTTGAAAGGGTGAGTCATGAGATAATGGAGTGTCCCCTTTCCTTTCCGATTGAGTGTCTCCTATCTCCGTATTCCCTAGGATTTATGCAACCATATTCGGTGTGAGGTGTGTGATCAAGAGATTTCTCCACCGGGACATTGTAGGGGGTTAGGGATCTTTCACCTAGAAGTAGGATTAGATCCAACCGAAGAAGTACCACCAATGGCTACCGGGCTATTTAAAGGCTAAAATTGGGTATCCACACGGCCGTGTGGAATTTCCACACGCCCCTGTGGATTTACTGAAAATCAATTTCTGCGGCGCACTGAATTTCCACAATTTTTTTTGTATACCTCAAAACAAACCTAAAAACTCAACTAAAACAAAAATAAACTAGTCCTCAAAACATTGAGCTTTGAGTTTCCAAAAGGTTTCAAGAGTGAGTAGTGCAATATGAAATAATCGAGAAAAAATATCCTAAAATTCAAGTAAAAACTAGAGTATGATGAGATACAATGTTAAAAATTCTCCTAGACTTTAAGAATACAACCATTACAACTAAGGTGAACCGGCACTGGCTACATGAGCATAAACAATTAAACGCACAAGTATAAGGTGTGTGCAATGTGAACTCCCCCCCCCCACACACACACACTTAAGATATACTTTGACCCCAATGTACGCATGCAAGCTCAATAAAAAGTTTAGCAATTCAAGCAAAATATGTGGGAGTGGGCAATTGAAACAATACTCCCTTGAACTCCAAGTGTTGCATTTGATGGAGCTATGTTCATTGAGAGTTGAGTCTCAATGGGTTGTGTTACACACACAGTCCCATGACCATGCCAATGACTATTCCTCAAATTCCAAACATTCAAGACCATCTGCATGTATACAGAAGTGGTTCAGTGAAGCTCAACAAAAGCAAAATAAACTCAAGTATATAAAGATGAAGCAATGAAATACAACTCGAGAAAAGATAAAAGCAACAAACAATAAACTCAGAAGGAAGATCCTTTCTGAGTAATACAAGTCCAAAATATGAAATAAAAGTACAAATAAAAGACAAAAATAAACTATGATGCCTCCGCGTTGGTGTCCTGCTCTGTAGACTCTACTTGTGATGCTGCTGGTGGCTCCGTTGGTGCTGATGGATCTGTCGGTGTAACCAGTAGATCGGGAGGTGATGGTGGTGACCGGGGCCTCATCACAAAGGGTGATGTCACGGCTATCTCGAGTAGCTGTTGTAAGGTGTTGAACCGTGCCATAACCTCTGTGTGGTGAGCAGCTTGAGTAGCCCTAATCTCAGCCACCTCTGTCTGGAGGACCCCCACAGCACTCTCGGGGAGCTCTAATCTGTCATGGCCTTAAGAGGGAGAGAAGATACTCACTGGAAGTGCTTCCTACACTGCGGGTGGTACCTCTGTCTCTGCCTGTGCTAGAGGTGGCTGCAATATCGACGGCGACCCCTCAGCCTCGTCAACCTCGCCCTCGTCCTGCTCTGGCTATGGTACTATTAAAGCATAAACCCCGGGTCCTCATTTGCGGACCATACCCATCAATCTCATAGTCTCAATGCCAAGGGGAGATGGTATGATCGTCTTCTCAGCTCCCGTAATCGCATCCAGGAGACCCATCTCGACGAGGAGTCTCATGATGTACGGGCCCAAGAAGATGACTCCGACCATGGGGTACTAGACCTGATGGTGTATATACTCAGCTACTATGTTCCCCAGGTGGAGGGGATCGCTCTACACCATGGAATAGAGATATAGAAGCTCCTGTCAGATCAACACCCCTGTTCTATCTCCTCTGTCGTCCACTGACCTACTCAGCATGGCATGAATGTATCTGTACGATGGCTGGGAGAGGCATGTCGCCTTGGAGATGCTTGGCTCGTACTGTCCCTCTCCACATAACATGCCATAGGCCCTATGGGGTGTCAAGCTACCCAGGTAATCAATGGGAAGCTGCTCGTACTCCTCCATCTCGATGAATGCCTCATCATATAACCCTAGCCTGACGGAGAACTGTATCACAGTGAGGCTGTAATGCTGACTAAACACTCTGAACTGAATCGTATCTAAGTCTGTGAAACAATGGTACGATTGGTCAAACACAAAGGAAGCCAGTACCTCGAGTGCAACTATCATGATAGCTGGGTCCCAAATAGTCAATAATATGCGCTAGCTACCGACTAAGAGCAGCTCATCAATCTCATCAACCAACTTATCTCCCCCTTGGATTTCTCTCAATGCACTCAAGTCCGAGAAATGAGTCTGGCCAAATCTAAGTCTCGACAAACACTCGAATCGAGCCTGACGCTTAGGGATAGTGAACTCTATCTGCTCTAGAGACTGCTCTCGAGGACACTTGCCGGATGACTTCGATCGGGGAGCCATACCTGCAAGATTAAAATGGAAATGATCAAATAAAACTTTAAAGTTCATTCTACAAGAATCCACACGGCCGTGTGGAAATTCCACACGCCCATGTGGATCTTCGGGCCGCAATAGAGACCTGCACGTGCCCTAGAAAAAATCTCAAATTTACAACATAAATCACTCTAATTCCTTCTAAATTCATTCGTAAGTAATATAAACATGTAATCATGCAAAATCATCTAAAATGAACAAGATAAATCAAAATTGATGAATAAAAAGGTAAAAAGAGGCTTACCGATGAAATGCGAATCAAAACTTCGAAGGAATGCCAGAAAAACCACCTCTAAAACCTCTATAATCACTGGGAGAATGTGAGCAAAGTATGTAGGAGTGCTCTTCGAACGTTTGGGAGTTAAAAACAAATAGGCATGAGTAAACTTTTAAAGAAAAGTCACCGCTTTTGGATTTCTGCATATCCACACAGCCGTGTGGAAGTTCCACACGGCCGTGTGCCTCTTCTGAGAGAGTTCACAGGGGCAGTCACACGTCCCTGTGTTCTCTCTATTTACTCTCTGAACACCGCCGCACGCCGTGTGGAATTGCCTTCATAGGGACGCTTCATAGGGGCACCCACATGTCCCTGTGTGCTCTCGGGTTAGCACCTAAGGCCTTTGCATACATCCACACAGGCGTGTGGAAATTCCACATGGCCGTTTGCCCAACTTGGCCAAGACACAAGGCAGGACACAGGGGCACCCACACGCCCTTGTGGCCTCTCTGGAATCATCCGAGAAAAAACCTAAGTGTTCCACACGGCCGTGTGGAATTCCACACAGCCGTATGCCTTTAACAAACTCATTCACAGGGGCAGTCACACGCTCCTGTGTTTTCTCAAGATGGAAGGGAAGTCTCTACAGAGTTTCACACGGCCGTGTGCCTTAACACAATGGCACTCACAGGGGCTGTCACACAGCTCCTATGGCTCTCGGGATAGGGAGTTTAAGTTCTGCAGGGATCCACACGGCCATATGCCTTCACAAGGTCGGTCACAGGGGCACTTACACGGCCCTTATGACGCTCAGGATGAGCCTTGAAATGCTTCACACGACCGTGTGGAAATTCTACACGGCCGTGTGTTTTCTCTGGATGACTTAGAAAATTCACAGACTCTTGCAAAAAAATTCAGAAACTAATATGCAACATTCAAAGCCTATATATACGATAAAAATACGACTAGCGATCCATGAAAACACACTCAAATAACCCAAAACTTCGTCAATCACAATTAGACATACAAAAACATCAATGATCTACAAGAAAAATCACAGCACACATGTATAAGAATCAAGACACCAACACTAAGACCCTTATTCATGCTAAAAGTAAACTAACTCCTAGAAAAACAGTAAAGCTTGGGTTACCTCCCAAGAAGCACTTGTTTAACGTCACTTAGCTTGACCTACCTGACATTACCTCAAGGGAACTCATGAATGAAAGTCGCCATCTTCCCTACAACCTGAAATCATGCTTGACATAATTTTTGTAGTTTAGAGGGGGAGTTATCGAGTTTGTTACCACACAAGGGCGAAACACCCTTACTCCTTGAATGCTCATTCTTGTTTGTGTTGGGGCTCTTCTTGTGGCGTCTCCTCGCTCTCCTAATCTTCCGGATAATCCTTTTCATGACTCCCAAGGCTGGTTCCATTTTCTCTACTAGACGAAGTGATAGAACATCTTCATTCTCCACGTCTTGGTCTTGCTACCCTTGATAAGGGTCTGAATTTGTCATTTCCTGCACGTATTCATTAACAAGCTCATCAGTAATGTCAAGATAACATAAGGTATCATCAAAGTCTAGAGAATGTCTTATGGCTTTGGCGAGGCGATAGGTGAGCTTTTCGTCTCCAACTCTCAAAGTTAGCTCTCTGCCATCCATGCCAAACAACGCCTTGGAGGTGCACAAGAATGGTCTCCCAAGGATCAATGGAACCTCGACATCCTCATCAACATCCAACACTATGAAATCCACATGAAATATGTACTTGTCCACTTTCACGAGCATGTCTTCTATAATACCCCTTGGATGTCTAACAGATTGGTCGGCTAGTTATAGTGTCATCCGAGTGGGCCTAGGTTCTCCCAAGCCTAGCTTCAGAAAGAAAGTGTAAGGCATGACATTGATGTTAGCTCCTGAATCCGCCAATGCCTTTTCTTCACCCAAGTTTCCAATGTTGCACGAAATGATGAAGCTTCTGGAGTCTTTCTTCTTGCTCGGTATACTCTTTTGCAACATCGCCGAGCAAGTGGCATCTAAAATCACCGATTCACTCTCCAATTTCCTCTTGTTAGTCAAGAGGTCCTTCAAGAACTTTGCATACTTAGGCATTTGTGACAGCGCCTCCATGAATGGAATATTGATGTGCAACTGTTTGAACAACCCCAAGAACTTCTTATATTGCTTGTCATTTTGATCACTCTTCAACCGTGAAGGATATGGGATTGTTGGCTTGTAAGGTGGGGGTGCCACCTCCTTTTCCTTTGGTGCTTCCTCTACCTCCACAACTTTGGGTGCTTCATTACATTTTTTCTCAAGAGGGAGACTACTCTCAACCTCCCGGCTACTCCTCAAAATAATTACCTTCACTTGTTCCCTTGGATTTATCTCCGTGTTGCTTAGCAAACTCCCTTGAGGCCTCTCGGATAAAGACTTCAGAATTTAACCAACTTGGTTCTCCAAGTTGTGTAACGATGCGGTATGGTTACGAAGTGTGGCTTCAACCGATTGGAACCTCGCATCCGATGATTGGACAAACCTTGTAAGTACCTTCTCCAAATCAGTCATCTTGTTCTCTAACCTAGACATCGGGTTTTCAAAATTAGGTGCTTATTGTTGTTGAAAGCCTGGTGGTGCATTACTCTTTTGTTGCCCTTGGTTGCTCCATGATAAGTTAGTGTGATTCCTCCACCGTGGATTGTAAGTGCCATTATAAGGATTTCCTTGACCTCTGAATGCATTACTCACAAAATCCACTTGCTCAACCGAATAACTACCACCAATGGCTATCAAACAATCACTAGAAGCATGTCCTCCCCCACATCCATTGCAACTCGTAATGGCTGCCACTCTAAGTGAAGTTAGAGTGTCTAACTTCTTACTCAAAGACTCAACTTGGGCCGCCAAAGATGTTACACATCAATCTCATGAAGTCCGGCTACCTTCTTCCTATCTCTTGAGTTCCATTGATAGCTATTCAAAGCAATCTCTTCAATGAGGTGTCGGGATTCACTAGGTGTCTTGCTTCCTAAGGTACCTCCTGCTGCCGCATCTAATAATTGCTTCGTACTTGGATTCAACATGTTGTAGAAAGTGTGGACAATCATCCACTCGGGGAATCCATGCTGTAGGCATCTCCGCAGGAGATCCTTGAACCTATCCCATGTCTTGAATAGAGACTCCAATTCTGTCTAAACAAAGGAAGAAATCTCATTCCTAAGCTTTGCAGATTTTTTGGGAGGGAAATATCGAGCAAGGAAAGCTTCAGCCATCTCCTCTAAAGTAGTAATCGAGGCTCTGGGTAATGAGTGTAACCAGTGTCTTGCTTTTCCCTTCAAGAAAAATGGGAAGGCTCTCAATCTAATAGCATCACCCATTACTCCATTAATCTTGAGCATGTCACACACCTCTAGAAAGTTCTCAATATGGTTGTTCAGATCATCATCTGCCAACCGATTAAACTGTGTGGACTGCTGTAACATTTGGATGAAGCTTGGCTTGAGCTCAAAATTCTAAGCCATGATTGGGGGCCTCACAATGCTCGATTGTGTCCCCAAAACTGCGAGTCTAGCATAATCAAAAAGAGTCCTCTACTATTTGTGCTGTTCTGCCATGATATCCGACCCTTCTGTAACTATTTCATCTTGATTAGACTGTTCTTGCACAAGTTCTTTCCCTTTTCTATGTGTTCTCCTTCCAATATATGGGTCTCCTTCAACTAGAATCAAAGGATTGCCACGGTCATAACCTGAATCTGAAACCAAAGAAAGAAAAACAAATAAGAGCGATGATAGAAAAAGAAAGTGTGAAATAGAGTGAGTGGTAAATAGCTAAAATAGTAAAAAACTAATGTCTCAAACACGCCTACTCCCCTGCAACGGCGCCAAAAACTTTGACAACACCCTTTCGAGTGTTCCCCGAAAGTGCACTGGTTGTCGAAGTAATAAAGTACCCATGTGAATGGGTAGTTATATCCACAGGGAGTAGTGATTCAAGACAAGAGGAATTGCTACTTAGCTAGTGCAAAAATAATGATGGTAAGAGAAAACAATGTGTGAGCAATAAAAGGAAAAGAAATACGAAAGAAAGAAAAGTGCAAGCAAAGAGTAAATAGAAAACAATCAATACAAATATGGGGTACCCGGACAAAGCTCCCCCGAGGACTAATGCTTCTAGTGCAAGACTAGTATTATACCTTATAATTGATGTCTAATGAGTCGTGGAAATCCTTAAGCACACAGTCCCAAACCTAAGGTCAACTGTGACTAGCTCCAACACTATGCCCTGGCACTAGGATTCACTACAACCCTTCACTCTGTTGATCACTCAACTAAGTCCCAGGGGAGTCCATCGCCTAAGCCTCACACTACGTGGAGCTACTTGGGGTTCTAGGGATTTCAAGTGATAGACCCTGTCCCTAAGTATAGTTCTAACCCTTCGGTGCAGGCGAAAGAACCCTAGTCTCAGTTAAGCCCCAGCACTAGGATTTACTACAACCCTTCACTCTATTGCTCGCGCAACTAAGCCCTAGGGGAGTTCATCTCCTAGCACTTCGCTCTACTTCGACAGCAAAGAACTTCTGGAACAAAGAGTTAGAGAAAATCACGCCGAATAGGAAAGGAGACCTTTCGCTACCTCTCGACTCACCCTCTTGATCCTCTCCAATCTCTAGTCTAATCCTATAGAAGTTGTTACACCTTCCAAGGATAACGTAGATGACTCTCAATCCTAGTGTCATGGCTAAGGAAAAATCAATACAATTATCATGCAAGATTGGAACTCAATTAAAAGAATCAATTAAGAAAGCATAATAAAAGTCATAGAAACAATGTCATCCTAGTATTTACAAGTCCGAATACCCACTAGGGGTTTAGCTCTCCATGGAGCCATACAAAATCATCAAAGTATATGTATCAACAAGCATAGCAAACATGAATAAAACTCCCTTGTGATGCGTGGCGATGGTCTTGTGAAGCCGCTCCGTCTTCTCCACCAAGTCCTTTGTCAAGCCTAGGGTACACCCCGCTGAATCGATGCTGACGAAAACTCCCCCAATAGCTATCTTCCAAAGGACGCCAATGTCGATGCCGTCGAACGCTCCAAAAGGCTCTCCAAAATCCTCTCTGAACCCTAGCCGCGAGCTCTCCAGAAGTTGTTCAAAAAATAGGTCCAAAAGTCCTCAAATAAATCTGAGCCACGGCTATTTAAAGGCAATCGGGCATCCACACGGCCATGTGGAATTTCCACACACCCATGTAGATTTTCTGGAAATCAATTTCTAACGCATAGTGAACAGTAAACTGCTACAATGATTTGCTACAATACTCACACCCAAGTTGTTCCTGACTTCATGTTCTTCATTGAGGCCGTTGAGTTGGGCAACAACCAACGGTAGATCATATCGTTTATTTTTTTTCCTTATTGATGAAGTTCTTCAATGTTACACGGGCTAGACTTTATGAGTGTGACTGCCTTTGTGTCCCTCCAAATCATAGAACAATTTGAGCACATTGGAGATTGACACACACCCACAAGTCTAGAACCCGTGCCTTGATCCAAGAAACTCCCCAACGAATGTGGACATGACCTAATTTTGCTAATTTTCTTCTAACTCTTCTCCACAACCCTACATGCACAAAATAACGCAAATGCACACTAACCAATGATAAAATCTGAGAAAAGTAATGCTCAATGTAGGAAAATAATACTTCGTATTACTTAAACATGAGCACTTATCAAGATGTTAAGCTAGAAAATATAAATAAATCTATCTTTATATCTAAGAATGTATGCAATGACTCCTAAAATATCCCATATAAAAAGAAGAAAGATGCCAATGCAAATATAAGGTATGTTAAGTGTGCCTTTAAAGAAAGGGATGAAAAAGGGATTGACGAAGAATCTAGTTGATGATACCTTCTCCAAGCACATGGAAAGATTTTATGATATTTATGACGGAACAGATCAAGAGGTAGGTAACATGGCAACTTATTTCCAACATTTGAATGAAAATATGGGAAAAAAAGGACTCTTTTCTATGAGAGCATAAAAAATCTCCAAACCAAAGAAGAGGTGGTTCGAGCAATTCGCATAATTTCCGCTAACAGATGCAAGACTAAATCATTCTTTTTATTTCCATTTCATGATGCAAAGCTAATTTATATCAAGAGTGCACTAGCTGGAGTCATATAGTAGTTTAGTTAGCTTGAATCATATAGTAGTTTAGTTAACATTGTCAAGTTTCCTTTGTGGACTTTTAAAGACAGTTGTCTAGACTTTGTTTTACTTTTGAGTTTGGATTATGATTTTCTAACAGTATAATGAACTATTTTCTAATGGTTGTTATTTATTTAAGGTGAGACATCATTGTTATTACAACATTTATTTAAGGTGTGACTTCAATGTTATTTAAGGTATGCTTTGTTTTATTTCATTTTTATTTAAGGGAAAAATTGAGAATAAACATAACTTTATATGGAAAACATATTGATACCAAATGAAGGAATTAATTTTGCATGCATTATAATTACAATTTTCATTTGATACACCAAACATTGTAATGTTACTTTACAAGAAAAGTAATTGCATTAAAACTTTTTCCCTGCAAAAAAGTTTGCATGTAATTACTTTCCCTTCAAACTACCAATTGGGCCCTTAAGTCTTTACATGATATGAAAAAAAGGTTGTCATCCTCTTCATCATTTGAATTATTGTCCCTCCCTAGAAGAGTGTGCAATCATGCCTAAGAGATAATCCTGATTCCATCTTGCGTAGCCTAGTTAAGACCTTCTTTTAGTATGCTACTTGTACCAACCATCATTTTCTTCCACAACAAAATGAAGAGACATGTTAGCTCATTTGGCTGTTCTAAACGTTGAATGATTACCTATATGGTATGTATCTCGAGGTCATTAATTTCTTTATCTTCATTTATTCTCCACTAGAGCATTGAGAAAATGATTCAAGTGTAGTGACATGTGCTTCTTTTAGGTTCTTGTGCTTTTGTTTCTTTGGCAATAAGAGCTCTAATCAAAGATAGAAGCCCATGAGATCATCAAGGAGAACACATTTGATATCATCTTTCTAATCTACAAATTCCTGTAAAGGACATAATTATTGTAGTTTTCTTAGCAAAAGTCTCTTTATGATAGCAAGACTTCAGTAGTATTCCCCGTTTCTATCTTGTTATTCTTATTGAGAAAGAAGCTAGCTATTACATAGTTCTCTTTAACCATTTGCAATGCTTAAAGGAGTTTGTAAATAAGTTTGTTGAGGTTTTTTCATATCTTGAAATGAGACAAAACTTGCATTTCCTTCTGGCAAGGTAAGTTTTTTCTTTGTCACTCGTAGACACCCTGTTGTGAAAGATTTACTTAGGTAATGAAGTGCTTCTTAATGATGTTGTTTTATTCTTCCTTAGCAAACATGAACGAAGGCTCTTCTTCATCTCCTACCTTCTTGATATTCATGACTTGCTTAGGAAAAGTAAGCCAATTAAAAACTGAATTTCTAGTAAAGATGTCAACAAGGCGAAGATTCACCAGGGGATACAAATTCCGGCCCTTCCCTGAATTTATAAATGCATCCCCGACCCCAGCCCGGCCCCAAACCCAAGTAAAGAGATTTTTCCCCTGTCCCCGTCCCCATGCGGATTATTCGGGTTCAGTGATTCCCCGACCCCGATTAATTTTTTATTAATTAAAACATTATTATTTAAAATAAAATTTAAAAATAATTTGCTAAAAATCTCATAAAAATAATTAATAATTGAGAAACACATTTAAAAAATATGAGTAGTTGACATGTTAAGTGCCCAACACCAAATACAAATAGACACAAACATCATATGGTATATATGTTGAAAACCCATTACCTCAACACTAATGTTCATTTAGTTATTAGTAATTTCATGATTAAATGAATATATGGGTTTTCAAACATTTTTTTTTTTGGTGCTGGGTAATAAATCAAACATTTAATATTTTGGGACCAGTCCAGGTCTCTCCCCATTCTAGCCCCGACCCTGACTGGGATTATATTTCACCATTGGCCCCAGTCCTAACCCCTTGTTTATACATATTTTTATAAAAAAAATGGATCAAAATATAATAATTGTATTTATATTTGAAAAAAATCAAATTTAAAAATTAAAAAAAAATCCCTGATCTCCCTTAACGGGAGCAAAGATTTGTGCTCACCAATCCCACTAAAAAATAAAAAAAAAAATGTAAAGAGGTGGGTGATTGGTTTTGGGGATGGAGAACAGGGATAAAAAAAACACAAGACAAAAGGGAAAATCAGAGAGGAAGGGGTTGAGGGAAAAAGAAAGATGAACGAGAAGTTGCACAAAGAAAGGAGAAAGATATGAAGAAAACTCAAGAACCAAATGAAGAAAACCTGAGAGGAGAAGAAGAAATGTCCGTAAGAAAATCTATAAAGAAACCGAGAGAGAGAAGCCCAAAAACATTTGAGAAAGAAAAAGGATAGAGACGCGAGAGAGAGAAAAAAAAAAGGAGATTAGAGAAGAAAGGCAAACGATGAAAAAAGACAGAAAATTTGAGAAAAAAAAGAAAGGAGAAAGAGAGGAAAACAATACAAAGAGAAGGAAAAGACATGGAGGAGGACAATATAGAGCGATGGAAGAAGAAGAAGAATGCACCAGAAGGAACAAAAAGAAGAAATACAACAAGTTAGAGTTCGCTGTCACAAAAATAGTTAAGGTTTCTTTTCCGCTTTATTATTTAAAAATTCATTGAATATGCCCGCTAGCAAAATGTCTCTACCTTTCTCTATGTGGCTATATGTAAAATTTGACATTTGCTAGTAAAAATAAGATGTGTCATGTGATCAAATCTCTCTGATTTTCCTGATCTTCATGAAAAACTCATTAGTGCTAAGAATGTAGATTTTCCTTCCTACAATGTATAATCCATGTCAAAATGAAACACAATACGATTCCAATATCTATGATTTAGTTGTTAAAAATTCTGATTGATAAAATGTAGTGAAAAATATATTTTGAGGACATCATTGCAAAAATGTGAGGAAAATGTGAATTGATAAAGACTTGAGGACACAATACGAAGTAGCTAAAACTACAACTAAGGAACAAATAAAAAACTAAGACAACCAACTAGAATTCAAAACCCATAAGTTGGACAGTCTCCATCAACCAACTCGGCAATTCCAAGCCTCTGAAGAAAAGAGATAGCTGGGGATTTCGGCGTCCATATGATGCCAAAGCATCAGCAACAATATTGTCTTCTCTTGAAATCAATTCAGGTTACACTCCCGGCCATCTGTTTAACAGATTGTGAATGCTAACTAGAACCTCATAAAACCAGCAGGTGCTCACTCAATCCTCATTGTGGATGCACTCCATCATACAAGCATAGTCCGTGAAAATTTTCTTCGGCATCAAATTTCGGTTTCTACAAAGTTTCAACCCCTCCTCCAAGCCCATGGCTTCAGCTTGCAAGCTAGAATCAGCATGAACAGCCAAAGATCCTGCAAGTATAATAGTTTTGAAATTAGATATGATTAAGAATCCAAGACCTGTCCAACCCCCTGAGTCAGTCCAGGAAGCATCAGAGAAAACTGAAATAGAGTTAGAATTACTGGCGACAACTTCCCTGGAAACAGAATTACAACTTCTAGAAAAACTTAATGCTAGATAGAAACTTCTCTGGAAAATTCTGCAAGCATCCTAACAATTATTTCTGAAGATGTAGTTACATCTATCTTGCCAAATCGCCCAGAGATAAGAAGCAATGAGAGCTTTAGCAAATCCGTCACCATGAGTACATTTGAAATGATTAAGAAGCCAATCACCAGAAGTGGGATTGCTGAGAGTATGCAGACTAATACCCAAGCAATTAGCCACAAAACTCCAATAAACCTGAGTTTTTCTACATCTCCAAAACAGATGATTAACAGTTTCAACCTCCAAACCACAAAAAACACACAGGTTAGGCTGGCTAATATTAAGTATGTATAAAAAAGCACAGGTGGGGGTTTTGCCATGTAACATTTTCCAAACAAAAAACTTAACTTTAGGAGCAGTTTGAAGCCTCCACACCACACTCCAGCCTTTCCAAATATCATCCGGCGAATTCACTTGATTAAGATGATTGTACACCACAGACACCGTTTTAGATTTGGAAGAAGCTTGCAGCCAAACCCAATGGTTGGGCTCAGTGGCACTACAACTAAACTTGGACAATCTAGGGTAATCAATTTCTTTTCCGAAGAGATCAACAATAGCACTGTATCTCAGAGAGTTCCCATCAATCAAATCATCAAAAGAAATATCATCCAAGGCAGCATGCATGTTAAGAAAGGTGGGTTTAAGTGCCAAAGGAATATTAAAACACCATGGATCCTTCCAAAAATCAATGGAATTAGAATTACAATTATCAAGCCACAAATTATTTTTGATAGAATCAGCAACTTTGCAAATACTTTTATAAAACCAAGAGGATTTTGCAATTCTTTTAACATTCTAGATATTAAACAACCCATACTTACTCTGAAAGATTTGAACCCAAAGTTTTTTATCAGCATTAAGCACAGTGAAAACGTTTTTAGACATTAGAACAATTTTGAAGTGGTGTAAATTCTGAATATTTAAACCTCCCTCATAATGATCAAGTGTAATAGTATCCCATCCAACGGAATGAAGGCCACTACTACCGCTACTTTTGTTCCAAAGGAAAGACCTGACCAACTTAGAGATCTTGTCAAGGATAGAGTTCGGAACACCATAAACAGACATCATGTGGATAGGGATAGGCAAGAGAGAGCTATTGATTAGTACTGCCCTGCCAGCAACAGACAACCCACTTTGGTTCCAAGAAGCAAGAGAATTAGAGGCTCTCTCAACAAGAAAATTGCACTGTGTCACAGAAAGACGCTTGGGGGATACCAACACACCAAGGTACTTGAAAGGAAAGGAACCTACTGGCATGTTCAAAATGGCTTTAATGGAGTTCTGAATTCTCCTATTACACCATGAGGGAAAGAAAACAGTAGATTTGGAAGGATTCGGCTTTTGCCCAGTAAGTTTCATATAAAAATTAAGGCAGAACAAACAATTTCTGGCTGCTGACCTGGAAGCTCTAGTGACAATAATTAGGTCATCAGCGAACATGAAATGATTAAAGTTTCTAGACAGTCTAGAGTCAAAACCTGGGACCAAGTTCAAACGAAGACTGTAATTTAAGATAGAAGTCAAGTTTTGGGCAACTAATATGAAGAGAAAAGGAGAAATAGGATCCCCTTGTCTAATGCCCCTGTGAGGGTTGATCCACTTGCTAGTCTGACCATTAATAATAAAGGAGAAACTGGCAGAAGAAATGCAAGCCTTAATCCAAGACACCCAGATCTCTGGAAAGCCCATTTTTGTAAGAGTAGCGAGAATAACCTTCCACTCCAAGGTGTCATAGGCCTTTTCAATGTCAACCTTGAGAATCATCCTAGGGAGGTTAGAATAATCGTTTTCAATAGAATGAACCACTTCCTGAACTGTAATTATGTTATCATGAATAGATCTATCAGACAAAAAACCAGATTGTTCCAAATGAATAAGTTTATGAATAACCATCTTAAGCCGATTAGAAAGAATTTTGGAAATTATCTTGTAAGACACATTGCATAAGGAAATCAGTCTGAAATCAGTTACCTGCCTGGGAGAGTCCTTCTTAGGAATTAAGGTGATATACGTCCTTCCCCAAGATCTAGCAATGGAAGAAGTATGAATGAAATGCAAAATAGCTGAACAAAGATGCTCACCAACTTCATTCCAATAAAACCTGTAAAATTCAGCATTGAGCCCATCAGGACCAGGGCTCTTACCATTAACCATTGAACAAATGATAGAATAGATTTCTCTTTTTGACACAGGGGCAATGAGGAGACCTCTATCATCATCAGACAACACAGAAAGGTTAAGGGGAAGGCTCTGAAGAATATCAAGGTTACAATTAGAGCCAGAGGCACCCCATAATGACGAATAAAACTCATGAAAACAATTTTCAATGTCACTTTGGGAAGTACAGAGTCTCCCAAAACTATCAAAAATAGTAGAAATTCTATTCTTATGTTTGCGAATGTTGGCCATCTTGTGAAAGAACCCCGTATTCAAATCACCCTTCTTAACCCAAAGAAAATTAGCACGTTGAGCCCACCGAATAGAGTTCTAGGCAAGCAGGGCCTGGTGCCTATTATAAAGGGACCTAAGATCTCTACTAACACTAGAATTATGGGCAGAGGAGTAATCAAGCTGCTCTAAGGCTTTAATGTCAATCTCAGTATTCCTAATATCCAGATCCAGAGGAGAAAGATTAGATCTTCTCCAAGAGATCAAATTGTGCTTAGTACGAGAAACTAAATGGGAAAAATCATGCATAGGAGAAGAAAGATTACCATTATTCCAAGTTTTAGCAATAGTAGTGCGGCAGTTCTTATACTCTAACCAATAATTATCAAAACGGAAAATGCTGCGATGACTAGGATTATGCATGAAAATAGTAAGATGCATAGGAGAATGATCAGAAAAAGTACATGCCAGATGATGATTAAAATAAGAGGAAAAATGCGAAGTCCAGGAAACATTGGCAAGAGCTCGATCCAATCTGGCCCAGCGCCAAGCCAAACCCTATTGACCGTTACACCAAGTAAAATCCGAGCCAATGTACCCCAAATCCAACAAACCATTTTGAGCAATGAAACTATTAAAATAACTTGATTTCACAGAGTAACATTGGAATTGACCTCCCTTGTGTTCAGTGGAAGAAGTAATAGCATTGAAATAGCCCACCAAAATCCAAGGGAGGCTCAGTCCTGACAAACCTGAGAGAGAATGCTAATGAGTTCTCTGTTGGGTTACCAGCTGGGGATTATATACAACTGTAAGAATCCACTCCTCAGGTTTATTTGCATTGATCACCAAATGCAGCGCGAATCTGGAGTGAACAACTGGAGTAACAACCCCAACATCAGGTTTCCAAAGCACAATAATCCCACTAGACATTCCGAGTGCTGGAACCGGCGGCCATTCCTACTGTAGCAGCACTGTAGCACGAGATTTTGGCGAAACGGCTAAGTCTGGAATTTCATACGGGCACCCATACAGGCGCTGGATTACCCGCATACGGCTCCTGTAGCCGCAGCACTGTAGCAGGGGGTACTGCAGCATTTTACTGTAGCACTCACTGCAGCAACTTACACGAAACTCGGGGTGATACAGTGCCCGTATGGCAGCCCGCATGAGTTGCTGGAATTGAGTTTTAAAAGGGAAAGTAGTTCATTTTTCAAAGAGGGAGCCCTAGGTCTTAAGAAAACTTGCCACCATCTTCAAATCGGAGCTAGGAGCTGACGTCGGAGGCCATTTATGGGGAGAGAATGACAAGGAGAGCGACATACGACGAGATCCACCTTCTTGATCTATAGTTGAGAGGAGAATCGACAAGGGAAGCCACCTATTTGGTGGCGTCTTTGGAACGTCATTCGGCCTCTATCTTTTGAGGGAGTGTTTTTGTCTTTGTATTTGGTTGTTTCTATGTACTATCTTGTGTATTTTGTATTCATGGGCAACTAAACCCCAAGGTCACCGGATGTAGGTGAACCTTGGGGGTGAACTTCTGTAGGATGCTTGCTTGACTTGATTTATGCATTTTGGGACTTGTTTATGAACCTTGTTTGGTGTATTTGAATGCTTGGTATGCATGAGAACTCCGTGTATCAATGTTTAGAAAATGCTAGGAAGCATGACCATTGCCCTAGTATTAGGCTCACCAAGCTTGGTAGGGATACATGTATGAATACACCGTGACCATCGGGTATTTGTACCCCTCCAATTGTTAGGGTTAACCTAGATTGTGTCTTCTTCCTAACTTGAGAAACCTTTTGCTCCCTTTGCAATCGTGTGAGGATTCGAGTGGAAGGAATTCCGTATTCGATACTTGTACCGGATTAGGACCAATTTCTATGACCATCGGGTTGGTCTAACTTCGGGTTTCTCGGTCCAAACTACCCTTTTGCATGCTAGTTAAGGCAAACCCCGCACTTTAGTAGCCCCCTTGGTGATCCTCATCCGTGACCCTCTCTTTGTATTGTTTTACCCCTCGATTATTGCTTCCATCTTAGAGCATCTTATTTGTATGTTAATCATCTTTTTAATTACTTTTGCACAATACTTGACTTGATCGGCCAAACAATCATACGAAGAGGAAGTAAGGGTAGATTCTCGGACCCTTGGGAATACGACCCCCTCGCGCGTGCGTGAGGGGTATTACTTGACGACCCCGTGCACTTGCGGGTCGAGTCAATCAAACCCTAGTCTAGATTAAGCCCCAGCGCGTAGGATTCACTTCAACCCTTCACTCTGTTACTTGCGTAACTAAGCCCCAGGGGAGTTTATCTGCCTAGCACTTCACTCTATTTCGACCGCTATGAAATCATGGAAACGGAGGTAGGGAGAAACCACATCGAAGGGGAAAGGGTTACATCGCTACCTCACAACTCTCTCTCTCAACCCTCTTCAATCTTAAGTAGTCTAACCCTAAAGGAGTTGTCACACCTCCAAAGGGTAACCTAAATTATTCTCAATCCTAGTGTCACATCTAAGAGAAAACATTAGCAAGATGAAATTAAGATTGAAACTCAATTTTTGTTCATCAATAATGGAAAAACATAATAACAATGTCAAAGAAACATAAAAACCCTAGAGTTTACAAGTCCGAATATCCTCAAGGGGTTTAGCTCCTCATGGAGCTATACATGTTCATCAAATTAGAAAAGAAAATACAAATCAAAGACATTGATGAAAACCCCCTTGTATATGGTGTGGTCGTGGTCTTGTGCGGCCGTCGAACGTCGGTGACGATGCCGATGACGCGCGCTAAACCTCCACGAAATCCTCTCCGAAACCCTAGCCGCACTCCCCAAGTTGAAGAGAAAGGTAGGTCAAAAGATATCCCAAAAGGTCTCCAAAATCCCCTTTTATAATGTTGAATCGCGGCTTTAAAATCGGACTTATTGGGGGCTTCACACGGCCGTGTGGAATTTCCACATGCCCGTATGAAGTTTCTGTCTGCCTGAAAAATCGATTCACACGGCCGTGTGGAATTTCCACACGCCAGTGTGAATTCTCTGAAACCCTGATTTTCAGCAGAAATTGAACAGTAGCTTGCTACTGTGTTTTTGCTACAGTAACAAACTACAGTGCTGCTTCATTAACTTGCCGAAATGCTCCCGAATCCGTTGTTCTTCATTGAGACCATTGGTTGGGCACACAAACAATGGTAAGTCGTGCCGATTACTTCAAGTCTCCTTCTTTGTGAAGTTCTTCTAGGGAATAGGTAGTTAAAATACGAGATTTCACTATTTAAGCTGTGGAGTATGGAAAGATAAGAATAGAATCGATGAGTGAATATGGAAGCAAATACAATAAAAGACAAGAAATCGAATAGAAAGATGGAAGATAAGAAAGTGCAAGTAAATGAGAATAGAGAGAAACTGGCAATGGATGAAATAGGGTAATCCGGAAAATCTACCTCTAGGATCTATGCTTCTAATGCAAGACGATGCTATTATACTTTCCTATTGATGTCAATTGAGTCGAGGAAATCCTTAGATACACGGTCCCAAACCTAAGGACAACCGTGACTAACCCCAACATTATGCCCCGGTATTAGGATTCACGTCAACCCTTCACTCTGTCGCTGGCACGACTAAGCCCCAAGGGAGTTTATCTACCTAAACCTCACACTACGTGGGATTGCTTTAAGTTCTAGGGACTCCTAGTGGTAAAATCTATTCGTATGTGTAGTTCTAACCCTTTGGTCCAGGTAGAAGAACCCTAGTCTAGATTAAGCCCCAGTGTGTAGGATTCACTTCAACCATTCACTCTGTTACTTGCGTGACTAAGTCCCAGGGGAGTTTATCTACCTAGCACTTCACTCTATCTCGACCGCTAAGAAATCAAGGAAACGGAGGTAGGGAGAAACCACATCAGAAGGGAAAGGGGACGCTTCGCTACCTCACGACTCACCCTCTCAACCCTCTTCAATCTTAAATAGTCTAATCCCATAGGATTTGTCACAACTCCAAAGGACAACCTACATTGTTCTTAACCCTAGTGTCACGTCTAAAGGAAAACATTACCAAGATGAAATTAAGATCGAAACTCAATTTTTATTCATCAATAATGGAAAAGCATAATAACAATGTCAAAGAAACATAATAACCCTAGAGTTTACAAGTCCGAATACCCACAAGGAGTTTAGCTCCTCATGGAGCTATACATGTTCATAAAAATATAAAATAAAGCATAAGGTAAAGACATCGATGAAAACCCCCTTGCGTATGATGTGGCCGTGGTCTTGTGCGGCCGCCGGACGTCGATGACGATGCTGATGACGCGCTTTAAACCTTGACGTAGTCCTCTCCAAAACCCTAGCCACACTCTCCAGAAGTTGGGGAGAAAGATAAGTCAAAAGATATTTTCAAATTCTCCAAAATCGCACTTTATATTGTTGAGTGCGGCTTTAAAAATCGGACTTATCGGTACTTCACACGGCTGTGTGGAATTTCCACACGGGCGTGTGAAGTTTCTAGGTTGCTGGAAAATTAATTCATACGGCTGTGTTGAATTTCCACACGCCCGTATGAATTCTCTGGAATTCTGAATTTCGGCCGAAGATGAACAGTAGATTACAACATTATTTCCCTACAGTAACTTGCTACAGTAATTATCCCGAAACGCTCCCGAATTCGTCGTTCTTCATTGAGGCCGTTGAATTGGGCACCCAATCAACAGTAGATCGTGCCGATTTCTTCAAATCTCCTAATTGGTGAAGTTCTCCTTGTTAGCATGAGTTAGACTTATTGTGAATGTGACTGCCTTTGTGCCCCTCCAAAGGAGGTTGGCACACACTCACAAGTCTCTACTCATGCCGTGCTCCTTGCTTACTCCAAGAATCTTCCCAACAATGGCGAACACGTTCTAACTTCGTTCCTTTCCTTCACTTTATTTTCACAACCCTACAATGCACAAAAGTAAACAAATGCACACTTTTTAGTGATAAAATCTCATTAAATCATTGCTCATTGCAAGATAATAACACTTCGCATTAATATAACACGAGCACTTATCAGATGTCCCAATTCCACCTGCAAGATAGAAAGGAGCATCATCTCAAGGAATCCATCACACACAAAAATAAAATAAAATCAAACAAACAAGCAAGCAACAAAGCTAAAAACAAAGAAAACAAGAAACACAAAGCACAATGTGTGGGTGCTCATGTGAATTTTTCCAAATTGTCAATGCAAGGCAAAACTTGAAGAAAAATGTTATAAGAGAATGTATTTTCAAGTTAAAAACATTCAAACATCAATGAGCTTGGGATTTAAAACAAATTTAAAAAATAAAAATCAATGAAGATGAGAGATACACTCAAACCTAAAGCTAGATGCCAAATTTCAAAGATGTCAGTGAAAACTCGATGAAAAACATTAGATCTACAAAATTAAAACTCAAAAATGATGAGAGACTTTAAGCTCAATGAAAGGTTGGCCAAATGAGGAGGTTATCTAAGAGGAGAAATAAAAAAAAATTGGAGGAAAAACAGGCGAAAGAAGAACAAAGAAATCAGCCTTAAAGATGCTGAAAATTGAGTTAAAAAACAGGCTGGTCTGTGTGGCTGATGTGCGGGGCTGCACAGTGGCCTCACACCCTTAAAAATTTGTTTTTATGGGGTTTAAACACCATGAATTACCTCCAAAAACTAGCATTCTTGACCCCAACATGCATAAGAATCATCAAAACACAATGATAACCATAAAAGCAATAAAGAACACACCAAGAATCACCAACATGAGCAAGAGTATTTAATTAAACCTACCATGCAATTAAATTAAACAATTGATGGCATCCACACATAAACAAGCATACAAAACTAAGAAAACTAAAACACACAAGAAAACAAAGCAAAATACGAAATTTAACACCTTGGGTTGCCTCCAAGAAGCGCTTGTTTAACGTCACGAGCTTGATGTACCTTCTTACCTCATGGGGATTTGAAGATGGTGTGCTCCTCCCGGCCAAATGTGTCATAACTACTACAAAAGAAAATGAAACGTACCTGCTGGGATAGTGCCGAGGTGGAGGTTAAGGACGAATTACCTTTTGGCCTCCAAGGGAAAAGTTTGGGCAAAGAATTGTGCAATTTGAACTTGGGCGGATCCTTGGATGGCTTGAACCTCCTCTCTGTTTCTACTCGAGTCCCGACCAAAATCCTTTGAGTATCCTACCAAATTGTTTGGGTCTCCAGGGAAAGGGCTTTGGTTGAGAACTATCTAAGCTTGGCACCGGTGGGTTCTTGGACGGCTTCAACCTCCTACCGACAACTTTCTCCTCAACCATGGTGGGATGAGCTTGGATTGCCCACAAAATTTGTTTGGGCCTCCAGGGAAATATTTTTGTTTGGGAATTGTCCTGGCCAGGTATAGGTGGGTTCAATGGTGGTTTTGTTTTTCTTCCCACAACGTCAAATACAATTCCCAGAATTTTTTAAGTGCGCAAGACTAGAATGGCCAGATGGGTTGGATGGTCGATTTTGAGGCAAGTAGCATCTTCAATTGTGACTGATGGACTAGCTTCTACTTCCTCACACTTTTCCATGGCCAGATTTTCTTCAATCCCCCCCTCCCGCCGGTCTTTTTCCATAGCATCAACGAGTACAACTTCTACAGCTTGCTCATTACTCTTTCTCTCCTCGTTTATTACTTTGAGAAGTTAAACCACTTGTTTCTTAACTCTATGAATAGATGCTTGAACAATTGTCACACTTGCTTCCAACGCTTCAAAACTAGAGTCCGTGACCTGCATCTACTTTGGCTAAGACATCTTCAGTAGTAAACGTCCTTCTCATTGGTGGTTGTCGGGGTTTTTGTATCAATCCATGGTGAGAACGCTTCCATTGACGTGTGTAATAATGTGTCAAATAATCTATGTGACTTTGCAAATATGGATCATACACATGTTTGAATTGATTGCTACAGCTTGCTGTCAAGGACTGCTACTCATTGGTTTGCCACTCTTGAAGATGAAAATATGCACCACCTGAGGCTCATTGAAAACCATTGCCTTGTGCACAAAACAAAATAAAAAAATTAAGGTACAAAAGAAAAAAAAATATTTACAAAAGAAATGAGAAATGACTAGAGTAGAGAGCTAGAAGTTTTCCTCGCATTCTTGGATGTCCCTGGCAATGGCGCCAAAAACTTGATGAGCGCCACGCGACACGCTAAGAAGTAAGCACGCGACTCCCCGGCCGCAAGTGCATGGGTCGTCAAGTAATAACCTCTCGCGTGAGTACGAGAGGGTCATATTCCCAAGGGCCCAAAGATCTGCTATTACTTCCTCCTAGGTATCACTATCTAGTCTACCGAATAAAGAGTTGTTGTATAAAACACAAATACAAAAATAAATAAAAGAAAAGCTATAAACAAAATGGACTAAGGCACACCATACAAGCAATTTAATGAGCAAGTAGCAATGAGAACTAGAGGCCTCGGGCGAGGATCCCCTCGGGAGAAGAACAAGTTAGGATGAACTTAGGGAGTTGAGTGCTAAGTTGGCTAGGTTTAATCTGCTAGACTTGGGAGTCGACTACCCAGGAACCTCTGTGGTGTAGCCTTAATCCAATACAGGTTCCTCTATCCAGAAGATACCCCAACGATGTCATTGGGAACAGGGAGTTTTGGTTAGGGTTATTCTAATGCGCGCTTTCGGCTAAAACAACCCTAACCACGCGGGGAGCTACCGGCAACCGGAACCTCCGGTGTATCAGCACATTGAATCCCCCTTTAATCATTGTGCGACCTAATACTTGCAAGAATCCCGCCATATATTTACAATTCATGAATGAAAACCTACGGAATCCATCCATTGTAGGTTGAACATCAAAACAATAGATTGAAATCAAACGAACAAGCCAACAATCATTTATAAACAATTATCATCATCCATACAAGTTCTCCTCCCAAGGGTCACCGGAGCCCGGTGGCCTTATGAGTATAGTTCCACATCAAAAGAGAGAACAAAAAAAATAATCAATGAAAATGCTCATAAGAAACTCCCTCAGATGTAGGCTAAAAGGTGGTGATGAAGGCTCGCCGGATCCACGCCGATCAAGCTCCTTGATGACAACCTTGAGTGCTTCCTTCTTCTCCCCTTGAGTTTTTCTCTTAAAATTGCCTCTCTAATCCGGTGATGGTGATGGAAAATAATGGAAATGATGGTGGAGAATCATGGAGATGATGGTGGAGAAGGATGGAGAGGATGGTGGCCAAAAGATAGCCTCCAAAACTGCCCTAGAAGCCTTTATATAACCAAAACAGCCTTGTTTTGCCAGAGTGTGTGCGGTCAATGTGCGGGGACGCACAGTGCCCTTATACTCTTCTGTCTACTATATGCGGGTGGTGTGCGGGGCCGCATACTGCACGCACACTACTGCAGTACCGATGTTACAGTAGAATCGCTGTAGTAAACGGTGACTGAAAATCCACTCTTTTCTTTCCCGAAACATGAGGATGCTTGTGAGCTTCAATAAATTCTTTGATTCATTCCAAAACAAAGGCTCAATCACGCGTGAGATGATCTTCAGATGTCTTAAAACAATAGTAACAAATAAAATGCGTAAAGGGCATCGGAGTCATACAAAAATGCATGAAAGTGTATAAAATGTATATAATAAAAGTGATGTATTTAGACACTTATCAAACCCCAAGCAGTTCCACGTAGCATGAGGCTTAGGAGATGGACTACCCTGGGGCTTAGTTGAGTGATCAACAGAGTGAAGGGTTGTAATGAATCCTAGTACCAAGGCATAGTGTTGGAGCTAGTTACAGTTGGCCTTAGGCTTAGAACCGTGTGTTTAAGGATTTCCACAACTCATTTGACATCAATTAGAAGGTATAATAATATTCTTGCACTAGAAGCATCAGTCCTAGGGGAAGCTTTGTCCGGGTACCCCATCTTTGCATTGATTTTTCTCTTCTTACTCTTTGCATGCACTCTTATTTCTTCCATATTTCTCTTTATATTATTGCACATACATTGCTTTTTCTCACCGCCATTATTTCCAAATTGGCTAAATAGCAATTTCTCTTGTCTTGAATCATTATTCCCTGTGGATTCGACTACTCTCTCACCAGGGTATTATTACTTTGACAACCCGTGCACTTTCTGAGTGTGTCAACTATCTCATGACTTACCCTCTCAACCCTCTTCAATCTTGGAGTTCTAACCCTTATGGAGACCTCTCTCTCACCAAGGCAAAAAATTATGCAATACAAATCAATGACAAGGATTAATACGACATGCAAGCAATGAGAAAACAAGATTAAAACTAAAGTTAACTCGGATTTAATAGAAAGCATAAAGTAAATCAATACAAAGATATGATCCTAAGGTTTACATGCCTAAATAACTACTAGAATTTAGCACTCTATGGGGGCACATTACAAAGCAAAGAATATTGCAATGTAAAACAATGAAAACCATGCAATAAAACCCCCTTGAATTCATGATGATGGCCTTGATGGCTGGCTTAATGTCTTGAAGGATCCCTTTCCGAAGCTACGTTACCCAAGGCTTCCTTGATGCTATGATGGAGAAAAGATCTGCAAAAAGTTGGTGAAGAACACCACCCATTTCACCAAAGACCTCCTCTTCAAACCCTTGCAGCTTCACCCTTCAATCGCTAGCAAAAAGTTCACAAAGAATAATGTAAAAGGGCTATTTATAGTCATAAAGTGCATATGCCACATGCCTCCATGTGACCGTGTGAGATTTCATGCGCCCGCATGAGCTACAGAAATTCCCACAGTCTCTTCATAAGCACAGCTCACAAACTCTTCTCTTGAGGCTACATGATCGGGGACACATCCACATGGTAGGTTATGAGGCTTTTCTTCGTCCAATGATCATCGGGAAGCTCTTATATTCTTCAGACAAGTAGGGACATGGGAGTGTGACTGCCTTTGTGCCCTTCCAACTTAAAGTCTAGATTGGATTCTCTTGGAAGTTGGCACACACCCACTTGTGTATGAACTCCTCTTGTGTCTTGATCTTTATGTTGCACAAAAACTCCCACACGGTGCCTTCATAGCCCATCTTTGCTCCCTTTTCTTCTCTTATGACCTTCACAATCTATTTGCATAAAAGAACACCAAATACACTTTATGAGACATAAACCATGATAAAAATGATACTTAATGCATGTAAAACACATAAATAAATATGTCTACTGAAGCACTTATCTCTTGGTTATTTGTAGAACAATGATGAGTGCATTTTATATCATGTTTCTTGCCTCCTATTATAGTCTTTTCTCGGTCCTTAAGCATATTTACTGATTGAAACTGGTGTTGTTTAAGGTATTTTTATTCTTTGTGTAGGAATCTGGGGACTGAGTCAATGACCAGAGGTCCAGAACTGGCTGACACGGGCATGACACGCCTGTGCCCCAAGTGCTGCAAGTCCCAGCCTGGAGTATAGAAGAGCTAAAATCCTGACATGAGAGTGTCCCAGGCAGGACACGGTCACAACACACCCGTGCCCCAAGTGCTGCAAATCTCAGGAGACGATCTCTCATGAACGACACGGGCACGGTGCCTAGGACACGGTCGGGTACTAGGTAACACGGGGGACACACGCCCCTATCCCAAGTGCTGTAAATCTCAGGAGTTTCACCTCAGGATTTCCATGAAGAGTTCACGGTCTGCACACGCCCGTGTCCAGACCGTGTCGGGCCCCGAATCAGCCTTTTTAACTCTAGAATTTAGGGTTCTTTCTCATCTTTTGTTCGGGGATTCATCTCTCCACCGGGAGGATGTTGATGAGATCGAAGATCAAGCTTCACCAAACCGCCTAAGGAGATCAAGGACTAGTAGGAGGCATTGCAAGAGGTGGAGATAGCGCAAGGACACTACAAGGGAGGACATCTTGAGTATTGAAGGGGGTTCTTTCTCGCTTTCTTTGTTCTATCTTTTGCCTTACCTTGTATACCTGCCCTCAGGGGCTAACTGGCCATAGCGCCTTGGTTGTGGACAATTGTCAGACTGTATTGCTTATCAACTCATTGTATTTGGTTATGGAGTTCTAATTGATGCTTGTGTTTAATCTTGTATTGCATAACTGTAGTGTGTTTGGAGTGCATAGTTGTTAGGTTATCCTAGCAAAACTGCGGTGTATCTACGAACACATAGATGCAATATTGCTTGTGAGCACACATGAATGTTATTGGAATGTACCGAGGTAGTCAACTAGGATGAGATAGTGTGCACGAGTCATTGGAGACTTCCGTAGGGATTTACTCTTGTGATTGTTGAATACTTAGTCCTAATATCCTCCATTATCACCACTATTACCATTTATTCATTGTTGTTATGATCCCATACCTTTTCTATTTGTTTCACTAGACATCAAAGGATCAACTAGTACTTTAAGTACAGTTCCCTGAGGTTCGACAACCCTACTCTTAATCGAGTACCACTTTATTACTTCTTGCGACCCGTACACTTACGGAGAGCGCATTAAACAACCAACTATCTTGATTTATTTTCACTTGTTCTGGTAGAGGTGTAGAGTTCTTTTGTTTTGAGCTTGAGATCATATATTTCGCCATTGATCTCCTTGCCCTGTTCTTCATGTTTGTTTGCTTGGGGATAAGCAAATGCTTAGGTGTGGGGATGTTTGATAAACTCCTAAATGTATGTATCTATAGATACATATTGTGTACTATTTATGCATATTTAGATAATTTGATGCCCTTTTCATGATTTAACTAGTTTCTTTTGAGTTACAGGCATCAAATAAGCCTAGATGAGCTTGACAACGCAATTCAAGAAGAAATCGATATCAAAAATAAAATTTTAGAGGCCCGGTACCATAGCGCCAATGTAGTAGCCTATATCACGAAGGCATGAAGAAAAATAATAAGTATGGAAATCCTCACGAGCAACTTTACGGCCGTAAAGGCAACCGTAAGCTAGTTGAAAGTGCACTTTATTGTAGTAATTTTACTGTAGCAACTTACAAGGAAATTTGGCAGAATTATTGAGGACTTCAAGATCCGTTTACTGACAATGAACCAGACAGCAAACACCACCAAGCTGAGTTATTAAAGCGATTCTTTAGGCCATAGGGGACTATTTGTTACCTCCTTCCTTGAGCTTTTCATCACCAACACTAGATCCGAGGTAGAAGAAGGCATTTGAGGGCATCTCTGAGGTGGAAATTGATGGGAGAAGTGTGATTTGGCAAGATCTATCCCTTAAGAACACTTGTAGATGCTTGAAGGCAATGAGGGAAGCCACTCTTTGAGTGGTGGCCGTGGGAGTTATTCCACGGTATTCCTATGCGTCATTCGGCCTTTAATCTTGAGGAAGTTTTATGTTACTCTATTTGGTTGTTTTTATGGATTTTAGCTTGTATCTCATTAGTATGAACAACTAATCCCCAAGGTCACTGGGTATAGGTGAACCTTGGGGTAAACTTGTGTAGTTGGATGCTATGATTTATTCTATTGCATTTGGTATGTTTATGATCTATGCTTGGCGTATTTTGACGTATCGATGTGCGTAAGAACTCTGTATGTTGATTTTTAGGTTATACTAGGTTGTGTGACCATCGCCCTTGTACTGGATTCACCAAGCTTGGAAGGGATCTATGTACAAATACACCGCGACCATCGGGTATTTTGTACCCCTCCAACATTAGGGTTAAGCCTAGTTCATTTTTCGACCATAATTTGAGAATCCCTTGCTTTTAATTCAATCATATGAGGATTCAGTCAGAAGAGATTCCGTATCAATACTCTTACCAGATTAGGGGTCAATTATTGTGATAATCGGTTTGACCTATCTTTGGATTCTTTCATTACAAAACACTTTTTGTATGATAGTTGTAGCATCTTTCTCACTTTAGTAGCCCCAGGGGGATCCACATCAGTGACCATCTTCATCTCTTGATTCTTACCTCTGATTTACTCCACTGTAGATTTTCATTTAGGGTCCTTTTTTTGTAGTTTATAACACATCACTTGAATCTGTAGGCTAGACAACATTATGGGAATACGACCCTCTTGTGCTTGCACGAGAGATATTACATGATGACCCAGTGCACTTGCCGTTGTCCCGATCATTAACCTAATAACATTAGACCTTAATTTGACAACACAAGGTGTGCAGTACATTCATACATGACACACCCCTTGTGTGAGTGTTCCGCAAAAGCACGGGTCGTCGTAGTAATAAAATTTACCCCAGTGAGTGGGTAGTCGTATCCATAGGGAATAGTGTTTAGAAAAAAGAGTTATCACTATTTAGATATGAAAAAATCGATGGTGAGAGAAATCAATATATGAATGAGTGCAAAGAAGAGTAAAAGAAAGAAAGAGAAGAATACAAGCAAGAGTAAAGGAGATAACAATCGATAAGAAGATGGGGTACCCAGACACCCTAGGACAAATATTTCAAGTGCAATACTAATATTATACCTCCTAATTGATGTTTAATGAGTCATGGAGATCCAAAGACACATGGTCCCAAACCTAAGGTCAACCATGATTAGCCCTCCACACTATGCCCCGGCGGAGAGAATGTTCTCGATGCCTCACACTGTGTTGGATTGCTTGGGGTTCTAGGGATTCCAAATGATAAACCCTATTCTTATGTACAGCTCTAACCCTTTGGTCCAGGCGAAAGAACCCTAGTCTCAATTAAGCCTGAGCACAAATATTCACTGCAACCCTTCACTTTGTTGGTCGTGCAACTAAGCCCCAGGGGAGTTCATCTCTTAGCACTTCACTCTACTTTGACCGTAAAGAACTCTTAGAACATGGACGTACGATAAATCAACCCGGAAAGGAAAGGGGACGTTCGGCTATCTTTCGACTCACCTCTCGACTCTCTCCAATCTTGTGTAGACTAATCGGATAGAAGTTGTCACACCTTCGAAGGATAACCTAGATGACTCTCAACCCTAGTATCACGTTTAAGGGAAAAATCAATGCAACTAACTGTGGTGTTTCGCTCTTCTTTGCCCTTGATAGTTGTTTCTATTGTCTTAGATTTGTAGTTGTTTCCCTATTGAGTTTCTTTGAGTTTTCTTGTCGAGCCTTTGGAGTTGTTTGCCGGGTGTTTGACAGTGTTTTGGCATTTTTAGAGAGGGTGTGGGCTGTGCGGCCTCTGTGTGGGGCCACATAGAAGCCGTACACCCTAGGCAGTGGGGTGTGCGCCTGGTGTGCGGGGCCGCACTCCACCCACACACCCTTCTGCCTGTGGTGTGTGGGTGTTGTGCAGCCCGCACATAACCCACACACTGACGCGTCCTGGCTTATAAAACTCGGGTTTTGGCATCTTTTCTTCATTTCTCTTCTCCCAAACTCTTTTATTTTCTTCTCCTCTCTTCCTCTATCATCCGATAAGGTTCTAAGGCTGATCTAGAAGGGATTTTTGAGCTTGAATCTTGGTTCATCAAGTTGCTCATTCTTTGGATCAAGGTAAGCTTCCATCCTTTTGTTCCTTCTTCCTTGTTCTTTGATGGAGATGGTTAGGGTTGGTTGTGAACCCTTATGAGAGCATGATTCTTATCTATTTTTCTTCCTCTTTGATGGTAAATCTTGTGAGGATTGATTGTATTGAGATGTATGGCCTTGACTTCATGAAATCCTTGAACCCTCATCATCTTGATACCGGAATTACTGTAGCACCAACCAAAGTTAGGTCCTTCTTGCTTTCCTTGTTGCTTTTAGGAGTTGTGAGAGGTCTTTTCTTACTATAACTTCTTGCATTGGTGTTTAGCAAACCCTAGAAGCAACCATTCCCCATTTTGAACATTTTCCTTCATTTGAGTTAATCAAGTGTTTGTTGATGTATGGTTGCTTGTTTTGGTTTTTTTATTGCTTCTAGGAGGTGAGGCTTCAAGTAAGGGCAAAGACCCGGTGGAGAAGTGATAGCAAGGCGTTTTGCTTGCCAAGTTTGTTAGTGGGAAATTACCAAAATTGGACTATGATTCATGCATGATATTTATTTTGATATTTGAGTTATTTGCTTTGAATTATAGACTCCTTATTACTAAAGCTCTTTGAAAGCTTTAATTGAAGTTCAGAATCATGATGATTTATGAATTTTCTTATTTCATGAATATTTGCAAAGTTTATATGTTGCTTATGGTTTGGAGCTCTATGCTCGAGATATTTCAAACTATGTAATTTTCAAAAGATTTGATGTTCTCAGTATGATAACCAAAAAGGCATGCAAAATCAAGATGATTTTTCATTTTGTTAATTTAATGTTTGATGTATGTTTGAAAGGACACCTTTGTATGATACTTTTGGTGAAAATGATTTCATTATCAATGTTATGATCAAATCAATCATTCTTGAAGTGAGAATTGCTATTGTAAACACTCATGATCTCTAATTGAGAATTATGCTATCATGATGTATATATGTTGAGCCTACGGGCTGTGTTATTGTTTAAATTCTTTAATGGTGACAAGGGAGACGAGCTCCAGCACTTACTGCAGTAAGAAGTGGATGGTTTCTACAGGCGGAACTATATAGAGGTGGCGTGGAATACTGTCAAAACGATTATGCAATGTCAGGTGGGAGCGTAGATCCCTGACATTGATATAGTTTGGTTGTTCGGAGTCACCACACGAACCTCCCAGCGGCCAGTGCCAAGATACGCACATCTTGGTAGCTCCAGACCTAACTGATAGGTGTGTAAATGTATATACTTTATTATACATATTTTATACACTTAGCATGTATTTTTGTATGAATAGATGCCCATTTTTATGCGTAATCAAATGTTATTTGCTTTACAGGGCATGTAGGAGCCACGGAGAACACAGGAACATAATTTGGGCAGAAAAGAGAAAAAAATAGGTCGCAGTACGGGTTATCGAAGTAATAAAATACATTGGTGAGTGGGTAGTCGTATCCACAGGGAATAGTGTTCAGAAACAAGTGTTATCGCTATTTAGCTATGAAGGGAATCGATGGTGAGAGAAATATATATGTATAGATAGAAAAGAAAGTATAATAATATATGAAGAGCAATAGAGGTAGGAGAAGCAATCGATATAAAGATGGGGTACCCGGACAAAGCTTCCCCTAAGACTAATGCTTCTAGTGCAAGACTAGTATTATACCCTCTAATTGATGTCTAATGAGTCATGGAAATCCTTAAGCACACGGTCCCAAACCTAAGGTTAACCTTGACTAGCTCCAACATTATGCCCCGGCATTAGGTTTCACTACGACCCTTAACTCTCGTTGACCTATGAACTAAGCCCAAGGGGAGTCCATCATCCTAAGCCTCGAACTACATGGAACTGCTTGGGGTTCTAGGGATTCCAAGTGAAAGACCATGTCCCTAAGTATAGTTCTAACCCTTTGGTCCAGGTGAAAGAACCCTAGTCTCAGTTAAGCCCCAGCACTAGATTTACTACAACCCTTCACTCTACTTTGACCGCAAAGAACTCTTGGAACACGAAGGTAGGGAAAATCACATCCGAGGTGAAAGGGAACGTTTCGCTACCTTTAGACTCACACTCTCGACCCTCTAGAATCTCAGGTAGTCTAATCTTATAGAAGTTGTCACACCTTCAAAGGATAACCTAGATGATTCTCAATCCTAGTGTCACGGCTAAAGGAAAATAAATACATTTAACATGCAAGATTGGAACTCAATTAAAAGCATCAATTAAGAAAACATAATAAAAGTCATAGAAACAATATCATCCTAGGGTTTACAAGTCCGAATACCCACTAGGGTTTAGCTCTCCATGGACCAACACAAAGTCAATAAAGAGTTTAAGAACATATGTATAAAAACCATAAAGAAAACCCGCTTATAGATCGTATCGATGGTCTTGTAGAGCTGCATGTCTTCTCTAACAAATCCCTTGTTAAGCCTAGGGCACACCTCTCCGAATCGACGCCGACGAAAGCTTCCCCAATAGCTATCTTCCAACGGATGTCAATGCTAACGTCGTAGAATCACCTCCAAACACCTCCAAGAACCTCTCCAAACGCTAGCAGAAAGCCCCCCAAAAGCTATGCAAGAGATAAAATGAGGGTCCCCAAATAAATCTAAAAACGGGCTATTTATAGGCTGAATCGGGCTGAAATCAGGATTTCACACGCCCCTGTGGATTTTCCACACGCCCTGTAGAATTTCCACATGGGCATGTGGATTCTCTGTTTTGCCGATTTTCGGCAGACTGTAAACAGTAACTTGCTACAATGTTTTGCTATAGTAATTAACTTCAGTACTGCTATCGTGCTTCACCAAAATGCTCCCGAATTCATCGTTCTTCATCGAGGCCTTTGAATTGGGCACACAATCAATAGTAGATCATGTCAATTACTTCATTTCTCTTCATTGGCGAAGTTCTCCAATTTTACATAAGTTAGACTTTTGTGAATGTGACTGCCATTGTGCCCCTCCAATGGAGGTTGGCACACACCCTAAAATCTAGACTCATGCCTTGTTCCTTGCTTGGTCCGAGAACTCCTCAACAATAGCGAACATAACCTATTCTTGCTTCTTACTTCTCCAAATTGGCTCCACAACCCTACAATGCACAAAAGCACACAAATGTATACAAATGAATGATAAAATCTGAGAAAAGTAATGCTCAATGTAAGATAATAATACTTCGTATAACTATAACACAAGCACTTATCAAACTCCCCACACTTAAGCTTTTGCTTGTCCTCAAGCAAAAATAAAACATGAAAGTACTTTGGAAGAATAATTGAAAGTGCTCGGCCTTGGGTTCACCAAAAGTATGCAAAAGAAGCATTCTACAAGCAAGGGAAAATTAAAACATCGCATACAAGATATCAATGCTCTAGCTAAAAACTTGAATAAAAAAGGACAACAACTCGATAATGTGTAAGTGTGTCTTAACTCATGCAAGTTAAACCAAAAAGTACTCATCAAAGCTCTTATTAAAAAGACTTCTTTATACACAAGGAAGGAGGTAGTTGCTTCAAATAACCTCTATGGTAGCCCTTTCCTAGGCGGCCACCAAAGGTGGCTTTCACAATTTCGAGGAGGTAGCTCTTTCTACCGGGGTAGTAGCTTTCACGCATCCCATGAGATAGCTCTTTCTCTCATTAGGGCATAACTTGTATCCGACTTATGAGAGTAGCTACATACATCATAGGAGGTAGCTCTTTCCACCCCAAATACACAAATAAAAACTAAACAAATATTCACAAGCTCACAACTTTTTTTTTTTACTTTTACTTTTTTTTATTTTTTTATTTTATCTCAAAACAAAACTAAAATTTTAATTAAAACGATGATAAACTAGTCCTCAAAACATCGAACTTGAGTTTCTGGAAAGGTTTCAAGAGTGAGTAGTACAAAAGAAATAATCGAGCAAAAATTCCCTAAAATTCAAGTGAAAACTAGAGCATGATGAGATACAATGTTAAAAATTCTCCTAAACTTTAAGAATACAACCGTTGCAACTAAGGTGAACTGCCAAGGGCTACATGCGCATAAATAATTGAACACACAAGTATAAGGTGTGTGCAATGTGAACTCCCCCCACACTTATGTTGTACATTGTCCCTAATGTACGAATGTAACCACAATAAAAATATAACAATACAAGCAAAATATGTGGGAGTGGCCAATTGAAACAATACTCCCCTGAACTCCAAGTGTTCTGTTTGATAGAGCTATATTCATTGAGAGTTGAGTCTCAACGGGTTGTGGAGGACACACGGTCCCATGACCGTACCTATGACTAGTACTCAAATTCCTTACATCCAAGACCATCTGCACGTATACACAAGGGGGTTCAGTGAAGCTCAAGAAAAGCAAAATAAAATCAAAATAAGCATAAAAATAAAGACGCCTTAAGCGTCGGTGTCGTCTACTATTGGTGCCGATGCTGCTGCCGCTGTTGATGGTGATCCTGGTGCTGAAAAAGAAAAGAAAAGATGCTCACCGATGAAATGGAAATCAAAAACATCGAATATGGACGGAAAACAACTTTAAGACTTTTTAAACAGACGAAGATAGGGTTGGGAAGATGGGAGGAAACATCCATTGAGTGTAGATGCATCTAGAATTGAAAAGGTACAAATAGATTTTAAAAAGAAGTCAAAGCCTATTGTGTTCTGCGTAACAACATGGCCATGTGGAAATTCCACACGTCCGTGTACCTCTACTGGAATCATTTACAGGGGCAATGATACACCCCTGTGTTTCCTCTGTTCACTTTCTAGAACATTCACACAGCCGTGTGGAAATTCCACATGGCCATGTGCCCCAACCTGGCCAATCAAGATGCCGGCCACAAGGGCACCCATACGCCCCTATGGCATCTCTGGATCTCAAGAAAATCATCTAATTATTCCACATAGCCGTGTGGAAATTCAACACGGCCGTGTGCCATGCACACGCTCACCCACAGGGGCACTCACACGTCTCCTGTGAGCTTCTGGATGGTTTTCTTATTCTGTAGAACATCCACACGGCCGTGTGCTATACACATGGGCACTTACAAGGGCACTCACATGGCCCCTGTGACTCTCGGGATGGAGAGTTGTAGCTCTGCAGAGACCCACACGGCCGTGTGCCCTTCACAAGGTCATTCACAGGGGCAGTCACATGCCCTTATGTCTTCTCGGGATGAGCTCTGAAAGGTGACACACGCCCGTGTGGAAATTCCACACAGCCGTGTGTCCTCTCTAGATGACTTAGAAAAAATTTACAAGCTTTGCAGAAAATTTCAGAAACTTAAATACAACATCAATAAAAATTCAACCAGAGATCCATGAAAACACACTCAAATGACCCAAAACTTCGACAATCACAATTAGGCACAATAAAACACCAATAATCCATGAGAAAATCACAGCACATGCATAATAAAATGAAAACACCAACACTAGGCAATTATTCATGCTAAAACTAAACTAAAGCCTAGAAAATTAATAAAAACTTGGGTTGCCTCCCAAGAAGCGCTTGTTTAACGTCACTTAGCTTGACGTACCTCTTTCTTACCTTAAGGAGGCTTGAAAAGAGTGTGTTCCTCCCAAAAAGAACTTGCATAGCTACTTCCTTTAAACGAAAAATCTACTTGCCGGGGTGGAGTATTTGTTGGACGGTACAACCATCTTACTTTTAGCCTCCAAGGAAATAATTTGGGTTGGAAATTGTCCAAGCTTAGCATAGGTGGGTCATTGGATGGTTTAAGTATCCTATCCACATCTTTTTCCTTTCCCAAAATCTCTTTCTTTCTTTTTGTGACTTGATCAATCCCAAAGAGAGATGCTTGCTCCATTACCTTAGGGTTTGCTTCTTCTTGTGTATTTTCAGCTTGGAAGGAACATGACACTAGCAAACCCCCTTGAAAATTTTCTTGCTCACAAGCACAATCATCATTCAAGAAATCCCAATTCTCCAAATGATGTTCATCCTTTTTCTCTTCAATTTCTGCAGCAACATACTCGGTCTGCCACATTTCTTCATTATCATTCACTACCACATCATCTCTACAAGGAACTTGCGTTGCTTACTCAAATACTTCATTTTCCTTGGAGAGTGTGTCAATTATCCATCCTAATTGATGTTCAATGTTGTTATAGGAGGCTTCATGACATTTTTGAGTGGCTTTCATGCTTTCGCAAGAGGCATCGAATGCTTCAATAAAGCTAGCTAGCACTTTTTCCAACTGAGGTGCATCCTCTTCAAGTACCTCATCTTTTTGAAAATGCTCTTGAGGTGCTTCGCAATGTTGTCCATCACTATTCCATAAGAAGTTTGGGTAGCTCCTTTCATTTGGATGAGATGTGCTGCAGAATGGATTGGTATGTTGTTGTGAAGCAATAATTCTATCAAACTTTTTACTTAGAGCTTCAACTTGAAAATATAGCGCAATGACTGGATCAATCTCAATTTATGCTCCTTGTAAGAAAAAGTAAGACAAAACAAAAGAAAACAAATAAAAATGATCGAAGAATAAGAAAGGGTAAAATAGAATGAATGATTACTGTAGCAGCACTATAGCAAAATGCTGTAACAAGTTACTGTTCACAGTATGCCAAATTTCAGCAAACCAGAAACTTCACACGGGTGTGTGGAAATTCCACATGGCTGTGTGAAATTCTGATTTCAGCGATTTAAGGCAGCGACTCAACATTATAAAAGCTCATTTTTGAGAATTTTTCTGGATCTTTTTTACTGCATTTTGACCTAACATCTGGGGAGAGAGGCTAGGGTTTCGGAGAGGACTTTGTGGAGGTTTGAAGCGCATCATCGGCATCGATATCGACGTCGGGCGGCTGCACAAGACCACGGCTACACTCTACACAAGGGGGTTTTCATCTATACTTTCAATTTGTATTTACTTTCATGGTTTGATGGATTTGTATAGCTCTATGAGGAGCTAAACCGCTTGTGGGTATTCGCACTTGTAAACACTAGGATTATTATGTTTCTATGACATTGCTATTATGCTTTTCGTTATTGATGAATAAAATTGAGTTGCAATCTTAATTGCATCTTGTATTGTTTTCCCTTAGCCATGACACTAGGGTTGAGAACAATCTAGGTTATCCTTTGGTGGTGTGACAACTCCTATAGGGTTAGACTACTTAAGATTGGAGAAGGTCGAGAGGGTGAGTTGTGAGGTAGCGAAACATCCCCTTTCCAATCCGGTGTGATTCTCACTACCTCCGTGTTGCAAGAGTTGTTAGCGGTTGAGATAGAGCGAAGTGCTAGGAGATGAACTCCCCTAGGTCTTAGTTGCGCAAGCAACAAAGTGAAGGGTTGAAGTGAATCCTAGTGCTAGGGCTTAATTTAGACTAGAGTTCTTTCACTTGGATCAAAGGGTTAGAACTATACATAGGAACAGGGTTTATCACTAGGAATCCCTTGAACTTAAAGCAATTGCACATATTGTGAGGCTTAGGAAGATGAACTCCCCTAGGGCTTAGTTGACAAGTCAACAAGAGTCAATGGTCGCAGTGAAACCTAATGCTGGGGCATAGTGTTGGGGTTAGTCACGGTTGACCTTAGGTTTAGGACCGTGTGTTTAAGGATATCCTCGACTCATTTAACATCAATAGAAAAGTATAATAGTATTGTCTTGCACTAGAAGCATAAATCCTAGGGGTAGCTCGTCCGGGTACCCAACTTCACTCATTGGTTGTCCTTCTCTATTTACTCTGACTTGCACTCTCTTACCTTCTATACTTTTCTTTTATTTCTTGTTTCTTTAAAATTACTTTTGCACTCACTCATTGACTCTATTATCACTCTTCGTACATCGCATAGCTAAATAGTGAATTCTTGCGTCTCCACAGACCTTCAATGCACAAGAGTACACAAATACACACCGTTTAGTGATAAAAACTGATAAAAGATATGCTCAATGTAAGATAATAACGCTTCGCGGTACTATAACACAAGCACTTATCAAATCCCCCCACACTTAAGCTTTTGCTTGTCCTCAAGCAAAAATAAAACATTAAAGTACTTGGGAAGAACAATTGAAAGTGCTCGGCTTTAGGTTCACCAAAAGTATGCAAAAGAAGCATTCTACAAGTAAGGGGAAATCAAAACAATGCATAAGGTTATCATTGCTCTTAGCTTAAAACTCGAATAAAAAAGGATAAAAACTCGAAAATGTGTTAGTGTGTGCGATTTCACTCAAGAGAACCAACGAGTACTCCTCAAACTTTTATTAAAAAGGACTTATTTATATAAAAAAAAAACAAAACTAAAGAGAGAAGGAAGTAGTAGCTTCACACATCCTTGAAGGTAGCCCTTTCCTAGGCGGCCGCCAAAGGTGGCTTTCACATTTTCGAGGAGGTAGCTACTTCTACCGGGGTAGTAGCTTTCACGCATCCCATGAGATAGCTCTTTCTCTCATTAGGGCATAACTTGTATCTGACTTATGAGAGTAGCTACATACTTCATAGGTGGTAGCTTTTTCTACCCCAAATGCATACATAAAACAAAGCACATATTCACAAAGTCATATGTATTTTTTTTCTTTTTCTCTTTTCCATTTTTTTATATGCATTTTCCAAAGTAAAACTAAGAACGATGATAAACTTGTCCTTAAAAACTTCAAGATTGAGTTTCCAAAATATTCCAAGAGTGAGTAGTGTAATAAGATGTAATCGAACAAAAATTCCCTAAAAATTCAAGTGAAAACTAGAGCATGATAGGACACAATGTTAAAAATTCTCCTAAACTATAAGAATACAACCGTTGCAACTAAGGTGAACCGCCATAGGCTACATGAGCATGAGCAATTGAACGCACAAGTAAAGGTGTGTGCAATGTGAACTCCCCCCCACACTTAAGATGTACATTGTCCCCAATGTACGCATGCAAGCATAGTAATAAGTAACAAATAAAAACAATTAGTGTGGAGGTGGGCAATTGAAACATTACTTCCCTGAACTCCAAGTGTTGCTTTTGATGGAGCTAGGTCATTGAGAGTTGAGTCTCAATGGTTTGTGGAGCACACACGGTCCCATGACCGTGCTAATGACTGTTCCTCAAAATCCTTACATCCAAGACCATCTGCGCACACATATACAAGGGTTCAGTATAGCTCAAGAAAAACCAAAATAAAGCTCGAGTATATAAATATATGAAAATGAAATACAACTCGAGACAAAATAAAAATAGACGGAAAATAAAAGCAAACCCAGAAGGAAAGTCCTTTCTGGGTATTGCAAGTCCAACAGAAATAGAAAATAAAAGTGTAACAGAAAATCAAAATAAAAACTACAACGCCTCCGGTGCTGCTGGAGGCTCTGAAGGTGCGAGTGGATCTGCTGCTGCTGGAGGAGATGGTGGTGGAGGGGTAGAAGCTCGGGGTCGGACCACGAAAGGTGAAGTCACGGCTCGCTCGAGTAACTGCTGTATAAGATCCAATCGAGCCATGACCTCAGTGTGCTGTGCTATCTTTGCGGCCCTAACCTCAGTCACCTCTGTCTATAGTACCCCCACTGCGCTCTCGAGGCGCTCCAGTCGATCCTAGCCTCGAGAAGATGAGAACATGCTCACCGGAGGTGGCTCCGGCGCGGTGGGTGGTGCCTGTGTCTCTGTCTCTGCTGGGGGTGGCTCCAAGGCTGCCTGGGACCCCTTGGTTGGAAAAGCATCGGGCCAGTTCAGTACATACTACTGGTAATGTTTCCAGGCCATGCCCATCTGTCTCAACATCTCCAAGTCGATTGGGGAAGGTGTGATCGTCCTTTCTATCCCTCTGATTGCTGCCCGAAGACCCATCCCCTTCATAAGTCTTGTAATATATAACCCTGAAAAAATTGTTCCAAGCCTGGGGTACTGACTTTGATGACGCATGGATTCGGCGAGTATATACCCAAGATGGAGCGGCTCCTTCTGTACCATTGAGTGTAAGTAAAGAAGCTCTTGTCGACTAAGGACCCCTGTACTATAGCCCCGGCCATTAATTGACCTACTCAGAATAGCGTGAATGTATCTATAGGCCGGTCGTGATAGACAAGTAGCTTTTGATACACCTGGTTCAGAGTTCCCTTGTCCAGGCAATACTCTATAAGCTCCTTGAGGAGTCAAACTGCCGGGATAGTCAGTTGGAAGGTTCTTGTACTCCTCTGTCTTAGTGAACTCCTCATTGTATAACCCCATATAAATGGAAAACTATGTCACTGACATATTGTACTCATGCTCCAATGCCCGAAACTGTATAGAATTTGCATTCATCGACTCTCTACTTGTTTTGTCAAACTTGAATGATGAGAGCACCTCCAAAGTAAGCAGACGATTTGCTGGATCTCGAATAGATAGCAAGCTCTTCCAACTTCTGATTGAATCGATCCGCAAGCGCACGGGTCGCCAAGTAATACCCCTCACGCACGCGCGAGGGGGTCGTATTCCCTGGGGTCCCAAGAGCTGCTATTACTCCCCTCTAGATGACACTGTCTAGTCTACCTAATATAGCTTTGAAACAAGTTAAGAAAAATAACAAAAGAGAAAACAGTAAACAAGTGGACTAAGGCACACCACACAAGCACATTAAGAAAACAATTAGCAATAAAAGTATGAGGTCCCCGGGCGAGGATCCCCTCGGGACTACTAAAGCTAGAAGGATGCTAGAGTAATGAAGGTAATGGTGGTTAGGCCAAGAGACGTCCAAAAGTAGGTCACCCCGATGGTCACGGTGATAACCCCTAATCCGGTAAGAGTATTGGAATACGGAATCTCTTCCACCCAAATCCTCCTACGATCGCATTACGCTTAGGGAAATCTCTAATTAGGGTCAAACTCAATATCTAGGTTCTTCCCCAATGGGTGGAGGGGCACAAATACACGATGGTCATGGCGTATTCTTACATGTATCCCTTCTAAGCCAAGCATGTCTAGTACAAGGGCGATGGTCACGCAACCAAGTACAACCTAGAATTCAAACCACAGAGTTCTCATGCAATTTGATACAATAAAGAACACAAATCTTAGACGACAACCAAACCATATACCAAAAATATACTCAAAACATACAAACAAGCAAGTTCATCCCAAGGTTCACCGGATGCCCGGTGACCTTGGGAGTCTAGTTCATCATCAACAAAGGAGAATGTATACAAAATAAGAAATGCAAGATGAAGCTCATAACAACTCCCCTCGAATGAAGACTAGAAGGTGATGATGAGAACTTGTCGGATCCGCGCCGGCAAGCTCCTAGATGCTCTCCCTCGAGTATGATCTCCTTCTCCCCTTGATTTGCTCCTCAAAAAAGCCTTCTCCCGCAGCCTTCATGTCCTAGGTGATGATGGAGGAGAAGAAGTGGCCAAAGACAAGAGAAATGATGCCCTAAAAGTCCTTAAAAACCCATTCCAGTGAGCTATGCGGCCTGCCATGCGGCCCCACATGCGGGGAGAGAAAGTCTCCTAGAAATCCCGAAAGTCGTGTAAATGCTACAGTAAAACTGCTACAGTACGCATGCGGCCTCAATAGCACCCGCATGGTAACCCGCATGAATCTCCTGACCAAGTTCTTCAAGTTTTCGTGCTACAGTGATTGCTGCAGTACCCCCCCCGGGCTCAGCAACAGTGTTTTCGATGCCGATTTCTTCTAAAATTCTGTCAACGAGCTCGAAGGGGTCTCATTGGTACCTGTAACATAAAAGAAACCAATTCAGACCAAAAACAGGCGTCAACTCATATAAAAATACGCAATACATACACCTGAATACATAGAAAATACGTATATTTAGGCATTTATCAACTTCCGACCGCAATAAGCTCCTCAATCTCGTCTGCCATATCATTACCCCAATTAGCTCGTCTTAAACAGTCTATGTCCAAGTACCGAGATTGTCCGATCTTGAGTTTCGCCAATCTTCTATATATTTCTCGGTGATCAGACGTGACGAAGTTGATTTGCTCTGGAGAATATTCTCGTGCCCTTTTATTGGTTTCTTTCCTAGGTGCCATTCCTGAAAAGAATTTAAAGAAAGCCAATCACTTTGTTTGAATAATTTGCATCCACACGGCCGTGTGGAAATTCCACACGCCCGTGTGGATTGTTGGGCGGACATGGCTGCAAGGTTGTAGAATCAGAACTCCATATTCATACAAAAATTCGCTTCAAAACCCTTGTAAACTCATTGGTAACCAGCTTAATCATGCAAAACAGCCAAAATACTTATCATGAACGATCTAAATCCGGATTGATAAAGAAGAAGGGTTTGTCGTTCTCACCAACGGTGTGGATGGGGAAAAATTCGGAGTCGATCGGAAAACTCGAAAGGAAACCTCAAACAATGTAGGAAACAGTTGGGAAAGTGGTTTGAGAAGGTCGGAGAGTGTTTTGGAGTGAAAACGAAAGGGACACGAGTGAATTCCAAAAGAAACAGTTTGGCTTTCGAAGTTCTGCGGGTTCACACGGCCGTGTGAAAATGTCACACGGCCGTGTACCTATATAATGAGGGTTCACAGAGGCCGGTACACGCCCCTGTGTGCGCTCGGTTTGCTCCCTAGGCTACCTCACATGGGCGTGTGTTAATTCCACACGCCCATGTGTTCATCCTGGCCAAGAACAAGACCAGCTACAGGGGCAACCACACGCCCCTGTGGCTTTTCTGGAGTGACTCGAGAATACTCTAAGTGTTCCACACGACCATGTGCCTTCACAAGCTCTTCCACAGGGGCAGCCACACGCCCCTATGTTTTCTCGGGAAAGAAAGGGAAATTTCTGCAGAATTTCACACGGCCGTGTGGAAATTCGACACGGCCATGTGCCTTAGCACAGTAGCATTCACAGGGGCACCCACACGCCCCTGTGGACTTTCTTGAAAAGATTTTAAGTTCTGCGAGATCTCACACGGCCGTGTGGAATTTCCACATGGCCATGTGCCCATTCTGAGTTTGTTCACAGGGGCATGGACACGCCCCTGTGCCCTCTCTGGCTGAGCCATAAGTGGTGACACACGCCCATGTGGAATTTCCACACGGGCGTGTGTTTTCTCTGGTTTACTTAGAAAAATTTACAAACTTTCACAAAAATCCAGAAACACAAATACGATGTTTGGAGCCTGTAAAATCCATCAAAACACGACCAGATACCATGGAAAATATGCTTAACCAACTCAAACTTCGTCAATAATCATCTAGACACACGAAAATGTCAACAATCCACAATAAAATTCGCAGCGCATGCATTAAAACTTCAGGACATCAAAACTGTCATGCCCCGACCCGCGGGTCCCAAGCACGACATACCGCCACGACAACCCAAGGGAGGTCCAACACTGCATTAACCCCAGGTGGCCGTAAGGCTAACCTATTTCCTATACAATGCGTCTATAATCACAATACATAACTCAACAACAAATACTTATGTTACTCAACACGGTATCACACATTGATACTCATAACAAGGGGGTACATAAGAAAGATAATAACACCACTCCAAATAGAGGATATACTCCTCAATCAAAACAAGAACTAGACTGGCATACAAAATATTCCAAGTATGGAGGAACATGAAAGGGTTCAATAATACATAGTGGATCCCTAATAACACATGCCAAGGCATAAATAACATACATAACCCCAAAATGAGAAGACACTAACGACTCTAGCCAAGCACTTCACGTCTTCACCCCTGTGCTATGCTATCACCTGGGAGGAAGAAAGAGGGGGGAGTGAGTAACTAGGTTACTCAGTGAGGGGTTAGCCACAGGATTATAGCTCAAGCATGATCACAAAGATATAATCATCACAAAAAAAAATATTTCAGTGTATAAAGAGATTGAAAAATGTTCTAAATAGTAAATATTTCATAAGAACATAGCTTTTCTCAATGTAATGCAAGTAAAGGTTCTTTGAAAATCGTCATGAAAACATATGCCATCCTGGACCTAGTATAAGCACAATACTTATTGATAGTTTCAAATATCAAGATACTTAGAAACAAGTAATTCAACTTTCTCAAATAAACAAAAATGTCCAGAATGGCCTAAAAACCCTCCGTCGCTAACCATGGCCTTGGTTAGGTCTGGAGCTACCAAGATGCGCGTATCTTGGCATTGGCCGCTGGGAAGTTCGTGTGGTGACTCCGAACAACCCAACTATATCCATGTCAGGACTCTACGCTCCCACCTGACATGGCATAACCATTTTTGACAGTATTCCACGCCACCTCTATATAGGTCGGCCCGTGGAAACCATCCACTTCTTACTGCAGCAAGTTCTGGAGCTCGGCTCCCATGTCACCAACAAAAGATATAACCAATAACTTAGCCCGTAGGCTCAATATATACATCATGATAGCATAATTCTCAACAAGAGATAATAAATGTTCACAATGGCAATTCCCACCCCAAGGGTGATCAATTTGATCAAAACATTAATAATGAAACCATTTTCATCAAAAGTATCATATAGAGGTGTCTCTCAAAAATACACTTTGAGCATTGCATTAATAACATGAAAATCCACTTGTTTTCATATGCCTTTATTCATCATCATGAGAACATCCATTCTCTTGGAAACACATAGCTTAAAACATCTATTTTGAACATAGAGTTTCAAATCATAGCAACTTGTATACACTTTGCAAGAATTCAAATAAATAAACCAATCTCATAAATCATCATGTTTCTAAACATCATTCTATGTTTTGAAGAAGTTTAGCAATAAGGATATTGTAAATTCAAACAAGCAATTTAATATCAAGAAAATATCATGCATGAATCATAGTCCAACTTTGGTAATTTCCCACTCACAAACTTGGCGAGCAAACGCCTCGAAAACTCTACTCCACCGGTTCCTTGCCCTTACTCGAAGCCTCACCTCCTAGAAGCCAATAAACACCCAAAACAAGCAACCAAGCATTAACAATTATAAGATTAACTAGAATGAAGAAAAATGCTCAAAATGAGGGATGGTTGCTTCTAGGGTTTGCTAAACACAATAGCAAAGAGTTCTAGCAAGGAGGAGACCTCTCACAACTCATAAAACTAACTAGGAAGGCAAGGATGACCCAACATGGTCGGTGCTACAGTAATTCCGGGATTAGGGTTTCGAAGATTCATGGATTTCATGGATTCAAGGTCATACAACTCAATACAATAAATCATCACAAGGTTTGCCATCAAAGAGGGAGAAAAAGAGACAATAATCAGGCTCTTATAAGGGCTTACAAGCAACCCTAACCATTCTCATCAAAGAACAAGGAAGAAGGGAAACAAGGTTGGAGCTTACCTTGATCAAGTGAAGAAGTAACTTGATGATCCAAGTTTCAAGCCCTAAAACCTCCTCTAAGCCGGCCTTAGAACCTCAAGAGAGGGTAGAGGAGGAGAGGAGAAGAAGGTGGAGGAGTTTGGGAGAAAAGAAATGAAGAGAAAGGGCTGAGAATGGAGTTTTATAGCCAAAATCGCGCTGCTGTGCGGGCTGCGTGCGGGCTGCGCAGTGCCTGCACGCCCTCGGCAGAAGGGTGTGCGGGCTGGTGTGCGGCCCGCACGCCCTTCTGCCTGGGGTGTGCGGCCACCTGTGCGGCCCGCACAGGAGGCCGCACAGCCCTCAGGAGAGGCCGTGCGGCCTGTACACAGCCCCCACAGTTTTGTGCGGCCTGTGCACAGCCCGTACACGCTCAAAAACCCTCCAAAACACAACCAAAACATGCTCAAACACCCGGCAACCAAATCCAAAGATTCGACAAAAAGATTCAAAGGAAACTAAATGGGAAAACGATGATAACCCTCAAGACAAATCGAAACAACGACCAAGGGCAAAGAGACCGAAACTCCACAAAAACTAAGACTCTTATTCAACCTAAACTAAGCCAAGTCCTAGAAAAACTGTAAAACCTTGGGTTGTCTCCCAGGAAGCGCTTGTTTAACGTCAATTAGCTTGACGTACCTGGCTTACATCATGGCAGTTTGAGAAAGAATACCTCCTTGTTATCACCACAAACTTCACCACCAAAGTACGGCTTCAACCAATACCCATTCACTTTGAATGTACCCTTCTCCGGATGAGTGATCTCAACTACCCCATTGGTGGATATGTGTGTGACTGTATATGGGCCAAACCATCTTGATTTGAGTTTTCCGGGGAAGAGCCGTAACCGTGAGTTGAACAACAGCACCTTGTCACCCACTTTGAATTCCTTCGGTGGCTTAATGTGTTTGTCATGCCACCTTTTGATCTTCTCCTTATAGATTCTAGCATTCTCATACGCTTTCAATCTCCACTCATCAAGCTCATTAAGATGGAATAATCTTTGCTCACCGGCCTTTCTCAAATCAAGGTTCATCGTCTTATTTGCCCAATACGCTTTGTGTTCGAGCTCCACCGGTAAGTGACATGATTTCCCATAAACCAAGTTGTACGGTGTAGTTCCTATAGGAGTCATGTATGCTGTTCGATGGGCCCAAAGTGTATCATCTAATCGTTCAGACCAATCCCACTTTCCTTGCTCTATAGATTTCGTCAAAATTCTCTTGAGCTCTCTATTGGTCACCTCAACTTGTCCACTAGTTTGTGGATGGTACGGGGTCGCGAGGCGATGGTATACTCCGTATCGTTTCAACACCTTTTCCAGTTGGAGGTTGCAGAAATGTGTTCCTCGATCACTAATGATAACTCGTGGAGTACCAAACCGAGCAAACAACCTTTTCAAAAAATTTACCACCGTCCTCGCATCATTTGTTGGCAATGCTTGAGCTTCGACCCATTTGGAGACATAATCGACTGCTACCAATATGTATTGATTCCCATTGGACTTCGGAAACGGCCCCATGAATTGCATAGGATTCTAAGGCATCTCGTCTCGTCGCGACAAATTTCCTGCCCTTTGGCAACTATCACATCAAAGAACAAATTGGTGTGCATCTTGGAATAGAGTCGCCCAATAGAACCCTGCGGCCAAGACCTTTTCTGTAGTTCTACTTGATGCATAATGGCCTCCAACCGGTCCGGAATGACAATGAGCAATAATATCCCATCCTTCCTCCCTTGAGACACATCTCCGAACCACATGGTCTGCACAAATGTGAAAAAGAAATGGATCATCCCAGAAGTAATGCTTCAGATCATAAAAGAATTTCTTCTTCTGTTGGAGTGTAAGTTCTTATTTGAGCACCTTCCCGGATAAGTAATTTGCAAAGTCTGCGAACCATGGGGCATCACCTGATGATGAGTATGAATCCTTGATCGAGTATAGATGTTCTTCCGGAAAAGAATCATTGATTTCCCTACTCGATGGCTCTTGTCCGATACTCCCCTCTAACCGAGATAAATGGTCTGCCACCATATTTTCAGTCCCTTTCTTGTCCTTTATCTCCATATCAAACTCTTGCAGTAGCAATATCAACCTAATCAACCTTGGCTTTGCATCGGCTTTGTTCATGAGGTAATGGAGAGCTGAATGGTCTGTATAAACAGTGACTCTCGACAAGATAAGATATGGCCTGAATTTGTCTAGAGCAAACACAACTGCTAATAACTCCTTCTCTGTGGTGGTATAATTCTCTTGTGCACCTGTGAGAGTCTTGCTAGCATAATAAATGGGTTGGAATTGTTTACCCGTTCTTTGCCCCAAAACTGCTCCGATAGCATAGTCGCTTGTATCGCACATGAGCTCAAACGGCTCATTCCAGTTGGGCATGATCAAAATTGGAGCTTGAACCAGTTTTTCTTTTAACACATTGAATGCCACCGTACATTCTTTCCTAAAGTTGAACGGGGCATCTTTTTCAAGGAGTTTGGTCAACGGTTGTGTGATTTTCGATAAATCTTTGATAAACCGTCTATAAAACCCCGCATGACCCAAGAAACTCCGAATCCCCTTTACATTTGTTGGTGGAGGAAGCTTGTCTATAACTTCAATCTTGGCTTTATCCACCTTCATGCCTTTAAGGGAGATCTTGTGCCCTAGAACAATACCCTCTTGCAACATGAAATGACACTTCTCCCAGTTAAGAACAAGGTTTGTTTGTTTACACCTCATTAGTACTCTCTCCAAACTTTTCAAACACAGATCAAATGAGTCACCAAACACCGAAAAGTCATCCATGAACACCTCCATTATATCTTCCAAAAGGTCATCAAAAATAGCAGTCATGCACCGTTGGAACGTTGCAGGTGCATTACATAGTCCAAATGGCATTCGTCTATATGCAAATGTTCCATAGGGGCAAGTGAAGGTAGTCTTCTCTTGATCTTCCGGGGCTATAGGAATCTGGAAATACCCTGACATCCCGTCTAGGAAACAGTAAAACTGATGCCCGGCCAGCCGCTCCAACATCTGATCAATAAAAGGCAATGGGAAATGGTCCTTCCGGGTCACATCGTTCAACCTCCTGTAATCAATGCACACCCTCCAACCCGTTACTGTTCTAGTTGGAATGAGTTCATTCTTTTCATTTTTGATCACCTTCATTCCTCCTTTCTTTGGGACCACTTGCGTTGGGCTCACACACGTGCTATCAGAGATGGGATAGATAATCCCTGCATCCAACAGCTTCACCACCTCTGCCTTGACAACCTCCTTCATATTGGGGTTCAGTCTCCTTTGAGGTTGAATCAACGACTTGAAATTATCCTCCATCAATATTTTATGTGTACAAAATGAAGGATTTATTCCCTTAAAATCTGAAATTTTCCAAGCAATGGCAGATTTGTGCTTCTTCAGCATGCTCACCAACTTCTTCTTCTGATCCAGGGAGAGATCGGAAGCTATGATAATGGGGAGTTTTATTCCTTCTACCAGATATGCATACTCCAAGTGTGTTGGCAGGGTTTTTAACTCCAAATCAGGTGGTTCTTCAATAGACAGCCGCAAACGGCTTTCCTTCAATCGATCAATCTCCTCAAACTAAAATGGTTCTCGTTCCTCAACATTTTCTGCGTTGTTCTGTGAAACCTGGCTGTTAAGATGATCTTGAGATTCCATTCTAACTCCTACCTCACATGCTTCCCTAGTTAAGTCTACTATCCCCACTGAAAAGACTTCTTGTCTCTGTTCTTGATAGTATGATTCAAACTGAGCAAGAACTCTCTCTAGATTTTCTTCTGCATCTTCCCCTGAAGAAGCTAGGGCTGATCTTTCAAATTCATCTAACACCTCATCCAATTCACAACCCATGAGCTGTACTTCTCAAAAATGATCAACATTGGTGTCTTCTTTTATGGAAGGAGTGTTAATCGGTTACCCATACGCAATGCAGTTTATAATCGACTGTGCTGTGAACGAATGAAATTTCTATTCCACTTCCTCCACTAATCCTGTAAGTGTATCAAACATCTCAGTTGTATGAAACATCTCTTTTTTTCTGAAGCTGAAATCAAAATAACGCAAACCAATAAGAATGATGATAGATAAAGAAAGTATGAAATAGAATGCGAAGTGAATAGCTAAAATAGTGAAAAACAAATATCTAAAATACCTATTCTCCGGCAACGGCGCCAAAAACTTTGATATGACCCCTTGCGTGTATCCCACAAGTGCACGGGTTATCGAAGTAATAAAGTTACCCTGGTGAGAGGGTAGTTGAATCCACAAAAATAGGAATTTAGAATATGAGATTTCACTAATAAAGCTATGCGGCGTATGGAAAAGCAATAATAGGATCAATGAGTGAATGTAGAATCAAACAGAATGAAAGACAAGAAATTAATTAGAAACATGGAAGATCAGAAAGTGCAAGTAAAAGCGAATAGAGAGGACTAGCAATGAATGAAATAGGGTATCCGGACAAGCTACCTCTAGGATCTATGCTTCTAGTGCAAGACTATGCTATTATAGTTTCCTATTGATGTTAATTAAGTTGAGGATATCCTAAAACTCACGGTCCTAAACCTAAGGACAACCGTGACTAACCCCAACACTATGCCCCGGTATTAGGACTCACGTCACCCTTCACTCTGTCGCTCGCACGACTAAGCCCCAGGGGAGTATATCTACCTAAACCTCACACTACGTGGGATTGCTTTAAGCTCTAGGGATTCCTAGTGGTAAAACCTGTTCCTATGTGTAGTTCTAACCCTTTGGTCCAGGTGGAAGAACCCTAGTCTAGATTGAGCCCCAGCGCGTAGGATTCACTTTAACCCTTCACTCTGTTACTCGCGTAACTAAGCCCCAGGGGAGTTTATCTGCCTAGCACTTCACTCTATTTCGACCGCTATGAAAATTAAGGAAACGGAGGTAGGGAGAAACCACGTCGGAAGGGAAAGGGGTACATCGCTACCTCACAACTATTCCTCTCAACCCTCTTCAATTTTAAGTAGTCTAACCCTAAATAAGTTGTCACACCTCCAAAGAGTAACCTAAATTGTTCTCAATCCTAGTGTCACATCTAAGAGAAAACATTAGCAAGATGAAATTAAAATTGAAACTCAATTTTTATTCATCAATAATGGAAAAGCATAATAACAATGTCAAAGAAACATAAAAACCCTAGAGTTTACAAGTCCGAATACACTCAAGGGGTTTACCTCCTCATGGAGCTATACATGTTCATCAAAATAGAAAAGAAAGTACAAATCAAAGACATTGATGAAAACCCCCTTGTATACGGTGTGGCCGTGGTCTTGTGCGGCCGTCGAACGTCGGTGACGATGTCGATAACGCGCGCTAAACCTCCACGAAATCCTCTCCAAAACCCTAGCCGCACTCCCCAAGTTGAAGAGAAAGGTAGGTAAAAAAATCTCCCAAAAGGTCTCCAAAATCCCCTTTTATAATGTTGAATCGCGGCATTAAAATCAGACTTATCGGGGGCTTCACACGGCCGTGTGGAATTTCCACACGGCCGTGTGAAGTTTCTGTCTGGCTGAAAAAAATCGATTAACATGGTCGTGTGGAATTTCCACACACCAGTGTGAATTCTGTGAAACCCTCATTTTCGACAGAAATTGAACAGTAGCTTGCTACATTGTTTTGCTACAGTAGCAAGCTACAGTGCTGCTACAGTACACGCCGAAATGCTCCCGAATCCGTTGTTCTTCATTGAGGCCATTAATTGGGCACACAAACAATGGTAGGTCATGCCGATTACTTCAAGTCTCCTTCTTTGTGAAGTTTTTCTAAGCTACACGAGTTAGACTTGTTGTGAATGTGACTGTCTTTGTGCCCCTCAAAAGGAGGTTGGCACACACTCACAAGTCCAAGCTCGTGCCTTGTTCCGTACTTGGTCCGAAAACTTCCCAACATCGGCGAACACGACCTAATTTCGTTCTTCTTCTCCAATTTAGCTCCACAGACCTTCAATGCACAAGAGTACACAAATACACACCGTTTAGTGATAAAAACTGATAAAAGATTTGCTCAATGTAAGATAATAACGCTTCGTGGTACTATAACACAAGCACTTATCAGTTTTACTATCATACTTTATACTAAATACTAACCGGTGCAGGTTTGACTGTTTTACTTTGTAATAATTATTGGCGGGCGCATGTTTTACCTTTCTATTTTGTACTAAATGCTAACCGATGCATGTTTGACCATCCTACTTTGTACTAATTATTAACCGATGTAAGTTTGGTTTAACCGTCCTACTTTATACTAATAACTGACCGGTGCAAGTTAGACCTTCCGACCAATACAAGTTTGATTTCCCTACTTCATAATAATTACTGACTCGTGCAGGTTGAATTAACCAACTTCATAATAATTTATGACCGGTGCAAGTCTTACCGTCCTATTTTCTAATATTTTTCAGGATTTATATTTTTTTAAATAAAACGTAAAAAAAATATAAATAGATTTTTATTTTCTGATATAACTTTAAAAAGAATTAAAAAAATTCTTTACTGACCAACGCCGGTCAGGTTAAACTGCTCAACTTTATAATAATTTTTATTTTTAAAAAATTAAGATGAAAACATGAGATTTTCATTTTTTTTATTAAAAAAATTTATTAAAACGGGAGAGCTTCTCTTATTTTCTTTTATTTTCTTTTCTTTTAAAAAGTAAAAATAGAAAAATTTCCCCCATTTTCACCCAACTTACGCATTCAGGTAAATAATCCAGAGCATATATATAATTTCGTAAATATTTTTTTTTGCAATATAAAAAAAACACTAATTCAGGGGTTGGATGCGAAAAACATTACCCGTAAATATCAAATAATAAATTTTGGAAGGTCTTATTTAGAAAATTGAAGATTTTTTTTTTAGTTCGAAATAAGAGAGCAAGCTTTGTTTGTCACTATGCTTCATCCTTTTCTCCGACGCTTACCCTCCATCACTCATCCACTCTCCCGCGCCTCCGTTCATCGCCGTCGCTGCGCCGCCATGGCGGAATCTCCGGCAAGATACCTCATCGTTGCTACCACCCGGAAGGCCTCCTTGAAGGGTGTGGTCTTCGACATGGATGGCACCTTGACGGTGCCGGTCATCGACTTTCCGGCCATGTACCGCACCGTGCTCGGCGAGGACACCTACGCCTCCCTCCGCTCTGCCAGCCCCTCCGGCAGCATCGACATCCTCCACCACATCGAGACATGGGCTCCTGCTAAGCAGCAGCGCGCATACGAGATTATCGCCGATTTCGAGCGCCAAGGCATTGATCGCCTCCAAATCATGCCCGGTTTTCCCTAATCTCAAGCTATTTTGATTTAGATCCGAAGCTATTTTGGATTTTAAATCTCATTGTTCCCTCTCTGAAGTTGCTTTGGAGCTTTGTGGATTTCTGGATTTAAAGAAGATTAGGTAAACATTGTTTTTTTTTCTGCAATTTTAAACCATTCTAAATCAGTACTGCATGTTTTTTTGGATCATTTTGAATGATTTTTGTGGGTTTTTTCAAGTGCATTGCTATCTCTGATCATAATTTCTAATGTTGATGCTGCGGTCGATCTATTTCATCAGCAATTTAATTATTTCTTGAATTCTAAACCATTCTCCATTATCAATGATCCTGTGTGGAATTCATCATGTAAATGTTGTTAAAATCATGTGATTATTTATTGGGAGTTTTTTCAATTGTTTTGGTTCATTTTTGTTAGTTTTCTTTCCTGCATTGCTATCTCTGATCATAGTTCATTTAATTTTTTCTTGCATTCTAAACCATTGTCAATTATTTATGATCCTGTGTGGAATTCATCATATAAATGTTGTTGAGATGATGTGATTATTTATTGGGAGTTTTTTCAATAGTTTTGGTTCATTTTTGTTAGTTTTCTTTCCTGCATTGCTATCTCTGATCACAGTTCATTTAGTTTTTTCTTGCATTCTAAACCATTCTCAATTATTAATGATCCCGTGTGGAATTCATCGTATAAATGCTGTTAAGATGATGTGATTGCTTATTGGGAGTTTTTTCAATAGTTTTGGTTCATTTTTGTTGGTTTTTTTTCCTGCATTGCTATCTCTGATCATAGTTTTTATAGGAGGGGCTTGATTACTCGTAATGTCGATGCTACTGTCGATCTATTTCATCAACGATTTGGGGTTAGTTCTTCTTCTTTCTATCTTTTGTGATTGAGTACTTGATCCTTTTCTACATTTAATCATTTAGTATTCTCTATTGTGCTTGTTAATTCTAGTTTAAAATCTTGTACTCTATCTGTGATTTAGTTCTATGATTAAATTTCATATTCATATATGTCCATGTTTCTCAAAAATAAAGAAGTGCATGTATTAACAATAATCATCATGCTGCAATTATAATTTCGTAAGTGGCTTCAATCAAATGATAATCAGGGTATGAACTGCTGTGAAGGAGATAAAGACATCTCATAATGTATAATTGTCTGGTTTATAGCAATCTGTTGCACAAACACATGGCCCATAATATATTTTAAGCTGATTCACAATATCCAGAATAAAGCTTGTCACTGTTACATGTTATCAGAGTACTTTGCATTGGTTGTTTCTTGCAAGGGTTTTGAGAAGTCTCAGTGTTTGCAACTGTTCATTTTTCTAATTATTCATCATGTTCATAGTTCTGGTCCACACACTATTGAAATCTAGGACTTTAACTTTGTCATACCATTTCAATCAGCAATTATTTGATTTAACCAAAGGTTGGTGCTCTTTGCTAAAGGCTACATGTGACTGTTTATAAATTGTCAGAGATGTGAATAACTCTTCTTGACTAGTCTGACCTAACATTCTCTATTGAATCAAAACATGTGAAAAATTTGTGGTCCATCTCTATCACAGATGAATTCACAGCACATGTGCAAAAATGAAAAATAGAATCAAATACTTTGGTTCTGAGATTCTCTCTAACATGATCGATTATACCTGTCACGCCCTCGAAACATTTTGTTCATCAATTTCATTATTTTTATACCTTTATCAAGTATGAGAAAGTGCTCCTAGTTACCCATGTATTTTTCCTGCAACTTCATGGATCAGGTTTACTTAAAACCTATGCTTATCCAGGGCACTAATGTTGAATGTGATCTTTTTGAACATACTGTGTTTCTACCTATGCTTATCCAGGGCACTAATGTTGAATGTGTTTGCTTCCTATGAAAATAAAACTTTGTTTTTTTTAGAGATTTTGGAAGTGTTTTAAGCAATTTTGTGTTTTGATTGTAGGCATATTTCTGTACTTTGACCTGTTTAACCTATTTTGTTTTGATTTATGGTATGAAATGAAATGACTCCCTTTAAATGGGTTTGAATTAGTATAAGAATAAATATTTATAAAGTATTTGGTAAGTTAATTTTTTTGTGATTTTATTTCTATATAACATAATCATTATGTTACGACTCATTGGGATATGTATTCTATGGATGGATCATCAAAAGCTAATCCCAAGGCAAAGGTCTATTAAAGGGAAAGAGAAGAGAACAAGAGAGGTATCGAAGAAGTGACATCAGAGGTTCATCTCCACATAGAAGAGAAGAGAGCAAGAAAGTTAAATTTTTATGTTGTTGAATTTTTTCTCAATTTCAATGTGATGTTGTTGGATCTAAGTGTTTATTACATTTTTGGATGATGTTTGATAATGTTATTATTTTATTGAATTGAATTATTAAAATTATTATTTGGAAAATGGTACAGGATTACAAACCACTACAATGGATTTTATTAACTGTTGTAGGAGATATTGTAAACCGCTGCAATAGATTAGATGAAATCATCACAATAATTTGTACACAACCGCTGCTATAGCTATTCCGAAACCGTTGCAATATACATTCCGAAGCCGCTACAATATATATTAACAAACCGCTACTATAGTTATTCTCAAACCGCTGCAATATATATTCCAAAACTGCTCCAATATATATTAACAAACCGCTGCAGTAGGTATTGTGAAACTGCTGCATTATATAAAATAACCATTGCAAACTAAACCGCTGCAGTATTTGAAGCAACCGCTACATAATTAAAACCGCTGCAAAAACTAGTGCCAATTGAAACTGTTTATGTAATAGTGTAAAACTGTTGCAATAGGATGTATAGAAACGTTGCAATAACCTATTACAGCGGAAGCAGATACAGCGGTTGCCAAACCGCTACAATTGGGCTTATGTAGCGGTTTTAAGCTCTTTTGCAGCAGTTTATAACCGCTGCATAAGTGCAGTTATGTAGTAGTGGCAGTAAATCCTCCGTCGCAATAAGGGTTGCGGCGGAAATGTACAGTTTTAGAGGCAAAATATACTGCAACTAGGCAATCTTTTAGCGGTAGGAAAATCCGCCGCTATATAACTTATAACGGCCGATTTTTCCGCCGCTGTAGGTCTAATATTAGCCTTTAAATGTATAATTTTCCCCACGTATATTTTTCCACAACCTAAAATACAATAATAATTTTATTTTACTAATAGTTGTTATAGATACTATTAAAAATCAACATCTAATTGTAATATTCATAACAACTAAAAATTTGTAAATAAAATCAACATTAAAATTAACAATATTTATATCTACAATGTATACAAAATCATAACTTGTATGTAGGAATATATCTTTCCAAAGCAAGGATGTAAACATCATGATTTCATTGCGATTTTACACAAAGGAAGTAAACATCAGCTTATATTCTTCACCCTGCAGACATTTAAACACACACCTCAATAAACAACATCTGCGTTGGCTGTTATTTAGCTTCTACTTCATACTACTCTACATTTTGAGGTTCATTTACTTAATCAGTGATGGATAAGATCGCTAGTAAACTTCCGATGAAGAGCTTCACGAGCACCACTAGGATAGAGAAGAACAAAAGCTTTCATTGATAACAACCGATAGATATTAGCCGGAGAAACAGGCAATGCACCAAAGACATTCATGTAATCAAGCGTGAGAACTCTGGCCATGGATTCTGTCACATGTTATAGAACAAAGCTGGATGTGCCATGCCGTGGAGAGCAATTTTTCTCTCCCTCAAGAATTCTTCATAAAGTTGGCCAAGTTCAAGATCCATCAGCATGTGATAACCAACAAATAGGACTGGACCTTCTCCAGTAACCCCATCAAGGTCCCTCACAATTTTTCCATCTTTGAGAGTTGAAAAGGTCACCGGACTTGTTGCAACACGAAACAATCTGTGATATTCAGTTCAAATTGTAACAAATGAAAATAAATTCAAACTTAAATTTTCCTAATGCAGTAAGGTACACCTGTCCTCATGTTCAAAGATTTTCTTAAATTCATCCATTGTCGGGGGAAGATAATCATCAACAAAGTCACATCGCTTGGAATGGCGGTATGTGTAGCTACCTTTGATAATAGTCAGCAGATTAATCCCATCTTCCTTTAAAATTGTTATCAAATATGAGTTAATTGGGTCCAACAAGATATCGCCTGATAATCAAAATAGTTTCAATTCATAATGAACTACAACGTCAGAAGAGATCTGACATTATACTGAAATTGACCTGTTCATTATCACTCTTAAGGAACCACTAATGCAATGAAATTGTAAATTACAACTAGGAAAGAGGGTACTAACAAGTAAATAGGGTGTGACCATTGTCCTTGAAGTAAAGAATTCTACATTTCTTCAATGAAGAACACAACCTCTCCGCTTTGTCTCCGCTCGGTAGTAAGTTGTCCTTCCCACTACATTATAAATAAGTTTTCAACTATAGAACTCAAAGTAACCAATGACAATGGAAAGAGATTCTAACCTTGCAAGTAAGACATCAGCCTCTACAGCATGAAGACGAGAATTAACATAAGCAGTAGCTGACTTAAGAAGCTTGACTTTCCATAGAAAAGTTTCCCTTGGTATGATATCTGCCAAATCCTGACAACACACAACCATCAAGATTTTTAGCAGTTTGTAAAAAAAAAAAAAAGCATAAATGCAAAAAACCATCTACCGATATACAGAATATATTTCTTTTATTTGTATTTGAGAATATGTTTCTTATTCAAAAAAAATATTTATTTATATAAACAATCTAGAACCGCACGAATTACTTAATGCTGACACATATACAGTCCAACAGGGTTAGTCTTTGTTTCAAATTCGAATGCTCATAAATGCAAAAAAGCATCTACAAATAGAAATATACTAGAAATCACAATAATTCACCCCAAACTGCTTTAAAATCCATAGTTTAAGAAAAAAAACTATATTATTTTGCAATAATATATAATAATTTGATAAAAATAAATCAAAAGTGTCTATACCAATCTAACAAGATGGAACTTCTTCAGAGAATGTCAGATTGAGATCTAATGTATCTGATAGAACCTGATCATGTATCCTTAGATTAGAGAATTTCCTTCCAAAATTTGACAGACCGGTTGTTTCCGCATGAAACGAATGCAACCTCGGCTGGAGAGTGCTCAAGCCACCGTGGTGCGTGGATGTGATTGGATGGCCACCAGGACACTTTCTTTGCTGTAAGATTCTGAACATAATTAGTAAGACACAAGAACCAAATGAAGAACAAAGAAAAGACATAATAATTCCAAGACACAAAGGGAAGTATGAGGTAGAAAGAAGATCCAAAACCAATAATAAATTCGCATAGCAACAAAACAATACAGTACTCAACTGGAAATGTCTCTGACAGGGTACTATCAGGTCTCTTTCAGATAACCATGAATGATGAAATCATCAAATACTTTATCATAAATAAATGACATTAACAAAATCCTAATCGGACTCAAACTACTAAACATCCTCAAATTAAAACTTATAATCAACCAACAACCAAATTCGACCAAGACTCGAATTAATAAATACACTCAAATTAAAACTTATTCAAAACTGTTCATAATCAACTAAATAAAAGAAAAAAAAACCATTCTGTGAATCAAACATATTTTGAATTATTTCAAATTCTTGAGGAAAAAAACTACAAGAGGGTGATAAGATGATGAGGAAATCATTGAAAGTACTTACAAGATTTGGGAGGACGATGATGTTCCTCCAAAAAAATTGGGAGTATAATGCATTGAGAGAAGAATGGTGTTGATTTTGGAGGAGCTTCCGCTTGGGAGATGAAGGTGATGCGCTCTCTGCAAGTGTACGGGTCGCAAAAAGTAATAAAGTGGTACTCAATTAAGAGTAGGGTTATCGAACCTCAGGGAACTGTACTTAAAGTACTCGTTGATCCTTTGATGTCTAGTGAAACAAATAGAAAAGGTATGGGATCATAACAACAATGAATAAAAGGTAATGGTGGTGATAAAGGAGGAGGTTAGGACTAAGTATTCAACAATCACAAGAGTAAATCCCTACGGAAGTCTCCAATGACTTGTGCACACTATCTCATCCTAGTTGACTACCTCGGTACATTCCAATGGCATTCGTGTGTGCTCACAAGCAATATTGCATCTATGTGTTCATAGATACACTGTAGTTTTGCTAGGATAACCTAACAACTATGCATTCTAAACACACTACAGTTATGCAATACAAGATTAAACACAAGCATAAATTAGAACTCCATAGCCAAAATACAATGAGTTTATAAGCAATACGGCCTGACAATTGTCCACAACCAAGGCACTATGGCCAGTTAGCCCCTGAGGGCAAGTACACAAGGTAAGGCAAAAGATGGAACAAAGAAAGAGAGAAAGAACCCCCTTTAATACTCAATATGTCCTCCCTTGTAGTGTCCTTGCTCCAACTCTCCACATCTTGCAATGTCTCCTACTAGTCCTTGATCTCCTTAGGCGGTTTGGTGAAGCTTGATCTTCGATCTCATCAACGTCCTCCCGGTGGAGAGATGAATCCCTGAACAAAAGATGAGAAATAACCCTAATTTTTGGAGTTAAAAAGGCTGATTCGGGGCCCAACACGGGCGTGTCAAAGGTGTGTCCGAGGTGCTGCAAATCTCAGTAAAGTGCAAAACACAAAATTCAGCACTGACACTCCCGTGTCAAGAAGAACACCCCCGTGTTCTCCAGATAGCACAGGAATGTCAGGACCATGCAAACCGTGCCATTCTCCAGATCTGTGCTACAGTAATTTTGCTACATAAATTTGCTGCAGTATTCTGCTACAATACCCATGCTTCGTCTGGTGCAGAATTCTCCTGAGATTTGTAGCAGCAGTAACACGGCCGTGTCGAGCCCGTGTTCTTCCTGGGATACTATAATCTGATCCTTTTTTCACACTGTAATTGTGCCGAATACTGTCCCTTTGCACAAAAACCTATTTCCCTGCACAAATACATAATAATACCCATAGTAGCACCGAATCACAATAAATAAACGCCCGAAGACAAGATAAATACATGAAAAGGGTATGAAAATATATATATGGAATGCACTCATCAGAAGGGAATCTAATTGACAAGAAAAAAATGATAGTAAAATTAGTTAACTCGAACAAAAGAAAAGTACAAACAAAAATCAACATGTAATGAACCCAAAGACTGACTTGATTTAATGACATAATGGAGACAAACAAGCCTCTAAAGATTTAAAAAATAATGAAACATTTACAATTATAACACTATAACAAAATTGGCTCTCTTCTGATGGGAGAATAAAAAATCATATCCTACATAGTAAAATGTCCACTATAGCATGAAGCAATGAGCCACAATATATAAGGAGAAAATAGTGGATATTTTTTATTTCATGAGTAAATCAACCACTATAGTCAACAAGAGTACAACCTGATCAACATTAGATATGGAGCATTTCTATATCTTATCAATGGCTGATATCCTGTAACAGAAATATATGCACATGCATGCTACAATCCATGAAGTATTGCTTACAAATGAATTGCCTACGGTTTTCCTTTATAAGAAATCAACTAAAATTTATCTTAATTTATTTTATTTATTGTTATATATTGATTTTTTGCATACCTTATTCTTCGTTTGCATGAGACCCAGGAGAGGCATTGAAGGCAACCTGTAGTAAACACTGGGCTGCCAAAAGGCATTAAACATGTGAAGATGAATAAAATCAGCAATATGTGTTGTACAAATATTAACAAGTGGCAATGAATCCAGCAACATCCTGATATCCATTCATTTTGTAGGAAAGCAATTGCGCACTCTCAAAGGTTGAAATTAGATTCAATGAGTTTTGACCAGAAATTTCACAAAATTATACATCCTTGATCATGCTACCTAATGCTTGAGCAACTAGCCTAATTTCACAGTACGATGAAAGTTGTAAGCTATGTGTCTGCAGATTACTAAGCATAATTAGTTAAGAATAAGACAGTTTAAAAGATAGAGAAACTCTTGATAGATTTGAATTCAGTTTCCATTTCATCTCTCAAGTATGCGATCTCATTCTAAATTTCAAGGCGATAATGTTTGCTACATCACAATTATATGGTTCTTACTTTAATTAATCTCTCAAAGCTCCAACAAATCCTATGCCTTCTCTAAGCCAGAAATTTTGGACAAAGAACTTCATGTAGAAAAACACATAATAATAGATATAGCATTCTTATCAATATGCTACAAGAATCATTACACTCCAGAACACTCTATCTATAATGAACTAAAAACTGTGATTTTACAAACAAAAAACAAAAAAAAATTGAAAGCAAGAATCCTGAACTCAATAAAGTTAATTTTAAAGTATAATTAGGTTAAATACACACCTTGAAATGAGGAGGAAAATGACACAACAACTTGAATTATAAAACTTGAAAGACACTACACATGATATAGTTAAAAAAAAGAAATCTTTAATCTCTCTTGTTCTAAAGCAAAACCTTAACAATAATATCATGAAGTAACAAACCAAAAGGAGAAAAGGAACACTTCAAGATATAAGCACAACCTTAAAAAAAAAAAAAAATCAATCATGCAGCAAAAAGAAAGTAAAAAAAGTTCAGGATCTATTATCCTAAAATCTTAAAGAGCATCAAACATGCCTGACAACAATACATAATCTAAATCATCAGTTCAAGTTTGAGTTTCTAACCACTTTGTCATTAATATTCATTTCCTTGACTATAAAACACTATATATCTTATAGATTTGAAATTTTAATATTCACTTCCTTGCCTATAAAGATAATACTTGAAGGTTCCTTCTTCTAAATATAAGACTCAATCAACTTTGTTCATGAGAAGCTCTATAAAGAGAATCATAAAGGCCCTTGAAAGATAAGCAAAACAATCAGACATGGAGCCAAAATTGAACTTCAAAGAAACACACATAAGCAAAATATTTTTCTAACTTTTTTGAAGAATACAGGATGATATCTCCTTTCCTAGCTCTTCAACACCAAACTCTTTGATTGGAATTACAAATAGATATACTAATTAGATAACTAGAACTCATATATGTTAAATAAGAAAGATACCTATGCAACTAACAAGATTTCATTGAGCATGAATAAATAGGCATTACGTAGAATGCTATAAAATGGATACCATACATCCAGATTAAGAAGAAAACTAGCAGACTAGCCATAATTAAAACCTTCAAGATAGCCAATCTAACTCGAGTAATGATTTCCTCATAAATCAGATTTTCTGAGGAACAACCAAACATGAGATTAAAAAAAGACCCATCACCTATTGGTGCTATAATTTTAGATAACTCTTAAGTTCGCTTGACAAGCCCATGTTCAGATGTTCTTCTCCCATCACTCCATAACTCAGCAACAAACCTGGTTATTAGTAGTAAACAGGAATATTTAACAATGATAGACTTGGTCAAATGAGACCCATCACCTGCTAGTGCTATGATTTTAACATACTATAGATCTAGCTTTATTGTCATCAAATTTAAAAAAGAAAACCAGTAATGGACCAATATGTTTCCCATCTCAAGGTATAGCTTGTGATAATCAAACAGAGTTGTTCTCAGTATCAATTTATATAATGAGCATGCATATCAAAACGATCCTAATTGGCAGGGAAAGCTGGTGTACAATTCTACACTAAGATCAAAAGAAAACCTAACAATAATATGAAACCCTAACAAAGGAAAAAGAAAACCTAAAAACCTAACACTAATCCGAAATCCTAACAAAGGAAAAGGAAGCAAAAAGGCGAGATAGAAGGGACCACAGTAAGACAAGATGAAGAAGAATCAAAGAACATAGAAATCAAAAGAGAAGGTGACAGAGGCGATGCAAAGTAGAGAAACTCCTGAGGTTCTCGCGCCCACAGCGTGACCACCCAATCGAGCACCGGCGAAAGAGAATAAAAGGACCAAAACGCAAGAGAAACTACGGAGGTTCTCCCGCCCACTGCGTGACCACCCAATCGAGCACCGACGAGAGAGAAGAAAGGGCCAAAACAAAAGAAAGAAGAAGATGGCCAAAAGAGAGAGAGAGAGAGAGAGAGAGAGAGAGAGAAAGAAAAAAAAGAGAGAGAAAGGATATATATATATATATACCTTCACAACGGTTAGTTAACTGGTTTTTTTCACATTACCCCTCAAAAATGAATTATATTAAAAAAATGTTTTAAATATATATATATACCTTCACAACGGTTAGTTAACTGGTTTTTTTCACATTACCCCTCAAAAATGAATTATATTAAAAAAATGTTTTAAAAATATATTTATAAATATAAATTTATTATAAAATTTATTTAAAAATTATTTAAAAAATTCAACAGGGCAAGAGAGAGAAAAAACAATATATATATATATATATATATATATATATATATATATATATATATATATATATATATATATTGTTTAATTGGTTTTTTCACATAACCCCTCAAAAATAAATTATATTAAAAGTATTTTACAAAAATATATTTTCAAATATATTTTTATTTAAAATGTATTTAAAAAATTAAAAAGAGAGAGAGAAAAAAAGGGAGAGGATATATATATACATATCTTCACAACGGTTATTTAATTGGTTTTTTTCACATTACCCATTAAAAAATGAATTGTATTAAAAAAATGTTTTAAAAAAATATATTTATAAATAAAAATTTATTTAAAAATTACATAAAATCTTAAGTATATATTACTAATAACACATAATTAATTAAACTTAAAGATATTCATGAAATGGTACCTGTGTGATTATAGGTTTTATAGGGGGTCTATATGTGAAAATATTTTTATAACTATAAATTTAGCGGCACATATAAAATCCGCAACTAAAATTTGCCGCTATAGCCCAATCTTCTTGTAGTTCAAGTTCGAATCTTAGTTCACGTAGGGTAAGGGCATAAATATATTGCGTTATTAATGTTCCACGTGTGTACAAACTCCTAATATGATTTATCCACTTTGTAAATATATATAAATATGTTACCTCAAATAGGGTGAGCGCACAGATATGTTGAAGTATTAACTCTATATCGGTGCATAGTCCTATTATGATTTGTCGACTTTATAATATATATATATATATATATATATATATATATATATATATATATATATATATATATATATATATTATGTTATTGATCCATACTTTAGGAGGTTTTTTTTATTCTTTTTTTTTCACTAAGCAAAATTAATTACAACCTATTCACTTTAATTTGTGAAATACCAAAGTAATCTTTTGCTTTGATTGTATTTATAACTTGCCACCTATAATCTAGGGGTAAATTACTTATGTGGTCACTGTGTTATGGCCAATTTCATTTTAGTCATTGTGTTTCAATTTGTATCTTTTTGGTCATTAGATATTGATTTATTTTCACCGGGAGGTCACTTGGGGTTTTCCAGCCAAATTTAAATGACGTGTCACACAACCCCTTGCGTGTATCCCGCAAGTGCACGGGCTTGTCGAAGTAATAAATTTACCCTGGTGAGTGGGTAGTCGAATCCACAGGGTATAAGGACTTAAGACACGAGGTTTCACTAATTAGCTAAGTAATGTACGGTGGGTGTGAAAAGAATTAATGAGTGAATAGGAAAGCAATATAAAGAAACAAGAAATTAAATAGAAAGATGGAAGGCAAGAGAATGCAAGAAGGAGTAAATAGAGAAGGACTAGCAATGGATGAAATAGGGTACCCGAACAAGCTCTCCCTAGGACTTATGCTTCTAGTGCAAGACTATGCTATTATACTTTCCTATTGATGTTAATTGAGTCGATGATATCCTTAAACACACGGTCCCAAACCTAAGGTCAACCGTGACTAACCCCAACACTATGCCCCGGGATTAGGTTTCACTACGACTCTTGACTCTCATTGACCTGTCAAGTAAGCCCTAGAGGAGTATGCCTTCCTAAGCCTCACACTACGTGGGATTGCTTTAAGTTCTAGGGATTCCTAGTGATAAAACCAGTTCCTATGTGTAGTTCTAACCCTTTGGTCCAGGTGGAAGAACCCTAGTCTAAATTAAGCCCCAGCACTAGGATTCATTTCAACCCTTCACTATGTTGCTCTCAAAACTAAGCCCCAGGGGAGTTCCTCTCCTAGCACTTCACTCTATCTCAACCGCTAAGAAATCATGGAACATGAAGGTAGGAAGAATCACATCGGAGGGGAAAAGGGGACGTTCCGCTACCTCACAACTCACCCTCTCAACCCTCTTCAATCTTATGTAGTCTAACCCTATAGGAGTTGTCATACATCCAAAGGATAACCTAGATTGTTCGCAACCCTAGTATCGTGGCTAAGGGAAAATAATTACAAGAGATAATTAAGATTGAAACTCGAATTTATTCATCAATAATGGAAAAGCATAATAACATAATGATCCTAGGGTTTACAAGTCTGAATACCCACGAGGGCTTTAGCTCCTCATGGAGCTATACAAATTCATCAAAATATGAAAGAAAGTACAAATTGAAAGCATTAATGAAAACTCCCTTGCGTATGATGTGGCCGTGGTCTTATGCGGCCGCCGGACGTCGGTAACGATGCGGATGGCGCACTCCAAACCTCCACGAAATCCTCTCCAAAACTCTAGCCGCGCTCTCTAGAAGTTGGGGAGAAAGATAGATCAAAAGATTCAAAAACAGTCTCCAAAACGGGCTTTTATAATGCTGAGTCGCGGCTTTAAATTAGCTAAAAGCGGGATTTCACACGGCCGTGTGAAATTTTCACACGCCCGTGTGAAATTGCTGAATTGCTGATTTTCGGTAGACAGTGAACAGTAACTTGCTACAGTACGTGCCGAAACGCTCCCGAATTTGTTGTTCTTCATTGAGGCCGTTGAATTGGGCACACAATCAACGGTAGACCGTGCCGATTGCTTCAAATCTCCTTATTGGAGAAGTTCTTTTTGTTAACATGAGCTAGACTTATTGTGAATGTGACTGACTTTGTGCCCCTCCAAAGGAGGTTGGCACACACTTACAAGTCTAGGTTTATGCCTTGTTCCTTGCTTAGTCCGAAAACTTCCCAACAACGGCGAACACGATCTAACTTCGTTTTTTTTCTTCAATTTATCTTCACAACCCTACAATGCACAAAAGTAAACGAATGCACACTTTTTAGTGATAAAATCTGATTAAATGAATGCTCATCGCAAGATAATAACACTTCGCAATACTATAACACGAGCACTTATCAACCCCCCCCTCCCCCACACTTAAGCTTTTGCTTGTCCTCAAGCAAAATACAACGTGATAGTACTTGGGAAGAACAATTGAAAGTGCTCGGCCTTAGGTTCACCAAAAGTGTGTAAAAGAAGTATTCTACAAGTAAGGGGAAATCAAAACATTGCATAAGGTTATCATTGCTCTAGCTAAAAACTCGAATAAAAAAGGATAACAACTCAAAAACGTCTAAGTGTGTGCGAATCCACTCAAGAGAACCAACGAGTACTCGTCAAATTCTTGTTATAAGGACTTATTTATATACACAAAGTAAGGAAGTAGTAGCTTCACTCAACCTCTAAGGTAGCCCTTTCCTAGGCGGCCGCCAAAGGTGGCTTTCACACTTTTGAGGAGGTAGCTTGACACACCCCTTGCGTGTGTACCCCGCAAGTGCACGGGTTGTCGAAGTAATAAAAATACCCTGGTGAGTGGGTAGTCGTATCCACAGGGAATAGTGTTCAGAAACAAGTGTTATCGCTATTTAGCTATGAAAGAAGTCGATGATGAAAGAAGTATATATATATATATATATAAATGTAAAAGAAAATAAAAGAGTGCAAGAAGAATAATGAGGGTAGGAGAGGTAATCGATATAAAGATGGGGTACCCGGACAAAGCTCCCCCTAAGACTAATGCTTCTAGTGCAAGACTAGTATTATACCCTCTAATTGATGTCTAATTGAGTCGAGGATATCCTTAAACACACGGTCCCAAACCTAAGGTCAACCGTGACTAACCCCAACACTATGCCCCGGCATTAGGATTCACTACGACTCTTGACTCTCGTTGACCTGTCAACTAAGCCCTAGAGGAGTATATCTACCTAAGCCTCACACTACGTGGGATTGCATTAAGTTCTAGGGACTCCTAGTGGTAAAACCTGTTCCTATGTGTAGTTCTAACCCTTTGGTCCAGGTGGAAGAACCCTAGTCTAGATTAAGCCCCAGTGCGTAGGATTCACTTCAACCCTTCACTCCGTTACTCGCGTAACTAAGCCCCAGGGGAGTTTATCTACCTAGCACTTCACTCTATCTCGACCGCTAATGAATCAAGGAAACGGAGGTAGGGAGAAACCACACCGGAGGGGAAAGGGGTACATCGCTACCTCACAACTCTCCCTCTCAACCCTCTCCAACCTTGTGTAGTCTAATCCTATAGAGGTTGTCACACCCTCAAAGGATAACCTAATAGATTCTTAACCCTAGTGTCACGGCTAAGGGAAAATCTCATACAATCGTCATGCAAGATTAGAACTCAATAGAAGAACATCAAATTAAGAAAGCATAATAAAAGTCATAGAAACAATATCATCCTAGGGTTTACAAGTCCGAATACCCACTAGGGTTTAGCTCTCCATGGAGCAATACAAAATCAATAAAGAATTTAAGAAAATATGCATGAAAACCATAGAGAAAAAACCCCCTTGTAGATCGTATCGATGGTCTTGTGTAGTCGCGTGTCTTCTCCAACGAATCCCTTGTCAAGCCTAGGGCACACCTCGCCAAATCAATGCCGATGAGAGCTTCCCCAATAGCTTTCTTCCAAAGGATGTCGATGTCGATGCCGTTTAATCGCCTCCAAAGACCTCCAAGAACCTCTCCAAACCCTAGCCGAAAGCCCCCCAAAAGATATCCAAGTGATAGAAGGGGAGGGTCCTCAAATAGATATGAAAACGGGCTATTTATAGGCTGAAATCGGGCTGAATTCGGGCTGAAATCGGACTTCTGTGAAAATCCAGAAATTCCACACGGCCGTGTGGAAATTCTGGAATCGTGATTTCTCGGCACCTGTGAACAGTGTTTTGCTACAGTGTTCTGCTACAGTATTCCTGCTACAGTACGCGGCCGTGTGGAATTTCCACACGCCCGTGTGAACTCTCTGGAATTCTGAATTTCGGCAGAATGTGAACAGTAGATGCTACAGAATTTATCTACAGAATTTTGCTACAGTGCCTGCTACAGTACTTCTCCGAAATACTCCCGAATCCATCGTTCTTCATCGAGGCCGTTGAATTGGGCACACAATCAACGGTAGATTATGTCGATTACTTCATTTCTCTTCATTGGTGAAGTTCTCCAATGCTACACGAGTTATAGACTTTTGTGAGTGTGACTGCCCTTGTGCCCCTCCAATGGAGGTTGGCACACACCCACAAGTCTAGACTCGTGCCTTGTTCCTTGCTTGGTCCGAGAACTCCTCAACAACGGCGAACATAACCTATTCTTCCTTCTTTTTCTCTAGATCTTCTCCGCAACCCTTCAATGCACAAAAGTAAACAAATGCACATTTTTTAGTGATAAAATCTGATTAAATTAATGCCCATTGCAAGATAATAACACTTCGCATTACTATAACACGAGCACTTATCAATAAAGAACCGGGGTAGTAGCTTTCACGCTTCCCATGAGATAGCTCTTTCTCTCATTAGGGCTTAACTTGTATCCGACTTATGTGAGTAGCTACATACTTCATAGGAGGTAGCTCTTTCCACCCCAAATGCAAAGCTAAACTAATATTCACAAGCTCATAGGAGGTAGCTCTTTCTCTCATTAGTAACACATGTTCGTGTGGAAATTCCACACTGCCCTATGTTTTCTCTGGTTTACTTAGAAAAATCACAGACTATGCAGAAAAATTCAGAAACACAAATACGATACTTAGAGCCTGTGAAAAACATTAAAACACGACCAAATACCATAGAAAACATGCTCAACCAACTCAAAGTTCATCAATTATCATTTAGGCACACGAAAACATCAACAATCCACAATAAAATCATAGCATATGCATTAACAATTTAGGACACCAAAACTAAGACTTTTATTCATGCTAGAACTAAACTAGATCCTAGAAAAATTGTAAAACCTTGGGTTGTCAACCAAAAAGCGCTTGTTTAACGTCACTTAGCTTGACGTACCTGCCTTACCTTACGGCGGTCTGAAAAAGAATACCTCCTTATCATTGGTGCCAACGTTGCCTCCAAACTATGGCTTCAACCGATGCCCATTCACTTTAAACATATCCTTCTCCGGGTGATTGATCTCAATTGCTCCATGGGATGATACTTGAGTAAGTGTATATGGGCCAAACCATCTAGACTTTAGTTTCCCGGGAAAGAGTCTCAATCAAGAGTTGAAGAGTAGCACTTGATCGCCCACTTTGAATTCTTTGGGTAGTTTGATGTGCTTGTCGTGCCACTTTCTATCTTTTCTTTGTAAATTCTTGCCTTCTCATATGCCTTCAACCTCCATTCATCCAGTTCATTCAAGTGAAGCAATCTTTATTCACCGGCTTTTCTCAAGTCAAAATTCATTGCCTTGATTGCCCAGTATGCTTTATGCTCGAGCTCCACCGGTAGATGACATGACTTGCCATAGACCAAATTGTATGGAGTAGTTCCAATAGGAGTCTTGTATGCGGTTCGATGGGCCCAGAGTGTATCATTCAAACGCTCAGACCAATATCGCTTCCCTTGCTCTACAAATTTTATCAAGATCCTCTTGAGTTCTCTATTGGTTATGTCGACTTGGCCACTAGTTTGAGGATGGTACGGGGTAGTAAGGCGATGTCGTACCCCATACCTCTTCAACACTTTTTCCAATTGGTAGTTGTAGAAATGAGTTCCTTGATATAATAACTCGCGGAGTTCCAAACCGAGTGAACAACCTCTTCAAAAATTTTACCACCGTTCTAGCAACATTAGTTGGTAGCGCCTGAGCTTCAACCCATTTAGATACATAATCAACTACGACTAGTATGTAATGATTTCCATTGGACTTTGGAAATGGCCCCATGAAGTCTATACCCCAAATATCGAATACCTCACAGAATTATAACGGGTTCTAAGGCATCTCGTCTCGCCGGGATAGATTTCCTGTTCTCTGACAACTATCACATCGAAGAACAAACTGATGTGCATCTTGGAAGAGGGTCGGCCAATAAAACCCAGCAACCAAAACGTTTTCTACGGTCCTCCCTGATGCATAATGGCCCCCAACTGGTCCTGAATGACAATGAGCAAGGATATCCCATCCTTCCTTCCGCGATACACATCTCCGAACTACATGGTCTGCACAAATGCGGAAGAGGAACGAATCATCCCAAAAATAGTTCTTCAAATCACTAAAGAATTTCTTCTTTTGCTGGAATGTGAGCCCTTGTTTCAGGACCTTCCCTGATAGATAGTTGGCAAAATCGGCAAACCATGGAGTATCATCTGATGATGCAGAATTCTATATCGAATACAAGTGTTCCTCTGGAAAAGAAACATAGATCTCCTTGCTCGATGGCTCTTGTCCAATGCTGTCCTCTAACTGAGATAAATGATCTGCCACCATGTTTTCAGTCCCTTTCTTGTCTCTTATTTCCATGTCAAACTCCTGTAAGAGTAATATCCAACGGATCAATCTTGGTTTTGCATCAGCCTTGTTCATGAGGTAACGGAGAGCTGAATGGTCTGTGAAGACAATAACTCTCGACAGGATGAGATACGGTCTGAATTTATCGAGGGTGAACACAACTGCCAATAACTCCTTCTCTGTAATAGTATAATTTTCCTGCGCACCTGCGAGAGTCTTACGGGCATAATAAATAGGTTGGAATTGCTTGCCCTTCCTCTGCCCCAGAACTGCTCTGATAGCATAGTCACTTACATCACACATGAGCTCGAACGGTTCATTCCAGTCCGATATGATCAAAATTGGGGCTTGAACTAGTTTTTCCTTTGAGCACATTAAAAAGCTACTGTACATTCTTCCCCAAAATCAAACGGAGCATCTTTTTCGAGGAGCTTAGTCAATGGTTGTGTGATTTTTGAGAAATCCTTGATGATATGCCTATAGAAACCTCTATTAACATTTGTTGGCGGAGGGAGTTTATCTATGACTTCGATTTTTGCCTTGTCCACCTCCATACCCATCCGAGAGATCTTGTGCCCTAGAACAATGCCCTCCTGAACCATGAAGTGGCACTTTTCCCAATTTAGCATAAGGTTTGTCTCCTCACATCTCATCAGCACTCTTTCTAAATTGTTCAAACATATGTCAAAGGAATCACCGAACACAGAGAAATCATTCATGAACACCTCCATTATGTCCTCCAAAAGGTCATCAAAGATAGCCATCATACAGCATTGGAATGTAGTGGATGCATTACATAGTCCAAACGGCATCCGCCTGTATACAAAAGTCCCGTAGGGACAAGTAAATGTTGTCTTTTCTTGCTCTTCCGGAGCTATAGGGATTTGGAAGTATCCTGACATCCCATCAAGGAAACAGTAAAACTGGTGCCTTGCCAATCGTTCCAACATCTAATCAATAAAAGCCAATGGGAAGTGATCCTTCCGAGTTGCATCGTTCAATCTTCTGTAATCGATACACACTCTCCATCCTGTGACTGTCCTAGTTGGGATGAGTTCATTCTTTTCATTTTTAATCACTGTCATCCCCCCTTTCTTTGGAACCACTTGCCTTGGGCTCACCCAAGCAATATTAGATATAGGATAGATAATTCCAGCATCTAGTAGTTTCACCACCTCTGCCTTGACAACTTCCTTCATATTCGGGTTTAGTCTTCTTTGAGGTTGGATCACTGACTTGAAGTTATCCTCCATCTGTCACGCCCCGACTCGCAGGTCCTGCTCACGACATACCGCCACGACAACCCTGGGGAGGTCCAACACTTCCTCAACCCTAGGTGGCCGTAAGGCTAACCTGTTCCCTGTACAATACATCTATAATCATACTACATAACTCAACATCAAATACTTATATTACTCAACAAGGTACTACAAACTGATACTCATGAGAAGGAGTACATAAGGAAGGTAATAACAACAACTCCAAATAAAGGATACACTCCTCATACAAAACATAGTCGAGACTGGCATACAATGTGCTTAAATATGGAAAGACATGATAGGGTTCAACAAATACATAGTGGATCCCTAATAATACATGTCAAGGCATAAATAACATACATAACCCCAAAATGAGAAGACTATGATGACTCTAGCCAAGCACTTCACGTCTTCACCCCTGCGCTGAGCTAACACCTGGGAGGAAGAAAGACGGAGGGGGGGTGAGTAACTAGCTTACTCATTGAGGGGTTAGTCACAGGACTAAAGCTCAAGCATGATCAAATAGAGATAAACATCATATAAGAAATATTTCACTGCATAACAAGAATGAAAAACACTTTGAATAGCAATTATCTCATAAGAACATAGCTTTTCTCATTAAAATACAAATAGAGGTTCTTTGAAAACATCATGAAATCACATGCCATCCTGGACCTAGCACAAGTACAATACTTATTGATAGTTTCAAATATCAAGATACTTGGAAACAAGTGATTCAACATTCACAAATAAACAATGATGCCCAGAATGGCCTCAAAACCCTCTGTGGCTAACCATGGCCTTGGTTAGGTCTAGAGCTACCAAGATTCGGGTATCTTGGCATTGGGCGCTGGGAAGTTCATGTGGTGACTCCAAACAACCCAACTATATCCATGTCAGGGATCTATGCTCCCACCTGACATGGCGTAACCGTTTTTGACAGTATTCCATGCCACCTCTATATAGGTCGGCCCGTGGAAACCATCCACTTCTTACTACAGCAAGTTCTGAAGCTCGGCTCCTATATCACCAACAAAGAATTTAAACAATAACTTAGCCCGTAGGCTCAATATGTGCATCATGATAGAATAATTCTCAATAAGAGACAATAAGTGTTCACAATGGCAAGTCTCACCCCAAGGGTGATCAATTTGATCAAAATATTAACAATGAAACCACTTTTCATCAAAAACATCATAAGAAGGTGTCTTTTGAAAATACACATCAACATTGACTTAACACAATGAAATCAACTTGGTTTCACATGCTTTTTTTGGTCATCATAATGAGAACATCAATCTCTTGAAAATACATAGCTTGAAACATATATATTGAACATAGAGTTTCAAATAATATGCAACATATATATATTTTGCAAGAATTCAGAAATAAGCGAATTTCATAAATCATCATGATTCAAATCTTTAGTTAAAGCTTTCAAGGAAATTTAGAAATAAGGAATCCCTCATTTAAACAAGCAATTCAAGTATCAAGATATCATGCATGAGTCATAGTCCAATTTTAGTAATTTCCCACTCACAAACTTGGCGAGTAAACGCCTTGAGGTCACTTCTCCACAGGCTCTTTGCCCCTACTTGAAGCCTCACCCCCTAGAAGCCATTAAACAACCAAAACAAGCAACTAAACATCATCAAACACTTGATTAACTATGATGAAGAAAGAATGCTCAAAATGGGGAAAGGTTGCTTCTAGGGTTTGCTAAACACCATAGAAAGAAATAATAGCAAGGAGAAAACCTCTCACAACTCATTAAACCAACAAGGAAAGCAAGAATGGCCCAACATGGCCAGTGCTACAGTAATTCCGGGATTAGGGTTAAGAAGGTTCAAGGATTTCATGCATTCAAGGCCATACAACTCAATAAAATAAATCCTTACAAGATTAACCAACAAAGAGGAAGAAAGGGACAACAATAAAGCTCTCATGGAGGGTTTCACACCCAACCCTAACCATCATCATCAAAGAACCAAGAAGAAGGAACAAATGGATGAAAGCATACCTTGATCTTAAGGATGAGCAACTTGATGATCCAAGTTTCAAGCTCTAAAACCCCTTCTAGATCAGACTTAAAACCCCAAGAGATGATGGAGGAAGAGAGGAGAAGGAGATAGAGAAGTTTGGAAGAAGAAAAAAAATGAAGAAATGAAGCAAGGCTCGGGTTTTTATAACCAAAAATCGCGCCGGTGTGCGGGCAGTGTGCGGCCCCGCACACCAGCCGCACACACTAGGCAGAAGAGTGTGCGGGTGGTGTGTGGCCCTACACACCAGCCGTACACCCCTCTGCTTGGAGTGTGCGGCCTCTGTGCAGCCTCGCACAGAGGCCGCACAGCCCACAAGAGGGGCTGTGCGGCTTGTGCATAGCCCCGCGCAACTTTGCGCGGCCTGTGCACAGCCCACACCCTCTCTAAACTCCTCCAAACACTCACCAAAATCTCTCAAACACTCGGGAAACAACTCTAAAGGCTCGACAAGAAAAATCAAGGAAAACTAAAAGGGAAAACGATAACAACATTTAAGACATGCGAAACAACAAACAAGGGCAGAGAGACCAAAACTCCACACCATCAAAGTCTTATGCGTACAGAACGAGGGGCTTATTCCTTTTAAATCTGCAATTTTCCATGCAAGGGCAGACTTGTGTTTCTTCAGCATATTCACCAACTTAGCCTTTTGATCCCCAGAAATATCCAATGCTATAATCATGGGCAACTTCATCTCTTCAGCTAAAAATGCATATTCCAGGTGTTCTGGAAGTGTTTTCAACTCTAAATCAGGTGGTTCTTCAATGGATGGTCGATGTCGACTCTCCTTTAATCTGTCAATTTCTTCAAATTGATTCGGTTGTTGTTCAGTAACACCATCTGAAATCTTCTCTGAACCATGCACATTGAGTAGATCCTGAAACTCCATTGCAGTTCCTGACTCACAAGCTTCCTCTGTCAGATTTGCAATTCCCACTGAAAAGACTTCTTGCCTGTGCTCCCAATATCCTGATTCAAATTGAGTAAGGACCTTCTCTAGGTTTTCTTCTGCATCTTTCCTTGAAAAAGCTAGAGCCGATTTATCAAATTCATCCAATACACTGCCCAATTCATAATTCATGTTTTGCTCCAAACAAAAGTGATCAACAATGGTCCCTTCTCCCGCTAAAGGAATGCTTACTAGTTGCTCAATCTTAATATAATTTGTAGCTGATTGTAGCATGAACAACTGCATTTTCTATTTCACATCCTTAATCACTCCTGTAAGCGTATACACAACTTCAGTTGTATCAAACATCCTTTCCTGGCTGAAATCAAAGAAGAGAAAACAGGGGAGAACGATGATAGGTAAAAGAAGTGTGAAATAGAAAACGAAGTTAAATAGCTAGAATAGCGAAAAACAAGTGTCAAAAATACGCCTACTCCACGGCAACGGCGCCAAAAACTTGACATGACCCATTGCGTGTATCTCACAAGTGCACGAGCTTGTCGAAGTAATAAATTTACCTTGGTGAGTGGGTAGTCGAATCCACAGGGAATAGGGACTTCAGACACGAGGTTTCACTAATTAGCTAAGTAATGTACGTTGGGTGTGAAAAGAATTAATGAGTGAATAGGAAAGCAATATAAAGAAACAAGAAATTAAATAGAATGATGGAAGGTAAGAGAATGCAAGAAGGAGTAAATAGAGAAGGACTAGCAATGCATGAAATAGGGTACCCTGACAAGCTCTCCCTAGGACTTATGCTTCTAGTGTAAGACTATGCTATTATACTTTCCTATTGATGTTAATTGAGTCGAGGATATCCTTAAACACACGGTCCCAAACCTAAGGTCAACCGTGACTAACCCTAACACTATGCCCCGGGATTAGGTTTTCACCAGGACTCTTGACTCTCATTGACCTGTCAACTAAGCCCTAGAGGAGTATGTCTTCCTAAGCCTCACACTACATGGGATTGCTTTAAGTTCTAGAGATTCCTAGTGATAAAACCAGTTCCTATGTGTAGTTCTAACCCTTTGGTCCAGGTGGAAGAACCCTACTCTAAATTAAGCCCCAGTACTAGGATTCACTTCAACCCTTCACTCTATTGCTCGCGCCACTAAGCCCCAGGGGAGTTTCTCTCCTAGCACTTCACTCTATCTAGACCGCTAAGAAATCATGGAACATGAAGGTAGGAAGAATCACACTTGGGGGGGGGGAAGGGACGTTCCACTACCTCACGACTCACCCTCTCAACCCTCTTCAATCTTATGTAGTCTAACCCTATAGGAGTCGTCACATCTCCAAAGCATAACCTAGATTGTTCTCAACCCTAGTGTCACGGCTAAGGGAAAACAATTACAAGAAATAATTAAGATTGAAACTCGAATTTATTCATCAATAATGGAAAAGCATAATAACAATGTCATAGAAACATAATGATCCTAGGGTTTACAAGTCCGAATACCCACTAGGGGTTTTGCTCCTCATGGAGCTATACAAATTCATCAAAATATAAAACCAAGAACAAATTGAAAGCATTGATGAAAACCCCCTTGCGTATGATGTGGCCATGGTCTTGTGCGGCCACCGGACGTCGGTAACGATGCCGATGACGCGCTCCAAACCTCCACGAAGTCCTCTTCGAAACCCTAGCCGCGCTCTCCAGAAGTTGGGGAGAAAGATAGGTCAAAAGATTCAAAAATAGTCTCTAAAATGAGCATTTATAATGCTGAGTTGCTGCTTTAAATTAGCTGAAATCAGGATTTCACATGGCCGTGTGGAATTTCCACACGACCATGTGAAATTGCTGAATTACTGATTTTTAGGATATAGTGAACAGTAACTTGATACAGTATTTTCTGCTACAGTACTTGCTTCTAATTACTTATTGGCGAATTTCTCGTTCTTCATTGAGGCCGTTGAATTGGGCATACAATCAGCGGTAGACCGTGCCGATTGCTTCAAATCTCCTTATTGGCGAAGTTCTCCTTGTTAACATGAGCTAGACTTATTGTGAATATGACTGCCTTTGTGCCCCTCCAAAGGAGGTTGGCACACACTCATAAGTCTAGGCTCATGCCTTGTTCCTTGCTTAGTCCGAAAACTCCCCAACAATGGCGAACACGATCTAACTTCGTTTCTTTTCTCCAATTTATCTTCACAACCCTACAATGCACAAAAGTAAACGAATGCACACTTTTTAGTGATAAAATTTGATTAAATCAATGCTCATTGCAAGATAATAACACTTCGTATTACTATAACACGAGCACTTATCAACGTGGCAGCCGGGAATGCCACGTCGCTATATTTTAATATTTTCTCTCATCCTAGCTGAAGAGAGCACATGAGACGAATGCTAACTTGGCTTACTTAAGCCAAGTCATCATCCGACTCATCTTCCACCTATTCATCGTCGTTTTGTTTCTATATTGGTTTTGTATCCCTAATTGAGACTTGATCTTCCGAGAGAGAAAGGAACATCTGAGAGAGTGAGGGCGGCATCCGAAGCGTCACAGTCGAGTTGTTTCTCCACCAGCTGTGAAGAAAGGAGAGAAAGAGGAAGCGATCTACTCCTACATTGTCATACGAGTGAAGCTAGGTGATAAGTGCTCGTGTTTAAGTAATACGAAGTGTTATTTTCTCAGATTTTATCATTGATTGGTGTGTATTTGTGGTTTTTTGTGCATGTATGGTTGTGGAGTAGATTTAGAGAAGAAAGAGCAAATTAGGTCATGTTCGCCGTTGATAAGTGCTTGTGTTATAGTAATGCAAAGCGTTATTATCTTACAATGAGCATACCTTTTATCAGATTTTATCACTAAATGGTGTGCATTTGTGTATTCCTATGCATTATAGGTTTGTGGAGCTAATTTGGAAAAGAAGAACGAAGTTAGATCATGTTTGCCATTGTAGGGAAGGTTTCAGACCAAGCAAGGAACAAGGCACGAGCCTAGACTTGTGAGTGTGTGCAAAATTCCTTTGGAGGGGCACAAAGACAGTCACATTCACAACAAGTCTAACTCGTGTTGCTTATGAGAACTTCACCAAGAAGGAGACTTGAAGCAATCGCCATGATCTACTATTGATTGTGTGCCCAAATCAATGGCCTCGATGAAGAAGAACGGATTTGGGAGCGTTTCGGCGAGTCACTGTAGCTTGTTACTGACGCAAACACTGTAGCAACATACTGTTCACTTTTTGCCAAAAAACAAGATTTCAGAGAGTTCACATGGGTGTGTGGAAATTCCACACGGCCGTGTGAATTAATTTTTCAGCAACCCAAAAACTTCACACTGGCGTGTGGAAATTCCACACGGCCGTGTGAAGTCCCAATAAGTCCAATTTCAAAGCCACGACTCAACATTATAAAAGCCCGATTTTGGAGACTTTTGAGATATCTTTTACCTAACTTTCTCCCCAACTTCTGGAGAGTGCGGCTAGGGTTTCGGAGAGGACTTCGTGGAGGTTTGGAGCGCGTCATCGGCATCGTCATCGACATTCGTCGGCTGCACAAGACCACGGCCACACCATACGCAAGTGGGCTTTTATCAATGTATTTTGATGAACATGTATAGCTCCATGAGGAGCTAAACCTCTCGTGGGTATTCGGACTTGTAAACCCTAGGATTATTATGTTTCTATGACATTGCTATTATGCTTTTCCATTATTGATGAATAAATTTGAGTTTCAATTTTAATTATCTTTTGCAATTGTTTTCCCTTAGCCGTGACACTAGGGTTGAGAATAATCTAGGTTACCCTTTGGAGGTGTGACAACTCCTATAGGGTTAGACCACTTAAGATTGAAGAGGGTTGAGAGGGTGAGTCGTGAGGTAGCGAAGCATCCCCTTTCTCCTCCGGTGTGATTTCTCCCTACCTCCGTTTTCCTTGATTTCTTACCGGTCGAGATAGAGTGAAGTGCTAGGTAGATAAACTCCCCTGGGGCTTAGTTGCGCAAGCAACAGAGTGAAGGGTTGACGTGAATCCCAAGCGCTGGGGCTTAATCTAGACTAGGGTTCTTCCACCTGGACCAAAGGATTAGAACTACACATAGGAATAGGGTTTATCACTAGGAATCCCTAGAGCTTAAAACAATCCCACGTAGTGTTAGGCTTAGGTAGATATACTCCCCTTGGGCTTAGTTGCGTGAGCGATAGAGTGAAGGGTTGACGTGAATCCTAATGCCGGGACATAGTGTTGGGGTTAGTCATGGTTGACCTTAGGTTTGGGACTGTGAGTTTAAGGATATTCTCGACTCAATTAACATCAATAGGAAAGTATAATAGCATAGTCTTGCACTAGAAGCATAAGTCCTAGAGGTAGCTTGTCTGGATACCCTATTTCATCCATTACTAGTCTTTCTCTAATTCACTCCTTCTTGCACTTTCTTGTCTTCCATCTCTCTATTTAATTTCTTGCTTTTTATCATATTTTCTTCCATAACTCAGTCATCAATTCTATTATCACTTTTTTGTACACCGCACAACTAGATAACGAAATCTCGTGTCTTAAATACCTATTCCCCGTGGATTCGACTACCCACTCACTAGGGTAATTTTATTACTTCGACAAGCCCGTGCACTTACGGGATACACGCAAGGGGTCGTGTCAGCCGTTGTTGAGGAGTTCTTGGACCAAAGAAGGAACAAGGCACGGGTTCTAAACTTGTGAGTGTGTGCCAACCTCCATTGGAGGGGTACAAAGGCAGTCACACTCATAAAAGTCTAGCCGTGTAACATTGAAGAACTTCACCATTGTTGAGAGAAAAGAAGTAATCAACATGATCTACCGTTGGTTGTGACTCAGATTTTCTAGAGGACTTTTCGATCCATCTTTTCCCCAACTTCTTTAGGGTTCGAGGCTAAGGTTTGGAGAGGACTTTGTGGAGGTTTGGAGCAAGTCTTCGGCATCAACATCGACGTCTGTTGGAAGATAGCTACTAGGGGAGCTTTCGTCAACACCGATCCGGCGAGGTGTACCCTAGGCTTGACAAGGGGCTTGGTGGAGAGGACGGAGCAACCTCATAAGAGCATCGCCACACATCACAAGTGGGTTACATCTATGTTTGTTATTCTTGTCGATTCATATACATTGATGATTTTGTATAGCTCCATGGAGAGCTAAACCCCTTGTGGGTATTTGGACTTGTAAACCCTAGGATGACATTGTTTCTATGACTTTTATTATGCTTTCTTAATTGATGCTTTTAATTGAATTCCAATTTTGCATGTTAATTATAATTGATTTTCTCTTTGCCATGACACTAGGGTTGAGAATCATCTAGATTATCTTTTGAAGGTGTGACAACTTCTATAGGATTAGACTACCTAAGATTGAAGAGGATCGAGAGGGTGAGTCGTGAGCTAGCGAAACGTCCCTTTTCCCTTTCTGTATGTGATAAGTGCTCGTGTTATAGTAATGCGAAGTGTTATTATCTTGCAATGAGCATTAATTTAATCAGATTTTATCACTAAAAAGTGTGCAATTGTTTACTTTTGTGCATTGTAGGGTTGTGAAGGTAAAATGAAGGAAAGGAACGAAGTTAGGTCGTGTTTGGCGTTGTTGGGAAGATTTTTGGACTAAGCAAGGAGTAAGGCGTGAGCATAGACTTGTGGGTGTGTGCCAACCTACTTTGGAGGGGCACAAAGGCAGTCACATTCACAATAAGTCTAACTCATGCCAACAAGGAGAACTTCAATAATTAGGTGATTCGAAGCAATCGACACGATCTACCGTTGATTGTGTGCCCAATTCAACGGCCTCGATGAAGAACGACGAATCCGGGAGCGTTTCGGCACAATACTGTAGCAGCACTGTAGCAAATTACTGTAGTAAAAACACTGTAGCTCCATGAGGAGCTAAACCCCTTGTGGGTATTCGGACTTGTAAAACTCTAGGGTTATTATGTTTCTTTGACATTGTTATTATGCTTTTCCATTATTGATGAATAAGAATTGAGTTTCGATTTTAATTTTATCTTGCTATTGTTTTCCCTTAGATGTGACACTAGGGTTGAGAGCAATCTAGGTTTTCCTTTGGAGGTGTGACAACTCCTATAGGATTAGACTCTTTAAGATTGAAGAGGCTTGAGAGGGAGAGTTGTGAGGTAGCGATGTACCCCTTTCCCCTCCGGTGTGATTTCTCCCTACCTCCGTTTCCTTGATTTAATAGCGGTCAAGATAGAGTGAAGTGCTAGGTAGATAAACTCCCCTGGGGCTTAGTTACGTGAGTAACGGAGTGAAGGGTTGAAGTGAATCCTATGCACTGGGGCTTAATCTAGACTAGGGTTCTTCCTCCTGGACCAAAGGGTTAGAACTACACATAGGAACAGGTTTAATCACTAGGAGTCCCTAAAACTTAATGCAATCCCACGTAGTGTGAGGTTTAGGTAGATGTACTCCCCTGGGACTTAATCGTGCGAGCGATAGAGTGAAGGGTTGTTGTGAATCCTAATACCGGGGCATAGTGTTGGGGTTAGTCACGGTTGACCTTAGGTTTGGGACCGTGAGTCTAAGGATTTCCTCGACTTAATTAGCATCAATAGGAAGGTATAATAGCATAGTCTTGCACTAGAAGCATAGATCCTAGAGATAACTTGTCCGGATACCCCACTTCATTAATTGTTAAATCTTCTTTAATCTCTTTTCTTGCGATTTCTAACCTTTCACCTTTCTCTATTTAATTTCCTGTTTTTAGTATATTTGTTCTCGCAATTCACACACAAATCGAGTACTACTTTTCCGTACTTCGCATAGTTTTAATAGTGAAATCTCGTATTCTAACTCCCTATTCCCTGTGGATTCGACTACCCTCTCACCGGGGTAACTTTTATTACTTCGACAAACCCGTGCACTTTCGGGGAGCCTGTCAAAGTTTTTGGCGTCGTTGCAGGGGAATAGGCGTTTTAGATATTTGTTTTTCACTATTTTAGCTATTCACTTCACTTTCTATTCCATATTTTCTTTATCTATCATTATTCTTACTTTTCTTTCCTTTGCGTTGGTCTTAGGGTATGACCAGTGGGAACCCTTCGATTCTTGTTGAAGGAGACCCGGACATTGGAAAAAGAGCGCATCGCAAAGGGAAAGAATCTGTGCAAGAAGCTTCAAGTCAAGCCGATATTGGAACAGAAGGGTCAGAAGTAATGGCAGAACAGAACGAACAGCAGAGGACGTTGTCCGATTATGCTAGACCCGCAGTAATGGGGACCCAATCAAGCATTGTGAGGCCCCCAATTACGGCGAACAACTTTGAGTTGAAGCCGTCGTTCATTCAGATGTTGCAACAGTCCGCACAATTCAATGGGTTGGCCGATGAAGATCCCAACAGTCATATAGAGAATTTCCTCGAAGTGTGCGACATGTTGAAGATTAATGGAGTGACGGACGATGCGATTCGTTTGAGAGCCTTCCTATTTTCATTGAAGGGAAAAGCAAGACATTGGCTTCACTCATTACCGAGAGCCTCCATTACTACGTGGGAGGAGATGGCCGAGACATTCTTAGCTAGATATTTTCCGCCAGGAAAGTCAGCAAGGCTCCAGAATGAGATATCATCCTTTGTTCAGATGGAATTGGAGTCTCTATTTGAGACATGGGATAGGTTCAAGGAGCTCCTTCGTAAGTGCCCGCAACATGGATTCCCCGAGTGGATGATCATTCACACCTTCTATAACGTGTTGAATCCAAGTACCAAACAACTCCTAGATGCGGCGGCCGGAGGAACTCTAGGAAGCAAGACTCCCGGTGAAGCTCGGCACCTTGTAGAGGAGATGGCTATGAATAGCTATCAATGGAACTCAAGAGATAGGAAAAAGGTTGCCGGAATTCATGAGGTTAATGCGGTTACATCGTTGGCGGCACAGGTGGAATCTTTGAGTAAGAAGCTAGATGCTCTAGCTTCGCCAAGAGTTGCGGCCATCACTACTTGTAACGGTTGTGGGGGAGGACATGCTTCGAACGATTGTCCTATTGCTATTGGAGGCACTAGTGCGGTAGAGCAGCCCGATTTTGTTGGGAATTCGTATAGAGGACAAGGCCAAGGTAACCCGTACAGTGGAACATATAATCCAGGGTGGAAGAACCATCCGAATTTTTCTTGGAGCAATCAAGGACAGTTACAACAGAAAAATAGTATACCACCGGGATTTCAAAGTCAACAAGCTCCGAATTTAGAAAGCCGAGTGACCGGGCTAGAAGGAAAGATGACCGACCTCGAGAGAGCTCTCACACGGTTCGTTTCTTCATCGGATGCTAGATTTCAGTCGGTGGAGGCCACTCTTCGCAATCACACCGCCTCCCTACATAATTTGGAAAATCAAGTGGGGCAAATTGCGAAGACATTGCGGAAAGGCCTCAAGGTAGCTTGCCTAGCAATACGGAGACTAACCCAAGGGAGCAACTAAAGGCAATTACCTTGAGGAGTGGGAAAGAGGTCGAGAAAACTCTCCCTCTAGAGAAGACAAAAGAAGCAACCGGAGTAGAAGAAGTAGGGAAAGAAGCTCCAAAAGAAAAGGAGGTGGCACCACCACCCTACAAACCAAGGATCCCCTACCCTTCAAGGTTGAAGAATGACCAAGACAATGAACAATACAAGAAATTTCTGGGTATCTTCAAGCAATTACACATCAACATACCATTCGCGGAAGCATTAGCCCAAATGCCCAAGTACGCAAAGTTCCTAAAGGACCTCTTAACTAATAAGAGGAAGTTGGAGGAGAGTGTATCTGTAGTACTTGATGCAAATTACTCGGCCGTCTTGCAAAAGAACATGCCGAGTAAGAGAAAAGATCCCGGGAGTTTTATCATACCTTGCAACATTGGTAATTTGGGTGAGGAGATGGCATTGGCCGATTCGGGGGCAAGTATCAATGTCATGCCTTATACCTTCTTCCAAAAGCTAGGCTTGGGCGAGCCTAGACCCACTCGGATGACACTTCAACTTGCGGATCGATCTGTGAGGCATTCGAGGGGAATTGTGGAAGACGTCTTGGTGAAAGTGGACAAGTACATCTTCCCGCTGGACTTTGTCGTACTTGATGTGGATGAGGATGTCGAAGTACCGTTGATTCTTGGGAGGCCTTTCTTGCGCACTTCCAAGGCTTTGATAGACATGGACGGTGGAGAGCTCACACTTAGAGTTGAAGATGACAAGCTCACCTATCGCCTCGCCGAAGCCATGAGGCATTCTCTTGATTTTGATGACACTCTATATTATCTTGATGCTACTGATGAGTGTATTGATGAATATGTGCAGGAATTGTTAAACCCGGATCCATATGAAGGATGGCCGGACCAAGATGCGGAGATCGAAGAAGAAGAAGTACTTATGCTTGGTCCAGTTCATACGGATGTCAAGATGGAGAAGGAACGTATGAAAAAGATGCTTCGGAGGTTGAAAAGGTCGAGAAGACGCCACAAGAAGAACCCCAACAAGAAAGGGGATGAACATTCACGGAGTAAGGGTGTTTCACCCGTTTGTGGTAACAAACTCGACAACTCTCCCTCTTCTCTACAAAGGTTATGTAATGCATGCTTTCAGGTTGTAGGAAAGAGGGCAACTTCTATTCATGAACCTCCGTAAGGTAAGATCAGGTACGTCAAGCTAAGTGACGTTAAATAAGCGCTTCTTGGGAGGCAACCTAAGGTTTTACAGTTTTTCTAGGACCTAGTTTAGTTTTAGGATGAATAAAAGTCTTAGTGTTGATGTCTAGAAGTTTCAATGCATGTGCTGCAAATTCGATCGTGGATTATTGATATTTTCGTGTGCCTTAATGATAATTGACGAAGTTTGAGTCGGTTGAGTGTGTTTTCTACGGTCTCTGGTCATGTTTTTATGGTTTGTACAGGCTCTAAGTGTTTTAAAAGAGTTTCTGAATTTTTTGGAAGAGTCTGTGAATTTTTCTGAGTAACCAGAGAAAACACACGGCCGTGTGGAAATTCCACACGGCCGTGTGTTACCTAATCAGAGCTCAACTAGTGAGGGCACAGGGGCATGCGTGTGCCCCTGTGAACAACCTCAGAAGGGGCACACGGCCGTGTGGAAATTCCACACGGCCGTATGGATTCTCGCAGAACAACAACTCTTTTCAAGAGAGTCGTCCACAGGGGCGTGTGGATGCCCCTGTGAGTGCCACTGTGCTAAGGCACACGGCCGTGTGGAAATTCCACACGGCCGTGTGAAACTCTGCAGAGAAAACCCTTTCTTCCCGAGAATACACAGGAGCGTGTGTGAGCAACTGTGAGAGAGCTTATGAAAGGCACACGGCCGTGTGGAGTATTCACACGGCCGTGTGAAACACTTGGTGTTTCTAGGGCGAGTCAGAGAAGCCACAGGGGCGTGTGGGTGCCCCTGTGGCCGGCCTTGTGTTCTTGGCCAAGTTGGGCATACGGCCGTGTGGAATTTTTCAGAGACCTTCTGTGTTTTCCCCGAGAATCCACAGGGCTGTGTGGGTGCCCCTGTGGATCCTCCTGTGAAGGCACACGGCCGTGTGGTTGTCTCACACGGCCGTGTGGGGTAGTTCAGAGAGCAACCAGAGTGCACACAGGGGCGTGTGTTGGCCCCTGTGAACCCTAATTTCGGAGGCACACGGCCGTGTGGAATCTCCACATGGTCGTGTGAATTTCCAGAACTTCAAAAGCCGCGCGTTTTTCTTATAGAAATCACTTGTGCCTCTTCATTCTTCACTTTGAACTTCTCCTCTACTCTCTCCACCAATTTCCAGACGTTCTCCGAGCTTTTTGAGGGATTTTGCGAGTTTTTCCGGCCGATTTCTCTCGTTTTCACTTCACACTGTCGATAAGCTTTCCCTCGCTCTTTTCTTCGTCAATTCTTAATGTAATTTGTTCTTTTCGATGATTTTGTTTGATTTGAATGATTAATAAGTATGCGAGCATGCTTAGGAAAGAATTAGAACGGATTTTTATTGTAAATTTTGGATTTTGAGACCCACGGCCGTGATGCTCTGTCCGCTAGAAGCTCCACACGGGCGTGTGGAAATTCCACACCGCCGTGTGGATTTCTGCAGATTGTTCTGTTTTAATGTTTTTGATCGATTCTCTTTTCAATCTCACAGATATGGCTTCTAGGTCTAAGAAGTCGGCTGGGAAACGTCAGCGTGAACCTACCCCACCTCCCGAAGAGATAGATTTCCCATCACCTGAGCATCGGGAACGGTTCAAGCGATTATCAGACCTCCGCTTTGGACAGAGCTGTTTCCCCGATTTGAGCATTCTACGGGACATTCAGGGGAGAGCAGAGATAGTAGATGAGGTCGAGGAGCTCCTCTCAGTGGGGAACTGGAGCAGACTCCTTTCCATTCGAGAGCCAGCGATCAGATCACTTACGCTGGATTTGCTCTCCTCATTCGAGTTCGATCGGGGGTACGACAGTTTTACCGATGTTGATACCATTCAGTTCCAGGCCCTCGGTCGACACTTTGCTTTGAGCATGACTGAGTTTTCAGTACGTATGGGACTGTATGATCAGGCACACAGCGAGACAGAGGAGTACGCATTGCTACCCACAGACTACCCGGGTACTTTGACCCCGCAGCGTGCGTACAGTAGGTTATGTGGCCAGGGACAGTACGAGCCAGGAGTGTCTAAGGCCACATATTTGACCAGGGCCTCATACAGGTACCTCCATGCTATTCTTAGCAGATCAGTGAGCGGCAGGGGAGACAGTACGGGTGTTCTGAGCCGTCAAGAGCTCCTGTACTTATATTCGATGGTAGAGGGAGAGCCACTCCACCTGGGGCATATTGTAGCAGAGTACATCCGCCACCAGGGCCAGTACCCCAGGGTGGGAGTGATCTTCTCAGGCCCGTATATCACGCGACTGATTATGGGGTTAGAGCTTCGAGACGGAGTACGTGGCGCTGAGAGGACTTCTACACTGGCTCCGTTAGACATGGAGACCCTGAGGATGATAGGGATGGTCCACAGATTAGGACCAGGAGTTTACACTTTGATCATTCCTCGTACAAATCAGGCCGAGGGGTCATAGGCAGCATTAGAGCCACCCCCAGCTGACACAGAGACCGAGGTACCACCCACCGCGCCAGAGCCACCTCCAGTGCATATCTTCTCGCCTTCCCGAGGTCAGGACAGGTTGGAGCGCCTCGAGAGCGCAGTAGGTGTGCTACAGACATAGGTGGCTGAGGTCAGGGCCACACAGGTAGCACAGTACACAGAGGTCATGGCTCGATTTCACAGCATACAGCAGTTACTCGAGCGAGCCATGACTTCACCATTCGTGGTCCGACCCCGAGCTTCCACTCCTACACCACCAGCATCCCCAGCTCCAGCATCACCAGCAGCAGCAGCGGCAGATCCACCCGCACCGATAGAGCCTCTAGCAGCACCAGAGGCTTCTATCCAGGACACCGACGCTGAGGCGTCTTAGATTTAGTTTTTCTTTATTTTTATTTTATTTTCATTTTTGTACTTTTCTATTTTATTTTGGACTTGTAGTACTCAGAAAGGACTCTCCTTCTGAGTTTATCTTTTATTTAGCTTTTCTCTCGAGTTGTATTTCATTTTCATATTCTATATACTCGAGTCTTTATTGAGCTATACTGAACCCTTGTGTATGTGTACGCAGATGGTCTTGGATGAAAGGAATCTAAGGAATAGTCATAAACACGGTCATGGGACCGTGTGTTCTTCACAACCCATTGAGACTCAACTCTCAATGCACCTAGCTCCATCAAACGCAACACTTGGAGTTCAGGGGAGTAATGTTTCAATTGCCTACTTCCACACTAATTGTTTTACAATTCTTAATTTTTATTGTGCTTGCATGCGTACATTGGGGACAATGTACATCTTAAGTGTGGGGGGGAGTTCACATTGCACACACTTTTACTTGTGCGTACAATTGCTTATGCTCATGTAGCCTATGGCGGTTCACCTTAGTTGCAACGGTTGTATTCTTATAGTTTAGGAGAATTTTTAACATTGTATCCTATCATGCTCTAGTTTCTACTTGAATTTTAGGAATTTTTTGCTCGATATTCTCATATTGCACAACTTACTCTTGGAATCTTTTGGAAACTCAATCTTGAAGTTTTTAAGGACAAGTTTATCATCGTTCTTAGTTTTACTTTGGAAAATGCATATAAAAAAAATGAAAAAAAATATATATATGGAAAAGAGAAAAAGAAAAAAAATATATGAGTTTGTAAATATTAGCTTTGTTTTAATTATGCATTTGGGGTGGAAAGAGCTACCGCCTATGAAGTATGTAGCTACTCTCATAAGTCGGATACAAGTTATGCCCTAATGAGAGAAAGAGCTATCTCATGGGATGCGTGAAAGCTACTACCCCGGTAGAAAGAGCTACCTCCTCGAAAGTGTGAAAGCCACCTTTGGCGGCCGCCTAGGAAAGGGCTACCTTCAAGGATGTGTGAAGCTACTACTTCCTCCCCTATTTTTTTTGTTTTTGTATATAAATAAGTCCTTTGTAACCAAAGTTTGAGGAGTACTCGTTGGTTCTCTTGAGTGAGATCGCACACACTAACACATTTTTCGAGTTTTCATCCTTTATGATTTGAGTTTTTAACTAGAGCAATGGTAACCTTATGCAATGTTTTGATTTCCCCTTACTTGTAGAATGCTTCTTTTGCATACTTTTGGTGAACCTAAGGCCGAGCACTTCAATTGTTCTTCCCGAGTACTTTCACGTTTTATTTTGCTTGAGGATAAGCAAAATCTTAAGTGTGGGGGGATTTGATAAGTGCTCATGTTATAGTAATGCGAAGTGTTATTATCTTGCAATGAGCATTAATTTAATCAGATTTTATCACTAAAAAGTGTGTAATTGTTTACTTTTGTGCATTGTAGGGTTGTGAAGATAAAATGAATGAAAGGAATGAAGTTAGGTCATGTTTGGCGTTGTTGGGAAGACTTTTGGACTAAGCAAGGAGTAAGGCGTGAGCATAGACTTGTGGGTGTGTGCCAACCTCCTTTGGAGGGGCACAAAGGCAGTCACATTCACAATAAGTCTAACTCATGCCAACAAGGAGAACTTCACCAATTAGGCTATTCGAAGCAATCGACACGATATACCGTTGATTGTGTGCCCAATTCAACGGCCTCGATGAAGAACGACGAATCCGGGAGCGTTTCGGCACAATTACTGCAGTAAAACACTGTAGCAAAGTACTGTTCACAGTCGGCCGAAAATCAGTTTTCCAGAATTTTCACACGGGCGTGTGGAAATTCCACACGGCCGTGTGAAACCCCGATTTCAGCAAATTTAAAGCCGCGACTCCACATTATAAAGGCTCGATTTGGAGACTTTTTGGGAGGATCTTTGACCTAATTTTCTCCTCAACTTTGGAGAGGGCGCCTAGGGTTTTGGAGAGGACTTCGTGGAGGTTTGGAGCGCGTCATCGGCATCGTCATCGACGTCCGACGGCCGCACAAGACCACGGCCACACCATACGCAAGGGGTTTTTTTTTTCATCTATGTCTTTACTTCTTGTTTTATTATATATATTGATGAACATGTATAGCTCCATGAGGAGCTAAACCCCTTGTGGGTATTCGGACTTGTAAAACTCTAGGGTTATTATGTTTCTTTGACATTGTTATTATGCTTTTCCATTATTGATGAATAAGAATTGAGTTTCGATCTTAATTTTATCTTGCTATTGTTTTCCCTTAGATGTGACACTAGGGTTGAGAGCAATCTAGGTTTTCCTTTGGAGGTGTGACAACTCCTATAGGATTAGACTCTTTAAGATTGAAGAGGCTTGAGAGGGAGAGTTGTGAGGTAGCGATGTACCCCTTTCCCCTCCGGTGTGATTTCTCCCTACCTCCGTTTCCTTGATTTAATAGCGGTCAAGATAGAGTGAAGTGCTAGGTAGATAAACTCCCCTGGGGCTTAGTTACGCGAGTAACGGAGTGAAGGGTTGAAGTGAATCCTATGCACTGGGGCTTAATCTAGACTAGGGTTCTTCCTCCTCGACCAAAGGGTTAGAACTACACATAGGAACAGGTTTAATCACTAGGAGTCCCTAAAACTTAATGCAATCCCACGTAGTGTGAGGTTTAGGTAGATGTACTCCCCTGGGACTTAATCGTGCGAGCGATAGAGTGAAGGGTTGTTGTGAATCCTAATACCGGGGCATAGTGTTGGGGTTAGTCACGGTTGACCTTAGGTTTGGGACCGTGAGTCTAAGGATTTCCTCGACTTAATTAGCATCAATAGGAAGGTATAATAGCATAGTCTTGCACTAGAAGCATAGATCCTAGAGATAACTTGTCCGGATACCCCACTTCATTAATTGTTAAGTCCTCTTTAATCTCTTTTCTTGCGATTTCTAATCTTTCACCTTTCTCTATTTAATTTCCTGTCTTTAGTATAATTGTTCTCGCAATTCACACACAAATCGATTACTACTTTTCCGTACTTCGTATAGTTTTAATAGTGAAATCTCGTATTCTAACTCCCTATTCCCTGTGGATTCGACTACCCTCTCACCGGGGTAACTTTTATTACTTCGACAAACCCGTGCACTTTCGGGGAGCCTGTCAGTGTGATTTTCCCTACCTCGGTGTTCCAAGAATTCTTTGCAATCGAGGTAGAGTGAAGTGGTAGGGGTTAACTTAGATTAGGGTTCTTTCGTCTGGACCAAAGGGTTAGAACTACACTTAAGGACAGGGTCTATCACTTGGAATCCCTAGAACGTCAAGCAGTTCTACGTAGTGTGAGACTTAGGATGATGGACTCCCCTGGGACTTAGTTGAGAAATCAACAGAGTGAAGGGTTGTAGTGAAGCCTAATACCGGGGCATAGTTCTGGAACTAGTCACGGTTGACCTTAAGTTTGGGACCGTGTGCTTAACGATTTCCACGACTCATAAAATATCAATAAGAGATATCAATAAGAGAGTATAATACATAGTCTTGTACTAGAACATTAGTCCTAGGGGGAGCTTGTCTGGGTACCCCTTATTCACATTGATTGTTCCCCTCTTTACTCTTTGCTTGCACCCTCTTGTCTTTCATATTTCTTTTTCACTTTATTGCACACACATTGATTCTTCTCACCACCATCGTATCGCACTAGCTAAGTGTCAATTACTTTTGTCTCTAATTACTACTTTCTGTGGATTCGACTACCCTCTCACCGGGGTACTTTATTACTTTGACAACCTGTGCACTTTCGGGCCCCTGTCACTAGGGCCAACCGATAGTAGGAATAGTTGGTCATAATGACAACTGTTGGAAAATCAGAGTTGCAAAAGATGCAGCGCTAGAATATTGTAAGTCTATTTATCATGTCGTTGTTACATTGATTTATATTATAGAAATGCATTGAAAGTTTTGGAAATGTTCAAATTAATGGTTACATTGGCTATGATTATGGACAATGAATTTGCATTTATTGTTTGTATTTGTTGTGTGAGTGATTATTGTTTATGTTTATTGTTGTCTGTGTTTATTTGTAGATGAAATGTGATGTTCTTTTTTGTACCCTTGAAAGTATATTGTTGTCTATGTTTAATTGAAATTAATGTGATGTTCTTTTTTATTTCTAGATGATAATCAAACATTGTTGTTTGGCTGTGTTTTCTTTGTTTGTTATACCCTTGACAATAGAACATTGTTGTTTGGCTATGTTTATTTCTAGATGAAATGTGATGATCCTTTTTTATACCCTTGAAAGTATAATGTTGAGTGTGTTTGTTGCCTGTGTTTATCATAAATTAATGTGATGTTCTTTTTAATTTCAGATTTTCATATGGTCAATGTGTTCTGGTCGATTTTTATTTTAGTAATTATGTTTCTAGATGAAATATGATATTCCTTCTTTATACCCTTGAAAGTATATTGTTGACTGTGATTATTGTTGTCTTTGCTTATCATAAATTAATGTGATGTTATTTTTTATTTCTAGATGATAATAGAACATTGTTGTTTCACTGCTTGATTCACTCTTTGTATATTGTTGTCTGTGCTTGATTCAGTGCTTATGATTTTTTTTTTTTTTTTGTCTAATGGCATTTGCTAATTACTTTACAATAGAAATATACTATGGGATGGATGATGTTGCAAATTGGGATGATTATAGGATGGCAAGTTTTGTTGATTTCTGTGATGCTAACTTCATATCTAGATTAGAGATTTTAGATATGGCCAGTAAATTGAAGATTTATGTAGATGGATGCAGTCTTTGGTGGAATGAATTCAGGAGTAATGTAGTCAGTTTGGTAGAATTAAAATCTAACTTAGATGTCATTAGGATGTCTTCAAGTACGGATCAGAGTAGGGTTACCAATGTTTATGTGAAGGTTGTTAAGTTGGATGGTCCTACTAGTGAGAACATTCCAGGAAATCTTGCAAGTGCGTGGCATTATGTGAAGGTAGCAGAAGTTGATTCAGATGAGGTTAAGGAAGAGCTTATGGATAAAGATCTTGATGGTGCTGAAGAGCAGGTAGATCCTAAAGGTTTGCAAGAAGATGAGATACAAGAAGTTGGAGATGAAGATCTTGATGATGCTGAAGCCCAAGTGGATCCTAAAGGTTTGCAGGAAAATGAGTTACAAGAAGCTAGAGATGAAGATCCTGATTATGCTGAAAAGCAGGTGGATCCTAAAGGTTTGTAGGAAGATGAGTTACAAGAAGCTGGAGATCCTAAATAACATACGGCCAATAAATGTGTGCAGGGTGATGATGTACAAGAGTGACACACCCCATGCATGTGTATACCGCAAAAGCACAGGTTGTCGAAGTAATAATAGTACCCCGGTGAAAGGGTAGTCGAATCCACAGGGAGAAGAGATAATAGACACAAAAGATTGCTATTTAGCTAGTGCAAAGTCTGGAAAGTGAGCAAGAATTAGTGTGTGTGTGTGTGAAAGAGTAATCGAAATCAATAAGAAAGTAAAGAGAAATATGGAAGATAAGAGAGTGCAAGCAAGAGTAAAAGAGAGGGAGACAATCAAGAGTGAAATAGGGTACCCGAACAAGCTACCCCTAAGAATAATGTTCTAGTGCAAGATAATGTATTATACTCTCCTATTGATGCTTAATGAATCGTGGACATCCTAAGGCACACGGTCCCAAACCTAAGGTCAATTGTGACTAATCCCAACATTATATCCCAGCATTAGATTTTACTACAACCCTTAACTCTTATTGACCTATCAAATAAGTCCCAGGGGAGTCCATCTTCCTAAGCCTCATACTGCGTAGGATTGCTTTACGTGCTAGGGATTCCAAGTGATTAGCCCTGTTTCTAAGTGTAGTTCTAACCTTTTGGTCCAGGTGAAAGAACCCTAGTCTCAATTAAGCTCCAGCGCTAGGATTCACTACAACCCTTCACTCTGTTGCTCGTGCAACTAAGCCCCAGGGGAGTTCATCTCCTAGCACTTCTCTCTACTTTGATCGCTAAGAACACTTGGAATGCTGAGGTAGGAAAAATCACACCGGATGGGAAAGGGGACGTTTCGCAACCACACGACTCACCCACTCAACCCTCTCCAATCTCGAATAGTGTAATCCTATAGGAGTTGTTACACCTCTAAAGGACAACCTAGATGACTCTCAACCCTAGTGTCACCTCTAAGGGAAAATCAACACTAGAATAAATCAAGATTAGAACTCCATTAAATTCATCAATAAAGAAAGCATAATAACATGTCATAGAAACATAATCATCCTAGGGTTTACAAGTCCGAATACCCACAAGGGGTTTAGCTCCTCATGGAGCTATACAATTCCATCAAAGTATATGAATAAACACAAATAAAAAACATAGATGAAAACCTCTTGTATAGCATGGCCATGGTCTTGTGCGGCCATCAGGCTTTGATGTCGATGCCGATGGCGCGCTCCAGTCCTCCACAAAGTCCTCTCCAAACCCTAGCCGCGACCCTCAAGAAGATAGACGAAAAGATCCAGAAAAAGTCCCAAAAGGTCCTTTAAATAATGTTGAGTCGCAGCTTCAAATCGACTGAAATCGGGATTTCACACGGCCATGTGGAATTTCCACACGCCCTTGTAAAGTTTCTGTTTTGTTAATTTTCAGCGAACAGTCAAGTTACAGTGATTTGCTACAATACTATTACAGTACTCTCGCCGAAATGCTCTGGAATTCATCGTTCTTCATCGAGGTAGTTGAATTGGGTAAACAATCAATGGTAAATCATGTCAATTACTTCAAATTCTCCTCCTTGGTGAAGTTCTCCTATGCTACACGAGTTAGACTTATTGTGAATGTGACTGCCTTTATGCCCCTCCAAAGGAGGTTGGCACACACCCACAAGTCTAGACTCGTGCCTTGTTCCTTGCTTGGTCCGAGACTTCCCCAACAACGACGAAGACGATCTAACTTTGCTATTTTTCTCCAAACTAACTCCACAACCCTACAATGCACAAAAGTACACAAATACACACAATTTAATGATAAAATCTGATCAAAGTAATGCTCAATGTAAGATAATAACACTTCGCGTTACTATAACACGAGCACTTATCAAAGAGGCTGAGGGAGATGAAGAAATTAATATGGCACAAGGAAGTGATGCAGAGAGTGATATTCATGATTCTGATCTACACCATAATGGGTCTTTAGCGGCGTTTTAAAACACCACTAAATATGATAACGGTATTTTCACAAAACGCCGGGAAAAAACGCCGCCGAAAATAATGTCAGCAATGTTCCAGTAATTAGAGCCGTTTATCTTAAATGCCGCTAAATTAGCAGCGTTTTTTCTGACCTTTAGCGGTGTTTTATATCTTAAAAAATAATTAATTTACAAATTATGTTAGCAGCGTTTACAGATAAACGCTGCTAAATTAGCGGCGTTTTAGTGACTTTTAGCGTCGTTTTTAAAAAATAATTTTAATTTTTTAACCTGAATGTTTTTAAAAAATAAATTAGCTCCTCTAATTATTATTATAATTTTTTTAAGATTTTTTTTCTTTTATTTTAAATTATTTTCCTTCTTTCTTTTTTAATAATAATAATTATTATTATAATTATAATGATAATAATAATAATAATTATTATTATTATTATTATTATTTCTTTTTTCTCTTTTCTCTTCTTTTTCCTCTATTCTCTTTAGTTCCTCCTCCTACTCCTTCTTCTAGCTTCTTCTTTTTCTTCTTCTTATTCTTCTAGTTTTTTTCTTCTTCTTTACTTCTTGTTTCTTCTTCTTCATCATCATCATCTTCTTCTTCTTCTTCTTCTAGTTTCTTCATCATGATCATGATCATCATCATCTTCTTCTTCTTCTTATTGTGTCATTATCATCATCATCATCATCATCACCATCACATTCTTCATCATCTTAAAAAAATTTTTTTATATCAAACGGTATTTATACAAAATAAAAACTGATGGTATTTAGTGGTGTTTTTGAAATAAATGGCACTAAATAAAAGTTTTAAAATTAATGGCGCTAAATTCAAATTTTCCCAAAAAAGATGACGCAAGTGTTGAATTTCAAAAAAATTAAATTTTAGTGCCGTTTTTATGCATAAACGCCGCTAAAGTTTAATTTTGTAAATTTTAAATCAAAAAATATATATCATTTTCACGGCGTTTTTTTACAAAACGCCGCTAAAATTTAATAGTATTCGGAATTTAGCGGCGCTTTTCTATATAAACGCCGCTAAAGTTTAATTTTGTAAATTTTAAATTAAAAAATATATATCATTTTCACGGCGTTTTTTTACAAAACACAGCTAATTACATTACTTTAGTGGCATTTATTGGAAAAACGCTGCTAAATATAAATTTTATTATTTTCAAATTTAATAGTATCGGGAATTTAGTGGTGTTTTCGTTAAAAATGCCACTAATTACAAGACTTTTCCGTGGCGCTTGAAGGAAAAATGCCGCTAAATATAAATTTTATTATTTTTGAATTAGATAGTATCAGGAATTTAGCGTCGTTTTTGTATAAAACGCCGCTAATTACATGACTTTCGTGGCGTTTATTCGAAAAACGCTGCTAAATATAAATTTTATTATTTTCAAATTTAATAATATCAGGAATTTAGCGGCGTTTTTGTATACAACGCCGCTAATTAAATGACTTTAGTGGCGTTTGTTGAAAAAACGCCGCTAAAATAAATTTTATTATTTTCAAATTTAATAGTATTAGGAATTTAGCAGCGTTTTTGTATAAAACGCCGGTAATTACATGACTTTTGTAGCGTTTGTTGAAAAAACACCGCTAAGTATAAATTTTGTGACTTTCAAATTTAATAGTATCAGGAATTTTAGCGACGTTATTGTATAAAACGCCGCTAATTACATGACTTTTGTGGCGTTTGTTGAAAAATCGCTGCTAATTATAAATTTTCTGACTTTGAAATTTAATCACATCATGAATTTAGCGGTGTATTTGAGACAAACGCCACTAAATTACAGTATTTTCATGGCACTTTTAAAAATGCCTGTAAATTATTTTTTTAGCGGCATTTATGAAAAATGCAGCGAAATTCTTAAATATAGCTGTGTTTAATAAAAACGGCACTAAAGACCAATTATGGTGTAGTATGAATACAGTCTTCATAGTGAAGATCTTGATGATAGGGATGGAAGTGATGAAAGAGATGAAGCTTCTAATGAAGAATCTGCTGCACAGCAAAATGTGGTGCAGGAGGTAGATGACGATGAGAAGGAGGTCCACACTGACTATGCTAATTCTGATGAGCTGCAATCATGCTCTTCAACTGATAAAGAAAAGATCAATCTTGCGAAGCCCAAATACTCTTAATTTAGAGAGCAGACAGATATGAAAGATTCTCAATTTAAAATAGGGATGAAGTTTAGGAGTTTTGCACAGTTCAAGCAAGCAGTTAGAAATTATGGGATCAAGCACAGGGTTGTTATGAACTTGAAGCGAAATAGTAAAGTCAGGTATAGGGCATATTGTAGAAAAGGTTATCCATTTTACCTGTGGGCTTCACCAATGATGCTTGATAAGAACACAATCCAAATCAAAGCTAGCCATCTCTAGCATGAATGTACACGAGACCATAATATAAGGCATGTCAGTGCTTAGTGGATAGCAGAAGAATACATAGCACAGTTCAGGGCAGACCCATGTTGGAAGCTTGCGGGCATAATACAAGCTGTGAAGACCAACCGACAGACAGAAATAAGCATATTAAAAGCTTAGAAGGCAAAAAATATTGCAATAAGGTATATCATTGAGTATATCTTAATTTTTAAATTATTGTCTTGATATTTTGTTCATGAGATCAATAATATTGTTTTGTTGTTCTTTCTTTTATATATACTTGTTGGGGATTAGAATGCTTGATGGGGATGAGCACACACAAATGAGTAGGCTATATGATTATAGATTGGAATTGCTTAGGACACATCCTCAGTCCACAATCAAATTTAAATGTAATGAGGGTGTGTTTTCAGCAATGTATGTGTGCTTATCCCCACCCAGAGCAGGATTCCTAGCAGGCTGTAGGCAGGTTATATCTGTCGATGGTTGTTTCTTGAAGGGATACTATGTAGGTCAGCTACTTACAGCCATTGGCATAGATGCAAATGATTGCATCTATCCAGTAGCGTGGGCAGTGGTGGACAGGGAAAACTACCAGAATTAGGTGTGGTTTTTGGAATTATTAGCTGAAGATCTAGAGATTAGCAACTCTTATCATTGGTGTTTCATGAGTGATAGGAAGAAGGTAAGATTTGTTCATTACGTAGTTAGTTTGTTAATTTCAATTTCACTTTGAATCGTAGTATACTGTATGTGCTAAATTAGATTTTTGTGTTTGTTTTCTAATTTTAATGTAATTGTCCTGTGATTGTTTTGGTGGTGATTGGATCTTCCCTTAGGGCCTTCTAAATCCAATTGAGGAAATCATCCCTTACAGTGAACATCGATTCTATGTGAGACATATACATACAAACTTTAGAAAAAAATTTAGAGACAAAGGCCTTAAAGAGCAGTTGTTGGTCTGTGCTAAGAGTAGTTACATCCCTGCTTTTAGCATGGCAATGGAAGCACTCAAAGATAAGTCAACAGAAGCCCATAATTTCATGAAGAAACCATGTCCACTGGTCCAGGTCACACTTCAAATCAAAATTTAGGTGCGACATGTTGCTTAATAATTTATGTGAATGCTTTAACAGCCAAATACTTGAGGCTAGGACTAAAGGGATAGTTAGTCTTAATGAGATGCTCAGAACACAACTAATGGTTAGGATCCAAAAGAGAAGAGATTCAATGAAAAAATGCACCACACAGGATTGTCCTAAGATTATTAACAAGCTAGAAAAGGCCAAACAATTAAGCTGGTCATGCAAGACAACTTGGTCAGGTGGTGACAAGTACTAGGTTGCATGTGTCGATGGGCAATTTATTGTTGACTCCAAGGATAGGTCTTGCACATGTAGAAAGTGGCAACTAACAGGTATCCCTTGCTGCCATGAAATATCAGCATTGTATTACAACAAGAAAATCCCTGAAGATTACTTAAATGAGTGCTATAAACTCAGTACTTTCTTGGAAACCTATAACCATATACTAAACCCAACACAAGACATAAACTGTTGGCCCAAGAGTCCAAAAGATCCAATGATACCTCTATAACCAGCAAACAAGAACAGGGCAGGAAACCAATGATGAGGAGGAAGGATCCCCTTAATGAACACACTGGATTCAGTAAAGGGAAAGTCAGTCGGAAAGGCTACAATAAGACTTATAGTATTTGTTGATGGGCGTCGCACGACATACTAAAGAGGGAGCACGCGACTCCCCGGCCGCAAGTGCATGGGTTGTCAAGTAATAACCTCTTGCGCGAGCACGAAAGGGTCGAATTACTAAGGGCCCCAAGATCTGCTATTACTTCCTCCTAGGTATCACTATCTAGTCTACCAAATTAAGAGTTTGTTGTATAAAAACAAAAATACAAAAATAAATAAAAGAAAAGCTATAAACAAAATGGACTAAGGCACACCATGCAAGCAATCTAAAGAGCAAGTAGCAATGAGAACTAGAGGCCTCGGGCGAGGATCCCCTAAGGAGAAGAACAAGTTAGGATGAATATCGGAAATTGAGTGCTAAGTTGGCAAGGTTTGATCCGGAACCTCCGTGGTGTAGCCCTAATCCAATACGGGTTCCTCTATCCAGAAGATACCCCTACGATGTCATTGGGAACAGGGAGTCTTGGTTAGGGTTATTCTAATGCGCGTTTTCGGCTAAAACAACCCTAACCACACGGGGAGCTACCGGCACCCGGAACCTCCGGTGTACCGGCACATTGAATCCCCCTCAATCATTGTGTGACCTAATACATGCAAGCATCCCGCCATACACATACAATTCATGAATCAAAACCTACGGAATCCATCCATTGTAGGTTGAACATCAAAACAATAGATTGAAATCAAACAAACAAGCCAACAATCATTCATAAACAAATATCATCATCCATACAAGTTCTCCTCCCAAGGTTCACCGGAGCCCGGTGGCCTTGGGTGTCTAGTTCCACATCAAAAGAGAGAATACACAAAATAATCAATGAAAATGCTCATAAGAAACTCCCTCAGATGTAGGCTAGAAGGTAGTGATGAAAGCTCGCCGGATCCGAGCCGATCAAGCTCCTTGATGACAACCTTGAGTGCTTCCTTCTTCTCCCATTGAGTTTTGCTCTTCAAATTGCCTCTCCAATCCCGTGATGATGGTGGAAAATGGTGGAGATGATGGTAGAGAATGGAGGAGATGATGGTGGAGAAGGATGGAGGAGAGGGTCGCCAAAGACAAGCACTTCCCAAGCCCTAGAAAGCCCTCAAATAACCAAATACATGTGTTCAGCCCGAGTGTGTGCAGGTACTGTGCGGGGCCACACAGTGCCCGCACACTGCTACAGTACCAGTGCTACAGTATGGTGCTGCAGTACCGCCCCGAAAATCCATTCTTTTATTGCCCGAAACATGAGGATGCATGTGAGCTTCAATAAATTCTTTAATCTATGCCAAAACAAAGCTCATTCACGCACTAGATGATCATCCGATGTCCTGAAACAATAATAACAAATAAAACACATAAAGGGCATCGGAGTCAAACAAAAATGCATGAAAGTGTATAAAATGTACATAATAAAAGTGATGTATTTAGATACTTATCAAATACCCCCCTACTTGAGCGTTTGCTTGTCCCCAAGCAAACAAACATGAAGAACAAAAGGGATTGATAAGTGGCTAAATACACAACCTCCGGCTTATGTGTAAGTGTACAATAGAAATGGTAAAACTTAAGATACTAAGTACCAACCACTTAAGAAATTTCATGCATTCAATGGCAATGATATGGTGCGTGTGTGCGACCCCTCTATTTGAAGCCCTGTAGTCCAAGTTAAGTCGACAGAACCCCGAGGACCACGTCTTGTGGCAAGTCACGCCACTTAGTGTAATTCGGCCTTAAGGTGGTAGAGATACTCCTAGTAGACTCCTAAAGATCTTTCCTCTTTTGCTCAAACAATCACCGGTCATAAACCTTATTTTCCTATACACGAACACTTTTTTTTTTCGGGACTAACATGAACTGCAAATCCACATTACCTGGAGCTTTGCACATTCATATATACGTGCTCATGCCTTTATAGCTTTTGGCAAGAGGAACACTCTGGTTAGGAGCAAGAACCCCAGGTTACTTTGCTAGTGCGGCGGGGGAGCACTGTCCTTTTTATTTGCTAAATTTGCCCTCTTTTTTTTTCATTTTTCATTTTTCAATTTCTTTTTGAGCGTGCTGAGAGAAAAAGAAAGAAGAAAGTCCTTAAGAGTCTATTAGAGACAATGCCTAACACATCAGGGCATGAAGCCACTCGAATGGGTTAGCAACTAAGAGGGTCACGAAGTTTACTGCTTTCCTAACCTAGGTGTCCAGGGTGCTAGATAGGAGGTAAGTGATGGAATGCCGAGAATGACACAAAATTCTTAAGAGTGCAAGGTTATGAGTAGCTTAGCATCTATCATTGTTCTACACTATCATACACATACTGCAATCATTAATGTCATCCTTGGTTTACTAACATGCAAAATTTTCAAAAATTCTCAAAGTTCACGAAAATCATATCCACCCCTACTTAAAGTAGTACATTGTCCCTAATGTACCTAAATCAGCAGCTCAGTAAAATATATGCAATTAAAGCAAGGTAAGAGGGTTTCGTGAACTCCCCTGAGTCTCGAATCCTAAATCTTGAAGTCCATGAGATCAGGGTGACCACCGAGGATTCTTGTAGATGTCGGGGGAGAAAGTCGCATTTGATACCCCAATTCCACCTGCAAGGTAGAAGGGAACATCATCTCAAGGTATCCATCACACACACAAGAATAAAAATAAACACACAAACAAATAACAAACAACAAAGCTAAGAACAAAGGAAACAAGAAATACAAAGCACAATGTGTGGGTGCTCGAGTGAAACTTTCCAACTCAATGCTTGGCAAAACTTGAAAAGAAATGATATAAGGTTATGCATTTTCAAGTTTACAACATTATTACATCAAAAAACTTGGGAATTAAAACAAATTTAAACTATGAAAATCAATAAGGATGAGAGATACGCTTATACCCAAAGCTAGGCGACAAAATTCAAAGATGTCGGTGAAAACTCGATGAAAATGATAGATCGACAAAATTAAATCACAAAAATGATGAGAACTTTAAGATCAACTAAAGGTTGGACAAATGAGGAGTTAGATGAAGAGGAAACATCAAAAAAAATTGGAGAAAAATCGGGTGAAAGGAAGGTGAAGAAATCAGCCCAGAAGATGCTGAAATTTTGCTGAAAATGGGCTGAAATGTTTGTGTGCGGGCTGTGTGCAGGGCCGCACACCACCCGCACACACTGGGCTGTAAGGTGTGCGGCTTGTGTGCAGGGCCTCACACAGGCCGCACACAGGCTCCAGAAGGGTGTGCGGCCCGTGTGCAGGGCCGCACACTGCCCGCACACCACATAAAATTTGTTTTTCCGGCCTTGACATGTCATGAATAACCTCCCAAAAACTAGCATTCTCAACCCTACATGCATAAAACTCATCAAAATAGAAAGATGATCATAAATCAATGAAGAACACACCAAGAATCACCAACATGAACAAGAGTATTCAATTAAGCCTACCATGCAATGAAATTAAACAATTAAGGAATCCAAACACAAACATGCACACAAAACTAAGAAAACTAAAACACAAAAGCAAACAAAACAAAATACGAAATTTGACACCTTGGGTTGCCTCCCAAGAAGCGCTTGTTTAATGTCATGAGCTTGACGTATCTTCTTACCTCATGGAGGCTTGAAGATGGTGTGCTCCTCCCGGCAAAGTGTGGCATAACTACTACCATAGAAAAAGAAACGTACCTGCCGGGATGGTGCTGGGGTGGAGGTCAAGCATAAACTACCTTTTTGCCTCCATGGAAAAAGCTTTGGCCAAGAATTATGCAATTTGAACTTGGGCGGATCCTTGGACGGCTTGAACCTCCTCTCCGCTTCTTCTTGATTCACGGCCAAAATTCCTTTGTGTATCCCACCAGATTGTTTGGGTCTCCAAGGAAAGAGCTTTGGTTGAGAACTATCTAAGCTTGGCACGGGTGGGTTCTTGGGCGGCTTCACATTTCCTTCCTCAACCATGGTGGGATAAACTTGGACTGCCCACAAAACTTGTTTAGGCTTCCAAGGAAATATTTTTGGTTGGGAATTGTCCAAGCCAGGCATAGGTGGTTTCAATGCTAGTTTTGTCTTTTTTCTCACATCGTCAAATACAATTCCCAGGATTTTCTTAGTGCACAAAACCAAAATAGGCAGATGGGTCGAATAGTCAATGTTAAGGCAAGTAGCTTCGTCAAATGTGGTTGATGGAGCTTCTTCTACTTCTTCACATTCTTCCATGGCCATGATGTCATCCTCCTCTCTTTCTTCTTCAACTTCACCTTGAATTGGAACATCTATCATTTGCTCACAAGGTATAGATGATACCTCAATTTCTTCTTTAACCTCCCACACCTCAATATCAACTTCCACCTCAATTTCATCTTTTTTTCTCTTCTAATCTAGTGTCAATCTGAGATAGGTCTTCTATAGTGCGTGGCAACTCCGTCGATATATTGGAAGACACTCCTATCTGGTTTTCCATTCTTGGAAGAGAAAGATGGGCATTAAAATTTTTGGAATTCAGGGCTTTAAGTTTAGCATCCACAGTCATCATAAACCTTTCAAGCACATCTTGTGTATTGAAACCCCATTCATTAAGTGGCCTGTTTTGAACAACTGGAGGGTGGTGATGCCATGGTTCTTGAAAAGAGAGTTCTTGTGGCAATCGTTGGGGAGGGTATTCCCATTATTGTGTGTGATGATGTTCCAACAAATTTGGGTGGCCTCCCGAGTACGGATTATAAACATTATTGCTCAGATGATGTCATAGTTCTTGAAAGGGGGGCTCTTGTAGCAATTCTTGATTAGAGGGCTCCCAATGTTGTCCATGGTGATGCGATGAATAATCTAGGTGCCCTTGCCAATATGGATTATATACATGTTCGAACTGATTGGTATTGCTTACTCTCAAGGCCTCATACTCGTTGATCTGCCATTCTTCAAGATGAAAGTTAAACCCACCTGAGTCTTCTCGAAAACTCATTGCCCAGTGCACAAAACAAAATAAAAAAAAATTAAGGTATAAAAGAAAACAAGAATATTTACAAAAGAAAAGATAAATGACTAGAGTAGCGAGTGAGAAGTTCTCCTAGCATTCTTGGATATCCCCGGCAACGGCGCCAAAAACTTGATGAGCGTCGCGTGACACAGTAAAGAGCGAGCACGCGACTCCCCGGCCGCAAGTGCACAGGTCGTCAAGTAATAACCTCTCGCGCGAGCACGAGAGCGTCGTATTCCTAAGGGCCCCAAGATCAGCTATTACTTTCTCCTAGGTATCACTATCTTGTCTACCAAATTAAGAGTTTGTTGTATAAAAACAAAAATACAAAAATAAATAAAAGAAAAGCTATAAACAAAATGGACTAAGCCACACCATGCAAGCAATCTAAAAAGCAAGTAGCAATGAGAACTAGAGGCCTCGGGTGAGGATCCCCTAAGGAGAAGAACAAGTTAGGATGAATATAGGAAATTGAGTGCTAAGTTGGCAAGGTTTGATCCGCTAGACTCGGGAGTCGACTACCGCGGAACCTCCGTGGTGTAGCCCTAATCCAACCTAATCCAATACAGGTTCCTCTATCCAGAAGATACCCCTACGATGTCATTGGGAACAGGGAGTCTTGGTTAGGGTTATTCTAATGCGCGCTTTCGGCTAAAACAACCCTAACCGCGCGGGGAGCTACCGGTACCCGGAACCTCCGGTGTACCGGCACATTGAATCCCCCTTCAATCATTGTGTGACCTAATACATGCAAGCATCCCCCCATACACATACAATTCATGAATTAAAACCTACGGAATCCATCCATTGTAGGTTGAACATCAAAACAATAGATTGAAATCAAACAAACAAGCCAACAATCATTCATAAACAAATATCATCATCCATACAAGTTCTCCTCCCAAGGTTCACAGGAGCCCGGTGGCCTTGGGAGTCTAGTTCCACATCAAAAGAGAGAATACACAAAATAATCAATGAAATGCTCATAAGAAACTCCCTCAGATGTAGGCTAGAAGATGGTGATGAAAGCTCGCCGGATCCACGCCGATCAAGCTCCTTGATGACAACCTTGAGTGCTTCCTTCTTCTCCCCTTGAGTTTTGCTCTTCAAATTGCCTCTCTAATCCCGTGATGATGGTGGAAAATGGTGGAGATGATGGTGGAGAACGGAGGAGATGATGGTGGAGAAGGATGGAGGAGAGAGTGGCTAAAGACAAGCACTTCCCAAGCCCTAGAAAGCCCTTAAATAACTAAATACATGTGTGCGGGTACTGTTCGGGGCCGCACAGTGCCCGCACACTCTTATGTCTGCTTTGTGCGGGTTGTGTGCGAGGCTGCACAGTACTCATACAGTGCTACAGTATCTGTGCTGTAGTAAATGTCTACAGTACGGTACTACACTACCGGCCCGAAAATCCACTCTTTTATTGCCTGAAACATGAGGATGCTTGTGAGCTTCAATAAATCCTTCAATCTATGCCAAAACGAAGCTCATTCACGCACTAGATGATCATCCGATGTCCTGAAACAATAATAACAAATAAAACACGTAAAGGGCATCGGAGTCAAACAAAAATACATGAAAGTGTATAAAATGTACATAATAAAAGTGATGAATTTAGATACTTATCAGTTGTGGAGCTATTGGACATAACAAGAGATACCATGCCCAGCAGGTGAGGACTTTAGGATTTTATTAATCTTTGAAATTATGGTTTTAGACTTCATTTGATACATTGATACACCTTAATCTGATTTTGTGACACGCACAGGGATAAGGGTAGAGGCACAGAATAACTGCACAGACAGACAGTCAACAAGTATAATGACAACAGATTTAACTTGAAGATATTTTGTGCACTATGCCAATAACATTATCTTTTTTAATACAGGGTGATAGAAATGATATGGATCCGATGGAAACAATTGATCCACATGTTCTTCAAGATCATTTCACCAATGTTATGGAGGTATGTTTGCTCATTTTTTGGAGATGCAAGATGTGGAACAAAGATGCTCATGTAATATTATCTATGCTAATAAAATTTAATTCAGATGAGTAATATACCTCAGATGAGCAACATTTCTGGAAGATTTGCAAATGCTGCTGACGAACATGGCAATCTTGTAGAACCAGAACCAGCACCCTCATCACTGTCACAAGTAATTACATAAAACACATACTCAAATTGTATTATGTTTCTGTGATAAAAATACCTTATGGGCTAAGCATACCTCTTCAGGTCTTTCCTAGTACACAACATGATATTCAGAGGCCTACAGCAAGTGGAACTCAGGCAGCTTCACCTATCATGCTGGTAGTTGGTTTATGATGAAAATTGTTTTGCAGCAGATTTATGATGAAAAAATGGTTCTATGAAATGATCATGTTGGTCAAAGCACTGATCAGACAACAACCATAACAATAGCTGGAGGTGGAAGATTAAATAAGGAGAAAATGCCCTCAAGGGAAGGGACAAAATAACTCCTTTCAAAAGGCCAAGCAAGGAAGCAGTTACCTAGAAGACCATCTCCTCAGGTTATCTTCAGCACTACTACAACAAGTGGGACTTAGGCAGCTTCACCTATCATGCAAGTAGTTCATTTATGATGAAAATTGTTTTACAACACATTTATGATGAAAAATTGGTTCTATGAAATGATCAGGTTGGTCAAAGTATTGGTCAAACAACAACCATAACAACAGCTGGAGGTGGAAGCTTAAATGTGGAAAAAATGTCCTCAAGGGAAGGGACAAAACAACTCCTTTCGAAAGGCCAAGTAAGGAAGCAGTTACCTAGAAGACCATCTCCTCAGGTTATCTTCAGCAGTCCTACAGCAAGTGGGACTCAGGAAGCTGTACAAGTGACACAGGTATATTTATTGAATACTTGAGGAGATGTGTAACATTTATCTTATGAAACATTTATTTCTTTGAAAATCATAGATAGGAGTAAGTACTGAGCAAATGACACGACCTTTTGTGTGTGTACCACAAGTGCACGGCCTTGTCGAAGTAATAAAATTACTCTGGTGAGTGGGTAGTCGAATCCACAGGGAATAGGGATTTAGAACACAAGAATTCACTATTTAGTTATGCGGTGTATGAAAAGAAATAATCGGAGTGATGAGTGAATTTATGGAGACAATTAGAATAAACGACAAGAAAGTAAATAGAGAGATGAAAGGCAAGAGAAAAGCAAGTAGAAGTTAAAAGAGAAAGACTAGCAATGGGTGAGATAGGGTATTAGGACAAGTTACCTCTAGGACTTATGCTTCTAGTGCAAGACTATGCTATTATACTTTCCTATTGATGTTAATTGAGTCGAGGATATCCTTAAACTCACGGTCCCAAAACTTAAGGTCAACCGTGACTAACCCCAACATTATGTCCCGGTATTAGGATTCACTATGACCCTTGACTCTTGTTGACCTGTCAACTAAGCCCCAGGGGAGTCTATCTTCCTAACCCTAACACTACGTGGGATTGTTTTAAGCTCTAGGGATTCCTAGTGATAAAACCTGTTCCTCTATGTAGTTCTAACCCTTTGGTCCAAGTGGAAGAACCCTAGTCTAGATTGAGCCCTAAAACACTATCTTGACCGCTAATTAACCAAGGAAACGGAGGTAGGGAGAAATCACACCGGAAGGGAAAGGGGTACATTGCTACCTCACAACTCTCCTTCTCAACCCTCTTCAATCTTAAGTAGTCTAATCCTATAGGAGTTGTCACACCTCCAAAAGATAACCTAGATTATTCTCAACCCTAGTGTCACGGCTAAGGAAGAACAATAGCAAAAGATAATTAAAACTGAAACTCGAATTTATTCATCAATAATGGAAAAGAATAATAACAATGTCATAGAAACATAATGATCCTAGGGTTTTACAAGTCCGAATACCCACGAGGGGTTTAGCTCCTCATGGAGCTATACATGTTCATCAAAGTGTAAAATAAATTGTAAAATAAGAACATCAATGAAAACCCCCTCGCGTGTGATATGGCCGTGGTCTTGTGCTGCCGTCGGACGTCGATGACGATGCCATTGGCGTGCTCCAATCCTCCACAAAGTCCTCTCCGAAACCCTAGCCGCACCCTCTCAAAGTTGGAGAGAAAGATAGGTCAAAAAGATTCTCAAAAAGTCTCCCAATCGGGCTTTAAATAGGCTGAGTGCGGCTTTAAATTTGAACTTATCGGGGCTTCACACGGCCGTGTGGAATTTCCACACGCCCGTGTGAAGTCTCTGGCTTGCTGGAAAATGATTCACACGGCCGTGTGTTAATTCCACACGCCCGTGTGAATTCTCTGGAGACTTGATCTTCGGCAGAAAATGCACAGTAACTTGCTATAGTGAATTGGAACAGTAAGAAAGCTACATTGCTGCTACAGTACTCGCCGAAACGCTCCCGCATATGTTGTTCTTCATCGAGGCCATTGAATTGGGCACACAATCAATGGTAGATCGTTCTGATTGCTTCAAGTCTCCTTCTTGGTGAAGTTCTCCTAGGCTACACGAGTTAGACTTGTTGTGAATATGACTGCCTTTGTGCCTCTCCAAAGGAGGTTGGCACACACTCACAAGTCCAAGTTCGTGCCTTGTTCCTTGCTTGGTCCGAAAACCTCCCAACAACGGCGAACATGATCTAACTTTGTTCTTCTTTTCCAACTTGGCTCCACAAACCTACAATGTACAAGAATACACAAATGCACACTATTTAGTGATAAAATCTGATAAAAGAGATGCTCATAGTAAGATAATAACGCTTCGCGTCACTATAACACAAGCACTTATCAGCAAACCACCACCACAACAACAACTGGAGATGGAAGGTTGGATATGAACAATTTGATCACAATGGGGTTGCAAAACTGACTGCTCTCCAAAAACCAAGCAAGGAAGGATATCCCAGCAAGACCGACATTGATCAACAATCAAGGGATGGAGAGAAATTTGGAAGCAAGAAACCAAACCCAATCAAACTGGGAAAAAAAGAAAAGCTTGGCTTCCACCAGGCCTTGGAGGGAGAAATGCATCTGGGAGGCCATAAATAAAGAAGGCTTTGTCAAACTGGGTGCTGCTGGTCTATTGCATGCGCATGGTTTAAATTTTTACAGGGACTAGTATAGTGGTCCCGGGGATCTGTCAGCTTTATCTTTTGGTTGTTCAAACCTTGTGACTCATATATCAAATGGTGTCCAAAAATTCAACAGTCTCTTGTATTTTTTTAAATTTTGCCAACATTTAAAAAACTAGCATTTTGCTGAAACTTGTATCCAGCCAATTTTGTACTAGAATTCCCAGGATTCACTTGTATATGAAAATGTGAATACAGAAAAACTGATGCTCTTTTTCTTTCCCTGTGATTCAATATGAATTTTGGTAACAATATCAATGTAATAAGATCTATAGTAGTTGATGATCTCTTTCATTTTTATTCAGTTTTAGACTTAGATTTTGTAGCAAATCCTCATAATAGAACGACAAGGATTTTTCTTATGCAACATGTATAATTTGCTCCAACATACACATCAAGTTGGAATTTGGATAATGATGAACAAAGAAATTAGTTAGGATAAAAAAATTCATGAAAATGCATTAGGAGGTTATACTACTTATTTCTAATGGATCAATATAATCCACAAACAAGCTAATGCTCATTTGAGATCTCCTGCAAAATACTAAATTTCTTGACAAGTCTCACATGCCCGTACGAGTAAAAGTCAATCAAATTTAACTGCACAAATGAAATCAATACAACAAGTAAGAATCTTTTCTCAATGACTGCCAAAATTACATGCCTCACCAACAAATAAAGGGGATAACCAAAATTGATGATATGTAGGTTAGTTTTCTTAAACAATGCATTTTAAGGACCATTTGTCATTCCACAAAATATTAGTTACATGAAAATATAATTGGATTATGAGTTCACAGGCTGAGAGACTCAAGACTTGGTTATTAAAACAACTTCAGCGGCACATGAATAATAACAAATTTGGGCTATGGATACACCCTCCACTGAGTTTTAACCTACAGTGTCAAGCTATCCATCCTAAAGCTCTCCAACCTACAGAAAAGCAACCTAGGCTTCCCGATGGAAGTGCTACACTCTCCTCGGTTTCCCTAACAACATGTGCATCAACACTCCAAATAGCATAGATCACCGGTGTTCCTCTGCTCCATTTCTTCGTTGCGATTTGGAAGTTGAGGAAGAAGGACGATGAATAGGTGGAAGATGAGTCGGATGATGAATTGGCTCATGTGCTCTCTCCAGCTGAGTCAGCATCCGGCTCATGTGCTCTCTCCAGCTGGGATGAGAGAAAAATATTAAAATATAGCGACGTGGCATTTGCGGATGCCACACCATTTAAATTTGACCAGAAAACCCCAAGTGACCTTCATGTGAAAACAAATCAATATCTAATGACAAAAAAGATACAAATTAAAACACAATGACCAAAATAAAAATCGGCCATAACACAGTGACCACATATGAAATTTACCATATAATCTAGCTTATAATATTTAGCTTGGGTTTTAATATGTACAAATGGCATTTCAACCTCTTTTTATAAACTTTTTCATAATGTATATAATTAATATTATAATAGAATATGAGAAAACCTTCTATTATAACTTTTTGAACCACGTGCGATCTTTATTCAAACCAATTATATATGCCTCCATTTAACAAGAAACCATGATTTATTCTTTACACTATGATATAATATCTACTGCTATATCTTCCGAGGATTTTATTTTTTAAAAACAATAGAAGAAAATGACCCACATCGCCCTCTTGTTTCATATCAACTAGATTTATGTACCCGCGCTAACGGTGCGGGTTAACTACATCTAAAAGACAAATTGCAAAGATAGTATAAATTTTTAAAAAAGAATTGTTAATGTTATGTTTTTTTAAATCATTTTCAGTATAAGAAATATATTTGCAAGATGTGAAAGGTTGGGAAATATATTACTTGAATATATTACTTGGTTTTTTTCTTCTTTGTTGTAAGAATTGAAATAATATATATATCTGTGTGTGTGTGTGTGTGTGTGTGAAAATTTTACCTTAATAGAAGTTTGCAAACATTCAAATTAGCATAACATCACTTTTAGTCAAGATTTTCAAACTACATAACGTGTTGCATTTATTAACAAATAATCAAACTTACAAAATAAATACAATAACATAATTTAATTATATATTTTAATCAACATATATAGTGGACTTGTTATGCATATAAATGGCGAAAAAATACAAACACAACTTTATTAAATATTTAATATTATTATACTTACATTAAAATACACATTAAAATATTAAATACATAATATTTATACTAAATTAAAGGAGAGGAATCAAGCAGATCTACTTTTCTAGCAACTCATATTGTTTTCAAGCCGTTCTGCTTCAATTAGTTTTATCCTATTCTTCAACTCTTCTAATTCAGTAGTCATCGTCTCAAGGTTGTTTGATAATATATCGTTACTACTCTTTAGCTCTTCTATTTCATTTTTAATATCACGTAGTTCTTTCTCGTTCACATCTTTAATAACAACATCATAAATATTTTTCAGATGCTTTATGACACGTAACGCAGTATAATTTTCAGCCTTCTTTTTTGTATTTGCAACTGATCCAACTTGTTCATGAATTCCACAGCTGTCTTCATATATGATTTTGCATAAAAAATATGGGTTGTGATCTGGACTACGTTGTTCACATGTATAAACTGCAGGTGGCAATCTTAATTTTTTCATAATCTCCTTAAGTAATACTTTAAATTGTACATCAACAACAATCTGTATGTCGACTTCCATTTTTCCACCTATTGTGATGTATTAAGAACAGGTAAAAGCTTCAATTAAAAAAATAAAAATAAAAAAAACATAATAATCAGTGGTAATATTAAGATGTAGTGTAATTAATGAAGTAATAAAGTCACATATATAAGAATTACTAAAACATATATTGTATTACAACTATATATATAATGTTAGTTTTAACTTGGTTAGCAGGTATATATAACATGCCAAGAATAATAAAATAAAGTATAAACTCATTTATAGATTTAAAGATAAAAATCTTATAATTTAAATATTTATAATTAACTTTAAAAAATGGAATTGAAATTATAATTTTATTTTTTATTAATCAAGCTAAACATAGCCCATTGATTTTAAATGATTTATTTATTTTAAAAATTACCGGACATATCTTATCAATTAAAAGCGTCAGAGAAGGATTTTGGTTCTGTTGTCAAGGAAAGAAAGACTGAGTAAACGTGGACAATGAGTTAATATTAGTTGTTACATTTTTTTAAAATTATATTATTACTGATGATACACTATTTGCTGAAAGTGATTTGAAGATGTTCACAATCAGAAGAAAATGAGAAGGGTTTTCTAATAAGGAACTATATATGAGGACATGAGATGAACCATATGGTGTTATGATTCATATGTCATTGCCATTAAGATTGATGTAGACATATGTGGGGGAACCCACTGTGGCACTTTTATAGGGGAGGTTACGGTTTATTTATTTAAAAAAACAAAAATTAGACACACTCCTCTCATTAGGCCGAGTGTTCGAATAAGATGTGTTTCACTCCTTAATTCATGTATTCACTGATTTAACCATATTATATATATATATCAAAATGCATAGATTTATTAAAATAATACATAAAAATTAAAAAAGGAATTAAACACTTGACATAAAATTTAATTTTTTGTGCAAAGTTGATGTTCTAAACACTTGAGTAAATGCTAACCCAATCAAATCATATTATTTATTTATTTATTTATTTATTTTTTGCATATACTGTATCAGCATGTCAAAAGTCAAAAAACCAATGATATCAACACCTGATTTATAATCATCTATGTACTATATCAGTCTAATCATTTCAACAATTTAGTGTCAAGCATGCTAGTAAACATGATAACATCACATCAATTATTTAACAAACATTTTTTCCCTCACATGTTAGTACTATATCAGTTTGACATTAGTCTCAAGCATGCTATGCAATATGACAACATCACATCAACTATTTAACAAACAATTAAATCAAATAAAATAAATCAAATCAAATTAAAAAAAAACCTTCAAGAACAAACTATACCCCATTCAACTAAAAATATTTAAAAAAAAACCTTCAAAAACAAACCATACATCATCCATTCAACCATACCAACCCACTAAAGTCCCAGCAAAACAAAAATCCATGTCCCACCCTCATATCAAAACCAATTCACAAAATTTCCTTTTTCCTCGTCACCCATCGCTGGGGAAACCAAACAAAACCAACATCACAAAACTTCAATAAAATTAAAAAAAATAAAAAACAACCTTCAAGAACAAACCATACATCATCCATTCAACCATATCAGTCCACTAAAGTCCTAGCAAAACAAAAATCCATGTCCCACCCTCATATCAAAACCAATTTACAAATTTTCCTTTTTCCCCTCAAACATCGGGAGGGTGTTCATTCAGGATGATGCCGTCGAGGTCTCTGAAGGCAGAAAGAAATGAAATAATAAGTTAAAAAAAGTGGAACCAAGGAATACCTCTCTCCCGAGGTGGAATGAGACATCAGGACCACCAATGACTTCCATTGCTACGATCCCAGCCAACTGACTTTCATATTATTATACCACAATAAAAACAACAAATTGATAAGATTTTATCAAAATTTTCAATCTATATTATATATCTGAATTCTGATCAATGGAGGACCTGATAAAACTCGCCATAGGAGAGGTTAGGGAACTCCTCCTTTTCCTTCTCGAGCTCTTTCTTCGCTAATGGAGAGAATTGAGAATCTTAGGACTTCACTGCTCCTAACCATGCGAGCACGATTGTCAGCAATATGCCTCTGAGATATGATGATCTCCTAATCTATCAAAACAAACAAACCAAACATTCCAATGAATCCAATATATATATATGATAAATGCGTAAACATACGTATTTTCTATGTATTCGGGCGTATGTATTGCATATTTTTCTATGAGTTGATGCCCATTTTTGGTCTGAATTGGTTCCTTTCGTGTTACAGGTACCGATGAGACCCCTTTGAGCTCGTTGACAGAATTTCAGAAGAAATCGGCATCGCCGGGGGGGGGGGGGGGGGGGGGGGGGGGTACTGTAGCGGTTACTGTAGCAGTTTAACTGTAGCATTTACACGACTTTCGGGATTTCTCGGAGACTTTCTCTCCCTGCATGCGGGGCCGCATGGGAGGCCGCATAACTCGCTGGAATTCATTTTTAAGGGTTTTGAGAGAGCATTTAGAAAGGGGGAGGCTAGGCCTTGGGAGAGTGGGACTTCACCACCTTCTGTGGGAGCTTGAGGCCGGCTTTTGGAGGCGATTCTTGAGGAGAGGACGACGGGGAGAGCACGACACGACGAGTTCACATCTTCGATTCATATTTGAGAGGATGATTGACAAAGGAAGCCACTCCTTGGGTGGCGTCCTTGGAAGCGTCATTCGGCCTTGATCCTTTGAGGGAGTGTTCTTGTTATGCTTTGGGTTATTTTCATGTATTTTCATACTTGTTTTGTGACCATGAGTAACTAAACCCCAAGGTCACCGGATGTAGGTGAACCTTGGGGTTGAACTTGTGTATCTTGGATGTTTTTCCTAGTTTTATGCATTTGACTTGGTTTGTGATCCTTGTTTGGTGGTTCTTGATTGCCTTGATATGTATGAGAACTCTATGTATCAATTTCTAGACAATGCTAGGTTGCATGACCATTGCCCTAGTATTAGGCTCACCAAGCTTGGAAGGGAATACATGTATGAATACGCCGTGACCATCGGGTATTTGTACCCCTCCAATTGTTAGGGTTGTCCTTGATTGTGTTTCAACCCTAGCTTGGGGAAATCCACTAAACCCATTGCGATCGTACAAGGATTTGGGCCGGAAGCAATTCCGTATTCCAATACTCGTACCGGATTAGGGATCAACACCGTGACCATCGGGTTGGTCTAATTTAGGGTTTCCCGGTCCAAACCACCCATGTGCATGCTAGTTAGGGCATCCTTAACACCTTAGTAGCCCCCGAGGGGATCCTCATCCGTGACCACTTCCTTTCCTTGATACTTTCCTCCGTTTTTATACTTGCCATTTGCGTGCTTTTTGCTCTAGTAGATTATTTCTAGATCTTCTTCCAAGTGATTGATTAGGTTAAACAACATTGTGATAAGGAAGTAAGAATAGATTCTCGGGCCCTTGGGGATACGACCCCCTCGTGTTCGCGCGAGGGGTATTACTTGGCGACCCCGTGCACTTGCGGGGTGAGTGATTCAAACGCGTACCAATATATATATAAATACAAAATTAATTAATTAAAACTATATATAGTTAAGAATATATATATCTATATGTATATATACTTGAACATAATGATGGTCTTTGTGATTAGAGAGACAGTAAGAATAAAGAGCAGTGCCCATGCAATCCAAGCAATACATATTACACTCATTCTTGGTGGATTCAGCATGGATTTCACAGGGTTTGAAGAAGCTTGTTTTCAGTAATGGTCTCAACCATGGAGGTTCTAATTCCTCATTTCCCATTTTGATCATTGAACCAACCTAACAAATCAAACATGGAGAAGATTAATTAATCATCTGAATTAAAACATCAATAAAGAAAAGGAAAGGAAAGGAAAGGAAAGGAAGAGTCTTTAGTTTCATGTCTATAAAACTCTTGATTTTCATCTTCATACCATCACTTTCTTCTGCTTCATCCTCACAAAACCAAAGCTTTTATGGTCCTCAATCGCCAGCTCGTCCAGTAGTTAAGATGCAAATTAACTCCAACCTGAAAACATTAGCAAGAAGAAGACAAAAATTAATAAACACCAAAAAGACTCAATCTTTCTGGGAAGAAACGAAGACGGCAGGGACGTGGAGGCGGATGGGAACTGCTTGTTTACGGCGGCGAGGTCGGTGATGGGTGGAAAGGTGGGGGCAAGGGAGTTGAGGCAGAGGACGGTGGGAGATTCCTTGAGGATTATCGGAGGGATGATGGGGTGCGGAAGAGGGTGGTGGATGCGGCGATTTGGCACTTGTATTTGCCGGATCTAGGGGTTGGGTGGGGGATCCATGTTGTTCAGGAGGTGAAGTTTCTTGCTAAGAAGGCGGATCGCTCGGGGCTTGATGCAGCTATCCAGGAGCTCGTAGATCTGGGCTTGATGGGCGGTGGGTGCGGTGCCGGTGTTTGCGAGGATGGCGGTAGTGAAGGGGAAGATGGTGGTGATCGGGGGTGGAAGCGATGGGGGGTGGTGGAGGCCGGGGAAAGGCGATGAGGAAGGCGCGGCGGCTCCACTATTGAGAGAGCCAACTTAGCTAGGGTTTCAAAAACAAAATAACTGAAAGATCCATCGTTAATTTCAAAGGGAGAAAGACTGGCCGTTGATTGTGATGGCTAATCAGATTTGGCCAAATGTCCTTCTCAGATAAACTCTTGATGAATAGGTTTTTTGGGGGATAGAATTAAGGTTAAGTATATATTGTTATATTTGAACTTTACCCCAATATTAAGACTATTATTAGAGCTTTTAAAATTTAATAAAAAAAATTTATAGTAAGATATTTTTATTTTTATTAAAGTTATTTATTTTATTAATAAATATATATTTTTTTAAACGAGAAGAATAAAATTAAAAAAAAAAATTGGCTTTAAATCTTTGAAATGTGACTGTTAATACGAGAAAGGAAGTATAAATTAAACCAAGTTAGTGTGCATTAGGGCAAATTTAAGCATTGGGAAATAAAAGCATTAATTGGATTTAATGGAAGCACAATTCATATTTGTTTACCAAAAGATGTACATTTTCTGTTTCAAATTATTTTTCATTTTTTAAAAGTTAAGTGAGACTTTTTTTTTTAGATTTAATAATAATTGAAGTTATTTAAAACAAAAAAAGGATGTATTAATTAAAGTAAATAATCCTAATAGAAATTTTTTATATTCTATTATAATATTTTTATTATTTTTTAGATTTTAGGGGATTTAGTAGCAACTTTGATCCGTGTGGTTTTATATGCACCTTGTTATGAACTTTCGGAAAGATATGTTGGCTTGTCAAAATTTGGGCTAAAATGACAAGCGGGGGTTGATGTGACAACTCAGGGTGTTTGGTTTGTTGAAATGGTGTCAGAAGTAAGAATGTACCAATTCTGAAATCTCCCCACTTCAATCATTTGACTCCAAGGGGAAAAAAAAAAAACAGCAGACGTGGAAGTTTGGGGAATTTCAGTAATGTAGGACTTTGGCCGAGTGATATCACATGGGTGACTTTTGATCATCCATTTACGGTTTTGTGTTTTTCTCTTCATGATGTACCCCACGCCATCACCGCCTCCAAGTCCCCTCTCGTCTAGTCTTCCAGACCTCTCTTCTAAGCAAATCTACCTCTCTTGCTCCGTGGTGGTGACCTTCAGCACAATGTCTATCACCTTCCCTTACCTAAATCAACTCTCCTTTTTTTTTTGCTGCCATTTACCTTGTTTTGTAATTTCTAAATGATTTGGTTTATAAATTTTGTCTACTCTTTCACTATGGTTTTCACATCGTACCACTGTTGTCATTTGGTTTTATTATTTTTAATATATTAACTCTCTACCTTGTTTAATTGAAGTTTCCCCTGAATTGTTATTTTTTCTATTTTAATTTTTCCTTGTTATGTACATGAATGTTGGTTTTTTAATTTTTTACTCTACAGACATTGATAAAAGCCTTCATACCATGCTTCTAAGGGTTTAGTTCCAATTTTTTTCTTGTGATTCTTGTTTGGGATCGTCATATCATGGTTATAGTTGCCTTTTTCAATTCTTAATGTCATGTTCACATGACTTTTCTGTTTTTCTTTTTTTCATTCTTATTATTTTCCTTCTTGATTATGTATTCGTTTTCTTTTTCGTATACGAATACTATAGCTTATTCAATTCTTCCATATGCTTTTAATGGCACGTTCACTTGGATTGTCTTCTTTTCAGCAGTAATATTATTAGCAATGGATCATTTTAATGGCATGTTTACTTTCAATCTTATTATGTTTTGTTCCTACTAATTATCTACTGGTTTTCTATTCTGTATATGGCTGCTATAGCTTATTTAATTCTTTCATATAATTTTATTGATCAAGAACTTCACGACATGCTTCTTGGGATTCAATTCATAGATCAACTAAATTGCAAATTTAATTTTGTTTTCTAATTTCACTTTGGTTCTCTTCTTCTTCTTCCTATTTATTTCCCCATATTATTATTATTATTATTTTATTTTAATCATAATTAATTTTTTTTCTTGTGGTGTACTAATTTTCTGTACTTGATAATTGTGCCTTATTTAACTTTTTCTATTTGTATGGTCATCCAAGTGCTCATCTCATACTTGTTAAGATTTAATTATAGTCTTGACCAGGGGTGCTATTTTTCCGTGATTTTATTTAGTCTATTTTGATAATTCTTTCTACTATATATGATACACCCCTTGCGTGAGTGTTCTGCAAGTGCATGGATCGTCGCAGTAATAATATTTACCCTAGTGAGTGGGTAGTTGTATTTACAGGGAATTGTGTTTAGAAACAAGAATTATTACTATTTAGTTATAGAGAAAATCGATGGTAAGAGAAGTCAATATATGAATGTAAAAGAAAGTAAAAAGAATCGCAAGAAGAGCAATAAAAGTAAGAGAGGAAATCGATGGGAAAATGGGGACTCCAAGTGATAAACCCTAACCTAAGGTTAATCGTAACTAGCTCTTTACACTATGCCTCGGTGGAAAGGGATACTCTCAATACCTCACACTGTGTGGGATTGCTTGGGGTTCTAGGGACTCCAAGTGATAAATCCTATTCCCTAATATAGTTCTAACCCTTTGGTCCAGGCGAAAGAACTCTAGTCACAATTAAGCCCCAGCACTAAGATTCACTACAACACATCGCTCTGTTGCTTGCGCAACTAAGCCCCAGTGGAGTTTATCTCTTAGGATTTTACTCTATTGTGACCGCAAAGAACTCTTGGAATATAGAGGTAGGATAAATCACGTCGGAAGGAGAAATGGACGTTCAGCTATCTCTCGACTCTCCCTCTCGACCCTCTTCAATCTTGCTTAGTCTAACCCTAATGAAGTTGTCAGACATTCAAACGATTACCTAGATGGATTCTCAACCCTAATGTCACATCTAAGAGAAAATCATGCAATTGACATTCAAGATTGAAACTAAATTAAAATCATCAATTGAAAAGGCATAATAAAAGTCAATGAAATAAAGTCATCCTAGGTTTTACAAGTCTAAGCACACACTAGGGGTTTAGCTCTCCATGGAGCTATACAAAATCAACAAAGAATTTGAAAACATATGCATAGAAACCATAAAGAAAACCCCCTTGTAGTTGGGAGAAAGATGGTTTTGTGGAGCCGCCTCGTCTTCTCCGAAGGTCCCCTTATCAAACCTAGGACACACCTGGCCGAATCGATGGCAATGAAAGCTCCCCCAATAGTTCTCCTCCAAAAGAACTCGATGTTGATGCCGTAGAACCGCTACAAAAGCCTTGCAAAAACCTCTCGAAACCCTAGCCACGCTCTCCCTGAAAGTTGGGAGAAAGATAGAAAAAAGATCTTCAAATAAATCTCAAATTGCGGTATTTATAGGGCTGAAATCGGGCATCCACACGATCATGTGGAATTTCCACACGTCCATGTGGATTCTCTGGAATTCTGATTTTCAGCGCGCTATGAATAGTAACTGCTATAACGTTTTACTACATTAAACTGCTATAGTGCTCGCGCCAAAGTTGCTCCTGACTTCATTTTCTTTATCGAGGCCGCCAAGTTGGGCGCACAACTACGCGGTAGATCATGTCTGACAACAACATTGCGAGTGCCCCACAAGTGCACGGATTGTCAAAGTAATAATACCTCGTTGAATGGGTAGTCTAATCTACAGAGAGTAGTGATTCAAGACAAGAAAAGTTGCTACTTAGCTAGTGTGAAAATAATGGCAGTGAGAAAAAATAATGTCTGTGCAATTAAAGAAAGAGAAATATGAAAGAAAGAAGAGTGCAACCAAAGATTAAGGAGGAAACACTCAATGTAAATGTGGGGTACCCGGACAAAGCTTCCCCTAGGACTAATGATTCTAGTGCAAGACTAGTATTATACTTTCTAATTGATGTCTAATGAGCCATGGAAATCTTTAAGCACACGGTCCCAAACTCAAGGTCAACCGTGACTAGATCTAACACTATGCCTCAGCACTAGGATTCACTACAACCCTTCACTCTGTTGATCTCTCAACTAAGCCCCAGGGGAGTCCATCTCCTATGGCCTCACACTATGTGGAACTGCTTGGGGTTCTAGGGATTCCAAGTGATAGACCCTGTTTCTAAATATAGTTCTAACCCTTTGGTTCAAGCGAAAGAACCCTAGTCTCAATTAAGCCCTAGCACTAGGATTCACTACAACCCTTCACTCTGTTGCTCGGGCAACTAAGCCCCAGGGGAGTTTATCTCCTAGCACTTCACTTTACTCCGACCGTAAAGAACTCTTGGAACACGAAGGTAGGGAAAATCACGCTGAAGGGGAAAGGGTACATTTTGCTATCTCTCGACCCTCTCTAATCTCGTGTAGTCTAATTCTATAGAAGTTGTCACACCTTCCAAGGATAATCTAGATGACTCTCAACTCTAGTATCACGGCTAAGGGAAAGTCAATGCTATTATCATACAAGATTGGAACTCAATTAAAAGCATCAATTAAGAAAGCATAATAAAAGTCATAGAAACGATGTCATCCTCGGGTTTACAAGTCCGAATACCCACTAGGGGTTTAGTTCTCCATGGAGCAATACAAACTCATGAAAGTATATGTATGAACAAACATAGCAAGTATGAATAAAACCCCCTTGTGATGCGTGGCGATGGTCTTGTGAAGCTGCTCCGTCTTCTTTACTAAGTCCCTTGTTAAGCCTAGTGCACGCCTCGCCGAATCGATGTCAACAAAAACTCCCCCAATAGGTATCTTCCAAAGGATGTCGACGTTGATGCCGTAGAATGCTCCAAAGGCCTCCCAAAATTCTCTCCGAACCTTAGCCGCAAGCTCTCCAGAAGTTGATTTCTGGCGAGCAGTGAACAGAAAACTGCTACAATAATTTTGCTATATCATTTTGCTACAGTACTAACGCCCCAAGTTGTTCCCGACTTCATTTTTTTCATCGAGGTAGTTAAGTTGGGCACACAACTAACGGTAGATCATGTCGTTTCTTCTTTTCTCCTTATTGACGAAGTTTTTTAATATTACACGGGTTAAACTTTATGAGTGTGACTGCCTTTGTGCTCCTCCAAATTATAGAATAATTTGAGCACATTGGAGGTTGGCACACACCCATAAGTCTAGAACCCATGCCTTGATCCTTGCTTGGTCCAAGAAACTCCTCAATAAACGCGAACATGACCTAATTTTGCTCCTTTTCCTCAAACTTTTCTCCACAACCCTACATGCACAAAAGAACACAAATGCACACTAATCAATGATAAAATTTGAGAAAAGTAATGCTCAATGTAAGAAAATAACACTTTGTATTATTTAAACACGAGCACTTATCAATGTCGCCTCTTGCTTTTGACACATTGATGAAGCTCTTCGACATTACACAAGTTGGACTACATGAGTGTGACTGCCTTCGTGCCCCTCCAAATTGTATAATCCCTTGAGCCCTTTGAAGGTTGGCGCACACTCACATGTCTACAACTTGTGCCTTGATCCTTGATTAGTCTAAAAGTCTTCTCAACCATTACGTCCATGACCTATTTTTGCTTCTTTTCTTCCAACTCTTCTCCACAACTCTGAATGCGCAAAAGAACACAAATATACATGAATCAATGATAAAACTTGATAAAAATAATGCTCAATGTAAGAAAAGCATATTTTGTGTTACTTATACACGAGCACTTATCAGTATACCTTATATCATGCTCGCTAGGATTTATCTCATGCCCTTGAAATGGTGTACTATTATACCCTTATTCTATTTGACATGATTTCTTATTTATGTTATTCACTCATTTTTATTTTTGAGAGAGATTCTTCAATATCATATATTTTCCATTTGTAGAAGATCATCTTCATTTCATGTTTATTATAGCTTTTGTTGTCCTTTTTATTTATAGTTTTGTTTGCTTTTGGTGTATTGACTTCATGTATTATCTCTTTATCAATGGCGCACCTTATATAATTTTCCATTTTAGTTATTGATACAATAACTCACATCATGCATGCCTACTAGGGTTTAGTTCCTTTACTAATTTAATCATTGTTTGGGGCCTTTTATTGTTATGGCCATAGTTTTCTTTTTCTTCTTCCTTAACTAGTCTGTCAATTCCCCCTATTTCTACTTCAACTTCCTTTTCTTTAAATGATGCTGATTGATGTGACTCTCACAAGTGCACGGAGTCATCAAGTAACACCCTATGAGTGACACAAGGGTCGTATTTCATGGGGCCAAGGAGCTACCTTTACTTTTCTTTACTCGTTGTCTAGCCTACAAATTCGAGTGAGTGCTCTAAATTACTAAATAAGGTAAAAAGGACTAAAAGGAGGTGTCTACACTGCGGGGTGAAAGAAAGGGATTTCTATGAAAGAGGATGGTCACGGATGTGTATCCCCTCAAGGCTACTAAAGCTAGAAGGATGTTAAGATCACAAAGCAATGATGGTTTTGGGCAAAGAGGCAACCTAAAGTAGGTTAACCCTAATGGACACAGTGATTAACCCTAATCCTGTAAGTGTTGGTTCAGAATCTCTTCTGAACAACTCCTCCCATGATTGTATTACGCTTAGGGAAGTCTCTAATTAGGGTCAAACACAATATTTAGGTTCATTTCTAATGGTTAGAGGGGTACGAAGTACTCGATGTTCACGGCATATTCATACATGAATCCCTTTTAAACCAATTGAGTCTAATACAAGGACGATGGTCATTGACACACCCTTTGCGTGTATGTACCGCAAGTGCATGGGTCATTGAAGTAATAAAATACCCCGGTGAGTGGGTAGTTGAATCCACAGGGAATAGATGCTCAGAAACAAGAAGTATTGCTATTTAGTTAAGGTGAAAACCAAGTTGTGATTTGATTGAAGATATCAATGCAAATAAAAGTAAAAGAGAAAAGAGAAAGCAAAAAGAGTAAAGAGAGGTAATCAATGATAAAATGAGGTACCCGGACAATGCTCACCCTAGGACTATTATTTCAACTGCAAGACTAATATTATTGCTCCTAATTGAAGTTTAATGAGTGGTGGAAATCCAAAGACACATGGTACCAAACCTAAGGTCAACTATGGCTAGCCTTCTACACTATGCTCTGACTGAAAGGGATACTCTCAACACCTTACACCGTGTGGGACTACTTGAAGCTCTAGTGATTCCAAGTGATAAACCCTATTCCCTAATTTAGATCTAACCTTTTTGTCCAAGCGAAAGATCCTTAGCTACAATTAAGTCCCAGTCCTAAGGATTACTCAACACTTCATTCTGTTGCTCGCGTAACTAAGCCCCACTGGAGTTTGTCTCTTAGCACTTCACTCTATCGTAATCGCAAAGAACTCTTGGAATACGAAGGTAGGATAAATTACACTGGAGGGGAAAAAGGGACGTTCCGCTACCTCTCGACTCACCCTCTCGACACTCTTCAACCTTGCTAAGTCTAACCCTAATGAAGTGTGACTCATTCAAAAGGATTACCTTGGTAGATTCTTAACCCTAGTATTTAATTTGGAGATCTTTTTCATATCTTTCGGCGATCTTTTGGGGAAAGTGCCGCTAAGGTTTAGAGAGCTTTTTGGAGGCTTTAGGAGTGGTTCTATGGCATCAACATCGATATCCTTCAGAGGAGAGTTATTGGGGGAGCTTTCGACAATATCGATTCTACGAGGTGTGCCCTAGGCTCGATGGAGGAATTATTGGAGAAGACGAAGCGACTCTTGAAGACCATCGACACGGACGATAAGGGGGCTATCTTTATGGATTGCTTGCACTTATATTGGATTTCATTATTGATTTTGTATTACTCCATGGAGAGCTAAACCCCTAGTGGGTGATTAGACTTGTAAACCCTAGGATGATTTTGTTTCATTAACTTCTATTATGCTTCTTAAATTGATGATTTAATTGAGTTTCAATCTTGAATGCTAATTGTGTTGATTTTCTCTTAGAGTGACACTAGGGTTGAAAATCCATCTTGGTAATCTATTGAAGGTGTGATAACTTCATTATGATTAGACTAAGTGCGATTAAAGAGGGTCGAGAGGCTGAGTCAAGAGGTAGCAGAATGTCCCCTTTCCCTTGCGATGTGATTTATCCTATCTTCACATTCTAAGAGTTCTTTGCGGTTACAATAGAGTGAAGTGCTAAGAGATGAACTCCACCGGGGCTTAGTAGAGCGAGCAATAGAGTGAAGTGTTGAAGTGAATCTTAGTGCTGGGGCTTAATTATGACTAGGGATCTTTCGTCTGGACCAAAGGGTTAGATCTATATTAAGAAATAGGGTTTATCACTTGTAGTCCCTAGAACCCCAAGCAGTCTCACACAGTATGAGGTGTTAAGAGTATTCCTTTCCGTCGAGGCATAGTGTAGAGGGCTAGTCACGGTTAACCTTAGGTTTGGGAACATATATCTTTGTCTTCCCCAAGCTACATGATGCTGATTTGGACAAGCTCACACATGTTTTTGCTGAACCATGAAGAGATTCTCCTTACAGTCAAGAAATTCCTACATTTGTATATCACATTGAATCCATGATACGAATGTCAGAAGCCCATGCTAGAATGCATCTAAGAAATTATGTATCACAAGAAGATGTAGACGCAGCAATACATGTCTTGCCTGGTTATTTTATCTTAATCCAGAAATTTGGAGTTCAGAAAGCTCTACAAAAGAGGTTTAAGAACTATATGACATTTAAGAAGGACTTCAACTCTGAGGAGCAAACTGAGGCTTGGCAATTCCTACAGCAATCTGACTCGAGGGTGAAGCGTAGAAGGTGGAAAAGAGAGCAAGAATAAGTATATATCGAACTAAGCAAAGCAATGGAATGTTTCCAGCACATATGCACAAAAAGCAGCACAGATGTGCCTAAGAGACACAAACATGAACCAGTTCATGAGTATCTTCTCTCTGTCACCCCATCTCTCTGCTTTTACTTCGTTTTGGAAGAAAACTTGGGGACAAAGGTTAAATTAGAGGGTGACATCAACCATGATGTGGCTTACTACAAGAAAGCTTTGCTGATGCAATGTACAATCTTGGTGTTGCATATGGGGAAGTGCTGAAGTTTGACACGCCAGTTGTATTTTATGAATTGAAAAGTGCTCATGTATAAGCTATATAAAGTATACTTTTCTTACATTGAGCATCATTTTATTCAGATTTTATCGCTTATATGTGTGTATTTGTGTTATTTTGTACATATAGGGTTGTGGAGGCAAATTCAGGAGAAAAGAAGCCAGAATAGATCATGAACGCGATTGTTGAGAGAGTTCTTGGACCAGACAAGGAACAAGGCACAAGTTGTGGTGAAAGACTGATAAGTGCTTGTGTTATAGTACCGCGAAGCGTTATTATCTTACATTGAGCATATCTTTTATCAGTTTTTATCACTAAACCGCATGCATTTGTGTATTCTTATGCATTGAAGGTTTGTGGAGCTAAATTGGAGAAGAAGAACGAAATTAGGTCGTGTTCACCGATGTTGGGAAGTTTTCGGACCAAGCACGGAACAAGGCACGAGTTTGGACTTGTGAGTGTGTGCCAACCTCCTTTGGAGGGGCACAAAGGCAGTCACAATCACAACAAGTCTAACTCGTGTGGCTTAGGAGAACTTCACCAAGAAGGAGACTTGAAGCAATAGGCACGATCTACCATTGATTGTGTGCCCAATTCAATGGCCTCGATGAAGAACGACGGATTCGGGAGCGTCTCGGCGAGTTACTGCAGCAGCACTGTAGCTTGTTACCGCAGTAATTCACTGTAGCAAGTTACTGTGCATTTCTGCCGAAGATTAGGTTTCCAGAGAATTCACACGAGCGTGTGGAATTAACACACGACCGTGTGAATTATTTTCCAGCAAGCCAGAGACTTCACACGGGCGTGTGGAAATTCCACACGGCCGTGTGAAGTAATTTTTCAGGAAGACAGAAACTTCACACGGGCGTGTGGAAATTCCACACGGCCGTGTGAAGCCCCGATAACTTCAAATTTAAAGCCGCACTCAGCCTATGAAAAGCCGGATTTTGGAGTCTTTTAAAAATATCTTTTAACCTATCTTTCTCTTCAACTTGGGGAGTGCGGCTAGGGTTTCGGAGAGGATTTCGTGGAGGTTTAGCGCGCGTGATCGGCATCGTCACCGACGTTCGACGGCCGCACAAGACCACGGCCACACCATACGCAAGGGGGTTTTCATTGATGTCCTTATTTTGTGCTTTCTTTCATACATTGATGAACATGTATAGCTCCATGAGGAGCTAAACCCCTTAAGGGTATTCGGACTTGTAAACTCTAGGGTTATTATGTTTCTTTGACATTGTTATTATGCTTTTCCATTATTGATGAATAAAAATTGAGTTTCAATCTTATTTTAATCTTGCTAATGTTTTCTCTTAGATGTGACACTAGGATCGAGAACAATTTAGGTTGCCTTTTTGGAGGTGTGACAACTCCTTAGGGTTAGACTACTTAAGATTGAAGAGGGTTGAGATGGAGAGTTGTGAGGTAGCGATGTACCCCTTTCCCCTCCGACATGGTTTCTCCCTACCTCCGTTTCCTTGATTTTGTAGCTGTCGAAATAGAGTGAAGTGCTAGGCAGATAAACTCCCCTGGGGTTTTGTTACGCAAGTAACAAGTTGAAGGGTTGAAGTGAATCCTATGCATTGGGGCTTAATCTAGACTAGGGTTCTTCCACCTGGACCAAAGGGTTAGAACTACACATAGGAACAAGTTTTACCATTAGGAATCCTTAGAGCTTAAAGCAATCCCACGTAGTGTGAGGTTTAGGTAGATATACTCCCCTGGGGCTTAGTCGTGCGAGCGATAGAGTGAAGGGTGACGAGAATCCTAATACCGGGGCAGGAGGGGTATTACTTAACGACTCTGTGTACTTGCGGGTTGTATCACCAATGACATCACAGACATGAGGTTGCTCGTGAAGATTTCCAGACTTAGTGTTTCTCTGAAATCTTCGCGTTTCAGGCTGCTATAATGTTGCTGCGTATGTATAAAATACATACGTTTGGACATTTATCAAACATCCCCATACCTAAGCGTTTCCTTGTCCCCAAGCAAACAAACATGAAGAACAGGGGCAAGAAGATAAATGGCTAAATGTACGACCTAAAGCTCAATAGTACAGAACTCCACAAGTACAACTAGAAAGAAATCAAGAAGTGAGTTGTTCAATGAATTATCAAGTAATATTAGTTCAGTTTCTCCTAGAGTGCCTTCATGAGTGTGTGTTGACTCCCACCTTGGCCTCCACACCCTGGATTACACTAGGATATCCATTCACCCCACGCACAGTGAAAGCGACATTAATATGTTAAAGACATGTAGGTTCTTCAATGGAGAATAGTTTGTCCCAACCGCCGTGTGTGATGAGTTCCAAGATTGTTTCATCCAAGCCCAGGGTTTACAAGACATCCCAATCTATTTTCTTGATCGTTCAAAAATTCTTGCGCGAGAGGAGCTCGAAACGGTTCTTGTGGTCATCCTTCTTAAGTTTGGGTTGCTCGGGGGGCGGAGGAGGTTCATTCTGGGCTTTCTTGTAGGCAAATTTCTTCATTCTCATCCTACAAGGTCAAGAGGAACTCAATTAAACAAGTTACAAGCAAAACAATCTTGAAAAAAATGAAAGATTGATGAAAAATTTTGCAGTGCTACAGTAATTCCAAAAAAAATTTCCAGAGTCTTGTTTGAAAACTTGATGATCCAAAAATACAACCATTCCAAAACATCATTACAAGGTTATAGCACTCAAGGAGACAAAAATCCATGCAAAAATCAGCCCAAAGAGCCATGAAAACCCCAAGTTTCACAAGAAGAGATGATCACCTTGAAGCTAGGGTTTATGGAGTGTTTCTTAGGTTGAATCCGGCCAAAAGATTGGTTTCTCTTCAAAATTTCAGCTCAAAATGTTTTTAGAGGAGAAGGAGAGTGTTTTAAAGCAAGAAAAATGAAGGAAAATGGAGAGGAAATGAGAGGGAAGTAAGGGACTTAAATGGAGAAGATGGTGAATAGCAAGAAGACCAAAAAGGGGGTCTTAAAACCCATCGGCCAAAGGAACTCAAGGATGAGCTCACGGGCGTGAGCTCACCCGTAAGCTCTCTCGGCTTGGCTCACGGCCAAGCTCATGGCCGTGAGCTTGGCCGTGAGCCCTCTCGGCTTTGCTCACGGGCCAAGCTCACGAACGTGAGCTTGGCCGTGAGTGGCCTCGGGTTTGCTTGGAGGCAAGCTCACGGCCGTGAGCTTGCCCGCAAGGGCTCTTTCCCTTGAAAAAAGGCTCAAACATTGGCATTAAAAGGCTCTCAACTCAATTTAACATTGAAGAACACTCCTCTAAGTCTTGATAACACTCAAAATAAAGCCGAATAAAGCATGAAAGCATTCAAAACATGAATCTCATGAAATCTAATCACAACCACACACAAGCATGCATGAATGATGAAACAAAAATTGATGAAGAGATGACTACAACATGAAGAAGACTTAGACAACTAACATGCCAACACACTTCAAGAATACGAAAAAGAAAGACATGATAAGCATTCACAATACATGAAAATTAAATTGAAATGAATTTAAACTTGGGTTGCCTCCCAAGAAGCGCTTGGTTAATGTCATTAGCTTGACGTGTTTTACCTCGACAATCATGGTGGGACAAAAGGAGGGAATTTACCTCCATTCTTTGGTGAAGAAATGTTACCCGAAAAATTCATGGAGAGGCATGAAAAGATCTTGAACTTCCTTTGATTTTCCATGAGTATGTCATCTACATCCACGGGCGACGATGATACAACCTTCATATCTATCGTAGGCTTTTTCTTTGTCTTCCTCCACATCATCTTCAAAGCTTTCTTTTCTTGGTCATGAGGCGGAGGTCGAACCATCACTTGTGCAACTTGTTGCATTGGTATAGGTGTGGCATCACTTTTTTCAATCTCATCGTCATCTAACTCCCCCAAAATCTCATCCAACGGATTTAAGGCTAGAACTTCCTACACACAATCGGAAACAATGACATCAGTTATATCGGTATAATACAAACTATCATCATGATCGAGTGTGTGACACATTGCTTCGGGGAGAGTAAAGACAACTTATTCATCACCAACTCTTAATGTCATCTTTCCGCCCTTGACATCAATCAATGCACCCGAAGTGTTTAGGAACGGCCGACCGAGAATGATGGGGACCTCAACATCATCATCCACATCTAGAATCACAAAATCCATGGGGATGATAAGTTTGTCAACCCTTACAAGGACATCTTCAACAACACCCCTTGGTCTCCGCATAGAACGGTCGGCAAATTGTAGGGTCATTCGTGTGGGCCTTAAATCCTCCAATTCTAGATTCAAAAACAACTTGTACGGCATCACATTAATGCTCACTCCCGAGTCGGCTAAAGCATTCTCTTGTATTCCTTCACGAAGTACGCAAGGGATGATGAAACTGCCGGGATCATTGAGTTTCTTGGGCAACTTCTTTTGAATTAAAGCGGAGCAATTCTCCAATAGTGTCACCGAGTCCACATCTTCTAGTTTTCTTTTATTCATGATGAGGTCTTTCATGAACTTGGCATACTTGGGCATTTGTGAAAGGGCTTCAACCAATTGAATATTAATGTGGAGTTTCTTGAATATGTTCAAAAACTTTTTAAATTGAGCATCCTCCTTGTCTTGTTTCAATCTTGTCGGGTAAGGCACCACGGGCTTGTACTCATTCACCTTTGAGACCAGGGATTCTTGGACATCATCACTACATTCCTTTTCATTGTCCTTACATTCCTTCTTTTTCAAATGAGGGTCTTCCAGATCGGCTACCCTATCATTAGAAGCACTTGGACTCGTCTCGGCCCTTGCTTCCAATTGCTTTCCACTCCTCAGTGTAACAGCTTTCAAGTGTTCCCTCGGGTTGCTTTCGGTGTTGCTTGGCAAGCTACCCGAAGGACGATCAGAATGTGCTCAAGCAAGCTGTCCCACTTGGTTCTCAAGGGATTACATGGATGCTTGAACATTCCTCAACACAGTACCAAACTCATCCAATCTTTTCTTGACACCTTGAAACCGTGCTTCGGTATTAATCATGAATTTAGCCAAAACATCCTCTGTGGTATACTTCCTTTCTTGTATGCGGCGGTGCTTGGTAATGGCTTGCTTGGGGTGGGGCCTCTGTTGAGCTTGGCCTTGACCCCAGGGCATGTTCAGAGGATTCCTCCAACCTTGATTGTATGTGTTACTATATTGATTTCCCGGCCCTCTAGATCCATCTCCAACATAATCAACAGACTCCACAGGTGCAGATGGGGCAATGAATATAGGGCATTGTGACGTTGCATGCCCCGCTCCACATGTGTCACAAGGCATCACGGCCTTAGGGATAGAGCTGGATCCTAGCATTAATTGCTCAACTTTCTGTGCCAAAGTACTAACCAATGCCGTGTTGTCTGAAAGATTCTTTGTAAGGGCTTCCACCTTAGCCGCCAACGCGGTATTCTCATTCACTTCATACAACCCCGCAGCCTTAGGTGCCTTCTGTCGAGTGCTCCAATGGCACTCATTGCTCGCCATCTTCTCAATCAAAGCTTCAGCTTCTTCAGGCAGTTTGTTACTCAAGGATCCACCTGTTACGGCATCTATTAGTTACCTTGTTGAATAGTTCAGCCCATTGCAAAACATTTGCACTCTAATCCAAGATTGAAATCCATGGTGAGGACATTTGCGCAACAAGTCTTGAAACCTTTCATGTGCTTCAAAGAGTGTTTCTGAATCTCCCTGCCTGAAGGATGAGATCTCTTGCCTCAATCTCGCTGCCTTGCTAGGAGGAAAATATCGGGCCAAGAATTTTTCCACCATATCCTTCCAAGTGGTGATGGAGCCGGGAACCAAGGATGTGAGCCATCTATATGCTTCTCCCCTCAAACTGAATGGAAAAAGTCTCAGCCGGATAGCATCATCAGATACCGAGTTTATCTTGAAGGTTGAACAAATTTGCAAGAAGCGAGATAGATGAGCGTGCGGGTCTTCATCTGCCAACCCGTCAAACTGAACCGAATTCTGAATCATTCCAATTGTGTTCGCTTTAATTTCAAAATTGTTAGCTGGAACCGCCGGTGCTTGAATACTGAATTCTTCGCCGGTGAATTGTTGCCGCTCATAATCAAACAGGGTCTATGATAAGTGCTTGTGTTATAGTGACGCGAAGCATTATTATCTTACTATGAGCATCTCTTTTATCAGATTTTATCACTAAATAGTGTGCATTTGTGTATTCTTGTACATTGTAGGTTTGTGGAGCCAAGTTGGAAAAGAAGAACAAAGTTAAATCGTGTTTGCCGTTGTTGGGAGGTTTTCGGACCAAGCAAGGAACAAGGCACGAACTTGGACTTGTGAGTGTGTGCCAACCTCCTTTGGAAGGGCACAAAGGCAGTCACATTCAGAACAAGTCTAACTCGTGTAGCCTAGGAGAACTTCACCAAGAAGGAGACTTGAAGCAATCGGCATGATCTACCATTGATTGTGTGCCCAATTCAATGCCTCAATGAAGAACAACGTATTCGGGAGCGTTTCGGCGAGTACTGTAGCAGCACTGTAGCATTGTTACTGTTCCAATCCACTGTAGCAAGTTACTGTGCATTTTCTGCCGAAGATCAAGTTTCCAAAGAATTCACACGGGCGTGTGGAATTAACACACGACCGGGTGAATCATTTTCCAGCAAGCTAGAGACTTCACACGGGAGTGTGAAAATTCCACACGGGCGTGTGAAGTAATTTTTCAGGAAGACAGAAACTTCACACGGGCGTGTGGAAATTCCACACGGCCATGTGAAGCCCCGATAAGTTCAAATTTAAAGCCGCACTCAGCCTATTTAAAGCCCGATGGGGAGACTTTTTGAGCATCTTTTGACCTATCTTTCTTTCCAACTTGGAGAGGGTGCGGCTAGGGTTTTGGAGAGGACTTTATGGAGGATTGGAGCACGCCAACGGCATCGTCATCGACGTCCGACGGTAGCACATGACCACGGCCACATCACACGCGAGGGGGTTTTCATTGATGTTCTTATTTTGCAATTTATTTTACACTTTGATGAACATGTATAGCTCCATGAGGAGCTAAACCCCTCATGGGTATTCGGACTTGTAAAACCCTAGGATCATTATGTTTCTATGACATTGTTATTATGTTTTTCCATTATTGATGAATAAATTTGAGTTTCAGTTTTAATTATCTTTTGCTATTGTTCTTCCTTAGCCGTGACACTAGGGTTGAGAACAATCTAGGTTATCTTTTGGAGGTGTGACAACTCCTATAGGATTAGAATACTTAAGATTGAAGAGGGTTGAGAGGGAGAGTTGTGAGGTAGCAATATACCCCTTTACCTTCCGGTGTGATTTCTCCCTACCTCCGTTTCCTTGGTTAATTAGCGGTCAAGATAGAGTTTTAGGGCTCAATCTAGACTAGGGTTCTTCCACCTGGACCAAAGGGTTAGAACTACATAGAGGAACAGGTTTTATCACAAGGAATCCCTAGAGCTTAAAGCAATCCCACGTAGTGTTAGGGTTAGGAAGATAGACTCCCCTGGGGCTTAGTTGACAGGTCAACAAGAGTCAAGGGTCGTAGTGAATCCTAATACCGGGACATAATGTTGGGGTTAGTCACGGTTGACCTTAAGTTTTTGGACCGTGAGTTTAAGGATATCCTCGACTCAATTAACATCAATAGGAAAGTATAATAGCATAGTCTTGCACTAGAAGCATAAGTCCTAGAGGTAACTTGTCCGGATACCCTATCTCACCCATTGCTAGTCTTTCTCTTTTAACTTCTACTTGCTTTTCTCTTGTCTTTCATCTCTCTATTTTCTTTCTTGTCGTTTATTCTAATTGTTTCCATAAATTCACTCATCACTCCGATTATTTCTTTTCGTACACCGCATAACTAAATAGTGAATTCTTGTGTTCTAAATCCCTATTCCCTGTGGATTCGACTACCCACTCACCAGGGTAATTTTATTACTTCGACAAGGCCGTGCACTTACGGTACACACGCAAAAGGTCGTGTTAGTCCTCCTTGGTTCGGCCATAACGGTAGGTTCACTTGATTCCACACTAACCTCTTGTCCTCTTTGTCTTGAACTCTCACCCAACTCTCTCAACCTTTGATGCAAAGTTCTCTCTATTTCGTTGTTGGGTTCAACCAAGTTCGCTTAACTCGAACGTGTCATAAAATAGGTACCTTGCAAAACCGGAGTCAAGAATTAGCAATTGACAAGAGGTAAGAAAAAAGAAAAATGCAAAATGATAGATAATGGAATATATACAAAGTATGATGAATGCAAAACAAGAAAGTGGTCAAATCAACACGCGCTAAGTTTTCCGAGTATTTCTCGTGGGTCCCCGGCAACAGCGCCAAAAACTTGGTGGATCACCCGCAAGTGCACGGGGTCACCAAGTAATACCCCTCACGCACGCGTAAGGGGGTTGTATTCCCAAGGGCCCGAGAATCTACCCTTACTTCCTCTTTGCAATGTTGTTTAACCGATAAAGCTTGAGTTAAGGAAATTGATGAAAAGCAAACAAGCAAATATAAAATAAATGCAAGATGACTAAGGTAAAATACGGGAAATTCAATGGTTAGGAGTGGTCATGGATGAGGATTCCCTTAGGGGCTACTAAAGTTTGTTTGACGGCTTGAACTAACATGTATGTGGCAATGATGGACCGAGAAAACCCTAGACTAGTCCAACCCGATGGTCACGAAAATTGACCCCTAATCCGGTACGGGTATTGGAATACAGAATTTCCACCGCTACGGTATTTCTACCACCTAAATCCCCACACGATTGCTAAGGGTACAATGGCTTTCTCAAACTAGGGTTAAAGCAACAACTCGGTACTTAACCCTAGGAGTGGAGGGGTACGAATACCCAATGGTCACGACGTATTTATACGTATTTCCCTTCCAAAGTTGGTGAGTCTAACACTAGGGCAATGGTCATTCAACCTAGCATTTCCTAGATCAATTGATACATAGAGTTCTCATACATATCAAGAAATTAAAACACCAAGCAATGGATCACAAACATGCCACAAACAATGAATTAGAACAAAGCATCCAAAATACACAAGTTCACCCCCGAGGTTCACCTACATCCAGTGACCTTGGGGTTTAGTTCCTCATGATCAAGAAATACAACACAAAATACATGAAATCAAACACCAAAAGCATAAGAAGAACTCCCTCAAGAGATGAAGGCCGGAGAAGTTCCAAAGACGCCACACAAAGGGGTGGCTTTCCTTGTCTTCAACCTTCCAAATCCAAGCTCTAGGATGAAGATCCTTCCCAAAACCTTGCTCTCCTCGCCAAATCCTTGCCTAGATCACCCTCCAAATGCTTCTCCTTCCTCAAAATTTGAGTGGTGATGAGAGCCCTAAGAAGAAGACACTTGATGCCCTTGAAAACCCTAGCCAAAGTTCCTTAAAAGATGAATTCGGGCAAGTTCACGAGTGACCTCACAGTCCATATATGGCCCGTGAGGGAGCCTGTAATACGGGCTACAAGAAACCGTAAAGTTGTGATTTCGCACAGTAACTGCTATAGTGACGGCTACAGTGACGCTGCAGTAAAACTGCTTGCGGACGACCTCACGGTCGTGAGCCTGCCCGTGAGGGTTTCCAGATTTCATTTTCCTTCCAACTCTTCGCGCTTCAGGCAGCTACAGTATGCTACAGTACTCGGGACCCTAAAACGACGTTTCGGTGCATATTTCCTCTCAAATCGCGTTGTTAGGGTCACCAAAGCATATAATGTACCTGAAACACGAAATAAAACAATTTAGACCGAAAAGGGCATCGATTCATTAATAAAACACCGAAATACATGCGCGTACATACATGTAGAATACGTACATTTAGACGTTTATCACTCTCCTATTTGGTTTTCCATGCTTTGAAGAGATTGTTGGGCATTAAAAATTGTGGTATTCATAGCTTCAAGTTCAGCATATGTATTCATCATGAATCTTGCAAACACATCCTATGTATTGAAAACCCCATTGATTAAGTTGCTTACTATGAATGACCAGAGGGTGGTAATGCCGCGGTTCTTGAAAGGAGGGTTCTTGTGCCAATCCTTGGTGAGGGTATTCCCATTGTTGAGTATGATGATTTGTGAAAAAATTTTGGTGTCCTTGCCAATATCGGTAGTAGTCATTATGATGTGGATTGCATTGGCATGCTCTAATGGCAAAAGTTTCTTCCATTTGATTCTTAAGTGCATTGATTTTTGCGGCCAATAGTTTTTCTTGAAAATCCATGCCCCTGTATGAACAAACCAAACTAAAAACAATGAGCTAACAAAGAATTTAAAAACTAAAGGAAAGCAAATAAATATGCACGAAAGATGAGAAACACATAGAAAGACAAATATTTACAAAAGGAAAGAAAATGACTAAATCAGTGAGCTAGAAGTTTTTCTAGCATCCTTGGAGTCCTCGGCAAGTGCACAGGTCGTCAAGTAATACCCCTCGCACAAGCACGTGAGGGTCGTATTCCCTGGGGTCCCAAGAGCTGCTATTACTTCCACCTAGACGACATTGTCTAGTCTAACAAATATAGGTTTAAAACAAAATAAGAAAACTACAACAAGTGATAACTATAAACAAATTGGACTAAGGTACACCACATGAATATAATAAAGAAGCAAATAACAATGAAAGTGCGAGGTCTAAGCAAGAATCGTCTCAGGATTACTAAAGCTAGACGATGTTGGAATTACACAGGCAATGGTGGTTTGGGCCAAGAGACGTCCGAAAAAAGATTATCCCGATGGTCACGGCGATAACCCTAATCCCCTACAAGTATTGGCTCAGAATCTCTTCACGCCAAATTCTTCTACGATTGCAATGCACACAGGGAAATATCTAACTAAGGCCGATACTCAACCTAAGTCCAGCCCTACTGGGTGGAGGGGTATGAAGCACCCGATGGTCACAGTGTGTTCATACATGAATCCCCATTAAGCTAGATGTTTCTAGTACAAGTGCGATGGTCACAAACCAAGTACAACCTAATAGTTGAAATACAAAGTTCTCATGCAAATCAACACATCAAAGTTCACCAAACTTAAACCACAAACAAAACCAAATACCATAAATGTAAATCACAACATCCATACAATGAACTTCATCCCAAGTTTCACCAGATGCCCGGTAACTTTGGGAGTATAGTTCAACATGAATAAAAGAGAGATCTCAAGATACACATGAAGCATAAACAAAACCAAAGAAACTACCTTGAAATGTTAACTAGAAGGTGGTGATGAGAGCTTGTCGAATCTACGCCGGTGAGCCAATTCATGTTCTACCTCTGCAACCCCTTGAAGCTCTATAAAATAATGGTGGAGAAATGGTGGCCAAAAGACAACATCCAAGATGTCATAATCCTTCTTTTAAAACCCTCTCGGGATGGCTTGCGGCCTGGCTTAAGGTCAATAAATGAGCAGCGAGGATCATATGAATTCCACCGAAATTCGCATAAGTTGCTATAGCAAACTGCTACAGTATAGTGCTACAGTAGACCTGCTGCATTATTGTTGCTCTCTAAATTGCTAGCGGTTGACTTCGCAGCAGTGAGTTTGCCGTAAAGATTTCCAGACTTAGAATTTTCCCTAAATCATCGTGCTTGAAGCTGCTATAGTATCGCTATCGTGCCCGGGGCCCAAAAACGCCGCTTTTGGTGTAAATTTCTTCTCAATTCACGTCGTTGAGCTAACCTAGCCTTCTTTAGTACTTGAAACATGAAATAAACCAATTTAGACTGAAAAGGGCATCGATTCATCAAGAAAGTAGAGAAATCATGCATACTCATATGTATAAAATAAGTACATTTAGACGTTTATCAAACATCATGATAGCGTTGAGCTATACCTGCAAGTGCACGGGTCGTCAAGTAATACCTCTCGTGCGAACACGAGAGGGTCGTATTCCCTAGGGCCCGAGAAGCTACCCTTACTTCCTTTTTACAATGTTGTTCAACCGACAAGATTTAAGTTAGCAAATTGGATGCAGAGAAACTAAATAAATAAATAAATAATGCAAATCGATGAGGACAAGATACAAGATAAATTAGGGCTAGGAGTAGTCACGGATGATGATTCACTTAGGGGCTACTAAAGTAAGTTGGATGCTTGAACTAACATGAAAGTGGCTAGAATGGAACGAGGAAACAATAGATTAGGCCAACTCGATGGTCATGGCAATTGATTCCTAATCCGGTACGGGTATTGGAATATGGTATTTCTACCGCCCAAGATCTCCCTACGATTGCTATGGGTACAATGGTTTTCTCAAACTAGGGTTGAAGTGCAACTTGGTATTTAACCCTAAGAGTGGAGGAGTACAAATACCCGATGGTCACGGCATATTTATACATATTTCCCTTCCAAAGTTTGGTGAGTCTAACACTAGGGCAATGGTCATGCAACCTAGCATTTCCTAAGACTTTTGATACATAGATTTCTCATTCATATCAAGCATGAAAAAACACCAAACAATGGATCACAAACAAGGCACAAACATTAATTAAAACAAAACAACCAAAACATCACAAGTTCACCCCCAAGGTTCACCTACATCCGGTGACCTTGGGGTTTAGTTGCTCATGTTCACTAAATACAACAAGGAATACATGAAAACAACCAACAAAAGCATGAGAAGAACTCCCTCAAAGAATGAAGGCTGGAGAAGTTCCAAAGACGGCACTCAAAGAGGTGGCTTCCCTTGTCTTCAACCTCCAAATGTATGCTCTAGATCATAGATCCTTCCTAAAACCTTGCTCTCCTCGCCAAATCCTCGCTGAGATCGCCCTCCTAAAGCTTCTTCTTTCTCAGATCCGGTGTAGTGGTGAGAGGCCCTCAGAAGAATACTTTATGTCCCCAAAAGAAACCCTAGAAATTCCCATAAAAGGATGAATTCGTACCTCTTCACGAGTGAGCTCACGGTCCATATATGGCCCGTGAGGTAGCCTGTAATGTGAGTCGAAAGAATCTGCAAAGTTGCGAAACTACTACAGTACTGCTGCAGTAACACTTCTATAGTACTGTCGTCCCTGAATTCCTTGCGGTTGACCTCACGGCCGTGAGCTTTCCCGTGAGGATTTCCAGACTTAGAAAAATTCTTCAAATGTGCGTGCTTCAAGCTGCTACAGTGTTGCTGCAGTGCCCCCGGGACCACAAAACACCGATTTCGGCTTGGGTTTCTTCTCAAATCGTGTAGTTGAGCTCACCTAGGCATCTTTTACACCTGAAACATGAAATAACCCAATTTAGATCACAAAAGGGCATCGATTTAATAAGAAAATATGAAAACTTTGCGCATGCATAGGTATAAAATACGTACATTTAGACGTTTATCAACATCCCCACACCTAAGCGTTTGCTTGTCCCCAATCAAACAAACATGAAGAAGAGGGGCAAGAAGATAAACAGCTAAATATACGACCTCAAGCTCAAAAGTAAAGAACTCCACAAGCACAAATGGACACAAATTAAGAAGTAAGCTGTTCAATGAATAGTACAATAATATTAGCTCTATTTCCCCTAGAGTGCCCCTAGAGTGCTAACTCCCACCTTGACCTCCACACCTTGGACTACCCCAGGATGCCCATTCACCCAACACACAATGAAATCAGCATTAAAGTATTAAAAATACCATCAATACTCAGTTAACAGTCCTTTGGTTGCTAGATATAACTTTAGCTCACAAGTGACTATACTGCGAATACCAAGGGATTAAGATACTTTATTACTTCTCACATATATACAGACATACAGTTTTTTTTTAAGTCCCCGACTAACGTAGACTGCACAAAAAATCTTTCAGACGGATGCACATGCTGGCCAGGCACAAGAGCCACCCATCCTACTTGATTATAGTCCACATAGACACATTCATGCTATAGTAGCAGAGGAATACTGTCACAGACTTTTTTTCTACAGACTATCTCTCAAATCCCCTGGTTAAACCCACTACAATAGTTCACTTCAGGCTAAAAAAAACAATGAAGGAGCTCAAAAGCTCTTAAAAGATTATTGAAAATAGAATTTAACAATCCAATGCCAAAATCATTATGATGGGTTGGTTGGAGTGTACAAGGTAAAAGTGATTGTGAACAGGTATATGGGTACACTAAAGGTGAAACATAACTACATTCAAGCACAGATAAAGTACAGCTTACAACTATCATTCTACCAAGCCAGGAAGTTCTAAACATGTAAATCATAGCTATCATGGGTCATCAAAACATGCAATGATATAAAGTACTCCAAAAATCCATCCCCACACCTCAAGTTGTACATTGTCCCCAATGTACATAAGTCAGTAGACCAGAGTGGGACAAACATGCTAGGTACAAGAAAATGGAGTAAAGAAAACTTTCCCAAACTGTTGATAACGTGTGTGACATGATCCTCTAGTGTTGGGGTCAAACAGTGCAAGTAGGGCATGGAGTGTGAAACGCTGTGACAATTCCCCTGAAAATATGATAAGTGCTCATGTTATAGTAATGCAAAGCGTTATTATCTTGCAATGAGCATTAATTTAATCAGATTTTAGTGATAAAGAAGAGAAATGAAGTAATCGACATAATCTACCATTGATTGTGTGCCCAATTCAATGACCTCGATGAAGAACGATGAATTCTGGAGCATTTCGGCTAAGTACTGTAGCCGTTACTGTAGCAAAATTCAGTAACGAAAAGCACTATAGCAAAGCTACTGTTCACTGTTGCCGAAAATCAGGATTTCAGATAGTTCACACGGGCGTGTGGAAATTCGACACGGCCGTGCACTGTAGCAAAATACTTTAGCAAAAACACTGCAGCAAAGTTACTGTTCACAGTGCCGAAAAATCACGATTTCAGAATTTCCACACGGCCGTGTGGAATTAAGACACGGGCCTGTGGAATTCCTGGTTTTTCACAGGGCCGTGTATAATTAACACAGGGGTGTGTGGAACTCCGATTTCAGCCCGATTTCAGCCTATAAATAGCCCGTTTTCAGATCTATTTGGGGACCCTCCCTTTCTATCACTTGGATATCTTTTGGGGGTTTTCGGCTAGGGTTTGGAGAGGTTCTTGGAGGTCTTTGGAGGCTATTAAACGGCATCGACATCGACATCCTTTGGAAGAAAGCTATTTGGGAAGCTCTCATCAGTATTGATTTGTCGAGGTGTGCCCTAGGCTTGATAAGGGATTCGTTGGAGAAGACACGCGACTACACAAGACCATCGATACGATCTACAAGGGGGTTTTCTTTATGGTTTTCATGCATATGTTCTTAAACTATTTATTGATTTTGTATTGCTCCATGGAGAGCTAAACCCTAGTGGGTATTCGGACTTGTAAACCCTAGGATGATATTGTTTCTATGACTTTTATTATGCTTTCTTAATTTAATGTTCTATTATTGAGTTCCAATCTTTCATGCCGATTGTATGAGATTTTCCCTTAGCTGTGACACTAGGGTTGAGAATCTATTAGGTATTCCTTTGAGGGTGTGACAACCTCTATAGGATTAGACTACACAAGGTTGGAGAGGGTTGAGAGGGAGAGTTGTGAGGTAGCGATGTACCCCTTTCCCCTCCGGTATGGTTTCTCCCTACCTCCGTTTCCTTGTTTCATTAGCGGTCGAGATAGAGTGAAGTGAATCTTAGGTTTGGGACTGTGTGTTTAAGGATAGTGTTGGGGTTAGTCAAGAGTCAAGAGTCGTAGTGAATCTTAATGCCGGGGCATAGTGTTGGGGTTAGTCACGGTTGACCTTAGGTTTGGGACTGTGTGTTTAAGGATATCCTCGACTCAATTAGACATCAATTAGAGGGTATAATACTAGTTTTGCACTAGAAGCATTAGTCTTAGTGGGAGCTTTGTCTGGGTACCCCATCTTTATATCGATTACCTCTCCTACCCTCATTATTCTTCTTGCACTCTTTTATTTTCTTTTACATTTATATATATATATATATATATATATATATATATATATATATATATATATACTTCTTTCATCATCGACTTCTTTCATAGCTAAATAGCGAGAACACTTGTTTCTGAACACTATTCCCTGTGGATACGACTACCAACTCACCAGGGTATTTTTATTACTTCGACAACCCGTGCACTTGCGGGGTACACACGCAAGGGGTGTGTCAAAGTTTTTGGCGCCGCTGCCGGGGAATAGGCGTTTTAGAGACATTTGTACTTTGCTATTTTAGCTATTCATCCTTTATTCTATTTCACCTTTTTCTTATTCTTCCATCATTCTTATTTGTTTTCTTTTGTTTTGTCTTACTTTTTCTTACAAGGGGCCTAAATGGAGATTGATGCAATCATTGAGCTATATTCTCAAGTTGAAGCTTTCAGTACAAAGCTTGATAAAGTTATTACTTCACAACAACAGAGCAATCCAGGCTATAGCACACATCATCCAAGTGAGAGGAGCTAGCAAAATTTTTTATGGAATAACGATGGACAACATTGTGAAGCATCTCAAGAGCGATTTCAAAAGGATGAGAGACTCGAAGAGGACGCACCTCCGTGGAAAAAAGTGCTAGATAACTTTATTGAAGCATCCGATGCCTCTTGCCAAAGTATGGAAGCCACACGAAAGTGTCATGAAGCCTCCTACAACAACCTTGAACATCAATTAGGATGGATACTTGACACACTCTCCAAGGAACATGAAGTATTTGAGCAAGTAAAGCAAGACCCTTGTAGAGATGATGTGGTCGTGAATGATAATGAAGAAACGGGGCATACCGAGTGTGTTAATGTAGAAATTGAAGAGGAAAAAGTAGAACGTCATTTGGAGAATTGGGATTGCTTGAATGAAGATGGTGCTTGTGAGCAAGAAAATTTTCGACGAGGTGTGCCCTAGGCTTGACAAAGGATTCGTTGGAGAATACGTGCGGCTCTACAAGACCATCGATACGATCTACAAGTGGTTTTTCTTTATGGTTTTCATGCATATGTTCTTAAACTCTTTATTGATTTTGTATTGCTCCATGGAGAGCTAAAGCCTAGTGGGTATTTGGACTTGTAAACCCTAGGACTATTATGTTTCTATGACATTGATATTATGTTTTTCCATTATTGATGAATAAATTTGAGTTTGAATCTTAATTATTTTTGCAATTGTTTTCCCTTAACCGTAACACTAGGGTTAAGAACAATGCAGGTTATCCTTTGGATGTGTGACAACTCCTATAGGATTAGAATACTTAGGGTTCAAGAGGGTTGAGAGGGTGAGTCGTGAGGTAGCGGAACGTCCACTTTCCCCTCTGATGTGATTCTCCCTTCCTCCATGTTCCATGATTTATTAGCGGTCGAGATAGAATTAGGTGCTAGGCGATAAACTCACCTAGAGCTTTATTGCGCAAATACCAAAGTATAGGGTTGAAGTGAATCTTAGCACCGGGACTTAATTTAGACTAGGGTTCACTCACCTGGAGCAAAGGGTTAGAACTATACATAGGAATAGGGTTAATCACTAGGAGTCCCTAGAACTAAAGGCAATTCCACATAGTGTGAGGCTTAGGTAGATAGACTATCCTAGGGCTTAGTTGACAGGTCAACGAGAGTCAAGGGTCGTAATGAATCCTAATGACCGGAACATAGTATTGGGATTAGTCACGGTTGACCTTAGGTTTGGGACAATGTATTTAAGGATTTCCTCGACTCAATTAACATCAATACGAAGGTATAATAGCATTATCTTGCACTAAAAGCATAAGTCTTAGGGGTAGCTTGTACGGATACCCCATCTTTATATCGATTACCTCTCCTATCTTTATTGCCCTTTTTGCACTCTTTTACTTTCTTATATATATATATATATATATATATATATATATATATATATATATATATATATATATATATATATATATATCTACATATTGAATTCTCTTATCATCGATTCCATTTATTGCTAAAATAGTGATAACGCTTGTTTCTGAACACTATTCCCTGTAGATATGACTACCCACTCACTAGGGCATTTTATTAGTTCGATAACCCATGCACTTGCGGGGTACACACACAAGGGGCGTGTCAAGTTTTTGGCGCCGTTGACATGGGCCCGAAAGTACACTTCCTAATTCATGATTCATGTTCTGCTCCATACAAAAAGGGTCAATAATGGTTCCTAACTCTGTGAAAAGATTACCCACTGGTTGATCAAACTCAGTATGATTAGTAAATGATTGAACAACGAATAACCGTATTTTCTGTTCGACAACCTTAACCAATCTTGTAAGTGTATCAAAAGCTTCAATTGTGTCAAACATCCTTTCAGACGCTAAAATCAAAGAAAGGAAAAACGGTGAGAATGACGGTAGATAAAAGAAGTGTGAAATAGAAAACGAAGTGAAATAGCTAAAATAGCGAAAAACAAGTATCGGAAATAAGCCTATTCCCCAGCAACAGCGCCAAAAACTTTGACAGGGGCCCGAAAGTGCACGGGTTGTCAAAGTAATAAAATACCCTCGTGAGTGGGTAGTTGTATCCATAGGGAATAGGGATTTGAGATATAAGTATTCACTATTTAGCTAACGCGATGTGTGAAACGAAATCAGAGAGTGAGTGCGAGAATAATTGGTAATAGCAAGAATTAAAAGAGAAGTGTGGAAGATGAGAGAGTGCAAGTAAGAGTAGAAGAGTAGGACAAGCAATGGGAGAAGTTGGGTATCCGGACAAGCTACCCCAAGGACTTATGCTTCTAGTGCAAGACAATGCTATTATACCCTTCCTATTGATGTTAATTGAGTCAAGGAGATCCTTAAACACACAGTCCCAAACCTAAGGTCAACCGTGACTAAACCCAACACTATGTTCCAGTCATTAGGTTTCACTACGACCCTTGACTCTCGTTGATCTGTCAACTAAGCATATGGGAGTCTATCAACCTAAGCCTCACAATGTGTGGAATTGCTTTAAGTTCTAGGGACTCCTAGTGATTAACCCTGTTTCTATGTGTAGTTCTAACCCTTTGGTCCAGGTGAGAGAACCCTAGTCTAAATTAAGTCCCGACACTAAGATTCACTTCAACCCTATACCTTGGTATTTGTGCAATAAAGCCCTATGGGAGTTTATCTCCAAGAATCTAACTCTATCTCACCGCGAATAAATCATGGAACATGGAGGTTGGGAGAATCACACCGGAGGGGAAAGAGGACGTTCTGCTACCTCACGACTCACCCTCTCAACCCGCTTCAACCTTAAGTAGTCTAATCCTATAAGAGTTGTCACACATCCAAAGGATAACCTAGATTGTTCTCAACCCTAGTGTCACGGCAAAGGGAAAACAATAATAAAAAAAGAGAAATTAAGATTGAAACTCAATTTTATTCATCAATTACGGAAATGCATAATAGCAATGTCAAAGAATATAATACTCATAGGGTTTACAAGTCCGAATACCCATAAGGGGTTTAGCTCCTCATAAAGCTATACAAATCCATCAAAATAATAATAAGAACACAAATTGAATGCATAGATAAAAACCCCCTTGTGTGCGATGTGGTCGTGGTCTTGTGCCGCCATCGGACGTTGATGTCGACGCCGATGACGCGCTTCAAACCTCCATGAAGTCCTCTCCAAACCCTCGCCGTTCCTCTCCAGAAGTTAGGGCAAAGAAAAGACAAAAAGATCCCGAAAATTGTCTCCAAAACAGGCTTTTATAATCTTGAGTCGCGGCTAAAATTTGAACTTATCGCGATTTCACATGGTCGTGTGGAATTTCCACACCCCCGTGTGAACTTTCTGGTTTTCTAAATTTCTGCCGAAAATGAACAGGAACTTGCTACAGTGTTTTGCTACAATGCTGCTATAGTTACTTGCCGAAACGCTCCTGAATTGGGCACACAATCAACGGTAGATCATGTTGATTGCTTCAAATCTCCTAATTTGGTGAAGTTCTCCTTGTTAGCATGAGCTAAACTTATTGTGAATGTGACTGCCTTTGTGCCCCTCCAAAGGAGGTTGCACACACTCACAAGTCTTTACTCATGCCATGCTCCTTGCTTAGTCCGAGAATCTTCCCAACAATGGTGAACACAATCTAACTTCGTTCATTTCCTTCACTTTATCTGCACAAAAGTAAACAAATGCACAATTTTTAGTGATAAAATCTGATTAAATTAATGCTCATTGCAAGATAATAACGCTTCGTATTACTATAACATGAGCACTTATCAGCCGTTGCGGGGGAATAGGTGTTTTTAGAGACATTTGTACTTTGCTATTTTAGCTATTCATCATTCATTCTACTTCACCTTTTCTTATTCTTCCATCATTCTAATTTGTTTTCTTTTTTTTTTGTCTTACTTTTTCTTGCAAGGAGCCTAAATGGAGATTGATCAAGTCATTGAGCTATATTCTCAAATTGAAGCTCTAAGTAAAAAGGTCGATAGAATTTTTGCTTCACAACAACAAATTAACCCATGCTACAGCACATCTCATTCAAATGATTGGAGCTACCAAAACGTCTTATGGAATAGTGATGGACAACATTCGGAAGCACCTCAAGAGAAATTTCAAAAGGATGAGATACTCGAAGAGGATGAACCTCAGTGGAAAAAAGCGATAGATAACTTTATTAAAGCATCCGATGCCTCTTGCCAAAGTATGGAAGCCACGCGAAAATGTCATGAAGCCTCCTATAACAACCTTGAGCATCAATTATGATGGATACTTGACACACTCTCTAAGGAAAATGAAGTATTTGACCAAGCAACGCAAGTTCCTTGTTGAGATGATGTGGTAGTGAACGATAATGAAGAAATGGGGTTGACTGAGTACATTGCTATAGAAATTGAAGAGAAAAAAAAAGAACATCAATTGGAGAATTGGGATTGCTTGAATGATGATGGTGCTTGTGAGCAAGGAAATTTTCAAGGAGATTTGTTAGTGTCATGTTCCCTTCAAGATGAAAATACACAGGAAGAACCAAACCCTAAGGTAATGGAACAAGCACCGTTCTTTGGGATTGATCAACTCACAAAAAGCAAGAAAGAGACATTGGGTTTGGGACAAGACGTGGGGAGGATATTTAAACCATCCAATGACCCACCTATGCTAAGCTTGGAAAATTCCCAACCCAAATTGTTTCCTTGGAGGCCAAAAGTAAGATGGTTGGACCCTCCAACAAATACTCCACCCCGGCAAGTAGATTTTTGGTTCAAAGGAAGTAGCTATGCAAGTTCTTGTCGGGAGGAACACACTATTTTCAAGCCGTCTTAAGGTAAGAAAGAGGTACGTCAAGCTTAGTGGCGTTAAACAAGCGCTTCTTGGGAGGCAACCAAAGTTTTTATTGCTTTTCTAGGATTAGTTTAGTTTTAGCATGAATACTTGCCTAGTGTTGGTGTTTTCAATTTATTATGCGTGTGCTGTGATTTTCACATGGATTATTGGTGTTTTAGTGTGTCTAATTATGATTGTCGAAGATTTGGGTCGTTTGAGTATATTTTCATGGATCTCTGGTTGAATTTTTATCGTATATGCAGGCTCTGAACGTTGTATTTAAGTTTCTGAAATTTTCTGCAAAGCCTATAATTTTTTCTAAGTCATCAGAGAAGACACACGGCCGTGTGGAATTTCCACACAGGCGTGTGTCACCTTTTAGAGCTCATCCCAAGATGGCACAGGGGCGTGTGACTGCCCCTGTGAACGACCTTGTGAAGGGCACACGGCCATGTGGCATTTCCACACGGCCGTGTGGATTTCTGCAGAACTGCAACTCTCATTCCAGAGAGTCCACAGGGGCATGTGGATTACCCTGTGAGTGCCAATGTATTACGGCACACGGCCGTGTGGAATTTCCACACGGCCGTGTGAAACTCTGCAGAGACTTCCCTTCCATCCCAAAAAACACAGGGGCGTGTGGCCGCCCCTGTGAGAGGTCCTATGAAAAGCACACGGCCGTGTGGATTTCTCACACGGCCGAGTGGAACACTTTGAGTTTTTCGGGATATCCAGAGAGGCCATAGGGGCATGTAGGTGCCCCTATGGCCGGCCTTGTGCTTGGCCAGGTTGGGCACACGGCCGTGTGGAATTTCCACACGGCCGTGTGTATGCGTTTCAAGGCAAACAGAGGAAACACAGAGGGGTGTGATTGCCCCTGTGAACACTAGCAGTGAAGGCACACGGCCGTGTGAAAATTCCACACGGCCGTGAGGATGTATAGAACACGATAGGCTGTAATTTAATTCTAAAATCGTTTTTGCCTTTTCAATTATAAATGCCTCCACACTTATGGAATGCTTCCTCCCATCTTTCCAACCCTCTCTTCGTTTGTTTAAGTAGTTTTTAAGTTGTTTTCCGGCCATATTCAAAGTTTTTGATTTCCATTTGTCGGCAAGCATCTTTTCTCCTTTTCTTCGTCAATCTTTTCTTTCTTTTCTAGCACCAGGATCACTATCAACAATAGCAACAGCATCGGCACCAGTAGCAGACGAGACCGACCCTTGAGGCGTTTCTAGTTTTATGTTTCTTTTGTTTTATTTTACTTTTATTGAGCTTCACTGAACCCCCTTGTGTATACGTGCAAATGCTCTTGGATGTAAGGAAATTGAGGAATAGTTATACACACTATCATGGGACCGTATGTGCTCCACAACACATTGAGACTCAACTCTCAATGAAACTAGCTCCATCAAACGCAACACTTGGAGTTCAGGGGAGTAATGTTTCAATTGCCCACTTCCACACTAATTGTTTTAATTGCTATTGAGGACAATGTACATCTTAAGTGTGTGTGTGTGGGTGGGGGGGGGGGGGAGTTCACATTGCACACACCTTATACTTGTGCGTTCAATTGCTTATGCGCATGTAGCCTATGGCAGTTCACCTCAGTTGCAACGATTGTATTCTTAGAGTGTAGGAGAATTTTTAAACATTGTATTCTATCATGCTCTAGTTTTTACTTGAATTTTTAGGGAATTTTGACTCGATTACCTTATATTGCACAATTTACTCTTGGAATCTTTTGGAAACTCAATCTTGAAGTGTTTAAGGACAAGTTTATCGTCGTTCTTAGTTTTACTTTGGAAAATGCATATAAAAAAATAATAAAAATAATAAAAATGAGAAAAATATGGAAAATGAGAAAAAGAAAATATATATATATATATGAGTTTGTGAATATGTGCTCTACTTTATTTATGCATTTGGAGTGGAAAGAGCTACCACCTATGAAGTATGTAGCTACTCTCATAAGTCGGATACAAGTTATGCCCTAATGAGAGAAAAAGCTATCTCATGGGATGCGTGAAAGCTACTACCCGGGTAGAAAGAGCTACCTCTTCGAAAGAGTGAAAGCCACCTTTGGCGGCCGCCTAGGAAAGGGCTACCTTCGAGATTGTGTGAAGCTACTACTTCCTTTCTTGCTTTTTGTATATAAATAAGTCCTTGTTAACAAAAGTTTGAGGAGTACTCGTTGGGTTGTCATGAGTGAGTTCACACACACACTTACACATTTTCGAGTTGATTGACCCTTTTTATTCATGTTTTTAGCTAGAGCAATGTTATCCTTATGCGATGTTTTGATTTTCCCTTAATTGTAGAATGCTTTCTTTGCATACTTTAGGTGAACCTAAGGCCGAGCACTTTCAATTATTCTTCCCAAGTATGTTCACGTTTTATTTTTGCTTGAGGACTAGCAAAAGTTTAAGTGTGGGGGAGTTTGATAAGTGCTCATGTTATAGTAATACGAAGTATTATTATCTTACATTGAGCATTACTTTTATTAGATTTTATCATTAATTTGTGTGCATTTGTGTGCTTTTGTGCATTGTAGGGTTATGGAGACAATTTGGAGAAAAAGAAGCAAGAATAGGTTTTGTTCACCATTGTTGAGGAGTTCTCGGACCAAGCAAGGAACAAGGCATGAGTCTAGGCTTGTGGGTGTGTGCCAACCTTCATTGGAGGGGCACAAAAGGCAGTCACATTCACAAAAGTCTAACTCATGTAGGATTGGAGAATTTCGCCAATGAAGAGAAATGAAGTAATCGACATAATCTACCGTTGATTTTGTGCCCAACTCAATGGTCCCGATGAAGAACGATGAATTCGGGAGCATTTCGGCGGAGTACTGTAGCAGTTACTATAGCTAATTATTGTAACGAAAACACTGTTGCAAGTTACTGTTCACAGTCTGCCGAAAATCAACAAAACAGAATTTCCACCCGGCCGTGTGGAATTAACACACAGGCGTGTGGAAAATGCACTGGGTCGTGTGGAACTCCGATTTCAGCCAGATTTTAGCCTATAAATAGCCCGTTTTCAGATCTATTTGGGGGACCCTCCCTTTCTATCTCTTACCTATCTTTTGGGGGGCTTTCGGCTAGTGTTTGGAGAGGTTCTTAGAGGTCTTTGGAGGCAATTATACGGCATCGACATCGACATCTATTGGAAGATAGCTATTGGGGGAGCTTTTGTCGGCATCGATTCGGCGAGGTGTGCCCTAGGCTTCAGAAGGGACTCGTTGGAGAAGACGTGCGGCTCCATAAGACCATCGATATGATCTACAATGGGGTTTTCTTTATGGTTTTCATGCATATGTTCTTAAACTCTTTATTGATTTTGTATTGCTCTATGGAGAACTAAACCCTAGTGGGTATTTGGACTTGTAAACCTTAGGACTATTATGTTTCTATGACATTGATATTATGCTTTTCCATTATTGATAAATAAATTTGAGTTTCAATCTTAATTATTTTTGCAATTGTTTTCCCTTACCTGTAACACTAGGGTTAAGAACAATGTAGGTAATCCTTTGGATGTGTGACAACTCCTATAGGATTAGAATACTTAGGGTTCAAGAGGGTTGAGAGGGTGAGTCGTGAAGTAGCGGAACGTCCACTTTCCTCTCAGATGTGATTCTCCCTACCTCCATGTTCCATGATTTATTCACGGTAGTGATAGAGTTATGTGCTAGGCGATAAACTCCCCTAGGGCTTTATTGTGCAAATTCCAAAGTATAGGGTTGAAGTGAATCTTTGCACCGGGACTTAATTTAGACTAGGGTTCTCTCACCTAGACCAAAGGGTTAGAACTATACATAGGAATAGGGTTAATCACTAGGAGTCCCTAGAACTTACGTCAATTCCACATAGTGTGAGGCTTAGGTAGATAGACTCCCCTAGGGCTTAGTTGACAGGTCAACGAGAGTCAAGTGTCGTAGTGAAATCTAATGACCGGAACATAGTGTTGGGATTAGTCACGATTAACCTTAGGTTTGGGACCGTGTATTTAAGTATTTCCTCAACTCAATTAACATCAATAGGAAGATATAATAGCATTGTCTTGCACTAGAAGCATAAGTCCTTGGGGTAGCTTGTCCGGATACCCCATCTTTATATCGATTACCACTCCTACCTTTATTGCCATTTTTGCACTCTTTTACTTTCTTATATATATATATATATATATATATATATATATATATATATATATATATATATACATATTGAATTCTCTTATCATCGATTCCATTTATATCTAAAATAGTGATAACGCTTGTTTCTGAACACTATTCCCTGTGGATACGACTACCCACTCACCAGGGTACACATGCAAGGGCGTGTCAATGCGCGTAATGTAGGGTCCGGCATAGATGGCTCCAAGGCGAACAAACTTTCCCTGATGAGCAAGAGCTTCAACAACCAAGTGGCCCATATGAAGGGGGTACCACTGTATGATACTGTACAACATCAACAGGTCCGTGCGAGATACCACCCCGGTAGAATCCAGTCGAGCCCCTATGCCACGTGTCACTAGAGCATGTATATACTTGTGGGTCGGGTCCTTCAACTGGAAGACCTTCTTGGTGTGCGAACTGGTGGCAATGGAATCCCAGTAGGTGGCACCACTCATAGGATACTGGAAATCCTTGCCTAAATTTTTGAATTCCAGCCTTTGGGTGAATGCTTCCGTATAAAATCCCATGTAAAGCCCCAACTGATCTTGAGTTATTCTGTGGCTCTTCCCAAAAGCATGAAATGATATGTAACTGGATATGTGAGAGAAGGAACTGACATTAAACACTTCAAATGTGCTCAACACCTCGAGTGTCAATTCTTTATATGTAGGTTCGTCTATGGCAAATAGCTTGTCACATCCCCCATGAGAAATAAGTTCCAAGATTGTTTCATCCAAACCCAAGAGCTTCAAAATATCCCAATCAGTTCGTCGAATTGTACCAAAACTCTTGCGTGAAAGACGTGCTAATCGGGTTTTATGGTCCTCATTCTTAAGCTTGGGTTGTTCCGGAGGTGGATGGGGCTCATTCTGGGCTCTTTTGTATGCTACCTTTTTTCACCCTCATCCTACAAGATCAAAGGAGCCACCATTAAACAAGTTACAAGCAAAGCATAAGTGGAAAAATGAAAGATTGATGAAATATATACAGTGCTACAGTAATTCCGAGAAATTTTGGCAAGAGTCTTGTTTGAAAACTTGATGATCTAAAAATACAACCATTCCAAAACACCATTACAAGATTGCAACAGCCAAGGAGAGAAGAAACCATGGAAAAATCAGCCCTAACAACCATGAGAACACCAAGTTCATGAGAAAGCATGCTCACCTCAAAACCTAGGGTTTATGGAGTGATCCTTAGGTTTAATCTAGCAAAAAGAGTGGTTTTTCTTCAAAACTTAAGCACAAAATGTTTTTAGAGGAGGAAGAGAGAGTTTTAAAGCAAGAAAAATTCAAGGAAATGGAAGAGAAATGAAGTAGAAGTGAGGGATAGAAGGGTAGAAGATGGTGAATAGAATGAAGGACCAAATGGCCCTTAAAAGCCCAAGGAACGAAGGGTCTCACGGGTTGGCTCATGGCCGTGAGCCCACCCGTGAGCCCCCTCAGCTTAGCTCATGGCCAAGCTCACGGCCGTGAGCTTGGCCGTGAGGCCTCTCGCGATGGCTTGCGGGCGAGCTCACGGGCGTGAGCTCGGCCGCAAGCACTTTGGGGATAGATTGCGGGCAAGCTCACAGCCGTGAGCTTGCCCACAAGGGCTCTCTGACTTGCATAAGGGCACATTCATGGGCATTAAACGGCTCTCAACTCATTTTAGCATTGAAGAACACTTCTCTAAGTCTTAAAAACACTGAAAATAAAGCCGAATAAATCATGAAAGTACTCAAAACATGAATCTCATGATATCTAATCACAAAATAACTCACAACAACACACAAGCATGCATGAATGATGAAACAAAAATTGATGAAAAGATGACTACAACATGAAGAAGACTTAGAAAACTAACATGCCAACACACTTCAAGAATACGTAAAAGAACTAAGACATGCATTCAAACCACAAGAAAATGGAATTGCATTGAATTTAAAACTTGGGTTGCCTCCCAAGAAGCGCTTGGTTAACGTCATTAGCTTGATGTGTTTTACCTCAAAATTCATGGTGGGACAAAGGGAGGAAAGTTACCTCCATTCTTTGGTGATGCATTGTTACCCGAAAAATAATGCTTCAATCGGTGTCCATTGACCTTAAAAGTCACTTTTTGCGGATGAGATACCTCAACGGCGCCATGAGGAACACTTGAGTCATGGTGTAAGGGCCATGCCATCGGGATTTTAATTTTCCAGGGAAAAGTTTCAGTCGTGCATTGAAAAGTAGCACTTGGTCCCCAGGTTGAAAGCACTTAGCTTGCTTAATATGCCGGTCATGATATTCTTTCATCTTCTCTTTATATTTAACCGATGTATCATATGCCAGAGCTCGCCATTCCTCTAATTCATTCAGTTGGAGTTTCCTTTTTCGACCACAAAGATAAGGATCAAAATTGAGTTGCTTTATGGCCCAATAGGCCCTGTGTTCCAATTCGACCGGTAAGTGACATGTCTTTCCATATACCATTCGATAGGGAGTGGATCCAATAGGTGTCTTGTATGCGGTTCTATATGCCCACAATGCGTCATCAACTTGGTCAGTCCAATCCCGTCGGTGATAATTGACTGTTTTCTCAAGGATCCGCTTCAACTATCTATTCGAAACTTCAACCTGGCCGCTGGTTTAAGGATGATAAGCAGTTGAAACTCGGTGCGACACCCCGTATCGTTTTAGCACTTTTTCAAATTGAGAGTTACAAAAGTGGGTGCCCCGATCACTAATGATTGTTCTGGGTGCCCCGAATTGGGAAAATAATTTTTTTAAGAATTTCACAACAACTCTTGCATCACATGACGGGGAGGCTTGTGCTTCTACCCATTTCGAGACATAATCCACTGCCACAAGAATATATTTCTTTCCCTGGGAGTTGGGGAACGGGCCCATGAAATCAATACCCCAAACATCAAATACTTCGCATGCTTGATTCCATGATTGTGGCATTTCTTCTCTTTTAGAGATATTCCCCGATCGCTGACATCTGTCGCAATGCTGCACCAATGCCTGAGCATCTTGAAATATAGTTGGCTAATAAAACTCAGCATCAAGAACCTTCTTAACTGTTCGGCTTCGACTATAATGGCCTCCTATCGGTCCAAAATGACAATGTTTCAAGATGTCTTGCCCTTCCACGTTTGAAACACACCTTCTAACAATTTGATCAGAGCAGACCCTAAACAAGTGGGGGTCCTCCCAAAAATAGTACTTCACATCAGCAAAGAACTTCTTCCTTTGTTGGTGAGTGAGCCACTTGGGGAAAGTTTTTGCTGCCAGATAGTTAGCAATGTCAGCGAACCATGGGGTCTCATCTACTGCTACCACTTGAATACTACACAGTTGCTCCCCAGGGAATGTATCATTTATCTCTCTTCTTTCCCTTGCCTCGTTAGTGGGACCCTCAAGGCGCGAGAGGTGATCAGTAGCTAAGTTTTCTGCCGTATTTTTGTCTCTTATCTCTATATCAAACTCCTGTAGTAGCAGCACCCAGCGAATTGATCCAGGCTTAGTATCAGACTTGTTCAACAGATATTTTAGGGCAGAATGGTCGGTATAGACAATCACCTTAGATAGCACCAAATATGACCAAAACTTGTCAAAAGCAAAGACTACCGCCAGCAATTCTTTCTCGGTAGTGGTATAATTTTCCTGGGCATCATTCAAGGTTTTGCTTGGATAGTAAATTGGATGGAAGTGTTTCTCCCTTCGTTGTCCAAGTACCGCACCAACTGCAAAGTCGCTCGCATCACACATCAACTCAAAAGGTAAACTCCAGTTAGGAGAAACCATGATTGGTGCTTCAACCAGCCTCTGTTTAAGTGTTAAGAAGGCGCGCATACATTCACTATTGAATTCAAAAGGGGCATCCTTCTCCAAAAGCTTTTTCAATGGTCGAGCAATGGATGAGAAATCTTGCACAAATCTCCTGTAGAACCCAGCATGTCCCAAAAAACTTCTGACTGCTTTCACTGACGTTGGGGGTGGTAGTTTCTCAATAGTATCAATCTTTGCCCTGTTTACCTCAATCCCATGTTTTGAAATTTTATGTCTAAGTACTACACCTTCCTTGACAATAAAATGGCACTTTTCCCAGCTGAGTACTAGATTCGCCGCCTCACATCTGCTTAAGACCCATTCAAGGTTTTTGAGGCAAAATTCAAATGAATCACCAAAAACTGAGAAGTCATCCATGAAGACTTCCACAATGTCTTCCACCATATCCTCAAAAATAGCCATCATACATCTTTGGAAAGTGGCCGGTGCATTACAAAGCCTAAATGGCATCCGACGGTAGGTAAATGTGCCGTAGGGGCAGGTGAAAGTAGTCTTCTTGTGATCTTCCCGGGCTATAGGGATCTGAAAATATCCAGAGAGACCGTCGAGAAAGCAGTAGTAAGAGTGTCCTGCAAGCCGCTCAAGCATCTGATCGATGAAAGGTAAAGGGAAATGATCTTTCCTTGTGGCATCATTATGTTTCCTGTAGTCTATACCAACCCTCCACCCTATTACTGTTCTGGTAGGGATGAGTTCATTCTTCTCATTAGTCACAACTTTCATACCCCCCTTTTTAGGTACCACCTGAACTGGGCTCACCCATGTACTGTCGGAAATGGGGTAGATGATACCCGCATCAAGAAGCTTGATGACTTCATTCTTCACTACCTCCTTCATGTTGGGGTTCAATCTTCATTGGGGTATCGCTAGCAGCTTGTGATTATCCTCCATAAGAATCTTGTGAGTGCAGAACGATGGACTGATCGCCTTTATATCAGCGATTTTCCAAGCAATTTCCTTCTTATGAGTCTTGAGTACATCTAAAAGTTTACCCTTCTGTTTCTCTGTCAAGTCCGATGCGATAATAACAGGGAGTGTAGAATTTCCCCCCAAAAAGGCATACTCCAAATGATCCGGTAGCCTCTTCAATTCCAGTACAGGAGGTTCTTCAAGTGATGATTTCAATCTCCCTTAATTGCTTAAATTATGATTCTCATTTCCTGATCCTCCATTTCTAATGGACTGTCATTCCAAGAGCTGTCTTCCATCACTTGTATTTCTGCTTCGACAGAGTTTAAGTCCTCCTCCTGCACATAATCCTTTTCCTTTGATCTCTCTGACCCTGCCTGATCTGTTCCCACTTCACAAGGTGTTAATGACTCAAGGTGTCCGTCTGAATTAGTTTTCGACCATTCGTTGACGGGGTCAAGATGGTAGCATGGTGGATAAGAATGCCCTACAAGGTCCACCCTTTCCGATCTGTGAGTACTGCTGGAGCAGAAAGTCAATATTATGGTTTTCCAAGGCTATGCTAATTGAGTCTTTACAGTACTATTTTTTCACTGATTATCAAAAAGGTATGGAGGATCCAACAGAGTCCCGGTGCATGAGTAGTGAGGGAATTGCTCCTGTGAAAAATCACAATTAGTCCAATCACCGGGTGAAAACATGGTGAAACACAAGGAGATATTTACAGACTAAGATGAATTAAGTAAGAAGGTAGGGAGATAAAGATTAGGAACAAAAGAGATAAGATGAAATAGAATGCAAATAAAGAAATGATGTAGTATATACAAAAATGGTAAATATGAAACAAAAAAGATGGTCAAATCAACACGCTCAAAGTTTTAGGAGTATTTCTCGTGGCTCCCCGGCAACGGCGCCAAAAACTTGATAGCGTTGAGCTATACTCGCTAGTGCACGGGTTGTCAAGTAATACCTCTCGTGCGAACACGAGAGGATCGTATTCCCTGGTGCCCGAGAAGCTACCCTTACTACTTTTTTACAATGTTGTTCAACCGACAAGATTTAAGTGAGCAAATTGGATGCAAAGAAACTAAATAAATAAATAAATAATGCAAATCGATGAGGACAAGATACGGGATAAATTAGGGCTAGGAGTGGTGACGGATGAGGATTCTCTTAGTGGCTACTAAAGTAAGTTGGATGCTTGAACTAACATGCAAGTGGCTAGAATGGACGGAGGAAACCCTACATTAGGCCAACCCAATGGTCACGGCAATTGAACCCTAATCTGGTACGGGTATTATGACACACCCCTTGCGCGTGTGTACCGAAAGTGCATGGGTTATCGAAGTAATAATTACCCTGGTGAGTGGGTAGTCGAATCCACAGGGAACGGAAGTACTAGTAATGACTAATTCTCAGTTATCTAGTCGAATCAATAATATGAAGCAATTGATGTAATGCGTAAAATAAGAAAATAACAAGCAAGCAAGTAAAAAAAAGGGTAAAGGAGATCTCTATCAATGAAGATGAGATACCCGGGCAATGCTCCCCCTAGGCTCTATCATGAAGTGCAAGACTAACTAAATACTTCTAAACCGAGTTCTATGAGTCGAGGCAATCCAAGAATAATCGGTCCCTGCCTCCAGGCCACCGATACTAGTCCCCTACAAGGTCCCGGCGCAGAAATCGCTCAATCTCAACACCTCACACCCTATATGACCACAATGAACTTTAGGGATACCTAGGAGTGAAACCGATTCCTAAAATTAGATCTAACCCTACTTCTAGGTGAAAGATCCCTACCCCCACACAAAGGGCCCGGCGGAGAAATCTATCAATCTCACGCCTCACACCCCATATGGTTGCATAAAGCTTAAGGAATACGGAAATAGGAAATACTCAATCGGAAGGGAAATGGGACACTCCTCTATCCCAAGACTCACCCTCTCAACCCTCTTTAACCTTGTATGTTCTAATCCCTAATGGAGACCTCTCTCTCACCAAGGAAACAAATCAAGCATACCAAATAACCAAATGAATCAATAAGGCATGCAAGCAATGATTAAACAAGATTAAAACTCAAATTAACTCGGAATTAAAAGAAAGCAATAAGAGAGTCAATACATGAATCGAAACCTAGGGTTCACATGCCCAAGTATCTACTAGGGTTTAGCCCTCCATGGGACTTATTACAAAGCAAAAGATAATGAAGTAAAAAGCAATGTAATCCATGAAAGTAAACCCCCTCGAATTCGTGATGATGGCCTTGATGAATCGTTCAACGTCTCGAAGGAACCTTCTCCGAAGCTAGGTCGCCAATGGCTCCCCGATGTTATCTCGTAAAAAGATCTATCAAAGTTGGTGAAGAACGACCCGCAATATCGCCAAAGATCTTGTCCTTGAAATCCTAGCTGCTCTTGCCTTCAAACGTGCGCAAAAAGTCCTTTTAAAATCGGCAAAACGGGGTATTTATAACTTTAGAAACGCGCCAGTCACGTGTCTTCACGCGACCACGTGAGATCCCACGCGGTCGCGTGGGCTGCAGAATTCCCACACGGTCGTCTGGGATTTTGACGTGGTCACGTGAACAGTGATTTCCACTACAGTACTGCTACAGTATAAATGAATAGTTTTTGCTATAGTATTCTTCATAAACCGCGATCCAAACTCTCTCATCTTGAGGCCACATGGTCGGGCACACGTCCATGTGGTGAGTTATAGGACTTCTCCTCCATCGAACCATCATTCGGAAGCTTTAGCTATCTTCACACAAGTAGTGACATGAAGGTATGACTGCTTTTATGCCCTACCATCACACAAATTGGCTTGAATTCATCTGGAAGTTAGCACACACCCTCATGTGCATGATCCCTCTTATGCCTTGACACTTGTGTTGTACAAAAGCTCCCAACAATAGGTCTTTATAACCCATCTTTGCTTCCGTTTTCTCCTTCAATACTTTCACAACCTAATTTCACAAAAGAACACCAAAATACACTTTATGAGACATAATCCATGGTAAAATGATGCTCAATGCATGTAAAACAAGTGGATAAAACATGTCTACTCAAGCACTTATCAAACTCCCCCACACTAAAGCCTTTGCTTGTCCTCAAGCAAAATTAACCATAAACATCATGAAAAGCAAAGAGAAGTGCTTGGCTTTAGGTTCACCAAGAGGGTACAAGAATAAAATTCTAAAAATCATGGAGAAAAACAAACACTAGATGAAACAATCAATACTCTAGCAAATAATCCAATAAAAAATGAAAGTACTAAAGTCCGAAAGCGTGTGTGTGTGTGAAAACTCAACTCATGTCAACACTATATCCACTACTCAAAGTCTTTATTAGCAATGGGATTTATTTAAAAATGACAAAAAATAGGTAGTAGCTTCGCACATCCTCTAAGGTAGCCCTTTCTCGAGATGCATCCTGAGTGGCTTTCACACTTTCGAGGTGGTAGCTCTTTCTACCGAAGGTGATAGCTTTCACGCATCCTATGAGATAGCTCTTTCTCTCATTAGGGCATAACAAGTATCAGACTTATGAGAGTAGCTTCATACAACATAGGTGGTAGCTCTTTCCACCCCGTATGTACAAACAAAACTAAAATTCTGAATTTTCTGATTTTTTTTAACACAAAAATTAAAACTAACACTAGAGAATCCCACAATCATGAACTAGAGTAAGTTTCCATAGGTTTAATGAGTGAGAAAAGTGCAATAAAGAACAATCGGACAAAAATTTCAAGGAAATTGGATAAAAACTAGAGCATGATAAAACCTAATGTTTGCAACCTCCAGAAATTAAGAATTAAACTCTCAACCCTAAGGTGAACCTTCATGGGCAACATGAGCATGATCATTAAAACATAAGTAAAGGCCATGTATAAGGTGAACCCTCCCCCACACATAAGATGTACATTGTCCTCAATGTACACATGTAAGCATAATAAAAATATAAGCAATAAAAGCATGATGTGGGTGGAAATGCAATTAAAACAACACTCTGCTGAACTCCTTATTGATCGATGGGTGAAGTTAACTCGAGGGTGTGTTATTGTTCCACGGGTTGTGAAGCTCACATGACCAAGTCACATGATCATGTGTATGACAAAAAACATCATCATCATCACTCTCAAGGCCATCTGCACGGATTTAAGGGATTCAGTGAAGCTCAACAAAATATGAAAATACATGAGTTCATAAAGATATAACACTGAAACATAAACTCGCAACAAAAGCTAAGATATGAAAATAACTCTCAGAAGGTAAAACCTTTCTGAGTAAACAAGTCCACAAAATAAGATAATGGAAGTAAAATGAAAAACAAAAACTAAAAGAAAATTCCATGAGTGAAAACGCCTCAAGCATCGGCGACTGGTGCTGCTGGTGTCGCTGGGGAATCTGACTCAGTATCAGCGTCCAGAGTCTGCTGAATCTAGTCAAGGCGCTGCATGATCCACGCCTGGTTCTCAAGGATGGTGGCGACAGCAGCCTCGAGTCGAGCCAGTCGCTCATGTACTCGATCGGAAGATGTGCCAGGATCAGCTGATGAAGTCGGTGCTGCTGGAGTAGCTGTGGGCTCTGCGGTAGGTGGTGCGTTTGGAGCCCCAGCGGACTCGTCATCATCGGATGACATCTCTACCAATGCATATCCTCCTGATCCTGTACGTTGCACTACTCCCATCAGTCGGAGAGTAACTAGCACCAAAGGTGACGGACTACTGACTCTCTCCTCGCCTCTGACCGAACGCATGAGACGCATCTAAAACATGAGTCGAGTGACATACGGTCATGGAAATACTGACTCTGATGTCGAAAGAAGTCTGCGACGACATATCCAAGATTTATGGGAACTCGCTGAGTTATGGAATACAGGTAAAGTAAATCTGCACGGCTTAGTGTACCTGTACCATCTCCCCGTCCAGTGATCGACCTGCTAAGAACAGCGTGTACATATCTATGCGTGTGACGTAAGAGAGATGAAGCCTTTGACTGACCAGGAACATACCGAGCACCTCCGCATAAATCATGGAAAACCTGGCTCGGAGTGATGTCAGGAGGGAAATCAGTCAAAAGGTCCCGGTACTCTAATGTGTCCATATAATCCTGATCATATAATCAAAGTAATATCGCAAACTGTGTCAGTGACATCTCATGAAACTGACCGAAAGCCCTGAATCGAATGATGTTCTCCGCATCAAAACTCGCATCTGGTCGCTCACGGTCAAAGGAGAACGTCGACAAAACCTCCAAGGTAACATCTCGTCGGACAGGCTCATAAATAGACAGGAGTCGGTCCCAACCCCCAACCTGTATCAATCCTCGAACCTCCTCTGTAAGGTCAACTGCGTCGAGTGTCTCAAAACAAATGCAGCGTGACTGCCCAATCTTAAGTCTCTGAAGATGCTCGAACCTCTGCCTATGTGTAAGATCGACAAACTCAACCTCAGGTGGTGGTGTCAGCTCCATGTCTTGACGAGGGCGTTTATGTGCTACTCTCTTTGTCCTAGGTGCCATATCTGCAAGAAAACATAAAATAAATCAGTTCAGCATAATTTCAATGAGTGCAGGAGGAAACCTGGCTACAAAATTATGAAAAACAGCAAACAAATGTGTTCCCAGCCCACGTGGGCGCGTGAAATGCTCACGCGCCCGCATGGGCGCGTGTTTGCACGGTAGAGAACCTACGCGACGGCGTGGATCAGCCACGCGGTCGTGTGGGTGCTGGATCGGCACCCTCGGCAGGCCACACGATCGCGTGGCCTTGACACACCCCTTGCGTGTGTACCCCGCAAGTGCACGGGTTGTCGAAGTAATATAAAATACCCTGGTGAGTAGGTAGTCGTATCCACAAGGAATAGTGTACAGAAACAAGTGTTATCGCTATTTAGCTATGAAGGGAAACGATGGTGAAAGAAATATATATGTATAGATAGAAAAGAAAATAAAATAATACAAGAAGAGTGATATAGGCAGGAGAGGTAATCGATATAAAGATGGGGTACCCGGACAAAGTTCCCCTTAGGACTAATGCTTCTAGTGTAAGACTTGTATCATACCCTCTAATTGATGCTAATTGAGTCGAGGATATCCTTAAACTCACGGTCCCAAAACTTAAGGTCAACCGTGACTAACCCCAACATCATGTCCCGGTATTAGGATTCACTACGACCCTTGACTCTTGTTGACCTGTCAACTAAGCCTCAGAGGAGTCTATCTTCCTAACCCTAACACTACGTGGGATTGCTTTAAGCTCTAAGAATTCCTAGTGATAAAACATGTTCCTCTATGTAGTTCTAACCCTTTGGTCCAGGTGAAAGAACCCTAGTGTAGATGGAGCCCTAACAATCTATCTTGACCGCTAATTAACCAAGGAAACGGAGGTAGGGAGAAATCACACCGGAGGAGAAACAGGTACATCGCTACCTCACAACTCTCCCTCTCAACCCTCTTCAATCTTAAGGAGTCTAACCTTATAGGAGTTGTCACACCTCCAAAGGGTAACCTAGATTGCTCTCAACCTTAGTGTCACGCCTAAGGGAAAACAATAGCACAAGATAATTAAAATTGAAACTCAATTAAATTCATCAATACAGAAAGCATAATAAAAGTCATAAAAACAATATCATCCTAGGGTTTACAAGTCCGAATACCCACTAGGGTTTAGCTCTCCATGGAGCAATACAAAATCAATAAAGAGATTAAGAACATATGCAGAAAAGCCATAAAGAAAATCCCCTTGTAGATCGTATCGATGGTCTTGTGGAGCCGCCTAGTCTTCTCCACGAATCCCTTATCAAACCTAGGGCACACCTCGCCGAATCGATGCCGACGAAAGCTCCCCCAATAGCTTTCTTCCAAAAGATGTCGATGTTGATGCCTTATAATCGCCTCCAAAGACCTCAAAGACCATCTCCAAACCCTAGCCAAAAGCCCCCAAAAGATTGGCAAGAGATAGAAGGTGGGTCCCCAAATAGATCTGAAAACGGGCAATTTATAGGCTGAAATCGGGCTGAAATCGGAGTTGCGCACGCCCCAGTGGATTTTCCGCATTGCCTTGTGAAAAACCAGAAATTCCACATGCCCGTGTCTTAATTCCACACGGCCGTGTGGAAATTCTGTTTTGTTGATTTTCGGCAGACTATGAATAGTAACTTGCTACAGTGTTTTCGATATAGTGTTTCTGCTACAGTATTTAGTGATTAAATCTGAGAAAAGTAATGCTCACTGTAACCTATTCTTGCCACAGTAACTTGCTACATTGTTTTTGCTACAGTGATTTTCGCCAGACCGAGAACTCCTCAACAATGGCGAACATAACCTATTCTTGCTTCTTTTTCTCTAGATCTTCTCCACAACCCATCAATGCACAAATGAACACAAATACACACTAATTAGTGATTAAATCTGAGAAAAGTAATGCTCAATGTAAGATAATAATACTTCGTATTACTATAACACAAGCACTTATCAGGCCTGCTCCACGCGATCGCGTGGTCACAGGCAGAGAGTCTGAGTCTCGGCCGAGAACGACGCGACCGCGTGACCTCAGCCACGCGGTCGCGTGGCTGGCTGGTTGTGCCCAGCGCCAGCCCACGCGGTTGCGTGGGATGGTCCACGCGACCGTGTGGACTGTTGGCCGGCCCACGCGGCCGCGTGGTTCGATCACGCGTGCGCATGGGCGGTCATCCGTGGCCAAAGGCCAGGGATGACCTCCAACAACCCTCTACAACTAAAAATCTAAGTTTTCTAAGTGTTTTCACAACATTAACCATGAAAAATAAAGTCTAAGAGATTATAGAACACCATGGAAATGGAAATTGAGAACTAGGGCATGAAAGGGAGGGAAGAAACCTTACCAATGCGAATCACTATATGAAACTCGATGGAAATGCCGACAAAACCCTTTTAAATCCTCAAAGAGTCAAAAAAAAATGGATTTGAAACCTTATGGATGAGAAATTTGGAGAGGAGAAGATAAGGAAATGAAGAGCTCAAGGTGAAAGATGATGAATAGTGGCTCTTCAAGTCATTATATATGCAACATGGGGGTGTGGAAATTCCACACCCCCCTCGTGGGTACTGTACACGGTCGTGTGAGAATCTCACACGACCACGTGAGCTGCAGAATTTCTGCAGACAGTCCACGCGGCTCTCCAAACTTCAAAATTAGCCTATTTCTTCAATAATTATCATTAATTAAAACCCGAATCATGCCCAACATGCGAAAAACACTTATAATCACCAAAAATTGTTCATGAAAACTCAGCACCAAGAAAAATTTCATCAAAACGCACACTCATGAATTTATTACTGCAGAATTAAAAGCTAAACTAGAAAACAAGTAAAAACTTGGGTTTCCTCCCAAGGAGCTCTTGTTTAACGTCACTAAGCTTGACGTACCTGTTCTTACCTCATGGTGGCTCATGTAAATAGAGAATTTCCTTCTTTGCAACTTGCACGCATGAGGGACAGAATTGTTTCATGTTTAAGGAGAATTGCTTAAATATGTTACCAATTGAGGAATTATAACTCTCTTCTTCTATGTGCTTGTCTCCAGCTGCACATGAATGCTTCCTATGCCGACGCCTTGCTCTTTTGACATGACGGAAAATCTGTTTAAGCACCCCTTCTTCCGATTGCTCCTTGAAAAGACATAACGCTTGATCATGAAGTCTCTCCTCCTCAATAACCGGCCATTCTTCATATTTGTCCGGGTGTGCAATTTCCTGCAAATACTCATTAGCAATCTCATCATTAACATCTAAAAAATAACATGAGTCATCAAAGTCTAGAGAATGCTTCATTGCTTCGGCGAGGCGGTATGTAATCTTTTCTTCTCCAACCCGAAGTGTCATCTCGCCTCCATCCATGTCGATGAGCGTCTTGGAGGTTCGTAGAAATGGCCTCCCCAAAAATAATGGAACCTCCACATCTTCATCCACATCGAGTACCACGAAATATGCAGGAAAAAATATATTTGTCAACCTTTACCAAAACATCTTCAATTATACCTCTAGGATGACGAATTGAACGATCAGCTAATTATAGAGTCATGCGGGTTGGCCTTGGCTCTCCCAATCCGAATTTCTGAAACAAAATATACGGCATGACGTTAATACTAGCCCCCGAATCGGCCAATGCTTTTTCTTCCCCCAAACCTCCGATCACACATGGTATGATAAAACTTCCTGGATCTTTCATCTTGTTTAGCAAATTCTTTTGAAGCAATGCCGAACAATTTCACTCTAAGACCACAGCCAGACTTTCTTCCATTTTCTTCTTGTTGGTCATGAGATCCTTCAAGAATTTTGCATACCTAGGCATTTGCGACAACGCCTCAACAAATGGTATATTGATGTGTAGTTGCTTAAATAGATCCAGAAATTTTCTGTTTTGCTCATCAGTTTGATCTTTCTTCAAACGCGCCGGATAAGGAATTCTTGGGGTAAATGATGGGGATGGTATAGCTGCCCCCTTCTCCTTGTCATGCACCTTACTCATCGGCTTCTCTTGAGGATTTTCAGCTGTCTTCCTAGTGGGGGTTAACTCGTGAGGAATTTCAGAATTCTTTTCAGCAGTGAACTTTTCTTGGAGCTTCCGACCACTCCTCAAAATGATCACCTTTACATGCTCTCTTGGATTTGTCTCGGTGTTACTTGGCAAACTTCCTTAAGGTCTCTCCGCTAATGACTTCGCTATTTGTTCTACATGATTCTCCAAATTATGTAACGAAGCAGTGTGATTTCGGAGTGTTGCCTCAATATTCTGAAATCTTGTGTCGGTTGATTAAATGAACTTTGACAAAACCTTCTCTAATTCTAAAACTCTCTCCGGAATCAGAGGTGGTTATTGAAATCCTGGTGGGGCAGCAGGCCTTTGCTGCCCTTGATTACTCCATGAGAGATTGGGGTGGTTTCTCCACCCTTGGTTGTAAGTGTTGCTAAAAGGATTACCTTGTCCTCTACCCGAATTTCCCAGAAAATCAACTTGTTCAATTGGGGTTGAAGTAGTAATTGAGATAGGACAATCAGTTGGCATATGTGAACCCCCACAACCATCACAACTAGTAACTGCGGCAACTCTTGAAGAAGTTAAAGTGTCTAATTTCTTGCTCATAGCCTCAACTTGGGCTGCCAATGACATAACTGCGTCAATTTCGTGAATCCCAGCCACTTTCTTCTTCTCTCTTATATTCCATTGATAACTATTGAGTGCCATCTCTTCGATTAGTTGTCGTGCCTCATCCGGAGTCTTGTTTTCCAATGTTCCTCCCGCGGCGGCATCAAGTAACTGTTTGGTGCCCGGGTTCAACCCATTATAAAATGTGTGAATAATCATCCATTCGGGGAACCCGTGTTGAGGACACTTCCGCAAGAGGTCCTTAAATCGCTCCCATGTTTCAAGCAATGATTCTAACTCAATTTGAACATAAGAGGATATCTCATTCCGAAGCTTTGCCGATTTCCCCGGTGGAAAGTATCTTGCAAGGAAAGCTTCGACCATTTGATTCCATGTTGTGATGGAAGCTCTTCGTAAAGAATGGAGCCACTGTTTGGCTTTTCCTTTTAATGAGAACGGAAAAGCCCTCAAGTGAATTGCATCATCCGAAACACCATTAATTTTCAGCATGTCACACACGTCAAGGAAACTTTCGATATGACTGCTCGGATCTTCATCTGTTAATCCATTGAACTGTGCGGACTGTTGAAGCATTTGAATGAAGCCCGGCTTCAACTCAAAATTTTGGGCTGCGACGGGTGGCCTAACAATGCTTGATTGTGAACCATGAATTGTAGGACGCGCAAAATTTGAAAGTGTTCTCTGCTGCCCTGCTTGTTCTGCCATGTTTTTCAGACTCTTCAACTTCTATTTCTGTAGGAAAATTCTGTGCTACTGCAAATTTCTTGCCTTTTCTACACAATCTACGCTCAATTTCAGGATCTTCTTCAACGAATGTCGAAGGATTTCCTCGGGTCATAACTTGTAGAAAGAATGAAGAAAAGAAATAACGAGAACGATGAAAGAAAGAAATATGGAATAGAAAAGAAATAAAATTGATGAATAACTAAAGTAACCAAGTCCTAGCATTCCTAATATCCCGTTCCCCGGCAGTGGCGCCAAAAACTTGACACACCCCTTGCATGTGTGTAACGCAAGTGCATGGGTTATCGAAGTAATAATTACCCTGGTGAGTGGGTAGTCGAATCCACAGGGAACAGAAGTACTAGTAATGGCTAATTCTCAGTTATCTAGCCGAATCAATAATATGAAGCAATTGATGTAATGCGTAAAATAAGAAAATAACAAGCAAGCAAGTAAAAGAAAAGGTAAAGGAGATCTCTATCAATGAAGATGAGATACCTGGGCAATGCTCCCCCTAGGCTCTATCATGAAGTGCAAGACTAACTAAATGCTTCTAAACCGAGTTCTATGAGTTGAGGCAATCCAAGAATAATCGGTCCCTGCCTCCAGGCCACCGATACTAGTCCCCTACAAAGTCCCGGCGGAGAAATTGCTCAATCTCAACACCTCACACCCTATATGACCGCAATGAACTTTAGGGATACCAAGGAGTCAAACCGATTCCTAAAATTAGATCTAACCCTACTTCTAGGTGAAAGATCCCTAACACCTTACAAAGGTCCCGGCGGAGAAATCTATCAATCTCACGCCTCACACCCCATATGGTTGCATAAAGCTTAAGGAATACGGAAATAGGAAATACTCAATCGGAAGGGAAAGGGGACACTCCTCTATCCCAGGACTCACCCTCTCAACCCTCTTTAACCTTGTATGTTCTAATCCCTAATGGAGACCTCTCTCTCACCAAGGAAACAAATCAAGCATACCAAACAACCAAATGAATCAATAAGGCATGCAAGCAATGATTAAACAAGATTAAAACTCAAATTAACTCGGAATTAAAAGAAAGCAATAAGAGAGTCAATACATGAATCGAAACCTAGGGTTCACATGCCCAAGTATCTACTAGGGTTTAGCCCTCCATGTGACTTATTACAAAGCAAAAGATAATGAAGTAAAAAGCAATGTAATCCATGAAAGTAAATCCCTTCGAATTCGTGATGATGGCCTTGATGAATCGTTCAATGTCTCGAAGGAACCTTCTCCGAAGCTAGGTCGCTAATGGCTCCCTGATGCTATCTTGTCGAAAGATCTATCGAAGTTGGTGAAGAACGACCCCCAATATTGTCAAAGACCTCGTCCTTGAAACTCTAGCTGCTCTTGCCTTCAAACGTGCGCAAAAAGTCCTTTTAAAATCGGCAAAACGGGGTATTTATAACTTTTGAAATGCGCCAGTCATGTGTCTTCACGCGACCACGTGAGATCCCACGCGGTCGCGTGGGATTTTGACGCGGTCGCGTAAACGGTGATTTCGGATACAGTACTGCTATAGTATAAATGAACAGTGTTTAGCTATAGTACTCTTCATAAACCGCGATCCAAACTCTCTCTTCTTGAGGCCACATGGTCGGGCACACGTCCATGTGGTGAGTTATAAGACTTCTCCTTCATCAAACCATCATTTGGAAGCTTTAGCTATCTTCACACAAGTAGGGACATGAAAGTATAATTGCTTTTGTGCCCTTCCATCACACAAATCAGCTTGAATTCTTCTGAAAGTTAGCATACACCCTCATGTGCATGATCCCTCTTGTGCCTTGACACTTGTGTTGTATAAAAGCTCCCAACAATAGGTCTTTATAACCCATATTTGCTTCCTTTTTCTCCTTCAATACTTTCACAGCCTAATTGCACAAAAGAACACCAAAATACACTTTATGAGACATAATCCTTGGTAAAATGATGCTCAATGCATGTAAAACAAGTGGATAAAACATGTCTACTCAAGCACTTATCATATTGGAATATGGTATTTCTACCTCCCAAGATCCCCCTACGATTGCTATGGGTACAATGGTTTTCTGAAACTAGGGTTGAAGTGCAACTTGGTATTTAACCCTAGGAGTGGAGGGGGTACAAATACCCGATGGTCACGGTGTATTTATACGTATTTCGCTTCAAAAGGTTGGTGAGTCTAACACTAGGGCAATGGTAATGCAACCCAGCATTTCCTAAGTCTTTTGATACATAGAGTTCTCATACATATCATGCATGTAAAAACACCAAATAATGGATCACAAACAAGGCACAAACATTAATTAAAACAAAACAACCAAAACATCACAAGTTCACCCCAAGGTTCGCCTACATCCGGTGACCTTGGGGTTTAGTTGCTCATGTTCACTAAATACAACAAGAAATACATGAAAACAACCAAAAATAGCATGAGAAGAACTCCCTCAAAGAATGAAGGCCAGAGAAGTTCCAAAGACGCCACTCAAAGGGATGGCTTCCCTTGTCTTCAACCTCCAAATGTAAGCTCTAGATCATAGATCCTTCCCAAAACCTTGCTCTCCTCGCCAAATCCACACCGAGATCGCCTTTCTAAAGCATCTTCTTCCTTAGATCCGGAGTAGTGGGGAAAGGCCCTAAGAAGAACACTTCATGTCCCCAAAAGAAATCCTAGAAATTCCCATAAAAGGGTGAATTCGTGCCTCTTCATGGGTGAGTTCACGGTCCATATATGGACCGTGAGGTAGCCTGTAATGTGAGATGAAAGAATCTGCAAAGTTGCGAAACTGCTACAGCACTGCTACAGCATTATCGACCCCTGAATTCCTTGCGGTTGACCTCACGGCCGTGAGCTTTCACGTGAGGATTTCCAGACTTAGAAAAATTCTTCAAATGTGCGTGCTTCAGGCTACTATAGTGTTGCTACAGTGCCCCCCCCCCCCCCCCCCCCCCCCGCGGGGACCCTAAAACGCCGATTTCGGCTTGGGTTTTTTCTCAAATCGCGTCGTTGAGCTCACCTAGGCATCTTTTGCACCTGAAACACGAAATAACCCAATTAAGACCACAAAAGGGCATCGATTCAATAACAAAATATGAAAACTATGCGCATGCATACGTATAAAATATGTACATTTAGACGTTTATCAACATCCCCACACCTAAGCGTTTGCTTGTCCCCAATCAAACAAACATGAAGAATAGGGGCAAGAAGATAAACAGCTAAATGTATGACCTCAAGCTCAAAAGTAAAGAACTCCACAAGCACAAATGGATAGAAATCAAGAAGTAAGCTGTTCAATGAATAGTACAATAATATTAGCTCTATTTCCCCTATAGTGCCCGTGAGTGCGTGCTAACTCCCACCTTGACCTCCACACCCTGGACTACCCCAGGATGCCCATTCACCCCACACACAATGAAATCGGCATTAAAGTGTTAAAAGCACCCTCAATACTCAGTTAAGAGTCCTTCGGTTCCTAGATAAAACTCTAGCTCTTAAGTGACTACGTAGTAAGCTCCAGGGATTAAGATAATTTATTACTCTCACATATATACAGACAGATGACCCTTTTTTCTCTTATTTATTTTCCTGAGTCCGACTAACATAAACTACACAAAAATCTTTCAGAAGAATGCACATGCTGATTAGGCACAAGAGCCACCCAACCTACTCAATTACAGTCTACATAGATACATTCGTGCTATATTAGCAGAGGAATACTGTCATAGACTTCACTTCCTTTTTTACGGACTATATCTCATATCCCCTACTATAAAGCCTACTACAATAGTTCACTTAAGGCTAAAGAAAACAGCGAAGTAACTCAAAAGCTCTTAAATGAGTATTGAAGACAGAACTTAACAATCTAATGCGAAAATCGTTATTATGGGTTAGTTGGAATGTAAAAGGTGAAAGTGATTGTGAACAAGTATAAGGGTGCACTAAAGATAAAACAAAATTACATTCAAGCACGGGTAAAGTACAGCTCACAACTATTATTTTACTAAGATAGGAAGTCCTTAATAATAAAATCATAGCTATCATAGGTAAGTTAAGCATGCAATTGCTTAAATTTTCAAAGTTCATGAAAATCTATAGAAGGCAATAATATTGACAATAAAAACATAGTAAGAAGGTTTCGTGAACTTCCCCAAGTCTCAAAGCATGAATCTTGAAGTCCATGATATCGGGGTGACCACCAAAGATCTTGGTAGATAATGGAGAAAGAAAATGCTTGATGCCAAAATTCCACACTGCAAGGTAGAAAAGAACATCATCTTAAGGCATCCATTCACACACCCAAAAAGATGATACAAAAAGAAATAAGAACAAACACAAACACAAACACAACAAACAACTAACAAAACAAAAACAATGAAGCATAACATAATCCAAGCAAGTCCTTGGTCATTTTATACCATGATATCCAATTCTGTCTTATTGCAAGTGTTGCTAAGGGATTACAAAGATGATACAAGATCAAAACAAATACAAGAAAATCAAGGACAACTCATCATGGGGTGTGAAAGAAATCAAGAATGCTACAGTAACTCAAAAAAATTTGCAAGAGCTTCCCATGAGGAATTGCTACTTAGCTAATGCGAAAATACAAGTGGTGAGAGAAATCAATGTGTGTGCAATAAGATAAAGAGAAAAATGAAAGAGTGAAGAGTGCAAGCAAAGAGTAGAGAGGAAACAATCAATACGAGAAAAGGATACCCGGACATGCTCCTCCTAGGACTAATGCTTCTAGTGTAAGACTATGTATTATACTCACTTATTGACGATTAATGAGTCATGGAGATCCTTAAGCACATAGTCCCAAACCTAAGGTCAACTGTAACTAGCTCTAATACTATACCCTGGCATTAGGTTTAACTACAACCCTTCACTTTTTCAATCCCTCGACTAAGCCCCATGGGAGTCCATCTTCCTAAGCCTCACACTACGAGGAAATGCTTAATGTTTTAGGGATTCCAAGTGATAGACCTTGTCTCTAAGTAGAGTTCTAACCCTTTGGTACAGGCAAAAGAACCCTTGTCTCAGTTAAGCCCCAGCACTAGGATTCACTACAACCCTTCAATCTGTTGGTCGTGCAACTAAATCCCAGCGGAGTTCATCTCCTAGCACTTTCTGCTAGTTTGACAGCTAAGAACTCTTCTAACATGGAGGTACGGAAAATCATGCCTAAGGGGAAAAGGGACGTTTCACTACCCCATGTCTCACCCACTTGACCCTTGATAAGTGCTTGAGTTATAGTAACACGAAACGTTATTATCTTACAATGAGCATCTCTTTTATCATATTTTATCACTAAATTGTGTGCATTTGTGTGCTTTTCTGCATTGTAGGTGACACACCCCTTGCGTGTGTGCCCCGCAAGTGCACTGGTTATCGAAATAATAAAATACCCTGGTGAGTGGGTAGTCGTATCCACAGGGAATAGTGTTCAGAAACAAGTGTTATTGCTATTTAGCTATGAAGAGAATCGATGGTAAAAGAAATCAATATGTATATATATATATATATAAGAAAGTAAAAGAGACCAAGAAGGGAAATAAAGGTAGGAGAGGTAATCAATATAAAGATGGGGTACTCGGACAAAGCTCCCCCTAGGACTAATGCTTCTAGTGCAAAACTTATATTATGCCCTCTAATTGATGTCTAATGAGTCATGGAAATTGTTAATTGAGTCGAGGATATCCTCTAATTGTTAATTGGCGCTGTTGCCGGGGAATAGGCGTATTTTTTATACTTGTTTTTGCTACTTTAGTTATTCACTTCGTTGTCTATTTCACACTTTCTTTGACTATCATCGTTCTTATTTTTCTTTTCTTTGTGTTGGCTTCAGGTTATGACCCGCGGGAATCCTTCGATTCTTGTTGAAGGAGACCCGGACATTTGTAAAAGAACACACAGTAAAGGAAAGAGCCTGTAGAAGAACAATCCAAGCAAGCCAGCATAGATTCAGAAGGGTCGGAAACTATGGCAGAACAGAACGAACAACAAAGGACGTTGTCCGACTTTGCTAGGCCCGCGGTAATGGGGACCCAATCAAGCATTGTGAGGCCCCCAATCACCACGAACAACTTTGAGTTGAAGCCGTCGTTCATTCAAATGTTGCAACAATTCGCACAGTTTAATGGGTTACCCTACGAAGATCCCAACAACCATCTCGAGAACTTTCTTGAAGTGTGCAACATGTTAAAGATCAATGGAGTAACGGACGACACAATCAGATTGAGAGCCTTCCCATTTTCATTGAAGGGAAAAGCGAGACATTGGTTACATTCATTAACAAGAGCATCTATTACTACATGGGAGGAGATGGCCGAGGCGTTCTTGGCTAGATATTTCCCCCCGGGAAAATTAGCGAGGCTCCAGAATGAAATCTCATCCTTCATGCAAGTGGAATTTGAGTCTCTATTTGAGACATGGGATAGGTTCAAGGAGCTCCTCCGAAAGTGCCCGCAACATGGATTCCCCGAGTGGATGATCATCCATACCTTCTACAACGGGTTGAATCCAAGCACCAAGCAACTTTTAGATGCTGCGGCAGGAGGGAATCTAGGAAGTAAGACTCCCGATGAAGCCCGGCACCTTATTGAAGAGATGGCAATGAATAGCTATCAATGGAACACAAGGGACCGAAAGAAGGTGGCCGGAATTCATGAGGTTGATGCAGTTACATCTTTGGCGGCACAAGTAGAATCATTGAGTAAGAAGTTGGATGTTCTAACTTCATCAAGAGTTGCGGCCATCACTACTTGTAACGGTTGTGGGGGAGGTCATGCTTCAAGTGATTGTCCGACTTGTTCAACAGATATTTTAGGGCGGAATGGTCTGTGTAAACAATTACTTTGGATAACACCAAGTAGGACCTGAATTTGTCAAATGCGAAGACCACTGCCAGTAATTCCTTCTCAGTAGTGGTATAGTTCTCTTGAGCATCATTCAACGTTTTGCTTGCATAATAGATCGGATGGAAATGTTTATCCCTTCGCTGTCCAAGCACTGCACCAACAGCATAGTCACTAGCATCACACATTAGCTCGAACGGCAAATTCCAGTCAGATGAAACTATAATGGGTGCCTCAATTAGTTTCTGTTTGAGTGTCAAGAAGGCGTGCATACATTCCCTAGTGAATTCGAAAGGGGCATCCTTTTCCAACAGCTTTGTTAAGGGTTGGACAATGGATGAGAAATCTTGCACAAACCTTCTGTAGAAACCGGCATGTCCCAAGAAGCTTCTGATTGCTTTCACTGAAGTAGGAGGTGGAAGTTTCTCGATAGTGGCAATCTTAGCTCTGTCCACCTCGATCCCATGTTTCGAGATTTTATGTCCAAGAACTATGCCGTCCTTTACCATAAAATGGCATTTCTCCAAGCTGAGCACTAAATTTGTCTCCTCACATCAGTTTAATACCCGTTCAAGGTTTTTGAGGCAGAGTTCAAAAGAATCACTGAAAACCGAGAAGTCATCCATGAAAACTTCCATAATGTCTTCCACCATGTCTTCGAAAATAGCCATCATGCATCTTTGGAAAGTACCCGGGGCATTACAGAGCCCAAAAGGCATCCGTCTGTAAGCAAACATGCCATAAGGACAGGTAAAAGTGGTCTTCTCCTGATCTTCCGGAGCTATGGGTATCTGAAAATATCCAGAGAAGCCATCTAGAAAACAATAATAATCGTGTCCTGCAAGCCGCTCGAGCATCTGATCGATGAAGGGCAAAGGGAAATGATCTTTTCTTGTGGCATCATTAAGTTTCCTATAGTCAATGCAAACCCTCCAACCTGTGACTGTTCTGGCAGGGATGAGTTCATTTTTCTCATTAGTTACAACTGTCATGCCTCCTTTCTTTGGTACCACTTGAACTGGACTTACCCATGCACTATCGGAGATAGGATAGATGATACCCGCATCAAGAAGCTTAATGACTTCACTCCTTACTACCTCCTTCATGTTGGGATTCAACCTTCGTTGGGGTATTGCCACTGGTTTGTGATTGTCTTCCATGAGAATTTTGTGAGTGCAGAAAGATGGATTAATCCCCTTTATATCAGCGATCTTCCAAGCAATTGCCTTCTTGTGCCTCCTGAGTACATCTAAAAGTTTATCTTTCTGTCACCCTGTCAAATCGGATGCAATGATAACTGGGAGTGTAGAATCTGCCCCCAAGGAAGCATATTCCAAATGAGCAGGAAGTGGTTTTAGCTCTAATTCAGGAGGTTCTTCAAGTGATGAAATCAATCTTCCATAATTTCTTAAATCATTATTCTCACCCCTTCGACCCTCCAAATCAGATGAGCAATCACTCCCTGAACTATCGTCCAAAGCATGGATCTCTGCTTCAATAGCAATCGAATCCCCATTCTGTGTATAATCCGTTCCATCGGAGCTGTCTGAAGCTGATTGATCAGTACCTCGTTCGACCAGAGTTAATGACCCAAAGTACCCATCTGAATTGTTTTTCGACCAATCATCGACGGGGGTAGGCTGGTAGTTCGGAGAGCAAGAATACCCAACACTGTTCACTCTTTCTGTTAGCGAATACTGTTGTAGCAGGAAGTCAGAGTTTCGGTTTTCCAGGGTTGCGTTGGGTGAGTCATCACAATAGTGCCTTTTCCAATGATCATCAAAAAGGTTTGGATGATCCAATGAAGTTCCAGTGTTCAAGTAGCATGGGTATGGCTCCGGTGAAAACATGCAATTAGTCCGATCACTAGGTGGAAACATAGTAAGACACAAGTGGAAATATAAACACAATTAAGATGAATGAATTAAGAAGATAAAGAAGATAAGGATTAGAAGTGATCAGTATATATACAAAACAAAACATGGAACAAGAAAATGGTCAAATCAACACGCGCAAAGTTTTCCGAGTATTTCTCGTGGGTCCCCGGCAGCGGCGCCAAAAACTTGATGAGTGCTATCCCGCAAGTGCACGGGTTGTCAAGTAATACCCTGTGCGTGACATAGGGGTCGTATTCCCTGGGGCCCGAGAAGCTACCCTTACTTCCCTTTTACAATCTTGTTTGACCAATACAACTCAAGATTGTGAATATAATGCAAAGAAGCTAGATAAGTAAATAACCAAAGCTAACATACGAGGGCAACATACGGGGTAAAATAGGGCTAGGAGTGGTCACGGATGAGGATTCCCTTAGGGGCTACTAAAGTGAGTAGGATGCTTGAACTAACATGTAAGTGGCTAATTGGACCGAGAAAACCCTAGACTAGGCCAACCCGATGGTCACGGAAGTCGGCCCCTAATCCGGTACGGGTATTGGATACGGTACGTATACCGCCCAAGATTACCCCTACAATTGCAAAGGGTGAAGTGGTTTTCTCAAACTAGGGTTACAATACAAAAGAGTACTAAACCCTAGGAGTGGAGGGGTACAAATACCGGATGGTCACGGCGTATTTATACGTATTTCTCTTCCAAGTTTGATGAGTCTAACACTAGGGCAATGGTCATGCAACCTAGCATTTCCTAAGCTTTTTGATACATAGAGTTCTCATACATACCAAGCTTATAAAACACCAAACAATGGATCACAAACAAGCCACAAACAATAAATAGAACAAAATCATCCAAAACATCACAAGTTCACCCCCAAGGTTCACCTACATCCGGTGACCTTGGGGTTTAAGTGCTCATGTTCACTAAATACAACAATAAATGCATGGAAACAACCAACAAAGGCATGATTAGAACTCCCTCAAAGGATGAAGGCCGGAGAAGTTCCAAAGACGCCACTCCAAGGGGTGGCTTCCCTAGTCTTCAACCTCCAAATGTAAGCCCTAGGATGTAGAATCTTCCCAAAACCTTGCTCTCCTCGCCAAATCCTTGCCTAGATCACCCTCCAAGAGCTTCTTCTTCCTCAATTCGAAGGTGGTGGTGAGAGGCCCTAAGAAGAAAACTCCAGATCCCCTTGAAAACCCAAGCCAAAGTCCTTTAAAAGATGAGTTCGGGCAAGCTCACGGGTGGCCTCATGGTCCATATATGGCCCGTGAGGGAGCCTGTAATACGGGCTACAAGAAACCACAAAGTTGTGATTTTGCACAGTAACTGCTACAGTAAAACTGCTACAAAGCGTTTGCTTGACTCGAACGTGTCATAAAATAGGTACCTTGCAAAACCGGAGTCAAGAATTACCAATCGACGAGAGGTAAGAAAATAAAAAATGCAAAACGATAGATAATGGAATATATACAAAGGATGATAAATACAAAACAAGAAATAGAACAAAATCATACATACCAAGCTTGTAAAACACCAAACAATGGATCACAAACAAGCCACAAACAATAAATAGAATAAAATCATCCAAAACATCACAAGTTCACCCCCAAGGTTCACCTACATCCGATGACCTTGGGGTTTAAGTGCTCATGTTCACTAAATACAACAATAAATGCATGGAAACAACCAACAAAGGCATGAGAAGAACTCCCTCAAAGGATGAAGGCCGGAGAAGTTCCAAAGACGCCACTCCAAGGGGTGGCTTCCCTAGTCTTCAACCTCCAAATGTAAGCCCTAGGATGTAAAATCTTCCCAAAACCTTTCTCTCCTCGCCAAATGCTTGCCTAGATCGCCCTCCAAGAGCTTCTTCTTCCTCAATTCGAAGGTGGTCGTGAGAGGCCCTAAGAAGAAAACTCCAGCTCCCCTTGAAAACCCAAGCCAAAGTCCTTTAAATGATGAGTTCGGGCAAGCACACGGGTGGCCTCACGGTCCATATATAGCCCGTGAGGGAGCCTGTAATACGGGCTACAAGAAACCGCAAAGTTGTGATTTTGCACAGTAACTGCTACAGTAAACTGGTACAGTAAACTGCTATAAAGGTGGTGGTGAGAGGCCCTAAGAAGAAAACTCCAGCTCCCCTTGAAAACCCAAGCCAAAGTCCTTTAAAAGATAAGTTCGGTCAAGTTCACGGGTGGCCTCACGGTCCATATATGGCCCTTACCCTCTCAACTCTCTTCAATCTTACATATTCTAATCCTATAGGAGTTGTCACACCTCCAAAGGACAACCTAGATTGTTCTCAACCCTAGTGTCACGTCTAAAGGAAAACATTAACAAGATGAAATTAAGATCGAAACTCAATTTTTATTCATCAATAATGGAAAACCATAATAACAATGTCAAAGAAACATAATAACCCTAGAGTTTACAAGTCCGAATACCCACAAGGGGTTTAGCTCCTCATGGAGCTATACATGTTCATCGAAATATGAAAGAAAACAAAAGGTAAAGACATCGATGAAAACCTCCTTGCGTATGGTGTGGCCGTGGTCTTGTGCGGCTGCCGGACGTCGGTGACGATGCTGATGACGTGCTCTAAACCTCCACGAAATCATCTCCAAAACCCTATCCACACTCTCCAGAAGTTAGGGAGAAAGATAGGTCAAAAGATATATTAAAAGTCTCCAAAATCGCTCTTTATATTGTTGAGTGCGGCTTTAAAAATCGGACTTATCGGGACTTCATACGGCAGTGTGGAATTTCCACACGGGCATGTGAAGTTTCTGGCTTGCTGGAAAATTAATTCACACGGCCGTGTGAAATTTCCACATGCCCGTGTGAATTCTCTGGAATTCAGAATTTTAGCCGAAGATAAATAGTAGCTTGCTACAGTAATTGTCCCGAAAACGCTCCCGAATTCGTCGTTCTTCATTGAGGCCGTTGAATTGGGCACACAATCAATGGTAGATCGTGCCGATTGCTTCAAATCTCCTAATTGGTGAAGTTCTCCTTGTTAGCATGAGTTAGACTTATTGTGAATGTGACTGCCTTTGTGCCCTTCCAAAGGAGGTTGGCACACACTCATAAGTCTCTACTCATGCCGTATTCCTTGCTTAGTCTAAGAATCTTCCCAACAATGGCGAACACGATCTAACTTCGTTTCTTTCTTTCACTTTATCTTCACAACCCTGCAACGCACAAAAGTAAACAAATGCACACTTTTTAGTGATAAAATCTGATTAAATTAATGCTTATTGCAAGGTAATAATGCTTTGTATTACTATAACACAAGCACTTATCATCCGACCACTGTGCGGCCCCGCAAAGTGGCGGCATAGCTTCGGGGTATTCAGGCTAAGCTAGGGCATTTTGGAGCGGTCTTTGGCCACTATCTCCTCCATCCTTCTGCACCATCATCTCCTCCATTCTCCACCATCATCTCCATCATTCTCCACCATCATCACCGGATTGGAGAGGTGATTTGAATAGCAAAAATCAAGGGTAGAAGAAGGGTTGTGCTCAAGGAACACATCAAGGAGCTTGACTGGCGCGGATCCGGTGAGCCTTCATCACCATCTTCTAGCCTATATCCGAGGGAGTTTCTTATGAGCATTTCCATTGATTATTTTGTTTGTTCTCTCTTTTGATGTGGAACCTTGGGAAGAGAACTTGTATTCATGGATGATGATTTTGTTTATGAATTAATGTTTTTTTTTGTTGCTTGGTTTCATTCAATGTGTGCTTGATTGTTGTGAATCACATGAGAACTCTATGATTTATCTTGTCGATTGTACTTGGATGTGTAGGATGTGACCATGTATTGGATCGACATAGATTTAAGGGGGATTCAATGTACCAATACACCGGAGGTTTCGGGTGCCGATAGCTCCTCGCGAGCTTTAGGGTGGTTCTAGCCGAGAGCGAGTATTAGAATTTCCCTAGGCAAGACTCCCTATTCCCAATGACATCATAGGGCTATCTTCTGGATAGAGGAACCTGCACTAGATTAGGGCTACACTACAGAGGTTCTGGGGTAGTTGACATTTGAGTCTAGCGGACCAACTCTTGCCAACCTTAAGCCTTAATTCCCAAATTCATCCTAACTTGTTCTTCTCCCGAGGGGATCCTCGCTCGAGGCCTCCAGTTCTCATTGTTACTTGCTCTCAGATTGCTTGTATTGTGTGCCTTAGTCCATTTTGTTTATAGTCTTTCTTTTATTTATTTTCTATTCGTGTTTTATACAACAACTCTCTATTTGGTATATTAGATAGTGATACCTAAGAGGAAGTAATTGCAGATCTTGGGGCCCTTGCGAATATGACCCTCTAGCGCTCGCGTGAGAGGTTATTACTTGACGACCCGTGCACTTGCGGCCCGGGGAGTCACGTGCTAGCTCTTTAGCTTGTCGCATGCTCGTTCATTAAGTTTTTGGCGCCGTTGTCGGGGACATCCAAGAATGCTAGGAAAACTTCTAGCTCACTACTCTAATCGTTTATCTTTTCTTTTGAAAATATTCTTGTTTTCTTCTTATACCTTAATTCTTTTTTTTATTTTGTTTTGTGCACAGGGCAATGTGTTTTTATGAAGCCTCACGTGGTTTTAATTTTCAACCTCAAGAATGGCAGATCAATGAGTATGAGGCCTTTGATATGAATCGATCCGCAAGCGCACGGGTCGCCAAGTAATACTCCTCACGCACGCGCGAGGGGGTCGTATTCCCTAGGGTCCCAAGAGCTGCTATTACTCCCTTCTAGATGACACTGTCTAGTCTACCAAATATAGCTTTGAAACAAGATAAGAAAAATAACACAAGAAAACTATGAACAAGTGGACTAAGGCTCACCACATAAGCAAACTAAGGATGCAAGTAATAATGAAAGTTCGAGGTCCCCGGGCGAGGATCCCCTCGGGACTACTAAAGCCAGAAGGATACTCGAATTACACAGGCAAAGGTAGTTAGGCCAAGAGATGTCCAAAGGTAGGTCACCCCGATGGTCACGGTGATAACCCCTAATCCGGTATGAGTATTGGAATACGGAATTGCTTCCGCCCAAATCCTCACACGATTGCAATGCGCCTAGGGAAATCCCGAATTAAGGTCAAACACAACATCTAGGCTCAACCCTAATGGTTGGAGGGGTACAAATACCCGATGGTCACGGCGTATTCGTACATGTATCCCTTCCAAACTTGGTGTGTCTAATACTAAGGCGATGGTCACGCAACCTAGTATAACCTAGAAATCGATACACAGAGTTCTCATGCATACCAATACATCAAAGTGCACCAAGCTTGAACCATAAACCACACAAATACCATATATGTAAATCAAGTATTCATACAAGCAAGTTCATCCCAAGGTTCACCGGATTCCCGGCGACCTTGGGAGTCTAGTTCAACATCAATGAAGGAGAAAATATAAAACACAATAGATACAAGCTAAAGCACATAACAAACTCCCCTAAGATGAAGACTAGAGGTGGTGATGAGAACTTGATGGATCCGCGCCAACAAGCTCCTAGATCTTCTCCTTGATCGCGCTCCTCTTCTCCCCTTCGATTTGCACCCTAGATCAGCCTCTCCAACCCCTTGAAACCCTAGAGAATGATGGTGGAGAGAATGGTGGCCAAAGACAACAAGAAGAATGCCAAAAAGGCCTTTAAAACCTAATTTCGGGATGCTATGCGGCCTCCCATGCTGCCCCGCATGCGGGGAGAGAAAGTTTAAGAGAAATTCCGAAAATCGCGTAAGCCTCTACAGTAATCTTGCTACAGTACCCCCTGCTACAGTAGAACTGCTACAGTACCGTATGCGGCCTACTATGCGCCCGCATGGTAGCCCGCATGAACCTCCAGACCACGCCGTTTCTTCAAGTGTTCGTGCTACAGTGGTTGCTACAGGTCCGCTACAGTACCGGGCTCGAAAATAGTGTTTTTCTTGCCAATTTCTCCTTAAATCATGTTGTCGAGCTCCCCACGGTAACTTTTGTACCTGTAACACGAAATAAACCAATTTAGACCGAAAACGGGCATCCACACATACAAAAATACTCTATTTATACATACACATACATGAATAATACGTACATTTAGGTGTTTATCAGCCTTGAAAGCAAGTTGTAGCAATCAATTTGAACATGTGTATAATCCTTATTGCCAAAGGCACATAGATTATTTGACACATTATCACACATAACAATGGAAGCCCCTCTTACCATGGATTGCTACAAAAACCCCCCACAACCACCAATGAAAAGGAAATATACTATTGAAGATGTCTTAGCCAAGTTCATGCAGGTCACGGACTCTCGTTTGAATGTGTTGGTACCTAGCGTGTCAATTGTTTGAGCATCTATTGACAGTATCAAGAAACAAATGGTTGAACTTCTGAAGAAAATGAATGAGAGAAAAAAGAGTAATGAGCAAGCAGCAGAAGTTCCACCTATAGCTGATATGGGAGAAGGAAGGGGATAGAAAAAAACTGGCAATAGAAAAATGTGAGGAGGTAGAATCTAGTCCATCTATCACAATTGAAGAAGCTACTTGCCTCAACATTTACCATTCAACCCATCTGCCCATTTTGGTCTTGTGCACTAAAAAATCCAGTGATTTGTATTGAAGATGTGGGTCGAAAGCTGGAAACATCCAAGAACCCACCTATGCCAGGCTTGGACAATTCCCAACCAAAAATATTTCCGTGGAGGCCTAAACACATTCTTTGGGAAATCTAAGATTATCAGACCATGGTTGAGGAAGAAGATGTGGGTAGGAGTTTGAAGCAGCCCAAGAACCCACCCGTGCCATGTTTAGATAGTTCTCAACCAAAACATTTTCCTTGGAGGCCTAAACAAGTGTTTTGGGTAATTCAAGGTACTTTCGCAAGAGTCGAGGAAGGATATGTGGGTAGGGTGTTGAAGTTACCTGAGGACCCACCTATGCCGAGCTTGAATAATTCTCGACCAAAGCTTTTCCCATGGAGGCCAAAACACTTTGGTGGGGTGCTCCAAATAAACCTTGTCTGGAACAAAGAAGAAGCGAGGAGAATGTTGAAGCCATCCAAGCATCCGCCCAAGTTCAAATTGCACAATTCCCTACCCAAGCTTTTTCCGTGGAGGCAAAAAGGTAGTTCATACATGCTCTCCACACTTGCACCATCCTGGCAGGTATGTTTCATCTTCTTTGGTAGTAGTTATGCCACATTTGGCCATGAGGAGCATACTGTCTTCAAACCTCCATGAGGTAAGAAGGTACATCAAACTCGTGACGTTAAACAAGCGCTTCTTGGGAGGTAACCCAAGGTGTAGTTCTTTTAGTTTTGGTTGTTTAGCTTTGTGTGGGTATGTTAATTTCATGTTTTTATTGCATATGATGCTTGGATGAGTATTTTCATTCATGTTGGTGATTCTTGGTGTGTCTTTCATTGATTTATGATCATCTCTGTGTTTTGGTGAGTTTTATGCTTTTCACCGACATGTTTGCATTTTGTCATCTAGCTTTGGGTTTAAGTGTATCTCTCATCTTTGTTGATTTTCATAGATTAAATTTGTTTTAAATCCCAAGCTCCTTGATGTGAGAATGTGTAAACCTGGAAATGCATAATCTTATATAATTTGTCTTTAAGTTTTTACATGCTTTGACGATTTGGAAAATTGCACGTGAGCACCCACACATGGTGCTTTGTGTTTCTTGTTTTATTTGTTTTTAGCTTTATTTTTTGTATTTTTGTTTGCTTTTATTTTATTTTTGTGTGTGATGGATGCCTTGAGATGATGTTTGTTTCTACCTTGCAGGTGGAATTGGGACATCAAACGCACCTTTCTCCCTCGACATCTACAGGAATCATCGGCGGCCACCCCGATCTCATGGACTTTGAGACTCATTATTTGAGACTTGGGGAAGTTCATGAAAACCCTCTCACTTTGCTTTAATTACATATATTTTTGCAAGCTGCTGATTTAAGTATATTGGGGACAATGTACTACTTTAAGTAGGGGGATGGACATTTATGGTTATCGCGAACTTTGAGAATTTTTGAAAATTTTGCATGTTAGTAAACCAAGGATGGCATTAATGATTGCAGTATGTGTATGATAGTGTAGAACCATGATAGATGCTAAGCTATCTACAACCTTGCACTCTTAAGAATTTTGTGTCAGTCTCGGCATTCCATCACTTACCTCCTATGTAGGTGATAAGTGTCTAAATGTATATGTTTTAATATACGTATTTTGTACACTTAGCATGTATTTTGCTAAGAATTGATACCCGTTTTGTGATTAATCAACTATCATTTATGTTGCAGGACACGGGGGAGCCATGAGGAGCACGAGAATACAATTTGGGGCGAAAAAGGGTGAAATTCAGGCGTTGCAGCACTGTAGCGCATTTACTGTAGCAGTACTGTTGCACCTGAGGAGTTTTGGGCTGGAAATGATGGAAGTGCATAAGAGTGAACAGTGCAGCATACGGGGCCGTATAAAGTGCCGTGAGCATCAAAAGACAGTGATTTTGTACTAGGGTTCACGGCACCCTATCCACCCCGGGATCCATCCATCCACCACACGATACATCCCCACATGAGCCAAGTTTTGCCTTATCTTTGCCTACCTATCCACCCCGGGATACTGCAGGAATATTTAGGGATTTCTTTAGGGCACACAAGGGGGACTTCTTGGCCGGCATCTAAAGGGAAGAGAAGAAGAAATCTTGGAAAAACGACGATTTGGAGCTAAGAAAGGAGGCAAGATCATCATTTTGAAGGGGAGAAGCTTCACCATCAAGGAGGCAAGGATCCAAGCCAAGGGAAGCGTCATTCGGCATCTCTTGGACGGGGAAAAGCGTCATTCGGCCGGACCTCCACCTCCTCCTTCATCATTTCATCTAGGGAGTGTCATTTATGAGCTTTTTAAGTGATTTACTTTATATTTTTGTTGTTACTTGCTTGATGGCACACTAGACCCCCAAGGCCACCGGATGTTGGTGAACCTTGGGGGGTTTATCATGTATTTTGGATGATCTTTACTTAATTGCAAGTTTGGTTTGGTTTATGATTTAGTTCATTGTGCTTCATGTCTAGAACTACCACATGGAGAGATCTGTAGTTCTTTCTTGAATTATACACGTAGATGTGACCTACTCGCGTGTATTAGATCATTAATGAACTAAAAAGGGTTACTTGTATTGGCACATCGAGAACTTGGGTGTCGATAGCCTTCCGAGCTATAAGGATAGACTAGGGTTAGTGTATCCTTATTTTGGGATCTCCTTGTACTTAATGCAATCGTAGGGATGTCGGTTAGGAAGAGATTCCAACCGATATCCGTATGGGATTAGGGTTCAATCGCCGAGAAATTGGGGTTGATCTAATCTTGAGATCCTTCGGTCTAAATCAACCAATCTACCTTTTATCCTTCATCCATGTATCATGATGACCCCTCGAGGGGATCCACATCCACAGGCCTTCACTCTTCATTGTAGTACTTGCAACAACATTGTATGCTTTTGAATTTGTTTAATCATATCGTATTTATTTCTTTGCTTTAGTAGAACATACATCCATGCTTGTGTTGTTAGGTTAGATAATAGGCGATGGAGGAGTAAGAGTAGCTCCTTAGCCCCGTGGAATACGATCCTCGTGCTTTTGTACGAGGTATTACTTGGCGATCCCGTACACTTGCTGTAAGTAATCAAGTTTTTGGCGCCGTTGCCGGGGACACTCTAAGGAATTCTGAGAAACTTCTAGCTTATTACTCTAGCCATTTACTTTCTGTCTCTTTTCTTTTCTCTTATTTTCATTTCTTTCAAGCTTGACTTGTTCTATCTTTCTTGATTTGTGCAAGGTACCGTGTATGACACGTGGAAATCCGGCAAACTTAATTGAGCCGGATAGTGAAATTGAGAGAACCTTGCGTCGTAGAAGAAGAGAAATTGGTGAAAGCTCAAGTGAGCAAGACATTTTAGTTGAGGATTTATCATCATCCGTCATGGTCGAGGAGAGACGAACATTATCCGAATATGAAAGGCCACAATTTACGGGTGAAGAATTCAGTGTCCAAGCACCTACTATTGCAACCAATAATTTCAAAATCAAAGCAAGCACGATTGGAATGGTCCAGAATTCGGTACAGTTTAATGGGCTTACAAACGAAGATGCATATGATCACCTTGCCCGTTTCCTTCAAATTTGCTCTACATTCAAGATAAATGGGGTGACGGATGATGCTATCCAGTTGCGACTTTTCCCATTCAGTCTTAGGGATACGGCATATCGATGGCTCACTTCTCTACCGCCGGGTTCAATCAAGACATGGAAAGACATGGTCGAGAAATTTCTTGGAAGATACTTTCCTCCTAGCAAGGCGGCAAGGTTGAGGCAAGAAATTTCAGCTTTTAAGCAAGGAGAATCCGAGAGTTTATTTGAAGCTTATGAAAGATTCAAGGACCTTCTTCAAAGATGTCCTCACCATGGGTTTGCTTCATGGATGCGGGTACAAATCATATACAATGGGCTGAATTATACCACCCGCCAACTCATTGATGCCGCGGCGGGTGGATCGCTTAGCAACAAGTACCCTGATGAGGCCGAGCAACTACTAGAGTCGATGGCAAGCAATGAATCTCACTGGGCCTCGAGAGGAACACCACAGAAAGGGGCCGGAATTTATGAAGTTAAGGCCGATGATGCTCTAGCCACAAAGGTTGAGATGTTGTCTAGGAAGATTGATACGCTCATGGGTAGCAGTTCAAAATCTGAATCAGCGATGAGTTGTAGCACATGTGGTGGTGGACATGGGGCCACCCAATGTCCTATTGCTAGCTCCTCTGTTGCACCCATTGAGACTGTTGATTACATTGGCGGCCCAAGGCCACAAGGAAATCCATACAGTTCTACCTACAATCCGGGGTGGAAATACCACCCTAACTTTTCTTGGAATCAGGGGCAGCAACAAAAAGTGGCCCCTCTGCAATGTCCTCAAGTTCAACCACCTGTACAAGAGAAGAGGTTCACTACAGAAGATGTGCTTGCTAAGTTCATGATTAACACCGAATCAAGGTTCAACACTGTAACTAGCAACATGGACACACAATTTGGGAAGGTGAATGCTCAATTCAATGATTTTGGTTCCATCTTGAGAAATCTTCAAGCCTCTGTACAATCACTTGAGTATCAGGTTGGGCAGCTTGCTAAGGCAAATTCAGAACGGCCTTCCGGTAATCTCCCTAGCAACACCGAGGAGAACCCAAGGGAGCACTTAAAGGGCATTGCCCTTATAAGCGGAAAACAAATTGAGACAAGGGTTGAAGTTAACCCAAGTGTCAAAGAAACCGGGATAGCCATTGAGGAAGATCTCCACCCCGCTGAAAAATTTGCTCAGGAGGTTGCTCGAAAGGAAAACAATAAAGCTCACTCTCGGGAACACTCAAAGCCACCGGAGTACAAACCCCAAATTCCTTATCCAGTGAGATTGAAGCAAGACAAGGAAGATGTCCAATTCAGAAAATTCATCAATATTTTCAAGCAACTCCACATCAATATCCCAATCATCGAGGCTTTAACACAAATGCCGAAGTATGCCAAGTTTCTGAAAGAGCTCCTCACAAATAAAAGAAAACTTGAAGAAGAAGGTACCGTGGCATTCTCGGGAAATTGGTCGGCCATTTTGGAAAAGAAGCTCCCCCAAAAATTGAAAGATCCGGGTAGCTTTATAATCCCATGTGTGCTTGAAGGGGGAGTGAAGGAAAATGCACTAGCAGATTCGGGGGCAAGCATCAACGTCATGCCCTACACCATGTACTTGAAGCTTGGTTTGGAGGAACTCAGACCAACGAGGATGAATTTGCAATTGGCGGATCGATCAACAAGAAAACCCCGTGGGATTGTGGAAGATGTGATTGCCCGGGTGGATAAATTGGTGTTTCCTATAGACTTTGTGATCATGGACATGGATGAAGATGTGGAGATACCTCTGATCCTTGGTCATCCCTTTCTAACCACTTCTGGAGCTCTCATCGATTTAAAAGGAGGAAAATTGACTTTAAGGGTTGGGGAGGAAGAAGTAATTTACACACTGCCAGTGGCCATGAAGCATTCACTTGACCATGATGACACATTGTATTTTGTTGATGAAACTGATCGGTTAATTTCTACTTGTGTGCAAGAGGTGTTATCATTGAATCCTTTGGATGAATACTTAGAAGAAGTGGAGGACAAAGAACAAGAAGAACCCCACAATTCCCCTCCAAGTCACAATTTGAAGAAACCAAAGGAGAAAGTGATATGTACCAATACCAAGGAAAAAGAGAAAAAAGAATCAATGTTGAAGAAAATTTGGAGGGAAGTCCGAGGAAAGAAAAGAAAAGGTACCAACCCTCGTCGTTTAAAGTCTCTAGGAGGGAAGGTAAAATTTGAGCCCCTCTTTACTCATGAAAAGTGTAATGTTTTCTCTTTGATGTCATTGAACTTACCGGGCAACAATAATAATTCAATGGGGACCGGGGGTCACTTCAAACTCTTCAAACCCCCGTGAGGTAAGTGAGAAGGTACGTCAGGCTCGTGACGTTAAACAAGCGCTTCTTGGGAGGCAACCCAAGCGTTCGAGGGTTTTTAATTCAATTTTCGTATTTTAGTTGTTCATTTCTACTTTGCAATGTGTTAGTTTCCTTAATTGTTTTGCATTTGAATAAGTCCGTCTCCAAAATTTTTGCTCTCATCATGTGTGTTGTTTTATATTTTTCTTTGTTGTGCCTACCTATTTTGTTGTCTATTCATGAGGTCATTCGAGTCTTTTGCGTATTTCTTTTGAGTAGGAGGTGTTTTAGATCATATTATAACCTTCCTGGAGAGTTTTAGAATGCATTTTGACCCTAAGCTAGCCTTCCCAGGTCCTCACGTCCCTAAGGGGGCCGTGAGAGAGGCCGTGAACAAAACGGCAGTAAAATTATACTAGGGTTCACGCCCCCCTCACGGCCGTGAGAAGGGCCGTGAAACGCGTTCTAGTAGCAATCAGGCGCGGGCTGGGGCTTTGCACTAGGCTTCACGGCCCTTCTCACGGCCGTGAAAGAGGCCGTGAAGCTCGGCCTAGTGTCTTAACCCCCCCCCCCTCCCCCCCCCCCCCCCATTATTTGATTCTTTGGGTCTTCTTCTCCATTCTCCCTTCATCTCCATCATTTCTCCTCTCCTTTTTCCCATCATTCCTCAACCAAATCTCTCCATCTTTCGTTCTAGATCACCTCCTAGACAATTTGAGACCTCGATCTAGTGATTTGGCAAGAGTTTCTAGCAAGTTCCACCAAGGATTCACCGGTAAGCTTTTTGGTGCCCTAGAATTCTCTTTCTCATTTTCTCTAAATTTCATGGAGCTTTTTGGTGGATAAATTCTTGCTTTTATCATGTGTTGGTGGTGTGAGGGTTGTTTATTCATCTCCCATTAAATTCTTGTAAAACTTTTTCGATCTTCATGATGTTAAGGAAATGCTACACCATGAATAGTTTCCATACGGCCCCCTATACGGCCGTATGGACCCTATTCATACCCCTTTCTCATTTGTTTCTTGCTTGTTGTGTTATTTTTGGTGTTGTAATGGATCGGTTAAGGCTTGATGAAGATCTTATGTGTTGTAGGGATGCCAAACATCAAGAGGGTTGCTTCAAAACGTCCACGAGCTTCAACACAAAACCCCGAGGAGCCTACGTTCACACACCCCCTTCAAATGGCACGATACGAAACATTGAAGACTAAACCCTTTAGCACCGTCCGACGGATTGATTGGAATTTTCTGGAAGAGCTTGGAATTGCCAACCAAGTGAGGGAAGTTCTATCTCAAAATGGTTGGATGAACTTATTTACTATCGATGAACCAACATACCGGCAGCTCACTTTGGAGGTTCTGAGAACCTTTGAGGCACAACAAGACCGGCGACGCATCATTTGTGAGAAACAGGGGACTATCCGCTTCCAAGCTTTTGGAAGGCTTCGTGAGTTGTCTCACGTCGAATTTGCAAGTTACTTGGGGGTCTATGACGAGGAATACATGAACTCCATTCCGATTGGCCAAATCCGAGTCGATTTCCCACCGCATGTGAATGCGAATCAATATTGGGCCACCATAGCCCTAGGCGACACCAAAAACACTCGAAAGGCATCCTGGATTGCGGATCCTATCATGAGATATGTGCATGCCCTAATTACTCGTTCCATAGGGGGCCAAAAAGATAGTACTGGAGTAGTGTCTAACTCTGATCTACTGATTTTGTTTGGGATTTTTGAGCAATGCCCCCTCCACCTTGGGCATCTTGTGGCTGAAGTATTTATTCATCACGCACAGTGCATGCATCGGGCTTGGGTGCTATTTTCTTGGGTCCGTACATCAGCAGGTTGATTCGCGGTAAGAAATTGTTGGACCGCACCTGTGATATGACGATTGTGGGTGGTGCAGTGGCCCTTGGCGCGAATGTCTTGCTAGCTATTAGTCTAGTTGAAAAGAGAGGTGCCCGTTACCGATTTTCCCAATAGTCATCGGGCGGGGAATCCAGTTTGCCAGCAGACACTGACTCTGATCCTGATGACACGCCCACTCCCACTCCTGGCACCACATCATCATCGGGCTTCGAAGCTAGGTTGCGAGGAATGGAGAGCGATATTCAGGCCATCTGTCACGAGCAGCGTGAGATGCACGGACAGCTGTACCAGATCCTAGAGGGTCAGCGCATGCTCACTGAGGACTTTCGCCAGTTTACCATCTCTGCTCGCGGTTTGTTTTCGTGGACTGGCACCGCATCCTGCACCGACACACCTGTCCCACCTGTTATCGACGAGCTGTTTCATTCTTGAGCATGGACACTTATTTATCTTTTAGCAGCATGTTGTCTCTATTTATTGTTGTTGTTTTTTATTTTCTGCACGTGTGTTTGTTTGTTTTGAATAAGTTGGGAAGGGTTATACCCTGAACAACACTTTGTAGAACTCTGGTTGCTTTTATTTAGTTGTGTGTTTGACTGCTCCCTAGTATTAATCTTTATTTTTTTTGGAATGATGGTATGCCCCTGTGCTTTGCAGGGAATTGAGGGGAATTTGGTGAGCATCTCTACATTTTGTGGGAGTCGGACCCGACATGTAAAGCTCGCCATACACTTTAGTCGGGTCACATTTCGCCATTTTTACAAGATAAACCGGGGAAGTTCGTTTTCACTCTCCTCCTTTATTATTATTGTTTATATTGCCTCTATTTTCATGATTAGTGTACATTGAGGGCAATGTACAACACTAGGTGTGGGGATGGGTGTTTTTACATGTATTAGGTCAACTTTACATGCTAGTGTTATCAATGATGGCTTGTTACTTTCTTGTGAGATTCTTCAAGTATGAATTAATGATTGATGTGAGTTACATTTTTCTTGTTGTGCTCTATTGAATCCTGTTTCACCCCTAGTATTGTTTTGTGCGCTGAGTCTTTTGTTGATGCCCTGGGAATAGCCTGCTTGACTTTCTTAACTCTCTTGTATGCTTAACACACAATTTTGAATACTTAGCCTTAGACTACTAAGTTCTATCCTTCAATGAACTCTTAAGAACTTCTAAGTCTTTTTGAGCTAGTCCTAGTTTTGTTACTTGTAGTGCAGTCTAAAGGTTTGATCTAGGGTGATAAAAAAAAAAAAAAAAACAGAGTCTATGTCAGTATTCCTCTGCTAATGAAGCATGAATGCGTCTATGTAGACTGTAATCGAGTAGTTGGGTAGCTCTTGTGCCTAACCAGCATGTGCATCCTCCTGAAAGATTTTGGTGCAGTCTACGTTAGGCGGACTCGAAAATATATATATATATATATATATATATATATATATATATTGTTCATACATGTAAATAAAACCCTAGTGATCACTTAGACTGCCTACTTGGTGTTTTGAGAAGATAGGGGATTTAGTTTCAAGTATAGACTTAGAAGGATCTTATTTGTTCATTGAAGTGGCACTTAGCATTTTAAGACTTGGTACTCTGTACTTGTGTAGTGATTGGCATATAGAGCTTTATTGATTGAAGTCATAGGGCTAGACTAGGTCAGGGCAAATGAGATGAAAGAGTCACTTACACTGCACAGACATATAAGAGGTGAGACAGGATCTTTTTGTTGTACGTATTGACTGTAACTCAACATCTGTGTATCATTATTCTATACTTGTAGAATCTCGTATTTGTTTGAGCCAGAGATGTACATTTAGCCACTTATCCTTCCCTTTGTTTTTCATGATTTGTTTGCTTGGGGATAAGCAAACGCTTAGGTGTGGGGATATTTGATAAGTGTCTAAATGTATATGTTTTAATATACGTATTTTGTACACTTAGCATGTATTTTCGTAAGAATTGATACCGGTTTTGTGCTTAATCGACTATCATTTATGTTGCAGAACACGGGGGAGCCATGAGGAGCACGAGAATACAATTTGGGGCGAAAAAGGGTGAAATTCAGGCGTCGCAGCAATGTAGCATATTTACTGTAGCAGTTATTGTTGCACTTGAGGAGTTTTGGGCTGGAAATGATGGAAGTGCATAAGAGTGAACAGTGCAGCATACGGGGCCGTATAAAGGGTCGTGAGCATCAAAAGACAGTGATTTTGTACTAGGGTTCACGGTCCCCTATCCACCCCGGGATCCATCCATCCACCCCGGGATACACCCCCACATGAGCCAAGTTTTGCCTTATATTTGCCTACCTATCCACCCCGGGATCGATCTATCTACCCCGGGATACTGCGGGAATATTTAGGGATTTCTTTAGGGCACACAAGGGGGACTTCTTGGCCGGCATCTAAAGGGAAGAGACGAAGAAATCTTGGAAAAACGACGATTTGGAGCCAAGAAAGGAGGCAAGATCATCATTTTGAAGGGGAGAAGCTTCACCATCAAGGAGGCAAGGATCCAAGCCAAGGGAAGTGTCATTCGGCATCTCTTGGACGGGGGAAAGCGTCATTCAGCCGAACCTCCACCTCCTCCTTCATCATTTCATCTAGGAGTGTCATTTATGAGCTTTTTAAGTGATTTACTTTATATTTTTGTTGTTACTTGCTTGATGTCACACTAGACCCCCAAGGCCACCGGATGTTGTTGAACCTTGGGGGGTTTATCATGTATTTTGGATGATCTTTACTTAATTGCAAGTTTGGTTTGGTTTAAGATTTAGTTCATTGTGCTTCATGTCTAGAACTACCACATGGAGAGATCCGTAGTTCTTTCTTGAATTATACACGTAGATGTGACCTACTCGCGTGTATTAGATCATTAATGAACTAAAAAGGGTTACTTGTATTGGCACATCGAGAACTTGGGTGTCGATAGCCTTCCGAGCTATAAGGATAGACTAGGGTTAGTGTATCCTTATTTTGGGATCTCCTTGTACTTAATGCAATCGTAGGGATGTTGGTTAGGAAGAGATTCCAACCGATATCCACATGGGATTAGGGTTCAATCGCCGAGAAATTGGGGTTGATCTAATCTTGAGATCCTTCGGTCTAAATCAACCAAGCTACCTTTTATCCTTCATCCATGTATCATGATGACCCCTCGAGGGGATCCACATCCACAGGCCTTCACTCTTCATTGTAGTACTTGCAACAACATTGTATGCTTTTGAATTTGTTTAATCATATCGTATTTATTTCTTTGCTTTAGTAGAACATACATCCATGCTTGTGTTGTTAGGTTAGATAATAGGCGACGGAGGAGTAAGAATAGCTCCTTAGCCCCGTGGAATACGATCTTCGTGCTTTTGTATGAGGTATTAATTGGCGATCCCGTACACTTGCGGGGAAGTAATCAGTAGGACCTTAGACATCTAGGTTAGGAAAGCAGTAACTTTCATAACCCTCTTAGATGCTAGCCCACTTATGGGGTTTCTTGCCTTGATGTGTTAGGCATTGCTTCTAATAGACTCTTAAGGGCTTTCCTCTTTGTTTTTCTCTCAGCATAGTTAAAAAGAAAATGAAAAATAAAAGGAAAAAAAGGAGAAATTTAAAGAATAAAATGGACAATGCTCCTGCGCCCTACTAGCAAAGTAACCTTGAGTTCTTGCTCCTAACCAAAGTGTTCCTCTCGCCAAAAGCTATAAACGCATGAGCACGTATATATGAATGTGCAAAGCTCCAGGTAATGTGGATTTGCAGTTCATGTCAGTCCCGTAAAAAAATGTTTGTGTACAAGAAAATAAAGTTTTATGACTGTGATTGTTTGAACCAAAAAGGAAAGATCTTTAGCATTTCACTAGGAGTATCTCTACCACCTCAAGGCCAAATTCCACTAAGTGGCCTGACTTGCCTCAAGTGCGGTCCTTGGGGTTCTGTCGACCTGACTTTGACTGCAGGACTTCGAAATAGAGGGGTTGCACACACACACCATATCATTGCCGTTGAGTGCATGAAATTTCTTAAGTGGTTCTTGCTTAGTAATTTGAGTTTTACCATTACTATTGTACACTTACGCCTAAGGCGGAGATTGTATATTTAGTCACTTGTCAGTCTTTCTTGCTCTTCATGCCTGTTTTCTTAGGTACAAGCAAATGCTCAACTGGGGGATATTTGATAAGTGCCTAAATACGTCATGTTTTAACTATAAAGTTTATACACTTTCATGCAACTTGTATAAGTGTTTCGATGAGTTTTTGCGCATTTGATGTATTTATTCTTGTTTCAGGGTTTCAAGGGTCATTTTTACGAGGATAAAACCATATTCGAGTTGTTCCGGAGAAAATTGAAGAAGAATTGAAGTGTTTACATGTTCCGGACGCCATGGGTCACACAAAACGCAGCTCACACAGAGCAATGTGCGGCCACTGTGCATGCCCGCATAGTGGCCGCACAGCTCTGCCAATGAGCTATGCGGCCAGTGTGCGGCCCATACACTAGCCTCAGACACTAGCCAGAGGGTTGTGTGGCCACTGTGCAGCCCCGCACAGTGCCTGCACAGTGCCCGCACAGCTTCGCGGTATTCAACCCAAGCTAGGGCATTTTGGAGTGGTCTTTGGCCACTATCTCCTCCATCCTTCTCCATCACCATCTCTTCCATTCTCCACCATTCTCCATCATCATCATCGGATTGGAGAGGCGATTTAAAGAGCAAAACTTGAGGGGAGAAGAAGGGTTGTACTTAAGGAACACATCAAGTAGCTTGACCGGCGCGGATCCGGCGAGCCTTCGTTACCACCTTCTAGCCTACATCCGAGGGAGTTTCTTATGAGCATTTCCATTGATTATTTTGTTTGTTCTCTCTTTTGATGTGGAACTAGACTCCCAAGGCCATCGGGCTCCGGTGAACCTCGGGAGGAGAACTTATATTTATGGATGATGATTTTGTTTATGAATTAATGTTGGTTTATTACTTGGTTTCATTCTATGTGTGCTTGATTGTTGTGAATCGCATGAGAACTCTATTATTTATCTTTTTGATTGTACTTGGATACACAGGATGCGACCATGTATTGGATCCACATAAATTGAAGCGGGATTCAATGCATTAGTACACTAGAGGTTCTGGGTGCCGGTAGCTCCCCGCCCGCTTTAGGATGGTTCTAGCCAAGAGCGAGCATTAGAATTACACTAGGCAAAACTCACTATTCCCATTGACATCATAAGGGTATCTTTTGGATAGAGGAACCTGTACTCGATTAGGGCTACACTACGGAGGTTCCAGGGTAGTCGACATCCTAGTCTGGCGGACCAACTCTTGCCATACTTAAGCCTTAATTCGAAATTCATCCTAACTTGTTCTTCTTCCGAGGGGATCCTTTCCCGAGGCATCTAGTTCTCATTATTACTTGCTCTCAGATTGCTTGTATGGTGTGCCTTAGTCCATTTTGTTTATAGTCTTTCTTTTATTTATTTTCATATTCGTGTTTTATACAACAACTCTCTGTTTGGTTGACTAGATAATGATACCTAGGAGGAAGTAATAGAAAATCTTGACGACCAGTACACTTGCGGCCGTGGGAGTCATGTACTAGCTCTTTAGCTTATCGCGAGCTCATCCATAACTTGTACGCTGTTTGGTGAGCCCAAAGTGTATCGTCCAACCATTTAGACCAATCTTGCTTCCCTTGTTCCATTGATTTTGTCAATATCCTCTTGAGCTCTCTATTTGTGACCTCCACTTGGCCACTAGTTTGTGGGTGATAAGGAGTGGCAAGGCGATGATGCACTCCATATCTCTTTAACATCTTTTCGAGTTGAGCATTGCAAAAATGAGTTCCTCAATCACAAATGATAATCCGTGGAGTTCCAAACTAAGTGAACAACCTCTTTAAAATCTTTACTACAATTCTAGCATCATTAGTCATCAATGCTTGAGCCTCAACCCATTTAGAGTCATAATCGACTGCCACCAAGATATATTGATTTCCATTGGATTTCGGAAATGGTCCCATGAAGTCAATGCCCCAAACGTCAAATACCTGACAAAGTTGCATAGGATTTTGAGGCATTACATCCCGCCGAGATAGATTCCCTATTCTCTAGCAGCTGTTGCATCGAAGAACAAACTGGTGCGCATCCTGAAAAAGGGTCAGCCAATAAAAACCATAGCTAAAACTTTCTCTGCCGTTCTACTTGAAGCATAATGGCCTCCAACAGGTCCTGAGTGACAATGTGCAAAGATATCCCATCCTTCTTCCCTTGGTACACATCTCCGAAATACATGATCGACACATATGCGTAAAAGAAACGGATCATCCCAGAAGCAATTCTTTAGATCACTAAAGAACTTCTTTTATTGAAATATGAGCCCTTGCTTTAGAACCTTCCCCGATAAGTAATTTGCAAAATCTGTGAACCATGGAGTATCACTATATGATGATGAGTTCTGGATCGAGTATAAGTGCTCCTCCGAGAAGAAATCGTTAATTACTTTGCTTGATAGCTCTTATCCTTCACACCCTTCCAAACGAGACAAGTGATATGCAACCATATTTTCAGTACCTTTCTTGTCTTTTATTTCCATGTCAAACTCTTGCGGGAGTAATATCCACCGGATCAACCTCAGTTTAGCATCAGCCTTGTTCATGATATAGCGGTGTGCTGAATAATCTGTGAACACAACGACTCTAGACAAAATGAGATACGGTCTGAACTTGTCGAGGGCAAACACAACTACTAGTGATAAGTGCTTGTGTTATAATAATGTGAAGTGTTATTATCTTATAATGAGCATTACTTTCATTAGATTTTATCACTAAATTGTGTGCATTTGTGTGCTTTTGTGCATTGCAGGTTTGTGGAGCTAGTTTTAAAAAAAGGAGCAAAGTTAGATCGTGTTCATCGTTGTTGGAGAGTTTTTGGACCAGGCAAGGAATAAGGCACGAGTCTAGACTTGTGGGTGTGTGCCAACCTCCTTTGGAGAGGCACAAAGGCAGTCACATTCACAATAATTCTAACTCATGTAGCATTGGAGAACTTCACCAATAAGGAGAATTGAAGCAATCGGCACGATCTACCATTGATTGTGTGCCCAATTCAATGGCCTTGATGAAAAACAATGAATTCGGGAGCATTTCGGCAAGAGTACTATGGCAGCAATGCAGAAAATACTGTAGCAAAATAATGTAGCAAGTTATTGTTCGCTGTCTGCTGAAATTTGGCAAACCAGAGACTTCGCACAGGTGCGTGGAAATTCCACACGGCCGTGTGAAATCCCGATTTTAGCGATTTAAAGCCGGGACTTAACATTATAAAAGTGCATTTTTGAGACTTTTTCTGGATCTTTTTGCCAATCTTTTGCCCTGGTTTTTGGAGGGTTACGGGTAGGGTTTGGAGAGGACCTTGTGGAGGATCGAAGCGTGTCATCGTCATCGACGTCCGGCGGCAGCACAAGACCATGCCGATACTATACGCAAGGGGGTTTTTATCTATGCTTTTGATTTATGTTTATTCTCATATTTTGATGGATTTGTATAGCTCCATGAGGAGCTAAACCCCTTGTCGGTATTCAGACTTGTGAACCCTAGGATGATTGTGTTTCTTTGACTTGTTATTATGCTTTTCATTATTGATTAATAAAATTGAGTTTCAATCTTTATTGCATCTTGTATTAATTTCCCCTTAGCCGTGACACTAGGGTTGAGAATCATCTAGGTTATCCTTTATAGGTGTGACAACTCCTATAGGGTTAGACGTCTTAATATTGAAGAGGGTTGAGAGGGTGAGTTGTGAGGTAGCGAAATGTCCTCTTTCACTTCCAGTGTGATTCTCCCTACCTTCATGTTCCAAGAGTTCTTAGCGGTCGTGATAGAGTGATGTGCTAGGAGATAAACTCCCCTGGGGCTTAGTTGCGCGAGCAACAGAGTGAAGGGTTGTAGTGAATCCTAGTGCTGGGGCTTAATTTAAACTAGGGTTCTTTCACCTGGACCAAAGGGTTAGAGCTATACATAGGAATAGGCTTTATCACTAGGAATCTCTAGAACTTAAAGTAATTGATAAGTGCTTGAGTAGACATGTTTTATCTACTTGTTTTACATCCATTGATTATGTCTCATAAAGTGTATTTTGGTGTTCCTTTGTGCAATTAGGTTGTGAAAGTGTTGAAGGAGGAAAAAGGAAGCAAAGATGGGTTATAAAGACTTATAGTTGGAAGCTTTTGTACAACACAAGTGTCAAGGCACAAGCGGAGCTCATGTACATGAGGGTATGTACCAATTCCAGAAGAATTCAAGCCGATTTGTGTGATGGAAGGGCACAAAGGCAGTCACACCTTCATGTCCTGATAAACGCATAAACATACATATTTCCTATATATTTGGGCATATGTATTGCGTATTTTTATATGAGTTGACACCCGTTTTTGGTCTGAATTGGTTTCTTTCATGTTACAAGTACCAATGAGACCCCTTCGAGCTCGTTGACAGAATTTTAGAAGAAATCGGCATCAAAAACACTGTTGCTGAGCCCGGGGGTACTGTAGCGATCACAGTAGCACGAAAACTTGGAGAACTTAGTTAGGAGATCCATGCGGGTTATCATGCGGGCGCTATTGAGGCCGCAAACGGTACTATAGAAGGTTTACTGTAGCAGTTTCACTGTAGCTTTTACGCGGTTTTCGGGATTTTTCGGAGACTTTCTCTCCCCGCGTGCGAGGCCGCATAGGAGGCCGCATAACTCACTGGAATCCATTTTTAAGGGCTTTGGAGAGCATTTTGAGAAGAAAGCTAGGTCTTGGGGAGAGCTTGACTTCACCACCTTCTTTGGGAGCTTGAGGCCGGGTTTTGGAGGCGATTCTTGAGGAGAGGACGACAGGGAGAGCACGACATGACTAGTCCACATCTTCGATTCACATTTGAGAGGAAGATTGACAAAGGAAGCCACTACTTGGGTGGCGCCCTTGGAAGCGTCATTCGGCCTTGATCCTTTGAGGGAGTGTTCTTGTTATGCTTTTGGTTGTTTTCATGTATTTTCTTACTTGTTTTGTGACCATGAGTAACTAAACCCCAAGGTCACCGGATGTAGGTGAACCTTGGGGGTGAACTTGTGTATTTTGGATGCTTTTTCTAGTTTTATGCATTTGATGTGGTTTGTGATCCTTGTTTGGTGGTTCTTGATTGCCTTGATATGTATGAGAACTCTATATATCAATTCCTAGACAATGCTAGGTTGCATGACCATTGCCCTAGTATTAGGCTCACCAAGCTTGGAAGGGAATACTTGTATGAATACGCCGTGACCATCGGGTATTTGTACCCCTCCAATTGTTAGGGTTGTCCTTGATTGTGTTTCAACCCTAGCTTGGGGAAATCCACTAAACCCATTGCAATCGTACAAGGATTTGGGTGGAAGCAATTCCGTATTCCAATACTTGTACCGGATTAGGGACTAACACCGTGACCATCGGGTTGGTCTAATTTAGGGTTTCCCGGTCCAACCCACCCACGTGCATGCTAGTTAGGGCATCCTTGTCACTTTAGTAACCCTGAGGGAATCCTCATCCGTGACCACTTCCTTACCTTGATACTTTCCTCCGTATTTATACTTGCCATTTGCATGTTCTTTGCTTTAGTAGGTTATTTATAGGTCTTCTTCCAAGTGATTGTTTAGGTTAAACAACATTGTGATAAGGAAGTAAGAATAGATTCTCGGGCCCTTGGGAATACGACCCCCTCGTGTTCGCACGAGGGGTATTACTTGGCGACCCCGTGCACTTGGGGGTGAGCGATTCAAACGCGTACCATGTCCCTACTTGTGTGAAGATAGCTAAAGCTTCCAAATAATGGTTCGATGGAGGAAAAGTCTTATAACTCACCACATGGATGTGTGCCCGACCATGTCGCCTCAAGATAAGAGTGTTTGGACCACCTTTTATGAAGAGTACTGTAGAAATACTATTCATTTTACTAGAGTAGTAATGTAGCAGAAATTACTGTTCATGCGACCCCGTGAAAGTCCCACGCGACCGCGTGTGAATTCTGCAGCCCACGCGACCACGTGGGAATTCACGTGGTCGTGTGGAGACATGTGACTGGCGCATTGCAAAATTATAAATAACCCTTTGCCGATTCTTTTGGGACTTTTTGCGCACAATTGAAGGTATGAGTGGGTAGGGTTTCAAGGACTAGGTCTTTGGAGATATTGGGGATCGTTCTTCACCAACTTCGATAGATCCTTCGATGAGATAGCATCGGGGAGCCATTGGCGACCAAGCTTCGGAGAAGGTTCCTTCGAGACGTTCAACGATTCATCAAGGCCATCATCATGAATTCGAGGGGGTTTACTTTCATGGATTACATTGCTCTTTATTTCATTATCTTTTACTTTGTAATAATAAGCCCCATGGAGGTCTAAACCCTAGTAGATACTTGGGCATGTGAACCCTAGGTTTCGATTCATGTATTGACTTTCTTTATGATTTCTTTTAATTCCGAGTTAATTTGAGTTTTAACCTTGTTTAATCATTGCTTGTTGATATGTTCATCATTGTGATTGATTGTTTATGCTTGAGTAGTTACCTTAATGAGAGAGAGGTCTCCATTGGGGATTAGAACATACAAGATTAAAGAGGGTTGAGAGGGTGAGTCTTGAGATAGAGGAGTGTCCCGTTTCCGTTCCGAATGAGTGATTCCTATCTCTGTTTTCCCTAAATTTTGTGCAACCGTATGGGGTGTGAGACATGAGATTGATAGGTTTCTCCACGGGGACCTTGTAGGGCTTAGGGATCTTTCACCTAGAAGTAGGGTTAGATCTAATTTTAGGAATCGGTTTCACTCTTGGGTATCCCTAAATTTCATTGCGGTCATATGGGGTGTGAGGTGTTGAGATTGAGCAATTTCTCCGTAGGGATCTTGTAGGGGACTAGTATCGATGGCCTGGAGGTAGGGACCAATTATTCTTGGATTGCCTCAGCTCATAGAACTTAGTTTAGAAGCATTTAGTTAGTCTTGCACTTCATGATAGAGCCTAGGGGGAGCATTGCCTGGGTATCTCATCTTCATTGATAGAGATCTCCTTTACCCTTTTTCCTTTACTTGCTTGCTTGCGATTTTCTTATTTTACACATTACATCCATTGCTTCATATTATCGATTCGACTAGATAACTGAGAATTAGTCATTACTAGTACTTCCGTTCCCTGTGGATTCGACTACCCACTTGATAAGTGCTCGTGTTATAGTAATGCGAAGTGTTATTATCTTGCAATGAGCATTGATTTAATCAGATTTCATCACTAAAAAGTGTGCAATTGTTTGATTTTGTGCATTGTAGGGTTGTGAAGATAAAATGAAGGAAAGGAACGAAGTTAGATCGTGTTTGCCATTGTTGAGAAGATTTTCAGACTAAGCAAGGAACGAGGCATGATCATAGACTTGTGAGTGTGTGCCAACCTCCTTTGGAGGGGCACAAAGGCAGTCACATTCACAGTAAGTTTAGCTCATGCTAACAATGAAGACTTCACCAATTAGGAGATTCGAAGCAATCGGCACGATCTACCGTTGATTGTGTGCCCAATTCAACGGCCTCGATGAATAACGACGAATTCGGGAGCGTTTCGGCACAGTACTGTAGCAGCTGATAAGTGTCTAAATATATCACATTTATTATATATATTTCATACACTTTCATGCATTTTTCTATGACTCTGATGCCCTTTACGCGCTTTTCTTGTTAATTATCATTTCAAGACATCGGAAGACCATCTAGTGCGTGTTTGAGTTTCTTTTGGCATCATCAAAGAATATATTGAAGCTCACATTTATCCTCAAGTTTCGGGCAAGAAAAGAATGGATTTCAGGCGTTCACTGTAGCAATTTTACTGCAGCACCATTACTGTAGCAGTGCACCGGCATTGTGCGGCCTGTACACCACCCGTACAAGGCAGACAGAAGGATGTGCGGGCACTGTGCGGCCCGCACAGTGCCCGCACACGCACGGGCTGAAGAGATGATTGTTTGGTTATTTAAGGCTTCTAGGGCTTGTTTTATGGTGTCTTTGGCCTCCATCCTCTCCACTCTACTCCACCATCATCTCCACCATTCTCCACCATCATTCCATCAGTTTTCTTCACCATCAACGGATTGGAGAGGCGATTTGAAGATCAAGAACTCAAAGGGAGAAGAAGGAAGCACTCAAGGAACACATCAAGGGGCTCATCGGCGCGGATCCGGCGAGTCTTCGTCTCCACCTTCTAGCCTACATCTGAGGGAGTTTCTTATGAGCATTTTCATTGATTATATCTTGTAATTATTCCTTTGATGTGGAACTAGCCTCCCAAGGTCTCCGGGCTCCGGTGAACCTTGGGAGAGGAACTTGTTTGTATGGATGGATGATCATTGTTAGTTTTAATTGATTGTTGGCATGTTTGTTGGTTTCAATCTATTGTTTTAATGTTCAACCTACAATGGATGGATTCCGTAGGTTTTGATTCTTGAATTGTATATGTATGGTGGGATGCTTGCATGTATTAGGTGACACATAGATTGAAGGGGGATTCAATGTATCGATACACCGGAGGTTCCCGGTGCCGGTAGCTCCCCGCGAGCTTTAGGATGGTTCTAGCCTAGAGCGCGCATTAGAATTACCCTAGGCAAGACTCCCTATTCCCAATGACATCGTAGGGGTATCTTCTGGATTGAGGAACCTGTACTGGATTATGGCTACACTACGGAGGTTCCGGGGTAGTCGACATCCGAGTCTAGCGGACCAACTCTAGCCAACTTAGCACTTAATTTCCTAAGTTCATCCATTCTAACTTGTTTTTCTCACGAGGGGATCCTTGCTCGAGGCCTCTAATCCTCATCGCTACTTGTCTTTCAAATTGTCTGTATGGTGGTCTCATCATATAATCCCATCCTCACCAAAAAATGTGTCATGCTCAAGCTAAAGTGCTAACCAACGGCTCGGAACTGGATAGTATCAATATCGGTGAAGCTGTCATACCCTCGGTCAAACTCGAACTATGATAGTACCTCGAGCGTGAGCAATCTAATAACTGGCTCTCGGATGGACAACAAATTGTTCCAACTCCCTACTGAGAGAAGCTCCTCCACCTCCTCGGCCAACTCTACACCTCCTAAATATCTAGCAATATACTCAAATCTGGAAACCAGGTCTGTCCAAACCTGAGTTCTGATAATCGCTTGAAACGGTCCTGATGCTGGGGCAAAGAGAAATCGATCTGCTCTGGAGGAGGTAAGGGCTCGCGAGGCTGTTTCCCAGCCGCTTTCTTAGCCATGGAAGCCATACTTGAAAGATTGAAAATAAAAATGATCAAATCCAATTCAAAAACATAATCTGCAGAAATCTACACGGCCGTGTGGAAATTCCACACGCCTGTGTGGATCTTCGGGCGGACAAAGACCCAAGGCCGTGGGGGCTAAAATTCCATTTTTACATTCTAATTCATTCTTAATTCTCTTTAAACACATTCGCATACACTTTAATCATTCAAAACAAGCGAAATAATCAACAAGAACGAATTAAATTGAGGTTTGACGAAGAAAAAGGGTTAGAAGTTCTTATCGACAATGTGGACGAATAAAGCTTTGAAATCGGCCGAGAAACTTCGTTAAAATCCTCAAAAATGCTCAAAGAGGATCGGGGGAGTGAAAGAGAGGGTTAGAGAGTGGTTTAGAGTGAAAAATCAACGAGGCATGAGTGAAAACCAAAAGAAAATCGCGGCTTTTGAAGTTTTGCGAATGCACACGACCGTGTGGAAATTCGACACGGCCATGTGCCTCTATAATTAGGGTTCACAGGGGCCAACACACGGCCCTATGTGCACTCTAGTTGCTCTCTAGACTACCCCACATGGCCATGTGAGAACCCCACACGGCTGTGTGTCTTCAGAGTAGCACCCACATGCCCCTGTGTGCTCTCAGGAAAATTCCTAAGGTCTCTGTAAATTGCACACGGCCATGTGGAATTTCCAAACGGCCGTGTGCCCAACCTGGCCAAGAACACAAGGCCGGCCACAGGGGCACCCACACGCCCCTGTGGGTCCTCTGGATCAACCCGAGAAACTCAAAGTGTTCCACACTATAGTACTTTCGTCTTTTCTCTTGTTTGTCACATTGTTATTTCCATCGTTTTAGACATTCTCTCATTTTCATTGGTTAGGGGCATCTTGCTGAGTGTTTGGCGATGTTTTTAGAGTTAAAAAGTGGTTTTCAGGGCGAGCATGGTCCTGCTCAACCCGTGTTGGTGCCGCTGATTTTCTTAGGAGAATCCGCGTGTTGGGACTTGGAAATTTCAGCTTTGACACGCCCGTGTCAGGAAGAACACCCCCCCCCCCCCCCCGTGTCGCTTCTGTGAGAGATTTTCCTGAGATTTACAGCGGCACAGGAACACAGGTGTGTTGAGGCCGTGTCAAGTCTGGCACCCCCGTGTCAATAGCACTCAGACCGTGTTCTTTTTCAAAATCGCCTGGAAAGATCAGCGGATGGAACATGGCCATGTTCAGGCCGTGTCCCACCTGATATGTCGTGCGATTATCTATTTAAAGCCCCGTTTGAGCCAGTCTCTTCACCTACCTACCCTCAAAACTTTACCATTCATTCCTCTTCTCTTCCTCCACCATTCCTAGGGTTTAAAATATGATTTTGGAGGGATTTGTGGGCTTGTTCTTGTATTCTTAAGAGTGATCATCCTTTGACTCAAGGTAAGACCTCTTCCTTGCTCGTTCTTCCTTGTTCTTTGGAGGAGTATAACTAGGGTTTTGTTGTGGATTCAAGTGGGAGCTTGATTCTTTCTCCTTTTCTTCCTCTGTGATGGCTAATCTTGTGAGGGTTGATCTTATTGAGTTGTATGGGTTTAACTTCATGAAATCCATGAACCTTCAAAACCCTAATCCCGGAATTACTGTAGCACCGACCATGTTAGGTCATTCTTGCTTTCCTTGTTGGTTTTATGAGTTGTGAGAGGTCTTCTTCTTGCTAGAACTCTTTCCTATGGTGTTTAGGAAACCCTAGAAGCAATCATTCTCATTTTAAGCATTATCCCTCATTGCATTTGATCTAGTGTTGATGATGTTTAGTTGCTTGTTTTGGTTGTTTGATTGCTCCTAGGAGGTGAGGCTTCAAGTAAGGGCAAAGAGCCGGTGGAGAAGTGATACCGAGGCGTTTTGTTCGCCAAGTTGATGAGTGGGATATTTATGGATTGCCTTATTGGATGAATGCCGATAGCTAGATATACTTCATGAACACACACTTATATTACTTTCATATTGATAAGTGCTCGTGTTATAGTAATGCGAAGTGTTATTATCTTGCAATGGGCATTAATTTAATCAGATTTTATCACTAAAAAGTGTGCATTTGTTTACTTTTGTGCATTGAAGGGTTGTGGAGAAGATCTATAGAAAAAGAAGGAATAATAGGTTATGTTCGCCGTTGTTGAGGAGTTCTCGGACCAAGCAAGGAATAAGGCACGAGTCTAGACTTGTGGGTGTGTGCCAACCTCCATTGGAGGGGCACAAGGGTAGTCACACTCACAAAAGTCTATAACTCGTGTAGCATTGGAGAACTTCGCCAATGAAGAGAAATGAAGTAATCGACATAATCTACCATTGATTGTGTGCCCAATTCAACGGCCTCGATGAAGAACGATCGATTCGGGAGTATTTCGGAGAAGTACTGTAGCAGACACTGTAACAAAACTGTAGATAAATACTGTAGCAGCTACTGTTCACATTCTGCCGAAATTCAGAATTCCAGAGAGTTCACACGGGCGTGTGGAAATTCCACACGGCCGTGTACTGTAGCATAAACATTGTAGCAAAACACTGTTCACAGGTGCCGAGAAATCACGATTCCAGAATTTCCACACGGCCGTGTGGAATTAACACACGGGCGTGTGGAATTTCTGGATTTTCACAGAAGTCCGATTTCAGCCCGAATTCAGCCCGACTTCAGCCTATAAATAGCCCGTTTTCATATCTATTTGGGGACTCTCCCCTTCTATCACTTGAATATCTTTTGGGGGGCTTTCGGCTAGGGTTTGGAGAGGTTCTTGGAGGTCTTTGGAGGCGATTAAACGGCATCGACATCCTTTGGAAGAAAGCTATTGGGGAAGCTCTCATCGGCATTGATTTGGCGAGGTGTGCCCTAGGCTTGACAAGGGATTCGTTGGAGAAGACACGCGACTACACAAGACCATGGATACGATCTACAAGGGGGTTTTCTTTATGGTTTTCATGCATATTTTCTTAAATTCTTTATTGATTTTGTATTGCTCCATGGAGAGCTAAACCCTAGTGGGTATTCGGACTTGTAAACCCTAGGATGATATTGTTTCTATGACTTTTATTATGCTTTCTTAATTTGATGTTCTTTTATTGAGTTTCAATCTTGATTTTATCTTGTTATTGTTTTCCCTTAGATGTGACACTAGGGTTGAGAATCTATTAAGTTATCCTTTGAGGGTGTGACAACCTCTATAGGGTTAGACTCCTTAAGATTGAAGAGGGTTGAGAGGGAAAGTTGTGAGGTAGCGACGTACCCCTTTCCCTTCCGTTGTGATTTCTCCCTACCTCCGATTCCTTGATTCATTAGAGGTCGAAATAGAGTGAAGTGCTAGGTAGATAAACTCCCCCAAGGTTTTGGGGTGATGTGAATCCTATGCACTGGTGCTTAATTTAGACTAGGGTTCTTCCACCTGGACCAAAGGGTTAGAACTACTACACATAGGAACAGGTTTTATCACTAAGAATCCCTAGAGCTTAAAGCAACTCCACGTAGTGTTAGGCTTAGGTAGATATACTCCCCTGGGGCTTAGTTGTGCAATCAACAGAGTGAAGGGTTGACGTGAATCCTAATGCCGGGACATAGTGTTGGGGTTAGTCACGGTTGACCTTAGGTTTGGGACCGTGTGTTTAAGGATATCCTCGACTCAATAGGCATCAATTGTAGAGCATAATACAAGTTTTGCACTAGAAGCATTAGTCCTAGGGGGAGCTTTGTCCGGGTACCCCATCTTTATATCGATTACCTCTCCTACCCTCATTATTCTTCTTGCACTCTTTTATTTTCTTTTACATTTATATATATATATATATATATACTTCTTTCATCATCGAGTTCTTTCATAGCTAAATAGCGATAACACTTGTTTCTGAACACTACTCCCTGTGGATACGACTACCCACTCACCGGGGTAACTTTTATTACTTCGACAAGGCCGTGCACTTGCGGTACGCACGCAAAAGGTCGTGTCAAGTTTTTGGCGCCGTTGCCGGGGATTTGCTTATATTACTTTCATATACAACCATATCATGTTTTAAGTAAAGTTTTATTGATTTTTACTTGTTTGGCATTTTGGTGAATGATAATTATTATTGAGTTGATCTTGAATATTGCTTTTGTTAATTAATTTGCTAGTATTCGAGTTGTGTTGGATTATCGCTTCATTGAGGTTGTGAAACCTTTTTTTGTGTTAAACTTAGGATTTGTTGTGGAATTATTGGGTCTTTGAGAATTCTAAGCTTGGAACTTATTTTGGAATTTGTTGAAGTTTTCCATGTTATTCCTTGTATTGGGATTTGCTTATCCGCTTGTGTTTAAAACTTGAGTTTCGATTGTGCTTCTATTGGTTCCTCGCGGGAATGCGAAAGTATTGTTGTTTGTTGGGTGTTTTGGTTAGCTTTTGTGCTTCGTGTGGTAATTGTTCGTATTGTTGGTTTGTTAGAGAATTTACTATGAGGGCCAGCTCAGACTGGACATTTACTATAAGGGCCAGCTCAAACTGGACATTTACTACGAAGGCCAGCTCAGACTGGACATTTACTATGAGGGCCAGCTCAGATTGGACATTTACTACGAGGGCCAGCTCAGACTGGACATTTAATACGAAGTCATGTTTGGGTTGATATTGACTTATTCTTTTTATTGAACCAATGTTCAGTGTTTTACCGAATTTGAGGTTGTTGTAATCTTGTTATAGTAAGAAAGGTTTCTTAGCCCTATCTTTTATTATACTGTGTTAAGTTGACTATCGTATATATAAATTATGTTATAAATATTTATCTTGCTCTTGGTAAAATATTTGTTTGGATGCTTTATTGTTATCTTTATTGTTGGCGTTTTCCGGTGAGGTTGTGCTAGTCTACCCTCACTGAGTAACGCTAGTTGCTCACCCCTCTCTCTTCTCCTAGACTGTTGCAGGTAGTAGGTGAGACGGTGCGCACTGTGCTGGGCATTTGTTGCTGCTCCATCTTTGGTGTATTTTTTTTTTCTGTTTCATGTATGTTTCTTTTTGGTCATGAACATGTAGTCCTATCTTCTGGATCCACTAGGTTATAGTAAACCATGTTGTATGTTTTGTATCTATCTCAACTTTGAAACTCTGATGTATTAAGACTTGTTATTGTTGTTATAGCTTTCCTATGCACTTGTGATCTTGTTTACTGTTATATATCATCACTGTTGTCGTTGTAGTTGTTGTTATTTCTGCTCTTGTGTTTTTGGTGGAATATTGTGGAATTCCAGGTTGTTTAGCTTTGCGCTATCTCGAGGATTGAGTGGCGGAGCATCCCTCCTCGAGATTGTCACGGCGGTTATCGTGTCCTGAAAAGTGCTTGTGTTATAGTGACGCGAAGCATTATTATCTTACTACTAGCATCTCTTTTACTAGATTTTATCACTAAATAGTGTGCATTTGTGTATTCTTGTATGTTGTAGGTTTGTGGAGCCAAGTTGGAAAAGAAGAACAAGTTAGGTCGTGTTCGCCGTTGTTGGGAGATTTTCGGACCAAGCAAGGAACAAGGCACGAACTTGGACTTGTGAGTGTGTGCCAACCTCCTTTGGAGGGGCACAAAGGCAGTCACATTCACAACAAGTCTAACTCGTATAGCCTAGGAGAACTTCACCAAGAAGGAGACTTGAAGCAATCGGCACGATCTACCACTGATTGTGTGCCCAATTCAATGGCCTCGATGAAGAACAACATATTCGGGAGCGTTTCGGCAAGTTACTGTGCATTTTCTGCCGAAGATCAAGTTTCCCGAGAATTCACACGAGCGTGTGGAATTAACACACGGCCGTGTGAATCATTTTCCAGCAAGCCAGAGACTTCACACGAGTGTGTGGAAATTCCACACGGCCGTGTGAAGTAATTTTTCAGGAAGACAGAAACTTCACACGGGCGTGTGGAAATTCCACACGGCCATGTAAAGCCCCGATAAGTTCAAATTTAAAGCCGCACTCAGCCTATTTAAAGCCCGATTGGGAGACTTTTTGAGTATCTTTTGACCTAGCTTTCTCTCCAACTTCGAGAGGGTGCGGCTAGGCTTTCGGAGAGGACTTTGTGGAGGATTGGAGCATGCCAACGGCATCGTCATCGACGTCCGACGGCAGCACAAGACCACGGCCACATCACACGCGAGGGGATTTTCATTGATGTTCTTATTTTGCAATTTATTTTACACTTTGATGAACATGTATAGCTCCATGAGGAGCTAAACCCCTCGTGGGTATTCAGACTTGTAAAATCCTAGGATCATTATGTTTCTATGGCATTGTTATTATGCTTTTCCAATATTGATGAATAAATTCGAGTTTCAGTTTTAATTATCTTTTGCTATTGTTCTTCTTTAGCCGTGACACTAGGTTGAGAACAATTTAGGTTATCTTTTGGAGATGTGACAACTCCTATAGTATTAGACTAGTTAAGACTGAAGAGGGTTGAGAGGGAGAGTTGTGAGGTAGCAATGTACCCCTTTCCCTTCCGGTGTGATTTCTCCCTACCTCCGTTTCCTTGGTTAATTAGCGGTCAAGATAGAGTTTTAGGGCTCAATCTAGACTAGGGTTCTTTCACCTGGACCAAAGGGTTAGAACTACATAGAGGAACAGGTTTTATCACTAGGAAACCTAGAGCTTAAAGCAATCCCAAGTAGTGTTAGGGTTAGGAAGATAGACTCCCCTGGGGCTTAGTTGACAGGTCAACAAGAGTCAAGGGTCGTAGTGAATCCTAATACCGGGACATAATCTTGGGGATAGACTCCCCTGAGCTTAAATGTTTATTATGTATGCGAACATGCTTAGGGATGAATTAGAACAAACTAGAATGTAAATTTTGGACTTCTAGACCCACGGCCGTGAGGCTCTGTCCGCCAGAAGCTCCACATGGGCGTGTGGAAATTCCACACGGCCGTGTGGATTTCTGCAAATTGAGTTTTTTAACTAATTTTTAACTGGTTTCTTTTGCAATTTGGCAGGTATGTCTTCTAGGTCTAAGAAATCAGTAGGGAAGCGTCCGCGAGAGGCTACTCCACCTCCTGAGGAGATGGAGTTTGATATACTGGAGCACAGGGAGAGATTCAAGAAACTCTCGGCACTTCGATTTGGACAGTCGCGCTACCCAGACTTGAGTGTGTTGAGAGATATACAGGGGGGCGACGCTGTAGCGACCGAGGTTGAGGAGTTGCTGGCAGTGGGCAGTTGGGACCGACTACTATCGATTAGAGAGCCAGTGACTCGAGCACTCACCCTCGAGGTCTTATCGAGCTTTGAATTCGACCGAGGGTACGATAGCTTCACAAATGGCGAAACGATCCAGTTTCGTTCCCTCGGTAGACACTTCAGCCTGAGTATCACTCAGTTCTCGATCATGATGGGCCTGTACGATCAGGCATTCACTGAGACAGAGGAGTACACATTGTTGCCCACCGATTATCCAGGGACCCTCACACCACAGATGATTTACAGGACCTTGTGCGGGGATGGCCAGTACGAGCCGAGGGTTTCGAAGACGACTTTTCTTTCCCGGCCAGCGTACAGATACATTCATGCCATCTTGAGCAGATCTATCTGTGGCAGAGGGGACAGTACAGGGATATTGAGCAGACAGGAGCTGCTATATTTACATTCCATGGTACAGAGCGAGCCACTCCACCTGGGGCACATTCTAGCCGAGTACATGCGCCACCAGGGCCAGTACCCCAGGGTTGGAGTCATCTTTGCAGGTCTCTACATCACACGCCTCATCATAGGCTTGGGACTCAGAGATGGGGTGCGCGGGGCCGAGAAGATCGCTACACCAGCCCCGCTTACTAGAGATACATTGCGACTGATGGGGATGGTCCGCAGAGCAGGACCAGGAGTCTATACACTGATCATCCCCCACTCAGGATCTACAGAGCCAGATCAGACAGAGGGGACACAGGTAGCGATATAGCCACCCCCGGAACACACATAGGCCGAGGTACCACCCACAGCACCGGAGCCACCTCCAGTGCATATTTTCTCCCCTTCTCGAGGCCAGGACAGGTTCGAGCGCCTCGAGAGTGCTGTGGGTGTTATGCAAACAGAGCTGGCCGAGATGAGGGCCGCACAGGCAGCAGAGTTTGCAGAGTTGAGGACCACTTAGGCATCGCAGTTCGCTCAGTTATCGGCACAGCTTGCCACGGTTATACAGATGTTCGAGCGATCTGTGGTACGACCCCGACGGGTCCCTTCACCGACTCCACCTCCGTCTCCATCACCATCAGATCCACCAGCACCAGCACCAGCAGTAGCACTAGAGGATCCACAGCAGGACACCGACGCCGAGGCGTCGTAGTTTTTATTTTATTTTCACTTCTGTTGCACTTTTTATTTTTCTGTTGGACTTGTAGTACCCAGAAAGGACTCTCGTTCTAGGTTGGCTTTTAGTTTTTGTTTATTTTATTCTGTCTCGAGTTGTATCTCATTATCATATCTTTATATACTCGATCTTTGTTTTGGTTTTTCTTGAGCTATACTGAACCCTTGCGTATGTGTGCAGATGGTCTTAGATTAAAGGAATTTGAGGAATAGTCATAGGCACGGTCATGGGACCGTGTATGCTCCACAAAAACATTGAGACTCAACTCTCAATGAACCTAGCTCCATCAAACGGAACACTTGGAGTTCAGGGGAGCAATGTTTCAATTGTCTACTTCCACACTAATTGTTGTTCATTGTTTTATTTTTATTGTGCTTGCATGCGTACATTGGGGACAATGTACATCTTAAGTGGGGGGGAGGGGATTCACATTGCATACACCTTTACTTGCGCGTTCAATTGCTCATGCTCAGGTAGCCTATGGCGGTTCACCTTAGTTGCAACGTTTGTATTCTTAGAGTCTAGGAGAATTTTTAAACATTGTATCCTATCATGCTCTAGTTTTTACTTGAATTTTTAGGGAATTTTTGCTCGATTATCTTATATTGCACAACTTACTATTGGAATCTTTTGGAAACTCAATCTTGAAGTTTTTCAGGACAAGTTTATCGTTGTTCTTAGTTTTACTGTGGAAAATGCATATATAAGGAGAGAAAAATATGAAAAAAAAAGTGAAAAAAATGAAAAAAAAAAAAGGAAAAAAAAAGAGAAAAATATGAGTTTGTGAATAGTTGCTTTGTTTTATGTATGTATTTGGGGTGGAAAGAGCTACCACCTATGAAGTATGTAGCTACTCTCATAAGTCGGATACAAGTTATGCCCTAATGAGAGAAAGAGCTATCTCATGGGATGCGTGAAAGCTACTACCCCGGTAGAAAGAGCTACCTCCTCGAAAGTGTGAAAGCCACCTTTGGCGGCCGCCTAGGAAAGGGCTACCTTCAAGGATGTGTGAAGCTACTACTTCCTTCTCTCTTTAGTTTTGGGTTTTGTATATAAATAAGTCCTTTCTAACAAAAGTTTGAGGAGTACTCGTTGGTTCTCTGGAGTGAATTCGCACACACTTACACGTCTTCAAGTTGTTATCCTTTTTGATTCATGTTTTTAGCTAGAGTAATGATAACCTTATGCAATGTTTTGAATTCCCCTTACTTGTAGAATGCTTCCTTTGCATATTTTTGGTGAACATAAGGCCGAGCACTTTCAATTGTTCTTCTCAAGTATTTTCACGTTTTATTTTTTCTTGAGGACAAGCAAAAGCTTAAGTGTGGGGGGATTTGATAAGTGCTTGTGTTATAGTGACGCGAAGCGTTATTATCTTACTATTAGCATCTCTTTTATCAGATTTTATCACTAAATAGTGTGAATTTGTGTATTCTTGTACGTTGTAGGTTTATGGAGCCAAGTTGGAAAAGAAGAACAAAGTTAGGTCGTGTTCGCCGTTGTTGGGAGGTTCTCGGAACAAGCAAGGAACAAGTCATGAACTTGAACTTGTGAGTGTGTGCCAACCTCCTTTGGAGGGGCACAAAGGCAGTCACATTCACAACAAGTCTAACTCGTGTGCCCAATTCAATGGCCTCGATGAAGAACAACATATTCGGGAGCGTTTCGGCAAGTTACTGTGCATTTTCTGCCGAAGATCAAGTTTCCCGAGAATTCACACAGGCGTGTGGAATTAACACAAGGCCGTGTGAATCATTTTCCAGCAAGCCAGAGACTTAACACGGGCGTGTGGAAATTCCACACGGCCGTGTGAAGTAATTTTTCAGGAAGACAGAAACTTCACACGGGCGTGTGGAAATTCCACACGGCCATGTGAAGCCCTGATAAGTTCAAATTTAAAGCCGCACTCAGCCTATTTAAAGCCCGATTGGGAGACTTTTTGAGTATCTTTTGACCTAGCTTTCTCTCCAACTTCGAGAGGGTGCGGCTAGGGTTTCGGAGAGGACTTTGTGGAGGATTGGAGCACGCCAACGGCATCGTCATCGACGTCCGACAGCAGCACAAGACCACGGCAACATCACACGCGAGGGGGTTTTCATTGATGTTCTTATTTTGTAATTTATTTTACACTTTGATTAACATGTATAGCTCCATGAGGAGCTAAACCCCTCTAGGTATTCGGACTTGTAAAACCCTAGAATCATTATGTTTCTATGACATTGTTATTATGCTTTTCCAATATTGATGAATAAATTCGAGTTTTAGTTTTAATTGTCTTTTGCTATTGTTCTTCCTTAGCCGTGACGCTAGGTTGAGAACAATCTAGGTTATCTTTTGGAGGTGTGACAACTCCTATAGTATTAGACTACTTAAGACTGAAGAGGGTTGAGAGGGAGAGTTGTGAGGTAGCAATGTACCCCATTCCTTTCCTGTGTGATTTCTCCCTACCTCTGTTTCCTTTGTTAATTAGTGGTCAAGATAGAGTTTTAGGGCTCAATCTAGACTAGGGTCCTTCCACCTGGACCAAAGGGTTAGAACTACATAGAGGAACAGGTTTTATCACTAGGAATCCCTAGAGCTTAAAGCAATCCCACGTCGTGTTAGGGTTAGGAAGATATACTCCCCTGGGGCTTAGTTGATAGGTCAACAAGAGTCAAGGGTCGTAGTGAATCCTAATACCGGGACATAATCTTGGGGTTAGTCACGGTTGACCTTAAGTTTTGGGACCGTGAGTTTAAGGATATCCTCGACTCAATTAACATCAATAGGAAATTATAATAGCATAGTCTTGCACTAGAAGCATAAGTCCTAGAGGTAGCTTGTCCAGATACCCTATCTCACCCATTGCTAGTCTTTCTCTTTTAACTTCTACTTGCTTTTCTCTTGTCTTTCATCTCTCTATTTACTTTCTTGTCGTTTATTTTAATTGTTTCCATAAATTCACTCATCACTCCGATTATTTCTTTTCGTACACCGCATAACTAAATAGTGAATTCTTGTGTTCTAAATCCCTATTCCCTGTGGATTCGACTACCCACTCACCAGGGTAATTTTATTACTTCGACAAGGCCGTGCACTTGCGGTACACAAGCAAAAGGTCGTGTCACGTCCCGTGTGCCCGCGGGTCAGGGCGTGACACACACGGCCGTGTGCCTTTCACAAGCTCATCCACAGGGGCGGCCACACGCCCTTGTGTTTTCTCGGGATGGAAGGGAACTCTCTACAGAATTTCACATGGCCTTGTGAATATTCCACACGGCCGTGTGCCTCAAGACATGGGCACTCACAGGGTACCCACACGGCCCCCTGTGATGCTCGGGAATGAAAGTCCAAGTTCTGCAAGAATTCACACGGCCGTGTGGAAATTCCACACGGCTGTGTGCCTCTTCTGAGGTTGTTCACAGGGGCAAAGTCACGCCCCTATGCCCTCTCTGGTTTAGCCCTAATTGGTAACACACGCTCGTGTGGAGATTCCACACGGCCGTGTGTTTTCTTTGGTTTACTTAGAAAATTCACAGACTCTGCAGAAAAATTCAGAAACACAAACATAATACTTAGAGCCTGTGTAAACAATCAAAACACGACCAGAGACCATAAAAAACATGCTCAACCAACTCAAACTTCGTCAATCAGCATTTAGGCACAGGGAAACATCAACGATCGACACGAAAAACACAGCACATATATTTAAAATCAGGACACCAAAACTAAGACTTTTATTCATTCTAAACTAAAACTAACTCCTAGAAAAGCTGTAAAACCTTGGGTTGCCTCCCAAGAAGCACTTGTTTAACGTCACTTAGCTTGATGTACCTGTTTAAGCTCATGGGGGCTCATGAATGAGTGTTGCCTTCTTTCCTACCACCTGAAAACATGCATGACATAGCTTATGTATTCTAGAGGGGGAGTTAGCGATTTTGTTACCACACAAGGGTGAAACACCCTTACTCTTTGCTTGCTCATCCCCATTAACTTTGGGGCTTTTTGTGTGGCGCCTCCTCGCTCTCCTTATCTTCCTTCTCATCCATTTTATGAGTCCCGATTCTGGCTTGACTTCCTTTTCGACTAGACCAAGTGATAGTACTTCTTCTTCGATCTTCACATCTTGGTCTGGTCACCCTTTATATGGATCTGGGTTTATCATGTCCTACACATATTCATCAACAAGTTCATCAGTGGTGTCTATGAAATACAAAGTATCATCAAAATCAAGAGAGTGTCTCATGGCTTCGGCGAGGCAATATGTAAGCTTGTCATCTCCAACTCGCAATGTGAGCTCCCTGCCTTCCATGTCAATAAGAGCCTTAGATGTGCGCAAGAAAGGCCTTCCAAGGATTAACAGCACCTCTACGTCCTCATCAACGTCTAACACCACAAAGTCAACAGGAAATATGTACTTATCAACTTTCACCAACACATCTTCCACAATCCCCCTCGGATGCCTCATCGATCGATCCTCAAGATGAAGTGTCATCTGAGTCAGTGTAGGCTCATCCAAGCCTAGCTTTTGGAAGAATGCATAGGGCATGACATTAATACTTACCTCTGAGTCGGCCAATGCCACTTTTTCACCCAAGTCGCCAATGTTGCACGTTATGATAAAACTTCTGGGATCTTTTCTCTTACTCGGCATGTTCTTTTGCAATACGTCCGAGTAATTGGCATCAAGGACTACAGCTGCACTTTCCTCCAATTTACTCTTGTTGGTTAAGAGGTCCTTCAAGAACTTCGCATACTTGGGCATTTGGGGCAATGCCTCCGCGAATGGTATGTTGATGTGCAACTGCTTGAACACACCCAGAAATTTTTGGTATTGCTCATTGTCTTGGTTATTCTTTAATCGTGAAGGATAGGGGATCCTCGGCTTGTAGGGCGGGGGTGCCACCTCTTTTCCCTTTGACGCTTCTTCCTCTACCTTCATGACCTCGGGTGCTTCCTTTGTCTTCTCTAGAGGGAGATTTCTCTCGACCTTTTTTTTCACTTCTCAAGGTGATTGCCTTCAATTGCTTCCTTGGATTAATCTCTGTATTACTAGGCAAACTACCTTGAGGTCTTTCGACCAATGTCTTCGTAATCTGCCTTACTTGATTCTCCAAATTGTGTAATGAGGCAGTGTGGTTGTGAAGTGTAGCTTCCACCACCTAAAATCTAGCATCTGATGAAGAGACAAACCTTGTGAGGGCTCTCTCTAGATCAGTCATCTTTCCCTCTAGCCCAGTTACTCGGCTCTCTAAATTTGGTGCTTGTTGACTTTGAAAAACCGGTGGTGCATTTCTCTTTTGTTGTGACTGCCCTTGATTGCTCCATGAGAAATTCGGGTGGTTCTTCCACCCCAGATTGTAGGTTTCACTATACGGGTTGCCTTGGCCCTGTCCTCTATATGCATTGCCAACAAAATCGACCTGTTCCACCGCACTAGTGCCTCCAATAGTAATAGGGCAATCACTCGAAGTGTGACCTCCCCCACAACCGGTAACCGCGCCAACTTCATGAATTTCGGCCACCTTCTTTCGGTCCCTTGTATTCCATTGATAGCTATTCATAGCCATTTCTTCTATTTGGTGCCTGGCTTCACTGAGATTCCTGCTTCCTAGAGTTCCTCCTGCCGCTGCATCTAAAAGTTGCTTAGTACTTGGATTCAACCCATTATAAAAAGTATGAATGATCATCCACTCGAGAAATCCATGTTGTGGGCATTTTCAAAGGAGCTCCTTGAAACTATCCCATGTCTCGAATAGAGACTCCAATTCCATATGCATGAAGGATGATATCTCATTCCGGAGCCTCACTGATTTTCCCGGAGGGAAGTATCTAGCCAAGAATGCCTCAGCCATCTCCTCCCAAGTAGTGATAGATGCTCTCAGTAATGAATGAAGCCAATGTCTTGCTTTTCCCTCCAATGGAAATGGGAAGGCTCTCAAACGAATCACGTCATCCGTTACTCCATTAATCTTCAACATGTTGCACACTTCAAGGAAGTTCTCTATATGGTTGTTGGGATCTTCATCGGCCAACCCATTAAATTGTGCGGATTGTTGCAACATCTGAATGAACGATGGCTTCAACTCAAAATTCATTACTATAGTTAGGGGCGTCACAATGCTTGATTAGGTCCCCATAACTACGGGTCTAGCAAAATCGGACAAAGTCCTCTACTGTTCATTATGCTCTGCCATTGCTTCTGACCCTTCTGCGGCTTGATTTGAAGATTCTTGTACAGGCTCTTTCCCTTTCCGATGTGTTCTTCTACCAATTTTTGGGTATCCTTCAACAAGAATCAAAGGGTTCCCACGGGACATAACCTGAGCCGAAAGCAAAGAAAAGAAAAAAAATAAGAACGATGATAGAAAAATAAGGTGTGAAATAGAAAACGAAGTGAATAGCTAAAATAGCAAAAAGCAAGTATCTAAAATAGCAAAAAGCAAGCTACTGTTTAATTTCTGCCGAAAATCAGGGTTTCAGAGAATTCACACGGGCGTGTGGAAATTCCACACGGCCGTGTGAATCGATTTTTCAGCCAGACAGAAACTTCACACGGGCGTGTGGAAATTCCACGCGGCCGTGTGAAGCCCCCGATAAGTCCAATTTTAAAGCCGCGATTCAACATTATAAAAGGGGATTTTTGAGATCTTTTGGGAGATCTTTTGACCTACCTTTCTCTTCAACTTGGGGAGTGCGGCTAGGGTTTTGGAGAGGATTTCGTGGAGGTTTAGCGCGCGTCATCGGCATCGTCTTTGATTTGTACTTTCTTTGGGGAGTGTGTCATCGGCACAAGACCACGGCCACACCATATACAAGGGGTTTTCATCAATGTCTTTGATTTGTACTTTCTTTTCTATTTTGATGAATATGTATCGCTCCATGAGGAGCTAAACCCCTTGAGGGTATTCGGACTTGTAAACTCTAGGGTTTTTATGTTTCTTTGACATTGTTATTATGCTTTTCCATTATTGATGAATAAAAATTGAGTTTCAATGTTAATTTCATCTTGCTAATGTTTTCTCTTAGATGCGACACTAGGATTGAAAACAATTTAGGTTACTCTTTGGAGGTGTGACAACTCCTTTAGGGTTAGACTACTTAAGATTGAAGAGGGTTGAGAGGTAGAGTTGTGAGGTAGCGATGTAGCCCTTTCTCTTCCGACGTGGTTTCTCACTACCTCCATTTTCTTAATTTTCATAGCGGTCAAAATAGAGTGAAGTGCTAGGCAGATAAACTCCCCTGGGGCTTAGTTACGCGAGTAACAGAGTGAAGGGTTGAAGTGAATCCTACCCGCTGGGCTCAATCCAGAGTAGGGTCCTTCCACCTGAACCAAAGGGTTAGAACTACACATAGGAACAGGTTTTACCACTAGGAATCACTAGAGCTTAAAGCAATTACACGTAGTGTGAGGTTTAGGCAGATATACTCCCCTGGGGCTTAGTCGTGCGAGCGACAGAGTGAAGGGTGACGTGAATCCTAATACCGGGGCATAGTGTTGGGGTTACTCACGGTTGTCCTTAGGTTTGGGACCGTGAGTTTTAGGATATTCTCGACTTAATTAACATCAATAGGAAAGTATAATAGCATAGTCTTGCACTAGAAGCATAGATCCTAGAGGTAGCTTGTCCGGATACCCTATTTCATTCATTGCTAGTCCTCTCTATTCGCTTTTACTTGCACTTTTTGATCTTCCATCTTTCTAATTAATTTCTTGCCTTTCATTCTGTTTGATTCTACATTCACTCATTGATCCTATTATTGCTTTTCCATATGCCGCATAGCTTTATTAGTGAAATCTCATATTCTAAATCCCTATTCCCTATGGATTCGACTACCCTCTCACCAGGGTAACTTTATTACTTCGACAACCCGTGCACTTACGGGATACACGCAAGGGGTAGTGATTCTTGGGAGGCCGTTCTTGCGCACTTCCAAAGCTTTGATAGATATGGACGGTGGGGAGCTCACACTTAGAGTTGGAGATGATAAGCTCACCTATCGCCTCGCCGAAGCCATGAGACATTCCCTTGATTTTGATGATACTCTTTATTATCTTGATGTTACTGATGAGTGTATTGGTGAATATGTGCAGGAAATGTTAAACCCAGATCTGTATGAAGGGTGGCCGAACCAAGACGTGGAGATAGAAGAAGAAGAAGTACTTGCACTTAGTCCAGTCAAGACAGACATCAAGATGGAGAAGGAGCATATGAAGAAGATGTTTTGGAGGGTGAAGAGGTCGAAAAGACGCCATACGAAGAACCCCAACAAGAAAGGGGATGAACATTCACTTAGTAAGGGTGTGACACCCTTTTGTGGTAACAAACTCGACAACTCTCCCTCTACTCTACAAAGATTATGTAACGCATGCTTTCAAGTTGTAGGGAAGAGGGCAACTTCAATTAATGAACCTCCATAAGGTAAGACAGGTATGTCATGCTAAGTGACGTTAAACAAGCGCTTCTTGGGAAACAACCCAAGGTTTTACAGTTTTTCTAGGACTTAGCTTAGTTTAGGTTAAATAAAAGTCTTAGTTTTGATGTCCTGAAGTTTTAATGCATGCGCTGCGAATTTTATTGTGGATTGTTGACGTTTTCGTGTGTCTAGATGATTATTGACGAAGTTTGAGTTGGTTGAGCATATTTTCCATGGTATCTGATCGTGTTTTGATGGTTTTTACAGGCTCCAAACATCGTATTTGTGTTTCTGAATTTTTGTGAGAGTCTGTAAATTTTTCTAAGTAAACCAGAGAAAACACACGCCCGTGTGAAAATTTCACAAGGGCGTGTGTCACCACTTATGGCTCAGCCAGAGAGGGCACAGGGGCGTGTCCATGCCCCTGTGAACAAACTCAGAAGGGGCACACCGCCGTGTGAAAATTCCACACGGTCGTGTGAGATCTCGCAGAACTTAAACTCTTTTCCAGAGAGTCCACAGGGGCATGTGGGTGCCCCTGTGAGTGCCACTGTGCTAAGGCACATGGCCGTGTGAAATTCTGCAGAAATTTCCCCTTCTTTCCCAAGAAAACACAAGGGCGTGTGGCTGCCCTGTGGAAGAGCTTGTGAAGGCACACGGCCGTGTAGAATTTCCACACGGCCGTGTGGAACACTTAGAGTATTCTCGTGTCACTCTAGAAAAGCCACAGGGGCGTGTGGGTGCCCCTGTTGCTGGTCTTGTTCTTGGCCAGGATGAACACACGGGCGTGTGGAATTAACACACGCCCGTGTAAGGTAGCCCAGGGAGCAAACCAAGTGCACACAGGGGTGTGTACCGGCCTCTGTGAACCCTCATTATATAGGTACACGGCCGTGTGACATTTTCACACGGCCGTGTGAACCCCTTGAACTTTGAAAGCCGAACTGTTTCTTTTGGAATTCACTCGTGTCTCTTTCTTTTTCACTCCAAAACACTCTCCGACCTTATCAAACCACTTCCCCAACTGTTTCCTATATTCTTTGAGGTTTCTTTTCTAGTTTTTCGACAGACTCCGAATTTTTCCCCATCCACACCATCGGTGAGAACGACAAACCCTTCTTCTTTATCAATCCGGATTTAGATCGTTCATGATAAGTATTGTGGCTGTTTTGCATGATTAACCTAGTTACCAATGAGTTTCCACGGGGTTTGAAGCAAATTTTTGTATGAATATGGAGTTTTGATTCTACAATCTTGCAGCCATGTCCGCCCAACAATCCACACGGGCGTGTGGAATTTCCATACGGCCGTGTGGATGCAAATTATTAAAACAAAGTGACTAACTTTCTTTAAATTCTTTTCAGGAATGGCACCTAGTAAAGGAACCAATAAAAGGGCACGAGAATATTCTCCAGAGCCAATCAACTTCGTCACCACTGATCACTGAGAAATATATAGAAGATTGGCGAAACTGAAGATCGGACAATCTCAGTACTTGGATATAGACTGTTTAAGACCAGCTGATTGGGGTAATGATATGGCAGACGAGATTGAAGAGCTTGTTGCGGTCGGAAGTTGGAAGAGCTTGCTATCTATTCGAGATCCAGCAAACCGTCTGCTTACTTTAGAGGTGCTCTCATCATTCAAGTTTGACAAAACAAGTAGAGAGTTGACGAATGCAAATTCTATATAGTTTCGGGCATTTGAGCATTAGTATAATATGTCAATGACACAATTTTCCATTTATATGGGGTTATACAACGAGGAGTTCACTAAGACAGAGGAGTACAAGAACCTTCCAACTGACTATCCCGGCAGTTTGAATCCTCAAGGAGCTTACAGAGTATTGTGTGGACAAGGGAACTATGAACCAGGTGTATCAAAAGCTACTTGTCTATCACGACCGGCCTATAGATATATTCACGCTATTCTGAGTAGGTCAATAAATGGCCAGGGCGATAGTACAGGGGCCCTTAGTCGACAAGAGGTCCTTTACTTACACTCAATGGTACAGAAGGAGCCGCTCCATCTTAGGTATATACTCGTCAAATCCATGCGTCATCAAAGTCAGTACCCCAGGCTTGGAACGATTTTTTCAGGGCCATATATTACAAGACTTATGAAGGGGATGGGTCTTCGGGCAGCAATCAGAGGGATAGAAAGGACGATCACACCTTCCCCAATCGACTTGGAGATGTTGAGACAGATGGGCATGGCCTGGAAACATTACCAGCAGTATGTACTGAACTGGCCCGATGCTTTTCCAACCAAGGGGTCCCAGGCAGCCTTGGAGCCACCCCCAGCAGAGACAAAGACACAGGCACCACCCACCGCGTCGGAGCCACCCCCGGTGCGCATGTTCTCACCTTCTCGAGGCCAGGATCGACTAGAGCGCCTCGAGAGCACAGTGTGGGTACTACAGACAGAGGTGGCTGAGGTCAAGGCCGCAGAGATAGCACAACACACTGAGGTCATGGCTCGATTGGATCTTATACAGCAGTTACTCGAGCGAGCCGTGACTTCACCTTTCGTGGTCCGACCCCGAGCTTCTACCCCTCCACCACCATCTCCTCCAGCAGCAGCAGATCCACTCGCACCTTCAGAGCCTCCAACAGCACCAGAGGCCACTATTCAGGACACCGACGCGGAGGCGTCGTAGTTTTTATTTTGATTTTCTGTTGCACTTTTATTTTCTATTTTTGTTGGACTTGTAGTACCCAGAAAGGACTTTCCTTCTGGGTTTGCTTTTATTTTTCGTCTATTTTTATTTTGTCTCGAGTTGTATTTCATTTTCATATATTTATATACTCGAGCTTTGTTTTGGTTTTTCTTGAGCTATACTGAATCCTTGTATATGTGTGCGCAGATGGTCTTGGATGTAAGGATTTTGAGGAACAGTCATTAGCACGGTCATGGGACCGTGTGTGCTCCACAAACCATTGAGACTCAACTCTCAATGACCTAGCTCCATCAAACGCAACACTTGGGGTTCAGGGAATAATGTTTCAATTGCCCACCTCCACACTAATTGCTTTTATTTGTTACTTATTATTGTGCTTGTATGCGTACATTGGGGACAATGTACATCTTAAGTGTTGGGGGGAGTTCACATTGCACACAACTTTACTTGTGCGTTCAATTGCTCATGCTCATGTAGCCTATGGCGGTTCACCTTAGTTGCAACGGTTGTATTCTTATAGTTTAGGAGAATTTTTAACATTGTGTCCTATCATGCTCTAGTTTTCACTTGAATTTTTAGGGAATTTTTGCTCGATTACATCTTATTACTCTACTCACTCTTGGAATCTTTTGGAAACTCATTCTTGAAGTTTTTAAGGACAAGTTTATCATCGTTCTTAGTTTTACATTGGAAAATGCATATAAAAAAATGGAAAAGAGAAAAAGAAAAAAAATACATATGACTTTGTGAATATGTGCTTTGTTTTATGTATGCATTTGGGGTAGAAAGAGCTACCACCTATGAAGTATGTAGCTACTCTCATAAGTCGGATACAAGTTATGCCCTAATGAGAGAAAGAGCTATCTCATGGGATGCGTGAAAGCTACTACCCCGGTAGAAAGAGCTACCTCCTCGAAAGTGTGAAAGCCACCTGTAGCGGCCGCCTAGGAAAGGGCTACCTTCAAGGATGTATGAAGCTACTACTTCCTTCTCTCTTTAGTTTTGTTTATTTTTATATAAATAAGTCCTTTCTAACAAAAGTTTGAGGAGTACTCGTTGGTTCTCTTGAGTAAAATCGCACACACTAACACATTTTCGAGTTTTTATCCTTTTTTATTCGAGTTTTTAGCTAAGAGCAATGATAACCTTATGCATTGTTTTGATTTCTCTTTACTTGTAGAATGCTTCTTTTGCATACTTTTGGTGAACCTAAGGCCGAGCACTTTCAATTGTTCTTCCCAAGTACTTTCACATTTTATTTTTGCTTGAGGACAAGCAAAAGCTTAAGTGTGGGGGGATTTGATAAGTGCTTGTGTTATAGTACCGTGAAGCATTATTATCTTACATTGAGCATATCTTTTATCAGTTTTTATCACTAAACGGTGTGTATTTGTGTACTCTTGTGCATTGAAGGTCTGTGGAGCTAAATTGGAGAAGAAGAACGAAATTAGGTCATGTTCGCCGGTGTTGGGAAGTTTTCAGACCAAGTACGGAACAAGGCACGAGCTTGGACTTGTGAGTGTGTGCCAACCTCCTATGGAGGGGCACAAAGGCAATCACATTCACAACAAGTCTAACTCGTGTAGCTTAGAAGAACTTCACAAAGAAGGAGACTTGAAGTAATCGGCACGACCTACCATTGTTTGTGTGCCCAATCAATGGCCTCAACGAAGAACAACGGATTCAGGAGCATTTCGGCAAGGTACTGTAGCAGCGATGTAGCTTGTTACTGTAGCAAACACTGTAGCAAGCTACTGTTCAATTTCTGCCGAAAATTAGGGTTTCAGAGACTTCACACGGGCGTGTTGAAATTCCGCACGGCCGTGTGAATCGATTTTTCAGCTAGACAGAAACTTCACACGGGCGTGTGGAAATTCCACACGGCCGTGTGAAGCCTCCGATAAATCCGATTTTAAAGCCGCGATTCAACATTATAAAAGGGGATTATGGAGACCTTTTGGGATATCTGTCACGCCCCGACCCGCGGGTCCCAAGCAAGACATACCGCCATGACAACCCAGGGGAGGTCTAACACTGCCTCAACCCTAGGTAGCCGTAAGGCTAACCTGTTTCTTGTACAATGCATCTATAATTACAATACATAACTCAACAACAAATACTTGCATTACTCATACAAAGTATAACACACTGACATACAGAACAAACGGGGTACATAAGAAAGATAATATCAACCACTCCAAATAGAGGATACACTCCTCCTACAAAATATGGACTACCCCGGCATACCAAGTATTCCAAGTATGGAGAAACATGAAAGGGTTCAATAATACATAGTGGATCCCTATTAATACGTGCCAAGACAATAGATAACATACACAACCCAAAATGAGAAGACTGTGATGACTCTAGCCAAGCACTTCACATCTTCACCCCTGCCCTGTGCTAACACCTGGGAGGAAAGAAAGAGGGGGTGAGTAACTAGGTTACTCAGTGAGGGGTTAGTCATGGACCATAATTCAAGCATGATTAAATCAATATAAAACATCATGAAAATATTCCAATACTCAACAAGAATGAAACATGCTTTAAGTAACAATATCTCATAAGAACATAGCTTTTCTCATTTGAAGTGCAAATAAATGTTCTTTGAAAATCATTATGAAAACATATACCATCCTAGACCTAATATAGCACAATACTTATTTATAGAATCAAATATCAGAATGTATATAAGCAAATAACTCATCGATCGAAAATCAACAATAATGTCCAGAATGGCCTCAAAACTCTCCGTCGCTAACCATGGCCTTGGTTAGGTCTGGAGCTACCAAGATTCGCATATCTTGGCATTGGCCGTTGAGAAGTTCGTGTGGTGACTCCGAACAACCCAACTATACCCATATCAGGGATCTACGCTCCCACCTGACATGGTATAACCGTTTTTGACAGTATTCCACGCCACCTCTATATAGGTCGGCCGGTAGAAACCATCCACTTCTTACTGCAGCAAGTTCTGGAGCACAGCTCCCATGTCACCATCAACGAATATAACAATAACTTGGCCCGCAGGCTCAATATATACATCATGATAGTATAATTGTCAATAAAAGACAATAAATGTTTACAATGGCAATTCTCACCCCAAGGGTGATCAATTTGATCATAATATTAACAATGAAACCACTTTTCATCAAAACATCATAGGAAGGTGTCTTTTGAAAATACACATCAACATTGACTTAACACAATGAAATCAACTTGGTTTCACATGCTTTTTGGTCATCAAAATGAGAACATCAATTCTCTTGAAAACATGGCTTAAAATATGTATTTTGAACATAGAGTCCCAAATCATAATCAACATATATATATGCATACATATGTATTGCAAGAATTCAAGAGATAAGCCAATTTCATAAATCATCATGATTCAAATCTTTAGTCAAAGCTTTCAAGGAAGTTTAGCAATAAGGGAACCATCATTCAAATAGGCAATTCAAATAACAAATATCATGCATGAGTCATAGTCCAATGTTAGTAATTTTCCCACTCACAAACTCGGTGAGCCAATGTCTAGAAATCACTTCTCCATCGGTCCTTTGCCCTTACTCGATGCCTCACCTCCTAGGAGCAATTAAACAACCAAACAATCAACCAAACATCATTAACCACTTGGTTAATTATGATGAAGAAAGAATGCTCAAAATGAGGGATGGTTGCTTCTAGGGTTTGCTAAACACCAAGGCAAGAAGGTATAGCAAGGAGAAGACCTCTCACAGCTCATAAAACCAACAAGGAAAGCAAGAATGACCTAACATGGTCGTTTCTACAGTAATTCCGGGATTAGGGTTTTGAAGGTTCATGGATTTCATGAATTCAAGACAATACAATTCCAATACAATAAATTCTCACAATATATCCATCTAAGAGGAAGAAAAGAGACAATAATCAAGCTCTTATAAGGGCTTGCAAGCAACCCTAACAATTCTCATCAAAGAACAAGGAAGAAGGGAAACAAGATTGGAGCTTACCTTGATCTTAAGGATGAGCAACTTGAAGAACTAAGTTTGAAGCCCTAAAACCTCCTCTAAACCGGCCTTAGAACCTCAAGAGATGATGGAGGAAGAGAGAAGGAAGAGATGTAGAAGTTTGGAAGAAAAGAAATGAAGAAATGAAGTTAGAACTCGGGTTTTATAAGCAAATTCGCGTCGGTGTGCGGGCTGTGTGCGGCCCCGCACACCAGCCGCACACGCTAGGCAGAAGAGTGTGCGGATGGTGTGCAGCCCTGCACACCAGCCGCACACCCCTCTGCCTGGGGTGTGCGGCCTCTGTGCAGCCCCGCACAGAGGCCGCACAACCCACAGGAGGGGTTGTGCGGCTTGTGCATAGCCCCGCGCAACTTTGCGCGGCCTGTGCACAGCCCACACCCTCTCTAAACTCCTCCAAATACCCTCAAAAATCTCTCAAACACTCGGGAAACAACTCTAAAGGCTCGACAAGAAAAATCAAAGAAAACTAAAAGGGAAAACGATGACAACACTTAAGACATGCGAAACAACACACAAGGGCAAAGAGACCGAAACTCCACAATATCTTTTGACCTACCTTTCTCTTCAACTTGGGGAGTGCGGCTAGGGTTTTGGAGAGGATTTCGTGGAGGTTTAGCGCGCGTCATCGGCATCGTCACCGACGTTCGACGGCCGCACAAGACCACGGCCACACCGTATACAAGGGGGTTTTCATCAATATCTTTGATTTGTACTTCCTTTTCTATTTTGATGAACATGTATAGCTCTATGAGGAGCTAAACCCCTTGAGGGTATTCGGACTTGTAAACTCTAGGGTTTTTATGTTTCTTTAACATTATTATTATGCTTTTCTATTATTGATGAATAAAAATTGAGTTTCAATCTTAATTTCATCTTGCTAATGTTTTCTCTTAGATGTGACACTAGGATTGAAAACAATTTAGGTTACTCTTTGGAGGTGTGACAACTCCTTTAGGGTTAGACTACTTAAGATTGAAGAGAGTTGAGAGGGAAAGTTGTGAGGTAGCGATGTACCCTTTCCTTTCCGATGTGATTTCTCCCTACCTCCGTTTCCTTAATTTTCATAGCGGTCGAAATAGAGTGAAGTGCTATGCAGATAAACTCCCCTGGGCTTAGTTACGCGAGTAACAGAGTAAAGGGTTGAAGTGAATCCTACGCGCTGGGGCTCAATCTAGACTAGGGTTCTTCCACCTGGACCAAAGGGTTAGAACTAGACATAGGAACAAGTTTTACCACTAGGAATTCCTAGAGCTTAAAGCAATCCCACGTAGTGTGAGGTTTAGGTAGATATACTCCCCTGGGCTTAGTCGTGCGAGCGACAGAGTGAAGGGTGACGTGAATCCTAATACCTGGGCATAGTGTTGGGGTTAGTCACGGTTGTCCTTAGGTTTGGGACCGTGAGTCTTAGGATATCCTCAACTCGATTAAGCATCAATAGGAAAGTATAATAGCATAGTCCTGCTCTAGAAGCATAGATCCTAGAGGTAGCTTGTCCGGATACCCTATTTCATTCATTCTTAGTCCTCTCTATTCGCTTTTACTTGCACTTTCTGATCTTCCATCTTTCTAATTAATTTCTTGTCTTTCATTCTGTTTGAATCTACATTCACTCATTGATCCTATTATTGCTTTTCCATACGCCGCATAGCTTTATTAGTGAAATCTCATATTCTAAATCTCTATTCACTGTGGATTCGACTACCCTCTCACCAGGGTAACTTTATTACTTCGACAACCCGTGCACTTGCGGGATACACGCAAGGGGTCGTGTCAAAAACCTACACTGGACAATATTTAGTACAAAGTAAGACGGTAAAACCTGAATTGGTCAATAATTAATACAAAGTAGGACTATCAAATTTGCAATGATCATATAAATGAAAATAATTCAATTTCAAATTCCTTATATAAACCGACCTTAATAGCCCATTTTTACTCTTGCACATTATTTACTCTCTTTCAACACACTCTTTCTTCTTTTTCTTGCCTTCAACAGTGGCAAAAACTTCACTTATTTTGGTTTACTACGATGCAGGAAAGGTGGTATGAAATGTGGATTATATAAAAATAAATAAATTTTTAAAAAGGTAAACACAAAAATGTAGCAAGAAAATGTGTATTTTTGTAAATAACTCCTAAAATGGGTAATTTCATAAATATTTTTCTTCAATATTTAAAAAAAAAACATGAATTAGTTATTGTAAGTTTTAAAAATTACTGTGTCTCCGATTTTTTTATTTGTCCTATTTAAAAGTTCTTTTAGTTTTTTTACTTCTATATTTCAAAAAATGGTAAAGCATTAAATATTAATTTTTTAAATTTATTTCTATAATTTTTAATAAATTATACTCCTTCTAGTTCTTTGTATTTGTCTATATTAACTAATTCACATGGATTACAAAAGTTAGTTAAAGCTAATTGATAATCTAAAATTATAAAAAATTATATTAATTTTTCAAAATTATTTTTGTTTAAAATATGATTTAATAAAATATGATTTAATTATGCCGTTGGAATTTGCAATTATGAAACTTAAGCATTTTTGTCACATATGCAGCGGTTCTGAAAAACCATTGCCTATCATAACACATACGCAGCGGTTATAAAAAACCGCTGCTTATCATAACCAATAGGCAACGGTTATTACAAACCGCTGCAATAAAATGCATATGCAGCGGTTTTGAACCGTTACTTTTGTTAACATTTGCAACGACTGTATAACCGCTGCATATTTATCTTAATATGCAACGGTTTGTGTCAAATGTAACACTTACTTGGAAAATTGCCTGCAACGATATAAAATCGCTACAAAACCGCTGCAATAGATAGCATATTGTAGCAGTTTCATAACCGCTGCAAGATAACCGCTGCATAAGTACAGTTATGTAGTAGTGTGGCAAATTTAACAATTGTCAGTATGTGTTTTACTGGTAGATACAACACCTATAGTGGCGGGAAAATCCGCCGCTATAAGGTGTTTTTCTTGTAGTGTTGCCTCTTTATTAAGGAGATGAACACTGTACGATGACTTGGCCTAATAAACCAAAAATTCATTAGCATATATATATAACTTACCAAGATTTATTAAAACCATTTTAGCCATTTGTTATACCATATCTTCAGCAAAACTCTCATTAATAATTCTCCACGTCTCATCTTTGGGACTAAATCTCGTGATATCGGTTTTCATGTTATTAAATGCACCAGACTAACTTTCTAAAACTTTTCATTACAGAAAAATCAACTATAATAACTCCCCAAAAGACTTTTCATTGTCCATATATTAATTAACTCTGTTGACCATTGATTCTTGAGTTTGAGACCTACTTAAAATTTAATTACTTTCCACAAGTAGATGATAGAAGCTCAAATTAGAGTTTTGGCACTTCTAACAATCCTGATATTACTTTTCATTGATATTAAAATGCACTAAAAGACTTTTCACAATCTAAATATTTATTAACTCTCTTGACTGTTGATTCTTGAGTTCAGTGTAGTTAATTTGCATTTAATTAACAAGTTACCTACTTAAGAACACAGTTTTTGCTTTTGAAGAAGATCCATCTTTAAAATAGTTTTTGTTTTCCAATTAATAATTTTGAGCTCATACATTGAAGAAGAGAGAGAGGTGCATTTTCAAGACTTTTCTTTTCCACTATTTTGACTTTTCATCTTATGTGGGTATTAGGTAGGACCTGAATTTTCTCCACCTTAATAAATTCATCTTCTTCTAGACTCCTTGTAATCAAGGGAAATAACAACATCATAACTTCACCAATTATGATTTATCAAAATAATCATCAATTTGTTTCAGAAGATAATTCTCAGATTAATAAAATTCATAGGTCTTCTTCATGAATCTATTTAAGTTCTTCCAATATTCTTCAAATTAAATCTCCATTTAAGCCCAAATGAACTTTGTTTAAGAACTCAATGCTCACAAACTCAAGAAACAAGATTAAGCAAAAAATTAATAATGAAGTATTTGTGGAAATGATCATGATATATTCTATATAAAAGTGAATAAACCCCATGCATTGTGATTTCTTCTTTCATTAATTGAAGTCGTTTATCAACCTTTCTAAAAAAAAATCTGAACCTAGCTATAATTTTATACTCATATATCTTCTTCATTTTTCAAATTTATTGCTTACGGAATAAAGAAACAAGATTAGCAAATGTTTAATCATCATGTTGATCCGGATGATCATAATCCTCAAAATTATAACATTGCAAAGATTCAAATCTATAGTTTAAATTCAAGAATGAATTATTAGGAAGTTAAGTTCATGAATTCAAGAAACAAATTTCAGCAAATCATCTAATCATTGAATATTGATGCAAATGATCAATCATAATTTCCCTACTAATTTACACATTATAAGATTGCAAAGAATATCTAAGTTAATGAACAGGTCAATCGACAGTCATATATATATAAATGAGAAAAGCTCCTACATTAGAAAATCTACAATTTCCTCTCCAACCCTAACAACTTGACAGGAGAAAACCTAATCTTAGATTCAGAAATAGTCTCAAGTTTCGGAGACCAAGGCCGATCTCTTGAACCAACGAGCTGCTCATAATGTCTTCGCAGCTCCGGCGTGCTACAAAGAGAATCATTATCAAAATCATCTGTGTCACTTTTCCTACTTTCACCAACGAAAACTCTTATCAAGAACTCCGGTGGAACTTTTATAAGCATCCTTCCATTCTCACCTTTCACATACTCAAAAACGCACTTGCTGAAGTTAATCGGAGAGCCTTTGTTCGATGATGCAAGAACTGCAAGCGAAGCAGCAGTGAGTGTTTGGCATCGGAAGCAATCAACAGGTATAATGAAGTACGTTTCATGGCTACGAAGCTCATCGGAAATGGAAAGAACAGGTAAAGGGTGGCCGATGAAGAATGAGTCTGCATGACAAACTAAATGATCTGGATACTGGAAAAGGAGTTCTCCGGCGAGATGTTTCTCCTTCAAGTAGACGATCTTACCACCCCAGAAGATAAGTTTTGTAGGTCCTCTAGAGCTCGGTAGGATGCAGGCATTGCCCATGGTTGACTGGTAGGTTGATGGATGAAAACAAGAAGAGAAGAAGATGGATGAAGGGTTGGCTTGATTATGTGTGTTATATAGGGAAAGAGGACGTTGGATTTGGAGGACTATTTGATAATTTTGATTTAGTCGGTGGTCAGTTGTGACGGCTGTGGGCGAGGAGAGAGAGAGAGAGAGAGAGAAGAAGAAGAAGAAGAAGGGGAGGGTTCAACTGCACGCGAAGGAACACCTTTTTTTTTTCATATTATTATTGTTGTTTATTGTTTTTATTGTTTTGATATAATAAAAGAAAATAATGGTAATGTAATCTTCTAAATGAAAAGAATTCCGTTGACTCCTGTTTATGAGAATATATTAAAATTATTAATTATTTATAAAGGTGGAAATAAACAAGCATTTTCTATTAAATACATGCAATAATGATCTCCTTAATCTACGGACGTCACAAAATCTTTTATACAAGATATTCATATTTTTATAAAAAAAAAAAAAAAAAAATTTAAATCACACTCCACTTAGAGTGAGAGAATATGTGAGTTGAGAATATATGTGAGCTGTGGTATATATCAAATTATTTTGAATTGTAAATTTATTAAAAAATACATCTTAAAAAAAATATTGTTTTAATAGAACCAGCAAATTATTATAACATAAATATTTTAACACTGTGCAAAATTGAAGAGCCATTGCTTAACCATTTCTTATTTATTTATTTATTTATTTATATTAATAGGCGATAAGCGCCTCCCACCGAAGGGATTTTTAAAAATAGTATTAGACCCGGATGTACTTTGTATAGAGCCCTGATAAACAGTGCATGAATAGCATAAAAGTAGTGTATGAACAGTACAGAGAACAGTACTACCGGGGGAAATATTTGAACCCATAACCTCTTCATTTTACTATTTAGTGTCATACTATTAGGCTATCCGATAGTTGACTTCCTTATTCATTTATACATTTGTATTTTTGTTTGGCATATATGTATATTTATTTATTCATTATTTAAGTGGTTAGTCATGCCCCACAGGACCACATTAAGAGCCACGCGCACAAAACACTGAGTTTACATATTAAAACAATAGAAAAGGTCAAAATACAATTGTAGTTAATTTATCATTTTTTTTATATTTGGCACGTGAATTGTGTGGGCCGGATGGATTCATATATATATATTTGATAAGCTTGGTTAATATTTTTAGCGCACGCTAATATTGTTGATTACATTGTGTCCAAAGAATTTCCAAAATCTCTGAAAAGTGTGTGCCTCATTTCTTTTCCAATCATAGGGTTATAATTTTAATGTTGGCACAGACTAATTTCTTTAACATATTTTCTGATATATTCATTTTTTTAAATAAAAAAAGTTTTCAAAATTTATATATCATGATTCATGTATCAAAAAGTGATAATTGTGAGCATACATTCCTTCATGATAAAATTGATATATATACATCAAGTCCAATAGAAAATTTGGTATGTGATTCCAATTTTTTTTGTTTCAATAAAAAAAATGAATATCAAAGGAAGTGATTGAAAAATTTGTATTAGGAAAATTATAGTTTTACTAAGTTTTCTCATTTAGTGGACAACTTGAAATAAGTTGAGACTTCTTCAATTCAATGAGATTGCCACAAACCCATTCCAATTTGATTTAATTAAAATTTCCTTTAGGATTTTACCATAGAGCACCAAACTAATGACCAAAACAATCCTGGTTTTTTACTAATTGTGATTTTATTACATAAGACGGAATAAAAGTATCCACAAAAGTTAAGTAAGCCAGTTTTTATTGTTTATATACTCATTTCCATGCCTATAATGTTTCAATAATAATAATAATAATAATAATAATCCATTTTAAAATAAATTTTCTAACTTTTGTTTCCCAACTATTTTGAAATTTTTTTCATGTGGCTCAAATTTCAAAACTCTTCAAAGTTGTCATTTTGCATTTTGTGCAATAAAGTTGAAGTCAATAGCTTGTTGGTGAACTACAGTTAGTACAAAATGGAGATGATAATACACTAATGAGGACAGAAGGCTGCTTATATATATATATATATAAGCTAGAAAATAAGACTTGTCTATATCTTAACTTTTTAGATTCATTGTTATGGATCATGTGTAGCTTTGATTTGTTCAATTGTTCTTAGCCATAAGATTACACATTAAACAGTTTCTAAAGTTCAATAAACTACATGTTGTATTTAATTAACTACAAGAGCAACATTTTAATAGTCATAATTTAAAACCCAAAGAAATAATGTTTCATTGTTCTTTACATGTATTAAAATTGCTTTACACTATAATTATTATAATTCATTGAAATAAAAGTCTATTTTTAGTCTTAAAAAATTAATTTGATTAATTACTCTCGTTCAATATGATAGTTTATTTATTTATATATATATTTTTTCTAATTTAATATTATCAAGAAAAAATAAATATGACAAATATAATGGAAAAAAAAATCTCCACTAAATACGGAGGTCCAACGCCCACAAGATGTGCACGGTGATAAAGGAAAAAAAAAGCGCCTGCATGTGCATATTAATTTATAATATTAATATTGTATTGAGTTTAATCATGCTCTATTAAATTTCCTTGTTGGATTTTTTCTTTTAATTTGGTTTTTTTTTTTTTTCTGATCAATAAGGCTTTAAAACCTGATCATTAATTATTGCGTATACAACTTCAATAGAAGTCAATATATTCAACTTGTTTTTTCTTCTCTAAAGGGAAAAAATTGCAAGCCAGTAGAAAGGCAACCGTCCATGCAACTAATAATAAAAGAAGAAAGTAATCATAACTCATTGGATTAATTGCAACCGCTTCCATGGACCGTGGAGTTTACTAACTACATAAAATGTCCATATTTTTAAAAAATATAATTTTTTAAATTATTTATGAAACACATGAGTTGTCCTATATGTCTGATAAGTGCTTGTGTATAAATATTATTAAGTATACTTTTTTTACATTAAGCATCACTTTTATCAGATTTTATGTCTCATTTGTGTGTATTTATGTTCTTTTGTGCATTTAGAGTTGTGGAGACAAATTTGGAAGAAAGAAAGCAAAAATAGATCATGAACACAATTGTTGAAGAAACTCTTGGACCGAACAAGGATCAAGGCATCATAGATATGTGGGTGTGTGCCAACCTCCAAGATGTGCGAGTGGATACATAAAGTGGAGAGCACAAAGGTAGTCACACTCATTTGTTCCAACTTGTGTGACATTGTCAAGAGCTTCATCAATGTATTTGGAAGCAAGATGCGACATGATCTACCGCATGGATGTGTGCCCAATTATGCAGCCTCGATGAAGAAATTGAAGTTGAAAGAGGGGGCACTATAGCAGGTTACTGTAGCGAATCACCCAAGCGAAAGCACTGTAGTAATTACTGTTCACAACGCGCACAAAAAATGAACCCTGGAAATCCACAAGCCAGTGTGGAATTTTCACACGGCCGTGTGGATGCCTAATTTCATCCCTTTAAATACCAGTTTGAGAGTTTAATTTGGGAATCTTTTTCTTATCTTTTACTTATCTTTTAGGGAGAGCGCGGCTAAGGTTTAGAGAGGTTTTTGCTGGGATTTTGGAGCGGTTCTAAGGCATTCAACATCGATTTTCTTTGGAAGAGAGTTATTGGGGGAACTTTTGATGACATTGATTCGGCGAGGTGTGCCCTAGGCTTGACAGAGGAGTCTTTGGAGAAGACGAGGCGGCTCTTGAAGACCATCGATACGGACGACAAGGGGGTTATCTCTATGTATTGCTTACACTTATTTTTGATTTCATATTTGATATTGTATTGCTCCATGGAGAGCTAAACCCCTAGTGGGTGCTTGGACTTGTAAACCCTAGGATGATTTTGTTTCATTGACTTCTATTATGTTTCCTTTAATTTATGTTTTGATTGAGTTTCAATCTTGTGTGTTTATTGATTTGTTTTTCCCTTAGAGTGATACTAGGGTTGAGAATCTATCTAGGTAATCCTTTTGAATGAGTGACACTTCATTAAGGTTAGACTTAGCAAGGTTGAAGAGGGTTGAGAGGGTGAGTCGAGAGGTAGCGGAACGTCCCCTTTCTTCCTCCGACGTAATTTATCCTAACTCAGTGTTCCAAGAGTTCTTTGCGGTCATGATAGAGTGAAGTGTTAAGAGACAAACTCCACTAGGACTTAGTTGTGTGAGCAACAAAGTGAAGTGTTGGGTAATCCTTAGTACTGGGGTTTAATTGTGATTAGAGATCTTTCGCCTGGACCAAAGGGTTAGATCTGAGTTAAGGAATATGGTTTATCACTTGGAATCCCTAGAGCTTCAAGCAGTCTCACATAGTGTGAGGTGTCGAGAGTATTCCTTTCCGCGGGGGCATAGTGTAGAGGGCTAGTCTCGGTTGACCTTAGGTTTGGGACCGTGTGTCTTTGGATTTCCATGACTCATTAAACTTTAATTAGGAGGCATAATATTAGTCTTGCACTTGAAATAATAGTCCTAGGGTGAGTATTGTCCGGGTACCCCATTTTATCATTGATTACCTCTCTTTACTCCCTTTGCTTTATCTTGTCTCTTTTACTTTTCTTTGCATTGATATTTTGAATCAAATCACAACTTAGTTTTCACCTTAGCTAAATAACAATACTTCTTGTTTCTAAGCATCTATTCTCTGTGGATTTGACTACCCACTCATTAGGGTATTTTATTACTTCGACGACCCGTGCACTTGCGGTACACACACTCAAGGGGTATGTCAACGCCTTAAAAATTTAAATTAAAAATTAGAGTAATGTTAATTTAAATCGTATTTGAATTATTTTTTATGATATTAATTTAAATTTGGATTCAAATCAAATTGTGTTCATAAATCATAAGTGGAATTCTATTTTAATCTTATCTTTTAATGGGAAAAAATTATAAATATATAAGCATCAGCATTATCGATCTACAACCCTTGTGAATTGTCAATGATGGGTGAGATAAAGTTGAAAGTATTGCTTCTTTTTGAAGTATATGAATGAATAGCTTCTACAGTTAAATATGTAATTAATATTATTTTCTCGTAAGGGCTGAAAACGAATTACATATTTTGCCTTTTTTTTCAACTCATAATGTAGAGTGAATCCAAAAGAAATGAAAGATCTCCCTTCCATGTGTGGATCATACAATTTCCATCGAATAACATTCATAGGGTTACCAGTCTACTCCCACATCAGATGTTTTTTTTCACTAGCGATTAGCATGTTTCAAACCTAAGAAACAAAAGCCTTGCAAATTAAGTTTTATACAATGGGGTCAATCACTACTGAAAAATGGCTTATTAGCACAGTAAAATTGGCACAAAAATAAGCTTAGAAAGCATGCCAAACTTACTATGGCACCTGATACGTGCTTGAAAGTACATATTTTACATATCATTTATATTGTATTTAGCATGAGATTTTACATGTTTAGCACCAAACTAGTACATAATTTTATTCTTTTGTTCACCATAAGCTTTTATTCCATCGGCAAAAGAAGTGAATATGGAGGTGTTTCAAAAAAAAAAAATAGATCAACTTGTTGAACCAGAGCATCACTACAGCTCACAATGACCGTGGTGACATCTCACCACGATTGTTGTCCACTTCTATCATGACCGTTATCAAGTCATGTCATTGTGGAATCACAGATAACAAGATTGATGTGCTCCTCGCAAGTATACGGGATCGTCAAGTAATACCTTTTGACAGGGGCCCGAAAGTGCACGGGTTATCGAAGTAATAAAATACCCCGGTGAGTGGGTAGTCGAATCCATAGGGAATAGGTACTTAAGATACAAGATTTCACTATTTAGCTATCGCGTTGTGTGGAAAGAAATCAGTGAGTGAGTGTGAAAATAATCGGTAAAATCAAGAATTAAAAGAGAAGTGTGGAAGACGAGAGAGTGCAAGTAAGAGTAAAAAAAAAGTACGACTAGCAATGGGAAAAGATGGGTATTCGGACAAGCTACCCCTAGGACTTATGCTTCTAGTGCAAGACAATGCTATTATACCTTCCTATTGATGTTAATTGAGTCGAGGAAATCCTTAAATACACGGTCCCAAACCTAAGGTCAACCGTGACTAATCCCAACATTATGTTCCGGTCATTAGGTTTCACTACGACCCTTTACTCTCGTTGACCTGTCAGCTAAGCCCTAGGGGAGTTTATCTACCTAAGCCTCACACTATGTGGAATTTCCTTAAGTTCTAGGGACTCCTAATGATTAACCATGTTCCTATGTATAGTTCTAACCCTTTGGTCCAGGTGAGAGAACCCTAGTCTAAATTAAGTCCCGGTGCTAAGATTCACTTCAACCCTATACTTTGGTATTTGCGCAATAAAGCCCTAGGGGAGTTTATCGCCTAGCACCTAACTCTATCTTGAGCGCGAATAAATCATGGAACATGGAGGTAGGGAGAATCACATCGGAGGGGAAAGGGGACGTTCCGCTACCTCACGACTCACCCTCTCAATCCTCTTCAACCCTAAGTAGTCTAATCCTATAGGAGTTATCACACCTCCAAAGGATAACCTAGATTGTTCTCAACCCTAGTGTCACAACTAAGGGAAAACAATAATAAAAGAAAAGAATTTAAGATTGAAACTCAACTTTATTCATCAATTATGGAAAAACATAATAGCAATGTTAAAGAAACATAATAATCCTAGGGTTTACAAGTCCGAATACCCTCAAGGGGTTTAGCTCCTCATGGAGCTATACAAATCCATAAAAATAATAATAAGAACACAATTTGAGTGCATAGATGAAAACCACCTTGTGTGCGATGTGGCCGCGGTCTTGTGCAGCCGTCGGACGTTGATGTGGACGGCGATAACGCGCTTGAAACCTCCACGAAGTCCTCTCCAAACCCTAGCCGCGCCTCTCCAGAAGTTAGGGCAAAAAAGAGCCAAAAAGATCCCCAAAACAGTCTCCAAAACGGGCTTTTATAATGTTGAGTCGCGGCTTTAAAATTGAACTTATCGGGATTTCACACGGCCGTGTGGAATTTCCACACGCCCGTGTGAACTCTCTGGTTTTCTGAATTTTGGCCAAAATGAATAGTAGCTTGCTACAGTCTCGCCGAAACGCTCCCGAATTCGTCGTTCTTCATCGAGGCCGTTGAATTGGGCACACAATCAATGGTAGATCATGCCGATTGCTTCAGATCTCCTAATTGGTGAAGTTCTCCTTGTTAGCACGAGCTAGACTTATTGTGAATGTGACTGCCTTTGTGCCCCTCCAAAGAGGTTGGCACACACTCACAAGTCTAGGCTCATGCCTTATTCCTTCCTTGGTCCGAAACCTTCCCAACAACGGCGAACACGATCTAACTTTGTTCTTCTTTTCCAAATTAGCTCCACAAACCTATAATGCATAAGAATACACAAATGCACATCATTTAATGATAAAATCTGATAAAAGGTATTCTCATTGTAAGATAATAACGCTTTGCATTACTATAACACAAGCACTTATCAAATACCTTGTGTAAAGACATGAGGATCGTATTCCTCGGGTCTAAGGATCTACTATTACTTCTTCATCGTCTACTATCTAACCCAACATCTTAAGTAAGAGAGTTTATTCTTCTGGATGCAAGAAAAATAAATATGATGTAGTTATATGAATATAAAGAACAAGCAAGAGATTGCAAGAGCTACAGTAAAATGTAAAGGCCTATGGATGTAGATCCCTTGAGGGGTCATCGTGATACAAGGATGAATAACAAAAATCTAGCATGGGTGATATAGACCGAAGGATTTCAAGATTAGATCAACCTTAATTTCTCAAAGATTGAACCCTAATCCCATATGAATGTCGATTGGAATTTCTTCCTAACCAACACCCTATGATTGCATTAAATACAAGGAGATCCTAAGATAAGGGCACACTTAACCTAAGTTTACCCTTATGGATTGAAGGGCTACCAATATCCAATTTCTTGGCATATCAATACAAGCAACCCTTTTTAGTTCATTAAAGATCTAATACATATGAGTAGGTCACATCTACATGTATAACTCTAGAAAGTACTACGGATCTCTCCATTGAATAGTTCTTGGCATGAAATACAATGAACTAAATCATAAATCAACCCAAGCTTTGCAATTAAGTAAAAGTCATCCAAAATATGTGATGAACCCCCCAAGGTTCACCAACATTCAGTGGCCTTGGGGGTCTAGTGTGCCATTATACAACTATGAGCAACAAAGTAAAAAAAAAAGAAGCATAAATAGAGTTTATAGGTGACACTCCCTAGTTGAAATGATGAAGAAGAAGGTGGAGGTCTAGACAAATGATGCTTCCCTTGTCCAAGGAGTGCCGAATGATGCTTCTCCTAGCCGAAGGCTATTTCCCGGTCCTAGAACCTTCCTTCTTTTGATGATGAAGCTCTCCCTTTGAAGATCTAGCCCTTGCCTCCTTCTCTAGCCCAAGAATGTCATCTCCAAAAGATGTATTCGTTCTTCCTCTTCTCCTCTCCAAGTGCTGGCCAAAGAACCCCCCTTTTTAACCCTAAAGATGTGTTTTTATATGCTTGGGGTATACGGGCTGTATAGGGGCCGTATAGGGCGGGAATTGGGTTCAAAATTTTGATGAATTGTGGCTTAACAGGGTCCATAGGCCGTATGGAGGCCGCATAACTAGGCCAAACTCTCTGTCCCAAAAATCTTCCATGTGCTACAGTAAAATTGCTTCAGTACACTACTCCAGCTACAATAATCTGCTACAACACTTCATCTGTAGTGAATACACTACAGTACTGCGACCTGGTTTTCTTCTCCTTTTTGCCCTGATCGTATCCTTGTGTTCTTCGTGGCTTCTCCATGCTTTACAAAGCAAATAATACTCGATTAAGCCTAAAACAGGCATCAATCCTTAACAAAATTCATGCTAAGCATATAAAATGCATATAATAAAATATATACATTTAGACACTTATCAAAGACATAAGCAATAACTGCCTCAACAATGGGCGTTGTGAAGCATAACGTCTGTGATCAATCTATACAATGCAAAGATAGACCGTGCCAGGACAAGACTTGTGGCACAAGCAATAAACTTACTCACCATTGCCTTCACAACGGGCGTGGTGAGGCCGTGGCTGATTCGGATTATAAATACCTTAGGTTTTATAATTCTGTGGGGATTCTTTTACTGAACTTGGTAGAGATAGTCGGGTTTCTGGAGACCTGTGCTACTGGAGATGAGTTTCATCAAGATTTTAGCAGATTATGCTGAGTTTCTCAAGGAAGATTCAACGTGCATTGATAGGAGCCCGAAGGTATACGAGTTGTCGCAGTAATAATAGTACCCCGGTGAGAGGGTAGTCGAATCCACAGGGAGTAGGGATTGTAGATACAAGAGATTGCTATCTAGCTAATGCGAAATACGGAAAGTGAGAGCAAGAGTAACTGGAAGCAATAAGAAAATAAAAAGAAATATGGAAGATAAGAGAATGCAAGCAAAGAATAAAAGAGAGAAACAATTAAGGGTGAAATAGGGTACCCGGACAAGCTACCCCTAGGATTAATGTTCTAGTGCAAGACAATGTATTATACTCTCCTATTGATGTTTAATGAGTCGTGGACATCCTAAAGCACACAGTCCCAAATCTAAGGTCAACCATGACTAACCCCAACATTATGCCCCGGCATTAGGTTTCACTACGACCCTTAACTCTCGTTGACTTGTCAACTAATTCCCAGGGGAGTCCATCTTCCTATGCCTCACACACGTGGGATTGCTTTACGTTATAGGGGTTCCAAGTGATTAGCTATGTTCCTAAGTGTAGTTCTAACCCTTTGGTCTAGGTGAAAAAACCCTAGTGTCAATTAAGCCCCAGCACTAGGATTCACTACAACCCTTCACTCTATTTCGACCCAGGGGAGTTCATCTCCTGGCACTTCGCTCTATTTCGACCGCTAAGAACTCTTAGAACACGGAGGTAAGGAAAATGACACCGGAGGGGAAAGGGGACATTTTGCTACCTCACGACTCACCCTCTCGACCCTCTCCAATCTCGAGTAGTCTAATCCTATAGGAGTTGTCACACCTCCAAAGGACAACCTAGATGACTCTCAACCCTAGTGTCACATCTAAGGGAAAATCAATACAAGAATCAATGAAGATTGGAACTCAATTAATTCATCAATTAACAAAGTATAATAACATGTCATAGAAACAATACCATCCTAGGGTTTACAAGTCCGAATATCCATAAGGGGTTTAGCTACTCATGGAGCCATACAAATCTATCAATGTGTATGAATAAACAAGAAAGTTAAACATAGATGAAAATTGACAACGCCCCGAAAGTGCACGGGTTTGTCAAAGTAATAAAATTTACACCGGTGAGTGGGTAGTCGAATCCACAGGGAATAGGGAGTTAAAATACGAGATTTCACTATTTAAGCTATGTGGAGTATGGAAAGATAAGAATAGAATCGATGAGTGAATATGGAAGCAAATACAATAAAAGACAAGAAATCGAATAGCAAGATGGAAGAAAAGAAAGTGCAAGTAAACGAGAATAGAGAGAAACTGGTAATGGATGAAATAGGGTAATCTGGACAAGCTACCTCTAGGATCTATGCTTCTAGTGCAAGACGATGCTATTATACTTTCCTATTGATGTCAGTTGAGTCGAGGAAATCCTTAGATACACGGTCCCAAACCTAAGGACAACAGTGACTAACCCCAACATTATGCCCCGGTATTAGGATTCACGTCAACTCTTCACTCTGTCGCTGGCACGGCTAAACCCCAGGGGAGTATATCTACCTAAACCTCACACTACGTTGGATTGCTTTAAGTTCTAGTAATAAAACCTGTTCCTATGTGTAGTTCTAACCCTTTGGTCCAGGTGGAAGAACCCTAGTCTAGATTAAGCCCCAGTGTGTAGGATTCACTTCAACCCTTTACTCTGTTACTTGCGTAACTAAGCCCTAGGGGAGTTTATCTACCTAGCACTTCACTCTATCTCGACCACTAAGAAATCAAAGAAACGGAGGTAGGGAGAAACCACATCGGAAGGGAAAGGGGACGCTTCGCTACCTCACGACTCACCCTCTTAACCCTCTTCAATCTTAAATAGTCTAATCCAATAGGAGTTGTCACACCTCCAAAGGACAACCTAGATTGTTCTCAACCTTAGTGTCACGTCTAAACGAAAACATTAACAAGATGAAATTAAGATCGAAACTCAATTTTTATTCATCAATAATGGAAAAGCATAATAACAATGTCAAAGAAACATAATAACCCTAGAGTTTTCAAGTCCGAATACCCACAAGGGGTTTAGCTCCTCATGGAGCTATACATGTTCATCAAAATATAAAAGAAAGCACAAGGTAAAGACATCGATGAATAATGCTTCGCGTTACCATAAGACGAGCACTTATCATGCCCACACATTAGAACACCCATGCTTTGTTAGATCTATGCATGCACTAATAATTATGCATTACTAGATTTCCGGATAAGGTTTTTATTTGCCCTTCTATTGGAGTTCTCGAACTTCAAGTGGACATAAGAGGCTAGGGTGGAAGAGATTCCATCTTAAGTTTCTAGTGTGTCAAACCTGGTTGTCAAAAGATTGGGACCGGTAGGCCCTTGAATTCCATAGGTCCAATACTAGATTGAATCGTCACACCTTAACGTTATTTTACAAGAGATCATTAAGGAAATCTTCATACAATTACCCAAACTACTTCCAATTGCACTTAACGATTCTTAACTGTATTATATCAATTAATTTCTAGAAGTAGAATTAAGAAGCACCGTAGACCTTTAAGCTATTGATTAAGCGAAAATGAAATAATAGGAGCTTCTCACTGTTCCCTAAGGAATACAACCCTTGTACTCACTCATGATGTATTACTTTATGACCCATGCACTTGCGGTATATACAGACTTAATCCTATGGTCTGTCAAGTTTTTGGCATCATTACCAGGGAACACCTAGTTGAGGGATTCTATGAAATCTTGTAGTTTAGTATTTTAGCCAATTATTCTATTATTGTATTATCTCATTTTATTCTTTTGGTACTTTATTAATTCATTCTTGCTCTTCTCGTTTATGGGTCATTGTGCATGGTAGTGTGGAGAATTTTCCAGCTAACACAGGCTTGTGGAAGCTTGTGTGGAGCCCCGATTTCAAGTTATAAAAGGTCGTTTTTCCTGAGTTTTGAAGAGGCGAGGCGGTTGGGGTTTGAAGAAGAGGTCTTTTTGACTTTAGCGACATTTCTTCACTAACATTAATCGATTTCTCCTCCGTCATTACATCAAGGAAGCCACCAGTGAACCTAGCTTCAGAGAGGAATCCATAAAAACGTCGAAACTACCCATCAAGGCCATCATCACAAATCCAAGAGGTTTTATTTACATGTATTTTATAGAGTTTAATTCATTTAAATCTTGTTTTGTATCTTTCTACATGGAGAGCTAAACCCTAGAGGGTATTTGGGCATGTGAATATTAGGATTCTATTCTTTGTATTGATTTACATTATGTTTTCCTTTTAATTCGAGTTTTGTTGAGTTTTAATCTTGTGTTCTTAATGCTTGCTTGCTTTATTGATCTATTGATTGATTGGTTTGCATTGATTCACTCACCTTGGTGAGAGAGAGATCTCCATTAGTGTTAGAACTTCAAGATTGAAGAGAACTGAGAAGGTGACTCACGAGATAGTGGAGTGTCCCCTTTCCCCTCCGATTGGTGTACTCTATCTCCGTATTCCCTAATCTCTAAGCAACCATATGTGGTGTGAGGTGTTGAGATTAAGAGATTTCTCCACTGGGACCTCGTAGGGTGTCACGCCCCGACCTGCGGGTCCCACATATGACATACTGCCACGATAACCCAGGGGAGGTCCAACACTGCCTCCACCATAGGTAATCGTAAGGCTAACCTATTCCCTATACATTACATTTACAATCACAAAGAATAAGTCAATAATAAATACCTATATTACTCATCTACTAATACAAGGTAACACACACTGATAATTATAACAAGGAGTTCATAAGGAAGATGATAACAACCACTCCAAATAGAGGATATACTCCTCATACAAAACCTGGATCCGACTGACATACAAAGTATTTTAGATAAAGAAGACATAATAGGGTTCAACAACACATAGTGGATCACTGATAATACACGCTAAGAAATAAGTAACATACACAACTCAAAATAAGAAGACAGAGATAACTCTTGCCAAGTACTTCACGCCTTCACCCCTACGCTATGTTGTCACCTGGGAGAAAGAAAGAGGGGGTGAGTAACTAGGTTACTCAGTGAAGGGTTAAATGTAGGACTATAGCTCAAGCATGATCAAATAGAAATAAAACATCATAAAAATGTTTCAATTCTTAACAAGAATGAAAATACTTTAAATAACAATTATCACATAAGAATATGAACTTTCTCAATGAAATGCAAATAGAATTCATTTGAAATCATCAGGAAAATACATACTATTCTAGATCTAATATTTGCACAATTCTTGTCGCTAGTTTCAATTATCAAGATGCTTAGAAATAAGTAACTCAGCAATTACAAATAATCAATAATGTCCAGAATGGCCTCAAAAACTCTACGTCACTAACCGTGGCCTTGGTTAGGTCTGGAGCTACCAAGATGGACGTATCTTGGCATTGCCCACTGGGAAGTTCGTGTTGTGACTCCGAACAACCCAACTATATTCAAGTCAGGGATCTATGCTCCCACCTGACATGGCATAACCAGTTTGACAGTATTCCACGGCACCTCTATATATTTTGGCCTGTGGAAACCATCCACTTCTTACTGCAGTAAGTGCTGGAGCTCGGCTCCCATGTCACCATCAAAGTATTTAAATAATAACTCAGCCCGTAGGCTCAATATATACATCATCATGATAGCATAACTCTCAATAGGAGATCATAAGTGTACACAATGTCAATCTTACTCCAAGAGTGATTAATTTGATCATAGCATTTGTAATGAAATCATTTTTCATCAAAAGTATCATACAAAGGTGTCTTTTGAAAATACATTTCAAACATTGCATCATCATTATGAAATTCAACTTGATTTTCACATGCCTTTTTGGTCATCATAATGAGAACATCAAATCTCTTGAAAATGCTAAATTTGAAACATATATTCCAAACATAGAGCTCCAAACCATAAACAATATATATATACTTTGCAAATATTCATGAAATAAGCCAATTCATAAATCACTATGATTTCTAAACTTTATTTAAAGCTATCAAAGAGGTTTGGCAATAAGAAGTCTATTAATCAAAAGCAAATAACTCAAATATAAAAAATATCATGCATGAATCATAGTCCAAACTTTGGTAATTTCCCACTCACAAACTTGGCGAGCGAAACATCTCGGTGTTACTTCTCCACCGGCTCTTTGCCCTTACTTGAAGTCTCACCTCATAGAAGAATTTAAACAACAAAAATAAGCAACCGTACATCATCAAACACTTGATTAACTAAAATGAAGGAAAAATGCTCAAAATGGGGAATGGTTGCTTCTAGGGTTTGCTAAACACCATATCAAGAAGTTCCAGCAAGAAAAGACCTTTTACAACCTTTAACACCAATAAGGAAAGATTGGAAGACCCAACTTTGTTTGATGCTACAGTAATTATGGGATCAAGGTGAAGAGGGTTCAAGGATTTCCTTAAATCAAAGCCATACAACTCAATACAATTATTCTTCGCAAGCTTTACCATCAAAGAAAAATAAATTGGAACTAAAATCATGCTCTCACTAGGGTTCATAACCAACCCTAGCTATGGCCATTCAAGGAACAAAGAAAAGCAAGAAAGAATAGAAGCTTACTGACAAACCCCTTGCGTGTGTACCCCGCAAGTGCACGGGTTATCGAAGTAATAAAATACCCTGGTGAGTGGGTAGTCGTATCCACAGGGAATAGTGTTCAGAAACAAGTGTTATCGCTATTTAGCTATGATGAGAATCGATGATGAGAAAAGTATATATGTATAGATGTAAAAGAAAATAAAAAAGTGCAAGAAGAATAATGAGGGTAGGAGAGGTAATCGATATAACGATGGGGTACCCGGACAAAGCTCCCCCTAGGACTAATGCTTCTAGTGTAAAACTTATATTATGCTCTACAATTGATGCCTATTGAGTCGAGGATATCCTTAAACACACGGTCCCAAACCTAAGGTCAACCGTGACTAACCCCAACACTATGTCCCGGCAATAGGATTCACTTCAACCCTTCACTTTATTACTTGCGTAACTAAGCCCCAGGGGAGTATATCTACCTAAGCCTAACACTACGTGGAATTGCTTTAAGCTCTAGGGATTCCTAGTGATAAAACCTGTTCCTATGTGTAGTAGTTCTAACCCTTTGGTCCAGGTTGAAGAACCCTAGTCTAAATTAAGCCCCAGTGCATAGGATTCACGTCACCCCAAAGCCTCGGGGGAGTTTATCTACCTAGCACTTCACTCTATTTCGACCGCTAATAAATCAAGGAATCGGAGGTAGGGAGAAATCACACCGGAAGGGAAAGGGGTACATCGCTACCTCACAACTCTCCCTCTCAACCCTCTTCAATCTTAAGTAGTCTAACCCTATAGGAGTTGTCACACCTCCAAAGGGTAACCTAAATTGCTCTCAACCCTAGTGTCACGGTTAGGGGAAAATAATAGCAAAAGATAATTAAAATTGAAACTCAATTAAATTCATCAATAAAGAAAGCATAATAAAAGTCATTGAAACAATATCATCCTAGGGTTTACAAGTCCGAATACCCACTAGGGTTTAGCTCTCCATGGAGCAATACAAAATCAATAAAGAGATTAAGAACATATGCAATAAAACCATAAAGAAAACCCCTTGTAGATCGTATCGATGGTCTTGTGGAGTCGCACGTCTTTTCCAAGGAATCCCTTGTCAAGCCTAGGGCACACCTCGCCGAATCGATGCCGACGAAAGCTCCCCCAATAGCTATCTTCCAATAGATGTCGATGCTGATACTGTATAATCGCCTCCAAAGACCTTCAAGAACCTCTCCAAACCATAGCGGAAAGCCCCCCAAAATATAGGCAAGAGATAGAAGGGGAGGGTCCCCAAATAGATCTGAAAACGGGCTATTTATAGGTTGAAATCGGGCTGAAATCGGGGTTCCACACGCCCCTGTGTGAATTCCACTTGGCAATGTGAAAAATCAGAATTTCCACACGCTCGTGTGGAAATTCAGTTTTGCTGATTTTCGGCAGGCTGTGAACAGTAACTTACTACAGTATTTCTGCTACAGTACGCGTCCGTGTGGAATTTCCACATGCCCGTGTGAAGTTTCTGGCTTGCTGGAAAATTAATTCACACGGTCGTGTGAACTCTCTGTAATTCTGAATTACGGCAAAGTTCTCCAATCCTACACGAGTTATAGACTTTTATGAGTGTGACTGCCCTTGTGCCTCTCCAATGGAGGTTGGCACACACCCACAAGTCTAGACTCGTGCCTTGGTCCTTGCTTGGTCCGAGAACTCCTCAACAATGGCGAACATAACTTATTCTTGCTTCTTTTTCTCTAGATCTTCTCCACAACGCTTCAATGCGCAAAAGAACACAAATATACACTAATTAGTGATTAAATCTGAGAAAAGTAATGCTCAATGTAAGATAATAATACTTCGTATTACTATAACACATGCACTTATCACTTACCTTGATCTAAAGAATGAGCAACTTGATGATCCAAGAATCAAGCTCTAAATCCCTACTAAAATGGCACTTAAACCTAAAGGAATGATGGAGGAAGAAAGGAGGAAGGAATTGGGGATGCTTTGGAGAAGAAAAATGATGGAAAGGAGCTAAAACGAGCTTTTTATCAACAAATCGGGAGGATGTGCAGCTCTTGTATGGGTTGCACAGTGCCCGCACACCTTAGGCAAAAGGGTGTGTGAGCTGGTGTGCGGCCCGCACAGCAGGCCGCACACCCCACTGCCTAGGGTGTGGGGCCACCTGTGCGGCCCTCACAGGAAGCTGCATAGCCCATACACACTTAAAACACCTCCGAAACACCCTCAAACACTCGGTAAACAACTCCAAATGCTCGACAAGAAACCTCAAACAAAGGAAAATGAGGAAACAACCAAAATGACTAAGATAACCAAGTAACAAACAAGTAAAGAAGAAGACCAAATTATCACACTCTACCCGTCTTACAGAAATTTTAGCCTCGAAATTTCACATACCTCTAGTCTCAAACAAAAGAGGGTACTTTTTCTTCATCACCTCTTCTGGCTCCCAAGTGACCTCTTCTACAACATCATTCCTCTAAAGCACCTTTACAATGGGAATAACCTTTCGTCAAAGTTTTTCTCTAGGAAATCAAGAATCATTAGTGGTTGCACTTCAAACTTTAAATCTTCTCTTAACTCCACTGGTGGTGCTTCAAGACAATGAGAAGGGTCGGGGATATACTTCTTCAACATAGACACATGGAACACGTTATGAATCTTCTCCAACTCAGGCGGTAACTCCAATCGATAAGCCACCGGTCCAATCCTCTCTAGGATAAAAAAATGGAACTATAAACCGAGGATTCAACTTTCCCCTACCTTGAAACTGAATTACCTCTTTCCTTGGAGAGATTTTCAAGAATACTCTATCCCCAACCTCAAACTCGAAGAATCTCCTATGGTTGTCAGCATAGCTCCTTTAACGATCTTGGGCTGCTTTCAATCTATCTTTAATCACTTTCACTTTCTCAATAGTCTGATCAATCAATTTCACACACTAAAGCTTCCTTTCTCCTACTTCATCCCAACAAAGAGGAGTTCTGCACTTCCTTCCATACAAAGCTTCATATGGAGCCATACCAATGCTTTCTTGGAACTATTATTGTAGGCGAACTCCACCAAGGCTAGATGTTGATACCAACTCCCTTGGAAATCTATAATAGAAGCTCTCAACATGTCCTCAAGGGTCTGAATGGTCCTTTTAGACTGATCATCTGTCTGAGGATGGTAAGCAGTGCTAAACTTTAAAGTTGTACCTAGAGCTTCTTGAAATCTTGGCCAAAAACAAGAAGTGAATCTGGGGTCTCGACATGAAACTATAGAGACTGGAACTCCATGCAAATTTACTATCTCATCAATGTACAACTTTGCTAATTTCTCTAAAGAATACTTAGTATAATCGTTGTTTCTAGATACGGTTGCTGGCTGACATCTCTTCTAATTCATCGTTGGCCCTACCTTCCCTATAGGACCAAGGGTGCTTTGCTTGTTTGTATGGATTCACCTTTTTACAAATGAGCACCGGCCGCAATAGCAGGGCCTGGTACTCCAAGAGTGTTGATGTCCTGTTAAAGAAAGATTTTTTTGTTTTTTCGCCGCTTTCCCCTATAGGTATTCCTATTCTATCTATACCAACCACACTGGAATTGATAGACCAGTTAGCTACCTTAGTTTGCAACCTACCTCCATGGTACCACCTCTATCCACTAAACGTCTTCCTAGCTTAATTCATTACAAGGAAGAGGAAAATTTGGTACTTGAAGGCGTGCCGGCGCAGTGCAGGGATATTGCCGCATTAACAGCTGCACTACTAAGAAATGTCTTGACTTAGTTAGTCTGTCCACTACCACCCACACTGCATTGAAACCACGATGTGTTCGGGGTAAACCCACCACAAAATCCATGGTTATATGGTCCCACTTCCACTGTAGGATTGGAAGAGGTTGCAATAGTCATGAAGGTCTATGGTGCTCTGCCTTGACTTATTGACATACCCAATACTTAGCCACAAACTCTGCTATATGTTTCTTCATCCCTGACCACCAATAATTCTTCTTGGTTGTTCTATACACCTTGGTACTTCTGGGATGAACTGCACAAGCTGAAGAATGAGCTACTTCCAAGATAGCTTTCCTAAGCTCTGAATCTGCTGGAACACAAACACATCCCCGAAACTCTAGGATTCAATCTTCTCTCAACCTGAACTCATTAGTCTTGCCTGCTTGCAACCTCTGCATTTCTTGTATCAACTCTTCATCATTACTCTAAAGTTCCTTAATAGGCTCCAACAGTGAAGGTTTCACTACAAAACTGGCCACTAGTGCTCCATTATCTTCAGTCTCAAGTTCTAATCTCAAACTCTGCATTGTTGAAAGTAGTTGTAGGTAGGACACTCTCAAAGAGGATACTGAAGTATACTTCCTACTCAAAACATAAGCTACCACATTGGCTTTTCCTAGATGATAGTCTATGATCAAATCATAATCCTTTATCAACTCCAACCATCGTCGTTGCCTCAAATTCACCTCCTTTTGAGTGAAGAGATACTTCGAGCTTTTATGGTCTGTGAAAATCTGACACTTTATTCCAAAGAGATAATGCCTCCAAATCTTCAAAGCAAAGACCACTGCTGCCAACTCCAAATCATGAGTAGGATAGTTCATCTTATGTTGCTTCAACTGCCTAGAAGCATAGGCCACCACCTTTCCTTCTTGGATCAAAACACAACCTAAGCCTTGCCGAAAAGCATAATTGAAGACTACAAACTCTTTCCCACTTTCTAGCAAAGTAAGCATTGGGGCTGATATCAAACGATCCTTCAACATTTGAAAGCTCTTTTCATACTCATCATTCTAGGTGAACTTCACATCGAAGAAAACCCTTCCACAAATCTCCTATAATAACCCGCAAGTTCAAGAAAACTTTGAACTTCGGTAACATTCTTTGGCCTTTCCCAATCAACAATAGCTTCCACCTTCTTTGGATCCACAAAGATCCCTTCTCCTGATACTACATGGCCAAGGACCCAACTTCATGAAGCCAAAACTCACACCTGGAAAACTTTACAAATAATTGCTTCTCCCTGAGAATTTGCAAAATAATCCTTAAATGCTCAGCATGATCCTCATTTGAAGATGAATAAACCAAAATGTCATCGATGAACACAATAACAAACTTGTCCAAATAAGGCCTGAACACTCTCTATTCATCAAGTCCATGAATACTGTAGGGGCATTGAACAAACCAAATGGCGTAACCAAAAACTCATAATGGCCGTAATGGGTCCGAAATGCCATCTTTGGAATATCCTCTGACTTAATCTTCAACTAATGATCCCCAGACTGCAAGTTAATATTGGAGAACACTCTTGCTCCCTTCAACTGATCAAACAAATCATCAATTCTTGGCAATGGGTACTTGTTCTTGATTATCACCCGGTTCAATTGTCTGTAGCCGATACACAACCTCAAGGATCCATCTTTCTTCTTGACAAAGAGAACTGGTGCACGGTGAAACCCTTAGATGAATGAAACCCTTATGTACAAGATCTTACAATTGAGTCTTCAATTCTCTCAGCTTGCTGGTGCCATCCGGTAGAGTGGTATAGAAATAGGAGCCGTACTAGGTAGTAGGTCTATAGCAAACTCCATCTTCCTGTCTGGTGGCAAACTGGGCAGTTCTTCAGGAAACAAAAATCTGGAAACTCCCTTACCACTGGCATCTCCTCTAAAGCTGGCTCCTGAACTTTGGTATCCATCACACTCGCCAAGTACACCGGACAACCCTTGCTAACAATTTTCTAGATTCCAAGGATGAAATCAAGCAAGAAGGTAGAGTTTTTCTTACACCCTTCAGAACCACTGTGGATCCTAAGGACCTAGGAAAAGTTACTTCCTTCTTGAAACAATTGATGGAAGCATGATGCATATCCAACCAATCTATACTAAGGATGGCATAAAAATCCTTGATCTCTAAAGGAATTAAATATGCCTCTAACACTACTCCACAGACTATCACAGGACACTCTCTAAACACCAAACTCTTGACTACCTCCTCACCAAAGGGAGTTTGTATCACCAACTCACACTCTAAGGGAGAAGGAGGGCTATCAGCATGACATGCAAATGTAGTACTAACAAAAGAACGCTCCAACGCAAAATCAATCAATGCATAAGCATCATGTTGAAAAATAGACTGTGTACATGTGATCACATTAGGCCTACACTCAGCCTCTTCATTTGTCATGGTAAAACCTCGGGTCTAAGCTCTAGTTTGAGGTCGCTAGGGACCCGGCTGTGAAGTGTTACTGATAGCTCCTGACTTGGTAGGGACTGGTGTAAATGCTACTGGTTGTGGACCTCTGGACTGACTAGGATGATCCTAAGATGGTTGTGGACCTCTTTATAAGCTGATCTCAAATGTCTAGTCTGACTACACTGGAAGCACTTGCGAGGAGCTAAGCACTGTCCCTTATGTGACTTTCCACAGTTCCGGCATTTGTTGCTAGCTTCTAGACTTCTAATACTAGGAGCATTGTCAAAACGTGAGAATCTTTGCTGATTACCTCTGTGAGGTGGTGGAGGTCTAACAGGGCCTGAAGCAGAAGTGCCCTTAGAGGAACCCTCACTCTTGCTCTTCTTAGAAGGTTGACCCATCTCCATGCTTCTTCTCTTAGCAATGTTCTCTTGAACTCTCTTGCATTCTCTAACAAGATGCTTTGCTCTCAAAGCTGATTGTACCATCTCCTTGAAGCTTTCCTTGCTTGCGACTGTCATTCTTTCTCTGATGCCCAGGTTCAAACCAACTTCAAATTTGGAACATAAAACTTCCTCTGTAGGTGCCAACTCTGGAACAAAACTAGCCAAGTCCTTCAACTCTGTCTCATATTTTCTAACTGTCTTGTTCCCCTAAACCAATCTCAGAAACTCGTACCTTTTCTGATCATCGTGAAATCGAGTGTAGTATTTTTCATCAAACTTGTGCAAGAAATCTGGCCAAGTGACCTGTCTCATATCATCAAATGTAGCAATCACCCTTTTGATTCACTCCTTTGCAATCATGGCATCATTGGAGCCATTAAAGGAACCACTTCAAAAGCTTGGACAAGACTAAGGTTTGATTGGGTCCACTGACCTCTGCTGGTGCATGCTGGACTGCCGGGGCATATGGTGATGCTGGTGCTGGTGCTGGGGTAGCTTAAGCTTGTCCCCCAAAATTCCACCAATAATCCAAGAAGTCTTGATACTCCTGATAGGTAGGTTGCCTTCCCTTGGTAGCCCAATGAGCCCTGAAGGCTTCTAGTGCCTCAGGAGTTGGAACAGAACTAGGCACTGGAACAGCTCTTTCAACCTCAGGGCCATGCACTGAAGCTGCTATTATAGGATCATGCCCTAAACTGGCTTCCTGCCTAGGTGGCGACGGAGATGAGGGTGGGGATGGCTCTCCTTGCTTCCCACCTCTATGCACTCTCGGTGTAGCAACAGCAGGCAGAGTGACTCTCCCACGGCAAGCGCATGAACATTATGCTGCCATTCTACTGAAAGGAAAACACAAGACAACCTTTAGAAACAATTCCTACATGCAACAATGCTATATGCAAACTCTACTGGGATTCACTAGGTACACGGACAAGGAATCACACTTCTGACCCAAATCAAGACACTAACTGGTGAGAAATCCCGCAAGTGTACAGTGTCGGTAAGTAATACCTAGTGCAAAATCACAAGGATCGTATTCCACAGGGCTAAGGGTCTACTATTACTCCTTCATCGCCTATTATCTAACCTAACATGTCAAGCATGATATTGGTACTCTAATTAAAGCAATGAAACAAGAACGATATGAATAAAAAAATTTAAGATTGAATAAAATGGTTGGAAGTGCTACAGTGATGTGTGAAGGCCTATGGATGTGGATCATCTTGAGGGGTCATCATGATACAAGGATGAACAGTAAAAGGGTAGTTTGGGTGATTTAGACCGAAGGATCTCAAGATTAGATCAACCCCAATTTCTCGGCGATTGAACCCTAATCTCATACGAATGCCGATTGGAATTTCTCCCTAACCGGTATTCCTACGATTGCATTAAGTATAAGGAGATCCCAACATAAGGGTACCCTAAACCCTAGTGTACCCTTACAATTTGGAGGGCTATTGATACCCAATTTCTCAGCATATCAATACAAGAAACCCCTTTTAGCTCATTAAAGATCTAATACACGCGAGTAGGTCACATCTACGTGTACAACTCAAGAAAGAACTAAGGATTTATCCTTTGAGTAGTTCTAGACATGAAGCTCAATGAACCAAATCACAAATCAACCCAAAACATAATATTAAGTGCAAATCATCCAAGATACAAGATGAACCCCACAAGGTTCACCGACATCCAGTGGCCTGGGTGGTCTAGTGTGCCATCATACAAATGATAACAACAAGGTATAGTAAATCACTCAAAAAGCTCATAAATGACACGCCATAGATGAAATGATGAAGGAGAAGGCGGAGGTCCGACCGAATGACGCTTTCCCGTCACCCAAGAGATTACCAAATGACGCTTCCCCTCGGCTTGGAACCTTGCTCCCTCGATGGTGAAGCTCTCCCCTTGTTGATGATGCTCTTGCCTCCTTCTTTGGCTCCAAATCGTCGTCTTCCAAAAAGTGTTTTTGTTCTTGACACACCCCTTGCGTGTGTGTACCGCAAGTGCACGGGTTGTCGAAGTAATAGTTACCCAGGTGAGTGAGTAGTCGGATCCACAGGGAACGGAAGTACTAGTAATAACTAATTCTCAATTATCTAGTCGAATCAATAATATGAACCAATGAATGTAATGCGTAAAATAAGAAAATAGCAAGCAAGCAAGTAAAGGAAAGGTAAAAGAGATCTCTATCAATGAAGATGAGATACCCGGGCAATGCTCCCTAGGCTCTATCATGAAGTGCAAGACTAACTAAATGCTTCTAAACTGAGTTCTATGAGTCGAGGTAATCCAAGAATAATCGGTCCCTACCTCCAGGTCACCGATACTAGTCCCCTACATGGTCGCGGCGGAGAAATCGCTCAATCTCAACAGCTCACACCCCATATGACCGCAATGAACTTGAGGGATACCTAAGAGTGAAACCGATTCCTAAAATTAGATCTAACCCTACTTCTAGGTGAAAGATCCCTAACCCCCTACAAGGTTCCGGCGGAGAAATCTATCAATCTCACGCCTCACACCCCATATGATTGCATAAAACTTACGAAAAATGGAGATAGGAATCACTCAATCGAAAGGGAAAGGGGACACTCCTCCATCTCAAGACTCACCCTCTCAACCCTCTTTAACCTTGTATGTTCTAATCCCAAATAGAGACCTCTCTCTCACCAAGGCAACAAATCAAGCATACCAAACAACCATATGAATCAATAAGTCATGCAAGCAATGATTAAACAAGATTAAAACTCAAATTAACTCGAGATTAAAAGAAAGCATAAAGAAAGTCAATACATGAATTGAAACCTAGGGTTCACATGCCCAAGTATCTACTAGGGTTTAACCCTCCATGGGGCTTATTACAAAGCAAAAGATAATGAAATAAATAGCAATGTAATCCATGAAAGTAAATCCCTCAAATTCGTTATGATGGCCTCGATGAATCGTTCAACGTCTCGAAGGAACTTTCTCCGAAGCTAGGTCGCTAATGGCTCCCCGATGCTATCTCGTTGAAAGATCTATCGAAGTTGGTGAAGAACGACTCCCAATATCGCTAAAGAACTCGTCTTTGAAACCCTAGTCGCTCTTGTCTTCAAACGTGCGCAAAATGTCCCCAAAAGAATCGGCAAAAAGGGCTATTTATAATTCTGAAACGCGCCAGTCACGTGCATCCACACGACCACATGAGATCCCACGCGGTCGTGTGAACAGTGATTTCTACCACAATACTGCTATAGTGAAACGAACAGTGTTTTGCTACAGTACTCTTTATAAAACACGATCCAAACTCTCTTATCTTGAGGCCACATGATCGGGCACACGTCCATGTGGTGAGTTATAAGACTTTTCCTCCATCGAACCATCATTTGGAAGCTTTAGCTATCTTCACACGAGTAGGGACATGAAGGTGTGACTGCTTTGTGCCCTTCCATCACATAAATTGACTTGAATTATTCTGGAAGTTAGCACACACCCTCATGTGCATGATCCCCTCTTGTGCCTTGACACTTGTGTTGTACAAAAGCTTCCAACAATATGTATTTATAACCCATCTTTGCTTCCTTTTCCTCCTTCAATACTCTCACAACCTAATTGCACAAAGGAACACCAAAATACACTTTATGAGACATAATCCATGGTAAAATGATGTTTAATGCTTGTAAAATAAGTAGATAAAACATGTCTACTCAAGAACTAATCAAACTTCCCCACACTTAAGCCTTTGCTTGTCCTCAAGCAAAATTAACCATAAACTTATGAAAAGAAAAGAGAAGTGCTTGGCCTTAGGTTCACCAAGAGGGTACAAGAATAAAATTCTAAAATCATGGAGAGAAACAAACAATAGATGAAACGATCAATACTCTAGCAAATAATCCAATAAAAAATGAAAGTACTAGTAAAATATTTGGCAGAGTTTAATTATAATTAGGAGAACAAACAAGAATTACCAAATTCTTTTTCTCTTCATCTAACATGTCTACAAGTCTAGTGTATCTACTGGCTTGTATTCGAATTTGATCTCCTTCCATACTTCACAAGCAGCAGCTAGTTCAGTTAGTAAAATGGGTCCTATGGAAAGTCCATCTATTCCCAGTCTCCAAGTCCGAAAGCTTGTGTGTGTGTGGAAGCTCAACTCATGTCAACACTATATCCACTACTCAAAGTTTTTATTAGCAATGGGATTTATTTAAAAACAAAAAGAATAGGTAGTAGCTTCACACATCCTCTAAGGTAGCCCTTTCTCGAGATGCATCCCGAGTGGCTTTCACACTTTCGAGGTGGTAGCTCTTTCTACCGAAGGTGATAGCTTTCACGCATCCTATGAGATAGCTCTTTCTTTCATTAGGGCATAACAAGTATCCGACTTATGAGAGTAGCTCCATACAACATAGGTGGTAGCTCTTTCTACCCCCTATATACAAACAAAACTAAGAATTCTGGATTTTTTTAACTCAAATTAAAACTAACACTAGAAAATCCCACAATAATGAACTACAGTAAGTTTCCATAGGTTTAATGAGTGAGAAAAGTGCATTAAAGAGCAATTGGACAAAAATTTCAAGAAAATTGGATAAAAACTAGGGCATGATAAAACCTAATGTTTGCAGCCTCCAACAACTAAGAATTAAACTCTCAACCCTAAGGTGAACCTTCATGGGCAACATGAGCATGATCATGAAAACACAAGTAAAGGCCATGTATAAGGTGAACCCTCCCCCACACTTAAGATGTACGTTGTCCTCAATGTACACATGTAAGCACAATAAAAATATAATCAATAAAAGCATGATGTGGGTGAAAATGCAATTGAAACAATACTCCCCTGAACTCCTTAGTGATCGATTGGTGAAGCTAACTTGAGGGTGTGTTATTGTTCCACGGGCTATGAAGCTTATACGACCAAGTCACATGGTCATGTGTATGACAAAAAAGATCATCATCATCACTCTCAAGGCCATCTGCACTGATTCAAGGGGTTCAGTGAAGCTCACCAAAATATAAAAATACACGAGTTTATAAAGATACAACACTGAAGCATAAACTCTCAACAAAAGCTAAGATATCAAGATAACTCTCAGAAGGCAAAGCCTTTCTGAGTAAACAAGTCCACAAAATAAGATAATGCAAGTAAAATGAAAAACGAAAACTAAAAAAATTAGTCTCATGAGTGAAAACGCCTTAAGCCTCGGCGCCTAGTGCTGCTGGTGTCGCTGGTGAATCTGACTCAGTATCAGCGTCTAGTGCTTGCTGAATGCGGTCCAGGCGCTCCATTATCCGTGCCTGGTTCTCAAGGATGGTGGCGACGGCAGCTTCGACTCGAGCCAGTCTCTCGTGTACTCGATCAGAAGATGCGCTTGGATCGGCCGATGAACTCTGTGCTGCCGGAGTAACTGTGGGCTCTGCGGGAGGTGGTGCGTCTGGAGCCCCAGCAGACTCATCATCATCGGATGACATCTCTACTAATGCATATCCACCTGATGCTGTACGTCGCACTGCTCCCATCATTCGGAGAGTGACTAGCCCCAAAGGTGACGGACTACTAACTCTCTCCTAGCCTCTAACCGAACGCATGAGACGCATCTGGAACATGAGTCGAGTAACATATGGTCCCACAAATAGCGCGCTAATGCGTAAATACTGACTCTGATGTCGAAAGAAGTCTACGATGACATATCCAAGATGTTTGGGAACACGCTGAGTCATGTAATACAGGTAAAGTAGATCTGCACGGCTAAGTGCACCTGTACCATCTCCCCATCTAGTAATCGACCTGTTGAGCACAGCATGTACATACCTATGCGCGTGATGTAAGAGAGAAAAACCCTTTGACTAACACGGAACATAACGAGCACCTTCGCATAAATCGTGGAAAACCTGGCTCGGAGTGATGTTAGGAGGGAAATCAGTCAAAAGCTCTCTGTACTCCAATTTGTCCACATAATCCCGATCATATAATCCTAGTAATGTCGCAAACTGCGTCATTGACATCTCGTGAAACTGACCGAAAGCCCTAAATCAATCGAATGACATTCTCCGCATCAAAACTCGCATATGGTCGTTCACGGTCAAAGGAGAACGTCGACAACACCTCCAAGGTAATGTCTCATTGGATAGGCTCATAGATAGACAGAAGGTGGTCCCAACCCCCCACCTGTATCAATCCTCGAACTTCCTCTGTAAGGCCAACTGCGTCGAGTGTCTCAAAACAAATGTAGCGTGATTGCCCAATCTTAAGTTTCCGGAGACGCTCAAACCTCTGCCTATGTATAAGATCAGTAAACTAAACCTCAGGTGGTGGTGTTGGCTCCCTATCTTGACGAGGGCGTTTATGTGCTACTTTCTTTGTCCTAGTTGCCATACCTGTAAGAAAACATCAAATAAATTAGTTCAGCATGATTTCTATGAGTGCAGGAGAGAACCTGCATGCAAAAGTGTGAAAAACAGCAGAACTAAGTGTGTTCCCAGCTCACGTGGCCACGTGAAATACTCACGTGCCCGCGTGGGCGTGTGTTTGTGCGGCAAAGAACGCGGTCGCGTGGTTGCTGGGTCGGCACACTCGGCAGGCCACGCGGTCGCGTGGCCTGCTCGCGCGCTCGCATGGTAATAGAACAGATGCTCGAAGTCTCGGCCGCGGGCCACGTGACCGCGTGACGCCAACCACGCGGTCACATGGCTGGCTGGCCGAGCGAAACCACCCCACGCGGTCGCGTGGGCTGTTCACGCGCACGCATGGCTGGTCATCCGTGGCCAAAGGCCATGGATAACCTCCAACAACTCTCTACAAATCAAATCTCGGTCCTCTAAGTGTTATCACAATATTAACCATGAAAAATAAAGTCTAAGAGATTAGAAAACACCATGGAAATGGAAATTGAGAACTAGGGCATGAAAGGGAGGGAAGAAACCTTAACGATGTGAATCAATATATGAAACTCGATGCAAATGCTGGCAAAACCCTTTTGAATCCTAAAAGAGTCGAAGAAAAATGGATTTGAAACCTTATGGATGAGAAGTTTGGAGAGGAGAAAGATGAGGAAATGAAGAGCTCAAGGTAAAGGATGATGAATAGTGACTCTTCAAGTCATTATATAAGCCACATGGGGGTGTGGAAATTCCACACCCCCGCATGAGTACTGTACACGGTCGCATGAAAATCTCACGCAACCACGTGAGCTGCAGAAATTCTGCAGACAGTCCACGCGGCTCTCCAAACTTCAAAATTAGCCCATTTCTTCAACAATTATCATGAATTAAAACCCGAATCATGCCCAACATGTGAAAACACTTATAATCACCAAAAATTGTTCATGAAAACTCAGCACCAGGAAAAATTTCATCAAAACACACACTCATGAATTTATTACTGCAGAATTAAAACTAAGACTAGAAAACAAATAAAAACTTGGGTTGCCTCCCAAGAAGCGCTTGTTTAATGTACCTGTTCTTACCTCATGGTGGCTCATGTAAATGGAAAATTTCCTTCTTTGCAACCTGCACGCATGAGGGACAGAATTGTTTCATGTTTAAGGAGAATTGCTTAAATATGTTGCCAATTGAGGAAGTATAACTTTCTTCTTCTGTGTGCTTGTCTCCAGCTGCACATGAATGCTTCCTATGCCGACGCCTTGCTCTTTTGACACGACGGAAAATTGGTTTAAGCACTCCTCCTTCCGATTGATCCTTGAAACGGCATGATGCTTGATCACGAAGTCTCTCCTCCTCAATAACCGGCCATTCTTCATATGGGTCCGGGTGTGCCATTTCCTGCAAATACTCATTAGCAATCTCATCATTAACATCCAAAAAATAACATGAGTCACCAAAGTCTAGAGAATGCTTCATTGCTTCGGCAAGGCGATATATAATCTTTTCTTCTCCAACCTGAAGTGTCATTTCGCCTCCATCCATGTCGATGAGTGCCTTGGAGGTTCGTAGAAATGGTCTCCCCAAAATTAATGGAACCTCCACGTCTTCATCCACATCGAGTACCACAAAATCTGCAGGAAAAATATATTTATCAACCTTTACCAAAACATCTTCAATTATACCTCTAGGATGACGAACAGAATGATCGGCTAATTGTAGAGTCATGCGCGTTGGCCTTGGCTCTCCCAATACCAATTTCTGAAACAAAGTGTATAGTATGACGTTAATACTAGCTCCCGAATCGGCCAATGCTTTTTCCTTCCCCAAACCTCCGATCACACATGGTATGATGAAACTTCCCGGATCTTTCATCTTGTTCGGTAAATTCTTTTGAAGTAATGCCGAATAATTTCCCTCTAAGACCACAGCCACACTTTCTTCCATTTTCTTCTTGTTGGTCAAGAGGTCCTTTAGGAATTTTGCATACCTAGGCATTTGCGACAACGCCTCAACAAATGGTATATTGATGTGTAGTTACTTAAATAGATCCAGAAATTTTCTGTTTTGGTCATCAGTTTGATCTTTCTTCAAATGCGCCGGATAAGGAATTCTTGGGGTAAATGATGGGGATGGTATAGCTGCCCCCTTCTCCTTGTCATGCACCTTACTCATCGCCTTCTCTTGAGGATTTTCTGCTGTCTTCCCAGTGGGGGGTAACTCGTGAGGAATTTCAGAATTCTTTTCAGCAGTGAGCTTTTCTTGGAGCTCCTGACCACTCCTCAAAGTGATTGCCTTTACATGCTCTCTTGGATTTGTCTAGGTGTTACTTGGTAAGCTTCCTTGAGGTCTCTCTGCTAACGACTTCGCTATTTGTCCTACTTGATTCTCCAAATTATGTAACGAAGCGGTGTGATTTCAGAGTGTTGCCTCAATATTCTGAAATCTTGTGTCAGTTGATTGAATAAACTTCGACAAAACCTTTTCTAACTCTGAAACTCTCTCCGGAATCGGAGGTGCTTGCTGAAATCCTGGTGCGGCAGCAGGCCTTTGCTGCCCTTGATTACTCCATGAAAGATTGGGGTGGTTTCTCCACCCTTGGTTGTAAGTGTTGCTAAAAGGATTACCTTGTCCTCTACCCGAATTCCCCACAAAATCAACTTGTTCAATTGGGGCTGAAGTAGTAATCGAGATAGGACAATCAGTTGGCATATGTGAACCCCCACAACCATCACAACTAGTAACTGCTGCAACTCTAGAAGAAGTTAAAGTATCCAATTTCTTACTCATTGCCTCAACTTGAGCTGCCAATGAAGTGACTGCGTCGATTTCATGAATCCCGACCACTTTCTTCTTCTCTCTTGCATTCCATTGATAGCTATTGAGTGCCATCTCTTCGATTAGTTGTCGGGCCTCTTCCGGAGTCTTGTTTCCCAATGTTCCTCCCGCGGCGGCATCAGGCAACTATTTGGTAACTAGGTTCAGCCCATTGTAGAACGTGTGAATAATCATCCATTCGGGGAACCCGTGTTGAGTACACTTCCGCAAGAGGTCCTTAAATCACTCCCAAGTCTCAAACAATGATTCCAACTCAATCTGAACATATAAAGAAATCTCATTTCGAAGCTTTGCCGATTTCCCCGGTGGAAAGTATCTCGCAAGGAAGTCTTCTACCATTTTATTACATGTTGTGATGGAAGCTCTTGGTAAAGAATGAAGCCACTGTTTGGCTTTTCCTTTTAGTGAGAATGGAAAAGCCCTCAAGCGAATTGTATCATCCGTAACCCCATTAATTTTCAGCATGTCACACACTTCAAGGAAACTCTCAATATGACTATTCGGATCTTTATCTGCTAATCCATTGAATTGTGCGGACTGTTGAAGCATTTGAATAAATCCCGACTTCAACTCAAAATTCTGGGCTGCGACTGGTGGCCTAACAATACTCGATTGTGAGCCACGAATCGTCGGAGGAGCAAAATTTGAAAGTGTTCTCTGCTGCCCTGCTTGTTCTGCCATGTTTTCAGACTCCTCAACTTCTATTTCTGCAGGAAAATTCTGTGCTACTGCAGATTCCTTGCCTTTTCTACGCAATCTACGCTCAATTTTAGGATCTTCTTCAACGAATGTCGAAGGATTTCCTCAGGTCATAACCTGTAGAAAGAATCAAGAAAAGAGATAATGAGAACGGTGAAAGAAAGAAATATGGAATAGAAAAAGAAATAAAATGATGAATGACTAAAGTAACCAAGTCCTAGTGTTCCTAATATCCCGTTCCCCGGTAACGGCGCCAAAAATTTGACACACCCCTTGCGTGTGTGTACCGCAAGTGCACGGTTTGTTGAACTAATAATTACCCCAGTGAGTGGGTAGTCATATCCACAGGGAACAGAAGTACTAGTAATAACTAATTCTCAATTATCTAGTCAAATCAATAATATGAAGCAATGGACGTAATGCGTAAAATAAGAAAATAATAGCAAGCAAGCAAGTAAAAGGAAAGGTAAAGGAGATCTCTATCAATGAAGATGTGATACCCGAGCAATGCTCCCCCTAGGCTCTATCATGAAGTGCAAGACTAACTAAATGCTTCTAAACCGAGTTCTATGAGTCGAGGTAATCCAAGAATAATAGGTCCCTGCCTCCAGGCCACCGATACTAGTCCCCTACAAGGTCACCGCGGAGAAATCGCTCAATCTCAACACCTCACAGACCATATGATCGCAATGAACTTTAGGGATACCTAAGAGTGAAACCGATTCCTAAAATTAGATCTAACCCTACTTCTAGGTGAAAGATCCCTAACCCTTACAAGGTCCCTGGCGGAGAAATCTATCAATCTCACGCCTCACACCCCATATAATTGCATAAAACTTAGAGAATACGGAGATAGGAATCACTCAATCAGAAGGGAAAGGGGACACTCCTCTATCTCAAGACTCACTCTCTCAACTCTCTTTAACCTTATATGTTCTAATTGATAAGTGCTTGTGTTATAGTAACGTGAAGCGTTATTATCTTATAATAAGCATACATTTTATCAAATTTTATCAGTAAATAGTGTGCATTTGTGTATTCTTATGCATTATAGGTTTATGGAGCCAAGTTGGAAAAGAAGAACGAAGTTAGATCATGTTTGCCGTTGTTGGGGAGGTTTTCGGACCAAGCAAGGAATAAGGCACGAGCTTAGACTTGTGAGTGTGTGCCAACCTCCTTTGGAGGGGCACAAAGGCAGTCACATTTACAATAAGTCTAAACTCGTTTTGCTTAGGAGAACTTCGCCAAGAAGGAGACTTGAAGCAATCGGCACGATCTACCATTGATTGTGTGCCCAATTCAATGGCCTCAATGAAGAATGACGGATTTGGGAGCGTTTTTACTATTGTTCTTCCTTAACCGTGACACTAAGGTTGAGAGCAATCTAGGTTATCCCTTGGAGGTGTGACAACTCCTATAGGATTAGACTACTTAAAATTGAAGAGGGTTGAGAGGGAGGTTGTGAGGTAGCGATGTACCCCTTTCCCTTCCGCTGTGATTTCTCCCTACCTCCATTTCCTTGTTAAATTAGCGGTCAAGATAGAGTTTTAGGACTCAATCTAGACTAGGGTTCTTCCACATGGACCAAAGGGTTAGAACTACATAGAGGAACAGGTTTTATCACTAGGAATCCCTAGAGCTTAAAGCAATCCCATGTAGTGTTAGGGTTAGGAAGATAGACTCACCTGGGGCTTAGTTGACAAGTCAACAAGAGTCAAGGGTCGCAGTGAATCCTAATACCGGGACACAATGTTGGGGTTAGTCACGGTTGACCTTAAGTTTTGGGACAGTGAGTTTAAGGATATCCTCGACTCAATTAACATCAATAGGAAAGTATAATAGCACAGTCTTGCACTAGAAGCATAAGTCCTAGGGGTAGCTTGTCCGGATACCCTATCTCATCCATTGCTAGTCGTTCTCTTTTAACTTCTACTTGCTTTTCTCTTGTCTTTCATCTCTCTATTTACTTTCTTGTCTTTTATTCTAATTGCTTCAATAAATTCACTCATCACTCTGATTATTACTTTTCGTACACCGCACAACTAAATAGTGAATTCTTGTGTTTTAAATCTCTATTCCCTGTGCATTCGACTACCCACTCACCAGGGTAATTTTATTACACGCAAGGGGTCGTGTCACTAATCCCCAATGGAGACCTCTCTCTCACCAAGGCAACAAATCAAGCATACCAAACAACCATACGAATCCATAAGGCATGCAAGCAATAATTAAACAAGATTAAAACTCAAATTAACTCGGAAATAAAAGAAAGCATAAAGAAAGTTAATACATGAATCGAAACCTAGGGTTCACATGCCCAAGTATCTACTAGGTTTTAGCCCTCCATGGGGCTTATTACAAAGCAAGAGATAATGAAATAAAGAGTAATGTAATCCATGAAAGTAAACCCCCTCGAATTCATGATGATGGCCTCGATGAATCGTTCAATGTCTCAAAGGAACATTCTCCGAAGCTTGGTCGCCAATGGCTCCCCGATGCTATCTCGTCAAAAGCTCGATCGAAGTTGGTGAAGAATGACTCCCAATATCGCCAAAGACCCCGTCCTTGAAACCCTAGCCGCTCTTACCTTCAAACGTGCGCAAAAAGTCCCCAGAAGAATCGCCAAAAAGGGCTATTTATAATTTTGAAACGCTCCAGTCACGTGCTTCCATGTGACCACGTGAGATCCCACGCGGTCGCGTGGGCTGCAGAATTCCCACGCGGTCGCGTGGGACTTTCACGCGGTCGAGTGACCAGTGATTTCTGCTACAGTGAAATGAACAGTATTTTTGCTACATTACTCTTCATAAAACACGATCCAAACTCTCTTATCTTGAGGCCACATGATTGGGCACATGTCCATGTGGTGAGCTATAAGACTTTTACTCCATCGAACCATCATTTGGAAGCTTTAGCTATCTTCACACGAGTTGGGACATGAAGGTATGAGTACTTTGTGCCCTTCCATCACACAAATTGACTTGAATTCTTCTGGAAGTTAGCACACACCCTCATGTGCATGATCCCCTCTTGTGCCTTGACACTTGTGTTGTACAAAAGCTCCCAACAATATGTCTTTATAACCCATCTTTGCTTCCTTTTCCTCCAATACTCTCACAACCTAATTGCACAAAGGAACACCAAAATACACTTTATGAGACATAATCCATGGTAAAATGATGCTTAATGCATGTAAAACAAGTAGATAAAACATGTCTACTCAAGCACTTATCAGTTCTCCCCTTCAATATGCCGGCCAAAGGTCTCCTTCAAAAGCCCTAGAACTCCCCATTTATACCCCCGAAGCATACGGTCCGTATTGAAGGCCATATAGATGTAGATTAGGTCAAGGAAAACCCCAAATCCCGAGACTCACGGGGTAGTTAACGGGGGAGTGAAGGGTTAACTAGGTAGTTAACGAAGGAGTGAAGCCTAGGCAAAAATTTCTCAAAATTCTTCACTGGGTCGTAGACGGGGCTGTGAGAACTAGGCTAAAGCTTCTGGAAATTTCTCACGAGGTAGCAGACGGGGCCGCGAGGCTTAGGCAAAAGTCTCAGGAGTTTCTTGCCCGAAGACCCCCAGGTGCTACAATACTGCTACAGTGTATAAGCTATAATACTTCTGCTACAGTGAATCTGCTACAGTGCTGTGACCTGATTTTTCTTCTCTTTTCTACCTAGAATATGTTTTCGCGATCTCCATGGCTTCTACCTGCCGTACAAAGCAAATATGACTCGATTAATCATAAAAAAGGGCACCAAACATGAGAAAATACATGCAAAGTGCGATGAATAAGTATACTAGAATACATACATTTAGACACTTATCAAACATCCCCACACTAAGTGTTTGCTTGTCCCCAAGCAAACAAATCATGAAAAATAGAGGGAAAGATAAGTGGCTAAATGTACTATATCCGGCTCGAATAAAAATAAGATTCTACAAGCAATGAATAACGATATACAGATGTTGAGTTACATTCAGTAATTACAACAAAAAGATCCTGTCTCACCTCTTATAAGTCTGTGCAGTGTAAGTGAATTTTTTATCTCATTTGCCTTTGCTTGGTCTAGCCTACTAACTTTAATCAGTACAGCTCTAGATGCTAATCACTCCACATACAAGAATACTGGGTCTTAAAATGCTAAGTGCTACCTCAATGAACAAGTAAGATCCTTCTAAGTCATGTATTTGAAACTAAATCCCATTTCTTCTCAAAACATCAAATAAGAAGTCTAAGTGATCACTAGGGTTTTTATTTATATATACATGCAATTTTTTTTCTCTTCCTTTTTTTTTCTATATATATATATATATATATATATATTTTTTTTTAGTACGCCTAACGTAGACTGCACCAAAATCTTTCTAGAGGGTGCACATGCTGGTTAGGCACAAGAGCCACCCAAATACTTGATTACAGTCTACATAGACGCATTCATGCTTCATTAGTAGAGGAATACTGACATAGACTCTTTTTTTTTTCTTATTCACCCTAGATCAAGTCTTTAGACTGCACTACAAGTTACAAAACTAGGACTAGCTCAAGAAGGTTTAGAAGTTCTTAAGAGTTCATTGAAGGATAGAACTTAGTCTTCTAATGCCAAGTACTCAAGGTTGTGTGTTAAGCATGCAAGAGAGTTAAAGTAGTCAAGTTGGCTATTCCTAGGGCATCAACAAAAAATTCAATGCACAAGAGAATACTAGAAGTGAAACAGGATTCAATAGGGTACGCAAAAAATATGTAACTCACATAAATTATTAATCCATGCTAAAAGAGTCTCACAAGAATGAACAAAGCCATCATTGATAACACTAGCATGTAAATATGGCCCTAAACATGTAATATACCCATCTCCACACTTAGTGTTGTACATTGCCCTCAATGTACACTAGTCATGAATAACAAGGAAAGATAGTCAATAAAAAACAATAGAGGAGGGTGAAAACGAGCTTCCCTGGTTTGTCTTGTATAAATGGCGAGATGTGACCCGAACAATGTACGGCGAGCTCTACATGTCGGGCCCGGCTTCCACAAAATGTGGGGAGGCTCACCAAACTTCCCTCAATGCCCTGCAAGGCACAAGGACACATCATCATTCCACATAAGAAAATTAAATGCAAGGATAAAACACTAGGGAGTAGTCAAAAACACGAGCTAGATAAAAGCACATTAAGTTCTAGAAAAGCTTGTTTAGGGCATAACCCTTGCCAATTTATTAGTACCAAACAAACACACAAACTAAAAAGGAAATAACAAAACACACTAAAGTAATAAAATGAGTGTCCATGTTCAAGTGAAGATCTCTTTTTTCCTCCGTAATGTAGTTGGTCATGGTGTGCCTCGAAAATACACAAAACCTCCAAGGTTAGTTGGCGACAAGTAGGATCATCAATCATGAACAAGTTCGCCCAACAACCATGTGAGAGTAACTCCTTAATTCATTCATCCCAATTGTTTCCAAGATACCCCATTCGATGTGATGAAATGTGCCCAAAGGTAGCATAAAGTTTTGATGTCCAAAGGTTTGGGCATCAAAACTTTATGCTTTGCCTTGTGAAGTGTATGTGTGAAATGAGGCACTTCGGGGTTTTGGATTGTATTCCTTGGATGTTTGGCGGTGACTCTCTTGAAATTCGGCATCCCTACTATGTATATAAACCTTGTAAGTCATGAGAGATACGAGAAAATGGCAAGAACAATGCAAGAAGTAGAGAAAAAATCAGCATATAATATGAATAGTATCCATACGGCCGTGAGAAGGGCGGTATGGACACTATTCACCATGAAGCACTTCCCCTCATTTTCAAAAATCCAAAAATTTGTACAAGAATTCAATGGAAAATGATCATACACATTCACAACATCAAATGCAAGCAACATACTTGAAGTCATCCATCAAGAAGCTCAAAGAAACCAAGAAAAATGAAAAAGAAAAAATTATGGCATCAAAGAGCTTACCGATGAAACCTTGATGAATCTTGCTTGAAAACCTTGGAAAAACACTAGATCGAAGTCTCAAAGTATCTAGGAGGTGATCTAGGAAGAAAAATGAGAGAATTCGGCCAAGAAATGAGAAAGAAAGAAAGAGAAAAATTTATGTTTTGAAGAGAGGATGAAAAGGTGAGAGAAGAAGTGAACAAGGATGAGATGAAGGGGGTATAACCAGTGCCTCACGGCCCCTCTCACGGGCATGAGGGGGGCCGTGAGCCCTAGGCAAGACCCTCAGTTTGAGGGGCAGACGAATTTGCCAATTATGAGTTGGGCGCTTTAACCATTCAGCCATGGATGCTTAACAGGGATCATCGTACATCGTGAATAACCAAATTCCAATTGAAATGAAATCTTTAGGAGGAATCAATTAAACGACATCAATTCAAATCCTGGATCTTTGAATTGAGAGAGATATGGAGAGAGATCAAGAATTCTCACTATTTCTTAGATACCCAAGGTGGCCGTGAGAGGGGCCGTGAGCCCTAGGCCAAAGACTCGGCTAAGGGGCAGACGGCGCATCTCACGGCCCCTTGAGAGCGTGAGGAGCTAGAAATCACTCAAAAGTCAAAATTTTCTTCTTCAAATGGCTAAGTGCAGCATTGAAACATTATAGAACACCTCCAGCTTGAAAAAAATATGAAACAATTCGATCTAATGCACAAAATGATGACAACAACAAGCAACACTCAACAAATAAAATGATTAAACCACTCTCAAGATGATAAGAAAAACACAAACAAGGACATATTCAATTGCAGCACTGTAGCAAGTTATGGCAGGAAAGCACTGTAGCAAGATACTGTTCACTTTCAGCCAAAATTCAGAAAACCAGAGAATTCACACAAGCGTGTGGAAATTTCACACGGCCGTGTGAAATCCCAATAAGTTCAATTTTAAAGCCAGGACTCAACTTTATAAAAGCCCGTTTTGGAGAGTTTTTACATATCTTTTGACCTATCTTTCTCCCCAACTTCTGGAGAGGGCAGCTAGGGTTTCGTAGAGGACTTCATGGAGGTTTGGAGCGCGTCATCGGCATCGTTACCGACGTCCGGCGGCCGCACAAGACCACGGCCACATCATACACAAGGGGGTTTTCATCGATGCTTTCAATTTTTGCTTTCTTTTATATTTTGATGAATTTGTATAGCTCTATGAGAAGCTAAACCCCTCGTGGGTATTCAGACTTGTAAACCCTAGGATCATTATGTTTCTATTACATTGTTATTATGCTTTTCCATTATTGATGAATAAATTCGAGTTTCAATCTTAATTATCTCTTCTAATTGATTTCCCTTAGCCGTGACACTAAGGTTGAGAACAATCTAGATTATCCTTTGGAGGTGTGGCAACTCCTATAGGGTTAGACTACTTAAGATTGAAGAGGGTTGAGAGGGTGAGTCGTGAGGTAGCGGAACGCTCCCTTTCCCCTCCGGTGTGATTCTTCCTACCTTCATGTTCCATGATTTCTTAGCGGTCGAGATAGAGTGAAGTGCTAGGAGAGGAACTCCCTTGGGGCTTAGTTGCGCGAGCAACAGAGTGAAGGGTTGAAGTGAATCCTAGTGCTGGGGCTTAATTTAGACTAGGGTTCTTCAACCTGGACCAAAGGGTTAGAACTACACATAGGAACTAGTTTTATCACTAGGAATCCCTAGAACTTAAAGCAATCCCACGTAGTATGAGGCTTAGGAAGACGTACTCCTCTAGGGCTTAGTTGACAGGTCAACGAGAGTCAAGAGTCGTAGTGAAAACCTAATGCCGGGGCATAGTGTTGGGGTCAGTCACGGTTGACCTTAGGTTTGGGACCGTATGTTTAAGAATATCCTTGACTCAATTAACATCAATAGGAAAGTATAATAGCATAGTCTTGTACTAGAAGCATAAGTCCTAGGGGTAGCTTGTCCGGGTACCCTATTTTATCCATTGCTAGTTCTTCTCTATTTACTCGTTCTTGTATTCTCTTGCCTTCCATCTTTCTATTTAATTTCTTGTTTCTTTATATTGCTTTCATATTCACTCATTAATACTTTTCACACCCACCGTACATTACTTAGCTAATTAGTGAAACCTCGTGTCTTAAGTCCCTATTTCCTATGGATTCAACTACCCACTGACCAATGTAAATTTATTACTTCGACAAGCCCGTGCACTTGCGGGATACACGCAAGGGGTCGTGTCATAGAGTTGTACGGATTTCCTTGCGGCCATGGGCCCGTAATGTAATCAACAGTCTCGATGGGCGCAACGGAGGAGCTTGCAATAGGACATTGGGTGGCCCCATGTCCACCACCACAAGTGCTACAACTCATCACTATTTTAGACTTCGAACTGCTACCCATGAGTGTGTCTAGCTTCCTAGACAACAAATTAACCTTCGCGGCAAGAGCATCATTAGCATTGATTTCATATATCCCGGCCCCCTTTTGTGGTGTTCCTCTTGAGGCCCAATGAGATTCATTGCTTTCCATGGACTCAAGTAGTTGCTCGGCCTCATTAGGGTACTTATTGCTAAGTGATCCACCCGCCGCAGCATCAATGAGTTGGCGGGTGGTATAATTCAGCCTATTATCGATGATTTGTACTCGCATCCATGAAGCAAACCTATGGTTAGGGCATCTTCGAAGGAGGTCCTTGAATCTCTCATAAATTTCAAATAAATTCTCGGACTCTCCTTGCTTAAAAGCTGAAATTTCTTGCCTCAATCTTGTCACTTTGCTAGGAGGAAAGTATCTTCCAAGAAATTTCTCGACCATGTCTTTCCATGTCTTGATTGAACCTGCCAGTAGAGATGTCAGCCATCGGTATGCCGGGTCCCTAAGACTGAATAGGAAAAGTCGCAACCGGATAGCATCATCTGTTACCCCACTTATCTTGAATGTAGAGCAAATTTGGAGGAAACGGGCAAGGTTATCATGTGTATCTTCATTTGTTAGATCATTAAACTGTATTGAATTCTGGACAATTCCAATTGTGCTTGCCTTGATTTCAAAATTATTGGTTGCAATAGTAGGTGCTTGGACACTGAATTCTTCACCTGTAAATTGTGGCCTTTCATATTCGGACAGCGTTCGTCTTTCCTCAGCCATGATGGATGATGACAAATCCTCAACCAAAATGTCTTGCTCACTCGAGCTTTCACCAATTTCTCTTCTTCTACGATGCAAGGTCCTCTCAATTTCACTATCCGGCTTAACTAAGTCTGCTGGATTTCCACGTGTCATACACGGTACCTTGCACAAATCAGGAAAGACAGAACAAGTTAAGCTCAAAAGATATGAAAACAAAAGAAAAGAAAAGAGACAATAAGTAAATGGCTAGAGCAATAAGCTAGAAGTTTCCTAGAATCCCTTAAACTACCCGGCAACGGCGCCAAAAACTTGGTGAGGAATCCCGCAAGTGTATGGGGTCGGCAAGTAATACCTAGTGCAAAAGCACAAGGATCGTATTCCACGAGGCTAAGGGTCTACTATTACTCCTTCATCGCCTATTATCTAACCTAACATCTCAAGCATGATTGTGGTACTCTAATTAAGGAAATGAAATAAGAACGATATGAATAAACAAATTTAAGATTGAATAAAATGGTTGCAAGTGCTACAGTGATGTGTGAAGGCCTATGGATATGGATCACCTTGACTGATCATCATGATACAAGGATGAATAGTAAAATGGTAGTTTGGGTGATTTAGACCGAAGGATCTCGGCGATTGAACCCTAATCCCATACGAATGCCGATTGGAATTTCTCCCTAACCAGTATTCCTACAATTGCATTAAGTACAAGGAGATCCCAACATAAGGGTACCCTAAACCCTAGTGTACCCTTGCAATTCAGAGGGCTATTGATACCCAATTTCTCGGCATATCAATACAAGAAACCCCTTTTAGCTCATTAAAGATCTAATACACGCGAGTAGGTCATATCTACGTGTACAACTCAAGAAAGAACTACGTATTTCTCCTTTGAGTAGTTCTAGACATGAAGCTCAATGAACCAAATCACAAATCAACCCAAAACATAATATTAAGTGCAAATCATCGAAGATACAAGATGAATCCCCCATGGTTCACCGACATCCGGTGGCCTTGGGGGTCTAGTGTGCCATCATACAAACAATAACAACAAGGTAAAGTAAATAACTCAAAAAGCTCATAAATGACACTCCCTAGATGAAATGATGAAGGAGAAGGTGGAGGTCCGGCCGAATGACGCTTTCCCTCGCCCAAGAGATTGCCAAATGACACTTCCCCTCGGCATGGAACCTTGCTCCCTCGATGGTGAAGCTCTCCCCTTGTTGATGATGCTCTTGCCTCCTTCTTTGGCTCCAAATTGTCGTCTTCCAAAAGGTGTTTTCGTTCTCCCCTTCAATATGCCGGCCAAAGGTCTCCTTCAAAAGCCCTAGAACTCTCCATTTATAACCTTGAAGCATACGGGCCGTATGGAGGGCCGTATGGATGTAGATTAGGTCAAGGAAAATGCCAAATCCCGAGCCTCACAGGGTAGTTAACAGGGGAGTGAAGGGTTAACTGGGTAGTTAACAGGGGAGTGAAGCCTAGGCAAAAATTTCTCAAAATTCTTCACTGGTTCGCAGACGGAGCTATGAGAACTAGGCTAAAGCTTCTGGAAATTTATCACGGGGTAGCAGACGGGGCCGTGAGGCTTAGGCTAAAGTCTCAGGAGTTTCTTGCCTGAAGATCCCCCAAGTGCTACAATACTGCTACAGTGTATACGTTATAGTACTTCAGCTACAGTAAATCTGCTACAGTAGCACGCAAACTTGAAGAAATGGCTAAGTCTGGAATTTCATGCGGGCAATCATACGAGCACATAAATGGCCACATGCACTCCTGTAGCAAAGTTAATGTAGCAAGTTACTGTAGAACTCCATTATGGTAACTTACGCGAAATTTTGGGGAGCTACAGGACACGTATACTAACAACACCCTTGCGAGTGCCACGCAAGTGCATGGGCTGTCGAAGTAATAATACCCTGGCGAGGGAGTAGTCGAATCCACAGGAAGTAGTGATTCAAGACAAGAGAAGTTGCTACTTAGCTAGTGTGAAAATAATGGTGATGAAAGGAAACAATGTCTGTTCAATAAGAGAAAGAAAAATATGAAAGAAAGAAGAGTGCGAGTAAAGAGTAAGGAGAAAACAATCAATGCGAATATGGGGTACCCGAACAAAGCTCCCCCTAGGACTAATGCTTCTATTGCAAGACTAATATTATACCTTCTAATTGATGTCTAATGAGTCGTGGAAATCCTTAAGTACACGGTCCCAGACCTAAGATCAACCGTGACTAGTCCCAACATTATGCCCCGACACTAGGCTTCACTACAACCCTTCACTCTATTGATCTCTCAACTAAGCCTCAGGGGAGTCCATCTACTAAGCCTCACAGTACGTGGAACTAGTTGGGGTTCTAGGGATTCCAACTGATAGACCCTGTTCCTAAGTATAGTTCTAACCCTTTGATCCAGGCAAAAGAACTTTAATCTCAGTTAAGCCCCAACACTAGGATTCACTATAACTATTCACTCTGTTGCTCGAGCAACTAAGCCCCAAGGGAGTTCATCTCCTATCACTTCACTCTACTTTGACCGCAAAGAACTCTTGGAACATGGAGGTAGGGAAAATCACACTGAAGGGGAAAGGGGACGTTTTGCTACCTCTCGACTCACCCTCTCGACCTTCTCCAATCTAATCCTATAGAAGTTGTCACACCTTGCAAGGATAACCTAGGTAACTCTCAACCCTAGTGTCACGGCAAAGGGAAAATCAATACAATTATCATAGAAGATTGGAACTCAATTAAAAGCATCAATTAAGAAAGCATTATAGAAGTCATAGAAACAATGTCATCCTAGGGTTTACAAGTCCGAATACCCACTAGGCGTTTAGTTCTCCATGGAGCTATACAAAATCATCAAAGTATTTGTAACAAAAAGCATAGCAAACATGAATAAAACCCACTTGAGATGCGTGGCAATGGTCTTATGAAGTCTCTCCGTCTTCTCCACCAAGTCCCTTGTCAAGCCTAGGGTACGCCTTGCTGAATCGATGCCGATGAAAACTCCCCCAATAGCTATCTTCCAAAGGACGCCGACGTCGATGCCGTATAATGCTCCAAAAGCCTCCCAAAATCCTCTCCGAACACTAGCCGCCAGCTCTCCAGAAGTTGGGCGAAAATAGGTCGAAAAGTCCCCGTAATAAATTTGAGCAGTGATATTTAAAGTCTAAAATCGGGCATCCACATGGTCATGTGGAATTTCCACACGCCCGTGTGGATTTTCTGGAAAACAATTTATGGTGCACAGTAAACAGTAAACTGCTACAGTGCTCACGCCCAAGTTGTTCCCGACTTCATGTTCTTCATCGAGACAGTTGAGTTGGGCACACAACCATCGGTAGATCATGTCATTTCTTTTTTTCTCCTTATTGATGAAGGTCTTCAATGTTACATGGGCTAAACTTTATTAGTGTGACTGCCTTTGTGCCCCTCCAAATCATAGAACAATTTGAGTACATTGGCAGTTGGCACACACCCACAAGTCTAGAAACCGTGCCTTGATCCAAGAAACTCCCCAACAAACGCGGACATGACCTAATCTTGCTCATTTTCCTCTAATTCTTCTCCACAACCCTACATGCACAAAAGAACACAAATGCACACTAATCAATGATAAAATCTGAGAAAAGTAATGCTTAATGTAAGAAAATAACACTTCATATTACTTATACACGAGCACTTATCATATACTGACTGCATGGCAGGCCGTATGGCATCCCGAAAGTAACCCTTTTTAGGGTTTTAAGAGTTCATTTGGAGGGAGAGCCTAGCGTTTGGAGAAATCCACTACCATCTTCAGGTCTGAGCTAGGAGAGGACTTTAGAGGCCATTTCTAGGGAGATACGACGAGATCTACTCCTTTGATTCACACCTTGAGAGGAAGATTGAAAAAGGAAGCCATCCTTTGGCTGGCATCTTTGTAAGGGTCATTGATGAATGCTATCCCGCAAGTGCACGGGTCATCAAGTAATACCCTGTGCGTGACACAGAGGTCGTATTCCCTAGGGCCTGAGAAGATACCCTTACTTCCCTTTTACAATGTTGTTCAACCGACACAATTTAAGAGAGTGAATAGAATGCAAAGAAACTAAACAAATAAATAACTAATGCAAACATACGAGGACAAGATACGTGATAAATTAGGGTTAAGAGTGGCCTCGGATGAGGATTCCCTTAGGGGCTACTAAAGTGAGTAGGATGCTTGGACTAACATGCAAGTGGCTAGTTGGACCGAGAAAACCCTAGACTAGGCCAACCCGATGGTCACAGCAGTTGACCCCTAATCCGGTACGGGTATTGGACACGGCACATCTACCGCCCAAGATTACCCCTACGATTTCAATGGGTGAAGTGATTTTCTCAAACTAGAGTTAAGATACAAAGGAGTATTTAACCCTAGGAGTGGAGGGGTACAAATACCCGATGGTCACGGTGTATTTATACGTATTTCCCTTCCAAGTTTGGTGAGTCTAACACTAGGGCAATGGTCATGCAACCTAGCATTTCCTAAGTATTTTGATACATAGAGTTCTCATACATATCAAGCATGTAAAAACACCAAACAATGGATCACAAACAAGCCACAAAAAATTAATTAGAACAAAACATCAAAAACATCGCAAGTTCACCCCAAGGTTCACCTACATCCGGTGACCTTGGGGTTTAGTTGCTCATGTTCACTAAATACAACAAGAAATACATGAAAACAACCAACAAAAGCATGAGAAGAACTCCCTTAAAGAATGAAGGCCGGAGAAGCTCCAAAGACGCCACTCAAAGGGGTGGCTTCCCTAGTCTTCAACCTCCAAATGTAAGCTCTAGATCATAGATCCTTCCCAAAACCTTGCTTTCCTCGCCAAATTCTACATGAAGTTCCCCTCCAAAAGCTTCTTCTTCCTCAGATCAAAGGTAATGGTGAGAGGCTCCAAGAAGAAGACCCAAGATACCCTAAAAGAAACCCTGCAAATCCCATAAAAGGGTGAATTCGTGCCTCTTCACGGGTGAGCTCACAATCCATATATGGCCCGTGAGGTAGCCTGTAATGTGAGATGAAAGAATCTGCAAAGTTGCGAACTGCTACAGTGCTGCTACAGTACCACGTCGTTGAGTTCACCAAAGCATCTTTTGCACCTGAAACATAAAATAACACAATTTAGACCACAAAAGGGCATCGATTCATTAATAAAATACAAAAAGTATGCGTAAGTATACGTATAAAATACGTACATTTAGACGTTTATCAGTCATTCGATCTATATGATAAGTGCTTGATTATACATGTTTTACCGACTTGTTTTACATACATTGAGCATCATTTTACCATTGATTATGTCTCATAAAGTGTATTTTGGTGTTCTTTTATGCAATCATGTTGTGGAAGCGTTAAAGGAGGAAAAGGAAGCAAAGATTAGTTATAAAGACGTATTGTTGGGAGTTTTTGTACAACACAAGTGCCAAGGCACAAGAGGGGATCATGCACATGAGGGTGTGTGCCAACTTCCTGAAGAATTCAAGATGATTTATGTGATGGAAGGCCACAAAGGCAGTCACACCTTCATGTCCCAACTTGTGTGAAGATAGTTAAAGCTCTCAAATGATGATTCGAAGAAGGAGAAGTCTTATAACTCACCACATGGACGTGTGCCCGACCATGTGGCCTCAAGATGAGAGAGTTTGGATCATGGCTATGAAGAGTACTGTAGCAAAAACACTGTTTATTTCACTGTAACATCACTGTAGCAGAATTACTGTTCACGCGACCGCGTCAAAATCCCACGCGACCACGTGGGAATTCTGCAGCTCACGCGGTCGCGTGAAGACACGTGACTGGCGCGATTCAGACTTATAAATAGGCCGTTTCGTCGATTCTTTTGATATCTTTTGTGTGCCTTTTGAGAGAGGAAGCGGCTAGGGTTTGAGGAGGAGGTCTTTGCCGAATTGGAGGGCCGTTCTTCACCAACTTTGATAGTTCTTTCCTCCGTCATAGCATCGAGGGAGTCATTGGCAACCTAGCTTCGGAGAAGGATCCTTCAAGACGTTGAGCGACCCATCAAGGCCATCATCACGAATTCAAGGGGGTTTATTTCCATGGTTTACATTGCTTTTCATTGTGTTATGTTTTGTTTTGTAATAAGCCTCATGGAGGGCTAAACCCTAGTAGATACTTGGGCATGTGAACCCTAGGTTTCGATTCATGTATTGACTTTCTTTATGCTTTCTTTTAAATCCGAGTTTATTTGAGTTTCAATCTTGTTTTATCATTGCTTGCATGCCTTATTGATTCGTATGGTTGTTTGGTATGCTTGATTTGTTGCCTTGGTGAGAGAGAGGTCTCCATTAGGGTTAGAACATATGAGATTGAAGAGGGTTGAGAGGGTGAGTCATGAGATAGTGGAGCGTCCCTTTTCCCTTCCGATTAAGTGTTTCCTATCTCCGTATTCCCTAAGATCTATGCAACCATATTTGGTGTGAGGTGTGAGTTTGAGAGATTTCTCCGCCGGGACCTTGTAGGGGGTTAGGGATCTTCCGCCTAGAAATAGGGTTAGGTCTAATTTTAGGAATCGGTTTCACTTTTAGGTATCCCTAAAGCTTATTGCGGTCATATGGGGTGTGAGGTGTTGAGATTGAGCGATTTCTCCACCGGGACCTTGTAGGGGACTAGTATCGGTGGCCTGGAAGCAGGGACCGATTATTCTTGGATTACCTCGACTCATAGAACTCGGTTTAGAAGCATTTAGTTAGTCTTGCACTTCATGATAGAGCCTAGGGGGAGCATTGCCCGGGTATCTCATCGTCATTGATTGAGATCTTCCTTTATTTACCTTTTGCCTATTCATCTCTGGTATTAATTTCTATGCACACTAGATCACCACAAAATCACATTGGTCATTAGGCTAGATTGCAGAGAAGAAGTTAGTACTAGTAGCCCTGTTCCCTGTGGATTCGACTACCCTACTCACCAGGGTAATTATTACTTCGACAACACGTGCACTTGCGGTACACACACGCAAAGGGGTGTGTCAAGTTTTTGGCGCCGTTGGGTGTTGAGATTGAGCGATTTCTCCGCCGTGACCTTGTAGGGGACTAGTATCGGTGGCCTGGAGGCAGGGACCGATTATTCTTGGATTACCTCGACTCATAGAACTCGGTTTAGAAGCATTTAGTTAGTCTTGCACTTCATGATAGAACCTAGGGGGAGCATTGCCCGGGTATCTCATCTTTATTGATTGAGATCTCCCTTTATTTACCTTTTGCCTATTCATCTCTGGTATTAATTTCTATGCACACTAGATCACCACAAAATAACAGTGGTCATTAGGCTAGATTGCAGAGAAGAAGTTAGTACTAGTAGCCCTGTTCCCTGTGGATTCGACTACCCTACTCACCAGGGTAATTATTACTTCGACAACCCGTGCACTTGCGGTACACATACGCAAAAGGGGTGTGTCAAGTTTTTGGCGCCGTTGCCGGGGAATAGGATACTAGGAACGCTAGGACTTTGTTGCTCTAGCCATTTATCATTTTCGTTATCTTATCTATTTCATACTTTCTTTTTCTTCCACCGTTCTAATTTGTTTTATTTTGACTTGTGTTAATTTTTCTTGCAAGGTACTTGAATGATGATTGATCCAATTACAAAGTTATATTTTCAGATTGAAGATTTCAGTGGAAAACTTGATAGACTTATTTCTGCACAACAACAACAAAGCAACCAATATCGCAGCACACATCATCCAAATCAATGGAGCTACCCGAACCATTTATGGAATATTGATGGACAGCAATGGGAAGCACCTATAGAAGAATTTCAGATGGATGAGAAGCATGAGGAGGATGTACTTCGGTTGGAAAGCGTATTACTCAAATTCATTGAAGCAACCGATGCCCGCTTCGAAAATGTTGAAGCCACCTTAAGATGTCATGAAATCTCCATCAAAAACATTGAGCATCACATAGGAGAGATTTTAGACACACTTGCTAGGGAAAAAGAAGAATTTGAACAAGCAAGTCAAGTTTCTTCCATGCATGACAAAGCCATGAACCACATTGATGAAGAAAGGCAAATTGAGTACATTGCTGCAGAAATTGAAAGGATAGAAGAAGAACATCATTTTCAGAATTTGGATTGCTTGAATGAAGATTATGCTTGTGTGCAATGAAATTTTCAAGGGGATTTGCTAACATCATGTTCATTTCAAGCTGAAAATACACAAGAAGAAGCAACCCCTAAGGTAATGGAACAAGCACCGTTCTTTGTGATTGATCAACCCATGGAATGCAAGAAAGAGATTTTGGGTTTGGGAGAAGATGTGGGTAGGATATTTAAACCATCCAATGACCCACCAATGCTAAGCTTGAACAATTCCCAACCCAAATTGTTTCCTTGGAGGCCAAAGGTAAGATGGTTGGACTCTCCAACGAAAATTTCACCCCGGCAAGTAAATTTTTGGTTTAAGGGAAGTAGCTATGCAATGTCTAGTCGGGAGGAACACACTCTTTTCAAGCCTCCATAAGGTAAGGAAGAGGTACGTCAAGCTTAGTGACGTAAAACAAGCGCTACTTGGTATACAACCCAAGTTTTAATTGCTTTCTAGTTTAGATTTTAAATTCTATAGTGATAATTACCATGAGTGTGTGCCTTGATTAATTTTTGTTGATATTGAACTTTTCAAGGAAAATTTTTGGTGATTTCAAGTGTTTTTCACATGTATGACATGATTCAGGGTGCAATGTATGAAAATTGTTGAATAATAGGGTTAATTTTGAAGTTTGGAGAGCCGCGTGGACTGTCTGCAGAAATTCTGCAGCTCACGTGGTCGCGTGAGATTCTCACGCGACCGTGTACAGTACCCACGCGGGGGTGTGGAATTTCCACACCCCCATGTGGCCTATAAATAGAGATGAAGAGTCATTATTCATTATCCATAACTTACAACTCTTCATTTTCTCATCTCTTCCTCTCCAAACTTCCCATCTTTAAGATTCTAAATCCATTTTTCTTTGACTTATTTGAGATTTAGAAGTGTTTTGCCGGCATTTGCATCAAGTTATTTTTTCCATCGATTCGCGTCGGTAAGGACTCATCTCCCCCTATCATGTCCATGCTTTCATGCTCAATTCCATCGGTTTTTCTTGTTTCTTGGATGATATTTTTCATGGAAAACATTGTGAAAACACTTAGAAAACATGTAAACGATGTTTAGTGAGGCGTTGGAGCCCGACTATGGCTCTTTGGCCATTGTTGGACACCCACGCGGGCGCGTGGCCTAGCCACACGGCCGCGTGGACCGGCCAACAGCCCACGCGGGCGCGTGGCTCAACCAACGCGACCGCGTGGAGCTCACCACCTCTCGGCCGAAAAGCCACGCGACCGCGTGGCTGGGCCACGCGGTCGCGTGGTCCTTCTGCCGAGCCAGGACACGGCCACGCGGCCGCGTGGCTATCTCACGCGACCGCGTGGGCTGGAAACACGCCAGACTAAGCCACGTGGGCGCGTGGCTTGCCCACACGCCCATGTGGATTCCTGCATCTTGCCATATCATGTAAATTTGCACTTCTTTGGCAATTTTCTTACAGGTATGACACCAAGGACTAAAAAGCTTGCTCCAAAAATGCCTTGATCGTTTATAGCTAACCTTGGATGAGGACATGTCTTCTAACACACGGGCAGCACCAACAGATGATGCCAATGCTTGAGGCGTCCCACTCATGAGACTTTAGTTTTCTTTACTTTAGTTTTCATTTCTAGTTTTCTTTATTTTATCTTTTAGACTTTAGTTATCTTTATACTTTATTTTTATTGTGCGAGTTGTGCTTTATTTTGTTTCATTCGTAAGAACTCGTGCAACTTTTCTATTTTTATTGAGCTTCACTGAACCCCTTGAATCTGTGTAGATGGCCTTGAGAGTGACGATGATGATGTTTTTGTCATACACATGACCATGTGACTTGGTCGTGTGAGCTTCACAACCCGTGGAACAATAACACACCATCGAGTTAACTTCACCAATCGATCACTAAGGAGTTCAGGGGAGTATTGTTTCAATTGCATTTCCACCCACATCATGCTTTTATTGCTTATATTTTTATTGTGCTTACATGTGTACATTGGGGACAATGTACATCTTAAGTGTGGGGGAGGGTTCACCTTATACATGGCCTTTACTTGTGTTTTCATGATCATGCTCATGTTGCCCATGAAGGTTCACCTTAGGGTTGAGAGTTTAATTCTTAATTTTTGGAGGTTGTAAACATTAGGTTTTATCATGCTCTAGTTTTTATCCAATTTTCTTGAAATTTTTGTCCGATTGCTCTTTAATACACTTCTCTCACTCATTAAACCTATGGAAACTTACTCTAGTTCATGATTGTGGAATTATCTAGTGTTAGTTTGATTTGAAAAAAAAAAAAAAAAAAAAAATTCAAAAAATCCAAAATTTTAGTTTGCTTGTATATAGGGGGTGGAAAGAGCTACCACCCATGATGTATGAAGCTACTCTCATAAGTCGGATACTTGTTATGCCCTAATGAGAGAAAGAGCTATCTCATAGGATGTGTGAAAGCTACCACCTTCGGTAGAAAGAGCTACCACCTCAAAAGTGTGAAAGCCACTCGGGAGGCATCTCGTGAAAGGGCTACCTTAGAGGATGTGTGAAGCTACTATCTTTTCTTTTTGTGCATAAATAAGTTCCATTATTAATAAGAACTTTGAGTAGTGGATATAGTGTTGACATGAGTTGAGTTTTCACACACACACGCTTTCGGACTTTAGTACTTTCATTTTTGATTGGATTATTTGCTAGAGTATTGATTGTTTCATCTAGTGTTTGTTTCTCTCCATGATTTTAGAATTTTATTCTCGTACCCTCTTGGTGAACCTAAGGCCAAGCACTTCTCTTTGCTTTTCATGATGTTTATGGTTAATTTTGCTTGAGGACAAGCAAAGGCTTAAGTGTGGGGGAGTTTGATAAGTGCTTGATTATACATGTTTTACCGACTTGTTTTACATACATTGAGCATCATTTTACCATTGATTATGTCTCATAAAGTGTATTTTGGTGTTCTTTTATACAATCAGGTTGTGGAAGCGTTAAAGGAGGAAAAGGAAGCAAAGATTAGTTATAAAGACGTATTGTTGGGAGTTTTTGTACAACACAAGTGCCAAGGCACAAGAGGGGATCATGCACATGAGGGTGTGTGCCAACTTTCTGAAGAATTCAAGATGATTTATGTGATGGAAGGCCACAAAGGCAGTCACACCTTCATGTCCCAACTTGTGTGAAGATAGTTAAAGCTCTCAAATGATGATTCGAAAAAGGAGAAGTCTTATAACTCACCACATGGACGTGTGCCCGACCATGTGGCCTCAAGATGAGAGAGTTTGGATCATGGCTATGAAGAGTACTGCAGCAAAAATACTGTTCATTTCACTGTAGCAGAATTACTGTTCACGCGACCGCGTGGGAATTCTGCAGCTCACGCGGTCGCGTGAAGACACGTGACTGGCGCGATTCAGACTTATAAATAGGCCGTTTCGTCGATTCTTTTGATATCTTTTGTGTGCCTTTTGAGAGAGGAAGCGGCTAGGGTTTGAGGAGGAGGTCTTTGCCGAATTGGAGGGCCGTTCTTCACCAACTTTGATAGTTCTTTCCTCCGTCATAGCATCGAGGGAGTCATTGGCAACCTAGCTTCGGAGAAGGATCCTTCAAGACGTTGAGCGACCCATCAAGGCCATCATCACGAATTCAAGGGGGTTTATTTCCATGGTTTACATTGCTTTTCATTGTGTTATGTTTTGCTTTGTAATAAGCCCCATGGAGGGCTAAACCCTAGTAGATACTTGGGCATGTGAACCCTAGGTTTCGATTCATGTATTTACTTTCTTTATGCTTTCTTTTAAATCCGAGTTTATTTGAGTTTCAATCTTGTTTTATCATTGCTTGCATGCCTTATTGATTCGTATGGTTGTTTGGTATGCTTGATTTGTTGCCTTGGTGAGAGAGAGGTCTCCATTAGGGTTAGAACATATGAGATTGAAGAGGGTTGAGAGGGTGAGTCATGAGATAGTGGAGCGTCCCTTTTCCCTTCCGATTAAGTGTTTCCTATCTACGTATTCCCTAAGATCTATGCAACCATATTTGGTGTGAGGTGTGAGTTTGAGAGATTTCTCCGCCGGGACCTTGTAGGGGGTTAGGGATCTTCCGCCTAGAAATAGGGTTAGGTCTAATTTTAGGAATCGGTTTCACTTTTAGGTATCCCTAAAGCTTATTGCGGTCATATGGGGTGTGAGGTGTTGAGATTGAGCGATTTCTCCACCGGGACCTTGTAGGGGACTAGTATCGGTGGCCTGGAAGCAGGGACCGATTATTCTTGGATTACCTCGGCTCATAGAACTCGGTTTAGAAGCATTTAGTTAGTCTTGCACTTCATGATAGAGCCTAGGGGGAGCATTGCCCGGGTATCTCATCGTCATTGATTGAGATCTTCCTTTATTTACCTTTTGCCTATTCATCTCTGGTATTAATTTCTATGCACACTAGATCACCACAAAATCACATTGGTCATTAGGCTAGATTGCAGAGAAGAAGTTAGTACTAGTAGCCCTGTTCCCTGTGGATTCGACTACCCTACTCACCAGGGTAATTATTACTTCGACAACCAGTGCACTTGCGGTACACACACGCAAAGGGGTGTGTCACTATACCTTTTGAGGGAGTGTTCTTACTGTAATCTTTGGTTTCTTGCATGTATTTCCTTGAGTATTTTGTAGTCCTGAACAATTAAAAACCAAGGTCAACGGATGAAGGTGAACCTTGGGGGTGAACTTGTGTAGAATGGTTGTTTTTCTTATTTAATGCATTTGGGCTTGTTTGTGATCCTTGTTTGGTGTACTCAAATGCTTTGGTATGCATGAGAACTCGGTATATCAATTTCTAGACAATGCTAGGTTGCATGACCATTGCCCTAGTATTAGGCTCATCAAGTTTGGAAGGGATACATGTACGCATACACCGTGGCCATTGGGTATTTGTACCCCTCCATTGTTAGGGTTGACCTTAATTGTGTTTGACCCTAACTTGAGAAATCCACCACTCTCATCATGCGAGGATTTGAGTGGAAAAAATTCTTTATTCAATACTTGTATTGGATTAGGGACCAATTTCCATGACCATCGGGTTGGTTTAATTAAGGGTTTCTCGGTCCAATACACTATTTGCATGCTAGTTAGGACAACCTTCATACCTTAGTAGTCCCCTTGGGAATCCTCATCCTTGACCCATTCCTTGCATTATTTCTTCCCCCGAGTATTTCCTTCGCTTTAGATCGGTTTACTAGCATTTTAGTTGTCATTTTATTATCCTGTTTCATCATTTGAGTTGGTAGGCCAAACAATCATACAAAGAGGAAGTAAGGGTAGCTTATCGGGCCCTTGGGAATATGACCTCCTCACGATTGTGCGAGGGGTAGTACTTGGCGATCCTGTGCGCTTGCGGGATCCGCACCAAGGGTTTGGCGCCGTTGTCGGGGACCCAAGAGAAATACTGGGAAAACTTACAGTTGGTTGATTTAGCCATTGTTTTGTTTTGCTTTTTTCATCCTAGTATATATTTCATCATTTTCTCAATTGCATTTTCTTTTCTTGCTTTTATTTAATCTCTAATTCTTGACTCTAATTATCTTGCAAGGTACCCATCTTATGACACGAGCGAGTCAAACAAATTTAGTTGAGCCCGATAACGAGATTGAATGAACTTTGTACCAACAGTTAAGGGAAGTGGCCGAAACTTCAAGACAATAGAAAATTCAAGTTGAATCCAGTGAACCCTCAGTCATGGCCGAACCTAGGGGCACTCTGAAACGTAATTTGAGGCACATGAATAGTTCAAGGATCTTCTGTGTAAGTGTCCTCATCATGGGTTCCTTGCATGGATGAGAGTGTAGATGCTTTGCAACGGGCTGAATTATGCTACAAGGCAACTTATTGATGTAGCAACAGGTGGTTCTTTAAGGAACAAACTCCCTGAGGAGGCTGAAATGTTGATTGAGAACATGGCAAGTAATAAGTGCCACTGGAGTACCCGGCAGAAAGCACCAAGAGCAGCGAGTCTATATGAGGTGAATGATAACACATCACTGACTGCAAAGGTCGAAGCCTTAACAAAAAATCTCACAAACAACAACGCTTTGGTCACTGCATTGGCACAAAAAGTTGATCAGCTCATGTTAGGGTCCAGTTCCACCCCTAAGGTAGTGATGTCATGTGACACTTGTGGTCACGGGCATGCAACTTCACAATGTCCCCTATTTATTGCCCTATCGGCACCCGTGGAGTCTGTGGACTATGTTGGTGGAGGGCCTAAGGGATCGGGAAATCAGTATGGAAATAAATACAACCTGAGGTAGAGGAACCACCCAAACATGTCTCGTAAGCAAGGTCAAACACAGCAAAGACCTTCACCACCTTAGGGAAGCCAGTACAAAGCCCCCCATAGCAAGAGAGAAAGTATAGCATTGAGGATATATTGGCCAAATTTATGATCAACACTGAGGCAAGGTTTCAGAATGTGGATAAAAGGTTTGATGAATTTGGTACCATATTGAGAAATGTCCAAGCCTTTATTCAGTCTCTTGAGAACCAGGTTGGACACCTAGCTAGGGCACAATCCGACCAAGTAACACCGAAAGCAACCCGAGGGAACACTTGAAGACAGTAACACTGAGAAGTGGAAAACAGTTGGAGGCAGGGGCTAAAGAGAGTCCAAGTGCTTCCAATGATGGGGTAGCCGATCAGGAAAACCCCAACTTGAGTAAAGATGTAAGAGAAGAGAATGAGAAGAAGCATGATGAAAATGTTCCAAAATCTTCAATTCAAAGGGGGCCTGAATATAAACATGTGGTGCCATATCGTTCAAGGTTCAAATAAGATAAACAAGATACTCAATTCAAAAAGTTCCTAAAAATCTTTAAGCAACTTCATATTAGCATTCCCTTGGTCGAGGCTCTCTCGCAGATGCCCATGATCTACTGTTGGTTGTGTGCCCAATTCAACGGCCTCGATGAAGAACATGAAATCGGGAACATTTCATGTGTGAGTACTATAGCAGTTACTGTAGCAAATACTGTAGTAGTTTACTATTCACTGCGCGCTAGAAATTCAAGTCCAGAGAATCCACACGGGCGTGTGGAAATTCCACACGGCATGTTGATCATTTTAATTGAGTTCCAATCTTGCATGTTAATTGTAATAGATTATCCTTTAGCCGTGACACTAGGGTTGAGAATCATCTGGGTTATCCTTTGAAGATGTGACAACTTCTATTGGATTAGACTACTCGAGATTGGAGAGAGTCGAGAGGACGAGTCGTGAGGTAGCGAAATGTCCTCTATCCCCTTCGGTGTGATTTTTCCTACCTTCATGTTCCAAGAGTTCTTTTCAATCGAAGTAGAGTGAAGTGCTAGGAGATGAACTCCACTGGGGCTTAGTTGCGTGAGCAACAGAGTGAAGGGTTGTAGTGAATCATAGTACCAGGGTTTAACTTAGATTAGGGTTCTTTCACCTAGACCAAAGGGTTAGAACTATATTAAGGGACAGGGTCTATCACTTGGAATCCCTAGAACGTGTGCTTAAGGACACATTAAACATCAATAAGTGAGTATAATATATAGTCTTGCACTAGAACATTAGTCTTAGGGGGAGCTTGTCCGGGTACCCCATTTTACATTGATTGTTCCTCTCTTTACTCTTTGCTTGCACTCTTTTGCCTTTCATATTTATCTTTCATTTTCTTGCACACATATTGATTGTTCTCGCCACCATCATTTTGCACTAGCTAAGTAGCAATTCCTCTTGTCTCTAATCACTACTCCCTGTGGATTTGACTACCCTCTAACCGAGGTACTTTATAACTTCAACAACTCGTGCACTTTCGGGCCTCTTTCAACTAATAAGAGGAAACTAGAAGACTTGGAGACTGTGACCTTATCTGGGAATTGCTCTGTTGTGATCCAAAACAAAATGCCCAAGAAACTCACTAATCCTGGTAGCTTCATTATCCCCTGCGTGATCAGGGAAGGGATGCAAGAAAATTCTCTAGCCGATTCAGGGGCTAGCATAAATGTGATGCCATATAATTTATTCTTGAAGCTAGGCTTGGAGGATCTAAGACCCACACGCATAACCCTACAGCTCGCAGATCGGTTAGTACGAAGGCCTCGAGGAGTTGTTGAGGGTGTTCTCGTCAAGGTTGACAAGCTTATTATTCCAGTGGACTTTGTAATTTTTGATGTGGATGATGATGTTGAAGTCCCACTGATTCTAGGATGTCCATTCCTTAACACTTATGTTGCATTAATTGATGTCAAGGGAGGCAAGATGATCTTGAGGGCTGGAGATAAACAAGTCGTCATCATCCTCCCTGAAGCAATGAAGCACACACTTGATCATGAAGATGTTTTATATTTCATGGACACAACTAAATTGATTATTTCTAATTGTGTGCAGGAAGTATTGGTTCTAAACCCCTTGAATGAGTACCTCGAAGAATTTGAAGTGGAGGAAACTGAAGAAAAGGACCATTCTCCTCCACCAACATGGCAAGTGGCCCGAATTGAAGTTGAGTCCCCGCCGCATTGTAAGAAAAATAAGACTTTGAAGAAGGGATGGAGGAAGGCACGTGAAAGATTTAAAAAGAGCATGAGCATCTCCCTGTTGCCACCAACTGAGGCAGATTGTTTATATTTTGAGAATCAAGGTAAGTTTCAAATTTTTTCATGTCTTTCTATGAATTTCCCATGTTGTGGCACTTCACTCAGAAATGAAGGTAACTCAACCCACTTTGACCCACCGTGACATTGAGGTAAGACACGTTGAGCTAACGATGTTAAACAAGCGCTCCTTGGGAGGCAACCCAAGCATTTAAATTCCTTGCAAGTGTGTTTTCATATTTTTAGTTTGTGTGTTTGTGTGTTTTCATATTTTTGAAGTGCTTAGTTGCTTGTTATTTCTTTGTTTTCAAGTGTGTTGTTGTGATTGTTTAGTCATTTTTCTTAATTTATTTGATCATATTCTTAAATGGTTGTTGTGAGTTCTTTGGATTATCATTCATCTTGGCTCATCAAACTTCATGTTCTTGGTGTTTATAAGTGAATTCGGCTTCGTTTTTATGTGAATTTTAGATGTTTGGATGAGTATTTTGAAGAAAAACTGGAAAACGCCAGTTTATGGACCGCATGAGTGCTCCAGATGCCATCCAGAAACTCATGCAGCCATCCATGCGGCCGCATGAACGGCCGGATCTCTTAAGACCTTTTTCTCTCAAAAATTTTCACTATTAATTCATTTCCTAACTTCTTCTTCTCTCTTTCTCTTCATCTCTCCACCATTTTTCTTTGTTCTTTTTGCAATAAAACGTTTCCCCGAAATTACTGTAGCAATAACTAAATTTCAGCCCATTGACTTCATTAAGAATTGTTTTCATGTATTTTTGGTTTAATGGTGATTGTATTGTCTTGTAGGGATGCTGACCAAGCATGTGACCTTCAAGTGAGCTAGGAGATGGTTGATTCGCTCACCCGCAAGTGCACGGGGTCGCCAAGTAATACCCTCGCGCAAGCACGAGGGGGTCGTATTCCCAAGGGCCATGGAGGCTTGGACATTTCTCAATATAGTGCCAAACTCATCAAGCCTTCTATCCACATTCTGAAATTTTGCCTCCGTGGTGATCATGAATCGTGCCAACACATCCTCAGTTGAGTATTTCTTCTCTTGAACCTGCTGGGGTTGAAATTGGGGACCCTAGGGTGGTGGAGATGCATGATATTGGCTTGCTTGAGGTGGCGGAGGCCTCTGCTGTGCTTGCCCTTTGCTCCATGACATGTTTGGGTGGTTCCTCCACCCATGATTGTAAGTGTTGCCATATTGGTTCCCCGGCCCTCTAGGTCTACCACTAACATAATCCACAGTCTCCGTAGGTGTTGTTGGGGCAATAAATATGGGACATTGCGAAGTTGCATGCCTCGCACCACACGTGTTGCATGACATTACGGCCGAAGGAGTGGAATTAGATCCCAACATCACGTTCTCATTCACCTCATATAAACCAGAAGCCCATGGGGCCTTCTGCCGAGTACTCCAGTGGCACTCATTACTTGCCATGTTTTCAATTAGGGCTTCAGCGTCTTCAGGCAGTTTGTTACTCAGGGATCCACCTGCTGCAGCATCAATCAGTTGCCTTGTTGAGTAATTTAGGCCATTGCAGAACATCTGTACTCTCATCCAAGACTGGAATCCATGGTGAGGACACCTGCATAACAAATCTTTAAACCTCTCGTGGGCCTCAAAAAGTGTTTCTGAATCCCCCTGCCGAAAAGATGATATCTCTTGCCTCAGTCTCGTAGCCTTACTTGGCGGAAAATGTCTAGCAAGGAATTTCTCCACCATGTTTTTCCACGTGGTGATGGACCCGGGAGCCAAAGATGTGAGCCATCGGTATGCTGCCCCCCTTAGACTAAATGCAAACAATCTTAGTCTAATAGCATCATCTGACACTGAATTGATCTTGAAAGTCGAGCAAATTTGAAGGAAGTGAGAAAGATGGGCATGTGGGTCTTCATCAGCTAGCCCATCAAACTGAACTGAATTCTGTATCATTCTAATTGTGCTCGCCTTGATCTCGAAATTATTAGCCGGCACAACAAGCGCTTGCACACTAAATTCATCACCAGTGAATTGTGGTCTTTCATAGTTTGACAAAGTCCTCCTAGGTTCGGCCATGACTGAGCGTTCACTCGATTCCACTCTGACGTCTTGTTGCCTTGAACTCTCAGCTACTTCTTTCAATCTCTGATGTAATGTCCTCTCAATTTCGTTGTCGGGCTCAACATAATTAGCTTGACTCACTCTTGTCATAAGATGGGTGCCTTGCAAAAATTTGAGTTAAGAATTAGAAACGAAAGAGAAACAAGAAAATAAAATGCGAACAAAGAAATGATGGAGTAAATACAAGAATGGAAAAGCCAACAAAATAAAATGGTCAAATCAACACGCTTTAAGTTTTCTGAATATTCCTCGTGGATCCCTGGCAACGGCGCCAAAAACTTGATTCGCTCACCCGCAAGTGCACGGGGTCGCCAGGTAATACCCCTCGCGCAAGCACGAGGGGGTCGTATTCCCAAGGGCCCGAGAATCTATTCTTACTTCCTTATCGCAATGTTATCTAACCTTGACAATCACTTGATAGAGAGAACTACAAACAATCTACGGATGCAAAAAGCATATAAATAGTGAATACAAATATGGAGGGAAATCAAGACGAGGGAATGGTCACGGATGAGTATTCCCTCGGGGGTTACTAAAGTGCTAAGGATGCCCTAACTAGTATGCACGTGGGTGGTTTGGACCGAGAAACCCTAAATTAGACCAACCCGATGGTCACGGTGTTTGGTCCCTAATCTGGTACGAGTATTGGAATACGTAATTGCTTCCGCCAAAATCCTTCTACAATCGCAATGGGTCTAGTGGATTTCTCAAGCTAGGGTTGAGGCACAATCAAGGACAACCCTAACAATTGGAGGGGTACAAATACCCGATGGTCACGGTGTATTCGTACATGTATTCCCTTCCAAGCTTGGTGAGCCTAATACTAGGGCAATGGTCATGCAACTTAGTATTTTCTAGGAATTGATACATAGAGTTCTCATATATACCAAGGCATTCAAGAAACACCAAACATGGATCACGAACCAAAATAAATACAATTACTAAGTCAAGCATCCAAATAACACAAGTTCACCCCCAAGCTTCACCTACATACGGTGACCTTGGGGTTCAGTTACTCATGATCACAAAACAAGAAAGAAAACACATGAAAACAACCAAATACATAATGAGAACACTCCCTCAAAAGATCAAGGCCAAATGACGCTTCCAACGACGCCACCCAAGGAGTGGCTTCCTTCGTCGATCTTCCTTTCAAATGTAGATCAAAGGTGTGGACTCGTCGTGTTGTGCTCTCCCCGTCATCCTCTCCTCAAGAATCTCCTCCAAAATCTGCCTCAAACTCCCAAAGCAAGGTGATAAAGTCAAGCTCCAAAGAGACCTAGGTTTCCCCTTTCAATTTGCTCCAAAAAACCTTTTAAAAACCCATTCCAGCAAGCTATGCGCCCTCTCATGCGGTCGGCATGCGGGGAGAGAAAAATTCCGAGAAATCCCGAAAATCGCGTAAGTTGCTATAGTGGCCCGCTACAGTGAACTGCTACAGTACTGCATACGGCCTCCGCTGCGCCCGTATGGTTGCCCGTATGAACTTCCTGACCAAGCCATTCTTCAAGTCTTCGTGCTACAGTAGTAGCTACAGTAACCTCCCATCTTAGAAACAGTGTTTTCGATGCTGATTTCTTCTCCAATTCTGTCATCGAGCTCACTGGGGCCTCATTGGTACCTATAACACGAACGAAACCAATTCTGACCAAAAACGGGCGCCAACTCATATAAAAATATGCAATACATACGCCCGAATATGTATAAAATACATATATTTAGGCTTTTATCAATGCTCTCCACCACCCATTAGCGAGCCAAAGTTTACAAATGAAGCCCACAAGACACGCTATGTTTTATTGTCAAGGAAAGGGTTCGACATCATTCGTAGGATTGATTGGGAAACTTTGATGATTTTGGGTCTAGATCGTACCATCCATGGATACATCTCTCATGGTGGGTGGGATAAAGTATTTGAAATTGAATAACCCACCTACAAGGGAGGTACTAAGTTCTATTGAAATAGCCAGTTATTGCCCTTTCACCTGTCAAGCTAGCTCCCTATCCTTTAGGGCATTTGGTAAGAAGCACAGACATTCTCAAGACCAGCTGGGCATGTATCTTGGGTTCTACACAGAAGAGTATATCCAAACTCCTGAGTTCAAAAGCTTGCCCCAAGATTTCCCATACCTAGTCAGTCATGAATCCTTTTGGAGGTCCATTGCTTTGCTTGACATCAAAGAAAGCCTCCCAAATGTCGAACCCCACTCACAGATACATTCAAGATTTATTATCTAGAAGTGTGGGGGGGTCGATCGGATTCCACTGGGTTAGTTACACGGACTGACTTTCTTATGCTCTATAGCATTATTGAGAGCTACCCTATACACTTGGGTCATCTTTTTGCTGAGCTTCTTGCACATCAGGGGACTTCGATTAATATTGGGATTATATTTGTTGGCCCATACATCATGCATTTGATCAGAGGCCTAGGTTTGATTGAGCTCACCCGAGGCATGAGAGTTGTGGGTTCAATTGTGCCGCTCGGACTGCCAACCCTACTCTCTATTGGGATAGTCAAGAGATCAGGGACCACATATCGTCTCAGATGCCATGGAGGAGGGAATACATAAGACCCCAGACCCTCGCAGGACACAGAGGTAGGATCTGACTCTGAGTCTGATTCTACCCCTGAGCTTGATACTGGAGCTGGTACATATTCTCTTGAGGCCAGGTTCGAGGAGTTTCGCATCGAAGTGTTAAGAGAAGTGTTGAGAGATCCTCTCCACTGGGGCTTAGTTGTGATTAGGGATCCTTCGAATGGACCAAAGTGTTTGATCTAGATCTGGGTATAGGATTTATCACTTGGAATCCCTAGAACCTCATGTAGTACCACGCAGTGTGAGGTGTTGAGAGTCTTCCTTTCGTCACGACATACGTAGAAGGCTAGTCACAGTTGACCTTAGATTTAGCACCATGTGCTTTTGGATTTCCACAACTCTTTAAATCTCAATTAGGGAAGTGTAGTGTTAGTCTTGCACTTGAAACAATAGTCCTAGAGGCAGCATTGTCCGAGTACCACACTTTATTATTGATTGCCTCTTCCTTTTACTCTTTGCTAATTTTCTTGTCTTCTATTCAAATCTTGAACATAATCACCAATTGATTATCACTTTGGCCAATTAGGAATACTACTTATCTCTAGTCTCATTTTCCTATGGATTCGACTACTCATCCCTTGGGTATTTTATTACTTTGACACCCGTGTACTTATGGTACACACACGCAAGGGTCTATCTGATGAGTGCATTTTATATCATGTTTTTAGGCCCTCTACTCAATTCTTTTAGTCATCTTTTAGCATATTTTTCTGTATAATTAATGCTATTCAAGGTATAATGTTCATTATGTAGGAATCTGGGGCTTGAATCAATTAGGAGTGAAATTGCGTTCGAATCGTGCATGTTTATCGATCAAGGAAAAAGAACAAGCTGAACACGGACAGAACATGGTCGTGCCCAATCCACTGATCTTCCCAGCCTGGAGAGCAAGCTAGTAGAATCCTGACACAGGAGTGTCCAAGGCAGAATATGGTCACCACATGCCTGTGTCCTTGCCACTACAAATCTCAGGAAAATATCCTTTAGAAGGAACACTAATACGCTGCAGGTTACAAAGGTGTGTGCTAGCTGACACGGGAGTCGCACAGCCGTGAAGCTGCCACAGAAAATCTCAGATGTTTCACTCAAAGAATTTCCTGAAAAGTACAAGGGCAGAATAGGACCATGTCAGTCCCTGAAATTGCCTTTTTAACTCCAGATTTTAGGGTTTCACTTCATCTTTGTTCGGGGGCTCTTCTCTCCACCGGGAGAACTTTGATGAAGGCGAAGATCAAGCTTCACCAGACCACCTAAGGAGACAAAGGACGAGTTGGCGGCATCAAGAGAGGTGGGGTTAGCACACGGAGCTCGGTAAGGGAGAAAATCAAGAGTAAAGAAGGGAGTCATGTCTTCTTCTCATTCTTCATTCATTGTTTCTTCTTTGTTGTACACGCCCGTAAGGGGCTAACTGGCTATAGTGCCCTGCTATTTGTTCTATTGACACACCATTTGCGTGTATATCGCAAGTGCATGGGCTTGTTGAAGTAATAATAGCACCCTAGTGAGAGGGTAGTCGAATCCACAGGGAATAGGGATAATAGACTCAAGGCAGTGAGGCCGTATGAGAGGCCGTCTACCCCAATCCAGAGAGCGATAACTAGTTCATACTGCCCATCATTGACCCCATCATTGACCCCGGTATGCCTCGGGTTTTGTGTGTTTTGGGCTTCATCTCATCCCCATACGACCCGCATACGGCCAGTATACACTGGGGGTATAAAAGCACACTTCTAGGTCATGAAAAGGTGACTTTTGGCCAGCACTAAAAAAGGAGAAGAAGAAGAAGAAGAAGAACGACGAGATCACTTGGAAGATAACGATTTTGGGCCATAGGAGGAGGCAAGAGCTTCATCATAGATAAGGGGAAAGCTTCACCATCAAGGGAGCAAGGTTCCAACTCAAGGGAAGCGTCATTCGGCATCTCTTGGACAGGGGAAGCGTTATTCGGCAGGACCTCCACCTTCTCATTCATCATTTCATCTAGGGAGTGTCACTTATGAACTCTTTACTTGATTTCTCTTATTTTGTTGTTGTTGTTTGGATGATGACATACTAGACCCCCAAGGCCACCGGATGTTGGTGAACCTTGTGGGGATTTATTATGTATTTTGGATGATTTATATTTAATTGCAAGCTTTGGGTTGATTTATGATTTAGTTCATTGTGCCTCATGTCTAGAACTACATAAAGGAGAAATCCGTAGTTCTTTCTTGAATTATACACGTAGATGTGACCTACTCGCGTCTATTAGGTTCTTTAATGAACTAAAAGGGGTTTCATGTATTGATATGCCGAGAAATTGGGTATCAATAGCCCTCCGATCTTTAAGGGTATACTAGGGTTTAGTGTATCCTTTTCTTGGGATCTCCTTGTTCTTAATGCAATCGTAGGAATGTTGGTTCGGAAGAAATTCCAATCGCCATTCATATGGGATTAGGGCTCAATCGCCGAGAAATCAGGGTTGATCTAATCTTGAGATCCTTCGGTCTAAATCACCCAAACTATCTTTTCACTGTTCATCCTTATAGCATGATTACCCCTCAAGGGGATCTACATCCATCGGCCTTCGTTTACCATTGTAGCACTTGCATTTATCTCACTTGTTCTTGAATTTGTTTATCCATCTCTTAATTGTTTTATTGCATTTAATTAAGTAACCTTCCATGATCAAGATGCTAGGTTAGATAGTAGGTGACGAAGGAGTAATAGTAGATCCTTAGCCTCGTGGAATACGATCCTCGTGCCTTTGCACGAGGTATTACTTGGCGATCCCGTATACTTGCGGGGAAGCAATCAATAACGCCACACCTTGATCGTTGATCACAGTATCTACTTCTTTTATTTTTATTATCAACATGTTTGGTTATTTTCTTTAATGTATTTTGTATTGTTTAGTCTAGTAGTAAGGTGAGTCCCCTGCTTCACTGGCATTTTGGTGTGTTGACTTTCAACATTTTATTTCAACCCTATTTTGTGATATTTGCTTTTCACTTGTGTGCTTCCCTATATCTCCGGTCTATGTTGGTTGATTGGAGTTGACTTGGCAACATGTTGAGAGCGGCAACATCATTTCTGTGTATGTAGACTTGGGATTGAAAAGCACGCATGCGAGAGCGGCACCATCACTCTTCATGTTCAGGGAAGACTTTCGCACCCTCACTTTATATTTGTGTCCCCAATTATCATGTTGCATGTCATTCATTACTACATTGAGGACAATGTAGATTTCAAGTGTGGGGGAGGGTTACATGCTTGTGATAGATGAATGCTTTACTAATGATGATCCATGATTGCTTGTTTGGTATGGCTTAAACATAGAAGGACATGGGTGTGTCAGGAACCATTTGAGCTTAATTGTAGATTCTCTTCTGCTTTTGAGACCGAACATTAGCTCACTTTCCCGAAGTGTGGTGCTACTCATCTTATTTGATTCTTGTGTTAAAAAAAAATCCTAGAAAGTCGGATTCCGGTCTGGAGATGCCCTACCAGTCGAAATTTTGATTAATTTGTGTAAAAAGATGGAAGAAAGAGCTATCACCCTAGTTGAGTGAAATCCACTCTTAAGTAGTCAAATTTTGGGCATTACAAGTGTACATTTTATGACCTACCAAGGGAAAATGCTACCACTAGGGTGTATGAAGCTACTACCCATTGTGTTTAGTGTAAATAAAGTTAATTGGTTGGTAGAGCCCTTAAGACTTTGGGGCACATACTCTTGAGGTCTTGCACGCATACAAGGTCTTTGAAGTAGAGGGGAGCCTTATGTAATTCGATCATGTTTTTCTAACCCTTTTTTCTCCTTCTTTGCTTTAAGCTTTATCAATCATTTGAGATCAGAAGTGTTGCACTCATCTGTATTTTAATTATGTAATTTGAATTGCTTGAGGACAAGTAACAGTTCAACTGTGGGGGCATTTGATGACTGTATTTTATATCATGTTTTCAGGCCTTTTACTCTATTCTTTTAGTCGTCCTTTAGCATATTTTTGTGTCTAATCGATGCTATTCAAGGTATAATGTTCATTGTGTAGGAATCTGGGGCTTGAATCAATTCAGAGTGAAACTATGTCAAATCGTGCGCGTTTATCGACCAAGGGAAAAGAACAAGCTGAACACGGGTAGAACACGGCCTTGCCTAATCCACTGATTCCTAGTCTCAGTTAAGGCCCAGCACTAGATTCACTACAACCCTTTACTATGTCAGGGGAGTCCATCTCCTAGCACTTCACTCTACATCGACCGCAAAGAACTCTTGGAACATGGAGGTAGGGAAAATCACACTATAGGGGAAAGGGGGCGTTTCTGTACCTCACGACTTACCCTCTCGACCATCTCTAATCTTGAGTAGTCTAATCCTATAGGAGTTGTCACACCTCCAAATGACAACCTAGATGACCCTCAACCCTAGTGCCACATCTAAGCGAAAATCAATACAAGAATAAATCAAGATTGAAACTCAATTAAATTCATCAATAAAGAAAGCATAATAAAAGTCATAGAAACAATATCATCCTAGGGTTTACAAGTCCGAATACCCACTATGGCTTAGTTCTCCATGGAGCAATACAAAATCAATAAAGAGTTTAAGAATATATGCATAAAAATTATAAAGAAAACCCCCTTGTAGATCGTATCGATGGTCTTGTCGAGCAGCGTGTCTTCTCCAACGAATCCCTTGTCAAGCCTAGGGCACACCTCGCCGAATTGAAGCTGACGAAAGCTCCCCCAATAGCTTTCTTCCAAAAGATGTCGATGTTGTATAATGGCCTCCAAAGACCTCAAAGAACCTCTCCAAACCCTAGCCGAAAACCCCCCAAAAGATACGCAAGAAATAGAAGGGGGGTTCCCAAATAGATCTGAAAAAGGGCTATTTATGGGCTGAAATCGGGTTGAAATGGGGTTTCCACACGCTCCTGTGGAATTTCCACATGGGCGTGTGGATTCTTTGTTTTTTTGATTTTTGGCTGATAGTAAATAGTAATTAGCTACAGTGCTTCGCCGAAATACTCCCGAATTCATCGTTCTTCATCAAAGCCGTTGAATTGGGCATATAATCAACGTTAGATCATGTCGATTACTTTATTTCTCTTCATTGGCAAAGTTCTCCAATGCTACACGAGTTAAACTTTTGTGAATGTGATTGCCCTTGTGCCCCTCCAATGGAGGTTGGCACACACCCACAAGTCTAGACTCGTGCCTTGTTCCTTGCTTGGTCTGAGAACTCCTCAACAATGGCGAACATAACCTATTCTTGTTTTTTTCTTCTCCAAATTGGCTCCACAACCCTACAATGCACAAATTCACACAAATGCACACAAATTAATGATAAAATCTGAGAAAAGTAATACTCAATATAAGATAATAACACTTCACATTATTATAACACGAGCACTTATCAATAATCCTAACACAAGAGTGTACCAGGCTGAACATGGTCACCAAACGCCCGTGTCCTTGCCACTACAAGTCTTAGGAAAATATCCTTCAGAAGGAACATGGACACGTTGCTGGTTACATGGGCGTGTGCGACCTGACACGGGAGTCGCATGGTCATGCGGTTGCCACTGCAAATCTCAGGTGTTTCACTCAAAGAATTCCCAAAAAAGTACACGGGCAGAACATGACCTTGTTATGATCGTGTCAGGCCATGAAATTATCTTTTTTAACTCTAGATTTTAGAATTTCACTTCATCTTTGTTCGAGAACTCTTCTCTCCACTGGGAGAACTTTGATGAGGCTGAAGATCAAGCTTCACCACACCACCTAAGAAGACCAAGGATGAGTTGGAGGCATCAAGAGAGGTGGGGTTATCACACAGAGCTCGGCAAGAGAGATAATCTAGAGTAAAGAAGGGAGTCATGTCTTCTTCTTATTGTTTATTCATTGTTTCTTCCTTGTTGTTCCTGCCTATGAGGGAGTAACTGGCCATAGTGCCCTGGGGTTTGAGAACTTGGATGATTTGTAGTGCTTAAACACTTGCTGCTTTTTGTTCTACAAAGTTCTATTTGATTCTTGTGTTTGCATAACTCGATGTGTTTGATGTGCACAGTTGTTCGAGTAAAACTTAGTGCGTAGCTTGTTTAGCGAGAGACGCACAGTTATCTTAGCAAAACTTGGTGTATTTGAGAACACATAGATGCAACATTGCTAGTGAGCACACACTAGAATTATTGGAATGTACCTGGTAGGCACTTAGAGCAAGATAGCATGCAATAGTCTTAGGGATCACCCCGGGCATTACTCTCATACTGTTGAAATACTCGATCTTAATCTCCTACCATCTCCATCATTTTATCTTCTCTTTATTGTTTTTGCAATTCATCTCTTTCTCAATCTGTGTTTACTAGACATTAGAAGAACAATTAGTACTTTGAGTACAGTTTCCTGTGGTTCGACAGCCCTACCGCTTACGGGGTGTCACTTTACTACTTGCGGTTAGCGCATCACTGTCCTTTCTCTCCACTATCCACTATTCATATTTTTCTTTTTTACTTGTTTTCTCTCATTTCTTCTTATTTTTACTTCATTTCTCCATCTTTTTCTTTCAATTTTTTATCCCTAATCTTTTCTCCCACCTCTTACAACCTCAATCTTGCAACCACAAACCAAATCTCTTCACCTTAGTTTTTCAAGCCCTAATGCAAGATTTAGCTCAAACTTGTGTTTTATTCTTTGATTTTCATGATTTTAGAGTTTAAATCTCGTGGATGAATGATGTGATATAGTTTGTGGTGCTTTTATGAGCATTTTACCATCATTTGTAAATTTTCAAAAATTCCATTTACAAGGGAGACTCTTGCAAAAAGTTTTTCTGGCATTTGACTTCGTTATAGTTGAATGACACCATTAAAGTTCCAAAGTCTTGTTTTATTGAATTGTGATTTGATCTTGTGTCTTGTGGTTTGTAGGTATGCTGAACAAAAGAGTTTTATATAAAAGACCAAGGTGTGAGGAGGCACCTATAGGCAAACCACGCTTCACACAACTAGGACACAAGGCAAGATATGATCTTTTGAGGACTAAGCCCTTAGGTGTTATCCGGACTATTGGAAGGAATGATCCCGAAAATTTGGGGTTGGCCAAGACTATTTTGGAGTTAATTACCCATGACGCATGGGATAAAGTGTATTCGATTGAGGAACCCGACTATCGTGAGCTTACATTGGTGGCCTTGAGCACAATTGAGATAATCAAGCCATTCGGGATGACTTTCCAAGCATTTGGTATGATGCGTACTATGAGTAGCACACAGCTTGGGTGTTATTTAGGGCTTTATGATGAGGGGTTCACAAACATACCTTTCTTTCACCATCTCCTTGTAGACTTATCTACCAACAAGACACACACCCAGTTTTGGAACATCATTTTTGGTTGGAGAACAAATGAGTCTAGCAAAGCATCTTGACTATTAGATCCTTCACATCGATATATCCATCCACATCACTGCATTAGAGGGCGGAGTGATAGCACAGGGGTAATTATGTGCTCCGATCTACTCATGATGTATAGCATTATTGAGCGCTACCCAATCCACTTCGGGCACCTCTTCACCAACTTAATTGCACACCATGGTACATTTGCAAGCCTCATGTCCATTTTTATAGAGTCATACATCACGCTTATAATCCAAGGCATGGGGTTGGTCTTGCACATTGATAAGTGCTAAATTGATCATATTTTCTATATCATTTACACTACATCTAGTATGAAATTGTATTTTTTTAACATCTCATTAGGATGAAATTTCATTCTTTTGTTCACAATGACCTTCGTTTTTGTTTTAGGAAGGAAGAACCAAATTCGAGAATGTTTTGAAGCAAAATAAAGAAAGTTGCAGAATCAAGGTTGTACCACGACTCACAATGGGTGCTATGGGAACTCACAATGCCTGTTGTCTACACTTACCACTACCGTGATCTAGCTGTGGCAGCATAAACTCACTGGTAGCAACATAGAAGCCATAACAACCTCACAATGGGTGTTGTAAAGTCCATAATGGCCATTTTGAAGACGCATGTGATACCTATACTTTTGTGACTATTTATATGTATTTGGATGAATTAATGACCTTTGTGTGGTTTAATCATTTCTATTTGTGTTATAGACTTAGAAGAAGCCTAGATGAGCCCAATAACATATTCGGGAAAAAAATCTACACCAAAAATGGTGTTTTAGGGCCTCAAGAACTATAACGGCATTGTAGTATAATGGGATAAAGAATTTGTGAAGTCTCTAATTTTGTTGATGGGCAACCTAACAGCAGTGAAGATGGTTGTAAGCTGACTGATGAATATGCAATACTGTAGCAAGTGTGCTGTAGGAGTTACTATAGCATTTTACTATACTAGTTTATGGAAATTTTAGCAAAAATCCCAAGGCTCTCATGGGCACCCTCACACCCGTGAACCAGACTGTAAAGCCATCCTGAAAGGACTTTAAAAGAAGGGTTAGGGTATCATTGAAGGGGTCTTTGGCCACCTTTTCTCAAGCATCATCTTCTAAGGCTTCAAGGGGCTAGAGAAGGAGGATGTAAGGAACAAGATCAAGGAGGAGAAGAAGATTGCTATCTAGGAGATCATCAAGGAGTTTGCCTGCTCGGATCAACAAGCTCTTATTACCACTTTCTAGTCAAAATTTCAAGGGATTTTCTTTGGTTTTGTTCATGTTTCATATGTATGTTGAGATTTTTTTGTTATTCATGTTGAGCTAGACTCCCAAGGTCACCGAGATACAGGTGAACCTTGGGATGAACTTGCTTGTATGGATGTTGTAATTTGCTTCTGGCGCATTTGGTTTGGTTTGTGGTTCAAGCTTTGTACTCATTTATGTGTTGGATTAGATGAGGACTCTGTGGTTCAACTTCTAGGTTGTACCTGGTTGCGTGACCATCGTCCTTATACTAGACACACTTAGCTTGGAATGGATTCATGCATGAATACACCATGACCATCAGGTATTTCATACCCTCCAACCATTAGGGATGAACCTAAATATTGAGTTTGACCCTAATTAGAGATTTTCCTGGTTATAATGCAATCATAGGAAGATTTGGTCGGAAGAGATTCTGAGCCAATACTTATATGGTATTAAGGATTATCGCCATGACCATCGGGGTAACCTACTTTTGGAAGTCTCTTCGCCCAAAACCATCATTGCCTGTGTACTTCTAACACCCTTCTAGCTTTAGTAGTCTTGAGTGGATCCTCGCCTGGGGTCTCATACTTTTATTATTATTTTCTTCCTTAATGTGCTTACGTGGTGTGCCTTAGTCCAACTTGCCTATAGTTATATCTCTTGTTAGTTTTCTTATTTTGTTTTAAACATACCTTTGTTAGACTAGATATTTCAGTCTAGGGGGAAGTAATAGTAGCACTTGGGACCCCAGAGAATACGACCCCTCGTGCTTGTGCAAGAGGTATTACTTGATGACCTATGCACTTCCGGATCTCATCTAGTTTTTGGTGCCATTGCCAGGGAACTCTAATTGAGGTCCTGCAAGCACACGAGTCGTCAAGTAATACCCCTCACGCAAGCACAAGGGGGTCATATTTCCAAGGGCCCGAGCAGCTGCCCTTACTTACTCTTTATGTGATTGTTTGGTCTACCAATTCGAGTGATGTAACAAGATAAAAAAATAACAACTCAAACTCTAATATAACTCTCTACAATAAAGGCGATTCTCAAGGGGTAAATAGGGTAAGAAATTGGTCACAGATGTGGATCTCCGTGGTGGCTACTAAAGTGTGAAGGATACTATAGCTAGTATGAAAATGGGTAGTTTGGACTAAGAAACCCCTAAGTTAGGCAAACCTGATAGTCACGGCAATTGGCCCCTAATCCGGTATGAGTATTAGATACAGAATCGCTTCCACCCAAATCCTCCTATGATTGCAATGAGGGTAATGGATTTCTTAAGTTATGGTTGAAACATAACCAAGGACAACCTAACAAGGGAGGGGTACAAATACTGATGGTCACGGCGCATTCATACATGTATCCCTTCCAAGCTTGGTGAGTCTAATACTAGGGCAATGGTCATGCAAACTAGTAAGGTCTAGAAATTGATATATAGAGTTCTCATGCATACCAATATATTTAAATACACCAAACAAGGATCACAAACAAATCAATTGGAATAAATATGTCAAGCATCCATTCTACATAAGTTCACCCCCAAGGTTTACCAACATCCTGTGACCTTGGTGGTTTAGTTGTTCATAGCCACAAAACACACAATCAAATCCATGAAAACAACCAAACAAAGCATAGATAAAACTCCCTCAAAGGTTGGAGGCCGAATGACGCTTGAATACCGTGGAGATGGGCTTCTAAAGATGCCATTCAAGGGGTGACTTCCCTCGTTGTCAACCTCCTCAAAGTGTAGATCAAGGGTTGGATCTTGCCATTTCTCGCTATCCCCATCTTTCTCTCCTCGAAAATGCCCTTAAAGTTCCTCTCAAGAGATGCATTATGGCAATTTTCGAGGACATGGTGGAAGACTTTATGGAGGTGTTCATGGATGATTTTTTTGTCTTTGGTGATTCATTGAGTTATGCCTCAAGAATCTAGAGCCTGTTCTTATTCGGTGCAAAGAAACTAACCTTGTGCTAAGTTGGGAGAAATGCCATTTCATGGTCCAAGAAGGTATAGTCTTGGGTCACAAAATCTAAAAATAAGGAATCGAGATAGACAAAGCAAAGATCTCCGTCACAGAAAAGCTACCTCCCCAAACTTCAGTGAAAGCTATCAGAAGTTTTCTTGGACATGCAGGTTTCTATAGAAGATTCATCAAGGATTTCTTAAAAATTGTTAGACCCTTGACAAATTTGTTGGAAAAATATATTTCGTTTGAGTTTGGCGATGATTGCATGAAAGCTTTTATTACACTCAAGGAGAAGCTAGTTCAAGCCCTAATATGGTATCTCTAGATTGGGACTCTCCGTTTGAACTAATGTATGATGCAAGTGATTTTTCTGTTGGTGCGGTCCTTGGGCAGCAATGAAACAAACATTTCCATCCTATATATTATGCAAGCAAAACTTTGACGAGGGCTCAGGAAAATTACACCACAACTGAAAAGGAACTACTTGCCATGGTGTTCGCTTTTGATAAATTTTGGTCCTATTTGGTTCTTTTCAAAGTAGTGGTGTATACTGATCATTCAGCATTGTGATGTCTGTTTAGCAAGTAAGATGCTAAACCAAGACTATGTAGGTGGTTGTTGTTACTTTAGGAGTTTGATCTTGAGATCAAGGACAAGTGGGGGGTAGATATTCTTGTAGCAAATCATTTATCCCATTTAGACAACCCTAGCATGAAAGCCCTAACAGAGAAAGACATCAATGATTCATTCCCTGAAGAGCACTTGCACAGTATTCAAGTAACTGAAGAAAAAGAGCCATCATGGTTTGCTGATTTTGCCAACTACTTGGTTGGAGGGGTCATCTAGAAATGGTTCATGTATCAACAATGAAAGAATTTTTTTCAGATGTCAAGCACTATATATGGGAAGATCATTACTTGTTCAGAGTTTGTGCTGACCAAGTTGTTCGAAGATGTGTTTCCTGACCGGAGGGCCTAAATATCTTGATACATTATCATTCAGTACCCGTTGGAGGCCACTACAATGCAAACTGAATAGTAAAGAAATTTCCTGATGCAAGTTTTTATTGGCCATCATTATTTCAAGATACCTAAAGATTCATACAGTCCTATGACAGTTGTCAGCGAGTAGGCAACATTTCTCGCCAGGATGAGATGCCCCAAAATTGGAATCAAGCTTGTGAGGTCTTCAGTGTCTGGGGGATTGACTTTATGGGGACCATTCCCAAACTCACATGGATACAAATTCATCCTTTTAGCGGTTGACTATATGTCCAAATGGGTAGAAGCACAGGCCTTACAAACAATTGATGCAAGGGCGGTGATAAAATTCTTAATGAAATTATTCTCCAGATATGGTGCACCCCAAGCAATCATTAGCAATCATGGCACTCACTTTTGTAATGTTCAATTTGAAAAAATTCTGAAGCGTTATGGTGTCTACCACAAATTAGCAACATCATATCACCAGCAAACTAGTGGGCAAGTGGACGTGTCCAACAAGGATTTAAAATGAATTCTGGAGAAAATGGTGGCTCAAAATAGAAGAGATTGGGCATAACACTTGGATGATGCTATCTGGGCATACAGAACTGCATACAAGACTCATATAGGAACCACTCCTTATAGGCTAGTCTATGGAAAAGCTTGCCACTTACCTGTTGAACTTGAACACAAAGTTTATTGGGCCATTAAATTTCTGAATCTTGATGCTGCTCTTGTAGGTAAAAAGAGGAAGCTTCAACTGAATGAATTGGATTAATAGCGCTCTACGGCATATGAGAATTCAAAACTCTACAAGGATAGGGTAAAGGAGTACCACGACAGATATATCAAGCACCCTAAATAATTTCAAGAAGGAGACTAAGTATTATTATCCAGTTCAATGTTGAAATTATTCCCAGCGAAGCTCAAATCACGATGGTCGAGTCCATACATGGTCACTCAAGTCTTTCCACACGGAGCAGTAGATGTAACCCACCCCGAAAAAGGTACTTTTAAAGTGAATGGACAAAGATTAAAATTATACTTCAACAACAATGACTCTCAAATGATGACCGAGGGTAACTTCAAGCTCTTTGAACCCCCGTGAGGTAAGTGACAAGGTACGTTAGGCTCATGCTGTAAACAAGTGCATCGTGGGAGGCAACCCAATCATTCGGGGATATTTATTTCATTTTTCATATTATAGGTATTCATTTTACTATTCTCATCGTTATTTTCTTTACTTGTTTTGAATTAGAATAAGTCCATGTTCACCTATTTTTCGCATTTTTTCTTATCGTCTTGGGTGTGGTTTAATCGTTTTCTTTGTTGAGTAACGCTTGTTTTTTGTTGTTATTTCATCAATTAGATCGAGTTTTTTCACATTTCTTGCAAGTTGGAGGTGTTCTAAATCACTTTAAAACCTTTCCTATTCACTTGGAGAAGCATTTTTTGGGCCAAAGAAACTTTCCAGGTGCATACTGCCTCAATGAGGACCTCATTGAGGCCGTCTGCCCCCATCCAGAGACTTTACACTAGGGCATATGTCCTTAGTGAGGGCCTCATTGAGGCCATCTGCCCCATCAAGAGAAAATGGCCTAATTCATACGGCCTCAATGAGGCCCTCATTGAGGCCGTATGGATCGGGTTTCCCTTAAGTTCGTGCCACCTTTTCTCTCTCTTCATTTACGCTTCTTCTCACCCAATTATCTTTCTTCATTCTCCACCAAACCTTGGCCAAATCTTCTCATCTCTTTTCCTAGATCACATCCTAACCTCTTTGAGAAGTCGATCTAGTGGTTTTCCCCGAGCTTAACTCAAGTTTTCTCAAGGTTTCGTCGGTAAGCTCTTTGATACCCTAGTTTTATCTTTTTCACTTTTCTTGAATTCTTGGAGCTTTTGTATGGATGTTTTCAAGCATTTTGCTTGAGTTTGATGTTATGAATGATATGGTAAAGGTTTCCATTGAATTTATGTACAAATATTTTGACTTTCATGTTTGTGGGGAAACTATGGTAAAATGAATAGTGACCATACGGCCACCAAACGGGCGTATGCTCTTGACACGACCCCTTGCATGTGTCCCGCAAGTGCACGGGCTTGTCGAAGTAATAAAATTACCCTGGTGAGTGGGTAGTCGAATCCACAGGGAATAGGGATTTAAAACACAAGAGTTTGCTATTTAGTTGTGCGATATACGAGAAGTGATAATCGAATTGGTAAGTAGATTACGAAATCAATTATACTAAAAGACAGGAATTTAAACAGAGAGATGGAAGACAAGAGAAAAACAAGTAGGAGTTATGAAAGAAAGACTAGCAATGGGTGAAATAGGGTATCCGGACAAGCTACCTCTAGGACTTATGCTTCTAGTGCAAGACTATGCTATTATGCTTTCCTGTTGACGTTTAATTAAGTCGAGGATATCCTTAAACTCACGGTCCCAAAACTTAAGGTTAACCATGACTAACCCCATCATTATGTCCCGGCATTAGGATTCACTACGACCCTTGACTCTTGTTGACCTGTCAACTAAGCTCCAGGGGAGTCTATCTTCCTGACCCTAACACTATGTGGGATTGCTTTAAGCTCTAGGGATTCCTAGTGATAAAACCTGTTCCTCTATGTAGTTCTAACCCTTTGGTCCAGGTGGAAGAACCCTAGTCTAGATAGAGCCCTAACACTCTATCTTGAACACTAATTATCCAAGGAAACGGAGGTAGGGAGAAATCACACCGGAGGGGAAAGGGGTACATCGCTACCTCACAACTCTTCCTCTCAACCCTCTTCAATCTTAAGGAGTCTAACCCTATAGGAGTTGTCACACCTCCAAAGGATAACCTAGATTGCTCTCAACCTTAGTGTCACGGCTAAGGGAAAAACAATAGCACAAGATAATTAAAATTGAAACTCGATTTATTTATCAATAATGGAAAAGTACAATAGCAATGTCATAGAAACATAAGATTTTACAAGTCCGAATACCCACGAGGGGTTTAGCTCCTCATGGAGCTATACATGTTCATCAAAATATGAAAGAAAGTATAAATAAAAAGCATTGATGAAAACCCCCTCGCGTAAGATGTGGCCGTGGTCTTGTGCGGCCGCCGGATGTCGGTGACGATGCCGATGACGCGCTCCAAACCTCCACGAAGTCCTCTCTGAAACCCTAGCCGCACTCTCCAGAAGTTGGGAAGAAAGATGGGTCAAAAAGCTATTTCAAAAGTCTCCAAATCGGGCTTTTATAATGCTGAGTGCGGCTTTAAATTTTGGAATTATCGAGACTTCACACGGCCGTGTGGAATTAACACACGGGCGTGTGAAGTTTCTGTTTGCTAAAAAATTGATTCACACGGCTGTGTGTTAATTCCACACTCCCATGTGAATTCTCTGGAATTCTGAAATTCGGCCGAAAGTGAATAGTAGCTTGCTACAGTGTTTTACTACAATAGCAAGCTACATTGCTGCTACAGTACACGCCGAAACACTCCCGAGTCCGTCGTTCTTCATCGAGGCCATTGACTTGGGCACACAATCAATGGTAGATCATGCCGATTGCTTCAAGTCTCCTTCTTGGAGAAGTTCTCCTAAGCTGCACAAGTTAGACTTGTTGTGAATGTGACTGCCTTTGTGCCCCTCCAAACGAGGTTGGCACACACTCACAAGTCTAATCTCGTGCCTTGTTCCTTGCTTGGTCCAAAAACCTCCCAACAATGGCGAACAAGATCTAACTTCGTTCTTCTTCTCCAAATTAGCTCCACAAACCTACAATGCATAAGAATACACAAATGCACACTATTTAGTGATAAAATCTGATAAAAGATATGTTCATTGTAAGATAATAACGCTTCATGTTACTATAACACAAGCACTTATAAGCTCTTTATACATGTCTTCCTCCATATTTTATCCATTATTTTCACCAAATTTTGACTTGTTTCAGATTCCTTAAAGTTTGATTGAGTTTATCTACATTGTAGGAAGGCCGAACATCAAAAACTCGCCTCGACAGTTCCAAGGATCACAATGTCAACCCCTGAAGAACCCCATTTTAAGCATGATCATCACAAGGCGAAGCTTAAAGTTTTGAAGCCCCAAACCTTTTGACACATTTCATCACATTGAATGGGGTATCTTGGAAACAATTGGGATGAATGAATGAGTGAAGGAGTTACCCCTCACGTGGTTGTTGGGCGAACTTGCTCGCAATTGATGATCATACCTATTGCCAACTAATCTTGGAAGTTTTGAGCAATTTTTGGCCACACAATGACCACCTACAGTACGGAGAGATGACTAGTTCTTCACTTGAGCATGGACACTTGTAGTGTGCTTTGTTATTTCCTTTTTAGTTTGTGTGTTTGTTTGGTACCAATAAATTGGCAAGAGTCATACCCTACCAACCTTTTGTAGAACTTTGTTTACTTTTATCTAGTATGTGTGTTTGACTACTTCATAGTATTTACTCTTTACATTTAAATTTTTTTGTGGAATGATGATATGCCCTTTGTGCCTTGCAAGGCATTAAGGGAAGTTTGGTGAGCCTCTCCATATTTAGTGAAAGCTAGACCTAACATGTATAGCTCGCCGTACATTGTGTTTGGGTCACCCCTCGCCATTTGCACAAGATGAATCAGGGAAGTTCATTTTCATCCTCCACTACTATTATTATTGCATATATTACCTTGTTATTCATGATTGGTGTACATTGAGGATAATATACAACACTAGGTGCAGGGATGGGTGTATTATATGTATTAGGGACATTTTTACATGCTAGTGTTATCAATGATGGCTTTGTTTATTTTTGTGAGATTCTTCAAGCATGGAATAATGATTGATGTGACTTACATGCTTTTCTTACTCTATTGAATCCTGTTTCACCTCTAGTATTGTCATGCGCACTGAATTTTTTTTTTTTTATGCCCTAGAAATAGCCAACATGACTACTTTAACTCTCTTGTATGTTTAACACACAACTTTGAGTACTTGGCCTTAGGATACTAAGTTATATCCTTCAATGAACTCATAAGAACTTCTAAGTCTTGTTGAGCTAGTACTAGTTTTGTTGCATATAGTGCAGTCTAAAGACATGATCTAGGCTGAATGAAAAAAAGAGAGTCTATGTCAGTATTCCTCTGCTAATGAAGTATGAATGCATCTATGTAGACTGTAATCGAGTATTTGGGTGACTCTTCTGACTAACCAGCATGTGCACCCTCTTTTTTGTGCAGTCTACATTAATCAAACTCGAAAAAAACATTAATGAAATGACAATAAGTGCTCGTGTTATACTAACGCGAAGCGTTATTATTGTATTTCATCATATTTTATCACTAAATTGTGTGCGTTTGTGTATTCTTATGCATTGTAGGTTTGTGGAGCAAATTTGGAGAAGAAGAGCAAAGTAAGATCGTGTTCGCCATTGTCGGGAAGTTTTCGGACCGAGCAAGGAACAAGGCACGAGCCTAGACATGTGAGTGTGTGCCAACCTCCTTTGGAGGGGCACAAAGGCAGTCACATTCACAACAAGTCTAACTCGTGTTGCTTAGGAAAACTTCACCAAGAAGGAGACTTGAAGCAATCGGCACGATCAACCATTGATTGTGTGCCCAAATCAATGGCCTCGATGAAGAACAACGGATTCGGGAGTGTTTCGGCGAGTACTGCAGCAGCACTGTAGCTTGCTACTGTAGTAAAACACTATAGCAAGCTACTGTTCACTTTCTGCCGAAAGTCAGGATATGAGAGAGTTCACACATGCGTGTGGAAATTCCATACGGTCGTGTGAATTAATTTTCCAGCAAGCCAGAAACTTCACACAGGCGTGTGGAAATTCCACACGGCCATGTGGAAATTCCACACGGCCATGTGGAAATTCCACACGGCCGTGTAAAGTCCCTATAAGTCCAATTTTAATGACGCGACTCAACATTATAAAAGCCCGATTTTGGAGACTTTTGAGATATCTTTTGACCTAACTTTCTCCCCAACTTCTGGAGAGTACGGCTAGGGTTTCGGAGAGGACTTCGTGGAGGTTTGGAGTGCGTCATCGGCATCGTCACCGACGTTCGGCGGCCGCACAAGACCACGGCCACACCATACTCAAGGGGGTTTTCATCAATGTTTTTAATTTGTGCTTTCTTTTATACTTTGATGAACATGTATAGCTCCATGAGGAGCTAAACCCCTCATGGGTATTCGGACTTGTAAAACCCTAGGATTATTATGTTTCTATGAAATTGCTATTATGATTTTCCATTATTGATGAATAAATTCGAGTTTTAATTTTAATTATCTTTTGCTATTGTTTTCCCTTAGCTGTGACACTAGGGTTGAGAGCAATCTAGGTTACCCTTTGGAGGTGTGACAACTCCTATAGGATTAGACTACTTAAGATTGAAGAGGGTTGAGAGAATGAGCCGTGAGGTAGCGAAGCGTCCCCTTTCCCCTCTGGTGTAATTTCTCCCTACCTCCATTTTCCTTGATTTATTAGCGGTCGAGATGAGGCGTTGTAGTTTGGGCTTTATTTAGACTAGGGTTCTTCCACCTGGACCAAAGGGTTAGAACTACATATAGGAACAGGTTTTATCACTAGCAATCCCTAGAGCTTAAAGCAATCCCACTTAGTGTTAGGCTTAGGTAGATAGACTCCCCTAGGGCTTATTTGCACGAGCAACAGAGTGAAGGGTTGATGTGAATCCTAATGCCGGGACATAATGTTGGGGTTAGTCATGGTTGACCTTAAGTTTAGGACCGTGTATTTGAGGATATCCTCGACTCAATTAACATTAATAGGAAAGTATAATAGCATAGTCTTGCACTAGAAGCATAAGTCCTAGAGGTAGCTTGTGCGGATACCCTATTTCATCCATTGCTAGTCTTTCTCTTTCACTTCTACTTGCACTTTCTTGTCTTCCATCTCTCTATTTAATTTCTTGTCTTTTATTCTCATTGCTTCTATAATTCACTCACCAAACTTATTATTAGTTTTCGTACACCGCACAACTAAATAACAAAATCTTGTGTTTTAAATCACTATTCCCTGTGGATTCGACTACCCACTCACCAGGGTAAATTTTATTACTTCGACAAGCCTGTGCACTTGCGGGATACACTCAAGTGGTCATGTCAAGTTTTTGGCGCCGTTGCTGGGGAATAGGCGTATTTTTTATACTTGTTTTTGCTATTTTAGTTATCCACTTCGTTTTCTATTTCACTCTTTCTTTATCTATCATTGTTCTTATTTTTCTTTTCTTTGATTTTAGCTTTCGAAGGGATGTTTGACTCAAGCGAAGCCTTTGATACACTTGTAGGACTGGTTAAGGATGTGGAATAGAAAATGCAATTGTTTACTGTACAACTAGTTCCAAATTATATTGTGTTTGGGCATTCAGTGAGACATCCTTTTACAGAAATAGGGGATATTGTTGATCAGTTTTGCATGGGGCAGAACATGAATTATGAATTGGGCAGTGTATTGGATGAATTTGATAAATCAGCCCTAGCTTTTTCAAGTGGTGACACAGAAGAAACCCTAGAGAAGGTCCTTGCACAGTTTGAATCAGGGTATTGGGAGCACAAGGAAGAAGTCCTTTCAAAGGGAATTATAGACCTGACAGAGGGAGCTTGTGAGTTGGGGACTACAGTGTAGCCCCAGGATCAACCCAAGGAGTATGATTTGGAAAAGGGTTCCGGTTGTGTTAATGAACATCAAGCTACTCAATTTGAAGAAATTGATAGATTAAAGGAAAGACGACTTCGACCATCCACTGAGGATCCACCTGATTTGGAGTTAAAAACACTTCCAGAGCACTTAGAGTATGCATTTTTGGCAGAAGAAATGAAATTGCCCGTGATTATAGCATCAGCTCTCTCTTTGGAACAAAAGGCTAAGTTGGTGAATGTGTTGAAGAAGCACAAATCTACCCTGGCATGGAAAATTGCAGACTTAAAGGGAATAAACCCCTCATTCTGTACGCATAAAATTTTAATGGAGGATAACTTCAAATCGGTAATCCAACCTCAAAGAAGACTAAACCCAAACATGGAGGAAGTTGTAAAGGTAGAGGTGGTGAAACTACTAGATGCAGGGATGACAGTGATTATAGAAGAAAGGTGGGATGACAGTGATCAAGAATGAAAGAAATGAACTCATTCCAACTAGAACGGTTCCAGGATGGAGAGTTTGCATTGATTATAGAAGGCTGAATGATGCAACCCGGAAGGATCACTTCCCATTACCTTTTATTGATCAAATGTTGGAGCGATTGGCAAGATATCAGTTTTACTGCTTCCTAGACAGCATGTCAGGATACTTTCAGATTCCTATTGCTCTGGAAGATTAAGAGAAGACAATTTTTACTTGTCCCTACTGGACTTTTGCATATAGACGAATGTCGTTCGGGCTATGCAATGCACCTGCTACATTCCAATGCTGTATGACTGCTATTTTCGATGACCTTATCGAAGATATAATGGAAGTGTTTATCGATGATTTCTTCATGTTTGTTGACTCCTTTGACATATGTCTGAGGAACTTGGAAAGGTTGTTGATAAGGTGTGAGGAGACAAATCTTATGCTAAATTGGGAGAAGTGTCACTTCATGGTTCAGGAAGGCATTGTTCTCGGGCACAAGATTTCCCATATGGGTATGGAGGTGGACAAGGCAAAAATCAAAGTCATAGATAAACTTCCTCCACCCACGAACGTTAAGGGAATTCGGAGTTTTCTGGGACATGCAGGCTTCTATAGGCGGTTTATTAAGGATTTTTCGAAGATCACTCAACCGTTGACTGAGCTCCTTGAAAATGATGCTCCGTTTGATTTTGGGAAAGATTGTGCAGTAGCTTTTAATGTGTTAAAAGAAAAACTAGTTCAAGCTCCAATCTTGATTACCCAAGACTGAAACGAACCGTTTGAGCTCATGTGCGATGCTAGTGACTATGCTGTCGGAGCAATTTTGGGACAAAGGAAGGGCAAGCAATTTAACACACCCCTTGCGTGTGTACCCCGCAAATGCATGGGTTGTCGAAGTAATAAAATACCCTGGTGAGTGGGAAGTCGTATCCACAGGGAATAGTGTTCAGAAACAAGTGTTATCGCTATTTAGCTATGAAAGGAATCGATGATGAGAAAAGTGTATATATATAGATGTAAAAGAAAATAATAGAGTGCAAGAAGAATAATGAGGGTAGGAGAGGTAATCGATATAAAGATGGGGTACCCGGATAAAGCTCCCCCTAGGACTAATGCTTCTAGTGCAAAACTTGTATTATGCTCTACAATTGATGTCTAATGAGTTGTGGAAATCCTTAAGCACACGGTCCCAAACCTAAGGTCAACCGTGACGAATCCCATACTATACCTGGCTCTAGACTTCTCTATGACCCTTGACTCTAAATGACCTGTCACCTAAGCCCCAGGGGAGTACCTCATACTAATGCCTAGCACCATGTGAAATTGCATGGAGTTCTAGGGATCCCAAGTGAATGACCCTATCCCTAATTATAGTTCTAACCATTTGGTCCAGATGGAAGAACCCTAATCTAAGTTAAGCCCCAGTCCTAAGATTCTCTCAACCCTTTGTAAGGGAGTTCATCTCCTAGTACTTGACTCTACTTCGATCGCGATTAACTCTTGGGATACGAAGATAGTGAAATTCACACCGGAGGGGAAAGGGGACGTTCTGCTACCTCTCGACTCACCCTCTCAACCCTCTCCAACCATGTGTAGTCTAATCCTATAGAGGTTGTCACACCCTCAAAGGATAACCTAATAGATTCTCAACCCTAGTGTCACGGCTAAGGGAAAATCTCATACAATCGGCATGCAAGATTGGAACTCAATAAGAAAACATCAAATTAATAAAGCATAATAAAAGTTATAGAAATACAAGCATCCTAGGGTTCACAAGTCTGAATACCCACTAGGGGTTTAGCTCTCCATGGAGCAATACAAAATCAATAAAGAGTTTAAGAACATATGCATGAAAACCATAAAGAAAACCCCCTTGTAGATCGTATCGATGGTCTTGTGGAGCCGCACGTCTTCTCCAATGAATCCCTTGTCAAGCCTATGGCACACCTCACCGAATCGATGCCGACGAAAGCTCCTCCAATAGCTTTCTTCCAATGGATGTCGATGCCGATGCCATATAATCGCCTCCAAAGATCTCCAAGAACCTCTCCAAACCCTAGCCGAAAGCCCCCCAAAAGATAGGTAAGAGATAGAAGGGGGTCCCCAAATAGATCTGAAAACGGGTTATTTATAAGCTGAAATCGGAGTTCCCCATGCCACTGTGGATTTTCCACACGGGCTGCAGAATTTCCACACGTCCGTGTGTTAATTCCACACGGCCATGTGGAATTCTATTTTGCTAATTTTCGGCAGACTATGAACAGTAACTTACTACATTGTTTTTACTGCAGTAATTTGCTACAGTATTGCTACAGTACTTCGCCGGAATGCTCCCGAATTCATTGTTCTTCATCGAGGCCGTTGAATTGGGCACACAATCAACGATAGATTATGTCGATTACTTCATTTCTCTTCATTGGCGAAATTCTCCAATCCTACACGAGTTAGACTTTTGTGAATGTGACGACTGCCTTTGTGCCCCTCCAATGGAGGTTGGCACACACCCACAAGTCTAGACTTGTGCCTTATTCCTTTCTTGGTCCGAGAACTCCTCAACCATGGCGAACATAACCTATTCTTGATTCTTTTTCTCCAAATTGGCTCCACAACCCTACAATGCACAAAAGCACACAAATGCACACAAATTAATGATAAAATCTTATAAAAGTAATGCTCAATGTAAGATAATAATACTTCGTATCACTATAACACGAGCACTTATCACAATTCCAACCCATTTATTATGCGAGTAAGACTCTCACAGATGCGCAGGAGAACTACACTACTACAAAGAAGGAATTATTAGCGGTGGTGTTCGCTCTCGATAAGTTCAGGCCGTATCTTATCTTGTCAAGGGTCATCGTGTTTACAGACCATTCAGCTCTCCATTACCTCATGAACAAAGTTAATGCGAAACCGAGATTGATCTGATGGATACTACTCTTACAGGAGTTTGATATGGAGATAAAGGATAAGAAAGGAACTAAAAATGTAGTGGCAGATCACTGGTCGCGGTTAGAAAGTAGCATTGGACAAGAGCCATCAAGCAAGGAAATTAATAATTTCTTCCCGGAGGAACACCTGTATTCAGTTCAGAAATCAACATCATCAGGTAATACTCCATGGTTTGCAGATTTTGCTAATTACTTGTCAAGGAAAGTCCTCAAACAAGGGCTCACGTTCCAACAAAAGAAGAAGTTCTTTAGTGATTTGAAGAACTATTTCTGGGATGATCCATTCCTCTTCCGCATTTGCGTAGATCATATAGTTCAGAGATGTGTATCGCGGGAGGAAGGATGGGATATCCTTGCTCATTGTCATTCAGGCCCAGTTGGGGGCCATTATGCATCAAGTAGAACCGCAGAAAAAGTCTTGGCTGCAGGATTCTATTGGCCGACACTCTTTCACAATGTGCGCCAGTTTGTTCGTCGATGTGATAATTGTCAGAGAGCAGGAAATTTATCTCGACGGGATGAGATGCCTCAGAACCCTATGCAATTCTGTGAGGTTTTCGATGTTTGGGGCATTGATTTCATGGGGCCGTTTCCAAAGTCTAACAGGAACCAATACATATTAGTGGCAGTCGATTATGTCTCCAAATGGGTTGAAGCCCAAGCATTACCGAGTAATGATGCTAGAACTGTGGTGAAATTCTTGAAGAGGTTATTTACTCAGTTTGGAACTCCGCGAATCATCATTAGTGATCGAGGGACCCATTTTTGCAACACCCAATTAGAAAAAGTGTTGAAGCAATACGGGGTACGACACCGCCTCGCCACTTCATATCATCCACAAACTAGTGGTCAAGTGGAAGTCACAAATACGGAACTCAAGTGAATCTTGATAAAATTAGTGGAACAAGGGAAGCGGGATTGGTTGGAGCGGTTGGATGATACACTCTGGGCCCATCGTATAGCCTACAAGACCCCAATAGGAACCACTCCGTACAAAATGGTGTACGGGAAGTCATGTCATCTACCCGTGGAACTTGAACATAAAGCATATTGGGCAATCAAGGCAATAAACTTCGATTTAAGAAGAGCCAGTGAACAAAGACTACTTCATCTTAATGAGCTCGATGAATGGAGGTTGAAAGCATATGAGAATGCTAGGATTTATAAAGAAAGGATTTGAAAGTGGCATGACAAGCACATCAAATTGCCTAAGGAGTTCAAAGTAGGTGACCAAGTGCTATTATTCAATTCTCGGTTGCAACTCTTCCCTGAGAAACTAAAGACTAGATGGTTTGGCCCATACACAGTCACGCAAGTATCACCCCATGGGTCGATTGAGATCACTCATCCTGAGAAGGGTACGTTCAAAGTAAATGGGCACCGGCTGAAGCCATACTTTGGCGGCGAGGTTTGTAATGATGACAAGGAGATATTCTTTCTTCAACCCCTATAAGGTAAGACAGGTACGTCAATCTAAGTGACGTTAAACAAGCGCTTCTTGGGAGGTAACCCAAGCTTTTACATGCTTTTCTAGGATCTAATCTAGCTTAGTTTAGTTGTAGCATGAATAAAAGCGTTAGTTTTGGTGTCCCAAATTTTTAATGCATGTGCTGCGATATTTTTGTGGATTGTTGATGTTTTCGTGTGCCTAAACGATAATTGATGAAGTTTGAATCAATTGAGCATGTTTTCCATGGGATCTGGTCGTGTTTTGTTGGTTTTCACAGGCTCTAAGCATCGTAATTATGTTTCTGAGTTTTTCTGTGAGTCTGTCAATTTTTCTAAGTAAACCAGAGAAAACATATGGCCGTGTGGAATTAACACACGGGCGTGTGTTACCATTTAGGGCTCAACCAGAGAGGGCATAGGGGCGTGACCTTGCCCCTGTGAAAGACCTCAGAAGAGGTACACGGCCATGTGGAATTTCCACACGGCCATGTGATATCCTGCAGAACTTAGACTCTCGTTCCAGAGAGTTCACAGGGGCGTGTTACTCCCCCTGTGAGTGCCCATGTCTTCCGAGACACGGCCGTGTGGAAGCTTCCCACGGCCGTGTGAAATTCTGCAGAAAATTCCGTTCTTTGCCGAGAAACCACAGGGGCGTGTGGCAGCCCCTTTGGGAGAGCTTGTGAACGGCACACGGGCATATGGAAGTTCCACACGGCCGTGTGAAACACTTAGAGTTCTCGAGACAAACTAGAGAAACCACAGGGGCAAGTGAGAGCCCCTGTGACCGGCCTTGTGTTCTTAGCCAGGTTGAGTATACGGCCGTGTGGAATTTCCACACGGCTATGTGAGAGTTTTTGCAAAGTCAATAGAATTTTTTCGAGAGTCCACAGGGGCGTGTACCAACCTCTGTGGAGCTCCCCTGTGAAGGAACACGGCCGTGTAGGATAATCCAGAGAGAAACCAGAGGGCACACAGGGGCGTGTGTCTGCCCCTGTGAAACTTTCTAGAAGAGGGACACGGCTGTGTGACAAATCGACATGGCTGTGTGAGCGCACAGAATTAAATAGGGCCGAAACCTTTTTTCATATCGTTCTGGCTCTGCGGTTCTAAACCTCTTTACACGCGAAGGAACATTCTTCTCTTCAATCGTAATCACTTCTCTGGTAATCTCTACGAGTTTAAGAGGGTTTTCCGGCAGGATTTTGAGTTTTAGATTTATTCATCACCGGTAAATCATTCTTGATCTTTCCACTTCATCAATCTGAATTTATTAGTTGATTAGATCTATTTACATGAGCTTTACTTGCGTATTTACTTCTGCAAAAGTTCTGGAAAGTTTCAAAACAACTTGGGCGCATTTGGCTCGAGATTTTGGTTTCACGACCATCTGTTTACTACGCCCCGAGGATCCACATGGGCATGTGAAAATTCCACACGGCCGTGCGGAATCCTGTAGAACAACTCTCCAACAATGTTTTGATTAGTTTTTACATTTTGCAGGAATGGTACCTAAAAAGAAGCAGGTAACTGGAAAGAGACCCTTGAACCCTATACCGAACAATTGAGCTTCACCACAGCGGAACACCGGACAAGATATACAAGGTTGACAAAACTCAAGTTCGGACAGTCTCGATACATAGAATTGAGCTGTTTAAGGCCAGCTTATTGGGGTAATGATATGGCGGATGAGATTGAAGAGCTCATAGAGACTGGGAATTGGAAGAGCTTGCTGTCTATTCGAGATCCAGCCAACCGCTCACTTTCTTTGGAGGTGCTCGCATCGTTTGAGTTTGACAGATCAAGTAAAGGTTTGACAAGTACAGACGCTATACAGTTTAGGGCTTTTGGGCAGGATTACAGTATGTCAGTAATGCAATTTTCCATTCACATGGGGTTGTATGATGAAGCATTTACTGAGATAGAGGAGTATGAGAGCCTTCCGACTGATTACCCAGGTAATTTGACACCTCAAGGAGTTTACCGAATTTTGTGTGGACAAGGACAATATGAGCCAGGGATATCGAAGGCTACTTGTCTATCACGGCCAGCTTATAGATACATTCACGCCATTCTGAGTAGATCAGTGAGCGGCCGCGGTGATAGTACAGGGGTCCTTAGTCAACAGGAGCTCCTGTACCTACATTCAATGGTGCAAAAAGAGCCACTCCATCTTAGTTATATTCTCGCAGATTACATGCGTCATCAAGGCTAATACCCCAGATTAGGAGCTATCTTTGCAGGATGATGAGATCCAGCAAGTGCACGGGTCGCCAAGTAATACCTCTCGCGCAAGCATGAGGGGTCGTATTCCCAAGGGCCAAGGAACTACTATTACTTCCCCTTCATCTATTTTCTAACCTAGCAATTCGATTATCAAGCAATAATTACAAAATGGAGAAAGAAATAACTATAATGAAATCCGGGCTACTACAACACACATTTAGCAAACAAGGGAGAATCAAACATGCGAAGGCGTGATTTGAACAACGAATCCCCCTAGGGTTGTCATTAAGCCCTGAATTTAGGATGAAATGTTATGATGGTAGTTGGGCCAAGAGATTCCTAAACTAGGTCACCCCGATGGTCATGGTGATAACCCCTAATCCGGTATGAGTATTGGAATACGGAATCACTTCCTCCCAAATCCTCACACGATTGCCTTACGCCTAGGGAAATCTCTAATTAGGGTCAAACACAATATCTAGGTTCAACTCTAATGGTTCGAGGGGTACAAATACCCGATGGTCACGGCGTATTCATACATGTATCCCTTCTAAGCCTAGTGTGTCTAGTACAAGGGCGATGGTCACGCAACCAAGTACAACCTAAAAGTTGAAATACAAAGTTCTCATGCAAATCAACACATCAAAGTACACAAGGCTTGAACCACAAACTACAAGATTGCATAAAAGAAATACAACATCACACAATGCATCAATAAAGATGATCATCCAAATTACAAACAATCAACCCCAAAGTTCATCATATCCATATCACAAATAAGTTAGTTCCTCATGAAAGAGGACAACTCATACAACTCCAAGGAATAACAAAACAAAAATGAAGCAAGAAATACTCCCTCCAGCCTTGGAACCCCTTGGATGGATGAAAACCTTGAAGATAAGCCTCAATGTCGTGGATCTTCCCTCCAATCTTCTCCTTCAATATTGCCTCCATCTTGGTGAAGCTTTGTGCCATAGATCACCGGAAATCGCTGCCAAAAGAGGTGGGGCGGCGGTCCAAGACTCTTCTCCAAAACTCTCCCAAAAGTCCCCCGTCAAAATGATCCAAAAAACCCTTAAAAACCAATTCCAGCGAGCTATGTGGCCCCGTATGCGGGGAAAGAAAGTTTCCGAGAAATCCCGAAAATCGCGTAAGTTGCTACAGTGCCGCTACAGTACCATGCTACATCAAAACTGCTGCAGTACCATATGTGGCCTGCAATGCACCCGCATGGTAACCCGCATAAACCTCCAGACCACGCCGTTTCTTCAAGTGTTCATGCTACAGTGGTTGCTATAGTTCTACTACAGTACCGGGCTCAAAAATAGTGTTTTCCTTGCCAATTTCTCCTTAAATCATGATGTCGAGCTCCCCACGGTAACTTTTGTACCTGTTGATGAGCGAGCGCGCGACTAGCTACAGAGCTAGCACGCGACTCCCCGGCCGCAAGTGCACGGGTCGTCAAGTAATAAACCTCACGAGGAGGGTCGTATTCCCAAGGGCCCGAGATCTACTATTACTTCCTTTTGGGAGTCACTTTCTAGTCGATCGAAACAGGGTTGAAGCAATATTAAAATAATAAAAACAAGTAAAGAAATGCAAATAAGATAAAACTCAATCCGGAATAAAATAGAGATGAAGAATCCAATAATTATGGAAGGCCTCGGGCGAGGATTCCCCCGGGAGAAGACTAAATACGAATGACCAAGATAATTATATAACTAGGGTTGGCTTGATTTCGGTCCGCTAGACTCGGATGTCGACTACCCCGGAACCTCCGTAGTGTAGCCCTAATCCAGTACAGGTTTCTCTATCCAGAAAATACCCCTACGATGTCAATGAGAACAAGGAGTCTTGATTAGGGTTAATCTAATGCACGCTCTCGGCTAAATTAACCCTAATCGCGCGGGAGGCTATTAACACCCGGAACCTCCGGTGTATTAATACATGTTACCCTCTTTAACTCATCAAAGGACCTAATACAAGCTAGCATCCCGCCAAACAAGTATCATTCAAAATCAATTCTACGGAATCCATCCATTGTAGAATGAACAACATGATGATGAATTAAAACCAAACAATCAAACTAACACATTCATTTAAAGCAAAATATAGGTCATTCATACAAAGTCTCCTCCCAAGGTTCACCGGGAGCCCGGCGGCCTTGGGAGGTTTAGTTCAACATCACAAAACTAAGGAGCTCATCATACAACAATTCCATCCAATAAAAACAAGAAAAACCCCCTCGAAGATGTCGACTAGGGTTGAAGGCGTAGCTCGTCGAATCCGCGCCGGCGAGCCCTATGAAGCTTCTCAACGTCTTCCCCTTCTTCTCTCCTTCGAATCTAGCCGAAAATCCTTCCAAAATCCCTCAAGAAATGGTGAAATGAAGTCTAGGACAAGTGGAGGCCGGATGAGAACCCAATTCTCCTCAAAAACTCTTCAGAACAAGCATATATAGCCTGAAGGTGTGCGGGCACTGTGCGGGCCGCACAGTGCCTGCACAGCCTTCTGGCTGTGCTGTGCGGCCAGTGTGCGGGCCGCACACTGGCCGCACACCTCTCTGTCTCCCTTGTGCGGCCACTGTGCGGGCCGCACAGTGACCGCACACGGCCGAGAAAATGTGTCCGTGTGCGGCGCGTCGGCTTCCAGGGTGCTCCAACTCTTCGTTTCTTCTTCAATCTTCCCCGGAATGACACGAATACGGTCGAAACTTGCGCACTTGGTCCTCGAAACCCTGAAATGAAAATAAAACATCAAGTGCGCAAAAACTCATCGAAAATACACATAAGTTGCATGAATGTACAAGAACATCATAGCTAAAACATGATGTATTTTGGCACTTAGCAAATACCCCCCACTTAAGCATTTGCTTGTCCCCAAGCAAACGGACATGGAGAACCAGAGATAATCATAAGTGACAAAATACATAACCTCCGGCCAGAGATGGAAGTATCATAGCCAAAGTGAAACTCAAAATATTAAGCAAAGACCACTTGAGATGATTCACGCATTCATTGGCCGTGTCGTGCTGTGTGTGTGCAAATCCCCTAGTTCGAAGCCCTGTAGTCCAAACAAGGTAGACAGGACCCCGAGGACCACTTCTTGAAGCAATTCACGCCACCTAGTGGAATACGGCCTTGAGGTGGTAGAAATACTTCTAGTAGAGTCGTAAGGATCCTTCCTTTTATTTTCGAACAATAACCGGTCGAAATTTATTTTTCTGTACGCAATATGTTTATCTTTTTCTTTTCCGGGACTAACATGAACTGCAAATCCACATTACCTGGAGCTTTGCACATTCATGTAAACGCGCTCATGTCCTTATAGCTTTTGGCGAGAGGAACACTCTGGTTAGGAGCCAGAACCCCAGGTTACTTCGCTATTAGGACAGAGGAGCACTGTCCACGTTTTTATTCACTTTGCCTCCTTTTTTTTTTTTTTTTTTTCGACCGTATTGCAAAAAAGAACAAGAAGAAGGTCCTTAAAACCCTATTAGAAGGTATTCTAACACGTCAAGGCGCGAAACCACTAGTATGGGTTAGCAACTAAGAGGGTCACGAAAGTGCTGTGGTTCCTCGCCTAGATGTCCAGGGTTCTACCTAAGGGAATAGTGCGAGAATTGCCTAGAATGACATGAAAATCTCAAGTGTGCAGGGTCATAAAAAGCTTAGCATTTATCATGATTTCGAGCTATAATACAATCACAATTAAGTACGCCATCCTAGGTTTACAATCATGCAACAAGTCAAGAATTATCAAAAATTTTCATACAAGTTCACGAAACAAGTAACGAAGATCAGACATGCATAGTCACCCCCCACTTAAAGCAGTACATTGCCCTCAATGTACATTGATCAGCAGTACAGAAAAATTTATGCATGGAAAATAAAGAGGGTGGTGTCATGAACTTCCCCGAGAAATTGGTAATGAGCTTTGCAAGGCACGAGCTCGGGGTGACCATCACCATGGCTACAAGCGAAGTGGAGAGGAAGAAAAATGGACGTCTTGGTCTACCTACAAGCATCCATCAACCACACAAAAACAAAGAAAAGAAACAAGGAATGAAAGCGAAAGTGAGCTCTCGGAGTGAAAGGACTGATGAAGCCGCTCAAGGTCTTCTGTGTCTCCTCCAACGGGCTCGATCAGAATGTTGACCTACGTCTCGAAAAATAAAGATCAAGCCATGGCAACACGCTAAAATGCGCGAACACGAGTTTAGAAAAATGAGTGAAGTGGAAACAACGCGAAGGTATGCGAATAAATTGAGTTTTGAAAATATTTTTAACGTTGAAACGATGCGAGGGATGTGGTATGATCAAAACAAGCGCGAAAATGTGGAGAAAAGCCGGAAAGAAGAGCATTACAGCAGCAAAACTGGGGCCAGTGTGCGGGTGGTGTGCGGGCCGCACACCAGCCGCACACCCTTCTGCCAGGGGTGTGCGGCCTCTGTGCGGCCGCACAGTAGCCGCACAGAGCCCTGAAAAAAATGCAGAAACGGCTATCTCCAACCCTAAAACACGTCTTCGACATTACAAACGCAACAAAACTCATCTCGGACAAAGGATATATGTATATAAACATAAAACAAACGGGAATTCACCGAGATGGGAAGGAAACAAGGACATACACACTAAAAACATACCAAGAACGGATGAAACGGAGAGCTCACACCCCAAACATAGCATGACCAAAAATACGAAATTTGAAAAGTACGGAATTGTAAAAATTCATGGGGTGCCTCCCACAAGCGCTTGTTTAGCGTCACGAGCCTGATGTTCAAGTTTCTCAACTCATGGTGGTTTAAAAGAAAAAGTTTTACCTGAAGTTCCAATGGATGCAAATGATGATCCAACCGGCAAATTCAAGGAGAGGAGGGAATCGATGTTGTGCATACCTAGGTCGACGAAACATGCTGTGTGTACCTCGTCATGAGAATTCTTGTTTGCTTTGTTGACCTTGGGAGTTATTTTTTTCCATGCTCACTTCCACGAGCGCTCTCCTTTACTTCTCCCTTGTGACTTATCCGGAAATATATGAGGAGGGTCTTCTTGTGCCTTCTTTTGTGTCTCATCCTCCTCAATAACAACATCTTGTAAGAATTCATCAAGGGGGGTCATCATAAGGACTTCATGCACACAATCTTGAACTAGTAATTCTGTATCATCGAGTGCATAAGAAGTGTCATCAAGCTCCTTGGGGTGTTTCATTGCCTCGGGAATTTTAAAAGTGGCTTCTTCATTCCCGGCCCGCAAGGTCATTTTCCCGTCTTGAATATCCAGCAGGGCACGGGATGTGGCAAGGAAGGGCCGGCCGAGTATGATGGGGACCTCAGTAGCATCATCAACATCAAGAATGACAAAATCAGCCGGAAAAACTAGACCACCAACTTTCACGATCACATCGCTCACAATGCCACGCGGGCGTCTAACAGTTCGGTCCGCAAGTTGTATGGTGATCCGCGTCGGCTCTAAGTCTTGAAGGCCCAGTTTTAAGAAAAGCTTGTAGGGCATAACATTTATGCTTGCACCGGAATCGGCAAGGGCTTTCTCTACAAGCGAGTCCCCAAAATGACACTCCACAATTAGACCACCCGGGTCTTTGATTTTTTCGGGCAATTTGCTTTGGAGAATTGCCGAACAACTCTCCCCTAGAGACACCGTAGATGCTTCTTCAAGTTTCTTCCTGTTTGTAAGCAACTCCTTCATAAACTTGGCATATTTTGGCATTTGAGAAAAGGCCTCTACAAGTGGAAGATTGATGTGAAGTTGCTTGATCATCTCCAAAAATTTTTTGAATTGAGTGTCCTCCTTGTCCCGATTGAGTCTTGCCGGATAGGGGACCTTTGGTTGGTGCTCTAGCAATTTTTTCTCTTTGTTTTGAGGTTCAATTGAATTGTCATGGCTGTCATTAGCTTCATCCCCACCTACGGAGGAAGTGCCTCTCACCATGTTCTTTTCCTTGTTATCAATTGGCCTAGGAGTCGGCCGAACCTCAACCTCTCTACCACTCCTCAAAGTGATAGCTTGCACATGTTCTCGTGGGTTAGTCTCAGTGTTGCTAGGGAGACTACCCGGTGTTCTTTCCGCCATGGATGCCGCGATCTGTCCCAAGTGTTTTTCGATGCCCTGGATTGAAGCTTGCATATTCCTCACTGTTGTCTCAAGTGTGTTCAACCTTGCATCGGTGATTTGCATGTATTTAGCTAGGACATCCTCAGTAGTGAATTTCCTTTCCGTTGGAGGTGCTTGTGATGATTGTGCCTGAAACCCTGGTGGTTGCGTAAATTTTTGTTGGCCTTGATTTCTCCAATTGAAATTTGGGTGATTTCTCCACCCGGGGTTGTATGTTCCACCATAGGGGTTTCCTTGAAATTTTTGCCCCTGATTCACATAATCAACATGTTCGAGTGGGGTGACATCGGGGACTGAAATGGGGCAACTAGCAACATCATGCCCCCCTCCACAAGTTCCACAATTCATCACTTGCTTGACACTTGTGCTCGAACGCTCGGTTCTTTCGGACATAAGCAAACTCACTTGCTTCGCTAGTGCTTCGAGCTTCGCATCTTGAGCGGTTTTACTGTCGATTTCATGAACCCCTCGAGCTTGAGTCAGTTTTGCCCTTGAACCCCAATGTGATTCATTTCGTGCCATGTTCTCAATTAATTCTTCGGCATCTTCGGGGTATTTGCTACTCAAGGATCCACCGGCTGCGGCATCAATGAGTTGACGATTCTGGTAGCTCAAGCCATTATACAGTATCTGTATTCGCATCCAAGCTTCAAAACCATGATGTGGGCATTTTCTCAAGAGGTCTTTAAATCTCTCATGAGCTTCAAAGAGGGTTTCGGAATCTCTTTGACTGAAGGCCGAGATCTCTTGCCTTAATCTAGCAGCCTTGCTTGGAGGAAAATAGCGGCCCATAAACTTGTTTACCATCTCCTCCCATGTCTTTATGGAACCCGGGGCGAGTGATGTGAGCCACCTGTAAGCGGCGCCCCGCAAACTGAATGGGAAAAGACGGAGTCTAGCTGCATCATCAGATAGGCCATTGACTTTGAAAGTTGAGCGCATTTGGAGGAATCGGGATAGGTGCTCATTCGGGTCCTCATCGGCCAAGCCATCGAACTGCACTGAATTCTGTATCATGCCGATTGGTCTAGCCAAATCAAAATTACTTGCACTGGCAGCCGGAGCTTGCACACTAAACCCTCCCCCAGTAAACTGTGGCCTCTCATAGTCAGACAAGGTTCTTCTCTCTTCGGCCATAGCTATAGGAACTGATTCAGGTGCAGCAACTGATCCCGAGGAGGAACCCACTTGAGTTTCTCTCAACCGTTGGTGTATGACGCATTCAATTTCTTCGTTCGGCTCTACAAACCCAGTGGGGTTTGCACGAGTCATGCACAGAACGCCTGAGAAAACAAAAGACAAAAGAGATATTAGTGAATATATAAAAATGACGAAAACAAAAACAATAAAAGATGGATAATTACAAATGAAAGCGAAATGACTAGAGCAATGATCCAAAAGTTTTCCTAGAATTCTCGGTTGTTCCCCGGCAACGGCGCCAAAAACTTGATGAGCGAGCGCCCGACTAGCTACAGAGCTAGCACGCGACTCCCCGGCCGCAAGTGCACGGGTCGTCAAGTAATAAACCTCACGAGGAGGGTCGTATTCCCAAGGGCCCGAGATCTACTATTACTTCCTTTTGGGAGTCACTTTCTAGTCGATCGAAACAGGGTTGAAGCAATATTAAAATAATAAAAACAAGTAAAGAAATGCAAATAAGATAAAACTCAATCCGGAATAAAATAGAGATGAAGAATCCAATAATTATGGAAGGCCTCAGGCGAGGATTCCCCCGGGAGAAGACTAAATACGAATGACCAAGATAATTATATAACTAGGGTTGGCTTGATTTCGGTCCGCTAGACTCGGATGTCGACTACCCCGGAACCTCCGTAGTGTAGCCCTAATCCAGTACGGGTTTCTCTATCCAGAAAATACCCCTACGATGTCAATGAGAACAAGGAGTCTTGATTAGGGTTAATCTAATGCACGCTCTCGGCTAAATTAACCCTAATCGCGCGGGAGGCTATTAACACCCGGAACCTCCGGTGTATTAATACATGTTACCCTCTTTAACTCATCAAAGGACCTAATACAAGCTAGCATCCCGCCAAACAAGTATCATTCAAAATCAATTCTACGGAATCCATCCATTGTAGAATGAACAACATGATGATGAATTAAAACCAAACAATCAAACTAACACATTCATTTAAAGCAAAATATAGGTCATTCATACAAAGTCTCCTCCCAAGGTTCACCGGGAGCCCGGCGGCCTTGGGAGGTTTAGTTCAACATCACAAAACTAAGGAGCTCATCATACAACAATTCCAACCAATATAAACAAGAAAAACCCCCTCGAAGATGTCGACTAGGGTTGAAGGCGTAGCTCGTCGGATCCGCGCCGGCGAGCCCTATGAAGCTTCTCAACGTCTTCCCCTTCTTCTCTCCTTCGAATCTAGCCGAAAATCCTTCCAAAATCCCTCAAGAAATGGTGAAATGAAGTCTAGGACAAGTGGAGGCCGGATGAGAACCCAATTCTCCTCAAAAACTCTTCAGAACAAGCATATATAGCCCGAAGGTGTGCGGGCACTGTGCGGGCCGCACAGTGCCCGCACAGCCTTCTGGCTGTGCTGTGCGGCCAGTGTGCGGGCCGCACACTGGCCGCACACCTCTCTGTCTCCCTTGTGCGGCCACTGTGCGGGCCGCACAGTGGCCGCACACGGCCGAGAAAATGTGTCCGTGTGCGGCGCGTCGGCTTCCAGGGTGCTCCAACTCTTCGTTTCTTCTTCAATCTTCCCCGGAATGACACGAATACGGTCGAAACTTGCGCACTTGGTCCTCGAAACCCTGAAATGAAAATAAAACATCAAGTGCGCAAAAACTCATCGAAAATACACATAAGTTGCATGAATGTACAAGAACATCATAGCTAAAACATGATGTATTTTGGCACTTATCACCTGTAACACGAAATAAACCAATTTAGACCGAAAACGGGCATCCACACATACAAAAATACTCATTTTATACGTACACATACATGGATAATATGTATATTTAGGCGTTTATCACAGGAACATATATTGCTTGGCCCGCCCGAGTCATACGATGGGTACCTCGCAAAATAATTAAAAGTCAAAAACAAGCAAACGATGGAATGATGAAATATAAACAAGAATGGTGAAAGTGAACAAAATAAAAATGGTCAAATCAACACGCTTTAAGTTTTCAGAATATTCCTCGTGGGTCCTCGGCAATGGCGCCAAAAACTTGGTACGCGTTTGAATCGCTCACCCGCAAGTGCACGTGGTCGCCAAGTAATACCCCTCGCACGAACACGAGGGGGTCGTCTTCCCAAGGGCCTGAGAATCTATTCTTACTTCCTTATCACAATGTTGTTTAACCTAATCAATCACTTGGAAGAAGACCTAAAAATAACCTACTAAAGCAAAGAGCATGCAAATGGCAAGTATAAATACGGAGGAAAGTATCAAGATAAGGAAGTGGTCACGGATGAGGATTCTCTCCGGAGTTACTAAAGTGACAAGGATGCCCTAACTAGCATGCACGTGGGTGGTTTGGACCGGGAAACCCTAAATTAGACCAACCCTATGGTCACGGTGTTGATCCCTAATCCGGTACGAGTATTGGAATACGGAATTACTTCCGCCCAAATCCTTGTATGATTGCAATGGGTTTAGAGGATTTACCAAAGCTAGGGTTGAAACACAATCAAGGACAACCCTATCAATTGGAGGGGTACAAATACCCGATGGTGACGGCGTATTCATACATATATTTCCTTCCAAGCTTGGTGAGCCTAATACTAGGGCAATGGTCATGCAACCTAGCATTGTCTAGGAATTGATATATAGAGTTCTCATACATATCAAGGCAATCAAGAACCACCAAACAAGGATCACAAACCAAGTCAAATGCATAAAACTAGAAAGAGTATCCAAAATACACAAGTTCACCCCCAAGGTTTACCTACATCCGGTGACCTTGGGGTTTAGTTACTCATGGTCACAAAACAAGTAAGAAAATACATGAAAATAACCAAAAGCATAACAAGAACACTCCCTCAAAGGATCAAGGCCGAATGACGCTTCCAAGGACGCCACCCAAGGAGTGGCTTCCTTTGTCAATCTTCCTCTCAAATGTGAATCGAAGGTGTGGATTCATCGTATCGTGCTCTCCCCGTGGCCCTCTCCTCAAGAAACGCCTCCAAAACCCGGCCTTAAGCTCCCAAAGAAGGTGGTGAAGTCAAGCTCTCCCCAAGACCTTGGTTCCTACCTCAAAATGCTCTCCAAAAGCCCTTAAAAACGAATTCCAGTGAGTTATGCGGCCTCCCATGCGGCCCCGCATGCGGGGAGAGAAAGTCTCCGAGAAATCCCGAAAGTCACGTAAATGCTACAGTGAAACTGCTACAGTACCGTATGCGGCCTCAACAGCACCCGCATGGTAACCCGCATGAATCTCTTGACCAAGTTCTTCAAGTTTTCGTGCTACAGTGATTGCTACAGTCCCCCCCCCCCCCCCCCCGAGCTCAGCAGCAGTGTTTTCGATGCCGATTTCTTCTAAAATTCTGTCGACGAGCTCAAAAGGGTCTCATTGGTACCTGTAACACGAAAAAAACCAACTCAGACCAAAAACGGGTGTCAACTCATAGAAAAATACGCAATACATACGCCCGAATACATGGAAAATACGTATGTTTAGGCATTTATCAGTATGTTTGCATTAGTTATTTACTTATTTAGCTTCTTTGCATTATATTCACTCTCTCTTGAATTGTATCGGTCAAACAACATTGTAAAAGGGAAGTAAGGGTAGCTTCTCGGGCCCCAGGGAATACGATCCCTGTGTCACGTACAGGGTATTACATGATGACCCGTGCACTTGCGGGATAACACTCATCACATATGCAAGGGGGTTTTCATCAATGTTTTTAATTTGTGCTTTCTTTTATACTTTGATGAACATGTATAGCTCCATGAGGAGCTAAACCACTCGTGGGTATTTGGACTTGTGAAACCCAATGATTATTATGTTTCTATGACATTGCTATTATGCTTTTCCATTATTGATGAATAAATTCGAGTTTTAATTTTAATTATCTTTTGCTATTGTTTCCCCTTAGCCATGACGATAGGGTTGCGAGCAATCTTGGTTACCCTTTGGAGGTGTGACAACTCCTATGGGGTTAGACTACTTAAGATTGAAGAGGGTTGAGAGGGTGAGTCGTGAGGTAGCGAAACTTTCCCTTTCCCCTCCGGTGTGATTTCTCCCTACCTCCGCTTTCCATGATTTATTAGCGGTCGAGATGAAGTGTCGTAGTTCGGAGCTTAATCTAGCTACACGGGTTAGAACTATACGTAGGAACAGGTTTTATCACTAGGAATCCCTACAGCTTAAAGCAATCCCTCGTAGTGTTAGGCTTAGGTAGATATACTACCCTGAGGCTTAGTTGCGTGAGGGACAGAATGAAGGGTTGATGTGAATCCTAATGCCGGGGCATAGTATTGAGGTTAGTCACGGTTGACCTTAGGTTTGGGACAGTGAGTTTAAGGATTTCCTTGACTCAATTAACATCAATAGAAAAGTATAATGGCATAGTCTTGCACTAGAAACATAAGTCCTAGAGGTAGCTTGTCCGGATATCCTATTTCATCTATTGCTATTCTTTCTCTAAGTCACTTCTACTTGGACTTTCTTGTTTTCCATCTCTCTATTTAATTTCTTGTCTTTTATCCTTATTACTTCCATAATTCACTCAGCAATCTTATTATCACTTTTCATACACCACACAACTAAATAGCGAAATCTTGTGTTTTAAATCCCTATTCCCTGTGGATTCGACTACCCACTCACCAGGGTAATTTTATTACTTCGACAAGCCCGTGCACTTGCGGGATACACGCAAGAAGTCGTATCAGCTTCATTAGCAGATGAATACTTACATGGACTCTTCTTTTTTTTCAATCATTCACCCCAAATCATGTCTTTAAACTGCACTACAAATCACAAAACTAAGACTAGCTCAACAAGGTTTAGAAGTCCTTTAGAGTTCATTGAATGATAGAACTTACTCTTCTAAGGCTAACTACTCAGGGTTGTGTGTTAAGAATACAAGATAGTTAAAGTAGGCAAGTTGTCTATTCCTAGGGCATCAATAAAAAATTCAGTGCAAAAGACAATACCAGAGGTGAAACAGGATTCAATAGAGAACAAAAAATATGTACCTCACATCAATCATTAGATCATGGTTGAAGAATCTCACAAGAATGTATAAAGCCATCATTGATAACACTAGCATGTAAAAATTGACTCTAATACATGTAATACTGATAAGTGCTCATGTTATAAGAATACGAAATGTTACTTTCTTACATTCAACATTACTTTTCTCAGATTTTATCATTATTTGGTGTGCATCTGTGTTCTTTTGTGCATTGTAGGGTTGTGGACTAAACTTAGAGGAGAAAGAGCAAAGTTAGGTCATGTTTGCCGTTGTTGGGGAGTTCTTGGACCAAGCGAGGAATACGGCATGAGTCTAGACTTGTGGGTGTATGCCAACCTCCAATAGAGGGGCACAAAGGCAATCACACTCATAAAAGTCTAACCCATGTAGCATTGGAGAACTTCGCTAATGAGGAGAATGAAGCACTCGACATGATCTACCATTGATTGTGTGCCCAATTCAACGACCTCGATGAAGAACGATGAAATTCGGAACATTCGATGTGAGAGTACTGTAGTAATTCACAATAGCAAACACTGTAACAGTTTACTATTCACTGCGCACCTGAAAACCAATTCCAGAGAATCCACATGGCCATGTGGATGCCCGATTTTAGCCGATTTTTAACCGTAACTCAGCACTATTTAAAGGACTTTTCTGGAGTTTTTGAGGATCTTTTTTCATCTATTTTCTGGGGGGTCGTGGCTAGGGTGCTCTCCAAACCCTAGCCATGACCCCGTTGGAAGATTGGAGCAAGTTCTCGGTATTGACATTGAAGTCCGTTGGAAGATAGATATTAAGGGAGCTTTCGTCAGTACCGATCCAACGAGGTGTACCCTAGGCTTGACAAGGGGCTCGGTGGGGAGGACAGAGCGACCTCACAAAACTATCGCCACGCATCGCAAGTGGGTTTCATCTATGTTTTCTATTATTGTTCATTCATATACATTGATGGATTTGTATAGCTCTATGGAGAGCTAAGCCGCTTGTGGGTATTTGGACTTGTAAACCCTAGGATGACATTGTTTCTATGACTCTTATTATGCTTTCTTAATTGATACTTTTAATTGAGTTCCAATCTTGATTGCTTGTTGTATTGATTTTCCCTTAGCCGTGTCACTAGGGCTAAGAATCATCTATGTTGTCTTTTGACGGTGTGACAACTCCTATAGGATTAGACTACTCAATATTGGAGAGTGTCGAGAAGGTGAGTCGTGAGGTAGCGAAACATCCCCTTTCCTCTCCACTGTGATTTTCCCTACCTCCGTGTTCCAAGAGTTCTTAGCGGTCGAAGTAGAGCAAAGTGCTAGGAAATGAACTCTCCTAGGGCTTAGTTGTACAAGCAACAAACTGAAGAGTTGTAGTGAATCCTAGTGTTGGGTCTTAATTGAGACTAGCGTTCTTTCACCTGGAGCAAATGGTTAGAACTACACTTAGGAATAGGGGTATCACTTGGAATCTTTGAAACGTAATGCAATTCCATGTAGTGTGAGGCTTAGGAAGATGTACTCCCCTGGGCTTAGTTGATAGGGCAACAAGAGTTAATGATCGTAGTGAAATAAAATTCTTGGACATAATGTTGGGATTAGTCACGGTTGACCTTAGGTATGAGACCGTGTGCTTAATGATGTCCATGACTCATTAAACATCAATAGGAGAGCATAATACATTGTCTTGAATTAGAACATTAGTCCTAGGGGGAGCTTGTCCGGGTACCCCTTTTCATATTGATTGTCTCTCTTCCTCTTTGCTTACACTCTCTTATCTTCCATATTTCTCTTTCAATTTCTTATTTCTCTTAAATACCCTAGCACACACACATTGATTTTTCCTCTCACCATTCATACTTCACACTAGCTAAATAGCAAGTTCTTGTGTATACAATCCCTACTCCATGTGTATTCGACTACACTCTCACTGGTGTACTTTATTACTGCGATAACTCGTGCACTTTCTGGCCCCTGTCAAAGTTTTTGGTGCCGTTGCCGAGGAGTAGGCGTATTTTAGATATTTACTTTTGGCTATTTTAGACAAGAGAATTTGCTAGTTAGCTAGTGCGAAGTACCCCGAGTAAGAGCAAGATCAATGTGTGTGTAATAAAGTACACCGGTGAGAAGGTAGTCAAATCCACAGGGAATAGGGATTATAGACAAGAGAATTTTCTAGTTAGCTAGAACGAAGTACGAAAAGTGAGAGCAAGATCAATGGGTGTGTGTAAGAATTTTTAAAAGAAATAAGAAAATGAAAAGTAAGAGAGACAATCATTATGAAAAGTAGGGTATCCGGACAAGCTCCCCCCTAGGACTAATGTTCTAGTGCATGACAAACTATTATACTCTCCTATTGATGTTTAATAAGTCAAGGACATCCTAAAGCACACCGTCCCAAACCTAAGGTCAACCCTGACTAATCCTAACACTATACCCCTGTGATGCATGGTCCGCAAGCGCATGAGTCATAAAGTAATACCTTGTGAGTGACACAGGGGTCGTATTCCCTGGGGTCCCAAGAGCTACTATTACTCCCCTCTAGATGACACTCTCTAGTCTACCAACTATAGTATTAAAACAAGATAAGAAAAATAATAAGGAGAAAGCTATAAACAAATGGACTAAGGCTCACCACATAAGCATACTAAGGAAGCAAGTAACAATGAGAGTGCGAGGTCACTGGGCAAGGATTTCCTTGGGACTACTAAAGCTAGAAGGATGCTAGAGTAACAAAGGTAATGGCGGTTAGGCCAAGAGATGTCCAAAGGTAGGTCACCCCGATGGTCACAGTGATAACCCTTAATCCAGTACGAGTGTAGGAACATGGAATCACTTCCGCCCAAATCCTCCTACGATTACATTACTGATAAGTGCTCATATTATAGTAACGCGAAGCGTTATTATCTTACAATGAACATATCTTTTATTAGATTTTATCACTAAATTGTGTGCATTTGTGTATTCTTATACATTGTAGGTTTGTAGAGCTAATTCGGAGAAAAAGAACGAAGTTAGATCGTGTTCGCCGTCGTTGGGAAGTTTTTAGACCAAGCAAGGAACAAGGCATGAGCCTAGACATGTGAGTGTGTGCCAACCTCCTTTGGAGGGGCACAATGGCAGTCACATTCACCATAAGCCTAACACGTGTTGCTTAGGAGAACTTCACCAAGAAGGAGACTTGAAGCAATCGGTAGGATCAACCATTGATTGTGTGCCCAAATCAACGGCCTCGATTAAGAACAACGGCTTCGGGAGCATTTTGGCGAGTTCCTGTAGCAGCACTGTAGCTTGTTACTATAGCAAAACACTGTATCAAGCTACTGTTCACTTTTTGGTCAAAAATCAGGATTTCAGAGAGTTCACACGGGCGTGTGGAAATTTCACGCGGCCGTGTGAATTAATTTTCCAGCAAGCCAAAAACTTCACACGGGCGTGTGTTAATTCCACACGACCGTGTGAAGTCCCGATAAGTACGATTTTTAAAGCCGACTCAAGATTATAAAAGCCTGATTTTTTAGACTTTTGAAGGATCTTTCGACCTAACTTTCTCCCCCACTTCTGGAAAGTGCGGCTAGGGTTTCGGAGAGGACTTCATGGAGGTTTGGAGCGCGTCATCGAGATCATCATAGACGTTCGGTGACCGCACAAAACCACGCCCACACCATACGCAAGGCGGTTTTCATCAATGTCTTTAATTTGTACTTTATTTCATACTTTGATGAACATGTATAGCTACATGAGGAGCTAAACACCTCGTGGGTATTCGGACTTGCAAACGCTAGGATTAATATGTTTCTATGACATTGCTATTATGGTTTTTCCATTATTGATGAATAAATTTGATTTTCAATTTTAATTATCTTTTGTAATTATTTTCTCTTAGCAGTGAAACTAGGGTTGAAAACAATCTAGATTGTCCTTTGGAGGTGTGACAACTCCTATAGGATTAGACTACTTAAGATTGAATTGGGTTGAGAGGGTGAGTCGTGAGGTAGCGAAGCGTCCCCTTACCCCTCCGGTGTGATTTCTCCCTACCTCCGTTTTCCTTGATCTCTTAGCGGTCGAGATAGAGTGAAATGCTAGGTAGATAAACTCCCCTGGGGCTTAGTTGCGCAAGCAACACAGTGAAGGGTTGACGTGAATCCTAAGCGCTGGGGCTTAATCTAGACTAGGGTTCTTTCACCTTGACCAAAGGGTTAGAACTACACATAGGAACAAGTTTTATCACTAGGAATCCCTAGAGCTTAAAGCAATCCCACGTAGTGTTAGGCTTAGGTAGATATACTCCCCTAGGGCTTAGTTGCGTGAGCGACAGAGTGAAGGGTTGACGTGAATCCTAATGTCGGGGCATAGTGTTGGGATTAGTCACGGTTGACCTTCGGTTTGGGACCATGAGTTTAATGATATCCTCGACTCAATTAACATCAATAGGAAAGTATAATAGTATAGTCTTACACTAGAAGCATAAGTACTAAAGGTAGTTTGTCCGGATACCCTATCTCATCCAATGCTAGTCCTTCTCTATTCACTTCTACTTACACTTTCTTGCCTTCCATCTCTCTATTTAATTTCTTGTCTTTTATTATATTTGCTTCCATATTCACTCATCTATTCTATTATCACTTTTCGTACACCGCACAACTAAATAGCGAAATCTCGTATATTAAATCCCTATTCCCTGTGCATTCGACTACCCACTCACTAAGGTAATTTTATTACTTCGACAAGCCCGTGCACTTGCGGGATACAAGCAAGGGGTTGTGTCAATAATGTTTAGGGAAATTTCTAATTAGGGTCAAACTCAATATCTAGATTCGTCCCTAATGGGTGGAGGGGTACAAATACCCGATGGTCACGGCGTATTTGTACGTGTTTCCCTTCTAAGCCAAGAATGTCTAGTACAAGGGCGATGGTCACGCAACCAAGTACAACCTAGAATTCAAATCACAGAGTTCTCATGCAATTTGATACAATAAAGATCACAAATCTTAGACCACAACCAAACCAAATACCAAAAATGTACTCAAAACATTCATACAAGCAAGTTCATCCCAAGGTTCACTGGGTGCCCAGTGACCTTTGGAGTCTATTTCATCATCAACAAAGGAGAATGTATGTAAAAATAGAAATATAAGTTAAAGCTCATAACAACTCCTATAAGATGAAGACTTGAAGATGGTGATGGGAATCCGTGGATCGGTGCCGACAAATTCCTAGATGTCCTCCCTTGAGTGTGATCTTCTTCTCTCTTTGATTTGCTCCTCAAAATTGCCTTCTCCCACAGCCTTGATGTCCTAGAAGATGATGGAGGAGAAGAGGTGGCCAAAGACCCCCAAAAATGATGCCCTAACCCATGATTTAAATCCCTCTCGGGGTGGCTTACAGCCTGGATCATGGTGCATAAACGGATCTTGACGATCCTCAGAATTCTATCGAAATTCACATAAGTTTCTATATTGATTGTTATAGTAAATGCTACAGTACCAGTGCTACACTGAACTTGCTGCAGTAGGCCTGCTACAGTGGCCCCTGGGTACCCCTCAAACGATGTTTCGACATAGATTTCTTCTCAAAACGCATTGTTGAGCTCCCCTGAGCATCTTTTGCACCTGAAACACAAAATAACTTAATTTAGACTAAAAAAGGACATCGACTCATCAACAAAATACGGAAAGCATGCCCAAGTATATGTATAAAATATGTACATTTAGACATTTATCACCAGGCATTAGGTTTCACTATGACACTTAACTCTTATTGACCTGTCAACTAAGCCCCAGGAGAGTCCACCTTACTAAGCCTCACACTATGTGGGATTGCTTTGCGTTCTAAGGATTCCAAGTAATAGACCCTGTTCCTAGGTATAGCTTAAACCCTTTCGTCTAGGTGAAAGAAACCTATTCTTAGTTAAGCCCTAGCACTAGGATTCACTACAACCCTTCACTCTGTCACTTGTTCAACTATGCCCTAGGAGAGTTCATCTCCTAGTAATTCACTCTACTTTGACCGCTAAGAACTCTTGGAACACCGAGGTAGGGAAAATCACACTGGAGGGGAAAGGGGACGTTTCGCTATCTCATGACTCACCTTCTCGACCCTCTCAAATCTCAAGTAGTCGAACATAATAGGAGTTGTCACACCTCCAAAGGATAACCAAGATGATTCTTAACCCTAGTGTCATGGCTAAGAGAAAATTAATACAACAAGCAATCAAGATTGGAACTCAATTAAATGGATCAATTAAGAAAACATAATAAAATGTCTTTGAAACAATGTCATCCTAGGGTTTACAAGTCTGAATACCCATAAGGGGTTTAACTCTCCATGGAGCTATACAAATCAATCAAAGTATATGAAATAACATGAATAGAAAACTAACACGACCCCTTGTGTGTATCCCGCAAGTGCATGGGCTTGTCGAAGTAATAAAATTACCCTGGTGAGTGGGTAGTCGAATCCACAGGGAATAGAGATTTAAAACATGAGATTTCACTATATTAACTATGCGGTGTACGAAAAGTGATAATAGAATCGATGAGTGAATATGGAAGCAAATACTATAAAAGGCAAGAAATTAAATAGAGGGATAGAAGGCAAGAAAGTGTAAGTAGAAGTGAATAGAGAAGGAGTAGCAATAGATGAAATAGGGTATCCGGACAAGCTACCTCTAGGACTTATGCTTCTTGTGCAAAACTATGCTATTATATTTTCCTATTGATGTTAATTGAGTCGAGGATATCCTTAAACTCACGATCCCAAACCTAAGGTCAACCGTGACTAACCCCAATATTATGCCCCGGCATTAGGATTCACGTCAACCCTTCACTCTGTCACTCACGCAATGGTAAGCTTCCCCGCAAGTGTACGGGATCGCCAAGTAATACCTCATACAAAAGCACGAGGATCGTATTCCACGGGGCTAAGGAGCTACTCTTACTCCTCCATCGCCTATTATCTAACCCAACAACACAAGCATGGATGTATATTCTACTAAGGCAAAGAGATAAATACGATATGATTAAACAAATTTAAAAACATACAATGTTATTGCAAGTACTACAATGAAGAGTGAAGGCCTATGGATGTGGATCCCCTTGAGGGGTCATCATGATACATGGATGAAAGATAAAAGGTAGCTTGGTTGATTTAGACCGAAGGATCTCAAAATTAGATCAACCCCAATTTCTCAGCTATTGAACCCTAATCCCATACGTATATCGGTTGGAATCTCTTCCTAACCAACATCCCTACGATTGCATTAAGTACAAGGAGATCCAAAATAAGTAAACACTAAACCCTAGTCTATCCTTATAGCTCGGAGGGCTATCGACACCCAATTTCTCGGTGTGCCAATACAAGTAACCCCTTTTAGTTCATTAACGACCTAATACAAGTGAGTAGGTCACATCTACGTGTATAATTCAAGAAAGAACTACGGATCTCTCCATGTGGTAGTTCTAGACATGAAGCACAATGAACTAAATCTTAAACCAAACCAAGCTTATAATTAAGTAAAGATTATCCAAAATACATGATAAACCCCCCCCCCCCCCCCCCCCCCCAAGATTCACCAACATCAGGTGGCCTTGGGGGTCTAGTGTGCCATCAAGCAAGTAACAACAAAAATACAAAGTAAATCACTTAAAAAGCTCATAAATGACACTCCCTAGATGAAATGATGAAGGAGAAGGTGGAGGTCTGGCCAAATGATGCTTCCCCCCCGTCCAAGAGATGCCGAATGATGCTTCCCTTGACTTGGTTCCTTGCCTCCTTGATGGTGAAGCTTCTCCCCTTCAAAATGATGCTCTTGCCTCCTTCCTTGGCTCCAAATTGTCGTCTCTCCAAAGATTTCTTCGTTTCTTCCCTTTAGATGCCGCCCAAGAAGTCTCCCATGAGTGCCCTAAAAACATCCATAAATATTCCCGCAGTATCCGGGGTGGATAGATGGATCCCGGGGTGGATAGATAGGCAAACACAAGGCAAAAACTTGTCTCATATGGGGGTGCATCCCGGGGTGGATAGGTGGATCCCGGGGTGGATAGATGGATCACGGGGTGGATAGGGGGCCGTGAGAGCTAGTTGAAATTCACTGTCTTTTGATGCTCACGGCCCCTTATACGGCCCCGTATGCTGCACTGTTCACTCTTATGCACTTCCATCATTTCCAGCCCAAAACTTCTCAGGTGCAACAGCAACTGCAACAGTAAATATGCTACATTACTCCATCTACAGTGCTGCGACGCCTGAATTTCATCCTTTTTTGGCCCAAGTTGCATTCTCGTGCTCCTCATGGCTCCCCAGTGTCCTACAACATAAATGATAGTCGATTAAGCACAAAACGGGCATCAATTCTTAACAAAATTCATTCTAAGTGTATAAAATATGTATATTAAAATATATACATTTAGACACTTATCAAACATCCCCACACCTAAGCATTTGCTTGTCCCCAAGCAAACAAATCATGAAAAAAAACAAAGGGAATGATAAGTGGCTAAATGTACATCTCCGGCTCAAACAAATATGAGATTCTACAAGTATAGAATAGTGATATATAGATTTTGAGTTACAGTCAATACGTACAACAAAAGGATCCTGTTTCATCTCTTATATGTCTGTGCAGTGTAAGTGACTCTTTCATCTCATTTGCCCTGACCTAGTCTAGCCCTATGACTTCAATCAGTAAAGCTCTATATGCTAATCACCCCACATGTACAGAGTACCAAGTCTTAAAAATGCTAAGTGCCACTTTAATGAACAAATAAGATCCTTCTAAGTCTATAACTTGAGATAAAATCCCATTTCCACTCACGAACTCAAGTAGGCAGTCCAAGAGATCACTAGGGTATTTAATTACAACTACATACACTTTTTCTTTTTTTCGAGTCTGCCTAACGTAGACTGCACAAAAATCTTTCTGGAGGATGCACATGCTGGTTAGGCACAAGAGTCACCCAACTACTCGATTACAGTCTACATAGATGCATTCATGCTCCATTAGCAGAGGAATATTGACATAGACTCTTTTTTTTTTTTTTTTAATATACCCTGGATCAAACCTTTAGACTGCACTACAAGTAACAAAACTAGGACTAGCTCAAAAAGACTTAGAAGTTCTTAAGAGTTTATTGAAGGATAGAACTTAGTAGTCTAAGGCTAAGTACTCAAAATTGTGTGTTAAGCATACAAGAGAGTTAAGAATGTCAAGCAGGCTATTCCCAGGGCATCAACAAAAGACTCAGTGCAAAGAATCTCACAAGAGAGTAACAAGCCATCATTGATAACACTAGCATGTAAAGTTGACCTAATACATGTAAATACACCCATCCCCACACCTAGTGTTGTACATTGCCCTCAATGTACACTAATCATGAAAATAGAGGCAATATACACAATAATAACAAAGGAGGAGGGTGAAAACAAACTTCCCCGGTTTATCTTGTACAATTGGCGAAATGTGACCCGACCAAAGTGTACGGCGAGCTTTACATGTCGGGTCCGGCTTCCACAAAATGTGGAGATGCTCACCAAATTCCCCTCAATGCCCTGCAAAGCACAAGGGCATACCATCATTCCATAAAAATTAAAAGGAAAGATTAACACTAGGGAGCAGTCAAACACACAACTAAATAAAAGCAACCAGAGTTCTACAAAGTGTTGTTCAGGGTATAACCCTTCCCAACTTATTCAAAACAAACAAACACACATGCAGAAAATAAAGAAAACAACAATAAATAGAAACAACATGCTGCTAAAAGAAAAATAAGTGTCCATGCTCAAGAATGAAACTACTCGTTGATAACAGGTGGGACAGGTGTGTCGGTGCAGGATGCGGTGCCAGTCTGCGAAGATGAACCATTTTGAGATAGAATTTCCATCACTTGGTCGGCAAGTCCAAGCTCGTCTAGAAAATTCCAATCAATACTTCAGATGGTGCCAAAGGGTTTAGTCTTCAATGTCTCGTAACATGCCATGTGAAGGGGGTGTGTGAACGTAGGCTTCTCGGGGTTTTGTATGGAAGTTCGTGGACGTTTTGAAGCAATCTTCTTGATGTTTGGCATCCCTACAACAAATAAGATCTTCATCAAGCCTTAACCAATCCAATACAACACCAAAAACAACACAAGAAGCAAGGAACAAATGAGAAAGGGGCATGAATATGGTCCATACGGCCATATAGGGGGCCGTATGGACCCTATTCATGGTGTAGTATTTCCTTACCATCATGAAAATCGAAAACATTATTACAGGAATTCAATGGGAATTGAACATACAACATTCACACCACCAACACATGATAAAAGCATGAATTTATCCACCAAAAAGCTCCATGAAATCAAGAGAAAATGAGGAAGAGAAATCTAGGGCACCAAAAAGCTTACCGGTGAATCCTTGGTGGAACTTGCTTGAAACTCTTAGTAAATCACTAGATCGAGGTCTCAAATTGTCTAGGAGGTGATCTAGAACAAAAAATGGAGGGATTTGGTTGAGGAATGATGGGAAAAGGGAGAGGAGAAATGATGGAGATGAAGGGAGAATGGAGAAGAAAACCCAAAGAATCAAATAATGGGGGGGTTAAGTCACTAGGCCGAGCTTCACGGCCTCTCTCACGGCCGTGAGAGGGGCCGTCAAGCCTAGTGCAAAGCCCCAGCCCACGCCTGACTGCCACTAGCTCGCGTCTCATGGCCCCCTTCACGGCCTTGAGGGAGGGCGTGAACCCTAGTACAATTTCACTGGCATTTTGTTCACGGCCTCTCTCACGGCCCCCTTAGGGCCGTGAGGACCTGGGGAGGCTAGATTGGGGTCAAAATGCATTCCAAAACTCTCCGGGAAGGTTATAACATGATCTATAACACCTCCTACTCGAAATAAATACGCCAAAGACTCGAATAACCGCATGGATCGACAACAAAACAAGTAGGCACAACAAAGAAAAATATAAAACAACACACACGATGAAAACAAAAAATTTTGAACACGGACTTATTTAAATGCAAAACAAATAAGGAAACTAACACATTGCAAAGTAGATATGAACAACTAAAATACGAAAATTGAATTAAAAACCCCCGAACGCTTGGGTTGCCTCCCAAGAAGCGCTTGTTTAACATCACGAGCCTGACGTACCTTCTCACTTACCTCACGGGGGTTCGAAGAGTTTGAAGTGACACCCAGTCCCCTTTGAATTATTATTGTTGCCCGGTAAGTTCAATGACATCAAAGAAAATACATTACACTTTTCATGAGTAAAGAGGGGCTCGAACTTTACCTTCCCTCCTAGAGACTTTGAACGATGAGGGTTGGTACCTTTTCTTTTCTTTCCTAGGACCTCCCTCCAAATTTTCTTCAACATTGATTCTTTTTGCTCTTTTTCCTTGGTATTGGTACATATCACTTCCTCCTTTGGTTTCTTCAAATTGTGACTTGGAGGGGAATTGTGGGGTTCTTCTTGTTCTTTGTCCTCCACTTCTTCTAAGTATTCATCCAAAGCATTTAACGATAACACCTCCTGCACACAAGTAGAAATTAACCGATAAGTTTCATCAACAAAATACAATGTGTCATCATGGTCAAGGGAATGTTTCATGGCCGCCGGCAATGTGTAAATTACTTCTTCCTCCCCAACCCTTAAAGTCAATTTTCCTCCTTTTAAATTGATGAGAGCTCTAGAAGTGGTTAGAAAGGGGCGACCAAGGATCAGAGGTATCTCCACATCTTCATCTATGTCCATGATCACAAAGTCTACAGGAAACACCAATTTGTCCACCCGGATAATCACATCTTCCACAATCCCACGGGGTTGTCTTGTTGATCGATCCGCTAATTGTAAAGTCATCCACGTAGGTATGAGTTCCTCCAAACCAAGCTTCAAGTACATGGTGTAGGGCATGATGTTGATGCTTGCCCACGAATCCGCTAGTGCATTTTCCTTCACTCCCCCTTCAAGCACACATGGGATTATAAAGCTACCCGGATCTTTCAATTTTTGTGGGAGCTTCTTTTCCAAAATGGCCGAGCAATTTCCTGAGAGTGCCATGGTGCCTTCTTCTTCAAGTTTTCTTTTATTTGTGAGGAGCTCTTTCAGAAATTTGGCATACTTCGGCATTTGTGTTAAAGCCTCGATGATTGGGATATTGATGTGGAGTTGCTTGAAAATATTGATGAATTTTCTGAATTGGACACCCCCCTTGTCTTGCTTCAATCTCACCGGATAAGGGATTTGGGGCTTGTACTCTGGTGGCTTTGAGTGTTCCCGAGAGTGAGCTTCATTGTTTTCCTTTCGAGCAACCTCCTTAGCAATTTTTTCAGCGAGGTGGGGATCTTCCTCAACGGCTATCCCGGTTTCTTTGACACTTGGGTTAACTTCAACCCTTGTCTCAATTTGTTTTCCACTTCTGAGGGCAATGGCCTTTAAGTGCTCCCTTGGATTTTCCTCGGTGTTGCTAGGGAGACTACCGGAAGGCCGTTCTGAATTTGCCTTAGCAAGCTGCCCCACCTGATGCTCAAGTGATTGTACAGAGGCTTGAAGATTTCTCAAGATGGAACCAAAATCATTGAATTGAGCATTCATCTTCCCAAATTGTGTGTCCATGTTGCTAGTTACAGTGTTGAACCTTGATTCAGTGTTAATCATGAACTTAGCAAGCACATCTTCTGTAGTGAACCTTTTCTCTTATACAGGTGGTTGAACTTGAGGACTTTGCGGAGGGGCCACTTTTTGTGCTGCCCCTGATTCCAAGAAAAGTTCGGGTGATATTTCCACCCCGGATTGTAGGTGGAGCTGTAAGGGTTTCCTTGTGGTCTTGGACCCCCAATGTAGTCAACAGTCTCAATGGGTGCCACAGAGGGGCTAGCAATAGGGCATTGAGTGGTGACATGTCCACCTCCACAAGTGCTACTACTCATGACAGTTTCTGACTTGGAACTGCTACCCATGAGCGTATCAATCTTCCTAGACAACATCTCAACCTTTGCGGCTAGAGCATCATCGGCCTTAACTTCATAAATTCCAGCCCCTTTTGTGGTGTCCCTCTTGAGGTCCAATGAGATTCATTACTTGCCATATTCTCAAGTAGTTGTTCGGCCACCTCGGGGTACTTGTTGCTAAGGGATCCACCTGCTGTGGCATCAATTAATTGGAGGGTTGAATAGTTCAGTCCATTGTAGACAATTTGTACCTGCATCAACGAAGCATAACCATGATGAGGACATCTTCTAAGGAGATCCTTGAATCTTTCATAAGCTTCAAATAAAGTCTTGGACTCCCCTTGTTTATAAGCTGAAATTTCTTGCCTCAACTTCGCCGCCTTACTTGGGGGAAAGTATCTCCCAAGGAATTTCTCTACCATGTATTTCCAAGTTTTAATCGACCCCGGGGGTAGAGATGTGAGCCACCGATATGCACCATCCCTTAGGCTGAATCGGAATAGTCACAATCGAATTGCATCATCCGTCACTCCATTTATCTTGAAAGTAGAGCAAATTTGGAGAAAACGGGTGAGGTGATCGTGTGCATCTTCATTTGCAAGACCATTAAATTGCACCAAATTTTGAATCATGCCAATTGTGCTTGCTTTTATTTCAAAATTGTTGGTGGCGATGGTGGGTGCTTGGACACTAAATTCTTCACCCGTGAATTGTGGCCTCTCGTATTCGGATAAAGTTCGTCTCTCTTCTGCCATTATTGACGATTCACTAGTCTCAACTTGAACGCCTTGTTCAATTGGGTCTTCACCAATTTCTCTCAACCTCCGATGCAAGGTCCTTTCAATCTCACTATCCGGCTCCACCAAGTTTGATGGATTTCCACGTGTCATACACCGTACCTTGCACAAATCAAGAAAGATAGAAAAAGTCTAGCTCAAAAGAAATGAAAATAAGAGAAAAAAAAAGAGACAAAAAGTAAATGGCTAGAGCAATAAGCTAGAAGTTTCTCAAAATTCCTTAGAACTCCCCGGCAGAGGCGCAAAAAACTTGGTAAGCTTCCCCGCAAATGTACGGGATCGCCAAGTAATTGACACGACCTTTTGCGTGCGTACCGCAAGTGCACGGCCTTGTCGAAGTAATAAGAGTTACCCCGGTGAGTGGGTAGTCGAATCCACAGGGAATAGTGTTCAGAAACAAGTGTTATCGCTATTTAGCTATGATGGGAATCGATGACGAGAAAAGTATGTATGTATAGATATAAAAGAAAATAAAAGAGTGTAAGAAGAATACTGAGGGTAGGAGAGGTAATCGATATAACGATGGGGTACCCGGATAAAGCTCCCCCTAAGACTAATGCTTCTAGTGCAAGACTAGTATTATATCCTCTAATTGATGTCTAATTGAGTCGAGAATATCCTTAAACACACGGTCCCAAACCTAAGGTCAACCGTGACTAACCCCAACACTATGTCCCGGCATTAGGATTCACGTCAACCCTTCACTCTGTTGATTGCTCAACTAAGCCCCAGGTGAGTATATCTACCTAAGCCTAACACTACGTGGAGTTGCTTTAAGCTCTAGGGATTCCTAGTGATAAAACCTGTTCCTATGTGTAGTAGTTCTAACCCTTTGGTTCAGGTGGAAGAACCCTAGTCTAAATTAAGCCCCAGTGCATAGGATTCACATCACCCCAAAACCTTGGGGGAGTTTGTCTACCTAGCACTTCACTCTATTTCGACCTCTAATGAATCAAGGAATCGGAGGTAGGGAGAAATCACAACGGAAGGGAAAGGGGTACGTCGCTACCTCACAACTCTCCCTCTCAACCCTCTTCAATCTTAAGGAGTCTAACCTTATAGAGGTTGTCACACCCTCAAAGGATAACTTAATAGATTCTCAACCCTAGTGTCACATCTAAGGGAAAACAATAACAAGATAAAATCAAGATTGAAACTCAATAAAAGAACATCAAATTAAGAAAGCATAATAAAAGTCATAGAAACAATATCACCCTAGGGTTTACAAGTCCGAATACCCACTAGGGTTTAGCTCTCCATGGAGCAATACAAAATCAATAAATAGTTTAAGAACATTTGCATGAAAACCATAAAGAAAACCCCCTTGTAGATCGTATCGATGGTCTTGTGTAGTCGCGTGTCTTCTCCAACGAATCCCTTGTCAAGCCTAAGGCACACCTCGACAAATCAATGCCGATGAGAGCTTCCCCAATAGCTTTCTTCCAAAGGATGTCGATGTCGATGCCGTTTAATCGCCTCCAAAGACCTACAAGAACCTCTCCAAACCCTAGCCGAAAGCCCCCAAAAGATATTCAAGTGATAGAAGGGAAGGGTTCCCAAATAGATATGAAAACGGGCTATTTATAGGCTGAAATCGGACTTCTGTGAAAATCCAGAAATTCCACACGCCCGTGTGTTAATTCCACACGGCCGTGTGGAAATTCTGGAATCGTGATTTCTCGGCACCTGTGAACAGTGTTTTTGCTACACGCCCGTGTGAACTCTCTGGAATTCTGAATTTCGGCAGAATGTGAACAGTAGCTGCTACAGTATTATCTACATTATTTTGCTACAGTGCATGCTACAGTACTTCTCCAAAATACTCCCGTATCGATCGTTCTTCATCGAGGCCGTTGAATTGGGCACACAATCAACGGTAGATTATGTCGATTACTTCATTTCTCTTCATTGGCGAAGTTCTCCAATGCTACACGAGTTATAGACTTTTGTGAGTGTGACTGCCCTTGTGCCCCTCCAATGGAGGTTGGCACACACCCACAACTCTAGACTCGTGCCTTGTTCCTTGCTTGGTCCGAGAACTCCTCAACAACGGCGAACATAACCTATTCTTCCTTCTTTTTCTCTAGATCTTCTCCACAACCCTTCAATGCACAAAAGTAAACAAATGCACACTTTTTAGTGATAAAATCTGATTAAATTAATGCCCATTGCAAGATAATAACACTTCGCATTACTATAACACGAGCACTTATCAAATCCCCCCACACTTAAGCTTTTGCTTGTCCTCAAGCAAAATAGAACGTGAAAGTACTTGGGAAGAACAATTGAAAGTGCTCGGCCTTAGGTTCACCAAAAGTATGCAAAAGAAGCATTCTACAAGTAAGGGGAAATCAAAACATTGCATAAGGTTATCATTGCTCTAGCTAAAAACTCGAATCAAAAAGGAAGAAGAACTCGAAAATGTGTAGTGTGTGTGAACTCAATCAAGACAACCAACGAGTACTCCTCAAACTTTTGTTAACAAGGACTTATTTATATACGAAAAGCAAGAAAGGAAGTAGTAGCTTCACACAACCTCGAAGGTAGCCCTTTCCTAGGCGGCCGCCAAAGGTGGCTTTCACACTTTCGAGGAGGTAGCTCTTTCTACCGGGGTAGTAGCTTTCATGCATCCCATGAGATAGCTCTTTCTCTCATTAGGGCATAACTTGTATCCGACTTATGAGAGTAGCTACATACTTCATAGGTGGTAGCTCTTTCCACCCCAAATGCATAAAACAAAGCAAATATTCACAAAGTCATATATATATATATATATATATTTTTTCTTTTTCTCTTTTCCATATTTTTTTTTATTTTCCATATATATTTTTTTTTATTATATGCATTTTCCAAAGTAAAAACTAAGAACGATGATAAACTTGTCCTTAAAAACTTCAAGATTGAGTTTCCAAAAGATTCCAAGAGTAAGTTGTGCAATATGAGAATATCGAGCAAAAAATTCCGAAAATTCAAGTAGAAACTAGAGCATGATAGGATACAATGTTAAAAATTCTCCTAAACTATAAGAATACAACCGTTGCAACTAAGGTGAACCGCCATAGGCTACATGATCAAAAGCAATTGAACTCACAAGTAAAAGTGTGTGCAATGTGAACTACCCCCCACACTTAAGATGTACATTGTCCTCAATGTACGCATGCAAGCACAATAAGAAGTATAACAATCAAAACATAATGTGTGAAGGTGGGCAATTGAAACAATACTCCCCTGAACTCCTAGTGGTATGTTTAATGGAGCTATGTTCATTGAGGGTTGAGTCTCAACGGGTTGTAAAGGACACACGGTCCCATGACCGTGCCTATGACTAGTACTCAAATTCCTTGTATCCAAGACCATCTGCACATACACAAGGGGGTTCAGTGAAGCTCAATAAAAGTAAAATAAAACAAAAGAAAAAAATAAAGCTAAAAACGCCTCAAGCGTCCGTGTCGTCCGTTCTTCGATCTCCGGTGCTGCTGTCGGTGCTGATACTTGTGGATCTGGTGCTGAAAAAGAAAAGATTGACGAAGAAAAGGAGAAAATATGCTTACCGACGAAGTGAAAATCAAAAACTTCGAATATGGTCGGAAAACAACTTAAAAACTCCTTAAATGGACAAAGAGAGGGTTGGGAAAATGTGAGGAAAACATCCCTTGAGTATGGAGGCATTTAGAATTGAAAAGGAAAAAGAAGATTTTAAAATTAAAAACAACCTATCATGTTCTGTACATCCACACGGCCGTGTGGAATTTCCACACGGCCGTGTGCCTTCACTGGTAGGGTTCACAGGGGCAGTCACACCCCCCTGTGTTTCCTCTGTTTGCTTCTCAGAACATCCACACGGCCGTGTGGAAATCCCACACGGCCGTGTGCCCAACCTGGCCAACACAAGGCCGGCCACAGGGGCACCCACACGCCCCTATGGCCTCTCTGGATATCCCGAAAAACTCTAAGTGTTCCACACGGCCGTGTGGAACATCCACACGGCCGTGTGCCTTTCACGAGCTCTCTCACAGGGGTTGCCACACGCTCCTGTGTTTTCTCGGGATGTAAGGGAAGTTTCTGCACAATTTCACACGGCCGTGTGAACTTGCCACACGGCCGTGTGCCTTAACACATGGGCACTCACAGGGGCACTCACACGCCCCTGTGGACTCTCTGGGCTGAGAGTTGATGTTCTGCAGAATTTCACACGGCCGTGTGGAAATTCCACACGGCCGTGTGCCCTTCACTGGGTCGCTCACAGTGGTAGCTACACGGCCCCTGTGATGCTCGGGAAGAGCTCGAAGATGGTTCACACGGCCGTGTGGAAATTCCACACGGCCGTGTGTTTTCTCTGGATGACTTAGAAAAATCACAGGCTCTGCAGAAAATTTCAGAAACACATTCATAGCACTTAGAGCCTGTATAAACGATAAAAACACGACCAGAGATCTATGAAAACACACTCAAACGACCGAAAACTTCGACAATCAAAATTAGGCACACTAAAACACCAATAATCCATGAGAAAATCACAGCACATGCATAATAAAATCAAAACACCGAAACTAGGCAATTATTCATACTAAAACTAAACTAAGCCTAGAAAAGCATTAAAAACTTGGGTTGCCTCCCAAGAAGCGCTTGTTTAACGTCACTGAGCTTGACGTACCTCTTTCTTACCTCAAGGCGGCTTGAAAAGAGTGTGTTCCTCCCGACTAGCATTTGCGTAGCTACTTCCTTTGAACAAAAAATCTAGTTGCGCGGGTGGAGAATTCGTTGGAGGATCCAACCATCTTACTTTTGGCCTCCAAGGGAACAATTTGGGTTGGGAATTGTCCAAGCTTAGCATAGGTGGATCATTGGATGGTTTAAATATCCTCCCCACATCTTTTTCCCTTCCCAAAATCTCTTTCTTGCTTCTTATGAGTTGATCAATCCCAAAGAGAGATGCTTGCTCCATTACCTTAGGGTTTGCTTCTTCTTGTGTATTTTCATCTTGAAGAGAACATGACACTAGCAAATCCCCTTGAAAATTTCCTTGCTCATGAGCACCATCTTCATTCAAGCAATCCCAATTCTCCAAATGATCTTCTTTTTTTTTCTCTTCAATTTCTACAACATCGTACTCAGTTTGCCCCGTTTCTTCATTATCGTTCACTACCACATCCTCTCTACAAGGAGTTTGCGTTGCTTGCTCTAACACTTCATGTTCCTTGGAGAGTGTGTCAAGTATCCATCTTGATAGATTCTCAAGGTTGTTATAGGAGGCTTCATGACACTTTCGCATGGCTTCCATACTTTGGCAAGAGGCATAGGATGCTTTAATGAAGTTATCTATAGCTTTTTTCCATTGAGGTGCATCCTCTTCAAGTACCTCATCCTTTTGAAATTTCTCTTGAAGTGCTTCCCAATGTTGTCCATCATTATTCCATGAAAAATTTGGGTAGCTCCTTTCATTTGGATGATATGTGTTGTAGCATGGATTGCTTTGTTGTTGTGAAGCAATAATTCTATCAAGGCTTGTATTGAGAGCTTCAACTTTAGAATATAGCTCAATAACTCGATCAATCTCCATTTAGGCTCCTTGCAAGAAAAAGTAAGACAAAACAAAAGAAAAACAAATAAGAAGGATGGAAGAATAAGAAAGGTTAAAATAGAATGAATCATGAATAACTAAAATAACGAAGTACAAATGTCTCCAAAACGCCTAGTCCCCGGCAATGGCGCCAAAAACTTGACACGACCTTTTGCGTGCGTACCGCAAGTGCACGGCCTTGTCGAAGTAATAAAAGTTACCCCGGTGAGTGGGTAGTCGAATCCACAGGGAATAGTGTTCAGAAACAAGTGTTATCGCTATTTAGCTATGATGGGAATCGATGACGAGAAAAGTATGTATGTATAGATATAAAAGAAAATAAAAGAGTGTAAGAAGAATAATGAGGGTAGGAGAGGTAATCGATATAACGATGGGGTACCCGGACAAAGCTCCCCCTAAGACTAATGCTTCTAGTGCAAAACTAGTATTATATCCTCTACTTGATGTCTAATTGAGTCGAGGATATCCTTAAACACACGGTCCCAAACCTAAGGTCAACCGTGACTAACCCCAACACTATGTCCCGGCATTAGGATTCACGTCAACCCTTCACTCTGTTGATTGCTCAACTAAGCCCCAGGTGAGTATATCTACCTAAGCCTAACACTACGTGGAGTTGCTTTAAGCTCTAGGGATTCCTAGTGATAAAACCTGTTCCTATGTGTAGTAGTTCTAACCCTTTGGTCCAGGTGGAAGAACCCTAGTCTAAATTAAGCCCCAGTGCATAGGATTCACATCACCCCAAAACCTTGGGGGAGTTTGTCTACCTAGCACTTCACTCTATTTCGACCTCTAATGAATCAAGGAATCGGAGGTAGGGAGAAATCACAACGGAAGGGAAAGGGGTACGTCGCTACCTCACAACTCTCCCTCTCAACCCTCTTCAATCTTAAGGAGTCTAACCCTATAGAGGTTGTCACACCCTCAAAGGATAACTTAATAGATTCTCAACCCTAGTGTCACATCTAAGGGAAAACAATAACAAGATAAAATCAAGATTGAAACTCAATAAAAGAACATCAAATTAAGAAAGCATAATAAAAGTCATAGAAACAATATCATCCTAGGGTTTACAAGTCCGAATACCCACTAGGGTTTAGCTCTCCATGGAGCAATACAAAATCAATAAATAGTTTAAGAACATATGCATGAAAACCATAAAGAAAACCCCCTTGTAGATCCTATCGATGGTCTTGTGTAGTCGCGTGTCTTCTCCAACGAATCCCTTGTCAAGCCTAAGGCACACCTCAACAAATCAATGCCGATGAGAGCTTCCCCAATAGCTTTCTTCCAAAGGATGTCGATGTCGATGCCGTTTAATCGCCTCCAAAGACCTACAAGAACCTCTCCAAACCCTAGCCGAAAGCCCCCCAAAAGATATTCAAGTGATAGAAGGGAAGGGTTCCCAAATAGATATGAAAACGGGCTATTTATAGGCTGAAATCGGGCTGAATTCGGGCTGAAATTGGACTTCTGTGAAAATCCAGAAATTCCACACGCCCGTGTGTTAATTCCACACGGCCGTGTGGAAATTCTGGAATCGTGATTTCTCGGCACCTGTGAACAGTATTTTTGCTACAGTATTCCAACTATAGTACATGGCCGTGTGGAATTTCCACACGCCCGTGTGAACTCTCTGGCTTGCTGGAAAATTAATTCACACGGCCGTGTCGAATTTCCACACGCCCGTGTGAACTCTCTGGAATTCTGAATTTCGGCATGATGTGAACAGTAGCTGCTACAGTATTTATCTACAGTATTTTTGCTACAATGCATGCTACAGTACTCTCCAAAATACTCCCGAATCGATCGTTCTTCATCGAGGCCGTTGAATTGGGCACACAATCAACGGTAGATTATGTCGATTACTTCATTTCTCTTCATTGGCGAAGTTCTCTAATGCTACACGAGTTATAGACTTTTGAGAGTGTGACTGCCCTTGTGCCCCTCCAATGGAGGTTGGCACACACCCACAAGTCTAGACTCGTGTCTTGTTCCTTGCTTGGTCCGAAAACTCCTCAACAACGGCGAACATAACCTATTCTTCCTTCTTTTTCTCTAGTTCTTCTCCACAACCCTTCAATGCACAAAAGTAAACAAATGCACACTTTTTAGTGATAAAATCTGATTAAATTAATGCCCATTGCAAGATAATAACACTTCGCATTACTATAACACGAGCACTTATCAGTAATACCTCGTACAAAAGCACGAGGATCGTATTCCATGGGGCTAAGGAGCTACTCTTACTCCTCCATCGCCTATTATCTAACCCAAAAACACAAGCATGGATGTATGTTCTACTAAGGCAAAGAGATAAATACGATATGATTAAACAAATTTAAAAACATACAATGTTGTTGCAAGTACTACAATGAAGAGTGAAGGCCTATGGATGTGGATCCCCTTGAGGGGTCATCATGATACATGGATGAAAGATAAAAGGTAGCTTGGTTGATTTAGACCGAAGGATCTCAAAATTAGATCAACCCCAATTTCTCAGCTATTGAACCCTAATCCCATACGGATATCGGTTGGAATCTCTGACACGACCCCTTGCGTGTATCCCGCAAGTGCACGGGTTTGTCGAAGTAATAAATTTACCTTGGTGAGAAGGTAGTCGAATCCACAGGGAATAGGGAGATAGAATATAAGGTTTCACTAATTAAGCTATGCAGAATACGGAGAACGATAATAAGATTGATGAGTGAAAATAATGCAAAGCAATAAACTAAATAGAGAGATGGAAGAAAGAAGTGCAAGTAGGAAAATCGAGAAGGACTAACAATGAGTAAAGGGGGGTATCCGGACAAGCTACCTCTAGGGTCTATGTTTCAAGTGCAAGACTATAATATTATGCTCTCCTATTAATGTCAATTGAGTCGAGGATATCCTAAGACTCACGGTCCCAAACCTAAGGACAACCGTGACTAACTCCAATACTATGCCCCGGTATTAGGATTCACAACACCCTTCACTCTGTCACCTAGATGACTAAGCCCCATGGGAGTCCATCTGCCTAAACCTCACACTATGTGGAGTTGCATTATGCTCTAGGGATTCCTAGTGATTAAACCTGTTCCTATACGTAATTCTAACCCTTTGGTCCAGGTGGAAGAATCCTAGTCTAGATTGAGCCCCAGCAAATAGGATTCACTACAACCCTCCACTCTATTACTTACGTAACTAAGCCCTAGGGGAGTTTATCTACCTATTGCTTCACTCTATTTCGACCGCTATTAAATCAAGGAATCGGAGGTAGGGAGAAATCACATCGAAGGGGAAAGGGGTACATTGCTACCTCACAACTCTCCCACTCAACCCTCGTTAATCTTGAGTAGTCTAATCCTATAGGAGTTGTCACACCTCCAAAGGAAAGCCTAGATTGCTCTCAACCCTAATGTCACGTTTAAGGGAAAACAATATGAAAGGATAATCAAGATTAAAAACTCAATTTTATTCATCAATGATGGAAAGCATAATAATAAATGTCAAAGAAACATAAGAAACCCTAAAGTTTACAAGTCCGAATACCCCACGAGGGGTTTAGCTCCTCATAGAGCTATACATGTTCATCAACGTGAGAAATAAAGCATAAAACATAGACATCAATGAAAAACCCCCTCGAATTAGTGTGGCCGTGGTCTTGTGCAAACGTCGAACCTCGAAATCGATGCCGACGACGCGCTAGAACCTCCACGAAACCCTCTCCGAAACCCTAGCCGCACTCCAGGAAGTTGGGGAAAAGATATGTCCAAAGATCCCTCCAAAGGTTGCAAAAATCCCCTTTTATATTGTTGAATCGCGGCTTTAAAATTGGACTTATCGGGGGCTTCACACGGCCGTGTGGAATTTCCACACGCCCGTGTGAAGCTTCTGTCTCGGCTGAAAAATTAATTTCACACGGCCGTGTGGAATTTCCACACGCCCGTGTGTCTTCACTGGATGGCTGAAATTGCAAAACACACGGCCGTGTGGAATTTCCACACGCCCGTGTGACTTCTCTGTCTGGCTGGAAAATGGCTCACACGGCCGTGTGGAATTTCCACACGCCCGTGTGACTTCTCTGGAACACTAATCTTCAGCTGAACAGGCTTGGTAACTTGCCGAAACGCCTCCCGGGTCCATTGTTCTTCATCGAGGCCATTACTTGGGCACACAAGCAACGGTAGGTCGCGCCGATTGCTTCAAGTCTTCTTCTTTCGCGAGATTCTCCTAAGTAACACGGATTGGACTTGTTGTGAATGTGACTGCCTTTGTGCCCCTACAAAAGAGGTTGGCACACATCCACAAGTCCAAATACGTGCTTCGTTCCTTGCTTGGTCCGAGAACATCCCAACATTGGCGAACGCGACCTAATTTCATTCTTCTTCTCCAATTAGGGTCCACAATACCTTCAATGCACAAGAGAACACAAATGCACACATTTAGTGATAAAACCTGATAAAAAGTATGCTTAATGTAAGATAATAGCGCTTCGCGATACTATAACACAAGCACTTATCAAACCCCCCCACACTTAAGCTTTTGCTTGTCCTCAAGCAAAATAGAATGTGAAAGTACTTGGGAAGAACAATTGAAAGTGCTCGGCCTAGTTCACCAAAAGCATGCAAAAGAAGCATTCTATAAGTAAGGGGAACTCAAAACATTGCATAAGGTTACCAATGCTCTAGCTAAAAACTCGAATCAAAAAGGATGAAAACTCGAAAATGTGTTAGTGTGTGCGATCTTACTCAAGAGAACCGACGAGTACTCCTCAAACTTTGGTTAGAAAGGACTTATTTATATACAAAAACAAAAAATAGTGGTGGAAGTAGTAGCTTCACACATCCTTGAAGGTAGCCCTTTCCTAGGCGGCCGCCAAAGGTGGCTTTCACTCTTTCGAGGAGGTAGCTCTTTCTACCGGGGTAGTAGCTTTCACGCATCCCATAAGATAGCTCTTTCTCTCATTAGGGCATAACTTGTATCCGACTTATGAGAGTAGCTGCATACTTCATAGGCGGTAGCTCTTGCCACCCCAAATGCATAATTAAAACAAAGCTAATATTTACAAACTCATATATTTTTTTCTCTTTTTCTCTTTTCATTTTTCCACTTTTTTTTTTTCATTTTCATCTTTTTTTTTTTTTTTATATATGCATTTTCCAAAGTAAAACTAAGAACAACGATAAACTTGTCCTTAAAAACTTCAAGATTGAGTTTCCAAAAGATTCCAAGAGTAAGTTGTGCAATATAAGATAATCGAGCAAAAATTCCCTAAAATTCAAGTAGAGACTAGAGCATGATAGGATACAATGTTGAAAATTCTCCTAAACTATAAGAATACAACCGTTGCAACTGAGGTGAACCGCCATAGGCTACATTAGCATAAGCAATTGAACGCACAAGTAAAGGTGTGTGCAATGTGAACTCCCCCCCACACTTAAGATGTACATTGTCCTCAATGTACGCATATAAGCACAATAATAAGTGAAAACGATAAAAGCAATTAGTATGGAAGTGGCAATTGAAACATTACTCCCCTGAACTCCAAGTGTTGCGTTTGATGAAGCTAGGTCATTGAGAGTTGAGTCTCAATGGTTCGTGGAGCACACACGATTCCATGACCGTGTCAATGACTATTCCTCAAAATCCTTACATCCAAGACCATCTGCGCACACATAAACGAGGATTCAGTAAAGCTCAATAAAACTCGAGTATATAAAATGTAAAGCAATGAATACAACTCGAGATAAAAAGAAAAAACAAAATAAAAGCTATACTCAGAAGGAGAATCCTTTCTGAGTACTACAAGTCCAAAATAAAGTAAAGATATACAGAAATGACAAATAAAAGAAAAGAATCTAAAATCTAAGACGCCTCAGCGTCGGTGTCCTGAGTGGTGGCCTCTGGTGCTGCTGGAGGCTCTGGATCTGCTGGTGATGCTGGAGCTGCTGGTGCTGAGGGAGATGGAGGTGGTGGAGTGGACACTCGAGGTCGGACCACGAAGGAGGAGGAGGCGACAATCTGCTCGAAGATCTGTCGCAAGCTCTGGAACTGCGTCATCACCTCCTGGTGCTGTGTAATCTGTGTGGCCCTAACCTCGGCCACCTCGGTCTGTAGGATCCCCACTGCGCTCTCGAGGCGCTCCAGTCTGTCCTGGCCTCAAGATGGTGAAAACATCTGCATCGGAGATGGCTCCGGCGCGGTGGGGGGTACCTCGGTCTCTGTGTCCTGCGGGGGTGGCTCCAATGCTGCCCGGGACCCCTCGCCCTGCTCTGTATGGGGTATAATCCAGGTATACGTCCCTGATCCTCCTCTGCGGATCATACCCATCATCCTCAAGGTATCTGTGCCCAGGGGAACTGGTACGTTTGTCTTCTCTGCTCCCCTGACTCCATCTCTGAGCCCCAGGCCAATGAGAAGTCTGGTAATGTAGGGGCCTGCAAAGATAACTCCTACCCTGGGATACTGGCCCTGATGGCGAATGTAGTCGGCCACAATGTGCCCCAGGTGGAGTGGCTCACTCTCCACCATCGAATACAAGTAGAGGAGCTCCTGGCGACTCAGAACACCAGTACTGTCTCCCCTGCCACTAATAGATCTTCTCATAACTGCGTGTAGACATCTATAGGCAGGTCGAGAAAGGCATGAAGCCTTGGAGACACCCGGCTCGTACTGACCCTGACCACAAAGTCTGCTATACACCTGCTGCGGTGTCACGGTACCTGGGTAGTCAGTAGGAAGTAAAGAATACTCCTCAGTCTCGGTAAATGCCTCCTCATAGAGGCCCATCCCGATCAAAAACTGGCTCATACTGAGGCTGTAATGTCGACCGAGGGCTCTGAACTGAACTGTGGTGCCCTCGGTGAAACTGCTGTACCCCCGGTCGAACTCAAACGACGCCAGGACCTCTAAGGTGAGCGGTCGGATCACCGAGTCCCGGATAACCATCAATCTCTCCCAGCTACCGACTGAGAGCAGCTCGCCAATCTCATCTGCGACGCTGTCTCCTCCCTGAATACTCCTCACTATACTCAAATCCAAATATCTCGTCTTTCCAAAACGGAGTCCTGATAAACGCTCGAACCGAACCTGATGCTCGGTTATACTGAACTCTGTCTCTGCTGGAGGAGGTGTGGGCTCACGGGGGCGCTTCCCTGTCAATTTCCTGGGTCTAGAAGACATTCCTGTAAGATTGGAAAAGAAAACAATCAAAAACAGTTCAAAATAACCAATCTGCAGAAATCCACACGGCCGTGTGTTAATTCCACACGCCCGTGTGGAGTTTCTGACGGGCAAAGCATCACGGCCGTGGGGTTAAAAATCCACAATTTACATCTAAATTCGTTCTAATTTCATTCTAAGCATGCTCGTATGTAATGTAAACATTCAAACCAAGCAAAATTGTATAAAAGAACGAATTGAATCAAGAATTGACGAAGAAAAAGGTACTGAAGGTCTCACCGGCGGTGAAGATGAAAAACAAAGTAATACGGCCGGAAAACTCGAACAAATTCCTTCAAAAACCTCAGAGAAAGTCGGGGAAGTGATAGAGAGGGTAGGAGAGAAGTTTAGAGTGGAGAATGAAGAGGCACAAGTGATTTCTATAAGAAAAACGCGCGGCTTTTGAAGTTCTCTAAATTCACACGGCCGTGTGAAGTAACCACACGGCCGTGTGCCTCAGAAATTAGGGTTCACAGGGGCCAACACACGCCCCTGTGCGCACTCTGGTCATTCTCTGAACTACCTCACACGGCCGTGTGTTAATTCCACACGGCCGTGTGCCTCCACAGGGGTCTCCACAGGGCCACCCACACGGGCCTGTGGACTCTCGGGAAAACACAGACGCTCTCTGAAAGATTTTCACACGGCCGTGTGAAACATCCACACGGCCGTGTGCCCAACTTGGCCAAGAACACAAGGCCGGCCACAGGGGCACCTCACACGCCCCTGTGGCTTCTCTGACTTGCCCGAGAAACAATAAATGTTTCACATGGCCGTGTGAATAATCCACACGGCCGTGTGTCTTGACAAGCTCTCCCACAGGGGCTCACACACGCCCCTGTGGTTTCTCGGGATGAAAGGGAATTCCTGCAGAATTTTCACACGGCCGTGTGGAAATCTCACACGGCCGTGTGCCTTAGCACAATGGCACTCACAGGGGCATCTACACACCCCTGTGGACTCTCTGGAAAAGAGTTGAAGTTCTGCGAAATTTCACACGGCGGTGTGTTAATTCCACACGGCCGTGTGCCCCTTCTCAAGTTTTTCACAGGGGCAAAGTCACGCCCCTGTGTCTTCTCTGGTTGAGCTCCAATTGGTAACACACGGCCGTGTGTTAATTCCACACGGCCGTGTGTTTTCTCTGGTTTACTTAGAAAATTCTACAGACTCTCAGAAAAATTCAGAAATTCTTTTAAAACACTTAGAGCCTGTATAAACCATAAAAACACGACCAGAGACTATCGAAAACACACTCAACCGACTCAAACTTCGTCAATTAACGTTAAGGCACACGTAAATAATCGAAAATCCACATGAAAACTCAGCATATGCACATGAAAATTTGGACACCATTGCTAAGACTTTTATTCAATCCTAAAACTAAACTAGGTCCTAGAAAAACTGCAAAACACTTGGGTTGCCTCCCAAGAAGCGCTTGTTTAACGTCACTTAGCTTGACGTACCTGTCTTACCTTACGGAGGTTCATGAGTGGAATTTGCCCTCTTCCCTATAATTTGAAAGCAAGCATTGCATAATCGTTGCAAGGTAGAGGGAGAATTATCGAGTTTGTTACCACACATGGGTGAAACACCCTTACTCCGTGAATGCTCATCCCCTTTCTTGTTGGGGTTCTTTTTGTGGCGACGTCTCGACCTCTTCAATCTCCGAAGGACTTTCTTTCTAAGCTCCTTCTCCTTCTTGATGTCTGTTTCAACTGAAACAAGCGCGAGCACTTCTTCCTCTTCAGTCTCCATGTCTTGGTCCGGCCACCCTTCATATGGATCCGGGTTAAACATATCCTGCATATATTCATCAATGCAATCATCAGTGACATCAAGATAATATAGAGCATCATCAAAATCAAGAGAATGTCGCATGGCTTCGGCGAGGCGGTAAGTGAGCTTGTCGTCCCCAACCCTAAGTGTGAGCTCTCCACCGTCCATGTCTATCAAAGCTTTGGAAGTGCGCAAGAACGGCCTCCCAAGGATCAGCGGCACCTCGACATCCTCGTCTACATCGAGCACTACAAAGTCGACCGGGAAAATGTACTTATCCACTTTCACCAACACATCTTCAACAATACCCCTCGGATGCCTCACCGATCTATCCGCAAGCTGAAGTGTCATCCGGGTAGGTCTAGGCTCGCCCAAGCCTAGCTTTTGGAAGAACGTGTAGGGCATGACATTGATGCTTGCCCCCGAGTCGGCTAGTGCCATCTCCTCACCCATATCACCAATATTGCACGGTATGATAAAACTTCCGGGGTCCTTCCTCTTGCTTGGCATATTCTTCTGTAGCACTGCCGAACAGTTTGCATCGAGGATGACGGATGCACTTTCCTCTAACTTCCTCTTATTGGTCAAGAGGTCTTTTAAGAACTTCGCGTACTTGGGCATTTGGGCTAATGCTTCCGCGAATGGAATGTTGATGTGCAATTGCTTGAAGACACCCAGAAATTTCTTGTATTGCTCATTGTCTTGGTCATTCTTCAATCGTGAAGGATAGGGAATTCTCGGCTTGTAAGGTGGGGGTGCCACCTCTTTCTCCTTTGGTGCTCCATCCTCTATTTCCACGACTTCGGGTGAGTCCTTAGTCTTCTCAAGAGGGAGATGTCCCTCAACCTCCTTACCACTTCTCAAGGTAATTGCCTTTAGTTGTTCTCTTGGGTTGGTCTCCGTATTGCTAGGCAAACTACCTTGAGGTCTCTCCGCCAAAGTCTTCGCAATTTGCCCTACTTGGTTCTCCAAGTTGTGTAGGGAGGCGGTGTGATTACGAAGAGTAGCTTCCACCGATTGGAACCTTGCGTCCGAAGAAGAAACGAACCGTGTGAGGGCTCTCTCTAGGTCAGTCATCTTTCCCTCCAACCCGGTCACTCGGCTTTCTAAATTCGGAGCTTGTTGACTTTGAAATCCCGGTGGTGCACTATTTTTGTTCTGTTGTGACTGTCCTTGATTGCTCCAAGAGAAGTTCGGATGGTTCTTCCATCCCGGATTGTATGTACCACTATACGGGTTGCCTTGGCCTTGTCCTCGATATGAATTCCCCACAAAATCGGCCTGCTCTACCGCACTAGTGCCTCCAATAGCAATAGGACAATCGCTTGAAGCATGTCCTCCCCCACAACCGTTACAAGTAGTGATGGCTGCAACTCTTGGCGAAGCTAGAGCATCTAGCTTCTTACTCAACGATTCCACTTGTGCTGCCAACGATGTAACCGCATCAACCTCATGAATTCCGGCAACCTTTTTCCTATCCCTTGAGTTCCATTGATAGCTATTCATAGCCATCTCCTCTACAAGGTGCCGAGCTTCACCGGGAGTCTTGCTTCCAAGAGTCCCTCCGGCCGCCGCATCTAAGAGTTGCTTTGTACTCAGATTCAACCCGTTGTAAAATGTGTGAATAATCATCCACTCTGGAAATCCATGTTGCGGACATTTGCGAAGGAGCTCTTTGAACCTGTCCCATGTCTCGAATAGAGACTCCAATTCCATCTGTACAAAGGAAGATATCTCATTCCGGAGTCTTGCAGATTTCCCCGGTGGAAAGTATCTAGCCAAGAATGCCTCGGCCATTTCCTCCCACGTAGTAATGGAGGCTCTAGGTAATGAGTGCAACCAATGCCTTGCTTTTCCTTTCAATGAAAATGGGAAGGCTCTCAATCGAATTGCATCGTCCGTCACTCCATTTATCTTCAACATGTCACACACTTCCAAGAAATTTTCTATGTGACTGTTAGGGTCTTCATCGGCTAACCCATTAAACTGTGCGGACTGTTGCAACATCTGAATGAACGGCGGCTTCAATTCGAAATTCATTGCTGTAATTGGGGGCCTCACGATGCTTGATTGGGTCCCCATAACTGCGGGTCTAGCAAAATCGGACAACGTTCGCTGCTGCTCGTTCTGTTCTGCCATTGTCTCTGACCCTTCTGTCTCAATATCGGCTTGATTTGATGCTTCTTGTGCAGGTTCTTTCCCTTTACGATGTGTTCTTCTTCCAATGTCTGGGTCTCCTTCAACAAGTATTGAAGGGTTCCCACGGGTCATAACCTGGAGCCGAAAACAAAGAAAAGAAAGATAAGAACAATGATAGGTAAAGAAAATATGAAATAGAATGCGAGGTGAATAGCTAAAATAGTGAAAAACAAATATCTAAAACGCCTATTCCCCGGCAACGGCGCCAAAAACTTGACACGACCCCTTGCGTGTATCCCGCAAGTGCACGGGTTTGTCGAAGTAATAAATTTACCTTGGTGAGAAGGTAGTCGAATCCACAGGGAATAGGGAGATAGAATATAAGGTTTCACTAATTAAGCTATGCAGAATACGGAGAACGATAATAAGATTGATGAGTGAAAATAATGCAAAGCAATAAACTAAATAGAGAGATGGAAGAAAGAAGTGCAAGTAGGAAAATCGAGAAGGACTAACAATGAGTAAAGGGGGGTATCCGGACAAGCTACCTCTAGGGTCTATGTTTCAAGTGCAAGACTATAATATTATGCTCTCCTATTAATGTCAATTGAGTCGAGGATATCCTAAGACTCACGGTCCCAAACCTAAGGACAACCGTGACTAACTCCAACACTATGCCCCGGTATTAGGATTCACAACACCCTTCACTCTGTCACCTAGATCACTAAGCCCCATGGGAGTCCATCTGCCTAAACCTCACACTATGTGGAGTTGCATTATGCTCTAGGGATTCCTAGTGATTAAACCTGTTCCTATACGTAATTCTAACCCTTTGGTCCAGGTGGAAGAATCCTAGTCTAGATTGAGCCCCAGCAAATAGGATTCACTACAACCCTCCACTCTATTACTTACGTAACTAAGCCCTAGGGGAGTTTATCTACCTATTGCTTCACTCTATTTCGACCGCTATTAAATCAAGGAATCGGAGGTAGGGAGAAATCACATCGAAGGGGAAAGGGGTACATTGCTACCTCACAACTCTCCCTCTCAACCCTCGTTAATCTTGAGTAGTCTAATCCTATAGGAGTTGTCACACCTCCAAAGGAAAGCCTAGATTGCTCTCAACCCTAATGTCACGTTTAAGGGAAAACAATATGAAAGGATAATCAAGATTAAAAACTCAATTTTATTCATCAATGATGGAAAGCATAATAATAAATGTCAAAGAAACATAAGAAACCCTAAAGTTTACAAGTCCGAATACCCCACGAGGGGTTTAGCTCCTCATAGAGCTATACATGTTCATCAACGTGAGAAATAAAGCATAAAACATAGACATCAATGAAAAACCCCCTCGAATTAGTGTGGCCGTGGTCTTGTGCAAACGTCGAACCTCGAAATCGATGCCGACGACGCGCTAGAACCTCCACGAAACCCTCTCCGAAACCCTAGCCGCACTCCAGGAAGTTGGGGAAAAGATATGTCCAAAGATCCCTCCAAAGGTTGCAAAAATCCCCTTTTATATTGTTGAATCGCGGCTTTAAAATTGGACTTATCGGGGGCTTCACACGGCCGTGTGGAATTTCCACACGCCCGTGTGAAGCTTCTGTCTCGGCTGAAAAATTAATTTCACACGGCCGTGTGGAATTTCCACACGCCCGTGTGTCTTCACTGGATGGCTGAAATTGCAAAACACACGGCCGTGTGGAATTTCCACACGCCCGTGTGACTTCTCTGTCTGGCTGGAAAATGGCTCACACGGCCGTGTGGAATTTCCACACGCCCGTGTGACTTCTCTGGAACACTAATCTTCAGCTGAACAGGCTTGGTAACTTGCCGAAACGCCTCCCGGGTCCATTGTTCTTCATCGAGGCCATTACTTGGGCACACAAGCAACGGTAGGTCGCGCCGATTGCTTCAAGTCTTCTTCTTTCGCGAGATTCTCCTAAGTAACACGGATTGGACTTGTTGTGAATGTGACTGCCTTTGTGCCCCTACAAAAGAGGTTGGCACACATCCACAAGTCCAAATACGTGCTTCGTTCCTTGCTTGGTCCGAGAACATCCCAACATTGGCGAACACGACCTAATTTCATTCTTCTTCTCCAATTAGGCTCCACAATACCTTCAATGCACAAGAGAACACAAATGCACACATTTACTGATAAAACATGATAAAAGGTATGCTTAATGTAAGATAATAGCGCTTCGCGATACTATAACACAAGCACTTATCAATCTCTTCCTAACCAACATCCCTACGATTGCATTAAGTACAAGGAGATCCAAAATAAGGAAAACACTAAACCCTAGTCTATCCTTATAGCTCGGAGGGCTATCGACACCCAATTTCTCTGTGTGCCAATACAAGTAACACCTTTTAGTTCATTAACGACCTAATACACGTGAGTAGGTCATATCTACGTGTATAATTCAAGAAAGAACTACGGATCTCTCCATGTGGTAGTTCTAGACATGAAGCACAATGAACTAAATCTTAAACCAAACCAAGCTTGCAATTAAGTAAAGATCATCCAAAATACATGATTAAACCCCCCCCCCCCCCCCTAAGGTTCACCAACATCCGGTGGCCTTGGGGGTCTAGTGTACCATCAAGCAAGTAACAACAAAAATACAAAGTAAATCACTTAAAAATCTCATAAATAACATTCCCTAGATGAAATGATGAAGGAGGAGGTGGAGGTCCGGCCGAATGATGCTTTCCCCCCGTCCAAGATATATCGAATGATGCTTACCTTGACTTGGATCCTTGCCTCCTTGATGGTGAAGCTTCTCCCTTTCAAAATGATGCTCTTGCCTCCTTCCTTGGCTCCAAATCGTCGTCTCTCCAAAGATTTCTTCGTTTCTTCCCTTTAGATGCCGCCCAAGAAGTCTCCCATGTGTGCCCTAAAAACATCCATAAATATTCCCGCTGTATCCCGGGGTGGATAGATAGGCAAAGACAAGGCAAAAACTTGTCTCATATGGGGGTGCATCCTGGGGTGGATAGGTGGATCCCGGGGTGGATAGATGGATCCCGAGGTGGATAGGGGGCTGTGAGAGCTAGTTGAAATTCACTGTCTTTTGATGCTCACGGTCCCTTATACGGCCCCGTATACTGCACTGTTCACTCTTATGCACTTCCATCATTTCCAGCCAAAAACTCCTCAGGTGCAACAGCAACTGTAATAGTAAATATGCTACAGTACTCCATCTATAGTGCTGCGACACCTGAATTTCATCCTTTTTTCACCCAAATTGCATTCTCGTGCTCCTCATGACTCCCCCGTGTTCTACAACATAAATGATAGTCGATTAAGCACGAAACGGGCATCAATTCTTAAGAAAATACATGCTAAGTGTATAAAATACGTATATTAAAATATATACATTTAGACACTTATCACGCAACTAAGCCCTAGGGGAGTATATCTACCTAAGCCTAACACTACATGGGATCGCTTTAAGCTCTAGGGATTCCTAGTGATAAAACCTGTTCCTATGCTTAGTTCTAACACTTTGGTTCAGGTGGAAGAACCCTAGTCTAGATTAAGCCCCAGTGCTTAGGATTCACGTTAACCCTTCACTCTGTTGCTTGCACAACTAAGCCCCAGGGAAGTTTATCTACCTAGCACTTCGCTATATCTCGACCGCTAAGAAATCAAGGAAAACGGAGGTAGGGAGAAATCACACCGGAGAGGAAAGGGGACGCTTCGCTACCTCACGGCGCACCCTCTCAACCCTCTTCAATCTTAAGTAGTCTATTCCTATAGGAGCTGTCACACCTCCAAAGGACAACCTAGATTATTCTCAACCCTAGTGTCATGGCTAAGCGAAACCAATTGAAAGAGACAATTAAAATTAAAACTCAAATTTATTCATCAATAATGGAAAAGCATAATAGCAATGTCATAGAAACATAATAATCCTAGGGTTTTACAAGTCCGAATACCCATGAGGGGTTTAGCCCCTCATGGAGCTACACATGTTCATCAAAATATGAAAGAAAGCACAAATTAAATACATTGATGAAAAACCCCTTACGTATGGTGTGGCTGTGGTCTTGTGCGGCTGTCAAACATCGATTACGATGCCAATGGCGCGGTCCAAACGTCCACGAAGTCCTCTTCGCAACCCTAGCCGCACTCTCCAGAAGTTGGGGAGAAAGTTAGGTTAAAATATATGTAAAAAGTCTCCAAATCGGGCTTTTATAATGTTGAGTCACGGCTTTAAAATGGACTTATCGGGACTTCACACGGCCGTGTGGAATTTCCACACGCCCGTGTGAAGTTTTTGGATTGTTGGAAAATTAATTCACACGGCCGTGTGAAATTTCCACACGCCCGTGTGAAATTTCCACACGCCCGTGTGAATTCTCTGGAATCCTGATTTTTGGCAGAAAGTAAACAGTAGCTTGCTACAGTGTTCTACTATAGTACAAGCTACAGTGTTGCTATAGTAACTCACCAAAACACTCCAAAATCCGTTATTCTTCATCGAGGCCATTGATTTGGGCACGCAATCAATGGTAGATCATGCCGATTTCTTGAAGTCTCCTTCTTTGTGAAGTTCTCCTAAGCTACACAAGTTAGACTTGCTATGAATGTGACTGCCTTTGTGTCCCTCCAAAGGAGGTTGGCACACACTCACAAGTCTAGGCTCGTGCCTTGTTCCTTGCTTGTTCCGATAAGTTCCCAACAACGGCGAACACGATCTAACTTTGTTTTTCTTCTCCAAATTAGCTCCACAAACCAATAATGCATAAGAATACACAAATGCACACCATTTAGTGATAAAAAATCTGATAAAAGATATGTACATTGTAAGATAATAATGCTTCGCGTTACTATAACACAAGCACTTATCAAAAACATAAATGAACCCCCTTGTGATGCGTGGCTGTGGTCTTGTAAGGTTGCTCCGTCCTCTCCACCAAGCTCCTCGTCAAAGTTAGGGCACACCTCACCGTATCGGTGCCGACAAATGCTCCCTCAGTAGGTATCTTCCGATGGGCCTTGATGTCGATGCTGAAAACTCTCTCCAATCCTCCATAAAGTCCTTTCCAAACCCTAGCCACCATCATCCAAAAGATAGGCGAAAATATCCAGAAAAAGTCACGAAAAGTCATTAACAGTACTAAGTCGCAGTTGTAAATCGGCTGAAATTGGGCATCCACACGGCCGTGTGGAATTTCCACATGCCCGTGTGGATTCTCTAGAATCAGATTTTTGGCGTACAGTTAACAGTAAACTGCTACAGTGATTGCAACATCGGTTTCTTATAGTACCTGCTACAGTACTCAAGCATCTAATGTTCCTAATTTCATCGTTCTTCATCAAGGCCGTTGAATTGAGCACACAATCAACGGTAGATCATGTCGATTGCTACATTTCTTCTTATTGGTGAGGTTCTCCAATGTTACACGGATTAGACCCTTTGTGAATGTGACTACCTTTGTACCCTCCAAAGGAGGTTGGCACACACCCACAAGTCTAAACTCGTGCCTTGTTCCTTATTTGGTCCAAGAACTCCCCAACAACGGCCAACATGACCTAACTTTACTCTTTATTCTCTAAATTGGCTCAAAAGTTGAAAGGAGGTTGGCACAAAAGAACACAAATGCACACAAATTAATGATAAAATCTGAGAAAAGTAATGTTCAATATAAGACAATAACACTTCGTATTACTATGACACGAGCACTTATCACTCCACCAACAAATGTTAAGGGATTTCAAAGTTTCTTGGGGCAAGTAGGGTTCTATAAGCGGTTCATCAAGGATTTTTCAAAAAATCACACAACCGTTGACTAAACTCCTGGAAAAAGATGCTCTTTATGATTTTGAGGATGAATGTGAGGCAGCGTTTAATGTGTTAAAAGAGAAGTTATTTCAAGACCCAATTTTGATCACACTGGATTGGAATGAACTATTTGAGCTTATGTCCGATGCAAGGGACTATGCTATTGGAACAGTTCTTAGGGTGAGAAAGGGCAAGCAGTTCCAACTGATATAGTATGCTTGTAAGACTCTTACAAGTGCTCAAGAGAATTATACCACTACAGAGAAAGAGTTGCTAGCAGTTGTATTCGTCCTTGACAAGTTTAGGCCGTATCTCATCTTGTCAAGAGATATTGTCTTTACAGATCACTCAGCTCTTCGTTATCTCATGAACAAGGCTGATGCTAAACCAAGATTGATTTAGTGGATATTACTTCTACAAGAGTTTGATATGGAGGTAAAAGATAAGAAAGGGACTGAAAATATGGTTGCAGATCACTTGTCTCGGTTAGAGGGAAGTGTTGGACAAGAGCAATTAAGCGAGGAGATTAATGATTTCTTACTGGAGGAGCACTTGTACTCGGTCCAGGACTCAGCATAGTCAAGTAATACTCCATGGTTTGCAGACTTTGTCAATTACTTGTTAGGGAAGGTGATAAGTGCTTGTGTTATAGTAATGCGAAGTGTTATTATCTTGCAATGAGCATTGATTTAATCAAATTTTATCACAAAAAAGTGTGGATTTGTTTACTTTTGTGCATTGTAGGGTTGTGAAGATAAATTGGAGAAAAGGAACAAAGTTAGATTATGTTCGCCGTTGTTGGGGAGATTTTCGGACTAAGCAAGGAACAAGGCATGAGCATAGACTTGTGAGTGTGTGCTAACCTCCTTTGGAGGGGCACAAAGGCAGTCACATTCATAATAAGTCTAGCTCGTGCTAACAAGGAGAACTTCACCAAATCAGGAGATTTGAAGCAATCGGCACAATCTACCATTGATTGTGTGCCCAATTCAACGGCCTCGATGAAGAACGACGAATGCGGGAGCGTTTCGGCACAATCACTATAGCATGTTACTGTTTATTGTCTGCCAAAATTCAGAAAACCAGCAACTTCACACGGGCGTGTTCTCAAATTCTACACGGCCGTGTGAAATCCCGATTTCAGCAATTTAAAGCTGTGACTCAACATTATAAAAGCCCATTTTGGAGATTATTTTGGGGAAATTTTTGGTTCTCTTCTGACCTAACTTCTAGAGAGGAGAGGCTAGGGTTTGGAGAGGACTTCGTGGACTTTTGGAACGCGTCATCGGCGTCGACATCAACGTCCGACGGCCGCACAAGACCACGGCCACACCGCACAAAGGGGGTTTTCATCTATGCATTCAATTTGTACTTCGTTTATTGTTTTGCCTTAGCCGTGTCACTAGGGTTGAAGACAATCTAGGTTATCGTTTGGAGTTGTGATAACTCCTATAGGGTTAGACTACTTATGATTGAAGAGGATTGAGAGGGCGAGTCGTAAGGTAGCGGAATGCCCTCTTTTCCCTCCGATGTGATTCTCCTTACCTCCATGTTCCATGATTTATTTGCGGTTGAGATAAGGTCAAGTGATAGGAGATAAACTCCACTAGGGCTTAGTTGCGCGAGCAACAGAGTGAAGGGTTGAAGTGAATCTTAGTGCTGGGAATTAATGTAGACTAGGGTTCTCTCACCTGGACCAAAGGGTTAGAACTACACATAGGAACAGGGTTAATCACTAGAAATCCCTAGAATTTAAAGCAATTCCACGTAGTGTGAAGTTTAGGTAGATAGACTCCCCTAAGGCTTAGTTGACAGGTCAACGAGAGTCAAGGGTCATAGTGAAACCTAATGCCGAAGCATAGTGTTGGGGTTAGTCACGGTTGACATTAGGTTTGGGACCGTGTGTTTAAGGATCACCTCAACTCAATTAACATCAATAGGAGAGTATAATAGCATTGTCTTGCACTAGAAGCATAAGTCCTAAGGGTAGCTTGTCCGGGTACCCATCTTTACTCATTGCTTGTCCTACTCTTTTACTTCTATTTGCACTCTGTCACCTTCCACAATTCTATTTTAATTCTTGTTTTTATTAGTTTCTTTCACACTCACTCATTAATTTCTTTCCACAAATCACATTAGCTACATAGTGAATACTTGTATCTCAAATCCCTATTCCTTGTGGATACGACTATCCACTCACTAGGGTATTTTATTACTTCGATAACCCGTGCACTTTCGTGCCCCTGCCAAAAGGTTCTTAAGCAAGGGCTCACATTCCAGCAAAAGAAAAAATTCCTCAGTGATTTGAAGAATTACTTCTGGGATGATCCATTCCTTTTTCGCATCTGTGCAGACCATGTAGTTCAAAGATGTCTATCAATTGAAGAAGGATGGGATATTCTTGCTCATTGACACTCAAGACAGTGTGGATGCCAGATTTCAGCCAATTTACAACTGCATGATAAGCGCTCGTGTTATAGTAATGCGAAGTGTTATTATCTTACAATGAGTATTACTTTCATCAGATTTTATCACTAAAAAGTATGCATTTGTGTACTTTTGTGCACTGTAGGGTTATGAAGATAATTTGGAGAGTGATAAGTGCTCGTGAAGGGTTGACGTGAATCCTAATACCGGGGCATAATGTTGGGGTTAGTCACGGTTGTCCTTAGGTTTGGGACCGTGTATCTAAGGATTTCCTCGACTCAGTTGACATCAATAGGAAAGTATAATAGCATCGTCTTGCACTGGAAACATAGATCCTAGAGGTAGCTTGTCCGGATACCCTATTTCATCCATTGCCAGTTTCTCTCTATTCTCTTTTACTTGCACTTTCTTATCTTCCATCTTTCTATTCGATTTCTTGTCTTTTATTGTATTTTCTTCCATATTCACTCATCGATTCTATTCTTATCTTTCCATAGTCCACATAGCTTAAATAGTGAAATCTTGTATTTTAACTCCCTATTCCCTGTGGATTCGACTACCCACTCACCGGGGTAAATTTTATTACTTCGACAAACCCGTGCACTTGCGGGATACATGCAAGGGGTCGTGTCAAGTTTTTGGTGCCGTTGCCGGGGAATAGGCGTTTTAGATATTTGTTTTTCACTATTTTAGTTATTCACTTCACTTTCTATTTCACAGTTTCTTTATCTATCATTGTTCTTATTTTTCTTTCTTTTACTTTGGCTTCAGGTTATGACCCGCGGCAATCCTTCGATTGTTGTTGAAGGAGATCCGGGCATTGGACGAAGAACACATCGCAAGGGTAAAGAACCTGCGTAAGAAGCTTCTAATCAAGCCGATATTGAGACCGAAGGGTCAGAAACAATGGCACAACAGAATGAACAGCAGAGGACATTGTCCGACTTTGCTAGACCTGCAGTCATGCGGACCCAATTGAGCATTGTGAGGCCCCCAATTATAGCAATGAATTTTGAGTTAAAGCCGTCATTCATTCAGATGTTCCAACAGTCTGTACAATTTTATGGGTTGGTCGATGAAGATCCCAATAGTCATATAAAGAATTTCCTTGAAGTGTGCGTCATGTTGAAGATTAATGGAGTGACAGACGATGCGATTCGTTTGAGAGCCTTCCCATTTTCATTAAAGGGAAAAGTAAGACATTGGCTTCATTCATTACCGAGAGCATCCATCACTACGTGGGAAGAGATGGCCGAGGCATTCTTGGCTAGATACTTTCCGCCAGTAAAGTCAGCAAGGCTCCGGAATGAGATATCATCCTTTATGCAAATGGAATTGGAGTCTCTATTCAAGACATGGGATAGGTTCAAGGAGCTCCTTCGCAAGTGCCCACAACATGGATTTCCCGAGTGGATGATCATTCACACCTTCTATAACGGGTTGAATCCGAGTACCAAGCAACTCTTAGATGTGGTGGCTAGAGGAACTCTAGAAAGCAAGACTCCCGGTGAAGCCCGGCACCTTGTAGAGGAGATGGCTATGAATAGCTATCAACGGAACTCAAGAGACAGAAAGAAGGTTGCCAGAATTCATGAGGTTGATGCGGTTACATCTTTGGCGGCACAAGTGGAATCATTGAGTAAGAAGCTAGATGCACTAGCTTCACCAAGAGTTGTGGCCATCACTACTTGTAACGGTTGTGGGGGAGGACATGCTTCGAGTGATTGTCCTATTGCGATTGGAGGTACTAGTGCGATAGAGCAGGCTGATTTTGTTGGAAATTCTTATAGAGGACAAGGCCAAGGTAATCCATATAGTGGAACATATAACCCGGGGTGGAAGAACCACCCAAATTTCTCTTGGAGCAATCAAGGACAGTCGCAACAGAAAAATAGTGCACCACTAGGATTTCAAAGTCAACAAGCTCCGAATCTAGAAAGCCGAGTGAACGGGCTAGAAGGAAAGATGACTGACCTTGAGAGAGCACTCACACAGTTTGTTTCTTCATCGGACGCTAGGTTTCAGTCGGTGGAGGCTACTCTTCACAATAACACCGCCTCCCTACATAATTTGGAAAATCAAGTGGGCCAAATTGTGAAGACATTGGCAGAAAGGCCTCAAGGTAGCTTGCCTAGTGACAGGCGGCCCGAAAGTGCACGGGTTTGTCGAAGTAATAAAAGTTACCCCTGTGAGAAGGTAGTCGAATCCACAGGGAATAGGGAGTTAGAATACGAGATTTCACTATTAAAACTATGCGAAGTACGGAAAAGTGATCAATTGATTCGATGAGTGAATTATGGAAACAATTATACTAAAAGATGAGAAATTAAATAGAAAGATGGTTCTAGTGCAAGACTATACAATTATACGAGATTTCACTCTAGGATCTATGCTTCTAGTGTAAGACTATGCTATTATACTCTCCTATTGATGCCAATTGAGTCGAGGAAATTCTCAGATTCACGGTCCCAAACCTAAGGAAAACCGTGACTAACCCCAACATTATGCCCCGGTATTAGGATTCACATTGACCTTTCACTCTATCGCTCGCACGATTGAGCCCCAGGGGAGTACATCTACCTAAACCTCACACTACGGGGAATTGCATTAAGTTCTAGGGACTCCTAGTGATTAAACCTGTTCCTATATGTAGTTCTAACCCTTTGGTCCAGGAGGAAGAACCCTAGTCTCGATTAAGCCCCAGTGCGTAGAATTCACTTCAACCCTTCACTGTGTTACTCACATAACTAAGCCCCAGGGGAGTATATCTACCTAGGAATTCACTCTATCTCGATCGCTAATAAATCAAGGAAACGGAGGTAGGGAGAAATCACACCGAACGGGAAAGGGGTACATCGCTACCTCACAACTCTCCCTCTCAACCCTCTTCAATCTTAAAGAGGCTAATCCTATAGGAGTTGTCACACCTCCCAAGGAAAACCTAGATTGTTCTCAACCCCAGTGTCACATCTAAGGGAAAACAATAGCAAGATAAAATCAAGATTGAAACTCAATTCTTATTCATCAATAATGGAAAAGCTTAATAACAATGTCAAAAAAACATAATAACCCTAGAGTTTACAAGTCCGAATACCCACAAGGGGTTTAGCTCCTCATGGAGCTATACATGTTCATCAAAGTATATAAGAAAGTACAAAATAAAGACATCGATGAAAACCCCCTTGCGTATGGTGTGGCCGTGGTCTTGTGCGGTCGCCGGATGTCGGTGACGATGCCGAAGACGCGCTGCGCTATAAACCTCCATGAAGTTCTCTCCAAAACCCTAGCCGCACTTCAGAAGTTGGGGAGAAAGATAGGTCAAAAGATCTCTCAAAAAGTCTCCAAATCGCGCTTTTATAATGTTGAGTCACGGCTTTAAAATTGCTGAAATCGGGATTTCACACTGCCGTGTGGAATTTCCACACGCCCGTGTGAAATTTCTGGAATTCTGAATTTCGGCTGACAGTAAACAGTAACTTGCTACAGTGTTCTTGCTGCAGTTCGCGGCCGTGTGGATTTTCCACACACCCGTGTGAAGTTTCTGGCTTGCTGGAAAATTAATTCAGACAGCCGTGTGGAATTTCCACACGCTCGTGTGAACTCTCTGAAATCCTGATTTTCAGCAGAAAGTGAACAGTTGCTTGCTACAGTAACAAATTTACAGTACTCGCCGAAATGCTCCCGAATTCATCGTTCTTCATCGAGGCCATTGAATTGGGCACACAATCAACGTTAGATAATGTCAATTACTTCATTTCTCTTCATTGGCAAAGTTCTCGAATGCTACACGAGTTATAGACTTTTGTTAGTGTGACTGCCCTTGTGCCCCTCCAATGGAGGTTGGCACACACCCATAAGTCTAGACTCGTGCCTTGTTCCTTGCTTGGTCCGAGAACTCCTCAACAATGGTGAACATAACCTATTCTTGCTTCTTTTTCTATAAATCTTCTCCACAACCCTTCAATGCACAAAAGAACACAAATACATACTAATTAGTGTTTAAATCTGAGAAACGTAATGCGCAATGTAAGATAATAATACTTTGTATTACTATAACACAAGCACCTATCACCTAGCAATACGGAGACTAATCCAAGGGAGCAACTAAAGGAAATCACCTTGAGAAGTGGGAAAAAGGTTGAGAAAAATCTCCCTCTAGAGAAGACAAAAGAAACACCCGAAGTTGAAGAAGTAGGGGGGAAGCACCAAAGGAGAAAGAGGTGGCACCACCACCCTACAAGCCGAGGATCCCCTACCCCTCACGATTAAAGAATTGCCAAGATAATGAGCAATACAAGAAATTTCTGGGTATCTTCAAACAATTGCACATCAACATACCATTCGCGGAGGCATTGGCCCAAATGCCCAAGTACGCGAAGTTCCTAAAGGACCTCTTGACCAAAAAGAGGAAATTAGAGGAGAGTGCATCTGTGATCCTTGATGCAAATTGCTCGGCCGTATTGCAAAAGAAAATGCCAAGCATGAAGAAAGATCCCGGGAGTTTCATAATACCATGTAATATCGGCAACTTCGGTGAAAAGATGGCATTGGCCGATTCCGGGGCAAGTATCAACGTCATGCCCTACACATTCTTCCAAAAGCTAGGTTTGGGTGAACCTAGGCCAATTCGGATGACACTTCAACTTGCGGATCGATCGGTAAGGCATCCGAGGGGGATTGTGGAAGATGTGTTAGTGAAGGTAGACAAGTACAACTTTCCGGTGGACTTTGTTGTGGTTGATGTGGATGAGGATGTCGAAGTACTACTGATTCTTGGGAGGCCATTCTTGCGCACTTCCAAGGCTTTGATAGACATGGACGGTAGAGAGCTCACACTTAGAGTTGGAGATGACAAGCTTACCTATCGCCTCGCCGAAGCCATGAGACATTCTCTTGATTTTGATGACACTCTATATTATCTTGATGCTACTGATGAGTGTATTGATGAATATGTGCAGGAAATGTTAAACCCGGATCCATATGAAGGATGGCCGGACCAAGACGTGGAGATCAAAAGAGAAGAAGTACTTTCGCTTGGTCCAGTCAAAACAGACATCAAGATGGAGAGGGTGATAAGTGCTCGTGTTATAGTATTGTGAAGTGTTCTTATCTTACAATGAGCATTGATTTAATCAGATTTCATCACTAAAAAGTGTGCAATTGTTTACTTTTATGCATTGTAGGGTTGTGAAGATAAAATGAAGGAAAGGAACGAAGTTAGATCGTGTTTGCCATTGTTTACTTTTGTGCATTGTACTGTTCACTGTCAGCCGAAATTCAGCATTCCAAAAATTTCACACGAGCGTGTGGAAATTCCACACGGCCGTGTGAAATCCCGATTTCAATAATTTTAAAGCCGCGACTCAACATTATAAAAGCCCGATTTGGAGACTTTTTGAGAGATCTTTTGACCTATCTTTCTCCCCAATTTCTAGAGTGCAGCTAGGGTTTTGGAGAGGACTTCATGGATGTTAAGAGCGCGTCTTTGGCATCGTCACTGATGTCCGGCAACCGCACAAGACCACGGCCACACCATACGTAAGGGGGTTTTCATCGATGTCTTTATTTTGTGCTTTCTTATATACTTTGATGAACATGTATAGCTTCATGAGGAGCTAAACCTTTTGTGGGTATTCGGACTTGTAAACTCTAGGGTTATTATGTTTCTTTGACATTGTTATTATGCTTTTCCATTATTGATGAATAAGAATTGAGTTTCAATCTTGATTTTATCTTGCTATTGTTTTCCCTTAGATGTGACACTAGGGTTGAGAACAATCTAGGTTTTCCTTGGGAGGTGTGACAACTCCTATAGGATTAGACTCTTTAGGATTGAAGAGGGTTGAGAGGAAGAGTTGTGAGGTAGCGATGTACCCCTTTCCCCTCCGGTGTGATTTGTCCCTACCTCCGTTTCCTTGATTTATTAGCGGTCGAGATAGAGTGAAGTGCTAGGTAGATATACTCCCCTGGGGCTTAGTTACGCGAGTAACAGAGTGAAGGGTTGAAGTGAATCCTACGCACTAGGGCTTAATCGAGAGTAGGGTTCTTCATCCTAGACAAAAGGGTTAGAACTACACAGAGGAACCGGTTTTATCACTAGGAGTCCCTAGAACTTAATGCAATTCCACGTAGTGTGAGGTTTAGGTAGATGTACTCCCTAGGGCTTAATCGTGCGAGCGATAGAGTGAAGGGTCGATGTGAATCCTAATACCGGAGCATAATGTTGGGGTTAGTCACGGTTGTCGTTAGGTTTGGGACCATGAGTCTGAAGATTTCCTCGAGTCAATTGGCATCAATAGGAGAGTATAATAGCATAGTCTTGCACTAGAAGCATAGATCCTAGAGGTAGCTTGTCTGGATACCCCACTTCATTCATTGTTAAATCCTCTCGATTCTCTTTTACTTGCACTTTCTGATCTTCCATCTTTCTATTTAATTTCTCGTCTTTTGGTATAATTGTTTCCATAATTCACTCATCGAATCAATTGATCACTTTTCCGTACTTCGCATAGTTTTAATAGTGAAATCTCGTATTCTAACTCCCTATTCCCTGTGGATTCGACTACTCTCTCACCTGGGTAACTTTTATTCCTTTGACAAACCCGTGCACTTTCGGGCCGCTTGTCAGAGGGAGCGTAGGAAGAAGATGTTTCAGAGGATGAAGAGGTCGAAAAGATGCCACAAGAAGAACCCCAACAAGAAGGGGGATGAGCATTCACGGAGTAAGGGTGTTTCACCATTTTGTGGTAACAAATTTGACAACTCTCCCTCTAGTCTACAAAAATTATGTAATGCGTGCTTTCAGGTTGTAGGGAAGAGGGCAACTTCCATTCATGAACCTCCGTAAGGTAAGATCAGGTATGTCAAGCTAAGTGACGTTAAACAAGCGCTTCTTGGGAGGCAACCCAAGCTTAGACAGTTTTTCTATGACTTAGTTTAGTTTTTAGGTTGAATAAAAGTCTTAGGGTTGGTGTCCTGAATTTCATGTGCTTATGCTATGTTTTCCTTGTGGATTAATGATGTTTTCGTGTGCCTAAATGATAATTGATGAAGTTTAAGCTGGTTGAGCATGTTTTCTATGGTATCTGGTCATGTTTTAATATTTTTCACAGGCTCCAAGCATCGTATTTATGTTTCTGAAAATTTCTGTAAGTCTGTGAATTTTTTCTAAGTAAACCTGAGAAAACACACGGGCGTGTGGAATTTTCACACGGGCGTGTGTTACCAATTAGGGCTCAACCAGTGAGGGCACAGGGGCGTGTCCATGCCCCTGTAAACAACCTCAGAAGGGGCACACGGCCGTGTGAAATCTCCCAGAACTTAAACTCTTTTCCAGAGAGTCCACAGGGGCGTGTGGGTGCCCCTGTGAGTGCCAATGTGTTAAGGCACATCGCCGTGTGGAAATTCCACACGGCCGTGTGAAACTCTGCAGAGACAACCCATTCATCCCGAGAATACACAAGGGCGTGTGTGTGCCCCTGTGGAAGAGCTTGCAAAAGGCACACTGCTGTGTGGATTATCCACACGGCCGTGTGGAATACTTAGGGTTTCTCGGGCAAGTCAGTGAGGCCACAGGGGCGTGTGGGTACCCCTGTGGCCGGCCTTGTATTTTCCCGTGAATCCACAGGGCCGTGTACCAGCCCCTGTGGATCCCACCTGTGAAGGCACATGGCCATGTGGGGTAGTCTAGAGTGAAACCTGAGTGCGCACAGGGGCATGTGTGAGCCCCTGTGAACCTTAATTTCAGAGGCACACGACCGTGTGGAATTATCACACGACTGTGTGAATTCCCAGAACTTCAAAAGCCGCGCATTTCTCTTTTGTAATTCACTTGTACCTCTTCATTTCTTCACTCTAAATCACTCTCCGACCCTCTCCGTCAATTCCCCGACCTTCTCTGAGTTTTCTGGAGGTTTTATTGGAGTTTTTCTGGCCGATTTCTGTAATTTCTTCATCCAGTCCATTGGTAAGAACTTCAAGCCCTTTTTTCTTCATTAATTCTTGATTTGATTCGTTCTTTTGGATGATTTCGCTTAAATTGAATGCTTGAAGTGCATGCAAACATAGTTACAATGAATTTAGAATGAATTTAGTTGTAAAAATCGAAATTTTAGCTCACGGCCGTGATGCTCTGTCCGCCAGAAGCTCCACACTTGCGTGTGGAATTTTCACACGGCCGAGTGGATTTTTGCAGATTATGTTTTTGAACTGATTTTTTATAGTTTTCTTTTTCAATCTCGTAGCTATGTCTTCTAGGTCTAAGAAATCGGCTAGGAAGCGTCCTCGAGAGCCATCACCCCCTACAGAGGAGCCTGAGTTCAGTATACCCGAGCATCAGACACGTTTTGAGCGTTTATCGACACTTAGGTTTGGACAGTCACGATACCCGGACTTGACTACAATTAGAGGCATACAGGGGGGGTGATGATGTCGCAGACAGGGTCGAGGAGTTACTTTCAGTAGGTAGTTGGCAGAGGTTGCTGACTATCAGAGATCCAGCTATTCAAGCGGTGACACTTGAGTACTTAGCCTCGTTCGAGTTTGACAGATCATACGGGGACTTCTCTGCTCCTGACGTGATTCAGTTCAGAGTATTGGGACAACATTTTAGCCTCAGCCTGGCTCAGTTTTCAATCCAGATGGGGTTATATGATGAGACTTATACACAGACGGACGAGTATGAGGGCCTCCACACTGATTATACGGGCGATCTTACTACACAGGGAGCCTACAGGGAGCTGTGAGGAGAGGGTCAGTATGAGACGGGGTTCTCAAAGGCTACGTGCCTATCCCACCCGGCCTACAGATATGTACAAGCCATTTTGAGCAGATCAGTGAGTGGCCGAGGTGATAGCACTGGAGTTTTGAGCCGACAGGAGCTTCTCTATCTATATTCTATGGCTCAGAGAGTACCACACCACCTAGGGCACATCCTAGCAGAGTATTTGTGCCATCAAGGCCAATATCCTAGGATTTGAGTGATTTTCTCGGGACCTTACATCACGAGACTCCTGCTCGGGATGGGTCTCAGAGACAGAGTTCGGGGGGACGAGAAGACGATGGTACCAGCTCCTTTAGGCACAGAGACACTGAGACTTATGGGTATGATCCATAGAGCTGGATCAGGGACTTACGCATGAATCATACCCCAGCCAGACCAGACCGAGGGTTCACACGTAGCCTTAGAGCCACCACCAGCAGATACAGAGGCACAGGCACCACCCACAGCACCGGAGCCACCTCCGGTGTGCATGTTCTCACCCTCTCGAGGCCAGGATAGACAGGAGCGCCTCGAGAGCGCCGTGGGTGTCCTTCAGCCAGAGTTGGCCGAAGTCAGAACCACACGGACAGCACAGCATACTGAGACGATGGCACGGCTTGATACCATTCAGCGTTTACTTGAGCAGGCGGTGTCATCACCATTTGTGGTCCAGCCTTGTGCCCCTACTCCACCATCACCTTCTCCGGCTCCCGCAAAGACTAGAAGAAGATGGTGATGAGAACTTGAAGGATCCGCGCCAACAAGCTCCTAGATGCTCGCCCTTGAGTGTGTGATCTTCTTCTCCCTTCGATTTGCTCCTCAAAAATGCCTTCTCCCGTAGCCTTGAAGTCCAAGAAGATGATGGAGGAGAATGGTGGCCAAAAGATATCCCATGCATTGCCTCCAAATTTACATCATCCCGGAAGGTATGTTTCATATTTCTTGGTAGTTCTTATGCAACCTCTTGCCGGGATGAACACACCGTTTTCAAGCCTCCTTAGGTAAGAAAAAGGTACGTCGAGCTAATGACGTTAAACAAGCGCTTCTTGGGAGGCAACCCAAGCATAAAAATTCATTGCATGTGTGTTTTTTCGTATTTTGGTGTGTTTGGTTACTTTAGTGTTCTTTGTTTTCATGTGTGTGATTGTGGCTAGTTAGTCGTTTTCATAATTTATTTACTTGTGTTTGTTCATGATACTTGTAAGTTCTTTGTGTTATCATTCATCTTCATGCATCAAACATCATGTTTTGGGTGTTGTGGGTGAATTTTCTTTTTTTTTTTGGAGAGAAAGTTTAAGAGAAATTCCGAAAATCGCGTAAGCCGCTACAGTAATCTTGCTACAGAACCCCCCCCCCCCCCCCTGCTACAGTACCTGATAAGTGCTCGTGTTATAGTAATGCGAAGCGTTATTATTTTGCAATGAGCATTAATTTAATCAGATTTTATCACTAAAAGATGTGCATTTGTTTACTTTTGTGCATTGAAGGGTTGTGGAGAAGATCTAGAGAAAAAGAAGGAAGAATAGGTTATGTTCACCGTTGTTGAGGAGTTCTCGGACCAAGCAAGGAACAAGGCACGAGTCTAGCCTTATGGGTGTGTGCCAACCTCCATTGGAGGGGCACAAGGGCAGTCACACTCACAAAAGTCTATAACTCGTGTAGCATTGGAGAAGACACGCGACTACACAAGACCATCGATACGATCTACAAGAGGGTTTTCTTTATGGTTTTCATGCATATGTTCTTAAACTATTTATTGACTTTGTATTGCTCCATGGAGAGCTAAACCCTAGTGGGTATTCGGACTTGTAAACCTAGGATGATATTGTTTCTATGACTTTTATTATGCTTTCTTAATTTAATGTTCTATTATTGAGTTCCAATCTTGCATGACGATTGTATGAGATTTTCCCTTAACCGTGACACTAGGGTTGAGAATCTATTAGGTTATCCTTTGAGGGTGTGACAACCTCTATAGGATTAGACTACACAAGGTTGGAGAGGGTTGAGAGGGAGAGTTGTGAGGTAGCGATGTACCCCTTTCCCCTCCGGTGTGGTTTCTCCCTATCTCCGTTTCCTTGATTCATTAGCGGTCGAGATAGAGTGAAGTGCTAGGTAGATAAACTCCCCTGGGGCTTAGTTACGCGAGTAACAGAGTGAAGGGTTGAAGTGAATCCTACGCACTGGGGCTTAATCTAGACTAGGGTTCTTCCACCTGGACCAAAGGGTTAGAACTACACATAGGAACAGGTTTTACCACTAGGAGTCCCTAGAACTTAATGCAATCCCACGTAGTGTGAGGCTTAGGTAGATATATGATAAGTGCTCGTGTTATAGTAATGCGAAGTGTTATTATCTTGCAATGGGCATTAATTTAATCAGATTTTATCACTAAAAAGTGTGCATTTGTTTACTTTTGTGCATTGAAGGGTTGTGGAGAAGATCTAGAGAAAAAGAAGGAAGAATAGGTTATGTTCGCCGTTGTTGAGGAGTTCTCGGACCAAGCAAGGAACAAGGCACGAGTCTAGACTTGTGGGTGTGTGCCAACCTCCATTGGAGGGGCACAAAGGCAGTCACACTCACAAAAGTCTATAACTCGTGTAGCATTGGAGAACTTCGCCAATGAAGAGAAATGAAGTAATCGACATAATCTATCGTTGATTGTGTGCCCAATTCAACGGCCTCGATGAAGAACGATCGATTCGGGAGTATTTCGGAGAAGTACTGTAGCAGGCACTGTAGCAAAATACTGTAGATAAATACTGTAGCATCTACTGTTCACATTCTGCTGAAATTCAGAATTCCAGAGAGTTCACACGGACGTGTACTGTAGCAGAAACACTGTAGCAAAACACTGTTCGCAGGTGCCGAGAAATCACGATTCCAGAATTTCCCCACGGCCGTGTGGAATTAACACACGGGCGTGTGGAATTTCTGGATTTTCACAAAAGTCCGATTTCAGCCTATAAATAGCCCGTTTTCATATCTATTTGGGGGACCCTTCTCTTCTATCACTTGGATATCTTTTGGGGGGCTTTCGGCTAGGGTTTGGAGAGGTTCTTGGAGGTCTTTGGAGGCGATTAAACGGCATCGACATCGACATCCTTTGGAAGAAAGCTATTGGGGAAGCTCTCATCGGCATTGATTTGTCGAGGTGTGCCTTAGGCTTGACAAGGGATTCGTTGGAGAAGACACGCGACTACACAAGACCATCGATACGATCTACAAGGGGGTTTTCTTTATGGTTTTCATGCATATGTTCTTAAACTATTTATTGACTTTGTATTGCTCCATGGAGAGCTAAACCCTAGTGGGTATTCGGACTTGTAAACCCTAGGATGATATTGTTTCTATGACTTTTATTATGCTTTCTTAATTTAATGTTCTATTATTGAGTTCCAATCTTGCATGACGATTGTATGAGATTTTCCTTTAGCCGTGACACTAGGGTTGAGAATCTATTAGGTTATCCTTTGAGGGTGTGACAACCTCTATAGGATTAGACTACACAAGGTTGGAGAGGGTTGAGAGGGAGAGTTGTGAGGTAGCGATGTACCCCTTTCCCCTCCGGTGTGGTTTCTCCCTACCTCCGTTTCCTTGATTCATTAGCGGTCGAGATAGAGTGAAGTGCTAGGTAGATAAACTCCCCTGGGGCTTAGTTACGCGAGTAACAGAGTGAAGGGTTGAAGTGAATCCTACGCACTGGGGCTTAATCTAGACTAGGGTTCTTCCACCTGGACCAAAGGGTTAGAACTACACATAGGAACAGGTTTTACCACTAGGAGTCCCTAGAACTTAATGCAATCCCACGTAGTGTGAGGCTTAGGTAGATATACTCCTCTAGGGCTTAGTTGACAGGTCAACGAGAGTCAAGAGTCGTAGTGAATCCTAATGCCGGGGCATAGTGTTGGGGTTAGTCACGGTTGACCTTAGGTTTGGGACCGTGTGTTTAAGGATATCCTCGACTCAATTAGACATCAATTAGAGGGTATAATACTAGTCTTGCACTAGAAGCATTAGTCTTAAGGGGAGCTTTGTCCGGGTACCCCATCTTTATATCGATTACCTCTCCTACCCGCATTATTCTTCTTGCACTCTTTTATTTTCTTTTTACATTTATATATATATACTTTTCTCATCATCGACTTCTTTCATAGCTAAATAGCGATAACACTTGTTTCTGAACACTATTCCCTGTGGATACGACTACCCACTCACCAGGGTAATTTTATTACTTCGACAAGGCCGTGCACTTGCGGTACACACGCAAAAGGTCGTGTCAGTACCATATGTGGCCTGCTATGCGCCCGCATGGTAGCCCGCATGAACCTCCAGACCACGCCGTTTCTTCAAGTGTTCGTGCTACAGTGGTTGCTACAGGTCCGCTACAGTACCGGACTCGAAAATAGCGTTTTTCTTGCCAAATTCTCCTTAAATCATGTTGTCGAGCTCCCCACGGTAACTTTTGTACTTGTAACACGAAATAAACCAATTTAGACCGAAAACGGGCATCCACACATACAAAAATACTCTATTTATACATACACATACATGAATAATACGTACATTTAGGTGTTTATCAAAAACCACTCTTTTTGCTGGATTAAACCTAAGGATCACTCCATAAACCCTAGGTTTTGAGGTGAGCATGCTTTCTCATGAACTTGGTGTTCTCATGGTTGTTAGGGCTGATTTTTCCATGGTTTCTTCTCTCCTTGGCTGCTACAATCTTGTAATGATGTTTTGGAATGGTTGTATTTTTAGATTCAAGTTTTCAAACAAGACTCTTGCCAAAAATTCTCGGAATTACTGTAGCACTGCATATATTTCATCAATCTTTCATTTTTTCACTTATGCTTTGCTTGTAACTTGTTTAATGGTGGCTCCTTTGATCTTGTAGGATGAGGGTGAAAAAGGTAGCATACAAAAGAGCCCAGAATGAGCCCCATCCACCTCCGGAGAAACCCAAGCTTAAGAAGGAGGACCATAAAACCCGATTAGCACTTCTTTCACGCAAGAGTTTGGGTACAATTCGACGAATTGATTGGGATATTTTGAAGCTCTTGGGTTTGGATGAAACAATCTTGGAACTTATTTCTCATGGGGGATGGGACAACCTATTTGCCATAGACGAACCTACATATAAAGAATTGACACTCGAGGTGTTGAGCACATTTGAGGTGTTTATTGTCAGTTCCTTCTCTCACATATCCAGTTACATATCATTTCATGCTTTTGGGAAGAGCCACAGAATAACTCAAGATCAGTTGGGGGTTTACATGGGATTTTATACGGAAGCATTCACCCAAAGGCCGGAATTCAAAAATTTAGGCAAGGATTTCCAGTATCCTATGAGTGGTGCCACCTACTGGGATTCCATTACCACCAGTTTGCACACCAAGAAGGCCTTCCAGTTGAAGGACCCAGCCCACAGGTATATACATGCTCTAGTGACATGTGGCATAGGGGCTCGACTGGATTCTACCGGGGTGGTATCTCGCACGGACCTGTTGATGTTGTACAGTATCATACAGTTGTACCCCCTTCATATGGGCCACTTGGTTGTTGAAGCTTTTGCTCATCAGGGAAAGTTTGTTCGCCTTGGAGCCATCTATGTCGGACCCTACATTACACACATTGACACGCCCTTGCATGTATACCCTGGTGAGTGGGTAGTCGTATCCACAGGGAATAGTGTTCAGAAACAAGCATTATCACTATTTTAGCTATAAATGGAATCGATGATAAGAGAATTCAATATGTAGATATATATATATATATATAAAGAAAGTAAAAGAGTGCAAAAATGGCAATAAAGGTAGGAGGGGTAATCGATACAAAGATGGGGTATCCGGACAAGCTACCCCAAGGACTTATGCTTCTAGTGTAAGACAATGCTATTATACCTTCCTATTGATGTTAATTGAGTTGAGGAAATACTTAAATACACGGTCCCAAACCTAAGGTTAACCGTGACTAATCCCAACATTATGTTCCGGTCATTAGGTTTCACTACGACCCTTGACTCTCGTTGACCTGTCAATTAAGCCCTAGGGGAGTCTATCTACCTAAGCCTCACACTATGTGGAATTGCCGTAAGTTCTAGGGACTCCTAGTGATTAACTCTGTTCCTATTTATAGTTCTAACCCTTTGGTCCAGGTGAGAGAACCCTAGTCTAAATTAAGTCCCGGTGCAAAGATTCACTTCAACCCTATACTTTGGTATTTGCGCAATAAAGCCCTAGGGGAGTTTATCGCCTAGCACATAACTCTATCTCTACCGCGAATAAATCATGGAACATGGAGGTAGGGAGAATCACATCGGAGAGGAAAGTGGATGTTTCGCTACTTCACGACTCACCCTCTAAACCCTCTTGAACCCTAAGTATTCTAATCCTATAGGAGTTGTCACACATCCAAAGGATAACCTACATTGTTCTTAACCCTAGTGTTACGGGTAAGGGAAAACAATTGCAAAAATAATTAAGATTGAAACTCAAATTTATTCACCAATAATGGAAAAGCATAATATCAATGTCATAGAAACATAATAGTCCTAAGGTTTACAAGTCCAAATAACCACTAGGGTTTAGTTCTCCATGGAGCAATACAAAATCAATAAAGAGTTTAAGAACATATAGAATTGAGTTGCAAACTCACTCCCATACCATAGACTCTCTATACAAAGGACCTCACCGCTCCTACATAGTGGACCTTTGCTCGCTGTGGATGAGTGGGATTCAAACTTGTGACCTTGTATGGAAACAAAGTGCCTAGCCAATTGTGACCTTGTATGGATGAGTGGGATTCAAACTTGTGACCTTGTGACCTTGGGCCTCTTTGAAATAATTCCATGGTTTCTGATAGCTTCACAATCCAATTGTTTATTTTAACTATTTTATTTTATTTTATTTATTATTATTTTTATTATTATTTTTCCCTTCTTTTTCTTGCTATAGTTCCAAGTTAAAAAAAAAAAGGAAAAATTTTATGTGTAGTATGCTTGTTAATCCTTTTTTATAAGATCCAATCAAAAAATCCATAGATACCACGAAACTTAATAAATTTCACATAATAAAAATATGTATTTTCTTGCCCTAAACAAAGGAGATTATTCATTCAATTTGTAATACAAAAATTATGAGATTTTCATTAAAAATACTATAATTACATACTCCCTTCATTTTTTTTTTTTTTATCTGTCACAAATCCATTTTTTTTTTATTTGTCATTTTCTAATTTCAAAAAGTATTTATTATTTTTTTTTAAATTACCCATAACAATTTATTCAACTCTCTTATTGGAATTAAATATGAAAGAGAAATGTGAAAATATAAATTAGTATTATTTTTGAAAAAAAAAATAACTAATCTTTATAAAATTTTGTAAAATAACTAAATTTTTTGATACATGAGATTCGATTAACATGACAAATAAAAAGAAGTTGAGAGAGTATTACATATAATTTATATATAAAAATTTTAAAGTATGGCTCACCTCTAAAACACAAATCATTATTTTGTCATTGGACCTGATAAATTGACTTGTTTAGCTTTTTTAAATTAATGTCTGTTGATGTGCCAAGCATATGTCATATATCTAAAGCTAAGTTTTAACCTTGTATGAAATTTAAAAATCAAAAAAGTAATAAATAAATAATCAAAGGATCAAATTGCAATCAAATACATGTGAGAGACTCGTGCATATGTTTTCTAATATTGGCCCATGGGTCAAAGTCTTTGACTAGTCCTATTGATCCCCTAAGCTTAAAGGCAAATTATTCATTAATTATATGCTACTTTTAATTTAACAACTAGGTTGTCATTATATCATTTATTATCTCCATTGATAAGTCACTAACAAGTGGTCACTGAAATATTTCAATTTTATCATTATCAATTTTTATTACTATAATCACTGTCTCATTCACGGTAATGTAAGATTATTATCTTGCATTACATACTAATTTGTTAGATCACCTTATTTGAAACTTTAATAATACAATATTACTAATAATTTAACGAAATGTTATAAAAAAAATTTGATAAACACATTACCGCCAAGACAAAATGGGCATATTAGATTAACGAAGTGTGGCAATATATCAAATATTTTCTAAACAACTATATCTTTCTATTTTAAAAAATAATTTTTAACGATTGAAATAAAAAATATAAAAAAAAATTATCTTCACGTTCTCCCCTCCTCTCCTTGTGGTTTTTGAATTTTTTTATTTTAAATATATTAAAAAAGTTTTACTTTATCAATTAATATATATACATATATATGTATGATTTATATTAGTAAACTTTTAATAAGATTGAAGGGTATTCTGGAAATTTCACACCTTGCAATAAACAGTTCCTACTAATATAAGTTTTCAACCCAATGTAATATATCAAATCACTATAATATTTCACTTCTTTATTATTATAGTAATATATCATTATCATAATATCTCCTTACCGCTGCCGCCAACCAAATGACACCCATGTTTCAAGTAAATGAGAGGTAAAGAACAACGGCAAGCAGAGAGAAGATCTTTTGTTTTCATGTTCTTTTTTTCCTTCAATCAATCTGCAAGTTTATTTAGTTTTTCTCTAATTTCACACCCGTACCTATCTCCTTAGAAATTTTCATGTAATTTCCTTTATCATTACATCAGAAATTAATGAATTGGCTAATTTGTCAGATTCGATATTTCAACAATTGCCGTAACGGCGAAGGAACATGACAATGATTTTTCCACCTTCTACCTGTGTTAAGGAGTTCGAATGCCTCCACAATTTGGCATGTTAACTTACGGAAGTCATGAGTCATGACAAGAAGTCTGAGAAAATAAAGGAAAAACTAAAAGGTTAAACAGTAAAGTTTAAATGCACTGCGCCATTTGTTAAGGCTAATTTTTGGAAAGCTGTTGTTAGGAAAACCAAGGAGATTTACATAATTGACGTGACATAAACGATGAAAGTAGCGAATTATCCATTTAATTTTTATATCTTAAAACAATTCATTTAACACTTTACTAAATTGTCCTGCACTTTGACTGACTCTGCAAACTGATCCATCTCTTGTCCTGCACTTTGACTGACTCTGCAAACTGATCCATCTCTTGGCTTTCAAGAGCTATGTATTGGAGCCTCTCAAGGATGCATTTAATCAGCAGCTTCAACATATTTCTATCATGGAACTTGTACATCATCAGTAAGTCTAAATCAAGTTTATCCAAGCTGCTTGATTTTTCTGAGATAAATTTTCATGGTGAAAGAGACACTAACAAGGTCACAATCAAGATAAAGAATAAACATAACTTTCAAGCACTTGCTATCTGAGAAATGTGGCAGTAAAATCATTCACACACAGAGATAAGAAAATCATTCTTTACCTCTGCAAGCCAAGAGCAGCTTCAATCAATGTCTGAGTATTGCTTCTATTTGTTAGCCCATTCTGTAAGACTTTTTACCTATGTCAAACATTAATTCGGCTACACTAAATAGAATGGGAACATGATTTGATTAAATAGAAAGATATAGCCAATCAACTAAGTATGTTTGTGATCCAAGTACTAACCATTCGTCTCTAACATAGATGGCTTGAACAAGACTCATTTCTGCAGTTTTTGAGAAATCTAGAGATTCAAAAACAACGTCACACCAGAGAAAGCATTGTACAAAGCATTATCATCTGATCACACTCACCCTTCATCATCCGCAACCAAGGTAAACCAGAAGCTTGCAATAAACTTTTCTTCAGAGTTCCGTGGACGCAAAGTAATTGATTTATCTGATTTTCATTGTCACTAGGTTGACACAAATATCAGTCAAAAGTTTTAATTTCAGCCCAGTGCACTTCAATCACATGTTTTCTTCTATACAATCTTCCTTTGTTTCATCCTTTTGTACTCTAAATTTTACTTTTATTTTTCCTTCTACTTTGCATCAATTAAGCAGAACATTAACAAAGGAAAAGAAACTGGAAAGGACAGATCAAGAGCAAGAAAATGACATTGAGATCTATATCATACTGAACAATAAATCAATAAGAGGCCACTTCACAAATTACAAAAGAAACATAACCAATCTTTATTTTTAAAGGAAACCCAAGGTGCTGGAACCAAAAAAGTGGTTAACAATCACAAAAGAGGCAGACATGTATGTCTGCAACTTTCATTTTGAAAGATGCTTCTTCTGCTATGTCAGATATGTTTGGAACAGATTCCAATTTAAGAGTTGTCCTTTTCAGGTGCCCCGCATGCCCTGATTCAACTACAGAGCCTTTGCAACACTACCTGAGAATAAAAATAACAGGTTGTCCCAACAATTTAATACTGGCCTGAATTATACAATTCATTGCCTACAGTAAATACTCTGTGGTCCAAATCCTCTATGTAAATATTGATCTATGTTAATGTATGAAGTTTACTTGCCAATATGTCTAGGGTCACCCACTTAAATGATAAAAAAATAAAAAAAAAAATACTCTGATGACTGCCCTTACGTGTCAGTGGAAATGCTTGATGTTGGATAAAAGCGCATCAACACATAACAGCCACAAGTAAACAAGCATGTGAGAGCTGTTTCAGCTAGACAGCATATTATGGGCACAATGAGATAAAGGTGCATTGCCACAGAATATGTGCATACCGAAATTTTAAATGCTATGATTCATACTAAGTCAAGGTGTGAAGCAATGGCATCCAGCCGAAACAGCAAAAATGTAGGCCATTTTGGAGATTAGAGAAGTCCTTTAAGAGGCAGACAGAGACATTCTCATTAGAGTGCGTTATGAGGTTTATAATAATTTGTTGTATATCATGCCAGATAAAATAATACTTAAATTAGCTGTAAGAAAAAAGGTTTCCAATGAACAGAACGAAATAAAAGAATAACTAGCTGAAAAGTTACTATTAATCAGCTATAAGGCTCTAGAAAAGTATTCATAATATCTAGGAGCATACAGAGCAGTGATACTGAAAATTAACAGCTGAACTTTTCACTATGAAAACATACCAACGCTACAATAGCCATAATAAAATTTTACAAACTACACATACAACAATTGGACATGCAAAGTGGCAGAACAGCTGGGAAGAGTCGCAGACATTATTTGCAAAACAGTACCTTACCAACAGCAGCTCCCTCACAAAAGCGATTGAGAGAGTGCCTCCCAAAAATTGTACTACAGGTATCCAACACTAGCACAGATGCAAAAATCAGTGGTAGGAGCAACTGTAAACTCTAAACAACATGAAGCACGATGGTGCTTATTCCACTTGTGATGTTTATTTTCCAATCATATCCCACTACTGAATCAGGTAACCTCTCTAAGTGCAAAAAGATGCCGTTGCTTTCCGGTCCCAATCACAACAACCAAGCACTATACCTTCCAAGTTCAAACAGGTCCAGAATTTTCCGATCTATAAACTAAGATTTGTAAAATCATCAGATACACAAAAAAGGCATACAGGCGTAGCTCACAACTTTGTAAAAGTTTAGTGTGCCAGCTAGAAGAGGTTCACAAGCACTTCAGTATAATTAATGTTCAACCAGATAAAAGTGTTAACAAATTGAAACTTTTGTTGCATCAAAAAACCTATTCTTGTATCTCATAGGACCTAGAACACTGTTATTTGGAGCATATACCTTCTAGGAGCCATATATTTTTCCTAAATTAACACCGTAAACCATAAAGTTACCACCAATATAGTGGTCTACTTGTAATTAGCTGAACTTTCAGAGGTTACTATGTCACAATATGTCTTGCTATACTATGTATGGCTTTCCGATTATGAACAGCAAAGTAGCTTAGTTTACCTGTAAACTGTTTAAAAGCCATATCTAAACTTCAAGAGAAATATAGATAAACCCTGAAATTTTAATTATATCAGTGACAAGGACAGAATAAGTTTTGTGATGACAGTAATGATTTGTAAAAATATACATCCAATTATAAACTTTATGAAAGGCAAGTTATTTTGCAATGTGTGTGTGTGTGTGTGTGCACAAAAAACCCTGCTACATAGGTTATTAGCATGCACTTTCCACAATTTGTAGCATTTATTTTCAACTAATAATCACATAAAGCATAAAACATCACATAATAGAACTGAAATAGTCATATCATTCTTTTTACCTAGTAGAAATATAGCACTTCTGACTAGGACTATAACATATGGCCATACAATGACTGAAGCAAATAAGACATCATTGCTTTTCATTGCCTTTATACCCTGCGTTCCTACACATAAAAATTTAAAAATTCAATATGTGATTATAGTAGAAGCACGAGTGAGGGCAAGTAGTCAGATTTGGATATTTCTGAAAGTGTTTCATATGATACGGCTTCTACAGCCTTTTTTAAGTACTCAGTTAAGTACTTAACCTCCCAAGGAATAACAAGATGTACTACTACAAAATGCAACCAAAATATACTGTCTTTAAGAAAAATAATTTCATTTCTTATGCATTGTTCTTATCCTATTTTTTTAATGGCATCCCACCAATAAGACTTTACCATATGCAGGTATAATTGCATGCCAACAATAGGAACACAAAAAGGTATTTTCTTTTTCTATTTATTGTCAATATCAAGGGTATTTAGTATGAAATTTAGTGATTTCAATGTGTGAAAGTAAAGCATTCTAGCTTACATGGCTGCAGAACCCAACAGTAGAGATCACCTCCCAAGAGGGAGCAACTTAATTCATCAAATTGCCATCTGCTCAATCACAAAGCACAAATCAGAACAGGAAAATTTTCACCAAGGAATTCCATATAAAATACAAATAGGAATAAAACATATTACTTGAAAATCAAAGCTATTACTTACAGGAAGGAGAATCAGATTTTGAAGTTCCTTTGCAACAAACACAAGAGCGGCACACTCCATCATAACCGATAGGCCTATTGGGCAATGTACCTTTTTCCATACAAGATTATCCTCACTATATGAAAAAATGAAAGGAAATCAGGCTGAAGTCTGCATCAACTATGTCTATTGCTCAGTACAAATCCTTATAACAGAAAGCATTCCAATGAAGCACAGCCGCTGGAATTTATCTTCCTTGGACATCATCACTTTATTCCACCTTCAGCTCCTCTTCCTGCAAATGCACAATTTACCACAGCTCACATCTGTTGCTCTTCAATCCCTAAAAATATGCGTTTAGATACCCCGCCGCATATATGGATTCTCTCACACTACCCCTAACCCAGAACCACCTCCCTTGCCTAAGGCACTACCCAAGAGCATCACCTATCCAATTGATTGTTGGTAAAGTTACAGTAAAATTGTACAGGGATCTGCATCTAGTATTCATGTTGCGAGAGAGAGAAGATATCTCTGCAGCTGGATACCTCTTCTATTTTTACCACCAAAAGGTCAAGATATAACTCTCTATGCTGTTTGGCAAAAAGCATACACATCTCTCTATTTCTGTTGTCGCACTATTTTCATATGGTCAACAAACAGGAAGCATCACTCCGTTTCCCTCCCCATCCACATCAACTAGCAACAAAGCCTTGGCTAAAGCACAATGACATCAAACAAACACGAACACCCAGATGCTAATTGGGTCTGAGACAGTTTGCAACACATTGCCTCAAACCCAATGGCCAAGCATGCTGTTTCATCTTTTAAAACCATGATAACCATGGCTGCCAATGAGGATGGATCACATCAATGGTTAAAAATATAAAAGTCAGAGCTTCAAGGTGTTCAGAATCAGAATTGCCCTTTCCTCAGTTTGATGAATTACTAGAATTCATCAATCAATCATAAATTTGTATTTAGAGCTTAATATCACCTTTTACTATTCATCTACAAAACACCCGCAATAAAACAAGAAAAGAGCAAGTTCATAAATTTTCGGACGTGCATGGGCAGTGAAACATAAATTCAACTGAGAAAAACTTAACACCTAGTGGAACACTAGTAGTTGCCCGATATCAAACAGCAGAAGTCACAGGATGAAAAGAATTTAAACTAATATATTTATAGTTAATAGCAGTCAACGCCAGAATCAATATGTATAGATTTAAGACAACATTAATTTCTGACGACTTAAGATGATGCTGTCTGAAAACAATAGCAGCCACGTTGGATGAGAGAGCCCTCTGCTTAAAGATACAAAGACATAATAAAATCATTCTGATGTCTACATCAACAAGAGGCATCACCAGAAACCTCTCAAGTGGCCTCTTTCCTCTTGAAAGAAATCAATCTAATAAATGACCATAATCAAACAATAACAAACCGAATGGTTTTTGACCAGTTGGGTAGAATTTGAATGGCCTCCATGCCCAACCACCAGCATTAGCATGTGAATTACTGAGCTCATTCAATTCCTCAAAAGTCACAAAGGATACCACCCTCACAATTCCATTCATTTTGAGTGATAAGCAATTCCATCCCAACCAACTCAAGCACGAGCAACCTGAACAATCCTAGCTCTCTGGACTGTAGATCCATGGTTGACTTTTCCACCAATTCTCAACCCACCATTGGTTGCCTCTCTATCAGAGGCACCCATGAGAGCCATAAGGTTTACGCTGGACTTTGCACCACCATCAGAGAACACCTTTCTTGTGTTTCTCACAGGACGAACTTGCCTCACCAAAGAATGTAGCTTCTTTCCATTCATGGGTGCCTCATCATCCCTCACACTCTCTTCATCCAGGCTCGCCCACCTAGAGATTGGACTAGAATTTAGATTTGAATCAAGGTTCTTCACATTCAACTTCGAAACAGTCTGCTCAGTTTCCACCATCAAACAAGGATTAACAACAGATAAACCATTCCAAGATTTTGAAGACAATGCCTTGCAGAGCACCTTGAGCCGCTCCACAACCTCCTCCATTGATGGCCGCCGCTCTTTCGATGACCTCACACAACTAGCAGCAAGGGATGCAAGCTGCCTCCTCGCAGTGGTGTCCCTCGGTGGCTCAATCCTTGGATCATAAAGTGCCAAGACCTTCCCTTTCTTCAACAAAGGCACAGCCCACTCCACCACTGATGGTGGGGAATAGGCGACGTCAATGGCCTTGCGCCCGCTCATGATCTCTAGAAGAAGAATGCCAAAGCTAAAAACATCAGTTTTCGTGCTCAAATTCTCAGGAGTAACATAACAAGGATCAAGATACCCAAGCGTTCCGGCCGGAGGAGTGGAGCGAACTGAGGAAGACGAAAGCCCAGTGGAGTCATCACGGAGAGCAAGACCAAAATCCCCAAGCCGAGCGTTGAACCTCTGATCAATAAGAACATTAGCGGCCTTCACATCGCGGTGGATAACCGGCGGGCGCGCGCTGTGCAGCGTAAGCAAGGCCTTGGCCGTCTGCAGGACAAGCCTCAACCGCCGCGCCCACCCAGGCGGCCGAGGGTTAGAGTGAAGGAAATCATACAAGGTTCCATTTGGCATGAACTCCACAACCAAGAGCCGCGAGGGTTCAGGATCGGTGAAGCCGACGAGATTGACAAGACGAGGGCTTCGAAGACGGGAAAGGATCCGGATCTCGTTCTCTACCTCGTCGTTACGGCGGGCCTGCGCGTGAGCAGGCCGGCGGGAAGGTCGCTTTACGGCCACAGGACGGCCATCGCCGAGCACGGCCTTGTAGACTGTGCCATGGCTACCACGGCCAAGCAAGGTCTTGTCGGAGAAGCTGGACGTCGCCGTCTCTAGCTCGCGGTAGCTGAAGACTCGAATTGGAGGAGCGGCATCGGGATAATCAAGGTCGCTGGAGGAATTGGGCTTCTGGAGCTGGTTGGGTGCAAGGGCGGCGACGGAGCGGCAAGTCATGACGGAGGATTCGGCACGGCAGGAAAGGTAGCCCATTGAGACGAGGGGATGAGGAATAATTCCCAAGGTGTTTGATGAAATGGGAGGCCGAGAGAAAGAGAGAGAGAGAGAGAGAGAGAGAGAGAGAGAGGGCAGGTGAGATTTGCAGGCGAGAAAGGGGGAATTAACAATCAAGCAAAGAATATGTAAATTTTTAATATTGACTTTGATAACTCGCTTTAATTTATATTAGTTTAATCATCCAATTTTAATTTAATTTTACTGGACAATAAATCAAATATTTCAACTCTAAATTGATTACATAATTATATAAAACTCCGAGTCAATCCTCCCTATAACACATTATTAAGTCTATTAGAAGTATCTCATAAAAAAAAAGCAATATCATTCATTTGACCTCAAAATCTCTTAATTTATAACTCAGTGGAATTAAATTAAAATTGAGTGATCAAATTAATACAAATTGAAGTTCGATGATTAAAGTGAAAATAAATCAAAGTTTATAAAGTTTTGTTCGGAGGTGACATGTTAATAAAGAAACATTCTATTTTGTAAAAATAGATACATTCTAATATTTTACGGCTCATGTATGTATGTATAATAATATATATAATTATTAAATATGATACTAATAATTCATTTTCAATATAAACATATATATAGATATGGAATGAATATATTCTAATTATAAAAAGAGAAAGAGACAGAATATACCATATACTCTTATTATAATTCAACTCTTCTTGTTCTTTATTCTTTTTTATCTTTTCTTCTATATCACTACAACACATAAGTTGGGAGAAGGGGGTTGTATTTATAAGTATTCAAAAGTTGAATGGACAGTCAGTATTGATTCAATCCAATGGTCCAAAATACACCAGTAGTGGAATAGTAACAGTGTTGGAGGCTGCTATAGTAAACTGTGGTTGCTGCTACAGTGCTCATGCATTTGCTACATCATGGCGCCTTCTACAGTAACAACTATATAATTGCTACCGTGATGCTTAGTACTATAGTGCCATCACATGCTACAGTATGCATCCATTATTTTTATAATATTTATAACACTCCCCCTTTGATACCTATGGCCAAAGGATATGTGACACACCCCTTGCATGTATCCGTAAGTGCACAAGTCGTTCAAGTAATAAAGTGTACCCAATGGGTCGGGTAGTTAAATCCACAGGGAACATGCTACTAGTACTAACTGTTTCTCTGCTATCTAACCTAATAAATAAGATGATGTGATGATCTAATGTGCAAAGAAATGAATACCGAAGATGAATATGCAAGGGTAAAATAGAGGGAAATCTTATTCAGTAGAAGTGGGGTATTCGGGCGATGCTCCCCTAGGATTTAGGTATTTGGTATTGGGTGTACAAAATGTTTCTAGAAAGAGTAGGTTAACTCTTGGGAATCCAAAGATAATCGAATCATGCCTTTAGATCACCTTTATGAATCCCCTACAAGGTCCCGATGGAAAAATCTCTAAATCTCAACACCTCACACCACATATGACGGCATAGCACTCTAGGGATTCTAAAAGATGTATCTGATTCCTAAGGATAGACCTAACAATACTTCTAAGTGAAAGGTCCCTAACCTCCTATAAGGTCCCAGTGGAGAAATCTCTCAGTCTTAACACCACACACCACATATGGTTGCTTAGAGCCTAGGGAATACGGAGATAGAATACACCAATTGAAGGAGAAAAGGGACGTTCCATTATCTCATGACTCACCCTCAATCTTGAGGTTCTAACTCTAATGGAGACCTCTCTCTTACCAAGGTGAACAAATTAGACAAACCAAATAACCATAAGATCAATAAGGTAAGCAAGCATTAAGAAAACAAGATTAAAACTCAACCAAACTCAGATTAAATAGAAACACAAAGCAAATCCACACAAGATTAGAATCCTAGGGTTCACAAAGCCAAATACCCTCTAGGGGTTTAGCTCTCCATCGAGCAATATACAAAATAGGCAATCAATGAATGAGAGTATATAAAAGTGACACACCCCTTGCGTGTGTGTACTGCAAGTGCACGGGTTATCGAAGTAATAAAATACCCTGGTGAGTGGGTAGTCGTATCCACAGGAAATAGTGTTCAGAAACAAGTGTTATCACTATTTAGCTATTAAGGAAGTCGATGATGAGGGAAATCAATATGTATAAATATAAAAGAAAGCAAAAGAATACAAGAAGGGCAATAGAGGTAAGAGAGGTAATCGATATGAAGATGGGGCACCCGGACAATGCTTTAATTAGGACTATTGCTTCTAGTGCAAGACTAGTATTATACTCCCTTATTGATGTTTAATGAGTCGTGGAAATTCTAAAACACATGATCCTAAACCTAAGGTCAACCGTGACTAATCCCAACATTATGCCCCGGCATTAGGTTTCACTACGACCCTTAACTCTCGTTGACCTATCAACTAAGCCCCAAGGGAGTCCATCTTCCTAAGCCTCACACTACGTGGGATTGCTTTACGTTCTAGGGATTCTAAGTGATAAACCTTATTCGTAAGTATAGTCCTAATCCTTTGGTCCATGTGAAAAAACCCTAATCTAAGTTAAGCCCCAGCACTAGATTCACTACAACCCTTCACTATGCTGCTCGCGCAACTAATCTCCAGGGGAGTCCATCTCCTAGCACTTTGCTCTACTTCAATCGCAAAGAACTCTTGGAACATGGAGGTAGGGAAAATCACGCCGAAGGAAAAAGGGGACGTTTCGCTACCTCTCAACCCTCTCCAAACTCGAGTAGTCTAATCCTATAGAAGTTGTCACATCTTCAAAGGATAACCTAGATGATTCTCAACGCTAGTGTCACGGCTAAGGGAAAATTAATGCAATTAACATGCAAGATTGAAACTCAATTAAAAACATCAATTAAGAAGGCATAATAAAAGTCATAGAAATAATATCATCCTAGGGTTTAGCTCTTCATGGAGCAATACAAAATCAATAAAAAGTTTAAAAACATATGTGTAAAAACCATAAAGAAACCCCCATTGTAGTCCGTATCGATAGTCTTGTGGAGACGCTTAGTCTTCTCCATGAATCCCTTGTCAAGCCTAGGGCACACCATGCCGAATCGATGCCAACGAAAACTCCCCCAATAGCTATCTTCCAAAGGATGTCGATGTCGATGCCGATGCCATATAATCGTCTCCAAAGATCTCCAAGAACCTCTCCAAACCCTAGCTGAAAGCCCCCCAAAAGATAGGCAAGAGATAGTAGGGGGGTCTCCAAATAGATCTGAAAACAGGGTATTTATAGGCTGAAATCAGGGTTTCACACGCCCCTGTAGATTTTCCACACGGGTCTGTGGAATTTCCACACGGTCGTGTGAATTCTCTGTTTTGCAGATTTTCGGCGAATTGTGAACAGTAACTTGATACAATGCTTTGCTACAGTCTCGTGCCGAAATGCTCCCGAATCCATTTCTTCATCAAGGGCGCCCAATTGGGCACACAATCGTGCGGTAGATCACGTCGCATCTTCAATTGAACCACATTGACGAAGCTCTTAATAATGTTGCACAAGCCTGAACATGTGAGTGTGACTGCCTTTGTGCCCCTCCAATTCACACATTCTCTTGAATTCAGTTTGAGGTTGGCATACACTCACATGTCTTTGAACACAACTCGTGCCTTGTTCCTTGCCAGGTCTAAGAACTCCCTTAACAATCGCGTTCATGACCTATTCTTGGTTCTTTTCTCCTTAATTCATCTCCACAACCCTACATATACAAAAGAACACAAATGCACACATATAAGTGATAAAATCTGAATAAAGAAATGCTCAATGTAAGAAAAGTATACTTCATATAGCTTATACACGAGCACTTATCAGAAAGTAATAGACATAGCCCCCCTATATATGAACTGATAGCTTTGATGGAGAGTTTCAATATCTTGATGGAATCCACTCCGAAGCTAGGGTCATCGGTGGCTTCCTTGATGCTATGATGGAGGAGGGATCGATCAAAGTTGGTGAAGAAACACCTCCTAAGCCGCAAAGACCTCCTCTCTAGGCCCTAACAACCTCACATCTCAAGAGCTGCACAAAAGATGCCAAAGAATAGGGCAAAAAAGCCTTTTATAATTAATAGCTTGTGTCTGTCACGTGCCTCCACTAGCTCGGGTGGACTGTCACACGCTAGGGTGGGCTACAAATTTTTCCACCCACCCGAGTGGAATTTTGACCCGGTCCTGTACAGTAACTACTGCATTGTTGCTATAGTAATTTATTACAGCGATTATTTACAATTGTTCTATAGTGTTTTCCTTAATTTATGCTTGAGAAATTCTCCTTCTCTTAACGCCACATGGACGGGCATACACTCACGTGGTAGGTCATAAGGCTTCTTGTCAATTAGACATCCTTGGGAAGGCTCTTAAAGTCTTCACACAAGTCGGGACATGGGAATGTGGCTGCCTTTGTGCCCTTCCAATTTGCAATCTAGCTTGAATTCTTTTAGAAGTTGGCATGCACTCCTATGTGTAAGAACTCTACTTGTGTCTTGATCCTTGTGTTATATAAAAGACTCCCAAATTGTGCTTTTATGGTATATCTTTGCTCCTTTTTCTCTCTAAAAGCCTCACAACCCTATTTGGACAAAAAAACACCAAATATAATTTATGAGACATAAAACATGATAAAAATGATGCTTAATGCATGTAAAACTTATAAAGAAATATGTTCACTCAAGCACTTATAAGAAAAATCCAGTGGGATAGAAACCTGGCTAAGGAAAAAGAGTACACTATCCATAGTATATTTGAGGGTTACTGCCTCATTGAAAACCCATTAGGATAAAAACCTTGGCTAAGGGAAAAAGAGTATAGTCTTCTGATAAGTGCTTGAGTACACATGTTTTACATACTTGTTTTACATACATTGAGCATCATTTTACCATGGATTATGTCTCATAAACTATATTTTGGTGTTCTTTCATGCAATTAGGTTGTGGAAGTGTTAAAGGAGGAAAAGGAAGCAAAGATGGGTTATAAAGACGTATTGTTGGGAGCTTTTGTACAACACAAGTGTCAAGGCACAAGAGGGGATCATGCACATGAGGGTGTGTGCCAACTTCCTGAAGAATTTAAGATGATTTGTGTGATGGAAGGGCACAAAGGCAGTCATACCTTCATGTCCCAACTCGTGTGAAGATAGCTAAAGCTTCCAAATGATGGTTCGATGGAGGAGAAGTCTTATAACTCACCACATGGACGTGTGCCCGACCATGTGGCCTCAAGATAAGAAAGTTTGGATCACGTTTCATGAAGAGTACTGTAGCAAAACAAGGACCATTCTACTGTAGCAGTACTGTAGCAGAAATCACTGTTCACGCGACTGCGTCAAAATCCCACACGACCGCGTGGGAATTCTGCAGCCCACGCGACCGCGTGGGATCTCACGTGGTCACGTGAAGACACGTGATTGGCACATTTTTGGATTTATAAATACTCTGATTTACCGATCTTTTGGGGACTTTTTGTGTACGTTTGAAGGCAAGAGCTCCGAGGGTTTCAAGGACGAGGTCTTTGGCGATATTGGGAATCGTTCTTCACCAACTTCAATAGATCTTTCGACGAGATAGCATCAGGGAGCCATTGGCGACCTAGCTTCGGAGAAGGTTCCTTCGAGACGTTGAACGATTCATCAAGGCCATCATCACGAATTCGAGGGGGTTTACTTTCATGGATTACATTGCTTTTTACTTCATTATCTTTTGCTTTGTAATAAGTCCCATGGAAGGCTAAACCCTAGTAGATACTTGGGCATGTGAACCCTAGGTTTCGATTCATGTATTGACTTTCTTTATGCTTTCTTTCAAGTCTGAGTTTATTTGAGTTTTAATCTTGTTTAATCATTGCTTGCATGCCTTATTGATTCGTATGGTTGTTTGGTATGTTTGATTTGTTTCCTTGGTGAGAGAGAGGTCTCCATTAGGGATTAGAACATACAAGGTTAAAGAGGGTTGAGAGGGTGAGTCTTGAGATAGAGGAGTGTCCCCTTTCCCTTCCGATTGAGTGTTTCCTATCTCCGTATTCCCTAAGTTTTATGCAACCATATGGGGTGTGAGGCGTGAGATTGATAGATTTCTCCGCCGGGACCTTTGTAGAGGGTTAGGGATCTTCCGCCTAGAAGTAGGGTTAGATCTAATTTTAGGAATCGGTTTCACTCTTAGGTATCCCTAGAACTCATTGCTGTCATATGGGGTGTGAGGTGTTGAGATTGAGCGATTTCTCCGCGGGGACCTTGTAGGGGACTAGTATCGATAGCTTGGAGGCAGTGACTGATTATTCTTGGATTACCTCGGCTCATAGAACTCGGTTAGAAGCATTTAGTTAGTCTTGCACTTCATGATAGAGCCTAGGGGGAGCATTGCCCAGGTATCTCATCTTCATTGATTGAGATCTCCTTTACCTTTTCCTTTTACTTGCTTGCTTGTTATTTTCTTATTTTACGTATTACATCCATTACTTCATATTATTGATTCGACTAGATAATTGAGAATTAGTCATTACTAGTACTTCCGTTCCCTGTGGATTCGACTACCCTACTCACCAGGGTAATTATTACTTCGACAACCCGTGCAATTGCGGTACACACACGCAAGGGGTGTGTCATCTTCCCTTTAAATAAATAATTTTTAACTTATATTAGAAGTACTTGCATCCTTATTTGATGAAGTAGCAGTGAGAGTCAGCTTTGTGGAATGCCATGAGATAGAAGTACAATTATAAGAGAATATTAACATACCAATTTGCGTGTATGTACCGCAAGTACACAGGTACCGAAGTAATAAAATACCCGATGAGTAGGGTAGTTGAATCCACAGGGAATGGAAGTATTAGTAGTAACTATTTCTCAGTTATCCAGTAGGAATCAAGATTGTGATGGAATGAACTCAATCGCACCAATATTAAAATCGCACGACATACCGGCACGATAACCCAGGAGAGGTCCAACATTGCCTCAGCCCTAGGTAACGTAAGGCTAACATGTTCCCTGTACATTACATCTATAACCACAATGCATAACTTAACAATAAATACCTATATTACTCAAGAACATCAATTTAACACCAAGGTGAGAAGTGTAATTAACAACATCCACCACAATAATAATAACAACCACAATAAGTCCCAACTCAAAACTACACCATCTCCTACATAATGTAGATCAGACTGACATACAAAGGTGCTTCAAGTATGGAAAGACATGATAGGGTTCAACAATACATAGTGGATCCCTGATAATACATGCCAAGAAATAAATAACATACACAACTCAAAATGAGAAGACAGTGATGACTCTAGCCAAGCACTTCACACCTTCACCCCTACACTGTGCTATCACCTAGGAGGAAGAAAGAGGGGGTGAGTAACTAGGTTACTCGGTGATGGGCTAAACATAGGACTATAGTTCAGGCAGGATCAAATATAAATAAAACATCACAAAATGTTTCAATTCTTAACAAGAATGAATATACTTTGAATAACAATTGTCACATAAGAATATAAACATTCTCAATGAAATACAAAGATGATTTCTTTGAAATCATCAAGAAAATACATACCATTTTGGATCTAATATTAGCACAACTCTTTCGATAGTTTCAATTATCAAGATGCTTAGGAATAAGTAACTCAGCATTCACAAATAATCAATAATGTCCAGAATGGCCTCGAAAACACTCCGTCGCTAATCATGGCCTTGGTTAGGTCTGGAGCTACCAAGATGCACGTATCTTGGCATTGGCCACCAGGAAGTTCGTGTGGTGACTCCGAACAACCCAAATATATCCATGTCAGGGATCTATCCCACCTGACATGGCATAACCATTTTGATAGTATTCCACGCCACCCCTATAGAGGTTGGCCTGTGGAAGCCATCCACTTCTTATTGTAGTAAGTACTGGAGCTCGGCTCCTATGTCACCATGAAAGAATTTAAACAATAATCCAGTCCGGAGGCTCAATATATACATCATGATAGCATAATTCTCAATAAGAGATCATAAGTGTTCACAATGCCAATTTTTACTCCAAGAGTGATTGATTTGATTATAACATTGGTAATGAAATCATTTTCCATCAAAAGTATCATACAAAGGTGTCTTTTGAAAATACACTTCGAACATTGCATTAACACAATAAAATTCAACTTGATTTCACATGCCTTATTGGTCATCATAATGAGAACATCAAATCTCTTGGAAATACATAGTTTGAAAAATATATTTCGAACATAAAGTTCCAAACCATAAACAATATATATATATATACTTTGCAATTATTCATGAAATAGGCCAATTCATAAATCATCATGATTCTAAACTTAAATTAAAACTTTCAATGAGATTTAGCAATAAGGAATCTATCATTCAAACAAGCAACTCAAATATCAAAACATTGTGAATGAATCATAGTCCAACTTTGGTAATTTCCCACTCACAAACTTGCCGAGCAAAACGCCTCGGTGTTACTTCTCCACCATCTCTTTACCCTTACTTGAAGCCTCACCTCCTAGAAGCAATCAAACAACCAAAACAAGCAACCATACATCAACAAACATTTGATTAACTAAAATGAAAGAAAATGATCAAAATGGGGAATGGTTGCTTCTAGGATTTGCTAAACACCATAACAAGAAGTTCTAGCAAGAAAAGGCCTCTCACAACCCGTAAAACCAACAAGGAAAGCAAGAATGACCTAACTTTGGTTGGTGCTACAGTAATTCCGGAATCAAGGTGATGAGGGTTCAAGGATTTCATTAAATCAAAGCCATACAACTTAATACAATCAATCCTCGCAAGATTTACCATCAAAGAGGAAGAGAAAAAGGTAAAAATCAAGCTCTCATAAGGGTTCACAACTGACAGGGGGCCCGAAAGTGCACGGGTTTGTCGAAGTAATAAAAGTTACCCTGGTGAGAGGGTAGTCGAATCCACAGGGAATAGGGAGTTAGAATATGATATTTCACTATTAAAACTATGCGAAGTACGGAAAAGTGATCAATTGATTCGATGAGTGAATTATGGAAACAATTATACTAGAAGACGAGAAATTAAATAGAAAGATGGAAGATGAGAGAGTGCAAGTAAAGAGAATAGAGAGGACTAGTAATGAATGAAATAGGGCATCCGGACAAGCTACCTCTAGGGTCTATGCTTCTAGTGCAGGACTATGCTATTATACTTTCCTATTGATGTTTAATCGAGTCGAGGATATCCTAAGACTCACGGCCCCAAACCTAAGGACAACCGTGACTAACCCCAACACTATGCCCCGGTATTAGGATTTACGTCACCCTTCACTCTATCGCTCGCACGACTAAGCCCCAGGGGAGTATATCTACCTAAACCTCACACTACGTGGGATTGCTTTAAGCTCTAGGGATTCCTAATGGTAAAACCTGTTCCTATGTGTAGTTCTAACCCTTTGGTCCAGGTGGAAGAACCCTAGTCTAGATTAAGCCCCAATGCATAGGATTCACTTCAACCTTTCACTCTGTTACTTGCGTAACTAAGCCCCAGGGGAGTATATCTGCCTAGCACTTCACTCTATTTCGACCGCTATGAAATCAAGGAAACGGAGGTAGGGAGAAACCATGTCGGAGGGGAAAAGGGGTACATTGCTACCTCACAACTCTCCCTCTCAACCCTCTTCAATCTTAAGTAGTCTAACCCTAAGGAGTTGTCACACCTCCAAAAGGCAACCTAAATTGTTCTCAATCCTAGTGTCACATCTAAGAGAAAACATTAACAAGATGAAATTAAGATTGAAACTCAATTTTATTCATCAATAATGGAAAAGCATAATAACAATGTCAAAGAAACATAAGAACCCTAGAGTTTACAAGTCCGAATACCCTTAAGGGGTTTAGCTCCTCATGGAGCTATACATGTTCATCAATGTATGAAAGAAAGCACAAAATAAGGACATCAATGAAAACCCCCTTGCGTATGGTGTGGCCATGGTCTTGTGCGGCCGTCAAACGTCGGTGACGATGCCGATGACGCGCGCTAAACCTCCACGAAATCCTCTCCGAAACCCTAGCCGCACTCCCCAAGTTCAAGAGAAAGATAGGTCAAAAGATCCCTTTAAAAGTCTCCAAAATCCGGCTTTTTATAGGCTGAGTGCGGCTTTAAATTTGAAGTTATCGGGGCTTCACACGGCCGTGTGGAATTTCCACACGCCCGTGTGAAGTTTCTCTCTTCCTGAAAAATTACTTCGCACGACCGTGTGGAATTTCCACACTCCCGTGTGAAGTCTCTGGCTTGCTGGAAAATAATTCACACGGCCATGTGTTAATTCCACACGCCCGTGTGAATTCTCTGGAAACCTAATCTTCGGCAGAAATGCACAGTAACTTGCTACAGTGAATTACTACAGTAACAAAGATACAATGCTGCTACAGTACTCGCCGAAACACTCCCGAATCCGTCATTCTTCATCGAGGTCATTGAGTTGGGCACACAATCAATGGTAGATCGTGCCGATTGCTTCAAGTCTCCTTCTTGGTGAAGTTCTCCTAAGCCACACGAGTTAGACTTGTTGTGAATGTGACTGCCTTTGTGCCCCTCCAAAGGAGGTTGGCACACACTCACAAGTCCAAGCTCGTGCCTTGTTCTGTGCTTGGTCCGAAAACTTCCCAACATCAGTGAACACGACCTAATTTCGTTCTTCTTCTCCAATTTAGCTCCACAAACATTCAATGCACAAGAATACACAAATGCACGCCGTTTAGCGATAAAAACTGATAAACAATATGCTCAATGTATGATAATAACGCTTCGCGGTACTATAACACAAGCACTTATCAAATCCCCCCACACTTAAGCTTTTGCTTGTCCTCAAGCAAAATAGAACGTGAAAGTACTTGGGAAGAACAATTGAAAGTGCTCGGCCTTAGGTTCACCAAAAGTATGTAAAAGAAGCATTCTACAAGTAAGGGAAAATCAAAACATTGCATAAGGTTATCATTGCTCTAGTTAAAAACTCAAATCAAAAAGGATAAACACTCGAAAATGTGTTAGTGTGTGTGATTTCACTCAAGAGAACCAACAAGTACTCCTCAAACTTTTGTTAGAAAGGACTTATTTATATACAAAAACAAAACTAAAGATAGAAGGAAGTAGTAGCTTCACACATCCTTGAAGGTAGCCCTTTCCTAGGCGGCCGCCAAAGGTGGCTTTCACACTTTCGAGGAGGTAGCTCTTTCTACCGGGGTAGTAGCTTTCATGCATCCCATGAGATAGCTCTTTCTCTCATTAGGGCATAACTTGTATCCGACTTATGAGAGTAGCTACATACTTCATAGGTGGTAGCTCTTTCCACACCAAATGCATACATAAAAGAAAGCAACTATTCACAAACTCATTTTTTTTTTCTGCATTTTCCAAAGTAAAACTAAGAACAACGATAAACTTGTCCTTAAAAACTTCAAGATTGAGTTTCCAAAAGATTCCAAGAGTAAGTTGTGCAATATAAGATAATCGAGCAAAAATTCCCTAAAAATTCAAGTAGAAACTAGAGCATGATAGGACACAATGTTAAAAATTCTCCTAAACTCTAAGAATACAAATGTTGCAACTAAGGTGAACTGCCATTGGCTACATGAGTATGAGCAATTGAACGCACAAGTAAAGGTGTGTGCAATGTGAACTCCCCCCACACTTAAGATGTACATTGTCCCCAATGTATGCATGCAAGCACAATTATAAGTAGCAAATAAAAACAAATAGTGTGGAAGTGGGCAATTGAAACATTACTCCCCTGAACTCCAAGTGTTGCGTTTGATGAAGCTAAGTCATTGAGAGTTGAGTCTCAATGGTTTGTGGAGCACACACGGTCCTATGACCGTGCCAATGACTGTTCCTCAAAATCCTTACATCCAAGACCATCTGCGCACACATACACAAGGGTTCAGTATAGCTCAATAAAACTCGAGTATATAAAATATGAAGCAATGAATACAACTCGAGATAAAAGAAAAGAAAAATAAAAGATAAACTCAGAAGGATAATCCTTTCTGAGTACTACAAGTCCAAAATAAAATAAAAAGTACAAAAATGAAAATCAAAAGCAATAAAAACTAAAACTAAGACGCCTCGGCGTCGGTGTCCTGGATAGTGGGCTCTGGTGCGGCTGGAGGCTCTGGAGATGTAGATGGATCTACTGATGCTGAAGGAGATGGTGGTGGAGGAGTGGGGTCTCTGGGTCGGGCCACAGATGGTACTGACACGCCCTGCTCTAGAAGTCTCTGTATGATGTCAAACCGTGCCATAGTCTCTGCGTGCTGTGCAACCTGTGCGGCCCTGATCTCGGCCTGCTCTGCCTGTAGCACGTCTACTGCGCTCTCGAGGTGCTCCAACCTGTCCTGGCCCCGAGAAGGCGAGAAAATGCGCACCGGAGGTGGCTCCGGCGCGGTGGGTGGTGCCTGTGTCTCTGTATCTGTCGGGGGTGGCTCTAACGCTGCCTGTGACCCCTCGGCCTGATCTGTCTGGGGTATGATCCATGTGTAGGTCCCTGGTCCTGCTCTGCGGACCATCCCCATCTGTCTCAATGTCTCAATACTAAGGGGGACTGGTGTACTGATCTTCTCGCCCCCCCCCGAACTCCCTCTCTAAGCCCCAATCCAATAATCAATCGGGTGATATACGGGCCTGCGAAGATAACTCTGATCCTGGGGTACTGACCCTGGTGGCGGATGTACTCGGCCACAATATGCCCAAGGTGGAGTGGCTCGCTCTCCACCATCGAATACAAGTACAAGAGCTCCTGACCGCTCAACACCCCTGTACTGTCCCCTCTGCCACTCACTGACCTGCTGAGTACGGCGTGGATGTATCTGTGAAATGTCCCGGTCAAGCAAGTGGCCTTGGAAACCCCAGGCTCGTACTGGCCCTGACCACATAATCGACTGTATGCACGCTGGGGGGTCAGGGTGCCAGGGTAATCTGTGGGGAGCAGTACGTACTCCTCTGTCTCAGTGTACGCCTCGTCGTATAACCCCATACGCACTGAGAACTGGGTCATGCTCAAAGTAAAATGTCGACCGAGGGCACGGAACTGAACAGTGGCATCTTCAGTGAAGCTGTCGTACCCCTGATCGAACTCAAATGATGCCAGAACCTCTAAAGTAAGTGACCTGATCGCGGGATCTCTGATAGATAATAGACGGCTCCAGCTACCAACCGCGAGCAACTCCTCAATCTCATCGGCAATAGCATCTCCTCACTACACTCCTCTAACTGCACTCAAATCAGCGTATCGCGTCTGTCCAAATCAGAGTGTGGACAATCTATGAAACCTGGTCTGGTGCTCAGGTATACTGAACTCGGACTCCGTTGGAGGGGTAGTAGGCTCGCGAGGACGCTTACCGGCCGATTTCTTAGACCTAGAAGCCATATCTGCAGAATCACAAAAGAAAATTTTAAAAATCAGTTCAAAAACTCATTCTGCAGAAATCCACACGGCCGTGTGGAAATTCCACACGCCCGTATGGAGCTTCTGGCGGACATAGCATCACGGCCGTGAGTCTAGAAATCCAAAATTTACATTCTAGTTTGTTCTAATTCATCCCTAAGCATGTTTGCATACATAATAAACATTTAAAACAAGCGAAATCATCCAAAGAATGAATCAAATTAAGAATTGACGAAGAAAAGAGGGAGGGAGAGCTTACCGACGGTGTGAAGTGAAAACCAAGGAAATCGGCCGGAAAACTCCAATAAAATCCTTCAAAAGGCCCAGAGAAAGTCGGGGAAGTAGTAGAGTGGGTAGGAGAAGAGTTTGGAATGAAAATGTCAAGAGGCACGAGTGAAAACTAAAAGAAATCGCGCGGCTTTTGAAGTTCTGGGAATTCACATGGCCGTGTGTTAATTCCACACGGCCATGTGCCTCTGAAATTAGGGTTCACAGGGGCCAACACACGCCACTGTGTGCACTCTGGTCGCTCTCTGAACTACCCCACACGGCCGTGTGCCTTCACAGGGGGATCCACAGGGGCACCAACACGGCCCTGTGGATTCACGGGAAATCATCAAAGGTCTCTGAAAATTTTCACACGGCCGTGTGGAAATTCCACACGGCCGTGTGCCCAACCTGGCCAAGAACACAAGGCCGGCCACAGGGGCACCCACACGCCCCTGTGACCTCTCTGACTCGCCCGAGAAACGCTAAGTATTCCACACGGCCGTGTGAATAATCTACATGGGCGTGTGCCTTTCACAAGTTCTTCCACAAGGCCATACACACGCCCCTGTGTATTCTCAGGAAGAAGGGCTTTTTCTCTGCAGAGTTTCACACGGCCGTGTGGAATTTCCACATGGCCGTGTGCCTTAGCACAGCAGCACTCACAGGGGCACCCACACGCCCCTGTGGACTCTCTGGAAAAGAGTTGAAGTTCTGCGAGATTTCACAAGGCCGTGTGAAATTTCCACACGGCCGTGTGCCCCTTCTGAGGTTGTTCACAGGGGCACACACACGCCCCTGTGCCCTCACTGGTTGAGCTCTGATTTGGTAACACACGGCCGTGTGGAATTTCCACAAGGCCGTGTGTTTGCTCTGGTTTACTTAGAAAAATTCACAGACTCTTCAAAAAAAATTCAGAAACTCTTTTAGAACATTTAGAGCATGTATAAATCATAAAAACATGACCAGAGACCATAGAAAACACACTCAACCGACTCAAGCTTCATCAATTAACATTAAGGCACATGAAAATATCAACAATCCACAATGGAAATCGCATCACATGCATTAAAAATTCAAGACATCAACACTAAGACTTTTATTCATCCTAAAACTAAACTAGATCCTAGGAAAACTGTAAAACCTTGGGTTGCCTCCCAAGAAGCGCTTGTTTAACGTCACTTAGCTTGACGTACCTGATTTTACCTTACGGAGGTTCATGAATAGAAGTTTCCCTCTTCCCTACAACCTGAAAGCATGCATTGCATAATCTTTGTAGAGTAGAGGGAGAGTTGTCGAATTTGTTACCACAAACGGGTGAAACACCCTTGCTCCATGAATGTTCATCCCCTTTCTTGTTGGGGTTCTTCTTGTGGCGTCTTCTCAGCCTCTTCAACCTCCGAAGCATCTTCTTCATACGTCCCTTCTCCATCTTGACGTCTGTTTGAACTGGACCAAGCATAAGTACCTTTTTCTTCTTCTTCTTCGATCTCCATGTCTTGGTCCGGCCATCCTTCATATGGATCCGGGTTTAACATTTCCTGCACATATTCATCAATACACTCATCAGTAGCATCAAGATAATAGAGAGTGTCATCAAAATCAAGAGAATGCCTCATGGCTTCCGCAAGGCAATAAGTGAGCTTGTCATCTCTGACTCTGAGTGTGAGCTCTCCACCGTCCATGTCTATCAAAGCTTTGGAAGTGCGCAAGAACGGCCTTCCAAGAATCAGCGGCACCTCGACATCCTCGTCCACATCAAGCACAACAAAGTCCACCGGGAAGATGTACTTGTCCACCTTCACTAACACATCTTCCACAATACCCCTCGGATGCCTTACCGATCGATCCGCGAGTTGAAGTGTCATCCGAGTCGGTCTAGGCTCGCCCAAGCCTAGCTTTTGGAAGAATGTGTAGGGCATGACGTTGATACTTGCCCCGGAATCGGCCAATGCCATCTCTTCACCTAAGTTGCCGATGTTGCAAGGTATGATGAAACTCCCAGGATCATTCCTCTTACTCGGCATGTTCTTTTGTAAGACGGCTGAGCAATTAGCATCGAGGACTATAGCTGCACTCTCCTCCAACTTCCTCTTATTGGTTAAGAGGTCCTTTAGAAACTTCGCATACTTGGGCATTTGGGCTAATGCTTCCACGAATGGTATGTTGATGTGCAATTGTTTGAAGATGCCCAGTAATTTCTTGTATTGCTCATTGTCTTGGTTATTCTTCAAACTCGAAGGGTAGGGGATCCTTGGTTTGTAGGGTGGTGGTGCCACCTCTTTCTCTTTTGGTGCTTCTTTTGTCTTCTCTAGAGGGAGAGTTCTCTTAATCTCTTTCCCACTCCTTAAGGTGATTGCCTTTAGTTGCTCCCTTGGGTTAGTCTCCGTATTGCTAGGCAAGCTACCTTGAGGCCTTTCCGCCAATGTCTTCGCAATTTGCCCCTCTTGATTTTCCAAATTGTGCAGGGAGGCGGTGTGATTGCGAAGAGTAGCCTCCACCGACTGAAATCTAGCATCCGATGAAGAAACAAACCGTGTAAGGGCTCTATTGAGATCGGTCATCTTCCCTTCTAACCCTGTCACTCGGCTCTCTAAGTTCGGAGCTTATTGGCCTTGAAATCTCGGTGGTGCATTATTTTTCTGTTGTGACTGCCCTTGATTGCTCCAAGAGAAATTTGGGTGGTTCTTCCACCCCGGATTGTGTGTTCCACTGTACGGGTTGCCTTGGCCTTGTCCTCTATAAGCAAAACCAACAAAATCAGCCTGCTCCACCGCACTAGTACCTCCAATAGAAATCGGACAATCACTCGAAGCGTGACCTCCCCCACAACCGTTACATGTAGTGATGGCCGCAACTCTTGGTGAGGCTAAAACATCAAGCTTCCTACTTAGTGACTCTACTTGTGCCGCCAATGATGTAACCGCGTCAACTTCATGAATTCCGGCAACCTTTTTTCTGTCCCTTGAATTCCATTGATAGCTATTCATAGCCATCTCCTCTACAAGGTGTCGGGCTTCACCGGGAGTCTTGTTTCCTAGAGTCCCTCCGGCCGCCGCATCTAAGAGTTGCTTGGTACTCGGATTTAACCCGTTGTAGAAGGTTTAAATGATCATCCACTCGGGAAATCCATGTTGCTGGCACTTGCGAAGGAGCTCCTTGAACCTATCCCATGTCTCAAATAGAGACTCCAATTCCATTTGCACGAAGGATGATATTTCATTCCGAAGCCTTGCAGATTTCCCCGGCGGAAAGTATCTAGGCAAGAATGCCTCGGCCATCTCCTTCCATGTAGTGATGGATGTTCTCGGTAATGAATGAAGCCAATGTCTTGCTTTTCCCTTCAATGAAAATGGGAAGGCTCTCAAATGAATTGCGTCATCCGTTACTCCATTAATATTCAACATGTCACACAATTCAAGGAAATTCTCTATATGACTGTTGGGATCTTCATCGGCTAGCCCATTGAATTGTGCGGACTGTTGCAACATCTGTATGAACGACGGCTTCAACTCAAAATTCATTGCCGTGATTGGGGGCCTCACAATGCTTGATTGGGTCCCCATGACTGAGGGTTTAGCAAAATCGGACAATGTCCGTTGTTGTTCATTCTGTTCTGCCATTATGTCTGACCCTTCTATCTCAATATCGGCTTGACTTGAAGCTTCTTGCACAAGTTCCTTCCCTTTATGATGTGTTCTTCGTCTAATGTCTGGGTCTCCTTCAACAAGAATCGAAGGATTCCCACGGGTCATAACCTGTAACCGAAAACCAAGAAAAGAAAAATAAGAACAATGTAGATAAAGAAAATATGAAATAGAATGCGAAGTGAATAGCTAAAATAGTGAAAAACAAATATCTAAAACGCATAGTCCTCGGCAACGGCGCCAAAAACTTTGACAGGGGGCCCGAAAGTGCACGGGTTTGTTGAAGTAATAAAAGTTACCCTGGTGAGAGGGTAGTCGAATCCACAGGGAATAGGGAGTTAGAATACGATATTTCACTATTAAAACTATGCGAAGTACGGAAAAGTGATCAATTGATTCGATGAGTGAATTATGGAAACAATTATACTAGAAGACGAGAAATTAAATAGAAAGATGGAAGATGAGAGAGTGCAAGTAAAGAGAATAGAAAGGACTAGTAATGAATGAAATAGGGCATCCGGACAAGCTACCTCTAGGGTCTATGGTTCTAGTGCAGGACTATGCTATTATACTTTCCTATTGATGTTTAATCGAGTCGATGATATCCTAAGACTCACGGTCCCAAACCTAAGGACAACAGTGACTAACCCCAACACTATGCCCCGGTATTAGGATTCACGTCACCCTTCACTCTATCGCTCGCACGACTAAGCCCCAGGGGAGTATATCTACCTAAACCTCACACTACGTGGGATTGCTTTAAGCTCTAGGGATTCCTAATGGTAAAACCTGTTCCTATGTGTAGTTCTAACCCTTTGGTCCAGGTGGAAGAACCCTAGTCTAGATTAAGCCCCAATGCATAGGATTCACTTCAACCTTTCACTCTGTTACTTGCGTAACTAAGCCCCAGGGGAGTATATCTGCCTAGCACTTCACTCTATTTCGACCGCTATGAAATCAAGGAAACGGAGGTAGGGAGAAACCATGTCGGAGGGGAAAGGGGTACATCGCTACCTCACAACTCTCCCTCTCAACCCTCTTTAATCTTAAGTAGTCTAACCCTAAGGAGTTGTCACACCTCCAAAAGGCAACCTAAATTGTTCTCAATCCTAGTGTCACATCTAAGAGAAAACATTAACAAGATGAAATTAAGATTGAAACTCAATTTTATTCATCAATAATGGAAAAGCATAATAACAATGTCAAAGAAACATAAGAACCCTAGAGTTTACAAGTCCGAATACCCTTAAGGGGTTTAGCTCCTCATGGAGCTATACATGTTCATCAATGTATGAAAGAAAGCACAAAATAAGGACATCAATGAAAACCCCCTTGCGTATGGTGTGGCCGTGGTCTTGTGCGGCCGTCGAACGTCGGTGATGATGCCGATGACACGCGCTAAACCTCTACAAAATCCTCTCCGAAACCCTAGCCGCACTCCCCAAGTTCAAGAGAAAGATAGGTCAAAAGATCCCTTTAAAAGTCTCCAAAATCCGGCTTTTTATAGGCTGAGTACGGCTTTAAATTTGAAGTTATCGGGGCTTCACAAGGCCGTGTGGAATTTCCACACGCCCGTGTGAAGTTTCTCTTTTCCTGAAAAATTACTTCACACGGCCGTGTGGAATTTCCACACGCCCGTGTGAAGTCTCTGGCTTGCTGGAAAATAATTCACACGGCCATGTGTTAATTCCACACGCCCGTGTGAATTCTCTGGAAACCTAATCTTCGGCAGAAATGCACAGTAACTTGCTACAATGAATTACTACAGTAACAAGCTACAGTACTCGCCGAAACGCTCCCGAATCCGTCATTCTTCATCGAGGCCATTGAGTTGGGCACACAATCAATGGTAGATCGTGCCGATTGCTTCAAGTCTCCTTCTTGGTGAAGTTCTCCTAAGCCACACGAGTTAGACTTGTTGTGAATGTGACTGCCTTTGTGCCCCTCCAAAGGAGGTTGGCACACACTCACAAGTCCAAGCTCGTGCCTTGTTCCGTGCTTGGTCCGAAAACTTCCTAACATCGGTGAACACGACCTAATTTCGTTCTTCTTCTCCAATTTAGCTCCACAAACATTCAATGCATAAGAATACACAAATGCACGCCGTTTAGTGATAAAAACTGACAAACGATATGCTCAATGTAAGATAATAATGCTTCGCGGTACTATAACACAAGCACTTATCAACAACCAACCCTAATCATCTCCATCAAAGAACAAAGAAGAAGCTAGAAACGGATGGAAGCTTACCTTGATCCAAGGAATGTGTAACTTGATGATCCAAGATTCAAGCTCAAAAATCCCTTCTAAATCAGCCTTAAAACCTCATGGAATGATGGAGGAAGAGAGGAGAAGGAAATAGAAGAGTTTGGGAGAAGAAAGTTGAAGAAAAGAAGCCAAAACAAAATTTTTATAACCCAAAAATGATAGGGTGCGGCTTATGTGCGGGCTGCACAGTGCCCGCACACCCTCGGCAGAGGGGTGTGCGGGCTGGTGTGCAGCCCGTACACCAGGCCACATACCCCTTTGCCTGGGATGTGCGGCCTCTGTGCAGCTAGTATAGAGGCCCCACAACCCCCAGGAGAGGCTGTGCGGCTTGTGCACAGCCCGCACAGGTTTGTGCGCCTTGTGTCACTCCCTGACTTGAGGGCGCACGGGACATGACAACCGCCGCGATAATCCCGAGGAGGGATCCAGCGCCACTCAGCCCTCGGGACGCCGCAAGGCTAAACAACAACCTGGAATTCCACAATATTTCACCAAAAACACAAGAGTGGAAGTAACAACAACAACGATGGTGTACAACAGTAAAGAAGATCACGAATGCTTAGGGAGGCTATAACAACAATAAGAAGTCTTGATACACCAGAGTTCAAAAGTTGAATAAATACAAAACCATGCAACAAGGTTTACTACAAACTAGTGGATCCATAAGTCAAGACTACACGTCCATGTCCAAAAAGTAACATACATGAAACAGAAAAGATACACAGAAGATAGAGCAGCAACAAATGCGCAGCACAGTGCGCACTACCTCACCTACTACCTGCAACAGTTTAGGAGAAGAAAGAGGGGTGAGTAACTAGCGTTACTCAGTGAGGGGAGACTAGCACAACCTCACCAGAAACACCAATAACAAAGATAACAATAAAGCATCAAAATAAGTATTTTACCAAAACAAGATAAACATTAGAACATAATTATATACGATAGCAAACTTAAGATAGCATAAAAAGAAATATGGAAAGATAGGTTTAAGATACCCTTCCTACTTCAATAAGATTATAACAACCTCAAATCCGATAAAAAGGAAATACTGAACATCAGTTCAATGTAAAAAGGATAAGTTAAACCTCAAACCAATCATTAACGATAACTCATAAAACCAAGAATAATTTGATACATAGCATAACCAGATAGATAATGCAAATTTCAAAATAAAATAGAGCCAAATTAAATTTATGGGAGACTGTCCCCCGAGGAGTAACAACTGGGTTCGCCCTCTCACTATAAATTCAAGGTAGCAACAAAGGAGAATAGAATAGGTTAAATTTCAAATCAAATAAAAGAAACACCAGTTCAAGAATACTCAACTCTTGAGTCAAGTCAAACTTGCGGGAGACTGTGCTCCTAGGAGCGACAGTTGGGCTTCGTCCCCTCACCACAAGTTTAAGATAACCCAAGGCAAGTAATTCGACGGAAAATAAATCTTAAACCAAGTAAATAAAATAACACCCAGCATAAAGTGGTCTAAAGCATATCCCCGAGCCTTCACTGTTGCCACAGCTAGGTTTAGGGCCATCAAGGTACTCATGCCCTTGACGTTGACCAACCGGTACACTGGTTGGTGACTCCAGCTTCCCGGTGAGTGTATGTCTAGTTAGGATCCTCCACTCCCTTTTACACTGCCCTTCGTAGTAAATGTCCAGTCAGGATTCTCCACTCCCACCTGACCTGGCCCTCGTAGTAATTCACCACACAAAACCAACAGAACGCGCAACTCCACACGAAAATACAATAGCCAACAAAACACCCAACAATAAAAAATAAATCTCCACTTTCCCACGAGGAAACGATAGAAACACAATTGAAACTCACGCTTTTAAACACAAGGGGATAAGCAAATCCTAATACAAGGAATAACATGGAAAACCTCAACAAATTTCAAAATAAGTTCCAAGCTTTAGAATTCTCAAAAACCTAATGATTCCACATCAAATTCTAAGTTTAACACAAACAAGGGTTTCGCAACCTCATTGAAGTGATAATCTAACACAACTCTAACATTTGCAAATCAATTATCAAATAAGACATTCAAGATCAACTCAATAATAATTATCATTCACCAAAAAGCCAAACAAGTATAAATCCATAAAACTATACTCAAAGCATGATATAAGTGTATATAAATGTATATAAGTGTGTGTGCATATATTTATATCTAGCTATCGGCATTCATCCAATAAGGCTATGCATAAAGATCCCACTCACTGAATTGGTGATTCGTCTCCCTCGCAAGCTACTCCTCAGCTAATCCCTTTCCTCACGCCAATTGATTGAATCGATCCGCAAGCGCACGGGTCGTCAAGTAATACCTCGCACAAAAGCACGAGGGTCGTATTCCACGGGGTTAAGGAGCTACTCTTACTCCTCCATCGCCTATTATCTAACCTAACAACACAAGCATGGATGTTTGTTCTACTAAAGCAAAGAGATAAATACGATATGATTAAACAAATTTAAAAGCATACAATGTGGTTGCAAGTGCTACAATGAAGAGTAAAGGCCTATGGATGTGGATCCCCTTGAGGGGTCATCATGATACATGGATGAAGGATGAAAGGTAGCTTGGTTGATTTAGACCGAAGGATCTCAAGATTAGATCAACCCCAATTTCTCGGCGATTGAACCCTAATCCCATACGGATATTGGTTGGAATCTCTTCCTAACCAACATCCCTACGATTGCATTAAGTATAAGGAGATCCCAAAATAAGGATACACTAAACCCTAGTCTATCCTTAAAACTCGGAGGGCTATCGACACCCAATTTCTCGGTGTGCCAATACAAGTAACCCCTTTTAATTCATTAATGACCTAATACACGTGAGTAGGTCACGTCTACGTGTATAATTCAAGAAAGAACTACGGATCTCTCCATGTGGTAGTTCTAGACATGAGGCACAATGAACTAAATCTTAAACCAAACCAAGCTTGCAATTAAGTAAAGATCATCCAAAATACATGATAAACCCCCCCAAGGTTCACCAACATCCGGTGGCCTTGGGGGTCTAGTGTGCCATCAAGCAAGTAACAACAAAAATACAAAGTAAATCACTTAAAAAGCTCATAAATGACACTCCCTAGATGAAATGATGAAGGAGGAGGTGGAGGTCCGGCCAAATGACGCTTTCCTCCGTCCAAGAGATGCCGAATGACGCTTCCCCTTTGTCTTGGATCCTTGCCTCCTTGATGGTGAAGCTTCTCCCCTTCAAAATGATGTTCTTGCCTCCTTCCTTGGCTCCAAATCGTCGTCTCTTCAAAGATTTCTTCGTTTCTTTCCTTTAGATGCCGGCCAAGAAGTCCCTTTGTGTGCCCTAAAAACCTCTATAAATACTCCCGCAGGATCCCGGGGTGGATAGATCCATCCCGGGGTGGATAGATAGGCAAAAATAGGGCAAAAACCTGTCCCACGTGGGGGTTCATCCCGGGGTGGATGGATGGATCCCGGGGTGGATAGAAGCATCCCGGGGTGGATAGGGGGCCGTGAGAGCTAGTTGAAAATTACTGTCTTTTGATGCTCACGGCCCCTTATACGGCCCCGTATGCTGTAGTACTCCAGCACCCTGATTCTTCATCCATTTTCGCCCAAATCGTATTATCATCTTCCTCATGGCTCCTCCATGCCCTACAACATAAATAATGCTCAATTAAGCATAAAACGGGCATCCATTCCTATAAAGATACATGCTAAGTGAACAAAATATGTATGTTAAAACACATACATTTAGACACTTATCAAACATCCCCACACCTAAGCGTTTGCTTGTCCCCAAGCAAACAAATCATGAAAAACAAAGGGAATGATAAGTGGCTAAATGTACATCTCCGGCTCAAACAAATACGAGATTATACAAGTATAGAATAATGATATACAGATGTCGAGTTACAGTCAATACGTACAATAAACAGATCCTGTCTCACCTCTTATATGTCTGTACAGTGTAAGTGAATCTTCCATCTCATTTGCCCTGACATGGTCTAGCCCTATGACTTCAATCAGTACAGCTCTATATGCTAATCACTCCACAAGTACAGAGTACTAAGTCTTAGAAAGCTAAGTGCCACTCCAATGAACAATTAAGATCCTTCTAATTCTACAACTTGAAACTAAATCCCATTTCGACTCACAAACTCAACTCAAGTAGGCAGTCTAAGTGATCACTAGGGTTATTTTTATTTATATGTATAAACACTTTTTTTTTTTTTTTTTTTTTTTTTTCGAGTCCGCCTAACGTAGACCGCACAAAAATCTTTCTGGAGGATGCACATGCTGGTTAGGCACAAGAGTCACCCAACTACTCGATTACAGTCTACATAGACGCATTCATGCTCCATTAGCAGAGGAATACTGACATAGACTCTTTTTTTTTTTTTTTTTTTTTTTTTTTTTTTTTTTTTTTTTTTTTTTTTTTACATACACTAGATCACACCTTTAGACTGCACTACAAGTAACAAACCTAGGATTAGCTCAATAAGACTTAGAAGTTCTTAAGAGTTCACTGAAGGATAGAACTTAGTAGTCTAAGGCTAAGTACTCAAACTTGTGTGTTAGGCATACAAGAGAGTTAAGAAAGTCAAGCAGGCTATTCCCAGGGCATCAACAAAAGACTCAGTGCACAGAACAATACTAGAGGTGAAACAAGATTCAATAGAGCACAACAAGAAAAAATGTAACTCACATCAATCATTAATTCACACTTGAAGAATCTCACAAGAAAGTAACAAGCCATCATTGATGACACTAGCATGTAAAGTTGACCTAATACATGTAGATACACCCATCCCCACACCTAGTGTTGTACATTGCCCTCAATGTACACTAATCATGAAAATAGAGGCAATATACACAATAATAACAAAGGAGGAGGGTGAAAACGAACTTCCCCGGTTTATTTGGTAAAAATGGCAAAGTGTGACCCGAAAAAAAAAAAAGTGTACGGCGAGCTTTACATGTCGGGTCCGGCTCCCACAAAATGTGGAGATGCTCACCAAATTCCCTTCAATGCCCTGCAAAGCGCAAGGGCAAAACCATCATTCTAAAAGAATAAAACAAGAAAGATTAATACTAGGGAGCGGTCAAACACACAACTAAATAAAAGCAAACGGAGTTCTACAAAGTGTTGCTCAGGGTATAACCCTTCCCAACTTATTCAAAACAAACAAACACACATGCAGAAAATAAAGAAAACAACAATAAAAGAAACAACATGCTGCTAAAAGAGAAATAAGTGTCCATGCTCAAGGATGAAACGGCTCGTCGATAACAGGTGGGACAGGTGTGTCGGCGCAGGATGCGGTGCCAGTCCGTGAAGATGAACCGCGAGCAGAGATGGTAAACTGGCGAAAGTCCTCGGTGAGCAGGCGCTGACCCTCTATGATCTGGTACAGCTGTCCGCGCATCTCACGCTGCTCGTGACGGATGGCCTGAATATCGCCCTCCATTCCTCGCAACCTAGCTTCGAAGCCCGATGATGATGTGGTGCCAGGAGTGGGAGTGGGCGTGTCATCAGGATCGGAGTCAGTGTCTGCTGGCAAACTGGACTCCCCGGCCGATGACTGTCGGGAAAGTCGGTAGCGGGCACCTCTCTTTTCAACTAGACCAACAGCAAGCAAGACATTCGCGCCAAGGGCCGCAGCACCACCCACAATCGTCATATCACGAGCGCGGTCCAACAATTTCATACCGCGAATCAACCTGGTGATGTACGGACCCAAGAAAATAGCACCTAACCGCGCGCACTGTGCGTGATGAATAAATGCTTCCGCCACAAGATGCCCAAGGTGAAGGGGGCACTGCTCAAAAATTCCAAACAAAATCAGTAGATCAGAATTGGACACCACTCCAGTACTATCCTTTCGGCCCCCTATGGAGCGAGTAATCAGGGCATGTACATATCTCATGATAGGATCAGCAATCCGGGATGCCTTGCGAGTGTTTTTAGTGTCGCCTGAGGCTATGGTGGCCCAATATTGATTCGCATTCACATGCGGTGGAAAATCGATCCGGATTTGGCCAATCGGAATGGAGTTCATGTATTCCTCGTCATAGACCCCCAAGTAACTTGCAAATTCGACGTGAGTCAACTCGCGAAGTCTTCCAAAAGCTTGGAAGCGAATAGTCCCCTGTTTCTGACAAATGATGCGTCGCCGGTCTTGTTGTGCCTCAAAGGTGCTCAAAACCTCCAAAGTGAGCTGTCGGTATGTTGGTTCGTCGATAGTAAATAAATTCACCCAACTATTTTGAGATAGAACCTCCCTCACTTGGTCGGCAATTCCAATCTCTTCCAAAAAATTCCAATCAATATGTCGGACGGTGCCAAAGGGTTTAGTCTTCAATATTTCGTAATGTGCCATGTGAAGGGGGTGCGAGAATGTAGGTTCCTCGGGAATTTGTGTTGAAGCTCTTGGACGTTTTGAAGCAACCCGCTTGATGTTTGGCATCCCTACAACACATAAGATCCTCATCAAGCCTAAACCAATCCAATACCACACCGAAAATAACACAAGAAGCAAGAAACAAATGAAAAATGGCCATGAATAGGGTCCATACGGCCGTATAGGGGGCCGTATGGACACTATTCATGGTGGAGCATTTCATTACCATCATGAAAATCGAAAATTTTTTACAAGAATTCAATGGAAATTGAACAAACAACAATCACACCACCAACACATGATAAAAGCATGAATTTATCCACCAAAAAGCTCCATGAACTCAAGAGAAAATGAGAAAGAGAAATCTAGGGCACCAAAAAGCTTACCGGTGAATCCTTGGTGGAACTTGCTTGAAACTCTTGGTAAATCACTAGATCGAGGTCTCAAAATGTCTAGGAGGTGATCTAGAACGAAAAATGGAGAGATTTGGTTGAGAAATGATGGAAAAAGGAGTGGAGAAATGATGGAGATGAAAGGGAAATGGAGAAGAAGACTTAAAGGGCCAAATAATGGGGAGGGTTTAAAATGCTAGGCCGAGCCTCACGGCCCCTCTCACGGCCGTGAGGGGGGCCGTGAAGGCTAGTACAAACCCCCAGCCCACATGAAAAATTCCCTTGCCAAGCTCTCACGGCCCCCCATACGGCCGTGAGGGGGGCCGTGAGCTCTAGTGTATTTTCACTGGAGATTAGCTCACGGCCACCCTCACGGCCCCTTCAGGGCCGTGAGGACCTGGGGAAGCTTGTTTTGGGTCTCAACGCAATCTCAAACTCTCCGGGAAAGTAATAACATGATCCAAAACACCTCCTACTCGGAAGAAATACGCAAAGGACTCGAATAAACTCATGAATTGACAATATAGCAAGTAGGCATAACAAGGAAAAATATAAAACAACACACATGATGAGAGCAAAGATTTTGAGGATGGACTTATTCAAATGCAAAACAAATAAGGAAACTAGCACAATGCAAAGTAGATAAGAACAACTAAAATATGAAAATTGAATTTAAAACCCCCGAACACTTGGGTTGCCTCCCAAGAAGCGCTTGTTTAACGTCACGAGCCTGACGTACCTTCTCACTTACCTCACGGGGGTTCGAAGAGCTTGAAGTTACCCCCGGTCCCCGTTGAAATGTTGCAATTATTGCCCGGTAAGTTCAATGACATCAAAGAGAAAACATTACATTTTTCATGAGGAAAGAGGGGTTCGAACTTTACCTTCCCTCCTAGAGACTTTGAACGACGAGGGTTGGTACCTTTTCTTTTCTTTCCTCGGACTTCCCTCCAAATTTTCTTCAACATTGATTCTTTCTTCCCTTTTTCCTTGGCATTGGTACATATCACTTCCTCCTTTGGTTTCTTCAAATTGTGACTTGGAGGGGAATTGCGGGGTTCTTCTTGTTCTTTGTCCTCCACCTCCTCTAAGTATTCATCCAAAGGATTTAATGATAACACCTCCTGCACACAAGTAGAAATTAACCGATCAGTTTCATCAACAAAGTACAATGTGTCATCATGATCAAGGGAATGTTTCATGGCCGCTGGCAATGTGTAAATTACTTCTTCCTCCCCAACCCTTAAAGTCAATTTTCCTCCTTTTAAATCGATGAGAGCTCCAGAAGTGGTTAGAAAGGGGCGACCAAGGATCAGAGGTATCTCCACATCTTCATCTATGTCCATGATCACAAAGTCTACAGGAAACACCAATTTGTCCACCCGGACAATCACGTCTTCCACAATCCCACGGGGCTTTCTTGTTGATCGATCCGCTAATTGCAAAGTCATCCTAGTAGGTCTGAGTTCCTCCAAACCAAGCTTCAAGTACATGGTGTAGGGCATGACGTTGATGCTTGCCCCCGAATCCGCTAGAGCATTTTCCTTCACTCCCCCTTCAAGCACGCATGGGATTATAAAGCTGCCCGGATCTTTCAATTTTTGTGGAAGCTTCTTTTCCAAAATGGCCGAACAATTTCCCGAGAGTGCTACGGTGCCTTCTTCTTCAAGTTTTCTTTTATTTGTGAGGAGCTCTTTCAGAAACTTGGCGTACTTCGGCATTTGTGTTAAAGCCTCAACGATCGGGATATTGATGTGGAGTTGCTTAAAAATATTGATGAATTTTCTGAATTGGACATCCTCCTTGTCCTGCTTCAATCTCACCGGATAAGGAATTTGGGGCTTGTACTCCGGTGGCTTTGAGTGTTCCCGAGAGTGAGCTTCATTGTTTTCCTTTCGAGCAACCTCCTTAGCAATCTTTTCAGCGGGGTGGGGATCTTCCTCAATGGCTATCCCGGTATCTTTGACACTTGGGTTAATTTCGACCCTTGTCTCCACTTGCTTTCCACTCCTCAAGGCAATGGCTTTCAGGTGCTCCCTTGGATTTTCTTCGGTGTTACTAGGAAGACTTCCCGAGGGTCGTTCTGCATTTACCTTGGCAAGTTGCCCCACTTGATGCTCAAGAGATTGCACCGAGGCTTGAAGGTTTCTCATAATGGACCCAAAGTCACTGAGTTGCGAATTTATACTGTTAAATCGTGATTCGGTGCCAATCATGAACTTGGCAAGTACATCTTCGGTGGTAAATCTCTTCTCTTGCAAAGGTGGCTGTGCTTGAGGATTCTGAGGGGGGCCACCCTTTTGTTGTTGTCCTTGATTCCAAGAAAAATTTGGGTGATATTTCCACCCCGGATTGTATGTGGAGCTGTAAGGGTTTCCTTGTGGTCTTGGGCCCCCAATATAGTCAACTGTCTCAATAGGTGCCACAGAGGAGCTAGCAATAGGGCATTGATTGGTGACATGTCCACCTCCACAAGTGCTACAACTCATGACAGTTTCTGACTTGGAATTGCTACCCATGAGCATATCAATCTTCCTAGACAACATCTCAACCTTTGCGGCTAAAGCATCATCGGCCTTAACTTCATATATCCCGGCCCCCTTTTGTGGTGTTCCTCTCGAGGCCCAATGAGATTCGTTGCTTGCCATGGACTCAAGTAGTTGCTCGGCCTCATCAGGGTACTTGTTGCTAAGTGATCCACCTGCCGCGGCGTCAATGAGTTGGCGGGTGGCATAATTCAGCCCATTGTATATAATTTGTACCCGCATCCATGAAGCAAACCCATGGTGAGGGCATCTTCGAAGAAGGTCCTTGAATCTCTCGTAGGCTTCAAATAAACTTTCGGACTCTCCTTGCTTAAAGGCTGAAATTTCTTGCCTTAATCTTGCCGCTTTGCTAGGAGGAAAGTATCTCCCAAGAAATTTCTCGACCATGTCTTTCCACGTCTTGATTGACCCCGGCGGTAGAGATGTGAGCCATCGGTAGGCCGCGTCCCTAAGACTGAATGGGAAAAGACGCAATCGAATAGCATCATCCGTCACCCCATTTATCTTGAATGTCGAGCAAATTTGGAGAAAACGGGCCAAGTGATCATGTGCATCTTCATTTGCGAGACCATTAAACTGTACTGAATTTTGGATCATTCCAATAGTGCTCGCCTTGATTTCGAAATTGTTGGATGCAACACTAGGTGCTTGGACACTAAATTCTTCACCCGTAAATTGTGGCCTTTCATATTCGGACAATGTTCGTCTCTCCTCGGCCATGACGGAAGATGATAGATCCTCAACCAAAATGTCTTGCTCACTCGAACTTTCACCAATCTCTCTTCTCCTACGATGCAAGGTCCTCTCAATTTCACTATCCGGGTGAACTAAGTCCGCCGGGTTTCCACGTGTCATACACGGTACCTTGCACAAATCAAGAAAGATGAAACAAGTTAAGCTCAAAAGAAACAAAAACAAAAGAAAAGAAAAGAACAATAAATAAATGAATGGCTAGAGCAATAAGCTAGAAGTTTCTCAGTATTCCTTAGATGTTCCCCGGCAACGGCGCCAAAAACTTGATTGAATCGATCCGCAAGCGCACGGGTCGTCAAGTAATACCTCGCACAAAAGCACGAGGGTCGTATTCCACGGGGTTAAGGAGCTACTCTTACTCCTCCATCGCCTATTATCTAACCTAACAACACAAGCATGGATGTTTGTTCTACTAAAGCAAAGAGATAAATACGATATGATTAAACAAATTTAAAAGCATACAATGTGGTTGCAAGTGCTACAATGAAGAGTAAAGGCCTATGGATGTGGATCCCCTTGAGGGGTCATCATGATACATGGATGAAGGATGAAAGGTAGCTTGGTTGATTTAGACCGAAGGATCTCAAGATTAGATCAACCCCAATTTCTCGGCGATTGAACCCTAATCCCATACGGATATTGGTTGGAATCTCTTCCTAACCAACATCCCTACGATTGCATTAAGTATAAGGAGATCCCAAAATAAGGATACACTAAACCCTAGTCTATCCTTAAAACTCGGAGGGCTATCGACACCCAATTTCTCGGTGTGCCAATACAAGTAACCCCTTTTAATTCATTAATGACCTAATACACGTGAGTAGGTCACGTCTACGTGTATAATTCAAGAAAGAACTACGGATCTCTCCATGTGGTAGTTCTAGACATGAGGCACAATGAACTAAATCTTAAACCAAACCAAGCTTGCAATTAAGTAAAGATCATCCAAAATACATGATAAACCCCCCCAAGGTTCACCAACATCCGGTGGCCTTGGGGGTCTAGTGTGCCATCAAGCAAGTAACAACAAAAATACAAAGTAAATCACTTAAAAAGCTCATAAATGACACTCCCTAGATGAAATGATGAAGGAGGAGGTGGAGGTCCGGCCAAATGACGCTTTCCTCCGTCCAAGAGATGCCGAATGACGCTTCCCCTTTGTCTTGGATCCTTGCCTCCTTGATGGTGAAGCTTCTCCCCTTCAAAATGATGTTCTTGCCTCCTTCCTTGGCTCCAAATCGTCGTCTCTTCAAAGATTTCTTCGTTTCTTTCCTTTAGATGCCGGCCAAGAAGTCCCTTTGTGTGCCCTAAAAACCTCTATAAATACTCCCGCAGGATCCCGGGGTGGATAGATCCATCCCGGGGTGGATAGATAGGCAAAAATAGGGCAAAAACCTGTCCCACGTGGGGGTTCATCCCGGGGTGGATGGATGGATCCCGGGGTGGATAGAAGCATCCCGGGGTGGATAGGGGGCCGTGAGAGCTAGTTGAAAATTACTGTCTTTTGATGCTCACGGCCCCTTATACGGCCCCGTATGCTGTAGTACTCCAGCACCCTGATTCTTCATCCATTTTCGCCCAAATCGTATTATCATCTTCCTCATGGCTCCTCCATGCCCTACAACATAAATAATGCTCAATTAAGCATAAAACGGGCATCCATTCCTATAAAGATACATGCTAAGTGAACAAAATATGTATGTTAAAACACATACATTTAGACACTTATCACCAATGCATCTTCTCCTTGCCAAAGCATTACAAACACAATGTTAGCACAAGCCACACAAGAAAACCTTAGGTTTTCTGACACGACCCCTTGCGTGTATCCCGCAAGTGCACGGGCTTGTTGAAGTAATAAATTTACCCTGGTGAGTGGGTAGTCGAATCCACAGGGAATAGGGATTTAAGACACGAGATTTCACTATTTAGCTAAGCGATGTACGATGAGTGTGAAGAGAATCAATGAATGAATATGAAAGTAAATAAAAAGAGACCAGAAATAAAATAGTACGATGGAAGGTAAAAGAGTGCAAGTAGGAGTAAAATAGAGAAGGACTAGCAATGGATGAAATAGGGTGCCTGGACAAGCTACCCTTAGGACTTATGCTTCTAGTGCAAGATTATGCTATTATACTTTCCTATTGATGTTAATTGAGTTGAGGATATCCTTAAACACACGGTCCCAAACCTAAGGTCAACCGTGACTAACCCCAACACTATGCCCCGTCATTAGGTTTTCACTACGACCCTTGACTCTCGTTGACCTGTCAACTATGCCCTAGGCGAGTCTGTCTTCCTAAGCCTCACACTACGTAAGATTGCTTTAAGTTCTAGGGATTCCTAGTGATAAATCCTGTTTCTATGTATAGTTCTAGCCCTTTGGTCCAGGTGGAAGAACGCTAGTCTAAATTAAGCCCCAACACTAGGATTCACTTAAACCCTTCACTCTGTTGCTCGTGCAACTAATCCCCAGGGGAGTTCCTCTCCTAGCACTTCACTCTATTTTGATTGCTAAGAAATCATGGAACACGGAGGTAGGAAGAATCACACCAGAGGGGAAAGGGGACGTTCCGCTACCTCACGACTCACCCTCTCAACCCTCTTCAATCTTAAGTAGTCTAACCCTACAGGAGTTGTCACACCTCCAAAGGATAACTTAGATTATTCTCAACCCTAGTGTCACGGCTAAGGGAAAATAATTACAAGAAACAATTAAGATTGAAACTCAAATTTATTCATCAATAATGGAAAAGCATAATAATAATGTGATAGAAACATAATAATCCTAGGGTTTACAAGTCCGAACACCCACAAGGTGTTTAGCTCCTCATGGAGCTATACAAATCCATCAAAATATAAAAGTAAACACAAATTGAAATCATTGATGAAAACCCCCTTGCGTATGATGTGGTCGTGGTCTTGGACGGCCGCCGGACATCGATCACGATACCGATGATGCGCTCTGAACCTCCACAAAGTCCTCTCCGAAACCCTAGCCGCGCTCTCCAGAAGTTGGGGAGAAAGATTGGGAAAAAGATCTGTCAAAAGTCTCCAAATCGGGCTTTTATAATGTTGAGTCACGGCTTTAAAATCGGGCTTATCATGATTTCACACGGCCGTGTGGAATTTCCACACGTCCGTGTGAACTATCTGGATTTCTGAATTTCGGCTGAAGGAGAACAGTATCTTGCTACAGTACTCGCCGAAACACTCCCGAATTGGTTGTTCTTCATCGAGGCCATTGAATTGGGCACACAATCAATGGTAGATCGTGCCAATTACTTCAAATCCCTTTGTTGGTGAAGTTCTCCTAAGCTACATGAGTTAAACTTATTGTGAGTGTGACTGCCCTTGTGCTCCTCCAAAGGAGGTTGGCACACACTCACAAGTCTAGGCTCGTGCCTTGTTCCTTGCTTGGTTCGAAAACTCCCCAACAACGGTAAACACGATCTAACTTTGTTCTTTTTCTTCTTCAAATTAGCTCCACAAACCTATAATGCTTAAAAGTACACAAATGCACACGATTTAGTGATAAAATCTGATAAAAAATATGCTCATTGTAAGATAATAACGCTTCGCAGTACTATAACACAAGCACTTATCATTTTCCTACCAACGACTCTAACCGGCTCTAGGGTTTGCTCCACTAACCCTAGAGGCTACCAAAGAGATCCTAAGGGCTAAAGCTTTAGTCTAACCTGAGGAACCCAAGGAAACCAAGGAAACAAAGGGAGAGGACCGGAGCTACAGTAGCTCCAAAATAAGGAAGAAGAACACTAAAGGGTTTCTTGAGATCAAAGGCAACAATCAAGGCCAAAAGCTTCTCTCAAGATTCACAAACGATAAACAAGCATGAAAACAAGTATTATACTCATCATCCAAAGAAGAAGAAATAAGAAGGGAAGAAGAGGAGAAGAACTTACCTTGAACAACCAAAGGATTGGTTTGTAAGCTCAACAACCAAGCCCAAAATATCCTCCAAAACTAGCCCTAAACTCTCAAGAATGATGGAGGAAGAGAGGGGGAAGGGATGAGGGGTTTTGGGGAGAAGAAATGAAGAGAAGAGAGGTTAGATCAGGTTTAAAAAGGGGAAAAGCCGAAGACATACGGCTGGTGTGCGGCCCCGCACAGTGGCCGCACACCCCACACCCTGGGGTGTGTGGTCTGGTGTGCGGCAGCTGTGTGGCCCCACACATAAGCTGCACAGGCCACAGAAAGGCCTGTGCGGGCTATGTACAGCCCGCATACCCCCTGTGCAACCTGTATACCGCTCGAACACCCTTTAAAACCCTCAAAACTCAACCCAAAACCCCCCCGGCAAGCCTCACCGACTCAAAGCAAAGAAGAATTCACCTAAATTTCAAATGAACAAACAAGCAAAGGCTGAAGACACCAACCTACGCAAGAAGGAAAAACGCGAAATACTACAGCCTGCGCACAACCCACACACCATCAAAACTCCTCCAAAACACTCTCAAACACCAGGCAAACAACTCCAAATGCTCGACAAGAAGCCTCAAAGAAAAGAAAATGGAAAAATGACCATGAAGACTAAGATGATCAAGCAACAAACTAGAGAAGAAAAAGACCGAAATATCACACTCTACCCCCCTTACAAAAATTTCGGCCTCGAAATTTCACATACCTCTAGCTCGAAACAAATGAGGGTACTTTCTCAACATCATTTCCTATGGCTCCCAAGTTACCTCTTCTACCGCCTCATTCCTCCAAAGCACTTTTACCATAGGAATGACCTTTCGTCGAAGTATTTTCTCTTGGCGATCAAGAATCATCACGGGTTGCATTTCAAACTTTAAATCTTTTCTCAATTCCCCTGGTGGTGCTTCAAGACAATGAGAAGGGTCGGGGATATACTTCTTCAACATGGACACATGGAACACATTATGAATCTTCTCCAACCCAGGCGGTAACTCCAATCGATATGCTACAGGTCCAATCCTCTCTAGGATAAAAAATGGACCTATATACCGGGGATTCAACTTTCCCCTACCTCGAAACCGAATTACCCTTTTCCATGGAGAGATTTTCAAGAACACTCTATCCCCACCCTTAAAACTCCTCCAAAATGCTCTCAAACACCCGGTAAACAACTTCAAATGCTCGACAAGAAGCCTTAAAGAAAAGAAAATGGGAAAACAACCATGAAGACTAAGATGATCAAGCAACAAACTAGCGAAGAAAAAGACCGAAATATCACAATAAAGATGAGATACCTGGGCAATGCTTCCCCTAGGATCTAACATGAAGCGCAAGATTTACTAAATGTTTCTAAACCGAGTTAAATGAGTTGAGGTAATCCAAGAACAATGGTCCCTGTCTCCAGGCCATCGATACTAGTCCCTTACGAGGTTCCGGTGGAGAAATCGCTCAATCTCAACACCTCGCAACACATATAACAGCAATAAGCTCTAAGGATTCCTAAGAGTACACCCGATTCCAAAAGATAGATCTAACCCTACATCTAGGTGAAAGATCCCTAACCCCCCACAAGGTCCAAGCGGAGAAATCTCTCAATCTCACGCCTTACACCAAATATGGTTGCATAAAGTCTAGGGAAAATGGAGATAGGAAGCACTCATTAGAAGGGAAAGGGGACACTCCACTATCTCATAACTCACCCTCTCAACCCTTTTCAATCTTGGAGTGCTAACCCTAATGGAGACATTTCTCTCTCACCAAGGCAACAAATCAAGTAATACAAGTCAATAACAATGATTAATATGACATGAAAGCAATGAGATAACAAGATTAAAACTCAAATAAACTCAAATTTAATAGAAAGCATAAAGTAAATCAATAAAAAATACGATCCTAAGGTTCACATGCCTAAATACCTACTAGGGTTTAGCCCTCCATGGGGCACATTACAAAGTAAAGAATAATGCAATGAAAAGCAATGAAAATCATGGAATAAAACCCTCTTAAATTTGTGATGATGGCTTTGATGGGTCACTCAATGTGTTGAAGGATCCCTCTCCGAAACTAGGTTGTTGAAGGCTCCCTTGATGTTATGAAGGAGAAAATGTCACGCCCCGACCCGCGGGTCCACGGGACGCGACAACCGCCGTGACAATCCCGAGGAGGGATGCTCCGCCACTCAACCCTCGAGATAGCGCAAGGCCAAACAACCTGGAATTTCCACAATATTCCACCAAAAATACAATAGCGGAAGTAACAACAATAATAACAACAACAATGAAGAAATATAACAGCAAACAAGATCACAAGTGCAGAGGGAAGTTATAACAACAACAACAAGTCTTAATACATCAGAGTTTCAAAGTTGGGATAGAAACAAAACATACAATAGGGTTTACTACAAACTAGTGGATCCATAAGATAGGACTACATGTTCATGACCAAAAAGAAACATACATAAAACAGAAAAGATACACAGAAGATGGAGCAGTAACAAATGCCCAGCACAGTGCGCACCGCCTCACCTACTACCTGCAACAGCCTAGGAGAAGAAAGAGGGGTGAGCAACTAGCGTTACTTAGTGAGGGGAGACTAGCACAACCTCACTAGAAACACCAACAACAAAGATAACAATAAAGCATCCAAATAACTATTTTACCAAGAGCAAGATAAATATTTAGAACATAATTTATATATATACTATAGCCACTTAACACAGCATAAAAAGATAGGGTTAAGAAACCTTTCTTACTATAACAAGATTACCACAACCTCAATTCCGGTAAAACACTGAACATTGCTTCAATAAAAAGAAGAAGTTAAACATCAACCCAAACATGCCCTCGAATTAAATGTCCAGTCTGAGCTGGCCCTCGTAGTAAATGTCCAGTCTGAGCTGGCCCTCATAGTAAATGTCCAGTCTAAGCTGGCCCTCGTAGTAACCCACCACAAAACCAACAGTCTGCGCAAATACGCACGAAGTACAAAAGCCAACAAAACACCCAACAACCCAGAATACTTCCGCATTCCCACGAGGGAACGATAGAAACAAAATCGACACTCAAGCTTTTAAATACAAGGGGATAAGCAAATCCCAATACAAGGAATAACATGGAAAAACTCAACAAATTCCAAAATAAGTTCCAAGCTTAGAATTCTTGAAAACCCAATAATTCCACAACAAATCCTAAGTTTAACACCAACAAAGGATTCGCAACTTCAATGAAGTGATAATCCAACACAACCCGAACATTAGCAAACCGATTAACAAATGCAACATCCAAGATCAACTCAATAGAAATTATCATTCACCAAAATGTCAAACGAGTATAAATCCATACAACTATACTCAAACCATGATATAAGTGTATATGAATAAATATATGTGTGTGTTCATGGAATATATATCTAGTTGTCGGCATTCATCCAATAAGGAAATGCATAAATATCCCACTCACAAAAATGGCGATCCGCCTTCCTCGCAAGCTACTCCTCGGCTACTCCCTTGCCTCGAGTCAAAGCATCTTCTCCTTGCCAAAGCACCACAAACACAATGTTAGCACAAGCAACACAAGGAAACCCTAGGTTCCCCTACCAACGAACCTAACCGGCTATAGGGTTTACTCCTCTAACCCTAGAGGCTACCAAAGAATTTCTAAGGGTTTAAAGCTCTCATCTAACACAAGGAAACAAGGAAACAAGAACAACCCACCGGAGCTACTGTAGCTCCAAGAACAAGGAAGAAAGCCACTCAAGTGTTTCTTGAGATCAAAGCCTACAACCAAAGCCAAAGCTTCTCTCAAGATTCAAAAACAATAAACAAGAATGAAAACAAGGATTAAACTCCCCTCAAGGCTACAAACAAACCCTAGCCTCAACATCCAAAGAAGAAGAAACAAGAAGGAAAGAAGAGGAGAATAGCTAACCTTGAACAACCAAGAGATTGGTTTGCAAGCTCCACAAACCAGCCCAAAATCTCCTCCAAAACCAACCCTAAACTCTCAAGAATGGTGGTGGAAGAGAGGGGGAAGAGATGAGGAGTTTTGGGGAGAAGAAATGAAGAGAAAGGGGTTTAGATCGGGTTTAAAAAGGGCAAAACAGTGGGTTGTGCGGCTCATGTGCGGGCTGCGCAGTGCCCACACGCCCTAGGCAGAAGGGTGTGCGGGCTGGTGTGCGGCCCGCACACCAGGCCGCACACCCCTCTGCCTGGGGTGTGCGGCCACCTGTGCGGCCCGCACAGGAGGCCGCACAGCTCCAGGAAAGGCCGTGCGGCCTGTGCACAGCCCACGCACACTAAAGTTGTCTCCGAAACACCCTCAACACTCGACGAACAACTCCAAAAACTCGACCAGAAAAAAATCAAAGAACACTCAAAGGGAAAACGACGACAACACTTAGGAAAATCGAAACAACAGACAAGGAAAAGTCGAAAACACCAACTGAAGCAATAAGGGAAAAAGAAACCCGAAATACTACACTCTATCCCCCTTACAAAAATTTCATCCTCGAAATTTCCTTCTAACAGGGAAACAAAAGAACGACACAACTCAACAACAAAAGTCAATTAGGCAACAAGACTCCAGCAACTCTAGGAAAACAACCCTGCCTCTATTACCACTCCTCAAGCAAACAACCAAGCACACAAGAGTAGCAACAAACAAATGATAGGAACCATACCTACAAACATGCCTGGCCCACACTCAGGCTCTTCATTGGTCAAGGCAAAAATCCTCGTCTGAGATCTAGTCTGGGGTCGTGGTCCTCCTTGCTGTGGCATGTTGCTAGCAGCTACAGACCTAATAGGCTGGCTACCCTTGGTCTGACCAGAACGGCCTGGAGTGAGCGCCACAGTAGGGTCACCTCGATCTAACTCTGGACAAGCTGACTTGATGTGACCTTCTTGACCACACTGGAAGCATCTGCGCGGCTCTGAACAACGTCCATTATGGAAACGGTGGCAATTCCAACACTATCTCTTAGTCCCTGCAGATTCTGTACCTAAAACACTGCCTGAAGGTACCGAACTCTGCTGTCCACTGGACTTGCTCTGTGGGACCCTAAAGAAGCCAATTGAAGATATACCAGGAGATGAACTCTCATCTCTACTCTTCTTAGATGGTTGACTCATTTCTGCACTCTTCCTCTTACTCATGCTCTCTCGGACCCGTCTACCTTCAAGAACCAACTTTTCTGCTCGGAGGGCCAACTATACTACCTCCTTAAAGCTCTGGTTCCCTGCGACTGCCATCCTCTCCCGGACGCTAAGGTTCAATCCAGCCTCGAACTTCGGACACAGAATCTCCTCAAAACCTACCAACTCAGGTACAAAGTTTGCTAAGTCCTTTAGCTCTGTCTCGTATTCTGTCACAGATCTGCTACCCTGACTCAACTGCATGAACTCTTGTCTCTTGTGGTCTCTATGGAAACGGGTGTAGTACTCCTCATCAAACTCATTCTGAAAATCTGGCAAAGTCAAAGCAACACAGGAACGACCTCTTAGACTCTCCCACCAAACTCTAGCTCTGCCCTCAAGCAACCTCGTAGCAACCTTGAGCCTCAACTCCTCATCTAGGACCATGTCATCGAAAGTGGCTATCACCCGCTTTAGCCACTCCTTAGCCACCAAGGCATCGCTTGTGCCATCAAAGGAACCGCAACCTAACTGCCGGGCTTCCTTCAGGAGCTTGGATAGGAACAAGCTCTCGGTGGTCCTACTGTCCTCTGCAGTGACCAGGGGAACTGACTGTATCTGGGCCGGTACTGGAGCAGGTGGCTGCGCAGCCGAAGCAGACCCTCCATACATGCTCCAAAAAATCATGAAGTCTCTGAAGTCCTGATAGGTCGGCTGCCTATCCTGACGGTCCCAATAGGCTCTGAAAGCTTGCATCGCCTCTGGAGAAGGAGCTAACTCTGGCGCTGGGGCCTGGGGCACCTGCTCAGGTGCACCGGGAGCGTGCACTGACGCTGCTACAGCAGGGGCATGCCCTAACTAGGCAACCTGCCTAGGCGGCGAAGGAGAGGACGGTGGAGATGGCACTCCACGCCGACCACTTCTAAGCGGTGCACTAGTAGGCTCAGCTGCAGGAGCAACTGCTCCACTGCGAGTACGGGGGCGCCGTGCTGACATTTTCACTAGAAAAGACACCAAGACAATTTTCAAATTCAATTCCTATATGCAACATTGCTACATGCTCAACGCTAACTGGATCCACTAGTTACTACAGAAGACTATCAACAACAAAAACAGGCTACGATTATCAATTTAAACCAATAGCTCTGATACCAATAGAATTGTCACGCCCCGACCCGCGGGTCCACGGGACGCGACAACCGCCGCGACAATCCCGAGGATGGATGCTCCGCCACTCAACCCTCGAGATAGCGCAAGGCCAAACAACCTGGAATTTCCACAATATTCCACCAAAAATACAATAGCGGAAGTAACAACAATAATAACAACAACAATGAAGAAATATAACAGCAAACAAGATCACAAGTGCAGAGGGAAGTTATAACAACAACAACAAGTCTTAATACATCAGAGTTTCGAAGTTGGGATAGAAACAAAACATACAATAGGGTTTACTACAAACTAGTGGATCCATAAGATAGGACTACATGTTCATGACCAAAAAGAAACATACATAAAACAGAAAAGATACACAGAAGATGGAGCAGTAACAAATGCCCAGCACAGTGCGCACCGCCTCACCTACTACCTGCAACAGCCTAGGAGAAGAAAGAGGGGTGAGCAACTAGCGTTACTTAGTGAGGGGAGACTAGCACAACCTCACTAGAAACACCAACAACAAAGATAACAATAAAGCATCCAAATAACTATTTTACCAAGAGCAAGATAAATATTTAGAACATAATTTATATATATACTATAGCCACTTAACACAGCATAAAAAGATAGGGTTAAGAAACCTTTCTTACTATAACAAGATTACCACAACCTCAATTCCGGTAAAACACTGAACATTGCTTCAATAAAAAGAAGAAGTTAAACATCAACCCAAACATGCCCTCGAATTAAATGTCCAGTCTGAGCTGGCCCTCGTAGTAAATGTCCAGTCTGAGCTGGCCCTCATAGTACATGTCCAGTCTGAGCTGGCCCTCATAGTAAATGTCCAGTCTAAGCTGGCCCTCGTAGTAACCCACCACAAAACCAACAGTCTGCGCAAATACGCACGAAGTACAAAAGCCAACAAAACACCCAACAACCCAGAATACTTCCGCATTCCCACGAGGGAACGATAGAAACAAAATCGACACTCAAGCTTTTAAATACAAGGGGATAAGGAAATCCCAATACAAGGAATAACATGGAAAAACTCAACAAATTCCAAAATAAGTTCCAAGCTTAGAATTCTTGAAAACCCAATAATTCCACAACAAATCCTAAGTTTAACACCAACAAAGGATTCGCAACTTCAATGAAGTGATAATCCAACACAACCCGAACATTAGCAAACCGATTAACAAATGCAACATCCAAGATCAACTCAATAGAAATTATCATTCACCAAAATGTCAAACGAGTATAAATCCATACAACAATACTCAAACCATGATATAAGTGTATATGAATAAATATATGTGTGTGTTCATGGAATATATATCTAGTTGTCGGCATTCATCCAATAAGGAAATGCATAAATATCCCACTCACAAAAATGGCGATCCGCCTTCCTCGCAAGCTACTCCTCGGCTACTCCCTTGCCTCGAGTCAAAGCATCTTCTCCTTGCCAAAGCACCACAAACACAATGTTAGCACAAGCAACACAAGGAAACCCTAGGTTCCCCTACCAACGAACCTAACCGGCTATAGGGTTTACTCCTCTAACCCTAGAGGCTACCAAAGAATTTCTAAGGGTTTAAAGCTCTCATCTAACACAAGGAAACAAGGAAACAAGAACAACCCACCGGAGCTACTGTAGCTCCAAGAACAAGGAAGAAAGCCACTCAAGTGTTTCTTGAGATCAAAGCCTACAACCAAAGCCAAAGCTTCTCTAAAGATTCAAAAACAATAAACAAGAATGAAAACAAGGATTAAACTCCCCTCAAGGCTACAAACAAACCCTAGCCTTAACATCCAAAGAAGAAGAAAAAAGAAGGAAAGAAGAGGAGAATAGCTAACCTTGAACAACCAAGAGATTGGTTTGCAAGCTCCACAAACCAGCCCAAAATCTCCTCCAAAACCAACCCTAAACTCTCAAGAATGGTGGTGGAAGAGAGGGGGAAGAGATGAGGAGTTTTGGGGAGAAGAAATGAAGAGAAAGGGGTTTAGATCGGGTTTAAAAAGGGCAAAACAGTGGGTTGTGCGGCTCATGTGCGGGCTGCGCAGTGCCCACACGCCCTAGGCAGAAGGGTGTGCAGGCTGGTGTGCGGCCCGCACACCAGGCCGCACACCCCTCTGCCTGGGGTGTGCGGCCACTTGTGCGGCCCGCACAGGAGGCCGCACAGCTCTAGGAAGGGATGTGCGGCCTGTGCACAGCCCACACACACTAAAATTGTCTCCGAAACACCCTCAACACTTGATGAACAACTCCAAAAACTCGACCAGAAAAAAATTAAAGAACACTCAAAGGGAAAACGACGACAACACTTAGGAAAATCGAAACAACAGACAAGGAAAAGTCAAAAACACCAACTGAAGCAATAAGGGAAAAAGAAACCCGAAATACTACAGAAAAGATCTATCAAAGTTGGTAAAGAATGCCCCCCAAATTCGCCAAAGACCTCCTCTCCAAACCCTAGCCACTTTGCCCTTCAAACGCTCGTAAAAAGTCTAAAAGAATAGGGCAAAAGGCCTATTTATAGTCATAAACCGTGTCTGTCACGTACCTCCACGCGATCTTGTGAGATTTCACGCTCCCGCGTGAGCGATAGAAACTTCCACGCGATTGTATAGAATTTTCACATGGTTAAGTGAACAGTGCTTTTGCTACAGTCTCTTCATAAGCACAGCTCACACACTCTTCTCTTAAAGCCACATGGTCGGGCACACGCCCTAGTGGTAGGTTATGAGGCTTTTTGTTGTCGAATCATCACTGGGAAGCTCTTGCATTCTTCAAACAAGTAGGGACTGTTGGGTGATATAGTAAAAATCAATAATATCATCTAAAGCATGTGGAAGCAATAATAAATTTACGATATGTTCTAATTGTTTTAATGAACACCGTAATTTAATTAAAATGCCTATAAAATTACTTCTTAATGTTTGAAAGTCTTTCCTTTGATGTGTTAAATTTGTCTCTCGGATTGTCATAGATCTCCTAGCGCCGAACAAAGGTCCAATGCCTCTAGATCACAGGCTAGAATTAAGAAACGATCTCATCTTCTTCTCCAAAAAGCAGCCAGGGTTAGAGAGGAAGAGAGAGCTTGGAGATTTTTCTTACTAGAGAATTAATTGATTGATTCTAGGGTTAGAGAGAGTCATATTTATAGAGACTTCAAAAAACATGATAAACATTAATCAATTATGAGTCCTATTCAAAATATGAACTGTCACGCCCTGCCCTACGGGTGCCACACGTGACATACCACTGATAAACATCTAAATATATGTATTTTATATGTATTCGCATGATTTTCATATTTTCTTGATGAATTGATGCCCTTTTATGGTCTGAATTTGTTTGTTTTGTGTTTCAGGTATAGAAGAAGCCTAGGTGAGCTCAATGACGCAAATTGACCATTTTCCGGCCTGTTTTTCGGGCAACCTCACGGCCCGTATATTGACCATGAAGCCACCCGTGAGCTACCCCGAGATCACCCTTTTAAGGGTTTCTAGGCCATTCTTTTGAGGATCCTTGGCTTCTCTTCTTGGAGCTCCACACCACCACCTTTGATCTAAGGAAGAAGAAGAAGAGGTTTGTGATAAGTGTCTAAATAGATCTTGTTTATTATTTATATTTTATACACTTTCATGCATTTTTCTATGACTCCGATGCCCTTTAGTGCGTGTTTTCTTGTTAATTATCATTTCAGGACATCAGAAGACCATCTAGTGCATGTTTGAGCTTCTTTTGGCATCATCAAAGAATATATTAAAGCTCACATGTATCCTCAAGTTTCAGGCAAGAAAAGAGTGGATTTCAGGCCGTTCACTGTAGCGATTTTACTGCAGCAACTCTACTGTAGCACCATTACTGTAGCAGTGCGCGGGCACTGTGCAGCCCGCTCACCACCCCGCACAAGGCAGACAGAAGGATGTGCGGGCATTGTGCGGCCCGCACAGTGCCCGCACACGCACGGGCTGAAGAGATGATTGTTTGGTTATTTAAGGCTTCTAGGGCTTGTTTTATGGGATCTTTGGCCTCCATCCACTCCACTCTTCTCCACCATCATCTCCACCATTCTCCACCATCATTCCATCAGTTTTCTTCACCATCAACGGATTGGAGAGGCGATTTGAAGATCAAGAACTCAAAGGGAGAAGAAGGAAGCACTCAAGGAACACATCAAGGGGCTCATCGGCGCGGATCCGGCGAGTCTTCGTCTCCACCTTCTAGCCTACATCTGAGGGAGTTTCTTTTGAGCATTTTCATTGATTATATCTTGTATTTCTTCATTTGATGTGGAACTAGCCTCCCAAGGTCTCCGGGCTCCGGTGAACCTTGGGAGAGGAACTTGTTTGTATGGATGGATGATCATTGTTAGTTTTAATTGATTGTTGGCATGTTTGTTGGTTTCAATCTATTGTTTTAATGTTCAACCTACAATGGATGGATTCTGAAGGTTTTGATTCTTGAATTGTATATGTATGGTGGGATGCTAGCTGTGGGATCGAAAATACGCGTCTGGCATCATGTCTGTGAAGAAGACACCAGACGGCACATCGAAACACAAATATCATATTTGTTTCGTGGGTTCTTCCATTCCTAATAGAGGCAAGCCCCTATTATTAATTACCCCAGACATTGTCTTGGGAACCTCCGATTAAGGGCAAAAGTACAAATAAAAAAAAAGTGTGAAAGATAATAAATTTATTGCTAAATATGGTAATTTATTACATATGAATATTGCCATTTATAAATAGGCATACATTTTTATTTATTATTTATTATTATTATTTTATTTATTTTTATAATGTCGTCGTCCGCCATGCTTCGCCGCCGTCTCATGCCTCATTGCCGCTTTGAGATAGACTATCTTAAATATCTCACTGCCGTTCAGAAATTCATACCACTTTTAAAATTCGTATTCTATATTTGTTGCCTTTTTATTGCCGCTTCAAACTTGTATCTCTCCTTAAAATTCATATCCCTTCAAGATTTGGATTTCATTAGCCGTCTCAAGATATGTGTTCCAATAAGTGTTTTTATTGCTTCGGAATAAGGAAACGCAGGTTGTCATGTGCTGACATAGGGTTCCACCAGTTAGTCTTTGCTTAGGCCTTTTTTACTGTTATTGCTCCATATCCCATAGCCACCACGGTCATTGTCATTTGTTCTGCCATTTTGAGTTTGTCATATTAAGCGCCAACGTGAAATTTGGGCTTGGGCTTAAAAAATTGCCAGTCCAGTCAAAGGACAAGCCTATCTTGATCTTCAAGGGATTTTTTATATTTTTTATATTTTTATATTTTATATTTTTTTATTTTTTAACTTAAGCCTCATGTTATCATTTTTCATTATTTTCTTTTATTCCCATATACATTTCTTTTTTTTGGTGGGACCCACATGGTTGAGCATGCATGTTTTTTTTTAATTTTTGTATCATTAAAACTCATGCACGTATGCATGCTATTCATTTTTTTTTAATTAATTTTTTTTATTTTGCCATGCACGTATGCATGCCCTTTTTTATTTTATTTTTTATAGCATTGCATGCTTTCTTTTCCTTTTTTTTTTTAAAAAAAAATCATGCACGTGTGATGCTTTTCCCATTTTTCTCTCATTTTTTTTAACACACAGCCCATTATTTTCCAAACACTAACCCCATAATAATTAAAGTGAGAATATTCTTTTTAATTGTCCACACCCTTGTAAAGCTGATGATATCCTCCAAGTAATGAAAAGATCAAGAGTTCAGGAACAGTGAACAAAACTTCAGACTTTAACCCTTTAAAATGTACAGATTATATCCATATCAACCTTTCTCTTTAGGAAAACCTTGAGGATCAATAGTGCCTACTTCAAGATGATGACAATCCTACTGTTGGCACAACCACTATGATGAGTATACTCCATGCTTCCATACTTGTCTCCATTTCATGCCTTGTAAATGAGCTGCTTGCTTCATCTTCATATTGCGAGGTTTTCGAACAAAACAATACTAATGCATTGATTTCATAGTGGTGGGTCCCTCTTATCCAAATTTTTTTCTCGTATAAAACATATGCCATGCACGTCATGCATGTACGTTCTTGATAAAATAGCTATCTTCATGAAACAATATAAAAGAGCCTCTGTCCTGCTTCTCAAGATTGTTTTTTACGCTTTCTTTTCATGTCATGTCTTTCTTTTTATCCATTTCTGTTGTTTCATACCTGATGTTCTTCCTCTTTCTCGGCCATTTTTTTATATTCATTTCTCACCAATCCTTGCCATAATTAACAATCTCAGAGAAACCAGTTTTTTATCTTCACGCATGCACTGCTGGTGCATATTAGATCCTATCTTAATAACAGGATCAGTAGAATCATCAAGCACATGTACAATGAATGCAGGTTCAATTGACAGTTTATATACCTCTTTCTCATTGAACATTTGAACAAGTACCATGGGGAACACTGAAGTGCCAATCTCCACGTCCTCTCTGAGAGCTTCCCATTTGTGGATTTTTTTTAGGCTTCTTATGAAAGACCCCAACTTTTCGATGAAGACCATCACTAACATGATAGGGCAAATGATGCCTGCCATATTCATTGCTGGCACTAGCACCACTTCCCTGACCTTCCTCCATATGAAAACTACCTCACCAAGGACTCCAAAGGCTACTGAGAAAAGGATCTCATACGCTCTTTACACTGCTCCAATAGTAGCCATTCTCTAATACCACAGAATTCAGAGAAAGGCCACCTCTGCAATGTTACTGAGGAGCTAGTTCAATTCTTGCATTATTCTCAGGGTTTATACTCTATTTTTTATATGCAAGTACTACTAGAGAAAGAGTATTTGATTGGGTCTACTCAACTATCAGACCTTGCCGTCTGTAATGATCTCAATATTATGACTGCCATTGCTGTATAACTTTCTAGTTCAAATAGATAGTTCATTAATTATTTTTTTTTCTTTCCAAATTCAAGCATAGAACTGCAATGCATTAGCTTTATAATTTCCATTATTGTTTATTCAAAACTCGGAAAGAATGCAATTAATTCAATCATCACACCTTTGCATGTTATATTTTTTTTATTTTGATCTTTCATATTTGGTTCTTTTTCTCCCAAGCTTTCAGCACATGAAATTATTTTGATCTTTCATATTTGGTTCTTTTTCTCCCAAGATTTCAGCACATGAAATTATTTTGATCGATTTAATAATTACATAACATGGTTTCCAATGTTACATACTGTTGGTAATTGCAATCAAACTACCATATTTGTTGCAGCAAAAACAATTATAGCAGAAAAAAGCTTTTCATGACAATAATCTCACAAAAAATTATTTGATGTGTCTCAGCAAAGCATCTCTGTTCTTAATGAACAACAAAATCCAAAGGTTTCTCCATCACTCAATGAATTATGAATTATTTCTGAGGTACGAAGAAGCCCAAACAATTGTTTTTTTCTATTTGACCAAAATAAAAGCAACATCACAATTTCTTGGAATATTATTTCCTCAAAAGTCATGACTGATCAGACATCCAACAAATATTTGTTGATGACTTGGGAACTTTGTGATAAGCTGCAAGAATCTCCTGACATCAAGCTGGTCTAAAGCCCCTCTCGCAACAAAGGATCCTGGAAGCTATCCCACCCACAACAAAACCATCGCATGGCATCTCGTATGAGGCTAGACACTAACGAGGATCGTCACGAAGGTAGAGCGAGCGCCCGCCTGAATTATTCAATTGATATTCTCAAAGTCTCGCGACAGAGATCTAATTGCTCTTAGACTCCATCTTCCATCTCGTAGAGAGGTAGTCATGACAACGACAGCGGCAGCGGCAACAACAGTGGTGACAGAAACATCAAGTAACGATAGAGTCAAGCGGCAGCAGAAACTTTGAGTCAACGGCCAGCGAGGGGTATTCCACCCTCGCCGGCGTTAACAGCGGCGATAATGGTAGCAACATGGGGGCAACCGAGGGGTTTTCCACCCTCGCTGCAGTTGGTGGTGATGGTAGCAATAGTGGCATTAGGCAGGCAGCGGTAACGGCAGTGACAGAAACATCAAGTAACGAGTCAAGCGGCAGCATATATAAACTTCGAATCAACGGCGAGCGAGGGGTATTCCACCCTCGCCGGCGTTAACAGCGGTGATAACGGTAGCAATATGGAGGCAAGCGAGGGGTATTCCATCCTCGCTGCCGTTGGTGGTGATGATAGGCGGCATCAGGCAGGCGGCAGCAGCAACGGCATCAGGAAGCGGTGACGATTTTATATATATATATATATATATATATACCTTTTTTTTAATGCTTTCCTTCTCTTCTTTTTTTCCTCACTTTCTCCTTTTTTTTTTCTTTTCTACTTTTTTCGAATCCTCTCTCAAACTTTTTTTTTTTTTTTTTTCCGTTGCTTCCCTTTTCCTTCTCCTTTTAAAGCTTCATCCGTTCTGATCGCATAGAATCACAAACAAATCGTCAACCCCTCCCGTAAAACCACAACAGATAGATAGGGTTAAAATTCAAATTTAAAATTTTAATAATTTTTTTAAATTTTAATTTAATTTAATTTAATTTAATTTTTTTAATTAATTTTTTTTAATTTTTATTATTTTATTTTTTTTTTAATTTTTTTTTAAATTTTTTTATATTACTATTATTTTTTAAATTTTTTTAAATTTTTTTATTAAACAAGGATAGAATCAAAATTCAAATTTGATTATTATTATTATTATTATTATTATTATTATTATTATTATTATTATTATTATTATTATTTTTAAATCAAATTCAAATCCTTTTTTTTTTTTTTTCTTTTCTTCCCCCCTTTTTTTTTCTAGCCTTTTAAAGACTTGTCCCAATCTTATCCTCCGAAAGCCTAAAACCCTCCGTCAAATCACAACAGAGAATAGATAGGATCAAACTAAATTTTAATTTATTATTTATTTATGTATTTAATTTTTTTATATTTTTTTTAAATTCAAATTTTAAATTTTCAAAAATTAAATTCAAATTTAAATTTTCAAAAAAAAAAATAAATTCAAAATTTGAATTAAAATTCAATTTGCCTCGGGATATGTATTTTGGGTGGCTTAAGATTGGCATTTTCTCAGGGTTGCCTCGAGATATGTTCTCAGGCTATATGAAATTCTGGATCGCCTTGAGATGTGTATTCGGGCTATCCTGAGATTTGAGATTGTCTCGAGATATGTGTTCTCGGGGACAATTTTGTAATTTACTATTTTTTTGTTTGCCTCGAGATATGTTCTCAAGGGTAATTTTGTAATTTGCATTTTGCCTCGAGATATGTTCTCAGGAGTCATTTTGAGATTTGAATATTTTGGATCACCTTGAGATCGGTGCTCTCGGCTGATCTTGATATTTTAAACATTTTAGATCTCCTCGAGATCTGTGCTCTCGGCTGATCTTGAGATTTTAAACATTTTAGATCACCTCGAGATCTGTGCTCTTGGCTGATCTTATGATTTAAATATCTAGATCGTCTTGAGATTTGTTCTTTCGGTTGATCTTGAGATTTGAATATTTTAGATCGACTGGAGATATGTTCTCTCGGCTGATCTTGAGATTTAAATATTTTAGATCGCCTCGAGATATGTTCTCTCGGATGATCTTGAGATTTAAATATTTAGATCGCCTTGAGATCTGTGCTCTCGGGTGATCTTGAGATTTGAACATTTAGATCGCTTCGAGATTTGTGCTCTCAGCTGATCTTGTGATTTGAATATTTAGATCGCTTCAAGATATGTGCTCTCAGCTGATCTTGAGATTTGAATATTTTAGATCACTTCGAGATCTGTGCTCTCAGCTGATCTTGAGATTTGAATATTTTAGATCGCTTCGAGATCCGTGCTCTCAGCTGATCTTGAGATTTGAAGATCGCTTCGAGATCTGTGCTCTCAGCTAATCTTGTGATTTGAATATTTTAGATCGCTTCAAGATCTGTGCTCTCAGCTGATCTTGGGATTTGAATAGTTTAGATCGCTTCGAGATCTGTGCTCTCAGCTGATCTTGAGATTTGAATATTTAGATCGCCTCGAGATCTGTGCTCTTGGCTGATCTTGGGGTTTAAGTATTTTAAATTGCCCCGAGCTAGCGATCTCCGCCAATTTAAAATTTTAATTAATTAATTAAATTTTTTTTAGATTATCTCAAAAATGTCTTCTGGATTCCTAATTTGATTAGGATGTAACTATATTTGATTTTAATTAATTTTTTTTATTTAATTTGAATTAGGACATGCAATATTTTGATATAAACACTTGCATGTATTAGGTCACACAATGATTGAAGTTGGATTCAATGTGCCGGTACACCGGAGGTTCCTGGTGCTAGTAGCTCCCTGCGAGGTTAGGGTTGTTTTAGCCGAAAGCGAGCATTAGAATAACCCTAACCAAGATTCCCTGTTCCCAATGACATCGTAGGGGTATCTTCTGGATAGAGGAACCTGTACTGGATTAGGGCTACACTACGGAGGTTCCAAGGTAGTCGACATCCGAGTCTAGCGGACCAACTCTAGCCAACTTAGCACTTAATTTCCTAAGTTCATCCATTCTAACTTGTTCTTCTCCCGAGGGGATCCTTGCCTGAGGCCTCTAATCCTCATCGCTACTTGTCTTTCAAATTGTCTGTATGGTGTGCCTTAGTCCATTTTGTTTATAGTATTTATTTTATTTATTTTCGTATTTGTGTTTTATACATGACTCTTGTCTTCGTAGACTAGATAGTGATACCTAGGAGGAAGTAATAGCAGATCTTGGGGCCTTTGGGAATACGACTCTCTCGTGCTCGTGCGAGAGGTTATTACTTGACGACCCGTGCACTTGCTGCCGGGGAGTCGCGTGCTCGCTTCTTTAGCGTGTCGCGCGGCGACCATTAGTTTGAGGGCAAATTCGTGGAAGATTTGGCGAGGAGAGCATGTCTCGGAGGGAGATCTACATCTAAAGCTTTAATCGGGAATGTTGAAGACAACGGGAAGCCACCCCTACAAGTGGCGTCTTGGGAAGCTTCTCCGGTCTTCATCTTTGAGGGAGTCTCTCCTATGTTTTATTTGGTTGTTTTCATGGTTTTCTTGTTGTATTTGTTGAACATGAGCAACTAAAATCCCAAGGTCACCATATGTAGGTGAACCTTGGGGGTGAACTTGTGTTGTTTGGATGTTTTGTTCTGATTAATGCGTGTTGGCTTGTTTGTGATCCTTGTTTGGTTCATGTGAATGCTTTGGTATGCATGAGAACTCTGTGTATCATTACTTAGGAAATGCTAGGTTGCATGACCATTGCCCTAGTGTTAGACTCACCAAGCTTGGAAGGGATACATGTACAAATACACCGTGACCATCGGGTATTTGTACCCCTCCAACTCTAGGGTTAAGCACTCATTCATGTTTCAACCCTAGTTTGAAACCCACTTTGCCCATTGCAATTGTAGGAGGATTTGGACGGAAGAAATTCCTCATCCAATACTCATACTGGATTAGGAGTCAATTACCGTGATCATCAGGTTGGCCCAATCTAGGTTTTCTCGGTCCAACTAGCTACTTGTATTTTAATTCAAGCATCTTGCATGCTTTAGTATCCCTTGAGGGGATCCTCATCCGTGACCACTTTTTAGCCCTAATTTTTCCCCGTATTTTGCCTTCATCAATTGCCATTGATTTGCATTAGTTTAGTTTTTGTGCAATTTATATAGTCAATCAAGACTTATCGGTTAGACAACATTGCAATAAGGAAGTAAGGGTAGATTCTCGGGCCCCAAGGAATACGACCCTTGTGTCACACACAGGGTATTACTTGGTGACCCCGTGTGCTTACGAGACTCTCACGACATTACCAACCGCAACCAAAGCCCAAGGGAGGTCCAACACTGCCTTTACCATAGATCGCCATAAGGCTAACCTATTCCCTATACAATACATCTATAATCACAAGGAATACTCAACAATAAATACATGCATCAATCATTCTACCCATGTTCATCAAATTGACACCAAGGTAAGAAATATAAGTAAACACCCTATAATAATGGTTGCAACAACAACAACAACACCAACAGCAATGACAACAACATTAAGTCCAACAACATAAGGTATACCGTCTCATACATAACAAGGGCCAGACTTTCATACAAAAGTATCTCAAATAAGAAAAGACATAATAGGGTTCAACAACACATAGTAGATCCCTGATAATGCATGCCAAGGAAATAAGCAACACACACAACTCAAAATGAGAATACAGACACAACTCTTGCCAAGCACTTTACGCCTTCACCTTTACGCTGTGCTATCACTTGGGAGGAAGGAAAAGGGGGTGAGTAACTAGGTTACTCAATGAGGGGCTAAAACAAGACTATAGGTTAAGCATGATCAAAAGAAAATAAAATATCATAAAAATGCTTAAATACTTAGTAAGAATAAAGATACTTAAAATATCAAATATCACATAAGAATATAAGATCTCTCAATACAATGCGAAATAAAATTCATTTGAATCATCAAGAAATATATTCAATTCTGGAATGCAATATTCACACACTCTTTTTGATAGCTTCATATGCCAAAATGCTTAGAAGTAATTAAATCAATGAATCACAATAATCAATAGTATCCAAAGTGGCCTCTAAAACCTTCCATTGCTAATCGTGGCCTCGGTTAGGTCTGGAGCCACCAAGATGCTCGTATCTTGGCATTGGCTGTTGGGAAGTTTGTGTGGTAATACCGAACAACCCAACAATATCTAAGTTAGGGCTCTACTCTCCCACCTGAAATGGCATAACTAGTTTGACGGTTTTCCACACCACCTTTACTAGGTCGGCCTTGTGGAAACCATCCACTTCTTACTTCAGTAAGTACTGGAGCTTGGCGCCCATGTCACCATCAAAATATTTAAATAATAATCCAACCTAACATGATAGCATAATTCTCATTGAGGGATCACAAGTGTTCACAATAGCAATTCTCACTCCTAGAGTGAATAGTTTGATTATAATGTCAGCAATGAAATCATTTTCATCAAGAACATCATGCAAAAGTATCTTTTGAAAATATACTTCAAACATAGCATCATCACAATGAAATCCAATTTGGTTTACACATGCCTTTTTTGGTCATCATAGCAAGAATCTCAAAGCTCTTAAAAATGCATAATTTGAAACATATATTACAAAACATAGGATTTCCAAACCACAACTATATATATATATATATATATATATATATATATACTTTACAAATGTTTAGCAAATGAGCCAAATCATAAATCATCATGATTTCTAAACTCCATTTAAAACTTTTAAAGAGATTTACTAATAAGAAGTCTATCATTAAAAAATAAGCAACTTAAATATTAAAACCAAACATGCATGATTCATAGTCCAAAATTTAGTAAATCCCACTCACAAACTTGGCGAGTTAGAAATCTCTGGTGTTACTTCTCCACCGGCTCTTTCTCCTTGCTTGAAATTTCACCTCCTAGAAGCAATTAAAAAAACCAAAAAAAATAACATCAACAACATGATCAATTTAAATGAAGGACACTAAGAAAATGATCTCTTCTAGGGTTTCCTAAACTCTCTAGCTAGGAGATCTAGCAAGAATAAATCTCTCACAACCCTTAAAACCAACAAGAAAAACAAGGAGAACCTAATTTGGTTTGGTGCTATAATAATTCCAAAATAAAGGAAGAAGATGGTTCAAGGATTTCTCCACAACAAGGTCTTACAAATCAACACCAATACTCCTCTCAAGTTTTACCATTAAAGAGGAAGAAAAGGAGAAAGAATTAAGTTCCCCCTTGAATCCACAAAAAAACCCTAGCTATACTCATCTAAAGAACAAGGAAGAACAAGCAAGGAAGGGAGCTTACCTTGAGTCAAAAGATAACCACACTTTCAAATCCAAGAACAAGCCCGCAAATCCCTCCAAAATCAGTCCTTAAATGTCTAAGAATGGTCGAGAAAGAGAGGGGAGACAATGGGAAGGTTTAGAGGGAAAAGAAGTGAAGGAAACGAGACCAAATGGGGCTTAAAATAGATGAACACACAGTATTTCAGGTGGAACAAGGTCTGAGCACAACTATGTTTCTCATCCTGATTTTCCCAGGTGATTTAGGTATCAAAAAAAGCACCGGTGCTGTAGCAAAATCAATGCTGCTGATTATTGTAGTAAAACACTGTAGCACCAATCTGGAAAAGGAACACGGTTTGAGTGCTCCTAACACGATTGTGTTCTCACCTTAAGCGCGGGCATGTCAAAGCTGAAATTCTATGTTTCAATGCTTGGATTCTCCTAAGATAATTAGGGGGACAAGCACGGGTTAAGCACGATCATGCTCACCCTGAATGCTATGATTTCATTATGGATTGTTGACGTTTTCGTGTGCCTAAACGATAATTGACGAAGTTTGAGTCGGTTGAGCATGTTTTCAATGGTATCTGGTCGTGTTTTTATAGTATTCACAGGCTCTACCTATTGTGTTGATGTTTCTGAGTTTTTATGAAAATCTGTGAATTTTTCTAAGTTAACCAGAGGAAACATACGGCCGTGTGGAATTAACACACGGGCGTGTGTTACCATCTAAGTCTCAACTAGAGAAGTTACAGGGGCGTGACCTTGCCCCTCTGAAAACTCTCAGAACGGGCACACGGCCGTGTGTAATTTCCACATGGCCATGTGAAAACCTCCAGAACTTAAGCTCTCGGTTCAGAGAGTCCACAGGGGCGTGTGGGTGCTCCTGTGAGTAACCCTGTGTTAAGGCACACGGCCGTGTGGAAATTCCACACGGCCGTGTGAAACTCTTCAGAAACCCCCTCTTTTTCCCGAGAAACCACAGGGGCGTGTGGCTGCCTGATAAGTGCTTGTGTTATAGTAACGCGAAGTGTTATTATCTTACAATGAACATATCTTTTATCAAATTTTATAACTAAATAGTGTGCATTTGTGTATTCTTATGCATTGTAGGTTTGTGGAGCCAATTTGGAGGAAAAGAACGAAGTTAGATTGTGTTCGCCGTTGTTAGGAGGTTTTCGGATCAAGCAAGGAACAAGGCACGACCCTAGACTTGTGAGTGTGTGCCAACCTTCCTTGGAGGGGCACCAAGGCAGTCACATTCACAACAAGTTTAACTCATGTAGCTTAGGAGAACTTCGCCAAGAAGGAGACTTGAAGCAATTGGCACAATCTACCATTGATTGTGTGCCCAATTCAATGGCCTCAATGAAGAACGATGGATTCGGGAGCATTTCGGCGAGTCACTGTAGCAAACTACTGTTCACTCCTGCCGAAAATCAGAATTCTAGAGAGTTCACACGGGCGTGTAGAAATTCCACACGGCCGTGTGAATTAATTTTCCAGCAAGCCAGAGAGTTCACACGGGAGTGTGGAAATTCCACACGCCCATGTGAAATTATTTTTCAGGAAGCCAGAAACCTCACACGGGCATGTGGAAATTCCACACGGCCATGTGAAGTCCCGATAAGTTCAAATTTAAAGCCGCACTCAACATTATAAAAGCCGGATTTGGAGACTTTGTACAGAATCTTTTGACCTATCTTTCTCCCGAACTTCTGGAGAGTGCGGCTAGGGTTTTAGAGAGGATTTTATGGAGGATTGGAGCGCGCTATCGGCATCTACATCGACGTTCGACGGCCGCAGAAGACCACGGCCACACCATACGCAAGGGGGTTTTCATCAATGCCTTCGTTTTGTTCTTTCTTTCATATTTTGATGAACATGTATAGCTCCATGAGGAGCTAATCCCCTCGTGGGTATTCGGACTTGTAAAACCCTAAGATTATTATGTTTCTATGACATTGCTATCATGCTTTTCCATTATTAATAAATAAATTGAGTTTCAATTTTAATTATCTTGTGCTATTGTTTTTCCCTTAGCCGTGACATTAAGGTTGAGAGTAATCTAGGTTATCCTTTGGAGGTGTGGCAACTCCTATAGGGTTACACTCCTTACGATTGAAGAGGGTTGAGAGGGAGAGTTGTGAGGTAGCCACGTACCCCTTTCCCTTCCGGTGTGATTTCTCCCTACCTCCGTTTCCTTGGTTAATTAGCGGTCAAGATAGATTGTTAGGGCTCCATCTAGACTAGGGTTCTTCCACCTGGACCAAAGGGTTAGAACTATATAGAGGAACAGGTTTTATCACTAGGAATCCCTGGAGCTTAAAGCAATCCCACGTAGTGTTATGATTAGGAAGATAGACTCCCCTGGGGCTCAGTTGACAGGTCAACAAGAGTCAAGGGTCATAGTGAATCCTAATGCCGGGACATAATGTTGGGGTTAGTCACGGTTGACCTTAAGTTTTGGGACCGTGAGTTTAAGGATATCCTCGACTCAATTAACATCAATAGGAAAGTGTAATAGCATAGTCTTGCACTAGAAGCATAAGTCATAGAGGTAGCTTGTCTGGATACCCTATTTCATCCATTGTTAGTCCTTCTCTTTTAACATCTACTTGCTTTTCTCTTGTCTTCCATCTTTCTATTTAATTTCCTGTCTTTTAGTATAATTGATTTCATAATCTACTCACCAATTCAATTATCACTTCTCGTACTCCGCATAACTAAATAGCGAATTCTTGTGTCTTAAATCCATATTCCCTGTGGATTCGACTACCCACTCACCGGGGTAATTTTATTACTTCGACAAGCCCGTGCACTTGCAGGATACACGCAAGGGTTCGTGTCACTGCCCCTGTTGGAGGGCTTGTGAAAGACACACGGCACTGTGGATTATGCACACTTAGATAATTCTCGGGACGAACCAGAGAGGCCATAGGGGCTTGTGGGGTGCCCCTGTGGCTGGCCTTGTGTTCTTGGCCAGGTTGGGCACATGGCCGTGTTGAATTTCCACACGGCCGTGTGAAATTTTACAGAGACCTTCTGTGGAGTCTCACACGGCCTTGTGGGGTAGTCCAGAGAGTGACCAGAGTGCATATAGAGGCGTGTGTAAGCCCATGTGAACCCTAATTTCAGAGGCACACGGCCGTGTGGAATTTCCACACGGTAGTGTGGATTCCCAGAACTTCAAAAGCTGCGCGTTTTCTTTTGGATTTCACTCGTGCCTCTTTTGTTTTCCACTCCAAAACACTCTCTGACCCTCTCTTTCGATTCTCCGATCATCTCTGAGCTTTTTAGAGGTTTGATTTGAGGTTTTCCGGCCGATTTCACAACTCTATTCATCCATACCGTCGGTAAGAACTTCAAACCCTTTTTCTTTGTTAATTCTTGATTTAATTCGTTCTTTTCAATTAATTCACTTGGATTGAATGATTACAATGTATGCGAACATGTTTACATTGCGTTTAGAACAAAATTTGATGTAAATTTGGAATTTTGGTCAACACGGCCGTGGGGCTCTGTCCGCCCAACGATCCACACGGGCATGCGGATTTCTGCAGATTGATTTCCTCAGCTGTTTTTGATGAATTTTCTTCTCAATTTTGTAGATATGTCTTCTAGGGCTAAGAAGCAAGCTGAGAAGCACCCCCGTGAGCCTACCCCATCCCCCGAGGATATTGATTTCCAGTTACCAGAGGATCGGGAGCGGCTCAAGAGACTGTCGACACTACGATTTGGTCAGTCACGCTACATTAATTTGAGTACCATACGGGACATTCAAGTGGGGATAGAGATGGCCGAGGAAGTAGAGGAGCTCCTCTCAGTAGGGAGTTGGAGCAGATTGCTATCTATTCGAGAACCGGCGATCAGATCACTCACGCTCGAGGTGCTCTCCTCATTTGAGTTCGATCGAGGGTACACCAGCTTCACCGATGACTGTACTATACAGTTCCAGGCCCTCGGTCGACATTTTACCTTGAGCATGACACAGTTCTCAGTGCGGATGGGATTATATGACGAGGCATACACTGAGACGGAGGAGTACGCACTGCTCCCCACAAATTATCCTGGTACTTTGACTCCACAGCGCGCGTATAGCCGATTATACTTAGCCTATCAGTGAGTAGACGAGGAGACAGTACATGCTTGACCAGAGCTTCTCATAGATACATTCACGCTATACTTAGCCTATCAGTGAGTAGACGAGGAGACAGTACAGGGGTCTTGAGCCGTCAGGAGCTCCTGTACTTGCACTCGATGGTGGAGAGCGAACCACTCCACCTGGGTCACATTGTAGCAGACTACATCTATCACCAAGGCCAGTACCCCAGGATGGGAGTTATCTTCTCAGGCCCGTATATAACACTACTGATTATCGGGTTAGGACTTCGGGACGGAGTTTACGGGGCGGAGAAGATATCTATACCAGCTCCGCTTAGCAGAGAGACTCTGGGGATGATGGGGATGGTCCGCAGATCAGGACCAAGAGTATATACCATGATCATCCCCCACTCAGAGTCTACATAGAGGGAGCAGGCAGAGGGTTCTCATCCAGCGATAGAGCCATCTCCAGGGCAAACAGAGACTGAGGTACCACCCACAGCACCGGAGCCACCTCCAGTGCGTATCTTCTCTCCATCTCAAGGTCAAGACAGATTCGAGCGCCTCGAGAGTGCTGTGGGTGTACTACAAACAGAGGTGGCCGAGCTGAGAGTCATCCAGACCACACAGCACGTAGAGATGATGGCACTGCTTGTCACGATTCAGCGTTTACTTAAGTAGGCCGTGTCATCACCATTTGTGGTCCAGCTTCGAGCCCCTACTCCATGACACGACCCCTTGCGTGTATCCCGCAAGTGCACGGGTTTGTCGAAGTAATAAATTTACCTTGGTGAGAAGGTAGTCGAATCCACAGGGAATAGGGAGATAGAATATAAGGTTTCACTAATTAAGCTATGCAGAATACGGAGAACGATAATAAGATTGATGAGTGAAAATAATGCAAAGCAATAAACTAAGTAGAGAGATGGAAGAAAGAAGTGCAAGTAGGAAAATCGAGAAGGACTAACAATGAGTAAAAGGGGGTATCCGGACAAGCTACCTCTAGGGTCTATGTTTCAAGTGCAAGACTATGATATTATACTCTCCTATTGATGTCAATTGAGTCGAGGATATCCTAAGACTCACGGTCCCAAACCTAAAGACAACCGTGACTAACTCCAACACTATGCCCGGTGTTAGGATTCACAACACCCTTCACTCTGTCACCTAGATGACTAAGCCCCAGGGGAGTCCATCTGCCTAAACCTCACACTATGTGGAGTTGCATTATGCTCTAGGGATTCCTTGTGATTAAACCTGTTCCTATACGTAATTCTAACCCTTTGGTCCAGGTGGAAGAACCCTAGTCTAGATTGAGCCCCAGCAAATAGGATTCACTACAACCCTCCACTCTATTACTTGCGTAACTAAGCCCTAGGGGAGTTTATCTACCTATTGCTTCACTCTATTTCGACCGCTATTAAATCAAGGAATCGGAGGTAGGGAGAAATCACATCGAAGGGGAAAGGGGTACATTGCTACCTCACAACTCTCCCTCTCAACCCTCTTTAATCTTGAGTAGTCTAATCCTATAGGAGTTGTCACACCTCCAAAGGAAAGCCTAGATTGCTCTCAACCCTAATGTCATGTTTAAGGGAAAACAATATGAAAGGATAATCAAGATTAAAAACTCAATTTTATTCATCAACGATGGAAAGCATAATAATCAATGTCAAAGAAACATAAGAAACCCTAAAGTTTACAAGTCTGAATACCCCACGAGGGGTTTAGCTCCTCATAGAGCTATACATGTTCATCAACGTGAGAAATAAAGCATAAAACATAGACATCAATGAAAAACCCCCTCGAATTGGTGTGGCCGTGGTCTTGTGCAAACGTCGAACCTCGAAATCGATGCCGACGACGCGCTAGAACCTCCACGAAATCCTCTCCGAAACCCTAGCCGCGCTCCAGAAAGTTGGGGAAAAGATAGGTCAAAAGATCCCTCAAAAGGTTGCAAAAATCCCCTTTTATATTGTTGAATCGCGGCTTTAAAATTGGACTTATTGGGGGCTTCACACGGCCGTGTGGAATTTCCACACGCCCGTGTGAAGCTTCTGTCTCGGCTGAAAAATTAATTTCACACGGCCGTGTGGAATTTTCACACGCCCGTGTGTCTTCACTGGATGGCTGAAATCGCAAAACACACGGCGGTGTGGAATTTCCACACGCCCGTGTGACTTCTCTGTCTGGCTGGAAAATGGCTCACACGGCCGTGTGGAATTTCCACACGCCCGTGTGACTTCTCTGGAACACTAATCTTCAGCTGAACAGGCTTGGTAACTTGCCGAAATGCCTCCCGGGTCCATTGTTCTTCATCGAGGCCATTACTTGGGCACACAAGCAACGGTAGGTCGCGCCGATTGCTTCAAGTCTTCTTCTTTCGCGAGATTCTCCTAAGTAACACGGATTGGACTTGTTGTGAATGTGACTGCCTTTGTGCCCCTCCAAAAGAGGTTGGCACACATCCACAAGTCCAAATACGTGCTTCGTTCCTTGCTTGGTCCGAGAACATCCCAACATTGGCGAACGCGACCTAATTTCATTCTTTTTCTCCAATTAGGCTCCACAATACCTTCAATGCACAAGAGAACACAAATGCACACATTTAGTGATAAAACCTGATAAAAGGTATGCTTAATGTAAGATAATAGCGCTTCGCGATACTATAACACAAGCACTTATCACTCCACCACCTTCACCAGCCCCAGCAGCAGCAGCAACAGATCCACCCACACCATTAGAGCCTACAGCAGCACCAGAGGCTACTCCAAAGGACATCGACGCTGAGGCGTCGTAGTTTTATTTTATTTTGATTTTCAGTTGTATTTTCTTTTTATTTTGGACTTGTAGTACTCAGAAAGGATCTTCCTTCTGAGTTTATCTTTATTTTTGCTTTATTCTATCTTGGGTTGTATTTCATTTCCATATATTTATATACTCGAGCTTTACTTTGGTTTTTCTTGAGCTATACTGAACCCTTGTGTGTGTGTGTATGCGCAGATGGTCTTGGATGTAAGGAATTTGAGGAACAGTCATAGGCACGTTCATGGGACCGTGTGTGCTTTACAACCCATTGAGACTCAACTCTCAATACACCTAGCTCCATCAAACGCAACACTTGGAATTCAAGGGAGTAATGTTTCAATTGCCTACTTCCACACTAATTGTTTTATAATTCTTCACTTTTATTGTACTTGCATGTGTACATTGGGGACAATGTACAACTTAAGTGTGGGGGGGAGTTCACTTTGCACACACCTTTACTTGTGCTCTCAATTGCTTTTGTTCATGTAGCCTATGGCGGTTCACCTTAGTTGCAACGGTTGTATTCTTAGAGTTTAGGAGAATTCTTAACATTGTATCCTATCATGCTTGACACGACCTTTTGTGTGCGTACCGCAAGTGCACGGCCTTGTCGAAGTAATAAAAGTTACCCCGGTGAGTGGGTAGTCGAATCCACAGGGAATAGGGATTTAAAATACGAGAAATTGCTATTGAGTCGTGTGATGTACGAAAAGAAACAATGATCGGAGTGATGAGTGAATTTATGGGAACTAGAGTAGATGCAAAGCAAATAAATCGAAAGATGAAAGATAGAAAAGTGCAAGCAACGAGTAAAAAGAGAGAGACTAGTAATAAGTGAAAATAGGGTATCCGGACAAGTTACCTCTAGGACTTATGCTTCTAGTGCAAGACTATGCTATTACACCTTCCTATTGATGTTAATTGAGTCAAGGAAAATCCTGAAACACACGGTCCCAAATCTAAGGTCAACCGTGGCTAACCTCAACACTATGTCCCGGCAATAGGATTCACGTCAACCCTTCACTCTGTTGATTGCTCAACTAAGCCCCAGGGGAGTATTTCTACCTAAGCCTAACACTATGTGGGATTGCTTTAAACTCTAGGGACTCCTAGTGATAAAACCTGTTCCTATGTGTGATAGTTCTAACCCTTTGGTCCAGGAGGAAGAACCATTGTCTAAATTAAGCCCCAATGCGTAGGATTCACGTCACCCCAAAACCTTGGGGGAGTTTGTCTACCTAGCACTTCACTCTATTTCGACCTCTAATGACTCAAGGAATCGGAGGTAGGGAGAAATCACAACGGAAGGGAAAGGGGTACGGTGCTACCTCACAACTCTCCCTCTCAACCCTCTTCAATTTTAAGTAGTCTAATCCTATAGGAGTTGTCACACCTCCAAAGGATAACCTAGATTGTTCTCAATCCTTAGTGTCACGGCTAAGAGAAAACAATAGCATAAGAAATCTAAAATTGAAACTCGAATTTATTCATCAATTAATGGAAAAGCATAATAACAATGTCAAAGAAACATAATTATCCTAGAGTTTTACAAGTCCGAATACCCATGAGGGGTTTAGCTCCTCATGGAGCTATACATGTTCATCAATTTATGAAAGAAAGAACAAACTAAAGACATCAATGAAAACCCCCTCGCGTATGGTGTGGCCGTGGTCTTGTGCGGCCGTCGAACGTCGGTGACGATGCTGATGACGCGGTCCAATCCTCCACAAAGTCCTCTCTGAAACCCTAGTCGCCCTCTCCAGAAGTTGGGAAGAAAGATAGGTCAAAAGATTCTTCAAAAAGTCTCCCAATCGGCTTTAAATAGGCTAAGTGCGGCTTTAAATTTGAAGTTATCGGGAATTCACACGGCCGTGTGGAATTTCCACACGCCCGTGTGAAGTTTCTGTCTTTCCTGAAAATTACTTCACACGGCCGTGTGTTAATTCCACACGCCTGTGTGAAGTTTCTGGCTTGCTGGAAAATCAATCCACACGGCCGTGTGTTAATTCCACACGCCCGTGTGACGTCTCTGGTTTGCTGGAAAATTAGTTTACACGGCCGTGTGTTAATTCCACACGCCCGTGTGAATTCTCTGGAACCTTGACTCTTCGGCAGAAGTGCACAGTAACTTGCTACAGTGATTCGCTACAGTAACTCTCCGAAATGCTCCCGAATATGTTGTTTCTTCATCGAGGCCATTGAATTGGGCACACAATCAATGGTAGATCGTGCCTATTGCTTCGAGTCTCCTTCTTGGTGAAGTTTTCCTAAGCTACACGAGTTAGACTTGTTGTGAATGTGACTGCCTTTGTGCCCCTCCAAAGGAGGTTGGCACACACTCACAAGTCTAACCTCGTGCCTTGTTCCTTGCTTGGTCTGAAAACCTCCCACAACGGCGAACATGACCTAACTTCGTTCTTCTTTTCCAACTTAGCTCCACGAAACCTACAATGCTCAAGAATACACAAATGCACACTATTTAGTGATAAAATCTGATAAAAGTATGTTCATTTGTAAGATAATAACGCTTCGCGTTACTACAACACAAGCACTTATCAATGCTCTAGTTTCACTTGAATTTTTAGGGAATTTTTGCTCGATTATCTCTTTTTGCACTACTCACTCTTGAAATCTTTTGGAAACTCGAACTCAAAGTTTTAAGGACTAGTTTAGTACTACTCTAGTAAGTTGTGAAGTTTTATGTAGCTAAAAAAAAAGTAGTGAGCTTGTGAATATTATTCTAGCTTTTATTTGTGCATTTAGGGTGGAAAGAGCTATCTCCTATGAAGTATGTAGCTACTCTCATAAGTCGGATACAAGTTATGCCCTAATGAGAGAAAGAGCTATCTCATGGGAAGCGTGAAAGCTACTACCCCGGTAGAAAGAGCTACCTCCTCGAAAGTGTGAAAGCCACCTTTGGCGGCTGCCTAGGAAAGGGCTACCTTAGAGGTTGAGTGAAGCTACTGCTTCCTTACTTTGTGTATATAAATAAGTCCTTTTAACAAGAGTTTGAGGAGTACTCGTTGGTTCTCTTGAGTGAATTCGCAGACACTAACACATTTTCAAGTTGTTATCCTTTTTTATTCAAGTTGAGTGAAGCTATAGCATTGGTAACCTTATGCAATGCTTTGATTTCCCCTTACTTGTAGAATGCTTCGTTTGCATACTTTTGGTGAACATAAGGCCGAGCACTTTCAATTGTCCTTCCCAAGTACTTTCACGTTCTATTTTGCTTAAGGACAAGCAAAAGCTTAAGTGTGGGGGGATTTGATAAGTGCTCGTGTGATAGTAATGCGAGGCGTTATTATCTTGCAATGAGCATTGATTTAATCAGATTTTATCACTAAAAAGTGTACATTTGTTTACTTTTGTGCATTGTAGGGTTGTGAAGATAAATTGGAGAAAAGGAACGAAGTTAGATCGTGTTCGCCGTTGTTGGGGAGATTTTCGCACTAAGCAAGAAGCAAGGCATGAACATAGACTTGTGAGTGTTGCCAACCTCCTTTGGAGGGGCACAAAGGCAGTTACATTCACAATAAGCCTACCTCGTGTTAACAAGGAGAACTTTACCAATTAAGAAATTTGAAGCAATCGGCACGATCTACCGTTGATTGTGTTCCCAATTCAACGACCTTGATAAAGAATGATGAATTCGGGAGCATTTTGGCGAGTTAATCTAGCAGAAATGTAGCAAGTTTCTTTAGCAAAATTTTGTAGCAAGTTACTGTTCATTTTCAGCCGATATTCAGAAAACCAGAGAGTTCACACGGGCGTGTGGAAATTCTACACGGCCGTGTGAAATCCCTATTTCAGCCAAATTTAAACCATGACTCAATATTATAAAAGCCCATTTTGGAGACTGTTTTGAGATCTTTTTTGGCTCTTCTTTGCCCTAACTTCTGGGGAGGCGCGACTAGATTTTGGAGAGGACTTCGTGGAGGTTTGAAGCGCGTCATCAGTGTCGACATCAATGTTCGACGGTGGCACAAGGCAACGGCCACATCGCACACAAGGGGGTTTTCATCTATGCATGCAATTTGTGTTCTTATTATTATTTTGATGGATTTGTATAGCTTCATGTGGAGCTAAACCCTTGTGGGTATTCAGACTTGTAAACCCTAGGATTATTATGTTTCTTTGACTTTGCTATTATGCTTTTCCATTATTGATGAATAAAATTGAGTTTCAATCTTAATTTCTTCTTGATTATTGTTTTCCCTTAGCCGTGACGCTAGGGTTGAGAGAAATCTAGGTTATCCTTTGGAGGTGTGATAACTCCTATAGGATTAGACTACATAGGATTGAAGAGGGTTGAGAGGGTGAGTCGTGAGGTAGCGGAACGTCCCCTTTCCCCTCCGATGTGATTCTCCCTACCTCCATGTTCCATGATTTATTCACGGTCGAGATAGAGTTAGGTGCTAGGAGATAAACTCCCCTACACAGTCACTCAAGTGTTTCCTCACGACGCCATCAAGATATCTCATTCACAAATGGGAACCTTTAAAGTCAATGGTCACTGGTTGAAGCATTATTTCTCAGGGAACAACATTTCATACAAGGTTGCAGGTAGTTCGACTTCCTTTGATCCACCATGATGATGAGGTAAGAGACGTCGAGCTAAAGACGTTAAACAAATGCTCTTTGGGAGGCAACCCAAGCATTTAAATTCCTTGCAAGTTTGTTTTCATATTTTTAGTTTGTGTGCTTGTGTGTTTTCGTATTTTTGATGTGCTTGGTGCTTGTTGTTCTTCAGATTTCAAGTGTGTTGTTGTGGTTATTCAGCTATCTTTCTTAATATTTTTGATCATGATATTCAATGGTTGTCATGAGTTCTTTAATTTTTGATTCATTGTGACGCATCAAATTTCATGTTCTTTGATAAGTGCTCGTGTTATAGTAATGCGAAGTGTTATTATCTTGCAATGAGCATTGATTTAATCAGATTTTATCACTAAAAAAGGTGCATTCGTTTATTTTTGTGCATTGTACGGTTGTCAAGATAAATTGGAGAAAAGAAACGAAGTTAGATCGTGTTCACCGTTGTTGGGGAGTTTTCGGACTAAGTAAGGAACAAGGCATGAGCCTAGACTTGTGAGTGTGTGCCAACCTCCTTTGGAGGGGCACAAAGGCAGTCACATTCACAATAAGTCTAGCTCATGTTAACAAGGAGAACTTCGCCAATAAGGAGATTTAAAGCAATCGGCATGGTTTACCATTAATTGTGTGGCCAATTCAACGTCCTGAATGAAGAACGACAAACTCGGGAGCGTTTCGGCACGTACTGTAGCAGCATTGTAGCAAAATACTGTAGTAAGTTACTGTTCACTGTCTGCTGAAAATCAGCAATTCAGCAATTTCACACGTGCGTGTAGAAATTCCACACGGCCGTGTGAAATCCCGATTTCAGCCAATTTAAAGCCTCGACTCAGCATTATAAAAGCCCGTTTTGGAGACTGTTTTTGGATCTTTTTGGCTTTCTTCTAACCTAACTTCTGGAGAAGTGCGGCTAGGGTTTAGAGAATACTTCGTGGAGGTTTGGAGCGCGTCATCGGCGTCAACATTAACGTCCAACGACTGCACAAGACCACGGCCACGCCGCACACAAGGGGGTTTTCATCTATGCATTCAATTTGTGTTATTATTATTTTGATGGATTTGTATAGCTCCATGAGGAGCTAAACCTCTTGTGGGTATTCGGACTTGTAAACCCTAGGATTATTATGTTTCTTTGACATTGCTATTATGCTTTTCCATTATTGATGAATAAAATTGAGTTTTAATCTTAATTTCTTCTTGTTATTGTTTTCCCTTAGCCGTGACACTAGGGTTGAGGACAATCTAGGTTATCCTTTGGAGGTGTGACAACTCCTATAGGATTAGACTACTTAGGATTGAAGAGGGTTGAGAGGGTGAGTCGTGAGGTAGCAGAACGTCCCCTTTGCCCTCCGATGTGATTATCCCTACCTCCATGTTCCATGATTTATTAGGGGTCGAGATAGAGTCAGGTGCTAGGAGATAAACAATAATAGAATTGTGGAAGGTGAGAGAGTACAAGTAGGAGTAAAAGAGTAGGATAAGCAAAGAGTAAAGATGGGTACCCGGACAAGCTAACCCTAGGACTTATGCTTCTAGTGCAAGACAATACTATTATACTTTCCTATTGATGTTAATTGAGTCGAGGAGATCGTTAAACACATGGTCCCAAACCCAAGGTCAACCGTAACTAACCCCAACACTATGCCTCGGCATTAGATTTCCCTACGACCTTTGACTTTCGTTGACCTGTCAACTAAGCCATAGGGGAGTCTATCTCCCTAAGCCTCACACTACGTGGAATTGCTTTAAGTTCTAGGGATTCCATGTGATTAACCCTGTTGCTATGTATAGTTCTAACCCTTTGGTCCAGGTGAAAGGACCCTAGTCTAAATTAAGTCCCATCACTAAGATTCACTTCAATCCTTCACTCAGTTGCTCGCGCAACTAAGCCCTAGGGGAGTTTATCTCCTAGCACTTGACTCTGTCTCGACAGCTAATAAATCATGGAATATGGAGGTACGGATAATCACATTGGAGGAGAAAGGGGAAGTTCCGCTACCTCACGACTCACCCTCTCAACCCTCTTCAATCCTAAGCAGTCTAATCCTATAGGAGTTATCACACCTCCAAAGAATAACCTAGATTGTCCTCAACCCTAGTATCATGGCTAAGGGAAAACAATAACAAGAAGAAATTAAGATTAAAACTCAATTTTATTCATCAATAATGGAAAAGCATAATAGCAATGTCAAAGAAACATAATAATCCTAGGGTTTACAAGTCCGAATACCCACAAGAGGTTTAGCTCCTCATGGAGCTATACAAATCCATCAAAATAATAATAAGAACACAAATTGAATGCATCAAAATAATAATTAGAAGAGAGCCAAAAAGATCCAAAAACAGTCTCCAAACGAAGTATTCTCCCACTATGGTTTAGCTCTCCATGGAGCAATACAAAATCAATAAAGAGATTAAGAACATATGCATAAAAACCATAAAGAAAACCCCCTTGTAGATCGTATCGATGGTCTTGTGGAGCCGCCTAATCTTCTCCACGAATCCTTGTCAAGCCTAGGGCACACCTCACCGAATCGATGCCGATGGAAGCTCCCCCAATAGCTTTCTTCCAAAGGATGTCGATATCGATGCCGTATAATCGCCTCCAAAGACCTCCAAGAACCTCTCCAAACCTTAGTCAAAAGCCCCCCAAAAGATAGGCAAGAGATAGAAGGGGGGTCCCCAAATAGATTTAAAAACAGGCTATTTATAAGTTGAAATCGGAGTTCCACATGCCCCTGTGGATTTTCCACACGGGCCTGCAGAATTTCCACACGGCCGTGTGGAAATTCTGTTTTGCTGATTTTCGGCAGACTGTGAATAGTAACTTGCTACAGTGTTTTTTCCCTACAATTTCGCTGCAATAACTGCTACAGTACTTCACCGAAATGCTCCCGAATTCATTATTCTTCATCGAGGCCATTGAATTGGGCACACAATCAACGGTAGATTATGTCGATTTCTTCATTTCTCTTCATTGGCGAAGTTCTCCAATGATACACGAATTAGACTTTTATGAATGTGACTGCCCTTGTGCCCCTCCAATAGAGGTGCCACACATTCAAAAATCTAGATTCGTGCCTTATTCCTTGCTTGGTACGAGAACTCCTCAACAATGGTGAACATAACCTATTCTTGCTCTTTTCTTCTCCAAATTGGCTCCATAACCCTACAATGCACAAAAGTACATAAATACACGCAAATTAATGATAAAATCTGAGAAAAGTAATGCTCAATGTAAGATAATAATACTTCGTATTACTATAACACAAACACTTATCAACCTCAATTCGTCTCGGGGTGATATTTGCCGACCCATACATTACACGTTTGATCAGAGGCCTTGGTTTGATTAGGCTCACCCAGGGCATGAAAGTTGTGGGGTCCATTGCACCGCTTGGATTGCCGACCTTACTCTCTATGGGGTTAGTCACGAGATCAGGGACCACATATCAGCTTAAACGCCCGACAGGAGGAACGTCACAGGACCCCAGGACCTCACGGGATTCAGAGGCAGGATCTGATTCTGAGCAGGAGTCTACCCCCGAGCCTGAGCCTGACACCGGAGCCAGTACATCTTCCCTGGAGGCTAGGTTCGCGGAGTTTCACCTCGAGGTCCAGCAGCAGTTGCAGATGCTTGAGAGGGGACAGAGCCGCATTGAGTGCAGCGTTGCTGAGATCCTCACTTTCTTGCGTAGCTCATCTTCATCTGCCAGCACTTCATCCGCCACGACCATGCGCATGGTGTCACCACTTCCACCAGATCATTAGACTCATGACACCATCTTTCGGTCTTTATTTTTCTTTTCATGTTGTTTGTATTTTGCTTGTATAAACTTAGAATTATTTTGTTGTATGTTGTACTGCTTAGTTAGTTAGGGTTCCGGCCCTACTAAACTATTTTTTTATCTAGTTTGGGTTTTTGTCTATTCACTTCTCCTCATTTATGTTTTCGAGTTGTGATGCATTTTCAGGAATGATCATTGAGGATGCCTCACACTCCTTGGCCCCAGTGACTTGCCCCTGTCTGTCTTCACCTCAGGTTCACTTCATCAACTAATTGGGGAAGTTTCTTTGCTTCATCTCCTTACTTTTACTGCATATCTATCACCCTGTTATGCTGACTTATGTACATTAGGGACAATGTATGATTTAAGGTGTGGGGATGGAGTGCTTTGCACTTATTGAATGCTTATTTTACCTATGATAGCAATGACACTTAGTTTAGGACTTCCTAGCATGAAGGGTTGACAGTTATGAGTTGTATGTCATTCTTGTGCCTAAATGATGTCCTCCTTTATCTTTAGTGCACTGAAAGACTTTTGCACATTTACTTCCACTTTATACACTCCAACTAACCCATTACAATGTTTTGACATTAAAGTGTTGAAGTCTACTTTCAATGCCTTTTTAATAGCCTTTGAGGTCCTTTGTTGTTTTCTTTGGTCTCAAGTGAGATTGTTTAACAGGTTTTATACCGGGGGATACAAGATACAATATGTTTGTGGAAAAAAAAGAGTCTATGACAGTATTCCTCTGCTAGTATAGCACGAATGCGTCTATGTAGACTGTAATTGAGTAGGATGGGTGGCTCTTGTGCCTGGCTAGCATGTGCATCCGTCTGAAAGAATTTTGTGCAGTCTATGTTAGTCGGACTCCGGAAAAAAAATTGTATATATGTAAGTAAAGAATAAAGTATCTTGTCTGTATCCCTTGGAGCCTGTTGCACAACCACTTGAGAGCCAAAGTCTTATTCAAGACCCGAAGGACTTTTAACGGGGCATTGAGGGTGTCTTTAACAGATTAATGCCAACTTCATTGTGTGTGGAGTGATTGGACACCTTTGGGTGATCCATGGTATGGAGGTTGAGGTTGGAAGTCAGCACCCACTCACTAGTACACTTTAGATGAAACAGGACTTTCATTACCTAGTTGCCAACAGAACAACTCATTATCTATCTTTCCTTCTATTTGTGCTTGTGGGGTTCTCTACTGTTAAGCTTGAGGTCGTATAGTTAGTCATTTATCTTCTTACCCCTGTTCTTCATGTTTGTTTACTTGGGGACAAGCAAACGCTTAGGTGTGGGGATGTTTGATAAACGCCTAACTATACGTATTATTTATGTATGTCTGCGTATTAATCGCGTATTTTTATATGTGTAGATGCCCGTTTTTGGTCTAAATTGGTTTATTTTGTGTTACAAGCACAAAAGTTAACCTGGGGAGCTCATCAACGAGATTTTTAGAAGAAATCGATAGGAAAAGACCATTTTTGAGCCCCGATACTTTAGCAGCACTGTAGCAACACTATAGCACGAGAACTTGGAGAAACGGCTAAGTCTGGTGGTCCATGCGGGCACCCATACGGGAGCATAACTGACCGCATATAGCCCTGTAGCAGGGGGTTGGGGGGGGGGGGGGGAGGGGGGACTGTAGCACTCCACTGCAGCAACTTACACAAAATTCGGGGTGCTACAGTGCCCGTATGCGGACCGCATGCCTGGCCGCATGGCATCTTGAGAGTGACTTTTTAAGGCTTTGAAGTTCATTTTCTTGTGGAAGGAAGCCCAAGCTTTTGTTCTACTTGTCACCACCTTCAATTCCGGGCCATTAGCAGCCGTTGGAGGCCATTTCCGGGGAGAGAATGACGAGGAGAGCGACATACCCCAACACTATGCCCCAACGTCGAGGATATCCTTAAACACATGGTCCCAAACCTAAGGTCAACCGTGACTAACCCCAATACTATGCCCGGCATTAGGTTTCACTACAACCCTTGACTCTCGTTGACCTGTCAACTAAGCCCTAGGGGAGTCTGTCTTCCTAAGCCTCACACTACGTGGGATTGCTTTAATTTCTAGGGATTCTTAGTGATAAGTCCTATTCCTATATATAGTTCTAACACTTTGGTCCAGGTGGAAGAACCCTAGTCTAAATTAAGCCCCAACACTAGGATCCACTTCAACCCTTCACTCTGTTGCTTGCGCAACTAAGCCCCAGGGGAGTTCCTCTCCTAGCACTTCACTCTATCTCGATCGCTAAGAAATCATGGAACATGGAGGTAGGAAGAATTACACCGGAGAGGAAAGGGGACGTTCCGCTACCTCACGACTCACCCTCTCAACCCTTTTCAAGCTTAAGTAGTCTAACCCTATAGGAGTTGTCATACCTCCAAAGGATAACCTAGATTGTTCTCAACCCTAGTGTCACGGCTAAGGGAAAACAATTACAAGAAACAATTAAGATTGAAACTCGAATTTATTCATCAATAATGGAAAAGCATAATAACAATGTAATAAAAACATAATAATCCTAGGGTTTAGAAGTCTGAATACCCACAAGGGGTTTAGCTCCTCATAGAGCTATACAAATCCATCAAAATATAAAAGTAAACACAAATTGAAAGCATCGATGAAAAACCCCCTTGCGTATGATGTGGCCATGGTCTTGTGCGGCCGCCGGAAATCGATGATGATGCCGATGACGAGCTCCGAACCTCCATAAAGTCCACTCTGAAACCCTAGCCACAATCTACACAAGTTGGGGAGAATGATTGGGAAAAAAATATGTCAAAAGTCTCCAAATTCGGCGTTTATAATGTTGAGTCGCGGCTTTAAATTAGCTGAATTAGGACTTCACACGGGCGTGTGGAATTTCCACAAGCCCATGTGAAGTTTTTGGGTTGCTGAATTTTGGTCACACAGCTGTGTGGAAACTCCACACGCCCGTGTGAACTCTCTAGATTGCTGATTTTCGGCAGAAGTGAACAGTAACTTGCTACAGTGTTTTTCTGCAGTAGCTTGCTGCATTGCCGCTACAGTATAGTGCCGAAACGCTCCTAAATTCATTGTTCTTCATCGAGGCCGTTGAATTGGGCACACAATAAATAGTAGACCACGCCGATTGCTTCAAATATCTTTATTGGCGAAGTTCTCTTTGTTAACATGAGCTAGACTTATTGTGAATGTGACTGCCTTTGTGCCCCTCCAAAGGAGGTTGGCACACACTCACAAGTCTATGCTAATGCCTTGTTCCTTGATTAGTCTGAAAACTCCCCAACAATGGCGAACACGATCTAATTTCGTTTCTTTTCTCTAAATTAGCTCCACAAACCTACAATGCATAAAAGCACACAAAATGCACACAATTTAGTGATAAATTCTGATTAAAGTGATGCTCATTGTAATATAATAACGCTTCGCGTTACTATAACACAAGCACTTATCAGCCTTTAACCCTTAGGATCTCTTTGGTAGTGATAAGTGCTTGTGTTATAGTATCGCGAAGCGCTATTATCTTACATTAAGCATACCTTTTATCAGGTTTTATCACTAAATGTGTACATTTGTGTTCTCTTGTGCATTGAAGGTATTGTGGAGCCTAATTGGAGAAGAAGAATGAAATTAGGTCGCGTTCACCAATGTTGGGATGTTCTCAGACCAAGCAAGGAACGAAGCACGTATTTGGACTTTTGGATGTGTGCCAACCTCCTTTGGAGGGGCACAAAGGCAGTCACATTCACAACAAGTCCAATCCATGTTACTTAGGAGAATTTCACGAAAGAAGAAGACTTGAAGCAATCGGCGCGACCTACCGTTGCTTGTGTGCCCAAGTAATGGCCTCGATGAAGAACAATGAACCCGGGAGGTGTTTCGGCAAGTTACAATCCTGTTCAGCTGAAGATTAGAGTTCCAGAGAAGTCACACGGGCGTGTGGAAATTCCACACGACCGTGTGAACCAGTTTCCAGCCAGACAGAGAAGTCACACGGGCGTGTGGAAATTCCACACGGCCGTGTGTTTGTGCAATTTCAGCCATCCAGTGAAGACACACGGGCGTGTGGAAATTCCACACGGCCGTGTGAAATTAATTTTTCAGCCGAGACAGAAGCTTCACACGGGCGTGTGGAAATCCCACACGGCCGTGTGAAGCCCCCGATAAGTCTAATTTTAAAGCCGCGATTCAACATTATAAAAGGGGATTTTTGCAACCTTTTGAGGCATCTTTCGACCTATCTTTTCCCCAACTTTCTGGAGTGCGGCTAGGGTTTCGGAGAGGATTTCATGGAGGTTCCAGCGCGTCGTCGGCATCGATTTCGAGGTTCGACGTTTGCACAAGACCACGGCCACACTAATTCGAGGGGGTTTTTCATTGATGTCTATGTTTTATGCTTTATTTCTCACATTGATGAACATGTATAGCTCTATGAGGAGCTAAACCCCTCGTGGGGTATGCGGACTTGTAAACTTTAGGGTTTCTTATGTTTCTTTGACATTGATTATTATGCTTTCCATCGTTGATGAATAAAATTGAGTTTTTAATCTTGATTATCCTTTCATATTGTTTTCCCTTAAACGTGACATTAGGGTTGAGAGCAATCTAGGCTTTCCTTTGGAGGTGTGACAACTCCTATAGGATTAGACTACTCAAGATTAAAGAGGGTTGAGAGGGAGAGTTGTGAGGTAGCAATGTACCCCTTTCCCCTTCGATGTGATTTCTCCCTACCTCCGATTCCTTGATTTAATAGCGGTCGAAATAGAGTGAAGCAATAGGTAGATAAACTCCCCTAGGGCTTAGTTACGCAAGTAATAGAGTGGAGGGTTGTAGTGAATCCTATTTGCTGGGGCTCAATCTAGACTAGGGTTCTTCCACCTGGACCAAAGGGTTAGAATTACGTATAGGAACAGGTTTAATCACAAGGAATCCCTAGAGCATAATGCAACTCCACATAGTGTGAGGTTTAGGCAGATGGACTCCCCTGGGGCTTAGTCATTTAGGTGACAGAGTGAAGGGTGTTGTGAATCCTAATACCGGAGCATAGTGTTGGAGTTAGTCACGGTTGTCCTTAGGTTTGGGACCGTGAGTCTTAGGATATCCTCGACTCAATTGACATCAATAGGAGAGTATAATATCATAGTCTTGCACTTGAAACATAGACCCTAGAGGTAGCTTGTCCGGATACCCCCCCTTTTATTCATTGTTAGTCCTTCTCGATTTTCCTACTTGCACTTCTTTCTTCCATCTCTCTATTTAGTTTATTGCTTTGCATTATTTTCACTCATCAATCTTATTATCGATCTTCGTATTTCGCATAGCTTAATTAGTGAAACCTTATATTCTATCTCCCTATCCCTGTGGATTCGACTACCTTCTCACCAAGGTAAATTTATTACTTCAACAAACCCGTGCACTTGCGGGATACACACAAGGGGTCGTGTCAGGTAACCTCTAGGGTTAGAGGCGTAAACCCTAGAGCTGGTTAGGGTTGTTGGTAGCGGAAACCTAGGGTTTCCTTGTGTTGCTTGTGCTAATATTGTTGTTGTGGTACTTTGGCAAGGAGGAGACAAATTGGCTCGAGGCAAGGGAGTAGCCAAGGAGTAGCTTGTGAGCGAGACGAATTGCCAATTCAGTGAGTGGGATATTTATGCATTGCCTTATTGGATGAATGCCGATAGCTAGATATAAATTCACGATCACACACTTATATTACATTCATATACACTCATATCATGTTTTAAGTAGAGTTTTCTTAACTTATACTTGTTTGGCATTTTGGTGAATGATAATTATTATTGAGATGACTTTGAATGCCTTATTTGATAATTGATTTGTTAACGTCTGAGTTGTGCTAGAATATCGCTTCATTGAGGTTGCGAAATCCTTGATTTGTGTGAACTTGGGATTTATTGTGAAAACCTTTGGTTTTATGAAATCTAAGGCTTGAAACTCATTTTGAATGGTTGGGAGGTTTTTCATGTTGTTTCTTGTATTGAGGTTTGTTCATCATTATGAGTTAAATAGCTTGAGCTTCTTTTGTGTTCTTTTAGAATTTCCTCGTGGAAATGTAGAGGTGTTGTTGTTGTTGGGTAATTGTTGGCTATTGTACTTCATGTGGAATTTCTCGTACTATTGGTTTTGTTGGTGAATTACTACGAGAGCTAACTCAGGTGGGAGTGGAGAATCCTGACTAGACATTTACTACGAGGGCCAGTTCAGGAGGAAGTGGAGAATCCTGACTGGACATTTACTACGAAGGCCAGTTCGGGAGGGAGTGAAGGATCCCAACTGGACATACAGTCACTGGGAAGCTGGAGTCACCAACCAGTGTACCGGTCAGTCAACGTCAAGGGCATTAGTACCTTGACGGCCCTAAACATAGCTATGGCAACAGCGAAGGCTCAGGGATATGCTTTTGACCACTTTGTGTTGGGTGTTATTTTATTTACTGGGTTTGAGATTTATATTCCATTGAATTACTTGCCTTGGGTTACCTTAAACTTGTGGTGAGGGGGCGAAACCCAACTGTCACTCCTAGGAGCACAGTCTCCCGCAAGTTTAACTTGACTCAGAAGTTGAGTATTCTCAGACTGATGTTTATTTTATTTGATTTGAGATCTAACCTATTCTATTTTCTTTTGTTGCCACCTTGAATTTATGGTGAGGAGGCAAAGCCCAGCTGTTACTCCTCGGGGGACAGTTTTCCATGAATTCTATTCGGCTCTATTTTATTTTGAACTTCACATTATCTATCTTGTTATGCTATGTATCACATTATTCTGGGGTTTAGTAATTGTTGATGATTGGTTTGAGGTTTAACTTATCCTTTTTACATTGAACCGATGTTCAGTATTTTATCAGTTTTGAGATTGTTATAATCTTGTTGAAGCAAGAAGGGTTTCTTAACCCTATGCTTTGATGCTATGTTAAGTTTACTACCCTATATAATTATGTTCTAGATTTTATCTTGTTTATTTTTTTGCAAATACTTATTTTGATGCTTTATTGTTATCTTTGTTATTGGTGTTTCTTGTGAGGTTGTGCTAGTCTCCCCTCACTGAGTAATGCTAGTTGCTCATCCCTCTTTCTTCTCCTAGACTGTTGCAGGTAGTAGGTGAGGCAGTGCTCATTGTGCTGGGCATTTGCCACTGCTCTATCTTCTATGTATCTATTCTATTTCATGTATGTTTCTTTTTTATCATGGACACGTAGTCTTGAATTATGGATCCACTAGTTTGTAGTAAACCTTATTGCATGGTTTTGTGTTTATTCAACTTTTGAACTCTGGTGTATCAAGACTTCTTATTGTTGTTATAGCCTCCCTATACATTTGTGATCTTGTTTACTGTTGTACATCATCGTTGTAGTTGTTACTTCCACTCTTGTGTTTTTGGTGAAATATTGTGGAATTCCAGGTTGTTGTTTAGCCTTATGGCGTCCCGAGGACTGAGTGGTGTTGGATCCCTTCTCGGGATTATCAAGGCGGTTGTCACGTTTCGTGGACCAGCGGGTCGGGGCGTGACATAGTCCATCTCTTATAGCCTCACACTACATGGAACTGCTTGAGGTTCTAGGGATTCCAAGTGATAGACCCTATCCCTAATTATAATTCTAACCCTTTGGTCTAGGCGAAAGAGCCCTAGTCTCAATTAAACCCTAGCACCAAGATTCACTACAACCTTTCACGTTGTCGCTCGCTCAACCAAGCCCCAGGGGAGTTCATCTCTTAGCGCTTCACTCTATTTTGACTGCAAAGGACTCTTGGAACGTGGGGGTAAGGAAAATCACGCCAAAGGAGAAAGGGGACGTTTGGCTATCTCTCGGCTCACCCTCTTGACCCTCTCCAATCTCGTGTAGTCTAATCCTATAGAAGTTGCCACACCTTCCAAGGATAACCTAGATGACTCTCAACCCTAGTGTCACGGCTAAGGGAAAATCAATGCAATTATCATTCAAAATTGGAACTCAATTAAAAGCATCAATTAAGAAAGCATAATAAAAGTCATAGAAACAATATCATCCTAGGGTTTACAAGTCTTAATAACCACTATGGGTTTAGTTCTCAATGGAGCAATACAAAATCAATAAAGAGTTTGAGAACATATGCATAAAAACAATAAAGAAAACCCCTTTGTGGTCCGTATCGATGGTCTTGTAGAGCCGCCTTAGCATTTTCAAAGAATCCCTTGTCAAGTCTAGGGCACACCTCACTGAATCAATGCCGAAGAAAGCTCCCCCAATAGCTATCTTCCAACGGATGTCAATGTTGATGCCGTAGAAACAACCCAAAAGCCTTGCAAAAACCTCTCCAAACCCTTGCCGCAAGCCCCCAAAAAGATAGGCAAAAGATAGTACGGGGGGTCCCCAAATAAATCTAAAAATGGGGTATTTATAGGCTGAAATCGGGCATCCACACGCCCCTGTGGATTTTCCACAAGGGCATGTGGATTCTTTGTTTTCCCGATTTTTGGTGTGCTGTGAATAGTAACTTGCTACGGTGATTTACTATAGCAATTGCTATAGTACTCTCGCCAACGTTGCTCTCGTCTTCATTTGAACCACATTGATGAAGCTCTTGATAATGTTGCACAAGCCGGAACATGTGAGTGTGACTGCCTTTGTGCCCCTCTAATTCACATATTCCCTTGAACTCAGTTGGAGGTTGGCACACAATCATATGTCTTTGAACACAACTTGTGCCTTGTTTCTTGCTCGGTCCAAGAACTCTCTTAACAATTGCGCCCATGACCTATTCTTGCTTCTTTTTCTACTTCATCTTCTTCACGACCCTGAATGCGCAAAGGAACAAAAATACACACATATAAGCGATAAAATCTGAATAAAGTGATGCTCAATACAAGAAAAGTATACTTTATATAGCTTATATAGCTTATACACGAGCACTTATCAGGATCTTATAATCTTTCACTAGGTGTATATGAGAGCTAGTAATAATCCAATGTATCATAATTGTACCTGGATGTCCAAGTCTTTCATGCCATATTTTAAATATCTCCAGGTCATTAACTGATGAACTCTCTACAAGTGCATGGATTGCTTCTATTAATAAAGTGGTAACACACAAGGGGAAAGGATTGTCAAAACTCAGAGACTGGATTGCTAGTACTAGTTGATCCTCTAATATCTAGTCAACTGAAAGGGCAATAAAGGAATTAAATACTACAAGATTAAAAGCGAAATGATGGAATAACTAAGTAGGCTAGGGTTGAGTTTTGATAACAAGAGAACAATGCCCCGGGACGATTCCTAAGTGCCCAAGATACTGTCTTAAGTATAATGCCTACCAAGGTACATTCTAAGATACTTGTGGGTGATCGAAAGCAATGTTGTATCTACGGCTATCAATTATGCCAAGTTCTGCAAGCGTAACTACGGGCTTTATACACGCCAAGTTTTGCAACTATACTAGGTAATCACAACTATGATAATCCACACACGCCAAGTTTTACATAAGCATCTACTTAAATTAAGCATGCCAAGTTATGCAAACACAAGAATAAACACAAAAAACAATAGAACTCCATAGGAATTAGAACTCAAGTAGTCAAAGTATAAGAGACAACATAGTTCACCATCCCAAGGCATCGTGGAATAGTTAGCCCCTCATGAATTTATACAAACGAGAGAGAAAAATAAACACAAGGAGGAGAGACATATAGAATTCCCTCTTTCACAAGATCTCCCCAAATGTACTTCAAGAACTCCATGCGATGTGAAACTCCACTTCTCCGGTGTCTCTAACTCATCCTTGGCCTCCTTAGCTTGAGTGGTAACGGCTGACCATCATTCCCTTAAGAGTTCCCCATTGGAGAAGAAAACTCGCAAACAAAAGATGCTAAGAAACCCTAAATCTGGGCAATAAAAAGAAAATTTTGGGCTCGACAGGGTTTAGCACGGTCGTGCTTAGACCATGCTCTTGTTGAAGCTTCTGAGTTAAAAGAGCTAAGTGTCATCTAGAGGGAATCACGGGGAGAGTACTGTCGTGCTCCACCCGTGCTCAGCTTAAGCACTCCCATGAAAGGACCATGCAGACAGTGCTTCCCTTGGAAGTATAGGCCACTCCTATCCTAAAGTAATAATAGGGATATAGCACCCCTATGCTTCACCTGTGCTCTCATTGATAACTAAAAGAGTTCCAGAGAGAGAAAACCATAGAGAGATGACAAGTCCGTGCTGTGCCTGTGCTTGCATTGGACACTTAAAGAAATTGTATTCTTTGGTTGGTTTTGTCCTTGATTTTACTACATATGTTACAAGCCCTAAAAACATGTAATAGAGACAAACATACCCAGAAGAGCATTATTCATAGACAAAATGCGCTAATAGATAAGCTAAAGAGTGCATTAGAGGTATGCAAAATATGATATAAAATACACTTATCAAATACCCGCACACTTGAATCATTGTTTGTCCTCAAGCAATTTCAGTTCAATATAAATGAAAGGATGAGTGCATGACCTCTGATCTCATTAATATGGAAAGCACTAAAGTTTAGAGGGATCAAAGGTAGTTCAGGATGATAAGTGCTCGTGTTATACTAATACGAAGTATTATTATCTTACATTGAGCATTACTTTTCTCAGATTTTATCATTAATTTGTGTGCATTTGTGTGCTTTTTTGTATTGTAGGGTTATGGAGCCAATTTGGAGAAGAAAGAAGCAATAATAGGTTATGTTCGCCATTATTGGGGAGTTCTCGGACCAAGCAAGGAACAAGGCACGCGTCTAGACTTGTGGGTGTGTGCCAACCTCCATTGGAGCGGCACAAGGGCACTCACATTCACAAAAGTCTAACTCATGTAGCATTGGAGAACTTTGCCAATGAAGAGAAATGAAGTAATCGACATAATTTAACATTGATTGTGTGCCCAATTCAACGGCCTCGATGAAGAACGATGAATTTGGGAGCATTTTGATGAGTGAGCGCGCGACTAGCTATAGAGCTAGCACGCGACTCCTTGGCCGCAAGTGCACGGGTCATCAAGTAATAACCTCACAAGGAGGGTCATATTCCCTAGGGCCCGAGATCTACTATTACTTCCTTTTGGGAGTCACTTCTAGTCGATTGAAACAAGGTTGAAGCAATATTAAAATAATAAAAACAAGTAAAGAAATGCAAATAAAATAAAGCTCAGTCCGGAATAAAGTTAGAGACGAGGAAGCCAATAATTAGGGAAGGCCTCGGGCGAGGATTCCACCGGGAGGAGACTAAATATGATTGATCATGGGAATCAAAAAGCTAGGGTTGGCTTGGTTTTGGTCCGCTAGACTCGGATGCCGACTACCCCGGAACCTCCGTAGTGTAGTCCTAATCCAGTATGGGTTCCTCGATCCAAAAGATACCCCTACGATGTCAATGAGAACAAGGAGTCTTGATTAGGGTTAATCTAATGCACACTCTCGGCTAAATTAACCCTAAACGCGCGGGAGGTTACTAACACCCGGAACCTCCGGTATATTAATACATGAAACCCTCTTTAACTCATCAAGTGACCTAATACAAGCTAGCATCCCGCCAAACAAGTATCATTCGAAATCAATTCCACGGAAACCATCCATTGTAGAATGAACAACAAGATGATGAATTAAAACCAAACAACCAAAACAACTCAATCATTCAAAGCAAATAAAGATCATTCATACAAAGTCTCCTCCCAAGGTTCACCGGGAGCTCGGTGGCCTTGGGAGGTTTAGTTCGACATCACAAAATCAAGGAGCTCATCATGCAAAGATTCCATAAAAAAAAAAACAAGGAAAACTCCCTCAAAGATATCGGCTAGGGTTGATGGTGTAGCTCGTCGGATCCGCGCCGGCGAGCCCATTGATGCTTGTGAACGTTCTCCCCTTCTTCTCTCCTTCAAATCTGACCGAAAATCCCTCCAAAGCCCTCCAAAGATGAAGAAAGTGGTGTGTGGTGGAGTGAAGGCCAGAAAAGAGCAAGAGTCACCAAGAATGCCTCCCAAAAACCCTTAGTTTTGCTTAAATAACCCGATGGTGTGCGGCCACTGTGCGGGCCGCATAGTGGCCGCACAGGCTTCTGCCCATGCTGCACGGCCAAGTGTGCGGGCCGCACACTTGGCCGCCCAGGCCTCTGCCCGATGTGTGCGGCCAAGTGTGCGGCCGCACACTTAGCCGCACAGGCCTCTGTCAATGGTGTGTGATGAGTGAGCGCGCGACTAGCTACAGAGCTAGCACGCGACTCCCCGGCCGCAAGTGCACGGGTCGTCAAGTAATAAACCTCACGAGGAGGGTCGTATTCCCAAGGGCCCGAGATCTACTATTACTTCCTTTTGGGAGTCACTTTCTAGTCGATCGAAACAGGGTTGAAGCAATATTAAAATAATAAAAACAAGTAAAGAAATGCAAATAAGATAAAACTCAATCCGGAATAAAATAGAGATGAAGAATCCAATAATTATGGAAGGCCTCGGGCGAGGATTCCCCCGGGAGAAGACTAAATACGAATGACCAAGATAATTATAAAACTAGGGTTGGCTTGGTTTCGGTCCGCTAGACTCGGATGTCGACTATCCCGGAACCTCCGTAGTGTAGCCCTAATCCAGTACGGGTTTCTCTATCCAGAAAATACTCCTACGATGTCAATGAGAACAAGGAGTCTTGATTAGGGTTAATCTAATGCACGCTCTCGGCTAAATTAACCCTAATCGCGCGGGAGGCTATTAACACCCGGAACCTCCGGTGTATTAATACATGTTACCCTCTTTAACTCATCAAAGGACCTAATACAAGCTAGCATCCCGCCAAACAAGTATCATTCAAAATCAATTCTACGGAATCCATCCATTGTAGAATGAACAACATGATGATGAATTAAAACCAAACAATCAAACTAACACATTCATTTAAAGCAAAATATAGGTCATTCATACAAAGTCTCCTCCCAAGGTTCACCGAGAGCCCGGCGGCCTTGGGAGGTTTAGTTCAACATCACAAAACTAAGGAGCTCATCATACAACAATTCCATCCAATAAAAACAAGAAAAACCCCCTCGAAGATGTCGACTAGGGTTGAAGGCGTAGCTCGTCGGATCCGCGCCGGCGAGCCCTATGAAGCTTCTCAACGTCTTCCCCTTCTTCTCTCCTTCGAATCTAGCCGAAAATCCTTCCAAAATCCCTCAAGAAATGGTGAAATGAAGTCTAGGACAAGTGGAGGCCAGATGAGAACCCCAAAATTCCCCTCAAAAACTCTTCAGAACAAGCATATATAGCCCGAAGGTGTGCGGGCACTGTGCGGGCCGCACAGTGCCCGCACAGCCTTCTGGCTGTGCTGTGCGGCCAGTGTGCGGGCCGCACACTGGCCGCACACCTCTCTGTCTCCCTTGTGCGGCCACTGTGCGGGCCGCACAGTGGCCGCACACGGCCGAGAAAATTTGTCCGTGTGCGGCGCGTCGGCTTCCAGGGTGCTCCAACTCTTCGTTTCTTCTTCAATCTTCCCCGGAATGACACGAATACGGTCGAAACTTGTGCACTTGGTCCTCGAAACCCTGAAATGAAAAAAAAACATCAAGTGCGCAAAAACTCATCGAAAATACACATAAGTTGCATGAATGTACAAGAACATCATAGCTAAAACATGATGTATTTTGGCACTTATCAAATACCCCCCACTTAAGCATTTGCTTGTCCCCAAGCAAACGGACATGGAGAACCAGAGATAATCATAAGTGACAAAATACATAACCTCCGGCCAGAGATGGAAGTATCATAGCCCAAGTGAAACTCAAAATATTAAGCAAAGACCACTTGAGATGATTCACGCATTCATTGGCCGTGTCGTGCTGTGTGTGTGCAAATCCCCTAGTTCGAAGCCCTGTAGTCCAAACAAGGTAGACAGGACCCCGAGGACCACTTCTTGAAGCAATTCACGCCACCTAGTGGAATACGGCCTTGAGGTGGTAGAAATACTTCTAGTAGAGTCGTAAGGATCCTTCCTTTTATTTTCGAACAATAACCGGTCGAAATTTATTTTTCTGTACGCAATATGTTTATCTTTTTCTTTTCCGGGACTAACATGAACTGCAAATCCACATTACCTGGAGCTTTGCACATTCATGTAAACGCGCTCATGTCCTTATAGCTTTTGGCGAGAGGAACACTCTGGTTAGGAGCCAGAACCCCAGGTTACTTCGCTATTAGGACAGAGGAGCACTGTCCACGTTTTTATTCACTTTGCCTCTTTTTTTTTTTTTTTTTTTTTTTGTTTTTTTTTTTTCGACCGTATTGCAAAAAAGAACAAGAAGAAGGTCCTTAAAACCCTATTAGAAGGTATTCTAACACGTCAAGGCGCGAAACCACTAGTATGGGTTAGCAACTAAGAGGGTCACGAAAGTGCTGTGGTTCCTCGCCTAGATGTCCAGGGTTCTACCTAAGGGAATAGTGCGAGAATTGCCTAGAATGACATGAAAATCTCAAGTGTGCAGGGTCATAAAAAGCTTAGCATTTATCATGATTTCGAGCTATAATACAATCACAATTAAGTACGCCATCCTAGGTTTACAATCATGCAACAAGTCAAGAATTATCAAAAATTTTCATACAAGTTCACGAAACAAGTAACGAAGATCAGACATGCATAGGCACCCCCCACTTAAAGCAGTACATTGCCCTCAATGTACATTGATCAGCAGTACAGAAAAATTTTTGCATGGAAAATAAAGAGGGTGGTGTCATGAACTTCCCCGAGAAATTGGTAATGAGCTTTGCAAGGCACGAGCTCGGGGTGATCATCACCATGGCTACAAGCGAAGTGGAGAGGAAGAAAAATGGACGTCTTGGTCTACCTACAAGCATCCATCAACCACACAAAAACAAAGAAAAGAAACAAGGAATGAAAGCGAAAGTGAGCTCTCGGAGTGAAAGGACTGATGAAGCCGCTCAAGGTCTTCTGTGTCTCCTCCAACGGGCTCGATCAGAAAGTTGACCTACGTCTCGAAAAATAAAGATCAAGCCATGGCAACACGCTAAAATGCGCGAACACGAGTTTAGAAAAATGAGTGAAGTGGAAACAACGCGAAGGTATGCGAATAAATTGAGTTTTGAAAATATTTTTAACGTTGAAACGATGCGAGGGATGTGGTATGATCAAAACAAGCGCGAAAATGTGGAGAAAAGCCGGAAAGAAGAGCATTACAGCAGCAAAACTGGGGCCAGTGTGCGGGCCGCACACCAGCCGCACACCCTTCTGCCAGGGGTGTGCGGCCTCTGTGCGGCCGCACAGTAGCCGCACAGAGCCCTGAAAAAAAAAAAATGCAGAAACGGCTATCTCCAACCCTAAAACACGTCTTCGACATTACAAACGCAACAAAACTCATCTCGGACAAAGGATATATGTATATAAACATAAAACAAACGGGAATTCACCGAGATGGGAAGGAAACAAGGACATACACACTAAAAACATACCAAGAACGGATGAAACGGAGAGCTCACACCCCAAACATAGCATGACCAAAAATACGAAATTTGAAAAGTACGGAATTGCAAAAATTCATGGGGTGCCTCCCACAAGCGCTTGTTTAGCGTCACGAGCCTGACGTTCAAGTTTCTCAACTCATGGTGGTTTAAAAGAAAAAGTTTTACCTGAAGTTCCAATGGATGCAAATGATGATCCAACCGGCAAATTCAAGGAGAGGAGGGAATCGATGTTGTGCATACCTAGGTTGACGAAACATGCTGTGTGTACCTCGTCATGAGAATTCTTGTTTGCTTTGTTGACCTTGGGAGTTATTTTTTTCCATGCTCGCTTCCACGAGCGCTCTCCTTTACTTCTCCCTTGTGACTTATCCGGAAATATATGAGGAGGGTCTTCTTGTGCCTTCTTTTGTGTCTCATCCTCCTCAATAACAACATCTTGTAAGAATTCATCAAGGGGGGTCATCATAAGGACTTCATGCACACAATCTTGAACTAGTAATTCTGTATCATCGAGTGCATAAGAAGTGTCATCAAGCTCCTTGGGGTGTTTCATCGCCTCGGGAATTTTAAAAGTGGCTTCTTCATTCCCGGCCCGCAAGGTCATTTTCCCGTCTTGAATATCTAGCAGGGCACGGGATGTGGCAAGGAAGGGCCGGCCGAGTATGATGGGGACCTCAGTAGCATCATCAACATCAAGAATGACAAAATCAGCCGGAAAAACTAGACCACCAACTTTCACAATCACATCGCTCACAATGCCACGCGGGCGTCTAACAGTTCGGTCCGCAAGTTGTATGGTGATCCGCGTCGGCTCTAAGTCTTGAAGGCCCAGTTTTAAGAAAAGCTTGTAGGGCATAACATTAATGCTTGCACCGGAATCGGCAAGGGCTTTCTCTACAAGCGAGTCCCCAAAATGACACTCCACAATTAGACCACCCGGGTCTTTGATTTTTTCGGGCAATTTGCTTTGGAGAATTGCCGAACAACTCTCCCCTAGAGACACCGTAGATGCTTCTTCAAGTTTCTTCCTGTTTGTAAGCAACTCCTTCATAAACTTGGCATATTTTGGCATTTGAGAAAAGGCCTCTACAAGTGGAAGATTGATGTGAAGTTGCTTGATCATCTCCAAAAATTTTTTGAATTGAGTGTCCTCCTTGTCCCGATTGAGTCTTGCCGGATAGGGGACCTTCGGTTGGTGCTCTAGCAATTTTTTCTCTTTGTTTTGAGGTTCAATTGAATTGTCATGGCTGTCATTAGCTTCATCCCCACCTACGGAGGAGGTGCCTCTCACCACGTTCTTTTCCTTGTTATCAATTGGCCTAGGAGTCGGCCGAACCTCAACCTCTCTACCACTCCTCAAAGTGATAGCTTGCACATGTTCTCGTGGGTTAGTCTCAGTGTTGCTAGGGAGACTACCCGGTGTTCTTTCCGCCATGGATGCCGCGATCTGTCCCAAGTGTTTTTTGATGCCCTGGATTGAAGCTTGCATATTCCTCACTGTTGTCTCAAGTGTGTTCAACCTTGCATCGGTGATTTGCATGTATTTAGCTAGGACATCCTCAGTAGTGAATTTCCTTTCCGTTGGAGGTGCTTGTGATGATTGTGCCTGAAACCCTGGTGGTTGCGTAAATTTTTGTTGGCCTTGATTTCCCCAATTGAAATTTGGGTGATTTCTCCACCCGGGGTTGTATGTTCCACCATAGGGGTTTCCATGAAATTTTTGCCCCTGATTCACATAGTCAACATGTTCGAGTGGGGTGACATCGGGGACTGAAATGGGGCAACTAGCAACATCATGCCCCCCTCCACAAGTTCCACAATTCATCACTTGCTTGACACTTGTGCTCGAACGCTCGGTTCTTTCGGACATAAGCAAACTCACTTGCTTCGCTAGTGCTTCGAGCTTCGCATCTTGAGCGGTTTTACTGTCGATTTCATGAACCCCTCGAGCTTGAGTCAGTTTTGCCCTTGAACCCCAATGTGATTCATTTCGTGCCATGTTCTCAATTAATTCTTCGGCATCTTCGGGGTATTTGCTACTCAAGGATCCACCGGCTGCGGCATCAATGAGTTGACGATTCTGGTAGCTCAAGCCATTATACAGTATCTGTATTCGCATCCAAGCTTCAAAACCATGATGTGGGCATTTTCTCAAGAGGTCTTTAAATCTCTCATGAGCCTCAAAGAGGGTTTCGGAATCTCTTTGACTGAAGGCCGAGATCTCTTGCCTTAATCTAGCAGCCTTGCTTGGAGGAAAATAGCGGCCCATAAACTTGTTTACCATCTCCTCCCATGTCTTTATGGAACCCGGGGCGAGTGATGTGAGCCACCTGTAAACGGTGCCCCGCAAACTGAATGGGAAAAGACGGAGTCTAGCTGCATCATCAGATAGGCCATTGACTTTGAAAGTTGAGCACATTTGGAGGAATCGGGATAGGTGCTCATTCGGGTCCTCATCGGCCAAGCCATCGAACTGCACTGAATTCTGTATCATGCCGATTGGTCTAGCCAAATCAAAATTACTTGCACTGGCAGCCGGAGCTTGCACACTAAACCCTCCCCCAGTAAACTGTGGCCTCTCATAGTCAGACAAGGTTCTTCTCTCTTCGGCCATAGCTATAGGAACTGATTCAGGTGCAGCAACTGATCCCGAGGAGGAACCCACTTGAGTTTCTCTCAACCGTTGGTGTATGACGCGTTCAATTTCTTCGTTCGGCTCTACAAACCCAGTGGGGTTTGCACGAGTCATGCACAGAACGCCTGAGAAAACAAAAGACAAAAGAGATATTAGTGAATATATAAAAATGACTAAAACAAAAACAATAAAAGATGGATAATTACAAATGAAAGCGAAATGACTAGAGCAATGATCCAAAAGTTTTCCTAGAATTCTCGGTTGTTCCCCGGCAACGGCGCCAAAAACTTGATGAGCGAGCGCGCGACTAGCTACAGAGCTAGCACGCGACTCCCCGGCCGCAAGTGCACGGGTCGTCAAGTAATAAACCTCACAAGGAGGGTCGTATTCCCAAGGGCCCGAGATCTACTATTACTTCCTTTTGGGAGTCACTTTCTAGTCGATCGAAACAGGGTTGAAGCAATATTAAAATAATAAAAACAAGTAAAGAAATGCAAATAAGATAAAACTCAATCCGGAATAAAATAGAGATGAAGAATCCAATAATTATGGAAGGCCTCGGGCGAGGATTCCCCCGGGAGAAGACTAAATACGAATGACCAAGATAATTATAAAACTAGGGTTGGCTTGGTTTCGGTCCGCTAGACTCGGATGTCGACTACCCCGGAACCTCCGTAGTGTAGCCCTAATCCAGTACGGGTTTCTCTATCCAGAAAATACCCCTACGATGTCAATGAGAACAAGGAGTCTTGATTAGGGTTAATCTAATGCACGCTCTCGGCTAAATTAACCCTAATCGCGCGGGAGGCTATTAACACCCGGAACCTCCGGTGTATTAATACATGTTACCCTCTTTAACTCATCAAAGGACCTAATACAAGCTAGCATCCCGCCAAACAAGTATCATTCAAAATCAATTCTACGGAATCCATCCATTGTAGAATGAACAACATGATGATGAATTAAAACCAAACAATCAAACTAACACATTCATTTAAAGCAAAATATAGGTCATTCATACAAAGTCTCCTCCCAAGGTTCACCGGGAGCCCGGCGGCCTTGGGAGGTTTAGTTCAACATCACAAAACTAAGGAGCTCATCGGATCCGCGCCGGCGAGCCCTATGAAGATGTCGACTAGGGTTGAAGGCGTAGCTCGTCGGATCCGCGCCGGCGAGCCCTATGAAGCTTCTCAACGTCTTCCCCTTCTTCTCTCCTTCGAATCTAGCCGAAAATCCTTCCAAAATCCCTCAAGAAATGGTGAAATGAAGTCTAGGACAAGTGGAGGCCAGATGAGAACCCCAAAATTCCCCTCAAAAACTCTTCAGAACAAGCATATATAGCCCGAAGGTGTGCGGGCACTGTGCGGGCCGCACAGTGCCCGCACAGCCTTCTGGCTGTGCTGTGCGGCCAGTGTGCGGGCCGCACACTGGCCGCACACCTCTCTGTCTCCCTTGTGCGGCCACTGTGCGGGCCGCACAGTGGCCGCACACGGCCGAGAAAATGTGTCCGTGTGCGGCGCGTCGGCTTCCAGGGTGCTCCAACTCTTCGTTTCTTCTTCAATCTTCCCCGGAATGACACGAATACGGTCGAAACTTGCGCACTTGGTCCTCGAAACCATGAAATGAAAATAAAACATCAAGTGCGCAAAAACTCATCGAAAATACACATAAGTTGCATGAATGTACAAGAACATCATAGCTAAAACGTGATGTATTTTGGCACTTATCAGTGTGCGGTGATAAGTGCTTGAGTATACATGTTTTACCTACTTGTTTTACATACATTGAGCATCATTTTACCATTGATTATGTCTCATAAAAATTATTTTGGTGTTCTTTTATGCAATTAGGTTGTGGAAGTGTTAAAGGAGGAAAAGGAAGCAAAGATGGGTTATAAAGACGTATTGTTGGGAGCTTTTGTACAACACAAGTGTCAAGGCACAAGAGGGGATCATGCACATGAGGGTGTGTGCCAACTTCCTGAAGAATTCAAGATAATTTGTGTGATGGAAGGGCACAAGGGCAGTCACACCTTCATGTCCCAACTTGTGTGAAGATAGTTAAAGTTCTCAAATGATGATTCGAAGGAGGAGAAGTCTTATAACTCACCACATGGACGTGTGCCCGACCATGTGGCCTCAAGATGAGAGAGTTTGGATCATGGTTATGAAGAGTACTGTAGCAAAAACACTGTTCATTACACTGCAGCAGTACTGTGGCGGAATTACTGTTCACGCGACCGCGTGGGAATTCTGCAGCCCACGCGATCGCGTGGGATCTCACGCGGTCGCGTGAAGACACGTGACTGGCGCGATTCAGGCTTATAAATAGCCCTTTTTGCCGATTCTTTTGGTATCTTTTGTGTGGCTTTTGAGAGGCGAAGCGGCTAGGGTTTGAGGAGGAGGTCTTTGCCGAATTGGAGGGCCGTTCTTCACCAACTTTGATAGTTCTTTCCTCCGTCATAGCATCGAGGGAGTCATTGGCGACCTAGCTTCGGAGAAGGATCCTTCAAGACGTTGAGCGACCCATCAAGGCCATCATCACGACTTCAAGGGGGTTTACTTCCATGGTTTATATTGCTTTTCATTGTGTTATGTTTTGCTTTGTAATAAGCCCCATGGAGTGCTAAACCCTAGTAGATACTTGGGCATGTGAACCCTAGGTTTCGATTCATGTATTGACTTTCTTTATGCTTTCTTTTAAATCCGAGTTTATTTGAGTTTTAATCTTGTTTAACCATTGCTTGCTTGCCTTATTGATTCGTATGGTTGTTTGGTATGTTTGATTTGTTTCCTTGGTGAGAGAGAGGTCTCCATTAGGGATTAGAACACACAAGGTTAAAGAGGGTTGAGAGGGTGAGTCTTGAGATAGAGGAGTGTCCCCTTTCCCTTCCGATTGAGTGTTTCCTATCTCCGTATTCCCTAAGTTTTATGCAACCATATGGGGTGTGAGGCGTGAGATTGGTAGATTTCTCCGCCGGTACCTTTGTAGGGGGTTAGGGATCTTCCGCCTAGAAGTAGAGTTACATCTAATTTTAGGAATCGGTTTCACTCTTAGGTATCCCTAGAACTCATTGCGGTCATATGGGGTGTGAGGTGTTGAGATTGAGCGATTTCTCCGCCGGGACCTTGTAGGGGACTAGTATCGGTGGCCTGGAGGCAGGGACCGATTATTCTTGGATTACCTCGACTCATAGAACTCGGTTAGAAGCATTTAGTTAGTCTTGCACTTCATGATAGAGCCTAGGGGGAGCATTGCCCAGGTATCTCATCTTCATTGATTGAGATCTCCCTTTATTTACCCTTTGCCTATTCATCTCTGGTATTAATTTCTATGCACACTAGATCACCACAAAATCACATTAGTCGTTAGGCTAGATTGCAGAGAAGAAGTTAGTACTAGTAGCCCTGTTCCCTGTGGATTCGACTACCCTACTCACCGGGTATAATTATTACTTCGACAACCCGTGCACTTGCGGTACACACACGCAAGGGGTGTGTCATGCGGCCAGTGTGCGGGCCGCACACAGCTCAGTGGAAGCTGTGTCTTCGCGTGGCTTGCGATGTCCGGGGCATGTACGGTCTCCATTTCTTCTTCAATTCTCCCTAGAATCGCACAAAGAAGGTTCGATCACCCGCACTTGGTCCTCGAAACCCTGAAACGAAAATAAAAACATCAAGTGCGCAAAATGTCATCGAAAATATACATAAGTTGCATGAAAGTACAAGAACATCATCGCTAAAGCATGATGTATTTAGGCACTTATCAAATACCCCCCATTTAAGCATTTGCTTGTCCGCAAGCAAACGGACATGGAAAACCAGGGACACTGATAAGTGACTAAATACGCAAACTCAGGCATGAAATGAAAATATCATAGCCAAAATGAAACTCAAAATACTAAGCAAAGACCACTTGAGATCATTCACGCATTCATTGGCCGTGTTGTGCTGTGTGTGTGCAAATCCCCTAGTTCGAAGCCCTGTAGTCCAAACGAGGTAGACAGGACCCCGAGGACCACTTCTTGAAGCAATTCACGCCACCTAGTGGAATACGGCCTTGAGATGGTAGAAATACTTCTAATAGAGTCCTAAGGATCCTTCCTCTTATTTTTGAACAAGTACTGGTAGAATTTTATTTTTCTATACACAATTGCTTAACTTTTTCTTTTTCTTTTTCTTTTTCTGGACTAACATGAACTGCAAATCCACATTACCTAGAGCTTTGCACATTCATGTAAACGCGCTCATGTCCTTATAGCTTTTGGTGAGAGGAACACTCTGGTTAGGAGCCAGAACCCCGAGTTACTTTGCTATTAGGGTAGAGGAGCACTGTCCACGTTTTTATTCAACTTTTTTTTTTTACCGTATTGCAAGAAGAAACAAGAAGAAGGTCCTCAAAACACTATTAGAAGACATTCTAACACATCAAGGCGCGAAACCACTAGTATGGGTTAGCAACTAAGAGGGTCACGAAGGTGCTGTCGTCCCTCGCCTAGGTGTCCAGGGTTCTACCTAAGGGAAAACTGCGAAAAATGCCTAGAATGACACGAAAATCTCAAGTGTGCAAGGTCATAAGAAGCTTAGCATTTATCATGGTTTCGAGCTATAATACAATCACAATTAGATACGCCATCCTAGGTTTGACAATCATGCAACAATTCAAAAATTTTCAAAAAGTTTCATACAAGTTCACGAAATAAGTAATGAAACTAAGACATGCACACCCACCCCCCACTTAAAGCAGTACATTGCCCTCAATGTACAGGAATCAGCAGTACAGAAAAAATTAGTGCAATGAAAATAAGAAGGATGGTTTCGTTAACTTCCCCGAGAATTTAGTAAGGAAACATGCAGGGCACGAGCTCGGGGTGGCCAACATCATGGCAGCATACAAGGTGGAGAGGAAGAAAAATGGACATCTTATTCTACAGAGTGAAAGGACTGATGGAGCCGCTCAAGGTCTTCTGTGTCTCCTCCAAGGGGCTTAACCAGAAAGTTAACCTACATCTCCAAAAATAAAGATCAAGTAATGGTAACATGCTGAAATGTGCGAACATGAGTAGCGATGATGTTCTTGTACTTTCATGCAACTTATGTATATTTTCGATGACATTTTGCGCACTTGATGTTTTTATTTTCGTTTCAGGGTTTCGAGGACCAAGTTCATGCAACACGAGTAGGGATGAGCTCGTTCTTCTCGTTAGTCACTACCATCATGCCCTCTTTCTTTGGTACCACCTGGGAGGGACTAACCCAAGCACTATCAGAGATTGGGTAGATTATGCCGGCGTCTAGCAGCTTGATCACTTCAGCTTTCACCACTTTTTTCATATTCGTGTTCAACCTCCTTTGTGGGAGGGCCGACGGCTTGTGGTTGTCTTCCATTAAAATCTTATGAGTGCAGAAAGATGGATTTATTCCCCTGATGTCTGAAATCTTCCATGCCAAGGCTTGCTTATGTTTCTTCAATACTTTTAACAGTTCATTCTTGTTTTCTGTTGAAAGACTGGAGGAAATTATTACTGGTAGCTTAGAATTCTCTTTAAGAAATGCGTACTCAAGGTGCGGGGGTAATTCTTTCAACTCCAATTCTGGTGGTTCATCGATAGATGGCTTTAGCCTGTTCATGTTATCACGTTGTATTTTCTCAAATTCTTCCATTTCATCTGTGGAGCTTTCCGATTTTGATTCCCTTTTCATCTCATACACAAACTCTTTAGACTGTAGAGGGCTGGTATACTCATCGACTATGCTCGGCTGTTGGTCATGAGTCCCACCTCTTGCAAAAGCTAAACACTCGGCTTTATTCATGAACTGAGAGAAAATTTCGTTGTTGCTAAGGTTTCTTTCTTTTTCATCCAGAATGCTTAAGTAAAAGATCTCATCATGAACCAAAAACTGCCTTGCCCATTGATCCAAATAGTGTGATGCAGGTTCACTCAGGTATCGATCCATCGATGCGGTGAAGTATAACGGTGCACCTGGAAAACGAAAATTAAAAAGGGATATTAGTTGATATGTACAAAGGATAGAAAATAAAAGCAAGAAAAGATGGATAATTACAAATGAAAGTGAAGTGACTAGAGCAATGATCCAAAAGTTTTCCTAGTATTCTCGGAGATTCCCCGGCAACGGCGCCAAAAACTTGATGAGCGAGTGCGTGACTAGCTACAGAGCTAGCACGCGACTCCTCGGCCGCAAGTGCATGGGTCGTCAAGTAATAACCTCACAAGGAGGGTCGTATTCCCTAGGGCCCGAGATCTACTATTACTTCATTTTGGGAGTCACTTTCTAGTCGATCGAAACAAGGTTGAAGCAATATTAAAATAATAAAAACAAGTAAAGAAATGCAAATAAAATAAAGCTCAGTCCGGAATAAAGTTAGAAACGAGGAAGCCAATAATTAGGAAAGGCCTCGGGCGAGGATTCCCCCGGGAGGAGACTAAATACGAATGATCATGGGAATCAAAAAGCTAGGGTTGGCTTGGTTTTGGTCCGCTAGACTCGGATGCCGACTACCCCGGAACCTCCGTAGTGTAGTCCTAATCCAGTACGGGTTTCTCAATCCAGAAGATAACCCTACAATGTCAATGAGAACAAGGAGTCTTGATTAGGGTTAATCTAATGCACACTCTCGGCTAAATTAACCCTAAACTCGCGGGAGGCTACTAACACCCGGAACCTCCGGTGTATTAATACATGAAACCCTCTTTAAGTCATCAAGTGACCTAATACAAGCTAGCATCCCACCAAACAAGTATCATTCGAAATCAATTCCACAGAAACCATCCATTGTAGAATGAACAACAAGATGATGAATTAAAACCAAACAACCAAAACAACTCAATCATTCAAAGCAAATAAAGATCATTCATACAAAGTCTCCTCTCAAGGTTCATCGGGAGCCCGGTGGCCTTGGGAGATTTAGTTCGACATCACAAAATCAAGGAGCTCATCATACAAAGATTCCATCAAACAAAAACAAGGAAAACTCCTCCAAAGATGAAGAAAGTAGTGTGTGGTGGAGTGGTGGCTGGAAAAGAGCAAGAGTCACTAAGAATGCCTCCCAAAAACCCTCAGTTTTGCTTAAATAACCCGATGGTGTGCGGCCACTGTGCGGGCCGCACAGTGGCCGCATAGGCTTCTGCCCACGCTGCGCGGCCAAGTGTGCGGGCCGTACACTTGGCCGCACATGCCTCTGCCCAATGTGTGCCGTCAAGTGTGCGACCACACACTTGGCCGCACAGGCCACTGTCAATGGTGTGCGGCCAGTATGCGGCCCGCACACTGGCCGCACATAGCTCAGTGGAAGCTGTGTCTTCGCGTCGCTTGCGACGTCTGGGGCATGTACAGTCTCTATTTCTTCTTCAATTCTCCCCGGAATCGCACAAATACGGTTCGATCAAGCGCACTTTGTCCTCGAAACCCTGAAAGGAAAATAAAAACATCAATTGCGCAAAATGTCATCGAAAATATACATAAGTTGCATGAAAGTACAAGAACACCATCGCTAAAGCATGATGTATTTAGGCACTTATCACATTTCGGCGAAGACTGTAGAAGTATTGTAGCAAAAACACTGTAGCAAGTTACTGTTTACAGTCTGCCGAAAATCAGCAAAACAGAATTTCCACACGGCCGTGTGGAAATTCTGCAGGCCCGTGTGGAAAATCCACAGGGGCGTGTGGAACTCCGATTTCAGCCTATAAATAGCCCGCTTTCAGATCTATTTGGGGACCCCATTCTATCTCTTGCCTATCTTTCGGGGGGCTTTCGGCTAGGGTTTGGAGAGGTTCTTGGAGATCTTTGGAGGTGATTATACGGCATCGTCATCGACATCTTTTGGAGGATAGCTATTAGGGGAGCTTTCGTCGACATCAATTCGGCGAGGTGTGCCCTAGGCTTGACAAGGGATTCGTTGGAGAAGACACGCGGCTCCACAAGACCATCGATACGATCTACAAGGGGGTTTTCTTTATGGTTTTTATGCATATGTTCTTAAACTCGTTATTTATTTTGTATTGTTCCATGGAGAGCTTAACCCCTAGTGGGTATTCGGACTTGTGAACCCTAGGATGCTTGTGTTTCTATAACTTTTATTATGCTTTATTAATTTGATGTTTTCTTATTGAGTTCCAATCTTGCATGCCGATTGTATGAGATTTTTCTTTAGCCGTGACACTAGGGTTGAGAATCTATTAGGTTATCTTTTGAGGGTGTGACAACCTCTATAGGATTAGACTACACAAGGTTGGAGAGGGTTCAGAGGGTGAGTCGAGATGTAGCGGAACGTCCCCTTTCCCTTTCGGTGTGAATTTTCCTACCGCCGTATCCCAAGAGTTAATCGCGATCGAAGTAGAGTGAAGTACTAGGAGATGAACTCCCTTATGAAGGGTTGAGTGAATCCTAGGACTAGGTCTTAATTTAGATTAGGGTTCTTCCACCTGGACCAAAGGGTTAGAACTATAACTAGGGATAGGGTCTTTCACATGGAATTCCTATAACTCCATGTAATTTCACACGGTGCTAGGCATTAGTATGATGTATTCTCCTGGGGCTTAGGTGACAGGTCATCGTATAGTGTGGGATTAGTCACGGTTGACCTTAGGTTTGGGACCGTGTGCTTAACGATTTCCACCACTCATTAGACATCAATTAGATGGTATAATACTAGTCATGCACTAGAAGCATTAGTCCTAGGGGAAGCTTTGTCTGGGTACCCCATCTTTATATTGATTACCTCTCCTACCTTTTATTGCCCTTTTTGCACTCTTTTACTTTCTTATATATATATATATATTTATTTATTTATTTCTCTTACCATTGATTCTATTTATAGCTAAAATAGTGATAATGCTTGTTTTTTAACACTATTCCCTGTGGATACGACTACCCACGCAAGGGGTGTGTCAAGTTTTTGGCGCCATTACCGGGGAATAGGCATTTTAGAGACATTTGTACTTTGCTATTTTAGCTATTCATCATTCATTCTATTTCACCCTTTCTTATTCTTCCATCATTCTTATTTGTTCTCTTTTGTTTTGTCTTACTTTTTCTTGCAAGGAGCCTACATGGAGATTGATCCAGTTATAGAGTTATATTTTTAAGTTGAAGCTCTAAGTAAAAAGGTTGATAGAATTTTTGCTTTACAACAACAAAGCAACCCATGCTACAACACATATCATCCAAATGAGAGGAGCTACCAAAATTTTTTATGGAATAATGATGGACAACATTGGGAAGCACCTCAAGAGCAATTTTAAAAGGATGAGATACTCGAAGAGGATGCACCTCAGTGGAAAAAAGTGCTAGCTAACTTTATTGAAGCATCTAATGCCTCTTGCCAAAGTATGGAAGACACACGAAAATGTCATGAAGCCTCCTATAACAATCTTGAGCATCAATTAGGATGGATACTTGACACACTCTCCAAGGAACATGAAGTATTTGAGCAAGCAACACAAGCTCCTTGTAGAGATGATGTGGTAGTGAACGATAATGAAGAAACGTGGCAGACAGAGTATGTTGCTGTAGAAAGTAAAGAGAAAGAAGAAGAACATCATGTTGAGAATTTGGATTGCTTAAAAGAACAGTGTGCTTGTGAGCAAGAAAATTTTCAAGGGGATTTGCTAGTGTCATGTTCCTTTCCAGTTGAAAACACACAAGATGAAGCAGATCCTAAGGTATTAGAGCAAGCATCTCTCTTTGGGATTGATCAACTGATAAAAAGCAAGAAAGAGATATTGGGAAGGGAAAGAGATGTGGGGAGGATATTTAAACCATCCAATGACCCATCTATTCTAAGCTTGGACAATTCCCAACCCAAATTGTTTCCTTGGAGGCCAAAAGTAAGATGGTTGGACCCTCCAACAAATACTCCACCCCGGTAAGTAGATTTTTTAATTTAAAAGAAGTAGCTATGCAAGTTCTTGTCGGGAGGAACACACTCTTTTCAAGCCGCCATAAGGTAAGAAAGAGGTACGTCAAGCTTAGTGACGTTAAACAAGCTCTTTTTGGAAGGCAACCCAAGTTTTTATTGCTTTTCTAGGCTTTAGTTTAGTTTAAGCATGAATAATTGCCTAGTGTCAGTGTTTTCATTTTATTATGCGGGTGCTATGATTGTCACATGGATTATTGGTGTTTTAGTGTGCCTACTTGTGATTGTCGAAGTTTTGAGTCGTTTGAGTGTGTTTTCATGGATCTCTGGTCGAATTTTTATTATATATGCAGGCTCTAAACGCTGTATTTAAGTTTCTAAAATTTTCTACAAAGCCTGTAATTTTTTCTAAGTCATCCAGAGAAGACACACGGCCGTGTGGAATTTCCACACGGGCGTGTGTCACTTTTCAGAGCTCATCCCAAGAAGATACAGGGGCGTGCGACTGCCCCTGTGAACGACCTTGTGAATGGCACACGGCCGCGTGGAATTTCCACACGGCCGTGTGGATGTTCTGCAGAATAAGAACTTCATCCAGAGGCTCAGAGGAGATGTGTGAGTGCCCCTGTGGGTGAGCGTCTGCATGGCATACCACCGTGTGGAACACTTAGATGATTTTCTTGAGATCCAGAGAGGCTAGAGGGGCGTGTGGGTGCCCCTGTGGCCGGCCTTGTGCTGGCCAGGTTGGGCACACGCTCGTGTGGAATTTCCACACGGCCGTGTGGATGTTCTAGAAAGCAAACAAAGGAAACACAAGGCGTGTCATTGCCCTTGTGACTGATTCCAGTGGAGGCACACGGCCGTGTGGATGCGCAGAACACAAAGGGCTATGACTTATTTTAAAATCTATTTGTGCATTTTCGATTCTAAATGCCTCCACACTCAAGGGATGTTTCCTTCCATCTTCCCAACCCTCTTTTTCTCCATTTAAGGAGTTTTTAAGTCATTTTCCGGCCATATTCGAAGTTTTTAATTTCCATTTCATCGATAAGCATCTTTTCTCCTTTTCTTCGTCAATCTCTTTTTTTTTTATCATCAGGATCACCATCAACAGCAGTAGTAGCATCGGCACCAATAGCAGATGATATCGACGTTTGAGTCGTTTTTAGCTTTATGTTTCTCTCATTTTTATTTTACTTTTATTGAGCTTCACTGAACCCACTTGTGTATACGTGCAGATGGTCTTGGATGTAAGGAATTTGAGTAATAGTCATAGACACGGTCATGGGACCGTGTGTGCTCCACAACCTATTGAGACTCAACTCTCAATGAACATAGCTCCATCAAATGCAACACTTGAAGTTCAGGGGAGTAATGTTTCAATTGCCAACTTCCACACTAATTGTTTTTCATTGTTATATTTTTATTGTGCTTATATGCATACATTGGGGGCAATGTACATCTTAAGTGTGTGTGTGTGTGTGGGGGCGGGGGGGAGTTCACATTGCACACACCTTTACTTGTGTGTTCAATTGCTTATGCTCACGTAGCCTATGGTGGTTCACCTTAGTTGCAACGGATGTATTCTTAAAGTTTAGGAGAATTTTTAACATTGTATCCTATCATGCTCTAGTTTTTACTTGAATTTTAGGGAATTTTTGCTCGATTATCTCATATTACACAACTCATTCTTGGGATTTTTTGGAAACTCAAGCTTGAAGTTTTTAAGGACAAGTTTATCTTTGTTTTAGTGAGTTCTTAGTTTTGCTTTGAGAAATAAATGAAAAAAAATGAAAATGAATGAAAAAGACGGAAAAAATATGGGAAAAAGAGAAAAAAAAAGTTTGTGAATATTTGCTTTGCTTTATTTGTGCATTTGGAGTGAAAAGAGCTACCACCTATGAAGTATGTAGCTACTCTCATAAGTCGGATACAAGTTATGCCCTAATGAGAGAAAGAGCTATCTCATGGGATGTGTGAAAGCTACTACCCCGGTAGAAAGAGCTACCTCCTCGAAAGCGTGAAAGCCACCTTTGGCGGCCGCCTAGGAAAGGGCTACCTTAGAGGTTGTGTGAAGCTACTACTTCCTTTCTTCTTATATATAAATAAGTCCTTGATAACAAGAGTTTAAGGAGTACTTTTTGGGTTGTTTTGAGTGAGTCCACACATAATACACATTTTTGAGTTGATTGTTCTTTTTGATTCGAGTTTTTAGCTAGAGCATTGATATCTTTATGCAATGTTTTGATTTCCCCTTACTTGTAGAATGCTTCTTTTGCACACTTTTGGTGAACCTAAGGCCGAGCACTTTCAATTGTTTTTCCCAAGTACTTTCACGGGTTATCTTTGCTTAAGGACAAGTAAAAGCTTAAGTGTGGGGGAGTTTGATAAGTGCTCGTGTTATACTAATATGAAGTATTATTATCTTACATTGAGCATTGCTCTTCTCAGATTTTATCATTAATTTGTGTGCTTTTGTGCATTGTAGGGTTGTGGATCCAATTTGGAGAAGAAAGAAGCAAGAATAGGTTATGTTCGCCATTGTTGGGGAGTTCTCAGACCAAGCAAGGAACAAGGCACGTGTCTAGACTTGTGGGTGTGTTCCAGCCTCCATTGGAGAGGCACAAAGGTAGTCACATTCACAAAAGTCTAACTCGTGTAGCATTGGAGAACTTTGCCAATGAAGAGAAATGAAGTAATCGACATAATCTAATGTTGCCTGTGTGCCCAATTCAACGGCCTCGATGAAGAACGATGAATTCGGGAGCATTTCGGTGAAGTACTGTAGCAAGGTATTGTTCACAGTCTACCAAAATTCAGCAAAACAGAATTTCCACACGGCCGTGTGGAAATTCTGCAGGCCCGTGTGGAAAATCCACAGGGTCGTGTGGAACTCCGATTTCAGCCTATAAATAGCGATCGAAGTAGAGTGAAGTACTAGGAGATGAACTCCCTTATGAAGGGTTGAGTGAATCCTAGGACTGGGGCTTAACTTAGATTAGGGTTCTTCCACCTAGACCAATGGGTTAGAATTATAATTAGGGATAGGGTCTTTCACTTGGAATCCTTATAACTCTATGCAATTTCACACGGTGCTAGGCATTAGTATGATGTACTCTCCTTGGGCTTAGGTAACAGGTCATCGAGAGTTAAGGGTCGTAGGGAAGTCTAGAGCCGGGTATAGTGTGGGATTAGTCACGGTTGACCTTAGGTTTGGGACCGTTGATAAGTGTATAAATGTACATATTTTAGTATATATATTTTATACAATTTGCATGTATTTTTTATAGAAATGGATGCCCGTTTTGTGCTTAATCGAGTATTATTTGCTTTGTAGGGCATGTTACGCCGTGGGGAACACGAGAATATGATTTGGGCAGAAAAGGGGGAAAACTAGGGCGCGCAGCACTGTAGCACGTTTCTGTAGCTGGGCTGTAGCATTTTACTGTAGCAGACTGTAGCACCTGGGGATTTTTTCATGGCAGGAATCTAATTCGAGGCATACGGCCTCAATGAGGCCGTATGAGAGGCCGTCTGCCCAATCCAGAGAGTGATAACTAGTTCATACTGTCCATCATTGAACCCATCATTGACCCCGGTATGCCTCGGGTTTTGGATGTTTTGGGCTTCATTTCATCCCCATACGACCCGCATACGGCCGGTATACCCTGGGGGTATAAAAGCACACTTCTAGGGCATGAAAAGGAGACTTTTTGGTCAGCACTTGAAGAGGAGAAGAAGAAGAAGAATGACAATATCACTTGGAAGATAACGATTTTGGGCCATAGGAGGAGGCAAGAGCTTCATCATAGATAAGGGGAAAGCTTCACCATCAAGGGAGCAAGGTTCTAACTCAAGGGAAGCGTCATTCGGCATCTCTTGGACGGGGGAAAGCGTCATTCGGCCGGACCTCCACCTTCTCCTTCATTATTTCACCTAGGGAGTGTCACTTATGAACTCTTTACTTGATTTCTCTTATTTTGTTGTTGTTGATTGGATGATGACATACTAGACCCCCAAGGCCACCAGATGTTGGTGAACCTTAGGGGGTTTATCATGTATTCTGGATGATTTATATTTAATTGCAAGCTTTGGGTTGATTTATGATTTAGTTCATTGTGCCTCATGTCTAGAACTACCTAAAGGAGAAATCCGTAGTTCTTTCTTGAATTAAACACGTAGATGTGACCTACTCATGTGTATTAGGTCATTTTTGAACTAAAAGGGGTTTCATGTATTGATACGCCGAGGAATTGGGTATCAATAGCCCTCTGATCTTTAAGGGTATACTAGGGTTTAGTGTACCCTTTTTCTTGGGATCTCCTTGTTCTTAATGTAATTGTAGGAATGTTGGTTTGGAAGAAATTCTAATCACCGTTCATATGGTATTAGGGCTCAATCGCTGAGAAATTGGGGTTGATCTAACCTTGCAATTCTTCGGTCTAAATCGCCCAAGCTATATTTTTACTGTTCATCCTTATATCATGATAATCCCTCAAGGGGATCCACATCCAACGGCCTTCGTTTACCATTGTGGCACTTGCATTTATCCATCTCTTAATCATTTTGTTGCATTTAATTAAGTAACCTTCCATGATCAAGATGTTAGGTTAGATAGTAGGTGACGAAGGAGTAATAGTAGATCCTTAGCCCCGTGGAATACGATCCTCTTGCCTTTGCACGTGGTATTACTTGGTGATCCCGTACACTTGTGGGGAAGCAACCAACCGTATGCTTAAAGATTTCCACGACTCATTAGACATCAATTAGATGGTATAGTACTAGTCTTGCACTAGAAGCATTAGTCCTAGGGGGAACTTTGTCCGGGTACCCCATCTTTATATCGATTACCTCTCCTACCTTTATTGCCCTTTTTGCACTCTTTTACTTTCTTATATATATATATATACACACATATTAATTTCTCTTACCATCGATTCTATTTATAGCTAAAATAGTGATAACACTTGTTTTTGAATACTATTCCCTATGGATACAACTACCCACTCACCAAGGTATTTTATTACTTCGACAACCCATGCACTTGCAGGGTACACACGCAAGGGGTGTGTCAAAGGACAAGATCATAATTGTTCAAATAAAAACCTCACTCTTATTTCAAACACCTAATAAGTATGTGTACCCTTGAGTTGAGTGCCCATGTGCCACTAGGTTAGAAAAATAAACAGACTTTAATTCTTACTAAACTAACTAGGTAGTAGCTTTATAAACCTTGAAGGTAGCCCTTACTCCCGGTAGGTCATCAAATGTACACTTGTAATGCCCAAAGTTCGACTACTCAAGAGCGGCTTTCACACTTTCAAGGTGATAGCTCTTTCTACCATCTATTTACACAATAAAAACAAGTAACCAGTAGGGCATTCAAAAAAGAATCCGACTTCCTAGTTTTTTTTAACATAAGAACACACAAGCCTCTAACAAAAATTCAACCCAAACAAGTTGCTCCACAACTCAGATAATGTGAATTGATCTAGGTTTTCAACACAAGAGTAAACAATTTGGTTCATAATAAGGACCTTAACATGTGCAATCTCCCCTAAACTTAAGATTTTCTATCAACAACAATCATAGATTGTTCTAAGTCATGCAATCACCCATAAAAATAAAACAAGAACCCTCCCCCACACTTGAATGGTGCATTATCCTCAATATACAAGTATAGGCAGTAGAGATTAAAGATTGAGAACCAAAGTAAAGAGGGGGTTCATATGACTTTCCTGAACATGGAGAGTGATGTTGCCTCTCTCAACGTGCATTCCATTAGCCAATCCACCACAACCAATCCTGAGATGAGACAAGAGGCACATAAGTGAAGATTAAGAGTCCAAGAACCATAACATAACAAAAACTGAAATACAAAAGGAAAATGCATCAAAATAAACAAATAAAAATATCAGTTTAGTAGGGAACATCCCTTACTAACTGAACTCACACAAGTCTAACAAAATACGAAAAGAAATATAAGTTTAAATACTGAAAACTGAAAAGAAAATAGTTGAGAAACAATTAGAATAGAACTCTCTCAAAAGAAGAAGAAGAAGCATCATCGGATGAAGATGAAGCAGAATCCTCATCCATGGCAGTAATATCAGTCTCCCCTAAGGTGGTGATCTAATGGGAGAGGATGGCTCAGGGGACAAACAAATCCCCAAGTGCTCGGCAATCTTAGTGACACTCCATTAAAGCCACCAAAATAAACAAGAAGAACAAATAACCTGGTCAATGTGGCTCGAGGAGGCATGTGAGGATCTCTGTGGGATAGCAGCAGTATTGGTAAGACATTGTACACAGTACTCGGCCCCTCATACTGTGTGAACCCATTACAACATCCCCGTCGACCTCATAGTCTTAAGGGACATTGGTGAATAACCCGCAAGTGCACGGGGTCTCCAAGTAATACCCCTCACGCACGCGCGAGGAGGTCGTATTCCTAAGGGCCCGAGAATCTACCCTTACTTCCTCTTCGTATGATTGTTTGGCCGATCAATTCAAGTGTTGTGCAAAGAAAAGTAAAAAGACAATTAACATGCAAGTGAAGTACTCTAAGGCGGAAGCGATAATCAGAGGGTAAGAATAATGTAAAGAGAGGGTCACGGATGAGGATTCCCAAGGGGCCTACTAAAGTGCGAAAGTTGCCTTAAGTAGCATGCAAATGGGTAGTTTGGACCGAGAAACCCTAAATTAGCCCTAGCCCCAATGCGTTGATCTGAACCTTTATTAGTTATATGTTTTTTAATAAAACCTGGCTTGTTTTATCTTACTACATTTCTGTGCATGTATGCTTGGATAGAACTATCCCTGAGAGTTTGTTCCGCACAAGTTGCCGAATACGTGATTCAGGCAGTAAAATCTTGGTGCATAAAGGAACAACTTTCTAAACATCCCTAGTCAATTGCTGTCATGGGAATGATAGTAAACTAAGACTAGTACGCCTATTGTGTGATGATCATGTTTTACGGATTATAGGACATGTGATGTCGGTCAATAGACATAGACACGTGTTAGTGAACAGCATGTCTGGATCAATCTGCTCACGAGATCACTACATGGTTGCAAAGTCATAAGGGGTTCTCGTGTAACGCTTATACTAAATCCTTAGACTCAAGGTCGCTATGGAGCTTGGATGAATGTTGGTGTACTTTGACATACGCCTAACGTCATTCATAACAGAGTGACAAGTGTGGGTATGATTGGGTGCATCGAGATTCATAGCGAGTAACATTTGCGATGCGAGGGGATTGCCACTCTCTGAGGAGAGAGAATATCACCGGCCACTTGATCGGTGAAACTGAGTAGTGCGTGGCCACGTCCAAGTGAAATGGTAAGGGTTATCATTTATTTGACCTAGTCAGTTCACCGAGGATCAAGAAATCGATCGACAAATAAGTAAGGGTGACTAAGCTCCATGCCTTATGTTGATCGAGATATTCAATTGGAAAAGGAATCATATAAGGTTACGAGATTAGTTGATTACCTAGTCGACCTCCGTTTTAATTCGGGTAGTCACATTGTCATGCTAGACGGCATTTGTGATTTATGGGCCTTAACGAGGATAAAATCTCATTGCCGATTTTAAAACGGGCCTACAGGATCGCACATGTAAAAGCCGTGAAATCCGAACTCAATCTAATGAGTCGAATAGCTAAATGGTGTATAGATAAATCAAGAATTGATTTGGTCTAACCGCGAATGTGTAAGGATTGCGTTATGAGATAACTTAAAAATTGAGGGACTTAATTAGAAATTAAGTGTTAGCTTATTGGATCTAATATGATTAATATCGAATAAGAGGAATCAATGGTTGATATTGCATTGGGATTGGTTTTAGGGTTTTATAAATACATGTGTATTAGAGAAAACCCTAACCCTAATCTTTCTTCTCCCTCTCTCCCTCAAGGAGGCCGCTGGTCCGCCCTAGCCAAGAGGACGGCGCTGCCGCCGGTCAAAGGTGCTGTCTACCTTTTCCCCACCTTTTGGAGAAAGTTTTCTCCATCTGGATTGCCATTACTCGGCTCCGGCAAAGGTATAGGTCGACACTCTTTTGATATTTCTTGTTTATTCATGTTTGCTAGTTCACAGGCCGGCTTTTTCATTGATATTTCTTTATCAATGGAGATCGCCAGAGTGAGAACCTTTTGAGATTATTTCATAATGGTTGTGTAATTTTTCTCAAAAGATTCTCACATGTGAAACATTCACCGAGGGTCGGTTTTGGATTTACAATTCCTTACACATGTTTACGATTAGGTTTTGAGATCTAATTTTAATTGCTATTCGTATTTCTCGATAAGAGTTATCGTTGGATACTAGCAATCCATGCCAGATTATTTCCGGCTTGTGTGTGTGTGTGAGAGTAGAGGGGAGTCGCGTATATGCAGTCCCTTTTTCGACTACACCCCTGGAATTGTATTTATTTATTTATTTTAGTATTTTATATCTTTATTCGCTTCCATTGCATGCTAGGGTCCATGCTAGTTTTGTTTGTTATCTGCTGTGCATATTTTTGCTTCTAGCATGCTCGTAGACTCTTTTTGATCCCAACAGTGGTACCAGAGCCAGGTTTTTTTTTGCATGCTTTGGACTTTGGTTTTATTTGTTCTTATCTTTCATATTTTTTGATGTTTGTTTGGTTCAAATAAAACATAAAAGTTTATGGAATTGATTGATTGATTTTAGCACAAATCAATTAATAGTGAGTTCAAATTTATCGATTGAGATCAAATGGTTTGATCTTATGGGGTAACTTGAACACTTGATTCCAAACGGCTTAAATTAAATTGTTTATTTAAAATGCGTTTTATATCATGTGATGATAGCATGCATGTGTGAATGTTTATTCATATGATGAATATTTGTATGGTGAATGTTATGAATGTATGATTTATTTCGTGCTTTCATGGGCCTTAGATAGACACGGCATGCGTGCCGTTTTTACATTTGGATACGACCTGCGTGTCGTGGTAATTTAATACGGCCTGTGAGTCGTGGTAATTTAATACGGCCTGCGAGTCATTTTTCATTGTATATGGTATGCGTACCGTTTATTTATTTTTCATTTAATTCCTTTTATGAAGACGGCGAGATTCAAAGAGGCGGATCCAGACGAGAAGCCCTAGCCCAAGAGATAGTCTCTAGGTTTAGGTTTCTCGGGCTTATGATTGTCACCATGTTTGTCGTGTTTTTATTTTTATTTCATTGTGAATGGATGCATGTTAAGCCGTAAAAGATTTAAATTCCATTAAATAGTAAGTCTTAAAAATGCCTTCCACTACTCAAAACTTGTTAAGGCATCGATCGTCGAAACAGATGCCATACCGTCGCTGGTGTGCGCTAGATTATCTTTGTGAGGCAATGCCAGAATAAATGTTATGTCCGACATTTGGGTAATGGTTTGACTTAACAAGGGTAGTAGTGATAGTCCTAGCCCTAGGCATTAAAATGGGAAGTGCTTTAACATAATAGTTGTTAATCCCATTTGATCTAAGGGTCTCATAGTGATGTGATTGAAAAGAGTTCCTATCTAAATAACCGAGTCTTGGGTGTACAAGCTCAGCTTGACCAGGACAAAGTGAAATATGGACCTTGGCAACACGAATTATTTTTCGAATATTTGTGGGAATGTTTTAATAACCAAAAACTATTACTATTTTGCACATTTACTATATAGTTTCAATGACGACCATAAATCAGAACACTTTTTTCTTTGCGATCTGTTCTTGAGAAGAACAAGGGTCAAAGTGGAAAGGGAAAGGGAAAGGCTAAGGCCAAGCCAAAGGAAAAGGTTGGACCTTACACCAAGGGCAAGGCGGCCAGGACTCCCAAGTCCACGCCTCTAAAGGAAGGCAGCTGCTTTCACTGCAAGGGAGCTGGCCACTGGAAGAAGAACTGCCCACTATATCTGGAAGATCTAAAGAAAGGAAAGGTTCCCATGCTTAAGGTATTTACATGATAGAGATCAATCTCTCTACTTCTACTTCTTGGGTATTAGATACCGGATGTGGTTCTCACATTTGTTCAAATGTGCAGGGACTGAGAAATATGAGGGTATTGAAGAAGGGCGAAGTCGACCTAAGAGTAGGTAACGGCGCAAGAGTTGCGGCGATGGAGATAGGCGACTATTCTCTGACTTTACCTTCAGGATTATTGATTCAATTATCTAATGTTTATTATGTACCTACTATGAGTAGGAACATTATTTCGATTTCATGTTTAGACAATGATGGATTCAATTTTGTTATTTCGAATAATGAATTTTCCATTCACCGTAATAACATCTTGTATGGCAATGGTGTGCTAAACAATGGTCTTTACGTTCTAGACTTCGCTAATCATAAATCAATCTATAATGTAAATAGTAAGAGGATAAAAACAAATGAGTTAAATCCCTCTTACATCTGGCATTGTCGTTTAGGACATGCAAACGACAAACGCATCTCAAGACTCCATAGAGATGGAGCACTTGGGTCATTTGATTTAGAATCATTTGACACATGCGAATCTTGTCTGCATGGAAAAATGACAAAGAGACCCTTCACCAAAGTTGGTGAAAGATCTATCGGCTTATTGTGTCTCATACATAGCGATGTATGTGGACTAATGAGCACGCAGGCCAAAGGTGGTTTTGTGTATTTTGTAACCTTTACGGATGACTTCAGTAGGTTTGGGTACGTCTACCTGATAAAGCATAAGTCCGAAACCTTTGAAAAGTTCAAAGAATTTAAGAATGAAGTATAAAACCAGCTTGGCAAAAGTATTAAGGCCATTCGATCTGATCGAGGTGGCGAATATTTGAGCCAAGAGTTTGATCATTATCTCAAAGAGTGTGGAATTGTTTTGCAGCTCACTCCACCTGGAACATCTCAGTGGAACGGTGTGTCCGAGAGAAGAAATCGAACCCTATTAGATATGGTCCGATCGATGATGAATCAAACGAGTCTTCCAAGATCCTTTTGGGGATACGCCCTTGAAATGGCTGCGTTCCTACTAAACCGTACTCCAACTAAGGAACTAAATAAGACTCCATATGAGATATGGTATGGGCGAAAGCCCAATATGTCTTTTCTAAAGATCTGGGGGTGCGAGTGTCATGTTAAGCGGTTAACATCGGACAAACTCGCATCCAAAACAGACAAATGCCTGTTTGTGGGATACCCTAAGGAAACGAAGGGTTATTCGTTCTACAACCCCACCGAGAACAAAGTGTTTGTTGCTCGACATGCTATTTTCTTAGAGAAGGAGTTTTTTCTCAAGAAAGATAGTGGGAGTAGAGTTGAACTTGAAGAGATTCAAGTCCCACAGACTCCGACTGAGAAAAGGTTGGAAATGGAATCGAATTCACAAGATGTTGTGGAACCCGAACCCATTACACAAGCACCTAGAAGGTCTGGTAGGGTGCGTCACGAGTATATAAGATATGGTTATCTCATAACTGATGACCAAAGCTTAGAGCTGGTGGATCAGGATGAACCCACCACCTACCATGAGGCTATTGAGAGTCCAGACTCAGACAAATGGCTTGGAGCCATGAAATCTGAGATGCAATTAATGTATGATAATCAAGTTTGGAACTTGGTTGACCCACCGGAAGGTGCAAAGATCATTGAGTGCAGATGGATCTTCAAGCGTAAAGGCGATAATACCTTTAAAGGTAGACTAGTGGCGAAGGGATTTCGACAAACTCATGGTATAGACTATGACGAAACCTTTTTACCAGTAGTCATGCTCAAACCCATTAGGATTCTACTTGCCATAGCCACATATTATGACTATGAGATATGGCAAATGGACGTCAAAACGGCTTTCCTTAACGGAAACCTTCTCGAGGACGTGTACATGACACAGCCTGAGGGTTTTGTAGACCAACAGAATCCTACAAAGGTTTGCAAGCTCCAGAGATCCATTTATGGACAGTCTCTAGAACCGCTCCCGATGCTCAGGTAAAGGGAAATCAATCTCCTCGGGTGGTGGGGAAGGCTCACTGGGGCGTTTCACTGCTTGCTTCTTAGCCCTGGAAGATATATCTACAAAATTGACAAGAGAAATGATCAAAAAATAGTTGAAATGCTCAATCTACAGAAATCCAGACGGCCGTGTGAAAGTTCCACACGCCCGGGTGGATCGTCGGGCGGATAGAGCCTCATGGCCGGGCGGGACAAAATTTTCTTTTTACATTTAAATTCATTCTAATTCTATTCTAAACACATTCGCCTATACTTTAATCATTCAAAACAAGAAAAATCATTAAAAAGAATGAATTAAATCAAGATCTGATGAAGAAAAGAGGGGGAGAGAGCTTATTGACGGTGTGAAATGTGAAACCTAAGAATCATCCAGAAAACTCAATAAAACATCAACAAATCACTGAGAAAAGGTCGGGATAGCAGTATGGAAGTTCAAAGAGTGTTTGAGAGTGATTAGATGAAGAGGCACGAGTGAAACCTTAAAGAAAATCGCGGCTTTTGAAGTTCTGGAAATTCACACGGCCGTGTGGAAATTCCACATGCCCGTGTGCCTTTGAAATTAGGGTTCATAGGGGCCAGTACATGCCCCTGTGTGCACTCGGGTTACTCTCTGGACTACCCCACATGGCCGTCTGATACTCCCACACGGCCATGTGCCTTCACAGGGAAGCTCCACAGGGGCTGGTACACACCCCTGTGGATTCACAGGAAACACAGAAAGTCCGTGAAAAATTCATACGGCCGTGTGGAATTTTCACACGACTGCGTGGAATTTCCACACGGCCGTGTACCAACCTGGCCAAGAACACAAGGCCGGCCATACGGGCACCCACACGCCCCTGTGGCTTCTCTGGATTAACTCGAGAAACTCAAAGTGTTCCACACAGCCGTGTGAATATTCCACACGGCCGTGTGCCTTTCACATGCGCCACCACAGGGGTAGCCACGTGCCCCTGTGGTTTCTCGGGAAAGAAGGGGACTCTCTGCAGAATTTCGCATGGCCGTGTGGAAATTCCACATAGCCGTGTGCCATATCACAAGGTCCCCCACAGTGGCAGCCACACACCCCTGTGGACTCTCGGGAAAAAGAGTTCAAGTTCTGCAAAATTTCACACGGTCGTGTACCTCTTCTGAGGTTTTTCACAGGGGCAAGGTCACGCCCCCGTGCCCTCTCTGGTTGAGCCCTATTTGGTAACACACGCCCGTGTGGAAATTCCACATGGCCGTGTGTAGTCTCTGGTTTACTTAGAAAAATTCACAGACTCATAGAAAAATTCAGAAACATTGACACACTACGTAGAGCCTGTGAATACCATAAAAAAACACGACCAAATATTATAGAAAACACCCTCAACCAACTCAAAGTTCATCAATAATTGTTTAGGCACACGAAAACATCAACAATCCACATGAAAAATCACAGCACATGCAATAACAATTTAGGACACCAAACCTAAGACTTTTATTCATGCTAGAATTAGACTAGATCCTAGAAAAGCTGTAAAACCTTGGGTTGCCTCCCAAGAAGCTCTTGTGTTTAACGTCACTTAGCTTCACGTACCTGGTCTTACCTTATGGTGGCTCATGAATGAAGGTTGCCCCCTTCCCTAAAATATGAAAGCATGCAGTACATAGGTTTTGTAGAATAGAGGGAGAGTTAGCGATTTTTTTACCACACAAGGGTGAACCACCCTTAATCCGTGAATGCTCATCCCCATTGTCCTTGGGCCTCTTCATGTGGTGCCACTTCACTCTCTTTATCTTTCTTCTCATCTTTTTCATGAGTCCCGGGTCCGGTTTGACCTTTTTCTCGACTAGACCAAGGGAAAGTACTTCTTCTTCGATCTCCATGTCTTGGTCCGGCCACCCTTCATATGGATCCGGGTTCAACATTTCCTGCACATAATCATCAATTAGCTCATCGGTGGTGTTAAGAAAATATAAAGTATCATCAAAGTCAAGAGAGTGTCTCATGGCTTCGACGAGGCGATATGTAAGCTTATCATCTCCAACTCGCAATGTGATTTCCCCGCCATCCATGTCAATCAAAGCCTTGGAAGTATGCAAGAAGGGTCTTCCAAGGATCAATGGCACCTCGACATCCTCATCGGCATCCAACACCACGAAGTCAACAGGAAATATGTATTTGTCCACCTTCACCAACACGTCTTCCACAATCCTTCTCGGATGCCTCACCGATCAGTCCGCAAGTTGAAGTGTCATCCGAGTAGGTCTAGGCTTGCCCAAGTCTAGCTTTTGGAAGGAGGTGTAGGGCATGACATTGATGCTTTCCCCCGAATCGGCTAATGCCAGCTCTTCACCCAAGTTGCCAAAGTTACAAGGTATGATAAAACTTTCGGGATCTTTTCTCTTACTCGGCATGTTCTTTTGTAAGACGGCCGAGCAATTAGCATCAAGAACTATAGCTGCACTCTCCTCTAACTTCCTCTTGTTGGTCAAGAGGTCCTTCAAGAACTTTGCATCCTTAGGCATTTGGGGTAATGCCTCCGCCAACGGTATGTTGATGTGCAACTATTTGAAAATACCCAGAAATTTCTTGTATTGCTCATTATCTTGGTTATTCTTCAACCTCGAAGGATAGGGGATCCTTGGCTTGTAGGGTGGTGGTGCCACATCTTTCTCCTTTGCTGCTTCTTCCCCTACATCTTCAACTTCGGGTGTTTCCTTTGTCTTCTCAAGTGGGAGATTTCTCTCGACCTCTTTTCCACTTCTTAAGGAGATTACCTTCAATTGCTCCCTCGGATTGGTCTCTGTATTACTAGGCAAGCTTCCTTGAGGTCTTTCTGCCAAAGTCTTCACAATTTGCCCCACTTGATTCTCCAAATTATGTAGGGAGGCGGTGTGATTCCGAAGTGTAGCTTCCACCAACTGAAATCTAGCATCCGACAAAGAAATGAACCTCGTGAGGGCTTTTTCTAGATCGGTCATCTTCCCCTCTAGCCCGGTCACTCGGCTTTCTAGGTTCGATGCTTATTGATTTTGAAATCCCGACGGTGCGTTGCTCTTTTGTTGCGATTGCCCTTGATTGCTCCATGAGAAATTCGAGTGGTTCCTCCACCCCGGATTGTTAGTTCCACTATACGGGTTGCCTTGGCCTTGTCCTTTATATGCATTGGCCACAAAATCGACCTGCTCCACCGCACTCGTGCCTCCAATAGCAATCAGACAATCACTCGAAGCGTGACCTCCCCCACAACCGTTACAAGTAGTGATGGCCACAACTCTTGGTGAAGTTAGAACATCTAACTTCTTACTCAATAACTCTACTTGTGCCGCCAATGATGTAACCGCGTCAACCTCATGAATTTCGGCCACCTTCTTTCGGTCCCTTGAGTTCCATTGATAGCTATTCATAGCCATCTCTTTGATAAGGTGCCAAGCTTTACCAGGAGTCTTGCTTCCTAGAGTTCTTCCTGCCGCTGCATCTAAGAGTTGCTTGGTACTCGGATTCAGCCCATTGTAAAAGGTGTGAATGATCATCCACTCGGGGAATCCATGTTGCGGGCATTTGCGAAGGAGCTCTTTGAACCTATCCCATGTCTCGAATGAGACTCCAATTCCATTTGCATGAAAGATGAAATCTCATTCCGGAGCCTTGCTGATTTTCCCGGAGGGAAATATCTAGCCAAGAATGCCTCGGCCATCTCCTCCCAAGTAGTGATGGATGCTCTCGGTAATGAATGAAGCCAATGGCTTGCTTTTCCCTTCAATGAAAATGGGAAGGCTCTTAAACGAATGGCGTCGTCCATTACTCCATTGATCTTCAACATGTCGCACACGTCAAGAAAGTTTTCTATGTAGTTGTTGGGATCTTCATCGGCCAAACCATTAAATTGTACGGACTGTTGTAGCATTTGAATGAATGACGGCTTCAACTCAAAATTCATTATGGTAATTGGGGGCCTCATAATGCTTGATTAGGTCCCCATCTCCGTTGGTCTAGCAAAATCGGATAATGTCCTCTGTTCTTCATTCTGTTCTGCCATTGCTTCTGACCCTTCTTAATCAATATTGGATTGATTGGACTATTCTTCCATAGGTTCCTTCCCTTTTTGATGTGTTCTTCTACCAATCTCTAGGTCTCCTTTAACAAGAATCAAAGGGTTCCTGCAGGTCATAACCTGAAGCCGAAAACAGGAAAAAGAAAACAAATAAGAATGATGATAGATAAGAGGAGTGTGAAATAAAAAACGAAGTAAAATAGCTAGAATAACGAAAAAAAGTATCAAAAATACGACTATTCCCCGGCAACGGCACCAAAAACTTTGACAGGTGACCCGAAAGTGCACAGGTTATCGAAGTAATAAAATACCCTGGTGAGTGGGTAGTCGTATCCACAGGGAATAGGGATTTAAGATACAAGTATTCACTATGAAGCTAATGCGATGTGTGGAAAGAAATCAATGAATGAGTGTAAACAAAACTAATATAAACAAGATTTAAATAGAATTGTGGAAGGTGAGAGAGTGCAAGTAGGAGTAAAAGATTAGGATAAGCAATGAGTAAAGACGGGTACCCGGACAAGCTACCCCTAGGACTTATGCTTCTAGTTCAAGACAATGCTATTATACTTTCCTATTGATGTCAATTGAGTCAAGGAGATCCTTAAACACACGGTCCCAAACCTAAGGTCAACCGTGACTAACCCCAAACTATGCCTCGGGAGTTGGTTTCACTATGACCGTTGACTCTCGTTGACCTGTCAACTAAGCCCTAGGGGAGTCTATCTACCTAAGCCTCACACTACATGGAATTGCTTTAAGTTTTAGGGATTCCTAGTGATTAACCCTATTCCTATGTATATTTCTAACCCTTCGGTTCAGATGGAAGAACCCTAGTCTAAATTAAGTCCCAGCACTAAGATTCATTTCAACCCTTCACTCTGTTGCTTGCGCAACTATGCCCCAGGGGAGTTTTCTCCTAGCACCTGACTCTATCTTGACCGCAAATAAATCATGAAACATGGACGTAGGGAGAATCACATTGGAGGGGAAAGGGAACGTTCCGCTGCCTTATGACTCACCCTCTCAACCCTCTTCAATCCTAAATAGTCTAATCCTATAGGAGTTGTCACGCCTCCGAAGGATAACCTAGATTGTCCTCAACCCTAGTGTCACGGCTAAGGGAAAACAATATCAAGAAGATATTAAGATTGAAACTTAATTTTATTCACCAATAATGGAAAAGCATAATAGTAATGTCAAAGAAATATAAAAATCCTAGGGTTTACAAGTCCGAATACCCACAAGGGGTTTAGCTCCTCATGGAGCTATACAAATCCATCAAAATAATAATAATAACACAAATTGAATGCATAGATGAAAACCCCCTTGTGTGAGGTGTGGTCGTGGTCTTGTGCGGCCGTCGGACGTTGATGTCGATGTGGATGACGCGCTCCAAACCTCCACGAAGTCTTCTCCAAACCCTAGCCATGCCTCTCCAGAAGTTAGGTCAGAAGAGAGACAAAAAAGATCCAAAAACAGTCCCCAAAACGGGCTTTTATAATGCTGAGTCGCGGCTTTAAATTGGCTAAAATCGGTATTTCACATGGTCGTGTGGAATTTACACACGCCCGTGTGAAATTGCTAAATTGCTGATTTTCGGCAGACAGTGAATAGTAACATGCTACAGTATCGTGCCGAAACGCTCCCGAATTCGTCGTTCTTTATCGAGGTCATTGAATTGGGCACACAATAAACGATAGACCGTGCTGATTACTTCAAATATCCTTATTAGCGAAGTTCTCTTTGTTAACATAAGCTAGACTTATTGTGAATGTGACTACCTTTGTGCCCCTCCAAAGGAGGTTGGCACATACTCACAAGTCTATGCTCATGCCTTGTTCCTTGCTTAGTCCGAAAACTCCCCAACAACGGCGAACACGATCTAACTTCGTTTCTTTTCTCCAATTTATCTTCACAACCCTACAATGCAATGCACAAAAATAAACAAATGGACACTTTTTAGTGATAAAATCTGATTAAATCAATGCTTATTGCAAGATAATAGCACTTCACATTACTATAACATGAGCACTTATCAGTATTACTTGGCAAACTCCCTTGAGGCCTCTCGAATAGAGACTTCGCAATTTGGCCAACTTGGTTCTCCAAGTTATGTAGCGATGCGGGTGGTTGCGAAGTGTAGACTCTATCAATTGAAATCTTGCATTCGATGATTGGACAAACCTTGTGAGTACCTCCTCTAAATTGGTCATCTTGCTCTCAAGTCCCGACACCCAGTTTTCCAAATTCGGTGCTTGTTATTGTTGAAAGCCATGTGGTATATTACTCTTTTGTTGCCCTTGGTTGCTCCATGACAAGTTAGGGTGATTCCTCCACCCCGGATTATAGGTACCACTGTAGGGATTCCCTTGACCTCTGAAAGCATTGCCTATAAAATTCACTTGCTCAACCAAAGAAGAAGTACCACCAATTGCAATTTGGCAATCACTAGAAGCATGTCCTCCCTCACATCCGTTACAATTCGTGATGGCTGCCACACTTGGTAAAGTTAGGGTGTCTAACTTCTTACTCAATAATTCCACTTGTGCCGCCAACGATGTAAAGTTAGAGTGTCTAACTTCTATCCCTTGAATTCCATTGATAGCTATTCAAAAACATCTCTTCTATGAGTTGTCGGGCTTCACCGGGAGTCTTGCTTCCTAAGGTACCTCCTACCGCTGCACCTAACAATTGTTTGGTGCTTGGATTCAACCCATTATAGAAAATATGTATGATCATCCACTCGGGGAATCCATGTTGTGGGTACTTCCGCAGGAGATCCTTGAACCTGTCCTACGTCTCGAATAGAGACTCTAATTCCGTCTGTAAAATGGAAACCTGGCTTTAGCTCGAAATTCTGAGCTGTGATTGGGGGCCTCACAATGCTTGATTGGGTCCCCAAGACTACGGGTCTAGCAAAATCAGATAAGGTTCTCTGTTGTTCATTCTGTTCTGCCATTGTTTCTGACCCTTCTGTTTCTATTTCAGCTGGATTGGACTGTTCTTGCACAAGTTCTTTCCTTTTCCGATGTGTTCTTCTTCCATTATCAGGGTCTCCTTCAACAAGAATCAAAGGGTTCCCACGGGTCATATCCTGGAGCTAAAAATAAAGAAAAAAAAACAAATAAGAAAGATGCTAGATAAATAAAATGTGAAATAGAATGTGAAGTGAATTGCTAAAATAGAAAAAAACAAATATCTAAAATACGCCTACTCCCCAGCAATGGTGCCAAAAACTTTGACAGGGGCCAGAAATTATACGGGTTGTCATAGAGATAATAGTACCCCGGTGAAAGGGTAGTCGAATCCATAGGGAGTAGGGATTGTAGATACAAGAAATCGCTATTTAGCTAGTATAAAGTATGGAAAGTGAGAGCAAGAATCAATGTGTGTGTGCAAGAGTGATCGAAAGCAATAAGAAAATAAAGAGAAATATGGAAGATAAGAAGGTGCAAGCTAAGAGTAAAAGAGAGAAACAATCAAGAGTGAAATAGGGTACCCGGACAAGCTACCGCTAAGATTAATGTTCTAGTGCAAAATAATGTATTATACTCTCCTATTAATGTTTAATGAGTCGTGGACATCCTAAAGCACACGGTTCCAAACCTAAGGTCAACCGTGACTAACCCCAACATTATACCTTGGCATTAGGTTTCACTACGACCCTTAACTCTTGTTAACCTATCAACTAACTCCCAGGTGAGTCCATCTTCCTAAGCCTCACACTATGTGGGATTGTTTTATGTTCTAGGGATTCCAAGTGATTAGCCCTGTTCCTAAATGTAGTTCTAACCCTTTGGTCTAGATGGATGAACCCTAGTCTCAATTAAGCCCAAGCACTAGGATTCACTACGATCCTTCACTCCATTGCTTGCACAACTAAGCCCCAAGGAAGTTCATCTCCTAGCACTTCTCTCTATTTTGATCGCTAAGAACTCTTAGAACACAGAGGTACGGAAAATCACACCGAAAGGGAAAGTGGACGTTTCGCTACTGACACACCCCTTGCGTGTGTACCCCGCAAGTGCACGAGTTGTCGAAGTAATAAAAATACCTTGGTGAGTGGGTAGTCGTATCCACAGGGAATATTGTTAAGAAACAAGTGTTATCGCTATTTAGCTATGAAAGAAGTCGATGATGAAAGAAGTATATATATATATATAAATGTAAAAGAAAATAAAAGAGTGCAAGAAGAATAATGAGGGTAGGAGAGGTAATCGATATAAAGATGGGGTACCCGGACAAAGCTCCCCGTAAGACTAATGCTTCTAGTGCAAAACTAGTATTATATCCTCTAATTGATGTCTAATTGAGTCGAGGCTATCCTTAAACACACGGTCCCAAACCTAAGGTCAACCGTGACTGACCCCAACACTATGCCCCGGCATTAGGATTCACTACGACTCTTGACTCTCGTTGACCTGTCAACTAAGCCCTAGAGGAGTATATCTACCTAAGCCTCACACTACGTGGGATTGCATTAAGTTCTAGGGACTCCTAGTGGTAAAACCTGTTCCTGTGTGTAGTTCTAACCCTTTGGTCCAGGTGGAAGAACCCTAGTCTAGATTAAGCCCCAGTGCGTAGGATTCACTTCAACCCTTCACTCTGTTACTCGCGTAACTAAGCCCCAGGGGAGTTTATCTACCTAGCACTTCACTCTATCTCGACCGCTAATGAATCAAGGAAACGGAGGTAGGGAGAAACCACACCGGAGGTGAAAGGGGTACATTGCTACCTCACAACTCTCCCTCTCAATCCTCTCCAACCTTGTGTAGTCTAATCCTATAGAGGTTGTCACACCCTCAAAGGATAACCTAATAGATTCTCAACCCTAGTGTCACGGCTAAGGGAAAATATCTCATACAATCGACATGCAAGATTGGAACTTAATAATAGAACATTAAATTAAGAAAGCATAATAAAAGTCATAGAAACAATATCATCCTAGGGTTTACAAGTCCGAATACCCACTAGGGTTTAGCTCTCCATCGAGCAATACAAAATCAATAAATAGTTTAAGAATATATGCATGAAAACCATAAAGAAAACCCCCTTGTAGATCGTATCGATGGTCTTGTGTAGTCGCGCGTCTTCTCCAATGAATCCCTTGTTAAACCTAAGGCACACCTCGACAAATCAATGTCGATGAGAGCTTCCCCAATAGCTTTCTTCCAAAGGATGTCGATGTCGATGCCGTTTAATCGCCTCCAAAGACCTCCAAGAACCTCTCCAAACCCTAGCCGAAAGCCCCCCAAAAGATATCCAAGTGATAAAAGGGGAGGGTCCCAAATAGATCTGAAAACGGGCTATTTATAGGCTGAAATCGGGTTGAAATCGGAGTTCCACACGCCCCTGTGTTAATTCCCCACGACCCTGTGAAAAACCAGGAATTCCACACGCCCGTGCCTTAATTCCACACGGCCGTGTGGAAATTCTGGAACCGTGATTTTTCGGAACTGTGAACAGTAACTTTGCTGCAGTGTTTTTACTACAGTACTTTTGCTACAGTATACGGCCGTGTGGAATGTCCACACGCCCGTGTGAACTCTCTGAAATCCTGATTTTCGGCAACAGTGAACAGTAGCTTGCTACACTATTTTAGCTACAGTATTTTTGCTACAGTCTTAGCCGAAATGCTCTTGAATTCATCGTTCTTCATCGAGGCCATTGAATTGGGCACACAATCAATGGTAGATTATGTCGATTACTTCATTTCTCTTCATTGGCGAAGTTCTCCAATGCTACACGAGTTAGAGTTTTGTGAATGTGACTGCCCTTGTGCCCCTCCAATGGAGGTTGGCACACACCCACAAGTCTTAACTCATGCCTTGTTCCTTGCTTAGTCCGAAAACTCCTCAATAATGGCGAACATAACCTATTCTTGCTTCATTCTTCTCCAAATTGGCTCCACAACCCTACAATGCACAAAAGTAAACAAATGCACACTTTTTAGTGATAAAATCTGATTAAATCAATGCTCATTGCAAGATAATAACACTTCGCATTACTATAACACGAGCACTTATCAGCTACCTCACAACTCACCCTCTCGACCCTCTCCAATCTCGAGTAGTCTAATCCTACAGGAGTTGTCACACCTACAAAGGACAACCTAGATGACTCTGAATCCTAGTGTCACATCTAAGGGAAAATCAATACAAGAATCAATCGAGATTGGAACTCAATTAAATTCATCAATTAAGAAAGCATAATAACATGTCATAGAAACAAAATCATCCTAGGGTTTACAAGTCTGAATACCCACAAGGGGTTTAGCTCCTCATGGAGCTATACAAATCCATCAAGGTATATGAATAAACACAAATTGAAAACATAGATGAAAACCACCTTGTGTAGCGTGGCCGTTGTTTTGTGTAGCCGATTCGTCACTTCACCAAGTTCCTCATCAAGCCTAGGTCAGACATCGCCGGATCGGTGGCGACGAAAGGTCCCCCAATAGCTATCTTCCGATGTGCTCCAATCATTCACAAAATCCTCTCTAAACCCTAGCCGCGACCGTCCAGAAGATAGGCGAAAAGATCCAGAAAAAGTCCCCAAAAGGCCTTTAAATAGTGCTGAGTCGTGGCTGTAAATCGGCTGAAATTGGAATTACACACGGCTGTGTGGATTTTTCACACGCCCGTGTGAATTCTCTGAATTCAGTTTTCTGGCATGCAGTGAACAGTAAACCGCTATAGTAATCATTACAGTGGTCTTTTACAGTAACTGCTGCAGTACTCGCGCATCAAATACTCCCAATTTCATAGTTCTTTATCGAGGCCGTTGAATTGGGCACACAATCTATGGTAGATCATGTCGATTTCTTCATTCTCCTCATTGGCAAAGTTCTCCAATGCTACATGAGTTAGACTTATTGTGAATGTGACTACCTTTGTGCTCCTCCAAAGGAGGTTGGCACACACCCACAAGTCTAGACTCGTGTCTTGTTCCTTGCTTGGTGTGAGAACTCCTCAACAACGGCGAACATGACCTAACTTTGCTTTTTTCCCCCAAATTGGCTCCACAACCCTATAATGCACAAAATCACACAAATACACACTATTTAATGAAAAAATATGATAAAAGTAATGCTTAATATAAGACAATAACATTTTGTGTTACTATAACACGAGCACTTATCATTGCGTGAGCAACAAAGTGATGTGTTGAAGTGAATTTTAGAGCTAGGGCTTAATTGTGATTAGCGGTCTTTCACTTGGACAAAAGGGTTCGGTCTATATTATGTGAGGTGTTAAGAGTATCCCTTTCCACCGGGGCATAGTGTAGAGGGCTAGTCACGGTTGACCTTAAGTTTGGGACCGTGTGATTTTCGATTTCCATGACGCATTAAGCATCAGTTAGGAGGCATAACATTTGTCTTGCACTTGAAACAATAGTCATAGGGTGAGCATTGCCCGCGTGCCCCATCTTATCATTGCTTATCCTCTCTATTTTCTCTTGCTTGCATTCTTTTCTATTTTATTTTTCTTTGCATTGAATTATTGATTTCACTCACCATTGTTTCCCGTTCTAGCTAAGTAGTGATAACTCTTGTTGCTAAACAATGATTCCCCTTGGATTTGACTACCCACTCATTGGGGTATTTTTATTACTGCGACGACCCATGCATTTGTGGAACACTCATGCAAGGGGTGTGTCAGAAGGATGCCTTTTGGGTTATGCAATGCATCAGCGACATTGCAGTGATGCATGACTGCTATCTTTGACGATCTTTTAGAGGATATCATGGAGGTATTCATGGATGATTTCTCGGTGTTCGCTGACTCTTTTGATATGTGCCTAAGATATTTGGAGAGAGTATTGATGAGATGTGAGGAGACAAATCTTGTTCTTATTTGGGAAAAGTGCTATTTTGTGGTCCAAGAAAGCATCATCCTTGGTCACAAGATTTCCCAAATGGGGATGGAAGTAGACAAGGCAAAGATCGAAGTCATAGATAAACTTCCTCTACCAACAAATGTGAATGGAATTCGTAGTTTCTTTGGTCATGCCAGTTTCTATAGTCGATTTATCAAGGACTTTTCAAAGATTAATCAGCTGTTGACAAAACTTCTAGAAAATGATGCCTTTTTTTTATTTCAGGAATTATTCTTTGGCTGCCTTCAATCTGTTGAAGGAGAAATTAGTTCAAGCACCAATTTTGATCACCCCAGATTGGAACAAACTATTCGAGCTCATGTGCGATGCAAGTGACTATGCTATTGGAGTAGTTTTGGGATAAAGTAAGGGTAAACAGTTCCAACCAATATATTATGCTAGTTGCTAGTAAGACTCTCACAAGCGCGCAAGAGAATTACATTACCACAAAGAAAAAGCTATTAGTAGTCGTGATTGCTTTTGACAAGTTCATAACATATCTCATCTTGTCCAGGGTCACTGTATTCACATATCATTCGGCACTTCGTTATCTCATGAACAAAGCTGATGATAAACCAAAGTTGATCCGATGGATTCTACTTTTGTAGGATTTTGACATAAAGATAAAAGATAAGTTAGGTACTGAAAATGTGGTTATAGACCATTTGTCTCGTTTAGATGGGTGTGAAGGTCAAGAGCCATCAACTAGACAAATTAATGATTTTTTTTTTTTCTGGAGGAGCATTCATATTCAGTCCAGGGCTCATCATCAAGTGATACTCCATGGTTTACGGATTTTGCAAATTATTTATCAGGGAAAGTTCTCAAGAAAGAGCTCACACTCCAACAAAAGAAAAAGTTCTTTAGTGATTTAAAGAATTATACAGATCATGTTGTCCGGAGGTGTGTATCACGGGAAGAAGGATGGGACATCCTTGCACATTATCACTCAGGACCTGTTGGAGGGCATTATGCTTCAAGTAGGACTACTAAGAAAGCCTTGGCTACTGGATTTTATTGGCTGATTTTATTTTAGGATGCACACTAGTTTGTTCTTCGATGCGATAGTTGTCAAAGATTAGGGAATCTTTCTCAATTGGATGAAATGCCTCAGAATCCAATGCAATTTTACGAGGTGCTTGATGTATGGGGCATTGACTTGATGGGGTCGTTTCAAAAATCTAATATTAATCAATATATTCTAGTAGCCATGGATTATGTTTCTAAATGGATGGAGGCTCAAGCTTTGCCAACTAAGGATGCTAAAACTGTGGTGAAATTTCTAAAGAGGTTTTTCACATGATTTGGAACCCACTGATTATTATTAGTGATCGTGGAACTCATTTTTGCAATGCTCAAATTGAAAAGGTATTAAAGCATTACAGAGTGCATCACCGCCTCGCTACACCTTACCACCCGCAAACTAGTGGTCAAGTGGAGGTCACTAATAGAGAGCTTAAGAGGATCTTGACAAAATCAGTAGAACAAGGGAAGTAGGATTGGTCAGAATGATTGGATGATATATTTTGGGCTTATAGAACAACATATAAGACTCTAATAGGGATCACTCCCTATAACTTGACTATGAAACTTGAACACAAAGCGTATTGGGTAATCAAGTGATGAATTTTGACTTAAACAAAGTGGGGGAATGAAGAATGCTTCATCTCAATAAGTTGGCTGAATGGAGGTTGAAGGCATATGAGAATACTAGAATTTATAAGGAGAAAGATCAAAAGTGGCATGACAAGCATATCAAGATACCGAAGGAATTCAAAGTAGGTGATCAGGTTTTATTGTTCAATTCTCATCTACGGTTGTTCCCAGGGAAACTTAAGTCTAGATGGTTTTGGCCATGTACTGTGACTCAAGTATCACCACATGGAGTTGTTGAAATCACTCATCTGGAGAAATGTACATTTAAGATGAATGGGCATCAGCTCAAACCATACTTTGGTGGTGAGGTTAGTAATAAGGACAAAGAGATATTCTTTCTTCATGAACCTCCGTGATGTAAAAGTAGGTATGTCAAGCTTAGTGATGTTAAGCAAGCGCTTCTTGGGAGGTAACCCAAGTCTTTATTGCTTTTCTAGGTCTTAGTTTAGTTTTTAGCATTAATAATTACCTAGTGTCATTGTTTTGATTCTATTATATGTGTGCTGTATTTTTCTGGTGGATACATAAGGTTTCTGTGTGTTTTATTGTGTTTGGTGAAGTTTCAGGTTGTTTTAGTGTGTTTGCATGATTCTATGGTCGTAATGTCATTGTTTATGTAGTCTCTATACATTGTATGAGTGTTGTTGAAATTTTCTGCAAACTCTGCTAAGTTTTGAGTAATCCATAGAAGACACACCGCCATGTGGAATTTTAACATGGGCATGTGTCTCCGTTCAGGGCTTATCTTCTCCATCTCGAGAAGACACAGGGGCATGTGAATGCCCTTATAAATGACCTTGTGAAGGAAACACGACTATGTGGATCTCTACAGAGGAAGATTTCTTCATCCCGGGAAGACATAGGGGTGTGTGACTGCCCTTATAAATGACCTTGTGAAGGGAACACGACCATGTGGATCTCTACAGAGGAAGATTTCTCCATCCCGAGAAGACACAGGGGTGTGTGACTGCCCCTGTGGGCCCCCTATAAAAGCACACGGCTATGTGGAATACTTAGGAAAATTTCTTGAGCTCCAGAGAGGCCACTGAGGCATGTGGATGCCCCTATGGCAGTCCTTGTGCATTGGCCAGGTTGGGCACACGGCCGTATGGAATTTCCACAATGCATATAGACGCGTTCAGAGATAAATAAAGAGCACATAGGGGTGTGTGACTGCCCTGTGAACTACCCCTGTAGAGGCGCACGACCGTGTGGAATTTCCACACAGCTGTGTGGATATACAGAACTTCAAGAGCCATGACTTTTCTTTAAAAACCTATTCGCGCCTCTTCATTTCTAAACGCTCTCGCACTTAAAGGACACTTCTTCTCACCTTCTCGACCTTCTCTTATTGTATTTAAGAGATTCTTGGGTTGTTTACCAGCCGTATTCAAGGTTTTAGATATTGATTTCGTCGGTAAGCCTCCCCTTCATGTTCTTCATCATTCTTTTCAATTTTTTGTTTTTTGCATATCTTGTTTTATTTTGATGAAGTTTGCTTGTGAATGAATTTAGAACACATTTAGACCTATTTCACATTATTTATATGAGTTTTTATGATTTTTGGCCGCACTGTTGTTGCACCCCGAAGATCCACACGGGAGTGTGGAATTTCCACATGGGCGTGTGGATTTCTTCATATTATTTTTATTTGTTTGATTTAATAGATTCCTTTTCAATTTTTGGAGGAATGGCTCCCTGATCAAAATTGGCTGGCAAGCACCCTCTTGAATCGTCACCATAGAAGCTAGAGTTTGCTATACCCTAGCATCATGCCAGATTTGAGCGTTTGTTGAAGATTAAGTCCCAACAATCATGTTTTCCAAACTTAAGTGCACTGAGGGAAGCTGACACATCCACGAATTGCATGCGTGTACCGCAAGTGTACGGTTGTCGAAGTAATAATATTCCCCAGTGAGTGGGTAGTCATATCCACGAGGAATAGTATTTAAAAATAAGGGTGATTACTATTTAGCTACAGTGAGAATCGATGATGAGAGAAGTCAATGTATAAATGCAAAAGAAAATAAGAGAATGCAGGAAGAGCAATAAAAGCAAGAGAGGTAATCGATAGTAAAATGGGGCACTCGGACAATGCTCGAACTAGGACTATTATTTCAAGTGCAAGACTAGTATTATACTTCCTAATTGATGTTTAATGAGTCATGGATATCCTAAAGCACACGGTCCCAAACCTAGGATCAACCGTGACTAGCCTTCTTGATAAGTGCTTGTGTTATAGTACTACCCCGGTAGAAAGAGCTACCTCCTCGAAAGTGTGAAAGCCACCTTTGGCGGCCGCCTAGGAAAGGGCTACCTTCAAGGATGTGTAAAGCTACTACTTCCTTTTCTCTTTAGTTTTGTTTTTGTATATAAATAAGTCCTTTTCTAACAAAAGTTTGAGGAGTACTCGTTGGTTCTCTTGAGTGAAATCGTATACACTAACACATTTTCGAGTTTTTATCCTTTTTGATTCGAGTTTTTAGCTAGAGCATTGGTAACCTTATGCAATGTTTTGATTTCCCCTTACTTATAGAATGCTTCTTTTGCATACTTTTGGTGAACCTAAGGCTGAGCACTTTCAATTGTTCTTTCCAAGTACTTTCACGTTTTATTTTTGCTTGAGGACAAGCAAAAGCTTAAGTGTGTGGGGGGGGGGGATGTTGATAAGTGCTTGTGTTATAGTACCGCGAAGCGTTATTATCTTACACTGAGCATATCTTTTATCAGTTTTTATCACTAAATGGTGTGTATTTTGTGTACTCTTGTGCATTGAAGGTTTGGGGAGCTAAATTGGAGAAGAAGAACGAAATTAGGTCGTGTTCGCCGATGTTGGGAAGTTTTCGGACCAAGTAAGGAACAAGGCACGAGCTTGACTTGTGAGTGTGTGCCAACCTCCTTTGGAGGAGCATAAAGGCAGTCACATTCACAACAAGGTTACTGCAGCAGCACTGTAGCTTGCTGCTGCAGCGAAAAACACTGTAGCAAGCTACTGTTCAATTTCTGCCGAAAATCAGGATTTCAGAGAATTCACACGGGCGTGTGGAAATTCCACACGGCCGTGTGAAGCCCCCGATAAGTCCGATTTTAAAGCCGCGATTCAACATTATAAAAGGGGATTTTGGAGACCTATTGGGGGATCTTTTGACCTATCTTTCTCCTCAACTTGGGGGAGTGTGGTTAGGGTTTTGGAGAGGATTTCGTGGAGGTTTAGCGCGCGTCATCGGCATCGTCACTGACGTTCGATAGCCGCACAAGACCATGGCCACACCATATACAAGGGGGTTTTCATCAATGTCTTTGATTTATACTTTCTTTTCTATTTTGATGAACATGTATAGTTCCATGAGGAGCTAAACCCCTTGTGGGTATTCGGACTTGTAAACTCTAGGGTTTTTATGTTTCTTTGACATTGTTATTATGCTTTTCCATTATTGATGAATAAAAATTGAGTTTCAATCTTAATTTCATCTTGTTAATGTTTTCCCTTAGATGTGACACTAGGGTTGAGAACAATTTAGGTTACCCCTTAGAGGTGTGACAACTCTTTGAGGGTTAGACTACTTAAGATTGAAGAGGGTTGAGAGGAAGAGTTGTGAGGTAGCGATATACCCCTTTCACTTCCGACGTGGTTTCTCCCTACCTCCGTTTCCTTGATTTCATAGTGGTCGAAATAGAGTGAAGTGCTAGGCAGATAAACTCCCCTGGGGCTTAGTTACGCAAGTAACAGAGTGAAGGGTTGAAGTGAATCCTACGCGCTGGGGCTTAATCTAGACTAGGGTTCTTCCACCTGGACCAAAGGGTTAGAACTACACATAGGAACATGTTTTACCACTAGGAATCCCTAGAGCTTAAAGCAATCCCACGTAGTGTGAGGTTTAGGTAGATATACTCCCCTGGGGCTTAGTCGTGCGAACGACAGAGTGAGGGGTGACGTGAATCCTAATACCGGGGCATAATGATGGGGTTAGTCATGGTTATCCTTAGGTTTGGGACCGTGAGTATAAGGATTTCCTCGACTCAATTAACATCAATAGAAAAGTATAATAGCATAGTCTTGCACTAGAAGCATAGATCCTAGAGGTAGCTTGTCCGGATACCCTATTTCATTCATTGCTAGTCCTCTCTATTCTCTTTTACTTGCACTTTCTGATCTTCTATCTTTCTATTTAATTTCTTGTCTTTTTACTTCTACATTCACTCATTGATCCAGATATTACTTTTCCATACACCGCAGAGCTTAATTAGTGAAATCTCGTATTCTAAATCCCTATTCCCTGTGGATTCAACTACCCTCTCACTAGGGTAAATTTTATTACTTCGACAAACCCGTGCACTTGCGGGATACACGCAAGGGGTCGTGTCACTTCTACACTGCCCCGGTGGAGAAAATGCTCTCGACGCCTCACACTGTGTTAGAATGCTTTGAGTTTTAGGGAATCAAAGTGATAAACACTGTTCCTAAATATAGCTCTAACTCTTTGGTCCAGGCGAAAGAACCCTAGTCTCAATTAAGCCCCAATCCTAAAATTCACTACAACCCTTCACTCTGTTGCTCGCACTACTAAGCCTCAGGGGAGTTCATCTCTTAGTACTTCATTCTACCTCGACTGCATAGAATTCTTGCAACATGGAGGTAAGATAAATCACGCCAGAAAGGAAAGGGGACGTTCCGCTACCTCTCAACTCTCTTCAATCTTGTGTAGTCTAATCCTATAAAAGTTGTCACACCTTCAGAAGATAACCTAGATGACTCTCAAATCTAGTGTCACGGCTAAGGAAAAGTCAATGCAATTAACATACAAGATTGGAACTCAATTAAAGCATCAATTTAGAAGGCATAATAAAAGTCATAGAAATAATGTCATCCTAGGGTTTACAATTCCAAATACCCAGTAGGGGTTTAGCTCTCCATGGAGCTATACAAAATCAACAAAGTATTTATATCAATAAGCATAGAAAACATTAAGAAAACTCCCTTATGGTCTGTATCGATGGTCTTGTGAAGCCACTTCGTCTTCTCTAATGAATCACTTGTCAAGCCTAGGTCACACATCGGCGAATCAATACTGACAAAAGCTCCCCCAATAGCTATCTTCCAAATAAAGTCGATGTCGATGCCGTATACTTACTCCAAAAACCTTGCAAAATCCTCTCTGAACCCTAGCCGTAAGCTCTCCCGAAGTTCGGCTAAACATAGGTCAAAAAGTCCCTAAATAAATCTGAAGTCGCGGTATTTAAACCTTGAAATCGGGCATTCACATGGCCGTGTGGAATTTCTACACACCAGTGTGGTTTTTCTGGAATTTTGATTTTCGGAGCGTTGTGAACAGTAACTACTATAGTGTCTTGCTATAGTACTTCTACGGTGCTAGCTCCAAACTTGCTCCTGACTTCATTTTCTTCATCGAGGCCTCTAGGTTGGGTACACAACCACTCAGTAGATCATGTTGTTTCTTATTTTCTCTATATTGACAAAGTTCTTCAATGTTATATGAGTTAGACTTTATGAGTGTGACTACCTTTGTGCCCCTCCAAGTTATAGAATAATTTGAGCACATTGGAGGTTGGGACACACCTACAAATCTACAACCCATGACTTGATCCTTGCTTAGTTCAAGAAACTCCTCAACAATCGCGGATATTATCCAATTTTGCTCTTTTCTATTAAACTCTTCTCTACAACCCCACATGCACAAAAGAACACAGATCCACACAAATTAATGATAAAATCTGGGAAAAGTAATGCTCAATGTAAGAAAAAAAATACTTCATATTACTTATACACGAACACTTATCAGAAGTATAGTGGGGTGATGATGTGGTAGACGAGGTTGAGGAATTCCTATCGGTGGGTAGTTGGCGGTGTTTACTTTTCATTAGAGAGCTGGCTATCTGTATGCTGACGTTGGAGGTGTTAGCATCGTTCGAGTTCGATTGGTCATACAAAGATTTCAAGTGCATTGATGCCATTTAATTTTGAGCATTTGGATAGTATCATAGCATGCGCGTGATGCAGTTTTCCATCTAATTGGGCCTGTATGATGAGGCAAACATAGATATTGAGGAATACGAGCATCTACTGACTGATTACTCAGGTAGTTTGACCCCTCAGAGAGTTTATCGGATGCTGTGTGGCTAGGGTCAGTATGAGCCAGGGATCTCTAAGGCTACGTGCCTCATGATACTGGCTTATAGATATAATCACGCCATATTTAGCAGATCAGTGAATGGCCGTGGTGACAGTAGAGGGGTCCTTAGTCGGCAGGAGCTTCTTTATTTGTATTTGATGGTACAGAGTGAGCCACTCCACTTGGGACACATTATGGCAGAGTACCTGCATCACCAGCGATAGTATGCCAGAGTTAGGGTGATCTTCTCAGCCTTGTATATCACCAGACTCATTATAGGGATAGGTCTGTTGGACACGATCAGAGGCGTCGAGAAGACTATCATACCATCTAGCCTCGGCTTGGAGACGATGTGACTGATGGGCGTGGTGAGGTGTTACAGAGATGGGGTGTATGTGATGAACATGCCTCCACTAGAGCCGGCCGAGGAAGGGGGAGATGAGGCCGAGGATTCTCAGCCTGCTCTTCAGCCACAAGAGGAGCACATGGAGATTGAGGCACCATCTTTAGCACAGGAGCCACCTCTAGTGCGTATGTTTTCTCCAACTCAAGCCCATGATCATTTTGAGAGGCTCAAGAGTGCCATAGCGGTGCTATAGACAAACTTGGCTAAGGTTCACGCTACGCAGGCAGTGAACCACGCTGAGGTGGTAGCACGTCTTGACCTACTACAGCAGATCATAAAGCGAGACATGTCTTCACTGTACGTTGTTGAACACCGAGCTCTACCATCATCTGCAGCAGCACCACCACCAACATCATCCGTAGTAGCAGAAACACCTAAGCCAGTAGAGTAGGAGACCGACTCTTAAGGCGTCTTTATCTTTCTTTATTTTTAGTCTTTGTTATTTTATTTTGGAATTTTTTATTTTGGACTTGAATGACTTAGAAAGCATCATCCTTCTGAGTTTATCTTATTGCTTTCCATGTGTATCCAGTTGTATTTCATTTCATTATCTTTATAGACTCAAGTTTATCTTATTTTGTTAAGTTATACTGAACCCCCTTGTGTATACGTGCAGATGGTCTTGTGAGTATGGGAATTGACACGGTAATGTGGCATTTTACATGGCTATGTGTGCTTAACAACCTATTGGAACCCAACTCTCAATGAATGTAGCTCCATCAAATGCAACACTACGAGTTTAGGGGAGTATTGTTTCAATTGCCCACCTTCACACAAGTTTTAATTGTTTTTAATCTTTAATGTGCTTGCATGCATATATTGATGGCAATGTACATCTTAAGTGTGGGGTGGGGTGGGGGGAGTGGGGGAGTTCACATTACACATGCTTTACACTTATGCGTTCAACTGTTCATGCTCATGTAGCCAATGGCGGTTCACCTAAGTTGCAATGGTTGTATTCTTAACTTTAGGAGAAATTTTAACATTGTATACCATTATGCTCTAGTTTTTACTTAAATTTTAGGGAATTTTTGCCCGATTATCTTGTGTTGCACTACTCACTCATGAAACTCTGTGGAAACTCAAGTTCAACATTGAAGGGACTAGTTTAGTATTAACTTGTTTTGAGTTTTAGCATTGATTTAGTGTGTTAAAAAAAACCTTTTGTAGATATTGTTGGTTCTATTTGTGCATTTGCGGTGGAAAAAGCTACTACCTATGAACTATGAAGCTACTCTCATAAGTTGGATGCTAGTTATGCCCTAATGAGAGAAAAAGCTATCTCAATGGATGAGTGAAAGCTACCACATCAGTAGAAAGAGCTACCACTTTGAAAGTGTGAAAGCCACCTTGGCGGCCGCCTAGGAAAAGGGTACCTTAGAGGATGTGTGAAGCTATTACCTCCTTTTTTTGTGTATAAATAAGTCCTTTCTAATAAGAGCTTTGAGGAGTTCTTTTTGGCTTCACTTGATTGAGTTTACACACACTTACACAATATTGAGTTTGTTGTCCTTTTTTATTCAAGTTTTTAGCTAGAGCAATGATTTCTTTCATGCAATGTTTAAATTTCCCCTTGCTTGTAGAATGCCTTTTTTTCATGCACTTGGTGAACCTAAGGCCAAGCACTTTCAATTGTTCTTCCTAGATACTTTAATGTTTAATTTTTGCTTGAGGATAAGCAAAAAGCATAAGTGTGGGGGAGTTTGATAAGCGCTCATGTATAAGTAATACAAAGTATACTTTTCTTACATTGAGCACTACTTTTATCAGGTTTTATCACTTATTCATTTGTATTTGTGTTCTTTTGTGCATTTAGGGTTATGGAGACAAGTTTGGAAGAGAGGAAGCAAACATAGATCATGTAATCAATTGTTGAGGAGACTCTTACACCAAGCAAGGATCAAGGCACAAATTGTAGACATGTGAGTGTGTGCCAACCTCCAAAGTGCTCAAGTGAATACATAAATTGGAAGGGTACGAAGGCAGTCACACTCATATGGTCTGACTTGTGTAACATTGAAGAGCTTCATCAATGTATTGGAAAGTAAGAGGCGATGTGATCTACCACATGGTTGTGTTCTTAACTTGATGGCCTCAATAATGAAAATGAAGTTGGAAGCATTAAAGCGAAATCCCTGAAGCAGAATCACTGTTTACAAGTAACTGTAGCAGTACTGTCTATAGAACGCAAGGAAACACGATCTGGAAATTCGCACAAGCATGTGAAAATTCCACACGGCTGCGTGGAAGCTTGATTTTAGCTCTATAAATACTGCGATTTGATTTTCATTTGGATATCCTTTTCCTTCGGCTATCTTTCTGGGAAAGTGTGGCTAGGGTTTGGATTGGTTTTTACGAGGCTTTAGGAGTGGTTCTACAGCATCAACATCGACATCCTTCGGAGGATAGTTATTGGAGGAACTTTCAATGACATCGATTCGGTGTGGTGTGCCCTAGGCTTGATGGAGAAGTCCTTGGTGAAAACGAGCTAGCTCTTGAAGACCATTGATACTGACGAAAAGGGGGTTATCTTCATGGATTGCTTGCATTTATATTTGATTTTATATTGCTCCATGCAGAGCTAAACCCCTAGTGGGTGCTTGGACTTCTATACCCTTGGATGATTTTGTTTCATTGACTTTCATTATGCTTCTTTAATTGATAATTTAATTAAGTTTCAATCTTGAATGTTTATTGTCTTGATTTTCTCTTAGAGTGGCATTAGGGTTGAGAATCCATCTAGGTAATCCATTGAAGGTATGACAACTTCATTAGGATTAAACTAAGCAAGATTGAAGAGGGTCGAGAGTGTGACTCGAGAGGTAGCGAAACTCCCCCTTTTCCTTTTGATGTGATTTATCCTACCTCAGTGTTCCAAGAGTTCTTTGCAGTCACAATAGAGTGAAGTGCTAAGAGATGAACTTCACTGGGGCTTAGTTGCTTGAGTAACAGAGCGAAGGGTTGAAGTGAATCTTAGTGTTGGGGCATAATTGTGACTAGGGATCTATGATACCTTGCTCATCACACTCGTTCCCGTTTTCTCTTCTTTGGTTGTTCGGAGGGTAGATGGTTTTCACTGCATTTATTGTGTTGGTTGTGGTCATTTGAGTAATTATCACCCAAGCTTACTCACCCATGTCTTTTCTTTAATGTTCAATGGCATTGTTGTCTTTTGCCAAATGCTTATTCACTCTAGTCCTAGTTTCAAATGCTTGAGGGTAATTTGGTCTTTTTCCATGCCCCTACTTTTTGCCATACCCCAACCATACCTTGTCATTTCAAATCCATACCCTTTCATTTCAAAGCCATACCATATCAACTCAAGGCCATGCCTTGTCATTTCCAAGCCAATCCTTGTCATTTCCATCCATGCTTTGTCATTTAAAAGCCATTTCCTTTTAAAGTGATGGTTTCCTTCCATTTCACTTTTGTTTTTTCTCTTGGAGAAGGAGACCTTGAATGAAATCCTTCACTTAATAGATTGAAGTTCCATCTTTTCTTCATTCTTCTCTATTGAAGCTAGAAAGGATGTTGGAGTATGATCCCCTTGTTTCTTTTTCAACCATTATTGAAATCTTGAGTGAACTTTGTGCTTGGATTCTCGGGTTACTGTAGCAAAGGTGAGTTCTCCATGTTTTCTTAGTTTCTTTGGCTTAGTGGGAAGCCTAGAACCTTTGGAATTCTTTGGAAATTCTTGGTCTTAGTTTTGAGCTAACTCTTGACCCGGTTGAGGTTGTTTTGCATGCTTAATATTAGGGTTTTCTTTGGCTTACTCTTTTCTTGTTTGTGTGTGTGTGTGGTCGTGGTTGGTTAGGTGGTGACGGTTCGGCTCGAGGCAAGGTGCCGTTGAAGGAGTAACGTTCTCACGGGCTTTACTTGCCTATTTTTTGTGAGTGGGATTATTAAGCATGACTCTATTAGAATATTACCAATACTTATATGTTTATATAATCTATCTTGCTTAATGAGATTTTGTTGGTAATGATTAATTTTGAGATGTTTATTGTCCTAAAATGAGTTTATTGCTTGATGCCTTTCTTATGCTAGTTTGTGTTCAAATAAGAGGTTTTCGGGTTGTCCAAAGGAAAGAAGTTACCTATTGTTGCTTGTGTTGGATTTTTGTAAAGCAATTTGTGTTAAAAGCCTAAGTTTTCTTGTCCTTTTATTATTTCCTCATGGAAATGGCCGAAGTATTGTTGATTGATGGTTATTATTGGCTATTGTACTTTGTGTGCAACTTCGCTTGTAGTTGAGATTTTATAGTGGTATCCTACTATAGTAGGTGGTCTCTACGGCCAGCCTTGTAGGGGTGGCATAGTAGACCGGCTGATCTTGCTTTGATCCAGTTCAGTTGGGAATGTAGAGCCCTGATTTGATGTCATCGGGCAGCCAGAGTCACCATAGGGTAAATCGATGGGTCAATGTCAAGGGCATGAGTAGCTTGATGGCTCTGAACCTAGCTGCGTCCATGGTGAAGGTTTGGAGGGGTTTCTAGACCATTTCATGTTGGGTGTGTGTTGTGGGTTGAGGGTGCTTTTGAGTTATTGTTTTCTTGCTTTGGAGATTGAGATTTATAGTATTGTGTTTCTTTGTAGTGTCATCTTGAATTGGTGGTGAGCGGGTGAAGCCCAGCTGTTGCTCTTCGGAGGCAGTCTCCCATAAATTTGATTTGGCACTAGTATTATAATTAATCACTTCAAAACTCTTGTTGATTAGCTTGTTATACTTGTATTTTGGAACTATTTTGTTTGATATGTTTAATTATTAAAGATTACTTCATGTTTAGTTTGTTTTCATATTGTGGAACCCTATGATCAGTATTTTGTGGTTTTGAAGTGGTAAAACCCAAGTTGAGGTAGATTGCCTACTTGACTTTATCTTTTTATATTATTGTATTAAAGTTTGCGACACTGTATTCAAATTCTAAGCTAGTTATCTTATTAGTAAAATATCATTTTCAAGATTTATGTTTATTATATTTTGGTGCATTTCTGTTAGAGTTGTGCTAATCTCCCTTCACTGAGTAACTATGGTTACTCATCTCCTCTTTCTTTTTCCCAATTTTGGTGCAGGTAGTAGGTAAGGCGGTGCGGCTACGTGCTGAACATTAGTTACCTTCTTACTTTCCTTGTATCTCATTCTGCTCGTGTATGTTATTTTGACTCATGCACACGTTTCTTGAGTCTTGGATCCACTAGTATGTCGAGGATTCTGTTACATGGTGTTGTATTTAAACAACTCTTAAACTTTGGTGTATCAGCTTTTGCAATTTTTGTTAGTATTGCCTCCCTGCGTGCTTGTGAACTTTCCTTTTCAATTCTTATTGTTGGTGTCATTGTTGTTGTTATTACTTCTATTGGGCGTCGTTATTCTTGAAACTCTGCATTTGTACTCAGAATTTGTTGATTCTGGGTTTATTGTTCAGCCTTGCGTTGTCTCAAGGGTTGAGTGGCGGAGTATCCCTCCTCGGGATTATCGCGGCGATTATGACGTTCCGTGGGCAGCGGATCGGGGAGTGACAAGATCCCTCGCCTGGACCAAAGGATTAGGCGAATAGGGTTTATTACTTGGAGTCCCTAGAACCACAAGCAGTCCCACACAGTATGAGGTGTTGAGAGTATTCCTATCCTCTGGGGCATAGTATAGAGGGCTAGTCATAGTTGACCTTAGATTTGGGACTGTCTATCCTTGGATTTCTATGACTCATTAAACATAAATTAGGAGGCATAATATTAGTCTTGCAATTGAAACAATAGTCCTATGGTGAGCATTGTCCGGGTACCCTATCTTACTCTTGATTACTCTCTCTGGTTACTCTTGCTTGTCTTTTTTTCTCTCTTTTACTTTTCTTTACATTAATATCTCTAGTTCACTCATAATTGGTTTTCATTTAGCTAAATAGTAATATCTCTTATTTCTAAGCATTTATTCCTTGTGGATTCGACTACCCAGTCAAAGGGGTATTTTATTACTACCACGATCCGTGTACTCACGGAACATTCACGCAATGGGTGTGTCAAAACCTCTTGAGCAGCAAGAAGTGATAAGTGCTTGTGTTATAATAATGCGAAGTGTTATTATCTTACAAGGAGAATTACTTTTATCAGCTTTTATCACTAAATTGTGTGCATTTGTGTGCTTTTGTGCATTGTAGGTTTGTGGAGCTATTTTGGAGAAGAAGAACAAAGTTAGATTGTGTTCGCCGTTGTTGGGGAGTTTTTCGACCGAAAAAGGAACAAGGCATTAGCTTAGACTTGTGAGTGTGTGCCAACCTCCTTGGGAGGGGAACAAAGGTAGTCACATTCACAATAAGTCTAGCTCGTGCTAGTATAGGAGAACTTCACCAATAAGGAGACTTAAAGCAATCGGCACGGTCTACCATTGATTGTGTGCCCAATTCAACACCCTCGATGAAAAACAACGAAGTTAGGAGAATTTTAGCAAGGTACTGTAGCAGCATTGTAGCAAGTTACTGTAGGGAAAATACTGTAGTAAGTTACTGTTCACTGTCTACTGAAAATCAGCATTCCAGCAACATCACATGGGCGTGTGGAAATTCCACACGGCCGTGTGAAATCCCTATTTAAGCCGATTTAAAGCCGCAACTCAGCATTATAAAAGCCCGATTTGGAGACTTTTTACACATCTTTTTGCCAATATTTTCTCGGAACTTCTGGAGGGTTGCGGCTAGGGTTTTGGAGAAGACTTTGTGGAGGATCGGAGTGCGTCATCGGCATCGTCATTTACGTCCGGCGGCCGCACAAGACTACGGCCCCACCATACGCAAGGGGGTTTTCATCTATACTTTAAATTTGTTTTCCTTTCTATATTTTGATGGATTTGTATAGCTCCATGAGGAGCTAAACCCCTTGTGGGTATTCGGACTTGTAAACCCTAGGATTATTATGTTTCTTTCACATTGTTATTATGTTTTTCCTTGATGAATAAAATTGAGTTTCAATATTAATTGTATCCTGTAATAGTTTCCTTTAGCCATGACACTAGGGTTGAGAACAATCTAGGTTATCCTTTGGAGGTGTGACAACTCCTATAGGGTTAGACTACTTAGGATTTAAGAGGGTCGAGAGGGTGAGTCGTGAGGTAGCGAAATGTCCCTTTTCCCTTCCAGTATGATTCTCCATACCTCCGTGTTCCATGATTTCTTAGCGGTCGAGATAGAGTGAAGTGCTAAGAGATAAACTACCCTGGGGCTTAGTTGCGCGAGCAACAGAGTGAACGGTTGAAGTGAATCTTAGTATTGGGGCTTAATTTAGACTAGGGTTCTTTTACCCAGACCAAAGGGTTAGAGCTATACATAGGAACAGGGTTTATCACTAGGAATCTCTAGAACTTAAAGCAATTCCACACAGTGTGAGTCTTAGGAAGATAGACTCTCCTAGGGCTTAGTTGATAGGTCAACAAGAGTCATGGGTCGTAGTGAAACCTAATGCCGGGGCATAGTGTCGGGATTAGTCACGGTTGACCTTAGGTTTGGGACCATGTGTTTAAGGATTTCCTTAGCCCAATTAACATCAACAGGAAAGTATAATAGCATTGTCTTGCAGTTGAAGCATAAGTCCTAGGGGTAGTTTGTCTGAGTACCCAACTTTACTCATTGCTTGTCCTTCTCTATTTACTCCTACTTGCATTCTCTTACCTTCCATATTTCTATTTTATTTCTTGCTCTTTATAATTGTTTTCACACTCACTCATTGATTCTCTTTACACTCATCGTACACCGCTTAGCTAAATAGTGAAATCTCGTGTCTTAAATCCCTATTCCCTGTGGATACAACTACGCACTCACCAGGGTAAAAATTTATTACTTCGACAACCCGTGCACTTGTAGTATGCACTCGCAAGGGGTGTGTCAAAGTTTTTGGCGCCGTTGCCGGGGAATAGGCGTATTTTTTATACTTGCTTTTACTATTTTGTTATTCACTTCATTTTCTATTTCACTTTCTTTACCTATCATCGTTCTTATTTGTTTTCTTTTCTTTGTCTTTGGCTTCATGTTATGACCCATGGGAACCCTTCGATTCTTGTTGAAGGAGACCGAGATATTGGTAGAAGAACACATCGTAAAGGGAAAGAACCTGTATAAGAATCTTCAAATCAAGCCGATATTGATACGGAAGGGTCAGAAGCAATGGCAGAACAGAATGAAGAGCAGAGAACATTATCCGATTTTCCTAGACCCGTGATGATGGGGACCTAATCGAGCATTGTGAGACCCCCAATCACGGCAATGAATTTTGAGTGGAAGCCGTCGTTCATTCAGATGTTGCAATAGTCCGCGCAATTTAATTGTTTGGCCGATGAGGATCCCAACAGCCATAAAGAGAACTTCCTTGAAGTGTGCGACATGTTGAAGATTAATGGAGTAACGTACGATGCGATTCGGTTGAGAGCCTTCCCATTTTCATTGAAGGAAAAAGCAAGACAATGGCTTCATTCATTACTGAGAGCATCTGTCACTACTTGGGAAGAGATGGCCGAGGCATTCTTGGCTAGATATTTCCCTCCTGGAAAATCAGTGAGGCTCAAGAATGAGATTTCATCCTTCATGTAAATGGAATTGGAGTCTCTATTCGAGACATGAGATAGGTTCAAGGAGCTCCTTCGGAAATGCCCGCAACATGGATTCCCCGAGTGGATGATCAGTCACACCTTTTACAATGGGCTGAATCTGAGTACCAAGAAACTCTTAGATGCAGTGGCAGGAGGAACTCTAGGAAGCAAAACTCCCGGTGAAGCCCGACACCATATAGAAGAGATGCCAATGATTAGCTATCAATGGAACACAAGGAATCGAAAGAATGTAGCCAGAATTCATGAAATAGATGCAGTTACAGCGTTAGTAGCACAAGTGGAATCATTGAGTAACAAGCTAGATGCTCTAGCTTCACCAAGAGTTTTGGCCATCACTACTTGTAATGGTTGTGGGGGAGGTCATGCTTCGAGTAATTGCCCTATTGCTATTGGAGGCACTAGTGCGGTGGAATAGGTCGATTTTGTTGGCAATGCTTATAGAGGACAAGGCCAAGGTAACCCGTACAGTGGAACCTACAATACAAGATGGAAGAACCACCTGAATTTCTCATGGAGTAATCAAGATCAGTCCCAACAAAAGAGTAATGCACCACCAGGTTTTCAAGGTCAACAAGCACCGAACTTAGAAAGCCGAGTGACCCGGCTAAAAGGCAAGATGACCGATCTAGAGAGAGCCCTCACAAGGTTTGTTTCTTCATCGGATGATATATTTCAGTTGGTGGAGGCTACACTTCGCAATCACACCGCCTCCTTACACAATTTGGAAAATCAAGTGGGGCAAATTGCGAAGACTTTGGCAGAAAGACGTCAAGGTAGTTTACCTAGTAATACGCAGACTAATCTGAGGGAGCAATTGAAGGCGATTACCTTGAGAAGTGGAAAGGAGGTTGAGAGAAATCTCCCTCTAGAGAAGACAAAAGAAGCACTCGAGGTCATGGAGATAAGGGAAGAAACATCAAATGAAAAAGAGGTGGCACTCCCATCCTACAAGCTGATGATCCCCTATCCTTCGTGATTGAAGAATGACCAAGACAATGAGCAATACATGAAATTTCTGAGTATCTTCAAGCAGTTGCACATCAACATACCGTTCACAGAGGCATTGGCACAAATGCCCAAGTATGCGAAGTTATTGAAAGACCTCTTGACCAATAAAAGGAAATTGGAGGAGAGTGCAGCTGTAGTTCTGGATGCTAATTGCTTGACCATCTTGTAAAAGAATATGGTGAGTAAAAGAAAAGATCCTGGAAGCTTTATCATACCTTGCAACATTGGCAATTTGGGTAAAGAAATGGCATTGGCCGACTAGGGGGCAAGTATCAATGTCATGCCCTACACTTTATTCCAAAAGCAAGGCTTGGGCGAGCCTAGACCGACTCCTATGACACTTCGACTTGCAGATCGATCGGTGAGACATCCGAGAGGAATTATGTAAGGCTTGTTGGTGAAAGTAGATAAGTACATATTTCCTGTCGACTTCGTGTTGTTTGACGTCGATGAGGATGTCTTGGTGCCGCTGATCCTTGGAAGGCCATTCTTGCATACTTCCAAGGCCCTTATTGACATGGACGGCGGGGAGCTCACATTGTGAGTTGGAGACGACAAGCTTACATACCGCCTCGCCGAAGCCATAAGACACTATCTTGACTTTGATGATACTTTATATTTTCTTAACACCACCGATGAATTAATTGATGATTATGTACAGGAAATGATGAACCCGGATCCATATGAATTGTGGCCGGACCAAGATGCGGAGATTGAGGGAGAACTGCTATCACTTAGTCTAGTCTAGAAGGAAATCAAGCCGAAACTGGGACTCATGAAGAAGATGAGAAGAAAGATAAAGAGAGCGAAGAGGCACCACATGAAAAGCCCCAAGGATAGTGGGGATGAGCAAACACGGAGTAAGGGTGTTTCACCCTTGCGTGGTAACAAAATCACTAACTCCCCCTTTAGACTACAAAAGCTATGCCTTGCATGTTTCCAGGTAGTATTCATTCTTTTTATTTATTTCGCTGGTTCTGAATGATTATAATGTATGCGAACTTGTTTAGAAAGAAATTAGAATGAAATTGATTGTAAATACGAGTTTTTAGCTCCCACGGCAGTGGGGCTCTATCCGCCGGACAATCCACACGGGCGTGTGGAATTTCCACACGGCCGAGTGGATTTCTGCAGAATGAGCATTTCAACTGTTTTTGATTGTTTCTCTTCTCAATTATGCAGATATGGCCTCCAGATTAAAGAAGAAGGCCGGGAAACACCCGCGCGAGTCCTCACCACCCGAGCAGGTTGATTTTGCATTACCCAAGCATCAAACACGATTTGCGCGACCCTCAAATCTCTGCTTTGCATAGTCTCGTCTTCCAGATGTGAGTGCACTCAGGGGGATACAGTTAGGCAGTGAGCTTGCGGATGAGGTTGACAAGTTGTTGTCTATGGGAGGTTGGATCTGGTTACTGTCAATTAAAGAGCCAGCCATCCGCAGTCTTACACTCGAGGTACTATCTTCATTTGAGTTCTATAGAAGCTATAGCAGATTTGGGGATGTGGAGACTATTCAGTTTTGAGCGCTTAGCCAGAGTCACAGTATGAGTGTGAGCCAGCTCTCGATCAGATTGGGGCTATACGATAGTGCCAACACCAAGTCAGAGGAGTATGAGCAGCTACCTACTGACTACCCCGGGGTACTAACACCGCAGAGAGCCTACAGGGTACTATGCGAAGATGGACACTACGAGCCGGGTATTTCGAAGGTGAAATGCCTCTCTAGACCAGCATAACGATACATTCATGTGATCCTTAGTAGGTCAGTGAGTGGCCGAGGAGATAGCATCAGGGTATTGAGTCATCAGGAGCTACTTTATCTATACTATATGACACAGGGCATTCCACTCCACCTAGGACACATTCTGGCAAGAGTATCTGCGCCACCAGGGCCAGTACTTTAGGATTGGAGTGATATTTGCAGGCCCGTTGACAGGCGGCCCGTTGATATTTGTCGAAGTAATAAAAGTTACCCCGGTGAGAGGGTAGTCGAATCCACAGGGAATAGGGAGTTAGAATACGAGATTTCACTATTAAAAATATGCGAAGTACGGAAAAGTGATCAATTGATTTGATGAGTGAATTATGGAAACAATTATACTAAAAGACGAGAAATTAAATGGAAAGATGGAAGATGAGGAAGTGCAAGTGAAAGAGAATAGAGACGATTTAACAATGAATGAAGCGGGGTATCCGGACAAGCTACCTCTAGGATCTATGCTTCTAGTGCAAGACTATGCTATTATACTCTCCTATTGATGCCAATTGAGTCGAGGAAATCCTCAGACTCACGGTCACAAACCTAAGGAAAATCGTGACTAACCCCAACATTATGCCCCAGTATTAGGATTCACATCGACCCTTCACTCTATCGCTCGCACGATTAAGCCCCAGGGGAGTACATCTACCTAAACCTCACACTATGTAGAATTGCATTAAGTTCTAGGGACTCCTAGTGATAAAACTTGTTCCTATGTGTAGTTCTAACCCTTTGGTATAGGAGGAAGAACCCTAGTCTCGATTAAGCCCTAGTGCATAGGATTCACTTCAACCCTTACCTCTGTTACTCGCGTAACTAAGCCCCAGGGGAGTATATCTACCTAGCACTTCACCCTATCTCGACCGCTAATAAATCAAGGAAACGGAGGTACGGAGAAATCACACCGGAGGGGAAAGGGGTACATCGCTACCTCACAACTCTCCCTCTCAACCCTCTTAAATCTTAAAAAGTCTAATCCTATAGGAGTTGTCACACCTCGCAAGGAAAACCTAGATTGTTCTCAACCCTAGTGTCACATCTAAGGGTAAACAATAGCAAGATAAAATCAAGATTGAAACTCAATTCTTATTCATCAATAATGGAAAAGCATAATAACAATGTCAAAGAAACATAATAACCCTAGAGTTTACAAGTCCGAATATCCACAAGGGGTTTAGCTCCTCATGGAGCTATACATGTTCATCAATTATATAAGGAAGAACAAAATAAAGACATCGATGAAAACCCCCTTGCGTATGGTGTGGCCGTGGTCTTGTGCGGTCGCCGGACATCGGTAATGATGCCGAAGACGCGCTCTAAACCTCCACGAAGTCCTCTCCAAAACCCTAGCCACACTCCAGAAAGTTGGAGAGAAAGATAGGTCAAAAGATTTTCCAAAAAGTCTCTAAATCTGGCTTTTATAATGTTGAGTCACGGCTTTAAAATTGCTGAAATCGGAATTTCACACGGCTGTGTGGAATTTCCACACGCCCGTGTGAAATTTCTGGAATACTGAATTTCGGCCGACAGTAAACAGTAACTTGCTACAGTATTTTTTGCTTGCATTGATTTGCCATAGTTCTGCTACAGTACTGTGACGAAACACTCTCGAATTCGTCGTTCTTCATCAAGGCCGTTGAATTGGGCACACAATCAACGGTAGATCGTGCCGATTGCTTCGAGTCTCCTAATTGGTGAAGTCTTCATTGTTAGCATAAGCTAGACTTATTGTGAATGTGACTGCCTTTGTGCCCCTCCAAAGGAGGTTGGCACACACTCACAAGTCTATGCTCATGCCTCGTTCCTTGCTTAGTCCAAAAATCTTCCTAACAATGGCAAACACGATCTAACTTCGTTCCTTTCCTTTCATTTTATCTTCACAACCCTACAATGCACAAAAGTAAACAATTGCACACTTTTTAGTGATGAAATCTGATTAAATCAATGCTCATTGCAAGATAATAACACTTCGCATTACTATAACACGAGCACTTATCACTCGTATATCACGAGCCTCCTCATCGGGATGGGACTCTTAGATGGAGTCCGAGGGGCAGAGAAGACCGTGACACCGGCCCCGCTTGGCTTAGAGATGATGAGGCTCATGGGGATGATCCACAGATCAGGGCCAGGAGTCTACACACTGATCATTCCCCAGACAGCAGCTACCGAGGGGGAACAGGCAGCATTAGAGCCACGCCCAGAGCAGACAGTACCACCCACAGCACCGGAGCCACCTCTAGTGTGGATCTTTTCTCCCTCTCAAGGCCAGGACAGATTTGAGCGCCTCGAGAGTGTTGTGGGTATCCTACAGACAGAGGTGCCCGAGGTCAGGGCCGCACAGGTAGCATAGCACACTAAGGTTATGGCTCGATTAGACTTTATCCAGCAGCTACTCTAGCGAGCCATGACATCACCTTTCGTGGTCTGAGCTTGAGCCTCGACTCCACCACCATCTCCGGCAGCAGCAATAGATCCACCACTTTCAGAGCCTACAGCAGCACTAGAGGCTCCTGATCAGGACACCGACGATGAGGCGTCGTAGTTATTATAGTTTTCATTTTTATTTTTTTTATATTTTGGACTTGTAGTACTCAGAAAGGATTCTCCTTCTGAGTTTATCTGTTATTTTTCTTATTTTTTTCGAGTTGTATCTCATTTATCTATCTTTATATACTCGAGCTTTATTTTGGTTTTACTTGAGCTATACTGAACCCTTGTGTGTGTGCGCAGATGGTCTTGGATGTAAGGAATATGAGGAATAGTTATAGGCACGGTTATGGGACCGTATGTGCTTTATAACCCATTAAGACTCAACTCTCAATGAACCTGGCTCCACCAAATGCAACACTTGGAGTTCAAGGGAGTAATTTTCAATTGCCTAATTCCACACTAATTGTTTTGCAATTCTTTACTTTTCCTTGTGCTTGCATGCGTACATTGGGGACAATGTACATCTTAAGTGTGGGGGGAGTTCACTTTTCACATACCTTTATTTGTGCGTTCAATTGCTTATGCTCATGTAGCCTATGATAGTTCACCTTAGTTGCAACGATTGTATTCTTAGAGTTTAGGAGAATTTTTAACATTGTATCATATTATGCTCTAGTTTTACTTGAATTTTAGGGAATTTTTGCTCGATTACCTCTTATTACACTACTCACTCTTGAAATCTCTTGGAAACTTGAACTCGAAGTTTTAAGAACTAGTTTAGTACTACTTTAGTAAGTTTTGAAGTTCTATGTAGCTTAAAAAAAACAAAAAACTTGTGAGCTTGTGAATATTAGTTTAGCGTTTATCGTTGGATGTGGGCTGGAAAGATCTAATTCCTACGAAGTATGTAGCTACTCTCATAAGTCGGATACAAGTTATGCAATAATGAGAGAAAGAGCTATCTCATGGGAAGCGTGAAAGCTACTACCCTGGTAGAAAGAGCTACTTCCTCGAAAGTGTCAAAGCCACCTTTGGCAGCCCCATAGGAAAGGGCTACCTTAGAGGTTGAGTGAAGCTACTACTTCCTTACTTTGTGTATATAAATAAGTCCTTGTAACAAGAGTTTGAGGAGTACACGTTGGTTCTCTAGAGTGAATTCGCACACACTTACACATTTTTGAGTTGTTTTCCTTTCTGATTCGAGTTTTTAGCTAGAGCAATGGTAACTTCATGCAATGTTTTAATTTCCCACCCTTGTAGAATGCTTCTTTTGCATACTTTTGGTGAACCTAAGGCTGAGCACTTTCAATTGTTCTTCCCAATAACTTTCATTTCCCAATAACCGATGTTGGGAAGTTTTCAGACCAAGCACGGAACAAGGCATGAGCTTGGACATGTGAGTGTGTGCCAACCTCCTTTGGAGGGGCACAAAGGCAGTCACATTCACAACAAGTCTAACTCGTGTGGCTTAGGAGAACTTCACCAAGAAGGAGACTTGAAGCAATCGGCACGATCTACCATTAATTGTGTGCCCAATTCAATGGCCTCAATGAAGAACGATGGATTCGGGAGCGTTTCGGGCGAGCACTGTAGCTTGTACTGTAGCAAAACGATGTACTAAGTTACTGTTCACTTTCGACTGAAATTCAGAATTCCAGAGAATTCACACGGGCATGTGGAATTAACACACAGCCGTGTGAATTAATTTTTCAGCAGACAGAAACTTCACACGCCCGTGTGTTAATTCCACACGGCCGTGTGAAGCCCTCGATAAGTCAAATTTTAAAGCCGCGATTCAACATTATAAAAGACGATTTTGGAGACCTTTTGGAATATCTTTTGACCTATCTTTCTCTTCAACTTGTGGAGTGCGGCTAGGGTTTCGGAGAGGATTTCGTGGAGGTTTAACGCGCGTCATCGGCATCGTCACCGACGTTCGATGGCCGTACAAGACCACGGCCACACCATACGCAAGGGGGTTTTCACTGATGTTCTTATTTTGTGCTTTCTTTCATACATTGATGAACATGTATAGCTCCATGAGGAGCTAAACAACTTAAGGGTATTCGGACTTGTAAACTCTAGGGTTATTATGTTTCTTTGACATTGTTATTATGCTTTTCCATTATTGATGAATAAAATTGAGTTTCAATCTTAATTTCATCTTGTTAATGTTTTCTTTTAGATGTGACACTAGGATTGAGAACAATTTAGGTTGCCTTTTGGAGGTGTGACAACTCCTTATTGTTAGACTACTTAAGATTGAACAGGGTTGAGAGGGAGAGTTGTGAGGTAGCGATGTACCCCTTTCCCCTCCGACGTGGTTTCTCCCCACCTCCGTTTCCTTGATTTCATAGCGGTCGAAATAGAGTGAAGTGCTAGGTAGATAAACTCCCCTGGGGCTTAGTTACGCAAGTAACAGAGTGAAGGGTTGAAGTGAATTCTATGCATTGGGGCTTAATCTAGACTAGGGTTCTTCCACCTGGACCAAAGGGTTAGAACTACACATAGGAACAGGTTTTACCATTAGCAATCCGTAGAACTTAAAGCAATCCCACGTAGTGTGAGGTTTAGGTAGATATACTCCCCTGGGGCTTTGTTATGCAAGCGATAGAGGTTTAGGTAACTTGCTACAGTGTTTTTGCTACAGTACAATCTACAGTGCTGCTACAGTGCTCGCCCGAAAACGCTCCCGAATCCGTCGTTCTTCATCGAGGCCATTGAATTGGGCACACAATCAATGGTAGATCGTGCCGATTGCTTCAAAGGAGGTTGGTACACACTCACAAGTCCAAGCTCGTGCCTTGTTCCGTGCTTGGTCCGAAAACTTCCCAACATCGGTGAACATGACCTTCAATGCACAAGAATACACAAATGCACGTCATTTAGTGATAAAAACTGATAAAAGATATGTTCAATGTAAGATAATAACGCTTCGCGGTACTATAACACAAGCACTTATCAAGGGTCGTGAAGATAAATTCAAGAAAAGGAATGAAGTTAGATTGTGTTCACGTTGTTGGGGAGTTTTCGGATTAAGCAAGGAACAAGGCATGAGCTTAGACTTGTGAGTGTGTGCCAACCTCCTTGGGAGGGGCACAAAAGCAGTCACATTCACAATAAGTCTAGCTCGTGTTAACAAGGAAAACTCCGCCAATATGGAAACTTGAAGCAATTGGCACAGTCTACCGTTGATTGTGTGCCCAATTCAACGGCCTCGATGAAGAACGACGAATTCAAGAGTTTTTTGGCGTGAGTACTATAGTAGCAATGTAGCAAGCACTGTAGCAAAATACTGTAGCAAGTTACTGTTTACTGTCTACCGAAAATTAGTAATTCAGCAATTTCACACGAGTGTGTGGAAATTTCACACGGCCGTGTGAAATCCCGATTTTAGCTTGTTTAAAGCCGCAACTCAGCATTATAAAATGCCGTTTTGGAGGCTGTTTTTGAATCTTTTTGGCTCTCTTCTAACCTAACTTCTACAGAGGCGCGGCTAGGGTTTGGAGAGGACTTTGTGGAGGTTTGGAATGTGTCATCGCCGTCGACATTGACGTCCGGCGATAGAACTAGACCACGACTACATCACGCACAAGGGGGTTTTCATCGATGCTTTCAATTTATTTTCAATTTTATATTTTGATGGATTTGTATAGCTCCATGAGGAGCTAAACCTCTTGTGGGTATTCGGACTTGTGAACCATAGGTTTATTATGTTTCTATGACATTGTTATTATTCTTTTCCATTATCGATGAATAAATTTGAGTTTCAATCTTAATTGTGTCTTGTAATTGTTTTCCCTTAGACGTGACACTAGGGTTGAGAACAATCTAGGTTATCCTTTGGAGGTGTGACAACTCCTATAGGGTTAGACTACTTAAGATTGAAAAGGGTTGAGAGGGTGAGTCGTGAGTTAGAGGAACGTCCCCTTTCCCCTCCGGTGTGATTCTTCGTACCTCTGTGTTCCATGATTTCTTAGCGGTCGAAATAGATTGAAGCGCTAGGAGATAAACTCCCCTGGGGCTTAGTTGTGCGAGCAATAGAGTGAAGGGTTGAAGTGAATCATAGTGCTGGGGCTTAATTTAAACTAGGGTTCTTCCACCTGGCCCAAAGGGTTAGAACTATACATAGGAACTAGATTTATCACTACGAATCCCTAGAACTTAAAGCAATTCCACTTAGTGTGAGGCTTAGGAAGACAGATTCCCCTAGGGCTTAGTTGGTTAGTCACGGTTGACCTTAGGTTTGGCACTGTGTGTTTAAGGATATCCTCGACTGAATTAACATCAATAGGAAAGTATAATAGCATAGTCTTGCACTAGAAGCATAAGTCCTAGGGGTAGTTTGTCCGGGTACCCTATTTCATCCATTGCTAGTCCTTCTCTGTTTTACTCCTGCCTGCACTCTCTCACCTTCCACACTTCTATTTTAATTCTTGTTTTTATTAATTGCCTTCACACTCACTCATTGATTTCTTTCCACACATCGCACTAGCTACATAGTTAATTCTTGTATCCCAAATCCCTATTCCCTGTGGATACGACTACCCACTCACCAAGGTATATTATTACTTCGACAACCCGTACACTTTCGGGCCCCTGTCAGCATGTAATCCCCGTGTTACCTAGCACACAACCGTGTAATAGGCATCATACCCGTGTCACCCTTGAACGAGGTTCTCCTGAGATTTGTAGCACTTCGGGCACAGGCGTGTGATGACCTTCTCCTGCCTGGGACACTACCATGTCAGGTTTTTTCTATTCCGCTCTCCAGGTTGCGATTTTCAATAGATCGGGCACGACCATGTCTTACCCGTGTCAGCTAGCTTTGATCCCCCGGTCGATGCATATTGACACGACCTTTTTGCGTGCGTACCGCAAGTGCACGACCTTGTCGAAGTAATAAAAGTTACCCCGGTGAGTGGGTAGTCGAATCCACAGGGAATAGGGATTTAAAATACGAGAAGTTGCTATTGAGTCATGTGATGTACGAAAAGAAACAATGATCGGAGTGATGAGTGAATTTATGGGAACTAGAGTAGATGCAAAGCAAATAAATCAAAAGATGAAAGAGAGAAAAGTGCAAGCAACGAGTAAAAAGAGAGAGACTAGTAATAAGTGAAAATAGGGTATCCGGACAAGTTACCTCTAGGACTTATGCTTCTAGTGCAAGACTATGCTATTATACCTTCCTATTGATGTTAATTGAGTCGAGGAAAATCCTGAAACACACGGTCCCAAATCTAAGGTCAACCGTGACTAACCCCAACATTATGTCCCGGCAATAGGATTCACGTCAACCCTTCACTCTGTTGATTGCTCAACTAAGCCCCAGGGGAGTATTTCTACCTAAGCCTAACACTACGTGGGATTGCTTTAAGCTCTAGGGACTCCTAGTGATAAAACCTGTTCCTATGTATGATAGTTCTAACCCTTTGGTCCAGGAGGAAGAACCATTGTCTAAATTAAGCCCCAGTGCGTAGGATTCACGTCACCCCAAAACCTTGGGGGAGTTTGTCTACCTAGCACTTCACTCTATTTCGACCTCTAATGACTCAAGGAATCGGAGGTAGGGAGAAATCACAATGGAAGGGAAAGGGGTACGGTGCTACCTCACAACTCTCCCTCTCAACCCTCTTCAATTTCAAGTAGTCTAATCCTATAGGAGTTGTCACACCTCCAAAGGATAACCTAGATTGTTCTCAATCCTTAGTGTCACGGCTAAGAGAAAACAATAGCACAAGAAATCTAAAATTGAAACTCGAATTTATTAATCAATTAATGGAAAAGCATAATAACAATGTCAAAGAAACATAATTATCCTAGAGTTTTACAAGTCCGAATACCCACGAGGGGTTTAGCTCCTCATGGAGCTATACATGTTCATCAATTTATGAAAGAAAGAACAAAATAAAGACATCAATGAAAACCCCCTCGCGTATGGTGTGGCCGTGGTCTTGTGCGGCCGTCGAACGTCGGTGACGATGCCGATGACGCGCTCCAATCCTCCACAAAGTCCTCTCCGAAACCCTAGCCGCCCTCTCCAGAAGTTAGGGAGAAAGATAGGTCAAAAGATCCTTCAAAAAGTCTCCAAATCGGCTTTAAATAGGCTGAGTGCGGCTTTAAATTTGAAGTTATCGGCAATTCACACGGCCGTGTGGAATTTCCACACGACCGTGTGAAGTTTCTGTCTTTCCTGAAAATTACTTCACACGGCCGTGTGTTAATTCCACACGCCCGTGTGAAGTTTCTGGCTTGCTGGAAAATCAATCCACACGGCCGTGTGTTAATTCCACACGCCTGTGTGACGTCTCTGGTTTGCTGGAAAATTAGTTCACACGGCCGTGTGTTAATTCCACATGCCCGTGTGAATTCTCTGGAACCTTGATTCTTCGGCAGAAGTGTACAGTAACTTGCTACAGTGATCCGCTACAGTAACAAGCTACAGTGTTGCTGCAGTACACTCTGAAATGCTCCCGAATATGTTGTTTCTTCATCAAGGCCATTGAATTGGGCACACAATCAATGGTAGATCGTGCCTATTGCTTCGAGTCTCCTTCTTGGTGAAGTTTTCCTAAGCTACACGAGTTAGACTTGTTGTGAATGTGACTGCCTTTGTGCCCCTCTAAAGGAGGTTGGCACACACTCACAAGTCTAACCTCGTGCCTTGTTCCTTGCTTGGTCTGAAAACCTCCCAACAACGGCGAACACGACCTAACTTCGTTCTTCTTTTCCAACTTAGCTCCACGAAACCTACAATGCTCAAGAATACACAAATGCATACTATTTAGTGATAAAATCTGATAAAAGTATGTTCATTTGTAAGATAATAACGCTTCGCGTTACTACAACACAAGCACTTATCACATATGAAGGAAACACACTCAGTTTCACTCCAAATTGACTCGAGCCCACTAATCCTAAGCATTGAACATAATACCATGAATATCGAATGAGGACATATGACACGACCCCTTGCGTGTATCCCGCAAGTGCACGGGTTTGTCGAAGTAATAAATTTACCTTGGTGAGAAGGTAGTCGAATCCACAGGGAATAGGGAGATAGAATATAAGGTTTCACTAATTAAGCTATGCGAAATATGGAGATCGATAATAAGATTGATGAGTGAAAATAATGCAAAGCAATAAACTAAATAGAGAGATGGAAGAAAGAAGTGCAAGTAGGAAAATCGAGAAGGACTAACAATGAATAAAAGGGGGGTATCCGGACAAGCTACCTCTAGGGTCTATGTTTCAAGTACAAGACTATGATATTATACTCTCCTATTGATGTCAATTGAGTCGAGGATATCCTAAGACTCACGGTCCCAAACCTAAGGACAACCGTGACTAACTCCAACACTATGCTCCGGTGTTAGGATTCACAACACCCTTCACTCTGTCACCTAAATGACTAAGCCCCAGGGGAGTCCATCTGCCTAAACCTCACACTATGTGGAGTTGCATTATGCTCTAAGGATTCCTAGTGATTAAACCTGTTCCTATACGTAATTCTAACCCTTTGGTCCAGGTGGAAGAACCCTAGTCTAGATTGAGCCCCAGCAAATAGGATTCACTACAACCCTTCAATCTATTACTTGCGTAACTAAGCCCTAGGGGAGTTTATCTACCTATTGCTTCACTCTATTTCGACCGCTATTAAATCAAGGAATCGGAGGTAGGGAGAAATCACATCGAAGGGGAAAGGGGTACATTGCAACCTCACAACTCTCCCTCTCAACCCTCTTTAATCTTGAGTAGTCTAATCCTATAGGAGTTGTCACACCTCCAAAGGAAAGCCTAGATTGCTCTCAACCCTAATGTCACGTTTAAGGGAAAACAATATGAAAGGATAATCAAGATTAAAAACTCAATTTTATTCATCAACGATGGAAAGCATAATAATCAATGTCAAAGAAACATAAGAAACCCTAAAGTTTACAAGTCTACATACCCCACGAGGGGTTTAGCTCCTCATAGAGCTATACATGTTCATCAATGTGAGAAATAAAGCATAAAACATAGACATCAATGAAAAACCCCCTCGAATTGGTGTGGCCGTGGTCTTGTGCAAACGTCGAACCTCAAAATCGATGCCGACGACGCGCTGGAACCTCCACGAAATCCTCTCCGAAACCCTAGCCGCACTCCAGAAAGTTGGGGAAAAGATAGGTCGAAAGATGCCTCAAAAGGTTGCAAAAATCCCCTTTTATAATGTTGAATCGCGGCTTTAAAATTAGACTTATCGGGGGCTTCACACGGCCGTGTGGGATTTCCACACGCTCGTGTGAAGCTTCTGTCTCGGCTGAAAAATTAATTTCACACGGCCGTGTGGAATTTCCACACGCCCGTGTGTCTTCACTGGATGGCTGAAATTGCACAAAAACACGGCCGTGTAGAATTTCCACACGCCCGTGTGACTTCTCTGTCTGGCTGGAAATTGGTTCACACGGTCATGTGGAATTTCCACACGCCCGTGTGACTTCTCTGGAACTCTAATCTTCAGCTGAACAGGATTGTAACTTGCCGAAACACCTCCCGGGTTCATTGTTCTTCATCGAGGCCATTACTTGGGCACACAAGTAACGGTAGGTCGCGCCGATTGCTTCAAGTCTTCTTCTTTCGCGAAATTTTCCTAAGTAACACGGATTGGACTTGTTGTGAATGTGACTGCCTTTGTGCCCCTCCAAAGGAGGTTGGCACACATCCACAAGTCCAAATACGTGCTTCGTTCCTTGCTTGGTCCGAGAACATCCCAACATTGGCGAACGCGACCTAATTTCATTCTTCTTCTCCAATTAGGCTCCACAATACCTTCAATGCACAAGAGAACACAAATGTACACATTTAGTGATAAAACCTGATAAAAGGTATGCTTAATGTAAGATAATAGCGCTTCGCGATACTATAACACAAGCACTTATCAACATATCTATCCCTATGTTTTCCACTAGTCCAATAGTGAATAATGTGGGCATCTAGAGAGCGGTAGGACCGCCGACGACATACATATCCATGGTGTGTTCAATCAAATCCATACCTCGAATCAGGCGCCTGATATACAGTGCAGAAAAAATGGCCCCAAGCCGTGCAAATATCCTTTGATAGATAAGAAGTTAGCGAAAAGGTGTCTAATGGATAAGCTACTCATATTATACATTATAAGTAGATCGGTACGCATAATCACCCTAGCACTATCACTACGATCCCCAATACCGTGACTAAGGAGTCCATGAATGTAGCGGTGAGCAAGGTCATGCAATCGGGATGCTTTCTTGGACTCATTTGATCTCCACCCTGAAATAATGTTCTTGAACTGGATGTGAGTTATCCTTGCAGGGAAATCCACGGGAAGGTCATGAGAAGAAGGTAAGTTCATAAACTCTTCATTATAAAGCCCTAAGTAATATCCAAATTGTAGATCACTCATGATGCGCATCACTCCGAGTGCTTGCAAAGCTACCCCAGATAGGTGAATAATCTCAATGGAGCTCAAGACCACTAATGTAATCTCACAGTAGGTCGGTTCTTCGATCGCAAACACCTTGTCTCATCCGTTGGGGGAAATCAAGTTTAGCACTATGTCGACAAAACCTAAAACTTTGAGGTCACCCCAATCAATGATTCGGGAGGTGTCGAATGGTTTAGTCTTCAAAATCCAGCACCAAGCCCGATGTCGTGGTTACATGAAGCGAGGTTGCTGATAAGCACATCTTCATGTCAAGGTTTTTTTATGCAACACGTTTGTTCAGCACACCTACACACCACACAATCCAAGATTATACCAAAAATTTCATCAAATTAAGATTAGGAGACTACAATCATGCCATATAATCAAGAAAAAGTAAATGGCAAGAAAACATTTTACAAGAGTCTCCCTTGTTTGTGAAGCTTACAAAATTTTGAAAAATGTGTTCAAAAGTATGAAAAATCACCACAAAACACTTCGCAACAGTTATCCACAAGGTTTACTAACTACAAGTAAGAAGAAATAGGAAGAAAATGCAAGTTTGAAATTTACCTCAAACTAGGGCTTAAGAAGCTTTGATGATGAAATCCCCTAGCCCTTTGCGGTTCCCCTGCGGATGCATGGCGCCTGCAAAGGCCTGACACTTGTAGGCTGAGCATGTCGCGAGTGCTGTGCTGGTGCACAGCACCCATGAGGCACTCAGGCCAACACAACGCTGAACGCTCGCAGGCCCATAGTGCGTCTCACAGGCGCTGTGTGGCCCGCATAGTACCCTTGAGGGCATCTATCCTCATTAGCTGCCTCACGGGGCTTCTCATAGGAGCACAGGTGCCCGCATGGCTTTGGGACCCTTCAACAATGGTCCATACGGGCCGTACATGGCCCGTATGAACATGGGAACTCAAAAAATTGGAAATGCCCCTCTTGCAACCTCAAAAACACTTACAATACAACATTTTAGTCACCGAAATGAATATAAAACACAACCAAACAACACCCAATCAAAGGGAAACCTCAAGGGAGAAAGGATCATAAAAACAAAATAATACACAAACACATAAACACAAATCACACAACATAAGAACACAAAACTACTAGCTACACATTACACAAAGATGAAGAATACGAAAAATGAAAAAAAAAAAAAGAATACAAAGACTTTGGTTGCCTCCCAAAAAGCACTTGTTTAACGTCACTAGCTTGATGTACCTTACCTTATGATCATTGTGGATCAAAAGTCATAGAGTTACCTCTAATTCCAAGGGAAGTGCTCCCACATGGAAAATTCATGGAAAGACATGAAAAGACTCGAAATTTGCCTTGCTCATCAAAATTGTGACTGTCTACCTTCCTTGGAGGAGTTAGCATGAATATTGTCCCCTCCTTCATCTTCTTGTTTACCTTGCACCATATCTTCTTCAGATTGTTCTTCTTTTAGCGATTCGGTGGCGGGCTTGTTCCCACATAGTTTACATGTTATAATGGAGGGGATGTAGAGACCTCATTCTTGTTCTCTTTGTTGTCCAAGTCTTCCAAATACTCATCTAGTGGGTTCATAGCCAAGACTTACTGCACATAATTAGAGATAACCATATCAGTTTCATCAGTAAAGTATAACGGGTCATCATGACCCAAAGTTTTCTTATTGCTTCAGGAAGTGTAAAAACAACTTTCTCTTCTCCTACTCTCAAAGTCGAGCACCAGAAGTATTTGGAAAGGGACGTGCAAGGATCAATGGGACCTCAATATCATCATCCACATCCATGGTCACAAAGTCCACCAGAATGATAAGTTTATCCACCTTCACCTGGATATCTTCAACAACACCCCTGGGCTCTCTTACTGATGGATCCGCAAGCTGCACAGTCATTCTTGTAGGCCTCAAATCTTCTAATCCTAGCTTCAAGAACAACTTGTAGGACATTACGCTGATGCTAGCTCTGGAATCTGCCAACGCTTTTGATCAAATTGGGTACTCGGATAATGCTCACCCTAGGACTATTGTTTCAAGTGAAGACTAATATTATACCTCCTAATTGAAGTTTAATATGTCGTGGAAATCCAAAGACACACGGTCCCAAACCTAAGATCAACCGTGACTAGCCCTCTACACTATGGAATAGCGGAAAGGGATACTCTCAACACCTCACACTGTGTGGGACTGCTTGGTGCTCAAAGGATTCCAAGTGATAAATGCTATTTCTTAGTATAGATCTAACCCTTTGTTCCAAGCGAAAAATCCCTAATCATGATTAAACTCGAGCACTAAGGATTACTTCAACACTTCACTTTATTACTCGTGCAACTAAGCCCTAGTGGAGTTTGTCTCTTAGCACTTCACTCTATCGTAACCGCAAAGAACTCTTGCAACATGGAGGTAGGATAAATCATGATGGAAGGGAAAGGGGACATTCCGCTACCTCTAGACTAACCCTCTCAACCCTCTTCAATCTCACTTAGTCTAATCCTAATGAAGTTGTCACCTCTTCAATGGATTACCTTGATGGGTTCTCAACCTTAGTGTCACCCAAAGGCAAAATCACCATAATAAAACATATAAGATTGAAACTCAACTAAAGCATCAATAAAAGAAACATAATAGAAGTCAATGAAACAAAATCATCCTAGGGTTTACAAGTCCAAGCACCGACTAGGGGTTTAACTCTCCATGGAGTAATATAAAATCAAATATGAAATTGAGGATAAGTGCAAGAAATCCATAGAGATAACCCCCTTGTTGTCCATGTTGATGGTCTTCAAGAGCCGCCTAGTCTTCTCCAAAGACTCCTCCGTTAAGTCAAGTCTACTACAGGGATTTCGCTATAGTACTCCGAACTTCATCGAGGCCACCATGTTCGGCACACAACCGTGCGGTAGATCATGTCGCATCTTTAATTAAACCACATTGACTAACCTCTTAATAATGTTTCACAAGTTGGAACAAATGAGTGTGACTGTCTTTGTGCCCCTCCATTTTATGTATCAACTTGCACATCTTGGAGGTTGGCACACACCCACATGTCTATGAGGACAACTTGTGCCTTGATCCTTGATCGGTCAAAAGAGTTTCCTCAACAATTGTGTCCATGATATATTTTTTCTTTCTTTCTTCTAAACTTCTCTCCACAACATTAAATGCAGAAAAGAACACAAATACACACAAATGAGCCATAAAATTTGATAAAAGTCATGCTCAATGTAAGAAAAGTATACTTAATAATACTTATAGAAAAACACTCATCAGCTTTCTCTTGTGTTTCCTCCCCAATTACGCATGGGATGATGAAGCTCCCAGGATCAGTCAGCTTATTTGACAGCTTCTTCTAGATCATTGCCGAATAGTTCTTAGGGAGTGCTACTGTTTGCAGTTCCTCAAGCTTCCTCTTATTCGTAAGAAGGTTCTTCATGAATTTATCATATTTAGGCCTTCTGTCTAATGCCTCAACAAGCGGGATATTTATATGCAGTTGCTTGAACATATTGAGGAACTTTGTAGACTAAGCATCCTCATTTTCCTATTTCAACTTGGTTGGGTACAGAACAGGAGGTTTGTACTCTAGAACCCTTGATGTTGACGTTTTAGCGATTTCCTCATTTTGCTTACTTCCACTCCCCTCAACTACCAGTTCAGTCACATCGGTATCCTCCAAAGTGGTTACCCTATCTTTCTTGGCACTTAAGCCATCCTCTGCTCTTGACTCTAACTGTCTCCAACTCCTAAGATTGATAGCCTTGAGGTGCTCCCTTGGATTTTGTTCTGTGTTGCTCAAAAGGCTACCTTGTGGCTGCTCAGCACTCTTTCTAACAAGTTGTCCAACCTGATTCTCGAGTTATTGGATGGATGCTTGAAGGTTTCTCAATACTGTGCTTATCTTATTGAACTGGCCACTATGTTGAGTTAATTGGTTGTTTATATTATCAAACTTCACCTTAGTATTAATCATGAACTTCGCTAACATGTCTTCAGTGGTAAATTTCTTCTCTTATTATCGAGGCTGAAACTGAGGACCTTGAGGTTGTGGCGGTCTTTCTTTTACGACCGCAAATTCCATGAAAAGTTTGGTTGGTTCCTCCACCCTGAGTTATATATGGTGTTGTAAGGTTTTCCTTAGTCCCTCTGGCCATCATTGACATAATCTATCATCTCTACAGGGCCTGTAGATGAAACAAAAATAGGGTATTGTGCAGCTGAATGTGCAGCCCCACATGTATCACAAGATAGAATTGCTCCAGAATTCAAGCTCGAGCCCATCATGAACTTATCAAACATCTTAGTCAGTGCATCTATTTTCATGGCCAACACGGTGTTATCACTCACCTTATAAGCTCCTGTTGCCTTTTGTTGTCTTCCTCGAGTGCTCCAGTGGGACTCATTGCTAGCCATGCCTTCAATAAATTTTTCAGCATCCTCAAGATATTTACTACTCAATGAACCTCCTACCGTGGCGTTAATGAGTTGCCGAGTTTGATAGTTTAGCACATTGAATAATATCTACACTCTAATCCAAGATGCAAAATCATGATGCGGACATTGTCTCAAGAGATCCTTAAACCTCTCATGAGTCTCAAATAGTGTTTCTTAGTCACCTTGTCTAAAAGAAGATATTTCCTGTCTCAATCTGGTTTCCTTGCTCGGTGGAAAATACCTAGCAAGGAATTTTGCAACCATCTCCTTCCACATAGTAATGGATTTGGGGGCTGAAAAGAAACAATCTCAACCTAATTGCATCATCTGAGACAGAGTTGATATTGAAAGTGGAGTGGATTTGAAATAAACGGGACAAGTAGGCATGAGGGTTCTCATCAACCTGACCGTCAAAATAAACATAGTTCTAGATCATCCTGATTGTACTAGCCTTGATCTCAAAATTATTTGCTAGAATAGTAAGGGCTTGTACACTTAATTCTTCCCCAGTGAATTGCGGCCATTAATAGTCAGACAAAGTTCTCCTAGGTTTGTCCATAACTGATGGTTCACTCTATTCAACCTGTATTTCCTGCTGCCAAGAACTTTCAGCTCTTTCTCTTAACATTTGATGAAAAGTCCTTTCAATCTCTCTATCTGGTTCTACCAAATTCGTCCATTTTCCTCTTGTCATAAGAATGGTACTGACACGACCCCTTGCGTGTATCCCGCAAGTGCACGGGTTTGTCGAAGTAATAAATTTACCTTGGTGAGAAGGTAGTCGAATCCACAGGGAATAGGGAAATAGAATATAAGGTTTCACTAATTAAGCTATGCAGAATACGGAGAACGATAATAAGATTGATGAGTGAAAATAATGCAAAGCAATAAACTAAATAGAGAGATGGAAGAAAGAAGTGCAAGTAGGAAAATCGAGAAGGACTAACAATGAGTAAAGGGGGGTATCCGGACAAGCTACCTCTAGGGTCCATGTTTCAAGTGCAAGACTATAATATTATGCTCTCCTATTAATGTCAATTGAGTCGAGGATATCCTAAGACTCACGGTCCCAAACCTAAGGACAACCGTGACTAACTCCAACACTATGCCCCGGTATTAGGATTCACAACACCCTTCACTCTGTCACCTAGATGACTAAGCCCCATGGGAGTCCATCCGCCTAAACCTCACACTATGTGGAGTTGCATTATGCTCTAGGGATTCCTAGTGATTAAACCTGTTCCTATACGTAATTCTAACCCTTTGGTCCAGGTGGAAGAATCCTAGTCTAGATTGAGCCCCAGCAAATAGGATTCACTACAACCCTCCACTCTATTACTTACGTAACTAAGCCCTAGGGGAGTTTATCTACCTATTGCTTCACTCTATTTCGACCGCTATTAAATCAAGGAATCGGAGGTAGGGAGAAATCACATCGAAGGGGAAAGGGGTACATTGCTACCTCACAACTCTCCCTCTCAACCCTCGTTAATCTTGAGTAGTCTAATCCTATAGGAGTTGTCACACCTCCAAAGGAAAGCCTAGATTGCTCTCAACCCTAATGTCACGTTTAAGGGAAAACAATATGAAAGGATAATCAAGATTAAAAACTCAATTTTATTCATCAATGATGGAAAACATAATAATCAATGTCAAAGAAACATAAGAAACCCTAAAGTTTACAAGTCCGAATACCCCACGAGGGGTTTAGCTCCTCATAGAGCTATACATGTTCATCAACGTGAGAAATAAAGCATAAAACATAGACATCAATGAAAAACCCCCTCGAATTAGTGTGGCCGTGGTCTTGTGCAAACGTCGAACCTCGAAATCGATGCCGACGACGCGCTAGAACCTCCACGAAACCCTCTCCGAAACCCTAGCCGCACTCCAGAAAGCTGGGGAAAAGATAGGTCAAAAGATCCCTCCAAAGGTTGCAAAAATCCCCTTTTATAATGTTGAATCGCGGCTTTAAAATTGGACTTATCGGGGGCTTCACACGGCCGTGTGGAATTTCCACACGCCCGTGTGAAGCTTCTGTCTCGGCTGAAAAATTAATTTCACACGGCCGTGTGGAATTTCCACACGCCCGTGTGTCTTCACTGGATGGCTAAAATTGCAAAACACACGGCCGTGTGGAATTTCCACACGCCCGTGTGACTTATCTGTCTGGCTGGAAAATGGCTCACACGGCCGTGTGGAATTTCCACACGCCCGTGTGACTTCTCTGGAACACTAATCTTCAGCTGAACAGGCTTGGTAACTTGCCGAAACGCCTCCCGGGTCCATTGTTCTTCATCGAGGCCATTACTTGGGCACACAAGCAACGGTAGGTCGCGCCGATTGCTTCAAGTCTTCTTCTTTCGCGAGATTCTCCTAAGTAACACAGATTGGACTTGTTGTGAATGTGACTGCCTTTGTGCCCCTCCAAAAGAGGTTGGCACACATCCACAAGTCCAAATACGTGCTTCGTTCCTTGCTTGGTCCGAAAACATCCCAACATTGGCGAACGCGACCTAATTTCATTCTTCTTCTCCAATTAGGCTCCACAATACCTTCAATGCACAAGAGAACACAAATGCACACATTTAGTGATAAAACCTGATAAAAAGTATGCTTAATGTAAGATAATAGCGCTTCGCGATACTATAACACAAGCACTTATCAGGTACCTTGCACTAGATTTAACAACCAATGGTTAAGATCATCATAAGGTTAAGGTTAAAAGATGAAAATATACGAATGGGAAAATTTACAATGAAAGAAAGAGAAAACAAGTAAAGAAAACAAAATTAATAAAAAAATGGTCAAATCAACAAGTTCCAACTTTTCTGAGTATTCCTTGTGGGTCCCCGAAAAAAAATAGATTATCCCTATGGTCATGGTGATAATCCCTAATCCCATACAAGTATTGGTGTGGAATCTCTTCCGTCCAAATCCTTCTATGATTGCAATACACATAGAGAAATCTCTAATTAGGGCAGAAACTCAACCTAGATCCAGCCCTAATGGTTGGAGCGGTATGAAAAAGCTGATGGTCATGGCATGTTCATACATGAATCCCCAATAAGTGATGTATGTCTAATACAAGAGTAATGGTCACATGGCAAGTACAAATTAAAAGTTCAAATACAGAGTTCTCATGCGAATAAACACATCAATGTACACCAAGCTTAAAAATACTGTACCAAGTTACTACAGAAGCACTCTAGTAAGTCATTGTAGCAAAATACTGTAGCAAGTTACTGTTCACTGCCTGCAGAAAATCAGTAATTCAGCAATTTCACACGGCCGTGTGGAATTTCCACACGGCCGTGTGAAATCCCGATCTCAGCCTGTTTAAAGCTGGGACTCAGCATTATAAAAGGCCGTTTTGCAGACCGTTTTTGGATCTTTTTGGCTCTCTTCTGACCTAACTTCTGGAGAGGTGCGGCAAGGGTTTGGAGAGGACTTCGTGGAGGTTTGGAGCGCGTCATCGGTGTCGACATCAACGTCCGACGGCCGCACAAGACCACGGCCACAACGCACACAAGGGGGTTTTCATCTATGCATTCAATTTGTGTTCTTATTATTATTTTGATGGATTTGTATAGCTCCATTAGGAGCTAAACCCCATGTGGGTATTCGGACTTGTAAACCCTAGGATTTTTATGTTTGTTTGACATTATTATTATGCTTTTCCATTATTGATGAATAAAATTGAGTTTCAATCTTAATCTGTTCTTGATATTGTTTTCCCTTAGCCGTGACACTAGGGTTGAGGACAATCTAGGTTATCCTTTGGAGGCGTGACAACTCCTATAGGATTAGACTACTTAGGATTGAAGATGGTTGAGCGGGTGAGTCGTGAGGTAGCGGAACATCCCCTTTCCCCTCCGATTTGATTCTCCCTACCTCCATGTTCCATGATCTATTTGCGGTTGAGATAGAGTCAGGTGTTAGGAGAAAAACTCCCCTAGGGCTTAGTTGCGCGAGCAACAAGTGAAGGGTTGAAGTGAATCTTAGTGCTTTGACTTAATTTAAACTAGGGTTCTTCCACCTGGACCAAAGGGTTAAAACTATACATAGGAGCAGTGTTAATCACTAGGAATCCAGAGAAATTGAAACAATTCCACGTAGTGTGAGGCTTAGCTAGATAGACTCTCCTAGGGCTTAGTTGACAGGTCAACGAGAGTCAAGGGTCGTCGTGAAACCTAATGCCGAGGCATAGTGTTGGGGTTAGTCACGGTTGACCTTAGATTTGGGACTGTGTGTTTAAGGATCTCCTCAACTCAATTGACGTCAATAGAAAAGCATAATAGCATTGTCTTGCACTAGAAGCATAAGTCCTAGGTGTAGTTTGTCCGGGTACCCATCTTTACTCATTGCTTATCCTTCTCTTTGACTCCTACTTGCATTCTCTCACCTTCCACAACTCTATTTAATTCTTGTTTATATTAGTTTCGTTTACACTCATTCATTGATTTCTTTCCACACATCGCATTAGCTTCATAGTGAATACTTGTATCTCAAATCTATATTCCGTGTGGTTACGACTACCCACTCACCAAGGTATTTTATTACTTCTACAACCCGTGCACTTTCGGGCCGCCTGTCAAAGGTTTTGGTGTCGTTGCTGGGGAATAGGTGTATTTTTTATACTTGTTTTTCATTATTCTAGCTATTTCACTTCTTTTTCTATTTCACACTTCTCTTATCTATCATTGTTCTTATTTGTTTTTTTTTTTTTTTTGGCTTCAGGTTATGACCCGCGGGAACCCTTCGATTCTTGTTGAAGGAGACCTGGAGATTGTTAGAAGAACAAATCAAAAAGGGAAGGAACCTATGGAAGAACAATCCAATTAAGCAAATATTGATTCATAAAGGTCAGAAGCATTGGCACAACAGAATGAAGAACAGAGGACATTGTCTGATTTTGCTAGACTCGCGGTGATGGGGACCCAATCAAGCATTGTGAGACCCCAATTACTGCAATGAATTTTGAGTTGAAGCCATCGTTCATTCAAATGTTACAACAGTCCGCACAATTTAATGGGTTGGCCGATGAAAATCCCAACAACCACATAGAGAACTTTCTTGAAGTGTGTGACATGTTGAAGATCAACGGAGTAACGGACGACACTATTCGTTTGAGAGCCTTCCCATTTTCATTGAAGGAAAAAGCAAGACATTGGCTTCATTCATTATCGAGAGCATCTATCACTACTTGGAAGGAGATGGCCGAGCCATTCTTGGCTAGATATTCTCTCCGGGAAAATCAGTAAGTTTCTGGAATGAGATTTCATCCTTTATGCAAATGGAATTGGCGTCTCTATTCGAGACATGGTATAGGTTCAAAGAGCTCCTTCGTAAATGCCCGCAACATGGATTCCCCGAGTAGATGTTTATTCACAACTTTAACAATTGGCTGAATCCGAGTACCAAGCAACTCTTAGATGCAGCGGCAGGAGGAACTCTAGGAAGCAAGACTACCGGTAAAGCCCGGCACCTTATCAAAGAGATGGCTATGAATAACTATCAATGGAACACAAGGGACCGAAAGAAGGTGGCCGGAATTCATGAGGTTGATGTAGTTACATCTTTGGCGGAATAAGTAGAGTCATTGAGTAAGAAGTTAGATGTTCTAACTTCACCAAGAGTTGCGGCCATCACTACTTGTAACGGTTGTGGGGGAGGTCACGCTTCGAGTGATTTTCTGATTGCTATTGGAGGCACTAGTACGGTGGAGCAGGTCGATTTTGTGGGCAATGCTTATAGAGGACAAGGCCAAGGTAACCCGTATAGTGGAACTTACAATCCTGGGTGGCGGAACCACCCGAATTTCTCATTGAGCAATCAAGGGTAGTCGCAACAAAAGGGCGACGCACCACCGGGATTTCAAAATCAACAAGCACTGAACCTAGAAAGCCGAGTGACCGGGCTAGAGGGGAAGATGACCGATCTAGAGAAAGCCCTCATGAGGTTCATTTCTTCGTCGGATGCTAGATTTCAGTCGGTGGAAGCTACACTTCACAATCACACCACCTCCCTACATAATTTGCAGAATCAAGTGGGGCAAATTGCGAAGCCTTTGGCGGAAAGACCTCAAGGAAGCTTGCCAAGTAATACGGAGACCAATCCGAGGGAGCAATTGAAAGCAACCACCTTGAGAAATGGAAAAGAGGTTGAGAGAAATCTCCCTCTCGAGAAGACAAAGGAAGCACCCGAAGTTGAAGAGGTAGGGGAAGAAACATCAAAGGAGAAAGAGGTGGCACCACCACCCTACAAGCCAAGGATCCCCTATCCTTCGAGGTTGAAGAATGACCAAGATAATGAGCAATACAAGAAATTTTTGGGTATTTTCAAACAGTTGCACATCAACATACCGTTTGCGGAGGCATTGGCCCAAATGCCTAACTATGCGAAGTTCTTGAAGGACATCTTGACCAACAAGAGGAAGTTGGAGGAGAGTGCAGCTGTAGTTCTTGATGCTAATTGCTCGGCCATCGTACAAAAGAACATGCCGAGTAAGAGAAAAGATCCCGAAAGTTTTATCATACCTTGCAATATTGGCAACTTGGGAGAAGAGATGGCATTAGCCGATTCGAGGCAAGCATCAATGTCATGCCCTACACCTTCTTCCAAAAGCTAGGCTTGGGTGAGCCTAGACCTACTCAGAAGACACTTCAACTTGCGGACAGATCGGTGAGGCATTAGAGAGGGATTATGGAAGACGTGTTGGTGAAGGTAGACAAATACATATTTACTATTGACTTCATGGTGTTGGATGTCGATGAGGATGTCGAGGTGCCATTGATCCTTGGAAGGACCTTCTTGCGTACTTCCAAGGCTTTGATTGACATGGATAGCGGGTAGCTCACATTGCGAGTTAGAGATGACAAGCTTACATATCGCCTCGCCGAAGCCATGAGACACTCTCTTGACTTTGATGATACTTTATATTTTCTTGACACCACCGATGAGCTAATTGATGATTAGGTGTAGGAAATGTTGAACCTGGATCTGTATGAAGGGTGGTCGGACCAAGACGTGGAGATCGAAGAAGAAGTGCTTTCATTTGCTCTAGTCGAGAAAGAGGTCAAACCGGACCCGGGACTCATGAAAAAGATGATAAGAAAGATAAAGAGAGCGAAGAGGCACTACACGAAGAGACCCATGGACAATGGGGATGAGCATTCACGGAGTAAGGGTGGTTCACCCTTGTGTGGTAACAAAATTGCTAACTCTCCCTCTATTCTACAAAAATTATGTACTGCATGCTTTCAAATTGTAGGGAAGAGGGTAACTTTCATTCATGAGCGGCCGTAAGGTAAGACCAAGTACGTCAAGCTAAGTGACGTTAAACAAGCGCTTCTTGGGAGGCAACTCAAGGTTTTACAGTTTTTCTAGGATCTAGTTTAGTTCTAGCATGAATAAAAATCTTAGTTTTGGTGTCCTAAATTGTTAATGCATATGCTGTGATTTTATTATGGATTGTTGATGTTTTCGTGTGCCTAAACGATTATTGATGAAGTTTGAGTTGGTTGAGTGTGTTTTATATGATATCTGTTCGTGTTTTTTATGGTAATTCACAGGCTTTACGTATTGTGTCAATGTTTCTGAATTTTTCTGTGAGTTTGTGAATTTTTCTAAGTAAACCAGAGACTACACACAGCCGTGTGAAATTTTCACACGAGCGTGTGTTACTAAATAGGGCTCAACCAGAGAGGGTTCAACCAGAGACCTTGCCCCTGTGAAAAACCTCAGAAGAGGCACACGACGGTGTGGAATTTCCGCACGGCTATGTAAAATTTTGCAGAACTTGAACTCTTTTTCCCGAGAGTCCACAGGGACATGTGGCTGCCCTTATGGGTGCGCATGTGCTAAGGCACACGGCCGTGTGGAATTTTCACACAGTCATGTGAAATTCTGCAGAGAGTCCCCTTCTTTCCCGCGAAACCATAGGGGCGTGTGGCTGTCCCTGTGGGGGCGCTTGTGAAAAGCACAAGGCCATGTGGATTATTCACACAACCGTGTGAAACACTTAGAGGTTTTTGGGTTGATCTAGAGAAGTCACAGGGTCGTGTGGGTGCCCCTGTGGCTGGCCTTGTGCTTGGCCAGGTTGGGCACACGGCCGTGTGAAAATTTTCCAAAGACCTTCTGTGTTTCCCGTGAATCCACAGGGGTGTGTACCAGCCCCTGTGGAGCTTCCCTATGAAGTCAGACAACCATGTGGGGGTATCACACAGCCGTGTGGGGTAGTCTAAAGAGTTACCAGAGTGCACACAGGTGCGTGTGCTGGCCCCTGTGAACCCTAATTTCAGAGGCACACGAGCGTGTGGAATTTCCACACGGGCGTGTGAATTCCCAGAACTTCGAAAGCCGCAATTTTCTTTAATGTTTCACTCGTGCCTCTTCAGCTAATCACTCTCAAACACTCTTTGAGCTTCTATACTACTCTCTCGACCTTCTCTCGGTGATTTGTAGAGGTTTTATTGAGTTTTCAGGCTGATTCTTAGGTTTTACATTTCATACCATCGGTAAGCTCTCTCCCCCTCTTTTCTTCATCAAATCTTGATTTAATTCGTTCCTTTTGATGATTTTGCTTGTTTTGAATGATTAAAGTATAGGTGAATGTGTTTGAAATAGAATTACAACGAATTTAAATGTAAAAAGAAAATTTTTGGCCCCCACGGCGGTGGGGCTTTGTCCGCCCGATAATCCACACGGGCGTGTGAAATTTCCACACGGCCGTGTGGATTTCTGCAGATTGAGCATTTCAACTATTTTTTTATCGTTTCTCTTCTCAATTTTGCAGATATGTCTTCTAGGGCTAAGAAGCAAGCAGGGAAACGCCCCCGTGAGCCTTCCCCACCACCCGAGGAGATTGATTTCCCTTTACCTGAGCATCGGGTGCGGTTCAAGAGACTATCGACATTCTGATTCAGATAGTCACGATATCTGGACCTGAGCACCATTAAAGGGATACAGGGGGTGACAGTATTGCAGACGAGGTCGAGGAGTTATTGTCTATGGGCAGTTGGCAAACATTACTGATGATTAGAGAGCCAGCTGTTTGAGAGGTGACAGTCGAGGTCTTGCCCTCGTTCAAGTTCGACAGATCATACAGTGCTTTCGCTACACCAGATATTATTTAGTTCAGAGCACTAGGATGACATTTCATCCTCAGTGTGACCCAGTTCTCGGCCGTGATGGGGTTATATGATGAGGCCTATAGACAGACAAAGGAGTACGAGGGGCTTCCCACTGATTACCCCGGTACTTTGACTCTACAGCACGCTTATAGCAGATTATACGGACAGGGATAGTATAAGTCGGGGGTGTCCAAGGCCACTTGCAGTACAGGTTTCTTGAGCCGCCAGGAGCTCCTCTATTTGTATTCTATGGTGGAGAGTGAGCCACTTCACCTGGGGTACATTGTAGCGGACTATATTCGCCACCATGGCCTGTAGCCCAGGGTGGGAGTTATCTTCGCAGGCCCGTATATCACGTGACTGATTATCGGGTCAGGACTTCGGGACGGAGTTCACGGGACCAAGAGGATTTCTACACCGACTCCATTGGGCATTGAGACTATGAGGATGATGGGATTTATGACTTGACCGCAAGCGCACGGGTCGCCAAGTAATACCCCTCACGCACGCGCGAGGGGGTCGTATTCCATGGGGTCCCAAGAGCTGCTATTACTCCCCTCTAGATGTCACTGTCTAGTCTACCAAATATAGATTTAAAACAAGATAAGAAAACAAATAAAAGAGAAAACTATAAACAAGTGGACTAAGGCTCACCACATAAGCAAACTAAGGATGCAAGTAATAATGAAAGTTCGAGGTCCCCGGGCGAGGATCCCCTCGGGACTACTAAAGCTAGAAGGATACTCGAATTACACAGGCAAAGGTGGTTAGGCCAAGAGATGTCCAAAGATAGGTCACCCGATGGTCACGGTGATAACCCCTAATCCGGTATGAGTATTGGAATACGGAATTGCTTCCGCCCAAATCCTCACACGATTGCAATGCGCCTAGGGAAATCCCGAATTAAGGTCAAACACAACATCTAGGCTCAACCCTAATGGTTGGAGGGGTACAAATACCCGATGGTCACGGCGTATTCGTACATGTATCCCTTCCAAACTTGGTGTGTCTAATACTAAGGCGATGGTCACGCAACCTAGTATAACCTAGAAATCGATACACAGAGTTCTCATGCATACCAATACATCAAAGTGCACCAAGCTTGAACCATAAACCACACAAATACCATACATGTAAATCAAGTATTCATACAAGCAAGTTCATCCCAAGGGTCACCGGATTCCCGGCAACCTTGGGAGTCTAGTTCAACATCAATGAAGGAGAAAGTATAAAACACAATAGATACAAGCTAAAGCACATAGCAAACTCCCCTAAGATGAAGACTAGAGGTGGTGATGAGAACTTGATGGATCCGCGCCAACAAGCTCCTAGATCTTCTCCTTGATCGCGCTCCTCTTCTCCCCTTCGATTTGCACCCTAGATCAGCCTCTCCAACTCCTTGAAACCCTTGAGAATGATGGTGGAGAGAATGGTGGCCAAAGACAACAAGAAAAATGCCAAAAAGGCCTTTAAAACCTAATTTCGGGATGCTATGCGGCCCCGCATGCGGGGAGAGAAAGTTTAAGAGAAATTCCGAAAATCGCGTAAGCCGCTACAGTAATATTGCTACAGTACCCCCCCCCCCCCCCCCCCCCCCCCCCCTACAGTAGAACTGCTACAGTACCATATGCGGCCTGCCATGCGCCCGCATGGTAGTCCGCATGAACCTCCAGACCACGCCGTTTCTTCAAGTGTTCGTGCTACAGTGGTTGCTACAGGTCCGCTACAGTACCGGGCTCGAAAATAGTGTTTTTCTTGCCAATTTCTCCTTAAATCATGTTGTCGAGCTCCCCACGGTAACTTTTGTACCTGTAACACGAAATAAACCAATTTAGACCGAAAACGGGCATCCACACATACAAAAATACTCTATTTATACATACACATACATGAATAATACGTACATTTAGGTGTTTATCAGTGATGGTTCGCAGATCAGGACCAGGAGTATACACCATGATCATCCCCCACTCAGAGTGTACAGAGGGAGAGCAGGCTGAGGGATAACAGGCAGCATTAGAGCCACCCCTAGGACAGGAAGAGGCTGAGGCACCACCCACAGCACCTGTGCCACCTCCAGTGTGGATCTTTTCTCCATCTCGAGGCCAAGACAGGTTCAAGCGCCTCGAGAGTGCTGTAGGTATCTTCCAGACAGAGGTAGCCAAGCTGAGAGCTACCCAGACCACGCAGCACACAGAGATAATGGCACGGCTCGAGACTATACATCATGTACTTGAGCAGGCCATGTTGATAAGTGCTCGTGTTATAGTAATGCGAAGCGTTATTATCTTGCAATGAGCATTAATTTAATCAGATTTTATCACTAAAAAGTGTGCATTTGTTTTATTTTGTGCATTATAGGGTTGTGAAGATAAAGTGAAGAAAAGGAACGAAGTTAGATCATGTTCGCCATTGTTGGGAAGATTCTTGGACTAAGCAAGGAGCACGGCATGAGTAGAGACTTGTGAGTGTGTGCCAACCTCCTTTGCAGGGGCACAAATGCAGTCACATTCACAATAAGTCTAACTAATGCTAACAAGGAGAACTTCACCAATTAGGAGATTGAAGCAATTGGCACGATCTACCATTGTTTGTGTGCCCAATTTAATGGCCTCAATGAAGAACGACGGATTTGGGAGCGTCTCGGAACAATACTGTAGCAAGTTACTATAGCAAAAAATTGCTGTAGCAAGCTACTGTTCATCTTCGGCCGAAATTCAGAATTCCAGAGAATTCACACGGGCGTGTGGAAATTCCACACGGTCGTGTGAATTAATTTTCCAGCAAGCCAGAAACATCACAAGCCCGTGTGGAAATTCCACACGGCCGTGTGAAGTCCCGATAAGTCCGATTTTTAAAGCCGCACTCAACAATATAAAGAGCGATTTTGGAGACTTTTAAAATATCTTTTGACCTATCTTTCTCCCCAACTTCTGGAGAGTGCGGCTAGGGTTTTGGAGAGGATTTCGTGGAGGTTTAGAGCGCGTCATCGGCATCGTCACCGACGTCCGGCGGGCGCACAAGACCACGGACACACCATAAGCAAGGGGGTTTTCATCGATGTCTTTACTTTGTGCTTTCTTTCATACTTTGATGAACATGTATAGCTCCATGAGGAGCAAAACCCCCTTGTGGGTATTCGGACTTGTAAACTCTAGGGTTATTATGCTTCTTTGACATTGTTATTATGCTTTTCCATTATTGATGAATAAAAATTGAGTTTCAATCTTGATTTCATCTTGATATTGTATTCCCTTAGATGTGACACTATTGTTGAGAACAATCTAGGTTGTCCTTTAGAGGTGTGACAACTCCTATAGGATTAGACTCTTTAAGATTGAAGAGGGTTGAAAGGGTGAGTCGTGGGGTAGCGGAGCGTCCCCTTTCCCCTCCGATGTGGTTTCTCCCTACGTCCGTTTCCTTAATTTCTTAGCGGTCGAGATAGAGTGAAGTGCTAAGTAGATAAACTTCCCTGGGTCTTAGTTACGCGAGTAACAGAGTGATAAGTTGAAGTGAATCCTACGCACTGGGGCTTAATCGAGACTAGGGTTCTTCCACTAGGACCAAAGGGTTTACCACTAGGAAGGGGTTTTACCACTAGGAGTCCCTAGAACTTAATGCAATCCCGCGTAGTGTGAGGTTTAGGTAGATATACTCCGCTGGGGCTTAGTCGTGCAAGCGATAGAGTGAAGGGTCGATGTGAATCCTAATATCGGGGCATAATGATGGGGTTAGTCACGGTTGTCCTTAGGTTTGGGACCATGAATCTAACGATTTCCTTGACTCAATTAACATCAATAGAGAAGTATAATAGCATAGTCTTCACTAGAAGCATAGATCCTAGAGGTAGCTTTTCCGGATACCTCACTTCATCCATTGCTAGATCCTCTCTATTTTCTTTTACTTGCACTTTCTCATCTTCCATCTTTCTATTCCATTTCTTGTCTTTTATTATATTTACTTCCATAAGTCACTCTTTGATTCTATTATTACTTTTTAACACTCCGCATAGTTTAAATAATGAAATCTCGTATTTTAAAACCCTATTCCCTGTGGATTCGACTACCCACTCACCGGGGTAAATTTTATTACTTCGACAAACCCGTGCACTTGCGGGATACACGCAAGGGGTCATGTCACATGTCATCACCATTCGTGGTCCACCCCAGAGGTTCTACCCCTACTCCACCATCTTCTCCGGCTTCATCAGCTGCAGATCCACCAACAGAGCCTACAGCAGCACCAGAGGCTCCAGATCAGGACACCGACGCTGAGGCATTATAGTTTTATTTTTATTTTGATTTCAGTTGTACTTTTTCTTTTATATTTTTCACTTGTAGCACTGTAGCAAAAACAGTGTAGCAACATAGTGTTCACTTTCGGCCGAATTTTAGAATTTTAGAGAATTCACACGGGCGTGTGGAATTAACACACGGCCGTGTGAATCAATTTTTCAACAGACAGAAACTTCACACGCCCGTGTGTTAATTCTACACTGCCGTGTCAAGTCCCGATAATTCTAGGGTTTCAGAGAGGACTTCGTGGAGGTTTGGAGCGCGTCATCGGCATCGTCACTGACGTCCGGCGGCCGCACAAGACCACGGCCACATCTTACGTGAGGGGGTTTTCATCAATGTGTTTTATTTATACTTTCTTTTATATTTTGATGAACATGTATAGCTCCATGAGGAGCTAAACCCCTCGTGGGTATTCGGACTTGTAAAACCCTAGGATTCTTATGTTTCTATGACATTGCTATTGTGCTTTTCCATTATTGATAAATAAATCGAGTTTCAATTTTAATTATCTTGTGCTATTGTTTTTCCCTTAGCCGTGACACTAAGGTTGAGAGCAATCTAGGTTATCCTTTGGAGGTGTGACAACTCTTATAGGGTTAGACTCCTTAAGATTGAAGAGGGTTAAGAGGGAGAGTTGTGAGGTAGTAATGTACCCCTTTCCCCTCCGGTGTGATTTCTCCCTACCTCCATTTCCTTGGTTAATTAGCGGTTAAGATAGAGTGTTAGGGCTCCATCTAGACTAGGGTTCTTCCACCAGGACAAAAGGGTTAGAACTACATAGAGGAATAGGTTTTATCACTAGGAATCCCTAGAGCTTAAAGCAATCCCACATAGCGTTAGGGTCAGGAAGATAGACTCCCCTAGGGCTTAGTTAACAGGTCAACAAGAGTCAAGGGTAGTAGTGAATCCTAATGCCGGGACATAATGATGGGGTTAGTCACGGTTGACCTTAAGTTTTGGGACCGTGAGTTTAACGATATCCTCGACTCAATTAAACATCAATAGGAAAGCATATTAGCATAGTCTTGCACTAGAAGCATAAGTCCTAGAGGTAGCTTGTCCGGATACCCTATTTCACCCATTGCTAGTCTTTTTTTCATAACTCCTACTTGCTTTTCTCTTGTCTTCCATCTCTCTGTTTAAATTCCTGTCTTTTAGTATAATTGATTTCGTAATCTACTCACCAATTCGATCATCACTTCTCGTATATCGCACAACTAAATAGCAAATTCTTGTGTTTTAAATCCCTATTCCCTGTGGATTCGACTACCCACTCACCAGGGTAATTTTATTACTTCGACAAGCCTGTGCACTTACGGAACACATGCAAGGGGTCGTGTCAAGTTTTTGGCTCTGTTGCCGGGGAATAGGCGTATTTTTAATACTTGTTTTTGCTACTTTAGTTATTCATTTCATTTTCTATTTCACACTTTCTTTACCTATCATTGTTCTTATTTTTCTTTTTATTGTGTTGGCTTCAGGTTATGACCCGGGGGAACCCTTCGATTCTTGTTGAAGGAGACCCGAACATTGGTAGAAGAACGCATCGTAAAGGGAAAGAGCCTGTGGAAGAACAATCCAAGCAAGCCAGCATAGATTCAGAAGGGTCAGAAGCAATGGCAGAACAAAATGAAAAACAAAGGACATTGTCTCACTTTGCTAGACCTGCGATAATGGGGACCCAATCAAGCATTATGAGGCCCCCAATCACCGCGAACAACTTTGAGTTGAAGCCGTCATTTATTCAAATGTTGCAACAATCCACACAGTTTAATGGGTTGGTCGATGATGATCCTAACAACCATCTTGAGAACTTTCTTGAAGTGTGCGACATGTTGATGATCAATGGAGTAACGGACGATGCAATTAGATTGAGAGCCTTCTCATTTTCATTGAAAGGAAAAGTAAGATATTGGCTACATTCATTACCAAGAGCATCCATTACTACATGGGAGGAGATGACCGAGGCGTTCTTGGCTAGGTACTTTCCTCCGGGAAAATCAGCTAGGCTCCGGAATGAGATCTCATCCTTCATGCAAATGGAATTGGAGTCTCTATTCGAGACATGGAATAGGTTTAAGGAGCTTCTTCATAAGTCCCCGCAACATGGATTCCCCGAGTGGATGATCATTCATACTTTCTACAACGGGTTGAATCCAAGTACTAAGCAACTTCTAGATGTAGCGGCAGGAGGAACTCTAGGAAGCAAGACTCCCGGTAAAGCCCGACACCTTATTGAAGAGATGGCTATAAATAGCTATCAATGGAACACAAGGGACCGAAAGAAGATGGCCAGAATTCATGAGGTTGATGTAGTTACATCATTGGCGGCACAAGTGGAATCATTGAGTAAGAAGTTGGATGTTCTAACTTCACCAAGAGTTGCGGCCATTACTACTTGTAATGGATGTTGGGGAGGACATGCTTCGAATGACTTTCCGATTGCTATTGGAGGCACTAGTACGGTAGAACAGGCTGATTTTGTGGGCAATACATATAGAGGACATGGCCAAGGCAACCCATATAGTGGTACTTACAACCCGGGGTAGAAGAACCACCCAAATTTCTCATGGAGCAATCAAGGGCAGTCGCAACAGAGGAATAACATACCCACTAGGATTTCAAGGCCAGCAAGCACCGAATTTAGAAGGCCGAGTGACTGGGCTAGAAGGGAAGATGACCGATCTTGAGAAAGCCCTCACGAGGTTTATTACTTCATCGGATGCTAGGTTCCAATCGGTGGAAGCTACACTTCGCAATCACACCGCTTCCCTACACAACTCGGAGAATCAAGCTGGGCAAATTGCGAAGACATTGGCGAAAAGACCTCAAAGTAGTTTGCCTAGTAATACGGAGACCAATCCGAGGGAGCAATTGAAGGCAATTACCTTGAGGAGTGGAAAAGAGGTCAAGAGAAATCTCCCTCTAGAGACGACACAAGAGACACCCGAGGTCGTGGAAATAGAGGAAGGGACGACAAAGGAGAAAGATGTGGCATCCCTACCCTACAAACCAAGGATCCCTTATCCTTCACAATTAAAGAACGACCAAGAGAAAGAACAATACAAGAAATTTCTGGAAATTTTCAAGCAGTTGCACATAAGCATACCATTCGTCGAAGCATTGGCCCAAATGCCCAAGTACGCAAAGTTCTTGAAGGACCTCTTGACCAACAAGAGGAAATTGGAGGAGAGTGCATCTGTGGTCCTTGATGCCAATTGCTCGGCCGTGTTGCAAAAGAACATGCCGAGCAAGAGAAAAGATCTCGAGAGTTCATAATACCATGTAACATTGTCAACTTGGATGAAGAGATGGCATTCGCCGACTCGAGGGCAAGCATCAATGTCATGCCCTACACATTCTTCCAAAAGCTAGGCTTGGGCGAGCCTAGACCCACTCGGATGACACTTCAACTCGCGGACCGATCGGTGAGGCATCCGAGGGGAATTGTGGAAGATGTTTTAATGAAAGTCGACAAATACATATTTCCTGTTGACTTTGTGGTGTTAGATGTCGATGAGGATGTCGAGGTTCCATTGATCCTTGGAAGGCCATTTTTGCGCACTTCTAAGGCTTTGATTGACATGGACGGCGGGGAGCTCACATTGCGAGTGGGAGAAGACAAGCTTACATATCGCCTCGCCGAAGCCATGAGACACTCTCTTGACTTTGATGATACTTTATATTTCCTTGTGATTCACGTCGTACGACGCGATCCGGCAAGCGCACGGATCTTCAAGAAATACCTCTCGTGCGAACACGAGAGGGTCGTATTCCCTGGGGCCCGAGAAGCTACCCTTACTTCTTTTTTACAATGTTGTTCAACCGATACAATTCAAGAGAATGAATAGCATGTAAAGACACTAGGCAAAGAATAAACAATACAAACATACGAGGACAAAATACGGGATGAAATTAGGGCTAGAAGTGGTCACGGATGAGGATTCCTGGTACGCGTTTGAATCGCTCACCCGCAAGTGCACGGGGTCGCCAAGTAATACCCCTCGTGCGAACACGAGGGGGTCGTATTCCCAAGGGCCCAAGAATCTATTCTTACTTCCTTATCACAATGTTGTTTAACCTAATCAATCACTTGGAAGAAGACCAAAAAATAACCTACTAAAGCAAAGAACATGCAAATGGCAAGTATAAATACGGAGGAAAGTGATAAACGTCTAAATTTACATATTTTATACATATACTTGCGCATGCTTTTCATATTTTGTTGATGATTCGATGCTCTTTTGTGGTCTAAATTGTTTTATTTCGTGTTTCAGGTACATTATATGCTTTGGTGACCCTAACGACGTGATTTGAGAGGAAATCTGCACCGAAACTGTCGTTTTAGTGTCTCGAGTACTGTAGCATTAATGTAGCTGCCCGAGGTGCGAAGAGTTGGAAGGAGAATCAAGTCTAGAAACCCTCACGGGCAGGCTCATGGCCGTGAGGTCATCCGCGAGTAGTACTGTAGAAGTCTACTGTAGCAGTTACTTTGCAAAATCACAACTTTGCGGTTTCTTGTAGCCCGTATTACAGGCTCCCTCACAGGCCGTATATGGACCGTGAGGCCACCCGTGAGCTTGCCCGAACTCATCTTTTAAAGGACTTTGGCTTGGGTTTTCAAGGACATCTTGAGTTTTCTTCTTAGGGCCTCTCACCACCACCTTCGAATTGAGGTAGAAGAAGCTCTTGGAGGGCGATCTAGGCAAGGATTTGGCGAGGAGAGCAAGGTTTTGGGAAGATTCTACATCCTAGGGCTTACATTTGGAGGTTGAAGACTAGGGAAGCTACCCCTTGGAGTGGCGTCTTTGGAACTTCTCCGGCCTTTATCCTTTGAGGAAGTTCTTCTCATGCCTTTGTTGGTTGTTTCCATGCATTTATTGTTGTATTTAGTGAACATGAGCACTTAAACCCCAAGGTCACCAGATGTAGGTGAACCTTGGGGGTGAACTTGTGATGTTTTGGATGATTTTGTTCTATTTATTGTTTGTGGCTTGTTTGTGATCCATTGTTTGGTGTTTTACATGCTTGGTATGTATGAGAACTCTATGTATCAAAAGACTTAGGAAATGCTAGGTTGCATGACCATTGCCCTAGTATTAGACTCACTAAACTTGGAAGGGAAATATGTATAAATACGCCGAGACCATCGGGTATTTGTACCCCTCCACTCCTAGGGTTTAGTACTCTTTTGTATTGTAACCCTAGTTTGAGAAAACCACTTCACCCTTTGCAATCGTAGGGATAATCTTGGGCGGTATACGTACCATATCCAATACCCGTACCGGATTAGGGGCCGATTTCCGTGACCATCGGGTTGGCCTAGTCTAGGGTTTTCTCGGTCCAATTAGCCACTTGCATGTTAGTTCAAGCATCCTACTCACTTTAGTAGCCCCTAAGGGAATCCTCATCCGTGACCACTCCTAGCCCTATTTTACCCCGTATCTTGCCCTCGTATGTTAGCTTTGGTTATTTACTTATCTAGCTTCTTTGCATTATATTCACAATCTTGAGTTGTATCGGTCAAACAACATTGTAAAAGGGAAGTAAGGGTAGCTTCTCGAACCCCAGGGAATATGACCCTTGTGTCACGCACAGGGTATTACTTGACGACCAGTGCACTTACGGGATAGCACTCTTCAGAAAGTATCAAGGTAAGGAAGTGGTCACGGATGAGGATTCCCTCGGGGGTTACTAAAGTGACAAAGATGCCCTAACTAGCATGCACGTGGGTGGTTTGGACCGGGAACCCTAAATTAGACCAACCCGATGGTCACGGTGTTGGTCCCTAATCTGGTACGAGTATTGGAATACGGAATTACTTCCGCCCAAATCTTTGTACGATTGAAATGGGTTTAGTGGATTTCCCCAAGCTAGGGTTGAAACACAATCAAGGACAACCCTAACAATTAGAGGGGTACAAATACCCGATGGTCACGGCGTATTCGTACATGTATTCCCTTCCAAGCTTGGTGAGCCTAATACTAGGGCAATGGTCATGCAACCTAGCATTGCCTAGGAATTGATATATAGAGTTCTCATACATATCAAGGCAATCAAGAACCACCAAACAAGGATCACAAACCAAGTCAAATGCATAAAACTAGAAAAAGCATCCAAAATACACAAGTTCACCCCCAAGGTTCACCTACATCCGGTGACCTTGGGGTTTAGTTACTCATGGTCACAAAACAAGTAAGAAAATACATGAAAACAACCAAAAGCATAACAAGAACACTCCCTCAAAGGATCAAGGCCGAATGACGCTTCCAAGGACGCCACCCAAGGAGTGGCTTCCTTTGTCAATCTTCCTCTCAAATATGAATCGAAGGTGTGGACTCGTCGTGTCGTGCTCTCCCCGTCGTCCTCTCCTCAAGAATCGCCTCCAAAACCCGGCCTCAAGCTCCCAAAGAAGGTGGTGAAGTCAAGCCCTCCCCAAGACCTAGGTTCCTCTCTCAAAATGCTCTCAAAAGCCCTTAAAAACGAATTCCAGTGAGTTATGCGGCCTCCCATGCGACCCCGCATGCGGGGAGAGAAAGTCTCCGAAAAATCCCGAAAGTCGCGTAAATGCTACAGTGAAACTTCTACAGTACCGTATGCGGCCTCAACAGCGCCCGCATGGTAACCCGCATGGATCTCCTAACCAATGTCTCCAAGTTTTCGTGCTACAGTGATCGCTACAGTACCCCCGGCTCAGCAACAGTGTTTTTGATGCCGATTTCTTCTAAAATTCTGTCAACGAGCTCGAAGGGGTCACATTGGTACCTGTAACACGAAAGAAACCAATTCAGACCAAAAACAGGCATCAACTCATAGAAAAATACGAAATATATACGCCCAAATACATAGAAAATACATATGTTTAGGCGTTTATCAAACATCCCCACACCTAAGCATTTGCTTGTCCCCAAGCAAACACACATGAAGAAGAGGGACGCGATGATAAACGACTAAACATACGACCTCAAGCTCAACTGTAAAGTACCCCACTAGCACAGGTGGAAAGAAAACTAGAAAGTGAGCTGTACAGTGAGTGATCGAGTAATGGTAGCCCTGTTTTATCCAAAGTGCTTCCGTGAGTGTGTCCTGGCTCCCAACCTTAACCTCCACACCCTGGATTATCCACAGGGGCCCATTCACCACACATATGGTGAGAGTGGCATGAGACAGTTAAATACATCTTTAATACTCAGTTAATAGTCTTTTGGGTTCCTAAATAAAACTCTAGCACTTAAGTGACTGTGCAACAAGTCCCAGGGGACGAAGTAGAGATACGAAAATTCTTTTTTTTTTTTTTTTCTGAGTCCGACTAACATAGACTGCACAACAAATCTTTCAGAAGGATGCACATGCTGATTAGGCATAAGAGCCACCCAACCTACTCAATTACAATCTACATAGACGGATTCATGCTGTACTAGCAGAGGAATACTGTTATAGACTCCACATTTTTTTTGCACTGTACACACTGTATCTCATGTCCCTTGGTAACATGTCACAATAGTTCACTTAAGGCTACAGAAAACAACGAAGGAACTCAAAAGCTCTTAACAGACTATTGAAGAAAGAATTTAACAGTCTAATGCCAAAATCATCATAATGGGTTGGTTAGAGTATACAAGGTGGGAGCAATCATGATAGAGCATGAAAAAGCACTAAAAATAAAACAGGGCATCATTCAAGCACAGTATAAGAATACAACTCACTTCTATCATTCTATCAAGCTAGGAAGTGCTAAACACTAAAATCATAGCTATCATTGGTATTCATGTATGCAAAACAAGTAAAGTACCCCATCCCCACACCTAAAGTTGTACATTGCCCTCAATGTACATTGATCAGCAGAGTAAGGTGCGAGACATGCCAGAAAAATAAAGGAATGAGGTAAAGAAACTTCCCAAAGTGGTCGATGAGATGAACTCCAAATACGCATGAACCGGGGAAAGTTGATCAGCCCTGAAAATAGAAAGAAAGCAAATCATGCCCCAAGGAATAAATAGAGAGCGGGACAAGTAAGCACGAATCAAAAATGGTAAAGTACAGTTTAGGAGGGTCAGGACCCTTGCTAACTGAATAGTACAACAATACAAACAAACAAGTCTAAAAATAAAAACCAGTACAAACAACAAAAAACTAAAAGTGGTGCTGTGAGTCTAGAGATCTGGAGGGAGTGATGGTGCAAAGCACGTGGTAGCTGTGGAGGAGGTGCCGACAGATGATGAAGCGCCGCGCATGTATGATAAGATCTCGGCCATGCTGCTCTCGATGCGGCCCTGTGATGTGGCTAAATCTCTCACTGATGCTGCCAGCACCTCCTGAGATGTCCCAAGGGTCTACAACTGCTGACGGACCTCGATGCGGAACTCCGCGAAACTGTCCTCAAGTGATGGTCGACTCCCGCTAGGTGCTGCATCGGGTACAGGGGCAGACTCTGAATCAGACTCGGATCCTGTCTCAGAATCCCGAGAGGTGTTGGGATCATGGGTGCTCTTGCCTCCACTGTGCGGGAGGTGATAAGTGTCTCCCGACCTCTCAACTATACCAATATGAAGTAGATCGACAGACTAAGTGGTGCGACGGTGCTCACAACGCTCATGCCTTGGGTGAGCTCAATCAATCCTAGGCCCCTGATAATGCACGTAATATAGGTCCGGCAAATATAGCACCAAGACGAGTAGAGGTCCCCTGATGTGCAATAAGTCCGGCAAAAAGATGGCCCAGGTGGATGGGGTACCGCTCAAGGATACTGTACATCATAAGCAAGTCGGTACAAGAAACCACCCCAGTAGAATCAGCGTGACCGTTTACACTTTTGGATAGCAAGGCCTGAATCTATCTGTGAACGGGGTCTATCATCATAGAAGCCTTCATCGAAGGTGAGCGAGCAATCGACCTCCAAAAAGAACCCGGGGAGACCGAGCGTGGGAAATCACGAGTCAAATCCATGAAGTCTGAAGTTCAGGTGACCTCATCAGTGTATAGCCCAAGATAAACACCCAGCTGGTCTTGATTGATCCTATGCCTCTTGCCGAAAGCTCTAAAAGATATAGTACTTGTTTGGCGCGCAAATTGACCGTACCCGGTAACCTCAATTGTGCTCAAGACTTCCAAGGTTAGCTCCCGATAGGTAGGCTCATCAATCTCAAATACCCTATCCCACCCGTCATGAGAGATGGAATCCCGAATGGTACTGTTGAGGCCCAAAGTCCTCAAGGCCTCCCAAAGTACTCAAGTCCTCGCTCTTGAAGGTAGGCTCGCAAACGGGTGGTGGAGAGCTTCTCCTAACTCGCTTGGCGGCCACGTGTTTGATCAGCATCCCTACAAGACAAGAGAAACATCATCAAGCCAAAAAAATTATGAGAAAACTGCTTAATGAAGAACAAAGGCTGATTTTTGGCTACTGCTACAGTAATTTCGGGGAAATTTTGGTAGAGTTTCTTCTTGTAAAAGTGATATTCTAAATGTACAAAGCTTGGAATTCAAGAGAAAAAATTACAAGAAGCATTCACCATGAAAACCACCATGTTTTCCCATCATTTTAACCAACAAAAACCCTAGAATGAGTGAAAAGAAAGCATACCTTGAACTAGGGCACTAATGAGAAGATGAAGTGAAAATCGGCTTAAAGCTTGATAAATCCTTGAAAATCTTCCAAAAATTCGTTTGCTAGGATGAAGAGAGTGTTTGGATGCAAAAAGAATGAAGGAAAATGGTGGAGAGATGAAGGAGACAAGAGAAGAAGATTGATGAAAATTGAGTGAATAGTGAGGAAGTAGGGTGAAGAGAGGGGAAAATAGGGGTCGGGTGACCATGCGGCCCCTTGTGCGGCCGCATGGTACCCCGCATGAGGCTTAGGAAAAAATATGCGGCCTGCTATGCGGCCGCATAGCAGGCCGCATTGCTCTCAGGAATTTTCATGCGGCCCTTTTGCGGCCGCATAGCAGGCCGCAAAAGGCTCTGGATGGCCATGCGGCCTGCTATGCGGGCGCATAGAGGCTGCAAAGATGCCAGGAAATTCTCCAGCACAAGAATGGCTCAAAAAACTCTCAAATTGAACATCGAACTCAACCTGGAACTCAAAAATTACATGAAAACAAAGCCGAAAACACTCAAAAATCATTGTAAACATGGAAATTGAAGCACCAACACTCAAGGAAAAATACAAAGATCATGAAACCAAGGGTGCAACATGATAAAATAAATTAGGGAAAACGACTAAACAACCACCACAATCAAAGAAATCAACAACACTCAAACTCAAAAGCACCACAAAAAAAAATACGAAAAACACCCAAGCACAACAACAACAACTAAGAAGAAAAAATAGATGCAATGAATTTAAAGACTTGGGCTGCCTCCCAAGAAGCGCTTTTTTAATGTCTTTAGCTCGACATGGCTTACCTCAATTCATGGTGGGACAAAGGGGTGAGAGATACCTCCAATTTTTGACGACGCATTGTTACCCGGAAAATAATGTTTCAACCAGTGACCATTGACCTTGAATGTCCCATGTTGTTGATGAGAAATCTCAACGGCGCCATGAGGGAACACTTGAGTGACCGTATATGGTCCATACCATGCATTGAAAAGAAGTACATGATCCCCACTTTGGAAGCACTTGGGTTGCTTAATATGTCGGTCGTGGTACTCCTTCATTTTCTCTTTATACCGGACAGAAGTTTCGTACGCCAAAGCTCGCCATTCCTCTAGCTTATTCAGTTGGAATTTTCTTTTGTGACCACAAAGATGAGGGTCAAAATTGAGTTGCTTTATCGCCCAATATGCTCTGTGTTCTAATTCCACGGGCAAATGGCATGCCTTTCCATAAACCAGTCGGTAGGGCGTCAATCCAGTGGGAGTCTTGAATACAGTTCTGTATGCCCAAAGTGCATCCTCAAGTTGGTCTGCCCAATCTTTTCGGTGGTGGTTAACAGTCTTTTCCAAGATCCGCTTCAACTCTCTGTTCGACACTTCAACTTGTCCACTTGTTTGAGGATGGTAAGCTGTCGATATTCTGTGAGATACCCCGTATCTCATAAGAGCTTTTTCGAACAGGGAGTTGCAGAAATGAGTCCCCCGGTCACTAATGATCGCCCTGGGAGCTCCAAACCGAGAAAACAATCTTTTTAGAAATTTCACAACTACCCTTGCATCACAAGACGAGCAAGCCTGAGCCTCCACCCACTTGGAAACATAGTCCACAGCAACCAGAATATATTTGTTACCTTGGGAACTAGGAAATGGACCCATGAAATCGATTCCCCACACATCAAACACTTCGCAAGATTGGTTCCAGGTTTGAGGCATTTCATACCTTTTTGATAAGTTACCCAATTTCTGGCACCTATCACAATGTTGTATCAATGACTACGCGTCCTGGAACATGGTGGGCCAGTAGAACCCAGCATCAAGTACCTTCTTAGCTGTCCTGGTCCTGCCGTAGTGGCCTCCAGTAGGTCCTGAATGACAGTGCAGTAGGATGTCATTACCCTCGTCCTTTGAGACACACCTTCTCACAATCTGATCGGAGCACTTCCTGAATAGGTATGGATCCTCCCATGTGTAGTGTTTCAGGTCAGCAAAGAATTTTTTTCTTTGTTGAGATGAGAGCCACTTCGGGAAGGTTTTTGCTGCCAAATAGTTCACAAAGTCAGCGAACCACGGAGCCTCATCACTCTCAATTACTCATATGCTACAAAGTTGCTTTCCAGGGAAGGTGTCATTTATTTCTCCTTTTTGCAAGATTCCCTCATATGGATTCTCAAGGCGCGAAAGATGATTGGCTGCTAAATTTTCTGCCCCCTTTTTATCTCTTATCTCTAAATCAAATTCTTGTAACAGCAGGACCCATCGGATTAGACGAGGCTTGGCGTCAGGCTTATTCAACAGGTATTTCAATGCCGAATGATCAGTGTATACAACCACCTTGGATAGCACCAAATATGACCGGAATTTATCAAATGTAAAAACGACTGCAAGAATCTCTTTTTCAGTGGTGGTGTAATTTTCCTGGGCATCATTCAAAGTTTTGCTTGCATAATAGACCGGATGGAAATGGTTGTCTTGTCACTGCCCCAGTACGGCCCCTACTGCAAAGTCGCTTGCATCACACATTAGCTCAAACGGCAGGCTCCAGTCCGGTGAGATCATAATTGGTGCTTCCACAAGCTTCTTTTTCAAGGTAAGGAAAGCATTCATGCAATCATCATTGAATTCAAAAGGGGCATCCTTCTCGAGCAGTTTTGTAAGCGATCGAGCAATTGATGAAAAATCCTTCACGAACCTTCGATAAAACCCCGCGTGCCCCAAAAAACTTTTGATTGCTTTAACTGAAGAGGGAGGAGGGAGTTTTTCAATTGTTGCGACTTTTGCCCTGTCCACCTCGATCCCCTTTTTTGAGATTTTATGCCCGAGCACTATGCCTTCCTTGACCATAAAATGATATTTCTCCTAACTAAGCACCAAATTAGTTTCCTCGCATCTGTCCAAAACTCGTTCCAAATTCTTAAGGCATAGCTCAAATGAATCACCGAAAATGGAGAAATCATCCATAAATACGTCCATGATATCTTCCACCATATCTTCAAAAATTGCCATTATACATCTCTGAAATGTCACCGGTGCATTGCATAACCCAAAGGGCATACGACAGTATGCGAATGTGCCATAAGGACAGGTGAAAGTTGTCTTCTCCTGATCTTCTGGGGCAATGGAGATTTGAAAATAACCGGAAAGCCCGTCCAAGAAACAGTAGTAAGAATGTCCCGCTAGTCGCTCAAGCATCTGATCAATGAAGGGTAATGGAAAGTGATCTTTCCTTGTGGCATTGATAAACGCCTAAACATACGTATTTTCCATGTATTCGGGTGTATGTACTACGTATTTTTCTATGAGTTGACGCCCGTTTTTGGTCTGAATTAGTTCCTTTCGTGTTATAGGTATTGATGTGACCCCTTCGTGCTCGTTGATAGAATTTGAGAAGAAATCGGCGGCGGAAACACTATTTCTGAGCGGGGTACTGTAGTGACTACTGTAGCACGAACCCTTGGGCGAAATGACTAAGTCTGGAGGTTCATGCGGTCTGTCATGCGGGCACTGCAGAGGCTGCATACGACTGTAGAGGTTTTACTGTAGCGGCAATGTAGCAACTTGCGCGATTTCGGGATTTTCTTGGGAATTTTCTCTCCCCGCATGCGGGGCCGCATAGGGGGCCGCATAACCCACTGGAAAAGGTTTTTAAGGGTTTTTAGTTCATTTGGAGGGGAGGAGGCTAGGTCTTGAGAAAAACTACACTTCACCATCTTCTTTGGGAGCTTGAGGCCGGCTTTTGGAGGTATTTCTTGAGGAGAGGACGACGGGGAGAGCACGAGATGACGAATCCACGCCTTTGATTTGCATTTGAGAGGAAGTTTGACAAAGGAAGCCACTCCTTGGGTGGCGTCCTTGGAAGCGTCATTCGGCCTTGATCTTTTCAGGGGGTGTTTTCATTATGCTTTTGGTTGTTTTTATGTATTTGCTTGCTTACTTTGTGATCATGAACAACTAACCCCAAGGTCACCGGATGTAGGTGAACCTTGGGGGTGAACTTGTGTATTTTGGATGCTACTTTCTAGTTTATGTATTTGGTTTGGCTTGTGATCCTTGTTTGGTGGTTCTTGAATGCCTTGATATGTATGAGAACTCTATATGTCAATTCCGAGACAACGCTAGGTTGCATAACCATTGCCCTAGTATTAGGCTCACCAAGCTTGGAAGGGAATATATGTACGAATACGCCGTGACCATCGGGTATTTGTACCCTTCCAATTGTTAGGGTTGTCCTTGATTGTGTTTCAACCCTAGCTTGGGGAAATCCACTAAACCCTTTGCAATCATACAAGGATATGGGCAGAAGCAATTCCGTATTCCAATACTTGTATTAGATTAGGGACCAACGCCGTGACCATCGGGTTGGTCTAATCTAGGGTTTCCCGGTCCAAACCACCCACGTGCATGCTAGTTAGGGCATCCTTGGCACTTTAGTAGCCCCCGAGGGAATCCTCATCCGTGGCCATTCCCTCACCTTGATTTTTCCCCTCCGTATTTATATTTGCTATTTGCATGCTCTTTGTTTTAGTAGATTATTGGTAGTTCTTATTCCAAGTGATCGATTAGGTCAAACAACATTGTGATAAGGAAGTAAGAATAGCTTCTCGGGCCCTTGGGGATACGACCCCCTCGTGTTCGCGCGAGGGGTATTACTTGGCGACCCCGTGCACTTGCGGGTGAGCGATTCAAGCGCGTTTCACCAGGCATCATTAAGTTTCCTGTAGTCAATGCATACCCTCTATCCTGTGACAGTCCTGGTAGGAACAAGTTCATTCTTCTCATTAGCAATAACTGTCAGCCCCCCTTTCTTTGGTACCACTTGCACCGGGCTCACCCATGCACTGTCGGAAATGGGATAAATAATACCTGCATCCAAAAGTTTAATGACTAAGCCTTCATTGGGGAATTGCCCGGGGTCGATGATCGTCCTCCATGAGAATCTTATGAGTGCAGAAAGATGGACTGATCCCCTTAATATCTGAGATTTTCCATGCGATTGCTTTTTTGTGTCTTTGAAGCACATCAAGAAGCTGCTCCTTCTGCCTAACAGTAAGATCTGAAGCAATGATGACTGGGAGTTTTGACCCCCTTTCCAAGAAAGCATATTCCAAGTGCTCGGGGAGGGGCTTCAACTCTAATTCTGGGGGTTCCTCAATTGATGACTTCTGCCTCCCATAATTCCTCAGGCTAGACTGTTCAGTGTCACTACCGTCCCCCACTGCTGGGCCATCAATGTCCACTATGTTGTCCACACACTGAAGCACACTTCCAATCGCACTAGCATTACTCGTAGGTATATGGGCGATTGCCTCAGAATTGCCAGCCCAAACTTGATATACCACACACCCTGTAGGCACCAAAGAATCGGCCAGAGAAGCAACGTCGTCTCTTGGCTCACGAGTGAGTGTAGCAGGTTGGTGATTTGGTGGGCACGCCTCTATCACTGTTTGTTCCTCAATAGATTCCATAAATCGGTAAAAAATGGCCTGAGTACCCAGTTCTTCGTGAATTGCAACGGGCGTGCCATCCACTGGCAGTCCTATCCACTGATCATTGTTAGGGTGCATCACGTCTGACCTGAATGGTGCGCAAGAAGGAAAGAAATATGGTTCCTGTGGAAAACAATTGTAGCCCCAAATGTTAGTCGAAGCCATAACCTAAAGAGAAGAAAAGAAATAAGAAAATACAATACAAACAAAGCACTGACGGAAAAGAAACAAGAATGGTAAAAGAGAATAAAATAAAAATGGTCAAATCAACACGCTTTAAGTTTTCAGAATATTCCTCGTGGGTCCCCGGCAACAGCGCCAAAAACTTGGTACGCGTTTGAATCGCTCACCCGCAAGTGCACGGGGTCGCCAAGTAATACACCTCGCGCGAACACGAGGGGGTCGTATTCCCAAGGGCCCGAGAATCTATTCTTACTTCCTTATCACAATGTTGTTTAACCTAATCAATCACTTGGAAGAAGACCTAGAAATAAATACGGAGGAAAGTATCAAGGTAAGGAAGTGGTCACGGATGAGGATTCCCTTGGGGGTTACTAAAGTGACAAGGATGCCCTAACTAGCATGCACGTGGGTGGTTTGGACCGGGAAACCCTAAATTAGACCAACCCAATGGTCACGGTGTTGGTCCCTAATCCGGTACGAGTATTGGAATACGGAATTACTTCCGCCCAAATCCTTGTACGATTGCAATGGGTTTAGTGGATTTCACCAAGCTAAGGTTGAAACACAATCAAGGACAACCCTAACAATTGGAGGGTTACAAATACCCGATAGTCACGGCATATTCGTACATGTATTCCCTTCCAAGCTTGGTGAGCCTAATACTAGGGCAATGGTCATGCAACCTAGCATTGTCTAGGAATTGATATATAGAGTTCTCATACATATCAAGGCAATCAAGAACCACCAAACAAGGATCACTAACCAAGTCAAATGCATAAAACTAGAAAAAGCATCCAAAATACACAAGTTCACCCCCAAGGTTCACCTACATCCGGTGTCCTTGGGGTTTAGTTACTCACGGTCACAAAACAAGTAAGAAAATACATGAAAACAACCAAAAGCATAACAAGAACACTCCCTCAAAGGATCAAGGCCGAATGACGCTTCCAAGGACGCCACCCAAGGAGTGGCTTCCTTTGTCAATCTTCCTCTCAAATATGAATCGAAGGTGTCAACTCGTCGTGTCGTGCTCTCCCCATCGTCCTTTCCTCAAGAATCGCCTCCAAAACCCGGCCTCAAGCTCCCAAAGAAGGTGGTGAAGTCAAGCCCTCCCCAAGACCTAGGTTCCTCTCACAAAATGCTCTCAAAAGCCCTCAAAAACGAATTCCAGTGAGTTATACGTCCTCCCATGCGGCCCCGCTTGCGGGGAGAGAAAGTCTCCAAAAAATCCCGAAAGTCACGTAAATGCTACAGTAAAATTGCTACAATACCGTATGCGGCCTCAACAGCGCCCGCATGGTAACCCGCATGGATCTCCTGACCAAGTTCTCCAAGTTTTCGTGCTACAGTGATCGCTACAGTATCCCCCGGGCTGAGCAATAGTGTTTTTGATGCCGATTTCTTCTAAAATTCTGTCAACGAGCTCGAAGGGGTCTCATTGGTACCTGTAACACGAAAGAAACCAATGCAGACCAAAAACGGGCGTCAACTCATAGAAAAATACGCAATATATACACCCGAATATATAGAAAATACGTATGTTTAGGCATTTATCAATTCCCTTAGGGGCTACTAAAGTGGGTAGGAAGCTTGGACTAACATGCAAGTGGCTAATTGGACCGAGAAAACCCTAAACTAGGCCAACCCGATGGTCACGGCAATTGACCCCTAATCCGGTACGGGTATTGGATACGGTACGTCTACCACCCAAAAATACCCCTACGATTGCAAAGGGTGAAGTGGTTTTCTCAAACTAGGGTTAAAATGCAAATGAGTACTTAACCCTAGGAGTGGAGGGGTACAAATACCCGATGGTCATGGCGTATTTATATGTATTTCCCCTCCAAAGTTGGTGAGTCTAACACTAGGGCAATGGTCATGCAACCTAGCATTACCTAAGTCTTTTGATACATAGAGTTCTTATACATACCAAGCATGTAAAAACACCAAACAATGGATCACAAACAAGCCACAAACATGAATTAGAACAAGATCATCCAAACATCACAAGTTCACCCCCAAGGTTCACCTACATTCGGTGACCTTTGGGTTTAGTTGCTCACGTTCAACAAATACAACAAAGAATACATGCAAACAACCAACAAAGGCATGAGAAGAACTCCCTCAAAGGATGAAGGCCGGAGAAGTTCAAAAGACGCCACTCAAAGGGGTAGCTTCCCTTGACTTCAACCTCCAAATGTGAGCCCTAGGATTTAGATTCTTCCCAAAACCTTGCTCTCCTTGCCAAATCCTAGCCGAGATCGTCCTCCAAAAGCTCCTTCTTCCTCAGATCTAAGGTGGTGGTGAGAGGCTCCAAGAAGAAGACTTCCTCCTCCCTAAGGAAAACTCTCCAAGTCCTATAAAAAGCTGAATTCGTGCCTCTTCACCGGTGAGTTCATGGTCCATATACGGCCCGTGAGGTAGCCTGTAATGCGGGACGAAAGAATTTGCAAAGATGCGAAACTGCTACAGTAACTCTGCCGCTGAATTCCTTGCGGTTGACCTCACGGCCGTGAGGTTGCCCGTGAGGGTTTCCAGACTTAGAAAAATCTCCAAATGTGCGTGCTTCAGGCTGCTACAGTGTTGCTACAGTATACTGGACCCTAAAACGATGAATACGGTGTGTATTTCTCCTCAAATCACGTCGTTGAGCTCACCTAGGCATCTTTTGTACCTAAAACACGAAATAAACCAATTTAGACCTAAAAGGGCATCGATTCATTAACAAAATACGAAAAGCATGCGCAAGTATATATACAAAATTTGTACATTTAGACGTTTATCACCTTGACACCACCGATGAACTAATTAATGATTATGTGCAGGAAATGTTGAACCCGGATCCATATGAAGGGTGGCAGGACCAAGACGTAGAGATTGAAGAAGAAGTACTCTCCCTTGGTTTAGTCAAGAACGACTTCAAGCAAGAAACGGAGCGTATGAAGAAGATACTTCGAAGGATGAAGAGGTCGAAAAGACACCACAAGAGGAACCCCAACAAAAAGGGGGATGAGCATTTAAGGAGTAAGGGTGTTTCACCCTTTTGTGGTAACAAATTCGACAACTCCCTCTCTACTCTACAAAGATTATGTAATACATGATTTCAGGTTGTAGGGAAGAGGGCAACCTCCATTCATGAACCTCCGTAAGGTAAGACAGGTACGTCAAGCTAAGTGACGTTAAACAAGTGCTTCTTGGGAGGCAACCCAAGGGTCTTACAGTTTTTCTAGGATCTAGTTTAGTTTTAGCATGAATAAAAGTCTTAGTATTGGTGTCCTAAATTTTTAATGCTTATGCTGCGATTTTATTGTGGATTGTTGAAGTTTTCGTGTGCCTAAACGATAATTGATGAAGTTTTAGCTACTTGAGCATGTTTTCCATTGTATCTGGTCGTGTTTTGATGGTTTTCACAGGCTTTAAGCATCGTAGTTATATTTCTGAATTTTTGTGCAAGTCTGTGAATTTTTCTAAGTAAACCAGAGAAAACCCACTGCCGTGTGGAATTAACACACGACCGTGTGGTACCAATTAGGGCTCAACCAGAGAGTCCACAGGGGCGTATGGCTGCCCCTGTGAGTGCCCTTGTCTTCTGAGACACTGCCGTGTGGCAGCTTCCCACGACCGTGTGAAATGCTGCAGAGAATCCCTCTTTTTCTCGAGAAACCACAGGGACGTGTGGATGCCCCTGTGGGAGAGCTTGTGAAAGGCACACGGCCGTGTGGAGTATTCACACGGCCGTGTGGAACACTTAGACAATTCTCGAGATGAACTAGAGAAGTCACAGGGGCGTGTGAGGTGCCCCTGTGACCAGCCTTGTGTTCTTGGCTAGGTTGGGCACATGGCCGTGTGGAATTTCCATACGGCCGTGTGAATATTTTCAGAGACCTTAAGTGTTCTTCCGAGAATTCACAGGAGCGTGTCACTGCCCCTATGAGCTCCCATGTGAAGGCACACGGGCGTGTGTAATTTCCACACGGCCGTGTGGGGTAGTCCAGAGAGTAACCAGAGTGTACACAGGGGCGTGTGCTGGCCCCTGTGAACCCTAAATGTATGGGTACATGACACGACCTTTTGCGTGTGTACCGCAAGTGCACGGCCTTGTCGAAGTAATAAAATACCCTGGTGAGTGGGTAGTCGTATCCACAGGGAATAGTGTTCAGAAAGAAGTGTTATCGCTATTTAGCTAGGATGGGAATCGATGACGAGAAAAGTATGTATGTATAGATATAAAAGAAAATAAAAGAGTGCAAGAAGAATAATGAGGGTAGGAGAGGTAATCGATATAACGATGGGGTACCCGGACAAAGTTCCCCCTAGGACTAATGCTTCTAGTGCAAAACTTGTATTATGCTCTACAATTGATGCCTATTGAGTCGAGGATATCCTTAAGCACACTGTCCCAAACCTAAGGTCAACCGTGACTAACCCCAACACTATGTCCCGGCATTAGGATTCACGTCAACCCTTCACTTTGTTGATTGCTCAACTAAGCCCCAGGGGAGTATATCTACCTAAGCCTAACACTACGTGGAGTTGCTTTAAGCTCTAGGGATTCCTAGTGATAAAACCTGTTCCTATGTGTAGTAGTTCTAACCCTTTGGTCCAGGTGGAAGAACCCTAGTCTAAATTAAGCCCCAGTGTATAGGATTCACATCACCCCAAAACCTTGGGGGAGTTTGTCTACCTAGCACTTCACTCTATTTCGACCTCTAATGAATCAAGGAATCGGAGGTAGGGAGAAATCACAACGGAAGGGAAAGGGGTACATCGCTACCTCACAACTCTCCCTCTCAACCCTCTTCAATCTTAAGGAGTCTAACCTATAGAGGTTGTCACACCCTCAAAGGATAACTTAATAGATTCTCAACCCTAGTGTCACATCTAAGGGAAAACAATAACAAGATAAAATCAAGATTGAAACTCAATAAAAGAACATCAAATTAAGAAAGCATAATAAAAGTCATAGAAACAATATCATCCTAGGGTTTACAAGTCTGAATACCCACTAGGGTTTAGCTCTTCATGGAGCAATACAAAATCAATAAAGAATTTAAGAAAATATGCATGAAAACCATAAAGAAAACCCCCTTGTAGATCGTATCGATGGTCTTGTGTAGTCGCGTGTCTTCTCCAACGAATCCCTTGTCAAGCCTAGGGCACACCTCGCCAAATCAATGCCGATGAGAGCTTCCCCAATAGCTTTCTTCCAAAGGATGTCGATGTCGATGCCGTTTAATCGCCTCCAAAGACCTCCAAGAACCTCTCAAAACCCTAGCCGAAAGCCCCCCAAAAGATCTCCAAGTGATAGAAGGGGAGGTCCCCCAAAAGATCTGAAAACGGGCTATTTATAGGCTGAAATCGGGCTGAATTCGGGCTGAAATCGGACTTCTGTGAAAATCCAGAAATTTCACACGCCCGTATGTTAATTCCACACGGCCGTGTGGAAATTCTGGAATCGTGATTTCTCGGCACCTGTGAACAGTGTGTTTGCTACAGTACATGGCCGTGTGGCTTTTCCACACGCCCGTGTGAACTCTCTGGAATTCTGAATTTCGGCAGAATGCGAACAGTAAATGCTACAGTATTTCTCTACGGTTTTGCTACAGTACTTCTCCGAAATACTCCCGAATCCATCGTTCTTCATCGAGGCCGTTGAATTGGGCACACAATCAACGGTAGATTATGTCGATTACTTCATTTCTCTTCATTGGCGAAGTTCTCCAATGCTACACGAGTTATAGACTTTTGTGAGTGTGACTGCCCTTGTGCCCCTCCAATGGAGGTTGGCACACACCCACAAGTCTAGACTCGTGCCTTGTTCCTTGCTTGGTCCGAGAACTCCTCAACAACGGCGAACATAACCTATTCTTCCTTCTTTTTCTCTAGATCTTCTCCACAACCCTTCAATGCACAAAAGTAAACAAATGCAAACTTTTTAGTGATAAAATATGATTAAATTAATGCCCATTGCAAGATAATAACACTTCGCATTACTATAACACGAGCACTTATCAGTACACGCCCGTGTGGAATTTCCACACGGCCGTGTGGAATTTTCACACGGCCGTGTGAATTCCTAGAACTTCAAAAGCCGCGCATTTTCCTTTGGAATTCCCTCGTACCTCTTAACTTCTCCACTCTAAACCATTCTCTGACCCTCTCCGTCGATTTCCCGATCATCTCCAAGATTTTGGAGGTTTTATCGTAGTTTTTCCGAACGATTTTTATAAATTCTTCATCCACACCGTCGGTAAGAACTTCAAGCCCTAAAAATTCTTCAATTCTTGATTTAATTCGTTCTTCTTGATTTTTTTTCACTTGTATTGAATGATTAACCTATATGCGAACATGTTTAGAAAGAATACAGAACGAATTAGAGTGTAAAATGAAAATTTTAGACTCCACGGCCGTGATGTTCTGTCCGCCCGATGATCCACACGGCCGTTTGTAATGAACACACGGCCGTGTGGATTTTTGCAGATTGAGTTTTTGAACTGATTTTTTTACCGTTTTCTTTTTCAATCTCCCAGCTATGTCTTCTAGGTCTAAGAAATCGGCTGGCAAGCGTCCTCGAGAGCCATCACCCCCTACAGAGGAGCCCGAGTTCAGTATACCCGAGCATCAGACCCGTTTTGAGCGTTTATCGACACCTAGGTTTGGACAGTCACGATACCCGGACTTGAGGAGTTACTTTGAGTAGGTAGTTGGCAGAGGTTACTGACTATCAGAGATCCAGCTATTCGAGCGGTGACACTTGAGTTCTTATCCTCGTTCGAGTTTGACAGATCATACAAGGACTTCTTTGTTCCTGACATGATTCAGTTCAGAGTATTGGGACAGCATTTTAGCCTCAGCATGACTCAGTTTTCGATCCAGATTGGGTTATATGATGAGACTTATACACAGATGGCGGAGTACGAGGGCCTCCACACTGATTATCCGGGCAATCTTACTCCACAGAGAGCCTACAGGGAGTTGTGCAGAGAAGGTCAGTATGAGCCGGGGGTCTCAAAGGCTATGTATTCTATGGCTCAAAGCGTACCATTCCACCTAGGGCACATCCTAGCAGAGTATTTGCGCCATCAGGGCCAATATCCTAGGGTTGGAGTGATTTTCTCGGGACCTTACATCACGAGACTCCTGATGGGGATGGGTCTCGGAGACAGAGTTCGGGGGCAGAGAAGACAGCAATACCCGCTTCCGTAAGCACAGAGACGCTGAGGCTGATGGGTATGATCCGCAGAGCTGGATCAGAGACTTATGTATGGATCATACCCCATCCAGGTCCAACCGAGGGGTCTCCAGGAGCATTGGAGCCACCACCAGGGCAAGCAGAGCCCGAGGCACTGCCCACAGCACCGGAGCCACCTTCGGCGCACATGTTCTCGCCCTCTCGAGGCCTGGATAGACTGGAGCACCTCGAGAGCGCCGTGGGTGTCCTTTAGATTGAGGTGGCCGAGGTGAGGGCCACTCAGAACACACAGCATCAGGAGGTGATGGCCCAGCTCCAGAGATTACAGCAGATAGTTGAGCAGGCCATTACCTCCCCCTTTGTAGTTGATGAGCGAGCGCGCGACTAGCTACAGAGCTAGCACGCGACTCCCCGGCTGCAAGTGCACGGGTCGTCAAGTAATAACCTCACAAGGAGGGTCGTATTCCCTAGGGCCCGAGATCTACTATTACTTCCTTTTGGGAGTCACTTTCTAGTCGATTGAAACAAGGTTGAAGCAATATTAAAATAATAAAAACAAGTAAAGAAATGCAAATAAAATAAAGCTCAATCCGGAATAAAGTTAGAGACGAAGAAGCCAATAATTGGGGAAGGCCTCGGGCGAGGATTCCCCGGGGAGGAGACTAAATACGAAAGACCATGATAATTATAAAATTAGGGTTGGCTTGGTTTTGGTCTGCTAGACTCGGATGTCAACTACCCCGGAACCTTCGTAGTGTAGCCCTAATCCAGTACGGGTTTCTCTATCCAGAAAAGACCCCTACGATGTCAATGAGAACAAGGAGTCTTGATTAGGGTTAATCTAATGCACACTCTCGGCTAAATTGACCCTAAACGCGCGGAAGGCTATTAGCACCCAGAACCTCCGGTGTATTAATACATGAATCCCTCTTTAACTCATCAAGTGACCTAATACAAGCTAGCATCCCGCCAAACAAGTTTCATTCAAAATCAATTCTACGGAATCCATCCATTGTAGATTGAGCAACAAGATAATGAATTAAAACCAAACAATCAAACCAACACATTCATTCAAAACAATATAAAGGTCATTCATACAAAGTCTCCTCCCAAGGCTCACCGGGAGCCCGGTGGCCTTGGGAGGTTTAGTTCGACATCACAAAATTAAGGAGCTCATCATACAAAGATTCCATCAAACAAAAACAAGAAAAACTCCCTCAAAGATGTCGGCTAGCATTGATGGTGTAGCTCATCGGATCCGCGCCGGCGAGCCCTATGAAGCTTCTCCACGTCTTCCCCTTCTTCTCTCCTTCAAATCTGCCCAAAAATCCCTCCAAATCCCTCCAAAGATGATGAGAATGGTGTGTGGTGAAGTGGAGGCCGGGTAGAGAACAACCTTCCTCCAAAAACCCTGAAGATTCCCTATATAATCCCAGAGCGTGTGGGCAGTGTGCGGGCCGCACATGCGCCCGCACGCTCTTCTGGCCACCCTTGCGGCTTGGTGTGCAGGCCGCACACTAGGCCGCACAGCTCACTGGCCAGGGTGTGCGGCCACTCTGCGGGCCGCACAGTGGCCGCACATGGCCGAGAGAAACGGCTTTGTGTGCGGCATGTCGGCTTCCGGGGTGCTCCAAGTCTTCATTTCTTCTTCAATCTTCCCCGAAACGACACGAATACGGTTCGATCATGCGCACTTGGTCCTCGAAACCCTGAAACGAAAATAAAAACATCAAGTGTGCAAAATGTCATCGAAAATACACATAAGTTGCATGAAAGTACAAGAACATCATCGCTAAAGCATGATGTATTTAGGCACTTATCAAATACCCCCCACTTAATCATTTGCTTCTCCCCAAGCAAACGAACATGGAAAACCAAGGATACTGATAAGTGACTAAATACACAACCTCAGGCAAGAAATGAAAATATCATAGCCAAAATGAAACTCAAAACACTAAGCAAAGACCACTTGTGATCATTCACGCATTCATTGGCCGTGTTGTGCTGTGTGTGTGCAAATCCCCTAGTTCGAAGCCCTGTAGTCCAAACAAGGTAGACAGGACCCCGAGGACCACTTCTTGAAGCAATTCACGCCACTTAGTGGAATATGGCCTTGAGGTGGTAGAAATACTTCTAGTAGAGTCCTAAGGATCCTTCCTCTTATTTTCGAACAAGTACCGGTCAAATTTTATTTTTCTGTACACAATTGCTTAACTTTTTCTTTTTTTCTTTTCTGGGACTAACATGAACTGCAAATCCACATTACCTAGAGCTTTGCACATTCATGTAGACAGGATCATGTCCTTATAGCTTTTGGCGAGAGGAACACTGTCCACGCTTTTAGGACAGAGGAGCACTGTCCACGCTTTTAGGACAGTGCTCCTCTGTCCTAATAGCAAGAACCCCAAGTTACTTCGCTATTAGGACAGAGGAGCACTGTCGACGCTTTTATTCAACTTTCCCCCTTTTTTTCGACCGTATTGCAAGAAGGAACAAGAAGAAGGTCCTTAGAACACTATTAGAAGACATTCTAACACATCAAGGCACGAAACCACTAGTATGGGTTAGCAACTAAGAGGGTCACGAAGGTGCTGTGGTCCCTCGCCTAGGTGTCTAGGGTTCTACCTAAGGGAAAAGTGCAAAAAAATGCCTAGAATGACACGAAAATCTCAAGTGTGCAAGGTCATAAGAAGCTTAGCATGTATCACAGTTTCGAACTATAATACAATCACAATTAGATAAGCCATCCTAGGTTTTACAATCATGCAACAATTAAAAATTTTTCAAAAAGTTTCATACAAGTTCACAAAATAAATAATGAAACTAAGACATGCATACCCACACCCCACGTAAAGCAGTACATTGTCCTCAATGTACAGGAATCAGCAGTGCAGAAAAATTAGTGTAATGAAAATAAGAGGGATGGTTTCGTAAACTTCCCTAAGAATTTAGTAAGGAAACTTGCAGGGCATGAGCTCGGGGTGGCCAACACCATGGCAGCATATAAGGTGGAGAGGAAGAAAAATGGACATCTTGTTCTACCGCTCAAGGTCTTCTTTGTCTCCTCCAAGGGGCTTGATCGGAAAGTTAACCTACATCTCCAAAAATAAAGATCAAGCAATGGCAACATGCTGAAATATGCGAACACGAGTTTAGAAAAATGAGTGAAGCGGAAACCACGTGAGCGCGATCAAAATCAAAAATCGTCGCAAACCCCCCGAGGATCCAATTCGGGCGGGAAACTAAAAACCAAGAAATCACCTCGAAGGTACGGAAAGAAATTGAGTGTTGAAAATGTTTTTAACGTTGAAAACGATGCGAGGGAGGTGAAAAGATCAAAGCGAGTGCCAAAAGGTGGAGAAAAGCCGGAAAGAAAAGCATTTCTACAGCAAAACTGGGGCCAGTGCGCGGGTGGTGTGCGGGCTGCACACCAGCCCGCATGGTCTACTGCCAAGCATGTGCGGCCTGGTGTGCGGGCCGCACACCAGGCCGCACGCTGCTCTGGCTGAGGCGTGTGGCTGGTGTTCGGGCCGCACACCAGCCCGCACACCCTTCTGGCAGGGGCGTGAGGCTTCTATGCGGCCGCACAGTGGCCGCACAGAGCTATACAAAATGCTCAGAAATCAGCTATCTTCAAACCAAAACTAGTCTTCGACATTACAAACGCGACGAAACTCATCTCGGACAATTGATTCATGTTGAAAAACACAAAACATACTGGATTTCACTGAGATGGGGAGGAAACAAAGACATACACAATGAAGCATACCAAGAACGAATGAAGAGGATAGCTCACAATCCAAACCTAATTCATACATAACAAAAAATACGAAAATGAAATAGTATGGAATTGTAAAAATCATGGGTTGCCTCCCACAAGCGCTTGTTTAGCGTCACGAGCCTGACGTTCAAGTTTCTCATCATCAAGGTGGTTCAAAGGCAGAGATTTTACCTGAATTTCCCATGGATGCAAATGATGACCCCGTCGGCAAATTCAAGGAAAGGAGAGAATCAACATTTTGCATACCTAGGTCGATGAAGCATGCCATGTGTCCCTTTTCATGAGAGTTCTTGCTTGCTTTACTAACCTTAGGAGTCACCTTTTTCCATGCTCGCTTCCATGATCGTTCTCCTTTGCTTCTCCGTTGTTCCTTGTCCGGATATGTATGAGGAGGGTCTTCTTGTGCCTTCTTTGGTGCTTTTTCCTCCTCAATATCAACATCTTGTAATAATTCATCAAGGGGGTTCATCATAAGGACTTCATGCACACAATCTTCAACTTGCAGTTTTGTATCATCTAGTGCATAGGAAGTGTCATCAAGCTCCTTGGGGTGTTTCATTGCCTCGGGAATTTTAAAAGTGGCTTCCTCATTCCTGGCTCGCAAGGTCATTTTCCCGTCTTGGATATCCAGTAGGGCATGGGATGTGGCAAGGAAAGGCCGGCCAAGTATGATGGGGACCTCAGTAGCGTCATCAACATCAAGGATAACAAAATCAGCCGGAAAGACTAGACCACCAACCTTCACAATCACATCGCTCACAATGCCACGCGGGCGTCTAACAATCCGGTCCGCAAGTTGTATGGTGATCCGTGTTAGCTCTAAGTCTTGAATGCCTAGTTTTAAGAAAAGCTTGTATGGCATAACATTTATGGTTGCACCGGAATCAGCGAGGGCTTTCTCTACAAGCGAGTCCCCAAAATGACACTCCACAATTAGACCACCGGGGTCTTTGATTTTCTCAGGCAATTTGCTTTGGATAATTGCCGAACAACTCTCGCCAAGAGACACCGTAGATGTTTCTTCAAGTTTCTTCCTGTTTGTAAGCAACTCCTTCATAAACTTGGCATATTTTGGCATTTGAGCAAAGGCCTCGACCAGTAGAAGATTAATGTCAAGTTGCTTGATCATCTCCAAAAATTTTTTGAATTGAGTGTCCTCCTTATCCCTATTGAGTCTTGCCGGATAGGGGACCTTTGGTTGGTGCTCTAGCAATTTTTTTCTTTGTTTTGCGGTTCAATCGAATTGTCGTGGTTGTCATTAGCTTCATCCCAACCCACGGAGGTTGTGCCTCTCGCCATGTTCTTTTCCTTGTTTTCAGTTGGCCTAGGAGTCGGCCGAACCTCAACCTCTCTACCACTCCTCAAAGTGATAGCTTGTACATGTTCTCGTGGGTTAGTCTCAGTGTTGCTAGGGAGACTACCCGGTGTTCTTTCTGCCATGGATGCCGTAATCTGTCCCAAGTGTTTTTCGATGCCTGGATTGAAGCTTGCATGTTTCTCACTGTCGTTTCAAGTGTGTTCAACCTTGTATCGGTGATTTGCATGTATTTAGCTAGGACATCTTCAGTAGTGAATTTCCTTTCCGTTGGAGGTGCTTCTGATGATTGTGCCTGAGACCCTGGCGGTTGTGAAAATTTTTGTTGGCCCTGATTTCCCCAATTGAAATTTGGGTGATTTCTCCACCCGGGGTTGTATGTCCCACCATAGGGGTTTCCTTGAAATTTCTGCCCTGATTCACATAGTCAACATGTTCAACTGGGGCGGCATCGGGGACTGAAATGGGGCAACTAGCAACATCATGCCCCCCTCCACAAGTTCCACAGTTCATCACTTGCTTGACACTTGTGCTCGAACGCTCGAATCTTTCGGACATAAGCAAGCTCACTTGCTTCGCTAGTGCTTCGAGCTTCGCATCTTGAGCGGTCTTATTGTCTATTTCATGAACTCCTCGAGCTTGAGTCATTTTTGCCCTCGAACCCCAATGTGATTCATTTCGTGGCATGTTCTCAATTAATTCTTCAGCATCCTCGGGGAATTTGCTACTCAAGGATCCACTGGCTGCGGCATCAATAAGTTGACGATTCTGGTAGCTCAAACCATTATACAGTATCTGTACTCGCATCCAAGCCTTGAAACCATGATGTGGACATTTTCGCAAGAGTTCTTTAAATCTCTCATGGGCTTCAAAGAGGGTTTCAGAATCTCTTTGACTGAAAGCCGAGATTTCTTGCCTTAACCTTGCTGCCTTGCTCGGAGGAAAGTAGCGGCCCATAAACTTGTTCACTATCTCCTCCCATGTCTTTATGGAACCCGGGGCAAGTGAGGTGAGCCACCTGTAAGCGGCGCCCTGCAAACTTAATGGGAAAAGACGGAGTCTAGCTGCATCATCGGATAAGCCATTGACTTTAAATGTCGAGCACATTTGGAGGAATCGGGATAGGTGCTCATTCGGGTCCTCGTCGGCCAAGCCATCGAACTGCACGGTGTTCTGTATCATCCCAATTGGTCTGGCCAAATCAAAATTACCGGCACTGGCAGTCGGAGCTCACTAAACCCTCCCCCGGTAAACTGTGGCTTTGGTATGCGTTTGATTCTCTCACCAGCAAGTGCACGGGGTCGCCAAGTAATATCCCTCGCACGAGCACGAGGGGGTCGTATTCCCAAGGGCCCGAGAATCTATTCTTACTTCCTTATCACTATGTTGTCCAACCTAGCAATTACTTGATAGAGATAACTACAAATAATCTACGAATATAAAAAACATGCAAATAGCAAATACAAATACGGAGAGAAATCAGGACGAGGGAATGGTCACGGATGAGGATTCCCTCGGGGGTTACTAAAGTGCTAGGATGATCTAACTAGCATGCACATGGACGGTTTAGACCGAGAAACCCAAAATTAGACCAACCCGATGGTCACGGTGTTTGGTCCCTAATCCGGTATGAGTATTGGAATACGGAATTGCTTCCGCCCAAATCCTCCTACGATTGCAATGGGTCTAGTGGATTTCTCAAGCTAGGGTTGAAACACAATCAAGGATAACCCTAACAATTGGAGGGGTACAAATACTCGATGGTCACGGCGTATCCGTACATGTATTCCCTTCGATGCTTGGTGAGCCTAATACTAGGGCAATGGTCATGCAACCTAGCATTGTCTAGTAATTGATACATAGAGTTCTCATACATATCAAGGCATTCAAGAAACACCAAACAAGGATCTCAAACCAACACACATGCATAAACTAGAAAGAAACATCCAAAATAACACAAGTTCACCCCTAAGGTTCACCTACATCCGGTGACCTTGGAGTTTAGTTGCTCATGATCACAAAGAAAGCAAGAAAATACATTGAAACAACCAAATACATAGTGAAAACACCCGCTGAAAAGATCAAGGAAGAATGACGCTTCCAAGGAAGCCACCCAAAGAGTGGCTTCCTTTGTCATTCTTCCTCTCAAATGCAAATCGAAGGCGTGGATTCGTCGTGTCGTACTCACCCCGTCGTCCTCTCCTCAAGAATTGCCTCCAAAACCCGGTCTCAAGCTCCCAAAGAAGGTGGTGAAGTTGGGCTCTCCCAAGACCTAGGCTCTCCTCATCAAAAAGCTCTCCCAAACCGTTAAAAACAAGATCCTGCGAGTTATGCGGCCCCCCATGTGGCCCCGTATGTGGGGAGAGAAAATTCCTGAGAAAATCCCGAAGTTGCGTAAGTTGCTACAGTGCCGTTACAGTAAAACTGCTACAGTAGCACATGCGACCCCTGAAGTGCCCGCATGGTAGCCCGCATGAACCTCCAGACTTAGCCGTTTCGCCAAAGTTTTCGTGCCACAGTGAGTTGCTACAGTGCCCCCCCGCTCAGAAACAGTGTTTTCGTTGCTGATTCCTTCTCAAATTCTGTCAACCAGCTCGAAGGGGTCACATTGGTACCTGTAACACGAAAGAAACCAATTCAGACCAAAAACGGGCGTCAACTCATATAAAAATACGCAATACATACGCCTGAATACATAGGAAATGCGTATCTTTAGGCGTTTATCAAACATCCCCACACCTAAGCATTTGCTTGTCCCCAAGCAAACACACATGAAGAACAGGGGCACGATGATAAATGACTAAACATACGACCTCAAGCTCAGCTGTAAAGTACCCCACTAGCACAGGTGCAAAGGAATCTAGAAAGTGAGCTGCACAGTGATTGATCGAGTAATGGTGGCCCTGTTTTATCTAAAGTGCTTCCGTGAGTGTGTGCTGGCTCCCAACCTTAACCTCCACACCCTGGATTACCCCAGGGGTCCATTCACCTCACATATGGTGAGAGTGGCACTAGACAGTTAAAGACCTCTTCAATACTCAGTTAAAAGTCCTTTGGGTTTCTAAACAAAACTTTAGCAATTAAGTGACTGTGCAACAAGTTCTAGGGAACGCAGTAGAGATACTTATTTCCTTTTTCACAAATATACAAATTTTTTTTTCTGAGTCTGACTAACATAGACTGCACAACAAATCTTTCAGAAGGATGCACATGCTGATTAGGCACAAGAGCCACCCAACCTACTCAATTACAGTCTACATAGACGTATTCATGTTATACTAGCAGAGGAATACTGTCATAGACTCCACTTTTTTATTTTTTGACTGTACACACTGTATCTCATGTCCCTTGGCAACCAGTTACAAAAGTTCACTTAAGGCTACAAAAAATAAAGAAGGAACTCAAAAGCTCTTAAAAGGATATTGAAGAAAGAATTTAACAGTCTAATGCCAACATCATCATAATGGGTTGGTTGGAGAGTACAAGATGGAAGTAATCATGATAGAGCATGGAAAAGCACTAAGGATAAGACAGGGCATCATTTAGGCACAGTACAAGAATACAGCTCACTTCTAACATTCTTTCAAGCTAGGAAGTGCTAAACACTAAAATCATAGCTATCATCGGTACTCATGCATGCAAAACAAGTAAAGTACCCCATCCCCACACCTAAAGTTGTACATTGCCCTCAATGTACGTGGATCAGTAGAGTAAGGTGCGAGATCAAAATATAAAAACAGAAATATGGGAATGAGGTAAAGAAACTTCCCCAATTGGTCGATGAGATGAACTCCAAGTGTGCATGGATAGGGGAAAGTTGTGAGGTGCAAGGGGCGTGAATCCTCTACAATGATCAGTCCTGAAAGTAAAAAAAAAAACATATCACACCCCAAGAAATAAATAGAGAGCTGGACAAGTAAGCACGAATCAAAAACGGGAAAGTACAGTTTAGGATGGTCAGGACCCTTGCTAAATGAAAAGTACAACAATACAAACCAACAAGTCTGCAAATAAAAACAAACACAAATGACAGGAAACTAAAAAGTGGTGCTGTGAGTCTAGAGATCTAGAGGGATCGATGGTGCGAAGCATGTGGTGGCCGTGGAGGAGGTGCCGACAGACGACGATGAGCTGGGCAAATAGGATACGATGATATAGGGGAAGTGGAGGTGCGAAGCATGTGGTGGCTCTGTGATGTGGCCAAGTCTCTTACTGATGTCGCCAACACCTCCTGTGATGCCCCAAGGGTCTGCAGCTGCTCACGGACCTCGATGCGGAACTCCACAAAACTGGGCTCCAGTGATGATCGACTCCCGCTGGGTCCCGTGTCAGGTATAGGGGAAGACTCTGAATCAGAATCAGATCCCGCCTCAGAATCTCGAGAGGTGTCAGGGTCATGGGTGCTCCTGCCTCTCCTGCGTGGGAGGCGATAGGTGTCTCCCAACCTCTCAATTATCCCGATAGAAAGCAGAGTCGTCAGGCTGAGTGGTGTGACGGAGCCCACAATACTCATGCCCTGGGTAAGCTCAATCAATCCTGGGCCCCTGATAATGCGCGTGATATATGGTTCGACAAATATAGATCCAAGGCGAGTAGAGGTCTCCTGATGTGCTATGAGTCTGGCAAACAGGTGTCCCATGTGGATAAGGTACCGCTTAAGGATACTGTACATCATCAGCAAATCGGTACGAGTCACTACCCCGGTAGAGTCAGCGCGACCGTTCACACTTCTGGATAACAGCGCCTGAATGTATCTATGAATAGGGTCCGCCATTGTAGAAGCCTTCTTCGATTGTGTGCAAGCAATGGCTTTCCAAAAAGAATCAGGGCAAACAGAGCGTGGAAAATCCCGAGGCAAATCCTGGAGCTCCGAACCGATGAGGGACTCAGGTGTATAAAATCTGAGGTACATGCCTAACTGGTTGTCAGTGATCCTGTGCCGCTTACCAAAAGCTATGAAAGTGATGATGCTAGCTTGGCGCGTGAAAGGAGAATACCCGGAGACCTCAAACGTGCTCAACACTTCCAAAGTCAATTCCCTATAAGTGGGCTCATCGATCTCAAGAATGCCATCCCATCCACCATGGGAGATGATGTCCCAAACGGTATCATCGATGCCCAAAGTCTTCAAAGTGTTCCAAGCGATAATCTTCACGTTGTCGAACCTCCTTTTGGATAAGAACGAGAATCTTGTCTTGTGGGCTTCGTTCTTGAAGGTAGGCTCGTAAACGGGTGGTGGAGAGCTTCTCCTTACTCGCTTGGAGGCCACGTGTTTGGTCGGCATCCCTACAAGACAAGAGAACTTCCATCAAACCAAGAATTTGTGAGAAAAATGCTTAATGAAGAAACAAGGCTGATTTTTGGCTAGTGCTACAGTAATTTCGGGAAAAATTTTGGTGGAGTTTCTTCTTGTAAAAGTGATAATCTAAATATACAAAGCTTTGAATTCAAGAAAAAAAATTACACGAACCATTCACCATGATCAACACAAAGTTTTCCCACCATTTAAACAAGTAAAAACCCTAGAATGAAGAAGAAATGAGCTTACCTTGATCTAGGGCACTAAGGAGAAGATGAAGTGAAAATTGGCTTAAAACTTTATAAAGGTTCGAGTCGGTGGTTTGGTGAGCAGGTTTCTATTACCGGTTGTTCCATAATAGATTCCAAAAATTGGCCGAACACAGCCTGAGCCCCTTGTTCTTCAACAATTGTATTGGCCCTGGCATCTTCCGGTGTTCTTATCCACTGTTCACTGTTAGGGCACATATCATCCAACCGATATGGTGCATTCAAATAAGGGAAAAATGGTTCCTATGGATAATGATTATAAGCCCAAGTGTTAGTCGAAGCCATGGTTTAAAGATAGAAAATAAATAAACAAGAATGATAAAAACGAACAAACGTAAAATTGGTCAAATCAACACGCTTTAAGTTTTCAGAAAATTGGTATGCTTTTGATTCACTCACCCGTAAGTGCACGGGGTCACCAAGTAATACCCCTCGCGCGAGCACGAGGGGGTCGTATTCCCAAGGGCCCGAGAATCTATTCTTACTTCCTTATCACTATGTTGTCCAACCTAGCAATTACTTGATAGAGATAACTACAAATAATCTACGAATATAAAAAGCATGCAAATAGAAAATACAACTACGGAGGGAAATCAGGGCGAGGTAATGGTCACGGATGAGGATTCCCTCAGGGGTTACTAAAGTGCTAGGATGCCCTAACTAGCATGCACATGGATGGTTTAGACCGAGAAACCCGAAATTAGACCAACCCGATGGTCACGGTGTTAGGTACCTAATCCGGTACGAGTATTGGAATATGGAATTGCTTCCGCCCAAATCCTCCTACGATTGCAATGGGTCTAGTGGATTTCTCAAGCTAGGGTTGAAACACAATCAAGGACAACCCTAACAATTGGAGGGGTACAAATACTCGATGGTCACGGCGTATCCGTACATGTATTCCCTTCGAAGCTTGGTGAGCCTAATACTAGGGCAATGGTCATGCAACCTAGCATTGTCTAGGAATTGATACATAGAGTTCTCATACATATCAAGGCATTCAAGAAACACCAAACAAGGATCTCAAACCAACACACATGCATAAACTAGAAAGAAACATCCAAAATAACACAACTTCACCCCCAAGGTTCACCTACATCCGGTGACCTTGGGGTTTAGTTGCTCATGATCACAAAGAAAGCAAGAAAATACATAGAAACAACCAAATACATAGTGAAAACACCTCTTGAAAAGATCAAGGCCGAATAACGCTTCCAAGGACGCCACCAAAAGAGTGGCTTCCTTTGTCAATCTTCCTCTCAAATGCAAATCGAAGGCGTGGATTCATCATGTCGTGGTCTCCCCGTCGTCCTCTCATCAAGAATTGCCTCCAAAACCCGGTCTCAAGCTCCCAAAGAAGGTGGTGAAGTTGAGCTCGCCCAAGACCTAGGCTTTCCTCATCAAAAAGCACTCCCAAACCCTTAAAAAAAGATCCTGCAAGTTATGCGGCCCCCCATGCGGCCCCGCATGCGGGGAGAGAAAAACTGCTACAGTAGCACATGCGACCCCTGAAGTGCCCGCATGAACCTCCAGACTTAGCCGGTTCGCCAAAGTTTTCATGCTGCAGTGGTTACTACAGTGATTTGCTACATAGGAAATACGTATGTTTAGGCGTTTATCAGGCTTCTCATAGTCAGACAATGTTATTCTCCCTTCGGCCATAGCAATAGGAATTGATTCAAGTGCAGCAACTGATCCTGAGGAGGAACCCACCTGAGTTTCCTTCAACCGTTGGTGTATGACGCATTTGATTTCTTCGTTTGGCTCTACAAACCCAGTAGGGTTTGCACGAGTCATGCACATAACGCCTGAGAAAACAAAAGGCAAAAAGGGATATTAGTTAATATATATATACAAATGATGAAAACAAAAACAATAAAAGATGGATAATTACAAATGAAAGCGAAATGACTAGAGCAATGATCCAAAAGTTTTCCTAGTATTCTCGGATGTTCCCCAGCAACGGCGCCAAAAACTTGATGAGCGAGCGCGTGACTAGCTACAGAGCTAGCACGCGACTCCCGGGCCGCAAGTGCACGGGTCGTCAAGTAATAACCTCACAAGGAGGGTCGTATTCCCTAGGGCCCGAGATCTACTATTACTTCTTTTTGGGAGTCACTTTCTAGTCGATCGAAACAAGGTTGAAGCAATATTAAAATAATAAAAACAAGTAAAGAAATGCAAATAAAATAAAGCTCAATCCGGAATAAAGTTAGAGACGAAGAAGCCAATAATTGGGGAAGGCCTCGGGCGAGGATTCCCCCAGGAGGAGACTAAATACGAAAGACCATGATAATTATAAAACTAGGGTTGGCTTGGTTTTGGTCCGCTAGACTCGGATGTCGACTATCCCGGAACCTCCGTGGTGTAGCCCTAATCCAGTACGGGTTTCTCTATCCAGAAAAGACCCCTACGATGTCAATGAGAACAAGGAGTCTTGATTAGGGTTAATCTAATGCACACTCTCGGCTAAATTAACCCTAAATGCGCGGAAGGCTATTAGCCCCCGGAACCTCCGATGTATTAATACATGAATCCCTCTTTAACTCATCAAGTGACCTAATACAAGCTAGCATCCTGCCAAACAAGTATCATTAAAAATCAATTCTACGGAATCCATCCATTGTAGAATGAGCAACAAGATAATGAATTAAAACCAAACAATCAAACCAACACATTCATTCAAAACAATATAAAGGTCATTCATACAAAGTCTCCTCCCAAGGTTCACCGGGAGCCCGGTGGCCTTGGGAGGTTTAGTTCGACATCATAAAATTAAGGAGCTCATCATACAAAGATTCCATCAAACAAAAACAAGAAAAACTCCCTCAAAGATGTCGGCTAGGGTTGATGGTGTAGCTCGTCAGATTCGCGTCGGCGAGCCCTATGAAGCTTCACTACGTCTTCCCCTTCTTCTCTCCTTCAAATCTGCCCAAAAATCCCTCCAAATCCCTTCAAAGATGATGAGAATGGTGTGTGGTGGAGTGGAGGCCAGGTAGAGAACAACCTTCCTCCAAAAACCCTGAAGAATCCCTATATAATCTCGAGAGCGTGCGGGCAGTGTGCGGGCCGCACATGCGCTCGCACGCTCTTCTGGCCACCCTGTGCGGCCTGGTGTGCGGGACGCACAATGGCCGCACATGGCCGAGAGAAACGGCTCTGTGTGCGGCGTGTCGGCTTCCGGGGTGCTCCAAGTCTTCATTTCTTCTTCAATCTTCCCCAAAACGACACGAATACGGTTCAATTGCTCATTCTCATGTAGCCTATGGAAGTTTACCTTAGTTGCAACATTTGTATTCTTAGAGTTTAGGAGAATTTTTAACATTGTATCCTATCATGCTCTAGTTTCTACTTGAATTTTTAAGGAATTTTTGCTCGATTATCTAATATTGCACAACTTACTCTTAGAATCAATTGGAAACTCAATCTTGAAGTTTTTAAGGACAAGTTTATCATCGTTTTTAGTTTTACTTTGGAAAATGCATATATAAAAAATTATATGGAAAAGAGAAAAAGAAAAAAAATATATGAGTTTGTGAATAGTTGCTTTGTTTTATGTATGCATTTGAGATGGAAAGAGCTACCACCCATGAAGTATGTTGCTACTCTCATAAGTCGGATACAAGTTATGCCCTAATGAGAGAAAGAGCTATCTCATGGGATGCGTGAAAGCTACTACCCCGGTAGAAAGAGCTACCTCCTCGAAAGAGTGAAAGCCACCTTTGGCGCCCGCCTAGAAAAGGGCTACCTTCGAGGTTGTGTGAAGCTACTACTTCCTTTCTTGTTTTTCGTATATAAATAAGTCCTTGTTAACAAAAGTTTGAGGAGTACTCATTGGGTTGTCTTGAGTGAGTTCACACACACTTACACATTTTCGAGTTAATTGACCCTTTTTATTCATGTTTTTAGCTATAGCATTGGTAACCTTATGCAATGTTTTGAGTTCCCCTTACTTGTAGAATGCTTCTTTTGCACTTTTGGTGAACCTAAGGCCAAGCACTTTCAATTGTTCTTCCCAAGTACTTTCACGTTTTATTTTTTGCTTGAGGACAAGCAAAAGCTTAAGTATGGGAGAGTTTGATAAGTGCTTGTGTTATAGTAACGCGAAGCGTTATTATCTTACAATGAACATATCTCTTATCAGATTTTATCACTAAATAGTGTGCATTTGTGTATTCTTATGCATTGTAGGTTTGTGGAGCTAATTTGGAGAAGAAGAACGAAGTTAGATCGTGTTCGCTGTTGTTGGGAGGTTTTCGGACCAAGCAAGGAACAAGGCACGAGATTAGACTTGTGAGTGTGTGCTAACCTCCTTTGGAAGGGCACAAAGGCAGCCACATTCACAACAAGTCTAACTTGTGTAGCTTAGGAGAACTTCACCAAGAAGGAGACTTGAAGCAATCGGCACGATCTACCATTGATTGTGTGCCCAATTCAATGGCCTCGATGAAGAACGACAGACTCGGGAGTGTTTCTGCGAGCACTGTAGCATCACTGTAGCTTGTTACCATAGCAAAACATTGTAGCAAGCTAGTGTTCACTTTCGGCCGAATTTCAGAATTCCAGAGAATTCACACGGGCGTGTGGAATTACCACACGGTCATGTGAATCAATTTTTCAGCAGACAGAAACTTCACACGCCCGTGTCTTAATTCCACACGGCCGTGTGAAGTCCCGATAAGTCCAAAATTTAAAGCCGCACTCAGCATTATAAAAGCCCGATTTGGAGACTTTTGACATATCATCATTTGACCTATCTTTCTCCCGAACTTCTGGAGAGTGCGTCTAGGGTTTCGGAGAGGACTTCGTGGAGGTTTGGAGCGCGTCATCAGCGTCGTCACCGACGTCCGGCGGCTGCACAAGACCATGGCCACATCTAATGCGAGGGGGTTTTCATCAATGCTTTTTATTTATACTTTCTTTTATATTTTGATGAACATGTATAGCTCCATGAGGAGCTAAACCCCTCGTCAGTATTCGGACTTGTAAAATCCTAGGATTCTTATGTTTCTATGACATTGCTATTATGCTTTTCCATTATTGATAAATAAATCGAGTTTCAGTTTTAATTATCTTATGCTATTATTTTTCCCTTAGCCATGACACTAAGGTTGAGAGCAATCTAGGTTATCCTTTGGAGTTGTGACAACTCCTATTGGGTTAGACTCCTTAAGATTGAAGAGGGTTGAGAGGGAGAGTTGTGAGGTAGCGATGTACCCCTTCCCCTCCAGTGTGATTTCTTCCTACCTCCATTTCTTTGGTTAATTAGCGGTCAAGATAGAGTGTTAGGGCTCCATCTAGACTAGGGTTCTTCCACCTGGACCAAAGGGTTAGAACTACATAGAGGAACATGTTTTATTACTAGGAATCCCTAGAGCTTAAAGCAATCCCACATAGTGTTAGGGTCAGGAAGATAAACTCCCCTGGCGCTTAGTTGACAGGTCAACAAGAGTCAAGGGTCGTGGTGAATCCTAAATAATGATGGGATTAGTCACGGTTGACCTTAAGTTTTGGGACCGTTAGTTTAAGGATATCCTCGACTCAATTAAACGTCAATAGGAAAGCTGATAAGTGCTTGTGTTATAGTAATACGAAGTATTATTATCTTACATTGAGCATTACTTTTCTCAGATTTAATCACTAATTAGTGTGTATTTGTGTTCTTTTGTTCATTGAAGGGTTATGGAGAAGATTTAGAGAAAAAGAAGCAAGAATAGGTTATGTTCGCCATTGTTGAGAAGTTCTCGGACCAAGCAAGGAACAAGGCACGTGTCTGGACTTGTGGGTGTGTGCCAACCTCCATTGGAGGGGCACAAGGGCAGTCACATCCACAAGTCCAGACACGTGCCTTGTTCCTTGCTTGGTCCGAGAACTTCTCAACAATGGCGAACATAACCTATTCTTGCTTCTTTTTCTCTAAATCTTCTCCATAACCCTTCAATGAACAAAAGAACACAAATACACACTAATTAGTGATTAAATCTGAGAAAAGTAATGCTCAATGTAAGATAATAATACTTCGTATTACTATAACACAAGCACTTATCAAACTCCCCCACACTTAAGCTTTTGCTTGTCCTCAAGCAAAAAATAAAACGTGAAAGTACTTGGGAAGAACAATTGAAAGTGCTTGGCCTTAGGTTCACCAAAAGTATGCAAAAGAAGCATTCTACAAGTAAGGGGAAATCAAAACATTGCATAAGGTTACCATTGCTCTAGCTAAAAACTCGAATTAAAAAGGAAGAAGAACTCGAAAATGTGTAGTGTGTGAATTCACTCAAGACAACCAACGAGTACTCTTCAAACTTTTGTTAACAAGGACTTATTTATATATGAAAAGTAGGAAAGGAAGTAGTAGCTTCACACAACCTCGAAGGTAGCCCTTTCCTAGGCGGCCGCCAAAGGTGGCTTTCACTCTTTCGAGGAGGTAGCTCTTTCTACCGGGGTAGTAGCTTTCACGCATCCCATGAGATAGCTCTTTCTCTCATTAGGGCATAACTTGTATCTGACTTATGAGAGTAGCTACATACTTCATAGGTGGTAGCTCTTTCCACCCCAAATGCATAATTAAAACAAAGCGAATATTCACAACACATTTTTTTTTTTCAAATTGTTTTTTTATATGCATTTTCCAATACTAAAATTAAGAACGATGATAAACTTGTCCTTAAAAACTTCAAGATTGAGTTTCCAAAAGATTCCAAGAGTAAGTTGTGCAATATGAGGTTATCGAGCAAAAAATTCCTAGAATTCAAGTAGAAACTAGAGCATGATAGGATACAATGTTAAAAATTTCTCCTAAACTATAACAATACAACCGTTGCAACTAAGGTGAACCGCCATAGGCTACATGAGCATAAGCAATTGAACGCACAAGTAAAGGTGTGTGCAATGTGAACTCCCCCCCACACTTAAGATGTACATTGTCCCCAATGTACGCATGTAAGCACAATAAAATTTTATAAATTGTAAAACAATTAGTGTGGAAGTAGGCAATTGAAACATTACTCCCCTGAACTCCTAGTGGTACGTTTGATGGAGCTACGTTTATTAAGGGTTGAGTCTCAACGGGTTGTGGAGGACACACGGTCCCATGACCGTGCCTATGACTAGTACTCAAATTCCTTGCATCCATGACCGTACACAAGGGGGTTCAGTGAAGCTCAATAAAAGTAAAATAAAACAAAAGAAAAATAAAGCTAAAAACACCTCAAGCGTCGGTGTCGTCCGTTCTTCGATCTGCGGTGCTGCTGTCGGTGCTGATACTGGTGGATCTGGTGCTGAAAAAGAAAAGATTGACGAAGAAGAGGAGAAAATATGCTTACCGACGAAGTGAAAATCAAAAACTTCGAATATGGTCGGAAAACAACTTAAAAACTCCTTAAATGGACAAAGAGATGGTTGGGAAGATGGGAGGAAACATCCCTTGAGTGTGGAGGTATTTAGAATTGAAAAGGCAAAAATAGATTTTAAAAGAAATCACAGCCTTTTTGTGTTCTGCGCATCCACACGGCCGTGTGGAAATTCCACACGGCCATGTGCCTTCACTGGTAGGGTTCACAGGGGCAGTCACACCCCCCTGTGTTTCCTCTGTTTGCTTCTCAGAACATCCACACGGCCGTGTGAAAATTCCACACGGCCGTGTGCCCAACCTGGCCAACACAAGGCCTGCCACAGGGTCACCCACACGCCCTTGTGGCCTCTCTGGATATCCCGAAAAACTCTAAGTGTTCCACACGGCCGTGTGCCTTTCACGAGCTCTCTCACAGGGGTTGCCACACGCTCCTGTGTTTTCTCGGGATGTAAGGGAAGTTTCTGCAGAATTTCACACGGCCGTGTGAACTTGCCACACGGCCGTGTGCCTTAACACATGGGCACTCACAGGGGCACCCACACGCCCCTGTGGACTCTCTGGGCTGAGAGTTGATGTTCTGCAGAATTTCACACGGCCGTGTGGAAATTCCACACGGCCGTGTGCCCTTCTCTGGGTCACTCACAGGGGCAGCTACACGGCCCCTGTGATGCTCGGGAAGAGCTCGGAGATGGTTCACACGGCCGTGTGGAAATTCCACACGGCCGTGTGTTTTCTCTGGATGACTTAGAAAAATCACAGGCTCTGCAGAAAATTTCAGAAACACATTCATAGCACTTAGAGCCTGTATAAACGATAAAAACACCACCAGAGATCTATGAAAACACACTCAAACGACCCAAAACTTCGACAATCACAATTAGGCACACTAAAACACCAATAATCCATGAGAAAATCACAGCACATGCATAATAAAATCAAAACACCGAAACTAGGCAATTATTCATGCTAAAACTAAACTAAGCCTAGAAAAGCATTAAAAACTTGGGTTGCCTCCCAAGAAGCGCTTGTTTAACGTCACTGAGCTTGACGTACCTCTTTCTTACCTCAAGGCGGCTTGAAAAGAGTGTGTTCCTCCCGACTAGCATTTGCGTAGCTACTTCCTTTGAACAAAAAATCTAGTTGCGCGGGTGGAGAATTCGTTGGAGGATCCAACCATCTTACTTTTGGCCTCCAAGGGAACAATTTGGGTTGGGAATTGTCCAAGCTTAGCATAGGTGCGTCATTGGATGGTTTAAATATCCTCCCCACATCTTTTTCCCTTCCTAAAATCTCTTTCTTGCTTCTTATGAGTTGATCAATCCCAAAGAGAGATGCTTGCTCCATTACCTTAGGGTTTGCTTCTTCTTGTGTATTTTCATCTTGAAGAGAACATGACACTAGCAAATCCCCTTGAAAATTTCCTTGCTCATGAGCACCATCTTCATTCAAGCAATCCCAATTCTCCAAATGATCTTTTTTTTTCTCTTCAATTTCTACAACATCGTACTCAGTTTGCCCCGTTTCTTCATTATCGTTCACTACCGCATCATCTCTACAAGGAGTTTGCGTTGCTTGCTCTAACACTTCATGTTCCTTGGAGAGTGTGTTAAGTATCCATCTTGATAGATTCTCAAGGTTGTTATAGGAGGCTTCATGACACTTTCGCATGGCTTCCATACTTTGGTAAGAGGCATCGGACGCTTTAATGAAGTTATCTATAGCTTTTTTCCATTGAGGTGCATCCTCTTCAAGTACCTCATCCTTTTGAAATTTCTCTTGAAGTGCTTCCCAATGTTGTCCATCATTATTCCATGAAAAATTTGGGTAGCTCCTTTCATTTGGATGATATGTGTTGTAGCATGGATTGCTTTGTTGTTGTGAAGCAATAATTCTATCAAGGCTTGTATTGAGAGCTTCAACTTTAGAATATAGCTCAATAACTCGATCAATCTCCATTTAGGCTCCTTGCAAGAAAAAGTAAGACAAAACAAAAGAAGAACAAATAAGAAGGATGGAAGAATAAGAAAGGTTAAAATAGAATGAATGATGAATAGCTAAAATAACGAAGTACAAATGTCTCCAAAACGCCTATTCCCCGGCAACGGCGCCAAAAACTTGACACGACCTTTTGCGTGCGTACCGCAAGTGCACGGCCTTGTCAAAGTAATAAAAGTTACCCCGGTGAGTGGGTAGTCGTATCCACAGGGAATAGTGTTCAGAAACAAGTGTTATCGCTATTTAGCTATGATGGGAATCGATGACGAGAAAAGTATGTATGTATAGATATAAAAGAAAATAAAAGAGTGCAAGAAGAATAATGAGGGTAGGAGAGGTAATCGATATAACGATGGGGTACTCGGACAAAGCTTCCCCTAGGACTAATGCTTCTAGTGCAAAACTTGTATTATGCTCTACAATTGATGCCTATTGAGTCGAGGATATCCTTAAACACACGGTCCCAAACCTAAGGTCAACCGTGACTAACCCCAACACTATGTCCCGGCATTAGGATTCACGTCAACCCTTCACTCTATTGATTGCTCAACTAAGCCGCAGGGGAGTATATCTACCTAAGCCTAACACTACGTGGAGTTTCTTTAAGCTCTAGGGATTCCTAGTGATAAAACCTGTTCCTATGTGTAGTAGTTCTAACCCTTTGGTCCAGGTGGAAGAACCCTAGTCTAAATTAAGCCCCAGTGCATAGTGATAAGTGTCTAAATGTATATGTTTTAATATACGTATTTTGTCCACTTAGCATGTATTTTTATATGAATGGATGCCCGTTTTATGCTTAATTTAGTATTATTTGTGTTGTAGGGCATGGAGGAGCCATGATAATATGATTTGGGCGAAAAAGGATGAAATTCAGGCGGCGCAGCACTGTAGCTGAAGCACTGTAGCGTATTTACTGTAGCAGTTGCTGTTGCACCTGAGGAGTTTTGGGCTGGAAATGATGGAAGTACATAAGAATGAACAGTGTAGCATACGGGGCCGTATAAGGGGCCGTGAACATCCAAAGACAGTGATTTTGTACTAGGGTTCACGGCCCCCTATCCACCCCGGGATCCATCTTTCCACCCCGGGATACACCCCCACATGAGACAAGTTTTGCCTTGTCTTTTCCTACCTATCCACCCCGGGATCCATCTATCCACCCCGGGATACTGCAGGAATATAAAAGAACATTTTTAGGGTTTTTCAAAGAGACTTTTTCTTGGCCTTTGAGGCCGCCGCCACCACACCTTCTTGAGGCTTTCCGGCCACATTTCGGCGGCGATCTTCATAGGAAACGAGCACACATCATCACCAAGAGGGAGAGGAGCAAGGGAGAAGTTGTTGGAGTGAAGATCTAAGCCATCATCGACAATCTTGTGAAGCTTCATCCATTCAAGGAGATCATCACCTAGAGGGGGTTTTCATTGCTTCTTTTATGTTTTTATCTTCCTTGTATGTTGTATAAGTGTCCCTTATCATGAGGGATTAACTTATTGTTGTGTTTGGATTTGGATGAACCCTAGGGTTTATCTTGTGCATGAACTTTGGATTGTTGTTGTTAATCTAATTTGATGGTTGTTTGAGGTTCAATCTTTCATGCTTCATGTCTAGAATCGCATTTGTGGAGAAATCCGTGATTCTTTTATGAGTTGTGCGCGTAGATGTGACCTACTCACGTGTACTAGATCTAGGAGAGATTGAAAGGGGATTCTTGTGCCGACATTGCCGAGAGATTGGGTGTTGGTAGCCCTTCTTTACTAGGTTTAAGCCGAAGGATAGTAGGTTTACTCCTATTAGAGATTTCCTTGAACTCATTGCGATCGTAGGTGGGTTAATCCGGAAGAGATTCCGATTAACACTCGTATGGGATTAGGGGTTAGTTGCCGAGAAATTGGGGCTAATCTATTCATGAAGTCTCTAGGTCTCAGCTATCGTCATTGCATCTTTAGATCATCCTAGTTCGGGTCTTAATGACAACCCTAGGTGGATTCCTTATCCAAACACTCCCTTCTCATGCTTGATACTCCCTTGTTTATTTACACTCGTGTGCTAGTGACCCGGCCATTAGGTTAGTTAGTTCACTTTATTTTGTTCTTTTCACTAAGAATTGTAGACTAGAAAATAGATGAAGGGTGAGTAATAGTACTTCCTTGGCCCCAGTGGAATACGACCCCTGTGTCACTCACAGGGTATTACTTGGCGATCCCGTACACTTGCGGGGAAGCTATCAAGTTTTTGGCGCCGTTGCCGGGGACATTCAAGGAATACTAGGAAAGCTTGTAGTCTATTGCTCTAGTCATTTGCTTTGTAAATATTTGTTTTTGTATGTATCTTTTACCGTTTTGTGCATATTTATTTATTTTACTTCTTGCTTATTTTATTTTTTAGCTTATTGTTTTTAGTTTTGATCATTTACACAGGGCCATGGATTTCCAAGAAAAGTTGTTGGCCGCCAAAATTTTTGCACTTGAAGAGAAGATAGAAAAGTTCGTTGCCATGAGAGCACGCCAAAACAGTCCACACCATAATGATTACTATGCATATCGGCAAGGGCAACAACAACAAAAAGTTGCCCCCCCTCAGAATCCTCAAGTACAACCACCGTTGCAAGAGAAGAGGTTCACCACTGAAGATGTGCTTGCTAAGTTCATGATTTGCACCGAATCAAGATTTAGCAGTGTGAATTCTCAACTCAATGACTTTCGGTCCATCTTGAGAAATCTTCATGCTTCAGTACAATCACTTGAGCATCAGGTGGGGCAACTTGCTAAATCAAACTCAGAACGACCTTCAGGAAGTCTTCCTAGCAACACAAGAAGGGAAGAGAACAAAGGTGATTTTGAGGTGGAAGTTGATCTTGAGGTGTTGGAGGTTGAGAAAGCAATTGAGATACCCTCAATACCTTGCGAGCAAATATTTGATGTTCCAACTCAAGGTGAAATTGAAGAAGAAAAAAAGGAGGATGATTTCATGGCCATGGAAAAATGTGAGGAAGTGGAAGAAGCTCCATCGACCACATTTGAAGACGCTACTTGCCTCAACATTGAGCATTCAATAAACCAATCTTTAATCTTCAAGTGCAGAAAAGAAACTCCGGGAATTGTATTTGATGATGTGGGAAAGAAGCTAAGGCCATCCTTGAACCCACCAATGCCGGGCTTGGACAATTCCCAACCAAAAATTTTTCCATGGCGGCCCAAACAAATTTTATGGGCTATTTGTGATCATTCAAGAGTGGTTGAGAAAAAAATTGTGGATAGAATGTTGAAGCCTCCATTTGATCCACTTATGCAAAGATTGACAAGTTCTCAACCAAATTTGTTCCCTTGGAGACCCAAACAACACTTATGGGTAGTTCAAGGAAGTTTTAGATGGGTCGAGGAAGAAGATGTGGGTAGGAGGTGGAAACCGTCCAAGGACCCACCCATGACTAGCTTGAATTGTTCTCGACCGAAACTTTTTCCATGGAGGCCCAAGCAACTTTGTGGTGGGTTACTCAAAGGAATTTTTGCCGGGACCAAAGAAGAAGCGGGGAGGAGGTTCAAGCCGTCTAAGGATCCGCCCAAGTTTAAATTGCACAACTCCCGGCCCAAGCTTTTTCCATGGAGGCCTAAAGGTAACATGTTCTTGGTCTCCACAAGCTCATCATCCCGGAAGGTATGTTTTGTATTTCTTGGTAGTTCTTATGCCACTTCTAGCCGGGATGAACACACTATTTTCAAGCCTCCTTAGGTAAGAATAAGGTACGTCGAGCTAATGACGTTAAACAAGCGCTTCTTGGGAGGCAACCCAAGTTTCAAATTTCTTCATTATCTTCTTTTTGTGTTTTTAGTTGAGTGTGGGTTGTGTATTTGTGCTTCTTTCCTATTTTTGTTTGTTTGAATAAGTCCATGCTTGTTTGCCTTGTGCATTTCTCTCATCGTCGTTCTTGTATTTTAATCGTTAACCATCTTGAGAAACACATATTTTTGATGTTATGTCATGTTTTAGATCGTGTTTTTAAGCATTTCTTTCAAGTTGGAGGTGTTCTAAATCACTTCATTGCCTTACTTAGTCAATTGGAGAAGTAATTTCTGAGTTTTTGAAGCTTCCCAGGTTCTCACGGCCTCAATGGGGCCGTATGGGAGGCCATTTTGCAAAAACCAGTGAGATTTGCCTAGGGTATACGGCCCCCCATACGGCCCATGAGGGGGGGGGGATAGACACTGTTCATCCTCATCATATTATCTCTCTCTCTCTCTCTCTCTCTCTCTCTCTTCATTTCTCCTTCTTCCCACACGATTTTTTCTTTTCTTTCTCCACCGAATCTTGGCCAAATCTTCTCATTTCTTCTCCTAGATCACCTCCTAACCTCTTTGAGAAGTCGATCTAATGGTTTTCTTTGAGCTTAACTATAGTTTTCTCAAGTTTTCGTCGGTAAGCTCTTTGGTGCCCTAACTTTATGTTTCTCATTTTTCTTGCATTCTTGGAGCTTTTGTGTGGATGTTTTCAAGCATTTTGCTTGATTTTGGTGGTGTGATGGTTATGGATGAGTTTTCAATTGATTTTATGTAAAAATTTTTGGATTTTCATGTTTTTGGGGAGGTTCTTTCAGAGTGAACAGTACCCATACGGCCCCCCATACTGCCGTATGGTTACTATTCATCATTTTACCAAATTTTTCCCCATCTTTTGCACCACATTTTCAGTTGTATTGGATTCCTCTATACTTGATTGGGTTCTTCATGGTTTGTAGGCATATCAAGGATGAAGAAATCGGCTTGCGACCATGAAGTTATGTTTACACCACATGGAACCACAATTTCGACGAACCCAATTCTAAAGACAAGGACTAGCATGGACACTTTGTTTTGTTGTTTTAGTCTTTATTTTTTTTAGCTTTTGTGTTGTTTTTGTGTTTTGTATTAGTTTTTGCATGATTACTCCCCATCTCTCCTTTGTAAATTTTGTGGATTGATGATGTGCCCTTTTTGCCTTGTAGGGCATTAAGGGAAGTTTGGTGAGCTTCTCCACATTCAATGGAGATTGGACCCGACATGTATAGCTCGCCCTACACTTTGGTCGGGTCACATTTCGCCATTTGTACAAGATAAACCGGGGAAGTTCATTTTCACCCTCCTCTATTGTTTTTATTGCTTAAATTGCCATGTTCTTCATGATTAGTGTACATTGAGGGCAATGTACAACACTAGGTGTGGGGATGGGTGTATTTACATGTATTAGGTCAACTTTACATGCTAGTGTTATCAATGATGGCTTGTTACTTTCTTGTGAGATTCTTTAAGTATGAATTAATGATTGATGTGAGTTACATTTTTCTTGTTGTGCTCTATTGAATCCTGTTTCACCCCTAGTATTATTTTGTGCACTGAGTCTTTTGTTGATGCCCTAGGAATAGCCTACTTGACTTTCTTAACTCTCTTGTATGCTTAACACACAATTTTGAGTACTTAGCCTTAGACTACTAAGTTGTATCTTTCAATGAACTCTTAAGAACTTCTAAGTCTTTTTGAGCTAGTCCTAGTTTTGTTACTTGTGGTGCAGTCTAAAGGTTTGATCAAGGGTATATTTGTGTAAAAAAAAAAAAAAAAAAAAAAAAAAAAAAAAAAAAAAAAAAAAGAGAAAGTCTATGACAGTATTCCTCTGCTAGTATAGCACGAATGCGTCTATGTAGACTGTAATCAAGTAGGATGGGTGGCTCTTGTGCCTGGCCAGCATGTGCATCCATCTGAAAGATTATTTTTGTGCAGTCTACGTTAGTCGGACTTAAAAAAAAAAAAAAAAAAAATGCATATACATGTAAATAAAACCCTAGTGATCTATTGGACTGCCTACTTGAGTTCGTGAGTGGAAATGGGATTTAATCTCAAGTTATAGACTTAGAAGGATCTTATTTGTTCATTGAAGTGGCACTTAGCATTTTAAGACTTGGTGCTCTGTACATGTGGGGTGATTAGCATATAGAGCTTTACTGATTGAAGTCATAGGGCTAGACCATGTCAGGGCAAATGAGATGAAAGATTCACTTACACTGTACAGACATATAAGAGGTGAGGCAGGATCTGTTTGTTGTACATATTGACTGTAACTCAACATCTATATTTCATTACTCTATACTTGTAGAATCTCGTATTTGTTTGAGCCGGAGATGTACATTTAGCCACTTATCATTCCCTTTGTTTTTCATGATTTGTTTGCTTGGGGACAAGCAAACGCTTAGGTGTGGGGATGTTTGATAAGTGTCTAAATGTATATGTTTTAATATACGTATTTTGTCCACTTAGCATGTATTGTTATATGAATGGATGCCCGTTTTATGCTTAATTTAGTATTATTTGTGTTGTAGGGCATGGAGGAGCCATGATAATATGATTTGGGCGAAAAAGGATGAAATTCAGGCGTCGCAGCACTGTAGCTGAAGCACTGTAGCGTATTTACTGTAGCAGTTGCTGTTGCACCTGAGGAGTTTTGGGCTGGAAATGATGGAAGTACATAAGAATGAACAGTGTAGCATACGGGGCCGTATAAGGGGCCGTGAACATCCAAAGACAGTGATTTTGTACTAGGGTTCACGGCCCCCTATCCACCCCGGGATCCATCTTTCCACCCCGGGATACACCCCCACATGAGACAAGTTTTGCCTTGTCTTTTCCTACCTATCCACCCCGGGATCCATCTATCCACCCCGGGATACTGCAGGAATATAAAAGAACATTTTTAGGGTTTTTCAAAGAGACTTTTTCTTGGCCTTTGAGGCCGCCGCCACCACACCTTCTTGAGGCTTTCCGGCCACATTTCGGCGGCGATCTTCATAGGAAACGAGCACACATCATCACCAAGAGGGAGAGGAGCAAGGGAGAAGTTGTTGGAGTGAAGATCTAAGCCATCATCGACAATCTTGTGAAGCTTCATCCATTCAAGGAGATCATCACCTAGAGGGGGTTTTCATTGCTTCTTTTATGTTTTTATCTTCCTTGTATGTTGTATAAGTGTCCCTTATCATGAGGGATTAACTTATTGTTGTGTTTGGATTTGGATGAACCCTAGGGTTTATCTTGTGCATGAACTTTGGATTGTTGTTGTTAATCTAATTTGATGGTTGTTTGAGGTTCAATCTTTCATGCTTCATGTCTAGAATCGCATTTGTGGAGAAATCCGTGATTCTTTTATGAGTTGTGCGCGTAGATGTGACCTACTCACGTGTACTAGATCTAGGAGAGATTGAAAGGGGATTCTTGTGCCGACATTGCCGAGAGATTGGGTGTTGGTAGCCCTTCTTTACTAGGTTTAAGCCGAAGGATAGTAGGTTTACTCCTATTAGAGATTTCCTTGAACTCATTGCGATCGTAGGTGGGTTAATCCGGAAGAGATTCCGATTAACACTCGTATGGGATTAGGGGTTAGTTGCCGAGAAATTGGGGCTAATCTATTCATGAAGTCTCTAGGTCTCAGCTATCGTCATTGCATCTTTAGATCATCCTAGTTCGGGTCTTAATGACAACCCTAGGTGGATTCCTTATCCAAACACTCCCTTCTCATGCTTGATACTCCCTTGTTTATTTACACTCGTGTGCTAGTGACCCGGCCATTAGGTTAGTTAGTTCACTTTATTTTGTTCTTTTCACTAAGAATTGTAGGCTAGAAAATAGATGAAGGGTGAGTAATAGTACTTCCTTGGCCCCAGTGGAATACGACCCCTGTGTCACTCACAGGGTATTACTTGGCGATCCCGTACACTTGCGGGGAAGCTATCACATAGGATTCACATCACCCCAAAACCTTGGGGGAGTTTGTCTACCTAGCACTTCACTCTATTTCGACCTCTAATGAATCAAGGAATCGGAGGTAGGGAGAAATCACAACGGAAGGGAAAGGGGTACATCGCTACCTCACAACTCTCCCTCTCAACCCTCTTCAATCTTAAGGAGTCTAACCCTATAGAGGTTGTCACACCCTCAAAGGATAACTTAATAGATTCTCAACCCTAGTGTCACATCTAAGGGAAAACAATAACAAGATAAAATCAAGATTGAAACTCAATAAAAGAACATCAAATTAAGAAAGCATAATAAAAGTCATAGAAACAATATCATCCTAGGGTTTACAAGTCCGAATACCCACTAGGGTTTAGCTCTCCATGGAGCAATACAAAATCAATAAAGAATTTAAGAAAATATGCATGAAAACCATAAAGAAAACCCCCTCGTATCGATGGTCTTGTGTAGTCGCGTGTCTTCTCCAACGAATCCCTTGTCAAGCCTAGGGCACACCTCGCCAAATCAATGCCGATGAGAGCTTCCCCAATAGCTTTCTTCCAAAGGATGTCAATGTCGATGCCGTTTAATCGCCTCCAAAGACCTCCAAGAACCTCTCCAAACCCTAGCCGAAAGCCCCCCAAAAGATATCCCAGTGATAGAAGGGGAGGTCCCCCAAAAGATCTGAAAACGGGCTATTCATAGGCTGAAATCGGGCTGAATTCGGGCTTCTGTGAAAATCCAGAAATTTCACACGCCCGTGTGTTAATTCCACACGGCCGTGTGGAAATTCTGGAATCGTGATTTCTCGGCACCTGCGAACAGTGTTTTTTGCTACAGTATTTCTCCTACAGTGCACGTCCATGTGTTAATTCCACACGCCCGTGTGACGTCTCTGGTTTGCTGGAAAATTAATTCACACGCCCGTGTGAACTCTCTGGAATTCTGAATTTCGGCAGAATGTGAACAGTAACTGCTACAGTATTTCTCTACTGTTGCTGCAGTGCCTGCTGCAGTACTTCTCCGAAATACTCCCGAATCCATCGTTCTTCATCGAGGCCGTTGAATTGGGCACACAATCAACGGTAGATTATGTCGATTACTTCATTTCTCTTCATTGGCGAAGTTCTCCAATGCTACACGAGTTATAGACTTTTGTGAGTGTGACTGCCCTTGTGCCCCTCCAATGGAGGTTGGCACACACCCACAAGTCTAGACTCGTGCCTTGTTCCTTGCTTGGTCCGAGAACTTCTCAACAATGGTGAACATAACCTATTCTTGCTTCTTTTTCTCTAAATCTTCTCCATAACCCTTCAATGAACAAAAGAACACAAATACACACTAATTATTGATTAAATCTGAGAAAAGTAATGCTCAATGTAAGATAATAATACTTCGTATTACTATAACACAAGCACTTAAAAGCGTAATAGTATAGTCTTGTACTATAAGCATAAGTCCTAGAGGTAGCTTGTCCGGATACCCTATTTGACCCATTGCTAGTCTTTCTTTCATAACTCCTACTTGCTTTTCTCTTATCTTCCATCTCTTTGTTTAAATTCCTGTCTTTTAGTATAATTGATTTCGTAATCTACTCACAAATTCGATCATCACTTCTCATATATCGCACAACTAAATAGCAAATTCTTGTGTTTTAAATCCCTATTCCCTGTGGATTCGACTACCCACTCACCAGGGTAATTTTATTACTTCGACAAGCCCGTGCACTTGTGGGACACACGCAAGGGGTCATGTCAATTTGTTTATTTTTGTGCATTGTAGGGTTGTGAAGAGGAATTGGAGAAAAGGAACGAAGTTAAATCGTGTTCACCGTTGTTGAGGAGTTTTCGGATTAAGCAAGAAACAAGGCATTAGCCTAAACTTGTGAGTGTGTGCCAACCTCCTTTGGTAGGGCACAAAGGCAGTCACATTCACAATAAGCTTAGCTCATGTTAATAAGGAAAACTTCGCCAATAAGGAGATTTGAAGCAATCAGCACGGTCTACCATTGATTGTGTGCCTAATTCAACGGCCTCGATGAAGAACGACGAATTCGGGAGTGTTTCGGCACGTTACTGTAGTAGCAATGTAGCAAGTTTCTGTAGCAAAAATGCTGTAGCAAGTTAATGTTCGTTGTCTGTGATGAGTCGCCGCGCGACACGCTAAAGAAGCGAGCACGCGACTCCCCGGCCGCAAGTGCACGGGTCGTCAAGTAATAACCTCTCGTGCGAACACAAGAGGGTCGTATTCCCAAGGGCCCCAAGATCTGCTATTACTTCCTCCTAGGTATCACTATCTGGTCTACCAAATCAAGAGTTTAATATAAACACAAATAGGAAAATTAAATAAAAGAAAAGCTATAAACAAAATGGACTAAGGCACACGATACAAGCAATGTAAAGAACAAGTAGCAATGATAACTAGAGGCCTCGGGCGAGGATCCCCTAAGGAGAAGAACAAGTTAGGATGAATATAGGAAATTGAGCGCTAAGTTGGCTAGGTTTGATCCGCTAGACTCGGGAGTCGACTACCCCGGAACCTCCGTGGTGTAGCCCTAATCCAATACGGGTTCCTCTATCCAGAAGATACCCCTACGATGTCATTAGGAACATGGAGTCTCGATTAGGGTTATTCTAATGCGCGCTTTCGGCTAAAACAACCCTAACCACGCGGGGAGCTACCGGCACCCAGAACCTCCGATGTACCGGCACATTGAATCCCCCTTCAATCTATGTGCGACCTAATACATGCAAGCATCCCGCCATACACATACAATTCAAGAATCAAAACCTACGGAATCCATCCATTGTAGGTTGAACATTAAAACAATAGATTGAAATCAAACAAACAAGCCAACAATCAATTATAAACAATTATCATCATCCATACAAGTTCTCCTCCCAAGGTTCACCGGAGCCCGGTGGCCTTGGGAGCCTAGTTCCACATCAAAGGAGATAATACACAAGATAATCAATGAAAATGCTCATAAGGAACTCCCTCAGATGTAGGCTAGAAGGTGGTGATGAAAGCTCGCCGGATCCACGCCGATCAAGCTCCATGATGACAACCTTGAGTGCTTCCTTCTTCTCCCCTTGAGTTTTGCTCTTCAAATTGCCTCCCCAATCCGGTGATGATGGTGGAAATGGGTGGAGATGATGGTGGAGAATGGAGGAGATGATGGTGGAGAAGGATGGAGAGGATGCTGGCCAAAGACCAGCTCTCCAAAGCCCTAGAAAGCCTTAAATAACCCAAACAAAGCCTCATCAGCCCGTGCGTGTGCGGGCACTGTGCGGGCCGCACAGTGCCCGCACACCCTTCTGTCTGTCCTGTGCGGGTACTGTGCGGCCGCACACTGGCCGCACACTGCTACAGTAACGGTACTACAGCGGAAATGCTACAGTAAAATCGCTACAGTAACTTCCTCAAATCCACTCTTTTCTTGCCCGAAACTTGAGGATACGTGTGAGCATCAATAAATTCTTCGATGATGCCAAAAGAAGCTCAAACACGCACTAGATGGTCTTCCGATGTCCTGAAATGATAATTAACAAAAAAAGCGCGTAAAGGGCATCGGAGACATACAAAAATGCATGAAAGTAAATAAAATGTACATAATAAAAGTGATGTATTTAGACACTTATCAGTCTGCCGAAAATTAGCAATTCAGCAATTTCACACGGCCATGTGAAATCCTGATTTCAGCCAATTTAAAGCCACGACTCAACATTATAAATGCCCGTTTTGGAGACTGTTTTTTATCTTTTTTTGGGCTCTCTTCTGACCTAACTTCTAGAGAGGCGCGGCTAGGGTTTGGAGAGGACTTCATGGAGGTTTGGAGCGCGTCATCTGCGTCGACATCAACGTCCGATGGCCGCACAAGACCACTGCCACATCACACACAAGGGGTTTTTCATCGATGCTTTCAATTTGCTTTCAATTTCATATTTTGATGGATTTGTATAGCTCCATGAGGAGCTAAACCCCTTGTGGGTGTTCGGATTTGTAAACCCTAGGATTATTATGTTTCTATAACATTGTTATTATGCTTTTCCGTTATTGATGAATAAATTCGAGTTTCAATCTTAATTGCTTCTTGTTATTGTTTTCTCTTAGCCGTGGCACTAGGGTTGAGAACAATCTTGGTTATCCTTTGGAGGTGTGACAACTCCTATAGGCTTAGACTACTTAGAATTGAAGAGGGTTGAGAGGGTGAGTCGTGAGGTAGTGGAACGTCCCCTGATAAGTGCTGGTGTTATAGTAATGCAAAGTATTATTATCTTGCAATGAGCATTGATTTAATCAGATTTTATCACTAAAAAGTGTGCATTTGTTTACTTTTGAGTGTGCGCATAGACTTGTGAGTGTGTGCCAACCTCCTTTGGAGGGGCACAAAGGCAGTCACATCCACAATAAGTCTAGCTCGTGCTAACAAGGAGAACTTCACCAATTGGGAGATCTGAAGCAATCGGCACGATCTACCGTTGATTGTGTGCCAAATTCAACGGCCTCGATGAAGAATGACGAATTCGGGAGCATTTCGGCGAGTTACTTTTGAAGCACTGTAGCAAGTACGGTAGCAAAATAATGTAGCAAGCTACTGTTCATTTTCGGCCGAAATTCAGAAAACCCGAGAGTTAACACGGGCGTGTGGAAATTCCACACGGCCGTGTGAAATCCCGTTAAGTCCAATTTTAAAGCCGCGACTCAACATTATAAAAGCCTATTTTGGAGGCTGTTCGGGGATCTTTTTGGCTCTTCTTTGTCCTAACTTCTGGAGAGGCGCGGCTAGGGTTTGGAGAGGACTTCGTGGAGGTTTGAAGCGCATCATCGTCGTCAACATCAACGTTTGACGGCGGCACAAGACCACGGCCACCTCGCGCACATGGGGGTTTTCATCTATGCATTCAATTTGTGTTCTTATTATTATTTTGATGGATTTGTGTAGCTTCATGAGGAGCTAAACCCTTTGTGGGTATTCGAACTTGTAAACCTTAGGATTATTATGTTTCTTTGACATTGCTATTGTGCTTTTCCATAATTGATGAATAAAGTTGTGTTTCAATCTTAAATTCTTTTCTTTTATTATTGTTTTCCCTTAGCCGTGACACTAGGGTTAAGAACAATCTAGGTTATATTTTGGAGGTGTGATAGCATTGTCTTGCACTGGAAGCATAAGTCCTAGGGGTAGCTTGTCCGGATACCCATCTTTTCCCATTGCTAGTCCTACTCTTTTACTCTTACTTGCAGTCTCTCGTCTTCCACACTTCTCTTTCAATTCTTGCTTTTACCGATTATTTTCGCACTCACTCACTGATTTCTTTCCACACATCGCGATAGCTAAATAGTAAAATTTTGTGTCTTAAGTACCTATTCCCTGTGGATTCGACTACCCACTCACCGGGGTATTTTATTACTTCAATAACCCGTGCACTTTCGGGCCCCTGTCAAAGTTTTTGGCGCCGTTGCCGGAGAATAAGCATATTTTAGATATTTGTTTTTTGCTATTTTAGCTATTTCACTACGTTTTCTATTGCACACTTCTTATATCTATCATCGTTCTTATTTTTTCTTCTCTTTGTTTTGGCTTCAGGTTATGACCTGAGGGAACCCTTCGATTCTTGTTGAAGGAAACCCAGATATTGGTAGAAGAACTCATCGTAAGGGAAAGGAACCTGTACAAGAATCTTTTAATCAAGCCGAAGTTGATATAGAAGGGTCAGAAGCAATGGCAGAATAGAATGAAGAACAGAGGACATTGTCCAATTTTGCTAGACCCGCGGTGATGGGGACCCAATCAAGCATTGTGACGCCCCCAATTACCGGGAATAACTTTGAGTTGAAGCCGTCGTTCATTCAGATGTTGCAACAGTCCGCAAAATTCAATGGGTTGGCCGATGAAGATCCTAACAACCACATAGAGAACTTCCTTGAAGTGTGCGACATGTTGTTGATTAATGGAGTAATGGACGACGCAATTCAGCTAAGAGCCTTACCATTTTCAATGAAGGGAAAAGCAAGGCATTGGCTACATTCATTACCGAGAGCATCCATCACTACGTGGAAGGAGATGGCCGAGGTATTCTTAGCTAGGTATTTTCCTCAAGGAAAATCAGCGAGGCTCCGGAATGTGATCTCATCCTTCATGCAAATGGAATTGGAGTCTCTATTCGAGACATGGGATAGGTTCAAGAAGCTCCTTCAGAAGTGTCCGCAACATGGATTCCCTGAATGGATAATGATTCACACATTCTACAATGGGTTGAATCCAAGTACCAAGCAACTGTTAGACGCAGCGGTAGGAGGAACTCTAGGAAGCAAGACTCCCGGTGAAGCCCGACACCTTATTGAAGAGATGGCTATGAATAGTTATCAATGGAACACAAAGGACCGAAAGAAGGTGGCCGGAATTCATGAGGTTAATGCAGTTACATCAGTGGCAGCACAGGTGGAATCACTGAGTAAGAAGTTGGATGCTCTAACTTCACCAAGAGTTACGGCCATCACTATATGTAACGGTTGTGGCGGAGGACACGCTTCGAGTAATTGTTTGATTATTATTGGAGGCACTAGTACGGTGGAACAGGCTGATTTTGTGGGCAACTCATATAGAGGACAAGGCCAAGGCAACCCATACAGTGGTACTTATAATCCGCGGTGGAGGAACCATCCGAATTTCTCATGGAGCAATCAAAGGCTGTCGCAACAAAAGAATAATACACCACCAGGATTTCAAAGTCAACAAGCACTGAACCTAGAAAGCCGAGTGACTGGGATAGAAGGAAAGATGACCAATCTAGAGAAAGCCCTCACAAGGTTGATTTCTTCGTCGGATGCTAGATTTCAATCGGTGGAAGCTACACTTCGCAATTACACCACTTCCCTACACAATTTAGAGAATCATGTGGGGCAAATTGTGAAGACTTTGGCGGAAAAACCTCATGGTAGTTTTCCTAGCAACACGGAGACCAATCCGTGAGAGCAATTGAAGGCAATCACCTTGAGCAGTGGAAAAGAGGTCGAGAGAAATCTCCCTTTAGAGAAGACACAAGAGACACCCGAGGTCGTGGAGATAGAGGAAGGAACGACAAAGGAAAAAGAGGTGGCATCCCCACCCTACAAGCCGAGGATTCCCTATCCTTCACAATTGAAGAATGACCAAGAGAACGAACAATACAAGAAATTTCAGGGAATTTTCAAGCAGTTGCACATCAACATACAATTCACGGAAGCATTGGCCCAAATGCCCAAGTACGCGAAGTTCTTGAAGGACCTCTTGACCAACAAGAGAAAATTGGAGGAGAGTGCATCTGTGATCCTTGACGCCAATTACTCGTCCGTATTGCAAAAAACATGCCGAGCAAGAGAAAAGATCCTGAAAGTTTCATCATACCATGCAACATTGGCTACTTGGGTGAAGAGATGGCATTGGCCGACTCAGGGGCAAGCATCAATGTTATGCCTTACACTTTCTTCCAAAAGCTAGGCATGGGCGAGCCTAGACCCACTCGGATGACACTTCAACTTGCAGATAGATCAGTGAGGCATCTGAGAGGAATTGTGGAAGACGTGTTGGTGAAAGTTGACAAATACATATTTCCTGTTGACTTCGTGGTGTTAGAAGTCGATGAGGATGTCGAGGTTCCATTAATCCTTGGAAGGCCATTCTTGCGCACTTCCAAAGCTTTGATTGACATGGACGGCGGGTAGCTCAAATTGTGAGTGGGAGAAGACAAGCTTACATACCGCCTCACCGAAGCCATGAGACACTCTCTTGACTTTGATGATACTTTATACTTTCTTGACACCACCGATGAACTAATTGATGATTATGTGCAGGAAATGTTAAACCCGGATCAGTATGAAGGGTGGCAGGACCAAGACATGGAGATCAAAGAAGAAGTGCTGTCACTTGGTCTAGTCGAGAAGGAAGTCAAGCCGGACCAAGAACTCATGAAGAAGATGACGAGAAAAATGAAGAGAGTGAAGAGGCGCCACATGAAAAGACCCAAGAACAATGGGGATGAGCAAGAATGGAATAAGGGTGGTTCACCCTTGTGTGGTAACAAAATCGCTAACTCTCCCTCTATTCCACAAAAATTATGTACTGCATGCTTTCAAATTGTAGGGAAGAGGGCAACCTTCATTCATGAACCCCCATAAGATAAGACAGGTACGTCAAGCTAAGTGACATTAAACAAATGCTTCTTGGGAGGCAACCCAAGGTTTTACATTTTTTCTAGGACTTAGTTTAGTTTTAGGTTGAATAAAAAGTTTTAGTGTTCTTGTCCTGATCTTCATGTGCATATGCTGTGATTTTATTGTGGATTGTTGACATTTTCATGTGCCTAAACGATAATTGATGAAGTTTGAGTAGGTTGAGCATGTTTTAAATGGTATCTGGTCGTGTTTTTATAGTATTCATAGGCTCTACATATTGTGTTGATTTTTCTGAGTTTTTCTGTAAGTCTATGAATTTTTCTAAGTTAACCAGAGAAAACACATGGCCGTGTGGAATTAACACACGGGCGTGTGTTACCATCTAGGGCTCAACCAGGGAAGGCACAAGGGCGTGACCTTGCCCCTGTGAAAAACTTCAGAAGGGGAACACGGCCGTGTGTAATTTCCACAAGGCCGTGTGAAAACCTGCAGAACTTAAGCTCTCATTCCAGAGAGTCCACAGGGGCGTGTGGATGCCCCTATGAGTACCTTGTGTTAAGGTACACGGCAGTGTGAAATTGCCACACGGCCGTGTGAAACTCTGCAAAAGCCCCCTCTTTTTCCCGAGAATACACAGGAGCGTGTGGCTGCCTCTGTGGGAGAACTTGTGAAAGGCACACGGTCATGTGGCAGGTTCACACGGCCGTGTGGAAGACTTAGACAATTCTCGGGATGAACCAGAGAAGCCACAGGGGCATGTTGGTTCCCCTGTGGCTGGCCTTGTGTTCTTGGCCAAGTTGAGCACAAGGCCGTGCGGAATTTCCGCACGTCGGTGCGAAATTTTCCAGAGACCTTCTGTGTTTCCCGTGAATCCACAGGGGCATGTAGCAGCCCCTGTGGAGTCCCTTGTGAAGGCACACGGCCGTGTGGGAGTCTCACACGGCCGTGTCGGGGAGTCCAGAGAGAGACCAGAGTGCACGCAGGGGCGTGTGTTGGCCCCTGTAAACCCTAATTTCAGAGGCACACGGCCGTGTGGATTTCCAAAACTTCAAAAGCCACGCGTTTTCTTTTAGATTTCACTCATGCCTCTTCATCTAATCACTCTCAAACTCTCTTTGAACCTCTCTACTACTTTCCCGACCTTCTCATCGTGTTTTTAGAGGATTTAGACGAGTTTTTCCGGCCGATTTCTAAGCTTACTCATCCACACGGTCGGTAAGAACTTCAAACCCTTTTTCTTCGTCAATTCTTGATTTAATTCGTTCTTCTCAGTTATTTCGCTTGTACTGAATGACTAAATAATAGGCGAACATGTTTAGAAAGAAGTTAGAACGAAATTAAGTGTAAAAATATAATTTTTGCCCCGACGGCCGTGGAGCTCTGTCCACCCGATGATCGACACGGGCGTGTGAAATTCCACACGGGCGTGTCGATTTCTGCAGACTGAGTATTATAACTGTTTTTGATTGTTTTTCTTCTCAATTTTGCAGAGATGTCTTCCAGGGCCAAGAAAGCAGTAGGGAAATGCTCTCGTGAGCACCGTAAGCCTTCCCCACTCCCCGAGGAGATTGATTTCCCCTTACCAGAGCATCGGAAGCAGTTCAAGAGACTAGCAAAGCTCTGATTCGGACAGTTACGATATCCAGACCTGAGCATCATTAGAGGGATACAAGGGGTGATAATGTTGCAGACGAGATCGAGGAGCTATTGTCTGTGGGCAGTTGGCAGAGATTACTGATGATTAGAGAGCCAGCTGTTCAAGAGGTGACACTCGAGGTCTTGGCCTCATTCGAGTTCGACAGATCATACAGTGCTTTCACTACACCAGATATTATTTAGTTTAGAGCATTGGATCGACATTTCAGCCTCAGTGTAGCCCAATTCTCGGCAGTGATGTGGTTATATGATGAGGCCTATACACAGACAGAGGAGTACGAGGGGTTTCCCATCAAGTACCCCGGTACTTTGACTCCGCAGCGCGCGTATAGCAGGTTATGGAGCTTTCCACGTTCATGTATACGCTCTCATGCTTTTATAGCTTTTGGATAGGGAAACACTCTGGTTAGGAGCAAGAACCCCAGGTTAGTTCGCTAGTAGGGCAGAGGAGCATTGTCTCACTTTTTTTTTTTGACCAAATTGCAAGAAAAATGAAGAGGAAAGTCCTTAAGAGCTCATTAGAGAGCATGCCTAACATACCAGGGCACGAAACCACTAGAATGGGTTAGCACTAAGAGGGTCACGAAGGTAACTGTTGCTCCTCGCCTAGGTGTCCAGGGTTCTACCTAGGGGAAAAAGTGCAAGGAATGCCAAGAATGACACGAAAATCTTAAGTGTGCAGGGTCACAAATAGCTTAGCATCTATCATAGTTTCATGCTATAATACATTCACAATTAAGCATGATGTCCTTGGTTTAACAATCATGCAACAAAACAGAAAATTTCATCCAAGTTTACACGTAAAATTAGTAGAACAAATACATGAAAAATGAGTAGAACAAACATGCACAACCACCCCCCACTTAGAGTAGTACATTGCCCTCGATGTACCTAAGTCAGCACAGAAAATAAAGTATGCAGTGAAAATAACGAGGGTGGGCTCGTGAACTTCCCCGAAAGGAGTGCCGTGACTCGTGGAGCAAGAGTTCTGGGTTGCTAAGCAGAATACGACAGAAGTTGGAGAGAAGAAAACAAAGGACGTCTAATTCTTCCTGCACAGAGAAAAGACATCGAATCAAGCATCCATCAACCACACAAACATAAAGTACGGAAATACAAAACCTTACACAAGTTCATAAGCTAAAGTAGAATACAACAAAAGTGGTAGGGGTAGGCCCAGATCCACTTGACTACAACACAAACAAACAACACACAAAAGCACACTAAACGCAGGAAAATAAAACTAAAGAAGAAAAGAGTTCTAATCCCAGTCGTCCCAAAAGTGCTCGTTTTATCGTCGTGAGCTCGACGATTGTTGCTGCAAAGTTAGTGCTGGTCAAAGGGGAAGATTTTACCTTACATGTCAGAAAGTGTTGAACTCTTACCAAAATATGGTTTGAGATGATGTCCATTTACCTTGAACCGACCTTTTTCTCGATGAAGAATTTCAATTACTCGGGATGAGACATTAGTGATAGTGTATGGTCCTGACCATCGCGATTTAAGCTTCCCTCAAAATAACTGTAGCTGGGTGTTGTATAGCAATACCTGATCTCCTTCCTCAAATCTCTTGTCTTATTTCACATGTTTATCATGGTACTGCTTCACCTTGTCTTTGTATAATTTCGAATTTTCGTAAGCCAGCGTCCGCCATTCATCAAGTTCATTCAACTGCAATTTCCTCTTTTCACCAACCAAGTTGAAATCGAAATTTAAGAAGTTGGTTGCCCAGTAAGCCTTGTGCTCAAGTTCTACTGGCAGGTGGCATGCCTTGCCATAGACTAATCGATAAGGACTACTCCCAGTAGGTGTTTTGAACGCTGTGCGATAAGCCCATAATGCATCATCCAAATGATCCACCCAATTTTTACGATGATGAGCGACGTTTTTTTATAGAATTCTTTTGAGTTCTCTGTTAGAGACTTCGGCCTGACCACTAGTTTGTGGGTGATAGGCGGTAGATGAGTAATGAGAGATGCCATATCTTTTGAGAATCTTGGAGAATTGTGAATTGCAAAAATGTGCTCCTCTGTCGCTGATAATTGCCCGCGGCGCTCCAAAGCTCAAGAACAATCTCTTCAAGAATTGCACAACAACTCTAGCGTCACTAGATGGTAGAGACTGAGCCTCCACCCAACGGGAGGCATAATCTACTACAACAAAAATGAACTTATGCCCCCAAGAATTTGGGAATGGCCCCATGAAATCTATTCCCCACACATCAAAAACTTCACAAACTTGGATGGCATTCTGGGGCATCTCATCCTGCTGTGAAATATTCCCCATTCTTTGGCAATAGTCACAGGTTTGCACATGTTTTTGTGTATCCAGAAAGATGGTAGGCCAAAAGAATCCGGCATCTAGAATTTTTTTAGCTGTTCGGTTGGTGCCGTAGTGTCTTCCAGTTGGTCCTTCATGACAGTGCTTTATGATATCTAGTTCTTCTTCCTGCGATACACAACACCTCACCATTTGATCAGCACAAACATAGAACAAATAAGGCTCTTCCCAAATATGATGCTTAAGGTTGGAGAAAAATTTCTTGTTTTGCTGATAGCTGAACAAAATGGAAAGGAGGCCAGCTGCTAAGTAGTTAGCGATGTCCGCAAACCAAGGTGGCTCATTATCTTATACCTTATGAACACGGAAGAGTTGCTCTGGAGGGAAGGAGTCATTAATTTCCATGTCCCCTGATGAAGATGGGTGGCTGTTCTCTAATTGAGATAGATGATCTACAGCTAAATTCTCAGCGCCACGCTTATCTTTAATTTCCAAATCAAACTCCTAAAGCAGTAACACCCAACGGATTAGGCGTGGTTTGGCATCGGTCTTAGGTAGGAGGTACTGAAGGGCCGAATGGTCAGTGTACACCACCACCTTAGAAAGTACCAAATATGATCGGAATTTGTCGAAAGCGAAAACCACGGCGAGGAGTTCCTTTTCAGTGGTGGTGTAATTCTCCTACGCCTCCGTGAGAATTTTGCTCGCATAATAAATCGGGTGAAAGTGATTGTTCCTCCTCTGTCCTAATACTGCTCCCACAGCATGATCGCTGGAGTCACACATTAGCTCAAATGGTAGTCCCCAATTCGGAGTTATTAAGATCGGTGCATGAGTTAGCAGATTTTTCAGCGTCGTGAAAGCAGCTAAGCATTCCGGGGTAAAATTGAATGGCGTGTCTTTTTTGAGGAGCATGGTCAATGGTTTTGCAATCTTTGAGAAGTCCCGAATGAATCTCCTGTAGAACCCCGCATGACCTAAGAAGCTCCTGATGGTCCTGACCGATGATGGAGGGGAAAGCTTCTCAATGGCTGCAATCTTTGCCTTATCAACTTCAATGCCCCCACTTGAAATCTTGTGTCCCAGAACTATTCTCTCTTTTACTATGAAATGGCATTTCTCCCAACTTAGAACTAGGTTGGTCTCTTCACATCTTTTCAGTACACACTCCAAGTTCCTCAAACACAATTCAAAAGAGTCGCCATACACAATTCAAAATACTCCAAGCTCTAAACCATATCTTCAAAGATAGCGAGCATGCAGTGTTGAAAAGTGGCAGGGGCATTGCATAGCCCAAAAGGCATCCTACGATAAGCAAAAGTGTCGTATGGACAGGTGAAGATTGTCTTCTCTTGATCCTCCGGGGCTATAGGTATTTGGAAATACCCAGAGAAACCATCAAGGAAGCAGTAGTACTCATGGCCGGCCAACCTTTCAAGCATCTGATCAATGAAAGGTAGAGGAAAGTGATCTTTTCGATTGGCATCGTTCTGCTTCCTGTAGTCGATGCAGACCCGCCAACCCGTCACTGGTCGAGTAGGGATGAGCTCATTCTTTTAATTAGTTGCCACTGTCATACCCCCTTTTTTTGGGACCACCTGCGTCGGGCTAACCCACGCACTATCAGAGATTGGATAAATTATACCAGCATCTAATAACTTGATAACTTTAGCTTTTACTACTTCTTTCATGTTTGGGTTTAGCCTCCTTTGTGGCAACGCTAATGGTTTGTAGTTGTCTTCCATTAAGATCTTATGTGTGCAGAAGGATGGGTTTATTCCTCTGATGTTGGAGATTTTCCAAGCTAAGGCTCTCTTATGTCTCCCCAACACTTTCAAAAGCGCACTCTTTTTCTCTGCTAACAGATCGGATGACACGATAACAGGCAGCCTAGAGTTCGTCTCAAGAAATGCATACTCAAGGTGTGGGGGTAATTCCTTTAATTCCAACTCTGGTGGTTCTTCAATGGACGGCTTCAACCTGTTCATGTTGTCCCGCTGTACTCTTTCAAACTCTTCCAATTCGTCTGTGGAGCTATCAGAGTCGAACATCTTGTGGATTTCAAAAACAACTTCCTTGGGCTCTGGTTTGTGTCTCTTCTCAGTAGTATAGTCGGTCCGTAGGTTGTGAACCTCACTTTGGGCAACACCAGTGTACGTGGTCTTATTCCTGAATTGGCGAAAGACTTCAATGTTGCTGAAGTTTCTGCTTTCCCACCCTATGGTACCCAAATCAAAAACCTCCTCATGAGTCAAAAACTACTTTGTCCATTGATCTAGATAGTAGGCAGCGGGTTTACATGGGTACGAATCCATTAATGTAGGGCCTAGTAAAGAGGTATCTGCGAAAAGGGAGTCGAAAAGATAAATTAGTCGATATATACAGAAGAAAATAAAAGGTGGCGAATAAGTACAAATGGAAATGAAGTGACTAGATCATTGATCCAAAAGTTTTCCTAGTATTCTTGGAAGAGTTCCCCGGCAACGGCGCCAAAAACTTGATGAGCGTCACGCGACAAGCTAAAAAGCTAGCACGCGACTACCCAGCCGCAAGTGCATGGGTCGTCAAGTAATAACCTCTCGCACAAACACGAGAGGGTCATATTCCCAAGGGCCCCGAGATCTACTATTACTTCCTTTTGGGGTTCACTGTCTAGTTGATCGAAACAGGGTTTTTGCAATTGTGAAGATTAAGAACAATAAAACAAATAAGAAAATAAGAGTAGGACAAAGCCCAATCCGAGCAATGATTGAGGTGAAGAATCCAAGAGTTTACGAAAGCCTCAGCGCGAGGATTCCCCCGGGAGGAGAATAAGTACGGATGACAATGACAATCAAGACAATACGGTTGACTTGGTTTTGGTCAGCTAGACTCGGATATCGACTACCCCGGAACCTCCATAGTATAGCCCTAATCCGGTACGAGTTCCTCTATCTAGAGGATACCCCTACGATATCAATGAGAGCATTGAGTCTTGATTAGGGTCAATCTAATGCACACTTTCAGCTAGACTAACCCTAAACGCAGTGAAGGCTACTAATAACCAGAACCTCCAGTATACTAGTACAATGAGTCCTTCTTTAGCCAATCACAAGACCTAATACAAGCTAGCATCCTACCAAACAAGTATCATTCATAATCAATTCTACAGAAACCATCCATTGTAGAATGAAGAAGAAAGTGATGAATTAAAACCAAACAAACAAGCCAACACATTCATTCAATAAGTAAAGAGTCATCCATACAAAGCCTCCTCCCAAGGTTCACCGGAAGCCCGGTGGCCTTGGGAGTTTAGTTCGGCATTACAAAATAGAGGAGTTCACAATGCATAAAGTTCATCAAACAAACAACAAGAAAACTCCCCTCGAAATGTCGACTAAGGGTTGATGATGTAGCTCGTCGGATCCGCGCCGCCGAGCTCTTTGACGCTTGTCAATGTTCTCCCCTTCTTCTCTCCTTCAATTCCCACCGAATTCGCCCCAAGAATGATAGAAAATTGGCCAGATGGAGAGAGGGAACCGAATGAGAGCCAACAGCCCAAGAATGCCCCCCAAAACCCTTGAAGAGCGGCTTAAATACCCCGAAGCTGTGCGGGTACTGCGCGGTGCTGCACAGTGACCATACAGCCTTCTGGCTGTGCTGTGCGGCTTGTGTGCGGGGCTGCACACAAGCCGCACACCCTTCTAGCTGTGCTGTGCGGCAAGTGTGCGGCCCTGCGCATAGGCCGCACAAGCATCTGTCTGGTGCATGCGGCCAGTGTGCAGGGCTACACAATGGCTGCGCAGATGCTTCAGAATGAGCTTTGCACGCGATCCTTGGTGTCCGGAGCATGTAACAATCTACTTTCTTCCTCATTTCCTTCCGGAACGACTCGAATACATATCTTTATCACGAAAACCATCCACGAAGCCCTGAAATGAAAAGAAATGCATCAAGCGCACCAAATGTTGTCGAAATAAATACAAGTTGCATGAAAGTAAATAAATTTTATCGCTGAAATATGATGCATTTAGGCACTTATCACCTGGCTCACATAATCAACATGTTTGACCGGGGTGGCGTCGGACACTGAAATTGGGCAATTAATGGCATTGTGCCCTCCTCCACAAGTTTCACAGCACAAAACTTGATTTACACTTGAGCTTGCACGATCAGTTCTCTCAGATATGAGCAAACTCACTTGCTTGGCTATTGCCTTGAGCTTGGCCTCCTGGGCTGTTTTGCTGTCCACTTCATGAACTCCTCGAGATTGAGTCATCTTCGTCCTAGAGCCCCAATGTGACTCGTTCCTCGCCATGTTTTCAATCAAATCTTCTGCATCTTCGACGAATTTACTACTCAAGGAACCGCTAGCTGCGGCATCAATGAGTTGATGGTTCTGGTAACTCAACCTATTGTATAGTATCTGCACTCGCATCCAAGCCTCGAAACCATGATGTGGGCACTTTCACAGGAGATCTTTAAATCTCTCATGAGCTTCAAAGAGGGTTTCGGAGTCTCTTTGACTAAAGGCGGAGATCTCTTGGCTTAATCTTGCAGCCTTGCTCATGGGAAGTATCGGACCATAAACTTGTTCACCATTTCTTCACATGTCTTGATGGATCGCGGGGCAAGTGCTGTGAGCCACATATAAGCGGCGCCCCGTAAACTAAATGGGAAAAGACAGAGTCTTGCTATGTTGTCAGACAGGACATTAACCTTGAAAGTCGAGCACATCTGAAGGAATCGGGATAGGTGCTCGTTCGGGTCCTTATCGGCCACACCGTCAAATTGTACTGTGTTCTGTATCATGCCGATTAGTCTGGCCAGATTGAAATTACCTGCACTGACAGCTGGTGCTTGCACACTAAACACTCCCCTAGTAAACTGTGGCCTCTCATAGTCAGACAAGGTCCTTCTCTCATCAACCATTGCAGCAGAGATTTCTTCAGGTACTTCAACTGATCTTGAAGGTGAACCCACTTGAGCTTCTCTCAACCTCTGATGTATGACGTGTTCAATTTCTTCGTTCGGCTCTACAAACCCAGTGGGATTTGCGCAAGTCATTCACAAAATACCTGAGGAAATAGAGAAGAAAAAGATAGATTAGTTGATATGTACAAAAGATGAAAATGAAAGTAAGAAAAGATGAATAATTACAAATGAAAGTGCAATGACTAGATCATTGATCTAAAAGTTTTCCTTGTATTCTCGGATGTTCAGAGCAACGGCGCCAAAAACTTGATGGACGCCGTGCGGCACACTAAAGAGTGAGCACGCGACTCCCCGGCCGTAAGTGCACAGGTCTTCAAGTAATAACCTCTCGTGCGCACGAGAGGGTTGTATTCCCAAGGGTCCAGAGATCTACTATTACTTCCCTTTGGGGTTCACTGTCTAGTCGAACGAAACAGGTTTGGAGTGATTATATAATTGAAAATAAAAGAAATAAAGAAAAAGTAAAAGTAAAACAAAATGCGATCCAGACGGAAATAGGGTTGAAGAATCCAATAATCGAGGAAGGCCACGGGCAAGGATTCCCCTGGGAGAAGAACGAGAACAGATGACGATAACAATTATAAAGATAGAGATGTCTTGGTTTTGGTCCGCTAGACTCGGATGTCGACTATCCCGGAACCTCCATGGTGTAGCCCTAATCCAGTACGGGTTCCCCTATCCAGGAGATACCCCTATGATGTCAATGAGAACAAGGAGTCTCGATCAGGGTTATTCTAATGCACACTCTCAGCTAAAATGACCCTAGTCACGCGGGAGGCTACTAACACCCGGAACTTCCAGTGTATTAATACAATGAAACCCTCTTTAATTATCATAAGACCTAATACAAGCGAGCATCCATCCAAATGAGTATTTTTCACAATCAATTCTACGGAATCCATCCATTGTAGAATGAACAAGATAATGATGAATTAAATGAAACACACAAGCCAAACACATTCATTCAAAGAGAAATAAAGTCATCCATACAAAAGTCTCCTTCCAAGGTTCACCGGGAGCCCAGTGGCCTTGGAAGTTTAGTTCGCCATAACAAAATAGGAGAGCTCACAATACATATGGTTCATCATACAAACAACAAGAAAACTCCCCTTGAAATGTCGACTAGAAGGTAATGATGGTAGCTCGTCGGATCCGCACCGGTGAGCTCTTGATGCTTCTCCACATTCTCTCCTTCTTCTCTCCTACAATTCCCACCGAATTCACCCCAAGAATGACAAAGAATGACCTGATGGAGAGTGGGGGTCGGATGAGAACCAACAGCCCAAGAATGCCCCTCAAAACCTTTGAAGAGCAGCTTAAATACGCCGAGGCTGTGTTGTGCGGCTAGTGTGCGATGCCGCACACCAGCCGCACACGCTTCTGGCCAAGGTGTGCGGCTAGTGTGTGGCCCAGCACACAGGCCGCACAGGCTTCTGGAGGCTGTGTGCGGCCACTTTGCGGGGCTGCATAGTGGCCGCACAAATGCTCAGTGTGAGCATTGCGCACGCGTCACTTGGCGTCCGAAGCATGTAACGATTTTCTTTCTTCCTTATTTCCCTCTGGAACAAATCAAATACGTATATTCATCATGACAACGGTCCATGAAGCCCTGAAACAGAAAGTAAACGCATCAAGTGCATCAAATAGTTGTGATCGCAAACAAATTTTGATAGATTTGGGCCCTGAAATGAAAATAAGTTGCATGAAAGTAAACAAATTTTATAACTACAACATGATGTATTTATTCACTTATCACATGCTCTGAAGGAAATTGTGATCGTAAATCCCCAAATAATTGGCAAAATCTCGAAAACTGATAGATTTGGGCTCACCATGAACTTGGAATGTAATGCCGCCCGGGCAATGAAGACGAGCAAATGTACGGTTAACCTCAAGTTTACTCAGAACATCTAATGTCAGTTCGCGATACACTGGCTCATCAATATCAAGAACAGCAAGCCAACGATCAGACCCGACCAGTTGTTGAACGTCATCAGCGAGCCCCAACTGTTCAAGCACTTCCCAATCAATGACACGGGTTTGACCAAAAGGTTTGGAACGGAGGTTGTCATAGCGTTCTTAAAAGGTTTCATTGTCAAAATGAAGATCTGATGACGTGCTCGCTCTCACCCTCGCACGTTTCCCCTCCCGGGGTACGATCGACATGAGTTCTACAATGGTAAAAGCAAATATCAAGCTTGGACATGATTCCCCAAATATGTTGGAAATTAAAGCTTAGAAAAGTTTAGCAATTTGGAATGTAAAACCAAGACACAAAGTCAAGATTATAGAACAAGCCCAAGCATGCAAGAACAAAGGATTTGCACAACACCAACAACTAACACCACAAAGCACAAAAACAAAGGAAGCAAACAACATCAAGTGCAAGAATAACAAAGAGATAGGAGTAGAGGACATACCTTGCAAGAAGTAGTAGAAAATGACTCAAAGAAAATGAGTAAAGCTTCTTGGTAGGAATGAAGGCTAGGGCACCAAGTGAGAGATGTGTTTGTGAGGCAGGAGGGAGAGATGAGTCGGGTGGAAGCATATAAAGATAAAGAAGAGTGGACAAGTGGCAACTTCTTTGCCACTTGTCACTCAAGAAGATGGGTGGCAAAACAAAGTGTGCGGTTGATGTGCGGCGCTGCACATCAACCGCACATGGTTCTGCCCGTGTTGTGCGGTTGGTGTGCGTTGCCGCACACAGGTCGCACATGGCTCTGCTCGAGTTGTGCGGTCGGTGTGCGGTCGGTGTGCGGTGCCACATACTGACCGCACACGGTTCTGCCCATGTTGTGCGGTTGACGTGCGGGGCCGCACATCAGCCGGACAAAGCCCAGAATTAGGTGATAATTTAGAAGAGGCTCACACAACAAGTAAAACACAAAGAGAAATGAGAAACACGCATCATTAAGCAGGAGAGACATGCACTCGCCACAACGATGATGAATCAACGACACACCACCAAAACATCAACGGGGAAGAATAAGAAAAAGGGCTCATAATCCAATAATCCAAAAGTCCATAAACTAAAAACATAAAATGCAATGATACGAAAATGTACACAGAAAAACTTGGGTTGCCTCCTAAGAGCGCTCGTTTAGTGTCATGAGCTCGACGATCGGGTGCTGCAGAGTTAGTGTGGGTCAAAAGGAAAGATTTTACCTGATGTGTCGAGAAGTGTCGAACTCTTACCAAAATATGGTTGGAGGTAATGTCCGTTTACCTTGAACTGACCCTTTTCTTGATGAAGAATTTCAATTACTCCTTGGGACGAAACATCAGTAACAGTGTATGCTCCTGACCATCGTGACTTAAGCTTCCCCAAAAATAACCGTAGTCGGGCGTTGTATAGCAATAGTCGATCTCCTTCCCCAAATTTCTTACCCTGCTTTATGTTTTTATCATGGTACTGCTTCACCTTGTCCTTGTATAATTTCGAATTTTCATAAGCCATCGCCCGCCATTCTTCAAGTTCATTCAATTGTATTTTCCTCTTTTTCCCAACCAAGTTGCAATCAAAATTTAAGAATTTGGTTGCCCAGTAAGCCTTGTGCTCAAGCTCTACTAGCAGGTGGCACGCCTTTCCATAGACTAATCAATAAGGACTACTCCTAGTAGGTGTTTTGAACGCTGTGCGATATGCCCATAATGCATCATCCAAATGATCTGCCCAGTCCTTACGATGATGAGTGACGTTTTTTTTCTAGGATTCTTTTGAGCTCCCTATTGGAAACTTCGGCCTGACCACTCATTTGTGGGTGGTAAGCGGTGGATGTGTAATGAGAGACGCCATATCTTTTTAGAATCTTTGCGAATTGGGAATTGCAAAAAATGCACTCCTCTGTCACTGATGATTGCCCGCGGTGCTCCAAACCTCGAGAATAATTTCTTCAAGAATTGCACAACAACTCGAGCGCCACTAGACGGTAACGACTGAGCCTCCTACCAACGGGAAGCATAATCCACTGCAGCCAAAATGAACTTATGCCCCCGAGAGTTTGGGAATGGCCCCATAAAATCTATTCCCAACACATCAAAAACTTCACAAACTTGGATAGTATTCTGGGGCATCTCATCTCGCCATGAAATGTTCCCCATTCTTTGGCAATGGCCACTAGCTTGCACATGTTTTTGTGTATCCTGAAAGATGGTAGGCCAAAAAAATCCTGCATCTAAGATTTTTTTAGCTGTTTTGTTGGTGCTGTAGTGTCCCCCAGTCGATCCTTCATGACAATGTTTTATGATGTCCAACCCTTCTGCTTGTGACACACACTGCCTTACCATTTGATCAGCACAGATATGAAACAAGTAAGGTTCTTTCCAAATGTTGATAGCTGAACCATTTGGGAAAGATGCCAGCCGCTAAGTAATTAGCGATGTCTACAAACCAAGGTGGTTGTTCATCTCATCCATATGAACTCGGAAGAGATGCTCCTCAAGGAAAGAGTCATTAATTTCAATGTCCATTGTTGAAGATGAGCAGTTGTTCTCTAATCAAGATAGATGATCTGCAGCTAAATTGTCAGCACCTCGTTTATCTTTAATTTCCAAATCAAACTCCTGAAGGAATAACACCCAACGGATCAGGTGTGGTTTAGCATCAGTTTTACTCAGGAGGTACTGAAGGCCCGAATGGTCAATGTACACCACCACCTTAGAAAGCACCAAATATGGTCTGAATTTGTCAAAAGAGAAAACCACAGCGAGGAGTTCTTTTTCAGTAGTGGTGTAATTTTTCTGAACTTCTATGAGAGTTTTGCATGCATAATAAATCGGGTGAAAGTGATTGTTCCTCCTCTGCCCTAATACTGCCCCCACAGCATGGTCGGTGGCGTTACACATTAGCTTGAATGGTAGTCCCCAATTTGGAGTGACTAAGATCGGTGCATGAGTGAGCTGATTTTTCAGCATAATGAAAGAAGTTAGGCTATTCGGGGTAAAATTGAATGGCTTGTCTTTCTCAAGGAGCTTAGTCAATGGTTTTCCTATCTTTGAGAAGTCCCGAATGAATCTCCTGTAAAACCCGGCATGACCTAAGAAACTCCTGATAGCCCTGACCGATGACGAAGGGGGAAGCTTCTCAATGGCATTTCTCCCAGAACTATTCCCTCTTTCACCATGAAATGGCATTTCTCCCAACTCAGAACTAAGTTGGTCTCTTCATATCTTTTTAGTACACACTCCAAATTCCTCAAACATAATTCAAACGAGTTACCATACACTAAAAAGTCGTCCATGAAGACTTCCATGGAGCTCTCAACCATATCTTCAAAGATGGCGAGCATACATCGTTGAAAAGTGGCAGGGGCATTGCATACCCCAAAAGGCATCCTACGATAGGCGAAAGTGCCGTACGGACAGGTGAAGGTTGTCTTCTCTTAATCCTCCAGGGCTATAGGGATTTGAAAATACCTAGAGAAACCATCAAGGAAGCAATAGTACTCATGGCTGGCTAACCTTTCTAGCATCTGATCAATGAAAGGTAGAGGGAAGTGATCTTTACGAGTGGCATCATTGAGCTTCTTGTAGTCGATACAGACCCACCAACCAGTCGCTTGTCGAGTAGGGGTGAGTTCATTCTTTTCATTAGTTACCACAGTTATACCCCCCTTTTTTGGTACTACCAATGTCAGACTAACCCACGCACTATCAGAGATTTCGTAAATTATACTAGCATCCAATAACTTAATGACTTCAACTTTTACTACTTCTTTCATATTTGGGTTTAGCCTCCTTTGTGGTAACTCCGAAGGTTTGTAGTTATCTTCCATTAAGATCTTATGGGTGCAGAAAGATGGGTTTATTCCCCTGATGTCAGAGATTTTCTAAGCTAAGGCTCTCTTATGTCTCCCCAACACTTTCAAAAGCTCACTCTTTTGCTTTGGTGACAGATCGGACGACATAATAACAGGCAGCCTTGAGTTCGTCTCAAGAAATGCATACTCAAAGTGCGGGGCTAATTCCTTTATTTCTAACTCTGGTGGCTCTTCAATGGACGGCTTTAACCTGTTCATGTTGTCACGTTGTTGACACACCCCTTGCGTGTGTACCCCGCAAGTGCACGGGTTGTCGAAGTAATAAAAATACCCTGGTGAGTGGGTAGTCGTATCCATAGGGAATAGTGTTCAGAAACAAGTGTTATCGCTATTTAGCTATGAAAGAAGTTGATGATGAAAGAAGTATATATATATATATATATATATATATATATATATATATATAAATGTAAAAGAAAAATAAAAGAGTGCAAGAAGAATAATGAGGGTAGGAGAGGTAATCGATATAAAGATGGGGTACCCGGACAAAGCTCCCCCTAAGACTAATGCTTCTAGTGCAAGACTAGTATTATACCCTCTAATTGATGTCTAATTGAGTCGAGGATATCCTTAAACACACGGTCCCAAACCTAAGGTCAACAGTGACTAACCCCAACACTATGCCCCGGCATTAGGATTCACTATGACTCTTGACTCTCGTTGACCTGTCAACTAAGCCCTAGAGGAGTATATCTACCTAAGCCTCACACTACGTAGGATTGCATTAAGTTCTAGGGACTCCTAGTGGTAAAACCTGTTCCTATGTGTAGTTCTAACCCTTTGGTCCAGGTGGAAGAACCGTAGTCTAGATTAAGCCCCAGTGCATAGGATTCACTTCAACCCTTCACTCTGTTACTCGCGTAACTAAGCCCCAGGGGAGTTTATCTACCTAGCACTTCACTCTATCTCGACCGCTAATGAATCAAGGAAACGGAGGTAGGGAGAAACCACACCGGAGGGGAAAGGGGTACATCGCTACCTCACAACTCTCCCTCTCAACCCTCTCCAACCTTGTGTAGTCTAATCCTATAGAGGTTGTCACACCCTCAAAGGATAACCTAATAGATTCTCAACCCTAGTATCACGGCTAAGGGAAAATCTCATACAATCGGCATGCAAGATTGGAACTCAATAATAGAACATTAAATTAAGAAAGCATAATAAAAGTCATAGAAACAATATCATCCTAGGGTTTACAAGTCCGAATACCCACTAGGGTTTAGCTCTCCATGGAGCAATATAAAATCAATAAATAGTTTAAGAACATATGCATGAAAACCATAAAGAAAGCCCCCTTGTAGATCGTATCGATGGTCTTGTGTAGTCGCGTGTCTTCTCCAACGAATCCCTTGTCAAGCCTAAGGCACACCTCGATAAATCAATGCCGATGAGAGCTTCCTCAATAGCTTTCTTCCAAAGGATGTCGATGTCAATGCCGTTTAATCGCCTCCAAAGACCTCCAAGAACCTCTCCAAACCCTAGCCGAAAGCCCCCCAAAAGATATCCAAGTGATAGAAGGGGAGGGTCCCCACATAGATCTGAAAACGGGCTATTTATAGGCTGAAATCGGAGTTCCACACGCCCCTGTGTTAATTCCACACGGCCCTGTGAAAAACCAGGAATTCCACACGCCCGTGTCTTAATTCCACACGGCCGTGTGGAAATTCTGAAATCATGATTTTTCAGCACTGTGAACAGTAACTTTGCTACATTGTTTTTGCTGCAGTACTTTTGTTACAGTACACGGCCGTGTGGAATTTCCACACGCCCGTGTGAAGTTTCTGGCTTGCTGGAAAATTAATTCACACGGCCGTGTGGAATTTCCACACGCCCGTGTGAAGTTTCTGGCTTGCTGGAAAATTAATTCACACGGCCGTGTGGAATTTCCACACGCCCGTGTGAACTCTCTGAAATCCTGATTTTCGGCAACAGTGAACAGTAGCTTGCTACAATACTTTTACTACATTTTTTGGATACAGTACTTAGCCGAAATGCTCCCGAATTCATCATTGTTCATCGAGGCCATTTAATTGGGCACACAATCAATGGTAGATTATGTCGATTACTTCATTTCTCTTCTTTGACGAAATTCTCCAATGCTACACGAGTTAGACTTTTGTGAATGTGACTGCCCTTGTGCCCTTCCAATGGAGGTTGGCACACACCCACAAGTCTAAACTCGTGCCTTGTTCCTTGCTTGGTCCAAAAACTCATCAACAATGGCGAACATAACCTATTCTTGTTTCATTCTTCTCCAAATTGGCTCCACAACCCTACAATGCACAAAAGTAAACAAATGCACACTTTTTAGTGATAAAATCTGATTAAATTAATGCTCATTGCAAGATAATAACGCTTTGCATTACTATAACATGAGCACTTATCAGTTGTACTCTTTCGAACTCTTTCAATTCCTCTATAGAGCTATCGGACTCGGACTCCATGTGGATTTCATAAACAACTTCCTCAGGTTCTGGCGAGCATCTCTTCTTAATGTCACGGTTGGTCCGTAAGTCTTGCACCTCACTTTGGGTAATATCAGTGTAACTAACCTCATTCATGATTTCGCGAAATACTTCATTGTTGCTAAAGTTTCTTCTTTCCCAACCCACGGTGCCCAAATCAAATACCTCCTCAAGAGTCCAAAACTGCTTTGTCCATCAATCTAGATAGTAAGAGGCAGGTTCACATGGATGTGAATCCATTGATGTAGGGACTAGTAAAGGAGTACCTGTGAAATGAGGTTGAAAAGGCAAATTAGTCAGTATGCACAGAAGAAAATAAAAAAATTGGTGAATAAGTACAAATGGAAGCGAAGTGACTAGATCATTGATCCAAAAGTTTTCCTAGTATTCTCAGGGTTCCCCGGCAACGGTGCCAGAAACTTGATGAAGCACACGCGACAAGCTAAGAATCTAGCACACGACTTCCCGGGTCATGTAATAACCCCTCGTGCACGCACGAGAGGGTCGTATTCCCAAGTGTCCTGAGATCTACTATTACTTCCCTTTGGGGTTCACTGTGTAGTCGAATGAAACAGAGTTGAAGTGATCAGAAGATTGAAAATAAAAGAAGTTACGAGAAAGTAAAAGTAAAATAAAATGCGATCCGGAAGGAAATGGGGATGAAGAATCCAATAGTTGAGGAAGGCCTCGGGCGAGGATCCCTCTGGGAGAAAACTAAATACGGATGACGGTAATAAACCGAATGATATAGTTGACTTGGTTTTGGCCAGCTAGACTCGTATGTCGACTACCCCGGAACCTCCGTAGTGTAGCACTAATCCAGTACAGGTTCCTCTAGCCAGAAGATACCCCTACGATGTCATTGGGAATGAGGAGTCTCGGTTAGGGTTATTTTAATGCACACTCTTAGCTAAAACAATCCTAACAATGCGGAAGGCTACTAACAACGGGAACCTCCGGTGTATTAGTACAATGAGCCCCTCTTTAATCATCACAAGACTTAATACATGCTAGCATCCCGCAAACAAGTATAATTCAAAATCAAATCTACGGAATCCATCCATTGTAGATTGAACATGAAAATGATAGATTAAAGCCAACAACACAAGTCAAACACAATTAAATACAAATACTAATGTCATCCATACAAAGTTTCCTCCCAAGGTTCACCGGGAGCCCGGTGGCCTTGGGAATCTAGTTTGACATAACAAAATGAGAGGATTCGGAATACATAATATCCATTATACAATCAACGATGAAACTCCCCTTGAAATGTCGGCTAGAAGGTGTTGATGTGGCTTCGTCGGATCCGCGCCGGCGAGCCCTTAATGCTTCTCTACGTTTTCCATTTGTTCTCTCCTTCAATTCCCACCGAATTCGCCCTAAGAATGATAGAAAATGGCCTGATGAAGAATGGATGTCGAATGAGAGCTAACAGCCCAAGAATGCCCCTCAAAACCCTTGAAGAGCAGCTTAAATACACCGAGGCTGTGTTGTGCTGCTAGTGTGCGGGGCTGCTCACTAGCTGCATAGGCTTCTGGCTTTGGTGTCCGGCTAGTGTGCAGCCTTATGCAATGGCGGCACGGGCTTCTGGAGGGTGCATGCGGCCGCTGTGCGGGGCTGTACAATGGCCGCACAAATTCTTCAGTATAAGCATTGCGCGCGTCCCTTGGCTTCCGAATCATGTAACGACTTTCTTTCTTCCTCATCTCCATCCGGAATGACTCAAATATGTATCTTCATCGTGATAACGGTCCACGAAGCCCTGAAACGAAAATAAATGCATTAAGCACACCAAATGTCGTCGAAGTAAATATAAGTTGCATGAAAGTAAACAGATTTTATAACTAAAACCTGATGTATTTAGGCACTTATCAGGTTGCCTCCCAAGAAGGGCTTGTTTAATGTCACTTAGCTTGATGTACCTACCTGATGAGTGTTATCCCGCAAGTGCACGGGTCATCAAGTAATACCCTGTGCGTGACACACGGGTCGTATTCCCTGGGGCCCGAGAAGCTACCCTTACTTCCCTTTTACAATGTTGTTTGACCGATACGATTCAAGAGAGAGTGAATATAATGCAAAGAAGCTAAATGAGTAAATAACTAATGCAAACATACGAGGGCAAGATACGGGGTAAAATAGGAGTAGGAGTGGTCACGGATGAGGATTCCCTTAGGGGCTACTAAGGTGAGTAGGAAGCTTGGACTAACATGCAAGTGGCTAATTGGACCGAGAAAACCCTAGATTAGGCCAACCCGATGGTCACGGAAGTTGACCCCTAATCCGGTACGGGTATTGGATACGGTACATATACCGCCCAAGATTACCCCTACGATTGCAAAGGGTGAAGTGGTTTTCTCAAACTAGGGTTACAATACAAAAGAGTACTTAACCCTAGGAGTGGAGGGGTACAAATACCCGATGGTCACGGCGTATTTATACGTATTTCCCTTCCAAGTTTGGTGAGTCTAACACTAGGGCAATGGTCATGCAACCTAACATTTCCTAAGTCTTTTGATACATAGAGTTCTCATACATACCAAGCATGTAAAAACACCAAACAATGGATCACAAACAAGCCACAAACAATAAATAGAACAAGATCATCCAAAACATCACAAGTTCACCCCCAAGGTTCACCTACATCCGGTGACCTCAGGGTTTAAGTGCTCATGTTCACTAAATACAATAAGAAATGCATGGAAACAACCAACAAAGGAATGAGAAGAACTCCCTCAAAGAATGAAGGCCGGAGAAGTTCCAAAGACGCCACTCGAAGGGGTGGCTTCCCTAGTCTTCAACCTCCAAATGTAAGCCCTAGAACGTAGAATCTTCCCAAAACCTTGATCTCCTCGCCAAATCCTTGCCTATATCGCCCTCCAAGAGCTTCTTCTTCCTCAAATCGAAGGTGGTGATGAGAGGCCCTAAGAAGAAAACTCTAGATACCCTAAAAAGAAGTCTCCAAGTCCATAAAAAGGTGAGTTCGTGCCTCTTCACGGGTGAGCTCACGGTCCATATACGGCCCGTGAGGTAGCTTGTAATGTGGGATGAAAGATTCTGCAAAGTTGCGAAAACTGCTACAGTACCATCTACAGTACTCTGCTACAGTATTGGCTACAGTGAAATTGCCCCCTGAATTCCATACGGTTGACCTCATGGCCGTGAGCTTGCCGGTGAGGATTTCCAGACTTAGAGAATTCTTCAAACGTTCGTGCTTCAGACTACTACAATGTTGCTACAGTGTCCCCCGTGACTCAAAAACCACGATTTCTGTGTCGATTTCTTCTCAAATTGCGTCGTTGAGCTCCCCAAAGCATATTTTGCACCTAAAACACCAAATAACCCAATTTAGACCACAAAAGGGCATCTATTCATTAACAAAATACAAAAATCATGGACAAGTATGCATATAAAATACGTACATTTAGACGTTTATCAAACATCCCCACACCTAAGCGTTTGCTTGTCCCCAAGCAAACAAACATGAAGAACAGGGGCAAGAAGATAAACGGCTAAATGTACGACCTCAAGCTCAAAAGTAAAGAACTCCACAGGCACGAATGGACAAAATTCAAGAAGTGAGCTGAGCAATGAATAGTCAAGTAATACTAGTTCCATTTCTCCTAGAGTGCCCCGTGAGTGTGTGCTAACTTCCACCTTGACCTCCACACCCTGGATTACCCCAGGATGACCATTCACCCCACGTACAATGAAAATGGCATTAAAATGTTAAAAACATCCTCAATACTCAGTTAAAAGTCTTTCGGTTCCTGAACATGACTCTAGCACTGAGGTGACTATATAGCAAGCTCAAGGGAATCAAGATACTTAACTCTTACAAATATACATATATACACTTTTTTTTTTCTGAGTCCTCGACTAACATAGACTGCACAAAAACCTTTCAGACGGATGCACATGCTGGCCAGGCACAAGAGCCACCCATCCTACTTGATTACAGTCTACATAGACGCATTCATGCTATACTAGTAGAGGAATACTGTCATAGACTCCTTTTTTTTTATATATATATATATATATATGTACAGACTAGCTCTCAAATCCCCTGGTTAAACCCACTACAATAGTTCACAATATGCTAAAGAAATAATAAAGGAACACAAAAGCTCTTAAAAGAATATTAAAAATAGAATTTAACAATTTAATGCCAAAATCATTATAATGGGTTGGTTGGAGTGTACAAGGTAGAAGTAATCATGTACAGGTATAGGGGTGCACTAAAGGTGAAATAGAACTATATTCAAGCACATGTACAGGTACAGCTCACAACTATCATTCTACCAAGCCAGGAAATTCTAAACATGCAAATCATAGCTATCATAGGTAATCAAAGCATGCACAGAATAAAAGTACTCCAAAAATCCATCCCCACACCTAAAGCTGTACATTGTCCCCAATGTACATAAGGCAGCAGAACAGGGTGGGACAAAATGGTAAGTGCAAGTAAATGGAGTAAAAGAAACTTCCCCAACAGCGGATGAAGTATGTCATGTGGTCCTCTATGTTGATGGGGCAAAAGTGTACTGAGGGTGTGGAGTGTGAAATCCAGTAGCAATTTCCCTGAAAGTACAAGAAGCATAGATCACAACTCCAGAAATCAAAATAGCAGAAGAGAGCAAATGGTAAAATTCTCAAAACAATCAGAAAAAGTTTAGCAGGGTGAAGCCCTAGCGAACTCAAGAGTAAAAAGTACAACATAAAACAGAAAAACAGCGAGAACAGAAATAAATAAAACAAACAACAAAGTAACACGGCAAGCATGCAGCGTGAGTCTAAGGGCCTGAAGGAAATGACGGTGCTGCACAGGTGGTGGCCGCCGAGGTCGTGCCGACTGACGATGACGAGCTGCACAAAAACGCTAAAATGTCGGCAGTGGCGGTCTCAAGACGGCTCACGGAGGCAGTCAGCATCTGCAACTGCTCACAGAAGTCAGCATGGAAAGTGTCAAATCTCTCCTCCAGCGAATGCCGAGATGCCCTGGGTGCAGCAACATCATCCGACTCGGACTCGGTGTCATGTGATGGGCCGGGGTCAGACTGGCGTCGCACTATCCTATGTGTGCTGCCCCGCCGCTCAATAATACCGATGCATACCAATGTCTGCAAACTGAGTGGGACGACTGCACCCACAACTGTCATGCCCTGGGTTCCCTCAAGAAGCTCCATACCCTTGATCATGCGTGTGATGTAGGGCCCGCCGTAAATGGACCCCAGGCGGACAAACTTGCCTTGGTGGGCAAAAACATCGGCGACCAAATGACCCATGCGGAGGGGGTACCGCTATATAATGCTGTACAACATCAGTAAGTCCGTGCGTGATACCACCCCGGTGGAATCCAGTCGACCCCCAATGCTCTGAGTCAGTAGAGCGTGAATGTATCTGTGGGCGGGGTCTTTCAACTGGGAGGCCTTCTTGCTACGTGACCGATTAGCAATGGTATCCCAATAGGTGGCATTAGTCACGGGATAAGGTAAATCCCTGCCTAAATCCTTGAACTCTGGCCTTTGGGTGAATGCTTCTGTGTAGAATCACATGTAAATGCCCAATTGATCTTGAGTGATTCGGTGGCTCTTCCCGAAGGCACGAAATGACACATAACCGGGTTGGCGAGAGAAGGGATTGAAGTGATAGATTTCAAAGGTGCTTGATAAGTGCTCATGTTATAGTAATGCTAAGTGTTATTATCTTGCAATGAGCATTAATTTAATCAGATTTTATCACTAAAAAGTGCAATTGTTTACTTTTGTGCATTGTAGGGTTGTGAAGATAAAATGAAGGAAAGGAACAAAGTTAGGTCGTGTTTGGCATTGTTGGGAAGATTTTCGGACCAAGCAAGGAGCAAGGCGTGAGCATAGACTTGTGAGTGTGTGCCAACCTCCTTTGGAGGGGCACAAAGGCAGTCTCATTCACAATAAGTCTAACTCATGCCAACAATGAGAACTTCACCAATTAGGCGATTCAAAGCAATCGACACGATCTACCGTTGATTGTGTGCCCAATTCAACGGCCTCGATGAAGAACGACGAATCCGGGAGCGTTTCGGCACAATTACTGTTGATAAGTGCTTGTGTTATAGTATCGCGAAGCGCTATTATCTTACATTAAGCATACCTTTTATCAGGTTTTATCACTAAATGTGTGCATTTGTGTTCTCTTGTGCATTGAAGGTATTGTGGAGCCTAATTGGAGAAGAAGAATGAAATTAGGTCGTGTTCGCCAATGTTGGGATGTTCTCGGACCAAGCAAGGAACGAAGCACGTATTTGGACTTGTGGATGTGTGCCAACCTCTTTTGGAGGGGCACAAAGGCAGTCACATTCACAACAAGTCCAATCCGTGTTACTTAGGAGAATCTCGCGAAAGAAGAAGACTTGAAGCAATCGGCGCGACCTACCGTTGCTTGTGTGCCCAAGTAATGGCCTCGATGAAGAACAATGGACCCGGGAGGCGTTTCGGCAAGTTACCAAGCCTGTTCAGCTGAAGATTAGTGTTCCAGAGAAGTCACACGAGCGTGTGGAAATTCCACACGGCCGTGTGAGCCATTTTCCAGCCAGACAGAGAAGTCACACGGGCGTGTGGAAATTCCACACGGCCGTGTGTTTTGCAATTTCAGCCATCCAGTGAAGACACACGGGCGTGTGGAAATTCCACACGGCCGTGTGAAATTAATTTTTCAGCCGAGACAGAAGCTTCACACGGGCGTGTGGAAATTCCACACGGCCGTGTGAAGCCCCCGATAAGTCCAATTTTAAAGCCGCGATTCAACAATATAAAAGGGGATTTTTGCAACCTTTGAAGGGATCTTTTGACCTATCTTTTCCCCAACTTTCTGGAGTGCGGCTAGGGTTTCGGAGAGGGTTTCGTGGAGGTTCTAGCGCGTCGTCGGCATCGATTTGGAGGTTCGACGTTTGCACAAGACCACGGCCACACTAATTCGAGGGGGTTTTTCATTGATGTCTATGTTTTATGCTTTATTTCTCACGTTGATGAACATGTATAGCTCTATGAGGAGCTAAACCCCTCGTGGGGTATTCGGACTTGTAAACTTTAGGGTTTTCTTATGTTTCTTTGACATTGATTATTATGCTTTCCATCATTGATGAATAAAATTGAGTTTTTAATCTTGATTATCCTTTCATATTGTTTTCCCTTAAACGTGACATTAGGGTTGAGAGCAATCTAGGCTTTCCTTTGGAGGTGTGACAACTCCTATAGGATTAGACTACTCAAGATTAACGAGGGTTGAGAGGGAGAGTTGTGAGGTAGCAATGTACCCCTTTCCCCTTCGATGTGATTTCTCCCTACCTCCGATTCCTTGATTTAATAGCGGTCGAAATAGAGTGAAGCAATAGATAGATAAACTCCCCTAGGGCTTAGTTACGTAAGTAATAGAGTGGAGGGTTGTAGTGAATCCTATTTGCTGGGGCTCAATCTAGACTAGAATTCTTCCACCTGGACCAAAGGGTTAGAATTACGTATAGGAACAGGTTTAATCACTAGGAATCCCTAGAGCATAATGCAACTCCACATAGTGTGAGGTTTAGGCAGATGGACTCCCATGGGGCTTAGTCATCTAGGTGACAGAGTGAAGGGTGTTGTGAATCTTAATACCGGGGCATAGTGTTGGAGTTAGTCACGGTTGTCCTTAGGTTTGGGACCGTGAGTCTTAGGATATCCTCGACTCAATTGACATTAATAGGAGAGCATAATATTATAGTCTTGCACTTGAAACATAGACCCTAGAGGTAGCTTGTCCGGATACCCCCCTTTACTCATTGTTAGTCCTTCTCGATTTTCCTACTTGCATTTCTTTCTTCCATCTCTCTATTTAGTTTATTGCTTTGCATTATTTTCACTCATCAATCTTATTATCGTTCTCCGTATTCTGCATAGCTTAATTAGTGAAACCTTATATTCTATCTCCCTATTCCCTGTGGATTCGACTACCTTCTCACCAAGGTAAATTTATTACTTCCACAAACCCGTGCACTTGCGGGATACACGCAAGGGGTCGTGTCGACTGTAGCAAAGTTAAGTTACTGTAGTAAGTTACTGTTCACAGTCGGCCGAAAATCAGAATTCCAGAAACTTCACACGGGCGTGTGGAAATTCCACACGGCCATGTGAAATCCTGTTTTCAGCAAATTTAAAGCCGCGACTCCACATTATAAAAGCCCAATTTGGAGACTTTTTGAGAGATCTTTTGACCTATTCTTCTCCCCAACTTCTGGGAGTGCGGCTAGGGTTTTGGAGAGGTCTTCGTGGAGGTTTAGAGCGCGTCATCGGCATCGTCACCGACGTCTGGCTGCCGCACAAGACCATGGCCACACCATACGCAAGGGGGTTTTCATCTATGTCTTTACTTTGTGTTTTATTTCATACAGTGATGAACATGTATAGCTGCATGAGGAGCTAAACCCCTTGTGGGTATTCGGACTTGTAAATTCTAGGGTTATCATGTTTCTTTGACATTGTTATTATGCTTTTCCATTATTGATGAATAAGAATTGAGTTTCAATCTTGATTTTATTTTGCTATTGTTTTCCCTTAGATGTGTGACACGACCCCTTGCGTGTATCCCGCAAGTGCACGGGTTTGTCGAAGTAATAAATTTACCTTGGTGAGAAGGTAGTCGAATCCACAGGGAATAGGGAGATAGAATATAAGGTTTCACTAATTAAGCTATGCGAAATACGGAGATCGATAATAAGATTGATGAGTGAAAATAATGCAAAGCAATAAACTAAATAGAGTGATGGAAGAAAGAAGTGCAAGTAGGAAAATCGAGAAGGACTAACAATGAAAAAAAAGGGGGGGTATCCGGATAAGCTACCTCTAGGGTCTATGTTTCAAGTGCAAGACTATGATATTATACTCTCCTATTGATGTCAATTGAGTCGAGGATATCCTAAGACTCACGGTCCCAAACCTAAGGACAACCGTGACTAACTCCAACACTATGCTCCGGTCTTAGGATTCACAACACCCTTCACTCTGTCACCTAAATGACTAAGCCCCAGGGGAGTCCATCTACCTAAACCTCACACTATGTGGAGTTGCATTATGCTCTAGGGATTCCTAGTGATTAAACCTGTTCCTATACGTAATTCTAACCCTTTGGTCCAGGTGGAAGAACCCTAGTCTAGATTGAGCCCCAGCAAATAGGATTCACTACAACCCTCCACTCTATTACTTGCGTAACTAAGCCCTAGGGGAGTTTATCTACCTATTGCTTGACTCTATTTCGACCGCTATTAAATCAAGGAATCGGAGGTAGGGAGAAATCACATCGAAGGGGAAAGGGGTACATTGCTACCTCACAACTCTCCCTCTCAACCCTCTTTAATCTTGAGTAGTCTAATCCTATAGGAGTTGTCACACCTCCAAAGAAAGCCTAGATTGCTCTCAACCCTAATGTCACGTTTAAGGGAAAACAATATGAAAGGATAATCAAGATTAAAAACTCAATTTTATTCATCAACGATGGAAAGCATAATAATCAATGTCAAAGAAACATAAGAAACCCTAAAGTTTACAAGTCCGCATACCCCACGAGGGGCTTAGCTCCTCATAAAGCTATACATGTTCATCAATGTGAGAAATAAAGCATAAAACATAGACATCAATGAAAAACCCCCTCGAATTGGTGTGGCCGTGGTCTTGTGCAAACGTCGAACCTCGAAATCGATGCCGACGACGCGCTGGAACCTCCACGAAATCCTCTCCGAAACCCTAGCCGCACTCCAGTAAGTTGGGAAAAAGATAGGTCGAAAGATGCCTCAAAAGGTTGCAAAAATCCCCTTTTATAATGTTGAATCGCGGCTTTAAAATTAGACTTATCGGGGGCTTCACACGGCCGTGTGGGATTTCCACACGCCCGTGTGAAGCTTCTGTCTCGGCTGAAAAATTAATTTCACACGGCCGTGTGGAATTTCCACACGCCCGTGTGTCTTCACTGGATGGCTGAAATTGCACAAACACACGGCCGTGTGGAATTTCCACACGCCCGTGTGACTTCTCTGTCTGGCTGGAAACTGGTTCACACGGTCGTGTGGAATTTCCACACGCCCGTGTGACTTCTCTAGAACTCTAATCCTCAGAAACGGTAGGTCGTGCCGATTGCTTTAAGTCTTCTTCTTTCGCGAAATTCTCCTAAGTAACACGGATTGGACTTGTTGTGAATGTGACTGCCTTTGTGCCCCTTCAAAGGAGGTTGGCACACATCCACAAGTCCAAATACGTGCTTCGTTCCTTGCTTGGTCCGAGAACATCCCAACATTGGCGAACGCGACCTAATTTCATTCTTCTTCTCCAATTAGGCTCCACAATACCTTCAATGCACAAGAGAACACAAATGTACACATTTAGTGATAAAACCTGATAAAAGGTATGCTTAATGTAAGATAATAGCGCTTCACGATACTATAACACAAGCACTTATCAAAAACCCCCCACACTTAAGCTTTTGCTTGTCCTCAAGCAAAATAGAACGTGGAAGTACTTGGGAAGAACAATTGAAAGTGCTTGGCCTTAGGTTCACCAAAAGTATGCAAAAGAAGCATTCTACAAGTAAGGGGAAATTAAAACATTGCATAAGGTTATCAATGCTCTAGCTAAAAACTTGAATCAAAAAGGATGAAAACTCGAAAACGTGTTGGTGTGTGCGATCTTACTCAAGAGAACCAACGAGTACTCCTCAAACTTTGATTAAAAAGGACTTATTTATATACAAAGATCAAAAATAAGTGAAGAAGTAGTAGCTTCACACATCCTTGAAGGTAGCCCTTTCCTAGGCGGCCGCCAAAGGTGGCTTTCACTCTTTCGAGGAGGTAGCTCTTTCTACCGGGGTATTAGCTTTCACGCTTCCCATGAGATAGCTCTTTCTCTCATTAGGGCATAACATGTATCCGACTTATGAGAGTAGCTTCATACATCATAGGAGGTAGCTCTTTTCACCCCCAAATGCATAATCAAAACAAAGCTAATATTTACAAACTCATATACCTCTTTTTTTTTTTTTTTTTTTAGATTAAATGCATTTTCCAAAGTAAAACTAAGAACGATGATAAACTTGTCCTTAAAAACTTCAAGATTGAGTTTCCAAAAGATTCTAAGAGTAAGTTGTGTACTAAGATGATTCGAGCAAAAATTCCCTAAAATTCAAGTGAAAACTAGAGCATGATAGGATACAATGTTGAAAATTCTCCTAAACTATGAGAATACAAACGTTACAACTAAGGTGAACCGCCATAGGCTACATTAGCATAAACAATTGAACGCACAAGTAAAGGTGTGTGCAATGTGAACTCCTCCCCACACTTAAGATGTACATTGTCCTCAATGTACTCATATAAGCACAATAATAAGTGAAAAAGATAAAAGCAATTAGTGTGGAAATGGCAATTGAAACATTACTCCTCTGAACTCCAAGTGTTGCGTTTGATGGAGCTAGGTCATTGAGAGTTGAGTCTCAATGGTTTATGGAGCACACACGATCCCATGACCGTGTGAATGACTATTCCTCAAAATCCTTACATCCAAGACCATCTGCGCACACATAAACGAGGGTTCAGTAAAGCTCAATAAAACTCGAGTATATAAAATGTAAAGCAATGAATACAACTCGAGACAAAAATAAAAAGCAAAATAAAAGCTATACTCAGAAGGAGAATCCTTTCTGAGTACTACAAGTCCAAAATAAAGTAAAGATATACAGAAATGACAAATAAAAGAAAAGAATCTAAAATCTAAGACGCCTCAGCGTCGGTGTCCTGAGTGGTGGCCTCTGGTGCTGCTGGAGGCTCTGGATCTGCTGGTGGATCGGCTGATGTCGGGGGAGAAGGTGGTGGAGGAGAAACCCGAGGTCGGACCACGAAGGACGAGGAGGCGACAATCTGCTCGAAGATCTGTCGCAAGCTCTGGAACTGCGCCATCACCTCCTGGTGCTGTGTAATCTGTGTGGCCCTAACCTCGGCCACCTCGGTCTGTAGGATCCCCACTGCGCTCTCGAGGCGCTCTAGTCTGTCCTGGCCTCGAGACGGTGAAAACATCCGCACCGGAGGTGGCTCCGGCGCGGTGGGGGGTACCTCGGTCTGTGTATCCGTCGGGGGTGGCTCTAAAGCTGCCTGTGTACCCTGAGTCTGTTCCGTCTGGGGTATGGTCCAGGTATACGTCCCTGATCCTCCTCTGCGGATCATACCCATCATCCTCAAGGTATATGTGCCCAGGGGAACTGGTACACTCGTCTTCTCTGCTCCCCTGACTCCATCTCTGAGCCCCATGCCAATGATAAGTCTGGTGATGTAGGGGCCTGCAAAGATAACTCGTACCCTGGGGTACTGGCCCTGATGGCGAATGTAGTCGGCCATAATGTGCCCCAGGTGGAGTGGCTCACTCTCCACCATCGAATACAAGTAGAGAAGCTCCTGGAGACTCAAAACACCAGTACTGTCTCTCCTGCCACTAATAGATCTGTTCATAACTGCGTGTAGACATCTATAGGCAGGTCGAGAAAGGCATGAAGCCTTGGAGACACCCGGCTCGTACTGACCCTGACCACAAAGTCTGCTATACGCCTGCTGCGGTGTCAAGGTACCCGGGTAGTCTGTGGGGAGCAATGAGTACTCCTCTGTCTCAGTGTATGCCTCATCATATAGACCCATCCGCACATAGAACTGGGTCATACTCAGCGTGAAATGTCGACCGAGGGCTCTGAACTGAATAGTCGTATCCTCGGTGAAACTGTCGTACCCTCGGTCAAACTCAAATGAAGATAGTACCTCCAGCGTGAGCGATCGGATCACCGAGTCCCTGATAACCATCAATCTCTCCCAGCTACCGACGGAGAGCAGCTCGCCAATCTCATCTGCGACGCTGTCTCCCCCCTGAATATTCCTCACTATACTCAAATCCAAATATCTCGTCTGTCCAAAACGGAGTCCTGATAAACGCTTGAACCGAACCTGATGCTCGGTTATACTGAACTCTGTCTCTGCCGGAGGAGGTGTGGACTCACGGGGACGCTTCCCTGTCGATTTTCTGGGTCTAGAAGACATTCCTGTAAGATTGGAAAAGAAAACAATCAAAAACAGTTCAAAATAACCAATCTGCAGAAATCCACACGGCCGTGTGTTAATTCCACACGCCTGTGTGGAGTTTCTGACGGGCAAAGCATCACGGCCGTGGGGCTAAAAATCCACAATTTACATCTAAATTCGTTCTAATTTCATTCTAAGCATGCTCGTATGTAATGTAAACATTCAAACCAAGCAAAATTGTATAAAAGAACGAATTGAATCAAGAATTGACGAAGAAAAAGGAATTGAAGGTCTCACCGGCGGTGAAGATGAAAAACAAAGTAATACGGCCGGAAAACTCGAATACGATCCCCAAAAATCCTCAGAGAAAGTCAGGAGAGCAACGGAGAAAGTCCAAGAGAGTTTAGAGTGAAAGCATTCAAAGGCACAATTGAAAACTAAATGAGAAACGCGCGGCTTTTAAAATTCTGGGAATTTACACGGCCGTGTGAACCATCCACACGGCTGTGTGCCTGTGAAATTAGGGTTCACAGGGGCCAACACACGCCCCTGTGTGCACTCTGGTCACTCTCTGAACTACACCACACGGCCGTGTGACAATTCCACACGGCCGTGTGCCTTCACAAGGATATCCACATGGGCTGGTACACGCCCCTATGGGCTCACGGGAAAGTTCAGACGGTCTCTGAAAATATTCACACGGCCATGTGACTAAGCCACACGGCCGTGTGCCCAACCTGGCCAAGAATACAAGGCCGACCACAGGGGTACCCACACGCCCTTGTGGCCTCTCTGACTCGCCCGAGAAAAACCTAAGTGTTTCACACGGCCATGTGAAAAATCCACACGGCCGTGTGCCTTGACAAGCTCTCCGACAGGGGCTCACACAAGCCCCTGTGGTTTCTCGGGATGAAAGGGAATTCCTGCAGAGTTGTCACACGGCCGTGTGAAAATTCCACACGGCCGTGTGCCTTGACACAGTAGCACTCACAGGGGCACACACACGCCCCTGTGGACTCTCAGGAAAAAGAGTTGGAGTTCTGCAGGGTTCCACACGGCCGTGTGGAAATACCACACGGCCGTGTGCCCCTTCTGAGGGTGTTCATAGGGGCAGGTTCACGCCCTTGTGCCCTCTCTGGTTGAGTTCTGAATGGTGACACACGACCGTGTGGAAATTCCACACGACCGTGTGTTTTCTCTGGTTTACTTAGAAAAATTTACAGGCTCTGCAAAAATTTCAGAAACGATTTTAGAACACTTAGAACCTGTGTACAACATAAAAAATACGATCAGAAACTACAGAAAACACACTCAACCGACCCAAACTTCGTCAATTAACGTTAAGGCACACGTAAATAATCGAAAGTCCACATGAAAACTCAGCATATGCACATGAAAATTGGGACACCATTGCTAAGACTTTTATTCAATCCGAACCTAAACTAAGTACTAGAAAACTATAAAATGCTTGGGTTGCCTCCCAAGAAGCGCTTGTTTAACGTCACTTAGCTTGACGTACCTGTCTTACCTTACGGAGGTTCATGAATGGAGTTTGCCCTCTTCCCTACAATTTGAAAACAAGCATTGCATAATTGTTGCAAGGTAGAGGGAGAGTTATCGAGTTTGTTACCACACACGGGTGAAACACCCTTACTCCGTGAATGCTCATCCCCTTTCTTGTTAGGGTTCTTTTTGTGGCGACGTCTCGACCTCTTCAATCACCGAAGGATTTTCTTCCTAAATTCCTTCTCCTTCTTGATGTCTGTTTCAACTGAACCAAGCGCGAGCACTTCTTCCTCTTCAGTCTCCATGTCTTGGTCCGGCCACCCTTCATATGGATCCGGGTTAAACATATCCTGCATATATTCATCAATGCAATCATCAGTGACATCAAGATAATATAGAGCATCATCAAAATCAAGAGAATGTCGCATGGCTTCGGCGAGGCGGTAAGTGAGCTTGTCGTCTCCAACCCTAAGTGTGAGCTCTCCACCGTCCATGTCTATCAAAGCTTTGGAAGTGGGCAAGAACGGCCTCCCAAGGATCAGCGGCACCTCGACATCCTCGTCTACATCGAGCACTACAAAGTCGACCGGGAAAATGTACTTATCCACTTTCACCAACACATCTTCAACAATACCCCTCGGATGCCTCACCGATCTATCCGCAAGATGAAGTGTCATCCGGGTAGGTCTAGGCTCGCCCAAGCTTAGCTTTTGGAAGAACGTGTAGGGCATGACATTGATGCTTGCCCCCGAGTCGGCTAGTGCCATCTCCTCACCCATATCACCAATATTGCACGGCATGATAAAACTTCCGGGGTCCTTTCTCTTTCTTGGCATATTCTTCTGTAGCATTGCCGAACAGTTTGCATCGAGGATGACGGATGCACTTTCCTCTAACTTCCTCTTATTGGTCAAGAGGTCTTTTAAGAACTTCGCGTACTTGGGCATTTGGGCTAATGCTTCCGCGAATGGGATGCTGATGTGCAATTGCTTGAAGACACCCAGAAATTTCTTGTATTGCTCATTGTCTTGGTCATTCTTCAATCGTGAAGGATAGGGAATTCTCGGCTTGTAAGGTGGGGGTGCCACCTCTTTCTCCTTTGGTGCTCCATCCTCTACTCCCACAACTTCGGGTGAGTCTTTAGTCTTCTCAAGAGGGAGATGCCCCTCAACCTCCTTACCACTTCTCAAGGTAATTGCCTTTAGTTGTTCTCTTGGGTTGGTCTCCGTATTGCTAGGCAAACTACCTTGAGGTCTCTCCGCCAAAGTCTTCGCAATTTGCCCTACTTGGTTCTCCAAGTTGTGTAGGGAGGCGGTGTGATTGCGAAGAGTAGCTTCCACCGATTGGAACCTTGTATCCGAAGAGGAAACGAACCATGTGAGGGCTCTCTCTAGGTCAGTCATCTTTCCCTCCAACCCGGTCACTCAGCTTTCTAAATTCGGAGCTTGTTGACTTTGAAATCCCGGTGGTGCACTATTTTTGTTCTGTTGTGACTGTCCTTGATTGCTCCAAGAGAAGTTCGGATGGTTCTTCCATCCCGGATTGTATGTACTACTATACGGGTTGCCTTGGCCTTGTCCTCTATACGTGTTTCCAACAAAATCGGCTTGCTCCACCGCACTAGTACCTCCTATGGCAATAGGACAATCACTTGAAGCATGTCCTCCTCCACAACCGTTACATGTAGTTATGGCCGCAACTCTTGGTGAAGTTAGGGAGTCTAACTTCTTACTCAATGACTCGACTTGTGCCGCCAAGGATGTAACCGCATCAATTTCATGAAGTCCGGCAACCTTCTTTCTATCCCTTGAGTTCCATTGATAGCTATTCATAGCCATCTCTTCTACAAGGTGCCTAGCTTCACCAGGAGTCTTGCTTCCAAGAGTCCCTCCGGCCGCCGCATCTAAGAGTTGCTTTGTACTCGGATTCAACCCGTTGTAAAATGTGTGAATAATCATCCACTCGGGAAATCCATGTTGCGGACATTTGCGAAGGAGCTCTTTGAACCTGTCCCATGTCTTGAATAGAGACTCCAATTCCATCTGAACAAAGGATGATATCTCATTCCGGAGTCTTGCAGATTTTCCCGGTGGAAAGTATCTAGCCAAGAATGCCTCGGCCATTTCCTCCCATGTAGTAATGGAGGCTCTCGGTAATGAGTGCAACCAATACCTTGCTTTTCCCTTCAATGAAAATGGGAAGGCTCTCAATCGAATTGCATCGTCCGTCACTCCATTTATCTTCAACATGTCACACACTTCCAAGAAATTTTCTATGTGACTATTAGGGTCTTCATCGGCCAACCCATTAAACTGTGCGGACTGTTGCAACATCTGACTGAACGACGGCTTCAATTCGAAATTCATTGCTGTAATTGGGGGCCTCACGATGCTTGATTGGGTCCCCATAACTGCGGGTCTAGCAAAATCGGACAACGTTCGCTGCTGCTCGTTTTGTTCTGCCATTGTCTCTGACCCTTCTGTCTCAATATCGGCTTGATTTGATGCTTCTTGTGCAGGTTCTTTCCCTTTACGATGTGTTCTTCTTCCAATGTCTGGGTCTCCTTCAACAAGTATTGAAGGGTTCCCACGGGTCATAACCTGGAGCCGAAAACAAAGAAGAGAAAAATAAGAACAATGATAGGTAAAGAAAATATGAAATAGAATGCGAAGTGAATAGCTAAAATAGTGAAAAACAAATATCTAAAACGCCTATTCCCCGGCAACGGCGCCAAAAACTTGACACGACCCCTTGCGTGTATCCCGCAAGTGCACGGGTTTGTCGAAGTAATAAATTTACCTTGGTGAGAAGGTAGTCGAATCCACAGGGAATAGGGAGATAGAATATAAGGTTTCACTAAATAAGCTATGCGAAATACGGAGATCGATAATAAGATTGATGAGTGAAAATAATGCAAAGCAATAAACTAAATAGAGAGATGGAAGAAAGAAGTGCAAGTAGGAAAATCGAGAAGGACTAACAATAAATAAAAGGGGGGGGTATCCGGACAAGCTACCTCTAGGGTCTATGTTTCAAGTGTAAGACTATGATATTATACTCTCCTATTGATGTCAATTGAGTCGAGGATATCCTAAGACTCACGGTCCCAAACCTAAGGACAACCGTGACTAACTCCAACACTATGCTCCGGTGTTAGGATTCACAACACCCTTCACTCTGTCACCTAAATGACTAAGCCCCAGGGGAGTCCATCTGCCTAAACCTCACACTATGTGGAGTTGCATTATGCTCTAGGGATTCCTAGTGATTAAACCTGTTCCTATACGTAATTCTAACCCTTTGGTCCAGGTGGAAGAACCCTAGTCTAGATTGAGCCCCAGCAAATAGGATTCACTACAACCCTCCACTCTATTACTTGCGTAACTAAGCCCTAGGGGAGTTTATCTACCTATTGCTTCACTCTATTTCGACCGCTATTAAATCAAGGAATCGGAGGTAGGGAGAAATCACATCGAAGGGGAAAGGGGTACATTGCTACCTCACAACTCTCCCTCTCAACCCTCTTTAATCTTGAGTAGTCTAATCCTATAGGAGTTGTCACACCTCCAAAGGAAAGCCTAGATTGCTCTCAACCCTAATGTCACGTTTAAGGGAAAACAATATGAAAGGATAATCAAGATTAAAAACTCAATTTTATTCATCAACGATGGAAAGCATAATAATCAATGTCAAAGAAACATAAGAAACCCTAAAGTTTACAAGTCCGCATACCCCACGAGGGGTTTAGCTCCTCATAGAGCTATACATGTTCATCAATGTGAGAAATAAAGCATAAAACATAGACATCAATGAAAAACCCCCTCGAATTGGTGTGGCCGTGGTCTTGTGCAAACGTCGAACCTCGAAATCGATGCCGACGACGCGCTGGAACCTCCACGAAATCCTCTCCGAAACCCTAGCCGCACTCCAGAAAGTTGGGAAAAAGATAGGTCGAAAGATGCCTCAAAAGGTTGCAAAAATCCCCTTTTATAATGTTGAATCGCGGCTTTAAAATTAGACTTATCGGGGGCTTCACACGGCCGTGTGGGATTTCCACACGCCCGTGTGAAGCTTCTGTCTCGGCTGAAAAATTAATTTCACACGGCCTTGAGGAATTTCCACACGCCCGTGTGTCTTCACTGGATGGCTGAAATTGCACAAACACACGGCCGTGTGGAATTTCCACACGCCCGTGTGACTTCTCTGTCTGGCTGGAAACTGGTTCACACGGTCGTGTGGAATTTCCACACGCCCGTGTGACTTCTCTGGAACTCTAATCTTCAGCTGAACAGGATTGTAACTTGCCGAAACACCTCCCGGGTTCATTGTTCTTCATCGAGGCCATTACTTGGGCACACAAGCAACGGTAGGTCGCGCCGATTGCTTTAAGTCTTCTTCTTTCGCGAAATTCTCCTAAGTAACACGGATTGGACTTGTTGTGAATGTGACTGCCTTTGTGCCCCTCCAAAGGAGGTTGGCACACATCCACAAGTCCAAATACGTGCTTCGTTCCTTGCTTGGTCCGAGAACATCCCAACATTGGCGAACGCGACCTAATTTCATTCTTCTTCTCCAATTAGGCTCCACAATACCTTCAATGCACAAGAGAACACAAATGTACACATTTAGTGATAAAACCTGATAAAAGGTATGCTTAATGTAAGATAATAGCGCTTCGCGATACTATAACACAAGCACTTATCAATGTGACACTAGGGTTGAGAGCAATCTAGGTTTTCCTTTGGAGGTGTGACAACTCCTATAGGATTAGACTATTCAATATTGAAGAGGGTTGAGAGGGAGAGTTGTGAGGTAGCGATGTACCCCTTTCCCTTCCGGTGTGATTTCTCCCTACCTCCGTTTCCTTGATTTATTAGCGGTCAAGATAGAGTGAAGTGCTAGGTAGATAAACTCCCCTGGGGCTTAGTTACGCGAGTAACAGAGTGAAGGGTTGAAGTGAATCCTATGCACTGGGGCTTAATCTAGACTAGGGTTCTTCGTCCTGGACCAAAGGGTTAGAACTACACATAGGAACAGGTTTAATCACTAGGAATCTCTAGAACTTAATGCAATCCCACGTAGTGTGAGGTTTAGGTAGATGTACTCCCTTGGGACTTAATCGTGCGAGCGATAGAGTGAAGGGTTGTTGTGAATCCTAATACCGGGGCATAATGTTGGGGTTAGTCATGGTTGACCTTAGGTTTGGGACCGTGAGTCTAAGGATTTCGTCGACTCAATTAGCATCAATAGGAAGGTATAACAGCATAGTCTTGCACTAGAAGCATAGATCCTAGAGGTAACTTGTCCGGATACCCCACTTCATTCATTGTTAAATCCTCCTTAATCTCTTTTTCTTGCACTCTCTAATCTTTCACCTCTCTCTATTTAATTTCCTGTCTTTTAGTATAGTTATTCTCACAATTCACATACGAATCGATTATTACTTTTCCGTACTTTGCATAGTTTTAATAGTGAAATCTCATACTCTAACTCCCTATTCCCTGTGGATTCGACTACCCTCTCACCGGGGTAACTTTTATTACTTCGACAAACCCGTGTACTTTCGGTGAGCCTGTCAAAGTTTTTGGCGCCGCTGCCGGGGAATAGGCGTTTTAGATATTTGTTTTTCACTATTTTAGCTATTCACTTCACTTTCTATTCCATATTTTCTTTATCTATCATTGTTCTTACTTTTCTTTCCTTTGCTTTGGTTTCAGGTTATGACCCGTGGGAACCCTTCGATTCTTGTTGAAGGAGACCCGGACATTGGAAAAAGAGCACATCACAAGGGAAAAGAACCCGTGCAAGAAGCTTCGAATCAAGCCGATATTGAAACAGAAGGGTCAGAAGCAATGGCAGAACAGAACGAACAGCAGAGGACATTGTCCGACTATGCTAGACCCGCAGTAATGGGGACCCAATCGAGCATTGTGAGGCCCCCAATTACGGCAAACAACTTTGAGTTGAAGCCGTCGTTCATTCAGTTGTTGCAACAGTCCGCACAATTCAATGGGTTGGCCGATGAAGATCCCAACAGTCATATAGAGAATTTCCTTTGAAGTGTGCGACATGTTGAAGATTAATGGAGTGACGGACGACGCGATTCGTTTGAGAGCCTTCCCATTTTCATTGAAGGGAAAAGCAAGACATTGGCTTCACTCATTACCGAGAGCCTCCATTACTACGTGGGAGGAGATGACCGAGGCATTCTTGGCTAGATACTTTCCGCCGGGAAAGTCAGCAAGGCTCCGGAATGAGATATCATCCTTTGTGCAGATGGAATTGGAGTCTCTATTCAAGACATGGGATAGGTTCAAGGAGCTCCTTCGTAAGTGCCCGCAACATGGATTCCCCGAGTGGATGATCATTCACACCTTTTATAACGGGTTGAATCCGAGTACCAAACAACTCCTAGATGCGGCGGCCGGAGGAACTCTAGGAAGCAAGACTCCCGGTGAAGCTCGGCACCTTGTAGAGGAGATGGCTATGAATAGCTATCAATGGAACTCAAGGGATAGGAAAAAGGTTGCCGGAATGCATGAGGTTGATGCGGTTACATCGTTGGCGGCATAAGTGGAATCGTTGAGTAAGAAGCTAGATGCTCTCGCTTCGCCAAGAGTTGCGGCCATCACTACTTGTAACGGTTGTGGGGGAGGACATGCTTCAAGCGATTGTCTTATTGCTATTGGAGGCACTAGTGCGGTAGAACAGGCCGATTTTGTTGGAAATTCATATAGAGGACAAGGCCAAGGCAACCCGTACAGTGGAACATATAATCCGGGGTGGAAGAACCATCCAAATTTTTCTTGCAGCAATCAAGGACAGTCACAACAGAAAAATAGTGCACCACCGGGATTTTAAAGCCAACAAGCTCCGAATTTAGAAAGCCGAGTGACCGGGCTAGAAGGAAAGATGACCGATCTTGAGAGAGCGCTCACACGGTTCATTTCTTCATCGGATGCTAGATTTCAGTCGGTGGAGGCTACTCTTCGCAATCACACCGCCTCCCTACATAATTTGGAAAATCAAGTAGGGCAAATTGCGAAGACATTGGCGGAAAGGCCTCAAGGTAGTTTGCCTAGCAATACGGAGACTAACCCAAGGGAACAACTTAAGGCAATTACCTTGAGGAGTGGGAAAGAGGTTGAGAGAACTCTCCCTCTAGAGAAGACAAATGAAGCAACCGCAGCAGAAGAAGTAGGGAAAGAAGCTCCAAAAGAGAAGGAGATGGCACCACCCCCCTACAAACCAAGGATCCCCTACCCTTCGAGGTTAAAGAATGACCAAGACAACGAACAATACAAGAAATTTCTGGGTATCTTCAAGCAATTGCACATCAACATACCATTCGCGGAAGCATTAGCCCAAATGCCCAAATACGCGAAGTTCCGAAAATACCTTTTAACCAATAAGAGGAAGTTGGAGGAGAGTGCAGCTATAGTACTTGATGCAAATTGCTCCGCCGTCTTGCAAAAGAATATGCCGAGTAAGAGAAAAGATCCCGGGAGTTTTATCATACCTTGCAACATTGGCAATCTGGGTGAGGAGATGGCATTGGCCGATTCGGGGGCAAGCATTAATGTCATGCCCTATACCATCTTCCAAAAGCTAGGCTTGGGCGATCCTAGACCCACTCGGATGACACTTCAACTTGCGGATCGATCGGTGAGGCATCCAAGGGGAATTGTGGAAAATGTCTTGGTAAAAGTGGACAAGTACATCTTTCCGGTGGACTTTGTCGTGCTTGATGTGGATGAGGATGTCAAAGTACCGTTGATTCTTGGGAGGCCTTTCTTGCGCACTTCCAAGGCTTTGATAGACATGGACGGTGGAGAGCTCACACTTAGAGTCGGAGATGATAAGCTCACCTATCGCCTCGCCGAAGCCATGAGGCATTCTCTTGATTTTGATGACACTCTATATTATCTTGATGCTACTGATGAGTGTATTGATGAATATGTGCAGGAAATGTTAAACCCGGATCAATATGAAGGATGGCCGGACCAAGATGTGGAGATCGAAGAAGAAGAAGAGGTACTTATGCTTGGTCCAGTTCAGACAGACGTCAAGATGGAGAAGGAACGTATGAAGAAGATGCTTCGGAGGTTGAAGAGGTTGAGAAGACACCACAAGAAGAACCCCAACAAGAAAGGGGATGAACATTCATGGAGTAAGGGTGTTTCACCCGTCTGTGGTAACAAACTCGACAACTCTCCCTCTACTCTACAAAGATTATGTAATGCATGCTTTCAGGTTGTAGAGAAGAGGGCAACTTCTATTCATGAACCTTCGTAAGGTAAGATCAGGTATATCAAGCTAAGTGACGTTAAACAAGCGCTTCTTGGGAGGCAACCCAAGGTTTTACAGTTTTCCTAGGATCTAGTTTAGTTTTAGGATGAATAAAAGTGTTAGTGTTGATGTCTTGAAGTTTCAATGCATGTGCTGCAAATTCGATCGTGGATTATTGATATTTTTGTGTGCTTTAATGTTAATTGATGAAGTTTGAGTCGGTTGAGTGTGTTTTCTATGGTCTCTAGTCGTGTTTTTATGGTTTATACAGGCTCTAAGTGTTTTAAAAGAGTTTCTGAATTTTTTGGAAGAGTCTGTGAATTTTTCTGAGTAACCAGAGAAAACACACGGCCGTGTGGAAATTCCACACGGCCGTGTGTTTCCAAATCAGAGCTCAACCAGTAAGGGCACAGGAGCGTGTGTATGCCCCTGTGAACAACCTCAGAAGGGGCACACGGCCGTGTGGAAATTCCACACGGGCGTGTGAAATCTCGCAGAACTTCAACTCTTTTCCAGAGAGTCCACAGGGGCGTGTGGGTGCCCCTGTGGATGAGCTTGTGAAAGGCACACGGCCGTGTGGATTATTCACACGGCCGTGTGAAACACTTGGTATTTCTCGGGCAAGCCAGAGAGGTCACAAGGGCGTGTGATACGCCGCTGTGGCCAGCCTTGTTCTTGGCCAGGTTGGGCACACGGCCATGTGAAATTTTTCAGAGACTTGCTGTGTTTTCCCGTGAATCCACAGGGCCGTGTATTGGCCCCTGTGGATCTTCCTGTGTAGGCACACGGCCGTGTGGAATTTCCACACGGCCGTGTGGGGTAGCCCAGAGAGTGAACAGAATGCACACAGGGGCGTGTGTCGGCCCCTGTGAACCCTAATTCAGAGGCACATGGCCGTGTGGCATTGTCACACTGCCGTGTGAATTCCCAGAACTTCAATAGCCGCGTGATTTCTTTTTGTTTTTCACTCGTGCCTCTTGACATTTTCATTCTAAACTCTTCTCCTATCCTCTCTACTACTTCCCCGACTGTCTCTGAGCTTTTTGGAGGATTTTATTGGAGTTTTCCGGCCGATTTCTCAATTGTATTCGTCCACACCGTCGATAAGAACTCCAACCCCTTTTTCTTCGTCAATCCTTGATTTAATTCATTCTTTTTGTTTATTTCGCTTGTTTTGAATGAGTTATACTTATGCGAACATGTTTAGATTAGAATTAGAATGAATTGAAGTGTAAATTTTGGATTTTTAGCCCACGGCCGTGATGTTCTGTCCGCCAGAAGCTTCACACGGCCATGTGGATTCCTGCAGAGTGAGTTTTTGAACTGATCTTTGAAAATTTTCTTTTGCAACTTTGAAGATATGGCTTCTAGGTCTAAAAAGTCGGCTGGGAAGCGTCATCGTGAGCTACCCCACCTCCCGAAGAGGTAGATTTCCCATCACCTGAGCATCGGGAACGGTTCAAGCGATTATCAGACTTCCGCTTTGGACAGAGCCGTTTCCCCGATTTGAGCATTCTACGGGACATTCAGGGGGGAACAGAGATGGTTGGTGAGGTCGAGGAGCTTCTCTCAGTGGGGAACTGGAGCAGACTCCTTTCCATTCGAGAGCCAGCGATCAGATCACTTACGCTGGAGGTGCTCTCCTCATTCGAGTTCAACCGGGGGTACGACAGTTTCACCGATGTTGATACCATTCAGTTCCAGGCCCTCGGTCGACACTTCGCTTTGAGCATGACCGAGTTTTCAGTATGGATGGGACTGTATGATCAGGCACACACCGAGACAGAGGAGTACACATTGCTACCCACAGACTACCCGGGTACTTTGACCCCGCAGCGTGCGTACAGTAGGTTATGTGGCCAGGGACAGTACGAGCCAGGAGTGTCCAAGGCCACATATTTGACCAGGGCCTCGTACAGGTACCTCCATGCTATTCTCAGCCGATCAGTGAACGGCAGGGGAGATAGTACGGGGGTTCTGAGCCGTCAGGAGCTCCTGTACCTATATTCGATGGTAGAGGGAGAGCCACTCCACCTGGGGCATATTGTAGCAGAGTACATCCGCCATCAGGGCCAGTACCCCAGGGTGGGAGTGATCTTCTCATGCCCGTATATCACGCAACTGATTATGGTGTTAGGACTTCGAGACGGAGTACGTGGCGCTGAGAGGACTTCTACACCGGCTCCGTTAGGCATAGAGACCCTGAGGATGATGGGGATGGTCCGCAGATCAGGACCTGGAGTTTACACTTTGATCATTCATCGTACAGATCAGGCCGAGAGGTCACAGGCAGCATTAGAGCCACCCCCAGCCGACACAGAGACCGAGGTACCACCCACCGCGCCAGAGCCACCTCCGGTGCGTATCTTCTCGCCTTCCCGAGGCCAGGATCAATTGGAGTGCCTCGAGAGCGCAGTGGGGGTGCTACAGACAGAGGTGGCTGAGGTCAAGGCCACACAGGTAGCACAACACACAGAGGTCATGGCTCGATTACATAGCATACAACAGTTACTCGAGCGAGCCATGACTTCACCATTCGTGGTCCGACCCCGAGCTTCCACTCCTCCACTACCAGCATCACCAGCACCAGTAGCAGCAGATCCACCATCACTGACAGAGCCTTCAGCAGCACCAGAGGCTTCTATTCAGGACACTAACGCTGAGGCGTCTTAGATTTTATTTTTATTTGATTTTCATTCTTGTATTTTCTATTTTATTTTGGACTAGTATTACTCAGAAAGGACTCTCCTTCTGAGTTTATCTTTTATTTAGCTTTTCTTTTATCTCGAGTTGTATTTCATTTTCATATTTTATATACTCGAGTTTTTATTGAGCTATACTGAACCCTTGTGTATGTGTGCGCAGATGGTCTTGGATGAAAGGAATCTAAGGAATAGTCATAAACACGGTCATGGGACCGTGTGTGCTTCACAACCCAGTGAGACTCAACTCTTAATGCACCTAGCTCCATCAAATGCAGCACTTGGAGTTCAGGGAGTAATGTTTCAATTGCCTACTTCCACACTAATTATTTTACAATTCTTATTTTTTTAATTGTGCTTGCATGCGTACATTGAGGACAATGTACATCTTAAGTGTGGGGGGGGGGGAGTTCACATTGCACACACATTTACTTGTGCGTTCAATTGCTTATGCTCATGTAGCCTATGGCGGTTCACTGATAAGTGCCAAAATACATCATGTTTTAGCTATGATGTTCTTGTACATTCATGCAACTTATGTGTATTTTCGATGAGTTTTTGCGCACTTGATGTTTTATTTTCATTTCAGGGTTTTGAGGACCAAGTGCGCAAGTTTCGACCGTATTCGTGTCATTCCGGGGAAGATTGAAGAAGAAACGAAGAGTTGGAGCACCCTGGAAGCCGACGCGCCGCACACGGACACATTTTCTCGGCCGTGTGCGGCCCGCACAGTGGCCGCACAAGGGAGACAGAGAGGTGTGCGGCCAGTGTGCGGCCCGCACACTGGCTACACAGCACAGCCAGAAGGCTGTGCGGGCACTGTGCGGCCCGCACAGTGCCCGCACACCTTCGGGCTATATATGCTTGTTCTGAAGAGTTTTTTAGGAGAATTGGGTTCTCATCCGGCCTCCACTTGTCCTAGACTTCATTTCACCATTTCTTGAGGGATTTTGGAAGGATTTTCGGCTAGATTCGAAGGAGAGAAGAAGGGGAAGACGTTGAGAAGCTTCATAGGGCTCGCCGGCGCGGATCCGACGAGCTACGTCTTCAACCCTAGTCGACATCTTTGAGGGGGTTTTTCTTGTTTTTATTGGATGGAATTGTTGTATGATGAGCTCCTTAGTTTTGTGATGTTGAACTAAACCTCCCAAGGCCGCCGGGCTCCCGGTGAACCTTGGGAGGAGACTTTGTATGAATGACCTATATTTTGCTTTAAATGAATGTGTTAGTTTGATTGTTTGGTTTTAATTCATCATCATGTTGTTCATTCTACAATGGATGGATTCCGTAGAATTGATTTTGAATGATACTTGTTTGGCGGGATGCTAGCTTGTATTAGGTCCTTTGATGAGTTAAAGAGGGTAACATGTATTAATACACCGGAGGTTCCGGGTGTTAATAGCCTCCCGCGCGATTAGGGTTAATTTAGCCGAGAGCGTGCATTAGATTAACCCTAATCAAGACTCCTTGTTCTCATTGACATCGTAGGGGTATTTTCTGGATAGAGAAACCCGTACTGGATTAGGGCTACACTACGGAGGTTCCGGGGTAGTCGACATCCGAGTCTAGCGGACCGAAATCAAGCCAACCCTAGTTATATAATTATCTTGGTCATTCGTATTTAGTCTTCTCCCGGGGGAATCCTCGCCCGAGGCCTTCCATAATTATTGGATTCTTCATCTCTATTTTATTCCGGATTGAGTTTTATCTTATTTGCATTTCTTTACTTGTTTTTATTATTTTAATATTGCTTCAACCCTGTTTCGATCGACTAGAAAGTGACTCCCCAAAGGAAGTAATAGTAGATCTCGGGCCCTTGGGAATACGACCCTCCTCGTGAGGTTTATTACTTGACGACCCGTGCACTTGCGGCCGGGGAGTCGCATGCTAGCTCTGTAGCTAGTCGCGCGCTCGCTCATCATTCACCTTAGTTGCAAAGGTTGTATTCTTATAGTTTAGGAGAATTTTTAACATTGTGTCCTATCATGCTCTAGTTTCTACTTGAATTTTAGGAATTTTTTGCTCGATATTCTCATATTGCACAACTTACTCTTGGAATCTTTTGGAAACTCAATCTTGAAGTTTTTAAGGACAAGTTTATCGTCGTTCTTAGTTTTACTTTGGAAAATGCATAAAAAAAATGAAAAAATATGGAAAAGAGAAAAGAAAAAAAGTATATGAGTTTGTAAATATTAGCTTTGATTTAATTATGCATTTGGGGTGGAAAGAGCTACCGCCTATGAAGTATGTAGCTACTCTCATAAGTCGGATACAAGTTATGCCCTAATGAGAGAAAGAGCTATCTCATGGGATGCGTGAAAGCTACTACCCCGGTAGAAAGAGCTACCTCCTCGAAAGTGTGAAAGCCACCTTTGGCGGGCGTCTAGGAGAGGGCTATCTTCAAGGATGTGTGAAGCTACTACTTCCTCCCCTATTTTTGTTTTTGTATATAAATAAGTCCTTTCTAACCAAAGTTTGAGGAGTACTCGTTGGTTCTCTCGAGTGAGATTGCACACACTAACACATTTTCGAGTTTTCATCCTTTTTGATTCGAGTTTTTAGCTAGAACAATGGTAACCTTATGCAATGTTTTGATTTTCCTTTATTTGTAGAATGCTTCTTTTGCATACTTTTGGTGAACCTAAGGCCAAGCACTTTCAATTGTTCTTCCCAAGTACTTTCACGTTCTATTTTTGCTTGAGGACAAGCAAAAGCTTAAGTGTGGGGGGATTTGATAAGTGCTCGTGTTATAGTAATGCGAAGTGTTATTATCTTGCAATGAGCATTAATTTAATCAGATTTTATAACTAAAAAGTGTGCAATTGTTTACTTTTGTGCATTGTAGGGTTGTGAAGATAAAATGAAGGAAAGGAATGAAGTTAGGTCGTGTTTGGCATTGTTGGGAAGATTTTTGGACCAAGCAAGGAGCAAGGCGTGAGCATAGACTTGTGAGTGTGTGCCAACCTCCTTTGGAGGGGCACAAAGGCAGTCACATTCACAATAAGTCTAACTCATGCCAACAATGAGAACTTCACCAATTAGGCGATTCGAAGTAATCAGCACGATCTACCGTTGATTGTGTGCCCAATTCAACGGCCTCGATGAAGAACGACGAATCCGGGAGTGTTTCGGCACAATTGCTGTAGCAGTACTATAGCAAATTACTGTAGCGAAAACACTGTTTGAGAGTTCTTTTGACCTATTCTTCTCCCCAACTTCTAGGAGTGCGGCTAGGGTTTTGGAGAGGACTTCATGGAGGTTTAGAGCGCGTCATCGGCATCATCACCGACGTCCAGCAGCCGCACAAGACCACGGCCACACCATACGCAAGGGGGTTTTCATCTATGTCTTTACTTTGTGTTTTATTTCATACAATGATGAACATGTATAGCTCCATGAGGAGCTAAACCCCTTGTGGGTATTCGGACTAGTAAATTCTAGGGTTATCATGTTTCTTTGACATTGTTATTATGCTTTTCCATTATTGATGAATAAGAATTGAGTTTCAATCTTGATTTTATTTTGCTATTGTTTTCCCTTAGATGTGACACTAGGGTTGACAGCAATCTAGGTTTTTCTTTGGAGGTGTGACAACTCCTATAGGATTAGACTATTCAAGATTGAAGAGGGTTGAGAGGGAGAGTTGTGAGGTAGCGATGTACCCCTTTCCCTTCCGGTGTGATTTCTCCCTACCTCCGTTTCCTTGATTTATTAGCGGTCAAGATAGAGTGAAGTGCTAGGTAGATAAACTCCCCTGGGGCTTAGTTACGCGAGTAACAGAGTGAAGGGTTGAACTGAATCCTATGCACTGGGGCTTAATCTAGACTAGGGTTCTTCCTCCTGGACCAAAGGGTTAGAACTACACATAGGAACAGGTTTAATCACTAGGAATCCCTAGAACTTAATGCAATCCCACGTAGTGTGAGGTTTAGGTAGATGTACTCCCTTGGGACTTAATCGTGCGAGCGATAGAGTGAAGGGTTGTTGTGAATCCTAATACCGGGGTATAATGTTGGGGTTAGTCATGGTTGACCTTAGGTTTGGGACCGTGAGTCTAAGGATTTCGTCGACTCAATTAGCATCAATAGGAAGGTATAACAGCATAGTCTTGCACTAGAAGCATAGATCCTAGAGGTAACTTGTCCGGATACCCCACTTCATTCATTGTTAAATCGTCCTTAATCTCTTTTTCTTGCACTCTCTAATCTTTCACCTCTCTTTATTTAATTTCCTGTCTTTTAGTATAGTTATTCTCACAATTCACACACGAATCGATTATTACTTTTCCGTACTTCGCATAGTTTTAATAGTGAAATCTCATACTCTAACTCCCTATTCCCTGTGGATTCGACTACCCTCTCACCGGGGTAACTTTTATTACTTCGACAAACCCGTGCACTTTCGGGGAGCCTGTCAGTGCTTAACACTTCAAGAGTTAATTCCTTGTATGTGGGTTCGTCAATGGAGAATAATTTATCCCAACCGTCGTGTGTGATGAGCTCCAAGATTGTTTCATCCAAACCCAGAGTTTTTAGAACATCCCAATCAATCTTCTTGATCGTCCCGAAATTCTTGCGCGAAAGAAGCGCGAATCGATTCTTGTGTTCTTCTTTTTTAAACTTAGGTTGCTCGTGAGGCGGAGGAGGGTCATTCCGGGCTCTCTTATAGGCAACCTTCTTAGTCCTCATCCTACAAGGTTAATGGAAGCTCAATTAGATAAGTTACAAGCAAAATAGTCTTTAAAAAATGAAGGAATCATGAAAATTGTTCAGTGCTACAGTAATTCCAAAAATTTTTTTCTAGAAACTTGTTTGAAACTTGATGATCTCAACATACAACCATTCCAAAACATTAATACAAGATTGTAATGGCCAAGGAGAGAATAAACCATGAGAAAATCAGCCCAAACAACCATGGAAATACCAAGTTCATGAGATCAAAAGCTCACCTCAAAACCTAGGGTTTATGGAGTGAACCTTGGGTTGAATCCGGCCAAAAGAGTGGGTTTTCTTCAAATCTAAAGCACCAAATGTTTTTAGAGGAGAGTGAGAGTGTTTTAAAGCAAGAAAAATGGAAGAAAATGGAGGAGAAATGAGAGGGAAGTGAGGGAGTTAAGTTGAGAAGATGATGAATAGAAAAAAGGGCTAAATGGGGTTTAAAAACCTAAGGCCCGAGAGGCTTCACGGGCGGGCTCACAGGCGTGAGCTCACCCGTGAGCCCTCTCGGTTTGGCTCACGGCCACACTCACGGCCGTGAGTTTGGCCGTGAGCCCTCTCGGGTTTGCTCACGGGCTGAGCTCATGGGCGTGAGCTAGCCCGTGAGTGGCCTCGGGTTTTCTCACTGGCCAAGCTCACGGGCGTGAGCTTGGCCGTGAGTGGCCTCGAGTTTGCTTGCGGGCAAGCTCACGGCCGTGAGCTTGCCCGCAAGGACTCTTTCCCTTGCTTAAAGGCTCAATCATGGGTACAACAAAGCTCTCAACTCGATTTATCATTGAAGAACGTTCCTCTAAAGCTCAAAAACACTCAACATAAAGCCGAACAAAGCATGAAAGCATTCAAAACATGAATCTCATGAAATCTAATCATTAGACAACTCACAACAACACACAAGCATGCATGAATAATGAAACTAAAATTAAAGAAAGGTTGACTACAACATGAAGAAAACTTAGACAACTAACATGCTAACACAACTCAAGAATACGGAAAAGAAACAAGACATGCATTCAAACTACAAGAAAAAAAAAAAGAATTGCAAAGAATTTAAACTTGGGTTGCCTCCTAAGAAGCGCTTGGTTAACGTCGTTAGCTTGATGTGTTTTACCTCAACAATCATGGTGGGACAAAAGGAGGAAATTTACCTCCGACCTTTGATGATGCATTGTTACCCGAAAAGTTCATGGAAAGGCATGAAAATATCTTGATCTTCCTTTGATTTTCCATGAGTATGTCATCTACATCCACGGGTGGTGATGATACAACCTTCACATCTTCCGTAGGCTTATTCTTTGTCTTTCTCCACATCTTCTTCAAAGTTTTCTTTTCTTGGACATGTGGTGGAGGTCGAATCATCACTTGTGCAACTTGTTGTATAGGAATAGGTGTGGCATCAAAATTTTCAATCTCATCATCATCCAACTCCCCCAAAATCTCATCCAATGGATTTAATGCTAGAACTTCCTGCACACAATCAGAAATAATTGCATCAGTTTTGTCCATGAAATATAGACTATCATCGTGGTTGAGTGTGTGCCGCACTGCGTTGGGAAGAGTAAAGACCACTTGTTCATCACCAACTCTTAATGTCATCTTTCCACCCTTGACATCAATCAATGCACCCGAAGTGTTCAGGAATGGGCGACCGAGAATGATGGGGACCTCAACATCATCATCCACATCTAAAATCACAAAATCCACGGGGATGATGAGTTTGTCAACCCTTACAAGGACATCTTCAACAACACCCCTTGGTCTCCGCATAGAACGGTCGGCTAGCTATAGGGTCATTGGTGTGGGCCTTAAATCCTCCAACCCTAGCTTCAAGAACAACTTGTAGGGCATCACATTAATTCTCGCACCCGAGTCGGCTAAAGAATTTTCTTGTATTCCTTCACCAAGTATGCAAGTGATGATGAAACTGCCGGGATCATTGAGTTTCTTGGGCAACTTTTTTTGAATCAAGGCGGAGCAATTCCCCGATAGTGTCACCGAGTCCACATCTTCTAGTTTTCTTTTGTTCGTGATGAGGTCTCTCATGAACTTGGCATACTTGGGCATTTGTGAGAGGGCCTCAACCAATGGAATATTAATGTGGAGTTGCTTGAATATGTTCAAAAACTTTTTAAATTGAGCATCCTCCTTGTCTTGTTTCAACCTTGTCAGGTAAGGCACCACGGGCTTGTACTCACTCACCTTTGGGATTGGGGATTCTCGGACATCATCACTACATTCCCCTTTATTGTCCTTGTATTCCTTCTTGTTCAAATGAGGGTCTTCTCGATCGGTTACGCTATCATTAGAAGCACTTGGACTCGTCTCGGCTCTTGCTTCCAATTGCTTTCCACTCCTCAGTGTAACAACTTTCAAGTGTTCCCTCGGGTTGCTTTCAGTGTTGCTTGGCAAGCTACCCGAAGGACGATCAGAATGTGCTCGAGCAAGCTGTCCCACTTGGTTCTCAAGGGATTGCATAGATGCTTGAACATTCCTCAACACTGTACCGAACTCATCCAATCTTTTCTCAACACCTTGAAACCGTGTTTCGGTATTAATCATGAATTTGGCCAAAACATCCTCTGTGGTATACTTCCTTTCTTGTTACGGCGGTGCTTGGTAATGGCTTGCTTGAGGTGGAGGGGGCCTCTGTTGAGCTTGGCCTTGACCCCATGGCATGTTTGAGGGATTCCTCCAACCTTGATTGTATGTGTTACTATATTGATTTCCCGGCCCTCTAGGTCCACCTCCAACATAATCAACATACTCCACAGGTGCAGATGGGGCAATGAATATAGGGCATTGTGACGTTGCATGCCCCGCTCCACATGTGTCACAAGACATCACGGCCTTAGGGGTGGAATTGGACCCCAACATCAATTGCTCAACTTTATGTGCCAATGAACTAACCAAGGCATTACTGTCTGAGAGATTCTTTGACAAGGCCTCAACCTTAGCTGTCAATGCTGTGTTTTCATTCACCTCAAATAGGCCTGCAGTCTTTGGTGCTTTCTGCCTAGTACTCTAGTGACACTCATTACTGGCCATGCTCTCAATCAAAGCTTCAGCTTCTTCAGGCAGTTTGTTACTCAAGGATCCACCTGCTGCGGCATCTATCAATTGCCTTGTTGAATAATTCAGCCCATTGCAAAACATTTGCACTCTAATCCAAGATTGAAATCCATGGTGAGAACATTTGCGCAACAAGTCTTTAAATCTTTCATGTGCTTCAAAGAGTGTCTCCGAATCTCCCTTCCTGAAGGATGAGATTTCTTGCCTCAACCTCGCCGCTTTGCTAGGAGGAAAATATCGGGCCAAGAATTTTTCCACCATATCCTTCCAAGTGGTGATGGAGCCGGGAGCATGGATGTGAGCCACCTATAAGCTGCTCCCCTCAAACTGAATGGAAAAAGTCTCAGCCGGATAGCATCATCAGATACCGAGTTTATCTTGAAGGTTGAACAAATTTGCAAGAAGCGAGATAAATGAGCGTGCGGGTCTTCATCTGCCAACCCGTCAAACTGAACCGAATTCTGGATCATTCCAATTGTGCTCGCTTTTATTTCAAAATTGTTAGCTGGAACCGCCGGTGCTTGAACACTTAATTCTTCACCGGTGAATTGTGGCCGCTCATAATCAGACAAGGTCCTCCTTGGTTCGGCCAAAACGGTAGGTTCACTTGATTCCACACCAACCTCTTGTCCACTCTGTCTCGAACTCTCACCCAACCCTCTCAACCTTTGATGCAAAGTTCTCTCTATTTCGTTGTCGGGTTCAACCAAGTTTGCTTGACTCGACCGTGTCATAAAATAGGTACCTTGCAAAACCGGAGTCAAGAATTAGTAATTGACGAGAGGTAAGAAAATAGAAATTGCAAAACGATAGATAATGGAATATATACAAAGGATGATAAATGCAAAACAAGAAAATGGTCAAATCAACACGCGCAAAGTTGTCCGAATATTTCTAGTGGGTCCCCGGCAACGGCGCCAAAAACTTGATGAGTGTTATCCCGCAAGTGCACGGGTCGTCAAGTAATACCCTGTGCGTGACACAGGAGTCGTATTCCTTGGGGCCCGAGAAGCTACCCTTACTTCCCTTTTACAATGTTGTTTGACCGATACGATTCAAGAGAGAGTGAATATAATGCAAAGAAGCTAAATAAGTAAATAACTAATGCAAACATATGAGGGCAAGATACTGGGTAAAATAGGACTAGGAGTGGTCACGGATGAGGATTCCCTTAGGGGCTACTAAGGTGAGTAGGAAGCTTGGACTAACATGCAAGTGGCTAATTGGACCGAGAAAACCCTAGATTAGGCCAACCCGATGGTCACGGAAGTCGACCCCTAATCTGGTATGGGTATTGGATACGGTACGTATACCGCCCAAGATTACCCCTACGATTGCAAAGGGTGAAGTGGTTTTCTCGAACTAGGGTTACAATACAAAAGAGTACTTAACCCTAGGAGTGGAGGGGTACAAATACCCGATGGTCACGGCGTATTTATACGTATTTCCCTTCCAAGTTTGGTGAGTCTAACACTAGGGAAATGGTCATGCAACCTAGCATTTCCTAAGTCTTTTGATACATAGAGTTCTCATACATACCAAGCATGTAAAAACACCAAACAATGGATCATAAACAAGCCACAAACAATAAATAGAACAAGATCATCCAAAACATCACAAGTTCACCCCCAAGGTTCACCTACATCCGGTGACCTTGGGGTTTAAGTGCTCATGTTCACTAAATACAACAAGAAATGCATGGAAATAACCAACAAAGGCATGAGAAGAACTCCCTCAAAGAATGAAGGCCGGAGAAGTTCCAAAGATGCCACTCTAAGGGGTGGCTTCCCTAGTCTTCAACCTCCAAATGTAAGCCCTAGAACGTAGAATCTTCCCAAAACCTTGCTCTCCTCGCCAAATCCTTACCTAGATCGCCCTCCAAGAGCTTCTTCTTCCTCAAATCGAAGGTGGTGATGAGAGGCCCTAAGAAGAAAACTCTAGATACCCTAAAAAGAAGTCTCCAAGTCCATAAAAAGGTTAGTTCGTGCCTCTTCACGGGTGAGCTCACGGTCCATATACGGCCCGTGAGGTAGCCTGTAATGCGGGACGAAAGATTCTACAAAGTTGCGAACTGCTACAGTACTGATACAGTAAACCATCTACAGTAATATGCTACAGTGACATTACCCCCCTGAATTCCATATGGTTGACCTCACGGCCGTGAGCTTGCCCGTGAGGATTTCCAGACTTAGAGAATTCTTCAAACGTTCGTGCTTCAGACTGCTACAGTGCCCCGGGACTCAAAAACCACGATTTCGGTGTCGATTTCTTCTCAAATTGCGTCGTTGAGCTCCCCCAAAGCATATTTTGCACCTAAAACACCAAATAACCCAATTTAGACCACAAAAGGGCATCGATTCATTAACAAAATACAAAAAGCATGCACAAGTATGCGTATAAAATACGTACATTTAGACGTTTATTACTACCTTACCTTACGGGGGTTCATGAATGAAGATTGCCCTCTTCCCTACAATCTGAAAGCATGCAGTACATAATTTTTGTAAAGTAGAGGGAGAGTTGTTGAATTTGTTACCACACAAGGGTGAAACACCCTTACTCCGTTCTTGCTCATCCCCATTGTCGTTGGGTCTTTTCGTGTGGCACCTCTTCACTCTCTTTATGTTCCTTCTCATCTTCTTCATGAGTCCCGGTTCCAACTTGATCTCCTTCTTGACTAGACCAAGCGAAAGTACTTCTTCTTTAATCTTTACATCTTGGTCCGGCCACCCTTCATATGGGTCTAGGTTTATTAATTCTTGCATGTATTCATCAACACATTCATTAGTAGCATCAAGAAAATACAAGGTTTCATCAAAATGAAGAGAATGTCTCATGGCTTCGGTGAGACGATAGGTGAGCTTGTCGTCTCAAACTTGCAATGTGAGCTCCCCGCCGTCCATGTTTATCAAAGCTTTGGAAGTACGCAAGAACGGTCTTCCAAGAATCAGCGGCGCTTCGACATCCTCATCGACATCTAACACCACGAAGTCAACAGGAAATATGTATTTGTCCACCTTGACCAACACGTCTTCCGCAATCCCTCTCTGATGCCTCACCGATCGGTTTGCAAGTTGAAGTGTCATCCGAGTAGGTCTAGGGTCGCCCAAGCCTAGTTTTTGGAAGAAGGTATAGGGCATGACATTGATGCTTGCCCCCGAATCGGCCAACGCCATCTCTTTACCCAAATTGCCAATGTTGCAAGGTATGATAAAACTCCTGCGATCTTTTCTCTTACTCGGCATGTTCTTTTGCAAGACGGCCAAGAAATTAGCATCAAGAACTGCAGCTGCACTCTCCTCTAAGTTCCTCTTGTTGGTCAAGAGGTCCTTCAAGAACTTCGCGTACTTGGGTATTTGGGCCAATGCTTGCGCGAACGGTATGTTGATGTGCAACTGTTTGAAAATACCCAAAAATTTCTTGTATTGCTCATTCTCTTGGTCATTCTTCAACCTCAAAGGATAGGGGATCCTCAGCTTGTAGGGTGGTGGTGCCACCTCTTTCTCCTTTTATGCTTCTACCCCTACCTCTTCAACTTTGGGTGCTTCATTTGTCTTCTCTAGAGGGAGATTTCTCTCGACCTCATTTCCACTTATCAAGGTAATTGCCTTCAATTGCTCCCTCGGATTGGTCTCCGTATTACTAGTCAAACTACCTTGAGGTCTTTCTGCCAATGTCTTCGCAATTTACCCTACTTGATTTTCCAAATTGTGTAGGGAGGCGGTGTGATTGTGAAGTGTAGCCTCCACCGACTGAACTCTAGCATCCGATGAAGAAACAAACCTTGTGATGGCTTTCTCAAGCTCTTTTATCTTCCCCTCTAGCCCGGTCACTCGGCTTTCGAGGTTCGGTGCTTGTTGACTTTGAAATCCCGGTGGTGCATTGTTCTTTTGTTGCGACTGCCCTTGATTCCTTCATGAGAAATTCATGTGGTTCCTCCACTCCGGATTGTAAGTACCGCTATACGGGTTGCCTTGGCCTTGTTCTCTATAAGCATCTACAAAATCGACCTGCTCCACCGCACTAGTGCCTCCAATAGCAATCGGACAATTACTAGAAGCGTGACCTCCCCCACAACCATTACAGGTAGTGATGCCCGGAACTCTTGGTGAAGTTAGAACATCTAACTTCTTACTCAATGACTCTACTTGTGCCGCCAACGATGTAACCGCGTCAACCTCATGAATTCCGGCCACCTTCTTTCGGTCTCTTGTGTTCCATTGATAGCTATTCATAGCCATCTCTTCAATAAGGTGCTGGGCTTCATCGGGGGTCTTGCTTCCTAGAGTTCCTCCTGCCGCTGTATCTAAGAGTTGCTAAGTACTCAGATTCAGCCCATTGAAAAAGGTGTGAATGATCATCCACTCGGGGAATCCATGTTACGGGCATTTTCGAAGGAGCTCTTTGAACCTATCCCATGTCTCGAATAGAGACTCCAATTCCATTTGCATAAAGGATGATATCTCATTCCGGGGCCTCGCAGATTTTCCCAGAGGGAAGTACCTAGCCAAGAATGCCTCCGCCATCTCCTCCCAAGTAGTGATGGATGTCCTCGATAATGAATGTAGCCAATTCCTTGCTTTTCCCTTCAATAAAAATGGGAAGGCTCTCAACCGAATTGCGTCGTCTGTCACTCCATTAATCTTCAACATGTCGCACACTTCAAGGAAGTTCTCTATATGGTTGTTTTGATCTTCATCGGCCAACCAATTAAATTGTGCGGACTGTTACAACATTTGAACGAATGATGGCTTCAACTCAAAATTCATTGAGGTAATTGGGGGCCTCACAATGCTCGATTGGGTCCCCATAATCGCGGGTCTAGCAAAATCAGACAACGTCCTCTGCTCTTCGTTTTGTTCAACCATAGCTTCTAACCTTTCTCTCTCAATATCGGCTTGATTTGAAGATTCTTGTACAGGTTCCTTCCTTTTAAGATGTGTTTTTCTACTAATGTCCGGGTCTCCCTCAACAAGAATATAAGAGTGCAAGTAGGAGTAAAAGAGTAGGACAAGCAATGAGTAAAGATGGGTACCCGGACAAGCTACCCCTAGGACTTATGCTTCTAGTACAAGACTATGCTATTATACTTTCCTATTGATGTTAATTGAGTCGAGGATATCCTTAAACACACGGTCCCAAACCTAAGGTCAACCGTGACTAACCCCAACACTATGCTGCGGCTTTAGGTATTCACTACGACCCCTTGACTATTGTTGACCTGTCAACTAAGCCCTAGGGGAGTCTGTTTTCCTAAGCCTCACACTACGTGGGATTGCTTTAATTTCTAGGGATTCCTAGTGATAAAACCTGTTCCTATGTATAGTTCTTACCCTTTGGTCCAGGTGAAAGAACACTAGTTTAAATTAAACCCCAGCACTATGATTCACTTCAAACTTCACTCCGTTGCTCGCGCAACTAAGCCCTAGGGGAGTTCCTCTCTTAGCACTTCACCCTATCTCTACCGCTAAGAAATCATGGAGCATGGAGGTAGGAAGAATCACACCGGAGGGGAAAGGGGACGTTCTGCTACCTCATGACTCACCCTCTGAACCATCTTCAATCCTAAGTAGTCTAATCTTATAGGAGTTGTCACACCTCCAAAGGATAACCTAGATTATTCTCAACCCTAGTGTCACGGCTAAGGGAAAACAATAACAAGAAGCAATTAAGATTGAAACTCGAATTTATTCATCAACAATGGAAAAGCATAATAACAATGTCATAGAAACATAATAATCCTAGGGTTTACAAGTCCGAATACCCACAAGGGGTTTAGCTCCTCATGGAGCTATACAAATCCATCAAAATATAAAATTGAAAACAAATTGAAAGCATCGATGAAAACCCTCTTGTGTGTGATGTGGCCGTGTTCTTGTGCGGCCGTCGGACGTTGATGTTGACGCTGATAACGCGCTCCAAACCTCCACAAAGTCCTCTCCAAACCATAGCCGTGCCTCTCAAGAAGTTAGGTCAGAAGAGAGCCAAAAAGATACAAAAACAGTCTCCAAAATGGGCTTTTATAATGCTGAGTCGCGGCTTTAAATCGGGTGAAATCAGGATTTCACATGGTCATATGGAATTTCCACACGCCCGTGTGAAATTACTGAATTACTGATTTTTGGCAGACAATGAACAGTAACTTGCTACGATTTTGTTACTGTACTTACTGCAGTGCTGCTACAATACGTGTAGAAACGCTGCCGAATTCGTCGTTCTTCATCGAAGCCGTTAAATTGGGCACACAATCAATGGTAGACCATGTCGATTGCTTCAAATCTCCTTATTGGCGAAGTTCTCCTTGTTAACATGAGCTAGACTTATTGTGATTGTAACTACCTTTGTGCCCCTCCAAAGGAGGTTGGCACACACTCATAAGTCTAGGCTGATGCCTTGATCCTTGCTTAGTCTGAAAACTCCCCAACAACGGCGAACACGTTCTAACTTCGTTCCTTTTCTACAATTTATCTTCACAACCCTACCATGCACAAAAGTAAACAAATGCACACTTTTTAGTGATAAAATCTGATAAATCAAGGCTCGTTACAAGATAATAACACTTCACATTACTATAACACGAGCACTTATAAGTTTTCATGGATGATTTTTCTGTTTTTAAATATTTTTTCTATGGATGTTTGGAGAATTTGAATCGGGTCCTTACAAGGTGTGAGGAAACTAATCTGGTGCTGAACTGGGAGAAATGTCATTTCATGGTAAGAGAAGGGATCATCTTAGGACACAAGATTTCAAGTGCCGGAATTGAGGTGGACAAGGCGAAACTGGGTGCAATCGAGAAACTCCCCCTACCATCAACAATCAAAGATATACGTAGTTTCCTTGGGCATGTGGGTTTTTATAGAAGGTTTATTCAAGACTTTGCCAAGATTTCCAAGCCCCTGATGAAACTTCTGGAGAAGGACACATTATTTGATTTCAATAATTGCCTTACATCTTTTAAAAATTTGAAGGAGAGGCTCCTTAGTGCACTAATCGTGAAGGCGCTTGACTGGAGTAGACCTTTTCGACCTTATGTGTGATGTGAGTGACTGGGCGGTAGGATTGGTGTTGGGGCAAAGATACGATAAGCAATTTCATCCGATTTATTATGCTAGTGATAAGTGCTTGTGTTATAATAATGCGAAGTGTTATTATCTTACATTGAGCATTACTTTTATCAGATTTTATTATTAAATAGTGTGCATTTGTGCATAGTAGGGTTGTGAAGCTAGTTTGGAGGGAAAAAAAAAAGCAAAGTTAGATATTGTTCACCATTGTTGGGAAATTCTCAGACCAAGCAAGGAACAAGGCATGAGTCTAGACTTGTGGATGTATGCCAACCTCCTTTGGAGGGGCACAAAGGCAGTCACATTCACAATAAGTGTAACTCGAGTAGCATAGGAGAACTTTACCAATAAGGAGAATTGAAGCAATTGGCACGATCTACCGTTGATTGTGTGTCCAATTCAACGCCTCAATGAAGAAAGATGAATTTGGCAGCGTTTCGGCAAAAGTGCTGTAGTAAGTTACTGTAGCAAGTTATTGTTCACTGTTTGCTGAAATTCAACAAAACAAAGACTTCACACTCGCGTGTAGAAATTCCACACGGGTGTGTGAAATCTTGATTCAGCCGATTTGAAGCCGCGACTCAACATTATTTAAAGGCGTTTTGGAGACTTTTTCGAGATCTTTTTGACAATCATTTCTCCTATCTTCCGGAGGGTTGTGGCTAGGGTTTGGAGAGGACCTTGTGGAGGATCGAAGTGCACCATCAGCTTCGACATCGATGTCCGGCGGCTGTACAAGACCACGCCACACTTTACATAAGGTGGTTTTCATCAATGCTTTTGATTTGTGCTTATTCTCATAGTTTGATGGATTTGTATAGCTCCATGATGAGCTAAACCCCTTGTGGATATTCGGACTTGTAAACCCTAGCATGATTATGTTTCTATGACATGTTATTATACTTTTCATTATTGATGAATAAAATTGAGTTTCAATCTTAATTGCATTTTGAATCGATTTACCCTTAGCCGCGACACTAGGGTTGAGATTCGTCTAGGTTATCCTTTGGAGGTGTGACAACTCCTATAGGGTTAGACTACTTAAGATTGAAGAGGGTCGAGAGGGTGAATCGTGAGGTAACGAAACCTCCCCTTTTCCCCTCAGGTGTGATTTTCCCTACCTCTATGTTCCACGAGTTCTTAGCGGTCGAGATAGAGCAAAGTGCAAGGAGATGAACTCCCCTTTGGCTTAGTTGCGTGAGTAACAGAGTGAAGGGTTGTAGTGAATCCTAGTGCTGGGGCTTAATTGAGACTAGGGTTCTTTCACTTGGACCAAAAGTTTAGAGCTATACATAGGAACAGGGTTAATCACTAGAAATCCCTAGAGCTTAAAGCAATACCATGTAGTGTGAGGCTTAGGAGGATGGACTCCCCTAGGCCTTAGTTGACAGGTCAACAAGAGTCAAGGGTCGTAGTGAAACCTAATGCCGGGGTATAATGTTGGGGTTAGTCACGGTTGACCTTAGTTTTGGGACCGTGTGTTTAAGGATATCCTCGACTCATTAATCATCAATAGGAAAGTATAATAGCATTGTCTTGGACTCTCATTCCCGAGGGCTACAGGGGCCGTGTGGGTGCCCCTGTGAGTGCCCATGTGTCACGTTCCGACCCGCGGGCCCACGGGACTCGACAACCGCTGCGACAATCCCCAGGAGGGATGCTCCGCCACTCAACCCTCGGGACAGGGCAAGGCTGAACAACAACCTGGAACTCCATATTATTTAACACAAAGATACCAGAAAGAGATGTAACTATGCACAGCCAGAACAACAACATCAACCATGACAACAATGATGAAATACAATAGTAACAAGATTGCAAATGCACAGGGTAGCTATAACAGCAACAGCAAGTCTAAATACACCAGAGTTTAAAAGTTGGGATAGCTACAAAACATACAACAGGATTTACTACAACTACTGGATCCATAAGTCAAGACTACATGTTCATGTCCAAAAGAAACATATATGAAACAGAAATATATACAGAAGATAGAGCAGCAACAAATGGCCAGCACAGTGCGCACCGCTTCACCTACTACCTGCAACAGTGTAGGAGAAGAAAGACGGGTGAGTAACTAGCGTTAATCAGTGAGGGGAGACTAGCACAACCTCACCAGAAAATGCACAAAAACAAGATAACATTAAGAACTCAACAAGATAATAACAACCTCACCAGAAACATCCCTTAACCTTCACCGTGGCCACGGCAAGGTTCAGGGCCATCAAGGTGCTCATGCCCTTGACGTTGACCCATCCGTTCACCGGTTCGTGACTCCGGCTACCCGATGAATATCCAGTCAGGGCTCTTCACTCCCACTGCACTGGCCCTCGTAGTAAATAATCTAGTCTACCACGCTACCTCAACAGGCTGGCCGTGGAGAACGCCTACCGTAGTAGGCAATCACCATACAAACCCAATAATAACACAACTCCACGAGAAACACCATTGCCAATAAATACTTAACAATTAACAACACTTTCACATTTCCACGAGCAAATGATAAAAGAACACAAAGGAAGCTTAATCTATAAAACAGCAAGCGATGAACAAACTCAATACAAGAACAACATGGAAAACCTCTCGACAATTCAAAATTGAGTTTCAAGTCTTAAATTCCACAAAACCAAACATTTCATAACCAACCCCAAGTTTCATACAAAACAAGGATTTCAAATTTATTGAAGTGTGTTAATCACAAATCGGGCGATCGCAATATTAATACCACATAAAGCATTGAAGATCTATCTCAATAATAATTATCATTCATCAACCAAGCCAATCAAGTATAAATCAATAAACCCATACTTGAAACATGATATAAGTGTAGATAGATGCATATGTGTGTGTGTGTGCATGTGTGTTTATATCTAGATATCGGCATTCTTCCAATAAAGCTATGCATAATGATCCCACTCACAGAATTGGCGATTCGTCTCCTTCGCGAGCTACTCCTCGGCTACTCCCTTGCCTCGAGCCAAAGTGTCTTCTCCTTGAACATCCAAAGGATTGATTTGCAAGATCCATAAAAAATCCTAAAATATCCTCCAAAACCAGCCCTAAAGCCTCAAGAATTGTGGAGGAAGAGAAGGGGAAGAAATAAGGAAGGTTGGGGAGAAGAAATAAAGAGAAGGGGTTAAAATCGGGTTTATAAAGGGGAAAACGAAGGGTTGTGCGGCCGGTGTGCGGCCCCGCACAGTGGCCGCACACCCTTCTGCCAAGGGTGTGCAGGAGCAGTGCGGCCGCGCACACAGGCCTCATAGGCCAAAAACATGGCCTATGTGGGCTGTGTACAGCCCGCACAGCCCCTGTGCGGCCTGTACACGGCCCGAAACCCCTTTAAAATCCTCAAAACTCGACCTAAAACCCTCAGCAAGCCTCACAAACTCAAAACAAAGAGGAACTCACCCAAAACTACAAGCAATTCAACAAGTAACGATCGAAAAAAGCTGATCAACACAAGAGGGAAAACCCCGAAATACTACAGTGTGAAATTCTGTAGAGAGTTCCCCTCTTTCCCGAGAAAACACAGAGGCGTGTGGCCGCCCCTATAGGACAGATTGTGAAAGGCACACGGCCGTGTAGAAAACTTAGAGTTTTCTCGGGTTGATCCAGAGTGGCCACAAGGGCATAGGGTGCCCTTGTGGCCGGCCTTGTACTCTTTTCCAAGTTGGGCACACGGCCGTGTGGAATTTCCACACGGCCGTGTGGGAGTGTTCTGAGATTCATTAGAAAGAACACAGGGGTGTGTGACTGCCTCTGTGAACCTTCTCAGTAGAGGCACACGGCCACGTGGCCCTTCCACACCACCGTGTGGATGTGCAGATTTCACAAAAGATCAAAACTTTCTTTCATACTTTGTTTGGCCTTTCATTTACAAGCACCTCTACACTCAGAGAAACACTTCCCTCCGCATTCCCAACTGTCTCATCGACGATTTCACTGGTTTTGAAGGATTTTTTGGCTATGCCCTAAATTTTGATCCTATATTCATTGATGATCCACTCTCTTTCCTTTTACTTCATCAATTCACTTCTTTTAGATTATTGGATTGGTTTTCGCTGGATTTACAGTCCTATGTACCTCACTACAGAGATGATTTGTATTAGATTATGGCCTCACGGCCGTGTTTCTTCTGCGCCATGATGATCCACACGGGCGAGCGGAATTTCTACACGGCCGTGTGGAATCCTCGATGTTTTAATAACCACCTGATTCACTGTTTTGAATTTTGCAGTAATGGTACCCAGGGCAAAGCAAGTGACCAGTAAGAGACCCCTTGAACCCTCTACCGAGTAAATTAGCTTCGCCAGACCCGAGCATCGAGCAAGGCATGACAGATTGGCAAAGCTCAAGTTCGGACAGCCTAGATATATAGATTTAAGTTGTTTAAGAACAGCTGAGTGGGGTGACGATATGGCGGACGAGATTGAAGAGCTTATAGCAGTGGAGAGTTGGAAGAGCTTGCTGTCGATTTGAGAACTAGCTAACCACTCACATAATTTAGAGGTACTAACGTCCTTTGAGCTTGACAGATCAAGTAAAGATTTGACGAGTGCCGACGCTATACAGTTTAGGGCTTTTGGGCACGATTACAACATGTCAATGACTTAGTTTTCCATCCGCATGGGTTTGTATGACGAAGCCTTTACTGAGACAGATGAGTACAAGAGCCTTCCGATAAATTACCCCGGTAGGTGGATCCCTCACGGAGCTTACCAAGTGTTGTGTGGATAGGAACAATATTAGCCAGGGATATCGAAGGCTACTTGTCTATCGTGGCTAGCCTATAGATACATTCATGCCATTCTAAGTAGATCAGCGAGCAGCCTGGGTGATAGTACAGGAGTCCTAAGCCGCTCTACCTTGGTTATATTCTCACAGAGTACATGCGTCATCAGGGCTAGTATCCTCGGCTTGGAGCTATCTTTTCAGGGCCATACGTTACGAGACTTATCAAGGGGATGGGCCTTTGGGAGGCAATTAGATGGATCGAGAAGACAGTCATACCCTCCCCTATCAGCTTGGAGATGTTGAGACAGATGGGCATGGGCAGGAAATTTTATCAGACATATGTGATGAATAGGCCCTCATCTGGACCAACCGAGGGAGACGTGGCCGGAGGGTCACAGCCATCCTTCCAGCTGCTTCCGGCACCGCCCGAGAACAAGGTACCACCTACAGTACCGGAGCCACCTCCAGTGCGTATTTTCTCTCCATCTCAAGGCCAAGACAGACTTGAGCACCTCGAGAGTGCTATAGGACTTTTACAGAGCGAGGTGGCTAAGGTCAAGGCCGCACAGGCAGCGCAGCATACAAAGTCATGGCTCAATTAGACATTGTCCAGTAGCTACTCGAGCGAGCCATGACCTCATTTTTCGTGGTACAACCTCGAGCCTCTACTCCACTACTATCACCAGCAGCATCATCACCTATCGATCCACTAGTACCCACAGAGCCTGCCACAGCACCAGAGGCTCCATCATAGGACACCGACGATGAGGCATCGTAGTTTATCTTTGTTTTCTGCTATTTTGATTTTCAGTTGTACTTTTCTTTTATATTTTAGACTTGTAGCACTCAGAAAGGACCTTCCTTCATAGTTTATCTTTCATGTTTCTTTTATTTTTTCTCGAGTTGTATTTCATTTTTCTATCTTTATATACTTGAGTTTTATTTTGATTTTTCTTGAGCAACACTGAACCCCTTGTGTATGTGTGCAGATGGTCTTCGATGTAAGGAATTTGAGGAATAGGTCAAAGGCACGGTTATGGGACCGTATGTGCTCCACAACCCATTGAGACTCAACTCTCAATGGACCTAGCTCCATCAAACACAACACTTGGAGTTCAGGGGAGTAATGTTTCAATTGCCTGCCCCTACATTAATTGTGTTAATTGTTTTACTTTTCATTGTGCTTGCATGCGTACATTGGGGATAATGTACATCTTAAGTGTGTGTGTGTGTGGGGGGGTGGGGGAGTTCACATTGCACACACCTTTACTTGTGCGTTCAATTACTTATGGTCATGTAGCCCGGGCGGTTCACCTTAGTTGCAACGTTAGTATTTGATAAGTGCTCGTGTTATAGTAATGCGAAGTATGAGCATTAAATTAATCAGATTTTATCACTAAAAATTGTGCATTTGTTTACTTTTGTGCATTATAGGGTTGTGAAGATAAAATGAAGGAAAGGAACGAAGTTAGATCGTGTTCGCCATTGTTGGGAAGATTCTCGGACTAAGCAAGGAGCACGGCATGTGTATAGACTTGTGAGTGTGTGCCAACCTCCTTTGGAGGGGCACAAAGGTAGTCACATTCACAATAAGTCTAGCTCATGCTAACAAGGAGAACTTCACCAAATTAGGAGATTTGAAGCAGTAGGCACGATCTACCATTGATTGTGTGCCCAATTCAACGGCCTCGATGAAGAACGACGAATTCTGGAGCATTTTGGCAAGTACTATAGAAATACTGTAGCAAGTTACTGTTTATTTTCGGCTAAAATTCAGAAAACCAGAAAGTTCACACTGGCATGTGGAAATTCCACATGGCCGTGTGAAATCCCAATAAATTCAAAATTTAACCGCAACTCAACATTATAAAAGCCCGTTTTGGAAACTATTTTGGGGATCTTTTTGGCTCTTCTTTTCCCTAACTTCTGGAGAGGAACGGCAAGGGTTTGGAGAGGACTTCGTGGAGGTTTGAAGCTCGTCATCGGGTCGACATCAACGTCCGACGGCGGCACAACACCACGGCCACATCGCACACGAGGGGGTTTTCGTCTATGCATTCAATTTGTGTTCTTATTATTACTTTGATGGATTTGTATAGCTCCATGAGGAGCTAAACCTCTTGTGGGTATTCGGACTTGTAAAACCTAGGACTATTATGTTTCTTTGATATTGTTATTATGCTTTTCCATTATTGATGAATAAAAGTGAGTTTCAATCTTGATTTATTTTGTTATTGTTTTCCCTTAGCCATGACACTAGGGTTGAGAATAATTTAGCTAATCCTTTGGAGGTGTGACAACTCCTATAGGGTTAGACTACTTAGGATTGAAGGGGGTTGAGAGGGTGAGTCGTGAGGTAGCGGAACGTCCCCTTTCCCCTCCGATGTGATTTTGCCTACCTTCGTGTTTCATTATTCATTAGCGGTCAAGATAGAGTGAAGTGCTAGGAGATAAACTCCCCTGGGGCTTAGTTACGTGAGCAACAGAGTGAAGGGTTGTAGTGAATCTTAGTATTGAGGCTTAATCTAGACTAGGGTTCTCTCACCTGGACTGAAGGGTTTGAACTACATATAGGAACCGGGTTTATCACTAGAAATCCCTAGAACCTAAAGCAATTCCACATAGTGTGAGGCTTAGGAAGACGAACTCCCCTAGGGCTTAGTTGACAGGTCAACGAGAGTTATGGGTCGTAGTGAAACCTAATGCCAAAAACTTGACACACCCCTTGCGTGTGTACCCCGCAAGTGCACGGGTTGTCGAAGTAATAAAATACCCTGGTGAGTGGGTAGTCGTATCCACAGGGAATAGTGTTCAGAAACAAGTGTTATCGCTATTTAGCTATGATGGGAATCAATGATGAGAAAAGAATATATGTATAGAGGAGGTAGGGAGAAACCACACCGGAGGGGAGTTTATCTACCTAGCACTTCACTCTATCTCGACCGCTAATGAATCAAGGAAACGGAGGTAGGGAGAAACCACACCGGACGGGAAAGGGGTACATTGCTACCTCACAACTCTCCCTCTCAACCCTCTCCAACCTTGTGTAGTCTAATCCTATAGAGGTTGTCACACCCTCAAAAGATAACCTAATAGATTCTCAACCCTAGTGTCACGGCTAAGGGAAAATCTCATACAATCGGCATGCAAGATTGGAACTCATTAATAGAACATTAAATTAAGAAAGCATAATAAAAGTCATAGAAACAATATCATCCTAGGGTTTACAAGTCCGAATACCCACTAGGGTTTAGCTCTCCATGGAGCAATACAAAGTCAATAAATAATTTAAGAACATATGCATGAAAACCATAAAGAAAACCCCCTTGTAGATCGTATCGATGGTCTTGTGTAGTCGCGTGTCTTCTCCAACGAATCCCTTGTCAAGCCTAAGGCACACCTCGACAAATCAATGCCGATGAGAGCTTCCCCAATAGCTTTCTTCCAAAAGATGTCGATGTCGATGCCGTTTAATCGCCTCCAAAGACCTCCAAGAACCTCTCCAAACCATAGCCGAAAGCCCCCCAAAAGATATCCAAGTGATAGAAGGGGAGGGTCCCCATTTATAGGCTGAAATCGGGCTGAAATCGGAGTTCCACACGGCCCTGTGTAAAACCAGGAATTCCACACGCCCGTGTGGAAATTCTGAAATTGTGATTTTTGGGTACTGTGAACAGCAACTTTGCTACAGTACTTTTGCTACAGTACACGCAGTGTGGAATTTCCGCGTGCCCGTGTGAAGTCTCTGGCTTGCTGGAAAATATTTCACACGTCCGTGTGTTAATTAGACACGCCCGTGTGAACTCTCTGAAATCCTGATTTTCGGCAATAGTGAACAGCAGCTTGCTACAGAACTTTCGCTACAGTATTTTGCTACAGTACTACTACAGTACTTAGCCGAAATGCTCTCGAATTCATCGTTCTTCATCGAGGCGATTGAATTGGGCACACAATCAATGGTAGATTATGTCGATTACTTCATTTCTCTTCTTTGACGAAATTCTCCAATGCTACAAGAGTTAGACTTTTGTGAATGTGACTGCCCTTGTGCCCCTCCAATGGAGGTTGGCACACACCCACAAGTCTAAACTCGTGCCTTGTTCCTTGCTTGGTCCAAGAACTCATCAACAATGGCGAACATAACCTATTCTTGCTTCATTCTTCTCCAAATTGGCTCCACAACCCTACAATGCACAAAAGTAAACAAATGCACACTTTTTAGTGATAAAATCTGATTAAATCAATGCTCATTGCAAGATAATAACACTTCACATTACTATAACACGAGCACTTATCACGGGCCATAATGTTGGGATTAGTCATGATTGACCTTAGATTTGGGACTGTGTGTTTAAGGATCTCCTTGACTCAATTAACATCAATAGGAAGGTATAACAGCATTGTCTTGCACTAGAAGAATAAGTCCTAGGGGTAGCTTGTCCGAATACCCATCTTCTCTCATTGCTTGTCCTACTCTTCTACTCTTACTTGCACTCTCTCATCTTCCACACTTCTCTTTTAATTCTTGCTTTTACTAATTATTCTCTCACTCACTCACTGATTTCTTTTCACACATCGCGTTAGCTAAATAGTGAATACTTATATCTCAAATCCCTATTCCCTGTAGATACGACTACCCGCTCACCAAGGTATTTTATTACTTCGACAACCCGTGCACTTTCGGTCCACTGTCAGTATTCTTAGAGTTTAGAAGAATTTTTAACATTGTATCTCATCATGCTCTAGTTTCTACTTGAATTTTAGGGAATTTTTGCTCGATTATCTCATAGCGCACTATTCACTCTTGGAATCTCTTGGAAACTCAAGCTTGTTGTTTGAGGACTAGTTTATCATCATTTTAGTAGTTTTTATTTTTTTTTTTAGAAATACATAAAAAAAAAAACTTGTGAGCTTGTTTAGCTTTTAATTGCGCATTTGGGGTGGAAAGAGTGATACGTGCTCATGTTCTAGTAATGCGAAGTGTTATTATCTTACAATGAGCATTGATTTAATCAGATTTTATCACTAAAAAGTGTGCATTTGTTTACTTTTGTGCATTGTAGGGTTGTGAAGATAAATTGGAGAAAAGGAACGAAGTTAGATCGTGTTCGCCATTGTTGGGAAGATTTTCGGACTAAGCAAGGAACAAGCCATGAGCATAGACTTGTGAGTGTGTGCCAACCTCCTTTGGAGGGGCACAAAGGCAATCACATTCATAATAAGTCTAGCTCGTGCTAACAAGGAGAACTTCACCAATTAGGAGATTTGAAGCAATCGGCACGATCTACCATTGATTGTGTGCCCAATTCAACGGCCTTAATGAAGAACGACGAATTCGGGAGCGTTTCGGCACAATACTGTAGCAGCATTGCAGCAAAAACATTGTAGCAAATTACTATTTACTGTTTGCCAAAAATCAGCAATTCAGCGATTTCACACGGGCGTGTGGAAATTCCACACGGCCGTGTGAAATCCCAATTTCTGCGATGTAAAGCAGCGACTCAACATTATAAAAGCCCGTTTTGGAGACTGTTTGGGGATCTTTTTGGCTCTTCTTTGCACCAACTTCTGGAGAGGCGCGGCTAGGGATTGGAGAGGACTTCATGGAGGTTTGGAGCGCGTCATCGGCGTCGACATCAGTGTCCGACGGCCGCACAAGACCACGCCCACATCGCACAAAAGGAGGTTTTCATCTATGCTTTCGATTTGTGTTCTTTTTATTATTTTGATGGATTTGTATAGATCCATGAGGAGCTAAACCCCTTGTGGGTATTCAGACTTGTAAACTCTAGGATTATTATGTTTCTTTGACATTACTATTATCCTTTTCCATTATTGATGAATAAAATTGAGTTTCAATCTTAAATTCTTCTTGTTATTGTTTTCTCTTAGCCGTGACACTAGGGTTGAGAATAATCTAGGTTATCCTTTGGAGGTGTGACAACTCCTATAGGATTAGACTCCTTAGGATTGAAGAAGGTTGAGAGGGTGAGTCGTGAGGTAGCGGAACGTTCCCTTTCACCTCTTATGTGATTCTCCCTGCCTTCATGTTCCATGATTTATTCGGGGTCGAGATTGAGTTAGGTGCTAGGAGATAAACTCCCCTAGGGTTTAGTTGCACGAGCAATAAAGTGAAGGGTTGAAGTGAATCTTAGTGCTGGGACTTAATTTAGACTAGGGTTCTCTCACATGGACCAAAGGGTTAGAACTACACATAGAAACAGGCTTAATCACTAGGAATCCCTAGAACTTAAAGCAATTCCACGCCGTGTGAAGCTTAGGTAGATAGACTCCCTTAGGGCTTAGTTGACAGGTCAACGAGTGTCAAGGGTCGTAGTGAAACCTAATGCCAAGGCATAGTGTTGGGGTTAGTCACGGTTGACCTTAGGTTTGGGACCGTGTGTTTAAGGATCTCCTCGACTCAATTAACATCAATAGGAGAGTATAATAGCATAGTCTTGCACAAGAAGCATAAGTCCTAGTGGTAGTTGTCCGGGTACCCATCTTTATTCATTGCTTATCCTACTCCTTTAATCTTACTTGCACTCTCTCACCTTCCACAATTCTATTTTAATTCTTGTTTCTATTAGTCTCTTTCACAATCACTTATTCATTTCTTTCCACACATCGTATTAGCTACATAATGAATGCTTGTATCTTAAATCCCTATTCCCTGTGGATACGATTACCCACTCACCAGGGTATTTTATTACTTCGACAACCCGTGCACTTTCGTGCCCCTGTCAAACTTTTTGGCGCCGTTGTCAGGGAGTAAGCGTATTTTAGATATTTGTTTTTCACTATTCTAGCTATTTCACTTCGTTTTCTATTTCACACTTGTTTTATCTATCATCATTCTTACTTGATCTCTTTTCTTGGATTTCAGCTTAGAAAGGATGTTTGATACAACTGAAATGTTTGATACACTTACAAGAGCAGTTAAGGAGGTGGAGCAAAAAATGTAGTTGTTCGCAACATAATCAGTGACAAACTACTCTGCGTATGAGCAACCAGTGGGAAACAAATGTTGATTATTCTTATAGGGAGCAGCTCATGAATTGTGAACTGGGCAGTGTATTGGATGAATTTGAGAAATCAGCCTTAGCCTTTTCGAGTAGTGATTCAGAAGAAAGTCTAGAGAATGTTCTTGCTTAATTCGAATCATGTTATCGGGAACACAGGCAAGAAGTCTTTTCAGTGGGGATTGTAGACTTGACAAAGGAAACTTGTGAGTCAGGAATTGCAATAGGATCTCAAGATCAACTCGATTTGCATGGTTCGGAGAAGATTTCAGACTGTGTTACTGAACAACGAACAAATCAATTTGAAGTAATTGACAGATTAAATGAGAACCGACTTCGACCATCCATTGAAGAAACACCTGAGTTGGAGTTGAAAACACTTCCAGAACACCTGGAATATGCATTTTTTGCAGAAGAGATGAAGTTGTGTGATTATAGCATCAGATCTTTCTGGGGATCAAAAGGCTAAGTTGGTGAATATGCTGAAGTCACACAAATCCGCCCTTGCGTGGAAAATTGCAGATTTAAAAGGAATAAACCCCTCTTTCTGTATGCATAAGATTTTGATGGAGGATAACTTCAAGCCAGTGATCCAACCTCAAAGGAGACTAAACCCGAATATAAAGGAAGTTGTCAAGGCAGAGGTGGTAAAACTACTAGATGCAGGGATTATCTATCCTATATCTGATAGTGCTTGGGTGAGCCTAACACAAGTGGTTCCAAAGAAGGGGGGATGACAGTAATAAAAAATGAAAAGAATGAACTCATCCCAACTAGGACAGTCACAGGATGGAGGGTGTGTGTTAATTACTAAAGATTAAATGATGCAACCCGAAAATATCACTTCCCGTTGCCTTTTATTGATCAAATGTTAGAGCGATTAGCAGGGCATCAGTTTGACTGCTTCCTCAATGCGATGTCAGGATATTTTCAGATTCCTATAGCTCTGGAAGGTCAAGAAAAGACAACATTTACTTGTCCCTACGGGACTTTTGCATACAGACGGATGCAATTCGGACTATGTAATGCATCCGCTACATTCAAATGCTGTATGATGGCTATCTTTGATGACCTTTTGGAGGACATAATAGAGGTGTTCATCGATGATTTCTCTATGTTCGGTGATTCTTTTGACGTATGTTTGAAGAATTTGGAGAGAGTTGACACGACCCCTTGCGTGTATCCCGCAAGTGCACAGGTTGTGGAAGTAATAAAATACCCTGGTGAGTGGGTAGTCGTATCCACCGAGAATAGTGTTCAGAAAAAAGTGTTATCGCTACTTAGCTATGATGGGAATCGATGATGAGAAAAGTATGTATGTATAGATGTAAGAGAAAATAAAAGAGTGCAAGAAGAATAATGAGGGTAGGAGAGGTAATCGATATAACGATGGGGTACCTGGACAAAGCTCCCCCTAGGACTAATGCTTTTAGTGCAAAAATTGTATTATGCTCTACAATTGATGCCTATTAAGTCAAGGATATCCTTAAACTCACGGTCCCAAAACTTAAGGTCAACCGTGACTAACCCCAACATTATGTCCCGGTATTAGGATTCACTACGACCCTTGACTCTTGTTGACCTGTCAACTAAGCCCCAGGGGAGTCTATCTTCCTAACCCTAACACTACGTGGGATTGCTTTAAGCTCTAGGGATTCCTAGTGATAAAACCTGTTCTTCTATGTAGTTCTAACCCTTTGGTCCAGGTGGAAGAACCCTAGTCTAGATTGAGAAAGGGGTACGTCGCTACCTCACAACTTTCCCTCTCAACCCTCTTCAATCTTAAGGAGTCTAACCCTATAGGAGTTGTCACACCTCCAAAGGATAACCTAGATTGCTCTCAACCTTAGTGTCACGGCTAAGGAAAAACAATAGCACAAGATAATTAAAATTGAAACTCAATTAAATTCATCAATAAAGAAAGCATAATAAAAGTTATAGAAACAATGTCATCCTTGTGTTTACAAGTCCGAATACCCATTAGGGTTTAGCTATCCATGGAGCAATACAAAGTCAATAAAGAGATTAAGAACATATGCATAAAAACCATAAAGAAAACCCCCTTGTAGATAGTATCGATGGTCTTCTGGAGCCGCCTAGTCTTCTCCACGAATCCCTTGTCAAGCCTAGGGCACACCTCGCCGAATCGATGCTGACGAAAGCTCCCCCAATAGCTTTCTTCCAAAGGATGTCGATGTCGATGCCGTATATTCGCCTCCAAATACCTCAAAGAACCTCTCCAAACCCTAGCCAAAAGCCCCCCAAAAGATAGGCAAGAGATAGAAGGGGGGGTCCTCAAATAGACCTGAAAACGGGCTATTTATAGGCTGAAATCGAAGTTCCACACGCCCCTGTGGATTTTCCACACGGCCTTGTGAAAAACCAGAAATTCCACACGCCCGTGTCTTAATTCCACACGGCCCTGTGGAAATTCTGTTTTGCTGATTTCCGGCAGATTGTGAACAGTAACTTGCTACAGTGTTTTTGCTGCAGTACGGCCGTGTGGAATTTCCACACGCTCGTGTGAACTCTCTGAAATCCTGATTTTCGGCTGAAAGTGAACATTAGCTTGCTACAGTGTTTTGCTACAGTACAAGCTGCAGTGCTGCAACAGTACTCGCCGGATGCTCCCGAATTCATCGTTCTTCATTGAGGCCGTTGAATTGGGCACACAATCAACGGTAGATTATGTCGATTACTTCATTTTTCTTCATTTACGAAATTCTCCAATCCTACACGAGTTATAGATTTTTGTGAGTGTGACTGCCCTTATGCCCCTCCAATGGAGGTTGGCACACACCCATAATTCTAGACTCGTGCCTTGTTCCTTGCTTGGTCCGAGAACTCCTCAACAATTGTGAACATAACCTATTATTGCTTCTTTTTCTCTAGATCTTCTCCACAACCCTTCAATGCACAAAAGAACACAAATGCACACTAATTAGTGATTAAATCTGAGAAAAGTAATGCTCAATGTAAGATAATAATATTTCGTATTACTATAACACAAGCACTTATCAAACTTCCCCACACTTAAGCTTTTGCTTGTTCTCAAGCAAAAATAAAATGTTAAAGTACTTGGGAAGAACAATTGAAAGTGCTTGGCCTTATGTTCACCAAAAGTGTGCAAAAGAAGCATTCTACAAGTAAAGGGAACTCAAAACATTGCATAAGGATATCAATGCTCTAGCTAAAAACTCAAAAATGTGTAGTGTGTGTGAACTCACTCAAGACAACCCAACGAGTACTCCTCAAACTTTTGTTAACAAGGACTTATTTATATATATAAAAAGTAGGAAACGAAGTAGTAGCTTCACACAACCTCGAAGGTAGCCCTTTCACTCTTTCGAGGAGGTAGCTCTCTTTACCGGGGTAGTAGCTTTCACGCATCCCATGAGATAGCTCTTTCTCTCATTAGGGCATAACTCGTATCCGACTTATGAGAGTAGCTACATACTTCATAGGTGGTAGCTTTTTCCACCCCAAATGCATAAAACAAAACAAATATTCACAACTCATTCATTTTTTTTTCTTTTTTTTCTTTTTCTCTTTTCCATATTTTTTTTTCATTTTCCCATTTTTTTTTGTTTTATATATATGCATTTTGCAAAGCAAAACTAAAAGCTTACTAAGAACGATGATAAATTGTCCTTCAAAACTTCAAACTTGAGTTTCCAAAAGATTCCAAGAGTAAGTTGTGCAATATAAGATAATCGAGCAAAAATTCCCTAAAAATTCAAGTAGAAACTGGAGCATGATAGGACACAATATTAAAAATTCTCCTAAACTCTAAGAATACAACCATTGCAACTAAGGTGAACCGCCATAGGCTACATTAGCATAAGCAATTGAACGCACAAGTAAAAGTGTGTGCAATGTGAACTCCCCCTACACTTAAGATGTACATTGTCCCCAATGTACGCATGCAAGCACAATAAAAGTGAAGAATTGTAAAGCAATTAGTGTGGCAATTGAAACATTACTCACATGAACTCCAAGTGTTGCGTTTGATGGAGCTAGGTGCATTGAGAGTTGAGTCTCAATGGGTTGTGGAGCACACACGGTCCCATGACCGTGCCCATGACTATTCCTCAAATTCCTTACTCGCAAGACCATCTGCACGCATACACAAGGGGGTTCAGTGAAGCTCAATAAAAGTAAAATAAAACAAAAGAAACATAAAGCTAAAAACGCCTCAAGCGTCGGTGTCGTCTGCTATTAGTGCCGATGCTGCTGTTGTTGTTGATAGTGATCCTGGTGCTGAAAAAGGGAAAGGAAAGAAAAGATTGATGAAGAAAAGGAGAAAAGATACCTACCGACGAAATGGAAATAAAAAACTTGAATATGGCTGGAAAACAACTTAAAAACTCCTTAAGTAGACGAAGAGAGGATTGGGAAGACGGGAGGAAGCATTCCTTAAGTGTGGAGGACCTTAGAATTGAAAAGGCGAAAACGATTTTAAAATTAAATTACAGCCTATCGTAGATTACTTCATTTCTCTTCATTGGCAAAATTCTCCAATCCTACACGAGTTATCGACTTTTGTGAGTGTGACTGCCCTTGTGCCCCTCCAATGGAGGTTGGCACACTCCCACAAGTCTAGACTCGTGCCTTGTTCCTTGCTTGGTCCGAGAACTCCTTAACAATGGCGAACATAACCTATTCTTGCTTCTTTTCCTCTAGATCTTCTCCACAACCCTTCAATGTACAAAAGAACACAAATGCACACTAATTAGTGATTAAATCTGAGAAAAGTAATGCTCAATGTAAGATAATAATACTTCGTATTACTATAACATAAGCATTTATCAAGAGTGCTGATGAGATGTGAGGAGACAAACCTTATGCTAAATTGGGAAAAGTGTCACTTCATGGTTCAGGAGGGCATTGTTCTAGGGCACAAGATCTCTCAGATGGATATGGAGGTGGACAAGGCAAAAATTGAAGTCATAGATAAACTCCCTCCGCCAACAAATGTTAAAGGAATTCGAAGTTTCTTGGGACATGCAGGTTTCTATAGGCGGTTCATCAAGGACTTTTCGAAGATCACACAACCATTGACTAAGCTCCTCGAAAAAGATGCACCGTTTGATTTTGGGGAAAAATGTACGGTAGCTGTTAATGTGCTCAAAGAAAAACTAGTTCAAGCCCCAATTTTGATCACACCGGATTGGAATGAACTGTTTAAGCTCATGTGTGATGCAAGTGACTATGCTATCAGAGCAGTTCTGGGATAGAAGAAGGGCAAGCAGTTCCAACCTATTTATTATGCTAGAAAGACGCTCACAGGTGCGCAAGAAAATTACACTACTACAGAGAAGGAGTTATTAGCAGTTGTTTTCGCCCTCGATAAATTCAGACCTTATCTCATCCTGTCGAGAGTTATTGTCTTTACATACCATTCAGCTCTCCATTACCATATGAACAAGGCTAATGCAAAACCAAGATTGATCCGTTGGATATTACTATTATAGGAGTTTGACATGGAGATAAAGGATAAGAATGGAACTGAAAACGTCGTGGCGGATCATTTATCTCGATTAGAGAACAGCATTGGACAAGAACCATCGAGCAAGGAGATCAATGATTCCTTTCCAGAGGAACACTTGTATTCGATATTGAATTCAGCATCATTAGATGATACTCCATGGTTTGCTGATTTTGCCAAGGACTCACATTCTAGCAAAAGAAGAAATTCTTTAGTGATTTGAAGAATTATTTTTGGGATGATCCGTTCCTCTTCCGCATCCGTGCAGACCATGCAGTTCGGAAATGTGTATCACGGGAGGAAGGATGGGATATCATTGCCCATTGTTATTCAGGACCAGTTGGAGGCCATTATGCATCAGGGAGGACCGCAGAAAAGGTCTTGGCTGTGGGGTTTTATTGGGCGTCCCTTTTTCAAGATGCACATCAGTTTGTTCTTTGATGTGATAGTTATCAGAGGGCAGGAAATCTATCTCGGTGAGATGAGATGCCTCAGAACCCGTTGCAATTCTGTGAGGTATTCGATGTTTGGGGTATTGACTTCATTGGGCCGTTTCCAAAGTCCAATGGGAACCAGTACATACTAGTGGCGGTTGATTATGTATCCAAATGGGTTGAAGCTCAGGAACTACTGACTAATGATGCTAGAACAGTAGTAAAATTCTTGAAGAGGTTGTTCACTTGGTTTGGAACTATGCGAGTTATCATTAGTGATCGAGGAACTCATTTCTGCAATTACCAACTGGAAAAAGTGTTGAAAAAGTATGGGGTACGTCATCGCTTAGCTACTCCGTACCATCCTCAAACTAGTGGCCAAGTCGAGGTAACTAACAGAGAGCTCAAGAGGATCCTGACAAAATTCGTAGAATAAGGGAAGTGAGATTGGTCTGAGCGTTTGGATGATACACTTTGGGCCTATTAAACAGCATACAAGACTCTTGTCGGAACTACTCAATACAATTTGGTCTATGGGAAGTCATGTCATTTATTGGTGGAGCCGAGCATAAAGCATACTGGGTAATCAAGGCAATGGATTTTGATTCGAAAAGAGCCGGTGAACAAAGATTGTTTCATCTTAATGAACTAGATGAATGGAGGTTGAAGGCATATGAGAATGCGAGAATTTAAAAGAAAAGATTAGAAGGTAGCACGACAAGCACATCAAGCTACCCAAAGACTTTTTCCCCGAGAAGTTAAAATCTAGATGGTTTGGCCCATATACGGTTACTCAAGTATCGCCCCATGGGGCAATCGAGGTCACTCATCCGGAGAAGGGTACGTTTAAGGTGAATGGGCATCGGTTGAAGCCATACTTTGGCGGTGAAGTTAGCACTGACAATAAGGAGGTATTCTTTCTCAAACTGGCGTAAGGTAAGGGCAGGTACGTCAAGCTAAGTGACATTAAGCAAGCGTTTCTTGGGAGGCAACCCAAGGTTTTACAGTTTTTCTAGGACTTAGTTTAATGTTAGCATGAATAAGAGTCTTAGTTTTGGTGTCCTGAATTTTTAATGCATGTGCTGCTATTTTTCATGTGGATTGTTGATGTTTTCTTGTGCCTAAACGATTATTGATGAAGTTTGAGTTGGTTGAGTGTGTTTTCTATGATATCTGGTCATGTTTTTATGGTATTCACAGGCTTTATGTATTGTGTCAATGTTTCTGAATTTTTCTTGAAAGTCTGTGAATTTTTCTAAGTAAACCAGAGAAATCACACGGCCATGTGAACTTTCCACACGGGCGTGTGTTACTAATTGGGGCTCAACTAGAGAGGGCATAGGGGCGTGACTTTGCCCCTGTGAAAAACCTCAGAAGGGGCACATGGCCATGTGGAATGTCCACAGGACAGTGTGAAATCTTGCGGAAGTTAAGCTCTCGTTCCAGAGAGTCCACAGGGGCATGTGGGTGCGCCTGTGAGTGCCCATATGTTAAGGCACGTGGCCGTATGGAGGTTTCACACGGCTATGTGAAATTCTGCAGAGAGTCCCCTTCCATCCCGAGAATACACAGGGGCGTGTGCCTGCCCCTGTGGGAGAGCTTGTGAAAGGCACACGGCCATGTGGATTATTCACACGTTCTTGTGGAACACTTAGAGTTTCTCGGATTGATCCAGAGAAATCACAGGGCCGTGTGGGTGCCCTAATGGCTGGCCTTGTGCTTGGCCAGGTTGGGCACATGGCCGTGTGGAATTTCTCAGAGACCTTCTCTGTTTCCCATGAATCCACAGGGGCGTGTACCAGCCCCTGTGGAGCTCCCTTGTGAAGGCACACGGCCGTGTGGAATCTCCACATGGCCATGTGGGGTAGTCCAGAGGGTGACTAGAGTGCACACAGGGGCGTGTGTGAGCCCTTGTGAACCCTAATTTCAGAGGCACACGGCCGTGTGGATTCCCAGAACTTCAAAAGCCGCGCGTTTTCTTTTGGATTTCACTTGTGCCTCTTTACCTTTCCACTCTAAACACTCTCCAACTCTCTTTGTCACTTCCCCGATCTTCTCTGAGTTTTCTTGTGGAGCTCTGTCCTCCCAACGATCCACACGAGCTTTTGAATATTTTAACTATTTTTAATCATTTTTCTTCTCAATTTTACAAATATGTCTTCCAGGGCTAAGAAGCAAGCAGGGAAGCGACCCCGTGAGCCCACCCTACCCCCCGAAGAGATGAATTTTGACTTACCAGAGCACAGGTACAGATTCAATAGTGTATCGACACTCCGATTCGGACAGACACGATACGCCGATTTGAGTACAGTGAGAAGTATACAGGAGGGAGACAGCAATCCGATCACTATCTATCAGAGACCTAGCGATCCGATTACTCACTCTAGAGGTCCTACCATCATTTGAGCTTGACCGAGGATACGACAGTTTCACTGATCCAGCTACTATTTAGTTTCATGCCCTCGGTCAGCACTTCAATTTGAGTATCACGCAGTTCTCGATCATGATGGGGATATATGATGAGGCGTACACGGGCACAGAGGAGTACGTGCTGCTACCGACGGATTATCCGGGTATGTTGACCCGCAGGGTGCCTATAGCAAATTATGCGGACAGGGACAGTATGAGTCGGGGGTCTACAAGGCTATGTGCTTGTCCAAGATTTCTCACAGATACCTCCATGCCATACTTAGCCGATCAGTGAGCTGCCGAGGAGACAGCACCGGGGTCTTGAGCCGCCAGGAGCTCCTATACCTGTATTCGATGGTGGAGAGCGAGCCACTCCACCTGGGGCACATCGTAGAATAGTGCATACTCCATCAGGGCTAGTACTCCAGGGTCGGAGTTATCTTCGCAGGCTCGTACATCACCCGCTTGATTATTGGCCTGGGACTTAGAGACGGGGTTCAGGGGGCCGAGAAGATGACAGTACCGGCTCCTCTAGGCATAGAGACGCTGAGGCTGATTCGTATGATCCATAGAGCTAGATCAGGGACTTATGTATGGATTATACCGCAGTCAGATTATGCCGAGGGCTCACAGGCAGCACTGGAGCCACCTCCAAGTAGGCAAAGACTGAGGTACCACCCACAGCACCGGAGCCACCTCCAGTGCAGATATTTTCTCCATCTCGAGGCCAAGATAGATTCAAGCGCCTCGAGAGTGTTGTGGGTATTCTGCAAAAAGAGTTTGCCGAGGTCAGGGCTGCACACGCAGCACAACACACTGAGGTTATGGCTCGATTAGTCCTTGTTCAGTAGCTACTCTAGCGAGCCATGACATCACCTATTGTGGTCCGACACCGAGCCTCTACTCCACCACCTTTTTCGGCTCCAGCAGTAGCCGAGCCACCAGCACCTTCAGAGCCTTCCGCAGCACTAGAGGGCCCATAGCAGAACACCGACGCTGAGGCGTCATAGTTTTATTTTTATTTTGATTTCAGTTGTAATTTTTCTTTTATATTTTAGACTTGTAGTGCTCAGGATGTGTTGAGCACAATTGAGGTTACCGGTTATGGTCAATTTGCGCGCCAAACAAGTACTGTATCTTTTAGAGCTTTCGGTAAGAGGCATAGGATCAATCAAGACCAGTTGGGTGTTTATCTTGGGCTCTACACTGACGAGGACACCCAAACTTCTGACTTTGCGGATTTGCCTCGTGATTTCCCACGCTCAGTCTTCCTTGGTTCTTTTTGAAGGTCGATTACTTGCACATCATCGAAGAAGGCTTCTATGATGGCGGACCCCATTCACAGATACATTCAGGCTTTGCTATCCAGAAGTGTGAACGGTCATGCTGATTCTACCGGGGTGGTTACTCATACCCACTTGCTTTTGATGTATAGTATCCTTGAGCAGTACCCCATCCACATGGGCAATCTTTTTGCCGGACTTATTGCACATCAGGGGACTTCTACTCGCCTTAGGGCTATATTTGCCGGACCATACATTACGCGCATTATCAGGGGCCTAGGATTGATTGAGCTCACCCGAGGCATGAGTGTTGTGGGCCCTGTCGCACTGCTTAGTCTGTCGATCCTGCTTCATATTGGGATGGTTGAGAGGTCGGGAGACACTTACCGCCTCCCGCGCAGGGGAGGTAAGAACGCCCATGATCTCGACACCTCTCGAGATTCTGAGATAGGATCTGATTCTGATTCGGAGTCTTCACTGTACCTGACGCAGCACCTAGCGGGAGTCGACCATCACTTGAGGCCAGTTTCGCGAAGTTCTGCATCGAGGTCTGTCAGCAGTTACAGATCCTTGGGACATCACAGGAGGCACTGGCGACATTAGTGAGGGACTTAGCCACATCACAGAGCCGCATAGAGAGTAGCATGGCCGAGATCCTATCATATCTGCGCAGCTCATCATCATCTGTCGGCACCTCCTCCACGGCTACCACGTGCTTTGCACCATCACTCCCTCCAGATCTATAGATTCACAGCACCACTTTCTAGTTTCTTGTTTCTTGTATTTGTTTTTATTTCTAGACTTGTTTGTTTGTATTATTGTACTTTTCAGTTAGCAAGGGTCCTAACCCTCCTAAACTGTACTTTCCCTTTTTGATTCGTGCTTACTTGTCCCGTTCTCTATTTATTTCTTGCGGTGTGATATTTTTCTTTTTTACTTTCAGGACTGATCATTGTGGAAGCTTTATACCCCTTGCACCTCACAACTTTCCCCGGTTTATGCACATTTGGAGTTCATCTCATCGACTAATTGGGGAAGTTTCTTTACCTCGTCCCTTTATTTTTATGGCATGTCTTGCACATTACTCTGCTGATCTACGTACATTGGGGGCAATGTACAACTTTAGGTGTGGGGATAGGGTACTGTACTTGTTTTGCATGCATGATTACCGATGATAGCTATGATTTTAGTGTTTAGTACTTCCTAGTTTGAAAGAATGATAGAAGTGAGTTGTATTTTTATACTGTGCTTAAATGATGCCCTGTTTTATCTTTAGTGCTTTTCCATGCTTTATCATGATTACTTCCACTTTATACACTCCAACCAACCCATTATGATGATTTTGGCATTAGACTGTTAAATTCTTTCTTCAATATTCTTTTAAGAGCTTTTGAGTTCCTTCATCATTTTCTGTAGCCTTAAGTGAACTATTGTGGCAGGTCACCAAGGGACCTAAGATACAGCTTGTACAGTCGGAAAAAAAGTGGAGTCTATGACAGTATTCCTCTGCTAGTACAGCATGAATGCGTCTATGTGGACTATAATCAAGTAGGATGGGTGGCTCTTGTGCCTAGCCAGCATGTGCACCCGTCTGAAAGATTTTTGTGCAGTCTATGTTAGTCGAACTCAGAAATAAAAAAGAAAAAAAGAAAAAAAAAAAAAGAGTATCTCTACTGCCTCCCTTGGAATCTGTTGCATAGTCTTTAAGAGCTAGAGTTTTACCTAGGAACCCAAAAGACTTTTAACTGAGTGTTGAAGATGTCTTTAATTGTCTAATGCCACTCTCACCATATGTGGGGGTAATGGATCCCTGGGGTAATCCAGGGTGTGAAGGTTAAGGTTGGGAGCCAGCACACACTCACAGAAGCACTTTGGATAAAACAAGGCTACCATTACTCATAGTACAGCTCACTATCTAGATTTCTTTTCACCTGTGCTAGTGGAGTACTTCACAATTGAGCTTGAGGTCATATGTTTAGTCGTTTATCATCGTGCCCCTGTTGTTCATGTGTGTTTGCTTGGGGACAAGCAAATTCTTATTTGTGGGGATGTTTGATAAACGCCTAAATATATGTATTTTATACGTATTCGGCCATATATATTGTGTATTTTTATATGAGTTGGCGCCCTTTTTTGGTCTGAATTGGTTTCTTTCATGTTTCAGGTACCAATGAAGCCCCAGCAAGCTCGATGACAGGATTGAAGAATAAATCAGCATCGAAAACACTGTTTTCTGAACATGGATACTGTAGTAATATTGTAGCAACCACTGTAGCACTAAGACTTGAATAATGGCTTGGTCAGGGAGTTCATGCAGGCAGCCATGCGGAAACAGTGGAGGTTGCATGCACACTGTAGCAGCTATACTGTAGCAGCACTGTAGCAACTGATAAGTGCTCGTTTTATAGTAATGCGAAGTGTTATTATCTTGCAATGAGCATTGATTTAATCAGATTTCATCACTAAAAAGTGTGCAATTGTTTACTTTTGTGCATTGTAGGGTTGTGAAGATAAAATGAAGGAAAAGAACGAAGTTAGATCGTCTTTGCCATTGTTGGGAAGATTTTCGGACTAAGCAAGGAACGAGGCATGAGCATAGACTTGTGAGTGTGTGCCAACCTCCTTTGGAGGGGCACAAAGACAGTCACATTCACGACAAGTCTAGCTCATGCTAACAATGAAGACTTCATCACAAATTAGGAGACTCGAAGCAATTGGCACGATCTACCGTTGATTGTGTGCCCAATTCAACGGCCTCGATGAAGAACGATGAATTCGGGAGCATTTCGGCACAGTACTACAGCAGAACTGTAGCGGAAAACACTGTAGCAAGTTACTGTTTACTGTCGGCCGAAATTCAGCATTCCATAAATTTCACACGGGCGTGTGAAAATTTCACACGGCCCTGTGAAATCCCGATTTCAGCAATTTTAAAGCCCCAACTCACATTATAAAAGCCCGATTTGGAGACTTTTTAAAGCATCTTTTGACCTATCTTTCTCTCGAACTTCTATAGTGCGGCGAGGGTTTTGGAGAGGACTTCGTGGAGGTTTAGAGCGTGTCTTCGGCATCGTCACAGACGTCCGACGACCGCACAAGACCACGGCCACACCATACGCAAGGGGGTTTTCATCGATGTCTTTATTTTGTGCTTTCTTATACACTTTGATGATCATGTATAGCTCCATGAGGAGCTAAACCCCTTGTGGGTATTCGGACTTGTAAACCCTAGGGTTATTATGTTTCTTTGACATTGTTATTATGCTTTTCCATTATTGATGAATAAGAATTGAGTTTCAATTTTGATTTTATCTTGCTATTGTTTTCCCTTAGATGTGACACTAGGGTTGAGGACAATCTAGGTTTTCCTTGGGAGGTGTGACAACTCCTATAGGATTAGACTCTTTAAGATTGAAAAGGGTTGAGAGGGAGAGTTGTGAGGTAGCGATGTACCCCTTTCCCCTCCGGTGTGATTTCTCCCTACCTCCGTTTCCTTGATTTATTAGCGGTCGAAATAGAGCGAAGTGCTAGGTATATATACTCCCCTTGGGCTTAGTTACGCGAGTAACAGAGTGAAGGGTTGAAGTGAATCCTACGCACTGGGGCTTAATCGAGACTAGGGTTCCTCCTCCTGGACCAAAGGGTTAGAACTACATATAGGAACAGGTTTTATCACTAGGAGTCTTTAGAACTTAATGCAATTCCACGTAGTGTGAGGTTTAGGTAGATGTACTCCCCTGGGGCTTAATCGTGCGAGCGATAGAGTCAAGGGTCGATGTGAATCCTAATACCGGGGCATAATGTTGGGGTTAGTCACGGTTGTCCTTTGGTTTGGGACCGTGAGTTTGAGGATTTCCTTTACTCAATTGGCATCAATAGGAGAGTATAATAGCATAGTCTTGCACTAGAAGCATAGATCCTAGAGGTAGCTTGTCCGAATACCCTGCTTCATTCATTGTTAAATCCTTTCTATTCTCTTTTACTTGCACTTTCTCATCTTCCATCTTTCTTTTAATTTCTCGTCTTTTAGTATAATTGTTTCCATAATTCACTCATCGAATCAATTGATCACTTTTCTGTACTTCGCATAGTTTTAATAGTGAAATCTCGTATTCTAACTCCCTATTCCCTGTGGATTCGACTACCCTCTCACTGGGGTAACTTTTATTACTTCGACAAACCCGTGCACTTTTGGGCCGCCTGTCAGCAACTTACGCGACTTTCAGGATTTCTTGGAAATCTTCTCTTCCCGCAAGCCGACCGCATGAGAGGCCGCATAGCTCGCTGGAATGGGTTTTTAAGGGTTTTTTGGAGCAAATTGATTGGGAGCCTAGGTCTCTTGGGAGCTTGTCTTCACCACCTTCCTTTGGGAGCTTGAGGCCGGGTTTTGGAGGAGATTCTTTAGGAGAGGACGACGGGGAGAGCACGACACGACGAGTCCACACCTTTGATCTACATTTGAGAGGAAGATCGATAAAGGAAGCCACTCCTTGGGTGGCGTCCTTGAAAGTGTCATTCGGCCTTGATCTTTTGAGAGAGTGTTCTCATTATGTATTTGGTTGTTTTCATGTACTTTCTTGCTTATTTTGTGATCATGAGTAACTAAACCCCAAGGTCACCGAATGTAGGTGAACCTTGGGGCTGAACTTGTGTAATTTTGGATACTCGAGATAGTTTATACATTTGTTTTGGTTTTTGATCCTTGTTTCGTGTTTCTTGAATGCCTTGGTATGTATGAGAACTCTATGTATCAATTCCTAGAAAATACTAGTTTGCATGACCATTGCCCTAGTATTAGGCTCACCAAGCTTGGAAGGGAATACATGTACGAATACACCGTGACCATCTGTTATTTGCACCCCTCCAATTGTTAGGGTTGTCCTTGATTGTGTCTCAACCCTATCTTGAGAAATCCACCACACCCAATGTGATCGTAGGAGTATTTGGGTGGAAGCAATTCCGTATTCCAATACTCGCACCGGATTAGGGACCAAACACAGTGACCATCGGGTTGGTCTAATTTAGGGTTTCTCGGTCCAAACCACCCATGTGCATGCTAGTTATGGTATCCTTAGCACTTTAGTAACCCCCTGAGGGAATCCTCGTCCATGACCATTTTCCTCACCTTGATTTCCCTCAGTATTTGTATTCGCTGTTTGCATGCTTTTCATATCCGTAGATTATTAGTAGTTCTATCTTTCAAGTGATTGCTTAGGTTGGACAACATTGTGATAACGAAGTAAGAATAGATTCTCGGGCACTTGGGAATACGACCCCCTCGTGCTCGCGCGAGGGGTATTACTTGGCTATCCCGTGAACTTATCGGTGAGCGAATCAGGAGCTAAACCCCTTGTAAGTATTCGGACTTGTAAACCCTAGGATTAATATGTTTCTTTGACATTTTTATTATGCTTTTCCATTATTGATGAATAAAATTGAGTTTCAATCTTAATTAATTTTGTTATTGTTTTCCCTTAGCTATGACACTAGGGTTGAGAACAATTTAGGTAATCCTTTGGAGGTGTGACAACTCCTATAGGGTTAGACTACTTAGGATTGAAGAGGGTTGAGAGGGTGAGTCGTGAAGTAGCGGAACGTCTCCTTTCACCTCCGATGTGATTTCCTTACCTTCGTGTTCCATGATTCATCAGCGGTCGAGATAGAGTGAAGTGCTAGGAGATAAACTCCCTTGGGGCTTAGTCGCGCGAGCAAAAGAGTGAAGGGTTGTAGTGAATCTTAGTATTGAGGCTTAATCTAGACTAGGGTTCTCTCACCTGGATAAAAGGTTTGAACTACATATAGGAACCGGGTTTATCACTAGGAATCCCTAGAACTTAAAGCAATCCCACATAGTGTGAGGCTTAGGAAAACGAACTCCCCTAGGGCTTAGTTGATAGGTCAACGAGAGTCAAGGGTCGTAGTGAAACCTACTACCGGGGCATAGTATTGGGATTAGTCATGGTTGACCTTAGATTTGGGATCGTGTGCTTAAGGATATCCTTGACTCAATAATCATCAATAGGAGAGTATAATAGCATTGTCTTGCACTTGAAGCATAAGTCCTAGGGGTAGCTTGTCCGGGTACCCATCTTTATTCACTGACTGTCTTCCTCTTATTACCTTTGTTTGCATTCTTCCATCTTCCATACTTCTTTTACTTTATTCTTATTTTTCAATTACTTTTGCACACACACACACTGAACCAATTTTTACTCTCGCACATCACTTAGTTAAATAGCGAAAGCTTGTGTCTAAACCTATTCCCTGTGGATTCGACTAACCCTCACCAGGGTATTTATTACTTCGACAACCCGTGCACTTTCGGGCCCCTGTCAAAGTTTTTCAGCAAGCTAGAAACTTCACACGCCCATGTGGGACTTCCACACAGCCATGAGATATCCTGCAGAACTTAGACTCTCGTTCCAGAGAGTTCACAGGGGCGTGTGGATGCCCCTGTGAGTGCCCATGTCTTAAAGCACACGGCCGTGTAGTAGCTTCACACGGCCGTGTGAAAAATCTACAGAGAAGCCCCTTCTTTCCCGAGAAACCACAAGGACGTGTGGCTGCCCCTGTGGGAAAGCTTGTAAAAGGCACACGGCCGTGTGGAACACCTTAGAGTTCTGATAAGTGCTCGTGTGATAGTAATGCGAAGTGTTATTATCTTGCAATGAGCATTAATTTAATCAGATTTTATCACTAAAAAGTGTGCAATTGTTTACTTTTGTGCATTGTAGGGTTGTGAAGATAAAATGAAGGAAGGAACGAAGTTAGGTCGTGTTTGGCATTGTTGGGAAGATTTTCGGACCAAGCAAGGAGCAAGGCGTGAGCATAGAATTGTGAGTGTGTGCCAACCTCCTTTGGAGGGGCACAAAGGCAATCACATTCATAAGCAAGAAGCAATCGGCACGATCTACCATCGATTGTGTGCCCAATTCAACGGCCTCGATGAAGAACGACGAATCCGGGAGCGTTTCGGCACAATTATTGTAGCAGCACTGTAGCAAAATACTGCAGCAAGTACTGTAGCAAGTTACTGTTTACAGTCGGCCGAAAATCAGAATTCCAGAAACTTCACACGGGCGTGTGGAAATTCCACACGGCCGTGTGAAATCCCGATTTCAGCAAATTTGAAGTCGCGACTCCACATTATAAAAGCCCGATTTGGAGGCTTTTTGAGAGATCTTTTGACCTATTCTTCTCCCCAACTTCTGGGAGTGCGGCTAGGGTTTTGAAGAGGACTTCGTGGAGGTTTAGAGCGCATCATCGGTATCGTCACCGACGTCCGGCGGCCGCACAAGACCACGGCCACACCATACGCAAGGGGGTTTTCATCTATGTCTTTACTTTGTGTTTTATTTCATACATTGATGAACATGTATAGCTCCATGAGGAGCTAAACCCCTTGTGGGTATTCGGACTTGTAAATTCTAGGGTTATCATGTTTCTTTGACATTGTTATTATGTTTTTCCATTATTGATGAATAAGAATTGAGTTTCAATCTTGATTTTATTTTGCTATTGTTTTCCCTTAGATGTGACACTAGGGTTGAGAGCAATCTAGGTTTTCCTTTGGAGGTGTGACAACTCCTATAGGATTAGACTATTCAAGATTGAAGAGGGTTGAGAGGGAGAGTTGTGAGGTAGCGATGTACCACTTTCCCTTCTGGTGTAATTTCTCCCTACCTCCGTTTCCTTGATTTATTAGCGGTCAAGATAGAGTGAAGTGCTAGGTAGATAAACTCCCATGGGGCTTAGTTACGCGAGTAACAGAGTGAAGGGTTGAAGTGAATCCTATGCACTGGGGCTTAATCTAGACTAGAGTTCTTCCTCCTGGACTAAAGTGTTAGAACTACACATAGGAACAGGTTTAATCACTAGGAATCCCTCGAACTTAATACAATCCTAGGTAGTGTGAGGTTTAGGTAGATGTACTCCCCTGGGACTTAATCGTGCGAGCGATAGAGTGAAGGGTTGTTGTGAATCCTAATACCGGGGCATAATGTTGGGGTTAGTCACGGTTGGCCTTAGGTTTGGGACCGTGAGTCTGAGGATTTTCTCGACTCAATTAGCATCAATAGGAAGGTATAACAGCATAGTCTTACACTAGAAGCATAGATCCTAGAGGTAACTTGTCCGGATACCTCACTTCATTCATTGTTAAATCCTCCTTAATCTCTTTTTCTTGCACTCTCTAATCTTTCACCTCTCTCTATTTAATTTCCTGTCTTTTAGTATAGTTGTTCTCACAATTCACACACGAATCGATTATTACTTTTCCGTACTTCGCATAGTTTTAATAGTGAAATCTCATACTCTAACTTCCTATTCCCTGTGGATTCGACTACCCTCTCACCGGGGTAACTTTTATTACTTCGACAAACCCGTACACTTTCGGGGAGCCTGTCAAGTTCTCGGGACAAACTAGAGAAGTCACAGTGGCATGTGAGAGCCCCTGTGGCTGGCCTTGTACTGAGAAACCAGAGTGCACATAGGGGCGTATGTTGGCCCCTATGAACCCTTGATTCAGTGGCACAGGGCCGTGTGTAACCACCACACGGCCGTGTGTAACCACCACACGGCCGTGTGAAAAACCAGAACTTCAAATATCGTAATATTTCTTTGATTTTCACTTGTGCCTCTAGTTTTCTCCACTCAAAACACCTCTCCGATCCTCGCTATAGATATTCCGACCATCTCTGAGCGTTTTTAAGGTTTTATTTGAAGTTTTCCGATCAATTTCGAAGTTTTCCCCATCCACATCGTTGGTAAGAACGTCAAACCCTTCTACTTCTTTATCAATCCGGATTTAATTCGTTCATATTAATTATTTCGCTTGTTTTGCATGATCAAACGGTTTGCGAATAAGATTACAAAGGTGTTAAAACAAATTTTTATGTGAACATGGAGCTTTGAGTCCACAACCTTGCAGCCATGCCCGTCCGATAATCCACACGGGCGTGTGGATCCCAGCAGAATGAATTTTCATGATAAATTGATTGATTTCCTTTTGAATTCTTTTCAGGAATAGCACCCAGGTCAAAGAAAGAAACCAACAAGAGGGCAAGAGAACACTCTCCAAAACCAATAAACTTCGTCATGTCTGAGCACTGAGAAAGATATAGAAGATTGGCGAAACTCAAGTTCGGGCAATCTTGATACTTGGATGTAGACTGCTTAAGAACAGCTGAATGGGGTAATGATATGGCGGACGAGATTGAAGAGCTTGTCACAGTGGGGAGTTGGAAGAGCTTGCTGTCTATTCGAGACCCAGCTAACCGTCTGCATACTTTGGAGGTGCTCTCGTCTTTTGAGTTTGACAAATCAAGTAGAGGGTTGAAAGTGCCAATGCTATACAGTTTCAGGCTTTTGGGCACGAGTACAGTATGTCAGTGACGCAGTTTTCCATCCATATGGGTTTGTACGAGGAAGCTTTCACTGAGACAGAGGAATACGAAAACCTTCCGACTGACTACCCCAGCACTTTGACCCCTCAAGGAGCTTACCAAGTATTATGTAGGCAGGGGCAATATGAGCCAGGGATATCGAAAGCTACTTGTCTATCGCGATAAGCCTATAGATACATTCACGCTATTCTGAGTAGGTCAGTAAGCGGCCGGGGTGACAGTACAGGGGTCCTTAGCCGGCAGGAGTTCCTCTACCAACATTCGATGGTACAGAGCGAGTCGCTTCATCTTGGTCACGTTCTCACAGAGTACATACGTCATCAGGGGCGGTATCCAAGGCTTGGAGCTATCTTTTCAGGACCATACGTTAGAAGACTTATGAAGGGAATAGGCCTTCGGGCGGCGATTTGAGGGATAGAGAAGACTGTCATACCTTCTCCTATCAGCCTAGAGATGTTGAGGCAAATGGGCATGGCCAAGAAACATTATCAGACTTATGCACTGAACTGGCTCGAAGCTTATCCAACCGAGGGGTCTCAGGGAGCCTTAGAGCCACCACCAGGGCAGGACGAGGCCGAGGTACCACTCACAGCACCGGAGCCATTTCCAATGCGCATCTTTTCTACTTCTCGGGGCCAGGACAGGTTCGAGCGCCTCGAGAGTACTGTGCATATCATGCAGGTGGAGTTGGCCGAGATGAGGGCCGCACAGGCGACAGAGTTCGCAGAGATGAGGGCCACACAGGCGTCACAGTTCGCTCAGATATCGGCACAGCTTGCCACAGTTATTTAGTTCTTTGAGCGATCTGTGGTGCGGCCCCGACGGATCCCATCATCCCCATCTCCACCTTCTCCAGCTTCATCAGCAGCAGATCCACCTATAAAGCCAGTAGCAGCAGCTGCAGCACAAGAGGATCCACAGAAGGACACCGACGCTGAGGCGTCATAGTTTTATTTTTATTTTTTATTTTTATTTTTATTTTATTGCAGTTGTACTTTTTATTTTCGTATTCTGTTGGACTTGTGTTACCCAGAAAGGACTCTCCTTCTGGGGTTGCTTTTATTTTCTCTATTTTTGTCTCGAGTTGTATTTCATTTTTATGTCTTTATATACTCGAGCTTTATTTTGATTTCTCTTGAGCTATACTGAACCCTTGTGTATGTGTGTAGATGGTCTTGAATTTAAGGAATTTGAGGAATAGTCATAGGCACGGTAATGGGACCGTGTGTGCTCCACAAACCATTGAGACTCAACTCTCAATGACCTAGCTCCATCAAACGCAACACTTGGAGTTCAGGGAAGTAATGTTTCAATTGCCCACTTCCACACTAATTGCTTTTGATTGTTTTACTTTTTATTGTGCTTGCATGCGTACATTGGGGACAATGCACATCTTAAGTGTGGGGGGGAATTCACATTGCACACACCTTTACTTGTGCGTTCAATTGCATATGCTCATGTAGCCCGTGGCGGTTCACCTTAGTTGTAAAAGTCGTATTCTTAGAGTTTAGGAGAATTTTTTGTAGGGATTATGCCCTTGAATGCCAACGAGGATACTTGTATTAGGGCATTTCATTTATATTATACATTCTTATTATTATAGGCATTTATTTTGATATTCATATAAATCTTGTGATGGCATTATAATTAGTTTTGAATATCACAGTCCATGTGTATTAAGTTAAACCCTCTACTTTTTGTGGGATAAAGAGGAGAGCACTACAAGGGTTTGGTACTTATACACTTAAATAGTTTGCAAATTGGGGAATCTTTAATTGGACATTAAAGATTCGTAAGGATTTGTATGACATATATTTTGACGAAGAGTGCTAGTTGAACACTATGGAATAGTGGGAGCATATGTCATAAATACATCATTGGGATTGGTGTATTTGAACATGACTCGCAATAATCCAATCACATGGGTTTTACTCTTTGACAGTCAATGATTGAGATTGTTGGTTATGATCATATGAGCGGACCTTAGACCTGAGGTATCATGATCACAATGTACCTGTGATGTCTAGTTTGTTACTAGAGTCGTTAGGCTCAGTTTACCTTTTGGTAGGGCCAACCTCGAAGTGCGACTATGTCGGGCAAGTAGCAGTTGTGAGTGATCACCAAGAAGGAATTCATTCTCTCGAAAGTAAACGAGTTAGTATCCTATACGATTATAAGTATGTGAGATTAGAAGACCTTGGCCAAGGCAGTCAAACTAATCGTGTGGCAAGAAGGATAGTTTGGTAATCTCACCTTACTATAGCCCCTTAAATCCTCACAGACCAGGTCTTTTTCTTCTCATTCTTCCGTGTTGATCTCCACACGTTCATGATTTCTCTGTGCCAAGGTATGTGGAATGCTCTCATGCTCGGTTCTCTTCAATGTGGTGTAGATCTGATGTGGTTGCATACATTCTCGTTCCCCTATACTTTCATTTTGACTAATTTGGTGGTTGAGGTCTTCACGACCTTGGTGGGGGACTACGACCATATCAGCCCCTTGTCTGATTTCTCTGCGCTGTTTCGACACAGTCATAACTCTCACGACACGACCGTGTCGAGGGCTTGTTTCCTGGTTATGACTGAAATTGTGTTGTTTTCTTCTCCTGCTGATCATGCCGAGGAAATTTGTTGCCTTAAGGGCTCCAAAGAGGTCGAGGACTGACCCTCACACCAGTCATATTGATATGACACCGCGATTCCACACTCAAGTCCACCAAGCACACTACGATCGCCTTGTTCGCCGCCATTTCTGCGAGTCGTGCGAAGTTGACTAGGATGCTTTGCGTGAGGTGGGTCTTGAGGAGGACGTCCAGTAATTTGTGGATGTTGGGGCTTGGAGGCAGTTATTCTCGATCACAAACACCACATATGAGCGGTTGGCTCTCGAGATGCTCTCTACATTCGATTATATTCAGTTTCAGGCTTTTGCAGCTCTCTACCGGATGAGTCTTACTGAGTTTTCCATTCTCTAGGACTTTATGATGCTACTTTCACTCAGACTCCCGAGTATAATGCTTTACTGACATCTTGGCCACCGGGTGAATCTATTGGACAGGCTTGGTGGCGCATTGGCATGACACTACCATATGACCCACATCGGACTAAGGTGACTTCCATACCGTCACGTGTGACTGGCGCCTATACCCGTCATCCGGGCCTGTTTACCTGTTCATCTATGGCATTCCAGTGCCTGCAGAGGAGTCTCCTACTCATCGCCGATCATCTGCGGGTCCGTCTGTCGCCCCCGCCACTTTCGCCCGTTCATATACCCCCGCACTCACACGCAGATACAGCTCACCCTTCGGCCCCACCCACTGATGTTCCTCCTGCCCCTGCTTCGTTTGGTTCTGGTTCGGGCATTGCATCGGAAGCTGACGCTTCTAGCGAGGGCGATGCTTCTGAGGATTGTAGTGCCACCCCTTGATCATCATCGCAACGTCTATTTTTATTTTCTGTTTTTATGTTATGTTGTTTATTGTGTTCTGTGTTTAAACCTTGTACAGTGTAAGTCCAGTAGTAAGGGGACTCCCACTGCTCAACTGGCATTTTGATTTGTTTACTTTTCGTGTGCCATTTCAATATTTTGTTGCACTATTTCACCTGTATGCCTCTTCATATCTCAGGTGTCTGTTGGTTGCTTGGAGTTAATTTGGCGACGCGTTGAGAGTAGCCACATCACTCTCTGCAAATTGGTTGTCTAGCACCCATGTAAGAGCGGCACCTTCACTCTCCATGTTCAGGGAAGATTTTCGCACCCTCATCCTTTCTTTTTGTTCCCAATGATCATTATGTCTGCTATTAGTTTCTACATTGGGGACAATGTAGATTTCAAGTGTGGGGGAGGATTGCATGCTTGCATGAGTGTTGTATGCTTGCATGGATGAGTACCTTGCTAATGATAACCTATGAATTGTTTGTTTGACTCGGCTTAAACTTAGGAAGGCATGAGTTTGTTAGGGGCCCTTTGAACTTAAGTGTAGATCCCTATCTACTTGCAAAATAAACATCAGTTCACTTCACCCAGAGTTTTGTGCCACTCATCTTTTTTAAGGCAAGTAGTTTATTCAATCTTGTACTTAAAAACAAAAAAACCTGAAAAGTTGGATCCCGACCCCGGGATGCCCTACCAGTCACACTTTTGGTTAAATTGTTGAGAAAAGATGGTAGAAAGAGCTATCACCCTATGATGAGTGAAAGCCGCTCTTGAGTAGTAGAATTTTGGGCATCACACTTGTACATTTGATGACCTACCGGGAGAAAAGGCTACCACTAGGGTGTATGAAGATACTATCCATTTCATTGAGTGTAAATAGAGTGGAGTAGTTTAAGTCATTTCGAGATTGTGGGGCTCATACTCTTAGGTCCTGGACACACACATGGTCTTGTGAGTAGAGGAGGGTCTTATACGAATTATGTGTTCTTCTAACTCTCATTGTTCCTCTTTTGTTTTAAGCTCTCTCTTTCATGTGAGGATGGAAGTTTGGCACTCATCTGTATTTCTCTTTATGTGTGGGTGTTATGCTTGAGGACAAGCAAATGTTCAAGTGTGGGGGCATTTGATGAGTGCATTCTATATCATGTTTCTTGCCTTCTATCATAGTCTTTTCTCTGTCCTTAAGCATATTTACTGATTGGAATTGGTGCTATTTAAGGTATTTTACTCCTTGTGTAGGAATCTGGGGCTCAAGAAAATTTGATATGAAACCGAGGGAGTTTCCCGCTTGTGCAGTGGCCAAAGGTTCAGAACTGACTAACACGGGCATGACACGCCTATGCTCCTAGTGCTGCAAGTCCCAGCCTGGAGTGTAGAAGAGCTAAAATCCTAACACGGGAGTGTCCCAGGGTGGACACGGTCAGCACACACCCGAATCCCAAGCGCTGCAAACCTCAGGAGACATTCTCTTGAAGAACGACACGGGCACATCGCCCAGTACACGGTCGTGTGCTAGTTAACATGGGGGACGCACTCCTGTGTCCCAACTGTTGCAAAACTCAAGAGTGTCACACCAGGATTTCCTAGAAAAGTACACGGTCTGGACACGCCCGTGTCCAGGCCGTGTCGGGCCCCGAATCAGCCTTTTTAACTCCAGAAATTTGGGTTCTTTCTCATCTTTTGTTCGGGGATTCATCTCTCCACTGGGAGGACGTTGATGAGATCGAAGATTAAGCTTCACCAAACCGCCTAAGGAGATCAAGGACTAATAGGAGGCATTGCAAGAAGTGGAGAGTTGGCGCAAGGACACTACAAGGGAGGATATCTTGAGTATCGAAGTGGGTTCTTTCTCTCTTTCTTTGCTTCATCTTTTGCCTCACCTTGCGTACCTATCCTCAGGGGCTAACAGGCCATAGTGCCTTGGTTGTGGACAATCGTCAGACTGTATTGCTTATAAACTGATTGTATTTGACTATGGAGTTCTAATTGATGCTTGTGTTTAATCTTGTATTGCATAACTATAGTGTGTTTGGAGTGCATAGTTGTTAGGTTGTCCTAGCAAAACTGCAGTGTATCTATGAACACATAGATACAATATTACTATTAAGCTCACACAAACATTATTTCAATGTACCGAGGTAGTCAACTAGTATGAGATAGTGTGCACGAGTCATTGGACACTTCCGAAGGAATTTACGATTGTGATTGCTGAGTATTTAGTCCTAATCTTCTCAATTATCATCACCGTTACCTTTATTCATTGTTGTTATGATCTCATACCTTTTCTATCTGTTTCACTAGACATCAAAGTATCAATGAGTACTTTAAGTACAGTTCCCTGAGGTTCGACAACCCTACTCTTAATTGAGTACCACTTTATTACTTCTTACGACCTGTACACTTGCAGAGAGCGCATCAATCGGTGCCGATGAAAGCTCCCCTAATAGCTATCTTCCAACGGCCATCATTGTCGATGCCCTAGATGCGCTACAATTGTCCACAAAGTCCTCTCCAAACCCTAGCCACGACCCTCCAGAAGATAGGCAAAAAGATCCCTCAAAAAGTCCCCAAAAGCCCTTTAAATAGTGCTAAGTCGCGGCTAAAAATCGGCTAAAATTGGGCATCCACACGGCCATGTGGAATTTCCACACGCCCGTGTGGATTATCTGGAATCGGTTTTCTGGCTTGCAGTGAAGAGTAAACCGCTACAGTAATTGCTACAGTACTGATATAGTACTCGGGCATCGAATATTCCCCACAAGACTTTTATGAATGTGACTACCTTTGTGCCACTTCAAAGGAGTTTGGCACACACCCACAAGTCTATACTCATGCCTTGTTTCTTGTTTGGTCCAAGAACTCCCCAATAACGGTGAACATGATCTAACTTTGCCCTTTCTTCACTAAGTTTACTCCACAACCCTACAATGCATAAAAGAGCACAAATGCACAACAATTAATGATAAAATCTGAGAAAAGTAATGCTCAATGTAAGATAATAACACTTCGTATTACTATAACACAAGCACTTATCAGTAAGCTTCCATCCTTTCTTGTTTCTTCTTTGTTTCCTGAATGGCCAAGGTTAGGGTTGGTTGTGAACCCAAGTGAGAGCTTGATTCTTGTCTCTTTTTCTTCTTCATTGATGGTAAAGCTTGGGAAGAACAATTGTATTGAGTTGTATGCCTTTTATTTAAGGAAATCCTTGAACTCTCTTCAAAAGTTGGGCCTTCCTTGCTTTCCTTGTTGGTTTTAAGAGTTGTGAGAGGTTTATTCCATCTAGAACATCTTGTTATGGTGTTTAGCAAACCCTAAAAGCAACCATTCCCCATTTTGAGCATTTTTCCTTCATTTTAGTTAATCAAGTGTTTGATGATGCATGGTTGCTTGTTTTGGTTGTTTAAATGCTTCTAGGAGGTGAGACTTCAAGTATGGGCAAAGAGGCGGTGGAGAAGTAATATCGAGGGTTTCGTTTGCCAAGTTTGTGAGTGGTAAATTGCTAAAGTTTGGACTATGATTCATGCATGTTTGTCTTTAATATTTGAGTTACTTGTTTTTGAATGATATACTCCTTATTGCTAAACCTCTTTGAAAGATTTAAATAAATATTAGAAATCATGGCGATTTATGAATTGGCTTATTTCATGAATATTTGCAAAGGATACATATTGTTTATCTTTTGGAACTCTATAATATGTTTCAAAATTAGCATTTTCAAGAGATTTGATGTTCTCATTATGATGACCAAAAAGGCATGTGAAAATCAAGTTGAATTTCATTGTGATGATGCAATGTTTGAAGTGTATTTTCAAAGGACACCTTTGTATGATACTTTTGATGAAAAATGATTTCATTATAAATTCTATGATCAAATTAATCACTCTTGGAGTGAGAGATGACATTGAGTGCCCTTATGATCACTTATTGAGAGTTATGCTATCATGATGATGTATATATTAAGCCTACGGGCTGAGTTATTATTTAAATGCTTTGATGGTGACATGGGAGCCCAGCTCCAGTACTTACTGCAGTAAGGAGCAGATGGTTTCGCTGGGCTGACTTATATAGAGGTGGCGTAGAATACTATCAAACCGGTTATGTCATTTCAGGTGGGAGCATAGATCCATGACTTGGATATAGTTGTGTTGTTCGGAGTCACCACATGAACTTCCCAACGGCCAATGGCAAGATACGCGTATCTTGTTAGCTTGATAAACGCCTAAACATACGTATTTTCCATGTATTCGGGTGTATGTATTACGTATTTTTCTATGAGTTGACGCCCGTTTTTTGTCTGAATTGGTTTCTTTCATGTTACAGGTACTGATGTGACCCTTTCGAGCTCATTGACAGAATTTGAGAAGAAATCGGCAACGAAACACTATTTCATAAGGGGGTACTGTAGTGACTACTGTAGCAGATCCTGTAGCACGAACCCTTTGGCGAAACGGCTAAGTCTGGAGCTTCATGCGGGACTGCAGAGGCCGCATACGGCACTGTAGCAGGCCTACTGCAGCAATTTACTGTAGCAGTTCACTGTAACGCCACTGTAGCAACTTACGCGATTTCGGGATTTTCTCGGAAATTTTCTCTCCCCGCATGCGGGACCGCATAGGGGGCCGCATAACTCACTGGAAAAGGTTTTTAAGGGTTTTGGAGTCCATTTTGAGGGGGAGGCTAGGTCTTGAGATACACTACACTTCACCATCTTCTTTGGGAGCTTGAGGCCGGCTTTTGGAGGCAATTCTTGAGGAGAGGACGATGGGGAGAGCACGAGACGATGAATCCACACCTTCGATTTGCATTTGAGAGGAAGTTTGACAAAGGAAGCCACTCCTTGGGTGGCGTCCTTGGAAGCGTCATTCGGCCTTGATCTTTTCAGGGGGTGTTTTCATTATGCTTTTGGTTGTTTTTATGTATTTGATTGCTTACTTTGTGATCATGAACAACTAACCCCAAGGTCACCGGATGTAGGTAAACCTTGGGGGTGAACTTGTGTATTTTGGATGCTTCTTTCTAGTTTATGTTTTTGGTTTGGTTTGTGATCCTTGTTTGGTGGTTCTTGAATGCCTTGATATGTATGAGAACTCTATATGTCAATTCCTAGACAATGATAGGTTGCATGACCATTGCCCTAGTATTAGGCTCACCAAGCTTGGAAGGGAATACATGTACGAATACACCGTGACCATCGGGTATTTGTACCCCTCCAATTGTTAGGGTTGTCCTTGTTTGTGTTTCAACCCTAGCTTGGGGAAATCCACTAAACCCTTTACAATCGTACAAGGATTTGGGTGGAAGCAATTCCGTATTCCAATACTTGTATTGGATTAGGGACCAACGCCGTGACCATCGGGCTGGTCTAATTTAGGGTTTCCCGGTCCAAACCACCCACGTGCATGCTAGTTAGGGCATCCTTAGCACTTTAGTAGCCCCCGAGGGAATCCTCATCCGTGGCCATTCCCTCACCATGCTTTTTCCCCTCCATATTTATTCTTGCTATTTGCATGCTCTTTGTTTTAGTAGATTATTGGTAGTTCTTATTCCAAGTGATCGATTAGGTCAAACAACATTCTGATAAGGAAGTAAGGATAGCTTTTCGGGCCCTTGGGGATATGACCCCCTCGTGTTCGCGCGAGGGGTATTACTTGGCTACCCCGTGCACTTGCGGGTGAGCGATTCAAGCGCGTTTCACCATAGCTCCAGACCTAACCAAGGCCACGGTTAGTGATGGAGAGTTTTCGAGGCCATTCTGGATACTATTGATTATTTGTGATTGTTGAATTACTCATTTCTAGGCATCTTGATATTTGGAACTATTGTGAAGAATGTGCGAATATTAGTTTCTAGAATGGTATGGATTTTCTTGATGATTTCAGAGGAATTTTACTTGTATTTCATTAAGAAAGCTTATATTCTTATGTGATAATTGATATTCAAAGTAGTTTAATACTTGTTAAGAATTGAAACATTTTATGATGTTTTATTTCTATTTGATCATGCTTGCGCTATAGTCCTATGTTTAACCCCTCACTGAGTAACCTAGTTACTGACCCCCTCTTTCTTCCTCCCAGGTAATAGCACAACGTAGGGGTAAAGGCGTGAAGTGCTTGGCAAGAGTCATCTTTGTCTTCCCATTTTGAGTTGTGTATGTTACTTATTTCTTGGCATGTATTATCAGGGATCCACTATGTGTTGTTGAACCCTATTATGTTTTTCCTTATCTGAAACGCTTTGTATGTTAGTCTGATCTATATTATGTAGGAGATTGTGTACCTTGAGTTGAGACTTATTGTGGTTGTCATTGTTGTGGTTGATGTTGTTACTTATACTTCTTACCTTGGTGTTAAATTAATGAACTTGAGTAAGATGAGTACTATAGGTATTTATTGTTGAGTTATTCCTTGTGATTGTAAATATAAAGTACAAGGAACAGGTTAGCCTTATGGCCACCTAGGATTGAGGCGGTGTTGGGTCTCCCCTGGGTTGTCGCGACTATATATCATGTGTGGGTCCCACGGGCTAGGGTGTGACAACAGATGCCAAGTCAGTTGACTAGGTTGACTCCTCACCTTGAGTCCTCTTCAATAATGATGGCCCAGATGATGTGTGTTTCCTTGGTAAAGCTTGTAAAAGAAATAGCTTAGTTTAGTTCAAGAATTAAAGATTTTAGAAGGAGCATGGTCATCTAGGAGCGCACAGATCGTGCTCTTCAGAAATACAGGGGTGTGTTCCCCGCCCTTGTTGGGCTCTGAACAAAATAAGAGCACAATTGTGCTCGTCGAAGAGCACGACTATGCTTCGCGGTGACCTTCTTCCCTGAAAAACTCTAAGGACTAGCATGCTCATAAAGTTATCGACATCAACAAGATTCATCTATTTTAAGCTAAACAATGTACATATAGCATTTAAAAATTATAGGGAGCATGAAATCATCAAAATTAGGTTCTTAAGTGAAACAAAGGAGCCTACTGGTGTCGAGAAAAACAAGAGAGCAAGTGAGGAGAAAAACGACGAACGAACGTTGAGCATCAGCAATACTTTTTAGAAAATGGACTCAAAAAGGGAAAAAGAGGGAAACGTAGGGGAAATTGTGAGGAGAGTCTATTGGGAGCGGCTTGGTTTTTAAGGGATGAAGGGGAAGTCGACTGGTTGCACCCGAGCACACCCAAAGCACAAGCATGCTCATGTGCCAAATAGGGCAACTGCGCCGAAAGAAGCATGGTCATGCTCAGCCCGTGCTTCCTCCTCGTGATTATCTCAGGAAAATTCCCCAAGACATTAGAAGATGAAGCACGATTGTGCAAGGAGCACCGAAACCGTGCTCACTAATAAGCATGCTCGTGCTCACCCTGTACACACTGTGGAATGCTTCACGAGATAGAAACCGAGAAAACCATGGCTTGAGCATGGGCGTGCTTTACCTGTGCTTAGCCTGAAATAGTGAAAACCTGGTAATCTCCCTTAAATTCTATACGAAAATGCAACAAACTTGAGAGAAAGCCACGGAATAGACAATTGTCGATGGAACACCACTTCAAAAATGGAGCACAAGGAAAAGAATTGCGCAGCTAGAAATCATTTCAAAACACCAAGGAGCGACGAAACCAACTAAAAGAAACAAAACAAACACTTGGGTTACCTCCCAAGGAGCGCTTATCAAATGTCACTAGCTTGATGTACACATATGTAATAAGGAGGTTCATGAAATTGAGACTACTCATAGCTACCTGAAATGTAGTTGTATGAATATGGTGCAAAGATATTAATTAAATTGATCTCACTAAAATTCAGAAAAGTCGATCATGTTACTTTTAGTGGTGGAGAGGGTGGTTTCCTTTTCCTTGGGATTACTTGCTTCCACCACCTTTTGGCATGGGAGGATTTTTTCTTTGATGGCTTATGAGGTAAGGGAGGTCCCGTGATCACCACATCTTGATAGCATAATTCTTCCACCAACTCTTCTTGTTCATCAGCCTCAGGGGGAGTCACTTTCCAATAGCTCAGATAGTTCATCATTCATGAATGTGTCCTGCATATACTCAAAAACAAAATCATCAACTACATTAACACAATAACAAGTATCATCAAAGTCTATAATCTATCTCATCGAGTCTCAAAGCTTGAAAATGACTTCTTCATCTCCTACTCGGAGTGCCATTCGACCGTCCTTTACATCAATTAGGACTTTTGAGGTTGCCAAAAATGGTCTTCACAAAATAAGGAGGACATCAACCTTCCCATCAACATCAAGGATAACAAAGTCTACGGGAAATATGAACTTGTCCACCTTGACCAAAACATCTTTAATAATTCCTCTTGATTGATGGATAGACCTATCAGCCAACTGTAGTGTCATTGTCATGGACTTTGGTTTCCTATGCCCTAGTTTTTCAAAAATTTTATAGGGCATCAGGTTGATACTCACCCCAAGATCAGCCAAAGCTTTCTCATCCACAAGCCCCCTAATAGTGCAAGGAATGATTAATCCCCTCGGGTCTTTTTCTTTCTTGAGGAGCTTATTGGTGATTAAGGCTGAGCACTCTTCACTAAGTGTCATAGAGGACACTTCCGCAGGCTTCCTCTTGTTTGTGAGCAGCTCTTTCAGAAATTTTGCATACCTTGGCATTTGACTAAGAGCCTCAACAAATGGAACATTTATGTGTAAGGTCTTGAACATATCAAGAAACTTCTTTTATTGCTCTTCTTGTTGGTCCTTCCTCATTTTCACAGGGTAAGGGAGTTTGTGTTAGTACTTGGGTAACTCAGTTCCTGTCTTTTTCCCTCTTTTTTTCTCAATGCCAACAGTGGTCTCCAAATCAATATTCCCGGACTGTCTAGCTTCTGACTAGGTTTAGTATTGAATCTTTCAAAAATAGGGCTTGAAACTTTCTTGCCACTTCTCAGGGTTACATCCTTTAAGGCTTCTGTGTTACAAGAAAGAGAACCTAGGAGTCTCTCCTCAATTAACTTTGACATTTGGGCCATATGATGTTCCAGATTCCTCACTGTGGTATTGGTGTTTCTCATTATTTTTTTCATCCCCTGTGAGGCAGATTTCATTGTCCTTGATATAATGGGTCAACAAAACTATGAGCTCATTAGAAGGTCTTGGTTAATTCTAGGTAAAGTTCAGGTAATTTCTCCAACCGCATTATATGTGCCACTGTAAGCGTTGTTTTGATAGTGATAAGTGCTTATGTATTAGTAATACGAAGTATACTTTTCTTACATTGAGCATTATTTTTCTTAGGTTTTATCATTGATTCGTGTGTATTTGTGTTCTTTTGTGCATTTAGGGTTGTGGAGAAGAATTGAAAGGAAAGAAGCAAAATAAGTCATGAACGCACTAGTTGAGAAGACTCTTGGACTAAGCAAGGATCAAGGCACAAGTTGTAGACATGTGAGTGTGTGCCAACCTCCAAAGTGCACAAGGAATTATACAATTTGGAGTGGCACGAAGGTAGTCACACTCATGTAGTCCAACTTGTGTAACATCGAAGAGTTTCATCAATGTGCGGAAAGCAAGAGGCGACATGATCTACCGCGTAGTTGTGTGCCCAACTTGGTGGCCCCGATGAAGAAAATGATGTCTCAAGCAACTTTTGTGCGAGTATTATAGAAGTCACTACAGCAAAACAATGTAGCAATTTAATGTACCAAGTAACTGTTCACAGGGTGCCGAAAATTCAGAATTCTAGAGATTCCACACGGGTGTGAGGAAATTCCACATGGTCATGTGGATGCTCGATTTCAAACCTATAAATACCTTAATTTGAAAATTAATTGGGAATCTGGTATCCATCTTTCGCCCAACTTTCGTGGAGAGCGCGGCTAGGGTTTAGAGAGGCTCTTACGAGCCTTTTGGAGTGGTTTGACAGCAATGACATCGAGTTCCTTTGGAGGAAAACTATTGGGATAGCTTTCATTAGCATCAATTCAGTGAGGTGTGCCCTAGGTTTTATAAGGTAACCTTTGGAGAAGACGAGGCGGCTCCACAAGATCATCGATATGGACTACACAGGGGTTATCTATATGGTTTTTTTTTGCATATGTGATACACCCCTTGTGTGAGTGTTCCGCAAGTGCACGGGTTACCCTGGTGAGTGGGTAGTCGTATCCACATAGAATAGTGATAAGTGCTTGTGTTACAATAAGGCGAAGTGTTATTATCTTACAATGAGCATTATTTTCATCAGATTTTATCACTAAATAGTGTGCATTTGTGTGCTTTTGTGCATTGTAGGGTTGTGAAGACAATTTGGAGAAAATGAACAACGTTAGATCGTGTTTGCCATTGTTGGGGAGTTTTCGGACCGACCAAGGAACAAGGCATGAGCTTAGACTTGTGAGTGTGTGCCAACCTCTTTTGGAGGGGCACAAAGGCAGTAACATTCACAACAAATCTAGCTTGTGCTAGCATAGGAGAACTTCACCAATAAGGAGATTTGAAGCAATCAGCACGGTCTACCGTTGATTGTGTGCCCAATTCAATGGCCTCGATGAAGAACAAAGAATTCGGGAGTATTTCGGCAAGAGTACTGGAGCAGCACTGTATCAAGTTACTGTTCACTATATGCCGAAAATCAGCATTCCAGCAACTCCACACGGCCATGTGAAATCCCGATTTCAGCCGATTTAAAGCCGTGACTCAGCATTATAAAAGCTCGATTTGGAGACTTTTTGCAGATCTTTTTTCCAATCTTTTCTCCCAACTTCTGGAGGATTGCGGATAGGGTTTCAGAGAGGAGTTTGTGGAGGTTCGGAGCGCGTCATCAGCATCGTCATCGACGTCCGGTGGCCGCACAAGGCCACGGCCACACCATACGCAAGGGGGTTTTCATCTATGCTTTCAATTAGTATTCCTTTTCATATTTTGATGGATTTGTATAGCTCCATGAGGAGCTAAACCCCTTATGCATATTCGGACTTGTAAACCGCTAGGATTATTATGTTTCTTTGACATTGTTATTATGCTTTTCCATTATTGATGAATAAAATTGAGCTTCAATCTTAATTGCATCTTGTAATTGTTTTCCCTTAGGCGTGACACTATGGTTGAGAACAATCTGGGTTATCCTTTGGAGGTGTGACAACTCCTATAGGGTTAGACTACTTAGGATTGAAAAGGATTGAGAGGGTGAGTCGTGAGGTAGCGAAACGTCCCCTTTCCCCTCCGGTGTGATTCTTCCTACCTCCGAGTTGCATGATTTCTTAGCGGTCGAGATAGAGTGAAGTGCTAGGAGATAAACTCCCCTGGTTTTTACTTGCGCATGCAACAGAGTGAAGGGTTGAAGTGAATCTTAGTGCTGTGGCTTAATTTATACTAGGGTTCTTTCACGTGGACCAAAAGGTTAGAGCTATACATGGGAACAGGGTTTATCACTAAGAATCCCTAGAACTTAAAGCAATCCAACGCAGTGTGAGGCTTAGGAAGATAGACTCCCGTAGGGCTTAGTTGACTAGTCAACAAGAGTTAAGGGTCGTAGTGAAACCTAATGCGGGGGCATAGTGTCGGGGTTAGTCACGGTTGATCTTAGATTTGGGACCGTGTGTTTAAGGATTTCCTCGACTTAATCAACATCAATGGGAGAGTATAATAGCGTTGTCTTGCACTAGAAGCATAAGTCCTAGGGGTAGCTTGTCTAGGTACCCAACTTTACTCATTGATTGTCCTTCTCTATTTACTCCTACTTGCGCTCTCTTACCTTCCATCTTTCTATTTTATTTCTTGCTCTTTATAATTGCTTTTACACTTACTCATCGATTCTCTTCACACTCATCGTACACCGCATAGCTAAATAGTGAATTCTTGTGTCTTAAATCCCTATTACCTGTGGATACGACTATCCACTCACCAAGGTAATATTATTACTTCGACAAGCCCGTGCACTTATGGTACGCACTCGCAAGGGGTGTGTCAAATAGTGTTAAGAGACAAGAGTTATCACTATTTAGCTTTGAAAATAATCGATGGTGAGAGAAATCAGTGTATGAATGCAAAAGAAATAAAAGGATGCAAGAAGAGTAATAGGAACAAGAGAGATAATCGATAGTAAAATGGGGCACCCGGACAATGATCACATTGTTTCAAGTGCAAGGCTAGTGTTATACTTCCTAATTGATGTTTAATTAGTCATGGACATCCTAAAACAGATGGTCCGAAACCTAAGCTCAACCGTGACTAGCCCTCTACACCATGGCCCGGTCGAGAGAATGTTCTCGACACCTCACACTGTGTTGGACTGCTTGGGGTTCTAGGAAGTCCAAGTGATAAACCTTATTCCTAAGTATAGCTCTAACCCTTTGGTCCAGGAGAAAGAACCCTAGTCTCAATAATCCCCAGCACTAAGATTCACTACAACCCTTCACTCTATTTCTCATGCAACTAAGCCCCAGGGGAGTTCATCTCTTAGTACTTCCCTTTACTTCGACAGCAAAGAACTCTTGGAACATGGAAGTAGGATAAATCACATCGGAAAGTAAATGGGATGTTCTGCTACCTCTCGACTCACCCTCTCAACTCTCTCCAATCTTGTGTAGTCTAATTCTATAGAAGTTGCCACACATTCGAAGGATAACCTAGATGACTCTCAACCATAGTGTTACGTCTAAGGGAAAATCAATGCAATTAACATTCAAGATTGGAACTCAATTAAAGCATCAATTTAGAAAGCATAATAAAAGTCATAGAAACAAAGTCATCCTAGGGTTTACAAGTCCGAATACCCAATAGGGGTTTAGCTCTCGATGGAGCTATACAAAATCGACAAAGTGTTTGTATGAATAAGCAAAGAAAAATGAACAAAACCCCCCTGTGGCCAGTATCGATGGTCTTGTGAAGCCACCTCTTCTTCTCCAACGAATCCCTTGTCAAGCCTAGGGCACACCTCGCCGAATCGATTCTGATGAAAGCTCCCCCAATAGCTATCTTCCAAATGATGTTGATGTCGATACAGTATATTTGCTCCAAAAGCCTTGCAAAATCCTCTCCGAACTATAGCCGCAAGCTCTCCCGATGTTTGGTGAAAGATAGGTCCAAAGTCCCCTAATAAATCCGATACAGAGTATTACTACAGTATTTTTGTTACATTACTTCTACAGAGTTGCCCCCGACTTCAATTTCTTCATTAAGGCCACTAGGTTAGGCACACAACCACGTGGTAGATCATGTTGTTTCTTCTTTTTTCCATATTGATGAAGTTGTTCTATGTTACACAAGTTAGACTTTATGAGTGTGACTGTCTTTGTGCCCCTTCAAATTATAGAATAATTTGAGCACATTGGAGGTTGGCACACACCCACAAATATACAACCCATGCCTTGATCCTTGCTTGGTTCAAGAAACGCCTTAACACTCGCGGACATGACCCAATTTTGCTCCTTTCTCTTGAACTCTTCTCCGCAACCCTTCATGCACAAAAGAACACAAATACACACGAATTGATGATAAAACCTGAGAAAAGTAATGCTCAATGTAAGAATTCACTTCAACCCTTCATTCTGTTGCTCGCACAACTAAGACCCAGGGGAGTTCCTCTCCTAGCACTTCACTCTATCTCGACCGCTAAGAAACCATGGAATACGGAGGTAGGGAGAATCACACCAGAGGGAAAAGGGGATGTTCCTCTACCTTACGACTCATCCTCTCAACCCTCTTCAATCTTAAGTAGTCTAACCCTATAGGAGTTGTCACACCTCCAAAGGATAACCTAGATTGTTCTCAACCCTAGTGTCACGGCTAAGGGAAAAGAATTACAAGAAGCAATTAAGATTGAAACTCGAATTTATTCATCGATAATGGAAAAGAATAATAACAATGTCATAGAAACATAATAATCATTGGGTTTACAAGTCCGAATACCCACAAGGGGTTTAGCTCCTTATGGAGCTATACAAATCCATCAAAATATAAAGATGAAAACAAATTAAAAGCATAGATAAAAACCCTATTGCGTATGATGTGGCCGTGGTCTTATGCGGCCATTGGACGTCGATGACGCGCTCCGAACCTCCACAAAGTTCTCTCCAAAAGTTGGGAGAAAAGATTGGTAAAAAGATGTGTAAAAAGTCTCCAAAACGGCCTTTAATAACATTATGTCTCTTCTTTAAATCGACTGAAATCAGGATTTCACACAGCCGTGTGGAATTTCCACACTCCCGTATGAAGTTGCTGGAATGCTGATTTTCGGTAGACAGTGAACAGTAACTTGCTACAGTGCTGCTACATTACCCTTGCCGAAACGCTCCCGAATTCACCGTTCTTCATCGAGGCCATTGAATTGGGCACACAATCAATGGTAGAACATGTCGATTGTTTCAAATCTCCTTATTGGTGAAGTTCTCCTATGCTACACGAGTTAGACTTATTATGAATGTGACTGCCCTTGTGCCTCTCCAAAGGAGGTTGGCACACACTCACATGTCTAGGCTCATGCCTTGTTCCTTGCTTGGTCCGAAAACCTCCCAATAACGGCAAACACGATCTAACTTTGTTTTTTCTTGTTCAAATTAGCTCCACAAACCTACAAAGCACAAAAGCACATGAATGCACACAATTTAGTGATAAAATCTGATAAAAGATATGCTCATTGTAAGATAATAACGTTTCACGGTACTATAACACAAGCACTTATCAAACTCCTCCACACTTAAGCTTTTGCTTGACCTCAAGCAAAAATAACCCGTGAAAGTACTTGGAAAGAACAATTGAAAGTGCTCGGCCTTAGGTTCACCAAAAGTGTGCAAAAGAAGCATTCTACAAGTAAGGGTAAATCAAAACATTGCATAAGGTTATCATTGCTCTAGATTAAAACTCGAATAAAAAAGAAAGATAACTCGAAAATGTGTAAGTCTGTGTGAATTCACACAAGAGAAACTAAAGAGTACTCCTCAAACTCTTGTTACAAGGACTTATTTATGTACACAAAGTAGGGAGGTAGTAGCTTAACTCAATCTCTAAGGTAGCCCTTTCCTAGGCGGCCGCCAAAGGTGGCTTTCACGCTTTGAAGGAGGTAGCTCTTTCTACAAGGGTAGTAGCTTTCACGCTTCCCATGAGATAGCTCTTTCTCTCATTAGGGCATAACTCATATCCGACTTATGAGAGTAGCTACATACTTCATAGGAGGTAGCTCTTTCCACCCCAAATGCAAAGATAAAAGCTAAACTAATATTCACAAGATCACAAGATTTTTTTTCAGCAATATAGCACTTAAAAGCTTACTAAGCAATACTAAACTAGTCCTTAAAACTTCGAGTTTGAATTTCCAAAAGATTTCAAGAGTGAGTTGTGCAATATGGGATAATCGAGCAAAAATTCCCTAAAATTCAAGTGAAACTAGAGCATGATGGGATACAATGTTAAAAATTCTCCTAAACTCTAAGAATACACCCGTTGCAACTAAGGTGAACCGCCATAGGCTACATGATCATAAGCAATTGAACGCACAAATAAAGTTGTGTGCAATGTGAACTCCCCCCCCCACCCCACACTTAATATATACATTATCCCCAATGTATGCATGTAAGCACAATAAAAATTAAAGCAATTAACACAAGTAATGTAGGGGTAGGCAATTGAAACATTACTCCCCTAAACTCCAAGTGTTGCATTTGATGGAGCTAGGTTCATTGAGAGTTGAGTCTCAATGGTTTGTGGAGCACACAGGGTTCCATGACCGTGCCTATGACTATTCCTCAAATTCCTTACATCCAAGACCATCTACACACATACACAAGGGTTCAATATAGCTCAGGAAGAATCAAAATAAAACTCGAGTATATAAAAATATAGAAATGAAATACAACTCGAGAAAAATAAAAGACAAACTCAGAAGGAGAATCCTTTCTGAGTGCTTCAAGTCGAAAATAATACGAAAAGTCTAAAAGAAATAAAAACAAAAATAAACTATGATGCCTCAGCGTCAGTGTCCTATGTCGCTGACTCAGGTGTTGCAGCTGCTGTGGGCTTTGAGGGTGCTGGTGGATCTGTTGGTGCGGGAGATGGTGGTGGGGTCGATGCAGGGGAGACTCGGTGTTGGAACACGAATGGTAACGACGACACCGCTCGCTCAAGTAACTGGCGCATGGCGGCAAGCTATGTCGATGTATGCAGAAACTGAGTAGCCTGTGTAGCTCTAAATTTAGCTACCTCGCTCTGTAACACCCCTACAACACTCTCAATGCACTCAAGTATGTCCTAGCCTCGAGATGGCGAAAACATGCGCTCTGGAGGTGGCTCCTGCGCTGTAGGTGGTACCTGTGTCTCTGGTAGTGCCGGAAGCAGCTGCAACGGTTGTTGTGATCTTCCGCCCATGTCTCCCTTTGTTGGCCCAGATGTGGGCCAGTTCAACGCATATGTTTGATAACGTTTCCTGGCCATGCCCATCTGTCTCAACATCTCCAAGCTGATAAGCGAGGGTATCACAGTCTTCTCCATCCCTCTAATTGCCTCACGAAGGCCCATTCCCTTGATAAGTCTTGTAACATATGGCCCTGAAAAGATAGCTCCAAGCCTAGGATACTGGCCCTGGTGACGCATGTACTCTAGAATTGAATTTCTTGCGCACAGTGAATAGTAAACTGCTATAGTGAGTGCTGCAGTACTAACGCCCAAATTGTTCCCGACTTCATGTTCTTCATCGAGGTCATTGAATTGGGCACACAACCAATGGTAGATCATGTTGTTTGCTTCCTTTATCCTTATTGGCTAGGTTCTTCAATGTTACACGGGCTAGAATTTATTAGTTTAACTGCCTTTGTGCCCCTCTAAATCATAGAATAATTCGAGCATAATGGAGGTTGGCACACACCCACAAATCTAGAACCCCTGCCTTGATCCTTGCTTGGTCCAAGAAACTCCTCAACAACACGGACATGACGTAATTTGGCTCATTTTCCTCAAACTTTTCTCCACAACCCTACATACACAAAAGAACACAAATGCACACCTATCAGTGATAAAATCTAATTAAATTAATGATCAATGTAAGAAAATAATATTTCGTATTACTTAAAAAGAGCACTAATCAAACTCCCCCACACTTAAGCTTTTGCTTATCGTCAAGCAAAAATAAAACATTAAAGTACTTGGGAAGAATAATTAAAAGTCCTCGGCCTTAGGTTCAACAAAAGCATGCAAAAGAAGCATTCTACAAGTAATGGGAAATTAAAACATTGCATAAAGGTATCATGGCTTTAGCTAAAAACTTGAATAAAAAAGGACAATAACTCAAAAATGTGTACGTGTGTGTAAACTCACTCAAGTTAAACCAAAAAGTACTCCTCTAAGATCTTATTAACAAGGACTTATTTATACAAAATGAAGGAGGTAGTAGCTTCACACAACCTCTAAGGTAGTCCTTTCCTAGGCGGCAGCCAAAAGTGGTGTGTGCAATGTGAACTTCCCCCATACTTAAGATGTACATTGTCCCCAATATACGCATGCAAGCTCACTAAAAAGTATAACCAATCAAGCAAAATATGTGGGAGTGGGCAATTAAAACAATACTCCCCTGAAGTCCAAGTGTTGCTTTCGATGGAGCTATGTTCATTGAGAGTTGAGTTTCAATGGGTTGTAGAGCACACATGGTTCCATGACAGTGCCTATGGTTATATCTCAAATTCCAAACATCCAAGACCATCTGCACACATACACACAGGGTTCAGTGTAGGTCAAGAAAAATCAAAATAAACTCGAGTATATAAAGATGTAGAAATGAACTACAACTCGAGAAAAGATAAACCAACAGAAAATAAACTCAGAAGGAAAATCCTTTCTAAGTAACACAAGTACAAAATATAAAATAAAAGTACAGATAAATGACAAATGAAATAAACTATGACGCTTCTGCGTCGATGTCAGGAATGATCGACTCAGGTGCTACTGTCGGTTTGATACTGGTGGATCTGGTGGTGGTGATGCAAGTGAGGGTGGTGCAGGAGATGCTTAGGGTAGCATCACAAATGGTGAAGTCACGGCCTGCTCTAGTAGCTGATGAAAACTGTGGAACTGAGCCACGACCTCGTTGTGGTGCGCATCCTGTGTAGCCCTAATCTTGGCCACCTCTGTCTAGAGGACCCCCACAGCACTCTCGATGAGCTCCAGTCTATCCTGGCCTTGAGATGGAGAAAAGATGCATACTAGAGGTGGCTCCTGTGCTATGGGTGGTGCCTCTATCTCTGTGTGTGCTGAAGGTGGCTGCAATGTCGGCTGTGATCCACAGGCCTCATCGTCATCACCCTCTGCCTGCTAAAATGTGGGCATAATAAAAGCATAGACTCCTGGCCCGCATCTGTGAACCATTCCCATCAATCTCATCGTTTCTATGCCCAAGGGGGATGGTACAATCTTCTTGTTAACCCCTTTGATAATATCGAGTAGCCCCATCCCCTTGATGAGTCAGGTGATGTATGGGCCTGTGAAGATAACTCCAATCCTGTGGTACTGGCCCTAATGACGTATATAATCTGCTAGAATGTGCCCCGGGTGGAGTGGCTCGCTCTTCACCATCGAATACAAGTAGAGGAGCTCCTGGCGGCTCAAAACTCCGGTACTATCTCCACTGCCATTCACTGAACGGCTAAGAACAGTGTGGAGGTATTTGTATGATGACCGAGATAAGCATGTGGCCTTGGACACCCCTGGCTCGTACTGTCCCTGGCCACACAATCTACTGTAGGCATACTGCAGAGTCAGACTGACAGGATAATCTGTCGGTAACTTCTCATACACCTCGGTGTCCGTGTATTCCTCATCATATAAACCCATCCAGACTAAAAACTGTGTCATACTTAAACTAAAGTGCTGGCGAAACGCACAAAACTAAATAGTGTCATCATCTGTGAAACTATCATATCCCCTGTCAAACTCAAATGATGAGAGCACCTCTAGTTTAAGTATCCCGATAGTTGGCTCTTTGATCGATAATAGTCGGCGCCAGCTACCCACTAAAAGTAGCTAGTAAATCTCATCATCCATCACATCACCCAACTGAACCTCTCGAAGTGCACTCAAATCAAGAAATCGTGATTGTCCGAAATCTGAGCTTCGCTATGCGCTGAAACCTGACTCGATGCTCTGGTATATCAAACTTTAACTGCTCAGGTGATGGCGAGTGAGGGCGTTTGCTGGTTGATTTCTTAGGTCTGGATGTCATCCCTGCAAAATTGAAAAGAAATCAATTAATTCCAATACAAAACTCAATCTGTAGGAATCCACACGCCCGTGTGGATCTTTGGGGCGAGACAGAGACAAGTCCGTGCCCTCGAAAAATCTCAATTTTACACTACAAATCATTCTAAATCCCTTCTAAATTCATTTGCAAGTAAAATTAACATGTAACCATGGCGAAATCATCCACACTAAGCGCAAGAAATCAAAATTGATGAAGAAAAAGGGAAGGAAAAGGCTTATTGACAAAATGAGAATCAAAGCTAGATAATCGGCCTTAAAAACCCTCTGAAATCCACTACAAACACTGAGAGGTGGTTGGGAAAGTATGTGGGAATGTTCTAAAAGTGTTTAGAAGTGCTAATACAAAGAGGCACGAATGGATTCTTAAGAAATGCCGTGGCTTGTGGAGTTCTGTGCATCCACGCGGCCGTGTGGAAATTTCACACGGCTGTATGCCTCTACTGAGAGGATTCACATGGGTAGTCAAACACCCCTGTGTTCTCTCTATTTGCTCTTTGAACACCCCCACATGGCCATGTGAAAATTCCACACTGCCGTGTGCCTTCACAAAGGGAGCTTCGCAGGGGCAATCACACATCCCTGTATGCTCTCGGGATAGCACTAAGGCCTCTAAACTGTTGGGATCAAAAAGTGTCTACGAGCATGCTAAAATCAAAAATATGCACAGCAGATAACAAACAAAACTAGCATGGACCCTAGCATGCAATGGAAGCGAATAAAGATATAAAATACTAAAATAAATAAATAAATACAATTCCAGGGGTGTAGTCGAAAAAGGAACTGCATTTTGGAGCTTAGTCACCCTTACTTATTTGTCGATCGATTTCTTGATCCTCGGTGAACTGACTAGGTCAAATAAATGATAACCCTCACCATTTCACTTGGGCATGGCCACACAATACTCAGTTTCACCGATCAAGTGGCTGGTGATATTCTCTCTCCTCAGAGAGTGGCAATCCCCTCGCATCGCAAATGTTACTCGCTATGAATCTCGATACACCCAATCATACCCACACTTGTCACTCTGTTACGAATGACGTTAGGCGTATGTCAAAGTACACCAACATTCATCCAAGCTCCATAGCGACCTTGAGTCTAAGGATTCAGTATAAGCGTTACACGAGAACCACTTATGACTTTGCAACCATGTAGTGATCTCGTGAGCAGATTGATCCAGACACGCTGTTCACAAACACGTGTCTATGTCTATTGACTGACATCACATGTCCTATAATCCGTAACATATGATCATCACACAATAGGCATACTAGTCTTAGTTTACTATCATTCCCATGACAGCAATTGACTAGGGATGTTTAGAAAGTTGTTCCTTTACGCACCAAGGTTTTACTGCCCGAATCACGTATTCGGCAACTTGTGCAGAACAAACTCTTAGGGATAGTTCTATCCAAGCATACATGCACAGAAATATAGTAAGATAAAACAAGCCAGGTTTTATTAAAAAACATATAACTAATAACGGTTCAGATCAATGCATTGGGGCTAAGGCTAACACTAACAATCTTCCACTAGCACTAGTCCCAAATAGGTATAGCCCTAAGACCCATTGATATCATGTGACGGTCATGTTTTGCCTTAACCAACTGCTTGGTCAGGGGGTCAGCTACGTTATTATCTCCAACTATCTTGCACACCTTCACATCTCCTCTGTCTAAGATCTCTCGGATGAGATGGAATCGCCTGAGTATGTGTTTGGACTTCTGATGTGATTAGGGCTCCATAGCCTGTGCGATGGCCCCGTTGTTGTCACAATAGAGGCTAAGTGGATCTAGGCTTGATGGAACAACACCTAGCCCAGATAAGAACCTCCGAAGCCAAACAGCCCCCTTAGCAGCATCTGAAGCTGCTATGTACTCAGACTTTGCAGTAAAATCAGTGACGGTGTCTTGTTTTGAGCTTTTCCAGCTAACAGCACCTCCGTTTAAGAAGAACACGTAACCTGATTGTGATTTGCAATCATCTGCATTGGTTTGAAATGCAGCATCAGTGTAACCAGTTACAACGAGCTCATTCTCACCACCATACACCAAGAAATAATTTTTAGTTCTTCGCATGTATTTTAGGATATTCTTGACAGCAGTCCAATGGTTTTCACCTGGATCCTGTTGGAACCTGCTCATCATACTCAGTGCATGAGCGACATCCAATCTAGTACATAACATGGCATACATGATAGATCCTATTACAGAAGCATAAGGAATCCTACTCATGTATTCCCTTTGCTTTTTAGTTTTAGGACAATCCCCTTTACTAAGAACTACTCCCTGAGACAAGGGTAGGAACCCTTTCTTGGAGTTAGACATGTTGAATCTCTTCAACACCTTGTCTATGTATCTAGATTGACTTAGTCCAAGAAGCCGTTACGATCTATCTCTATAGATCTTTATCCCTAGGATAGTTTCAGCTTCACCTAAGTCTTTCATTGAAAAACACTTACCCAACCATTGCTTAACACTTAGTAATGTTAGGATGTCATTCCCAATGAGTAGAATGTCATCGACGTATAACACTAAGAAGATGACTATGCTCCCACTAGTCTTCTTGTACACACAAGGCTCATCTTCATTTTTGATAAAATCAAACTCTTGGAGTGTCTCATCAAATCGAAGATTCCAGCTTTGGGATGCTTGCTTGATAAACGCCTAACTGTATGTATTATTTATGTATGTTTGTGTATTTTTCGAGTATTTTTATGTGTGGATGTCTGTTTTCGGTCTAAATTGGTTTATTTCATGTTACAGGTACAAAAGATACCGTGGGGAGCTCGACAACGAGATTTTAGATGAAATCGGCAAAGAAAACACCATTTTCGAGTCCCTGGCACTGTAGCAGCACTGTAGCACGGGAACTTTGGTGAAACGGCTAAGTCTGGAGATCCATACAGGCGCATGACTACTCGCATACAGCTCCTGTAGCAGCGGTGTTGTAGTAGATTTACTGTAGCATTTTACTGTAGTACTCACTACAGAAACTTACACAAAACTCGGGGTGCTACAGTGCCCGTATGTCGGCCCGCATAAGTTGCTGGAATTAGGTTTTAAAGTCCTTTAGGGCATCATTTCTCTTGACTTTTGGCCATCATTTCTCCACCATCATCTTCTTGGGCTTCAAGGGGTTGGAGAAGGCAGATCTGAAGGACAAATCAAGGGGAGAAGAGGGATCTATCAAGGAGCACATCTAGGAGTTCGTCGGCGCCGATCTGTCGGATTCTCATCACCACCTCCTAGTCTTCATCTTAGGGAATTTTTATGAGATTTTTGTTGTATTACTTGTTTTCTTTACTCTCTCCATTGTTGATGAGGAACTAGACTCCCAAGGTCGCAGGGCATCCGGTGAACCTTGGGATGAACTTGCTTGTATGAATACTTGATTTACATGTATGGTATTTTTGTGGTTTATGGTTCAAGCTTGGTGCACTTTGATGTCTTGGTATGCATGAGAACTCTGCGTATCGATTTCTAGGTTATACTAGGTCACGTGACCATCGCCTTAGTATTAGACACACCAAGTTTTCAAGGGATTCATGTATGAATACGCTGTGACCATTGGGTATTTCATACCCTCCAACCATTAGGGTTGAACCTAGACGTTTTGTTTGACCTTAATTAGGGATTTCCCTAGGCGCATTGCAATCGTGTGAGGATTTGGGCGGAAGTGATTCCGTATTCCAATACTTGTACCGGATTAGGGGTTATCACCGTGACCATCGGGGTGACCTACCTTTGGACATCTCTTGGGCTAACCACCTTTGCCTTTGTTATTCGAGTATCCTTCTAGCTTTAGTAGTCCCGAGGGGATCCTCGCCCGGGAACCTCGAACTTTCATTGTCACTTGCTTCCTTAGTATGCTTATGTGGTGAGCCTTAGTCCATGTGTTTATAGTTTTCTCTTTATTATTTCTCTTATCTTGTTTTAAATCTATATTTGGTAGACTAGACAGTGTCATCTAGAGGGGAGTAGTAGCAGCTCTTGGGACCCCAGGGAATACGACCCCCTTGTGCTTGCACGAGGAGTATTACTTGGCGACCCGTGCGCTTGCGGTTAAGTCATCGCGGAGTTGAACACCATTAGAGTGATACAGGGGGGTGATAGTATTGTAGACGAGGTCGAGGAGTTATTGTCTGTGGGCAGTTAGCAGAGATTACTGATGATCGGAGAGCCAGCTGTTCGAGAGGTGACACTCGAGGTCTTGGCCTCGTTCGAGTTTGACAGATCATACAGTGCTTTCACTACACCAGATATTATTCAGTTCAGAGCACTAGGACGGCATTTCAGCCTCAGTGTGACCCAGTTCTCGGCCGTGATGGGGTTATATGATGAGGTTTATACACAGACAGAGGAGTACGAGGGGCTTCCCACCTATTGCCAAGATACTTTGACTCCGCAGCGCGCTTATAGCATATTATGCGGACAGGAACAGTATGAGCTAGGGGTGTCCAAGGCCACCTGCTTGTCCAGAGCCTCTCACCGATATATTCACGCCATACTTAGCCGATCAGTGAGTGGACGAGGGGACAGTACAGGTGTCTTGAGCTGCCAGGAGCTTCTCTATTTATATTCTTTGTTGGAGAGTGAGCCACTTCACCTGGGGCACATTGTAGCGGACTATATTCGCCACCAGGCCCAGTACCCCATGGTGGGAGTTATCTTCTCAGGCCCGTACATCACGTGACTTATTATCGGGTTAGGACTTCGGGACGTAGTTCGCAGGACTGAGAGGATTTCTACACAGGCTCGATTGGGCATTGAGACTTTGAGGATGATGGGGATGGTACGCAGATCAGGACCAGGAGTATACACCATGATCATCCCCCACTCAGAGTCTACAGAGGAGGAGCAGGCTGAGGGATTACAAGCAGGATTAGAGCCACCCCCAGGATAGGCAGAGGCTGAGGCACCACCCACAGCACCGGAGCCACCTCTAGTGCGGATTTTTTCTCCATCTCGAGGCCTGGATAGGTTCGAGCCCCTCGAGATTGCTTTGGGTATCCTCCAGACAGAGGTAGCTGAGCTGAGAGCTACCCAGACCACGCAACACACAGAGACGATGGCACGACTCGAGACTATATAGCGTCTAATTGAGCAGGTCTTGTCATCACCATTCGTGGTCCACCCCAGAGCTTCTACCCCTACTCCACCACCTTCTCCGGCTCCATCAGCAACAGATCCACCAGCAAAGCCTACAGCAGCACTAGAGGCTCTAGATCAGGACACCGACGCTAAGGCGCCGTAGTTTTATTTTTACTTTGATTTAAGTTGTACTTTTTCTTTTATATTTTGGACTTTTAGTACTCAGAAAGGATCTTCGTTCTGAGTTTATCTTTATTTTGCTTTATTTTGTCTCAAGTTGTATTTCATTTTCATATTTTTATGTACTCGAGCTTTATTTTTGTTTTTCTTGAGCTATACAGAACCCTTGTGTGTGTGTGTGCACAGATGGTCTTGGATGTAAGGAATTTAAGGAATAGTCATAGTCACGGTCATGGGACCATGTGTGCTCCACAACCCATTGAGACTCAACTCTCAATGATCCTAGCTCGACCAAATACAACACATGGAGTTCAAGGGAGTAATGTTTCAATTGCCCACTTCTACACTAATTGTTTTTCATTGTTTTATTTTTGTTGTGCTTGCATGCGTACATTGGGGACAATGTACATCTTAAGTGTGGGAGGGGGGGGGGAGGGAGTTCACTTTGCACACACATTTACTTGTGCGTTCAATTGTTTATGCTTATGTAGCCTGTGGCGGTTCACCTTAGTTGCAATGGTTGTATTCTTTAAGTTTAGGAGAATTTTTAACATTGTATCCTATCATGCTATAGTTTTACTTGAAATTTAGGTGATTTTTGCTCAATTACCTCTTATTGCAATACTCACTCTTGAAATCTTTTGGAAACTCGAACTCGATGTTTTAAGGACTAGTTTAGTATTACGTTAGTATGTTTTGAAGTTCTATGTAGCTAAAAAACAAACTTGTGAACTTGTGAATATTAGTTTAGCTTTGCATTTGGGGTGGAAAGAGCTACCTCCTATGAAGTATGTAGCTACTCTCATAAGTCGGATACAAGTTATGCCCTAATGAGAGAAAGAGCTATCTCATGGGAAGCGTGAAAGCTACTACCTTAGAGGTTGAGTGAAACTACTACTTCCTTACTTTGTGTACATAAATAAGTCCTTGTAACAAAAGTTTGAGGAGTACTCGTTGGTTCTCTTGAGTGAATTCGCACACACTTACATGTTTTCGAGTTGTTATCCTTTTTTATTCGAGTTTTTAGCTAGGGTAGTGATAACCTTACGCAATGTTTTTATTTCCCCTTACTTGTAGAATGCTTCTTTTGCACACTTTTGGTTAACCTAAGGCTGAGCACTTTCAATTGTTCTTCCCAAGTACTATCACGTTGTATTTTTCTTGAGGACAAGCAAAAGCTTAAGTGTGGGGCCGTTTGATAAGTGCTCATGTTATAATAATGCGAAGTGTTATTATCTTGTAATGAGCATTGATTTAATCATATTTTATCAGTAAAAAGTGTGCATTCATTTACTTTTGTGCATTATACGGTTGTGAAGATAAATTGGAGAAACGAAACAAAGTTAGATCGTGTTCGCCGTTGTTGGGGAGTTCTCAGATTAAGTAAGGAACAAGGCATGACCATAGACTTGTGAGTGTGTGCCAATGTCCTTTGGAGCGGCACAAAGGCAGTCACATTCACAATAAGTCTAGCTCATGTTAACAAAGAGAACTTCGCCAATAACAAGATTTGAAGTAATTCGCACGGTCTACCGTTGATTGTGTGCCCAATTCAATGGCCTCGATGAAGAACGACGAATTCGGGAGCATTTCGGAATGTACTGTAGCAAAACAATGTAGCAAATTACTATTCACTTTATGCCGAAAATTAGCAATTCAGAAATTTCACACGGGGGTGTGAAAATTCCACACGGCCATGTGAAATCCCGATTTCAGCCAATTCAAAGCCGCAACTCAGCATTATAAAAGCTTGTTTTGGAGACTACTTTTGGATCTTTTCTGGCTCTCTTCTGACCTAACTTCTGGAGAGGCGCGGCTAGGGTTTTTAGAGGACTTCGTGGTGGTTTGGAGCGTGTCATCAGCATTGACATCAACGTCCGACGGCCGCACAAGACCACGGCCGCACCGCACACAAGGGGGTTTTCATTTATGCATTCAATTTGTGTTCTTATTATTATTTTGATGGATTTGTGTAGCTCCATGAGGAGCTAAACCCCTTGTGGGTATTCGGACTTGTCAACCCTAGGATTTTTATGTTTCTTTGACATTACTATTATGCTTTTCCATTATTGATGCATAAAATTGAGTTTCAATCTTAATCTCTTCTTGATATTTTTTTTCCTTAGCCATGACACTAGGGTTGAGGACAATCTAGGTTATCCTTTGGAGGCATGACAACTACAATAGGATTAGTCTACTTAGGATTGAAGAGGGTTGAGAGGGTGAGTCATGAGGTAGTGGAACGTCCCCTTTCCCCTCTGATGTGTTTCTCCCTACCTCCATGTTTCATGATTTATTTGCTGTCAAGATAGAGTAAGGTACTAGGAGAAAAACTCCCCTAGGGCTTAGTTGCGCGAGCAACAGAGTGATGGGTTGAAGTGAATCTTAGTGTTGGGACTTAATTTAGACTAGGGTTCTTCCACCTCGACCAAAGGGTTAGAACTATACATAGGAATAGGTTTAATCGCTAAGAATCCCTAGAACTTTAAAGCAATTCCACGTAGTGTGAGGCTTAGGTAGATAGACTTCCCTAGGGCTTAGTTGACAGGTCAACGAGAGTCAAGGGTCGTAGTGAAACCTACTACCGAGGCATAGTGTTGGGGTTAATCACGGTTGACCTTAGGTATGGGACCGTGTGTTTAAGGATCTACTCGACTCAATTGACATCAATAGGAAAGTATAATAACATTGTCTTGCACCAGAAGCATAAGTCCTAGGGGTAGCTTGTCCGGGTACCCATCTTTACTCATTGCTTATCCTACTCTTTTACTCCTACTTGCACTCTCTCACCTTCCACAATTCTATTTAATTCTTGTTTATATTAGTTTCATTTACATTCATTCATTGATTTCTTTCCACACATCGCATTAGCTTCATAGTGAATACTTGTATCTCAAATCCCTATTCCCTGTGGATACAACTACCCACTCACCAGGGTATTTTATTACTTCGACATCCCGTGCACTCTCGGGCCGCCTATCAAATACGGAGATGAATCTAAGGGAACAATTGTAGGTAATCTCCATGAGAATTGGCCAAGAGGTCGAGCATAGTCTTTCTCTTGAGAAGAAGAATGATGAAGCACCTAAAGTGGTGGAGATAGAGGAAGCATCGAAAGAGAAGGAGGTGGCACCCCCACCTTACTAGCCAAGAATTCCATATCCTTCCCGCTTGAAGAATGATCAACAGGACGAGCAGTACAAGAAATTTTTGGGGTTGTTTAAGCAGTTGCACATCAACATTCCATTCGTGGCGGCGTTATCACAAATGCCTAAGTACATGAAGTTCTTAAAGGACCTCTTGACCAACAAGAGGAAATTGGAGAAGACTACATCTGTGATCTTAGATGCCACTTGCTCAGCGGTGTTTCAAAAGAATATGCCGAGCAAGAGAAAGGACCCCAGGAGCTTCATCATTCCATGCAATATTGGTAATTTGGTTGAGGAGATGGCACTAGCAGATTTGGGAGCAAGTATCAATGTCATGCCCTACACCTTCATCCAAAAGCTAGGCTTGGGAGAGCCTAGGCTCACTCGGATAACGGTCCAACTAGCGGACCGATCAATTAGACATCAAAGGGGCATCATAGAAGACGTGCTCATAAAGGTCGATAAATACATCTTTCCTATGGATTTTGTAGTGTTGAATGTCGATGAGGATGTTGATGTACCACTGATTCTTGGGAGGCCGTTCTTGTGCACTTCCAAGACATTATAGACATGGATGGTGGAGAGCTCACTTTGAGAGTTGGGGATGAAAAGCTCACCTATCGCCTCACCGAAACCATGAGACATTCTCTAGACTTTGATGATACTCTTTATTACCTTGACGTTACTGATGAACTAATATACGAATATGTGCAGGAAATGATGAATCCGCACCAGTATGAAGGGTGGCCAGACCAAGACGTAAAGATTGAAGATGTTCTATCACTTGGTCTTGTGGAAGAAGTGAAGCCGGCCCCAGGAGTCATGAAGATGGTGATCCAGAAGATGAGGAGATCAAGGAGGCACCACAAGAAGAGCCCCAACACAAATGGGGATGAGCATTCTAGGAGTAAGGGTGTTTTGCCCTTGTGTGGTAACAAACTCGATAACTTCTCCTCCACCCTACAAAAACTATGTTCTGCATTCTTTCAAGTTGTAGGGAAGAGGGCAACTTTTATTCATAAACCCCGGTGAGGTAAGGCCAAGTACGTCAAGCTAAGTGACATTAAACAAGCGCTTCTTAGGAGGCAACCCAAGCTTTTACTGTTTTTCTACGAGTTAGTTTCGATTTAGCATGAAAAAAAGCTTAAGTGTTGCTATCTTGTTCATACATACATGCGTTGTGATATTCTTCTGGATCTTTGATGTTCTCGTGTGCCTAAATGTTGATTGCCGAAGTTTTGGGTTATTTTAGTGTGCTTTCATGGATCTCTGGTCGTAATTTCATGATGTATATAGGCTCTGAACCTTGTATTTGAGTTCTGAAATTTTTCTGCACAAAATGTAAATTTTATAAGTTGTCTACAGAAAACACACGGCCGTGTGGAATTTCCACACGGCCGTGTGAACCATCTCAAAGCTCATCCCGAGCGTCACAGTGGCCGTGGAGCTGCCCCTGTGAGCGACCCTATGAAGGGCACATGGCCGTGTAAAATCCTGCAGAACTTAAACTTTCTTTCCCGAGAGTCCACAGGGCCGTGTGGATGCCCTTGTGAGTGCCCATGTGTTCAGGCATACAGCCATGTGGAATTCTGCAGAGGCTTCCCTTCCATCCCGAGAAAACATAGGGGCGTGTGGCTATCCCTATGAGAGATCTTGTGAAAGGCACTCGGCCATGTGGGTTTCGCACATGGCTGTGTGGAACACTTAGAGTTTTCTCGGGAGATCTAGAGAGGCCACAGGGGCATGTCGGTGCCCCTATGGCCAGCCTTGTGTCTTGACCAGGTTGGGCACAGGCCGTGTGGAATTTCCACACGGCTATGTGGATGCGGGCAGAAGCCTTAGGTGATTTCCCGAGAGCACACAGGGGTGTGTGACTGCCCTTGTAAAGCTCTCCTGTGAAGGAACACGGCCATGCTGAATTTCCATACGGCCATGTAGTGTATTCAGAGAACAAACAGAGAGGACACAGGGGCATGTGTCTGCCCCTGTGAACCCTCATAGTAGAGACACACGGCCATGTGAATGCATAGAATGCAAAAGGCCACAACATTCTTTTTAGTTTCACTCATGCCTCTCAATCTTTTAATTCTCAAACACTCTCTGAACTCATCCCTCACTCGCCCGACCTTCTCATAGAGTTGTAGAGGTTTTAGAGTTTGTTTTCCGCCCGATTTCAAGGTTTTCACCAATCACACCATCGGTAAGAACTTCACCCTATTTTTCTTCGTCAATCTTGATTATTTTGGTTTATTTCGTAATGTTTCACTTGATTTGCATGCGCACTGACACACCCCTTGCGTGTGTACCCCGCAAGTGCACGGGTTTGAAGTAATAAAATACCCTGGTGAGTGGATAGTCGTATCCACAGGGAATAGGGATTTAAGACACAAGAATTCACTATTTAGCTTTGCGGTGTACGATAAGTGTGAAGAGAATCAATGAGTGAGTGTAAAAGCAATTATAAAGAGCAAGAAATAGAATAAAAATATGGAAGGTAAGAGAGTGCAAGTAGGAGTAAATAGAGAAAGACAATCGATGACTACAGTAGGGTAACCGGACAAGCTACCCCTAGGACTTATGCTTCTAGTGCAAGGCAATGCTATTATACTCTCCTATTGATGTTAATTGAGTAGAGGAAATCCTTAAACACATGGTCCCAAACCTAAGGTCAACCGTGACTAACCCCAACACTATGCCACAGCATTATGTTTCACTACGACCCTTGACTCTTGTTGACCTGTCAACTAAGCGCTAGGGGAGTTTGTCTTCCTAAGCCTCACACTGTGTGGAATTGCTTTAAGTTCTAGTGATTCCTAGTGATAAACCCTGTTCCTATGTATAGCTCTAACCCTTTGGTTCAGGTTAAAGAACCCTAGTCTAAATTAAGCCCCAACACTAAGATTCACTTCAACCCCTCACTCTGTTTCTCGCGCAACTAAGCCCCAGTGGAGTTTATCTCCTAGCACTTCACTCTATCTCGACCGCTAAGAAATCATGGAACATGGAGGTAGGGATAATCACACCAGAGGGGAAGGGGATGTTTCGCTACCTCACGACTCACCCTCTCGACCCTCTCCAATCCTAAGTAGTCTAACCCTATAGGAGTTGTCACACCTCCAAAGGATAACCAAGATTGTTCTCAACCCTAGTGTCATAGCTAACGGAAAATAGTTATAAGATGCAATTAAGATTGAAACTCAATTTTATTCATCAATAATGGAAAATGATGAGTGCATTTTATATCATGTTTATTACCCCCTATTATAGTCATGTCTCTGTCCTTGAGCATGTTTACTGACTGGAATTGGTTCTATTTAAGGTATTTTATTCCTTGTGTAGGAATCTGGGGCCCGAGTCAATTTAGTGTGAAAACGTTGGTGTTTCCCGCGAGTGCTGTGACCAAAGGTTCAGAACTGGATGACACGAGCATGACACGCCCATGCCCGAAGTGCTGCAAGTCCCAGCCTGGAGTATAGAAGAGCTAAAATCCTGACACTTGAGTGTCCCAGGCAGGACATGGTAACCACACTCCCGTGCCCCAAGTGCTGCAAATCTCAGGAGATTTTCTCTTATGAATGACACGGGCACGGTGCCTAGTACACGGTCGTGTGCTAGGTAACACGGAGAAAACACGCCTGTTCCCAACTGCTGCAAATCTTAGGAGTCTCACCCCTGGATTCCTGAGAAAAGTTCACGGTCAGAACACGCCCGTGTCCAGACCGTGTCGGTCCTCGAATCAGCCTTTTTAACTCCAGAAATTAGGGTTCTTTCTCATCTTTTGTTCGGGGATTCATCTTTCCACCGGGAGGACGTTGATGAGATCGAAGATCAAGCTTCACCAAACCTCCTAAGGAGATCAAGGACTAGTAGGAGGCATTGCAAGAGGTGGAGAGTTGGCGCAAGGACACTACAAGGGAGGACATCTTGAGTATTGAAAGGGGTTCTTTCTCTCTTTCTTTGTTCCGTATTTTGCCTCTCCTTGTGTACCTACCCTCAGGGGCTAACTGGCCATAGTGCCTTGGTTGTGGACAATCGTCAGACTTTATTGCTTATAAACTCATTGTATTTGACTATGGAGTTCTAAATGATGCTTGTGTTTAATCTTGAATTGCATAATTGTAGTGTGTTAGAAGTGCATAGTTGTTAGGTTATCCTAGCAAAACTGCAGTGTATCTACGAACACATAGATGCAATATTGCTGGTGAGCACACACGAATGTCATTGGAATGTACCGAGGTAGTCAACTAGGATGAGATAGTGTGCACGAGTCATTGGATACTTCCATAGGGATTTACTCTTGTGATTGTTGAATACTTAGTCCTAATCTCCTCCATTATCACCACCATTACCTTTTATTCATTATTGTTATGATTCCATACCCTTTCTATTTGTTTCACTAGACATCAAAGGATCAACGAGTACTTTAAATATAGTTCCCTGAGGTTCGACAATCCTACTCTTAATTGAGTACCACTTTATTACTTCTTGCGACCCGTACACTTGCGGATAGCGCATCAAGTTTTTGGCGCCGTTGCCGGGGAACTGGTCACATTTAGGAAAATTAGGAATTTGGTGATCTAGTGTGTAAATATCTTATTTCTTTGTGAATACTTAGTTATTTCAATTTCACCTAATCTTTAGTTGTATCGATTTGGTCGCAGGTTAAGGACATTTTCACCATGGATGAATTATTGGCTGCTCTGCATAGTTAGTCACATAATTCCGACCAAGTTGAGGGGCTTGGAGAAGTTTATGGTGAGAATGAGCTCTTTGATTTGGTTGCAAACTTTTGCAGTCGAACCAATCAATAGAGCGAGTTTGTTAGTGCTGCTATGGGACAGTGTGAACAGGAGCAATTGGTTGACATGGTTCCTGCAAAGGTTGTGGAAATAAGTGAGGAGCATGTTAAGGACTCGAACCGGGAACAGTTGAGGCATGGAATAAATTGTGATCCCCCTTTCCCTGTTAATAAGGGAGTAGAAAATAAACCGGGATCAGACTTATCCTGTTTTCCTGACCCGGAGCTCAAGGAGCTACCGCCACACTTGGAATATGTGTTTCTGGATGATAGCTCTCGGTTACCAGTCATTATTTCTTCTACCCTGGATGATGAACAAAAGAAGAAGCTGGTAAATTTACTGCAGTCATACAGGAAAGCGATAGCTTGGAGCATCTCTAACATCAAGGGCATCAACCCCTCTTTTTGCAGACATAAAATCTTGATGGAAGAAAACAGTAAACCCAAGGTGCAGCCTCAACGGAGATTGAACCCTCACATGATGGAAGTTGTAAAAAAGGAAGTAAAGAAACTGTTAGATGCTGGTATTATTTTCCTTATTTCTGATAGTCCGTGGGTAAGCCCGGTCCAGGTGGTACCAAAAAGGAAGGGACAACAGCCATTTCAAATTAACATAATGAATTAATTCCCTCCAGACCAGTAATAGGGTGGCGGGTCTGCATTGACTATAGGAAATTGAATGATGCGACTCGAAAAGATCATTTTCCGCTACCGTTTATTGACCAAATGTTGGAACGTCTTGCTGGTCATCAATATTATTGTTTCTTAGATTGTATGTCGGGGTACTTGCAAATCCCAGTGGCACCTGAAGATCAAGAAAAGACAATATTTACTTGTCCCTACGGTATATTTGCCTACCGGCAAATGCTGTTTGGGTTATGCAATGCCCCAGCTACATTCCAAAGGTGCATGATGACAATTTTTGATGAGTTCATTGAGGACTTCATGGAGGTTTTCATGGATGACTTTTCAGTGTTTGGCAATTCTTTTGATGGTTGCTTAGAAAACTTGGCGAGGGTCCTCACAAGGTGTGAAGAAAGTAATCTTGTCCTAAACTGGTAAAAATGCCATTTCATGGTATGAGAGGGGATCGTCTTGGGACACAAAATTTCATGCGTTGGAATTGAAGTGGATAAAGCGAAACTGGGCACAATTGAGAAACTTCCTCCACCTTCTGTCGTTAAAGACATTCATAGTTTCCTGGGACATGTAGGATTCTACAGAAGGTTCATTCAGGATTTCGCAAAAATCTCTAAGCCATTGACCAAACTTTTAGAGAAAGATACACTGTTTGACTTTGATTCTGAATGTCTTTCATCTTTCCAGAACCTTAAAGCAAAACTTCTTAGAGCACCAATAGTGAAGGCTCCTGACTGGAGTCGGCCCTTTGAACTCATGTGTGACGCAAGTGATTGGGTTGTTGGAGTGGTGTTGGGACAGCGATATGATAAGCATTTTCATCCGATTTACTATGCTATCAAGACATTGACACCCGCTCAGGGGAACTACACGACCACTGAAAAGGAGTTGCTTGCTATCATCTACGCTTTCTACAAGTTTCATTCCTACTTGGTGCTTTCTAAGGTCATTGTGTTTACCGATCATGCTGCCATCCGCTATTTTCTTTCAAAAAAGGACGCTAAGCCATGGGTGATCCGGTGGATCCTATTGCTGCAAGAATTCGACTTGGAAATTAGAGATAAGAAGGGTTCTGAAAATGTAGTTGTAGATCATCTGTCACGCATAGTACATCGAGATCAGGATGAAATTAAACAGCAAATCAATGAGGTCTTTCCTGATGAGCACCTCTATATGGTTCAAGCCGTGCAGAGCTACAATGATGACCCCCCCTTGGTTCGCTGATCTCGCTAATTATCTTATTGGGCGAATCATCCCTTTCCACTTCACATATCAGCAAAGGAAGAAGTTTCTTTCCGACAGTAAGCACTATTTCTAGGAAGATCCTTTCCTTTATCGGTTGTGTGCAGACTTGGTTGTACACCATTATGTGTCACATTTTGGGGGCTGGAAAATTCTAGAGCAATGTTACTCGGGTCCGCCCGGTGGGCATTTTACTACAAATCGAACGGCAGAGAAGGTGTTGGATGTAGGGTTCTATTGGCCGTCAGTTTTTAAGGATACACATGCGTACACCCAAACATGTGAACGATGTTAGCGAAGCGGTAATCTATCTAAATTTGATGAAATGAAGCAAACGCCCAACCAACAATGCGAGGTTTTTGATGTGTGGGGTATTGATTTTATGGGCCCTTTCCTGAATTCGAATGGGAACAAGTATGTGTTGGTGGCAGTGGATTATGTATCCAAATGGGTAGAGGCGCAGGCTCTCCCTTCCAATGACGATCGAGTCGTAGTCAAGTTCTTAAGGAAGCTATATACTCGATTCGGGATACCTCGGGCGATCATTAGCGATCGGGGCACACATTTTTGCAACTCATAGTTTGAAACGGTAATAAAAAATGTGGTGTCACTCATCGAGTCGCGATGGCCTATCACCCCTAAACAAGTGGTCAGGTAGAAGTCACAAACCGGGAGTTGAAAAGGATTCTTGAAAAAATAGTACAACACAACAGGAAAGATTGGTCAAAAAGATTAGATGATGCTTTGTGGCCGTATCGAACTGCATACAAGACCCCTACTGGGCATACTCCTTTCCGTTTGGTCTATGGCAAAGCATGTCACTTACCGGTGGAATTGGAGCATAAATCGTACTAGGCGCTGAAATTATTCAATTTTGATATTGTGGATGCGCAGAAGAAATGGAAATTCCAGCTGAATGAATTAGATAAACATAGATTGACTGCTTACGATACTTCTTTGGCCTACAAGGAAAAAACTAGGAGAATCCATGACAATCGGGTGAGGCGTGATAAACACTTTCAGGTGGGAAATTCAGTTCTGCTGTTCGATTCAAAGTTGAACCTCTTCCCAGGCAAACTGAAATCCTGATGGACTGGGCCCTACACAGTGTCATAAGTTTTTCCCCATGGTACAATTGAAATCTCCCACCCTCAAAAAGGAACTTTCAAGGTCAACGGTCACAGGTTGAAATACTACTTGGTCAGTGAGAGACCATCTTAGTTCAACATGGGTATCTCTTTTTTCCTTCATACACCTCCGGACTGATGTCTTAGACTTTCAGGTATGTCAAGCTAGTGACGGAAAACAAGCGCTCCTAGGGAGGCACCCCTAGTCATCATCGTTTTGGTTATGTTTTGTTTTATTTACGCATTTTGGTCATTTCCTGCTGCCTTATGGGGTAGTTGTTCTAGGATTTTTGTCGTGTTAGACAGCCATGGTTGCTTTGTTGATAGTTTTTCGAGTGGTTCTACTTGTTCATTTACGGGCGTCCGACACGGTCGGGGCACGTTCGTGTTACACTTCTACACGGTTCACGTTCTAGTTACATGATCGTGTCTTTCATTTGGCATCGGGGGGGAAATTCCCTTGGGTTTTTTAGCAGCATGGACACGCCCGTGACGGGCGTTGATAAGTGCTTGTGTTATAGTAACGTGAAGCGTAATTATCTTACAATGAACATATCTTTTATCAGATTTTATAACTAAATAATGTGCATTTGTGTATTCTTATGCATTGTAGGTTTGTGGAACCAATTTGGAGAAGAAGAACGAAGTTAGATCCTATTCACCGTTGTTGGGAGGTTTTTAGACCAAGCATGGAACAAGGCACGAGCCTAGACTTGTGAGTGTGTGCCAACCTCCCTTGGAGGGGCACAAAGGCAGTCACATTCACAACAAGTCTAACTCGTGTAGCTTAGAAGAACTTCGCCAAGAAGGAGACTTGAAGCAATCGGCATGATCTACCATTGATTGTGTGCCCAATTAAATGAACTCAATGAAGAATGATGGATTCAGGAGCATTTCGGCGAGTCACTGTAGCAGCATTGTAGGTTGTTACTATAGCAAAACACTATAGCAAGCTGCTGTTCACTTCTGCCGAAAATCAGAATTCCAGAGAGTTCACACGGGTGTGTGGAAATTCCACACGGCCGTGTCAAATTATTTTATCAGGAAGCCAGAAACTTCACACGGGCGTGTGGAAATTCCACACGGCCTTGTGAAGTCCCGATAAGTTCAAATTTAAAGCCGCACTCAACATTATAAAAACCTGATTTGGAGACTTTTTACAAAATCTTTGGACCTATCTTTCTCCCGAACTTCTGGAGAGTGCGGCTAGGGTTTTGGAGAGGACTTTGTTGAGGATTGGAGCTCGCCATCGGCATCTACATCGACGTTCGACGGCCACACAAGACCACGGCCACACCATAAGCATGGGGGTTTTCATCAATGCTTTCGTTTTGCTCTTTCTTTCATATTTTGATGAATATGTATAGCTCCATGAGAAGCTAAACCCGTCGTGGGTATTTGGACTTGTAAAACCCTAGGATTATTATGTTTCTATGACATTGCTATCATGCTTTTCCATTATTGATAAATAAATTGAATTTTAATTTTAATTATCTTGTGCTATTTTTTTTTCCCTTAGCCGTGACACTAAGGTTAAGAGCAATCTAGGTTATCCTTTGGAGGTGTGACAACTCCTATAGGGTTAGACTCCTTACGATTGGAGAGGGTTGAGAGGGAGAGTTGTGAGGTAGCGACGTACCCCTTTCCCTTCCGGTGTAATATCTCTCTACCTCCGTTTCCTTGGTTAATTAGCGGTCCAGATAGAGTGTTTGGGCTCCATCTAGACTAGGGTTCTTCCACCTGGACCAAAGGGTTAGAACTATATAGAAGAATAGGTTTTATCACTAGAAATCCCTGGAGCTTAAAGCAATCCCTCGTATTGTTAGGGTTAGGAAGATAGACTCCCATGGGGCTCAGTTGACAGGTCAACAAGAGTCAAGGGTCGTAGTGAATCCTAATACCGGGACATAATGTTGGGGTTAGTCATGGTTGACCTTACGTTTTGGGACCGTGAGTTTAAGGATATCCTCGACTCAATTAACATCAATAGGAAAGTGTAATAGCACAGTCTTGCACTAGAAGCATAAGTCCTAGAGGTAGCTTGTCCGGATACCCTATTTCATCCATTGCTAGTCCTTCTCTTTTAACTTCTACTTGCTTTTCTCTTGTCTTCCATCTCTCTGTTTAATTTCCTGTCTTTTAGTATAATTGATTTCATAATCTACTCACCAATTCGATTATCACTTCTCGTACTCCACACAACTAAATAGCGAATTCTTGTGTCTTAAATCCATATTCCTTGTGGATTCGACTACCCACTCACCATGGTAATTTTATTACTTCAACAAGCCCGTATACTTGCGGGATACACGCAAGGGGTCGTGTCAAGTTTTGGCGCCATTGCTTAGGGAATAGGTGTATTTTTTATACTTATTTTTGCTACTTTAGTTATTCACTTCGTATTCTATTTCACACTTTCTTTATCTATCATTGTTCTTATTTCTCTTTTCTTTGTGTTGGCTTCAGGTTATGACCCGCGGGAACCCTTCGGTTCTTGTTGAAGGAGACCCGAACATTGGCAGAAGAACGCATCGTAAAGGGAAAGAACCTATGGAAGAACAATCCAAGTAAGCCAGCATAGATTCAGAAGGGTCGGAAGCAATGGCAGAACAAAAAGAACAATAAAGGACGTTGTCCGACTTTGCTAGATCTGCGGTAATGGGGTCCCAATCAAGCATTGTGAGGCCCCCAATCACCGCGAACAACTTTGAGTTGAAGCCATCGTTCATTCAAATGTTGCAACAGTCCACACAGTTTAATGGGTTGGCCGATGAAGATCCCAACAACCATCTTAAGAACTTTCTTGAAGTGTGCGACATGTTGAAGATCAATGGAGTAACAGACGGCGCAATTAGGTTAAGAGCCTTCCCATTTTCATTGAAGGGAAAAGTAAGGCATTGGTTACATTCATTACCGAGAGCATCCATCACTACTTGGGAGGATATGGCCGAGGCATTTTTGGCTAGGTATTTCCCTCCGGGAAAATCAGCGAGGCTCCGGAATGAGATCTCATCCTTCATGCAAATGGAATTGGAGTCTCTATTCGAGACATGGGATAGGTTCAAGGAGCTCCTTCGTAAGTGCCCGCAACATGGATTCCCCGAGTGGATGATAATTCATACTTTCTACAACGGGTTGAATCCAAGTACGAAGCAACTTCTAGATGCGGTGGTAGGAGGAACTCTAGGAAGCAAGACTCCCGGTGAAGCCCAGTACCTTATTGAAGAGATGGCTATGAATAGCTATTAATGGAACATAAGCGACAAAAAGAAGGTGGCCAGAATTCATGAGATTGATGCAGTTACATCTTTGGCGGCACAAGCGGAATCATTGAGTAAGAAGTTGGATGTTCTAACTTCACCAAGAGTTGCAGCCATTACTACTTGTAGCTACTCTCATAAGTCGGATACAAGTTATGCCCTAATGAGAGAAAGAGCTATCTCATGGGATGCGTGAAAGCTACTACCCCTGTAGAAAGAGCTACCTCCTCGAAAGAGTGACAGCCACCTTTGGCGGCCGCCTAGGAAAGGGCTACCTTCGAGGATGTGTGAAGCTACTTCTTCCTCTCTTACTTTTCATACATAAATAATTCCTTCTTAATAAGAGTTTGAGGAGTACTCTTTGGGTTGTCTTGAGTGAGTTCACACACACTTACACATTTTCGAGTTGATTGACTCTTTTGGTTCATGTTTTTAGCTAGAGCAAAGATATCCTTATGCGATGTTTTGATTTCCCCTTACTTGTAGAATGCTCCCTTTGCATACTTTTGGTAAACCTAAGGCCGAGCACTTTCAATTGTTCTTCCCAACTATTTCCACATTTTATTTTTGCTTGAGGATAAGCAAAAGCTTAATTGTGGGAAGTTTGATAAGTGCTTGTGTTATAGTAACGCGAAGCGTTATTATCTTACAATGAACATATCTTTTATCAGATTTTATAACTAAATAGTATGCATTTGTGTATTCTTATGCATTGTAAGTTTGTGGAGCCAATTTGGAGAAGAAGAACGAAGTTAGATCGTGTTCGCCATTGTTGGGAGGTTTTCAGACCAAGTAAGGAACAAGGCACGAGCCTAGACTTGTGAGTGTGTGCCAACCTCCCTTGGAGGGTCACAAAGGCAGTCACATTCACAACAAGTCTAACTCGTATAGCTTAGGAGAAGTTCTCCAAGAAGGAGACTTGAAGCAATCGGCACGATCTACCATTAATTATGTGCCCAATTCAATGGCCTCAATGAAGAACGATGGATTCGGGAGCATTTTCAAGCAAGCCAGAGAGTTCACACAGGCGTGTGGAAATTCCACACGGCCATGTGAAATTATTTTTTCAGGAAGCCAGAAACTTCACATGGGTGTGTGAAAATTCCGCACGGCCGTGTGAAGTCCCGATAAGTTCAAATTTAAAGCCGCACTCAACATTATAAAAACCCGATTTGGAGACTTTTTAGAGAATCTTTTGACCTATCTTTCTCCTGAACTTCTGGAGAGTGTGGCTAGGGTTTCGAAGAGGACTTTATGGAGGATTGGAGCGTGCTATCGGTATCTACATCGACGTTCGACGACCGCACAAGACCACGGCCACACCATAGGCAAGGGGGTTTTCATCAATGCTTTCGTTTTGTTCTTTCTTTCATATTTTGATGAACATGTATAGCTCCATGAGGAGCTAAACCCCTCGTGGGTATTCGGACTTGTAAAACCCTAGGATTATTATATTTCTATGACATTGCTATCATGCTTTTCCATTATTAATAAATAAATTGAGTTTCAATTTTAATTATCTTGTGCTATTGTTTTTCCCTTAGCTGTAACACTAAGGTTGAGAGCAATCTAGGTTATTCTTTGGAGGTGTGACAACTACTATAGGGTTAGACTCCTTATGATTGAAGAGGATTGAGAGGGAGAGTTGTGAGGTAGTGACGTACGCTTTTCCCTTCTTGTGTGATTTCTCCCTACCTCCATTTCCTTGGTTAATTAGCAGTCAAGATAGAGTGTTTGGGCTCCATCTAGACTAGGGTTCTTCCACCTGGACCAAAGGTTTAGAACTATATAGAGGAACACGTTTTATCACTAGGAATCCCTGGAGCTTAAAGCAATCCAACGTAGTGTTAGGGTTAGGAAGATAGACTCCCCTTGGGCTCAGTTGACAAGTCAACAAGAGTCAAAGGTCGTAGTGAATCCTAATGCCGGAACATAATGTTGGGGTTAGTCATGGTTGACCTTAAGTTTTGGGACCGTGAGTTTAAGGATATCCTCAACTCAATTAACATCAATAGGAAAGTGTAATAGAATAGTCTTGCACTAGAAGCATAAGTCCTAGAGGTAGCTTGTCCGGATACCCTATTTCATCCATTGCTAGTCCTTCTCTTTTAACTTCTACTTGCTTTTCTCTTGTCTTCCATCTCTCTGTTTAATTTCCTGTCTTTTAGTATAATTGATTTCATAATCTACTCACCAATTCGATTATCACTTCTCGTACTCCGCACAACTAAATAGCGAATTCTTGTGTCTTAAATCCCTATTCCCTGTGGATTTGACTACCCACTCACCGGGGTAATTTTATTACTTCGATAACACTGGCCCTGATTCCCACCATCAACACGGCCATGTCGAAACCCGTGTGAGGAAGCGGACCGTCGCGCCGGTCCGATCGCACCCTTCTTCCCCCTTTTTTCATCTTCTCCCTCTTCTCACTCTACTCTTCACCTGCCCTGACCGCTGTTCTCCCTTCCAGCTCTCGGCACTCACGATCACACACAATCTGACTCCCCAATTCCATCTCCAATTTAAGATCCTTCATCTCCGGTCATGGCTCAATCTTTTCTTATGCCCGAACAGGTCCGTCGGGAGCGCCATACTAGACTCTTTACTCGCTCTTTTGGCATAATTCGCACTGTCGATTAGGACGCACTTGACCGTGCTCATCTCTGTGGGAAAGTTGAATCCTTGCTCTTAGTGGGCGGATGGCTCTCTCTTCTTACTGTCACCAATCCGGCTTTTCGTGACGTCACTATTGAGTTCCTTTCCACTTTTGTACGGCGTGGTTTGTCTTGCGATGATCCATATGCACTTATTTTTCAGTTCTGGGGGCGGGAGTACCACTTGAGCTACACTAAGCTCAATGTGTTCATGGGCTTATATGCACCATCCTTCACACAGTTTGAGGCTTACTATGCACTCTAGTCACTACCGGATTACCGTATACATGCTTCGGATTGTTAGGGGCATTTGTGTTCCCTTCGTCGTCCCATTTGCCTAGGTTACACCCCCACTTTGTTCCTCAAATCGCGGGCACTGCGATACGTCCATGCGCTGCTGGCCGGCACAATCACAGGCCGATCTTGGAGCACGAATGTTATTTTTGGGGAGGAGTTTGATTATTTGCTTGGTATGGAGCTGGGCATTCCCTGTCATTTGAGTTCGGTGGTTGCATGTGCTTTTCACCGTCAGTCCTCTGAATCCCGAGGTTCTTACCTCTTCGCGGGCCCATTTATCACCAGATTATTGATAAGTGCTCATTTTATAGTAATGCAAAGTGTTATTATTTTGTAATGAGCATTGATTTAATTAGGTTTTATCACTAAAAAGTGTGCATTTGTTTACTTTTGTGCATTATAGGGTTGTGAAGATAAATTGAAGAAAAGGAACAAAGTTAGATCGTGTTCACCGTTATTGGGGAGATTTTAGGACTACGCAAGGAATAAGGCATGAGCATAGACTTGTGAGTGTGTGCCAACCTCCTTTGGAGGGGCTTAAAGGCAGTCAAATTCACAATAAGTCTTGCTCGTGCTAACAAGGAGAACTTCACCAATTTGGAGATTTAAAGCAATCGGCATGATCTACCGTTGATTGTGTGCCCAATTCAACGGCCTCGATGAAGAATGACGAATTCGGGAGCATTTCGGCACAATTATTGTAGCAGTACTGTAGCATGTTACAGTCACAAACACTGTAGCAAGCTACTGTTCACTTTTAGCAGAAATTCGGAAAACCAGATAGTTCACACGGGCGTGTGAAAATTCCACACGGCCGTATTAACTCCCGACAAGTTCAATTTGAAAGCCGTGACTCAATGTTATAAAAGCCCGTTTTGCAGATTGTTTTGGGGGATCTTTTTGGCATTTGTTTGCCTTAACTTTTGGAGAGGCACGGCTAGGATTTGGAGAGGACTTCGTTGAGGTATGGAGCTCGTCATCGGCGTCGACATCAACGGACGATGACCGTACTGTAGTAAATCATTGTATCATTATGGTGAAGTACTGTAGCATTCACCGCAACAAATTATTGTAGGGAAAACACTGTAGCAAGTTACTATTCATAGTCTGCCGAAAATCAGCAAAACAGAATTTCCACACGGGGGTGTGGAAATTTTGCGGCCTGTGTGAAAAATCTACAGGGGCGTGTGGAACTCCGATTTTATCCTATAAATAGCCCGTTTTCAGATCTATTTGAAGACCCCCCTTCTATCTCTTGCCTATCTTTTGGGAGGCTTTCGGCTAGGATTTGAAGAGGTTCTTGGAGGTCTTTGGAGGCGATTATACGGCATCGGCATCGACATCCATTGGAAGAAAGCTATTGGAGGTGTGCCCTAGGCTTGACAAGGGATTCGTTGGAGAAGACGTGCGGCTCCACAAGACCATCGATACGATCTACAAGGGGGTTTTCTTTATGGTTTTCATGCATATGTTCTTAAACTCGTTATTGATTTTGTATTGCTCCTTGGAGAGCTAAACCCCTAGTGGGTATTCGGACTTGTGAACCCTAGGATGCTTGTGTTTCTATAACTTTTATTATGCTTTATTAATTTGATGTTTTCTTATTGATTATTGAGTGCCAATCTTGCATGCCGATTATATGAGATTTTCCCCTAGCCGTGACACTAGGGTTGAGAATAATCTAGGTTATCCTTTCGAGGTGTGACAACTCCTATAGGATTAGACTACTTAGGATTGAAGAGGGTTGAGAGGGTGAATCATGAGGTAGTGGAACGTCCCCTTTCCACTCTGATGTGATTCATCCTACCTCCACGTTTCATGATTTATTTGCGCTCAAGATAGAGTTAGGTGCTAGGAGATAAACTCCCCTAGGGCTTAGTTGCGCGAGCAACAAAGTGAAGTGTTGAAGTGAATCTTAGTGCCGGGACTTAATTTAGACTAGGGTTCTCTCACCTAGACCAAAGGATTAGAACTACACATAGGAACAGCGTTAACCACTAGGAATCCCTAGAACTTAAAGCAATTCCACGTAGTGTGATTTAGGTAGATAGACTCACCTAGGGCTTAGTTGGAAGGTCAACGAGAGTCAAGGGTCGTAGTGAAACCTAATGAAGAGGCATAGTGTTGGGGTTAGTCACGGTTGACTTTAGGTTTAGGACCGTGAGTTTAAGGATCTCCTCGACTCAATTAACATCAATAGGAGAGTATAATAGCATAGTCATGCACTAGAAGCATAAGTCCTAGGGCTTGCTTTTCCGGGTACCAATTTTTATTCATTGCTTGTCCTACTCCTTTAATCTTACTTGCACTCTCTCACCTTCAACAATTCTATTTTAATTCTTGTTTTTATTAGTTCTTTCATACTCACTCATTGATTTCTTTCCACACATCACTTTATCTACATAGTGAACACTTATATGTCAAATCCGTATTCGCTGTGGATACGACTACCCACTCACCAGTGTATTTTATTACTTTGACAACCTGTGCACTTTCGAGCCCCTGTTAAAGTTTTTGGCACAATTGCCGGGGAGTAGGCATATTTTAGATATTTGTTTTTCACTATTCTAGCTATTTCAATTCGTTTTCTATTTCACACTTCTTTTATCTATCATTGTTCTTACTTGTTTTGTTTTTCTTATTTTCGGCTCCAGGTTATGACCCGTGGGAACCCTTCGATTCTTATTGAAGGAGACCCAGAGATTGGTAGAAGAACTCATCATAAGGGAAAGGAACCTGTACCAGAATCTTTAAATCAAGCTAAAGTTGATACAGAAGGGTTAGAAGCAATGGCAGAACAGAATGAAGAGCAGAGGACATGGTCCGATTTTGCTAGACCCACGGTGATGGGGAACTAATCAAACATTGTGAGGCCCCCAATTACCGCAATGAATTTTGAGTTGAAGCCATTTTTCATTCAAATGTTACAACAGTCCGCACAATTTAATGGGTTGGCAGATGAAGATCATAACAACCACATAGAGAACTTTTTTGAAGTGTGTGACATGTTGAAGATCAATGGAGTAACGGATGACGCGATTCGTTTGAGAGCCTTCCCATTTTCATTGAAGGGAAAAGCAAGACATTGGCTTTATTCATTACCGAGAGCATCTATCACTACGTGGGAGGAGATGGCCGAGGCATTCTTGGCTAGATATTTCCCTCCGGGAAAATCAGCGAGTCTCCGAAATAAGATTTCATCCTTAATGCAAATGGAATTGGAGTCTCTATTCGAGACATGGGATAGGTTCAAAGAGCTCCTTCGCAAATGCCCGCAACATGGATTCCCCGAGTGGATGATCATTTACACCTTTTACAATGGGTTGAATCCGAGTACCAAGCAACTCTTAGATGCAGCAGTAGGAGGAACTCTAGGAAGCAAGACTCCTGATGAAGCCCGGCACCTTATCGAAGCAATGGCTATGAATAGCTATCAATGGAACACAAGGGACCGAAAGAAGATGGCCGTCATTCATAAGGTTAACGCGGTTACATCGTTGGCTGCACAAGTAGAGTCATTGAGTAAGAAGCTAGATGCTCTAGCTTCACCAAGAGTTGCGGCCATCACTACTTGTAACGGTTGTGGGGGAGGTCACGCTTCAAGTGATTGTCCTATTGCTATTGGAGGCACTAGTGCGGTGGAGCAGGTCGATTTTGTTGGCAATGCTTATAGAGGACAAGGCCAAGGCAACCCGTATAGTGGAACTTACAATCCGGGGTGGAGGAACCATCCAAACTTCTCATGGAGCAATCAAGGATAGTCGCAACAAAAGAGCAACGCACTGCCGGGATTTCAAAGTCAACAAGCATCGAATCAGGAAAGCCGAGTAACCGGGCTCGAGGGGAAGATGACTGATAAGTGCTCGTGTTATAGTGATACAAAGTATTATTATCTTACATTGAGCATTACTTTTATCAAATTTTATCATTAATTTGTGTGCATTTGTGTGCTTTTGTGCATTGTAGGGTTGTGGAGCCAATTTGGAGAAAAAGAAGCAAGAATAGGTTATGTTCGCCATGGTTGAGGAGTTCTCAAACCAAGCAAGAAATAAGGCACGAGTCTAGACTTGTGGGTGTGTGCCAACCTCCGTTGGAGGGGCACAAAGGCAGTCACATTCACAAAAGTCTAACTCGTGTAAGATTGGAGAATTTCGCAAATGAAGAGAAATGAAGTAATCGACATAATCTACCGTTGATTGTGTGCCCAATTCAATGGCTTTGATGAAGAACGATGAATTCGGGAGCATTACGCGAAGCACTGTAGCATTCACTGTAGCAAATTACATTAGCAAAAACACTGTAGCAAGTTACTATTCACAGTCTGCCGAAAATCAGCAAAACAGAATCTCCATACGGCCGTGTGGAATTAACACACGGGCATTTGGAAATTCTGCAGCCCGTGTGAAAAATTCACAGGGGTGTGTGGAACTCCGATTTTAGCCCGTTTTCAGATCTATTTGGGGACCCCCCTTCTATCTTTTGCCTATCTTTTGGGGGGCTTTTGGCTAGCGTTTGGAGAGGTTCTTGGAGGTCTTTGGAGTCGATTATACGGCATCGTCATCGACATCCATTGGAAGAAAGCTATTGGGGGAGCTTTCGTCAGCATCGATTCGGCGAGGTGTGCCCTAGGCTTGACAAGGGATTCGTTGGAGAAGACGTGCGGCTCCACAAGACCATCGATACAATCTACAAGGGGGTTTTCTTTATGGTTTTCATGCATATGTTCTTGAACTCGTTATTGATTTTGTGTTGCTCCATGGAGAGCTAAACCCTTAGTGGGTATTCGGACTTGTGAAGCCTAGGATGCTTGTGTTTCTATAACTTTTATTATGCTTTATTAATTTGATGTTTTCTTATCAAGTTCCAATCTTGCATGTCGATTGTATGAGAGTTTCCCCTAGCTGTGACACTAGGGTTGAGACTAATCTAGGTTATCTTTTGGAGGTGTGACAACTCCTATAGGATTAGACTACTTAGGATTGAAGAGGGTTGAGAGGGTGAGTCGTGAGATAGCGAAACATTCCCTTTCCCCTACTGTGTGAATTTCCCTACCTCCTTATCCCAAGAGTTAATTGCGATCAAAGTAGAGTCAAGTACTAGTAGATGAACTCCCTTAAAAAGGGTTGAGAGAATTCTAGGACGGGGGCTTAACTTAGATTAGGGTTCTTCCACCTGGACCAAAGGGTTAGAACTTTTATTAGGGTTTGGGACCGTGTGCTTAAGGATTTCCACTACTCATTAGACATCAATTAGAGGGCATAATACTAGTCTTGCACTAGAAGCATTAGTCCTAGGGGGAGCTTTGTCCGAGTACCTCATCTTTATATCGATTACCTCTCCTACCTTTAGTGCCCTTCTTGGTCTCTTTTGCTTTCTTTTATACATATATATATATATATATTGATTTCTTTTACCATCGATTCCATTTATAGCTAAAATAGTGATAACGCTTGTTTTTTAACACTATTTCCTATGGATACAACTACCCACTCACCAGGGTATTTAATTACTTCGATAACCCGTGCACTTGTGGGGTACACACGCAAGAGGTCGTGTCAATGACCGATCTAGAGAAAGCCCTCACGAGGTTTATTTCTTCGTCGGATGTTAGATTTCAGTCGGTGGAAGCTACACTTCGCAATCATACCGCCTTCCGACATAATTTGAAAAATTAAGTGGGGCAAATCGCGAAGATTTATTTGGAAAGACCTCAAGGAAGCTTGCCTAGTAATGTGGAGACCAATCCAAGGGAGCAATTGAAGGCAATCACCTTGAGAAGTTGAAAAGAGGTCGAGAGAAATCTCCCTCTCGAGAAGACAAAGGAAGCACCCGAAGTTGAAGAGGTAGAGGGAGAAGCACCAAAGGAGAAAGAGGTGGCACCACCACCCTACAAGCCAAGGATCCCCTACCCTTCGAGGTTGAAGAATGACCAAGACAATGAGCAATACAAGAAATTTCTGGGTATTTTCAAACAGTTGCACATCAACATACCATTCGCAGAGGCATTAGCCCAAATGCCTAAGTATGTGAAGTTCTTGAAGGACCTCTTTACCAACAATATGAAGTTGGAGGAGAGTGCAGTTGTAGCTCTTGATGCCAATTGCTTGGTCATTTTGCAAAAGAACATGCAGAGTAACAGAAACGATCCCGGGAGTTTCATCATACCTTGTGACATCGGCAACTTGGGTGAAGAGATGGCATTGGCCTATTCGGGTCATGCTTTACACTTTCTTCCAAAAGCTAGGCTTGGGCGAGCCTAGACCAACTCGGATGGCACTTCAACTTGCAGATCGATCGGTGAGGCATCCGAGGGTGATTGTGGAAGACGTGTTGGTGAAAGTAGACAAATACATCTTTCCTGTGGACTTTGTAGTAGTTGATGTCGATGAGGATGTCGATGTGCCGCTGATTCTTGGGAGGCCGTTCTTGCGCACTTCCAAGGCTTTGATAGACATGGACGGCGGGGAGCTCATGTTGTGAGTTGCAGAGGACAAGCTTACATACCGCCTCGCCGAAGCCATGAGACACTCTCATGATTTTGATGACAATTTGTACTTTCTTGATGCTACTGATGAATGTGTGGATGAATACGTGCAGGAATTGATGAACCCAGATCCATATGAAGGGTGGCTGGAGCAAGATGTGGAGATCAAAGAAGAAGTGCTATCACTTGGTTTAGTCGAGAAGGAAGTCAAGCCAGAACAGGGACTCATGAAGAATATGAGAAGAAAACTAAAGAGAGCGAAGAGGTGCCACACGAAAAGACCCAAGAACAATGGGGATGAGCAAGAATGGAGTAAGGGTGGTTCACCCTTGTGTGGTAACAAAATCGCTAACTCTCCCTCTATTCTACATAAATTATGTTCTACATGCTTTCAGATTGTAGGGAAGAGGGAAACCTTCACTCATGAACCCCTGTAAGGTAAGGTAGGTACGTCAAGCTAAGTGATGTTAAACAAGCGCTTCTTAGGAGGCAACCCAAGGTTTTATAGTTTTTCTATGACTTAGTTTAATGTTAGCATGAATAAGAGTCTTAGTTTAGGTGTCCTAAATTTTTAATACATGTGATGCAATATTATTGTGGATTATTCATGTTTTCATGTGCCTAAATGATTATTGACGAAGTTTAAGTCGGTTGAGCATGTTTTCCATGGTATCTGGTCATTTTTTGATGGTTTTCACAGGTTCTAAGTATCATATTTGTGTTTTTGAATTTTTTCAGAGAGTCTGTGAATTTTTTCTAAGTAAACCAGAGAAAACACACGACTGTGTTGAATTTCCACACGGGCGTGTGTTACTAAATAGGGCTCAACCAGAGAAGGCACAAGGGCGTGACCTTGCCCATGTGAAAAACCTCAGAAGGGGCACACAGGCGTGTGGAATTTCCATACGGTCGTGTGAAAACCTGCAAGACTTGAACTCTCTTTCCCGAGAGTCAACAGGGGCCATGTGGTTGCCCCTATGGGAGACCTTGTGTTAAGACACACGGCCGTGTGGCATTTCACACGGCCGTGTGAAAACTCTACAGAGACCCCTTTTCTTCCCGAGAATACACAAGGGCATGTGTGCTGCCCCTGTGAAGAGCTTGTGCATGGAACACGGCCGTGTGGATGTTTCACATGGCCGTGTGAGATACTTATGGTTTCTCAGACAAGTCAGAGAGGCCACAGGGGGCGTGTGAGTGCCCCTGTGGATGGCCTTATGTTCTTGACCAGGTTGGGCACACAGCCGTGTGGAATTTCCACACGACCGTGTGGAATTTCTCAGAGACCTTCTGTGTTTCCCGTGAATCCACAGGGGCGTGTACCAGCCCCTGTGGAGCTTCCCTGTGAAGGCACACGGCCATGTGGGAGTCTCACACGGCTGTGTGGGGTAGTCCAGAGGGTGACCAGAGTGCACACAGGGGCGTGTGTGAGCCCCTGTGAACCCTAATTTCAGAGGCACACGGCCGTGTGGATTCCCAGAACTTTAAAAACCGTGCATTTTCTTTTGGATTTCACTTGTGCCTCTTTACCTTTCTATTATAAACAATATCCGACTCTCTATATCGCTTCCCCGATCTTCTCTGAGTTGTCTAGGGGGTTTATTTGGAGTCTTCCGGCCGATTTCAAAGTTTTCTTCATCCACACCGTCGGTAAGAACTTTAAACCATTTTTCTTCGTCAATTCTTAATTTAATTCACTTTCTTAGTTATTTTGCTTGTATTGAATGATTAAACTATAGGCGAGCATGTTTAGAAAGAATCTAGAACTAATTAGAGTGTAAAAATGTGATTTTAGCTCCACGACCATGGAGCTCTGTCCACCCGACGATCCACACGCCCGTGTGGATTTCTGCAGATTGATTTCCTCAACTGTTTTTGTTGATTTTTCTTCTCAATTTTGTAGATATGTCTTCTAATGCTAAGAAGCAAGCAGGGAAGCTCCCTCGTGAGCCTACCCCACCCCCCGAGGAGATGAATTTTGAGTTACCAGAGCACCGGGAAAGATTCAAGAGACTATCGGCACTCCGATTTAGACAGTCACACTACCCAGACCTGAGTGCATTGAGGTACATACAGGGGGTGACGCCATAGCTACCAAGGTTGAGGAGATACTCACAGTTGGTAGTTGGGACAGTTTATTATCCATCCGAGAGCCCGCCATTCGAGCACTTACACTCAAGGTGCTCTCGACGTTCGAGTTTTACCGAGGGTACGACAGTTTCATCAGTATAGACACTATTCAGTTTCGTGCACTCGGTCGGCACTTCAGTTTGAGTATTACCTAGTTTGCGGTTAGGATGGGCCTCTATGATGAAGCGTTTACCGAGACGGAGGAGTATGCATTACTACCCACAGACTACCCAAGGACCTTGACTCCTCATAGGGCCTCTAGGGCGTTGTGCGGAGATGGGCAGTATGAGCCAGGGGTTTTAAAGGTGACATACCTTTCCCGGCAAGCATACAGGTACATCCATGCCATACTGACCAGGTCAGTGAGTGGTAGAGGAGATAATACAGGAGTGCTGAGTAGACAGCAGTTGCTGTATCTATACTCGATGGTACAGAGCGAGCCACTCCATCTGCGGCATGTTCTAGCCGAGTATCTGTGCCATCAGGGCTAATACCCCAGATGCGGAGTTATTTTCTCAGGCCCCTACATCACACGCCTCATTATAGGCCTGGGACTCAGAGATGGGGTTCGTGGGGCTAAGAAGATGACTGTACCAGCTCCACTTAGCAGAGAGCCACTGAGATTGATGGGGATGGTCCGCAGATCAGGACCAGGAGTATACACCATGATCATCCCCCACTGAGAATCTGCAGAGGGGGAGCAGGCCGAGGGGTCTCGGGTAGCACTAGAGCCACCCCCAGGGCAGGCAGAGGCTGAGACACCACCCACAGCACCGGAGCCACCTCCAGTGTGGATCTTCTCTCCATATCAAGGCCAGGACAGATTTGAGCACCTCGAGAGTGTTGTGGGTATTCTGCAGACAGAGTTGATTGAGGTCAGGGCTGCACACACAGCACAGCACACTGAGGTCATGGCTCGATTAGACCTTGTTCAGTAGCTACTCGAGCGAGCCATGAAATCACCTTTTGTGGTCCGACCCCGAGCCTCCATCCCTACTCCGCCATCTCCTCCTCCATTTGCAGCAGATCCACCAGCAGAGCCTGCAGCAGCACCAGAGGCTCCAGATCAAGACATCGACGCTGAGGCGTCGTAGTTTTATTTTTATTTCAGTTGTACTTTTTCTTTTATATTTTGGAGTTATAGTACTCAGAAAAGATCTTCCTTCTGAGATTATCATTATTTTGGTTTATTTTGTCTCGAGTTGTATTTTATTTCCATATATTTATATACTCAAGCTTTATTTTGCTTTTTCTTGAGCCATACTGAACCCTTGTGTGTGTGCGCAAATGATCTTGGATGTAAGGAATCTAAGGAATAGTCATAGGCACGGTCATGGGACCGTGCGTGCTTCACAACCCATAGAGACTCAACTCACAGTGATCCTAGCTCCACCAAATGCAACACTTGGAGTTCAGGGGAGTAATGTTTCAATTGCCCACATCCACACTAATTGTTTTTCATGGTTTTATTTTTATTGTGCTTGCATACGTACATTAGGGATAATGTACATCTTAAGTGTGGGGGGGAGTTCACTTTACACACATCTTTACTTGTGCGTTCAATTGTTTATGCTCATGTAGTATATGGTGGTTGACCTTAGTTGTAACAGTTGTATTCTTGGAGTTTAGAAAAATTTTTAACATTGTATCCTATCATGCTCTAGTTTTACTTGAATTTTAGTGGATTTTTGCTCGATTACCTCTTATTGCACTACTTACTCTTGAAATATATTGTAAACTCGAACTGGAAGTTTTAAGGACTAGTTTAGTATTACTTTAGTAAGTTTTGAAGTTCTATGTAGCTAAAATAAAAAAAAAATTGTGATCTTGTGAATACGAGTTTAGCTTTGCATTTGGGGTGGAAAGAGCTACCTCCTATGAAGTATGTAGCAACTCTCGTAAGTCGGATACAAGTTTTGCCCTAATGAGAGAAAGAGCTATCTCATGAGAAGCGTGAAAGCTACTACCCCGGTAGAAAGAGCTACCTCCTCGAAAGTGTGAAAGCCACCTTTGGCGGCCGCCTAGGAAAGTGCTACCTTAGAGGTTGAGTGAAGCTACTACTTTCTTACTTTGTGTATATAAATAAGTCCTTGAAACAAGAGTTTGAGGAGTACTCGTCGGTTCTCTTGAGTGAATTCGCACACACTTACAAGTTTTCGAGTTGCTATCCTTTTTTATTCGAGTTTTTAGCTAGAGCAATGATAACCTTATGCAATGTTTTGATTTCCCCTTACATGAAGAATGCTTCTTTTGCACACTTTTGGTGAACCTAAGGCCGAGCACTTTCAATTGTTCTTCCCAAGTACTTTCACATTCTAGTTTGCTTGAGGACAAGCAAAAGCTTAAGTGTGGGGGGATTTGATAAGTGCTCGTGTTATAGTAATGCGAAGTGTTATTATCTTGGAATAAGCATTGATTTAATCAGGTTTTATCACTAAAAAGTGTGCATTTGTTTACTTTTGTGCATTATAGGGTTGTGAAGATAAATTGGAGAAAAGGAATGAAGTTAGATCGTGTTCACCGTTGTTGGGGAGATTTTCAGACTAAGCAAGGAACAAGGTATGAGCATAGACTTGTGAGTGTTTGCCAACTTCCTTTGGATGGGCTTAAAAGCAGTCAAATTCACAATAAGTCTATAGCTCGTGCTAACAAGGAGAACTTCACCAATTTGGAGATTTGAAGTAATCGGTACATCTACTGTTGATTGTGTGCCCAATTCAACGGCCTCGATGAAGGACGACGAATTCGGAAGCGTTTCGGCACAATTATTGTAGAAGTATTGTAGCAAGTTAGTATAGCAAAAACTGTTCACTTTCAGCCGAAATTCAAAAACCAGAGAGTTCACACGGGTGTGTGGAAATTCCACACGGCCGTGTGAAATACCAATAAGTTCAATTTTAAAGCCACGACTCAACGTTATAAAAGCCAGTTTTGGAGATTGTTTTGGGGGATCTTTTTGGCTCTTCTTTGCCATAACTTCCAGAAAAGCGCGGCTAGGGTTTAGAGAGGACTTAATGGAGGTTTGGAGTGCGTCATCAGCGTTGACATCAACATCCGACGACCGTACAAGATCACGGCCACATCGCACACAAGGAGGTTTTCATCTATGCTTTTGATTTGTGTTCTTTTTATTATTTTGATGGATTTGTATAGCTCCATGAGGAGCTAAACCCCTTGTGGGTATTCGGACTTGTAAACCCTAGGATTATTATGTTTCTTTGACATTGCTATTATGCTTTTCCATTATTGATGAATAAAATTGAGTTTCAATCTTAAATTCTTCTTGTTATTGTTTTCGGTTAGCCGTGACACTAGGGTTGAGAATAATATAGGTTATCCTTTGGAGGTGTGACAACTCCTTTAGGATTAGACTACTTAGGATTGAAGAGGGTTGAGAGGGTGAGTCATGAGGTAGCGGAACACCCCCTTTCCCCTCCAATGTGATTTTTCCTACCTCCATGTTCCATGATTTATTTGCGATCGAGATAGAGTTAGGTGCTAGGAGATAAACTCTGGTAGGGCTTAGTTGCGCGAGCAACAAAGTGAAGGGTTGAAGTGAATCTTAATGCCGGGACTTAATTTAGACTAGGGTTCTCTCACCTAGACCAAAGGGTTAGAACTACACATAAGAACAGGGTTAATCACTAGGAATCCCTAGAACTTAAAGCAATTCCACGTAGTGTGAGGCTTAGGTAGATAGACTCCCCTAGGGCTTAGTTGACAGGTCAACGAGAGTCAAGGGTCGTAGTGAAACCTAATGCGAGGCATAGTGCTGGGTCAGTCACGGTTGACCTTAGGTTGGGACCGTGTGTTTAAGGATCTCCTCGACTCAATTAACATCAATAGGAGAGTATTATAGCATAGTCTTGCAGTAGAAGCATAAGTCCTAGGGCTAGCTTGTCCCGGTACCCATTTTTATTCATTGCTTGTCCTACTCCTTTAATCTTACTTGCACTCTCTCACCTTCCACAATTCTATTTTAATTCTTGTTTTTATAAGTTCTTTTATACTCATTCATTGATTTCTTTCCACACATCGCTTTAGCTACATAGGGAAGACCTGTATCTCAAATCCCTATTCCCTGTGGATACGACTACCCACTCACCAGGGTATTTTATTACTTCGACAATCCATGCACTTTCGGGCCCCTGCCAATTGTTACACGGGATGCGCCTTCTAGGGGACGAGTCCCAGTTGACTCATGCTGGCGGCAGCCACCCTTTTTCTTATGCCAGCCTTACTCGGCTGCGTTTACTCCCTCCGGGCCCTATGTTCCAGGACACTACCCCATTGCGGACCCCATTGTAGACTCAGGCATTCCGTGGCTGTAGAGGAGTCTCCAGCTCATTGCCGATCATCTGGGGGTTTGTCTATCGACCCCGCCACTTTTGCCAGCTCATACATCCCCACGCTCACTTGCAGATACAGCTGGCCCTTCGGCCCCGCCCACTGAGGATGACTGTGCCACCACTTGACCCTCATCTGTACCATCTATTTTATTTTCTATTTTTATGTTCTGTTATTTGTTATGTTCTGTTGTTTGAACTTTGTACTTTGTAAGTACAGTAGCACGGGACCCCCCTGCTCAACTGGTATTTTGATTTGTTTACTTTTCATATGCCATTTCCATATTTTGTTGCACTATTTCACCTGTATGCCTCTTCATATCTCAGGTGTGTGTTGGTTGCTTGGAGTTAATATGGCAACGCATTGAGGGTCACCACATCACTCTCCGTAAATTGTTTGTTTAGCACCCATGTGAGAGCGGCACCTACAGTCTCCATGTTCAAGGAAGATTTTTGCACCCTCGTCCTTTCATTTTGTTTCCCATGATCATTATGTGTACTATTTGTTTCTCCATTGGGGACAATGTCAGTTTCAAGTGTGGGGGAGGGTTGCATGTTTCCATGAGTGGTTTTAGCTTGTATAGATGAGTACCTCGCTAATGATAACCTATGAATTGTTTGTTTGACTCGGCTTAAACTTAGGAGGACATGAGCATGTTAGGAGCCCTTTGAACTTAAGTGTAGACACTTCTCTACTTGCAAGACGAATATTAGTTCACTTTACCCAGAGTTTTGTGCCACTCATTTTGATTAAGACTTGTATTTTGTGCAAAAAAAAAAAAACCTGGAAAGTCGGATCCCGACCCCGGGATGCCTTACCAGTCGCACTTTTGGGTAAATTGTTGAGTTAAGATGGTAGAAAGAGCTATCACCCTATGTTGAGTGAAAGCCACTCTTGAGTAGTCGAATTTTGGGCATTGCACTTGTACATTTGATGACCTACCGGGAGAAAATGCTACCACTAGAGTGTATGAAGCTACTACCCATTTTGTGAGTGTAAATAGAGTGAAGTAGTTTAAGTCCTTTTGAGATTGTGGGGCTCATACTCTTGGGTCTTGCACACACACATGGTCTTGTGAGTAGAGGAGAGTCTTATACGAATTTTGGGGTCTTCTAACTCTCACTGTTCCTCTTTTGTTTTTAAGCTCTGTCTTTCATGTGAGGTTGGAAGTTTGGCACTCATCTGTATTTCTCTTTATGTGTTTGTGTTGTACTTGAGGACAAGCAAATGTTCAAGTGTGGGGCATTTGATGAGTGCATTTTATATCATGTTTTTTACCCCCTATTATAGTCCTGTCCCTGTCCTTGAGTATATTTACTGACTGGAATTGGTTTTATTTAAGGTATTTTATTCCTTGTGTAGGAATCTGGGGCCTGAGTCAATTTAGTGTGAAACCGAGGGTGTTTCCCGCATGTGCTGTGACCAAAGGTTCAAAACTTGCTGACACGAGCATGACACGCCCGTGCCCCAAGTGCTGCAAGTCCCAGCCTAGAGTATAGAAGAGCTAAAATCCTAACACTGGAGTGTCCCAGGCAGGACACGGTCACCACACTCCCTTGTCCCAAGTGCTACAAATCTCAGGAGACGTTCTCTCATGAACGACACGGGCACTGTGCCTAGTACACAGTCATGTGCCAGGTAACACGGGGGACACACGCCTGTGCGCCAATTGCTGCAAATCTCAAGAGTTTCACCCCTGGATTCCGGAGAAGAGTTCACGGTCAGAACACGACCGTGTCGGGCCCCGAATCAGCCTTTTTAAATCCAAAAATTAGGGTTCTTTCTTATCTTTTGTTCGGGGATTCATCTCTCCACCGGGAGGACATTGATGAGATCGAAGATCAAGCTTCACCAAACTGCCTAAGGAGATCAAAGACTAGTAGGAGGCATTGCAAGAGGTGGAGAGTTGGCGCAAGGAAACTACAAGGGAGGACATCTTGAGTATTGAAGGGGGTTCTTTCTCTCTTTCTTTGTTTCATCTTTTGCCTCTCCTTGTGTACCTACCCTCAGGAGCTAATTGGCCATAGTGCCTTGTTTATGGACAATCGTCAGACTGTATTGCTTATAAACTCATTGTATTTGATTATGGAGTTCTAAATAATGCTTGTATTTAATCTTGAATTGCATAACTGTAGTGTGTTTGGAGTGCATAGTTGTTAGGTTATCTTAGCAAAACTGCAGTGTATCTATGAACACATAGATGCAATATTGCTGGTGAGCACACAGGAATGTCATTGGAATGTACTGAGGTAGTCAACTAGGATGAGATAGTGTGCACGAGTCATTGGAGACTTCCATAGGGATTTACTCTTGTGATTGTTGAATACTTAGTCCTAATCTCCTCCATTATCACCACCATTACCTTTTATTCATTGTTGTTATGATTCCATACCCTTTCTATTTGTTTCACTAGACATCAAAGGATCAACGAATACTTTCACTACAGTTCCCTGAGGTTCGACAATCCTACTCTTAATTGAGTACCACTTTATTACTTCTTAGGACTCGTACACTTGCGGATAGCGCATCAAAAAGCATAATAACAATGTCAAATAAATATAATAATCCTAAGGTTTACAAGTCCGAAAACCCACAAGGGGTTTAGCTTCTCATGGAGCTATACAAATCCATCAAACTATGAAAGTAAAAACAAATTGAAAGCATAGATGAAAACCGCCTTGCGTATAGTGTGGTCGTGTTCTTGTGCGGCCACTGGACGTCGATGATGATGTCGTTGACACGCTCCAAACCTCCACAAAGTCCTCTCTGAAACCCTAGCCGCAACCCTCCAGAAGTTGGTAGAAAAGATTGGTAAAAAGATGTGGAAAAAATCTCCAAAACGGGCTTTTATAACGTTGAGTCGCGGCATCAAATCGGTTGAATCAGGATTTCACACGGCCGTGTGAAGTCTCTCTTTTGCTGAATTTCGGTAGACAGTGAACAGTAACTACATAGAGGCCAGTGCTCTTGCGAAAACACTCCAGTGCTATTGTGCTCTTGCCGAAACGCTCCTGAATTCGTTGTTCTTCATAGAGGCCATTGAATTGAGCACACGATCAATGGTAGATCATGCTGATTGATTCAATTCTCCCTATTGGAAAAGTTCTCTTATGCTAGCACGAGCTAGACTTATTGTGAATGTGACTACCTTTGTGCCCCTCCAAAGGAGGTTGGCATGCACTCACATGTCTAAGCTTATGCCTCATTCCTTGCTCGGTTCGAAAACTCCCCAACAATGGCGAACACGATCTAACTTTGTTCATCTTCTCCAAAATAGCTCCACAAACCTACAATGCAGAAAAGCACACAAATACACACAATTTAGTGATAAAACCTAATAGAAGGAATCCTCATTGTAAGATAATAACACTTCGCATTATTATAACACAAGCACTACGCACACACTTGTTGAATGATTGTAGAAAGTTTTAAAGCATTTGAAATGATTTTGTATGAATTTTTTGGCCTCACGGCTATGCGGCTGTGTCCGCCCGATGATCCACACGGCCATGTGGATTTCTGCATATTGAGCTATTGAAGTTATTTGATCATTCTCTCTTCTCAATTCTTATAGATATGGCTTCAAGGTACAAGAAAGCAGCCAGCAAACGCCCTCGTGAATAGTCTCCATCCCCCGAGCAGATGGAGTTCTATTTACCCGAGCGTCAGACTTGTTTTGAGAGGTTATCGAGACTCAGATTCGGCCAGTCACGGTATCCAGATTTGAACAGAGTTAGAGAGATACAAGAGGGAAGAAGCATTGCAGATGAGTTTGAGGAGATGCTTGCCGTTGGTAGCTTGGCTGTCTATTTTCCATTCGAGAGCCAGCTATCCAATCACTCATGCTCGAGATGCTATCATCTTTCGAGTTTGGCCGGGGGTACGACAGCTTCACTGATGTAGATACTATTTAGTTTCGTGCTCGCCGCCAGCATTTTAGTATGAGTGTGACGCAATTTTTAGTATGGATGGGCTTATATGATGAGGCATACATGGACACAGATGAGTACGAGAAGTTGCCTACTGATTATCCCGGTATATTGACTCCGTAGCGCGCCACAGCAGACTATGTAATCAGGCGCAGTATGAGCCGGGAATGTCCAAGGCCACATGCTTGTCCAGGGTTTCTTACAGATACCTCCATGCTATTCTTAGCCGATCAGTGAATGGCTGTGGAGATAGTACCGGAGTCTTGACCCGCCAGGAGCTCTTATATCCGTATTCTATGGCGGAGAGTGAGCCACTCCACTTGGGGCACATAGTAGCTGAGTACATACGCCACCAGGGCCAGTAACCCAAGATTGGAGTTATCTTCTCCGGCCCGTACATCACCCGACTGATCATTGCATTAGGACTTTGAGATGGAGTTCGCGGGGCCAATAAGATTGCTGTACCAGCTCCCATAGGCACAAAGACCCTGAGGCTAATGGGTATGGTCCGCAGAGGGGGACCTGGAGTTTATATATTGATCGTACCCAGCCGAAGCAGGTTGAGGCAGAAGGAAAGCAGGCTGAGGGGCCGCAACTAGCCTTAGAGCGACCTCAGAAGCAAACAGAGACGTAGGTAGCACCTACAGCACCAGAGCCGCCACCAGTGCGCATTTTCTCTCTTTCTCGGTGCTAGGATAGGTTAGAGCACCTCAAGAGTGTTGTAGGGGTATTACAGATAGAGGTAGCTGAGGTTAGAGCTACCCACATTGTGCAGCACATCGAGGTTAGGGCTCGGTTACACATTGTCCAGTAGTTACTTGAGCGAGCCATGACTTCACCATTCGTGATGTGACCTCGAGCCTACCCTGCGACACCTTCACCACCGACACCTACAGCACCAGAGCCACCACCAGTGCACATTTTCTCTCTTTCTCGGTGCCAGGATAGGTTAGAGCACCTCGAGAGTGTTGTAGGGGTATTACAGACATAGGTAGCTGAGGTTAGAGCTACCCACGTTGTGCAGCACATCGAGGTCAGGGCACAGTTACACATTATCCAGTAGTTACTTGAGCGAGCCATGACTTCACCATTCGTGATGTGACCTCGAGCCTACCCTGCGACCCCTTCACCACCAACAGATCCACCAGAACCTGCTGAGCCTACCATTCAGGACACCAACGCTGAGGCATCTTAGTTTCTTTTATCTTTCTTTCATTTTGTACTTTTATTTCTTATTTTGGAGTTGTAGTAATCAGAAAGGATTCTCCATATGAGTTTATTTTCTGTTGCTTTTATTTCTCTCAAGTTGTATTTAATTGCTTTTATGTTCAAAATTATTGGGGAGTTCTCGGACCAAGAAAGGAACAAGGCACGAGCCTAGACTTGTGGGTGTGTGCCAACCTCCATTGTAGGCGCACAAGGGCAGTCGCATTCACAAAAGTCTAACTCATGTAGCATTGAAGAACTTTGCCAATGAAGAGAAATGAAGTAATCGACATAATCTAACGTTGATTGTATGCCCAATTCAACAGCCTCGATGAAGAACAATGAATTCAGGAGCATTTCGGCAAAGAACTGTAGCATTACTATAGCAAAACACTGTTCATAGTCCGCCAAAAATCAACAAAACAGAATTTCCACACAGCCGTGTGGAAAATCCACAGGGGCGTGTGGAACTCCGATTTCAGCCTATAAATAGCCCGTTTTTAGATCTATTTGTGGACCCCCCCTTTCTATCTCTTGCCTATCTTTTGGGGGACTTTCGGCTAGGGTTTGGAGAAGTTCTTGGAGGTCTTTGGAGGGGATTATACGGGATCGGCATCGACATCTTTTGGAAGAAAGCTATTGGGGGAGCTTTCGTCGGCATTGATTCGGTGAGGTGTACTGACACACCCCTTACGTGTGTGTACCGCAAGTGCACGGGTTGTCGAAGTAATAATTATACCCGGTGAGTAGGGTAGTCGAATCCACAGGGAACAAGGCTACTAGTACTAACTTTTTCTCTGCAATTTAGCCTAATAACTAATGTGATTTTGTGGTGATCTAGTGTGCATAGAAATTAATACCAGAGATGAATAGGCAAAGGGTAAATAAAGGGAGATCTCAATCAATGAAGATGAGATACCCGGGCAATGCTCCCCCTAGGCTCTATCATGAAGTGCAAGACTAACTAAATGCTTCTAAACCGAGTTCTATGAGTCGAGGCAATCCAAGAATAATCGGTCCCTGCCTCCAGGCCACCGATACTAGTCCCCTACAAGGCCACCGATACTCACCCTCTCACTTGTATGTTCTAATCCCCAATGGAGACCTCTCTCTCATTAAGGCAACAACGCAAACATACCAAACAACCATACGAATCAATAAGGCATGCAAGCAATGATTAAATTAAAAAAGGTTAAAACTCAAATTAACTCGGAATTAAAAGGAAGCATAAAGAAAGTTAATACATGAATCAAAGCCTAGGGTTCACATGCCCAAGTATCTACTAGGGTTTAGTCCTCCATGGGGCTTATTACAAAGCAAAAGATGAGGAAATAAAGAGCAATGTAATCCATGAAAGTAAACCCCCTCGAATTTATGATGATGGCCTTGATGGGTCGCTCAACGTCTTGAAGGATCCTTCTTCGAAGCTAGGTTGCCAATGACTCTCTCGATGCTACGGAGGAAAGAACTATCAAAGTTGGTGAAGAACGGCCCTCCAATTCGGCAAAGACCTCCTCCTCAAACCCTAGCCGCCTTGCCTCTCAAAAGCCACACAAAAGATACCCAAAAGAATCAGCAAAAAGGGCTATTTATAAGCCTGAAGTGCGCCAGTCACGTGCCTCCACGCGACCACGTGAGATTCCACGGGGTCGCGTGGGCTGCAGATTTCCCACGCGGTCGTGTGGGATTTTGACACGGTCGCGTGAACAGTGTTTTCTGCTACAGTGAAATGAACATTGTTTTGCTGCAGTACTCTTCATGAAACACGATCCAAACTCTCTTATCTTGAGGCCACATGGTCGGGCACACGTCCATGTGGTGAGTTATAAGACTTCTCCTCCATCGAACCATCATTTGGAAACATTGGCTATCTTTACACAAGTGGGGACATGAAGGTGTGACTGCCTTTGTGCCCTTCCATCACACAAATTAGCTTGAATTCTTCAGGAAGTTGGCACACACCCTTATGTGCATAATCCCCTCTTGTTTCTTGACACTTGTGTTGTACAAAAGCTCCCAACAATATGTTTTTATAACCTATCTTTGCTTCCTTTTCCTCCTTTAACACTTTCACAACCTAATTGCATAAAAGAACACCAAAATACAGTTTATGAGACATAATCCATGGTAAAATGATGCTCAATGTATGTAAAACAAGTATGTAAAACATGTATACTCAAGCACTTATCAAACTCCCCCACACTTAAGCCTTTGCTTGTCCTCAAGCAAAATTAACCATAAACTCATGAAAAGCAAAGAGAACTGCTTGGCCTTAGGTTCACCAAGAGGGTACAAGAATAAAATTCTAAAATCATGGAGAGAAACAAACAATAGATGAAACAATCAATACTCTAGCAAATAATCCAATCAAAAATGAAAGTACTAAAGTCCGAAAGCGTGTGTGTGTGGAAGCTCAACTCATGTCAACACTATATCCACTACTCAAAGTTCTTATTAATAATGGGACTTATTTATGCACAAAAAGAATAGATAGTAGCTTCACACATCCTCTAAGGTAGCCCTTCCCCAAGATGCATCCCGAGTGGCTTTCACACTTTCGAGGTGGTAGCTCTTTCTACCGAAGGTGGTAGCTTTCACACATCCTATGAGATAGCTCTTTCTCTCATTAGGGCATAACAAGTATCCGACTTATGAGAGTAGCTTCATACAACATAGGTGGTAGCTCTTTCCACCTCCTATATACAAACAAACAAAGCTAAAATTCTGAATTTTCCCTCTTTTTTTTTTGATTTAATTCGAATAAAACTAACACTATAAAATCCCGCAACAATAAAATAGAATAAGTTTCCATAGGTTTAATGAGTGAGAAAAGTGCATTAAAGAACAATCGGACAAAAATTTCAAGAAAATTGGATAAAAACTAGAGCATGACAAAACCTAATGTTTACAACCTCCAAAAATTAAGAATTAAACTCTCAACCTAAGGTGAACCTTCATGGGCAACATGAGCATGATCATGAAAACACAAGTAAAGGCCATGTATAAGGTGAACCCTACCCCACACTTAAGATGTACATTGTCCTCAATGTACACATGTAAGCACAATAAAAATATAAGCAATAAAAGCATGATGTGGGTGAAAATGCAATTGAAACAATACTCCCCTGAACTCCTTAGTGATCGATCGGTGAAGCTGACTCGATGGTGTGTTATTGTTTCACGGGTTGTGAAGCTCACACTACCAAGTCACATGGTCATGTGTTTATGACAAAAATATCATCATCATCACTCTCAAGGCCATCTGCAGGGATTCAAGGGCTTCAGTGAAGCTCAATAAAAATAGAAAAGTTGCATGAGTTCTTACAAATGAAGCAAAATAAAGCACAACTCACACAATCAAAACAAAGTATAAAGATAACTGAAGTCTAAAAGATAAAATAAAGAAAACTAGAAATGAAAACTAAAGTAAAGAAAACTAAAGTCTCATGAGTGGGACGCCTCAAGCATTGGCATTATCTGCTGGTACTGCTGGTGTGTTAGAAGGCATGTCCTCATCCAAGGTCAGCTATAAACAATCAAGGCACTTTTGGAGCAAGCTTTTTAGTCCTTGGTGTCATACCTGCAAGAAAATTGCCAAGGAAGTGCAAATTTACATGATATGGCAAGATGCAGGAATCCACATGGGCGTGTGACCAAGCCACGCGCCCACGTGGCTTAATTTGCCACGTTTCCAGCCCACGCGGGCGTGTGGGATACCCACGAGCCCGCGTGGGCGTGTCTTGGCTCGGCAGAAGGGCCACGCGACCACGTGACCCAGCCACCCGGTCGCGTGGCTTTTCGGGCGAAGGTTGGTAAGCTCCACGCGGTCGCGTGGGCTGTTGGCAGGTCCACGCGGCCGTGTGGCTAGGCCACGCGCCCGCGTGGACGTCCAACCATGGCCAAAGAGCCATTGTTGGGCTCCAACACCTAACTAAGCTTCGTTTACATGTTTTCTAAGTATTTTCACAATGTTTTCCATGAAAAATATCATCCAAGAAACAAGAAAGCTCGATGGAATTGAACATGAAAGCATGGACATGATAGGGGGAGATGAGGCCTTACCGACGCGAATCGATGGAGAAAACTTGATGCAAATGCCGGCAAAACATTTCTAAATCTCGAATAAGTCGAAGAAAAATGGATTTGGAATCTTAAGGATGGGATGTTTGGAGAGGAAGAGATGAGAAAATGAAGAGTTCAAAGTGAAAGATGATGAATAGTGACTTTTTAAGTCATTATACAGGCCACATAGGGGTGTGGAAATTCCACACCCCCACGTGGGTACTGTACATGGCCACATGATAATCTCACGCGCCCACGTGAGCTGCAGAATTTCTGCAGACAGTCCACGCGCTCTCCAAACTTCAGAATTAACCCTATTCTTCAACAATTATCATGCATTGCACCCTGAATCATGTCATACATGTGAAAAACACTTCAAATCACAAAAAATTTTCCTTGAAAAGTTCAACACCAACAAAAATTAATCAAGGTACACACTCATGGTAATTATTACTATAGAATTTAAAATCTAAACTAGGAAGCAATTAAAAACTTGGGTTGCCTCCCAAGTAGCGCTTGTTTTACGTCACTAAGCTTGACGTACCTCTTCCTTACCTTATGGAGGCTTGAAAAGAGTGTGTTCCTCCCGACTAGACATTGCATAGCTACTTCCTTTAAACCAAAAATCTACTTGCCGCGGTGGAGTTTTTGTTAGAGAGTCCAACCATCTTATCTTTGGCCTCCAAGGAAACAATTTGGGTTGGGAATTGTCCAAGCTTAGCATCGGTAGGTCATTGGATGGTTTAAATATCCTACCCACATCATCTCCCAAACCCAAAATCTCTTTCTTGCATTCAATGAGTTGATTAATCCGAAAGAAAGGTGCTTGCTCCATTTCCTTAGGGCTTGCTTCTTCTTGTGTATTTTCAGCTTGAAATGAACATGATGTTAGCAAATCCCCTTGAAAATTTCGTTGCATACAAGCATAATCTTCATTCAAGCAATCTAAATTCTGAAAATGATGTTCTTCTTCTGTTCTTTCAATTTCTGCAGCAATGTATTCAATTTGCCCTATTTCATCAATGTGGTTCATGGCCTTGTCATGCGTGGAAGAAACTTGCCTTGCTTGTTCAAATTCTTCTTTTTCCCTAGCAAGTGTGTCTAAAATCTCTCCAATGTGATGCTCAATGTTTTTTATGGAGATTTCATGACATCTTAAGGTGGCTTCAACATTTTCGAAGCGGGCATCGGTCGTTTCAATGAATCTGAGTAATACGCTTTCCAACTGAAGTACATCCTCCTCATGCTTCTCATCCATCTGAAATTCTTCTATAGGTGCTTCCCATTGCTGTCCATCAATATTCCATAAGTGGTTCGGGTAGCTCCATTGATTTGGATGATGTGTGCTGCGATATTGGTTGCTTTGTTGTTGTGCAGAAATAAGTCTATCAAGTTTTCCACTGAAATCTTCAATCTGAAAATATAACTTTGTAATTGGATCAATCATCATTCAAGTACCTTGCAAGGAAAAGTAACACAAGTCAAAATAAAACAAATGAGAACGGTGGAAGAAAAAGAAAGTGTGAAATAGACAAGATAACGTAAACGATAAATGGCTAGAGCAACAAAGACTTAGCGTTCCTAGTATCCTATTCCCCGGCAACGGCGCCAAAAACTTGACACACCCCTTGCGTGTGTGTACCGCAAATTCACGGGTTGTCGAAGTAATAATTATACCCGGTGAGTAGGGTAGTCGAATCCACAGGGAACAGGGCTACTAGTACTAACTTTTTCTCTGCAATCTAGCCTAATGACTAATGTGATTTTGTGGTGATCTAGTGTGCATAGAAATTAATACCAGAGATGAATAGGCAAAGGGTAAATAAAGGGAGATCTCAATCAATGAAGATGAGATACCCGGGCAATGCTCCTCCTAGGCTCTATCATGAAGTGCAAGACTAACTAAATGCTTCTAAACCGAGTACTATGAGTCGAGGCAATCCAAGAATAATCGGTCCCTGCCTCCAGGCCACCGATACTAGTCCCCTACAAGGTCCCGGTGGAGAAATCTATCAATCTCACGCCTCACACCCCATATGGTTGCATAAAACTTAGGGAATACGGAGATAGGAAACACTCAATCGGAAGGGAAAGGGGACACTCCTCTATCTCAAGACTCACCCTCTCACTTGTATGTTCTAATCCCCAATGGAGACCTCTCTCTCATTAAGGCAACAACGCAAACATACCAAACAACCATACGAATCAATAAGGCATGCAAGCAATGATTAAATTAAACAAGGTTAAAACTCAAATTAACTCAGAATTAAAAGGAAGCATAAAGAAAGTTAATACATGAATCGAAGCCTAGGGTTCACATGCCCAAGTATCTACAAGGGTTTAGCCATCCATGGGGCTTATTACAAAGCAAAAGATGATGAAATAAAGAGCAGTGTAATCCATGAAAGTAAACCCCCCTCGAATTTGTGATGATGGCCTTGATGGGTCGCTCAACGTCTTGAAGGATCCTTCTCCGAAGCTAGGTTGCCAATGACTCTCTCAATGTTATGACGGAGGAAAGAACTATCAAAGTTGTTGAAGAACGGCCCTCCAATTCGGCAAAGACCTCCTCCTCAAACCCTAGCCGCCTCGACTCTCAAAAGCCACACAAAAGATACCCAAAAGAATCAGCAAAAAGGGCTATTTATAAGCCTGAAGCGCGCCAGTCACGTGCCTCCACGTGACCACGTGAGATTCCACGCGGTCGCGTGGGCTGCAGATTTCCCACGCGATCGTGTGGGATTTTGACACGGTCGCGTGAACAGTGTTTTCTGCTACAATGAAATGAACAGTGTTTTGCTGCGGTACTCTTCATGAAACACGATCCAAACTCTCTTATCTTGAGGCCACATGGTCGGGCACACGTCCATGTGGTGAGTTATAAGACTTCTCCTCCATCGAACCATCATTTGGAAACATTGGCTATCTTTACACAAGTGGGGACATGAAGGTGTGACTGCCTTTGTGCCCTTCCATCACACAAATTAGCTTGAATTCTTCGGGAAGTTGGCACACACCCTTATGTGCATGATCCCCTCTTGTTTCTTGACACTTGTGTTGTACGAAAGCTCCCAACAATATGTCTTTATAACCCATCTTTGCTTCCTTTTCCTCCTTTAACACTTTCACAACCTAATTGCATAAAAGAACACCAAAATACAGTTTATGAGACATAATCCATGGTAAAATGATGCTCAATGTATGTAAAACAAGTAGGTAAAACATGTATACTCTAGCACTTATCATGTGCCCTAGGCTTGATAAGAGACTCGTCGAGAAGATTAGGCGGCACCACAAGACCATCGATACGATCTACAAGGGGGTTTTCTTTATGGTTTTCATGCATATGTTCTTAAACTCTTTATTCACTTTGTATTGCTCCATAGAGAGCTAAACCCTAGTGGATATTCGGACTTGTAAACCCTAGGATGTTTGTGTTTTCTATAACTTTTATTATGCTTTATTAATTTGATGTTTTCTTATTGAGTTCCAATCTTGCATGCCAATTGTATGAGATTTTCCCTTAGTCGTAACACTAGGGTAGAGAATCTATTAGTTTATCCTTTGAGGGTGTTACTACTTCTATAGGATTAGACTATACAAGATTGGAGAGGGTTGAGAGGGTGAGTCGAGAGTTAGCGGAACGTCCTCTTTCCCCTCCAGTGTGAATTTCCCTACCTCTTTATGTGGAGTTTCGGTCTCTTTGCCTTGTTTGTTGTCCAATTGCCTCTGTTGTTGTTGTCGTTTCCCTATTTAGTTTTCTTTGAATCTTTTTGTCGAGTCTTTGGAGTTGGTTGCTGAGTGTTTGAGCGTGTTTTGGTCACGTTTTAGAGGATTTTTGAGTGTGTACGGGTTGTACATAGGCCGCGCAAAGTTGCGCGGGGCTGTGCACAAGCCGCACAGTCCCACCTGAGGGCTGTGCGGCCTCTGTGCGGGGCTGCACAGAGGCCGCACACCCCAGGCAGAAGGGTGTGCGGCTGGTGTGCAGGGCCGCACACCACCCGCACACCCTTCTGCCTTTGGTGTGCGGCTGGTGTGCGCGGCCGCGCATAGCCCGCACATCTTCGTTGTTTTGCTTATAAAAACCCGAACTTGGCTTCTTTTCTTCATTTTCTTCTCTTCTAAACACCTCCATCTCCTTCTCCTCTCTTCCTCCATCATCTCTTATGGTTCTAAGTCCGGCTTAGAGGAGGTTTTAGGGCTTGAAACTTGGATCATCAAGTTAGTCCTTCACTTGATCAAGGTAAGCTCCAACCTTGTTTCCCTTCTTCCTTGTTCTTTGATGAGAATTGTTAGGGTTGCTTGTAAGCCCTTATAAGAGCTTGATTATGGTCTCTTTTCTCCCTCTTTGATTGCAAATCTTGTGAGGATTTATTGTATTGAATTGTATGACCTTGAATCCATGAAATCCATGAACCTCCAAAACCCTAATCCCGGAATTACTGTAGCACCGACCATGTTAGGTCATTCTTGCTTTCCTTGTTGGTTTTATGAGCTGTGAGAGGTCTTCTCCTTGCTATACCTTCTTGCCTTGGTGTTTAACAAACCCTAGAAGCAACCATCCCTCATTTTGAGCATTCTTTCTTCATCATAATTAACCAAGTGGTTAATGATGTTTGGTTGATTGTTTGGTTGTTTAATTGCTCCTAGGAGGTGAGGCTTCGAGTAAGGGCAAAGAACCGGTGGAGAAGTGACTTCGAGGTGTTTTGCTCGCCGAGTTTGTGAGTGGGAAATTTACCAAAATGGACTATGATTCATGTATGATATTTTCTTGTTATTGAGTTGCTTGTTTTGAGTTATAAAATCCTTATTGCTAAACTTCTACAAGACTTAAATTGATATTTAGAATCATGATGATTTATCAGATGAGCTTATTTCTTCAATTCTTGCAAAGTGTATATATATTGCTTATGGTTTGGAACTCTATGTTCAAATATATGTTTTAAACTATGTATTTTCAAAAGATTGATGTTCACATTTTGATGATCCAAAAGCATATGAAACAAAGTTGATTTTATTGTATTTAGTCAATGTTGACGTGTATTTTCAAAATACACCCTCCTATGATGTTTTTGATGAAGAATGGTTTCATTAGTCATGATTTGATCAATTGATCACCCTTGGGGTGAAAATTGTTATTGTGAGCACTTATTGTCTCTCATTGAGAATTATGTTATCATGATGTTTACATTGAGCCTACGGGCTAAGTTATTGTTTAAATTATTTGTTGGTGACATGGGAGCCGAGCTCCAGAACTTGCTGCAGTAAGAATTAGACGGTTTCCATGGGCCGACCTATATAGAGGTGGCGTGGAATACTGTCAAAAACGGTTATACCATGTCAGGTGGGAGCGTAGAGTCCTGACATGGATATAGTTGGGTTGTTCGGAGTCACCACACGAACTTCCCAGCGGCCAATGCCAAGATACGCGCATCTTGGTAGCTCTAGACCTAACCAAGGCCATGGTTAGCGACGGAGGGTTTTGAGGCCATTCTAGACATTATTGTTTATTTGTGAATGTTGAATTTACTTATTTCTAAGTATCTTGATATTTGGAAACTATCAACAAGTATTGTGCTTATGCTAGGTCCAGGATGGCATGTATTTTCATGATGTTTTCAAAGAATCTCTATTTATATTTCAATGAGAAAAGCTATGTTCTTATGAAACATTTGCTACTCAAAGTATTTTTCATTCTTGTTATGCATTGAAATATTTTTATGATGTTTATCTCTATTTGATCATGTTCGAACTATAGTCCTGTGACTAACCCCTCACTGAGTAACCTAGTTACTCATCCCCTCTTTCTTCCTCCCAGGTGTTAGCACAACGCAGGGGTGAAGACGTGAAGTGCTTGGCTAGAGTCTTCAGTGTCTTCTCATTTTGGGGTTATGTATGTTATTTATGTCTTGGCATGTATTGTTAGAGATCCACTATGTATTATTAAACCCTTTCATGTCTTCTCCATACTCATAATACTTGGTATGCTGGTGTAGTCAATATTTTGTAGGAGGAGTGTATCCTCTATCTGGAGTGGTTGATATTATCTTTCTTATGTACCCCTTGTCATGAGTATCAGTGTGTGTGGTACCTTGTTGAGTAATACAAGTAATTGTTGTTGAGTTATGTTTTGTGAATATAGATATATTGTACAGGGAACAGGTTAGCCTTACGACTACCTAGGGTTGAGGCAGTGTTAGACCTCCCCTGGGTTGTCGTGGCGGTATGTCGTGCTTGGGACCCGCGGGTTGGGGTGTGACACTTTATCTGAAGTACTAAGAGAAGAACTCCCTTGCAAAGGGTTGAGTGAATCCTAGCACTAGGGCTTAACTTAGATCAGGGTTCTTCCACCTAGACCAAAGGGTTAGAATTATAATTAGGGATAGGGTCGTTCACTTGGAATCCCTAGAACTCAATGCAATTTCACACGGTGCCAGGCATTAGTATGATGTACTCCCCTAGGACTTAGGTGACATGTCATCGAGATTTAAGGATCGTAGAGAAGTCTAGAGCCGGGTATAATGTGGGATTAGTCACGGTTGACCTTAGGTTTGGGACCGTGTGCTTAAGGATTCCCACGACTCATTAGACATCAATTAGATGGTATAATACTAGTCTTGCACTAGAAGCATTAGTCCTAAGGGGAACTTTGTCCGGGTACCCCATCTTTATATCGATTACCTCTCCTACCTCTATTGCTCTTCTTGTATATATATATATATATATATATATATATATATATATATATATATATATATATATATATGTATGTATGTATATTTCTCTCACAATCGTTTTCCTTCATAGCTAAATAGCAATAACACTTGTTTCTGAACAATATTCCTTGTGGATACGGCTACCCACTCACCAGGGTATTTTATTATTTGGACAACCCGTGCACTTGCGGTACACACGTAAGGGCTGTGTCATTTGTGCATTTGGGATAAAAAGCGCTACCTCGTATGAAGTATGTAGCTACTCTCATAAGTCGGATACAAGTTATGCCCTAGTGAGAGAAAGAGCTATCTTATGGGATGCGTGAAAGCTACTACCCTGGTAGAAAGAGCTACCTCCTCGAATGTGTGAAAGCGACCTTTGGCGACCGCCTAGGAAAGGGCTATCTTAGAGGTTGTGTGAAGCTACTATCTCCTTTCTTTTTGTACATAAATATGTACTTTTTAACAAGAGTTTGAGGAGTACTTTTTGGGTTGTCTTGAGTGAGTCCACACATACTTACACATTTTTGAGTTCTCTTTCTTTTTTATTCAATTTTTTACCTAGAGCAATGATATCTTTATGCAATGTTTTGATTTCCCCTTGTAGAATCCTTCTTTTGCACACTTGTGGTGAACCTAAGGCCGACCAATTTCAATTGTTCTTCCCAAGTACTTTCATGTTTTATTTTTGCTTGAGGACAAGCAAAAACTTAGGTGTGGGGGAGTTTGATAAGTGCTCGTGTTATAGTAACACGAAGTGTTATTGTCTTACATTGAGTATTACTTTTATCAGATTTTATCATTAATTAGTGTGTATTTGTGTGTTTTTGTGCATTCTTGGGTTGTGAAGCCAATTTGGAGAAAAAGAGCAAAGTTAGGTCATATTCACCATTGTTGGGGAGTTCTCGGACCAAGCAAGGAACAAGGCATGAGTCTGGACTTGTGGATGTGTGCCAACCTCCTTTGGAGAGGCACAAAGGCAGTCACATTCATAATAAGTCTAACTCGTGTAGCATTGGAGAACATCGCCAATCAAGAGAATGAAGCAATCGACATGATCTACCGTTGATTGTGTGCCCATTTCAACGGCCTAGATGAAGAACGACAAAATCAGGAGTATTTGATGTGCTAGCACTGTAGCAGTTACTGCAGAAGATCAATGCAACAATTACTATAGCACTTTACTGTTCACTACGCCAGAAAACTGAATTCAGAAAATTCACACGAGCGTGTGGAAATTCCACACGGCCATGTGAAATCCCGATTTCAACCGATTTACTGCCGCGACTCAGCACGATTTAAAGGCCTTTTGGGGACTTTTTCTGGATTTTTTCGCCTATCTTCTTGACAGTCACGGCTAGGGTTTGAAGAGGACTTTATGGAATATTGGAGCGCGCCATCGGCATCAACATCAAAGGCTATTGGGGGAGCTTTCGTCGGCACCGATCTGGCGAGGTGTGCTCTAAGCTTGATGAGGAGCTTGGTGAAGAGACTAATCGGCTGCACAAGACCACGGCCACGCTACATAAGGGGTTTTCATCTATGTTTTTTATTTGTGTTTATTCATATACCTTGATGGATTTGTTTAGCTCCATGAGGAGCTAAACTCCTTGTGGGTATTTAGACTTGTAAACCCTAGGAAGATTTTGTTTCTATCACATGTTATTATGCTTTCTTAATTGATGAATTTAATTGAGTTCCAATCTTGATTGATTCTTGTATTGATTTTCCCTTAGATGTGATACTAGGGTTAAGATTCATCTAGTTGTCCTTTGGAGGTGTGACAACTCCTCTAGGATTAGACTACTTGAGATTAGAGAGGGTCAAGACGGTGAGTCGTGAGATAGCGAAACATCCGCTTTCCCTTCCTGTGTGATTTTTCCTACCTCTGTGTTTCAAGAGTTCTTAGTGGTTGAAATAGAGTGAAGTGCTAGGAGATGAATTCCTCTGGGGCTTAGTTCATAAGTGACAGAGTGAAGAGTCATAGTGAACCTAGTGCTGGGGATTAGTTGAAACTAGGGTTTTTCCACCTGGACCAAAGGGTTAGAACTACATTTAGGAACATGGCTAATCACTTGGAATCCCTAGAATGTAAAGCAATCCCACGTAGTATGAGGCTTGGGAAGATGGACTCCCCTAGGACTTAGTTGACAGGTTAATGAGACTTAAGGGTTGTAGTAAAACCTAATGGCAGGGCATAATGTTAGGTTAATCACGCTTGACCTTAGCTTTGGGACTGTGTGCTTTAGGATGTCCACGACTCATTAAAAATCAATAGGAGAGTGATAGGGGACCTAAAGTGCACGGGTTGTCTCAGTAATAATAGTACCCTCGTGAGAGGGTAGTCGAATCCATAGGGAGTAGGGATGGAAGACACAAGCGTTTGCTAATTAGCTAGTGCGATGTACGGAGAGTGAAAACAGAATCAGTGTGTGTATGCAAGAGTAATTAAAAGAAACAAGAAATAAAAGAGAAATATGGAAGATAGGAGAATGCAAGCAAAAAGTGAGAGAAGGACAATCAATGAGTGAAATAGTGTACCTGGACAAGCTACCCCTAGGATTAATGCTTTTAATATAAGACAATGCTATTATACTCTCCTATTGATGTTTAATGAGTCGAGGATATTCTTAGATACACGGTCCCAAACCTAAGATCAACTGTGACTAATCCTAATCATTATGCCCCGTCATTAGGTTTTATTACAACCCTTAACTCTTGTTGACCTGTCAACTAAGTCCCATGGGAGTCCATCTTCCTAAGCCTCACACTATGAGAGATTGTTTTAAGTTCTAGGGATTCCTAATGAAAGACCCTGTTCCTATGTATAGCTCTAACCATTTGGTCCAGATGAAAGAACCCTAATCTCAATTAAGCCCCAGTGATAAACGCCTAAATGTACGTATTATTCATGTACGTGTACGTATAAAATGAGTATTTTTGAATGTGTGGATGTCCGTTTTCGGTCTAAATTGGTTCATTTCGTGTTACAGGTACAAATGTTACCGTGGGGAGCTCGACAACATGATTTAAGGAGAAATTGGCAAGGAAAACACTATTTTCGAGCCCAACTGTAGCAACCACTGTAGCACGAACACTTGAAGAAACGGTGTGGTCTGGAGGTTCATGCGGGTTACCATACGGGCGCATTGCAGGCTGCATACGGTACTGTAGTATGGTACTGTAGCGGCACTGTAGCAACTTACGCGATTTTCAGGATTTCTCGAAAACTTTCTCTCCCCGCATGCGGGGCCGCATGGGAGGCCGCATAGCTCGCTGGAATTAGTTTTTAATTGTTTTTTGTATCATTTTGAGGGGGACTTTTGGAAGAGTTTTGGAGGAGACTCTTGGGCCGCCGCCCCACCTCTTTTGGCGGTGATTTCCGGCGATCTACGGCACAAAGCTTCACCAAGAGGGAGGCAACATTGAAGGAGAAGATTAGAGGGAAGATCCACGACATTGAGGCTTATCTTCAAGGTTTTCATCCATCCAAGGGGTTCCAAGGCTAGAGGGAGTATTTCTTACTTCATTTCTTGTTTTGTTATTCCTTGGAGTTGTATGAGTTGTCCTCTTTTATGAGGAACTAACTTATTTGTGATTTGGACACGATGAACTTTGTGGTTGATTGTTTGTAATTTGGATGATAATCTTTATTGATGCATTGTGTGATGTTGTATTTCTTTTATGCAATCTTGTAGTTTGTGGTTCAAGCCTTGTGTACTTTGATGTGTTGATTTGCATGAGAACTCTGTATTTCAACTTCTAGGTTGTACTTGGTTGAGTGACCATCGCCCTTGTCCTAGACACACTAGGCTTGGAAGGGATACATGTATGAATACGTCGTGACCATTTTGTATTTGTACCCCTCCAACCGTTAGGGTTGAACCTAGATATTGTGTTTGACTCTAATTTGAGATTTCCCTAGGCGTAAAGCAATCGTGTGAGGATTTGGGCGGAAGTGATTCCGTATTCCAATACTCATACTGGATTAGGGGTTATCACCGTGACCATCGGGGTGACCTAGTTTAGGAATCTCTTGGCCCAACTACCATCATAACATTTCATCCTATATTCAGGGCTTAATGACAACCCTAGGGGGATTTGTTGTCCAAATCACGCCTTCGCATGTTTGATTCTCCCTTGTTTGCTAAATGTGTGTTGTAGTAGCCCGGATTTCATTATAGTTATTTCCTTCTCCATTTTGTAATTATTGCTTGATAATCGAATTGCTAGGTTAGGAAATAGATGAAGGGGAAGTAATAGTAGTTCCTTGGCCCTTGGGAATACGACCCCCTCATGCTTGCGCGAGGGGTATTACTTGGCGACCGGTGCGCTTGCGCGATCTTACCACCCAGCACTAGGATTCACTACAACCCTTTACTCTAATGCTCACGCAACTAAGCCCCAGGGGAGTTCATCTCCTAGCACTTCACTCTATTTTGACCGCTAAGAACTCGTGGAACATGGAGTTAGGAAAAATCACATCGGAGAGGAAAGAGGACGTTTCTCTACCTTACGACTCACCCTCTCAACCCTCTCTAATCTCAAGTAGTCTAACCCTATAGGAGTTGTCACACCTCCAAGGGATAACCTAAACGATTCTCAATCCTAGTGTCACGGTTAAGTGAAAATCAATACAATATGTAATTAAAATTGAAACTCCATTACATTCATCAATAAAGAAAGCATAATAACGTGTCATAGAAACATAATCATCCTAGGTTTTACAAGCCCGAATATCCACAAGGGGTTTAGCTCCTCATGGAGCTATACAAATCCATCAATGTATATGAATGAATACAAATCGAAAATATAGATGAAAACCCCTTTGTATAGCGTGGCCGTGGTCTTGTGCGGCCGCGGGGCATTAATGTTGATGCCGATGGCGCGCTCCAATCCTCCACAAGGTCCTCTCCAAACCCTAGCCGAAACTCCCCAGAAAATAGGCAAAAAAGATCCAGAAAAAGTCCCAAAAGAGCCTTTAAATAGTGTTGAGTCACATCATCAAATCTGCTGAAATCGGGATTTCACATGGGTGTGTGGAATTTTCACACGCCAGTGTGAAGTTTCTGTTTTTCTGAATTTCGGCGAACAGTGAACAGTAACCTTTTACAATACTTTTGCTATAGTGTTTTGCTACAGTGCTGCTATAGTACTCTCGCCGAAATGCTCCCAAATTCATCGTTCTTCATCGAGACAGTTGAATTGGGCACACAATCAACGGTAAATCATATCGATTGCTTCAATCCTCCTTGGTAAAGTTCTCCTATGCTACACGAGTTAGACTCATTGTAAGTGTGACTACCTTTGTGCCCCTCCAAGTCTCGACTCATGCCTTGTTCCTTGCTTGGTCCGAGAATTCCCCAACAACGATGAACATGATCTAACTTTGCGCTTTTTCTCCAAACTAGCTCCACAACCCTACAATGCACAAAAATACACAAATGTATAAAATTTAATGATAAAATCTGATAAAAGTAATGCTCAATGTAAGATAATAACACTTCGCATTATTATAACATGAGCACTTATCAAAGAGTATAATACATTATCTTGCACTAGAACATTAATCCTAGCGGTAGCTTGTCCGGGTACCCTATTTCACTCTTGATTATTTATCTCTTTTACTCTTAGCTTGCATCTTCTTATCTTCCATATTTCTCTTTATTTTCTTATTGCTTTCGATCACTCTTGCACACACACATTGATTCTTGCTCTCACTTTCAGTACATCGTAATAGCTAAATAGCCATTTCTTGTATCTACAATTCCTACTCCCTGTGGATTCGACTACCCGCTCACCGAGGTACTATTATTACTGTGACAACCCTTATACTTTCGTGCCCCTGTCACACAGTTAAGCCCCAGTGGAGTTCATCTCTTAGCACTTCACTCTATTATGGCCGCAAAGAACTCTTGGAATGTGGAGATAGGATAAATCATGGCAGAAGGGAAAGGGGGCGTTCCTCCATCTCTTGACTCATCCTCTCAAGCCTCTTCAATCTCGCTTATTCTAATGCTAATGAAGTTGTCACACCTTCAATGGATTACCTAGATGGATTCTCAACCCTAGTGTCACTCTAAGGGAAAATCAACACAATAAGCATTCAAGATTGCAACTCAATTAAATCATCAATTAAAGAGGTATAATAGAAGTCAATGAAATAAAATCATCCTAGGGTTTACAAGTCCAAGCACCCACTAGGGGTTTAGCTCTCCATGGAGTAATGCAAAATCAATAGTGAAATCCAATATAAGTGCAAGTAATCCATAAAGATAACTCCCTTGTCGTCCGAGTTGATGGTCTTTAAGAGCCACCTTGTCTTCTCCAAAGACTACTCCATCGATCCTAGGGAACACCTCTCAACAACCTCTCCAAGCCATAGCCGCGCTTTCCCCAAAAAATAGCCGAAAAATAAGAAAAGGATCCCCAAATAAAACCCAAATTGTGGTATTTATAGGGCTAAAATCAGGCATTCACAAGGCCATGTGGAATTTCCACACACCGGTGTGGATTTCCATGTTGTATTTTCCTGCATTCTATGAATAATAACTTCTACAGTACTTGTGCCCAGTACTTTACTACAGTGATTCTACTATAGGGATTTCGCTCTAATGCTCCCGACTTTATTTTCATCATCGAGGCTGGGAAGTTGGGCCCACAACCATGCAGTAGATCGCGCCACCACTTACTTTCGAACACATTGATGAAGCTCTTCAATGTTACACAAGTCGGACCCTATGAGTGTGACTACATTCGTGCCCCTCCAATTTATGTATTTATTTGAGCACTTTGGAGGTTGGCGCACACTCACATGTCTACAACTTGTCCAAAAATCTCCTTAACAATTGCGTCCATGATCTATTTTTTGCTTTCTCTCTTCCAAACTTATGACCACAACCCTAAATGCACAAAAGAACACATATACATATGAATAAGTGATAAAACATGATAAAGATGAAGCTCAATGTAAGAAAAGTATACTTCGTATTACTTATACACGACCACTTTTTAGGGGTCTACATCTGAATCTGATAAGGAACCTAGTACATCGGCGACGTCACAAGTAGGGCGAGCAAGACCACACATTGATCATTCACTGATCATTGCTGGATTGCATCAAGATATTGCCATGCTTATTCAAGGACAGCAAGAACTTCTAAGAGGCCAGCAGAGCATTATCACCCTTCTACAGCGTCCATGTTCCCCAACTTCCACTGACAATTGGGATGATTGGGACTGAGAGGTCATTTTCCTTTCATATTTCCTTTCTTTCCTTTGGTGCACTTGTGACAGGGGCCTGAAAGTGCACGGGTTGTCAAAGTAATAAAATACCCTGGTGAGTGGGTAGTTGTATCTACAGGGAATAGGGATTTAAGATACAAGTATTCACTATGTAGCCAATACGATGTGTGAAAAAAAATTAATGAGTGAGTGTGAAAGAACTAATAAAAACAAGAATTAAAATAGAATTGTAGAAGGTGAGAGAGTGCAAGTAAGATTAAAGGAGTAGGACAAGCAATGAATAAAGATGGGTACCCGGACAAGCTACCCCTAGGACTTATGCTTCTAGTGCAAGAATATGCTATTATACTCTCCTATTGATGTTAATTGAGTAGAGGAGATCCTTAAACACATGGTCCCAAACCTAAGGTCAACCGTGACTAACCCTAACACTATACCTCGGCATTAGGTTTCACTACGACCCTTGACTCTCGTTGACCTATCAACTAAGCCCTAGGGGAGTCTATCTACCTAAGCTTCACACGGCGTGGAATTGCTTTAAGTTCTAGGGATTCCTAGTTATTAACCCTGTTCCTATGTGTAGTTCTAATCCTTTGGTCTAGGTGAGAGAACCCTAGTCTAAATTAAGTCCCAGCACTAAGATTCATTTCAACCCTTCACTTTGTTGCTCGCGCAACTAAGCGTTAGGGGAGTTTATCTCCTAGCACCTAACTCTATCTCGACCGCGAATAAATCATGGAACATGGAGGTAGGGAGAATCACATCGGAGTGGAAAGGGGACGTTCCGCTACCTCACGACTCACCCTCTCAACCCTCTTCAATCCTAAGTAGTCTAATCCTATAGGAGTTGTCACACCTCCAAAGGATAACCTAGATTATTCTCAAACCTAGTGTCATGGCTAAGGGAAAACAAAAACATGAAGAATTTAAGATTGAAACTCAATTTTATTCATCAATAATGGAAAAGCATAATAGCAATGTCAAAGAAACATAATAATCCTAGGGTTTACAAGTCCGAATACTCACAAGGGGTTTAGCTCCTCATGGAGCTATAAAAATCCATCAAATAATAAAAAGAACACAAATCAAAAGCATAGATCAATATAATAGCAATGTCGATGCCGATGACGAGCTCCAAAACTCCATGAAGTCCTCTCCAAACCCTAGCCGTTACTCTCTAGAAGTTAGGGCAAAGAAGAGCCAAAAAGATCTCAAAACAAGCTCCAAAACGGGCTTTTATAATGTTGAGTCGCGGCTTTAAATCGCAGAAATCAGGATTTCACACGGCCGTATGGAATTTTCACACGCCCGTGTGAAGTTGCGGGTTTTTTGAATTTCGGCAGACAGTGAACAGTAACTTGATACAATATTTTGCTACAGTACTTGCTGTAGTACTGCTACATTATTGTGCCGAAATGCTCCCCAATTCGTCGTTCTCCATTGAGACCATTGAATTGGGCACACAATCAATGGTAGATCGTGTCGGTTGCTTCAAATCTCCTAATTGGTGAAGTTTTCCTTGTTAGCACAACCTAGACTTATTGTGAATGTGACTGTCTTTGTGCCCCTCCAAAAGAGATTGGCACACACTCACAAGTCTATGCTCATTCTTGTTCCTTGCTTAGTCCGAAAATCTCCCCAACAACGGTGAACATGATCTAACTTCGTTCCTTTTCTCCAATTTATCTTCACAACCCTACAATGCACAAAAGTAAACAAATGCACACTTTTTAGTGATAAAATCTTATTAAATCAATGCTCATTGCAAGATAATAATACTTCGCATTACTATAACATGAGCACTTATCAAATCCCCCCACACTTAAGCTTTTGCTTGTCCTCAAGCAAAATAGAACGTGAAAGTACTTGGGAAGAACAATTGAAAGTGCTCGGCCTTAGGTTCACCAAAAGTGTGAAAAAGAAGCATTCTACAAGTAAGGGGAAATCAAAACATTGCATAAGGTTATCATTGCTCTAGCTAAAAACTCGAATCAAAAAAGATAACAACTCGAAAACGTGTAAGTGTGTGCGAATTCACTTAAGAGAGTACTCCTCAAACTCTTGTTACAAGGACTTATTTATATACACAAAGTAAGGAAGTAGTAGCTTCATTCAACCTTTAAGGTAGCCCTTTCCTAGATGGCCGCCAAATGTGGCTTTCAAACTTTCGAGGAGGTAGCTCTTTCTACCGGGGTAGTAGCTTTCACGCTTCCCATGAAATAGCCCTTTCTCTCATTAGGGCATAACTTGTATCCAACTTACGAGAATAGCTACATACTTCATAGGAGGTAGCTCTTTCCACCCCAAATGCAAAGCTAAACTAGTATTCACAACTCACAAGTTTTTTTTTTTAGCTACATAGAACTTCAAAACTTACTAAAGTAATACTAAACTAGTCCTTAAAATTTCGAGTTCGGGTTTCTAAAAGATTTCAAAAGTGAGTAGTGCAATAAGGGGTAATCGAGCAAAAATCCCCTAAAATTCAAGTAAAACTAGAGCATGATAGGATACAATGTTAAAAATTCTCCTAAACTCTAAGAATACAACAGTTGCAAATAAGGTGAACCTCCACAGGCTACATGAGCATAGGCAATTGAACGCACAAGTAAAGGTGTGTGCAAAGTGAACTCCCCCCCAACACTCAAGATGTACATTGTCCCGAATGTACGCATGTAAGCACAATAAAATAGTAAAAGTTGTAAAACAATTAGTGTGGAAGTAGGCAATTGAAACATTACTCCCCTTAACTCCAAGTATTGCATTTGGTGGAGCTAGGATCATTGAGAGTTGAGTCTCAATGAGTTGTGAATCACGCAGGGTCCCATGACCGTGCCTATAACTATTACTTAGATTCCTTACATCCATACCATTTGCGCACACACACACAAGGGTTCAGTATAGCTCAAGAAACCAAAATAAAGCTCCAGTATATAAAAATATGAAAATGAAATACAACTCCAGACAAAATAAAGCAAAATAAAGATAAACTACGAGTCCAAAATATAAAAGAAAAAGTACAACTGAAATCAAAATAAAAATAAAACCACGACGCCTCAGTGTCGGTATCCTGCTGTGGGCTCTCTGGTGCTGCGGAAGGCTCTGAAGGTGCTGGTGGCTCGGCTACTGCTGGAACCGGATAAGGTGTTGGAGTAAAGGCTCCGGGTCGGACCACAAAAGGTGATGTCATGGCTCGCTCGAGTAGCTACTGAACAAGGTCTAATCGAGCCATGACATCAGTGTGCTGTGATATGTGTGCAGCCCTGACCTCGGCCAACTCTGTCTACAGAATACCCACAGCACTCTCGAGGCTCTCGAATCTATCCTGGCCTCGAGATGGAGAAAATATCCGAACTAGAGGTGGCTCCGATGCTGTGGGTGGTACCTCAGTCTCTGCCTGTCCTGGAGGTGGCTCCAGTACTGCCTGTGAGCCCTCGGCATGATCTAACTGGGGTATGATCCATACATAAGTCCCTAATCCAGCTCTGCGGTTCATACCCATCAGCCTCAACGTCTCTGTTCCTAGAGGAACCGGTACTGTCGTCTTCTCAGTCCCTCGAACCCCGTCTCTAAGTCCCAGGCCAATGATCAAGCAGGTGATGTATGAGCCTGCGAAGATAACTCCGACTCTGGAGTACTGGCCCTGATGGCGTATGTACTCTGCTACGATGTGACCCAGGTGGAGTGGCTCGCTCTCCACCAATGAATACAAGTACAGGAGCTCCTGGCGGCTCAAGACCCCAGTGCTGTATCCTCGGCCGCTCACTGATCGGCTAAGTATGGCATGGAGGTATCTGTGAGAAATCCTGGACAAGCACGTAGCCTTAGACACCCCCAGCTCATACTGTCCCTGTCCGCATAATCTGCTATAGGCACGCTGCGGGGTCAGGGTACCCCGATAATCCGTCCGTAGCAGCGCGTACTCCTCTGTGTCTGTATACGCCTCATCATATAACCCCATCATGATCGAGAACTGCTTGATACTCAAACTGAAGTGCTGAGCGAGGGCACGAAACTATACTCAAATAATGATAGTAGCTGGATCAGTGAAACTGTCGTATCCTCGGTCAAGCTCAAATAGTGATAGGACCTCTAGAGTGAGTGATCAGATCGTTGGGTCTCTGATAGACAGTAAACGGCCCTAGCTACCAACTACGAGTAGCTCATCGATCTCATTTGCGATGCTGTCTCCCCCCTGTATACTTCTCACTATACTCAAATCGGCATATCGTGTCTGTCTGAATTGGAGTGTCGATAGCGTCTTGAATCTGTCCCTGTGCTCTGGTAAGTCGAAATCCATCTCTTCGGGGGGTGGGCTGGGATCACGGGGTCACTTCCCTGCATGCTTCTTAGCCCTGGAAGACATATCTACAAAATTGAGAAGAAAGACGATCAAAAACAGTTAAAATACTCAATCTGCAGAAATCCACACTGCCGTGTGGATCGTGGGGCGAAAGAGCCGCACGGCCGTGGAGGCCAAAAACCTTGTTTTTACACTCTAATTGGCTCTAAAATCTTTCTAAACATATTCGCATATACTTTAATTGTTTAACCCAAACGAAATAATCAAGAAGAACGAATTAAATCAAGATTTGATGAAGAGAAGAGGGTTAAATTTTCTTACCGACGGTGTTGATGAAGAAAACCTTGAAATTGGCCGGAAAACTCCAAATAAAATCTCTAGAAAACTCAGAAAAGATCGGGGAAGCGATTGAGAGAGTCGGAGAATGTTTAAGAATGATTAGATGAAGAGGCACGAGTGAAATCTAAAAGAAAACGCGTGGCTTTTGAAGTTCTGGGGATTCACATGGCCATGTGGAAATACCACACAGGCCGTGTGCCTCATAAATTAGGGTTCACAGGGGCCCACACACGCCCCTATGTGCACTCTAGTCACTCTCTGGACTACCCCACATGGCCGTGTGAGACTCCCATACGGCCGTGTGCCTTCACAGGGGACTCCACAAGGGCTGGTACACGCCCCTGTGGATTCACGGGAAACACAGAAGGTCTCTGGAAAATTTCACATGGCCGTGTGCAAATTCCACACGACCGTGTGCCCATCTTGGCCAAGAACACAAGGCCAGCCACAGGGGAACCCACATGCCCGTGTGACTTCTTTGGTTCGTCTCGAGAATTGTCTAAGTGTTTCACATGGCTGTGTGCATAATCCACATGGCCGTGTGCGTTTTACAAGCCCTCCCACAGGGGCAGCCACACGCCCCTGTGGTTTCTCGGGAAAATAGAGGGGATTTCTGCAGAGTTTCACACGGCCGTGTAGAAATTCCACACGGCCGTGTACCTTAACACAGGGTTACTCACAAGGGGATCCACAAGCCCCAGTTGACTCAATGGACTGAGAGCTTAAGTTCTGCAGGTTTTTACACGGCCGTGTGCCCCTTCTGAAATTTTTCACAGGGGCAAGGTCATGCCCCTGTGTCTTCTCTTGTTGAGCCCTAGAGTGGTAACAAACGCCCGTGTGTTAATTCCACACGGTCGTGTGTTTTCTCTGGTTAACTTAGAAAAATTCACAGACTTACAGAAAAACTCAAAAACATCAACACAATAGGTAGAGCCTGTGAATACTATAAAAACATGACCAGATACCATTGAAACCACGCTCAACCGGCTCAAACTTCGTCAATTATCATTTAGGCACACGAAAACGTCAACAATCCACAATGAAATCACAGCATACGAACATGAAGATCAGGACACCTACACTATAACTTTTATTCAACCTAAAACTAAACTAAGTCCTAGAAAAACTGTAAAACGTTGGCTTGCCTCCCAAGAAGCGCTTGTTTAATGTCACTTAGCTTGACGTATGATAAGTGCTTGTGTTATAGTACCGCGAAGCGTTATTATCTTACATTAAGCATATCTTTTATCAGTTTTTATCACTAAATGGCGTGCATTTGTGTATTCTTGTGCATTGAAGGTTTGTGGAGCTAAATTGGAGAGGAATAACGAAATTAGGTCGTGTTCACCGATGTTAGGAAGTTTTCGGACCAAGCACGGAACAAGGCACGAGCTTGGACTTGTGAGTGTGTGCCAACCTTCTTTGGAGGGGCACAAAGGTAGTCACATTCACAACAAGTCTAACTCGTGTGGCTTAGGAGAACTTCACCAAGAAGGAGACTTGAAGCAATCGGCACAATCTACCATTGAATGTGTGCCCAATTCAATGGCCTCGATGAAGAACGACGGATTCGTGAGCGTTTTGGGCGAGTACTGTAGCAACACTGTAACTTGTTACTGTAGCAAATTCAGAATTCTAGAGAATTCACACGGGCGTGTGGAATTAACACACGGCCGTGTGAATTAATTTTTCAGCAGACAGAAACTTCACACGCCCGTGTGTTAATTCCACACGGCCGTGTGAAGCCCCCGATAAGTCAAATTTTAAAGCCGCGATTCAACATTATAAAAGGCGATTTTGGAGACCTTTTGGGAAGATCTTTTGACCTATCTTTCTCTTCAACTTGGGGAGTGCGGCTAGGGTTTCGGAGAGGAATTCGTGGAGGTTTAGCGCGCGTCATCGGCATCGTCACCGACGTTCGACGGCCGCACAAGACCATGGCCACACCATACGCAAGGGGGTTTTCATTGATGTCCTTATTTTGTGCTTTCTTTCATACATTGATGAACATGTATAGCTCCATGAGGAGCTAAACCCCTTAAGGGTATTCGGACTTGTAAACTCTAGGGTTATTATGTTTCTTTGACATTATTATTATGCTTTTCCATTATTGATGAATAAAATTGAGTTTCAATCTTAATTTCATCTTGTTAATGTTTTCTCTTAGATGTGACACTAGGATTGAGAACAATTTAGGTTGCCTTTTGGAGGTGTGACAACTCCTTAGGGTTAGACTACTTAAGATTGAACAGGGTTGAGAGGGAGAGTTGTGAGGTAGAGATGTACCCCTTTCCCCTCCGATGTGGTATCTCCCTACCTCCGTTTCCTTGATTTCATAGCGGTTGAAATAGAGTGAAGTGCTAGGCAGATAAACTCCCCTGGGGCTTAGTTACGCAAGTAACAGAGTGAAGGGTTGAAGTGAATCCTATGCATTGAGGCTTAATCTAGACTAGGGTTCTTCCACCTGGACCAAAGGGTTAGAACTACACATAGGAACAGGTTTTACCATTAGGAATCCCTAGATCTTAAAGCAATCCCACGTAGTGTGAGGTTTAGGTAGATATACTTCCCTGGGGCTTAGTCGTGCGAGCGATAGAGTGAAGGGTGACGTAAATCATAATACCGGGGCATAGTGTTGGGGTTAGTCACGGTTGTCCTTAGGATTGGGACCGTGAGTCTTAGGATATCCTCGACTCGATTAAACATCAATAGGAAAGTATAATAGCACAGTCCTGCACTAGAAGCATAGACCCTAGAGGTAGCTTGTCCGGATGCCCTATTTCATTCATTAATAGTCCCCTCCATTCTCTTTTACTTGCACTCTCTCATCTTCCATCTTTCTATTTAATTTCTTGTCTTTTAGTATAATTGTTTCCATAATTCACTCATCGAATCAATTGATCACTTTTCCGTACTTTGCATAGGTTTAATAGTAAAATCTTGTATTCTAACTCCCTATTCCCTGTGGATTCGACTACCCTTTCACCGGGATAACTTTTATTACTTCGACAAACCCGTGCACTTTTGGGCTTCCTGTCAACGTACCTGCCTTACCTTATGGCGGTTGAATAAAGAATATCTCCTTGTCATTGTTACAAACGTCGCCTCCAAAGTATGGCTTCAACCGATGCCCATTCACCTTGAATGTTCCCTTCTCCGGATGAGTGATCTCAATTGCCCTATGCGGTGATACTTGAGTGACTGTGTACGAGCCAAACCATCTAGACTTCTGTTTTCCAGGGAAGAGTCGCAATTGAGAATTGAATAGTAGCACTTGGTAACCTACTTTGAACTCTTTGGGCAACTTGATATGCTTGTCATGCCACTTTCGAATCTTCTCCTTGTAAATTCTAGCATTCTCATATGATTTCAATCTCCATTCATCGAGCTCATTGAGATGAAGTAATGTTTGTTCACCGGCTTTTCTCAAATCAAACTTTATTGCTTTGATTGCCCAATATGCTTTATGTTCAAGTTCCACGGGTAGATGACATGACTTTCCGTAGACCAGATTGTAAGGAGTGGTTCCTATTGGAGTCTTGTACGCTGTGCGATGAGCCCAAAGTGTATCATCCAACCGCTCAGACCAATCTCGCTTCCCTTGTTCCGCCGACTTCGTCAAGATTCGCTTGAGTTCTCTGTTTGTGACTTCTAGTTGACCACTAGTTTGGGGATGATATAGAGTGGCAAGGCGGTGTCTTACCCCATATCGCTTCAACACTTTTTCTAATTCGGCGTTGCAAAAATGAGTCCTTCGATCACTAATGGTGATTCGCGGGGTTCCAAACCGGGTAAACAACCTCTTCAAAAATTTTACCACCATTCTAGCATCATTAATCAGCAATGCTTGTGCTTCAACCCATTTGGAGACATAATCGACCGCCACTAATATGTATTGGTTCCCGTTAGACTTTGACAACGGCCCCATGAAGTCAATAGCCCAAACATCGAAAACTTCACAGAATTGCATAGGATTCTGAGGCATCTCATCCCGCCGAGATAAATTTCCTACCCTCCGACAATTATTACATCGAAGAACAAACTGGTGCGCATCGTGAAAGAGTGTCGCCTAATAGAATCCTGCAGCCAAGACTTTTTCTGTGGTTCTACTTAATGCATAATGGCCCCCAACTGGGCTTGAATGACAATGAGCAAGGATATCCCATCCTTCCTCCCGCGATACACATATCCGAACTATATGATCTGCACATATGCGGAAGGGGAATGGATCATCCCAAAAATAATTCTTCAAATCGCTAAAGAACTTCTTTTTTTGTTGGAATGTAAGCCCTTATTTGAGGACATTCCCTGACAAGTAATTAGCGAAATTTGCAAACCATGGAGTATTACCTAATGATGTTGATTTCTGAATTGAATACAAGTGTTCCTCCGAGAAGAAGTCATTGATCTCCTTGCTTGATGGCTCTTGCGCAATGCTACCTTCTAACCGCGACAAGTGATCCGCCACTACGTTTTCAGTTCCTTTCTTATCCTTTATCTCCATATCAAACTCCTGTAAGAGTAGTATCCAACGGATCAATCTTGGTTTCGCATTAATTTTGGTCATGAGGTAACGGGGAGCTGAATGGTCTGTAAACACGATGACTTTAACAAGATAAGATACGGCCTGAACTTATCGATGGCAAACACTAACACTAATAATTCCTTCTTTGTAGTAGTGTAATTCTCCTGCGCATCGGTGAGAGTCTTACTCGCATAATAAATAGGTTGGAATTGCTTGCCCTTCCTTTGTCCCAAAACTGCTCCGACAGCATAGTCACTAGCATCGCACATGAGCTCAAACGGTTTGTTCCAGTCTGGGGTGATTAAGATTGGAGCTTGAACTAGTTTTTCTTTTAACACAATAAAAGCTGCTACACAGTCTCCCTTTATGTTTATTGGTGGAGGAAGTTTATCTATGACTTTGATTTTTCCCTTATCCACCTCCATACCCATGTGGGAAATCTTATGCCCGAGAACAATAGCTTCCTGAACCATGAAGTGACACTTCTCCCAATTTAACATAAGATTTGTGACACACCCCTTTGCGTGTGTGTACCGCAAGTGCACGGGTTGTCGAAGTAATAATTACCCTGGTGAGTAGGGTAGTCGAATCCACAGGGAACAGGGCTACTAGTACTAACTTCTTCTCTGCAATCTAGCCTAATGACCAATGTGATTTTGTGGTGATCTAGTGTGCATAGAAATTAATACCAGAGATGAATAGGCAAAAGGTAAATAAAGGGAGATCTCAATCAATGAAGATGAGATACCCGGGCAATGCTCCCCCTAGGCTCTATCATGAAGTGCAAGACTAACTAAATGCTTCTAAACCGAGTTCTATGAGTCGAGGTAATCCAAGAATAATCGGTCCCTGCTTCCAGGCTGATAAGTGCCAAAATACATCATGTTTTAGCGATGATGTTCTTGTACATTCATGCAACTTATGTGTATTTTCGATGAGTTTTTGCGCACTTGATGTTTTATTTTCATTTCAGGGTTTCGAGGACCAAGTGCGCAAGTTTCGACCGTATTCGTGTCATTCCGGGGAAGATTGAAGAAGAAACGAAGAGTTGGAGCACCCTGGAAGCCGACGCGCCGCACACGGACACATTTTCTCGGCCGTGTGCGGCTACTGTGCGGCCCGCACAGTGGCCGCACAAGGGAGACAGAGAGGTGTGCGGCCAGTGTGCGGCCCGCACACTGGCCGCACAGCACAGCCAGAAGGCTGTGCGGGCACTGTGCGGCCCGCACAGTGCCCGCACACCTTCGGGCTATATATGCTTGTTCTGAAGAGTTTTTGAGGGGAATTTTTGGGTTCTCATCCGGCCTCCACTTGTCCTAGACTTCATTTCACCATTTCTTGAGGGATTTTGGAGGGATTTTCGGCTAGATTCGAAGGAGAGAAGAAGGGGAAGACGTTGAGAAGCTTCATAGGGCTCGCCGGCGCGGATCCGACGAGCTACGCCATCAACCCTAGTCGACATCTTCGAGGGGGTTTTTCTTGTTTTTATTGGATGGAATTGTTGTATGATGAGCTCCTTAGTTTTGTGATGTTGAACTAAACCTCCCAAGGCCGCCGGGCTCCCGGTGAACCTTGGGAGGAGACTTTGTATGAATGACCTATATTTTGCTTTAAATGAATGTGTTAGTTTGATTGTTTGGTTTTAATTCATCATCATGTTGTTCATTCTACAATGGATGGATTCCGTAGAATTGATTTTGAATGATACTTGTTTGGCGGGATGCTAGCTTGTATTAGGTCCTTTGATGAGTTAAAGAGGGTAACATGTATTAATACACCGGAGGTTCCGGGTGTTAATAGCCTCCCGCGCGATTAGGGTTAATTTAGCCGAGAGCGTGCATTAGATTAACCCTAATCAAGACTCCTTGTTCTCATTGACATCGTAGGGGTATTTTCTGGATAGAGAAACCCGTACTGGATTAGGGCTACACTACGGAGGTTCCGGGGTAGTCGACATCCGAGTCTAGCGGACCGAAACCAAGCCAACCCTAGTTTTATAATTATCTTGGTCGTTCGTATTTAGTCTTCTCCCGGGGGAATCCTCGCCCGAGGCCTTCCATAATTATTGGATTCTTCATCTCTATTTTATTCCGGATTGAGTTTTATCTTATTTGCATTTCTTTACTTGTTTTTATTATTTTAATATTACTTCAACCCTGTTTCGATCGACTAGAAAGTGACTCCCAAAAGGAAGTAATAGTAGATCTCGGACCCTTGGGAATACAACCCTCCTCGTGAGGTTTATTACTTGACGACCCGTGCACTTGCGGCCGGGGAGTCGCATGCTAGCTCTGTAGCTAGTCGCGCGCTCGCTCATCAAGTTTTTGGCGCCGTTGCCGGGGAACATCCGAGAATACTAGGAAAACTTTTGGATCATTGCTCTAGTCATTTCGCTTTCATTTGTAATTATTCACTAATATCTCTCTCTTTGTCTCTTGTGCATTTCCAGGTACCCCATTTTAAACCTTCACATCGATGGATCAATACTTGAGTGAACCTACTTCTCACTACTTGGATCAATGGAAAAGGCAGTTTCTGGTTCATAATGAAGGCTCTAATTTGAAGACTACGGATCAGGATGATTGTACTCTCAGCAACAACGAATTTTTTTCGCGATTCATGAGTGGAGCCGAGTATGTAAATTCTGTTCAGAACGGAGCTCACAACCGGCAGCCGACCACAGATCACGAGTTTACCACTTTTTTGCCTCCTAAGCAGTCTGTGTGCGAGGTGCAAGATGAATTTGAATCTGACAACTCTATTGATGATGAGATGGAAGAATTTGAGAGAATACAACGTGATAACATGAACAGACTAAAGCCATCTGTCGATGAACCACCAGAATTGGAGTTGAAGGAATTACCCCCACACCTTGAATACGCATTTCTTGATGGAAATCTTAAGTTACCAGTGATAATTTCCTCTAGCCTGTCAACAGAGCACAAGAATGAACTCTTAAAGGTGTTAATGAGGCACAAGCGGGCGTTGGCGTGGAAGATTTCAGATATCCGGGGGATAAATCCATCTTTCTGCACTCATAAAATTCTAATGGAAGACAACCACAAGCCGTCGGCCCTCCCGCAACGGAGGTTAAACCCGAATATGAAAGAAGTGGTAAAAGCTGAAGTGATCAAACTGCTAGACGCCGGCATAATCTACCCAATCTCTGATAGTGCTTGGGTCAGTCCCACCCAGGTGGTACCAAAGAAAGGGGGCATGACAGTAGTGACTAACGAGAAGAATGAGCTCATCCCTACTAGGCAGGTCACTGGTTGGAGAGTCTGTATTGATTATAGAAAGCTCAATGACGCCACTCGCAAGGATCATTTCCCTCTTCCGTTCATTGATCAGATGCTCGAAAGGTTGGCCGGACACGAATACTATTGCTTTCTTGATGGTTTTTCCGGGTACTTTCAAATTCCCATAGCCCCTGAAGACCAAGAGAAAACCACTTTCACCTGCCCTTATGGTACATTTGCTTACCGCAGAATGCCTTTCGGGTTGTGCAATGCCCCTGCCACATTTCAGAGATGCATGCTTGCTATCTTCGAGGACATGGTTGAAAACACGATGGAAGTGTTCATGGATGACTTCTCAGTGTATGGGAGCTCATTTGACTTGTGTTTGAAAAACTTGGAGCGTGTTCTGGAACGATGTGAGGAAACCAACTTGGTGCTGAGCTGGGAAAAATGCCACTTTATGGTAAAGGAGGGTATAGTTCTGGGACATAAAATTTCAGGTGATGGCATTGAAGTAGACAAGGCAAAAATCTCTGCCATTGAGAAGCTCCCTCCTCCAACATGTGTCAAGGCAATTAGAAGTTTTCTGGGGCATGCCGGGTTTTACAGGAGATTTATAAGAGATTTTTCTAAGATTGCAAAACCGTTGACTAAGCTCCTTGAGAAGGATGTGCAGTTCAATTTCACCCCGGAGTGTTTGACTGCCTTCACTACACTAAAGAATCAACTTATCCGGGCACCTATCCTCATCGCACCAAACTGGGAGCTACCATTCGAATTAATGTGTGACGCTAGTGATTTTGCAGTGGGAGCAGTTCTGGGGCAAAGGAAAGACAAACATTTCCATCCTATTTATTATGCAAGCAAAACTCTCACCGGGGCTCAGGAAAATTATACTACCACTGAAAAAGAACTCCTTGCGGTGGTCTTTGCTTTCGACAAGTTCAGGCCTTATTTGGTGCTTTCCAAAGTTGTGGTTTACACTGATCATTCTGCACTTCGATATCTCCTGAGTAAGACTGATGCTAAGCCGCGTTTGATCCGTTGGGTGCTCCTGCTGCAGGAATTCGATCTGGAAATCAAGGACAAAAGAGGTGCTGAAAATTTAGCTGCTGATCATTTGTCTCGACTTGAGAACAACTACTCATCATCTACCATAGATGGTGAGATCAATGACTCCTTTCCGGAAGAACAACTGTTTTGTGTTCAGGTGGCTCAGGAAGAAGATCAACCCTGGTTCGCAGACATTGCTAATTATCTGGCAGCAGGCATTCTCCCAAAGTGGTTTAGTTACCAACAAAGGAAGAAATTTTTCGCTGATCTGAAGCATTATATTTGGGAGGAACCTTACTTGTTCCGCGTCTGTGCCGATCAGGTGGTTAGGCGGTGCGTATCTCGACAAGAAGGAGTGCACATTATCAAACATTGCCATGAAGGCCCAACCGGGGGGCATTATAGCACCAATCAAACAGCTAAAAAAATTCTTGACGCTGGATTCTTTTGGCCCACTATTTTTCTAGATGCACAGATCCATATTCGATGCTGCGATCGATGCCAAAGAGCAGGGAACATTTCGTGCCGGGACGAAATGCCTCAGAGTGCTATCCAAGTTTGTGAGGTTTTTGATGTGTGGGGGATCGATTTCATGGGTCCCTTTCCAAACTCCCGGGGGCACAAGTTTATTCTAGTTGCTGTGGATTACGCATCCCGCTGGGTGGAAGCTCAATCGTTGCCGTCTAGTGATGCCCGTGTTGTTGTGCAATTCTTGAAGAGGTTATTCTCGAGGTTTGGGGCGCCGCGAACAATTATCAGTGACCGAGGAGCACACTTTTGTAATTCCCAGTTTGCGAAGATCTTGAAAAGATACGGTGTCTCCCATTATACATCTACCGCTTATCATCCACAAACTAGTGGTCAAGTCGAAGTTTCCAACCGAGAACTCAAGCGAATTTTGGGAAAAACTGTTGCTCATCATCGCAAGGACTGGGCAGACCATCTGGATGATGCACTTTGGGCCTACCGTACAGCATATAAAACACCTACGGGGAGCAGTCCGTATCGCCTAGTTTATGGCAAGGCTTGCCATCTCCCTGTTGAGCTGGAGCACAAAGCATATTGGGCCACCAAATTCCTGAACTTTGATTTCAACCTGGTTGGGGAGAAAAGGAAGATGCAACTGAATGAACTTGAGGAATGGAGGGTTCTGTCCTACGAGAATTCAAGATTATACAAAGAAAAAGTGAAGCGATTCCACGACAAAAATATAAAACAGGGCAAGAAGTTGGAGGAAGGGGATCAAGTGTTGCTATACAATGCCCGACTTCGCCTATTTCCAGGGAAGCTCAAATCGCGATGGACAGGACCGTACACGGTCATGAGTGTCTCACCTCAGGGAGTAGTCGAAATCAACCACCCGGAGAAAGGTCGGTTCAAGGTAAACGGGCATCGCCTCAAGCTATATTTCGGTAAGAGCTCGTTTTTGCCCGATTCGTCAGGTAAAATCTTTCCCTTTGAACCTCATTAATTCGGGACACTCATGCTTCGAGCTCGCGACGCTTAGCGAGCACTCTTGGGAGGTAACCCAAGCCTTTTTTTTCGTATTCTTGTTTTCCTTGTTGTTTTTGTGTGTTTGTTAGAATCTCGAGTTTAATCCTCCTCTCCCTCGTATTTTATCTTGTCGGTGCGTCTTGTCTTAATCATCTCGGTGCCGATTTTTTGTTCTTTCTCGTATTCATTGTTTAAAATACTTTATCCCATGAGGTAATTACTCGTTTGCAATTGTTGTATCCTTGTTTGCATTCCAAGGGGGTGAAAATTTCCAATTTCCTGAAGCCTTGTGCGGCCACTGTGCGGCCCGCACAGTGGCCGCATGACACAGACAGAAGCCCATGCAGCTGGTGTGCGGCCCGCACACCAGCCGCACACTTGAGACAGAGCCTTGTGCGGTTGGTGTGTGGGCCGCGCACCACCCGCACACATCATATGCGGTTGGTGTGCGGCCCGCCCACCAACCGCACACCAACGAGTGACAAGTGGCTGATTCTTGCCACTTGTCCACCATCTTGCCATGCTCAGTGTCCTCTTTAGTCTTATCCCTTTCAAAGACTTCTTTTCAGCCCCTATTCTCCATCTTTGACTCTTAAGCACTGAAATTTCTCCAAGACTCACCTCCATCACCTTGGCCGACCATCTCCAAAACTAGCTCCCTGATTTCCCTCTTCTTCTTCCAAGCTCGTCCTCGTCCTCACTAGCTCTTCAACCTCATCTTGCTTGTTTTCCCTTGCCCTTAAGGTCTGTTTCATCTTACTTCTTTTTCTTGAGATCTTGGAGAACTTGCTACTTCATTGTGGTACTTGTTACATTTATTTGTGAGTGTTTAATCTTGGAGAGTTTGATTTCCCTTTTTGGGTGTAATTTTTGTAGCTCACTGTTGTCTTGAGTGGAATGTTTCCTCATGGTGTTGTTTCAAAGTTGTTCCACATTTATACTAATTTCTATGGTGAATTTAGGATGTTATGCTTGCTTTTAAGAAATCTTTGTTTCCATCCTCTATTTTGATCTCACATGCTCTGTTTTCATGCTAGTAAACTATTGTACTCACCCTTGTTGCCTTTGTTTGATTTTGTAGTCTCCTTTCTTATCTTTCCATATTGTTAATGTATTATGATAATATTAATTCTTGTGTCATACCTATCTTGTCGCACTTGCTATTATGGGATGAAATTTGATTTTATCTAAATTGTGTGATTATAGATATGGCACCGAAGGCTTCTAACAAGCGCGCATTGGCCCGAGCTAGCTCTTCATCCGAGATCCAATTCAATGACAATGTATTCCAGGAACGCTACGATTCACTTAGCACAAAGCCATTTGGCCAAACCCGAATAATTGATTGGGAACTACTTGAACAATTGGGTTTGGCCGATGGTGTTCGGCAATTAGTTGGGTTTGATCAGTGGCTCACCGTTTTTGATATCAACGAACCTGTTTATCGCGAGCTCACCCTCGAGGTTCTGAGCACCTTTGAATTTAACAAGACCTATGCCCGTCTTCATCGCCCAGGAGGAATTTCATTCCAAGTCCATGGTGAACGTAAATCCATTAGTCTCCGTGACTTTGCCAACCACTTGGGCATTTATGACTGGGAGTTCCTGAAAAGTATGCACTACCCCACCTTACCACTTGATTTTCCCCCGCATGTCGAGCCAAGGCACTTTTGGCGTTCTATTACACTTGCTGCCGGTCAGGATTCCAAGAAAGCGTCACTCCTTCGTAGTCCCGCCCACCGTTATGTACACGCATTGATGAGCCGATCTATCACCGAGTGCGCCGACAGCACTGGGGTAGTATCTCGCATGGACCTGCTCATTCTATACAGTATGATTAACCATTATCCCATCAATTTGGCGTGTGTGCTAGCAGAATGCATTGCCCGACATAATCAACACCCCCCGATCGGGGTCATCTTCGCCGGACCATATATCACACGCCTTGTGAGGGGCATGCAGGTTCTTGGCCGTATTCGTTCCATGAAGAGGGTTGGGGGAACGATTGCATTGGGGATTCAAACCTTACTCGCGATTGGTATTATCAAGCGCCGAGGATCATCCTATTTTGTCGTTTCTCATGAGAGCCTCCTCAATTCCGACGACAACCAGAGTACACCGGATATTCCTCAGGGTGACCAAGCTCAATCGAGTTCCAATCGCACCATTTCCCCTGCAGAGTTACAGCGTGATATACAAGATTTGCGAGACATACAGCGGCGTCAGGGAGAAGATATTTCTCGGATCATCCAGGGGCAACTTAACCTTTTGTAGGGCCAACAGGACATCCTGGCCCTCTTGCAGCATCAACCCCACTCTCCACCATTTTCTGCACCACCAGCTTCTACTGACGACTGGGATGACTGGGATTGAGGCTCCCAGGCTCTCCTCTGTTCCTGTTCTTTTTATTGCTATTTCCGTTTCTGTTCTTTTTATTGTTGTCTCTTGTGTGCTTGCGTTTGTTGTATTAATCTAGTTGTCTAGGGCTTATCCTTACAACTTAGTTTGTTGAGTGTTGTTTTATTCTATCGCTTAAAAACTCTTGTTGCTCTTGTAAACCGTGTTTCTTGTCTTCAATTTCTGTGTGGTTGATGGATGCTTGACTCGACGTCTTTTCTCCTTGTAGGTAGACCAAGACGTCCATTTTTCTTCCTCTCCACTTCGCTTGTAGCCATGGTGATGGTCACCCCGAGCTCGTGCCTTGCAAAGCTCATTACCAATTTCTCGGGGAAGTTCATGACACCACCCTCTTTATTTTCCATGCATAAATTTTTCTGTACTGCTGATCAATGTACATTGAGGGCAATGTACTGCTTTAAGTGGGGGGTGGCTATGCATGTCTGATCTTCGTTACTTGTTTCGTGAACTTGTATGAAAATTTTTAATTCTTGACTTGTTGCATGATTGTAAACCTAGGATGGCGTACTTAATTGTGATTGTATTATAGCTCGAAATCATGATAAATGCTAAGCTTTTTATGACCCTGCACACTTGAGATTTTAATGTCATTCTAGGCAATTCTCGCACTATTCCCTTAGGTAGAACCCTGGACATCTAGGCGAGGAACCACAGCACTTTCGTGACCCTCTTAGTTGCTAACCCATACTAGTGGTTTCGCGCCTTGACGTGTTAGAATACCTTCTAATAGGGTTTTAAGGACCTTCTTCTTGTTCTTTTTTGCAATACGGTAAAAAAAAAAAAAAAAAAAAAAAAAAAAAAAAAAAAAAAAAAAAAAAAAAAGAGGCAAAGTGAATAAAAACGTGGACAGTGCTCCTCTGTCCTAATAGCGAAGTAACCTGGGGTTCTGGCTCCTAACCAGAGTGTTCCTCTCGCCAAAAGCTATAAGGACATGAGCGCGTTTACATGAATGTGCAAAGCTCCAGGTAATGTGGATTTGCAGTTCATGTTAGTCCCAGAAAAAGAAAAAGGTAAAGAATTGTGTACAGAAAAATAAAATTCGACCGGTATTTGTTCGAGAATAAGAGGAAGGATCCTTAGGACTCTACTAGAAGTATTTCTACCACCTCAAGGCCGTATTCCACTAGGTGGCGTGAATTGCTTCAAGAAGTGGTCCTCGGGGTCCTGTCTACCTTGTTTGGACTACAGGGCTTCGAACTAGGGGATTTGCACACACACAGCACGACACGGCCAATGAATGCGTGAATCATCTCAAGTGGTCTTTGCTTAATATTTTGAGTTTCACTTTGGCTATGATACTTCCATCTCTGGCCGGAGGTTATGTATTTTGTCACTTATGATTATCTCTGGTGATTCGCGGGGTTCCAAACCGGGTAAACAACCTCTTCAAAAATTTTACCACCATTCTAGCATCATTAATCAGCAATGCTTGTGCTTCAACCCATTTGGAGACATAATCGACCGCCACTAATATGTATTGGTTCCCGTTAGACTTTGAAAACGGCCCCATGAAGTCAATAGCCCAAACATCGAAAACTTCACAGAATTGCATAGGATTCTGAGGCATCTCATCCCGCCGAGATAAGTTTCCTGCCCTCCGACAATTATTACATCGAAGAACAAACTGGTGCGCATCGTGAAAGAGTGTCGGCCAATAGAATCCTGTAGCCAAGACTTTTTCTGTGGTTCTACTTAATGCATAATGGCCCCCAACTGGGCCTGAATGACAATGAGCAAGGATATCCCATCCTTCCTCCCGCGATACACATCTCTGAACTATATGATCTGCACATATGCGGAAGGGGAATGGATCATCCCAAAAATAATTCTTCAAATCGCTAAAGAACTTCTTTTTTTGTTGGAATGTAAGCCCTTATTTGAGGACATTCCCTGACAAGTAATTAGCGAAATTTGCAAACCATGGAGTATTACCTAATGATGTTGATTTCTGAATTGAATACAAGTGTTCCTCTGGGAAGAAGTCATTGATCAGCTTGCTTGATGGCTCTTGCGCAATGCTACCTTCTAACCGCGACAAGTGATCCGCCACTACGTTTTCAGTTCCTTTCTTATCCTTTATCTCCATATCAAACTCCTGTAAGAGTAGTATCCAACGGATCAATCTTTGTTTCGCATCAATTTTGGTCATGAGGTAACGGGGAGCTGAATGGTCTGTAAACACGATGACTTTAACAAGATAAGATACGGCCTGAACTTATCGATGGCAAACACTAACACTAATAATTCCTTCTTTGTAGTAGTGTAATTCTCCTGCGCATCGGTGAGAGTCTTACTCGCATAATAAATAGGTTGGAATTGCTTGCCCTTCCTTTGTCCCAAAACTGCTCCGACAGCATAGTCACTAGCATCGCACATGAGCTCAAACGGTTTGTTCCAGTCTGGGGTGATTAAGATTGGAGCTTGAACTAGTTTTTCTTTTAACACAATAAAAGCTGCTACACAGTCTCCCTTTATGTTTATTGGTGGAGGAAGTTTATCTATGACTTTGATTTTTCCCTTATCCACCTCCATACCCATGTGGGAAATCTTATGCCCGAGAACAATAGCTTCCTGAACCATGAAGTGACACTTCTCCCAATTTAACATAAGATTTGTGACACACCCCTTTGCGTGTGTGTACCGCAAGTGCACGGGTTGTCGAAGTAATAATTACCCTGGTGAGTAGGGTAGTCGAATCCACAGGGAACAGGGCTACTAGTACTAACTTCTTCTCTGCAATCTAGCCTAATGACCAATGTGATTTTGTGGTGATCTAGTGTGCATAGAAATTAATACCAGAGATGAATAGGCAAAAGGTAAATAAAGGGAGATCTCAATCAATGAAGATGATATACCCGGGCAATGCTCCCCCTAGGCTCTATCATGAAGTGCAAGACTAACTAAATGCTTCTAAACCGAGTTCTATGAGTCGAGGTAATCCAAGAATAATCGGTCCCTGCTTCCAGGCTGATAAGTGCCAAAATACATCATGTTTTAGCGATGATGTTCTTGTACATTCATGCAACTTATGTGTATTTTCGATGAGTTTTTGCGCACTTGATGTTTTATTTTCATTTCAGGGTTTCGAGGACCAAGTGCGCAAGTTTCGACCGTATTCGTGTCATTCCGGGGAAGATTGAAGAAGAAACGAAGAGTTGGAGCACCCTGGAAGCCGACGCGCCGCACACGGACACATTTTCTCGGCCGTGTGCGGCCACTGTGCGGCCCGCACAGTGGCCGCACAAGGGAGACAGAGAGGTGTGCGGCCAGTGTGCGGCCCGCACACTGGCCGCACAGCACAGCCAGAAGGCTGTGCGGGCACTGTGCGGCCCGCACAGTGCCCGCACACCTTCGGGCTATATATGCTTGTTCTGAAGAGTTTTTGAGGGGAATTTTTGGGTTCTCATCCGGCCTCCACTTGTCCTAGACTTCATTTCACCATTTCTTGAGGGATTTTGGAGGGATTTTTGGCTAGATTCGAAGGAGAGAAGAAGGGGAAGACGTTGAGAAGCTTCATAGGGCTCGCCGGCGCGGATCCGACGAGCTACGCCATCAACCCTAGTCGACATCTTCGAGGGGGTTTTTCTTGTTTTTATTGGATGGAATTGTTGTATGATGAGCTCCTTAGTTTTGTGATGTTGAACTAAACCTCCCAAGGCCGCCGGGCTCCCGGTGAACCTTGGGAGGAGACTTTGTATGAATGACCTATATTTTGCTTTAAATGAATGTGTTAGTTTGATTGTTTGGTTTTAATTCATCATCATGTTGTTCATTCTACAATGGATGGATTCCGTAGAATTGATTTTGAATGATACTTGTTTGGCGGGATGCTAGCTTGTATTAGGTCCTTTGATGAGTTAAAGAGGGTAACATGTATTAATACACCGGAGGTTCCGGGTGTTAATAGCCTCCCGCGCGATTAGGGTTAATTTAGCCGAGAGCGTGCATTAGATTAACCCTAATCAAGACTCCTTGTTCTCATTGACATCGTAGGGGTATTTTCTGGATAGAGAAACCCGTACTGGATTAGGGCTACACTACGGAGGTTCCGGGGTAGTCGACATCCGAGTCTAGCGGACCGAAACCAAGCCAACCCTAGTTTTATAATTATCTTGGTCGTTCGTATTTAGTCTTCTCCCGGGGGAATCCTCGCCCGAGGCCTTCCATAATTATTGGATTCTTCATCTCTATTTTATTCCGGATTGAGTTTTATCTTATTTGCATTTCATTACTTGTTTTTATTATTTTAATATTACTTCAACCCTGTTTCGATCGACTAGAAAGTGACTCCCAAAAGGAAGTAATAGTAGATCTCGGACCCTTGGGAATACGACCCTCCTCGTGAAGTTTATTACTTGACGACCCGTGCACTTGCGGCCGGGGAGTCGCGTGCTAGCTCTGTAGCTAGTCGCGCGCTCGCTCATCAAGTTTTTAGCGCCGTTGCCGGGGAACATCCGAGAATACTAGGAAAACTTTTGGATCATTGCTCTAGTCATTTCGCTTTCATTTGTAATTATTCACTAATATCTCTCTCTTTGTCTCTTGTGCATTTCCAGGTACCCCATTTTAAACCTTCACATCGATGGATCAATACTTGAGTGAACCTACTTCTCACTACTTGGATCAATGGAAAAGGCAGTTTCTGGTTCATAATGAAGGCTCTAATTTGAAGACTACGGATCAGGATGATTGTACTCTCAGCAACAACGAATTTTTTTCGCGATTCATGAGTGGAGCCGAGTATGTAAATTCTGTTCAGAACGGAGCTCACAACCGGCAGCCGACCACAGATCACGAGTTTACCACTTTTTTGCCTCCTAAGCAGTCTGTGTGCGAGGTGCAAGATGAATCTGAATCTGACAACTCTATTGATGATGAGATGGAAGAATTTGAGAGAATACAACGTGATAACATGAACAGACTAAAGCCATCTGTCGATGAACCACCAGAATTGGAGTTGAAGGAATTACCCCCACACCTTGAATACGCATTTCTTGATGGAAATCTTAAGTTACCAGTGATAATTTCCTCTAGCCTGTCAACAGAGCACAAGAATGAACTCTTAAAGGTGTTAATGAGGCACAAGCGGGCGTTGGCGTGGAAGATTTCAGATATCCGGGGGATAAATCCATCTTTCTGCACTCATAAAATTCTAATGGAAGACAACCACAAGCCGTCGGCCCTCCCGCAACGGAGGTTAAACCCGAATATGAAAGAAGTGGTAAAACCTAAAGTGATCAAACTGCTAGACGCCGGCATAATCTACCCAATCTCTGATAGTGCTTGGGTCAGTCCCACCCAGGTGGTACCAAAGAAAGGGGGCATGACAGTAGTGACTAACGAGAAGAATGAGCTCATCCCTACTAGGCAGGTCACTGGTTGGAAAGTCTGTATTGATTATAGAATGCTCAATGACGCCACTCGCAAGGATCATTTCCCTCTTCCGTTCATTGATCAGATGCTCGAAAGGTTGGCCGGACACGAATACTATTGCTTTCTTGATGGTTTTTCCGGGTACTTTCAAATTCCCATAGCCCCTGAAGACCAAGAGAAAACCACTTTCACCTGCCCTTATGGTACATTTGCTTACCGCAGAATGCCTTTCGGGTTGTGCAATGCCCTTGCCACATTTCAGAGATGCATGCTTGCTATCTTCGAGGACATGGTTGAAAACACGATGGAAGTGTTCATGGATGACTTCTCAGTGTATGGGAGCTCATTTGACTTGTGTTTGAAAAACTTGGAGCGTGTTCTGGAACGATGTGAGGAAACCAACTTGGTGCTGAGCTGGGAAAAATGCCACTTTATGGTAAAGGAGGGTATAGTTCTGGGACATAAAATTTCAGGTGATGGCATTGAAGTAGACAAGGCAAAAATCTCTGCCATTGAGAAGCTCCCTCCTCCAACATGTGTCAAGGCAATTAGAAGTTTTCTGGGGCATGCCGGGTTTTACAGGAGATTTATAAGAGATTTTTCTAAGATTGCAAAACCGTTGACTAAGCTCCTTGAGAAGGATGTGCCGTTCAATTTCACCCCGGAGTGTTTGACTGCCTTCACTACACTAAAGAATCAACTTATCCGGGCATTACTGCTACAGTGAAATGAACAGTATTTTTGCTACAGTACTCTTCATAACCATGATCCAAACTCTCTCATCTTGAGGCCACATGGTCGGGCACACGCCCATGTGGTGAGTTATAAGACTTCTCCTTCTTCGAATCATCCTTTGAGAGCTTTAACTATCTTCACACAAGTTGGGACATGAAGGTGTGACTGCCTTTGTGCCCTTCCATCACACAAATTATCTTGAATTCTTCAGGAAGTTGGCACACACCCTCATGTGCATGATCCCCTCTTGTGCCTTGACACTTGTGTTGTACAAAAGCTCCCAACAATACGTCTTTATAACCCATCTTTGCTTCCTTTTCCTCCTTTAACACTTCCACAACCTAATTGCATAAAAGAACACCAAAATACACTTTATGAGACATAATCAATGGTAAAATGATGCTCAATGTATGTAAAACAAGTAGGTAAAACATGTATAATCAAGCACTTATCAAACTCCCCCACACTTAAGCCTTTGCTTGTCCTCAAGCAAAATTAACCATAAACATCATGAAAAGCAAAGAGAAGTGCTTGGCCTTAGGTTCACCAAGAGGGTACGAGAATAAAATTCTAAAATCATGGAGAAAAACAAACAATAGATGAAACAATCAATACTCTAGCAAATAATCCAATCAAAAATGAAAGTACTAAAGTCCGAAAGCGTGTGTGTGTAAGAGCTCAACTCATGTCAACACTATATCCACTACTCAAAGTTCTTATTAGCAATGGAACTTATTTATGCATAAAAAGAAAAGATAGTAGCTTCACACATCCTCTAAGGTAGCCCTTTCACGAGATGCCTCCCGAGTGGCTTTCACACTTTTGAGGTGGTAGCTCTTTCTACCGAAGGTGGTAGCTTTCACACATCCTATGAGATAGCTCTTTCTTTCATTAGGGCATAACAAGTATCCGACTTATGAGAGTAGCTTCATACAACATAGGCGGTAGCTCTTTCCACCCCCCTATATACAAACACAACTGAAATTCTGAATTTTGTGAATTTTGTGAATTTTTCTCATTTTTTTTTTATTTAATTCGAATAAAACTAACACTATAAAATCCCGCAACAATGAACTAGAGTAAATTTCCATAGGTTTAATGAGTGAGAGAAGTGCATTAAAGAGCAATCGGACAAAAATTTCAAGAAAATTGGATAAAAACTAGAGCATGATAAAACCTAATGTTTACAACCTCCAAAAACTAAGAATTAAACTCTCAACCCTAAGGTGAACCTTCATGGGCAACATGAGCATGATCATGAAAACACAAGTAAAGGCCATGTATAAGGTGAACCCTCCCCCGCACTTAAGATGTACATTGTCCTCAATGTACACATGTAAGCACAATAAAAATATAAGCAATAAAAGCATGATGTGGGTGAAAATGCAATTGAAACAATACTCCCCTGAACTCCTTAGTGATCGATTGGTGAAGCTAACTCGAGGGTGTGTTATTGTTCTGCGGGTTGTGAAGCTCACACGACCAAGTCACATGGTCATGTGTTTATGACAAAAACATCATCATCATCACTCTCAAGGCCATCTGCACGGATACAAGGGGTTCAGTGAAGCTCAATAAAAATAGAAAAGTTGCACGAGTTCTTACGAATGAAACAGAATAAAGCATAACTCGCACAATCAAAATAAAGTATAAAGATAACTAAACTCTAAGCGATAAAATAAAGAAAATTAGAAAAGAAAACTAAAGTAAAGAAAACTAAAGTCTCATGAGTGGGACGCCTCAAGTATTGGCATCATTTGCTGGTGTTGCTGGTGTGTTAGAAGACATGTCCTCATCCAAGGTCAGCTATAAACGATCAAGGCATTTTTGGAGCAAGCTTTTTAGTCCTTGGTGTCATACCTGCAAAAAAAGTTGCCAAAGTAGTGCAAATTTACATGATATGGCAAGATGCAGGAATCCACATGGGCGTGTGGGCAAGCCACGCACCCACGTGGCTTAATTTGCCACGTTTCCAGCCCACGCAGTCGCGTGGGTTATCCACGCGCCCGCGTGGGCGTGTCCTGGCTCGGCAGAAGACCCACGCGACCGCGTGGATCAGCCACGCGGTCGCGTGGCTTGCCCCACGCGGTCGCGTGGTCGCAGGCAGAGGGACGACCGCGCGGCCGAGGGCCACGCGACCGCGTGACCCCAGCCACGCGGTCGCGTGGCTGGCTTCTCGTGGCCAGCTCCAGCCCACGCGGTCGCGTGGACTGTTGGCCGGCCCACGCGGCCATGTGGCTAGGCCACGCGCCCGCGTGGGCGTCCAACCATGACCAAAGAGCCATAGTTGGACTCCAACGCCTCACTAAACTTCGTTTACATGTTTTCTAAGTGTTTTCACAACGTTTTCCATGAAAAATATCATTCAAGAAACAAGAAAACTCGATGAAATTGAGCATGAAAGCATGGACATGATAGGGGTAGTTGAGGCCTTACCGACGCGAATAGATGGAGAAAACTTGATGTAAATGCCGGCAAAACACTTCTAAATCTCACATAAGTCGAAGAAAAATGGATTTGGAATCTTAAGGATGGGAAGTTTGGAGAGGGGAAGTTGAGGAAATGAAGGGCTCAAGGTTAAGGATGATGAATAGTAACCCTTCAAGCCATTATATAAGCCACATGGGGGTGTGGAAATTCCACACCCCCGCGTGGGTACTGTACACGGCCGCGTGAGAATCTCACGCGGCCACGTGAGCTGCAGAATTTCTGCAGACAGTCCACGCGGCTCTCCAAACTTCAAAATTAACCCTATTCTTCAACAATTATCATGCATTGCACCCTGAATCATGTCATACATGTGAAAAACACTTCAAATCACCAAAAATTTTCCTTGAAAAGTTCAACACCAACAAAAATTAATTAAGGCACACACTCATGGTAATTATTACTATAGAATTTAAAATCTAAACTAGAAAGCAATTAAAACTTAGGTTGCCTCCCAAGTAGCGCTTGTTTTACGTCACTAAGCTTGACGTACCTCTTTCTTACCTTATGGAGGCTTGAAAAGAGTGTGTTCCTCCCGACTAGACATTGCATAGCTACTTCCCTTAAACCAAAAATCTAATTGCCGGGGTGGAGTTTTTGTTGGAGAGTCCAACCGTCTTACCTTTGGCCTCCAAGGAAACAATTTGGGTTGGGACTTGTCCAAGATTAGCATCGGTGGGTCATTGGATGGTTTAAATATCCTACCCACATCTTCTCCCAAACCCAAAATCTCTTTCTTGCATTCAATGAGTTGATTAATCCGAAAGAAAGGTGCTTGCTCCATTACCTTAGGACTTGCTTCTTCTTGTGTATTTTCAGCTTGAAAGGAACATGATGTTAGCAAATCCCCTTGAAAATTTCGTTGCACACAAGCATAATCTTCATTCAAGCAATCCAAATTCTGAAAATGATGTTCTTCTTCTATCCTTTCAATTTCTGCAGCAATGTACTCAATTTGCCTTTCTTCATCAATGTGGTTCATGGCTTTGTCATGCATGGAAGAAACTTGACTTGCTTGTTCAAATTCTTCTTTTTCCCTAGCAAGTGTGTCTAAAATCTCTCCTATGTGACGCTCAATGTTTTTGATGGAGATTTCATGACATCTTAAGGTGGCTTCAACATTTTCGAAGCGGGCATCGGTTGCTTCAATGAATTTGAGTAATACGCTTTCCAACCGAAGTACATCCTCCTCATGCTTCTCATCCATCTGAAATTCTTCTATAGGTGCTTCCCATTGTTGTCCATCAATATTCCACAAGTGGTTCGGGTAGCTCCATTGATTTGGATGATATGTGCTGCGATATTGGTTGCTTTGTTGTTGTGCAGAAATAAGTCTATCAAGTTTTCCACTGAAATCTTCAATCTGAAAATATAATTTTGTAATTGGATCAATCATCATTCAAGTACCTTGCAAGAAAAATTAACACAAGTCAAAATAAAACAAATTAGAACGGTGGAAGAAAAAGAAAGTATGAAATAGATAAGATAACGAAAATGATAAATGGCTAGAGCAACAAAGTCCTAGCGTTCCTAGTATCCTATTCCCCGGCAACGGCGCCAAAAACTTGACACACCCCTTTGCGTGTGTGTACCGCAAGTGCACGGGTTGTCGAAGTAATAATTACCCTGGTAAGTAGGGTAGTCGAATCCACAGGGAACAGGGCTACTAGTACTAACTTCTTCTCTGCAATCTAGCCTAATGACCAATGTGATTTTGTGGTGATCTAGTGTGCATAGAAATTAATACCAGAGATGAATAGGCAAAAGGTAAATAAAGGGAGATCTCAATCAATGAAGATGAGATACCCGGGCAATGCTCCCCCTAGGCTCTATCATGAAGTGCAAGACTAACTAAATGCTTCTAAACCGAGTTCTATGAGTCGAGGTAATCCAAGAATAATCGGTCCCTGCTTCCAGGCCACCGATACTAGTCCCCTACAAGGTCCCGGTGGAGAAATCGCTCAATCTCAACACCTCACACCCCATATGACCGCAATAAGCTTTAGGGATACCTAAAAGTGAAACCGATTCCTAAAATTAGACCTAACCCTATTTCTAGGCGGAAGATCCCTAACCCCCTACAAGGTCCCGGCGGAGAAATCTCTTAATCTCACACCTCACACCAAATATGGTTGCATAGATCTTAGGGAATACGGAGATAGGAAACACTTAATCGGAAGGGAAAGGGGACACTCCACTATCTCATGACTCACCCTCTCAACCCTCTTCAATCTCATATATTCTAACCCTAATGGAGACCTCTCTCTCACCAAGGCAACAAATCAAGCATACCAAACAACCATACGAATCAATAAGGCATGCAAGCAATGATAAAACAAGATTGAAACTCAAATAAACTCCGATTTAAAAGAAAGCATAAAGAAAGTCAATACATGAATCGAAACCTAGGGTTCACATGCCCAAGTATCTACTAGGGTTTAGCCCTCCATGGGGCTTATTACAAAGCAAAACATAACACAATGAAAAGCAATGTAAACCATGGAAATAAACCCCCTTGAATTCGTGATGATGGCCTTGATGGGTCGCTCAACGTCTTGAAGGATCCTTCTCCGAAGCTAGGTTGCCAATGACTCCCTCGATGCTATGACGGAGGAAAGAACTATCAAAGTTGGTGAAGAACGGCCCTACAATTCGGCAAAGACCTCCTCCTCAAACCCTAGCCGCTTCCTCTCTCAAAAGGCACACAAAAGATATCAAAAGAATCGACGAAACGGCCTATTTATAAGTCTGAATCGCGCCAGTCACGTGTATTCACGCGACCGCGTGAGATCCCACGCGCTCGCGTGAGCTGCAGAATTCCCACGCGGTCGCGTGGGATTTTGACGCGGTCGCGTGAACAGTAATTCCGCTACAGTACTGCTACAGTGAAACAAACAGTATTTTTGCTACAGTACTCTTCATAACCATGATCCAAACTCTCTCATCTTGAGGCCACATGGTCGGGCACACGCCCATGTGGTGAGTTATAAGACTTCTCCTTCTTCGAATCATCCTTTGAGAGCTTTAACTATCTTCACACAAGTTGGGACATGAAGGTGTGACTGCCTTTGTGCCCTTCCATCACACAAATTATCTTGAATTCTTCAGGAAGTTGGCACACACCCTCATGTGCATGATCCCCTCTTGTGCCTTGACACTTGTGTTGTACAAAAGCTCCCAACAATACGTCTTTATAACCCATCTTTGCTTCCTTTTCCTCCTTTAACACTTCCACAACCTAATTGCATAAAAGAACACCAAAATACACTTTATGAGACATAATCAATGGTAAAATGATGCTCAATGTATGTAAAACAAGTAGGTAAAACATGTATAATCAAGCACTTATCAATTTGCCTCCTCACACCTCTTCAACACTCTTTCCAAGTTTTTCAGACATATGTCAAAGGAGTCACCAAATACGGAGAAGTCATCCATAAACACTTCCATTATGTCTTCAATAAGGTCATCGAAAATAGCAATCATACAACGTTGGAATGTGGCAGGCGCGTTGCATAGCCTGAATGGCATTCGCCTGTATGCAAAAGTCCCGTAGGGACAAGTAAATGTTGTCTTCTCTTGATCTTCCGGAGTAATAGGAATCTGAAAGTATCCTGACATCCCATCTAGAAAGCAGTAAAACTGATGCCCTGCTAATCGCTCCAACATTTGGTCAATAAAAGGTAATGGGAAGTGATCCATCCGGGTTGCATCATTCAGCCTTCTGTAATCAATGCAAACTCTCCATCCTGTGACCGTTCTAGTTGGGATGAGTTCATTTCTTTCATTCTTGATCACTATCATCTCACCTTTCTTCGAAACCACTTGCGTTGGGCTTACCCAAGCACTATCAGAAATAGGATAAATGATCCCTGCATCCAGTAGTTTCCCCACCTCTGCCTTTACAACTTCCTTCATGTTCGGGTTAAGTCTTCTTTGAGGTTGGATTACCGATTTGAGGTTATCCTCTATTAAAATCTTATGCGTACAGAATGAGATGTTTATTCCCTTTAAGTCTACAATTTTCCATGCTAGGGAAGACTTGTGTTTCTTCAACACATTCACCAACTTAGCCTTTTGTTCTAAAGAGAGAGCTGATGCTATAATCATGGGCAACTTCATTTCTTCTGCCAAAAATGCATACTCTAAGTGCTTTGGAAGTGTTTTCAACTCCAAATCAGGTGGCTCTTCGATGGATGGTCGAAGTCGACTTTCCTTTAATCTCTCAATTTCTTCAAATTGAGTAGCTTGTTGTTCATTAACACAACCGGAACCTTTTTCCAAATCACACTCCTTGGGTTGATCCTGGGGCTCCACTGTAGTCCCCAACTCACAAGTTTCCTCTTTCAGGTCTATAATTCCCATTAAAAAGACTTCTTGCTTGTGCTCCCAATAACCTGATTCAAACTGTGCAAGGACCTTCTCTAGGGTTTCTTCTGTATCACCACTTGAAAAAGCTAGGGCTGATTCATCAAATTTATCCAGTACACTGCCAAGTTCATAATTCATGTTCTACCCCATGCAAAACTGATCAACAATATTCCCTACTTCTGTAAAAGGATCTCTCACTGATTGCCCAAACTCAATATAATTTGGAACTGGTTGTACAGTAAACAACTGCATTTTCTGTTCCACATCCTTAACTAGTCCTGCAAGTGTATCAAAGGCTTCGCTTAAGTCAAACATCCCCTCGGAAGCAAAATCAAAGAAAAGAAAAATAAGAATAGTGATAGATAAAAAAAGTGTGAAATAGGAAATGAAGTGAAATAGCTAAATTAGCGAAAAACAAATATCTGAAATACGCCTATTCCCAGGCAATAGCGCCAACAACTTTGACAGGGGCCCGAAAGTGCACTGGTTATCGAAGTAATAAAATACCCCGGTGAGTGGGTAGTCGAATCCACAGGGAATAGGTACTTCAGACACAAGATTTCACTATTTAGCTATCACGATGTGTGGAAAGAAATCAGTGAGCGAGTGCGAAAATAATCGGTAAAAACAAGAATTAAAAGAGAAGTATGGAAGACGAGAGAGTGCAAATAAGAGTAAAAAAGTAGGACTAACAATGGGAAAAGATGGGTATCCGGACAAGCTACCCCTAGGACTTATGCTTCTAGTGCAAGACAATGCTATTATACCTTCCTATTGATGTTAATTGAGTCGAGGAAATCCTTAAATACACGGTCCAAAAACTAAGGTGAACCGTGACTGACCGCAACACTATGTTCTGGTCATTAGGTTTCACTACGACCCTTGACTCTCGTTGACCTGTCAACTAAGCCCTAGTGGAGTCTATCTACATAAGCCTCACACTATGTGGAATTGCATTAAGTTCTAGGGACTCTTAGTGATTAACTCTGTTCCTATGTATAGTTCTAACCCTTTGGTCCAGGTGAGAGAACCCTAGTCTAAATTAAGTCCCAGTGCTAAGATTCACTTCAACCCTATATTTTGGTATTTGCGCAATAAAGCCCTAGGGGAGTTTATCGCCTAGCACCTAACTCTATCTCGACTGCGAATAAATCAGGGAACATGGAGGTAGGGAGAATCACATCAGAGGGGAAAGGGGACATTCCGCTACCTCATGACTCATCCTCTCAACCCTCTTCAACCATAGTAGTCTAATCCTATAGGAGTTGTCACACCTCCAAAGGATAACCTAGATTGTTCTCAACCCTAGTGTCACGGCTAAAGGAAAACAATAATAAAAGAAAAGAATTCAAGATTGAAACTCAACTTTATTCTTCAATTATTGAAAAGCACAATAGCAATGTCAAAGAAACATAATAATCCTAGGGTTTACAAGTCCTAATACCCACAAGGGGTTTAGCTCCTTATGGAGCTATACAAATCCATCAAAATAATAATAAGAACACAAATTGGATGCATAGATGAAAACCCAATTGTGTGCGATGTGGCCGTGGTCTTGTGTCGCCGTCAGACGTTGATGTCGACGCCGATGACGTGCTTCAAACCACTCGAAGTCCTCTCCAAACCCTAGCCACGACTCTCCAGAAGTTAGGGCAAAGAAGAACAAAAAAGATTCCCGAACAGTCTCCAAAACAGGCTTTTATAATAATGAGTCGCGGCTTTGAAATTGCACTTATCAGGATATCAGGATTTCACACGGTCATGTGGAATTTCTACACACCCGTGTGAACTCTTTGGTTTTCTAAATTTCGGCCGATTGCTTCAGATCTCTGATAAGTGCTCGTGTTATAGTAATGCGAAGTGTTATTATCTTACAATGAGCATTGATTTAATTAGATTTCATCACTAAAAAGTGTGCAATTGTTTACTTTTGTGCATTGTAGGGTTGTGAAGATAAAATGAAGGAAAGGAACGAAGTTAGATCGTGTTTGCCATTGTTGGGAAGATTTTCGGACTAAGCAAGGAACGAGGCATGAGCATAGACTTGTGAGTGTGTGCCAACCTCTTTTGGAGGGGCACAAAGGCAGTCACATTCACAATAAGTCTAGCTCATGCTAACAATGAAGACTTCACCAATTAGGAGACTCGAAGCAATCGGCAAGATCTACCGTTGATTGTGTGCCCAATTCAACGGCCTTGATGAATAACGACGAATTCGGGAGCGTTTTGGCACAATACTCTAGCAGCACTGCAGCAAATTATTGTAGAAAAAACACTGCAGCAAGTTGCTGTTCACTGTCGGCCGAAATTCAGCATTCCAAAAATTTCACACGGGCGTGTGGAAATTCCACACGGCCGTGTGAAATCCCGATTTCAGCAATTTTAAAGCCGCGACTCAACATTATAAAAGCCCTATTTGGAGACTTTTTGAAAGATCTTTTGACCTATCTTTCTCTCGAACTTCTGGAGTGCGGCTAGCGTTTTGGAGAGAACTTCGTGGAGGTTTAGAGCGCGTCTTCGGCATCATCACCGAAGTCTGGTGACCGCACAAGACAACGGGCACACCATACGCAAGGGGGTTTTCATCGATGTCTTTATTTTATGCTTTCTTATACATTTTGATGAACATGTATAGCTCCATGAGGAGCTAAACCCCTTGTGGGTATTCGGACTTCTAAACTCTAGGGTTATTATGTTTCTTTGACATTGTTATTATGCTTTTCCATTATTGATGAATAAGAATTGAGTTTCAATCTTGATTTTATCTTGCATGTGACACTAGGGTTGAGAACAATCTAGGTTTTCCTTGGGAGGTGTGACAACTCCTATAGGATTAGACTCTTTAAGATTGAAGAGGGTTGAGAGGGAGAGTTATGAGGTAGCGATGTACCCCTTTCCCCTCCGATTTGATTTCTCCCTACCTCCGTTTCCTTGATTTATTAGCGGTCGAGATAGAGTGAAGTGCTAGGTAGATATACTCCCCTGGGGCTTAGTTACGCGAGTAACAGAGTGAAGGGTTGAAGTGAATCCTACGCACTGGGGCTTAATCGAGACTAGGGTTCTTCCTCCTGGACCAAAGGGTTAGAACTACACATAGGAACAGGTTTTATCACTAGGAGTCCCTAGAACTTAATGCAATTCCACGTAGTGTGAGGTTTAGGTAGATGTACTCCCCTAGGGCTTAATCGTGCAAGCGATAGAGTGAAGGGTCGATGTGAATCCTAATACCGGGGCATAATGTTTGGGTTAGTCACGGTTGTCCTTAGGTTTGGGACCGTGAGTCTGAGGATTTCCTCGACTCAATTGGCATCAATAGGAGAGTTGATAAGTGCTCGTGTTATAGTAATGCGAAGTGTTATTATCTTGCAATGGGCATTAATTTAATCAGATTTTATCACTAAAAAGTGTGCATTTGTTTACTTTTGTGCATTGAAGGGTTGTGGAGAAGATCTAGAGAAAAAGAAGGAAGAATAGGTTATGTTCGCCGTTGTTGAGGAGTTCTCGGACCAAGCAAGGAACAAGGCACGAGTCTAGACTTGTGGGTGTGTGCCAACCTCCATTGGAGGGGCACAAGGGCAGTCACACTCACAAAAGTCTATAACTCGTGTAGCATTGGAGAACTTCGCCAATGAAGAGAAATGAAGTAATCGACATAATCTACCGTTGATTGTGTGCCCAATTCAACGGCCTCGATGAAGAACGATCGATTCGGGAGTATTTCGGAGAAATACTGTAGCAGCTACTGTTCACATTCTGCCGAAATTCAGAATTCCATAGAGTTCACACGGGCGTGCGGAAATTCCACACGTCCGTGTACTGTAGTCGGAATACTGTAGCAAGAACACTGTAGCAAAAACACTGTTCACAGGTGCCGAGAAATCACAATTCCAGAATTTCCACACGGCCGTGTGGAATTAACACACGGGCGTGTGGAATTTCTGGATTTTCACAGAAGTCCGATTTCAGCCCGAATTCAGCCCGACTTCATCCTATAAATAGCCCGTTTTCATATCTATTTGGGGACCCTTCTCTTCTATCACTTGGATATCTTTTGGGGGGCTTTCGGCTAGGGTTTGGAGAGGTTCTTGGAGGTCTTTGGAGGCGATTAAACGGCATCGACATCGACATCCTTTGGAAGAAAGCTATTGGGGAAGCTCTCATCGGCATTGATTTGGCGAGGTGTGCCCTAGGCTTGACAAGGGATTCGTTGGAGAAGACACGCGACTACACAAGACCATCGATACGATCTACAAGGGGGTTTTTCTCTATGGTTTTCATGCATATTTTCTTAAATTCTTTATTGATTTTGTATTGCTCCATGGAGAGCTAAACCCTAGTGGGTATTCGGACTTATAAACCCTAGGATGATATTGTTTCTATGACTTTTATTATGCTTTCTTAATTTGATGTTCTTTTATTGAGTTCTAATCTTGAATGACGATTGTATGAGATTTTCCGTTAGCCGTGACACTAGGGTTGAGAATCTATTAGGTTATCCTTTGAGGGTGTGACAACCTCTATAGGATTAGACTACACAAGGTTGGAGAGGGTTGAGAGGGAGAGTTGTGAGGTAGCGATGTACCCCTTTCCCCTCCGGTGTGGTTTCTCCCTACCTCCGTTTCCTTGATTCATTAGCGGTCGAGATAGAGTGAAGTGCTAGGTAGATAAACTCCCCTGGGGCTTAGTTACGCGAGTAACAGAGTGAAGGGTTGAAGTGAATCCTACGCACTTGGGCTTAATCTAGACTAGGGTTCTTCCACCTGGACCAAAGGTTTAGAACTACAAATAGGAACAGGTTTTACCACTAGGAGTCCCTAGAACTTAATGCAATCCCACATAGTGTGAGGCTTAGGTAGATATACTCCTCTAGGGCTTAGTTGACAGGTCAACGAGAGTCAAGAGTCGTAGTGAATCCTAATGCCGGGGCATAGTGTTGGGGTTAGTCACGGTTGACCTTAGGTTTGGGACCGTGTGTTTAAGGATATTCTCGACTCAATTAGACATTAATTAGAGGGTATAATACTAGTCTTGCACTAGAAGCATTAGTCTTAGGCGGAGCTTTGTCCGGGTACCCCATCTTTATATCGATTACCTCTCCTACCCTCATTATTCTTCTTGCACTCTTTTATTTTCTTTTACATTTATATATATATATATATATATATATATATACTTCTTTCATCATCGACTTCTTTCATAGCTAAATAGCGATAACACTTGTTTCTGAACACTATTCCCTATGGATACGACTACCCACTCACCAGGGTATTTTTATTACTTCGACAACCCGTGCACTTGCGGGGTACACACGCAAGGGGTGTGTCAAGAGTATAATAGCATAGTCTTGCACTAGAAGTATAGATCCTAGAGGTAGCTTGTCCGGATACCCCGCTTCATTCATTGTTAAATCCTTTCTATTCTCTTTTACTTGCACTTTATCATCTTCCATCTTTCTATTTAATTTCTCGTCTTTTAGTATAATTGTTTCATAATTCACTCATCGAATCAATTAATCACTTTTTTGTACTTCGCATAGTTTTAATAGTGAAATCTCGTATTCTAACTCCCTATTCCTTGTGGATTCGACTATCCTCTCACTGGGGTACCTTTTATTACTTCGACAAACCCGTGCAATTTCGGCCCGCCTGTCAAAGTTTTTGGTGCTGTTGCCGGGGAATAGGTGTTTTAGATATTTGTTTTTCACTATTTTAGCTATTCACTTCACTTTCTATACCACACTTTCTTTATCTATCATTATTCTTAATTTTCTTTCCTTTCCTTTGGTTTCAGGTTATGACCCGTGGGAACCCTTCGATTCTTGTTGAAGGAGACCCGGACATTGGAAAAAGAACACATCGCAAGGGTAAAGAGCCTGTGCAAGAAGCTTCGAATCAGGCCGATATTGAGACAGAGGGGTTGGAAACAATGGCAGAACAGAATGAACAGCAGAGGACGTTGTCCGATTTTGCTAGACCCGCAGTCATGGGGACCCAATCGAGCATTGTGAGGCCCCTAATCACGGCTATGAATTTCGAAGTGAAGCCGTCGTTCATCCAAATATTACAACAATCAGCACAATTTAATGGGTTGGCCGATGAAGATCCCAACAGTCACATAGAGAATTTCCTTGAAGTGTGCGACATGTTGAAGATTAATGGAGTGATGGATGACGTGATTCGTTTGAGAGCCTTCCCGTTTTCATTGAAGGGAAAAGCAAGACATTGGCTTCATTCATTACCGAGAGCTTCCATTGCTACGTGGGAGGAGATGGCCAAGGCATTCTTGGCTAGATACTTTCCGCCGGGAAAGTCAGCGAGGCTCCGGAATGAGATATCATCCTTTGTGCAAATGGAATTGGAGTCTCTATTCGAGACATGGGATAGGTTCAAGGAGCCCCTTCGCAAGTGCCCGCAACATGGATTTCGCGAGTGGATGATTATTCACACCTTCTATAACGGGTTGAATCCAAGTACCAAACAACTCCTAGATTCGGCGGCCGGAGGAACTCTAGGAAGCAAGACTGCCGGTAAAGCCCGGCACCTTGTAGAGGAGATGGCTATGAATAGCTATCAATGGAACTCAAGGGATAGGAAAAAGGTTGCCGGAATTCATGAGGTCGATGCGGTTACATCTTTAGCGGCACAAGTGGAATCTTTGAGTAAGAAGCTAGATGCACTAGCTTCGGCAAGAGTTGCAGCCATCACTACTTGCAACAGTTGTGGGGGAGGACATGCTTCGTGTGATTGTCCTATTGCCATTGGAGGCACTAGTGCGGTGGAGCAGGCCGATTTTGTTGGAAACTCTTATAGAGGACAAGGCCAAGGCAACGCGTACAGTGGAACATATAACCCGGGGTGGAAGAACCATCCGAATTTCTCTTAGAGCAATCAAGGACAGTCACAACAGAAAAATAGTGCACCACCGGGATTTCAAAGTCAACAAGCTCCGAATTTAGAAAGCCGAGTGACCGGGCTAGAAGGAAAAATGACCGACCTTGAGAGAGCACTCACACGGTTTGTTTCTTCATCGGATGCTAGATTTCAGTCTGTGGAGGCTACTCTTCGCAATCACACCGCCTCCCTACATAATTTGGAAAATCAAGTGGGGCAAATTGCGAAGACATTGGCGGAAAGATCTCAAGGTAGCTTGTCTAGCAATACGGAGACTAACCCAAGGGAGCAACTAAAGGCAATCACCTTGAGGAGTGGGAAAGAGGTAGAGAGAACTCTCCCTCTAGAGAAGACAAAATAAGCATCCGAAGTGGAAGAAGTAGGGGGAGAAGTACCAAAAGAAAAAGAGGTGGCATCACCATCCTACAAACCAAGGATCCCTTACCCTTCGAGGTTGAAGAATAACCAAGACAATGAGCAATACAAGAAATTCCTGGGCATCTTCAAACAATTGCACATCAACATACCATTCGCGGAAGCATTAGCCCAAATACACAAGTACGTGAAGTTTCTAAAGGACCTCTTAACCAATAAGAGGAAGTTGGAGGAGAGTGCAGTTGTAGTTCTTGATGCTAATTGCTCGGCCGTCTTACAAAAGAACATGCCGAGTAAGAGAAAAGATCCCAGGAGTTTCATCATACCTTGCAACATCGTCAATTTAGGTGAAGAGATGGCATTGGCCGATTCGGGGGCAAGCATCAATGTCATGCCCTATACCTTCTTCCAAAAGCTAGGCTTGGGCGAGCCTAGACCCACTCGGATGACAGTTCAACTTGCGGATCGATCGGTGAGGCATCCGAGGGAAATTGTGGAAGACGTCTTGGTAAAAGTAGACAAGTACATCTTTCCGGTGGACTTTGTTGTCCTTGATGTGGATGAGGATGTCGAAGTACCGCTGATTCTTGGAAGGCCATTCTTACGCACTTCCAAAGCTTTGATAGATATGAACGGTGGAGAGCTCACACTTAGAGTTGGAGATGACAAGCTCACCTATCGCCTCGCCGAAGCCATGAGACATTCTCTTGATTTCGATGACACTCTATATTATCTTGATGCTACTGATGAGTGTATTGATGAATATGTGCAGGAAATGTTGAACCCGGATCCATATGAAGGATGGCCGGACCAAGATGTGGAGATCGAAGAAGAAGAGGTACTTTTGCTTGGTCCAGTCCAGACAGACATCAAGATGGAGAAGGGGCGTATGAAGAAGATGCTTCGGAGGTTGAAGAGGTCGAAAAGATGCCACAAGAAGAACCCCAACAAGAAAAGGGATGAACATTCATGGAGTAAGGGTGTTTCACCCGTTTGTGGTAACAAATTCGACAACTCTCCCTCTACTCTACAAAGATTATGTAATGCATGCTTTCAGGTTGTAGGGAAGAGGGCAACTTCTATTCATGAACCTCCGTAAGGTAAGATCAAGTACGTCAAGCTAAGTGACGTTAAACAAGCGCTTCTTGGGAGGCAACCCAAAGTTTTACAGTTTTTCTAGGACTTAGTTTAGTTTTAGGTTGAATAAAAGTCTTAGTTTTGGTGTCCTGAAGTTTTAATGCATGTGTTGCGATTTTTAGTGTGGATTGTTGACGTTTTCGTGTGCCTTAATGTTAATTGATGAAGTTTAAGTCAGTTGAGTGCGTTTTCGATGGTCTCTGGTCGTATTTTTATGATTTGTACAGGCTCTAAATGGTTTAAAAGAGTTTCTGAATTTTTGGAAGAGTCTGTGAATTTTTCTGAGTAAACCAGAGAAAACACACGGCCGTGTGGAAATTCCACACGGGCGTGTGTTACCAAATCAGAACTCAACCAGTGAGGATACAGGGGCGTGTGTATGCCCTTGTGAACAACCTCAGAAGGGGCACACGGCCGTGTGACATCTCGCAGAACTTCAACTCTTTTTCCAGAGAGTCCATAGGGGCGTGTAGGTGCCCCTGTGAGTGCCACTGTGCTAAGGTACACGGCCGTGTAAAATTCTGCAGAGAAAACCCTTCTTCCCGAGAATACACAGGGGCGTGTGTGTGCCCCTGTGGGAGAACTTGTGAAAGGCACACGGCCGTGTGGAATACTTAGCATTTCTCAGGTGAGTCAGAGAGGCCACAGGGCGTGTGGGTGCCCCTGTGGCCGGCCTTGTGTTCTTGGCCAGGTTTGGTACACGGCCGTGTGGAATTTCCACACGGCTGTGTGAAATTTTTCAGAGATTTTCGAAGTTTTCCCGTGAATCCACAGAGCCGTGTGGGTGCCCCTGTGGATCCCCCTGTGAAGGCACACGGCCGTGTGGGATACTGACACGGCCGTGTGGGATACTCACACGGCCGTGTGGGGTAGTTCAAAGAGCGACTAGACAGCGCACAGGGGTGTGTGTTGGCCCCTGTGAACCCTAATTTCATAAGCACACGGCCGTGTGGAATTTCCACACGGCCGTGAGAATTCCCAGAACTTCAAAAGCCGCTCGTTTTCATTTATATTTCACTCGTGCCTCTTGATTCTTCCACTCTAAACTCCTCTCTTACCCTCTCTACTACTTTCCCGACCATCTCAGAGGATTTTTGAGGTTTTATTGGAGTTTTTCCGGCCGATTCTATGTATTCCTTCATCCACTCCGTCGGTAAGGACTTCAAAGCTTTCTTCTTCGTCAATTCTTAATTTGATTCGTTCTGTTGGGTGATTTTGCTTGTTTTGAATGCTTATTATGTGTGCGAACATCTTCGCAGGACCCTACATTTCGAGACTTCTGATCGGGACGAGTCTCACAGACGGAGTGCGAGGGGCAGAGAAGACCAGTGTACCGGCTCCTCTGGGCGCAGATACACTGAGGATGATGGGGATGATCCGATGAGTGGGATCAAGGACCTATACTTGGATCATACCCCAGTCAGATCAGGCAGAGGGGTTCTAGGCAGCCTTGGAGCCATCTCCGACACACACAGAGGCCGAGGCACCACCCACAGCACCGGAGCCACCTCCGGTGCGCATTTTCTCTCCCTCCCGAGGCCAGGACAGGTTGGAGCGCCTCGAGAGCGCAGTGGGGGTGCTACAGACCGAGGTGGCCGAGGTGAGGGCCACACAGGCTGCTTTTCCTTCTGAGTTTATCTTTTAGTTTGCTTTTCTTGTTATCTCGAGTTGTATTCATTGCTTCATATTTTATATACTCGAGTTTTTATTGAGCTATACTGAACCCTTGTGTATGTGTGCGCAGATGGTCTTGGATGAAAGGAATCTAAGGAATAGTCATAGACACGGCCATGGGACCGTGTGTGCTTCAGTGCTGCTCCAACCCTAGCATTGTAGCAAAATTACTGTTCACTGTCGGCCGAAATTCAGCATTCCAGAAATTTCACACGGGCATGTGGAAATTCCACACGGCCGTGTGAAATCCCGATTTCACCAATTTTAAAGCCGTGACTCAACATTATAAAAGCCCGATTTGGAGACTTTTTAAAGCATCTTTTGACCTATCTTTCTCTCAAACTTCTGGAGTGTAGCTAGGGTTTTGGAGAGGACTTCGTGGAGGTTTAGAGTGCGTCTTCGGCATCGTCACCGACGTCGGTGACCGCACAAGACCACGGTCAAACCATACGTAAGGGGGTTTTCATCGATGTCTTTATTTTGTGCTTTCTTATACACTTTGATGAACATATATAGCTCCATGAGGAGCTAAACCCCTTGTGGGTAATCGGACTTGTAAACTCTAGGGTTATTATGTTTCTTTGACATTGTTATTATGCTTTTCCATTATTGATGAATAAGAATTGAGTTTCAATCTTGATTTTATCTTGCTATTGTTTTCCCTTAGATGTGACACTAGGGTTGAGAACAATCTAGGTTTTCCTTGGGAGGTGTGACAACTCCTATAGGATTAGACTCTTTAAGATTGAAGAGGGTTGAGAGGGAGAGTTGTGAGGTAGCGATGTACCCCTTTCCCCTCCGGTGTGATTTCTCCCTACCTCCGTTTCCTTGATTTATTAGCGGTCGAGATAGAGTGAAGTGCTAGGTAGATATACTCCCCTAGGGCTTAGTTACGCGAGTAATAGAGTGAAGGGTTGAAGTGAATCCTACGCACTGGGGCTTAATCGAGACTAGGGTTCTTCCTCCTCGACCAAAGGGTTAGAACTACACATAGGAACAGGTTTTATCACTAGGAGTCCCTAGAACTTAATGCAATTCCACGTTGTGTGAGGTTTAGGTAGATGTACTCCCCTGGGGCTTAATCGTGCAAGCGATAGAGTGAAGGGTCGATGTGAATCCTAATACCGGGGCATAATGTTGGGGTTAGTCACGGTTGTCCTTAGGTTTGGGACCGTGAGTCTGAGGATTTCCTCGACTCAATTGGCATCAATAGGAGAGTATAATAGCATAGTCTTGCACTAGAAGCATAGATCCTAGAGGTAGCTTGTCCGGATACCCCGCTTCATTCATTGTTAAATCCTTTCTATTCTCTTTTACTTGCACTTTCTCATCTTCCATCTTTCTTTTAATTTCTCGTCTTTTAGTATAATTGTTTCCATAATTCACTCATCGAATCAATTGATCACTTTTCCGTACTTCGCATAGTTTTAATAGTGAAATCTCGTATTCTAACTCCCTATTCCCTGTGGATTCGACTACCCTCTCACCGGGGTAACTTTTATTACTTCGACAAACCCGTGCACTTTCGGGCCGCTTGTCAATCTCCTAATTAGTGAAGTTCTCCTTGTTAGCACGAGCTAAACTTATTGTGAGTGTGACTGCCTTTGTGCCACTCCAAAGGAGGTTGGCACACACTCACAAGTCTATGCTCATGCCTTGCTCCTTTCTTAGTGCGAGAATCTCCCCAACAACGGCAAACACGATCTAACTTCGTTTCTTTTCTCCAATTTATCTTCACAACCCTATAATGCACAAAAGTAAACAAATGGACACTTTTTAGTGATAAAATCTGATTAAATCAATGCTCATTGCAAGATAATAACGTTTCGCATTACTATAACACGAGCACTTATCAGGCTAGCATTAACGTCATGCCCTACACCATGTATTTGAAGCTTGGTTTGGATGAACTTAGACCAACGAGGATGACTTTACAATTGGTGGATCGATCCACAAGAAAGCCTCGTGGGATTGTGGAGGATGTGATTGTTCAGGTAGACCAATTTGTTTTTCCCATGGATTTTGTCATCATGGACATTGATGAAGATGTGGAGACACCGTTAATTCTTGGTCGGCCATTCATAAGTACCTCGGGTGCCCTAATTGACCTCAAAGGAGGAAAATTAACATTAAGGGTCGGACAGGAAGAAGCAGTGTACACGTTGTCGGCGGCCATGAAACACTCACTTGACCATGTTGACACACTTTATTTTATTGATGAAACTGACCTCTTGATTTCTGGTTGTGTGCAGGAGGTACTGTAATTGAATCCCTTGCACGAGTACTTGGAGGAGCTAGGGGATGAAGAATAAGAAGAACCCTACTCTCCCCCTCCAAGTCATGATTTGAAGCTACCAAAGGAGAAGGTGATATGCACTAATGCCAAGGAAAAAAAGAAAAAAAGAATCAATGTTAAGGAAAATTTGGAGGGAAGTCTGAGAGAAGAAAAAGAAAGGTGCTAACCCTCATCGTTCAAAATCTCAAGGAGGGAAGGTAAAATTCTCACCCCTCTTTACTCAAGAAAAAAGTGAAATTTATTCATTTATGTTATTGAATTTACCGGGAAACAATGGATCTCTAAGGTCGACCAGGGGTAACTTCAAGTGACAAGGTACGTCAGGCTCATGACGTTAAACAAGCGGTTCTTGGGAGGCAACACAAGAATTCGGAGGTCTAATTTTCAATTTTTGTAATCTATGTTTTAGTTTCACTGTTCTTGTCATATTTTCTTAGTTGCTATAAATTTGAATAAGTCCATGTTCCCATGCTTTTCGTATTTTTCTTATCGTCTTTGGTGAGGTTTGATCATTTTTGTTGTTGAGTAACGCAAAATTTTGGTGCCATTTCATGCATTCGATCGAATTCTCTTGCATTTCTTGTTATTTGGAGGTGTTCTAAATCACTTTGAAACCATGACTATTCATTTGGAGAAGCAGATTTTGGGCTAAAATCAGCCCCAGGTGTATACGGCCTCAATGAGGGCCTCATTGAGGCCGTCTGCCCAAAGCCGAGCAATTTGCCTAGGGCATACGTCCTCAATGATGCCCATCATTAAGGCCGTATGGCCCATGTAGCACTTAAAGGCCTTGTCATCTTCTTTCTCTCTTCATTCTTCATCCTTCTACCCGACTTTCTCTCTTTTTCTCCACCAAATCTTAGCCAATTCTTCTCGTTTCTTCTCCTATATCATCTCCTTAACACTTTGAGAAGTTGATCTAGTGGTTTTCCAGAGCTTTACTTAAGTTTTGGCAAGCTTTCGTCTGTTAGTGTTTTGATGCCCTAGCTTCATTATTTTCATTTTTCTTGCTTTCTTGGTGCTTGTTTGTGGATCTTTTCAAGCATTTGGCTTGCCCTTTGTGATGAGAACATCATGGTTGTGGTTTTTTGTGAATTTATGTTCAAATTTTTGAACTTTCATGATCTTGGGGAAACTCTTGCAATGTGAATAGTATCCATACGGCATCCATAAGGCCGTATGGACACTATTCATAGATGTTCTTCATTTTTTTTCCTATTGTTTTGCATTATGTTTTGGATCATTTCAGATTCCTTGATGTTTGATTGGGTCTATTTGTATTTTAGGGATACCGTGCACCAAGAAACTCGCCTCCAAACTCCCAAGGAAATAATCGCAAACCCCCGAAGATCCTCGCTTCACACATGCTCTTCACAAGGTGAGATACAAAATTCTAAAGACCAAACCCTTTGTCACATTTCATCACATTGAGTGGAGTATTTTGGGGACAATTGGATTGGATGAGCAAGTAAAGGAGTTATTATCACCCAATGGTTGGGCGAATCTATTCTCAATCAATAAGCCCTCTTTTCGCTAACTTTCCTTAAGGGTCCTAAGCGCATTTGAAGCACACCATGATATACGAAGCATCATTGCTTGGAGATAAGGAGCCGTTCACTTCCAAGCCTTTGGAAAGTCTCATGAGATGAATCACATGGAGTTTGCAAGATACTTGGGGGTATATGATGATGAATACATGAGCTCAATACCAATCGACCAAATCCAAATTGATTTCCCATCACACATGAATGCCAACCAATTTTGGACCGCCCTAGCACCCAGTGATACTAAGAACACCCAGAAAGCCACACGTTTAGCGAGCCCTGTGCACAGATATATTCATGCTCTTATTTCTCGCTCAATTGGGGGTGGAAGGACAATACTGGGGTGGTTATGTAGTCCGATCTATACACCATGTTTTGCATACTTGAGCAACATCCTATCCAACTTGGGCATCTTGTATCCAAAGCTTTTATCCACCAAGGGTAGTGTGTTCGACTGGGATCCATCTTTGTGGGTCCCTACATTACTAGGCATGACCATTGTAGGAGATGTGGCATCCCTTGGAGCTGCTATACTGTGAGCGATAGGGATAGTGGAAAAGAGAGGTAGCACCTACGGGATTGCCTGACACTTAGCCACAGGGGAGTCCAACATGCACGAGCCAGTTGAGTCAGACTCAGAGCCTGAGGACACACCCACTCCCACTCCTGGCACCACACTACCGTCGGACTTTGATGCTAAGCTGCAAGGTATGGAGAGTGACATCCAGGCTATTCGTTATGAGCACTGTGAGATGCGAGTCTAGCTCTATCAGATCTTAGAAGGACAATGCAAGCTCACAGAGGACTTTTGCCAGTTTGTCATTTCCTCTCGTGGTTCATCTTCTTAGACGGCCACCGCATCCTTTGCCGCCACACCTGCACCATCTTTCAATGACTATCAGTCTTATTTTTGATCATGGACACTCAGTTTTATTTTAGTAGCTTATTGTTTCCTTCTATTTCCTGCACATGTGTTTGTTTGGTATGAATATTTTGGGAAAGGTTATGCGCTAAACAACCTTTTGTAGAACTTTTTGCACCTTTATCTAGCATGTGTGTTTGACTACTCCCTAGTGTTTTGTCTTTGCATTTTATTTGTTTTTTGTGGAATGATGTTTTGTCGTTGTGCCTTGCAGGGCATTGAGGGATGTTTGGTGAGCCTCTCCACATTTTGTAGAAGTCGGACCCGACATGTATAACTCGCCGTACAAATTATTCGGGTTATATCTCGCCACTTGAACAAGATGAACTGAGGAAGTTCATTTTCACCCTCCTCTGTTGTTTTTATTTCTTATATTGCCATGTTCTTCATGATTAGTGTACATTAAGGGCAATGTACAACACTAGGTGTGAGGATAGGTGTATTAATGTATTAGGGCCATTTTTACATGCTAGTGTTATCAATGATGGCTTTATTCATTCTTGTTATATTATTCAAGCATGGACTAATGATTAATGTGAGTTACATATCTTTTTTGTACTCTATTAAATCCTACTTCACCTCAAATATTGTCTTGTGCATTGAATTTTTTGTTGATGCCCTGGGAATAGCCAACATGACTACTTTAACTCTCTTGTATGCTTAACACACAACCTTGAGTACTGATAAGTGCTCATGTATAAGTAATATGAAATATTATTTTCTTACATTGAGCATTACTTTTCTCAGATTTTATCATTGATTAGTGTGCATTTGTTTTCTTTTGTGCATATAGGGTTGTGGAAAAAAGTTAGAGGAAAAGGAGCAAAATTAGTGTGCAGTACTGTAGCGTATTCACTATAGCTAGAGTATTGTAAGGTATTTACTATAGTTGTTGTACTACAGTTGAGGTACTGTAACGGATTCACTGTAGCACATGGGGAATTTTCGGGGCAAAAAGTTGGTTCGAGTCATACAGCCTCAACAGCGATCGCCAATGAGGCCATCTGCCCTATCCAAAGAAGTTAGCTTATTTCATACTGCCTCAATGATGCCCATCATTGACCGTAGTATGCCTCGGGTTTTGAAGGTTTTAAGCCCCTTTTCCTTCCTATACGGCCCGTATGCTTGGGGGGGTATAAAAAACACACTTGTAGGACTTGTTTTGGGGACTTTTAGCCAGCACTTAACGAGGAGAAGAAGAAGAAAGAAGACATCATTTTTTAAGATGATGATCTTGGGCCAAAGAAGGAAGCAAGGGCTTCATCATCAAAGGGGGAAGCTTCACCATCAAAGGAGCAAGGTTCCAAGCCAAAGAAAGCATCATTCGGCATCTCTTAACGGGTGAAGCGTCATTCGGCAGGACCTCCACCTCCTGCTCCATCATTTCATCTAGATAGTGTCATCTATGAACTCTTTGCTTGATTTCTTTTACCTTGTTGTTATTGTTTTATGATGGCACACTAGAACCCTAAGGCCGCCGGATGTTGGTGAACCTTGGGAGGTTCATCATGTATTTTGGATGATTTACATTTAATTACAAGTTTGGGTTGATTTATGATTTAGTTTATTGTGTTTCATGTCTAGAACTACTCTATCGAGAGATCCATAGTTCTTTCTTAAGTTATACGCGTAGATGTAACCTACTCACGCGTATTAGATCATTAATGAACTAAAAGAGGTTTCTTATATTGATATGCTGAGAAATTGGATACCAATAGCCCTCCAATCTTTAAGGGTAAACTAGGGTTTAGTGTACCCTTATCTTAGGATCTCCTTGTACTTAATGCAATCGTAGGAATGTTCGTTAGGAAGATATTCCAATCGACATTCCTATGTGATTAGGGTTCAGTCACCGAGAATTTGGGGTTGATCTAATCTTGAGATCTTTCAGTCTAAATCACCCATACTATATTTTATTGTTCATCCATGTTTCATGATGACCCTCAAGGGGACCCACATCTTAGGCCATCGCACATTACTGTAGCACTTGCAACTATCTTGTTGGCTCTTGAATTTTTATATCCATCTCGTATTTTGTTTTATTGTAGAATAACCTATCATGCGTGAGATGTTGGGTTAGATAGTAGTGGCGAAGGAGTAATAGTAGATCCTTAACCCCTTGGAATATAATCCTTGTGTCTTTGCACGAGGTATTACTTGGCGATCCCGTACACTTGTCGGCCTCACACCACCTGTGCTGCCTCATTTTCACCGGCACAAGTATATATAGCCCTTGTTAGGTTTTGGGAGCTTACTCTCATCCGACCTCCTAGCACACCCAAGTATTTCTCATCATCTTTGGAGGATATTTTGGCAATAATTAAGGCAGAGAAAAAGGGGAGAGTTAAGGAAAGCATCAATGAACTCGGCGGCACATATCCAACCAATTCTCATCACTGCCTTCTAGCCGGCATTCCAAGGGGAGTTTGTTTGACATTTGTGCTATGATCTTCAAGTATTGTGAACTTATTTGATTTGTTATGTCAAACTAGACTCCTAAGGCCACCTGGCTTCCAGTGAACCTTGGGAGAAGACTTTGTATGGATGACATTCTTGTTTTGTAATTGAATGTGTGTGGCTTGTGTTGTTGGTTTTAATCTATCATTATCTTGTTCATTCTAGAATGGATGGTTTCAGTAGAATTGATATTGAAAAATACTTTTTTGGCTGGATGCTAGCTTGTATTAGGTCTTGTGATGATTAAAGGGGATTCATTGTATTAATACACCGGAGTTTCCGGGTATTAATAGCCTCCCGCATGGTTAGGATTGTTTTAGCTGAAAGAGTGCATTAGAATAACACTAACCAAGACTCCTTTTTCCTAATGACATCATAGGGGTATCATCTGAATGGAGGAACCCATACTAGATTAGGGCTACACCACGGAGGTTCCGGGGTAGTTGACATCCGAGTCTAGCGGAACAAAACCAAGCCAACCTTATCCTTAAGTTGTTCTCATCATCCGTACTTAGTCTTTTCCCAGGGGAATCCTCGCCTAGACCTTCCTTAATATTTGTTTTCTTCATCCTTATTCTTATTCGCATCGAGTTGCTAGCTTGTTCTACTTTCTCGTGCTCGTACGAAAGGTTATTATATTAATTGACAACCCATGCATTTACTACCGGGGAGTCGCGTCCTCACTTTTTAGTTTGTTGCGTGCTCGCTCATTAAAGCTATGTTAACAACTGTAGATTCTTTGAGTTTGAGGTTTGGGATAAAGTATTCTCGAAAAGATCTCCATGGAAAGGGGTAATTCAGTTTCAAGATACGGGAAAGTTGAAACCCTTATATATAGGTCCATTTTTTATCCTAGAAAGGATTAGACCAGTAGTATATCGATCAGAGTTACTGGCTGAGTTGGAAAAGATTCATAATGTGTTCCATATTTCTATGTTAAAGAAGTATATCCCCGACCCATCTCATTGTTTTGAAGTACCACCAATGGAGTTAGGAGGAGCTTTGAATTTTGAAATGCAACCGATAAGGATTCTTGATCGCCAAGTGAAAATTCTTCAGCGAAACAACATTCTTATGGTTAAACTGCTTTAGAGGAATGATGCGGTAGAAGAGGTAATGACAAGAGCCCGAAAGTGTATGGGTTATCGAAGTAATAAAGTACCCCGGTGAGAGAGTAGTCAAATCCATAGGGAGTAGTGATTCAAGACAAGAGAAATTGCTACTTAGCTAGTGCGAAATATGGGTGATGAGAAAAATCAATGTGTGAGTAAAAGAATGAAAGAGAAATATGAAAGACAAGAGAGTGCAAGCAAAAAGTAAAGAAGAAGCCAATCAATGTGAATAAGGGGTACCCGGACAAGCTCCCCTTAGGACTAATGTTCTAGTGCAAGACTATGTATTATACTCTCTTATTGATGTTTAATGAGTCATGGAAGTCCTTAAGCACATGGTCCCAAACCTAAGGTCAACTGTGACTAGTTCCAACACTATGCCCCGGCATTAGGTTGCACTATAACTAAGCCCCAGGGGAGTCCATCATCATAAGCCTCACACTACATGGAACTGCTTGACGTTCTAGGGATTCCAAGTGGTAGACCTTATCCCTAAGTATAGTTCTAACCTTTTGGTACAGGCAAAAGAACCCTAATCTAAGTTAAGCCACAGCACTAGGATTCACTACAACCATTCACTCTATTGGTCATGTAACTAAGCCCAAGGGGAGTTCATCTCTTAGCACTTCACTCTACTTTGATTGCAAAGAACTCTTGGAACACGGAGGTAGGGAAAATCACGCCGAAGGGAAAGGGGACGTTTCGCTACCTCACGACTCACCCTCTCGACCCTCTCCAATCTCGGGTAGTCTAATCCTATAGAAGTTGTCACACCTTCAAAGGATGACCTAGATGATTCTCAACCCTAGTGTCACGGATAAGGGAAAATCAATTACAATTAATACACAAGATTGGAACTCAATTAAAATCATCAAATAAGAAAGCATAACAAGAGTCATAGAAACTGTGGTGTTTCGGTCACCTTCGCCCTTGTTTCTTGTTTCGGTTGTCCTAGATGTTGTGGTCATTTCCCTTTCGAGTTTTCTTCGAGTTTTCTTGTCGAGCCTTTGGAGTTGTTTGCCTGGTATTTGAGAGTGTTTTGGAGAAGTTTTGAGGGTGAGTGGGCTGTACACAGGCCGCGCAAAGCTGTGCGGGCTATGCACAAGCCGCACGGCCTCTCCTGGGGGCTGTGCGATCTCTGTGCGGGGCTGTATAGAGGCCGCACACCTCAGGTAGAGGGGTGTGTGGCTGGTGTGTGGGGCTGCACACCACCCGCACACCCTTCTGCCCGGTGTGTGTGCCTGGTGTGCTGGGCCGCACACAGCCAGCACACCGACAAGATTTTGCTTATATTAACCCATCTCTAGCTTCATTTCTTCATTTCTTTTCTTCCAAACTTCTTTATTTCCTTCTCCTCTCCTCCTCCATCATCTCATGAGGTTCTAAGACTGACTTAGAGGAGGTTTTGGAGCTTGGATCTTGGATCATCAACTTGCTCATTCTTTGGATCAAGGTAAGCTTCCATTCTCTTGTTCCTTCTTCCTTGTTCTTTGATGGAAATGGTTAGGGTTTGTTGTGAACCCTTGTGAGATCTTGATCCTTACATCTTCTTCTTCCTCTTTGATTGTTAGTCTTGTGAGGATGGATTGTGTTGAGTTGTTTGGCTTTGGCTTCATGAAATCCTTGAACTTTCCTCACCTTGATCCATGAACCACTCTAGCTCCGGTGAGCTTTCCTTGTGTTCTTGGTTTCTTTGGTTTAGAGAGGAGTCTAAACCCTTAGATTTGGTTTAGTACCTTGAGTTGTGAGTGGAGCAACCCTAGAGTTCTTTAGGCTTGTTTGGTAGAAGAACTTAGGGTTCTTGCTTGTCTTTTGTCCTAACAATTTGTTGGTGTTTCTTGTGCTTTCTCAAGGAGGAAAGGCTTTGGATTGAAGTAAAGAGCTTGTCGAGGACTAGCATTCAAGGGACCGAAGTCATCAAAGTTGTGAGTGGGACTAATGAGCATAATCCTATCCGAAGAATACCTATATACGTATTTATATTTATCTTTGTGCATTATGATGCTTGATTTGGGATCTATATGTTTTATGCTTCGATTTTAAGATTTGAACTTTATTTTGGAATGAGATATATATTTATATGTATATGCATGTATATTTCTTACTCGAACGTATTACCGTTCAAAGAAATGATTATTTGAGTTGTCATGTGATTAGGAATTTGTAAGAGAAGATTAGATATTCTATGGGTTATAGATTGTATTGTTTCACACCTTTGTCATAATTGGTTTAGTTTCACCTGATTTATACCTTGCATTATTAGTGGCTTTTGAAAGGTGTTTTGGGTAGTTTGGAGCCATACTTGATTTATGACTTGGTTCATTTCCTAAGTATTATTAAAGTATTTATATGTTGTTGAGATTTGAAAATCCTATGTTTTGAAGTATACGTTTCAAATTATGTTTTCTTATGAGATTTGAGATGTTTGATTTGATGACCATAAAGGCATATTTGAATCATGGTCTAGTTTATTTGCAAAGTTTGCCAAATGTTGTATTTAAGTCTTGAAAGCTTTATTATGATATCGTGGTTTCCAAATTTAAGCTTTGAGACTTTTGTTATCATACCCAAATCAGTTTATGTAACCTATTTATGCTACACATTTTGTGTTATTGCCAAGGCTATGATTGGAGCAAGTGCTCAAGAAAATCTTGTTTGGTTTTAAATGTTGTTTATTTGATCAAAGGCATGTGAAAACAAGTTGATTTTCAAGGTATTAATGCAATGCACAAGGTGTATTTTCGAAAGACATCTTTATACGATACTTTTGATGAACATGGTTTCATTGCTAATGATATGATCAAATTGACCACTCTTGGAGTGAGAATTGCCATTGTGAGCACTTACTGTCTCTTATTGAGAATTATGCTATCTTGTTGTACTCATAAAGCCTACGGGCTGAGTTATTGTTTAAATTCTTGATGGTGACATGGGAGCCGAGCTCCAGTACTTACTGTAGTAAGAAGTGGATGGTTTCCACGGGCCGACCTACATAGAGGTGGCATGGAATACTGTCAAAAACGGTTATACCATGTTAGGTGGGAGTGTAGATCCCTGACATGGGTATAGTTGGGTTGTTCGGAGTCACCACACGAACTTCCCAGCGGCCAATGCCAAGATATGTGCATCTTGGTAGCTCTAGACCTAACCAAGGCCACGGTTAGCGACGGAGAGTTTTTGAGGCCATTCTGGAAGTTATTGTTGATTTGTGATCGATGAGTTAATTATTTCTAAACATCTTTATATTTGAATTTATCGATGGGAATTGTGCTTATGCTAGGTCCAGGATGGCATGTGTTTTCTTGTTGATCTCTATGAAATTCTATTTGTATTTCATTGAGAAAGATGGTATTATTATGTGATAAGTGTTATCCTTATTATTCCCAAACTTTCGAGGATTTTCTTCATGTTAGTATTGATAAACCTTGTATCGTGTAATTGCTATACTTGTTTACAACTTGGTGTTGTGTTGAGTTATTAGTAGCATGGTAAAGTTTGTTAATTGTTCAGTATGTTTTAACCCGAGTATTTTATTAGTAAAGTATCTTCACTGATTTATGTTTTGGTATTGTTATCTTTTGGTATATTTCTGGTGGTTTTGTGCTAATCCCCTTACTGAGTAACTGTGGTTACTCATCCCCTCTTTCTCCTTCCCAGTTTGTTGCAGGTAGTAGGTGAGGCGTAGCGGCTGCGTGCTGAGCATTTGTTGCCTTGTTGTTTCCTTGTATCACTTTTATTTGTGTATGTTATTTTTGGATCATGCATATGTTATTTGTGTTTTGGATCCACTAGTATGTCGAGAACTCTATTGTATGTTGTTGTATCATAAACTACTCTTAAACTTGTGTGTATCAATTTTTGCTATTATTGTCAGTGTCTCCTATCTTCTTTGCTCGTTGTCGTTGTTGTTGTTATTGTTGTTGTTGTTGTTGTTGTTGTTGTTGTTGTTAGTTCTATTACTCCTGTTTGGCATGGTTGTTCTTGGAACTGGGTATTTGTGTTAATATTTGTTGATTCCAGGTTTTTTGTTCAGCCTTGTGCTGTCTCGAGGGTTGAGTGGCGGAGTATCCCTCCTCGAGATTGTCACACCGGTGTGTCGCGTCCTGTGTACCTGCGGGTCGGGGCGTGATAGAAACAATATCATTGACACGACCCCTTGCGTGTATCCCGCAAGTGCACTGGTTTGTCGAAGTAATAAATTTACCTTGGTGAGAAGGTAGTCGAATCCACAGGGAATAGGGAGATAGAATATAAGGTTTCACTAATTAAGCTATGCGAAATACGAAGATCGATAATAAGATTGATGAGTGAAAATAATGCAAAGCAATAAACTAAATAGAGAGATGGAAGAAAGAAGTGCAAGTAGGAAAATCGAGAAGGACTAACAATGAATAAAAGGGGGGGTATCCGGACAAGCTACCTCTAGGGTCTATGTTTCAAGTGCAAGACTATGATATTATACTCTCCTATTGATGTCAATTGAGTCGAGGATATCCTAAGACTCACGGTCCCAAACCTAAGGACAACCGTGACTAACTCCAACACTATGCTCCGGTGTTAGGATTCACAACACCCTTCACTCTGTCACCTAAATGACTAAGCCCCACGGGAGTCCATCTGCCTAAACCTCACACTATGTGGAGTTGCATTATGCTCTAGGGATTCCTAGTGATTAAACCTGTTCCTATACGTAATTCTAACCCTTTGGTCCAGGTGGAAGAACCCTAGTCTAGATTGAGCCCCAGCAAATAGGATTCACTACAACCCTCCACTCTATTACTTGCGTAACTAAGCCCTAGGGGAGTTTATCTACCTATTGCTTCACTCTATTTCGACCGCTATTAAATCAAGGAATCGGAGATAGGGAGAAATCACATCGAAGGGGAAAGGGGTACATTACTACCTCACAACTCTCCCTCTCAACCCTCTTTAATCTTAAGTAGTCTAATCCTATAGGAGTTGTCACACCTCCAAAGGAAAGCCTAGATTGCTCTCAACCCTAATGTCACGTTTAAGGGAAAACAATATGAAAGGATAATCAAGATTAAAAACTCAATTTTATTCATCAACGATGGAAAGCATAATAATCAATGTCAAAGAAACATAAGAAACCCTAGAGTTTACAAGTCCGCATACCCCACGAGGGGTTTAGCTCCTCATAGAGCTATACATGTTCATCAATGTGAGAAATAAAGCATAAAACATAGACATCAATGAAAAACCCCCTCGAATTGGTGTGGCCGTGGTCTTGTGCAAACGTCGAACTTCGAAATCGATGCCGACGACGCGCTGGAACCTCCACGAAATCCTCTCCGAAACCCTAGCCGCACTCCAGAAAGTTGGGGAAAAGATAGGTCGAAAGATGCCTCAAAAGGTTGCAAAAATCCCCTTTTATAATGTTGAATCGCGGCTTTAAAATTAGACTTATCGGGGGCTTCACACGGCCGTGTGGAATTTCCACACGCCCGTGTAAAGCTTCTGTCTTGGCTGAAAAATTAATTTCACACGGCCGTGTGGAATTTCCACACGCCCGTGTGTCTTCACTGAATGGCTGAAATTGCACAAACACACGGCCGTGTGGAATTTCCACACGCCCGTGTGACTTCTCTGTCTGGCTGGAAACTGGTTCACACGGTCGTGTGGAATTTCCACACGCCCGTGTGACTTCTCGAGAACTCTAATCTTTAGCTGAACAGGATTGTAACTTGCCGAAACACCTCCCGAGTTCATTGTTCTTCATCGAGGCCATTACTTGGGCACACAAGCAACGGTAGGTAGCGCCGATTGCTTCAAGTCTTCTTCTTTCGTGAAATTCTCCTAAGTAACACGGATTAGACTTGTTGTGAATATGACTGCCTTTGTGCCCCTCCAAAGGAGGTTGGCACACATCCACAAGTCCAAATGCGTGCTTCATTCCTTGCTTGGTCCGAGAACATCCCAACATTGGCGAACGCGACCTAATTTCATTCTTCTTCTCCAATTAGGCTCCACAATACCTTCAATGCACAAGAGAACACAAATGTACACATTTAGTGATAAAACCTGATAAAAGGTATGCTTAATGTAAGATAATAGCGCTTCGCGATACTATAACACAAGCACTTATCAATCATCCTAGGGTTTACTAGTCTGAATACCCACGAGGGGTTTAGCTCTCCATGGAGCTATACAAAATCATCAATGTATATAAATCACAAAGCATAGCAAACATAGATAAAACCCCCTTGTGATGCGTGTCGATGGTCTTGTGAGGCCGCTACGTCATCTCCACCAAGCCCCTCGTCAAGTCAAGGGCACACCTCACCAGATCGGTGCCGATGAAAGCACCCCCAATAGCTATCTTCCAAAGGATGTCGATGTTGATGTCGTAGACTCGCTCCAAACCTCCACAAAATCCTGTCAAAATCCTAGCCGTGAACCCTTAAGAAGTTGGGGAAAAGATGGATCGAATAGTCCTCTAGAAAATCTGAATCACGGCTTTCAATAGGCTAAAATCGGGCATCCACATGACAGTGTGGATTCTCCGGAATTGAATTTCTGGCGCGTAGTGAACAATAAACTGCTACATCAAATTGATATAGTGATTTGCTACATTAGCTACTACAGTACTCTCCCGTAAAATGTTCCCAATTTCATGTTCTTCATCGAGGCCGTTGAATTGTGTACACAACCAACGGTAGATCATGTCGATTACTTCTTTTCTCCTCATTAATGAAGTTCTTCAATACTACACGGGCTAGACTTTTATGAGTGTGACTGCCTTTGCGCCCCTCCAATGGAGGTTGGCACACACTCACAAGTTTAGAACCCATGCCTTGTTCCTTGTTTGGTCCAAGAACTCCTCAAAATGGCGAACATGACTTAATTTTCTCTTTCTTCTCTAAATCTACTCCATAACCCTACATGCACAAAAGAACACAAATGCACACGAATCAATGATAAAATCTGAGAAAAGTAATACTCAATGTAAGAAAATAATACTTCGTATTACTTTAACACAAGTACTTATCAGGTAACTTGGGAACCAGAAGAAGTAATGAAGAGTAAATATCCCCCTTTTGTTTGAAACTAAAGGTATGCTAAAATTTCGAGGCCAAAATTTCTTTAACGGGGGTAGGATGTGGAAGCTCACTTTTTCCTACTTCTCTTGTGTTTTGTTTCTTGAGTGTAACTTATGTGTTTAAATTCCTTTCAGTGTCATCTTATATTAGGACATTAGTTAAGGTCTTTTGGAAGGTTAAAAGGATGGGGGGAAAGCTTTCAAAAGGAGAAAAACAAGGCCGAGACCTTGCGGGCACTTAGAATGACCGTAAGGGGCTGATTTGGTGGCCTTATGTCTTCCTTTGCAACCACAAGGGAGCCTGTAAGCCATCCAGAAAGACCATCTGCATAGGACGCAGCATGGCCATTTTGGATGGCTTACGAGTTTCCTTGTGGCCCCAAGGGAGGCTGTAATGCCACCAAATCAGCCCCTTATGCAAAAGTCTCAGCCTTGTTTTGGGCCTTTTGAAAGATTTCCCCCACATTTTTAACCTTCCAAAAGACCTTAACTAAGGTCCTATCACAAGAGGACACTCAACGGAATTTAAACACATAAGGTACACTCAAGAAACAAAACACAAGAGAAGTAGGAAAAGGCGAGCTTCTACAGTTAGTTTTGTTTTTTATTTTATATTGTATAAAATTCAAAAAAAGGCGACTTGATGAAGACGGAGCCCCAAAGGTTGATGGGAGAGCTCGTCGTGGCATAACCAGAAGAAGAACCTGCCAGAGATAGTCTCTAGGCTTAGGATTTTTTGGCACATGAATGTCACATTTATTTCTGTTTTTTATTTATTCCTTACATATGTTTGGATGAATGGAATTCCGCTATTGCCATGTAAACCGTAATTAATCCCACCAATAGTAAGTCATGAAAATGCCTTCCCTTACTCGAAACTTGTCAAGGCATCGATCATCGAAACATTGGTCATGCCAAAGCTGAGCGCGTTATTGGGATAATGGTTATGTCCAACACAAGAGTAAAGGTTTGACTTAACATGGGTAGTGGAACGGTCCTAGTCCTAGGCATTAAAATGATTAGGATGTTCTTTAACACTAAATGTTAACCCCATTATATCCAAGAATCACATGTGATGTGATTGGAAAGAGTTCCTACCTAAATAACCTAGTCTTAGGTGTACAAGCTCAGCTTGACAAAGACAAAATGAAATATGGATCTCGGCTCTCAATAAATCACTAGCAATGAATTATTTACATTGGGATATTCATTCATAATTGTGGGAAACTTTATAAGAAATCATTACAGCATCTTGCTTTTAAGTTTGTGTAGATCATAATGACAACCAATAATGCAAATCCACAAATTTTTTTTTGCTATCTGTCCTTGAGAAGGACAAGCTCAATGGAACCAATTTCCTTGATTGGTCTCAAAACCTAAGAATTATTCTTACACAAGAATGGAAATTGGAATCCACTAAGAAACCGTTGCCCGAAGCATTGGCAAGGAACACAATGGTTGTTAAAGAGGTATTCGACAATTCAAAGAATGACTCTAATGATGTTACCTACCTTATGTTGGACACCATGAGTCCAGAATTACAAAAGCAGTTCATGGATATAGAGGCTTCTGATATTATGGTTCTTCTTAAGGAAATGTTCCAAGAACGAGCTAGGCATTAAAGGTTCATGACCACAAAAGCATTAACCTCGTGTAGGATGGCTTGGGGCACTTCCATAAGTACCCATGTACTCAAGATGAAGGGGTATATTGATATGCTGAAGAAACTTGATGCACCGATCCGAAAGGAACTTGTGGTGGACCTTATCTTAAGGTCATTGCTATATAGTTATGATCAATTTGTCATGAACTATAATATGCATGGTATGGATAAGACACTTATTAAGCAGAGTATCAAGAAATCCACTCAGTTCTTATGGTACAAAAGAACAAGGTAAAGGGAGGAAAGAGGAAGGTTAAAGCCAAGTATAAGCCAAAGAAAAAGGTTAGACCTTATTCCAAAGCAAGGAGGCTAAGAAACCTAAGCCCAAACCTCAAAAGCAGGGTATGTGTTTGTACTGCAATTAAGCTGGTCATTAGAAGAGAAACTGTCCACTCTACTTGGAAGAGTTAAAGAAGGGAGGCAAGGCCTCTACTTCAGGTATCTATATGATAGAAGTCAATCTCTCTATTTCTATATCATAGGTATTGGATACCGGATGTGGTTCTCAAATTTGTTCAAATGTGCAGGGACTTAGAAATAGGAGATGTTTGACTAAAGGCGAAGTTGACCTAAGAGTAGGGAACGGAGCAAGGGTTTCTACCATAGAGATAGGAGACTATCCATTAACACTACCTTCTAGACTTGTTTTTAATTTAATAAATTGTTATTATGTGCCTGCTATGAGAAGAAACATTATTTTAGTTTCTTGTCTGGATAATGATTGTTATAACGTCATTATTAAGAATAATGTTATTTCCATTTTCGTGAGGACATTCTATATGCTATACTTAGTAATGGACTTTACGTTCTAGACTTTAAAAACCACAAGTCCCTCTATAATATAGATACTAAAAGGGTTAAGTTGAACGAGTCAAACCCTTCATACTTTTGGCATTATCATTTGGGTCATGTAAATGAGAAACGCATCTCAAGACTCCATAGGTATGGATTTCTTAGCTCATTTGATTTTGAATCATTTGAGACATTCGAATCTTGTCTCCATGGCAAAATGACTAAAAGACCCTTTAACAAACAAGGTGAAAGGGTAGGTGATTTATTGAGACTAATACATTCTGATGTATGTGGACCATTGAGCACACATGCTAGAGCTGGTTTTGAGTACTTCTTTACTTTCACATATGACTTCAGTAGATATGGCTACGTCTATCTTAGAAGCACAAGTCTGAGACTTTTGAAAGATTTGAGTCTAAGAATGAAGTGTAAAACCAAGTTGGCAAAAGTATTAAAGCCATTCGATCGGATCGAGGTGGTGAATACTTAAGCCATGAGTTTGATATTTGAAAGAGTGTGGAATAGTTTAACAACTTACTCCTCCTGGAACACCTCAGTGGAATGGTGTGTTAGAAAGGAGGAATTGAACTTTATTGGATATGGTTTGATCAATGATGATTCAAGCTGGTCTTCCAATATCCTTTTGGGGATAGGCCCTTGAGACTGTTGTATTCCTGCTAAATAGAACTCCAACTAAGTCAATTGAAAAGACACCAAATGAGATGTGGACTGGGAGAAAGCCTAATATGACTTTTTTATGGATTTGGGGTTGCGAGTCACATGTTAAAAGGTTAACATCGGACAAGCTCACATCTAAGACCAATAAGTGCCTATTTGTGGGGTATCCCAAGGAAACTAAGGGATACTATTTCTACAACCCTAACGAGAAAAAAGTGTTTGTTGCTCGGAATGTTGTTTTCTTAGAGAAGGAGTTTCTTCTCAAGAAGAACAGTGGGAGTGGATTAAAACTTGAGGAGGTTCAAGTACCACAAATTCTGGTAGAGGATAGTTGGAAATGGAAATGGATTCACAAGAGTTGGAAATGGATTCACAATGGAAATGGAAATAGAAATGAACACATTACACAAGAACCAAGAAGGTCTGGTAGGATTCATCATGAGCCTGAGAAATATGGTTTTCTCATTACTGACAATCAAAGTTTAAAGCTATTGGATCAGGATGATCCCACCACCTACAAAGAGGCAACTGAGAGTTCCAATTCGGATAAATGGCTTGGAACTATGAAATCCGAAATGCAATCGATGTATGATAACCAAGTATGGACTTTTGTTGATCCACCGAAAGGTGCTGATATCATTAAGTGCAAATGGATTTTCAAACATAAGGCCAATAATACCTTCAAAGGTAAACTAGTGGTGAAAGGTTTCGGACAGACTCATGGTATTAACTATGATGAAACCTTTCTACCAGTAGTCATGCTCAAATCTTTTAGGATTCTTCTTTCTATAGAAGCATATTATGACTATGAGATATGGCAAATGAATGTCAAAATGGCTTTCCTAAATAGAAAGTTCCTTGAGGATGTGTACATCACACAGCATAAGGGTTTTGTCGATCAGAAGAACCCTAACAAGGTATGCAAGCTGCTGAGGTCCATTTAATGGAAACCTCCTTGAGGATGTGTACATGATACAGCCTGAGGGTTTGTCAATCAGAAAAAACCTAACATGGTGTGATGGAGTGAGCACGCGACTTCCAGGCCGCAAGTGCACAGGTCGTCAAGTAATAACCTCTCGCGAAAGCACGAGAGGGTCGTATTCCCAAGGGCCCCAAGATCTGCTATTACTTCCTCCTAGGTATCACTATTTAGTCTACCCAATAGAGATTATCATATAAGACACAAATACGAAAATAAATAAAAGAAAAGCTATAAACAAAATTGACTAAGGTACACCATACAAGCAATCTATTGAGCAAGTAGCAATGAGAACTAGAGGCCTCGGGCAAGGATCCCCTCGGGAGAAGAAGAAGTAAGGATGAATTTAGGGAATTAAGTGCTAAGTTGGCTAGGTTTGATCCGCTAGACTCAGAAGTCGACTACACCGGAACCTCTGTGGTGTAGCCCTAATCCAATATGCGTTCCTCTATCCAGAAGATACCCCCTACGATGTCTTTGGAACAAGGAGTCTTGGTTAGGGTAATTCTAATGCTCACTTTCAGCTAAAGTTTCCCTAACCTCGCGAGAGCTATCGGCACCCGGATCCTCCGGTGTACCAGCACATTGAATCCCCCTCCAATCATTACCTAATACATGTAAGCATCCCACCATACATATACAATTCATTAATCAAAACCTACGAAATCCATCCATTGTAGGTTGAACATCAAAACAATAGATTAAAATCAAACAAACATGCCAACAATCATTTATAAACAAATATCATCATCCATACAAGTCTTCCACATGAAGAGAGAGAACACACAAGATAAACAATAAAAATGCTCATAAGAAACTCCCTTAGATGTAGGCTAGAAGTTGGTGACGAAAACTCACCGGATCCGCGCCGTCGAGCTCCTTGTTGATAACCTTGAGTGCTTCCTTTTTCTCTCCTTGAGTTTTGCTCTTCAAATTGCCTCTCCAATCCGGTGATGGTGATGGAAATTGATAGAGATGATGGTAGAGAATCGTGGAGATGATGGTGGAGAAGGATAAAGAGGATGGTGGCCAAAGACACCTCCAAAAAAGCCCTAGCTTCCCTTTTAAAACCTCACAAGATGAAATTTGCTCGTGTGTGTACGGGTGGTGTGCGGGCCTCACACAGTCCACACACCTCTTTGTCTTCTCTGTGCAGGCTGCACACTAGCAGCACACTGCTATAGTAAATTTGCTACATTAACCTTGCTACAGTAATGACTTCTACAGTGAACGGTGCCTGAAAATCTACTCTTTTTTATCCCGAACTTGAGGATGCGTGTGAGTTTCAATAAATTCTTCGATTTATGCCAAAATAGAGCTCATTCACGTATTAGATGATCCTTCGATGTCCTGAAACAATAGTAATAAATAAAATGTGTAATGGTCATCGGAGTCATACAAATATGCATGAAAACGAATAAAATATATATAAGAAAAGGGATGTATTTAGACACTTATCAAATACGCCCTCCCCCCCACACACACACACACACTTAATCGTTTGCTTGTCTGGAAGCAAAAAAACATGAAGAACAAAAGAGATTGATAAGTGGCTAAATACATAACCTCCAGCTTAGATGTAGATGTACAACATCAATGGTAAAACTTTAGATACTAAGCTAGAACCACTTAAGAAATTTCATGCATTCATCGGCAATAATATGTTGTGTGTGTGCAGCCCCTCTATCTCGAAACCCTATAGTCCAAGTCAGGTAGACAGAATCCCGAGGACCACATCTTGAGGCAAAGTCACTCTACTTTGTGGAATTCGGCCTTGAAGTGGTAGAGACACTCCTAGTAGGCTCCCAAGGATCTTTCCTCTTTTATTCGAACAACAACTGGTCATAAAACTTTGTTTTGTTCTACAAATATATGTACATGAATATGTATATATATACATTCTTTTTTTCGTACTAACATGAATTGCAAATCCACATTACCTGAAACTTTGCACATTCAAATAAATGCACTCATGCCTTTATAGCTTTTGGCGAGAGGCACACTCTAGTTAGGAGCAAGAACCCCAGGTTACTTAGTAGGGCAGAGAAGCACTGTCCATTTTTTTTTCATTTTTTATTTTTCATTTTTCATTTGGTTTTTAATCGTGCTGAGAGAAAAACAAAGAGGAAAGTCCTTAAGAGTCTATTAGAAGCAATGCCTAACACATCAAGGCACGAAACCACTCAACTAGGTTAGCAACTAAGAGGGTCACGAAAGTTACTGCTTTCCTAACCTAGGTGTCCAAGGTCCTACATATCATACACTTACTGCAATCATTAATGCCATCCTTGGTTTACTAACATGCATGAATTTTAAAAATTCTCAAAGTTCGCAAAAATCCTAAAAGTCCATCTCCCTACTTAAAGTTGTACATTGTCCTCAATGTACCTAAATCAGCAGCATCCAAAAATATATGAAATTAAAGCGAAGCAAGAGGGTTTCGTGAACTTCCCTGAGTCTCAAAGCATAAGTCTTGAAGTCCATGAGATCAGGGTGACCACCGATGATTCTTGTAGATGTCGGGGAAGAAAGTCGCATTTGATGCCCCTCTTCCACCTGCAAGGTAGAATGGAACATCATCTCAAGGCATCCATTGCACACACAAAAGGAAAATAAAAAACAAACAAATAAACAAACAAACAACAAAGCTAAGAACAAAGGAAACAAGAAACACAAAACACAATCTCAAGTGAAACTTTTTCAAATCGTCAATACATGGTAAAACTTGAAAATAAATGATATAAGAGGGAGCATTATCAAGTTTACAACATTCTCACATCAAAAATATTGGGATTTAAAACAAATTTAAACAATGAAAAACCAATAAAGATGAGAGATATGCTTAAACCCAAAGCAAGATGACAAAGTTCAAGGATGGCAGTGAAAACTCAATGAAAAACAATAGATCAACAAAATTAAAACTCAAAAATGATGAGAGACTTTAAGCTCAATGAAAGGTTGGCCAAATGAGGAGGTTATCTAAGAGGAGAAATCAAGAAAAATTGGAGAAAAATCAGGTTAAAGAAGGATGAAGAAATCAGCCCCGAAGATGTTGAAATTGTGTTGAAATGGGACTGAAATGGTTATGTGCAGCTGTATACAACCCACGCATGCATGTACTGGCTGTATACAGCCCGCACACCATTTTGGAGCCTGTGTGCGGCCTGGTGTGCGGCCCACACACCAGGCTGCACACCCTACTGGCTGGTGTGTGCAGATTGATGTGCGGGCTTCATACAGCCCGAACATCGCTCTGGCTGGTGTGTGAGGGCTGTATACAGCCCGCACACCCACAAAATTTATTTTTTCGGCCTTGAAATGTCATGAATCACTTCCCAAAAACTATCATTCTCAATCCTACATGCATAAAACTCATCAAAACACAAAGATGATCATAAAGTAATGAAGAACACGCCAAGAATCACCAACATGAATGAAAATACAAATCCAAGCACATTATGCTATAAGAACATGAAATTAACACATCCACACAAAGTTAAACAAACAAAACTAAGAAAACTACAACACATAAACAAACTAAGAAAAATACGGAATTTAAAACCTTGGGCTGCCTCCCAAGAAGCACTCGTTTAACATCACGAGCTTGATGTACCTCTTCTTACCTCATGAAGGCTTGAAAATGGTATGCCCCTCCCAGCCAAGAGTGGCATAACTACTACCAAAGAAGATGAAACATACCTACCGGGATGGTGCCGAGGTGGAGGTCAAGGATGAATTACCTTTGGCCTCCAAAGGAAAAGCTTGGGCCGAGAATTGTGCAATTTGAACATGGGCGGATCCTTGGATGGCTTGAACCTCCTCTCCGGTTCTTCTTGATTCCCGACCATACTTCCTTTGAGTGTCCCACCAAATTGTTTGGGTCTCTAGGGAAAGAGCTTTGGTTGAGAACTATCTAAGCTTGGCACCAGTAGGTTCTTGGGCGGCTTCAATAAACTATCCACATTTCCTTCCTCACCCATGGTGGGATAATCTCGGATTGCCCAAAGAATGTGTTTAGGCCTCCAAGAAAATATTTTTGGTTGGGAATTGTCCAAGCCTGACATAGGTGGGTTCATTGATGGTTTCATTTTTCTACCCACATCTTCAAATACAATTCCTGGAATTTTTTGAGTGCACTTGACCAAAATGGGTAGATGGGTGGAATGATCGATGTTGAGGCAAGTAGCTTCTTCAATTATTATTGATGGACTTAAGTGTACTTCCTCACACTCTTCTATGGTCAGGCTTTCTTCAATACCCCTGTCTTTTCCCATAGCATCTACAAGTGGAACTTCTACTACTTGTTCATAACTCTTTTTTCTATCATTCATTATCTTGAGAAGTTTGACCATTTGTTTCTCGATCCTATCAAAAGATCTTGAACAATTGGCAGGCTTGCTTCCAACACTTTCAAACGAGAGTCTGTGACCTACATGAACTTGGCTAGGATGTCTTCAGTGGTAAACTTCCTTTTCATTGGTGGTTGTGGGAGTTTTTGTAGCAATCCATGGTAAGAGGGATTCTACTATTGTGTGTGATAATGCGTCAAATAATCTAGGTGCCTTCGCCAATATGGATTATACACATGTTCGAATTGATTTCTATAGCTTGCTTTCAAGGCCTTTGATGCGTGTCCCGCAAGTGCACGGGGTTGCCAAGTAATACCCCTTAGGCACGTGTAAGGGGGTCGTATTCCCAAGGGCCCGAGAATCTACCCTTATTTCCTCTTTGTATGATTGTTTGGCCGATCAATTCAAGTGTTATGCAAAGAAAAGTAAAAAGACAATTAACATGCAAGTGAAGTGCTCTAAGGCGGAGGTGAAAATAGGAGGGTAAGAACAATGTAAAGAGAAGGTCACGGATGAGGATTCCAAAGGGGGTTACTAAAGTGCGAAAGTTGCCCTAACTAGCATGCAAATGGGTAGTTTGGACCGAGAAACCCTAAAGTAGACCAACCCGATGGTCACAGAAATTGGTCCCTAATCTGGTACAAGTATCGAGTACAGAATTCCTTCCGCCTGAATCCTCACACGATTGTAAAGGAAATGATAGGTTTCTCAAGTTAGGGTGAAGACGCAATCTAGGTCAACCCTAACAATGGAGGGGTACAAATACCCGATGGTCACGGCATATTCATACATGTATCCCTAATAAGCTTGATGAGCCTAATACTAGGGCAATGGTCATGCTTCCTAGCATTTTCTAAACATTGATACATAGAGTTCTCATGCATACTAAGCATTCAAATACACCAAACAAGGTTCACAAACAAGTCCCAAATGCATAAAACTAATTAAGCAAACATTCTACACAAGTTCACCCACAAGGTTCACCTACATCTGGTAACCTTGGGGTTTAGTTGCTCATGAATACAAAATACTCAAGGAAATACATGAAAACAACCAAATACAATGACAAGAACACTCCCTCAAAAGGTAGAGACCGAATGACGCTTCCAAAGACGCCACCAAAGGGATGGCTTCCCCTGTCGATTCTCCTCTCAACTATGGATCAAGAAGGTGGATCTCACCGTATGTCGCTCTCCTCATCGTTCACTCCCCGGAAATGGTCTCCAATGGCTGCTCCGAGCTCCGATTTGAAGATGGTGGCAAGTAGGCTCAAGACCTAGGGCTTCCTCCTCTCAAGAAAATGAACTTCCAAGCCTTAAAAACTCATTCTCGGGATGCCATGCCGCCTGGCATACGGTCCGCATACGGGCACTGTAGCACCCCGAATTTTATGTAAGTTGCTGCAATGGAGTGCTACAGTAAAAAACTACATTTCCTTGCTACAGTGCTGCTGCTACAGGGCTACATACGGCCAGTTATGCGCCCGTATGGGTGCCCGCATGGACCTCCAGACTTAGCCGTTTCGCCAAAGTTCTCGTGCTGCAGTACTGCTACAGTGCCTGGCTCGAAAATGATCTTTTCCTACCAATTTCTTCTAAAAATCTCATTGACGAGCTTTCCACGATAACTTCTGTGCCTGTAACACGAAATAAACCAATTTAGACCAAAAACAGGCATCCACACGTATAAAAATACTCGATAAATACACAAACATACATAAATAATACATACAGTTAGGCATTTATCAGCCTCGTACTCATTGATTTGCAATTCTTCAAGATGAAAGTTGAACCCACCTGAGGCTTCTTGAAAACCCATTGCCTTGTGCACAAAACAAAATAAAAAAAATTATGGTATAAAAGAAAACAAGAATATTTACAAAAGAAAAGATAAATGACTAGAGTTGCGAACTAGAAGTTTTCCTAGTATTCTTTGATGTCCCTAGGTAACGAAACCAAAAACTTGATGGATTGAACGTGCGACAAGCTAAAGAGCTAGCACGCGACTCCCCGGCCGCAAGTGCACGGGTCATCAAGTAATAACCTTTCGCGCAAGCATGAGAGGGTCTTATTCCCAAGGGCCCCAAGATCTGCTATTACTTCCTCCTAGGTATCACTATCTAGTCTACCCAACAGAGATTGTCATATAAGACACAAATACAAAAATAAATAAAAGAAAGGCTATAAACAAAATGGACTAAAGCACAGCATACAAGCAATCTAATGAGCAAGTAGCAATGAGAACTAGAGGCCTCGGGCAAGGATCCACTAGGGAGAAGAAGAAGTAAGGATGAATTTAGGGAATTAAGTGCTAAGTTGGCTAGGTTTGATCCGCTAGACTCGGAAGTCGACTCCACCGGAACCTCCGTGGTGTAGCCCTAATCCAATACGGGTTCCTCTATCCAAAAGATAACCCTACAATGTCTTTGGGAACAAGGAGTCTAGGTTAAGGTAATTCTAATGCTCGCTTTGAGCTAAAATTTCCCTAACCTCGCGGGGAGCTACCGGCAATAGGATCCTCCACTGTACCGGCACATTGAATCCCCCTCCAATCATTGTGTGACCTAATACATGCAAACATCCCGAAATACATATACAATTCATGAATCAAAACCTACGGAATCCATCCATTGTAGGTTAAAAATCAAAACAATAGATTCAAATTAAACAAACATGCCAACAATCATTTATAAACAAATATCATCATCCATACAAGTTCTTCTCCCAAGGTTCACCGAAGCCCGGTGGCCTTAGGAGTCTGGTTCCACATTAAAAGAGAGAACACACAAGATAAATAATAAAAATGCTCATAAGAAACTCCCTCAAAAGTACACTAGAAGGTGGTGACGAAAACTCGCCAGATCAGCGCCGTTGAGCTCCTTGATGATAACCTTGAGTGCTTCCTTCTTCTCCCCTTGAGTTTTGCTCTTCAAATTGCATCTCTAATCTAGTGATGGTGATGGAAAATAATGGAGATGATGGTGGATAATCATGGAGATGATGGTGGAGAAGGATGGAGAAGATGGTGGCCAAAGACACCTCCAAAAAAGCCCTAGGTTCTATTTTAAAACCTCACAAGATGAGATCTGCTCGTGTGTGTGCGGGTGGTGTGTGGGCCGCACACATCCTGCACACATCTCTGTCTCCTCTGTGCAGGCTGCACACTGGCCACACACTGCTACAGTAAAGGTGCTACAGTAAAATTTCTTCATTACCCTTGCTACAGTAACAACAACTACAATGAGCAGTGCCTGAAAATCCACTTTTTTTTGGCCCGAGCTTGAGGATGCGTGTGAGCTTCAATAAATTCTTTAATTTACACCAAAATAGAACTCATTCACGCATTAGATGATCCTCTGATGTCCTAAAACAATAGTAATAAATAAAACGCGTAAAGGGCATCGAAGTCATACAAATATGCATGAAAGTAAATAAAATATGTATAAGAAAAGTGATGTATTTAGACACTTATCAAGGTGTGCAATCAGCTGAGGTCTATTTATTGACACAAGCAAGCATCCCAAAGTTGGAACATCCATTTCAATAAGGCAGTCAAAGGTTTTAGCTTTCTTAAAAATGAGGATGAGCCTTTATAAGAAGGTTAGTGGGAGCGCAGTTTTTTTCCTTATGTTATATGTCGATGACATCTTGCTTATTAGAAATGACATCCCAACATTATTAAATGTTAAGCAATGGTTAGGGAAGTGTTTCTCAATGAAGGACTTAGGTGAAGCCGAGATTATACTAGGTATAAAGATCTGTAGGGATAGATCACAATGGCTTTTGGGACTAAGTCAAGAAAAGTACATAGATAAGATACTGAAACGATTCAATATGTCTAACTCCAAGAAAAGGTTTTTACCCATGTCTCAGGGAGTTGTTCTAAGTAAAGGGGATTGTCCTCAGACTAAAGAACAAAGGGAATATATGAGTAAGATCCCTTACACATCTGCTATAGGATCTATTATATATGCCATACTATATACTAGGCTAGATGTCACACATGCACTAAGCATGACTAGCAGATTACAACAAGATCCAGGAGAACACCATTGGTCTGTTGTTACGAGTATTCTTAAGTACTTGTAAAGGACTAAAAATTACTTCTTAGTGTACGGTAGTGAGAATGAGCTAATTGTAATAGGTTACACTGATGCTACATTTCAAACCAATGTTGACGACAGTAAATCACAATCTGGTTATCTGCTCAAAACAGGACACTGTCTCTGATTCTACAACAGAGTCTGAGTATATAGCTGCATCTGATGCTGATAAGGAGGCTGTTTGGCTTAAGAGGTTCCTTATTGGGTTAGGAGTTATCCCAAGCATCCTAGATCCAGTAAGCCTCTTTTGTCACAACAATGGGGCCATAGCACAAGCCAAGGAGCCTACGTCACACAAAAAGTCTAAACACATACTCAAGAGATTCCATCTCATTCGGGAGATCATCGATAATGGAGATGTAAAAGTTTGTAAAATTGTTAGAGAAGACAATGTAGCTGATCCTTTGACCAAGTAGTTGGCTAGGCAAAAAAACTATCATCATGTTAGGTCTTTTGGTTATAGATTTATGCCTGATTAGGACTAGTGCTAGTGGGAGATTGTTAGTGTAAGCACTAGCCCCAATATATTGTACGAACTCCTATAATTTGGATAATTATTATGAGGCACCGTTTTATCTATTATTATTTATGTGCATAGTTAATAAAATAAAACATCCTTGAATATTGGTTCTGCTTAATTTATCAAATGCGTGATTTGGATAATAAAATCTTGAAGCATAAACTTGAACAATATTCTAAATGTCCCTAGCCGATTATTTTTATGTGAATGAAAATAAATTAAGACTAGTATGTCTTTCATGAGATGGCCTTGTTTTACGATTCATAAGATATGGGATATCAATCAAAGGACATAGTTACATGTTAGGGAACAGTGTACCTGAAATGATCTGCTCTTGAGAACACTACATGGTTGTAAAGCCATAAGTGTTTTTCTCAAGCAATTCTTGTACTTGAATCCTTCGACCTAAAATTACTATAGATCTCTGATGAATCCTTACATGCTTTGACTTATGCCTAACGTCATTCGTAACTGAGTGGCATACTACGGATATGTTTGGGCATGTCGCGGTTCATGCTGAGAGACATGAGTGAAGTGAAGGGATTATCCCTCTCTATAGAGAGAGTGAATATCACTAGCCACTTGATTAGTTAAACTGAGTAATGCGTGGCCACCCCCAAGGGAAATGATAAGAGTTATCATTTAGTTAACCTAGCCAATTCACTAAGAGATCAAGAAATTAATTAGCATTAAAATGAGGGTGACTCGCTCCATGCCTTATGCTAATTAAGATATTCAGTGGCAAAGGATTGTATGAGGTTGCGATAGGTTCCATTAATTCTCAAAATTGGCCTTCATTTAATATTGGATAATTGTATTATCTTGCTAGAGAATAATTATGATTTATGAGTGTTAAAGTTGTTTAAGCTCATTGCCAATATTAAATGGACCTACGAGATCATACACTAAGAATGTCGAGGTCAAGGTTCAGTATTTGTTACTTATTGGACAACCAGTTTAGAGTTTTGGTGAAAAACCTAAATTAGGTGGAGTGAATAGATTATTTGGGTTGGGTCTTATTAAGTGTTGATCCAATCTAATCGATTTGGTTAATTAAAATGGTTTAATTAATTAAGTAAAGAAGAGATTCTTAATTTGATTAGGAGTGAAAGGTTTTGTCATAAATTAAGGTTTTGGGTTTCTAATATAAATAGATGGAGTAACACTAATATGAGAGTAAGAGAGAAAAATAGAGTGATTGAGAGATTGTCTCTTAAGAAGCCTTAGCCGCCACCCACTCTTCTCCCTTGGCCGCCATTACCGGTGCCCGCCGTTGGATCCCGCCACCCCAAAGCCTACAACACTTTTTTCTATTGAGACTCATTGATCGATCTCGGGTGCTTGGTATTCAGACCAAGAAACAAGTGTTGTTTCTTGAGGTACTAGCATACCTACTTGATTCCTAAAGGCGTTGGTGTACATGATTGTAGAGGGGAGTCGAGATTCCCAGGCCCTTTCGATTTTGGGGAAACAAGGGTACGTTTAAAATTATCATCAAAAGATAGGTTATCTTTTAATTATCTATTTGTTTAGAATCTAATCCTAGTTCTGGCATGCATTTGGGTATTATTATGTTTAATTGCCGTTAAAAATTTTGTTATTCACTGCGTATCAACATGTATTTTTCGCATGATAATTCCCTTGTTTGAGTGATAAGATCCTAACACAAGCTTCACAACATCGCCTAGACTAGTAGATGATGTGTTCTCCGCAAATGCACGGGTCACACACAAGTAATACAATGGTAGTGAGTGGGTAGTCGTATCCACAAGGAATAGGGTTTGAGATACAAGTATTCACTAACTAGCTACGCGATGTGTGACAAGAATTAATGAATGAATGGGTAAGCAATTATAAAGAAACAAGAAATAAAATAGAAGTGTGGAAGATAAGAGAGTGCAAGTAAGAGTAAAAAGAGTAGGACAAGCAATGAGTAAAGTAGGGTACCCGGACAAGCTACCTCTAGGACTTATGCTTCTAGTGCAAGACAATGCTATTATGCTCTCCTATTGATGTTAATTGAGTCAAGGCTATCCTTAAACACACGGTCCCAAACCTAAGGTCAACCGTGACTAACCCCAACACTATGCCCCTGGCATTAGGTTTTCACTATGACCCTTGACTCTCGTTGACCTGTTAACTAAGCCCTAGGGGAGTCTATCTTCCTAAGCCTCACACTGCGTGGGATTGCTTTAAGATCTAGGGATTCCTAGTGATAAACCATGTTCCTATGTATAGTTCTAACCCTTTGGTCCATGTGAAAGAACCCTAGTCTAAATTAGGCCCCAGTACTAAGATTCACTTCAACCCTTCACTCTGTTGCTCGTGCAACTGAGCCCCAGGGGAGTTCCTCTCCTAGCACTTCACTCTATCTCGACCACTAAGAAATCATGGAACACGGAGGTAGGGAGAATCACACCGGAGGGGAAAGGGGACGTTCCGCTGCCTCATGACTCACCCTCTCAACCCTCTTCAATTCTAAGTAGTCTAATCCTATAGGAGTTGTCACACCTCCAAAGGATAACCTAGATTATTCTCAACCCTAGTATCATAGCTAAGGGAAAACAATTACAAGAAGCAATTAAGATTGAAACTCAAAATTATTCATTAATAATGGAAAAGCATAATAACAATATCATAGAAACATAATAATCCTAGAGTTTACAAGTCCAAATACCTACAAGGGGTTTAGCTCCTCATGGAGCTATACAAATCCATCAAAATAAGAAAAGAGATACAAATTGAATGCATAGATGAAAACACCCTTGTGTGTGATGTGGCTGTGGTCTTGTGCGGCCGCCGGACGTTGATGTCGACGCCGATGGCGCGCTCCAAACCTCCACGAAGTCCTCTCCAAAACTCTAGCCGCGCCTCTCTAGAAGTTAGGTCAGAAGAGAGCCAAAAGAATACAAAAACAGTCTCGAAAACGGGCTTTTATAATGCTGAGTCACGGCTTTAAATCGGCTGAAATCATGATTTCACACGGCCTTGTGGAATTTCCATAGGCCCGTGTGAAGTTGTTGTTTTGCTGATTTTCGGCAGACATTGAACAGTAACTTACTACATTGTTTTTACTACAGTAACTTGCTGCAGTACTCGTGCCAAAACGCTCCAAAATTCATTGTTCTTCATCGAGACCATTGAATTGGGCACACAATCAACAATAGACCGTGCCAATTGGTTCAAATCTCCTTATTGGCGAAGTTCTCCTTGTTGTGAATGTGACTACCTTTGTGCCCCTCCAAAGGAGGTTGGCACACACTCACAAGTCTATGCTCATGCCTTGTTCCTTGCTTAGTCCAAAAACTCCCCAACAACGGCGAACACAATCTAACTTCGTTCCTTTTTCTCCAATTTATCTTCACAACCCTGCAGTGCACAAAAGTATACAAATGCACACTTTTTAGTGATAAATCTGATTAAATTAATGCCCATTGTAAGATAATAACACTTCGCATTACTATAACATGAGCACTTATCATACCCCTTAAGGGGTAAGGTTGTTGAACCACAGGGACTGGACTTGTAGTACTAATTGATCTTCGAAAGTCTAGCCGAATTAGAATGGATTGGATAAAGTTGATAACTAGAAAACCAAAAATGGGGAAAGATGACAAGTAGGACTTGAAATAAACTAGGTAAAAATCACAGAGATAGAACAGTGCCACAGACTACTCCCTTCGGCACAAGCAATGATTCCCAATACTGGTTACTCGAAACGTACTTTGGACCAACAAAACACCTACATGAGATGTTTCAACCAAGGTAAACCCTAGAAAGTGGTAATCGACACCATACGCCTTATCTTTAGGCATGCACTCAATCCCTGACCTCTATGGCAAACTTTAGTTCGGAGGGTTCGATACCATACGCCCTATCTCTAGGCACGCACTCAAAGCCTTTCCTCTATGTATGCCCTCACCGGGTGGATTTCTCAATCTTCATCTAGCTAGCATGGATACAATAACTGCAACATGCACATAATCCCGTAGTTACAAATACGACAAGCATACCCATTGCAACTACGACTATGGCAACCATGCATAACAGGAATTGCATCGCAACATTAAACAAAAGAGGAAGTTCAAAGTAGTCCATAGCCAATATCATTCAGAATCAAAACAAAACATGCTAAAGTTCATAGCCCAAGGCACCGGAGATGGTTAGCCCCTCATAGTTTTACAAATCCATAAAATACTAAAGAAAACAAAAGGCAATGAAGCCATGAAAGACTCCCCTCTTTGTTTCTCAAACCACTCCGATGGTGCTCCGATGAAGTCCCACCGGCTAAGCTCCACTCCACTCGTGATCTTGCACCTAGATCTGGACTTAAAAAGTGCTTTTCAGGGCAAACACAGGCGTGTTGTGGGTGTGCGTTGACCACTGCAAATCTCAGGAAAATGTGAACACAAAATTTAGTATTAACACCCCCGTATTCTCCAGAGAACACGCCCGTGTTAGGAGCATGCAAACCGTGCTTTTCTCCAGACTCGTGCTACAGTGATTTGTTATAGTGATTTGCTACCGTATCTAGCTGCAGTGTTTTACTACAATGCGCACTTTAAATAATACAGAATTCTTCCGAGAAAATGAATAGAAGGAATACGGGCATGTTAAGCTCATGTTCTGCCTGGGACACTGTAATCTGACACTCTTTTCACATTGTAATTGTGTTGAATCCTGTCCTTTTGCACATGAACATATTTCCCTGCACAAATACACAATAATACCCATAGTAGCACTGAATCACAATAAATAAATGCTCAGGACAAGATAAATACATGAAAAGGGATGAAAATATATATATGGAATGCACTCATCAGTAGAGTTAGCTCATCCATAAAGCTTATGAAGCACAACTAAGGAGATTTTTGTAAAAGAGGTAAGTCATGATTTATCACCTTAGTGCATTCATTTCTTATTCTTAGTTGGTATGAATTCATGAGGTGCTAACTGTTCCATGGTGCCCCAGGATGATGAACTATGTTGCTCAGTGTACTTTGACTACTTGTTTTTAATGTTTACAGAGTTCTGATGCATTCTTGTGTTAATTCATGTGTTGCATAACTTGGTGTGCTTGATTTGTGTAGTTGTTTGTGTAAAACATGGCATGTGTGGATTACTGTAGTTGTGATTACCTTGTGTAGTTGCAAAACTTGGAGTGTATGAAGATAATAGTTACACATGCAAAACTTGGTGTATTTGAGAGCGGAAGATACAACATTACTTTTTAGCACCCATATGAATCTTAGGATGTACCTGGTGGACATTAGAAGCAAGTTAGTACACTAAAGCACATAGAGATTGTCCCAGGGCATTGCTCTCTTGTTGTTGAGAACTCAATCATAGTCTGCCTGATACTTCCACCCTTTATTTGTTTATCTTGCTTAGTTAATCTTCATACCAAACATTTCTTAACCTACTAGAGATTAGAATAGAAATTAGTACTATAAGTCCAGTCCCTGTGGTTCGACAACCCAATCCCTCACCACGGTATCACTTTATTACTTGTTACAATCCGTGCACTTACAGAGAGTACATCACTATGACACCAACTCCATCAACTCCATCAACTCTTGAGGAGGGCCTGACCCATCTCGAGGAGGGTCAAGTGAGGATTGAAGGTCTACTCCGATAAATCCTGGCGCATCTACTACGCCAGGACCCCTCATTCATTATGGCTCCTACTTCACCGACAATTCTAGCTCCAGTAGAACCAAAGTCTTCTCCCACTTCAGTGACACCTCCTATCCTTCACCGATCATACACAGAGACAATGTTTCCATGCCAAATTTGACCATTTTGATTTTATATCAACACTTTTGTACTTTCATTTTCAATTGTACATTGTATTTTTTATTTAAGTAAGGGGACATCTACCCTGCTGCTTATATATTCATGTTCTTATCATAGTAGATTTTACTTTCAATTTATAATTTATTCTTTTATTTAATTATCTTATTTATTTCTCCATCATGGTTTGAGGTGATCGAGTGCTGTATTAGCCCGGACAATTCGAATCCTGGAGAAGGGTAACTTCATCACCATCGTCGGTCTAACTAAGAAACCAAGGAAGTACTAGTATCCATACACTTTCATTTTCATATTTAACTACACTTGTGCATGCATACATACATTGGGGACAATGTACACCTTTAAGTGGGGGAGGGAGTGTGTGATTGTTTTACTTTATGCTATATTATGCTACATTGTGAATTTTTTTTTTCAAAATGGTGCTTGTACTTTATATACATGCGAGTGTTGACCTTTATAGGCATTGCACTTACTTGTTGGAGTTTCTTTGGTTTAGGGACATGATATGTTAGATTAGCATTATGTTTTCTTTGCTTCTCAAGAGTTTGACTGCCTATCTTATGTCCCTCTTGAGTATACCTTGCAACTTATTTCTAGAAAGTGATGTTTTATAGTAGGGGTATCATTATTGTTAGTTATTTTCTTGTTTTAGTTAAAATAAGTTGACACAAGAAGAAGCTACCTCCTTTGTAGTACATAGTCACTCCCATTAAGTCAGATACAAAGTATGCCTTAATGGAAGAAAGTGTTGCCTCATGGAAAAAATTAAGAGAAGAAGAAAAAGTGTGTTGTGTATAAAGAGTTATGAAAAGTACATAGTTTATTTGAATAAAACCCTGAAAAATTTTTACAACACAATCTAGACTATCAGATAATGGACCAAGAGACCGACACTTGGGAGAGTATTTTTTGTAGTAGAGTAGACTACTCTTTGAGAGCATGTCCATGTTATCTAGCATTTGATTATTCCCTTGTGCTATTGAAACTCCATCTCTTGTTGCCTCAGGTCAAGCACTTATCATATCTTTTATTTTTATCTTTTCTATCTAGTTGAGGACAAGCAAACGCTTCAGTGTAGGGATATTTGATAAGTACTAGAAAGTTTATTTTTTTTATATCATTTGCACTACATTTGGTAAGGAATTTAAAATGTTTAGCACCTAACTAGTATAAGATATCGTTCTTTTGTTCACCGCACCCTTTATTCCTATTTTAGAGGAAAAAAAAAAGCAAATTAAGGGGTGTTTTGAAGCAAAATATGCTAGGTTACAGAATCAGAGCTTCATCACAGCTTACAACGGTCGTGACAACATCTCACTACGGCCGTTGTATACACTCACCACTGTCGTTATCAAGCAATGGCAGCATGGAATCACATGAAGCAACCCATAAACTGAAATGACCTCACAATGGCCGTTGTAAAAACCCATCATGACCTATGCTAGGACGCAACTTGGAGCCTAAGTAATAGCTTACGCATCATGGGCATCACCATGCCCATTCGTGGCAGACTCAAATCTATAAATACCCTAGTTTTGTCTGAATTCGGGTAGATTCTTTTACCGAATAAGGTAAGGCAGCCAGAGTTCTGGAGGTTTGAGTAACTAGTGACAACTTTCAAGCATATTTCAGTAGATACCAGTGTGTTTCTCAAGGGTAATTCGATGATCATTGTTACAGGAGAGCACGTGAAGAGATTCGGCCACATCTTATCAATCTTACGATACTCTCAACCTCAATCTTTGGAGACTTATTGCAGGGAGTTAGTCTAGGATTTCTTTTGATATATTTTCCTATCGATGATTGCTATTAATTGGTTTATATTCTTTTACATCCATTAGATGACCCTAATTTGAGGGGAATTGTATATCTTAGTATTCTAATTATTGTTTGTAAACTGATAAACGTCTAAATGTACATATTTTATACATATACTTGCGCACACTTTCTATATTTTGTTGATGAGTCGATGACCTTTTTCTATCTAAATTGGTTCATTTCATGTTTCAGGTGCAAAAGATTCTTAGGTGAGCTCAACGACGCGATTTCAGAAGAAATCCACGGCGAAATTGTCATTTTAGGGCCCTGAGCACTATAGCGTTACTGTAGTTGTGATAAGTACTTGTGTATAAGCTATATGAAGTATACTTTTCTTACATTGAGCATCACTTTATTCAAATTTTATCACTTATATGTGTGTATTTGTGTTCTTTTGTGCATGTAGGGTTCTGGAGACGAATTGAGGAGAAAAGAAGCAAGAATAGGTCATGAACGTAATTGTTGAGGAAGTTCTTGGACCGGGCAAGGAACAAGGCGCAAGTTGTGTTCAAAGACATGTGAGTGTGTGCCAACCTCCAATTGGGCTCTAGTGAATATTTGAATTGCAGGGGCACAAAGGCAGTCACACTCACATGTTCTGACTTGTGTAACATTATCAAGAGCTTCATCAATGTGGTTCAATTGAAAATGCGATATGATCTACCGCATGATTGTGTGCCCAATTAAGTGGCCTCGATGAAGAAATGAATTCGGGAGCATTTTGGTGCAAGTACTGCAGCAAATCATTGTAGCAAGTTACTGTTCAAAGCGCGCCGAAAATCAGGAAAACAGAGAATCCACACGCCCGTGTGGAAATTCCATAAGGGCGTGTGAAATCTCGATTTCAACCATATTTCAGCCTATAAATATCCTGTTTTCAGATTTCTTTGGGGATCCCCCTTACTATCTCTTGCCTATCTTTTGGGGGGCTTATGGCTACGGTTTAGAGAGGTTCTTGGAGGTTTTTAGAGGCGATTCTAGGGCATCGACATCAACATCCTTTGGAAGATAGCTATTCGGGGAGCTTTTGTCGACATCGATTCAGCAAGGTGTGCCTTAGTCTTGACAAGGGATTCGTTGGAGAAGACGTGGGGCTCCACAAGACCAACGATTCCATCTACAAGGGGGTTTTATTTTTTGTTTTTATGCAGATGTTCTCAAACTCTTTATTGATTTTGTATTGCTCCATGGAGAGCTAAACCCCTAGTGGGTATTCAAACTTGTAAACCATAGGATGGCATTGTCTCTATGACTTTTATTATGCTTTCTTAATTGATGCTTTTAATTGAGTTCCAATCTTGCATGTTAATTGCATTGATTTTCCCTTAGCCATGACACTAGGGTTGAGAGTCATCTAGGTTATCCTTTGAAGGTGTGACAACTTCTATAGAATTAGATTACACGAGATTGGAGAGAGTCGAGAGGGTGAGTCAAGAGGTAGCGAAACGTCCCCTTTCCCTTTCGGTATGATTTTCCCTACCTCCATGTTCAAGAGTTCTTTGCGGTCAAAGTAGAATAAATTGCTAGGAGATGAACTCCCCTGGGGCTTAGTTGCGCGAGCAACAGAGTGAAGGGTTGTAGTGAATCCTAGTGCTGGAGCTTAACTAAGACTATGATTTTTTCACCTGGACAAAAAGATTAGAACTATACTTAGGAATAGGGTCTATCACTTGGAATCCCTAGAACGTAAACAGTTCCACATAGTGTGAGGCTTAGGATGATAGACTCCCCTGGGGTTTAGTTGAGAGATCGACAGAGTGAAGGGTTATAATGAAACCTAATAGAGGGGCATAGTGTTGGAACTAGTGTGCTTAAGGATTTCCAGTACTCATTAAACATCAATAAGGGAGTATAATACTAGTCTTACACTAGAAGCATTAGTCCTAGGGGGAGCATTGTCCTGGTACCCCATCTTCATATCGATTACCTCTCCTACCCTTATTGCTCTTCTTGCACTCTTTTACTTTCTTTTACATTTATACATATATATTTCTCTCACCATTGACTTCCTTTATAGCTAAATAGTGATAACTCTTGTTTCTAAACACTATTCCCTATTGATACGACTACACACTCACCATGGTACTTTATTACTTCGACAACCCATGCACTTGCGGTACACACACGCAAAGGATGTGTCAAGTTTTTGGGGCCGTTGCCAGGGAATAGGCATTTTAGAGGTATTTGTACTTTGCTATTTTAGCTATTCATCATTCATTCTATTTCACCCTTTCTTATTCTTCCGTTATTCTTATTTGTTGTATTTTGTTTTGTCTTACTTTTTCTTGCAAGAAGCCTAAATGATGATTAATCCAGTCATTGAGCTATATTTTCAAGTTGAAGCTCTCAGTAAAAAAGTTGATAGAATTATTGCTTCACAACAGCAGAACAATCCATGCTACAACACGTATCATCCAAATGAAAGGAGCTACCCAAACTTCTTATGGAATAGTGATGGACAACATTGGGAAGCACCTCAAGAGCAATTTCAAAAGGATGAGGTACTTAAAGAGGATATAACTCAGTTGGAAAAAGTAATAGCTAGCTTTATTGAAGCATCCGATGCCTCTTGCCAAAGTATGGAAGCCACACAAAAATGTCATGAAGCCTCCTACAACAACCTTGAGCATCAGTTAGGATGGATATTTGACACACTCTCCAAGGAACATAAAGTATTTGAGCAAGCAACCCAAGTTCCTTGTAGAGATGATGTTGTAGTGAACGATAATGAAGAAATGGGGTAGAACGAGTACATTGCTATAGAAATTGAAGAGAAAGAAAAAAAGCATCATGTTGAGAATTTGGATTGCTTAAATGAATAGTGTGCTTGTGAGCAAGGAACGTTTCAAGGAGGTTTGCTAATGTCATATTCCTTTCAAGCTGAAAGTACACAAGGAGAAGCAACCCCTAAGGTAATGGAACAAGCACCATTCTTTGGGATTGATCAACTCATAGCAATGCAAGAAAGAGATATTGGGTTTGGGAGAAGATGTGGGAAGGATGTTTAAACCTATTCTAATCTTGGATAATTCCCAACCCAAATTGTTCCCTTGGAGGCCAAAGGTAAGATGGTTGGACCCTCCAACAAATATTCCACCCCGGCAAGTAGATTTTTGGTTTAAAGGAAGTAGCTATGTAATTTCTTATCGGGAGGAACACACTCTTTTCAAGCCTTCATAAGGTAAGAAAGAGGTACGCCAAGCTAGGTGACGTTAAACAAGCGCTTCTTGGGAGGCAACCCAAGTTTTATTGTTTTTCTAGGCTTTGTTTAGTTTTAACATGAATAATTGCCTAGTGTCAATGTTTTCATTTTATTATGCATGTGTTGTGATTTTCTCATGGATTGTTGGTGTTTTATTGTGCCTAATTGTGATTGTAGAATTTTATCGTATATGTAGGCCATGAATATTGTATTTGAGTTTCTGAAATTTTCTGCAAAGCCTATAAATTTTTCTAAGTCATCCAGAGAAGACACACGGCCGTGTGGAATTTCCACACGGGCGTGTGTCACCGTTCAAAGCTCATCCCTAAAAGACACAGGGGCGTGTGAATGCCTCTGTGAATGACCTTATGAAGGGCACACGGCCGTGTGGATCTCTACAAAGCTACAACTTTCCATCCCGAGAGTCACAGGGGCCATGTGAGTGCCCCTGTGAGTACCGATGTGTATAGCACACGGCCGTGTGGATGTTCTGCTGAACAAGAACTTCATCCAGAGGCTCACAAGGGACGTGTGAGCGCCCCTGTGGGTGGCGTGTGCATGGCACACGGCGGTGTAAAAATTCCACACGGCTGTGTGGAACACTTGGATGATTTTCTTGAGATCCAGAGATGACACAGGGGCGTGTGGGTGCCCCCGTGATTGACCTTGTGTTGGCCGTGTGGATGTTTTGAGAAGCAAAACAAAGGAAACACAGGGCTGTGTGACTGCCCCTGTGAACCCTAACAGTGGAGGCACACGGCCGTGTGGATGCGCAAAACACAATAGGCTGTAATTTCTTGTTAAAATATTTTTGCGCCTTTTCAATTATAAATTCCTCCACACTCAAGGGATGCTTCCTCTCGTCTTCCCAACCCTCCCTTTGTCTATTTAAGGAGTTTTTAAGTTGTTTTCTGGCCATATTCGAAGTTCTTGATTTCCATTTCATTGGTAAGCATCTTTTTTTTCTTTTCTTCGTCAATCTTTTCTTTTCTTTTTTAGCACCAGGATCACCATCAATAGCAACAGCAGCATCGGCACCAGTAGCAAATGACACCGACGCTTAAGGCGTCTTTATTTTTATGTTTCTTTTCATTTTATTGTTTTACTTTTGTTGAGCTTCACTAAACCCCCTTGTGTATACGTGCAAATGGTCTTGGATGTTTGGAAATTGAGGAATAGTCATAGACACGGTCTTGGGACCGTGTGTGTATCACAACCCATTGAGAACTAACTCTCAATGAACATAGCTCCATCAAACGCAACACTTGGAGTTCAGGAGAGTATTGTTTCAATTGCCCACTGATAAGTGCTCGTGTTATAGTAATGCGAAGCGTTATTATCTTGCAATGAGCATTAATTTAATCGGACTTTATCACTAAAAATTGTGCATTTGTTTACTTTTGTGCATTGTAGGATTGTGAAGATAAAGTGAAGGAAAGGAACGAAGTTAGATCGTGTTCGCCATTGTTGAGAAGATTCTCGGACTAAGCAAGGAGCACGGCATGAGTATAGACTTGTGAGTGTGTGCCAACCTCCTTTGGAGGGGCACAAAGGCAGTCACATTCACAATAAGTCTAGCTCGTACTAACAAGGAGAACTTCACCAAGTTATGAGATTTGAAGCAATAGGCACGATCTACTGTTGATTGTGTGCCCAATTCAACGGCCTCAATGAAGAATGATGAATTCGGGAGCATTTCGGCAAGTATTGTAGCAAGTTACTGTAGCAAAAACAATGTAGCAAGCTATTGTTCATTTTCGGCCGAAATTCAGAAAACCAGAAAATTCACACGGGCGTGTCGAAATTCCACACGGCCGTGTGAAATCCCGATAAACTCAAATTTCAGCCGCGACTCAACATTATAAAAGCCCGTTTTGGAGACTATTTTGGGGATCTTGTTGGCTCTTCTTTGCCCTAACTTCTGGAAAGGAACGGCGAGGGTTTGGAGAGGACTTCATGGAGGTTTGAAGCTCGTCATCGGCGTCGACATCAACGTCCAACGGCGGCACAAGACCACGGCCACATCACACACAAGGGGGTTTTCATCTATGCATTCAATTTGTGTTCTTATTATTAATTTGATAGATTTGTATAGCTCCATGAGGAGCTAAACCCCTTGTGGGTATTCAGATTTGTGAACCCTAGGACTATTATGTTTCTTTGACATTGCTATTATGTTTTTCCATTATTGATGAATAAAAGTGAGTTTCAATCTTGATTTATTTTGTTATTGTTTTCCCTTAGCCGTGACACTAGGGTTGAGAACAATTTAGGTAATCCTTTGGAGGTGTGACAACTCCTATAGGGTTAGACTACTTAGGATCGAAGAGGGTTGAGAGGGTGAGTCGTGAGGTAGCGGAACGTCCCCTTTCCCCTCCGATGTGATTTTCCCTATCTTCGTGTTCCATGATTCATTAGCGGTCAAGATAGAGTGAAGTGCTAGGAGATAAACTCCCCTGGGGCTTAGTTGCACGAGCAACAGAGTGAAGGGTTGTAGCGAATCTTAGCATTGGGGCTTAATCTCGACTAGGGTTCTCTCACCTGGACCAAAGGGTCTGAACTACATATAGGAACCGGGTTTATCACTAGGAATCCCTAGAACCTAAAGCAATTCCACATAGTGTAAGGCTTAGGAAGACAAACTCCCCTAGAGCTTAGTTGACACGTCAACGAGAGTCAAGGGTCGTAGTGAAACCTAATGCCGGGGCATAGTGTTGGGATTAGTCACGGTTGACCTTAGATTTGGGATCATGTGTTTATGGATCTCCTCGACTCAATTAACATCAATAGGAAGCTATAATAGCATTGTCTTGCACTAGAAGCATAAGTCCTAGGGGTAGCTTATCCGGATATCCATCTTCTCTCATTGCTTGTCCTACTCTTCTACTCTTACTTGCACTCTCTCATCTTCCACACTTCTCTTTTAATTCTTGCTTTTACCAATTATTCTCGCACTCACTCACTGATTTCCTTTCGCACATCGTGTTAGCTAAATAATGAATACTTATATCTCAAATCCCTATTCCCTATGGATACGACTATCCACTCACCAGGGTATTTTATTACTTCGACAACCTGTGCACTTTCGGACACTTGTCACCCACTGATAAGTGCTCATGTTATAGTAATACGAAGTATTATTATCTTATATTGAGTATTACTTTTATCAGATTTTATCATTAATTTGTGTGCATTTGTGTGCTTTTGTGCATTGTAGGGTTGTGGAGCCAATTTGGATAAGAAAGAAGCAAGAATAAGTTATGTTCGCCATTGTTGAGGAGTTCTCGGACCAAGCAAGGAACAAGGCACGAGTCTAGACTTGTGGGTGTGTGTCAACCTCCATTGGAGTGGCACAAGGGCAGTCACATTCATAAAAGTCTAACTCGTGTAGCATTGGAGAACTTCGCCAATGAAGAGAAATAAAGTAATCGACATGATCTACCATTGATTGTGTTCCCAATGCAATGGCCTCGATGAAGAACGATGAATTCGGGAGCATTTCAGCGAAGCACTGTAGCTAATTGCTGTAGCAAAATACTATAGCAAGTTACTGTTCACAGTCTACCGAAAATCAGCAAAACAGAGAATCCACATGCCTGTGAGGAAATTCCACAGGGGCATGTGAAACCCCGATTTCAATCCGATTTCAGCCTATAAATAGCCCGGTTTCAAATCTATTTGGGGACCCCCCTTCTATCTCTTGCCTATCTTTTGGGGGGCTTTCGGCTAGGGTTTGGAGAGGTTCTTAGAGGTCTTCGGAGGCGATTATACGGCATCGACATCTACATCCTTTGGAAGAAAGCTATTGGGGGAGCTTTCGTCGGCATCGATTCCGCGAGGTGTGCCCTAGGCTTGACAAGGGATTCGTGGAGAAGATTAGACGACTCCACAAGACCATCGATACGATCTACAAGGGGGTTTTTCTTTATGGTTTTTATGCATATGTTCTTAAACTCGTTATTGATTTTGTATTGCTCCATGGAGAGCTAAACCTCTATTGGGTATTCGGACTTGTGAACCGTAGGATGCTTGTGTTTCTATAACTTTTATTATGCTTTATTAATTTGATGTTTTCTTATTGAGTTCCAATCTTGCATGGCGATTGTATGAGATTTTTCCTTAGCCGTAACACTAGGGTTGAGAATCTATTAGGTTATCCTTTGAGGGTGTGACAACCTCTATAGGACTAGACTACACAAGGTTGAAGAGGGTTGAAAGGGTGAGTCGAGAGGTAGCGAAATGTCCCCTTTCCCCACCAGTGTGAACTTCCCTACCTCCGTATCCCAAGAGTTAATCGCAATCGAAGTAGAATGAAGTATTGGGAGATGAACTCCTTTGCAAAGGGTTGAGTGAATCTTAGGACTGGGGCTTAACTTAGATTAGGGTTCTTCCGCCTAGACCAAAGGGTTAGAACTATAATTAGGGATAGGGTCTTTCACTTGGAATCCCTAGAACCCCAAGCAGTTCCACATAGTGTGAGGCTTAGGATGAAGGACTCTCCTGGGGCTTAGTTGACAGGTCAACGAGAGTTAAGGGTCGTAATGAAACCTAATGCCGGGGCATAATGTTGGAACTAGTCATGGTTGACCTTAGGTTTGAGACCGTGTGATTAAGGATTTCCACGACTCATTAGACATCAATTAGAGAGTATAATACTAGTCTTGCACTAGAAGCATAAGTCCTAGGGGGAACTTTGTCCGGGTACCCCATCTTTATATTGATTACCTCTCCTACCTCTATTGCTCTTCTTGTATTATTTTACTTTATTTAGCTATCTATACATACATATTTCTCTCACCATCGTTTCCTTTCATAGCTAAATAGCGATAACACTTGTTTCTGAACACTATTCCCTATGGATACGACTACCCACTCACTAGGGTATTTTATTACTTCGACAACCCGTGCACTTGCGGGGTACACACGCAAGGGGTGTGTCAAGTTTTTGGTGCCGTTACCGGGGAATAGGCGTTTTAGAGACATTTGTACTTTGCTATTTTAGCTATTCATCATTCATTTTATTTCACCTTTTCTTATTCTTCCATCATTCTTATTTGTTTTCTTTTGTTTTATCTTACGTTTTCTTGCAAGGAGCCTAAATGATGATTGATCCAGTTATTGAGCTATATTTTCAAGTTGAAGCTCTGAGTAAAAAGGTTGATAGAATTTTTGCTTCACAACAACAGGGCAATCCATGCTATTGCACATATCATCCAAATAAAAGGAGCCACCCATACTTCTTATAGAATAATGATGGACAACATTGAGAAGCACCTCAAGAGAAATTTCAAAAGGATGAGATACTTGAAGAGGATGCACCTCAGTGGAAAAAAGTGCTAGCTAACTTTATTAGGTCGATAACCCATGCACTTGCGGTACACACACACAAGGAATGTGTCAAGCGGCCTGAAGCACGAAGATTTGAAGAATTTTCTAAGTCTGGAAAACCTCACGAGCAACCTCAGGCCCGTGAAGTCATTCGCAAGCAATTTAGAGAGCAACAGTACTTTAGTAGTTTTACTGTAGCAACTTAGTGGATTTTTCAACCCGTTTTCTGGGCAACCTCACGGCCCATATATTGACCGTGAGGCCACCCGTGAGCTACCCCGAATTCAGCCTTTTTAAGGGTTTATTGGGCTTCTTTTGGATATCTTTGGTCCTTCTTCTTGGAGCTCATCACGATCATTATTCATCCGAGCTAGAAGAAGAGTCTTAAGGGAATTTCCATGGAGGATTGGGCGAGGAGAGCGTTATCTTGGGCGAGATCCATCCCTAGGGCTTGTTGTGATGGGGTAGAAGACAAAGGAAGCCACCCTTTGGAGTGGCGTCTTTGGAAGTTCATCTCCGGTGGATCCAACGTCATTCGGCCTCTAGCTTTTGAGGGAGCATGCTTATGCTTTGTTTTGTTGTTTCCATGCTTTTGATTGTGTATTTTATGACCATGAGCAACTAAAACCCCAAGGTCACCAGATGTAGGTGAACCTTGGGTGTTATTTGGATGCTTTGATCTAATTTATGCATGTTGGCTTGTTTGTGATCCATGTTTGGTGTTTTTAAATGCTTGATATGTATGAGAACTCTATGTATCATGACTTAGGAAATGCTAGGTTGAATGACCATTGCCTTAGTGTTAGACTCACCAAACTTGGAAGAGAAATATATATAAATACGCCGTGACCATCGGGTATTTGTTTCCCTCCAATTCTAGGGTTAAGTACTCACTTGTATTTCAACCCTAGTTCGAGAAAACCACTTTACCCATTGCAACGGTAGGAGGATCTGGGGCGGTATAAATATCATATCCAATACTCGTACCGGATTAGGGGTTAATTGTTGTGACCATCGGGTTGGCCTAATCTAGGGTTTTCTCGGTCCAACTAGCCACTTGCATGCTTTAGTAACCCCCGAGGGGATCCTCATCCACGACCACTCTTAGCCCTAAATTTCCCCCGTATCTTGCCTTCATTCATTCACATTCATTGTGCATTGATTTAGTTTCTTTGCATTTCATTTCATCAATCAAGACTTGTCGGTTAAACAACATTGCAATAAGGAGGTAAGGGTAGATTCTCGGGCCCCAGGGAATACGACTCCCTTGTGGTTGCACGAGGGGTATTACTTGACGACACATGCGTTTGTGGACAATCATTCTCACCATAAACCTTGATTGATATATTCAATAAATCTTTCTAGTTTCTGTAAATCATTGCATACTTGCTTAATGATAATTTGTTTATGTGGATGAGGAAGATATGCCCCCACATTAGAAGACCCATGCCATGTTAGATCTATGCATACTCTAAGAGGTTAGGTTTTGCTAGATCTCTTGATTAGGGATTGATTGCCCTTAGGCTTAGTGTTTGATTTGTCCATTCTAGAGTAATTCTCTTACTTAAAGCAAATATAGGAGGCTGAGGCAGGAAGAAATTTCATCTTAGCTTCCTAGTGATTTAGACCTAGTTACCAAGAAATTGGGACTAGTAGGCATTCGAATTCCCCCGGACTAATTATAGAATACGATTATCGTACTCAATGCCTATCATAAATATTAATCATGATAACTATCATACAACCATCCACGCTCTTTTCAATTGTGCTTAACGATTCTCAAATTATATTGTGTAATAAATTGTAGAAGTAAACTAAAGAAAGAACATCCCTCCGATTGCAGATATCCCTCCGATTGAGAGCTTTGATCAGTCTGTAAACCATGTCTTCTCTTCCATATTACTGATATCCCTCCAATTGAGAGACATACACTTCTTCTTGGACATCGTTGTTGAGAAATGCCGACTTCACATCAAATTGCAGGATAGGTCATCTATTTTTTGCAGCTAGAAAGCCAGAAACAATTTCTGCAATAATTTTATTATTATCTTTTGAGCTAATATGATGTATATATTTTTATTATGAAAGGAAATATTACAATTTTGTTGATAGAAGATTTAAGTTGACTAGCAGAGTGACCATTTGTAATGTTTGAAGACTTTTCTGGTTGACCAGTTGACTGAGAATTTTGTTTGAGTGTGGGGCCCGCATTTTGTCTCCTTGCCCGGATTTTGTGAATCTAGTCGGGGTACGATGTGAGCTGAATTATTGGTGTGTTTAACTCTTTAAGTGGAAGCTTGAAGGCTGGTAAGCGTCTCACTTTGCTTCTTGAGCTTTTGGAGAGGAAGGCAGTGTAACAGCCACTTGTTGCTTCTTTCTTTTGGGAACTCCGGCATCTTTTCAGCGAGTGTAGAGGTAGGCCTTGTGTTGGGTCATTAGTGTTTTGTTGCTATAGACTTCTGCAGCCTTGGTGTTTGAGTATTGTGTGCTTACCCATGAGACTAAGCTAATGATTCTGTAATTCATGCTTGGTCTAAATTCTTTCTTGAAAATTTTGTGCGCTTAAATTTGAAGCTTAATCATGTTTATCAACTGTTTTGGTTAATGTTAACACTTTGATTTAAGTGGATATTATGCTTGGTGTTACGTGCTTGATTATTGGTTGGTATGCCAAGTTGATTATGTATGTAAGTTGTTTTTATTTGTATCCCAACCTGTGAATCTTTTAGTTTTCTTTCCTCAATTAAAATGTTTAATCTGAGGTTAACCTTATGTTGGATTAGCTTAATCAAGCCTTGTTTTAAATGCCTTAAGCTCCTATTTTCATGAGAATCCTGAGCATTTGTTAACCGTGTGATTGTTATTTGTTTTCATGTTTATGGCTTGCTATTGATGAGTGTTATGGCTATATATATATACTTATGTAATCATGTTTTAATGAGATTCTAAAAATGGTTTTATCAGAAGATGCTAAGTTTTTTTAAAAATCTGCAAGCAACCTGTAGAGGCTTTGATTATATTTTTACTGTAATCACACTTATGTTATTTTATAAAGAGCATGGCTTTTTGTTAAAGCATTCTCGTTAAGGGTTGTTAAGCATGGGTTAGGTTGCCAATCATTTTGTTAGTAACTATAGTTATGTTTATGTTTATTAGTTGTTAGCTTTAATTATTAGAGCTGGCACTTCTTCATGTATGATAATTTGTTTTTTTGTTTTTATTATAATGAGGTGTCCTGTTGCTAGTTTGACCTAGAAAATTTTGAATGTTTATTTGCATGTTGTGATTGTTAATTGAATCCTCATTGCTTAGGCTTTGGTGTTTAAATGCTTGTCTGTTTTTATTGAGTGTAAATATTTCCTCTGGGGCTTAATTGTAAGTTAGGCCCAACCTAAGGCTTAATTCTAAGTGTAGTTTATTTTGTTGGGTTAAATTTCTGTAACGAGCCTTAGTTCGAGGATTTTGGTGAACTTGAGCTTGTAGCCCAGAACCAGGTAGGCTCTCGCACCTGTTAAATTATGCACTTGGTGGCATGTGCTTAATTATTAAACTATCTAGTAAACTGAGTTATTTATTTATTTGTGTGTATGCTTATTTATATAATTGTTTATGCATTTTTTTATCTTGTATTATTTATTCAGTATTTCCTGTATGTTCGTTGTATTCTCGCGGTTTTAGTACATCTATATTTTTGGCTCGCGAAGCTAGGAGGAGTAACTCCTAGCCATGTGCACATGTTTTCTGTAGTAGCGTTACCCTCCGATTATGGTCGAAGATCAGGCTTCAACCGTCGATATTCTGTTTTGTTCTGTTTCTACTTCACAGTCGAAGATCCAGCCCAGTGCTGTTGATTTCTGTTATTAGTCAGGGAGATGTACCGTCTATTTTCACATTACTTTCTGAAATTCTGGATACTGATATTTTCTGAACATTTTCTGCATTTTTTGTCTGAAATTTAATTATTCTGCAATATCTGTATTATCTGTTTTAGTTGCGATCCTATTGGGCCTTTGTGACTCATACACTCTGTGAATTCTGTTTTTCACAGAAGAAGACCAGGCTTAGGAGAGGGGGTTGTATCTAGGAGTCATTTCTTTTCCTGTTTGTGGTGGTAGACAGTTTAGACTCTCCTGTGTGAGTCAGACTTGTATTCTGTTTGTATTTTATTCAGAATCCGTATGTGTGGCACTGTTGTTTGTAAGGCTGCTTAAACCCATATCTGTATCAACTCTATTTCTGTTTATCTATTTGTAGTTCTTGTTGTTATTCCTGTTATGCTTGTTAGGTTGACTCTGACCAGGTCAAATCTGAGGCCTTGCACCCAATATAGTTCGCCCCGTTGAATGCGACCGATTTGTCAGTAGGCCCGGCTGTGGGGCTGGGGCGTGACACCATTAGAGCGCTATAACATTATCACAAGAACCATTACTTTATGTAAAATGATGCGGCACATAAATCAGAATGGTAATCTCACTGGTCATGTGGCCAGATCTTTCCGAACATCATGAACGTGCCATGTCAGTCATGTACTTAACTCAGGGACCCGATCGAATAAATCAATGTTTTTTTTCGTTGAAACTTATCTCAACTTGGTTCCCAGAACCATAAAAATTAGAGCTCTAATATCTAGCATGCATAGGGAATCTCATACATTTAATAGGAGCAAAGTAAACATGTATCCAACTCATGCAATCTTTATGTTTGATCAAAATCAACAAACTACAACCTTCGGCTACTTCCAGAATGATACTTTCGAGAAGCATTTAATAAAAACAATTGGAAAACTTTTGCTTCTTATGTTTCTTTCAGATTGAACTTATCAAAAATCTCACTTTAAGTAGACTAATTTATCTTCATATAACAAAAACTTAGGGACATTGGATTACCAAAAACTCGAGCTCAAAATCGGAAACAACTGTTGTGGAATAGTCTTATTAGCACAAAGAAAAACTAAGAGAGAGAGAGAGAGAGAGAGAGAAGAAACAAATGGTGGGGGAACAGCAGTTGCAACTACCAAAACACTAAAAAAAAGTAGTACCACAAAGGGTACTCAAAGATCACTTGCAGAGGCTTTCTTCTTGGAATCCAAGGTTGTGGGACGGCGAGGGAGAGCCTCAGGGGTGCCAATTTTAGTCTTTGGAGTAACATCTTTAGCAACAACTCCAACTTTGGTGTTGTGAGCTTGATTGGTCAGTCCGGTGAACTCATGACTTGAAGTAGCTCCGCTTACCGGCACGTCTTCGGTGACGTCCAAGTTGGCGGGAAGAGCTTGGGAAGCTTGACGACGGTGACGAGACATTGGTGAGGACTAGAGACGACGGCGGTTGATGTGGTGGGAGTTTATTTAGAGGAAGAAGTTGGTAGGCTAAGTACAATGTTTGCTGCAATGGAATGGGGCGCATGGGAATTAAGTGCCTCTTTATGGACACCATTTTGTAGGAGGAAGTTTTATTTTTATGCATTTTACTGTGCATAAATCATTACATATGTGTCCGTGACAATTAAATGAATTGGAGAGCATGCACTGTTTTTTTCTTTTTAATAACATGTGCAAACTACTGTATATATGTGTCACATCTCAATATGCATATGAAGAAGTTAAATTTTAAATTTTATTTTATTTTTTGCATAAGAATTAAACATCTTACTTTGTTTTTGCTTATTGTGACAGTGGCAAAATAATTTTTTTTTGTTTTTAAAAAAATATTTTAATTTAAAAAATAATGTTTTTTATTTATATTTTTTTATTTATAAAATAATTTTTTTCAAAAAATCACCGAATTACATTCATTATCTAAATATACATAATTTAAAATTTGAAAGGTTTGCACCTTGTTTACTCCAGCCGGGATAGCAATTGTTACTTCCTTCCTCATAAAAGGAACAATCACTATATAATAATTTTATAAAAATTTATTATTTAATTAAATATATTTAATAATTAATTTTTAAAACATGATTAAAATTAATTAAAAATATAAACTTTATTTTTATTTTTAGTTTTTAAACCTTCGATTTCTTAAAGCAGAATGTGGGACTTGATGTGACTCAAGCTTTTGCAGCTTGGACTAACTTCTATTGATAAGTTTTAAATTTTATTAGTATTGACTAAGTACAGGTCTAAAGAAAACTTTTGTTTTAGATTTCTCGAACCCCACAAATTTATCCCTCTAACCAAATATTTTCTCAAGTTTGTTTTCAAACCATTGAAATTGAATGCGAAAATGTGGCTATATAATAAGTTGTCGATCGAACTCTCGACCTTATATTTGGGAATGAAAAATGAAATACCATCTCCTATTATAGATACTATAGAAATAAAGATAAATACAAGTTTATCCCATCTTCTCAATATTTAAATTGGTTTACTCACATGTTTTGAATTTAAATGTTTCTATGCAATATAAATTTTTTTAATGACTTATAACTACATTTGAATCTAATTATGAGAAAGAGATCTAAAATTTTTGTAAAATAAAGTTGGAAAAAGTGATTTTTTTTTTATATAGAGTTATTAAGTCCTAATTTTGAAAATGATTTTTTTAATTGGATAAGCAAGTTTGAAGGCAAAAAATTTAGGTTTTTAGACCTCTACCTTTGATGAAGAAGTAGGTGCAATATTAATTCTCCCACATGAAAATGTTTGTTTATTTATATTTTGTTAAAAAAAAACATTTGCATTTTAATTTGATAGTGATGATAATAAAGCCAAAGGGAATTTTTTGCTTTTGGTAGTACGTCCAGGTATTCATTTTAATCCCTATAATTTCAAAAGACTCAATATGCTGCTCACTTGATATATAATATGTATAACATACTGTTATTCTATTAATTTTTCTTTAATTAAAATGAAATTAAAAGCAAAAGTAGCCAGAGCCAATAATATAAGATGCTAAACTTATTAAAATTTTTAAATTATATCTCATAAATTATTTTAAAACTAAATAAAAATAGTTGAATTAAAAAGTTAAAATTATTATTAAATTTAAGTCCTGCGTCAAGTGGTGACCATATTAAATATTTCAAAAATACAATAATCAAAATAAAAAATAAAATACAAGAACTATTTTATACATTTTAAAAATACATAGTTAAAAATCGAATATTGAGTTCGAAATAGCGCAACCCAATAATAATAATAATAATAATAAGATAGTGGTCTGGTGCTTATTTAAATTAGATTTTCTTTTTAAGGGGGAAAGAAAACAAGTACAATTTGGGTGGGAAGTGGAGCCCACGAGCACGTGGCAGAGAATGCAGGGCCGGGCCTGAGGTTGGTGATAATGAATGCTGCCGTGCCACGATTGGTCCCCGTCTGGGAGCAACCAACTCGTATTATTTGCGGGGCCCACATCAATCAAGTTATTATTATCGACAATGGCTACTACGACCCTCGTCGCTTGCATCTTGATTGATCATCACAGTCACAGACACGGATGAAAAAGATATCAGAGTCCTTTTGGAGATTCAGATGAATCTCTCCTCACTATCCCCTCTCCTCCAGCAAACTTTTTTTTATATATAAATAATTACAAGTAATGTATCAACATGCACATTAAAAAAAAATAAACTCCATAAAATTGGGTAAATTTTTTGGTGAGTATCTAAAATTAGCCTTATATCAATTTAAGTAGTGACAGCCAGAGATGGGCACGGGCCGGACCGGCCATGCGGGCCCGACCCGCCGGGTTGCGGTTCACCGGCCCCCCGACCCGGACCCGGCCCGGCATGGGTGTAGAACCCGCCGGGCCAGGTTGACCCGTCAGACCCGGCGGGTCCGGGTCACAGGAGGTCGGGCCCGGAACCGGCCCGGCTTCACTGTTGAACCGGCGGGCCGGGCTGACCCGGCGGGCCGGGCCGGTTGGCCCGCTCAAAAATATTAAAAAAATCAAAAATAGAAAATAATAATAAAAAATTCAGAAAATTTAAAATAAAAAGAAAAAATTTCTCAAAATTTTTAAACACCGGGCCAAACCCGGGCCCAAACCGGGTTTGGCCCGGCGGGTCAACCCGCCGGGTCAACGGGTTGGGTCTCCCCAACCCGTAATCGGCCCGTCTACAGTACGGGCCGGTTTCGGGCCGGGCACGGGCCGGGCCGGTTTTTTTTTGGGCCCGTACCCCACCTCTAGTGACAGCCATATCCTACAAAACAGAGAGTGGATATCCCCACATGTTATGAATATTATTGGAGATGGGCAGGCGGAAGGAAGAACTGCAAGATGGGGCTTGAACCACGATCAGTCATTGAAGCCCTAATCTGGAACTTCCCAGCACGCAGGAGTATGTTGAAATCATCTTTAAGACAATGGAAGGTAACGTATGTACAGCTGTCTGTTTAGTCACTCAAAATTGAAAGTCACATCACTAGGAGCAAGTAAGCGTATATAAGCAGCTGAGTATAAATTTTTAATTTTATGTCTCTGTTGGGATAATTGAGGAATTTCAGTGGTTTTTGGTGACGTGGAAGCCGAAGCGTTTGTGTGGATTCTCTTGGTCCACGTCATCAAGTTGTCAGCTCAGCAATTTATCCAACGTGGCTTTATTCCCACGTGTGAATGACACGTCACCTCTTCTCCACTTTTCTCCCTTGTTCCTCCTTCAAAGAAGACTCCTATCTCTCCTTCTCTCTCACCTCCTCTCAACTCAAATCCCTCAAGGACCTAAAACACCTTATCTCCTCCTTCTCCCCTTCCTTTTATCCACTCTCTACCTTCAACATCTTTCTCCTTCTCTTCTCTGATCGCTCCGACGTCATTCTCCTAAAATTCCTTCATGCCCGTAACCTCAACCCTTCTCTCGCCCAGTCCATGCTCCTCCGCTGCTCCTCCCAACACTCCTCCTTCAATGCCGACACTCTCGCTACTGCCTTCTCTGACGAGCTCAGCTTCAAAGACCTTGAATCCCTCGCCGCCTTCATGCACGGCCAAAAACTCTCCGCCACCCTGTATTGCTATAATGCTTACGGCCTTTTCAAAGACAAGCTCATCTACGACCGTGTCTTTGGTGATACTGATAAGCTATCACGTTTCCTATGTCACCGTCATGGAGCTCAGTGTCCCGTTGCTGGACCTCCGTCCTGGCGGCATCAACTCCATCATTCAAGTCACTAATCTTAAAAGCATGCCCAAGAGAGAGCTTCGTGTTGCCTCCAACCAGATCCTTTCTATTCCATGATAATTATCTTGAGATGGTTCGTAGAAAGGTTCTCTCTTTTTTAAAAAAACAATAAAATAAAAAAAAAATTATTTTTGATTAACTTGATCTTATGAGTTTTCTTGATAATTTCTTTTTGTTTGTTTAGATCTTTATCAATGACAAGTCGATGACGTGGATAAGTTGCTAAGCTGGCAAGTCAATAACGTGAACCAAGAGAATCCACGCAAACGCTCTAGCGTCCACATCACCGAAAAACTCCACCGGAGAAATGAATTAAAGTTAATGCTCATGTTGATACAAATTGAATATTAGTGCTCAAGCTAATATAAGGCCAATTTTAGGTACTTACTCGAAAAATTTACCCCCATAGCATCTGTACGTCCATCTTTATGGGTGAAACATTAAATATATTTTTTTTAACAGATCAGATATTAAACAGTCATAGATATATAATCATTATGTAAATACTTCAAAATATTGTTTTTCAAACAAAATATTTAACATCTTTCTAACGTGAAAATAGTAATATTATATATGATTTATATAATTTATTAAAATTTGATATATATATATATATATTTCTTGTCCATGTATATAAATATATATTATTCTGCCCTATACATATTATTTAAATGATAAACTATGTAAAATACTAAGTTTATAACAATAAAAATATAAATTTATTTAAACTTATGGTCTCCTCTTGAATATGTTAATGCTTTCTCTTATAATAAATATAGAGTAATGCATGCATAAATGTTAACTTATACATCATTAGTAATTTTTTAGAATTTAAAAATAATGAAATAAATAAATTAAACTTTTTTAGAAGTATATACAAAAATTTTAATTTAATGGTCCTTAGAATTTTTAAAATATATGCGCACATGTTCTTTTATTCATTTAGTTTATAATAATATATGTTAATAGAGTATGTGCGTGAGAAGGGCACATGCAAACCAAAAATAAAAATAAAATTTTAAGAGTATACATAATATTTAGCTTTTATCATAACATAAGCAACAAGGTAGAGGTATTATAAAGACACACATTTATTTATTTATTATTATTATTATTAAAAAAATTTTTGGTTCATTACACCAAAAAAGGGTTTTTGAAGCGGTTTTGACCGCCTCTATAGCTATAGTGTCGTTTTTAATAACAAGCATAGAATTGGTGTATGAGCTGAGCCTTTACTTGCACTACTGCATTATAAGGGCTCAAGAGTCTCCATAACATCACTCATGAGGGTTCTTGCCTTTGGGTTCTGGTTTAGACAGAAGTATACCAAGCTGCAGGCTTTCTAGGCCGCTCTCACGGAGTATTGGTCGTCAAGCTGGGGTCGATTATCTGCAGCATTTTCTAAAGATTCAATAATTATTATACTATCACTTGCAAAATTCTAAATTAAGAAATACAAAAAATTGTACAGCTTCCATTGGCTAGGAAATTTCTTCTTAAAATATATAATAAAAACATATCATTTTGTCCACAGACATATGGACATATAATGTCTTCCTAAAATTCTAAGGTACTCAGCTTCCAAAGGACTAGACAATTACATGCTAATAAGTCTGAAGTCCCATTCCCTAGTTCAGAAGTTGAAGTAAATCCAACGTTTTCAAATGGGACTAGTCTTGGATTTTCTAGAAGAAATCTTTGGCCTGTAAGCACTGATTTTCTTAGCTTGGGTGGCTTTCATTTTAGTTACAAACTTTCAAATACAGTAATACAACATATTCATAAAATGTTATGGGGATTTCTTTTTCAGTGCAAAGTAGCATATCTATTTATGAGCTAAATGCAAGCTAGAATTTTTTTATAAAATAATGTTATTTATTGACTCTTTATGAAGAATAAAGGGTTATCTAATTTGCTTTGAACTAGAAAGATCTATGCCATTTACTTTTAGTACAAAGATTAGATTATACCTTGTTGTGTTTTCTTCTGGCTGTGGCAACTTACTATCAGTTCAAACTTACACAACTGCTACTCATCGGTGCAGTCTATACTACCAAAATACTAAATACTCTATTAGAAGATATGGTATTTAAAATCATTCTAGCATGAATTCTTAAATAATTTCTATTGCAATCTATCACACTCTGGTGCCCTTGCAAGTAAGCCATCTAGATTATAATTGCTTTTAAAGTTTCTTTTATATTGACTTGGTTATTATTGTTTTTATCAGTGGCCTCAAGTAGTGCTTGTTTAAGTACTCTATCATCTTTCTTGATCCTTTTGACATGACCATTTTTACGGTTGTCACCTTTTTGACTTGTTTATGTTTTAACTTTCTCTATTGACATGACCATTTTTACGGTTATCACCATATGATGATTGGTGGTGTGGTGAATCAATCTCTTCAAACCATAGTGAAAAAACTTGCTTACATTAAAAGTGTGATTAAATTTTCTAAGTGAATTATTAATTAAACCACACTATTAAGACGACTTATTAGTAAATAGCAAACTACTTTAGTTTTATTTATAAAAGATGATCAGTTGAACTAAATTGTGATTTCACTTAATTAACCGGATCTCTAGTTTATATCGCCACTCCTTTAGTCCAACTTATCAAAGTGCTACATCTCATGGTAATATCACAAACAATCTGCATTCTGGTTTCATTGATAATATGCCTTGATATGTATTTTTTGTGCATGTTATACCTTCTACCCATTTGTGATGCTACTCTTAAAGCAACCTAGTTCAACTCATTCATTATATTTGTTTTCAGATTTTAGTTTGTTTTTATATTTTTTAAGTCAGTATTATGTTTCAAAGAAACTATGTTGATTGTACATGGCCGAAATTGAAGCCATGTTTACACATTGTCATAACATTAGTAATGTCATGGTGCGACTACAGACTAAGTAGGATGCACAATTATGGCAGATTGAAACAAACAAAAGTAATGATGTAAATATGTATGGCACACCCCTTGCGTGTGTGTACCGGAAGTGCACGGGTTGTCGAAATAATAAAGTACCCAAACGGGTGGGTAGTCGAATCCACAGGAAATAGACTCAAAGAACAAGTAGTATTGCTGATTAAGCTAGATAACAAGCAATTTGTGACATATATTTAGATGCTAAGAACTAAAAGATGCAAGTGAGAAATGAACATGCAAATCAGAGGAAGATTAACCAATGAAAAAGTAGGATACCGGGACAATCCTCCCCCTAGGTTATTCTTGTTTCAAGTGCAAGACTAGAACTAAGTCTCTGTAATTAAGCTTTAATGAGATGTGGACATCCAAAAGCACACTGTCTCGAACCTAAGGTCAACCATGACTAGCCTTATACACGTGTTCCTGTGGAAAGGAATACTCTCAACACCTCACACTACGTAGGACTGCTTGAGGTTCTAAGGACTCCAAATGATAAACCTTATTCCCAAATCTAGATCAAACCCTTTGGTCCTGGTGAAAGATCCCTAATCACAACTAAGTCTCAGTGGAAAGGACTACTTGATGCTTCACTCTGTTACGACTGTAGAACTAAACCTAGAAGAGAAAGTCTATCAACACATCACCCTATTATGATTTCAAAGAACTCTTAGAATGTGTAGGTAGGATAAATCTCGTCAAAAGGGAAAGGGGACGTTTCACTACCTCTCAACTCACCTTCTCGACCTTCTTTAATCTTGCCAAATCTAATCCTAATGAAGTGTCACTCATCAAAAGGATGATTAGATAAATTCTCAACCCTAGTGTCACTCTAAGGGAAACTCAAGCAATGAGCAAACAAGATTGAAACTCTATTAAAAACTCAATTAAAGAAACAAAGTAATAGTCACTAAAACAAGTAAACAAACTTAGTGTTTACATGTCCAAGTACCCAAAAGGGTTTAGCCCTCCATGGAGCAATACATCTTCAAGAATGAGATCGAATGACAATACAAATATTCAGTGTGGTAGACTATGTAACCTTTTTAACTTTCAAATTCATTGGATAAGCTCTGGAAACTCTTGCACAAGCTGGGTCATGAATGTGTGATTACCCTAGGTGCCCTTCCAACTCTCGTTTGACTTGAAAATCATTGAAAGTTGACACACACCTCCATGAATGGTACATGCATTGTGCTTTGCTCAATCTATCTGATACACCCCTTACGCGAGTGTTCCGCAAGTGCACGGGTCATCACAGTAATAAAATTTACCCTGGTGAGTGGGTAGTCGTATCCACAGAGAATAGTACTTAGAAACATAAGTTATCACTATTTAGCTATAGAGAAAATCGATGATGAGAGAAATCAATATACGAATGCAAGGGAAAGTAAAAGAACACAAGAAGAGCAATAAAAGTAAAGAGAGGTAATCGATGGGAAAATGGGGCACCCGGACAATGCTCACCCTAGGACTATCGTTTCAAGTGCAAGACTAATATTATACCTCCTAATTGATGCTTAATGAGTCGTGGAAATCCAAAAACACATGGTCCCAAACCTAAGGTCAACCGTGACTAGCCCTCTATACTATTCCCCGGTGGAAAGGGATATTCTCAACACCTCACACTGTGTGGGACTGCATAGGGTTCTAGGGACTCCAAGTGATAAACCCTATTCCCTAATATAGTTCTAACCCTTTGGTCCAAGCGAAAGAACTCTAGTCACAATTATGCCCAAGCACTAAAATTCACTACAACACTTCACTATGTTACTCGCGTAACTAAGCCCCAGTGGAGTTCATCTCTTAGCACTTCACTCTATTGTGACCGCAAAGACCTCTTGGAACGTAGAGATAGGATAAATCACATCGGAAGGGAAATGAGTCATTCCACTACCTCTCAACTCACCCTCTCGACCCTCATCAATCTTGCTTAGTCTAACCCTAATGAAGTTGTCACACCTTCAAAGGATTACCTAGATGGATTCTCAACCCTAGTGTCACATCTAAGGGAAAATCATGCAATTATCATTCAAGATTGAAACTCAATCAAAATCATCAATTAAAGACGCACAATAAAAGTCAATGAAACAAAGTCATTCTAGGGTTTACAAGTCCAAGCACCCACTAGGGGTTTAGCTCTCCATGGAGCAATACAAAATCGATAAAAAGTTTGAAGTCATATGCATATAAACCATAAAGAAAACCCCTTTGTAGTCCGTATCGATGGTCTTGTAGAGCCACTTCGTCTTCTCCAAAGGTCCTCTTGTCAACTTAGGGCAGCCATCGCCGAATCGATGCCAATGAAAGCTCCCTTAATATTTCTCCTCCAAAGGAACTCGATGTCGATGCCGTAGAACTGCTCCAAAAGCCTTGTAAAAATCTCTCCAAACCCTAGCCGTGCTCTCCCCAAATAAATCTCAAATCGCGGTATTTATAGGGCTTAAATAGGGCATCCACACGGCCATGTGGAATTTCTACACGCCCGTGTCGATTCTCTGGAATTCTGATTTCCAGCGCACTGTGAATAATAACTACTACAGTGTTTTGCTATACTAAACTGCTACAACCAAAGTTGCTCCCAACTTCATTTTCTTCATCAAGGCCACCAAGTTGGGCACACAACTGCGTGGTAGATCATGTCGACTCTTGCTTCCGACACTTCGATGTTACACAAGTTGGACTACATGAGTGTGACTGCCTTCGTGCCCCTCCAAATTGTATAATCCCTTGAGTACTTTGGAGGTTGGCACACACTCACATGTTTACAACTTGTGCATTGATCCTTGATTAGTCCAAGAGTCTTGTCAACCATTGCATCCATGACTTATTTTTGCTTATTTCCTTCCAACTCATCTCCACAACCCTGAAATGTACAAAAGAACACAAATACACATGAATGAATGATAAAACCAGAGAAAAATAATTCCTAATGTAAGAAAAGTATACTTCATATTACTTATATACGAGCAATTATCACTATCCTTGCAAGAGAACTCCAAATAGATGTTCCACAATCTATTTTTGCTTATTTCTTGCTAAAGACGCTCTCACAACCCTATGCATATAAAAGAACACGAATACACAAGAATGAGCCATAAAATCTGATAAAAGCAATGCTCATTGTAAATAAAACATAATCAATACTATGCATAAGCAAGCACTCATCAATGTACACATGACACACTTCCAATAAATAACATGGCACCGTTAACACTTACAGTAAGTCTTGAATCACTAAGTAGTTTGATGGTTTAGTGTTCATCCTTTTAGCATCTTCAGGAAATCTTTGAAAGGACAACAACAAAAAGGTTAGAACCATGAACTTAGAACCACTCATAGTACAAATGCTTAATAACTGAAAACACAATATCTATATCTTACATTTCAGGTGATGGCTTTCCATTTATAACTTCATCTCCACCAACAATGGCTTTAAAAGACTCTTTTCATCCTGTGACAGGACACAAAAGACCAATGAACTAGAAAGAGATACTATAACCAGCAATTAGCCAGGTTACTGGATTTATATAGAGGATCAAAAACATTCTTCTTGTTTTAATCGTGCAAATACCATGGTGGTAAGAATTTTTGGCTTCTATGTTCAATTTTTATGAGTTTGAAGCCAAAGCTATTGGAACCCCATTACTACTCAGATGCTTTATCAACCGATTGGCACCTGGAAAAGCTTTAATGTTGTACCACCTGCAAAAGTAAATCATGCCAATGGGTCTAAAGTGTAAACATAACACGGTGAAAAAGTAACCATAACAACACTAACGCAACTAGTAATTTGATATTCTCATTGAAAAGAAATCATATTATGTAAGCCAAAGATTAATATATTCACATGATCAAAAGATGAGAACTAAGAAAGAGAGTTCTTATTGTCCTTTCCTCCATAGCAAGAGTTCAAAACTGAGAGAGAGGCTACAAATGTTAAGCAACTATTGGGAGTTGAAGAACCAATCAAATAAAAAAATTCATTCACACCTTGTGAATGAGTAGTCAGGGATTAAAAACTCTTTAGATAAATGAAACATTAGAAATTTAAAAGTGATACAAGCAAAATGACTATGTATTCCCATGTCCTAATGAAAGGACGATTAACTCAAGTAAAGGTATTACTGGTCAGAGAACAATGGGGTAATCATAACCATTAATTCTTCAACACTAAGAGGAAGTCCATAATCTTCGAAGACAATGGTTGCATCTTCCCTTGAAGTCTTCCACCCTAGTTTATGGGCTACTTTGGTATTCCACTGCTTGTTATACTTGAGTTAAAACCTCTTTAAGACATCATTCACAATTCCATCTGAATAAGCACAGAACAAACGCATAAAAAGAAAAAAAGAAGAAACTTTTCTAAAATTATAAAAACAAATACAAAGTGAACCCAAAAAGATAAAATCCAAAAACAAACCTATATTCAATAAAGTACCATCCAAATCAAGAATGACATGTAACACCATCCTAGACAAAGGCTTAGATAAAGCCATTTTCAAGAAGAGGCAATTGTTATGTATAATCTCGAAAATTCATCAGGAAAACAAACAAAACAAAAGGTGCACAACTTGAGACAAGAACAAATAGCTAGTGATATAAATAATAACAATGCTCTTCAATTCAGCTAATAAAAAAACACAACAAGAATTTGTCATTTTGTTGATACTAAACAAGAAATTAAATTATCAATGGCCAAAATCAAAGCCCCACAAACCAATAGCCAGCCATCAATTTAAATCCTAATTCAACAGGCGGTCGGCTAGGTGATTCCTAGGACCCTAGATAACCAAGTCAATAATTATCGGTGCATAGGTTCACCAATATCCATACCTCGCCGGTGACATTCTTCCCAGTATGCGTTCCACCTTCATTTTCGCCTGTGTTCCCCTCTCCGACCACTCAGAACGAGGGATAGAGCAAGCTTTATAGAACGAGGATAGAACAAGCTTTATATTTTTCTCACCATTTGATGTCAATGCAAACATAGTTTTAAAGGCTTTAACACATGGTAGGAAGGATACTTCATGGTTCATTTTTGAGGATACAAGACCATGTTCCATAGAAAGAACTTTGTAAAATGCCTCTTTTCTAAAAGCATTATTTGATAGAGGCTGTAAGAGGTTTTTCAATGGTGTACTTTGCGTACTGCGTTGTCCAAATGGCACTTAGCAATAAGTAAAGACATATGAACTTATCTCACATCTTTTTGCGTACACCGAAAGTACAGTGTGTTTTGCAAAGTATCTAATGCGGTAGCATCCACCAGAAAATATAGTAGATCCCAGCATTCTTCCATGTAAGGTGAAAAAAAGCATTTTCCAGGAAAAAATATTCTAGCATAAAAGACTATCTGAAACACAATCATTTTATTTCAAAGAATCTGGACTTGACTACTTCAACATAATGAAGAGCACATGCAAATGGAGTAAACAATGACTAAAAATCAATGCCAAGATTATCTGGAAATATTCATCCATATATCATGATTGTTATTTTATGAGTTACATATTCAGGCCCATATGACTAAACAATCTACTTAATTGGTGTAATACTGCGATTACCATACACTTCTAAAATTTTCATGTCTATAAACAAAAAGTGAAAACACATAAGATCTTCTCTTTGCTTGTCACTTCAGCAGTTATCAATTCCATACATCCAGTATTAGATTAGATCAAGTCTTTTCATTTTGTCATCAAATTTAACTGCAAACACTCAAAATATTCTCAATACCACCACAACCCTTAAATCAAAGGGGTAAGTAGCCAAATGATGTATAAACTAAATAAAAAACCCAATGAAGTCACATATCACACTCAATCCTAGATCCTCATCCTGTCATCCAATTTACAACCTAAAAATGGAAGAAAAAACAAAATAAAAGCAAAAACATCCGATGCTTGCATGAATTTCACCAATAAAACACAAAAATATCAAAGCAGAGCATCAAATCAGAACTAAAACTCAGATCCTTACACTAATTTCAGCTAGAAAAAACACAAAGAAGCTCACATAATAAAAACAGGCCAACAGAATCACACCAAAAAGTAGATCCATGCAATAGTTCACAACTTAAAAAATCAATAGCAAACTCATCAAATATTAACCAATTATGCTTTAAAAACATTAACTGACTTCAAGAAATCAAGCACAAGCACAGACAATGAGAAAAGGAGGGTGACTATACAATGAAAAGATCAAAAAATAGTTGCACTCTCTATTAGAGGATGGATCGAATAGCGAAGGGAAGGAAGGGAGAGAAGGAGAGGTTTAAAGAGAAAAAAAAATGCTTGATTTCTCTATACGATGAGGTTTACTTAGAAGCAGAGAAGAAGGGTATTAGTAGGAATGAAGGATTGGAGAACTCACCAGCACATCGGAGGTGGTGTTGTTGAGGCCGATGACGACGGAGACTAAGCAAACGGTAGAGACGAAGTCATTGATTATATAAGCAGGATCGAGATAGACAGGAACCATAGTGTCGAGGCCAAAGGCCTCGATGTAGAAGTCACTGGCAAGGTGGCCATTTCTGAATCGGCCAGTGGGGTAGGGTTTACAGAGGAAGTTAGGGCCGTAGGCCATGAAGTTGCTCTTGAGGAGGGTGGGGGATGGTGTTGTTGTTGCCAGTGTCGATGGTGGAGTTGCCGAAAAAGATGATTGCCAGGACGACAATGAGGGAAAGGAAAGGCAAAGAGGAGAGGCATAGGAGGAGGATGAGAAGGAGGAGAGGCATTGTTAGGGTTAGGGTTAGGAATGGAGAGAGAGAGAGAGAGAGAGAAAGAGAGAGAGAGAGAGAGAGGATTTAAGGGGAATGATAAATGCCTAAATGTATGTATTTTATATGTAATTGTGCGTATGGTTAGTGTGTTTTTGTGATGAATCAATTCCTTTTTTGGTCTAAATTTGTTTCTTTCGTGTTACAGGTATAAAAAAAAGTCTAGCTGAGCTCGACAACACGATTCAAGAAAAAATCGGCACCAAAACACCGTTTTAGAGCCCCGGGTACTGTAGCATAAATGTAGCATCATGTAATACGAAGACTTGAAGAAAATGATAAGTCTGGAGTTTCATGCTGGCAGCCATACAACAGTGAAGACGTGAAGACGACCGCATGGAGTACCATAGCAATTATACTGCAGTAGTCACTCTATCAACTTACGTGAATTTCAGCATTTTACTGGAATCTTCATAGTCCATATACCGACCGCATGCCAGGCCGCATGGCATCCCGAGATGGGGTTTTAAAAGGATTCTAGGCATTTTTAGAGAGGGAAGAACCTTGTCCTTGGAGCTCACCATCACCACTTTGGATCTGAGCTAGGAGATGGTTTTAGACGGTATTTCTGAGGTAGAAATCGATGAGGAGAGCGAGACTCGGCAAGATTCACTCCTTGATCCACATTTAGAGGAGGTTGAAGACAAGGGAAACCACCCTTGAGTGGCATCTTTGGAAGCTCATCTTCGAGGGATTCAAGTGTCACTCGGCCTCCCACCTTTGAGGGAGTTTTATCATGCTTTATTTAGTTGTTTTTATGGACTTGGGTGTGTATTTTGTGAGTATGAACAACTAAACCCATAAGGTCACTGGATGTAGGTGAACCTTGGGGGTGAACTTGTGTAGATTGGATGCTTGACTTATTTATTGCATTTGGTATGTTTGTGATCCTTGTTTGGTGTTTTTGTATGTATTGGTATGCATGAGAACTCGGTGTATCAATTTCTAGGTTTTATTAGGTTGCATGATCATTGCCTTAGTATTATACTCACTAAGCTTGGAAGAGATACATGTACAAATACACGGTGACCATCTGGTATTTGTACCCCTCCACTGTTAGGGTTGTTTATGGTTGTGTTTCAACCTTAACTTGAGAAATCCATCACACCCATTTCAATCATAGGAGGATTTGGGCAAAAGAGATTCTGTATCCAATACTCATACCGGATTAGGGGTCTATTGCCGTGACCATAAGGTTGGCCTAACTTAGGGGTTTCTCAGTCCAAACTACCCATTTTCATAATAGTTGTAGCATCTTTCACACTTTAATAGCCCTAAGGAGACCCGCATCTATGGCCAATTTCTTGCCCTGATTATCACCCATGAATCGCCTTCATTGTAGAGATTTGCACTAGAATTTGACTTGTTATTTTATAGTCTCGTTGCAACACTCGAATTGGTAGGCCAAGAAACTCGCAAAGAGGAAGTAAGGGTACCTTCTTGGGCTCTAGGAATACGACCCCCTCGTGCTTGCGCGAAGGGTATTACTTGATGACCCGTGCTCTTGCGGGATTCCGCTCACGGAGATATTGAATGAAAGGAAGCGGGAAAGAGAACCAAGAAGGGGACAGTGAGGGTTTGTTGAGAGGATATTATGGAATAATTGTGTGATTAGTAGATGGGTTTTGTTAAACAGGCTGAATATCTTAGTATTAAAAATAATTACAAGGTTTTTGAGGTGGTTTTTTAAAAACCCCTCTAGATATGTGCTCCTAAAAATTAAAAATGATGTACTGTTTGAGGGTGATAATAAGCTCTAAATGCCATCTATTGTTCTATAACTTTAGGCTTTATATATAATTAAGAACACTCTATCATCTTTCTAGGTTGCCCAACCATTAAGTAAGGTTGTGATTTTGATTAATCCTTTCTAAGCGCAATTTTGTTTGAAAGAGTGGTTTATTCTTTTTCATAGTCTAGATAAAAGAGGTACATTAGTAGGTTTGTGTCTAAACTAAATTACTTGATGGGATTAAGATTTTTCAATGTGTACTACTTCCTTCAAAATTATATTTTATTTGATTCAATTTTATTTTATTCTTTTATAATTTCAATTTACTTTTTATAGAATTAGCTAAATAAAAAATCAATCGAATTTATTAATATGGTTTTTCATAAAATATTTTAAATCTAATCTCGTGTGAACATATAAAACATATTATATATATATATATTTGATTTATGATATTAACTTGTTATTTATAGAGATACAAATTGGTTAAATTATATTGAATTATATATAATTTTAAATATAAATAAATAATTTAGAAATTTTTATTAAATTAAATATATTTAAATTGAATTTTTGATGATTCAGCCTTTTGGATCGAGCTTGGTGGCTGGATAAGGTAAATTGGGTGGTGGTAGTTCTTTCTAGACTATGACCAATTTTAGAGCATTATCATAATATATGGCTAACAATCTCTTGGCTTATTAATATCAACACTTCTACATGGGGGTATTTGTGTCCTATTTACTGGGGTGGGTTAAACCTTAACTCATGAAAAGTGAGGATGTTAGGGCCGATCTTAGGGAAAATGGGACCCTAAGTAAAATCATGACAAATATTTTTTCAATTAATATTATCATAAATTCGTTTAATAAGATAAATTTTATAGTTTAAAGGACAATTAAAATTTCTAAGATTATAATTATGAGGATAGGATCACAATAGTAAATACAAGGTTTAAGTATAACTTAAAAAAAAAATGAATTGTGAGGACTTAGAAAATTGTGGGACCCTAAGACGAAATTTAACATTGGTATTATCATAATTTAAGTTTTATAGTTAAAAAAAGTTACAATTTACAAGATGACGCTTATGTGGATGGGATAATAGTAAATAAAAATTTTGAATATAATTTTGTTTAATAAAACATGAATTGCATATGCAGCATATCCCTTGAAATTTGTGGGTTATTATTATAAGGTCAATTCATTGCAAACTGATATTATCATAAATTAAGTGTTATATTTTTAAAAACAAAAACAAAAATTTCAAGATAATTATGAGGATACGATCGTAGGATGATACTACAGTAAATTAAAATTTAAATATAATTTAAAAAAATGAATTGTGAGACCTTAGAAAATTGTGGTGCTCTATCGTAACATAAATTTATTGCATATTAATAATAGAATAAATTAAATTTTATAGTTTCAAAAGAAAAAGTTAAAATTCGTAAGATTATAATTATCTAAATTGGATAATGCTAGATGAAAATTTTAAATATAACTTTTTTTTAAAAAATAAATTATATAAATCGAGGGGATTAGGAAATTGTGGAGCTTTTAGGGATATGCTATGGACTAACCCTATTTTGGGGTAAAGACAGAGATTTGTTGAAGTAATAAGTCCATGTTTATGGTGACCTTTAATATAATATGCCCACTTGCGGTATATATTTAAAAAAAAAAACTATGAATTGTTGAGTGTTTAAGTAAGAAAAAAAAAGGTCAACATGCTATGAAAGTGTCAAATCATGTTTCTTGTGTGGAGCTGAAAATGTCACTTGTTAGGTGTTGCATCTCATGACAGAATAATGTTTTGTTATTAAAAGTTCATTTACCAATAAGCCAAGAAAGGAAACAGCCAGCAATCACCGGATGAATTCCACAATACTATAGAAATTTAATCGGTTTGGTAAACTTGTCTAGTCTATAGTGTATAAATGATTTGAATCTTGCTCCATTATTTTAAAATAAAATAAAAAATAATGAGATTTATTTGCCATAACAAACTCCCTCACAAATATCTCACTCTAGTAAGTAAATTTTTACAGTTTATTACACGAGAAAAGAATTAAGCTAGTGGGACACTAATAATAAAACTCTATTGAAAGTGATACACTATGTTATTATAATGCAATTTTGATAAGATTGACCGTAACCCATTGTCAAATATTAAACCCCACACTAATCAATTGCAGTTGCTACATTAAAATTGTTCTAGTACACTTGAACAAACATACATGCATCAAATAATTAGAAGTAATAGTGGAAAAGATCCTAGTTCAAAAAAAGTCAAACCTAGCGCATACAAGATTTTTCACTATAGTTATTTTTTTTAAATTGATATGACAGTTAAAAATGACATTGACGCATAGATGTTGTTTTATAAAACTTAAAACCAAAATGAAAGTGTACATATCATTTCTTCTGTCAATATGTGGTAATCTCAAAAATGTCTGTTCACGAAGACAACTGATGGAGCGATTGATATGGTGAATAATCAGAAGCTCACTGGATATGAAAGAAAGCAAAATGAAAGAAGCAAGTGGATAATTATTGAGAGAATACTTGCACGGGGAACCTCTCAAGCATCAGTTGGTGGATGGTCTTTATATCCTTGCAAGTTGACATATCCTTGCAACGTGGACACCTTTAGCTACCTTTGAATGCACCTTCATGCTTCATGCACATGCATTACTTTTTTTAACATAATTTATTACTTAAATTGGAACTCAGCACTTTATTATTTTTTTCCTTTCTTGATTCTTTATATTGGGTGAATATAGAGCAGTGCCTTTTTTCTTGCGACATAAGATTATGTTGATGCGCGTCATTCTCTGTGCATGTCTTCTTTAGATTATGAAGGAGTTTTCCATGCTTTATGGTCTTAATTTTTTAATGTGATGTATAAACTAACACATTATTGAATAAAACAAGCTAGAAATAAAAACTCTTGAGTAATCATTAGATAATTTACTCAATTAGATAATGTGTCTAGCTCAAGATGAAGTAAAGGAAACCAAACCAACAAAGGGGGACATCATATTAAAAATAAACTGATAAGTGCTTGATTCTATATGTTTGTTTTATCAAATTCCTTAGTATTTCAATTATTCTTGCGACTAAACTTATTGAATTTGGTACTTGACTGATTCGTTCTGCCTGACTAGGTGCTAAATAATCTCAAGAAACTCTCTAGAAGTTATTTCAATTTGTTTTGACAACAAATCAGAGCAAAGTTCAAAGTTTGTAAAAACCATGATTTGAATCACGGGCGTGACATGAACACCAAGGCCTTTTCCAAACATATGTTCAATCGATGACTGAGCCAAGAACTCACCACAGCCATGGTGTGACGAATACCAAGCGGTGGTGGGGACACTATGAGGCCATTGTCAGTTGGTTCATTCAAAATTTGGTTATCCTTTATCAAAAGACCATGATATTGCTTGGCATTATAAGGGGTCGTAGTAAGGTCTTAAAAAAGATTTTTGAGATATTTTTTTATGAAGAACCACGGCCATAATCATGGTTGTGGTTGAGGTTGTGGTTAGAATCAAAACTTAAGCTTATAAGTACTAGATTTTTTACTCATTCTTCTACAAACTCGGGTAAGCTTTTCCCTTCCTGTTTTTTATTTTATTTTTTGGTTTTCATAGTTCAAAATGATGTCAATTCCAACTTATATAATGGGGAATGAATGTATAAATGAAATACTTGAGTTGAGAGGTGTAACACATGGTGCCAATGCATCAGTTGGGTCATTTGTTACCCAACTTGTCACTCTCCGTCTTGTAGGACCGATATGTGACAACTGCCGTGACAACCCGAGGAGGGACTCTCATACCACTCAACTCTTGAGTCGCCGCAAGACTAATAATTCCTTTGATTACACAAAACTAAATATAATATCACAACTATGGAATAGACAAAGTATTGAGAGCGATGATAACACAAGGGAAGCATTAAATTCAACAAACTAGATAAAATGGTTCTAAGAGTCATACAAGTCACAATATAACAAGGTTTTTTCAAAGGAATAAGTATGCAACAATACAAGTTTCAAGAACCAAAAGATAATAATGGATCCATGTCCTTACACAATGCAAACATGATGAAAGATATACATACATGATAAGTGCTTGAACATGCATGCATATTTTATATATCATTTGCACTACATCTAGCACATAATATGAAATGTTTAGCACCAAACTAGTATAGAATTGCATTCTTTTGTTCACCATGGGATATAATTGCATTTCAAGGCCAAAGAAGGGAACATGGAGGCAATTTGAGGTAGATTGGACCGAAATACAACTTCCAAAATATCACCACGACCTCATCAGGGTCGTGGTCCGATCGTATCAATGTGCAAATCTATAGGAAGTCATCACAAGAGCCACACCGCCATCACAGTGGTCGATGTCCATATAACGCTTGTGGTAAATGCGTATAGCACTTAGAGCAAGACAGTGCTAGGATGCGACTTATGGCCCAAGAAACTAAATTTGATCACAACGGTGCCATTGTGACCCCATTGCGGATGATACACCCCTTGCGTATCCACAAGTGCACGGGCCATACAAGTAGGGGTGAGCAAAAAAATCCTGATCCGATATCTGATTTTTTTATCTGAATTTTTTGGGTACCCGATCTGAAAAAGTGGATCGGATACTCGGTTCGAATTTTTAAGGTGAAAACCGAATCGGATCTGGATCGGGAGAAATTAAAAACCGGGTATCCGAATCTGATCCGGTTTTTAGCATATATATATATTTAAAATTTTACAAGGGCTTTAAGTAGAAAAAAATCAAAATCCCTCGTTTAAACTTAAAGAGTTATATACTTAATTGCTTAAATTCGGATCCGGATATCCGATATCCGATCCGGTTTAAACCGGGTACCCAGTTTTCAATACCCGGTTTAAATCAGATCGGATACTGGTTGAGTTTTTGCCGATCCAAAAAACTGGGTACCCAATCCGGTTTTGAAAACCGGGTCGGGTACCCAGTTTTACTCACCCCTACATACAAGTAGTAAAGTGTACCCAATGGGATCGGGTAGTCTAATCCACAGGTATTGATATAGCTCTCGATATTTGTTCGTTTCCTAATATCTGGCCAACTCAAAGATTGGTTTAAATTGACTAAATTACTAAAGGAGAAAATAATAGAGAAGGAAGGAGAGACAGGGTTTTAGGTTGAAGAGATAGCAATGGAAATGACAGTGTCCCGGACTAATCCCCTTGACAAATGCAATGAATAGCCAATGATTCAAGAGGTTCTTCTTAGACCATAGTGACCACCTATAGAGGGTTTGATAACGTATATCCTCACTCAAGGATAAGAGTGGACTCAGCACTTTCTTTAATGTGTGTTGACAGGGGCCCGAAAGTGCACGGGTTGTCGAAGTAATAAAGTACCCCTGTGAGAGTGTAGTTGAATCCTCAGGGAGTAGTGATTAGAGACAAAGGAACTTGCTATTTAGCTAGTGTGATACGATGTGGTGAGAAGAATCAATTTGTGTGCAAGAGAGTAAAAGAGAAATATGGAAGACGAGAGAGTGCAAGCAAAGAGTAAAGAAAGGAACAATCAATGTGAATAAGGGGTACCCGTACAAGCTCCCCCTAGGACTAATGTTCTAGTGCAAGACTATGTATTATACTCTTTTATTGATGTTTAATGAGTCTTGGAAGTCCTTAAGCACAGGGTCCCAAACCTAAGATCAACCATGACTAGTTCCAACACTATGGCTCGGCATTAGGTTTCACTACAACCCTTCACTCTGTTGATCTCTCAACTAAGCCCCAGGGGAGTCCATCATCCTAAACCTCACAATATGTGGAACTTCTTAACGTTCTAGGGATTCCAAGTGATATACTCTGTTCCTAGGTATAGTTCTAACCCTTTAGTCCAGGTGAGGAACCCTAGTCTCAGTTAAGCCCCAGCACTAGGATTCACCACAACCCTTCACTCTATTGCTCGCCCAACTATGCCCTAGGGGAGTTCATCTCCTAGCACTTCGCTTTAGTTTGACTGCTAAGAACTCTTGGAGCATGGAAGTAGGGAAAATCACACCGGAGGGGAAATGGGACGTTTCTCTACCTCACGACTCACCATCTCGACCCTCTCCAATCTCAAGTAGTCTAATCCTATAGAAGTTGTCACACCTTCAAAGGATAACCTAGATGATTCTCAACCCTAGTGTCACAGCTAAGGGAAAATCAATACAATAAACAATCAAGATTGGAACTCAATTAAATGCATCAATTAAGAAAGCATAATAAAAGTCATAGAAATAATGTCATACTAGGGTTTACAAGTCCGAATACCCATAAGGGGTTTAGCTCTCTATGGAGCTATACAATATCATCAATGTATATAAATCGACAAGATTAACAAACATAGATGAAACCCCCTTGTGATGCGTGGCGATGGTCTTGTGAGGTCGCTCCGTCCTCTCCACCAAGCCCTTTGTCAAGCCTAGGGCATACCTCGCCGGATCGGTGCCAACGAAAGCTCCCCCAATAGCTATCTTCAAACAAACATCGATGTCGATGCCGAAACTCGCTCCCAAACCTCCACAAAATTCTCTCCAAACCCTAGCCGCGAACCCTCCAGAAATTGGGAGAAAAATAGGTCAAAAAGTCCTTGAAGAAATCTGATTCGCTGCTATTTAAAGGCTAAAATATGGCATCCACATGGCCGTGTGGAATTTTCACACGCTCGTGTGGATTTTCTGGAATTGATTTTCTGGCGCGCAGTGAACAGTAAACTGCTACAATGCTTTCGCACAAAATGATCTCGATTTCATGTTCCTCATTGAGGCCGTTAAATTGGGCACACAACCAACGGTAGATCATGTCATTTACTTCTTTCCTCTTCATTGACAAAGTTCTTCAATGCTACATGGGCTAGACCTTTATAAGTGTAACTGCCTTTTGCCCTTCCAATGGAGGTTGGCACACACCCACAAGTCTAGAACTTGTGCCTTTTGTTCCTTGTTTGGTCCAAGAACTCCTCAACAATGGCGAACATGACCTAATTTTGCTCTTTCTTCTCTAACTTTACTCCATAACCCTATATGCATAAAAGAACACAAATACACAACAATTAATGATAAAATCTGAGAAAAGTAATGCTCAATGTAAGAAAATAATACTTCGTGTTACTTTAACATGGGCACTTATCATGTGCCCTAGCTAGACGAATAAAACCTATCCTCTAGACAGTAGAAATGCAATCTAGGGTTTACTAGAAATTTAAATTGCGATTTCAATGATGGGGAACTAGAAACAAAAAATTAATGCTCATGCGACTATCAGCAATCTCCACACCAAATTAACAATGAACCTACAACAAGGCAATCAACCCAAAGATGAATAAAAAATATGAACAAAAGAGAGACCCAAGGAAACTTAAGAATTAATACCACTAAAATCAAAACCTTAAAAGTCAAGGTTCATAATCTGAGGCACTGAAAGATGGTTAGCTCTTCATAGTCTTACAAATAATCATAGGAAAGCAAATAGAGAAATAGAAAATTTTCATTAAACTCCCTTCTTGCTTCACAATCACGTCGGAGAAGGCTTGACAATGGCGGTCGCTGACGATCCTCCTTTTCTATGCTTGCCTCCACTCCAGATATAGCCTTGAGCCATGCCAACGCTCCCCTAACCCGCATCTCCAAAACAAGAGAAGAAGATCCTTTTGAAATCTAACTTTAGGGATTAAATAACCCTTTCTAGATGTAAGCACGCTCGTGCTGATGGGCATGCTAATGACCACGCTTGGCTAAAGATCTTGGGAATTAATTTTGGTGTAACACTAGTAAATCGCATGGGGGGTAAGTACACCCGTGCTTACTGCTCGTGCTCTGAGAGCATGCTCGTGCAAGAAGCATAGTGTCCATGTTGATATTCCCAAGACATTTCTAGTAAAATGCATGAGGTTATGTATGCCGGTGCTTACTGACTATTCTTCCTCAACATGATAGTGCTAGGGATAGCGAAACTATACTCCTCAGTTTTGTGTAGACTCTAATAAAATGCATGGGGCTCAGCACGCCCATATATCCGACAATGCTTCCAAGCACGGGTGTGCTTCGGATCTTGCTTGTGCTGAAACTTGTATTTCAGCATTGTTTTGCAGATTTAGTATTTTTTTCATTCTTTCATGTTAACCCCAATTATCTGCAACACTTAGCAAAAATATCTCAAGTAGCATTGGTTTATCCTAAAAACACCCTAAAATGACAAGCAAAACACACAATAGGCTACATAAAATATCTATATAAAATGCACTCATCAAATACCCCCACTCTTAATCCTTTGCTTGTCCTCAAGCAAACACTCAGCTCACAAGAAAAGGAGATGAGTGTATGACCTCAAATATCATAAAATATAGGGAAATCATAGACAAGAAGGAAACATTAGAGACTAATGTGTAAACAGTTGATTACTCAAGTAATAGATTCACCCAGTTACTCCATACTTCCCATGTGTATGTGTGTTTACCCTAGGAATGTGCCCCATGTTCCTTGGAAATGAAGACTAGCTCAATAGACCTTATTCCCACCAAAACTAAGTGGGTAGTAGCTTCATAATCCCTAGAGGTAGCCCTTTTCCTCTTTGGTATTTTGACTTCTTGCTATTTCTCTTTTGTATTTCAATTTTTTTGTATATTGGAGCTTTTGTTACTATCCCCAAGTTCTTAGACCCAAAAAAGGGGTCAAAAAACAACCAATTTGTTTGTTTAACACCCATTTTTTTGGGCTGAGTGACCATGATGTGGTCCATGATAAGTGCCTAAATACATCATACTTAAATTGCAAAATCTATACACTTTCATGCAACTTGTGTATTGTTTCGATGACATTGTGCACACTTGATATATTTATTTTGTTTTAGGGTTTCGAGGGACCATCTTCATGAAAATAAACCACGTTGGAGTTGTTTCGGAGAAGATTGAAGAAGAAATAAAGTTTACATGAGCTCCGGACGCAAAACGACGCTTAAAACGGGTTTCACCGAAGGCTGCATGGGCACTGCATTACCTACATAGCTCTGTGCGGCCACTGTGCGGGCCGCAAAGTTCCCAAACAGCTCAGCCAGTGAGCTGTGCGGCCTCATGTGCAGTCTACACACCAGGCCGCAGAAAGAGGCCAGAAACCTGTTCGGGCGCGTGTGCGGTCCGCACATAGCCCGCATAGGCTCAGGATTATATAAGGGTTTTTGTTAGGGCTTTAAGGGGGGCTGGCTCTCATCCGATCTCCAAACATATACCAACATATCTCATCATCTTTGGAGGCTAATTGGGCAAGATTTGAAGGAGAGAAGAAGGGAAGACCAAAGGGAAGCACTCAAAGAGCTCGGCAGCACGGATCCGACGAGTCCTCATCATCGTCTTCTAGCCGACATTTCAAGGGGAGTCCACGTATTATTTGTATCATGACCTTATTGTATTGTGAATCCTCTCATTTTGTTATGTCGAACTAGACTCCCAAGGCCACCGGGCTCCCGGTGAACCTTGGGAGGAGTCTTTGTATGGATGACATTATTGTTTTGTGAATGAATGTTTGGCTTGTGTTGTTGTTTTAATCTATCATTATCTTGTTCATTCTACAATGGATGGATTCCGTAGAATTGATTTTGAAAAATACTTGTTTGGTGGGATACTAGCTTGTATTAGGTCTTGTGATGATTAAAGGGGGATTCATTGTATTAATACACCGGAGGTTTTGAGTATTGGTAGCTGATAAGTGCTTGAGTATACATGTTTTACCCACTTGTTTTACATGCATTGAGCATCATTTTACCATGGATTATGTCTCATAAACTGTATTTTGGTGTTCTTTTATGCAATTAGGTTGTGAAAGTATTGAAGGAGGAAAAGGAAGCAAAGATGGGTTATAAAGACCTATTGTTGGGAGTTTTTGTACAACACAAGTGTCAAGGCACAAGAGGGGATCATGCACATGAGGGTGTGTGCTAACTTCCAGAAGAATTCAAGCCAATTTATGTGATGGAAGGGCACAAAGCAGTCACATCTTCATGTCCCTTCTTGTGTGAAGATATCCAAAGCTTCCAAATGATGGTTCGATGGAGGAGAAGTCTTATAACTCACCACATAGACGTGTGCCCGACCATGTGGTCTTAAGACAAGAGAGTTTTGATCGCGTTTTATGAAGAGTACTGTAGCAAAACACTGTCCATTTCACTGTAGCAGTACTGTAGCAGAAATCACTGTTCACGCGACCGCGTCAAAATCCCACGCGACCGCGTGGGAATTCTACAGTCCACGCAACCGCGTGGGATCTCACGTGGTCGCGTGGAGGCACGTGATTGGTGCACTTCAGGCTTATAAATAGCCCTTTTTGCCGATTCTTTTGGTATCTTTTGTGTGGCTTTTGAGAGGCGAAGCGGCTAAGGTTTGAGGAGGAGGTCTTTGCCGAATTAGAGGGCCGTTCTTCACCAACTTTGATAGTTCTTTCCTCCATCATAGCATCGAGGGAGTCATTGGCGACCTAGCTTCAGAGAAGGATCCTTCAAGACGTTGAGCGACCCATCAAGGCCAATCATCATGAATTCAAGGGGGTTTATTTCCATGGTTTACATTGCTTTTCATTGTGTTATGTTTTGCTTTGTAATTAGCCCATGGAGGGCTAAACCCTAGTAGGTATTTGGGCATGTGAACCCTAGGATCTTACTCTTTATATTGATTTACTTCATGATTTCTATTGAATCCGAGTTTATTTGAGTTTCAATCTTGTTTCATCATTGCTTGCATGCCTTATTGATTCGTATGGTTGTTTGGTATGCTTGATTTGTTTCCTTGGTGAGAGAGAGGTCTCCATTGGGGTTAGAACATATGAGATTGAAGAGGGTTGAGAGGGTGAGTCATGAGATAGTGGAGCGTCCCCTTTCCCTTCCGATTGAGTGTTTCCTATCTCCGTATTCCCTAAGCTCTATGCAACCATATTTGGTGTGAGGCATGAGATTGAGAGATTTCTCTGCCAGGACCTTGTAGGAGGTTAGGGATCTTTCACCTAGAAGTAGGGTTAGATCTATTTTTAGGAATCGGTTTCACTCTTAGGTATCCCTAGAGTTTATTGCGGTCATATGGGGTGTGAGGTGTTGAGATTGAGCGATTTCTCCGCCGGGACCTTGTAGGGGACTAGTATCGGTGGCCTGGAGGCAGGGGCCGATTGTTCTTGGATTACCTCGACTCATACAACTCGGACTAGAAGAATTAAGTGAATCTTATACTTCATGTTAGATCCTAGGGGGAGCATTGCCCGGGTACCTCATCTTTATTGATTGAGATCTCCCTTTATTTACCTTTAGCCTATTTCTATGCACACTAGATCACCACAACATCACATCTACCGTTAGGCTAGATAGCAGAGAAGAAGTTAGTACTAGTAGCCCTGTTCCCTGTGGATTCGACTACCCTACTCACTGGGTATAATTATTACTTCGACAACCCGTGCACTTGCGGTACACACACGCAAGGGGTGTGTCAGTAGCCTCCTGCATGGTTAGGGTTATTTTAGCCGAAAGCGTCCATTAGAATAACCCTAACCAAGACTCCATGTTCCCAATGACATCTTACGGGTATCGTCCGGATGGAGGAACACGTACTGGATTAGGGCTACATCACAGAGGTTCCGGGGTAGTCGACATCTGAGTCTAGCAGACCAAAACCAAGCCAAACTTATCTTAAGTTGTTATTGTCATCCGTATTTAGTCTCCTCCCATGGGAATCCTCGCCGAAGGCCTCCTTCAATATTTGGTTTCTTCATCCTTTTTCTTGTTTGGATCGAGTTGCTAGCTTGTTTTCATTTTCGCATTTGTTTTATTTTCTTTTGTTTCAGTAGTTGCAAACAACCCTGTTTCGATCGACTAGACAGTGATCCCCAAAAGAAAGCAATAGTAGAATTAGGTTATGTTCGCCATTGTTGAGGAGTTCTTGGACCAAGCAAGGATCAAGGCACGGGTTCTAAACTTGTGAGTGTGTGCCAACCTTTATTGTGCTCAAATGGTTCTATGATTTGGTGGGGCATAAAGGCAGGCACACAACCAATGGTAGATCATGTCATTTCTTCATTTCTCCTTATTGGCAAAGTTCATCAATGTCACACGGGTTAAACTTATTGAGTGCCCAATTCAATGGCCTTGATGAAGAACATGAAATCGGGAACATTTTATGTGCGAGTACCGCAGCAGTCATTGTAGCAATTTACTGTTCACTGCCCGCCAGAAATTCAATTCCAAAGAATTGATAAGTGCTTGTGTTATAGTACTGCAAAACGTTATTATCTTACAATGAGCATCGCTTTTATCAGATTTTATCACTAAATTGTGTGCATTTGTGTGCTTTTGTGCATTGTAGGTTTGTGGAGCTAATTTGAAGAAGAAGAAGAACAAAGTTAGATCGTGTTTGCCGTTGTTGGGGAGTTTTTGGACCAAGCAAGGAACAAGGCACGAGCCTAGACTTGTGAGTGTGTGCCAACCTCCTTTGGAGGGGCACAAAGGCAGTCACGTTCACAACAAGTCTAACTCGTGTAGCTTAGGAGAACTTCACCAATAAGAAGAATTGAAGCAATTGGCATGATCCTCCATTGATTGCGTGCCCAATTCAATGGCCTCAATGAAGAACGGTGAATTCGGGAGCGTTTTGGCAAAGGTACTGTAGCAGCACTGTAACAAAATACTGTAGCAAGTTACTGTTCACTGTCTGCCGAAAATCAGCACTCCAGCAACTTCACACAGGCGTGTGAAAATTCCACACAGCCGTGTGAAATCCTGATTTCAACCGATTTAAAGCTGTGACTCAACATTATAAAAGCCCATTTTGGAGACTCTTTACATAGCTTTTTGCTAATCTTTTCTCCCAACTTCTGGAGGGTTGTGGCTAGGGTTTGGAGAGAACTTTTGTGGAGGAATGAAGCGCGTCATCGATGTCTGGTGGCCGTACAAGACCACGGCCACACCATACGTAAGAGGGTTTTCATCGATGCTTTCAATTTGTTTTTACTTTTATATTTTGATGGATTTGTATAGCTCAATGAGGAGCTAAACCCCTTGTGGGTATTTGGAGTTGTAAACACTAGGATTATTATATTTCTATGACATTGTTATTATGCTTTTCTATTATTGATGAATAAATTTGAGTTTCAATCTTAATTATTTCTTGTTATTGTTTTCCCTTAGCCGTGACACTAGGGTTGAGAACAATCTAGGTTATCCTTTGGAGGTGTGACAACTCCTATAGGGTTAGACTACTTAGGATTGAAGAGGGTTGAGATGATGAGTCTCTCTACCTCTATGTTCCATGATTTCTTAGCGGTCGAGATAGAGTGAAGTGCTAGGAAAGGAACTCCCCTGGGGCTTAGTTGCGTGAGCAACAGAGTGAAGGGTTGAAGTGAATCCTAGTGCTAGGGCTTAATTTATACTAGGGTTCTTCCACCTGGACCAAAGGGTTAGAACTATACATAAGAACAGGGTTTATCACTAGGAATCCCTAAAACTTAAAGCAATCCCACGTAGTGTGAGGCTTAGGAAGACGGACTCCCCTAGGGCTTAGTTGACAGGTCAGCGAGAGTCAAGGGTCGTAGTGAAAACCTAATGCCGTGGCATAGTGTTGGGGTTAGTCACGGTTGACCTTAGGTTTGGGACCGTGTGTTTAAGTATATCCTCGACTCAATTAACATCAATAGGAAAGTATAATAGCATTGTCTTGCACTAGAAGCATAAGTCCTAGGGGTAGCTCGTCTGGGTACCCAACATTACTCATTGCTTGTCCTTCTCTATTTACTCCTATTTGCACTCTCTTATCTTCCATCTTTCCATTTTATTTCTTGTTTTCTATAATTGCTTTCACAATCATTCATTGATTCTCGTCACACATCACATAGCTAAATAGTGAATACTTGTATCTCAAATCCTTATTCCCTGTGGATACGACTACCCACTTACCAGGGTATTTTATTTATTCGACAACCCGTGCACTTGCGGGGTACACATGCAAGGGGTGTGCCAAGAATCCACACGGGTGTGTGGAAATTCCACACGACTGTGTGGATGCCTGATTTCAGCCTATTTAAAGCCGTGAATCAGATTTATTCAGGGAATATTTTGACTTATTTTTCACCCATCTTCTTAAGAGCTCACGGCTAGGGTTTGGAGAGGATTTTGTGGAGGTTTGGAGTGAGTCTACGGTATTAACATCGACGTCCTTTGGAAGATAGCCATTGGGGGAGCTTTCGTCGGCACCGATCTAGCGAGGTGTGCCCTAGGCTTGACAAGGGGCTTGATGGAGAAGACGGAGCGGTCTCACAAGACCATTGCCACGCATCACAAGGCTTTTTTATCTATGTTTGCAATGCTTGTTATTTCATATACATTGATGATTTTGTGTAGCTCTATGGAGTACTAAACCCCTCGTGGGTATTTAGACTTGTAAACCTTAGGATGACATTGTTTCTATGACTTTTATTATGCTTTTTTAATTGATGATTTTAATTGAGTTCGAATCTTGCATGTTAATTGTATTGACTTTCCCTTAGCTATGATACTAGGGTTGAGAATCATCTAGGTTATCCTTTGAAGGTGTGACAACTTCTATAGGATTAGACAACTCGAGATTGGTGAGGGTCGAGAGGGTGAGTCGAGATTTAGCGAAACGTCCCATTTCCCCTCCGGTGTGATTTTCCCTACCTCTGTGTTCCAAGAGTTCTTTGCGGTCAAAGTAGAGCAAAGTGCTAGGAGATGAACTCCCTTGGGGCTTAGTTGTGCGAGCAACAGAGTGAAGGGTTATAGTGAATCCTAGTGCTGGGGCTTAACTGAGACTAGGGTTCTTTCGCATGAACCAAAGGGTTAGAACTATACTTAGGGATAGGGTCTATCACTTGAAATCCCTAGAACCCTAAGCAGTTCCATGTAGTGTGAGGCTTAAGAGATGGACTCAACTGGGGCTTAGTTGAGCAATCAACAGAGTGAAGGGTTGTAATGAATCTTATGTACCGGGGCATAGTGTTGGAGCTAGTCACTGTTGACCTTAGGTTTGGGATCATGTGCTAAAGGATTTCCACAACTCTTTAGACATTAATTAGAGGATATAATACTAGTTTTGCACTAGAAACATTAGTCCTAGGGGGATCTTGTCCGGGTAACCCATATTCGCATTGATTGTTTCCTCTCTACTCTTTGCTTGCACTCTGTTGTCTTTCATTTCTCTTTCATTTTATTACACACACATTGATTTCTCACATCACCATTATATCACACTAACTAAATAGGAATTCCTCTTGTCTTGAATCACTACTCCCTATGGATTCAACTACCCTCTCCCCGGGGTACTTTATTACTTCGATAACCCATGCACTTTCAGGCCCATGTCAACCCTCTCGTGCTCGCATGAGAGGTTATTACTTGATGACCCATGGACTTGCGGCCGGGGAGTCGCGTGCTCGCTCTTTAGCGTGTCATGCGCTCGCTCCATCTGTCCATACAGGTTGTATGGAACCTGTCATGTAAAATTCAGAGAGTTTCAAAAAGGTTATGCTGGTCCTTGATGCATTCTCTGTAAGTGTGCGGATCATAACAAGTAATAAAGTGGTACCCCATGAGGGGTAGGGTTGTCGAACCACAGGACTAGACTTCTAGTACTAATTGATCTTCTAATCTCTAGTAAGTCAAATGAAGGTTGGTAAAATGATTAACTAAACAAATAAAAGGAAAAAGAGATAGAAGTAACAGCCAGACTTGGATTGAGCTTTTAGCAATAAGAGAGCAATATCCCGGGATAATCCCTATGTGCTAAAGTGTATTGACTTGCTTCTAATGTCTATCAGGTATATACTAAGGTTCTTGTGGGTGCTTGACACACCCCTTGGTGTGTACCCCGCAAGTGCACGGGTTGTCGAAGTAATAAAATACCCTGGTGAGTGGGTAGTCGTATCAATAGGGAATAGTGTTCAGAAACAAGTGTTATCGCAATTTAGCTATGAAGGAAAATGATGGTGAGAGAAATATATATGTATAGATAGAAAAGAAAGTAAAATAATACAAGAAGAACAATAGAAGTAGGAGAGGTAATCGATATAAAGATGGGGTACCCGGACAAAGTTCCCTTTAGGACTAATGCTTCTAGTGCAAGACTAGTATTATACCCTCTAATTGATGTCTAATGAGTCGTGGGAATCTTTAAGCACACAGTCCAAAACCTAAGGTCAACCATGACTAGTTCCAACATTATGCCCCGGTATTAGGTTTCACTACGACCCTTAACTCTCGTTAACCTGTCAACTAAGCCCCAGGGGAGTCCTTCATCCTAAGCCTCACACTATGTGCGACTACTTGGGGTTCTAGGGATTCACTAATCTATGTTAAGCCCCAGTCCTAGGATTCACTCAACCCTTTACAAGGGAGTTCATCTCCTAGTACTTCACTCTACTTCGATCGCGATTAACTCTTGGGATATGGAGATAGGGAAGTTCACACCGGAGGAGAAAGGGGACGTTTCGCTACCTCTCGACTCACCCTCTCAACCCTCTCCAACCTTGTGTAGTCTAATCCTATAGAGGTTGTCACACCCTCAAAAGATAACCTAATAGATTCTCAACCTTAGTATCATGGCTAAGGGAAAATCTCATACAATCGGAAGCATAATAAAAGTTATAGAAACACAAGCATCCTAGGGTTCACAAGTCCGAATACCCACTAGCGGTTTAGCTCTCCATGGAGCAATACAAAATCAATAACGAGTTTAAGAACATATGCATAAAACCCATAAAGAAAACCCCCTTGTAGATCATATCGATGGTCTTGTGGAGCCGCCTAATCTTCTCCACGAATTTCCCCAATAGTTTTTTTCTAAAGGATGTCGATGCCGATGCCGTATAATCGCCTCCAAAGACCTCCAAGAACCTCTCCAAACCCTAGCCGAAAGCCCCCCAAAAGATAGGCAAGAGATAGAAGGGGGGTGGAGGGTCCCTAAAAAGATCTGAAAATACGCTATTTATAGACTGAAATCGGGCTGAAATCGGGGCTTCACACTGCCCTGTGGATTTCCACAAGGCCCTATGAAATTTCCATATGGGCGTGTGGATTCTCTGTTTTGCTTATTTTCGGCAGACCGTGAACTGTAACTTGTTACAGTAGTTTCACTACAGTAATTATCTACAGTAGCTGCTACAGTGCCTTTGCCAAAATGCTCCCGAATTCATCATTCTTCATCGAGGCCATTGAATTGGGTACACAATCAACGGTAGATCATGTCAATTACTTCATTTCTCTTCATTGGAGAAGTTCTCCAATACTACATGAGTTAGACTTTTGTGAATGTGACTGCCCTTGTGCCACTCCAATGGAGGTTGGCACACACCCACAAGTCTAGACTTCTGCCTTGTTCCTTGCTTGGCCCGAGAACTCCTCAACAATGGCGAACATAACCTATACTTGCTTCTTTCTTCTCCAAATTGGCTCCACAACCCTACAATGCACAAAAGCACACAAATGCACACAAATTAATGATAAAATCTGATAAAAGTAATGCTCAATGTGAGATAATAATACTTCGTATTACTATAACACAAGCACTTATCAAACTTCTCCACACTTAAGCTTTTGCTTGCCCTCAAGCAAAAATAAGACATTAAAGTACTTGGGAAGAACAATTGAAAGTGCTCGGCCTTAGGTTAACCAAAAGTATGCAAAGGAAGCATTCTACAAGTAAGGGGAAATTAAAACATTGCATACAAGATATCAATGCTCTAGCTAAAAACATGAATAAAAAAGGACAACAACCCGAAAATGTGTAAGTGTGTGTGAACTCAGGCAAGTTAACACAAAAAGTACTCCTCAAAGCTCTTATTAAAAGGACTTATTTATACACAAGGAAGGAGGTAGTAGCTTCACACAACCTCTAAGATAGCCCTTTCCTAGGCGGCCGCCAAAGGTGGCTTTCACACTTTTGAGGAGGTAGCTCTTTCTACCGGGGTAGTAGCTTTCACACATCCCATGAGATAGCTCTTTCTCTCATTACGGAATAATTTGTATCCGACTTATGAGAGTAGCTACATACTTCATAGGAGGTATCTCTTTCCACCCCAAATGCACAAATAAAAACTAGAGCATGATGAGAAATAATCGAGCAAAAATTCCCTAAAATTCAAGTGAAATCTAGAGCATGATGAGATACAATGTTAAAAATTCTCCTAAACTTTAAGAATACAACCGTTGCAACTAAGGTGAACCGCCACAGGGTACATGAGCATAAACAATTGAACGCACAAGTATAAGGTTTGTGCAATGTGAACTCCCCCCCCTCCCACCCCACTTAAGATGTACATTGTCCCCAATGTACTTATATAAGCACAATAAAAATATAGCAATCAAACAAAAATATGTGGGAATGGGCAATTGAAACAATACTCCCCTGAACACCAAGTGTTGCGTTTGATGGAGCTATGTTCATTGAGAATTGAGTCTCAATAGGTTGTGGAGCACACACTGTCCCATGACCGTGTCTATGACTATTCCTTAATTTTCAAACATCAAAGACCATCTGCACGTATACATAAGGGGGTCCATTGAAGCTCAACAAAAATCTAATAAAATCTAAAGAAAAATAAAGCTAAAAATGCCTCAAGCGTCACTGCCGTCCGTTATTGGTGTCGATGTTGCTGCTGCTGTTGATGGTGATCCTGGTGTTGAAAAATAAAAGAAAAGATTGACGAAGAAAAAGAGAAAACATGCTCACCGACAAAATGGAAATCAAAAACTTCGAATATGGCCAGAAAACAACTTAAAAACTCCTTAAACAGATGAAGAGAGGGTTGGGAAGATGGAAGGAAACATCCATTGAGTGTAGAGGCATCTAGAATTGAAAAGGCACAAATAAATTTAAAAAGAAGTCACAGCCTATTGTGTTCTGTGTATCCACACGGCAGTATGGAAATTCCACACGGCCGTGTGCCTCCACTGGGATCAGTCACAGGGGCAATGGCACGCCCCTATATTTCCTCTGTTTGCTTTCTAGAGCACCCACATGGCCGTGTGGAAATTCCACATAATCGTGTGCCCAACCTGGCCAACACAAGGCCAGCTACAGGGAAACCCACACGCCCTTGTGGCCTCTCTGGATCTCAAGAAAATCATCTAAGTATTTGACAACACCCCGAAAGTGCACGGGTTTGTCGAAGTAATAAAATTTACCCCGGTGAGTGGGTAGTCGAATCCTCATGGAATAGGGAGTTAAAATACGAGATTTTACTATTTAAGCTATGTGGAGTACAGAAAGATAAGAATAGAATCGATGAGTGAATATGGAAGCTAATACAATAAAAGACAAGAAATCGAATAGAAAGATGGAAGATAAGAAAGTGCAAGTAAAAGAGAATAGAGAGAAACAGGCAATGGATGAAATAGGGTATCCGAAAAAGCTACCTCTAGGATCTATGCTTCTAGTGCAAGACGATGCTATTATACTTTCCTATTGATGTCAATTAAGTCGAGGAAATCCTTAGATACACGGTCCCAAACCTAAGGATAACCGTGACTAACCCCAACATTATTCCCCGGTATTAGGATTCACGTCAACCCTTCACTCTGTCACTGGCACGACTAAGCTCCAGGGGAGTATATCTACATAAACCTCACACTACGTGGGATTGCTTTAAGTTCTAGGGACTCCTAGTGGTAAAACCTGTTCCTATGTGTAGTTCTAACCCTTTGGTCCAGGTGGAAGAACCCTAGTCTAGATTAAGCCCCAGTGCGTAGAATTCACTTCAACCCTTCACTCTGTTACTTGCGTAACTAAGCCCCAGGGGAGTTTATCTACCTAAAACTTTACTCTATCTCGACCGCTAAGAAATCAAGGAAACGGAGGTAGGGAGAAACCACATCGGAAGGGAAATGGGACGCCTCACTACCTCACGACTCACCCTCTCAACCCTCTTCAATCTTGCATAGTCTAACCCTATAGGAGTTGTCACACCTTCAAAAGACAACCTAGATTGTTCTCAACCCTAGTGTCACGTCTAAAGGAAAACATTAACAAGATGAAATTAAGATCGAAACTCAATTTCTATTCATCAATAATGGAAAAGAATAATAACAATGTCAAAGAAACATAATAATCCTAGAGTTTACAAGTCCAAATTCCCACAAGGGGTTTAGCTTCTCATGGAGCTGTACATGTTCATCAAAATATGAAAGAAAGCACAAGGTAAAGACATCGATGAAAACCCCCTTGCGTATGGTGTGGCCGTGATCTTGTGCAGCCACTAGACATCGGTGACGATGCCGATGATACGCTCTAAACCTACACGAAATCCTCTCCAAAACCCTAGCCGCACTCTCCAGTAATTGTCCCGAAACGCTCCCGAATTCGTCGTTCTTCATTAAGGCCATTAAATTGGGCACACAATCAACGGTAGATCGTGCCAATTGCTTCAAATCTCCTAATTGGTGAAGTTCTCCTTGTTAGCATGAGTTAGACTTATTGTGAATGTGACTGCCTTTGTGCCTCTCAAAAGGAGGTTGGCACACACTCACAAGTCTCTACTCATACCGTGCTCCTTGCTTAGTCTAAGAATCTTCCCAACAATGGCAAACATGATCTAACTTCGTTCATTTCCTTCACTTTATCTTCACAACCCTGCAATGCACAAAAGTAAACAAATGCACACTTTTTAGTGATAAAATCTGATTAAATTAATGCTCATTGCAAGGTAATAACACTTTGCATTACTATAACACGAACACCTATCAAATCCCCCCACACTTAAGCTTTTGCTTGTCCTCAAGCAAAATAGAACGTGAAAGTACTTGGGAAGAACAATTGAAAGTGCTCGGCCTTAGGTTCACCCAAAGTATGCAAAAGAGGCATTCTATAAGTAAGGGAAATCAAAACATTGCATAAGGTTACCAATGCTCTAGCTAAATACTCGAAATCAAAAAGGAAAAAAACTTCAAAATGTGTTAGTGTGTGCGATTTCACTCAAGAGAACCAACGAGTACTCCTCAAACTTTTGTTAGAAAGGACTTATTTATATACAAAAAACAAAAACAAAAAGGAAAGGAAGTAGTAGCTTCACACATCCTTGAAGGTAGCCCTTTCCTAGGCGGCCGCCAAAGGTGGCTTTCACACTTTCGAGGAGATAGCTCTTTCTACCGGGGTAGTAGCTTTTACGCATCCCATGAGATAGCTCTTTCTCTCATTAGGGCATAACTTGTATCCGACTTATGAGAGTAGCTACATACTTCATAGGTGGTAGCTCTTTCCACCCCAAATGCATATAACAAAGCAAATATTCACAACTCATATATTTTTTTTCTTTTCCAAATTTTTTTTTATTTTTTCCATCTTTTTCATATTATTTTTTTTATATATGCATTTTCCAAAGTAAAAGTAAGAACGATGATAAACTTGTCCTTAAAAACTTCAAGATTGAGTTTCCAAAAGATTCTAAGAGTAAGTTGTGCAATATAAGATAATCGAGCAAAAATTCCCTAAAAATTCAAGTAGAAACTAGAGCATGATAGGATACAATGTTAAAAATTCTCCTAAACTCTAAGAATACAACCGTTACAACTAAGGTGAACCGCCATAGGCTACATGAGCATAAGCAATTGAACGCACAAGTAAAGGTGTGTGCAATGTGAACTCCCCCCCACACTTAAGATGTATATTGTCCCCAATGTACACATGCAAGCACAATACAAGTGAAAAAAAATTGTAAAACAATTAGTGTGGAAGTAGGCAATTGAAACATTACTCCCCTGAACTCCAAGTGTTGTGTTTGATGGAGCTAGGTGCATTGAGAGTTGAGTCCCAATGGGTTGTGAAGCACACAAGGTCTCATGACCGTGCCTATGACCATCTGCGCGCGCACACACAGACAAGGGTTCAATATAGCTCAATAAAAACTCGAGTATATATAAAGATAAAGCAATGAATACAACTCGAGATAAAAGAGAAAACAAAATAAGGGATAAACTTAGAAGGAAGATCCTTTCTGAGTGCTACAGTCCAAAATAGAATGAAAAGTACAAAAACACGAAATCAAAAGCAAGTAAAAACTAAAACTATGACACCACAGCGTTGGTGTCCTATGCAATAGCCTCTGGTGCTGCTGGAGCTGGTGCTGGTGGATCTGCTGCTGTGGGAGCCGGAGAAGGTGGTGGTGGAGTAGGGGCCCGAGGTTGGACCACAAATGGTGATGACACGGCCTGCTCAAGTAAACGCTGAATGATATCAAGCCGTGCCATCGTCTCAATATGCTGTGCTGTCTGTGTGGCTCTGACCTCGGCCAACTCTGTCTGAAGGATACCCACGGCGCTCTCGAGGCGCTCCAGTCTATCCTGGCCTCGAAAGGGCGAGAACATGCCCACCGGAGGTGGCTCCGGTGCTGTGGGTGGTGCCTGTGCCTCTGTATCTGCTGGGGGTGGCTCTAAGGCTGCCTGTGAACCCTTTGCCTGCTCCCCCTGTGTAGACTCTGAGTGAGGGATGATCAGAGTGTATACTCCCGGTCCTGATCTGCGGACCATCCCCATCATCCTAAGGGTCTCAATGCCTAATGGAGCCGGTGTAGAAATCCTCTCGGCCCCGCGAACTTCGTCTCGAAGTCCTAATCCCATAATCAGTCGTGTGATATAAGGGCCCGCGAAGATAACTTCCACCCTGTGGTACTGGCCTTGGTGGCGGATGTAGCCTGCTACAATGTGGCCCAGGTGGAGTGGCTCGCTCTCCACCATCGAATATAGGTACAGGAGTTCCTGACAGCTCAATACCCCTGTATTGTCTCCCCGACCACTCACTGATCCGCTCAAAATAGCGTGGAGGTATCTATACAAGGCCCTGGTCAAACATGTGGCCTTGGACACCCTTGGCTCGTACTGTCCCTGGCCACATAACCTACTATACGCACGCTGAGGGGTCAAAGTACCCGGATAGCCTGTGGGAAGCAGTGCGTACTCCTCTGTCTCAGTGTGTGCCTCATCGTATAGTCCCATCCGTACTGAAAACTCGGTCATGCTCAAGGTGAAGTGTCGACCGAGGGCCTGGAACTGAATAGTAGCAACAGCGGTGAAACTGTCACACCCCCGGTCGAACTCAAATGAAGAAAGCACCTCTAGGGTAAGTAACCTGACTACTGGCTCTCGAATGGACAACAATCTGCTCCAGTTCCCTACTGAGAGGAGTTCCTCGACATCCTCGACCATGTCTACTCCCCCCTGAATGTCCCGTAGAATGCTTAAGTCGGGGAAATGGTTCTGCCTAAAACGGAGGTCTGACAATCGCTTGAACCATTCCCGATGCTCAGGTAATGGGAAGTCAATCTCTGCTAGGGGCCGAGTAGGTGCGTGAGGGCACTTTCCAGCCGCTTTCTTAGACATAGAAGACATATTTGTGAGATTGACAAAGAAATGGTTAAAAAAATCAGTTCAAAAACACAATCTACAAAAATCCACACGGCCGTGTGAAAATTCCACATGTCCGTGTGGAGCTTCTGGCAGACAGAGCATCACGGCCGTGAGCTAAAAATCCAAAATTTACAACTAAATTCGTTCTAAATTCATTGTAAATACTTTCACATACACTTAAAGCATTCAATCTAGGTGAAATCATCCAAAAGAATGAATCAAATCAATAATTAATGAAGAAAGAGGGCTTGAAGTTCTTACCGACGGATTGGATGAAGAAAACCTCGAAATTGGCCGGAAAACTTCAAAGAAAACCTCAAAGAACATCGGAAACAGTTGGCGAAGTGAAAGAGGCACGAGTGAATTCTAAAAGAAAACTCGCGGCTTTTGAAGTTCTGGGAATTCACACGGCCGTGTGGAAATTCCACATGGCCGTGTGCCTCTGAAATTAGGGTTCACAGGGGCTCACACACGCCGCTGTGCGCACTCGGGTTTCACTCTAGACTACCCCACACGGCCGTGTGCCTTCACAGGAGGGATACAAAGGGGCTGGTACACGGCCATGTGGATTCACGAGAAAACACAAAAGGTCTCTGAAAAATATCACACGGCTGTGTGTTAAGTCCACAGAGCCGTGTACCCAACCTGACCAAGAACACAAGGCTGGCCACAGGGTCACCCACACGCCCCTGTGGCCTCCCTGACTTGCCCGAGAAACCCTAAGTATTCCACACGGCCGTGTGCCTTTTGTAAGCTCGTCCACAGGGGCATACACACGCCCCCTGTGTATTCTCGAGATGAATGGGTTGTTTCGACAGAGTTTCACACGGACATGTGGAATTTCCACACGGCCGTGTGCCGTAACACAGTGGCCTCACAGGGGCACCCACATGCCCCTGTGGACTCTCTGGAAAAGAGTTTAAGTTCTGCGAGATTTCACACGGCCGTGTGAAAATTCTACACGGCCGTGTGTTTTCTCTGGTTTACTTAGAAAAATTTCACAGACTTACAGAAAAATTCAGAAACATAAATACGATGCTTGGAGCCAGTGAAAACTATCAAAACATGACCAGATACCATAGAAAACATGCTCAACCATCTTAAACTTCATCAATTATCGTTTAGGCACACGAAAACATCATTAATCCACAAGAAAAACAAAGCACAAGCACATGAAATTCAGGACACCAAACCTAAGACTTTTATTCTACCTAAAACTAAACTAAGTCCTAGAAAAACTATAAAAGCTTGGGTTACCTCCCAAGAAGCTCTTGTTAAACGTCACTTAGCTTGACATACCTGATCTTACCTTACGGAGGTTCATGAATGGAAGTTTCCCTCTTCCCTACAACCTGAAAGCACGCATTACATAATTTTTGTAGAGTAGAGGGAGAGTTGTCGAATTTGTTACCACAAAAGAGTGAAACACCCTTACTCCATGAATACTCATCCCCCTTCTTGTTGGGGTTCTTCTTGTGGCGTTTTTTTTACCTCTTCATCCTCCGAAACATTTTCTTCATATGCTCCCTCTCCATTTTGATGTCTGTCTTAACTCGACCAAGCGAAATTACTTCTTCTCTTTCGATCTCCACGTCTTGGTCCGGTCATCCTTCATATGAATCCGGGTTTAACATTTCCTGCACATATTCATCAATACTCTCATCAGTAGCATCAAGATAATATAGAGTGTTATCAAAATCAAGAGAATGTCTCATGGCTTCGGTGAGGCGATAGGTAAGCTTGTCATCTCCAACTCTAAGTGTGAGCTCTCCACCGTCCATGTCTATCAAAGCCTTCGAAGTGCGCAAGAACGGCCTCCCAAGAATCAGTGGTACTTCGACATCCTCATCCACATCAAGCATAACAAAGTCCACCAGAAAGATGTACTTGTCTACCTTCACTAACACATCTTCCACAATCTCCCTCGGATGTCTTCCCAATCGATCCGCAAGTTGAAGTGTCATCCGAGTTGGTCTAGGTTCGCCAAACCTAGCTTTTGGAAGAATGTGTAGGGCATGACATTGATATTTGCCCCGGAATCGGCTAATGGCATCTCTTCACCCAAGTTGCCGATATTACATGGTATTATGAAACTCCCGGGATCTTTATTCTTGCTTGGCATTTTCTTTTGCAATACGGCCGAGCAATTTGCATCAAGGATCACAGATGCATTCTCTTCCACAATCCCCCTCGGATGTCTTTCCGATCGATCCGCAAGTTGAAGTGTCATCCGAGTTGGTCTAGGTTCGCCAAACCTAGCTTTTGGAAGAATGTGTAGGGCATGACGTTGATATTTGCCCCGGAATCAGCCAATGCCATCTCTTCACCCAAGTTGCCGATATTACATGGTATTGTGAAACTCCCGGGATCTTTATTCTTGCTTGGCATTTTCTTTTGCAATACGGCCGAGCAATTTGCATCAAGGATCACAGATGCATTCTCCTCCAATTTCCTCTTGTTGGTCAAGAGGTCCTTCAGGAACTTCGTGTACTTGGTCATTTGGGCCAATGCCTCCGCGAATGGTATGTTGATGTGCAATTGTTTGAAGATACCCAGAAATTTCTTGTATTGCTCATTGTCTTGGTCATTCTTTAATCGTGAGGGGTAGGGGATCCTCGGCTTGTAGGGTGGTGGTGCCACCTCTTTCTCCTTTGGTGCTTCCCCCCTTACTTCTTCAACTTCGGATGTTTCTTTTGTCTTCTCTAGAGGGAGATTTCTCTCAACCTCTTTCCCACTTCTTAAGGTGATTGCCTTTAGTTGCTCCCTTGGATTAGTCTCCGTATTGCTAGGCAAGCTACCTTGAGGCCTTTCCGCCAATGTCTTCGCAATTTGCCCCACTTGATTTTGCAAATTATGTAGGAAGGTAGTGTGATTGCGAAAAGTAGCCTCCACCGACTGAAACCTAGCGTCCGATGAAGAAACAAACAGTGTGAGTGCTTTCTCAAGGTCGGTCATCATTCCTTCTAGCCCGGTCACTCGTTTTTCTAGATTCGGAGCTTGTTGACTTTGATATCCTAGTGGTACACTATTTTTTTGTTGTGACTATCCTTGATTGCTCCAAGAGAAATTTGGGTGGTTCTTCTACCCCGGGTTATATGTTCCACTGTACGGATTGCCTTGGCCTTGTCCTCTATAAGAATTTCCAACAAAATCAGCCTACTCTACCGCACTAGTGCCTCCAATTGCAATAGGACAATCACTCGAAGCATGTCCTCCCCCACAACCGTTACAAGTAGTGATGGCCGCAACTCTTGGTGAAGCTAGTGCATCTAGCTTCTTACTCAATGATTCCACTTGTGCCGCCAAAGATGTAACCGCATCAACCTCATGAATTCCGGCAACCTTCTTTCTATCCCTTGTGTTCCATTGATAGCTATTCATAGCCATCTCCTCTACAAGGTGCCGGGCTTCACCGGGAGTCTTGCTTCCTAGAGTTCCTCCAGCCGCCGCATCTAAGAGTTGCTTGGTACTCGGATTCAACACGTTATAGAAGGTATGAATGATCATCCACTCGGGAAACCCATGTCTCAAATAGAGACTCCAATTCCATTTGTACAAAGGATGATATCTCATTCCGGAGCCTTGCTGACTTTCTCGGCGGAAAGTATCTAGCCAAGAATGCCTCGGCCATCTCTTCCCACGTAGTGATGGATGCTCTTGGTAATGAATGAAGCCAATGTCTTGCTTTTCCCTTTAATGAAAATGGGAAGGCTCTCAAACGAATCGCGTCATCCGTTACTCCATTAATCTTCAACATGTCGCACACTTCAAGGAAATTATCTATATGACTGTTGGGATCTTCATCGGCCAACCCATTAAATTGTGCGGACTGTTGCAACATCTAAATGAACGATGGCTTCAACTCAAAATTCATTACCGTAATTGGGGGCCTCACAATGCTCGATTGGGTCCCCATGACTGCAGGTCTAGCAAAGTCGGATAATGTCCTATGCTGTTCATTCTGTTATGCCATTGTTTCTGACCCTTCTGTCTCAATATCGGCTTGATTAGAAGCTTCTTGCGCAGATTCTTTACCCTTGCGATGTGTTCTTCGTCCAATGTCCGGATCTCCTTCAACAAGAATCGAAGGATTCCCGCAGATCATAACCTGAAGCTAAAGCAAAGGAAAGAAAAATAAGAACAATGATAGATAAAGAAAGTGTGAAATAGAAATTGAAGTGAATAACTAAAATAGTGAAAACAAATATCTAAAATGCTTATTCCCCGGCAGCGGTGCCAAAAACTTTGACAACATCCCGAAAGTGCACGGGTTTGTCGAAGTAATAAAATTTACCCCGGTGAGTGGGTAGTCGAATCCTCAGGGAATAGGGAGTTAAAATACGTGATTTTACTATTTAAGCTATGTGGAGTATGGAAAGATAATAATAGAATCGATGAGTGAATATGGAAGCTAATACAATAAAAGACAAGAAATCGAATAGAAAGATGGAAGATAAGAAAGTGCAAGTAAAAGAGAATAGAGAGAAACTGGTAATGGATGAAATAGGGTATCCGGACAAGCTACCTCTAGGATCTATGCTTCTAGTGCAAGACGATGCTATTATACTTTCCTATTGATGTCAATTAAGTCGAGGAAATCCTTAGATACATGGTCCCAAACCTAAAGACAACCGTGACTAACCCCAACATTATGCCCCGGTATTAGGATTCACGTCAATCCTTCACTCTGTCGCTGGCACGACTAAGCAAGATGATGCTATTATACTTTCCTATTGATGTCAATTAAGTCGAGGAAATCCTTAGATACATGGTCCCAAACCAAAGGACAACCGTGACTAACCCCAACATTATGCCCCGGTATTAGGATTCACGTCAATCCTTCACTCTGTCGCTGGCACGACTAAGCCCCAGGGGAGTATATCTACCTAAATCTCGCAATACGTGGGATTGCTTTAAGTTCTAGGGACTCCTAGTGGTAAAACCTGTTCCTATGTATAGTTCTAACCCTTTGATCCAGGTGGAAGAACCCTAGTCTAGATTAAGCCCCAGTGCGTAGGATTCACTTCAACTCTTCACTCTGTTACTTGCTTAACTAAGCACTTCACTCTATCTCGACCGCTAAGAAATCAAGGAAACGGAGGTAGGGAGAAACCACATCGGAAGGGAAAGGGGACGCTTCGCTACCTTACGACTCACCCTCTCAACCCTCTTCAATCTTACATAGTCTAACCCTATAGGAGTTGTCACACCTCCAAAGGACAACCTAGATTGTTCTCAACCCTAGTGTCACATCTAAAGGAAAACATTAACAAGATGAAATTAAGATCAAAACTCAATTTTTATTCATCAATAATGTAAAAGCAAAATAACAATGTCAAAGAAACATAATAACCCTAGAGTTTACAAGTCCGAATACCCACAAGGGGTTTAGCTTCTCATGGAGCTATACATGTTCATCAAAATATAAAAGAAAGCACAAGGTAAAGACATTGATGAAAACCCCCTTGCGTATAGTGTGGCCGTGATCTTGTGCGGCCGCCGGACGTCGGTGACGATGCCGATGACGCGCTCTAAACCTCCACGAAATCCTCTCCAAAAGCCTAGCCGCACTCTCCAGAAGTTGGGGAGAAAGATAGGTCAAAAGATATATTAAAAGTCTCCAAAATCGCTCTTTATATTGTTGAGTGCGGCTTTAAAACTTGGACTTATCGAGACTTCACACGGCCGTGTGGAATTTCCACACGGGCGTGTGAAGTTTCTGGCTTGCTGGAAAATTAATTCACACGGCCGTGTGGAATTTCCACACGCTCGTGTGAATTCTCTGGAATTCTGAATTTCGGCCGAAGATGAACAGTAGCTTGCTACAGTAATTGTCCTGAAATGCTCCCGAATTCGTCGTTCTTCATTGAGGCCGTTGAATTGGGAACACAATCAATGGTAGATCATGCCGATTGCTTCAAATCTCCTAATTTATGAAGTTCTCCTTGTTAGCATGAGTTAGACTTATTGTGAATATGACTGCCTTTGTGCCCCTCCAAAGAAGGTTGGCACACACTCACAAGTCTCTACTCATGCCGTGCTCCTTGCTTAGTCTAAGAATCTTCCCAACAATGGCGAACACGATCTAACTTCGTTCCTTTCCTTCACTTGATCTTCACAACCTTGCAATGCACAAAAGTAAACAAATGCACACTTTTTAGTGATAAAATCTGATTAAATTAATGCTCATTGCAAGATAATAACGCTTTGCATTACTATAACACGAGCACTTATCAGTATTCCACACGGCCATGTGCCATGCACATGCTCACCCACAAGGACACTCACACATCCCCTGTGAGCCTCTGGATGAAATTATTGTTCTGCAGAACATCCATACGGCCGTGTGCTATACACATGGGCACTCATAGGGGCACTCACATGCCCCTGTGACTCTCGAGATGGAGAGTTGTAGTTCTGTAGAGATTCACACGGCCGTGTGGAAATTCCACACCGACATGTGCCCTTCAAAAGGTCGTTCACAAGGGCAGTCACATGCCCCTGTGTCTTCTTAGGATGAGCTCTGAATTGTGACACACGCCCGTGTGGAAATTCCACACGGGCGTGTGTCTCCTTTGGATGACTTAGAAAAATTTACAAGCTCTGCAAAAAATTGCAGTAACTCAAATACAACGTTCAGGGCCTGCATATACGATAAAAATTCGACCAAATATCCATGAAAACACACTCAAACGATCCAAAACTTCGATAATAACAATTAGGCACACTAAAACACCAACAATCCATGAGAAAATCACAGCACACGCATAATAAAATGAAAACACCGACACTAGGCAATTATTCATGCTAAAATTAAACTAAAGCCTAGAAAAGCAATAAAAACTTGGGTTGCCTACCAAGAAACGCTTGTTTAACGTCACTAAGTGACAGGGGCTGAAAGTGCACCAGTTGCCAAAGTAATAAAATACCTTGGTGAGTGGGTAGTTATATCCACAGGGAATACGGATTTGAGATACAAGTATTCACTATGTAGCTAACGCGATATGTGGAAAGAAATCAATGCATGAGTGTAAACGAGACTAATATAAAAAAGAATTAAATAGAATTGTGGAAGGTGAAAGAGTGTAAGTAGGAGTAAAAGAGTAGGATAAGCAATGAGTAAAGATGGGTACCCGGACAAGCTATCGATAGGACTTATGCTTCTAGTGCAAGACAACGCTATTATACTTTCCTATTGATGTTAATTGAGTCGAGGAGATCCTTAAACACACGGTCCCAAACCTAAGGTCAACCGTGACTAACCCCAACATTATGCCTCGGCATTATGTTTCACTACGACCCTTGACTCTCGTTGACTTGCCAACTAAGCCCTAGGGGAGTCTATCTACCTAAGCCTCACACTACGTGGAATTACTTTAAGTTCTAGGGATTCCTAGTGATTAACCCTGTTCCTATGTATAGTTCTAACCCTTTGGTCCAGGTGAAAGAACCCTAGTCTAAATTAAGTCCCAGCACTAAGATTCACTTCAACCCTTCACTCTGTTGCTCGAGCAACTAAGTCCTAGGGGAGTTTATCTCCTAGCACCTAACTCTATCTCGATCGCGAATAAATCATGGAATATGGAGGTAGGGAGAAACACATCAAAGGGAAAAGGTGACGTTCCGCTACCTCACGACTCACCCTCTCAACCCTCTTCAATCCTAAGTAGTCTAATCCTATAGAAGTTGTCATGTCTCCAAAGGATAACCTAGATTTTCCTCAACCCTAGTGTCACGGCTAAGGGAAAACAATAACAAGAAGAAATTAAGATTGAAACTCAATTTTATTCATCAATAATGGAAAAACATAATACCAATGTTAAAGAAACATAATAATCCTAGGTTTTATAAGTCCGAATACCCACAAGGGGTTTAGCTCCTCATGGAGCTATACAAATCCATCAACATAATAATAAGAATACAAATTGAATGCATAGATGAAAACCCCTTTGTGTGCGGTGTGGTCGTGGTCTTGTGTGGCCCTCGGACGTTGATATCGAAGCCGATGACACGCTCCAAACCTCCATGAAGTCCTCTCCAAACTCTAGCCGCGCCTCTCTAGAAGTTAGGTCCGAAGAGAGCCAAAAAGATCCAAAATTAGTCTCCAAAACGGGCTTTATAATGCTGAGTCGTGGTTTTAAATTGGCTGAAATCGGGATTTCACACGGCCGTGTGAAATTGCTGAATTGCTGATTTCCGGCAGACAGTGAACAGTAACTCGCTATAGCATTTTTGCTATAGTACTTACTATAGCGCTGCTGCAGTACATGCCGAAACGCTCCTGAATTTGTTGTTCTTCATTGAGGCCGTTGAATTGGGCACACAATCAATAGTAGACCGTGCCGATTGCTTCAAATCACCTTATTGGCGAAGTTCTCCTTGTTAACATGAGCTAGACTTATTGTGAATGTGACTGCCTTTGTGCCCCTCCAAAGGAGGTTGGCAAACACTCACAAGTCTAGGCTCATGCCTTGTTCCTTGCTTAGTCCGAAAACTCCCCAATAATGGCGAACACGATCTAACTTCGTTTCTTTTCTCCAATTTATCTTCACAATCCTACAATGCACAAAAGTAAACGAATGCACACTTTTTAGTGATAAAATCTGATTAAATCAATGCTCATTGCAAGATAATAATACTTCGCATTACTATAACATGAGCACTTATCAAACCCCCCACACTTAAGATTTTGCTTGTCTTCAAGCAAAATACAATGTGATAGTACTTGGGAAGAACAATTGAAAGTGCTCGGCCTTAGGTTCACCAAAAGTGTGCAAAAGAAGCATTCTACAAGTAAGGGGAAATCAAAACATTGCATAAGGTTATCATTGCTCTAGCTAAAAACTCGAATAAAAAAGGATAACAACTCATAAATGTGTAAGTGTGTGCGAATTTACTCAAGAGAACCAACGAGTACTCCTCAAACTTTTGTTACAAGGACTTATTTATATACACAAAGTAAGGAAGTAGTAGCTTCACTCAACCTCTCAGGTAGCCCTTTCCTAGGCGGCCGCCAAAGGTGGCTTTCACACTTTCAAGGAGGTATCTCTTTCTACCGGGGTAGTAGCTTTCACGCTTCCCATTAGATAGCTCTTTCTCTCATTAGGGCATAACTTGTATCCGACTTATGAGAGTAGCTACATATTTCATAGGAGGTAGCTCTTTCCACCCCAAATGCAAAGCTAAACTAATATTCACAAGATCACAAGTTTTTTTTTTAGTTACATAGAACTTCAAAACTTACTAAAGTAATACTAAACTAGTCCTTAAAACTTCGAGTTCGAGTTTCCAAAAGATTTCAAGAATGAGTAGTGCAATAAGAGGTAATCGAGCAAAAATCCCCTAAAATTCAAGTAAAACTAGAGCATGATAGGATACAATGTTAAAAATTCTCCTAAACTCTAAGAATACAACCGTTGCAACTAAGGTGAACCGCTACGGGCTACATGAGCATAAATAATTGAACGCACAAGTAAAGGTGTGTGCAAAGTGAACTCCCCCCCACACTTAAGATGTACATTCTTCCCAATGTACGCATGCAAGTGATAAGTGCTTGTGTTATAGTACCGCGAAGCGTTATTATCTTACATTGAGCATATCTTTTATCAGTTTTTATCACTAAATGGCGTGCATTTGTGTATTCTTGTGCATTGAAGGTTTGTGGAGTTAAATTGGAGAAGAAGACCGAAATTAGGTCGTGTTTACCGATGTTGGGAAGTTTTCGGACCAAGCACGGAACAAGGCACGAGCTTGGAATTGTGAGTGTGTGCCAACCTCCTTTGGAGAGGCACAAAGGCAGTCACATTCACAACAAGTTTATCTCGTGTGGCTTAGGAGAACTTCACCAAGAAGGAGACTTGAAGCAATCGGCACGATCTACCATTGATTGTGTGCCCAATTCAATGGCCTCGATGAAGAACGACGGATTCGGGAGCGTTTCGGGCGAGCACTGTAGCTTGTTACTGTAGCAAAACAATGTAGCAAGTTGCTGTTCACTTTCGGCCGTAATTCATAATTCCAGAGAATTCACACGGGCGTGTGGAATTAACACACGGCCGTGTGAATTAATTTTTCAGCAGACAGAAACTTCACACGCCCGTGTGTTAATTCCACACGGCCGTGTGAAGCACCCGATAAGTCAAATTTTAAAGCCGCGATTCAACATTATAAAAGACGATTTTGGAGACCTTTTGCGATATCTTTTGACCTATCTTTCTCTTCAACTTGGGGAGTGCGGCTAGGGTTTCGGAGAGGATTTCGTGGAGGTTTAGCGTGCGTCATCGGCATCGTCACCGACGTTCGACGGCCGCAAAAGACCACGACCACACCAGACGCAAGGGGGTTTTCATTGATGTCCTTATTTTGTGCTTTCTTTCATACATTGATGAACATGTATAGCTCCATTAGGAGCTAAACCCCTTAAGGGTATTCGGACTTGTAAACTCTAGGGTTATTATGTTTCTTTGACATTGTTATTATGCTTTTCCATTATTGATGAATAAAATTGAGTTTCAATCTTAATTTCATCTCGCTAATGTTTTCTCTTAGATGTGGCACTAGGATTGAGAACAATTTAGGTTGCCTTTTGGAGGTGTGACAACTCCTTAGGGTTAGACTACTTAAGATTGAAGAGGGTTGAGAGAGAGAGTTGTGAGGTAGCGATGTACCCCTTTCCCCTCCGACGTGGTTTCTCCCTACCTCCGTTTCCTTGATTTCATAGCGGTCGAAATAGAGTGAAGTGCGAGGCAGATAAACTCCCCTGGGGCTTAATTACGCAAGTAACAGAGTGAAGGGTTGAAGTGAATCCTATGCGCTGGGGCTTAATCTAGACTAGAGTTCTTCCACCTGGACCAAAGGGTTAGAACTACACATAGGAACAGGTTTTACCACTAGGAATCCCTAGAGCTCAAAGCAATCCCACGTAGTGTGAGGTTTAGGTAGATTTACTCCCCTGGGGCTTAGTCGTGCGAGCGACAGAGTGAAGGGTGACGTGAATCCTAATACCGGGGCATAGTGTTGGGATTAGTCACGGTTGTCCTTAGGTTTGGGACCGTGAGTCTTCGGATATCCTCGACTCAATTAAACATCAATAGGAAAGTATAATAGCATAGTCCTGCACTAGAAGCATAGACCCTAGAGGTAGTTTGTCCGGATGCCCTATTTCATTTATTATTAGTCCTTTCAATTCTATTTTACTTGCACTCTCTCATCTTCCATCTTTCTATTTGATTTCTTGTCTGTCATTCTACTTTATTCTATATTCATTCATTGATCCTACTATTGCTTTTCCGTACTCCGCATAGCTTAATTAGTGAAATCTCGTATTCTAATTCCCTATTCCCTGTGGATTCGACTACCCACTCACCAGGGTAAATTTATTACTTCGACAACCCGTGCACTTGCGGGATACATGCAAGGGGTCGTGCCAGCAAGCACAATAAAAATAAAACAATGAAAAACAATTAGTGTGTTAGTGGGCAATTGAAACATTACTCCCCTAAACTCCAAGTGTTGCATTTGGTGGAGCTAGGATCATTGAGAGTTAAGTCTCAATAGGTTGTGAAGCAGGCACGGTCCCATGACCATGCCTATGACTATTCCTTAGATTCTTTACATCTAAGACCATTTGCGCACACACACACAAGGGTTCAGTATAGCTCAAGAAAAATCAAAATAAAGCTAGAGTATATAAAAACATGAAAATGAAATACAACTTGAGACAAAATGAAGCAAAATAAAGATAAACTCAGAAGGAAGATCCTTTCTGAGTACTACAAGCCCAAACTATAAAAGAAAAAGTACAACTGAAATCAAAATAAAAAAAAACTACGATGCCTCAGCGTCGGTGTCCTGATCTGGAGCCTCTGGTGCTGCTGCATGCTCTGCTGGTGGATCTGCTGCTGATGGAGTTGAAGAAGGTGGTGGAGTAGGGGTAGAAGCTCTGGGGTGGACCACGAATGGTGATGACACGGCCTGCTCAAGTAGACACTGTATAGTCTCGAGCCGTGCCATCGTCTCTGTGTACTGCGTGGTCTGGGTAGCTCTCAGCTCGGCTATCTCTGTCTGGAGGATACCCACAACACTCTTGAGGCGCTCGAACCTGTCCTGGCCCGGAGATGGAGAGAAGATCCACACTGGAGGTGGCTCCGGTGCTGTGGGTGGTGCCTCGGCCTCTGTCTGATCTGCTGGGGGTGGCTCTATCGCTGCCTCCTCCCCCTCGGTGGCTGCTGTCTGGGGGACGATCAATGTGTAGACCCCTGGCCCTGACCTGCGGACCATCCCCATCATCCTTAATGTCTCTGTACTTAGGGGAGCCGTTACTGTTGTATTCTCGGCCCCACGCACCCCGTCTCTGAGTCCTAGGTCGATCAGAAGTCTCGTGATGTAGGGCCCCAAGAAGATCACTCCAACCCTAGGGTACTGGCCCTGGTGGCGCAAGTACTCTGCTATGATGTGCCCTAGGTGGAGTGGTGTGCTCTAAGCTATAGAATATATGTAGAGCAGCTCCTGACGGCTCAAGACCCCAGTGCTGTCACCCCGGCCACTCACTGACCTGATCAAAATAGAGTGAACATATCTGTAGGCCAGGCGAGATAAGCACCTAGCCTTCAAAGCCACCAGCTCGTACTATCCCTCTCCGCACAACTCCCCGTAAGCCCTTTGCGGAGTAAGACTACCTGGATAATCAGTGGGGAGTCCTTCGTAGTCCTCTGTCTGTGTATAAGTCTCATCATATAACCCCACCATGGTCGAGAACTGGGTCATACTGAGGCTGAACTGTCGTCCTAGTGCTCTAAACTGAATAATATCGGGGGTGGAGAAAGCACTGTACGATCTGTCGAACTCGAATAAGGCCAAAACCTCGAGTGTCACCTCTCGAACAGCTGGCTCTTTGGTCATCAGTAATCTTTGCCAACTGCCCACGGACAGGAGCTCCTCGACCTCGTCTGCGATACTATCGCCCCCCTGTATCCCTCTAATGGTGCTCAGGTCCGGATATCATGACTGTCCGAATCGGAGCGTCGATAGTCTCTTGAACCGCTCCCAATGGTTAGGTAAAAGGAAATCAATTTCCTCAGGTGGTGGGGAAGGCTCACGGGGGCGCTTCCCTGCTTGCTTCTTAGCCCTGGAAGACATATTTCGAAAATTGAGAAGAGAAACGATCAAAAACAGTTGAAAATGCTTAATCATCAGAAATCCACACGGTCGTGTGGAAATTACACACGGCCGTGTGGATCGTCGGGCGGACAGAGCCCCATGGCCGTGGAGGCAAAAATTTTCTTTTTACATTTATATTCGTTCTACTTCTACTCTAAACATATTCGCTCATACTTTAATTATTCAAAACAAGCGAAATCATCAGAAAGAACGAATTAAATCAAGAATTGACGAAGAAAAAGGGTTTAAAGTTCTTACCAATGGTGTGGATGAAGAAAAACCTTGAAATTGGCCGAAAAACTCAAAATAAAACCTCTAGAAAACTCAGAGAAGATCGGGGAAACGATAGACAGAGTCGAAGAGTGTTTAGAGTGGAAAGGTAAAGAAGCACAAGTGAAATCCAAAAGAAAACGTGTGGCTTTTGAAGTTCTGGGAATCCACACGGCCGTGTGGAAATTCCACACGGCCGTGTGCCTCGGAAATTAGGGTTCACAGGGGCCAACACACGCCCCTGTGTGCACTCTGGTCACTCTCTCGACTACCCCACACGCCCGTGTGAGACTCCCACACGGCCGTGTGCCTTTCACAAGCGCCCCCACAGGGGCAGCCACACGCCCTTGTGTTTTCTCGGGATGAAATGGGACTTTCTGCAGAGTTTCACATGGCCGTATAGAAATTCCACACGCCCGTGTGCCTTAACACAAGTGCACTCACAGCGGCACCCACATGCCTCTGTGGACTCTCTGGACCCAGAGCTTAAGTTCTGCAAGATTTTACACGGCCGTGTGGAAATTCCACACGGCCGTATGCCCTTTCTGAGGTTTTTCATAGGGGCAAGGTCACGCCCCTGTGCCATCTCTGGTTGAGCCCTCATTGGTAACACACGCCTGTGTGGAAATTCCACACGGCTATGCGTTTCATCTAGTTTACTTAGAAAAATTCACAGTGTAATACCCTGTACCTTTGGATATCTGTAAATAATTATATTCAGGGTATTATCACAGTTACAGTCAGATTATTCCTGCAGATCAATTTTGCTGAGAATTCCAAGTGTAAAGACTAAGGACCTTATTGTGAGAGTTTATATAAATTTTGGGTTCAGAAATAATAAAAAAAGGACTTGATCAAAATTATTTCTAAAGATTAAAGACTGAAAGGTAAGTTTGCAGGGACCTTTTAAAAATACTAATCAATGTTTCAGGGATCATTGGTGGATTTTCTAGGGACCTTTTTGTAAGAAATTTATATTCTCGGGGACTAATGGTAAATTTTGGCAGAAAACTTAAGTGAAGAAGAAGAGTCTGAAAATTGTTCTCCTCCTTGTTCTCCCTTGGCTGCTACAGTATCCCGAGAGGAAAAGAGAAATGAATGGAAAAATTGGAGAGATGAAGCTTGATGCTTGATGCTTGATGGAGGGAGAATAGGATGAAGTATTCTTTGGTTTTTGGTAAGTATTTTGATGATTTATTCATTGGTATACTTGGATGCATGTGTGTGTATTTTGGATTGAAAAATTTTATTTTTGTTTGAGGAAGAAGAAAGGTTTATGATGGAAATGATGAGATTGTTGTTAGTTTTGATTGTTACTTCAAATTTCTTTATATATACTTGTATTTTTGAGTGAGATTTAGCTTGGAATGGATGATGTATTTTGGGCTTTTACTGTATATTACTGTAGCATTGAGATTAGGGTTTGGTTTGAGTAATTAAGTTGATGATGATGATTAAGATGGTAATTATGATATATGAGAATTGGATTTGGTTGAGTTAGGGAAATTGACTTGGTTGGATCAAGCCAAGTTGGAGTAAATTGAAGTGGGTTTGGATGATAATTGAATTTGATTGGGTTCAGTTGAACCAAGCTGGTTCAAGACAATTGTATAAGAATTGAAATTGGTTCAATGCTGGTTTGTTAAATTGAACTTGGTTCAGCGAGATTGAGGCTGGTTCAGGAGGGTTTGGCCTAAATTGAATGGGTTTAAGTGCAATTGGAGACCAGTGTGATTATGCAAGGTCTGGTTTTAATCGATTGGAGTGATTGGGCCCAATTAGAGAGTTGCTATTAGTTTCTTGTAATTTCTTTTGGGGTCAGTTATGTCTTTAGGTTGTTATTTGTATTTATTTTATTCTGTTATCCTGTTAGATGTTGATCAGGTTTGGGAGAGAGTTCCAGGTCTAGCAAGAAACCCAAAAGAGACCAGGTGAGTTGATAGTGGCAATTATTTTAAATAATTGGTAAATTATTATTATTTTGAAGTAATTATTTAATAGCTAGTAAATTGGAAATAATTGTTTAATTATTTCATTTTATTATGTTTATTCACGTATATTGATAAATGATACTTATATTGATACATGGCTATTGTATTGATACATCTAATTTTGTATAATTATACGTATTTTTGAACAGTGGAAATACATGTGCATATGATTTAATTATTCATTTAAAGTATTTATTTTAATGTTTATGTGTACCGTGATTTTGAGATGATATGTGAAACCATGTATGCGTATTTAAAATGATTTTACCGGCAATGTTTGTGGAATTGGTTTTCATTCCTGGTATAGGAATGGTATTATGGATCTGGACTTTACTGGTGTTATGCATGGACTGTACTGTAGAGCTTGTACAGATTTTATGGAGATATCTTACTACAGTAGGTGGTCTCCACGGCTAGCCTTTCAGGTGGTGTGCTAGACTGATTATAATCTACGAGGGCTGGGTTCAGGTGGGAGTGTAGAGCCCTGACTGGATATTCATTGGGTAGCCGGAGTCACCAACCGGAGAACCGATGGGTCAACGTCAAGGGCATGAGTACCTTGACAGCTCTGAACCTAGCCATGGCCACGGCGAAGGTTTAGAGAGGTTTCTAGACCATTTCATACTGGGTGCGTATTGTGGGTTGAGTATGTTTTTGAGATGTTGTTTTGGATTGTGATGAGGGGCGAAGCCCAGCTGTCGCTCTTAGGAGGGCAGTCCCTCACAAAAATTTTATATTTTCTTGGAAATTGATTTGATGATGATTTATGATGAATTTATGTTTTAAAAGCTCTTTAAAGTGGTATTCTGCCAAAATTCTGGTATTTGTGAAAGCTGGAAAATTATTTGAGAAAATTGATGTTTATATATTTTACATATGTTATATTTAATTATTTGAAATTATTGAGCCACTATTGACCAACTGAAATGTGCTGCAGTTGCAGGAGCAGGACTCCACTAGATTGCCTGTGCGAGTATAGATCCAGTCATTGTTGAGTTCAGAGTTTCAGTGGTCCCTTTCCTTTCTACTTGTTGGTGTCGTGATTTGTAGCGGTTGTACCCGCATGTTGGAGTGATTATGATTATTGTATTCGTGTATTTGAACCTGTAGTTTGTTTAAAAGTTGTTAATTGTGATTTGTAAGTAAGTTTTGATTTGTCAGGTGTGTCAGTTTTCTAGTTAAAAGAAATTTTAACTGATGGGTACCACATTTACCCCGGTAGAAGGGGTGGGTGTGACATATAGACTCAAAGAAAAATTCAGAAACAACAATACGATATTTAGAGCCTGTGAAAACCATCAAAACACGACCAAATACCATGGAAAACATGCTCAGCCGACTCAAACTTCGTCAATAATCGTTTAGGCACACGAAAAAATATCAATAATCCACAATAATATCGCAGCATATGTATTAAAAATTCAGGACACCAAAACTAAAACTCTTATTCATACTAGAACTAAACTAAATCCAAGAACTATAAAACCTTGGGTTGCCTCCCAAGAAGCGCATGTTTAACGTCACTGAGCTTGACGTACCTGCCTTACCTTATGGGGGTTCATGAATGAAGGTTGCCCTCTTCCCTACAATCTGAAAGCATGCAGTACATAATTTTTGTAGAATAGAGGGAGAGTTACGATTTTGTTACCACACAAGGGTGAACCACCCTTATTCCGTGAATGCTCATCCCCATTGTCCTTGGGTCTCTTCGTGTGGCGCTTCTTCGCTCTCTTTATCTTTCTTCTCATTTTTTCATGAGTCCCGGGTCCGGCTTGATCTCTTTCTCGACTAGACCAAGCGAAAGCACTTCTTCTTCGATCTCCACATCTTGGTCCGGCCACCCTTCATACGGATCCGGGTTCAACATTTCCTCCACATAATCATCAATTAGCTCATCGGTGGTATCCAGAAAATATAAACTATCATCAAAGTCAAGAGAGTGTCTCATGGCTTCGGCGAGGCGGTATGTAAGCTTGTTATCTCCAACTCGCAATGTGAGCTCCCCGCCGTCCATGTCAATCAAAGCCTTGGAAGTACGCAAGAAGGGCTTTCCAAGGATCAATGGCATCTCGACATCCTCATCGACATCCAACACCACGAAGTCAATAGAAAATATGTATTTGTCCACCTTCACCAACACGTCTTCCACAATCCCTCTCGGATGCCTCACCGATCGGTCCGCAAGTTGAAGTGTCATCCGAGTAGGTCTAGGCTCGCCCAAGCATAGCTTTTGGAAGAAGGTGTAGGGCATGACATTGATGCTTGCCCCTGAATCGGCTAATACCATCTCTTCACCCAAGTTGCCAATGTTGCAAGGTATGATAAAGCTTCCGGGATCTTTTCTCTTACTCGGCATGTTCTTTTGCAAGACAGCCAAGCAATTAGCATAAAAAACTATAGCTACACTCTCCTCAAACTTCCTGTTGTTGGTCAAGAGGTCCTTTAAGAACTTCACATGCTTAGGCATTTGGGCCAACGTATCCGCGAACGGTATGTTGATATGCAACTGTTTGAAGATACCCAGAAATTTCTTGTATTGCTCATTGTCTTGGTCATTCTACAACCTCGAAGGATAGGGGATCCTTGGCTTGTAGAGTGGTGGTGCCACCTCTTTCTCCTTTGGTGCTTCTCCCCCTACCTCTTCAACTTCAGGTGCTTCTTTTGTCTTCTTTAGAGGGAGATTTCTCTTGACCTCTTTTCCACTTCTCAAGGTGATTGCCTTCAATTGCTCCCTCGGATTGGTCTCCGTATTACTAGGCAAACTACCTTGAGGTTTTTCCACCAAAATCTTCGCAATTTGCCCCACTTGATTCTCCAAATTGTGTAGGGAGGCGGTGTGATTGCGAAGTGTAGCTTCTACCAACTGAAATCTAGCATCCGACGAAGAAATGAACCTCATGGGGGCCTTCTCTAGATTGGTCATCTTCCTTTCTAGCCCGGTCACTCGGCTTTCTAGGTTCGGTGCTTGTTGACTTTGAAATCCCGGTGGCGCATTGTTCTTTTGTTGTGACTATCCTTGATTTCTCCATGAGAAATTTGGGTGGTTCCTCCACCCCGGATTGTAAGTTCCACTATACAGGTTGCCTTGGCCTTGTTCTCTATAAGCATTGCCAACAAAATCAACCTGCTCCACCGTACTAGTGCCTTCCCTACAACCGTTACAAGTAGTGATGGCCGCAACTCTTGGTGAAGTTAGAACATCTAACTTCTTACTCAGTGACTCTACTTGTGCCGCCAACGATGTAACCGTGTCAACCTCATAGATTCCGGCCACCTTCTTTCGGTCCCTTGTGTTCCATTGATAGCTATTCATAGCCATCTCTTCGATAAGTTGCCGGGCTTCACCAGGAGTCTTGCTTTCTAGAGTTCCTCCTGCCGCTGCATCTAAGAGTTGCTTGGTACTCGAATTCAACCCATTGTAAAAGGTGTGAATGATCATTCACTCGGGGAATCCATGTTGCGGGCATTTGCGAAGGAGCTCTTTGAACCTATTCCATGTCTCGAATAGAGACTCCAATTCGATTTGCATGAAGGATGAAATCTCATTCCGGAGGCTCGCCGATTTTTCTGGAGGGAAATATCTAGCCAAGAATGCCTCGGCCATCTCCTCCCAAGTAGTGATAGATGCTCTCGGTAATGAATGAAGGCAATGTCTTGCTTTTCCCTTCAATGAAAATGGGAAGGCTCTCAAACGAATCTTGTCATCCGTTACTCTAATGATCTTCAACTTGTCACACACTTCAAGAAAGTTCTCTATATGGTTGTTGGGATCTTCATCGGGCAACCCATTAAATTGTGCGGACTATTGCAACATTTGAATGAACGACAGCTTCAACTCAAAATTCATTGCGGTAATTGGGGGCCTCACAATTCTTGATTGGGTCCCCATCACCGCGGGTCTAGCAAAATCTGACAATGTCCTCTGTTCTTCAGTCTATTCTGCCATTGCTTCTGACCCTTCTGAATCAATATTGGCTTGATTGGATTGTTCTTCCACAGGTTCCTTCCCTTTTCGATGCGTTCTTCTACCAATTTCCGGGCCTCCTTCAACAAGAATCGAAGGGTTCCCGCGGGTCATAACCTGAAGTCAAATCAAAGAGAAAGAAAAATAAGAACAATGATAGATAAAAAAGTGTGAACTAGAAAACAAAATGAAATAGCTAAACTAGCAAAAACAAGTATCAGAAATATGCCTACTCCCCGGCAACGGCGCCAAAAACTTTGACAGGGGTCCGAAAGTGCACGGGTTGTCGAAGTAATAAAATACCTTGGTGAGTGGGTAGTCATATCCACAGGGAATACGGATTTGAGATACAAGTATTCACTATGTAGCTAACGCGATGTGTGGAAAGAAATCAATGAGTGAGTGTAAACGAGACTAATATAAATGAGAATTAAATAGAATTGTGGAAGATGAAAGAGTGCAAGTAGGAGTAAAAGAGTAGGATAAGCAATGAGTAAAGATGGGTACCCGAACAAGCCACCCCTAGGACTTATGCTTCTAGTGCAAGACAACGCTATTATACTTTCCTATTGATGTTAATTGAGTCGAGAAGATCCTTAAACACACAGTCCCAAACCTAAGGTCAACCGTGACTAACCCTAACACTATGCCTCGGCATTATGTTTCACTACGACCCTTGACTCTCGTTGACCTGTCAACTAAGCCCTAGGGGAGTCTATCTACCTAAGCCTCACACTACGTGGAATTGCTTTAAGTTCTAAGGATTGCTAGTGATTAACCCTGTTCCTATGTTTAGTTCTAACCCTTTGGTCCAGGTGAAAGAACACTAGTCTAAATTAAGTCCCAGCACTAAGATTCACTTCAACCCTTCACTCTGTTGCTCGCGCAACTAAGCCCTAGGGGAGTTTATCTCCTAGCACCTGACTCTATCTCGACCACGAATAAATCATGGAACATGGAGGTAGGAAGAATCACATCGGAGGAGAAAGGCGACGTTCCGCTACCTCATGACTCACCCTCTCAACCCTCTTCAATCCTAAGTAGTCTAATCCTATAGGAGTTGTCACACCTCCAAAGGATAACCTAGATTGTCCTCAACCCTAGTGTTACGGCTAAAAGAAAACAATAACAAGAAGAAATTAAGATTGAAACTCAATTTTATTCATCAATAATGGAAAAGCATAATAGCAATGCCAATAAAACTTAATAATCCTAGGGTTTATAAGTCCGAATACCCACAAGAGGTTTAACTCCTCATGGAGCTATACAAATCCATCAAAATAATAATAAGAACACAAGTTGAATGCATAGATGAAAACCCCCTTGTGTGCGGTATAGCCGTGGTCTTGTGCGGCCGTCGGACGTTGATGTCGACGCTGATGACGTGCTCCAAATCTCCACGAAGTCCTCTCCAAACCCTAGCCACACCTCTCTAGAAGTTAGGTCCGAAGAGACCCAAAAAGATCCAAAAATAGTTTCCAAAATGGGCTTTTATAATGCTGAGTCGCGGCTTTAAATTGGCTGAAATCGGGATTTCACACGGGCGTGTGGAATTTTCACACGCCCGTGTGAAATTGCTGAATTGCTGATTTTCGGCAGACAGTAAACAGTAACTTTCTACAGTATTTTTTGCTATAGTACTTACTATAGTGTTGCTACATTACGTGCCGAAAAGCTCCCGAATTTGTCATTCTTCATTGAGGCCGTTGAATTGGGCACACAATCAACGGTAGACCGTGCCGATTGCTTCAAATCTCCTTATTGGCGAAGTTCTCCTTGTTAACATGAGCTAAACTTATTGTGAATGTGACTGCCTTTGTGCCCCTCCAAAGGAGTTTGGCACACACTCACAAGTCTAGGCTCATGCTTTGTTCCTTGCTTAGTCCGAAAACTCCCCAACAACGGCGAACACGATCTAACTTCATTTCTTTTCTCCAATTTATCTTCACAACCCTACAATGCACAAAAGTAAATGAATGCACACTTTTTAGTGATAAAATCTGATTAAATCAATGCTAATTGCAAGATAATAACACTTCGCATTACTATAACATGAGCACTTATCACTAAGCTTGACGTACCTCTTCCTTACCTTAAGGAGGCTTGAAAAGAGTGTATTCCTCCCAACAAGAACTTGCATAGCTACTTTCTTTAAACCAAAAATGTACTTGCCGGGGTGGAGTGTTTGGTGGAGAGTCCAACGATCTTACCTATGGCCTCCAAGGAAACAATTTCCGTTGGGAATTGTCCAAGCTTAGCATAGGTGGGCTATTGGATGGTTTAAATATCTTATCCACATCTTTTTCCCTTCCCAAAATCTCTTTCTTGCTTTTTATGAGTTGATTAATCCCAAAGAATGGTGCTTGTTCCATTACCTTAGGTGTTGCTTCATCTTGGATATTTTCAACTTGAAAGGAACATGACACTAGCAAATCCCCTTGAAAATTTCCTTGCTCACAAGCACACTGTTCTTTCAAGCAATCTAAATTCTCAACATGGTGTTCTTCTTCTATCTCTTCAATTTCTACAGCAACATACTCGGTCTGCCCCATTTCTTCATTATCGTTCACTACCACATCATCTCTACAAGGACATTGAGTTGCTTGCTCAAATACTTCATGTTCCTTGGAGAGTGTGTCAAGTATCCATCCTAATTGATGCTCAATGTTGTTATAGGAGGCTTCGTGACATTTTCGTGTGGTTTCCATACTTTGGCAAGAGGCATCAGATGCTTCAATAAAGTTAGCTAGCACTTTTTTCCACTGAGGTGCATCCTCTCCAAGTACCTCATCCTTTTGAAATTGCTCTTGAGGTATTTCCCAAATATCGTCCATTACTATTCCATAAGAAGTTTGGGTAGCTCCTTTCATTTGGATGAGACGTGTTGTAGCATGGATTACTTTGTTGTTGTGAAGCAATAATTCTATCAAACTTTTTACTTAGAGCTTCAACTTGAAAATATAGCGCAATGACTGGATCAATCTCCATTTAGGCTCCTTGCAAGAAAAAGTAAGACAAAACAAAAGAAAACAATTAAGAATGATGGAAGAATAAGAAAAGATGAAATACAATGAATTATAAATAGATAAAATAGCAAAGTACAAATATCTCAAAAATGCCTATTCCCCGGCAACGAAGCCAAAAATTTGACACACCCCTTGCGTTTGTACCCCGCAAGTGCACATGTTGTCGAAGTAATAAAATACCCTGGTGAGTGGGTAGTCATATCCACAGGAAATAGTGTTCAAAAACAAGTGTTATCGCTATTTATCTATGAAGGGAAACGATGGTGAGAGAAATATGTATGTATAGATAGAAACGAAAGTAAAATAATACAAGAAGAACAATAGAAGTAGGAGAAGTAATCGATATAAAGATGGGGTACCCGGTCAAAGTTCCCATTAGGACTAATGCTTCTATTGCAAGACTAGTATTATACCCTCTAATTGATGTCTAATGAGTCATGGGAATCTTTAATCACATGGTCCCAAACCTAAGGTCAACCGTGACTAGTTCCAACATTATGTCCCGGCATTAGGTTTCACTACGACTCTTAACTCTCGTTGACCTGTCAACTAAGCCCTAGGGGAGTCCTTCATCCTAAGCCTCATACTACGTGGAACTGCTTGGGGTTCTATGGATTCCAAGTGAAAGACCCTATCCCTAATTATAGTTCTAACCGTTTGGTCCATGCGGAAGAACCCTAATCTAAGTGAAGCCTCAGTCCTAGGATTCACTCAACCCTTTGCAAGGGAGTTCATCTCCTAGTACTTCACTATACTTCGATCGCGATTAACTCTTGGGATACGGAGGTAGGGAAGTTCACACCGGAGGGGAAAGGGGACGTTTCCTTACCTCTCGACTCACCCTCTCAACTCTCTCCAATCTTGTGTAGTCTAATCCTATAGAGATTGTCACACCCTCAAAAGATAACTTAATAGATTCTCAACCATAGTGTCACGGCTAAGGGAAAATCTCATACAATCGGCATGCAAGATTGGAACTCAATAAGAAAACATCAAATTAATAAAGCATAATAAAAGTTATAGAAACACAAGCATCCTAGGGTTCACAAGTCCGAATAACCACTAGGGGTTTAGCTCTCCATGGACCAATACAAAATCAATAACGAGTTTAACAACATATGCATAAAAACCACAAAGAAAACCCCTTTGTAGATTGTATCGATGGTCTTTTGGAGAAGCCTAATCTTCTCCACGAATCCCTTGTCGAGCCTAGGGTACACCTCACCGAATCAATGCCGACGAATGCTCCCCCAATAGCTTTCTTCCAAAGGATGTCGATGGCGATGCCGTATAATCGCCTCCAAAGACCTCCAAGAACCTCTCCAAACCCTAGCCGAAAGTCCCCCAAAAGATAGGCTAGAGATAGAAGGGGGGTGGGGGGTCCCCAAATAAATCTGAAAATGGGCTATTTATAGGCTGAAATCAGGGCTTCATACGACCCTATGGATTTTTCAAACGGCCGTGTGGATTCTTTGTTTTGCTGATTTTCGGCAGACTATGAACAGTAATGTGATACAGTGGTTTGCTACAGTAATTAGCTAAGTACGGCTACAGTACTTCGCTGAAATGCTCCTGAATCTATCATTTTTCATTGAGGCCGTTAAATTGGTCACACAATCAACGGTAGATCATGTCGATTATTTCATTTCTCTTCATTGGCGAAGTTCTCCAATGTTACACGAGTTAGACTTTTATGAATGTGACTGTCCTTGTGCTGCTCCAATGGAGGTTGGCACACACCCACAAGTCAAGACTTGTGCCTTGTTCCTTGCTTGGTCCGAGAACTCCTCAATAATGGTGAACATAAACTATTCTTGCTTCTTTCTTCTCCAAATTGGCTCCACAACCCTACAATGCACAAAAGCACACAAATGTACACAAATACACACAAATTAATGATAAAATCTTATAAAAGTAACGCTCAATGTAAGATAATAATACTTAGTATTACTATAACACGAGCACTTATCAGTGCTCAAAAGCAATGTCTCATTTATGGCTCTCAAATAAGATAAGTTTTGCTGTTATAACTATGGGTCTCATACGCACTGAGTTTTGCAACTACAAAAGGCAATCACAATTATGATGATCAACACACTTCGAGTTTTACAAAGCAACTATGCAAATCAAGCACGTCAAGTTATACAACACTAGAATTAACACAAGAACACAATAAGACTCTATAAATATTAAGAGCAAGTAAATCAAGAAATACTAAGCAACATAGTTCAACATCCTGGGGCACCGTAGAATAGTTAGCCCCTCATAAACTCATACAACTGAGAGAAGGAAATGAATGTACTAGTGTGAGAAATCATGACTCTCCGTTTTTACAAAAATTCTCTTCAATTGTGCTTCAAAAGCTACATAGAATGAGCCACTCCACTTCTTAAGTGTCTCTAACTCAACCTTAATCCCCTTAGACGGTATAGTGGAGGCCAATCATCATACCTGACGATTACCCCAAAGTTAGGAAAGAAATCCTCAACCAAGCTCCCCCTCAAAAACCTAGATCTGGGAGATAAAAAAGACTATTCAGGCTTAAGACAGTCTGAGCACGGTAGTTCTCACACTGTGCTTTCCTTTGGATTTTCAGAGAATTGGCTAAGTGTCAACCAGAGTTAATCAGAGGAATGGCACGATTGTGCTTTTACAGAGCACACCCATAAACAAAGCATGCGGACCATGTTTCCCTTGAGAGAAATGAACGCTATCAATCTAGAGATAATATTGGGGAGGGAGCATGCTTGTGCTCAGATCATGCTCTCCATGGAAGCGCCCCCATGCTGGCGAGCTACTTAGGCTTCAATCTGACAACAATGATCACGGCCAGAGAGCATGACTGTGCTTGGCTTGGACACTTAGAAAGTTGTCTTCTTTAGTTGATTTTTTCTCCGATTTCACTCCTATTTGCTTTGAACCCTAACATCCTACACCATGAACAAAATATACCCAGAATAACATCATATGTGTACAAAAGATGCTAAAAGATGAGCAAAAGTATAATTTGGGAGTACATAAAACATGATACAAAATGCGCTTGTTTATATAAAAATAATAATAATAATACATCAAAATCAAAATTTTAAAATACTCAAATCCCAAGATCAGCTGAGAGCACAGATGTCGAGGCGATCTAAAAATATCCAAACATCAAGGTCAGTTAAGAGCACAGATCCCGATGCGATCTAAAATACACAAATCTCATGATCAGCCGAGAGCACAGATCTCGAGGCGATCTAAAACATATAAATCCCAAGATCAGCCGAGAGCACAGATCTTAAGGCGATCTAAAATACACAAATTTCATGATCAGCCGAGAGCACAGATCTCGAGGCGATCTAAAACATATAAATCCCAAGATCAGCCGAGAGCACAGATCTTAAGGCGATCTAAAATACACAAATCTCATGATCAGTCGAGAGCACATATCTCGAGGCGATCTAAAACATATAAATCCCAAGATCAGCCGAGAACATAGATCTTAAGGCGATCTAAAATACACAAATCTCATGATCAGTCGAGAGCACATATCTCGAGGCGATCTAAAACATATAAATCCCAAGATCAGTCGAGAACACAGATCTCGAGGCAATCTAAAACATATAAATCTCAAGATCAGCCAAGATCATAATATATAATGATAATAATAATAAATAATAATATAATAAGATAATTATTATTATAACGAATATATATATTAATAAATATAAAATATATAAATAATTAATAAATATATATATAATATAAGTAATTATATATATATATATATATATATATATATATATATATATATATATATTAAAATAAAAATAGATAACAATAAACAAAAAAAAAATTGAACTAAAAGATAATAATAACAAATAAGTAAGTAATATTAAAATAAATGTTTTAAAAAATGTTAGAATATATGTTAAAAAATTTAAAAAAATTAATTAAATTAAAAATAAAAATAAAAAAATAAAAAAATGTCGTGGTCACCGCCAAGATCAAAATAACGAGCCACGATCAAGAAAACCGCTCGTCCACGCCCACCACAACGATGAGGGTTGAAGTTCGCTTTAAAAAGAAAGGAACCGGATGAAGAGGGGAGAACGAAGGAGGACAAAGAGATAGAGAGAATGAAAAAAAGAAGAAGGCGTTAAAATAAAAAGAGAGAAGGTTTTTTTTCCTGACTCCTCTACCAAACATTTTATATATAATATATATACATATATAAGTCGCCTGCCGCTGTCGCCGTTGCCGCCGTCATCATCACTCGTTGCCGTTGCCAACGCGAGCGAGGGTGGAATATCCCTCGCTCGCCTCTCAATTCTAATCGCTGCCTCGAATTGCCGTGGCCAACGCGAGTGAGGGTGGAATACCTCTCACTCGCCTCCCAGTTCTAATCACTCGCCTCCCAATTCTGATCGTTGCCTCGAATTGCCATGGCCAACGCGAGTGAGGGTGGAATACCCCTCACTCGCCTCCCAGTTCTGGTTGCTGCCTCAAAGCAGTCATTATAGCCGGCCCATCGTCATCAATGAGGGTGGAATATCCCTCATTGACCTCCCTGTGCTTTTGTTCTGCCATTGGAGAACGGTGATACAGAAAATCCCTTATTTGTTGCAACAACATTGCCAACAAAGACTGAAGTACTGAAGAAAAATAACAAACAAGAGCTTGAGCAACTACAAGTGATGGAAAGTTTTGGCGAAGCAAAGCTACCAGAATAAAATCCTGTTCAAGCACCCTGGGAAATATTGAAAGTTTCTGCCTGTTGCCGAAAAAAAAAAAAGGGTGCGATCACAAGAGAGGTGGCAAGCAGATAAGATTTTCAATACGTTGATGTCTCAAAGTTCACATGGCATACTTGATATCAACAAGGCCATTCAATATACAATGTGAAAGCCGTAAAGAGAAAGAACCATGTTGAAAGAGTCTCGCATGGTCCTAAACCAGTCACGAGAGAAAACATAACCATTGCCATGAAACTACTGATTGGAATCAGTGTAAACACTTCACATGGAATGTTAAGAACCTGAAGCCCATCTCCTATCACCATAACCAATCTGATAAAAGAGATACATTGAGCCTTGATCTCTGGAATGTTAAGAACCTTTTTTTTTTTTTTTACTCTCAGTGATGCTCAAATTCTCATGTTCCATAGAAATGAAACTTCTTTTCAATATTAATATACAAACCGTCATATGAATTTCATTTCAAAGCTTTAGAGAATATTATTATTTATGAAGAATGAAGGGTAAATATGTAAAATCTTCAAAAGAATTAACAAAATGTATGCATGGGAAACAAATTCACGTGATGAATGATTCATGCATGGCCCACCATAAAAAATATATATGGAAATGAGAAGAAAATGAGAAGCATGTATGCAACCATACTCATGTGTATTATCATCAAAGAATGCTACGGTTTGAATATTAATATATATGGGACCCACTACTATTGGTTTCATGTAAAAAAAAAACCTTTGAATTTATGATCTCGCATTGAAGACACCAGGAAAGTCATTGAAACGTCTTCTTGCATTAGAGCACTATAGTGATCCAAAAATGAAGATGATCCATTGAAAAGCTTGTCAAAGGGTATAATAAAGCAAATGAAATATGTGTATTGAATACCCATCTTCTTTCAAGTATTATTCGTTATCAAGTTGTGTTCTTCTTTTCATATGGAAGAATTAGCATAAAAAAGAGAGTGGCATAAGTTACATGGGATGGATGTAGCATTTAAAACTTCATGGCATGAGTGCAAGAATGGCATGGATGTAGTGCCCATTTTATTTTTTAATGGAAATAGTAAAATTCAAGACATATGGCAAGTGAAATAAAAAAAGAAAATAATATATATATATATATATATATATATATATATATATATATATATATATATATATATATATATATATATATGACACTGCAAATTAGAATTTTGGTGTTGTTGAATTAATGAATTTAAAAGATTGTTCCACAAGTACTTGTTGACCTCATTGATGATGGTCTTGACTATAACTTTGAATGCATAAAAAAAAAAATGTTCCTGTGATTGTTCTAGAATGCTGTTATAAAGAATTGAAAACATCAATCTAGATGAGAGATAAACACCCAGCTTTTCTAATCCGTCGTAAGCCGTGTTTAAAAGGGAACTACATTTGGTGGTTTCAAGAACCGTTTGCAAATGTCATAATTGATCAGCAAATACATAAAAAAGAAATCATGGTAGTTTAGTATATTACTCATGATCCAACACTTGGATAAATTAACAAGGTGTTCAATCTAATGCATGAAGTCAAAGAAATTCACGATAAATTTACTCAGATTAAAATTAAAAAAAAAATGTGCTTATCCCAAAGCAATAACAAAAAATGCTTATCTTGGGACAGTGGCAAATTTCAAGGTATAATGAGATGTATAACCCAGACGACAACACGGCATGCAACACAGTAATAAGGCACAGGCAGCGGCACTGATATATGATATATGATATATATATATAACAAATAATAAAATTTATAATTCAAAAATTTTCTTGTCTTTACTTGTACTTGAGCCCTTAATCGGAGGTTCCTAAGATTTTAATCTGGGGTAATTAATAATAGAGGCTTGCCTCTATTAGGAATGGAAGAGTCCACAACAAAATAAAAATAAAATAAATTATATTTGTGATTCGATATATCTCCTAGTGTCTCTTCACCGACACGACACTAGGTCGCGTATTTTCGATCCCACAGCGCTCATCAAATACCCCCCACATTTGAATCATTGCTTGTCCTCAAGAAATCTCACACAGCTCGACAAAAGAAAAGATGAGTACATAACTTCTGATCTCAAGAGAATAGAAAATTCTTAAGCGTAAAGGGGTCAATGGAAATTAGAAAAAGAATTAAGAGTACTCAAATAATAGGCTATACTCTTACTTCATAGACCTTCTATGTGTAAACCCTAAATTGAGTGCCCTATGCTCTTTAGGAATCAACCTAACAACACTAGACCTTAAATTTGACCCGACTCAGTGGGCAGTAGCTTCATACACCTTAGAGGTAGCCTTTTCTCTCGGTAGATCATCAAATGTACACTTATAATACCCAACATTTAACTACTCAAGATCAGCTTTCACTCTTCTAAGGTGGTAGATTTTTCTACCATCTTTTTACACAATCCTTTTTTAAAAGGTGATAAGTGTCAATATATATATATATATATATTTTTTGTTATATGTATTTTATACACTTAGCATGTATTTTGTTAAGAATTGATGTCATTTTTGTGCTTAATCATGTGTTATTTACTTTGTAGGGCAAAGAGAAGCCATGAAGAACATAAGGAACAAAAATCACAACGGTGAAAGAAAAAGAAAGTGTGGAATAGAATAAGTAACGAATAGCCTAATAAGCAAAGTATAAATGTTCCAAGAATGCCTTCTTCCCAGCAACGACACCAAAAACAAGACATACCCCTTGCATGTGTGTACTGCAAGTGCACTGGTTGTCAAAGTAATAAAGTACCCAAACGGGTGAGTAGTTGAATCAACAGGGAATAGAGTCAAGGAACAAATAATATTGCAAATTATGCTAGATGACAAACAATTGATGAAATGTGATCAGAATACTAAGAATTAAAAGATGCAAGTAAGCAAGGCAAATGCAAGTAGAAGGAAGATCAATTAATGAAAGAGTAGGATACCAAGACAATGCTCCCCCTAGGTTGTTCTTGTTTCAAGTGCAAGACTAAAACTAAGTTTCTTTAACTAAGCTTTAATGAGTTATGGAAATCCAAAAACACATGGTCCCTCACCTATGGTCAACCGTGACTAGACCTATACAAGCGTTCCGTCGTAAATGAATACTCTCAACACCTTACACCATATAGGACTGCTTGGGGTTCTGAGGACTCCAAGTAATAAACCCTATTCCCAAACCTAGATCTAACCCTTTGGTACAAATGAAGGATCCCTAATCACAACTAAGTTTCAGTGGAAGGGACTACTCGATGCCTCACTTTGTTGCGCCTGCGCACATAAGCCTAGCGGAGAAAGTCTATCAACACTTGACTCTATTGTGATTGCGAAGAACTCTTGGAATATGGAGGTAAGATAAATAATGTCAGAAGGGAAAGGGATGTTGTAGCCTGCCCTATTTTTAACCCTAATCTTTTTTTTTTTAAATATTTTTGGCATTCTTGGGAATTAGAAGGGTAATTTGGTCTTTTTCCATGCCTCTTCTTTTTGCCATACCCCAACCATACCCTTTCATTTCAAAGCCATACCATGTCAACTCAAGGCCTTGCCTTATCATTTTGAAGCCATTCCTTGTGATTTCCATCAATACCATGCCATGTCTTTTTAAAAGCCAAGATTTTATACCATTTCCCTTTCATTTCCTCTTGTTTTTCTCTTGGAGAAGAAGGAAACCTTCAATGAAATCCTTCCCTTAATAGATTGAAGCTCCATCTTTTCTTCATTATTCTTTCTTGAAGCTAGAAAGGATGTTGGAGTATGATCCCCTTGTTTCTTTTTCAAACATTTTTGGAATCTTGAGTGAACTTTGTGCTTGGATTGTCCGGGGTTACTGTAGCACTAGTAGTTCTCCTTGTTTTCTTGGTTTCTTTAGCTTAGAGAGAAGCCTAGAACCTTTGGAATTCTTTGGAAATCCTTGGTCTTAGTTTTGAGCTAACCCTTGACCTTGTTGATGTTATTTTGCATTCTTAATCTTAGGGTTTTCCTTGGTTTACTCTTTTCTTGTTTGTGTGTGTGTGTGGTCGTGGTTGGTTAGGTGGTGAGGGTTTAGCTCGAGGCAAGGTGTTGGTGGAGGAGTAGCGTTCTAACGGGCTATACTCGCCTATGTTTTGTGAGTGGGATTATTAAGCATAGTTCTATTGGAAGAATACCAAAACCTATATGCAATGTTCAAAAAAACGCTAGGCGCTAGTCGGGCGGTCAGCCACCTTCTAGCGCCCAGAGAGCCTAGGCGGGGCCTAGGCGGTTTTACCCTTTTAGAAAAAATATATATTTATAATATAATTTTAATTCTATATAATACCCAAATAGACATTTATCAACAACTAAATTGATGCATCAACAATCAAATAATAATACAAGAGCTTCTAGAATCCAAACAACTCTAAAACCCACATTATCATAAAAACAATTAAACATACATATAAAATTATTTATTTATTTATTTATTTTTGCCAAAATAAAAGTGGGTAGGCTACTAAGAAAAACATAAGCATATAAAAATTTCGGCGAAGTAAGCGAAGACAAGGTTCGTTATACATAACATATTATTTATTATTTATGTACTTAGAAATTAGAATTTTATTAAAAAAATTAAATTAAATAAATAATAATAAATATTGGATGGATATACCCATAAGAAAAAACATAATTAAGTACAAGTTCCACAAAACATTAATTTGGGGGGGTTTTAAATTAGTTAAAAACATTTAATTTTAAATTTTTTTCCAAAAGCCGCCCAGGCCACCTAGTCGGCCGCCCAGGCCGCCCAGGCGGTTCCTGGGCGTCCGTTTTTTTGATGGAAAGCCTAGACCGATTTTTTCGCCGTTTTTCGCAAAAACCAGGTGGCCTATCACCTTCCAGCGCCTAGGCGGCCGCATAGGCGGCCGCATAGGCCGATTTTTCGAACACTGCCTATATGTATATATATTTATATATATGCATCTTTGTGCATTGTGATGCTTGAGAAAGGCTATGGACTTATCATCTTATTCTCTTTAAAAAGTTTCTTATGTTTTGATTAGTGATGATTGAATTCAAGCATGACGGGATTCATATTTTCTTGAATGACGGAAAATAGTCAAGTATCACCATAATTGCATTGGGTTTAATTGACATACATGGAATTGATTATCTATGTTGTGATTTGGGGTACATTGATTATGTCATTAAGTCAATAAGGGAAGAATAATGGATTTATATGATGCATATTTTTTGGGTAATCTTTATGTTTGTGATGTCAAAACTTGCCTAGGGTCATGTGTGAACTAGGGATGATCTAATTACTTAAGGATCTTTAATGTTTTGGGTATGACACTAAGATAGGGGTATATGTAATTTGGATATAGTTTGATTTTATAAGTATATCGATGGGATGTATGTTAATGACTATGATTATGGTTGAACTGAAATTCATAAGTTTGATATGCTTATTTTGATACAAGTGAAAATTCCTTGGAAGAATAATGATGGATAACATGTATTGTATATGATAAAAGTTGTAATGAATTTTGAATGTGAACATGGAGGTTTTTGTGAATGACCATAAATTGTTTGGTATAATGCCAACAAGAAATGGAAGTCAAATCTCGATAGCTTTTATAATGAAATTGTTTCTAGTGAAGTTAATGCTAGTGTTTTGAGAGTAATGTCACTTTGTTGAGGAATTTGCATTTGAATTAAAATACAAGAATAATGCGAAGAGTAATAGGCTTGTGCATGTGGCCAGTCGATGATGTGTAAATCTTGCAAGCATAATGAAGAACTTTAATAAAAGACTTGGTAGATGTCTTGGCACAGATAGGTGTATGTGATGGCTTGAATACTTTCTCCATGATCAATGTGACTTTAGTTTGTAAATTCTTTTTTTTTGGAAATCATTTGTATATGGGTAAACTTGTATTTAGCAATTGAGGCTTGATAATGACTCTTGTGTTATTGAGGATCTCTAAGAAATCCTCTTATCAATTGTGAAAAGTTGCAAAGATGATAAAGAGTAGAGAGGAATGTAAGAAAGGTTATTCGAGCTGTTATTGGTTCAAAATTTATAAGTGAGATTTATAGATTCTATGGGTAATAGATTATAATATCATGCATACCTTTATCCTATTTGGTTTAATTTCATCTTAATGACACCTTGCACTGTCAATAGCTTTTAAAATGTCTTTTGGTAGTTTGGAGCCATAATTGAATTATGATTTGGCTTATTTCATGATTATTGGTAAAGATTTTATATACTACTTGTGGGTCGAAAAGCCTTATGTTTCGATATATATATTTTCCAGTTTTGGCGTTTTCATGGGATTTGATGTTCTTGTTATAATATCCTTAAAGGCTTATGAAACCAAATTGAATTTTCATGGGGATGATGATATATTTGAAGTATATTTGCAAAATGTTGTATTTATGTTTTGAAAGCTTTATTATTGAATCATAGTTTTCAAATTATATGTTTTCGGACTCTTGTTTTGTAATATAATGAGTTTATGTAACTTAGTTATGCAAAACATTTTTTGTTATTGCTGATGCTATGATTGAAGTGAGTGCTCAAGGCTTATTGTTTCGTTTTATATGACGTTTATTTGTTGAAATATATTTATATGAGATGTTTTTAACAACTTACTCAGTCGTGAAGCGGAAAGTTGATTATGTGAAAATGGTTTCATTAATGATGTTTTAATCAAGTTATTCACTCTTGGAGTAAAAGTTGCATATGTGAGAACTTATGACCTCTTGATGAGGCTTATGCAAACATATTGATGTATATATTGAACCTGCCGGTTGTATTGTTATTCAAATGTTTTGATGGTGACATGGGAGCTGAGCTCCAGTACTTAATACAGTAAGTGATAGATGGTTTCCATGAGCTGACCTAGTAGAGGTGGTGTGGAAAACCGTCAAACCAGTTATGCCATTTCAGGTGGGAGCATAGAATCCTAATTTGGATATAGTTGGGTTATCCGGAGTCGCAACACACTGTATAAGACTGCTTGGGGTTCTGAGGACTCCAAGTAATAAACCCTATTCTCGAACCTAGATATAACCCTTGGTATAGATGAAGGATTCCTAATCACAACAAAGTTTTAGTGGATGGGACTACTCGATGCCTCACTCTGTTGCGCCTACACAACTAAGCCTAGTGGAGAAAGTATATCAACACTTGACTCTATTGTGATTGCAAAGAACTCTTGGAGTATGGAGGTAGGATAAATAACTTCAGAAGGGAAAGGGGACATTTCGCTACCTCTCGACTCACCCTCTCAACCTCTTCAACTTTGTCGAATCTAATCCAAATGAAGTGTCATTCATTCAAAAGGATGATTAGATAGATTCTCAACCCTAGTGTCACTCTAAGGGAAAAATCAAATACAAGAAAACTAGATTGAAACTCTATTAAAAACTCAGTTAAAGAAGCAAAGTCATAATCAATATAACAAAGAAACAAAACCTACGGTTTGCATGTCCAAGTATCTAAAAGGGTTTAGCCCTCCATGGAGCAATACATCATCAAGAATGAAATCGAATGACAACACAAATATTCCATAAAGAAAACCACTTCTATTTGTGCGATCATGATCTTCAATGCCAGTCCTTCCTCCTCCAAGGACTTCTCTATCAATGTAGGGCACACTCCAGCAAAGCAAAGCCGTCGGTAGCTTCCCCAATAGATCTCTTCCAAAGGTAGTCAATGTCAATGGCCGAATCATCCTCCCGAAAACTTGTAAAAACCTCCTTCTAATCTTTCCGTAACCTTCTACAAATGTATAGAAGAAGCCCCCTTAAAACCCTTCAACTTAGGTATTTAAAGTCTGAAATCGGGCATCCACACCTTCGCTCACACGGCCACATGGCCATGTGGAATTTCCATATAGGGCCATCACATGACCGTGTGAAATCACCACACGGCCGTGTGGTAGACTATGTGACTTTTTTAACCATGTGAAATCAACACATGACCGTGTGAAATCAACCCATGACCATGTGAAATCAACACACATCCATGACTTAGCACAATTTTGCTTCAGGCATCACTTCTCTATTCGTTGAGGCCACCTGGGCTGGCACATGCCTGTGTGGTAGACTATGTGACTTTTTTAACCTTCCAATTTATTGGAGAAGCTCTTGAAACTCATACATAAGCTTGGTCATGAATGTGTGATTGCCCTAGGTGCCCTTCCAACTCTTATTTGATCATTGGAAGTCGGTACACACCTCCATGAATGTCACGTGCATTGTGATGTGTTCAATCTATCCTTGCAAGAGAACTCCAAATAGATGATCCACAGTCTATTTTTGCTTCTTTCTTCCTTAAGATGCTCTCATAACCCTGTGTACATTAAAGAACACAAATATACAAGAATGAGCCATAAAATCTGATAAAAGCAATGCTCATTATATAAGTAAAACATAGTTATTAATATGCATACACAAGCATTTATCAAACTCCCACACACTTAAGACTTACATGTTCTTAAGAAAAAATTAACTCATGAAAGCATTTAAGAGGAAAATTTTAAGTGCTTGGCCTTAGGTTCACCAAAAGTATGCAAGAGGAGCATTCTAGAATCAACGGGGCTTCCAAACATCAAATAAGAAAGATCATTGCTCTAGTTAAAAAACTTGAATAAAAAAGAATGAAAATCTGACAACGTATGTGTGTAACTATCACACCCTAACCGTGGGTCCCATGCACGACATACCGCCACAACAACCCAGGGGAGATCCAACACTGCCTCAACCCTAGATAGCCATAAGGCTAACCTGTTCCTTGTACATTACGTCTATAACCACAATGCATAACTTAACAATAAATACCTATATAACTCATCTTACTCAAGAACATCAATTTAACTCTAAGGTGAGAAGTGTAAGCAACACCACCAACCACAATAATAACATCCACAATAAGTCCCAACTCAAAATACACCATCTCCTACATGAGGTAGATCAGACTGACATACAAAGATGTTTCAAGTATGGAAAGACATGATAGGGTTCAACAATACATAGTGGATCCCTGATAATACATGCCAAGAAATAAATAACATACACAACTAAAAAAGAGAAGATAGTGATGACTCTATCCAAGCACTTCACGACTTCACCCCTACGCTGTGCTATCACCTGGGAGGAAGAAAAAGGGGGTGAGTAACTAGGTTACTCAGTGAGGGGTTAAACATAGGACTATAGCTCAAACATGATCAAATATACATAAAACATCATAAAATGTTCCAAATCTTAACAAAAGTAAAATACTAAGAATTACCATTATCACATAAGAATATAATCTTTCTCAATGAGATGCAAATAGAATTTCTTTGAAATCATCAGGAAAAAATATATATACCATTATGGATCTAATATAAGCACAATTCTTTCAATAATTTCTATTATCAAGATGCTCAGTAATAAGTAGTTCAACATTCACAAATAATCATTAATGTCCAGAATGGCCTCGAAAACCCTCCATCACTAACCATGGCCTTGGTTAGGTTTGGAGCTACCAAGACGCGCGTATCTTGGCATTCGCCGCTGGGAAGTTCGTGTGGTGACTCCGAACAACCCAACTATATCCATGTCAAAGATATATGCTCCCACCTGACATGGCATAACCGTTTTGACAGTAAGTACTGGAGCTCGGCTCCCCTGTCACCATCAAAGAATTTAAACAATAACCCTGGCCCGTAGGCTTAATGTATACATCATGATAGCATAATTCTCAATAAGAGATAATAAGTGTTCACAATGGCAATTCTCACTCCAAGAGTGATTGATTTGATCATAACATTGGAAATGAAATCATTTTCCATCAAATGTATCATACAAAGGAGTCTTTTTAAAATACACTTCAAACATTTCATTAACACAATGAAAATCAACTTGATTTCACATGCATTTTTGTTCATCAAAATGAGAACATCAAATCTCTAGAAAATACATAGTTTGAAACATATACTTCGAACATAAGGTTCCAAACCATAAGCAATATATATAAACTTTGAAAATATTCATGAAATAAGCCAATTCATAAATCATCATGATTCTAAACTTCAATTAAAACTTTCTATTAGATTTAGCTCTAAGGAGTCTATCATTCATACAAGCAACTCAAATATAAAAACATCATGCATGAATGATAGTCCAACTATGGTTATTTCCCACTCACAAACTTGGCGAGCAAAACGCCTCGATGTCACTTCTTCACTGGCTCTTTGCCCTTACTTGAAGCCTCACCTTCTAGAAGCAATCAAACAACCAAAACAAGCAACCATACATCAACAAACATTTGATTAACTAAAATTAAGGAAAATGCTCAAAAATGGGGATTGGTTGCTTCTAGAGTTTGCTAAACACCATAACAAGAAGTTCTAGCAAGAAAAAAACCTCTCACAACTCTTGAAACCAACAAGGAAAGCAGGAATGACCTAACTTTGGCTGGTGCTATAGTAATTCCGTGATCAAGATGATGAGGGTTCAAGGATTTCGTGAAATCAAAGACATACATCTCAATACAATCAACCCTAATCATCTCCATCAAAGAAAAAAGAAGAAGCAATAAAAGAATGGAGCTTACCTTGATCCAAAGGATGAGCAACTTGATGATCCAAGATTTAAGCTCAAAACCCCTTTCTAAGTCAGCCTTAAAACCGCAAGGAATGGTGGAGGAAGAGAGGAGAAGGAAATAGAAGAACTTAGGAGAAGAAAGTTAAAGAAAAGGAGCTAGAATGACCTTTTTATAGGTAAAAGCCCGATGGTGTGCGGGTCATGTGCGGGCTGCACAATGCCCGCACACCCCAGGTAGAAAGGTGTGCGGGTGGTGAGAAGAAAGTTAAATAGAAGAAAGTTAAATATGCGAAGATGTGCAATTGAAACAATAGTCCTCTTAATATGAAATGCGAGACCAATGAAGTTGAAATCCTTGAAATGTTGTATCAATCAGGTTGTGAGAAGCACATAGCAGTGTGCATATGCCACACGGCCGTGTATACTATAGTTTATCATTTTCTAGAATACCAAAGATCATCTGCACACATATGTAGATGGGATTCAGTAAAGCTTAACTCAAAACACAATAAAAATTGAGTTTATAGAGATATAATCACTGAAAGATAACTCAATATAATAAACTACCATAATCAAAATAAAAGATAGCCCTAGAAAGACAATGCCTTTCTAAGGAATAAAAGTCCAACAAAAGATAAAAATGAATGCAAAGTACAACAAGTAAAGCATGAAAGGAAAGACGCTCAAGTGTCGGTGTCATCTGCTGCTGCTGGTCCTGGTGCTGGTGGAGGTAATAAAGCAGGGGATTCTGTTGGTGCTCAGGACTCGATGAGGATGATAGTGCAGAGTCTTGCTCTAGAATCTGCTGGAGTAGTGTTAAATGCACCATCACCTCCTCATGGTTCGCAGCTTGAGTCAAGCACACTACTGCAAAATCGCCCTGAAGTGCCCCCACAGCACTCTCGAGCCCCTCAATGCGATCATTGGCTCGAGATGGAGATGGTGCATGTGCTGGAGGGGCAGCGTCGGTCTCCATAGGGTCTTGCTATGGTGGAAATGCTGATTGGGTATCCTCAGCATCATCGCTCTCCTTCTTAGACTCATTTGGGGAAGGAGCAACAAGAACATACTTACCACGCATAGCCTTCTTCACCATGCCCATGAGTCACATGGTCTCCGTTCTTCTAATTGCCTTAATCAGTCCCATGCCAATAATGAGCCTAGTAATGTATGGTCCAGCAAAAATTACTCCAACCCTGATGTGTTATCCCTGGTATCGTAGATACTCGGCCACGATGGGGCCCAAATGAAGAGGCTCGCTCTGCGCCATAGAGTAAAGATATAAGAGTTATGTGTTGTCTCTGAGCCCACTCACAGACCCACTAAGGACAGCGTGAATGTATCTATGTGATGGGTGAACGAGGGAAGAGGCCTTGAATGTCCCAGGCTAGTACTGACCATCTCCACACAACATCTTGTAGACACGCTGAGGAGTCATTCAAGGAAGATAATTTGTGGGAAGCTGAGCATACTCCTTAGTGTGAATGAAATCACCATCATATAGTCCGAGGCAGAAAAAGAACTGTATCAGACTCCTGATTTGGTATTGGTCGAGTGCGCAGAATCAGATCGTGTCCTTCCTATTGAAAGTGTCATAGGACCGATCAAACTCAAACGAAGCAAGAACCTCAAATGTCAATGTGAGGATGATCGGGTCCTTGATGGATAGTAAGCGCTGCCATCTGATAACTGCTTGTGTATAAGTAATATGAAGTATTCTTTTCTTACTTTGAGTATTACTTTTCTCAGGTTTTATCATTAATTAGTGTGTATTTGTCTTCTTTTGTGCATGTAGGGTTGTGGAGAAGAGTTGGAGGAAAAGGAGAAAGAATAGGTCATGGCCGCAATTGTTGAGGGAGTTTTTGGACCAGGTAAGGAACAAGGCACAAGTTATGTTCAAAGACATGCGATTGTGTGCCAACCTCCAACTGAGGTCAAGGGAATATGTGAATTGGAGGGGCACAATGGCAGTCACACTTACATGTTCTGCCTTGTGCAACATTATCAAGAGCTTCGTCAATGTGATTAAATTGAAGATGTGACATGACCCCTTGCGTGTATCCCGCAAGTGCACGGGCTTGTCGAAGTAATAAAATTACCCTGGTGAGTGGGTAGTCGAATCCACAGGGAATAGGGATTTAAAACACAAGAATTTGCTATTTAGTTGTGCGATATACGAGAAGTGATAATTGAATTGGTGAGTAGATTACGAAATCAATTATACTAAACAACAGGAATTTAAACAGAGAGATGGAAGACAAGAGAGAAGCAAGTAGGAGTTATGAAAGAAAGACTAGCAATGGGTGAAATAGGGTATCCGGACAAGCTACCTCTAGGACTTATGCTTCTAGTGCAAGACTATGCTATTATGCTTTCCTATTAACGTTTAATTGAGTCAAGGATATTCTTAAACTCACGGTCCCAAAACTTAAGGTCAACCGTGACTAACCCCAGCATTATGTCCCGGCATTAGGATTCACTACGACCCTTGACTCTTGTTGACCTGTTAACTAAGCCCCAGGGGAGTCTATCTTCCTAACCCTAACACTATATGGGATTGCTTTAAGCTCTAGGGATTCCTAGTGATAAAACCTGTTCCTCTATGTAGTTCTAACCCTTTGGTCCAGGTGGAAGAACCCTAGTATAGATGGAGCCCTAACACTCTATCTTGACCGCTAATTAACCAAGGAAACGGAGGTAGGGAGAAATCACATCGGAGAGGTGGAAGAACCCTAGTATAGATGGAGCCCTCACAACTCTCCCTCTCAACCCTCTTCAATCTTAAGGAGTCTAACCCTATAGGAGTTGTCACACCTCCAAAGGATAACCTAGATTGCTCTAAACCTTAGTGTCACGGCTAAGGGAAAAATAATAGCACAAGATAATTAAAATTGAACCTCGATTTATTTATCAATAATGGAAAAGCACAATAGCAATGTCATAGAAACATAAGAATCCTAGGGTTTTACAAGTCCGAATACCCACGAGGGGTTTAGCTCCTCATGGAGCTATACATGTTCATCAAAATATGAAAGAAAGTATAAATAAAAAGCATTGATGAAAACCCCCTCGCGTAAGATGTGGCCATGGTCTTGTGTGGCCACTGGACGTCCGTGACGATGCCGATGACGCGCTTCAAACTTCCATGAAATCCTCTTCGAAACCCTAGCCGCACTCCCAGAAGTTGGGGAGAAAGATGGGTCAAAAGATTATTTCAAAAGTCTATAAATCGGGCTTTTATAATGCTGAGTGTGGCTTTAAATTTTGGACTTATCGGGACTTCACACGGCCGTGTGGAATTACCACACGGGCGTGTGAAGTTTCTGTCTGCTGAAAAATTGATTCACACGGCCGTGTGTTAATTCCACAAGCCCGTGTGAATTCTTTGGAATTCTGTATTTCCGCCGAAAGTGAACAGTAGATTGCTATAGTATTTTACTACAGCAACAAGCTACAGTTCTGCTACAGTACTCGCTGAAACACTCCCCGAGTCCGTCATTCTTCATTGAGGCCATTGAATTGGGCAAACAAACAATGGTAGATCGTGCCGATTGCTTCAAGTCTCCTTCTTGGCGAATTTCTCCTAAGCTACACAAGTTAGACTTGTTGTGAATGTGATTGCCTTTGTGTCCCTCCAAAGGAGGTTGGCACACACTCACAAGTCTAATCTCGTGCCTTGTTCCTTGCTTGGTCCGAAAACCTCCCAATAACGGTGAACACGAGCTAACTTCGTTCTTCTTCTCCAAATTAGCTCCACAAACCTACAATGCATAAGAATACACAAATGCACACTATTTAGTGATAAAATCTGATAAAATATATGTTCATTGTAAAATAATAACGCTTTGCGTTACTATAACACAAGCACTTATCAAGATGCGACGTGATCTACCGCACGATTGTGTGGCCAATTTGGTGGTCTCGATGAAGAAGATGAATTTGGGAGCATTTCGGTGAGAGTACTGTAGCAAAATAATGTAGCAAGTTACTGTTCACAATTTGCCGAAAATCTGGAAAACAGAGAATCCACAGCTCGTGTGGAAAATCCACAAGGAGTGTGGATGCCCAATTTCACCCTATCAATATGCCTTTTTAGGGTTTTTCTTGGAGATCCTCCTACTATCTCTTGCCTATCTTTTTTGGGCTTGCGGCTAGGGTTTGGAGATGTTCTTTGTGGTATTTGAAGGCAATTTTACAGCATCAGTATTGACATTCTTTGGAAGATAACTATTGGGGGAGCTTTCGTCGGCATCGATTCATCGAGCTGTGCCGTAGGCTTGACAAGGGATTCTTTGAAGAAGCTAAAGTGGCTCCACAAGAACATCAATACGGACTACAAGATGGTTTTCTATATGATTTTTATGTATATGTTCTTAAACTCTTTATTGATTTGTATTACTCCATGGAGAGCTAAACCCCTAGTGGGTATTCAGACTTGTAAACCCTAGGATAACATTGTTTCTATGACTTTTATTATGCTTTCTTAATTGATACTTTTAATTGAGTTCCAATCTTGCATGATAATTGTATTGATTTTCCCTTAACTATGACACTAGGGTTGAGAATCATCTAGGTTATCCTTTGAAGGTGTGACAACTTCTATAGGATTAGACTACCTGAGATTGGAGAGGATCGAGAGGGTGAGTCGTGAGGTAGCGAAACGTCGCCTTTCCCTTCGGCGTGATTTTTCCTACCTCCATGTTCCAAGAGTTCTTTGCGGTCAAAGTAGAGTGAAGTCCTAGGAGGTGAACTTCCCTGGGGCTTAGTTGGACGAGCAACAGAGTGAAGGGTTGTAGTGAATCCTAGTACTGGGGCTTAACTGAGACTAGGGTTCTTTCGCCTGGACCAAAGAGTTAGAACTATACTTAGAGACAGGGTCTATCACTTGGAATCCTTAGAATGTCAAGCAGTTCAATGTAGTGTGAGGCTTAGGATGGTGGACTCCCCTGGATTAGTTGAGAGATCGACAAAGTGAAAGGTTGTAGTGAAACCTAATGCCGGGGCATAGTGTTGGAACTAGTCATGGTTGACCTTAGGTTTGGTACCGTGTGCTTAAGGATTTCCATGACTTATTAAACATCAATAAGGGAGTATAATACTAGTCTTGCACTATAAGCATTAGTCCTAGCGGGAGCATTGTCCGGGTACCCCATCTTCATATTGATTACCTCTCCTATCCTTATTGCTCTTCATGCACTCTTTTACTTTCTTTTACATTTATACATATATATTTCTCTCACCATCGACTTCCTTCATAGCTAAATAGTGATAACTCTTGTTTCTAAACACTATTCCCTGTGGATATGACTACCCACTCACCAGGGTACTTTATTACTTTGACAACTGATAAACGTCTAAATGTACGTATTTTATACGTATTCTTGCGCATGCTTTTTGTATTTTGTTAATGAATCGATGCCTTTGGTGGTCTAAATTGGGTTATTTCATGTTTCAGGTGCGAAAGATGCTTTGGTGACCTCAACGACGCGATTTGAGAAGAAATCCACACCGAAATCATCGTTTCAGGGTCCTGACACTGTAGTAATACTGTAGCAGCATGAAGCACGCACATTTGGAGAAATTTTCTAAGTCTGGAAACCCTCATGGGCAAGCTCACGGCCGTGAGGTCAACCGCAAAGGAATTTGGGGGCAGATAGTACTGTAGCAGCTTTACTGCAATAGTACTGTAGCAGTTTCACAACTTTGCAGATTCTTTCATCCAATATTACAAGCTACCTCAGGGCCATATATGGACCGTGAGCTCACCCGTGAAGAGGCATGAATTTACCCTTTTATGGGATTTGGAGGATTTCTTTGAATACATCTTGGGTCTTCTTCTTGGAGCCTCTCACCACCACCTTTGATTTGAGGAAGAATGAGCTTTTGGAGGGCAACTTCATGGAGAATTTGGCGAGGAGAGTAAGATTTTGGGAAGGATCCATGATCTAGAGCTTACATTTGGAGGTTGAAGACTAGGGAAGCCACCCTTTGAGTGGCGTCTTTGGAACTTCTCCGGCCTTCATACTTTGAGGGAGTTCTTCTCATGCTTTTGTTAGTTGTTTTCATGTATTTCTTGTTGTATTTAGTGAACATGAGCAACTAAACCCCGAGGTCACCGGATGTAGGTGAACCTTGGGGGTGAACTTGTGATGTTTTGGATGTTTTGTTCTAATTTATGTTTGTGGCTTATTTGTGATCCATTGTTTGGTGTTTTTACATGCTTGGTATGTATGAGAACTCTATGTATCAAAAGACTTAGGAAATGCTAGGTTGCATGACCATTGCCCTACTGTTAGACTCACCAAACTTGGAAGGGAAATACGTATAAATACGCCGTGACCATCGGTTATTTGTACCCCTCCACTCCTAGTGTTAAATACTCTTTTGTATCTTAACTTTAGTTTGAGAAAATCACTTCACCTATTGCAATAGTAGGGGCAATCTTGGGCGGTAGATGTACCGTATCCAATACTCGTACCGGATTAGGGGTCAATTGCCGTGACCATCGGGTTGGCCTAATCTAGGGTTTTCTCGGTCCAATTAGCCACTTGCATGTTAGTTCAAGCATCCTACTCACTTTAGTAGCCCCTAAGGGAATCCTCATCCGTGACCACTCTTAGCCCTAATTTATCCCGTATCTTGTCCTCGTATGTTTGCATTGGTTACTTATTTATTTAGTTTATTTACATTTTATTCTCTCTCTTAAAATTGTGTCAGTTGAACAACATTGTAAAAGGGAAGCAAGGGTAGCTTCTCAGGGCCCCAGGGAATACGACCCCTGTATCACGCACAGGGTATTACTTGACGACCCGCACACTTGCGGGTATAGCTTAGCGCGATCAACAACCTGTGCATTTACGGTACACACACACAAGGGGTGTGTAACCATCCATCTATAGAAATGAGAGCGCGGACCTCTTGTGCCATCTCATCAGCCAGTTCTACATTTTCTATTGCCTTAATGTAGGAGAACCACTATTGTCCAAACTTGAGTTTTTAGAGATGCTCGAAGCTTACTTGGTGTTCCTGGATTGTAAATTCCTCATGAATGAGAGAGATGGAACTGGGGCGTTTGCTAGCCAATCTCTTGGTTCAGGGAGGCATGTCTTGCAAGAAGACAAGATAATGATCACATCTTGATTGAAAATAGTTCTACAGAAATCCACACAGCCATGTGAAATATTCCACAAGCCCATGTGGAATTTTGCAGACGATGAGCATCGCACGGACAAAGCTTCATCTCTCTACAAAAACTCTCCCAAACATATTCTAACTTGATCAAAAGCATGCACAATAGATAAATAAGGAATAATCATGCTGGAAAATAAGTTCAATCTACAAAAATCAAAAGAACATAAGAATGGAAAAGTAAAAGCAAAGGAAAGGCTTACAAGAGAAGATGAAGTGAATAAACATGAATGGCAACCTTGAATAAGCCCTTAATACTATTTATAGAGAAGTAATAGCCAAGGGAGATGAAGAGCTACGATCCTTGGGCTCAGAGGCATTTCAAGATGAAAGGGCGCGTAGTGAAAAGTGAGAAGAAACACACCATTTTAAACTTACCGCATCCACACGGCCGTGCGACTCTACAGGGGAGGTCACAGGGGCTCTCACACACACCTGTGAACTCTTTGGATCACACTTGAACCCTACAAACACAACCACATGGCTATGGGCAAATTCCACATGGTCGTGTCCCAGCCAGTTAAGCATACGGGAGGCCACAGGTGTAATCACATGCCCCTGTATCTTCTTTAGATTCTCTAAATTGGCTCTACTACCTCCCAAATGGCCGTATGGAAATTCCACATGGCCATGTGTCGTATCTAGATGCTCCCCAAAATTCTCTGAAGTTATTCACATGGCCGTGTAAAAATTCCACATGGCCGTGTGTATTCTCTGGATGGGGAGATCATTGCTATGAACACATTCACACAAATCAGGATGGTGAAAGAATAAGAAAGTGTGGAATAGAATAAGTAACGAATAGCTTAAAAAGCAAAGTATAAATATTCCAAGAACGCCTACTCTCCGGTAACGGCGCGAAAAACTTGACACACTCCTTGCGTGTGTGTCCCGAAAGTGCACGGGTTGTCAAAGTAATAAAATACCCAAATTGGCGGGTAGTTAAATCCACAGGGAATAGACTCAAGGAACAAATAACATTGAAAATTAAGCTAGATGACTAATAATTAGTGAAATGTGATCAGAATGCTAAGAATTAAAACATGCAAGTGAGCAAAGCAAATGCAAGTATAAGAAAGATCAATCAAAGATAGAGTAGGATACCCAGACAATACTCCCTAGGATGTTCTTGTTTCACGTGCAAGACTAAAACTAAGTTTCTTTAACTAAGCTTTAATGAGTTGTGGAAATCCACAAGTACACGTTCCCTCGCCTAAGGTCAACTATAACTAGACCTATTGATAAATGCTCGTGTATAAGCTATACAAAGTATACTTTTCTTACATTGAGCATCACTTTATTCATATTTTATTGCTTATATGTGTGTATTTGTGTTTTTTTGTGCATATAGGGTTGTGGAGACGAGTTCAGGAGAAATGAAGCAAGAATAGGTCATGAACGCGATTGTTGATGGAGTTCTTGGACCGGGCAAGGAACAAGGCATAATTTGTGTTCAATGACATGTGAGTGTGTGCCAACCTCCAACTAAGTTCAAGGGAATATGTGAATGGGAGGGGCATAAAGGCAGTCACCCTCACATGTTCCGAATTATGCAACATCATCAATAACTTCATAAATGTGGTAACTTGAAGATGCAGTGTGATCTACAGCATGATTATGTGCCCAATTTGGATGTGATCTACATCAATTTGGTAACTTGGAAAAATGAAGTCAGAAGCGTTTGGAAATCACTGTAGCAAATCAATGTAATAAGTTACTGTTCACAGTGCGCCAAAATTCAGAATTACAGAGAATCCACAAAGGCGTGTGGAAATTCCACATGGCCATGTGGATGCCTGATTTCAGCACTATAAATACCGTGATGAGATTTATTTTGAGGGACTTTTGATCTATCTTTCGCCTAACTTTCGGGGAGAGCGCGGCTAGGGTTTGGAGAGGTTCTTGGAAGTCTTTCGAGGAGGTCCTACGACATCAACATCGAGTTCCTTTGGAAGAAAGATATTGGGGAAGCTTTTATCGGCATTGATTCGGTGAGGTGTGCCCTAGGTTTGACAAGGGAACCTTTGGAGAAGAAGAGGTGACTCCACAGGACCATCAATACAGACCACAAGGAAGTTTTTTTTTATGGTTTTTATGTATATGTTCACAAAATCTTTGTTGATTTTGTATTGCTCCATGGAGAGCTAAACCCCTAGTGGGTGCTTGGACTTGTAAACCCTAGGATGATTTGTTTTATTGACTTTTATTATGCTTCTTAATTGATAATTTTAATTGAGTTTCAATCTTGAGTTTTAATTGCATGATTTTCCCTTATATGTGACACTAGGTTTGAGAATTCATCTAGGTAATCCTTTGAAGATGCAACAACTTTATTAAGGTTAGACTAAGCAAGATTGAAGAGGGTTGAGAGGGTGAGTCGAGAGGTAGCGAAATGTCCCGTTTCCTTTCTGACGTGATTTATCCTACCTCCACTTTCGAACAGTTCTTTGCGGTCACAATAGAGTGAAGTTCTAAGACATGAACTCCACTGGGGATTAGTTGTGCAGGCAACAGAGTGAAGTGTTGTAGTGAATCTTAGTACTGGGGCTTAATTGCGACTAGGGGCTTTTCGCCTGGACCAAAGGGTTAGGTTTATATTACTGAATAGGGTTTATCACTTGGAATCTCTAGAACCCCATGTAGTCCTACACAATGTGAGGCGTCGAGAGTATCACTTTCCGCAGGGGCATAGTGTAGAGGGCTAGTCATGGTTGACCTTAGGTTTGGGACCCTGTGTCTTTGGATTTTCACGACTCATTGAAACATCAATTAGGAAGTATAATACTAGCCTTGCACTTGAAAGAATAATCCTAGGGTGAGCAATGTCCGGGTACCCCATCTTCATATCGATTACCTCTTTTTACTCTCATTGCTCTTCTTGCATTCTTTATTTTCTTTTGCATTCTATTACTGATCTCTCTCATCATCGATTTTCTGCTTAGCTAAATAGTGATAGCTTTTGTTTCTAAGAACTATTCTCTATGGATACGACTAACCACTCACCCGGGTAAATTTTATTACTGCGATGACCCATGCACTTGCGGAACACTCACTCAAGGGGTGTGCCAAAGTTTTTGTCGCCATTGCCGGATGATAAGTGCTTGTGTTATAATAATGAGAACTATTATTATCTTACAATGAGCATTACTTTCATCAAATTTTATCACTAAATAGTGTGCATTTGTGTGATCTTGTGTATTGTAGGGTTGTGAAGACAATTTGGAGAGAATGAGCATAGTTAGATTGTGTTCGCCGTTGTGAGGAGTTTTCAGACCGAGCAAGGAACAAGGCATGAGCTTAGACTTGTGAGTGTGTGCCAACCTCCTTTGGAGAGGCACAAAGGCAGTCACATTCACAATAAGTCTAGCTCGTGCTAGCATTGGAGAACTTCACCAATAAGGAGATTTGAAGCAATCGGCATGATCTACCATTGGTTGTGTGCCCAACTCAACGGCCTCGATGAAGAACAACTAATTCGGGAGCGTTTCGGTAAGAGTATTGTAGCAAAATACTGTAGCAAGTTACTGTTCACTATCTGCCAAAAATCAGCAAAATAGAAACTTCACACGGGCGTGTGGAAATTACACACAGCCATGTGAAATCCTTATTTCAGCCAAGTAAAGCCGCGACTCAGTATTATAAAAGGCCGTTTTGGAGACTTTTTCTAGATCTTTTTGCCAATCTTTTCTCCCAACTTCTGGAGGGTTGCGGCTAGGGTTTCAGAGAGGACTTTGTGGAGGTTTGGAGCCCGTCATCGGCATCATCATCAACGTCCGGTGGCTGAACAAGACCATGACCACACTAAACGCAAAGGGGTTTTCATCTATGCTTTCAATTTTTTTTTCACTTTCATAGTTTGATGGATTTGTATAGCTTCATGAGGAGCTAAACCCCTTGTGGGTATTCGGACTTGTAAACCCTAGGATTATTATGCTTCTTTAACATTGTTATTATGCTTTTCCATTATTGATGAATAAAATTGAGTTTTAATCTTAATTGTATCTTGTAATTGTTTTCTCTTAGCTGTGACACTAGGGTTGAGAACAATCTAGGTTATCCTTTGGAGGTGTGACAGCTCCTATAGGGTTAGACTACTTAGGATTGGAGAAGGTCGAGAGGGTGAGTCGTGAGGTAGCGAAACGTCCCCTTTCCCCTCCGGTGTGATTCTTCCTACCTACGTGTTCCATGATTTCTTAGCGGTCGAGATAGAGTGAAGTGCTAGGAGATAAACTCCCCTGGGGCTTAGTTGCGTGAGCAACAGAGTGAAGGGTTGAAGTGAATCTTAGTGCTGGGACTTAATTTAGACTAGTGTTCTTTCACTTGGACCAAAGCGTTAGAGCTATACATAGGAACAGGGTTTATCACTAGGAATGCCTAAAACTTAAAAAAATTCCACACAGTGTGAGGCTTAGGAAGACGAACTCCCCTAGGGCTTAGTTGACAGGTCAACAAGAGTCAAGGGTCATAGTGAAACCTAATGCCGGGGCATAGTGTCGGGGTTAGTCACGGTTGACCTTAGGTTTGGGATCATGCGCTTAAAGATTTTCTCGACTTAATTAACATCAATAGGAGAGTATAATAGCATTGTCTTGCACTAGAAGCATAAGTCCTAGGGGTAGCTTGTCCGGGTACCCAACTTTACTCATCGATTGTCTTTCTCTATTTACTCCTACTTGCACTCTCTTACCTTTCATATTTTTATTCTATTTCTTGCTCTTTATAATTGCTTTTACACTCACTCATTAATTCTTTTCACACTTATCGTACACCGCATAGCTAAATAATGAATTCTTGTGTCTTAAATCCCTATTCCCTTTGGATACGACTACCCACTCACCAGGGTATTTTATTTCTTTGACAACCTGTGCACTTGTGGGGTACACACGCAAGGGCTGTGTCACCAGAGAATAGACGTTTTAGAGATATTTGCACTTTACTATTTTAGCTATTCATGACTCATTCTATTTCACACTTTCTTATTCTTCCATTGTTCTTATTTGTTTTTCTTTTTGATTTCCGCTCCAGGTTATGACTCAAGGCAACCCTTCGATATTGGTTAAAGGAGATCCAGAAATTGGATGAAGAACTCATAGACGGGGAAAAGAACCTGTGCAAGAACTGTCCAATAAAGCTGAGATAGATACTGAAGGATCTGACACTGTGGCAGAACAGCATGAGCAGTAGAGGACACACTCTAATTTTACAAGACCCACAGTTTTGGGCACAGAGTCAAGTATTGTGAGGCCACCGATTATGGCTCCAAATTTTGAGCTCAAGCCAAGCTTTATCTAAATGCTACAGCAATCCACACAATTTAATGGGTTGGCTGATGAGGATCCGAACAACCATATTTAAAACTTCTTGGAAGTGTGTGATATGCTCAAGATTAATAGAGTAACGGATGATGCTATTAGATTGAGAGCCTTCCCATTTTCCTTGAAAGGGAAAGCAAGACATCGGTTACACTCATTACCTAGGGCATCGATCACTACTTGGGAGGAGATGGTAGAAGCATTCTTGGCCCAATATTTCCCTCCTGGAAAATATTTGAAGCTTAGGAATGAGATATCTTCCTTTGTTCAGACAAAATTAGAGTCTCTGCGGAATGGGACAGGTTCAAGGATCTCCTACGGAGATGTCCACAGCATGGATTCCCTGAGTGAATGATTATCCACACTTTCTACAATGGGTTGAATCCGAGCACAAAGCAACTACTTGATGCTGCAGTAAGAGGTACCTTAGGAAGCAAGAACCCCTAAGAAGCCCAACACCATATTAAAGAAATGGCTCTGAATAGCTATCAATGGAACTCAAGAGATAGGAAGAATAAAAAGCTCACAGAAAAACAACAACAATGTATACATAACTCGGAATATTATCCAGAACTTGAATATATCAACAACAATTGTTATTTTTGTATGCTTAGACCTCCAAAAAGAGCAAGAATTCTATGCTCAACATGCCAGATATTATTATGTAGATATATCTCTTTGAACATGAATGTGTTCTCTTAGTTTTTGAGAAAACCGATATAAAAAGTAATAGTAGGAAAATCTACTGCTGTGTTATTTATTATTGCTATGACATAATAAAGTAATATTAAAAAGTAATAGTAGGAATATCGAAGAAAATGTTTGAGATTAAGCTCTTTTATAACATTTCGCTAGGTTCTTTTCACCAAGAACATACTTTTCTTTGGTCTTTTAAGCTTACTGCCTTACGCCCTTACTAGCCCTTTTTTGCTCAAATTTCCGCTCACCATATTCTTCTTTTGCAATCAGAGATGCTTATTGGGTCTCCACCTTCTAGACCATAAGTATTTCTCTTTGTTTAATTACTCAGAACTTGGTGTAATATTAGGAAAAAAGGAAATCTGAAACATTTCTTAAAAACAACAAGTTTTTCTTAAGGGATATTGCCTTGGCTTCTTCCATAAAGAACAATTGACAAAAACTTCAGAAAACTGACAGAAGATTACTGCTATAATGTAGGCTCTATCTAATTATGTGTGTTTTGTTACCAGGGGCTTCCCCGTTAGTTATCCCTTAGCAACTAACTAATGAAAACAAGATAACCCTTTATACTTGATAAAGAAATAAAACATATACAAAATAAGCTTATGAAAGATAATATTTAATTATTCTTGTTTTACTTAAGGATATAGGCTTAGATCTCCTTCTGAAGATCTATATTACTCAAAACTCCATTCCTTGCCGGAATAGTAGCTCTGATACCAGTAATAAACAGAAAAAGAGGAAAAGAAAGGATGAGAGAAGTACCTAGCTTCTTCTCAGAGGTTCTTCAGAGTTATTCTCTTTTTCATTTGTATTCAGAGTAGCACTAGAGAAAAAGTAGAAGCAAGAAAGGCTTTGGATCTCGTATGCTTACAGAAGGAAGTGTTGGTAATGTATCATACCTGAATGGCCTTGTTTGTGTACTTCCTCTTACTGTTTGTAGAGAAAATGGTTCGATTGGGACTAGTTGCAAAACTAGAGGTCCAGAAATAGGAGTTCCTGAGACTCTAGATATTGGAACTAATGTTTGTTTGCCTTGCATTTGAGGATTCTGCTTCCATTAGTATTTGATCTTTTTGTTGTATCCTTGAAGGATACTCAAATTCAAAGATTTGATTATTATGTTCTTGTAATCTTTCAAATAGCAGGACTTCATGAGATAGATGGGGTCACTTCATTGGTGCCCCTAGGTTGAGTGATTTAGCAAGAAGTTGGATACTGACAGGGGCCCGAAAGTGCATAGGTTGTCGAAGTAATAATATACCATGGTGAGTGGGTAGTCATATCCACAGGGAATAGGGATTTGAGATACAAGTATTCACTATGTAGCTAATACAATGTGTGGAAAGAAATTAATGAGTGAGTGTGAAAGAAACTAATGAAAACAAGAATTAAAATAGAATTGTGGAAGGTGAGAGAGTGCACGTAAGATTAAAGGAGTAGGACAAGCAATGAATAGAGATGGGTACCCAAACAAGCTACCCCTAGGACTTATGCTTCTAGTGCAAGACTATGCTATTATACTTTCCTATTGATGTTAATTGAGTCGAGGAGATCCTTAAGCACACGGTCCCAAACCTAAGGTCAACCGTGACTAACCCTAATACTATGCCTCGACATTAGGTTTCACTACGACCCTTGACTCTCGTTGACCTGTCAACTAAGCCCTAGGGGAGTCTATCTACCTAAGCCTCACACTACGTGGAATTGCTTTAAGTTTTAGGGATTCCTAGTGATTAACCTTGTTCCTATGTGTAGTTCTAACCCTTTAGTCCAGGTGAGAGAACCCTAGTCTAAATTAAGTCCCGGCACTAAGATTCACTTCAACCCTTCACTTTGTTGCTCGCGCAACTAATCCCTAGGGGAGTTTATCTCCTAGCACCTAACTCTATCTCGACTGCAAATAAATCATGGAACATGGAGGTAGGGAGAATCACATCGGAGGGGAAAGGGGACGTTCCGCTACCTCACGACTCACCCTCTCAGCCCTATTCAATCCTAAGTAGTCTAATCCTATAGGAGTTGTCACACCTCTAAAGGATAACCTAGATTATTCTCAACCCTAATGTCACGGCTAAGGGAAAACAATAACAATAAGAATTTAAGATTGAAACTCAATTTTATCCATCAATAATGGAAAAGCATAATAGCAATGTCAAAGAAATATAATAATCCTAGGGTTTACAAGTCTGAATACCCACAAGGGTTTTAGCTCCTCATGGAGCAATACAAATCCATCAAAATAATAAAAAGAACACAAATTGAAAGCATAGATGAAAACCTCATTGTGTGTGATGTGGCCGTGGTCTTGTGCTGCCGTCGGACGTTGATGTCGATGTCGATGTCGATGCCGATGACGCGCTCCAAACCTGCACGAAGTCCTCTTCAAACCCTAGCCGTTCCTCTCTAGAAGTTAGGGACAAAAAAGAGCTAGAAAGATCCTCAAACAATCTCCAAAACGGGCTTTTATAATGTTGAGTCGCGGCTTTAAATCGCAGAAATCGGGATTTCACATGGCCGTGTGGAATTTCCACACGCCCGTGTGAAGTTGCTGTTTTTCAGAATTTGTCATTCTTCATCGAGGCCGTTGAATTGGTTACACAATCAATGGCAGATTGTGCTTATTGCTTCAAATCTCCAAATTGGTGAAGTTCCCCTTGTTAACACGAGCTGGACTTATTGTGAATGTGACTGCCTTTGTGCCTCTCCAAAAGAGGTTGGCACGCATCCACAAGTCTACACTCGTACCTTGTTCCTTGCTTGGTCTGAAAATCTCCCCAACAACATCGAACAAGATCTAACTTTGTTTCTTTTCTCCAATTTATCTTCACAACCATACAATGCATAAAAGTAAACAAATACATACTTTTTTAGTGATAAAATCTGATTAAGTCAATGCTCATTGCAAGATAATAACACTTCACATTACTATAACACGAGAACTTATCAGATACTCTAACTTCTCCTAGAGTGGTAGCCGTTATGTACTATACCGGATGCTGGGGAGGACATGCTCCAACTGATTGTCCGATTGCAATTGGTGAAACTTCTTCGGTTGCACAAGTGGATTTTGTTGGTAATGTGATGAGAGGTCAAGGAAATCCGTATAGTGGCACCTACAATTCGGGGTAGAGGAATCACCCAAACTTGTCATGGAGCAATCAAGGGCAACAACAAAAAGACTAATGCACCACCGGGCTTCCAACAACAACAAGCACTGAATTTGGAAAATAGAGTGTTGGGTTTGGAGAACAAGATGACCAATTTAGAAAAGGCATGTACAAGGTTCGTCCAATCATCAGATGTAAGATTTCAATCAGTTGAAGCCACATTTCACAATCATATGGCATCATTGCATAACTTGGAGAACGAAGTGGGTCAAATTGTGAAGTCTCTATCCGAAAGACCTCAAGAGAGATTGCCTAGAAATATTAAAACAAATCTGAGAGAACAAGTGAAGGCGATCACTTCGAGAAGTGGTTATGAAGTTGAGAGTAGGGTTTCCCTTGAGAAGACAAGAAATGAAGCACCCAAGGATGTGGAGGTTGATAAGTGTCCAAATACATCACTTTTATTATGTACATTTTATTTACTTTCATGCATTTCTTGTTAATTATCATTTCAGGACATCGGAAGACCATCTAGTGCGTGTTTGAGCTTCTTTTGGCATCATCGAAGAATTTATTGAAGCTCACATGCATCCTCATGTTTCGGGTAATAAAAGAGTGGATTTTCAGGCGCCGTTCACTGTAGCAGAGTTGTTGTAGCACTATCACTGTAGCGCATTCACTGTAGCGTTGCACTGTAGCAGTGTGCGGGCACTGTGCGGCCACACACAGGGCCGCACAGAGGAGACAGAACGGTGTGCGGGCTGGCGTGCGGCCCGCACGCAGCCCGCACACACTCGGGCAGAACATCAAGTTTTTGGTTATTTAAGGGAAGTTAGGGCATTTTGAAGCTTTGTCTTTGGCCACCCTCTCCTCCATCCTTCTCCACCATCATCTCCACCACCCTTCACCATCATCTCCATCATTCTCCATCATCACCACCGGATTGGAGAGGCAACTTGAAGAGCAAAACTCAAGGGGAGAAGAAAGGAAGCACTCAAGGAGGTCATCACGGAGCTCAACCGGTGCGGATCTGGCGAGCCTTTGTCACCACCTTGTAGCCTAGATCTAAGGGCGATTTATATGAGCATTTTCATTGTTTATTTTGTGTTTTCTCTCTTTTGATGTGGAACTAGCCTCCCAAGGCCACCGGGCTCCGGTGAACCTTAGGAGAGGAACTTGTATGGATGATATTTATTTATAGATGTTTGTTGGCTTGTTTGTTTGATTTCAATCTATTGTCTTATTGTTCAACCTACAATGGATGAATTCCGTAGGTTTTGATTCATGAATTGTATGTGTATGGCGGGATGCTTGCATGTATTAGGTCGCACAATGATTGAAGGGGGATTCAATGTGCCGGTACACCGGAGGTTCCGGGTGCCAGTAGCTCCCTGCGTGGTTAGGGTTGTTTTAGCCGAAAGCGCGCATTAGAATAACCCTAACCAAGACTCCCTGTTCCCAATGACATCGTAGGGGTATCTTTTGGATAGTGGAACCCTTATTGGATTAGGGCTACACCACGGAGGTTCCGGGGTAGTCGATTCCCGAGTCTAGCGGATCAACCCTAGCCAACTTAGCACTCAACTTCCTATATTCATCCTAACTTGTTCTTCTCCCGAGGGGATCCTCGCCCTAGGCCTCTAGTTTTCATTGCTACTTGTTCTTTATATTGCTTGAATGGTGCGCCTTAGTCCATTTTGTTTATAGCTTTTCTTTTATCTATATTTTCGTATTTGTGTTTTATACAACAACTCTTGAATTGATCGACTAGATAGTGACATCTAGGAGGAAGTAATAGCAGATCTTGGGGCCCTTGGGAATACGACCCTCTTGTGTTCGCACGAGAGGTTATTACTTGATGACCCGTGCACTTGTGGCAGGGGAGTCACGTGCTCGCTTCTTTAGCGTGTCGCGCGGCGCCCATCAGAGGTTGAGGAGGCACCTAAGGAGAAGGAGGTAGCACCCCCACATTACAAGCCGAGAATCTCTTATCCTTCGAGATTAAAGAATGATCAAAATGATAAGCGATACAAGAAGTTCTTGGGTCTATTTAAGCGATTGCACATCAACATCCTGTTTGTTAAGGCGTTGTCTCAAATGCATCGCTATACGAAGTTCTTAAAGGACCTCTTTACCAATAAGAGGAAGTTGGAAGAGAGTGCATCTATAACTTTAGATGCTAGTTGTTCGGCGGTGTTGCAAAAGAATATGCCCAACAAGAAGAAAGACCCTGGGAGCTTCATCATTCCTTGTAACATTGGTGATATGGGTGAAAAGAAGGAATTGGCGGACTCAGGAGTAAGCATCAATGTCATGCCTTACACATTCTTTCAGAAGCTAGGCTTGGGAGAGCCTAGGCCCACTCGGATGACACTTTAACTAACCGACCAATTAGTTAGACATCCAAGGGGTATCATCAATGATGTGCTTATGAAGGTTGACAAGTACATCTTTCCTATGGATTTTGTAGTGTTGGATGTGGATGAGGATGTCGAGGTGCCGCTGATACTTGGGAAGCCATTCTTGCGCACTTCCAAGGCTCTCATTGACATGGACGGTGGGGTGGGAAGTTAACACTAAGAGTTGGAAATAAAAAGTTGCCATGCGACAATCTCTTGACTTTGATGATACTTTAAATTATCTTGACACTACTGATGAGTTGATTGATGAATATGTGCAGGAAATGATGTATCTGAACCCATATGAGGGGTGGCTAGACCGAGAAGTGGAGAATGAAGACATTTCATCAATTAGTCTAGTGGAGGGAGTGAAACCAACCCCGGGAGTCATGAAGAGGATGATCTAAAAGCTGAAGAGAGTAAAGAGATGCCACAAGAAACACCCTAAAGCTAGTGGGGATGAGCATTCATGGAGTAAGGATGACAAACCCTTGTGTGGTAACAAACTTGATCATCCCCCCTCTAACTTGCAAAGGTTGTCTTCTGTGTACTTTCAAGTTGAAGGTAAGAGGGAAAGTTTCATTCATGAACCCCCATGAGGTAAGATCAGATACGTCAAGCTTAGTGATGTTAAACAAGTGCTTCTTGTGAGGCAACCCAAGTTTTTACTGGTTTTCTAGGAATTAGTTTAGTTTTAGCATGAATAAAAGTCTTACTATCAGTGTTTTGGTTTTTATGCAAGTGTGTTGTGATTTTCTCGTGGATAATTGGTGTTTTTCATGTGCCTTATTGCGATTAACGAAGTTTTAGGTTGTTTGAGCATGTTTTCATAGATCTTTGGGTGAAATTTTATCATGTATGCAGGCTCTATCCATAGCATGAGTGTTCTAAAATTTTTCTGCAGAGTCTGTAATTTTTTTTAAGTCATCTAGAGAAGACAAATGGTCGTGTGCAAATTTCACATGGGCGTGTGTCTCCACTCAAAGTTCATCTAGAGAAGATACAGGGGTGTGTGAATGCCCTTGTGAATGACCTTATAAAGGGCACACAACCGTGTGGATCTCTGCAGAGTAAACTTGTGAAATTATACGGCCGTGTGACTACCCCTATGAGTAAACTTGTGAAATTATACGGCCGTGTGGAACACAAGTTAGCCACATGGCCGTGTGGATGTGTTCAGAAGCCTGAGTGCTATGCCAAGAGAACATAGGAGCGTGTGACTACCGCTATGGAGCTTCCTTGTGACGGCACACGGCCGTGTGGATTTCCACATGTCCATGTGGGAGTGTTAAGAGGCAAACAGAGAGAACACAGGGCCGTGTAACTACCCCTGTGAGCCCTCTTCAGTAGAGGCACATGGCCATATGAAATTTTAAAATCTACATGTATCTCTTCGATTTTAAACGATTTTATACTCAAAGAATACCCACATTCACATTCCCAACCCTCTTTTTGTTGATTTGTGAGGTTTTAGAGTTGTTTTCCGGCCGTATTCCAAGTTTTTGATTCTCACTTCGTCGGTAAGCTTCTTATTTCCCTTTTTCTTTGTCAATCCTATTCTTTTGGTTTATTTGAATGGATTTCATTTGGTTTTCATGCGTATCCATATTGTGAATGAATGTGGAAAGTCTTAGAACAAGTTAGGATGATTTGTATGAGTTTTAGAATGTCATGGCCGTGTCTCTGTCGCAGCCCGAAGATCCACATGGTTGTGTGGAATTTCCACACGACTGTGTATATTCCTATAGAACGAGTTTTAAGTGTGATTTGATTGATTTCTTTTCGATTTTTGCAGGAATGGCCTCTAGATCGAAGAAAGCAGCTGGCATACGTTCCTGAGAGCCCTTCCAGGGTAAATAGAGGTCGCCACACCGGAGCATGATGTCACACGAGATGTGACAATCACCGCGACAATCTTGAGGAGGGATACAGTGCCACTCAGCCCTCGGGATGCCGCAAGGCTAAATAATAACCTGGAATCCACAATATTTAACACAAAGACACAGGGATAGCTATCAATGGAATTCAAGTGATAGAAAGAAGGTTGCCGGTCTTCATGAGATTGATGTGGTTACAATGTTGCCGGCCCAAGTGGAATCATTGAGTAAGAAGTTAGATACTATAACTTCACCAAGAGTGGTGGCCATTACAAATTGTAACGTATGTAGGGCAGGACATGCTTCAAGTGATTGTCTGATAGCCATCGGTAGTAGTACTTCTTCTTCGGTTAAGCAAGTGGATTTTGTAGGAAATAATTTCAGAGGTCAAGTGATTGTCCGATTGCCTCTAAGAAGCTTGCAAAGTAACACGGAGACGAATCCGAGGGAGCAATTAAAGGCAATTTTCTTAAGAAGTGACCAAGAGGTTGAGCCTAGTCTCCCTCTTGAGAAGAAGAATGATGAAGCACCTCAAGTGGTTGATGTGGAGGAAGCATCAAAAGAGAAGGAGGTGGCACCCCCACCTTACAAGCCAAGAATTCCTTATCCTTCCTGTTTGAAGAATGATCAACAAGACGAGAAATACAAGAAATTTTTGGGGTTGTTCAAGCAGTTTCCCATAAACATTCAGTTCGTGGAGGCGTTGTCCCAAATGCCTAAGTACGCGAAGTTCTTAAAGGACCCCTTGACCAACAAGAGGAAAAATTGGAGGAGAGTGCATCTGTGATCTTGGATGCCACTTGCTTAGTGGTGTTGCAAAAGAATATGCTGAGCAAGAGAAAAGACCCAGGAAGCTTCATCATTCCATGCAACATTGGTGATATGGGTGAGGAGATGGCATTGGTAGATTCTGGAGCAAGTATTAATGTCATGCCTTACTCATTCTTCAGGAAACTAGGCTTGGGAGAGCCTAGGTGTGTAGTTTTTGACTCTTTGCCCTTGTTTGTTGTTTCAATTGTCTTAAGTGTTGTCATCATTTTTCCTTTGAGTTTTCTTGGATTTTTCTCGTCGAGCCATTAGAGTTGGTTCCCGAGTGTTTGAGAGTTTTTTTTAGAGTGTTTGGGGGTGTTTGGTGAGGGTGTGGGTTGTGCACAAGCCGCACGAAGTTGTACGGGGCTGTACACAAGCCGCACAACCCCTCCTGTGGGTTGTGCGGCCTTTGTGCGGGGCTGCACAGAGGCCGCACACCCTAGGCAGGGGGGTGTGCGGCTGGTGTGCAGGGCTGCACACCACCCGCACACTCTTCTGCCTAGTGTGTGCCGCTGGTGTACGGGGCCGCACATAGCCCGCACACCGACGCGAATTTGCTTATAATGTTTGTTGATGTTTAGTTACTTGTTTTGGTTGTTTAATGGCTTCTAGGAGGTGAGAAGTAGGGGCAAAGAGCAGGTGGATAAGTGACCTCGAGGCGTTTACTCGCCAAGTTTGTGAGTGGGAATTTACCGAAGTTGGACTATGATTCATGCATGATATTTCTTGACATTGACTTGCATGTTTTGAGTTATATACTCCTTATTGCTAAACTTCTTCAAAAACCTGAATTTATGTTTAGAATCATGATGATTCATGAGATTGGCTTATTTCTTGAATTCTTGCAAAGTGTATATAAGTTGCTTATGATTTGAAACTCTATGTTCAAAATACATGTTTTAAGCTATGTGTTTTCAAGAGAATTGATGTTCTCATCATGATGAACAAAGGCATATAAAAAAAAGTTGATTTTCATGTTATTAATGCAATGCTCAAAGTGTAATTTCGAAAGACACCTCTATATGATACTTTTGATGAAAATGGTTTCATTATTAATGTTTTGATCAAATTGATCACCCTTGGGGTGAGAATTACCATTGTGAACACTTGTTGTCTCTTATTGACAATTATACTATCATGATGTATATATTGAGCCTACGGGATGAGTTATTGTTTAATTTCTTTGTTGGTGACATGGGAGCCGAGCTCCAGAACTTGCTGCAGTAAGAAGTGGATGGTTTCCACGGGCCGACCTATATAGAGGTGGCGTAGAATACTGTCAAAAACAGTTATGCCATGTCAGGTGGGAGCGTAGATCCCTGACATGGATATAGTTGGGTTGTTCAGAGTCACCACACGAACTTCCCAGCACCCAATGCCAAGATATGCGAATCTTGGTAGCTCCAGACCTAACCAAGGCCATGGTTAGCGACGGAGGGTTTTGAGGCCATTCTGGACATTATTGTTTACTTGTGAATGTTGAATTACTTGTTTCCAAGTATCTTGATATTTGAAACTATCAATAAGAATTGTGCTTATACTAGGTCCAGGATGGCATGTGTTTTCTTGTTGATTTCCAAGAAACTCTATTTGTATTTCAATGAGAAAAGCTATGTTCTTATGAGATATTTGTTACTCAAACCATGTTTCATTATTGTTGAGTATTGAAATGTTTTCATGATGTTTTAGTTCGATTTGATCATGCTTGAACTAGTCCCACGACTAACCCCTCACTGAGTAACCTAGTTACTCATCCCCTCTTTCTTCCTCTCAGGTGATAGCACAGCGCAGAGGTGAAGACGTGAAGTGCTTGGCTAGAGTCATCATTGTCCTCTCATTTTGATTGGTGTATGTTATTATGTCTTTGTATGTATTATCAGTGATCCACTATGTATTTGTGAACCCTATTATGTTTCTCTATACTCATAGCACTTTGTATGCCAGTCTAGTCCTTGTTTTGTTTGAGGAGTATATCCTCTATTTGGAGTAGTTATTATCTTTATTATCTTTCTTATGTACTCTTTGTTATGAGTATTAGTGTGTGATACCTTGTTGAGTAATATAAGTATTTGATGTTGAGTTATGTATTGTGATTATAGATGTATTGTACAGGGAACAGATTAGCCTTACGGCCACCTAGGATTGAGGCAGTATTGGACCTCCCCTGGGTTGTCGTGGCTGTGTGTCGTGCTCAGGACCTGCGGGTCAGGGAGTGACACTGATTGGCTGAGCGCACGACAAGCTAAAGAGCTAGCACGTGACTCCCCGGCCACAGGTGCATGGGTCGTCAAGTAATAACCTCTCGTGACAACACAAGAGGGTCGTATTCCCAAGGGCCCCAAGATCTGCTATTACTTCCTCCTAAGTATCACTATCAAGTCTACCAAACAAAGATTGTTGTTTGAGAAATAGAAAAATACGAAAATAAATAAAATAAAGACTATAAACAAAATGGACTAAGGCGCACCATACAAGCAATTTAACGAGTAGTAGGAAAAAGAACTAAAGGTCTCGGGCGAGGATCCCCTCGGGAGAAGAACACATTAGGATGAAATTAGGAATTAAAGCACAAGGTTGGCTAGAGTTGGTCAGCTAGACTCGGATGTTGACTACCCCGGAACCTCCGTAGTGTAGCCCTAATCCAGTACAGGTTCCTATATCCAGAAGATACCCCTACGATGTCATTAAGAACATGGAGTCTTGGTTAAGGTTATTCTAATGCACGCTCTCGGCTAAAACAACCCTAACCTCAAGGGGGGCTACCAATACCCGTAACCTCCGGTGTACCGGTACATTGAATCCCCCTTCAAACATTGTGTGATCTAATACATGCAAGCATCCCTCCATATAAGCATCATTCTAGAATCAAAACCTACGGAATCCATCCATTGTAGGTTGAACATGAAAACAACATAATGAAACCAACAAACATGCCAACAATTAATTAAAACTAACAATGATAATCCATCCATACAAACATGTTCTTCTCCCAAGGTTCACCGGATGCCCGGAGACTTTGGGAGGCTAGTTCCACATCAAAAAGAAAGAAAACAAAGTATAATGAATGACAAAGCCCATAAAAATCTCCCTTAGATGTAGGCTAGAAGGTGGTGACGAAAACTCGCCGGATCCTCGCCGGTAGAGCTCCTTGATGAATTCCTTGAATGCTTCCTTCTTCTTCCTTTGAGTTTGCTCTTCAAATCGCCTCTCCAATCCAGTGATGATCGTGGAGAATGATGGAGATGATGGTGAAGGGTGGTGGAGAAAGATGGAGGAGTGGGTGGCCAAAGACCCTCTCCAAAATACCCTAGCTTCCCTTAAATAACCAAACAAACCCAATTCAGCCCGTGTGTGTGCGGTCTGCACAGTGCCTGCACACCCTTCTGTCTGCCCTGTGCGGGTGGTGTGCGGCCCGTACAGTGCCCGCACACTGCTAAAGTGCCCGTACTACAGTGAAACCGCTACAGTAACACTACTACAGTGAACGGTGCCTGAAAATCCACTCTTTTCTTGCCCGAAACATGAGGATGCGTGTGAGCTTCAATAAATTCTTCAATTCATGCTGAAACAAGGCTCAATCACGCGCGAGATGATCTTCCGATGTCCTAAAACAATAATAACAAATAAACACGTAAAGGGCATCGAAGACATACAAAAATGCATGAAAGTATATAAAATGTACATAATAAAAGTGATGTATTTAGACACTTATCAAATACCCGCCTACTTGAGCGTTTGCTTGTCCCCAAGCAAACAAACATGAAGAACAAAAGGGACTGATAAGTGGCTAAATACACAATCTTCGGCTCAAGTGTAAGTGTACAATAGCAATGGTAAAACTCAAGATACTAAGCTAGAACCACTTAAGAAATTTCATGCATTCAACGGCAATGATATGGTGTGTGTGTGCAACCCCTCTATTTCGAAGCCTTGTAGTCCAAGTCAGGTCGACAGAACCCCGAGGACCATATCTTAAGGTAAATCACGCCACTTAGTGGAATTCAGCCTTGAAGTGGTAGAGATGCTTCTAGTAGGCTCCCAAGGATCTTTCCTCTTTTGTTCGAACAACCACCGGTCATAACACTTTCTTTTGTTCTACACATATATGTACATGTATAACTATATATTTACACATTTTTTTTTCGGGACTAACATGAATTTCAAATCCATATTACCTGGAACTTTGCACATTCATATAAACGCGCTCATGCCTATATAGCTTTTGGCGAGAGGCACACTCTGGTTAGGAGCAAGAACCCCAGGTTACTTCGCTAGTAGGGCAGAGGAGCACGGTTCACTTTTTTTTTTTTTTTTTGTTTTTGACCGTGTTGAGTGAAAGACATAGAGGAAAGTCCTTAAGAGTCTATTAGGAGAAATACCTAACACGTCAAAGCACGAAACTCCACGAATGGGTTAGGCACTAAGAGGGTCACAACGGTTACTGCTTTCCTAACCTAGGTGTCCAAGGTCCTACATAGGGGGTAAGTGATGGAATGCCGAGAATGACACAAAATTCTTAAGAGTGCAGGGTTATGAGTAGCTTAGCATCCATCATTGATTTACACTATCATACAAGTACTAGAATCATTAATGCCATCATTGGTTCACTATCATGCAAAATTGTTCAAAAATTCTCAAAGTTCATGAAAATCATATCGACCCCCCAACTTAAAGTTGTACATTGTCCCCAATGTACCTAAATCAGCAGCTCAGAAAAATATATGCAATTAAAGCAAAGTAAGAGGGTTTTGTGAACTTCCCTGAGTCTCAAAGCATAATCTTGAAGTCCATGAGATCAGGATGGCCACCGATGATTCTTGTAGATGTCGAGGGAGAAAGATGCGTTTGATGTCCCTAATTGCACCTGCAAGGTGGAAAAGAACATCATCTCAAGGTATCCATCACACACACACAAAGAAAATAAAACAAACACACAAACAAACAACAAAGCTAAGAACAAAGTAAACAAGAAACACAAGACACAATGTGTGGGTGCCCAAGTGAAACTTTCCAACTCAATGCTTGGCAAAACTTGAGAAGAAATGATGTAAGAGCATGCATTTTCAAGTTTACAACATTCTTACATCAAAAATCTTGGGGATTAAAACAAATTTAAACAATGAAAATCAATAAAGATGAGAGATACGTTTATACCCAAAGCTAGACAACAAAATTCAAAGATGTCGGTGAAAACTCGATGAAAATGATAGATCGACAAAATTAAAACTCAGAAAATGATGAGAACTTTAAGATCAATGAAAGGTTGGCCAAATGAGGAGGTAATCTAAGAGGAAACATCAAAAAAAATTGGAGAAAAATCGGGTGAAAGGAAGGTGAAGAAATCAGCCTCGAAGATGCTGAAATTTTGCTGAAAAATGGGCTGAAATAGCTGTGTGCGGGCTGTGTGTGGGCGGCACACAGCCCGCACACCCTTCTGGTGCTTGTGTGCGGCCTGATGTGTGGGCCGCACAATAGCCCGCACATGGCTCTGGCTGGTGTGTGCGGTTTGATGTGCGGGCCGCACAACAGCCCGCACATGGCTCTGGCTGGTGTGTGCTGGCCGCATACAGCCCGCACACCCTTCAAATATGCTCTCCCAGCTTTGAAACACTATGAAACACCTCCCAACAACTAGCATTCTCAACACTACATGCATAAAACTCATCAAAACACAAAGATGATCATAAATCAATAAAGAACACACCAAGAATCACCAACATGAATTAAAATACCCATCCAAGCAACATATGCAATATGAACATGAAATTAACACATCCACACAAAGTTAAACAAACAAAACTAAGAAAACTACAACTCAAACACAAACTAAGCAAAATATAGAATTTAAAACCTTGGGTTGCCTCCCAAGAAGCGCTTGTTTAACGTCACGAGCTTGACATACCTTCTTACCTCATGGAGGTTTGAAGACGGTGTGCTCCTCCCGGCCAAGTGTGGCATAACTACTACTATAGAAAATGAAACGTACCTGCCGGGATGGTGCTGAGGTGGAGGTCAAGGTCGAATTACCTTTTGGCATCCAAGGAAAAAGCTTGGGCCGAGAATTATGCAATTTGAACTTGGACGGATCCTTGGACGGCTTGAACCTCCTCTCTACTTCTTCTTCATTCCCGACCAAAACTACCTTTGATTATCCCACCAAATTGTTTGGGTCTCCAACAAAAGAGCTTTGGTTGAGAACTATCTAAGCTTGGCATGGGTGGGTTCTTGGGCGGCTTCAACACCCTATCCACATCTTCGTCCTCAACCAAGGTGGGATAATTTTGGATTGCCCACAAAATTTGTTTGGGCCTCCAAGGAAATATTTTTGGTTGGGAATTGTCCAATCCAGGCATAGGTGGGTTCATTGATGGTTTCATTTTTCTACACTCATCCTCGAAGACAATTCCTGAAATTTTCTTAGTGCACAAAACCAAAATGGGCAAATGGGTGGAATGATCAATGTTGAGGCAAGTAGTATCTTCAATTGTGACTGATGGACTAGCTTCTACTTCCTCACATTTTTCCATGGCCAGGTTTTCTTCAATCCCCCCAACTTCGTCCATAGCATCTACGGGTGGAACTTCTACAGCTTGCTTATTATTCTTGTTTTCCTTATCCATTAGTTTGAGAAGATCTACCACTTGTTCCTCGATTCTGTGAATAGATGCTTGAACCATTGTCACGCTTTCTTCCAACGCATCCAAACGAGAGTTTGTGATTTGCATGAACTTGGCTAAGATATCTTTAGTGGTATACATCCTCTTCGTTGGTGGTTGTGGGGGGTTTTTGCAGCAGTCCACGGTGAGAGGTCTCCCACTGTTGTCCATAATGATGTGATGAAAAATCTACGTGCCCTCGCTGATATGGATTGTATACATGCTCGAATTGATTGGTACTGCATGCCCTCAAGGCCTCATACTCATTGATCTGCCATTTTTGAAGATAAAAATTTGCACCATCTGAGGCTTCATGAAAACCCAATGCCCTGTGCACAAAACAAAAATAAAAAAAAATTAAGGTATAAGAAGAAAACAAGAATATTTACAAAAGAAAAGATAAATGACTAGAGTAGCAAGCTAGAAGTTTTCCTAGCATTCTTGGATTTCCCCGGCAACAGCGCCAAAAACTTTGATGGGCTGAGCGCACGACAAGCTAAAGAGCTAGCACGCAACTCCCCGGCCACAAGTGCACGGGTTGTCAAGTAATAACCTCTCGTGACAACACAAGAGGGTCGTATTCCCAAGGGCCCCAAGATCTGCTATTACTTCCTCCTAGGTATCACTATCAAGTCTACCAAACAAAGATTGTTGTTTGACAAATAGAAAAATATGAAAATAAATAAAATAAAGACTATAAACAAAATGGACTAAGGCGCACCATACAAGCAATTTAATGAGCAAGTAGGAATGAGAACTAAAGGTCTCGGTCGAGGATCCCCTCGGGAGAAGAACACATTAGGATGAAATTAGGAATTAAAGCACAAGGTTGGCTAGAGTTGGTCCGCTAGGCTCGGATGTCGACTACCCCGGAACCTCCGTAGTGTAACCCTAATCCAGTACAGGTTCCTTTATCCAGAAGATACCCTACGATGTCATTGAGAACAGGGAGTCTTGGTTAAGGTTATTCTAATGCACGCTCTCGGCTAAAACAACCCTAACCTCGCGGGGGGCTACCAATACCCTGGAATCTCCGTTGTACCGATACATTGAATCCCCCTTCAAACATTGTGTGACCTAATACATGCAAGCATTCCGCCATACAAGCATCATTCAAGAATCAAAACCTATGGAATCCATCTATTGTAGGTTGAACATGAAAACAATAGAATGAAACCAACAAACATGCCAACAATTAATTAAAACTAACAATGATAATCCATCCATACAAACATGTTCTTCTACCAAGATTCACAGGATGGCCGGAGACCTTGGGAGGCTAGTTCCACATCAAAAGGAAAGAAAACAAAGTATAATGAATGACAAAGCCCATAAAAATCTCCCTTAGATGTAGGCTAGAAGGTGGTGACGAAAACTCACCAGATCCTCACCGGTAGAGCTCCTTGATGAATTCCTTGAATGCTTCCTTCTTCTCCCTTTGAGTTTGCTCTTCAAATCGTCTCTCCAATCCGGTGATGATGATGGAGAATGATGGAGATGATGGTGGAGGGTGGTGGAGATGAAAGTGGAGATGGATGGAGGAGTGGGTGGCCAAAGATCCTCTCCAAAATGCCCTAGCTTCCCTTAAATAACCAAACAAACCCAATTCAGCCCGTGTGTGTGCGGGCCGAATAGTGCCTGCACACCCTTCTGTTCACCCTGTGCGGATGGTGTGCGGCCCGTACAGTGCCCGCACACTACTACAGTGCCGGTACTGCAGTGAAACCGCTACAGTAACACTGCTACAGTGTCGGTGCCTGAAAATCCACTCTTTTCTTGCCCGAAACATGAGGGTGCGTGTGAGCTTCAATAAATTCTTCAATTCATGCTGAAACAAGGCTCAATCACGCGCGAGATGATCTTCCGATGTCCTGAAACAATAATAACAAATAAACCCGTAAAGGGCATCGGAGTCATAGAAAAATGCATGAAAGTATATAAAATGTACATAATGAAAGTGATGTATTTAGACACTTATCAGACACTAGGCCCACTTGGATGAATCTCCAGCTCGCCGATCGATCAGTTAGGCATCCGAGGGGCATAATTGAAGATGTGCTTATCAAAGTGGATAAACACATCTTTCCTGTGGACTTTGTAGTGCTTGATGTGGACGAGGCCGTTCTTTCGTACTTCCAAGGATTTGATAGACATGGATGGTGGAGAGCTCACTTTGCATGTTGGGGACGACAAACTCACTTGTCGCCTCTCCGAAGCTATGAGACATTCTCCAGACTTTAATGATGCTCTCTATTATCTTGATGTTATTGATGAACTTGTAGGTAAATATGTGCAGGAAATGATGAATCCGAACCCGTATGAAGGGTGGCTAGACCAAGACGCGGAGATTGAAGACATATTAGCACTTGGTCTTGTGGAGGAAGTGAAGTCGGACCCGGGAGTCATGAAGAGGATGATCCGAAAGATGAGGAGGTCGAGAAGATGCCACAAGAAGAGCCCTAACACAAATGGGGACGAGCATTCAAGGAGTAAGGGTGTTTCACCCTTGTGTAGTAACAACTACGACAACTCCCCCTCTACTCTACAAAAATTATGTTCTGCATGCTTTCAGGTTGTGGGAAAGAGGGTACATTCCATTTATGAACCCCCATTGAGTTAAGGTTAGGTACAACAAGCTAAGTAACGTTAAACAAGCGCTTCTTGGTAGGTAACCCGAAGCTTTAATTGCTTTTCTAGGTTTTGGTTTAGTACTAGCATGAATAAAGGTTTTAGTGTTGGTGTCCTAATTTTTCCATACATGTGCTGTGATTTTCTCATGGATTGTTGACATTTTTGTGTGCCTAAATGTGGATTGATGAAGTTTTGGGTCGGTTGAGTGTGTTTTCATGGATCTCTGGTCGTGTTTTTCTCATCTATAGAGGCTCTGGGTGTTATATATGTGTTTGTTAAATTTTCTGCAGAGTCTATGATTTTTCTAAGTCATCCAGAGAAAACACACGGGCGTGTGAATGTCTGCAGAATGTGAACTTTCATTGCCGAATGTCACAATGGCCTTGTGGGTGCCCCTGTGAATGCCCATGTGTTGAGGCACACGGCCGTGTCAAATTCTGCAGAGAGTTCCCTTCTTTCCCGAGAAAATAGAGGGGCGTGTGGCTGCCCCTGTGGGAAGCTTGTGAATGGCACATGGCCATGTGGATTTTCCACACGGCCGTGTGGAACACTTAGAGTTTTCTCGGGTTGATCTAGTGAGGCCACAGGGGCGTGTGGGTGCCCCTGTGGCCGGCCTTGTGTTGTTGGCCAGGTTGGGCACACGGGCGTGTGGAAGTTTTCAGAGACCTTAGGTATTTTCCCGAGAGCCCACAGGGATGTGTGACTGTCCCTGTGAAGCTCCCCTGTGAAGGCACAAGGCCGTGTGGGGTTTTCACACGGCCGTGTGGGGTAGTTCATAGAGCAGCCAGAGTGCACACAGGAGCATATGTCTCCCACTGTGAACCGTAAAAGTAGAGGCACACGGCTGTATGGTATTTCCACGCGGCCGTGTGGATGCGCAGAACTTCAAAAGCCGCAATTTTTTCCTTCGATTTCATCAGCGCCTCTTCATCTAATCACTCTCAAACACTCTCTGAGCCCCTATATCACTCTCCCGACTTTCTCTTAGTGTTTTAGAGGTGTTAGAGGTTGTTTTCAGGTCGATTTCAAGGTTTTCCTCATTCACACCGCCGATAAGAACCTCAATCCCTTTTTTTCATCAATCTTGATTTAATTGGTTTATTTCACAATATTTCACTCGATTTGCATGCGTACACACTTTTTGTGAATGATTGTAGAATGTTTTATAACAATTGGAATGAATTTGTATGAATTTTGAGCCTTCACAGCCGTGAGGCTGCCACCTCCCGAAGATCCACACGGGCATGTGGAATTTCCAAACGGCCGTGTGGATTACTGCAGATTGTGTTTTTAAAGTGAAAATGATCATTTTTCTTTCGATCTTGTAGGTATGGCCTCCAGGTCTAAGAAATCCTCCGGAAAACGCCCTCGTGAGCAGTCCCCGCACCCAGAGCAGGTCGATTTTGCTATCACTGAGCATCAGACACGATTTGAGTGACTATTGAAGCTACATTTTGGCCAGTCTCGATTCCCAGACATCGGAGCACTCAGAGGTATACAGTTAGGGGATGAGTTGGCTAGTGTGGTTGATGAGCTGCTATCTGTGGGTAGTTGGCGTAGTTTGCTACTGATTAGGGAGCCGGTGATTCGCACGCTCACACTCGAGGTACTTGCCTCCTTTGAGTTCGACAGAGGATATAGCAGTTTCTTGGACGTCAATACGATCCAGTTTCGAGCACTGGGCCAGAGCTACAGCATGAGTGTGAGCCTGTTTTGAGTTAGATTGGGATTATATGAGGAGGCTTACACTAGGATTGAGAAGTATGAGAGCCTGCCCACCGACTACCCCGGGGCATTAACATCTCAGAGGGCCTACAGGACACTGTGTGGAGAGGGTCAGTACGTGCTGGGTATCTCCAAGGCATCATGCCTCTCTCGATCAGCCTATAGGTATCTGCATGCAGTATTGAGCAAGTCCATGAGCGGCAGAGGGGATAGCACTGGAGTATTGAGCTGACAGGAGTTGCTGTATTTATACTCCATGGTGCAGGGAGTACCATTCCACCTGGGGCACTTAGTAGCTAAGTATCTGCGCCACTATGGCCAGTATCCCACGGTTGGAGTGATCTTTTCAGGCCCCTGCATCACTAGACTCCTCTTGGGGATGGGGTTATTGGACGCTATTAGAGGGGTTGATAAGATCGGTGTACCAGCTCCCCTTAGCTTGGAGACATTAAGGCAGATGGGGACGGTGAGGAGGCTTGGAGATGGAGTGTATATTATTGTTATGCCTCCACCAGCATAGACCGAGGTTGAGGGGAAGCACGCAGAGGGCTCATAGGCAGTTTTAGAGCCACTCGAGCGAGCCATGACTTCACCATTCGTGTTGCGCCCTCGAGCGTCCCCTGCACCATCACCTGCAGCATCATCGCCGATCTATCCACCAGCACTAGCTAAGCCTACCACAGCACCAAAGGCTCCCGTATAGGACACCGACGCTGAGGCATCGTAGTTTACTTTAGTTTTTGTCATTTTGTACTTTTATTTCATATTTTGGTCCTGTACCACTCAGAAAGAATTCTCCTTCTGAGTTTATCTTTTATGTTGATTTTATTTTTCTTGAGATGTATTTCATAGCTCTATCATTATATACACGAGTTTTATTTTGATTTTTCTTGAGCTACACTGAACCCCTTGTGTATGTGTGCAGATGGTCTTGGATGTAAGGAATTTGAGGAATAGTCATAGGCACGGTCATGGGACTGTGTGTGCTCCGCAAACCATTGAGACTCAACTCTTAATGAACCTAGATCCATCAAACGCAACACTTGGAGTTCAGGGGAGTAATGTTTCAGTTGCCTACCCCTACATTAATTGTGTTAATTGTTATACTTTTCATTGTGCTCGCATGTGTACATTGGGAACAATGTACATCTTAAGTGTGGGGGGACTTCACATTGCACACACCTTTACTTGTGCGTTCAATTGCTTATGCTCATGTAGCCCGTGGTGTTTCACCTTAGTTGCAATGGTTGTATTCTTAGAGTTTAGGAGAATTTTTAACATTGTATCTCATCATGCTCTAGTTTTTACTTAAATTTTAGGGAATTTTTACTTGATTATTTCATATTGCACTACTCACTCTTTGAATCTTTTGGAAACTTAAGTTTCTTGTTTAAGGACTAGTTTATCATTGTTTTAGTAGTGTTTAGTTTTGTTTTTAGAAATACATAGAAAAAAACTTGTGAGCTTGTGAATATTTGTTTAGCTTTTATTTGTGCATTTGGGGTGGAAAGAGCTACCTCTTATGAAGTATGTAGCTACTCTCATAAATCGGATACAAGTTATGCCCTAATGAAAGAAAGAGCTATCTTATGAGATGCGTGAAAGCTACTACCTCGGTAGAAAAGAGCTATCTCCTTGAAAGTGTGAAAGCCATCTTTGGCGGCTGCCTAGAAAAGGGCTAACTTAGAGGTTGTGTGAAGCTACTACCTCCTTTCGTTTTTTTTTTGTATATAAATAAGTCTTTTTAACTAGGGGTTGAGGAGTACTTTTTTGGGTTATCTTGACTGAGTTCACACACACTTACACATTTTCGAGTTGTTGTCCTTTTTTATTCAAGATTTTAGCTAGAGCAATGATATCTTTATGCAATGTTTTGATTTCCCCTTACTTGTAGAATGCTTCCTTTGCATACTTTTGGTGAACCTAAGGCCGAGCACTTTCAATTGTTCTTCCCAACTATTTTAAAGTTTTAATTTTTCTTAAGGACAAGAAAAAGCTTAAGTGTGGGGGAATTTGATAAGTGCTTGTGTTACAATAATGCGAAGTGTTATTGTCTTACATTGAGCATTACTTTTATAAGATTTTATCATTAAATTGTATGTATTTGTGTAATTTTGTGCATTGTAGGTTTGTGGAGCTAGTTTGGAGGAAAAGAGCAAAGTTAGGTCGTGTTAACCGTTGTTGGGGAATTCTTAGACCAAGCAAGAAACAAGGCATGCGTCTAGACTTGTGGGTGTGTGCCGACCTCCGTTGGAGGGGCACAAAGGCAGTCACATTAACAATAAGTCTTACTCGTGTAGTATAGGGGAATTTCGCCAAGAAGGAGGATTGAAGCAATCGACATGATCTCCCTTTGATTGTGTGCCTAATTCAATGGCCTTGATGAGGAACAATGAATTTGGGAGCATTTCGGTGAGAGTACTATAGCAGCACTACAGCAAGTTGCTGTTGCAAAATACTATAGCAAGTTACTGTTCACTATTCGCCGAAATTTAGCAAAACAAAAACTTCACAAGGGCGTGTGGAAATTTCAAATGGCCGTGTGAAATCCCGATTCCAGTGATTTTGAAGCCGCGACTCAACACTATTTAAAGGCCCTTTTGAGAATTTTTCTGGATCTTTTGGCCAACCTTTTCGCCAATCTTCTATAGAGTCGGGGCTAGGGTTTGGAGAGGACTTTGTAGAGTTTTGAAGCACGCCATCGGCCATACACAACAAAATGGGGTTTTCATCTATGTTTAGCTTTCTTGTTTTATCTTATACGTTAATGGATTTATATAGCTCCATGAGGAGCTAAATCCCTTGTGGGTATTTGGACTTGTAAACCCTAGGATGATTATATTTCTATGACATGCTATTATGCTTTCTTTATTGATGAATTAAATGGAGTTTCAATCTTAATTGCATATTGTATTGATTTTCCCTTAACCGTGACACTAGGTTTGAGAATCGTCTAGGTTATCTTTTGGAGGTGTGACAACTCCTATAGGGTTAGATTACTTGAGATTGGAGAGGGTCGAGAGGGTGAGTCGTGAGGTAGCGAAACATCCCCTTTCCCCTCTGGTGTGATTGTCCCTACCTCCGTGTTCCATGAGTTCTTAGCGGTCGAAATAGAGCGAAGTGCTAGGAGATGAACTCCCCTGGGGCTTAGTTGCGCGAGCAATGGAGTGAAGGGTTGTAGTGAATCCTAGTGCTGGGGCTTAATTGAGACTAGGGTTCTTTCACCTGGACCAAAGGGTTAGAGCTATAAATATTAATAGAGCTAATTACTAGGAATCCCTAAAATTTAAAGCAATCCCGTATAGTGTGAGGCTTAGGAAGATGAACTTCCCTGGGACTTAGTTGACAGGTCAACAAGAGTTAAGGGTCATAGTGAAACCTAATGCCGTGGCATAATGATTGGGATTAGTCACGGTTGACCTTAGGTTTGGGACCGTGTATTTAAGGATATCCTCGGCTCATTAAACATCAATAGGAGGGTATAATAGTATTGTCTTACACTAGAAACATTAATCCTAGGGGAAGCTTGTCCGGGTACCTTATTTCACTCATTAAATGTCATTCTCTCACTTTTTGCCTGCACTCTCTTACCTTCCATATTTCTCTTTATTTTATTTTTGCTTTCGATTACCCTTGCACACACCCAATTGATGTTGCTCTCATCTTCTCTATTTCACATTAGTTAGATAGCAATCGCTTGTATCTTTGATCCCTACTCCCTGTGGATTCGAGTACCCTCTCACCAGGGTACTATTATTACTTCGAGAGCCCGTGCACTTGCGGTACACACACGCAAGAGGTGAGTCACGATGCCTACTTTGCAAGTCAGATGCTAAACCAAGACTAATTATGTGGGTATTATTAGTTCAGGTGTTTTATTTGGAGATCAAGGACAAGCGGGGGTAGAGAATCTTGCGGGGCATTTCTGCAAAGTACTGTAGCAAAAACATTGTAGCAAGTTACTGTTCACAGTCTGGCGAAAATCAGCAAAACAGAGAATCCACACGCCCGTGTGGAAATTCCTCATGGCCGTGTTGAAATTCCGTAGGGCCGTGTGTAAAATCCATAGGAGCATGTGAAACCCCGATTTCAGCCTATAAATAGCCCGTTTTCAGATCTATTTGGGGACCCCTATCTCTTGCCTATCTTTGGAGGGCTTTCAGCTAGGATTTGGAGAGGTTCTTGGAGGTCTTTGGAGGCGATTATACGGCATCGGCATCGATATCCTTTAGAAAAAAGCTATTGGGGGAGCTTTCATCGGTATCGATTTGGTGAGGTGTGCATTACAATTGACAAGGGATTCGTGGAGAAGATTAGGCGGCTGCACAAGACCATCGATACGATCTATAAGGGGGTTTTCTTTATGGTTTTTATGCATATGTTCTTAAACTCGTTATTGATTTTGTATTGCTCCATGGAGAGCTAAACCCCTAGTGGGTATTCGGACTTGTGAACACTAGGATGCTTGTATTTCTATAACTTTTATTGTGCTTTATTAATTTGATGTTTTCTTATTGAGTTCCAATCTTGCATGCCGATTGTATGAGATTTTCCCTTAGCCATGACACTAGGGTTAAGAATCTATTAGGTTATCCTTTGAGGGTGTGACAACCGCTATAGGATTAAACTACACAAGGTTGGAGAGGGTTGAGAGGGTGAGTCGAGAGATAGCGAAATGTCCCTTTTTCCCTCTGGTGTGAACTTTCCTACCTTCGTATCTCAAGAGTTAATCACGATCGAAGTAGAGTGAAGTACTAGGAGATGAACTCCCTTGCAAAGGGATGAGTGAATCTTAGGACTGGGGCTTAACTTAGATTAGGGTTCTTCCGCCTGGACCAAAGGGTTAGAACTACAATTAGGGATAGTGTCTTTCACTTGGAATCCCTAGAACACCAAGCAGTTCCACGTAGTGTGAGGCTTAGGATGATGGACTCCCCCGGGGCTTTGTTGATAGGTCAACGAGAGTTAAGGGTCGTAGTGAAACCTAATGCCGGGGCATAATGTTGGAACTAGTCACGGTTGACCTTAGGTTTGGGACCGTGTACTTAAGGATCTCCACGACTCATTAGACATCAATTAGAGGGTATAATACTAGTCTTGTACTAAAAGCATAAGTCCTAGGGGGAACTTTGTCCGGGTACCCCATCTTTATATCTGATAAGTGCTTGTGTTATAGTGATACGAATTATTATTATCTTACATTGAGTATTACTTTTATCAGATTTTATCATTAATTTGTGTGCATTTGTGTGCTTTTGTGCATTGTAGGGTTGTGGAGTCAATTAGGAGAAGAAAGAAGCAAGAATAGGTTATGTTCGCCATTGTTGAGGAATTCTTGGACCAAGCAAGGAATAAGGCACGAGTCTAGACTTGTGGGTCTGTGCCAACCTCCATTGGAGGGGCATAAGGGCAGTCACATTCACAAAAGGCTATAACTCGTGTAGCATTGCAGAGCTTCGCCAATGAAGAGAAATGAAGTAATCGACATGATCTACTGTTGATTGTGTGTCCAATTCAACGGCCTTGATGAAACATGATGAATTCGAGAGCATTTCGGCGAGTGCTGTAGCTTTGTAACTGTAGCAAGCTACTGTTTACTTTCTGTCAAAAAATTAGTATTTCAGAGAGTTCACATGGGCGTGAGGAAATTCCACACGGCCGTGCAATGTAGCAAAACACTGTAGCAAGTTACTGTTCACAGTCTGCTGAAAATCAGCAAAACAGAATTTCCACACGGCCGTGTGGAATTAACACACGGCCGTGTGGAAATTCTGCAGCCCGTTTGGAAAATCCACAGGGGCGTGTGGAACTCCGATTTCAGCCTATAAATAACCCGTTTTTAGATCTATTTGGGGAGCCCCCCTTCTATCTTTTGCCTATCTTTTGGAGGGCTTTCAGCTAGGGTTTGGAGAGGTTCTTAGAGGTCTTTGGAGGCGATTATACGGCATCGACATCGACATCCTTTGGAAGAAAGCTATTGGGGGAGCTTTCCTCGGCATCGATTCGGCGAGGTGTGGCCTAGGTTTGACAAGGGATTCGTGGAGAAGACTAGGCGGCTTCACAAGACCATCGATACGATCTACAAGGGGGTTTTCTTTATGGTTTTTATGCATATGTTCTTAATCTCTTTATTGATTTTGTATTGCTCCATGGAGAGCTAAATAATAATGGGTATTTGGACTTGTAAACCCTAAGATGATATTGTTTCTATGACTTTTATTATGCTTTCTTTATTGATGAATAAATTCGAGTTTCAATTATAATTATCTTGTGCTGTTATTTTCCTTTAGCCGTGACACTAAGGTTGAGAGCAATCTAGGTTATCCTTTGGAGGTGTGAGAACTCCTATAGGGTTAGACTACTTAAGATTGAAAAGGGTAGAGAGGGAGAGTTGTGAGGTAGCGATGTATCCCCTTTCCCTTCTGATGTGAATTTTCCCTACCTCCGTTTCCTTGGTTAATTGGCGGTCGAGATAGAGTGAAGTGCTATGTAGATAAACTCTCCTGGGGCTTAGTTACGCAAGTAACAGAGTGAAGGGTTGAAGTGAATCCTACGCACTGGGGCTTAATCTAGACTAGGGTTCTTCCACCTGGACCAAAGGGTTAGAACTACATATATGAATAGGTTTTATCACTAGGAATCCCTAGAGCATAAAGCAATCCCACATAGTGTTAGGCTTAGGAAGATAGAATCCCCTGGGGCTTAGTTGACAGGTCAACGAGAGTCAAGGGTCGTAGTGAATCCTAATGCCGGGACATAATGTTGGGGTTAGTCACGGTTGACCTTAGGTTTGGGACCGTGTGTTTAAGGATATCCTCGACTCAATAGGCATCAATTGTAGAGGATAATACAAGTTTTGCACTAGAAGCATTAGTCCTAGGTGGAGCTTTGTCCGGGTACCCCATCGTTATATCGATTACCTCTCCTGCCCTCATTATTCTTCTTGCACTCTTTTATTTTCTTTTACATCTATACATATATACTTTTCTCATCATCGATTCCCATCATAGCTAATTAGCGATAACACTTGTTTCTGAACACTATTCCCTGTGGATATGACTACCCACTCACTAGGGTATTTTATTATTTCGACAACCCGTGCACTTGCGGGGTACACAAGCAAGGGGTGTGTCAATATTGATTACCTCTCCTACCTCCATTGCTCTTCTCATATTATTTTACTTTCTTTTCTTTCTAAACATATAAATTTCTCTCACCATCATTTCCCTTCATAGCTAAATAGCAATAACACTTGTTTCTGAATACTATTCCCTGTGGATACGACTACCCACTCACTAGGGTGACACACCCCTTGCGTGTGTGTACCGCAAGTGCACGGGTTGTCGAAGTAATAATTACCCTTGTGAGTGGGTAGTCGAATCCACAGGGAACGGAAGTACTAGTAATGACTAATTCTCAGTTATCTAGTCGAATCGATAATATGAAGCAATTGATGTAATGTGTAAAATAAGAAAATCGCAAGCAAGCAAGTAAAGGAAAAAGGTAAAGGAGATCTTTATCAATGGAGATGAGATACCCGGGCAGTGCTCCCCCTAGGCTCTATCATGAAGTGCAAGACCAACTAAATGCTTCTAAACCGGGTTCTATGAGTCGAGGTAATCCAAGAATAATCGATCCCTGCCTCCAGGCCACCGATACTAGTCCCCTACAAGGTCCCGGCGGAGAAATCGCTCAATCTCAACACCTCACACCACATATAACTGCAACGAACTTTAGGGATACCTAAGAGTGAAACCGATTCCTAAAATTAGATCTAACCCTACTTCTAGGTGAAAGATCCCTGACCCCCTACAAGGTCCCGCCGGAGAAATCTATCAATCTAATGCCTCACACCCCATATGGTTGCATAAAACTTAGGGAACACGGAGATAGAAAACACTCAATCGGAAAGGAAAGGGGACACTCCTCTATCTCAAGACTCACCCTCTCAACTCTCTTTAACCTTGTATGTTCTAACCCCAATGGAGACCTCTCTCTCACCAAGGTAACAAATCAAGCATACCCAACAACCATACGAATCAATAAGGTATGCAAGCAATGATTTAACAAGATTAAAACTCAAATTAACTCGGAATTAAAAGAAATCATAAAGAAAGTCAATACATGAGATGAAACCTAGGGTTCACATGCCCAAGTATCTACTAGGGTTTAGCCCTCCATGGGGCTTATTATAAAGCAAAGGATAATGAAATAAAAAGCAATGTAATGCATGGAAGTAAACCCCCTCAAATTCGTAATGATGGCCTTGATGAATCGTTCAACGTCTCGAAGGAACCTTCTCCGAAGCTAGGTCGCCAATGGCTCCTCGATGCTATCTCATCGAAGGATCTATCGAAGTTGGTGAAGAATGACCCCCAATATCTCCAAAGACATCGTCCTTCAAAGCCTAGCCACTCTTGCCTTCAAACGTGCGCAAAAAGCCCTCTAAAAATTGGCAAAACGGGGTATTTATAACTTTGAAAACGTGCCAGTCACGTGTTTTCACGTGACCACGTGAGATCCCACTCGGTCGCGTGGGCTGCAGAATTCCCACACGGTCGCGTGGGACTTTCACGCGGTTGCGTGAACAGTGATTTCTGCTTCAGTAAAAATAAACAGTATTTTGCTACAGTACTCTTTATAAAACGCGATCCAAACTCTCTTATCTTAAGGCCACATGATCGGGCACACGTCCATGTGGTGAGTTATAAGACTTTTCCTCCATTGAACCATCATTTGGAAGCTTTAGCTCTCTTCACACAAGTAGGGACACGAAGGTATGACTGCTTTGTGCCCTTCCATCACACAATTCGGCTTGAATTCTTCTGGAAGTTAGCACACACCCTCATGTGCATGATCCCCTCTTGTGCCTTGACACTTGTGTTGTACAAAAGCTCCTAACAATAGGTCTTTATAACCCATCTTTGCTTCCTTTTTCCTCCTTTAATACTTTCACAACCTAATTGCACAAAAGGAACACCAAATTACACTATATGAGACATAATCCATGGTAAAATGATGCTCAATACATGTAAAACAAGTAGATAAAACATGTCTACTCAAGCACTTATCATAGGGTATTTTATTACTTCGAGAACCCGTGCACTTGCGGGGTACACACGCAAGGGGTGTGTCAAGGGATCATCCCGAAATGGTTCACATATCAACAGCGCAAGAAATTCTTTTCAGATGTCAAGCACTACATATGGGAAGATCCTTACCTGTTCAGAGTTTGTGCCGATCAAGTCGATCGAAGATGTGTTTACAAATCGAAGGGCCTAATTATCTTGCAACATTGTTATTCAAGACCCGTAGGAGGCCACTACAAAGCCAATCGAACAGTAAAGAGATTCTTGATGGGGATTTTTATTGGCCATCCTTATTTCAAGATACCCAGAGGTTCATACAATTATGTGACAGATGTCAGCGGGTAGGTAACATTTCTCGCCGAGATGAGATGCCCCAAAATTGGAACAAAGCTTATGAAGTCTTTGACGTTTGGGGGATTGACTTCATGGGACCCTTCCCTAGCTTCCATGGATACAAGTTCATCCTTGTGGCTGTTGACTATGTGTCTAAATGGGTAGAAGCATAAGCCGTATAAATAAGTGATGCTAAGGCAGTGGTTAAATTTTTTAAGAAATTATTCTCCAGATTTGGCACACCAGGAGCAATCATCAGCGACAGAGGCACTTACTTTTGCAATGCCCAATTAGCGAAAATTCTGAATCGTTATGGTGTCTACTACAAAATAGCAAGACCATACCACCCGTAAACCAGTGGGCAAGTGGAAATGTCTAATAGAGATTTGAAACGAATCCTGGAATAACCATCGCTCAAAATTGAAGAGACTGGGAAGAGCATTTGGATGATTGACAGGGGATCGAAAGTGCACGGGTTGTCGCAGTAATAATAGTACCTCGGTGAGATGGTAGTTGAATCCACAGGGAATAGGGATTTTAAGACACAAGAATTTACTATTTAGCTATGCGGTGTATAAAGAGTGGAATAGAGTTAATGAGTGAGTGCAAAAGTAATTTTAAAGAAACAAGAAAAAAAGAGAGGTATGGAAGGTAAGAAAGTGCAAGTAAGAGCAAATAGAGAAAGACAATTAATGAGTGAAGTTGGTTACCCGGACAAGCTACCCCTAGGACTTATGCTTCTAGTGCAAGACAACGCTATTATACTCTCCTATTGATGTTAAATAAGTCGAGGCTATCCTTAAACACACCGTCCCAAACCTAAGGTCAACCATGACTAACCCCAACACTTTGCCCCGGCATTAGGTTTCACTACGACCCTTGACTCTTGTTGACCTGTCAACTAAGCCCTAGGGGAGTTCATCTTCCTAAGCCTTATACTATATGGAATTACTTTAAGTTCTAGGGATTCTAGTGATAAACCCTATTCTTATGTATAGTTCTAACCCTTTGGTCCAGGTGAAAGAACCCTAGTCTAAATTAAGCCACAGCACTAGGATTCACTTCAATCCTTCACTTCGTTGCTCGCGCAACAAAGCCCAGGGGATTTCACCTCCTAGCACTTCACTCTATCTCGACCGCTAAGAACTCTTGGAGCACGGATGTAGGGAGAATCACACCGGAGGGGAAAGGGGACATTTCGCTACCTCTCGAATCACCCTCTCAACCCTCTCCAATCTTAAGTAGTCTAACCCTATAGGAGTTGTTACACCTCCAAAGGATAACCTAGATTATTCTCAACCCTAGTGTAACCGCTAAGGGAAAACAATACAATATTCAATTAAGATTGAAACTCAATTTTATTTATCAATAATGGAAAAGCATAATACCAATGTCATAGAAACATAATCATCCTAGGGTTTACAAGTCCGAATACCCACAAGGGGTTTAGCTCCTCATGGAGCTATACAAATCCATCAATCTAAGAGAATAAATGCAAATAAAAAGCATAGATAAAAACCCCGTGTGTGGAGTGTGGCCGTGGTCTTGTGTGGCCACCGAATGTCGATGTCGATGCCGATGACACGCTCCAAACCCCCACAAAGTCCTCTCTAAAACCCTCGCAGCAACCCTCCAGAAACCAGGGAAAAAGATTGGCAAAAATATCTAGAAAAAGTTTCCAAAACAGGCTTCTATAATGCTTAGTCGCGGTTTTAAATCGCTGAAATCGGGAGTTCACACGGCTGTGCGGAATTTCCACATGCCCATGTGAAGTCTCTGTTTTGCCGATTTTCGGTAGACAGTGAACAGTAACTTGCTATAGTATTTTTTGCTACAGCACTTGCTACAATGCTGCTACAGTATTCTTGCTGAAACGCTCCCGAATTCGTTGTTCTTCATTGAGGCCGTTGAAATGGGTACACAACCAACGGTAGACCGTGCCGATTGCTTCAATTCTTCTCATTGGCGAAGTTCTCCTACGCTACACGAGTTAGACTTATTGTGAATGTGACTGCCTTTGTGCCCCACCAAAGGAGGTTGGCACACACTCACAAGTGTAGGTTCGTGCCTTGTTCCTTGCTCGGTATGAGAATTCCCCAATAATGGCGAACAAGATCTAGCTTTGCTCCTTTTCTCCAAATTATCTTCACAACCCTACAATGCACAAAACCACACAAATGCACACTATTTAGTGATAAAATCTGATGAAAGTAATGCTCATTGTAGGATAGTAACACTTTGCATTATTATAATACGAGCCCTTATCAAACTCCCCCACACTTAAGCTTTTGCTTGTTATCAAGCAAAAATAAAACGTGAAAGTACTTGGGAAGAACAATTGAAAGTGCTCGGCCTTAGGTTCACCAAAAGTATGCAAAAGAACCGTTCTACAAGTAAGGGGAAATCAAAACATTGCATAAGGTTATCATTGCTCTTGCTAAAAACTCAAATAAAAAAGGACAATAACTTGAAAATGTGTAAGTGTGTGCGAATTCACTGAAGAGAACCCAAAGAGTACTCCTCAAACTCTTATTACAAGGACTTATTTATGTGCACAAAGTAGGGAGGTAGTAGCTTCACTCAACCTCTAAGGTAGCCCTATAGGAGTTGTCACACCTCCAAAGGACAACCTAAATGATTCTCAACAATAGTGTCATGGCTAAGAAAAAATCAACACAACAAGCAATAAAGGTTGGAACTCAATTAAATGCATCAATTAAGAAAGCTTAATAACATGTCATAGAAACAAAATCATTCTAGGGTTTATAAGTCCGAATACCAACAAGGGGTTTAGCTCTCCATAGAGCTATAAAAATCCATCAATGTGTATGAATAAACAAGAAAGATAAACATAGATGAAAACCCCCTTGTGTAGCGTGGCTGTGGTCTTGTGCGGCCGCTTCGTCTCTTCACCAAGCCCTTTGTCAAGCCTAGGGCACACCTCGCCGGATCGGTGCCGACGAAAGATCCCCGAATATCTATCTTCCAACAAGCTTCGATGTCTATGGAAATAGTGTGTACCCCTTGAGTGTGTACCCCTCAAGTGCACGGGTTGTCGAAGTAATAAAATACCCTGGTGAGTGGGTAGTCATATCCATAGGAAATAGTGTTCAGAAACAATTGTTATCGCTATTTAGCTATGAAGTGAATCGATGGTGAGAGAAATTAATATATATAGATATAATAGAAAGTAAAATAATACAAGAAGAGCAATAGAGGTAGGAGAGGTAATCGATATAAAATTGGGTACCTGGACAAAGCTCCCCCTAGGACTAATGCTTCTAGTGCAAGACTAGTATTATACCCTCTAATTGATGTCTAATGAGTCGTGAAAATCCTTAAGTACAAGTAAGGAACAAGTTACTGTAGAAGCACCATAGCTTGGTACTGTAGTAAAATAATGTAGCATGCTACTGTTCAATTTCTGCCGAAAATCAGGGTTTCAGAGAATTCACACGGGCGTGTGGAAATTCCACACGGCCGTGTGAATCATTTTTCAGCCAGACAAAAACTTCACACGGGCGTGTGGAAATTCCACATGGCCGTGTGAAGCCCCCGATAAGTCCGATTTTAAAGCCGCGAGTCAACAATATAAAAGGGGATTTTGGAGACCTTTTGATATATCTTTTGTCCTATCTTTCTCCTCAACTTAGGAAGTACGGCTAGGGTTTTGGAGAGGATTTCGTGGAGGTTTAGCGCTTGTCATCAGCATCTTCATCGATGTTCGACGGCCGCACGAGACCACGGCCACACCATATACAAGGGGGTTTTCATCAATGTCTTTGATTTGTACTTTCTTTTCTATTTTGATGAACATGTATAGCTCCATGAGGAGCTAAACCCCCTGAGGGTATTCGGACTTGTAAACTCTAGGGTTTTTATGTTTCTTTGAATTGTTATTATGCTTTTCCATTATTGATGAATAAAAATTGAGTTTCAATCTTAATTTCATCTTGTTAATGTTTTCCCTTAGACGTGACACTAGGGTTGAAAACAATTTAGGTTACCCTTTGGAGGTGTGACAACTCCATTAGGGTTAGACTACTTAAGATTGAAGAGGGTTGAGAGGGAGAGTTGTGAGGTAGCGATATACCCCTTTCCCTTCCGACGTGGTTTCTCCTTACCTCCGTTTCCTTGACTTCATAGCGGTCGAAATAGAGTGGAGTGCTAGGCAGATAAACTCCCTTGGGGCTTAGTTACACAAGTAACAGAGTGAAATGTTGAAGTGAATCCTATGCGCTGGGGCTTAATCTAGACTAGGGTTCTTCCACCTGGACCAAAGGGTTAGAACTACACATAGGAACAGGTTTTACCACTAGGAATCCCTAGAGCTTAAAGCAATCCCACGCAGTGTGAGGTTTAGGTAGATATACTCCCCTGGGGCTTAGTCGTGTGAGCGATAGAGTGAAGGGTTCATGACACGACCCCTTGCGTGTGTCCCGCAAGTGCACGGGTTATCGAAGTAATAAAATACCCTGGTGAGTGGGTAGTCTTATCCACAGGGAATAGTATTCAGAAACAAGTGTTATCGCTATTTAGCTATGATGGGAATCGATGATGAGAAAACTATATATGTATAGATGTAAAAGAAAATAAAAGAGTGCAAGAAGAATAATGAGGGTAGGAGAGCCAATCGATATAACGATGGGGTACCCGGACAAAGCTCCCCCTAAACTAATTCTTCTAGTGTAAAACTTGTATTATGCTCTACAATTGATGCATATTGAGTCGAGGATATCCTTAAACACACGGTCCCAAACCTAAGGTCAACCGTAACTAACCCCAACATTATGTCCCGACATTAGGATTCACTACGACCCTTGACTCTCGTTGACCTGTCAACTAAGCCCCAGGGGAGTCTATATTCCTAAGCCTAACACTACATGGGATTGCTTTAGGCTCTAGGGATTCCTAGTGATAAAATCTGTTCCTATATGTAGTTCTAACCCTTTGGTCCAGGTGGAAGAACACTAGTCTAGATTAAGCACCAGTGCGTAGGATTCACTTCAACCCTTCACTCTGTTACTCGCGTAACTAAGCCCCAGGGGATTTTATCTATCTAGCACTTCACTCTATCTCGACCGCTAATTAACTAAGGAAACGGAGGTAGGGAGAAATCACATTGGAAGGGAAAGGGGATACATCGCTACCTCACAACTCTACCTCTCAACCCTCTTCAATCTTAAGTAGTCTAACCCTATAGGAGTTGTCACACCTCCAAAGGGTAACCTAAATTGCTCTCAACCCTAGTGTCAGATGTAAGGGAAAATCAATACAAGAATAAATCAAGATTGAAACTCAATTAAATTCATCAATAAAGAAAGCATAATTAAAGTCATAGAAACAATATCATCCTAGGGTTTACAAGTCCGAATACCCACTAGGGTTTAGCTCTCCATGGAGCAATACAAAATCAATAAAGAGATTAAGAACATATGCATAAAAATCATAAAGAAAACCCCCTTGTAGATCGTATTGATGGTCTTGTGGAGCCACCTAGTCTTCTCCACGAATCCCTTGTCAAGCCTAGGGCACAACTCTCCAAAGACCTCCAAGAACCTTTCCAAACCCTAGCCGAAAGCCCCCAAAAGATTGGCAAGAGATAGAAGGGGAGGTCACCAAATAGATATAAAACGGGCTATTTATAGGCTGAAATCGGAGTTACACACGCCCCTGTGGATTTTCCACACGGGCTGCTGAATTTCCACACGCCCGTGTGTTAATTCCACACACCTGTGTGGAAATTCTGTTTTACTGATTTTCGGCGGACTTTGAACAGTAACTTGCTACAGTATTCCCTACAGTGCTTTCGCTACAATATGGCAGTGTCGAATTTACACACGCTCGTGTGAAGTTTCTGGCTTGCTAGAAAAATTAATTCACACGGCCGTGTGGAATTTAAACATGCCCGTGTGAACTCTCTGAAATCCTGATTTTCGGCAGAAAGTGAACAGTAGTTTGCTATAGTGTTGCTACAGTACAAAAGCTACAATGATGCTACAGTACTCACCGAAAATGCTCCCGAATTCATCGTTCTTGATCGAGCCCGTTGAATTGGGCACACAATCAACGTTAGATTATGTCGATTACTTCATTTCTCTTCATTGGCAAAGTTCTCCAATGCTACACGAGTTATAGACTTTTGTGAGTGTGACTGCCCTTGTGCCCCTCCAATGGAGGTTGGTACACACCCACAAGTCTAGACTCGTGCCTTGTTCCTTGCAAAAGTGCAAAAGGAGAGCTAAACCCTAGTGGGTATTCGGACTTGTAAACCCTAAGATGATATTGTTTCTATGACTTTAATTATGCTTTCTTTATTGATGAATTTAATTGAGTTTCAATCTTGATTTATTCTTGTATTGATTTTCCCTTACATCTGACACTATGAGCATTCTACGAGTAAGGGGAACTCAAAACATTCCATAAGGTTACCAATGCTATAGCTAAAAACATTGGAGGGCCACAAGGACTTATTTATATACGAAAAACAAGAAAGGAAGTAGTAGCTTCACACAACCTCGAATGTAGCCCTTTCCTAGGAGTCCGCCAAAGGTGGCTTTCACTCTTTCGAGGAGGTAGCTCTTTCTACCGAGGTAGTAGCTTTCACTCATCCCATGAGATAGCTCTTTCTCTCATTAGGGCATAACTTGTATCCTACTTATGAGAGTAGCTACATACTTCATGGGTGGTAGCTTTTTCCACCTCAAATGCATACATAAAACAAAGCAACTATTCACAAACTCATATATATATATTTTTTTTCTTTTTCTCTTTTCCATATATATTTTGTTTTCATTTTTTCCATCTTTTTCATATATTTTTTTATATGCATTTTCCAAAGTAAAACTAACAACGATGATAAACTTGTCCTTAAAAACTTCAAGATTGAGTTTCCAAAAGATTCCAAGAGTAAGTTGTGCAACATAAGATAATCGAGCAAAAATTCACTAAAAATTCAAGTAGAAACTAGAGCATGATAGGATACAATGTTAAAAATTCTCCTAAACTTTAAGAATACAACCGTTGCAACTAAGGTGAACCGCCATAGGCTACATGAGCATAAGCAATTGAACGCACAAGTAAATGTGTGTGCAATGTGAACTCTCCCCCACACTTAAGATGTACATTGTCCCCAATGTACGCATATAAGAACAATAAAAATATAGCAATCAAACAACAATATGTGGGAATGGGCAATTGAAACAATACTCCCCTGAACTCCAAGTGTTGCGTTTGATGGAGCTATGTTCATTGAGAATTGAGTCTCAATGGGTTGTGGAGCACACATGGTCCCATGACCGTGTCCATGACTATTCCTCAATTTCCTTACATCCAAGACCATCTGCACATATACACAAGGGAGTTCAGTGAAGCTCAATAAAATTAAAATAAAACAAAAGAAATATAAAACTAGAAACGCCTCAAGCGTCGGTGTCGTCTACTACTGGTGCCGATGCTGTTGTTGATAGTGATCTTGGTGCTGAAAAAGAAAGAAAAGATTGACGAAGAAAAGGAGAAAAGATGCTTGCCGATGAAATGGAAATCAAAAACTTCGAATATTGCCGAAAAACGACTTAAGAACTCCTTAAAAGGACGAAGAGAGGGTTGGGAAGATGGGAGGAAACATTCCTTGAGTGCGGAGGCATTTAGAATCGAAAAGGCACAAATAGATTTTAAAAGAAACCACAACCTTTTGTGTTCTGCGTATCCACACGGCCGTGTGAAAATTCCACACGGTCGTGTGCCTCCACTGGAATCAGTCACAGGGGCAATGACACACCCTGTGTTTCCTCTGCTTGCTCTCCAGAACATACACACGGCCGTGTGGAAATTCCACACGGCCGTGTGCCCAACTTGGCCAAGCACAAGGCCGGCCACAGGGGTACCCACAGGCCCCTGTGGCCTCTCTAGATATCCCGAAAAACTCTAAGTGTTCCACACAGACGTGTGAGAAATCTACACGGCTGTATGCTTTTCACAGGACCTTTCACAGGGGCGGCCACACGTCCCTGTGTTTTCTCGAGATGAAAGGGAAACTCTGCAGAATTTCCACACGGCCATGTAAGAAATCCACACGGCCGTGTGCCGTAACACATGGGCACTCACAGGGGCATCCACACGCCCCTGTGGACTCTCTAGAATGAGAGTTGAAGTTCTGCAGAATTACACACGGCCGTGTGCACTTCACTGGGTCGCTCACAGGGGCAGCTACTCGGCCCTGTGTCGCTCGGGATGAGCTCTGAGATGGTTCACACGGCCGTGTGGAAACTCCACACGGCCGTGTGTTTCCTCTGGATGACTTAGAAAAAATCACAAGCTTTGCAGAAAATTTCAGAAACACATTCATAACACTTAGAGCCTGTATAAACGATAAAAACACAACCAGAGATTTATGAAAACACACTTAAACGACCCAAAACTTCGACAATCACAATTAGGTACACTACAACACCAATAATCCATAACAAATCGTAGCATACGCATAATAAAATCAAAACACCGAAACTAGGCAATTATTCATGCTAAAAACTAAACTAAAGCCTAGAAAAGCAATAAAAACTTGGGTTGCCTCCCAAGAAGAGCTTGTTTAATGTCACTAAGCTTGACGTACCTCTTTCTTACATTATGGCGGCTTGAAAAGAGTGTGTTCCTCCCGATAAGAACTTGCATAGCTACTTCCTTTGAACCAAAAATCTACTTGCCGGGGTGGAGTATTTGGAGGAGAGTCCAACCATCTTACTTTTGGCCTCCAAGGAAACAATTTGGGTTGGGAATTGTCCAAGCTTAGCATAGGTGGGTCATTGGATGGTTTAAATATCCTCCCCACATCTTGTCCCAAACCCAATATCTCTTTCTTGCTTTTTGTGAGTTGATCAATCCCAAAGAACGGTGCTTGTTCCATTACCTTAGGGTTTGCTTCTTCTTGTGTATTCTCGTCTTGAAAGGAGCATGACACTAGCAAGTCCCCTTGAAAATTTTCTTGCTTACAAGCACCATCTTCATTCAAGCAATCCCAATTCTCCAAATGACGTTATTCTTTTTCCTCTTCAATCTCTACAGCAACATACTCGGTCTGCCCCATTTCTTCATTATCGTTCACTTCCACATCACCTCTACAAGGAAGTTGGGTTGCTTGCTCAAAAACTTCATTTTCCTTGGAGAGTGTGTCAAGTATCCATCCTAATTGATGCTCAAGGTTGTTATAGGAGGCTTCATGAGATTTTCGTGTGGCTTCCATACTTTGGCAAGAGGCATCGGATGCTTTAAAAAAGTTATCTAGCGTTTTTTTCCACTGAGGTTCATCCTCTTCAAGTATCTCATCCTTTTGAAATTGCTCTTAAGGTTCTTCCCAATATTGTCCATCATTATTCCATAAAAAATTTTGGTAGCTCCTCTCATTTGGATGGTGTGTGCTGTAGCCTCGATTGCTCTGTTGTTGTGAAGCAATAATTCAATCAAGCTTTGTACTGAGACCTTCAACTTGAGAATATAGCTCAATGAATGCATCAATCTCCATTTAGACTCCTCGCAAGAAAAAGTAAAACAAAACCAAAGAAAACAAATAAGAATGATGGAAGAATAAGAAAAGGTGAAATAGAATGAATGATGTATAGCTAAATTAGCAAAATACAAATGTCTCTAAAACGCCTATTCCCCGGCAACGGCGGCAAAAACTTGACACGACCCCTTTCGTGTGTCCCGCAAGTGCACGGGTTGTCGAAGTAATAAAATACCCTGGTGAGTGGGTAGTCGTATCCACAGGGAATAGTGTTCAGAAACAAGTGTTATCGCTATTTAGCTATGGTGGGAATCGATGATGAGAAAAGTATATATGTATAGATATAAAAGAAAATAAAAGAGTGCAAGAAGAATAATGAGGGTAGGAGAGCCAATCGATATAACGATGGGGTACCCGGACAAAGCTCCCCCTAGGACTAATGTTTCTAGTGTAAAACTTATATTATGCTCTACAATTGATGCCTATTGAGTCGAGGATATCTTTAAACACACGGTCCCAAACCTAAGGTCAACCGTGACTAACACCAACATTATGTCCCGGCATTAGGATTCACTACAACCCTTGACTCTCGTTAACCTGTCAACTAAGCCCCAGGGGAGTCTATCTTCCTAAGCCTAACACTACATGGGATTGCTTTAGGCTCTAGGGATTCCTAGTGATAAAACCTGTTCCTGTATACAGTTCTAACTCTTTGGTCCAGGTGGAAGAATTCTAGTCTAGATTAAGCACCAGTGCGTAGGATTCACTTCAACCCTTCACTCTGTTACTCGCGTAACTAAGCCCCAGGGGAGTTTATCAATCTAGCACTTCACTCTATCTCGACCGCTAATTAACCAAGGAAACGGAGGTAGGGAGAAATCACATCAGAAGGGAAAGAGGATACATCGCTACCTCACAACTCTCCCACCCAACCCTCTTCAATCTTAAGTAGTCTAACCATATAGGAGTTGTCACACCTCAAAAGGGTAACCTAAATTTCTCTCAACCCTAGTGTCACATCTAAGGGAAAATCAATACAAGAATAAATCAAGATTGAAACTCAATTAAATTCATCAATAAAGAAAGCATAATAAAAGTCATAGAAACAATATCATCCTAGGGTTTGCAAGTCCTAATACCGACTAGGGTTTAGCTCTCCATGGAGCAATACAAAATCAATAAAGAGATTAAGAACATATGCATAAAAACCATAAAGAAAAGCCCCTTGTAGATCGTATCGATGGTCTTGTGGAGCCGCCTAGTCTTCTCCACGAATCCCTGGTTAAGCCTAGGGCACAACTCGCCGAATCGACGCCGACGAAAGCTCCCCCAATAGCTTTTTTCCAAAGGATGTCGATGTCGATGCCGTATAATCGCCTCCAAAGACCTCCAAGAACCTCTCCAAACCCTAGCCGAAAGCACCCCAAAAGATTGCCAAGAGATAGAAGGAGGTGGGGTCACAAAATAGATCTGAAAACGGGTTATTTATATGCTGAAATCGGGGTGAAATCGGAGTTCCACACGCCCCTGTGGATTTTCCACACGGGCTGCAGAATTTCCACATGACCGTGTGTTAATTTCACACGGCCGTGTGGAAATTCTGTTTTGCTGATTTTCGGCGGACTGTGAACAGTAACTTAATACAGTATTTTGCTACAGTACTTTTTTTACAGTACACGGCCGTGTGGAATTTCCACACGCCCGTGTGAACTCTCTGAAATCCTGATTTTCGGCAGAAAGTGAACAGTGGCTAGCTACAGTGTTGCTACATCACAAAAGCTACAATGATGCTACTGTAACTCACCGAAAAATGCTCCCGAATTTATCGTTCTTCATCGAGGCCGTTGAATTGGGCACACAATCAACGTTAGATTATGTCGATTACTTCAATTCTCTTCATTAGCAAAGTTCTCCAATGCTCTACATGAGTTATAGACTTTTGTGAGTGTGACTACCCTTGTGCCCCTCCAATGAAGGTTGGCACACACCCACAAGTCTAGACTCGTGCCTTGTTCCTAGCTTGGTCCGAGAACTCCTCAACAATGGCGAACATAACCTATTCTTGCTTCTTTTTCTCTAAATCTTCTCCACAACCCTTCAATGCACAAAAGAACACAAATACACACTAATTAGTGATTAAATCTGAGGAAAGTAATGCTCAATGTAAGATAATAATAATTTGTATTACTATAGCACAAGCACTTATCAGTTGACGTGAATCCTAATACCGGGGCATAGTATTGGGGTTAGTCACGGTTGTCCTTAGGTTTGGGACCGTGAGTTTTAGGATATCCTCAACTCAATTAACATCAATAGGGAAGTATAATAGCATAGTCCTGCACTAGAAACATAGATCCTAGAGGTAGCTTGTCTGGATACCCTATTTCATTCATTGCTAGTCCCCTCTATTCTCTTTTACTTGCACTCTCTCATCTTCCATATTTCTATTTAATTTCTTGTCTTTCATTCTGTTTGATTCTATATTCACTCATTGATCCTATTATTGCTTTTCCATACGCCGCATAGTTTTATTAGTGAAATCTCATATTCTAAATCCCTATTCCCTGTGAATTCGACTACCCTCTCACCAGGGTAAATTTTATTACTTCGACAAACCCATGCACTTGCGGGATACACGCAAGGGGTCGTGTCACCCAGCAACTACTAAAGTCCATGGCAAGCAATGAATCTCATTGGGCCTCAAGAGGAATACCACAGAAAGGGGACGGAATCTATGAAGTTAGTTCCAGTGATGCTCTTGCTACAAAAGTTGACATGTTATCTAGGAAGCTAGACATGCTCATGGGTAGTAGTTCAAAGTCAGAATCAGTGATTAGTTGTAGCACTTGCGGTGGTGTGCATGGAGCTACCCAATGTCCTATTGCTAGCTCCTCCATCGCACCTATTGAGACCGGTGATTATTTTAGTGGCCCAAGACCGCAAGGGAACCCTTACAGCTCAACCTGCAATCTGGGAGTGAAATACCAGATTTTCGAGTTTTTATCCTTTTTGATTTAAGTTTTTAGCTAGAGCAATGATAACCTTATGCAATGTTTTGATTTTCCCTTACTTGTAGAATGCTTCTTTTGCATACTTTTGGTGAACCTAAGGCCGAGCACTTTCAATTATTCTTCCCAAGTACTTTCACGTTCTATTTTGCTTGAGGACAAGCAAAAGCTTAAGTGTGGGGGGATTTGATAAGTGCTTGTGTTATATTGACGCGAAGCGTTATTATCTTAGTTTGAGCATCTATTTTATCAGATTTTATCACTAAATAGTGTGTGTTTGTGTAATCTTATGCATTGTAGGTTCGTGGAGCTAATTTGTAGAAAACGAACGAAGTTAGATCGTGTTCGCCATTGTTGGGAGGTTTTCGGACCAAGCAAGGAACAAGGCACGAACTTGGACTTGTGAGTGTGTGCCAACCTCTTTTGGAGCGGCACAAAGGCTCTACATTCACAACAAGTCTAACTCGTGTAGCCTAGGAGAACTTCACCAAGAAAGAGACTTGAAGCAATCGACACGATCTACCATTGATTGTGTGCCCAATTCAATGGCCTCGATGAAGAACAACGTATTCGGGAGCATTTCGGCAAGTTACTGTGCATTTTCTATCGAAGAACAAGTTTCCAAAGAATTCCCACGGGCGTGTGGAATTAACACACGGCTGTGTGAATCATTGTCCAGCAAGCCAGAGACTTCACACGGGCGTGTGGAAATTCCACACGGTCGTGTGAAGTAATTTTTCAGGAAGACAGAAACTTCACACGGGCGTGTGGAAATTCCACACGGCCGTGTGAAGCCACGATAAGTTCAAATTTAAAGCCGCACTTAGCCTATTTAAAGCCCGATTTGGGATCCTTGGACATATCTTTTGACCTATTTTTCTCCCCAACTTCTGGAGAGCGCGGCTAGAGTTTCGGAGAGGACTTTGTGGAGGATTGGAGCGCGTCATCGGCATCGTCACCGACGTTCGACGGCCACACAAGACCACAGCCACACCATACGCAAGGGGGTTTTCATCGATGTCTTTATTTTGTGCTTTCTCTTATACTTTGATGAACATGTATAGCTCCATGAGGAGCTAAACCCCTCATGGATATTCGGACTTGTAAAACCCCAGGACTATTATGTTTCTATGATATTGTTATTATGCTTTTCCATTATTGATGAATAAATTCGAGTTTCAGTTTTAATTATCTTTTGCTATTGTTCTTCCTTAGCCGTGACACTAGGGTTGAGAACAATTTAGGTTGCCTTCTGGAGGTGTGAGAACTCCTTAGGGTTAGACTACTTAAGATTGAAGAGGGTTGAGAGGGAGAGTTGTGAGGTAGCGATGTACCCCTTTCCCTTCCGACGTGGTTTCTCCCTACCTCCGTTTCCTTGATTTCATAGCGGTCGAGATAGAGTGAAGTGCTAGGCAGATAAACTCCCCTGGGGCTTAGTTACGCAAGTAACAGATTGAAGGGTTGAAGTGAATCCTATGCATTGGGGCTTAATCTAGACTAGGGTTCTTCCACATGGACCAAAGGGTTAGAACTACACATAGGAACAGGTTTTACCATTAGGAATCCCTAGAGCTTAAAGCAATCCCATGTAGTGTGAGGTATAGGTAGATATACTCCCCTGGGGCTTAGTTGACAGGTCAACAAGAGTCAAGGGTCGTAGTGAATCCTAATACAGGGACATAATGTTGGGATTAGTCACGGTTGACCTTAAGTTTTGGGACCGTGAGTTTAAGGATATCCTCGACTCAATTAACATCAATAGGAAAGTATAATAGCATAGTCTTGCACTAGAAGCATAAGTCCTAGAGGTAGCTTGTCCGGATACCCTATTTCATAATCACTGCTAGTCCTTCTCTATTTACTCCTACCTGCACTCTCCCACCTGTCATCTTTCTATTTTAATTCTTATCTCTTTATATTTGCTTACATATTCATTCATTGATTATAATCTCACTTTTCGTACACCACATAGCTAAATAGTGAAATCTTGTGTCTTAAATCCCTATTCCATGTGGATTCGACTACCCACTCACCAGGGTAATTTTATTACTTCGACAAGGCCGTGCACTTGCGGTATACACGCAAAAGGTTGTGTCAGGCTGGCTGCGGTGGGTGGGTGAAGAATCGATTAGGGCAAGATCAAGATGCCAACTACCAAGATTCGTGAGCACTAAGCAAGAGATTAAGACAAAACACAAAAGGGCCATCTAATTTTTAATTCATTTAATTTTTTTAAAAAATATTTTTTTAAATTAAATTAAGGGGCGGGCTAGCCCGCCCAAAGCCCGTCCCGCCCCTCCCAGGACTGTAACCCAAACGGGTTAACCCGTTTAGGCCCACTTCCAAATGGGCCTACAAAAGGCCAACCCAACCTGCCAATTTTTGTTGGCGGGGCGGGCCGACCCGACGGGTTAGGCCCATTTTGACAGCTCTAAACATGAAATTTTCTCACACACCCTTAATTAATTGTAAAATTCTTATTTAATGAAGCTGATAAGCTTGCTTCCTAATTTTAAGATATAATAAAGACTTTGTTTCCGCGTTGAAATTTGGGTAATTTTTTTAGCTTGAATCAATTAAGTAAAACTACAAATAAAACACTGTAATATTTATTTATTTAAATTATACAATTTTTGACACTTATGATTTATTTATTATTAGTTAGTAACATATTATTTTTAAAATTAATTATTTTGGTTACTTATTTAAATTCTAAGTTAACTTTTTATTTATTGATTGCTTTACTTGATACTAATTGAAGTATTTTCTTTAAAAGTTGGGATCATGAAAATATATTTACTATGAAATTATTTCAATAAATATCTTGGTATGCTTTTCAGCTTGACAAATAAATTATTTGCTATCATTTTCATGATGGTTAAGATTTAGTTTTGAACTTATTGAAATGTTGAATTTGAAGATTTAAATTATTTCCTATTATGATTGTTTTTAGTCTTGATATGGACTCTCGATGACCCTGTTCGACCCTGTTATTGGATGTTAAACATTGACCATGTCAATATGAAAATTTTGAAAAAGTGACTATAGTTTAGTGCAATGTTGTGGGTGTATTATTTTATGATTTTGTTTTTTGGGTTGTTTCCTTAAACCATACTCATACAATGCAATGCTCCAAAGACTTTAATGCAACTTTGTATGTGTCTTTCATTGAGTGTACCTATATATTTGCACTTATTTATTATTTTTCAAGATAAAATTTGTGACTATAAATGATAAAAAAAAAAAGAAATTTACATAATAAGATAATATTGAAAACTTTCCGTTAATGCCTCTTCATACATGTCTTGTGAGACAAATATATAACTCTAGTAAGCCATTCGTTCTATGAACCCTAATTAAATTTAAATAACTAAACTCATATGGTTTTAATTTGTATGCCATTTCATATCCATGATTCAATTGTGTAGTTGTATTTGAAGGAATTCACTCCACTTATATGAGCAAATATAAAGCCTGTGAACTGTGATTCACTACCAATATAATAAGATTCTAAAAGACCTTGAAGAATAATATGATATAATATGTCATATATATATATATATATATATATATATATATATATATATATATATATATATTATCATTGTCAAAGATTTGATTATTATATCTTATTGTTTTATCATTTCTTATATTTTCATACATATTTGCAGGATAAATTAAAATTATGGACTCCGCCTCTTTGAATCAAAGTGTGAACTTAGATGAACAAGAATTGGAAAGCAGTAAATCGAGCAAAGAGACAAGTAAAAAGGCAAAAGAATTTTCCGATGTTTGGAATTTTTTTATAAAGAAGGGGGTGGATCACGATGGCATACAAATAGCAGAATGCAAGGGATGTAAGAAAGAATACAAATGTCGGGGTAAAAGGTATGGGACTTCTTCATTGAGGCGCCACAAGGATAACTGCAAAATGATTAAATTCAATGATGTAGGACAAATGTTTATTGATCATGAAGGGAAGATAAGTTCAAAGAAAATAGATCAAAATTGCACGTGACTTATTAGCTGCGGCAGTTATAAAACATGATTTGTCATTTTCATTTATTGAATATGATGCCATTAGAGCTTGGATAAAATATGTAAATCTTGATGGCATTTGCATTTCAAGAAATACTCTTGTTTCTGATATTATAAGAATATATATGAGGGAGAAAGGGAAACTTAAGCATGTTTTGGGTAATATTCAGAATAGAATTTGCTTAACTTTAGATGTGTGGATTGCATGCAATAGTGAGGGTCACATTTGCTTAACAGGGCATTTTGTTGATGAAAATTGGAAATTGAAGAGTAAAATTGTTAATTTTGCTAAATTGCCACCTCCATACTCAGGAGATGAATTGGCTGCAAAGTTATTTTCACTTTTGAAAGAATGGGGAATTGAGAAAAAAGTGCTTTCTTTGACATTGGATAATGCATCTAGCAATGACAATATGCAAGATATTCTGAAAAGAGCAACTGTCTTTGCATGATAGTTTATTATGTGGTGGTGAATTTTCCACATTCGTTGTTCTGCTCACATTTTGAATCTCATTGTACAAGAAGGTTTGAAAGTAGCTCATGATGCTTTGCATAAAATCAGAGAATCTGTCAAATATGTGAAGGGTTCAGAAAGTAGAATGAAAAAATTTGAAAAATGTGTAGGCGCAGTTGGCAACATCGGCACTAGTATTGGCTTGCGATTAGATGTATCCACCCGTTAGAATTCGACATATTTGATGTTGGATAGTGTTATTAAATATAAAAGGGCATTCGCTTCTCTTCAATTGAATGATAGAAATTATAAGTATTGTCCTTGAAATGTAGAATGGAAAAGAGGAGAGAAAATATATGAGTTTTTGGAGCCTTTTTATGACACTACCAACTTGATATTGGGACCTTCTTATCCTACATCAAACTTGTATTTTATGCAAGTTTGGAAGATTGAAGTTTTATTAAAAGAAAGCTTGTCAAGTGAAGATGTGGTGATTAGTGACATGTGTAGAAGGATGAAGAAAAAGTTTGATAAATATTAGAGACAATATAGTATGGTGCTTGCATTTGGGGCTATTCTTGATCCAAGAATTAAATTGTCAATGTTGGAGTATTTTTATGGGAAGGTTGAGAGTGATTCTACTAAATGCCAAGATAAGGTGTCACTTGTGAGAACAAAGCTAAACACACTTTTTCAACATTATTCAAATGCTAATGAGTCAAGTTCTTCACAACCACAATTTTCTTCTATCATTACACCTACATCTACACAAGGTGGTGGAGAAATGAAAAGTAAGGGCAAAAAAATCTTTGATGTAAGTGTTATAACGCTTTGTTTCTTTCTTTTTCTATTTCTTTAATTTGCTAACTTTTTTTTATGATAACATATGCTAATTATTAAATATAGGAAATTAAAGCATTTGAGAGTCAATCAATTACAAGTGCGGGGAAATCTCAATTGGATCTTTATTTGGAGGAGCCAAATCTTGAGTTTGCATATTATGAAGATTTGGATGTGTTGGAGTATTGGAAAAATCATAAGCATAGGTTCCCAATTCTTGCATTAATGGCAAGTGATGTCTTGGCTATCGCAATAACAACTGTTGCATCTGAATCGTTTTTTTTTTCTATTGGTGCTGGTGTGCTCAACAAATATAGAAGTTGTACCCTTTTGAAAATGTACAAGCTCTCATTTGCATCGGTAATTGGTTTCATGGTTATAACATTGGTAATTTACAAGTTATTAATTTAAATTGTTTATTTAGTTGAAATCTTGAAATATTTGTTTATATTAAATTTAATTTTTAACTAATTTTTATATTTGGGGGTTTTTAATACTTTTTATGTAGATAATGAAGATGAAGCAAATACTAAACCAACTACATCCGGTGAGGGTTCAAGCATTTTTTAGGTTATTGATGAAGATAGAACGGAATGAGGAGATGGAGAAGATGGAAATTTGTAATGAACTTCAAATTTAATGGTTGATGAATTTTAAATTTGTAATGAACTCTATTATTTATTGTATGTCTTAAGACTTAAGAGGGAGAGAAACATGAAGATTGAAGACTTAAGTTGGCATGTGATGGAAATATGGAATTGTTGTTGCTTTTAAATTTTTAATGTATGATAATGATGATATATGTTTTAGGTGCTTTTATGTAAGTTCATGATATTGATATTTGTCTTATATATGGTTGGTGTTGAATCTTGATGTGGGGATTTTTGAATGTTGGGCTAATTGGTTAATTTGGTTGTATATATTGTTATTTTGCTTATTTTATTATTTTAGGTATGTGATTTATTATAATCTCTTTTGGTTTGGTTTGTTAATATATATATATATATATATATATATATATATATATATATATATATATATATATAATTTTTAATTATTTTAATTTTTTAGCGGGCTAGCCCGCTCAACCCGCCAACCCAAGGCCGGTTGGGTCGGGTTGGCATTTTGCTAACCAGCCAAATGGCTGGCCGGCCCGCCCCGCCCCGCCTAATGGTGGGTTTTGGTGACCCACGGGCCGGCCCGCCCCACCGGCCCGTATTGACAGCTCTATTAATGGTTGTAGCAAGGATATTATAATATATGGGTTTAGGAGGGTTCCATATGCAAAAAAAGAACTAGCTAGTATAGCTAGCGAGAATAACATCCCATCCAATCATGGGTTAATGCAAAGGTATACATAACTATCCACTTTAATGGGGACTGTAAAGAAATTCAACAACCTGTGGGCACAAGAATATGGTTAAGTGAAGCACAAACCTAGAGTAATTAATTCTCCTTATTTTAATAATAAAATCATTCTATGTATCCTCAATGGAATATCACTAAAATACAAATATATAACATTTGTACAATTCAAGTAAGACTTGGTAACCTTTATGACTCTTCAGGACTAAATCTAGTATAGTATGGTCTATACTTTCCCAAATCACAAAATTCCTGTTTTTGAGAAGCCTAAATCCAAAGGACTATGGCATATAAATTTCATAATGTTTGGGGTACAACTCAACCTATAGCTTTTATTTAAATTTCTAGTTATTTTTATAGACTTGTAATTCAGACATATCCCTTTTAAACATATATATTTCTCAACCTACATCTCTAAAAGTAAAAACTATTCTACTAGCAATTAGCTAATTTAGGAAGGATCAACTTTTGTATTTACCCAATTCAATCTATAAAATAATGAAAAATATCATTCAATCTTCAGGTTTTGCATAGGAATCTCATCCGATATAGCTTTACTAATAGCACTATATATCATAAACTACACATGCATAGAATTTAAATATTGCCGTGGCTTAAGACGAGACTCTACACCTTTCATATTTTGCTCTTTTTAAAATTCTTTCACTCAGACCTTTGAAATTGAAGAAAGATTTGTGCTATTTAATTAACAAAGCCATGCGATTTTTTATCCTTACAATTCCTTGAGTAAAACATGGAATAATTTATACATTAAACACCCTTTCAATTACCACATTTGTGAGTTAATGAATCCTTCATTCTATTTTCTAAATAGGCATGGCATGAAGATTATTTAACATCATCTATAGTAGTAACAACTCATTCTTGCTGTAATTGTCTCTATGGAGTTTGAGTTTGAGTTTGAGTTTTTCTTTATTTTTGTTTATTTGGCTCAAACCAAATTAGGAGTGATTTGATGCAGCAAAATCATAGGATACCGTCACACATTGGAGGGGATTTTGTGATTGTTTTATTTGTTTCATTTAAATAGCATGTTAAATTAGATTTGATAAGGAGCTAATTACATCTTAATATTGTGATATGATTATTTTGTTAGGATTAAAATTTCAAATTTGTGGGACCCAATTTATATGATATATAAACTTTTTAACTGATATTTCACTGATATACTAATGTTACCAGTAAATCATGTTTTTATTATAAAAACCAGTGAATCAACTGCCATCAAATCTTTGTTAAAAATTTGAAATTTTATATATTATTGGCAAGGCAAGCCACATTAACCAAGATCCATTCTATAAAACAGACACTACAAGAAAAATCTCAAATCGGCACCGAAAAATCGGCACGGAAATGAGTTTAAATACCGTGCCAAACTAATCTTGGCACTGTATTTGGCACGGAAAAATAACCGTGCCTATAGCAATGGTGGCAAATGTATTTTGGCACCGTTTTTTTAAACGGTACCAAACTTTGTCACCGTTTTTAGCACAGTTATTTACTTTTGTGCCAAACATTACAAATAATTTTTGGTACGGCCTTTGGTTCCATGTTTGTCACTGTTTTGGCACGGTTTTATTGGTTTGGTATTTGGCACTGTTTTTTGGCACGATTTTGTTTATTATAATTTTTTCACGGCATTTGGCACGTTTTAGGCAAACTTTTTTTGTTATGACTTTTGGCACTCTTTTGTTTATTCTGTGACAAAACTAATTTATATAAAATTAATTTTATTTAAATTTTCTTCAATTGCACCAGTACAAATTGAAACTGAGAAAGTTACAAAAGGCAATACAACACAAGAAATAATACCATTCATCTATTGATTCATTCTCAACATTCAACACCAAACCATAAATTAAAAAGAACAACTGTGAAACAATACACAAAAATAAAAACATGATACATCCCACCAAAGCAGTTTATCATAACAAGTAAAATGAATACTGAAATAAATGGGCGGAAGTAAACTGTACATTTGTTTGCATGTGAAACCAACAACTAGGAAAAACTCACTAAGACATGAAGTGGTTTATCTTGTGAAGAAAATCTAGAAGCAAAGGCCTTGACTTCACTGATAGATGAAAGATCACAGACCTACCATTAACAATTAACTTGTTGAACTATGAACTCACAAGTATTACAGAAACAAAAAACCACAAGAAAAATATAACCTCAAGATGTATGTTTGGGTTTTCAGTCTTTGTCTGCATTTCAGAGAGTTAATAGGAGAGATTGGAGTCCTAAAGAACATAACTAACGCCATAATGACCACCACACGCTTCACACAGTTGTCGATAGAATGAGTGACTGGAGATATCTCGGCCAAGATCATGTACGAAACCTGTGAATTTGGTGAAGAAGCATGAGAAGTGATATGAACAAAAGCCAATGTGGCAAGCGGTTTTCATGTTTTAAAGAATTAGATCATTTGTAAGAAACCATAAAAAAATAGTCACTTGGATTGATCTTGAAAACAAAAAGCATGATATGAAAATAGTTTGAAAAGAAGTGCAATGATTCACCTGTTGATAACCATGGAAACAAAGCCCAGAAAGAAAGGCCCTCATGTATATCTCCTTAAGATTTAAACCCTATAATGTGAAGAGTAGATCGCACATGTTAGAATTGGTATGAATAAAAGGTGGGATACAAGCAATATTTTCTCAAAATTTATACTCACAAAAGATTGCAAATGTGCAGGAGTAAACTTGGCACCTTTGACAAATAATAGAACCATAAGATTAGGCAAATTTACAAAGAAAAAGTTCGCCTATCTAAGAAGAGAAATGAAAAGATTATGGCAATTAATCATAGACCATTGAGAAGGATGCTTACCTGAATTTGGATAATTCTTTGGCTTTCCCCAAAAACTGCTCCAGCACCAACTATTATCAGTATCTTTTCGCTTCATTAACTGCACCTTAACATTTTCCTGCATTAAATGGAAAAATTATATGATGCAAATAAGACCAGCCATAACTTTATACAGTAATGCAGTCCCCATAACATACTGAAGACATTAGTGCATTGTCAAACAGAACGTAATTTGGTAACTAAAAACTTAACTCACTCCAAATTTTAACTTTCCAAACGAAAATTTGAGTTTTACCAGATTCTATTGATCAGTGTATGCCTTTAGAGACACACAACCAACCATCAACCCATGTCTGGTTTTATTTCTCTGACACTTGCTTGTTCATTCTTAACATATACAATTAATCAGAGCCAACAAGGGCAACAAAACAATTTAAGAAAACACAGAAGAATTCAAACAAACAATCTTAATTAATAAGAAAAACTTTCAAATAGCTATAAAAGGATCCAATAACAAGCAAGAACATAGAAAGAAAAATTAAGCAAAAGATACAAATGAAAATGCTTAGCAAATAAAGAAATTAATTGATTTTGTTATGATCACAAACCAGTTTCTTCAAAATTGTTAATTTGCAACAAAAATTCAAGGCTAACAAGCTAAAAACATATATTTAATCTTGTGATGATATTTTACAAGAGGAGTCTCATACTAAGAAAAGGATCATTTCAATTGTGTTCAATATCAATCCCTTCATTTTATAATCCTAAACTGCAAAGATGTGTAGCAGATAAGTAAGCAATGAGAGAAGTGTATAATAAACCGAAAGAAGCAATGCTGTATCTGCTCCCTGTGGATCTTTGAAAGTCACATGCGCTATTTGAGACCACTCATCTGCACTGTAGGCCAAAAAAAATTTCTAAGCTCCATGAAAAAGAACATCTTAGATCAAACTCAAAAAAAAAAAAAAAAACAACCTTTGCATCTCAACATACTCAATATCACCAGAAAACGAGAAGAACTCTCTCACATCCTTCTCAGATGCACTAAGTGACACATTGGTCACTTTCACTGTCCTCACCTGCAATCCCAGATCAAATTGGGGAAAATTCGTTTCAATTTCAACTATTCTCCACCATATAAACGTACATCGATTGAAAAAAAAAAATCAAATTTCAGAGCGATAAATCTTAAATTCAAGCACTAAAAATTCACTAAATTCCATTCTGCCAAAGAGAACGGATCATAAACCCTAGAATGGAAAAATTACATGGAAAAAACCCCTAAAAATTGTAGATCAAATCAAACACACAGATTAACAAACATGGATCGAAGAACCCTAGATAGTTGAGCTCAAATCGATAAGGAATTCTCAAAGGGGAATTCTCAAATCGATAAGGAATTCCAGCAAGCATTAACCCAACCTGTGATGCCCAAAAACCATTATATTCATCTATTCTAAGGAATATATAATCATAACAAAATCAAGGGCTAGTGGAATTCAAGTATAAAGCAGATAGTTCTATCTCAAAGAAAATGCATATACTGGAAATATTTATCTATAATTTTTTTATAAAAGATTAGTATAGATAGAGTAATAAAGGACGGTTACCATTGGGGGTGGATGAACAAAAAATAAAACAAATTAGGTATTAGATAGGGTAGAGTCGATTCCTAATAAGAAATATTTATGTATAATTTTTTTTTATAAAAAATTTACTTATTATCTCTAGATGTACATAAGAATTTAAAAAAAAAAATTAGTTTCGAAATAAATATTTCAAATCTCAATCTATAATAATATTGGAGAACTTTGCATTTACATAGCCCCTCCTCCTAAAAAATTAAGCGTTATTGTATTAAATTTTAAATTATTTCACAAAACACCTATCTTCTCCAGCATTTGACATTTCAATACCTTAAAAATTCTTCCTTCTCACATTTCACATCCAAAGTTCTCATTGAAGCTAAACAAAACTGTAGTAAATCATGAATGCAAATTATCATGGGTTTCAGTTTCAGAAAAGAAACAATCAATAAGGAATGAGTTTGCACTGCATAGTGCCTATGAATGACCTACAGATAACACATGGGAATGCAAAGCACTTGCTCATGTTTAGCTCTAGCAGCTCTTTTTTTCAAAAAATATGAAAAAAAGCACTTGCTTTTGCAAACTTGAACATGATTTGCAACAGAATAAGATGTTCACAGGATCATGAAAACTAGACCATTTGAGGAAAGACCTTATTGGGAGGAATATTTTGTCGCTGCTCCACATATGCAGTTGGGAACCATCCAGCCTTGCCCCTGCATTCTCCTTTAGACCATCCATTTGGACTCACCTACGTCGACGAGGAGTGTGATATTGAAGTCATAAGTAGGCCAAATTAACAAGGATAATAAATCGATGAATATTCTCATATTCTCATAAAACATAGCCGCATGAATTTGATGTGAAAAAATAATTTATTCACTAAATCTTATTATATATTAATGCTAATTGGATTTATTCACTCTATAATTAGAAGTCCATAAATAATAGTGCCAACTTATGCTAAACTTAATAGCTTAAAAAATAATTTATTACAATATATATAAATGTAAATAATATAACTCACAATATGCAAAATGGAGCCCACTGAATCAGCAATCACATCAGGTCTGTTAAATGGAGCCCAGGCATGCAAGTCACATTGGTTTACATAGAGAGGAGAAGCAGCAGCAGCAGCAACTGCAGTCCTTTTACTGTTCACATCATAAATCAGAGATGAATATTCTCATATTCTCATAAAATAGATGAATAAGTAAGTAAAACAAATGGCATGATGATTCCAGAATAATATGACTGTATAGCATAAGAGAAGAGGAGGAGGCTAGCCTTGGAGGTTGTTGTCAAGCAATCTGGATTAGGAGGTCCTGATGTGATTGGCCCACCACCATGAGTAGGCATTGCTAGCAGCACGCTGCAGCATCTCTGTCCTTGGCCTACCTTCTTCCTTGTCTACCAGGCCTGGAGCTAATGCTAATGGTAATCATGGAGAGATGAGCATGATGGAATGAGAGAATGAGGAGGTCAATGGAGGAGATGGCTAGAGATGGAACAAATGGAAGGGAATCATGCACCTCCAATAATCAAGGACGACCCTGTCATTACATCCCACTCTAATGTGGAGCTTTGCTGGAGCTTGCTTAGATTTGGTTCCGGATCCAGCTTAATAGGCCTCTCGCCCATGCTATATTTGGATTGTGTATCACTGGACCCACCTGTTAAAAAATAAAAAAAGCACTCTCAAATTTCAATTAAAATCTAATTAAATGGAATACATGAAATGGAGAAGCAAAGTGGTGAGATGAGATGAAAGATTTAGGACAATGTATGCTTTCCGTTTTTCTTTTCAATTAAAATGAAAAACTTTGTTTGTGCCAATCTCTCGTCTTTCCGCACCGTGGGCAAGCTCGGGACGTCCAGAACGATGTCCACACAAATGTTCCACACAAAAATTCATCAAGAATAAATATATTAATAAACATGCATATTAATAATGGAATAAATTAAGTATTGGTAATAAGAGAACATACCATGCCCTTATAGTTATGTGCACGAAGAAAAGTTTTGCAGCTTGGAAAATAGAAAATCACGCTGAATGACAATTCATGACCTTTACCTTAAACAAAAAAATTTGAAAACATTAGAATGAATTGTTGCTGAATAAATTGAAGTGAACTATGGCTTGAATTGTTGCTTCATCTTCATTATCAGCCAATTGAAGAGAAACTAACTTCTACACCACCAACATCAAGAAGACAAAACTCAAAGTAAGCTTTAACATATATTATCTTCATCATTCGGGCCATCAAGAGTGTTGTCGACGACGAGTGTGGTGCGAGGCCTTTTTCTCGTTGGAGAGTACTCATCAACATGCGATTGCGCCTCCACTGTTGGTGCTTTAGGGATAGATGGCGTGAAAGTAGCAACATGCATATCGGAGAGGTCAATGCCCTTCATCCTAGGTGCTGCAAGCAATGACATTTCAAATGACTCACGACGAGCCCACTCGATCCGCATTGCATCATGTTCGGCTCACATCGTATCATGCTCGGCAAGCATTGTATTGTGCTTAGCTTGGGTTTTAGCAAGCTCTGCCTACAACTCCTCAATTTGGTCATATAGTTTCCCACTTGATTGAGAAGGCCCCGAACGTGGCTTGTAATTGATTGAAGACATTTGCCTACTTATATTACCCTTTCCCAACACTCTATTACGACTTCCGATAGCAATGTTGTCCCACAATTCATTTTGGTTGATTGAATTCTCATCTTCACCTTGATCACGCTTATCTGCAAGGGCTTTATCAAATTGTTCCTGCATCCATAAAAAATTATATATGGATATAGCCTTCACAAAAACAAAATCCTTGCTTGAACCATCAATTTAATGGCTTGCAAATAAATTGATGAAACTATTACTAGAAAACCACTAATTTAACAAATTGATGCAAAAAAAATTAACTTCTTGAGGAAATTATAGTATACTTACAACAATTTGTGTAGCACGCTCACCCTCGAGAGTGCCATCCTTCTTCCCGTGAGTGCGAATGAAACATTCTTTCGGTGTCGGTTCCCTGCCCAATTCTTCAATCTGAATAAATAGCATAATAAAAAATTTAAAGAGTTAAATAAATCATAAATAATAATAATAATGATGATGATGATGATGATGATGATGATAATAACAACAACATAGAATATGGACATTACAAGCCTGAGGTGGTGCACAGCAGTGCTGACAGATCCACCACGATAGATAACAATCGAAGAAGCTCCATTTACTGCCCTGTTCTTTTTGTTTTGCTCACTTATTTTCTTGAACTCTTCTGACCCCCAATATTTCTGCAAACTCTCCCAAACTGAAGTGGTCATCCACTCAAGTGGAGCCTTGTAAAGCGTGCGAGCAAGGTACAAATGTTTTTTCAACCACTCACTCGCCTCATGGTTGAAATAACATAATATCATCGACTCATGCTGCGACTCCCATGTGTAAATACCCTAAAGAAAGAAAGATTAACTACGTTAATATTTTTTAAACAATAAAACAATATATTTAATTAAATGATATTAATACATTAATTTAATTAAATGATATTTACCCTAAAAGCTGTGAACATTCTCTGTCGCACATCTCTAGGCACTTTTCCCCATCCAGTCCATGCTTCTTTGTAGTGGCCTTGGACCAAGTCATGTATTGCTCTTTTAACTTCATAATCTCTGAAAAAACAAATCAAATTAATAAACATTTTAATTATAAAATTTAGGAACTTTTCTTGAGGAATTTATATATACAATTATAAAATTTTAAAAAAATAAAATTTACTTACATAACTACACTGTCAGGAGTAATAAACCAAGGGGGTCCAGTTCTATTAGATTCATTGGATTGATCCTCTGCTACCTCATGTTGGCCCTCAAAGCCATGGGTAGAAGCCTCGGCATGTGGAGTTAGTGGAGGCTGTGAAGCTGGAGGAGATTGTGTAATCGAAGGGCTCACTTCTTGCGCCTGAATATTTGGATGTATACATGGAGGCATTTCTAATTCTGGTGAGGTATTGGAGACTAATTTGGAGCTAACAGCCTTCTGACGAATACAGGTAGATCGACCTCGGCCTGATATAGATCGACCACCATGTCTCAATGTTGATATACCATCAAATTGACCCCGACCTATAATAGAGATTGATAAGTGCTCGTGTTATAGTAATGCGAAGTGTTATTATCTTGCAATGAGCATTAATTTAATCAGATTTAATCACTAAAAAGTGTGCAATTGTTTACTTTTGTGCATTGTAGGGTTGTGAAGATAAAATGAAGGAAAGGAACGAAGTTAGGTCGTGTTTGGCATTGTTGGGAAGATTTTCGGACCAAGCAAGGAGCAAGGCGTGAGCATAGACTTGTGAGTGTGTGCCAACCTCCTTTGGAGGGGCACAAAGGCAGTCACATTCACAATAAGTCTAACTCATGCCAACAATGAGAACTTCACCAATTAGGCGATTCGAAGTAATCGGCACGATCTACCGTTGATTGTGTGCCCAATTCAACGGCCTCGATGAAGAACGATGAATCCGGGAGCGTGTGGAAATTCCAGAATGCAGCAAATTACTGTTCACAGTCGGCCGAAAAACAGAATTCCAGAAACTTCACACGGGCGTGTGGAAATTCCACACGGCCGTGTGAAATCCTGTTTCCAGCAAATTTAAAGTCACGACTCCACATTATAAAAGCCCGATTTGGAGACTTTTTGAGACATCTTTTGACCTATTTTTCTCCCCAACTTCTGGGAGTCTGGCTAGGGTTTTGGAGAGGACTTCGTGGAGGTTTAGAGCGCGTCATCGGCATCGTCACCGACGTCCGGCGGCCTGCACAAGACCACGGCCACAACATACGCAAGGGGGTTTTCATCTATGTCTTTACTTTGTGTTTTATTTCATACATTGATGAACATGTATAGCTCCATGAGGAGCTAAACCCCTTGTGGGTATTCGGACTTGTAAATTCTAGGGTTATCATGTTTCTTTGACAATGTTATTATGCTTTTCCATTATTGATGAATAAGAATTGAGTTTCAATCTTGATTTTATTTTACTATTGTTTTCCCTTAGATGTGACACTAGGGTTGAGAGCAATCTAGGTTTTCCTTTGGAGGTGTGACAACTCCTATAGGATTAGACTATTCAAGATTGAAGAGGGTTGAGAGGGAGAGTTGTGAGGTAGCGATGTACCCCTTTCCCTTCTGGTGTGATTTCTCCCTACCTCCGTTTCCTTGATTTATTAGCGGTCAAGATAGAGTGAAGTGCTAGGTTGATAAACTCCCCTGGGGCTTAGTTACGCGAGTAACAGAGTGAAGGGTTGAAGTGAATCCTATGCACTGGGGCTTAATCTAGACTAGGGTTCTTCCTCCTGGACCAAAGGGTTAGAACTACACAAAGGAACAGGTTTAATCACTAGGAATCCCTAGAACTTAATGCAATCCCACGTAGTGTGAGGCTTAGGTAGATGTACTCCCCTGGGACTTAATCGTGCGAGCGATAGAGTGAAGGGTTGTTGTGAATCCTAATACCGGGGCATAATGTTGGGGTTAGTCACGGTTGACCTTAGGTTTGGGACCGTGAGTCTAAGGATTTCCTCGACTCAATTAGCATCAATAGGAAGGTATAACAGCATAGTCTTGCACTAGAAGCATAGATCCTAGAGGTAACTTGTCCGAATACCCCACTTCATTCATTGTTAAATCCTCCTTAATCTCTTTTTCTTGCACTCTCTAATCTTTCACCTCTCTCTATTTAATTTCCTGTCTTTTAGTATAGTTGTTTTCACAATTCATACACGAATCGATTATTACTTTTCCGTACTTCGCATAGTTTTAATAGTGAAATCTCATACTCTAACTCCCTATTCCCTGTGGATTCGACTACCCTCTCACCGGGGTAACTTTTATTACTTCGACAAACCCGTGCACTTTCGGGGAGCCTGTCAGAGAACATTAAATATAAGGTATAAAGCATGGAAACAAATTTCACTCAATTAAAGGCTAAATGAAAAGCAAGGATGCTTCATGCTACCAATATATTATACAAATAATTCAACCAACATTATTACAATGAGACAATAAGCTTGACTAAAAAGATCAATGCTTAAAAAAAGAACCTAGTCAAACCTGATACAGAGCTATAGTCTGGATAATGAGTCATCCCACTTCAACTAAACAATCTGTCCAAACAACAAGAAACTAGGGTGAATATAAATAATAAGAAAAAAAATTACAATGAGAATAACTTAATTGGAAAGGTAGAAGAAAGACATGATCATAAATGACACATATATCTAGCACCACATACACATCCAAAAAAACCTAGAAACAACATAGAAATACGAAGTTCTTGTCAAGAGGAGAAGAAACACAAGAAGATATTTAGTAATTAATTAAAAGTCATGTTCTCCCAAATCATCATCATCATCATCATCAGTTTCTTCATATTCATTGTCTGCCTGTTCATCTTCTTCATCTTCCTCAGTTTCACTTTCTGAAATATCTTGCAATCCTTCAGATAAGTCAACAAATTGTTGTATGCCTTGTGGATCAACCAAAGGAGGAATCTCTTCTAAAATACTGACAACTGGATTTGATGTAATTTCCTCCATTTGATATGCAGGGCTATCTTTTCCCGGCCAACTTGCCTCAACCATTCTCCTAGCTTTTGTCTTGCACACAGCTAACCAATCAACCTTGTCTTTTTTCATGCTTGGGTACTCAATATAGTTCACTTGAATGGCTTGTTGTGCCAATACAAATGGATCATACTTTGGATACATTTTTTTCCGATTAACATCAACCAAATTATATAGAGGATGAACCTTGGTACCATTTATTGGATCAAACCATGTACACTCGAAGAGGACAACACGGTTCCATCTATTACCATGGTACTCAAGTTGGACTACATCCTGCAATAAACCATAGAAATCAGTGCATGTATCCTCAACATTGGACCCTTGAACACATATGCCACTATTCATGGTGCCTTTCTCCATGCTATGGGCGACAGTATGAAAGTTATAACCATTGATGAAGTATCCTGGCTATGTTGTCACCTTCATAGATGGACCCCACGCAAGGCTTTGCAAGAAAGGATCAATGACTTGATTGACCTCATTTGCCACCTAAACCCAAAAATTGAACATGAGATATTTCGTCATTCTCGTAATACAATTTCAAGATATTAAAATGATTACTTACAAAATTTTCAAACCACTTTGCAAAATGCTTATCAATTGCCTTATCGATGGCATCAACAGAGTTCCATTGTAGGTAGTTGACAAATATCCTTTGAATGCGCATTTAAACATGAAAAATTTTAAAAAAAATATTGAAGTTATATATTTTATAGATTGTAAAATTGATTGTTCTATTAATTGATAATATAACTTACTTGTAATATGGTTGCACTTCTGGACAATTTCATAATATATAAGTATGTGCTACATGTAACTCATTTTCAGAAAACCATCTAATCTTTGGATGACCTTGACTTCGACCTATGTAATTAAATATAGAGAAAGGTTCGAAGGCACCATCATTTACCCCCTCATCATTTCGTGGAGGTTTCCTTCTTCTACATGATACATGAGGTTCAAAATAATGTTCTGCAAAAATATTGATTTCTTGTGCAATATAAGCTTGACAAATTGAACCCTCAACATGTGCCTTATTCTTCAATGTTTTTTTCAAGTCATAAAGAAACCTACAAGTACAAGGATAAAAAAACATTACATAAACTAAACAAAATTATCTTAAATTCAATAAAATTAGATTGCAACTTTTGTTACATCTCAAAGGGATACATCCATCTATATTGAACAGGACCTCCAATTCTAGTCTCATAAGGCAAATGAACAATGAGATGCTCCATAGAATCAAAGAAAGACGGAGGGAATATTTTCTCCAAGTTACATAAAATCTCCACAACCTTTTTTTCTAACTCCATAAGTTTATCAATGTCAAGCATAATAGAGCATATTGTTTGAAATAATATACTCAATTCTGTCAATGGATTCCATATGAATGAGGGTAACATTTCTCTGAAAGCAATCGGGATAAGTCTCTGCATAAACACGTGGCAGTCGTGACTCTTCGTGCAGGTAATCTTCAATGCATTCATATCAACACATTTTCCAAGATTAGAAGCATAATCATCTGGAAACCTCAAGTTCTGAAGCCATTCACAAATAACCCTCCTCTGCTCTTTGGTCAAGGTGCATAATGATTTTGGAATAGTCTGACTTGTACTATTTGAAGGAATTGCTATCTCCTTACGGTCGCAAAGAATTCCAACATCTTTCCTGGCCTTAGCATTATCTTTACTCTTCCCTTTCACATTCATCACAGTATAAAAGACATTGTCAAACACATTTTTCTCTATGTGCATCACATCGAGATTATGCCGGATCAAGTTAGTTTTCCAATATGGTAGATTCCAAAAAATACTTTTTTTCGTCCACTTGTGACTTTTTCCATACTCTGCAGGTGTGTTAATGGGGTCCTCCATGGCCGTTGGGAAAAACATTACTCGATGAAAAATTTCCTCCCCGACAACACTGGAGATGGATCACTCTTTTCTACTCTACCTCGGATGAAAGTCTTCTTATCCTTTCTATAGGAATGATTTCGAGGTAAAAATACCCGATGACAATCAAAATAACTTACTTTTCTACCATGTTGTAGGTAAAAAGCATTGGAATTCTCCATACATATTGGACATCCTAATACCCCAGTAGTACTCCATCCCGATAACATTCCATAAGCAGGAAAGTCATTAATCGTGCATAAAAGTGCAGCCTCCATACAAAAATATTCATCTTTTGAAACATCATAAGTCATGGCACCAAAAATCCACAAATTATTCAACTCTTCAATCAAAGGTTGCAAAAAAACATCTATGTTCTTCTTTGGATTTTTAGGCCCAGGACAAATTAGTGATAAGAACATATAAGGGCTTTTCATACACATGCCCGGTGGAAGGTTGTAAGGAGTCACAATTACTGGCCAACATGAATAAGTCTTCCCAAATTGTCCATGCGGTGCAAAACCATCTGCACAAAGGCCCAATCGAATGTTGCGAGGTTCCTTAGCAAAATCAGGATAAGTTTTATCAAAATGTTTCCATGCCTCAGCATCGGATGGATGACATATTACCCCATCATTTCTTTTGTGTGTAGCATGCCAAGTCATATGTGTTGCTGTAGCATTAGAAGCATATAACCTTTGTAATCTTGGAGTTAGTGGCAAGTATCTTAGTATTGCCTGTGCAATTCTTTTGCGTGGGTGATTATTAGGTACACCACGTTGACTCTTCAATTGTTTATATCTTGGCTCATTACAGAACTTGCAAAAAACTGCCCTAGCATCACTCTTCCAGTACAACATGTTTGCAAGCATCAATTTTAACCACAGGTAAACCCAATTCATTCATAGTTTTTCTATGATGGTAATAATCAGTCGGCATTGTGTTATCTGACGGAAGAACCTCCTTAATAGCGGTGACCATGGTATTGAAAGTAGCCTCAGACATATTAGCATCAGATTTGATAGATACATCCTAGCAACAAAAGACAACTGAGAGTGATTCTCATAGCCCACATATAGAGGTTGATCGGCAGCTTTTAATACATCAAAAAATCTGTTAGACAACTGACTTATTTCATCACTCTGCAAATCGAAACTGGCTCATCTAATGGTGGTTACACACTTGGACTAGCTTCATCATAACAATGAGACTCATCCATTGGAGGAACATGAGAACGAAGACAATCATATATCATCCTTTGATCCCAAGTCATCTACTCACCCTCCTGTGCCATATGATCTGAAGTCTGATCATCAACCTCCTTAGGGTCTTCACTAATTGGAAATAATTCTTCACCATGACATGTCCAATTCCAATAGCACTCTTTAAACCCCCGACGATACAAATGAAAAGTGACATCATTTGGATGAAGGAATCGCCTATTTTTGCACTTGAACGAGGGACACCTAATATTATCCCCGTTTTATATGAGCCATCTTGATTAATTGCAAATTGAATAAATTCATCAACCCCAGTAATAAACTCATTGGTCAATCCTTATCTTCCAGGTAGATTCCGATTATACATCCATTGTCTTGACAGCATTTTTGTTCCTACAGTCATGGATTTTTTTTAATATTTTTATTAAACATTAGAAAAATATTGTGAACACAAATTTAATAAAATTTGCAATCAATTCATATACCCATCTTATATTGGTTAGTTCACAAGATGACAGGGTTTTAGAGAGATGAAAAAGGCCTTGGATACAACAGTATCAGCAAAAAGAAAGAAATCTAATATTCACCTGTTGTCTATTTCCAGAATTAGATAAAATTGACTGAATTAGATGATTATTATGATCCAGAAGCTGCGTCACACAATCTACAACTGGGGCTAGTAGAAGGAATAAACATGGATTAATTACATATTCCATATAAACAAGTAATGCGTTCATGAAAACAGAAACTACATTTGGAAAGTAAATAAAAATAAATAAATTTTATCAAATATATGAATGGAATTTTTTTTCCTTTATTTTTTTCCTTTATCAAATATATATATTATTTGTAAGATATTCGTTTGAGTAAATAAATCAAGCCCTAATTTGTCTAATAAACTATTATTTTTAATATTAAAAAAACAATAATTCCCCCTGCCAGAGAGTAAAGGATAGATATTATTCTAGGCCATTGGCCACTGGGTCATTAATGGGCCATAAATTAGCCTAATGAATAATAGCATTCATATTGAAGGAACCACTAGCAGTAAGGATGGCAATTTGACGGATTTGGATTTAGGTATGGATAAATATACGCAAATTGTACGGTATGGGTTTGTTTTATAGTATCCATACCTATTTACCCATGCACTATAAAAGACCATTTCTTGAAGTTCTATGAGATGAACTCATATTACTAGTACAACGTAATCAGTACAGAAAATGCAAAGCATGCAAACTATGAAATTTATAAAAGATTCATGCGTACAATGAAGTTAACTGAGTTTCCAACAACACTAACCATTGGCCCAACTGAAGTCAAGCAAATATCAAATAAAACTTTTCTATAAAATGAGAAAACATAGAAATAAATATTCCCCATTGTTTTTTTTTTAAAGGGCATGATGACAACATCTGCAGATAATTGTAATTTCAATAAAAGTGACAAGATTATAAACTTACTTTCTCAATTGGAACTGATGCTACCAGATCATATATTTCCTTTGACTTAGCAATGATGTGGTCAGTCAATTTATGAACTTCTGATGCTGAGAGGTTGATGCGCACACTGGAACCTGGAAGTTCTGCCAAAATTTGAAGAAACTAAACTAATAGCCACTGTATAAGCTAATCAAAACCAGAGTGCTGGCAAGACTGAAATAAGGTCTCAACACTACAAAGTTAAGGCTTACTTCAAAGAAGTATATTGATAAGACAATCAAATAGAATAACATAAATCATGCCCAATGGAATATCCTAGATGTGCAAATACAGAATGTATGCCATTTCCAATAATTTAACAAACAGGTGATACAAATAGCAACTCCTTCTAAGAAACATGAGTTTCCCCCATTGCAATGATCAAGAATTTATAATAGAATATTCTCACCATTACTTTGCATAACAATAAACATTTAATGGTTAAGATGCACATTGTTACATATTACTGTTTTTATCAAATATGCAATTAAGCTGATGAAGTCTAATGGAAGATGCTATTGCATCTGAATTATGTGGTGGGGTCTAATGAAGTACCTGAAAACGGGGTAGACAGTTCGCAAGTAAATAGATTCAGATGAGGAGAAGATGCTAGACAAGTGAGCCAAGATGGCATACACACTGAATATAGTCATAAAACTCCCTGCGAACAGCCCTGAAAACAGAGGAAAAAAAAATAAGCTAGTACTAATTAACAAAATGTCATAATTAACAACAAATATATTTTTTTTCTCCAAAATAAAAAAAATGTGTTTATGTATTCTATGGCTACAAATGATTGGCACGTCAAGAACAAGTTAAAGTGCAAGCTGACGTAAAATTGTTCGAGTTGGGCTTCATATATGAAGAGTTCAATCAAGTATCACCATTGACTATCTATCAGGATCAACAAACAAACATGAAAGAAACGAAATATAATTATAATACTAGAAGTCAAGTTAAATTTTATAGAAGTGAATAGGGAAACTGTATTTGTTGTTGTCTAGTATCATTGTTCTTTTGTCAAATTTGTTGGTTCATAGATATATTTAGCCACTTGCAAAGTTTATTGCCTCAGTTTACCTTGACTGCCTTGTGTTGAAAAGTGTAATTCATTTAATTTCTTGTGTATTTCCTTAAACACCTATTCATTCCAATCCAACAAATGCATAGTAGTCTTATAACTTGTTTCAACTAGAAATGTTGTTCTTGGCAAAGTGAGGCTGACTAAGAAGCAGTGAATTTAAATACATCATCATTCCAATTTCCACAGATGCTAAGATGGATATCAACCTACCAACCTCATGCTAACCAGCATAACTAGAACCTCATTTTTAGCTGAGGTTACCTACAAATGGATTAAGTAATTGTCATGCAATACTAAAACAAATAAAATGAAATGAAAAATAGCACTTATTAATGAATTGACAGACCTAAGCTAGTGGATGTGCAATATATGTTCATGTGACTAATGTGAATCCCAACAAATCTTCTCAAACTTGAATAGAGCAAAAGAAAAGACAGCTGATAGTGTGCAAAATAGAAAATGATACAGATGAAAAAAAACCTGCACGTAAGAAAGTGACTGTCTAATTCCTTTTCTGCATATGCACTGGCTTTGCGAACATCATCACATGTAGACACCATCTTAGGATATAAACATGACTGCACCAAAGGAAACTGGTATGCCTCTAGTTCCACTAAAGGTGCGATAACATTCAAATATGTGACCTGCAGGAGAACATGCAAAACATGACAAAGGAGAAACAAGCTAACAAAAGACGGCAGTCATAACAAAAGTAGTCAGGTGAACTGTGCCCAAGTATTGCAATCACCTAATAGCATCAAATATAACATGACAACCTGTAGAGCTCCAAGACAAAGTCTATACATTTCATTCGGTCTTGACAACTTCACCTTTATCACAAACTATTTAGATGTTTGTGACAAATAACATTCAATAAGTTCAGAACAGTAACCCGAGGAGCAAAATTCTAACTGCAATGCTCTATTTTGACCCCTAAAATTCTGCGAAACACTTTAAGCATTACTTCCTTAAGGCAGATTCACAACATATTTTCAGAAATATGGGTCCACCAACTTTCTAATAATCCAAAAATTCAAAAAACCTCTGCTTGAAATGACAATGATCCTACAAGAACCAACACAAAAAGCTTAATGGAAGGCATTCTGAAAGAAGATAGATGCCATACCATAGCATTGTGTATATAATCCAAAATCCCCAACTGGAATAGAAAGAAGCTGAAATATTATCTATAATAGAATAAAACTATAAAGTCCATGGTATAAAAAAAACACATAGAAATTGAGAGGGGACTTTGGCTTGTAACAAAAAATTGCTCATTAGCAACATGATATAGTTGATATCATTTTGACCACCTCCCAACTATTGGCTAGCTATAATCTTTTACGTTGGCTTACCATTTCTTAACACAATCTTTGTATTTTTATATTTAAACAAAGTACACATACAACTGATTTCCTTTGAGAATAAATGCATAAACTTATTTAAGTAAAAAAAATTGTATTTGGCTAGATGAAAGGAAAACCCCTCTTTACCTTTGCTAATCAAACACAAATCCTGTATCCTTTGCTCTTCCTTGGAAATCTATAGTTCTTAGACACGTATAGTTACAACATCTAGGTCATCGTTCATCCATCAAGCTGACTCAACAACATATACAAATTCACAACAAAATTGCTACTCGTTTTAACAAGAATCCATAATGAAACGCTACTTTGAAAGAGAAAAAAAATTGATTGAATTCAATAAATAAATAGAGATATTCATAATCCACATAAATTAGGGAAAATAAGATTAGTTAACACCAAAACATTGACACGAACAAAAATCCCACAATACCATTCGCAAAATTTAAACCCAAATTTAAACAACATCGATATTATCGGCCAATCTCCAATTGAAGACCCAAATAGCAAAATTCGAGCAATCAGAACCCTAGCGCACCTGCAATTAAACACGCTTCAATCTAGACCCAGCCTACTATCTCAAGGCCCGCTCAAAACCCCTGCGCCAAACAAGAATGAAAGCATCAGCCAACGATATTGAAAGCGAAACCCTAGCCCTAGTTTCCGTAATCAGGGCCAAAACGAAGGGAAGGAGGACGAAGAGAGGAAGAGGAGTACAGTTCCGATGGACATGCAGCTGCGTTCGACCTCGGAAAAGAAGAAGTTGTGTTGGGGTCGTGGGAGAAGGTGCGGCAAATGAGGGAAAAACGGAGTGGGATAGAGTTGAGGAAGAGATGGCTAGAGGTGCGGGCGGAGAGGATTTACAAGAGAATGGAGTTGCCGGCGCTGATGATGGCGAGGAGTTGGTAAGGAGACGTTGTCGAGGATGAAAGGGTCGGGGGTTTTCTAAAGCAAACTATTTGTGTTTTTAATTTGAACTATAAAAATTGATTATAAAATATTAAATATTTGTGTTTTTTTGCACAGTATTTAGTACGTAATAAATAAATAAATTGTTTTATTTATATTTTTACTGTATTTAACACCGTATTAATAAAATTATTATATTTATATTTTTTACACCATATTTGACATGACATTAATATATTATTATATTTGTATTTTTTTTATAGTATTTGATACCGTATTAATAAATTATTATATTTGTATTTTTGGCACAATATTTGTTACCGTATTAAATTATTATATTTATATCTTTGGCACTGTATTTGGCACGGTACTAATATATTATTATATTTATAGTTTTGGCACCGTTTTTGGCACGGTATAATATATTATTATATTTTTATTTTGGCACTGTATTTGGCACAGTACTAATATATTATTATATTTATAGTTTTGGCACCGTATTTGGCATAGTACTAATATATTATTATATTTATAGTTTTGCCACCGTATTTGGCACGGTATAATATATTATTATATATATATCTTTGGCACTGTATTTGGCATGGTACTAATATATTATTATATTTGTATTTGACACGGTATTTGGCATAGTATTAATAGATTAATATATTTATATATTTGTCACGGTATTTGGCACGGTATTAATAAATTATTATTTTTTAAAAATATGTTTGGCACTATATTTGGCACATTCATGTAAAATTATCAAATTTGTATATTTAGCACGGTATTTGGCATGAAATTTAAAAATTATTTTTTAAAAAAATTATATATTTGACACAGTTTGTCAATTCCGTGTCAAATGTTGTGACAAATTTGTCACAATTTTTTCTCCGTGCCAATTTTTCGGTGCGGATTTGAGATTTTTCTTTTAGTGAGAGAAGAGTGAATTTTGATAGTAACAATTATGAAAAAAATTTTTCATATTTATATATGTAAATTCAATTCCATCCGCAATCCATACACAAATGATAAAAAGGTGAAATTATATAATTTTTTAGTTTATTAAGGCAACATGGAATCCAAACTACATGGGCGCGCAAACATATGCTATATGATCAAACTTTGCAAATGCGATTACACAATTTGATTATTTCCTACTGTATAACTAGACATGCAAACACAATCCACCCAAAATAAATAAATAAATAAAGATAATTATCGTCCATCTAACACAGCCAAACTCCAACTAAAGCCTTTTGATAATCAATCTACCACTGCCAACCTCTAAAGAGTACACTAATCACTAAAAATCAACATGGTAGGTAATCAGTTAACTTCTAAAGATAACATTTGACATAGTTCGAAGTTAGGTCCAACCTCCAACAAAAGATCAACATGGTAGGTAATCAGTTAACTTCTAAAAATCAATTTACCAGTGTTAGGTTGGACCTTCCAATTAAACCTATTAATACGTTCTTTCTATCGCCCACCACAAACCCAAATCTTCCAAAAAGAAATGGGAGACCTATGCCTTGATCTTGAATCAACAGTGTTATCCACAACCACAGACTCACCCAATGACTCTGCTTCTTCATCCTTCTCCTTCTATCAATCATCATCACCTCCTATTTCTCTCAGAGACATCACCCCTTCTTTCAAACTATCTATCAATAAACTCTCTTACAGCCTTCAACCCAAACGTGTTAAATCTCTCAGCAAGATCAAGTCCAAGCCTGTTCAAGTCATTAACTCAGTCTCCTTCACTGCAACCAGCTCAGAAATCCTTGCTGTAGTTGGCCCAAGTGGCGCCGGGAAGTCGACATTGCTTCGCATACTCTCTGGAAGGATCATGAGGTCTGAGTTCAATACCGAGGCTATTTCTGTCAGTGGCAAACTAGTAAAAAGCCCAGAGCAACTTCGAAAGATATCGGGGTTTGTCACACAGGAAGACAATTTACTCCCTCTACTTAGTGTCAAGGAAACATTAATGTTCAGTGCCATGTTTAGGCTAAAAGATTTGAGCCTAAAAGAGAAGGAAGAGAAGGTTGTAGGTATCATGCAAGAGCTTGGCCTTCTTCACATTGCCAATAGCTACATTGGAGATGAAGACACTAGGGGTATATCAGGAGGAGAACGAAAGCGGGTATCGATTGGTGTAGATGTTATTCATAATCCACCGATGTTACTTCTGGATGAGCCGACATCTGGCCTTGACAGCACTTCTGCCATGAATGTCATTGAACTTCTTGCGTCCATGGCAAAGACTAGGAGGCAAGCTTTGATACTAACTATTCATCAACCCAGCTATAGAATGCTAAGGTATATCTCCAATTTTTTGATTCTCTCTAATGGTACTGTCGCTCACTGTGGCACTCTTGCATCACTGGAGGAAGCCATATCACAACTAGGACACAAAATCCCTAGGCAAGTGAATCCTTTAGAGTATTCAATGGAGATCATCAAGCAATTAGAAGATTATTCAGTGAAGCACAACGCTTCCATTGATAAATCTGAACATTGGAGTGCTAGTGATTGTGCAATCCAAGTGCTCAGGGGAAATGGACAGACGAAAATGAAGACTGAATATTGCCCAAGAAGAGATGAGATAACAGCATTGTCTTGGAGATATTGGAAGATCATATATAGAACAAAGCAGTTGTTTGTTGCGAGAACAATGCAAGCCATTGTAGGTGGCTTTGGCCTTGGGAGTGTCTATCTCAACGTGAAGATGGACAGAAATGGTGTATCAGAAAGGCTTGGCCTCTTTGCCTTTAGTTTAAGTTTCCTTCTCTCTTCGACAGTTGAAGCTTTACCAATATTCTTGCAAGAAAGAAGAGTTCTAATGCGGGAATCTTCAAGGAAAATGTATCGGCTTTCTTCATATATGTTGGCGAACACCATAGTCTTCGTGCCGTTCTTGCTAGCAGTGGCAATTCTATTTGCAGTGCCAGTATATTGGCTAGTTGGACTCAATCCATCTGCAAGTGCTTTCATGTTCTTTATTTTGATGGTTTGGATGATTGTGTTGATGGCTAGCTCACTGGTTCTCTTCCTAAGTTCAATATCACCTGATTTCATACTTGGAAACTCTCTCATATGTGTCTTCTTGGGAATATTCTTCTTGTTTTCAGGTTATTTCATACCAAAGGACAGCATCCCAAAGTATTGGATTTTCATGTACTACGTTTCTCTTTATAGATATCCATTGGATTCTCTTATCATCAATGAGTATTGGAACATTAGAGACAAGTGTTTTGCTTGGGAAGATGATAATAGTTCCAAGTGTTCACTCAATGGTGGAGATGTTCTAATGGCTAGAGGACTTTACAGTGACACGAGGTTGATGAATTTAGGAATTATGTTTGCCTTCTTCTTGATTTATAGACTTCTTTGTTGGTTGGTTCTTGTTAGGAAGGCTTCCAAGACAACGCTCTAGAGAGTCTCTTAGTCCTAACTGCAAAGTTTGTTTTATGTTTGGTCCATTAGCAAGGTTATATTTAAATTTTATACGTAAAGAAGTAGTCATGTAATGTTTATATATCCTTCATCTTGTGAAGAAATATTTTAAATTTGTTATCCTCAACGGATGATTGCCATCGCCTTCTGTATTTTATTTTTCCTTCAATAGCACTATGGTTTACCCACTTACATAAAAACAATATATATATATCCAATTAAATATTAACAATAATATTAGGTTGTTTTCTTTTAACTAATAAAATAGTTGAAAAAAGGTTTAACTAACATGAAAAGGATATATAAATTGACAAAACAAACACTAATAGAAAAATATTTTAAAGGTGGTTTTCAAAACTTATAAAGACAGTTAAAACTGGTTCTATATTTTTAACATAAGCTTTTCTCCTATTTTTAAATTGTCTCGTATAAAATAAACTCTATAGTTTAGAGTCAGTTTATAGCAACCGTAGAAGTAAGTTTTAGCTGGAAAAATGGTTTATTAACTAAAAGTATAATGATTTTTTAAACATATTATTTATATATAAAGTTATTTATATATTGTGAATTCTTTTGATAGAATCATTTATATCCAATTATATAATGACTTTTTTTTTTTGCTTAAATTTTAACTTATTACTGTCCATACATGCTAATAACATTAAACATAAAACAACATACTAAATTTTCTTCATATAAAAGAAACCATGATGATAAAAAAGAAAATTTCAAAGATTTTTATAACGAGGGGGTTTCAAATTACCTAAAGCGTGAAATTTTGTGATTTTTAGTTATATCACAATTAATGTCAAGTTGTACGGAAAATGGATATAAAACTTAAAAAAATTAAATATAAATAAAATTAAATATTTTTATTAAAATTTAAATAATTTTGATATTAAAAATATACCAATAAACCTTCAAATACTTTCACTTTTGTTTTTTTTAACTTTTTAATCCCTCACATGAGGTTTTAAAAATGTTGGATTTGGTTTTACAACCAAATTAACCATAAAACCAAATCGTGATTCTCCTTGCTCAGCATCCTGAACACTTTAGAGAGGTGTAATTTAGAGAGATGTGGTTTAATTTGTTTTTTTTTTAAAAAAAAAAAGGAAATCGCTACCACCTTTGAAGTGTGAAGCTACATTTGAAAAGTCAGATATTTGTATGCGCTAATGAGAGAAAGAGCTATCCTCTATGGATTAGTGAAATCTACCATCTCTTTATTTGTAAAGTTTAGTTTTAACATAAGTGGTAAAATCCACAAATGTCAAAGTGTCTTTGAATCACTAATTCTTTCTTAGTAGGGACTGATTGTTGAGTTGAATCTCACACACACACATGGAACACTTTGAATAGCTTGTGTTTATACTATTATACTTGTTGTCATTTTCAATTACACTTGAGATTTTAAGTTTTTGGGAGATTGGGATTGATCACCTATCTTCCTTGCCATCTTTTTACTTGAGGACAAGCAAAAGTTTAAGTGGGTGGCGGGGGATAAGTGTATTTTATATAGATATTTTATATACCTTATTGTGTTTTTTTACTTCTCCTTTTAGCATGTTTTTATGATTAACTGATGCTACATGAGGTATGTTCGCTAAATGTTGCAGATAATTCAGGTTCATACTAAAAGGAGTGAAAAAAGATTAATTTTGAGGTAAAACAGCATCAGAATACAAGTTTCACGACAAGCATGGTCAGAATCACACTTTTGATTGGAAGCACGGGAGTGATAAGCCCCATGTGTTTTACTAGAGTTTGCATAGAACTGAGAAGCATGGTTTTGTTACCCCTAGCACCATCGTGCTTAGGAGCACGGTTGATAAGCACGAGCGTGGCTACCTCCATGCATTTTATTAAAACTCTGTTGGGAATATTAGCATAGTTACTATGCTCCTTGCATGAGCGTGCTATTAGAGTACGGGCGTACTTAACCCAGTGTGATTAACTAGTATTGAGTTGAAATTAATTCCCAAGATCTTGAGCTAAGCACGGTCATCAACACGACTGTTGATTAGTGTTCGTGTTTAAGTAATACAAAGTATTCTTTTCTTATATTGAGCATTACTTTTCTTAGATTTTATCATTGATTAGTGTGTATTTGTGTTCTTTTGTGCATGTGGGGTTGTGGAGAAGAGATCAAGAGAAATGAGCAAAATTAGGTCATGTCCGCGTTTATTAAGGAGTTCCTTGGACCAAGCAAGCATCAACGCACGAGTTCTAGACTTGTGGGTGTGTGCCGACCTCTAATGTATTCAAAGGATTCTATAACTTGGACAGGCACAAAGGTAATCACACTGACGAAGTCTAACTCATGCAACATTAAGGAACTTTGTCAATGCATGGAAAGGAAGAAACGACATGATCTACCGTTGGTTGTGTGCCCTAACTTAACGGCCTCAATGAAGAAATGAAGTTGGGAGCAACTTTGGTGCAAGTACTACAGAAGTTTACTGCAGCAAAACCATTGTAGGAGTTAGCTATTCACTGCGCGCTAGAAATCAATTTCCAGAAAATTCACACGGGAGTGAAAATTCCACACGGGCGTGTGGATGCCCAATTTCAGCCCTATAAATACCGCGGCTTCAGATTTATTTAGAGACTTTTGACCTAGTTTTTGCCCAACTTTTGGAGAGCTCGCTGCTAAGGTTTGGAGAGGATTTTGGGGGGCTTTTGGAGCGTTCTACGCCATTGATATCGATGTCCTTTGGAAGATAGCTATTAGGGGAGCTTTCGTCGGCATCGATTTGGCGAGGTGTACCTAGGCTTGACAAGGGACTTGGTGGAGAAGACGAAGCTGCTTCACAAGACCATCGCCACGCATCACTAGGGGTTTTATTCATGTTTGCTATCTTATTTGTTATAAATACTTTGATGATTTTGTATAGCTCCATGGAGAGCTAAACCACTAGTGGGTATTCGGACTTATAAACCCTAGGATGATATTGTTTCTATGACTTTTATTATGCTTTCTTAATTGATGCTTTTAATTGAGTTCCAATCTTGAATGATAATTGCATTGATTTTCCCTTAGCCGTGACACTAGGGTTGAGAGTCATCTAGGTTATCCTTAGAAGGTCTGACAACTTTTATAGGATTAGACTACACAAGATTGGAGAGGGTCGAGAGGGTGAGTCGAGAGGTAGCGAAATGTCCCTTTTCCCCTTCGGCATGATTTTCCCTACCTCCATATCCCAAGAGTTCTTTACGGTCAAAGTAGAGTGAAGTGCTAGGAGATGAACTCCCCTTGGGCTTAGTTACACGAGCAACAAAGTGAAGGGTTGTACTGAATCCTAGTGCTGAGGCTTAACTGAGACTAAGGTTCTTTCGCATGGACGAAAGGGTTAGAACTATACTTAGGGATAGGGCCTATCACTTGGAATCCCTAGAACCCCAAGTAGTTCCACATAGTGTGAGGCTATAGGAGATGGACTCCTGTGGGGCTTAGTTGAGCGATCAACAAAGTGAAGGGTTGTAGTGAATGCTAGTGTCGAGGTATAGTGTTAGATCTAGTCACTGTTGAACTTAGGTTTGGGACCGTGTGCTTTAGTATCTCCATGACTCATTAGATATCAATTAGAAGGTATAATACTAGTCTTGCAGGTTAGGACAACCGTCAGCATCACTCAGGGCCAGATCTAGAGTGGAGACAAGCATAGAAAAGGAAGATAGATGAGTGCTCGTGTTATGATAATGCGAAGTGTTATTATCTTACATTGGGCATTACTTTAAACAGATTTATCATTAAATTGTGTGCATTTGTGTACTTTTGTGCATTGTAGATTAGTGGAGTTAGTTTGGAGGAAAAGAGCAAAGTTAGATCATGTTTGCCATTGTTGGGGAATTCTCAGACTAAGCAAGGAACAAGGCACGAGCCTAGACGTGTGAGTGTGTGCGAACCTCTTTTGGAGAGGCACAAAGGCAATCGTATTCACAATAAGTCTAACTCGTGTAGCATTGGAGGATTTCACCAACGAGGAGAATTAAAGCAATCGGCATGATCTACCGTTAATTATGTGCCCAATTCAACCGCCTCGATGAAGAACAATGAATACGGGAGCGTTTCAGCAAAGCACTGTAGCAAGTTACTGTTCACTATTTGGCGAAATTCAGCAAAACAGAGACTTCACACGGGCGTTTGAAAATTCCACACGGCTGTGTGAAATCCCGATTCAGCCAATTTGAAGTCGTGACTCAACAGTATTTAAAGGCATTTTGGAGACTTTTTCTATATCTTTTTGCCAATATTTTCTCCTATCTTCTGGAGGGTAGCGGCTAGGGTTTGGAGAGGACCTTGTGGAGGATCAAAGCCCCCCATCGGCATCGACATCGATGCCCGGCAGCCGCACAAGACCGCGCCTACACTCTACATAAGGGGGTTTTCATCTATGCTTTTGATTTGTGCTTATTCTCATAGTTTGATGGATTTGTATAGCTCCATGAGGAGCTAAACCCCTTGTGGATATTCGGACTTGTAAATCCTAGGATGATTATGTTTCTATGACATGCTATTATGCTTTTCATTATTGATGAATAAAATTGAGTTTCAATCTTAATTGCATCTTGTATCGATTTTCCCTTAGCTATGACACTAGGGTTGAGAATCGTCTAGGTTATCCTTTGGAGGTGTGACAATGACACGACCCCTTGCGTGTGTCCCGCAAGTGCACGGGCTTGTCGAAGTAATAAAATTACCCTGGTGAGTGGGTAGTCGAATCTACAGGGAATAGGGATTTAAAACACAAGAATTTGCTATTTAGTTGTGCGATATACGAGAAGTAATAATCGAATTGGTGAGTAGATTACGAAGTCAATTATACTAAATGGCAGGAATTTAAACAGAGAGATGGAAGACAAGAGAGAAGCAAGTAGGAGTTATGAAAGAAAGACTAGCAATAGGTGAAATAGGGTATCCGTACAAGCTACCTCTAGGACTTATGCTTCTAGTGCAAGACTATGCTATTATGCTTTCCTATTAACGTTTAATTCAGTCGAGGATATCCTTAAAATCACGGTCCCAAAACTTAAGGTCAACTGTGAGTAACCCCATCATTATATCCTGGCATTAGGATTCACTACGTCCCTTGACTCTTGTTGACCTGTCAACTAAGCCCCAGGGGAGTCTATCTTCCTGACCCTAACACTATGTGGGATTGCTTTAAGCTCTAGGGATTCCTAGTGATAAAACCTGTTCCTCTATGTAGTTCTAACCCTATGGTCCAGGTGGAAGAACCCTAGTCTAGACGGAGCCCTAACAATCTATCTTGACCGTTAATTAACCAAGGAAACGGAAGTAGGGAGAAATCACACTGGAGGGGAAAGGGGTACATCGCTACCTCACAACTCTCCCTCTCAACCCTCTTCAATCTTAAGGAGTCTAACCCTATAGGAGTCGTCACACCTCCAAATGATAACATAGATTACTCTCAACCTTAGTGTCATGGCTAAGGGAAAAACAATAGCACAAGATAATTAAATTGAAACTCGATTTATTTATCAATAATTAAAAACCACAATAGCAATGTCATAGAAACATAAGAATCCTAGGGTTTTACAAGTCCGAATACCCACGAGGGGTTTAGCTCCTCATGGAGCTATACATGTTCATCAAAATATGAAAGAAAGTATAAATAAAAAGCATTGATGAAAACCCCTCGTGTAAGATGTGGCCGTGGTCTTGTGCGGCCGCCGGACATTGGTGATGATGCCGATGACGCGCTCCAAACCTCCACGAAGTCCTCTCCGAAACCCTAGCCGCACTCTCCAGAAGTTGGGGAGAAAGATGGGTCCCCAGATATTTCAAAAGTCTCCAAATCAGGCTTTTATAATACTGAGTGCGGCTTTAAATTTTGGACTTATCGGGACTTCACACGGTCGTGTGGAATTAACACACGGGCGTGTGAAGTTTCTGTCTGCTGAAAAATTGATTCACACGGCCGTGTGTTAATTCCACACGCCCATGTGAATTCTATGGAATTCTGAAATTCGGCTGAAAATGAACATTAGCTTGCTATAGTAACAAAGCTACAGTGACTCGCCGAAATGCTCTAGTGTCCGTTATTCTTTATCGAGGCCATTGAATTGGGCACACAATCAATGGTAGATCGTACCGATTGCTTCAAGTCTCCTTCTTGGCAAAGTTCTCCTAAGCTACACGAGTTAGACTTGTTGTGAATGTGACTGCCTTTGTGCCCCTCCAAGGGATGTTGGCACACACTCACAAGTCTAATCTCGTGCCTTGTTCCTTGCTTGGTCCGAAAACCTCCCAACAACGGCGAACACTATCTAACTTCGTTCTTCTTCTCCAAATTAGCTCCACAAACCTACAATGCATAAGATTACACAAATGCACACTATTTAGTGATAAAATATGATAAAAGATATGTTCATTGTAAGATAATAACGCTTCGCGTTACTATAACACAAGCACTTATCAGACAACTTCTATAGGGTTAGACTACTTAATATTGAAGAGGGTCGAGAAGGTGAGTCGTGAGGTAGAGAAACGTCTCCTTTCCCCTCCGGTGTGATTTTCCCTACCTTTATTTTCCACAAGTTCTTAGCGGTCAAAATAGAGCGAAGTGCTAGGAGATGAACTCCCCTTGGGCTTAGTTGAGCGAGAAACAGAGTAAAGGGTTGTAGTGAATCCTAGGGCTGGTGCTTAATTGAGACTAGGGTTCTTTCACCTGGACCAAAGGGTTAGAGCTATACATAGGAACAGGGTTTATCACTATGGATCCCTAGAACTTAAAGCAATCCCACGTAGTGTAAGGCTTAGGAAGATAGACTCCCCTGGGGCTTAGTTGACAGGTCAACAAGAGTCAAGGGTCGTAGTGAAACCTAATGTTGGGGCATAGTGTTGGGGTTAGTCACGGTTGACCTTAGGTTTGGGACCGTGTGTTTAACGATATTCTTGACTCATTAATCATCAATAGGAGAGTATAATAGCACTGTCTTGCACTAGAAGCATAAATCCTAGGGGTAGCTTGTCTAGGTACCCTATTTCATTCATTGATTGTCCTTCTCTTATTGCTCTTACTTGCAGTCTCCTACCTTCCATATTTCTCTCTATTTTCTTCTTATTTTCGATTACCTTTGCATACACACAATTAATCTTGCTCTCACTTTCTGTATTTCGCATGAGTTAAATAGCAATCATTGTATCTTTGATCCCTACTCCCTGTGGATTCGACTACCCTCTCACTAGGGTACTATTGTTACTTCGACAAGCCCGTGTACTTGTGGTACACAGATGCAAGGGGTGTGTCAAAGATCATCGGGGACAACTATTGTCAAGCCTTCCCTAACGTGATTGTGAAGTAAGAAGGGAGTTTAATGGACAATCTCTATTTTCTCTTATTGTTGTCCTATGATTGATTGTAAGGCTATGAGGGGCTAACCATCTTTCGATGCCTTGGGGACTGCCTACCATAGTAGGGCATCACCACACATACCCAACAATAAGCATAACTCCACACAAAGTACAAAAGTCACAAATACCCAACAATCAATAACACCTCCGCATTTCCTTGAGGAAATGATAAAAAGCACAAACGAAGCTCAAGCTTTAAACTCAAAGTGATATACAAATCCCAGAATAATGATAACATGGAGAAAGCTCTCAATAGTTTTGAATGAGTTTCAAGCCTTAGATTTCACAAAACCAAAGGTTTTCACAACAAATCCCAAGTTTCACACAAAACAAGGATTTCCCAAACTCACTGAAATGAATTAATCACAAATTGAGCGATAGCAAAATCAAATACCAAATAAAACATTCAAGATCTTTCTTACTACTAAGTATCATTGATCAAAATGCCAAACAAGTATAAATCAGTAAAGCTATACTTAAAACATGATATAAATGTATATATATATCTAGCTATGCTTAGTATTCCTACTCACAGAATTGACAATTTGTCTCCCTTGCAAGCTAATCCTCCACTAATCCCTTATCTCGAGCCAACGCGTCTTCTCCTTGCCAAAGCACTACAAACAACAATATTAGCACAAGCCACACAAAGAAACTCAAGGTTTCCCGACCAACAACCCTAACTAGCTCTAGGGTTACTCCACTAACACCTCAAGCTATTAAACAAAATCTAAGGGTTTAAGCTCCTCTCTAACCCAAGGAAACCAAGAATACAATGAAACCTCACTGGAGCTACAGTAACTCAAACCTAGAAGATTAAAGTTCTCTCTCATAATCTTCCACCAAACCAAGAAAATACAACAAATCAAAAATCTGAACTCAAAAATAACCACTCACCAAGGATTCAAGAAGAACCACAAGTGAGAAGTGAAGAAGAAGAAAGAGAAGAACCATACCTCCAAGCTTCTCAAAACTCCAAGGAGATCTTCACAAAGAATGAGGAAGTAGAACTTCAAGCTTCACTAACAAAGAACATGGAGGAGAACAAGGTTCAAGCTCCAAACTAAATGAACCAACTAATACTAGCCTCACTCATCTAAAGAAGAAGAAAGGAAGAAAATGAGAAGAACTTACCTTGATTCAATAGAGGATCACACCTTAGGATCCGAGAATACTCCCACAAATCTCTCCAAAAACAGGCCTCAAAGGTCTAAGAATAACGGAGGAAGAGAGGAGGAGAAGATGGGGAGAGTTTAGGGAAAAGAAAATGAAGAAAATGACTCAAATCAGGGATCAATCGGGTTTTAAAACTTCTAAAACCCAGCCTGCGCGGCCCACTGTGCCGCCGCGCACCCCCGGGGCCTATACCGGGCGCCGGTAAGTGCATGGCCATATGCACCCCATAGCCCATGGCGCGCAGCCTCCTGCGGAGGCGCGCAAGAGGCCGCACAGCTCCCTAAAGGGGCTGTGCGGCCTGTACACAGACTACATGTGTGAAAAACTCCCCAAAACAAACCCTAACACTTGGTGAAAGCCTCCCAATGCTCGGCAAGAAGCCTCAAACCAAAGAAAATGAGAAAACAACCAAAACAACAAAGGAAAGATCGAAACAAATTGCTCTACACCAAAAAGGAAAAAGGGCCAAAACACCACACTCTGCCCCCCTTAAAAAAATTTCATCCTCCAAATTTCTTTCTAGGGGGAAACAGAAGAACAACAAGACTAACAAACAAAGCTTAGGGAGGCAAAAAGACTTCAACTGCTAAAGGAAAACAACCCTATCTCTAATAACACTCCTCTACTAAAAGAAGACAACTCAGAAACACTGAGCTCTCAAACAACCAAGCAACACAAGAGCAACAACCAACAATGGATATGGATCATACCTGCAAATATGCCTGGTCCACACTCAGGCTCCTCGTTGGTCAAGGAAAAAATCCTCGTCTAAGATTTAGTCTGTGGCCATGATCCTCCTTGCTGTGGAATGGTTCTAGCAGCTACAGACCTAATGGTGCAAGTCCCGTAAGTGCACGGGGTCGCCAAGTAATACCCCTCGCACAAGGATGAGGGGGTCGTATTCCCAAGGGCCCGAGAATCTACCCTTACTTCCTCTTCGTAAAATTATTTGCCCTACCAATTCGAGTATGTGAAAAAAAAATGAAAACACAAATAAAATGGTAGTAAAAAGCTCTAAGGCGGAGGCAATAATCGGAGGGTAAAACAATGTAAGGAAAGAGTCATGGATGAGGATTCCCAAGGGGGCTACTAGAGTGTGAAGGTTATCATAACTAGCATGCAAATAGGGGGTTTGGACCGAGAAACCCTAAATTAGACCAACCCGATGGTTACGGAAATTGGTCCCTAATCCGGTACAAGCATTGAATACCGAATTCCTTCGGCTCAAATCCTCACACAATTGATGTGAGAATGATAGGTTTCTCAAGTTAGGGTAAAAACACAATCAAGGTCAACCCTAACAATGAAGTGGTACAAATATCCGATGGTTACGGCGTATTCGTACATGTATTCCTACCAAGCTTGCTAAGTGATAAGTGCTCAAGTTATAGTAATGCGAAGTGTTATTATCTTACAATGGACATTAATTTAATCAGATTTTATCACTAAAAAGTGTGCATTTGTGTACTTTTGTGCATTGCAGGGTTGTGAAGATAAATTGGAGAAAAAGGGATTCTGTACTCTTGCTAGCAAAACGGGATTCTATACTCTTGACGAACCTTGCCATCAAGCCAGTGAGGTCGGGGGTTGGTTCTGATGATGAAGGGGAAGGCGACGAATGTGCTTGCGGTGGAGGAAGAGCATGTTGCTGTTATGGTGCCCCTTGCTCTTGCCCAGACTGACTTGACCAAGAAAAATTTGAGTGATTCCTCAATCCGGGGTTGTAGGTGTTACTCTATGGGTGCTCTGAAATCTGTGATTTTGCCCCACATAGTCGACTTGCTCTACTGGTCCTGTCCCCGAATCAGATGATGGAGGGCAAAGAATCACATCAGAAGGACCACAAGAACTGCACGAAGGTCCAGAACTCGGGGGAGGTATGTACATGGCATCAAGCCGCTTAGAAATAGCCTTGACTTGAGTCGTAAGTATTGTAATGGCATCCACTTGATAGATACCGGCTGATTTAGCCAGCTTGCTACGTTCAGTGCTCCATTGGTACCCATTGTTGGCCATCTCCTCAATCAAAGTGAAGGTGGCACTGGGATGTTTATTGCACAAAGATCCTCCTGCGACGGCGTCGAGCATTTGCTTGGTGGTGTTGCTCAACCCATTGTAAAAAATTTGAATCTGCATCCACTCAATAATTCCATGTGCAGGGCACTTTCTCAACAATTCCTTGTACCTTTCCCAAGTGTCGTACAAGGATTCCGATTCAATTTGGCAATAAGAGGAGATATCGCTTCTTAACTTTGTGATTTTCGCCGGAGGGAAGTACCGTGCCAGAAAACTATCTGTAAATTGTTTCCAATCCTTGAGGGAACCCACGGGTAATGAAGTAATCCATTACTTAGCCCTTCCTCTCAAGGAGAATGAGAACAATCTCAGACGGATGGCATCCTAGGTGACATTGTTCATCTTACATGTGTCACAAATCTCTAAAAATTTACGAAGGTGCTCGTTAGGCTCTTCATCCTAGAACCCATCAAACTGACACTCCTGCTGTAACCACTGAATAAAATTCGGCTTTAATTCAAAGTTGTTGGCCATGACAGGTGGTCAGATAATACTCGACCCCGTCCCGTCAAAGTTTGGCCGGGCAAAATCTGAAATGCTCTGTTGTTGGTTTTCAGCCATTTCCTGTTCTTGATTGATTTCCACACTGATTTCAACTGACCCTGATTCACTCAAATGTACTTGTCGAAGTCTTCTTCTGAAATTTCTCTCAATTTCTGGATCAGGGTTCAGTAGAGGGGATGATGTACTCCCACGGTCATACAACGGTACCTGCACACAAGGTAAGCGCTATGAGTTCACAGGGCAATCAATAACCAAATCAAAAGTAAAATATGAAATAATAATGAAAAATTGCAAAACAATTGTCACACACTAGATCACCAAATTCCTAATTTTCCTAAAAGTGACCTGCTCCCCGCAATGGCGCCAAAAACTTGATGCGCTCTCCGTAAGTGTACGGGTCGCAAGAAGTAATAAAGTGGTACTCAATTAAGAGTAGGGTTGTCGAACCTGAGGGAGTTGTACTTAAAGTACTCGTTCATCCTTTGATGTCTAGTGAAACAAATAGAAAAGGTATGGGATCATAATAACAATGAATAAAAGGTGATGGTGATGGTGATGATAATGGAGGAGATTAGGACCAAGTACTCAGCAATCACAAGAGTAAATCCCTTCAGAAGTCTCCAATGACTCGTGCACACTATCTCATCCTAGTTGACTACCTCGGTACATTCCAATAATGTTCGTGTGTGCTCAATTGCAATATTGCATCTATGTGTTCATAGACACACTACAGTTTTACTAGGATAACCTAACAACTATGCACTCCAAACACACCACAGTTATGCAATACAAGATTTAACACAAGCATCAATTAGAACTCCATAGTCAAATATAATGAGTTTATAAGCAATACAGTCTGACGATTGTCCACAACCAAGGCACTATGGCCAGTTAGCCCCTGAGGACAGGTACACAAGGTAAGGCAAAAGATAGAACAAAGAAAGAGAGAAAGAACCCCCTTTTATACTCAAGATGTCCTCCCTTGTAGTGTCCTTGCGCCAACTCTCCACCTCTTGCAATGCCTCCTACTAGTCCTTGATCTCCTTAGGCGGTTTGGTGAAGCTTGATCTTCGATCTCATCAACGTTCTCCCGGTGGAGAGATGAATCCTCGAACAAAAGATGAGAAAGAACCCTAATTTCTGGATTTAAAAAGGCAGATTCGGGGCCCGACACGGTCTGGACACGGGTGTGTTCAGACCATGTACTTTTCTAGGAAATCCTGGGGTGACACTCCTGAGGTTTGCAGCGGTTGGGATACAGGCGTGTATCCCCCGTGTTACTTAGCACACGACCGTGTACTGGACAACGTGCCCATGTCGTTCTTGAGAGAACGTCTCCTGAGATTTACAACGCTTGGGATTCGGGCGTGTGGTAACCGTGTCCACCCTGGGACACTCCCGTGTCAAGGTTTTAGCTCTTCTACACTCCAGGCTGGGACTTGCAGCACTAGGGATACGGGCGTGTCATACCCGTGTCAGCCAGTTCTGAACCTTTGGCCACTGCACACGCGGGAAACACCCTCAATTTCATATAAAATTGACTCGGGCCCCAGATTCCTACACAAGGAGTAGAATACCTTAAATAGCACCAATTCCAATCAGTAAATATGCTTAAGGACAGAGAAAAGACTATGATAGAAGGCAAGAAACATGATATAAAATGCACTCATCAACAATCTCTATGTGCTTTACTATAATGACTTGCTTGTAATATCTAATAGGTACATCCTTAGATCCTTGTGGGTGCTCTAAAACACTATTGCATCTATGGCTATCAAATACGTCAAGTTTTGCAAATGTAACTACGGGCTTCATACACACCAATTCTTGTAACTACATGAGACAATCACAACTGCGGTAATCCATGCATGCCAAGTTTTACACAAATAACTATGCAAATCAAGCATGCCAAGTTATGCAAATACACTAAGGAATATAGTTCAACATCCCAAGGCACCGTGGAACGTTTAGCCCGTTATGAATTCATACAACTAAGAAGAATGAATAAATGCATTAAGGTGAGAAATCATGGCTTCCAATTTTTACAAAATCTTCTTAGTTGAGCTTCAAAAGATACATGGATGAGCTAACTCAACTTATTTTGTGTGTCACACCCTAACACATGGGCCTATGGGATGCCATATCCGCCGTGATTATCTTGATGTAGGACACCTGCTACTCATCCCTCAGGATGCCATAAGGCTTACCAACACACCTGGAATTCAACAATATCCATCATAAATATATTAAAAGATACACGGTCCCAAACCTAAGTTCAACCATGACTAGCCGTTTACATTATGCCCGGGAAGAAAGGAGTACTATCAACACCTCATAATGTGTGGGACTACTTGTGGTTCTAGGGACTCCAAGTGATGAACCCTATTCACTAAAATAGATCTAACCCTTTGGTCCAGGGGAAAGGCCTTATGTCACAATTAAGCCCCTGCGCTAAGATTCACTATAACACTTCACTCTGTTGCTCGTGTAACTAAGCCCCAATGGAGTTCATCTCTTAGTACTTCACTCTATTATTACTGCAAAGAACTCTTGGAATATGGAGGTAGGATAAATCACATCGGAAGGGAAAAGGGACGTTCTGCAACTTCTCGACTCACACTCTCGATCCTCTTCCATCTCACTTAGTCTAACCCTAATGAAGTTGTCACATCTTCAATGGATTATCTAGATGGATTCTCAACCCTAGTGTCACATCTAAGGGAAAATCAACACAATAAGCATTCAAGATTATAACTCAATTAAATCATCAATTAAAGAAGCATAATAAAAGTCAATGAAACAAAGTCCTCCTAGGGTTTACATGTCCAAGTACCCACTATGGATTTAGCTCTCTATGGAGCAATATAAAATCAACAATGAAATAAAATATAAGTGCATGCAATCCACAAAGATAAACCCTCTTATTGTCCATGTCGATGGTCTTTAAGAGCCGCCTCATCTTTTCCAAGGACTCCTTCATCGTCAAGCCTAGGGCATACCTCACCAAATCGATGTCATCGAAAGCTCCCCAATAACTATCCTTCGAAGGATTTCAATGTCAATGTTATAGAATCACTCCTAAAGCCTCGCAAAAACCTCTCCAAACCCTAGCCACGCTCTCCCCAAAAGATGGACGAAAGATAGGGAAAAGGATCCGAAATAAATCTCAAATTGCAGTATTTGTGTGGCTAAAATTGGGAATCCACACGGCCGTGTGAAATTTCCACACACCCGTGTGGATTTCTAGAAATTCGATTTCTTGCACAATGTGAACAACAAACACTACAGTAATTTGCTACAGTGTTTTGCTGAAGTAATTTCTTACAGTAAATTGCTCCTGACTTCATTTTCTTTATTGAGGCCACCAAGTTGGGCACACAACCACACGATAGATCACATCGCCTCTTGCTTTCAAACACATTGATGAAGCTCTTCAACGTTACACAAATCAGACTCTATCAGTGTGACTACCAATATGCTCCTTCAATTTGTATATTCATTTGAGCACTTTGGAGGTTGGCACACACTCACATGTCTACAACTTGTGCCTTGATCCTTGCTTAGTCCAAGAGTCCCCTCAACAATTGCGTCCATGATCTATTTTTGCTTCCTTTCTTCCAAACTTGTCTCCACAACCCTAAATACATAAAAGAACACAAATACACATGCATGAGCGATGAAATCTAATAAAATTGATGCTCAATGTAAGAAAAGTATATTTTGTATTACTTATGCACGAGCACTTATCAACATTCCAGTACATCTCGACTTCCCTCTCAATGCTCTTCAATCTCGATTAATCTAATCTTATTGGTGATGGTCACTCATCAAAAGGATAATTAGATATATTCTTAACCCTAGTGTCACTTTACGAAAAAATCAAACATCAACAACAAACAATATTAAAACTCAATCAAAAACTCAATTAAAGGAAACACAATAAAGTAAAAGAAACAAGTATAACTTAGTGTTTATATGTACAAGTACCCACTAGGGTTTTAGCTCTCCATGGAGCAATACAAAATAAAATATGAAATCAAAATAGCATGCAAAATATCCATAGAGAAAACCAATTTGTGTTCCGAGATGGTTGATAAGTGCTCGTGTTATAATAATGTGAAGTGTAATTATCTTATATTAAGCATTACTTTTATCAGATTTTATTATTAATTTGTGTGCATTTATGTGCTTTTGTGCATTGCAGGGTTGTGGAGCCAATTTGGAGAAAAAGAGCAAAGTTAGGTCATGTTCGCCATTGTTGGGGAGTTCTCGTACCAAGCAAGGAACAAGGCACGAGTCTGGACTTGTGGGTGTGTGGCAACCTCCTTTGGAGGGGCACAAAGGCAGTCACATTAATAATAGTTCTAACTCGTGTAGCATTGGAGAACTTTGCCAATAAGGAGAATTGAATCAATCGACATAATCTACCATTGATTGTGTGCCCAATTCAACGGATTCGATGAAGAATGATGAAATTGGGAGCATTTGCTACGTAGCACTATAGCAGCTACTGTAAAAAATCACTGAAGCAGTTTACTATTCACTGCACGCCAGAAAACCAAATCCAGAAAATCCACAATGCCGTGTGGATGCCAGAATTCAGCCGATTTTCAGCCACGACTCAGCATTATATAAAGCACATTTCGAGACTTTTTCTGGATCTTTTCACCTATCTTCTAGAGGGTCGCAGCAAGGGTTTGGAGAGGACTTTGTGGAGGATTGGAGCGAGCTTTCGGTATCGAAATCGAACCCCGTCGGAAGATAGCTATTGGGGGAGTTTTTGTCCCCAACGATCTGGCGAGGTGTGCCCTAGGCTTGGCGAGGAGCTTGGTGGAGAGGACGGAGCGACCTCACAAGACCACGGTCACGCATCACAAGGGGGTTTCATTTATGTTTTCTTTTCTTGTTTATTATTATACATTGATGGATTTGTATAGCTCCAAGGAGAGCTAAACCCCTTGGGGGTATTTAGACTTGTAAACCCTAGGATGACATTGTTTTTATGACTCTTTATTATGCTTTCTTAATTTTTGCTTTTAATTGACTTCCAATCTTAATTGCATATTGTATTGATTTTCCCTTAGCCGTGACACTAGTGTTGAGAATCATCTAGGTTATCCTTTGGAAGTGTGACAACTCATAAAGGGTTAGACTACTTGAGATTGGAGAGGGTCGAGAGGGTGAGTCGAGAGGTAGCGAAATGTCTCCTTTCCCCTCCGGTGTGATTTTCCCTACCTCCGTGTTCCAAGAGTTCTTAGCTGTCAAAATAGAGCGAAGTGCTAGGAGATGAACTCCCCTGGGGCTTAGTTGCGTGAGCAACAGAGTGAAGGATTGTAGTGAATCCTAGTGCTGGGGCTTAATTGAGACTAGAGTTCTTTCACCTGGACCAAAGGGTTAGAATTGTACATAGGAACATGGTCTATCACTTGGAATGTCTAAAACGTAATGCAATTCCACATAGTGTGAGGCTTAGGAAGATGGACTCCCCTGGGACTTAGTTGACAGGTCAACAAGAGTTAAGGGTTGTAGTGAAACCTAATGCAGGGGCATAATATTGGGATTAGTCACGGTTGACCATAGGTTTGGGACCGTGTACTTAAGGATGTCCACGACTCATTAAACATCAATAAGAGAGCATAATACTTAGTCCTGCATTAGAACATTAATCCTAGGGATAGCTTGTCCGGGTACCCTACTTTACATATTGATTGTTCCTCTCTTTTACCTTTTACTTGCACTCTCCTGTCTTCCATAATTCTCTTTCTTTTTTTTTTGTATTTCTTTTAATCACTCTTGCACACACACATTGATCTTGTTCTCACCCTCCGTACTTTGCACTAGCTAAATAGAAATCTCTTGTGTCTTTGATCTCTACTCCCTGTGGATTTGACTACCCTCTCACCGGGGTACTATTATTACTGCGACAACCCGTATACTTTCAGGCCCCTGTCAATGGTGGTCTCCCACGTCAAGCCTAGGACACATCTTGCCAAACCAATGTTGACAAATGCTCCCTTAATAACTCTTCATCAAAGGAAATATCGATGTTGAATAACCTAGAAATGCCCCAAAACTTTGCAGAATCCTCCTCCAAACTTTCTCTTGTTATAAGATCAGCAGTATTTCAGCTGTCTTAGGGACCAAGCATCACAGAAATTCGTCTATATTATCTTGATATAATAACAATAGTATTTCAGCTATCTTACGGACCAAGCATCTCAGAGAGTCACTCTAAAGAAAAAAGACTAGTAAATGATTATTCTCTTTTGTTTTCGGTCACTGAGCCTAAACATGGGTCCCTGCCCTTCAAGTGGCCACTTACTACCTATCCTCAGAGAGAAATAATCAACACTTCATCTTATTTTAAAAAGAGCCATGTTACTTAATAAAGCTCAAGATTTATGAAGCTCTTGCTAAGTGAAAATAAAAGCATATATTCTTAAAACATGTAAAGAGAAATAAAAATTTCATACTTAAACTACATCCTTTTAGGGAAGAGAAGCCCTACAGAGCTTTTACCCCTCTATATCCTTACTATTCGGGCTCTGATACCACTATAGAAGAGTTAGGGCTCTCTTACAATATGAAGTTGTAAGAGTTATCAAAGTGAAGCAAACGAAGCAAGGAAAGAAGGCTAGGAAGATGGAGAGGATGATGAGAACAATAACACAAGAGCTATTTACTTAAAGCTTATCTCTTTCATTCATCTCATACCTTCAATGGTTACAAAAGGTCTCCTTTTATAGAAGGAGAGAATACAACATGACACGACCCCTTGCGTGTATCCCGTAAGTGCACGGGTTGTCGAAGTAATAAAATACGCTAGTGAGTGGGTAGTCGTATCCACAGGGAATAGTCTTCAGAAACAAGTGTTATCGCTATTTAGCTATGATGGGAATCGATGATGAGAAAAGTATATATGTATAGATGTAAAAGAAAATAAAAGAGTGCAAGAAGAATAATGAGGGTAGGAGAGGTAATCGATATAACGATGGGATACCCGGACAAAGCTCCCCCTAGGACTAATGCTTCTAGTGCAAAACTTGTATTATGCTCTACTATTGATGCCTATTAAGTCGAGGATATCCTTAAACTCACGGTCCCAAAACTTAAGGTCAACCGTGACTAACCCCAACATTATGTCCCGGTATTAGGATTCACTACGACCCTTGACTCTTGTTGACCTGTCAACTAAGCCCCAAGGGAGTCTATCTTCCTAACCCTAACACTACATGGGATTGCTTTAAGCTCTAGGGATTCCTAGTGATAAAACCTGTTCCTCTATGTAGTTCTAACCCTTTGGTCCAGGTGGAAGAACCCTAGTCTAGATTGAGCCCTAACACTCTATCTTGACCGCTAATTAACCAAGGAAACAGAGGTAAGGAGAAATCACACCGGAAGGGAAAGTGGTATGCCGCTACCTCACAACTCTCTCTCTCAACCCTCTTCAATCTTAAGGAGTCTAACCCTATAGGAGTTGTCACACCTCCAAAGGATAACCTAGATTGCTCTCAACCTTAGTGTCATGGCTAAGGGAAAACAATAGCACAAGATAATAAAAATTGAAACTCAATTAAATTCATCAATAAAGAAAGCATAATAAAAGTCATAGAAACAATGTCATCCTAGGGTTTACAAGTCCTAATACCCACTAGGGTTTAGCTCTCCATGGAGCAATACAAAATCAATGAAGAGATTAAGAACATATGCATAAAAACCATAAAGAAAACCCCCATGTAGATCGTATCGATGATCTTGTGGAGCCGCCTAGTCTTCTCCACGAATCCCTTGTCAAGCCTAGGGCACACCTCGCCGAATCGATGCCGACGAAAGCTCCCTCAATAGCTTTCTTCCAAAGGATGTCGATGTCGATGCCGTATATTCGCCTCCAAAGACCTCTAAGAACCTCTCCAAATCCTAGCCGAAAGCCCCCCAAAAGATAGGCAAGAGATAGAAGGGGGGGTCCCCAAATAGATCTAAAAACGGGCTATTTATAGGCTGAAATCAGAGTTCCACACGCCCCTGTGGATTTTCCACACGGGCTGCAGAATTTCCACACGCCCGTGTGTTAATTCCACACGGCTGTGTGGAAATTCTGTTTTGCTGATTTTCGGCGGGTTGTGAACAGTAACTTACTACAGTGTTTTGCTACAGTACTCGCCGAAATGCTCCCGAATTCATCGTTCTTCATCGAGACCGTTGAATTGGGCACACAATCAACGTTAGATTATGTCGATTACTTCATTTCTCTTCATTGGCAAAGTTCTCCAATGCTACACGAGTTATAGACTTTTGTGAGTGTGACTGCCCTTGTGCCCCTCCAATGGAGGTTGGCACACACCCACAAGTCTAGACTCGTGCCTTGTTCCTTACTTGGTCCGAGAACTCCTCAACAATGGCGAACATAACCTATTCTTGCTTCTTTTTCTATAAATCTTCTCCACAAACCTTCAATGCAACACAAATACATACTAATTAGTGATTAAATCTGAGAAACGTAATGCGCAATATAAGATAGTAATACTTCGTATTACTATAACACAAGTACTTATCACAACGCTACATGTGACAAATACTATATTGTATGTGATAAACTATGCCACTTAGTCATCCTACCTAGAAGTAGGTTTTGACCAATACATTTTTATATATTACATTATCTCATTATTAAAAACCTAATAACCCAAACCTTATATATAGGGTTTGACACTTATCCATAAGACACTCATACTCTCATACATACTTTCATACATATGTATTTACATACATACCTATGTATTACATAAATAATTATCACAACAAAATATCTCTATGAGCACGAAAGAATTAAGTATTTTAAAAGTAGTAGATTCCATAGAAACAACTAATAATAAAATAGAACAACAATTTAAAATCCTAGAAGAAATTAGAATTCATTTAATGAAAAGAAATACATTAGCAACTAGTATATTAAAAGCAAAATTATCAAAATATCTTAACAATACTTAATAAATTAAATTATATCAAAACTGGATTAGAAAATCATATTACAAGGCAAGTAACTCTTAAAACATTAAAAGTTATTAATAAATAACTTAGGCATCTAAAATTATGCTATAAAAAATTAACAAAATACAAGTAGAATTAACAAAACATATAAAAAAGATAATTGGAGAATAAATATGCTACGCTTAACTTTAGAAAAAGAAATAGAAATGCTAAATACAAAACTTGTTAAAGTATAAAATGAACCTTGGGAAAAAAGATATATACAACATATGCCTAGGAAATCTATGGAAATAAGAGGATTAAGAGGTTTAGTTCATCAACTTAGAAATCACTTAGAAAAATTAGAAGAAATAAAAAGTGAAATTGAATATAATAATTATATAAACAAAATTGAACCATATAAGATGATGCCAGATGACACTTTATGGATTTAATATGCCAGGATATACTTCAAAAGTAGAAATAGATTATATAGAAAATAGCTTAAATATAACCTTGGATGATCATTTTGAAAAACTACATATACAAAAAAATGATGAGAAATGATCCAATATTAAAAGAATTAGCGAAACGAATTACTAAATTAAATTACAGATTAGAATACTTAAGAGCAATAGAAAGAATGAGAAAAAATAATGAAACTACATATTCATTTATAGTAGTTAACTTCCAATAATGGATATTGTAGAAGAATTTATTGGAAAAACTGAAATATTTTTTTAAAAACATGTAGCAATATTATATAAAAGAAATAATTCATATAATGAACCACAAGTAATTGGTGAAAAAATAATTATTAGAGAAAATAATGTCATAATAATGATGTTGAGTGAAACAATTAGATTATTAAAACAAGTATTTGAAAAAACAAAACATAATTAAAAAAGTTATCTATTCTAAGAACTTTGAAGAGGCCTCTGACCTAATTTTAGGAAATAAATTAATAAGACTAGATTTTAAGGATTATAGTGTTAAACAACAAGTAAAATATTATCATATCAAATTATTAGGAAAAATAATGCAAAATTATGGGTTTGAAAGTAGAGAAAAATATTTAAATGAATTGGAAGAAATTAGAACTTTTTAAGAATAAAAATGCCTTTAAAAATTATAAGATCAGTAGATAATATTAGAAGGTTCAATTTATTTAATAGAGATAAACATACTAGGACACTAGAAACAATTGGTACACTAGATGATCAAATTAAAAGGATTATGGAGAAAATCTAGAATTAGTAAACTATACAAACATGGTATTTTTTATTTTCAGAATAAACTATACGAAGGATATCATGAAATTGAAATAATACCAGATGACTCTTTATGGACTTAATATGACAGGATATACTTTAAAAGCATAAATGATCCAATATTAAAAGAATTAGCAAAACGAATAACTAAATTAAATTACAGATTGGAATAAATGAGAAAAAATAATGAAACTACATATTCATTTATAGTAGTTATCTTCCAATAATGGATATTGTAGAAGAACTTCTTGGAAAAACTGAAATATTTTTAGAAAAACCCATCACAATATTAGATAAAAAAAATAATTCATATAATCAAATAGAAGTAATTGGTAAAAAATTAATTATTATACAAAATATTGTAATAATAATGATGTTAGCTAAAACAATTAGATTGTTAAAACAAGTATCTGAAAAAACAAGAAATAATCATGATATAGTTGAAATTACAAAAAAGTTTGCAAATATAAAGGTAACTAAGAAAAGTAGATCACCATTTGTAACATGGTCAGAAGAAGAATTATAAAAAAAACTAGGAATGAAAGTAGGATTTCCAAATACAACACAATGTAGAAATTAAAAATGTAAGACTTAATTAAAAAGGTTATCTATTCTAAGAACTTTGAAGAAGCATCTAACATAATTTTACGAAATAAATTAATAAGACTAGATTTTAAGGATTATAGTGTTAAACAATAAGTAAAATATTATCATATCAAATTATTAGGAAAAATAATGCATAATTATAGGTTTGAAAGTAGAGAAAACTTTTTAAATGAATTGGAAGAAATTATGACTTTTTATGAATAAAAATCACTTTAAAATTTGTAAGATCAGTAGATAATATTAGAAGGTTCAATTGATTTAATAGACTTAGACATACTAGGACATTAGAAACAATTGGTACACCAGATGATCAAATTCAAAGAATTAAGGAGAAAAATCTAAAACTAGTGCAAGGGGAAGACTTATACAAACATGGTATTTTATATTTTTAGAATAAAGTATATGATGGATGTGATGAAATGAAAATATGTTGTAATAATGACAATGCAAAAATATTTATTGATTTCTTAACAGCAGAATCTTATAAAAATTAGTAAAAGTTAATTACTCCGGAATACATTTAGGATTAATGTATTTACTATAACAGGATTACATATATTAGGATTAGGAACTAAATTAGCATTATCATTAGGAGATACTGGACAAATACATAATATGAGTAAAACACAAATAGTAGCAGCTGAAGTAGATATGACAAATAACTTTGAAATATCTTATATGATCCTAGAATTTTAGTAACAATAGATACTTTGTATGAAAATATTAAATTAATAGTAAAATCTAAAGGGTATAATATGACAAATAGAAAAATTAATATATTACTTACAAAGATTTTTATTGGACAAATATCAAATAATAGTGAAATTAGATATACTGTTCGTAATGATAAAATAATGAAAATCTTAGGATCAAAAAGAATTAAAGCATACCTAGCTGAAATATATAGTTCAGAAAGTTTAATAGGGACATAATGGAAATTAACTAATATCTCAACACATGCAATAGCAGAACCATTAGATGTAAAATATTATGAATATGAAGATGGATCAGTTAGTTTTAAAACCAAAATTTATAATAAAAATATTAAAATTGAAGAAGTCATTGATGAAAAAGATGATTGGCAGGGCCCCGAAAGTGCACGGGTTGTCGAAGTAATAAAATACCCTGGTGAGTAAGTAGTTGTATCTACAGGAAATAGGGATTTGAGATATAGGTGTTCACTATGTAGCTAATGTAATGCGTGGAAAGAAATCAATGAGTGAGTGTGAACGAAACTAATAAAAACAAGAATTAAACTAGAATTGTGGAAGGTGAGAGAGTGCAAGTAAGATTAAAAGAGTAGGACAAGCAATGAATAAAGATGGGTACCCGGACAAGCTACCCCAAGGACTTATGCTTCTAGTGCAAGACTATGCTATTATACTCTCCTATTGATGTTAATTGAGTCGAGGAGATCCTTAAACACACGGTCCCAAACCTAAGGTCAACCGTGACTAACCCCAACCCTATGCCTCAGCATTTGGTTTCACTATGACCCTTGACTCTCGTTGACCTGTCAACTAAGTCCTAGGGGAGTCTATCTACCTAAGCTTCACACGGTGTGGAATTGCTTTAAGTTCTAGGGATTCCTAGTGATTAACCCTGTTCCTATGTGTAGTTCTAACCCGTTGGTCCAGGTGAGAGAACCCTAGTCTAAATTAAGTCCCAGCACTAAGATTCAGTTTAACCCTTCACTTCAACCCTTCACTTTGTTACTCACGCAACTAAGCCCTAGAGGAGTTTATCTCCTAGCACCTAATTCTATCTCGACCGTGAATAAATCATGGAACATGGAGGTAGGGAGAATCACATCGGAGGGGAAAGCGGACGTTCCGCTATCTCACGACTCAACATCTCAACCCTCTTCAATCCTAAGGAGTCTAATCCTATAGGAGTTGTCACATCTGCAAATGATAACCTAGATTATTCTCAACTCTAGTGTCACAGCTGAGGGAAAACAATAACAAGAAGAATTTAAGATTGAAATTCAATTTTATTCATCAATAATGGAAAAGCATAATAGCAATGTCAAAGAAACATAATAATCCTAGGGTTTACAAGTCCAAATACCCACAAGGGGTTTAGCTCCTCATGGAGCTATACAAATCCATCAAAATAATAAAAAGAACACAAATCGAAAGCATAGATAAAACCCCCTTGTGTGCGATGTAGCCGTGGTCTTATGCGACCGTCAGACGTTGATGTTGACGCCGATAACGCGCTCTAAATCTCCACGAAGTCCTCTCCAAACCCTAGCCGCGCCTCTCCAGAAGTTAGGGCAAAGAAGAGCCAAAAAGATCCCAAAATAATCTCCAAAAACGGGCTTTTATAATGTTGAGTCGCGGCTTTAAATCACAGAAATCGGGATTTCACAAGGCCGTGTGGAATTTTCACACGCCCGTGTGAAATTGCTGAATTGCTGATTTTCGGCAGAAAGTGAACAGTAAGTAACTTGCTACAGTATTCCCCTACAGTACTTGCTGCAATGCTACTACAGTATTGTGCCAAAACGCTCCCGAATTTGCCATTCTTCATTGAGGCCGTTGAATTGGGCACACAATCAATGGTAGATCGTGCTGATTGCTTCAAATCTCCTAATTGGTGAAGTTCTCCTTGTTAGCACGAGCTAAACTTATTGTGAATATGACTGCCTTTGTTCCCCTCCAAAGGAGGTTGGCACACACTAACAAGTCTATGCTCATGCCTTGTTCCTTGCTTAGTCCGAAATCCCCAACAACGGTGAACACGATCTAACTTCGTTCCATTTCTCCAATTTATCTTCACAACCCTACAATGCACAAAAGTAAACAAATGCACACTTTTTAGTGATAAAATCTGATTAAATCAATGCTCATTGCAAAATAATAACACTTCGCATTACTATAGCATGAGCACTAATCAATGATCAATTAAATCTTGAATGGTGGAAAAAATAATAGAACAGTTTTATCCTAATTACGACTGGGAAGAAGATTTCTTAGAAATGCCAACAGACATAGATGGTGTACATTTTCTAATTGGATGTAGATATGAATATAATGAGTATCCTAAAAATGTAAAAATATAATGAGTATCCTAAAAACTTGTGAGATAGGAATTCCAGAAAGTGCTAAGCACCATTCAGACCAACAAGGACTAGAAGATAGTTCAGAAAACGCTGTTGAACAAGAATCTGCCCAATTTAAGGGGATAGATAGATTGAAGGAGAGCTATTGCGACCATCCATTGAAGAACCACCTGATTTGGAACAAAAGACTCTACCTACACATTTGGAGTATGCATTCTTGGCAGAAGAGTCGAAGATCCCTGTCATTATAGCATCAAATCTTTCTACTGATTAGGAGGACAAGCTTGTAAGCATGCTGAAGAAACATAAATTTGCCATTGCTTGGGAGATTTCTGATTTAAAAGGCATCAATCCTTCATCTTGCACCCATAAAATTCTAATTGAGGATAACTTTAAGTCTGTAATCCAGCCTCAAAGAAGATTGAACCCGAATATGAAGGAAGTCATCAAGGCAGAAGTGGTAAAACTATTAGATGCAAGAATCATTTACCCCATCTCCGATAGTGCTGGGTGAGCCCAATGCAAGTGGTTCCAAAGAAAGGAGGGATGACGGTGGTAAATAATGAAAAGAATGAACTCATCCTGACTAGAACAGTTACAGGTTAGCAGGTATGCATTGATTACAGAAGACTAAATGATGCAACTCGAAAGGATCACTTCCCGTAGCCTTTTATTGATCAGATGTTGGAGTGATTCGTCGAGCATTAGTTTTATTGCTTCCTCGATGGTATGTCAGGGTATTTTCAGATTCCTATTGCCCTAGAAGATCAGGAGAAGACAACTTGTCCCTACGGGACTTTTGCTTATAGAAGGATGCCATCCAGATTATGTAATGCACCGGAAACATTCCAGCATTGTATGACAGCCATTTTTTATGATCTTTTGGAGGATATCATGGAGGTGTTTATGGATGACTTTTCAGTGTTTGGTGATTCTTTTGACATATGTTTGAAAAACTTGGAAAGAGTATTGATGAGATGTGAAGAGACAAATCTCGTACTTAATTGGGAAAAGTGCCACTTCATGGTCAAAGAAGGCATCGTCCTTGGTCACAAGATTTCCCGAATTGGGATGGAGGTAGACAAGGCGAAGATTGAACTCATAGATAAACTCCCTCCATCAACAAATGTTAAGGGAGTTCGGAGTTTCTTAGGGCATGCAGGTTTTTATAGGTGTTCTATTAAGGATTTCTCAAAGATCACACAACCATTGACAAACTTCTCGAAAAGGATGCTCCGTTTGATTTTGGGGATGATTGTTTGGTTGCCTTTAATTTGTTGAAGGAGAAACTAGTCGAGGCTCTAATTTTGATCACACCAAATTAGAACAAACGATTCGAGCTTATGTGCGATGCGAGTGATTATGATATTAGAGTAGTTTTGTGGTAGAGAAAGGGTAAACAGTTTGAACAATATATTACGCTAGTAAGACTCTCACAGGTGCTCAAGAGAATTGCACCACTACAGAGAAAGAGTTATTAGCAGTTGTGTTTCCCTTTCGACAAGTTCAGACCATATCTCATTTTGTCTAGGGTCACTGTATTCATTGATCATTCGGCACTCCGTTATCTCATGAACAAGGTGGATGCTAAACCAAGGTTGATCCGGTGGATACTACTTTTGCAAAAGTTTGGCATTGAAATAAAAGACAAGAAAGGTACTAAAAATGTGGTGGTGGATTATTTGTCTCATTTATAAGGTTGTTAAGGACAAGAACCATCAAACAAAGAGATTAAGGATTTCTTCCCAGAAGAGCACCTATATTCAGTTCAGAGCTCATCGACAAGTGATACTCCTTGGTTTGCTGATTTGCAAATTATTTGTCAGGGAAGGTTCTTAAGCAAGGGCTCACATTCCAACAAAAGAAAAAGTTCATTTGTGATTTGAAGAATTATTTTTTGGATGATCCGTATTTATTCCGCATCTGTGCAGATCATGTGGTTCAGAGATGCAGATCATGGGATATTCTTGCACATTGTCACTCAGGACCTATTGGAGGGCATTACGCTTCAAGTAGAACCGCTGAAAAAGTTTTGGCAACTGGGTTTTATTGGCTAACTTTATTTCAAGACGCACACCAGTTTGTTCTTTGATGCGACAGCTGTCAGAGAGCAGGGAATTTGTCTCGGTAGGATGAAATTTCTCATGATCCAATGCAAGTTTATGAAGTATTTGAGGTGTGGGGCATTGATTTTATGGGACTGTTTTCGAAATCAAATGGCAATTAATACATTCTAGTGGCCGTCGATTATGTCTTTGATAAGTGCTCATGTATAAATAAAATGAAGTATTCTTTTCTTACATTGAGTATTACTTTCCTCAAGTTTTATTATTAATTCATGTGTATTTGTGTTCTTTTGCGCATGTAGGGTTGTGGAGAATAGTTCGAGAGAAAGGAGCAACATTGGGTCATGTCCGCGATTGTTGAGGAATTTCTTCGACTAAGCAAGGATCAAGGCATGGGTTGTAGATTTGTGGGTGTGTGCCAACCTCCAATATGCTTAAATTATTCTATAATTTGGAGGGGCACAAAGGTAGTCACACCCATAAAGTCTAACTTGTGTAACATTGAAGAACTTCATCAATACAGGAATATAAGAAACGACATGATCAATCGTGTGGTTGTTTGCCCAACCTAGCGGCCTCGATGAATAAAATGAAGTCGGGAGCAACTTTGGCGTGAGACTGTAGCATTTTATTATAGTAAAAACAATGTAATGATTTACTATAGCATTTACTGTTCAGAGCAGGCCCAAAATTAGAATTTCAAAAAATCCACACGAGCGTGTGGGTGCCCGATTTCAGCCCTTTAGATACTATGATTTCATATTTATTTGGGGACTTTTAACCTATCTTTCTCCCAACTTTTGGGAAGCTTATGGCTAGGGTTTAGAGAGGATTTTGCAAGGCTTTTGGAGCGGGTCTACGGCATCGACATCAACATCTTTTGGAAGATAGCTATTGGAGGCTCTCGTCAGCATTGATTCGGTGAGGTGTGCACTAGGCTTGATAAGGGATTCGTTGGAGAAGACAAGGCGGCTTCACAAGACCATCAACATCTTCCTCAAGGGGATTTATTGATACAAATACTTTATTGATTTTGTATAGCTCCATGGAGAGCTAAACCCCTAGTGGGTATTCGGACATGTAAACCCTAAGATGACATTATTTCTACGACTTTTATTTTGTTTTTTTAATTGATGCTTTTAATTGAGTTCCAATATTGAATGTTAATTGCATTGATTTTTCCTTAAACGTGACACTAGGGTTGAGAGTCATCTAGGTTATCCTTTCAAGGTGTGACAACCTCTATAGGATTAGATTACACAAGATTGGAGATAGTTGAGAGAGTGAGTGAAGAGGTAGAGAAATGTTCCCTTTCCATTCAGATGTAATTTATCCTACGTCCACGTTCCAAGAGTTCTTTACGGTAGAAGTAGAGCGAAGTACTAAGCGATGAACTCCCCTGGGGCTTAGTTGCATGAGAAACAGAGTGAAAGGTTGTAGTGAATCTTAGTGTTGGGGCTTAATTGAGACTAGGGTTCTTTTGCCAATACCAAATATTTAGAGCTATACCTAGGAACAGGGTTTACCACTTAGAACCCCAAGCAGTCAAACACAGTGTGAGGCGTCGAGAGAATTCTCTTCACGGGGGCATAGTGTAGAGGGCTAGTCACGGTTGACCTTAGGTTTGGGACCGTGTGCTTTAGGATGTCGAGGATACATTAAACATCAATTAGAAAGTATAATACTAGTTTTGCACTTGAAACAATAGTCCTAGGGCGAGCATTGTCTGGGTGCCCCATTTTACTATCGATTACCTCTCTTATTCTTACTGCTCTTCCTGTATTCTTTTAATTTCTTTTGCATTCTATTCTTGATTTCTCCATTCATCGATTTTCTTCATAGCGAAAAAGTGATAACTCTTCTCTTTAAGTACTATTCCCTGTGGATACGACTACCCACTCACCATGGTAAATTTTATTACAGTAACGACCCATGCACTTGCGGAATAGTCACGCAAGGGGTGTGTCAGTCTCCAAGTGGGTCGAGGCTCAAGCACTACCGAGCAATGATGTTAGAATAGTGGTGAAATTTTTAAAAAGGCTCTTTACATGTTTTGGAACCCCATGGATTATTATTAGTGATCGAGGAACTCATTTCTGCAATGCTCAGCTTAAAAAAGTACTGAAAAGATATGGGGTGCATCACCAACTTGCTACTTCTTATCACTCACAGACTAGTGGTTAAGTGGAGGTCACTAACAGAGAGCTCAAGAGGATTCTAAAAAAATTAGTGGAATAAGGAAAGCGGGATTGGTCAGAGCACTTGGATGACACACTTTGGGCTCACCGAATAGCATACAAGACTCCAATAGGGACCACTCCCTACAACTTATTCTATGGAAAGTCATGCCATTTATCTGTGAAGCTTGAACACAAAGTGTATTGGGAAATCAAGGCGATAAATTTTGATTTGAGTAAAGCGGGGGAACAGAGGATGCTTAACCTCAACGAATTGGATGAATGGAGGTTGAAGGCATATAAGAATGCAAGAATTTACAAGGAAAGGCTTCGAAAGTGGCATGACAAGCATATCAAGCTACCAAAGGAGTTCAAAGTAGGTGATCAAGTGTTACCATTCAACTCTCATCTGCGGCTATTTCTGGCGAAGCTTAAGTCTATATGGTTTGGGTTATATAGTGTAACTCAAGGATCACCACATGGAGCTGTTGAGATCTGTCATCCTATGAAAGGAACATTTCAGATGAATGGGTATCGGCTAAAACCATATTTTGGTAGCGAGATTTGTAACAACAACAAGGAGGTATTCTTTATTCATGAACCCCCGTGAGGTAAGATCATTTATGTCAACCTAGGTGACGTTAAACATGCGCTTCTTGGGAGGTAACCCAATCTTTACTATTTTTCTAGGGCTTAGTTTAGTTTGAGGGTGACTAAAAGTCTTAGTATCAGTGTTTTGATTTTTATACACATATGCTGTGATTTTCATGTGGATAGTTGGTGTTTTTTCGTGTGCTTTAATGTGATTGACGAAGTTTTATGTCGTTTGAGCATGTTTTCATGAATCTCTAGTAGTAATTTTATCATGTTTCAGTCTCTGTACATAATATTAGTGTTTTGGAATTTGTATGTAGAGTTTGTAATTTTTTCTAAGTTATCTAAAGAAGACACACGCCTGACAGGGGCCCGAAAATGCATGTGTTGTCGAAGTAATAAAATAGTCTGGTGAGTGGGTAGTCATATCCACAGGGAATAGGGATTTGAGATACAAGTATTCACTATGTAGCTAATGTGGTGTGTGGAAAGAAATCAATGAGTGAGTGTAAATGAAACTAATATAACCAAGAGTTAAATAGAATTGTGGAAGGTGAGAGAGTGCAAGTAGGAGTAAAAGAGTAGGATAAGCAATGAGTTAAGATGGATACCCGGACAAGCTACCCGTAGGACTTATGCTTCTAGTTCAAGACAATGCTATTCTACTTTCCTATTGATGTTAATTGAGTCGAGGAGATCCTTAAACACACGGTCCCAAACCTAAGGTCAACTGTGACTAACCCCAACACTATGTCTCGGCATTAGGTTTTAGTACGACCCTTGGCTGTTGTTGACCTACCAACTAAGCCTTTGGGTAGTCTATCTACCCAAGCCTCACACTACGTGGAATTTCTTTAAGTTCTAGGGATTCCTAGTGATTAACCTTGCTCCTATGTATAGTTGACATGACCCCTTGCGTGTATCCCGCAAGTGCACGGGTTTGTCGAAGTAATAAATTTACCTTGGTGAGAAGGTAGTCGAATCCACAGGGAATAGGGAGATAGAATATAAGGTTTCACTAATTAAGCTATGCAGAATACGGAGAACGATAATAAGATTGATGAGTGAAAATAATGCAAAGCAATAAACTAAGTAGAGAGATGGAAGAAAGAAGTGCAAGTAGGAAAATCGAGAAGGACTAACAATGAGTAAAAGGGGGTATCCGGACAAGCTACCTCTAGGGTCTATGTTTCAAGTGCAAGACTATGATATTATACTCTCCTATTGATGTCAATTGAGTCGAGGATATCCTAAGACTCACGGTCCCAAACCTAAGGACAACCGTGACTAACTCCAACACTATGCCCGGTATTAGGATTCACAACACCCTTCACTCTGTCACCTAGATGACTAAGCCCCAGGGGAGTCCATCTGCCTAAACCTCACACTATGTGGAGTTGCATTATGCTCTAGGGATTCCTAGTGATTAAACCTGTTCCTATACGTAATTCTAACCCTTTGGTCCAGGTGGAAGAACCCTAGTCTAGATTGAGCCCCAGCAAATAGGATTCACTACAACCCTCCACTCTATTACTTGCGTAGCTAAGCCCTAGGGGAGTTTATCTACCTATTGCTTCACTCTATTTCGACCGCTATTAAATCAAGGAATCGGAGGTAGGAAGAAATCACATCGAAGGGGAAAGGGGTACATTGCTACCTCACAACTCTCCCTCTCAACCCTCTTTAATCTTGAGTAGTCTAATCCTATAGGAGTTGTCACACCTCCAAAGGAAAGCCTAGATTGCTTTCAACCCTAATGTCACGTTTAAGGGAAAACAATATGAAAGGATAATCAAGATTAAAAACTCAATTTTATTCATCAACGATGGAAAGCATAATAATCAATGTCAAAGAAACATAAGAAACCCTAAAGTTTACAAGTCCGAATACCCCACGAGGGGTTTAGCTCCTCATAGAGCTATACATGTTCATCAATGTGAGAAATAAAGCATAAAACATAGACATCAATGAAAAACCCCCTCGAATTGGTGTGGCCGTGGTCTTGTGCAAACGTCGAACCTCGAAATCGATGCCGACGACGCGCTAGAACCTCCACGAAATCCTTCCGAAACCCTAGCCGCGCTCCAGAAAGTTGGGGAAAAGATAGGTCGAAAGATCCTCTCTAAAAGGTTGCAAAAATCCCCTTTTATATTGTTGAATCGCTGCTTTAAAATTGGACTTATCGGGGGCTTCACACGGCCGTGTGGAATTTCCACACGCCCGTGTGAAGCTTCTGTCTCGGCTGAAAAATTAATTTCACACGTCCGTGTGGAATTTCCACACGCCCGTGTGACTTCTCTGTCTGGCTGGAAAATGGCTCACACGGCCGTGTGGAATTTCCACACGCCCGTGTGACTTCTCTGGAACACTAATCTTCAGCTGAACAGGCTTGGTAACTTGCCGAAACGCCTCCCGGGTCCATTGTTCTTCATCGAGGCCATTACTTGGGCACACAAGCAACGGTAGGTCGCGCCGATTGCTTCAAGTCTTCTTCTTACGCGAGATTCTCCTAAGTAACACGGATTGGACTTGTTGTGAATGTGACTACCTTTGTGCCCCTCCAAAAGAGGTTGGCACACATCCACAAGTCCAAATACGTGCTTCGTTCCTTGCTTGGTCCGAGAACATCCCAACATTGGCGAACGCGACCTAATTTCATTCTTTTTCTCCAATTTGGCTCCACAATACCTTCAATGCACAAGAGAACACAAATGCACACATTTAGTGATAAAACCTGATAAAAGGTATGCTTAATGTAAGATAATAGCGCTTCGCGATACTATAACACAAGCACTTATCAATAGTTTTAACCCTTTGGTCCAGGTGAAAGAAACCTAGTATAAATTAAGTCACAGCAATAAGATTCACTTCAACCCTTCACTCTGTTGCTCGTGCAACTAAGCCTTAGGGGAGTTTATCTCCTAGCACCTGACTCTATCTCGACCGTGAATATATCATGGAACATGGAGGTAGGGAGAATCACATCGGAGGGGAAAGGGGACGTTCCGCTACCTCACGACTCATCCTCTCAACCCTCTTCAATACTAAGTAGTCTAATCCTATAGGAGTTGTCACGCCTCCAAAGGATAACCTAGATTGTCCTCAACCCTAGTATCACGGCTAAGGAAAAACAATAACAAGAAGAAATTAAGATTGAAACTCAATTTTATTCATCAATAATGGAAAATCATAATAGCAATGTCAAAGAAATATAATAATCCTAGGGTTTACAAGTCCGAATATCCACAAGGGGTTTAGCTCCTCATGGAGCTATACAAATCCATAGAAATAATAATAAGAACACAAATTGAATGCATAGATGAAAACCCACTTGTGTGCGGCGTGGTTGTGGCCTTGTGCGGCCGTCGGAAGTTGAGTCGCGGCATTTATAATGCTGAGTCGCGGCTTTAAATTAGCTGAAATCGGGATTTCACACGGCCATGTGGAATTTCCACATACCCGTGTGAAATTGTTGAATTGCTGATTATTGGCAGACAGTGAACAGTAACTTGCTACAGTATTTTTTGCCTACAGTAATGTGCCAAAACGTTCCCGAATTTGTCATTCTTCATTGAAGCTGTTGAATTGAGCACACAATCAACGGTAGACCGTGCCGATTGCTTCAAATATCCTTATTAGCGAAGTTCTCGCTGTTGACATGAGCTAGACTTATTGTGAATGTGACTGACTTTGTGCCTCTCCAAAGGAGGTTGCCACACACTCACAAGTCTAGGCTCATGCCTTGTTCCTTGCTTAGTCCGAAACCTCTCCAACAACGGTGAACATGATCTAACTTTGGGGCTGTTTGGTTAGAAGTAAGTAGGTGTGATGTAAAAAGTTTTACATGTAAAATTTACTTTTGGGTGTTTGGTTTGATGTAAAAGACACTTTTACCGGTGAAAAGTTTTACTTGACTTCCCCTTTTTACAGCATTTTAACTCACAGCAACTTTTGATGCGAGTTAAAATACAGTAAAAGGTTTGCCAGTGAAAAGTTTTAAGTCACCACCTACCTAGCTTTTCAACTCCAAAAGCAAACTTGGACTCTCCATCACCAGTGAGAAGCTTTACCACCGATGACAGCCTTCCGCATCGACAACGGCCTCCACCACCGGCGACGTCCTCCAGCACCGACGAGTTCGTCCACCACCGGCGATGAGCAGGTAGGCAAGATCTCCCTTTCTTTCACTCTCTACACCTTGATGCTCTCTCGGAACTCTAATGCCCTTGCTCTCCTCCAAGCCCAGCAACACCCGATTCTACAAACGGAGCTCTATTCCGGACCTCTCTCACTAGCATCTTCGTCGGCCCTTTCGTCGGCGGCAGCGTCACCAGTGAGTTTTCTGGCCAGAAGATCTGAGAGTTTTGATTAATGCAAGTGAGTTTTCTTAGCATTTTTGAATTAACTTTATTTTAGGTTTCAATTCTGGGAGTTTGAACTAAGATCACTTTGAATTGTGATGTGCATGTGAATTGTGAGTTTTCTGGCCACCATTCCTCTCCCTTTCAATTTTGTGCTTGTTGAAGAAATAGAAAGTGTGTTTGATGCTCAAGTTATCTCCTGAGATTCTAAGAAATTGTTTTTGACATATGACACTTGTTTTGTTTTGAGAATTTTATAGAGTGAATTTATAGTTTATGGATTTTACATGATTAAGTGGTTGTATGTTGTCTAAAATCCTTACTATTTTTGAAGGCCTGCTTATTCATTCAATTTTCATCATCTTATAAATTTTCGGCAACAATGAATAGAACTGGTTTACTTTCAAGTTGATTGCCTAAAACTTTGAGGCAAATTGTTGCCTTTCAACTCCGCACGTTTGTCTCCATATCTAGTTTGTTTTTTGGAAATCAGTTGATAGTTCAAAGGTGAAAGTTTCATTTGTTTGTTTCTTTTAATTAATTTTATTGTTTAATAGAGATGTAAGCTTGAATCCAGTTTCATAGTTTTGTTTTTGTTTTCTATCATATAGCCAGATGCTTGCACATCATTCCTCAATTTCAGTATTCCTCCTCCTGAAAATAAATTATCATCATTCATTCATTCAATCATTACTCAATTATTATTAATGTTTATTTTGGTTGATGCTTGATGCTTTTTTGTTTGTATATATATATATATGTAAATTGAGATATGTTTTAATGTCCGACATCTTTTCCTTTGCTATCAACTTATAGTACAATTATTGCCCACAAAAGTTGAAAATTTATATGTGACTCATTGTATGTGTGTGCAAATATATACATTAAGAATGGTAACCGACAAATGTTTTATAGATATATACATTATATATATATATAATGAAATATCGATAATAATAGAATGTAGGGCAATCAAGCTAGACATTTGAACTAACAAAGAATCGAAATAAATATTAAACAAGTGTACTTTGGACAAGTAACGTTGTATTTTATTTTGTTGTTTGGACAAATGTATTGTTGTATTTGAGTTTGTTGTTTAGACAAGTATTATATTATGTTGTATTTTATTTTGTTTTTTGGACAAATGTATTGTTGTATTTGAGTTTGTTGTTTAGACAAGTGTTATATTATGTTGTATTTTATTTTGTTGTTGGACAAATGTATTGTTGAATTTGAGTTTGTTGTTTGGACATCTTTAATGATATTTTGATTTAAATATTTTAGAATGTAATTTTATGTTAAAAAAATTATTTTTTGTTAATTAAATTTAATGCTGATTATATATATATACACATTTTAATTTAATTAATTAATTTTATTTTGAATAATAGAAATATAAAAATAATTAATATTTTTATTTTGAATAAATATCTTAATTCACTATTTTGTTATTAAATAGCTTTTAAAGGTAAAATTTAATTATAGTATATATAATTAAAAAATATAAATAATATTAAATAATTAGTATTAACAATATGTGATAGGGGTAATCTTACCACCTCATTTACATGGTAATTATACTCCACAACTTACAGACAACCAAACAAAGAAAAAGCAAATACAGCATTTCAAATTACAGCAAACCAAACAGCCATGATGTAAGTGAAAATACAGCATTTTTACTTACACTGTTTCTTTTGTCCAATTTATCTTCACAACCCTACAATGCACAAAAGTAAACAAATGCACACTTTTTAGTGATAAAATCTGATTAAATCAATGCTTATTGCAAGATAATAACACGTCGCATTACTATAACACAAGCACTTATCAACCCCCCCCCACACACACACACAGACACTTTTTTTTTCTTTTTTTTATTTTTTATTTATTATTTGTTTTAGCTACATTGAACTTCAAACTTACTAAAGTAATACTAAACTAGTCCTTAAAACTTCAAGTTTGAGTTTCTAAAAGATTTCAAGAGTAAGTAGTGCAATAAGAGGTAATCGAGCAAAAATCCCCTAAAATTCAAGTAAAACTAAAGCATGATAGGATACAATGTTAAAAATTCTCCTAAACTCTAATAATACAACCGTTGCAACTAAGGTGAACCGCCACCGGCAACATGAGCATAAACAATTGAATGCACAAGTAAAGGTGTGTGAAAAGTGAACTCTCCCCTACACTTAAGATGTACATTGTCCCCAATGTACGCATGCAAGCACTATAAAAATAAAAAGTTGTAAAACAATTAGTGTGGAAGTAGGTAATTGAAACATTACTCTCCTGAACTAAAAGTGTTGCGTTTGATGGAGCTAGGTGCATTGAGAGTTGAGTCTCAATGGGTTGTGAAGCACACATGGTCCCATGACCCTGCCTATGACTATTCCTCAAATTCCTTACATCCAAGACCATCTGCGCGCACACACACACAAGGCATTCAGTAACGCTCAAGAAATCCAAAATAAAGCTCGAGTATATAAAAATATAGAGATGAAATACAACTCGAGACAAAAGAAATCAACATAAAGATAAACTCAGAAGGAAGATCCTTTCTAAGTACTATAAGTCCAAAATATAAAAGAAAATACAACATAAATCAAAATAACCATAAAACTACGATGCCTCAGTATCGGTGTCTTGATCTGGAGCCTCTGGTGCTGCTGCAGGCTCTGCTATTGATGGATCTGGAGAAGGTGGTGTAGTAGGGGCCTGGGGCTAGACCACAAATGGGGACGACACGGCCTACTCAAGTAAACGCTGTATAGTCTCGAGCCGTGTCATCGTCTCTGAGTGTTATGCGGCTTGTGTAGCTCGCAGCTCGGCTACCTTTGTCTGGAGGACACCTACAGCACTCGCGAGGCACTCGAATCTGTCCTGGCCTCGAGAGGGAGAGAAGATCCGCACTAGAGGTGGCTCCGGTGCTGTGGGTGGTGCCTCAGTCTCTGTCGGTGCGTAAAGTGGCTCCAATGCTGCCTACTCTTCCTCTGATGGAGGCCTGTTCAGTATATAACGCTGGTAATATTTCCTGGCCATACCCATTTGTCTCAACATCTCCAAGTTGATTGGGAAAGGTATGACTGTCTTCTCTATCCCTCTAATTGCCGCCCGTAGGCCCATCCCCTTCATAAGTCTTGTAACGTATGGCCCTAAAAAGATAGCTCCAAGCCTGGGGTACTGGCCTTGATGACGTATGTACTCTGTGAGAATATAACCAAGATGGAGCGGCTCACTCTGTACCATCGAATATAGGTAGAGGAGCTCCCGCCGGCTAAGAACTCCTATACTGTCACCCCGGCCGCTCACTAACTTACTCAGAATAGTGTGAATGTATCTATTGGATGGCCGTGATAGACAAGCAACCTTCGATATCCTTGGCTCATATTGCCCCTGTCCACACAACACTCGGTAAGCTCCTTGAGGGGTCAAACTGCCGGGGTAGTTAGTCGGAAGGCTCTCGTACTCCTCTGACTCAATGAAGGCTTTGTAGTACAAACCCATGTGGATGGAAAATTGCATCACTGACATACTGTACTCGTGCCCAAAAGCCTGAAAGTGTATAGCATTGGAACTCATCAAATCTCTACTCGATTTGTCAAACTCAAAAGATGAGAGCACCTCCAAAGTAAGCAAATAGTTAGCTGGGTCTCGAATAGACAGCAAGCTCTTCCTACTCCCTACTGCGACAAGCTCTTCAATCTCATTTGCCATATCATCACCCCAATCAGCTGTTCTGAAACAGTCCACGTCCAAGTATCGAGATTGCCCGATCTTGAGTTTCGTAAATCTTTTATATCTTTCTCGGTGCTCAGACGTGACGAAGTTTATCGGCTCTGGAGAGTGTTCACGTGTCCTCTTTTTGGTTTCTTGCTTCGACCTGGGTGCCATTCCTGAAAAGATTTCAAAAGGAAATCACTTAATCCATCATAAAAATTCGTTCTACTGGGATCCACACGCCCGCATGGATTGTCTGGCGGACATGGCTGCAAGGTCATGGAATCAAAGCTCCATATTCACACAAAAATTCATTCTAAAGCCTTTGTAAGCATATTCGCAAACAGTTTAATCATGCAAAGCAAGCGAAATAATTAACAAGAACGAATTAAATCCGGATTGACAAAGAAAAGGGGTTTGAAGTTCTTACCGACGGTGCAGATGGGGAAAACTTCGAAATTGGTCGGAAAACTTCAAATAAAACCTCGAAAACGGTCAGAGATGGTCGGAATATCAATAGTGAGAGTCAGAGAGTCATTTGGAGTGGAGAAAACTAGAGGCACGAGTGTAAATCAAAGAAACATCGCGGTATTTGAAGTTCTGGGCTTTCACACGGCCGTGTGGAAATTACACACGGCTATGTGCCTCTAAAATTAGGGTTCACAGGGGCCAGCACCCGCCCCTGTGTGCACTCTGGTTTCTTTCTGAACTACCCCACACGGCCGTGTGCAACTCCCACAGGGCCGTGTGCCTTCATAGTGGCTGGTACACGCCCCTGTGGATTCATGGGAAACATAAAAGGTCTTTGGAAATTTTTCACACGGCCGTGTGTAAATTCCACATGGTCGTGTGCCCAACCTGGCAAAGCACAAGGCCAGCCACACGGCCCTGTGACTTTTCTGGATCAACCCAAGAAACTCTAAGTGTTCCACGCGGTCGTGTGAATAATCCACACTGCCATGTACCTTTCACAAGCGCTCCCACAGGGGCAGCCACACGCCCTTGTTGTTTCTCGGGAAAGAAGGGGACTCTCTACAGAATTTCACACGGCCGTGTGCCTTGACACATGGGCACTCACAGGGGCACCCACATGCCCCTATGGATTCTCTGGACCAAGAGCTTAAGTTCTGCAAGATTTCACACGCCCGTGTACCCTTTCTGAGGTTTTTCACAAGGACAAGGTCACGCCCCTGTGCCCTCTCTGGTTGAGCCCTCATTGGTAACACACGCCCGTGTGGAATTTCCACACCCGTGTGTTTCCTCTGGTTTACTTAGAAAAATTTACAGACTCTAAGAAAAATTTAGAAACAACAACACGATATTTAGAGCCTGTGAAAACCATCAAAGCACGACCAGATACTATGGAAAACATGCTCAACCGATTCAAACTTTGTCAATAATCATTCAGGCACATGAAAATATCAACAATCCCAAATAATATTGCAGCACATGTATTAAAAATTCAGGACATCAAAACTAAAACTCTTATTCATGCTAGAACTAAACTAAATCCTAGAAAAACTATAAAACCTTCGGTTGCCTCCTAAGAAGCACTTGTTTAACGTCACTTAGCTTGATGTACCTGCCTTACCTTATGGCGGCTCATGAATGAAGGTTGCCTTCTTCCCTACAATGTGAAAGCATGCAGTACATAATTTTTGTAGAATAGAGGAAGAGTTAGCGATTTTGTTACCACACAAGGGTGAACCACCCTTACTCCTTGAATGCTCATCCTCATTGTCCTTGGGTCTCTTCGTGTGGTGCCTCTTCGCTCTCTTTATCTTTCTTCACATCTTCATGAGTCCTGGGTCTGGCTTAACCTCATTCTCGACTAGACCAAGCGAAAGCACTTCTTCTTCGATCTCCACGTCTTGGTCCGACCACCCTTCATATGGATCCGAGTTCAATATTTCCTGCACATAATCATCAATTAGCTCATCGGTGGTGTCAAGAAAATATAAAGTATCATCAAAGTCAAGAGAGTGTCTCATGGCTTCGGCAAGGTGGTATGTAAGCTTGTCATCTCCAACTCACAATATGAGCTCCCCATCGTCCATGTCAATCAAAGCCTTAGAAGTACGCAAGAAGTATCTTCTAAGGATCAATGGCACCTCGACATCCTCATCGACATCCAACACCATGAAGTTAACAGGAAATATGTATTTGTCCACCTTCACCAACACGTCTTCCACAATCCCTCTTGGATGCTTCACCGATCGATCCGCAAGTTGAAGTGTCATCCGAGTGGGCCTAGGCTCGCCCAAGCTGAGCTTTTGGAAGAAGGTGTAGGGCATGATATTGATGCTTGCCCCCGAATCGGCTAATGCTATCTCTTCACCCAAGTTGCCAATGTTGCAAGGTATGATAAAACTTCCGGGATCTTTCCTCTTACTCGGCATGTTCTTTTGCAAGACGGCCGAGCAATTAGCATCAAGAACTCCAGTTGCACTCTCCTCCAACTTCCTCTTATTGGTCAAGAGGTCCTTCAAGAACTTCGCATACTTAGGCATTTGGGCTAACCCCTCCGCGAACGGTATGTTGATGTGCAACTGTTTGAAAATACCCAGAGATTTCTTGTATTGTTCATTGTCTTAGTCATTCTTCAACCTCGAAGGATAGGGGATCCTTGGCTTGTAGGGTGGTGGTGCCACCTCTTTCTCCTTTGGTGATTCTCCCCCGACCACTTCAACTTCGGGTGCTTCCTTTGTCTTCTCGAGAGGGAGATTTCTTTCGACATCTTTTCCACTTCTCAAGGTGATTGCCTTCAATTGCTCCCTTGGATTGTTCTCCGTATTACTAGGCAAACTACCTTGAGGTTTTTCTGCCAAAGTCTTCACAATTTGCCCCACTTGATTCTCCAAATTAAGTCGGGAGGCGGTGTATTTGCGAGGTGTAGCTTCCACCGACTGAAATCTAGCATCCGACGAGGAAATGATCCTCGTGAGGGCTTTCTCTAGATCGGTCATCTTCCTCTCTAGCCCTATCACTCGGCTTACTAGGTTCGATGCTTGTTGACTTTGAAATCCAGGTGGTGCATTGTTCTTTTATTGCGACTGTCCTTGATTGCTCCACGAGAAATTCGGGTGGTTCCTCCACCCCGGATTGTAAGTTCCACTATACGGATTGCCTTGGCCTTGTACTCTGATAAGTGCTTGTTTGATAGTAATATGAAGTATTATTGTCTTACATTGAGCAATACTTTTCTCAGATTTAATCACTAATTAGTGTGTATTTGTGTTCTTTCATGCATTGTAGGGTTGTGGTGAAGATTTAAAGAAGAAAGAGCAAGAATAGGTCATGAACGCGATTGTTAAGGGAGTTCTTGGACCGGACAAGGAACAAGGCACAAGTTGTGTTCAAAGACATGTGAGTGTGTGCCAAACACCAATTGCGGTCAAGAGAATACGTGATTTGGAGGACACAAAGGCAGTCACACTCACATGTTCCGACTTGTGCAACATTATCAAGAGCTTCGTCAATGTGTTTCAAGTGAAGATGCGACGTGATTTACCGTTGATTGTGTGTCTAATTCAATGGCCTCAATGAAGAACGATGAATTCGGGGGCATTTCGGTGAAGCACTGCAGCAGTTACTGTAGCTAATTGATGTAGTAAAACAACGTAGCAAGTTAATGTTCACAGTCTTCTGAAAATTAGCAAAACAAAATTTCCATATGGCTATGTGAAATTAACACACGGGCGTGTGGAAATTCTACAGGCCCATGTTGAAAATCCATAGGGGCGTGTGGAACTCCGATTTCAGCCTATAAATAGCCCGTTTTCAGATCTATTTGGGGACCCCCCTTTCTATCTATTGCCTATATTTTTGGGGGCTTTCGGCTAGGGTTTGGAGAGGCTCTTGGAAGTCTTTGGAGGTAATTATACGGTATCGGCATCGATATCGATTGGAAGAAAGCTATTGGGGTAGCTTTCGTCGGCATCGATTCGCCGAGGTGTGCCCTAGGCTTGACAAATGATTTGTTGGAGAAGACTTGTGGCTCCACAAGACCATCGATATGATCTACAAGGGGGTTTTCTTTATGGTTTTATGCATATGTTCTTAAACTCTTTATTGACTTTGTATTGCTCCATGGAGAGCTAAACCCTAGTGGGTATTCGGACTTGTAAACCCTAGGATGTTTGTGTTTCTATAACTTTTATTATGCTTAATTAATTTAATGTTTTCTTATTGAGTTCCAATCTTGCATGCCGATTGTATGAGATTTTCCCTTAGCCGTGACACTAGGGTTGAGAATCTATTAGGTTATCATTTGAGGGTGTGACAACATCTATAGGATTAGACTACACAAGGTTGGAGAGGGTTGAGAGGGTAAGTCGAGAGGTAGCCGAATGTCCCCTTTCCCTTATGGTGTGAATTTTCCTACCTCCATATCCCAAGAGTTAATCGCGATCGAAGTAGAATGAAGTAGTAGGAGAAGAACTCCCTTGCGAAGGGTTGAGTGAATCCTAGGACTGGGGCTTAACTTAGATTAGGGTTCTTTCACCTGGACCAAAGGGTTAGAACTATAATTAGGGATAGGGTCATTCACTTGGAATCACTAGAACTCCATGCAATTTAACACGGTGCTAGGCATTAGTATGAGGTACTTCCCTGGGGCTTAGGTGACAGGTCAAATAGAGTGAAGGGTCGTAGAGAAGTCAAGAGCCAGGTATAGTGTGGGATTAGTCAAGGTTGATCTTAGGTTTGGGACCGTGTGCTTGATAAACGTCTAAATGTACGTATTTTATACGTATACTTGTGCATGCTTTTTTGTATTTTGTTAATGAATCTGTGCCTTTTTGTGGTCTAAATTGGGTTATTTCGTGTTTTAGGTGTAAAATATGCTTTGGGGAGCTCAACGACAAAATTTGAGAAGAAATCGACACCGAAATCGTCGTTTTTGAGTCCCGGGCACTGTAGTAGATTACTGTATCAGAGTACTGTATATGGGTTACTGTAGCATTCTGTAGCAGTTTCGCAACTTTGCAGAATCTTTCGTCCCACATTACAGGCTACCTCACGGGCCATATATGGACCGTGAGCTCACCTGTGAAGAGGCACGAACTCACCTTTTTATGGACTTGGAGACTTCTTTTTAGGGCATCTTGAGTTTTCTTCTTAGGGCCTCTCATCACCACCTTCGAATTGAGGAAGAAGAAGCTCTTGGAGGGCGATCTAGGCAAGGAATTGGCGAGGAGAGCAAGGTTTTGGGAAGATTCTACGTTCTAGGGCTTACAATTGGAGGTTGAAGACTAGGGAAGCCACCCCTTGGAGTGGCGTCTTTGGAACTTCTCCGGCCTTCATTCTTTGAGGGAGTTCTTCTCATGCCTTTGTTGGTTGTTTCCATGCATTTCTTGTTGTATGTAGTGAACATGAGCACTTAAACCCCAAGGTCATCGGATGTAGGTGAACCTTGGGGGTGAAGTTGTGATGTTTTGGAATGATCTTGTTCTATTTATTGTTTGTGGCTTGTTTGTGATCCATTGTTTGGTGCTTTTACATGTTTGGTATGTATGAGAACTCTATGTATCAAAAGACTTAGGAAATGCTATGTTGCATGACCATTGCCCTAGTGTTAGACTCACCAAACTTGGAAGGGAAATACGTATAAATACGTCGTGACCATCGGGTATTTGTACCCCTCCACTCCTAGGGTTAAGTACTCTTTTGTATTGTAACCCTAGTTTGAGAAAACCACTTCACCCTTTGCAATCGTAGGGGTAATCTTGGGCGGTATACGTACCGTATCCAATACCCTTACCGGATTAGGGGTCAACTTCCGTGACCATCGGGTTGGCCTAATCTATTGTTTTCTCGGTCCAATTAGCCACTTGGATGTTAGTCCAAGCTTCCTACTCACCTTAGTAGCCCCTAAGGGAATCCTCATCCGTGACCACTCCTAGTCCTATTTTACCCCGTATCTTGCCCTTGTATGTTTGCATTAGTTATTTACTTATTCAGCTTCTTTGCATTATATTTACTCTCTCTTGAATTGTATCGGTCAAACAACATTGTAAAAGGGAAGTAAGGGTAGCTTCTCAGGCCCCAGGGAATACGACCCCTGTGTCACGCACAAGGTATTACTTGACGACCCGTGCACTTGCGGGATAACACTCATCAGTGCTTAAGGATTTCCACGACTCATTAGACATCAATTAGAGGGTATAATACTAGTCTTGCACTAGAAGCATTAGTCCTAGGGGAGCTTTGTCCGGGTACCCCATCTTTATATCGATTACCTCTCCTACCTTTATTGCCCTTCTTTGTCTCTTTTACTTTCTTTTATATATATATATATGAATATATATATATATTGATTTCTCTTACCATCGATTCCATTTATAGCTAAAATAGTGATAACGCTTGTTTCTGAACACTATTCTCTTTGGATACGACTACCCACTCACTAGGGTATTTTATTACTTCGACAACCTGTGCACTTGAGGGGTACACACACAAGAGGTGTGTCAAGTTTTTGGCACCGTTGCCTGGGAATAGGCGTTTTAGAGACATTTGTACTTTGCTATTTTAGTTATTCATCATTCATTCTATTTTATCATTTCTTATTCTTCCATCGTTCTTATTTGTTTTCTTTTGTTGTGTCTTACTTTTTCTTGTAAGGAGCCTAAATAGAGATTGATCCAGTCATTGAGCTATATTTTCAAGTTGAAGCTCTAAGTAAAAAGGTTGATAGAATTTATGCTTCACAATAACAAGGCAACCCATGCTACGGCACATATCATCCAAATGAGAGGAGCTACCAAAAGTTTTTATGGAATAATGATGGACAACATTGGGAAACACCTCAAGAGCAATTTCAAAAGGATGAAATACTCAAAGAGGATCCACCTCAGTGGAAAAAAGGGCTAGCTAACTTTATTGAAGCATCCGATGCCTCTTGCCAAAGTATGGAAGCCATAAGAAAATGTCATGAAGCCTCCTATAACAACCTTGAGCATCAATTAGGATGGATACTTGACACACTCTCCAAGGAACATGAAGTATTTGAGCAAGCAACGCAAGACCATTGTAGAGGTGATGTAGTAGTGAACGATAATGAAGAAATGAGGCAAACCGAGTATGTTGTTGTAGAAATTGAAGAGGGAAAATAAGAACATCATTTGGAGAATTGGGATTGCTTGAATGAAGATTGTGCTTGTGAGCAAGGAAATTTTCAAGGGGAATTGCTAGTGTCATGTTCCTTTCAAGCTAAAAATACACAAGATGAAGTGATAAGTGCTTGTGTTATAGTACCGCGAAGCGTTATTATCTTACATTGAGCATATCTTTTATCAGTTTTTATCACTAAATGGTGTGTATTTGTGTACTCTTATGCATTGAAGGTTTGTGGAGCTAAATTGGAGAAGAAGAACGAAATTAGGTGGTGTTCGCCGATGTTGGGAAGTTTTCGGACCAAGTAAGGAACAAGGCATGAGCTTGACTTGTGAGTGTGTGCCAATCTCCTTTGGAGGGGCACAAAGGCAGTCACATTCACAACAAGTCTAACTCATGTAGCTTAGAAGAACTTCACAAAGAAGGAGACTTGAAGTAATCGGCACGACTTACCATTGTTTGTGTGCCCAACCAATTGCCTCAATGAAGAGCAACGGATTCGAGAGCATTTCGTCAAGTTACTATAGTAGAACTGTAGTTTGTCACTGTAGCACGATACTGTTCAATTTCTGCCAAAAATCAGGGTTTCAGAGAATTCACACGAGCGTATGAAAATTCCATACAGCCGTGTGAATCGATTTTTCAGCCAGACAGAAACTTCACACGGGCGTGTGGAAATTCCACACGGCCGTGTGAAGCCCCCGATAAGTCCGATTTTAAAGACGTGATTCAACATTATAAAAGGGGATTTTTGGAGACCTTTTGTGGGATCTTTGGACCTATCTTTCTCCTCAACTTGGGGAGTGCGGCTAGGGTTTTGGAGAGGATTTCATGGACGTTTAGCGGGCGTCATCGGCATCATCACCGACGTTCGACGGCCGCACAAGACCACGGCCACACCATATACAAGGGGATTTTCATCAATGTCTTTGATTTATACTTTCTTTTCTATTTTGATGAACGTGTATAGCTCCATGAGGAGCTAAATCCCTTGTGGGTATTCGGACTTGTAAACTCTAGGGTTTTTATGTTTCTTTGACATTGTTATTATGCTTTTCCATGATTGATGAATAAAAATTGAGTTTCAATCTTAATTTCATCTTGTTAATGTTTTCCCTTAGATGTGACACTAGGGTTGAGAACAATTTAGGTTACCCCTTAGAGGTGTGACAACTCTTTGGGAGTTAGACTACTTACGATTGAAGAAGGTTGAGAGAGAGAGTTGTGAGGTAGCGATGTACCCCTTTCCCTTCCGACGTGGTTTCTCCCTACCTCCGTTTCCTTGATTTCATACCGGTCGAAATAGAGTGAAGTGCTAGGCAGATAAACTCCCCTGGGGCTTAGTTACGCAAGTAACAGAGTGAAGGGTTGAAGTGAATCCTACGCGTTGGGGCTTAATCTAGACTAGGGTTCTTCCACCTGGACCAAAGGGTTAGAACTACACATAGGAACAGGTTTTACCACTAGGAATCCCTAGAGCTTAAAGCAATCCCATGTAGTGTGAGGTTTAGGTAGATATACTCCCCTGGGGCTTAGTCGTACGAGCGACAGAGTGAAGGGTGACGTGAATCCTAATACCGGGGCATAATGATGGGGTTAGTCACGGTTGTCCTTAGGTTTGGGACCGTGAGTCTAAGGATTTCCTCGACTCAATTAACATCAATAGGAAAGTATAATAGCATAGTATTGCACTAGAAGCATAGATCCTAGAGGTAGCTTGTCCGGATACCCTATTTCATCCATTGCTAGTTCCTCTCTATTCTCTTTTACTTACACTCTCTCATCTTCCATCTTTCTATTTAATTTCTTGTCTTTTATTCTGTTTGCTTCTACATTCACTCATTGATCCAGATATTGCTTTTCCATACACCGTATAGCTTTATTAGTGAAATCTCATACTCTAAGTCCCTATTCCCTGTCGATTCGACTACCCTCTCACCAGGGTAAATTTTATTACTTCGACAAACCCATGCACTTGCGGGATACACGCAAGGGGTCCTGTCATGAAGCAACCCCTAAGTTAATGGAATAAGCACCATTCTTTGGGATTGATCAACTCATAAAAAGCAAGAAAAAGATTTTGGAAAGGGAAAAAGATGTGGGGAGGATATTTAAACCATCCAATGACCCACCTATGCTAAGCTTGGATAATTACCAACCCAAATTGTTTCCTTGGAGGCCAAAAGTAAGATGGTTGGACCCTCCAACAAATATTCCACCCCGGCAAGTAGATTTTTGGTTTAAAGGAAGTAGCTATGCAATGTCTAGTCGGGAGGAACACACTCTTTTCAAGCCGCCATAAGGTAAGAAAGAGGTACGTCAAGCTTAGTGACGTTAAACAAGCACTTTTTGGGAGGCAACTCAAGTTTTTATTGCTTTTCTAGGCTTCGTTTAGTTTTAGCATGAATAATTGCCTTGTGTTGGTGTTTTCATTTAATTATGCATGTGCTGTGATTTTCTAATGGATTATTGGTGTTTTAGTGTGCCTAATTGTGACTGTCGAAGTTTTGGGTCATTTGAGTGTGTTTTCATGGATCTCTGGTCAAATTTTTGTGGTATATGCAGGCTCTGAACGTTGTATTTAAGTTTCTAAAATTTTTTGCAAAGCCTGTAATTTTTTCTAGGTCATCCAGAGAAGACACACGGCCATGTGGAATTTTCACACGGCCGTGTGTCAACTTTCAGAGCTCATCCCGTGAAGACACATGGGCGTGTGACTGCCCCTGTGAACGACCTTGTCAAGGGCACACGGCTGTGTGGAATTTCCACACGGCCGTGTGGATCTCCGCAGAGCTACAGCTTCCATCCCGAGAGTCACAAGGGCCATGTGAGTGCCTATGTGTATAGCACACAACCGTGTGGATGTTCTGCAGAACAAGAACTTCATCCAAAGGCTTACATGGGATGTGTGAGTGCCCCTGTGGGTAAGCGTCTGCATGGCACAAGGCCGTGTGGAATTTCCACACGGCCTTGTAGAACACTTAGATGATTTTCTTGAGATCCAGAGAGGCCACAGGGGCATGTGGGTGGCCTTGTGGCCGGCCTTGTGTTGGTCAGGTTGGGCACACAGCCGTGTGGATGTTCTGAGAAGTAAAACAGAGGAAAAACAGGGCCGTGTGACTGCCCCTGTGAATCCTACCAGTGGAGGCACACGGCCGTGTGGAATTTCCACAAGGCCGTGTGGATACACAGAACTTAATAGGCCGTAACTTCTTTTTAAATCTATTTATGCATTTTCAATTCTTGATGCCTCTACACTCAATAGATGTTTCCTCCCATCTTCCCAACCCTCTCTTTGTCCATTTAAGCAGTTTTTAAGTCGTTTTCCTGCCATATTCGAAGTTTTTAATTTCTATTTTGTCGGTAAGCATCTTTTCTCCTTTTCTTCATCAATCTCTTCTTTTCTTTTTCGAACACCAAGATCACCATCAATAGCAGCAGCAGCATCGGCACTAATAGCAGACAACACCGACGCTTGAGCCGTTTTTAGTTTTATGTTTCTTTTGTTTTATTTTACTTTTATTGAGCTTCGCTGAACCCCCTTGTGTATATGTGCATATGGTCTTGGATGTAAGGAATTTGAGTACTAGTCATAGGCACGATCATGGGATTGTGTGTCCTCCACAACCCATTGAGACTCAACTCTCAATGAACATAGCTCCATCAAGCGCAACACTTGGAGTTCAGGGGAGTATTGTTTCAATTGCCCACCTCCACATATTATGTTTTGATTGTTATAGTCATTATTGTGCTTGCATGCATACATTGGGGACAATGTACATCTTAAGTGTGGGGGGAGTTCACTTTGCACACACCTTTACTTGTGCGTTCAATTGTTTATGCTCACGTAGCCTATGGCGGTTCACCTTAGTTGAAACGTTTGTATTCTTAGAGTTTAGGAGAATTTTTATCATTGTGTCCTATCATGCTCTAGTTTTTACTTGAATTTTAGGGAATTTTTTCTCGATTATCTTATATTGCACAACTCACTCTTGGAATCTTTTGGAAACTCAAACTTGAATTTTTAAGGACAAGTTTATCATTGTTCTTAGTAAGCTTTTAGTTTTCTTTGGAAAATGCATATAAAAAAATGAAAAAGATGAAAAAAATGAAAAAATATGGAAAAAGGGAAAAAAAATGAGTTTGTGAATATTTGTTTTGTTTATGCATTTGGGATGGAAATAGCTACCACCTATGAAGTATGTAGCTACTCTCATAAGTCGGATACAAGTTATGCCCTAATGAGAGAAAGAGCTATCTCATGGGATGCGTGAAAGCTACTACCCCGGTAGAAAGAGCTACCTCCTCGAAAGTGTGAAAGCCACCTTTGGCGGCCGCCTAGTAAAGGGCTACCTTAGAGGTTGTGTGAAGCTACTACTTCCTTTCTTTGTGTATATAAATAAGTACTTGTTAACAAGAGTTTGAGAAGTACTTTTTGGGTTGTCTTGAGTGACTTCACACACACTTACACATTTTTGAGTTCTTTTCCTTTTTGATTCATGTTTTTAGCTAGAGCAATGATATCCTTATGCGATGTTTTGATTTCCCCTTACTTGTAGAATGCTTCCTTTGCATACTTTTGGTTAAACTAAGGCTGAGCACTTTCAATTGTTCTTCCCAAGTACTTTCACATTTTATTTTTGCTTGAGGACAAACAAAAGCTTAAGTGTGGGGGAGTTTGATAAGTGCTTGTGTGATAGTAATACGAAATATTATTGTCTTACATTGAGCATTACTTTTCTCAGATTTAATCACTAATTAGTGTGTATTTGTGTTCTTTCCTGCATCGTAGGGTTATGGAGAAGATTTAAAGAAGAAGGAGCAAGAATAGGTCATGAACGTGATTGTTGAGGGAGTTCTTGGATCGGGCAAGGAACAAGGCACAAGTTGTGTTCAAAGACATGTGAGTGTGTGCCAAACTCCAATTGGGGTCAAGTGAATACGTGATTTGGAGGACATAAAGGCAGTCACACTCACATGTTCCGACTTGTGCAATATTAGCAAGAGCTTCGTCAATGTATTTCAAGTGAAGATGCGACATGATTTACCGTTGATTGTGTGTCCAATTCAATGGCCTAGATGAAGAACGATGAATTCCGGAGTAGTTATTGTAGCTAATTACTGTAGTAAAACACACGGGCGTGTGGAAATTCTGCAGGCCCGCGTAGAAAATCCACAGGGGCGTGTGTAACTCCGATTTCAGCCGGATTTCAGCCTATAAATAGCCCATTTTCAGATCTATTTGGGGACCCTCCTTCTATCTCTTGCCTATATTTTGGGGGGCTTTCGGCTAGAGTTTGGGGTGGCTCTTGGAGGTCTTTGGAGGCGATTATACGGCTTCGGCATCGACATCGATTGGAAGAAAGCTATTGGGAGAGCTTTCGTCGGCATTGATTCGGCGAGGTGTGCCCTAGGCTTGACAAGCGATTCGTTGGAGAAGATGTGTGGCTCCACAAGACCATCGATACGATCTACAAGGGAGTTTTCTTTATGGTTTTCATACATATGTTCTTAAATTCTTTATTGACTTTGTATTCCTCCATGGAGAGCTAAACCCTAGTGGATATTCGGACTCATATTGATTTCTCTTACCATCGATTCCATTTATAGCTAAAATAGCGATAACACTTGTTTCTGAGCACTATTCCCTGTGGATACGACTACCCACTCACCAGGGTATTTTATTACTTCGATAACTCGTGCACTTGCGGGGTACACACGCAAGGGGTGTGCCATCCTCTATAAGAATTGCCAATAAAATCGACCTGCTCCACCGCACTAGTGCCTCCGATAGCAATAGGACAATCACTCGAAGCGTAACCTCTCCCACAACCGTTACAAGTAGTGATGGCCGCAACTCTTGGTGATGTTAGAACATCTAACTTCTTACTCATTGACTCTACTTGTGCCGCCAACGATGTAACCACGTCAACCTCATGAATTTCGGCCACCTTCTTTCGGTCCCTTGTGTTCCACTGATAGCTATTCATAGCCATCTCTTCGATAAGGTGCCAGGCTTCACCTGGAGTCTTGCTTCCTAGAGTTCCTCCTGCCACTACATCTAATAACTGCTTGGTATTCGGATTCAACCTATTGTAGAAGGTGTGAATGATCATCCACTCGGGGAATCCACGTTGTGGGTATTTGCGAAGGAGCTCTTTGAACCTATCCCATGTCTCGAATAGAGACTCCAATTCCATTTGCATGAAGGATGAAATCTCATTGCGGAGCCTTGTTGATTTTCTCGGAGGGAAATATCTAGCCAAGAATGACTCGGCCATCTCCTCCCAAGTAGTGATGGATGCTCTCGGTAATGAATGAAGCCAATGTCTTGCTTTTCCCTTCAATAAAAATGGGAAGGCTCTCAAATGAATCACGTCGTCCGTTACTCCATTGATCTTCAACATGTCGCACACTTCAAGAAAGTTCTCTATGTGGTTGTTGGGATCTTCATCGGCCAACCCATTAAATTGTTCGGACTGTTGCAACATTTGAATGAACGATGGCTTCAACTCAAAATTATTTGATGTAATTGGGGGCCTCACGATGCGCGATTTGGTCCCCATCACCGTGGGTCTAGCAAAATCGGACAATGTCCTCTGTTCTTCATTTTGTTCTGCCATTGCTTCTGATCCTTCTGAATCAATATTGGCTTGATTGGACTGTTCTTCCATAGGTTCCTTCCCTTTCTGATGCGTTCTTCTACCAATTTGCGGGTCTCCTTCAACAAGAATCTAAGGGTTCCCGCGGGTCATAACCTGAAGCCGAAACAAAGAGAAAGAAAAATAAGAACAATGATAGATAAAGAAGTGTGAACTAGAGAACAAAGTGAAATAGCTAAAATAACAAAAATAAGTATCAAAAATACGCCTGCTCCCCGGCAACAGCGCCAAAAACTTTGACTGGGGTCCGAAAGTGCATGGGTTATCGAAGTAATAAAATACCCTGGTGAGTGGGTAGTCGTATCCATAGGAATAGGGATTTGAGATACAAGTATTTACCATATAGCTAATGCGGTGTGTGGAAAGAAATCAGTGAGTGAGTGTAAATGAAACTAATATAAACAAGAATTAAATAAAATTGTGGAAGGTGAGAGAGTGCAAGTAGGAGTAAAAGAGTAGGATGAGAAATGAGTAAAGATGGGTACCCGGACAAGCTACCCCTAGGACTTATGCTTCTAGTGCAAGACAATGCTATTATACTTTCCTATTGATGTTAATTAAGTCCAGAAGATCCTTAAACACACGGTCCCAAACCTAAGGTCAACCATGATTAACCCCAATACTATGCCTCAGCATTAGGTTTCACTACGACCCTTGACTCTCGTTGACCTGTCAACTAAGCCTTTGGGGAGTCTATCTACCTAAGCCTCACACTAAGTGGAATTGCTTTAAGTTCTAGGGATTCCTAGTAATTAACCTTGTTCCTATGTATAGTTCTAACCCTTTGGTCCAGGTGAAAGAACCCTAGTCTAAATTAAGTCCCAGCACTAAGATTCACTTCAACCCTTTACTCTGTTGCTCGCACAACTAAGCCCTAGGGGAGTTTATCTCCTAGCACCTGACTCTATCTTGACCGCGAATAAATCATGGAACATGGAGGTAAGGAGAATCACATTGGAGGGGAAATATGATGTTACGCCACATCATGACTTACACTCTCAACCCTCTTCAATCCTAAGTAGTCTAATCCTATAGAAGTTGTCACGCCTCCAAAAGATAACCTAGATTGTCCTTAACCCTGGTGTCACAGCTAAGAGAAAACTGATGTCTCGATGCTGATGACGCGCTCCAAACCTCCACGAAGTCCTCTCTAAACCCTAGTCGCTCCTCTCTAGCAGTTAGGTCAGAAGAGAGCCAAAAAAGATCTAAAAACAGTCTCCAAAACGGGCTTTTATAATGCTGAGTCGCGGCTTTAAATTGGCTGAAATCGGGATTTCACACGGCCGTGTGGAATTTCCACACGCTCGTGTGAAATTACTGAATTGCTGATTTTCGGCACACCGTGAACATTAACTTACTACAGTATTTTCCCTATAGTAACTTGCTATAGTGTTGCTACAGTACGTGCCGAAACGCTCCCAAATTTGTCGTTCTTCATTAAGGCCGTTGAATTGGGCACACAATCAATGGTAGACCGTGCCGATTGCTTCAAATCTCCTTATTGGCGAAGTTCTCCTTGTTGACATGAGCTAGACTTATTGTGAATGTGACTGCCTTAGTGCCCCTCCAAAGGAGGTTGGCACACACTCACAAGTCTAGGCTCATGCCTTTTTCCTTGCTTAGTCCGAAAACTGCCCAACAATGGTGAACACGATCTAACTTCGTTTCTTTTCTCCAATTTATCTTCACAACCCTACAATGCACAAAAGTAAATAAATGCACACTTTTTAGTGATAAAATATGATTAAATTAATGCTCATTGCAAGATAATAACACTTCGCATTACTATAACACGAGCACTTATCAATGCCAGTGTGGAATTTTCACACGAGTGTGTGTCTTTATTCAGAGCACATCCAGAGAAGACACAAGGGTCTGTGAATGCCCTGTGAACAACCTTGTGAAGGGTACATGGCCATGTGGAATTTCAACATGATCATGTGGATCTCTGCAGAGTGCTAAGGCTCCATTGCTAGAAGACACAGGGGCCTGTGACTGCCCCTGTGAGTGAGCTTGTGAATGGCACGCGATTGTGTTGAATTTTCACACGACCGTGTGGAACACGTACGGAAATTTGGCACTCCAGAGAGGCCACAGGGGAGTGTGGGTGCCACTGTGACCGGCTTTGTGAATTGGCCAGGTTGTGCACATGACCGTGTGGAATGGATGTGTTGAGAAGCCTGAGTGCTGTCCTGAGAGCACACAGGGGCGTGTGATTGCCCCTGTGGAACTCCCCTGTTAAGGCACACGGGCATGAGGAATTTCTACACGCCGGTGGTGGCTTATTCAGAGGCAAAACAAAGAGCACATAAGGGCATATGGCTGGCCCTCTAAGCCCTCTGAGTAGAGGCACACGGCCATATTGAATTTCCGCACGGCAGTGTGGATACCAAGAACGTAAAAGGCCGTGACTTGTTCTTTAGGATTTATTGTGCCTTTTCATTCTAAATGCCTCTACACTCAAAGGGACACTTTTCCTTGTTTTCCTGACCTTCTCTCCTGTTATTTAAAGAAAGTTTTGGTCGTTTTCTAGCATTTCTCAAAGGTTTTGATTCTATTTCATCGATAAGCCACTCTTTCATCTTCTTCGTCAATCTATTCAATCTGTTTTGCCTACATTGGTTTATTTTGTTGGATTTCAGTTGATTTCTATGTTAATTTCTTTGTTGAATGATTGTGGAACAATTCAAGAGTGATTTAAACCAATTTGTATGAGTTTTTTTGAAGGGTATGGCCGTGCGGCTCTCACGCCCCAAAGATCCACAAGAGCATGTGGAATTTCCACACAGCCGTGTGGATTCTTGCAGATTGAGTTTTAAGTATGATTTGATCGATTTCTTTTAAATTCTTGCAGGAAGGGCTCCCAAATCGAAGCAAGCGAGCTGCAAACATCCTCGAGAGACCTCTTCAGAGCAATTGGAGTTCGCTATACCTGAGCATCGGGTCAGATTTCAACGGTTAGCGAAATTGAGGTTTGGGCAGTCGCATTACCCTGATTTGAGCGCACTGAGGATACTATAGTGAGGTGACGACGTCGCAGATAAGGATGAGGAGCTTCTATCTATGGGAGTTGGTGACGCTATTGCTTATTAGAGAGCCAGCCATTCGTGCATTGACTTTGGAGGTTCTCCCTTCCTTCGAGTTCGACCGATCGTACAGGGACTTTTCTAAGATTGACGCCATCCAGTTCAAAGACTTTGCACAATGTCATAATATGAGCATGACGTAGTTTTCTATTTATTTGGGATTGTACAATAAGTGATACATAGATAAAGAGGAGTACAAGAGCCTACCGACGGACTATACGGGTAGTTTGACTCCTCAAAGAGCATATAGGACGTTATGTGGATAGGGACAGTGATAAGTGCTCGTGTTAAAGTAATACGAAGTATTATTTTCTTACATTGAGCATTACTTTTCTCAGATTTTGTCATTGATTAGTGTGCACTTGTGTTCTTTTGTGCATGTAGGGTTGTGGAGAAGATTTAGACAATAAGGACCAAAATTAGGTCATGTTCACTGTTGTTGAGGAGTTCTTGGACCAAGCAAGGATCAATGCATGGGTTCTAGACTTATGAGCGTGTGCCAACCTCCATTATGCTCAAATGATTTTATAATTTGGAGGGGCACAAAGGCAGTCACGCTCAATAAGTCTAACCCATGTGACATTGAAGGACTTCATCAATAAGGAGAATTGAAGAAACTACATGATCTACCGTGTGGATGCTCAGCACTATTTAAAGGACTTTTTTCTACTTTTTGGGGATCTTTTTCCTATCTTCTGGAAAGGTCGTGGCTAGTGTTTAGAGAGGATTTTATGGAGTTTTGGAGTGAGTCTACGGCATCGACATTGAAGTTCATTGGAAGATATTTATTGGGGGAGCTTTCGTCAGCACTGATGCGACAAGGTGTGCCCTAGGCTTGACAAGGGGCTTGGTGGAGAAGAAGGAGCGGCCTCACAAGACCATCGCTATGCATCACAAAAGGGAGTTTTATCTATATTTTCTATGCTTGTTCATTCATATACTTTGATTTTGTATAGCTCCATGGAGAGCTAAACCCCTCGTGGCTATTCGGACTTGTAAACCCTAGGATGACTGATAACTACTTGTGTTATAGTAATGTGAAGTGTTATTATCTTGCAATAAGCATTGATTTAATCAGATTTTATCACTGAAAAGTGTGCATTTGTTTACTTTTGTGCATTGTAGGGTTGTGAAGATAAATTAGAGAAAAGAAACAAAGTTAGATCGTGTTCGCCGTTGTTGGGAAGATTTTCAGACTCAGCAAGGAACAAGGTATGAGCATAGACTTGTGAGTGTGTGCCAACCTTCTTTGGAGGGGTACAAAGGCAGTCATCTTCACAATAAGTACTGTAGAAGTTATTGTTCACAAGAAAATACTGTAGCAGCATTGTAAGTTACTGTAGGAAAATACTATAGGAAGCTACTGTTCACTGTCTGCCGAAATTCAGATAACCAGCAACTTCACACGGGCGTGTGGAAATTCCACACGGCCGTGTGAAATCCTGATTTCTGCGATTTAAAGCCGTGACTCAACGTTATAAAAGCCCATTTTGGATAATGTTTTGGGATCATTTTGGCTCTTCTTTGCCCTAAGTTCTGGAGAGGCACGGCTAGGGTTTGGAGAGGACTTCATGGAGGTTTGGAGCGCGTCATTGGCATCGATATCAACATCCGATGGCCGCACAAGACCACGGCCACACCACATATAAAGGGGTCTTCATCTATGCGTTTGATTTGTACTTCGTTTATTATTATTTTAATGGATTTGTATAGTTCCATGAGGAGCTAAACCCCTTGTGGGTATTCGGACTTGTAAACCCTCGGATTGTTATGTTTCTTTGACATCGCTATTATGCTTTTCCATTATTGATGAATAAAATTGAGTTTCAATCTTAATTTCTTCTTGATTATTGTTATCCCTTAGCCATGACACTAAGGTTGACAACAATCTAGGTTATCCTTTGGAGTTGTGATTCTCCCTTTCCCCTCCAATGTGATTCTCCCTACCTCCATGTTCCATGATTTATTCGCGGTCGAGATAGAGTTAGTTGCTAGGAGATAAACTCCCCTAGGGCTTCGTTGTGTGAGCAACAAAGTGAAAGGCTGAAGTGAATCTTATTGCCGGGACTTAATTTAGACTAGGGTTCTCTCACCTAGACCAAAGGGTTAGAACTACACATAGGAATATGGTTAATCACTAGGAATCCCTAGAACTTAAATCAATTCCATGTAGTGTGAGGCTTAGGTAGATAGACACCCCTAGGGCTTAGTTGACAGGTCAACGAGAGTCAAGGGTCGTAGTGAATCCTAATGCCGAGGCATAGTATTGGGTTTAGTCAAGGTTGACCTTAGGTTTGGGACCGTGTGTTTAAGGATTTTCTCGACTCAATTAACATCAATATAATAGCATTATCTTGAACTAGAAACATAAGTCCTAGAGGTAGCTTGTCCGGGTACCCATCTTTACTCATTGCTTATCCTATTCTTTTACTCCTACTTGCACTCTTTCACCTTCCATAATTCTATTTAATTCTTGTTTATATTAGTCTCATTTACACTCACTCATTGATTTCTTTTCACACATCACATTAGCTACATAGTGAATACTTGTATCTCAAATCCTTATTCCCTGCGGATACGACTACCCACTCACCAGGGTATTTATTACTTTGACAACCAGTGCACTTTCGGGCTCCTGTCAATGCACATGCTGATTAGCCATAAGAAATACCCAACTTACTTGATTATAGTCTACATACACACATTCATGCTAAAATAGCAGAGGAATAATGTCATAAACTCCCTTTTTTTTTACACTCTATATCTCGTGTCCCCTAGTATAAAACCTACTACACAATTTCACTTAAGGCTAGAGAAAACAATAAAGAAACCAAAAGCTCTTAAAAGAGGGAACATCATTCAGGCACAAAAATGAAATACAACTCACATCTGTCAATCCTTCATGCTAGGAAGGTCTAAACTAGGTATCATTGCTATCATAGACAAGTCAAGCATGCAATTGCAAAAATTTTCAAAGTTCACAAATTCCAACCCCAACTTAAAGATGCACATTGCCCTTAATGTGATTAAATTAATAGAATGCAACAATATAGACAATGAAAATATAGTTAGAGGGTTTCGTGAATTTCCCCGAGTCTCAAAACATGAGTCTTGAAGTCCATGAGATCGGGGTTACCACCAAAGATCCTTGTAGAAAATGGAGAAAGAAAGTGTGCTTGATGGCCTAGTTCCACCCTGCAAGGTAGAAAGGAACATCATCTCATGGTACCCATCACACACAAAGCAAAATAAAACACAAACAAACAAGCAAACAACTAACATAACAAAAACATTTAAACAAGAGATAATCCAACCAAGTTCTTTGTGCAATCAAAATCATGAAGTACAATTCTCTTTATTGCAAGTGTTGTAGTGGATATACAATGATGCTACAAGTGAACAAATAAATTCAAGGAAAGTTTCATTCCAAAGTTACTGTAGCACAGACTTGAAAGAGGTAGAGTTTCCCCTTGTTTTTGAAGCCCAAAAATTTACAAATAATGTCTCAAAATACAATTAAATCAAAGAATAAATATTCATACAACATTCTCCAAAGTTTGAAGTAAGATAAGCATGTAAATCAAGAAAAAGAAATAAGTTTGTTTGAAAACATAAGTTAGGGCTTCAAAGCTTGTAAACCACTGGATTTAAGTTGCGAGAGATAGGAGAGAAGAGTATAGGATGAAAAATTAAGAAAAACAGTGAGAGAATGAGGGAAAATGGAGGAGTAATGAGAGAGGTATGAAGAAAACAGTTAAAAGGAGCACAACTTAAATTGCAGCCCGAGGGTCATGCAGCCATCCATGCGGCCGCATGGATGCCCGCTTGACTTTCTGGATTTTATACGGCCATGCATGCGGTCAATAAATGATCATTTTCCAGTTTTTTACAAGATCTCACCCCTAACGACCATAAAAACGTATAGAAATAATGCCGAATTCACCCAGAACAACTAAAACATGACATTTGATGCATGAAGATGAATGATAACACAAAGAACTCACAATTACCATGAAAGTACATAAGTAAATAAAATAAGAAAAATTTGGGCACACCATTTTCATGCCATTTGTGAGTTCTTTGTGTTACCCACATACCTTTATCCTTCACGTCTGAAGAATGATCAATAGGGTGAGCAATACAAGAAGTTCTTGGGGTTATTTAAATAGTTGCACATCAATATCCCATTCGTGGAGGCATTGTCACAAATGCCTAAGTACGCGAAGTTCTTAAAGGACCTCTTGACCAATAAGAGGAAATTGGAGAAGAGTGCATCGGTGATTCAAGATGCCACTTGCTTGGTGGTGTTGCAAATGAGTATACTGAGCAAAAGGAAAGACCCAGGAAGCTTCATCATACCATGCAATATTGGTAACTTGGGTGAGAAGAAGGCATTGACGGATTCAGGAGCGAGTATAAAGGACATGCCTTACTCATTCTTTCAAAAACTAGGCTTGGGAGAGCCTAGGCCCACTAGGATGACACTTCAACTAGCCGATTGATCCGTTAGACATCCGAGGGGCATCATTGAAGATGTGCTCGTTAAGGTGGATAAGTACATATTTCTTGTAGACTTTGTAGTGCTGGATGTGGATGAGGATGTTGATGTTCTGCTGATACTTGGGAGGCCATTCTTGCGTACTTCCAAGGCATTGATTGACATGGACGGTGGAGAGCTCACTTTGAGAGTTGGAGACGAGAAGCTCACATACCGCCTCGCCGAAGCCATGGGACATTCTCTAGACTTTGATGATACTTTATATTATCTTGACACTACCAATGAACTAATCGATGAATATGTGTAAGGAATGCTGAATCCGGACCCTTAAGAAGGTTTGCCAGACCAAGAAATGGAAAATGAAGATGTCCTATCACTTAGTCTCGTGGAGGAAGTGAAACCTTCCCCGGGAGTCAAGAAGAGGGTGATCCGGAGGATGAGGAGATCAAGGAGACGCCACAAGAAGAGCCCCATAACAAATGCGGATGAGCATTCATGGAGTAAGTGTTTTTCACTCTTGTGTGGTAACAAACTCAATAACTCCTCCTCTACCCTACAAAAACTATGTTCTGCATGCTTTCAAGCTGTACGGAAGATGCCAACTTTTACTCATGAACCCCCATGAGGTATGGCCAGGTATATCAAGCCAAGTGACATTAAACAAGCGCTTCTTAGGAGGTAACCCAAGTTTTTACTATTTTTCTATGACTTAGTTTAGTATTAGGTTGAAGAAGAGTCTTAGAGTTGGTGTTTTGTTTATATATAAATGTGTTGTGATTTTCTTATGGATTTTTGATGTTTTTCGTGTGCCTAATGTTGATTGACGAAGTTTCGGGTCGTGTGAGTCTGTTTTCATGGATCTCTGGTTATATTTTTATCACTTATACAGGGTCTGAAATTGTCTGCAGAACCTGTACTTTTTCTAAGTCACCGAGAGAAGCCACACTACCATGTGGAATTTCCACAGGGGTCTGTGTCACTGTTCAGAGCTCCCCCAGAGAGGAACAAGGGCGTGTCAATGCCTTGTAAATGACCAAGTGAAGGCACACGGCGGTGTGGAATTTTCAGACGGCCGTGTGAATCCCTGCAGAACATTAACTCTCCATCCAGAGAATCCACAGGGGGGTGTGTGACACGACCCCTTGCGTGTATCCCGCAAGTGCACGGGTTTATTGAAGTAATAAAATTTACCCCGGTGGGTGGGTAGTCAAATCCACAGGGAATAGGGTTTTAAAATACTAGATTTCACTATTTAAACTATGCGGAGTATGGAAAAGTAACAATAGAATCAATGAGTGACTTATGGAAGCAATTATAATAAAAGACAAGCAATTGAATAGAAAGATGGAAGATGAGAAAGTGCAAGTTAAAGAAAATAGAGAGGATCTAGCAATGGATGAAGTGGGGTATCCGGACAAGCTACCTCTAGGATCTATGCTGCTAGTGCAAGACTATACTATTATACTTTGCTATTGATGTTAATTGAGTCGAGGAAATCCTTAGACTCACAGTCCCAAACCTAAGGACAACCGTGACTAACCCCATAATTATGCCCCGGTATTAGGATTCACATCGACCCTTCACTCTATCGCTTGCACGACTAAGCAACAGGGGAGTATATCTACCTAAACCTCACACTACACGGGATTGCATTAAGTTCTAGGGACTCCTAGTGGTAAAACCTATTCCTATGTGTAGTTCTAACCTTTTGGTCCAGGTGGAAGAACCCTAGTCTCAATTAAGCCCCAGTGCGTAGGATTCACTTCAACCCTTCACTCTGTTACTCGCGTAACTAAGCCCCAGGGGAGAAACCACATCGGAGGGGAAAGGGGACGCTTCGCTACATCACGACTCACCCTCTCAACCCTCTTCAATCTTAAATAGTCTAATCCTATAGGAGTTGTCACACCTCCAAAGGACAACCTAGATTGTTCTCAACCCTAGTGTCACGTCTAAAGGAAAACATTAACAAGATGAAATTAAGATCAAAACTCAATTTTTATTCATCAATAATGGAAAAGCATAATAACAATGTGAAAGAAACATAATAACCCTAGAGTTTACAAGTCCAAATACCCACAAGGGGTTTAGCTCCTCATGGAGCTATACATGTTCATCCAATTATGAAAGAAAGCACAAAGTAAAGACATCAATGAAAACCCCCTTGCGTATGGTGTGGCCGTGGTCTTGTGCGGCGGCCGGACGTCGGTGACGATACTGATGACGCGCTCTAAACCTCCACGAAATCCTCTCTAAAACCCTAGCCACACACTCTAGAAGTTGGGGAGAAAGATAGGTCAAAAGATATTTTAAAAGTCTCTAAAATCGCTCTTTATATTGTTGAGTGCGGCTTTAAAAATCAGACTTATTGAGACTTCACATGGCCGTGTGAAGTTTCTGGCTTGCTGGAATATTAATTCACACGGCCGTGTGGAATTTCCACACGGGCGTGTGAATTCTCTGGCTTACTGGAAAATTAATTCATCCGGCTGTGTGGAATTTCCACACGCCCGTGTGAATTCTCTGGAATTCTGAATTTCGGCTGAAGATGAATAGTAGCTTGCTACAATATTTTTGCTGCAGTACTTGCTACAGTAATTGTCCCGAAACGCTCCTGAATCCGTCGTTTTTCATTGAGGCCGTTGAATTGGCACACAATCAACGGTAGATCGTGCCGATTGCTTCAAATCTCCTATTTGGTGAAGTTCTTCTTGTTAGCATGAGTTAGACTTATTGTGAATGTGACTGCCTTTGTGCCCCTCCAAAGGAGATTGGCACAAACTCACAAGTCTCTACTCATGCCGTGCTCCTTGCTTAGTCCAAGAATCTTCCCAACAATGGCGAACATAATCTAACTTCGTTCTTTTCCTTCACTTTATCTTCACAACCCTACAATGCACAAAAGTAAATAAATGCACATCTTTTAGTGATAAAATCTGATTAAATTAATGCTCATTGCAAGATAATAATGCTTCGCATTACTATAACACGAGCACTTATCAGTGTGGATGCCCCTGTGAGTTCCCCTGTGTTAAGGCATACGGCCATGTGTAATTTTGACACCAACGTATGAAACTCTGCAGATATTGTTCTTCTATCCCGAGAATGCACAGGGGCGTGTGACTGCCCCTGTGAGTGAGCTTGTGAAAGGCACACGGCCGTGTGGATGTTTCACACGGTCGTGTGGATGATAAACGCCTAACTGTGCGTATTATTTATGCATGTTCATGTACTAATCGACTATTTTTATATGTGTGGATGCTCATTTTAGGTCTAAATTGGTTTATTTTGTGTTATAGGCACATTAGTTACCGTGGGGAGCTCATCAACGAGATTTTTAGAAAAAATCGACAGGAAAAGACCATTTTCGAGCCTCGGGGGGGTGGAGGTATTGTAGCAGCACTGTAGTAGCATTGTAGCACGAGAACTTGGAGAAACAGCTAAGTCTGGAGGTCCATGGGGGCACCCATACGGGCACATAACTGACCGCATACAGCCTGTAGCAGAGTTACTATAGCAGAAGCTGTAGCAAATTTTTTTACTGTAGCACTCCACTACAGCAACTTACACAAAATTCGGGGTGCTACAGTGCCCGTATGCAGACCACATGCTAGGCCGCATGGCATCCCGAGAATGACCTTTTAAGGGCTTGAAGTTCATTTTTGAAGAAAAGGAATCCCTAGTTCTTGAGCCTACTTGGCACCACCTTCAAATGAGAGCTAGGAGCAGCCGTTGGAGGCCATTTCCGGGGAGAGAACGATGAGGAGAGTGACATACGACGAGATCCACCTTCTTGATTCTCTTTTGGAGAGGGAGAACGACAAGGGAAGCCACTCTTTGGGTGGCATCTTTGGAAGGGTCATTCGGCCTCTATCTTTTGAGGGAGTGTTCTCATCATTGTATTTGGTTGTTTCCATGTATTTTCTTGAGTATTTTGTATTCATAAGCAACTAAACCCCAAGGTCACCGGGTGTAGGTGAAACTTGGGGGTGAACTTATGTAGGATGTTTGCTTGATTAGTTTTATGCATTTGGGACTTGTTTGTGAACCATGTTTGGTGTATTTTAATGCTTGGTATGCATGAGAACTCTGTGTATCAATGTTTAGAAAATGCTAGGAAGCATGACCATTGCCCTAGTATTAGGCTCAGCAAGCTTGGTAGGGATACATGTACGAATATGCCGTGACCATCGGGTATTTGTACCCCTCCATTGTTAAGGTTGATCTAGATTGTGTCTTCACCCTAACTTGAGAAACCTATCATTCCATTTTCAATCGTGTGATGATTTGAGAGGAAGGAATTCTGTACTGGATTCTTGTACCGGATTAGGGACCTATTTCTGTGACCATCGGGTTGGTCTAATTTAGGGTTTCTCGGTCCAAACTACCCATTTGAATGCTAGTTAAGGCAACTTTCGCACTTTAGTAGCCCCCTTGGGAATCCTCATCCGTGACCCTCTCTTTACATTGTTCTTACCCTTAGAGCACTTCACTTTCATGTTAATTGTCTTTTTACTTTTCTTTGCACAACTCTTGAATTGATCGCCCAAACAATCATACAAAGACATTGTTTTACTTGGCGAATACGACCCCCTCGCGAGTGCGTGAGGGGTATTACTTGGCAACCCCGTGCACTTGCGGGTTGTTCATCAAGTTTTTGGTGCCGTTGCCGGGGACCCACGAGAGATATCCGGAAAACTTATAGTTGGTTTATTTGGCCATTGTTTTGTTTTGTGTTTTTCATCATTGTATATATTTCACCATTTTTCATTTTCACCATTTCTCTTACTTAATTCATTCTCGTTTGTAAATATTTCTTATCTATTATTTAACCATGTTTTCATCCGGTGATTGGAGTAATTATTATCGTTCTCAGGAGGTGCATCTTCACTACTCAAGTAGTGGGATTGTATTGAATTCTCCAAGCTTTTATGATGATCAGTGGAGGAGACAGTACTATGAAGACTCAACCAATTTTACAATGGAAAATCACAATACTGAATCTTTTCTCCAACAGTATATGCAGTCAGAAAGGGTGAATCTTGTACGGTATTCTAGACCATCTAGCTGTCAGCTTGACCCCATCAACGAATGGTCGGAAAGTAAGTCAGACAGACACTTAGGGTTATAGGCTCCAGTTGAAAAGGGACAGATCAAACAGGGTCAGAAAACCCAGAAGAAAAGGATTATGTGCAGGAAGAGGACTTGAATTCTGTTGAAGTAGAGATACAAGTAATGGAAGACAACTCTGGGAATGATAGTTCATCTGAGATGGAAGATCAGAGAATTGACAAGCATGATTTAAGCAATTATGGGAGATTAAAATCATCACTTGAAGAACCTCCAGAACTGGAATTGAAGCAACTACCAGATCATTTGTAGTATTATAGTATTTCGGGGTTTTCCCTCTTGTGTAGATCGGTGTTTTTCGATCGTTCCTTGTTTAATTACTTGTAGTTTTGGGTGAGTTCCTCTTTGTTTTGAGTTGGTGAGGCTTTTCGAGGGTTTTAGGTTAAGTTTTGAGGGGTTTAAAGGGGGTTCGGGCCGTGTACAGGCCGCACAGGCCATTTTGTTGGCCTGTACGGCTTGTGTGCACGACCGTACATCACCCTCACACCCTTGGCAGAAGGGTGTGTGGCCACTGTGCGGCGCCGCACACTGGCCGCACACCCCAGGCTGAGGGGTGTGCGGCCACTGCGCGGGCCCGCACACCGGCTGCACAAGCCTTCGGTTTCCCCTTTATAAACCCGATTTTAACCCTCTTCTCTTCATTTCTTCTCCCTAAAACCCCTCACTCCTTCCCCTTCTCTTCCTCCACCATTCTTGAGAGTTTATGGCTGGTTTTGGAGGATATTTTGGGCTTGGTTGTCGAGCTTGCAAACCAATTCCTTGGTTGTTCTAGGTAACCACTTCTCCTCTTCTTTCCTTCTTGTTTCTTCTTCTTCTTTAGATGATGACTCTAGGGATTGGTGGGAAGCTTAACAGGAGTTTAATCCTTGTTTTCATTCTTGTTTATTGGTTGTGAATCTTGAGAGAAGCTTTTGGCTTGATAGCTTTGGTAGCCGCTACTATAGCTACTGTAGCTCCGGCCCTCTCCCCTTGTTTTCTTGGTTTCTTTGGGTTAGAGAATGAGGCTTTAACCCTTAGGATCCCTTTGGTAGCTGCTAGGGTTAGAGGAGTAAACCCTAGAGTCAGTTAGGGTTGTTGGTAGGTGGAAACCTAGGGTTTCCTTGTGTTGCTTGTGCTAACATTGTGTTTGTGGTGCTTTGGCATGGAGAAGATGCGTGGGCTCGAGGCAAGGGAGTAGCCAAAGAGTAGCTTGCGAGGAAGGTAGATCGCCAATTCTGTGAGTGGGATCATTATGCATAGCTTTATTGGAAGAATGCCGATATCTAGATATAAACACACATACACACACACACACACACATACATCTATCTACACTTATATCATGTTTCAAGTATGGTTTTATTTATTTATACTTGATTGGCTTGTTGATGAATGATAATTATTATTGACAAAGATCTTGAATGCTTTATGTGGTATTGTTATTGCGATGGCCCGATTTGTGATTAATACGCTTCATTGAATTTGAAATCCTTGTTTGGTATGAAACTTGGGGTTGGTTGTGAAATGTTTTGTTTTGTGGAATTTAAGGCTTGAAACTCATTTTTGAATTGTTGAGAGTTTTTCCATGTCGTTTCTTGTATTAAGTTTTGTTCATCGTTTGGTGTTTTAAAGCTTGAGCTTCCTTTGTGTTCTTTTATCATTTCCTCGTGGAAATGTGAAGGTGTTGTTAATTATTGAGTATTTGTTGGCAATGGTGTATCTCGTGGAGTTGTGATATTATTGGGTTTGTGTGGTGATGCCCTACTACGGTAGGTGGTGTCCATGGCCAGCCTATTAAGGTGGCCTGGTAGACCGGATTATTTGCTATGAGAGCCAGTTTAGGTGGGAGTGAAGAGCCCTGACTGGATATTCATTGGGTAGCCGGAGACACCAACCGGTGAACCGATTGGTCAACATCAAGGGCATGAGTACCTTGACGGCCCTGAACCTTGCCGTGGCCATACCGAAGGTTAATGGATGCTTTTAGACCACTTCATGCTGGATGAGTTGTTGGGTGAGTTGTTGGATGCTTTTAGACCACTTCATGCTTTTTATACTTGTGGTGAGATTTATACTGTCACTTCTAGGAGAACAGTCTCTCGCAAGCTTGACTTTACTCAAGAGTTGAGTATTCTCGAACTGGTGTTTCTTGTATTTGATCCGAAATTTAATCTATTTTATTTTACTTTGTCATCATCTTAAATATATGCTGAGGGGGCGAAGCCCAGCTATTATTCCACGGAATGACAGTCTCCCATAAATTCAGTTTGGCATCATATATTTGATATTCGCATTTCTTATCGAGTTGCCGATGTTTCACACTATTTTTGGGTTTTATGAGTTGAGGTTGATGATTGGTTTGAGGTTTAACGTATCCTTCTTATTATTGAACCGATGTTCAGTATTTTATCAGTTTCAAGGTTGTTATAATTTTGTTGAGCTAAGAAGGGTTTCTTGACCCTATTTTTATTATGCTATGTTAAGTTTGCTATCGTATATAATTATGTTCTAAGTGATTATCTTGTTTTTGTTAAAATACTTATTTTTGGTGCTTTATTATTATTCTTGTTATTGCCGTTTTGTGGTGAGGTTGTGCTAGTCTCCCCTCACTGAGTAACGCTAGTTACTCACCCCTATTTCTTCTCCTAGACTATTGCAGGTAGTAGGTGAAGCGGTGCGCACTGTGCGAGGCACTTTTTGCTGCTCCATCTTCTGTGTATCTTTTCTGTTTCATTTATGTTTCTTTTTGGTCATAAACATGTAGTTGATAGGCTCCCCGAAAGTGCACGGGTTTGTCGAAGTAATAAAAGTTACCCCGGTGAGAGGGTAGTTGAATCCACAGGGAATAGGGAGTTAGAGTATGAGATTTCACTATTAAAACTATGCGAAGTACGGAAAAGTAATAATCGATTCGTGTGTGAATTGTGAGAACAACTATACTAAAAGACAGGAAATTAAATAGAGAGAGGTGAAAGATTAGAGAGTGCAAGAAAAAGAGATTAAGGAGGATTTAACAATGAATGAAGTGGGGTATCCGAACAAGTTACCTCTAGGATCTATGCTTCTAGTGCAAGACTATGCTGTTATACCTTCCTATTGATGCTAATTGAGTCGAGGAAATCCTTAGACTCACAGTCCTAAACCTAATGTCAACCGTGACTAACCCCAACATTATGCCCCGGTATTAGGATTCACAATAACCCTTCACTCTATCGCTCGCACGATTAAGTCCCAGGGGAGTACATCTACCTAAACCTCACACTACATGGGATTGCATTAAGTTCTAGGGATTCCTAGTGATTAAACCTGTTCCAATGTGTAGTTCTAACCCTTTGGTCCAGGAGGAAGAACCCTAGTCTAGATTAAGCCCTAGTGCATAGGATTCACTTCAACCCTTCACTCTGTTACTCGCGTAACTAAGCCCTAGGGGAGTTTATCTACCTAGAACTTCACTCTATCTTGACCGCTAATAAATCAAGGAAACGGAGGTAGGGAGAAATTACACCGGAAGGGAAAGGGGTAAATCGCTTCCTCAAAACTCTCCCTCTCAACCCTCTTCAATCTTGAATAGTCTAATCCTATAGGAGTTGTCACACCTCCAAAGGAAAACCTAGATTGCTCTCAACCCTAGTGTCACATCTAAGGGAAAATAATAGCAAAATAAAATCAAGATTGAAACTCAATTCTTATTCAACAATAATGGAAAAGCATAATAACAATGTCAAAGAAAGATGATAACCCTAAAATTTACAAGTCCGAATACCCACAAGGGGTTTAGCTCCTCATGGAGCTATACATGTTCATCAATGTATGAAATAAAACACAAAGTAAAGACATAGATGAAAACCCCCTTGCGTATGCTGTGGCCGTGGTCTTGGGCGGCCGCCGGACGTCGGTGACGATGCCGATGACACGCTCTAAACCTCCACGAAGTCCTCTCCAAAACCTTAGCCAAACTCCCAGAAGTTGGGGAGAAGAATAGGTCAAAAGATCTCTCAAAAAGTCTAAAAATCGGGCTTTTATAATGTGGAGTCGCGGCTTTAAATTTGCTGAAAACGGGATTTCACACGGCCGTGTGGAATTTCCACACGCCCGTGTGAAGTTTCTGGAATTCTGATTTTCGGCCGACTGGAACAGTAACTTACCACAGTATTTTGCTACAGTAATTTTGTTGCATCACTGCTACAGTAATTGTGCCGAAACGCTCCCGCATTCGTCGTTCTTCATCGAGGCCGTTGAATTGGGCACACAATCAACGGTAGATCGTGCCGATTGCTTCAAATCGCCTAATTGGTGAAGTTCTCATTGTTGGCATGAGTTAGACTTATTGTGAATGTGACTGCCTTTGTGCCCCTCCAAAGGAGGTTGGCACACACTCACAAGTCTATGCTCACGCCTTGCTTCTTGCTTGGTCCAAAAATCTTCCCAACAATGCCAAACACGACCTAACTTCGTTCCTTTCCTTCATTTTATCTTCACAACCCTACAATGCACAAAAGTAAACAATTGCACACTTTTTAGTGATAAAATCTGATTAAATTATTGCTCATTGCAAGATAATAACACTTCGCATTACTATAACACGAGCACTTATCAGTAGTCCTATCTTCTGGATCCACTAGTTTGTAGTAAACCCTGTTGTATGTTTTGTTTCTATCTCAACTTTGAAACTTTGATGTATTAAGACTTGTTATTGTTGTTATAGCTTTCCTATGCACTTGTGATCTTAGTTACTGTTATATATCATCACTGTTGACGTTGTTGTTGTTGTTACTTCTGCTCTTGTGTTTTGGTGGAATATTGTGGAATTCCAGGTTGTTTAGCCTTGCGCTATCTCGAGGGTTGAGTGGCGGAGCATCCCTCCTCGGGATTGTCACGGCGGTTGTCACGTCCTGTGGGCCCGCGGGTTGGGGCGTGACAAGTATGCTTTCTTGGGGAAGATTCTACATTTCTTGTTATCATCGTAGCTGACTTGGCAGGATAGCAGAGGGGGAAGCTCTTAGATGTACTAAAGAAACACAAGAAGGCAATTTCTTGGAAAATCACTGATATTAAGGGGATCAGTCCGTCATTCTATACTCACAAAATTCTTATGGAAGACAATCACAGGCCTATGGCAATACCTCAACGAAGACTGAACCCTAACATGAAAGAGGTAGTAAAGAATGAAGTCATCAAACTTCTTGATGCGGGTATTATCTACCCCATTTTCGACAGTGCGTGGGTGAGTCTAGTTCAAGTAGTGCCCAAGAAAAGGGGTATGACAGTTGTGACCAACGAGAAGAATGAACTCATCCCTACCAGAACAGTGACAGGATGGAGGGTTTGTATAGACTACAGAAAGCTTACTGATGCCACAAGGAAGGATCATTTCCCCTACCCTTCATTGATTAGATGCTTCAGTGACTTACCATACACTCCTACTATTGCTTCTTGGACGGTCTCTCCGGATATTTTTCAGATTCCTATAGCTCCAGAAGATCAGGAAAAGACCACTTTCACTTGTCCATACGGTACATTCGCTTACCGGCGGATGCCTTTTGGGCTTTGCAATGCGTCGGCCACTTTTCAGAGATGTATGATGGCCATCTTTGGAGACATGGTAGAAGACATTATGGAAGTGTTTATGGATGACTTCTCCGTTTTCGGTGATTCATTTGAGTTATGCCTCAAAAACCTTGAACTGGTCCTGAGTAGGTGCGAGGAAACGAATCTAGTGCTCAGTTGGGAGAAATGTCATTTTATGGTCAAGGAAGGCATAGTACTTGGACATAAAATTTCAAAACAAGGGATTGAAGTGGATAAGGCAAAGGTCACCACTATTGAAAAACTTCCCCCTCCAACTTCAGTGAAGGCAGTCAGGAGCTTCTTAGGACATGCTGGGTTTTACAGAAGATTTGTGAAAGACTTCTCTTCCATCGCCCGACTTTGACAAAATTGCTAGAGAAGGATGCTCCTTTTCAATTCAATAGTGATTGCATGAGCGCCTTCTTAAACCTTAAGAAGAAACTAGTAGAAGCACCAATCATGGTTTTCCCTGACTGGAGTTTGCCATTTAAGCTGATGTGTGATGTGAGTGACTATGCTATGGGTGCAGTGCTTGGGTAACGGAGGGACAAACACTTTCATCCTATCCACTATATAAGTAAAACTTTGAACGATGCTCAAGAGAACTATACCACTATCGAGAAGGAATTGCTGGCGGTAGTCTTTGCATTTGACAAGTTTCGGTCATATTTGGTGTTGTCCAAGGTGATTGTTTACACAGACCATTCTGCCCTAAAGTATCGATTGAGCAAGTTGGATGCCAAGCCTCGACTGATCCACTAGGTGCTACTTCTTCAGGAATTCAATTTGGAGATAAGAGATAAGAAAGGGGCAGAAAACCTAGCTGCTGACCACCTCTCCCTCCTTGAGTGTCCCAATGATGACGTGTTGGAACAAAGAGAAATAAATGACACATTTCTTGGGGAACAATTATGTGGTATTCAGGTGGTAGCAGAAGATGAGACCCCGTTGTTTGCTGACTTTGCAAATTATCTAGCAGCGAAAACATTCCCTAAGTGGCTCACTCACCAACAAAGAAAGAAGTTTTTTGCTGACCTAAAGTATTATATCTGCGAGGATCCTCATTTAGTCAGGGTCTGCTCTGATCAAATTGTTAGAAGGTGTGTTTCACTGGGGGAAGGGCGAGATTTCTTGAAGCATTGCCATTCTGGGCCGATAGGTGGTCACTATAGTGGGAACCGGACAGCTCGGAAGGCCCTTGATGCAGTGTTTTATTGGCCGACTATGTTCCAAGATGCACAAACATTGGTGCAACATTATGACAGGTGCCAGAGATTGAGTAATATCTCAAAAAGAGAGGAAATGCCTCAATCATGGAATCAAGCATGCAAAGTATTTGATGTTTGGGGAATCAACTTCATGGGACCGTTTCCTAGCTCTCAGGGCAACAAATATATCCTAGTGGTAGTGGACTATGTCTCCAAGTGGGTGGAAGCACAAGGCTTCCCATCGTGTGATGCACGAGTTGTTGTGAAATTTCTAAAAAAATTGTTTTCCCAGTTCGGAGCACCCAGGACAATCATTAATGACAGGGGCACTCATTTCTGCAACTCTCAATTTGAGAAGGTTTTGAAATGATACGGCGTGTCTCACAGAATCTCAACTACTTATCAGCCGCAACCCAGTGGTCAAGTTGAGGTATCAAATAGGGAATTGAAGCGCATTCTGGAGAAAACAGTTAGCCATCATTGGAGGGATTGGGCCGATCAGCTTGATGATGCCCTCTGGGCGTATAGGACGGTATACAAGATGCCTATTGGGACTACGCCCTATCGATTGGTCTATGGAAAAATGTGTCACTTGCCGGTTGAACTAGAACATAAAGCTTACTGGGCCATAAAGCAACTCAATTTTGATCCCTATTTGTGTGGTCGCAAGCGGAAACTCCAATTAAATGACTTAGAGGAATGGCGATCCTTGGCTTATGGCACCTCGATGAAATATGAGGAGAGGATGAAGGAATATCATGACCGGCATATTAAACAAGACAAGTGTTTCCAGCCTGTGGACCAAGTGTTACTATTCAATGCAAGATTGAAATTAATCCCCGGGAAATTAAAATCACGATGGCATGGCCACTACACCGTGACTCAAGTGTTTCCTCATGGTGCCGTCGAGATATCTCATCCACAAAAAGGAACCTTTAAAGTCAATGGCCACCAGTTCAAGCATTATTTTTCGGGAAACAACATCTCACATAAGGTTGAAGGTAATTCGACTTCCTTTGATCCACCATGATGACTAGGTAAGAGGCGTCGAGCTGAAGACGTTAAACAAGCGCTCCTTGGGAGACAACCCAAGCATTTAAATTCCTTGCAAGTTTGTTTTCGTATTTTTAGTTTGTGTGTTTGTGTGTTTTCGTATTTTTGAAGTGCTTGGAGCTTGTTATTCTTTAGACTTCAAGTGTGTTGTTGTGGTTATTTAGCTATCTTTCTTAATTTTTTTGATCATGATCTTCAATGGTTGTCATGAGTTATTTAATTTTTGATTCATTGTGACACATCAAATTTCATGTTCTTAATGGTTGTTAGTGATTTTGACTTTGTTTTTCATGAGTTTTTTGGATGTTTGGATGAGTCTTTGATGTAAAATCTGGGAATTGGTCATTTCTTGACCGCATGCATGCACATATAACATTCCAACAACTCATGCGGGCATGCATGCGCCCGCATGAGTGCTCGGGATGCCAAACCCGAGAGTCATGCAGGCATCCATGCACCAGCATGACCCCTCGGGATGGCTATCCCGAGACTCATGCGGAAACCATGTGGGCGCATGGATGGCCGCATAGTTGGCCGAGATACTTAGCCTTTCTCTTCACCCCATGTCTCCACTATTCACTCAATTTCTCATCTTCTTCTTCCCCTCTCCTCTTCATTTCTCCATCATTTTCCTTCATTATTTTTGCACTAAAATGATCTCCTCATCCTAGAAAATAAGTTTTTGGAAGAGTTTTGAGGTTTTATTGAGCTTTTAGCCGGATTTCACTTCACTCTCATTTGGGTGCCCTAGCTTGAGGTAAACTCCCTAACTCTTCATTTCTATGGTTTTTTTGTTGTTTTTGGGCTGAAATTCTTGGGAATGTTGTTGTGAATGCTTTCCTTGATTCTAAAGCTTTGTAAACTTGGTTTGCTACTTTTACAAGGACAGACTCTTGCCAAATTTTCCCGAATTTACTGTAGCAATACTTAGAATTCAGCCCATTAACTTCATTGAGCATTCTTTTCATATGTTTTTAGTTTGATGGAGCTTGTATGGTCTTGTTGGGATGCCGACCAAGCATGTAGCTTCCAAGTGAGCCCGGAGAAGCTCTCCACCGCCCATTAGCGAGCCAAGATTTACAAATGATGCCCACAAGACAAGATACGCCTTATTGTCGAGGAAAGGGTTTCGTCACTGTTCGAAGGCTTGATTTGGAAAGTTTGAAAGATGTGTGGATTAAACACTACCTTAATTGCCATGACTACGTGCATGGCATCACCACCTCCACCTGATCATTAGACTCATGACACTGACTTTCAGTCTTTATTTTTCTTTACATGTTGTTTGTATTTTGCTTGTATGCACTTAGACTTATTTTGTTGTATGTTGTACTGCTTAGTTAGTTAGGGTTCCAGCCCTACTAAACTATTTTTTATCTAGTTTAGGTTTTTGTCTATTCGCTTCTCCTCATTTATTTTTTTTCGAGTTGTGATGCATTTCCTGTTGTTTTCAGGACTGATCGTTGAGGATGCCTCACACTCCTTGGCCCCAATGACTTGCCCCTGTCTGTCTTCACCTCGGGTTGACTGCATCAACTAATTGGGGAAGTCTCTTTGCTCCATCTCCTTACTTTTATTGCATATCTATCACCCTGTTCTGCTGACTTATGTACATTAGGGACAATGTACGATTTTAGGTGTGGGGATGGAGTGCTTTGCCCTTATTGCATGTTTGTTTTACCTATGATAGCAATGACACTTAGTTTAGGACTTCCTCGCATGAAGGGTTGACAGTGGTGAGCTATATGTCATTCTTGTACCTAAATAATGTCCTGCTTTATCTTTAGTGCACTGACAGACTTTTGCACATTTACTTCCACCTTATACACTCCAACTAACCCATTACAATGTTTTGGCATTAAAGTGATAAAGTCTACTTTCAATGCCTTTTTAAGAGCCTTTGAGGTCCTTTGTTGTTTCCTTTGGCCTCAAGTGAGATTGTTTAACAGGTGTTATACCGGGGGATACGAGATACAATATGTTTGTGGAAAAAAAAAGTGGAGTCTATGACAGTATTCCTCTGTTACTATAGCATGAATGCATCTATGTAGACTGTAATTGAGTAGGATGGGTGGCTCTTGTGCCTTGCTAGCATGTGCATCCGTCTGAAAGATTTTTGTGCAGTCTATGTTAGTTGGACTCAGAAAAAAAAGAAAGTAAAGCAAAAGTTGCGTATTGACACGACCCTTTGCGTGTGTACCGCTACTGCACGGGCTTCGAGAAGTAATAAAATTACCCTGGTGAGTGGGTAGTCGAATCCACAGCGAATAGGGATTTGGAACACAAGAATTCGCTATTTAGTTATAAGGTGTACAAAAAGTCATAATCGGTTTGATGAGAAAATTATGGAATCAATTAAAATAAAAAGACAAGAAAGTAAATAGAGAGATGGGAGACAAGAAAGTGCAAGTAAAGGTAGAAGGAGAAAGACTAGCAATGAATGAAATAGGGTATCCGGACAAGTTAACTCTAGGACTTATGCTTCTAGTGCAAGACTATGCTATTATACTTTCCTATTGACGTTAATTGAGTCGAGGATATCCTTAAACATACGGTCCCAAACCCAAGGTCAACCGTCACTAACCCCAACACTATGTCCCGGCATTAGGATTCACGTCAACCCTTCACTCTGTCACTCACGCAACTAAGCCCCAGGGGAGTATTTCTATCTAAGCCTAACACTACGTGGGATTGCTTTGAGCTTTAGGGATTACTAGTGATAAAACCTGTTCCTATGTATAGTTCTAACCCTTTGGTCTAGGTGAAAGAACCCTAGTCTAAATTAAGCCCCAGTGCGTAGGATTCACGTCAACCCTTCACTCTGTCACTTGCACAACTAAGCCTCAAGGGAGTTTATCTACCTAGCACTTCACTCTATTTTGACCTCTAATTAATCAAGGAAACGGAGGTAGGGAGAAATCACATCGGAAGGGAAAGGGGGTACATCGCTACCTCAAAACTCTCCCTCTCAACCTTCTTCAATCTTAAGTAGTTTAACCCTATAGGAGTTGTCACACCTCCAAAGGATAACCTAGATTGTTCTCAATCCTTAGTGTCACGGCTAAGAGAAAACAATAGCACAAGATAATTAAAATTGAAACTCGAATTTATTCATCAATAATGGAAAAGCATAATAACAATGTCATAGAAACATAATAATCCTAGGGTTTACAAGTCCGAATACCCATGAGGGGTTTAGCTCCTCATGGAGCTATATATGTTCATCAAAATATGAAAGAAAGAACAAAACAAAAGCATTGATGAAAACTTGCCCGTGGTCTTGTGCGGCCGTCGAACGTCGATGTCGATGCCGATGACGCGCTTCAATCCTCCACAAAGTCCTCTCCGAAACCCTAGCCACACTCTCCAGAGGTTGGAAAGAAAGATAGGTCAAAAGATATGTCAAAAGTCTCCAAATCGGGCTTTTATAATGCTGAGTGCAGCTTTAAATTTTGGACTTATCAGGACTTCACACGGCCGTGTGGAATTAACACACGGGCGTGTGAAGTTTCTGTCTACTGAAGAATTAATTCACACGGCCGTGTGTTAATTCCACACGCCCGTGTGAATTCTCTGGAATTCTGAAATTCAGTCGAAAGTGAACAATAGCTGGCTACTGTATTTTACTACAGTAACGAGCTACAGTACTCGCCGAAATGCTCCCGAGTCCGTCATTCTTCATCGAGGCCATTGAATTGGGCACATAATCAATGGTAGATCATGCCGATTACTTCAAGTCTTCTTCTTGGCGAAGTTCTCCTAAGCTACACAAGTTAGACTTGTTGTGAATGTGACTGCCTTTGTGCCCCTCCAAAGGAGGTTGGCACACACTCACAAGTCTAATCTCGTGCCTTGTTCCTTGCTTGGTCCGAAAACCTCCTAATAATGGCGAACACGATCTAACATCGTTCTTCTTCTCCAAATTAGCTCCACAAACCTACAATGCATAAGAATACACAAATGCACACTATTTAGTGATAAAATCTGATAAAAGATATGTTCATTGTAAGATAATAACGCTTCGCATTACTATAACACAACACTTATCATGTATATATGTAAGTAAATAATAAAGTATCTTCTGTGTATCCCCTGGAGCATGTTGCACAACCATTTGAGAGCCAAAGTCTTATTTAGGACCCGAAGTACTCTTAACTGGGTACTGAGGGTATCTTTAACAGATTAATGCCGACTTCATTATGTGTGGAGTGATTGGACACCTTTGGGTGATCCATGGTACGGAGGTTGAGGTTGGAAGTCAACACACACTCACTGGTGCACTTTAGATGAAACAGGACTATCCTTACCAAGTTGCCAACAGAACAACTCATTATTTGTCTTTCCTTCTATCCATACTTGTGGGGTCCTCTACTATTGAGCTTGAGGTCGTACAGCTAGTCATTCATCTTCTTACCCCTGTTCTTCATGTTTGTTTGCTTAGGGACAAGCAAACGCTTTCGTGTGGGGATGTTTGATAAATGGCTAACTGTACATATTATTTATGCATGTTCGCGTACTAATCAAGTATTTTTATATGTGTGGATGCCCATTTTCGGTCTAAATTGGTTTATTTCATCTTACAGGCACATTAGTTACCATGGGGAGATTGTCAATGAGATTTTTAGAAGAAATCGACAGTAAAAGACCATTTTTGAGCCCGGGGGCACTATAGCACGAGAAGTTGGAGAAATGGCTAAGTCTGGAGGTCCATGCGGGCACCCATACGGGCTCATAACCGACCGCATACAGCCTTGCAGTAGTAGGACTGTAGCAATTTTTTTTACTGTAGCAGGTGCATCGTAGCATTTTTACTATAGAACTGTAGCATTTTTTTTTTACTGCAGCAGTACCTGTATGAGGACCGCATGGCATCCCGAGATTGACCTTTTCAAGGCTTGAAGTTCATTTTTGAAGAAAAGGAAACCCTAGTTCTTGAGCCTACTTTCCACCACCTTTAAATCGGAGCTAGGAGCAGCCGTTGGAGGCCATTTCTGGGGAGAGATTGACGAGGAGAGCAACATATGACGAGATCCACCTTGATTCGCATTTGAGAGGAAGAACGACAAGGGAAGCCACTCTTTGGGTGGCATCTTTGGAAGCATCATTCGGCCTCTATCTTTTGAGGGAGTGTTCTCATCATTGTATTTGGTTGTTTCCATGTATTTTCTTGAGTATTTTGTATTCATGAGCAACTAAACCCCAAGGTCACCGGGTGTAGGTGAACCTTGGGGGTGAACTTGTGTAGGATGTTTGCTTGATTAGTTTTATGCATTTGGGACTTGTTTGTGAACCTTGTTTCGTGTATTTTAATACTTTGTATGCATGAGAACTCTGTGTATCAATGTTTAGAAAATGCTAGGAAGCATGACCATTGCCCTAGTATTAGGCTCACCAAGCTTGGTAGGGATACATGTAAGAATACGCCATGACCATCGGGTATTTGTACCCCTCCATTGTTAAGGTTGACCTAGATTGTGTCTTCACCCTAACTTGAGAAACCTATCATTCCCTTTGCAATCATGTGAGGATTCGAGCGGAAGGAATTCCGTACTCGATATTTGTACCGAATTATGGACCAATTTCCGTGACCATCGGGTTGGTCTAATTTAGGGTTTCTCAGTCCAAACTACCTATTTGCATGCTAGTTAAGGCAACTTTCGCACTTTAGTAGCCCCCTTAGGAATCCTCATCCGTGACCCTCTCTTTACATTGTTCTTACCCTTCGATTATCGCCTCCGCCTTAGAGCACGTCATCTGCATGTTAATTGTCTTTTTACTTTTCTCTAGATAACACTTGAATTGATCGGCCAAACAATCATACGAAGAGAAAGTAAGGGTAGATTCTTGGACCCTTAGGAATACGACCCCCTCGCGTGTGCGTGAAGGGTATTAGTTGGCGACCCCATGTACTTGCGGGTTGTTCATTAGTGGAACACTTAGAGATTTCTTGGGATGATTCAAAGAGGCCACAAGGGTGTGTGGGTACCCCTGTAAACTTCCTGTAAAGACACACGGCCGTGAGGAATTTCCACATAGCTGTGTGGGGGTGTTAATAGAGCAACAAGAGAGAGCACAAGGGTGTATGACTGCCCCTGTGAAGTCTCTAAGTAGAGGCACACGCCCGTGTGGAATTTTCCCACGGCCATATGGATGCACAGAAAGCCAAAAGCCGCGGCTTTTCTTATAGTTTCACTTGTGCCTCTTGGTTTTAAAATTTCCAAACACTCTTAGATCACTCCTCTCACATCCCCGACCTTTTCTCAAGCATTTGTAGAGGTTTATAGAGCTTTTTCAGGCCGATTTCAGACTTCTTAAGACTCACACCATTGGTAAGCTTCTCTCCTTCTTTCTCTTTGTTAATCTTGAATTATCTCGTTTATTGTGGTCAAATTTTCTCGGTTTGCATGCTTATATACTTGCGAATGACTTTAGAAGGGATTTAGAGTGATTCATTTTGTAAATTTTTAGATTTTTCTAGTCATTGCCATGTCTCTGTTGCGGCCCAAAGATCCACAGCGCGTTTGGAATTTCCGCACTGCTGTGTGGATTTTTGTAGATTGAGTTTTGTATTAGATTTGATCGATATCTTTTCAATTTTGTAGGTATGGCTTCTAGATCTAGGAAAGTAGCTGGTAAACACACTTGAGAGCCATCTACAAAACAGATTGAGTTTGTTGTACCCGAGCATCTTGCTTGTTTTGATCAATTAGTGAGACTCAGGTTTGGCCAGACTCGTTTCCCAGATTTGAGCGCCATTAGAGAGATCCAGGGGGGAGCTGAGTTGGCTGATGAGATGGACGAGCTCCTCTCAGTCGATAGATGGTGCAGTTTATTGACGATGCAAGACCCAACTATCCGTTTGCTCACACTTGAGGTTCTAGCATCATTTGAGTTTGACTGATGGTACGGCAGCTTCTGAAACGTGGACACTATTCAGTCTATGCACTTAGTAAGCACTTCAGCTTGACTGTGACGCAGTTTTCAATCCGGATGGGCTTATATGATGAGGTGTACACTGACACAGAGGAGTACGAGTAGTTACCGATAGATTATCTTGGTAGTCTGACTCCGCAGCGGGCCTACAGCAGAGTATGTGGTCAGGGATAGTATGAGCCAGGAGTGTCCAAGGCCACGTGCTTGTCAAGATCGTCATACAGATACCTCCACGCCATTCTTAGCCGATCAGTGAATGGTAGTGGAGACAATACCGGAGTTTTGAGCCACCAGGAGCTCTTCTACTTGTATTCGATGGTGGAGAGCGAGCCACTCCACCTAGGGCACATCCTAGCTGAGTATCTACTTCATCAGGGCCAGTACCCTAGGGTCGGAGTCATCTTCTCAGGCTCATACATCACATGACTCATCGTCGGGATGGGTCTCCTGGACGCGATCAGGGGGGCTAAGAAGACAGTGTTACCAGCTTCCATCAGTTTGGAGACACTAAGGCTGATGGGTATGGTCCATAGATGCAGACCAAGAGCTTATACGTTGAGAGTACCGCAACCAAAGCAGGCCGAGGGTAAGGGTAACGAGGTTGAGGGATCACAACTGTCTTTGGAGCCACCTCCCGTGAAGGTTGTGAGCGACGTACCACCCGCAGCACAGGAGCCTCCTCTGGTGCGCATCATTTCTCCCTCTCGAGGCCAGGATATATTAGAGGACCTCGAGAGTGCTATGGGGATCCTCCAGACTGAGGTGGCCGATATTAGGGCTACACAAGCTAGGCATCACACAAAGGTCATGGCTCAGTTCCATAGTCTTCGTCAGCTATTAGAGTAAGCCGTGAATTCACCATTTGTGTTGTGAGCTCGAGCATCCTTGGCACCACCATCACCTCCAGATCCACCACCAGCAGTAGCGCCACTAGCTACACTAGAGTTTTCTACTCAAGATACCGACACAGAGGCATCATAGTTTCTTTTATTTCATTTTTCTATTATTTGTACTTTTATTTCTTATTTTAGACTTGTATTACTCAGAAAGGATCTTCCTTATTAGTTTATCTTTCTGTTGCTTTTATCTTGTCACGAGTTGTATTTTATTCCTTCATCTTTATATAATCGAGTTTATTTTGAGTTTTCTTGAGCTACATTGAACCCATTGTGTATGTGTTAAGATGGTCTTGTATGTTTGGAATTTGAGGATTAGTAATAGACACGGTCATGGGACCATGTGTGCTCCATGACCCATTGAAACTCAACTCTCAATGAACATAGCTCCCTCGAATCTAGCACTTGAAGTTCAGGAGAGTATTGTTTCAAGTGCCCACTCCCACATAATTTTCTTTAATTGTTATACTTTTTAATGTGCTTGTATGCGTGCATTGGGTAGAATGTACATCTTAAGTGTGGGGGGAGTTCACATTGCACACACTTTTACTTGTACATTCAATTGTTTATGTTCATGTAGCACGTGGCAGTTCACCTTAGTTGCAACGGTTGTATTCTTAGAGTTTAAGAGAATTTTTAACATTGAATCCCATCATACTCTACTTTTTACTTGAATTTTAGGGAATTTTTGCTCAATTATTTCACTTTGCACTACTCATTCTTGAAACCTTTTGGAAACTCAAGTTTAATGTTTTGAGGACTAGTTTATCATTGTTTTAGCTGAGTTTTTAGTTTTGTTATGATATATATATAAAAAACAAAAAAATTGTGAACTTGTGAATATTGGTTTAGTTTTTAGTTGTACATTTGGGGTGGAAAGAGCTACCTCCTATGAAGTATGTAGTTACTCTCATAAGTCGGATACTAGTTATGCTCTAATGAGAGAAAGAGCTATCTCATGGATGCTTGAAAGCTACTACCCCGGTAGAAAAGAGCTACCACCTCGAAAGTGTGGAAGACACCTTTAGCGGCCACCTAGGAAAGGACTACCTTAGAGGATGTCTGAAGCTAGTACCTTCTTCTTTGTATATAAATAAGTTCTTTTAACAAGAGCTTTGAGGAGTACTTTTGGGTTGACTTGAGTGAGTTCACACACACTTACACTTTGTCGAGTTATTGTTCTTTTTGATTCAAGTTTTTAGCTAGAGTAACGATACCTTCTAGGCAATGTTTTATATGCAATGTTTTAATTTCCCATTGCTTGTAGAATTCTTCTTTTGCATACTTTTTGTGAACCTAAGGCCGAGCACTTTGAATTGTCCTTCCCAAGTACTTTCATGTTTTATTTTTGCTTGAGGACAAGCAAAAGCATAAGTGTGGGGGAGTTTGATAAGTGTTTGTATTATAGTAATACGAAGTGTTATTTTCTTACATTGAGCATTACTTTTCTCAGATTTTATCATTGATTAGTGTGCATTTGTGTTCTTGTGTGCATGTAGGGTTGTGGAGAAGATTTAGAGGAACAGGAGCAAAATTAGGTCATGTTCACCATTGTTGAGGAGTTCTTGGACCAAGCAAGGATCAAGGCATGGGTTCTAGATTTCTGAGTGTATGCAAACCACCATTGGGCTCAAATGGTTCTATGATTTGGAGGGGCACAAAGGCAGTCACACTCAATAAGTCTAACCCATGTGACACTGAAGCAAATGACATGATCTACCATTGGTTGTGTGCCCAATTCAACGGTCTCGATGAAGAACATGAAATTGGGAACATTTTGGGCGCAAGTACTGTCGCAGTTACTACAGCAAATCATTATAGCAGTTCACTGTTTACTACGCGTAAGAAATTCAATTCCAGAGAATCCACACGGGCGTGTGGAAATTCCACACAGACATGTGGACGCAAGATTTTAGTTGATTTAAAGCCGCGACTCAACACTATTTAAAGGAATTTTTACAGACTTTTTGGGAATCTTTTACCTATCTTCTTGGGAGATCGCGGCTAAGGTTTGGAGAGAATTTTACAGAGGTTTGGAGCAAGTCTATGACATCGACATCGAAGTTCATTGGGAGATAGCTATTGGGTGAGCTTTTGTCAGCATCGATTCGGCGAGGTGTGCCCTAGGCTTGACAAGGGGCTTGGTGGAGAAGACGGAGTGGCCTCACAAGACCATCGCCACACATCACAAGGTGTTTTATCTATGTTTGCTATGCTTGTTCATTCATATACTTTGATTTTGTATAGCTCCATGGAGAGCTAAACACCTCGTCGGTATTCGGACTTGTAAATCCTAGGATGACATTGTTTCTATGACTTTTATTATGCTTTATTAATTGATGATTTTAATTGAGTTCCATTTGATTTTCCCATACCTGTGACACTAGGGTTTAGAATCATATAGGTTATCCTTTGAAGATGTGACAACTTCTATATTGTTAGAGTACTCGAGGTTGGAAAGGGTCGAGAGGGTGAGTCGAGAGGTAGCGAAATGTCCCTTTTCCCCTTCGGTGTGATTTTTCCTACCTTTATGTTCCAAGAGTTCTTTGCGGTCAAAGTAGAGTGAAGTTCTAGGAGATAAACTCCCCTAGGGCTTAGTTGCACTTGCAATATAGTGAAGGGTTGTAGTAAATCCTAGTGCTGGGGCTTAACTGAGACTAGGGTTTTTTCACCTTGACCAAAGGGTTAGAACTATACTTAGGGAGAGGGTGTATCACTTGGAATCCCTAGAATGTCAAGAAGTTCCACGTAGTGTGAGGCTTAGGAAGATGGACTCCCCTGGGTCTTAGTTGAGAGATCGACAGAACAAAGGGTTATAGTGAAACCTAATGCCGGGGCATAGTGTTGGGACTAGTCACGGTTGACATTAGGCTTGGGACCTTGTGCTTAAGGATTTCCATAACTCATTAATCATTAATAATAGATTATAATATGTAGTCTCGCACTAGAAACATTAGTCCTAGTGGGAGCTTGTATGGGTACCCCTTTCTTGCATTGATTGTTCCTCTCTACTCCTTACTTTCACTCTTTTCTCTTCCATATTTCACTTTCATTTCGTTACATACATTGATTTCTCTCACCACTCATATTTTCGCACTAGCTAAGTAGTAATTCCTCTTGCCCGTGTGCTGTAGCAAAGTAATGTAGTAGTTTACTGTTTACTGCGCACCAGAGATTTAATTCTAGAGAATCCACACCGGCTTGTGAAAATTCCACACGGCTGTATAGATGCCCGATTTCAGCCTATTTAAAGCTGTGAGTCAGATTTATTCAGGGACTTTTTGGAGTGACTTTTGCCCTATCTTTTTCCCAACTTCTTGAGAGATCACAGCTAGGGTTTGGAGAGGATTTTGGGGATGTTGGAGTGAGTATACAGCATCAACATCGATGTCCTTTGGAAGATAGCTATTAGGGGAGCTTTTGTCAGCACCGATCCGGTCAGGTGTACCCTAGGCTTGAAAAGGGGCTTGGTGGAGACAACGGAGTAGTTTCACAAGACCATCGCCAGGCATCTCAAGGGGTTTTTATTCATGTTTGCTTTGCTTATTGTCATACATACTTTGATGATTTCGTATAGCTCCATGAAGGGCTGACACACCCCTTTGCATGTGTGTACCACAAGTGCACGGGCTTGTCGAAGTAATAATAGTACCCTGGTGAGAGAGTAGTTGAATCCACAGGGAATAAGGATCAAAGATACAAGTAATTGCTATTTAACTAATGCGAAATACAGAAAAGTGAGAATAGGATCAATGTGTGGCCGCAAAGCAATTAAACGAACACGGAATAAAAGAAATATTTAAGATAGGAAAGTGCAAGTAAGAGTAACAAGAGAAGGACAATCAATGGATAAAGTAGGGTACCCGGACAAGCTACACCTAGGATTTATGCTTCTAGTGCAAGACAATGCTATTATACTCTCCTATTGATGTTAAATGAGTCGAGGAAATCCTTAAACACACGGTCCCCAACCTAAGGTCAACCGTGACTAACCCCAACACTATGTCCTAGCGTTAGGCTTCACTACGACTCTTGACTCTTGTTGACCTGTCAACTAAGCCCTAGGGGAGTTCATTTTCATAAGCCTCACACTATATGGAATTGATTTAAGTTCTAGGGATTCCTAGTGATAAACCCTATTCCTATGTATAGTTCTGACCCTTTGGTCTAGGTGGAAGAACCCTAGTCCAAATTAAGCCCCAACACTAGGATTCACTTCAACCCTTCACTTTATTGCTCTCGCAACTAAGCCTTAGGGGAGTTCATCTCCTAGGACTTCGCTCTATCTCGACCTCTAAGAAATCATGGAACACGGAGGTAGAGAGAATCACACCGGAGAGGAAAGGGACGTTTCGCTACCTCACGACTCACCCTCTCAACTCTCTTCAATCTTAAGTAGTCTAACCCTATAGGAGTTGTCACACCTCCATAGGATAACGTAGATTCTTCTCAACCCTAGTGTCACAGCTAAGGGAAAACAATTACACGATGCAATTAAGATTGAAACTCAAGTTTATTCATTAATAATGGAAAAGCATAATAACAAAGTCATAGAAACAAAATAATCATAGGGTTTATAAGTCTGAATACCCACAAGGGGTTTAGCTCCTCATGGAGCTATACAAATCCATCAAACTATGAAAGTAAACACAAATTGAAATCATAGATGAAAACCCCCTTGCGTTGAGTGTGGCCGAGGTCTTGTGCGGCCGCCTGACGTCTATGACGATGCCGATGACGCACTTCAATCCTCCACAAAGTCCTCTCCGAAACCCTAGCCGCAACACTCCAGAAGTTAGGAGAAAATATTGGCAAAAAGATGTGGAAAAAGATTCCAAAACGGGCTTTTATAATGTTGAGTCGCGGCTTTAAATCGGCTGAATCAGGATTTCACACGGATGTGTGGAATTTCCACACACCCGTGTGAAGTTTCTGATTTTCTGAATTTTGGCAAACAGTGAACGGTACTCTCTACAGTGCCTTGCTGCAGTAGCTTGCTCCAATGCTTTTGCTGAAACACTCCCGAATTCATCGTTCTTTATCGAGGCCGTTGAATTAGGTACACAATTAACGGTAGATCGTGCCGATTGCTTCAATTCTCCCTATTGCTAAAGTTCTCCTATGCTGCATGAGTTAGACTTGTTGTGAATGTGACTGCTTTTGTGCCCCTCCAAAGGAGGTTGGCACACACCCACAAGTCTAGACTCGTGCCTTGTCCCTTGCTTAGTCTAAAAACTCCTCAACAACGGCAAACACAAATTTTGTTCTTCTTTACCAAACTAGCTCCACAAACTTACAATGCACAAAAGCACACAAATGCACACAATTTAGTGATAAAATCTGATAAAAGTAATGCTCATTGTAAGATAATAACACTTCGCATTATTATAACACAAGCACTCATCAAGGGCTAAACCCCTAGTGGGTATTCGGACTTGTAACCCTAAAATGACATTATTTCTATGACTTTTATTATGCTTTCTTAATTGATGCTTTTGATTGAGTGCCAATCTTCAATGATTAATTGCTTTGATTTTCCCTTAGCCATGACACTAGGGTTGATAATCATCTAGGTTATCCTTTGAAGGTGTGACAACTTCTATAGGGTTAGACTACTCGAGATTGGAGAGTGTCGAGAGGGTGAGTCGAGAGGTAGCAAAATGTACTTAGGGATAGGGTCTATCAATTGGAATCCCTAGTACCCCAAGCAGTTCCACGTAGTGTGAGGCTTAGGAGATGTACTCCTCTAGGGCTTAGCTGAGAAATCAACAGAGTGAAGGATGTAGTGAAACCTAGTGTCGGGGCATAGTATTGGAATTAGTCACGGTTGACCTTAGGTTTGGGACAGTGTGCTTAAGGATTTCCATGACTCATTAAACATCAATAAGGGAGTATAATACTAATCTTACACTAGAAGCATTAGTCCTATGAGGAGCATTGTCCGGGTACCCCATATTTGCATTGATTGTCTCCTCTTTACTCTTTGCTTGAACTCTTCCTTCTTCCATATTTCTCTTTCTCTTATTTACCCACACATTAATTTCTCTCGTCACCCGTATTTTCTGTACTAGCTTAGTAGCAATTTCTCTTGTCTTGAATCTCTACTCCTTGTGGATTTGACTACCCACTCACCGAGGTATTTTATTACTTCGACAACCTATAGACTTTCGGGGCACACTCGAAAAGGGTGTAGTCACCAATGCCAAGATACGTGAATCTTGGTGGTTCCTGACCTAACCAAGGCCAAGGTTAGCGGTGGAGGGTTTTTGAGGCTATTTGGGATACTTTTGATTACTTTGATTTGTTGATTTATCTTTGTATAAACATTTTGAAATATGAGCTATTGAAAGAATGTTTAAACTTGGATTTCAGACTTGTATGACTTTTTTTATGATTTCAAAATTTTTTATCATGCATTTCATTTAGTACAATTTAAACTATTATGTTATACATGTTATTTAAATTATCTTCATTTTTTGTGGGAAACTGAAGCATGTTTTTATATTGTATTTTTTTTATACATGTTTGAGCTATAGTCTATCTTTAGCACCTCACTGAGTAACCTAGTTACTCACACTCCCCCCCTTCATCGATAGTCCTGCAAGTGCATGTAGTCACCAAGTAATACTCCTCGCGCAAGCATGTGGGGATCGTATTCCCAAGGGCACCTTACTTCCTTTTCATATGATTGCTTGGCCTACCAATTCGACTGATGTAACAAGACAATAAAACAACAACTCAAATGCTAGTAAAAAAAAGCTCTATAAGGACGGCAATACTAAGGGGATAAAAAAGGCAAATAATTGGTCACAAATGAGAATTCCCAAGGGGGGCTCCTAAGGTTCGAAGGTTGCCCTAACTAGCATGCAAATGATAAGGTTGGATCAAGAAACCCTAAATTAGACCAATCCAATGATCATGGAATTTAGTCGCTAATCTGATACGAGTATTGAATACGAGTCTTGAGAGTGGTGGGCTTTCTCAAGTTATGGTTGAAACACAACCAAGGTTAACCTTAACAAAGGAGGGGTACAAATACCTGATGGTCACGGTGTATTCGCACATGTATCCCTTTCAAGCTTGGTGAGCCTAATACTAGGACGATAGTCATGCAACCTAGTATTGTCTAGAAATTAGAATACCGAGTTCTCATGCATACCAAATCATTCAAACACACCAAACAAGGATCACAAACAAACCCAAATGCAATAAACAAGTCAAGTAACCATTCTGCACAACTTCACCCCAAAGGCTTACCTACATCAGGTGACTTTGGGGAGTTTAGTTGTTTATAACTACAAAATACTCAAGAAAATACATGAAACAACCAAAGAATACAATAAGAACACTCCCTTAATGGGTAGAGGTCAAATGGCGTGATAAGTGCTTGAGTAGACATATTTTATCTACTTGTTCTACATGCATTGAGCATCATTTTACCATGGATTATGTCTCATAAAGTGTATTTTGGTGTTCCTTTGTGCAATTAGATTGTGAAAGTATTGAAGGAGGAAAAAGAAAGCAAAGATGGGTTATAAAGACCTATTGTTGGGAGCTTTTGTACAACACAAGTGTCAAGGCACAAGAGGGGATCATACACATGAGGGTGTGTGTTAACTTCCTGAAGAATTCAAGCCAATTTGTGTGATGGAAGGGCACAAAAGCAGCCACACCTTCATGTCCCTACTTGTGTGAAGATAGCCAAAGCTTCCAAATGATGGTTCGATGGAGGAAAAGTCTTATAACTCACCACATGGACGTGTGCCCGACCATGTGGCCTCAAAATAAGAGAGTTTGGATCACGGTTTATGAAGAGTACTGTAGCAAAGTACCGGTCATTTTTTCTGGAGCAGCACTGTAGCAGAAAATCACTGTTCACGTGACCGCGTGGGAATTCTGCAGCCCATGCGACCGCGTGGGATCTCACATGGTTGCGTGGAGGCACGTGATTGGCACATTTCAAAGTTATAAATACCCTTTTCTGCTGATTTTTGGAGGACTTTTTGCTCACGTTTGAAGGCAAGAGCAGCTAGGGTTTCAAGGACGGCGTCTTTGGCTATATTGGGAGTCATTCTTCACCAACTTCGATAGATCTTTCGATGAGATAGCATCATGGAGCCATTGGCGACCTAGCTTCAGAGAAGGTTCCTTTGAGACGTTGAACGATTCATCAAGGCCATCATCACGAGTTCGAGGGGGTTTACTTTCATGGATTACATTGCTTTTTATTTCATTATCTTTTGCTTTGTAATAAGCCCCATGGAAGGGTAAACCTTAGTAGATACATGGGCATGTGAACCCTAGGTGTCGATTCATGTATTGACTTTCTTTATGCTTTCTTTTAATTCCGAGTTAATTTGAGTTTTAATCTTGTTTAATCATTGCTTGCATGCCTTATTAATTCGTATGGTTATTTGGTACGCTTGATTTGTTGCCTTGGTGAGAGAGAGGTCTCCATTAGGGATGAGAACATACAAGGTTAAAGAGGGTTGAGAGGGTGAGTCTTGAGATAGAGGAGTGTCCCATTTCCCTTCCGATTCAGTGATTCCTATCTCCGTTTTCCCTAAGTTTTATGCAACCATATGGGGTGTGAGGCATGAGATTGATAGATTTCTCCGCCGGGGCCTTGTAAGGGGTTAGGGATCTTTCACCTAGAAGTAGGGTTATATCTAATTTTAGGAATCGGTTTAACTCTTTAGTATCCCTAAAGTTCATTGCGGTCATATGGGGTGTGAGGTGCTGAGATTGAGCGATTTCTCCGTCGGACCTTGTAGGGGACTAGTATCGGTGGCCTGGAGGCAGGGATCGATTATTCTTTAATTGCCTCGACTCATAGAACTTGGTCTAGAAGCATTTAGTTAGTCTTGCACTTCATGATAGAGCCTAGGGGGAGCATTGCCCGGTTATCTCATCTTCATTGATAGAGATCTCCTTTACCTTTCCTTTTACTTGCTTGCTTGCTATTTTCTTATTTTATGCATTACATCCATTGCTTCATATTATTGATTCGACTAGATAATTGAGAATTAGTTATTACTAGTACTTTCATTCCCTGTGGATTCGACTACCCACTCACCGGGGTAATTATTACTTCGACAACCCGTGCACTTGTGGTACACACACGCAAGGGGTGTGTCATGGCTCTTCTAAGGATGTGAGTCAAGGGGTGGCTTTCCTCATCGATCTTCCTCTCAAAATGCAAATCAAGGGAGTAGACCTCATCATATCTCACTCTCTCATTGTTATCTTCCGAAAAATCTCCTCCAAACTCCTCTCCTAGCTCTCATCTGAAGATAGTGGAATGAGTGTCCAAGAGGCTAGAATTCTCCCTTCTCAAAATGCCCTAAAAACCTTTATAAAATCTACTCTAGGGATGCCATGCTGCTTGGCATGCGGGTAGTATACGAGTCGTTTAGCACCCAGAATTTTGTGTAAGTCAATGCAGTGAACTATTGCAGTAACTATGCTATAGTAAAACTGCTACAGGATTACATACGGCCATCTATGTGCCATTATAGTTGCCCGCATAAAACTCCAAACTTAGCGTTTTCATCAAGTCTTTGTGCTATAGTTTGCTATATTGTTGCTACAATACCGGGGCTCTAACATATTATTTTTCATGCCGATTTCTCCTCAAATGCCGTTGTTGAACTCCTCAAATGCCTTTGTTGAACTCTATCTACCGTTTTCTTTTTCAATTTTGCAAATATGGCTTCCAGGTCGAAGAAATAGGCAAGGAAGCACCCTCAGGAGCCTTCTTCACCACCTAAGGAGATAGAGTTCATTTTACCGAAGCATAGGGACAGGTACAAACATTTATCGACGCTCCGATTTGGATAGTCGCGCTACCTTGACTTGAGCGCACTGAGATCAATCCAGGGAGGTGAGGAGATTGCTGAGGAGGTTGAGGAACTCATTTCAGTGGGTGGTTGGGAGCAGTTATTGCAGATTAGGGAGCCAGCCATCCGTAACTTGACACTTGAGTTCCTCGCTTCTTACGAGTTCGATCGATCATACTCCAGTTTTTGCTCGGTAGATACCATTCAGTTCAGAGCCTTGGGACAGCAACACAGTATGAGCGTCACACAGTTTTAACTCAGATTATGGTTATATGACGTAGCCTACACTACTACCGAGGAGTACGAGCGACTTCCCACAGACTACTGACAGGATCCCCGAAAGTGCACGGGTTTTTCGAAGTACTAAAAGTTACACCTGTGAGAGGGTAGTCGAATCCACAGGGAATAGGGAGTTAGAATACGAGATTTCACTATTAAAACTATGCGAAGTACGGAAAAGTAGTAATCGATTTGTGTGTGAATTGCGAGAACAATTATACTAAAGACAGGAAATTAAATAGAGAAAGGTGAAAGATTACAAATCGCAAGAAAAGAGATTAAAGAGGATTTAACAATTAATGAAGTGGGTATCCGGACAAGTTATCTCTAGGATCTATGCTTCTAGTGTAAGACTATGCTATTATACCTTCCTATTGATGCTAATTAAGTTGAGGAAATCCTTAGACTCACGGTCCCAAACCTAAGGTCAACGGTGACTAACCCCAACACTATGCCCCGGTATTAGGATTCACAACAACCCTTCACTCTATCGCTCGCACGATTAAGTCCCAGGGAAGTACATCTACCTAAACCTCACACTATGTGGGATTGCATTAAGTTTTAGGGACTCCTAGTGATTAAACCTGTTCCTATGTGTAGTTCTAACCCTTTGGTCCAGGAGGAAGAACCCTAGTCTAGATTAAGCCCCAGTGCGTAGGATTCACTTCAACCCTTCACTCCGTTACTCGCGTAACTAAGCCCCAGGGGAGTTTATCTACCTAGCACTTCACTCTATCTTGACCACTATTAAATCAAGGAAACGGAGGTAGGGAGAAATCACACCGGAGGGGAAAAGGGTACATCGCTACCTCACAACTCTTCCTCTCAACCCTCTTCAATCTTAAAGAGTCTAATCCTATAGGAGTTGTCACACATCCAAAGGAAAACCTAGATTGCTCTCAACCCTAGTGTCACATCTAAGGGAAAACAATAGCAAGATAAAATTAAGATCGAAACTCAATTCTTATTCATCAATAATGGAAAAGCATAATAACAATGTCAAAGAAACATAATAACCCTAGAGTTTTACAAGTCCGAATACCCACAAGGGGTTTAGCTCCTCATGGAGCTATACATGTTCATCAATGTATATAATAAAACAAGAAGTAAAGACATAGATGAAAACCCCGTTGTGTATGGTGTGGCCGTGGTCTTGTGCGGCCGCCGGACGTCGATGACGATGCCGATGACGCGCTCGAAACCTCCACGAAGTCCTCTCCAAAACCCTAGCCGCCCTCTCCAAAGTTGAGGAGAAAATTACGTCAAAAGATGTCTCAAAAAGTCTCCAAATCAGACTTTTATAATGTGGAGTCGCGGCTTTAAATTTGCTGAAATCGGGATTTCACACGGCCGTGTGTAATTTCCACACGCCCGTGTGAAAATTCTGGAAAACTGATTTTCGGCCGACTGTGAACAGTAACTTGCTACAGTGATTGTGCCGAAACGCTCCCGAATTCGTCGTTCTTCATCGAGGCCGTTGAATTGGGCACACAATCAACGGTAGATCGTGTCGATTGCTTCGAATCGCCTAATTGGTGAAGTTCTCCTTGTTGGCATGAGTTAGACTTATTGTGAATGTGACTGCCTTTGTGCCCCTCCAAAGGAGGTTTGCACACACCCACAAGTCTATGCTCACGCCTTACTCCTTGCTTAGTCCGAAAATCTTCCCAACAACGCCAAACACGACCTAACTTCGTTCCTTTCCTTCATTTTATCTTCACAACCCTACAATGCACAAAAGTAACAATTGCACACCTTTTAGTGATAAAATCTGATTAAATTAATGCTCATTGCAAGATAATAACACTTCGCATTACTATAACACGAGCACTTATCAACTACCCGGGCATTCTTACCCCTGAGCGAGTATATCAAGCCTTGTGTGGCCAGGATTAGTATGAGCCGGGGGTGTCGAAGGCCACGTGCCTATCTCGCCCGGCCTATAAATATATTAACAGAGTGCTGAGCCGATCAGTAAGCTACCGGGGGGATAGTATTGGAGTACTGAGCAGACAGGAGTTGTTGTATCTACACTACATGGTTCAGAGAGAGCCACTGTATTTAGGGTACATCTTAGCAGATTACCTGCGCCATCAGAGCCAGAACATCAGAGTAGGTGTTATCTTCTTGAGCCCCTATATTACGAGACTTCTCATTGGTTTGGGTCTCTTGGACGGCGTACGCGGGGCCGAGAAGATGACTGTACTAGCTCCTCTTTGCTTGGAGACGCTGAGACTCATGGGGATGATCCGCGGATCAGGACTAGGGGTCTATTCCACGATCGTCCCCCAGACAGCAGCCACTGAGGGGGAGTAGGCAGCGTTAAAGCCACCCCAAGGACTGACAGAGGCTGAGGCACCACCCATAGCACTGGAGCTACCTCAAGTGTGGATCTTCTCTCCATCTCGAGGCCAGGACCGATTCGAGCGCCTCGAGAGTCCTGTGGGTATTCTGCAGACAGAGTTGGCCGAGGTCAGGTCTGCACAGGCAGCACACCATACTGAGGTCATGGCTCGATTAGACCTTGTTCAGCAATTACTCGAGCGAGCCATGACATCACCTTTTGTGGTCCGACCCCGAGCTTCCACTCCACCACAATCATCTCCTTCTCCATCAGCAGCAGATCCACTAGCAGTTTTAGAGCCTTCAGTAGCACCAGAGGCTCCACATCAGGCACTGACGATGAGGCCTCGTAGTTTTTATTTTTATTTTTATTTTGATTTCAGTTGTACTTTCTTTTATATTTTAGACTTGTAGTACTCAGAAAGGATCTTCCTTCTGAGTTTATCTTTATGTTGCTTTCTTTTGTCTCGAGTTGTATTTCATTTCTATATTTTTATATACTCGAGCTTTATTTTGGTTTTTCTTGAGCTATACTGAACCCTTGTGTGTGTGAGTGTGCGCAGATGGTCTTGGATGTAAGGAATCTAAGGAATAGTCATAGGCACGGTCATGGGATCGTGTGTACTTCACAACCATTGAGACTCAACTCTCAATGATCCTAGCTCCACCAAATACAACACTTGTAGTTCAGGGGAGTAACATTTCAATTGCATACTTCCACACTAATTGTTTTACAACTTTTTATTTTATTGTGCTTGAATGCGTACATTTGGGACAATGTACATCTTAAGTGTGGGGGTGGGGGGAGTTCACTTTGCACACACCTTTACTTGTGCGTTCAACTATTTATGCTCATGTAGCCTGTGGTAGTTCACCTTAGTTGCAATAGTTGTATTCTTAGAGTATAGGAGAATTTTTAACATTGTATCCTATCATGCTCTTGTTTTACTTGAATTTTAGGGGATTTTTGCTCGATTACCTCTTATTACACTACTCACTGTTGAAATCTTTTGGAAACTCGAACTCGAAGTTTTAAGGACTAGTTTAGTATTACTTTAGTAAGTTTTGATTCTCCCTACCTCCATGTTCCGTGATTTATTCACGGTCGAGATAGAGTCAGGTGCTAGGAGAAAAACTCCCCTAGGGCTTAGTTGCACGAGCAACAGAGTAAAGGGTTGTAGTGAATCTTAGTGCTGGGACTTAATTTAGACTAGGGTTGTTCCACCTAGACCAAAGGGTTAGAACTATACATAGGAACAAGGTTAATCACTAGGAATCCCTAGAACTTAAAGCAATTGCACATAGTGTGAGGCTTAGGTAGATAGACTCCGCTAGGGCTTAGTTGACATGTCAACGAGAGTCAAGGGTCGTAGTGAAACCTAATGCTGAGGCATAGTGTTGGGGTTAGTTACGGTTGATCTTAGGTATGGAACCGTGTGTTTAAGGATCTCCTCGACTCAATTGACATCAATAGGAAAGTATAATAGCATTATCTTGCACTAGAAGCATAAGTCCTAGGTGTAGCTTGTCTGGGTACCCATCTTTACTCATTGCTTATCCTACTCTTTTACTCCTACTTGCACTCTCTCACCTTCCACAATTCTATTTAATTCCTATTTATATTAGTTTCGTTTACACCCATTCATTGATTTTTTCCCACATATCGCATTATCTTCATAGTGAATACTTGTATCTCAAATCTCTATTCCCTATGGATACGACTACCCACTCACCAGGGTATTTTATTACTTCGACAACATGTGCACTTTCGGGCCCCTGTCAGAAGTTTATTCCCACCAAGCAAGGCAGTGAAGATCAAGTAGGAGATCTTGGCATTCAAGCAAGGAGAATCTAAACCACTGTATAAGGCACATGAATAATTTAGGGATCTTCTTTAGTGCTGCCCACATCATGGATTCAATTCATGATGAGATTACAGATTTTGTATAATGGACTAAACTACCAGATTGAACAGATCACTAACGTAGCAGCAGGAACATCCTTGAGTAACATGTATCCTGAAGAAGCAGAATAGTTATTCAAAAACATGGCTAATAATCAGTCACACTGAAGTTCAAGAGGGAGATAACAAAAGATGACCGGGTTGCATGAGATAGACGTAGATACCGCTGTGGAGGTGAAAGTAGATGCGCTAACACGAAAGTTGGATCTACTCGTGAGCAATGGTCAAGTTTATAGCTTAAATTCTAGGGTCGTTTTGTTTTGTGAGACTTACAGAGGAAGATATGGATCATCTCAGTGCTCGATCATAAGTTCAGTAGTAGCTCATATGGAACAAGTTGATTATATTAGAGATGGTCAGAGTAACTAAAATGACCCATATAGCTATACCTACAACTAGGAATGAAGGAATCATCATAATTTCTACAAGAGTCAAGGTTAGCAACAGAGGCTTCCGCAACAGCAGAACTAGTAATACTATTCCCAACAGCTACACTATGAAAGGAAAATCTCCACAGAAGATGTTTTGGCCAAGTATATGACTAGTAACAGTGAGTGAATGGATGAGTTTGGTATAACACTAATAAATGTTTAAGCAACAATCAAGAACTTGGAGAATCAAGTTGGACAATTAACAACAGCTAGTGCAGAAAGACCTCAAGGAAGCCTCCTAAGTAATACTTGATAAGTGTCTAAATATATCACTTTTATTATATATATTTTATACACTTTCATGCATTTTTTTATGACTCTGATGACCCTTACTTGTTTTATTTGTTACTATTGTTTCAGGACATCGGAAGATCATCTCGAGCATGTTTGAGCCTTGTTTCATGACATGACCCCCTTACGTGTATCCCGCAAGTGCACGGGTTTGTCGAAGTAATAAATTTACCCTGGTGAGTGAGTAGTCGAATCCACAGGGAATAGGGAATTAGAATACGAGATTTCACTAATTAAGCTATGCGGAGTACGGGAAAGCAATAGTAGGATCAATGAGTGAATATAGAATCAAACAGAATGAAAGACAAGAAATTAAATAGAAAGATGGAAGATGAGAGAGTGCAAGTAAAAGAGAATAGAGAGGACTAGTAATGAATGAAATAGGGCATCCGGACAAGCTACCTCTAGGATTTATGCTTCTAGTGCAGGACTATGCTATTATATTTTTCCTATTGATATTTAATCGAGTCGAGGATATCCTAAGACTCACGGTCCCAAACCTAAGGACAACCGTGACTAACCCCAACACTATGCCCCGGTATTAGGATTCACGTCACCCTTCACTCTGTCGCTCGCACGATTAAGCCCCAGGGGAGTATATTGACACACCGCTTGCGTGTGTGTACCGCAAGTGCACGGGTTGTCGAAGTAATAATTACCCTGGTGAGTAGGGTAGTCGAATCCACAGGGAACGGAAGTACTAGTAATGACTGATTCTCAGCTATCTAGTCGAATCAATAATAAGAAGCAATGGATGTAATGTGTAAAATAAGAAAATCGCAAGACAGAAAGCAAGTAAAAAGGAAAGGTAAAGGAGATCTCTATCAATGAAGATGAGATACCCGGGTAATGCTCCCCCTAGGCTCTATCATGAAGTGCAAGACTAACTAAATGCTTCTCAACCAAGTTCTATGAGTCGAGGTAATCCAAGAACAATCGATCCCTGCTTCCAGGCCACCGATACTAGTCCCCTACAAGGTCCCGGTGGAGAAATCACTCAATCTCAACACCTCACACCCTATATGACCGCAATGAGTTTTGGGGATACCTAAGAGTGAAACCGATTCCTAAAATTAGATCTAACCCTACTTCTAGGCGAAAGATCCCTAACCCCTTACAAAGGTCCCGGCGGAGAAATCTATCAATCTCACACCTCACACCCCATATGGTTGCATAAAACTTAGGGAATACGGAGATAGGAAACACTCAATCGGAAGGGAAAGGGGACACTCCTCTATCTCAAGACTCACCCTCTCAACCCTCTTTAACCTTGTATGTTCTAATCCCTAATGGAGATCTCTCTCTCACCAAGGAAACAAATCAAGCATACCAAACAACCATATGAATCAATAAGGCATGCAAGAAATTATTAAACAAGATTAAAACTCAAATAAACTTGGAATTAAAAGAAAGCATAAAGAAAGTCAATACATGAATCGAAACCTAGGGTTCACATGCCCAAGTATCTACTAGGGTTTAGCCCTCCATGGGACTTATGACAAAGCAAAAGATAATGAAGAAAAAAGCAATGTAATCCATGAAAATAAACCCCCTCGAATTTTTGATGATGGCCTTGATGAATCGTTCAACGTCTCGAAGGAACCTTCTCCGAAGCTAGGTTGCCAATGGCTTCCCGATGCTATATCGTCGAAAGTTCTATCGAAGTTGGTGAAGAACGTCTCCCAATATCGCCAAAGACCTCGTCCTTGAAACCCTAGCCGCTCTTGCCTTCAAACGTGCGCAAAAAGTCCTTTTAAAATCGGCAAATCGGGGTATTTATAAACCTGAAAACGTGCCAGCCGCGTGTCTTCACGCGACCGCGTGAGATCCCACGCGATCGCGTGGGCTGCAGAATTCCCACGCGGTCGCGTTGGATTTTGACGCGGTCGCGTGAACAGTAATTCTTTTACAGTACTGCTACAGTGAAATGAAACAGTGTTTTGCTACAGTACTCTCCATAACCATGATCCAAACTCTCTCATCTTGAGGCCACATGGTCGGGCACACGTCCATGTGGTGAGTTATAAGACTTTTCCTTCTTCGAATCATCATTTGAGAGCTTTAACTATCTTCACACAAGTTGGGACATGAAGGTGTGACTGCCTTTGTGCCCTTCCATCACACAAATCATCTTGAATTCTTCAGGAAGTTGGCACACACCCTCATGTGCATGATCCCCTCTTGTGCCTTGACACTTGTGTTGTACAAAAGCTCCCAACAATACGTCTTTATAACCCATCTTTGCTTCCTTTTCCTCCTTTAACACTTCCACAACCTGATTGCATAAAAGAACACCAAAATACACTTTATGAGACATAATCAACAGTAAAATGATGCTCAATGTATGTAAAACAAGTCGGTAAAACATGTATATTCAAGCACTTATCAAACTCCCCCACACTTAAGTCTTTGCTTGTCCTCAAGCAAAATTAACCATAAACTCATGAAAAGCAAAGAGAAGTGCTTGGCCTTAGGTTCACCAAGAGGGTACAAGAATAAAATTCTAAAATCATGGAGAAAAACAAACAATAGATGAAACAATCAATACTCTAGCAAATAATCCAATCAAAAAGGAAAGTACTAAAGTCCGAAAGCGTGTGTGTGTGAAAACTCAACTCATGTCAACACTATATCCACTACTCAAAGTTCTTATTAATAATGGAACTTATTTATGCACAAAAAGAAAAGATAGTAGCTTCACACATCCTCTAAGGTAGCTCTTTCACGAGATGCCTCCCGAGTAGCTTTCACACTTTTGAGGTGGTAGCTCTTTCTACCGAAGGTGGTAGCTTTCACACATCCTATGAGATAGCTCTTTCTCTCATTAGGGCATAACAAGTATCCGACTTATGAGAGTAGCTTCATACAACATAGGTGGTAGCTCTTTCCACCCCCTATATACAAACAAACTAAAATTCTGAATTTTCTGTTTTTTTTTTTTTTAAATAAACTCGAATCAAACTAACACTAGATAATCCCATAATAATGAACTAGAGTAAGTTTCCATTGGTTTAATGAGTGAGAGAAGTGCATTAAAGAGCAATCGGGCCCAAATTTCAAGAAAATTGGATAAAAACTAGAGCATGATAAAACCTAATGTTTGCAATCTCCAAAAATTAAGAATTAAACTCTCAACCCTAAAGTGAACCTTCATGGGCAACATGAGCATGATCATTAGAAAACAAGTAAAGGCCATGTATAAGGTGAACCCTCCCCCACACTTAAGATGTACATTGCCCTCAATGTACACATGTAAGCACAATAAAAAATATAAGCAATAAAAACATGATGTGGGTAAAGATGCAATTAAAACAACACTCCCCTGAACTCCTTATTGATCGATCGGTGAAGCTAACTTGAGGGTGTGTTGTTGTTCAACGGGTTGTGAAGCTCACACAACCACGTCACATGGTTGTGTGTATGAAAAAAAATTCATCATCATCACTTTCAAGGCCATCTGCACGGATTTACGGGGTTCAGTGAAGCTCAATAAAATATAAAAATATACGAGTTCATAAAGATATAACACTGAAACATAAACTCGCAACAAAAACTAAAATATGAAGATAACTCTCAGAAGGCATAACCTTTCTGAGTATATAAGTCCACAAAATAAGATAATGCAAGTAAAATGAAAAAAAAAACGAAAACTAAAAGAGAATCCCATGAGTGAAAACGCCTCAAGCATCGGCATCTGGTGGTGCTGCTGGTGTCGCTGGGGTATCTGACTCAGTATCAGCGTCCAGAGTCTGCTGAATCTGGTCAAGGCGCTGCATGATCCGCGCCTGGTTCTCGAGGATGGTGGCGACGGCAGCTTCGAGTCGAGCCAGTCGCTCATGTACTCGATCTGAGGATGTACTAGGATCCACTGATGAAATCGGTGCTGCTGGAGTGGCTGTGGGCTCTGTAGGAGGTGGTGCGTCTGGAGTCTCAGCATACTCGTCATCGTCGGATGACACCTCTACCAATGCATATCCACCTGATGCTGTACGTCGGACTACTCCCATCAGTCGGAGAGTGACTAGCCCCAAAGGTGACGGACTACTGACTCTCTGCTCGCCTATGACCGAACGTATGAGACGCATCCGTAACATGAGTCGAGTGATATACGGTCCCACAAATAGCGCGCCAATACATAAATACTGACTCTGATGTCGAAAGAAGTCTGCGACGACGTATCCAAGATGTATGGGAACACGCTGAGTCATGGAATACAGGTAAAGTAAATCTGTACGACTCAATGCACCTGTACCATCTCCCCGTCCTGTGATCGATCTGCTGAGAACAGCATGTATATATCTATGCGCGTGACGTATAAGAAAAGAACCCTTTGACTGACCTGGAACATACCGAGCACCGCCGCATAAGTCATGGAATACCTGGCTCGGAGTAATATCAGGGGGGAAGTCAGTCAAAAGCTCTCGGTACTCTAAAGTGTCCACATAATCCTGATCATATAACTGAAGTAATATCGCAAACTGTGTCAGTGACATCTCGTGATGCTGACCAAAAACTCTGAATCGGATGACGTTCTCTGCATTAAAGCTCGCGTCTGGTCACTCACGATCAAAGGAAAAAGTCGATCGAACCTCCAAAGTAACATCTCGTCGGACGGGCTCAGAAATAGATAGGAGTCGGTCCCAACCCCCAACCTGTATCAATCCGCGAAACTCCTCTGAAAGGCCAATAGCGTCAAGCGTCTCGAAGCAAATGTAACGCGGCTGTCCAATCTTAAGTCCCTGCAGACGTTCGTACCTATGCCTATGTGTAGGATCGACAAACTCAACCTCAGGTGGTGGTGTCGACTCCCTGTCGTGACGAGGGCGTTTATGGGCCACTTTCTTTGTCCTAGGTGCCATTTCTGCAAGAAAACACAAAATAAATCAGTTCAACATAATTTCAATGAGTGCAGGAGGAAACCTGCGTGCAAAGTGTGAAAACAGCAAAAGAAAATTGTGTTCCCAGCCCACGGATGCGCGTGGAATGCTCACGCGCCCGCGTGGGCGCGTGTTTGCACGACAGAAGACCCAAGCGACCGCGTGGATCAGCCACGCGGTCGCGTGGTCGCAGGCAGAGAGCTGGGCTCTCAGCCGAGGGCCACACGATCGCGTGACCCCAGGCACGCGATCGCGTGGCTGGCTGCTTGTGGCCAGCGCCAGCCCACGCGGTCGCGTGGACTGTTGTCCGGCCCACGCGTGCGCATGGGCGGTCATCCGTGGCCCCTTTGGCCATGGATGACCTCCAACATCCCTCTACAACTCTCTCCTAAGTTTTCTAAGTGTTTTCACAACATTAACCATGCAAAATCAAGTCTAGGAAAGTAAAGAACACCATGGAAATGAAAATTGGAAACTAGGGCATGAAAGGAGAGGGATAAACCTTACCGATGCGAATCAATGTATGAAACTTGATGCAAATGACGGCAAAACCCTTTTGAATCCCCAAAGAGTTGAAGAAAAATGATTTTGAAACCTTATGGATGAGAAATTTGGAGAGGAGAAGGTTGAGGAAATGAAAGGCTCAATGTCAAGGATGATGAATAGTAACCCTTCAAGTCATTATATAAGCCACATGGGGGTGTGGAAATCCCACACCCCCGCGTGGGTACTGTACACGGTCGCGTGAAAATTTCACGCGACCACGCGAGCTGCAGAATTTCTGCAGACAGTCCACGCGGCTCTCCAAACTTCAAAATTCGCCCATTTCTTCAACAATTATCATGAATTAAAACCCGAATCATGCCCAATATGTGAAAAACACTTATAATCACCAAAAATTGTTCATGAAAACTCAGCACCAAGAAAAACTTCATCAAAAACGCACACTCATGAATTTATTTATGCAGAAATTAAAAACTAACTAGAAAACAAGTAAAAACTTGGGTTACCTCCCAAGGAGCGCTTGTTTAACGTCACTAAGCTTGACGTACCTGTTCTTACCTCATGGTGGCTCATGTAAATGGAGAATTTCTTTTTTCGCAACTTGCACGCATGAGGGACAGAATTGTTTCATTTTTAAGAAAAATTGCTCAAATATGTTACCAATTGAGGAAGTATGATCCTTTTCTTCGGTGTGCTTGTCTCCAGCTGCACATGAATGTTTCTTACGCCGACGCCTTGCTCTCTTGACACGACGGAAAATCTGTTTAAACACCACTCCTTCCGATTGGTCTTTGAAAAGGCATGATGCTTGATCATGAAGTCTCTCCTCCTCAATAACCGGCCATTCTTCATATGGGTCCGGGTGTGCTATTTCCTGCAAATACTCATTAGCAATTTCATCATTAATATCTAAAAAATAACATGAATCATCAAAGTCTAGAGAATGCTTCATTGCTTCGGCGAGGCGGTATGTGATCTTTTCTTCTCCAACTCGAAGTGTCATCTCGCCTCCATCCATGTCGATGAGCGCCTTGGAGGTTTGTAGAAATGGTCTTCCCAGAATTAATGGAACCTCCACGTCTTCATCCACATCGAGCACCACGAAATTTGCAGGAAAAATATATTTGTCAACCTTTACTAAAGCATCTTCAATTATACCTCTCGGATGACGAATAGAACGATCGGCTAATTGTAACGTCATGCGGGTTGGCCTTGGCTCTCCCAACCCCAATTTCTGAAACAAAGTGTATGGCATGACGTTAATACTAGCCCCCGAATCGGCCAATGCTTTTTCTTCCCCTAAACCTCCGATCACACATGGTATGATGAAACTTCCCGGATCTTTCATCTTGTTCGGCAAATTCTTTTGAAGCAATGCCGAGCAATTTCCTTCTAAGACCACAGCCACACTCTCTTCCATTTTTCTCTTGTTGGTCAAGAGATCCTTCAAGAATTTTGCATACCTAGGCATTTGCGACAACGCCTCAACAAAAGGTATATTGATGTGTAGTTGCTTGAATAGATCCAGAAATTTTCTGTTTTGCTCATCAGTTTGATCTTTCTTTAAACGTGCCGGATAAGGAATTCTTGGAGCAAATGATGGGGCTGGTATAACTGCCTCTTTGTCCTTGTCAAACACCTTACTCATCGGCTTTTCTTGAGGATTTTCAGCTGTCTTCCCAGTGGGGGTTGATTCGTGAGGAATTTCAGAATTCTTCTCAGCAGTGGGCTTTTCTTGGAGCTCCCGACCACTCCTCAAAGTGATCGCCTTTACATGCTCTCTTGGATTTGTCTCGGTGTTACTTGGCAAGCTTCCTTGAGGTCTCTCCGCTAATGACTTCGCTATTTGTCCTACTTGATTCTCCAAATTATGTAACGAAGCGGTGTGATTTCGGAGTGTTGCCTCAATATTCTGAAATCTTGTGTCGGTTGATTGAATGAACTTTGACAAAACCTTCTCTAATTCTGAAACTCTCTCCGGAATCGGAGGTGGTTGCTGAAATCCTGGTGGGGCAGCAGGCCTTTGCTGCCCTTGATTACTCCATGAGAGATTGGGATGGTTTCTCCAACCTTGGTTATAGGTGTTACTAAAAGGATTACCTTGTCCTCTTCCCGAATTCCCCACAAAATCAACTTGTTCAATTGGGGCTGAAGTAGTAAGTGAGATAGGACAATCAGTTGGCATATGTGAACCCCCACAACCATCGCAACTAGTGACCGAGGCAACTCTTGAAGAAGTTAAAGCAATTTCTTGCTCATAGCCTCAACTTGGGCCGCCAATGACGTGACGGCATCAATTTCGTGAATCCCGGCCACTTTCTTCTTCTCTCTTGCATTCCATTGATAACTATTGAGTGCCATCTCTTCGATTAGTTGTCTTGCCTCATCCGGAGTCTTGTTTCCCAATGTTCCTCCCGCGGCGGCATCAAGTAACTGTTTGGTGCCCGGGTTCAACCCATTGTAAAATGTGTGAATAATCATCCATTCGGGGAACCCATGTTGAGGACACTTCCGCAAGAGGTCCTTAAATCGCTCCTATGTCTCAAATAATGACTCTAACTCAATCTGAACATAAGAGGATATCTCATTTCGAAGCTTTGCCGATTTCCCCGGTCGAAAATATCTTGCAAGGAAAGCTTCGACCATCTCATTCCATGTTGTGATGGAAGCTCTTGGCAAAGAATGGAGCCACTGTTTGGCTTTTCCTTTTAATGAGAACGGAAAAGCCCTCAAGCGAATTTCATCATCCGAAACCCCATTGATTTTCAGCATGTCACACACTTCAAGGAAACTCTCGATATGACTATTCGGATCTTCATCTGTTAATCCATTGAACTGTGCGGACTGTTGAAGCATTTGAATGAAGCCCGGCTTCAACTCAAAATTCTGGGCTGCGACTGGTGGCCTAATAATGCTTGATTGCGAACCACGAATCGTAGGACGAGCAAAATCTGAAAGTGTTCTTTGCTGCCCTGCTTGTTCTGCCATGTTTTCAGACTCTTTAATTTCTATTTCTGCAGGAAAATTCTGTGCTACTGCAGATTCCTTTCCTTTTCTCCGCAATCTACGCTCAATTTCAGGATCTTCTTCAACGAATGTTGAAGGATTTCCTCGGGTCATAACCTGTAGAAAGAATGAAGAAAAGAAATAATGAGAACGATGAAAGAATGAAATATGGAATAGAAAAGAAATAAAATGATGAATGACTAAAGTAACCAAGTCGTAGCGTTCCTAATATCCCGTTCCCCGGCAACGGCGCCAAAAACTTGACACACCCCTTGCGTGTGTGTACCGCAAGTGCACGGGTTGTCGAAGTAATAATTACCCTGGTGAGTAGGGTAGTCGAATCCACAGGGAACGGAAGTACTAGTAATGACTGATTCTCAGTTATTTAGTCGAATCAATAATATGAAGCAATGGATGTAATGTGTAAAATAAGAAAATTGCAAGAAAGAAAGCAAGTAAAAGGGAAAGGTAAAGGAGATCTCTATCAATGAAGATGAGATACCCGGGCAATGATCCCCCTAGGTTCTACCATGAAGTGCAAGACTAACTAAATGTTTCTCAACCGAGTTCTATGAGTCGAGGTAATCCATTAACAATCGATCCCTGCTTCCAGGCCACCGATACTAGTCCCCTACAATGTCCCGGCGGAGAAATCACTCAATCTCAACACCTCACACCCCATATGACCGCAATGAGTTTTAGGGATACCTAAGAGTGAAACCGATTCCTAAAATTAGATCTAACCCTACTTCTAAGCGAAAGATCCCTAACCCCCTACAAAGGTCCCGGCGGAGAAATCTATCAATCTCACACCTCACACCCGATATGGTTGCATAAAACTTAGGGAATACGGAGATAGGAAACACTCAATCGGAAGGGAAAGGGGACACTCCTCTATCTCAAGACTCACCCTCTCAACCCTCTTTAACCTTGTATGTTCTAATCCCTAATGGAGATCTCTCTCTCACCAAGGAAACAAATCAAGCATACCAAACAACCATACGAATCAATAAGGCATGCAAGCAATGATTAAACAAAATTAAAACTCAAATAAACTCGGAATTAAAAAAAAGCATAAAGAAAGTCAATACATGAATCGAAACCTAGGGTTCACATGACCAAGTATATACTAGGGTTTAGCCCTCCATGGGGCTTATTACAAAGCAAAAGATAATGAAGTAAAAAGCAATGTAATCCATGAAAGTAAACCCCCTTTAATTCGTGATGATGGCCTTGATGAATTGTTCAACGTCTCAAAGGAACCTTCTCCGAAGCTAGGTCGCCAATAGCTCTCCGATGCTATCTCGTCGAAAGATCTATCAAAGTTGGTGAAGAACGACTCCCAATATCGCCAAAGATCTCGTCCTTGAAACCCTAGCCGCTCTTCCTTCAAACGTGCGCAAAAAGTCCTTTAAAAATCGGCAAATCGGGGTATTTATAAATCTGAAAATGTGCCAGTCACGTGTCTTCACGCGACCACGTGAGATGCCACGCGGTCGCGTGGGCTGCAGAATTCCGACGCGGTCGTGTGGGATTTTGACGCGGGCGCGTAAACAGTAACTTCTGCTACAGTACTGCTACAGTGAAATAAACATTGTTTTGCTACAGTACTCTTCATAAAACGCGATCCAAACTATCTTATCTTGAGGCCACATGGTCGGGCACCCGTCCATGTGGTGAGTTATAAGACTTCTCCTCTATCGAACCATCATTTGAAAGCTTTAGCTATCTTCACACAAGTTGGGACATGAAGGTATGACTGCCTTTGTGCCCTTCCATCACACAAATCATCTTGAATTCTTCAGGAAGTTGGAACACACCCTCATGTGCATGATCTCCTCTTGTGCCTTGACACTTGTGTTGTATAAAAGCTCCCAACAATACGTCTTTATAACCCATCTTTGCTTCCTTTTCCTCCTTTAACACTTCCACAACCTAATTGCATAAAAGAACACCAAAATACAGTTTATGAGACATAATCCATGCTAAAATGATACTCAATATATGTAAAACAAGTAGGTAAAACATGTATACTCAAGCAGTTATCAAGCCCCAATGCATAGGATTCACTTCAACCCTTCACTCTGTTACTTACGTAACTAAGCCCCAGGGGAGTTTATCTGCCTAGCACTCACTCTATCTCGACCGCTATGAAATCAAGGAAACAGAGATAGGGAGAAACCACGTCGGAAGGGAAAGGCGTACATCGCTACCCTCACAACTCTCCCTCTCAACCCTCTTCAATCTTAAGTAGTCTAACCCTAAGGAGTTGTCACACCTCCAGAAGGCAACATAAATTGTTCTCAATCCTAGTGTCACATCTAAGAGAAAACATTAACAAGATGAAATTAAGATTGAAACTCAATTTTATTCATCAATAATGGAAAAGCATAATAACAATGTCAATGAAACATAATAACCCTAGAGTTTACAATTCCGAACACCCTTAAGGGGTTTAGTTCCTCATGGAGCTATACATGTTCATCAATGTATGAAAGAAAGCACAAAATAAGGACATCAATGAAAACCCCCTTGCATATGGTGTGGCCGTGGTCTTGTGCGGCCGTCGAACGTCGATGACGATGGCGATGATGCGCGCTAAACCTCCACGAAATTCTCTCCGAAACCCTAGCCGCACTCCCCAAGTTGAAGAGAAAGATAGGTCAAAAGATATCCCCAAAAGGTCTCCAAAATCGCCTTTTATATTGTTGAATCGCGGCTTTAAAATTTGACTTATTGGGGGCTTCACACGGCTTTGTGGAATTAACACATGGGCGTGTGAAGTTTCTGTCTGCTGAAAAATTAATTCACACGGCCGTGTGTTAATTCCACATGCCCGTGTGAATTCTCTGAAATTCTGAATTTCGGCCGAAAGCGAACAGTAACTGCTACAGTGTTTTCGCTGCAATAAAAGCTATAGTACTCGCCTCAAAACGCTCCCGAATCCATCGTTCTTCATCGAGGCCATTGAATTGGGCACACAATCAATGGTAGATCGTGCCGATTGCTTCAAGTCTCCTTCTTGGTGAAGTTCTCCTAAGCCACACGAGTTAGACCTGTTGTGAATGTGACTGCCTTTGTGCCCCTCCAATGGAGGTTGGCACATACTCACAAGTCCAAGCTCGTGCCTTGTTCCGTGCTTGGTCCGAAAACTTCCCAACATTGGTGAACACGACCTAATTTCGTTCTTCTTCTCCAATTTAGCTCCACAAATCTTCAATGCATAAGAATACACAAATACACGCCATTTAGTGATAAAAACTGATAAAAGATATGCTCAATGTAAGATAATAACGCTTCGCGGTACTATAACACAAGTACTTATCATTTCAACATGAATCGAAGAATTTATTAAAGCTCACACGCATCCTCATGTTTCGGGCAAGAAAAGAGTGGATTTTCAAGCATCACTGTAGCGATTTTACTATAGCATCGTTGTTGTAGCGATTTTACTGTAGCAAAAGGAAAAACCCTGGGAGCTTCATCATTCCATGTAAGATTGGTGATTTGGGTGAGGAGATGGCATTGGCAGATTCCGGAGTAAGTACAAATGTCATGCCTTACTCATTCTTTCAGAAGCTAGGCTTGGGAGAGCCTAGGCCCACTCGGATGACACTTAAGCTAGCCGATCTTTCAGTTAGATATCCGAGGGGCAATATTGAAGATGTGCTCGTCAAGGTGGACAAATACATCTTTCCAGTGGAGTTTGTAGTGCTCGATGTGGATGAGGATGTCGGTGTACCACTGATTCTTGGGAGGTCATTCTTGCGTACTTCCAAGGCATTGATAGACATGGACGGTGGAGAGCTGACCTTGAGGGTTGAAGACAAAAAGCTCACCTATCGCCTCGACAAAGCCATGAGACATTCCATAGATTTTGATGATACTTTGTACTATCTTGACGCTATTGATGAACTTGTTAATTAACAGGGGCACGAAAGTATATGGGTTGTCACAGTAATAATAGTACCCCGGTGAGAGGGTAATCGAATCCACAGGGAGTAGGGATTGTAGACACAAGAACTTGCTATCTAGTCGTGCGAAGTGCGGAATGTGAGAATAGGATCAATGTGTGTATGCAAAGAAATAAAAAGCAATAAGAAAGTAAAGAGAAATATGGAAAACAGGAGAGTGCAAGCTAAAGGTAAGAAAGAAAGAAAATCAATGAGTAAACAGGGTACCCGGACAAGCTACCCCTAGGATTAATGTTCTAGTGCAGGACTAAGTATTATGCTCTCCTATTGATGTTTAATGAGTCGAGGACATCCTAAAGCACACAGTCCCAAACCTAAGGTCAACCGTGACTAATCCCAACATTATGCCCCGGCATTAGGTTTCACTACTACCCTTAACTCTCGTTGACCTATCAACTAAGTCCCAGGGGAGTCCATCCTCTTAAGCCTCACACTACGTGGTATTGCTTTAAGTTCTAGGGATTCCTAGTGATAGACCCTATTCCTATCTATAGTTCTAACTTTTTGGTCTATGTGAAAGGACCCTAGTCTTAGTTAAGCCCCAGCACTAGGATTCACTAAAACTCTGCACTTTGTTGCTCGTGCAACTAAGCAGTAGGGGAGTTCATCTCCTAGCACTTCAGTCTACTATGACTGGTAAGAACTTTTCGAACATTGAGGTAGGAAAAATCACGCTGGAGAGGAAAGGGGATGTTTCGCTACCTCACTCATCCTCTTGACCCTCTCCAATCTCAAGTAGTCTACCCCTACAGGAGTTGTCACACCTCTAAAGGATAACCTAGATGATTCTCAACCCTAGTGTCACGGCTAAGGGAAAATCAATACAATAAGCAATCAAGATTGGAAATCAATTAAATTCATCAATTAAGAAAGCATAATAACATATCATAGAAAGAAAATCATCCTAGGGTTTACAAGTTCGAATACCCACAAGGGGTTTAGGTCTCCATGGAGCTATACAAATCCATCAATGTAAAATGATAAACAAGACAAGAAAACATAGACTAAACCCCCTTGTGATGCGTGGCCGTGGTCTTGTGAGGTCGCTCCATCCTCTCCACCAACATCCTCGTCAAGCCTAGGGCACACCTCGCTGGATCGGTGCCAATGAAAGCTCCGCCAATAGCTATCCTCCGACGGGCTTTGATTTCGATGTCGAAAACTCGCTCCAATCCTCCACCAAGTCCTTTCCAAACCCTAGTCGTGACCCTCCAGAAGATAGGCGTAAAGATCGCAAAAAATCCCCAAAAATGTCTTTCAATAGTTTTAGTAGCAGTTGGAAAATTGGCTGAAATCAAGCATCCACACGGCCGTGTGGATTTTCAGGAGTAATATTTCTAGCCAGTGAATAGTGAATTGCTACAATGCTCACGCATCAAATGCTCCTAATTTCATCGTTCTTCATTGAGGCCGTTGAATTAGGCACACAATCAATGGTAGATCATGATTTTACTTCAATTCTAGTTATTAGCAAAGTTCTCCTACGCTACACGAGTTAGACTTATTGTGAATGTGACTGCCTTTGTGCCCCTCCAAAGGAGGTTGGCACACACCCACAAGTCCAGACTCGTGCCTTGTTTCTTGCTCGGTCCAAGAACTCCCCAACAATAGCGAACATGGCTTAACTTTACTCTTTTTCTCCAAATTGGCTCCACAACCCTGCAACGGACAAAAGCACACAAATGCACACAAATTAATGATAAAATCTGATAAAAGTAATGCTCATTCTAAGATAATAACACTTCGCATTATTATAACACGAGCACTTATCAACAGGTTAACAAGAGTTAAGGGTTGTAGTGAAACCTAATGGTGGGGCATAATGTTGGGATTAGTCACAATTGACCTTAGGTTTGGGACTGTGTACTTAAGGATGTCCATGACTCATTAAACATCAATGGGAGAACATTAATCCTAGGGGTAGCTTGTCCTGATACCCTATTTTACGTATTGATTGTTCCTCTCTTTTACCTTTTGCTTGCATTCTCCTGTCTTCCATATTTCTCTTTACTTTCTTATTGCTCTTTATTTCTTTACATACACACATCAATCTTGTTCTCACTTTCTGTACTTCACACTAGCTAAATAGCAATTTCTTATGTCTTTGATCCTTGCTCCCTGTGGATTCGACTACCCTCTCACCGGCCGGCGTACTATAATTATTGTGACAACACGTGCACTTTCGTGCCCCTGTCAATGCACATGATCATCTTGCCCGTTTTCTCAAAATTTGCTCCACGTTTAAGATAATGGAGTAACGGATGATGTAATTTGGTTAAGGTTGTTTCCATTCAGTCTAACAGACGGGTCATACCGCTAGCTCACATGTCTACCACCGGGATCAATAAAGACATGGTCAAGAAATTTCTTGGGAGATACTTTCCACCGACCAAGGCGGCAAAACTAAGGTAAGAGATTTCAACCTATTGATGGCACAGTAGGAGGATACCTTAGCAACAAGTACCCCGATGAAGCCGAGCTACTACTCGAGTCTATGGCAAGCAATGAATCTCATTGGGCCTCGAGAGGAACACCACAGAAAGGGGCCAATATTAATGAAGTCAGTGCAAATGGTTTTCTTTCCGTGAAGGTTGATGACAGGAGCTCGAAAGTGCACGGGTTGTCGAAGTAATAAAATACCCTGGTGAGTGGGTAGTCGTATCCACAGGGAATAGGGATTTAAGATATAAGGACTCGCTATGTAGCTAACGCGATGTGTGAAAAGAAATCGATGAGTGAGCACAAACGTAACCAATAAAAGCAAGAATTGAAAAAAAAAAGTGTGGAAGGTGAGAGAGTGCAAGTAAGAGTAAAAGAGTAGGACAAGCAATGGGAAAAGATGGGTATCCGAACAAACTACCCCTAGGACTTATGCTTCTAGTGCAAGACTATACTATTATACCCTCTTATTGATGTTAATTGAATTGAGGAAATCCTTAAACACACGGTCCCAAACCTAAGGTCAACCGTGACTAACCCCAACACTATGTTCTAGGCATTAGGTTTCACTACGACCTTTGACTCTCGTTGACCTGTCAACTAAGCCCTAGGGGAGTCTATCTACCTAAGCCTCACACTGTGCGGAATTGCTTTAAGTTCTAGGCACTCCTAGTGATTAACCCTGTTCCTATGTATAGTCCTAATCCTTTGGTCCAGGTGGAAGAACCCTAGTCTAAATCAAGCCCTAACACTAAGATTCACTTCAACCTTTCACTTAGTTGCTCGCACAACTAAGCCCTAGGTGAGTTTATCTCCAAGCACTATACTCTATCTCAACCGTGAATAAATCATGGAACATAGAGGTAGGGAGAATCACATCAAAGGGGAAAGGGGACGTTCCGCTGGTGAGTCGCCGCGCGACACGCTAAAGAAGCGAGCACGCGACTCCCAGGCCGCAAGTGCACGGGTCGTCAAGTAATAACCTCTCGTGCGAACACAAGAGGGTCGTATTCCCAAGGGCCCCAAGATCTGCTATTACTTCCTCCAAGGTATCACTATCTAGTCTACCAAATCAAGAGTTTAATATAAACACAAATAGGAAAATTAAATAAAAGAAAAGCTATATACAAGATGGACTAAGGCACACCATGCTGGTGAATGAAGATAGCAAGTGACAATAAGCACAAGAGGCCTCGGGCGAGGATCCCCTTGGGAGAAGAACAAGTAAGGATGAATTTAGGAAATGGAGTGCTAAGTTGGCTAGGTTTGGTCCGCTAGACTCGGGAGTCGACTACCCCGGAACCTCCGTGGTGTAGCCCTAATCCAGTACAGGTTCCTCTATCCAGAAGATACCCCTACGATGTCTTTGGGAACAGGGAGTCTTGCCTAGGGTAATTCTAATGCTCGCTCTCGGCTAGAATCACTCTAAAGCTCGCGGGGGGCTACCGGCACCCGGAACCTCCGGTGTACCGATACATTGAATCCCCCTTCAATCTATGCGGATCTAATACATGGTCGCATCCCGCGCATCCAAGTACAATCGACAAGATAAATCACAGAGTTCTCATGCGATTCACAACAATCAAGCACACATAGAATGAAACCAAGCAACAAACCAACAATAATTCATAAACAAAATCATCATCCATATATACAAGTTCTCCTCCCACGGTTCACCGGATGCCCGGTGGCCTTGGGAGTCTAGTTCCACATCACAAAGAGAGAGAACAAAATATAATCAATGACAAAGCTCATAAAAACTCCCTTAGAAGTAGACTAGAAGGTGGTGACAAGAGTTCGCCGGATCCGCGCCGTCGAGCTCCTCGATGTTCTTCCTTGAGTGTGACCTTCTCCCTCTTGAATTCTTGCTTCTTCAAATCGTCTTCCAACAACCCCTTCTACGGCCGGCGAGATGCTCTGGTGATGGTGGTGGAGAATGGTGGAGGTGATGGTGGAGAGGTGTGGAGGTGATGGTGGCCAAAGACCAGGCTCAAAATGACCTAGAAAGCCTTAAATAACCAAAACAAAGCCTCATCAGCCCGTGCGTGTGCGGGCACTGTGCGGGCCGCACAGTGCCCGCACACCCTTCTGTCTACCTTGTGCGGGTGGTGTGCGGGCGCACAGTGCCCGCACACTGCTACAGTGCCGGTGCTACAGTGGATATCTACAGTGCTGGCGCTACAGTCCGATGCTACAGTGGATATCTACTGAAAATCCACCCTTTTCTTGCCCAAAACTTGTCACAAATGGTTCATCCTTGCGCAAATGGTCCTCAAAACCCTGAAACAAAAATAAAACATCAAATGCGCAAAATGTCACCGAAAACTAGCACAAGTTGCATGAAAGTAAATAAACATCATAGCTAAAACATGATGTATTTAGGCACTTATCAAATACCCCCCACTTAAGCATTTGCTTGTCCCCAAGCAAACGGACATGGAAAACCAGGGATACTGATAAGTGACTAAATACACAACCTCAGGCTAAAAAGGAATGTATCATAGCAAGAATGAAACTCAAAACACCAAGCAAGGACCACTCGAGATTATTCGTGCATTCATCGGCCGTGTCATGATGTGTGTGTGCAAATCCCCTAGTTCGAAGCCCTGTAGTCCAAACAAGGTAGACAGGACCCCGAGGACCACTTCTTGAAGCAATTCACGCCACCTAGTGGAATACGGCCTTGAGGTGGTAGAAATACTTCTAGTAGAGTCGTAAGGATCCTTCCTCTTATTTTCGAACAATAACCGGTCGAAATTTATTTTTCTGTACGCAATAAGTTTATCTTTTTCTTTTCCGGGACTAACATGAACTGCAAATCCACATTACCTGGAGCTTTGCACATTCATGTAAACGCGCTCATGTCCTTATAGCTTTTGGCGAGAGGAACACTCTGGTTAGGAGCCAGAACCCCAGGTTACTTCGCTATTAGGACAGAGGAGCACTGTCCATGTTTTTATTCACTTTGCCTCTTTTTTTTTTTTTTTTTTTTTTTCGACCGTATTGCAAAAAAGAACAAGAAGAAGGTCCTTAAAACCCTATTAGAAGGTATTCTAACACGTCAAGGCGCGAAACCACTAGTATGGGTTAGCAACTAAGAGGGTCACGAAAGTGCTGTGGTCCCTCGCCTAGATGTCCAGGGTTCTACCTAAGGGAATAGTGCGAGAATTGCCTAGAATGACATGAAAATCTCAAGTGTGCAAGGTCCCATGAAGCTTAGCATTTATCACAGTTTCGAGCTATAATACGATCACAAATAAGTATGCCATCCTAGGTTTTACAATCATGTAAAAATTCAACAATTTTCATACAAGTTCACGAAACAAGTAGTAAAGCTCAGACATGCATACCCACCCCCCACTCAAAGCAGTACATTGCCCTCAATGTACCTAAGTCGGCAGTAGATAAAGAATACGCAATAAAAATAGAGGAGGTAGGTTCGTGAACTTCCCTGAGTCTCAAAACATAATCTTGAAGTCCATGAGATCAGGGTGGGCAATGAGGAATCATGTAGATGTTGGGAGAGAAGAAAGCACAAGATGCTCCAATTCCACCTGCAAGGTAGAAAGGATCATCAACTCAAGGTATCCATCACTCACAAGAAGAAAATAAAAACAAACAAACAAACACACAAAGCTAAGAACAAAGAAAACAAGAAATACGAAAAACAATGTGTGGGTGCTCGAGTAAAAATTTCCAAATCAATGCTTGGCAAAACTTGAAAACAAATGATATAAGATTATGCATTTCCAAGTTTACAACATTCTAACATCAAGAAGCTTTGGAATTACAACAAATTCAAACAATGAAACACAATAAAGATGAGAGATACGCTTATACCCAAAGCTAGACGAAAAAAATTCAAACATGTTGGTGAAAACTCGATGAAAACAATAGATCGACAAAATTAAAACTCAAAAAAAATGATGAGAACTTTAAGATCAATGAAAGGTTGGCCAAATGAGGAGGCAAACTAAGAGGATTCACCAAAAAAAAATTGGAGAGAAATCGGGTGAAAGGAAGGCGGAGAAATCAGCCCCAAAGATGCTGAAATTTGGCTGAAAAATGGGCTGAAATGGCTGTGTGCGGGCTGTGCACAGCCCGCACACCCTTCTGGTGTTTGTGTGCAGCCTGTGTGCGGCCCCGCACACTGGCCGCACACCCTTCTGTCTGGTGTGTGCGGATAGATGTGCGGGGCGGCACAACAGCCGCACAATGCTCTGGCTAGTGTGTGCGGGCTGTGCACAGCCCGCACACCCATAAAATTTGTTCTTCTGGCTTTGAAATGCTATGAATCACCTCCCAAAAACTAACATTCTCAACCTAACATGCATAATACTCATCAAAACACAAAGATGATCATAAATCAATGATGGACACACCAAGAATCACCAACATGCACGATAACACTCATCCAAGAATCATATGCAATTTGAGTATGAAATGAACACATCCACACAATGCTAAACAACCAAAACTAATAAAACTACAACACATGAACAAACTAAACAAAATACGGAATTTAAAACCTTGGGTTGCCTCCCAAGAAGCGCTTGTTTAACGTCACGAGCTTGACGTACCTTCTTACCTCATGGAGGTTTGAAGATGGTGTGCTCCTCCCGGCCAAGTGTGGCATAACTACTACCCAAAAGAATGAAATGTACCTGCCGGGATGGTGCCGAGGTGGAGGTCAAGGTCGAATTACCTTTTGGCCTCCAAGGGAAAAGCTTGGGTCGGGAATTATGCAATTTGAACTTGGGCGGATCCTTGGACGGCTTGAACCACCTCTCCGCTTCTACTTGAGTCCCGACCAAAATTATTTTGAGTATCCCACCAAATTGTTTGGGTCTCCAGGGAAAGAGCATTGGTTGAGAACTATCCAAGCTTGCCACGGGTGGGTTCACGGATGGCTTTAAACTCCTACCCACATATCCTTCCTCAACCACGGTGGGATAATCTCGAATTGCCCACAAAGTTTGTTTGGGCCTCCAAGGAAATATTTTTGGCCGGGAATTGTCCAAGCCCGGCATTGGTGGGTTCAAGGATGACCTTATTTTTGTACCCACATCCTCGAAGATAATTCCCGAAATTTTCTTAGTGCACAAGACCAAAATGGGCAAATGGGTGGAATGGTCGATGTTGAGGCAAGTAACATCTTCAATTGCGCTTGATGGACTTGTTTCTACTTCCTCACACTTTTCCACAGCCACTATTTGATCCTCTCCCTTTTCTTCTTCAATTTCATCTTGAGGTGAAACTTCTACTATTTGTCCACTGGGTATTGATGCCACTCTATTTTCTTCTTCAGCCTCAAGTACCTCAAAATTTGCTTTCACCTCAAATTCATTTCTATTCTCTTCCCTTCTAGTGTCATTCTCAGATAGGTCTTCTATAGTGTGTGGCAACTTGGTCGAGGTACTGGAAGACACTCCTATCTGGCTTTCCATGCTTTGAAGAGATGGTTCGGCATTGAAATTTGCGGCAATCAAGGCTTCAAGTTGAGCATCCGCATTCATCATAAATCTTTCAAGCACATTTTCTGTATTGAAACCCCATTCATTAAGTGGCCTACTTTGAACAACTGGAGGGGGGTGACGCCATGGTTCTTGAAAGGGGGGCTCTTGTAGCAAGTCATGGTTAGAAGGCTCCCAATGTTGTCCATGGTGATGCGATGAAAAATCTAGGTGCCCTTGCCAATATGGATCATACACATGTTCAAATTGATTTGTACTTCTTGCTCTCAAGGCCTCATACTCATTAATCTGCCATTCCTCAAGATGAAAAGGGAAACCACCTGAGCCTCCTTGATAACTCATTGCCCTGTGCACAAAACAAAATAAAAAAAAATTAAGGTATAAAACACAAGAAGAATATTTACAAAAGAACAGATAAATAACTAGAGTAGCGAGCTAGAAGTTTTCCTAGCATTCTTGGATGTTCCCCGGCAACGGCGCCAAAAACTTGGTGAGTCGCCGCGCGACACGCTAAAGAAGCGAGCACGCGACTCCCCGGCCGCAAGTGCACGGGTCGTCAAGTAATAACCTCTCGTGCGAACACAAGAGGGTCGTATTCCCAAGGGCCCCAAGATCTGCTATTACTTCCTCCTAGGTATCACTATCTAGTCTACCAAATCAAGAGTTTAATATAAACACAAATAGGAAAATTAAATAAAAGAAAAGCTATATACAAGATGGACTAAGGCACACCATGCTGGCGAATGAAGATAGCAAGTGACAATAAGCACAAGAGGCCTCGGGCGAGGATCCCCTTGGGAGAAGAACAAGTAAGGATGAATTTAGGAAATGGAGTGCTAAGTTGGCTAGGTTTGGTCCGCTAGACTCGGGAGTCGACTACCCCGGAACCTCCGTGGTGTAGCCCTAATCCAGTACAGGTTCCTCTATCCAGAAGATACCCCTACGATGTCTTTGGGAACAGGGAGTCTTGCCTAGGGTAATTCTAATGCTCGCTCTCGGCTAGAATCACTCTAAAGCTCGCGGGGGGCTACCGGCACCCGGAACCTCCGGTGTACCGATACATTGAATCCCCCTTCAATCTATGCGGATCTAATACATGGTCGCATCCCGCGCATCCAAGTACAATCGACAAGATAAATCACAGAGTTCTCATGCGATTCACAACAATCAAGCACACATAGAATGAAACCAAGCAACAAACCAACAATAATTCATAAACAAAATCATCATCCATATATACAAGTTCTCCTCCCAAGGTTCACCGGATGCCCGGTGGCCTTGGGAGTCTAGTTCCACATCACAAAGAGAGAGAACAAAATATAATCAATGACAAAGCTCATAAAAACTCCCTTAGAAGTAGACTAGAAGGTGGTGACAAGAGTTCGCCGGATCCGCGCCGTCGAGCTCCTCGATGTTCTTCCTTGAGTGTGACCTTCTCCCTCTTGAATTCTTGCTTCTTCAAATCGTCTTCCAACAACCCCTTCTACGGCCGGCGAGATGCTCCGGTGATGGTGGTGGAGAATGGTGGAGGTGATGGTGGAGAGGTGTGGAGGTGATGGTGGCCAAAGACCAGGCTCAAAATGACCTAGAAAGCCTTAAATAACCAAAACAAAGCCTCATCAGCCCGTGCGTGTGCGGGCACTGTGCGGGCCGCACAGTGCCCGCACACCCTTCTGTCTACCTTGTGCGGGTGGTGTGCGGGCGCACAGTGCCCGCACACTGCTACAGTGCCGGTGCTACAGTGGATATCTACAGTGCTGGCGCTACAGTCCGATGCTACAGTGACCGCGACTGAAAATCCACCCTTTTCTTGCCCAAAACTTGTCACAAATGGTTCATCCTTGCGCAAATGGTCCTCAAAACCCTGAAACAAAAATAAAACATCAAATGCGCAAAATGTCACCGAAAACTAGCACAAGTTGCATGAAAGTAAATAAACATCATAGCTAAAACATGATGTATTTAGGCACTTATCATCCGCTACCTCCAACTCATCCTCTCAACCCTCTTCAATCCTAAGTAGTCAAATCCTATAGGAGTTGTTACACATCCAGAGGATAACCTAGATTGCTCTCAACCCTAGTGTGACGGCTAAGGGAAAACAATAATCAAGAAGAAATTAATATTGAAACTCAATTTTATTCATCAATAATGGAAAAGCATAATAGTAAAGTCAAAGAAAATTAATAATCCGAGGGTTTACAAGTCCGAACACCCACAAGGGATTTAGCTCCTCATGGAGCTATACAAATCCATCCAAACAATAATAAGATAAATTGAATGCATAAATGAAACCTCCTTGTGTGCGATGTCGCCGTGGTCTTGTGCCACCGTCGGATGTTGATCTTGATGCCGATGATGCGCTTCAAACCTCCACGGAGTCCTCTCCAAACCTTAGCCGCGCCTCCTTAGAAGTTAGGGCAAAGAAGAGCCAAAAAGGTCCCAAAACAGTCTTCAAAAACTGGCTTTTATAATGTTGGGTCGTGGCTTAAATTTGGCTGAAATCGGGATTTCACACGGCCGTGTGGAATTTCCACACACCCGTGTGAACTCTCTGTTTTTCTAAATTTCGGCCGAAAATGAACAGTAGATTTCTGTAGTGTTTTGCTATAGTAGTTGCCACAGTGCTTCTACAGTACTCGCCGAAACACTCCCGAATTCATCGTTCTTCATCATGGCCGTTGAATTGGGCACATAATCAACGGTAGATTGTGCCGATTGCTTCAAATCTCCTAATTGGTGAAGTTCTCCTTGTTAGCACGAGCTAGACTTATTGTGAATGTACCTACCTTTGTGCCCCTCCAAAGGAGTTTGGCACACACTCACAAGTGTATGCTCATGCCTTGCTCCTTGCTTAGTGCGAAAATCTCCCCAACAACGACGAACATGATCTAACTTCGTTCCATTTCTTCACTTTATGTTCACAACCCTACAGTGCACAAAAGTAAACAAATGCACACTTTTTAGTAATAAAATCTGATTAAATCAATGCTCATTGCAAGATAATAACGCTTCGCTTTACTATAACACGAGCACTTATCAAATCTCCCCACACTTAAGCTTTTGCTTGTACTCAAGCAAAATAGAACGTGAAAGTACTTAGGAAGAACAATTGAAAGTGCTCGGCCTTAGGTTCACCAACAGTATGCAAAAGAAGCATTCTACAAGTAAGGGAAAATCAAAACATTGCATAAGGTAACCAATGCTCTAGCTAAAAGCTCAAATAAAAAATGATAACAGCTCAAAAAATGTGTTAGTGTGTGCGAATTCACTCAAGAGAACCAACGAGTACTCCTCAAATTCTTGTTACAAGGACTTATTTATATACACAAAGTAAGGAAGTAGTAGCTTCACTTAACCTCTAAGGTAGCCCTTTCATAGGCGGCCGCCAAAGGTGTCTTTTACACTTTTGAGGAGGTTGCTCTTTCTACCGGGGTAGTAGCTTTCATGCTTCCCATGAGATAGCTCTTTCTCTCATTAGGGCATAACTTGTATCCGACTTATGAGAGTAGCTACATACTTCATAAGAGGTAGCTCTTTCCACCCCAAATGCACAAATAAAAGCTAGAATAATATTCACAAGCTCACAATTTTTTTTTTACCTACATAAAACTTCACAACTTACTAGAGTAGTACTAAACTAGTCCTTAAAACTTCGAGTTCGAGTTTCCAAAAGATTTCAAAAGTGAGTAGTGCAAAAAGAGATAATCGAGCAAAAATTCCCTAAAAATTCAAGTGAAACTAGAGCATGATAGGATACAATGTTAAGAATTCTCCTAAACTCTAAGAATACAACCGTTGCAACTACGGTGAACCGCCATAGGATACATGAGCAAAAGCAATTGAGCGCACAAGTAAATGTGTGTGCAAAATGAACTCCCACCCACACTTAAGTTGTACATTGTCCCCAATGTACGCATGCAAGCACAATAAAAGTGAAGAATTATAAAACAATTAGTGTGGAAGTAGGCAATTGAAACATTACTCCCCTGAACTCTAAGTGTTGCGTTTGATGGAGCTAGTTGTATTGAGAGTTGAGTCTCGATGGGTTGTGAAGCACACACGGTCCCATGACCGTGCCTATGACTGTTCCTCAAATTCCTTACATCCAAGACCATCTGCGTGTGCACACACACACACATAAGGTATTCTGTAATGCTCAAGAAAAATCAAAATAAAGCTCGAGTATATAAAGATAAAGCAATGAAATACAACTCGAGACAAAATAAAGCAACATAACGATAAACTCAGAAGGAGGATCCTTTCTGAGTGCTACAAGTACAAAATAAAAAAGAAAATACAACTAAAAATCAAAATAAAATAGAACTACGATGCCTCAGCATCGGTATCCTATGGAGTAGCCTCTGGTGTTGCTGTAGGCTCTAGTGGTGCGGGTGGATCGGCTGTTGATGAAGCTGGTGAAGGTGGTGGAGTAGGGGCCCGAGGATGGACCACAAATGGTGATGACACATCCTGCTCAAGTAAACGCTGAATCGTGTCAAGCCGTGCCATCGTCTCTGCCTGCTGTGTGGTCTGGGTGGCTCTCAGCTCGGCCACCTCTGTCTGTAGTACACCCACAGCACTCTCGAGGCACTCGAATCTGTCCTGGCCTCGAGATGGATAGGAGATACGCACTGGAGGTGGCTCCGGTGCTGTGGGTGGTGCCTCAGCCTCTGCCTGTCCTTGGGGTGGCTCTAGTACTGCCTATGACTCCTTAGTGGCTGCTGTCTGGGGAACGATCAATGTGTAGACCCCTAGTCCTGACCTGCGGACCATCCTCATCATCCTCAAAGTCTCCATGCCCAGTGGAGCTGGTGTAGATATCTTCTCGGCCCCGCGAACTCCGTCTCGAAGTCTTAACCCGATAATCAGTCGTATGATATACGGGCCTGAGAAGATAACTTCGACCCTGGGGTACTGGCCCTGGTGACGGATGTAGTCTGCTACAATGTGACCCAAGTGGAGTGGCTCGCTCTCCACCATCGAGTGCAAGTACAGGATCTCCTGGCGGCTCAAAACCCCTATACTGTCTCCTCATCCACTTACTAATCGGCTAAGTATAGCGTCAATGTATCTATGAGAAGCTCTGGTTAAGAATTTGGCCTTAGACACCCTCGGCTCATACTGTCCCTATCCACATAATCAGCTATATACGCGCTGCGGAGTCAAAGTACCAGGATAATCTGTGGGGAGCAGTGTGTACTCCTCCATCTCAGTGTATGCCTCGTCAAATAATCCTATCTGTATTGAGAACTGGGTCATGCTCAAGGCAAAATGTCGACCAAGGGCCTGGAACTGTATAGTACAATCATCGGTGAAGCTGGCGTACCCTCCATCAAACTCAAAAGAGGAGAGCACCTCGAGCGTGAGTGATCTGATCGCCGGCTCTCGAATAGATAGCAATCTGCTCCGACTCTCTACTGAGAGGAGCTCCTCTACTTCCTCAGCCATCTCTATTCCCCCTTGAATGTCCCGTATGGTACTCAAATCAATGTAGCCTGACTGACCAAATCGTAGTGTCGACAGTCTCTTGAGCCTCTCCCGATGCTCCGGTAAGTGGAAATCAATATCCTCAGGGGGGGGGATGGGGTAGCCTCACGGGGCCGCTTCCCTACCGATTTCTTAGACCTGGGAGACATATCCACAAGATTAGAAAAGAGAAACGGTCAAAAATAGTTAAAATACACAATCTGCAGAAATCCACACGGCCGTGTGGAAATTCCACACAGGCGTGTGGTTCACCGGGCGGACAGAGCCGCAAGGCCGTGGTGGCTAAAAATCAAAATTTTATATTCAAATTCATTCTAATTTCTTTCTAAGCATGTTCACATACATTCTAATCATTCAAAACAAGCGAAATAAATGGAAAGAACGAATTAAATCAAGATTTGACGAAGAAAAAGGATTTGAAGTTCTTACCAACGGTGTGGATGAAGATAACTTTGAAATCGGCCGGAAAACTTCAAATAAAACCTCAAAAAAGGTCAGAAACGATCGAGGACGAGAATAAGAGGGCAGAAGAATGTCTTAGAGTGGAAAACAAAAGAGGTACGAGTGAAATCTAAAAGAAAACCCATAGCTTTTGAAGTTCTGGGAATCCACACGGCCGTGTGCCTCTAAAATTAGGGTTCACAGGGGCTCACACACGCCCCTGTGTGCACTCTGGTCACTCTCTGAACTACCCCACACGCCCGTGTGAGAACCCCACATGGCCGTGTGCCTTCACAGGGGAGTTCCATAGGGGACCCACACGCCCCTCTGGATTCGCGGGACGCACAGAAGGTCTCTTGAAAATTTGACACGGCCGTGTGGAAATTCCACACGGACGTGTGCCCAACTTGGCCAATAAAACAAGGCCACACACAGGGGCACCCACACGCCCTTGTGGCTTCTCTAGTTCATCTCGAGAATTGTCTAAGTGTTCCACACGGCCGTGTGCCTTTCACAAGTTCTCCCACAGGGGCAGCCACACACCCCTGTGCATTCTCGGGAAAAAGAGGGGGTTTCTGCAGAGTTTCACACGGCCGTGTGGAATTTCCACACGGCTGTGTGCCTTAACACTAGGTTACTCACAGGGGCATCCACACGCCCATGTGGACTCTCTGGAACGAGAGCTTAAGTTCTGCAATATCTTACAAGGCCGTGTGGAAATACTACACGGTCGTGTGCCCCTTCTGAAATTTTTCACAGGGTCAAGGTCACGCCCCTGTGCCTTCTCTGGTTGAGCCCTAGATGGTAACACACGCCCGTGTGTTAATTCCATACGGCCGCGTTTTTTCTCTGGTTAACTTAGAAAAATTCACAAACTTACAGAAAAACTAAGAAATATCAACACAATAGGTAGAGCCTGTGAATACTATAGAAACAGGACCAAGTATCATTGTAAACATGCTCAACCGACTCAAACTTCGTCAATTATCATTTAGGCACACGAAAACATCACAATCCAAAAAATTATCGCAGCACATGCATTGAAAACTAAGGACATCAAAACCAAGACTTTTATTCAACCTAAAACTAAACTAAGTCCTGGAAAAACTGTAAAACCTTGGGTTGCCTCCAAAGAAGCGCTTGTTTAACGTCACTTAGCTTGACGTACCTGTCTTACATTATGGGAGTTCATGAATGAAGGTTGCCCTCTTTCCTATAATTTGAAAGGATGTCGAACACAATTTTTGTAGAATAGAGGTAGAGTTAGCGATTTTGTTACCGCACAAGGGTAAACCACCATTACTTCGGTCTTGCTGATCCCCATTGTTCTTGGGTCTTTTTGTGTGGCGCTTCTTCGCTCTCTTCATTTTTCTCCTCATCTTCTTCATGAGTCCCGGGTCCGCCTTGACTTCCTTCTTGACTAGACCAAGTGAAAGCACTTCTTCTTTGATCTCCATATCTTGGTATGACCACTCTTCATATGGATCCGGGTTCAACATTTCCTGCACATAATCATCAGTTAGTTTATCGGTGGTGTCAAGAAACTATAAAGTATCATCAAAGTCAAGAGAGTGTCTCATGGCTTCGGCGAGGCGGTATGTCAGCTTGTCATCTCCAACTCGCAATGTGAGCTCCCCGCCGTCCATGTTTATCAAAGCTTGGAAGTGCGCAAAAAGGGCCTTCCAAGAATCAGCGGCACTTCGACATCCTCATCGACATCAAGTACTACAAAATCCACAGGAAAGATGTATTTGTCCACCTTTACCAACACATCTTCTACAATCCCTTTCGGATGCCTCACTGATCGGTCTACGAGTTGAAGTGTCCTCCAAGTAGGTCTAGGCTCGCCCAAGCCTGGCTTTTGGAAGAAGGTATAGGGCATAACATTGATGCTTGCCCCCGAGTCGGCCAATGCCATCTCTTCACCCAAGTTGCCAATGTTGCATGGTATTATAAAACTCCCGGGATCTTTTCTCTTGCTTGGCATATTCTTTTGCAAGATGGCTGAGCAATTAGCATCAAATACTATAGCTGTATTCTCCTCCAACTTCCTCTTGTTGGTCAAGAGGCCCTTCAAGAACTTCGCGTACTTGGGCATTTGGACCAACGCCTCCGCGAACGGTATGTTGATGTGCAACTATTTGAAAATACCTAGAAACTTCTTGTATTGCTCATTGTCTTAGTCACTTTTCAATCGTGAAGGATAGGTAATCCTCGGCTTGTAGGGTGGGGATGCCATCTCTTTTTCTTTTGTCGTTCCTTCTTCTATCTCCAATACCTCGGGTGTCTCTTGTGTCTTCTCTAGAGGGAGATTTCTCTCGACCTCTTTTCCACTTCTCAAGGTAATTGCCTTCAATTGCTCCCTTGGATAGGTCTCCGTATTACTAGGCAAACTCCCTTGAGGTCTTTCCACGAAAGTCTTCACAATTTGCCCCACTTGATTCTCCAAATTGTGTAGGGAAGCGGTGTGATTGCGAAGTGTAGCTTCCACCGAGTGAAATCTAGCGTCCGACGAAGAAATGAACCTTATGAGCGCTTTCTCTAGATTGGTTATCTTTCCTTCTAGCCTAGTCACTTGGCTTTCTAGGTTCAATGCTTGTTGACTTTGAAATCCCGGTGGTGCGCTGTTCTTTTGTTGCGACTACCACTGATTGCTCCATGAGAAATTCGGGTGGTTCCTACACCCCGGATTGTAAGTACCACTGTACAGGGTGTCTTGGCATTGTCCTCTATAAGCATTGCCCACAAAATCAGCCTGTTCCACCGTACTAGTGCCTCCAATAGCAATCGGACAATCACTCGAAGCGTGTCCTCCCCCACAACTATTACAAGTAGTGATGGCCGCAACTCTTGATGAAGTTAGAACATCCAACTTCTTACTCAATGATTCCACCTATGCCGCCAATGATGTAACTGCATCAACCTCATGAATTCTGCCCACCTTCTTTTGGTCCCTTGTGTTCCATTGATAGCTATTTATAGCCATCTCTTCAATAAGATGTCAGGCTTCACCGGGAGTCTTGCTTCCTAGAGTTCCTCCTACCGCTGCGTCTAACAGTTGGTTGGTACTTGGATTCAACCTGTTGTAGAATGTGTGAATGATCATTCATTCGGAGAATCCATGTTGTGGACACTTCCGAAGGAGCTCCTTGAACCTATCCCATGTCTCGAATAGAGACTCCAATTCCATTTACATGAAGGGTGAGATCTCATTTCGGAGCCTCGCTGATTTTCCAGGAGGGAAATACCTAGCCAAGAATGCCTCGGCCATCTCTTCACATGTAGTGATAGATGCTCTAAGTAATCAATGAAGCCAATGTCTTGCTTTTTCCTTCAATGAAAATGGGAAGGCTCTCAACCAAATCGCATCGTCTGTAACTCCATTAATCTTCAACATGTCACACACTTCAAGGAAGTTCTCTATGTGGTTGTTGGGATCTTCATTGGCCACCCCATTGAATTTGTGCAGACTGTTGCAACATCTGAATGAACAACGGCTTCAACTCAAAGTTATTCACGGTAATTGGGGGCCTCACAATTCTTGATTAGGTCCCAATCACCGCGGGTCTAGCAAAATCGGACAATGTCATCTGTTTTGCCATTGCTTCTAACTCTTCTGTATCAACTTCGGCTTGATTTAAAGATTCTTGTACAGGTTCCTTTCCCTTACGATGAGTTCTTCTACCAATATCTGGGTCTCCTTCAACAAGAATCGAAGGGTTCCCGCGGGTCATAACCTGAAGCCAAAACAAAGAAAAGGAAAAAATAAGAACGATGATAGATATAAGAAGTGTGAAATAGAAAACATAGTGAAATAGCTAAAATAGCGAAAAACAAATATCTGAAATAAGCTTACTCCTCGGCAACGGCGCCAAAAACTTTGACAGTAGCCCGAAAGTGCACGGGTTATCGAAGTAATAAAATACACTGGTGAGTGGGTAGTCGTATCCACAGGGAATAGGGATTTAAGATGTAAGGACTCACTATGTAGCTAACTCGATGTGTGAAAAGAAATCAATGAGTGAGCACAAACGTAACCAATAAAAGCAAGAATTGAAAAAGAAGTGTGGAAGGTGAGAGAGTGCAAGTAAGAGTAAAAGAGTAGGACAAGCAATGGGAAAAGATGGGTATCCGAACAAACTACCCATAGGATTTATGCTTCTAGTGCAAGACTATACTATTATACCCTCCTATTGATGTTAATTGAGTCGAGGAAATCCTTAAACACACGGTCCCAAACCTAAGGTCAACCGTGACTAAGCCCAACACTATTTTTCGGGAATTAGGTTTCAGTACGACCCTTGACTCTCGTTGACCTGTCAACTAAGCCCTAGGGGAGTCTATCTACCTAAGCCTCACACTGTGTGGAATTGCTTTAAGTTGTAGGGACTCCTAGTGATTAACCCTTGTTCCTATGTATAGTACTAGCCCTTTGGTCCAGGTGGTAGAACCCTAGTCTAAATCAAGCCCTAGCACTAAGATTCACTTCAACCCTTCACTTAGCTGCTCGCACAACTAAGCTCTAGGTGAGTTTATCTCCTAGCACTATACTCTATCACGACTGCGAATAAATCATGGAACATGGAGCTAGGGAGAATCACATCGAAGGGGAAAGGGGACGTTGCGCTACCTCACGACTCACTCTCTTAACCCTCTTCAATCCTAAGTAGTCTAATCCTATAGGAGTTGTCACACCTCCAGAGGATAACCTAGATTGCTCTCAACCCTAGTGTCATGGCTAAGGGAAAATAATAATCAAGAAGAAATTAAGATTGACACTCAATTTTATTCATCAATAACGGAAAAAGTATAATAGCAAAGTCAAAGAAGCATAATAATCCTACGGTTTACAAGTCCGAACACCCATCCTCATGGAGCTATACAAATCCATCCAAATAATAATAAGAACACAAATTGAATGCATAGATGAAAACCTCCTTGTGTGCGATGTGGTTGTGGTCTTGTGCCGCCGTCTGATGTCGATGTCGACGCCGATGACGCGCTTCAAACCTCCACAAAGTGCTTTCCAAACCCTAGCAGCGCCTCCTCAGAAGTTAGGGCAAAGAAGAGCCAAAAAGGTCCCAAAACAGTCTCCAAAAATGGGTATTTATAATGTTGAGTCGCGGCTTAAATTTGGCTGAAATCGGGATTTCACACAGCCGTGTGGAATTTCCACATGCCCGTGTGAACTCTCTGGTTTTCTGAATTTCGGCCAAAAATGAAATATCTTGCTACAGTGTTTTACTGCAGTTCTGCTACAGTACTCCCCGAAACACTCCCGAATTCATCGTTCTTCATCGAGGCCGTTGAATTAGGCACACAATCAACGGTAGATCATGCCGATTGTTTCAAATCTCCTAATTAGTGAAGTTCTCCTTGTTAGCACGAGCTAGACTTATTGTGAATGTGACTGCCTTTGTGCTTCTCCAAAGGAGGTTCGCACACACTCACAAGCCTATGCTCATGCCTTGCTCCTTGCTTAGTGCGAAAATCTCCCCAACAATGGCGAGCACGATCTAACTTCGTTCCTTTTCTTCACTTTATCTTCACAACCACACAATGCACAAAAGTAAACAAATGCACACTTTTTGTGATAAAATCTGATTAAATCAATGCTCATTGCAAGATAATAACGCTTCTCATTACTATAACATGAGCAATTATCAGTTGACATGTTGTCCAGGAAGCTAGACATGCTCATGGATAGTAGTTCAAAGTCAGAATTAGTGATGAGTTGTAGTGCTTGTGGTGGATGACATGGAGCTGCTCAGTGCCCTATTGCTGGCTCGTCTATTGTACCAATTGAGAATGTTGATTATATCGGGGGACAAAGACCACAAGGAAACCCATACAACGCAACTTATAATCCGGGGTGGAAATACCAACAAAATTTTTCATGGAATCAACGCCAACAACAACAAAAAGTTAGCTTCCCTCAGGGTCCCTGATTGCTTCCCCGCAAGTGTACGGGATCGCCAAGTAATACCTCATGCTAAGGCACGAGGATTGTATTCCACGGGGCTAAGGATCTGTTATTACTCCTTCGTCGCCTACTATCTAACCTAACATCTTGATCATGAATGTCAATACTCTAATTAAAGTAAAGAAACAAGAACAATATGTAAAAACAAACAAACTTAAAGTCAAACACAATGGTTGCAAGTGCTACAGTGAGATGTGAAGGCCTATGGATGCGGATCCCCTTGAGGGATCATCATGAAACACGGATGAACCGTAAAAAGATAGTTCAGGTGATTTAGACCGAAGGATCTCAAGATTAGACCAACCCCAATTTCCCGGCGTTTGAATCCTAATCCCATACAAATACCTAGTGGAATTTCTTCCTAACTGGTATTCCTACGATTGCATTAAGTATAAGGAGATCCCAATATAAGGGTACCCTAAACCCTAGTTTACCCTTATAGATCGGAGGGCTATTGATACCCAATTTCTCAGTAATACCAATACAAGAAACCCCTTTTTGTTCATGAAAGATCTAATACACGAGAGTAGGTCACGTCTACGTGTACAACTCAATAAAGAGCTATGGATTTCTCCTTCAAGTAGCTCTAGGCATGAAATACAATGAACAAAATCATAAATCAACCCAAAGATAGTATTAAGTGCAAATCATCCAAAATACATGATGAACCCCCCAAGGTTCACCGACATCCGGTGGCCTTGGGGGTCTAGTGTGGCATCAAAACAATGACAACAAAGTAATGTAAATCACTCAAAAAGCTCATAAATGACACTCCCTAGATGAAATGATGAAGGTGAAGGTGTAGGTCTGGCCGAATGACGCTTTCCCTCGCCCTAAAGGTTGCCAAATGACACTTCCCCTCGGGTTGGCACCTTTCTCCCTTGATGGTGAAGCTCTCCCCTTGTTGATGATGCTCTTGCCTTCTTCTTTGGCTCCAAATTGTCGTCTCCTCAAAGGTATCTTCGTTCTCCCCTTCAATATGCCAGCCAGAAAGGTTCCCTTTTCATGCCCTAGAAGTGTGCTTTTATGCCCCCAGGATATACCTGCCGTATGGGGGTCGTATGGGGATGAAATGAAGCCCAAAACACCCAAAACCCGAGGTATATCGGGGTCAATGATGGTGTTAATACCGGGGTCAATGAGGGGGTCAATGATGGGCATTATGAACTAGTTATTGCTCTCTGGATGGGCATACAGCCTCTCATACGGCCTCATTGAGGTCGTATACCTCGAATCGGATTCCTGCCACGAAAACTCCTCAGGTGCTATAGTGTCTGCTACAGTAAATACACTATAGTACTACGACACCTGGTTTTTCCCCATTTTCTGCCCAAATCGTATTCTCATGTACCCCATGGCGTATACATGCCCTACAAAGTAAATAATACTCGATTAAGAACAAAAATGGGCATCCATTCCTATAAAAATACGTACAAGTGTATAAAATATATATACTAAAATACGTACATTTAGACACTTATCAGTCCCCAAGTGCAACCTTTACTAGAAAAGAGATTCACTACTAAAGATGTGCTCACCAAGTTTATGATTAACACCGAAGCAAGATTCAACAACATAACCAGCAGCATGGACACATGGTTTAGCAAAGTAAATTCTTAGCTTGCTCTACATGTTAGACAGTTCAATGAGATAGGTCCTATCATGAGAGATCTCCAAGCTTCCGTGAAATCACTTGAGCACCAAATGGGGTAACTCACTAAAGAAAATTCTGAGCGACCATCAGGTACTCTTCCTAGTAACATCGAAGAAAATATAAGGGAGCACTTGAAGGCGATTGCCCTTAGAAGTGGAAGACAAGTTAAGACAAGGGGCGAAGTTGACCCAAGTGTTAAGGAAACTGGGATAGCCATTGAGGAAGATCCCACATCAGCTAAAAAAATCATAAAGAAAGATGATGGGGAAGAAAAATGAACCTCATCCGCGGGGACCATCAAAACCAACCAAGTATAAGCCTCCAATTCCATATGTAGCTAGGCTAAAGCAAGACAAGGAGGATGTTCAATTCAGAAAATTCATCAACATTTTCAAACAACTCAACATAAACATCCCTATAGTGGAGGCTTTGACTCAAATGCCTAAATATGCCAAATTTCTAAAGGAACTCCTCACCAACAAATAAAAATTAGAGGAAGAAGGCACAGTGATACTCATGAGAAATTGCTCGGCCATATTGGAGAAGAAACTCCCAAAAAAATTGAAAGATCTGTGGAGCTTCATAATTCCTTGTGTTCTTGAAGGTGGAGTTCAAGAGAATACCTTAGTGGATTCGGCGGCTAGAATCAATGTCATGCCCTATACCATGTATTTGAAGCTTGGTTTGGAAGAGCTTAGACCCATGAGGATGACTTTGAATTTGGCAAATCGATCGATAAGAAAACCTCATGGGATTGTGGAGGATATGGTTGTCAAGTTGACAAATTTGTCTTTCCTGTGGATTTTGTCATCATGGACATTAATGAAGATTTAGAGACACCGTTAATCCTTGGTCGGCCATTCCTTAGTACCTCGGGTGCCCTAATTGATCTAAAAAGAAGGAAATTTATGTTAAAGGTCAGAGAGGAAGAAACAGTGTACATGTTACCGACGACCATGAAACATTCCCTTGACCATGATGACATGCTTTATTTCATTGATGAAACTGATCGCTTAATTTCTACTTGTGTGCAGGAGGTTTTTTCATTACCCCTTGGATGTGTACTTAGATGAACAAGGGAATGAAGAACAAGAAGAACCCCATCTTCCCCTTCCAAGTCATAATTTAAAGAAACCAAAGGAGAAGACAATATGCACTATTGCCAAAGAAAAGGAGAAAAAGGGATTAATGTTGAAGACAATTTGGAGGGAAGTCCGTGGAAAGAATAAGAAAGTTACCAACGCTCATCATCCAATGCCTCGAGGAGGGAAGGTACAATTCTCACCCCTCTTTACTCATGAAAAATGTGAAATCTATTCGTTACTATCATTGAATTTTCCGGGAGGAAATGAGTCTTGAAAGATGACCGGGGGTAGCTTCAATCTTTTTGAACCCTCGTGAGGTAAGTGACAAGGTATGTCATGTTCGTGACGTTAAACAAGCGCTTCTTGGAAGGCAACCCAAGCATTCAGGGGTGTTTAATTCAATTTTTGTATTCTAGGTATTCATTTTACTATTCTTGTTGTTATTTTCTTTACTAGTTTTGCATTAGAATAAGTCCACCTTCACATGTCTCTCGCATTTTTCTTATCAATTTAAGTGTGGTTTAATCATTTTTTGTATTTAGTAATGCTTGTTTTTGTTGTTATTTCATGCATTAGATAGAGTTTTTTCATATTTCTATTAAGTTTGAGGTGTTCTAATTCACTTTAGTACCTTGCTTAGTTAATTTGAGAAGCAATTTTTGGGCCAAGAGAAGTTTCCAGGTGCAAATGGCTTCAATGAGGCCTTATTGAGGCCGTCTACCCCCATCCAAAGAGGTTTTCCTAGGGCAAACAACTTCAATGAGGACATTTTGGAGGACGTCTGCCGCATACAAAGAGCTTACCCTAGGATAAACGGCCCCCCATAAGGCCGTATTGGGGGTGGTATGCCACGGGCTACCATACTTATCATCTTCACCAACTTTTCTCTCTCTTCGCTTCTTCTTCATTCTACCTGATTTCTTTCTTCTTTCTCTCATTTCTTGGCCAAATCCCTCCATTTATTCTCGTAGATCACCTCCTAATCACTTTGAGAAGTCGAACTAGTGGTTTTCCCTGAGTTTTACTAAAGTTTTCTGAAGTTTTCGTCGCTAAGCTCTTTGATGCATTAGTTTTATCTTTTTCATTTTCCATACATTCTTTGAGCTTCTTCGTGGATAATTTTGAGCATTTTGCTTGTATTTGATGTTGTGAATGTTGTGTTGTTGATTTCCATTGAATTCTTGTACAAATTTTTGGATTTTCATGATCATGGGGAAATGCTTTCTAGTGAATAGTATCGATACGGCCTTCCATACGACTGTATGGACCCTATTCAAATTATTTTCTTGTTTTTTCTTCATATTTTTCATTCTATTTGGTATTTTATTGGATTCCTTGAAGCTTGATTAGGTTTATTTATATTGTAGGGATACCGAACGTCAAGAAACTCTCCTCCAAACATCCAAGGAATGCAACTCAAATCTCCGATGAGTCTCTTCTCACACATGCTCTCCACAAGGCAAGATACAAAGTTTTGAAGCCTAAACCTTTGGGCATATTTCATCACATTGAGTGGGGCATGTTGGAAACAATTGGGATGGATGAATGAATGAATGAAGGAGTTACTCTCACATGGTTGTTTGGCGGACATGTTCATGATCGATGATCCTACCTGTCGCCAACTAACCTTGGAGGTTGTGAGCATTTTCGTGGCACACCAAGACCAACTACGTTACTGAGAAATGATAAGATCTTCACTTGAACATGGACACTTGTTTTATTGATTTAGTGAGTTTTGTTATTTCCTTTTTTATTTTGTGTGGTTGTTTGGTATTAATAAGTTGGGAAGGGTTATGCCCTAAACAACCTTTTGTACAAGTTTATGTACTTTTATCTAGCATGTGAGTTTGACTACTCCCTAGTGTTTTATCTTTGCATTTTATTTTTTCCTGTGGAATGAGGATATGCCCTTTTGCCTTGCAGGGCATTGAGGGAAGTTTGGTTAGCCTCTCCACATTTAGTGGAAGCCGGACCTGACATGTATAGCTCGTCATACCTTATGTTCAGGTCACCCCTCGCCATTTACACAAAATGAACTAGGGAAGTTCGTTTTCACCCTCCTCTATCATTTTTATTGAATATATTTCCTTGTTATTTATGATTAGTATACACAGAAGGCAATGTACAACACTGGGTATGGGGATGGGTGTATTACATGTATTAGAGTCATTATTTAGATGCTAGTGTTATCAATTATGGCTTTATTCATTCTTGTTAGACTCTTTAAGAATGGACTAATGATTGATGTGAGTTACATATTTTTGTGCTCTATTGAATCCTGAATCCTATTTCACCTCTAGTTTTGTCATGTGCACTGAATTTTTTGTTGATGCCCTGGCAATAGCCATCATGACTACTCTAACTCTCTTGAACGCTTAACACATGACCTCGAGCACTTGGCCTTAGCAGACTAAGTTCTATCTCTCAATGAACGCTTAAGAACTTCTATGTCTTGTTGAGCTAGTCCTAGTTTTATGATATGTAGTGCAGTCTAAAGACATGATCTACGGTGAATATTAAAAAAAATGATGAGTCTATATCAGTATTCCTCTGCTAATGAAGCATGGATGTGGCTATGTAGACTGTAATCGACTAGTTGGGTGACTCTTTTGCCTAACCAGCATGTGCACTGACACACCCTTTGCGAGTGCTCTGCAAGTGCACTGGTCGTCGCAGTAATAATACCCCGGTGAATGGGTAGTCAAATCCATAGGGAGTAGTGATTCAAGAAAAGATAAATTGTTACTTAGCTAGTGTGAAAATGATGATGGTGACAGAAAACAATATGTGTGCAAGAGAAGAAAATAAATGAAAGAAAGAGAAGAGTGCAAGCAAAGAGTAGGGAGAAATCAACCAATGTAAATATAGGGTACCTGGATATGCTCCCCCTATGACTAATGCTTCTAGTGCAAGACTAATATTATACCTTCTAATTGATGTCTAATGAGTCGTGGAAATCCTAAAGCATACGGTCAAAAACCTAAGGTCAAACTTGACTAGCTCCAATACTATGCCCCAACACTAGGATTCATTTCAACCCTTCACTCTATTGATCACTCAACTAAGCCCCAGGGGAGTCCACCTCCTATAGCCTCACACTAAGTGGAACCGCTTGGGGTTCTAGGGATTCCAAGTGATAGACCCTGTCCTTAAGTATAGTTCTAACCCTTTGGTCCAGGTGAAAGAACCCTAGTCTCATTTTAGCCCCAGTGCTAGGATTCACTACAACCCTTCACTCTGTTGCTCGCGCAACTAAGCCCTAGTGGAGTTCATCTCTTAACATTTCGCTCTACTTTGACCGCAAAGAACTATTAGAACATGGAGGTAGGGACAATCACGCCGAAGGGGAAAGGGGACGTTGCACTACCTCTCGAGTCACCCTCTCGACCCTCTCCCATCTCGAGTAGTCTAATACTATAGAAGTTGTCACACCTTCAAAAGATAACCTAGATGATTCTTAACCCTAGTGTCATGGCTAAGGGAAAATCGAAGCAATTAAACATTCAAGATTGGAACTCAATTACAAGTATCAATTAAGAAAACATGACAAAAGTCATAGAAACAGTGCCACCCTAGGGTTTATAAGTCCGAATACCCACTAGGGGTTTAGCACTTGATAAGTGCTTGTGTTATAGTAACGTGAAGCGTTATTATCTTACAATGAGCATACATTTTATCAGATTTTATCACTAAATAGTGTGCATTTGTGTATTCTTATGCATTATAGGTTTGTGTAGCCAAGTTGGAAAAGAAGAACGAAGTTAGATCGTGTTCGCCGTAGTTGGGGAGGTTTTCGGACCAAGCAAGGAACAAGGCATGAGCTTAGACTTGTGAGTGTGTGCCAACCTCCTTTGGAGGGGCACAAAGGTAGACACATTCACAATAAGTCTAAACTCGTATTGCTTAGGAGAACTTCGCCAAGAAGGAGACTTGAAGCAATCGGCACGATCTACCATTGATTGTGTGCCCAATTCAATGGCCTCGATGAAGAATGACGGATTCGGGAGCGCGTCATTGGCATCGACATCGATGTTCGACGGCCGCACAAGACCACGGCCACACCATATACGAGGGGGTTTTCATCAATGTTTTTACTTTATTCTTTCTTTCATATTGTGATGAACATGTATAGCTCCATGAGGAGCTAAACCGCTCGTGGGTATTCGGACTTGTAAAACCCTAGGATTATTATGTTTCTATGACATTACTATTGTGCTTTTCGATTATTGATGAATAAATCGAGTTTCAATTTTAATTATCTTGTGCTATTGTTTTTTCCTTAGCCGTGATATTAAGGTTGAGAGCAATCTAGGTTATCCTTTGGAGGTGTGACAACTCCTATAGGGTTAGACTCCTTAAGATTGAAGAGGGTTGAGAGGGAGAGTTGTGAGGTAGCGATGTACCCCTTTCCCTTCCGCTGTGATTTCTCTCTGCCTCCATTTCCTTGGTTAATTAGCGGTCAAGATAGAGTGTTAGGGCTCAATCTAGACTAGGGTTCTTCCACCTGGACCAAAGGGTTAGAACTACATAGAGGAACAGGTTTTATCACTAGGAATCCCTAGAGCTTAAAGCAATCCCACGTAGTGTTAGGGTTAGGAAGATAGACTCCCCTAGGGCTTAGTTGACAGGTCAACAAGAGTCAAGGGTCATAGTGAATCCTAATACCGGGACATAATGTTGGGGTTAGTCACGGTTGACCTTAAGTTTTGGGACTGTGAGTTTAAGGATATTCTCGACTAAATTAAAATCAATAGAAAAGTATAATAGCATAGTCTTGCACTAGAAGTATAAGTCCTAGAGCTAGCTTGTCCGGATACCCTATCTCATCCATTGCTAGTCTTTCTCTTTTAACTTCTACTTGCTTTTCTCTTGTCTTTCATCTCTCTATTTACTTTCTTGTCTTTTATTCTAATTGCTTCCATAAATTCACTCATCACTCCGATTATTACTTTTCATACACCGCATAACTAAATAGCGAATTCTTGTGTTTTAAATCTCTATTCCCTGTAGATTCGACTACCCACTCACCAGGGTAATTTTATTACTTCGACAAGCCCGTGCACTTGCGGGATACACGCAAAAGGTCGTGTTAGCACTCGATGGAGCTATACAAAATCATCAAAGTATATGAATCAATGAGCATAGCAAACATGAATAAAACCCCCTTGTGATGTGTGGCAATGGTCTTGTGAAGCCGCTTCGTCTTCTCCACAAAGTCCTTGTCAAGCCTAGGGCACATCTCGTTAGATCGATGTCGACTAAAGCTACCCCCAATAACTATCTTCCAAAGGACTTTGATGTTGATGCCGTCGATGCTCCAAAAGCCTACCAAAATCCTCCCCGAACCATAGCCGCGAGCTCTTCAAATGTTCAGAGAAAAATAGGCCAAAGTCTCTAAATAAATCTGAAGCCGAGGTATTTATAGGGCTAAAATTGGGCATCCACACGGCCGCGTGGAATACCCCCGTGTGGATTTTCTGGAATTCAATTTCTGGGCCGTATTGAACAGTAAAGTGCTACAGTGACTATGGAAAGATAAGAATAGAATCGATGAGTGACTATGGAAGCAAATACAATAAAAGACAAGAAATCGAATAGAAAGATGGAAGATAAGAAAGTGCAAGTAAAAGAGAATAGAGAGAAACTGGCAATGGATGAAATAGGGTATCCGGACAAGCTACCTCTAGGATCTATGCTTCTAGTGCAAGACAATGCTATTATACTTTCCTATTGATGTCAATTAAGTCTAGTAAATCTTTAGATACACGGTCCCAAACCTAAGGACAACCGTGACTAACCCCAACATTATGTCTCGGCATTAGGATTCACGTCAACCCTTCACTCTGTCGCTGGCACGACTAAGCCCCAGGGGAGTATATCTACCTAAACCTCGCACTACGTGGGATTGCTTTAAGTTCTAGGGACTCCCTAGTGGTAAAACCTGTTCCTATATGTAGTTCTAACCCTTTGGTCCAGGTGGAAGTACCCTAGTCTAGATTAAGCACCAGTGCGTAGGATTCACTTCAACCCTGTTACTTACGTAACTAAGCCCCAGGGGAGTTCATCTACCAAGCACTTTACTCTATCTCGACCGCTAAGAAATCAAGGAAACGGAGGTAGGGAAAAACCACATCGGAAGAGAAAGGTGACGCTTCGCTACCTCACGACTCATCCTCTCAACCCTATTAAATCTTAAATAGTCTAATCCTATAGGAGTTATCACACCTCCAAAGGACAACCTAGATTGTTCTCAACCCTAGTGTCACGTCTATCATAATAACAATGTCAAAGAAACATAATAACCCTAGAGTATACAAGTCCGAATACCCACAAGGGGTTTAGCTCCTCATGGAGCTATACATGTTCATCAAAATATGAAAGAAAGCACAAAGTAAAGACATCGATGAAAACCCCCTTGCGTATGGTGTGCATGTGGTCTTGTGCGGCTGCCAGATGTCGTTGATGATGCCGATGACGCGCTCTAAACCTCCACGAAATCCTCTCCAAAACCCTACCCGCACTCTCCAGAAGTTGGGTAGAAAGATAGGTCGAAAGATATTTTAAAAGTCCCAAAAATTGCTCATTATATTGTTGAGTGCGGCTTTAAAAATCGAACTTATCGGGACTTCACACGGCCGTGTGGAATTTCCACACGGGCGTGTGAAGTTTCTCGCTTGCAGGAAAATTAATTCACACGGCCGTGTGGAATTTCCACACGCCCGTGTGAATTCTCTGGAATTCTGAATTTCAGCCGAAGATGAACAGTAGCTTGCTACAGTATTTTTGCTTCATTAACTTGCTACAGTAATTGTCCCGAAACACTCCCGAATTCGTCGTTCTTCATTGAGGCCGTTGAATTGGGCACACAATCTACGGTACATCGTGCCGATTGCTTCAAATCTCCTAATTAGTGAAGTTCTCCTTGTTAGCATGAGTTAGACTTATTGTGAATGTGACTGCCTTTGTGCCCCACCAAAGGAGGTTGGCACACACTCACAAGTCTCTACTCATGTCGTGCTCCTTGCTTAGTCCAAGAATCTTCCTAACAATGGCGAACACGATCTAACTTCGTTCCTTTCCTTCACTTTATCTTCACAACCCTGCAATGCACAAAAGTAAACAAATGCACACTTTTTAGTGATAAAATCTGATTAAATTAATGCTCATTACAAGATAACAACGCTCTGCATTACTATAACACGAGTACTTATCATAGTTCTTTCTCTCATTAGGGCATAACTAGTATCCGACTTATGAGAGTAGCTACATACTTCATAGGAGGTAGCTCTTTTCACTCCAAATGCACAAATAGACCTAAACAAATATTCACAAATTTACATGTTTGTTTTAATGAATATCTCAAAATAAAATGAGAAACTCAGCTAAAACGATGATAAAGTAGTCTTCAAAACATTAAACTGGAGTTTTAAAAATGTTTCAAGAGTAAGTAGTGCAATATGAGATAATAAATCAAAAATTCCCTAAACTTCTAGTAAAAACTAAAGAATGATAAGATACAATGTTAAAAATTATCCTAAACTCAAGAATACAACCGTTGCAACTAAGGTGAACTACCACTGGCTATATGAGTATAAACAATTGAACGCGCAAGTAAAAGGTGTGTGCAATGTGAACTCCCTCCCACACTTAAGATGTACATTGTCCACAATGTACGCATGAAACCACAGTAAAATGTATGACAATTAAAGAAAAAATATGTGTGAGTGGCAATTGAAACAATACTCCCTTAAACTTCGAGTGTTGCATTGGTTGGGGCTATGTTCATTGACAGTTAAGTCTCAATGGGTTGTGGAGCACACACGGTCCAATGACCGTGTCTATGACTATTCCTCAAATTCCAAACATCCAAGACCATTTGCACATATGCACATGGGGTTCAATATAGCTCAACAAAAATACAAATAAAATTGAATATATAAAGATGAAGCAATGAAATACAACTCGAGATAAAATAAAGCAACAAAAAGATAAACTCAGAAGGAAAGTCCTTTCTGAGTACTTCAAGTACAAAATATGAAATAAAAGTACAAATAAAAGGCAAATAAAATAAACTACGAAGCCTCAGCGTCGGTGTCCCGATGGGTAGACTCTTGTTTTGCTGGTGCTAATGGGTCTGGACGTGATGGTGGTGGTGAGGATGCTCGGGGTCGCACCACGAATGGTGAAGTAACGGCCTGCTCGAGTAGCTGATGTTGACTGTGAAACTGGGCCATGACCTCGGAGTGGTGCACAACCTGTGTAGCCCTAATCTCAGCTACCTCTGCCTGAAAGACCCCTACAGTACTCTTGTGGCGCTCTATCCTGTCCTGGCCTCGAAATGGCGAGAAAATGCGCATTGGAGGTGGCTCCTATGCTGTGGGTGGTACCTGTTTCTTAGGTTGCTCTAGAGGTGGCTGAAATGCTGGCTGCGCCTCATCGGCGTCATCCTCCTCCACCTCGGCCTTCTCTGGTGGGAGCATAATCATAGTGTAAACACCTAGGCCACACCTGCGGATCATACCCATCAACCACATCGTCTTTATACCTAGGGGAACTGGTACAGAGGTCTTCTCGGCTCCTCGAATCTCGTCCAGGAGACCCATCCCAACGAGGAGTCACGTGATGTAGGGACCTGAGAAGATAACAGCGACTTTGGCGTACTAGACCTGATGGCGCAAGTACTTAGCCACAGTATGTTCTAGATGAAGTGGCTCGCCTTGTACCATTAAATATAAATATAGAAGCTCCTGACGGCTCAGAACCCCGGTGCTATCACCACGACCGTTTACTGATCTGCTCAGAACGGCATGCATATATCTGTATGAAGGTTGAGATAAGCAGGTAGTCTTCGAAACCCCAGGCTTGTACTGTTACTGCCCACACAATGTCTGATGAGCCCTCTGGGGGGTCAAGCTATATGGGTAATCGATGGGGAGCTACTCATACTCCACCGTCTCGGTGAATGCGTCATCATATAACCCTAGCCTGACAGAGAATTGTGTCACACTAAGGTTGTAATGCTGACCGAATGCTTTATATTGAATCGCATCTAAGTTTGTAAAGCTGCGGTACAATCGGTCAAACTCAAAAGAAGCTAGGACCTCGAGTGTAACTATCCTGATAGCTAGGTCTCGAATAGTCAGTAATCTGCACTAGCTACCAACTGAGAGCAGCTCATCAATCTCATCACCCATCGTGATAAACGCCTAACTGTACGTATTATTTATGTATGTTTGCGTATTAGTCAAGTATTTTTATATGTGTGGATGCCTGTTTTCGGTCAAAATTGGTTTATTTCGTGCTACAGGCACATAAGATACCGTGGGGAGCTCGACAATGAGATTTTAGAAGAAATCGGCAAGAAAAGACCATTCTCGACACTGTAGCACGAAAACTTTGGTGAAACGGCTAAGTCTGAAGATCCATACGGGCGCATGCAGTCCTATAGCGAGCTACTGTAGCAGAGGGCTGTAGCATTTTACTGTAGCACTCACTGCAGCAACTTACACGAAACTCGGGGTGCTACAGTGCCCCCGTATGCCAGCCCGCATAACTTGCTGGAATTAGGTTTTAAAGGCCTTTAGGGCATCATTTCTCTTGTCTTTTGGCCACCACTTCTCCTCCACCACCATCTAGGGTTTCAAGAGCATCAAGGCTGCGGGAGAAGGCTGATCTAGGGTGCAAATCGAAGGGGAGAAAAGGAGCGCGATCAAGGAGAAGATCTAGGAGCTTGTTGGCGTGGATCCATCAAGTTCTCATCACCACCTCTAGTCTTCATCTTAGGGGAGTTTGTTATGTGCTTTAGCTTGTATCTCTTGTTCTTTACACTTTCTCCTTCATTGATGTTGAACTAGACTCCCAAGGTCACCGGGCATCCGGTGAACCTTGGGATGAACTTGCTTGTATGGATACTTTGAGTATATTTTCTGCTATTTGGTTTGGTTGTGGTCTAAGCTTTGTGTTCTTTATTGTATCAAATTGCATGAGAACTCTGTGGTCTGAATTCTAGGTTGTACTTGGTTGCGTGACCATCGCCCTTGTACTAGACATGCTTGGCTTAGAAGGGATACATGTACGAATACGCCGTGACCATCGGGTATTTCGTACCCCTCCAACCATTAGGGTTGAACCTAGACGTTGTGTTTGACCTTAATTAGGGATTTCCCTAGGCGCATTGCAATCGTGTGAGGATTTGGGCGGAAGTGATTCCGTATTCCAATACTCGTACCGGATTAGGGGTTATCACCGTGACCATCGGGGTGACCTACCTTTGGACATCTCTTGGCCTAACCACCTTTGCCTATGTTATTCGAGTATCCTTCTAGCTTTAGTAGTCCCTAGGGGATCCTCGCCCGGGGACCTCGAACATTCATTGTTATTTGCTTCCTTAGTATGCTTACGTGGTGAGCCTTAGTCCATGTGTTTATAGTTTTCTCTTTTGTTATTTTTCTTATCTTGTTTTAAATCTATATTTGGTAGACTAGACAGTGTCATCTAGAGGGGAGTAATAGCAGCTCTTGGAACCTTAAGGAATACAACCCCCTCGTGCTTGCGCGAGGGGTATTACTTGGCGACCCGTGCGCTTGCGGTCACTCATCACATCGCATCACCTAACTGAATCCTTTGAACTGTACTCAAATGTGGGTACCCTGACTAACCGAACCTAATTCTCGATAAACGCACAAATCGAGCCAGATGCTCAGGAATGGTGAACTCTAGCTGCTCAGGCCAGTGCTCTTGAGAGCGTTTACCAGATGCAATTTTTGATCTGGAAGCCATAACTTCAAAATTGAAGAGAAATCAATTAAATCAATCACAAAACTCATTATATAGGAATCCACACAACCATGTGGAAATTCCACAAGCTCCTATGGATCTTCGAGGTATGAGAGCTGCACGGCAGTGGCCCTTTTCAAAAATCTCTAAATACATCTTAATTCATTATGAAACCTTTATAAACACATTCACCAACAATATAATCATGTAAATCATGCGAATCCTACCAAAATGAACAAAAGAAATCAAGATAGAGAAAGTCATGAATGCGAGTGGAAGTTCTCTCGGAGCGTTTGGAAGTTAAAAACAAAGAGGCACGAGTGAATCTTTAAAGAAAAACTGCGGCTTTTGGATTTCTGCGTATCCACACGGCCATGTGGAAATTTCACATGACCATGTGCCTTCACATGGGAGCTCACTAGGGGCACCAACACGCCACTGTGTGCTCTCGGGATAGCATTTAATGCCTCTGATCAAATCCACACGGTAGTGTGAAAATTTCATAAGGCTGTGTGCCCAACTTGGCCAAAACAAAAGGCCGCCCACAGGGGCACCCATACGCCCCTGTGGCCTCTCTGGGTCATCTGAAAAAAAAAACCGAAGTGTTCCACACGGCTGTGTGCCTTTCACAGGCTTACTTACAGGGGCAGTTACACGCCCCTATGTCTTCTCGGGATGGAACGAAAGTCTCTGCATAGTTTCACACGGTCGTGTGGAGGCACTCACAGGGGCATTCACAAGCCCTTGTGTCCTCTATGGATGAGCTCTGAACAGAGGGACACACCCATGTGAAAATTCCACACTGCGGTAAGTCTTCTCTGGATTACTTAGAATAATTACAGGCTCTGCAGAAAATTTTAGAAACGCAAATACAACACTTAGACCTTGTATATACGATAAAAATATGACCAGAGATCCATGAAAACACACTCAAAGATCCATGAGAAATTCATAGCACACATATAAACATGTCAAAACATTTACATTATGAATATTATTCAACTTAAAACTAAACTAATCCCTAGAAAAACAGTAAATGTTTGAGTTGCCTCCCAAGAAATGCTTCTTTAACATCAGTTAGCTTAATGTGCCTAACCTTACCTTATGGAGGCTTGAAAAAAGTGTATTCCTCGCAACTAGAAATTTTATAGCTACTTCCTTTAAACCAAAAGTTTAACTGCCGGCGTGAAATATTTGTTGGAGAGTTTGACCATCTAACCTTTGGCCTCCAAAGAAACAATTTGGGCTGGGAATTATCCAAACTTAGCATAGGTGGGTCATTGGATGATTTAAATATCCTATCCACATCTTTTCCCAATCCTAAAATATCCTTCTTGCTTTTTATGAGTTGATCAATCCCAAAGAGAGACACTTGCTCCATTAACTTAGGTGTTGCTTCTCCTTGTGTATTTTCAGCTTGAATGGAATATGACATTGGCAAACCTCCTTGAAAAGTTTCTTGCTCACAAGCACACTATTCATTCAAGCAATCCTCACTTTAAAAGAAAGGTTCTACTTCCATCCTCTCAATCTCCACAACGTCATACTCATTTTGCCTCATTTTTTTTATTTGCCGAAACATGATAAAAGTTATAGAAACAATGTCATCCTAGGGTTTACAAGTCCAAATACCCACTAGGGGTTTAGCTCTCCATGGAGTTATACAAAATCATCAAAGTATATGAATCAACAAGCATATCAAACATGAATAAAACCCCCTTGTGATGCGTGGTGATGGTCTTGTGAAGCAGCTTCATCTTCTACACCAAGTCCCTTGTCAGGCATAGGGCACACCTTGCCGGATCGATGCCGACCAAAGCTTCCCCTAATATCTATCTTCTAAAGGGCTTCGATGTTGATGCCGTAGACACTCCAAAAACCTCCCAAAATCCTCTACGAACCTTAGCCATAAGTTCTCCAAAAGTTCAAAGAAAAATAGGCCCAAAAGTCCCCAAATAAATCTGAAGTTGCGGTATTTATAGGGCTAAAATCGGGTATCCACATGGCCGTGTGGAATTTCCACACGCCCGTGTGGATTTTCTAGAATTCAATTTCTGGAGCATAGTGAACAGTAAACTGCTACAGTTTCTACAGTACTCACACCCATGTTGTTCCCAACTTCATTTTCTTCACCGAGGCCATTAAGTTGGCCACACAACCAATGATAGATCATGTCGTTTCTTCATTTCTCCTTATTGATGAAGTTTTTCAATGTCATACGAGTTAGACTTTATGAGTGTGACTGCCTTTGTGCCCCTACAAGTCATAGAACCATTTGATCACAATGGAGGTTGGCACACACTCACAAGTCTAGAACCAGTTCCTTGATCCTTGCTTGGTCCTAAAAAACTCCTCAACAAAGACGGACATGACCTAATTTTGCTCTTTTTTCTCTAAATCATCTCCACAACCTTAGATGCACAAAAGAACAAAAATGCACACTAATTAATGATAAAATTAGAGGAAAGTAATGCTCAGTGTAAGAAAATAATACTTTGTATTACTTAAACATGAGCACTTATCATGCACCTACTAGAAAGATTTTTGTGCATTTATGTTCGTCGGACTCAAAAAAAAATTGAACAAATATGTATATACGTGTATATAAAAACCCTAGTGATCTTTTAACTGCCTACTTGATGTTTTAAGGAGAAAATGGATTCAGTTTCAAACTCAAGAGTTAGAAGGATCTTGCTTATACAGTGAGCTAGAACTTAGCATTTTAATATCCAATATATGTAGAGTGATTAGCATCTAAAGCTTTACAGATTGAAGTTAGTAGGCTAGACAAAGTCAGAGCAAATGAGGTAAAAGATTTACATACATGGCACAGACATATAAGAGGTGAGAGAGGATCTTTTTGTTGTACTTATTAACTGTAACTCAACATCTATGTATCATTGTCCATTGCTTGTAGACTCTTATATTTACTTGAGCCGGAGATAGTATATTTAGCCACTTATCTTTCTCCTTGTTTTTCATGATTTGTTTGCTTGGGGACAAGCAAATGCTTAGGTGTGGGGATATTTGATAAGTTTCTTAATGTATATATTTAATTATACATATTTTGTAGACTTAGCATGTATTTTATTACATATTGATGCCCTGTTTTAGGCTTAATCGAGTGTTAATTGCTTTGTAGGGCATGAAGAAGCCACGGAGAACACAAGGACATAATTAGGGCAAAAAAGGAAGAAAACCAGTTGTCGCAGTATTGTAGCATATTTACTATAGAAGAGAGAACTGTAGCAAATTCACTGTAGCACAGGTGGAATTTTCGAGCCAGAAAATTGGCTCGAGTCATACGGCCTCAATGAGGCCGTATGGGAGGTCACTTGCCCCATCCAGAAAATTTGGCCTACTTTATACCACCCTAATGGCACCCGGTATGGACCCTATCATTGACCTCGTTTGGACCCCTGGTATGCCTCGGATTTTTGTTATTTTGAACCCTATTTCACTTCTATATGACCTCCATACAGCCCGTATGCTTTGGGGGTATAAAAACACCTTCCAAGGGCTTTCTTAGCGACTTTGGGCTAGCACTTGAATAGGAGAAGAAGTAGAACAAAGACTTCACTTTAGAGATGACAATCTTCAGCCAAAGAAGGAGGCAAGGGCTTCATCATCAAAAGAGGGAAGCTTCACCATCAAAGGAGCAAGGTTCCAAGTCAAGGAAAGCGTCATTCGGCATTCCTTAGATAGGGGAAAGCGTCATTTGGCCAGACCACCACCTTCTTCTTCATCATTTCATCTAGGGAGTGTCACCTATGAACTCTTTCTTTGATTTTCTTTACCTTGTTGTTCTTGTTTGTATGATGGCACATTAGACCCCCCAAGGGCATCGGATGTTGGTGAACCTTGGGGTTCATCATGTATTTTGGATGTTTTTTACTTAAATGCAAGTTTGGGTTAATTTATAATTTAGTTCATTGTGTTGCATGCCTAGAACTACTCAATGGAGAGATCCGTAGTTCTTTCTTGAGTTATATATGTAGATGTGACCTACTCACGTGTATTACATTATTAATGGACAAAAATGGGTTTCTTGTATTGATATGCCAAGAAATTGGGTTTCAATAGCCCTCCAATCATTAAGGGTAAACTAGGGTTTAGTGTAACCTTATCTTGGGATCTTCTTGTACTTAATGCAATCGTAGGAATGTTGGCTAGCAAGTAATTCCAATCGACATTCTTATGGGATTAGGGTTCAATCACCTAGAAATTGGGGTTGGCCTAATCTTGATATCCTTCGGTCTAAATCGCCCATGCTATCTTTTGTTTTTCATCCATGTACCATGATGACCACTCAAGGGGATCCACATCCATAAGGCTTCACACATTACTGTAGCACTTGAAATCGTCGCGTTTGTTCATAAGTTTATATATCTATTTTTTACTTGTTTTATTACATCTTTTAGAGTGACTTATCATACTTAAGATGCTGGGTTAGATAGTAGTCGATAAAAGAGTAATAGTAAATCCTTAGCCCCATGGAATATGATCCTCGTGTCTTTACATGAGGTATTACTTGGCGATCCAGTATACTTGCGGGTAGAGAACAACCAATGTTTATTTTTTGTAATGGATGCTTGATTGTCTTTTGTGTCATTTTATTTCACAAGTATGTGTTATGTGTTTCAAATTTTGTATTTTCTCTTCTTGGGCATGATGAATGCTTGATACGACGTCTGTTCTTCTTACAGGATGAATTGGACAACACACATGCTTTTTCTCTCCGCTCCTCATTTGTCTTATGCAAGACCACCCTGTACCCATGATCCATAAGTAGCACATCTTGAGATTCGGGGAAGTTCACAAACCCACCTCCTTTATATTTCTTGATTATTTTTTTATTTGCTGCTTTAAGTAGGGGTGGGTGTGTTTTCATGAACAATCATAAATTTTGTGAACTTAAACCAGGTAATTTATAATTTGCATGATTGTTGAACCAAGGATGGCATGTTTAACTATACATGTATTGTAGTGTGGAACCGTGATAGATACTAAGCTATTCGTGACCCTACACTCTCAAGCAGTTCATGTCATTCTCAGCATTCCTTGCACTTACCCCCTATGTAGAACCTTGGACACCTAGGTGAGGAAAAACAGTGACTTTGGTAACCCTCTTAGTTGCTATCCCATTAGTGGGCTTTCGTGCTTTGACGTGTTAGATATTTCTCCTAATAGACTCCTAAGGACTTTCCTCTATGTTGTTTTTTCCTCAACATGGTAAAAAAAAAAAAGGGACAGCGGTCCTTTGCCCCATTAGCGAAGTAACTTGGGCCTTCTTGCTCCTAACCAGAGTGTGTCTCTCGCCAAAAGCTATAAAGGTATGAGTGCATATATATGAATGTATAAAGCTCCAAATAATGTGGATTTGTAATTCATGTTAGTACGAAAAGGAAAAAAATGTATATATATATACATATACATATACATATATATGTAGAACAAAAAAAAGTTTTATGACTGGTGGTTGTTCGAACAAAAGAGGAAAGATACTTGGGAGCCTACTAGATGTGTCTCTACCATTTGAAGGCCGAATTCCACAAAGTGGCGTGACTTGCCTCAGGATGTGGTTCTGACAGGGGCCCAAAAGTGCACAGGTTGTCGCAGTAATAATAGTACCCCGGTGAGAGGTTAGTCGAATCCACAGGTAGTAGGGATTATAGACACAAGAACTTGCTATCTAACTAGTGCGAGGCACAGAAAGTGAGAATAGGATCAATGTGTGTGTGCAAGAGTAATTAAAAGAAATGCAAGAAATTAAAGAGAAATATGGAAGACAGGAGAGTGCAAGCGAAAGGTAAAAGAGAAGGACAATCAATGAGTAAAACAGGGTACCCGGACAAGCTACCCCAACAATTAATGTTCTAGTGCAGGACTAAGTATTATGATCTCCTTTTTATGTATAATGAGTCGAGGACATCCTAAAGCACACGGTCCAAAACCGAAGGTCAACCGTGACTAATCCCAACATTATGCCACGGCATTAGGTTTCTGATAAGTGTCTAAATACATCACTTTTATTATATACATTTTATACACTTTCATGCATTTTTGTATGACCCCGATGTCCTTTACATGTTTTATTTGTTACTATTGTTTCAGGACATCGGAAGATCATCTCGAGCGTGATTGAGCCTTGTTTAGGCATGAATTGAAGAATTTATTGAAGCTCACACGCATCCTCATGTTTCGGGCAAGAAAAGATTGGATTTTTCAGGCACCGTTCACTATAGCAATATTACTGTAGCAGTGTGCGGGCAGTGTGCTATCCGCACACAACCCGTACAGGGCAGACAGAAGGGTGTGCAGGCTATGTGCAGCCCACACACAGCCTGCACACACACGGGTAGATGTTCAAGTTTTTGGTTATTTAAGTGAAGATAGGGCTTTTTGAAGCTTGTCTTTGGCCACCCTCTCCTCCATCCTTCTCCATCATCATCCCCACGATCCTCCACCATCATTTCCATCGTTTTCCATCATCATCACCGGATTGGAGAGGCAATTTGAAGAGCAAAACTTAAGGGGAGAAGAAGGAAGCACTCAAGGTTGTCATCTCGGAGCTTTATTGGCGCGGATCCGGCGAGCTTTCATCACCACCTTCTAGCCTACATCTGAGGGAGTTTCTTATAAGCATTTTCATTGATTATTTTGCTTGTTCTCTCTTTTGAAGTGGAACTAGACTGCCAAGGCCACCGGGACTCCTGTGAATCTTGGGAGGAGAACTTGTATGGATGATGATAATTGTTTATAAATGATTTTTGGATTGTTCGTTTGATTTCAATCTATTGTTTTAATGTTCAAAATACAATGGATGGATTTTGTAGGTTTTGATTCTTGAATTGTATATGTATGGCGGAATGCTTGCATGTATTAGGTCGCACAATGATTAAAGGGGGATTCAATGTGCCAATACACCAGAGGTTCCGGGTGCCGGTAGCTCCCCGCGTGGTTAGGGTTGTTTTAGCCGAGAGTGTGCTGACAATGCCCTAAAAGTGCACGGGTTTGTCGAAGTAATAAAATTTACCCTGGTGAGTGGGTAGTCGAATCCACAGGGAATAGGGAGTTAAAATACGAGATTTCACTATTTAAGCTATGTGAAGTATGGAAAGATAAGAATAGAATCGATGAGTGAATATGGTAGCAAATATAATAAAAGACAAGAAATTTAATAGAAAGATGGAAGATAAGAAAGTGCAAGTAAAAGTGAATAGAGAGAAACTGGCAATGGATGAAATAGGGTATCCGGACAAGCTACCTCTAGGATCTATGCTTCTAGTGCAAGATGATGCTATTATGCTTTCCTATTGATGTCAATTGAGTGGAGGAAATCCTTAGATACACGGTCCCAAACCTAAGGACAACCGTGACTAACCCTAACATTATGCCCCGGTATTAGGATTCACGTCAACCCTTCACTTTGTCGCTGGCACGACTAAGCCCAGGGGAGTATATCTACCTAAACCTCACACTATGTGGGATTGCTTTAAGTTCTAGGGACTCCTAGTGGTAAAACCTGTTCCTATGTGTAGTTCTAACCCTTTGGTCCATGTGGAAGAACCCTAGTCAGGATTAAGCCCCAATGCGTAGGATTCACTTCAACCCTTCACTCTGTTACTTTTGTAACTAAGCCCCAGGAGAGTTTATCTAACTAGCATTTCACTCTATCTCGACCGCTAGGAAATCAAGGAAACGGCGGTAGGGAGAAACCACATCGGAGGGGAAAGGGGACGCTTCGCTACCTCACGACTCACCCTCTTGATAAGTGCTTGTGTTATAGTATCGCGAAGCGCTATTATCTTACATTAAGCATACCTTTTATCAGATTTTATCACTAAATGTGTGCATTTGTGTTCACTTGTGCATTGAAGGTATTGTGGAGCCTAATTGGAGAAGAAGAATGAAATTAGGTCGCGTTTGCCAATGTTGAGATGTTCTCGGACCAAGCAAGGAACGAAGCACGTATTTGGACTTGTGGATGTGTGCCAACCTCCCTTGGAGGGGCACAAAGGCAGTCACATTCACAACAAGTCCAATCCGTGTTACTTAGGAGAATTTCGCGAAAGAAGAAGACTTGAAGCAATCGGCGCGACCTACCGTTGCTTGTGTGCCCAAGTAATGGCCTCGATGAAGAACAATGGACCCGGGAGGCGTTTCGGCAAGTTACCAAGCCTGTTCAGCTGAAGACCAGTGTTCCAGAGAAGTCACACGGGCGTGTGGAAATTCCACACGGCCGTGTGTTTTGCAATTTCAGCCATCCAGTGAAGACACACGGGCGTGTGGAAACTCCACACGGCCGTGTGAAATTAATTTTTCAGCCGAGACAGAAGCTTCACACGGGCGTGTGGATATTCCACACGGCCGTGTGAAGCCCCCGATAAGTCCAATTTTAAAGCCGCGATTCAACATTATAAAAGGGGATTTTTGCAACCTTTTGGGGGATCTTGGAACCGAACTTTTCCCCAACTTTCTGGAGTGCGGCTAGGGTTTCGGAGAGGGTTTCGTGGAGGTTCTAGCACATCGTCGGCATCGATTCCGAGGTTCGACGTTTGCACAAGACCACGGCCACACCAACTTCGAGGGGGTTTTCATCTATGTCTATGTTTTATGCTTTAATTTTCACATTGATGAACATGTATAGCTCTATGAGGAGCTAAACCCCTCGCGGGGTATTCGGACTTGTGAACTTTAGGGTTCTTATGTTTCTTTGACATTGATTATTATGCTTTCCATCGTTGATGAATAAATTGAGTTTTAATCTTAATTATCTCTTGATATTGTTTTCCCTTAAACGTGACATTAGGGTTGAGAGCAATCTAGGTTTTCCTTTGGAGGTGTGACAACTCCTATAGGATTAGACTACTTAAGATTAAAGAGGGTTGAGAGGGAGAGTTGTGAGGTAGCAATGTACCCCTTTCCCTTCCGATGTGATTTCTCCCTACCTCCGATTCCTTGATTTAATAGCGGTCGAAATAGAGTAAAGCAATAGGTAGATAAACTCCCCTAGGGCTTAATTGCGCAAGCAATAGAGTGAAGGGTTGTAGTGAATCCTATATGCTGGGGCTTAATCTAGACTAGGGTTCTTCCACCTGGACCAAAGGGTTAGAACTATTTTTGTAGGAACAGGTTTAATCACTAGGAATCCCTAGAGCATAATGCAATCCCATATAGTGTGAGGTTTAGGTAGATGGACTCCCCTGGGGCTTAATCATCTAGGTGACAGAGCGAAGGGTGTTGTGAATCCTAATACCAAGGCATAGCGTTGGGGTTAGTCACGGTTGTCCTTAGGTTTGGGACCGTGAGTCTTAGGATTTCCTCGACTTAATTGACATCAATAGGAGGGTATAATATCATAGTCTTGCACTTGAAACATAGATCCTAGAGGTAGCTTGTCCGGATACCCCCTTTTACTCATTGCAAGTCCTTCTCGATTTTCCTATTTGCACCTCTTACTTTCATCCTTCTATTTAGTTTATTGTTTTGCATTATTTTTCACTCATCAATCCTATTATCGTTTCCCGTATTTCGCATAGCTTAATTAGTGAAACCTTATATTCTATCTCCCTATTCCCTGTGGATTCGACTACCTTCTCACCAAGGTAAATTTATTACTTTGATAAGGCCGTGCACTTGCGGTACACACGCAAAAGGTCGTGTCAAGTTTTTGGCGCCGTTGCCGGGGAATAGGCGTTTTAGATATTTGTTTTTCACTACTTTAGCTATTCACTTCGCACTCTATTTCATAATTTCTTTATCTACCATTGTTCTTAGTTGTTTGCACTGACTTGATCTTGAGTACAGAAAAGAAGGGATGCTTTATACAACTGAAATGATCGATACACTTACAAGATTAGTAGAAGAGGTGAAATAGAAATTTCAGTCATTCACAGTACAAGCAGTTATGAGTGGTATTGAGTATGAGCAAATAATTCTCACTCCTTCCGTTGAAGAAGACACCAAGGTTTATCAGTCTTGCATGGAACAACACATAGGATGTGAATTGTACGAGGTATTGGATGAATTTGAAAGGTCTGCATCCGCTTCAAGGGAAGAGTCGGGAGAGACTCTAGAGAAAGTTCTCTCCCAGTTTGAATCATATTGTCAAGAACAGAAACAGGAGGTTTTTTCAGTAGAGATAATCGATTTAACCCGTAAAGCATGTAGTATAGAGGTTGCAGTGGAACCCCAAGATCATCTCATTAGCCAGGTTCTACAGAACAACACAGAAAGTGTAGAAGAACAAGAATCATGTCAGTTTGAAGAGATTGATCGATTGAGAGAGAACCGTTTGCGGCCGTCCATTGAAGAACCACCTGATTTGGAGTTAAAAACATTACCGCAGCACCTGGAGTATGCATATCTAGCAGACGGAATGAAACTCCCTGTTATCATAGCCTCTGATCTTTCATCAGAACAGAAAGAGAAGTTGGTGGACATGTTAAAAAAACACAGGCCTGCCATTGCTTGGAAGATTTCAGATTTGAAGGGAATAAATCCTTCGTTTTGCACACATAAAATTCTAATGGAGGATAATTTCAAGTCAGTAATTCAGCCCCAGAGAAGACTGAACCCAAACATGAAGGAGGTTGTCAAGGCAGAGGTGGTGAAGTTGCTAGATGCAGGAATTATTTACCCCATCTCTGACAGTGTTTGGGTCAGTCCAACGCAAGTGGTTCCAAAGAAAGGTGGAACGACAGTGATCAAGAATGAAAAGAATGAACTTATTCCAACCAGAGCGGTCACAGGATGGAGGGTGTGTATTGACTACAGAAGGTTGAACGATGCAACCCGAAAGGATCATTTCCCATTGCCTTTCATTGATCAAATGCTAGAGCGGTTAGCCGGGCATGAGTTTTACTGTTTCCTCGACGGGATGTCAGGGTATTTTCAGATCCCTATAGCCCCGGAAGATCAAGAGAAAACTACCTTCACTTGCCCCTACGGTACGTTTGCATACAGACGAATGCCGTTCGGACTTTGCAACGCACCCGCAACGTTTCAGCGATGCATGACTGCTATTTTTGATGACCTTTTGGAAGATATAATGGAGGTGTTCATGGATGATTTCTCAGTGTTTGGTGACTCCTTTGATCTATGTTTAAAAAATTTGGAGAGAGTGCTAACAAGGTGCGAAGAAACAAACCTTGTTCTCAATTGGGAGAAGTGTCATTTCATGGTCCGAGAAGGTATTGTTTTAGGACATAAGATCTCTCGGAAAGGTATAGAGGTAGACAAAGCCAAGATTGAAGTTATAGACAAACTCCCTCCTCCAGCAAATGTAAAGGGCATTCGAAGCTTCTTGGGTCATGCAGGGTTTTATAGACGATTTATTAAGGATTTCTCAAAAATCACACAACCACTAACTAAACTCCTTGAAAAAGATGCTCCATTTGATTTTGGGGTAGAATGTAAGACGTCATTCAATGTGTTAAGGGACAAATTGGTGCAAGCCCCGATTTTGATCACGCCTGATTGGAATGAGCCTTTTGAGATCATGTGTGACGCAAGTGATTATGCTGTTGGAGCAGTTTTGGGACAAAGAAAAGGAAAACAGTTTCAGCCCATTTATTATGCTAGTAAGACTCTCACAGGTGCACAAGAGAATTACACCACTACAGAAAAAGAACTGTTAGCAGTAGTGTTCGCCCTAGACAAATTCAGATCGTATCTTATCTTGTCAAGGGTGATTGTTTTTACAGATCATTCAGCTCTCCGTTACCTCATGAACAAAGCAGATGCAAAGCCAAGGTTAATTAGGTGGATATTACTGCTGCAGGAATTTGATATGGAAATAAAGGACAAGAAGGGGACTGAAAATGTGGTAGCAGATCATTTGTCTAGGCTAGAAGGGAGTCCTGTTCAAGAGCCATTAAGTAAGGAAATTAATGATTCATTTCCGGAAGAACATCTATACTCAATCAAAGACCTAGACTCACCATCAGATGACGCGCCATGGTTCGCAGACTTTGCCAATTACCTATCCGGAAAGGTACTCAAGCAAGGGCTTACATTCCAACAAAAGAAGAAATTCTTTAGTGACCTGAAGCATTACTTCTGGGATGATCCATTCCTCTTCCGTGTTTGTGCGGATCAGGTTGTTCGGAGATGTGTCTCAAGAGAAGAAGGATGGGATATTCTTGCTCATTGCCATTCCGGTCCGGTTGGAGGCCATTATGCCTCGAGTAGAACTGCCGAAAAGGTCTTATCCGCAGGATTCTATTGGCCGACTCTATTCCAAGATGCACACCAGTTTGTTCTTCGATGTGATAGCTGCCAAAGGGCAGGGAATCTATCGCGAAGAGACGAGATGCCTCAGAATCCTATGCAATTCTGCGAAGTTTTTGATGTATGGGGCATAGACTTCATGGGACCGTTTCCGAAATCTAACGGGAATCAATATATACTGGTAGCAGTAGACTACGTCTCTAAATGGGTCGAAGCTCAAGCTTTGCCAACAAATGATGCAAGGACAGTGGTAAAATTCTTAAAGCGGTTATTCACTAGGTTCGGCACTCCACGAGTGATTATCAGTGATCGCGGAACACATTTCTGTAATCTCCAATTGGAAAAGATATTGAAAAGATACGGAGTACACCATCGCCTTGCAACCCCGTATCATCCACAAACAAGTGGACAAGTTGAGGTGACCAACAGAGAGCTTAAGAGGATCTTAACAAAATCTGTAGAGCAAGGGAAGCGAGACTGGTCTGAAAGGTTAGATGACACACTATGGGCCCATCGGACAGCATACAAGACTCCTGTAGGGACTACTCCATACAATTTGGTTTATGGGAAGTCATGTCATTTACCGGTGGAGCTTGAACACAAGGCATATTGGGCAATCAAGATAATGAACTTTGATCTGAAAAAGGCCGGTGAGCAGAGGTTGCTTCATCTTAATGAACTTGATGAGTGGAGATTGAAAGCATATGAGAATGCTAGAATCTATAAGGAGAAGATCAAAAAGTGGCATGATAAACACATTAAATCACCAAAGGAATTCAAAGTGGGCGATAAAGTGTTGTTATTCAACTCGCGATTGCGACTCTTCCCTGGCAAACTCAAATCAAGATGGTTTGGCCCGTATACTGTTACGCAAGTATTCAACCAGGGGGCAGTGGAGATCACTCACCTGGAGAAGGGTACATTTAAAGTGAATGGGCATCGGTTGAAGCCCTATTTCAGTGGAGGAGTTTGCAATGATGACATGGAGGTATTCTTTCTCAAACCTCCGTAAGGTAAGACAGGTACGTCAAGCTAAGTGACGTTAAACAAGCGCTTCTTGGGAGGCAACCCAAGCGTTTTTACAGTTTTCTAGTACTTAGTTTAGTTTTAGGATCGAATAAAAGTCTTAGCAATGGTGTCCCAATTTTCATGTGCATATGCTGGGTTTTCTTGTGGATTTTCGATTATTTACATGTGCCTTAACGTTAATTGACGAAGTTTGAGTCGGTTGAGTGTGTTTTCGATAATCTCTGGTCATGTTTTTATAGTTTATCCAGGCTCTAAGTGTTTTAAAAGAGTTTCTGAATTTTTCTGAGAGTCTGTAAAATTTTCTAAGTAAACCAGAGAACACACACGGCCGTGTGGAATTAACACACGGCCGTGTGTTACCAATTGGAGCTCAACCAGAGAAGACACAGGGGCGTGACTTTGCCCCTGTGAAAAACTTCTGAAGGGGCACACGGCCGTGTGGAATTAACACACGGCCGTGCGAAATTCCGCAGAATTTCAACTCTTTTCCAGAGAGTCCACAGGGGCGTGTGGATGCCCCTGTGAGTGCCGCTGTGCCAAGGCACACGGCCGTGTGGAATTTCCACACGGCCGTGTGAAACTCTGCAGAAAGAACCCCAAACTTCCCGAGAAACCACAGGGGCGTGTGTGAGCCCCTGTGGGAGAGCTTGTCAAGGCACACGGCCGTGTGGTTCATTCACACGGCCGTGTGAAACACTTAGTTTTCTCGGGCAATCCAGAGAGGTCACAGGGGCGTGTGACATGCCCCTGTGACCGGCCTTGTGTTCTTGGCCAGGTTGGGCACACGGGCGTGTGGAAATTCCACACGGCCGTGTGACGTTTTTCAGAGACCTTTTGTGTTCTCCCGAGACTCCACAGGGCCGTGTACCAGCCCCTGTGGATATCTTTGTGAAGGCATACGGCCGTGTGGAATTAACACACGGCCGTGTGGGGTAGTCAGAGAACAAACAGAATGCACACAGGGGCGTGGGTTGGCCCCTGTGAACCCTAATTTGAGAGGCACACGGGCGTGTGGAATCGTGACACGGCCGTGTGAATCCCCAGAACTCCAAAAGCCGACTGATTTCTTTTGGTTTTCACTTGTGCCTCTTCTATTTCCATTCTAAACTCTTCTCCTACCCTCTCCACTAGTTCGCCAACCATCTCAGAGGATTTTTGAGGCGTTTTATTGGAGTTTTCCGGCCGATTCTTAGTATTTCTTCATCCACTCCGTCGGTATGAACTTCAAAGCCTTTTTCTTCTTTACTAAATTCCGAATTTTGATTGTTTGTGATAAAAAAAATTCGTCTGTTTTGCACGGTTTACCTGGCTACTAATGAGTTTACAAGGATTCCTATGAAAACTTTTGTGTGACTTTGGAGTTCTGCTTCTCAACCTTACATCAGTGTCCGCCTGATACTCCACACGGCCGTGTGGATCTCCATTATACCAAAATGACTAATTTTCTTTCAAAACCACTTTGCAGGAATGGCACCCAGGAAAGGCACCAACAAAAGAGCACGAGAACACTCTCCAGAGCCGATCAATGACATTCCATCTGAACACCAAGAAACATATAGACGATTGGCGAAACTCAAAATTGGACAATCTCGATACCTGGACATAGAATATGTAAAACCAGCTGATTGGGGTATTGAAATGGCGGATGAGATTGAAGAGCTTGTTGCGGTAGGAAGTTGGAAGAGCTTGCTAACAATTCGAGATCCAGCGAACCGTTTGCTTACCTTAGAGGTGCTCTCATCATTCAAATTCGACAAAGCAAGTAGAGAGTCGATGAGCGCCAACTCTATACAGTTTCGGGCATGCGGGCATGAGTACAATTTGTCGGTGACACAGTTTTCCATTTACATGGGGTTGTACGACGAGGCATTCACTGAAACGGAGGAGTACAAGAACCTCCCAACTGACTACCCCGGAAATTTGACCCCTCAAAGAGCTTACAAAGTGTTATGTGGACGAGGGAACTATGAGCCCGGTGTATCAAAAGCTACTTGTCTATTACGACCGGCTTATAGATACATTCATGCCATTCTGAGTAGGTCAATAAACGGCCGGGGCGATAGTACAGGAGTTCTTAGTCGGCAGGAACTCCTTTATTTATACTCGATGGTACAAAAGGAGCCACTCCATATTGGGTATATACTCGCCGAGTCCATGCGTCATCAAAGTCAATATCCCAGGCTTGGGACGATTTTCGCAGGACCATACATCACAAAACTTATGAAGGGAATGGGTCTTCGGTCTGCAATCAGAGGGACAGAAAAAACAGTCACACCTTCCCCAATCGACTTGGAGATGCTAAGACAGATGGGCATGGCCTGGAGACATTACCAGCGTTACACACTATACTGGCCCGAGGCATTCCCGGGCGAGGGCTCCCAGGCAGCATTGGGGCCACCCCCGCAGGACACAGAGACAGGGGCAGAGGCTGAGGTACCCCCCACCGCACCGGAGCCACCTCCGGTGCGGATGTTTTCACCGTCTCGAGGCCAGGACAGACTGGAGCGCCTCGAGAGCGTAGTGGGGATCCTACAGACCGAGGTGGCTGAGGTTAGGGCCACACAGATTTCACAGCACCAGGAGGTGATGGCGCAGTTCCAGAGCTTACGACAGACCTTCGAGCAGATTGCCTCCTCCTCCTTCGTGGTCCGACCTCGAGTTTCCACTCCACCACCTCCATCTCCCGCATCACCAGCAGATCCACCTGCACCGACATCAGCCGATCCACCAGCAGATACAGAGCCTCCAGCAGCACCAGAGGCCACCACTCAGGACACCGACGCTGAGGCGTCCTAGATTTTAGATTCTTTTCTTTTATTTGTCATTCTGTATATCTTTACTTTATTTTGGACTTGTAGTACTCAGAAGGGATTCTCCCTCTGAGTATAGCTTTTATTTTGCTTTTTATTTTGTCTCGAGTTGTATTCATTGCTTTACATTTTATATACTCGAGTTTTATTGAGCTTTACTGAACCCTCGTTTATGTGTGCGCAGATGGTCTTGGATGTAAGGATTTTGAGGAATAGTCATTGACACGGTCATGGGATCGTGTGTGCTCCACAAACCATTGAGACTCATCTCTCAATGACCTAGCTCCATCAAATGCAACACTTGGAGTTCAGGGAGTAATGTTTCAATTGCCACTTCCACACTAGTTGCTTTTATCGTTTTCACTTATTATTGTGCTTCTACGCGTACATTGAGGACAATGTACATCTTAAGTGTGGGGGGGAGTTCACATTGCACACACCTTTACTTGTGCGCTCAATTGTTTATGCTAATGTAGCCTATGGCGGTTCACCTTAGTTGCAACGGTTGTATTCTTAGAGTTTAGGAGAATTTTTAACATTGTATCCTATCATGCTCTAGTTCCACTTGAATTTTAGGGGATTTTTGCTCGATTACACCCTATTGCACTACTCACTCTTGAAATCTTTTGGAAACTCGATCTTGAAGTTTTAAAGGACAAATTTATCATCGTTCTTAGTTTTACTTTGGAAAATGCATATATATAAAAATAAAAATAAAATAAAAAAAAAAAAAAAGAGAAAAAGAATAATGAAAATGAAAAGAAAAATGTGAGTTTGTGAATAGTTGCTTTCTTTTATGTATGCATTTGAGGTGGAAAGAGCTACCACCCATGAAGTATGTAGCTACTCTCATAAGTCGGATACAAGTTATGCCCTAATGAGAGAAAGAGCTATCTCATGGGATGCGTGAAAGCTACTACCCCGGTAGAAAGAGCTACCTCCTCGAAAGAGTGAAAGCCACCTTTGGCGGCCGCCTAGGAAAGGGCTACCTTCGAGGATGTGTGAAGCTACTACTTCCTCTCTTAATTTTTTTCGTTCGTAAATAAGTCTTTGTAAATAAGAGTTTGAGGAGTACTCGTTGGTTCTCTTGAGTGAAGTCGCACACACTAACACGTTTTCGAGTTGTTATCCTTTTTAATTCATGTTTTTAGCTAGAGCATTGATAACCTTATGCAATGTTTTGATTTCCCCTTACTTGTAGAATGCTTCTTTTGCACTTTTGGTGAACCTAAGGCCAAGCACTTTCAATTGTTCTTCCCAAGTACTTTCACGTTTTATTTTTGCTTGAGGACAAGCAAAAGCTTAAGTGTGGGGGAGTTTGATAAGTGCTTGTGTTATAGTATCGCGAAGCGCTATTATCTTACATTAAGCATACCTTTTATCAGATTTTATCACTAAATGTGTGCATTTGTGTTCTCTTGTGCATTGAAGGTATTGTGGAGCCTAATTGGAGAAGAAGAATGAAATTAGGTCGCGTTTGCCAATGTTGAGATGTTCTCGGACCAAGCAAGGAACGAAGCACGTATTTGGACTTGTGGATGTGTGCCAACCTCCCTTGGAGGGGCACAAAGGCAGTCACATTCACAACAAGTCCAATCCGTGTTACTTAGGAGAATTTCGCGAAAGAAGAAGACTTGAAGCAATCGGCGCGACCTACCGTTGCTTGTGTGCCCAAGTAATGGCCTCGATGAAGAACAATGGACCTGGGAGGCGTTTCGGCAAGTTACCAAGCCTGTTCAGCTGAAGACCAGTGTTCCAGAGAAGTCACACGGGCGTGTGGAAATTCCACACGGCCGTGTGTTTTGCAATTTCAGCCATCCAGTGAAGACACACGGGTGTGTGGAAACTCCACACGGCCGTGTGAAATTAATTTTTCAGCCGAGACAGAAGCTTCACACGGGCGTGTGGATATTCCACACGGCCGTGTGAAGCCCCCGATAAGTCCAATTTTAAAGCCGCGATTCAACATTATAAAAGGGGATTTTTGCAACCTTTTGGGGGATCTTGGAACCGAACTTTTCCCCAACTTTCTGGAGTGCGGCTAGGGTTTCGGAGAGGGTTTCGTGGAGGTTCTAGCACATCGTCGGCATCGATTCCGAGGTTCGACGTTTGCACAAGACCACGGCCACACCAACTTCGAGGGGGTTTTCATCTATGTCTATGTTTTATGCTTTAATTTTCACATTGATGAACATGTATAGCTCTATGAGGAGCTAAACCCCTCGCGGGGTATTCGGACTTGTGAACTTTAGGGTTCTTATGTTTCTTTGACATTGATTATTATGCTTTCCATCGTTGATGAATAAATTGAGTTTTAATCTTAATTATCTCTTGATATTGTTTTCCCTTAAACGTGACATTAGGGTTGAGAGCAATCTAGGTTTTCCTTTGGAGGTGTGACAACTCCTATAGGATTAGACTACTTAAGATTAAAGAGGGTTGAGAGGGAGAGTTGTGAGGTAGCAATGTACCCCTTTCCCTTCCGATGTGATTTCTCCCTACCTCCGATTCCTTGATTTAATAGCGGTCGAAATAGAGTAAAGCAATAGGTAGATAAACTCCCCTAGGGCTTAATTGCGCAAGCAATAGAGTGAAGGGTTGTAGTGAATCCTATATGCTGGGGCTTAATCTAGACTAGGGTTCTTCCACCTGGACCAAAGGGTTAGAACTATTTTTGTAGGAACAGGTTTAATCACTAGGAATCCCTAGAGCATAATGCAATCCCATATAGTGTGAGGTTTAGGTAGATGGACTCCCCTGGGGCTTAATCATCTAGGTGACAGAGCGAAGGGTGTTGTGAATCCTAATACCAAGGCATAGCGTTGGGGTTAGTCACGGTTGTCCTTAGGTTTGGGACCGTGAGTCTTAGGATTTCCTCGACTTAATTGACATCAATAGGAGGGTATAATATCATAGTCTTGCACTTGAAACATAGATCCTAGAGGTAGCTTGTCCGGATACCCCCTTTTACTCATTGCAAGTCCTTCTCGATTTTCCTATTTGCACCTCTTACTTTCATCCTTCTATTTAGTTTATTGCTTTGCATTATTTTTCACTCATCAATCCTATTATCGTTTCCCGTATTTCGCATAGCTTAATTAGTGAAACCTTATATTCTATCTCCCTATTCCCTGTGGATTCGACTACCTTCTCACCAAGGTAAATTTATTACTTCGACAAGGCCGTGCACTTGCGGTACACACGCAAAAGGTCGTGTCACCTCTCAACTCTCTTCAATCTTAAATAGTCTAATCCTATAGGAGTTGTCACACCTCCAAAGGACAACCATGATTGTTCTCAACCCTAGTGTCACGTCTAAAGGAAAACATTAACAAGATGAAATTAAGGTCGAAACTCAATTTTTATTCATTAATAATGGAAAAGCATAATAACAATGTCAAATAAACATAATAACCCTAGAGTTTACAAGTCCAAAAACCCACAAGGGGTTTAGCTCCTCATGGAGCTATACATGTTCATCAAAATATGAAAGAAAGCACAAAGTAAAGACATCGATGAAAACCCCCTTGCGTATGGTGTGACCGTGGTCTTGTGCGGCTGCCGGATGTCGTTGATGATGCCGATGACGCGCTCTAAACCTCCACAAAGTCCTCTCCAAAACTCTAGCTGCACTCTCCAGAAGTTTAGGAGAAAGATAGGTCGAAAGATATCTCAAAAGTCTCCAAATCGCTCTTTATATTCTTGAGTGCGGCTTTAAAAATCAGACTTATCGGGAATTCACACGGCCGTGTGGAATTTCCACACGGGCGTGTGGAATTTCTAGCTTGCTAGAAAATTAATTCACTCGGCCGTGTGGAATTTTCACACGCCCGTGTGAATTCTCTGGAATTCTCAATTTCGACCGAAGATGAACAACAGCTTGCTACAGCATTTTGCTACACTAACTTGCTACAGTGTTGTTACAGTAATTGTCCCGAAACGCTCCCGAATTCGTTATTCTTCATTGAGGTCGTTGAATTGGGCACACAATCAACGGTACATCATGCCGATTGCTTCAAATCTCCTAATTAGCGAAGTTCCTCTTGCTAGCATGAGTTAGACTTATTGTGAATGTGACTGCCTTTATGCCCCTCCGGAGAAGGTTGGCACACACCCACAAGTCTCTACTCATGCCGTGCTCCTTTCTTAGTCCAAGAATCTTCGCAACAATGGCGAACACAATCTAACTTCGTTCTTTTCCTTCACTTTATCTTCACAACCCTACAATGCACAAAAGTAAACAAATGCACACTTTTTAGTGATAAAATTTGATTAAATTAATGCTCATTGCAAGATAATAACGCTTAAAATTACTATAACATGAGCACTTATCAAATCCCCCAACACTTAAGCTTTTGCTTATTCTCAAGAAAAATAGAACGTGAAAGTACTTGAGAAGAACAATTGAAAGTGCTCGGCCTTAGGTTCACTCAAAGTATGCAAAAGAGGTATTCTATAAGTAAGGGGAAATCAAAACATTGCATAAGGTTACCAATGCTCTAGCTAAAAACTTGAATTAAAAAGGATAAAAACTTGAAAATGTGTTAGTGTGTGCGATTTCACTCAAGAGAACCAACGAGTACTCCTCAAACTTTTGTTAGAAAGGACTTATTTATATACAAAAACAAAAATAAACAGGAAAGGAAGTAGTAGTTTCACACATCCTTGAAGGTAGCCCTTTCCTAGGCGGCCGCCAAAGGTGGCTTTCACTCTTTTGAGGAGGTAGCTCTTTCTACCGGGGTAGTCTCTTTCACGCATCCCATGAGATAGCTCTTTCTCTCATTAGGGCATAACTTGTATCCGACTTATGAGAGTAGCTACATACATCATAGGTGGTAGCTCTTTCTACCCCAAATGCATACATAAAACAAAGCAAATATTCACAAACTCATATTTTTCTTTTTCTCTTTTTCATTCATTTTTTTTTCATTTCATTTTTTTTCATTTTTTTCTGTTTTTTATATGCATTTTCCAAAGTAAAACTAAGAACGATGATAAATTTGTCCTTAAAAACTTCAAGATTGAGTTTCCAAAACATTCCAAGAGTGAGTTGTGCAATATGAGACAATCGAGCAAAAATTCCCTAAAATTCAAGTAGAAACTAGAGCATGATAGGATACAATGTTAAAAATTCTCCTAAACTCTAAGAATACAACCGTCGTAACTACGGTGAACCGCCATAGGCTACATGAGCATAAGCAATTGAACGCACAAGTAAAGGTGTGTGCAATGTGAACTCCCCCCTCCCCCCCATACTTAAGATGTACATTGTCCCCAATGTATGTATGCAAGCACAATACAAGTGAAAAAAAATTGTAAAACAATTAGTGTGGAAGTAGGTAATTGAAACATTACTCCCCTGAACTCCAAGTGTTGCGTTTGATGGAGCTAGGTGCATTGAGAGTTGAGTCCCAATGGGTTGTGAAGCACACACGGTCTCATGACCGTGCCTATGACTATTCCTTAGATTCCTTTCATCCAAGACCATCTGCGCGCACACACACACAAGGGTTCAGTCTAGCTCAATAAAAAATCGAGTATATATAAAGATAAAGCAATGAATACAACTCGAGATAAAAGAGAAAACAAAATAAGGGATAAACTCAGAAGGAAGATCCTTTCTGAGTGCTACAAGTCCAAAATAGAATGAAAAGTACAAAAAAAAGAAAATCAAAAGCAAGTAAAAACTAAAACTACGACGCCTCAGCGTCGGTGTCCTGTGCAGTAGCCTCTAGTGCTGCTGGAGCTGGTGCTGGTTGATCTGCTGCTGCGGGAGCTGGAGAAGGTGGTGGAGTAGGGGCCTGAGGCTGGACCACAAATGGTAATGACACGGCCTGCTCAAGTAAACACTGAATGGTATCAAGCCGTGCCATCGTCTCAGTATGTTGTGCTGTCTATGTGGCCCTGACCTCGGTCAACTATGACTGGAGGATGCCCACAGCACTCTCGAGGCGCTCAAATCGATCCCGGCCTTGAGAAGGCGAGAACATGCACACCGAAGGTGGCTCTGACGTGGTTGGTGGTACCTCGGACTCTATCTCCGTCGGAGGTGGCAGAAGTAGATGCAATGTTGGTTGCGATCCCCCGGCCTCGCCGTCCTCCATTGGCCTTTGTGGTTACCTGTTCAAAATATAGCGCTGATAATATTTCCTGGCCATGCCCATCTATCTCAACATCTCCAAGCTAATTGGGGAAGGTATAAATGTCTTCTGCATTCCTCTGATTGCTTCCCGAAGGCCCATCCCCTTAATGAGTCTTGCAACATATGGCCTTGAAAAAATAGCTCCAAGCCTCGGGTACTGGCCCTGATGTCATATGTAATCTGCCAGAATATACCCGAGATGGAGCGGCTCACTCCGAACCATTGAATGGAGGTAAAAGAGCTCCTGGCGACTTAAGACTCCCGTACTATCGCCCCAGCCGTTCACTAATCGACTCAAAATGGCGTGAATGTATTTATAAGCTGGTCGTGACAGACAAGTGGCTTTCGATACCCCTGGCTCATATTGCCCTTGTCCGCATAACACTCTGTAAGCTCCTTGAGGAGTCAAACTGCCAGGATAATCAGTCGAAAGGTTCTCCTACTTCTCTCACTCTGTATAGGCTTGATCATACAAACCCATGCGAATAGAAAACTGTGTTACTAACATGCTGTAATCTTGCCCAAAAGCCCTGAATTGTATAGTGTCGGCACTTATCAAGTCTTTATGTGATTTGTCGAACTCAAAGGACGCTAGTACTTCCAAAGAAAGTGAGTGGTTGGCCGGTTCTTTAATAGACAACAAACTCTTCCAACTCCCAACCGCTAAAAGTTCCTCAATTTCATCTGCCATGTCGTCCCCCCACTCAGTTGTTCTTAAACAACTCAAATCTATGTATCGAGATTGTCCAAACTTGAGTTTCTCCAATCTATCATGTCTCACTCGGTGTTCAGGCTTAGCGAAGGTAATCTGCTCGTTAGATGACTCGAAGGGCCTCTTACTAGCTGCTTGCTTTGTCCTGTGTGCCATTCCTGAAATAAAATCAATTAATCCACCGTTAAATTTCATTCTGCGAGATTTCACAAGGCCGTGCGGAAATTCCACATGGCCGTGTTGATTATCAGGCTGACAATACCGCACGGTCATGGAATTAGCATTTCATCTTTACAAAAGTAGTTATTCTCTAAAACTCCATGAATGCATTCGTATGAAATTCAATCATGCAAATCAAGCAAAATTACCAACAAAAATGGAGTGAATTAATATTGATGAAGAACAAGGTTTTAAAGTTTTTTTTTTTTTTTTTTACCGGTGATGTTGATGAAGAAAACCTTAAAATCGGCCGGAAAACTCCAAATAAAACCTCAGAAAAGATCGGGGAAGTGATGGAGATGGTCGGAGAGTGTTTGAGAGTGGAAAAACGAATGAGGCATGAGTGAAACCCACAAAGAAATGTATAGCTTTTGAAGTTCTGGGAATCCACACGGCCGTGTACCTCTAAAGTTAAAGTTCACAAGGGCTTACACACTCCCCTGTGTACACTCTGTTCGTTCTCCAGACTACCCCACACGCCCGTGTGCCTTCACAGGGGATTCCACAAGGGCTGGTACATGTCCCTGTGGATTCACGGGAAAACACTGAAAGTCTCTGAAAAATATCACACTGCCGTGTGAAAATTCCACACGGCCATGTGCCCAACATGACCAAGAACACAAGGCCGGCCACAGGGGTACCTCACATGCCCCTGTGGTCTTTCTGACTTACCCAAGAAACCCTTTAATATTTCACACGGCCGTGTGCCTTTCGCAAGCTCTTCCACAGGTGTGGACTCTCTGGAAAAGAGTTTAAGTTCTGTGAGATTTCACACGGCCGTGTGGAAATTCCACCCGGCCGTGTGCCCCTTTTGAGGTTGTTCACAGGGGCATGGACACGCCCCTGTGCCCTCACTGGTTGAGTCCTAATTGGTAACACATGCCCGTGTGGAAATTCCATACGGCCGTGTGTTTTCTCTGGTTTACTTAGAAAAATTCACAGACTTACCGAAAAATTCAGAAACATAAATACGATGCTTGGAGCCTGTGAAAACTATCAAAACAAGACCAGATACCATAGAAAACATGCTCAACCAGCTTAAACTTCATTAATTATCGTTTAGGCACACGAAAACATCATTAATCCATAAGAAAAACACAGCATAAGCACATGAAATTCAGGACACCAAACCTAAGACTTTTATTCAACATAAAACTAAACTGAGTCCTAGAAAAACTGTAAAAGCTTGGGTTGCATCCCAAGAATAGCTTGTTTAACATCACTTGGCTTGACGTACCTGGTCTTACCTTACGGTGGTTTGAGAAAGAATACCTCCTTGTTGTCTTCACAAATTTCACCACCAAAATACGACTTCAACCGATGCCCATTCACTTTAAACGTACCCTTTTTCGGATGAGTGATCTCAACTGCCCCATGGGCTGATACATGCGTAACCGTATATGGGCCAAACCATCTCAATTCAAGTTTCCTGTGGAAGAGCCGTAATCTTGAATTGAACAATAGTACTTTATCGCCCACTTTAAATTCTTCAGGTGACTTAATGTGTTTGTCGTGCCACCTTTTGATCCTTTCTTTATAGATTCTGGTATTCTCATACGCTTTCAACCTCCACTCATCAAGCTCATTAAGATGGAGAAATCTTTGCTCACCGGTCTTTCTTAAATCAAAGTTCATCGCCTTGATTGCCCAATACACCTTGTGTTCAAGCTCCACCGGCAAGTGACATGACTTCCCATACCCCAAATTGTACGGTGTAGTTCCTATCGGAGTCTTGTATGCTGTTCGATGAGCCCAAAGTGTATCATCTAACCGTTCAAACCAATCTCCCTTTCCTTGCTCTACAGATTTCATCAAAATCCTCTAGAGCTCTCTATTGGTCACCTCGACTTGTCCACTAGTTTGTGGATGGTACGGGGTTGCAAGGCGATGGTGTACTCCGTATCTTTTCAGCACTTTTTCCAATTGGACGTTGTAAAAATTTGTTCCTCGATCACTAATGATAACTCGTGGAGTCCCAAACTGACAAACAGCCTCTTTAAGAATTTTACCACCATCCTAGCATCATTAGTCGGCAGTGCTTGAGCTTCGACCCATTTAGAGACATAATCGACTGCCACCAATATGTATTGGTTCCCATTGGACTTCGGAAATATCCCCATGAAATCAATACCCCAAACAACAAATACCTCACAGAATTGCATAGGGTTTTGAAGCACTCGTCTCGCCACGAAAAATTTCCTGTCCTTTGGCAACTATCACATCGAAGAACAAATTGGTGCGCATCCTGGAATAGAGTCGGCCAATAAAACCCTGCAGCCAAAACCTTCTCTGCAGTACTACTAGATGCGTAATGGCCTCCAACCGGTCCGGAATGACAATGAGCAAGGATATCCCATCCTTCCTTCCTGGAGACACATCTCCGAACCACATGGTCTGCTCAAATGCGGAAAAGGAACGGATTATCCCAAAAGTAATGCTTCAGATCATTAAAGAATTTCTTCTTCTGTTGAAATGTAAGCCCTTGTTTGAGCACCTTTCCTGACTAGTAATTGGCAAAATCTACAAACCATGGAACATCACCTGATGCTTCTGAATTCTCCATTGAGTATAAGTGTTCCTCCGGGAAAGAATCATTGATTTCCCTACTTGATGGCTCTTGCCCAATACTTCCCTCTAACTGAGATAAGTGGTATGCCACCACATTTTCAGTCCCTTTCTTGTCCTTTATTTCCATATCAAACTCTTGCAGTAACAGTATCCACCTGATCAACCTTGGCTTCGCATCAGCATTATTCATGAGATAACGAAGAGCTGAATGGTCTGTAAAAACAATGACCCTCGATAGGATGAGATACGGCCTGAATTTATCAAGGGTGAATACCACTGCTACTAATTCCTTCTCTGTGGTGGTGTAGTTCTCTTGAGCCACTGTGAGAGTTTTACTCGCATAATAAATAGGTTGGAACTGTTTCCCCTTCTTCGCCCCAAAATTGCTCCAATAGCATAATCTCATCCATCTCACATGAGCTCTGATAGATCACCCGCAAGTGCACGGGGTCGCCAAGTAATACCCCTCACGCACGCGTGAGGGGGTTGTATTCCCAAGGGCCCGAGAATCTACCCTTACTTCCTCTTTGCAATGCTGTTTAACCGATAAAGCTTGAGTTAAAGAAATTGATGAAAAGCAAACAAGCAAATATAAAATAAATGCAAGATGACTAAGGCAAAATACGAGAAATTCAATTGTTAAGAATGGTCACGGATGAGGATTCCCTTAGGGGCTACTAAAGTGCGTTTGGAGGCTTGAACTAACATGAATGTGGCAATGATGGACCGAGAAAACCCTAGACTAGGCCAACCCGATGGTCACGGAAATTGGTCCCTAATCCGGTACGGGTATTGGAATACGGTATTTTCACCGCTATAGTATTTCTACCGCCCAAATCCCCACACGATTGCTAAGGGTACAATGGCTTTCTCAAACTAGGGTTAAAGCAACAACTAGGTACTTAACCCTAGGAGTGGAGGGGTACAAATACCCGATGGTCATGGCGTATTTATACGTATTCCCTTCCAAAGTTGGTGAGTCTAACACTAGGGCAATGGTCATGCAACCTATCAATTAATAGATCAATTGATGCATAGAGTTCTCATACATATCAAGCAATTAAAACACCAAGCAATGGATCACAAACATGCCACAAACAATGAATTAGAACAAAGCATCCAAAATACACAAGTTCACCCCCAAGGTTCACCTACATCCGGTGACCTTGGGGTTTAGTTCCTTATGATCAAGAAATACAACACAAAGTACATGAAACCAAACACCAAAAGCATAAGAAGGACTCCCTCAAGAGATGAAGGCCGGAGAAGTTCCAAAGACGCCACACAAAGGGGTGGCTTCCCTTATCTTCAACCTTCCAAATCCAAGCTCTAGGGTGAAGATCATTCCTAAAATCTTGCTTTCCTCACCAAATCCATGCCTAGAAGAATTTGAGTGGTGGTGAGAGCTCCTAGAAGAAAACACTTGATGCCCTCCAAAACCCTAGCCAAAGTCCTTTAAAAGATGAATTCGGGCAAGTTCACGGGTGACCTCACGGTCCATAAACGGCCCGTGAGGGAGCCTGTAATACGGGCTAAAAGAAACCGCAAAGTTGTGATTTTGCACAGTAAACCGCTACAGTAAACTGCTACAATAACTACTCACGGACGACCTCACGGCTGTAAGCCTGCCCGTGAGGGTTTCCAGATTTCATTTTCCTTTCAACTCTTCGCGCTTCAGGCAGCTACAGTAATGCTACAGTCTCGGGACCCTAATACGACGGTTTCGGTGTAGATTTCCTCTCAAATCGCGTCGGTGGGGTCACCAAAGCATATAATGTACTTGAAACACGAAATAAAACAATTTAGACCAAAAAGGGCATCGATTCGTTAATAAAACACTGAAATACATGCGAATACATACGTGCAAAATGTGTACATTTAGACGTTTATCAAACATCGCCACACCTAAGCGTTTGCTTATCCCCAAGCAAACACACATGAAGAACAGGGGCAGAAAGATAAACGACTAAATGTACGACCTCAAGCCCAAAAGTGAAGGACTCCACGGGCACACTAGATTGAAATCAAGAAGTGAGCTGTTCTAGTGATAGTCGAGTAATGATAGCTCTGTCTTTTCTAAAGTGCCCTCAGTGAGTGTGTGCTGACTTCCATCTTGTTCTCCACACCTTGGATTACCCCAGGATGTCTATTCACTCCACACACAATAATAATGAAATTAAAGTGTTAAAAACATCCTCAGTACTCAATTAAAAGTCTTTTGGTTCCTAAGTAAAACTTTAGCACCTCAAGTGATTACGTAGAAGGCTCCAGGGGATCAAGATGCCACAACTTACTTACTTATGTACAACATACACACTTTTTTTTTCTGAGTCCCCGACTAACATAGACTGCCCGAAAATCTTTCAGACGGATGCACATGCTGGTTAGGCACAAGAGTCACCCATCCTACTTGATTACAGTCTACATAGACGCATTCGTGCTGAACTAGCAGAGGAATACTGTCATAGACTCGTTTTTTTTTTGTATCTTAAACCCCTTGAACAACTTACTACAATAGATCACTTTCAGGCTAAAGCAAACAACAAAGGAACTCAAAAGCTTTTAAAAGAATATTGAAGATAGAATTTAACACATTAATGCCTGATAAGTGCTTGTGTTATAGTATCGCAAAGCGCTATTATCTTACATTAAGCATACCTTTTATCAGGTTTTATCACTAAATGTGTGCATTTGTGTTCTCTTGTGCATTGAAGGTATTGTGGAGCCTAATTGGAGAAAAAGAATGAAATTAGGTCGCGTTCGCCAATGTTGGGATGTTCTCGGACCAAGCAAGGAACGAAGCACGTATTTGGACTTGTGGATGTGTGCCAACCTCTTTTGGAGGGGCACAAAGGCAGTCACATTCACAACAAGTCCAATCCGTGTTACTTAGGAGAATCTCGCGAAAGAAGAAGACTTGAAGCAATCGGCGCGACCTACCGTTGCTTGTGTGCCCAAGTAATGGCCTCGATGAAGAACAATGGACCCGGGAGGCGTCTCGGCAAGTTACCAAGCCTGTTCAGCTGAAGATTAGTGTTATAGAGAAGTCACACGGGCGTGTGGAAATTCCACACGGCCGTGTGAGCCATTTTCCAGCCAGACAGAGAAGTCACACGGGCGTGTGGAAATTCCACACGACCGTGTGTTTTGCAATTTCAGCCATCCAGTGAAGACACACGGGCGTGTGGAAATTCCACACGGCCGTGTGAAATTAATTTTTCATCCGAGACAGAAGCTTCACACGGGCGTGTGGAAATTCCACACGGCCGTGTGAAGCCCCCGATAAGTCCAATTTTAAAGCCGCGATTCAACAATATAAAAGGGGATTTTTACAACCTTTTTAGGGATCTTTGGACCTATCTTTTCCCCAACTTTCTGGAGTGCGGCTAGGGTTTCGGAGAGGATTTCGTGGAGGTTCTACCGCGTCGTCGGCATCGATTTCGAGGTTCGACGTTTGCACAAGACCACGGCCACACCAATTCGAGGGGGTTTTTCATTGATGTCTATGTTTTATGCTTTATTTCTCACGTTGATGAACATGTGTAGCTCTCTGAGGAGCTAAACCTCTCGTGGGGTATTCGGACTTGTAAACTTTAGGGTTTCTTATGTTTCTTTGACATTGATTATTATGCTTTCCATCGTTGATGAATAAAATTGAGTTTTTAATCTTGATTATCCTTTCATATTGTTTTCCCCTAAACGTGACATTAGGGTTGAGAGCAATCTAGGCTTTCCTTTGGAGGTGTGACAACTCCTATAGGATTAGACTACTCAAGATTAACGAGGGTTGAGAGGGAGAGTTGTGAGGTAGCAATGTACCCCTTTCCCCTTCGATGTGATTTCTCCCTACCTCCGATTCCTTGATTTAATAGCGGTCGAAATAGAGTGAAGCAATAGGTAGATAAACTCCCCTAGGGCTTAGTTACGCAAGTAATAGAGTGGAGGGTTGTAGTGAATCCTATTTGCTGGGGCTCAATCTAGACTAGGGTTCTTCCACCTGGACCAAAGGGTTAGAATTACGTATAGGAACAGGTTTAATCACTAGGAATCCCTAGAGCATAATGCAACTCCACATAGTGTGAGGTTTAGGCAGATGGACTCCCCTGGGGCTTAGTCATCTAGGTGACAGAGTGAAGGGTGTTGTGAATCCTAACACCGGGCATAGTGTTGGAGTTAGTCATGGTTGTCCTTAGGTTTGGGACCGTGAGTCTTAGGATATCCTCGACTCAGTTGACATCAATAGGAGAGTATAATATCATAGTCTTGCACTTGAAACATAGACCCTAGAGGTACCTTGTCCGGATACCCCCCCTTTTACTCATTGTTAGTTCTTCTCGATTTTCCTACTTGCACTTCTTTCTTCCATCTCTCTATTTAGTTTATTGCTTTGCATTATTTTCACTCATCAATCTTATTATCGTTCTCCGTATTCTGCGTAGCTTAATTAGTGAAACCTTATATTCTATCTCCCTATTCCCTGTGGATTTGACTACCTTCTCACCAAGGTAAATTTATTACTTCTACAAACCAGTGCACTTGCGGGATACACGCAAGGGGTCGTGTCAATGCCAAAATAATTGTGATGGGTTAGTAGGAGTATACAAAATGGAAGTTCTCATGAACAGGTATAAAGGTGCACTAAAGGTGAAACAGAGCTACAATTAAGTACAGATAAGATACAGCTCACGACTATCATTCTACCAAGCCTGGAAGTTCTAAACAATGTAATCATACCTATCATAGGTATCATACGCATGTAAAGGCATGTAGCAATAAAAACTACTCCTAGAAATCCATCCCCACACCTAAAGCTGTACATTGCCCCCAATATACAAAGGTCAGCAGCACAGGGTGGGAAAATAAACATGTAAAGTGCATAATAGGAGTAAAGAAACTTCCATAGTCAACTGATGCAGTTTGTGAATTGATCCTGTAGACTTGGGGACAGATGGGGCAAGAGAGGGCATGGAGTGCGCAACCATAATATCCTCAACCTGAAAATACAGCAAGCGCAGATCATGACTCCAGAAATAATAAAATCAGAGGAAAGCAAGCAACAAAAGTTCCACACACATAACATAAGTTTAGTAGGGACGAAGCCCTGACTAACTCACAAGTACAGAATGCAACTAAAAGTAAAAGTACACACAAATACAAAACAAACTGAATGAAAGTAAAAAGAACAGGTGTGGTGTACAGTCTAGGGGTCAGAGGGAAAGGAAAGTGCCGTGCAGGTCGTGGCCGCAGAGGTGGTGTCGACAGACGATGAAGAACTGCGCAAAAGCGCCAAGATGTCGGCAGTGGTAGCCTCGATGCGGCCTACAGAAGCAGCAAGGTCTCGATGTCTCCTGTCTAAAATCTGAAACTGCTCGTGGACCTCGGCACTAAATGATTCAAACCTTTCCTCCAAAGAGAGTCTATGCTCCCGGGTCTCGGTGTGGTGCTCGGGCTCCGACTCAAAGTGGGCATCACTATCTGTGTCATCGGTGTCATGAGATGGACCGGTATCATCCTGTCGTCGCGCGAGTCGATAGGAAGAACCCCGTCGCTCAACCATACCGATACTAATCAATGTTTGCATGGCGGGTGGAGCAATAGTGCCAACAACAGTCATGCCTTGGGTGTGTTCAATGAGCCCCATGCCCTTGATCATCCTTGTAATGTAGGGCCCCACGTATATGGCTCCAAGGCGAACAAACTTTCCTTGATGGTCAAGGACCTCCGCAATCAAATGTCCCAAGTGAAGGGGTACCGCTATATAATGCTGTATAGCATCAATAAGTCCGTGCGGGAAACCACCCCCGTAGAGTCCAACCGGCCCCCAACATCCCGTGTCAACAATGCGTGAATATATCAATGGGCCGGGTCCTTTAATTGGGATGCTTTCTTGGTCCGGGACTTGCGAGCGATAGTGGTCCAATAGGATGCCGTAGTCACCGGGCGCGGGAAATCCTTGCCAAGATTCTTGAACTCGGGCATCTGGGTGTATGCTTCGGTGTAGAAGCCCATGTAGACTCCTAACTGTTCATGTGTGATCCTGTAGCTCTTTCCAAAGGCACAAAATGAAACGTAGCCGGGTTGGCGGGAGAAGGGATTGTACTTGTAAATTTCGAAAGTGCTCAACACTTCGAGGGTCAATTCTTTATATGAAGGTTCTTCAATGGAGAGTAGCTTGTCCCAACCCCCATGTGAAATGAGCTCAAACACGGCTTCATCCAACCCTAAAATCTTCAATGTGTCCCAATCAATCATTCGAATGGTTCCAAAGTTCTTGCGTGATAGTAGAGCAAAACTAGGTTGAAAAATTGAAAATTCAATGAAAACCTATCATTGCTACAGTAAAACCGAAAAATTTTGCAAGAACCTTGCTTGGAAAATGGCCAATCCAAGAATACAAACAATCCAAAATACCAAAACAAAGTCATGGCATACCAAGAGACAAAGATCCACATAACAAACACCCCAAACAACCATGAAAACACCATGATCTCAAGAAAAAGTGTTTACCCAAAAACCTAGGGTTTTATGAGCAAACCTTAGAGTGAATCCGGCCCGAAGAGGAGTTTTTCTTCAAAGTTTTTGCACACAATGAGTTTGGAGGAGGAGGAGAGTTATTTAATGCAAAAAAAATGAGAAAAAAATGGTGAAGAAGTGAGGGAAAAATGAGAGGAAGAAGTGAGTGAATGAGTGGGGAAGAAGAGGGACCAAAGGGGGCTTAAGAGAGCCCAAGCCCGAGGGTCTCACGGCCTAGCTCACGGCCATGAGCCAGACCGTGAATCCTCTTGGTTTGGCTCACGGCCTTGCTCACGGGCCATGAGCCAGGCCGTGAGCGCTCTCGGGATGGCTCACGGCCTTGCTCACGGGCGTGAGTAAGGCCGTGAGCCCCTAGAGACTCACTTGGCCAATGTTTTAACACTCAAAAACGATTCTCCACTTGGTTTGGTAATGAAATACACTCAACCAAAGCTCAAAAACACTTAAAATGAGGCCGAATAAAGCATGAAAACATTCAAATCATGGTGATCATGAAGTCTAAAACATAATGCAACTAGCACAACACACAAACATACAAATACGATTTAAATAAAACAACGAACAAGAAGAACACACAAGAACAAACCCTAGGGAGCTAACATGCTAAGACATAACAAAAATACGAAAAAGAGAAGCACAAGCACTCAAACAACAAGAGAATGAAATTGCAATGAATTTAAAACTTGGGTTGCATCCCAAGAAGCGCTTGCTTAACGTCGTTTGCTTGACGTGCATTACCTCCATGTTCATTATGGTGGGACAAAGGGAGGGAACTTACCTCCAATCTTCGATGATGAAATATTACCCAAAAAATAAGGTTTCAATCGTTGACCATTGACTTTAAAGGTTCCCAAATTTGGATGAGAGATCTCGACGGCCGCATGAGGGAATACTTGTGTTACATTGTAAGGGCCATACCATCGCGATTTTAATTTTCCAGGAAATAACCTCACCCTTGAGTTGTAAGGTAGCACTTGGTCCCCGGGTTGGAAACACTTGGCTTGCTTGATATGCCTTCGCCCTTTCTTTGTACTTCACCGATGTGTCATATGCCCAAGCTCGCCACTCATCCAACTCATTCAATTGGAGCTTCCTCTTGCGCCCACACAGCTGGGGGTCAAAGTTGAGTTGCTTGATAGCCCAATAAGCCTTGTGTTCAATTTCTACCGGCAAGTGTCACGCTTTACCGTAGACCAATCTATAAGGTGTTGCCCCGATGGGTGTCTTATATGCAGTTCTATATGCCCAAAGTGCATCATCGAGCAAATCGGCCCAATCTCTCCTATGGTGGCCAACTGTCTTTTCCAATATGCGTTTCAATTCTCTATTGGAGACCTCAACTTGGCCACTGGTTTGTGGGTGATAGGAGTAGAGATCCTGTGTGACACACCGAAGTGTTGCAAAACCTTCGTGAACTGAGAGTTGCAAAAATGAGTACCTCGGTCACTGATAATTGCCCTAGGTGTTCTGAACCGGGAGAACAATTTATTTAAGAATTTCACAACAACTATTGCATCACACGATGGAAGGGCTTGTGCCTCTAGCCACTTGGATACGTAATCGACCGCCACTAGGATGTATTTGTTACCATGTGAGCTAGGGAATGGGCCCATGAAGTCGATTCCCCAAACATCGAATATCTCACATGCTTGGTTCCATGATTGTGGCATTTCCTCTTTTTTTGGAATGTTTCCAGTCCGCTGACATCTATCACAACATTGTACCATCATTTGGGCATCATGAAACATGGTTGGCCAATAAAACCCCGCATTAAGAATCTTTCTAGCCGTTCTATTTCCACTGTAATGCCTACCTGTTGGGCCTGAGTGATAGTGTCTTAGGATGTCATGCCCTTACTCCACTGAAATACACCTGCGAACAACTTGATCAGCGCAAACCCTAAACAAGTAAGGGTCTTTCCAGACATAATGTTTTAAATCAGCGAAAAATGGTTTTCTTTGTTCGTGAGTGAACTCTTTAGGAAGGGTTTTTGCTGCCAAGTAATTTGCAATATCAGCAAACCATGGAGTATCCTCTTCGGTCACCACTTGAACACCGCACAGCTGTTCCCCAGGGAATGTATCATTGATTTCTGTCCTCTCTAACATAACATCATTGGGACATTCAAGGCGGGAGAGATGATCAGCAGCTAAGTTCTCTGCCCCCTTTTTATCTCGTATTTCTAAATCAAATTCTTGTAATAGAAGCACCCAACGGATTAAGCGAGGTTTAGCATCAGACTTGTTCAGCATATATTTTAAAGCAGAATGGTCGGTGAAAACAATCACCTTGGAAAGCACCAAGTATGACTGAAATTTGTCGAATGCAAAAACTACAGCCAGCAGCTCCTTCTCGGTGGTTGTATAATTTTCCTGAGCATCGTTCAAAGTTTTACTTGCATAATAAATTGGATGAAAATGTTTGTCCCGTCGTTGCCCAAGCACAGCACCAACTACATAGTCGCTTGTATCACACATTAGCTCAAATGGCGAGTCCCAGTCAGGTGAGACCATAATTGGTGCCTCTACCAATCTCCTTTTGAGTGTTGAGAAGGCATTCATGCAATCACTATTGAAATCAAATGGAGCATCCTTCTCTAACTATTTTGTCAATGGTCGAGCAATGGATGAGAAATCTTTCACGAATCTTCTGTAGAACCCTGCACGCGCAAGAAAACTTCTCACCGACTTCACAGAAGTCGGGGGAGGTAGCTTCTCAGTAGTGGTGACCTTAGCCTTGTCTACCTCAATCCCTTGCTTAGAAATTTTATGCCCGAGTACTAGACCCTCTTTGACCATGAAATGGCATTTTTCCCAGCTAAGTACTAGGTTTGTTTCTTCCCATCTGCGCAAGACCCTTTCATGATTTTTGAGGCACAACTCAAATGAATCACCAAAAACTAAGAAGTCATCCATAAACACCTCCATGATATCTTCCACCATGTCCTCAAAAATAGCCATCGTACATCTTTGGAAAGTGGCTGGCGCATTACAAAGCCCGAAGGGCATCCGCCTGTAGGAAAATGTACCATAAGGACAGGTGAAGGTAGTTTTCTCCTGGTCTTCTGGAGCTATGGGAATTTGGAAGTATTCGGAGAGACCATCCAAGAAATAATAGTGTGAGTGTCCAGCAAGTCGCTCAAGCATCTGATCGATAAATGGTAAAGGAAAATGATCTTTCCTTGTAGCATCATTGAGCTTCCTGTAGTCTATACAGACCCTCCAACCCGTCACCGTTCTGGTAGGGATGAGCTCATTATTCTCATTCATTACAACCGTCATGCCCCCCTTTTTAGGCACGACTTGCACTGGACTCACCCATGCATTGTCAGAAATGGGATAGATAATTCCCGCATCGAGAAGTTTGGTGACTTCATTCTTCACTACTTCCTTCATATTAGGGTTCAGTCTTCGTTGGGGTATTGCCATAGGCTTGTGATTGTCTTCCATGAGAATTTTATGAGTATAGAATGCCGGACTGATCATCTTAATATCAGCAATTTTCCAAGCGATGGCCTTCTTGTGTTTCTTGAGTATGTTTAGGAGTCTATCCTTTTGCTGTGCAGTCAAGTCTGATGCGATGATGACAGGAAGTGAAGAATTCTCCCCCAAGAAGGCATACTCCAAATGATCCGGTAGCGGTTTCAATTCAAGTTCAGGAGGTTCTTCAAATGATGATTTCAATCTTCCGTAGTTCCTAAGGTCACGTTTATCCATTCTGTCGTCCCCTGATTCGGATGGACTGTCACTGTTTGAACTGTCTTTTTCAACCAGTATCTCCACCCTTTCAGAGTTTGGGACCTCCCCTTGCATAAAATTGCACTCCACGGGGCCATCTGACCCTTCATCAACTGTAGTCACTGACTCTAAGTGTCCATCTGCACAATTTCTCACTAGATAATTGATAGGGTTTTGTGGGCGGCTAGGTGAGTGGGAAGATACAACAAGTTCCACCAACTCAGACTGCATGTATGATTGGAGTAGGGATACAGTGGTATGATTTCTCTGGGTGGTATTGGTAGAATCCTCACAGTACTGTCTCATCCACTGATCATCAAACATGCCTGAGGGGCAGAGAAATGGTTCCTGTGGACAATAAGAGTTTCCCGAGTAAGCAGTTGGGAACATGATTAAATATGTATTTGCGAACACAGGAAAATGAATTGAGAAGATAAAATGCAAAACGATAGATAATGGAATATATACAAAGGATGATAAATGCAAAACAAGAAAATGGTCAAATCAACACGCGCTAAGTTTTTCGAGTATTTCTCGTGGGGTCCCCGGCAACGGCGCCAAAAACTTGATAGATCACTCGCAAGTCACGGGGTCGCCAAGTAATACCCCTCACGCATGCGTGAGGGGGTCGTATTCCCAAGGGCCCGAGAATCTACCCTTACTTCCTCTTTGCAATGCTGTTTAACCGATAAAGCTTGAGTTAAAGAAATTGATGAAAAGCAAACAAGCAAATATAAAATAAATGCAAGATGACTAAGGCAAAATACGGGAAATTCAATGGTTAAGAGTGGTCACGGATGAGGATTCCCTTAGGGGCTACTAAAGTGCGTTTGGAGGCTTGAACTAACATGAATGTGGTAATGATGGACCGAGAAAACCCTAGACTAGGCCAACCCGATGGTCACGGAAATTGGCCCCTAATCCGGTACGGGTATTGGAATACGGAATTTCCACCGCTACGGTATTTCTACCGCCCAAATCCCCACACAATTGCTAAGGATACAATGGCTTTCTCGAACTAGGGTTAAAGCAACAACTAGGTACTTAACCCTAGGAGTGGAGGGGTACAAATACCGGATGGTCACGGCGTATTTATATCTATTTCCCTTCCAAAGTTGGTGAGTCTAACACTAGGGCAATGGTCATGCAACCTAGCATTTCCTAGATCAATTGATACATAGAGTTCTCATACATATCAAGCAATTAAAACACCAAGCAATGGATCACAAACATGCCACAAACAATGAATTAGAACAAAGCATCCAAAATACACAAGTTCACCCCCAAGGTTCATGATAAGTGCTTGTGTTATAGTATCGCAAAGCGCTATTATCTTACATTAAGCATACCTTTTATCAGATTTTATCACTAAATGTGTGCATTTGTGTTCTCTTGTGCATTGAAGGTATTGTGGAGCCTAATTGGAGAAGAAGAATGAAATTAGGTCGCGTTTGCCAATGTTGAGATGTTCTCGGACCAAGCAAGGAAGGAAGCACGTATTTGGACTTGTGGATGTGTGCCAACCTCCTTTGGAGGGGCACAAAGGCAGTCACATTCACAACAAGTCCAATCCGTGTTACTTAGGAGAATTTCGCGAAAGAAGAAGACTTGAAGCAATCGGCGCGACCTACCGTTGCTTGTGTGCCCAAGTAATGGCCTCGATGAAGAACAATGGACCCGGGAGGCGTTTCGGCAAGTTACCAAGCCTGTTCAGCTGAAGACCAGTGTTCCAGAGAAGTCACACGGGCGTGTGGAAATTCCACACGGCCGTGTGTTTTGCAATTTCAGCCATCCAGTGAAGACACACGGGCGTGTCGAAATTCCACACGGCCGTGTGAAATTAATTTTTCAGCCGAGACAGAAGCTTCACACGGGCGTGTGGATATTCCACACGGCCGTGTGAAGCCCCCGATAAGTCCAATTTTAAAACCGCGATTCAACATTATAAAAGGGGATTTTTGCAACCTTTTGGGAGATCTTGGAACCGAACTTTTCCCCAACTTTCTGGAGTGCGGCTAGGGTTTCGGAGAGGGTTTCGCGGAGGTTCTAGCACATCGTCGGCATCGATTCCGAGGTTCGACGTTTGCACAAGACCACGGCCACATCAACTTCGAGGGGGTTTTCATCTATGTCTATGTTTTATGCTTTAATTTTCACATTGATGAACATGTATAGCTCTATGAGGAGCTAAACCCCTCGCGGGGTATTCGGACTTGTAAACTTTAGGGTTCTTATGTTTCTTTGACATTGATTATTATGCTTTCCATCGTTGATGAATAAATTGAGTTTTAATCTTAATTATCTCTTGATATTGTTTTCCCTTAAACGTGACATTAGGGTTGAGAGCAATCTAGGTTTTCCTTTGGAGGTGTGACAACTCCTATAGGATTAGACTACTTAAGATTAAAGAGGGTTGAGAGGGAGAGTTGTGAGGTAGCAATGTACCCCTTTCCCTTCCGATGTGATTTCTCCCTACCTCCGATTCCTTGATTTAATAGCGGTCGAAATAGAGTAAAGCAATAGGTAGATAAACTCCCCTAGGGCTTAATTGCGCAAGCAATAGAGTGAAGGGTTGTAGTGAATCCTATATGCTGGGGCTTAATCTAGACTAGGGTTCTTTCACCTGGACCAAAGGGTCAGAACTATTTTTGTAGGAACAGGTTTAATCACTAGGAATCCCTAGAGCATAATGCAATCCCATATAGTGTGAGGTTTAGGTAGATGGACTCCCCTGGGGCTTAATCATCTAGGTGACAGAGCGAAGGGTGTTGTGAATCCTAATACCAAGGCATAGCGTTGGGGTTAGTCACGGTTGTCCTTAGGTTTGGGACCGTGAGTCTTAGGATTTCCTCGACTTAATTGACATCAATAGGAGAGTATAATATCATAGTCTTGCACTTGAAACATAGATCCTAGAGGTAGCTTGTCCGGATACCCCCTTTTACTCATTGCAAGTCCTTCTCGATTTTCCTATTTGCACCTCTTACTTTCATCCTTCTATTTAGTTTATTGCTTTGCATTATTTTTCACTCATCAATCCTATTATCGTTTCCCGTATTTCGCATAGCTTAATTAGTGAAACCTTATATTCTATCTCCCTATTCCCTGTGGATTCGACTACCTTCTCACCAAGGTAAATTTATTACTTCGACAAGGCCGTGCACTTGCGGTACACACGCAAAAGGTCGTGTCAAGTTTTTGGCGCCGTTGCCGGGGAATAGGCGTTTTAGATATTTGTTTTTCACTACTTTAGCTATTCACTTCGCACTCTATCTCATATTTTCTTTACCTATCATTGTTCTTATTTTTCTTTTCTTTATTTTCGGCTCCAGGTTATGACCCGTGGGAACCCTTCAATACTTGTTGAAGGAGACCCAGACATTGGAAAAAGAACACATCGTAAAGGGAAAGAACCTGCACAAGAAGCATCAAATCAAGCCGATATTGAGACAGAAGGGTCAGAGACAATGGCAGAACAGAACGAGCAGCAGCGAACGTTGTCTGATTTTGCTAGACCCGCAGTTATGGGGACCCAATCAAGCATTGTCAGGCCCCCAATTACAGCAATGAATTTCGAATTGAAGCCATCGTTCATTCAGATGCTGCAGCAGTCCGCACAGTTTAATGGGTTAGCCGATGAAGACCCTAATAGTCACATAGAAAATTTCTTGGAAGTGTGTGACATGTTGAAGATAAATGGAGTGACGGACGATGCAATTCGATTGAGAGCCTTCCCGTTTTCATTGAAAGGAAAAGCAAGGCATTGGTTGCACTCATTACCGAGAGCCTCCATTACTACGTGGGAGGAGATGGCCGAGGCATTCTTGGCTAGATACTTCCCACCGGGGAAATCTGCAAGGCTCCGGAATGAGATATCATCCTTTGTACAGATGGAATTGGAGTCTCTATTCGAGACATGGGACAGGTTCAAAGAGCTCCTTCGCAAATGTCCGCAACATGGATTCCCCGAGTGGATGATTATTCACACATTTTACAACGGGTTGAATCCGAGTACAAAGCAACTCTTAGATGCGGCGGCCGGAGGGACTCTTGGAAGCAAGACTCCCGGTGAAGCTCGGCACCTTGTAGAGGAGATGGCTATGAATAGTTATCAATGGAACTCAAGGGATAGGAAAAAGGTTGCCGGAATTCATGAGGTTGATGCGGTTACATCATTGGCAGCACAAGTGGAATCGTTGAGTAAGAAGCTAGATGCTCTCGCTTCGCCAAGAGTTGCGGCCATCACTACTTGTAACGGTTGTGGGGGAGGACATGCTTCAAGCGATTGTCCTATTGCTATTGGAGGCACTAGTGCGGTGGAGCAGGCCGATTTTGTGGGGAATTCATATCGAGGACAAGGCCAAGGCAACCCGTATAGTGGTACATACAATCCGGGATGGAAGAACCATCCGAACTTCTCTTGGAGCAATCAAGGACAGTCACAACAGAACAAAAATAGTGCACCACCGGGATTTCAAAGTCAACAATCTCCGAATTTAGAAAGCCGAGTGACCGGGTTGGAGGGAAAGATGACTGATCTAGAGAGAGCCCTCACACGGTTCGTTTCTTCTTCGGATGCAAGGTTCCAATCGGTGGAAGCTACTCTTCGCAATCACACCGCTTCCTTACACAACTTGGAAAACCAAGTAGGACAAATTGCGAAAACTTTGGCGGAGAGACCTCAAGGTAGTTTGCCTAGCAATACGGAGACCAACCCAAGAGAACAACTAAAGGCAATAACCTTGAGAAGTGGTAAGGAGGTTGAGGGACATCTCCCTCTTGAGAAGACTAAGGACTCACCCGAAGTCGTGGAAATAGAGGATGAAGCACCAAAGGAGAAAGAGGTGGCACCCCCACCTTATAAGCCGAGAATTCCCTATCCTTCACGATTGAAGAATGACCAAGACAATGAGCAATACAAGAAATTTCTGGGTGTCTTCAAGCAATTGCACATCAACATTCCATTCGCGGAGGCATTAGCCCAAATGCCCAAGTACGCGAAGTTCTTAAAAGACCTCTTGACCAATAAGAGGAAGTTAGAGGAAAGTGCATCCGTCATCCTCGATGCAAACTGTTCGGCAGTGCTACAGAAGAATATGCCAAGCAAGAGGAAGGACCCCGGAAGTTTTATCATACCGTGCAATATTGGTGATATGGGTGAGGAGATGGCACTAGCCGACTCGGGGGCAAGCATCAATGTCATGCCCTACACATTCTTCCAAAAGCTAGGCTTGGGCGAGCCTAGACCTACCCGGATGACACTTCAGCTTGCAGATAGATCGGTGAGGCATCCGAGGGGTGTTGTTGAAGATGTGTTGGTGAAAATGGATAAGTACATTTTCCCGGTCGACTTTGTAGTGCTTGATGTAGACGAGGATGTCGAGGTACCGCTGATCCTTGGGAGGCCGTTCTTGCGCACTTCCAAGGCTTTGATAGACATGGACGGTGGAGAGCTCACACTTAGGGTTGGGGACGACAAGCTCACTTACCGCCTCGCCGAAGCCATGCGACATTCTCTTGATTTTGATGATGCTCTATATTATCTTGATGTCACTGATGATTGCATTGATGAATATATGCAGGATATGTTTAACCCGGATCCATATGAAGGGTGGCCGGACCAAGACATAGAGACTGAAGAGGAAGAAGTGCTCGCGCTTGTTTCAGTTGAGATAGACATCAAGAAGGAGAAGGAGCTTACGAAGAAAGTCCTTCGGAGATTGAAGCGGTCGAGACGTCGCCACAACAAGAACCCCAACAAGAAAGGGGATGAGCATTCACGGAGTAAGGGTGTTTCACCCGTGTGTGGTAACAAACTCGATAATTCTCCCTCTACCTTGCAACGATTATGCAATGCTTGCTTTCAAATTTTAGGGAAGAGGGCAAATTCCACTCATAAACCTCTGTAAGGTAAGACAGGTACGTCAAGCTAAGTGACGTTAAACAAGCGCTTCTTGGGAGGCAACCCAAGCGTTTTTACAGTTTTCTAGTACTTAGTTTAGTTTTAGGATTGAATAAAAGTCTTAGCAATGGTGTCCCAATTTTCATGTGCATATGCTGGGTTTTCTTGTGGATTTTCGATTATTTACATGTGCCTTAACGTTAATTGACGAAGTTTGAGTCGGTTGAGTGTGTTTTCGATAATCTCTGGTCATGTTTTTATGGTTTATCCAGGCTCTAAGTGTTTTAAAAGAGTTTCTGAATTTTTCTGAGAGTCTGTAAAATTTTCTAAGTAAACCAGAGAACACACACGGCCGTGTGGAATTAACACACGGCCGTGTGTTACCAATTGGAGCTCAACCAGAGAAGACACAGGGGCGTGACTTTGCCCCTGTGAAAAACTTCTGAAGGGGCACACGGCCGTGTGGAATTAACACACGGCCGTGCGAAATTCCGCAGAATTTCAACTCTTTTCCAGAGAGTCCACAGGGGCGTGTGGATACCCCTGTGAGTGCCGCTGTGCCAAGGCACACGGCCGTGTGGAATTTCCACACGGCCGTGTGAAACTCTGCAGAAAGAACCCCAAACTTCCCGAGAAACCACAGGGGCGTTTGTGAGCCCCTGTGGGAGAGCTTGTCAAGGCACACGGCCGTGTGGTTCATTCACACGGCCGTGTGAAACACTTAGTTTTCTCGGGCAATCCAGAGAGGTCACAGGGGCGTGTGACATGCCCCTGTGACCGGCCTTGTGTTCTTGGCCAGGTTGGGCACACGGGCGTGTGGAAATTCCACACGGCCGTGTGACGTTTTTCAGAACCTTTTGTGTTCTCCCGAGACTCCACAGGGCCGTGTACCAGCCCCTGTGGATATCTTTGTGAAGGCACACGGCCGTGTGGAATTAACACATGGCCGTGTGGGGTAGTCAGAGAACAAACAGAATGCACACAGGGGCGTGGGTTGGCCCCTGTGAACCCTAATTTGAGAGGCACACGGGCGTGTGGAATCGTGACACGGCCGTGTGAATCCCCAGAACTCCAAAAGCCGACTGATTTCTTTTGGTTTTCGCTTGTGCCTCTTCTATTTCCATTCTAAACTCTTCTCCTACCCTCTCCACTAGTTCGCCAACCATCTTAGAGGATTTTTGAGGCGTTTTATTGGAGTTTTCCGGCCGATTTTTAGTATTTCTTCATCCACTCCGTCGGTAAGAACTTCAAAGCCTTTTTCTTCGTCGATTCTCAATTTAATTCGTTCTTTTGATGATTTCGCCTTTATTAATTGATTTATGAGTATGCAATGTTGCTTAAGAATGAATTAAAGCGAATTAGATTGTAAATTTTGAATTTTTTTTTAACCCACGGCCGTTATACTCTGTCCGCCCGATGATCCACACGGGCGTGTGGAATTAACACACGGCCGTGTGGATTTCTGCAGATTGGTTATTTTGAACTGATTTTGATTGTTTTCTTTTCCAATCTTACAGGAATGTCTTCTAGACCGAAGAAGTCGGCTGGGAAGCGACCCCGTGAGCCCGCACCCCCTCCAGAGGAGACAGAGTTCAGTATACCTGAGCACCAGACCAGGTTTGATAGATTATCCCCACTCCGTTTCGGACAGTCACGATACCCCGACCTGAGCATTATCAGAGAGATCCAGGGGGGTGACGGTATTGCCGAGGAGGTTGAGGAGCTACTTTCGGTGGGTGGCTGGAGGAGATTATTGAGGATTAGAGACCCAGCCATTCGAGGGGTGACACTGGAGTTCCTGGCTTCATTTGAGTTTGACAGGTCATACAGGGATTTTTCCACTCCTGATGCCATTCAGTTCAGGGTATTAGGCCAGCATTTCAGCTTCAGCTTGACCCAGTTTTCGATCCATCTGGGACTATACGATGAGGCCTATACACAGACCGAGGAGTACAGAGATCTTCCTACAGACTACCCGGGCAGTCTTACCCCGCAGAGGGCATACAGAGATTTGTGCGGAGAAGGCCAGTATGAGCCAGGAATCTCAAAGGCCACGTGCTTGTCTCGCCCGGCCTACAGATACTTACATGCCATTCTTAGTAGATCAGTGAGTGGCCGAGGTGATAGTACTGGGGTTCTGAGTCGCCAGGAGCTTCTTTATCTATATTCGATGGCTCAGAGGGTACCACTCCACTTAGGGCACATCTTAGCAGAGTATTTGCGCCATCAGGGCCAGTACCCTAGGGTTGGAGTGATCTTTTCAGGACCCTACATTTCGAGACTCCTGATAGGGATGAGTCTCAGAGACGGAGTACGAGGGGCAGAGAAGACCAGTATACCAATCCCTCTGGGCACAGATACACTGAGGATGATGGGGATGATCCGCAGGACAGGGCCAGGAGTATATACATAGACCATTCCCCAGACAGCGCAGGCCGAGGGCTCCCGGGCAGCATTGGAGCCACCCCCGCAGGACACAGAGACAGGGGCAGAGGCTGAGGTACCCCCCACCGCACCGGAGCCACCTCCGGTGCGGATGTTTTCACCGTCTCGAGGCCAGGACAGACTGGAGCGCCTCGAGAGCGCAGTGGGGATCCTACAGACCGAGGTGGCTGAGGTTAGGGCCACACAGATTTCACAGCACCAGGAGGTGATGGCGCAGTTCCAGAGCTTACGACAGACCTTCGAGCAGATTGCCTCCTCCTCCTTCGTGGTCCGACCTCGAGTTTCCACTCCACCACCTCCATCTCCCGCATCACCAGCAGATCCACCTGCACCGACATCAGCCGATCCACCAGCAGATACAGAGCCTCCAGCAGCACCAGAGGCCACCACTCAGGACACCGACGCTGAGGCGTCCTAGATTTTAGATTCTTTTCTTTTATTTGTCATTCTGTATATCTTTACTTTATTTTGGACTTGTAGTACTCAGAAGGGATTCTCCCGCTGAGTATAGCTTTTATTTTGCTTTTTATTTTGTCTCGAGTTGTATTCATTGCTTTACATTTTATATACTCGAGTTTTATTGAGCTTTACTGAACCCTCGTTTATGTGTGCGCAGATGGTCTTGGATGTAAGGATTTTGAGGAATAGTCATTGACACGCTCATGGGATCGTGTGTGCTCCACAAACCATTGAGACTCATCTCTCAATGACCTAGCTCCATCAAATGCAACACTTGGAGTTCAGGGGAGTAATGTTTCAATTGCCACTTCCACACTAGTTGCTTTTATCGTTTTCACTTATTATTGTGCTTCTACGCGTACATTGAGGACAATGTACATCTTAAGTGTGGGGGGGAGTTCACATTGCACACACCTTTACTTGTGCGCTCAATTGTTTATGCTAATGTAGCCTATGGCGGTTCACCTTAGTTGCAACGGTTGTATTCTTAGAGTTTAGGAGAATTTTTAACATTGTATCCTATCATGCTCTAGTTCCACTTGAATTTTAGGGGATTTTTGCTCAATTACACCCTATTGCACTACTCACTCTTGAAATCTTTTGGAAACTCGATCTTGAAGTTTTAAAGGACAAATTTATCATCGTTCTTAGTTTTACTTTGGAAAATGCATATATATAAAAAAAAAAATTAAAAAAAAAAAAAAAAAAGGAGAAAAAGAATAATGAAAATGAAAAGAAAAATGTGAGTTTGTGAATAGTTGCTTTCTTTTATGTATGCATTTGAGGTGGAAAGAGCTACCACCCATGAAGTATGTAGCTACTCTCATAAGTCGGATACAAGTTATGCCCTAATGAGAGAAAGAGCTATCTCATTTGATGCGTGAAAGCTACTACCCCGGTAGAAAGAGCTACCTCCTCGAAAGAGTGAAAGCCACCTTTGGCGGCCGCCTAGGAAAGGGCTACCTTCGAGGATGTGTGAAGCTACTACTTCCTCTCTTAATTTTTTTCGTTCGTAAATAAGTCTTTGTAAATAAGAGTTTGAGGAGTACTCGTTGGTTCTCTTGAGTGAAGTCGCACACACTAACACGTTTTCGAGTTGTTATCCTTTTTAATTCATGTTTTTAGCTAGAGCATTGATAACCTTATGCAATGTTTTGATTTCCCCTTACTTGTAGAATGCTTCTTTTGCACTTTTGGTGAACCTAAGGCCAAGCACTTTCAATTGTTCTTCCCAAGTACTTTCACGTTTTATTTTTGCTTGAGGACAAGCAAAAGCTTAAGTGTGGGGGAGTTTGATAAGTGCTTGTGTTATAGTATCGCGAAGCGCTATTATCTTACATTAAGCATACCTTTTATCAGATTTTATCACTAAATGTGTGCATTTGTGTTCTCTTGTGCATTGAAGGTATTGTGGAGCCTAATTGGAGAAGAAGAATGAAATTAGGTCGCGTTTGCCAATGTTGAGATGTTCTCGGACCAAGCAAGGAACGAAGCACGTATTTGGACTTGTGGATGTGTGCCAACCTCCTTTGGAGGGGCACAAAGGCAGTCACATTCACAACAAGTCCAATCCGTGTTACTTAGGAGAATTTCGCGAAAGAAGAAGACTTGAAGCAATCGGCGCGACCTACCGTTGCTTGTGTGCCCAAGTAATGGCCTCGATGAAGAACAATGGACCCGGGAGGCGTTTCGGCAAGTTACCAAGCCTGTTCAGCTGAAGACCAGTGTTCCAGAGAAGTCACACGGGCGTGTGGAAATTCCACACGGCCGTGTGTTTTGCAATTTCAGCCATCCAGTGAAGACACACGGGCGTGTGGAAATTCCACACGGCCGTGTGAAATTAATTTTTCAGCCGAGACAGAAGCTTCACACGGGCGTGTGGATATTCCACACGGCCGTGTGAAGCCCCCGATAAGTCCAATTTTAAAGCCGCGATTCAACATTATAAAAGGGGATTTTTGCAACCTTTTGGGAGATCTTGGAACCGAACTTTTCCCCAACTTTCTGGAGTGCGGCTAGGGTTTCGGAGAGGGTTTTGCGGAGGTTCTAGCACATCGTCGGCATCGATTCCGAGGTTCGACGTTTGCACAAGACCACGGCCACACCAACTTCGAGGGGGTTTTCATCTATGTCTATGTTTTATGCTTTAATTTTCACATTGATGAACATGTATAGCTCTATGAGGAGCTAAACCCCTCGCGGGGTATTCGGACTTGTAAACTTTAGGGTTCTTATGTTTCTTTGACATTGATTATTATGCTTTCCATCGTTGATGAATAAATTGAGTTTTAATCTTAATTATCTCTTGATATTGTTTTCCCTTAAACGTGACATTAGGGTTGAGAGCAATCTAGGTTTTCCTTTGGAGGTGTGACAACTCCTATAGGATTAGACTACTTAAGATTAAAGAGGGTTGAGAGGGAGAGTTGTGAGGTAGCAATGTACCCCTTTCCCTTCCGATGTGATTTCTCCCTACCTCCGATTCCTTGATTTAATAGCGGTCGAAATAGAGTAAAGCAATAGGTAGATAAACTCCCCTAGGGCTTAATTGCGCAAGCAATAGAGTGAAGGGTTGTAGTGAATCCTATATGCTGGGGCTTAATCTAGACTAGGGTTCTTTCACCTGGACCAAAGGATCAGAACTATTTTTGTAGGAACAGGTTTAATCACTAGGAATCCCTAGAGCATAATGCAATCCCATATAGTGTGAGGTTTAGGTAGATGGACTCCCCTGGGGCTTAATCATCTAGGTGACAGAGCGAAGGGTGTTGTGAATCCTAATACCAAGGCATAGCGTTGGGGTTAGTCACGGTTGTCCTTAGGTTTGGGACCGTGAGTCTTAGGATTTCCTCGACTTAATTGACATCAATAGGAGAGTATAATATCATAGTCTTGCACTTGAAACATAGATCCTAGAGGTAGCTTGTCCGGATACCCCCTTTTACTCATTGCAAGTCCTTCTCGATTTTCCTATTTGCACCTCTTACTTTCATCCTTCTATTTAGTTTATTGCTTTGCATTATTTTTCACTCATCAATCCTATTATCGTTTTCCGTATTTCGCATAGCTTAATTAGTGAAACCTTATATTCTATCTCCCTATTCCCTGTGGATTCGACTACCTTCTCACCAAGGTAAATTTATTACTTCGACAAGGCCGTGCACTTGCGGTACACACGCAAAAGGTCGTGTCAGTTCACCTACATCCGGTGACCTTGGGGTTTAGTTCCTCATGATCAAGAAATACAACACAAAGTACATGAAACCAAACACCAAAAGCATAAGAAGGACTCCCTCAAGAGATGAAGGCCGGAGAAGTTCCAAAGATGCCACACAAAGGGGTGGCTTCCCTTGTCTTCAACCTTCCAAATCCAAGCTCTAGGGTGAAGATCCTTCCTAAAATCTTGCTCTCCTCGCCAAATCCTTGCCTAGATCACCCTCCAAATGCTTCTCCTTCCTCAGAATTTGAGTGGTGGTGAAGCTCCTAGAAGAACACACTTGATGCCCTCCAAAACCCTAGCCAAAGTCCTTTAAAAGATGAATTCGGGCAAGTTCACGGGTGACCTCACGGTCCATATACGCCCCGTGTGGGAGCTTGTAATATGGGCTACAAGAAACCCCAAAGTTGTGATTTTGCACAGTAAAACTGCTACAGTAACTGCTCATGGACGACCTCACGGCTGTGAGCCTGCTTGTGAGGGTTTCCAGATTTCATTTTCCTTTCAACTCTTCACGCTTCAGGCAGCTACAGTAATGCTACAGTCTCAAGACCCTAATACGACGGTTTCGGTGCAGATTTCCTCTCAAATCGCGTCGTTAGGGTCACCAAAGCATATAATATACCTGAAACACGAAATCAAACAATTTAGACCAAAAAGGGCATCGATTCGTTAATAAAACACCGAAATACATGCGCATACATACGTGCAAAATACATACATTTAGACATTTATCAAGCTCGAATGTCTCGTTCCACTCAGGTGTGACAAAAATTGGAGGTTGCACCAGTTTCTTTTTTAGCACATTGAATGCCGCTGTACATTCTTCACCAAAATCAAACGGAGCATCTTTTTTGGGGAGTTTGGTCAATGGTTGTGTGATTTTCAAAAAATCCTTGATGAACCGTCTATAGAATCCTGCATGACCCAAGAAACTCCAAATCCCCTTAACATTTGCTGGTGGAGGAAGCTTGTCTATAACTTCGATTTTGGCTTTGTCTACCTCCATACCTGACACGACCCCTTGCGTGTATCCCGCAAGTGCACGGGTTTGTCAAAGTAATAAATTTACCTTGGTGAGAAGGTAGTCGAATCCACAGGGAATAGGGAGATAGAATATAAGGTTTCACTAATTAAGCTATGCAGAATACGGAGAACGATAATAAGATTGATGAGTGAAAATAATGCAAAGCAATAAACTAAATAGAGAGATGGAAGAAAGAAGTGCAAGTAGGAAAATCGAGAAGGACTAACAATGAGTAAAGGGGGGTATCCGGACAAGCTACCTCTGGGGTCTATGTTTCAAGTGCAAGACTATAGTATTATGCTCTCCTATTAATGTCAATTGAGTCGAGGATATCCTAAGACTCACGGTCCCAAACCTAAGGACAACCGTGACTAACTCCAACACTATGCCCCGGTATTAGGATTCACAACACCCTTCACTCTGTCACCTAGATGACTAAGCCCCATGGGAGTCCATCTGCCTAAACCTCACACTATGTGGAGTTGCATTATGCTCTAGGGATTCCTAGTGATTAAACCTGTTCCTATACGTAATTCTAACCCTTTGGTCCAGGTGGAAGAATCCTAGTCTAGATTGAGCCCCAGCAAATAGGATTCACTACAACCCTCCACTCTATTACTTGCGTAACTAAGCCCTAGGGGAGTTTATCTACCTAATGCTTCACTCTATTTCGACCGCTATTAAATCAAGGAATCGGAGGTAGGGAGAAATCACATCGAAGGGGAAAGGGTACATTGCTACCTCACAACTCTCCCTCTCAACCCTCGTTAATCTTGAGTAGTCTAATCCTATAGGAGTTGTCACACCTCCAAAGGAAAGCCTAGATTGCTCTCAACCCTAATGTCACGTTTAAGGGAAAACAATATGAAAGGATAATCAAGATTAAAAACTCAATTTTATTCATCAATGATGGAAAGCATAATAATCAATGTCAAAGAAACATAAGAAACCCTAAAGTTTACAAGTCCGAATACCCCACGAGGGGTTTAGCTCCTCATAGAGCTATACATGTTCATCAACGTGAGAAATAAAGCATAAAACATAGACATCAATGAAAAACCCCCTCGAATTAGTGTGGCCGTGGTCTTGTGCAAACGTCGAACCTCGAAATCGATGCCGATGACGCGCTAGAACCTCCACAAAACCCTCTCCGAAACCCTAGCCGCACTCCAGAAAGTTGGGGAAAAGATAGGTCCAAAAGATCCCTCCAAAGGGTGCAAAAATCCCCTTTTATATTGTTGAATCGCAGCTTTAAAATTGGACTTATCGGGGACTTCACACGGCCGTGTGGAATTTCCACACGCCCGTGTGAAGCTTCTGTCTCGGCTGAAAAATTAATTTCACACGGCCGTGTGGAATTTCCACATGCCCGTGTGTCTTCACTGGATGGCTGAAATTGCAAAACACATGGCCGTGTGTAATTTCCACACTCCCGTGTGACTTCTCTGTCTGGCTGGAAAATGGCTCACACGGCCGTGTGGAATTTCCACACGCCCGTGTGACTTCTCTGGAACACTAATCTTCAGCTGAACAGGCTTGGTAACTTGCCGAAACGCCTCCCGGGTCCATTGTTCTTCATCGAGGCCATTACTTGGGCACACAAGCAACGGTAGGTCGCGCCGATTGCTTCAAGTCTTCTTCTTTCGCGAGATTCTCCTAAGTAACACGGATTGGACTTGTTGTGAATGTGACTGCCTTTGTGCCCCTCCAAAAGAGGTTGGCACACATCCACAAGTCCAAATACGTGCTTCGTTCCTTGCTTGGTCCGAGAACATCCCAACATTGGCGAACGCGACCTAATTTCATTCTTCTTCTCCAATTAGGCTCCACAACACCTTCAATGCACAAGAGAACACAAATGCACACATTTAGTGATAAAACCTGATAAAAGGTATGCTTAATGTAAGATAATAGCGCTTCGCGATACTATAACACAAGCACTTATCAAACCCCCCCACACTTAAGCTTTTGCTTGTCCTCAAGCAAAATAGAACGTGAAATTACTTGGGAAGAACAATTGAAAGTGCTTGGCCTTAGGTTCACCAAAAGTATGCAAAAGAAGCATTCTACAAGTAAGGGAAAATTAAAACATTGCATAAGGTTATCAATGCTCTAGCTAAAAACTTGAATCAAAAAGGATGAAAACTCGAAAGCGTGTTGGTGTGTGCGATCTTACTCAAGAGAACCAACGAGTACTCCTCAAACTTTGATTAAAAAGGACTTATTTATATACAAAGATAAAAAAATAAAGGTGGAAGTAGTAGCTTCACACATCCTTGAAGGTAGCCCTTTCCTAGGCGGCCGCCAAAGGTGGCTTTCACTCTTTCGAGGAGGTAGCTCTTTCTACCGGGGTAGTAGCTTTCACGCATCCCATGAGATAGCTCTTTCTCTCATTAGGGCATAACTTGTATCCGACTTATGAGAGTAGCTTCATACATCATAGGAGGTAGCTCTTTCCACCCCAAATGCATAATCAAAACAAAGCTAATATTTACAAACTCATATACTTTTTTTTTTTTTATGCATTTTCCAAAGTAAAACTAAGAACGATGATAAACTTGTCCTTAAAAACTTCAAGATTGAGTTTCCAAAAGATTCCAAGAGTAAGTTGTGTACTAAGATGATTCGAGCAAAAATTCCCTAAAATTCAAGTGAAAACTAGAGTATGATAGGATACAATGTTGAAAATTCTCCTAAACTATAAGAATACAACCGTTGCAACTGAGGTGAACCGCCATAGGCTACATTAGCATAAGCAATTGAACGCACAAGTAAAGGTGTGTGCAATGTGAACTCCCCCCCCCCCCCCCCCACACTTAAGATGTACATTGTTCTCAATGTACGCATATAAGCACAATAATAAGTGAAAACGATAAAAGCAATTAGTGTGGAAGTGGCAATTGAAACATTACTCCCCTGAACTCCAAGTGTTGCGTTTGATGAAGCTAAGTCATTGAGAGTTGAGTCTCAATGGTTCGTGGAGCACACACGATTCCATGACCGTGTCAATGACTATTCCTCAAAATCCTTACATCCAAGACCATCTGCGCACACATAAACGAGGATTCAGTAAAGCTCAATAAAACTCGAGTATATAAAATGTAAAGCAATGAATACAACTCGAGATAAAAAGAAAAAGCAGAATAAAAGCTATACTCAGAAGGAGAATCCTTTCTGAGTACTACAAGTCCAAAATAAAGTAAAGATATACAGAAATGACAAATAAAAGAAAAGAATCTAAAATCTAAGACGCCTCAGCGTCGGTGTCCTGAGTGGTGGCCTCTGGTGCTGCTGGAGGCTCTGGATCTGCTGGTGATGCTGGAGCTGCTGGTGCTGAGGGAGATGGAGGTGGTGGAGTGGACACCCGAGGTTGGACCACGAAGGAGGAGGAGGCGATAATCTGCTCGAAGATCTGTCGCAAGCTCTGGAACTACGTCATCACCTCCTAGTGCTGTGTAATCTGTGTGGCCCTAACTTCGGCCACCTCGGTCTGTAGGATCCCCACTGCGCTCTCGAGGCGCTCCAGTCTGTCCTGGCCTCGAGACGGTGAAAACATCTGCACCGGAGGTGGCTCCGGCGCGGTGGGGGGTACCTCGGTCTCTGTGTCCTGCGGGGGTGGCTCCAATGCTGCCTGGGACCCCTCGCCCGGGAATGCCTCGGGCCAGTATAGCGTGTAACGCTGGTAATGTCTCCAGGCCATGCCCATCTGTCTCAGCATCTCCAAGTCGATTGGGGAAGGTGTGACTGTCTTTTCTATCCCTCTGATTGCAGCCCGAAGACCCATTCCCTTCATAAGTCTTGTGATGTATGGTCCTGCAAAAATCGTCCCAAGCCTGGGATATTGACTTTGATGACGCATGGACTCGGCGAGTATATACCCAATATGGAGTGGCTCCTTCTGTACCATTGAATATAAATAAAGGAGTTCCTGCCGACTAAGAACTCCTGTACTATCGCCCCGGCCATTTATTGACCTACTCAGAATGGCATGAATGTATCTATAAGCCGATCGTAATAGACAAGTAGCTTTTGATACACCTGGCTCATAGTTCCCTCGTCCACATAACACTTTGTAAGCTCTTTGAGGGGTCAAATTTCCGGGGTAGTCAGTTGGGAGGTTCTCGTACTCCTCCGTTTCAGTGAATGCCTCGTCGTACAACCCCATGTAAATGGAAAACTGTGTCACCAACAAATTGTACTCATGCCCGCATGCCCGAAACTGTATAGAGTTGGCGCTCATCGACTCTCTACTTGCTTTGTCGAATTTGAATGATGAGAGCACCTCTAAGGTAAGCAAACGGTTCGCTGGATCTCGAATTGATAGCAAGCTCTTCCAATTTCCTACCGCAACAAGCTCTTCAATCTCATCCGCCATTTCAATACCCCAATAAGCTGGTTTTACATATTCTATGTCCAGGTATCGAGATTGTCCAATTTTGAGTTTCGCCAATCGTCTATATGTTTCTTGGTGTTCAGATGGAATGTCGTTGATCGGCTCTGGAGAGTGTTCTCGTGCTCTTTTGTTGGTGCCTTTCCTGGGTGCCATTCCTGCAAAGTGGTTTTGAAAGAAAATTAGTCATTTTGGTATAATGAAGATCCACACGGCCGTGTGGAAATTCCACACGCCCGTGTGGAGTATCAGGCGGACACTGATGCAAGGTTGAGAAGCAGAACTCCAAAGTCACACAAAATTTTTCATAGGAACCCTTGTAAACTCATTAGTAGCCAGGTAAACCGTGCAAAACAGACGAAATTCTTATCACAAATGATCAAAATCCGGAATTTAGTAAAGAGGAAGGCCTTGTTGTTCTCACCGACGGTGGGGATGAAGAAAAATTCGGAGTTTGGTCGGAGGGCTCGAGAGGAAACCTTAATGACCGAAGATATTGGTCGGGAAAGCAGCAAAAGAGGTGGGAGAGTGTTTTGGAGTGAAAGTGGAAGAGACACGAGTGAATTCCAAAAGAAAAACCTTCGGCCTCTTTTGAAGTTCTGGGAATTCACACGGCCGTGTGAAGTAACCACACGGCCGTGTGCCTCAGAAATTAGGGTTCACAGGGGCCAACACACGCCCCTGTGCGCACTCTGGTCACTCTCTGAACTACCTCGCACGGCCGTGTGTTAATTCCACACGGCCGTGTGCCTCCGCAGGGGTCGACACAGGGCCACCCACACGGGCCTGTGGACTCTCGGGAAAACACAGACGCTCTCTGAAAAATTTTCACACGGCCGTGTGAAACATCCACACGGCCGTGTGCCCAACTTGGCCAAGAACACAAGGCCGTCCACAGGGGCACCTCACACGCCCCTGTGGCTTCTCTGACTCGCCCGAGAAACAATAAATGTTTCACACGGCCGTGTGAATAATCCACACGGCCGTGTGCCTTGACAGGCTCTCCCACAGGGGCTCACACACGCCCCTGTGGGTTCTCGGGATGAAAGGGGATTCCTGCAGAATTTTCACACGGCCGTGTGGAAATCTCACACGGCCGTGTGCCTTAGCACAGTGGCACTCACAGGGGCATCCACACGCCCCTGTGGACTCTCTGGAAAAGAGTTGAAGTTCTGCGAAATTTCACACGGCCGTGTGTTAATTCCACACGGCCGTGTGCCCCTTCTGAAGTTTTTCACAGGGGCAAAGTCACGCCCCTGTGTCTTCTCTGGTTGAGCTCCAATTGGTAACACACGGCCGTGTGTTTTCTCTGGTTTACTTAGAAAATTGTACCGACTCTCAAAAAAAAAAAAAAAAAATTCAAAAACTCTTTTCAAACACTTAGAGCCTGTATAAACCATAAAAACACGACCAGAGACTATCGAAAACACACTCAACCGACTCAAACTTCGTCAATTAACGTTAAGGCACACGTAAATAATCGAAAATCCACATGAAAACTCAGCATATGCACATGAAAATTTGGACACCATTGCTAAGACTTTTATTCAATCCTAAAACTAAACTAGGTCCTAGAAAAACTGCAAAACACTTGGGTTGCCTCCCAAGAAGCGCTTGTTTAACGTCACTTAGCTTGACGTACCTGTCTTACCTTACGGAAGTTTGAGAAAGAATACCTCCTTGTCATCATTGCACACTTCTCCACTGAAATAGGGCTTCAACCGATGCCCATTCACTTTAAATGTACCCTTCTCCGGGTGAGTGATCTCCACTGCCCCCTGGGTGAATACTTGCGTAACAGTATACGGGCCAAACCATCTTGATTTGAGTTTTCCGGGGAAGAGCCGCAATCGCGAGTTGAATAACAACACTTTATCGCCCACTTTGAATTCCTTTGGTGATTTAATGTGTTTATCATGCCACTTTTTGATCTTCTCCTTATAGATTCTAGCATTCTCATATGCTTTCAATCTCCACTCGTCAAGTTCATTAAGATGAAGCAACCTCTGCTCACCGGCTTTTTTCAAATCAAAGTTCATTGTCTTGATTGCCCAATATGCCTTGTGTTCAAGCTCCAGCGGTAAATGACATGACTTCCCATAAACCAAATTGTATGGAGTAGTCCCTACAGGAGTCTTGTATGCTGTCCGATGGGCCCATAGTGTGTCATCTAACCTTTCAGACCAGTCTCGCTTCCCTTGCTCTACAGATTTTGTTAGGATCCTCTTAAGCTCTCTGTTGGTCACCTCAACTTGTCCACTTGTTTGTGGATGATACGGGGTTGCAAGGCGATGGTGTACTCCGTATCTTTTCAATACCTTATCCAATTGGAGATTACAGAAATGTGTTCCACGATCACTGATAATCACTCGTGGAGTGCCGAACCTAGTGAACAACCGCTTTAAGAATTTTACCACTGTCCTTGCATCATTTGTTGGCAAAGCTTGAGCTTCGACCCATTTAGAGACGTAGTCTACTGCCACCAGTATATATTGATTCCCGTTAGATTTCGGAAACGGTCCCATGAAGTCAATGCCCCATACATCAAAAACTTCGCAGAATTGCATAGGATTCTGAGGCATCTCGTCTCTTCGCGATAGATTCCCTGCCCTTTGGCAGCTATCACATCGAAGAACAAACTGGTGTGCATCTTGGAATAGAGTCGGCCAATAGAATCCTGCGGATAAGACCTTTTCGGCAGTTCTACTCGAGGCATAATGGCCTCCAACCGGACCGGAATGGCAATGAACAAGAATATCCCATCCTTCTTCTCTTGAGACACATCTCCGAACAACCTGATCCGCACAAATACGGAAAAGGAATGGATCATCCCAGAAGTAATGCTTCAGGTCGCTAAAGAATTTCTTCTTTTGTTGGAATGTAAGCCCTTGCTTGAGTACCTTTCCGGATAGGTAATTGGCAAAGTCTGCGAACCATGGCGCATCATCTGATGGTGAGTCTAGGTCTTTGATTGAGTATAGATGTTCTTCCGGGAAGGAATCATTAATTTCCTTACTCAATGGCTCTTGAACAAAACTCCCTTCTAGCCTAGACAAATGATCTGCTACCACATTTTCAGTCCCCTTCTTGTCCTTTATTTCCATATCAAATTCCTCCAGCAGTAATATCCACCTAATTAACCTTGGCTTTGCATCGGCTTTGTTCATGAGGTAACGGAGAGCTGAATGATCTGTAAAAACAATCACCCTTGACAAGATAAGATACGATCTGAATTTGTCTAGGGCGAACACTACTGCTAACAGTTCTTTTTCTGTGGTGGTGTAATTCTCTTGTGCACCTGTGAGAGTCTTGCTAGCATAATAAATGGGCTGAAACTGTTTTTCTTTCCTTTGCCCCAAAACTGCTCCAACAGCATAATCACTTGCGTCACACATGATCTCAAAAGGCTCATTCCAATCAGGTGTGATCAAAATTGGAGCTTGCACCAATTTGTCCCTTAACACATTGAATGCCGTCTTACATTCTTCCCCAAAATCAAATGGAGCATCTTTTTCGAGAAGTTTAGTTAGTGGTTGTGTGATTTTTGAGAAATCCTTAATAAATCGTCTATAAAACCCTGCATGACCCAAGAAGCTTCGAATGCCCTTTACATTTGATGGTGGAGGAAGCTTGTCTATAACTTCAATCTTGGCTTTGTCTACCTCTATACCCTTCCGAGAGATCTTATGTCCTAAAACAATACCTTCTTGTACCATGAAATGACACTTCTCCCAATTGAGAACAAGGTTTGTTTCTTCACACCTTGTTAGCACTCTCTCCAAATTTTTTAAACACAAATCAAAGGAGTCACCAAACACCGAGAAGTCATCCATGAACACCTCCATTATATCTTCCAAAAGGTCATCAAAAATAGCAGTCATACATCATTGAAACGTTGCGGGTGCGTTGCAAAGTCCGAACGGCATTCGTCTATATGCAAACGTACCATAGGGGCAAGTGAAGGTAGTCTTCTCTTGATCTTCCGGGGCTATAGGGATCTGAAAATACCCTGACATCCCGTCGAGGAAACAGTAAAACTCATGCCCGGCTAACCGCTCTAACATTTGATCTATGAAAGGCAATGGAAAATGATCCTTTCGGGTTGCATCGTTCAACCTTCTGTAGTCAATACACACCCTCCATCCTGTGACCGTTCTGGTTGGAATAAGTTCATTCTTTTCATTCTTGATCACTGTCATTCCACCTTTCTTTGGAACCACTTGCGTTGGACTGACCCAAGCACTGTCAGAGATGGGATAAATAATTCCTGCATCCAACAACTTCACCACCTCTGCCTTGACAACCTCTTTCATGTTTGGGTTCAGTCTTCTCTGGGGCTGAATTACTGACTTGAAATTATCCTCCATTAGAATTTTATGTGTGCAAAACGAAGGATTTATTCCCTTCAAATCTGAAATCTTCCAAGCAATAGCAGACCTGTGCTTCTTTAACATGTTCACCAACTTCTCTTTCTGTTCTAATGAAAGATCAGAGGCTATGATAACAGGGAGTTTCATTCCGTCTGCTAGATATGCATACTCCAGGGGCTGCGGTAATGTTTTTAACTCCAAATCAGGTGGTTCTTCAATGGACGGCCGCAAACGGTTCTCTCTCAATCGATCAATCTCTTCAAACTGACATGATTCTTGTTCTTCTACACTTTCCGTGTTGTTCTGTAAAACTTGGCTATTGAAATGATCTTGGGGTACCACTGCAACCTCTATACTACATGCTTTACGGGTTAAATCGATTGTCTCTACTGAAAAGACCTCCTGTTTCTGTTCTTGACAATATGATTCAAACTGGGAGAGAACTTTCTCTAGAGTCTCTCCTGACTCTTCCCTTGAAGCGGTTGCAGACCTTTCAAATTCATCCAATACCCCATACAATTCACATCCTATGTGCTGTTCCATGCAAGACTGATAAACCTTGGTGTCTTCTTCAACGAAAGGAGTGAGAATTATTTGCTCATACTCAATACCACTCATAACTGCTTGTACTGTGAATGACTGAAATTTCTATTCCACCTCTTCTACTAATCTTGTAAGTGTATCGATCATTTCAGTTGCATAAAGCATCCCTTCTTTTCTGTACTTAAGATCAAGTCAGTGCAAACCACTAAGAACAATGGTAGATAAGGAAAATATGAAATAGAATGCGAAGGGAATAGCCAAAATAGTGAAAAACAAATATCTAAACCGCCAATTCCCCGGCAACGGCGCCAAAAACTTGACACGACCCCTTGCGTGTATCCCGCAAGTGCACGGGTTTGTCGAAGTAATAAATTTACCTTGGTGAGAAGGTAGTCGAATCCACAGGGAATAGGGAGATAGAATATAAGGTTTCACTAATTAAGCTATGCAGAATACGGAGAACGATAATAAGATTGATGAGTGAAAATAATGCAAAGCAATAAACTAAATAGAGAGATGGAAGAAAGAAGTGCAAGTAGGAAAATCGAGAAGAACTAACAATGAGTAAAGGGGGGTATCCGGACAAGCTACCTCTGGGGTCTATGTTTCAAGTGCAAGACTATAGTATTATGCTCTCCTATTAATGTCAATTGAGTCGAGGATATCCTAAGACTCACGGTCCCAAACCTAAGGACAACCATGACTAACTCCAACACTATGCCCCGGTATTAGGATTCACAACACCCTTCACTCTGTCACCTAGATGACTAAGCCCCATGGGAGTCCATCTGCCTAAACCTCACACTATGTGGAGTTGCATTATGCTCTAGGGATTCCTAGTGATTAAACCTGTTCCTATACGTAATTCTAACCCTTTGGTCCAGGTGGAAGAATCCTAGTCTAGATTGAGCCCCAGCAAATAGGATTCACTACAACCCTCCACTCTATTACTTGCGTAACTAAGCCCTAGGGGAGTTTATCTACCTAATGCTTCATTCTATTTCGACCGCTATTAAATCAAGGAATCGGAGGTAGGGAGAAATCACATCGAAGGGGAAAGGGGTGCATTGCTACCTCACAACTCTCTCTCTCAACCCTCGTTAATCTTGAGTAGTCTAATCCTATAGGAGTTGTCACACCTCTAAAGGAAAGCCTAGATTGCACTCAACCCTAATGTCACGCTTAAGTGAAAACAATATGAAAGGATAATCAAGATTAAAAACTCAATTTTATTCATCAATGATGGAAAGCATAATAATCAATGTCAAAAAAACATAAGAAACCCTAAAGTTTACAAGTCCGAATACCCCACGAGGGGTTTAGCTCCTCATAGAGCTATACATGTTCATCAACGTGAGAAATAAAGCATAAAACATAGACATCAATGAAAAACCCCCTCGAATTAGTGTGGCCGTGGTCTTGTGCAAACGTCGAACCTCGAAATCGATGCCGACGACGCGCTAGAACCTCCACGAAACCCTCTCCGAAACCCTAGCCGCACTCCAGAAAGTTGGGGAAAAGATAGGTCCAAAAGATCCCTCCAAAGGTTGCAAAAATCCCCTTTTATATTGTTGAATCGCGGCTTTAAAATTGGACTTATCGGGGACTTCACACGGCCGTGTGGAATTTCCACACGCCCGTGTGAAGCTTCTGTCTCGGCTGAAAAATTAATTTCACACGGCCGTGTGGAATTTCCACACGCCCGTGTGTCTTCACTGGATGGCTGAAATTGCAAAACACACGGCCGTGTGGAATTTCCACACGCCCGTGTGACTTCTCTGTCTGGCTGGAAAATGGCTCACACGGCCGTGTGGAATTTCCACACGCCCGTGTGACTTCTCTGGAACACTAATCTTCAGCTGAACAGGCTTGGTAACTTGACGAAACGCCTCCCGGGTCCATTGTTCTTCATCGAGGCCATTACTTGGGCACACAAGCAACGGTAGGTCGCGCCGATTGCTTCAAGTCTTCTTCTTTCGCGAGATTCTCCTAAGTAACACGGATTGGACTTGTTGTGAATGTGACTGCCTTTGTGCCCCTCCAAAAGAGGTTGGCACACATCCACAAGTCCAAATACGTGCTTCCTTCCTTGCTTGGTCCGAGAACATCCCAACATTGGCGAACGCGACCTAATTTCATTCTTCTTCTCCAATTAGGCTCCACAATACCTTCAATGCACAAGAGAACACAAATGCACACATTTAGTGATAAAACCTGATAACAGGTATGCTTAATGTAAGATAATAGCGCTTCACGATACTATAACACAAGCACTTATCAATACCTTTCCAGGAGATCTTGTGCCCTAAAACAATACCTTCCGGAACCATGAAATGACACTTCTCCCAATTAAGTACAAGGTTTGTTTCTTCACACCTCATTAATACTCTCTCCAAATTCTTCAAGCATAGATTGAAGGAATCACTGAACACTGAAAAGTCATCCATGAACACCTCCATTATATCTTCCAAAAGGTCATAAAAAATAGCAGTCATACACCGTTGGAATGTTGTGGATACATTACACAGTCTGAATGGCATTCGTCTATATGCAAATGTTCCATAGGGAAAAGTGAAAGTTGTCTTCTCTTGATCTTTTGGTGCTATAGGGATCTGAAAATGCCCTGACATCCCATCTAAGAAGCAGTAAAACTGATGTCCGGCCAGTCGTTCTAACATCTGATCAATAAAAGGCAGTGGAAAATGACCCTTTCGGGTCGCGTCATTCAACCTTCTGTAATCAATGGACACCCTCCATCCTGTGACTGTTCTCGTTGGAATGAGCTCATTCTTTTCATTCTTGATTACTGTCATCCCTCCTTTCTTTGGAACCACTTGCGTTGGGCTTACCCAAGCACTATCAGCGATAGGATAGATGATCCCTGCATCCAAAACTTTCACCACTTCTGACTTGACAACCTCCTTCATGTTTGGATTTAGTCTCCTCTGAGGTTGGATCACCGACTTAAAATTATCCTACATTAGGATTTTATGTGTACAAAATGAAGGATTTATTCCCTTCAAATCTAAAATTTTCCAAGCGATTGCAGATTTGTGCTTCTTTAACATTTTCAACAACTTCTCCTTCTGATCCGGGGAGAGATCAGAGAATATGATCACGGGGAGTTTCATTTCTTCTGCTAGATATACATACTCCAAATGTGTTTGCAATGTCTTTAATTCCAAGTCAGGTGGTTCTTCAATAGATGGCCGCAAACGACTTTCCTTCAATCGATCAATTTCTTCAAACTGAAATGATTTTTGTTCCTCAATACTTTCTGCTTTGTTCTGCAAAACCCGACAGTTAAGATGATTGTGGGGTCTCATTGTAGCTTCCATCTCACATGCTTCCTTGGTTAAATCTATGATTCACACTGAAAAGACCTCTTGCATTTGTTCTCGATAGAATGATTCAAACTGAGCAAGGACCCTCTCTAGATTTTCTTCTGAATCCTCACTTAAAGAAGCCAGGGCTGATTTATGGGCGCCGCGTGACACGCTAAAGAAGCGAGCACGCGACTCCCCGACCGCAAGTGCACGGGTCGTCAAGTAATAACTTCTCGTGCGAACACAAGAGGGTCGTATTCCCAAGGGCCCCAAGATCTACTATTACTTCCTCCTAGATGTCACTATCTAGTCGATCAATTCAAGAGTTGTTGTATAAAACACAAATACGAAAATATAGATAAAAGAAAAGCTATAAACAAAATGGACTAAGGCGCACCATTCAAGCAATATAAAGAACAAGTAGCAATGAAAACTAGAGGCCTCGGGCGAGGATCCCCTCGGGAGAAGAACAAGTTAGGATGAATATAGGAAGTTGAGTGCTAAGTTGGCTAGGGTTGATCCGCTAGACTCGGGAGTCGACTACCCCGGAACCTCCGTGGTGTAGCCCTAATCCAATACGGGTCCCACTATCCAAAAGATACCCCTACGATGTCATTGGGAACAGAGAGTCTTGGTTAGGGTTATTCTAATGCGCGCTTTCGGCTAAAACAACCCTAACCACGCGGGGAGCTACCGGCACCCGGAACCTCCGGTGTACCGGCACATTGAATCTCCATTCAATCATTGTGCGACCTAATACATGCAAGCATCCCGCCATACAGATACAATTCATGAATCAAAGCCTATGGAATCCATCGATTGTAGGTTGAACAATAAGACAATAGATTGAAATCAAACAAACAAGCCAACAAACATCTATAAATAAATATCATCCATACAAGTTCCTCTCCCAAGGTTCACCGGAGCCCGGTGGCCTTGGGAGGCTAGTTTCACATCAAAAGAGAGAAAACACAAAATAAACAATGAAAATGCTCATATAAATCTCCCGTAGATGTAGGCTAGAAGGTGGTGACAAAGGCTCGCCGGATCCATGCCGGTTGAGCTCCGTGATGACCTTCTTGAGTGCTTCCTTTCTTCTCCCCTTGAGTTTTGCTCTTCAAGTTGCCTCTCCAATCCGGTGGTGATGATGGAGAATGATGGAGATGATGGTGGAGATGATGGTAGAGAAGGATGGAGGAGAGGGTGGCCAAAGACACCCAAAAACAAGCCCTAGAAACCCTTAAATAACCAAACATGACAAGTTCAGCCCGAGTGTGTGCGGGGCCGCACACAGCCCGCATAGAGCTACAGTGGAATCGCTACAGTGACGGTGCTACAGCAGCACCGCTACAGTGAATGGTGCCTGAAAATCCACTCTTTTCTTGCCCGAAACATGAGGATGCGTGTGAGCTGCAATAAATTCTTTAATTCATGCCGAAACATGGCTCAATCACGCGCGAGATGATCTTCCGATGTCCTGAAACAATAGTAACAAATAAAACACATAAAGGGCATCGGAGTCCTACAAAAATGCATGAAAGTGTATAAAATGTATATAATAAAAGTGATGTATTTAGGCACTTATCAAATACCCCCCTACATGAGCATTTGGTTGTCCCCAAGCAAACAAACATGAAGAGCAAAAGGGATTGATAAGTGGCTAAATACACAATCTCTGGCTTAAGTGTAAGTGCACAATAGCAATTGTAAAACTCAAGATACTAAGTACCAACCACTTAAGAAATTTCATGCATTTAACGGCAATGATATGGTGTGTGTGTGCAACCCCTCTATTTCGAAGCCCTGTAGCCCAAGTTAAGTTGACAGAACCCCGAGGACCACATCTTGAGGCAAATCACACCACTTAGTGGAATTCAGCCTTGAAGTGGTAGAGATGCTCCTAGTAGGCTCCCAAGGATCTTTCCTCTATTGTTCGAACAACCAATGGTCATAACACTTTCTTTTGTTCCACACATATATGTACATGTATAAGTATATATTTACACAATTTTTTTTTTCTAGATGATAAGTGTCTAAATGTATATGTTTTAATATACGTATTTTGTACACTTAGCATGTATTTTGTTAAGAATTGATGCCCATTTTGTGCTTAATCGACTATCATTTATATTGTAGGACACAGGGGAGCCATGAGGAGCACGAAAATGCAATTTGGGCGAAAAAGGATGAAATTCAGGCATCGCAGCACTGCAGCTGGAGCACTGTAGCGTATTTACTGTAGCAGTTGCTGTTGCACCTGAGGAGTTTTGGGCTGGAAATGATGGAAGTGCATAAGAGTGAATAGTGCATCATACGGTGCCGTATAAGGGGCCGTGAGCATCAAAAGACAGTGATTTTGTACTAAGGTTCATGGCCCCCTATCCACCCCAGGATCCATCTATCCACCCCGGGATACACCCCCACATGAGACAAGTTTTGCCTTGTCTTTGCATACCTATCCACGCCGCGATCCATCTATCCACCCCCGGATACTGTGGGAATATATATAGATGTTTTTAGGGCACACAAGGGGACTTTTCGTTGGCCTTTTGGGCCACCGCCACCACTTCATCTTGAGGCTTTCCGGCCACCTTTCGGCGGGGATCCAAGTGTGAAACAAGCACACATCATCACCAAGAGGGAGAGGAGCAAAGGTGAAGGAGTTGGAGTGAAGATCTAAGCCACCATTGATAAACCTTTGAAGCTTCATCCATTCAATGGGATCAAGACCTAGAGGGAGTTTTCATTGCTTCTTTTATGTTTTTGTCTTCCTTGTATGTTGTTCATGTATCCCTTGTCATGAGGGATTAACTTGTCATTGTGTTTGGATTTGGATGAACCCTAGGGTTAATCTTGTGTATGAACTTTGGATGTTGTTATTAATTTAGTTTGATGGTTGTTTGAGATTCAATCTTTCATGCTTTCATGACTAGAATTACATTTGTGGAGAAATCCGTAATTCTTTTATGAGTTGTATGCGTAGATGTGACCTACTCACGTGTACTAGATCTTGGAGAGAATGAAAGGGATTCTTGTGCCGACACGCCGAGAAATTGGGTGCCGGTAGCCCTCCATTGCTAGGTTTAAGCCGAAGGATAGTAGGTTTACTCCTATTAGAGACTTCACGGAGCTCATTGCGATCGTAGGTGGGTTAATACAGAGAGATTCCGATTAACACTCGTATGGGATCAGGGGTTAGTCACCGAGAAATCGGTGTTAATCTAGTCAGGAGGTCTCTAGGTCTCAACTATCATTAATGCATCTTTATATCATCCTTGTTCTGGACTAAATGACAACCCTAGGTGGATTCCTTGTCCAAACACACCCTTCTCATGCTTGATACTCCCTTGATTGTTTACATCCGTGTGTTAGTTACCAAGCCATAGGATTAGTTTAAATTAATTTGTTTGCTTTATTTCTTATCAACTCATATTGAATGGTAGGCTAGAAAATAGATGAAGGGTGAGTAATAGTACTTCCTTGAACCCAGTGGAATACGACCCCTGTGTCACTCACAGGGTATTACTTGGCGATCCCGTACACTTGCGGGGAAGCTATCAAGTTTTTGGCGCCGTTGCCGGGGACATTCAAGGAATATTAGGAAAGCTTGTAGTCTATTACTCTAGTCATTTGCTTTGTAAATATTTGTCTTTGTATGTGTCTTTTACCGTTTTGTGCATATTTATTTATTTTACTTCTTGCTTATTTTCTTTGTTAGCTTATTGTTTTTATTTTTATTTTTTTGATTATTTACACAGGGCCATGGATTTCCAAGAAAAGTTGTTGGCCGCCAAAATTATTGCACTTGAAGAGAAGATAGAAAACTTCCTTGCCATGAAAGCACGCCAGTGCAATCCACACAATAATGACAACTATCCATATTGGCAAGGGCACCAAAAATTTTCAACACATCATCATATTCAACATTGGGAGCACCCTTACCAAGGATTGCCACAAGAGCCCTCCTTTCAAGAACCATGGCATTACCACCCTCTAGTCTTTCAAAGTAGACCATTTATTGGAAGGGATCTGAATACACAGGATGTTCTTGAAAGATTCATGATGAATGCGGATGGTGAACTTGATGCCTTGAATACCGAAAATTTTAATGCCCAGCCTTCTTTTCAAAGCATGGAAAGCCAGATAGGAGTATCTTCCAGTACATCGACCAAGTTGCCACACACTATAGAAGACTTATATGAGAATGACACTAGAAGGGAAGAGAACAAGGGTGAAGTTGAGGTGGAAGTTAATATTGAGGTGTTGGAGGTTGAGGAAGCAATTGTGATACCCTCAATACCTTGTGAGCAAATGATAGATGTTCCAACTCAAGGTGAAGTTGAAGATGAAAGAGGGGAGGATGACAACATGGCCATAGAAAAATGTGAGGAAGTGGAAGAAGCTCAATCGACTACATTTGAAGACACTACTTGCCTCAACATTAACCATTTCATGAATCAATCGATAATTTTCAAGTGCAAAAAGACAATTTTGGGGATTGTATTTGAAGATGCGGGTAGGAAGTTAAGGCCGTCCTTGAACCCACCAATGCCGGGCTTGGACAATTCCCAACCAAAAATATTCCCATGGCGGCCCAAACAAATTTTGTGGGCTATTTGTGATCATTCAAGAGTGGTTGAGACAAGAAATGTGGATAGGATGTTTAAGCAACCAATTAATCCACCCATGCCAAGCTTGACAAGTTCTCAACCCAACTTGTTTCCTTGGAGACCCAAACAATACTCATGGGTAGTTCAAGGCCATCTAATAAGTGTCGAGGAAGAAGATGTGGGTAGCAGGTGGAAACCATCCATGGACCCACTTGTGCCGAGCTTGAATAACTCTCGACCAAAGCTTTTTCCATGGAGGCCCAAGCAACTTTGTGGTGGGGTACTCAAAGGAATTCTTGCCAGGAACAAAGAAGAAGCAGGGAGGATGCTCAAATCAACCAAGGATCCGCCTAAGTTCAAATTGCATAACTCCCGGCCCAAGCTTTTTCCATGGAGGCCAAATGGTGACTCATGCTTGACCTCCAAATTTTCATCATTCCGGAAGGTATGTTTCATATTTCTTGGTAGTTCTTATGCCACTTCTAGCCGGGATGAACACACCGTTTTCAAGCCTCCTTAGGTAAGAAAGAGGTACGTCGAGCTAATGACATTAAACAAGCGCTTCTTGGGAGGCAACCCAAGCCTTAAATTCTTCATTTTCTTCTTTTTATGTTTTTAGTGGAGTGTGGTTTGTGTATTTGTTGTGTATGCTTGTGTTTCTTTCATGTTTTTATTTGTTTGAATAAGTCCATGCTTGTTTTCCTTGTACATTCTTCTTATCATTGTTTGTGTGTTTTAATTGATAAACATCTTGAGAATCATGTTTTTGTTATTATATCATGCATTACATCGAGTTTTTTAAGCATTTCTTTCAAGTTAGAGGTGTTCTTAATCACTTCATGGCCTTCATTGGGTGTTTTGGGTTGCATTTGAAGAGTTTTTGAAGCTTTCCAGGTCCTCACGGCCCTAAGGGGGCCGTTTGGAGGGCCATGAGACGATTCCAGTGAGTTTGGCTTGTGTCTCACGGCCCCACTTACGGCCGTATATGGGGCCGTGACAAATTTCCAGTGAAAATGGCCTAGGGCTCACGGCCCCCTTCACGGCCGTATGGGGGAGGCCGTATGCCACGGCTCTTGGACTTATATCTTCACTATTTTCTTCATAACTCTCTCATTTCTCATCCGTTTTCCATCATTCTTTCACCGTTTTTCTTCATTTTTCTTCCTATACACGATTTTAATACTTCCAAGGACTTATTTTGCATGAATTTGTGGGAGTTTTGCTGTTATCGTCACCGACCCCCCAAGGTACCTCTCTCTACACCCTAGCTTTGAGCATGAATATTTCCTCTCCCTTTCTCTTATTTTTTTAAGATGAATGGATATCAATGTATGGGATATTGGTTGTTTGTTGTTTTTATGGGTTTTTGGAGTAATTTACAAGCTTTGTAAAAATGTTTTTTGCTCCATGTACAAGGGAAGCTCTTGCCATTTTTTTTTTGGGAAGTACTGTAGCACATCTTGAATTCTTTCACACTCCCATCATGAAAACCCTTGATTTTCTTATATTTGGGCCTGACATTGTCTCATATTTGTTATCCCTTAGAAACACTTATAATAAGAGGGAATTGGACACCATGATTGTGAATGGACAAGGACTAGCATGGACATTTTGTTTTGTTGTTTTAGACTTTAGTTTCTAGCTTGTGTGTTCTTTTTGTGTTTTGTTTGAGTCTTTGCATGACTACTCCCCATCTCTCCTTTGTTAATTTTGTGGAATGATGATGTGCCCTTTTTGCCTTGTAGGGAATTAAGGGAAATTTGGTGAGCTTCTTCGCATTCAATGGAGATTGGACCCGACATGTATAGCTCACCGTACTCTATGTTCGGGTCACACATCGCTAGTTGCACAAGATAAACCGGGGAAGTTCATTTTCACCCTCCTCTAATGTTTTCATTGATTATATTGCCATGTTATCCATGATTAGTGTACATTGAGGGCAATGTACAACACTAGGTGTGGGGATGGGTGTATTACATATATTATGGCCATATTTACATGCTAGTGTTATCAATGATCGCTTTGTTCATTCTTGTTAGATTCTTCAAGCATGAACTAATGATTGATGTGAGGTACATATTTTTGTGCTCTATTGAATCCTGTTTTACCTCTAGTATTGTCTTGTGCACTGAATTTTTTGTTGATGCCCTAGGAATAGCCAACTTGACTACTTTAACTCTCTTGTATGCTTAACACACAACCTTGAGTACTTGGCCTTAGAAGACTAAGTTCTATCCTTCAATGAAGTCCTAAGAACTTCTAAGCCTTATTGAGCTAGTCCTAGTTTTGTAACTAGTAGTGTAGTCTAAAGACATGATCTAGGGTGAATATCAAAAAAAAAAAAAAAAAAAAGAGTCTATGTCAGTATTCCTCTGCTAATGAAGCATGAATGCGTCTATGTAGACTGTAATCGAGTAGTTGGGTGGCTCTTGTGCCTAACCAGCATGTGCACCCTCCAGAAAGATTTTTGTGCAGTCTATGTTAGGCGGACTCGAAAAAAAAAAAAACGTGAATATACATGTAAATAAAACCCTAGTGATCACTTAGACTACCTACTTGATGTTTTGAGAAGAATAGGGATTTAGTTTCAAATTCAGGAGTTAGAAGGATCTTACTTGTTCATTGAGGTAGCACTTAGCATTTTAAGACCCAGTATTCTTGTATGTGTAGTGATTAGCATCTAGAGCTGTACTAAATGAAGTCAGTAGGCTAGACCAAGAAAGGGCAAATGAGATAAAAGATTCACTTACACTGCATAGACATATAAGAGGTGAGACAGGATCTTTTTGTTGTACTTATTGATTGTAACTCAACATCTATATATCATTTTCCATTGCTTGTAGAATCTTATATTTATCTGAGCCGGAGATAATACATTTAGCCACTTATCTGTCTCCTTATTTTTCATGATTTGTTTGCTTGGGGACAAGCAAACACTTAGGTGTGGGAATATTTGATAAGTGTCTAAATGTATATGTTTTAATATACGTATTTTGTACACTTAGCATGTATTTTGTTAAGAATTGATGCCCGTTTTGTGCTTAATCAACTATCATTTATGTTGTAGGACATGGGGGAGCCATGAGGAGCACGAAAATGCAATTTGGGCGAAAAAGGATGAAATTCAAGTGTCGCAGCACTGCAGCTGGAGCACTGTAGCGTATTTACTGTAGCAGTTGCTGTTGCACCTGAGGAGTTTTGTGCTGGAAATGATGGAAGTGCATAAGAGTGAACAGTGCATCATACGGTGCCGTATAAGGGGCCGTGAGCATCAAAAGACAGTGATTTTGTACTAAGGTTCAGGGCCCCCTATCCACCCCGGGATCCATCTATCCACCCCGGGATACACCCCCACATTAGACAAGTTTTGCCTTGTCTTTGCCTACCTATCCATGACGGGATCCATCTATCCACCCCGGGATACTGCGGGAATATATATAGATGTTTTTAAGGCACACAAGGGGACTTTTCCTTGGCCTTTTGGGCCACCGCCACCACTTCATCTTGAGGCTTTCCGGCCACCTTTCGGCTGGGATCCAAGTGCGAAACAAGCACACATCATCACCAAGAGGGAGAGGAGCAAAGGAGAAGGAGTTGGAGTGAAGATCTAAGCCACTATTGATAAACCTTTGAAGATTCATCCATTCAATGGGATCAAGACCTAGAGGGAGTTTTCATTGCTTCTTTTATGTTTTTGTCTTCCTTGTATGTTGTTCATGTATCCCTTGTCATGAGGGATTAACTTGTCATTGTGTTTGGATTTGGATGAACCCTATGGTTAATCTTGTGTATGAACTTTGGATGTTGTTATTAATTTAGTTTGATGGTTGTTTGAGATTCAATCTTTCATGCTTTCATGACTAGAATTACATTTGTGGAGTAATCTGTAATTCTTTTATGAGTTGTATGCGTAGATGTGACCTACTCACGTGTACTAGATCTTGGAGAGATTGAAAGGGGATTCTTGTGCCGACACGCCGAGAAATTGGGTGCCGGTAGCCCTCCATTGCTAGTTTTAAGCCGAAGGATAGTAGGTTTACTCCTATTAGAGACTTCACGGAGCTCATTGCGATCGTAGGTGGGTTAATACAGAGAGATTCCGATTAACACTCGTATGGGATCAGGGGTTAGTCACCGAGAAATCGGGGCTAATCTACTCAGGAGGTCTCTAGGTCTCAACTATCATTAATGCATCTTTATATCATCCTTGTTCTGGACTAAATGACAACCCTAGATTGATTCCTTGTCGAAACACACCCTTCTCATGCTTGATACTCCCTTGATTGTTTACATCCGTGTGCTAGTTACCAGGCCATAGGATTAGTTTAAATTAATTTGTTTGCTTTATTTCTTATCAACTCATATTAAATGGTAGGCTAGAAAATAGATGAAGGGTGAGTAATAGTACTTCCTTGGACCTAGTGGAATACGACCCCTGTGTCACTCACAGGGTATTACTTGGCGATCCCGTACACTTGCGGGGAAGCTATCACTAGACTAACATGAATTGCAAATCCACATTACCTGGAACTTTGCACATTCATATAAACGCGCTCATGCCTTTATAGCTTTTGGCCAGAGGCACACTCTGGTTAGGAGCAAGAGCCCTAGGTTACTTCGCTAGTAGGGCAAATGAGCACTGTCCTTTTTTTTTTTTTTTTTTTTAACCGTGTTGAGCGAAAGACATAGAGGAAAGTCCTTAAGAGTCTATTAGGAGAAATACCTAACACGTCAAAGCACGAAACTCCACGAATGGGTTAGCAACTAAGAGGATCACGAAGGTTACTACTTTCCTAGCCTAGGTGTCCAATGTTCTACATAAGAGGTTAAGTGATAGAATGCCGAGAATGACACAAAATTCTTAAGAGTGCAGGGTTATGAGTAGCTTAGCATCTATCATTGTTCTACACTATCATACACATACAAGAATCATTCATGCCATCCTTGGTTTACTAACATGCAAAGTTGCTCAAAAATTCTTAAAGTTCACGGAAATCATGAAAGTCCACCCCCCCTACTTAAAGTAGTACATTGTCCCCAATGTACCTAAATCAGCTGCTCAGTAAAATATATGCAATTAAAGCAAGGTAAGAGGGTTTCGTGAACTTCCCCGAGTCTCCAAGTATAATCTTGAAGTCCATGAGATCAGGGTGGCCAATGATGAATCTTGTAGATGTTGGGAGAGAAAAATGCACTAGATGCTCCAATTCCACCTGCAAGGCAGAAAAGAACATCATCTTAAGGTATCCATCACACACACAAAAAGAAAAACAAACAAACAAACAAACACAGCTAAGAACAAAAGAAACAAGAAACACAAAGCACAATGTGTGGGTGCTCGAGTGAAACTTTCCAACTCAATGCTTGGCAAAACTTGAATAGAAATGATATAAGAGAGAACATTATCAAGTTTACAACATTCTCACATCAACAAGATTGGGAATTAAAACAAATTTAAACAATGAAAAATCAATAAAGATGAGAGATATGCTTAAACCCAAAGCTAGACGACAAAATTCAAAGATGTCGGTGAAAACTCGATGAAAACAATAGATCGACAAAATTAAAACTCAAAAATGATGAGAACTTTAAGATCAATGAAAGGTTGGCCAAAGATGTTGAAAATTGAGTTGAAAATGGGCTGAAAAGGCTGTTTGCGGGTTGTGTGCAGCCCCGCACACCACCCACACACACTAGGCTGTAAGGTGTGCGGCCTGTGTGCAGGGCCACACACAGGCCGCACACAGGCTCCAGAAGGGTGTGCGGCCCATGTGCAGGGCCGCACACAGGCCGCACAAAGGCTCCAGAAGGGTGTGCGGCCCCTGTGCAGGGCCGCACAGTGCCCGCACACCCCTTAAAATTTGTTTTTCCTGCCTTGACATGTCATGAATCACCTTCCAACAACTATCATTCTCAACCCTACATGCATAATACTCATCAAAACACAAAGATGATCATAAATCAATGAAGAACACACCGAAAATCACCAACACAAATGAAAGTACTCATCCAAGCATCAAATGCAATACATACATGAAATTAGCATACCCGCACAAAGCTAAACAACCAAACCTAAGAAAACTACAACATACAAACACACTAAGCAAAATACGGAATTTAAAACCTTGGGTTGCCTCCCAAGAAGCGCTTGTTTAACTTCACGAGCTTGACGTACCTTCTTACCTCATGGAGGTTTGAAGACGGTGTGCTCCTCCCGGCCAAGTGTGGCATAACTACTACCATAGAAAATGAAACGTACCTACCGGGATGGTGCCGAGGTCGAGGTCAAGGTCGAATTACCTTTTGGCCTCCATGGAAAGAGCTTTGGCCGGGAATTGTGCAGTTTGAACTTGGGCGGATCCTTGGACGGCTTGAACCTCCTCTCCGCTTCTTCTTCATTCCCGACCAAAATTCCTTTGATTATTCCACCAAATTGTTTGGGTCTCCAGGGAAAGAGCTTTGGTTGAGAACTATCTAAGCTTAGCGCGGGTGGGTCCTTGGGCGGCTTCAACACCCTATCCACATTTCCTTTCTCAACCATGGTGGAATAAACTTGGACTGCCCACAAAACTTGCTTAGGCCTCCAAGGAAATATTTTTGGTTGGGAATTGTCTAAGCCAGGCATAGGTGGGTTCAGTGATGGTTCTAGTTTTCGACCCACATCTTCAAATACAATTCCCGTAATTTTCTTAGTGCACAAGACCAAAATGGGCAGATGGGTTGAATGGTCGATGTTAAGGAAAGTAGCTTCTTCAATTGTGCTTGATGGACTAGTTTCTACTTCCTCACACTTCTTAATAGCCACGCTTTCTTCAATCCACCTGTCTTCTTCCATAGAATCTACAGGTGGAACTTCAACAGCTTGCTCATTTTTCTTGTTTTCCTCATCCATTAGTTTGAGAAGTTCTACCACTTGTTTTTCGATTCTGTAAATAGATGCCTGAACCATTATCACGCTTGCTTCCAACGCTTCCAAATGAGAGTCCATGACTTGCATGTACTTGGCTAAGACATCTTCAGTGGTGTACTTCCTCTTCGTTAGTGGTTATGGGGGTTTTTGTAGCAATCCATGGTGAGAGGGCTTCCATTGACGTGTGTAATAATGTGTCAAATTATCTATGTGCCTTTGCAAATATGGATCATACACATGCTCGAATTGATTGCTACAGCTTGCTTTCAAGGCCAGGTACTCATTGATTTGCCATTCTTCAAGATGAAAATACGTACCACAAGAGGCATCTCGAAAACCCATTGCCCTGTGCACAAAACAATCAAACAAAAATTTAAGGTATCAAAGAAAACAAGAATATTTACAAAAGAAAATATAAATGACTAGAGTAGCGAGCTAGAAGTTTTCCTAGCATTCTTGGATGTCCCCGGCAGCGGCGCCAAAAACTTGATGGTCGTCGCGCGACACGCTAAAGAAACGAGCACGCGACTCCCCGACCGCAAGTGCACGGGTCGTCAAGTTATAACCTCTCGTGCGAACACAAGATGGTCGTATTCCCAAGGGCCCCAAGATCTGCTATTACTTCGTCCTAGATGTCACTATCTAGTCGATCAATTCAAGAGTTGTTGTATAAAACACAAATACGAAAATATAGATAAAAGAAAAGCTATAAACAAAATGGACTAAGGCGCACCATTCAAGCAATATAAAGAACAAGTAGCAATGAAAACTAGAGGCCTCGGGCGAGGATCCCCTCGGGAGAAGAACAAGTTAGGATGAATATAGGAAGTTGAGTGCTAAGTTGGCTAGGGTTGATCCGCTAGACTCAGGAGTCCACTACCAAGAAACCTCGGTGGTGTAGCCCTAATCCAATATGGGTTCCACTATCCAGAAGATACCCCCATGATGTCATTGGTAACAGGGAGTCTTGGTTAGGGTTATTCTAATGCGCGCTTTCGGCTAAAACAACCCTAACCACACGGGGAGCTACCGGCACCCGGAACCTCTTGTGTACCAGCACATTGAATCCCCCTTCAATCATTGTGCGACCTAATACATGCAAGCATCCCACCGTACACATACAATTCATGAATCAAAACCTACGGAATCCATCCATTGTAGGTTGAACAATAAGACAATAGATTGAAATCAAACAAACAAGCCAACAAACATCTATAAATAAATATCATCCATACAAGTTCCTCTCCCAAGGTTCACCGGAGCCCGGTGGCCTTGGGAGGCTAGTTCCACATCAAAAGAGAGAAAACACAAAATAAACAATGAAAATGCTCATATAAATCTCCCTTAGATGTAGGCTAGAAGGTGGTGACAAAGGCTCGCCGGATCCGCACCGGTTGAGCTCCGTGATGACCTCCTTGAGTGCTTCCTTTCTTCTCCCCTTGAGTTTTACTCTTCAAGTTGCCTCTCCAATCCGGTAGTGATGATGGAGAATGATTAAGATGATGGTGGAGGGTGGTGGAGATGATGGTGGAGAAGGATGGAGGAGAAGGTGGCCAAAGACACCCAAAAACAAACCCTAGAAACCCTTAAATAACCAAACATGACAAGTTCAGCCCGAGTGTGTGCGGGCTGTGGTGCTACAGTAGCACTGCTACAGTGAACGGTGCCTGAAAATCCACTCTTTTCTTGCCTGAAACATGAGGATGTGTGTGAGCTGCAATAAATTCTTTAATTCATGCCGAAACATGGCACAATCACGCGCGAGATGATCTTCTGATATCCTGAAACAATAGTAACAAATAAAACACATAAAGGGCATCGGAGTCCTACAAAAATGCATGAAAGTGTATAAAATGTATATAATAAAAGTGATGTATTTAGGCACTTATCACTGATCTCTCAAATTCATCTAACACATTGCCCAATTCACAGCCCATGATCTTTCTTGTGCAAGAATGATCAACAATTATCTCTTTTTCTATGGAAGAATGTTTAATGGTTACTCATACTCAATGCGATTTACAACCGACTATACTGTGAACATATGCATTTTCTGTTCCATATCCTTCACTATTCCTGTAAGTGAATCAAATATTTCAGTTGTATCAAACATCCCCTCTTCTAAAGCTGAAAGCAGAACAAAGAAAATAAATAAGAGTGATACTGGATAACGGAAATGTGAAATAGAAAGTAAAATGAATAGCTAAAATAGTGAAAAACAAATATCTAAAACTCCTATTCCCCGGCAACGGCCCCAAAAACTTTGACAACGCCCCGAAAGTGCACGGGTTTGTCGAAATAATAAAATTTACCCAGGTGAGTGGGTAGTCGAATCCACAGGGAATAGGGAGTTAAAATACGAGATTATACTATTTAAGCTATGTGAAGTATGGAAAGATAAGAATAGAATCGATGAGTGAATATGGAAGCAAATATAATAAAAGACAAGAAATTGAATAGAAAGATGGAAGATAAGAAAGTGCAAGTAAAAGAGAATAGAGAGAAATTGGAAATGGATGAAATAGGGTATCCGGACAAGCTACCTCTAGGATCTATGCTTCTAGTGCAAGACAATGCTATTATGCTTTCCTATTGATGTCAATTGAGTGGAGGAAATCTTTAGATACATGGTACCAAACCTAAGGACAACCGTGACTAACCCTAACATTATGCCCCGGTATTAGGATTCACGTTAACCCTTCACTCTGTCGCTGGCACGACTAAGCCCCAGGGGAGTATATCTACATCAACCTCACACTACGTGGGATTGCTTTAAGTTCTTGGGACTCCTAGTGGTAAAAAACTGTTCCTATGTGTAGTTCTAACCCTTTGGTCCAGGTGGAAGAACCCTAGTCTAGATTAAACCCCAATGCGTAGAATTCACTTCAACCTTTCACTCTATTACTTGCGTAACTAAACCCCAGGAGAGTTTATCTACATAGCACTTCACTCTATCTCGACCGCTAAGAAATCAAGGAAACGGAGGTAGGGAGAAACCACATCGGAGGGGAAAGGGGACGCTTCGCTACCTCACGACTCACCCTCTCAATCCTCTTCAATCTTAAATAGTCTAATCCTATAGGAGTTGTCACACCTCCGAAGGACAACCTAGATTGTTCTCAACCCTAGTGTCACGTCTAAAGGAAAACATTAACAAGATGAAATTAAGATCGAAACTTAATTTTTATTCATCAATAATGTAAAAGCATAATAACAATGTCAAAGAAACATAATAACCCTAGAGTTTACAAGTCCGAATACCCACAAGGGGCTTAGCTCTTCATGGAGGTATACATGTTCATCAAAATATGAAAGAAAGCACAAAGTAAAGACATCAATGAAAACCCCCTTGCGTATGGTGTGGCCGTGGTCTTGTGTGGCCGCCGGACGTCGGTAATGATACCGATGACACGCTCTAGACCTCCACGAAGTCCTCTCCAAAACCCTAGCCAGATTCTCCAGAAGTTTGGGAGAAAGATAGGTCAAAAGATATCTCAAAAGTCTCCAAATCGCTCTTTATATTCTTGAGTGAGGCTTTAAAAATCGGACTTATCGGGACTTCACACGGCCGTGTGAAGTTTCTGGCTTGTTGGAAAATTAATTCACACGGCCGTGTGAATTCTCTAGAATTCTGAATTTCGGCCGAAGATGAACAGTAGCTTGCTACTGTATTTTGTTACAGTAACTTGCTACATTGCTGTTACAGTAATTGTCCCGAAACGCTCCCAAATTTGTCATTCTTCATTGAGGCCGTTGAATTGGGCACACAATCAATGGTAGATCGTGTCGATTGCTTCAAATCTCCTAATTGGTGAAGTTCTTCTTGCTAGCATGAGTTAGACTTATTGTGAATGTGACTGTCTTTGTGCCCCTTCGGAGGAGGTTGGCACACACTCACAAGTCTCTACTCATGCCGTGCTCCTTGCTTAGTCCAAGAATCTTCCCAACAATGGCGAACACGATCTAACTTCGTTCCTTTCCTTCACTTTATCTTCACAACCCTACAATGCACAAAAGTAAACAAATGCACACTTTTTAGTGATAAAATCTGATTAAATTAATGCTCATTGCAAGATAATAATGTTTCGCATTACTATAACATGAGCACTTATCATGTGCATTAGAATAACCCTAGCCGAGACTCCCTGTTCCCAATGACATCGTAGGGCTATCTTCTGGATAGAGGAACCCATATTGGATTAGGGCTACACCACGGAGGTTCCGGGGTAGTCGACTCCCGAGTCTAACGGATCAAACCTAGCCAACTTAGCACTCAATTTCCTATATTCATCCTAACTTGTTCTTCACCCGAGGGGATCCTCGCCCGAGGCCTCTAGTTCTCATTGCTATTTGCTCATTAGATTGCTTATATGGTGTGCCTTAGTCCATTTTGTTTATAGCTTTTCTTTATTTATTTTCATATTTGTGTTTTATACAACAACTCTTGATTCGGTAGACTAGGTAGTGATACCTAGGAGGAAGTAATAGCAGATCTTGGGTCCCTTGGGAATACGGCCCTCTCGTGCTCGCGCGAGAGGTTATTACTTGACGACTCATGCACTTGCGGCCAGGGAGTCGTGTGCTAGCTTCTTTAGCGTGTCGCATGACGACCATCATGTTTTTGGCGCCGTTGCCGGGGACATCCAAGAATGCTAGAAAAACTTCTAGCTAGCTACTCTAGTCATTTATCTTTTCTTTCGTAAATATTCTTGTTTTCTTTTATACCTTAATTTTTTTTATTTTGTTTTGTGCACAGGGCAATGGGTTTTCAAGGACCCTCAGGTGGTGAAAATTTTCATCTTCAAGAATGGCAAATCAATGAGTACCAGACCTTGCAAGCAAGCTGTAGCAATCAATTCGAACATGTGTATGATCCATATTTGCAGAGGCACATAGATAATTTCACACATTATAACACACGTCAATGGAAGCCCTCTCACCATGGATTGCTACAAAAACCCCCACAACTACCAACGAGAAGGACGTTCACCACTGAAGATGTCTTAGCCAAATACATGCAGGTTATGGACTCTCGTTTGGAAGCATTGGAAGAAAGCATGACAATTGTTCAAGCATCTATTCACAGAATTGATAAACAAGTGGTAGAACTTCTCAAACTAATGGATGAGGAGAAAAAGAGTAATGAGCAAGCTGTAGAAGTTCCACCCGTTGATGCTATGGGAGAAGACTGGGGAATTGAAGAAAACTTGGCCATAGAAGAATGTGAGGAAGTAGAAGCTAGTCCATCAGTCACAATTGAAGATGCTACTTGCCTTAACATCGACCATTCAACCCATCTGCCCATTTCGATCAGGTGCACTCAAAAAATTCCGGGAATTGTATTTGAAGATGTGGGTACAAAACTAAGGTCATCCTTGAACCCACCAATGCCGGGCTTGGACAATTCCCAACCGAAAATATTTCCATGGCTGCCCAAGCAAATTTTGTGGGCAACGGTTGACTATTCAAGAGGGGTTTAGAGAAGAAATGTGGACAGGATGTTGAGGCCACCAATTAATCCACGCATGCCAAGCTTGACAAGTTCTCAACCCAACTTGTTTCCTTGGAGACCCAAACAACCTTTGTAGGTAGTTCAAGGCAATTTAACACAGGTCGAGGAAGAACTTGCGGGTAGGAGGTTGAAACCATCGAATGACCCACCCATGACTAGCTTAAATAGTTCTCAACCGAACCTTTTTCCTTGGAGGCCCAAGCAACTTAGTGGGGTACTCAAAGGAATACTTGCCGGGACAAAAGAAGAAGCAGGGAGGAGGTTCAAGCCATCCAAGGATCCGCCCAAGTTCAAATTGCACAATTCCCGGCCAAAGCTTTTTCCATGGAGGACAAAATGTAGTTCATGCTTGACCTCCACACTTGCTCCATCTCGGTAGGTATGTTTTGTATTTGTTGGTAGTTCTTATGCCATGTCTAGCTGGGAGGAGCACACCATTTTCAATCCTCCATGAGGTAAGAAGATACGTCAAGCTCGTGACATTAAACAAGAGCTTCTTGGGAGGCAACCCAAGCTGTTAAATTCCGTATTTTGCTTAGTATGTTTGTATGTTGTAGTTTTCTTAGTTTGGTTGTTTAGATTTGTGTGGATGAATTAATTTTGTGTTCATATTGCATATGATGCTTGGATGAGTATTTTTATTCATGTTGGTGATTCTTGGTGTGTTCTTCATTGATTTATGATCATCTTTGTGTTTTGATGAGTTTATGCATGTAAGGTTGAGAATGTAAGTTTTTTGGAGGTGTTTCATGGTGCTTCAAAGCAAGAAGAGCACATTTGAAGGGTGTGCGGGCTGTGCACAGCCCGCACACACCAGCCAGAGCGATGTGCGGGCTGTATGCAGCCCGCACATCACCCGCGCGCACCAAGCTTCAAAAGGGTGTGCGGGCAGTGTGCGGCCTGCACATCCCCCGCACATGACCTCTAGAAGGGTGTGCGGGCTGTGTACAGCCCGCACACAGCCATTTCAGCCCATTTTCAGCAAAATTTCGGCATCTTCTGAGCTAATTTCTTCGCCTTCCTTTCACCCGATTTTTCTCCAATTTGTTTTGATGTTTCCTCTTCATTTACCTCCTCATTTGTCCAACCTTTCATTGATCTTAAAGTTCTCATCATTTTTGAGTTTTGATTTTGTCGATCTATCATTTTCATCGAGTTTTCACCGACATCTTTGAGTTTTGTCGTCTAGCTTTGGGTATAAGCGTATCTCTCATCTTTATTGATTTTCATTGCTTAAATTTGTTTTAATTCCAAAGCTTTTTGATGCAAGAATGTTGTAAACTTGAAAATGCATAATCTTATATCATTTGTTTTCAAGTTTTGCCATGCATCGACAATTTGGAAAATTTCACGTGAGCACCCACACATTGTGCTTTGTGTTTCTTGTTCCTTTTGTTCTTAGCTTTGTTTGTTTGTTTGTTTGTTTTTCTTTTTGTGTGTGCGATGGATGCCTTGAGATGATGTTCTTTTCTACCTTGCAGGTGGAATTGGGACATCAAACACACCTCTCTTCCTCGATATCTACAGGAAGCTTCGGTGGTTACCCGTCTCTTGGACTTCAAGACTCATTATTCGAGACTAAGGGGAGTTCACGAAACCCTCTTACCTTGCTTTAATTGCATATATTTTACTGAGTTGCTGATTTAGGTACATTGGGGACAATGTACTACTTTAAGTAGGGGGTGGACTTTTATGATTTTCGTGAACTTTGAGAATTTTTGAAAATTTTGCATGTTAGTAAACCAAGGATGGCATGAATGATTGCAATAGGTGTATGATAGTGTAGAACCATGACAGATGCTAAGATATCTACAACCTTGCACTCTTAAGAATTTTGTGTCATTCTCGGCATTCCATCACTTAACCTCCTATGTAGGACCTTGGACACCTAGGTTGGAAAACAGTAACCTTCGTGACCCGCTTAGTTGCTAACCCATTCGTGGAGTTTCATGCTTTGACCCGCTCAACAAGGTCAAAAAACAAAAAATATATGGACAGTGCTCCTCTGCCCTACTAGCGAAGTAACCTGGGGTTCTTGCTCCTAACCAGAGTGTGCCTCTCGCCAAAAGCTATATAGGCATGAGCGCGTTTATATGAATGTGCAAAGTTCCAGGTAATGTGGATTTGCAATTCATGTTAGTCCAAAAAAAAGAAAATGTATATATATACTTATACATGTACATATATGTGTAGAACAAAAGAAAGTGTTATGACCGGTGGTTGTTCGAACAAAAGAGGAAAGATCCTTGGGAGCCTACTAGGAGCATCTCTACCACTTCAAGGCCGTATTCCACTAAGTGGCGTGATTTGCCTCAAGATATGGTCCTCGGGGTTCTGTCGACCTGACTTGGACTACAGGGCTTCGAAATAGAGGGGTTGCACACACACACCATATCATTGCCGTTGAATTCATGAAATTTCTTAAGTGGTTCTAGCTTAGTATCTTGAGTTTTACCATTGCTATTGTACACTTACACTTAAGCTGGAGGTTGTGTATTTAGCCACTTATCAATCCCTTTTGTTCTTCATGTTTGTTTGCTTGGGGACAAGCAAATGCTCAAGTAGGGGGGTATTTGATAAGTGTCTAAATACATCACTTTCATTATATACATTTTATACACTTTCATGCATTTTTGTATGACCCCACTGCCCTTTACGTGTTTTATTTGTTACTATTGTTTCAGGACATCGGAAGATCATCTCGCGCGTGATTGAGCCTTGTTTCGGCATGAACTGAAGAATTTATTGAAACTCACATGCATCCTCATGTTTCGGGCAAGAAAAAAGTGGATTTTCAGGCATCGTTCACTGTAGCACTATTACTGTAGTAGTCTGCGGGTAGTGTGCGGCCCGCACACAACCCACACAGAAGGGTGTGCGGGCTGTGTGCAGCGTGCACATAGCCCGCACACACGGGCAGATGTTCAAGTTTTTGGTTATTTAAGTGAAGTTAGGGCTTTTTGAAGCTTGTCTTTGGCCACCCTCTCCTCCATCCTTCTCCACCATCATCCCCACGATCCTCCACCATCATTTCCATCGTTTTCCATCATCATCACCGGATTGGAGAGGCAATTTGAACAGCAAAACTTAAGGGGAGAATAAGGAAGCTGGTTGTTGTATTCGCTCACCCGCAAGTGCACGGGGTCGGCAAGTAATACCCCTCGCGCAAGCACGAGGGGGTCGTATTCCCAAGGGCCCGAGAATATATTCTTACTTCCTTATCACAATGTTGTCCAACCTAAGCAATTAGTTGATAGAGAGACCTACCAATAATATACGGATGTAAAAAGCATGCAAATAGTAAATACAAATACAGAGGGAAATCAAGGCTAGGAGATGGTCACGGACGAGGATTCCCTCAGGGGTTACTAAAGTGTTAAGGATACCCCTACTAGCATGCACGTAGATGGTTTGGACCGAGAAACCCTAAATTAGACCAACCCGATGGTCAAGGTGTTGGTCCCTAATCCGTACAACTATTGGAATACGGAATTGCTTCCGCCCAAATCCTCCTACGATCGCATTGGGTGTGGTGGATTTCTCAAGGTAGGGTTGAAACACAATCAAGGACAACCCTAACAATTGGAGGGGTACAAATACCCGATGGTCACGGTGTATTCGTACATGTATTCCTTTCCAAGCTTGGTGAGCCTAATACTAGGGCAATGGTCGTGCAACCTAGTATTTTCTAGGAATTTGACACGACCTTTTGCGTGTATACCGCAAGTGCACGGCCTTGTCGAAGTAATAAAATTACCCTGGTGAGTGGGTAGTCGAATCCACAGGTAATAGGGATTTAAGACACAAGATTTCAATATTTAGCTATGCGGTGTACGAAAAGTGAGATTTTAATCAATGAGTGAATATGTAAGCAAATATAAAGAGATAAGAATTAAAATAGAAAGATGACAGGTGGGAAAGTGCAGGTAGGAGTAAATAGAGAAGGACTAGCAATGATTATGAAATAGGGTATCCGGACAAGCTACCTCTAGGACTTATGCTTCTAGTGCAAGACTATGCTATTATACTTTCCTATTGATGTTAATTGAGTCGAGGATATCCTTAAACTCATGGTCCCAAAACTTAAGGTCAACCGTGACTAATCCCAACATTATGTCCCGGTATTAGGATTCACTACGACCCTTGACTCTTGTTGACCTGTCAACTAAGCCCCAGGGGAGTATATCTACCTAAACCTCACACTACGTGGGATTGCTTTAAGCTCTAGGGATTCCTAATGGTAAAACCTGTTCCTATGTGTAGTTCTAACCCTTTGGTCCAGGTGGAAGAACCCTAGTCTAGATTAAGCCCCAATGCATAGGATTCACTTCAACCCTTCACTCTGTTACTTATGTAACTAAGCCCTAGGGGAGTTTATCTGCCTAGCACTTCATTCTATCTTGACCACTATGAAATCAAGAAAACGGAGGTAGGGAGAAATCACATCGGAAGGGAAAGGGGTACATCACTACCTCACAACTCTCCCTCTCAACCCTCTTCAATCTTAAGTAGTCTAACCCTATAGGAGTTGTCACACCTCCAAAGGATAACCTAGATTACTCTCAACCTTAGTGTCACGGCTAAGGGAAAAATAATAGCACAAGATAATTAAAATTGAAACTCGAATTTATTCATCAATAATGGAAAAGCATAATAACAATGTCATCGAAACATAATAATCCTAGGGTTTTACAAGTCCGAATACCCACGAGGGGTTTAGCTCCTCATGGAGCTATACATGTCCATCAAAGTATAAGAGAAAGCACAAAATAATGACATCGATGAAAACCCCCTTGCGTATGGTGTGGCCGTGGTCTTGTGCGGCCGTCGAACGTCGGTGACGATGCCGCTGACGTGCTCCAATCCTTCACAAAGTCCTCTCCGAAACCCTAGCCGCACTCTCCAGAAGATGGGGAGAAAGATATGTCAAAAGATATCCAAATCGGGCTTTTATAATGCTGAGTTGCGGCTTTAAATTTGGACTTATCGGGACTTCACACGGCCGTGTGGAATTAACACACGGGCGTGTGAAGTTTTTGTCTGCTGAAAAATTAATTCACACAGCCGTGTGAATTCTCTGGAATTCTAAAATTCGGCCGAAGTGAACAGTAGATTGCTACAGTGTTTTACACCACAGTAACAAAGCTATAGTGATGTTACAGTACTTGCCGAAAACGCTCTCGAATCTGTCGTTCTTCATCGAGGCCATTGAATTGGGCACACAATCAATGGTAGATCGTGTCGATTGCTTCAAGTCTCCTTCTTGGCGAAGTTCTCCTAAACTACACGAGTTAGAATTGTTGTGAATGTGACTGCCTTTGTGCCCCTCCAAGGGAGGTTGGCACACACTCACAAGTCTAGGCTCGTGCCTTGTTCCTTGCTTGGTCCGAAAACCTCCCTACAATGGCGAACACGATCTAACTTCCTTCTTTTCCTACAAATTAGCTCCACAAACCTACAATGCATAAAACTACACAAACGCACACTATTTAGTGATAAAATCTGATAAAAGAGATGCTCATAGTAAGATAATAACGCTTCGCATTACTATAACACAAGCACTTATCAGAATTGATACATAAAGTTCTCATATATACCAAGGAATTCAAGAAACACCAAACAAGGATCACAAACCAAACCAAATGCATAAACTATCTCAAGCACCCAAAATTACACAAGTTCAACCCCAAGGTTCACCGACATCTGGTGACCTTGGGGTTTAGTTACTCATGATCACAAAATAAGCAAGAAAGTACATGAAAACAACCAAATACATAATGAGAACACTCCCTCAAAAGATCAAGGCCGAATGATGCTTCTAAGGGCGCCACCCAAGGAGTGGCTTCCTACGTCTATCTTCGTCTCAAATGTAGATCAAGGGTGTGGACTCATCGTGTCGTGCTCTCCCTATGGAGTTTCGGTCTCTTTGCCCTTGTGTGTTGTTTCGCATGTCTTAAGTGTCGTCATCGTTTTCCCTTTTAGTTTTCTTTGATTTTTCTTGTTGAGCCTTTAGAGTTGTTTCCCGAGTGTTTTGAGAGTTTTTTTATGGTGTTTGGAGGAGTTTAGAGAGGGTGTGGGCTGTGCACAGGCCGCGCAAAGTTGCGCGGGGCTGTGCACAAGCCGCACAGCCCCTCCTGTGGGCTGTGCGGCCTCTGTGCGGGGCTACACAGAGGCCGCACACCCCAGGCAGAGGGGCGTGCGGCTGGTGTGCAGGGCTGCACACCACCCGCACACTTTTCTGCCTAGTGTGTGCGACTGGTGTGCGGGGCCGCACACAGCCCGCACACCGACGCGAATTTGCTTATAAAACCCGAGTTCTAACTTCATTTCTTCATTTCTCTTCTTCCAAACTTCTCCATCTCTTCCTTCTCTCTTCCTCCATCATCTCTTGAGGTTCTAATGCCGGTTTAGAGAAGGTTTTAGGGCTTGGAACTTTGTTCTTCAAGTTGCTCATCCTTAAGATCAAGGTAAGCTCCAATCTTGTTTCCCTTCTTCCTTGTTCTTTGATGAGAATTGTTAGGGTTGCTTGCAAGCCCTTATAAGAGCTTGATTATTGTCTCTTTTCTTCCTCTTGGATGGATATATTGTGAGAATTTATTGTATTGGAATTGTATTGTCTTGAATTCATGAAATCCATGAACCTTCAAAACCCTAATCCCGGAATTACTGTAGCACCGACCATGTTAGGTCATTCTTGCTTTCCTTGTTGGTTTTATGAGCTGTGAGAGGTTTTCTCCTTGCTATACCTTCTTGCCTTGGTGTTTAGCAAACCCTAGAAGCAACCATCCTTCATTTTGAGCATTCTTTCTTCATCGTAATTAACCAAGTGGTTAATGATGTTTGGTTGATTGTTTGGTTGTTTAATTGCTCCTAGGAGGTGAGGCTTCGAGTAAGGGCAAAGGACCGGTGGAGAAGTGATTTCGAGGCATTGGCTCGCCGAGTTAGTGAGTGGGAAAATTACTAACATTGGACTATGACTCATGCATGATATTTGTTATTTGAATTGCCTATTTGAATGATGGTTCCTTTATTGCTAAACTTCTTTGAAAGCTTTGACTAAAGATTTGAATCATGATGATTTATGAAATTGGCTTATCTCTTGAATTCTTGCAATACATATGTATGCATATATATATGTTGATTATGATTTGGGACTCTATGTTCAAAATACATGTTTTAAGCCATGTTTTCAAGAGAATTGATGTTCTCATTTTGATGACCAAAAAGCATGTGAAACCAAGTTGATTTCATTATGTTAAGTCAATGTTGATGTGTATTTTCAAAAGACACCTTCCTATGATGTTTTGATGAAAAGTGGTTTCATTGTTAATATTATGATCAAATTGATCACCCTTGGGGTGAGAATTGCCATTGTAAACATTTATTGTCTTTTATTGACAATTATACTATCATGATGTATATATATTGAGCCTGCGGGCCAAGTTATTGTTATATTCGTTGATGGTGACATGGGAGCCATGCTCCAAAACTTGCTGCAGTAAGAAGTGGATGGTTTCTACGGGCCGACCTAAATAGAGGTGGGGTGGAATACTGTCAAAAATGGTTATACCATGTCAGGTGGGAGCGTAGATCCCTGATATGGGTATAGTTGGGTTGTTCGGAGTCACCACATGAACTTCTCAACTCCCAATGCCAAGATATGCGAATCTTGGTAGCTCCAGACCTAACCAAGGCCATGGTTAGCGACGTAGAGTTTTGAGGCCATTCTGGACATTATTGTTGATTTTCGATCGATGAGTTATTTGCTTATATACATTTTGATATTTGATTCTATAAATAAGTATTGTGCTATATTAGGTCCAGGATGGCATATGTTTTCATGATGACTTTCAAAGAACATTTATTTGCATTTCAAATGAGAAAAGCTATGTTCTTATGAGATATTGTTACTTAAAGCATGTTTCATTCTTATTGAGTATTGGAATATTTTCATGATGTTTTATATTGATTTAATCATGCTTGAATTATGGTCCATGACTAACCCCTCACTGAGTAACCTAGTTACTCACCCCCTCTTTCTTTCCTCCCAGGTGTTAGCACAGGGCAGGGGTGAAGACGTGAAGTGCTTAGCTAGAGTCATCACAGTCTTCTCATTTTGGGTTGTGTATGTTATCTATTGGCTTGGCACGTATTAATAGGGATCCACTATGTATTATTGAACCCTTTCATGTTTCTCCATACTTGGAATACTTGGTATGCCGGGATAGTCCATATTTTGTAGGAGGAGTGTATCCTCTATTTAGAGTGGTTGATATTATCTTTCTTATGTACCCCGTTTGTTCTGTATGTCAGTGTGTTATACCTTGTATGAGTAATGCAAGTATTTATTGTTGAGTTATGTACTGTAATTATAGATGCATTGTACAGGAAACAGGTTAGCCTTACGGCTACCTAGGGTTGAGGCAGTGTTAGACCTCCCCTGGGTTGTCGTGGCGGTATGTCGTGCTTGGGACCCGCGGGTCGGGGCGTGACATACTTTAGTGGTATCAGAGCCCTGGTTTAGATTTAGGTTTGGATTTGACAGTTTAATATAATTCCAATGTCAGTTCCTTGATTTGGGTCAGGAGTGTGATTCTTTGTCTTTGTACTTAGTGGATTCCAGTAGAGTTGCATATAACATTGTTGCATGTAGAAAATTGATTCTAAAGAGTGTCTTGTATTTTTTTGCTTTTCAGTAGAATGCCAGCAAAGCGTTCACGCACTCGCCGTGGGAGAACCACTCCCCCTCCTGTTGCTACACCGAGAGAGCAGAGGGGTGGGATTCGAGGAGAGCCATCCCCGCCTTCCTCTCCGTCGCCACCTAGGCAGGATGCCAGTTCAGGGCATGATCCTGCAGTAGCAGCTTCAGTGCATGCTCCTGAGGTTCAGGGAGCTGCTCTAGTGCCTGGTTCTGTTCCTACTCCAGAGGCATTAGAAGCCTTCAGGGCTAATTGGGCAAGCAAGGGAAGGCAACCTACCTACCAGGAGTATCAGGACTTCCTAGACTACTGGTGGAATTTTGGTGGACAGGGTCCACCTACCCCAGCACCGGCAATAGCACCACCGCAGGCCCCAACAACTCAGCATACACCAGCAGAGGCTAGTGGATCCAGTCAGTCTCTAGCTTTGTCCAAGCTTTTGAAGGAAGCCCGACAGCTTGGATGTGGATCTTTTGATGGCACCAGTGATGCCATGATTGCTAAAGAATGGATCAAGAGGATGACTGCTACATTTGATGATATGAGTTTAGGAGATGAGATGAAACTCAAGGTTGCTACCAGACTACTTGAGGGCCGAGCTAGGATTTGGTGGGAAAGCTTGAAGAGTAGATCCTTTGGGAAAGTCACTTGGACAAATTTCTTGCATGAGTTTGATGAGGAGTACTACACCAGATTTCACCGTGATCAGAAGAGGCACGAGTTCATGAGATTGGTTCAGGGGAACAGGACAGTTACAGAATATGAAACAGAGTTGAAGGATTTGGCTACTTTTGTTCCTGAGTTGGCACCTACAGAGGAGGTTCTTTGTTCCAAATTTGAAGTTGGCTTGAACTTGGGCATCAGAGAGAGGATGACAGTCACAAGCAAGCAAAGCTTCAAGGAGATGGTACAGTCAGCATTGAGAGCAGAGCAACTTGTTAGAGAAGGCAAGTGAGTTCGAGAGAACATTGCTAAGAGAAGAAGTTTGTAGATGGGACAGCCATCCAAGAAGAGCAAGAGTGAGGGTTCCTCTAAGGGCACCTTTGTTTCAGGTCCATCTAGACCTCCACCTTCTCACAGCGGTGAGCAGCAGAGATTCTCCCGTGCTGATAGTGCTCCTAGTGTCAGAGGCCCAGAGGCTAGCAACAAGTGCAGGAACTGTGGGAAGCCACATAAGGGACAGTGCTTAGCTCCCCGCAAGTGCTTCCAGTATGGTCAGACCGGACATTTGAGATCAGCTTGTCCAGAGCTAGGACGGAGTGGATCTGCACCACCATCTCAGGGCCGTCCTAGTCAGTCCAAAGGACCACAGCCAGTGGCATCCGCGCTAGTCCCTACCAAGTCAGGGGCTACCAGCAACACTTCACAACCGGGTTCCCAGCGACCCCAGACCAGAGCTCAGACCCGAGTTTTTGCCATGATAGAGGAAGAGGCTGAGTCTAGGCCCAATGTGATCACAGGTACACTGTCTATCTTTCAGCATGATGCTTATGCATTGATTGATTCTGGATCCGAGCGTTCTTTTGTTAGCACTCTATTTGCATGTCATGCCGATAGCCCTCCTTCTCCTTTAGAGTGAGAGTTGGTAATTCAGACTCCTCTTGGTGAGGAGGTAGTAAGGAGTTTGGTGTTTAGAGAGTGTCATGTGGTAGTTTGTGGAGTAGTGTTGGAGGCAGATTTAATTCCTTTGGAGATCAAGGATTTTGATGCCATCCTTGGCATGGATTGGTTGGATAGGCATCATGCTTCCATTGATTGTTTCAGTAAGGAAGTAACTTTTCCTGGATCCTTGGGATCTGATAAGTGCTCGTGTTATAGTAATGTGAAGCGTTATTATCTTGCAATTAGCATTAATTTAATCAGATTTTATCACTAAAAAGTGTGCATTTGTTTACTTTTGTGCATTGAAGGGTTGTGGAGAAGATCTAGAGAAAAAGAAGGAAGAATAGGTTATGTTCGCCGTTGTTGAGGAGTTCTCGGACCAAGCAAGGAACAAGGCACGAGTCTCGACTTATGGGTGTGTGCCAACCTCCATTGGAGGGGCACAAGGGCAGTCACATTCACAAAAGTCTAACTCGTGTAGCATTGGAGAATTTCGTCAAAAAAGAGAAATGAAGTAATCGACATAATCTACCATTGATTGTGTGCCCAATTCAATGGCCTCGATGAAGAACGATGGATTCGGGAGTATTTCGGAGAAGTACTGTAGCAGGCACTGCAGCAAAATACTGTAGATAAATACTGTAACAGCTACTGTTCACATTCTGCCGAAATTCAGAATTCCAGAGAGTTCACACGGGCGTGTGGAAATTCCACACGGCCGTGTACTGTAGCAGGAATACTGTAGCAGAAACACTGTTCACAGGTGACGAGAAATCACGATTCCAGAATTTCCACACGGCCGTGTGGAATTAACACACGGGCGTGTGGAATTTCTGGATTTTCACAGAAGTCCGATTTCAGCCCGAATTCAGCTCGATTTCAGCCTATAAATAGCCCGTTTTCATATCTATTTGGGGACCCTCCCCTTCTATCACTTGGATATCTTTTGGGGGGCTTTCGGCTAGGGTTTGGAGAGGTTCTTGGAGGTCTTTGGAGGCGATCAAACGGCATCGACATCGACATCCTTTGGAAGAAAGCTATTGGGGAAGCTCTCATCGGCATTGATTTGGCGAGGTGTGCCCTAGGCTTGACAAGGGATTCGTTGGAGAAGACACGCGACTACACAAGACCATCGATACGATCTACAAGGGGGTTTTCTTTATGGTTTTCATGCATATGTTCTTAAACTATTTATTGACTTTGTATTGCTCCATGGAGAGCTAAACCCTAGTGGGTATTCGGACTTGTAAACCCTAGGATGATATTGTTTCTATGACTTTTCTTATGCTTTCTTTATTGATGAATTTAATTGAGTTTCAATTTTAATTATCTTGTGCTATTGTTTTCCCTTAGCCGTGACACTAAGGTTGAGAGCAATCTAGGTTATCCTTTGGAGGTGTGACAACTCCTATAGGGTTAGACTCCTTAAGATTGAAGAGGGTTGAGAGGGAGAGTTGTGAGGTAGCGATGTACCCCTTTCCCTTCCGGTGTGATTTCTCCCTACCTCCGATTCCTTGATTTATTAGCGGTCGAAATAGAGTGAAGTGCTAGGTAGATAAACTCCCCCAAAGCTTTGGGGTGACGTGAATCCTATGCACTGGGGCTTAATTTAGACTAGGGTTCTTCCACCTGGACCAAAGGGTTGGAACTACTACACATAGGAACAGGTTTTATCACTAGGAATCCCTAGAGCTTAAAGCAATTCCACGTAGTGTTAGGCTTAGGTAGAAATACTCCCCTGGGGCTTAGTTGAGCAATCAACAGAGTGAAGGGTTGACGTGAATCCTAATGCCGGGACATAGTGTTGGGGTTAGTCACGGTTGACCTTAAGTTTGGGACCGTGTGTTTAAGGATATCCTCGACTCAATAGGCATCAATTGTAGAGCATAATACAAGTTTTGCACTAGAAGCATTAGTCCTAGGGGGAACTTTGTACGGATACCCCATCTTTATATCGATTACCTCTCCTACCCTCATTATTCTTCTTGTACTCTTTTATTTTCTTTTACATCTATATATAAATACTTTTCTCATCATCGATTCCCATCATAGCTAAATAGCGATTAACACTTGTTTCTAAACACTATTCCCTGTGGATTCGACTACCCACTCACCAGGGTAATTTTATTACTTCGACAAGGCCGTGCACTTGCGGTACACACGCAAAAGGTCGTGTCAGGATCCACAGTTGTGCTGAAGGGTGTGAAAAGGACTCTACCTTCGTTTTTGATTTCAACCTTGGAAGCTAGAAGATTGGTGAGCAAGGGTTGCCCTGTGTTCTTGGCACATGTGTTGGATACCAGAGTTCAGGAGCCAGCCTTAGAGGAAATGCCAGTAGTAAGGGAGTTTCCAGATGTTTTTCCTGAGGAACTGCCTGGTTTGCCACCAGACAGGGAGTTGGAGTTTGCTATAGACCTACTACCTGGTATGGCTCCTATTTCTATACCACCCTACAGGATGGCACCAGCAAAGCTGAGAGAGTTGAAGACTCAATTGCAAGATCTTGTGGATAAGGGTTATATTCGTCCAAGTGTTTCACCTTGGGGTGCGCCAGTTCTCTTTGTGAAGAAGAAAGATGGATCTTTGAGATTGTGCATCAACTACAGACAATTGAACCGGGTGACAATCAAGAACAAGTATCCTTTGCCGAGGATAGATGATTTGTTTGATCAGTTGAAGGGAGCAAGAGTATTCTCCAAGATTGACTTGCGGTCCGGGTATCATCAGTTGAAGATTAAGCCTGAGGATGTTCCAAAGACGGAATTTCGGACCCGTTATGGACATTATGAATTTTTGGTGATGCCATTTGGTTTGACCAATGCCCCCACAGCATTCATGGACTTGATGAACAGAGTGTTCAGGCCTTACTTGGACAAGTTTGTGATTGTGTTCATTGATGACATTTTGGTTTATTCACCTTCGGATGAGGATCATGTTGAGCATTTGAGGATTGTTTTGCAAATTCTTCGAGAGAGGCAATTATTCGCCAAGTTTTCCAAGTGTGAGTTTTGGCTTTATGAAGTTGGTTTTCTTGGACATGTGGTGTTAGGAGAAGGTATCTTTGTGGATCCAAAGAAAGTGGAAGCTATTGTTGATTGGGAAAGGCCAAAGAATGTGACTGAAGTTCGAAGTTTTCTTGGACTTGCGGGTTATTATAGCAGATTTGTGGAAGGATTTTCGTCGATTGCCTTGCCATTATCAAAGTTGACTCGCAAAGATGTGAAGTTTACTTGGAATGATGAGTGCGAGAAGAGCTTTCAGATGCTGAAGGATCGTTTGATATCAGCACCAGTGCTTACCTTGCTAGAAAATGGGAAAGAGTTTGTAGTCTTCAGTGATGCTTCTCGACAAGGTTTGGGTTGTGTGTTGATGCAAGAAGGAAAAGTGATGGCCTATGCTTCTAGGCAGTTGAATCAACATGAGTTGAACTACCCTACCCATGACTTGGAGTTGGCAGCGGTGGTCTTTGCTTTGAAGATTTGGAGGCATTATCTCTTTGGAGAAAAGTGTAAGATTTTCACAGACCATAAAAGCTTGAAGTATCTCTTCACTCAAAAGGAGTTGAATTTGAGGCAATGACGATGGTTGGAATTAATCAAGGATTATGATTTGATCATTGACTATCATCCAGGAAAAGCCAATGTGGTAGCTGATGCCTTGAGCAGGAAGTCTACTTCAGTGTCCTCGATGAGAGTGTCTTACTTGTAGCTACTTTCAGCAATGAAGAGTTTGAGATTAGAATTTGAGACTGAAGACAGTGGAGCTTTAGTGGCCAGCTTTGTGGTGAGACCTTCACTGTTGGAGTGTATTAAGGAACTCCAGAGTAAGGATGAAGAGTTGATGCAAGGTATGCAGAAGTTGCAAGCAGGCGAGCCTAGTGAGTTCAGATTGAGGGAAGATGGAATCCTAGAGCTTCGAGGACGTGTTTGTGTTCCAGCAGATTCAGAGCTCAGGAAAGCTATATTGGAAGAAGCTCATTCTTCAGCTTATGCAGTTCATCCTGAAAGTACCAAGATGTACAGAACAATCAAGGAAAGCTATTGGTGGTCAGGGATGAAGAGAGAGATAGCAGAATTTGTGGCTAAGTGCTTGGTATGTCAGCAGATCAAGGCAGAGCACCAGATACCTTCAGGACTTTTGCAACCTCTTCCAATCCCAGAGTGGAAGTGGGACCATATCACCATGGATTTTGTGGTGGGTTTACCCCGAACACCTCGTGGTTTTGATGCAGTGTGGGTGATAATGGACAGACTAACCAAGTCAGGGCACTTCCTAGCAGTGCATGCTAAGTATTCTTTGGAGAAATTGGCAAAGTTGTACATTGATGAGATAGTGAAGTTGCATGGAGTGCCAGTCTCTATAGTTTCAGATCGAGACCCCAGATTCACTTCTCGTTTTTGGCCAAGATTTCAAGAAGCGTTGGGTACAAGTTTGAAGTTCAGTACCGCTTATCATCCTCAGACAGATGGTCAGTCCGAGAGGACCATTCAGACTCTCGAAGACATGCTGAGAGCTTGTGTTATGGATTTCCAAGGGAGTTGGGATCAACACCTAGCCTTGGTGGAATTCGCCTACAACAACAGTTTCCAAGCAAGCATCGGTATGGCTCCATATGAAGTTTTGTATGGAAGAAAGTGCAGGACTCCTCTTTGTTGGAATGAAGTTGGAGAAAGGAAACTCCAGAGTGTGGAACTGATAGATCAGACTATTGAGAAGGTGAAAGTGATTAAAGACAGACTGAAAGCAGCCCAAGATCGTCAAAAGAGCTATGCTGACAACCGCCGGAGATTCTTGGAGTATGAGGTTGGGATAGAGTATTCTTGAAGATCTCTCCATGGAAAGGGGTAATTCGGTTTCGAGGTAGGGGAAAGCTGAATTCCCGCTCTATAGGTCCATTTTTGATCCTAGAGAGGATCGGACCGGTAGCTTATCATTTGGAATTACCGCCTGAGTTGGAGAAGATTCACAACGTGTTCCATGTGTCCATGTTGAAGAAGTATATCCCTGACCCATCTCATTGTCTTGAAGCGCCACCAGTTTAATTGAGAGAAGACTTAAAGTTTGAAGTGCAACCCGTGATGATTCTTGATCGCCATGAGAAGATGCTTCGCCGAAAGGTCATTCCTCTGGTCAAAGTGCTTTGGAGGAATGATGTGGTAGAAGAAGTTACTTGGGAGCCAGAGGAGGCAATGTTGAGCAAGTACCCTCATTTGTTTGAAGTTAGAGGTATGTGAAATTTCGAGGTCGAAATTTCTGTAAGGGGGGTAGGATGTAGAGTTTCGGTCTCTTTGCCCTTGTGTGTTGTTTCGCATGTCTTAAGTGTCGTCATTGTTTTGCCTTTTAGTTTTCTTTGATTTTTCTTGTTGAGCCTTTAGAGTTGTTTCCTGAGTGTTTGAGAGTTTTTTTAGGGTGTTTGGAGGAGTTTAGAGAGGGTGTGGGCTGTGCACAGGCCGCGCAAAGTTGCGCGGGGCTATACACAAGCCGCACAGCCCCTCCTGTGGGCTGTGCGGCCTCTGTGCAGGGCTGCACAGAGGCCGCACACCCCAGGTAGAGGGGTGTGCGGCTGGTGTACAGCCCGCACACCGACGCGAATTTGCTTATAAAACCCGAGTTCTAACTTCATTTCTTCATTTCTCTTCTTCCAAACTTCTCCATCTCTTCCTTCTCTCTTCCCCCATCAGCTCTTGAGGTTCTAAGGCTGGTTTAGAGGAGGTTTTAGGGCTTGAAACTTAGTTCTTCAAGTTGCTCATCCTTAAGATCAAGGTAAGCTCCAATCTTGTTTCCCTTCTTCCTTGTTCTTTGATGAGAATTGTTAGGGTTGCTTGCAAGCCCTTATAAGAGCTTGATTATTGTCCCTTTTCTTCCTCTTGGATGGATATATTGTGAGAATTTATTGTATTGGAATTGTATTTTCTTGAATTCATGAAATCCATGAACCTTCAAAACCCTAATCCCGGAATTACTGTATCACCGACCATGTTAGGTCATTCTTGCTTTCCTTGTTGGTTTTATGAGCTGTGAGAGGTTTTCTCCTTGCTATACCTTCTTGCCTTGGTGTTTAGCAAACCCTAGAAGCAACCATCCTTCATTTTGAGCATTCTTTCTTCATCATAATTAACCAAGTGGTTAATGATGTTTGGTTGATTGTTTGGTTGTTTAATTGCTCCTAGGAGGTGAGGCTTCGAGTAAGGGCAAAGGACCGGTGGAGAAGTGATTTCGAGGCATTGGCTCGCCGAGTTAGTGAGTGGGAAATTTACTAACATTGGACTATGACTCATGCATGATATTTGTTATTTGAATTGCCTATTTGAATGATGGTTCCTTTATTGCTAAACTTCTTTGAAAGCTTTGACTAAAGATTTGAATCATGATGATTTATGAAATTGGCTTATCTCTTGAATTCTTGCAATACATATGTATGCATATATATATGTTGATTATGATTTGGGACTCTATGTTCAAAATACATGTTTTAAGCCATGTTTTCAAGAGAATTGATGTTCTCATTTTGATGACCAAAAAGCATGTGAAACCAAGTTGATTTCATTGTGTTAAGTCAATGTTGATGTGTATTTTCAAAAGACACCTTCCTATGATGTTTTGATGAAAAGTGGTTTCATTGTTAATATTATGATCAAATTGATCACCCTTGGGGTGAGAATTGCCATTGTAAACATTTATTGTCTTTTATTGACAATTATACTATCATGATGTATATATATTGAGCCTGCGGGCCAAGTTATTGTTATATTCGTTGATGGTGACATGGGAGCCGTGCTCCAAAACTTGCTGCAGTAAGAAGTGGATGGTTTCTACGGGCCGACCTATATAGAGGTGGCGTGGAATACTGTCAAAAACGGTTATACCATGTGAGGTGGGAGCGTAGATCCCTGATATGGGTATAGTTGGGTTGTTCGGAGTCACCACACGAACTTATCAACGCCCAATGCCAAGATATGCGAATCTTGGTAGCTCCAGACCTAACCAAGGCCATGGTTAGCGACGGAGAGTTTTGAGGCCATTCTGGACATTATTGTTGATTTTCGATCGATGAGTTATTTGCTTATATACATTTTGATATTTGATTCTATAAATAATTATTGTGCTATATTAGGTCCAGGATGGCATATGTTTTCATGATGATTTTCAAAGAACATTTATTTGCATTTCAAATGAGAAAAGCTATGTTCTTATGAGATATTGTTACTTAAAGCATGTTTCATTCTTGTTGACTATTGGAATATTTTCATGATGTTTTATATTGATTTAATCATGCTTGAATTATGGTCCATGACTAACCCCTCACTGAGTAACCTAGTTACTCACCCTATTTCTTTCCTCCCAGGTGTTAGCACAGGGCAGGGGTGAAGACGTGAAGTGCTTGGCTAGAGTCATCACAGTCATCTCATTTTGGGTTGTGTATGTTATCTATTGTCTTGGCACTTATTAATAGGGATCCACTATGTATTATTGAACCCTTTCATGTTTCTCCATACTTGGAATACTTGGTATGCCGGGGTAGTCCATATTTTGTAGGAGGAGTGTATCCTCTATTTGGAGTGGTTGATATTATCTTTCTTATGTACCCCGTTTGTTCTGTATGTCAGTGTGTTATACCTTGTATGAGTAATGCAAGTATTTGTTGTTGAGTTATGTACTGTAATTATAGATGCATTGTACAGGAAACAGGTTAGCCTTACGGCTACCTAGGGTTGAGGCAGTGTTAGACCTCCCCTGGGTTGTCGTGGCGGTATGTCATGCTTGGGACCCGCGGGTCGGGGCGTGACACTCCCCGTCGTCCTCTCCTCAAGAATTGCCTCCAAAACTCGGCCTCAAGCTCCCAAGGAAGGTGGTGAAGTGAAGCTCTCCCAAGATTTTTATTCATGGTAGAAGTAGACTAGATCCTAGAAAAGCTGTAAAACCTTGGGTTGCCTCCCAAGAAGCGCTTGCTTAAAGTCACTTAGCTTGACGTACCTGCCTTACCTTACTGCGGTTTAAGAAAGAATACCTTCTTATCATCGGTGCCAGCGTTGCCTCCAAAGTATGGCTTCAACCAATGCCCATCCACATTAAACGTACCCTTCTCTGGGTGAGTGATCTCCATTGCTCCATGGGGTAATACTTGAGTAACTGTATATGGGCCAAACCATCTGGACTTTAGTTTCCCAGGAAAGAGTCTCAATCGAGAGTTGAAGAGTAGCACTTGATCGCCCACTTTGTATTCTTTGGGTAGTTTGATGTGCTTGTCGTGCCACTTTCTAATCTTTTCTTTGTACATTCTCGCGTTCTCATATGCCTTCAACCTCTATTCATCCAATTCATTCAAGTGAAGCAATCTTTGTTCACTGGCTTTTCTCAAATCAAAATTCATTGCCTTGATTGCCCAGTATGCTTTATACTCGAGCTCCACTGATAGATGACATGACTTGCCATAGACCAAATTGTATGGAGTAGTTCCAATAGGAGTCTTGTATGAGGCTCGATGATCCCAGAGTGTATCATCTAAACGCTCAGACCAATCTCGCTTCCCTTGCTCTACAAATTTTGTCAAGATCCTCTTAAGTTCTTTATTGGTTACCGCAACTTGTCCACTAGTTTGAGGATGGTATGGGATAGTAAGACGATGTCGTACCCCATACCTCTTCAACACTTTTTCCAATTGGTAGTTGCAGAAATGAGTTCCTCGATCACTAATAATAACTCGCGAAGTTCCAAATCGAGTGAACAACCTCTTCAAGAATTTTACCACCATTCTAGCATCATTAGTCGGTAGAGCCTAAGCTTCAACCCATTTAGATACATAATCAACTACAACTAGTATGTACAGATTTCCATTGGACTTTGGAAATGGCCCATGAAGTCTATTCCCCAAATATCGAATACCTCACTGAATTGCAATGGGTTCTGAGGTATCTCATCTCAACGGGTGACACGACCCCTTGCGTGTATCCTACAAGTGCACGGGTTTGTCAAAGTAATAAAATTTACGCTGGTGAGAGGGTAGTTGAATCCATAAGGAATAGGGATTTAGAATACGAGACTTCACTAATTAAGCTATGCGGTGTATGGAAAAGCAATATTTGGATTAATGAGTGAATGTAGAAGCAAACAGAATAAAAGACAAGAAATTAAATAGAAAGATGGAAGATCAGAAAGTGCAAGTAAAAGAGAATAGACAGGACTAGCAATGAATGAAATAGGGTATCCGGATAAGCTACCTCTAGGATCTATGCTTCTAGTGCTGGACTATTCTATTATACTTCCCTATTGATGTTAATTGAATCGAGGATATCCTAAAACTCACGGTCCCAAACCTAAGGACAACCATGACTAACCCCAACACTATGCCCCGGTATTAGGATTCACGTCACCCTTCACTCTATCGCTCGCACGACTAAGCCCCAGAGGAGTATATCTACCTAAACCTCACACTACGTGGGATTACTTTAAGCTCTAGGGATTCCTAATGTTAAAACCTGTTCCTATATGTAGTTATAACCCTTTGGTCCAGGTGGAAGAACCCTAGTCTAGATTAAGCCCCAGCGCGTAGGATTCACTTCAACCCTTCACTCTGGTACATGCGTAACTAAGCCCGAGGGGAGTTTATCTGCCAAGCACTTCACTCTATTTCGACCGCTATGAAATCAAGGAAACGGAGGTAGGGAGAAACCATGTCGGAGGGGAAAGGGGTACATCGCTACCTCAAGGGGTTTAGCTCCTCATGGAGCTATACATGTTCATCGAAATACAAAAGAAAGTACAAATCAAAGACATTGATGAAAACCCCCTTGTATATTGTGTGGCCGTGGTCTTGTGCGGCCGTCGAACGTTGGTGATGATGCCGATGACGAGTGCTAAACCTCCACAAAATCCTCTCCAAAACCCTAGCCACACTCCCTCAAGTTGAGGAGAAAGATAGGTCAAAAGATATCCCAAAATATCTACAAAATCCCCTTTTATAATGTTGAATCGTGGCTTTAAAATCAGACTTATCGGGGGCTTCACACGGCCATGTGGAATTTCCACACGCCGGTGTGAAGTTTCTGTCTGCCTAAAAAATCAATTCACACGGCCGTGTGGAATATCCACACGCCCGTGTGAATCCACTGAAATCCTGATTTTTGGCAGAAAATGAACAGTATCTTGCTACAGTAACAAGCTACAGTACGCGCCAAAACGCTCCCGAATTCGTTGTTCTTGATCGAGGCTATTGATTGGGCATACAAACAATGGTAGGTCATGCCGATTGATTCAAGTCTCCTTCTTGGTGAAGTTCTTCTAAGCTACACTAGTTAGACTTGTTGTGAATGTGACTGACTGCCTTTGTGCCCCTCCAAAGCAGGTTGGCACACACTCACAAGTCCAAGCTCGTGCCTTGTTCCGTACTTGGTCCAAAAACTTCCCAACATCGGCGAACACGACCTAATTTCATTCTTCTTCTCCAATTTAGCTCCACAAACCTTCAATGCACAAGAATATACAAATGCACACTATTTAGTGATAAAACCTGATAAAAGATATGCTCAATGTAAGATAATAACACTTCGCGGTACTATAACACAAGCACTTATCAAATCCGCCCACACTTAAGCTTTTGCTTGTCCTCAAGCAAAAGTAGAACGTGAAAGTACTTGGGAAGAATAATTGAAAGTGCTCGGCCTTAGGTTCACCCAAAGTATGCAAAAGAGGCATTCATAAGTAAGGGGAAATCAAAACATTGCATAAGGTTACCAATGCTCTAGCTAAAAACTCGAATCAAAAACGATAAAAACTCGAAAATGTGTTATTGTGTGCGATTTCACTCAAGAGAACCAACGAGTACTCCTCTAACTTTTGTTAGAAAGGACTTATTTATATACAAAAAACAAAACTAAAGAGAAAAGGAAGTAGTAGCTTCACACATCCTTGAACGTAGCCCTTTCCTAGGCGGCCGCCAAAGGTGGCTTTCACACTTTCGAGGAGGTAGCTCTTTCAACCGGGGTAGTAGCTTTCACGCATCCCATGAGATAGCTCTTTCTCTCATTAGGGCATAACTTGTATCTGACTTATGAGAGTAGCTACATACTTCATAGGTGGTAGCTCTTTCCAACCCAAATGCATACATAAAACAAAGCAACTATTCACAAACTCATATATATATATTTTTTCTTCTTCTCTTTTCCATATTTTTTTTATTTTTTCCATCTTTTTCATATATATATATATATATATATATATATATATATATATATATATATATTATATGCATTTTCCAAAGTAAGACTAAGAACGATGATAAACTTGTCCTTAAAAACTTCAAGATTGAGTTTCCAAAAGATTCCAAGAGTAAGTTGTGCAATATAAGATAATTGAGCAAAAATTCCCTAAAAATTCAAGTAGAAACTAGAGCATGATAGGATACAATGTTAAAAATTCTCCTAAACTCTAAGAATACAACCGTTGCAACTAAGGTGAACAGCCATAGGCTACATGAGCATAAGAAATTGAACGTACAAGTAAATGTGTGTGCAATGTGAACTCCCCCCCACACTTAAGATGTACATTGTCCTCAATGTACGCATGCAAGTACAATAAAACATATAGTAATTAAAACAATTAGTGTGGAAGTGGGCAATTAAAACATTACTCCCGTGAACTCCAAGTGTTGCGTTTGATGGAGCAGGTCATTGAGAGTTGAGTCTCAATGGTTTGTGGAGCACACATGGTGCCATGACCGTGCCAATGGCTGTTCCTCAAAATCCTTACATCGAAGACCATCTGCGCACACATATACAAGGGTTCAGTATAGCTCAACAAAGATAAAATAAAACTCGAGTATATAAAATATGAAGCAATGAATACAACTCGAGATAAAAGAAAAGCAAAATAAAATATAAACTCAGAAGGGAGATCCTTTCTGAGTACTACAAGTCCAGAATAGAATAAAAAGGTGGATCTACTGCTGTTGGAGGAGATAGTGGTGAAGGGGTAGAAGCTCGGGGTCGGACCACGAATGGTGCTGACACGGCCTGCTCAAGGAGTCTCTGTATAGTGTCAAGACGTGCCATGGTCTCTAAGTGCTGCGCAGCCTGTGTAGCCCTAACCTCGGCCACCTCTGTCTGTAGCACACTCACTGCGCTCTCGAGGCGCTCCAGTCAATCCTGGAATTGATAAGGCGAGAACATATGTACCGGAGGTGGCTCCGGCGCGTTGGGTGGTGCCTGTGCCTCTGTATCTGCTGGGGGTGGCTCTAATAGATGCAATGTTGGTTGCGATCCCCCTACCTCGGCGTCATGCATTGACCTTTGTGGGTGCCTATTCAAAATATAGCACTGATAATATTTCCTTGCCATGCCTATCTGTCTCAACATTTCCAAGCTAATTGGGGAAGGTATAACTGTCTTCTCTATTCCTCTGATTGTTTCCCGAAGGCCCATCCCCTTAATGAGTCTTGTGACATATGGCCCTGTAAAAATAGCTCCAAGCCTCGGGTACTAGCCCTGATGTCGTATGTAATCTGCCAAAATATACCCGAGATGCAGCGGCTCACTCTGAACCATTGAATAGAGGTAAAGGAGCTCTTGCCGACTTAAGACTCCCGTACTATCGCCCCGGCTGTTGATAGACCAACTCAAGATGGCATGGATGTACCTATACGCTTGCCGGGAAAGAAATGTCGCCTTTGAAACCCCCGGCTCATGTTGCCCTTGTCCGCATAACATTCTGTAAGCTCCTTAAGGAGTCAAACTACCAGAATAGTCAGTAGGAAGGTTCTCATCCTGCTCTGACTCTGTATAGGCTTGATCATACAAACCCATGCGAATAGAAAACTGCATCACTGACATGCTATAATCGTGTCCAAAAGCCCTGAATTGTATAGTGTCGGCTCTTGTCAAGTCTTTGTGTGATTTGTCGAACTCAAAGGACGCTAGTACTTCCAAAGAAAGTGAGCGGTTGGCCAGTTCTTTAATAGACAACAAAATTTTCCAACTCCCAACTGCTAAAAGTTCCTCAATTTCATTTGCCATGTCGTCCCCCCACTCAGCTGTTCTTAAACAACACAAATCTATGTATCGAGATTGTCCAAACTTGAGTTTCTCTAATCTATCATGTCTCACTCGGTGTTCGGGCTTGGCGAAAGTAATATGCTCGTTAAATGACTCGAAGGGCCTCTTGCTAGTTGCCTGCTTTGTCCTGGGTGCCATTCCTGAAATAAAATCAATTAATCCACCGTTAAATTTCATTCTGCGAGATTTCACACGGCTGTGTGGAAATTCCACACGGCCGTGTGGATTGTCAGGTGGACAAAACTGTACAGTCATGGAATTAGCATTTCATCTTTACAAAAGTAGTTATACTCCAAAACTCTGTGAATGCATTCGTATATCATTTAATCATTCAAATCAAGAGAAATTAGCAACAAAAATGGAGTGAATTAATATTGACGAAGAACAAGGGTTTGAAGTTTGTTTTTAACGGTGATGGAGAGGGTCAGAGAGTGTTGAGAGTGGAAAACGTATGAGGCACGAGTGAAATTCACAAAGAAACGCATAGCTTTTGAAGTTCTGGAAATCCACACGGCCGTGTGAAAATTCCACACGCCCCTGTGTATACTCTTTTCGCTCTCCAGACTACCCCACACGACCGTGTGAAACTTCCCATATGGCCGTGTGCCTTCATAGAGGGTTCCACAGGGGTTGGTACACGGCCATATGGATTCACAGGAAAAGAAGGTCTCTGAAAAATATCACACGGCCGTGTGCTAATTCCACACGGCCTTGTGCCCAACCTGGCCAAGAACACAAGGCCGGCCACAGGGGCACCCACACGCCCCTGTGCTCTCTCTGACTTGCCTGAGAAACCCTAAGTATTTCACACGGCCGTGTAAATAAGCCACACGACCGTGTGCCTTTCACAAGCTCTCCCACAGGAGCGCACACACGCCCCTGTGTATTCTCTGGAAGAAGGGTTGTCTCTGCAAAGTTTCACACGGCCGTGTGCCTTAGCACATTGGTACTCACAGGGCCACCCACATGCCCCTGTGGACTCTCTGGAAAAGAGTTTAAGTTCTGCAAGATCTCACACGGCCGTGTGCCCCTTCTGAGGTTGTTCACATGGGCATGGACAAGCCCCTGTGGCCTCTCTGGCTGAGCCCTAAGTGGTGACACATGCCCGTGTGGAATTTCCACACGGCCGTGTATTTTCTCTTGTTTACTTAGAAAAATTTACAGACTCTCACAAAAATTCAAAAACACAAATACGATGTTTGGAGCCTGTGAAAACCATCAAAACATGACCAGATACCATGGAAAATATGCTCAACCAACTCAAACTTCGTCAATAATCATCTAGGCACACGAAAACGTCAACAATCCACAATAAAAATCGTAGCGCATGCATTAAAACTTCAAGACACCAAAACTAAGACTCTTATTCAACTTTAACTAAGCTAAGTCCTGGAAAAACTGTAAAACCTTGGGTTGCCTCCCAAGAAACGCTTGTTTAACGTCACTTAGCTTGATGTACCTGTCTTACCTTACTGAGGTTTGAGAAAAAATACCTCCTTGTTATCACCACAAACTTCACCACCAAAGTACGGCTTCAACCGATGCCTATTCACTTTAAATGTACCCTTCTCCGGATGAGTGATCTCAACTGTCCCATCGGTGGATACGTGCGTGACTGTATACGGGCCAAACCATCTTGATTTTAGTTTACCAGGAAAGAGCCGTAATCTTGAATTGAATAATAGTACTTTATCGCCCACTTTGAATTCTTTAGGTGGTTTAATATGTTTGTCATGCCACTTCCTGATCTTTTCTTTATAGAGTCTGGCATTCTCATATGCTTTCAATCTCCACTCATCAAGCTCTTTAAGATGGAGCAGTCTTTGTTCACCGGCCTTTCTCAAATTAAAATTCATCGCCTTGATTGCCCAATACGCCTTTTGTTCAAGCTCCACCGGCAGATGGCAGGACTTCCCATAAACCAAATTATATGGTGTAGTCCATATAGGAGTCTTATATGCTGTTTGATGAGCCCAAAGTGTATCATCTAACCTCTCAGACCAATCTAGCTTCCCTTGCTCTACAGATTTTACCAGAATCCTCTTAAGTTCTCTGTTGGTTACATCAACTTGTCCACTTGTTTGTGGATGGTACGGAGTTGCAAGGCGATGGTGTACTCCGTATCTTTTCAACATCTTGTCCAATTGGAAGTTACAGAAATGTGTTCCTCGATCACTAATGATAACTAGTGGAGTTCCGAATCGAGCAAATAACCTCTTAAAAAACTTCACCACGGTCCTAGCATCATTAGTCGGCAATGCTTGAGCTTCGACCCATTTGTAGACATAGTCAACTACCACCAATATGTATTGGTTCCCATTGGACGTCGAAAATGGTCCCATGAAGTCAATGCCCCATACTTCAAAAACCTCACAAAATTGCATAGGATTCTGAGGCATCTCATCCCTTCTTTATAAGTTTCCTGCCTCTGGCAACTATCACATCGAAGAACAAATTGGTGAGCATCTTGAAATAAAGTCGGCCAATAGAATCCCTCAGCCAGAACCTTTTCTGCAGTTTTACTTGACGCATAATGGCCTTCAACTGGTCTGGAATGACAATGAGTAAGAATATCCCATCCTTCCTCCCTTGAGACACATCTTCAAACCACATGGTCTGCACAAATGCAAAAGAGGAATGGATCTTCCCAGAAGTAATACTTCAGGTCACTAAAAAATTTCTTCTTCTGTTGGAGTGTGAGTCCTTGTTTGAGCACCTTTCCGGACAAATAATTGGCAAAGTCTGCGAACCATGGAGCATCACTTGATGATGAGTCTGAGTCCTTAATCGAGTAATGATGTTCTTCCGGGAAAGAATCATTAATCTCCCTACTCGATGGCTCTTGTCCAATACTCCCCTCTAACCGAGATAAATGGTCTGCCACCACATTTTCAGTCCCTTTCTTGTCCTTTATCTCCATATCAAACTCTTGCAGCAGCAATATCCACCTAATCAACCTTGGCTTTGCATCGGCTTTGTTCATGAGGTAACGGAGAGCTGAATGGTCTGTATAAACATTGACTCTCGAAAAGATATGATATGGCCTGAATTTGTCTAGGGCAAACACAACTGCTAATAACTCCTTCTTTGCGGTGGTGTAATTCTCTTGTGCACCAGTGACAGTCTTGCTAGCATAATAAATGGGTTGAAACTGTTTACCCGTTCTTTTCCCCAACATTGCCCCGATAGCATAGTCGCTTGCATCGCACACGAGCTCAAACAACTCATTCCAATTGGGCGTGATCAAAATTGGAGCTTGAACTAGTTTTTCTTTTAACACATTGAATGCCACCGTACATTCTTCCCCAAAGTCGAACGGAGCATCTTTTTCAAGGAGTTTGGTCAACGGTTGTGTGATTTTTGAAAAATCTTTGATAAACAGTCTATAAAACCCCGCATGACCCAAGAAACTCCGAATCCCCTTTACATTTGGTGGTGGAGGAAGCTTGTGTATAACTTCAATCTTGGCTTTATCCACCTCAATACCTTTCCAGGAGATCTTGTGCCCTAGAACAATACCCCCTTGCACCATGAAATGACACTTCTCCCAATTAAGAACAAGGTTTGTTTCTTCACACCTCATTAGTACTTTCTCCAAATTTTTCAAGCATAGATCAAAGGAGTCACCAAACACCGAAAAGTCATCCATGAACACTTCCATTATATCTTCCAAAAGATCATCGAAAATAGCAGTCATGCACCGTTAGAATGTTGCGGGTGCATTACACAGTCCGAATGGCATTCGTCTATATGCAAACGTTCCGTAGGGTCATGTGAAGATTGTCTTCTCTTAATCTTCTGGAGCTATAGGAATCTGAAAATACCCTGACATCCCGTCTAGGAAACAGTAAAACTGATGCCCAGCCAGCTGCTCCAACATCTGATCAATAAAGGGCAATGGGAAATGGTCTTTTCGGGTCGCATCATTCAACCTTCTGTAATCAATACACACCCTCCAGCATGTGACTGTTCTAGTTGGAATGAGTTCATTCTTTTCATTTTTGATCACCGTCATTCCTCCTTTTTTTTTGCAACCACATGCGTTGGGCTCACCCAAGCGCTATCAGAAATGGGATAGATAATCCCTGCATCCAACAACTTCACCACCTCTGCCTTGACAGCCTCCTTCATATTTGGGTTCAGTCTCCTTTGATGTTGGATCACCGACTTGAAATTATCCTCCATTAATATTTTATGTGTACAAAACGAAGGATTTATTCCCTTCAAATCTGAAATTTTCCAAGCAATGGCAGATTTGTGCTTCTTTAGCATGCTCACCAACTTCTTCTTCTGATCCATGGAGAGATCGGAAGCTATGATAACGGGAAGTTTCATTCCTTTTGCTAGATATGCATACTCCAAATGTTTTGGTAAGGTTTTTAACTCCAAATCAGGTGGTTCTTCAATGGACGTCCGCAGACGGCTTTCCTTCAATCGATCAATCTCGTCAAACTGAAATGGTTATTGTTTATCAACACTTTCTGCATTATTCTGTAAAACCCGGCTGTTAAGATGATCTTGGGATCCCATTACAACTCCTATCTCACATGCTTTCCTGGTTAAGTCTACTATCCCCACTGAAAAGACTTCTTGTCTCTGTTCTTGATAGTATGATTCAAACTGAGTAAGAACTCTCTCTAGATTTTCTTCTGCATCTTTCCCTGAAGAAGCTAGGGCTGATCTTTCAAATTCATCTAACATCTCATCCAATTCACAAACCATGAGTTGTTCTTCACAAGAATGATCAACATCGGTGTCTTCTTTCATGGAAGGTGTGTTAACTGGTTGCCCATACTCAATGCAGTTTATAACCGACTGTGCTGTGAACGAATGAAATTTCTGTTCCACCTCCTCCACTAATCCTGTAAGTGTATCAAACATCTCAATTGTATCAAACATCTCTTCTTTTCTGAAGCTGAAATCAAAATAACGCAAACCAATAAGAACGATGATAGAATAAGAAAGTATGAAATAGAATGCGAAGTGAATAGCTAGAATAGTGAAAAACAAATATCTAAAACGCCTATTCCCCGGCAATGGTGACACAAACTTTGACACGATCCCTTGCATGTATCCCGCAAGTGCACGGGTTTGTGGAAGTAATAAAATTTACCCTGGTGAGAGGGTAGTCGAATCCACAAGGAATAGGGATTTAGAATACGAGATTTCACTAATTAAGCTATGTGGTGTATGGAAAAGCAATATCTGGATCAATGAGTGAATGTAGAAGCAAACAGAATAAAAGACAAGAAATTAAATAGAAAGATGGAAGATCAGAAAGTGCAAGTAAAAGAGAATAGAGAGGACTAGCAATGAATGAAATAGGATATCTGGACAAGCTACCTCTAGGATCTATGCTTCTAGTGCAGGATTATGCTATTATATTTCCCTATTGATGTTAATTGAGTCGAGGATATCCTAAAACTCACGGTCCCAAACCTAAGGACTACCGTGACTAACCCCAACACTATGCCCCGGTATTAGGATTCACGTCACCCTTCACTCTGTCGCTGGCACGACTAAGCCCCAGGGGAGTATATCAACCTAAACCTCACACTACGTGGGATTGCTTTAAGCTCTAGGGATTCCTAATGGTAAAACCTGTTCCTATGTGTAGTTCTAACCCTTTGGTCCAAGTGGAAGAACCCTAGTCTAGATTAAGCCCCAGCGCGTAGGATTCACTTCAACCCTTCACTCTGTTACTTGCGTAACTACGCCCCAGGGGAGTTTATCTGCCTAGCACTTCACTCTATTTCAACCGCTATGAAATTAAGGAAACGGAGGTAGGGAGAAACCACGTCGGAAGGGAAAGGGGTACATCGCTACCTCACAACTTTCCCTCTCAACCCTCTTCAATCTTAAGTAGTCTAACCCTAAAGGAGTTGTCACACCTCCAAAGGGTAACCTAAATTGTTCTCAATCCTAGTGTCACATCTAAGAGAAAACATTAGCAAGGTGAAATTAAGATTGAAACTCAATTTTTATTCATCAATAATGGAAAAGCATAATAACAATGTCAAAGAAACATAATAACCCTAGAGTTTACAAGTCCGAATACCCTCAAGGGGTTTAGCTCCTCATGGAGCTATACATGTTCATCAAAATGCAAAAGAAAGTACAAATCAAAGACATTGATGAAAACCCCCTTGTATATGGTGTGGCCGTGGTCTTGTGCGGCCGTTGAACATCGGTGACGATGCCGATGACGCGCGCTAAACCTCCACGAAATCCTCTCTAAAACCCTAGCCGCACTCCCTCAAGTTGAGGAGAAATATAGGTCAAAAGATATCCCAAAAGGTCTCCAAAATCCCCTTTTATAATGTTGAATCGCGGCTTTCAAATCGGACTTATCAGGGGCTTCACACGGCCGTGTGGAATTTCCACACGCCCGTGTGAAGTTTCTGTCTGGCTAAAAAATCAATTCACACGGCCGTGTGGAATATCCACACGCCCGTGTGAATCCTCTGAAACCCCGATTTTCGGTAGAAAATGAATAGTAGCTTGCTACAGTGTTTTTGTTACGGTAACAAGCTACAGTGCTGCTACAATACACGCCGAAACGCTCCCGAATCCGTTGTTCTTCATCGAGGCCATTGATTGGGCACACAAACAATGGTAGGTCATGCCGATTGCTTCAAGTCTCCTTCTTGGTGAAGTTCTTCTAACTACACGAGTTAGACTTGTTGTGAATGTGACTGCCTTTGTGCCCCTCCAAAGGAGGTTGGCACACACTCACAAGTCCATGCTCGTGCCTTGTTCCGTACTTGGTCCGAAAACTTCCCAACATCGGCGAACATGACCTAATTTCGTTCTCCTTCTCCAATTTAGCTCCACAAACCTTCAATGCACAAGAATACACAAATGCACGCTATTTAGTGATAAAACCTTATAAAAGATATGCTCAATGTAAGATAATAACGATTCGTAGTACTATAACACAAGCACTTATCACCGAGATAGATTTCCTGTTCTCTGACAACTATTACATCGAAGAACAAACTGATATGCATCTTGGAAGAGGGTCGCCAATAAAACCCAGCAGCCAAAACCTTTTTTGCGGTCCTCCCTGATGCATAATGGCTCCCAACTGGTCCTGAATGACAATGAGTAAGGATATCCCATCCTTCCTTCCGTGATACACATCTCCAAACTACATGGTCTGCACAGATGCGGAAGAGGAACGGATCATCCAAAAAATAGTTCTTCAAAATACTAAGGAATTTCTTCTTTTGCTAGAATGTGAGCTCTTGTTTCAGGACCTTCCCTGATAGGTAGTTGGCAAAATTGGCAAACCATGGAGTATCATCTGATGATGCAGAATTCTGTATCGAATATATGTGTTCCTCTGGAAAGGAATCATTGATCTCCTTGCTCGATGGCTCTTGTCCAATGCTGTCCTCTAACCGAGATAAATGATTTGCCACCACGTTTTCAGTTCCTTTCTTGTCTCTTATTTCCATGTCAAACTCCTATAAGAGTAATATCCAACGGATTAATATTGGTTTTGCATAAGCCTTGTTCATGAGGTAACGGAGAGCTGAATGGTCTATGAAGACAATAACTCTCGACAGGATGAGATACGGTTTGAATTTATCGAGGGTGAACACAACGGCCAATATCTCCTTCTCTGCAGTAGTATAATTTTCTTGCGCACCTGTGAGAGTCTTACTGGCATAATAAATAGGTTGGAACTGCTTTCCCTTCCTTTGCCCCAGAATTGCCCCAATAGCATAGTCACTTGCATCACACATGAGCTCGAATGGTTCATTCCAGTTCGGTGTGATAAAAATTGGGGCTTGAACTAGTTATTCTTTGAGCACATTAAAAGCTACTGTACATTCTTCTGCAAAATCAAATGGAGCAACTTTTTCGAGGATCTTAGTCAATGGTTGTGTGATTTTCGAGAAATCCTTGATGAACCGCCTATAGAAACCTGCATGTCCCAAGAAACTCCGAATTCCTTTAACATTTGTTGGCAGAGGGAGTTTATTTATGACTTCGATTTTTGCCTTGTCCACCTCCATACGCATCCGAGAGATCTTATGCCCTAGAACAATGCCATCCTGAACCATGAAGTGGCACTTCTTCCAATTTAGCATAAGGTTTGTCTCTTCACATTTCATGATCACTTTTTCCAAATTCTTCAAACACATATCAAAGGAGTCACCGAACACAGAGATATCATCCATGAACACCTCCATTATGTCCTCCAAAAGGTCATCAAAGATAGCCATCATATAGTGTTGGAATGTAGCGGGTGCATTGCATAGTCCAAACGACATCCGCCTATACGCAAAAGTCCCGTCGGGACAAGTAAATGTTGTCTTTTCTTGATCTTTCGGAGCTATAGGGATTTGGATGTATCCTGACATCCCATCAAGGAAACAGTAAAACGGGTGCCTTGGCAATGGTTCCAATATCTGATCAATAAAAGGCAATGGGAAGTGATTCTTCCGGATTGCATAGTTCAATCTTCTGTAATCAGTACACACCCTCCATCCTGTGACTGTCCTAGTTACGATGAGTTCAGTCTTTTCATTTTTAATCACTGTCATCCTCCCTTTCTTTAGAACCACTTGCGTTGGGCTCACCCAAGCACTATCAGATATATGATAGATAATTCCAGCATCTAGCAGTTTCACCACCTCTGCCTTGACAACTTCCTTCATATTCGGGTTTAGTCTTCTTGGAGGTTGGATCACTGACTTGAAGTTATCCTCTATCAAAATCTTATGCGCACAGAATGAGGGGTTTATTCCTTTTAAATCTGCAATTTTCCATGCAAGGGAGGACTTGTGTTTCTTCAGCATATTCACCAACTTAGCCTTTTGATCACCAGAAAGATCCGATGCTATAATCACGGGAAACTTCATCTCTTCTGCTAAAAATGCATTTTCTAGGTGTTCTGGAGGTGTTTTCAACTCCAAATCAGGTGGTTCTTCAATGGACGGTCAAAGTCGACTGTCCTTTAATTTGTCAATTTCTTCAAATTGATTCGGTTGCTGTTCAATAACACCGTTTGAAATCTTCTCTGAACAATGCACATTGACTTGATCCTGAAACTCCATTGCAGTTCACGACTCACAAGCTTCCTCTGTCAGATTTGCAATTCCCACTGAAAAGACTACTTGCCTGTGCTCCCAATATCCTGATTCAAATTGAGCAAGGACCTTCTCTAGGTTTTTTCTATATCTTCCCTTGAAAAAGCTAGAGCCAATTTATCAAATTCATCTAATACACTACCCAATTCACAATTCATGTTTTGCTCCAAACAAAAGTGATCAACAATGGTCCCTTCTCCCGCAAAAGGAATGCTCATTGGTTGCTCAATCTTAATACAATTTGTAGCTGATTGTATCATGAAAAACTGCATTTTCTGTTCCACATCCTTAACCACTCCTATAAACGTATACACAACTTCAGTTGTATCAAACATTCTTTCCTTGCTGAAATCAAAGAAGAGAAAACAAGTGAGAATGATGATAGGTAAAAGAAGTGTGAAATAGAAAACAAAGTGAAATAGCTAGAATAATGAAAAACAAGTATAAAAAATACTCCTATTCTAAGGAAACGGTGCCAAAAACGTGACACACCCTTTGCGTGTGTACCCATAAGTGCACGGGTTGTCGAAGTAATAAAATACCCTGGTGAGTGGGTAGTCGTATCCACAGGTAATAGTGTTCAGAAACAAGCATTATCACTATTTTAGCTATAAATGGAATCGATGGTAAAACAAATCAATATGTATATGTATATATATATAAAAGAAAGTAAAAGAGTGCAAAAAGGGCAATAAAGGTAGGAGAGGTAATCGATATAAAGATAGGGTACCCGGATAAAGCTCCCCTTAGGATTAATGCTTCTAGTGCAAAACTAGTATTATACACTCTAATTGATGTCTAATGTGTTGTGGCAATTCTAAAGCACATGGTCCCAAATCTAAGGTCAACCGTGACTAATCCCACACTATACCCGGCTCTAGACTTCTCTAGGACCCTTGACTCTCGATGACCTGTCACCTAAGCCCTAGGAGAGTACATCATACTAACGCCTAGCACCGTGTAAAATTGCATGGTGTTCTAGGGAATCCAAGTGAAAGACCCTATCCCTAATTATAGTTCTAACCTTTTGGTCGAGGTGGAATAACCCTAGTCTAAATTAAGTCCCAGCACTAAGATTCACTTTAACCCTTCACTCTGTTGCTCACGCAACAAAGCCCCTAGGGTTTACAAGTCCGAATAGTGACAAAGGGTTTAGCACCTCATGGAGCTATACAAATCCATCAAAATAGTAATAAGAACACAAATTGAATGCAAAGATGAAAAACCCCTTGTGTGCGATGTGGCCGTGGTCTTGTGTCGGCGTCGGATGTTGATGTCGACGCCGATAACGCGCTTCAAACCTCCACGAAGTTTTCTACAAACCCTAGCCGCGTCTCTCCAGAAGTTAGGTCAGAAGAGAGCCAAAAGGATCCAAAAACAATCTCCAAAACGGGCTTTTATAATGCTGAGTCGCAGCTTTAAATTGGCTGAAATCGGGATTTCACACGGCCATGTGGAATTTCCACACGCCCGTGTGAAATTGCTAAATTACTGATTTATGGCACACATTGAATAGTAACTTGCTACAGCTTTTTGCTGCAGCAACTTGCTATAGTGCTACTACAGTGCATGCTGAAACGCTCCCGAATTCATCGTTCTTCATCGAGGCTGTTGAATTGGGCACATAATTAATGGTAGAACGTGCCGATTGCTTCAAATCTCCTTATTGGCGAAGTTCTCTTTGTTAACATGAGCTAGACTTATTGTGAACGTGACTGCCTTTGTGCCCCTCCAAAGGAGGTTGGCACAGACTCATAAGTCTAGGCTCATGCCTTGTTCCTTGCTTAGTCCAAAAACTCCCCAACAACGGTGAACATGATCTAACAATGCACAAAAGTAAATGAATGCACACTTTTTTGTGGTAAAATCTAATTAAATCAAGGCTTATTGCAAGATAATAACACTTCGCATTACTATAACACGAGCACTTATAAATGAAACACCTTGAATGGTGCTTGCTTAGTGGTTTGAGTTTTATTTTACTATGATGCACTGCTTTCTACCCTGAGGTTGTGTATTTAGTCAGTTATCAGTCCCTCTTGCTCTTCAAGTCTATTTGCTTGGGGACAAGAAAATGCTTAAGTGGGGGATATTTGATAAGTGCCTAAATACATCATATTTTACTTGCAAAATCTATGCACTTTCATGCAACTTGTGTTATTATTACAATGACATTTTGCACATTTGATATATTTAATTTGTTTCTGGGTATCGAGGGATCATATTAATGAGAATGAACCACATTGGAGTTGTGTCAGAGAAGATTGAAGAAGAAATGAAGTTTACATGAGCTCAGGACACAAAACGACACGCAAATTGGAATTCACAAAAGGCTACATGGGCACTACAGTGTACATGCAGATCTATGCGACCATTGTGCGGGATGCACAGTGCCAGCACAACCCAGGTAGTGGGCCTAGTGTGCGGCCCACTCACTAGGCTGCATAGAGTAGCCAAAAGCTTGTGAGGGCTAGTGTGTGGCCAGCACGAAGCCCAACAAGCTCGGGAATTATTGTTTTGAGCCCAAATAAAGCTTGTGTGGCCTGGTTTTCTCCCGCACAACCCCCCACATGTGGGCCCCAGCCCATCCTTAATCAGGGTTAGCTACTAAGCTAACAGTAATCCCCTTTTTATTTGTTCTCTCTCTACTTGTCTTCTCTTGTTGGCTGCCACTTTGGAGAAGAAAGCATGGAGGGATTCCCGGATCTCATGTCTTCATGCCTCCCTTCTTGGTTGATTATCTACCCCCATAGAGATCTTTTCTCTCTTCTTCCTCCCATTCCATCCTTCCTCTCCATCTTCCCATTCTCCCTATCTTTCTCCTTGGAAGCTTGAAGAAGAAGGTGTTCCACCGGAGCTTGGTTCTTACCGGGGTGCTCGTCGGTTGGAGGCGCGGTGAAGAGGAACAACGAGCTGCCGGGACTTCTAAGAAGCCTAGGTAGGTTTCCTTAAGCTTTGTGTTTGCTTTTGTGAGTTAGATTGCTTTGCATGAAAGCTCTACTTCCTCATCTCCTTGCTAAACCTTGCCTTCCTAAGGTGTTCTTGTAGATCATAGTATATATCTTGTTGTGTGGTTGATTCTTCATGTCTTGTTGGTATCCTAGCCATCTAGTGTAGTTTAGTAAGGTGTATATATATGTATTCTGTTTTGTGTGTATATAAATACATGTTCTGCCTTTCTGCATATGCTCTGTTATATATACATAACCCTTGCATGCATTTCAATAAGTTCTAAACAAAGTCTTGAAACATATGCTATATATATATATATATATATATACACACACACACCCACTCGCACATCCATGCATCTGAAAAAGGTTTTGAAGTATTAAACCTTTGATATAAATGTATATATACATAAGACACATGCATGCATCCTGAACCACCTTTGAAAATAATGATTTATATATATATATATATATATATATATACGGATGCATGTCCAATGCTTTGAAATATATTTATTTATCTATAAAATGATTTATATATATGCATGTCCAAGGCTTTGAAATCCATTTATTTATTTATATAATTATACATATCCGGATGCATGCCCAAGGCTTTGAAATATATTATTTGTTTATATAATGATTTATATATATATATATATACCAGGATGCATGGTTTGAATGCATGGTTTTGAAATATATTTATTTATTTGTATAATGATTTATATATATTTGCATACTGAGCTACCCTTGATATATATATATATATATATATATATATATATATATATATATATATATATATATATATATATATATATATATTAACCCTGATTTTTACAAACCTTAAGGTATAGTAATATATCTATATTATGTACATGTGTTTATGCTTGCATGGTTGTTCTACCACCCCACTAAATGTTTGGAACCCAAATTATTGATGATTGCTTGTGTTGCTTCCTTTGAAGCTATAGAGGTGTTTGTGGTTGGAAAGGTCTTACCTTGGTGTTGAATGTTGGTATTAGGCTAGTGCATGAACTCCCCATGTCTAGTATTCTTATTTTCGTGTTGGTTGTTTTTCTCTTGGGTTATAGGACCACCTTGAGAGAACCTTGGACTTCTTTTGAATTTAGGAGCTCATCAAGTAAGTAATCCTTTGAACTCTTGTATTTAAAATGTAATTATTTTAATTTATTGTTAAGAAAATTCTGAAAAATTTATCTTTATCCCTTGGATTATATTTGATTAGTTTTATATTATCATTGTTTTATTATCAAAAATATTGTTATTACTATTATCATAATAAAAGAATCAGGTTGATTCTTTGGCAGGTTTACATACAAATTGTTATATTTATTTATTTATTTAATTATTTCCTTAATGTTATTACATATGTTTCTATGTTAAAAGTTTGGTATTATTATTTCTTCTAATGGGAACCAGGCTAAGGCTTGGAAAATTTTGGGTATTTTCCCTTTTTCATTTAGTCAATTATTTAATTAATTGTTATTTATTTATCGTTTATCTTATATTATTACATGAATTTTTGAGAGTTACCGGTGAATATTTTGTATTTTGTGGCCTTGAAACTTTGCCTGAATATTTTGAGTCTCCAAATGAGCATTATGCAACCCTGTCAGTGGGGGGTAAACCCTGACCTTGTCGACAAGAAATTTTGGAAAATGAGACTGTAGTTTCGCACCGTGTCCGTTCGGTGAAATAATCAACGGCCACCTGATATTCAGTCTCGGGTCACCGAGGGTAAACAAATGACCTCTGTTATTTTGGCTCGGGTCACCGAGGGTAAATAAATGACCTCTGGCAGCTATAGCAAATTTGGAGACACACTCAGGAATCTGTTACACTCTACTTTGACTTTTGATTTTGATTTTCTTCAATTGCACTATTTATGTGTTATTGATTTCCGGGTATATCACAGACACATTTTATTCTGCGTTGAAGTTTCTGCATTTTTGAAGATCGCATTTTTGGTTTCAAATTTAGGCGAATGACATATTTGAAATATTCTTTTATTAGAATATTATACTCTGTATTTTGTTAAAATCATGATTTCAAAGACTTGTATTATTTTGAAAATCCAGTATACTTGAAACATATCTCTAAATTTTCTGGTTTAGTCTAATTGTGCTTAGGGGACTTATGCTCTTATTTGATGATTTACTATATTTCTGATTTACGGCTTTAAAATCTGATAATTCTTTTGCCTACAATATTTGGTTGACGATATTATTTGAGAACTATACCCCTGATGGACTATTTATTTTTGTCTTTGTTGAGCTCTATTTTAGTCTAAGTTGAAAGCTTAATTGCTCTCGGTATTGAAATTGAGATTTATAAACCCTGTTGTGTTATTTTTAAACTTCTGGATTACTTACTGGGCTAGCGAGCTCATGGATTTATTTTTTAAATCCTTTTCAGATTAAGAGTGATAGACCAGTGTGGATCTTGAAAGATTGTCTGTAGATGTTGTCTTGCCCTGTTGTAAATTTGAGTTTTTGTCATTATCTGTCCTTGTATCCTTGTATTGGTATTTTGTACTCCTTGTACCCTTACTTTGTATACTTTGTAGAGTTAGTAATCCTGTAACTCAGTTGGGTTGTTTTAGTTTTGTCCACTCTGTATCAAGTTCTGAGGCCTTGCAGGCTTATGGGGTTCATGCCCTGTAGGTCTGCGGCCGTTTGTCCGCGCGCCGGGTCTGGCGAGCCGGGTTCGGGGCGTGACACCACATACCCATTGAAGTATATAAGGCCTTTGCTATGGTTTTTTAAGCAAGCTTTCCTCATCTGACCTCCAAGCACATCCAAACACTTTTCATCATCTTTAGAGGTTATTTTGGCAAGGATAGAAGGAGAGAAGTAGGGGAGAACAAAGGGAAATATCAAAGAGCTTGGTGCCACAGATATGACAAGTTCTCAACATCGCCTTCTAGCAAAGATTTCAAGGGGAGTTTATTCATAATATGTATGTGACAGGGGCCCGAAAGTGCACGGATTTTCGAAGTAATAAGATACCCTGGTGAGTGGGTAGTCGTATCCACAGAGAATAGGGATTTGAGATACAAGTATTCATTATGTGGCTAATGCGATGTGTGGAAAGAAATCAATGAGTGAGTGTAAACGAAACTAATATAAACAAGAATTAAATAGAATTGTGGAAGGTGAGAGAGTGCAAGTAGAAGTAAAAGAGTAGGATAACCAATGAGTAAAGATCGGTACCCGGACAAGCTACCCTTAGGACTTATGCTTCTATTGCAAGACAATGCTATTATACTTTCTTATTGATGTTAATTGAGTCGAGGAGATCCTTAAACACACGGTCCCAAACCTAAGGTTAACCGTGACTAACCCCAACACTATGCCTCGGCATTAGGTTTCACTACGACTCTTGACTCTCGTTGACCTGTCTACTAAGCCCTAAGGGAGTCTATCTACCTAAGCCTCATACTACATGGAATTGCTTTAAGTTCTGGGGATTCCTAGTGATTAACCCTGTTCCTATGTATAGTTCTAACACTTTGGTCTGGGTGAAAGAACCCTAGTCTAAATTAAGTCCCAGCACTAAGATTCATTTCAACCCTTCACTCTGTTGCTTGTGCAACTAAGCCCTAGGGGAGTTTATCTCCTAACACCTGACTCTATCTCGACCGTGAATAAATCATGAAACATGGAGGTAGGAAGAATCACATCGGAGGGGAAAGGGGACGTTCGGCTACCTCATGACTCACCCTCTTAACCCTCTTCAATCCTAAGTAGTCTAATCCTATAGGAGTTGTCACGCCTCCAAATAATAACCTAGATTGTTCTCAACCCTAGTGTCATGGCTAAGGGAAAACAATAACAAGAAGAAATTAAGATTAAAACTCAATTTTATTCATCATTAATGGAAAAGCATAATAGCAATGTCAAAGAAACATAATAATCCTAGGGTTTATAAGTCTGAATACCCACAAGGGTTTAGCTCCTCATGGAGCTATACAAATCCATCAAAATAATAATAAGAACACAAATTGAAAGCATAGATGAAAACCCCCTTGTCTGCGGCGTGGCCGTGGTCTTGTGCGGCCGTCGGACGTTGATGTTGACGCCGATGACACGCTCCAAACCTCTATGAAATCCTCTCTAAACCCTTGCCGCGCCTCTCAAAAAGTTAGGTCAGAAGAAAGCGAAAAAAGATCCAAAAACAGTCTCCAAAATTGGCTTTTATAATGCTGAGTCAAGGGTTTAAATTGACTGAAATCGGGATTTCACACGGCCGTCTGGAATTTCCACACGCCCATGTGAAATTGCTGAATTGCTGATTTTCGGCAGACAGTGAACAGTAACTTGCTACAGTCATGCCGAAGCGCTCCCGAATTTGTCGTTCTTCATTGAGGCCGTTGAATTGGGCACACAATCAACGGTAGACCGTACCGATTACTTCAAATCTCCTTATTGGCGAAATTCTCCTTGTTAACATGAGCTAGAGTTATTGTGAATGTGACTCCGTTTGTTCCCCTCCAAAGGAGGTTGGCACACACTCACAAGTCTAGGCTCATGCCTTGTTCCTTGCTTAGTCCGAAAACTCCCCAACAATGGCGAATATGATCTAACTTCCTTTCTTTTCTTTAATTTATCTTCACAACCCTATAATGCACAAAAGTAAATGAATGCACACTTTTTAGCGATAAAATCTGATTAAATCAATGCTTATTACAAGATAATAACACTTCGCATTACTATAACATGAGCATTTATCAAACCCCCCCATACTTATGCTTTTGCTTGTCCTCATGCAAAATACAACGTGATAGTACTTGGGAAGAACAATTGAAAGTGCTCGACCTTAGGTTCACCAAAAGTGTACCACAGAAGCATTCTACAAGTAAGGGGAAATCAAAACATTGCATAAAGTTATCATTGCTCTAGCTAAAAACTCGAATAAAAAAGGATAGCAACTCGAAAATGTGTACGTGTGTGCGAATTCACTCAAGAGAACCAACGAGTACTCCTCAAACTCTTGTTATAAGGACTTATTTATATACACAAAATAAGGAAGTAGTAGCTTCACTCAACCTCTAAGGTAGCCCTTTCCTAGGCGGCCGCCAAAGGTGGCTTTCACACTTTCTAGAAGATAGCTCTTTGATAAGTGCTTGTGTTATAGTAACGGAAGCGTTATTATCTTACAATGAACATATCTTTTATAAGATTTTATCACTAAATAGTGCGCATTTGTGTACTCTTATGCATTGTAGGTTTGTGCAGCTAATTTGGAGAAGAAGAACAAAGTTAGATCGTGTTCGCCATTGTTGGGAGGTTTTCGGACCAAGCAAGGAACAAGGCACGAGATTACACTTGTGAGTGTGTGCCAACCTCCTTTGGAGGGGCACAAAGGCAGCCACATTCACAACAAGTCTAACTTGTGTAGCTTAGGAGAACTTCGCCAAGAAGGAGACTTGAAGCAATCGGCACGATCTACCATTGATTGTGTGCCCAATTCAATGACCTCGATGATGAACGACGGACTCGGGAGCATTTCGGCGAGTTATTGTAGCAGCACTGTGGCTGTTACTGTTGCAAAACACTGTAATAAGCTACTGTTCACTTTCGGCCGAATTTCAGAATTCCAGAGAATTCACACGGGCGTGTGGAATTAACACACGGCCGTGTGAATCAATTTTTCAGCAGACAGAAACTTCACACGCCCGTGTGTTAATTCCACACGGCCGTGTGAAGTCCCGATAAGTCCAAAATTTAAAGCCACACTCAGCATTATAAAAGCCCGATTTTGAGACTTTTGAAATCATCTTTTGACCCATCTTTCTCCCCAACTTCTGGGAGTGTGGCTAGGGTTTCGGAGAGGACTTCATGGAGGTTTGGAGCACGTCATCGGCATCGTCACCGACGTCTGGCGACCGCACAAGACTACGGCCACATCTTACGCGAGGGGGTTTTCATCAATGCTTTTTATTTATACTTTCTTTCATATTTTGATGAACATGTATAGCTCCATGAGGTGCTAAACCCCTCGTGGGTATTCGGACTTGTAAAACCCTAGGATTCTTATGTTTCTATGACATTGCTATTGTGTTTTTCCATTGTTGATAAATAAATCGAGTTTCAATTTTAATTATCTTGTGCTATTGTTTTTCTCTTAGTCGTGACACTAAGGTTGAGAGCAATCTAGGTTATCCATTGGAGGTGTGACAACTCCTATAGGGTTAGACTCCTTAAGATTGAAGAGGGTTGAGAGGGAGAGTTGTAAGGTAGCGATATACCCCTTTCCCCTCCGGTGTGATTTCTCCCTACCTCCGTTTCCTTGGTTAATTAGCGGTCAAGATAGAGTGTTAGGGCTCCATCTAGACTAGGGTTCTTCCACCTGGACCAAAGGGTTAGAACTATATAGAGGAATAGGTTTTATCACTAGGAATCCCTAGAGCTTAAAGCAATCCCATATAGTGTTAGGATCAGGAAGACAGACTCCCCTGGAGCTTAGTTGACAGGTCAACAAGAGTCAAGGGTCGTAGTGAATCCTAATGCCGGGACATAATCATGGGGTTAGTCACTGTTGACCTTAAGTTTTGGGACCGTGAGTTTAAGGATATCCTCAACTCAATTAAACGTCAATAGAAAAGCATAATAGCATAGTCTTGCACTAGAAGCATAAGTCCTAGAGGTAGATTATCCGGATACCCTATTTCACCCATTGCTAGTCTTTCTTTCATAACTCCTACTTGCTTCTCTCTTGTCTTCCATCTCTCTGTTTAAATTCCTGTCGTTTAGTATAATTGATTTCGTAATCTACTCACAAATTCGATTATCACTTCTCGTATATCGCACAACTAAATAACAAATTATTGTGTTTTAAATCCCTATTCCCTGTGGATTTGATTACCCACTCACCAGGGTAATTTTATTACTTCGACAAGCACGTGCACTTGCGGGACACACGCAAGGGGTCGTGTCACTCTTTCTACCAGGTTAGTAGCTTTCACGCTTCCCATGAGATAGCTATTTCTCTTATTAAGGGATAACTTGTATCCAACTTATGAGAGTAGGTACATACTTCATAGGAGGTAGCTCTTTCCACCCCAAATGCAAAGCTAAACTAATATTCACAAGCTCACAAGTTTTTTTTTTTTAGCTACATAGAACTTCAAAACTTACTAAAGTAATACTAAACTAGTCCTTAAAACTTTGAGTTTGAGTTTCCAAAAGATTTCAAGAGTGAGTAGTGCAATAAGAGGTAATCGAGCAAAAATCCCCTAAAATTCAAGTAAAACAAGAGCATGATAGGATACAATGTTAAAAATTCTCATAAACTCTAAGAATACAATCATTGCAACTAAGGTGAACCGCCACGGGCTACATGAGCATAAACAATTGAACGCACAAGTAAAGGTGTGTGCAAAGTGAACTCTCCCCACACTTAAGATATACCTTGTCCCCAATGTACGCATGCAAGTACAATAAAAATAAGAAGTTGCAAAATAATTAGTGTGCAAGTAAGCAACTGAAACATTACTCCTCTGAACTCCAAGTGTTGCGTTTGATAGAGCTAGGTACATTGAGAGTTGAGTCTCAATGGGTTGTGAAGCACACACGGTCCCATGACCGTACCTATAACTATTCCTCAAATTCCTTACTACCAAGACCATCTGCGAGCACACACACACAAGGTATTCAATAACGCACAATAAATCCAAAATAAAGCTCGAGTATATAAAAATATAGAAATGAAATACAACTCTAGACAAAAGAAAGCAACATAAAGATAAACTCAGAAGGAAGATCCTTTCTGAGTACTACAAGTCCAAAATATAAAAGAAAATACATCTGAAATCAAAATAAAAATAAAACTACGACGCCTCAGCGTCGGTGTCCTGATCTGGAGCCTTTGCTGCTACTATAGGCTCTGTTGGTGGATCTGCTGCTGATCGAGGGGAGAAGGTGGTGGAGTAGGGGCCCGGAGCTGGACCACGAATGGGGACGACATGGCCTGCTCAAGTAAATGCTGTATAGTCTCGAGCCGTGTCATCATCTCTGAGTGTTGTGACTCAAATTTATACCACGAATGGGGACGACATGGCCTGCTCAAGTACAACTATCTATGTCTGGAGGATAGCCACATCACTCTCGAGGCCCTCAAATCTGTCCAGGCCTCGAGATGGAGAAAAGATCCACACTGGAGGTGGCTCTGGTGCTGTGGGTGGTGCCTCAACCTCTGCCTGTCCTAGGGGTGGCTCTAATGCTGCCTGTGACCCCTCGGCCTGATCTAACTGGGGGATGATCAATGTATAGGCCCCTGGCCCTGATCTTCAGATCATCCCCATCATCCTCAAAGTCTCTGTGCTAAGCGGAGCGGGGATAGAAATCTTGTCGACTCCCCGCACTCCGTCTCTAAGACCCATCCCGATAATGAGTCTCGTGATGTAGGGCCTTGAGAAGATCACTCCCACACTAGGGTACTGGCCCTGGTGGCGCTAGTACTTAGCTAAGATGTGCCCTAGGTGGAGTGGCTCATTCTGTACAATGGAATTCAAGTAGAGCAGCTCCTGACGGCTCAAAACACCTGTACTATCCCCACGGTCGTTTACTGATCGGTTGAGTACTGCGTGAATGTATCTGTAGGCCGGGCGGGATAGGCATGTAGCCTTTAAGACCCCCGGCTCATACTGTCCATCCCAGCAAAGAACGCTGTAAGCTCTCTGGGGTGTCAAAATCCCCGGATAGTCTGTGGGCAGTAGTGAGTACTGCACTGTCTCAATAAATGCCTCGTCGTAGAGGCCCATCCAGACTGAAAACTGAGTAATGCTCATACTGAAGTGCTGACCGAGCGTAAGAAACTGAATGGTATCCGTATCTGTAAAGCTGTTGTACCCTCGGTCGAACTCAAAGGTCGATAAGACCTCGAGTGTAAGTACTCAAATGACCAGGTCTCGGATAGACAGCAGACGGTCCCAGCCACCCACTGCTAGCAGCTCCTCCACCTCGGCATCTGGGTAGCGTGACTAACCAAATCGAAGTGTTGACAATCTCTTGAACCTGTCCCTTTGCTCTAGTAATGAGAAATCAACCTCCTCGGGGATGGGGAGGGCTCACAGGGGTGCTTCCCTGCCGATTTCTTTGACTTGCAAGACATATCTGTAAGATTGAAAAGAAAAATCATCAAAAACAGTTGAGAAACTCAATTTGCATAAGTCCACATGGCCGTGTGCAAATTCCACACGCCCGTGTGGATCGTTGCGCGGACAGAGCTCCACTGCCGTGGGGCTAAAAATCTCATTTTTACACTCTAATTCGTTCTAGATTCTTTCTAAACATGTTCGCCTATAATTTAATCATTCAATACAAGCAAAATAACTAAGAAGAATGAATTAAATCAAGAATTGACGAAGAAAAAGTGTTGAAATTTCTTACTGACGGTGTGGATGAAGAAACACTTAAAATCGGCCAGGAAACTTCGGAAAATTCCTCAAAAACCATTAGAGATGGTCGGGAGAGCGGTAGAGAGGGTCGGAGAGTAAATTAGAGTGGAAGGAACTAGAGGCACTAGTGAAACTTTAAAGAAAATCGCGACTTTTGAAGTTCTTGGAATTTACACGGCCATGTGCCTCTGAATTAGGGTTCACAGGGGCCAGCACACGCCCCTGTGTGTACTCTGGTTTCTCTATGGACTACCCCACACAGCTGTGTAAGAATCCCACATGGCCGTGTGCCTTCACATGGGAGCTCCATAGGTGCTGGTACACGCCCCTGTGGATTTACGGGAAACACAGAATGTTTCTGGAAAATTTTCACAGGACTGTGCAGAAATTACACATGGCCGTATGCCCAACCTGCCCAAGCACAAGGCCAGCCACAAGGGCACCCACACGGCCCTATGTCTTCTCTGGATCAACTCGAGAATCTCTAAGTGTTCCACACGGCCATGTGCCTTTCACATGCGCTTCCACAGGGGTAGTCACATGATAAATGCCTAAACATACATATTTTTTATGTATTTGGGCGTATGTATTGCATATTTTTATATGAGTTGACGCCCATTTTTGGTCTGAATTGGTTTCTTTCATGTTACAGGTACCAATGAGGCCCCGGCGAGCTTAATGACAGAATTGGAGAAGAAATCGGCGTCGAAAACACTGTTTCTAAGCCCGGAGCACTGTAGCAAATCGCTATAGCACAAAAACTTGAAGAACTTGGTCAGGAGATTCATGCGGGTTACCATGCGGGCGCTGTAGAGGCCGCATACGGTACTGTAGCAGTTTTGCTGTAGAGGGCGCATACGGTACTGTAGCATTTACACGATTTTCGGGATTTGTCGGAGACTTTCTCTCCCCGCATGCGGGGCCGCATAGGAGGCCGCATAACTCTCTGGAATTCGTTTTTAAGGGGTTTTGAGAGCATTTTGAGGGAGGAACCTAGGTCTTGGGGAGAGCTTGACTTCACCACCTTCTTTGGGGAGCTTGAGGCCGGGTTTTGGAGGCAATTCTTAAGGAGAGGATGACGGGGAGAGCACGATACAACGAGTCCACACCTTCGATTCACATTTGAGAGGAAGATTGACAAAGGAAGCCACTCCTTGGGTGGCATCCTTGGAAGCGTCATTCGGCCTTGATCCTTTGAGGAAGTGTTCTTTTTATGCTTTTGGTTATTTTCATGTATTTTCTTGCCTATTTTGTGATCATGAGTAACTAAACCCCAAGGTCACCGGATGTAGGTGAACCTTGGGGGTGAACTTGTGTATTTTGGATGCTTGTTATAGTTTTATGCATTTGGATTGGTTTATGATCCTTGTTTTGTGGTTCTTGATTGCCTTGATATGTATGAGAACTCTATGTATCAATTCCAAGACAATGCTAGGTTGCATGACTATTGCTCTAGTATTTGGCTCACCAAGCTTGTAAGGTAATACATGTACGAATACGCCGTGACCATCGGTTATTTTTAACCCTCCAATTGTTAGGGTTGTCCTTGATTGTGTTTCAATCCTAGCTTGGGGAAATCCACTAAACCCATTGTGATCGTACAAGGATTTGGGCGGAAGCAATTCCGTATCCCAATACTCGTACCGGATTAGGGACCAACACCGTGATCATCGGGTTGGTCTAATTTAGGGTTTCCCGGTCCAAACCACCCACGTGCATGTTAGTTAGGGCATCCTTAACACTTTAGTAGCCCCCGAGGGAATCCTCATCCGTGACCATTTCCTCGCCTTGATACTTCCCTCTATATTTATTCTTACTATTTGCATGCTTTTTGCTCTCGTAGATTATTTGTAGTTCTTCTTCCAAGTGATTGATTAGGTTGGACAACATTGTGATAAGGAAGTAGGAATAGATTCTCAGGCCCTTGGGAATACAACCCCCTCGTTTTCACGCGAGGGGTATTACTTGGCGACCCCGTACACTTGCGGGTGAGCGATTCAAACGCGTACCAAGTTTTTGGCACAGTTGCTAGGGACCCACGAGGAATATTCTGAAAACTTAAAGCGTGTTGATTTGACCATTTTATTTTTGCTCGTATTTACCATTCTTGTTTATATTTCATCCTTCAATTGTTTGCTTGTTTTGACTATTAATTATTTTGCGAGGTACCCATTGTATGACTCGGGTGGGCTAAGCAACTCTTGTTGAGCCCGACGATGAGATCGAACGCACTTTGCATCAACGATGGAGAGAGGTCACCGAGAGTTCGAGGCAACGAGAGGTTCGGGTCAAGTCTAGTGAACCATCAGTTATGGCCGAACCAAGGAGAACTTTATCCGATTTTGAGAGACCACAGTTCAACAGGGAAGAATTCAGTGTGCAAGCTCCCACAGTCCCAGCGAACAACTTTGAGATCAAGGCGAGCACGATCGGGATGATACAAAATTCAGTTCAGTTTGATGGATTAGCTGATGAGGATCCGCATGCTCACCAATCCCGTTTCCTGCAAATATGCTCTACTTTCAAGATCAACTCTGTGTCAGATGATGCTATCAGACTGTGATTGTTTCCATTCAATTTGAGGGGGACAGCGTACAGATGGCTCACTTCCTTAGCTCCCGGGTCCATCACCACCTGGAAGGAAATGGTTGAGAAATTCTTGGCTCGGTATTTCCCACCGAGCAAGGCCGCAAGATTGAGACAAGAGATCTCCTCGTTCAGACAGGGGGATTCAGAAACCCTTTTTGAGGCACACGAGCGGTTCAAGGATTTATTACGTAGGTGCCCTCATCATGGCTTCCCTGCTTGGATGCGAGTGCAGATGTTCTGTAATGGTTTGAATTATGCCGTGAGGCAACTCATTGACGCCGTGGCGGGTGGCTCCTTGAGTGACAAGCTCCCTGAGGAAGCTGAGAAACTGATTGAGAACATGGCAAGCAATGAGTGCCACTGGAGCACTTGGCAGAAAGGACCAAGGGTTGCTGGCCTGTTCGAGGTAAATGAGACCACCGCATTGACGACAAAGGTGGAGGCTTTATCGAAGAATGTCACCAATAACAACACAGCAGTCAGTGCTTTGACATAGAAATTCGATCAATTCATGTTGGGGTCTAGTTCTACCCCTAAGGCAGTGATGTCCTGCGATACTTGTGGTGCAGGACATGCAACTTCGCAATGCCCCATTTTTATTGCTCCCTCTGCACCTGTGGAATCGGTGGATTATGTTGGTGGAGAACCTCGGGGACCGGGGAATCAATACGGTAATAGCTACAACTCGGGATGGAGAAATCCCCCGAACATGTCATGGAACCAAGGCCAGTTCCAACAAAGACCTCCACCACCCCAGGGACCCCAACTTTAGCCACAGCAGTTCCAAGAGAAGAAATATTCGACTGAAGATGTTTTGGCACGATTCATGATTACTACGGAGGCAAAATTCCAGAATGTAGACAAGAGATTTGATGAATTTGGTACTATATTGAGAAACGTCCAAGCCTCCATTCAGTCTCTTGAAACCCAGGTGGGACAGCTTGCTAGGGCACAGTCAGATCGTCCTTCGGGTAGCTTGCCGAGCAACACTGAATGCAACCCGAGGGAACACTTGAAGGTGGTGACATTAAGGAGTGGAAAACAATTGGAGGTAAGGACCGGGGATAGTCCAAGTGCCTCCAACGATAGGGTAGCCGACCGGGAAGACCCTAAGTCAAGTAATGATGAAATCGATGAGATGGTAGGCAAGCACAAGGGAAATGCTCCAAGTTCCTCGACTAAGAAGGAGCCTGAGTATAAACCTGTGGTACCATATCCTTCTAGGCTCAAACAAGTTAAAGAAGACGCTCAATTCAAGAAATTTTTTAACATCTTTAAGCAACTTCACATAAACATTCCCTTGGTTGAGGCCCTTTCACAAATGCCGAAATACGCTAAATTCATGAAGGACCTCCTCACCAATAAGAAGAAGCTTGAGGACTTGGAGACGGTCACTCTGTCGAGAAATTGCTCGGCCGTAATTCAAAAGAAACTACCCAAGAAACTTAATGATCCGGGTAGCTTCATCATCCCTTGTGTGATTGGTGATGGAGTGCAAGAAAGCGCCTTGGCCGACTCGGGAGCTAGCATAAACGTTATGCCGTACAACTTGTTCTTGAGGTTAGGGTTAGACAACTTGAGACCCACACGGATGACTTTGCAACTTGCGGATCGTTCAGTGCGAAGACCCCAGGGAGTTGTGGAAGACGTTCTTGTTCGAGTTGATAAGCTTATCATCCCGGTTGACTTTGTAATTCTAGATGTGGATGATGATGTGGAGGTCCCCTTGATCCTCGGGCGTCTATTTCTTAATACCGCTGGCCCACTAATTGATGTAAAAGAGGAAAAATAACTTTGAGGGTCGGGGACGAACAAGTGGTCTTCACCCTCCCCGATGCAATGAAGCGTACACTTGATCACGATGATACTTTGTATTTCACGGATACTACTGATGTGATTATCTCTGATTGTGTGCAGGAAGTCCTCCCTTCGAACCCCTTGGAGGAGTACTTTGAAGATTTCGGAGATGATGTAGTGAATGATGAGCTCTCCCCTCCACCATTGCAACAACTAGCACGAGTAGAGGTTAAATCTTCACCACATTCCAATGAGAAGAGAACCTTGAAGAAGCTATGGAGAAAGAGAAAAGAAAGCAAAAGCAGGAGATGAATATCTCTACGATGCCACCCGAGGAGGTTGACCACTTATTCTTTGATGACCGCGGGAAATTCAAGATCTTTTCGTGTATCTCATTTAACTTTCCGGGTAACAATTCTTCATCGAAAAATAGAGGTATCTCTCACCCCTTTGTCCCACCATGAGTTGAGGTAAGCCATGTTGAGCTAAAGACATTAAAAAAGCTCTTCTTGGGAGGCAACCTAAGTCTTTAAATTCATTGCATCTATTTTTACTCTTAGTTGTTGTTGTTGTGTTTGGGTGTTTTTCGTTTTTTTTTTTTTGTGGTGCTTGTGAGTTTGAGTGTTGTTGATTTCTTTGATTGTGGTGGTTGTTTAGTCATTTTCCTTAATTTACTTTATCATGTTGCACCCCTGGTTTCATGATCTTTGTATTTTTCCTTGAATGTTGGTGCTTCAATTCCCTTGTTTTCAACGATTTTGAGTGTTATCGGCTTTGTTTTCACGAAATTTTTTGAGTTCTAGGTTGACTTCGATGTTCAAGTTGATAGTTTTTTGAGCCATTTTTGAGCTGGGAAATTTCAAGGCATCCTTGCGGCCTACTGTGCGCCCGCGTAGCAGGCCGCATGGCCATCCAGAGCCTTGTGCGGCCTACTATGCGGCCGCACAAGGGGCCGCATGCAAAATCCCGAGAGCGATGCTGCCTGCTATGTGGCCGCATAGCAGGCCGCATGGCCTGCCAGAGAGGGATGCGGCCTGCTATGCGGCCGCATAGCAGGCCGCATGGCCAAACCCGAGCCCTATGCGGGGTTACATGCGGCCGCACAAGAGGCCGCATGGGCACCCGACCCCTCTTTTCCCCTCTCTTCACCACACTTCCTCACTATTCACTCAATTTTCATCACTTATTCTTCTCTTTTCTCCTTCATCTCACCATCCAAACACTCTCCTCATCCTAGCAAACGATTTTTTGGAAGATTTTAAAGGTTTTATCAAGCTTTAAGCCGATTTTCACTTCATCTTCTCATTGGTGCCCTAGTTCAAGGTATACTCTCTTTTCACTCATTCTAGGGTTTTTAATGGTTGGAATGTTGAGAAAACTTGGTGGTTATCATGGTGAATGCCTCTTGTATTTGTTTCTCTTGAATTTAAAGCCTTGTATATTTAGATTATCACTTTTACAAGAAGAAACTCTACCAAAATTTCCCGGAATTACTGTAGCACTCGCCACAAAATCAGCCTTTGTTCTTCATTGAGCAATTTTCTCATAATTTTTTTGGCTTGATGATATTTCTCTTTTCTTGTAGGGATGCCGATCGAACACGTGGCCGCCTAGCGAGTTAGGAGAAGCTCTTCACCACCCGTTTGCGAGCCTATCTTCAAGTCGCGGAGTTCCGCATCGAGGTCCGTCAGCAGTTGCAAACCTTTGGGACATCTCAGGAGGCGCTGGCAGCATCAGTGAGAGATTTAGCCACATCACAGGGCCGCATCGAGAGCAGCATGGCCGAGATCTTATCATTTATGCGCGGCTCTTCTTCATCTGTCGGCATCTCCTCCATGGCTACCACATACCTCGCACCATCACTCCCTCCATATCTATAGACTCACAACACCATTTTTAGTTTTTTGTTGTTTGTACTGGTTTTTATGTCTAGACTTGTTTGTTTGTATTGTTATACTTTTCAGTTAGCAAGGGTCCTGACCCTCCTAAACTGTACTTTCCCGTTTTTGATTCGTGCTCACTTGTCCCGCTATCTATTTATTTCTTGGGGTGTGATTTGCTTTTTTTCTATTTTCAAGACTGATCACTGTAGAAGCTTCGTGCCCCTTGCACCCCTCAACTTTCCCCGGTTCATGCCTATTTGGAGTTCATCTCATTGATCAATTGGGGAAGTTTCTTTACCTCATCCCTTTATTTTTATGGCATGTCTTGCACCTTACTCTGCTGATCTATGTACATTGAGGGCAATGTACAACTTTAGGTGTGGGGATGGGGTACTTTACTTGTTTTGCATGCATGAATACCGATGATAGCTATGATTTTAATGTTTGGCACTTCCTAGCTTGAAAGAATGATAGAAGTGAGTTGTATTCTTGTACTGTGCCTGAATGATGCCCTGTTTTATTTTTAGTGCTTTTCCATGCTCTATCATGATTGCTCTCACCTTGTACACTCCAACCAACCCAATATGATGATTTTGGCATTAGACTGTTAAATTCTTTCTTCAATAGTCCTTTAAGAGCTTTTGAGTTCCTTCGTTGTTTTCTGTAGCCTTAAGTGATCTATTGTGACAGGGTACCAAGGGACATGAGATACAGTGTGTACAGTGGAAAAAAAAATGTGGAGTCTATGACAGTATTCCTCTGCTGAGAACAGCATGAATGCATCTATGTAGACTGTAATTGAGTAGGTTGGGTGGCTCTTGTGCCTAATCAGCATGTACATCCTTCTGAAAGACTTGTTGTGCAGTCTATGTTAGTCGGACTTAGAAAAAAAAAATAAATAAATAAATAAATTTTGGTATCTCTACTTCGTACCCTGGAACTTGTTGCCCAGTCACTTAAGTGCTAGAGTTTTATTTAGGAACCTAAAAGACTCTTAACTAAGTATTGAAGATGTATTTAACTGTCTCATGCCACTCTCACCATATGTGGGGTGAATGGGCCCCTGGAGTAATCCAGGATGTGGAGGTTAAGGTTGGGAGCCAGCACACACTCAAGGAAGCACTTTGGATAAAACAGGGCTACCATTACTCGATCACTCACTGTACAGCTCACTTTCTAGATTTCTTTCCACCTGTGCCAGTGGAGTACTTTACAGTTGAGCTTGAGGTAGTATGTTTAGTCGTTTATCATCGTGCCCCTGTTCTTCATGTGTGTTTGCTAGGGGACAAGCAAATGCTTAGGTGTGGGGATGTTTGATAAATGCCTAAACATACATAATTTCTATGTATTTGAGCGTATGTATTACGTATTTTTATATGAGTTGACGACCGTTTTTGGTCTGAATTGGTTTCTTTCCTGTTACAGGTACCAATGAGGCCCCGGCGAGCTTAATGACAGAATTGGAGAAGAAATCGGCGTCGAAAACACTGTTTCTAAGCCGGATCACTGTAGCAATCACTGTAGCAAATCGATGTAGCATGAAAACTTGAAGAACTTGGTCAGGAGATTCATGTAGGTTACCATGTGGGTGCTGTAGAGGCCGTATACGACTGTAGCAGCTTCACTGTAGCGATACTGTAGCATTTACACGACTTTCGGGATTTCTCGGAGACTTTCTCTCCCTGCATGTGGGGCCGCATGGGAGGCAGCATAACTTTCTGGAATTCATTTTTAAGGGGTTTTGAGAGCATTTTGAGGGAGGAACCTATTTCTTGGGGAGAGCTTGACTTCACCACCTTCTTTGGGGAGCTTAAGGCCGGGTTTTGGAGGCAATTCTTGAGGAGAGGACGACGGGGAGAGCACGACACGACGAGTCCACAACTTCGATTCACATTTGAGAGGAAGATTGACAAAGGAAGTGACTCCTTGGGTGGCGTCCTTGGAAGCGTCATTCGGCCTTGATCCTTTGAGGAAGTGTTCTTGTTATGCTGTTTGTTGTTTTCATGTATTTTCTTGCCTATTTTGTGATCATGAGTAACTAAACCCCAAGGTCACCGGATGTAGGTGAACCTTGGGGTGAACTTGTGTATTTTGGATGCTTGTTCTTGTTTTATGCATTTGGATTGGTTTGTGGTCCTTGTTTGGTGGTTCTTGATTGCCTTGATATGTATAAGAACTCTATGTATCAATTCCTAGACAATGCTAGGTTGCATGAACATTGCCCTAGTATTAGGCTCACCAAGCTTGGAAGGGAATACATGTACGAATACGCCGTGACCATCGGGTATTTGTACCCCCTCCAATTATTAGGGTTGTCCTTGATTGTGTTTCAACCCTAGCTTGGGGAAATCCACTAAACCCATTGCGATCGTACAAGGATTTGGGCGGAAGCAATTCCGTATCCCAATACTCGTACCGGATTAGGGACCAACACTGTGACCATCGGGTTGGTCTAATTTAGGGTTTCCCGGTCCAAACCACCCACGTGCATGCTAGTTAGGTCATCCTTAACACTTTAGTAGCCCCCGAGGGAATCCTCATCCGTGACCATTTCCTCGCCTTGATACTTCCCTCCGTATTTATTCCTACTATTTGCATGCTCTTTGCTCTAGTAGATTATTTGTAGTTCTTCTTCCAAGTGATTGATTAGGTTGGACAACATTGTGATAAGGAAGTAGGAATAGGACCCCCTCGTGTTCGCGCGAGGGGTATTACTTGGCGACCCCGTGCACTTGCGGGTGAGCGATTCAAACGCGTACCACCACACGCCCCTGTGGTTTCTCTGGAAAGAATAGGACTCTCTGCAGAATTTCATACGGCCGTGTGGAAATTCCACACGACCGTGTGTCTTAACACTTGGGCACTCACAAGGGCACCCACATGCCCCTATGGACTCTCTGGATCGAGAGCTTAAGTTCTGCAAGATTTCACACGGCCGTGTGGAAATTCCACACGGTCGTGTCGCCCTTTTGAGTTTTTTCACAGGGCAAGGTCACGCCCCTGTGCCCTCTCTAGTTGAGCCCTCATTGGTAACACACGCCCGTTTGAAAATTCCACATGGCCGTGTGTTTCCTCTAGTTTACTTAGAAAAATTCACAGACTCTAAGAAAAGTTCAGAAACAACAATACGATATTTAGAGCCTGTGAAAACATGACCAGATACCATGGAAAACATGCTCAACCGACTCAAACTTTGTCAATAATCATTTAGGCACACGAAAATATCAACAATCCACAAAAATATCGCAGCACATATATTAAAAATTCAGGACACCAAAACTAAAACTCTTATTCATGCTAGAAGTAAACTAAATCCTAGAAAAACTGTAAAACCTTGGGTTGCCTCCTAAGAAGCGCTTGTTTAACGTCACTTAGCTTGACGTACCAGCCTTACCTTATGACGGCTAATGAATGAAGGTTGCCCTCTTCCCTATAATCTGAAAGCATGCAGTACATAATTTTTGTAGAATAGAGGGAGAGTTAGTGATTTTGTTACCACACAAGGGTGAACTACCCTTACTCCGTGAATGCTCATCCCCATTGTCCATGGGTCTCTTCGTGTGGCGCCTCTTCGCTCTCTTTATCTTTCTTCTCATCTTTTTCATGAGTCCCAGGTCCGGCTTGACCTCCTTCTCAACTAGACCAAGCGAAAGCACTTCTTCTTCGATCTCCACGTCTTGGTCCGTCCATCCTTCATATGGATTATGGTTCAACATTTCCTGCACATAATCATCAATTAGCTTATCGGTGGTGTCAAGAAAATATAAAGTATCATCAAAGTCAAGAGAGTGTCTCATGGCTTCGGCGAGGAGGTATGTAAGCTTATCATCTCCAAATCACAATGTGAGCTCCCCGCAGTCCATGTCAATCAAAGCCTTAGAAGTATGCAAGAAGGGCCTTCCAAAGATCAATGGCACCTCGACATCCTCATCGACATCCAACACTACGACGTCAACAGGAAATATGTATTTGTCCACTTCAGTAACACATCTTCCACAATCCCTCTCGGATGCCTGACCGATCGGTCCACAAGTTGAAGTGTCATCAGAGTGGGCCTAGGCTCGCCCAAGCTGAGCTTTTGGAAGAATGTGTAGGGCATGACATTGATGCTAGCCCCCGAATCGGCTAATGCCATCTTTTCGCCCAAGTTGCCAATGATACAAGGTATGATAAAACTTCCGGGATCTTTCCTCTTACTCGGCATGTTCTTTTGTAAGAAGGCTAAGCAATTAGCATCAAGAACTATAGCTGCACTCTCCTCCAACTTCCTCTTGTTGGTCAAGAGGTCCTTTAACAACTTCGCATACTTAGGCATTTGGGCCAACGCCTCCGTGAACGGTATATTGATGTGCAACTATTTGAAAATACCCAGAAAATTCTTGTATTACTCATTGTCTTGATCATTCTTCAACCTCGAAGGATAGGGATCCTTGGCTTGTAGGGTGGTGGTGCCACCTCTTTCTCCTTTGGTGCTTCTCCCCCTACCTCTTCAACTTTGGGTGCTTCCTTTGTCTTCTCTAGAGGGAGATTTCTCTCGACCTCTTTTCCACCACTCAAGGTGATTGTCTTCAATTGCTCCCTCAGATTGGTCTCCGTATTACTAGGCAAACTACCTTGAGGTTTTTCCGCTAAAGTCTTCACAATTTGCCCTACTTGATTCTCCAAATTATGTAGGGAGGCGGTGTGATTGTGATGTGTAGCTTCCACCGACTGAAATCTAGCATCTGACGAGGAAATGAACCTCGTGAGGGCTTTCTCTAGATCTGTCATCTTCTCCTCTAGCTCGGTCACTTGGCTTTCTAAGTTTGGTGCTTGTTGAATTTGAAATCTCAGTGGCGTATTGTTCTTTTGTTGGGACTGTCCTTGATTGCTCCATGAGAAATTCTGGTGGTTCCTCCACCCTGGATTGTAAGTTCCACTATACGGGTTGCCTTGGCCTTGTCCTCTAGAAGCATTGCCAACAAAATCGACCTGCTCCACTACACTAGTGCCTTCGATAGCAATAGAATAATCACTCGAAGCGTGACCTCCCCCACAAGCATTACAAGTAGTGATGGCTGCAACTCTTGGTGAAGTTAGAACATCTAACATCTTACTCAATGTCTCTACTTGTGCCGCCAACGATGTAACCACGTCAACCTCATGAATTCCGGCCACCTTCTTTTGGTCCCTTGTGTTCCATTGATAGCTATTCATACCCATCTCTTCGATAAGGTGCCGGGCTTCACCGGGAGTCTGGCTTCCTAGAGTTCCTCCTACCGCTGCATCTAATAGTTGCTTAGTAATAGGATTCAACACATTGTAGAAGGTGTGAATGATCATCCACTCAGGGAATCCACGTTGCGGGCATTTGCGAAGGAACTCTTTGAACCTATCCCATGTCTCGAATAGAGACTCTAATTCCATTTGCATGAAGGATGAAATCTCATTCCGAAGCCTTGCTGATTTTCCCTGAGGGAAATATCTAGCCAAGAATGCCTCGGCCATCTCCTCCTAAGTAGTGATGGATGCTCTCGGTAATGAATGAAGCCAATGTCTTGCTTTTCCCTTTAATGAAAATGGGAAGGCTCTCAAACGAATAGCGTCATCCATTACTTCATTGATCTTCAACATGTCGCACACTTCAAGAAAGTTCTCTATGTGGTTGTTGGGATCTTCATCGGCCAACCCATTAAATTGTGCGGACTGTTGCAACATTTGAATGAACGATGGCTTCAACTTAAAATTATTTGCGGTAATTGGGGGCCTCACGATGCTCTATTGGGTCCCCATCACAGCGGGTCTAGCAAAATTGGACAATCTCCTCTATTCTTCATTTTGTTCTGCCATTGCTTCTGACCGTTCTGAATCAATATTGGCTTGATTGGACTATTCTTACACAGGTTCCTTCCCTTTTCGATGCGTTCTTCTACCAATTTCCGGGTCTCCTTCAATAAGAATTGAAGGGTTCCTATAGGTTATAACCTGAATCCAAAAGAAAGAGAAAAAAAATAAGAACAATGATAGTTAAAGAAGTGTGAACTAGAAAACGAAGTGAAATAGCTAAAATAGCAAAAACAAGTATAAAGAATACGCCTACTCCCCGGCAACGGCGCCAAAAACTTTGACAGGGGCCCGAAAGTGCATGGGTTGTCGAAGTAATAAAATACCCTGATTAGTGAGTAGTTGTATCCACAGGGAATAGGGATTTGAGATACAAGTATTCACTATGTAGCTAATGCGATGTGTAGAAAGAAATAAATGAGTGAGTGTAAACAAAACTAATATAAACAAGAATTAAATAGAATTGTGGAAGGTGAGAGAATGCAAGTAGGAGTAAAAGAGTAGGATAAGCAATGAGTAAAAATGGGTACCCAGATAAGCTACCCCTAGAACTTATGCTTCTATTGCAAGATAATGCTATTATACTTTCCTATTGATGTTAATGAGTCGAGGAGATCCTTAAACACATGGTCCCAAACCTAACGTCAACCGTGACTAACCCCAACACTATACCTCGGCATTAGGTTTCACTAGAACCTTGACTCTCGTTGACCTATCAACTAAGCCCTAGGGGAGTCTATCTACCTAAGCCTCATATTACGTGGAATTGCTTTAAGTTCTAGGGATTCCTAGTGATTAATCCTATTCCTATGTATAGTTCTAACCCTTTGGTCCAATGAAAGAACGGTAGTCTAAATTAAGTCCTAGCACTAAGATTCACTTCAATCCTTCACTCTGTTGCTCGCGCAACTAAGCCCTAGGGGAGTTTATCTCCTAGCACCTAACTCTATCTTGACCGCGAATAAATCATGGAACATGGAGGTAGGGAGAATCACATTGGAGGGGAAAGGGGACGTTCCGCTACCTCACGACTCACCCTCTCAACCCTCTTCAATCCTAAGTAGTCTAATCCAATAAGAGTTGCACGCCTCCAAAGGATAACCTAGATTATCCTCAACCCTAGTGTCACAGCTATGGGAAAATAATAAAAAGAAGAAATTAAGATTGAAACTCAATTTTATTCATCAATAATGGCAAAGAATAATAGCAATGTCAAAGAAACATAATAATCCTAGGGTTTACAAGTCCGAATACCCACAAGTGTTTTAGCTACTCATGGAGCTATACAAATCCATCAAAATAATAATAAGAACATGACACACCCCTTGCGTGTGTACCCCGCAAGTGCATGGGTTGTCGAAATAATAAAATATCCTGTTGAGTGGGTAGTCGTATCCAAGGGAATAGTGTTCAGAAACAAGTGTTATCGCTATTTACCTATGAAAGAAGTCGATGATGAAAGAGGTATATATATATATATAAATGTAAAAGAAAATAAAAGAATGCAAGAAGAGTAATAAGGGTAGGAGAGGTAATCGATATAAAGATGGGGTACCCGGACAAGTTACCCCTAGGACTAATGCTTCTACTACAAGACTATGCTATTATACTTTTCTATTGATGTTAATTGAGTCGAGGATATCCTCAAACACACGGTCCCAAACCTAAGGTCAACCGTGACTAACCCCAACACTATGCCCCGGCATTAGTATTCACTACGACCCTTGACTCTCGTTCACCTGTCAACTAAGCCCCAGGGAAGTCTATCTTCCTAAGCCTAACACTACGTGGGATTGCTTTAAGCTCTAGGGATTCCTAGTGATAAAACCTGTTCCTATATGTAGTTCTAACAATTTGGTCCAGGTAGAAGAACCCTAGTCTAAATTAAGTCTCGGTGCTAAGATTCACTTCAACCCTATACTTTGGTATTTGCGCAATAAAGCCCTAGGGGAGTTTATCGCCTAGCACCTAACTCTATCTCGACCACCAAGAAATCAAGGAACACGGAGGTAGGGAGAAATCACACCGCAAGGTAAAGGGGACGCTTCGCTACCTCACGACTCACCCTCTCAACCCTCTTCAATCTTAAGTAGTCTAACCCTATAGGAGTTGTCATACCTACAAAGGATAACCTATATTGTTCTCAACCCTTGTGTCACGGCTAAGGGAAAACAATTGCAAAAGATAATTAAGATTGAAACTCAAATTTATTCTTCAATAATGGAAAAACATAATATCAATGTCATAGAAACATAATAATCCTAGGGTTTACAAATCCAAATACCCACCAAGGTTTAGCTCTCCATGGAGCAATATAAAATCAATAAAGAATTTAAGAACATATGCATGAAAACCATAAATAAAACCCCCTTGTAGATCGTATCGATGGTCTTGTGGAGTCGCACGTCTTCTCCAACGAATCCCCTGTCATGCCTAGGGCACACCTTGCCGAATCAATGCCGACGAAATCTCCCCCAATAGCTATCTTCCAATAGATGTCGATGCCGATGCCGTATAATCGCCTCCAAAGACCTCCAAGAACCTCTCCAAACCCTAGCCGAAAGCCCCCCAAAAGATAAGCAGGAGATAGAAGGGAGGGGGTCCCCAAATAGATCTGAAAACAGGGTATTTATAGGCTGAAATCTGGCTGAAATTGGAGTTCCACATGCCCCTGTGGATTTTCCACACAGGTTGCAGAATTTCCACACCCCCGTGTGTTAATTCCACACGGCCATGTGGAAATTCTTTTTTGCTGATTTTCGGCAGACTGTGAACAGTAAATTACTACAGTGTTTCCACTACAGTATCTTACTATAGTGCCTGCTGCAGTACTTAACCGAAATGCTCCCGAATTCATCATTCTTCATCGAGGCCGTTGAATTGGGCACATAATCAACGGTAGATTATGTCGATTACTTCATTTTTCTTCATTGGCGAAATTCTCCAATCCTACACGAGTTAGACTTTTGTGAATGTGACTGCCTTTGTGCCCCTCCAATGGAGGTTGACACACATCCACAAGTCTAGACTTGTGCCTTGTTCCTTGCTTGGTCTGAGAACTCCTCAACAATGGCGAACATAACCTATTCTTGCTTCTTTTTCTCCAAATTGGCTCCACAACCCTACAGTGCACAAAAGCACACAAATGCACACAAATTAATAATAAAATCTGATAAAGGTAATGCTCAATGTAGGATAATAATACTTCCTATCACTATAACACGAGCACTTATTAGAACACAAATTGAATGCATAGATGAAAACCCCCTTGTGTGTGTCCTGTCCGTGGTCTTGTGCGGCCGTCAGATGTTGATGTCGACGCTGATGACGCACTCCAAAATTCGATGAAGTCCTCTCTAAACCTTAGCTGCGTCTCTCCAGAAGTTAGGTCAGAAGAGAGCCAAAAAAGATCCAAAAACAGTCTCCAAAACGGGCTTTTATAATGCTGAGTCGCGACTTTAAATTGGCTGAAATCAGGATTTCACACGGCCGTGTGGAATTTCCACACGCCCGTGTGAAATTACTGAATTGCTGAATTTGGGCAGACAGTGAACAGTAACTTGGTAGAGTATTTTGCCATAGTAACTTGCTAAAGTTCGTGTAGAAACGTTCCCGAATTTGTTGTTCTTTATTGATGCCGTTGCACACAATCAACGATAGACCGTGTCGATTGCTTCAAATCTCCTTATTGGCGAAGTTGTCTTTGTTAACATGAGCTAGACTTATTGTGAATGTGACTGCCTTTGTGCCCCTCCAAAGGAGGTTGGTGATGAGTGGTCGCGCGACAGGCTAAAAAGCTAGCACGCGGCTCCCCGGCCGCAAGTGCACAGGTCGTCAAGTAATAATCTCACAAGGAGGGTCATATTCCCTAGGGCCCGAGATCTACTATTACTTCCTTTTGGGGGTCACTTTCTAGTCGATCGAAACAGGGTTGGTGCAAATTTAAATAATAAAAACAAGTAAAGAAATGCAAGTAAAATAAAGCTCAATCCGGAATAAAGATAGAGATGAAGAAGCCAATAATTGGGGAAGGCCTCGGGCGAGGATTCCCCTGGGAGGAAACTAAGAACGAATGACCATGGAATTCAATAAACTATGGTTGGTTTGGTTTTGATCCGCTAGACTCGGACGTCGACTACCCCGGAAGCTCCGTAGTGTAGCCCTAATCCTAGTATGGGTTTCTCTATCTAGAAAATACCCCTACGATGTCAATGAGAACAAGGAGTCTTGATTAGGGTTAATCTAATGCACTCTCTCGGCTAAATTAACCCTAAACGCGTGGGAGGCTATTAACACCCGGAACCTCCGGCGTATTAATACAGGGATCCCTCTTTAACTCACCACATGACCTAATACAAGCTAGCATCCCGCCAAACAAGTATCATTCAGAATCAATTCTACGAAATCCATCCATTGTAGAATGAACAACAAGATGATGAATTAAAACTAAACAAGCAAACCAACACATTCATTTAAAACAACATAAAGGTCATTCATACAAAGTCTCCACCCAAGGTTCACCGGGAGCCCTGTGGCCTTGGGAGGTTTAGTTCGACATCACAAAGCTAAGGAGCTCATCATACAAAGGATCCATCAAATAAAAAAAACAAGAAAAACTCCCTCAAAGATGTCAACTAGGGTTGATGGTGTGGCTCGTCGGATCCGCGCCGGTGAGCCCTATGAAGCTTCTCCACGTCTTCCCCTTCTTCTCTCCTTCAAATTAGCCCAAAAATCCCTCCAAATCCTTCCAAAGGTGATGAGAATGGTGTATGGTGGAGTGGAGGCCGGATAGAGAACAACTATCCTCAAAAACTCTTGAAGAAACCTTATATAAACCCGAGAGCGTGCGGGTGGCGTGCGGGCCGCACGCGCGCCCGCGCACTCTTCTGGCCACCTTGTGCGGCCTGGTGTGCAGGCCGCACACTAGGCCGCACGGCTCTCTGGCCAGGGCGTGCGGCCAGGTGTGCGGCCGCACACTAGGCCGCACAGCTCACTGGCTGAGCCGTGCGGCCACTGTGCGGGCTGCACAGTCGCCGCACACCGCCGAGAGAAATGGCTCGGTGTGCGCCGCGTCGGCTTCCGGGGTACTCCAAGTCTTCATTTCTTCTTCAATCTTCCCCGAAACGACACGAAAATGGTTCGATCACGCGCACTTGGGCCTCGAAACCCTGAAACGAAAATAAAAACATCAAGTGCGCAAAATGTCATCGAGAATTCACATAAGTTGCATGAAAGTACAAGAACATTATCGCTAAAACATGATGTATTTAGGCACTTATCAGTTGGCACACACTCACAAGTCTAGGCTTATGCCTTGTTCCTTGCTTAGTTCGAAAACTTCCCAACAACGGTGAACATGATCTAACTTCGTTTCTTTTCTCCAATTTATCTTTACAACCCTATAATGCACAAAAGTAAACGAATGCACACTTTTTAGTGATAAAATCTGATTAAATCAATGCTCATTGCAAGATAATAACGCTTCGCATTACTATAACACAAGCACTTATCAGTATGACATTATTGTTTTATAAATGAATGTGTGTGCTTTGTGTCATTGGTTTTAATCTATCATTATCTTGTTCACTCTATAATGGATGGATTTCATATAATTGATTTTGAAAAATACTTGTTTGGTGGAATGCTAACTTGTATTAGGTCTTGTAATGATTAAAAGGGATTCATTGTATTAATACAGCAGAGGTTCTGGGTATTGATAGCCATCCGCGAGGTTATGGTTATTTTAGCTGAAAGCGAGCATTAGAATAATCCTAACCAAGATTCCATGTTCCCAATGACATCATAGGGGTATCATCGAGATGGAGGAACTTGTACTAGATTAGGCCTACACTATGGAGGTTCTGGGGTAGTCGATATCCGAGTCTAGAGGACCAAAACTAAGCCAATCTTACTCTTAAGTTGCTATCATCATCTGTACTTAGTCTTCTCCTAGGGGAATCCTCGCTCGAGGCCATCCTTAATATTTGGTTTCTTCATCTTTATTCTTTTTTAGATCGAGTTGTTAGCTTGTTTTTATTTTTCTTATTTGTCATATTTTCTTTAGTTTTAGTAATTGCAAATAACCTTGTTTAGATCGACTAGACAGTGACCCCTAAAAGAAAGTAATAGTAGATCTCGGGGCCCTTGGGAATACTACCCTCTCGTGCTCTGATAAACGCCTAACTGTACATATTATTTATGTATGTTTGCGTATTTATCGAGTATTTTTATATGTGTCGATGCCCGTTTTCGGTTTAAATTGGTTTATTTCATGTTACAGGTACAAAAGTTACCGTGGGGAGCTCGACAACGAGATTTTAGAAGAAATCGGCAAGGAAAACACTATTTTCGAGCCCTGGTATTGTAGCAGAACTGTAGCAACCACTGTAGCACGAAAACTTTGGCGAAACGGCTAAGTCTGGAGGTTCATGCGGGCTACCATGCGTGCACTACAGAGGCCACATATGGTACTGTAGTAGATCTACTGTAGTAATTTACTGTAGCGATACTGTAGCAACTTACGCGATTTTCGGGATTTCTCTTAAACTTTCTCTCCCCTCATGCGGGGCCGCATGGGAGGCCGCATAGCATCCCGAAATTAGGTTTTAAAGGCCTTTTGGGCATTCTTCTTGTTGTCTTTTGGCCACCACTTCTCCTCCACCACCATCTAGTGTTTCAAGAGCATCAAGGCTGCGGGAGAAGGCATTTTTGAGGAGCAAATCAAAGGGAGAAGAAGATCACACGCAAGGGAGATCATCTAGGAGTTCGTCGGCACCGATCCGCGAGTTCTCATCACCATCTTCATCTAGTCAAAATTAAGGGGGTTTTCTTTGGTTTTGATCATTCTTGTATTATGTTTTGAGACTTCTTCCTTATTTATGATGAACTAGACTCCCAAGGTCGCCGGGCATCCGGTGAACCTTTGGATGAACTTGCTTGTATGAATACTTGATTTACATGTATGGTATTTGTGTGGTTTATGGTTCAAGCTTGGTGCACTTTGATGTATTGGTATGCATGAGAACTCTGTGTATCGATTTCTAGGTTATACTAGGTTGCGTGACCATCGCCTTAGTATTAGACACACCAAGTTTGGAAGGGATACATGTACGAATACGCCGTGACCATCGGGTATTTGTACCCCTCCAACCATTAGGGTTGATCCTAGATGTGTGTTTGACCTTAATTAGGGATTTCCCTAGGCCCATTGCAATCCTGTGAGGATTTGGGTGGAAGTGATTCCGTATTCCAATACTTATACCGGATTAGGGGTTATCACCGTGACCATCGGGGTGACCTACCTTCAGACGTCTCTTGGCCTAACCACCTTTGCCTGTGTAATTCGAGTATCCTTCTAGCTTTAGTAGTCCCGAGGGGATCCTCGCCCGGGGACCTCGAACTTTCATTGTTACTTGCTTCCTTAGAATGCTATTGTGGTGAGCCTTAGTCCACTTGTTTATAGTTTTCTCTTTTGTTATTTCTCTTGTCTTGTTTCAAATCTATATTTGGTAGACTAGACAGTGTCATCTAGAGGGGAGTAATAGCAGCTCTTGGGACCCTAGGGAATACGACCCCCTCGCGCGTGCGTGAGGGGTATTACTTGGCGACCCGTGCGCTTGCGGATCGATTCATATCAAGTTTTTGGCGCCGTTGCCGGGGACTTCCAAGGATGCTAGGAAAAACTTTAGTTCACTGATTTAGTCATTTTTATTTTCTTTTGTAAATTTTGGTCTTTGTATGTGTCCTTTACCATTTTTTGCATATTTATTTATTTTACTTCTTCCTTGTTTTCTTTGATAGCTTATTAATTTTAATTTTTGTTTGCTTACACAGGGCCATGGACTACAGAGAAAGACTATTGGCCACAAGAAACTATGCATTTGAGAAAGCAATGGAAGAATATTCTGCCATGAGAGAAAACCAGTGCAATCCACACCCTAATGACTACTATCCATATTGGCAAGGGCACCAAAATTTTTCTACACAACATTATACTCAACATTGGGAGCACCCTTACCAAGGATTGCCACAAGAACCCTCCTTTCAAGAACCATGGCATTACCACCCTCCAGTCGTTCAAAGAAGGCCACTTAATGAATGGGGTTTCAATACACAAGATGTGTTTGAAAGATTTATGATGAATTATGATGCTGAATTATGATGCTGAATGTGAAACCCTGAATTCCACAAATTCTAGTGCCCATCTATCTCTTCCAAGCATGGAAAACAAGATAGGAGTCTCTTCCAATATATCGACGGAGTTGCCACGCACTAGAGAAGACCTACCTCAGATTGACACTAGTTTGGAAGAGAACATAGGTGAAATTGAGGTGGAAATTGATGTTGAGGTGTGGGAGATTGAAGAAGCGGTTGAGGTTTCATCTATACCTTGTGAGCAAATGATAGACGTTCCAATTCAAGGTGTAGTTGAAGAAGAGAGAGAGGAGGATGATACCATGGCAATGGAAGAATGTGAGGAAGTGGAAGAAGCTCCATCGACCACATTTGAAGACACTACTCACCTTCATATCGACCATTCCATCAACGAATCAATAATTTTCAAGTGCCGAGAGAAAATTCCGGGAGTTGTATTTGAAGATGTGGGGGAGAGGCTAAGGTCATCCTTGAACCCACCAATGCCGGGATTGGACAATTCCCAACAAAAAATTTTTCCTTGGCGGCCCAAGCAAACTTTATGGGCAATTGATGTTCATTATGACTTGGTTGAGAAGGAAATTGTGGATAGGATGTTAAAGCCACAAATTGATCCACCTATGCAAAGATTGACAAGTTCTCAACCTAACTTGTTCCCTTGGAAACCAAAACAACACTTATGGGTAGTTCAAGGCAATTTCATAGGACCCGGGAACAAAGAAGAAGCGGGGAGGAGGTTCAAGTCGTCTAAGGATCCGCCGAAGTTTAAATTGCACAACTCCCGGCCCAAGATTTTTCCATGGAAGCCAAAAGGTAGCTCATGCATTTCCTCTAAATTTACATCATCCCAGAAGGTATGTTTTATATTTCTTGGTAGTTCTTATGCAACCTCTTGCCGGGATGAACACACCGTTTTCAAGCCTCCTTAGCTAAGAAAAAGGTACGTCGAGCTAATGACGTTAAACAAACGCTTCTTGGGAGGCAACCCAAGCATAAAAATTCATTGCATGTGTGTTTTTCGTATTTTGGTGTGTTTGGTTGCTTGAGTGTTCTTTGTTTTCAAGTGTATGTGATTGTGGCTAGTTAGTCGTTTTTCATAATTTATTTACTTGTGTTAATTCATGATACTTGTGAGTTCTTTGTGTTATCATTCATCTTCATTCATTAAATATCATGTTTTGGGTGTTGTGGGTGAATTCGGCTTTGTTTTCATGTGATTTTTGAGTGCTAGGTTGAGTTCGATGGTTAATTTGAGAGTTTTTGAGCCAGTCTTCTGTGCTGGAGAATTCCTGGCACTTGTGCGGCCTGCTATGCGGCCGCACAAGGGGCCGCATGTTTTTTCCCGAGAGCAGTGCGGCCTGCTATGCGGCCACATAGCAGGCCGCATTGTTTTTCCCGAGCCTCATGCGGGGTACCATGCGGCCGCACAAGACCCCGCATGATCCTCGGGCAGAACTTTATATTGGGTACCCCTTCACCATTTCCTTCATAACTTTCTCATTTCTCATCCGTTTCCCCTCATTCTTTCACCGTTTTTCTCCATTTTTCTTCCTCTACACGAATCTCCTACTTCCAAGGACTTAATTTGCATGATTTATTGGGAGTTTTGCCATCATCTTCACCGACTTTCCATGGTACCCTTTCTAAACCCTAGTTGTTGAGCATGAATGTATCTTCTTCTTTTCTCCTATTTTTCAAGTTGAATGAATGCAAATGTTGTGGGAGATTGGTTGTTTGTTGTTTTTGTGGGTTTTTGGAGAAATTCGAAAGCTTTGTAAAAATTTTTATGCTCCATGTCCAAGGGAAGCTCTTGCAAATTTTTTTTTGGGAGTAACTGTAGCATTTCTTGAATTCTTTCACACTCCATCATTAGATGCCCTTGATTTTCTTGTATGTTGGACTGATCTTGTATCATCTATGTTATCTCCTACAACACTTGAAATAAAAAGAATTGGACTTCATGATCTTGATTGCACAAAGAACTTGCTTGGATGATGTTTTGTTCCATTGTTTCTCTTTTGTTAGTTGTTTGTTAGTTGTTTGTTGTGTTTGTTTTTGTTCTTGTTTATTTTTGTATTTTCTTTTTGGGTGTGTGATCAGATGCCTTGAGTGGATGTTCGTTTCTACCTTGCAGGGTGGAATTTGGACATCGGGCACCCATTCTTTCTCCATTTTCTACAGGAAGCGTCGGTGGTCACCGCGATCTCATGGACTTCAAGACTCACGCTTTGAGACTCGGGGAAGTTCACGAAACCCTCCTACTATGTTTTTATTGTCTATATTGTTGTATTTTATTGCTTAGGCACATTGAGGGCAATGTGCATCTTTAAGTGGGGGGTGGAGTTGGATTTTCGTGAACTTTGAAAATTTTTGCAATTGCATGCTTGAATTCCCTATGATAGCTATGATTTTATTGTTAAGGACTTCCTAGCTTGGTAGAATGATAGTTGTGAGCTGTACTTTACCTGTGCTTGAATGTAGTTCTGTTTCACCTTTAGTGCACCTTTATACCTGTTCACGATCACTTCCACCTTGTACATTCCAACCAACCCATTGCAATGTTTTTGGCATTAAATTGTTAAAGTCTATTTTCAATGCACTTTTAAGAGCCTTTGAGGTCCTTCGTTGTTTTCTTTGGCCTCAAGTGAGATTGTTTAACAGGTTCTATTCCAGGGGATACGAGATACTTGTTTGTGAAAAAAAAAAAAAAAAAGAGAAAAAAGTGGAGTCTATGACAGTATTCCTCTGCTAGTACAGCATGAATGCGTCTATGTGGACTGTAATAAAGTAGGATGGGTGGCTCTTGTGCCTAGCCAGCATGTGCATCCGTCTGAAAGATTTTTGTGCAGTCTACGTTAGTCGGACTCAGAAAAATAATAATAATAATAATAATAAGTAAAGTAAAAGAATGTATATATGCAAGTAAGGAATAAAAGCATCTCGTATGTGTCCCCTGAAACCTGTTGCATGATCACTTTAATAGCCAGAGTTTTATTTAGGACCCGAAGGACTCTTAACTGGGTATTGAGGGTTCCTTTAACACTTTAATGCCGTATTAATTGTACGTGGGGTGAATGGTCATCCTGGGGTAATCCAGGGTGTGGAGGTCAAGGTGGGAGTTAGCACACACTCATGGGGACACTTGAGGAGAAACAGAACTAATATTACCTAACTATTAATTGAACAGCTCACTTCTTAATTTCTGTCCATTTGTGCTTGTGAAGTTCTTTACTATTGAGCTTGAGGTCGTACAGTTAGTAGTTTATCTTCTTGCCCCTGTTCTTCATGTTTGTTTGCTTGGGGACAAGCAAACGCTTAGGTGTGGTGATGTTTGATAAACGCCTAACTGTACGTATTATTTATGTATGTTTGCGTATTTATCGAGTATTTTTATATGTGTCGATGCCCGTTTTCGGTTTAAATTGGTTTATTTCATGTTACAGCTACAAAAGTCACCGTGGGGAGCTCGACAACGAGATTTTAGAAGAAATCGGCAAGGAAAACACTATTTTTGAGCCCTGGTATTATAGCGGAACTGTAGCAACCACTGTAGCACGAAAACTTTGGCGAAACGGCTAAGTCTGGAGGTTCATGCGGGCTACCATGCGGGCACTGCAGAGGCCGCATACGGTACTGTAGCGGATCTACTGTAGCGGCACTGTAGTAACTTACGCGATTTTCGGGATTTCTCTTAAACTTTCTCTCCCTGCATGCGGGGCTGCATGGGAGGCCGCATAGCATCCCGAAATTAGGTTTTAAAGGCCTTTTGGGCATTCTTCTTGTTGTCTTTTGGCCACCACTTCTCCTCCACCACCATCTAGGGTTTCAAGAGCATCAAGGCTGCGGGAGAAGGCATTTTTGAGGAGCAAATTGAAGGGAGAAGAAGATCACACGCAACGGAGATCATCTAGGAGTTCGTCGGCACCGATCCGTGAGTTCCCATCACCATCTTCATCTAGTCAACATTAAGGGGGTTTTCTTTGGTTTTGATCATTCTTGTATTATGTTTTGAGACTTCTTCCTTATTTATGATGAACTAGACTCCCAAGGTCGCCGGGCATCCGGTGAACCTTTGGATGAACTTGCTTGTATGAATACTTGATTTACATGTATGGTATTTGTGTGGTTTATGGTTCAAGCTTGGTGCACTTTGATGTATTGGTATGCATGAGAACTCTGTGTATCGATTTCTAGGTTATACTAGGTTGCGTGACCATCGCCTTAGTATTAGACACACCAAGTTTGGAAGGGATACATGTACGAATATGCCGTGACCATCGGGTATTTGTACCCCTCCAACCATTAGGGTTGAGCCTAGATGTGTGGTTGACCTTAATTAGGGATTTCCCTAGGCCCATTCCAATCGTGTGAGGATTTGGGCGGAAGTGATTCCGTATTCCAATACTTATACCGGATTAGGAGTTATCACCGTGACCATCGGGGTGACCTACCTTCGGACGTCTCTTGGCCTAACCACCTTTGCCTGTGTAATTCGAGTATCCTTCTAGCTTTAGTAGTCCCGAGGGGATCCTCGCCCGGGGACCTCGAACTTTCATTGTTACTTGCTTCCTTAGAATGCTATTGCGGTGAGCCTTAGTCCACTTGTTTATAGTTTTCTCTTTTGTTATTTCTCTTATCTTGTTTCAAATCTATATTTGGTAGACTAGACAATGTCATCTAGAGGGGAGTAATAGCAGCTCTTGGGACCCCAGGGAATATGACCCCCTCACGCGTGCGTGAGGGGTATTACTTGGTGACCCGTGCGCTTGCGGATCGATTCATATCATGCTCGCACAAGAAGTTATTACTTGATGACTCGTAGACTTGCAGCCAGGGAGTCTCATACTTTCTTCCTAGCTCATCGCGTGCTCGTCCATCAATTGGCTGGCAGGAGTGTATAAGGTAGAAGTTTTCGTGACAAAGCATAAAGGTACACTTAAGATAAAACAAGACTTCCGTAAAAGTGTACATAAAGATACAACTCACATCTATGATCTTTCAAGCTAGGAAGTTCTTAACTAAGCATCATAGCTATCACAGGTAAGTAAAGCATGTAATTCAATAAAATACCACATCCTCACATCTAGAGTCGCGCATTACCCTCAATGTTCATAAATCAGCTGTACTTGGTGACAGATATCAAATAAGCACAAGGAGATGGTGTAAAAAAACTTAACCATATTTCGGTGAAAATTAAACAATACGTCTATGAATACAACTGAATTTGATCCAAGAGGGGTGGTGAGAGTGAAGCTCCTTTCATAATGGTCCTGTAAAGATCAAGAAGCTTATCACAACTCGAAACTCGTAAATATGGAGAACCAAATTGACAAGAACAAAAATAAATATAGTTTAGCAGGGAGCTCTTGCTAACTACGAAGTACAAAACAACAAGCACATCACAAAATATCGTAAAGTACTAGAAACAATCAACAAGAACATCACAAAGATAACTCATACATGTTGTGTCTCTGGTGAGAGAGGTGGTAGCGGCATATGTGGTGCCAATTGAGGCAGAAGACTAGTGAATAAAGACTAAAACCTCAGCCATGTCTTGCTCGACTATGTGATGGATCGTAATGATCTTTCTCTACCCTTGCTTAAGTACCCAAAACTGACACTAGGTCTTTGCCCGTAACTCATGAAACATAATCTCAAGTGACTCTGGCCTATCATCCAGCTCGGACTTTGACTCTGACTTATCCTCTACCTTATGTGATGGCCCAACATTGCGCTCTCTCGCCCCCTGATGCTGTACAAGAAGTAAGTGCCTGATAAGTGCTCGTGTTGTAATAATGCGAAGTGTTATTGGCTTACATTGAGCATTACTCTTATCAGATTTTATTACTAAATTGTGTGTATTTGTGTGTTTTTCTGCAATGTAGGGTTATGAAGTCAATTTGGAGAAAAAGAGCAAAGTTAGATCATGTTCGCCATTGTTGGGGAGTTCTCGGACCAAGCAAGGAACAAGGCACGAGTCTAGACTTGTGGGTGTGTGCCAACCTTCTTTGGAGGGGCACAAAGGTAGTCACATTTACAATTAGTCTAACTCGTGTAGCATAGGAGAACTTTGCCAATGAGGAGAATTGAAGCAATCGACATGATCTACTGTTGACTGTGTGCCCAATTCAATGACCTCGATGAAGAATGATGAAATCGGGAGCATTTGATGCGCGATTACTATAGCAGCTACTAAACAAAATCATTGTATCAAGTACTGTAACACTTTAATGTTCACTCCTGCCATAATTCAGAATCTAGAAAATCCACACGGGCTAGTGAAATTAATGATTATTTAAAATTGATTACCTTCAACTTCTTTTTGTGGATTTCATGGGTTTCTGAAATTAATGATTATTTGTTGCATATTTGATGCTGTTGAATGATGGAACTTTGTTAAAAAATTTAGGGTTTGCTCACTTGTTCTGCTGCAATCTCACTTTTGTCTGAGTGCTTATAATGCTCCCATGTCTTCCATCATAAAATTTAACCCAAAAAAAAAAAAACCAAATCTTTAAATTCGTGTTTTTGGGATCACAAGCCAAAAGCCATGAGATAAGTTGGATCTTTCCGATATCTTTCTTGGAGTTTCTTGAAATGTTGATCCAAAATATCCATTGGAACCATCAATCGATTCCCATCAACCCCATAAAACAATTGCACAAAATTGAAGAGATTCTCTCCTACCTTAAGCGCCACCCTCGCCGTCGCCTCCTTCTTGCTTGCAGCTGCCACTGCCGCCAACGCATCAAAATCCGCACAAGACCACAGCCACACTACACAAGGCGGTTTTCATCTATGTTTTTTTTTTCTCGTTTATCATTATACATTGATGGATTTGTATAGCTCCATAAGGAGCTAAACCCCTTGAGGGTATTCGGACTTGTAAACCCTAGGTTGACATTGTTTCTATGACCCTTTATTATGCTATTTTAATTTGATGAATTTAATTTAGTTCCAATCTTGATTGCATATCATATTGATTTTCCCTTAGCAGTGATACTAGGATTGAGAATCGTCTAGGTTATCCTTTGAAGGTGTGACAACTCCTATAGGGTTAGACTACTTAAGATTGGAGATGGTCGAGAGGGTGAGTCATGAGGTAGCAAAATGTCCTCTTTTCCCTTCGGTGTGATTTTCCCTACCTCTGTGTTCCAAGAGTTCTTAGCGGTCGAAGTAAAGTGAAGTTCTAGTAGATTAATGATAAGTGCCAAAATACATCATGTTTTAGCTATGATGTTCTTGTACATTCATGCAACTTATGTGTATTTTCGATGAGTTTTTGCGCACTTGATGTTTTATTTTCATTTCAGGGTTTCGAGGACCAAGTGCGCAAGTTTCGACCGTATTCGTGTCATTCCGGGGAAGATTGAAGAAGAAACGAAGAGTTGGAGCACCCTGGAAGCCGACGCGCCGCACACGGACACATTTTCTCGGCCGTGTGCGGCCACTGTGCGGCCCGCACAGTGGCCGCACAAGGGAGACAGAGAGGTGTGCGGCCAGTGTGCGGCCCGCACACTGGCCGCACAGCACAGCCAGAAGGCTGTGCGGGCACTGTGCGGCCCGCACAGTGCCCGCACACCTTCGGGCTATATATGCTTGTTCTGAAGAGTTTTTGATGGGATTTTTTGGGTTCTCATCCGGCCTTCACTTGTCCTAGACTTCATTTCACCATTTCTTGAGGGATTTTGGAAGGATTTTCGGCTAGATTCGAAGGAGAGAAGAAGGGGAAGACGTTGAGAAGCTTCATAGGGCTCGCCGGCGCGGATCCGACGAGCTACGCCATCAACCCTAGTCGACATCTTCAAGGGGGTTTTTCTTGTTTTTATTGGATGGAATTGTTGTATGATGAGCTCCTTAGTTTTGTGATGTTGAACTAAACCTCCCAAGGCCGCCGGGCTCCCGGTGAACCTTGGGAGGAGACTTTGTATGAATGACCTATATTTTGCTTTAAATGAATGTGTTAGTTTGATTGTTTGGTTTTAATTCACCATCATGTTGTTCATTCTACAATGGATGGATTCCGTAGAATTGATTTTGAATGATACTTGTTTGGCGGGATGCTAGCTTGTATTAGGTCCTTTGATGAGTTAAAGAGGGTAACATGTATTAATACACCGGAGGTTCCGGGTGTTAATAGCCTCCCGCGCGATTAGGGTTAATTTAGCCGAGAGCGTGCATTAGATTAACCCTAATCAAGACTCCTTGTTCTCATTGACATCGTAGGGGTATTTTCTGGATAGAGAAACCCGTACTGGATTAGGGCTACACTACGGAGGTTCCGGGGTAGTCGACATCCGAGTCTAGCGGACCGAAACCAAGCCAACCCTAGTTTTATAATTATCTTGGTCATTCGTATTTAGTCTTCTCCCGGGGGAATCCTCGCCCGAGGCCTTCCATAATTATTGGATTCTTCATCTCTATTTTATTCCGGATTGAGTTTTATCTTATTTGCATTTCTTTACTTGTTTTTATTATTTTAATATTGCTTCAACCTTGTTTCGATCGACTAGAAAGTGACTCCCAAAAGGAAGTAATAGTAGATCTCGGGCCCTTGGGAATACGACCCTCCTCGTGAGGTTTATTACTTGACGACCCGTGCACTTGCGGCCGGGGAGTCGCGTGCTAGCTCTGTAGCTAGTCGCGCGCTCGCTCATCAAGTTTTTGGCGCCGCTGCCGGGGAACATCCGAGAATACTAGGAAAACTTTTGGATCATTGCTCTAGTCATTTCGCTTTCATTTGTAATTATTCACTAATATCTCTCTCTTTGTCTCTTGTGCATTTCCAGGTACCCCATTTTAAACCTTCACATCGATGGATCAATACTTGAGTGAACCTACTTCTCACTACTTGGATCAATGGAAAAGGCAGTTTCTGGTTCATAATGAAGGCTCTAATTTGAAGACTACGGATCAGGATGATTGTACTCTCAGCAACAACGAATTTTTTTCGCGATTCATGAGTGGAGCCGAGTATGTAAATTCTGTTCAGAACGGAGCTCACAACCGGCAGCCGACCACAGTTCACGAGTTTACCACTTTTTTGCCTCCTAAGCAGTCTGTGTGCGAGGTGCAAGATGAATCTGAATCTGACAACTCTATTGATGATGAGATGGGAGAATTTGAGAGAATACAACGTGATAACATGAACAGACTAAAGCCATCTGTCGATGAACCACCAGAATTGGAGTTGAAGGAATTACCCCCACACCTTGAATACGCATTTCTTGATGGAAATCTTAAGTTACCAGTGATAATTTCCTCTAGCCTGTCAACAGAGCACAAGAATGAACTCTTAAAGGTGTTAAAGAGGCACAAGCGGGCGTTGGCGTGGAAGATTTCAGATATCCGGGGAATAAATCCATCTTTCTGCACTCATAAAATTCTAATGGAAGACAACCACAAGCCGTCGGCCCTCCCGCAACGGAGGTTAAACCCGAATATGAAAGAAGTGGTAAAAGCTGAAGTGATCAAACTGCTAGACGCCGGCATAATCTACCCAATCTCTGATAGTGCTTGGGTCAGTCCCACCCAGGTGGTACCAAAGAAAGGGGGCATGACAGTAGTGACTAACGAGAAGAATGAGCTCATCCCTACTAGGCAGGTCACTGGTTGGAGAGTCTGTATTGATTATAGAAAGCTCAATGACGCCACTCGCAAGGATCATTTCCCTCTTCCGTTCATTGATCAGATGCTCGAAAGGTTGGCCGGACACGAATACTATTGCTTTCTTGATGGTTTTTCCGGGTACTTTCAAATTCCCATAGCCCCTGAAGACCAAGAGAAAACCACTTTCACCTGCCCTTATGGTACATTTGCTTACCGCAGAATGCCTTTCGGGTTGTGCAATGCCCCTGCCACATTTCAGAGATGCATGCTTGCTATCTTCGAGGACATGGTTGAAAACACGATGGAAGTGTTCATGGATGACTTCTCAGTGTATGGGAGCTCATTTGACTTGTGTTTGAAAAACATGGAGCGTGTTCTGGAACGATGTGAGGAAACCAACTTGGTGCTGAGCTGGGAAAAATGCCACTTCATGGTAAAGGAGGGTATAGTTCTGGGACATAAAATTTCAGGTGATGGCATTGAAGTAGACAAGGCAAAAATCTCTGCCATTGAGAAGCTCCCTCCTCCAACATGTGTCAAGGCAATTAGAAGTTTTCTGGGGCATGCCGGGTTTTACAGGAGATTTATAAGAGATTTTTCTAAGATTGCAAAACCGTTGACTAAGCTCCTTGAGAAGGATGTGCCGTTCAATTTCACCCCGGAGTGTTTGACTGCCTTCACTACACTAAAGAATCAACTTATCCGGGCACCTATCCTCATCGCACCAAACTGGGAGCTACCATTCGAATTAATGTGTGACGCTAGTGATTTTGCAGTGGGAGCAGTTCTGGGGCAAAGGAAAGACAAACATTTCCATCCTATTTATTATGCAAGCAAAACTCTCACCGGGGCTCAGGAAAATTATACTACCACTGAAAAAGAACTCCTTGCGGTGGTCTTTGCTTTCGACAAGTTCAGGCCTTATTTGGTGCTTTCCAAAGTTGTGGTTTACACTGATCATTCTGCACTTCGATATCTCCTGAGTAAGACTGATGCTAAGCCGCGTTTGATCCGTTGGGTGCTCCTGCTGCAGGAATTCGATTTGGAAATCAAGGACAAAAGAGGTGCTGAAAATTTAGCTGCTGATCATTTGTCTCGACTTGAGAACAACTACTCATCATCTACCATAGATGGTGAGATCAATGACTCCTTTCCGGAAGAACAACTGTTTTGTGTTCAGGTGACTCAGGAAGAAGATCAACCCTGGTTCGCAGACATTGCTAATTATCTGGCAGCGGGCATTCTCCCAAAGTGGTTTAGTTACCAACAAAGGAAGAAATTTTTCGCTGATCTGAAGCATTATATTTGGGAGGAACCTTACTTGTTCCGCGTCTGTGCCGATCAGGTGGTTAGGCGGTGCGTATCTCGACAAGAAGGAGTGCACATTATCAAACATTGCCATGAAGGCCCAACCGGGGGGCATTATAGCACCAATCGAACAGCTAAAAAAATTCTTGACGCTGGATTCTTTTGGCCCACTATTTTTCTAGACGCACAGATCCATATTCGATGCTGCGATCGATGCCAAAGAGCAGGGAACATTTCGTGCCGGGACGAAATGCCTCAGAGTGCTATCCAAGTTTGTGAGGTTTTTGATGTGTGGGGGATCGATTTCATGGGTCCCTTTCCAAACTCCCGGGGGCACAAGTTTATTCTAGTTGCTGTGGATTACGCATCCCGCTGGGTGGAAGCTCAATCGTTGCCGTCTAGTGATGCCCGTGTTGTTGTGCAATTCTTGAAGAGGTTGTTCTCGAGGTTTGGGGCGCCGCGAACAATTATCAGTGACCGAGGAGCACACTTTTGTAATTCCCAGTTTGCGAAGATCTTGAAAAGATACGGTGTCTCCCATTATACATCTACCGCTTATTATCCACAAACTAGTGGTCAAGTCGAAGTTTCCAACCGGGAACTCAAGCGAATTTTGGAAAAAACTGTTGCTCATCATCGCAAGGACTGGGCAGACCATCTGGATGATGCACTTTGGGCCTACCGTACAGCATATAAAACACCTACGGGGAGCAGTCCGTATCGCCTAGTTTATGGCAAGGCTTGCCATCTCCCTGTTGAGCTGGAGCACAAAGCATATTGGGCCACCAAATTCCTGAATTTTGATTTCAACCTGGTTGGGGAGAAAAGGAAGATGCAACTGAATGAACTTGAGGAATGGAGGGTTCTGTCCTACGAGAATTCAAGATTATACAAAGAAAAAGTGAAGCGATTCCACGACAAAAATATAAAACAGGGCAAGAAGTTGGAGGAAGGGGATCAAGTGTTGCTATACAATGCCCGACTTCGCCTATTTCCAGGGAAGCTCAAATCGCGATGGACAGGACCGTACACGGTCATGAGTGTCTCACCTCAGGGAGTAGTCGAAATCAACCACCCGGAGAAAGGTCGGTTCAAGGTAAACGGGCATCGCCTCAAGCTATATTTCGGTAAGAGCTCGTTTTTGCCAGATTCGTCAGGTAAAATCTTTCCCTTTGAACCTCATTAATTCAGGACACTCATGCTTCGAGCTCGCGACGCTTAGCGAGCACTCTTGGGAGGTATCCCAAGCCTTTATTCTTGTTTTCTTTGTTGTTTTTGTGTGTTTGTTAGAATCTCGAGTTTAATCCTCCTCTCCCTCGTATTTTTTTTCGTATTCATTGTTTAAAATACTTTATCCCATGAGGTAATTGCTCGTTTGCAATTGTTGTATCCTTGTTTGCATTCCAAGGGGGTGAAAATTTCCAATTTCATGAAGCCTTGTGCGGCCACTGTGCGGCCCGCACAGTGGCCGCATGACACAGACAGAAGCCCATGCGGCTGGTGTGCGGCCCGCACACCACCCGCACACTGGCCCCAGTTTTGCTGCTGTAATGCTCTTCTTTCCGGCTTTTCTCCACATTTTCGCGCTTGTTTTGATCATACCACATCCCTCGCATCGTTTCAACGTTAAAAATATTTTCAAAACTCAATTTATTTGCATACCTTCGCGTTGTTTCCACTTCACTCATTTTTCTAAACTCGTGTTCGCGCATTTTAGCGTGTTGCCATGGCTTGATCTTTATTTTTCGAGACGTAGGTCAACTTTCTGATCGAGCCCGTTGGAGGAGACACAGAAGACCTTGAGCGGCTTCATCAGTCCTTTCACTCCGAGAGCTCACTTTCGCTTTCATTCCTTGTTTCTTTTCTTTGTTTTTGTGTGGTTGATGGATGCTTGACTCGACGTTTTTCCCTTGTAGGTAGACCAAGACGTCCATTTTTCTTCCTCTCCACTTCGCTTGTAGCCATGGTGATGGTCACCCCGAGCTCGTGCCTTGCAAAGCTCATTACCAATTTCTCGGGGAAGTTCATGACACCACCCTCTTTATTTTCCATGCATAAATTTTTCTGTACTGCTGATCAATGTACATTGAGGGCAATGTATTGCTTTAAGTGGGGGGTGGCTATGCATGTCTGATCTTCGTTACTTGTTTCGTGAACTTGTATGAAAATTTTTGATAATTCTTGACTTGTTGCATGATTGTAAACCTAGGATGGCGTACTTAATTGTGATTGTATTATAGCTCGAAATCATGATAAATGCTAAGCTTTTTATGACCCTGCACACTTGAGATTTTCATGTCATTCTAGGCAATTCTCGCACTATTCCCTTAGGTAGAACCCTGGACATCTAGGCGAGGAACCACAGCACTTTCGTGACCCTCTTAGTTGCTAACCCATACTAGTGGTTTCGCGCCTTGACGTGTTAGAATACCTTCTAATAGGGTTTTAAGGACCTTCTTCTTGTTCTTTTTTTTGCAATACGGTCGAAAAAAAAAAAAAAAAAAAGAGGCAAAGTGAATAAAAACGTGGACAGTGCTCCTCTGTCCAAATAGCGAAGTAACCTGGGGTTCTGGCTCCTAACCAGAGTGTTCCTCTCGCCAAAAGCTATAAGGACATGAGCGCGTTTACATGAATGTGCAAAGCTCCAGGTAATGTGGATTTGCAGTTCATGTTAGTCCCGGAAAAGAAAAAGATAAACATATTGCATACAGAAAAATAAATTTCGACCGGTTATTGTTCGAAAATAAAAGGAAGGATCCTTACGATTCTACTAGAAGTAGTTCTACCACCTCAAGGCCGTATTCCACTAGGTGGCGTGAATTGCTTCAAGAAGTGGTCCTCGGGGTCCTGTCTACCTTGTTTGGACTACAGGACTTCGAACTAGGGGATTTGCACACACACAGCACGACACGGCCAATGAATGCGTGAATCATCTCAAGTGGTCTTTGCTTAATATTTTGAGTTTCACTTTGGCTATGATACTTCCATCTCTGGCCGGAGGTTATGTATTTTGTCACTTATGATTATCTCTGGTTCTCCATGTCCGTTTGCTTGGGGACAAGCAAATGCTTAAGTGGGGGGTATTTGATAAGTGCCAAAATACATCATGTTTTAGCTATGATGTTCTTGTACATTCATGCAACTTATGTGTATTTTCGATGAGTTTTTGCGCACTTGATGTTTTATTTTCATTTCAGGGTTTCGAGGACCAAGTGCGCAAGTTTCGACCGTATTCGTGTCATTCCGGGGAAGATTGTAGAAGAAACGAAGAGTTGGAGCACCCTGGAAGCCGACGCGCCGCACACGGACACATTTCTCGGCCGTGTGCGGCCACTGTGCGGCCCGCACAGTGGCCGCACAAGGGAGACAGAGAGGTGTGCGGCCAGTGTGCGGCCCGCACACTGGCCGCACAGCACAGCCAGAAGGCTGTGCGGGCACTGTGCAGCCCGCACAGTGCCCGCACACCTTCGGGCTATATATGCTTGTTCTGAAGAGTTTTTGAGGGGATTTTTTGGGTTCTCATCCGGCCTCCACTTGTCCTAGACTTCATTTCACCATTTCTTGAGGGATTTTGGAAGGATTTTCGGCTAGATTCGAATGAGAGAAGAAGGGGAAGACGTTGAGAAGCTTCATAGGGCTCGCCGGCGCGGATCCGACGAGCTACGCCATCAACCCTAGTCGACATCTTCAAGGGGGTTTTTCTTGTTTTTATTGGATGGAATTGTTGTATGATGAGCTCCTTAGTTTTGTGATGTTGAACTAAACCTCCCAAGGCCGCCGGGCTCCCGGTGAACCTTGGGAGGAGACTTTGTATGAATGACCTATATTTTGCTTTAAATGAATGTGTTAGTTTGATTGTTTGGTTTTAATTCATCATCATGTTGTTCATTCTACAATGGATGGATTCCGTAGAATTGATTTTGAATGATACTTGTTTGGCGGGATGCTAGCTTGTATTAGGTCCTTTGATGAGTTAAAGAGGGTAACATGTATTAATACACCGGAGGTTCCGGGTGTTAATAGCCTCCCGCGCGATTAGGGTTTATTTAGCCGAGAGCGTGCATTAGATTAACCCTAATCAAGACTCCTTGTTCTCATTGACATCGTAGGGGTATTTTCTGGATAGAGAAACCCGTACTGGATTAGGGCTACACTACGGAGGTTCCGGGGTAGTCGACATCCGAGTCTAGCGGACCGAAACCAAGCCAACCCTAGTTTTATAATTATCTTGGTCATTCGTATTTAGTCTTCTCCCGGGGGAATCCTCGCCCGAGGCCTTCCATAATTATTGGATTCTTCATCTCTATTTTATTCCGGATTGAGTTTTATCTTATTTGCATTTCTTTACTTGTTTTTATTATTTTAATATTGCTTCAACCTTGTTTCGATCGACTAGAAAGTGACTCCCAAAAGGAAGTAATAGTAGATCTCGGGCCCTTGGGAATACGACCCTCCTCGTGAGGTTTATTACTTGACGACCCGTGCACTTGCGGCCGGGGAGTCGCGTGCTAGCTCTGTAGCTAGTCGCGCGCTCGCTCATCAATTAACTCCCCTGAGGCTTAGTTGTGCGAGCAACAGAGTGAAGGGTTGTAGTGAATACTAGTGCTAGGGCTTAACTAAGACTAGGGTTCTTTCACCTAGACCAAAGGGTTAGAGCTATACATAGGAATAGGGTTTATCACTAGAAACCCCTGGAACTTAAAGTAATCTCGCATGGTGTGAGGCTTAGGAATATGGACTCCCCTAGGACTTAGTTGACAGGTCAACAAGAGTTAAAGGTCGTAGTGAAACCTAATGCCGGGGCATAATGTTGAGATTAGTCACGGTTGACCTTAGGTGTAGGACCCTGCACTTTAGGATGTCCTCGACTTAATAAACATCAATAGGAGAGCATAATACTCAGTCCTATACTAGAACATTAATCCTAGGGTTAGCTTGTCCGGGTATCCTGTTTTACTCATTGATTGTCCTTTTCTTTTACCTTTTGCTTGCACTCTCCTGTCTTCCATATTTCTCTTTACTTTCTTGCAATTCTTTTAATTACTCTTGCATACACACACATTGATTTTGCTCTCACTCTCCCTACATCGTACTAGCTAATTAGCAAACTCTTGTGTCTTTGATCCCTACTCCCTGTGGAATCGACTACCCTCTCACCGGGGTACTATTATTACTGCGATAACCCATGCACTTTTGGGCCCCTGTTAGTGACATCCCTCCTCTCTACTATCCTGAAATTAGACAAAGTGGACATCCCAAGAGGGGCAGTCCTGAATGATGTGCATGCCTTTAGAACACTTGATCAAGCGTATGCCTCTAATCAATCGCGTGATGTAGGGTCTAGTAAAAAGATTATGAGGCACACATTGATAAGCGTCTAAATGTACATATTTTATTATACATATTTTATACACATAGCATGTATTTTGTTGAGTGTTAATGCCCGTTTTATTCTTAATCGAGTGATGTTTGCTTTGTACGGCATGGAGAAACCATGGAGAACACGAGGATACAATTAGGGTGAAAAGGAGAAGAAAATCAGGTTAGAGTATTGCAGCATATATTACTGTAGCCGGAGTGCTGTAGTAGATTACTATAGCCTATGGAGGATTTTTAGGATAGAGAGTTTGGCCTAGTCCATGCGGCCTCCATATGGACCGTATAGAGGCCGTATGCACCCCGGTATAGGTCGATTTGTGGTATATAAAAGAGCTTTTTCTAGGGCGAAAAGGGGGACTTATTCTTGTTCTTTTGGGCCACCGCCACCGCGCCTTCTTGAGGTTTTCCAACCACATTTCGATAGTGATCCTTGTGGGAAATGAGCACACATCATCACCAAAAGGGAAAGGAGCAAAGGAGAAGGAGTTAGAGTGAAGATCTATGCCATTATTACAAACCATTCCAAGCTTCACTAATCAAGGAGATCGAGATCATAGAGTGAGTTTTCTTGCTTCTTTATTGTATTTTATTTCCTTGTATGTTGTATAAATATCTCTCATTATGAAAGATTAGCTTATTGTGGTGTTTGGATATAGATGAAATCTAGGGTTCACCTTGTGTAAAAACCTTGGATGTGTCATTATTTGATTTGATGGTTGTTTAAGGTTCAATCTATTGTGTTTCGCATGTCTTGGTCTACAAATGGAGAAATCCATAGTTTATTCTTGAATTGTATTTGTCGATGTGAGAACATGCTTGTATTAGGTCATACATAGATTGAATGGGGATACTTGTGCCGACACGCCGAGAGATCTGATGTTGGTAGCCCTCCAATGCTATGTTTAAGCCAAAACATAGTAGGTTTACTCCTATTAGAGATTTCCTTGAGCTCATTGTAATCATAGGTGGGTTAATCCGGAAGAGATTCTAATTAACTCTCATATGGGATTAGGGATTAGCCACCGAAAGATTGGGGTTAACCTATCTAAGAGATCTCTAGGTCTTAACTACTATCATTACATCTTTAAACCATCCTAGTTTTAGACTTAATGACAATCTTGGGATTTTTCCTTATATGAAAACCTCCTTCTCATTCTTGATACTTCCTTGTTTATTTATTTATGTGTGCTAGTAGCCTGGCCATAGATTTGTTAGTTTATTTTATTTTATTTTATTTTTCTTTTTACTAAGAATTGTATGCTATAAAGTAGATGAAGAGTGAGTAATAATACTTGCTTCTCCCCGTCGAATATGACCCCCGTGTCACACATAGGATATTACTTGGCAATCTCATACACTTGTGGGGAAGCAATCATAGGGCTAACAACATCCAATCTCTCAGCATGTTGATGCAAGCAACCCCTTTTATTCCACTCAATATCTAATAAACATGAGTAGGACACATCTACGTGTACAACTCATAAAAGAATTACACGTAATTCTAGCATGAAGGCGTAATGGATTAAATCACAAATCAAACCCAAGCAAATAGAATTAAGTAGAAATCATCAAAAATACATTGTAAACCCCCCAAGGTTCACCGACATCCAGTGGCCTTCGGTGTCTAGTGTGCCATAAAACAAATGTAAGCAATAATGTAGATCAAAATTCAAGAAAATTTCATAAATGACACTGCCTAGATGAAAAGATGATGAAGATGAGGTAGATCAGGCCGAATGATGCTACCTTCTCCTAAGGAGCACTGAATGATGCTTCCCCTAGCCAAAGGTCGCTTCTTGGTCCCAAGACTTCTTTCATCATTCGTGGTAGATCTCCCCTTTGAAAGATGATGCTTTGAAGCCTCAAAAGCCCTTGAAATCACCTTGAAAGATTCATGTCATTTCTAGGTTTTCTTCTCTGCAATGGCAGCGAAAGAACCCTACTATAGTACTCTACCTGCAATAGATCTGCTATAGTACTACAAAACCTGGTTTTCTCCTTTTTTTCACCCTAATCGTGTCCTTGTGTTCTCCATGGCTTCTCTATGCCCTACAAAGCAAATAACACACAATTATGCACAACATGGGAATTAATTCTTAACAAAATACCCTGCAAGGTAGAAAAAAACATCAACTCAAGGCATCTAATCACACACCCAAAAAGAAAATACAAAAAGAAATAAGAACAAACACAAACACAACAAACACAAACAAAGAAAAACAATGGAACAAATCATCATCCAAGCAAGTCCATGTGCATTCAATATCAAGATGTTCAATTATCTCTTATTGTAAGTGTTGCCAAGGGGTAACATAGATGATACAAGATCAGTCCAAAATACAAGAAAATCAAGGGCATCTCATGATGGAGTGTGAAAGAATTCAAGAAATTCTACAGTAACTCCCAAAAAATATTTGCAAGAACTTCCCTTGGAATTGGAGCATAAAAATTTTTACAAAGATTTCAAATTACTCCAAAAACCCACAAAAACAAAAAACAACCAATCCCCCACAACATTGGCATCCAGTTAACTTGAAAAATAGGAGGAAGGAAGAAGAAACATTCATGCTCAACAACTAGGGTTTAGAAAGGGGTACCTCTGAGGATCGGTGAAGATGATGGCAAAACTCCCAATAGATCATGTAAATTAAGTCCTTGGAAGTAGGAGATTCGTGTAGAGGAATAAAAATGGAGGAAAACAGTGAAAGAATGAGGGAAAACGGATGAGAAATGAGAAAGATATGAAAAAAACGGTGAAGAGGTATGATAAGTGCTTGATTATACATGTTTTACCTACTTGTTTTACATACATTGAGCATCATTTTACCATTGATTATGTCTCATAAAATGTATTTTGGTGTTTTTTTATGCAATTAGGTTGTGGAAGTGTTAAAGGAGGAAAAGGAAGCAAAGATGGGTTATAAAGACGTATTGTTGGGAGCTTTTGTACAACACAAGTGTCAAGGCACAAGAGGGGATCATGCACATGAGGGTGTGTGCCAACTTCCTTAAGAATTCAAGATGATTTGTATGATGGAAGGGCACAAAGGCAGTCACACCTTCATGTCCCAACTTGTGTGAAGATAGTTAAAGCTCTCAAATGATGATTCGAAGAAGAAGAAATCTTATAACTCACCACATGGACGTGTGCCCGACCATGTGGCCTCAATATGAGAGAGTTTGGATCATGTTTATGAAGAGTACTGTAGCAAAAACACTGTTCATTTCACTGTAGTAGTACTGTATCAAAATTACTGTTCACACGCCCGCGTCAAAAATCTCACGCGACCGCGTGGAAATTCTGCAGCTCACGCGGTCGCGTGAAGACACGTGACTGGCGCGATTCAGACTTATAAATAGGCCGTTTCGCCGATTCTTTTGATATCTTTTGTGTGGCTTTTGAGAGGAGAAGCGGCTTGGGTTTGAGGAGGAGGTCTTTGCCGAATTGGAGGGCCGTTCTTCACCAACTTTGATAGTTCTTTCCTCCGTCATAGCATCGAGGGAGTCATTGGCGACCTAGCTTCGGAGAAGGATCCTTCAAGACGTTGAGCGACCCATCAAGGCCATCGTCACGAATTCAAGGGGGTTTATTTCCATGGTTTACATTGCTTTTCATTGTGTTATGTTTTGCTTTGTAATAAGCCCCATGGAGGGCTAAACCCTAGTAGATACTTGGGCATGTGAACCCTAGGTTTCGATTCATGTATTGACTTTCTTTATGCTTTCTTTTAAATCCGAGTTTATTTGAGTTTCAATCTTGTTTTATCATTGCTTGCATGCCTTATTGATTCGTATGGTTGTTTGGTATGCTTGATTTGTTGCCTTGGTGAGAGAGAGGTCTCCATTAGGGTTAGAACATATGAGATTGAAGAGGGTTGAGAGGGTGAGTCATGAGATAGTGGAGTGTCCCCTTTCCCTTCCGATTAAGTGTTTCCTATCTCCGTATTCCCTAAGATCTATGCAACCATATTGTAGGGGGTTAGGGATCTTCCGCCTAGAAATAGGGTTAGATCTAATTTTAGGAATCGGTTTCACTTTTAGGTATCTCTAAAGCTTATTGCGGTCATATGGGGTGTGAGGTGTTGAGATTGAGCGATTTCTCCGCCGGGACCTTGTAGGGGACTAGTATCGGTGGCCTGGAGGCAGGGACCGATTATTCTTGGATTACCTCGACTCATAGAACTCGGTTTAGAAGCATTTAGTTAGTCTTGCACTTCATGATAGAACCTAGGGGGAGCATTGCCCGGGTATCTCATCTTTATTGATTGAGATCTCCCTTTATTTACCTTTTGCCTATTCCTCTCTGGTATTAATTTCTATGCACACTAGATCACCACAAAATCACAGTGGTCATTAGGCTAGATTGCAGAGAAGAAGTTAGTACTAGTAGCCCTGTTCCCTGTGGATTCGACTACCCTACTCACTAGGGTAATTATTACTTCGACAACCCGTGCACTTGCGGTACACACACGCAAAGGGGTGTGTCAAGGTACCCACTTAACATTCAGCTTGAGCATCCTTGCTGGTGGGCTCACGGCCGTGAGCCCGGCCTGGACGTCTCATGGCCAAGCTCACGGCCGTGAGCTAGGCCATGAGAGAGTTTTGGATGGCTCACGGGCTTCCTTATGGGCCATAAACGACCTGAATCCAGGTTTACATCAAGTTAACCTCCTTTAGACCTTAAAAACACTCGAAACAAAGCCGAACAAAGCATGGAAACACTCAAAACATCAATCTCATGATATCTAATCATTAAATCACTCAAGGCAACTCACAAACATGCATGAATGATTAAACAAAAATGATGATAAAAATGACTAACACAAGAAGAAATCTAAGAAGACTAAAACTCCAAACACACCAAGAATACGGAAAATGAATAAGACAAACATTCAAACAACATGAAAATGAAATTGCAACAAATTTAAAAACTTGGGTTGCCTCCCAAGAAGCACTTGTTTAATGTCATTAGCTCGACGTACCTTTTTCTTTCCAAAGGAGGCTTGAAAATGGTTTGCTCATCCTGGCTAGAGGTTGCATAAGAACTACCAAGAAATATGAAACTTACCTTCCGTGATGGTGTCAAATTGAAGGCCAAGCATGAGTTACCTTTTGGCCTCCATGGAAAAAGTTTGGGCCGAGAGTTGTGCAATTTAAACTTGGGCGGATCCTTAGATGGCTTGAACCTCCTCCCCGCTTCTTTTATAGTCCCGACAAAAATTCCTTTGAGTACCCCACCAAGTTGCTTGGGCCTCCAAGGAAAAAGCTTTGGTTGAGAGTTATCTAAGCTTGGCATTGGTGGATCATTGGGTGGCTTCAACATCCTATCCACATTCTTTTTCTCAAGCCTTGGTAGATGGCCTTGAACTACCCATAAGTGCTGTTTGGGTCTCTAAGGAAACAAGTTTGGTCGAGACTTTGTCAAGCCTTGTATGGGTGGATCAATTGGAGTCTTCAACATCCTACCCACGATTTTTTTCTCAATCTTGTTGCGATGAACTTCAATTGCCCATAAAATGTGCTTGGGCAGCCAAGCAAAAATTTTTGGTTGGTAATTGTCCAAGGCCGGCATTGGTGGGTTCAATGATGGCCTTAGCTTTCTTCCCACATCTTTAAATACAATTCCCGGAGTTTCTTTTCTGCACTTGAAGATTATTGATTGGTTGATGGAATGGTCGATATGAAGGTGAGTATTGTCTTCAAATGTGGTCGATTGAGCTTCTTCGACTTCCTCACATTTTTCCATAGAAATGATGACCTCCACATCATTGTGCTTTACCCCATCTTCTGCTATCTTCGGTCCCCACCTCCATTTGTTTCCCACTCATAGGAGTGACGGCCCTCAAGTGCTAAATTGGGTTACTTTCGATATTGCTCGATGGGCTACTCGAAGAAGGCTTAGAATTTGCAATAACAAGTTGCCCAACTTGGTTCTCGAGAGACTGAATAGAAGCTTCGACAATTCTCAGTACTGTGCCAATCTCATCAAACCTTTTTTCTATATTCTGAAGCCTCGCTTCTGCATTGATCACAAATTTGGCCAAGACATCTTCAGTGGTGTACTTTCTCGCTTGTTGTGGTTGGGGCAGAAATTGGGGAACTTGGGTTGTAGTAGATTGCTTGGGATTGCTTTCATGGCAAGGAGATTTTCTATCTTTTTCTGAAGAGCATATATTTTTTGAAAGTCCTTAGCCGTCTTTTCCTCAAGTGCATAAATCTTTGTGGCCAAAAGTTTTTCTTGAAAATCCATGGCCCTGTGTAAATGAATAAAACAAAAATCAATAAGCTAACAAAAGACTTAAAAGAAAAAGAAAACAAGAAAGTATGCACAAAAGGATAGGAAACACATAGAAAGACAAATATTTACAAAAGACAATAAAAATGACTAGATTAGTAGACTAAAGGTTTTCCTAGCATTCTTGGAGTCCCCGGCAATGGCGCCAAAAACTTGATGAGTGGCCCGCAAGCGCACAGGTTGTCAAGTAATACCCTGTGAGTGACACAGGGGTCGTATTCCCTGGGGTCCCAAGAGCTGCTATTACTCCGCTCTAGATGACACTGTCTAGACTACTAAATATAGTTTTAAAACAAGATAAGAAGAGTAATAAAGAGAAAACTATAAACACATGGACTAAGGTATACCAAACAAGCACATAAGAAAACAATTAGCAATAAATGAACGAGGCAATGGGCGAGGATCCCCTTGGGACTACTAAGGTTAGTAGGATGCTAGAGTTACAAAGGTAATGGTGGTCGAGCCAAGAGACGTCCAAAGGCACGTCATCCCGATGGTCACGTTGGCAACCCCTAATTCGATACGAGTATTGGAACGCGGAATCACTTCCATCTAAATCCTCCTATGATTGCATTATGCTTAGGGAAATCACCAAATAGGGTCAAACTCAATATCTAGGTTCATCCGCAATGGGTGGAGGGGTACAAATACCCGATGGTCACCGCGCATTTGTACATGTATCCCTTCTAAGCCAAGCATGTCTAGTACAAGGGCGATGGTCACGCAACCAAGTATAACCTAGAATTCAAACCACAGAGTTCTCATGCAATTTTATACAATAAAGAACACAAAGCTTAGACCACAACCAAACCAAATACCAAAAATGTACTCAAAGCATCCAAACAAGCAAGTTCGTCCCAAGGTTCACCGGATGCCCGGTGACCTTAGGAGTCTAGTTCATCATCAACAAAGGAGAATGCATACAAAACAAGAAATACAAGATGAAGCTCATAATAACTCCCCTAAGATGAAGACTAAAATATGGTGATGGGAATCCGTGGATCAGTGCCGAGGAACTCCTCGATGCTCTACCTTGAGTGTGATCTCCTTCTCCCTTTGATTTGCTCCTCAAAAATGCCTTCTCTAGTCCGGATCAAACCCTAGATGGTGGTAGAGGAGAAGAGATGGCTAAAGACCCCCAAGATGATGCCCTAGAAACCCTTTTAAAGATGATCTCGTGGCCTCTCATGGGTGACCTCAAGGTCCATATATGGCCCGTGAGGTTGCCTATAATGTGGGTTAAAAGAATACGTAAAGTTGTAAAATTGCTACAGCACTGCTACAGTAAAACATCTACAGTACTGTTTGCCTCCGAATCTCTTGCGGCTGGCCTCACGGCCGTGAGCTTGCCCGTGAGGGTTTTCAAACTTAGAAAATTCTTCAAATGTTCATGCTTCACGCTGCTACAGTGTTGCTAGACTGCCGGACCCTAAAACGACGATTTCGGCGTGGATTTCTTCTTAAATCGCGTCGTTGAGCTCACCTAAGCATCTTCTGTACCTGAAACATGAAATAACCCGATTTAGACCGAAAAAGGGCATCGATTCATTATCAAATTACAAAGAGACATGCACAAATATACGTATAAAATACATACATTTAGATGTTTATTAAACATCCCCACACCTAACCATTTGCTTGTCCGCAAGCAAACAAAATGAAGAATAGGGGCAAGAAGATAAACGGCTAAATGCACGACCTCAAGCTCAATAGTAAAGGACTCCACGAGCATGAATGGGCAAAAATCAAGAAGTGAGCTTGACACACCCCTTGCGTGTGTACCACGCAAGTGCACTGGTTGTCGAAGTAATAAAATACCCTGGTGAGTGGGTAGTCGTATCCACAGGGAATAGTGTTCAGAAACAAGTGTTAATCGCTATTTAGCTATGATCGGAATCGATGATGAGAAAAGTATATATGTATAGATGTAAAAGAAAATAAAAGAGTGCAAGAAGATTAATGAGGGTAGGAGAAGTAATCGATATAACGATGCGGTACCCGGACAAAGCTCCCCCTAGGAATAATGCTTCTAGTGCAAAACTTGTATTATACTCTACAATTGATGCCTATTGAGTCGAGGATATCCTTAAACACACGGTCCCAAACCTAAGGTCAACCGTGACTAACCCCAACATTATGTCCCGGCATTAGGATTCACTATGACCCTTGACTCTTGTTGACCTATCAACTAAGCCCCAAGGGAGTCTATCTTCCTAAGCCTAACAGTACGTGGGATTGCTTTAAGCTCTAGGGATTCCTAGTGATAAAATCTGTTCCTATATGTAGTTCTAACCCTTTGGTCCAGGTGGAAGAACCCTACTCTAGATTAAGCCTCGAACTACAATGCCTCATCTCGAATGCTAATAAATCAAAGAAAACGGAGGTAGGTGGAAATCACACCGAAGGGGAAAGGGGATACATTGCTACCTCACAACTCTCCCTCTCAACCCTCTTCAATCTCAAGTAGTCTAACCCTATAGGAGTTGTCACACCTCCAAAGGGTAACCTAAATTGCTCTCAACCCTAGTGTCACGTCTAAAGGAAAACAATAGCAAAAGATAATTAAAATTGAAACTCAATTAAATTCATCAATAAAGAAAGCATAATGAAAGTCGTAAAAACAATATCATCCTAGGGTTTACAAGTCCGAATACCCACTATGGTTTAGCTCTCCATGGAGCAATACAAAATCAATAAAGAGATTAAGAATATATTGATGACTTGACCGCAAGCGCACGGGTCGCCAAGTAATACCCCTCACGCACGCGCGAGGGGGTCGTATTCCCAAGGGCCAAGGAACTACTATTACTTCCCCTTCATCTATTTCCTAACCTAGCAATTTTGTGATAAACGCAAGATAAGAAGAATAAGAAAGATAAAAATATAAACAAGTGGACTAAGGCTCACCACAATAGCATGCTAAGGAAGCAAGTAACAATGAAAGTTCGAGGTCCCCGAGCGAGGATCCCCTCGGGACTACTAAAGCTAGAAGGATACTCGAAGTACATAGGCAAAGGTAGTTAGGCCAAGAGACGTCCAAAGGTAGGTTACCCCGATGGTCACGGTGATGACCCCTAATCCGGTACAAGTATTGGAATACGGAATCACTTCCGCCCAAATCCTCGCACGATTGCAATGGGCCTAGGGAAATCCCTAATTAAGGTCAAACACACATCTAGGCTCAACCCTAATGGTTGGAGGGGTACAAATACCCGATGGTCACGGCGTATTCGTACATGTATCCCTTCTAAGCTTGGTGAGTCTAACACTAGGGCAATGGTCATGCAACCTAGTATAACCTAGAAATTGATACACAGAGTTCTCATGCATACCAAGGCATTCAAATACACCAAACTTAAACCACAAACCACACAAATACCATACATGTAAATCAAAGAATCCATACAAGCAAGTTCATCCCAAGGTTCACCGGATGCCCGGTGACCTTGGGAGTCTAGTTCATCATCAATAAAGGAGAAAGCATAAAGAACAAGAAATGCAAGCTAAAGCACATAACAAACTCCCCTAAGATGAAGACTAGAGGTGGTGATGAGAACTTGATGGATCCGCGCCAACAAGCTCCTAGATCTTATCCTTGATCGCACTCCTCTTCTTCCCTTCGATTTGCTCCTCAGAAATGCCTTCTCCCGCAGCCTTGAAGTTCAAGAAGATGATGGAGGAGAATGGTGGCCAAAAGACCCTAAGAGAAGTGCCCTAATCCCCTTTAAAAACAGATTTCGGGATGCTATGCGGCCTCCCATGCGGTCCCGCATGCGGGGAGAGAAAGTTTCCGAGAAATCCCGAAAATCGCGTAAGTTGCTACAGTACCATGGCTCAAAAATGGTCTTTTCCCTATCGATTTCTTCTAAAATCATATTGTTGAGCTCCCCACGGTAACTTCTGTGCCTGTAACACGAAATAAACCAATTTAGACCGAAAACGGGCATCCACACATACAAAAATACTCTATAAATACACAAACATATATAAATAATACGTACAGTTAGGCGTTTATCGAACATCCCCACACCTAAGTGTTTGCTTGTCCCCAAGCAAACAAACAAGAAGAACAGGGGCAAGAAGATAAACGACTAACTGTATGACCTCAAGCTCAATAGTAAAGAACTTCACGAGCAAAAATGGACAGAAATTAAGAAGTGAGCTGTTCAATGAATAGTCAAGTAATATTAGTTCTGTTTCTCCTTATGTGCCCCCGTGAGTGTGTGCTAACTCCCACCTTAACCTCCACACCCTGGATTGCCCCAAGATGGCCATTCACCCCACACACAATGAAGACGGCATTAAAGTGTTAAAGACACTCTCAATACCCAGTTAAGAGTCCTTCGGGTCCTAAATAAAACTCTGGCTCTTAAGTAATCATGCAACAGGTTTCAGGGGACACAAACGAGATGTTTTATTCCTTACTTACATATATACATTCTATCTTCTACCCCCCTTTTTTTTTTTTTTTTTCTGAGTCCGACTAACATGGACTGCACAAAAATCTTTCAGACGGATGCACATGCTGGCCAGGCACAAGAGCCACCCATCCTACTTGATTACAGTCCACATAGACGCATTCATGCTGTACTAGCAGAGGAATACTGTCATAGACTCCACTTTTTTCTCTTTTTTTTTTTTTTTTTTTTTTTTTTTAACATATATACAATGTATCTCGTATCCCCTGGCATAAAACCTGTTAAACAATTTCACTTGAGGCTAAAGAAAACAATAGAGGACCTCAAAGGCTCTTAAAAGTGCATTGAAAATAGACTTTAACAATTAAATGCCAAAAACACTGCAATGGGTTGGTTGGAATGTACAAGGTGGAAGTGATCATGAACAAGTATATGGGTGTACTAAAGATGAAACAGAACTACATTCAAGCACAAGTAAAGGACAGCTCACAACCATCATTCTACCAAGCTAGGAAGTCCTTAACAATAAAATCATAGCTATCATAGGTAATTCAAGCATGCACTTGCAAAAATTTTAAAAGTTCACGAAGATCCAACTCCACCCCCCACTTAAAGTTGCACATTGTCCTCAATGTGCCTAAGCAATGAAATGCAACAATATAGGCAATAAAAACATAGTAGGAGGGTTTCGTGAACTTCCCCGAGTCTCGAAGCGTGAGTCTTCAAGTCCATGAGATCGGGGTGACCACCAAAGACTCTTGCATAAAATGGAGAAAGAAAGTGCGCTTGATGCCCAAATTCCACCCTGCAAGGTAGAAACGAACATCAACTCAAGGCATCTGATCACAAACAATGAAAATAAAACACACAAATAAACAAACAACTAACATCACAAGAACAACTAACTAAGAAATGATCCAAGCAAGTCCTTTGTGCAATCAAAAACATGAAGTCCAATTTTCTTTAATGCAAGTGTTGTGGGGGATAAGAGTTTACAGGGATGCAACAAAATCCGGACAAATACAAGAGAAGAAATGGTTTCTCATGATGGGATATGAATGAGTTCAAGAAGTGCTACAGTAATTCCCAAAAAAATTTTGCAAGAGCTTTTCTTGTACATGGAGCAAAATATTTTTACAAAGCTTTCAAATTACTCCAAAAACCCACAAAAACAATAAACAACCAATCTCCCACAACATTATCATCCATTCAACATGAAAAATAGGAGAAAGGAAGAAGAACCAATCATGCTCAAAACTAGGGTTTAGAGAAAGGTACCTAGGAAAGTCGGTGAAGATGATGGCAAACCTCCCAATAAATCATGCAAATTAAGTCCTTTTAAGTAGGAGATTCGTGTAGAGGAAGAAAAATGGAGAAAAACGGTGAAAGAATGAGGGAAAACGGATAAGAAATGAGAGAGATATGAAGAAAATGGTGAAGAGGTACCGAGTATAAAGTTCAGCCCGAGAGTCCATGCGGCCCCCCATGCGGCCGCATGGTAGCCCGCATCACGCTCGGGAAAATTCATGCGGCCCCTTGTGCGGCCACATGACAGGCCGCACAAGGCTCGGGAAAAAACATGCGGCCTGCTATGCGGCCGCATAGCAGGCCGCACAACTCTCTGCATGCAAATACGGGCTCCAAACACCCCAAAATCGCATAAAAACAATGCCGAATTCACCCACAACACCCAAAACATGATGTTTGATGCATGAAGATGAATGATAACACAAAGAACTCACAAGTATCATGAACAAACACAAGTAAATAAATTATGAAAACGACTAACTAGCCACAATCACACACATGAAAACAAAGAACACTAAAGTAACCAAACACACCAAAATACGAAAAACACACATGCAATGAATTTTTATGCTTGGGTTGCCTCCCAAGAAGCGCTTGTTTAACGTCATTAGCTCGACGTGTTTTACCTCAAGGGGGCTTGAAGACGGTGTGTTCCTCCCGGCTAGAAGTGGCATAAGAACTACCAAGAAAAGTGAAGCGTACCTTCCGGGATGGTGTCAAAGTGGAGACCAAGCATGAGTTACCTTTTGGCCTTCATGGAAAGAGCTTGGGCCGGGCATTACACAATTTAAACTTTGGCAGATCCTTGGACGGCTTGTACCTCCTCCTCGCCTCTACTTTGGTCCCGGCTGAATTTCCTTGGAGCATCCACAAAGCTTGTTTTGGCCTCCAAGAGAATAAGTAAGGTTGAAAAAATCTCAAGCTTGGCATGGGTGGGTCCTTGGGCGGTGTAAACCTCCTACCCACATCTCCTTCTTCAACCATTGTCAGTCTTCCTTTAATTACCCACAAGAATCGTTTGGGCCTCCAAGGAAATAGTTTTGGTTGGGACGTGTCTAACCTCGGCATAGGTGGGTCAATGGATGGCTTCAACCTCCGACCCACAATTTCTTTTGTCCCAAATAATTCGTTCTTGTGCTTGGTTTTCTTGTTAGCTTTTATGCAAATGGCTTGCTCAAGTGCTATCAATGGTACTCTTTTGACTCCTTCAACCTCCAAAATACCAAAGTTCTCTTCCTTCTCATTATAGGTTGTAGTTGGGCCTTCCATTGTTGGTTCACGACATTGTTGTTCAACCCTGCTCTCTAGCTTTTGAAGAGAAGCTTGCACATCCGAAAGTGTGGCATGGATGGCCTCAAATCTAGCTTCATATTTGGCATCAAGGGCTGAGTATTGTTCAGATTGGGCCTTAGCAAGATGTGCAACCTGGCTCTCAAGAGAATGAATAGAGGCTTGGACATTCCTTAGAATTGTGCCGAATTCATAAAACCTTTTTTCTATCCTTTCAAACTTTGCCTCCGTGGTGATCATGAATCGTGCCAAGACCTCCTCAGTAGTATATCTCCTTTCTTGCGATGCTCCATGGTTAGGACTTGGAGGGCAATTTTGAGCTTGCATTTGTCAAGAATGGTGTACCTCGCACAAAAAAGAAAGAAAACACAAAGTGAAACAAAGAAAAAAACTAAATAAATAAAATAGATAACAAAACAGTATGTACAACAAGAAAAAAAAAACAAAGTGGCTAGAGCAATAGACTACAGGTTTTCCTAGTATTCCTTGTGAGTCCCCGGCAACGGCGCCAAAAACTTGATGACTTGACCGCAAGCGCACGGGTCGCCAAGTAATACCCCTCACGCACGCGCGAGGGGGTCGTATTCCCAAGGGCCAAGGAACTACTATTACTTCCCCTTCATCTATTTCCTAACCTAGCAATTTTGTGATAAACGCAAGATAAGAAGAATAACAAAGATAAAAATATAAACAAGTGGACTAAGGCTCACCACAATAGCATGCTAAGGAAGCAAGTAACAATGAAAGTTCGAGGTCCCCGAGCGAGGATCCCCTCGGGACTACTAAAGCTAGAAGGATACTCGAAGTACATAGGCAAAGGTGGTTAGGCCAAGAGACGTCCAAAGGTAGGTCACCCCGATGGTCACGGTGATGACCCCTACACCGGTACAAGTATTGGAATACGGAATCACTTCCGCCCAAATCCTCGCACGATTGCAATGGGCCTAGGGAAATCCCTAATTAAGGTCAAACACACATCTAGGCTCAACCCTAATATTTGGAGGGGTACAAATACCCGATGGTCACGGCGTATTCGTACATGTATCCCTTCTAAGCTTGGTGAGTCTAACACTAGGGCAATGGTCATGCAACCTAGTATAACCTAGAAATTGATACACAGAGTTCTCATGCATACCAAGGCATTCAAATACACCAAACTTAAACCACAAACCACACAAATACCATACATGTAAATCAAAGAATCCATACAAGCAAGTTCATCCCAAGGTTCACCGGATGCCCGGTGACCTTGGGAGTCTAGTTCATCATCAATAAAGGAGAAAGCATAAAGAACAAGAAATGCAAGCTAAAGCACATAACAAACTCCCCTAAGATGAAGACTAGAGGTGGTGATGAGAACTTGATGGATCCGCGCCAACAAGCTCCTAGATCTTATCCTTGATCGCACTCCTCTTCTTCCCTTCGATTTGCTCCTCAGAAATGCCTTCTCCCGCAGCCTTGAAGTTCAAGAAGATGATGGAGGAGAATGGTGGCCAAAAGACCCTAAGAGAAGTGCCCTAATCCCCTTTAAAAACAGATTTCGGGATGCTATGCGGCCTCCCATGCGGTCCCGCATGCGGGGAGAGAAAGTTTCCGAGAAATCCCGAAAATCGCGTAAGTTGCTACAGTGGCGCTACAGTACCCCTGCTACAGTACCATGTTACAGTGTCTCCCTGCTACAGTAACGTATGCGGCCTGCAATGCGCCCGCATGGTAGCCCGCATGAACCTCCAGACCACGCCGTTTCTTCAAGTGTTTGTGCTACAGTGGTCGCTACAGTGTTGCTGCAGTACCATGGGCTCAAAAATGGTCTTTTCCCTATCGATTTCTTCTAAAATCATATTGTTGAGCTCCCCACGGTAACTTCTGTGCCTGTAACACGAAATAAACCAATTTAGACCGAAAACGGGCATCCACACATACAAAAATACTCTATAAATACACAAACATATATAAATAATACGTACAGTTAGGCGTTTATCATATATGCATAAAAACCATAAAGAAAACCCCTTGTAGATCATATCAATGGTCTTGTGGAGCCGCCTAGTCTTCTCCATGAATCCCTTGTCAAGAGTAGGGCACACCTCGCCGAATCGATGCCGACGAAAGCTCCCCCAATAGCTTTCTTCTAAAAGATGTCGATGTCGATGCCGCATAATCGCCTCCAAAGACCTCCAAGAACCTCTCCAAACCCTAGCCAAAAGCCCCCCAAAAGATTGGCAAGAGATAGAAGGGGGGTCCCCAAATTGATCTGAAAACGGGCTATTTATAGGCTGAAATCGGGCTGAAATTGGAGTTCCACACACCCTGTGGAAATTCCACACGACCCTGTGAAAAATCAGAATTTCCACACGCCCGTGTCTTAATTGCACATGGCTATGTGGAAATTCTGTTTTGCTGATTTTCGGCAGACTGTGAACAGTAACTTGCTACAATATTTTTCCTACAGTACGCGGCCGTGTGGAATTTCCACACACCCGTGTGAACTCTCTGAACCCTGATTTTCGGCAGAAAGTGAACAGTAGCTTGCTATAGTTATTTTACTACAGTAACAAGCTACAGTGCTCTCCGAAATGCTCCCGAATTCATCGTTCTTCATCGAGGCCGTTGAGTTGGGCACACAATCAACGGTAGATTATGTTGATTACTTCATTTCTCTTCATTGGCAAAATTCTCCAATCCTACACGAGTTAGACTTTTGTGAATGTGATTGCCTTTGTGTCCCTCGAATGGAGGTTGGCACACACCCACAAGTCTAGACTCGTGCCTTGTTCCTTGCTTGGTCCGAGAACTCCTCAACAATGGCGAACATAACCTATTCTTGCTTCTTTTTCTCCAAATTGGCTCCACAACCCTACAATGCACAAAAGCACACAAATGCACACCATTTAGTGATAAAATCTAATAAAAGGTATGCTCATTATAAGGTAATAACGCTTTGCATTACTATAACAGAAGCACTTATCAGAGCTATTCAATGAATAGTTAAGTAATACTAGCTCTGATAAGTGCTCGTGTTATTATCTTGCAATGAGCATTAATTTAATCAGATTTTATCACTAAAAAGTATGCAATTGTTTACTTTTGTGCATTGTAGGGTTGTGAAGATAAAATTAAGGAAAGGAACGAAGTTAGGTCGTGTTTGGCATTGTTGGGAAGATTTTCGGACCAAGCAAGGAGCAAGGCGTGAGCATAGACTTGTGAGTGTGTGCCAACCTCCTTTGTAGGGGCACAAAGGCAGTCACATTCACAATAAGTCTAACTCATGCCAACAATGAGAACTTCACCAATTAGGCGATTTGAAGCAATTGGCACGATCTATCGTTGATTGTGTGCCCAATTCAACGGCCTCGATGAAAAACGATGAATCCGGGAGCGTTTCGGCACAACACTGTAGCAGTATGTAGCAAAGTCACTGTAGCAAGTTACTGTTTACAGTCGGCTGAAAATCAGAATTCCAGAAACTTCACACGGGCGTGTGGAAATTCCACACAGCCGTGTGAAATCCCATTTTCAGCAAATTTAAAGCCGCGACTCCACATTATAAAAGCCCGATTTAGAGACTTTTTGAGATATCTTTTAACCTATTATTCTCCCTAACTTCTGGGAGTGCGGCTAGGGTTTTGGAGAGGACTTCGTGGAGGTTTAGAGCGCGTCATCGGCATCGTCACCGACGTCCGGCAGCCGCACAAGACCATGCCCACACCATATGCAAGGGGGTTTTCATCTATGTCTTTACTTTGTGTTTTATTTCATACATTGATGAACATGTATAGCTCTATGAGGAGCTAAACCCCTTGCGGGTATTCGGACTTGTAAATTCTAGGGTTATCATGTTTCTTTGACATTGTTATTATGCTTTTCCATTATTGATGAATAACAATTGAGTTTCAATCTTGATTTTATTTTGCTATTGTTTTCCCTTAGATGTGACACTAGGGTTGAGAGCAATCTAGGTTTTCCTTTGGAGGTGTGACAACTCCTATATGATTAGACTATTCAAGATTGAAGAGGGTTGAGAGGGAGAGTTGTGAGGTAGCGATGTATCCCTTTCCCTTCCGGTGTGATTTCTCCCTACCTCTGTTTCCTTAATTTATTAGCGGTCAAGATAGAGTGAAGTGCTAGGTAGATAAACTCCCCTGGGGCTTAGTTACGCGAGTAACAGAGTGAAGGGTTGAAGTGACTCCTATGCACTGGGGCTTAATCTAGACTAGGGTTCTTCCTCCTGGACCAAATGGTTAGAACTACACATAGGAACAGGTTTAATCACTAGGAATCCCTAGAACTTAATGCAATCCCACGTAGTGTGAGGTTTAGGGAGATGTACTCCCCTGGGACTTAATCGTGCGACCGATAGAGTGAAGGGTTGTTGTGAATCCTAATATCGGGGCATAATGTTGGGGTTAGTCATGGTTGACCTTAGGTTTGGGACCGTGAGTCTAAGGATTTCCTCAACTCAATTAGCATCAATAGGAAGGTATAATAGCATAGTGTTGCACTAGAAGCATAGATCCTAGAGGTAACTTGTCCGGATACCCCACTTCATTCATTGTTAAATCCTCCTTAATCTCTTTTTCTTGCACTCTCTAATCTTTCATCTCTCTCTATTTAATTTCATGTCTTTTAGTATAGTTGTTCTCACAATTCACACGCAAATCGATTATTACTTTTCCGTACTTCGCATAGTTTTAATACTGAAATCTCATACTCTAACTCCCTATTCCCTGTGGATTCGACTACCCTCTCACCGGGGTAACTTTTATTACTTCGACAAACCCGTGCACTTTCGGGGATCCTGTCAAGCTCTGTTTTCCCTAGAGTGCCCCCGTGAGTGTGTGCTAACTCCTATCTTGACCTCCACACCCTTGAATACCCCAGGATGCCGATTCACCCCACACGCAATGAAGTCGGCATTAAAGTGTTAAAAACACCCTCAATACTCAGTTAAGAGTCCTTTGGTTCCTAGATAAAACTTTAGCTCTTTAGTGACTACGCAGCGAGCACCAGGGGATTAAAATACTTTATTACTTCTCACATATATACAGACATACACTCTTTTTTTTTCTGAGTCCGATTAACATAGACTGCACAAAAATCTTTTAGATGGATGCACATGCTGGCCAGGCACAAGAGCCGCCCATCCTACTTGATTACAGTCAACATAGACGCATTCATGCTATACTAGCAGAGGAATACTATCATAGACTCCTTTTTTTTATACATGTGCAGACTAACTCGTAAATCCCTGGTTAAACCCACTACAATAGTTCACTTTAGGCTAAAGAAAACAATGAAGGAATTCAAAAGCTCTTAAAGGAGTATTGAAAATGGAATTTAACAATCCAATGCCAAGATCATTATGACCTGTTGGTTGGAATGTACAAAGTGGAAGTGACCGTGAACAAATATGAGGGTGTACTAAAGATGAAACAGAACTATGATTCCACCAAGCCAGAAAGTCCTTAACAATAAAATCATAGCTATCATCGGTAGTTAAGCATGCAATTGCAAAGAAATTTTCAAAGTTCAAAACATGTTGGGTCTAACTTCCACTGAATGTGGGAAGGCTCACCTCACTCCCTTAATGCCCTGCAAGTCAAAAAGGGGACATCATCATTCCATAAAAAGGAAATTTAAACATAGAAGTAAAATGTAGGGTGTAGTTAAACAAACATGCTAGATAAAAGGAGATAAAGTTCAAAACAAAAGGTTGGTAGGGCATGGCCTTGCCAACTAAGCAATACAGTAAACAAACACACAAACTAAAAAGCAAATAACAAAACACACTAAAGCAATCAAACAAGTGTCCACGCTAAAAAGGAGAACTAATCATCACTAACTATTGCAAGTGGTGTTGGCATGGCGGCACATAATGCTGGGGTATTGTGAAAGAATGAGGCATGAGAAGAAATGACAAATTGATCAAAGTCCTTCACTAACTAGTGCTGTCGCTCTATAAACTGGAAAAGCTAGCATCACATCTCACACTGCTTATGACGCATTACCTGGATCTCACTCACCATCCCTCTCATCCTATCATTAAAGTCTGGTGGCGCTATAGTCTCATGGATAGGAGGAGTAGGTGTGTCTTTAGATTTTGACTCTATCACAGCTGGCTCCTACTGACTGGATTCTGCTGTGGCTGTGTGTCGAACCAGTCTATAATTGTTGCCTCTTTTTACACCAAGGGTATCGCTCCTAGTGTAACCTACCCAAGGAGTGCCACATCCCCTACTATTGTCATGCCACAAGTTTGTTCAATCAAGCTCAAGCCGCAAATCATCCTGGTAATATAGGGTCCAACAAAGATAGCTCGTAATCGACACACTGCCACTGATGTATGAATGCCTAAGCAACTAGATGCCCAAGATGAATGGGATATTGCTAAAAAATACAATACATAGTGTACAAGTCTGACTGTGTAACCACCCCAGTACTGTCTTTCTGACCCACAATAGAACGAGGGATAAGAGCATGAATATATTTGTGCATTGGGTTCTTTATGCGAGTGATAAGTGCTCGTGTTATAGTAATGCGAAGCATTATTATCTTACAATGAACATATCTTTTGTCAGATTTTATCACTAAATTGTGTGCATTTGTGTATTCTTAGGCATTGTAGGTTTGTGGAGCTAATTTGGAGAAAAAGAACGAAGTTAGATCGTGTTTGCCTATGTTGGGGAGTTTTCGGACCAAGCAAGAAATAAGTCACGAGCCTATACTTGTGAGTGTGTGCCGACCTCCTTTGGAGGGCACAAGGGCAGTCACACTCATAATAAGTCTAACTCATGTATCTTAGGAGAACTTCACCAATAAGGAGATTTGAAACAAACGACATGATATACCATTGATTGTGTGCCCAAATCAATGGCCTTGATGAAGAACAACGAATTCGGGGGCATTTCGGCGAACTGTAGCAGAACTGTAGCTTGTTATTGTAGCAAAACAATGTAGCAAGCTATTGTTCACTTTTCTGCCGAAAATCAGACTTCCAGAGAGTTCACACGAGAGTGTGGAAATTCCACACGGCCGTGTGAAGCCCCGATAAGTCCAATGTTAAAGCTGACTCAACATTATAAAAGCCCGATTTTGGGAGACTTTTGAGACATCTTTTGACCTAAATTTCTCCCCAACTTCTGGAGAGTGCGGCTAAGGTTTCGGAGAGGACTTCGTCGAGGTTTGGAGCACGTCATCGGCATCGTCACCGACGTTCGGCGGCCGCACAAGACCACGGCCACACCATACGCAAGGGGGTTTTCATCAATGCCTTTAATTTGTGCTTTCTTTTATATTTTGATGAACATGTATAGCTCCATGAAGAGCTAAACCGCTCATGGGTATTCGGACTTGTAAACCCTAGGATTATTATGTTTCTATAACCTTGTTATTATGCTTTTCTATTATTGATGAATAAATTCGAGTTTCAATTTTAATTATCTCTTGCAATTGTTTTTCCCCTAGCCGTGACAGTAGGGTTGAGAACAGTCTAGGTTGTCCTTTGGAGGTGTGACAACTCCTATAGGATTAGACTACTTAAGATTCAAGATGGTTGAGAGGGTGAGTCGTGAGTTAGCGAAGCATCCCATTTCCACTCCGGTGTGATTTCTCCCTACCTTCATTTTTCTTGATTTCTTGGCGGTCGAGATAGAGTGAAGTGCTACGTAGATAAACTCCCCTGGGACATAGTTGCGTGAGCAATAGGGTGAAGGGTTGACATGAATCCTAAGCACTGGGGCTTAATCTAGACTAGGGTTCTTCCATCTGGACCAAAGGGTTAGAACTATACATAGGAACAGGTTTTATCACTAGGAAATCCCTAGAGCTTAAAGAAATCCAACGTAGTGTGAGGCTTAGGCAGATATACTCCCCTGGGGCTTAGTTGCATTATTAATAGAGTGAACGGTTGACTTGAATCCTAATGCCGGGGCATAGTATTGGGGTTAGTCACGGTTGACCTTAGGTTTGGGACTGTGAGTTTAAGGATATCCTTGACTCAATTAACATCAATAAGAGAGTATAATAGCATAGTCTTGCACTAGAAGCATAAGTCCTAGAGGTAGCTTGTCGGGATACCCTATTTCATCCATTGCTAGTTCTTCTCCATTCACTTCTACTTGCACTTTCTTGCCTTCCCTCTCTCTATTTAATTTCTTGTCTTTTATTATATTTACTTCCATATTCACTCATCGATTCTATTATCGCTTTTTGTACACTGTATAGCTAAAATAGTGAAATCTCCTTTTTTAAATCTCTATTCACTGTATATTCGACTACCCACTCACCAAGGTAAATTTTATTACTTCGACAAGCCCATGCACTTGCAGGATACACGTAAGTGGTCGTGTCAGCAAGTAAATTTCCAAGTATTTTTATTGTCACTAGCTACTAAGGAGCTCCAATACTTACTTGCATTCATGTATGGTGGAAAGTCTATTTAGCATCTGCTAAATTGTACCTCATGAATGAACTTGTCAACATATATCCCCAAGTACTTTGCAAACTCCATGTGATTCATCTCATAAGACCTTCAAAAAGCTTGAAGACGAATGGCTCCTAGTCTTTAAGCACTGACAATCCTTTCATCTTGGCGTGCTTTAAAAGTGCTTAACACCTCCAAGGTTAGTTAGCGATAAGTAGGATCATCAATCGTGAATAAATTTGCCCAACGATTGTGGGAGTAATCCCTTCACTTGTTCATCCATTCCAAGTGTTTCCAAGATAGCCTATTCTATGTGACAGAATGTGCCAAAAGGTTTGGCCTTCAAAATCTCATATTTCGACTTATGATGAACATACATAAAGTGAGGTTCTTCGGGAGTTGGCATTGTGCTCCTTGGATGTTTTGAGGTGAGTTTCTTAATGTTTAGCATTCCTACAACATAGATAAACTTAATTAAGCTTCAAGGAATCCAAAACAAGCCAAAATGTGGTGTAAGAGATGAAGAAAATAAAATGAAGGATAGTGACCTTACACTGGCTGTATGGGGGCCGAATGGGTACTATTCACTTCGAAAAAACCTAACCATAAACATGAGAATCAAAAAATTTGTTCTTAAATTCAAGGGAAACTTCATCCATGACAATCACACAACAAAAACCAAGCCAAATGCTTGAATAATTTCACAAATAATCTCCAAGAAAGCAAGTGAATTGAAAAAGATAAAAACAAGGGCATCAAGACTCTTACTGATGAAAACTTCAGAACCTCACAGTTAAACTTCTAGAAAACCAGTAGATCAAAGTCTCAATGAGGTTAGGAGAAGGTTTAGAAGAAGAAATAAGAAGATTTGGCCACTAAATGAGAGAGAAAGAGAAGGATAATTCGATGGAAGAAGAAGAAAATAAGAAGAGAGAGAAAATATGGGAAGGAAAGAGAGGTTATAAGGCCGCATGAGCTATACGAGCTCTATGCAACCCATATGGAGGCCGTATGGCCTACTGTAAGTTCACAAAATGGTTACAGATGGCCTCTATCAAGGTAAGATTGAGGCTATATGATGTAAGTAAACTTCTCTGGATTATTCATGTGGCCTCAATAACCACTTGATTGAAGTTATATGAATTAATATGGTGTCTTTGAATTCAAAACTCTTCTCCAAACAAGCATAAGAAGACAAAGACCACACAAAGAACTCCTCTAAGTAAGAATGAAAAGCTTTAAACTTTGATCTAACGCATAAAATTACACGAAGAATATAAGATTATTAACAAAATTAACTATTAAACCACAAGATCGACGATGAGAGAGACACATAAAGCAAGTGAAAATGAACTTATTCACACAAATAACACACGATAAGTGCTTGTGTTATAGTAACGCGGAGCGTTATTATCATACAATAAGCATCTCTTTTATCAGATTTTATCACTAAATTGCATGCATTTGTGTGCTTTTATGCATTGTAGGTTTGTGCAGCTAATTTGAAGAAGAAGAACAAAGTTAGATTGTGTTTGCCTATGTTAGGGAGTTTGCGGACCAGGCAAGAAACAAGGCATAAGCCTAGACTTGTGAGTGTGTGCCAACCTCCGTTGGAGGGGCACAAGGGCAGTCATACTCATAATAAGTCTAACTCGTGTAGCTTAGGAGAACTTCACCAATAAGGAGATTTTAAGCAAATGGCACGATATACCATTGATTGTGTGCCCAATTCAATGGCTTTGATGAAGAACAATGAATTCAGGAGCGTTTCGGTAAGAGCACTATAGCAAGTGCTGCAACACAACTGTAGCAAATTACTGTTCACTGTATGCCGAAATTCAGCAAAATAGAGACTTCAAAAGGGAGTGGAAATTCCACACTGCTGTGTGAAATCTCAATTCAGCCAATTTTAAGCCGTGACTCAACGTTATAAAAGCCCGATTTGGAGGCTTTTTACATATCTTTTTGCCAATCTTTTCTCCCAACTTCTGGAGGATTACAGGTAGGGTTTCGGAGAGGACTTTGTGGAGGTTCGAAGCTCGTCATCGGTATCATCATCGACGTCTGGCGGCCGCACAAGACTGCGGCCACACCATATGTAAGGGGGTTTTCATCTATGCTTGCAATTTGTATTCCTTTTCGTATTTTGATGGATTTGTATAGCTCCATGAGGAGCTAAACCCCATGTGGGTATTCGGACTTGTAAACCCTAAGATTATTATGTTTCTTTGACATTGTTATCATGCTTTTCCATTATTGAAGAATAAAATTTAGTTTCAATCTTAATTGCATCATCTTGTAATTATTTTCCCTTAGCCGTGACACTAGGGTTGAGAATAATCTAGGTTATCCTTTGGAGGTATGACAACTCCTATCGGGTTAATCTACTTAGGATTAAAAAGGGTCGAGAGGGTGAGTCATGAGGTAGCAAAACGTCCCCTTTCTACTCCGGTGTGATTCTCCTTACCTCCGTGTTCCATGATTTCTTAGCGGTCGAGATAGAGTGAAGTGCTAGGAGATAAACTCCCATGGGGCTTAGTTGCGTGTGCAACAGACTGAAGGGTTGAAGTGAATCTTAGTGCTGGGGTTTTATTTAGACTAGAGTTCTTTCACGTAGACCAATGGGTTAGAGCTATACCTAGGAACAGGGTTTATCACTAGGAATCTCTAAAACTTAAAGCAATCCCACGCAGTGTGAGGTTTAGGAAGATAGACTCCCCTAAGGCTTAGTTGACAGGTCAATAAGAGTCAAGGGTCATAGTGAAACCTAATGCCGGGGCCATAGTGTCAGGGTTAGTCACGGTTGACCTTAAGTTTGGGACCGTATGTTTATAGATTTTCTCGACTTAATTAACATCAATAGGAGAGTATCATAGCATTGTCTTGCACTAGAAGCATAAGTCGTAGGGGTAGCTTGTCCAGGTACCCAACTTTACTCATTGATTGTCCTTCTCTATTTACTCCTACTTGCACTCTCTTACCTTTCATACTTCTATTTTATTTCTTGTTTCTTATTAATTGTTTGCATACTCACTCATTGATTCTCTTCACATTCACCATACACCGCTTAGCTAAATAGTAAAATCTCGCGTCTTAAATCCCTATTCCCTATAGATACGACTACCCACTCACCAGGGTAATATTATTACTTCGACAAGCCCGTGCACTTGCGGTACGCACTCGCAAGGGGTCCGTCAATGAGTTTGCAAAATCCTTGTTTTATGTCAAACTTGGGATTTGTTGTGAAAATCATTGATTTTGTGAAATCTAAGGCTTAAAACTTGATAAGTGCTTGTGTTATAATAATACGAAGTGTTATTGTCTTACATTGAGCATTACTTTTATTAGATTTTATCATTAAATTGTGTGCATTTCTGTACTTTTGTGCATTGTAGGTTTGTGGAGTTAGTTTGGTGGAAAAGAGCAAAGCTAGATCGTGTTCGCCGTTGTTGGGGAATTCTCAAATGAAGCAAGGAATAAGGCACGAGTCTAGGCTTGTGGGTGTGTACCAACCTCCTTTGAGGGGCACAAAGGTAGTCACATTCACAATAAGTCTAACTTGTGTAGCATAGGAGAATTTCACCAAGGAGGAGGATTGAAGGAATCAACATGATCTACCATTGATTGTGTGTCGAATTTAACGGCCTCGATGAAGAATGATGAATTTGGGAGCATTTTCGGTGAGAGCACTATAGCAAAAACACTGCAGCAAGTTACTGTCCACTGTTCGCCGAAAGTTAGCAAAATAGAAATTTCACACGCGTGTGTGGAAATTCCACACGGCCGTGGGAAATCCTGATTCCAGCGATTTTGAAACCGCGACTCAACACTATTTAAAGGCCCTTTTGAGACTTTTTCTGGAACTTTTGGCAAATCTTTTCGCCCATCTTCTGGAGAGTCGTTATAAGGGTTTGGAGAGGACTTTGCGAAGGTTTGAAGTGCGCCATCGGCATCGGTATCAATGTTTAGCGGCCGAACAAGGCCACGGCCACACGCTACACAAGGGGGTTTTCATCTATGTTTAGCTTTCTTGTTTTATCTTATACATTAATGGATTTATATAGCTCCATGAGGAGCTAAACCCCTTATGGGTTTTTGGACTTGTAAATCCTAGGATGATTATGTTTCTATGACATGTTATTATGCTTTCTTTATTATGCTTTCTTTATTGATGAATTTAATGGAGTTTTCATGAATCTTTGGGCGTGTTTTTATCGTCTATACAGGCTCTGGGTGTTATGTATGTGCTTGTTATATTTTCTACATAGTCTGTGATTTTTCTAAGTCATAAAAAAAAAACACACAGCCGTGTGAAATTTCCACACGCCTGTGTGAACCAGCTCATCCCGAGCGTCACACGGGCCGTGTGGATGTCCCTGTGACCGACCATGTGAAAGCCACACGGCCGTGTGGAATTTCCACACAGCCATGTGAATTCCTACAGAACATGAACTCTCATTCCCGAGGATCACAGGGGCCGTGTGGGTGCCCCTGTGAGTGCCCATGTGTTAAGGCACACGGCCGTGTGGAATTTAAACACCGCCATGTGAAATTCTACAGAGAGTTGCCTTCTTTCCCGAGGAAACACAGGGGCGTGTGGCTGCCCGTGTGGTAGAGCTTGTGAAACGCACACAGCCGTGTGGATATCTCACACGACTGTGTGGAATACTTAGAGTTTTCTCGGGATGATCCAGAGAGGCCACAGCGGCGTGTGGGTGCCCCTGTTACCAGCCTTGTGTTCTTGGTCAAGTCTGGCACACGGCCATGTGGAATTTTCACACGGCCGTGTGGAAGTTTTTCAGAGACCTTAGGTATTTTCCCGAGAGTCCATAGGGTTATGTGACTACCACTGTTAAGCTTCCCTATGAAAGCACATGGCCATGTGGGGTTTTCATACGGTCGTGTGGGGTAGTTTAGAGAGCAACCAAATCGTACACAAGGGCGTGTGTCAGCCCCTGTGAACCCTAACAGTAGAGACACACGGCCGTGTGGAATTTTCACACGGCCATGTGGATGTGCAGAACATCAAAAGCCGTGATTTTTCTTTTAATTTCACTCGTGCCTCTTGATCTTTTCACTCTCTAACACTCTCTGAACTCCTTTCTCGCTCTCCCGACTTTCTCACTCGATTCTTGGGGTTTTTGAAGTTGTTTCTCAGGTGATTTCAAAGTTTTTCTCATTCACACAGTCAGTAAGAACTTCAAGCCCTCTTTCTTCATCAATTTTGATTTAATTCATTCTTTTTTAGTATTTCACTTGGTTTGTGATAAGTGCTTGTGTTATAGTACCGCGAAGCGTTATTATCTTACATTGAGCATATCTTTTATCAGGTTTTATCACTAAATAGCGTGCATTTGTGTATTCTTGTCCATTGAAGGTTTCTGGAGCTCAATTGGAGAAGAAGAACAAAATTAGGTCGTGTTCACCGATGTTGGGAAGTTTTCAGACCAAGTACGGAACAAGGCACGAGCTTGGACTTGTGAGTGTGTGGCAACCTCCTTTGGAGGGGCACAAAGGCAGTCACATTCACAACAAGTCTAACTCATGTAGCTTATAAGATCTTCACCAAGAAGGAGACTTGAAGCAATCGGCATGACCTACCATTATTTGTGTGCCCAATCAATGGCCTCGATGAAGAACAACGGATTCGGGAGCGTTTCGGGGAGTTACTGCAGCAAAACACTGTAGCAAGCTACTGTTCAATTTCTGCCGAAAATCAGGGTTTCAGAGAATTCACACGGGCGTGTGGAAATTCCACACGGCCATGTGAATCGATTTTTCAGCTAGACAGAAACTTCACACGGGCGTGTGGAAATTCCACATGGCCGTGTGAAGCCCCCGATAAGTCCGATTTTAAAGCCACGATTCAACTATATAAAAGGGGATTTTGGAGACCTTTTGGGATATCTTTTGACCTACCTTTCTCTTCAACTTAGGGAGTACGGCTAGGGTTTCGAAGAGGATTTCGTGGAGGTTTAGCGCGCGTCATCGGCATCGTCACTGACGTTTGACGCCCGCACAAGACCACGGCCACACCATATACAAGGGGATTTTCATCAATGTCTTTTATTTGTACTTTCCTTTCTATTTTGATGAACATGTATCGCTCCATGAGGAGCTAAATCCCTTGAGGGTATTCGGACTTGTAAACTCTAGGGTTTTTATGTTTCTTTGACATTGTTATTATACTTTTCCATTATTGATGAATAAAAATTGAGTTTCAATCTTAATTTCATCTTGCTAATGTTTTCTCTTAGATGTGACACTAGGATTGAGAATAATTTAGGTTACCCTTTGGAGGTGTGACAACTCCTTTAGGGTTAGACTACTTAAGATTGAAGAGGGTTGAGAGGAAGAGTTGTGAGGTAGCGATGTACCCCTTTCCCCTTCGATGTGGTTTTTCCCTATCTCCGTTTTCGTGATTTCATAGCGGTCGAAATAGAGTGAAGTGCTAGGTAGATAAACTATCCTGGGGCTTAGTTACGTAAGTAACAGAGTGAAGGGTTGAAGTGAATCCTACGCGCTGGGGCTTAATCTAGACTAGGGTTCTTCGACCTGGACCAAAGGGTTAGAACTACACATAGGAATAGGTTTAACCACTAGGAATCCCTAGAGCTTAAAGCAATCCCACGTAGTGTGAGGTTTAGGTAGATATACTCCCCTGGGGCTTAGTCGTGCGAGCGACAGAGTGAAGGGATGACGTGAATCCTAATACCGCGGCATAATGATGAGGTTAGTCACGGTTGTCCTTAGGTTTGGGACCGTGAGTCTAAGGATTTCCTCGATTCAATTAACATCAATAGGGAAGTATAATACCATAGTCCTGCACTAGAAGCATAGATCCTAGAGGTAGCTTGTCCGGATATCCTATTTCATTCATTGCTAATCCTCTCTATTATCTTTTACTTGCACTTTCTGATCTTCCATCTTTCTATTTAATTTCTTGTCCTTTATTCTATTTACTTCTACATTCATTCATTGATCCAGATATTGTTTTTCCATATACCATATAGCTTAATAAGTGAAATCTCATATTCTAAATCCCTATTCCCTATGGATTCGACTACCCTCTCACCAGGGTAACTTTTATTACTTCGACAACCCGTGCACTTGCGGGATACACGCAAGGGGTCATGTCAGTTTGTATGATTAAATTTTATGTGAATGCACTTACAAAGGTTTTAGAATGAATTATTGTGTAAAATATGAAATCTTTGGCTCCATAGCCGTGCGGCTCTATATGCCCGATGATCCACAAGGATGTGTGGAATTTCCACACAGTCGTGTGGATTTCTGCAGATTGTGCTTTTAAAGTGAAACTGATCGTTTTCTTTTCAATCTTGCAGGTATAGCCTCCAGGACTAAGAAATCATCCAAAAAACGCCCTCGTGAGCAGTCCCTCCCCCAGAGCAGGTTGATTTTGCTATCACTGAGCATCAGACACACGATTTGAGCGACTATCGAAGCTACGTTTCAGCCAGTCTCGATTCCCACACATCGGAGCCCACATAGGCATATAGTTAGTGGATGAGCTGGCTAGTGAGGTTGATGAGATGCTATCTGTGGGTAGTTGGCATAGTTTGCTATTGATCAGGGAGCCTGTGATTCGCATGCTCACACTCGAGGTACTTGCCTACTTTGAGTTCGATAGAGGACATAGCAATTTCGAGGACGTCGATACTATCCAGTTTTGAGCACTGTACAAGAGCTATAGCGTGAGTGCGAGCCTGTTTTCTGGCAGAATAGGATTATATAAGAAGGCTTACAACAGGACTGAGGAGTATGAGAGCCTGCCCACCTACTACCCCACGGCATTGACACCTTAATGGGCCTACAGGGCACTATACAGAGAGGGTCAGTACGAGCTAGGTATCTCCAAGGCATCATGCCTCTCTCGAACAACCTATAGGTATATGCACGCATTATTGAGCAGATCCATGAGCGATAGAGGGGATAGCACTGGAGTATTGAGCAGACAAGAGTTGTTGTATTTATACTCCATGGTGCAGGGAGTACCACTCCACCTGGGGCACTTAGTAGCTGAGTATCGACGCCATTAGGGCCAGTACCCCTAAGGTCGGAGTGATCTTTTCAGGCCCCTACATTACCAGACTCCTCATGGGGATGGGGTTATTCGACGCTATTAGAGGGGTTGATAAGATCGGTGTACCGGCTCCCCTTAGCTTGGAGATATTGAGGCAGATGAGGATGGTGAGGAGGTACGGAGATGGAATGTATATTATGGTTACACCTCCACCAGCACAGACCGAGGTTGAGGGGGAGCATGTAGCGGACTCACAGCTAGTTTGAGAGCCACCTCCAGCACAGGCAGACACATAGGCACCTCCCACAGCACCGAAGCCAACTCTAGTGCGTATTTTCTCCCTGTCTCGACACCAGGACAGGTTAGAGCGCCTCGAGAGTGCTATAGGGATCTTACAGAGTGAGGTTGGTAAGATCAGAGCTACCCAGGCAACACTGCACGTAGAGTTCGTGGCTTGACTAGACAGGGTCCAGCACTTACTTGAGTGAGCCATGACTTCACCATTTATGGTGCACCCTCGAGCTTCCCCTGTACCATCACCATCAGCATCATCACCGATCGATCCACCAGAGCCAACAGAGCCTATAGCAGCACTAGAGGCTCCACTATTGGACACTGACACTGAGGCGTCATAGATTAGTTTATTTTTCTTTCATTTTGTACTTTAATTTCTTATTTTGGGACTTGTAGTAATTAGAAAGGGTTCTCCTTCTGAGTTTATCTTTGGTTGCTTTTATTTTTCTCGAGTTGTATTTCATTGCTCTATCTTTATATACTCGAGTTTTATTTTGATTTTTCTTGAGCTACAATGAACCCCTTGTGTATGTGTGCAGATGGTCTTGGATGTATGCAATATGAGATAATCAATCAAAAATTCCCTAAAACTCAAGTAAAAATTAGATTATGATGAGATACAATGTTAAAAATTCTCCTAGACTCTAAGAATACTAACGTTGCAACTATGGTGAACCGCCATGGGCTACATGAGCATTAGCAATTGAACGCACAAGTAAAGGTGCGTGCAATGTGAACTCCCCCCCACACTTAAGATGTACATTGTCCCCAATGTACGCATGCAAGCACAATGAAAAGTATAACAATTAAAACAATTAGTGTAGGGGTAGCTAATTGAAACATTACTCCCCTGAACTCTAAGTGTTGCCTTTGATGGAGCTAGATTCATTGAGAGTTGAGACTCAATGGTTTATGGAGTACACACGGTCCCATGACCGTGCCTATGACTATTCCTCAAATTCCTTACATCCAAGACCATCTACACACATACACAAGGGGTTCAGTGCAGCTCAAGAAAAACAAAATAAAACTTGAGTATATAAAGATAGAGAAATGAAATACAACTCGAGGAAAATTAAAAGCAACATAAAAGATAAACTAAGAAGGAAAATCCCTATAGCACCCTATAGCACTCTCGAGGCTCTCAAGTGTGTCCTGGCCTCGAGATGGAGAGAAGATACGTGCAGGCGGTAGTTCCTGAGTTGTGAGTGGTCTCTCGCTCTTAGGTGGTGCTTGAAGCAGCGGTAAGGCTGGCTGTAACCCCCCTAGACTCATCTTCTTCTGTTGTCCCTGATGGGCATGTTCATTGCATAGCACTAGTAATGGTTTCTTGCCATGCACATCTCTCTCAATAGCTCCAAGCCAATGGGGGAAGGTATTACTGTCTTCTAGATCCGCCTAATCGCTTCACAGAGACCCATCCCTTGACAAGTCTCATAATGTACAGTCCTGAGAAGATGGCCCCTAGCCGAGGGTATTGGCCCTGATGACGTATGTACTCTACAAGGATATGGCCAAGGTGAAGTGGCTCACTTCGTACCATCGAGTCGAGATAAAGGAATTCCTGCCGGCTCAGGACTCCTGTACTATCACCACGGCCGTTTACTGATCGGCGCAAAATGGCGTGAATATACCTATAGGACGGCCGAGATAGACAAGTAGCCTTCGATTTCCCTGGCTCATACTGCCCCTTGCCCTATAGCACTCGGTAAGCTCTCTGAAGGATCAAACTGCCAGAGTAATCAGTCGGAATGCTCTCGTACTCATCTGTCTCAATAAAAGATTCGTCGTATAAGCCCTATACAGATGGAGAACTATGTCACTGACATATTGTAGCAATACCCAAAGGCTCTAAACTGTTTGGTGTCAGCACTTGTCAAATCTCTGTATGATCTGTCAAACACAAACGACGCAAGCACCTCCAGAGTAAGCGAGTTGTTAGCTGGCTCTCTAATAGACAACAAACGTTGCCAACTCCCGAGTGCTATAAGCTCTTCAATCTAAGTATCGAGACTGCGTGCACTTGAGTTTTGCCAATCTCTTATATCATGTCCGGTGCTCGGGGGTGCTGAAGTCTATCTGGTCCAAAGAAGGCTCAAGAGGTCTCTTACCACGCACTTGCTTCGACCTAGGTGCCATTCCTGCAAACATTTAAAGCAAATCAGTCAATCGATCATTAAAATTCATTCTTCAGGAATCCACACGCCCGTGTGGATTATCGGGGTGCGACAGCAAAACACAGCCGTGAGGCCAAAATCTTATATAACTTGCTTCCAATAGTTTTGTAACTTTCCACAATAATTCAGGAGGCATATACACATCTATAACTCGTGAAAACTTATTCAATAAGCTAAGAGAATTAGATTGACGAACTACAAAGAAGAAGGAAGATTTACCGATGAAAAGAGAATCAAAACTTAGGGCATGGCCGAAAAACCCTCTAAAACTAGTGAAATATTTAGAAAAGCAGTTAGGGATGTGGAGGTGAGTGATAATTTAAGCGTAGAGATGTTTATATGTTAAGAGCCAACAAAAACACGGCCGTGTGATAGCACCACACGGCCGTGTGCCAGTACTAAGAGGGTTCACAGGGGCAGGCACATGCCCCTATATTCTCTCTGGTTGTTCTCTGAGCTCCCCCACACGGCCATGTTCCTACATAGGGGAGCCTCACAGTGTAGTCACATGCCCTTGTGTTCCCGAGAGCACACACACGGCCGTGTGGCCGTTCTGACCATGAACGCAAGAACGGCCACAGGGCACCCACACGCCCCTGTGGGTTCACTGGATACACTAGAGAATTGTCTAAGTGTTCTACACGGGCATGTGGGAAATCCACACGGCTGTGTGTCTTTCACAAGCCCTCCAGCAGGGACGGCCACACGCCCCTGTGTTTTCTCGGGAAAGAAGGGAACTCTTTGCAGAATTTCACACGGCCGTGTGCCTTATCACATGGGCACTCACAGGGCCACCCACACAGCACCTATGACGCTCGGGAATTAGAGTTCAAGTTCTCCATGAATTCACACGGCCATGTTGAAATTCCACACGGCCGTGTGCCCTTCATTGGGTCGGTCACAGGGGCAGATAGACGGCCCCTGTGACACACGGCAGAATTTCCCACGGCCGTGTGTTTTCTCTGGATGACTTAGAAAAATAACAGACTCTGCAGAAAATTTTAGAAACATAATTATAACACTTAGAACATGTAAAGACGATAAAACATGACCAGAGATCCATGAAAACACACTCATACGATCCAAAATTTCGTCAATCAACATTTAGGCACACGAAATTATCAATGATCCACAAGAAAATCATAGCACATGTATGGAAAAATCAGGACAGCAACACTAATACTTTTATTCATGCTAGAAATAAAATAAACCTTAGAAAAAATTGTAAAAGCTTGGGTTGCCTCCTAAGAGGCGCTTGTTTAACATCACTTAGCTTGACGTACCTGGCCTTACCTCACGGGGGTTGCAGAAAGAAAATTTCCTTATCCTTGTCACAAACCTCGTCGCCAAAGTATGGCTTCAGCCGATGCCCGTTTACATTGGATGTACCCTTCTCCGAATGAGTGATCTCAATTACTCAATGAGGTGATACTTGAGTAACTGTGTATGGGCCAAACCATCTAGACTTCAGTTTTCTGGGGAAGAATTGCAAACATGAATTGAATAACAACACTTGGTCCCCTACTTTGAGCTCCTTGGGAAGTTTGATATGCTTATCATGCCATTTCTGAATCTTTTCTTTGTAAATTCTAGCATTCTCATATGCCTTCAGCATCCAGTCATAGAGCTCATTAAGATGGAGCAGTCTTTGTTCACTGGCCTTTCTCAAATCAAAATTCATAGCCTTGATTGCCCAGTATGCCTTATGTTCAAGTTCCACGGGTAGATGACATGACTTTCCGTAGACCAAATTGTACGGAGTAGTTCCTATAGGAGTCTTGTATGCTGTTCGATGAGCCCAGAGTGTATCACCCAAACACTCAGACCAATCTCGCTTCTCTTGCTCTACCAATTTTGTCAAGATCCTCTTGAGCTCTCTATTTGTAACCTCCACTTGACCACTAGTTTATGTATGGTAAGTGGTGGCAAGGTGGTGGTGTACTCCATATCTTTTCAACACTTTTTCCAATTGGAAGTTGCAAAAATGGGTTCCTCAATCACTAATGATAATTCGTGAAGTTCCAAATTGAGTAAACAACCTCTTCAAAAATTTTACCACAGTTCTAGCATCATTAGTTTGCAATGCTTGAGCTTCAACGCATTTAGAGATATAGTTTACTGCCACTAATATGTATTGATTCCCATTGGACTTCTGAAACAACCCCATGAAGTCAATGCCCCAAACATCAAATACCTCACAAAATTGCATAGGTTTCTGGGGCATCTCATCATGTTAAGATAGATTTCCTGCCCTCTGACAATTGTCACATCAAAGAACAAACTGGTGTGTATCCTGGAAGAGAGTCGGCCAATAAAATCGTGCAACCAAAACCTTTTCTGCAATTCTACTTGATGCATAATGGCCTCCAATAGGTCCTGAAAGGTAATGAGCAAGGATATCCCATCCTTCCTCCCTTGATACACACCTCCGAACTACATGGTCTGCACAGATGCGAAAAAGAAATGGATCATCCCAAAAGTAATTCTTTAAATCACTAAAAAACTTCTTCTTTTGTTGGAACGTAAGCCCTTGTTTAAGAACCTTCCCTGACAAGTAATTGGCAAAGTCTGCAAACCATTGAGTATCATCTGACGATGCTGAGCCCTAGATCAAGTACAAGTGTTACTTTGGGAAGGAATCAATAATCTCCTTGCTTGATGGCTTTTGCCCAGTATTGCCCTCTAACCTAGCAAGTGATATGCTACCACGTTTTCAGTTTATTTCTTGCCCTTTATCTCCATATCAAACTCTTATAGGAGTAATATCCACTAGATCAATCTCCGTTTTGCATCAGCCTTGTTCATAAGGAAATGAAGAGCTGAGTGATCTGTAAACATAATGACTCTTGACAAGATGAGATACGGCCTAAATTTATCGAGGACGAACACAACTGCTAGCATTTCCTTCTTTGTAGTAGTATAATTTTCTTGAGCGCTTGTGAGAGTCTTACAAGCATAGTATATCGGTTGGAACTGCTTGCCCTTTCTCTGCCACAAAACTGCTCCAATTGCATAGTCACTTGCATCACACATAAGCTCGAAAGGTTCATTCCAATCCGGTGTGATGAAAATTGGGGCTTAAACTAGCTTCTCTTTTAAGACATTAAATGCCGTCTTGCATCCATCCCCAAAATCAATAGGAGCATGCTTTTTGAGGAGTTTAGTCAATGGTTGCGCAATTTTCAAAAAATTCTTGATGAACTGCCTATAGAACCCTGCATGCCCCATGAAGCTTCGAACTCCCTTAACATTTGCTGGTGGAGGTAGTTTATCTATGACTTCAATCTTGGCTTTATCTACCTCCTTGCCCATTCGAGAGATTTTGTGCCCTAGAACGATGCCTTCTTGAACCATGAAATGGCACTTTTCCCAATTTAGCACAAGGTTCATCTCCTCACATCTCATCAACACTCTCTCCAAGTTTTTCAAACATATATCAAAGGAATCATTGAACACAGAAAAATCATCCATGAACACCTCCATGATACCCTCTAAAAGGACATAAAAAATAGCACTCATACAACGTTGAATGTGGCGGGTGCATTACATAGTCCAAACGGCGTTCATCTGTCTGCAAAGGTCCAGTAAGAACAAGTCAATGTTGTCTTCTCTTGATCTTCCGGAGCAATAGGAATCTAAAAATATACTGACATCCCATCTAGGAAACAGTAAAACTGATGCCCAGCTAATCTCTCAAACATTTGCTCAATAATAGGTAATAGTAAGTGACCCATCCAGGTTGCATCATTCAGTCTTCTGTAATCATTACACTTCCTCCATCATGTGACTATTCTAGTTGGAATGAGTTCATTCTTTTCATTCTTGATCACTGTCATCCCCCCTTTGTTCAGAACCACTTGCGTTGGGCTCACCCAAGCACTATCAGAAATAGGGTAAATAATCTCCGCATCCAGCAATTTCACCATGTCTGCCTTGACAACTTCCTTCATATTCGGATTCAGTCTTCTTTGGTGTTGGATCACTAACTTGAAATTATCCTCCATTAAAATTTAATCGGTACAGAACGAGGGATTTATGCCCTTCAAATCTGTGATTTTCCAAGCAAGGGTTGACTTGTGTTTCTTTAGCATATTCACCAACTTAGCCTTCTGATCCGAAGATAGATCTGATGCAATAATCATGGGAAGCTGCATCTCTTCTTCTAAAAATGCATATTCCAAGAGTTTTGGTAGTGTTTTTAACTCCAAATCAGGTGGTTCTTCAATAGATGGTCGCTATCGACTCTCCCTTACTCTATCAATTTCTTCGAACTGAGTCTATTCATGTTCAATAACACTATCTGAATGGTTATCCAAAACATGACTGTTGAGATGATCCTGAGATCCCACTGTTAATCATATCTCGCAAGCTTCCTCAGTCAAATCTATAATCCCCACCGAAAGACTTCTTGCCTGTGCTCCCGATAACATGTTCCAAACTGAGCAAGGATCCTCTCTAGACTTTCTTCTGTATCACCACTTGAAGAGGCTAGGGCTGATTTCTCAAATTCGTTCAGCACACTGCCCAATTCATAACTCATGATCTGCTCTATACAAGAATGATCAATAGTGGTTGATAAGTGCTCATGTTATAGTAACGCGAAGCGTTATTATCTTACAATGAACATATCTTTTATCAGATTTTATCACTAAATTATGTGCATTTGTGTATTCTTATGCATTGTTGGTTTGTGGAGCTAATTTGGAGAAGAAGAATGAAGTTAGATCATGCGTGCTGTACTCCAGATAACTGTAGCAAAACACTGTAACTTTCATCAATGGCCACACGAGACCATGACCACACCATACGCAAGGGTGTTTTCATCAATGCCTTTAATTTGTGCTTTCTTTTATATTTTGATGAACATGTATAGCTCCATGAGGAGCTAAACCCCTCCTGAGTATTCGGACTTGTAAACCCTAGGATTATTATGTTTCTATGACCTTCTTATTATGCTTTTCCATTATTGATGAATAAATTCGAGTTTCAATTTTAATTATCTCTTGAAATTATTTTTCCCCTAGCCGTGACACTAGGGTTGAGAACAATCTAGGTTTTCTTTGGAGGTGTGACAATTCCTATAGGATTAGACTACTTAAGATTGAAGAGAGTTGAGAGGGTGAGTCATGAGGTAGCGAAGCGTCCCCTTTCCACTCGGTTGTGATTTCTCCCTACCTTCATTTTTCTTGATTTCTTGGCGGTCGAGATATAGTGAAGTGCTAGGTAGATAAACTCTCCTAGGACTTAGTTGCGAGAGCAATAGAGTGGAGGGTTGACGTGAATCCTAAGCACTGGGGCTTAATCTATACTAGGGTTCTTCCACCTGGACCAAAGTGTTAGAACTATATATAGGAACAGGTTTTATCACTAGGATTCCCTAGAGCTTAAAGCAATCCCATGTAGTGTGAGGCTTAGGTAGATATACTACCCTGGGGCTTAGTCGTGCGAGCAACAGAGTGAAGGATTGACGTGAATCCTAATGGCGAGGCATAGTGTTGGGGTTAGTCATGGTTTACCTTAGGTTTGGGACCGTGAGTTTAAGGATATCCTCGACTCAATTAACATCAATAGGAGAGTATAATAGTATAGTCTTGCACTAGAAGCATAAGTCCTGGAGATACTTGTCCGGATACCCTATTTCATCCATTGCTAGTCCTTCTCTATTCACTTTTACTTGCACTTTCTTGCTTATACTCAATGGAATTTGTAACTGACTGTACCGTGAAAAACTACATTTTCTGTTCCTCATCCTTCACTGTTCCTGTAAGTGTATCAAAAATCTCAGTTGTATCAAACATCCCTACTGAGGCTGAAATCAAAGAAAAGAAAACAAGTGAGAACGACGATAGACAAAGGATGCGTGAAATAAAAAGTGAAGTGAATAGCTAAAATAGCAAAAAGCAAGTATCTAAAATACGCATACTTCCCGGCAATGGCGCTAAAAACTTGACACACCGTTGCATGTGTGTACCGCAAACTATCGAAGTAATAATAGTACCCCGGTGAGAGGGTTGTCGAATCCACAGGTAGTAGGGATCAAAGATACAAGCGATTATCTAACTAATGCGACATACAAAAAACAAGAACAAGATCAATTGTGTGTGTGCAAATGTAATCGAAAGCAAGAAGAAAATAAAGAGAATTATGGAACGTAAGAGAGTGCAAGCAAAAAGTGAGAGAAGGACAATCAATGAATGAAATAGGGTACCCGGACAAGCTACCCCTACGATTAATGCTTCTAGTGCAAGACAATGCTATTATATTCTCCTATTAATGTTTAATAAGTTGAGGATGTCCTTAAATACACAGCCCCAAACCTAAGGTCAACCGTGACTAATCCCAATCATTATTCTCTGGCATTAGGTTTCACTACAACCCTTAACTCTTGTTGACCTATCAACTAAGTCCTAGGGGGGTCCATCTTCCTAAGCCTCACACTATGCGTGATTGATTTAAGTTTTAGGGATTCCTACTGATAAGCCCTGTTCCTATGTATAGCTCTAACCCTTTTGTCCAGGTGAAAGAACCCTAGTCTTAATTAAGCCCTAGCACTAGGATTCACTACAACCCTTCACTCTGTTGCATGCGCAATTAAGCCTTGGGGGAGTTCATCTCCTAGAACTTCACTTTATTTCAACCGCTAAGAACTCGTGGAACATGGAGGTAAGGAAAATCACACCGGAAGGGGAAAGGGGATGTTTCGCTACCTCACGCCTCACCCTCTCGACCCTCTTGAATCTTAAGTATTCTAACCATATAGGAGTTGTCGCACCTCCAAATGATAACCTAGACGATTCTCGACCCTAGTGCCACTACCTAGGGAAAATCAATACAAGATGCAATTAAGATTGAAACTCAATTTTATTCATCAATAAAGAAAAGCATAATAACATGTCGTAGAAACATAATCATCCTACGGTTTACAAGTCCAAATATCCACAAGGGGTTTAGCTCCTCATGTAGCTATACAAATCAATTAAACTATGAGAATAAGCACAAATCAAAACCATAGATGAAAACTCTCTTGTGTAGAGTGTGGCCGTGGTCGATGTCGATGCCGATGGCAACTTTTTGCGCCAAGGCATCGACCTTTGCAACCAAAGCGATGTGATCACTAACTTCACAAATTCCTGCCGCCTTTGGGGCTTTCTGCCTAGTGCTCCAATAGCACTCATTACTGGCCATGTCTACAATCAGTTTTTCAGCCTCCTCGGGAAGTTTATTACTCAGTGAGCTACCAGCTGCAGCATCTATGAGTTGTCTTAATGCATAATTCAGCCCGTTACAAAACATTTGCACTCTCATCCAAGCGGGGAATCTGTGGCGAGGACACTTACGCAGGAGATCTTTGAATCGCTCGTGTGCTTCAAAGAGTGTTTCACTGTCCCCCTGCCTAAAAGATAAAATCTCTTGTCTCAGTCGTGCGGCCTTTCTTGGTGGAAAATAACGGGCAAGGAACTTCTCAACGATCTCTTTCCAAATAGTGATTGAACCAGGGACCAAAGAGGTAAGCCATCGATACGCTGCGCCCCTCAAACTAAACGGAAACAACCTCAATCTAATGGAATCATCGGATACCGAGTTAATCTTAAAAGTAGAGCAAATATGGAGGAAGTGGGACAGGTGGGCATGTGGGTCTTTATCTGCCAACCCATCGAAATGGACTGAATTTTGAATCATTCCTATTGTGCTCGCTTTGATTTCAAAATTGTTAGCGGGTACTGACACGACCCCTTGCGTGTGTCCCGTAAGTGCACAGGCTTGTCGAAGTAATAAAATTACCCTGGTGAGTGGGTAGTCGAATCCATAGGGAATAGGGATTTAAAACAGAAGAATTTGCTATTTAGTTGTGCGATATACGAGAAGTGATGATCGAATTGGTGAGTAGATTACGAAATCAATTATACTAAAGGAAAGGAATTTAAACAGAGAGATGGAAGACAAGAGAAAAGTAAGTAGGAGTTATGAAAGAAAGACTAGTGAGGGGTGAAATAGGGTATCCAGACAAGCTCAAGTCTTAACAAAACAAATCTCCTTAGCATACAAGCACCATTACTGCAATAATATAGTAATTACCTTGACGATCACCAAGCATCCTCCAGAATTTAAATTTTCTTGGATGAACCACAAGCAAATTTTCTAAATCTACACATCAATGACTATACAAGATTAATTAAATCCCCTTAAACATCATGGCATAAATCCTTTCACAATCAAAATGAAAAACTATAGTAACAAGGCTCATTTTACATTCCCAAGATGATTCTCCAATGATTATCAATTGTTAACTGAAGACATTGCATCAACATGCCACTCAGAAGTATTCCTAGTATCGAGGAGGATAAGAACATCGTCAACGATAAGAAATGTTATTCCTCAAAATTTCTAAAGCATATCTTGCCACCCAAAGCTCAAATCAATGCTCCAACAATTTAGACAAGGACCAAGGACAATCACAATTTAACTTCACAAACGAGTTTAGCATCCAAAACTGTCAATGAAACACGCCTGACTATAAAGTAGTGTACCAGAGGCAACCTTCTAGAATTTAGAATATTGAAGAAAAATGGATTCAAAAGTAAAAATGATGTCCATAAGAGGATAACATTGTATTGCAACTCAATGTGACATTGGTAATTAGCAAATGGATAAATAAAAAGGATGGCAATGAATCAATAGGATAGCACACAAGTCATGCCAAATACGATAAGAAAAATGGCAAGCTAAGGGAGTTTCTAAGAGAGAGGTACCATTCACAACCTTTGACTGGGCTCAAGACTTGCTTTAGGACAGAAAGAGAGCATCTCTTTTGCAAAGAATTGAATGGTCCACAAGAGTCTCCTTTACAGTCAGGAAACTTTGCACAAAAAGTAATTAAAGCTCATGCTATTCAATACAGATAATGTAGATGATCAAAAGGTTTCTCCACTAAATAGAATGGTACAAGGGATTACGTACTCTTAAAAATCCAAAGCCAAAGTAATCATCGGTAACAAAAAGGTGAATTTAACCTAGAGGATCTGGCATGTAAATCAAAGCTGCACTATGTATAAGAACTAGACTAAGACTCAAGATACTCTTTTGAGGACAATCTGAAAGTGAGGTAACAATATAAAATCAACAAGTGATTAGAACCCATTCATGATGTCATAGACTCCATCAGGTTTCAAATTCTAAGTAACACTTTGGGTCTGACACTTCTATCTAATGGGATTTCAGGTTTAACACTTCTATCACTGTACTAAGATCACTAAGTCAAAAATTGATCGAATTGCTCTGATACCACTTTATTTGTCACGCCCCGAACCCGGCTCGTCGGACCCGGCGAGTGGACAAACGGCCGTAGACCTACAGGACGTGAACCCCATAGGCCTACAAGGCCTCAGAATCTGATACAGAGTAGACATAACTAAAACAAACCATCTGTGTTATAGGAATACAGACTCTAGAGAGTATACAAAGCAGGGGTACAAGAAATCCAAAATACATAATATCATAGGAATACGGAAACAGACAAAGACAATAACTCAAATTTTACAACAGGACAAGACAACATCTACCGACGGTCTTTCAATATCCACACCGATCTACCACTCTTGATCTGAAAAGGATTTAAAACAAATCCATGAGCTCACTAGCCCAGTAAGTAATCCAGAATTTGTTAGGAAAACCACAGGTAATAAACCTCGTCTTCAAATACTAAGAATAATTCAAATTTTAAACAGAGTTTAAACAAATAAATAATTCAATAGAGATATAGTTCCCAAGTAGTATTGATGTTCAAGAATATTGTAATCAAAAGAACATCTTATTACAAAGCTGTAAATCATAATTATAGAATATCGCTAAATATGATCATAAGTCTTCAAAAGCATAGCTAGGCAAAACCAAAAAAAGGACAGAAGTGTGGTTTCAAGTATACCGGATTTTTTTTTTTTTTTCTTCAGGATATACAAGTCTCCAAAATCACAATTTAACAAAATAAGGAGTATAATATTCTAATAAAAGAATATTTCCAAATATGTCATTTATCAAAATTTAAAACCCAGAAATGCAATAAAAAAAAATGCAGAAACTTCAAGGCAGGATAAAAAGTGTCTGTGATGTACCCGGAAATCAATAACACGTAAATAGTGCGATTGAAGAAAATCAAAGTCCAGAGTCAAAGCAGAGTGTAACAGATTTCAATGTATGTCTCCAAATTCACTATGAATGCCAGAGATCATTTATTTACCCTCGGTGACCCGAGCCAGAATAACAGAGGTCATTTATTTACCCTCGGTGACCCGAGACTGAATATCAGGTGGCCGTTAATTATTTCACCGAACGGACACGGTGCGAAACTGCAGTCTCATTTCCCAGAATTTCTTGTCGACAAGGTCAGGGTTTACCCCCCACTGACAGGGTTGCATATCGTTCATTTGGAGACCAAAATATTCAGATACAAAATCTCAAAGTCACGGTGCAGAATATTCATGAATTTTCCAAATATTCAAACAAACGGAAATACAAAATTCCATTTTAGGGAAAACACTGAATATGCAGAATTTCTAAATTCTTCAAGTTCATATATGCTCAGGAATACTGATAAATATCAAACTCTCACTTCAGAGAAAATAAATAGATAACCATAAGGGAATATAAAATTTTAAGCAACCAAAGTATTTAAAATCATACAAAATACCCACTCCTTCAAAACTAGAGTAAAATGATTATAAATAAATAAATGATGGAATTAACTAAATCAATCTAAATGATAGCAGAATCACCAACTCGTGCTTGTAAATAAATGAATTTTAAAAATGTTGAAGTAATAATTTGAGTGCAATTACACACTTAGTATAAATAATAAATCAATAACCAAGTTAAAATGAATAGCGATCATTAAATAACATCACACCAACATAGAATTACTAAGTCAAAACTAAATATAAATAATTAATTTAAGAAAATATGTCAAAATACATATTCAAGATAATTACTTTCAATATTAACAAAAATAACAGATATTTGAAATAAAATAACAAAGTACTAGATAATTATTTTACCGAATAAAATAATTTCTAAATTACTGAAAATACGGAGTTATCGATGGATTACTTACCTGGTATTAGCTTAAGTCCCAAAAATGAGATCCAAGTCCACTCCCTAAAAAGATCCTAAAACCCAACGATTTACCAAAGTTAAAACAAAATCACTCAAATCACAAGTTTAAACACTCTTCAAGTATTTCCCTAAGCATTCTCTAGAGAGCAATCAAAAATATTAAAAATTTAAACAAAAACTAATTAAATAACAATAATTGCCATGCATGCACTCATGCAGGAAATTAAAGCACACCTTAAAAGTTAAATTAATTAACATGATTAAAACTTAAAGTGATCCAATGCTTAACCTCCACTCATTGATAATTGCCTTGAACTAATACTTTTTACTAGATGAGAACATCTCCACCATCCAAATCTAAACACATTCCACCACACAAAACTTCCTTCATTCTCTTACATTGCCATCAACTTTGCAAAACCATTCCACCAACATACAAAAGTTGTAGAACCATAATACACACACACACATGAAATCATATAAAAAATGTATGGCTTATAGCATGATGGTTCTATCCTTAAATAAGGTCCAAAAATCTCCACCAAACTTGGGTAAGTAAGAATCATGCAACTTATCATTCACTCATTAAACTAAAACCAAGGTCAAACCTATCTTAAAACATGGATGGTTAAGCACAAGCCCTTGAGCTAACACTAAGCTCCAAGGATTCCAACAACAAGTTGAGCTATAAACTAAGAACACCACAAGCATGAACAACTCCGAATTTAGCCATCAACAAGCCAAGGTTTCTAAAGAGTTCAAAAGCATTAACATGCTACAAGTTTTCATGCAAGAGTATGCCCATAAAACACTCAAATGGTTGTAGCTCTTGGTGCAAATATAAGCATATATGTACCTACAAAAGGCTGCAGTTATTCATGCAAATGTATGCCTATAAAAACATTCAAAAGGGTTAAACTCTAGAAGCAAAACTTTAAGCATAAAAACAAACAAGTTTTCATCTTGGCATGCAAAGATGCCATGAATGGAGAGTCAAGGTTTGGATCGAGGTGGAAAATCATCGGTAACTACCTCTAGGTTTGCCGAAAAGTTGGCGATGATGAGCTCTTCTCCGGCTTTATTACCTTTGCTACAGTGCTCCGGCAATGCTCCTCTCTTGGAATCCCAAGTGGAGAAGCAATGGAAATCAAGGGAGATGAAGCAAGCAAGGAAGAGAGAAAGGAGGCAAGGAGGTTGAAACTTGATTTGATAGCAAGCATGGATGTGATGGAGCCCCAAGAAATCCTCCGGAAATTCCTCCATTAACAAGCTTTTCATAGCAAGATGACAAGGAGAAGAGTGATTTAGGGAGAAAAAGAAACAAAGGATTAGCATCCTAAGCATGACTAATGCATGGGCGGGGTCCACAGGGGCTTGCCTTAACTAGCATGCAAATGGGTAGTTTGGACCAAGAAACCCGAAGTTAGACCAACCCGATGGTCACGGAAATTGGTCCCTAATCCGGTACAAGTATCGAATACGGAATTCCTTCCGCTCGAATCCTCACACGATTGCAAAGGGAGCAAAAGGTTTCTCAAGTTAGGGAGAAGACACAAACTAGGTCAACCCTAACAATTGGAGGGGTACAAATACCCGATGGTCACGGCGTATTCATACATGTATCCCTACCAAGCTTGGTGAGCCTAATACTAGGGCAATGGTCATGCTTCCTAGCATTATCTAAACAATGATACACAGAGTTCTCATGCATACCAAGCAATCAAATACACCAAACAAGGTTCACAAACAAGTTTCAAATGCATAAATCAAGTCAAGCAAGCATCCTACACAAGTTCACCCCCAAGGTTCACCTACATCCGGTGACCTTGGGGTTTAGTTGCCCATGAATACAAAATACACAAGAAAACACATCAAAACAACCAAATACATAGATGAGAACACCCCCTCAAAAGATAGAAGCCGAATGACGTTCCAAAGACGCCACCAAAGGGGTGGCTTCCCTTGTCGATTCTCCTCCAAACTAAGGATCAAGAGGGTGGATCTCGTCGTATGTCGCTCTCCTCGTCGTTCTCTCCCCGGAAATGGCCTCCGACGGCAGCTCCTAGCTCCGATTTGAAGATGGTGGCAAGTTGGCTCAAGACCTAGGGCTCTCTCCCTTCCAAATGAACTCAAAACCCTTAAAAGAAAACTTTTTCCAGTGGGTTATGCGGCCCCCTATGCGGCCCCGCATGCGGGGAGAGAAAATTCCCGAGAAAATCCCGAAATCACGTAAGTTGCTACAGTGCCGCTACAGTAGAACTGCTACAGTACCGTATGCGGCCTCTGCAGTGCCCGCATGACAGCCCACATGAACCTCCAGACATAGCCATTTTCACCAAAGGATTCGTGCTACAGGATCTGCTATAGTGGTCGCTACAGTACCCCCCGTATGAAATAGTGTTTTCGTTGCCGATTTCTTCTCAAATTCTATCAATGAGCTCAAAGGGGTCACATCAGTACCTGTAACACGAAAGAAACCAATTCAGACCAAAAACGGGTGCCAACTCATAGAAAAATACGTAATACATACACCTGAATACATGGAAAATACGTATGTTTAGGCATTTATCAAACATCCCCACACCTAAGCATTTGCTTGTCCCCAAGCAAACAAACATGAAGAACAGGGGCAAGAAGATAAACGACTAAATGTACGACCTCAAGCTCAACAGTAGAGGACCCTACTAGCACAGATAGAAGGAAGGACAGATAATGAGTTGTTCTGTTGGCAACTGGGTATGGATGGTCTTGTTTCATCTAAAGTGCACTGGTGAGTGTGTGCTTACTTCCAACCTCATTCTCCATATTATTCACTCCACATACAATGAAAATGGCATTAATCTGTTAAAGACACCCTCAATACCCAGTTAAAAGTCCTTCGGGTCCTGAATGAAACTTTGGCTCTCGAGTGGTTGTGTAACAGGTTCCAAGGGATACGAATAAGATACTATATGCTGTATTTACATATTTGCAAAGGTTTTTTTTTTTTTTTTTTTTTTTTTTTTTTTTTTGAGTTGAGTCCGACTAACGTAGACTGCACAAAAATCTTTCAGACGGATGCACATGCTGGCCAGGCACAAGAGCCACCCATCCTACTTGATTACAGTCCACATAGACGCATTCATGCTGTACTAGCAGAGGAATACTGTCATAGACTCCACATTTTTTTTTTTACCTGTATACAATATATCTCGTATCCCCTGGTATAAAACCTGTTAACAAACTCACTTGAGGCTAAGGAAACAACAAAGGACCTCAAAAGCTCTTAAAAAGGCATTGAAAGTAGACATTAACAAATTAATGCCGAAAACATTGTAATGGGTTAGTTGGAGTGTATGAGGTGGAAGTACAAGTGTAAAAGTCTGTCAGTGCACTAAAGATAAAGCAGGACATCATTTAGGAACAATAATGAAATACAACTCATAACTGTCGAACCTTCATGCTAGGAAGTCCTAAACTAGGCGTCATTGCTATCATCGGCATAACAAGCATGCAAATAAGAGTAAAGCACTCCATCCCCACACCTAGAATCGTACATTGTCCCTAATGTACATGAATCAGCAGAACATGATGATATGTATGCAATAAAAATAAGGAGATGAAGCAAGAAGACTTCCCCAATTAGTTGATGCAGTGAATTCAAGGTGAACACAAACAGGGGTAAATCACTAGGGCCATGGAGTGTGAAGCATCCTCAACGATCAGTCCTGAAAGCAACAGGAAATGCATCACAACTCGATAAATAAATAAAGAGAGCGAACAAATAAAATCCAAACTACATAAATAAAAAGAAGAAGTTTAGTAGGGCCGAAACCCTAACTAACTGAACGATACAACAAACACCAAAATAAGTCTAAGTGCGCAAAAACAAAATACACACAACAAGAAAAGTAAAAACTAAGAGTCGGTGTCATGAGTCTAATGATTTGGTGGAGGTGGTGAAGCCATGTGATATGTACTCCCGGATGGTATGATCGAGGCTCAAAACCCCCAAGGTTTCCCAATCAATTTGTCGGACAACACCAAAATTCTTCCTCGACAAAGAGGGCATAACGGGTCTTGTGGGCATCGTCGGTGAATCTTGGCTCAAAGACGGGCGGTGGAGAGCTCCTCCGGGATCGCTTTGAAGCCACATGCTTGGTTGACATCCCTACAAGACCATACAAGCTTCATCAAACCAAAAATATATGAAAAGAATGCACAATGGCATCAATGGGCTGAAATCTTATTGTTGCTACAGTAATTTCGGGAAAATTTTTCAAGAGTTTCTTCTTGTAAAAGTAGCAAACAAATTTTACAAACCTTGAAATTCAACACATACATTCACAAGAAATATTCACAACCACATTCCCAAGAAAATCAGCCCAAAAACACAAAGAAAAGCCCTAGAAATGGAGAGATATGGAACTTACTTCAATCTAGGGCACCAAAGTGAAAATGAAGTGGAATCCGGCTTAAAGCTTGATAAAACCTTGAAAATCTTCCAAAAATTCGTTTGCTAGGATGAGGAGAGTGTTTGGATGCAAAAAGAATGAAGGAAAATGGTGGAGAGATGAAGGAGAAAAGAGAAGAGGTTTGATGAAAATTGAGTGAATAGTGAGGAAGTGGGCTGAAGAGAGGGGGAAATAGGGGCTGGGTGACCATGCGGCCTACCATGCGGCCGCATGGTACCCCGCATAACTCTCTGGAAAATCCATGCGGCCTGCTATGCGGCCGCATGGTACCCCGCATAAGGCTCTGGAAAATCTATGCGGCCTGCTATGCGGCCGCATAGCAGGCCGCATTGCTCTCGGGAAAATTTGTGCGGCCCCTTGTGCGGCCGCATGACAGGCCGCACAAGGCCCAGGAATTTTTCAGCTCAAAACACTCTCAAATCAACCTTTGAACTCAACCTAGCACTCAAAAATTACATGAAAACAAAGCCGAAAACACTCAAAAATCATTGAAAACATGGAGATTGAAGCACCAACACTCAAGGAAAAATACAATGATCATCAAACCAAGGGTGCAACATGGTAAAATAAATTAAGGAAAACGACTAAACAACCACCACAATCAAAGAAATCAACAACACTCAAACTCAAAAGCACCACAAAAAAAAATACGAAAAACACCCAAACACAACAACAACTAAGAAGAAAAAAAATAGATGCAATGAATTTAAAGACTTGGGTTGCCTCCCAAGAAGCGCTTGTTTAACGTCTTTAGCTCGACGTCTCTTACCTTGACATCATGGTGGATCAAAGGAAGTCAAATTACCTCCATTCTTGTGTGAAATGTTGTTACCCGAGAAATTCATGGAGAGGCATGAAAAGATCTTGAACTTCCCTTGATTTTCCATGAGTATGTCATCTACATCCATGGGCGGCGATGATACAACCTTCACAACTTTTGTAGGCTTTTTCTTTGTCTTCTTCCACATCTTCTTCAAGGCTTTCTTTTCTTGGTCATGAGGCGGAGGTCGAACCATTACTTGTGCAACTTGTTGCATCGGTATAGGTGTGGCATCACGTTTTTCAATCCCATCGTCATCTAACTCCCCCAAAATCTCATCCAACGGGTTTAAGGCAAGAACTTCCTGCACACAATCGGAAACAATGACATCAGTTAAATCAGTATAGTATAAACTGTCATCATGATCGAGTGTGTGCCGCATTGCTTCGGGGAGAGTAAAGACAACTTGCTCATCACCAACTCTTAATGTCATCCTTCCGCCCTTGACATCAATCAATGCACCCGAAGTATTTAGGAATGGCCGACCGAGAATGATGGGGACCTCAACATCATCATCAACATCAAGTATCACAAAATCAACGGGGATGATGAGCTTGTCAACCCTTACAAGGACATCTTCGACAACACCCCTTGGTCTCCGCACCGAGCGGTCGGCAAGTTGTAGGGTCATTCGTGTAGGCCTTAAGTCTTCTAACCCTAGCTTCAAAAATAACTTGTAGGGCATCACATTAATGCTCGCTCCCGAGTCAGCTAAAGCATTCTCTTGTATTCCTTCACCAAGTACACACGGGATGACGAAACTACCAGGATCATTGAGTTTCTTTGGCAACTTCTTTTGAATCAAAGTGGAGCAGTTCCCCGATAGTGTCACCGAGTCCACATCTTCTAGTTTTCTTTTGTTCGTGATGAGGTCTTTCATGAACTTGGCATACTTGGGCATTTGTGAAAGGGCCTCAACCAATGGAATATTAATGTGGAGTTGCTTGAATATGTTCAAAAACTTTTTAAATTGGGCATCCTCCTTGTCTTGTTTCAATCTTGTCGGGTAAGGCACCACGGGCTTGTACTCGCTCACCTTTGGGACCGGGGATTTTTGGATATCGTCACCACATTCCTTCCCATTATCCTTACATTCCTTCTTGTTCAAATGAGGGTCTTCCCGATCGGCTACCCTATCATTAGAAGCACTTGGACTCATCTCGGCCCTTGCTTCCAATTGCTTTCCACTCCTCAGTGTAACGGCTTTCAAGTGTTCCCTAGGGTCGCTTTCGGTGTTGCTTGGCAAGCTACCCGAAGGATGATCAGAATGCGCTTGAACAAGCTGTCCCACTTGGTTCTCAAGGGTTTGCATGGATGCTTGAACATTCCTCAACACAGTACCGAAGTCATCCAACCTTTTCTCGATACATTGAAATCGTTTTTCGGAATTGATCATGAATTTAGCCAAAACATCCTCTGTAGTAAACTTCCTTTCTTGTTGAGGAGGCGCCTGGAACTGACTTCCTTGGGGTGGTGGGGCTCTCTGTTGTGCTTGTCCCTGACTCCATGATAAGTTTGGATGACCCCTCCATCCCGAGTTGTAGGTGTTGCCAAATTGATTCCCAAATCCTCTAGGTCCACCACCAACGTAGTCAACATTTTCCACAGGTGCCGAGGGAGCAATGAAAATAGGGCATTGAGAAGTTGCATGCCCGGCACCACAAGTGTCACAAGACATCACTGCCTTAGGAGTGGAGCTAGACCCGAGCATCAACTGTTCAACTTTCTGTGCTAATGTACTGACTAAGGCATTGTTGTCTGAAACATTCTTCGATAAGGCTTCAACCTTAGCAGTCAACGCAGTATTCTCATTCACCTCATACAGGCCTGCAGCCTTTGGTGCCTTCTGGCGAGTACTCCAGTGACACTCATTACTAGCCATGTTTTCAATAAGAGCCTCAGCATCCTCAGGTAACTTTGCACTTAGAGATCCTCCTGCTGCAGCATCAATCAGTTGTCTCGCAGCGTAGTTCAACCCATTACAAAACATTTGCACTCTCATCCACGCAGGGAACCCGTGGTGAGGACACTTACGCAGGAGATCCTTGAACCGTTCGTGGGCCTCAAAAAGTGTTTCTGAATCCCCTTGCCTGAAGGATGAAATTTCTTGCCTCAGTCGGGCCGCCCTGCTTGGTGGAAAATATCGGGCAAGGAATTTCTCGACCATCTCTTTCCAAGTAGTGATTGATCCGGGGGCCAAAGAAGTGAGCCAACGATATGCTGCTCCTCTCAAACTGAACGGGAACAACCTCAATCTTATGGCGTCATCGGACACTGAGTTAATCTTGAAAGTGGAGCATATTTGGAGGAAGCGGGACAGGTGGGCATGTGGGTCTTCATCGGCTAACCCATCGAACTGGACTGAATTTTGAATCATTCCTATTGTGCTTGCCTTGATTTCAAAGTTATTAGCTGGCACAGTTGGGGCTTGCACACTGAACTCCTCACCGGTGAATTGGGGCCTCTCATAATCGGATAATGTTCTTCTTGGTTCGGCCATGACGGAGGGTTCACTAGACTCGACCCGAATTTCTTGTTGCCTTGAACTTTCTGTTGCTTCTCTCAATCGTTGATGCAAGGTTCGTTCAATCTCGTCGTCGGGTTCAACTAAATTTTCTTGACTAGCTCGTGTCATAAGATGGGTACCTCGCAAAATAAAAAGAGCCAAGACTTAGAAATTTAAGAAAGCAAGGAAATGAAAATGTAAAAGAAAAAATGACAAAATATATACAATGATGAAAAACACGAAACAAAATAGTGGCCAAATCAACCAACTCTAAGTTTTCCGGATATTTCTCGTGGTTCCCCGGCAGCGGCGCCAAAAACTTGATGGGTCGACCGCAAGTGCACGGGTCGTCAAGTAATACCCCTCACGCGCGCGCGAGGGGGTCGTATTCCCAAGGGCCCGAGAATCTACCCTTATTTCCTCTTCGTATGATTGTTTGGCCGATCAAGTCAAGTGTTGTGCAAAAGAAAGTAAAAAGATGATTAACATTCAAATAAAGTGTTCTAAGGTGGAGGCAATGAACGAGGGATAAAACAATATAAAGAGAGGGTCACGGATGAGGATTACCAAGGGGGCTACTAAAGTGCGGGGCTTGCCTTAACTAGCATGCAAATGGGTAGTTTGGACCGAGAAACCCGAAGTTAGACCAACCCGATGGTCACGGAAATTGGTCCCTAATCCGGTACAAGTATCGAATACGGAATTCCTTCCGCTCGAATCCTCACACGATTGCAAAGGGAGCAAAAGGTTTCTCAAGTTAGGGAGAAGACACAAACTAGGTCAACCCTAACAATTGGAGGGGTACAAATACCCGATGGTCACGGCGTATTCATACATGTATCCCTACCAAGCTTGGTGAGCCTAATACTAGGGCAATGGTCATGCTTCCTAGCATTATCTAAACAATGATACACAGAGTTCTCATGCATACCAAGCAATCAAATACACCAAACAAGGTTCACAAACAAGTCTCAAATGCATAAATCAAGTCAAGCAAGCATCCTACACAAGTTCACCCCCAAGGTTCACCTACATCCGGTGACCTTGGGGTTTAGTTGCCCATGAATACAAAATACACAAGAAAACACATCAAAACAACCAAATACATAGATGAGAACACCCCCTCAAAAGATAGAAGCCGAATGACGTTCCAAAGACGCCACCAAAGGGGTGGCTTCCCTTGTCGATTCTCCTCCAAACTAAGGATCAAGAGGGTGGATCTCGTCGTATGTCGCTCTCCTCGTCGTTCTCTCCCCGGAAATGGCCTCCGACGGCAGCTCCTAGCTCCGATTTGAAGATGGTGGCAAGTTGGCTCAAGACCTAGGGCTCTCTCCCTTCCAAATGAACTCAAAACCCTTAAAAGAAAACTTTTTCCAGTGGGTTATGCGGCCCCCTATGCGGCCCCGCATGCGGGGAGAGAAAATTCCCGAGAAAATCCCGAAATCGCGTAAGTTGCTACAGTGCCGCTACAGTAGATATGCTACAGTGGATATGCTACAGTACCGTATGCGCCCTCTGCAGTGCCCGCATGAACCTCCAGACATAGCCATTTTCACCAAAGGATTCGTGCTACAGGATCTGCTATAGTGGTCGCTACAGTACCCCCGTATGAAATAGTGTTTTTGTTGCCGATTTCTTCTCAAATTCTATCAATGAGCTCAAAGGGGTCACATCAGTACCTGTAACACGAAAGAAACCAATTCAGACCAAAAACGGGTGCCAACTCATAGAAAAATACGTAATACATACACCCGAATACATGGAAAATACGTATGTTTAGGCGTTTATCAATCTTTGTGAGGAAAGTGCCGGAATAAATGTTATGTCCGACATTTGGGTAATGGTTTGACTTAACAAGGGTAGTAGTGATCGTCCTAGCCCTAGGCATTAAAATGGGAAGTGCTTTAACATAATAGTTGTTAATCCCATTTGATCCAAGGGTCTCATGGTGATGTGATTGGAAAGAGTTCCTACCTAAATAACCGAGTCTTGGGTGTACAAGCTCAGCTTGACCAGGACAAAGTGAAATATGGACCTTGGCCCACAATAAAATCACTAACACGAATTATTTTTCGAATATTTGTGGGAATATTATAATAGCCAAAAACTAATACTATTTTACACATTTTCTGTATAGTTTCAATGACAACCGTAAATCAGAACACTTTTTCTTTGCGATCTGTTCTTGAGAAGGAGAAACTCAATGGGCCAAACTTTCTAGACTGGGCTCGTAACCTGAGAATTGTTCTTAGGCAAGAGCAGAAGCTAGAGGCCATTGAGAAGCCACTACCTGATCCACCGGGTAGGAGCGCTACGGCTGCCGTCAGAGAGGCTTTTGCGAAAGCCAAGAAAGACTTTAACGACGTCACCTGCATGATGATGGCAACCATGACTTCTGATCTGCAGAAACAGTTCAAAGATATGGAAGCTTATACCATCATGGTGTCACTCAAGGAAATGTTCCAAGAGCAAGCCCGTCATGAAAGGTTCATGACTACGAAAGCGCTTACCTCCTGCAAGATGGCTCCGGGTACTTCGGTTATTTCCCATGTGCTCAAGATGAAGGGTTATATTGATACCCTAGAGAAACTTGATGCACCCATCCGTAAGGAGCTTGCCGTTGATCTAGTTCTTAGGTCTCTGCCCGAGGCCTATGATCAGTTTATATTAAATTATAATATGCACGGCATGGATAAGTCTTTGGTTGAGCTACATGGGATGCTTAAAAATGCTGAACCAAGTATTAAAAAGACTGTCCCGGTGATGATGGTCCAGAAGAACAAGGGTCAAAGTGGAAAGGGAAAGGGAAAGGCCAAGGCCAAGCCAAAGGAAAAGGTTGGACCTTACACCAAAGGCAAGGCGCCCAAGACTCCCAAATCCAAGCCTCTAAAGGAAGGCAACTGCTTTCACTGCAAGGGAGCTGGCCACTGGAAGAGGAACTGTCCACTATATCTGGAAGATTTGAAGAAAGGAAAGGTTCCCCCTGCTTCAGGTATTTACATGATAGAGATCAATCTCTCTATTTCTACTTCTTGGGTATTAGATACCGGATGTGGTTCTCACATTAGTTCAAATGTGCAGGGACTGAGAAATAGGAGGGTATTGAAGAAGGGCGAAGTCGACCTAAGAGTAGGTAACGGTGCAAGAGTTGCTGCGGTGGAGATAGACGACTATTCTCTGACTTTACCTTCAGGATTATTGATTCAATTATCGAATGTTTATTATGTACCTGCTATGAGCAGGAACATTATTTCGATTTCATGTTTAGACAATGATGGATTCAATTTTGTTATTTCGAATAATGAATTTTCCATTCATTGTAATAACATCTTGTATGCCAATGGTGTGCTAAACAATGGTCTTTACGTTCTAGACTTGACTATCACAAATCAATCTACAATGTAAATGGTAAGAGGATAAAAACGAATGAGTTAAATCCATCTTACATCTGGCATTGTCGTTTAGGACATGCAAATGACAAACGCATCTCAAGACTCCATAGAGACGGAGCACTTGGGTCATTTGATTTAGAGTCATTTGACACATGCGAATCTTGTCTGCATGGAAAAATGACAAAGAGACCCTTCACCAAAGTTGGTGAAAGATCTAGCGACTTATTGTGTCTCATACATAGCGATGTATGTGGACTAATGAGCACGCAGGCCAGAGGTGGTTATGTGTATTTCGTAACCTTTACGGATGACTTCAACAGGTTTGGATACGTCTACCTAATAAAGCATAAGTCCGAAACCTTTGAAAAGTTCAAAGAATTTAAGAACGAAGTACAAAACCAGCTTGGCAAAAGTATTAAGGCCATTTGATCTGATCGAGGTGGTGAATATTTGAGCCAAGAGTTTGATCATTATCTCATAGAGTGTGGAATTGTTTCACAGCTCACTCCACCTGGAACACCACAGTGGAATAGTGTGTCCGAGAGAAGAAATCGAACCCTATTAGATATGGTCCGATCGATGATGAATCAAACGAGTCTTCCAAGATCCTTTTGGGGATACGCCCTTGAAACGGCTACGTTCCTACTAAACCGTACTCCAACTAAGGCACTAAATAAGACTCCATATGAGATATGGTATGGGTTAAAGCCCAATATGTCTTTTCTAAAGATCTGGGGGTGAGAGTGTCATGTTAAGCGGTTAACATCGGACAAACTCGCATCCAAAATAGACAAATGCCTGTTTGTGGGATACCCTAAGGAAACGAAAGGTTATTCATTCTACAACACCACTGAGAACAAAGTGTTTGTTGCTCGACATGCTATTTTCTTAGAGAAGGAGTTTCTTCTAAAGAAAGATAGTGGGAGTAGAGTTGAACTTGAAGAGATTCAAGTCCCACAGACTCCGACTGAGGAAAGGTTGGAAATGGAATCGAATTCACAAGATGTTGTGGAACCCGAACCCATTACACAAGCACCTAGAAGGTCCGGTAGGGTGCGTCATGAGTATATGAGATATGGTTATCTCATAACTGATGACCAAAGCTTAGAGCTAGTGGATCAGGATGAACCCACCACCTACCGTAAGGCTATTGAGAGTGCAGACTTAGACAAATGGCTTGGAGCCATGAAATCTGAGATGCAATCAATGTATGATAATCAAGTTTGGAACTTGGTTGACCCACCGGAAGGTGTGAAGATCATTGAGTGCAAATGGATCTTCAAGCGTAAAGTCGATAATACCTTCAAAGGTAGACTAGTGGCGAAGGGATTTCGACAAACTCATGGTATAGACTATGACGAAACCTTTTCACCAGTAGTCATGCTCAAATCCATTAGGATTCTACTTTCCATAGCTGCATATTATGACTATAAGATATGGCAAATGGATGTCAAAATGGCTTTCCTTAACGGAAACCTTCTCGAGGATGTGTACATGACACAGCCTGAGGGTTTTGTAGACCAACAGAATCCCACAAAGGTTTGCAAGCTCCAGAGATCCATTTATGGACTCAAGCAAGCATCCCGAAGCTGGAATCTTCGATTTGATGAGACAGTCAAAGAGTTTGATTTTATCAAAAATGAAGATGAGCCTTGTGTGTACAAGAAGACTAGTGGGAGCATAGTCATCTTCTTAGTGTTATACGTCGATGACATTCTACTCATTGGGAATGACATCCCAACATTACTAAGTGTTAAGCAATGGTTGGGTAAGTGTTTCTCAATGAAAGACTTAGGTGAAGCCGAAACTATCCTAGGGATAAAGATCTATAGAGATAGATCGCAACGGCTTCTTGGACTAAGTCAATCTAGATACATAGACAAGGTGTTGAAGAGATTCAGCATGTCTAACTCCAAGAAAGGGTTCCTACCGTTGTCTCAGGGAGTAGTTCTTAGTAAAGGGGATTGTCCTAAAACTAAAGAGCAAAGGGAAAACATGAGTAGGATTCCTTATGCTTCTGCAATAGGATCTATCATGTATGCCATGTTATGTACTAGATTGGATGTCGCTCATGCACTGAGTATGACGAGCAGGTTCCAACAGGATCTAGGTGAAAACCACTGGAATGCTGTCAAAAATATCCTAAAATACTTGCGAAGAACTAAGGATTATTTCTTGGTGTATGGTGGTGAGAATGAGCTCATTGTAACTGGTTACACCGACGCTACATTTCAAACCAACGCAGATGATTGCAAATCACAATCAGGTTACATGTTCTGCTTAAACGGAGGTGCTGTTAGCTGGAAAAGCTCAAAACAAGACACCGTCACTGATTCTACTACAGAGTCTGAGTACATAGCAGCTTCAGATGCTGCTAAGGAGGCTGTTTGGCTGCGGAGGTTCTTATCTGGGTTAGGCGTTGTTCCATCAAGCCTAGATCCAATTAGCCTCTATTGTGACAACAACGGGGCCATCGCACAGGCTAAGGACCCCCGATCACATCAGAAGTCCAAAGACATACTCAAGTGATTCCATTTCATCCGAGAGATCGTCAATAGAGGAGATGTGAAGGTGTGCAAGATAGTTGGAGAAGATAACGTAGCTGACCCCCTGACCAAGCAGTTGGTTATGGCGAAACATGACCGTCACATCATATCAATGGGTCTTAGGGCTATGCCCGATTGGGACTAGTGCTAGTGGGAGATTGTTAGTATTAGCCCTAGCCCCAATACGTTGATCTGAACCTTTATTAGTTATATGTTTTTTAATAAAACCTGGCTTGTTTTATCTTACTACATTTCTGTGCATGTGTGCTTGGATAGAACTATTCCTGAGAGTTTGTTCCGCACAACTTGCCGAATACGTGATTCGGGCAGTAAAACCTTGGTGCATAAAGGAACAACTTTCTAAACATCCCTAGTCAATTATTGTCATGGGAATGATAGTAAACTAAGACTAGTATGCCTATTGTGTGATTGATAAGTGCTTGAATATACATGTTTTACCTATTTGTTTTACATACATTGAGCATCATTTTATCATTGACTATGTCTCATAAAGTGTATTTTGGTGTTCTTTTATGCAATTAGGTTGTGGAAGTGTTAAAGGAGGAAAAGTAAGCAAAGATGAGTTATAAAGACGTATTGTTGGGAGCTTTTGTACAACACAAGTGTCAAGGCACAAGAGGGGATCATGCACATGAGGGTGTGTGCCAACTTCCTGAAGAATTCAAGATGATTTGTGTGATGGAAGGGCACAAAGGCAGTCACACCTTCATGTCCCAACTCGTGTGAAGATAGTTAAAGCTCTCAAATGATGATTCGAAGAAGAAGAAGTCTTATAACTCACCATATGGACGTGTGCCCGACCATGTGGCCTCAAGATGAGAGAGTTTGGATCATGTTTATGAAGAGTACTGTAGTAAAACACTGTTCATTTCACTGTAGCAGTACTGTAGCGGAATTACTGTTCACGCGACCGCGTCAAAATCCCACGCGACCGAGTGGGAATTCTGCAGCTCACGCGATCGCGTGGGATCTCACGCGGTCGCGTGAAGACACGTGACTGGCGCGATTCAGACTTATAAATAGGCCGTTTCGCCGATTCTTTTGATATCTTTTGTGTGGCTTTTGAGAGGCGAAGCGGCTAGGGTTTGAGGAGGAGGTCTTTGCCGAATTGGAGGGCCGTTCTTCACCAACTTTGATAGTTCTTTCCTCCGTCATAGCATCAAGGGTTTGTACTAGCCTTCACGGCCCCTCTCACGGCCGTGAGGGGGGGCCGTGAGGCTCGGCCTAGCATCTTAAACCTCCCCCATTCTTTGGCCCTTTAAGTCTTCTTCTCCATTCTCCCTTCATCTCCATCATTTCTCCACCCCTTTTTCCATCATTTCTCAACCAAATCTCTCCATTTTTCATTCTAGATCACCTCCTAGACATTTTGTGACATCGATCTAGTGATTTACCAAGAGCTTCAAGCAAGTTCCACCAAGGATTCACCGGTAAGCTTTTTGATGCCCTAGATTTCTCTTTCTCATTTTCTCTTGAGTTCATGGAGCTTTTTGGTGGATAAATTCATGCTTTTATCATGTGTTGATGGTGTGATTGTTGTTTGTTCAATTTCCATTGAATTTTTGTAAAAATTTTTCGATTTTCATGATGGTAATGAAATGCTACACCATGAATAGTGTCCATACGGCCCCCTATACGGCCGTATGGACCCTATTCATGGCCATTACTCATTTGTTTCTTGCTTCTTGTGTTCTTTTTGGTGTTGTATTGGATTGGTTTAGGCTTGATGAAGATCTTATGTGTTGTAGGGATGCCAAACATCAAGAGGGTTGTTTCAAAACGTCCACGAGCTTCAACACAAAATCCCGAGGAACCTACGTTCATGCACCCTCTTCACATGGCACATTACGAGGACTTTCGCCAGTTTACCATCTCTGCTCGCGGTTCATCTTCGCGGACTGGCACCGCCTCCTGCACCGACACACTTGTCCCACCTGTTATCGACGAGCCGTTTCATCCTTGAGCATGGACACTTTTTTTTTTCTCTTTTAGCAGCATGTTGTTTCTTTTATTGTTGTTTTCTTTATTTTCTGCACGTGTGTTTGTTTGTTTTGAATAAGTTGGGAACGGTTATACCCTGAACAACACTTTGTAGAACTCTGTTTGCTTTTATTTAGTTGTGTGTTTGACCGCTCCCTAGTATTAATCTTTCTTGTTTTATTTTTTTGGAATGATGGTTTTGCCCATGCTCTTTGCAGGGCATTGAAGGGAATTTGGTGAGCATCTCCACATTTTGTGGGAGCCGGACCCGACATGTAAAGCTCGCCGTACACTTTTGTCGGGTCACACTTCGCCATTCTTACCAAATAAACCGGGGAAGTTCGTTTTCACCCTCCTCCTTTGTTATTATTGTGTATATTGCCTCTATTTTCATGATTAGTGTACATTGAGGGCAATGTACAACACTAGGTGTGGGGATGGGTGTATCTACATGTATTAGGTCAACTTTACATGCTAGTGTCATCAATGATGGCTTGTTACTTTCTTGTGAGATTCTTCAAGTGTGAATTAATGATTGATGTGAGTTACATTTTTTCTTGTTGTGCTCTATTGAATCCTGTTTCACCTCTAGTATTGTTCTGTGCACTGAGTCTTTTGTTGATGCCCTGGGATTAGCCTGCTTGACTTTCTTAACTCTCTTGTATGCCTAACACACAATTTTGAGTACTTAGCCTTAGACTACTAAGTTCTATCCTTCAATGAACTCTTAAGAACTTCTAAGTCTTGTTGAGCTAATCCTAGGTTTGTTACTTGTAGTGCAGTCTAAAGGTTTGATCTAGGGTATGTAAAAAAAAAAAAAAAAAAAAAAAAAAAGTCTATGTCAGTATTCCTCTGCTAATGGAGCATGAATGCGTCTATGTAGACTGTAATCGAGTAGTTGGGTGACTCTTGTGCCTAACCAGCATGTGCATCCTCCAGAAAGATTTTTGTGCAGTCTACGTTAGGCGGACTCAAAAAAAAAAAAAAAAAAAAAAAAAAAAAAAAAAAAAAAAATTGTTTATACATATAAATAAAAATAACCCTAGTGATCACCTAGACTGCCTATTTGAGTTTGTGAGTAGAATTGGGATTTAGTTTCAAGTTGTAGAATTAGAAGGATCTTAATTGTTCATTGGAGTGGCACTTAGCATTTTAAGACTTGGTACTCTGTACTTGTGGAGTGATTAGCATATAGAGCTGTACTGATTGAAGTCATAGGGCTAGACCATGTCAGGGCAAATGAGATGAAAGATTCACTTACACTGTACAGACATATAAGAGGTGAGACAGGATCTGTTTATTGTACGTATTGACTGTAACTCGACATCTGTATATCATTATTCTATACTTGTATAATCTCATATTTATTTGAGCCGGAGATGTACATTTAGCCACTTATCATTCCCTTTGTTTTTCATGATTTGTTTGCTTGGGGACAAGCAAACGCTTAGGTGTGGGGATGTTTGATAAGTGTCTAAATGTATGTGTTTTAACATACATATTTTGTTCACTTAGCATGTGTTTTTATATGAATGGATGCCCGTTTTATGCTTAATTGAGCATTATTTATGTTGTAGGGCATGGAGGAGCCATGAGGAACATGATAATACGATTTGGGCGAAAAAGGATGAAGAATCAAGGTGCTGGAGTACTGCAGCATGCGGGGCCGTATAAGGGGCCGTGAGCACCAAAAGACAGGGATTTTCAACTAGCTCTCACGGCCCCCTATCCACCCCGGGATCCATTCATCCACCCCGGGATGCACCCCCACATGAGACAGGTTTTGCCCTATTTTTGCCTATCTATCCACCCCGGGATGGATCTATCCACCCCGGGATCCTGCGGGAGTATATATAGAGGTTTTTAGGGCACACAAAAAAAAAAACTTCTTGGCCGGCATCTAAAGGAAAGAAACGAAGAAATCTTTGAGGAGACGACGATTTGGAGCCAAGGAAGGGGGCAAGAACATCATTTTAAAAGGGGAGAAGCTTCACCATCAAGGAGGCAAGGATCCAAGTCAAGGGAAGCGTCATTCGGCATCTCTTGGACGGGGGAAAGCGTCATTTGGCCGGACCTCCACCTCCTCCTTCACCATTTCATCTAGGGAGTGTCATTTATGAGCTTTTTAAGTGATTTACTTTGTATTCTTGTTGTTACTTGCTTGATGGCACACTAGACCCCCAAGGCCACCGGATGTTGGTGAACCTTGGGGGGTTCATCATGTATTTTGGATGATCTTTACTTAATTGCAAGCTTGGTTTGGTTTAAGATTTAGTTCATTGTGCTTTATGTCTAGAACTACCATATGGAGAGATCCGTAGTTCTTTCTTGAATTATACACGTAGACGTGACCTACTCACGTGTATTAGGTCATTAATGAATTAAAAGGGGTTACTTGTATTGGCACACCGAGAAATTGGGTGTCGATAGCCCTCCGAGCTTTAAGGATAGACTAGGGTTTAGTGTATCCTTATTTTGGGATCTCCTTATACTTAATGCAATCGTAGGGATGTTGGTTAGGAAGAGATTCCGACCAATATCCGTATGGGATTAGGGTTCAATCGCCGAGAAATTGGGGTTGATCTAATCTTGAGATCCTTCGGTCTAAATCAACCAAGCTACCTTTCATCCTTCATCCATGTATCATGATGACCCCTCAAGGGGATCCACATCCATAGGCCTTTACTCTTCATTGTAGCACTTGCAACCATATTATATGCTTTTAAATTTGTCTAATTACATCGTATTTATTTCTTTGCTTAAAAAGAACATACATCAATGCTTGTTTGGTTAGGTTAGATAATAGGCGATGGAGGAGTAAGAGTAGCTCCTTAGCCCCGTGGAATACGACCCTTGTGCTTTTGTGCAAGGTATTACTTGGCGACCCGTGCGCTTGCGGATCGATTCAATCAAGTTTTTGGCGCCGCTGCCGGGGACTTCTAAGGAATTCTGAGAAACTTCTAGCCTATTGCTCTAGCCATTTATTTATTTATTGTTCTTTTCTTTTCTCTTATTTTCATTTCTTTTGAGCTTAATTTTTTCTATCTTTCTTGATTGTGCTAGGTACTATACATCATGCGGGATCCATACATCATGGCCAACACAAATTTTGTACCAACAGTTAACGAGATCATGACTGATATCTGGCAGGAATGGATGCCGCCTATACAACACTTGTCATATATTCAAGACAATTCCTTCTATAGATTTAAACCTTGGGAAGGTTCAAGTATGGCCGATAAGGATGTCGCTTGGAAGAAATTTTTCACAAACTACATGAATTTTGGGAGAGTCCCACCAGAAGATGATGTTGATAGCCCCATTTTTCTGCACATGAACATCATGGAGAAACAGCTTGCACCTCATCAAAACCAGAGTGTTGAACCAAGTGAACAGCGAAGAGAGATAGTGAATTGTGTTGCGCAACAATTGTACAGCATTGATGACAGTGCAGATGGAAACTTGGGATCAATTGAAGGGGAGGTGTCAGAACAATGTGAAAAGCTAAAAAATAAAAATTTGAAGCCCTCAATAGATGAAGCACCCGAGCTAGAGTTGAAAGAGTTACCTGACCATCTTGAGTATGCCTTTTTGGGTGATGGGATGAAGCTACCAGTTATCATTGCGGCAAATCTAACAGCTGGACAAAAGGAAGACTTGGTGAGTGTCCTGAGGAAGCACAAGGAGGCAATTGCCTGGAAAATAGCTGACATCAAGGGGATAAACCCGTCTTTTTGCACTCATAAAATTCTGATGGAGGATGATCACAAACCTTCAGTTCTGCCTCAAAGAAGACTCAATCCAAATATGAAGGAAGTGGTTAGAGCTGAAGTCATAAAACTCCTTGACGCAGGCATTATTTATCCGATTTCCGATAGCGAATGGGTGAGCCCAGTGCAAGTTGTCCCTAAAAAGGGGGGGATGACTGTGATCACTAATGAGAAAAATGAGTTAATCCCCACCCGTACAGTCACTGGATGGCGTGTTTGCATTGATTACAGAAAGTTAAATGACGCTACTCGGAAGGATCACTTCCCGTTACCCTTCATTGACCAAATGCTTGAACGACTAGCTGGACATCCCTACTATTGTTTCTTGGATGGTTTCTCTGGCTATTTCCAAATTCCAATTTCACCGGAGGATCAGGAAAAGACTACATTCACTTGTCCTTATGGGACATTTGCTTATCGCCGCATGCCCTTCGGATTATGCAATGCTCCCGCTACCTTTCAGAGATGCATGATGGCAATCTTTGAGGACATGGTGGAAGACTTTATGGAGGTGTTTATGGATGACTTCTCCGTCTTTGGTGACTCATTCGAGTCTTGCCTCATGAATCTTGAGCGTGTTCTCATCAGATGTGAAGAAACTAATCTTGTGCTAAGTTGGGAGAAATGCCACTTTATGGTCCAAGAAGGGATAGTTTTGGGCCACAAAATCTCAAAGGAGGGAATTGAGGTGGACAAAGCAAAAATTTCCGTCATAGAGAAGCTACCTCCTCCGGGGTCAGTGAAGGCCATCAGAAGTTTTCTGGGACATGCAGGTTTCTATAGAAGATTCATAAAGGATTTCTCCAAAATTGCTAGACCCTTGACAAAGTTATTGGAAAAAGATGTTCCGTTTGAGTTTGACAATGATTGCATGAGATCTTTTCTTACACTCAAGGAAAAGCTAGTTCAAGCACCTATTATGGTAGCTCCAGATTGGGACTCCCCATTTGAACTAATGTGTGATGCAAGTGATTTTGCAGTGGGTGCAGTCCTTGGACAGCGACGAGACAAACATTTCCATCCCATCTATTATGCGAGCAAAACATTGACTGGAGCTCAGGAGAATTACACTACAACTGAAAAAGAATTACTTGCTGTGGTGTTCGCATTTGATAAATTCCGTTCCTACTTAGTTTTGTCTAAAGTTGTGGTGTACACTGATCATTCAGCCTTGAGATACCTGCTGAGCAAGTCAGATGCCAAACCAAGGTTGATTAGATGGGTGTTGCTCCTTCAGGAGTTTGATCTTGAAATCAAGGATAAGCGTGGGGCAGAGAACCTTGCAGCAGATCATTTATCTCGATTGGAGAACCCTAGCAGGGAAACCCTAACAGAGAAGGACATCAATGATTCATTTCCTGAAGAGCACTTATACAACATTCAAGTCACGGAGGAAAAAGAGCCACCATGGTTTGCCGACATTGCCAACTATTTGGTTGGAGGGATCACCCCGAAATGGTTCACATATCAACAACGAAAGAAATTTTTTTCAGATGTCAAGCACTACATATGGGAAGAGCCCTACTTGTTCAGAGTGTGTGCCGATCAAGTTGTTCGAAGATGTGTTTCCCGACCTGAGGGTCTAAGTATCTTGAGACATTGTCATTCAGGACCCACTGGAGGCCACTACAATGCAAACCGAACAGCCAAGAAGATTCTTGATGCCGGTTTTTATTGGCCATCACTATTTCAAGACACCCAGAAATTTATACAGTCTTGTGATCGTTGTCAACGGGTAGGCAACATTTCTCGCCGGGATGAAATGCCCCAGAATTGGAATCAAGCATGTGAAGTCTTCGATGTATGGGGGATTGACTTCATGGGACCATTCCCTAGCTCCCATGGGTGCAAGTTCATCCTTGTGGCAGTTGATTATGTATCCAAATGGGTGGAAGCACAGGCCTTACAGACAAATGATGCTAGGGTGGTGGTGAAATTTTTGAAGAAACTGTTTTCCAGATTCGGCACGCCACGAGCAATCATTAGTGACAGGGGCACTCACTTTTGCAATGCTCAATTCGCAAAAATCTTGAAGCGTTATGGTGTGCACCACAAAATGGCGACGCCGTATCACCCACAAACCAGTGGGCAGGTAGAAGTATCCAACAGAGACTTAAAGCGAATCCTGGAGAAAATGGTTGCCCAAAATAGAAGAGACTGGGCAGAACACTTAGATGACGCACTCTGGGCATACAGAACTGCATACAAGACACCTATAGGAACTACTCCTTATAGGCTAGTCTATGGGAAAGCATGCCACTTACCCGTTGAACTTGAGCACAAAGCTTATTGGGCAATTAAATTTCTGAATTTTGATTCTACTCTTGCAGGAAGCAAGAGGAAGCTACAACTGAATGAGTTGGATGAATGGCGTTTTAATGCATATGAGAATTCAAAGCTCTACAAAGAAAAAGTGAAGGAGTACCATGACCGGCACATCAAACATCCAAGACAATTTCAAGAAGGAGACCAAGTGTTACTTTTCAATTCTAGGTTGAGACTGTTTCCCGGAAAGCTAAAATCGCGTTGGTCGGGCCCATACACTGTTACTCAAGTCTTCCCGCATGGAGCAGTGGAGGTCACTCACCCAGAAAAAGGTACTTTCAAGGTGAATGGACAGAGACTGAAATGCTACTTCAACAATAACGATTCAATGGGCACCGGGGGTCACTTCAAACTTTTCGAACCCCCTTGAGGTAAGAATGAAGGTACGTCAGGCTCGTGACGTTAAACAAGCGCTTCTTGGGAGGCAACCCAAGTGTTCGGGGGTTTTTAAATTCAATTTTCATATTTTAGTTGTTCATATCTACTTTGCATTGTGCTAGTTTCCTTATCTGTTGTGCATTTGAATAAGTCCATCCTCAAAATCTTTGCTCTCATCATATGTGTTGTTTTATATTTTTCCTTGTTGTGCCTACTTGCTATATTGTCAATTCATGAGTTTATTCGAGTCCTTTGCGTATTTCTTCCGAGTAGGAGGTGTTTTGGATCATGTTATTACTTTCCCGGAGAGTTTGAGATTGCGTTGAGACCCAAAACAAGCTTCCCCAGGTCCTCACGGCCCTGAAGGAGCCGTGAGGGAGGCCGTGAGCTAATCTCCAGTGAAAATACACTAGAGCTCACGGCCCCCCTCACGGCCGTATGGGGGGCCGTGAGAGCTTGGCAAGGGAATTTTCCATGTGGGCTGGGGGTTTGTACTAGCCTTCACGGCCCCTCTCACGGCCGTGAGGGGGGGCCGTGAGGCTCGGCCTAGCATCTTAAACCTCCCCCATTCTTTGGCCCTTTAAGTCTTCTTCTCCATTCTCCCTTCATCTCCATCATTTCTCCACCCCTTTTTCCATCATTTCTCAACCAAATCTCTCCATTTTTCATTCTAGATCACCTCCTAGACATTTTGTGACATCGATCTAGTGATTTACCAAGAGCTTCAAGCAAGTTCCACCAAGGATTCACCGGTAAGCTTTTTGATGCCCTAGATTTCTCTTTCTCATTTTCTCTTGAGTTCATGGAGCTTTTTGGTGGATAAATTCATGCTTTTATCATGTGTTGATGGTGTGATTGTTGTTTGTTCAATTTCCATTGAATTTTTGTAAAAATTTTTCGATTTTCATGATGGTAATGAAATGCTACACCATGAATAGTGTCCATACGGCCCCCTATACGGCCGTATGGACCCTATTCATGGCCATTACTCATTTGTTTCTTGCTTCTTGTGTTCTTTTTGGTGTTGTATTGGATTGGTTTAGGCTTGATGAAGATCTTATGTGTTGTAGGGATGCCAAACATCAAGAGGGTTGTTTCAAAACGTCCACGAGCTTCAACACAAAATCCCGAGGAACCTACGTTCATGCACCCTCTTCACATGGCACATTACGAGGACTTTCACCAGTTTACCATCTCTGCTCGCGGTTCATCTTCGCGGACTGGCACCGCCTCCTGCACCGACACACTTGTCCCACCTGTTATCGACGAGCCGTTTCATCCTTGAGCATGGACACTTTTTTTTTCTCTTTTAGCAGCATGTTGTTTCTTTTATTGTTGTTTTCTTTATTTTCTGCACGTGTGTTTGTTTGTTTTGAATAAGTTGGGAACGGTTATACCCTGAACAACACTTTGTAGAACTCTGTTTGCTTTTATTTAGTTGTGTGTTTGACCGCTCCCTAGTATTAATCTTTCTTGTTTTATTTTTTTGGAATGATGGTTTTGCCCATGCTCTTTGCAGGGCATTGAAGGGAATTTGGTGAGCATCTCCACATTTTGTGGGAGCCGGACCCGACATGTAAAGCTCGCCGTACACTTTTGTCGGGTCACACTTCGCCATTCTTACCAAATAAACCGGGGAAGTTCGTTTTCACCCTCCTCCTTTGTTATTATTGTGTATATTGCCTCTATTTTCATGATTAGTGTACATTGAGGGCAATGTACAACACTAGGTGTGGGGATGGGTGTATCTACATGTATTAGGTCAACTTTACATGCTAGTGTCATCAATGATGGCTTGTTACTTTCTTGTGAGATTCTTCAAGTGTGAATTAATGATTGATGTGAGTTACATTTTTTCTTGTTGTGCTCTATTGAATCCTGTTTCACCTCTAGTATTGTTCTGTGCACTGAGTCTTTTGTTGATGCCCTGGGATTAGCCTGCTTGACTTTCTTAACTCTCTTGTATGCCTAACACACAATTTTGAGTACTTAGCCTTAGACTACTAAGTTCTATCCTTCAATGAACTCTTAAGAACTTCTAAGTCTTGTTGAGCTAATCCTAGGTTTGTTACTTGTAGTGCAGTCTAAAGGTTTGATCTAGGGTATGTAAAAAAAAAAAAAAAAAAAAAAAAAAAAAAAAAAAAAAGTCTATGTCAGTATTCCTCTGCTAATGGAGCATGAATGCGTCTATGTAGACTGTAATCGAGTAGTTGGGTGACTCTTGTGCCTAACCAGCATGTGCATCCTCCAGAAAGATTTTTGTGCAGTCTACGTTAGGCGGACTCAAAAAAAAAAAAAAAAAAAAAAAAAAAAAAAAAAAAAAAAAAATTGTTTATACATATAAATAAAAATAACCCTAGTGATCACCTAGACTGCCTATTTGAGTTTGTGAGTAGAATTGGGATTTAGTTTCAAGTTGTAGAATTAGAAGGATCTTAATTGTTCATTGGAGTGGCACTTAGCATTTTAAGACTTGGTACTCTGTACTTGTGGAGTGATTAGCATATAGAGCTGTACTGATTGAAGTCATAGGGCTAGACCATGTCAGGGCAAATGAGATGAAAGATTCACTTACACTGTACAGACATATAAGAGGTGAGACAGGATCTGTTTATTGTACGTATTGACTGTAACTCGACATCTGTATATCATTATTCTATACTTGTATAATCTCATATTTATTTGAGCCGGAGATGTACATTTAGCCACTTATCATTCCCTTTGTTTTTCATGATTTGTTTGCTTGGGGACAAGCAAACGCTTAGGTGTGGGGATGTTTGATAAGTGTCTAAATGTATGTGTTTTAACATACATATTTTGTTCACTTAGCATGTGTTTTTATATGAATGGATGCCCGTTTTATGCTTAATTGAGCATTATTTATGTTGTAGGGCATGGAGGAGCCATGAGGAACATGATAATACGATTTGGGCGAAAAAGGATGAAGAATCAAGGTGCTGGAGTACTGCAGCATGCGGGGCCGTATAAGGGGCCGTGAGCACCAAAAGACAGGGATTTTCAACTAGCTCTCACGGCCCCCTATCCACCCCGGGATCCATTCATCCACCCCGGGATGCACCCCCACATGAGACAGGTTTTGCCCTATTTTTGCCTATCTATCCACCCCGGGATGGATCTATCCACCCCGGGATCCTGCGGGAGTATATATAGAGGTTTTTAGGGCACACAAAAAAAAAACTTCTTGGCCGGCATCTAAAGGAAAGAAACGAAGAAATCTTTGAGGAGACGACGATTTGGAGCCAAGGAAGGGGGCAAGAACATCATTTTAAAAGGGGAGAAGCTTCACCATCAAGGAGGCAAGGATCCAAGTCAAGGGAAGCGTCATTCGGCATCTCTTGGACGGGGGAAAGCGTCATTTGGCCGGACCTCCACCTCCTCCTTCACCATTTCATCTAGGGAGTGTCATTTATGAGCTTTTTAAGTGATTTACTTTGTATTCTTGTTGTTACTTGCTTGATGGCACACTAGACCCCCAAGGCCACCGGATGTTGGTGAACCTTGGGGGGTTCATCATGTATTTTGGATGATCTTTACTTAATTGCAAGCTTGGTTTGGTTTAAGATTTAGTTCATTGTGCTTTATGTCTAGAACTACCATATGGAGAGATCCGTAGTTCTTTCTTGAATTATACACGTAGACGTGACCTACTCACGTGTATTAGGTCATTAATGAATTAAAAGGGGTTACTTGTATTGGCACACCGAGAAATTGGGTGTCGATAGCCCTCCGAGCTTTAAGGATAGACTAGGGTTTAGTGTATCCTTATTTTGGGATCTCCTTATACTTAATGCAATCGTAGGGATGTTGGTTAGGAAGAGATTCCGACCAATATCCGTATGGGATTAGGGTTCAATCGCCGAGAAATTGGGGTTGATCTAATCTTGAGATCCTTCGGTCTAAATCAACCAAGCTACCTTTCATCCTTCATCCATGTATCATGATGACCCCTCAAGGGGATCCACATCCATAGGCCTTTACTCTTCATTGTAGCACTTGCAACCATATTATATGCTTTTAAATTTGTCTAATTACATCGTATTTATTTCTTTGCTTAAAAAGAACATACATCAATGCTTGTTTGGTTAGGTTAGATAATAGGCGATGGAGGAGTAAGAGTAGCTCCTTAGCCCCGTGGAATACGACCCTTGTGCTTTTGTGCAAGGTATTACTTGGCGACCCGTGCGCTTGCGGATCGATTCAATCACAGGAACATTATTTCGATTTCATGTTTAGACAATGATGGATTCAATTTTGTTATTTCGAATAATGAATTTTCCATTCATTGTAATAACATCTTGTATGCCAATGGTGTGCTAAACAATGGTCTTTACGTTCTAGACTTGACTATCACAAATCAATCTACAATGTAAATGGTAAGAGGATAAAAACGAATGAGTTAAATCCATCTTACATCTGGCATTGTCGTTTAGGACATGCAAATGACAAACGCATCTCAAGACTCCATAGAGACGGAGCACTTGGGTCATTTGATTTAGAGTCATTTGACACATGCGAATCTTGTCTGCATGGAAAAATGACAAAGAGACCCTTCACCAAAGTTGGTGAAAGATCTAGCGACTTATTGTGTCTCATACATAGCGATGTATGTGGACTAATGAGCACGCAGGCCAGAGGTGGTTATGTGTATTTCGTAACCTTTACGGATGACTTCAACAGGTTTGGATACGTCTACCTAATAAAGCATAAGTCCGAAACCTTTGAAAAGTTCAAAGAATTTAAGAACGAAGTACAAAACCAGCTTGGCAAAAGTATTAAGGCCATTTGATCTGATCGAGGTGGCGAATATTTGAGCCAAGAGTTTGATCATTATCTCATAGAGTGTGGAATTGTTTCACAGCTCACTCCACCTGGAACACCACAGTGGAATAGTGTGTCCGAGAGAAGAAATCGAACCCTATTAGATATGGTCCGATCGATGATGAATCAAACGAGTCTTCCAAGATCCTTTTGGGGATACGCCCTTGAAACGGCTACGTTCCTACTAAACCGTACTCCAACTAAGGCACTAAATAAGACTCCATATGAGATATGGTATGGGTTAAAGCCCAATATGTCTTTTCTAAAGATCTGGGGGTGAGAGTGTCATGTTAAGCGGTTAACATCGGACAAACTCGCATCCAAAATAGACAAATGCCTGTTTGTGGGATACCCTAAGGAAACGAAAGGTTATTCATTCTACAACACCACTGAGAACAAAGTGTTTGTTGCTCGACATGCTATTTTCTTAGAGAAGGAGTTTCTTCTAAAGAAAGATAGTGGGAGTAGAGTTGAACTTGAAGAGATTCAAGTCCCACAGACTCCGACTGAGGAAAGGTTGGAAATGGAATCGAATTCACAAGATGTTGTGGAACCCGAACCCATTACACAAGCACCTAGAAGGTCCGGTAGGGTGCGTCATGCGTATATGAGATATGGTTATCTCATAACTGATGACCAAAGCTTAGAGCTAGTGGATCAGGATGAACCCACCACCTACCGTAAGGCTATTGAGAGTGCAGACTTAGACAAATGGCTTGGAGCCATGAAATCTGAGATGCAATCAATGTATGATAATCAAGTTTGGAACTTGGTTGACCCACCGGAAGGTGTGAAGATCATTGAGTGCAAATGGATCTTCAAGCGTAAAGTCGATAATACCTTCAAAGGTAGACTAGTGGCGAAGGGATTTCGACAAACTCATGGTATAGACTATGACGAAACCTTTTCACCAGTAGTCATGCTCAAATCCATTAGGATTCTACTTTCCATAGCTGCATATTATGACTATAAGATATGGCAAATGGATGTCAAAATGGCTTTCCTTAACGGAAACCTTCTCGAGGATGTGTACATGACACAGCCTGAGGGTTTTGTAGACCAACAGAATCCCACAAAGGTTTGCAAGCTCCAGAGATCCATTTATGGACTCAAGCAAGCATCCCGAAGCTGGAATCTTCGATTTGATGAGACAGTCAAAGAGTTTGATTTTATCAAAAATGAAGATGAGCCTTGTGTGTACAAGAAGACTAGTGGGAGCATAGTCATCTTCTTAGTGTTATACGTCGATGACATTCTACTCATTGGGAATGACATCCCAACATTACTAAGTGTTAAGCAATGGTTGGGTAAGTGTTTCTCAATGAAAGACTTAGGTGAAGCCGAAACTATCCTAGGGATAAAGATCTATAGAGATAGATCGCAACGGCTTCTTGGACTAAGTCAATCTAGATACATAGACAAGGTGTTGAAGAGATTCAGCATGTCTAACTCCAAGAAAGGGTTCCTACCGTTGTCTCAGGGAGTAGTTCTTAGTAAAGGGGATTGTCCTAAAACTAAAGAGCAAAGGGAAAACATGAGTAGGATTCCTTATGCTTCTGCAATAGGACCTATCATGTATGCCATGTTATGTACTAGATTGGATGTCGCTCATGCACTGAGTATGACGAGCAGGTTCCAACAGGATCTAGGTGAAAACCACTGGAATGCTGTCAAAAATATCCTAAAATACTTGCGAAGAACTAAGGATTATTTCTTGGTGTATGGTGGTGAGAATGAGCTCATTGTAACTGGTTACACCGACGCTACATTTCAAACCAACGCAGATGATTGCAAATCACAATCAGGTTACATGTTCTGCTTAAACGGAGGTGCTGTTAGCTGGAAAAGCTCAAAACAAGACACCGTCACTGATTCTACTACAGAGTCTGAGTACATAGCAGCTTCAGATGCTGCTAAGGAGGCTGTTTGGCTGCGGAGGTTCTTATCTGGGTTAGGCGTTGTTCCATCAAGCCTAGATCCAATTAGCCTCTATTGTGACAACAACGGGGCCATCGCACAGGCTAAGGACCCCCGATCACATCAGAAGTCCAAAGACATACTCAAGTGATTCCATTTCATCCGAGAGATCGTCAATAGAGGAGATGTGAAGGTGTGCAAGATAGTTGGAGAAGATAACGTAGCTGACCCCCTGACCAAGCAGTTGGTTATGGCGAAACATGACCGTCACATGATATCAATGGGTCTTAGGGCTATGCCCGATTGGGACTAGTGCTAGTGGGAGATTGTTAGTATTAGCCCTAGCCCCAATACGTTGATCTGAACCTTTATTAGTTATATGTTTTTTAATAAAACCTGGCTTGTTTTATCTTACTACATTTCTGTGCATGTGTGCTTGGATAGAACTATTCCTGAGAGTTTGTTCCGCACAACTTGCCGAATACGTGATTCGGGCAGTAAAACCTTGGTGCATAAAGGAACAACTTTCTAAACATCCCTAGTCAATTATTGTCATGGGAATGATAGTAAACTAAGACTAGTATGCCTATTGTGTGATTGATAAGTGCTTGAATATACATGTTTTACCTATTTGTTTTACATACATTGAGCATCATTTTATCATTGACTATGTCTCATAAAGTGTATTTTGGTGTTCTTTTATGCAATTAGGTTGTGGAAGTGTTAAAGGAGGAAAAGTAAGCAAAGATGAGTTATAAAGACGTATTGTTGGGAGCTTTTGTACAACACAAGTGTCAAGGCACAAGAGGGGATCATGCACATGAGGGTGTGTGCCAACTTCCTGAAGAATTCAAGATGATTTGTGTGATGGAAGGGCACAAAGGCAGTCACACCTTCATGTCCCAACTCGTGTGAAGATAGTTAAAGCTCTCAAATGATGATTCGAAGAAGAAGAAGTCTTATAACTCACCATATGGACGTGTGCCCGACCATGTGGCCTCAAGATGAGAGAGTTTGGATCATGTTTATGAAGAGTACTGTAGCAAAACAATGTTCATTTCACTGTAGCAGTACTGTAGCGGAATTACTGTTCACGCGACCGCGTCAAAATCCCACGCGACCGAGTGGGAATTCTGCAGCTCACGCGATCGCGTGGGATCTCACGCGGTCGCGTGAAGACACGTGACTGGCGCGATTCAGACTTATAAATAGGCCGTTTCGCCGATTCTTTTGATATCTTTTGTGTGGCTTTTGAGAGGCGAAGCGGCTAGGGTTTGAGGAGGAGGTCTTTGCCGAATTGGAGGGCCGTTCTTCACCAACTTTGATAGTTCTTTCCTCCGTCATAGCATCAAGGGAGTCATTGGCAACCTAGCTTCGGAGAAGGATCCTTCAAGACGTTGAGCGACCCATCAAGGCCATCATCACGAATTCAAGGGGGTTTACTTCCATGGTTTACATTGCTTTTCATTGTGTTTTGTTTTGCTTTGTAATAAGCCCCATGGAGGGCTAAACCCTAGTAGGTATTTGGGCATGTAAACCCTAGGATGATATTGTTTCTATGACCTTTATTATTCTCTCTTAATTTGATGTTTTCTTATTGAGTTCCAATCTTGCATGCCGATTGTATGAGATTTTCCCTTAGCCGTGACACTAGGGTTGAGAATCTATTAGGTTATCCTTTGAGGGTGTGACAACCTCTATAGGATTAGACTACACAAGGTTAGAGAGGGTTGAGAGGGTGAGTCGAGAGGTAGCGGAGCGTCCCCTTTCCCCTCCGGTGTGAACTTCCCTACCTCCATATCCCAAGAGTTAATCACAGTCGAAGTAGAGTGAAGTACTAGGAGATGAACTCCCTTGTAAAGGGTTGAGTGAATCCTAGGACTGGGGCTTAACTTAGATTAGGGTTCTTCCACCTGGACCAAAGGGTTAGAACTATAATTAGGGATAGGGTCTTTCACTTGGAATCTCTAGAACTTCATGCAATCCCACATAGTATGAGGCTTAGGAAGATGGACTCCCCTGGGACTTAGTTGACAGGTCAACGAGAGTTAAGGGTCGTAGTGAAACCTAATGCCGGGGTATAATGTTGGGATTAGTCACGGTTGACCTTAGGTTTGGGACCGTGTGTCTTAGGATATCCACGACTCATTAGACATCAATTATAGGGTATAATACTAGTCTTGCACTAGAAGCATTAGTCCTAGGGGGAGCATTGCCCGGGTACCTCATCTTTATTGATTGAGATCTCCCTTTATTTACCCTTCGCCTATTCATCTCTGGTATTAATTTCTATGCACACTAGATCATCACAAAATCACATTAGTCATTAGGCTAGATTGCAGAGAAGAAGTTAGTATTAGTAGCCCTGTTCCCTGTGGATTCGACTACCCACTCACCGGGGTAATTATTACTTCGACAACCCGTGCACTTGCGGTACACACACGCAAAAGGGGTGTGTCAGTGATGATCATGTTTTACGGATTATAGGACATGTGATGCCAATCAATAAACATAGACACGTGTTAGTGAACAGTGTGTATGGATCGATCGGCTCACGAGATCACTACATGGTTGCAAAGTCATAAGTGGTTCTCGTGTAACGCTTATACTGAATCCATAGACTCAAGGTCGCTATGGAGCTTGGATGAATGTTGGTGTACTTTGACATACGCCTAACGTCATTCGTAACAGAGTGACAACTGTGGGTATGATTGGGTGCCATCGAGATTCATATCAAGTAACATTTGCGATGCGAAGGGATTGCCACTCTCTGAGGAGAGAGAATATCACCGGCCACTTGATCGGTGAAACTGAGTAGTGCGTGGCCACGCCCAAGTGAAATGGTAAGGGTTATCATTTATTTGACCTAGTCAGTTCACCGAGGATCAAAAAATCGATCGACAAATAAATAAGGGTGACTAAGCTCCATGCCTTATGTTGATCGAGATATTCGATTGGCAAAGGAATCGGATAAGGTTACAAGGTTAGTTGATTACCCAGTCGACCTTCGTTTTAATTCGGGTAGTCACATTACCATGCTAGACGGCATTTGTGACTTATGGGCCTTAACGAGGTTAAAATCCCATTGCCGATTTTAAAACGAGCCTACAGGATCGCACACGTAAAAGCCGTGAAATTCGGACTCAATCTAATGAGTCGAATAGCTTAATAGAGTTTAGATAAATCAAGAGTTGATTTTGTCTAACCGCGAATGTGTAAAGATTGAGTTATGAGATAACTTAAAAATTGAGAATTAGAAATTAAGTGTTAGCTTATTGGATCTAATATGATTAATATCCAATAAGAGGAATCAATGGTTGATATTGCATTGGGATTGGTTTTAGGGTTTTATAAATACATGTGTATTAGAGAAAACCCTAACCCTAATCTTTCCTCTCCCTCTCTCCCTCAAGGAGGCCGTCGGTCTGCCCTAGCCAAGAGGAGGCCGCCGCTGGTCAAAGGTGATGTCCGCCTTTTCCCCCTTTTTGGAGAAAGGTTTCTCCATCCGGATTGCCGCTACTCGGCTCCGGCGAAGGTATAGGTCGACACCCGTTTGGTCTTTCTATTTTATTCATGTATGTTAGTTCACAGGCCGGATTTTTCATTGATATTTCTTTATCAATGGAGATCGCCGGGGTGAGAGTCTTTTGAGATTATTTCATAATGGTTGTGGAATTTTTCTCAAAAGATTCTCACATGTGAAACATTCGCCGAGTGTCGGTTTTTGGATTTACAATTCCTTACACATGTTTACGATTAGGTTTTTGAGAACTAATTTTAATTGCTATTCGTATTTCTCGATAAGAGTTATCGTTGGATACTAACAATCTATACCGGATTGTTTCTGGCTTGTGTGTGTGTGAGAGTAGAGGGGAGTCGCGTATATGCAGTCCCTTTTTCGACTACACCCCTGGAATTGTATTTATTTATTTATTTTAGATTTTTATATCTTTATTCGTTTCCATTGTATGCTAGTTTTTGTTTGTTATCCGTTGTGCATATTTTGCTTCTAGCATGCTTGTAGACCCTTGTCGATCCCAACATTTACAAGTCTGAATACCCATGAGGGGTTTAGCTCCTCATGGAGCTATATATGTTCATCAAAATATAAAAGAAAGTATAAATAAAAAGCATTGATGAAAACCCCCTCGCGTAAGATGTGGCCCTGGTCTTGTGCAGCCGCCGGACATCGGTGATGATGCCAATGACGCGCTCCAAACCTCCACGAAGTCCTCTCCGAAACCCTAGCCGCACTCTCTAGAAGTTCGGGAGAAAGATCGGTCAAAAGGTATGTCAAACGTCTCCAAATTCGGCTTTTATAATGATGAGTGTGGCTTTAAATTTTGGACTTATCGGGACTTCACACGGCCGTGTGGAATTAACACACGGGCGTGTGAACTTTCTGTCTGCTGAAAAATTGATTCACACGGTCGTGTGTTAATTCCATACGCCCGTGTGAATTCTCTAGAATTCCGAAATTCGGCCGAAAGTGAACAGTAGCTTGCCAAAACGCTCCCGAGTCCATCAATCTTCATCAAGGCCATTGAATTGGGCACACAATCAATGGTAGATTGTGCCGATTGGTTCAAGTCTCCTTCTTGGCGAAGTTCTCCAAAGCTACACAAGTGAAATTTATTGTGAATTTGACTGCCTTTGTGCCTCTCCAAAGGAGATTGGCACACATTCACAAGTCTAATCTCATGCCTTGTTCCTTACTTGGTCCGAAAACCTCCCAACAACGGCGAACACTATCTAACTTCGTTCTTCTTCTCAAAATTAGCTCCATAAACCTACAATGCATAAGAATACACAAATGAATACTATTTAGTCATAAAATATGATAAAAGATATGTTCATTAACACAAGCACTTATCAGGCACTCTAGGCACTTGTACACTGAATTCCTCCCTGGTAAACTGAGGCCTCTCATAATCTGACAAGGTTCTTCTCAGTTCAAACATCACGGATGGTTCACTAGATTCAACCCGAATTTCTTGTTGCCTTCAAGTTTCTGTTACTTCTCTCAACCTTTGATGCAAAGTTCGTTCGATTTCGTCATAGGGTCCAACTAAATTTGCTTGGCTTGCTCTTGTCATGAGATGGGTAACTCGCACGATAACAACAGCCAAAACTTAGAAACTGAAGAAAACGAGGAAATGAAAATGAAAAAGGAAGAATGGCGAAATATATACAATGATGAAAAACACGAAACAAAATAATGGCCAAATCAACCAACTCTAAGTTTTCTGGATATTTCTCGTGGGTCCGCGGCAACGGCGCCAAAAACATGATGGACAACCCGCAAGTGCACGGGGTCACCAAGGAATACTCCTAGCGCATGCGCGAGGGGGTCGTATTCCCAAGGGCCCGAGAATCTACCCTTACTTCCTCTTCGTATGATTGTTTGGCTTATCAATTTAAGTGTTGTGCAAAGAAAAGTGAAAAGACAATCAACATGCAAGAAAATTACTCTATGGCGGAGGCAATAATCGGAGGGTAGGAACAATGTGAAGAGGGGGTCCTGGATGAGGATTCCTAAGGGGGCTACTAAATTGCGGAAGTTGCTTTAACTAGCATGCAAATGGGTAGTTTGGACTGAGAAACCCCAAAGTAGACCAACCCAATGGTCACCGAAATTGGTCCCTAATCCGGTACAAGTATCGAGTACGGAATTCCTTCGGCTCGAATCCTCACATGATTGCAACGGGAATGATGAGTTTCTCAAGTTAGGGTGAAGACACAATCTAGGTTAACCCTAACAATGGAGGGGTACAAATACCCGATGGTCACGGCGTATTCGTACATGTATCCCTACCAAGCTTGGTAAGCCTAATACTAGGGCAATGGTCATGCTTCCTAGCATTTTCTAAACATTGATACACAGAGTTCTCATACATACCAAGCATTTAAATACACCAAACAAGGTTCACAAACAAGTCCCAAATGCATAAAACTAATCAAGCAAACATCCTACACAAGTTCACCCCCAAGGTTCACCTACATCCGGTGACCTTGGGGTTTAGTTTCTCATGAATACAAAACACTCAAAAAAATACATGGAAACAACCAACAATACAAGGAAAACACTGCCTCAAAAGATAGGGGCCGAATGATGCTTCCAAAGACGCCACCAAAGGGGTGGCTTTCCTTGTCGTTCTTCCCCTCAAATGCGGATCAAGGAGATGGATTTCGCTGTATGTCACTCTCCTCGACGTTCTATCCACGGAAATGGCTTCCAACGGCTGCTCCGAGCCCAGAATTGATGGTGGTGATAAGTAGAACAAGAGCTAGGGCTTCCTCCTCTTGAAAAATGAACTCCAAGCCCTTAAATGGTCATCATTAGGATGTCATGAGGCTACAATAAAAAATGCTAAAGTGCCCCCTGCTACAGGAACTGTGTGCGGTCAGTTATGCATCCATATGGGTGCCCGCATGAACCTCTAGACTTAGCCGTTTTGCCAAAGTCCTCGTGCTACAGTGCTGCTATAGTACCGGGCTCGAAAATGGTCTTTTCCTTACTGATTTCTTCTAAAATCACGCTGGCAAGCTCCCCACGGTACTTCTGTGCCTGTAGCATGAAATAAACCAATTTAGACCAAAAACGGGCATCCACACATATAAAAATACTCGACAAATATGCAAACATACATAAATAATACGTTCAGTTAGGCGTTTATCATTGCGCGAGCAACAGAGTAAACGGTTGAAGTGAATCTTAGTGCTGGTGCTTAATTTAGACTAGGGTTCTTTCACATTGACCAAAGGGTTAGAACTATACATAGGAACAGGGTTTATCACTAGGAATCCCTGGAACTTAAAGCAATCCCACGCAACGTAAGGCTTAGGAAGATAGACTTCCCTAGGGCTTAGTTGACAGGTCAAGGAGAGTCAAAGGTCGTAGTGAAAACCTAATGCCGGGGCATAGTGTTGGGGTTAGTCATGGTTGACCTTAGGTTTGGGAACGTGTGTTTAAGGATATCCTTGACTCAATTAACATCAATAGGAGAGAATAATAACATTGTATTGCACTAGAAGCATAAGTCCTAGAGGTAGCTTGTCTGGGTATCCTACTTTACTCAATGTTTGTCCTACTCTTTTTACTCCTACTTGCACTCTCTCATCTTCCACACTTCTATTTTATTTCCTGTTTCTTTATAATTGCTTACCCATTCATTCATTAATTCTTGTCACACATCACGTAGCTAATTAGTGATACTTATATCTCAAATCCCTAATCCCTGTGGATAGACTACCCACTCACCAGGGTATTTTATTACTTCGACAACCCGTGCACTGTCGAGCTCCTGTCATTTTACTACAGAAGTTGTCACACCCTTAAAGGATAACCTAGATGATTCTCAACCCTAGTGTCATGGCTAAGGGAGAATCAATTACAATTAACATAAAAGATTGGAACTCAATTAAAATCATCAATTAAGAAAACATAATAAAAGTCATAGAAACAATGTCATCCTAGTGTTTACAAGTCCGAATATCCACAAGGGGTTTAGCTTTCCAAGGAGCTATACAAAATCATCAATGTATATGAATCACACAGCATAGCAAACATAGATAAAACCCCCTTATGATACGTGCTGATGGTCTTGGGAAGCCACTGCATCGTCTCCACCGGTTTCCTCGTCAAGCCTAGAGCACACCTCGCCGGATGGTACTAACAAAAGCTCCCCCAATAGCTATCTTCCAAAGGATGCCGATGTTGATGCCGTAGACTCGCTCCAAACCTCCACAAAATCCTTTCCAAACCCTAGCTGCTACAGTGCTCGCTCGCAAGATGTTCCCAATTTCATGTTCTTCATCGAGGCCGTTGAATTGGGCACACAACAAACAGTAGATCATGTCATTTGCTTCTTTTCTCCTTATTGATGAAGTTCTTCAATGCTACACGGGCTAGATTTTTATGAGTGTGACTGCCTTTGTGTCCCTCCAATGGTTGTTGGACACACCCACAAATCTAGAACTAGTGTCTTGATTCTTACTTTGCTCTTTCTTCTCTAAATTTACACCTGGCTGAGGATCCGCAAGTGCATGAGGTCACCAAGTAATACCTCTCATGCAAGCACGAGGGGGTCATATTCCCAAGGGCCTGAGAATCTACTCTTACTTCCTTATCACAATGTTGTTCAATCTACACATTCAATTGATAGAGAAAAATACAAGTAATTGATAAGTGCTTGTGTTATAATAATGCGAAATGTTATTATCTTACAAAGAACATTACTTTTATTAGGTTTTATCACTAAATTGTGTGTATTTGTTTGCTTTTGTGCATTATAGGTTTGTGGAGCTATTTTGGAGAAAAAGAACAAAGTTAGATCATGTTCGCCATTGTTGGGGAGTTTTCGGACCGAGCAAGGAACAAGGCATGAGCTTAGATTTCTGAGTGTGTGCCAGCTACCTTTGGAGGGGCACAAAGACTGTCACATTCACAATAAGTCTAGCTCGTGCTAGCATAGGAGAACTTCACCAATAAGGAGATTTGAAGCAATCGGCACGGTCTACCGTTGATTGTGTGCCCAATTCAATAGCCTCGATGAAGAACAATGAATTTGAGAGCATTTCGGCAAGAGTATTGTAGAAACAGTGTAGTAAGGTACTATAGCAAAAAAACTGTAGCAAGTTCCTGTTAACTGTCTGCTGAAAATCAGCATTCCAGAAGCTTCACGCGGGCATGTGGAAATTTCACACGTTAGTGTGAAATCCTGATTTCAGCCGATTTAAAGCCGCGACTCAGCATTATAAAAGCCCATTTTAGAGACGTTTTGCATATCTTTTAGCTAATCTTTTCTCCCAACTTCTGGAGAGTTGCGGTTAGGGTTTCAGAGAGGACTTTGTGGAGGTTTGGAGCATGTCATCGGCATCGTTATAGACGCTCGGTGGCTGCACAAGACCACTGCCACGCTATATGCAAGGGGGCTTTCATCTATTCTTTCAGTTTGTTTTCACTTTCATAGTTTGATGGATTTGTATAGCTCCAAGAAGAGGGAAACCCCTTGTGGGTATTCGGACTTGTAAACCCTAGGATTATTATGTTTGTTTGACATTGTTATTATGCTTTTCCATTATTGATTCCTAGTGATTAACCCTGTTCCTATGTATAGTTCTAACCCTTTGGTCCAGCTGAAAGAACCCTAGTCTAAATTAAGTCCCAGCACTAAGATTCACTTCAACCCTTCACTCTGTTGCTCACGCAACTAAGCCCTTGGGGAGTTTATCTCCTAGCACCTAACTCTATCTCGACAGCGAATAAATCATGGAACATAGAGGTAGTAAGAATCACATCGGAGGGAAAGGGGATGTTCCGCTACCTCATGACTCACCCTCTCAACCCTCTTCAATCGTAAGTAGTCTAATCCTATAGGAGTTGTCATGCCTCCAAAGGATAACCTAGATTGTACTCACCCTAGTGTCATGGCTAAGGGAAAACAATAACAAGAAGAAATTAAGATTGAAACACAAGTTTGAATACATCAATAATGGAAAAGCATAATAGTAATGTCAAAGAAACATAATAATCCTAGGGTTTACAAGTTTGAATACCCACAAGGGGTGACAGGGGCCCGAAAGTGCACGGGTTGTCAAAGTAATAAAATACCCGGTGAGTGGGTAGTCGAATCCACAGGGAATAGGTACTTAAGGCACAAGATTTCATTATTTAGCTATCACGATGTGTGGAAAGAAATCAGTGAGTGGTAGAGGAATCCCGTAAGTGTACGGGGTCGCCAAGTAATACCTAGTGCAAAAGTACAAGGATCGTATTCCACGGGGCTAAGGGTCTACTATTACTCCTTCATCACCTATTTTCTAACCTAACATCTCAAGCATGATTGTGGTACTCTAACAAGAAAAATATGTATAAACAAATTAAAAGTCAAACAAATGGTTGCAAGTGCTACAGTGATGTGTGAAGGCATATGGATGTGGATCCCCTTGAGGGGTCATCATGAAACATGGATGAACAGTAAAAAGATAGTTCGGGTGATTTAGACTGAAGGATCTCAAGATACCAATTTCTCGGCGATTGAGCCCTAATCCCATATGAATACCTAGTGGAATTTCTTCCTAACTGGTATTCCTACGATTGCATTAAGTACAAGGAGATCCCAATATAAGGGTACCCTAAACCCTAGTTTACCCTTATAGATTAGAGGGCTATTGATACCAAATTTCTCGGCAATATCAATACAAGAAACCCTTATTTGTTCATGAAATATCTAATACACGCGAGTAGGTCATGTCTACATGTACAACTCAATAAAGAGCTACGGATTTCTCCTTCAGGTAGCTCTAGGCATGAAATACAATGAACAAAATCATAAATAAACCTAAACATGATATTAAATGCAAATCATCCAAAATACATGATGAACCCCCAAGGTTCACCGACATCCAGTGGCCTTGGGGGTCTAGTGTGCCATCATACAAACCATAACAACAAAGTAAAGCAAATCACACAAAAAGCTCATAAATGACACTCCCTAGGTGAAATGATGAAGAAGAAGGTGGAGGTCTGGCCGAATGACGCTTTCCCTCGCCCAAAAGGTTGCCAAATGATGCTTCCCCTCGGCTTGGCACCTTGCTCCCTTGATGGTGAAGCTCTCCCTTGTTGATGATGCTCTTGCCTCCTTCTTTGGCTGCAAATCATCATCTTCTAAAAGGTGTCTTCGTTCTTTCCTTCAATATGCTGGCCAAAGGTCCCTTTGTTGAGCCCTAGAACTCCCAATTTATACCCCCGAAGCATACGGGCCGCGAAGGGGGCCATATGGATGTAGATTGGATCAAGGAAACTCCAAATCCCGAGCCTCACGGCGTAGTTAACTGGGCAGTGAAGCATAAGCAAAAATTTCTGGAAAGTCATTACTGGGTCGCAGACTGGGCAGTGAGGATTATGTTTCGATCTCCGGAAGTCCCTCACGCGGTAGCAGACGGGGCCGTGAGGATCATTGGAAATTCTTATGGTTTTCTTGCCCGAATACCCACCAGCTGCTACAGTATGTATGCTACAGTTCTACAGCTGCAGTAGATCTGCTATAGTACCGTGACCCCAGTTTTTTCTCTTTTGTGCCCAAATTATGTCTTCGTGTTCTCCATGGCTTCTACATGCCCTACAAAGAAAATAATACTCGATTAAGCATAAATCGGGCATCAAAATGTGATGAAGTACATGCTAAGTGCAACAAATATGTGTACTAGAATGCATACATTTATATACTTATCAGTGAGTGAGTGCGAAAATAATCGGCAAAAGCAAGAATTAAAAGAGAAGTGTGGAAGACGAGAGAGTGCAAGTAAGAGTAAAAGAGTAGGACTAGCAATGGGAAAAGATGGGTATCCGGACAAGCTACCCTAGGACTTATGCTTCTAGTGCAAGACAATGCTATTATACCTTCCTATTGATGTTAATTGAGTCAAGGAAATCCTTAAATACATGGTCCCAAACCTATGGTCAACCGTGACTAACCCCAACATTATGCTCCGGTCATTAGGTTTCACTACGACCCTTGACTCTCGTTGACCTCTCAACTAAGCTCTAAGGGAGTCTATCTACCTAAGCCTCACACTATGTGGAATTGCATTAAGTTCTAGAGACTCCTAGCTATTAACCCTGTTCTTATGTGTAGTTCTAACCCTTTGGTCCAGGTGAGAGAACCCTAGTCTAAATTAAGTCCCGGCATTAAGATTAATTTTAACCCTATACTTTGGTATTTGCACTGTTAGTGTTAGCCCTAGCCCCAATGCGTTGATCTGAACCTTTATTAGTTATATGTTTTTTAATAAAACCTGGTTTATTTTATCTTACTACATTTCTGTGCATGTATGCTTGGATAGAACTATCCCTGATAGTTTGTTCCGCACAAGTTGCCGAATACATGATTCAGGCAGTAAAACCTTGGTGTGTAAAGGAACAACTTTCTAAACATCCCTAGTCAATTACTGTCATGCGAATGATAGTAAACTAAGATTAGTATGCCTATTGTGTGATGATCATGTTTTACGGATTACAGGACATGTGATGTCAATCAATTGACATAGACACATGTTAGTGAACAGCATGTCTGGATCGATCCGCTCATGAGATCACTACATGGTTGCAAAGTCATAAGTGGTTCTCGTGTAACGGTTATACTGAATCCCTAGACTCAAGGTCGCTATGGAGCTTGGATGAATGTTGGTGTACTTTGACATACGCCTAACGTCATTCGTAACAGAGTGACAAGTGTGGGTATGATTGGGTGCATCGAGATTCATAGCGAGTAACATTTGCGAGGCGAGGGGATTGCCACTCTCTGAGGAGAGAGAATATCACCGGTCACTTGATCGGTTAAACTGAGTAGTGCGTGGCCACGCCCAAGTGAAATGGTAAGGGTTATCATTTATTCGACCTAGTCAATTCACCGAGGATCAAGAAATCGATCGACAAATAAGTAAGGATGACTAAGCTCCATGCCTTATGTTGATCGAGATATTCAATTGGCAAAGGAATCAAATAAGGTTACGAGGTTAGTTGATTACCCAGTCGACCTCCGTTTTAATTCGGGTGGTCACATTGTCATGCTAGACGGCATTTGTGATTTATGGGCCTTAACGAGGTTAAAACCCCATTGCCGATTTTAAACGGGCCTACATGATTGCACAAGTAAAAGCCATGAAATCCGGACTCAATCTAATGAGTCGAATAGCATAATGGTGTATAGATAAATCAAGAGTTGATTTGGTCTAACCGCGAATGTGTAAGGATTGAGTTATGAGATAACTTAAAAATTGAGGGACTTAATTTGAAATTAAGTGTTAGCTTATTGGGTCGAATATGATTAATATCCAATAAGGGGAATCAATGGTTGATATTGCATTGGGATTGGTTTTAGGATTTTATAAATACATGTGTATTAGAGAAAACCCTAACCCCTAATCTTTTTTCTCCCTTTCTCGCTCAAGGAGGCCGCTGGTCCGCCCTAGCCAAGAGGACACCGCCGCCGCCAGTCAAAGGTGCTGTCCGCCTTTTCCCCACCTTTTGGAGAAAGTTTTCTCCATCCGGATTGCCATTACTTGGCTCCGGCAAAGGTATATGTCGACACTCTTTTGATATTTCTTGTTTATTCATGTTTGTTAGTTCACATGCCGGCTTTTTCATTTATATTTCTTTATCAATGGAGATCTCCGGAGTGAGAACCTTTTGAGATTATTTCATAATGGTTGTGGAATTTTTCTCAAAAGATTCTCACATGTGAAACATTCACCGAGTGTCGGTTTTGGATTTACAATTCCTTACACATGTTTACGATTAGGTTTTGAGATCTAATTTTAATTACTATTCGTATTTCTCGATAACGGTTATTGTTGGATACTAGCAATCCATGCCGGATTGTTTCCGGCTTGTGTGTGTGAGAGTAGAGGGGAGTCGCGTATATGCAGTCCCCTTTTTTACTACACCCCTGGAATTGTATTTATTTATTTATTTTAGTATTTTATATCTTTATTCGCTTCCATTGCATGCTAGGGTCCATGCTAGTTTTGTTTGTTATCCGCTATGCATATTTTTGCTTCTAGCATGCTCATAGACCCTTTTTGATCCTAACAGTGCACAATAAAGCCCTAGAGGAGTTTATCACCTAGCACCTAACTCTATCTCAACCGCGAATAAATCATGGAACATGGAGGTAGGGAGAATCACATCAGAGGGGGAAGGGGACGTTCCGCTACCTTACGACTCACCCTCTCAACCCTCTTCAACCCTAAGTAGTCTAATCCTATAGGAGTTGTCACACCTCCAAAGATAACCTAGATTGTTATCAACCCTAGTGTCACGGCTAAGGGAAAACAATAATAAAAGAAAAGAATTTAAGATTGAAACTCAACTTTACTCATCAATTCTGGAAAAGCACAATAGCAATGTCAAAGAAACATAATAATCCTAAGGTTTACAAGTCCGAATACCAACACGGGGTATAGCTCCTCATGGAGCTATACAAATCCATCAAAATAATAATAAGAACACAAATTGAATGCATAGATGAAAACCCCTTTTGCGCGATGTGGCCATGGTCTTGTGCCGCCGTTGGACATTGATGTTGACGCCGATGACGCACTTCAAACCTCCACGAAGTCCTCTACGAACCCTAGCTGCGCCTCTCCAGAAGTTAGGCCAAAGAAAAGCCAAAAAGATCCCCGAACAGTCTCCAAAATGGGCTTTTATAATGTTGAGTCACGGCTTTAAAATTGGACTTATCGGGATTTCACATGGCCGTGTGGAATTTCCACACACCCGTGTGAACTCTCGGGCTTTCTGAATTTCGGCCGAAAATGAAGAGTAGCTTGCTACAATGTTTTGCTACATTACTTGCTAAAGTACTCGCCGAAACGCTCCCGAATTCGTCGTTCTTCATCGAGGCCGTTGAATTAGGCACACAATCAACGGTAGATCTTACTGATTACTTCAGATCTCCTAATTGGTGAAGTTCTCATTGTTAGCATGAGCTAGACTTATTGTGAATGTGACTGCCTTTGTGCCCCTCCAAAAGAGGTTGGCACACACTCACAAGTCTATGCTCATGCCTTGCTCCTTGCTTAGTACGAGAATCTCCACAACAATGGCGAACACGATCGAACTTCGTTCCTTTCCTCAAATTTATCTTCACAATCCTACAATGCACAAAAGTAAACAAATGCACACTTTTTAGTGATAAAATCTGATTAAATCAATGCTCATTACAAGATAATAACGCTTCGCATTACTATAACACAAGCACTTATCAAGGGGTTTAGCTACTCATGGAGCTATACAAATCCATCAAAATAATAATAAGAACACAAATTGAATGCATAGATGAAAACCTCCTTGTGTGCGGTGTGACCGTGGTCTTGCGGTTGTCGGACGTTGATGTTGACGCCGATGACGAGGTCCAAATCTCCACGAAGTCTTCTCCAAACCCTAGTCGGGCCTCTCCAGAAGTTATGTCATAAGAGAGCCAAAAAGATCAAAAAACAGTCTCCAAAATGGGCTTTTATAATGCTGAGTCACGGCTTTAAATTGGCTGAAATCAGGATTTCACAAGGCCGTGTGGAATTTCCACACGCCCATGTGAAATTGCTGAATTGCTAATTTTTTGCAGACAGTGAACAGTACCTGCTACACCAACTTGTTGTAGTGCTGCTATAGTAAACGTGCCGAAATTCTCCCGAATTTGTCATTCTTCATCGAGGCTGTTGAATTTGGCACACAATCAACGGTAGGCCGTACTGATTGATTCAATTCTCCTTATTGGCGAAGTTCTCTTTGTTAACATGAGCTAGACTTATTGTGAATGTGACTGCCTTTGTGCCCCGCCAAAGGAGGTTGGCACACACTCACAAGTCTACGCTCATTCCTTGTTCCTTGCTTAGTCCGAAAACTCCCCAATAACGGCGAACACGATCTAACTTCATTCCTTTCCTCCAATTTATCTTCACAACCCTACAATGCACAAAAGTAAACAAATGCACACTTTTTAGTGATAAAATCTGATTAAATCAATGCTCATTGCAAGATAATAACACTTGGCATTACTATAACACGAGCACTTATCAGTGAGGCTTAGGAAGACGAACTCCTCTAGGGCTTAGTTGACAGGTCAATAAGAGTCAAGGGTCATAGTGAAACCTAATGCCGGGGCATAGTGTCGGGGTTAGTCACAGTTGACCTTAGGTTTGGGACCGTGTGTTTAAGGATTTCTTCGACTTAATTAACATCAATAGAAAAGTATAATAGCATTGTCTTGCACTAGAAGCATAAGTCCTAGGGGAAGCTTGTCCGGGTATCCAACTTTACTCATCGATTGTCCTTCTCTATTTACTCCTACTTACACTCTCTTACCTTCTATTTTTCTATTCTATTTCTTGTTCTTTATAATTGCTTTTACACTCACTCATTGATTCTCTTCACACTTATCGTACACCGTATAGCTAGATAGTGAATTCTTGTGCCTTAAATCCCTATTGCTTATGGATACGACTACCCAGTCACCAGGGTCTTTTATTACTTCGACAACTCGTGAGCTTGCGGGGTACACACGCAAGGGGTATATCAAGGTTTTGGTGCAGTTGCCGGAAATAGGCTTATTTTTTATACTTGCTTGTTGGTATTTTAGCTATTCACTTCGTTTTTTATTTCCACGCTTCTTTTATCTATCATCATTCTGACATGACCCCTTGCGTGTATCCCGCAAGTGCACGGGCTTGTCAAAGTAATAAATTAACCGTGGTGAGTGGGTAGTCGTATCCACGGGAATAGGGATTTAAGACAAGAGATTTCACTATTTAGCTAAGCGGTGTACGGTAAGTGTGAAGAAAATCAATGAGTGAGTGTGAAAGCAAATATAAAGAGATAAGAATTAAAAATAGAAAGATGGAAGGTGAGAGAGTGCAAGTAGGAGTAAATAGAGAAAGACAAGCAATGAGTAAAGTTGGGCACCCGGACAAGTTACCCTTAGGACTTATGCTTCTAGTGCAAGACAATGCTATTATACTTTCCTATTGATGTTAATTGAGTCGAGGATATCCTTAAACACAAGGTTCCTAACCTAAGGTCAACCGTGACTAACCCCAACATTATGCCATGACATTAGGTTTTGAGTAGGATCCTTGACTCTAGTTGACCTGTCAACTAAGCCCTAGGGGAGTCCGTATTCCTAAGCCTCACACTACGTGGGATTGCTTTAAGTTCTAGGGATTCCTAGTGATAAACCCTGTTCTATATATAGTTCTAACCCTTTGGTCCAGGTGGAAAACTCTAGTCTCAATTAAGCCTCAGCATTAGGATTCACTTCAACCCTTCACTCTGTTACTCGCGCAACTAAGCCCTAGGGGAGTTTCTCTCCTAGCACTTCACTCTATCTCGAATGCTAAGAAATTGGGGAACGCAGAGGTAGGAAAAATCACATTGGAGGGGAAAGGGGACGTTCTGCTAGCTCACGACTCACCCTCTCAACCCTCTTCAATCTCAAGTAGTCTAGCACTATAGGAGTTGTCACACCTCCATAGGATAACCGAGATTGTTCTCAACCCTAGTGCCATGGCTAAGGGAAAACAATTACAAGAAGCAATTAAGATTGAAACTTGAATTTATTAATCAATAATGGAAAAGGATAATAACAATGTCATAGAAACATAATAGTCCTAGGGTTTACAAGTCCAAATACCCACAAGGGGTTTAGCTCCTCATGGAGCTATACAAATCGATCAAAAGATAAAGATGAAAACAAATTGAAAGCATAGATGAAAATCCCCTTGCGTATGGTGTGGCCGTGGTCTTGTGCGGCCACCGGATGTCGATGGCGATGCCGATAATGCACTTCGAGCTCCACAAAGTCCTCTCCGAAACCCTAGCCGTCCTCTGCAGAAGTTGGGAGAAAAGATTGATGGAAAAGAAGATCTGTAAAAAGTCTCCAAAATGGGCTTTTATAACGTTGAGTCGCGGTTTAAATTCGGCTGAATTGGGATTTCACACGGCCGTGTGGAATTTCCACACGCCCGTGTGAAGTTGCTTGAATGCTGATTTTCAGTAGACAGTGAACACTAACTTGCTACAATATTTTCCCATAGTAACTTGCTGCAGTACTTCTACAGTACCTTTCCGAAACGCTCCTGAATTCACCGTTCTTCATCGAGGCCATTGAATTGGGCACACGATCAATGGTAGATCGTGCCGATTGCTTCAAATCTCCTTATTGGTGAAGTTCTCCTAAGCTACACAAGTTAGACTAATTGTGAATGTGGCTGCTCTTGTGCCCCTCCAAAGGAGGTTGGCACATACTCATAAGTCTAGGCTCGTGTCTTGTTCCTTGGTTTGTCTGAAAACTCTCCAACAATGAAAAAAATGATATAACTTTGTTCTTCTTCTTCAAATTAGCTTCAGAAACCTACACTTAAGCAGTACTATAACACAAGCATTTATCAAACTCTCCCACACTTAAGCATTTGCTTGTCCTAAAGCAAAAATAACACGTGAAAGTACTTGGGAAGAACAATTGAATGTGCTCAGCCTTAGGTTTACAAAAAAATGTGCAAAACAAGCATTCTACAAGTAAGGGGAAATAAAAACATTGCATAAGATTATCATTGCTCTAGCTAAAAACTCGAATAAAAAAGAAAGAGAACTTGAAAATGTGTAAGTGTGTGTGAATTCACTCTTGAGAGACAAAAGAGTACTCCTCAAACTCTTGTTGCAAGGACTTATTTATGTACACAAAGTAGAGAGGTAGTAGCTTTACTCAACCTCTAAGGTAGCTCTTTCCTAGGCGGCCGCCAAAGGTGGCTTTCACGCTTTCAAGGAGGTAGCTTTTTCTACCGGGGTAGTAGCTTTCACGCTTCCCATGAGATAACTCTTTCTCTCATTAGGGAATAACTCATATCTGACTTATGAGAGTAGCTACATACTTCATAGGAGATAGCTCTTTCCTCCCCAAATGCAACGATAAAAGCTAAACTAATATTCACAGGATCACAAGTTTTTTTTTGTTTTTTTAGCAATATAGCACTTAAAAACATACTAAGCAATACTAAACTAGTCCTTAAAACTTTGAGTTTGAATTTCCAAAAGAGTTCAACAGTGAGTTGTGCAATATGGGATAATCGAGCAAAAATTCCCTAAAATTCAAGTGAAACTAGAGCATGATAGGATACAATGTTAAAAATTCTCCTAAACTCTAAGAATACCACCGTTGCAACTAAGGTGAAACGCCATAGGCTACATGAGCATAAGCAATTGAATGCACAAGTAAAGGTGTGTGCAATGTGAACTCCCCCACACACTTAAGATGTACATTGTCCCTAATGTACGCATGCAAGCACAAGAACAAGTAAAGAGTTGCAAAATAATTAGTGTGGAAGTAGGCAATTGAAACATTACTCCCCTGAACTCCAAGTGTTGCGTTTGACGGAGCTAGGTTTATTGAGAGTTGAGTCTCAATGGTTTATAGAGCACAGATGGTCCCATGACCGTGCGTATGACTATTCCTCAAATTCCTTACATCCAAGACCATCTGCACACATACACAAGGGTTCAGTATAGCTCAAGAAGAATCAAAATAAAACTCGAGTAAAAGATACAGAAATGAAATATAACTCGAGAGAAATAAAAGATAAATAAAAGATAAACTCAGAAGGAAGATCCTTTCTGAGTGCTACAATGTCCAAAACAATGCGAAAAAATCCAAAAGAAAGAAAACTAAGATAAATTACGACGCCTCAGAGTCGGTGTCCTGTGTCGATGACTCAGGTGTTGCTGTTGACTCTGAGGTCGCTGGTGGATCAGTTGATGGTGAAGGAGACGGTGGTGGTGTCGAGGCTCTGGACTGCACCACGAAAGAAGATGTCAACAAATATCACTCTAGTAACTGAAGGATGGCGGTGAGCTGTGTCGACGTGTGCAGAAACTGTGCCACCTGTGTGTCCCTAACCTCAACCAACTCACACTGTAGGACACCCAAAGCACTCTCGAGGCGCTCGAACCTGTCCTGACCTCAAGAGGGAGAAAAGATGCGCGCTGGAGGTAGCTCCAATGCTGTGGGTAGTGCCTCGGTCTCTACCTGCTCTGGGGGTGGCTCCAATGCTGCCTGCTACCCCTCAGTGGCTGCTGTCTGGGGGACGATCATGGAATAGACTCCTGGTTCTTATCTGCGGACCATCCCCATCATCCTCAGAGTCTCCATGCCCAAATGGAGCTGGTGTAGAAATCTTCTTGGCCCCGCGGACTCCGTCCAGAAGTCCTAATCTGATAATCAATCGTGTGACATACGTGCCTGAGAAGATAACTCCGACCCTGGGGTACTGGCCCTGGTGGCGGATGTAATCTGCTACAATGTTCCCCAGGTGGAGTGGCTTGCTCTCCACTATAGAATATAAATAGAGGAGCTCCTAGTGACTCAAAACACCGGTGCTGTGTCCTCGGCCACTCATTGATAGGATAAGTATGGCGTGGATGTATCTGTGAGAAGCCCTAGACAAGCACATGGCCTTGGACACCCCCGGCTCATACTTCCCCTATCAGTATATGATAAGTGCTCGTGTTATAGTAACACGAAGAGTTAATATCTTATAATGAACATATCTTTTATCAGATTTTATCACTAAATTGTGTGCGTTTGTGTATTCTTATGCATTGTAGGTTTGTGGAGCTAATTTGGAGAAAAATAATGAAGTTAGATCTTGTTCACCGTTGTTGGGAAGTTTTTGAACCAAGCAAGGAATAAGGCACGAGCCTAGACTTGTGAGTGTGTGCCAACCTCTTTTGTAGAAGCACAAAGGCTGTCACATTCACAATAAGTCTAACTCGTGCGGCTTAGGAGAACTTCACCAAGGAGGAGACTTGAGGCAATCGGCACAATCAACCATTGATTTTGTGCCCAAATCAATAGCCTCGATGAAGAACAATGGATTCGGGAGCATTTGGGTGAGCACTGTAGCTTGTTATTGTAGTAAAAACTGTATCAAGCGACTGTTCACTTTCTGCCGAAATTCAGAATTCGAGAGAGTTCACACGGGCGTGTGGAAATTCCACATTGCCGTGTGAATTAATTTTCCAGCAAGCCAGAAACTTGACACGCCCGTGTGGAAATTCCACACGGCCATGTGAAGTCCCGATAAGTTCAAATTTAAAGCCGCACTCAACATTATAAAAGCACGATTTGGAGACTTTCAAGATATCTTCTGACCTAACTTTCTTCCCAATTTCTGGAGAGTGCGGCTAGGGTTTCGGAGAGGACTTCATGGAGGTTTGGAGCACGTCATTGGCATCGTCACCGACGTCCGACGGCCGCACAAGACCACAGCCACACCATACGCAAGGGGGTTTTCATCAATGTTTTTAATTTGTGCCTTCTTTTATATTTTGATGAACATGTATAGCTCCACGAGGAGCTAAACCCCTCGTGGGTATTCAGACTTGTAAAACCCTATGATTATTATGTTTCTATGACATTGCTATTATGCTTTTCCATTATTGATGAATAAATTCGAGTTTCAATTTTAATTATCTTTTGCTATTGTTTTCCCTTAGCCGTGACACTAGGGCTAAGAGCAATCTAGGTTACCCTTTAGAGGTGTGACAACTCCTATAGGGTTGGACTACTTAGGATTGAACAGGGTTGAGACGGTGAGTCGTGAGGTAGCGAAGCATCCCTTTTCTCCTCCTATGTGATTTCTCCCTACCTCCGTTTTCCTTGATTTATTAGCAGTCAAAATGCAGTATCATAGCTTGGGGCTTAATATAGACTAGGGTTCTTTCACCTGGACCAAAGGGTTAGAACTACATATAGGAACAGGTTTAATCACTAGGAATCCCTAGAGGTTAAAGCAATCCCACGTAGTGTTAGGCTTAGGTAGATAGACTCCCTTGGGGCTTAGTTGCGCAAGCAACAGAGTGAAGGGTTGATGTGAATCCTAATGCCGAGAGATAGTGTTGGGGTTAGTCACGGTTGATCTTAGGTTTGGGACCGTGAGTTTAAGGATTTCCTCGACTCGATTAGCATCAATAGGAAAGTATAATGGCATAGTCTTGCACTAGAAGCATAAGTCCTAGAGGTAGCTTGTCCGGATACCCTATTTCATCTATTGCTAGTCTTTCTCTAATTCACTTCTACATGCACTTTCTTGTCTTCCATCTATCTATTTAATTTCTTGTCTTTTATTCTCATTACTTCCACAATTTACTAACCAATCTTATTATCACTTTTCATACACCACACAACTAAGTAGTGCAATCTTGTGTTTTAAATCCCTATTCCCTGTGGATTCGACTACCCACTCACCAGGGTAATTTTATAACTGTGGGGGGATTTGATAAGTGCTTGTGTTATAGTACCGCGAAGCGTTATTATCTTACATTGAGAATATCTTTTATCAGGTTTTATCACTAAATAGCATGCATTTGTGTATTCTTATGCATTGAAGGTTTGTGGAGCTAAATTGGAGAAGAAAAACGAAATTAGGTCGTGTTCGCCGATGTTGGGAAGTTTTCGGACCAAGTACGGAACAATGCACGAGCTTGTACTTGTGAGTGTGTGCCAACCTCATAAGGAGGGGCACAAAGGCAGTCACATTCACAACAAGTCTAACTCGTGTAGCTTAGAAGAACTTCATCAGGAAGGAGACTGATAAGTGCCAAAATACATCATGTTTTAGCTATGATGTTCTTGTACATTCATGCAACTTATGTGTATTTTCGATGAGTTTTTGCGCACTTGATGTTTTATTTTCATTTCAGGGTTTCGAGGACCAAGTGCGCAAGTTTCGACCGTATTCGTGTCATTCCGGGGAAGATTGAAGAAGAAACGAAGAGTTGGAGCACCCTGGAAGCCGACGCGCCGCACACGGACACATTTTCTCGGCCGTGTGCGGGCACTGTGCGGCCCGCACAGTGGCCGCACAAGGGAGACAGAGAGGTGTGCGGCCAGTGTGCGGCCCGCACACTGGCCGCACAGCACAGCCAGAAGGCTGTGCGGGCACTGTGCGGCCCGCACAGTGCCCGCACACCTTCGGGCTATATATGCTTGTTCTGAAGAGTTTTTGAGGGGATTTTGGGTTCTCATCCGGCCTCCACTTGTCCTAGACTTCATTTCACCATTTCTCGAGGGATTTTGGAAGGATTTTCGGCTAGATTCGAAGGAGAGAAGAAGGGGAAGACGTTGAGAAGCTTCATAGGGCTCGCCTGCGCGGATCCGACGAGCTACGCCATCAACCCTAGTCGACATCTTCAAGGGGGTTTTTCTTGTTTTTATTGGATGGAATTGTTGTATGATGAGCTCCTTAGTTTTGTGATGTTGAACTAAACCTCCCAAGGCCGCCGTGCTCCCGGTGAACCTTGGGAGGAGACTTTGTATGAATGACCTATATTTTGCCTTAAATGAATGTGTTAGTTTGATTGTTTGGTTTTAATTCATCATCATGTTGTTCATTCTACAATGGATGGATTCCGTAGAATTGATTTTGAATGATACTTGTTTGGCGGGATGCTAGCTTGTATTAGGTCCTTTGATGAGTTAAAGAGGGTAACATGTATTAATACACCGGAGGTTCCGGGTGTTAATAGCCTCCCGCGCGATTAGGGTTAATTTAGCCGAGAGCGTGCATTAGATTAACCCTAATCAAGACTCCTTGTTCTCATTGACATCGTAGGGGTATTTTCTGGATAGAGAAACCCGTACTGGATTAGGGCTACACTACGGAGGTTCCGGGGTAGTCGACATCCGAGTCTAGCGGACCGAAACCAAGCCAACCCTAGTTTTATAATTATCTTGGTCATTCGTATTTAGTCTTCTCCCGGGGGAATCCTCGCCCGAGGCCTTCCATAATTATTGGATTCTTCATCTCTATTTTATTCCGGATTGAGTTTTATCTTATTTGCATTTCTTTACTTGTTTTTATTATTTTAATATTGCTTCAACCTTGTTTCGATCGACTAGAAAGTGACTCCCAAAAGGAAGTAATAGTAGATCTCGGGCCCTTGGGAATACGACCCTCCTCGTGAGGTTTATTACTTGACGACCCGTGCACTTGCGGCCGGGGAGTCGCGTGCTAGCTCTGTAGCTAGTCGCGCGCTCGCTCATCAAGTTTTTGGCGCCGCTGCCGGGGAACATCCGAGAATACTAGGAAAACTTTTGGATCATTGCTCTAGTCATTTCGCTTTCATTTGTAATTATCAATCTTTTATTGTTTTTGTTTTCGTCATTTTTTATATATTCACTAATATCTCTTTTGTCTTTTGTTTTCTCAGGCGTTCTGTGCATGACTCGTGCAAACCCCACTGGGTTTGTAGAGCCGAACGAAGAAATTGAACGCGTTATACACCAACGGTTAAGAGAAACTCAAGTGGGTTCCTCCTCGGGATCAGTTGCTGCACCTGAATCAGTTCCTATAGCTATGGCCGAAGAGAGAAGAACTTTGTCTGACTATGAGAGGCCACAGTTTACTGGGGGAGGGTTTAGTGTGCAAGCTCCGGCTGCCAGTGCAAGCAATTTTGATTTGGCTAGACCAATCGGCATGATACAGAATTCAGTGCAGTTCGATGGCTTGGCCGATGAGGACCCGAATGAGCACCTATCCCGATTCCTCCAAATGTGCTCAACTTTCAAAGTCAATGGCCTATCTGATGATGCAGCTAGACTCCGTCTTTTCCCATTCAGTTTGCGGGGCGCCGCTTACAGGTGGCTCACATCACTCGTCCCGGGTTCCATAAAGACATGGGAGGAGATGGTAAACAAGTTTATGGGCCGCTATTTTCCTCCAAGCAAGGCTGCTAGATTAAGGCAAGAGATCTCGGCCTTCAGTCAAAGAGACTCCGAAACTGATAAGTGTCTAAATGTATGTGTTTTAACATACATATTTTGTTCACTTAGCATGTGTTTTTATATGAATGGATGCCCGTTTTATGCTTAATTGAGCATTATTTATGTTGTAGGGCATGGAGGAGCCATGAGGAACATGATAATACGATTTGGGCGAAAAAGGATGAAGAATCAAGGTGCTGGAGTACTGCAGCATGCGGGGCCGTATAAGGGGCCGTGAGCACCAAAAGACAGGGATTTTCAACTAGCTCTCACGGCCCCCTATCCACCCCGGGATCCATTCATCCACCCCGGGATGCACCCCCACATGAGACAGGTTTTGCCCTATTTTTGCCTATCTATCCACCCCGGGATGGATCTATCCACCCCGGGATCCTGCGGGAGTATATATAGAGGTTTTTAGGGCACACAAAAAAAACTTCTTGGCCGGCATCTAAAGGAAAGAAACGAAAAAATCTTTGAGGAGACGACGATTTGGAGCCAAGGAAGGGGGCAAGAACATCATTTTAAAAGGGGAGAAGCTTCACCATCAAGGAGGCAAGGATCCAAGTCAAGGGAAGCGTCATTCGGCATCTCTTGGACGGGGGAAAGCGTCATTTGGCCGGACCTCCACCTCCTCCTTCACCATTTCATCTAGGGAGTGTCATTTATGAGCTTTTTAAGTGATTTACTTTGTATTCTTGTTGTTACTTGCTTGATGGCACACTAGACCCCCAAGGCCACCGGATGTTGGTGAACCTTGGGGGGTTCATTATGTATTTTGGATGATCTTTACTTAATTGCAAGCTTGGTTTGGTTTAAGATTTAGTTCATTGTGCTTTATGTCTAGAACTACCATATGGAGAGATCCGTAGTTCTTTCTTGAATTATACACGTAGACGTGACCTACTCACGTGTATTAGGTCATTAATGAATTAAAAGGGGTTACTTGTATTGGCACACCGAGAAATTGGGTGTCGATAGCCCTCCGAGCTTTAAGGATAGACTAGGGTTTAGTGTATCCTTATTTTGGGATCTCCTTATACTTAATGCAATCGTAGGGATGTTGGTTAGGAAGAGATTCCGACCAATATCCGTATGGGATTAGGGTTCAATCGCCGAGAAATTGGGGTTGATCTAATCTTGAGATCCTTCGGTCTAAATCAACCAAGCTACCTTTCATCCTTCATCCATGTATCATGATGACCCCTCAAGGGGATCCACATCCATAGGCCTTTACTCTTCATTGTAGCACTTGCAACCATATTATATGCTTTTAAATTTGTCTAATTACATCGTATTTATTTCTTTGCTTCAAAAGAACGTACATCAATGCTTGTTTGGTTAGGTTAGATAATAGGCGATGGAGGAGTAAGAGTAGCTCCTTAGCCCCGTGGAATACGACCCTTGTGCTTTTGTGCAAGGTATTACTTGGCGACCCGTGCGCTTGCGGATCGATTCAATCAAGTTTTTGGCGCCGTTGCCGGGGAGTTCTAAGGAATTCTGAGAAACTTCTAGCCTATTGCTCTAGCCATTTATTTATTTATTGTTCTTTTCTTTTCTTTTGTTTTCATTTCTTTTGAGCTTGACTTGTCCTATCTTTCTTGATTTTGCAAGGTACCGTGTATGACACGTGGGTATCCGGCGGACTTAGTTGTGCCGGATAGTGAAATTGAGAGGACTTTGCATCGTAGAAGAAGAGAAATTGGTGAAAGCTCAAGTGAGCAAAACATTCCTGTTGAGGATTTGTCTTCATCCGTCATGGCCGAGGAGAGACGAACATTGTCCGAATATGAAAGGCCACAATTTACGGGTGAAGAATTTAGTGTCCAAGCACCCAGTATTGCAACCAATAATTTCGAAATCAAGGCAAGCACAATTGGAATGGTCCAGAATTCGGTACAGTTTAATGGTCTTGCAAATGAAGATGCACATGATCACCTAGCCCGTTTTCTCCAAATTTGCTCTACATTCAAGATAAATGGGGTAACGGATGATGCTATCCGGTTGCGTCTTTTCCCATTCAGTCTTAGGGACGCGGCCTACCGTTGGCTCACATCTCTACCGCCGGGGTCGATCAAGACATGGAAAGACATGGTCGAGAAATTCCTTGGGAGATACTTTCCTCCTAGCAAAGCGGCAAGATTGAGGCAAGAAATTTCAGCCTTTAAGCAAGGAGAGTCCGAAAGTTTATTTGAAGCTTATGAGAGATTCAAGGACCTTCTTCGAAGATGCCCTCACCATGGGTTTGCTTCATGGATGCGGGTGCAAATCATCTACAATGGGCTGAATTATGCCACTCGCCAACTCATTGATGCCGCGGCGGGTGGATCACTTAGCAACAAGTATCCCGACGAGGCCGAGCAACTACTTGAGTCCATGGCAAGCAATGAATCTCATTGGGCCTCAAGAGGAACACCACAGAAAGGGGCCGGAATTTATGAAGTTAAGGCCGATGATGCTCTAGCCGCAAAGGTCGAGATGTTGTCCAGGAAGATTGATATGCTCATGGGTAGCAGTTCCAAGTCTGAAGCCGTCATGAGTTGTAGCACTTGTGGAGGTGGACATGTCACCACTCAATGCCCTATTGCTAGCTCCTCCGTCGCACCCATTGAGACTGTTGACTACATTGGGAGCCCAAGGCCGCAAGGAAATCCTTACAGCTCTACCTACAATCCGGGGTGGAAATACCACCCTAACTTCTCTTGGAATCAAGGACAGCAACAAAAGGGTGGCCCCCCTCAGAATCCTCAAGCACAACCACCTTTGCAAGAGAAGAGATTTACCACCGAAGATGTACTTGCCAAGTTCATGATTGGCACCGAATCACGATTTAACAGTATAAATTCGCAACTCAGTGACTTTGGGTCCATTATGAGAAATCTTCAAGCCTCGGTGCAATCTCTTGAGCATCAAGTGGGGCAACTTGCCAAGGCAAATGCAGAACGACCTTCAGGAAGTCTTCCTAGCAACACCGAAGAGAACCCAAGGGAGCAACTGAAGGCCATTGCCCTAAGAAGTGGAAGGCAAGTGGAGACAAGGGTCGAAATTGACCCAAGTGTCAAGGAAGCAGGGATAACCCTCGTGGAAGATCCCAAATATGCTGAAGAAGTTGTTGAGAAGGATGATCGGGGAGGAAACAATGAATCTCATCTTCGGGGAAAATCAAATCCACCCGAGTACAAGCCTCCAATTCCCTATCCGGCTAGATTGAAACAAGACAAGGAGGATGTGCAGTTTAGAAAATTCATCAACATCTTCAAACAGCTCCACCTCAATATCCCGATCGTTGAAGCTTTAACGCAAATGCCCAAGTATGCCAAGTTTCTGAAGGAGCTCCTCACCAATAAAAGAAAATTAGAAGAGGAAGGCACAGTGGCACTCTCGGGAAATTGTTCGGCTATTTTAGAAAAGAAGCTCCCACAAAAATTGAGAGATCCGGGAAGTTTTATAATTCCTTGTGTGCTTGAAGGAGGAGTTCAAGAAAATGCATTAGCGGATTCGGGGGCAAGCATCAACGTCATGCCCTACACCATGTACTTGAAGCTTGGCTTGGATGAGCTTAAACCCACAAGGATGACTCTACAATTGGCGGATCGATCAACAAGAAAACCTCGTGGGATTGTGGAGGACGTGATTGTTCGAGTAGATAAATTGGTCTTTCCTGTGGATTTTGTCATCATGGATATTGATGAAGATGTGGAGACACCGTTAATTCTTGGTCGGCCATTCTTAAGTACCTCTGGTGCCCTAATTGATCTCAAGGGAGGAAAACTAACACTTAGGGTTGGAGAGGAGGAAGCAGTGTACACGTTGCCGGCGGCCATGAAACATTCCCTTGACCATGACGACACATTATATTTTGTTGATGAAACTGATCGATTAATTTCTACTTGTGTGCAGGAGGTGCTATCATTAAATCCTTTGGATGAATACTTAGAGGAGGTGGAGGACAAAGAACAAGAAGAACCCCACAATCCCCCTCCAAGTCACAATTTGAAGAAACCAAAGGAGGAAGTGATATGTACCAATGCCAAGGAAAAAGAGAAGAAAGAATCAATGTTGAAGAAAATTTGGAGGGAAGTACGGGGGAAGAAAAAGAAAGGTACCAACCCCCGTCGTTCAAAATCTCATGGAGGGAAGGTAAAATTTGAACCCCTCTTTGATCATGAAAAAGTTAATGTCTATTCGTTGATGTCTTTGAACTTGCCGGGTAACAATGTTGTTTCAAGCTTAACCGGGGGTAACTTCAAGCTCTTTGAACCCCCATGAGGTAAGAAAAAAGGTACGTCAGGCTCGTGACGTTAAACAAGCGCTTCTTGGGAGGCAACCCAAGCATTCGGGGGTCTTTAGTTCACTTTTCGTATTTTGGATGTTCATCTTATTGTTGTAGTCGCCGTTTTTCTTTACTAGCTTTGAAATTGAATAAGTCCATGCTAGCTTTTCTCTTGTCATCTTAAGAGTGGTGTAATCATTTTATTTGTTGAGTGTTGCTTGTTTTTGTTGTCATTTTGTGCATTAGATCAATTTGTTTCATGTTTCGTTCAAGTTGGTGGTGTTCTATAATGTTTCAATGTCATCCTTAGCCATTTGGAGAAGAAAAATTCCAACTTTTGAGTGATTTCCAGGTCCTCACGGCCCTAAGGGGGCCGTTTGGAGGGCCATGAGACGATTCCAGTGAGTTTGGCTTGTGTCTCACGGCCCCCCTCACGGCCGTATATGGGGCCGTGACAAATTTCCAGTGAAAATGGCCTAGGGCTCACGGTCCCCTTCACGGCCGTATGGGGGGCCGTATGCCACGGGTCCTGGACCTATATCCTCACCATTTTCTTCATAACTCTCTCATTTCTCATCCGTTTTCCCTCATTCTTTCACCATTTTTCTTCATTTTTCTTCCTCTACACGAATCTACTACTTCCAAGGACCTAATTTGCATGATTTATTGGGAGTTTTGCCATCATCTTCACCTATCCTTTAAGGTACCCCTTTCTAAACCCTAGGTGTTGAGCATGAATGTTTCTTCTTCCTCTCCCCTATTTTTTCAAGTTGAATGGATGCCAATATTGTGGGAGATTGGTTGTGTGTTGTTTTTGTCAGTTTTTGGAGTAATTTGAAAGCTTTGTAAAAATTTTTATGCTCCATGTACAAGGGAAGCTCTTGCAAAAAAATTTTTGGGAGTTACTGTAGCAATTTTTTTTAATTCTTTCACACTCCTCCATGAGCACCCTTGATTTTATTGTATTTGGGCCTAGTATTGTATCATCTTTGTTATCCAATAGCAACACTTGCAATATGAGTGAATTGGACATCATGATATTGAACGAACATGGATTTGCTTGGATGATGTTTTTGTTCCATTGTTTTTCTTTTGTTAGTTGTTTGTTGTGTTTGTGTTTATTCTTGTTGTGTTCTTTTTGTGTTTGGTTTTAGTTTTTGCTTGATTACTCCCCGTCCCTCCTTTCTAAATTTCGTGGAATGATGATGTGCCCTTTTTGCCTTGCAGGCATTGAGGGTAGTTTGGTGAGCCTCCCCACATTTTGTGGAAGCCGGGCCCGACATGTAGAGCTCGCCGTACACTTTTGTCGGGTCACACTTCGCCATTCTTACCAAATAAACCGGGGAAGTTCGTTTTCACCCTCCTCCTTTGTTATTATTGTGTATATTGCCTCTATTTTCATGATTAGTGTACATTGAGGGCAATGTACAACACTAGGTGTGGGGATGGGTGTATCTACATGTATTAGGTCAACTTTACATGCTAGTGTCATCAATAATGGCTTGTTACTTTCTTGTGAGATTCTTCAAGTGTGAATTAATGATTGATGTGAGTTACATTTTTTCTTGTTGTGCTCTATTGAATCCTGTTTCACCTCTAGTATTGTTCTGTGCACTGAGTCTTTTGTTGATGCCCTGGGAATAGCCTGCTTGACTTTCTTAACTCTCTTGTATGCCTAACACACAAGTTTGAGTACTTAGCCTTAGACTACTAAGTTCTATCCTTCAATGAATACTTAAGAACTTCTAAGTCTTGTTGAGCTAATCCTAGGTTTGTTACTTGTAGTGCAGTCTAAAGGTTTGATTTAGGGTATGTAAAAAAAAAAAAAAAAAAAAAAAAAAAAAAAAAAAAAGAGTCTATGTCAGTATTCCTCTGCTAATGGAGCATGAATGCGTCTATGTAGACTGTAATCGAGTAGTTGGGTGACTCTTGTGCCTAACCAGCATGTGCATCCTCCAGAAAGATTTTTGTGCAGTCTACGTTAGGCGGACTCGAAAAAAAAAAAAAAAAAAAAAAAAAAAAAAAAAAAAAAAAAGTGTATATACATTTAAATAAAACCCTAGTGATCTCTCAGACTGCCTACTTGAATTCGTGAGTGGAAATGGAATTTAGTTTCACGTATAGACTTAGAAGGATCTTTTTTGTTCATTGCAGTGGCACTTAGCCTTTTAAGACTTAGTACTCTGTACTTGTGGAGTGATTAGCATATAGAGCTGTACTGATTGAAGTCATAGGGCTAGACCATGTCAGGGCAAATGAGATGAAAGATTCACCTACACTGTACAGACATATAAGAGGTGAGACAGGATCTGTTTGTTGTACGTATTGACTGTAACTCGACATCTGTATATCATTATTCTATACTTGTATAATCTCGTATTTGTTTGAGCCGGAGATGTACATTTAGCCACTTATCATTCCCTTTGTTTTTCATGATTTGTTTGCTTGGGGACAAGCAAACGCTTAGGTGTGGGGATGTTTGATAAGTGTCTAAATGTATGTGTTTTAACATACATATTTTGTTCACTTAGCATGTGTTTTTATATGAATGGATGCCCGTTTTATGCTTAATTGAGCATTATTTATGTTGTAGGGCATGGAGGAGCCATGAGGAACATGATAATACGATTTGGGCGAAAAAGGATGAAGAATCAAGGTGCTGGAGTACTGCAGCATGCGGGGCCGTATAAGGGGCCGTGAGCACCAAAAGACAGGGATTTTCAACTAGCTCTCATGGCCCCCTATCCACCCCGGGATGCACCCCCACATGAGACAGGTTTTGCCCTATTTTTGCCTATCTATCCACCCCGGGATGGATCTATCCACCCCGGGATCCTGCGGGAGTATATATAGAGGTTTTTAGGGCACACAAAAAAAACTTCTTGGCCGGCATCTAAAGGAAAGAAACGAAGAAATCTTTGAGGAGACGACGATTTGGAGCCAAGGAAGGGGGCAAGAACATCATTTTAAAAGGGGAGAAGCTTCACCATCAAGGAGGCAAGGATCCAAGTCAAGGGAAGCGTCATTCGGCATCTCTTGGACGGGGGAAAGCGTCATTTGGCCGGACCTCCACCTCCTCCTTCACCATTTCATCTAGGGAGTGTCATTTATGAGCTTTTTAAGTGATTTACTTTGTATTCTTGTTGTTACTTGCTTGATGGCACACTAGACCCCCAAGGCCACCGGATGTTGGTGAACCTTGGGGGGTTCATCATGTATTTTGGATGATCTTTACTTAATTGCAAGCTTGGTTTGGTTTAAGATTTAGTTCATTGTGCTTTATGTCTAGAACTACCATATGGAGAGATCCGTAGTTCTTTCTTGAATTATACACGTAGACGTGACCTACTCACGTGTATTAGGTCATTAATGAATTAAAAGGGGTTACTTGTATTGGCACACCGAGAAATTGGGTGTCGATAGCCCTCCGAGCTTTAAGGATAGACTAGGGTTTAGTGTATCCTTATTTTGGGATCTCCTTATACTTAATGCAATCGTAGGGATGTTGGTTAGGAAGAGATTCCGACCAATATCCGTATGGGATTAGGGTTCAATCGCCGAGAAATTGGGGTTGATCTAATCTTGAGATCCTTCGGTCTAAATCAACCAAGCTACCTTTCATCCTTCATCCATGTATCATGATGACCCCTCAAGGGGATCCACATCCATAGGCCTTTACTCTTCATTGTAGCACTTGCAACCATATTATATGCTTTTAAATTTGTCTAATTACATCGTATTTATTTCTTTGCTTCAAAAGAACGTACATCAATGCTTGTTTGGTTAGGTTAGATAATAGGCGATGGAGGAGTAAGAGTAGCTCCTTAGCCCCGTGGAATACGACCCTTGTGCTTTTGTGCAAGGTATTACTTGGCGACCCGTGCGCTTGCGGATCGATTCAATCAGAAACCCTCTTTGAAGCTCATGAGAGATTTAAAGACCTCTTGAGAAAATGCCCACATCATGGTTTTGAAGCTTGGATGCGAATACAGATACTGTATAATGGCTTGAGCTACCAGAATCGTCAACTCATTGATGCCGCAGCCGGTGGATCCTTGAGTAGCAAATACCCCGAAGATGCCGAAAAATTAATTGAGAACATGGCACGAAATGAATCACATTGGGGTTCAAGGGCAAAACTGACTCAAGCTCGAGGGGTTCATGAAATCGACAGTAAAACCGCTCAAGATGCGAAGCTCGAAGCACTAGCGAAGCAAGTGAGTTTGCTTATGTCCGAAAGAACCGAGCGTTCGAGCACAAGTGTCAAGCAAGTGATGAATTGTGGAACTTGTGGAGGGGGGCATGATGTTGCTAGTTGCCCCATTTCAGTCCCCGATGTCACCCCACTCGAACATGTTGACTATGTGAATCAGGGGCAAAAATTTCAAGGAAACCCCTATGGTGGAACATACAACCCCGGGTGGAGAAATCACCCAAATTTCAATTGGGGAAATCAAGGCCAACAAAAATTTACGCAACCACCAGGGTTTCAGGCACAATCATCACAAGCACCTCCAACGGAAAGGAATTTCACTACTGAGGATGTCCTAGCTAAATACATGCAAATCACCGATGCAAGGTTGAACACACTTGAGACAACAGTGAGGAATATGCAAGCTTCAATCCAGGGCATCGAAAAACACTTGGGACAGATCGCGGCATCCATGGCGGAAAGAACACCGGGTAGTCTCCCTAGCAACACTGAGACTAACCCACGAGAACATGTGCAAGCTATCACTTTGAGGAGCGGTAGAGAGGTTGAGGTTCGGCCGACTCCTAGGCCAATTGATAACAAGGAAAAGAACGTGGTGAGAGGCACTTCCTCCGTAGGTGGGGATGAAGCTAATGACAGCCATGACAATTCAATTGAACCTCAAAACAAAGAGAAAAAATTGCCAGAGCACCAACCGAAGGTCCCCTATCCGGCAAGGCTCAATCGGGACAAGGAGGACACTCAATTCAAAAAATTTTTGGAGATGATCAAGCAACTTCACATCAATCTTCCACTTGTAGAGGCCTTTTCTCAAATGCCAAAATATGCCAAGTTTATGAAGGAGTTGCTTACAAACAGGAAGAAACTTGAAGAAGCATCTACGGTGTCTCTAGGGGAGAGTTGTTCGGCAATTCTCCAAAGCAAATTGCCCGAAAAAATCAAAGACCCGGGTGGTCTAATTGTGGAGTGTCATTTTGGGGACTCGCTTGTAGAGAAAGCCCTTGCCGATTCCGGTGCAAGCATAAATGTTATGCCCTACAAGCTTTTCTTAAAACTGGGCCTTCAAGACTTAGAGCCGACGCGGATCACCATACAACTTGCGGACCGAACTGTTAGACGCCCGCGTGGCATTGTGAGCGATGTGATTGTGAAAGTTGGTGGTCTAGTTTTTCCGGCTGATTTTGTCATTCTTGATGTTGATGATGCTACTGAGGTCCCCATCATACTCGGCCGGCCCTTCCTTGCCACATCCCGTGCCCTGCTGGATATTCAAGACGGGAAAATGACCTTGCGGGCCGGGAATGAAGAAGCCACTTTTAAAATTCCCGAGGCAATGAAATACCCCAAGGAGCTTGATGACACTTCTTATGCACTCGATGATACAGAATTACTAGTTCAAGATTGTGTGCATGAAGTCCTTATGATGACCCCCCTTGATGAATTCTTACAAGATGTTGTTATTGAGGAGGATGAGACACAAAAGAAGGCACAAGAAGACCCTCCTCATATATTTCCGGTTAAGTCACAAGGGAGAAGTAAAGGAGAGCGCTCGTGGAAGCGAGCATGGAAAAAAATAACTCCCAAGGTCAACAAAGCAAACAAGAATTCTCATGACGAGGTACACACAGCATGTTTCGTCGACCTAGGTGTGCACAACATCGATTCCCTCCTCTCCTTGAATTTGCCGGTTGGATCATCATCTGCATCCATTGGAACTTCAGGTAAAACTTTTTCTTTTAAACCACCATGAGTTGAGAAACTTGAACGTCAGGCTCGTGACGCTAAACAAGCGCTTGTGGGAGGCACCCCATGAATTTTTACAATTCCATACTTTTCAATTTTCGTATTTTTGGTCATGCTATGTTTGGGGTGTGAGCTCTCCGTTTCATCCGTTCTTGGTATGTTTTTAGTGTGTATGTCCTTGTTTCCTTCCCATCTCGGTGAATTCCCGTTTGTTTTATGTTTATATACATATATCCTTTGTCCGAGATGAGTTTTGTTGCGTTTGTAATGTCGAAGACGTGTTTTAGGGTTGGAGATAGCCGTTTCTGCATTTTTTTTCAGGGCTCTGTGCGGCTACTGCACGGCCGCACAGAGGCCGTACACCCCTGGCAGAAGGGTGTGCGGCTGGTGTGCGGCCCGCACACCACCCGCACACCCCAGACAGAGAGGTGTGCGGCTGGTATGCGGCCCGCACACCACCCGCACACTGGCCCCAGTTTTGCTGTTGTAATGCTCTTCTTTCCGGCTTTTCTCCACATTTTCGCGCTTGTTTTGATCATACCACATCCCTCGCATCATTTCAACGTTAAAAATATTTTCAAAACTCAATTTATTTGCATACCTTCGCGTTGTTTCCACTTCACTCATTTTTCTAAACTCGTGTTCGCGCATTTTAGCGTGTTGCCATGGCTTGATCTTTATTTTTCGAGACGTAGGTCAACTTTCTGATCGAGCCCGTTGGAGGAGACACAGAAGACCTTGAGCGGCTTCATCAGTCCTTTCACTCCGAGAGCTCACTTTCGCTTTCATTCCTTGTTTCTTTTCTTTGTTTTTGTGTGGTTGATGGATGCTTGACTCGACGTTTTTCCCTTGTAGGTAGACCAAGACGTCCATTTTTCTTCCTCTCCACTTCGCTTGTAGCCATGGTGATGGTCACCCCGAGCTCGTGCCTTGCAAAGCTCATTACCAATTTCTCGGGGAAGTTCATGACACCACCCTCTTTATTTTCCATGCATAAATTTTTCTGTACTGCTGATCAATGTACATTGAGGGCAATGTACTGCTTTAAGTGGGGGGTGGCTATGCATGTCTGATCTTCGTTACTTGTTTCGTGAACTTGTATGAAAATTTTTGATAATTCTTGACTTGTTGCATGATTGTAAACCTAGGATGGCGTACTTAATTGTGATTGTATTATAGCTCGAAATCATGATAAATGCTAAGCTTTTTATGACCCTGCACACTTGAGATTTTCATGTCATTCTAGGCAATTCTCGCACTATTCCCTTAGGTAGAACCCTGGACATCTAGGCGAGGAACCACAGCACTTTCGTGACCCTCTTAGTTGCTAACCCATACTAGTGGTTTCGCGCCTTGACGTGTTAGAATACCTTCTAATAGGGTTTTAAGGACCTTCTTCTTGTTCTTTTTTGCAATACGGTTAAAAAAAAAAAAAAAAAAAAAAAGTGAATAAAAACGTGGACAGTGCTCCTCTGTCCTAATAGCGAAGTAACCTGGGGTTCTGGCTCCTAACCAGAGTGTTCCTCTCGCCAAAAGCTATAAGGACATGAGCACGTTTACATGAATGTGCAAAGCTCCAGGTAATGTGGATTTGCAGTTCATGTTAGTCCCGGAAAAGAAAAAGATAAACATATTGCGTACAGAAAAATAAATTTCGACCGGTTATTGTTCGAAAATAAAAGGAAGGATCCTTACGATTCTACTAGAAGTATTTCTACCACCTCAAGGCCGTATTCCACTAGGTGGCATGAATTGCTTCAAGAAGTGGTCCTCGGGGTCCTGTCTACCTTGTTTGGACTACAGGACTTCGAACTAGGGGATTTGCACACACACAGCACGACACGGCCAATGAATGCGTGAATCATCTCAAGTGGTCTTTGCTTAATATTTTGAGTTTCACTTTGGCTATGATACTTCCATCTTTGGCCGGAGGTTATGTATTTTGTCACTTATGATTATCTCTGGTTCTCCATGTCCGTTTGCTTGGGGACACGCAAATGCTTAAGTGGGGGGTATTTGATAAGTGCCAAAATACATCATGTTTTAGCTATGATGTTCTTGTACATTCATGCAACTTATGTGTATTTTCGATGAGTTTTTGCGCACTTGATGTTTTATTTTCATTTCAGGGTTTCGAGGACCAAGTGCGCAAGTTTCGACCGTATTCGTGTCATTCCGGGGAAGATTGAAGAAGAAACGAAGAGTTGGAGCACCCTGGAAGCCGACGCGCCGCACACGGACACATTTTCTCGGCCGTGTGCGGCCACTGTGCGGCCCGCACAGTGGCCGCACAAGGGAGACAGAGAGGTGTGCGGCCAGTGTGCGGCCCGCACACTGGCCGCACAGCACAGCCAGAAGGCTGTGCGGGCACTGTGCGGCCCGCACAGTGCCCGCACACCTTCGGGCTATATATGCTTGTTCTGAAGAGTTTTTGAGGGGATTTTGGGTTCTCATCCGGCCTCCACTTGTCCTAGACTTCATTTCACCATTTCTCGAGGGATTTTGGAAGGATTTTCGGCTAGATTCGAAGGAGAGAAGAAGGGGAAGACGTTGAGAAGCTTCATAGGGCTCGCCTGCGCGGATCCGACGAGCTACGCCATCAACCCTAGTCGACATCTTCAAGGGGGTTTTTCTTGTTTTTATTGGATGGAATTGTTGTATGATGAGCTCCTTAGTTTTGTGATGTTGAACTAAACCTCCCAAGGCCGCCGTGCTCCCGGTGAACCTTGGGAGGAGACTTTGTATGAATGACCTATATTTTGCCTTAAATGAATGTGTTAGTTTGATTGTTTGGTTTTAATTCATCATCATGTTGTTCATTCTACAATGGATGGATTCCGTAGAATTGATTTTGAATGATACTTGTTTGGCGGGATGCTAGCTTGTATTAGGTCCTTTGATGAGTTAAAGAGGGTAACATGTATTAATACACCGGAGGTTCCGGGTGTTAATAGCCTCCCGCGCGATTAGGGTTAATTTAGCCGAGAGCGTGCATTAGATTAACCCTAATCAAGACTCCTTGTTCTCATTGACATCGTAGGGGTATTTTCTGGATAGAGAAACCCGTACTGGATTAGGGCTACACTACGGAGGTTCCGGGGTAGTCGACATCCGAGTCTAGCGGACCGAAACCAAGCCAACCCTAGTTTTATAATTATCTTGGTCATTCGTATTTAGTCTTCTCCCGGGGGAATCCTCGCCCGAGGCCTTCCATAATTATTGGATTCTTCATCTCTATTTTATTCCGGATTGAGTTTTATCTTATTTGCATTTCTTTACTTGTTTTTATTATTTTAATATTGCTTCAACCTTGTTTCGATCGACTAGAAAGTGACTCCCAAAAGGAAGTAATAGTAGATCTCGGGCCCTTGGGAATACGACCCACCTCGTGAGGTTTATTACTTGACGACCCGTGCACTTGCGGCCGGGGAGTCGCGTGCTAGCTCTGTAGCTAGTCGCGCGCTCGCTCATCAGAGACTTGAAGCAATCGGCACGACTTACCATTGTTTGGTGCCCAATCAATGGCCTCGATGAAGAACAACGGATTCGGGAGCGTTTCGGCAAGTACTGCAGCAGCAATGTAGCTTGCACTGTAGCAAGCTACTGTTCAATTTCTGTCGAAAATCAGGGTTTCAGAGAATTCACACGAGCGTGTGGAAATTCCACACGGCCGTGTGAATCGATTTTTCAGCCAGACAGAACTTCACACGGGCGTGTGTAAATTCCACACGGTCGTGTGAATCAATTTTTCAGCCAGACAGAAACTTCACACGGGCGTGTGGAAATTTCACACGGCCATGTGAAGCCCCAGATAAGTCCGATTTTAAAGCCGCGATTCAACTATATAAAAATGGATTTTGGAGACCTTTGGGGATATCTTTTGACCAATCTTTCTCTTCAACTTGGTGGGTGCAGCTAGGGTTTCAGAGAGGATTTCGTGGAGGTTTAGCCCGCGTCTTTGATTTGTACTTTCTTTTCTATTTTGATGAACATGTATAGATCCATGAGGAGCTAAACCCCTTGAGGGTATTCGTACTTGTAAACTCTAGGGTTTTTATGTTTCTTTGACATTGCTATTATGCTTTTCCATTATTGATGAATGAAAATTGAATTTCAATTTTAATTTCATCTTGCTAAAGTTTTCTCTTAGATGTGACACTAGGATTGAGAATAATTTAGGTTACCCTTTGGAGGTGTGACAACTCCTTTAGGGTTAGACTACTTAAGATTGAAGAGGGTTGAGGGGGAGAGTTGTGAGGTAGCGATGTACCCCTTTCCCCTTCGATGTGGTTTCTCCCTACCTCCATTTCCATTGTTTCATAGTGGTCGAAATAGAGTGAAGTGCTAGGCAGATAAACTCCCCTGGGGCATAGTTACGCAAGTAACAGAGTGAAGGGTTGAAGTGAATCCTATGCGCTAGGGCTTAATCTATTCTAGGGTTCTTCCACCAGGACCAAAGGGTTAGAACTACACATAGGAATAGATTTTACCACTAGGAATCCCTAGTGCTTAAAGCAGTCCCACGTAGTGTGATCCTAATACCGGGGCATAATGATGCAGTTAGTCACGGTTGTCCTTAGGTTTGGGACCGTGAGTCTAAGGATTTCCTCGACTCAATTAACATCAATAGGGAAGTATAATAGTATAGTTCTGCACTAGAAGCATAGATCCTAGAGGTAGCTTGTGTTGATACCCTATTTAATTCACTGCTAGTCCTCTCTATTCTCTTTTACTTACACTTTCTGATCTTCCATCTTTTTATTTAATTTCTTCTCTTTTATTCTGTTTACTTCTACATTCATTCATTGATCTAGATATTGCTTTTCCATACACCACATAGCTTAATTAGTGAAATCTCGTATTCTAAATCCCTATTCCCTGTGGATTCGATTACCCTCTCACCAGGGTAACTTTTATTACTTCAACAACCCGTTCACTTGCGGGATACATGCAAGGGGTCGTGTCATTTTTCTCTTGTCTTTCATCTCTTTATTTACTTTCTTGTCTTTTTAATCTAATTGTTTCCATAAATTCACTCATCACTCCGATTATTACTTTTCGTACACCGCATAACTAAATAGCGAATTCTTGTGTTTTAAATCTCTATTACCTGTGGATTCGACTACCCACTCACCAGGGTAATTTTATTACTTCAACAAGCCCGTGCACTTGCGGGATACACGCAAAGGGTCATGTCAAGTACTATCACTTGGTCTAGTTGAGAACAAAGTTAAGCAGGAACCTGAACTCATGAAGAAGATGAGAAGGAAGATAAAGAGAGCGAAGAGGCGCCAAATGAAAAACCCCAAGGATAATGGGGATGAGCAAGCATGGAGTAAGGGTGTTTCACCCTTGTGTGGTAACAAAATCACTTACTCTTCCTCTAGACTACAAAAGCTATGTCATGCATGTTTCCAGGTGGTAGAAAAGAGGGCAATATCTACTCATGAGCCCCCATGAGCTTAAACAGGTATGTCACGCTTAGTGACATTAAACAAGTGCTTCCTGGGAGGCAACCCTAGGTTTTATAGCTTTTCAAGGATTTAGTTTAGTTCTAGCATTAATAAGAGCCTTAGTTTTGGTGTCATGAATGTTTAATGCATGTGCTGCGATTTTATTATCGATTGTTGATGTTTTCGTGTGCCTAAAAGTTTTTTGATGAAGTTTGAGTCGGTTGAGCATGTTTTCTATGGTCTCTGGTCGCGTTTTGATGGTTTACACAGGATCTAAGTATTGTATTTGTGTTTTTGAATTTTCTATAGAGCCTGTGAATTTTCTAAATAAGCCAGAGAAAACACATGGCCGTGTGGAATTTTCACACGGGCATGTGTTATCAACTAGGGCTCAACCAGAGAGAGCACAGGGCGTGACCTTTCCCCTGTGAAAAACCTCAGAAGGGGCACATGGACGTGTGGAATTTCCACATGGCCGTGTGAAATCTTGCAGAACCTGGACTTTCGTTCCTGAGCATCACAAGGGCCATGTGGGTGCCCCTGTGAGTGCCCATGTGTTAAGACACACGGGCATGTGGAATGTTCACACGGCCGTGTGAAATTCTGCAGAGAGCTCCCTTCCTTCCTGAGAAACCACATGGGCGTGTGGCTGCCCCTGTGGGAGAGCTTGTGAAAGGCACAAGACAGTGTGGATGTTTCACACGGGCATGTGGAACACTTAGACTTTCTCGGGTTAATCTAGAGAAGCCACAGGGGCATGTCGGTGCCCCTGTGAAGCTCACGTGTGAAGGCACACGGCCGTGTGGTCTTCTTACACGGCCATGTGGTGTAGTCTAGAGAGCAACCAGAGTGCACACAGGGGCGTGTATTGGCCCCTGTAAACCTTAATTTCAGAGGCACACGGCCGTGTGGCATTTCCACACAGACGTGTGGATTCGCAGAACGTCAAAAGCCGCGATTTTCTTTTGGTTTTCACTCATGCCTCTTGATTCTTCCACTCTAAGCTACTCTTCGACCCTCCCTATCAATCTTCCGACCATCTCTAAGCGTTTTTGAGGTTTTATTTGGAGTTTCCCAGCTGATTTTAACTATTTCTTCATCCACATCATCAGTAAGAACTTTAATCCCTTTTTCTTTGTCAAATCTTGATTTAATTCATTTTTTCTGGTTATTTCGCTTGTTCGAAATGACTAGACTGTATGCGAATATGTTTAGAAAGAAATTAGAATGAATTTGATTGTAAAAATGAATTTTTAGCCCCCATAGCCATAGGGCTTTGTTCCCCCGACAATCCACACGGGCGTGTGGAATACTGCAGATTGTGTTTTTCAATTGTTTTTGTTCATTTTTCTTTTCAATCTTGCAGATATGGCTTCTAGGTCAAAGAAGCAAGTTGGGAAGCGTCCTCGTGAGTAGTCTCCACCCTCTGAGCAGACTGAGTACAGTATTACTAAGCACCAGACTCGATTCGAGCGGCTATCGAGACTCAAGTTATGTCAAACACGCTATCCGAATTTAAGCACAATTAGGGAGATACAGGGCGACAGAGCCTCGCAGATGAGATTGAGGAGATGCTCACTGTCGGTGGCTGGAGCCGTTTATTACCCATTTGAGAGCCAGCTATCAGATCACTCACACTTGAGGTTCTTTCATCCTTTCAGTTTGGCCAGGGGTACAACAGTTTTGCAGACATAGACACTATTCAATTCCGTGCACTCGGTCGACACTTCAGTATGAGTGTGATAAGTGCTCGTGTTATAGTAATGCGAAGTGTTATTATCTTGCAATGAGCATTGATTTAATCAGATTTTATCACTAAAAAGTGTGCATTTGTTTATTTTTGTGCATTGTAGGGTTGTGGAGCCAATTTGGAGAAGAATGAAGCAAGAATAGGTTATGTTCGCCATTGTTGACGAGTTCTTGGACCAAGCAAGGAACAATGAACGAGTTTAGACTTGTGGGTGTGTGGCAACCTCCATTGGAGGGGCACAAGGGCAGTCACATTCACAAAAGTCTAACTCGTGTAGCATTGGAGAATTTCGTCAAAGAAGAGAAATGAAGTAATCGACATAATCTACCATTGATTGTGTGCCCAATTCAATGGCCTCGATGAAGAACGATGGATTCGGGAGTATTTCGTAGAAGTACTGTAGCAGGCGCTGTAGCAAATACTGTAGATAAATACTGTAGCATCTACGTGCAGATGGTCTTGGATGCAAGGAATTTGAGTACTAGTTATAGGCACGGTCATGGGACCGTGTACCCTCCACAACCCGTTGAGACTCAACCCTCAATGAACATAGCTCCATCAAACGTACCACTAGGAGTTCAAGGGAGTATTGTTTCAATTGCCCACCTTCACACATTATGTTTTGATTGTTATACTTTTTATTGTGCTTGCATGTGTACATTGAGGACAATGTACATCTTAAGTGTGGGGGGGAGTTCACATTGCACACACTTTTACTTGTGCGTTCAATTGCTTATGCTTATGTAGCCTATGGCGGTTCACCTTAGTTGCAATGGTGTATTCTTATAGTTTAGGAGAATTTTTAACATTGTATCCTATCATGCTCTAGTCTCTACTTGAATTTTAGGGAATTTTTGCTCGATTATCTTATATTGCACAACTTACTCTTGGAATCTTTTGGAAACTCAATCTTGAAGTTTTTAAGGACAAGTTTATCGTTGTTCTTAGTTTTACTTTGGAAAATGCATATATAAGGAGAGAAAAATATGAAAAAAAAAAAAATGAAAATGAACAAAAAAAAAAAAAAAAAAAAAAAGTGAAAAAAATGAAAAGAGAAAAAGAGAAAAAATATATGAGTTTGTAAATATTAGCTTTGTTTTAATTATGCATTTGGGGTGGCAAGAGCTACCGCCTATGAAGTATGCAGCTACTCTCATAAGTCGGATACAAGTTATGCCCTAATGAGAGAAAGAGCTATCTCATGGGATGCGTGAAAGCTACTACCCCGGTAGAAAGAGCTACCTCCTCGAAAGAGTGAAAGCCACCTTTGGCGGCCGCCTAGGAAAGGGCTACCTTCAAGGATGTGTGAAGCTACTACTTCCACCACTATTTTTTGTTTTTGTATATAAATAAGTCCTTTCTAACCAAAGTTTGAGGAGTACTCATCGGTTCTCTTGAGTAAGATCGCACACACTAACACATTTTCGAGTTTTCATCCTTTTTGATTCGAGTTTTTAGCTAGAGCATTGGTAACCTTATGCAATGTTTTGAGTTCCCCTTACTTGTAGAATGCTTCTTTTGCATGCTTTTGGTGAACCTAAGGCCGAGCACTTTCAATTGTTCTTCCCAAGTACTTTCACGTTCTATTTTGCTTGAGGACAAGCAAAAGCTTAAGTGTGGGGGGATTTGATAAGTGCTCGTGTTATAGTAATGCAAAGTGTTATTATCTTGCAATGAGCATTGATTTAATCAGATTTTATCACTAAAAAGTGTGCATTTGTTTATTTTTGTGCATTGTAGGGTTGTGGAGCCAATTTGGAGAAGAATGAAGCAAGAATAGGTTATGTTCGCCATTGTTGACGAGTTCTTCGACCAAGCAAGGAACAAGGAACGAGTTTAGACTTGTGGGTGTGTGGCAACCTCCATTGGAGGGGCACAAGGGCAGTCACATTCACAAAAGTCTAACTCGTGTAGCATTGGAGAATTTCGTCAAAGAAGAGAAATAAAGTAATCGACATAATCTACCATTGATTGTGTGCCCAATTCAATGGCCTCGATGAAGAACGATGGATTCGGGAGTATTTCGGAGAAGTACTGTAGCAGGCACTGTAGCAAAAATACTGTAGATAAATTCAGAATTCCAGAGAGTTCACACGGGCGTGTGGAAATTCCGAGAAATCACGATTCCAGAATTTCCACACGGCCGTGTGGAATTTCTGGATTTTCACAGAAGTCCGATTTCAGCCCGAATTCAGCCCGATTTCAGCCTATAAATAACCCGTTTTCATATCTATTTGGGGGACCCTCCCCTTCTATCTTTGGACCTATCTTTTCCCCAACTTTCTGGAGTGCGGCTAGGGTTTCGGAGAGGGTTTCGTGGAGGTTCTAGCGCGTCGTCGGCATCGATTTCGAGGTTCGACGTTTGCACAAGACCACGGCCACACTAATTCGAGGGGGTTTTTCATTGATGTCTATGTTTTATGCTTTATTTCTCACGTTGATGAACATGTATAGCTCTATGAGGAGCTAAACCCCTCGTGGGGTATTCGGACTTGTAAACTTTAGGGTTTCTTATGTTTCTTTGACATTGATTATTATGCTTTCCATCATTGATGAATAAAATTGAGTTTTTAATCTTGATTATCCTTTCATATTGTTTTCCCTTAAACGTGACATTAGGGTTGAGAGCAATCTAGGCTTTCCTTTGGAGGTGTGACAACTCCTATAGGATTAGACTACTCAAGATTAACGAGGGTTGAGAGGGAGAGTTGTGAGGTAGCAATGTACCCCTTTCCCCTTCGATGTGATTTCTCCCTACCTCCGATTCCTTGATTTAATAGCGGTCGAAATAGAGTGAAGCATTAGGTAGATAAACTCCCCTAGGGCTTAGTTACGCAAGTAATAGAGTGGAGGGTTGTAGTGAATCCTATTTGCTGGGGCTCAATCTAGACTAGGATTCTTCCACCTGGACCAAAGGGTTAGAATTACGTATAGGAACAGGTTTAATCACTAGGAATCCCTAGAGCATAATGCAACTCCACATAGTGTGAGGTTTAGGCAGATGGACTCCCATGGGGCTTAGTCATCTAGGTGACAGAGTGAAGGGTGTTGTGAATCCTAATACCGGGGCATAGTGTTGGAGTTAGTCACGGTTGTCCTTAGGTTTGGGACCGTGAGTCTTAGGATATCCTCGACTCAATTGACATTAATTGGAGAGCATAATATTATAGTCTTGCACTTGAAACATAGACCCTAGAGGTAGCTTGTCCGGATACCCCCCTTTACTCATTGTTAGTCCTTCTCGATTTTCCTACTTGCACTTCTTTCTTCCATCTCTCTATTTAGTTTATTGCTTTGCATTATTTTCACTCATCAATCTTATTATCGTTCTCCGTATTCTGCATAGCTTAATTAGTGAAACCTTATATTCTATCTCCCTATTCCCTGTGGATTCGACTACCTTCTCACCAAGGTAAATTTATTACTTCGACAAACCCGTGCACTTGCGGGATACACGCAAGGGGTCGTGTCAAGTTTTTGGCGCCGTTGCCGGGGAATTGGCTGTTTAGATATTTGTTTTTCACTATTTTAGCTATTCCCTTCGCATTCTATTTCATATTTTCTTTACCTATCATTGTTCTTATTTTTCTTTTCTTTGTTTTCGGCTCCAGGTTATGACCCGTGGGAACCCTTCAATACTTGTTGAAGGAGACCCAGACATTGGAAGAAGAACACATCGTAAAGGGAAAGAACCTGCACAAGAAGCATCAAATCAAGCCGATATTGAGACAGAAGGGTCAGAGACAATGGCAGAACAGAACGAGCAGCAGCGAACGTTGTCCGATTTTGCTAGACCCGCAGTTATGGGGACCCAATCAAGCATCGTGAGGCCCCCAATTACAGCAATGAATTTCGAATTGAAGCCGTCGTTCATTCAGATGTTGCAACAGTCCGCACAGTTTAATGGGTTGGCCGATGAAGACCCTAATAGTCACATAGAAAATTTCTTGGAAGTGTGTGACATGTTGAAGATAAATGGAGTGACGGACGATGCAATTCGATTGAGAGCCTTCCCATTTTCATTGAAAGGAAAAGCAAGGCATTGGTTGCACTCATTACCTAGAGCCTCCATTACTACCTGGGAGGAAATGGCCGAGGCATTCTTGGCTAGATACTTTCCACCGGGGAAATCTGCAAGACTCCGGAATGAGATATCTTCCTTTGTACAGATGGAATTGGAGTCTCTATTCGAGACATGGGACAGGTTCAAAGAGCTCCTTCGTAAATGTCCGCAACATGGATTTCCCGAGTGGATGATTATTCACACATTTTACAACGGGTTGAATCCGAGTACAAAGAAACTCTTAGATGCGGCGGCCGGAGGGACTCTTGGAAGCAAGACTCCCGGTGAAGCTCGGCACCTTGTAGAGGAGATGGCTATGAATAGCTATTAATGGAACTCAAGGGATAGGAAAAAGGTTGCCGGAATTCATGAAGTTGATGCGGTTACATCGTTGGCAGCACAAGTGGAATCGTTGCGGCCATCACTACTTGTAACGGTTGTGGGGGAGGACATGCTTCAAGCAATTGTCCTATTGCTATTGGAGGCACTAGTGCGGTAGAGCAGGCCGATTTTGTGGGAAATTCATATTGAGGACAAGGCCAAGGCAACCCGTATAGTGGTACATACAATCCGGGATGGAAGAACCATCCGAACTTCTCTTGGAGCAATCAAGGACAGTCACAACAGAACAAAAATAGTGCACCACCGGGATTTCAAAGTCAACAAGCACCGAATTTAGAAAGCCGAGTGACCGGGTTGGAGGGAAAGATGACTGACCTAGAGAGAGCCCTCACACGGTTCGTTTCTTCTTCGGACGTAAGGTTCCAATCGGTGGAAGCTACTCTTCGTAATCACACCGCCTCCCTACACAACTTGGAGAACCAAGTAGGGCAAATTGCGAAGACTTTGGCGGAGAGATCTCAAGGTAGTTTGCCTAGCAATACGGAGACCAACCCAAGAGAACAACTAAAGGCAATTACCTTGAGAAGTGGTAAGGAGGTTGAGGGACATCTCCCTCTTGAGAAGACTAAGGACTCACCCGAAGTCGTGGAAATAGAGGATGGAGCACCAAAGGAGAAAGAGGTGGCACCCCCACCTTACAAGCCGAGAATTCCCTATCCTTCATGATTGAAGAATGACCAAGACAATGAGCAATACAAGAAATTTCTGGGTGTCTTTAAGCAATTGCACATCAACATTCCATTCGCGGAAGCATTAGCCCAAATGCCCAAGTACGCGAAGTTCTTAAAAGACCTCTTGACCAATAAGAGGAAGTTAGAGGAAAGTGCATCCGTCATCCTCGATGCAAACTGTTCGGCATTACTACAGAAGAATATGCCAAGCAAGAGGAAGGACCCCGGAAGTTTTATCATACCGTGCAATATTGGTGATATGGGTGAGGAGATGGCACTAGCCGACTCGGGGGCAAGCATCAATGTCATGCCCTACACGTTCTTCCAAAAGCTAGGCTTGGGCGAGCCTAGACCTACCCGGATGACACTTCAGCTTGTGGATAGATCGGTGAGGCATCCGAGGGGTATTGTTGAAGATGTGTTGGTGAAAGTGGATAAGTACATTTTCCCGGTCGACTTTGTAGTGCTCGATGTAGAAGAGGATGTCGAGGTGCCGCTGATCCTTGGGAGGCCGTGATTGCTTCCCCGCAAGTGTACGGGATCGCCAAGTAATACCCTGTGAGTGACACAGGGGTCGTATTCCACTGGGGCCAAGGAAGTACTATTACTCACCCTTCATCTATTTTCTAGCCTACCATTCAATATAAGTGGATAAGAAATAAAACAAATAAACTAATGTAAACTAATCCTATGGCCGGGTCACTAGCACACGGATGTAAGCAAACAAGGGAGTATCAAGCATGAGAAGGGTGTGTTTGGATAAGGAATCCACCTAGGGTTGTCATTAAGTCCAAAACTAGGATGATATAAAGATGCATTGATGATAGTTGAGACCTAGAGATCTCGTGAGTAGATTAGCCCCGATCTCTCGGCGACTAACCCCTAATCCCATACGAGTGTTAACCGGAATCTCTCCGTATTAACCCACCTACGATCGCATTAAGCTCCGTGAAATCTCTAATAGGAGTAAACCTACTATCCTTCGGCTTAAACCTAGCAATGGAGGGCTACCGACACCCAATTTCTCGGCGTGTCGGCACAAGAATCCCCTTTCAATCTCTCCTAGATCTAGTGCACGTGAGTAGGTCACGTCTACATGCACAACTCATAAAAGAATTACGGATTTCTCCATGGATGTAATTCTAGACATGAAAGCATGAAAGATTGAACCTCAAACAACCATCAAACTAGATTAAAAGCAACAATCCAAAGTTCATACACAAGATAAACCCTAGGGTTCATCCAAATCCAAACACAACAATAAGTTAATCCCTCATTACAAGGGACACTTAAACAACATACAAGGAAGACAAAAACATAAAAGAAGCAATGAAAACTCCCTCTAGGTCTTAATTCCCTTGAATGGATGAAGCTTCAAAGGTTTGTCAATGGTGGCTTAGATCTTCACTCCAACACCTTCTCCTTTGCTCCTCTCCCTCTTGGTGATGATGTGTGCTTGTTTCCCACTTGGATCCCCGCCAAAAGGGTGGCCGGAAAGCCTCAAGATGAAATGGTGGCGGCGGCCCAAAAGGCCAAGGAAAAGTCTCCCCTTGTGTGCCCTAGAAACATCTATATATATTCCCGTAGTATCCCGGGGTGGATAGATGGATCCCGGGGTGGATAGGTAGGAAAAGACAAGGCAAAACTTGTCTCATGTGGGGGTGTATCCCGGGGTGGATAGATGGATCCCGGGGTGGATAGGGGGCCGTGAACCCTAGTATAAAATCACTGTCTTTTGATGCTCACGGCCCTTATACGGCCCCGTATGATTGCACCGTTTACTCTTATGCACTTCCATCATTTCCAGCCCAAAACTCCTCAGGTGCAACAGCAACTGCTACAGTAATAATGCTACAGTGCTTCATCTACAGTAAATACGCTACAGTGCTGTGACGCCTGAATTTCACCCTTTTTCGCCCAAATTGTATTCTCGTGCTCCTCATGGCTCCCCCGTGTCCTACAACATAAATAATAGTCGATTAAGCACAAAACGGGCATCAATTCTTAACAAAATACATGCTAAGTGTACAGAATACGTATATTAAAACATATACATTTAGACACTTATCAAACATCCCCACACCTAAGCGTTTGCTTGTCCCCAAGCAAACAAATCATGAAAAATAAAGGGAATGATAAGTGGCTAAATGTACATCTCCGGCTCAAATGAATACAAGATTATACAAGTATAGAATAATGATATACAGATGTTGAGTTACAGTCAATACGTACAACAAACAGATCCTGTCGCACCTCTTATATGTCTGTACAGTGTAATGAATCTTTCATCTCATTTGCCCTGACATGGCCTAGCCCTATGACTTCAATTAGTACAGCTCTAGATGCTAATCACTCCACAAGTACAGAGTACCAAGTCTTAAAATGCTAAGTGCCACTTCAATGAACAGATAAGATGCTTCTAAGTCTATACTTGAAACTAAATCCCCTTTCTTCTCAAAACACCAGGTAGGCAGTCTAAGTGATCACTAGGGTTTTATTTACATGTATGAAATTTTTTTTTTTTTTTTTTTTTTTTTTTTTTTTTTTTTTTTTTAAGTCCGACTAACGTAGACTGCACAAAAATAATCTTTCAGACGGATGCACATGCTGGCCAGGCACAAGAGCCACCCATCCTACTTGATTACAGTCTACATAGACGCATTCGTGCTATACTAGCAGAGGAATACTGTCATAGACTTTTTTTTTTTTTTTTTTTTTTTTTTTTTTTTTTTTTTTTTTTCACCCTAGATCATGTCTTTAGACTGCACTACAAGTCACAAAACTAGGGCTAGCTCACCAGGCTTAGAAGTTCTTAAGAGTTCATTGAAGGATAGAACTTAGTCTCCTAAGGCCAAGTACTCAAGGTTGTGTGTTAAGCATACAAGAGAGTTAAGAAAGTCAAGCAGGCTATTCCCAGGGCATCAACAAAAGACTCAGTGCACAGAACAATACTAGAGGTGAAACAAGATTCAATAGAGCTCAAAAATATGTAACTCACATCAATCATTAGTTCATGCTTGAAGAATCTAACAAGAATGAACAAAGCCATCATTGATAATCCTAGCATGCAAATATGGCACTAAACATGTAATACACCCATCCCCACACTTAGTGTTGTACATTGCCCTCAATGTACACTATTCATGAATAACATGGCAATATAACCAACAAAAACAATAGAGGAGGGTGAAAATGAACTTCCCCGGTTTATCTTGTGCAACTAGCGATGTGTGACCCGAACATAGAGTACGGCGAGTTATACATGTCGGGTCCAATCTCCATTATTTTCGGAGAAGCTCACCAAATTTCCCTTAATGCCCTACAAGGCAAAAAGGGCACATCATCATTCCAAAAAATTAACAAAGGAGAGATGGGGAGTAGTCATGCAAAGACTCAAACAAAACACAAAAATAAAACAAAAGCTACAAACTAAAGTCTAAGACAACAAAACAAAGTGTCCATGCTAGTCCTTGTCGTTGATTTCTTGTCGATTCCTTCTTCCTCTACATTCCTACAAATCATGAAAAATCTAATCAAGCATAGAGGAAACCAAGACAAACCAAAATGTGGTGCAAAGGATGGAGAAAAATTTGGGTAAAATGATGAATAGTACCTATACGGCCGTATGGGGGCCGTATGGGTACTGTTCACTCCGAAAGAACCTCCCCAAAAACATGAAAATCCAAAATTTTTTTACATAAAATCAATGGAAAACTCATCCATAACCATCACACCACCAAAATCAAGCAAAATTCTCTAAAACATTCACACACAAGCTCCAAGAATGCAAGAAAAATGAAAAACATAAAGTTAGGGCACCAAAGAGCTAACCGACGAAAACTTGAGAAAACTAGAGTTAAGCTCGAAGAAAAACATTAGATCGACTTCTCAAAGAGGTTAGGAGGTGATCTAGGAGAAGAAATGAGAAGATTTGGCCAAGATTCGGTGGAGAAAGAAAAGAAAAAAATCGTGTGGGAAGAAGGAGAAATGAAGAGAGAAAGAGAGAGAGAGGTAATATGATGAGGATGAACAGTGTCTATCCCCCCCCTCATGGGCCGTATGGGGGGCCGTATACCCTAGGCAAATCTCACTGGTTTTTGCAAAATGGCCTCCCATACGGCCCCATTGAGGCCGTGAGAACCTGAGAAGCTTCAAAAACTCAGAAATTACTTCTCCAATTGACTAAGTAAGGCAATGAAGTGATTTAGAACACCTCCAACTTGAAAGAAATGCTTAAAAACACGATCTAAAACATGACATAACATCAAAAAGATGTGTTTCTCAAGATGGTTATCGATTAAAATACAAGAACGACGATGAGAGAAATGTACAAGGCAAACAAGCATGGGCTTATTCAAACAAATAAAGACATGAAAGAAACACAAGCATACATAACAAATACACAATATTACACTCAACTAGAAACACAAAAAGAAGAAAATGAAGAAATTTAAAGCTTGGGTTGCCTCCCAAGAAGCGTTTGTTTAACGTCATAAGCTCGACGTACCTTATTCTTACCTAAGGAGGCTTGAAAATAGTGTGTTCATCCCGGCTAGAAGTGGCATAAGAACTACCAAGAAATACGAAATTTACCTTCCGGGATGATGAAAATTTGGAGGTCAAGAATGAGTCACCTTTTGGCCTCCATGGAAAAAGTTTCGGCCGGGCATTGTGCAACTTTAACTTGGGCGGATCCTTGGTTGATTTGAGCATCCTCCCCGCTTCTACTTTGGTCCCGGCTGAATTTCCTTGGAGCTTCCTCAAAAATTGTTTTGGCCTCCAAGGAAATAGATAAGGTTGAAGGCTTTGCAAACTCGGCATAGGTGGGTCCTTGGGTGGCGTAAACCTCCTACCCACATCTCCTTCTTCAACCAACGTCAATCTTCCTTTGATCACCCATAAAAATCGTTTGGGCCTCCAAGGAAAAAGTTTTGGTTGGGACGTGTCTAGAATCGGCATTGGTGGGTCATTGGGTGGCTTCAACCCTCTACCCACATCTTCAGTTGTCCCAAATGATTCTCTTTTGTGTTTAGTGTTTTGAGTCATTTCTATGCTAAGGTCTTGCTTAAGTGATGTTGATGCAACTTTTTCTTCCATATTAGCAACCAAGACACCAAAGTCCTCATCCACCTCTTCTTGATAATAACCCTCTTCATTTTCATTGTTGTTCGTAGAAGGGGGCTCTTTTGCTCGCTCATGAAATAATTGTTCAACCCGACTTTCTAGCTTGTGAAGAGAGGCTTGTATGGCCAAAAGGGTGGCATCGATGCCCTCAAATCGTGCATTATATTTGGCATCAAGGGCTCGAAGTTCGATGGTGATGGCTTCAAGTTTGGTATTGACGACTTGAAATCTACTTTCAGTACCAATCATGAATTTCGCCAATACATCCTCAGTAGTAAATCTTTTTACTTGTGGTGCTTGATACTGAGGACCTTGAGGGGGGGAAACTTTTTGTTGTTGTTGCCCTTCATTCCATGAAGAGAATGGGTGGTATTTCCACTCCGGATTGTAAGTTGGGCTGTATGGATTTCCTTGTGGTTTTGGCCCCCCTATATAATCAACATTTTCGATTGGTGTGATGGAAGAGCTAGCACCTTGCATTATCCAAGAGAATTGTACCTCACACAAAAGAGAATACAAAGAACAATAGTCAAAATAAAATATTATAAAATAAAAGTAATATGAACAAGAAGAAAAATATCTACTAAGAATATAATGTACAAAGTAAAGAAAATGGCTAGAGCAATAGATTACAAGCTTTCCTAGTATTCCTTGAGTGTCCCCGGCAACGGCGCCAAAAACTTGATTGCTTCCCCGCAAGTGTACGGGATCGCCAAGTAATACCCTGTGAGTGACACAGGGGTCGTATTCCACTGGGGCCAAGGAAGTACTATTACTCACCCTTCATCTATTTTCTAGCCTACCATTCAATATAAGTGGATAAGAAATAAAACAAATAAACTAATGTAAACTAATCCTATGGCCGGGTCACTAGCACACGGATGTAAGCAAACAAGGGAGTATCAAGCATGAGAAGGGTGTGTTTGGATAAGGAATCCACCTAGGGTTGTCATTAAGTCCAAAACTAGGATGATATAAAGATGCATTGATGATAGTTGAGACCTAGAGATCTCGTGAGTAGATTAGCCCCGATCTCTCGGCGACTAACCCCTAATCCCATACGAGTGTTAACCGGAATCTCTCCGTATTAACCCACCTACGATCGCATTAAGCTCCGTGAAATCTCTAATAGGAGTAAACCTACTATCCTTCGGCTTAAACCTAGCAATGGAGGGCTACCGACACCCAATTTCTCGGCGTGTCGGCACAAGAATCCCCTTTCAATCTCTCCTAGATCTACATGCACAACTCATAAAAGAATTACGGATTTCTCCATGGATGTAATTCTAGACATGAAAGCATGAAAGATTGAACCTCAAACAACCATCAAACTAGATTAAAAGCAACAATCCAAAGTTCATACACAAGATAAACCCTAGGGTTCATCCAAATCCAAACACAACAATAAGTTAATCCCTCATTACAAGGGACACTTAAACAACATACAAGGAAGACAAAAACATAAAAGAAGCAATGAAAACTCCCTCTAGGTCTTAATTCCCTTGAATGGATGAAGCTTCAAAGGTTTGTCAATGGTGGCTTAGATCTTCACTCCAACACCTTCTCCTTTGCTCCTCTCCCTCTTGGTGATGATGTGTGCTTGTTTCCCACTTGGATCCCCGCCAAAAGGGTGGCCGGAAAGCCTCAAGATGAAATGGTGGCGGCGGCCCAAAAGGCCAAGGAAAAGTCTCCCCTTGTGTGCCCTAGAAACATCTATATATATTCCCGTAGTATCCCGGGGTGGATAGATGGATCCCGGGGTGGATAGGTAGGAAAAGACAAGGCAAAACTTGTCTCATGTGGGGGTGTATCCCGGGGTGGATAGATGGATCCCGGGGTGGATAGGGGGCCGTGAACCCTAGTATAAAATCACTGTCTTTTGATGCTCACGGCCCTTATACGGCCCCGTATGATTGCACCGTTTACTCTTATGCACTTCCATCATTTCCAGCCCAAAACTCCTCAGGTGCAACAGCAACTGCTACAGTAATAATGCTACAGTGCTTCATCTACAGTAAATACGCTACAGTGCTGTGACGCCTGAATTTCACCCTTTTTCGCCCAAATTGTATTCTCGTGCTCCTCATGGCTCCCCCGTGTCCTACAACATAAATAATAGTCGATTAAGCACAAAACGGGCATCAATTCTTAACAAAATACATGCTAAGTGTACAGAATACGTATATTAAAACATATACATTTAGACACTTATCAGGCCGTTCTTGCACACTTCCAAAGCTTTGATAGACATGGACGGTGGAGAGCTCACACTTAGGGTTGGGGACGACAAGCTCACTTACCGCCTCGCCGAAGCCATGCGACATTCTGTTGATTTTGATGATGCTCTATATTATCTTGATGTCATTGATGATTGCATTGATGAATATATGCAGGATATGTTTAACCCGGATCCATATGAAGGGTGGCCGGACCAAGACATGGAGACTGAAGAGGAAGAAGTGCTCGCACTTGTTTCAGTTGAAATAGACATCAAGAAGGAGAAGGAGCTTAGGAAGAAAGTCCTTCGGAGATTGAAGAGGTCGAGACGTCGCCACAAAAAGAACCCCAACAAGAAAGGGGATGAGCATTCACGGAGTAAGGGTGTTTCACCCATGTGTGGTAACAAACTCGATAATTCTCCCTCTACCTTGCAACGATTATGCAATGCTTGCTTTCAAATTATAGGGAAGAGGGCAAATTCCACTCATGAACCTCCGTAAGGTAAGACAGGTACGTCAAGCTAAGTGACGTTAAACAAGCGCTTCTTGGGAGGCAACTCAAGTGTTTTGCAGTTTTTCTAGGACCTAGTTTAGTTTTAGGATTGAATAAAAGTCTTAGCAATGGTGTCCCAATTTTCATGTGCATATGCTGAGTTTTCATGTGGATTTTCGATTATTTACGTGTGCCTTAACGTTAATTGACGAAGTTTGAGTCGGTTGAGTGTGTTTTCGATAGTCTCTGGTCGTGTTTTTATGGTTTATACAGGCTCTAAGTGTTTTAAAAGAGTTTCTGAATTTTTTTTGAGAGTCTGTACAATTTTCTAAGTAAACCAGAGAAAACACACGGCCGTGTGTTACCAATTGGAGCTCAACCAGAGAAGACACAGGGGCGTGACTTTGCCCCTGTGAAAAACTTCAGAAGGGGCACACGGCCGTGTGGAATTAACACACGGCCGTGTGAAATTTCGCAGAACTTCAACTCTTTTCCAGAGAGTCCACAGGGGCGTGTGGATGCCCCTGTGAGTGCCACTGTGCTAAGGCACACGGCCGTGTGAGATTTCCACACGGCCGTGTGAAAATTCTGCAGGAATTCCCTTTCATCCCGAGAACCCACAGGGGCGTGTGTGAGCCCCTGTGGGAGAGCTTGTCAAGGCACACGGGCGTGTGGATTATTCACACGGCCGTGTGAAACATTTATTGTTTCTCGGGCGAGTCAGAGAAGCCACAGGGGTGTGTGAGGTGCCCCTGTGGACGGCCTTGTGTTCTTGGCCAAGTTGGGCACACGGCTGTGTGGATGTTTCACACGGCCGTGTGAAAATTTTTCAGAGAGCGTCTATGTTTTCCCGAGAGTCCACGGGCCCGTGTGGGTGGCCCTGTGTATACCCCTGTGGAGGCCCACGGCCGTGTGGAATTAACACACGGCCGTGTGAGGTAGTTCAGAGAGTGACCAGAGTGCACACAGGGGCGTGTGTTGGCCCCTGTGAACCCTAATTTCTGAGGCACACGGCCGTGTGGGTACGTCACACGGCCGTGTGAATTTCCAGAACTTCAAATGCCGCGCGTTTTTCTTATAGAAATCACTTGTGCCTCTTCATTCTCCACTCTAAACTTCTCTCCTACCCTCTCTATCACTTCCCCGACTTTCTCTGAGGTTTTTGAAGGAATTTGTTCGAGTTTTCCGGCCGTATTACTTTGTTTTTCATCTTCACCGCCGATGAGACCTTCAGTACCTTTTTCTTCGTCAATTCTTGATTCAATTCGTTCTTTTATACAATTTTGCTTGGTTTGAATGTTTACATTACATACGAGCATGCTTAGAATGAAATTAGAACGAATTTAGATGTAAATTGTGGATTTTTAACCCCACGGCCGTGATGCTTTGCCCGTCAGAAACTCCACACTGGCGTGTGGAATTAACACACGGCCGTGTGGATTTCTGCAGATTGGTTATTTTGAACTGTTTTTGATTGTTTTCTTTTCCAATCTTACAGGAATGTCTTCTAGACCCAGGAAATCGACAGGGAAGCGCCCCCGTGAGCCCACACCTCCTCCAGCAGAGACAGAGTTCAGTATAACCGAGCATCAGGTTCGGTTCGAGCGTTTATCAGGACTCCGTTTTGGAAAGACGAGATATTTGGATTTGAGTATAGTGAGGAGTATTCAGGGGGGAGACAGCGTCGCAGATGAGATTGGCGAGCTGCTCTCAGTCGGTAGCTGGGAGAGATTGATGGTTATCCGGGACTCGGTGATCCGACCGCTCACCTTAGAGGTCCTGGCGTCGTTTGAGTTCGACCGGGGGTACAGCAGTATCACCGAGGGCACCACAGTTCAGTTCAGAGTCCTCGGTCGACATTACAGCCTCAGTATGAGCCAGTTTTCTATCGGGATGGGCCTCTATGAGGAGGCATTTACCGAGACAGAGGAGTATTCTTTACTTCCTACCGACTACCCAGGTACCGTGACACCGCAGCAGGCGTATAGCAGACTTTGTGGTCAGGGTCAGTACGAGCCGGGTGTCTCCAAGGCTTCATGCCTTTCTCGACCTGCCTATAGATGTCTACACGCAGTTATGAGCAGATCTATTAGTGGCAGGGGAGACAGTACTGGTGTTCTGAGTCGCCAGGAGCTCCTCTACTTGTATTCGATGGTGGAGAGTGAGCCACTCCACCTGGGGCACATTGTGGCCGACTACATTCGCCATCAGGGCCAGTACCCCAGGGTAGGAGTTATCTTTGCAGGACCCTACATCACCAGACTTCTCATTGGCCTGGGGCTCAAAGATGGAGTCAGGGGAGCAGAGAAGACAAACGTACCAGTTCCCCTGGGCACAGATACCTTGAGGATGATGGGTATGATCCGCAGAGGAGGATCAGGGACGTATACCTGGTTTATACCCCATACAGAGCACGGCGAGGGATCCCGGACAGCATTGGAGCCACCCCCGCAGGACACAGAGACCGAGGTACCCTCCACCGCGCCGGAGCCACGTCTGGTGTAGATGTTTTCACCATCTCAAGGCCAGGACAGACTTGAGCACCTCGAGAGCGCAGTGGGGATCCTACAGACCGAGGTGGCCGAGGTTAGGGCCACACAGATTTCACAGCACCAGGAGGTGATGGCGCAGTTCCAGAGCTTGCGACAGATCTTCGAGCAGATTGTCGCCTCCTCCTCCTTCGTGGTCCGACCTCGGGTGTCCACTCCACCACCTCCATCTTCCTCAGCACCAGCAGCTCCAGCATCACCAGCAGATCCAGAGCCTCCAGCAGCACCAGAGGCCACCACTCAGGACACCGACGCTGAGGCGTCTTAGATTTTAGATTCTTTTCTTTTATTTGTCATTTCTGTATATCTTTACTTTATTTTGGACTTGTAGTACTCAAAAAGGATTCTCCTTCTGAGTATAGCTTTTATTTTGCTTTTTCTTTTTATCTCGAGTTGTATTCATTGCTTTACATTTTATATACTCGAGTTTTATTGAGCTTTACTGAACCCTCGTTTATGTACGTGCAGATGGTCTTGGATGCAAGGAATTTGAGTACTAGTTATAGGCACGGTCATGGGACCGTGTACCCTCCATAACCCGTTGAGACTCAACCCTCAATGAACATAGCACCATCAAACGTACCACTAGGAGTTCAGGGGAGTATTGTTTCAATTGCCCACCTTCACACATTATGTTTTGATTGTTATACTTTTTATTGTGCTTGCATGTGTACATTGAGGACAATGTACATCTTAAGTGTGGGGGGGAGTTCACATTGCACACACTTTTACTTGTGCGTTCAATTGCTTATGCTTATGTAGCCTATGGCGGTTCACCTTAGTTGCAACGGTGTATTCTTATAGTTTAGGAGAATTTTTAACATTGTATCCTATCATGCTCTAGTCTCTACTTGAATTTTAGGGAATTTTTGCTCGATTATCTTATATTGCACAACTTACTCTTGGAATCTTTTGGAAACTCAATCTTGAAGTTTTTAAGGACAAGTTTATCGTTGTTCTTAGTTTTACTTTGGAAAATGCATATATAAGGAGAGAAAAATATGAAAAAAAAAATGAAAATGAACAAAAAAAAAAAAAAAAAAAAAGTGAAAAAAATGAAAAGAGAAAAAGAGAAAAAATATATGAGTTTGTAAATATTAGCTTTGTTTTAATTATGCATTTGGGGTGGCAAGAGCTACCGCCTATGAAGTATGCAGCTACTCTCATAAGTCGGATACAAGTTATGCCCTAATGAGAGAAAGAGCTATCTCATGGGATGCGTGAAAGCTACTACCCCGGTAGAAAGAGCTACCTCCTCGAAAGAGTGAAAGCCACCTTTGGCGGCCGCCTAGGAAAGGGCTACCTTCAAGGATGTGTGAAGCTACTACTTCCACCACTATTTTTTGTTTTTGTATATAAATAAGTCCTTTCTAACCAAAGTTTGAGGAGTACTCATCGGTTCTCTTGAGTAAGATCGCACACACTAACACATTTTCGAGTTTTCATCCTTTTTTATTCGAGTTTTTAGCTAGAGCATTGGTAACCTTATGCAATGTTTTGAGTTCCCCTTACTTGTAGAATGCTTCTTTTGCATGCTTTTGGTGAACCTAAGGCCGAGCACTTTCAATTGTTCTTCCCAAGTACTTTCACGTTCTATTTTGCTTGAGGACAAGCAAAAGCTTAAGTGTGGGGGGATTTGATAAGTGCTCGTGTTATAGTAATGCGAAGTGTTATTATCTTGCAATGAGCATTGATTTAATCAGATTTTATCACTAAAAAGTGTGCATTTGTTTATTTTTGTGCATTGTAGGGTTGTGGAGCCAATTTGGAGAAGAATGAAGCAAGAATAGGTTATGTTCGCCATTGTTGACGAGTTCTTGGACCAAGCAAGGAACAAGGAACGAGTTTAGACTTGTGGGTGTGTGGCAACCTCCATTGGAGGGGCACAAGAGCAGTCACATTCACAAAAGTCTAACTCGTGTAGCATTGGAGAATTTCGTCAAAGAAGAGAAATGAAGTAATCGACATAATCTACCATTGATTGTGTGCCCAATTCAATTGCCTCGATGAAGAACGATGGATTCGGGAGTATTTCGGAGAAGTACTGTAGCAGGCACTGTTGCAAAATACTGCAGATGGATACTGTAGCATCTACTGTTCACATTCTGCCGAAATTCAGAATTCCAGAGAGTTCACACGGGCGTGTGGAAATTCCACACGGCCGTGTCCTGTAGCAGAAATACTGCAGCAGAAACACTGTAGCAAAACACTGTTCACAGGTGCCGAGAAATCACGATTCCAGAATTTCCACACGGCCGTGTGGAATTTCTGGATTTTCACAGAAGTCCGATTTCAGCCTATAAATAACTCGTTTTCATATCTATTTGGGGGACCCTCCCCTTCTATCTTTGGACCTATCTTTTCCCCAACTTTCTGGAGTGCGGCTAGGGTTTCGGAGAGGGTTTCGTGGAGGTTCTAGCGCGTCGTCGGCATCGATTTCGAGGTTCGACGTTTGCACAAGACCACGGCCACACTAATTCGAGGGGGTTTTTCATTGATGTCTATGTTTTATGCTTTATTTCTCACGTTGATGAACATGTATAGCTCTATGAGGAGCTAAACCCCTCGTGTGGTATTCGGACTTGTAAACTTTAGGGTTTCTTATGTTTCTTTGATATTGATTATTATGCTTTCCATCATTGATGAATAAAATTGAGTTTTTAATCTTGATTATCCTTTCATATTGTTTTCCCTTAAACGTGAGATTAGGGTTGAGAGCAATCTAGGCTTTCCTTTGGAGGTGTGACACCTCCTATAGGATTAGACTACTCAAGATTAACGAGGGTTGAGAGGGAGAGTTGTGAGGTAGCAATGTACCCCTTTCCCCTTCGATGTGATTTCTCCCTACCTCCGATTCCTTGATTTAATAGCGGTCGAAATAGAGTGAAGCATTAGGTAGATAAACTCCCCTAGGGCTTAGTTACGCAAGTAATAGAGTGGAGGGTTGTAGTGAATCCTATTTGCTGGGGCTCAATCTAGACTAGGATTCTTCCACCTGGACCAAAGGATTAGAATTACGTATAGGAACAGGTTTAATCACTAGGAATCCCTAGAGCATAATGCAACTCCACATAGTGTGAGGTTTAGGCAGATGGACTCCCATGGGGCTTAGTCATCTAGGTGACAGAGTGAAGGGTGTTGTGAATTCTAATACCGGGGCATAGTGTTGGAGTTAGTCACGGTTGTCCTTAGGTTTGGGACCGTGAGTCTTAGGATATCCTCGACTCAATTGACATTAATTGGAGAGCATAATATTATAGTCTTGCACTTGAAACATAGACCCTAGAGGTAGCTTGTCCGGATACCCCCCTTTACTCATTGTTAGTCCTTCTCGATTTTCCTACTTGCACTTCTTTCTTCCATCTCTCTATTTAGTTTATTGCTTTGCATTATTTTCACTCATCAATCTTATTATCATTCTCCGTATTCTGCATAGCTTAATTAGTGAAACCTTATATTCTATCTCCCTATTCCCTGTGGATTCGACTACCTTCTCACCAAGGTAAATTTATTACTTCAACAAACCCGTGCACTTGCGGGATACACGCAAGGGGTCGTGTCAGAGTGTGACACAGTTTTCAGTTCAGATGGGTTTATATAATGAAGCGTATACAGAGACAGATGAGTACGAGCAGTTGCCTACAGATTACCCCGGCACTTTGACTCCGCAGCCCGCCTACAGCAGGTTATGCGGACAGGGATAGTATGAGCCGAGAGTGTCCAAGGCCACGTGCTTGTCTAGCGCTTCTCATAGATACCTCCACGCCACACTTAACCGATAAGTGAGTGGCCGAGGAGACAGTACCGATGTTCTGAGTTGCCAAGAGCTCCTCTATTTGTATTCTATGGTAAAGAGTGAGCCACTCAACCTGGGGCACATTGTAGCAGATTATATCCGCCACCAGGGCCAGTACCCCAGGGTCGGAGTCATCTTCTCATGCCCGTACATCACACCACTAATTATCAGATTAGGACTTCTAAGCGGAGTTCGCGGGGCCGAGAAGATTTCTACACCAGCTCCATTGGGCATTGAGACTCTGAGGATGATGGGGATGGTCCCCATTGCAGAACCGGGGGTCTATACACTGATCATCCCCCAGACAGCAGCCATTGAGGAGGAGCAGGCAGCATTGGAGCCACCCCTAGAGTAGACAGAGACAAAGGTACCACCCACAGCACATGAGCCACCTCCCGTGCGCATCTTTTCGCCTTCTCGAGGCCAGGACCGATTCAAACACCTCGAGAGTGCTGTGGGTGCACTGCAGAGTGAGGTGGCCGAGCTGTGAGCTACCCATACCACACAGCACTCAGAGACGATGGCACGGCTTGATACCATACAGCGATTACTCGAGCAGGCCGTGTCGTCACCTTTTGTGGTCCAGCCTTGGGCCTGGACTCCACCTCCATCTCCCGCACCACAGGCCGATCCACCAGCCTCAGTGCCTGCACCAGCAGCACCTGAGGCATCGTAGTTTATTTTAGTTTTGATTTCTTTTGGACTTTTCTTTATGTTTTGGACTTGTAGCACTCAGAAAGGATCTTCCTTCTGAGTTTATCTTTTATTTGTCTCGAGTTGTATTTCATTTCTATATCTTTATATACTAGAGTTATATTTTGATTCTTCTTGAGCTATACTAAACCCCTTGTGTATGTGTGCAAATGGTCCTAGATGTAAGGAATTTGAGGAATAGTCATAGGTACGGTTATTGACACGACCCCTTGTGTGTATCCCGCAAGTGCACGGGTTTGTCGAAGTAATAAAATTTACCATGGTGAGAAGGTAGTCGAATCCACAGGGAATAGGGATTTAGAATATGAGATTTCACTAATAAAGCTATGCGGCGTATGGAAAAGCAATAATATGATCAATGAGTGAATATAGAATCAAACAGAATGAAGGACAAGAAATTAAATAGAAAGATGGAAGATCAGAAAGTGCAAGTAAAAGAGAATAGAGGGTACTAGCAATGAATGAAATAGGGTATCCGGACAAGCTACCTCTAGGATCTATGCTTCTAGTGCAAGACTATGCTATTATACTTCCCTATTGATGTTAATTGAGTCAAGGATATCCTAAAACTCACGGTCCCAAACCTAAGGATAACCGTGACTAACCCCAACACTATACCCCGGTATTAGGATTCACGTCAACCCTTCACTCTGTCGCTCGCACGACTAAGCCCCAGGGGAGTATATCTACCTAAACCTCACACTACGTGGGATTGCTTTAAGCTTTAGCGATTCCTAGTGGTAAAACCTGTTCCTATGTGTAGTTCTAACCCTTTGGTCCAGGTGGAAGAACCCTAGTCTAGATTAAGCCCCAGCGCGTAGGATTCACTTCAACCCTTCACTCTGTTAGCTGCGTAACTGGTGAAACGCGCTTGAATCGCTCACCCGCAAGTACACGGGGTCGCCAAGTAATACCCCTCGCGCGAACACGAGGGGGTCGTATCCCCAAGGGCCGGAGAAGCTATTCTTACTTCCTTATCACAATGTTGTTTGACCTAATCGATCACTTGGAATAAGAACTACCAATAATCTACTAAAACAAAGAGCATGCAAATAGCAAGTATAAATACGGAGGGGAAAAATCAAGGTGAGGGAATAGCCACGGATGAGGATTCCCTCGGGGGCTACTAAAGTGCTAAGGATGCCCTAACTACCATGCACGTGGGTGGTTTGGACCGGGAAACCCTAGATTAGACCAACCCGGTGGTCACGGCGTTGGTCCCTAATCCAATACAAGTATTGGAATACGGAATTGCTTCCGCCCAAATCCTTGTACGATTGCAAAGGGTTTAGTGGATTTCGCCAAGCTAGGGTTGAAACACAATCAAGGACAACCCTAACAATTGGAGGGGTACAAATACCCGATGGTCACGGCGTATTCGTACATATATTCCCTTCCAAGCTTGGTGAGCCTAATACTAGGGCAATGGTCATGCAACCTAGCATTGTCTAGGAATTGACATATAGAGTTCTCATACATATCAAGGCATTCAAGAACCACCAAACAAGGATCACAAGCCAAACCAAATACATAAACTAGAAAGTAGCATCCAAAATACACAAGTTCACCCCCAATGTTCACCTACATCCAGTGACCTTGCGGTTAGTTGTTCATGATCACAAAGTAAGCAAGCAAATACATAAAAACAACCAAAAGCATAATGAAAACACCCCCTGAAAAGATCAAGGCCGAATGACGCTTCCAAGGACGCCACCCAAGGAGTGGCTTCCTTTGTCAAACTTCCTCTCAAATGCAAATCGAAGGCGTGGATTCGTCGTCTCGTGCTCTCCCCGTCGTCCTCTCCTCAAGAAATGCCTCCAAAAGCCGGCCTCAAGCTCCCAAAGAAGATGGTGAAGTGTAGTTTTTCTCAAGACCTAGCCTCCTCCCCTCCAAATGAACTCAAAACCCTTAAAAACCTTTTCCAGTGGGTTATGCGGCCCCCTATGCGACCCCGCATGCGGGGAGAGAAAATTCCCGAGAAAATCCCGAAATCGCGTAAGTTGCTACAGTGTCGCTACAGTAAAACTGCTACAGCCGTATGCGGCCTCTGCAGTGCCCACATGACAGACCGCATGAACCTCCAAACTTAGTCATTTCGCCCAAGGGTTCGTGCTACAGTATCCGCTACAGTACCCCCCGCTCAGAAATAGTGTTCTCGCCGCCGATTTCTTCTCAGAGTCTATCAACGAGCACGAAGGGGTCACATCAGTACCTGTAACACGAAAGGAACCAATTCAGACCAAAAACGGGCGTCAACTCATAGAAAAATATGTAGTACATACACCCGAATACATGGAAAATACGTATGTTTAGGCGTTTATCAGACATCCCCACACCTAAGCATTTGCTTGTCCCCAAGCAATCACACATGAATAACAGGGGCACGATGATAAACGACTAGACATACGACCTCAAGCTCAACGGTAAAGCACTCCACTAGCACGGGTGAAAAGAAATCTAGAAAGTGAGCTGTACAGTGAGTGATCGAGTAATGGTAGCCCTGTTTTATTCAAAGTGCTTCCGTGAGTGTGTATTACCCCAACCTTAACCTCTACACCCTGGATTACCCCAGGGGTCCATTCACCCCACATATGGTGAGAGTGGTATTAGGCAGTTAAAGACCTCTTCAATACTCAGTTAAAAGTCTTTTGAGTTCCTAAATAAGACTCTAGCACTTAAGCGACTGTGTAACAAGTGCCAGGGGACACAACAGAATTACTTATTTACCTATTCACAAATATACAAAATATTTCTTTTTTTTTCTGAGTCCGGCTAACATAGACTGCACAGGAAATCTTTCAGAAGGATACACATGCTGATTAGGAATAAGAGCCACCCAACCTACTCAATTACAGCCTACATAGACGCATTCATGCTGTGCCAGCAGAGGAATACTGCCATAGACTCCACTTTTTTTTTTCCGACTGTACACACTGTATCTCAGTCCCTTGGAAACCTGTCACACAAGTTCACTTAAGGCTACAGAAAACAAAAAAAAAAGGAACTCAAAAGCTCTTAAAAGAATATTGAAGAAAGAATTTAACAGTCCAATACCAAACTCATCATAATGGGTTGGTTAGAGTGTTCAAGGTAGGAGCAATCATGATAAACATGAAAAAGCACTAAAAATAAAACAGGGCATCATTCAAGCACAGTATAAGAATACAGCTCACTTCTATAATTCTTTCAAGCTAGGAAGTGCTAAACACTAAAATCATAGCTATCATCGGTGTTCATGCATGCAAAACAAGTAAAGTACCCCATCCCCACACCTAAAGTTGTACATTGCCCTCAATGTACATAAATCAGCAGAGTAAGGTGCGAGACATGCCCTAAAAGTAAAGGGATGAGGTAAAGAAATTTCCCCAAATGGTTGATGAAAGGAACATCCAAATATGCATGAACTGGGGAAGGCTGAGGGGTGCAAGGGCGTGGAGCTTCTACAGTGATCAGTCCTGGCGCATAAGAGGAGCGTGCCCGGAGACCTCAAATGTGCTCAATACCTCCAAGGTCAACTCCCGATAAGTGGGCTCATCGATCTCAAGAATGTCATCCCATCCACCACGGAAGATGAGGCCTCGAAAGGTATCGTCAATGTCCAATGTCTTCAAGGCCTCCCAATCGATCACACGCACTGTGCCAAACCTCCTATTCGACAAGAAAGCGAACCTTGCCTTGTGGGCATCGTTCTTGAATGTAGGCTCGCAAACGGGTGGTGGAGAGCTTCTCCTAACTCGCTTGGAAGCCACGTGTTTGATCGGCATCCCTACAAGACAAGAGAACCATCATCAAGCCAAAAAAAACTTGAGAAAATTGGTTAATGAAGAACAAAGGCTGATTTTTGGCTAGTGCTACAGTAATTTCGGGAAATTTTGGTAGAGTTTCTTCTTGTAAAAGTGATGATCTAAATGTACAAAGCTTGGAATTCAAGAGAAATAATTACAAGAAGCATTCACCATGTAAAACATCATGTATTCCCATAATTTCAACCATCAAAATCCATAGAATGAGTGATAAGAAAACAAACCTTGAACTAGGGCACCAATGAGAAGATGAAGTGAAAATCGGCTTAATCCTTGATAAAACCTTGAAAAACTTCCAAAAAGTTGCTTGCTAGGATGAAGAGAGTGTTTGGATGCAAAAAGAATGAAGAAAAATGGTGGAGAGATGAAGGAGAAAAGAAGAGAAGTTTGATGAAAATTGAGTGAATAGTGAGGGGGTGGAGTGAAGAGAGGTAGAAGAAGAAATCGGGTGACCATGCGGCCCCCTATGCGGCCGCATGGTACCCCGCAGAGCTCTCGGGAAATTTCATGCGGCCTGCTATGCGGCCGCATAGCAGGCCGCACAAGCCTCGGGAAATTTTGTGCGGCCCCTTGTGCGGCCGCATGACAGGCCGCACAAGGCCCAGGAATTTTTCAGCTCAAGAACTCAACCTAGCACTCAAAAATCACATGAAAACAAAGCCGAAAACACTCAAAAATCATTGAAAACATGGAGAATGAGGCACCGACACTCAAGGAAAAATACAAAGATCATGAAATCTATGGTGCAACAAGATGAAATAAATTATGGAATTCGGCTAAACAACAACCACAAGCACAAAAATCAACAAGACTCAAACTCATAAGCACCACCACAAAAAAAAATATGAAAAACACCCAAACACACAAGCAAAGAATAAAAAGAAAGAATGATTGCAATGAATTGAAAGACTTGGGTTGCCTCCCAAGAAGCGCTTTTTTAATGTCTTTAGCTCGACATGACTTACCTTAATTCAAGGTGGGACAAAGGGGTGAGAAGTACCTCCAATTTTCGATGAAGAATTGTTACCCGGAAAGTTCAATGAGAGGCATGAAAAAATCTTGAATTTCCCCCGATCATCGAAGAACAAGTGGTCAACCTCCTCGGGTGACATTGTAGAAACATTCACCCCCCGCTTTTGCTTCTCTTTTTTCTTCCTCCACAATTTTTTCAAGGTTCTCTTCTCATTGGAATGTGGTGAAGATTTAACCTCTACTTGTGCTAGTTGTTGCAATGGTGGAGGGGGAGGCTCATCATCAGCAACATCATCCCCGAAATCTTCAAAGTACTCCTCCAATGGGTTCAAAGCGAGGACTTCCTGCACACAGTCGGAGATAATCACATCAGTTGTATCCGTGAAATAGAGAGTATCATCGTGATCAAGTGTACGTTTCATAGCTTCGGGGAGGGTGAAGACCACTTGTTCATCTCCGACCCTCAAAGTCATTTTTCCTCCTTTTACATCAATTAGTGCGCCGGCGGTGTTAAGAAATGGACGACCAAGGATCAACGGAACCTCCACATCATCATCCACATCCAGAATTACAAAGTCAACTGGGATGATCAACTTATCTACCTGAACTAGAACATCTTCAACAATTCCTCGGGGTCTTCGCACTGAACGATCCGCAAGTTGCAAAGTCATTCGTGTGGGTCTCAAATTATCTAACCCCAACCTCAAGAACAAGTTATACGGCATAACATTAATGCTAGCTCCCGAATCGGCCAAGGCACTTTCTTGCATTCCATCCCCGATCACACAAGGGATAATGAAACTACCCGGATCATTGAGTTTCTTAGGTCATTTATTTTGGATAATGGCCGAGCAATTTCCAGATAGTGTCACCGTCTCCAAGTCTTCAAGCTTTCTCTTATTGGTGAGGAGGTCCTTCATGAATTTAGCGTATTTCGGCATTTGTGAAAGTGCCTCCACCAAGGGGATGTTTATGTGAAGCTGCTTAAAGATGTTCAAGAATTTCTTGAATTGAGCGTCCTCTTTATCTTGTTTGAGCCTAGAAGGATATGGTACCACAGGTTTATACTCAGGCTCCTTCCTAGTCAAAGAACTTGGAACATTTCCATTGTGCTTCCCCTCCATATCATCAATTTCATCATTACTTGACTTAGGGTCTTCCCGGTCGGCTACCCTATCGTTGGAGGTACTTGGATCATCCCCGGTCCTTACCTCCAACTGCTTCCCACTCCTTAGTGTCACCGCCTTTAAGTGTTCCCTCGGGTTGCACTCAGTGTTGCTCGGCATGCTACCCAGGGGGCGATCTGACTGTGCCCTAGCGAGTTGTCCCACCTGGGTCTCGAGAGACTAAATGAAGGCTTGGATATTCCTCAGTACAGTACCAAATTCATCCAACCTCTTGTCTACATTCTGGAACTTGGCCTCCGTGGTGATCATGAATCGGGCCAATACATCCTCAGTCGAGTATTTCTTTTCTTGGACCTGCTGGGGTTGAAATTGGGTGCCCTGGGGTGGTGGGGGTCTCTGCTGAGACTGTCCTTGGTTCCAAGACATGTTCGGGGGATTCCTCCACCCCGAGTTGTAGCTATTGCCGTATTGATTTCCCGGTCCTCGAGGACCTCCACCAACATAATCCATTGATTCCACGGGTGCAGAAAGGAGCAATAAATATGGGGCACTGTGAAGTTGCATGCCCAGCACCGCAAGTATCACAGGACAACACTGCCTTAGGGGTAGAACTGGACCCCAACATGAACTGCTCAAATTTTTGTGTCAGTGCACTGACTGCCGCGTTGTTATCGGTGACATTCTTCGATAAAGCCTCAACCTTTGTAGTCAATGCAGTGGTCTCATTCACCTCGAACAGGCTGGCAACCCTTGGTCCCTTCTGCCGAGTGCTCCAGTGCCACTCATTGCTCGCCATGTTCTCAATCAGTTTCTACGCTTCCTCAGGGAGCTTGTCACTCAAGGAACCACCCGCTGCGGCGTCAATGAGTTGCCTCGCAGCATAATTCAAGCCATTACAGAACATCTGCACACGCATCCAAGCCGGGAAGCCATGATGAGGGCACCTACGTAACAAATCCTTGAACCGCTCGTGTGCCTCAAAAAGGGTTTCAGAATCCCCCTGTCTGAAAGAGGAGATCTCTTGTCTCAATCTTGCGGCCTTGCTCGGTGGGAAATACCGAGCTAAGAACTTCTCGACCATCTCCTTCCATGTGGTTATGGAACCGGGAGCCAAAGAGGTGAGCCATCTGTATGGTGCTCCTCTCAAACTGAATGGAAACAATCATAGTCTTATGGCGTCATCTGATACAGAATTGATCTTGAACGTGGAGCAGATCTGTAGGAAGCGGGACAGGTGAGCATGCGAATCCTCATCAGGAAGTCCATCAAACTGAACTGAGTTTTGTATCATCGCTATTGTGTTTGCCTTGATCTCAAAGTTATTTGCTGGGATTGAGGGTGCTTCCACACTAAACTCTTCCCCGGTGAACTGTGGTCTCTCAAAATCGGATAAGGTTCTCCTTGGTTCGGCCATAACTGACGGTTCACTAGACTCGACCCGAACTTCTTGTTGTCTCGAACTTTCGGTAACCTCTCTCAGACGTTGATGCAAAGTGCGTTCGATCTCATTGTTGGGCTCATAAGATGGGTACCTCGCAAAATAAGTAAAGTCAAAACGAGCAAAAGATGAAGTGATGAAGTATATACAAGAATGGTAAAAACGAACAAAATAAAATGGTCAAATCAACACGTTTTAAGTTTTCCGAATATTCCTTGTGGGTCCCCGGCAGCGGCGCCAAAAACTTGGTGAAACGCGCTTGAATCGCTCACCCGCAAGTGCACGGGGTCGCCAAGTAATACCCCTCGAGCGAACACGAGGGGGTCGTATCCCCAAGGGCCCGAGAAGCTATTCTTACTTCCTTATCACAATGTTCTTTGACCTAATCGATCACTTGGAATAAGAACTACCAATAATCTACTAAAACAAAGAGCATGCAAATAGCAAGTATAAATATGGAGGGGAAAAATCAAGGTGAGGGAATAGCCACGGATGAGGATTCCCTCGGGGGCTACTAAAGTGCTAAGGATGCCCTAACTACCATGCACGTGGGTGGTTTGGACCGGGAAACCCTAGATTAGACCAACCCGATGGTCACGGCGTTGGTCCCTAATCCAATACAAGTATTGGAATACGGAATTGCTTCCGCCCAAATCCTTGTACGATTGCAAAGGGTTTAGTGGATTTCCCCAAGCTAGGGTTGAAACACAATCAAGGACAACCCTAACAATTGGAGGGGTACAAATACCCGATGGTCACGGCGTATTCGTACATATATTCCCTTCCAAGCTTGGTGAGCCTAATACTAGGGCAATGGTCATGCAACCTAGCATTGTCTAGGAATTGACATATAGAGTTCTCATACATATCAAGGCATTCACGAACCACCAAACAAGGATCACAAGCCAAACCAAATACATAAACTAGAAAGTAGCATCCAAAATACACAAGTTCACCCCCAAGGTTCACCTACATCCGGTGACCTTGGGGTTAGTTGTTCATGATCACAAAGTAAGCAAGCAAATACATAAAAACAACCAAAAGCATAATGAAAACACCCCCTGAAAAGATCAAGGCCGAATGACGCTTCCAAGGACGCCACCCAAGGAGTGGCTTCCTTTGTCAAACTTCCTCTCAAATGCAAATCGAAGGCGTGGATTCGTCGTCTCGTGCTCTCCCCGTCGTCCTCTCCTCAAGAAATGCCTCCAAAAGCCGGCCTCAAGCTCCCAAAGAAGATGGTGAAGTGTAGTTTTTCTCAAGACCTAGCCTCCTCCCCTCCAAATGAACTCAAAACTCTTAAAAACCTTTTCCAGTGGGTTATGCAGCCCCCTATGCGGCCCCGCATGCGGGGAGAGAAAATTCCCGAGAAAATCCCGAAATCGCGTAAGTTGCTACATTACCGCTACAGTAAAACTGCTACAGCCGTATGCGGCCTCTACAGTGCCGCATGACAGACCGCATGAACCTCCAGACTTAGTCATTTCGCCCAAGGGTTCATGCTACAGTACCCCCCCGCTCAGAAATAGTGTTTTCGCCGCCGATTTCTTCTCAAATTCTATCAACGAGCACGAAGGGGTCACATCAGTACCTGTAACACGAAAGGAACCAATTCAGACCAAAAACGGGCGTCAACTCATAGAAAAATACGTAGTACATACACCCGAATACATGGAAAATATGTATGTTTAGGCGTTTATCAGTAACAAGCCCCAGGGGAGTTTATCTGACTAGCACTTCCCTCTATTTCGACCGCTGTGAAATCAAGGAAATGGAAGTAAGGAGAAACCACGTCGGAAGGGAAAGGGTTTTCTTGTTTCTTGGATGATATTTTTTTCATGGAAAACATTGTGAAAACACTTAGAAAATATGTAAACGAAGTTTAGTGAGGCGTTGGAGCCCGACTATGGCTCTTTGGCCATGGTTGGACCCCCACGCGGGTGCGTGGCCTAGCCACACGGCCGCGTGGACCGGCCAACAGCCCACGCGGGCGTGTGGCTCAACTCACGCGACCGTGTGGAGGTCACCACATCTCGGCCGAAAAGCCACGCGGTCGCGTGGCTCTTCTGCCGAGCCAGGACACGCCCACGCGGGCGCGTGGCTAACCCACGCGACCGCGTGGGCTGGAAACGTAGCAGATTAAGCCATGTCGGCGCGTGGCTTGCCCACAAGCCCATGTGGATTCCTGCACCTTGCCATATCATGTAAATTTGCACTTCTTTGGCAATTTTCTTGCAGGTATGACACCAAGGACTAAAAAGCTTGCTCCAAAAATGCCTTGATCGTTTATAGCTGACCTTGGATGAGGACATGCCTTCTAACACACCAGCAGCACCAACAGATGATGCCAATGCTTGAGGCGTCCCACTCATGAGACTTTAGTTTTCTTTACTTTAGTTTTCATTTCTAGTTTTCTTTATTTTATCTTTTATAGTTTAGTTATCTTTATACTTTATTTTGATTGTGCGAGTTGTGCTTTATTTTGTTTCATTCGTAAGAACTCGTGCAACTTTTCTATTTTTATTGAGCTTCACTGAACCCCTTGTATCCGTGTAGATGGCCTTGAGAGTGATGATGATGATGTTTTTGTCATAAACACATGACCATGTGACTTGGTCGTGTGAGCTTCACAACCCGCGGAACAATAACACACCCTCGAGTTAGCTTCACCAATCGATCACTAAGGAGTTCAGGGGAGTATTGTTTCAATTGCATCTTTACCCACATCATGTTTTTATTGCTTATATTTTTATTGTGCTTACATGTGTACATTGAGGACAATGTACATCTTAAGTGTGGGGGAGGGTTCACCTTATACATGGCCTTTACTTGTGTTCTAATGATCATGCTCATGTTGCCCATGAAGGTTCACTTTAGGGTTGAGAGTTTAATTCTTAATTTTTGGAGATTGCAAACATTAGGTTTTATCATGCTCTAGTTTTTATCCAATTTTCTTGAAATTTGGGTCCGATTGCTCTTTAATGCACTTCTCTCACTCATTAAACCTATGGAAACTTACTCTAGTTCATTATTGTGGGATTATCTAGTGTTAGTTTGATTCAAGTTTATTTGAAAAAAAAAAAATTTCAGAAAATTTAGAATTTTAGTTTGTTTGTATATAAGGGGTGGAAAGAGCTACCACCTATGATCTATGAAGCTACTCTCATAAGTCGGATACTTGTTATGCCCTAATGAGAGAAAGGGCTATCTCATAGGATGTGTGAAAGCTACCACCTTCGGTAGAAAGAGCTACCACCTCAAAAGTGTGAAAGCCACTCGGGATGCATCTCGTGAAAGGGCTACCTTAGAGGATGTGTGAAGCTACTATCTTTTCTTTTTGTACATAAATAAGTTCCATTATTAATAAGAACTTTGAGTAGTGGATATAGTGTTGACATGAGTTGAGCTTCCACACACACACGCTTTCGGACTTTAGTACTTTCATTTTTGATTGGATTATTTGCTAGAGTATTGATTATTTCATCTATTGTTTGTTTTTCTCCATGATTTTAGAATTTTATTCTTGCACCCTCTTGGTGAACCTAAGGCCAAGCACTTCTCTTTTGCTTTTCATGAGTCTATGGTTAATTTTGCTTGAGGACAAGCAAAGGTTTAAGTATGGGGGAGTTTGATAAGTGCTTGAGTATAAATGTTTTACCTACTTGTTTTACATACATTGAGCATCATTTTACCATTGATTATGTCTCATAAAGTGTATTTTGGTGTTCTTTTATGCAATTAGGTTGTGGAAGTGTTAAAGGAGGAAAATGAAGCAAAGATGGGTTATAAAGACGTATTGTTGGGAACTTTTGTACAACACAAGTGTCAAGGCACAAGAGGGGATCATGCACATGAGGGTGTGTGCCAACTTCCTGAAGAATTCAAGATGATTTGTGTGATGGAAGGGCACAAAGGCAGTCACACCTTCATGTCCTAACTTGTGTGAAGATAGTTAAAGCTCTCAAATGATGATTCGAAGGAGGAGAAGTCTTATAACTCACCACATGGACGTGTGCCCGACCATGTGGCCTCAAGATGAGAGAGTTTGGATCATGGTTATGAAGAGTACTGTAGCAAAAACACTGTTCATTTCACTGTAAAAATACTGTAGCGGAATTACTGTTTACGCGACCGCGTCAAAATCCCACGCGACCGCGTGGGAATTCTGCAGCCCACGCGATCGCGTGGGATCTCACGCGGTCGCATGAAGACACGTGACTGGCGCGATTCAGGCTTACAAATAGCCCTTCTTGCCGATTCTTTTTGTATCTTTTGTGTGGCTTTTGAGAGGCGAAGCGGCTAGGGTTTGAGGAGGAGGTCTTTGCCGAATTGGAGGGCCGTTCTTCACCAACTTTGATAGTGCTTTCCTCCGTCATAGCATCGAGGGAGTCATTGGCAACCTAGCTTCGGAGAAGGATCCTTCAAGACATTGAGCGACCCATCAAGGCCATCATCACGAATTCAAGGGGGTTTACTTCCATGGTTTACATTGCTTTTCATTGTGTTTTGTTTTGCTTTGTAATAAGCCCCATGGAGGGCTAAACCCTAGTAGATACTTGGGCATGTGAACCCTAGGTCTCGATTCATGTATTGACTTTTCTTTATGCCTTCTTTTCAATCCGAGTTTATTTGAGTTTCAATCTTGTTTTATCATTGCTTGCATGCCTTATTGATTCGTATGGTTGTTTGGTATGCTTGATTTGTTACCTTAGTGAGAGAGAGGTCTCCATTAGGGTTAGAACATATGAGATTGAAGAGGGTTGAGAGGGTGAGTCATGAGATAGTGGAGTGTCCCTTTCCCTTCCGATTGAGTGTTTCCTATCTCCGTATTCCCTAAGATCTATGCAACCATATTTGGTGCGAGGCGTGAGATTGAGAGATTTCTCCGCCGGGACCTTGTAGGGGGTTAGGGATCTTTCACCTAGAAGTAGGGTTAGATCTAATTTTAGAAATTGGTTTCACTCTTAGGTTTCCCTAAAGTTCATTGCGGTCATATGGGATGTGAGGTGTTGAGATTGAGTGATTTCTCCGCCGGGATCTCATAGGGGACTAGTATCGCCGGGATCTCATAGAACTCGCCGGGGTCATTCTTGGATTGCCTCGACTCATAGAACTCGGTTTAGAAGCATTTAGTTAGTCTTGCACTTCATGATAGAACTTAGGGGGAGCATTGCCCGGGTATCTCATCTTCATTGATTGAGATCTCCCTTTATTTACCCTTCGCCTATTCATCTCTGGTATTAATTTCTATGCACACTAGATCACCACAAAATCACATTGGTCATTAGGCTAGATTGCGGAGAATAAGTTAGTACTAGTAGCCCTGTTCCCTGTGGATTCGACTACCCTACTCACCAGGGTAATTATTACTTCGACAACCCGTGCACTTGCGGTACACACACGCAAGGGGTGTGTCACAAATTAAAGACATTAATGAAAACCCCCTTGTATATGGTGTGGCCGTGGTCTTGTGCGGCCGTTGAACGTCGGTGACGATGCCGATGACGCGTGCTAAACCTCCACGAAATCCTCTCCAAAACCCTAGCCGCACTCCCCCATTTGAGGAGAAAGATAGGTCAAAAGATATCCCAAAAGGTCTCCAAAATCCCCTTTTATAATGTTGAATTGCGGCTTTAAAATCGGAATTATCGGGGGCTTCACACGGCCGTGTGGAATTTCCACATGCCCGTATGAATTCTCTGGAACCCAGATTTTCGGCAGATATTGTATAGTAGTTTGCTACAGTGTTTTGCTGCGGTAACAAGCTACAGTGCTTGCCGAAATGCTCCCGAATCCGTTGTTCTTCATTGAGGCCATTGGTTGGGCACACAAACAATGGTATAGTACTGCGAAGCGTTATTATCTTACATTGAGCATATCTTTTATCAGTTTTTATCACTAAATGGCGTGCATTTGTGTATTCTTCTGCATTGATGGTTTGTGGAGCTAAATTGGAGAAGAAGAACGAAATTAAGTCATGTTTACCGATGTTGGGAAGTTTTCGGACCAAGCACGGAACAAGGCACGAGCTTGGACTTGTGAGTGTGTGCCAACCTCCTTTGGAGGGGCACAAAGGCAGTCACATTCACAACAAGTCTAACTCGTGTGGCTTAGGAGAACTTCACCAAGAAGGAGACTTGAAGCAATCGGCATGATCTACCATTGATTGTGTGCCCAATTCAATGGCCTCGATGAAGAACGACGGATTCGGGAGCGTTTCGGGCGAGCACTGTAGCAAAACAATGTAGCAAGTTACTATTCACTTTCGGCCGAGATTCAGAATTCCAGAGAATTCACATGGGTGTGTGGAATAAACACACGGCCGTGTGAATTAATTTTTCAGCAGACAGAAACTTCACACGCCCGTGTGTTAATTCCACACGGCCGTGTGAAGCCCCCGATAAGTCAAATTTTAAAGCCGTGATTCAACATTATAAAAGGCGATTTTGGAGACCTTTTGGGATATCTTTTGACCTATCTTTCTCTTCAACTTGGGGACTGTGGCTAGGGTGTCGGAGAGGATTTCTTGGAGGTTTAGCGCGCGTCATCGGCATCGTCATCAGCGTTCAACGGCCGTACAAGACCACGGCCACACCTTACGCAAGGGGGTTTTCATTGATGTCCTTATTTTGTGCTTTCTTTCATACATTGATGAACATGTATAGCTCCATAAGGAGCTAAACCCCTTAAGGGTATTCGGACTTGTAAACTCTAGGGTTATTATGTATCTTTGACATTGTTATTATGTTTTTCCATTATTGATGAATAAAATTGAGTTTCAATCTTAATTTCATCTTGTTAATGTTTTCTCTTAGATGTGACACTAGGATTGAGAACAATTTAGGTTGCCTTTTGGAGGTGTAACAACTCGTTAGGGTTAGACTACTTAAGATTGAAGAGGGTTGAGAGTGAGAGTTGTGAGGTAGCGATGTACCCCTTTTTCCTCCGACATGGTTTCTCCCTACCTCCGTTTCCTTGATTTCATAGCGGTCGAAATAGAGTGAAGTGTTAGGCAGATAAACTCCCCTGGGGCTTAGTTACGCAAGTAATAGAGTGAAGGGTTGAAGTGAATCCTATGCATTGGGGCTTAATCTAGACTAGGGTTCTTCCACCTGGACCAAAGGGTTAGAACTACACATAGGAACAGGTTTCACCATTAGGAATCCCTAGAGCTTAAAGCAGTCCCACGTAGTGTGAGTTTTAGGTAGATATACTCCCCTGGGGCTTAGTCGTGCGAGCGATAGAGTGAAGGGTGACGTGAATCCTAATACTGGGGCATAGTGTTGGGGTTAGTCACGGTTGTCCTTAAGTTTGGTACCGTGAGTCTTAGGATATCCTCGACTCGACTAAACATCAATAGGAAAGTATAATAGCATAGTCCTGCACTAGAAGCATAGACCCTAGAGGTAGCTTGTCCAGATGCCCTATTTCATTCATTACTAGTCCTCTCTATTCTCTTTTATTTGCACTCTCTCATCTTCCATCTTTCTATTTAATTTCTCGTCTTTTAGTATAATTGTTTCCATAATTCACTCATCGAATCAATTGATCACTTTTCCGTACTTCGTATAGTTTTAATAGTGAAATCTCGTATATTAACTCCTTATTCCCTGTGGATTCAACTACCCTCTCACCGGGGTAACTTTTATTACTTTGACAAACCCGTGCACTTGCCGGATACACACAAAGGGTCGTGTCAGTTCCCAATGTACAAAAGTCAGCAAAATAGGGTGGGAAAATACATGCTAAGTACAATAAATTGGAGTAAAGAAACTTCCCCAATCTGTTGATCAAGTGTGCAGCAGCGTACTCTCTAAACAAGCATAAAAATAGCGCAATGAGGGCCTGGAGTGTGAAACCTCATTAACAATTACACTTAAAGTACAAGAAGCACAGATCACAACTCCAGTAATATAGATAATAGAAGAGAGCATGAAAATAAGATTCCCAAAACAAACAGATCAAGTTTAGCAGGGGCGAGGCCCTGACTAACTGACAAGTACATACTATAACACATAATTAAAAATGCAAACAAAATACAACAACTAAACAAAAGTGAAGTGGTGATGTTCATGTTTTCATGAGCCTATTGATCACAAGGAATTGAAGATGCCACGCAGGATACTAGAATTAATAAGCAAGTGGCTAGTTGGACCGAGAAAACCCTAGATTAGGCCAACCCGATGATCATGACAATTGATTCCTAATCGAGTACAAGTATTGGATACAATATTTCTACCACCCAAAATCCTCCTACGATTATAATGGGTGAATTGTTTTTCTAAAACTAGGGTTGAAAAACAAGTGAGCACATAACCCTAGGATTAACGGGGCACAAATACTCGATGGTTACGGCGTATTTGTATGTATTTCCCTTCCAAGTTTGGTGAGTCTAACACTAGGGCAATGATCATGCAACCTAGCATTTCCTAAATCATCTATACATAGAGTTCTCACAAATATCAAGCATGTAAAAATAGCAAACATGCCAACATGCATTAATTAGAACAAAATCAACCAAACATCACAAGTTCACCCCCAAGGTTCACCTACATCCGGTGACCTTGGGGTTTAGTTGCTCATGGTCACAAAATAAACAATTAAAAGTATGGAGACAACAAAATAAACCATAAGCAAGCTCCCTTCAAAAGCTAGAGGCCAAATGACGCTTGGATCTTTCGAAGACAAGCTCCCAAAGATGCCACTCCAAGGGGTGGCTTCCCTTGTCTTCTTCCTCTTCAAAATAATCCCTAGGGATGGTACTTGCCCAAAACCACACTCTCTTCACTCAATCTTTCGTGGAAAATGCCCTTAAAACCCTTCTCCTAGCTCAGATGGATGTTGGTGGTGGTGAGCTCCAAGAGAGTGATAATAGATGCCCTGAAGGAAACCCTAAGAAACCCTTTTAAAAATTAATTTCCTGGCAGCTCACGGGTGACCTCACAATCCATATATGGCCTGTGAGGTTATCTATAAAACTGGTCGAAGGAATCCGCAAAGTTGTAAAATTACTACAGTACTGTTGCTCTCTGAATTGCTTGAGGATGACCTCACGGCCATGAGGTTGCTTGTGAGGGTTTCCAGACTTGAAATTTTCTTCAGATGTTCGTGTTCCAAGCTACTACAGTAAGTCTACAGTACTCAGTCCTCATTTCAGTGCCGATTTCGTCTTGAATCACGTTGTTGAGCTCATCTAAGCTTCTTTTGAACCTAAAACATGAAATAAAGTAATTAAACCAAAAAAGGCATCGATTCATTAACAAAATACAAAAACTATGCGCACGCATATGTATAAAATGCATACATTTAAGAGTTTATCAACACCACAACCCTACATGCACAGAAGAACACAAATGCCCAACAATTAATGATAAAATCTGAGAAAAGTATTGCTCAACATAGGAAAATAATACTTCGTATTACTCTAACATAAGCACTTATTAGTTATGTTAATCTCCCCTCACTGAGTAATGTTAGTTGCTCACTCCTCTTTCTTTCTCCCAGATTGGTGTAGCTGTGTGGCAGTGTGCTGAGCATTTGTTGTTGTCCCATATTCTATATTTCTTTTTAGTACATGTATATTATTTTTGTCATAGATATGTTGTTGGCATATGGATCCACTAGTCTGTAGCTATACTTTTCAACTTTTAAAATCTCGTGTGTTAACCTTTGTTATCGTGGTCATAACTTCCTTATACATTTATGACCCTCTCTATTATTATATATTATTATTTTTGTTGTTGTTACTTCCATTGTGTATCACTTGGTCTCTCCCCTGTATATTTGTGTTAATTATTATGGATTTCAGGTTGTTGGTTAGCCTTGCGGCATCCCAAGGGCTGAGTGGTGGGGTATCCCTCCTTGGGACTGTCACGGCGGTTGTCGCACCCTGTGGGCCTGTGGGCATGTGGGTCAAGTCGTGACATACAATGCGGGTTGGAGGAATCACCTGAACTTTTCTTGGAACCAACCCAAACAAGGGCAAGCGGCACAACAATAGCCTAGGCCTCCACAACGGAATGTTCAACCATCTCTTCCTCCATTAGGGCCTTCTAATGAACTCACAACTCTGTTGACTAGGTATATTAAAGGCAATGTAATTTATTTTTCAGAGAATGAAGAAATGATGAGGAACACCAATGACACCATAACAAACTTAGAGCATTATATAGCCCATATGTTGAACATAATTGAGGAAAGACTCCCGGGTTCTCTCCCTAGTAATACAGAAGTTAATCCCAAGAATTCACTGAAGGGTATTACTTTGAGAAGTGGTAAGCAACTTCCAAGCCCTAATGAGAAAGAGCACAAGATTGAAATTGTTAAACCCCAGTCAAGAGCTAGACAGTTTGTAGAGGTTGATCTTGAAGCTCTAGCTAGCAATGAGCAGAAAGGAAAGGAAAAGTGAGAGGGAAAAACTAAATTTCCTAACTACCAACCCAAACTTCCTTACCCAGTGAGAATAAAGAAAGATCAATAAGAAGAGTAGTGTAAGAAATTTCTAGAAGTGTTCAAGACCTTGCACATAAATGTTCTCTTTGTTGAGGCTCTTGCACAAATGCGTAAAATTCTTTAATAAACTACTCACAAACAAGAGGAAACTTTAAGAAGTGTCTTTGGTGACACTTAGTGAAGAATGTTTAGCCTTAATCAGCAACAAGCTCCCCAAGAAAGAGAAAGCCGCTAGGGGATTTATCATTCCATGCACTATTAGGGTCGTATAAACAAGTTGAAAGAAAAGAAGTGATAAGTGCTCGTGTTAAAGTAATACGAAGTATTATTTTCTTACATTGAGCATTACTTTCCTCAGATTTTATCATTGGTTAGTGTACATTTGTGTTCTTTTATGCATGTAGGGTTGTGGAGAAGATTTAGAGAAGAATGAGCAAAATTAGGTCATGGTCGCCATTGTTGAGGAGTTCTTGGACCAAGCAAGGCTCAAGGCACAGGTTTTAGACTTGTGAGTGTGTGCCAACCTCCTTTGTGCTCAAATGGTTCTATGATTTGGAGGGGCACAAAGGCAGTCACACTCATAAAAGTCTAACTCATGTGACATTGAAGAACTTCATCAATATGGAAGAATGAAGAAATGACATGATCTATCATTAGTTATGTGCCCAACTTAGTGGCCTCGATGAAGAACATGAAATCGGGAACACTTTGGGCGTGAGTACTATAGAAGTTACCGAAACAAATCACTATAGCAAATCACTGTACAGTTTAGTGTTCACTGCCCACCAGAAATTCGATTGCACATAATCCACACGGGCATGTGGAAATTTCACACGGCCGTATGGATCCCCAATTTCAGCCTATTTAAAGCTGCAACTCAAAATTATTCAGGGACTTTTCCAGACTTTTCCACCTATCTTTTACCCAACTTCTGGAGAGCTCATGACAAAGGTTTGGAGAGGATTTTGTGGAGTTTGGAGTGAGTCTATGGCATCAACATCGACGTCCTTTGGAAGATGGCTATTGGGGGAGCTTTCATTGACACCGATTCGGCGAGGTGTGTCGTAGGCTTAACAAGGGGCTTACTGGAGACCATCGTCATGCATCAGAAGGGGGTTTTATTCATGTTTGCTTTGCTTATTATCATACATACTTTGATGATTTTGTATAGCTCCATGGAGGGCTAAATCCCTAGTAGGTATTCGGACTTGTAAACCCTAGGATGACATTATTTTTATGATTTTTATTATGCTTTCTTAACTGATGCTTTTAATTGAGTTCCAATCTTGAATGTTTAATTGCTTTGATTTTTCCCTAGTCATGACACTAGGGTTAAGAGTCATCTAGGTTATCCTTTGAAGGTGTGATAACTTCTATAGGGTTAGACTACTCGAGATTGGTGAGGGTCGAGAGAGTGAGTCAAGAGGTAGCGAAACATCCCCTTTCCCCTTCGGTGTGGTTTTCCCTCTCTCCATATTCCAAGAGTTCTTTGCGGTCAAAGTAGAGTGAAGTGTTAGGAGATGAACTCCTCAGAGGCTTAGTTGCATGAGCAACAGAGTGAAAGGTTGTAGTAAATCCTAGAACTGGGGCTTAACTGAGACTAAGGTTCTTTCCCTGGACCAAAAGGTTAGAACTATACTTAGGGACAGGGTCTATCACTTGGAATCCTGACACGGCCTTTTGCGTGTGTACCGCAAGTGCACGTCCTTGTCGAAGTAATAAAATTACCCTAGTGAGTGTGTAGTCAAATCCACAGGGAATAGGGATTTAGAACACAAGAATTCACTATTTAGTTATGCGGTGTACGAAAAGAAATAATCGGAATGATGAGTGAATTTATGGAAATATTTAGAATAAAAGATAAGAAAGTAAATAGAGATATGGAAGACAAGAGAAAAGCAAGTAGAAGTTAAAAGAGAAGACTAGCAATGGATGAAATAGGGTATCCGGACAAGCTACCTCTAGGACTTATGCTTCTAGTGCAAGACTATGCTATTATACTTTCCTATTGATGTTAATTGAGTTGAGGATATCCTTAAACTCACGGTCCCAAAACTTAAGGTCAACCGTGACTAACCCCAACATTATGTCCCGATATTAGGATTCACTACGACCCTTGACTCTCGTTGATCTGTCAACTAAGCCCAAGGGGAGTCTATCTTCCTAACCCTAACACTACGTGGGAGTGCTTTAAGCTCTAGGGATTCCTAGTGATAAAACCTGTTTCTCTATGTAGTTCTAACCCTTTGGTCTAGGTGGAAGAACCCTAGTCTAGATTGAGTCCTAAAACTCTATCTCGACCGCTAATTAATTCAAGGAAACGGAGATAGGAAGAAATCACACCGTATGGGAAAGGGGTACATTGCTATCTCACAACTCTCCCTCTCAACCCTCTTCAATCTTAAGTAGTCTAATCCTATAGGAGTTGTCTGATTGAATCGATCCGCAAGCGCACGGGTCGCCAAGTAATACCTTGCACAAAAGCACAAGGGTCGTATTCCACGGGGCTAAGGAGCTACTCTTACTCCTCCATCGCCTATTATCTAACCTAACCAAACAAGCATTGATGTACGTTCTTTTGAAGCAAAGAAATAAATACGATGTAATTAGACAAATTTAAAAGCATATAATATGGTTGCAAGTGCTACAATGAAGAGTAAAGGCCTATGGATGTGGATCCCCTTGAGGGGTCATCATGATACATGGATGAAGGATGAAAGGTAGCTTGGTTGATTTAGACCGAAGGATCTCAAGATTAGATCAACCCCAATTTCTCGGCGATTGAACCCTAATCCCATACGGATATTGGTCGGAATCTCTTCCTAACCAACATCCCTACGATTGCATTAAGTATAAGGAGATCCCAAAATAAGGATACACTAAACCCTAGTCTATCCTTAAAGCTCGGAGGGCTATCGACACCCAATTTCTCGGTGTGCCAATACAAGTAACCCCTTTTAATTCATTAATGACCTAATACACGTGAGTAGGTCACGTCTACGTGTATAATTCAAGAAAGAACTACGGATCTCTCCATATGGTAGTTCTAGACATAAAGCACAATGAACTAAATCTTAAACCAAACCAAGCTTGCAATTAAGTAAAGATCATCCAAAATACATGATGAACCCCCCAAGGTTCACCAACATCCGGTGGCCTTGGGGGTCTAGTGTGCCATCAAGCAAGTAACAACAAGAATACAAAGTAAATCACTTAAAAAGCTCATAAATGACACTCCCTAGATGAAATGGTGAAGGAGGAGGTGGAGGTCCGGCCAAATGACGCTTTCCCCCGTCCAAGAGATGCCGAATGACGCTTCCCTTGACTTGGATCCTTGCCCCCTTTCTTGGTGAAGCTTCTCCCCTTTAAAATGATGTTCTTGCCCCCTTTCTTGGCTCCAAATCGTCGTCTCCCAAAGATTTCTTCGTTTCTTTCCTTTTAGATGCCGGCCAAGAAGTTTTCTTTGTGTGCCCTAAAAACCTCTATATAAACTCCCGCAGGATCCCGGGGTGGATAGATCCATCCCGGGGTGGATAGATAGGCAAAAATAGGGCAAAACCTGTCTCATGTGGGGGTGCATCCCGGGGTGGATGAATGGATCCCGGGGTGGATAGGGGGCCGTGAGAGCTAGTTGAAAATCCCTGTCTTTTGGTGCTCACGGCCCCTTATACGGCCCCGCATGCTGCAGTACTCCAGCACCTTGATTCTTCATCCTTTTTCGCCCAAATCGTATTATCATGTTCCTCATGGCTCCTCCATGCCCTACAACATAAATAATGCTCAATTAAGCATAAAACGGGCATCCATTCATATAAAAACACATGCTAAGTGAACAAAATATGTATGTTAAAACACATACATTTAGACACTTATCAAACATCCCCACACCTAAGCGTTTGCTTGTCCCCAAGCAAACAAATCATGAAAAACAAAGGGAATGATAAGTGGCTAAATGTACATCTCCGGCTCAAACAAATACGAGATTATACAAGTATAGAATAATGATATACAGATGTCGAGTTACAGTCAATACGTACAATAAACAGATCCTGTCTCACCTCTTATGTGTCTGTACAGTGTAAGTGAATCTTTCATCTCATTTGCCCTGACATGGTCTAGCCCTATGACTTCAATCAGTACAGCTCTATATGCTAATCACTCCACAAGTACAGAGTACCAAGTCTTAAAATGCTTAGTGCCACTCCAATGAACAATTAAGATCCTTCTAATTCTACAACTTGAAACTAAATCCCATTTCTACTCACAAACTCAAATAGGCAGTCTAAGTGATCACTAGGGTTATTTTTATTTATATGTATAAACAATTTTTTTTTTTTTTTTTTTTTTTTTTTTTTTTTTTTTTGAGTCCGCCTAACGTAGACTGCACAAAAAATCTTTCTGGAGGATGCACATGCTGGTTAGGCACAAGAGTCACCCAACTACTCGATTACAGTCTACATAGACGCATTCATGCTTCATTAGCAGAGGAATACTGACATAGACTCTTTTTTTTTTTTTTTTTTTTTTTTTTTTTTTTTTTTACATACCCTAGATCAAACCTTTAGACTGCACTACAAGTAACAAACCTAGGATTAGTTCAACAAGACTTAGAAGTTCTTAAGAGTTCATTGAAGGATAGAACTTAGTAGTCTAAGGCTAAGTACTCAAAATTGTGTGTTAGGCATACAAGAGAGTTAAGAAAGTCAAGCAGGCTATTCCCAGGGCATCAACAAAAGACTCAGTGCACAGAACAATACTAGAGGTGAAACAGGATTCAATAGAGCATAACAGAAAAATGTAACTCCCATCAATCATTAATTCACTTGAAGAATCTCACAAGAAAGTAACAAGCCATCATTGATGACACTAGCATGTAAAGTTGACCTAATACATGTAGATACACCCATCCCCACACCTAGTGTTGTACATTGCCCTCAATGTACACTAATCATGAAAATAGAGGCAATATACACAATAATAACAAAGGAGGAGGGTGAAAACGAACTTCCCCGGTTTATTTGGTAAGAATGGCGAAGTGTGACCCGACAAAAGTGTACGGCGAGCTCTACATGTCGGGCCCGGCTTCCACAAAATGTGGGGAGGCTCACCAAACTACCCTCAATGCCTGCAAGGCAAAAAGGGCACATCATCATTCCACGAAATTTAGAAAGGAGGGACGGGGAGTAATCAAGCAAAAACTAAAACCAAACACAAAAAGAACACAACAAGAATAAACACAAACACAACAAACAACTAACAAAAGAAAAACAATGGAACAAAAACATCATCCAAGCAAATCAATGTTCGTTCAATATCATGATGTCCAATTCACTCATATTGCAAGTGTTGCTATTGGATAACAAAGATGATACAATAATAGGCCCAAATACAATAAAATCAAGGGTGCTCATGGAGGAGTGTGAAAGAATTAAAAAAAAAAAAAAAAAAAAATTGCTACAGTAACTCCCAAAAAAAATTTTGCAAGAGCTTCCCTTGTACATGGAGCATAAAAATTTTTACAAAGCTTTCAAATTACTCCAAAAACTGACAAAAACAACACACAACCAATCTCCCACAATATTGGCATCCATTCAACTTGAAAAATAGGGGAGAGGAAGAAGAAACATTCATGCTCAACACCTAGGGTTTAGAAAGGGGTACCTTAAAGGATAGGTGAAGATGATGGCAAAACTCCCAATAAATCATGCAAATTAGGTCCTTGGAAGTAGTAGATTCGTGTAGAGGAAGAAAAATGAAGAAAAATGGTGAAAGAATGAGGGAAAACGGATGAGAAATGAGAGAGTTATGAAGAAAATGGTGAGGATATAGGTCCAGGACCCGTGGCATACGGCCCCCCATACGGCCGTGAAGGGGACCGTGAGCCCTAGGCCATTTTCACTGGAAATTTGTCACGGCCCCATATACGGCCGTGAGGGGGGCCGTGAGACACAAGCCAAACTCACTGGAATCGTCTCATGGCCCTCCAAACGGCCCCCTTAGGGCCGTGAGGACCTGGAAATCACTCAAAAGTTGGAATTTTTCTTCTCCAAATGGCTAAGGATGACATTGAAACATTATAGAACACCACCAACTTGAACGAAACATGAAACAAATTGATCTAATGCACAAAATGACAACAAAAACAAGCAACACTCAACAAATAAAATGATTACACCACTCTTAAGATGACAAGAGAAAAGCTAGCATGGACTTATTCAATTTCAAAGCTAGTAAAGAAAAACGGCGACTACAACAATAAGATGAACATCCAAAATACGAAAAGTGAACTAAAGACCCCCGAATGCTTGGGTTGCCTCCCAAGAAGCGCTTGTTTAACGTCACGAGCCTGACGTACCTTTTTTCTTACCTCATGGGGGTTCAAAGAGCTTGAAGTTACCCCCGGTTAAGCTTGAAACAACATTGTTACCCGGCAAGTTCAAAGACATCAACGAATAGACATTAACTTTTTCATGATCAAAGAGGGGTTCAAATTTTACCTTCCCTCCATGAGATTTTGAACGACGGGGGTTGGTACCTTTCTTTTTCTTCCCCCGTACTTCCCTCCAAATTTTCTTCAACATTGATTCTTTCTTCTCTTTTTCCTTGGCATTGGTACATATCACTTCCTCCTTTGGTTTCTTCAAATTGTGACTTGGAGGGGGATTGTGGGGTTCTTCTTGTTCTTTGTCCTCCACCTCCTCTAAGTATTCATCCAAAGGATTTAATGATAGCACCTCCTGCACACAAGTAGAAATTAATCGATCAGTTTCATCAACAAAATATAATGTGTCGTCATGGTCAAGGGAATGTTTCATGGCCGCCGGCAACGTGTACACTGCTTCCTCCTCTCCAACCCTAAGTGTTAGTTTTCCTCCCTTGAGATCAATTAGGGCACCAGAGGTACTTAAGAATGGCCGACCAAGAATTAACGGTGTCTCCACATCTTCATCAATATCCATGATGACAAAATCCACAGGAAAGACCAATTTATCTACTCGAACAATCACGTCCTCCACAATCCCACGAGGTTTTCTTGTTGATCGATCCGCCAATTGTAGAGTCATCCTTGTGGGTTTAAGCTCATCCAAGCCAAGCTTCAAGTACATGGTGTAGGGCATGACGTTGATGCTTGCCCCCGAATCCGCTAATGCATTTTCTTGAACTCCTCCTTCAAGCACACAAGGAATTATAAAACTTCCCGGATCTCTCAATTTTTGTGGGAGCTTCTTTTCTAAAATAGCCGAACAATTTCCCGAGAGTGACACTGTGCCTTCCTCTTCTAATTTTCTTTTATTGGTGAGGAGCTCCTTCAGAAACTTGGCATACTTGGGCATTTGCGTTAAAGCTTCAACGATCGGGATATTGAGGTGGAGCTGTTTGAAGATGTTGATGAATTTTCTAAACTGCACATCCTCCTTGTCTTGTTTCAATCTAGCCGGATAGGGAATTGGAGGCTTGTACTCGGGTGGATTTGATTTTCCCCGAAGATGAGATTCATTGTTTCCTCCCCGATCATCCTTCTCAACAACTTCTTCAGCAGATTTGGGATCTTCCATGAGGGTTATCCCTGCTTCCTTGACACTTGGGTCAATTTCGACCCTTGTCTCCACTTGCCTTCCACTTCTTAGGGCAATGGCCTTCAGTTGCTCCCTTGGGTTCTCTTCGGTGTTGCTAGGAAGACTTCCTGAAGGTCGTTCTGCATTTGCCTTGGCAAGTTGCCCCACTTGATGCTCAAGAGATTGCACCGAGGCTTGAAGATTTCTCATAATGGACCCAAAGTCACTGAGTTGCGAATTTATACTGTTAAATCGTGATTCGGTGCCAATCATGAACTTGGCAAGTACATCTTCGGTGGTAAATCTCTTCTCTTGCAAAGGTGGTTGTGCTTTAGGATTCTGAGGGGGGCCACCCTTTTGTTGCTGTCCTTGATTCCAAGAGAAGTTAGGGTGGTATTTCCACCCCGGATTGTAGGTAGAGCTGTAAGGATTTCCTTGCGGCCTTGGCCTCCCAATGTAGTCAACAGTCTCAATGGGTGCGACGGAGGAGCTAGCAATAGGGCATTGAGTGGTGACATGTCCACCTCCACAAGTGCTACAACTCATGACGGCTTCAGACTTGGAACTGCTACCCATGAGCATATCAATCTTCCTGGACAACATCTCGACCTTTGCGGCTAGAGCATCATCGGCCTTAACTTCATAAATTCCGGCCCCTTTCTGTGGTGTTCCTCTTGAGGCCCAATGAGATTCATTGCTTGCCATGGACTCAAGTAGTTGCTCGGCCTCGTCGGGATACTTGTTGCTAAGTGATCCACCCGCCGCGGCATCAATGAGTTGGCGAGTGGCATAATTCAGCCCATTGTAGATGATTTGCACCCGCATCCATGAAGCAAACCCATGGTGAGGGCATCTTCGAAGAAGGTCCTTGAATCTCTCATAAGCTTCAAATAAACTTTCGGACTCTCCTTGCTTAAAGGCTGAAATTTCTTGCCTCAATCTTGCCGCTTTGCTAGGAGGAAAGTATCTCCCAAGGAATTTCTCGACCATGTCTTTCCATGTCTTGATCGACCCCGGCGGTAGAGATGTGAGCCAACGGTAGGCCGCGTCCCTAAGACTGAATGGGAAAAGACGCAACCGGATAGCATCATCCGTTACCCCATTTATCTTGAATGTAGAACAAATTTGGAGGAAACGGGAAAGGTGATCGTGCGCGTCTTCATTCGCAAGACCATTAAACTGGACTGAATTCTGGATCATGCCAATTGTGCTTGCTTTGATTTCGAAATTATGGGTTGCAATAGTAGGTGCATGGACAGTGAATTCTTCACCCGTAAATTGTGGCCTTTCATATTCGGACAAAGTTCGTCTCTCTTCAGCCATGATTGACGACTCACTAGTCTCAACTTGAACACCTTGTTCAATCGGGTCTTCACCAATTTCTCTCAACCTCCGATGCAAGGTCCTTTCAATCTCACTATCCGGCTCCACCAAGTTTGATGGATTTCCACGTGTCATACACAGTACCTTGCACAAATCAAGAAAGATAGAACAAGTCAAGCTCAAAAGAAATGAAAATAAGAGAAAAGAAAAGAACAATAAATAAATAAATGGCTAGAGCAATAGGCTAGAAGTTTCTCAGAATTCCTTAGAAGTCCCCGGCAACGGCGCCAAAAACTTGATTGAATCGATCCGCAAGCGCACGGGTCGCCAAGTAATACCTTGCACAAAAGCACAAGGGTCGTATTCCACGGGGCTAAGGAGCTACTCTTACTCCTCCATCGCCTATTATCTAACCTAACTAAACAAGCATTGATGTACGTTCTTTTGAAGCAAAGAAATAAATACGATGTAATTAGACAAATTTAAAAGCATATAATATGGTTGCAAGTGCTACAATGAAGAGTAAAGGCCTATGGATGTGGATCCCCTTGAGGGGTCATCATGATACATGGATGAAGGATGAAAGGTAGCTTGGTTGATTTAGACCGAAGGATCTCAAGATTAGATCAACCCCAATTTCTCGGCGATTGAACCCTAATCCCATACGGATATTGGTCGGAATCTCTTCCTAACCAACATCCCTACGATTGCATTAAGTATAAGGAGATCCCAAAATAAGGATACACTAAACCCTAGTCTATCCTTAAAGCTCGGAGGGCTATCGACACCCAATTTCTCGGTGTGCCAATACAAGTAACCCCTTTTAATTCATTAATGACCTAATACACGTGAGTAGGTCACGTCTACGTGTATAATTCAAGAAAGAACTACGGATCTCTCCATATGGTAGTTCTAGACATAAAGCACAATGAACTAAATCTTAAACCAAACCAAGCTTGCAATTAAGTAAAGATCATCCAAAATACATGATGAACCCCCCAAGGTTCACCAACATCCGGTGGCCTTGGGGGTCTAGTGTGCCATCAAGCAAGTAACAACAAGAATACAAAGTAAATCACTTAAAAAGCTCATAAATGACACTCCCTAGATGAAATGGTGAAGGAGGAGGTGGAGGTCCGGCCAAATGACGCTTTCCCCCGTCCAAGAGATGCCGAATGACGCTTCCCTTGACTTGGATCCTTGCCCCCTTTCTTGGTGAAGCTTCTCCCCTTTAAAATGATGTTCTTGCCCCCTTTCTTGGCTCCAAATCGTCGTCTCCCAAAGATTTCTTCGTTTCTTTCCTTTTAGATGCCGGCCAAGAAGTTTTCTTTGTGTGCCCTAAAAACCTCTATATAAACTCCCGCAGGATCCCGGGGTGGATAGATCCATCCCGGGGTGGATAGATAGGCAAAAATAGGGCAAAACCTGTCTCATGTGGGGGTGCATCCCGGGGTGGATGAATGGATCCCGGGGTGGATAGGGGGCCGTGAGAGCTAGTTGAAAATCCCTGTCTTTTGGTGCTCACGGCCCCTTATACGGCCCCGCATGCTGCAGTACTCCAGCACCTTGATTCTTCATCCTTTTTCGCCCAAATCGTATTATCATGTTCCTCATGGCTCCTCCATGCCCTACAACATAAATAATGCTCAATTAAGCATAAAACGGGCATCCATTCATATAAAAACACATGCTAAGTGAACAAAATATGTATGTTAAATCACATACATTTAGACACTTATCATTGTCACACCTCCAAAGGATAACCTAGATTGTTCTCAACCCTAGTGTCACGGCTAAGGAAGAACAATAGAAAAAGATAATTAAAACTGAAACTCGAATTTATTTATCAATGATGGAAAAGCATAATAACAATGTCATAGAAACATAATGATCCTAGGGTTTTACAAGTCCGAATACCCACGAGGGGTTTAGCTCCTCATGGAGCTATACATGTTCATCAAAGTGTAAAATAAATTGCAAAATAAGAACATCAATGAAAACCCACTCGCGTATGATGTGGCCGTTGTCTGGTGCTGCCGTCGGACGTCGATGATGATGCCGATGGTGCACTCTAATCCTCCACAAAGTCCTCTTCAAAACCCTAGCCGCACTCTCCAGAAGTTCGAGAGAAAGATAGATAAAAAGATATTCAAAAAGTCTCCAAATCCGGCTTTAAATAGGTTGAGTGCGGCTTTAAATTTGAAGTTATCGGGGCTTCACATGACCGTGTGGAATTTCCACACGCCCGTGTGAAGTTTTTGTCTTTCTGCAAAATTACTTCACACGGCCGTGTGGAATTTCCACACGCCCATGTGAAGTCTCTGGCTTGCTGGAAAATAATTCACACGGCCATGTGTTAATTCCACACGCCCGTGTGAATTCTCTGGAAACTTGATCTTCGGCAGAAATGCACAGTAACTTGCTACAGTGAATAAGTACAGTAACAAGCTGCATTGCTGATACAGTAGCTCGCCGAAATGCTCCCGAATATGTTGTTCTTCATCGAGGCCATTGAATTGGGCACACAATCAATGGTAGATCGTGCCGATTTCTTCAAGTCTCCTTCTTGGTGAAGTTCTCCTAGGCTACACGAGTTAGACTTATTGTGAATGTGACTGCCTTTGTGCCTCTCCAAAGGAGGTTGGCAAACACTCACAAGTCCAAGTTCGTGCCTTGTTCCTTGCTTGGTCCGAAAACCTCCCAACAACGGCGAACACGACCTAACTTTGTTCTTCTTTTCCAACTTGGCTCCACAAACCTACAATGCACAAGAATACACAATTGCACGCTATTTAGTGATAAAATCTGATAAAAGGTATGCTCATTGTAAGATAATAACGCTTCGCGTTACTATAACACAAGCACTTATCAAATCCCTAGAACCGCAAGAAGTTCCACGTAGTGTGAGGGTTAGGAGATGGACTCCGATGGGGCTTAGTTGAGAGATCAACAGAATCAATGATTGTAGTAAAACATTAATAAGGGAGCATAATACTACTCTTGCAGTAGAAGGATTAGTCCCAAGGGGAGCATTGTCCGGGTACCCCATATTGGCATTGATTGTTTTCTCTCTACTCTTTGCTTACACTATTCTCTCTTTCATATTTCTCTTTCTCTTATTTGCACACACATTAATTTCTCTCATCACCCATATTTTTTGCACTAGCTTAGTAGCAATTCCTCTTGTCTTAAATCACTACTCCCTGTGGATTCGACTACCTACTCACAGGGGTATTTTATTACTTCGATAGCCCGTGCACTTTCGGGGCACACTCGAAAGGGTGTTGTCAAAAAGCAAGAATAGATCATGAACGCAATTGTTGACGAGACTCTTGGAGTAAGCAATAACCAAGGCACAACTTGTAGACATGTGAGTGTGTGCCAACCTCCAAAGTGTTGAAGTGATTATACAAATTGGAGGGGCTCAAAGGCAGTCACACTCATATAGTTCAACTTGTGTAACATTGAAGAGCTTCATCAATGTGTTGAAAGCAAAAGGCGACGTGATCTACCGAGTAGTTGTGTGCCTAACTTACATGACCTCGATGAAGAAAATTAAGTCGAGAGCAAATTTGGAGTGAGTACTGCAGCACTTTACTGTAGCAAAACAATGTAGCAATTTACTATAGCAATTACTGTTCACAGTGTGTAGAAAATCAAATTCCAAAGAATCCACACTAGTGTGTGGAAATTACACACGGCAGTGTGGGTGCCCGATTTCAGCCCTATAAATACTGCCATTTAAGATTTATTTGAGGATTTGTTCCTTATCTTTCACCCATCTTTTGAGGAGAGCACAGCTAGAGTTTGTAGAGATTTTTGCGAGGCTTTAGGAGAGGTTCTATGGCATCAACATCAAGTTCCTTTGGAGGAGAACTATTGGGGAAGCTTTCGTCAGCATCGATTCAAAGAGATGTGCACTAGGTTTGACAAGAAAACCTTTCGAGAAGGCGAAGCAGCTCCGCAAAGCCATCGATACGGACTATAAGGGGGTTATCTTTATGGTTTATTGGCATATGATTTTGATTTCATTGTTGATTTTGTATTGCTCTATTGAGAGCTAAACCCATAGTTGGTACTTGGACTTGTACACCTTAGGATGACTTTGTTTCATTGACTTTATTATGCTTCTTTAATTGATGATTTAGTTGAGTTTTAATCTTGAATGCTTATTGTATTGATTTTCCCTTAAATGTGATACTAGGGTTGAGAATCCATCTAGGTAATCCATTGAAGATGTGATAACTTCATTAGGGTTAGACTAAGTGAAATTGAAGAGGATCGAGAGTGTGAGTTCAGAGGTTGCGGAATGTCCCCTTTCCCTTCCGATGTGATTTATCCTACCTCTATGTTCCAAGAGTTCTTTGCAGTAATAATAGAGTGATGTGCTAAGAGATGAACTCCATTGGGGCTTAGTTGCATGAGCAACAGAGTGAAGTGTGTAGTGAATCTTAGTGTTGGGGGCTTAATTGTGACTAAAGACCTCTCACCTGGACCAAAGTGTTAGTTCTATATTAGGGAATAGGGTTTATCACTTGGAGTGCCTAAAACCCCATGTAGTCCCACACAGTGTGAGGCATCGAGAGTATCCCAGTTCATCGGGGCATAGTATAGAGGGCTAGTCATGGTTGACCTTAGGTTTGGGACCGTGTGTATTTAGATTTCCACAACTCATTAAATGTTAGTTAGGAGGTATAATATTAGTCTTTCACTTGAAACAATAGTCCTAGGATGAGCATTGTCCGGGTGCCCCATTTTCTCATCGATTACCTCTCTTTACTCTTATTGCTTTCATTACGTTCTTTAAATTTTCTTTGCATTGATATATTGATTCTAACCACGTTTGATTTTCATCTTACCTAAATAGCAACATCTCTAATTTCTAAACAACTATTCTTTGTGGATATGACTACCCACTCACAAGGGTATATATTATTACTGTGATGACCCATGCACTTACGGAACACTCATGCAAGGGGTGTGTGAATGAGAAAGCTCTAGTTGACCTTGGGACAAGAATTAACCTGATGCCCTGTAGAATCTTCCAAAAACTAGGGTTAGGAGAACTGAAGGCCGCCACAATGAGCTTATAATTAGCAGACAGGTCCATCAAGTAACTAAGTGGTATTATTAAAGTCTCAAATTTTATTTATAGGAAACCTGACGGCCTTGAAGATGCCCGTAAGCCAGTAATGAATTTGCAGATTATTATAGCAATTTTATTGCATCTTGTGTACTGTAGAAATTAACTGTACCACTTTACAAAAATTTGGCAGAAATCCAAACGCTCTCACTGCATCTTCATGCCCGTGAACTAACCCATGAGCCATCCTTAAAGCACTTTGAAAGAGGGATTAGGATATCACTGATGGCTCTTTGGCCACCCTTTCTCGATCATCATATTATAGGGCTTCAAGAAGGTTGCTATCAAGGAAATCATGAAGGAGTTGCCGGTATAGATCGATAAGCTCTCATCACCACCTTCTATTCAACATTTAAAAGAAGTTTCTTTGGTTTTGTTCATGTTTCATATGTATCTTGAGATTTCTTTCTTATTCATGTTGAACTAGACTCCCATGGTCACCAAGATGTCGGTACACCTTGAGATGAACTGGCTTGTGTGGATGTTGTGAGTTACTTCTAGTGCATTTGGTCTAGCTTATGGTTCAAGCTTTATGTTCATTGATGTGTTGGATCGCATGAGAACTCTATGGTTCAACATCTAGGATGTACTTGGTTGGATGACTATCGCCCTTGCACTAGAGTTACCATAAGATATTTTGTACCCCCTCCCCCAACCACAAGGGCTATAAAAGTGTTGGGCTCTCTTACAATACGAAGTTGTGAGAGTTGTTAGGGAAATGGAGAGGATGATGAGAACAAGAACACAAGAGCTATTTACTCCAAACTTATCTCTTTCATTCATCTCATGAATTCAATAGTTACAAGGGGTCTCCTTTTATAGAAGGAGAGAATACTATGCTACATGTGACAAGATATGCCACTTACTCATCCTACCTAGGAGTAGGTTTTGACTAATACATTTTTATATATTACATGGTCTCATTAATCAAAACCTAATAACCCTAACCTAGAGTATAAGGTTTAACATTTATCCATAAGACACTCATACTCTCATTCATATCTTTATACATGTATATGTACATATATAACTATCACCCACACACAAAAGAAGGCAAGTATGGCTGACAAAGTCGTCTTCCATGAGATTAACAATGTTTGGTTCAGTCAAAGAGTCAGTGTTGAGCATTAAATCAGCACTAGGAACACTATCGACGTCACAATTTACAATGGAATATGCTCTGGCCCATGAGTTGATCTTTTTCATATGAAAGATAGTATGTGCCATAGTGATAAGTGTTCGTGTTATAATAATACGAAGTGTTAGTGTCTTACATTGAGAATTATTTTTCTCAGATTTTATCATTAATTGGTGTGCATTTGTGTTATTTTGTGCATTGTAGGATTGTGGAGTCAACTTGGTGAAGAAAGAGTAAAGTTAGGTTATTTCCACCGATGTTGGGGAGTTCTTGGACCAAGAAAGGAACAAGGTTCAAGTCTAGACTTATGGGTGTGTGCCAACCTCCTTTGAAGGGGCACAAAGGCAGTCTGACATGACCCCTTGCGTGTATCCCGTAAGTGCACGGGTTTGTCGAAGTAATAAAATTTACCCCGGTGAGTGGGTAGTCGAATCTACAGGGAATAGGGAGTTAAAATATGAGATTTCACTATTTAATCTATGTGGAGTATGAAAAGATAAGAATAGAATCGATGAGTAAATTTGGTAGCAAATACAATAAAAGACAAGAAATCGAATAGAAAGATGGAAGATAAGAAAGTGCAAGTAAAAGAGAATAGAGAGAAACTGGCAATGGATGAAATAGGGTATTCGGACAAGCTACCGCTAGGATCTATGTTTCTAGTGCAAGACGATGCTATTATACTTTCCTATTGATGTCAATTAAGTCGAGGAAATCCTTAGATACACGGTCCCAAACCTAAGGACAACCGTGACTAACCCCAACATTATGCCCTGGTATTAGAATTCACCTCAACCCTTAACTCTATTGCTGGCACGACTAAGCCCCAGGGGAGTATATCTACCTAAACCTCACACTACGTGGGATTGCTTTAAGTTCTAGGGACTCCTAGTGGTAAAACCTGTTCCTATGTGTAGTTCTAACCCTTTCGACCAGGTGGAAGAACCCTAGTCTAGATTAAGCCCCAGTGCGTAGGATTCACTTCAACCCTTCCCTCTGTTACTTGCGTAACTAAGCCCCTGGGGAGTTTATCTACCTAACAATTCACTCTATCTCGAACACTAGGAAATCAAGGAAACGGAGGTAGGGAGAAACCACATCGGAAGGGAAAAGGGATGCTTCGCTACCTCACAACTCACCCTCTCAACCCTCTTCAATCTTAAATAGTCTAATCCTATAGGAGTTGTCACACCTCTAAAGGACAACCTAGATTGTTCTCAACCCTAGTGTCACGTCTAAAGGAAAACATTAACAAGATGAAATTAAGATCGAAACTCAATTTTTATTCATCAATAATGGAAAAAGCAGAATAACAATGTGAAAGAAACATAATAACCCTAGAGTTTACAAGTCCGAATACCCACAAGGGGTTTAGCTCCTCATGGAGCTATACATGTTCATCAAAATATGAAAGAAAGCACAAGGTAAAGACATCGATGAAAACCCCCTTGTGTATGGTGTGGCCGTGGTCTTGTGCGGCCACCGGACGTCGGTGACGATGCCGATGACGCGCTCTAAACCTCCACGAAATCCTCTCCAAAACCCTAGCTACACTCTTCAGAAGTTGGGGAGAATGATAGGTCAAAAGATATTTTAAATGTCTCCAAAATCGCTCTTTATATTGTTGAGTGCGGCTTTAAAAATCGGACTTATCGGGACTTCACACGGCCGTGTGGAATTTCCACACGGGCGTGTGAAGTTTCTGGTTTGCAGGAAAATTAATTCACATGGCCAAATGGAATTTCCACACGCCCGTGTGAATTCTCTGGAATTCTGAATTTCGGCCGAAGATGAACAATAGCTTGCTATAGTATTTTTGCTACAGTACTTGATACAGTAATTATCCCCAAACGCTCCCGAATTTGTCGTTCTTCATTGAGGACGTTGAATTGGGCACACAATCAATGGTAGATCGTGTCGATTTCATCAAATCTCCTAATTGGTGAAGTTCTCCTTGTTAGCATGACTTAGACTTATTGTGAATATGACTGCCTTTGTGCCCCTCCAAAGGAGGTTGGCAGACGCTCACAAGTCTCTACTCATGCCGTGCTCCTTGCTTAGTCCATGAATCTTCCCAACAATGGCGAACACGATCTAACTTCATTCCTTTCCTTCACTTTATTTTCACAACCCTGCAATGCACAAAAGTAAACAAATGCACATTTTTAGTGGTAAAATCTGATTAAATTAATGCTCATTGCAAGATAATAACGCTTTGCATTACTATAACACGAGCACTTATCATAGTGACATTCACAAAAGTCTAACCCATGTAGCATAGGAGAACTTCGCCAATGAGGAGAAAGGAAGCAATCAACATGACCTACCGTTGATTGTGTGTCCAATTCAATAGCCTCGATGAATAATGATGAAATCGGGAACATTTCATGCGCGAGGACTGTAGCAGCTACTGTTGGAAATCACTGTAGTAATTATTGTAGCAGTTGACTATTTACAGCGCACCAGAAATTTGATTACAGAGAATCCACACGGGTGTGTGGAAATTCCACACGGCAGTGTGGATACTCGATTTTAACCGATTTACAGCAGTGACTCAGTACTATGAAAAGGACTTTTTGGGACTCTTCTAGAGGGTTGATAAATGCCTAACTGTACGTATTATTTATGTATGTTTGCGTATTTATCCAGTATTTTTATACGTGTGATGTCCGTTTTCGGTCTTAATTGGTTTATTTCGTGTTACAGGCACAAAAGTTACCGTGGGGAGCTCTTTAACGAGATTTTTATAAGAAATTGGTAGGAAAAGATCATTTTCGAGCCCGGTACTATAGCAGTACTGTAGCACGAGAACTTTGGCGAAATGGCTAAGCCTGAAGGTCCATGCGAGCACCCATACGGGCACATAACTGACCGCATACAGCCCTGTAGCAGTAGCACTGGAGTGGTACTGTAGCATGGGTGATGCAGCATTTTTTACTGTAGCACTCCACTGCAGTAACTTACACAAAATTCGGGGTGCTACAGTACCTTGTGCGGACCGTATGCCAGCCTGCATTGCATCACGAGAATGAGTTTTTAAGGCTTACAAGTTCATTTTCTTGGGAGGAGGAAGCCCTAGGTCTTGAGCCTACTTGCCATCATCTTCCAATTGCATCTAGGAGCAGCCGTTAGAGGCCATTTCCGGGGAGAGAACGACGAGGAGAGCGACATACGGCGAGATCCACCTTCTTGATCCATAGTTGAGAGAAGAATCGACAAGGGAAGCGACCCCTTTGGTGGTGTCTTTGAAAGCATTATTCGGCCTCTACCTTTTGAGGGAGTGTTCTTGTCATCGTATTTGGTTGTTTTCATGTATTTCCTTGAGTATTTTCTATTCATGAGCAACTAAACCCCAAGGTTATCAGATGTTGGTGAACCTTGGTGGTGAACTTGTGTAGAATGTTTGTTTGATTAGTTTTATGCATTTGGGACTTGTTTGTGAACCTTGTTTGGTGTATTTGAATGCTTAGTATGCATGAGAACTCTGTGTATCAATGTTTAGAAAATGCTAGGAAGCATGACCATTGCCCTAGTATTAGGCTCATCAAGCTTGGTAGGGATACAAGTATGAATACGCTGTGACCATCGGGGATTTGTAACCCTCCATTGTTAGGGTTGACCTAGATTGCGTCTTCATCCTAACTTGAGAAACCTATCGTTCCCTTTGCAATCGTGTGATGATTTGGGCAGAAGGAATTCCGTACTAGATACTTGTACCAGATTAGGAACCAATTTCCATGACCATCGGGTTGGTCTACTTTAGGGTTTCTCGGTCCAAACTACCCATTTGCATGCTAGTTAGGGCAACTTTCGCACTTAGTTACCCCCTAGGGAATCCTCATCCGTGACCCTCACTTTACATTGTTCTTACCCTCCGATTTTCACCTCCGCCTTAGAGCACTTCACTTGCATGTTAATTGTCTTTTTATTTTTCTGTGCATAACACTTGAGTTGATTGGCAAAACAATCATACAAAGAGGAAGTAATGGTAGATTCTCGGGCCTTGGGAATACGACCCCTTTGCGCGTGCGTGAGGGGTATTACTTGGCAGCCCCGTGCACTTGCGGGAGACGCATCAAGGGTCACGGCTAGGGTTTGGAGAGGACTTTGTGGAGGATTAGAGTGAGTTCTCGGCATCGACATCGAAGCCCGTCGGAAGATAGCTATTGGGGGAGCTTTCATCGAAACTGATACGACGAGGTGTGCCCTTGGCTTGACGAGGAGCTTGGTGGAGAGGAACGAGCGACCTCAAAAGACCATTGCCGCACATCACAATGGGGTTTCATCTATGTTTTCTATCCTTGTTATTTCATACATATTGATGGATTTGTATAGCTTCATGGAGAGCTAAACCCCTTGTGGGTATTCGGACTTGTAAACCCTAGAATGACATTGTTTCTATGACTTTTATTATGCTTTCTTAATTGATGCTTTTAATTGAGTTCCAATCTTGATTGCTTATTGTATTGATTTTCCCTTAGCCGTGACACTAATGTTGAGAATCATCTAAGTTATCCTTTGGAGGTGTGACAACTCCTATAAGGTTAGACTACTCGAGATTGGACAGGGTCGAGAGGGTGAGTCATGAGGTAGCGAAATGTCCCCTTTCCCCTTTGGTGTGATTTCCACTACCTCCGTGTTCCAAGAGTTCTTAGTAGTCGAAGTAGAGCAAAGTGCTAGGAGATAAACTCTCCTGGGGCTTAGTTGCGCCAGCAACAGAACGAAAGGATGTAGTGAATCCTAGTGCTGAGGCTTAATTGAGACTAGGGTTCTTTCACCTGGACCAAAGGGTTAGAGCTACACTTAGGAACAGGGTCTATCACTTGGATTCCCTAAAACGTAATGCAATTCGACATAGTGTGAGGTTTAGGAAGATGGACTCCCCTGGAACTTAGTTGACAGGTCAACAAGAGTTAAGGGTTGCAGCAAAACTTAATAGTGAGGCATAATGTTGGGATTAGTCACGATTGACCTTAGGGTTGGGACCGTGTGTTTAAGGATGTCCATGACTCATTAAACAACAATAGGAGAACATAATACTTCATCCTGCACTAGAACATTAATCCTAGGGGTAGCTTGTCCGGATATACTACTTTATACATTGATTGTTCCTCTCTTTTACTCTTTACTTGCACTCTCTTATCTTCCATATTTCTCTTTATTTTTTTTAATACAGACATTGATCTTGTTCTCACTTTTCGTACTTCACACTAGCTAAGTAGCAATATCTTGTTTCCCAAATCCCTACTCCCTGTTGATTCGACTACTCTATCACCGGGGTACTATTATTACTACGATAACCCGTACACTTTCAGGCCTCAGTCAAAGTTTTTGGCTCCATTGCCCGGGAATAGACGTATTTTAGACATTTTCTTTTTGCTATTTTATCTATTGACCACACACTCTATTTCACACTTTCATCATTTTTATTTGTTTTATTTTCTTTGGTTTCAACTCCACGTTATGATCCGTGGGAACCCTTCGATTCTTGTTGAAGGAGACCCATATATTGGAAGAAGAATACATCAAAAAGGGAAAGAACCTATGAAAGAAAAATCCAATCAATCTGAAATAGACATGGAAGGGTCAAAAACAATGGTAGAACAGAATGAACATCAAATGACCTTATCTAATTTTGCTAGAGCCCCAGTCGTAGGGACACAATTAAGCATTGTGAGGCCCCTAATTACAGTTCAGAATTTTGAGTTAAAGCTTGATTTCATCCAAATGTTGCAGCAGACCGCACAATTTAATGGGTTGGCCGATGAAGATCACAACAGCCATATTGAGAACTTTTGGGAAATGTGCGACATGCTGAAAATTAATAGAGTAACGGATGATGCCATCAGATTGAGAGCCTTACCATTTTCCTTCAAGGGGAAAGCAATACATCGGTTGTACTCATTACCTAGAGCATCTATCACTGCATGGGAAGAGATGGCGGAAGCTTTCCTTGCTAGATACTTCATTCCCAAAAAAATAGCAAAGCTTAATAGTGAGATTTCTTTGTTTGTGCAAACAGAATTCGAGTCTCTATTTAAGACATGGGATAGGTTCAAGGACATCCTACGGAGCCCACAACACGGATTCCCCGAATGGTTGATCATTCACACTTTTTACAACGGGTTGAAACCAAGTACGAAGCAATTGTTAGACGCAGTGGTAGGAAGTACCTTAGGAAGCAAGACCCCCGGTGAAGCCCGACAACTCAAGGGATAGGAAGAAGCCCGACAACTCAAGGGATAGGAAGAAGGTTGCCGGACTTTATGAAATAGATGAAGTTACATCATCGGTGGCACAAGTGGAATCATTGCGTAAGAAGTTAGACACTCTGACTTCACCAAGAGTAGCGGCCATCACGAATTGTAATGGACATGGGCATGATATGCTTCTAGTGATTGCCAGATTGCAATTGGTGGTACTTCTTCTTCGGTTGAGCAAGTGGATTTTTTAGGGAATGCATTCAGAGGTTAAGGTAATTCCTATAGTGGAGGAATCACCCTAACTTGTCATGGAGCAACCAAGGACAACAAAAGAGTAATACACCACCGGGCTTTCAACAATCACAAGCACCAAATTTGGAAAACTGGATGTCAGCGATAGAGAGCGAGATGACCGATTTAGAAAAGGTAGTTACAAGGTTTGTCCAATCATCGGATGCGAGATTCCAATCGGTAGAGTCTACACTTGGCAACCACACCACATCGCTACACAACTTGGAAAACCAAGTGGGCCAAATTACGATGTCTCTATCCGAGAGACCTCAAGGGAGTTTGCCAAGCAACACCGAGACAAATCTGAGGGAACAATTGAAGGCAATCAACTTGAGGAGTGGCTGAGAGGTCAAGAGTAGTCTCCCTTTTGAGAAGAAAAATGATGAAGCACCTAAAGTGGTAGAGGTACAGGAAGCATCGCAAGAGAAGGAGGTGGCACCCCCACCTTACAAGCTGAGAATTGCCTATCCTTCCCGCTTGAAGAATGATCAACAAGACGAGCAGTACAAGAAATTTTTGGGGTTATTTAAATAGTTGCACATCAACTTTCCTTTCTTGGAGGCGTTGTCACAAATGCCTAAGTACGCGAAGTTCTTGAAGGACCTTTTGACCAACAAGACGAAATTGGAGGGGAGTGCATCAGTGATCTTAGATACTACTTGCTCAGCGGTGTTGCAAAAGAATTTGCCGAGCAAGAGGAAAGACCCCAGGAGCTTCATTATTCCATGCAATATTGGTGATTTGGGTGAGGAGATGGCACTAGTGGATTCGGAAGCTAGTATCAATGTCATGCTGATAAGTGCTCGTGTTATAGTAATGCAAAGTGTTATTATCTTGCATTGACCATTGATTTAAATAGATTTTATCACTAAAAAGTGTGCATTCATTTACTTTTGTGCATTGTAGGGTTGTGAAGATAAATTGAAGAAAAGAAACGAAGTTAGATCGTGTTCGCCGTTGTTGGGGGGTTTTCGGACTAAGCAAGAAACAAGACATAAGCATAGACTTGTGAGTGTCTGCCAACCTCCTTTGGAGGGCACAAAGGCAGTCACATTCACAATAAGTCTAGCTCATATTAACAAAGAGAACTTCGCTAATAAGGAGATTTGAAGCAATCAGCACGGTCTACAATTGATTGTGTGCCCAATTCAATGACCTCGATGAAGAACGACGAATTCAGGAGCCTTTCGGTACGTTTGCTGTAGCACACTGTAGCAAGTTACTACAGTAAAATACTGTAGCAAGTTATTGTTCTCTGTCTGCCGAAAATCAACAATTCAGCGATTTTAGACGGGCGTGTGGAAATTCCACACGGCCGTGTGAAATCCCGACTTCAGCCAATTTAAAGCCGCGACTCAGCATTATAAAAGCCCGCTTTGGAGACTGTTTTTGGATCTTTTTGGCTCTCTTTCGACCTAACTTCTGGAGAGGCGCGGCTAAGGTTTGGAGAGGACTTCGTGGAGGTTTGGAGCGTGTTATCAGCATCGACATCAACGTCCGACGGCCGCACAAGGTCACGGCCACATCGCACACAAGGGGTTTTTCATCTATGCATTCTATTTGTGTTCTTATTATTATTTTGATGGATTTGTATAGCTCCATGAAAAGCTAAACCCCTTGTGCATATTCGGACTTGTAAACTCTAGGATTATTATGTTTCTTTGACATTGCTATTATGCTTTTCCATTGTTGATGAATAAAATTGAGTTTCAATCTTAATTTCTTCTTGATATTGTTTTCCATTATTGATGAATAAAATTGAGTTTCAATCTTAATTCCTTTGGAGGTGTGACAACTCCTATAAGATTAGACTACTTAGGATTGAAGAGGGTTGATAGGGTGAGTCGTGTGGTAGCGGAATGACACACCCCTTGCGTGTGTGTACCGCAAGTGCACGGGTTGTCGAAGTAATAATTACCCTGGTGAGTAGGGTAGTCGAATCCACAGGGAACAGGGCTACTAGTACTAACTTCTTCTCTGCAATCTAGCCTAATGACCAATGTGATTTTGTGGTGATCTAGTGTGCATAGAAATTAATACCAGAGATGAATAGACGAAGGGTAAATAAAGGGAGATCTCAATCAATGAAGATCAGATACCCGGGCAATGCTCCCCCTAGGTTCTATCATGAAGTGCAAGACTAACTAAATGCTTCTAAACCGAGTTCTATGAGTCGAGGTAATCCAAGAATAATTAGTCCCTGCTTCCAGGCCACCGATACTAGTCCCCTACAAGGTCCCGGCGGAGAAATCGCTCAATCTCAACACCTCACACCCCATATGACCGCAATAAGCTTTAGGGATACCTAAAAGTGAAACCGATTCCTAAAATTAGATCTAACCCTATTTCTAGGCGGAAGATCCCTAACCCCCTACAAGGTCCCGGCGGAGAAATCTCTCAATCTCACACCTCACACCAAATATGGTTGCATAGATCTTAGGGAATACAGAGATAGGAAACACTTAATCGGAAGGAAAAGGGGACACTCCACTATCTCATGACTCACCCTCTCAACCCTCTTCAATCTCATATGTTCCAACCCTAATGGAGACCTCTCTCTCACCAAGGCAACAAATCAAGCATACCAAACAACCATACGAATCAATAAGGCATGCAAGCAATGATAAAACAAGATTGAAACTCAAATAAACTCGGATTTAAAAGAAAGCATAAAGAAAAGTCAATACATGAATCGAAACCTAGGGTTCACATGCCCAAGTATCTAGTAGGGTTTAGCCCTCCATGGGGCTTATTACAAAGCAAAACATAACACAATGAAAAGCAATGTAAACCATGGAAATAAACCCCCTTGAATTCGTGATGATTGGCCTTGATGGGTCGCTCAACGTCTTGAAGGATCCTTCTCCGAAGCTAGGTCGCCAATGACTCCCTCGATGCTATGACGGAGGAAAGAACTATCAAAGTTGGTGAAGAACAGCCCTCCAGTTCGGCAAAGACCTCCTCCTCAAACCCTAGCCGCTTCGCCTCTCAAAAGCCACACAAAAGATACAAAAAGAATCGGCAAGAAGGGCTATTTATAAGCCCGAATCGCGCCAGTCACGTGTCTTCACGCGACCGCGTGAGATCCCACGCGATCGCGTGGGCTGCAGAATTCCCACGCGGTCGCGTGAACAGTAATTCTTCTGCAGTACTGCTACAGTGAAATGAACAGTGTTTTGCTACAGTACTCTCCATAACCATGATCCAAACTCTCTCATCTTGAGGCCACATGGTCGGGCACACGTCCATGTGGTGAGTTATAAGGCTTCTCCTCCTTCGAATCATCATTTGAGAGCTTTAACTATCTTCACACAAGTTGGGACATGAAGGTGTGACTGCCTTTGTGCCCTTCCATCACACAAATCATCTTGAATTCTTCAGGAAGTTGGCACACACCCTCATGTGCATGATCCCCTCTTGTGCCTTGACACTTGTGTTGTACGAAAGTTCCCAATAATACGTCATTATAACCCATCTTTGCTTCATTTTCCTCTTTTAACACTTCCACAACCTAATTGCATAAAAGAACACCAAAATACACTTTATGAGACATAATCAATGGTAAAATGATGCTCAATGTATGTAAAACAAGTAGGTAAAACATGTATACTCAAGCACTTATCACGGAACATCCCCTTTCCCCTCCGATGTGATTCTTCCTACCTCCATGTTCCATGATTTATTCACGGTCTAGATAGAGTCAGGTGCTAGGAGATAAACTCACTTAGGGCTTAGTTGCGCCAGCAACAGAGTGAAGGGTTGAAGTGAATCTTAGTGCTGTGACTTAATTTAGACTAGGGTTCTTTCACCTGAACCAAAGTGTTAGAACTATACATAGGAACAAGGTTAATCACTAGGAAACCTTAGAACTTAAAGCAATTCCACGTAGTGTGAGGCTTAGGTAGATAAACTCCCCTAGGGCTTAGTTGACAGGTCAGTGAGAGTCAAGGGTCGTAGTGAAATCTAATACCGAGGCATAGTGTTAGGGTTAGTCACGGTTGACCTTAGGTTTGGGACAGTGTGTTTCAGGATCTCCTCGACTCAATTAACATCAATAGGAAAGTATAATAGCATCATTTTGCACTAGAAGCATAAGTCATAGGGGTAGCTTATCCGGGTACCCATCTTTACTCATTTCTTATCCTACTCTTTGACTCCTACTTGCTCTCTCTCACCTTCCACAATTCTATTTAATCCTTGTTTATATTAGTTTCGTTTACACTCACTCATTAATTCCTTTCCACACATCTCATTAGCTACATAGTGAATACTTGTATCTCAAATGCCTATTCCCTGTGGATACAACTACCCACTCACCAGGGTATTTTATTACTTTGACAACCAGTGCACTTTTGGGCCCCTGTCAATGTTTTTTGGTGGCATTACCGGGGAGTAGGCGTATTTTTGAAACTTGTTTTTCGTTATTCTAGCTATTTCATTTCGTTTTCTATTTCACACTTCTTTTACCTATCATCGTTCTCACCTATTTTCTCTTCTTTGATTTCAGCCAGGAAAGGATGTTTGATACAACTGAAGTTATGTATATGCTTGCAAGAGTGGTTAAGGATGCGGAATAGAAAATGCAGTTTTCATGCTACAATCAGCTACAAATTATATTAAAATTGAGCAACCAGTGAGCATTTCTTTTGTGGGAGAAGGGACCATTGTTGATCACTTTTGTTTGGAGCAAAACATGAATTGTGAATTGGGCAGTGTATTGGATGAATATGATAAATTGGCTCTAGCTTTTTCAAGGGAAGATACAGAAGAAAACCTAGAGAAGGTCCTTGCTCAATTTGAATCAGGATATTGAGAGCACAGGCAAGAAGTCTTTTCAGTGGGAATTGCAAATCTGATAGAGGAAGCTTGTGAGTCGGGAACCGCAATGGAGTTTCAGGATCAACTGAATGTGCACGGTTCAGAGAAGATTTCAGACGGTGTTACTGAACAGCAACCGAATCAATTTGAAGAAATTAACAGATTAAAGGAGAGTTGGCTTCGACCATCCATTGAAGAACCACCTGATTTGGAGTTGAAAACACTTCCAGAACACCTAGAATATGCATTTTTAGCATAAGAGATGAAGTTGCCTATGATTATAGCATCGGATCTTTCTGGGGATCAAAAGGCTAAGTTGGTAAATATGCTGAAGAAACACAAGTCCGCCCTTGTATGGAAAATTACAGATTTAAAAGTAATAAACCCCTCATTCTGTACGCATAAGATTTTGATGGAAGATAACTTCAAGTCAGTGATCCAACCTCAAAGAAGACTAAACCCGAATATGAAGGAAGTTGTCAAGGCAGAGGTAGTGAAACTACTAGATGCTGGAATTATCTATCCTATATCTGATAGTGCTTGCGTGAGCCCAACACAAGTGGTTCCAAAGAAAGGGGGATGACAGTGATTAAAAATGAAAAGAATGAACTCATCCCAACTAGGACAGTCACAGGATGGAGGGTGTGTATTGATTACAGAAGATTGAACGATGCAACCCGGAAGGATCACCTCCCATTACCTTTTATTGATCAGATGTTGGAACTATTGGCAGGGCACTAGTTTTACTGTTTCCTTGGTGGGATGTCAAGATACTTCCAAATCCCTATAGCTCCAGAAGATCAAGAAAAGACAATATTTACTTGTCCCTATGGGACTTTTGCATACAAGCAGATGCCGTTTGGACTATGCAATGCACCCGCTACATTCCAACGTTGTATGACGGCTATCTTTGATGACCTTTTGGAGGACATAATGGAGGTGTTCATGGATGATTTCTCTGTGTTCGGTGACTCCTTTGATATGTGTTTGAAAAATTTGGAAAAAGTGCTCATGAGATGTGAAGAGGCAAACCTTATGCTAAATTGGGAGAAGTGCCACTTCATGGTTCAGGAGGGCATTGTTCTAGGGCAAAGATCTCTCGGATGGGTATGGAGGTGGACAAGGCAAAAATTGAAGTCATAGATAAACTCCCTCCGCCAACAAATATTAAAGGAATTCGGAGTTTCATGGGACATGCAGGTTTCTATAGGCGGTTCATCCAGGATTTCTTGAAAATCACACAACCATTGACTAAGCTCCTCGAAAAAGATGCTCCGTTTGATTTTGGGGAAGAATGTATAGTAGCTTTTAATGTGCTCAAAGAAAAACTAGTTCAAGTCCTAATTTTGATCACACCGGACTGGAATGAAACTTTCTAGCTCATGTGTGAAGCAAGTGACTATGCTATCAGAGCAATTCTGGGGTAGAGGAAGGGCAAGCAGTTCCAACCTATTTATTATGCCAGTAAGAATCTCACAGATGTGCAAGAAAATTATACTACTAGACAAGAAGTTATTGGAAGTTGTGTTCACCCTCGATAAATTCAAACCGTATCTTATCCTGTCGAGAGTTATTGTCTTCATAGACCATTCAGCTCTTCATTACCTCATTAACAAGGCTGATGCAAAACAAAGATTGATCCATTGGATATTACTCTTATAGGAGTTTGACATGGAAATAAGAGACAAGAAAGGAACTGAAAACATGGTAGCAGATCATTTATCTCGGTTAGAGGATAGCATTGGACAAGAGCCATCGAGCAAGGAGATCAATGATTCCTTTCCAGAGGAACACTTGTATTCAATACAGAATTTTGCATCATCAAATGATACTCCATGGTTTGCCGATTTTGCCAACTACCTATCAGGGAAGGTCCTGAAACAAGGGCTCACATTCCAGCAAAAGAAGAAATTCTTTAGTGATTTGAAGAATTATTTTTTGAATGATCCGTTCCTTTTCCGTGTCTGTGCAGACCATGTAGTTCAGAGATGTGTATCTCGGAAGGAAGGATGGGATATCCTTGCTCATTGTCATTGAGGACCAGTTGGGGGCCATTATGCATCAGGGAGGACCGCAGAAAAGGTTTTGGCTGCGGGGTTTTATTGGCCGACCCTCTTCCAAGATGCACATCAGTTTGTTCTTCGATGTGATAGTTGTCAGAGAACAGAAAATCTATCTCTGCGAGACGAGATGCCTTAGAACCCGTTGCAATTCTGCGAGGTATTCGATGTTTGGGGAATAGATTTCATGGGGTCGTTTCTAAAGTCCAATGGAAATCAGTACATACTAGTGGCAGTTGATTATGTATCTAAATGGGTTGATGCTCCGGCGCTACCGACTAATGATGCTAGAACGGTGGTAAAATTCTTGAAGAGGTTGTTCACTCGGTTTGGAACTCTACGAACTATTATTAGTGATAGAGGAAATCATTTCTGCAACTACCAATTGGAAAAAGTGTTAAAGAGATATGGGATGCGACATCGCCTTGCTACCCTGTACCATCCTCAAACTAGTGGCCAAGTCAAGATAACCAATAGAGAACTCAAGAGGATCTTGATAAAATCTATAGAGCAAGGGAAGCGAGATTGGTCTGAGCGTTTGGATGATACACTTTGGGCCCATCGAACCGCCTACAAGAATCCTATTGGAACTACTCCATACAATTTGGTCTATGGCAATCAAGGGAATGAATTTTGATTTGAGAAGAGCCGGTGAACAAAGATTGCTTCACTTGAATGAAATGGATGAATGGAGGTTGAAGGCATATGAGAACGCGAGAATTTACAAAGAAAAGATTAGAAAGTGGCACTACAAGCACATCAAACTACCCAAAGAATTCAAAGTGGCGATCAAGTGCTACTCTTCAACTCTCGATGGAGACTTTTTCCCGGGAAACTAAAGTCTAAATGGTTTAGCCCATATACAGTTACTCAATTATCACCCCATGGAGCAATTGAGATCACTCACCCTAAGAAGGGTACGTTTCAAGTAAATGGGCATCGGTTGAAGCCATACTTTGGAGGCAACACTTGCACCGACGATAAGGATGTATTCTTTCTCAAATCGCTGTAAGGTAAGACCAGGTATGCCAAGCTAAGCTACGTTAAACAAGCGCTTCTTGGGAGTCAACCCAAGGTTTTACAGTTTTTCTAAGATCTAGTTTAGTTCTAGCATGAATAAAAGTCTTAGTTTTGTTGTCCTAAATTTTTAATGCATATGCTGTGATTTTATTATTGACTGTTGATGTTTTCGTGTGCCTAAATGATTATTAACGAAGTTTGAGTTGGTTGAGCATGTTTTCTATGATATCTGGTCATGTTTTTTTATTATATTCACAGGCTCTACGTATTGTGTCAATGTTTCTGAATTTTTCTGTGAGTCTGTGAATTTTTCTAAGTAAACCAGAGACTACACACGGCCGTGTGTTACCAAAAAGGGCTCAACCAGAGGGAACAGGGGCGTGACCTTGCCCCTGTGAAAAATCTCAGAAGGGGCACACAACCGTGTGAAATTTTGTAGAACTTCAACTCTTTTTCCCGAGAGTCCACAGGGGTGTGTGGCTGCCTCCGTGGGGGACCTTGTGATACGGCACACGGTCGTGTGGAATTTCCACACGTCCTTGTGAAAACTCTACAGAGAGCCCCTTCCATCCTGAGAATACACAGGGGCGTGTGGCTGCCCCTGTGGGAGCGCTTGTGACAGGCACACAGCCATGTGGATTATTCACACGGCCGTGTGGAACACTTAGAGTTTCTATGGTTGATCCAGCGAATTCACAGGGCCGTGTGGGTGCCCCTGTGGCTAGCGTTGTGCTTGACCAGGTAGGGCACACGAGCGTGTGGACTTTCCACATGGGCGTGTGAAAAATATTCAGAGACCTCAGCGTTTTCCTGAGAGTCCACAGGGGCATATTACTGCGTCTATGAGCTCCCTTGTAAAGGCACACGGGCGTGTGGAATTTCCACACGGCCGTGTGGGTGTATTCCAGAGAGTAACCCGAGTGCGCACAGGGGCGTGTGCTGGCCCCTGTGAACCCTAATTTTAGAGGTGCACGGCAGTGTGTAATTACTACACTGCCGTGTGAAAGCTCAGAACTTCAAATATTGTGATGTTTCTCTGATTTACACTTGTGCCTCTTGTTTTCTCCACTCCAAACGACTCTCTGATCCTCGCTATCGATATTCTGACCATCTCTGAGCGTTTTTGAGGTTTTATTTGAGTTTCCCGACCGATTTTGAAGTTTTCCCCATCCACACCATCGGTAAGAACTTCAAACCCTCTTTCTTTATCAATCCGGATTTAATTCATTCTTGTTAATTATTTTGCTTGCTTTGCATGATTAAACTATTTGCGAATGCACTTACAAAGGTTTTAGAATGAATTTTTGTGTGAATATGGAGCTTTGATTGCACGACCTTGCAGCAATGTCCGCCCGACAATCCACACGGCCGTGTGGATACCAGCTTAATGAATTTTTATGATGGATTGACTGATTCCCTTTTGAATTCTTTTCACGAATGGCACCCAGGTCGAAGCAAGAAACCAAAAAGAGGACACGTGAACACTCGCTAGAGCCGATAAACTTCGTCATGTCTGAGCACAGAGAAAGGTATAAAAGATTTGCGAAACTCAAGATCGAGCAATCTCGATACTTGGACGTGGACTGTTTAAGAATAGCTGAGTGGGGTGATGATATGGCGGACGAGATTGAAGAGCTTGTCACTGTAAGGAGTTGGAAGAGCTTGCTGTCTATTCGAGACACAGCTAATCGGTTGCATACTTTAGAGGTGCTCTCGTCTTTTGAGTTTCACAAATCAAGTAGAGATTTGATGAGTGCCAATACTATATAGTTTCAGGCTTTTTGGCACGAGTATAGTATGTCAGTGATGCAATTTTCCATCCACATGGGTTTGTACGAGGAAGCCTTCACTGCGTCAGAGGAGTATGAGAGCCTTCCGACTGAATCCCCCGGTAGTTTGACCCCTCAAGGAGCTTACCGAGTGTTGTGTGGAGAAGGACAATATGAGCCATGGATATAAAAGGCTACTTGTCTATCACGGCCAGCCTATAGATACATTCACGCTATTCTGAGTAGGTCAGTGAGCGACCGGGGTGACATTACAGGAGTCCTTAACTGGCAAGAGCTCCTCTACCTACATTCGATGGTACAGAGTGAGCCGCTCCATCTTGGTTATATTCTCGCAGAGTACATACGTCATCAAGGCCAGTATCCTAGGCTTGGAGCTATCTTTTCAGGGCCATACATTACCAGACTTATGAAGGGGATGGACCTTTGGGCGATAATTAGAGGGATAGAGAAGACAGTCATGCCTTCCCTAATCAGCTTGGAGATGTTGAGACAAATGGGCATGGACAAGAAATATTACCAGTGTTATATAATAAACACGCCTCAATTAGAGGAAGAGCAGGCAGTATTAGAGCCACCCCCAGGGCAGGCAGAGGCTGAGGCACCACCCACAGCACTGGAGCCACCTCCAATACGGATCTTTTCTCCATCTCAAGGCCAGGACAGGTTCGAGCGCCTCGAGAGTGCTGTGGGTATCCTCCAGACAGAGGTTGCCAAGCTGAGAGCTACCCAGACCACGCAGCACACGGAGACGATGGCACGGCTTGACACTATACAGCGTCTACTTGAGCAGGCCGTGTCATCACCATTCGTGGTCCACCCAGAGCTTCTACCCCTATTCCACCATCTTCTCCGGCTCCATCAGCAGTAGATTCACCAGCAGAGCCTGCAGCAGCACCAGAGGCTCTAGATCAGGACACCGACGCTGAGCGTCGTAGTTTATTTTTATTTTGATTTCAGTTGTACATTTTCTTTTATGTTTTGGACTTGTAGTACTAAGAAAGGATCTTCCTTCTGAGTTGATCTTTATTTTACTTTATTTTGTCTCAAGTTGTATTTCATTTTCATATTCTTATATACTCAAGCTTTATTTTGGTTTTTCTTGAGCTATACTGAACCCTTGTGTGTGTGTGTGTGTGTGTGTGTGTGTGTGTGTGTGCAGATGGTCTTGGATGTAAGGAATCTAAGGAATAGTCATAAGCACGGTCATGGGACCATGCGTGCTTCACAACCCATTGAGACTCAACACTCAATGATCCTAGCTCCACCAAATGCAACACTTGATGTTCAGGGGAGTAATGTTTCAATTGCCCACTTCCACACTAATTGTTTCTCTCATTGTTTTATTTTTATTGTGCTTGCATGCGTACATTGGGGACAATGTATATCTTAAGTGTGGGGGAGAGTTCACTTTGCACACACCTTTACTTGTGTGTTCAATTGCTTATGCTCACTTAGCCTATGGCGGTTCACCTTATTTGCAACGGTTGTATTCTTAGAGTTTAGTAGAATTTTTAACATTGTACCCTATCATGCTCTAGTTTTACTTGAATTTTAGGGGGAATTTTGCTCGATTACCTTTTATTGCACTACTCACTCTTGAAATCTTTTAGAAACTCGAACTCGAAGTTTTATGGACTAGTTTAGTATTACTTTAGTAAGTTTTGAAGTTCTATGTAACTAAAAAAAATTTAAAAAAAAAAACTTGTGAGCTTGTTAATATTAGTTTAGCTTTGTATTTGGGGTGGAAAGAGCTACCTCTTATGAAGTATGTAGCTACTCTCATAAGTCGGACATAATTTATGCCCTAATGAGAGAAAGAGCTATCTCATGGGAAGCGTGAAAGCTACTACCCCGGTAGAAAGACCTCCTCGAAAGTGTGAAAGCCACCTTTGGCGGCCATCTAAGAAAGGGCTACCTTAGAGGTTGAGTGAAGCTACTACTTCCTTACTTTGTGTATATAAATAAGTACTCGTTGGTTCTCTTGAGTGAATTCGCACACACTTAGACGTTTTTGAGTTGCTATCCTTCTTGATAAGAGCTTTTAGCTAGAGCAATGATAACCTTATGCAATGTTTTGATTTCCCCTTACTTGTAGAATGCTTCTTTTGCACACTTTCTGTGAACCTAAGGCCGAGCACTTTCAATTGTTCTTCCCAAGTACTATCATATTGTATTTTGCTTGAGGACAAGCAAAGGCTTAAGTGTTGGGGGGTTTGATAAGTGCTCGTGTTATAGTAATCAGAAGTGTTATTATCTTGCAATGAGCATTGATTTAATCAGATTTTCTCACTAAAAAGTGTGCATTCATTTACTTTTGTGCATTGTAGGGTTGTGAAGATAAATTGGAGAAAAGAAATGAAGTTAGATTGTGTTCGCCGTTGTTGGGGGGTTTTCGGACTAAGCAAGGAATAAGGCATGAGCATCGACTTGTGAGTGTGTGCCAACCAACTTTAGAGGTGCACAAAGGTAGTAACATTCACAATAAGTCTAGCTCATGTTAACAAAGAGAACTTCACCAATAAGGAGATTTGAAGCAATCAGCACTGTCTACCGTAGATTGTGTGCCTAATTCAACTGCCTCGATGAAGAACGATGAATTCGGGAGCTTTTCTGCACTTTTTTTGTAGCATGACTGCAGTAAGTACTGTAGCAAAAATAATGTAACAAGTTACTATTCACTATCTGCCGAAAATCAGCAATTCAGCAATTTCACAAGGCCGTGTGGAAATTCCACACGGCCGTGTGAAATCCCGATTTCAACCAATTTAAAGCCTCGACTCAGCATTATAAAAGCCCATTTTGGAGACTATTTTTTGGATCTTTTTGGCTCACTTCTAACCTAACTTCTGTAGAGGTGATGAGTCGCCGCGTGACACGCTAAAGAAGCGAGCACGCGACTCCCCGGCCGCAAGTGCACGGGTCGTCAAGTAATAACCTCTCGTGCGAACACAAGAGGGTCGTATTCCCAAGGGCCCCAAGATCTGCTATTACTTCCCCCTAGGTATCACTATCTAGTCTACCAAATCAAGAGTTTAATATAAACACAAATAGGAAAATTAAATAAAAGAAAAGCTATAAACAAAATGGACTAAGGCACACCAAACAGACAATTTGAAAGATAAGTGGCGATGAGGATTAGAGGCCTCGGGCAAGGATCCCCTCGGGGGAAGAACAAGATAGAATGGATGAACTTAGGAAATTAAGTGCTAAGTTGGCTAGAGTTGGTCCGCTAGACTCGGATATCGACTACCCCGGAACCTCCGTAGTGTAGCCCTAATCCAGTACAGGTTCCTCTATCCAGAAGATACCCCTACGATGTCATTAGGAATAGGGAGTCTTGCCTAGGGTAATTCTAATGCGCGCTCTCGGCTAGAACCACCCTAAGGCTCGCGGGGAGCTACCGGCACCCGGAACCTCCGGTGTACCGATACATTGAATCCCCCTTCAAACATTGTGCGACCTAATACATGCAAGCATCCCGCTATACAAGCATCATTCAAGAATCAAAACCTACGGAATCCATCCATTGTAGGTTGAACATGAAAACAATAGAATGAAACCAACAAACATGCCAACAATCAATTAATTAACAATCATCATCCATCCATACAAACAAGTTCCTCTCCCAAGGTTCACCGGAGCCCGGAGACCTTGGGAGGCTAGTTCCACATCAAAGGAAGAAATACAAGATATAATCAATGAAAATGCTCATAAGAAACTCCCTCAGATGTAGGCTAGAAGGTGGAGACGAAGACTCGTCGGATCCGCGCCGATGAGCCCCTTGATGTGTTCCTTGAGCGCTTCCTTCTTCTCCCTTTGAGTTCTTGATCTTCAAATCGCCTCTCCAATCCCTTGATGATGATGGAGAATGATGGAGATGATGGTGAGAATGGAGGAGATGCTGGTGGAGAAGGGTGGAGAGAATGGTGGCAAAAGACCAGGCTCAAAATGACCTAGAAAGCCTTAAATAACCAAAACAAAGCCTCATCAGCCCGTGCGTGTGCGGGCACTGTGCGGGCCGCACAGTGCCCGCACACCCTTCTGTCTACCTTGTGCGGGTGGTGTGCGGGCGCACAGTGCCCGCACACTGCTACAGTGCCGGTGCTACAGTGGATATCTACAGTGCTGGCGCTACAGTACCGATGCTACAGTGACCGCGACTGAAAATCCACCCTTTTCTTGCCCAAAACTTGTCACAAATGGTTCATCCTTGCGCAAATGGTCCTCAAAACCCTGAAACAAAAATAAAACATCAAATGCGCAAAATGTCACCGAAAACTAGCACAAGTTGCATGAAAGTAAATAAACATCATAGCTAAAACATGATGTATTTAGGCACTTATCAAGAGGCATGGCTAGGGTTTGGAGAGGACTTCGTGGAGGTTTGGAGGGCGTCATCGGTGTCGACATCAACATCCGACGGCCGCACAAGACCATGGCCACATTGCACACAAGGGGTTTTTCATCTATGCATTCAATTTGTGTTCTTATTATTATTTTGATTGATTTGTATAGCTCCATGACAAGTTAAATCCCCTTGTTGGTATTCGGACTTGTAAACCGTAGGATTATTATGTTTCTTTGACATTGCTAGTATATTTTTCCATTATTGATGAATAAAATTGAGTTTCAATCTTAATTTCTTCTTGTTATTCTTTTCCCTTAGCTGTGACACTAGGGTTGAGGACAATCTAGGTTATCCTTTGGAGGTGTGACAACTCCTATAAGATTAGACTACTTAGGAGTGAAGAGGGTTGATAGGGTGAGTCGTGAGGTAGCGGAACGTGCCATTTCCCATCCGATATAATTCTCCCTACCTCCATGTTCCATGATTTATTCACGGTCAAGATAGAGTCAGGTGCTAGTAAATAAACTCACTTAGGGCTTAGTTGCGCCAGCAACAGAGTGAAGGGTTGAAGTGAATCTTAATGCTCGGACTTAATTTAGACTAGGGTTCTTTCACCTGGACCAAAGGGTTAGAACTATACATAGGAACATGATTAATCACTAGGAATGCTTAGAACTTAAAGCAATTCCACGTAGAGTGAGGCTTAGGTAGATAGACTCCCCTAGGGCTTAGTTGACAGGTCAACGAGAGTCAAAGGTCGTAGTGAAACCTAATGCCGAGGCATAGTGTTGGGGTTAGTCACGGTTGACCTTAGGTTTGGGACCATGTATTTAAGGATTTCCTCAACTCAATTAACATCAATAGGAAAGTATAATAGCATCGTCTTACACTAGAAGCATAAGTTCTAGTGGTAGCTTTTCTGGGTACCCATCTTTACTCATTGCTTATCCTACTCTTTTACTCCTACTTGCTCTCTCTCAACTTCCAGAATTCTATTTAATCCTTGTTTATATTAGTTTCATTTACACTCACTCATTGATTCCTTTCCACACATCTCATTAGCTACATAGTGAATACTTGTATTTCAAATCCCTATTCTCTGTGGATACGACTACCCACTCACCAGGGTATTTTATTACTTGGACAACCCATGCACTTTCGGGCCCCTGTCACATGCCTTACTCATTCTTTCAAAAGCTAGGCTTGGGAGAGCCTAAGCCCACTTGGATGACACTTCAGCTAGCCGATCGTTCAGTTAGACACCCGAGGGGCATTATTGAAGATGTGCTCGTCAAGGTAGACAAACACATCTTTCCTGCAGACTTTGTAGTGTTTGATGTGGACGAGGATGTCGATGTACTGCTAATTCTTGGAAGGCCATTCTTGCGCACTTCCAAGCCATTGATAGACATGGACGGTGGAGACCTTACTTTGAGGATTGGAGACGACAAGCTCACCTATTGCCTAGCCGAATCCATAAGACATTCTCTAGACTTTGATGATACTCTTTATTATCTTCGCACTACTGATGAGCTTGTGAATGATTATGTGCAGGAAAAGATGAATCTAGACTCGTATGAAGATGACACGACCTCTTGCGTGTATCCTGCAAGTGCATGGGTTTGTTGAAGTAATAAAATTTACCCTAGTGAGAGGATAGTCGAATCAACAGGGAATAGGGATTTAGAATACTAGATTTCACTAATTAAGCTATGCGGTGTATGGAAAAGCAATATCTGGATCAATGAGTGAATGTAGAAGCAGACAGAATAAAAGACAAGAAATTAAACAGAAAGATGGAAGATCAGAAAGTGCAAGTAAAAAAGAATCGAGAAGACTAGCAATGAATGAAATAGGGTATCCGGACAAACTACCTCTAGGATCTATGCTTCTAGTGCAAGACTATGCTATTATACTTTCCTATTGACGTTAACTGAGTCGAGGAAATCCTTAGACTCACGGTCCCAAACCTAAGGACAACCGTGACTGACACGACCCCTTGCGTGTATCCCGCAAGTGCACGGGTTTGTCGAAGTAATAAATTTACCTTGGTGAGAAGGTAGTCGAATCCACAGCGAATAGGGAGATAGAATATAAGGTTTCACTAATTAAGCTATGCAGAATACGGAGAACGATAATAAGATTGATGAGTGAAAATAATGCAAAGCAATAAACTAAATAGAGAGATGGAAGAAAGAAGTGCAAGTAGGAAAATCGAGAAGGACTAACAATGAGTAAAGGGGGGTATCCGGACAAGCTACCTCTAGGGTCTATGTTTCAAGTGCAAAACTATAATATTATGCTCTCCTATTAATGTCAATTGAGTCGAGGATATCCTAAGACTCACGGTCCCAAACCTAAGGACAACCGTGACTAACTCCAACACTATGCCCCGGTATTAGGATTCACAACACCCTTCACTCTGTCACCTAGATGACTAAGCCCCATGGGAGTCCATCTGCCTAAACCTCACACTATGTGGAGTTGCATTATACTCTAGGGATTCCTAGTGATTAAACCTGTTCCTATATGTAATTCTAACCCTTTGGTCCAGGTGGAAGAATCCTAGTCTAGATTGAGCCCCAGCAAATAGGATTCACTACAACCCTCCACTCTATTACTTGCGTAACTAAGCCCTAGGGGAGTTTATCTACCTAATGCTTCACTCTATTTCGACCGCTATTAAATCAAGGAATCGGTGGTAGGGAGAAATCACATCGAAGGGGAAAGGGGTACATTGCTACCTCACAACTCTCCCTCTCAACCCTCGTTAATCTTGAGTAGTCTAATCCTATAGGAGTTGTCACACCTCCAAAGGAAAGCCTAGATTGCTCTCAACCCTAATGTCACGTTTAAGGGAAAACAATATGAAAGGATAATCAAGATTAAAAACTCAATTTTATTCATCAATGATGGAAAACATAATAATCAATGTCAAAGAAACATAAGAAACCCTAAAGTTTACAAGTCCGAATACCCCACGAGGGGTTTAGCTCCTCATAGAGCTATACATGTTCATCAACGTGAGAAATAAAGCATAAAACATAGACATCAATGAAAAACCCCCTCGAATTAGTGTGGCCGTGGTCTTGTGCAAACGTCAAACCTCGAAATCGATGCCGACGAAGCGCTAGAACCTCCACGAAACCCTCTCTGAAACCCTAGCCGCACTCCAGAAAGTTGGGGAAAAGATAGGTCAAAAGATCCCTCCAAAGGTTGCAAAAATCCCCTTTTATATTGTTGAATCGCGGCTTTAAAATTGGACTTATCGGGGGCTTCACACGGCCGTGTGGAATTTCCACACGCCCGTGTGAAGCTTCTGTCTCAGCTGAAAAATTAATTTCACACGGCCGTGTGGAATTTCCACACGCCCGTGTGTCTTCACTGGATGGCTGAAATTGCAAAACACACGGCCGTGTGGAATTTCCACACGCCCGTGTGACTTCTCTGTCTGGCTGGAAAATGGCTCACACGGCCGTGTGGAATTTCCACACGCCCGTGTGACCTCTCTGGAACACTAATCTTCAGCTGAACAGGCTTGGTAACTTGCCGAAACGCCTCCCGGGTCCATTGTTCTTCATCGAGGCCATTACTTGGGCACACAAGCAACGGTAGGTCGCGCCGATTGCTTCAAGTCTTCTTCTTTCGCGAGATTCTCCTAAGTAACACGGATTGGACTTGTTGTGAATGTGACTGCCTTTGTGACGGATTGGCACACATCCACAAGTCCAAATACGTGCTTCGTTCCTTGCTTGGTCCGAGAACATCCCAACATTGGCGAACGCGACCTAATTTCATTCTTCTTCTCCAATTAGGCTCCACAATACCTTCAATGCACAAGAGAACACAAATGCACACATTTAGTGATAAAACCTGATAAAAGGTATGCTTAATGTAAGATAATAGCGCTTCGCGATACTATAACACAAGCACTTATCAAACCCCCCCACACTTAAGCTTTTGCTTGTCCTCAAGCAAAATAGAACGTGAAAGTACTTGGGAAGAACAATTGAAAGTGCTTGGCCTTAGGTTCACCAAAAGTATGCAAAAGAACCATTCTACAAGTAAGGGAAAATTAAAACATTGCATAAGGTTATCAATGCTCTAGCTAAAAACTTGAATCAAAAAGGATGAAAACTCGAAAGCGTGTTGGTGTGTGCGATCTTACTCAAGAGAACCAACGAGTACTCCTCAAACTTTGATTAAAAAGGACTTATTTATATACAAAGATAAAAAAAATAAAGGTGGAAGTAGTAGCTTCACACATCCTTGAAGGTAGCCCTTTCCTAGGCGGCCGCCAAAGGTGGCTTTCACTCTTTCGAGGAGGTAGCTCTTTCTACCGGGGTAGTAGCTTTCATGCATCCCATGAGATAGCTCTTTCTCTCATTAGGGCATAACTTGTATCCGACTTATGAGAGTAGCTTCATACATCATAGGAGGTAGCTCTTTCCACCCCAAATGCATAATCAAAACAAAGCTAATATTTACAAACTCATATACTTTTTTTTTTTTTTTAAAAACTAAGAACGATGATAAACTTGTCCTTAAAAACTTCAAGATTGAGTTTCCAAAAGATTCCAAGAGTAAGTTGTGTACTAAGATGATTCGAGCAAAAATTCCCTAAAATTCAAGTGAAAACTAGAGTATGATAGGATACAATGTTGAAAATTCTCCTAAACTATAAGAATACAACCGTTGCAACTGAGGTGAACCGCCATAGGCTACATTAGCATAAGCAATTGAACGCACAAGTAAAGGTGTGTGCAATGTGAACCCCCCCCACACTTAAGATGTACATTGTCCTCAATGTACGCATATAAGCACAATAATAAGTGAAAACGATAAAAGCAATTAGTGTGGAAGTGGCAATTGAAACATTACTCCCCTGAACTCCAAGTGTTGCGTTTGATGAAGCTAGGTCATTGAGAGTTGAGTCTCAACGGTTCGTGGAGCACACACGATTCCATGACCGTGTCAATGACTATTCCTCAAAATCCTTACATCCAAGACCATCTGCGCACACATAAACGAGGGTTCAGTAAAGCTCAATAAAACTCGAGTATATAAAATGTAAAGCAATGAATACAACTCGAGATAAAAAGAAAAAGCAAAATAAAAGCTATACTCAGAAGGAGAATCCTTTCTGAGTACTACAAGTCCAAAATAAAGTAAAGATATACAGAAATGACAAATAAAAGAAAAGAATCTAAAATCTAAGACGCCTCAGCGTCGGTGTCCTGAGTGGTGGCCTCTGGTGCTGTTGGAGGCTCTGGATCTGCTGGTGATGCTGGAGCTGCTGGTGCTGAGGGAGATGGAGGTGGTGGAGTGGACACCCGAGGTCGGACCACGAAGGAGGAGGAGGCGACAATCTGCTCGAAGATCTGTCGCAAGCTCTGGAACTGCGCCATCACCTCCTGGTGCTGTGAAATCTGTGTGGCCCTAACCTCGGCCACCTCGGTCTGTAGGATCCCCACTGCGCTCTCGAGGCGCTCCAGTCTGTCCTGGCCTCGAGATGGTGAAAACATCTGCACCGGAGGTAGCTCCGGCGCGGTGGGGGGTACCTCGGTCTCTGTGTCCTGCGGGGGTGGCTCCAATGCTGCCCGGGATCCCTCGCCCTGCTCTGTATGGGGTATAATCCAGGTATACGTCCCTGATCCTCCTCTGCGGATCATACCCATCATCCTCAAGGTATCTGTGCCCAGGGGAACTGGTACGTTTGTCTTCTCTGCTCCCCTGACTCCATCTCTGAGTCCCAGGCCAATGAGAAGTCTGGTGATGTAGGGTCCTGCAAAGATAACTCCTACCCTGGGGTACTGGCCCTGATGGCGAATGTAGTCGGCCACAATGTGCCCCAGGTGGAGTGGCTCACTCTCCACCATCGAATACAAGTGTAGAGGAGCTCCTGGCGACTCAGAACACTAGTACTGTCTCCCCTGCCACTAATAGATCTGCTCACAACTGCGTGTAGACATCTATAGGCAGGTCGAGAAAGGCATGAAGCCTTGGAGACACCCGGCTCGTACTGACCCTGACCACAAAGTCTGCTATACGCCTGCTGCGGTGTCACGGTACCTGGGTAGTCGGTAGGAAGTAAAGAATACTCCTCAGTCTCGGTAAATGCCTCCTCATAGAGGCCCATCCCGATAGAAAACTGGCTCATACTGAGGCTGTAATGTCGACCGAGGGCTCTGAACTGAACTGTGGTGCCCTCGGTGAAACTGCTGTACCCCCGGTCGAACTCAAACGACGCCAGGACCTCTAAGGTGAGCGGTCGGATCACCGAGTCCCGGATAACCATCAATCTCTCCCAGCTACCGACTGAGAGCAGCTCGCCAATCTCATCTGCGACGCTGTCTCCCCCCTGAATACTCCTCACTATACTCAAATCCAAATATCTCGTCTTTCCAAAACGGAGTCCTGATAAACGCTTGAACCGAACCTGATGCTCGGTTATACTGAACTCTGTCTCTGCTGGAGGAGGTGTGGGCTCACGGGGGCGCTTCCCTGTCGATTTCTTGGGTCTAGAAGACATTCCTGTAAGATTGGAAAAGAAAACAATCAAAAACAGTTCAAAATAACCAATCTGCAGAAATCCACACGGCCGTGTGTTAATTCCACACGCCCGTGTGGAGTTTCTGACGGGCAAAGCATCACGGCCGTGGGGTTAAAAATCCACAATTTACATCTAAATTCGTTCTAATTTCATTCTAAGCATGCTCGTATGTAATGTAAACATTCAAACCAAGCAAAATTGTATAAAAGAACGAATTGAATCAAGAATTGACGAAGAAAAAGGTACTGAAGGTCTCACCGGCGGTGAAGATGAAAAACAAAGTAATACGGCCGGAAAACTCGAACAAATTGATTCAAAAACCTCAGAGAAAGTTGGGGAAGTGATAGAGAGGGTAGGAGAGAAGTTTAGAGTGGAGAATGAAGAGGCACAAGTGATTTCTATAAGAAAAACGCGCGGCTTTTGAAGTTCTGGAAATTCACACGGCCGTGTGCCTCAGAAATTAGGGTTCACAGGGGCCAACACACGCCCCTGTGCGCACTCTGGTCACTCTCTGAACTACCTCACACGGCCGTGTGTTAATTCCACACGGCCGTGGGCCTCCACAGGGGTATACACAGGGCCACCCACACGGGCCCGTGGACTCTCGGGAAAAGACAGACGCTCTCTGAAAAATTTTCACACGGCCGTGTGAAACATCCACACGGCCGTGTGCCCAACTTGGCCAAGAACACAAGGCCGTCCACAGGGGCACCTCACACGCCCCTGTGGCTTCTCTGACTCGCTCGAGAAACAATAAATGTTTCACACGGCCGTGTGAATAATCCACACGGCCGTGTGCCTTGACAAGCTCTCCCACAGGGGCTCACACACGCCCCTGTGGGTTCTCGGGATGAAAGGGAATTCCTGCAGAATTTTCATACGGCCGTGTGGAAATCTCACACGGCCGTGTGCCTTAGCACAGTGGTACTCACAGGGGCATCCACACGCCCCTGTGGACTCTCTGGAAAAGAGTTGAAGTTCTGCGAAATTTCACACGGCCGTGTGTTAATTCCACACGGCCGTGTGCCCCTTCTGAAGTTTTTCACAGGGGCAAAGTCACGCCCCTGTGTCTTCTCTGGTTGAGCTCCAATTGGTAACACACGGCCGTGTGTTAATTCCACACGGCCGTGTGTTTTCTCTAGTTTACTTAGAAAATTGTACAGACTCTCAAAAAAAATTCAGAAACTCTTTTAAAACACTTAGAGCCTGTATAAACCATAAAAACACGACCAGAGACTATCGAAAACACACTCAACCGACTCAAACTTCGTCAATTAACGTTAAGGCACACGTAAATAATCGAAAATCCACATGAAAACTCAGCATATGCACATGAAAATTGGGACACCATTGCTAAGACTTTTATTCAACCCTAAAACTAAACTAGGTCCTAGAAAAACTGCAAAACGCTTGGGTTGCCTCCCAAGAAGCGCTTGTTTAACGTCACTTAGCTTGACGTACCTGTCTTACCTTACGGAGGTTCATGAGTGGAATTTGCCCTCTTCCCTATAATTTGAAAGCAAGCATTGCATAATCGTTGCAAGGTAGAGGGAGAATTATCGAGTTTGTTACCACACATGGGTGAAACACCCTTACTCCGTGAATGCTCATCCCCTTTCTTGTTGGGGTTCTTTTTGTGGCGACGTCTCGACCTCTTCAATCTCCGAAGGACTTTCTTTCTAAGCTCCTTCTCCTTCTTGATGTCTGTTTCAACTGAAACAAGCGCGAGCACTTCTTCCTCTTCAGTCTCCATGTCTTGGTCCGGCCACCCTTCATATGGATCCGGGTTAAACATATCCTGCATATATTCATCAATGCAATCATCAGTGACATCAAGATAATATAGAGCATCATCAAAATCAAGAGAATGTCGCATGGCTTCGGCGAGGCGGTAAGTGAGCTTGTCGTCCCCAACCCTAAGTGTGAGCTCTCCACCGTCCATGTCTATCAAAGCTTTGGAAGTGCGCAAGAACGGCCTCCTAAGAATCAGCGGCACCTCGACATCCTCATCTACATCGAGCACTACAAAGTCGACCGGGAAAATGTACTTATCCACTTTCACCAACACATCTTCAACAATACCCCTCGGATGCCTCACCGATCTATCCGCAAGCTGAAGTGTCATCCGGGTAGGTCTAGGCTCGCCCAAGCCTAGCTTTTGGAAGAACGTGTAGGGCATGACATTGATGCTTGCCCCCGAGTCACCGATCTATCATGCTCTAGTTTTTATCCAATTTCTTTGAAATTTTTGTCCGATTGCTCTTTAATGCACTTTCCTCACTCATTAAACCTATGGAAACTTACTCTAGTTCATAATTGCGGGATTATCTAGTGTTAGTTTGATTTGAGTATGTTAAAAAAAAAAAAAAAAAAAAAAAATTCAGAAAATTCAGAAAAATTCAGAATTTTAGTTTGTTTGTATATAGGGGGTGGAAAGAGCTACCACCTATGTTGTATGAAGCTACTCTCATAAGTCGGATACTTGTTATGCCCTAATGAGAAAAAGAGCTATCTAATAGGATGTGTGAAAGCTACCACCTTCGGTAGAAAGAGCTACCACCTCAAAAGTGTGAAAGCCACTCGGGAGGCATCTCAAGAAAGGGCTACCTTAGAGGATGTGTGAAGCTACTACCTATTCTTTTTGTTTATAAATAAATCCCATTGCTAATAAAAACTTTGAGTAGTGGATATAGTGTTGACATGAGTTGAGTCTACACACACACACGCTTTCGGACTTTAGTACTTTCATTTTTGATTGGATTATTTGCTAGAGTATTGATTGTTTCATCTAGTGTTTGTTTCTCTCCATGATTTTAGAATTTTATTCTCGTACCCTCTTGGTGAACCTAAGGCCAAGCACTTCTCTTTGCTTTTCATGATGTTTATGGTTAATTTTGCTTGAGGACAAGCAAAGGCTTAAGTGTGGGGGAGTTTGATAAGTGCTTGAATATACATGTTTTACCTACTTGTTTTACATACATTGAGCATCATTTTATCATTGACTATGTCTCATAAAGTGTATTTTGGTGTTCTTTTATGCAATTAGGTTGTGGAAGTGTTAAAAGAGGAAAAGTAAGCAAAGATGAGTTATAAAGACGTATTGTTGGGAGCTTTTGTACAACACAAGTGTCAAGGCACAAGAGGGGATCATGCACATGAGGGTGTGTGCCAACTTCCTGAAGAATTCAAGATGATTTGTGTGATGGAAGGGCACAAAGGCAGTCACACCTTCATGTCCTAACTTGTGTGAAGATAGTTAAAGCTCTCAAATGATGATTCGAAGGAGGAGAAGTCTTATAACTCACCACATGGATGTGTGCCCGATCCATACGGTGAGTTATAAGACTTCTCCTCCTTCGAATCATCATTTGAGAGCTTGAACTATCTTCACACAAGTTGGGACATGAAGGTGTGACTGCCCTTGTGCCCTTCCATCACACAAATTATCTTGAATTCTTCAGGAAGTTGGCACACACCCTCATGTGCATGATCCCCTCTTGTGCCTTGCCACTTGTGTTGTACAAAAGCTCCCAACAATACGTCTTTATAACCCATCTTTGCTTCCTTTTCCTCCATTAACACTTCCACAACCTAATTGCATAAAAGAACACCAAAATACATTTTATGAGACATAATCAATGGTAAAATGATGCTCAATGTATGTAAAACAAGTAGGTAAAACATGTATAATCAAGCACTTATCAATGATAAAACTTCCGGGGTCCTTCCTCTTGCTTGGCATATTCTTCTGTAGTACTGCCGAACAGTTTGCATCGAGAATGACGGATGCACTTTCCTCTAACTTCCTCTTATTGGTCAAGAGGTCTTTTAAGAACTTCGCGTACTTGGGCATTTGGGCTAATGCTTCCGCGAATGGAATGTTGATGTGCAATTGCTTGAAGACACCCAGAAATTTCTTGTATTGCTCATTGTCTTGGTCATTCTTCAATCGTGAAGGATAGGGAATTCTCGGCTTGTAAGGTGGGGGTGCCACCTCTTTCTCCTTTGGTGCTCCATCCTCTATTTCCACGACTTCGGGTGAGTCCTTAGTCTTCTCAAGAGGGAGATGTCCCTCAACCTCCTTACCACTTCTCAAGGTAATTGCCTTTAGTTGTTCACTTGGGTTGGTCTCCGTATTGCTAGGCAAACTACCTTGAGGTCTCTTCGCCAAAGTCTTCGCAATTTGCCCTACTTGGTTCTCCAAGTTGTGTAGGGAGGCGGTGTGATTACGAAGAGTAGCTTCCACCGATTGGAACCTTGCGTCCGAAGAAGAAACGAACCGTGTGAGGGCTCTCTCTAGGTCAGTCATCTTTCCCTCCAACCCGGTCACTCGGCTTTCTAAATTCGGAGCTTGTTGACTTTGAAATCCCGGTGGTGCACTATTTTTGTTCTGTTGTGACTGTCCTTGATTACTCCAAGAGAAGTTCGGATGGTTCTTCCATCCCGGATTGTATGTACCACTATACGGGTTGCCTTGGCCTTGTCCTCGATATGAATTTCCCATAAAATCGGCCTGCTCTACCGCACTAGTGCCTCCAATAGCAATAGGACAATCGCTTGAAGCATGTCCTCCCCCACAACCGTTACAAGTAGTGATGGCCGCAACTCTTGGCGAAGCTAGAGCATCTAGCTTCTTACTCAACGATTCCACTTGTGCTGCCAACGATGTAACCGCATCAACCTCATGAATTCCGGCAACCTTTTTCCTATCCCTTGAGTTCCATTGATAGCTATTCATAGCCATCTCCTCTACAAGGTGCCGAGCTTCACCGGGAATCTTGCTTCCAAGAGTCCCTCCGGCCGCCGCATCTAAGAGTTGCTTTGTACTCGGATTCAACCCGTTGTAAAATGTGTGAATAATCATCCACTCGGGAAATCCATGTTGCGGACATTTTCGAAGGAGCTCTTTGAACCTGTCCCATGTCTCGAATAGAGACTCCAATTCCATCTGTACAAAGGAAGATATCTCATTCCGGAGTCTTGCAGATTTCCCCGGTGGAAAGTATCTAGCCAAGAATGCCTCGGCCATTTCCTCCCACGTAGTAATGGAGGCTCTAGGTAATGAGTGCAACCAATGCCTTGCTTTTCCTTTCAATGAAAATGGGAAGGCTCTCAATCGAATTGCATCGTCCGTCACTCCATTTATCTTCAACATGTCACACACTTCCAAGAAATTTTCTATGTGACTATTAGGGTCTTCATCGGCCAACCCATTAAACTGTGCGGACTGTTGCAACATCTGAATGAACGACGGCTTCAATTCGAAATTCATTGCTGTAATTGGGGGCCTCACGATGCTTGATTGGGTCCCCATAACTGCGGGTCTAGCAAAATCGGACAACGTTCGCTGCTGCTCGTTCTGTTCTGCCATTGTCTCTGACCCTTCTGTCTCAATATCGGCTTGATTTGATGCTTCTTGTGCAGGTTCTTTCCCTTTACGATGTGTTCTTCTTCCAATGTCTGGGTCTCCTTCAACAAGTATTGAAGGGTTCCCACGGGTCATAACCTGGAGCCGAAAACAAAGAAAAGAAAAATAAGAACAATGATAGGTAAAGAAAATATGAAATAGAATGCGAAGGGAATAGCTAAAATAGTGAAAAACAAATATCTAAACCGCCAATTCCCCGGCAGCGGCGCCAAAAACTTGACACGACCCCTTGCGTGTATCCCGCAAGTGCACGGGTTTGTCGAAGTAATAAATTTACCTTGGTGAGAAGGTAGTCGAATCCACTGGGAATAGGGAGATAGAATATAAGGTTTCACTAATTAAGCTATGCAGAATACGGAGAACGATAATAAGATTGATGAGTGAAAATAATGCAAAGCAATAAACTAAATAGAGAGATGGAAGAAAGAAGTGCAAGTAGGAAAATCGAGAAGGACTAACAATGAGTAAAGGGGGGTATCCGAACAAGCTACCTCTAGGGTCTATGTTTCAAGTGCAAGACTATAATATTATGCTCTCCTATTAATGCCAATTGAGTCGAGGATATCCTAAGACTCACGGTCCCAAACCTAAGGACAACCGTGACTAACTCCAACACTATGCCCCGGTATTAGGATTCACAACACCCTTCACTCTGTCACCTAGATGACTAAGCCCCATGGGAGTCCATCTGCCTAAACCTCACACTATGTGGAGTTGCATTATGCTCTAGGGATTCCTAGTGATTAAACCTGTTCCTATACGTAATTATAACCCTTTGATCCAGGTGGAAGAATCCTAGTCTAGATTGAGCCCCAGCAAATAGGATTCACTACAACCCTCCACTCTATTACTTGCGTAACTAAGCCCTAGGGGAGTTTATCTACCTAATGCTTCACTCTATTTCGACCGCTATTAAATCAAGGAATCGGAGGTAGGGAGAAATCACATCGAAGGGGAAAGGGGTACATTGCTACCTCACAACTCTCTCTCTCAACCCTCGTTAATCTTGAGTAGTCTAATCCTATAGGAGTTGTCACACCTCCAAAGGAAAGCCTAGATTGCTCTCAACCCTAATGTCACGTTTAAGGGAAAACAATATGAAAGGATAATCAAGATTAAAAACTCAATTTTATTCATCAATGATGGAAAGCATAATAATCAATGTCAAAGAAACATAAGAAACCCTAAAGTTTACAATTCCGAATACCCCACGAGGGGTTTAGCTCCTCATAGAGCTATACATGTTCATCAACGTGAGAAATAAAGCATAAAACATAGACATCAATGAAAAACCCCCTCGAATTAGTGTGGCCGTGGTCTTGTGCAAACGTCGAACCTCGAAATCGATGCCGACGACGCGCTAGAACCTCCACGAAACCCTCTCCGAAACCCTAGCCGCACTCCAGAAAGTTGGGGAAAAGATAGGTCAAAAGATCCCTCCAAAGGTTGCAAAAATCCCCTTTTATATTGTTGAATCGCGGCTTTAAAATTGGACTTATCGGGGGCTTCACACGGCCGTGTGGAATTTCCACACGCCCGTGTGAAGCTTCTGTCTCGGCTGAAAAATTAATTTCACACGGCCGTGTGCAATTCCACACGCCCGTGTGTCTTCACTGGATGGCTGAAATTGCAAAACACACAGCCGTGTGGAATTTCCACACGCCCGTGTGACTTCTCTGTCTGGCTGGAAAATGGCTCACACGGCCGTGTGGAATTTCCACACGCCCGTGTGACTTCTCTGGAACACTAATCTTCAGCTGAACAGGCTTGGTAACTTGCCGAAACGCCTCCCGGGTCCATTGTTCTTCATCGAGGCCATTACTTGGGCACACAAGCAACGGTAGGTCGCGCCGATTGCTTCAAGTCTTCTTCTTTCGCGAGATTCTCCTAAGTAACACGGATTGGACTTGTTGTGAATGTGACTGCCTTTGTGCCCCTCCAAAAGAGGTTGGCACACATCCACAAGTCCAAATACGTGCTTCGTTCCTTGCTTGGTCCGAGAACATCCCAACATTGGCGAACGCGACCTAATTTCATTCTTCTTCTCCAATTAGGCTCCACAATACCTTCAATGCACAAGAGAACACAAATGCACACATTTAGTGATAAAACCTGATAAAAGGTATGCTTAATGTAAGATAATAGCGCTTCGCGATACTATAACACAAGCACTTATCAGTGACTAACCCCATCATCATGCCTCGGTATTAGGATTCACGTCACCCTTCACTCTATCACTAGCACAACTAAGCCCCAGGGGAATATATCTACCTAAACCTCACACTACATGGGATTGCTTTAAGCTCTAGGGATTCCTAGTGGTAAAACATGTTCCTATGTGTAGTTCTAACCCTTTAGTCCAGGTGGAAGAACCATAGTCTAGATTAAGCCCCAGGGGAGTTTATCTGCGTAACTAAGCCCCAGGGGAGTTTATCTGCCTAGCACTTCACTCTATTTCGACCGCTATCAAATCAAGGAAACGGAGGTAGGGAGAAACCACATCGAAGGGGAAAGGGGTACATTGCTACCTCACAACTCTCCCTCTCAATCCTCTTCAATCTTAAGTAGTCTAACCCTAAAGGAGTTGTCACACCTCCAAAGGGTAACCTAAATTGTTCTCAATCCTAGTGTCACATCTAAGAGAAAACATTAGCAAGATGAAATTAAGATTGAAACACAATTTTTATCCATCAATGATGGAAAAGCATAATAACAATGTCAAAGAAACATAAAAACCCTAGAGTTTACAAGTCCGAATACCCTCAAGGGGTTTAACTCCTCATGGAGCTATACATGGTCATCAAAATAGAAAAGAAAGTACAAATTAAAGAGATTGATGAAAACCCCCTTGTATATGGTGTGGCCGTGGTCTTGTGCGCACTAAACCTCCACGAAATCCTCTCCAAAACCTTAGCCGCACTCCCCAAGTTGAGGAGAAAGATAGGTCAAAAGATATCCCAAAAGGTCTCCAAAATCCCCTTTTATAAATTTGAATCGCGGCTTTAAAATCGGAGTTATCAGGGGCTTCACACGGCCGTGCGGAATTTCCACACGCCCGTGTGAAGTTTCTGTTTGGCTAAAAAATCTATTCAAACGGCCGTGTGGAATTTCCACACGCCCGTGTGAATTCTCTGAAAACCTTATTTTCGGTAGAAATTGAACAGTAGCTTGCTACATTGTTTTTTCTATAGTAACAAGCTATAATGCTGCTACAGTACTTGCCGAAATGCTCCCAAATCCATTGTTCTTCATTGAGGCCATTAGTTGGGCACACAAACAATGGTAAGTCGTGCCGATTACTTCAAGTCTCTTTCTTTGTGAAGTTCTTCTAAGCTACACGAGTTAGACTTGTTGTGAATGTGACTGCTTTTGTGCCCCTCCAAAGGAGGTTGGCACACACTCACAAGTCAAGCTCGTGCCTTGTTCCTCACTTGGTCCGAAAACTTCCCAACATCGGTGAACATGACCTAATTTCGTTCTTCTTCTCCAATTTAGCTCCACAAACCTTCAATGCACAAGAGTACACAAATACACACCATTTAGTGATAAAAACTGATAAAAGATATGCTCAATGTAAGATAATAACGCTTTGCGGTACTATAACACAAGCACTTATCAGTAGCCCTTTCCTAGGCAGCCGCCAAAGGTGGCTTTCACACTTTCGAGGAGGTAGCTCTTTCTACCGAGGTAGAAGATTTCACGCATCCCGTAAGTTAGCTCTTTCTATCATTAGGGCATAACTTGTATCTGACTTAAGAGAGTAGCTACATACTTCATAGGTGATAGCTCTTTCCACCCCAAATGCATACATAAAACAAAGCAACTATTCACAAACTCATATATATATATATATATATATATATTTTCTTTTTCTTTTTCTCTTTTCCATTTTTTTTAATATATGCATTTTTCAAAGTAAAACTAAGAATGATGATAAACTTGTCCTTAAAAACTTCAAGATTGAGTTTCCAAAAGATTCCAAGAGTAAGTTGTGCAATATAAGATAATTGAGCAAAAATTCCCTAAAATTCAAGTAAAAACTAGAGCATGATAGGATACAATGTTAAAAATTCTCCTAAACTCTAAGAATACAACCGTTGCAACTAAGGTGAACCGCCATAGGCTACATGAGCATGAGCAATTGAACGCACAAATAAAGCTGTGTGCAATATGAACTCCCCCCCCCCACACTTAAGATGTACATTGTCCCCAATGTACGCATGCAAGCACAATAATAAGTAACAAATAAAAAAATTAGTGTGGAAGTGGGCAATTGAAACATTACTCCCCTGAACTCCAAGTGTTGCATTTGATGGAGCTAGGCCATTAAGAGTTGAGTCTCAATGGTTTGTGGAGCACACACGGTCCCATGACCGTGCCAATGACTGTTCCTCAAAATCCTTACATCCAAGACCATCTGCGCACACATATACAAGGGTTCGGTATAGCTCAAGAAAAACCAAAACAAAGCTCGAGTATATAAATATATGAAAATGAAATACAACTCGAGACAAAACAAAAATAGACGGAAAATAAAAGCAAACCCAGAAGGTGAGTCCTTTCTAGGTACTACAAGTCCAACAAGATTAGAAAATAAAAGTGCAATAGAAAATCAAAATAAAAACTACGATGCCTCCGCGTCGGTGTCCTGAATAGTGGCCTCTGGTGCTGCTGGAGGCTCTAAGGGTGCAAGTGGATCTGCTGCTGCTGGAGGAGATGGTGGTAGAGGGGTAGAAGCTCGGGGTCGGACCACGAAAGGTGAAGTCACGGCTCGCTCGAGTAACTGCTGTATAAGATCTAATCGAGCCATGACCTCAGTGTGCTGTGCTATCTGTGCGGTTCTGAGAACATGCGCACCAGAGGTGGCTCCGGCGCGGTAGGTGGTGCCTGTGTCTCTGTCTCTACTGCGGGTGGCTCCAACGATGCCTGGGACCCCTCGGCCTGCTCTGACTGGGGTATGATCATAGTATAGACTCCTGGAACTGATCTGTGGACCATACCCATCAGTCTTAATGTATCTCTGCTGAGCGGAGCTGGTGTAGCAATCTTCTCGGCCCCGCGCACCCCATCTCTGAGTTCCAAGCCTATGATGTGGCGTGTGACATAGGGACCTGCAAAGATGACTCCAACCCTGGGGTACTGGCCCTTGTGGCGCATGTACTCGGCTAAAATGTGCCCTAGGTGGAGTGGCTTGCTCTGCGCCATGGAGTATAAGTATAGCAGCTCCTGTCTGCTCAAAACCCCTGTACTATCCCCTCTGCCGTTCACTGACCTACTCAGTATGGTATGAATGTACCTGTACGCTCGCCGGGAAAGGAATTTCGCCTTCAAAACCCCGGCTCGTACTGCCCATCCCCGCACAATATCCTGTAAATCCCCTGAGGTGTCAGGGTCCCTGGGTAATCAGTGGGCAGCAGCGCATACTCCTCTGTCTCGGTAAATGCCTGATCGTAGAGGCCCATCATAATTGAGAACTGGGTAATACTCAGGCTGAAGTGTTGACCAAGGGCACGAAACTAGATCGTCTTGCCATGTGTGAAGCTATCGTATCCTCGGTCAAACTCGAAGGTCGATAAGACCTCGAGTGTGAGTGCTCGAATCACTGGCTCTCTGATAGACAGTAGACGGCCCCAACTGCCAACTGCTAATAGCTCCTCAACCTTAGTAGCTATAGCGCCGCCCCTCTGTATCTCTCTCAATGTGCTCAAGTCAAGGTAGCGCAACTGTCCAAAACGAAGTGCCGAGAGTTTCTTGAACCGTTCCCTGTGCTCTAGTATATCAAACTCCATCTCCTCTGGAGGTGAAGTAGCCTGCCGTGGGCGCTTCCCTGCCGATTTCTTAGACCTAGATGCCATATCTGCAAAGTTGCAAAAGAAAATTTTCAAAGATCAGTTCAAAAACTCATTATGCAGAAATCCACACGGCCGTTTGTTAATTCCACACGCCCGTGTGGATCATCGGGCGGACAGAGCGTCATGGCCGTGGGTCTAAAAAAAAATCCAAAATTTACAACAAATTTCGTTCTATATTCATCTCTAAACATGTTCGCGTACATAATAAGCATTTAAAACAAGCAAGATCATCCAGCAGAACGAATCAAATTAAGAATTGACGAAGAAAAAGGCTTGAAGTCCTTACCGACGGAGTGGATGAAGGAATACTTAGAATCGGCCGGAAAAACTCCAACAAATCCTCTGAGACGGTCGGGAAAGTAGTAGAGAGGGTAAGAGTAGGAGTTTAGAGTGGAAGAATCAAGAGGCATGATTGAAATCCAAATGAAAACACGGGGCTTTTGAAGTTCTGGGAATTCACATGGCCGTGTGGATATTCCACACGGCCGTGTGCTTCTGAAATTAGGGTTCACAGGGGCCAACACACACTCCTGTGTACACTCTGGTCACTCTCTGAACTACCCCACATGACCGTGTACCTTCACAGGGGAAATCCACAGGGGTTGGTACACGTCCCTGTGCATTCTCGGGAAAACATAGATGGTCTCTAAAAAATTTCACACGGCCGTGTGGAAATTCCACACGCTCGTGTGCCCAACCTGGCCAAGAACACAAGCCCGCCCACAAGGGCACCCACACGCCCCTGTGGTCTCTCTGACTTGCCCGAGAAACCCTAAGTATTTCATACGGCCGTGTGAATAAGCCACACGGCCGTGTGCCTTTCACAAGCTCTCCCACAGGAGCGCACACACGCCCCTGTGTATTCTCGGGAAGAAGGGTTGTCTCTGTAGAGTTTCACACGGCCGTGTGGAATTTCCACACGGCCGTGTACCTTAGCACAGTGGCACACATAGGGGCACCCACACGCCCCTGTGGACTCTCTGGAAAAGAGTTTAAGTTCTGCGAGATCTCACACGGCCATGTGGAATTTCCACACGGCCGTGTGCCCCTTCTGAGGTTGTTCACAAGGGCATGGACACGCCCCTGTGCCCTCTCTAGCTGAGCCCTAAGTGGTGACACACGCCCGTGTGGAATTTCCACATAGGTATTTGTTTTCTCTGGTTTACTTAGAAAAATTTGCAGACTCTCACAAAAATTCTGAAACACAAATACGATGTTTGGAGCTTGTGAAAACCATCAAAACATGACCAGATACCATGGAAAATATGCTCAACAAACATAAACTTCGTCAATAATCATCTAGGCACACGAAAACATCAACAATCCACAATAAAAATCGCAGCACATGCATTAAAACTTCAGGACACCAAAACTAAGACTCTTATTCAACCTAAACTAAGCTAAGTCCTAGAAAAATTGTAAAACCTTGGGTTGCCTCCCAAGAAGCGCTTGTTTAACATCACTTAGCTTGACGTACCTGATCTTACCTTACAGAGGTTCATGAATAGAAGTTGCGCTCTTCCCTACAACCTGAAAGCATGCGTTACATAATCTTTGTAGAGTAGAGGGAGAGTTGTCGAATTTGTTACCACAAAAGGGTGTCACACCCTTACTCCGTGAATATTCATCCCCTTTCTTATTGGGGTTTTTCTTGTGGCGTCTTTTCGACATCTTCATCCTCCGAAGCATCTTCTTCATACGCTAATTCTCCATCTTGATGTCTGTCTTGAAAGGACCAAGTGCAATTACTTCTTCTTCTTCTATCTCCATGTCTTGGTCCGGCCACCCTTCATAAGGATCCGGGTTTAACATTTCCTGCACATATTCATCAATACACTCATCAGTAACATCAAGATAACAAAGTGTATCATTAAAATCAAGAGAATGTCTCATGGCTTCGGCGAGGCGATAGGTGAGCTTATCATCTCCAACTCTAAGTGTGAGCTCCCCACCGTCCATGTCTATCAAAGCCTTGGAAGTGCGCAAGAATGGTCTCCCAAGAATCAGCGGCACCTCGACATCCTCGTCCATATCAAGTACAACAAAGTCCACCGGGAAGATGTACTTGTCTGTCTTCACCAACACATCTTCCACAATTCCGCTCGGGTGCCTTACCGATCGATCCACAAGTTGGAGTGTCATCCAAGTTGGTCTAGGCTCGCCCAATCCTAGCTTTTGGAAGAATGTGTAGGGTATGACGTTGATACTTGCCCCCGAATCGGCCAATAACATATCTTCACCCAAGTTGCCAATATTACATGGTACTATGAAACTCCCAGGATCTTTACTCTTGCTTGGCATGTTCTTTTGCAATACAGCCGAGCAATTGGCATCAAGGATCACGGATGCACTCTCCTCCAATTTCCTCTTGTTCGTCAAGAGATCCTTCAAGAACTTCGCATACTTAGGCATTTGGGTCAATGCCTCCGCAAACGGGATGTTTATGTGCAATTGTTTGAAGATACCCAGAAATATCTTGTATTGCTCGTTATCTTGGTCATTCTTCAATCGTGAAGGGTAGGGAATCCTTGGCTTGTACGGTGGGGGTGCCACCTCTTTTTCCTTTGTTGCTTCATCCTCTACCTCTATGACTTCAGGTGATTCTTTCGTCTTCTCTGAAGGGAGATTTCTCTCGACCTCTTTACCACTCCTCAAGGTGATTGCCTTCAATTGCTACCTTTGATTAGTCTCCGTATTGCTAGGCAAGCTACCTTGAGGTCTTTCCACCAATGTCTTCGCAATTTGCCCTACATGATTTTCCAAATTGTGTAGGGAGGCGGTGTGATTGCGACAAGTGGTCTCCACTGACTGAAATCTAGTATCCGATGAAGAAACTAACTGTATGAGGGCTCTCTCGAGGTCGGTCATTTTCCCTTCTAACCCGGTCACTCGGCTTTCTAGATTCGGACCATGTTGACCTTGAAATCCCGGTGGTGCACTGTTTTTCTGTTGTGACTGCCCTTGATTGTTCCAAGAGAAATTTGGGTGGTTCTTCCACCCCGGATTGTAAGTTCCACTGTATGGGTTGCCTTGGCCTTGTCCTCTATAAGCATTACCAACAAAATCAGCCTGCTCCACCGCACTAGTATCTCCAATAGCAATCGGACAATCACTCAAAGCATGACCTCCCCCACAACCGTTAAATATAGTGATGGCCGCAACTCTTAGTGAAGCTAGAGCATCGAGCTTCTTTTTTAATGACTCTACTTGTGCCGCCAAAGATGTAACCGCGTCAACTTCATGAATTCCGGCAATCTTCTTTCTGTCCCTTGAATTCCATTGATAGCTATTCATAGCCATCTCCTCTACAAGGTTGACACGACCTTTTGTGTGTGTACCGCAAGTGCACCACCTTGTCGAAGTAATAAAATTACCCTGGTGAGTGGGTAGTCGAATCCACAGGGAATAGGGATTTAGAACACAAGAATTCACTATTTAGTTATGCGGTGTACGAAAAGAAATAATCGGAGTGATGAGTGAATTTATGGAAGCAATTAGAATAAAAGATAAGAAAGTAAATAGAGATATGGAAGACAAGAGAAAAGCAAGTAGAAGTTAAAAGAGAAGACTAGCAATGGATGAAATAGGGTATCCGGTCAAGCTACCTCTCGGACTTATGCTTCTAGTGCAAGACTATGCTATTATACTTTCCTATTGATGTTAATTGAGTCGAGGATATCCTTAAACTCACGGTCCCAAAACTTAAGGTCAACCGTGACTAACCCCAACATTATGTCCTGGTATTAGGATTCACTATGACCCTTGACTCTCGTTGACCTGTCAACTAAGCCCCAGGGGAGTTTATCTTCCTAACCCTAACACTACGTGGGAGTGCTTTAAGATCAGGGATTCCTAGTGATAAAACCTGTTCCTCTATGTAGTTCTAACCCTTTGGTTCAGGTGGAAGAACCCTAGTCTAGATTAAGCCCTAAAACTCTATCTCGACCGCCAATTAATCCAAGGAAACGGAGGTAGGGAGAAATCACACCGGAAGGGAAAGGGGTACATTGCTACCTCACAACTCTTCCTCTCAACCCTCTTCAATCTTAAGTAGTCTAATCCTATAGGAGTTGTCACACCTCCAAAGGATAACCTAGATTGTTATCAACCCTAATGTCACGGCTAAGGAAGAACAATAGTAAAAGATAATTAAAACTGAAACTCGAATTTATTCATCAATAATGGAAAAGCATAATAACAATGTCATAGAAACATAATGATCCTAGGGTTTTACAAGTCCGAATACCCACGAGGGGTTTAGCTCCTCATGGAGCTATACATGTTCATCAAAGTGTAAAATAAATTGCAAAATAAGAACATCAATGAAAACCCCCTCACGTATGATGTGGCCGTGGTCTTGTGCTACCGTTGGACATCGATGACGATGCCGATGGCGCGCTCCAATCCTCCACAAAGTCCTCTCCGAAACCCTAGCCGCACTCTCCAGAAGTTCGAGAGAAAGATAGGTAAAAATATATTCAAAAAGTCTCCAAGTCCGGCTTTAAATAGGCTGAGTACGTCCTTAAATTTGAAGTTATCACGGCTTCAAATGGCCGTGTGGAATTTCCACACGCTCGTGTGAAGTTTCTGTCTTCCTGAAAAATTACTTCACATGGTCGTGTGTTAATTCCACAAGACCGTGTGAATTCGCTGGAAACCTGATCTTTGGCAGAAATGCACAGTAACTTGCTACAGTGAATTTCTACAGTAACAAACTACAGTGCTGCTACAGCAACTCGCCGAAACCTGTTCTTCATCGAGGCCATTGAATTGGGCACACAATCAATGGTAGATCGTGCCGATTGCTTCAAGTCTCCTTCTTGGTGAAGTTCTCCTAGGCTACACGAGTTAGATTTGTTGTGAATGTGACTGCCTTTGTGCCCCTCCAAAGGAGGTTGGCACACACTCACAAGTCAAAGTTCATGCCTTGTTCCTTGCTTGGTCCGAAAACCTCCCAACAACGGTGAACACGACCTAACTTTGTTCTTCTTTTCCAACTTGGCTCCACAAACCTACAATGCACAAGAATACACAATTGCACGCTATTTAGTGATAAAATTTAATAAAAGGTATGCTCATTGTAAGATAATAACGCTTCGCGTTACTATAACACAAGCACTTACCAAAGGTGCCGGGCTTCACCGGGAGTCTTGCTTCCTAGAGTTCCTCCGGACGCCGCATCTAAGAGTTACTTGGTACTCAGATTTAACCAATTGTAGAAGGTGTGAATGATCATCCACTCGGGAAATCCATGTTGCGGGCACTTGCGAATGAGCTCCTTGAACCTATCCCATGTCTCGAATAGAGACTCCAATTCCATTTGCACGAAGGATGATATTTCATTCTGGATCCTTGCAGATTTTCCCAGCAGAAAGTATCTAGCCAAGAATGCCTCGGCCATCTCCTCCCACGTAGTGATGGATGCTCTCGGTAATGAATGAAGCCAATGTCTTGCTTTTCCCTTCAATGAAAATGGGAAGGCTCTCAAACGAATTGTGTCATCCGTTACTCCATTAATCTTCAACATGTCACACACTTCGAGGAAATTCTCTATATAACTGTTGGGATCTTCATCGGTCAACCCATTAAATTGTACGGACTGTTGCAACATCTGTATGAACGACGGCTTAAACTCAAAATTCATTGCTGTGATTGGGGGCCTCACAATGCTCGATTGGGTCTCCATGACTGCGGGTCTAGCAAAATCGGACAATGTCTGTTGTTGTTCATTCTGTTCTGCCATTGTTTCTGACCCTTCTGTCTCAATCTCGGCTTGATTTGAAGCTTCTTGCACAGGTTCCTTCCCCTTGCGATGTGTTCTTCATCCAATGTCTGCGTCTCCTTCAACAAGAATTGAAGGGTTCCCACGGGTCATAACCTGTAACCGAAAACCAAGAAAAGAAAAATAAGAACAATGATAGATAAAGAAAATATGAAATAGAATGCGAAGTGAATAGCTAAAATAGTGAAAAACAAATATCTAAAATGCCTATTCCCCGGCAACGGTGCCAAAAACTTGACACGACCCCTTGCGTGTATCCCGCAAGTGCACGGGTTTGTCGAAGTAATAAAATTTACCCTGGTGAGAGCGTAGTCGAATCCACAGGGAATAGGGATTTAGAATACGAGATTTCACTAATTAAGCTATGCGGTGTATGGAAAAAAAATATCTGGATCAATGAGTGAATGTAGAAGCAGACAGAATAAAAGACAAGAAATTAAATAGAAAGATGGAAGATCAGAAAGTGCAAGTAAAAGAGAATCCAGAGGACAAGCAATGAATGAAATAGGGTATCCAAACAAGCTACCTCTAGGATCTATGCTTCTAGTGCAAGACTATGCTATTATACTTTCCTATTGATGTTAATTGAGTCGAGGAAATCCTTAGACTCACGGTCCCAAACCTAAGGACAACCGTGACTAACCCCATCATCATGCCCCGGTATTAGGATTCACGTCATCCTTCACTCTGTCACTAGCACGACTAATACCCAGGGGAGTATATCTACCTAAACTTCACACTACGTGGGATTGTTTTAAGCTCTAGGGATTCCTAGTGGTAAAACATGTTCCTATGTGTAGTTCTAACCCTTTGGTCCAGGTGGAAGAACCCTAGTCTAGATTAAGCCGCAGCGCGTAGGATTCACTTCAACCCTTCGCTCTATTACTTGCGTAACTAAGCCCCAGGGGAGTTTATCTGCCTAGCACTTACCTCTATTTCGACCGCTACGAAATCAAGGAAACGGAGGTAGGGAGAAACCACATCGAAGGGGAAAGGGGTACATCGCTACCTCACAACTCTCCCTCTCAACCCTCTTCAATCTTAAGTACTCTAACCCTAAAGGAGTTGTCACACCTCCAAAGGGTAACCTAAATTGTTCCCAATCCTAATGTCACATCTAAGAGAAAACATTAGCAAGATGAAATTAAGATTGAAACTCAATTTTTATTCATCAATGATGGAAAAGCATAATAACAATGTCAAAGAAACATAAAAACCCTATAGTTTACAAGTCTGAATACCCTCAAGGGGTTTAGCTCCTCATGGAGCTATACATGTTCATCAAAATAGAAAAGAAAGTACAAATCAAAGACATTGATGAAAACCCCCTTGTATATGGTGTGGCCGTGGTCTCGTGACGTCGAACGTCGATGATGATGCCGATGACACGCGCTAAACCTCCACGAAATCCTCTCCAAACCCTAGCAGCACTCCCCAAGTTGAGGAGAAAGATAGGTCAAAAGATCTCCCAAAAGGTCTCCAAAATCCCCTTTTATAATGTTGAATCGCGCCTTTAAAATCGGACTTATCGGCGGCTTTCACACAGACGTGTGGAATTTCCACACGCCCGTGTGAAGTTTCTGTCTGGCTGAAAAATCGATTCACACGGCCGTGTGGAATTTCCACACGCCCGTGTGAATTCTCTAAAACCCTGATTTTCTGCAGAAATTGAACATTAGCTTTCTACAGTGTTTTGCTACAGTGACAACCTACATCGCTGCTACAGTAATTGCCGAAATGCTCCTGAATCCGTTGTTCTTCATTGAGGCCATTGGTTGGGCACACAAACAATGGTAAGTCTCTTTCTTTGTGAAGTTCTTCTAAGCTACACGAGTTAGACTTGTTGTGAATGTGACTACTTTTGTGCCTCTCCAAAGGAGGTTGGCACACACTCACAAGTCAAGCTCGTGCCTTGTTCCTTACTTTGGTTCGAAAACTTCCCAACATCGGCGAACACGACCTATTTTCGTTCTTCATCTCCAATTTAGCTCCACAAACCTTCAATGCACAAGAATACACAAATACACACCATTTAGTGATAAAAACTGATAAAAGATATGCTCAATGTAAGATAATAACGCTTCGTGGTACTATAACACAAGCACTTATCAGAAGGATGGCCAGACCAAGATGTGGATATTGAAGATGTTCTATCACTTGGTCTCGTGGAGGAAGTGAAGCCAGCCTCCGGAGTCATGAAGAGGGTAATCCAGAAGCTAAGAAGATCGAGGAGACGCCACAAGAAGGGCCCCAACACAAATGGGGATGAGCCTTCAAGGAGTAAGGGTGTTTTGCCCTTATGTGGTAACAAGCTGGATAACTCCCCCTTTACCCAACAAAAATTATGTTCTGCATGCTTTCAGGTTGTAGGAAGGAGAGCAACTTTTATTCATGAACCCGCATGAGGTAAGGCCAGGTACGTCAAGCTAAATGATGTTAAACAAGCGCTTCTTGGGAGGCAACCCAAGCTTTTACTGTTTTTCTAAGTTTTCATTTAGTAGTAGCATGAATAAGGGTTTTAGTCTTAGTGTCATGATTTTTATTTGCATGTGCTGTGATTTTTCTTGTGGATCATTGATATATTTCGTGTGTCTAATGTTGATTGACGAAGTTTTGGTTCATTTGAGTGTGTTTTCATGGATCTATGGTCATATTTTTATGGTATGTATGGGCTCTGGGAATTGTATTTGTGTTTCTGAATTTTTTTTTTGCAGAGCCTGTTAATTTTCTAAGTCATCCAAAGAAGACACACGGCCGTGTGGGAATTCCACACGGCCATCATGATTTTTATTTGCATGTGCTGTTATTTTTCTTGTTGATCATTGATATATTTCGTGTGTCTAATGTTGATTAACGAAGTTTTGGTTCATTTGAGTGTGTTTTCATGGATCTCTGGTCGTATTTTTATGGTATGTATGGGCTCTAGGAATTGTATTTGTGTTTCTGAATTTTTTTTTGCAAAGCCTGTAAATTTTCTAAGTCATCCAAAGAAGACACACGGTCGTGTGGGAATTCCACACAGGCATGTGTCGCCATTTGTAGCTCAAACAGAGAGGGCAAATGGACGCGTGTTCATGCCCATGTGAACGACCTCAGAAGGGGCACACGGCCGTGTGGAATTTTCACACGGCCTTGTGAAATCCTGCAGAACTTAACTCTAATTCCTTAGAGTCCACAGGGGTGTGTGGATGGCCCTGTGAGTTTCCCTGTGTCAAGGCACACTAGCGTGTGGAATTTTCACACGGCCATGTGAAACTCGGTAGAGATTTCCCTTAAATACTGAGAAAACACAGGGGCGTGTGGCCGCTGACACACCCCCTGTGTGTGTATACCGCAAGTGCACGGGCTTGTCGAAGTAATAATTGTACCCTGGTGAGAGGGTAGTCGAATCCACAGGTAATAAGGATCAAAGATACAAGTAATTGCTATTTAGCTAATACAAAATACGGAAATTGAGAATATGATCGATGTGTGGTTGCAAATCAATTAAATGAACACGAAATAGAAGAAATATGGAAGATAGGAAAGTGCAAGTAAGAATAAAAAGAGAAAGACAATTAATGGATAAAGTAGGGTACCCGAACAAGCTACCCCTAGGATTTATGCTTTTAGTGCAAGACAATGCTATTATACTCTCCTATTGATGCTAAATGAGTCGAGGCCATCCTTAAACACATGGTCCCAAACCTAAGGTCAACCGTGACTAACCCTAACACTATGCCCCGGCGTTAGGTTTCACTACGACCCTTGACTCTCGTTAACCTGTCAACTAAGCCCCAGGGAAGTTCATCATCCTAAGCCTCACACTATGTAAAATTACTTTAAGTTCTAGGGATTCCTACTGATAAACCCTATTCCTATGTAAATTTCTAACCCTTTTTGTCCAGGTGAAAGAACGCTAGTCTAAATTAAACCCCAGCACTAGGATTCACTTCAACCCTTTACTCTGTTGCTCGCACAACTAAGCCCCAGGGGAGTTCATCTCCTAGCACTTCGCTCTATCTCGACCGCTAAGAAATTTTGAAACACGGAGATAGGGAGAATCACACCGGAGGGGAAAGGGGACGTTTCACTACCTCACGACTCACCCTCTCAACCCTCTCCAATCTTAAGTAGTCTAACCCTATAGGAGTTGTCACACCTCCCAAGGATAACATAGATTGTTCTCAACCCTAGTGTCACGGCTAAGGGAAAATAATTCAACATATAATTAAGATTGAAACTCAATTTTATTCATCAATAATGGAAAGCATAATAACAGTGTCATAGAAACATAATTATCTTAGGGTTTAAAATTCCGAATACCCACAAGGGGTTTAGCTCCTCATGGAGCTATACAAATCCATCAAACTATGAAAGTAAACACAAATTGAAAGCATAGATGAAAACCCCCTTACGTAGAGTGTGGTCGTGGTCTTGTGAGGCCACCGGACATTGATGACGATACCGATGACAAGCTTCGATCCTTCGCAAAGTCCTCTCCGAAACCCTAGCCGCAACCCTCCAGAAGATAGGAGAAAAGATTGACAAAAAGATCCAGAAAAATTAACCAAAACGGGCTTTTATAATGCTGAGTCGCGGCTTTAAATCACTGAAATCGTGATTTCACACGGCCGTGTGGAATTTCCACACGCCCGTGTGAAGTTTCTGTTTTGCTGATTTTCAGCAGACAGCGAACAGTAACTTGCTACAGTATTTTGTTATAGTAATTTGCTATAGTGCTGCTGTAGTACTCATGCCAAAACGCTCCCAAATCCATTGTTCTTTATTGAGGCCGTTAAATTGGGCACACAACCAACGGTAGACAGTGTCGATTGCTTCAAATCTCCTTATTGGTGAAGTTCTCCTATGCTAACATGAGCTAGACTTATTGTAAACATGACTGTCTTTGTGGCCCTCGAAAGGAGATTGGCACACACTCACAAGTCTAGGTTCGTGCCTTGTTTCTTGCTTGGTCCGAAAACTCCCCAACAACGGCGAACATGATCTAACTTCGCTCCTTTTCTCCAAATTATCTTAACAACCCTACAATGCACAAAAGTACACAAATGGAAACTTTTTAGTGATAAAATCTAATGAAAGTAATGCTCATTATAAGATAATGCTGCTTCGCATTACTATAACATGAGAACTTATCAGCTGCCCCTATGAGTGAGCTTGTGAATGGTACACAGCCGTGTGGATTTTCACACGGCCATGTCAACCACTTAGAATTTTCTCAGACGAGTCAGAGAGGCCACAGTGGCATGTGTGTGCTGACACACCCCTTTGCGTGTGTGTACCGCAAGTGCACGGGTTGTCGAAGTAATAATTACCCTGGTGAGTAGAGTAGTCGAATCCACAGGGAACAGGGCTACTAGTACTAACTTCTTCTCTGCAATCTAGCCTAATGACCACTGTGATTTTGTGGTGATCTAGTGTGCATAGAAATTAATACCAGAGAGGAATAGGCAAAAGGTAAATAAAGGGAGATCTCAATCAATAAAGATGAGATACCCGGGCAATGCTCCCCCTAGGTTCTATCATGAAGTGCAAGACTAACTAAATGCTTCTAAACCGAGTTCTATGAGTCGAGGTAATCCAAGAATAATCGGTCCCTGCCTCCAGGCCACCGATACTAGTCCCCTACAAGGTCCCGGCGGAGAAATCGCTCAATCTCAACACCTCACACCCCATATGACCGCAATAAGCTTTAGAGATACCTAAAAGTGAAACCGATTCCTAAAATTAGATCTAACCCTATTTCTAGGCGGAAGATCCCTAACCCCCTACAAGGTCCCGGCAGAGAAATCTCTCAATCTCACACCTCACACCAAATATGGTTGCATAGATCTTAAGGAATACCTAGATAGGAAACACTTAATCGGAAGGGAAAGGGGACACTCCACTATCTCATGACTCACCCTCTCAACCCTCTTCAATCTCATATGTTCTAACCCTAATGGAGACCTCTCTCTCACCAAGGCAACAAATCAAGCATACCAAACAACCATACGAATCAATAAGGCATGCAAGCAATGATAAAACAAGATTGAAACTCAAATAAACTCGGATTTAAAAGAAAGCATAAAGAAAGTCAATACATGAATCGAAACCTAGGGTTCACATGCCCAACTATCTACTAGGGTTTAGCCCTCCATGGGGCTTATTACAAAGCAAAACATAACACAATGAAAAACAATGTAAACCATGGAAATAAACCCCCTTGAATTCGTGACGATGGCCTTGATGGGTCGCTCAACGTCTTGAAGGATCCTTCTCCGAAGCTAGGTCGCCAATGACTCCCTCGATGCTATGACGGAGGAAAGAACTATCAAAGTTGGTGAAGAACGGCCCTCCAATTCGGCAAAGACCTCCTCCTCAAACCCTAGCCGCTTCTCCTCTCAAAAGCCACACAAAAGATATCAAAAGAATCGGCGAAACGGCCTATTTATAAGTCTGAATCGCGCCAGTCACGTGTCTTCACGCGACTGTGTGAGATCCCACGCGATCGCGTGAGCTGCAGAATTCCCACGCGGTCGCGTGGGATTTTGACGCGGTCGCGTGAACAGTAATTCCGCTACAGTACTGCTACAGTGAAATGAACTGTGTTTTGCTACAGTACTCTCATAACCATGATCCAAACTCTCTCATCTTGAGGCCACATGGTCGGGCACACGTCCATATGGTGAGTTATAAGACTTCTCCTCCTTCGAATCATCATTTGAGAGCTTGAACTATCTTCACACAAGTTGGGACATGAAGGTGTGACTGCCCTTGTGCCCTTCCATCACACAAATTATCTTGAATTCTTCAGGAAGTTGGCACACACCCTCATGTGCATGATCCCCTCTTGTGCCTTGGCACTTGTGTTGTACAAAAGCTCCCAACAATACGTCTTTATAACCCATCTTTGCTTCCTTTTCCTCCTTTAACACTTCCACAACCTAATTGCATAAAAGAACACCAAAATACATTTTATGAGACATAATCAATGGTAAAATGATGCTCAATGTATGTAAAGCAAGTAGGTAAAACATGTATAATCAAGCACTTATCATGTGCCCTTGTGGCCGGCATTGTATCTTGGCCAGGTTGGGCATACGACCGTGTGAAATTTTTTAGAGGCCTTGAGCATTTTCCCGAGAGCACACAGGGGCGTGTGACTGCCCCTGTGGATCTCTCCTGTAAAGGCACACGGCCGTGTGGGGTTCTCACACAGCCGTGTGGAAGTATTCAGAGAGCAAACATAGAGGAGACATGGGCATGTGACAGCCTCTATGAACCCTCATAGTAGAGGCACACAGCATTGTGGAATTTCCACGTAGGCGTGTGGATGCGCAGAATGCCAAAAGCGGCGGGTTTTCTTTAAAATCTCTTCGGTTTTTCATGAATCCACACCTCTACACTCAAGAAGAACACTCTCCTTCACTCTCCTGACCATTTTCCTCTTGATTTGACGTGTTTTTCGAAGGTTTTACTGCCGATTTCTGAGCTTTTGAGTCTCACATCTTCGGTAAACCTTTCTCTTCCTGTTTTACATCGTTAATTCGATTCTTTTGGGTCATTTTGTGAATTTCAACTTGATTTGCATGCGTATATACCTATTATATGAATGTGGAAAGTTTTACAGCATTTAGAAGTCATTTGTATGGATTTTAACCCCACGTCCGTGCAGCTGTCGTGGCCCATGATCCACAGGGGCGTGTGGCATTTCCACACGCCCGGGTGGATTCCTGTGGACTAAGTTTTATATTGGATTTAATCATTTTCTTTTCAATTTTGTAGGAATGGCTCCCCGATCCAAGTCATCTGCCAGAGTTTGTGATCCCTGAGCATCGACGTGATTTGAGTGGCTGTTTGAGTTCGACAAGGGATACAGTAGCTTCGGGCACGTTGATACTATTTAGTTTCAAGTATGAGTGGGAGCTGGTTTTCAGTTAGTTTGTGATTATATGAGGAGTATGCGAGCCTCCCTACTAATTACCCTTGGACGTGACAGCTCAGAGACCCTACAGGGCATTATGCGGAGAGGGTCATTATGAGCCGGGTATCTCCATGGTGTCCTACCTTTTCCGGCCAGCCTACAGATATTTGCATGCCGTACTGAGCAGGTTAGTGAATGTTAGAGGTGATAACACCGGAGTGTTGAGCCAACAAGAGTTACAGTATTTATACTCCATGGTGTAGGGAGTACCACTTCACTTGGGGCACTTAGCAGCGTAGTATCTGTGCCACCAGGGATAGTACCCCAAGGTCAGAGTGATCTTCTTTGGCCCCTAAATCACTAGACGCCTCATGGGTACGGGATTATTGGATGCTATTAGAGGGGCTGAGAAGATCAGCGTACTAGCTCAACTTAGCTTGGAGACATTGAGGCAGATAGGGATGGTTAGGAGGCACAGAGATAGGGTCTATATTATGGTTACGCCTCCACCAGAGTAGACCAAGGATGAGATGCAGGCTAAGAGGTAGTAGCCAGCATTGGAGCCACCTCAAATGCAGACAGAGGCAGAGACACCACTCATAGCACTAGAGCCACATCTAGTGCACATATTTTTGCCTTCGCGAGGCCAGGACAGATTGAGCGCCTCGAGAGTACTGTAGGGGTCCTTCAGATCAAGGTGGCCGAGATAAAAAAGGCCCAGGCGATGCAGCACTCAGAGGTTAGGGCTCAGTTCCATAGCATTCATCAGTTACTTGCACAGGCCATGACCTCACCATTCGTCGTACAACCTCGAGCCTCTCCTCCACCACCCTCATCATTACCACCAGCCGGTCCACCATCAAAGTCTACAGCAGCACCAAAGGCTCCAGCATAGGACATCGATGCTGAGGCATCGAAGTTTATTTTACTTTATGTTATTTTGTACTTTTCTTCTTTATTTTTGGACCTGTCGTACTCAGAAAGGATCCTCCTTCTGAGTTTATCTTTTTGTTGCTTTTATATTTTGCTTAAGCTATATTTCATTGCTTAATCTTTATATACTCTAGTTATTTTATTTTTCTTGAGCTACACTGTACCCTTTGTGTATATGTGTAGATGGTCTTGGATATTTGGAATTTGAGAAATAGTCATAGGTACGGTCACGGGACCGTGTGTGCTCCACAACCCATTGAGACTCAACTCTCAATGAACATAGCTCCATGCTCTAGTTTCTACTTGAATTTTAGGGAATTTTTGCTCGATTATTACTTTTGCACTACTCACTCTTGAAATCATTTAGAAACTCATGCTCGATGTTTAAGGACTAATTTTAGCATCGTTTTAGTAGAGTTTTAAGTTCTATTTGCTTAAAAAAAAATAAAAAAAAACTTGTGAGCTTGTAAATATTTGCTTAAATCTTTTCGCCTATCGTTTGGAGGATCGTGGCTAGGGTTTGGAGAGGACTTTGTGGAGGATTAGAGCAATTTCTCATCATCAATATCGAAGCCCTTCAGAAAATAGCTATTGGGGGAGCTTTTGTTGGCAACGGTCCAGTGAGGTGTGCCCTAGGCTTGACGACGAGCTTGGTGGAGAGGACAGAGCGACCTCACTAGACAACAGCCACGCATCACAAGGGGGTTTCATCTATGTTTTCTATTCTTGTTATTTCATACACATTGATGGTTTCATCACTTGTGGGTATTCAGACTTGTAAATCCTAGGATAACATTATTTCTATGACTTTTATTATGCTTTCTTAATTTGATGCTTTTAATTGAGTTCCAATCTTGATTGCTTATTGTATTGATTTTTCCTTAGCCGTGACACTAGGGTTGAGAATCATCTAGGTTATTCTTTGGAGGTGTGACAACTCATATAGGGTTAGACTACTCGAGTTTGGAGAGGGTCGAGAGGGTGAGTCGTGAGGTAGCGAAACATCCCCTTTTCCCTTCGGTGTGATTTTCCCTACCTCTGCGTTCTAAGAGTTCTTAGCGGTCAAAGTAGAGTGAAGTGCTATAAGATGAACTTCCCTGGGGCTTAGTTGCGCGAGCAACAGAGTGAAGGGTTGTAGTAAATCCTAGTGCTGGAGTTTAATTGAGACAAGGGTTGTTTCACCTGGACCAAAGGGTTAGAGCTACACTTAGGAATAAGGTCTATCACTTGGAATCACTAAAACGTAATACAATTCCACATAGTGTGAGGTTTAGGAAGATGGACTCCCCTGGAACTTAGTTGACAGGTCAACAATTGTTAAGGATTGTAGTGAAACCTAATAGCGGGGCTTAATGTTGGGATTAGTCACGGTTGACCTTAAGTTTAGGACCATGTGCTTAAGGATGTCCATGACTCATTAAACATCAATAGGAGAGCATAAAACTTCGTCCTGCACTAGAACATTAGTCCTAGGGGTAGCTTGTCCGGATACCCTACTTTACACATTGATTGTTCCTCTCTTTTACTCTTTGCTTGCACTCTCTTATCTTCAATATTTCTCTTTATTTTCTTGAATACACACATTGATCTTGTTCTCACTTTATGTACTTCACACTAGCTAAATAGCAATCTCTTGCGTCCTAAATCCCTACTCCTTGTCGATTCTACTACCCTCTCATCGTGGTACTATTATTATTGCGACAACCCGTGCACTTTTGGGCCCCTGTCACATAGTCATGTATAGATTAGGGAAAGGAGAGTATATAGTAATAGGAAAGTTGGGTGGATTATAGACGATAAGCGTCTCTAGACAAGCTCGTAATGCATGTATGATAAACGTCTAAATGTACATATTGTATATGTATGTATACGCATGATTCCTATATTTTATTGATGAATCGATGCCCTTTTCAATCTAATTTGGTTTATTTGATGTTTCAGGTACAAAAGAAGCCCAAGTAAGCTCAACAACGTGATCAAGAAGAAGTCGGCACTGAAAATGGCATTTTAGGGTCCTAGGCACTGTAGCAATAATGTAGTAGCCTGAAGCATGGATACTTTGAAGAAATTCTAAGTCTGGGAGTCCTCATAGGAAACCTCACGGCCATGAAGTCAGCTGCAAGCTGATAAACGCAGCAGTCACTGTAGCATATCAACTGTAGCAATTTTACTCTAGCAGTGGTAATGTAGCAATTACTGTAGTAACTTACATGGATTTCGGCAGAATTCAAAGGATCCTCACGGCCCGTTTATTAACCGTGAGCTAGGCCGCCAGCCATCCCAGGAGGGCTTTAAAAGATGGATTAGGGCATCTCGGATGATGTCTTTGGCCACCATTATCATCTAGGGCTTCAAGGTTACCGGAGAAGGTGGATCTAGGGTGCAAATCCAAGGGTAGAAGAAGAGTGCCATTAAGGAGAAGATCTAGGAGCTTACCGGCACTAATCCATCAAGTTCTCATCACCACCTTGTAGTCTTTATCTTAGGGGAGTTTGTTATGAGCTTTATCTTTTATCTCTTGTTCTTTATACTTTCTGCTCTATTGATGATCAACTAGACTTCCATGGTCACCGGGCATCCGGTGAACCTTGGGATGAAATTGCTTGTATGGATTCTTGATTTACATGTATGGTATCTGGTGTGTTTTGTTGTTTAAGTTTGGTGAACTTTGATGTATTGGTATACATGAGAACTCTGTGTATCGATTTCTAGGTTATACTAGGTTGCATAACCATCACCTTAGTATTAGACATACATAGCTTAGAGGAGATACATGTACAAATACACCGTGACCACCGGGTATTTTGTACCCCTCCGGTATTAGGGTTGTGCCTAGTTCATGTTTCAACCCTAATTTGAGAATCCCTTATTTGTAATGCAATCGTAGGAGTATTTGGTAGGAAGGAATTCCGTATCAATACTCTTACCGGATTAGGGGCCAATTGTCATAACCATCGGGTTGGCCTATCTTAGGTTTCTCCCAATCCAAACCACGATTTCCTGTGTAGCTATAGCATCCTTCTAGCTTTAGTAGTCCCGAGGGGATCCTCACCAGGGGACCTCGAACTTTTATTGTTACTTGCATCCTTAGTATGCTTATGTGGTGAGCCATTGTCTACTTGTTTATAGCTTTTTATGTTGTTTGTTTTCTTATCTTGTTTTAAATCTATACTTGTTTGATTAGACAATGTCGTTTAGGGAGAAGTAATATTAGCTCTTGGGATCCCATGGAATACGACCCCTGTGTTACATACAGGATATTACTTGACAACCCGTGTGCTTGCGGACACCGTTATCAAGGTGCATATGAGTACAATTCATATCAGTGGGTACCATATGTGCTCTTCATAAATGGATCTGCTATTAAAGTTCACTAGGAGTTAAGACACTAGTAATATCATCATATATCATAAGAAGTTGATATGGTTCGTGGTGACAAATATAGTGATCTTGATGTGATGCCGTGCATTATCGGGGTATGGTCCAAAAGTTGGTGGAATAGTACTAAATTCCAAGTTGATGAAGCCGTCTTGTAAAGTATCATATTTAAAGAGTTAGTGAAGAATATGAACAAGTTGCTAGTATTTGTTAGGAAGCTTAATCTGGGAAGGGTTGGTAATGATAATCCGCGCTACATGACCGTTTTCAATTAAGTTAATTACATTGAATTGGACGCATTCAACGAGCTAATTTTTCCATGAGGCAAGGTTGAATGAGCCTTGTATGATTGATAAGTGCTCGTGTATAAGTAATATGAAAATTATTTTCTTACATTGAGCATTATTTTTCTCAAGTTTTATCATTGATTCGTGTGTATTTGTGTTCTTTAGTGCATACAAGGTTGTGGAGGCGAAGTCAGGAGAAAAGAAGCAAGAATATGTCATGAACGTGATTGTTGAGAGAGTCCTTAGGTTGGGCAAGGAACAAGGCACAATTTGTGTTTAAAGATATATGAGTGTGTGCCAACCTCCAACTAAGTTCAATGGAATATGTGTATTGGAGGGGTACAAAGGCAGTCATGCTCACATGTTCCAAATTGTGCAACATCATTAAGAAATTCATCAGTGCGGGTAACTTGAAGACGGGACATGATTAACAGCGTGTTGTATACCCAACTTAGCGGCCTTGATAAAGAAATGAAGTCAAGAGTAACTTTGGTGCGAGTACTGTAGCAGTAGCAGTAGTAAATTCACTATAGTAAGTTACTATTCATAGCACGACAAAATTCAGAATTCTAAAGAATTCACACGGCCGTGTAGATGCCCAATTTCAACCTTATAAATACCGCGACTTGATTTATTTTTGGGGATCTTTTTCTCATCTTTCGTCCAAGTTTTGAGAAGAGGACGGCTCGGGTTTGGAGAGATTCTTGGAAATCTTTGGAAGTGGTCCTACGGCATCGACATCGAGTTCATTTGGAGGAAAGCTATTGGGGAGCATTCGTCGGCATCTATTCGGTGAGGTATGCCCTAGGTTTGACAAGGAAACCTTTAAAGAAGATGAGGCAGCTTCGCAATACCATCGATACAGACCAAAAAAGGGTTTTCTTTATGGTTTTTATGCATATGTTCTCAAATTATTTGTTGATTTTGTATTGCTCCATGGAGAGCTAAACCCCTAGTGGGTGCTTGAACTTGTAAATCCTAAATGAATTTGTTTTATTAACTTTTATTATGCTTCCTTGATTGATAATTTTAATTGAGTTTCAATCTTGACTGTCAATTGCATGATTTTCCATTAGCGGTGACGCTAGGGTTGAGAATCCATCTAGGTAATCCTTTAAAGGTGTGACAACTTCATTAGGATTAGACTAAGCATGATTGAAGAGGGTAGAGAGGGTGGATCGAGAGATAGCGAAATGTCCCCTTTTCCTTCTGACGTGATTTATCCGACCTCTACATTCCAAGAGTTCTTTATGGTCTTAATAGAGTGAAGTGCTAAGAGATGAACTCCACTAGGGCTTAGTTGCTCAAGCAACAGAGTGAAGTGTTGTAGTGAATCTTAGTGTTGTGCTTAATTGAGACTAGGGTTTCTTCATATGGACCAAAGGGTTAGAACAATATTAGGGAAAAGGATTTATCATTTGGAGTCCCTAGAACCCCATGCAGTCCCACAGAGTGTGAGGTATAGAGAGTATCACTTTTTGCTGGGGTATAGTATAAAGGGTTAAGCATGGTTGACCTTAGGTTTGGGCCTGTGTGTTTTTGGATTACCACGACTCATTAAAGCATCAATTAGGAGGTATAATTTTAGTCTTGTACTTGAAAGAATTGACACACCCCTTGCGTGTGTACCCCGCAAGTGCATGGGTTGTCAAAGTAATAAAATACCCTGGTGAGTGGATAGTCGTATCCAGAGGGAATAGTGTTCTGAAACAAGTGTTATCGCTATTTAGCTATGAAGGGGAATGATGGTGCGAGAAATATATATATATATATATATATATATATATATATATATATATATAGAAAAGAAAGTAAAATAATACAAGCAGAACAATATGGGTTGTCAAAGTAATAAAATACCCTCTAATTGATGTCTAATAAGTCATGGAAATCCTTAAGCACATGGTCCTAAACCTAAGGTCAACCGTGACTAGTTCCAACATTATGCCCCGGTATTAGGTTTCACTACGACCCTTAACTCTCGTTGACCTGTCAACGAAGCCCCAGGGGAGTCCATTATCCTAAGCCTCACACCACGTGGAACTGCTTGGGGTTCTAGGGATTCCAAGTGAAAGACCCTATCTCTAATTATAGTTCTAACCCTTTGGTCCAGGAGGAAGAACCCTTATCTAAGTTAAGCTCCAGTCCTAGGATTCACTCAACCCTTTGCAAAGGAGTTCATCTCCTAGTACTTCACTCTACTTCGATCGCGATTAACTCTTGGGATACAGAGGTAGGAAAGTTTACACCGGAGGGAAAAGGGGACATTTCGCTACCTCTCGACTCACCCTCTCAACCCTCTCCAACCTTGTGTAGTCTAATTTTATAGATGTTGTCACACCCTTAAAGGATAACCTAATAGATTCACAACTCTAGTGTCACGGCTAAGGGAAAATCTCATACAATTGGTATGCAAGATTGGAACTCAATAAGAAAACATCAAGTTAATAAAGCATAATAAAAGTTATAGAAACACAAGTGTCCTAGAGTTCACAAGTCCGAATACCACTAGGGGTTTAGCTCTCCGTGGAGCAATAAAGTTTAAGAACATATGCATAAAAATCATAAAGAAAACCCCCTTGTAGATCGTATCGATGGTCTTGTGGAGCCGCGTGTCTTCTCCAACGAATCCCTTATCAAACCTAGGGCACAAATCGCCGAATCGATGCTGACGAAAGCTCCCCCAATAGCTTTCTTCCAAAGGATTTCGATGCCGATGCCATATAATCGCCTCCAAAGACCACCAAGAACCTCTCCAAACTCTAGCCAAAAGCCCACCAAAAGATATGCAAGAGATAGAAGGAGGGTCCACAAATAGATCTGAAAACGGGCTATTTATAGGCTGAAATCGGAGTTCCACACGAGCTTGTGGATTTTCCACACGGGCCTGCAGAATTTTTACACGGGCGTGTGAATTCTCTGTTTTTCTGATTTTCGGTAAACAGTGAACAGTAACTATTGTTTTTCTGCAGTAACTGCTACAGTACTTCACCGAAATGCTCCCGAATTCATTGTTCTTCATCGAGGCCATTGAATTGGGCACACAATCAACATTAGATTATGTCAATTACTTCATTTCTCTTCATTGATAAAGTTCTCCAATGCTTCACGAGTTAGACTTTTGTGAATGTGACTGCCCTTATGCCCCTCCAATGGAGGTTGGCACATACCCACAAGTCTAGACTAGTGCCTTGTTCCTTGCTTGGTCTGAGAACTCCTCAACAATGGTGAACACAACCTATTCTTGCTTCTTTCTTCTCCAAATTAGTTCCACAACCCTACAATGCACAAAAGCACACAAATGCACAAAAATTAATGATAAAATCTAAGAAAAGTAATGCTCAATATAAGATAATAATACTTCGTATTACTATAACATGAGCACTTATCAAGAATCCTAGGGTGAGCATTATCCGGGTGCCCCATCTTCCTATCGATTACCTCTTCTTACTTTTATTGCTCTTCTTTTGTTCTTTTATTTTCTTTTGCACTCTTATACTAATTTCTCTCATCATCAATTTTCTTCATAGCTAAATAGTGATAACTCTTGTTTCTAAACACTATTCCCTGTAGATACGGCTACCCACTGACCGGGGTAATTTTATTACTGTGATGACTCGTGCACTTGCGGAACACTTATGCAAGGGGTATGTCAATGATCATAAAACCATGTTCACAAAGACGTCTGGCATCCTTATCTCCAGCTTCACAGAATGCAACTTCAACTAAGGCTAGTCCATCAAGGATCCGAGCTTCAGTTTAAAGAAGTTGTCACATTGTTTGTTATTCAGCAATGTGTTGTTCTTGTTTTTTCTGCATAACTAATTCAAAAAAAAATTTCTTTCACTTCCCTAATTTTTTTCAGGATATATTTCAAACTTTTCTTCTTTGTTTTTCTATTTTTTCAATAAACACTTTCAAACCGTCTATTTTCCTAATTTTTGCTACTAAATCATGTTTAAATTTTTCCTTTTTCTCTTTCAAGATTGTAGCCTCGGGTTCTGAAAATTTGATTTTCCTTTCTTGTCCTATGAAGTACTCGACCGTTTGTGGCTTCAGGATTTAAGATGTGATTCTTGTTGAAGTCAATGGATTTGGGCTTGTGAAGCTTGACATTGGAAATTTATTTCGTTTATAGAAATAAGTACTAAGAATATTGAGAACTAGTAAGAGACTTTTGGGATTATTTCTAGATGCCCAAATGTTATCCAAGATAATGTGTTGGTGATCAGTGATTGGCAAAGGTGTGTTAAAACAAAGGTTTGATCCTATAGGAAAAACAATAAGTTTAAGTGTTGGTTCTAAAGGAAAATTCTTCTTATCCATCTGAACAAATAAAGAGAATTTAATTAGATAAAAATTATTTGGTTGATGAAAATACAACAGGTAGTTGGTATCGATTCAGCTCATCCTATGCATTGAAACACAAATTATCCTACTGGCTTTGCAGTACCTATTATATAATCCATGAATTTTAACCATCTATTTTATGATAATATAGTTCATGATGATTTTTTATTATATAATGCTACTATTTCTTGACAGTCTGTTCTTAAGGTGAAACTTTTTTTTAAATAATGAATAATTAAATATTTTCCATTGCTTTTATTGCTGCTATGATTTAAACATCTATTGCGGTTACTTTTGTTTGATATGTGCCACTATCATATCTACTAATTTTTTCTTCCTTTATACAAGAAGATATAGTAGGCCTATATTTTAATACACCTCCCCATCCACTTATTCGTCCATCTGATTCAATAATTAAATAACTACCAAGGGGAGGTGATTCGAATGGTTTTAAGTTCCTTATCTTGTCTTTAGTTTGTTGAACTAATTCTATGTCTTCATTATTAAAATGTCTTTCGCCTGTTTATTTAGATGCTATCTGTTTTTGGAGATAGATTTCTCCTTGTCCTATTATCACACCAAGAAATTCGATTTTTCTAATTCCCATTTTGATTTTCTTTTCAAATAATACTAAAAGATTCTCTTGGCATTCTTTAAAGAATATAATTAAATGTTGCACATGATCTTTTACAGACTTGCTAAAAACTAGTATGTCATCTACATATGTTATAATAAAATCTGCATATTTTCTAAATATATGATCAATTTTTCTTTAAAATACTTGTGGAGCATTTTTTAAACCAAATGGCAAAGCAGCCTATTCGTAATACCCATTATGAGTAATAAAGCCAGTCCAAGGTCTACTTTCTTTTGTTAAAGGGACTTACCAAAATCCAGATTTTAGATCAAATTTGCTATAAATATGTGTGTTTTTATTTTATTTATTAGAGCATCTTTATTAGGAAGTGGATATTTATCATTTTATGTATTATCATTTGCTCTCTTATACTTGAATACCATTTTACTTTTTCCTCTGGTAATTTTACTATGTTTATTGACTATAAATGCTCTAGTTCTATGTAGACTTTGAGTTTAGTAATTAATTTTAATTCTTCTAATTCTTTTATATGCTTTCTAAATTCTTCTTGTATATAAGGGGTTGATTTAATTACAGGGCATGTTAATCTTAAGTCAAGATTTATGATTTCTAGTTTATAAATAATATTGACTCTATTAATATTTTTAACAGGGTTTTCTCTTATAGTTCGGTCTTTTTTCAATTTCTCGGTTAAGGGTTCTAATTTTTGTTTTATTAGATCATTTTCTATTTCTATATTGATTTGTTCATAAAGTTATACTTCTTTTGGAATTATCTCCTCAATAAGGTATTATAGATTATTAATTGTTGGTGATGTCAAAATGCTATCCATATGTTTACATATAGTAATTTTTTCTCCTTGGATTATAAGCCTGTCATTTCTATGTTTTATAAAATTCATTCCTATAAGAAGTATGGTTACCTATTTGATGACACCCTCAAGCACACGGATCGTCAAGTAATACCCTGTGCGTGACATAGGGGTCGTATTCCCCTGGGGCCCGAGAAGCTACCCTTACTTCCCTATTACAACGTTGTTCAACCGATACAATTTAAGAGAGTGAATAGGATGTAAATAAACCAAACAAATAAGTAACCAATGCAAACATACGAGACAAGATACGGGATAAATTAGGGCTAGGAGTGGTCACGGATGAGAATTCCCTTAGGGGCTACTAAAGTGAGTAGGATGCTTGAACTAACATGCAAGTGGCTAATTGGACCGAGAAAACCCTAGACTAGGCCAACCCGATGGTCACGGCAATTGACCCCTAATCCGGTACGGGTATTGGATACGGTACGTCTACCGCCCAAGATTACCCCTACGATTGCAATGGGTGAAGTGATTTTCTCAAACTAAAGTTAAGATACAAAGGAGTATTTAACCCTAGGAGTGGAGGGGTACAAATACCCAATGGTCACGGCATATTTATACATATTTCCCTTCCAAGTTTGGTGAGCCTAATACTAGGGCAATGGTCATGCAACCTAGCATTTCCTAAGTCTTTTGATACATAGAGTTCTCATACATATCAAGCATGCAAAAACACCAAACAATGGATCACAAACAAGCCACAAACAATAATTAGAACAAAACATCCAAAACATCACATGTTCACTCCCAAGGTTCACCTACATCCGGTGACCTTGGGGTTTAGTTGCTCATGTTCAACAAATATAACAAAGAATACATGCAAACAACCAACAAAGGCATGAGAAGAACTCCCTCAAAGGATGAAGGCCGGAGAAGTTCCAAAGATGCCACACAAAGGGTGGCTTCCCTAGTCTTCAACCTCTAAATGTGAGCCCTAGGATGTAGATTCTTCCCAAAACCTTGCTCTCCTCACCAAATTCTCAACGAAGTTGCCCTCCAAAAGCTTCTTCTTCCTCAGATCAAAGGTGGTGGTGAGAGGCTCTAAGAAGAAGACACACGATACCCTAGAAGAAACCCCCCAAATCCCATAAAAGGGTGAATTCGTGCCTCTTCACGGGTGAGCTCACGGTCCATATATGGCCCGTGAGATAGCCTGTAATGTGGGACGAAAGAATCTGCAAAGTTGCGAAACTGCTACAGGTAATGCTACAGTAACTCCTGCTACAGTGCCCCCCCCCCCCCCCCCAAATTCCTTGCGGTTGACCTCACGGTCGTGAGCTTGCCCATGAGGGTTTCCAGACGTAGAAAATCTCTCCGAATGTGCGTGGTTCAGGCTGCTACAGTATTGCTACAGTGCGGGCCCTAAAACGACGAATTCAGTGTGGATTTCTTCTCAAATCGCGTCGTTGACTTCACCAATGCATCTTTTGCACCTGAAACACAAAATAACCCAATTTAGACCACAAAAGGGCATCGATTCATTAACAAATATGAAAACCATGCGCATGTATACGTATAAAATATGTACATTTAGACGTTTATCACTATTTCACTAATGCCTCTTTTACCAAAGAAATGGTAAGGGATAATTTATATTATTAAATATTTCTATGTCATCTACTGATATCTTATCTAACATAGTTATCCTACCAAAAGCACCTTTTACTTTTATAGTATATAATGAGTTTTCTATATATATATCTTAAAGGAATTAAATCTTGGGATACATTGCATTTACTTGCTTATGTATCTATAATACCTTTTACGTTAACCTTAAATCCATCCTTAAATTCTATGATAAAATATAAGTTTAGGAGATTATTATCACTATAGTATTTTGAGATAATGCTATTTCCTCCACTCTTTCTATTAGTTCTTCATAATTTTCTATTTCTTCTTCAATTGCTTCTGTAATTATAACTCATTTTCCTTTAGTTTCAAAATAAGATAATTTTTCTTTTAACTCGATCATTTCTTTTTCTAATAATTCTATCCTTTTACTATCGCTTTCGAATTGCTTAATTCTTTTTAATAATTGATCTATTACCTTCTTACCATTTGATTGTGCCTGTGTAACTATAGGTTCAATAGTTATTTGGCTAATTATATGATTGTAGCATTCTTTTGCACATAATTTTCATAAAGATAATTCACATTTACTACATGTGGTCCTATATTTAGTAATGTGGAATTTATAACAAATATCATATTTTTGTTTAAAATTTAGTTTATAATCTATAAATTCATATATACAACTATTATCTAATTTTTGCATATATGTTTCTAAAAGAAATTTGGGATTTTTATCTAAGCTGTGAGCTATCCGTTATCCATTCATTCTATATCACCAAAGATTTGATTAAATTCTAAATGAGTACTTTCTATAGTAAAATTATTTTTTTCTCCTTCAAATATACTAGATATATCACTATCTTTTGAAGAGTCATTGCTTGCTACACTTACTATATCTATTTCTTCTGGTAATTCTAACTGTTGATACATATTTAGCCTTTCTTTTTTAACTCTATATTTAGTACAAATGTCTAATTTTCAGACATATAAAACACTTACATTTTAAAGTTGGTATATGAATTTTAAATTTCTTTACATGATTTTGCCTAGGTCTTCCTTTTTTATAATACGTGCTATGTTTTATTGTTTTCCTAGGTTTTCTTTCTCCATGTGCTGTAGGAACATATATTTTATTACAATAACTTTAACTTGCTATTTGTCTATTTGCTTTATTTTCAAAGCACTTTTCTTTTAGATAGTTGAAGGTAAATATGATAGCTGGTCTTATTTCTGTCATATTTTCTTTACATTGGTCACTCCATGCTTTATAAATTAAATCATCTAATGGTTTCAATAACTTGCTAAACCATTTTTTAGTTAATTCTTGTCTAGAGAATGCTCTCCCTGTGTTTGCAGCTAAAGTTATATAGCTTTGGCTACATTTTATAATATCATTAAAACTGTCTAGATGTAATCTTTCTAAGTCTCTTGCAGCTATGTCTTGTAATAATGTTTCTCATCTAGAGGGATCTGTTCCTAATATAATTTGTCTAACTTAAGTTGTAATATTATATGGATTATCTGTCATATCTATTAAATATTGGTAATCATTGGGAAAGTTTATTTTCCAACTATTCATCATATTTCTAGCAGTTGCCCCTAAGAGATTTTAATAAAATTTAATATTCCTACATTGTCTAATGCACGTGTTAATCTTTCTAATGTATTAATAGTATCTGATTGCCATCTATCTAATAATTCAGGCCATTTTTGTGGATGTACTGTACTTCTTACTAACATACTACCATGATAATTTTGTTGTAACATAGTTTTTATTACTTCTAAGGGTTCTAGTCTTCATCTTCTGCTAAAAGTTCTATAAGATTGTTCTGGATAATTATAAAATTCATAAGTACTTTGTTGCCTAAGAGGTTGTGTTGTTCTTGAGCCACTTTCAGTAGCCATTAGTTTTGCTAGGCTAGATGAACTAGTACTTGCTTGACTATTACTAAAACTTGTTTGATTATTACTAAAGCTTGCTTGATTATTACTTACTACACTCTGCACATATGTGTATTTCATCATAATTATCTACTATCCCTGAATTTTTTTATTAATTAATCAATATTACTTCCTGCCTTTGTTCTCGATAACACGATTCAAACTGTGCAAGAACCCTGTATAAACTTTCTTCAGAATCATAGTTTGAAGAAAACAATGCCAATTGCTTGAATTGATTCAACACAATGACTAATTTATAACTCGGATCCTCCTTCCCATCAAGATGATCAATAATCACTTCCTCTATATCTTGAAATTGATCGTATCGCGAACAACTGCATTTTCTGTTCTACATCCTTCACCATTCCCATGATCGTATCAAATAACTCAGTTGTGTTAATAATTTTCCTTGAAGCTGAAATCAATGAAAGAAAAACAAATAAGAACGTTGGAAGAATAACAAAGTGTGAAATAGAATGAATGATGAATAGTTAAAATAGTAAAGTGCAAATGTCTCTAAAACACCTATCCCCGACAACGGCAGCAAAAACTTTGACACAACCCTTGCGTGAGTGTTCCGCAAGTGCATGGGTCGTTGTAGTAATAAAATTTACACCGATGAGTGGGTAGTCATATCCACAGGGAATAATACTTATAAATAAGAGTTATAACTATTTAGCTATGAAGAAAATCGATGATGAAAGAGATCAGTAATAGAGTGCAAAAGAAAATAAAAGAATGCAAGAAGAGCAATGAGAGTAAGAAGTTATAATTAATATGATGATGGGGCACTCGGACAATGCTCACCCTAAGATTATTGTTTCAAGTGCAAGACTAGTATTATACTTTCTAATTGATGTTTTAATGAGTCGTGGGAATCCAAAGACACACGGTGCGAAACCTAAGGTCAACCGTTACTAGCCATCTACACTATGCCCCAGCAGAAAATGGTGCTCTCAATGCCTCACACTGTGCAGAACTGCATGGGGTTCTAGGGATTCTAAGTGATAAACCCTATTCCCTAATATAAACCTAACCCTTTGGTCTAGGCGAAAGGGCCCTAGTCGCAATTAAGACCAAGCAATAAGATTCACTACAATACTTCACTCTGTCGTTTGTGCAACTAAGCCCCAATGGAGTTTCATGTCACGCCCCGACCCGTGGGTCACACGCGTGACATACCGGCACTACAACCCAGGGGAGGTCCGACACTGCCTCAATCCTAGGTGGCCGTAAGGCTAACCTATTTCCTGAACATTACAACTATAACAACAAGAAATGTTTTAACCATCCATAATACTCAAGTATTCCTACACATAACCATCCAATAATACGAGATTTATCACACTGAAAATTATAACAAGAAGTTCATAAGGAAGATGATAACAACCACTCCAAATAGAGGATAAACTCCTCATACAAAACATGGACTAGACTGGCATACAAAGTATTTTAGATAAAGTAGATATAATAGGGTCCTACAACACATAGTGGATCCCTAACAATACATACCAAGAAATAGTAACATACACAACTCAAACTGAGAATACAAAGATGACTCTTACCAAGCACTTCACATATTCACCCCTACACTGTGCTATCACCTGGGAGGATGAAAGAGGGGGTGAGTAACTAGGTTACTCAGTGAGGGGTTAGTCATAGGACTATAGCTCAAGCACGTTCAAATATACATGAAACATCAAAAAAATATTTGATTTCATAACAAGAATGAAAATACTTTGAATAACACTTATCACATAAGAATATCATCTTTCTCAATGAAATACAAATAGAATTTCATAGAAATCATCAAGAAAACACATGCCATCCTGGACCTAGTATAAGCACAATTCTTATCGATAGTTTCAAATATCAAAATGCTTAGAAATAATTAACTCATCGATCACAAATCAACAATGATGTCTAGAATGGCCTCAAAAACTCTCCGTCGCTAACCATGGCCTTGGTTAGGTCTGGAGCTACCAAGATGCGCGTATCTTGGCATTGGCCCCTGGGAAGTCTGTGTGGTGACTACGAACAACCCAACTATATCCTTGTCAGGGATCTACGCTCCCACCTGACATGGCATAACCGTTTTTAACAGTATTCCACGCCATCTCTATATAGGTCGGCCCGTGGAAACCATCTACTTCTTATTACAGCAAGTTCTAGAGCTCGGCTCCCATGTCACCAACAAAGAATTTAAATAATAACTCAACCCGTAGGCTCAATACATACATCATGATAGCATAATTCTCAATAAGAGATAATTTTTGTTCGTAATGGCAATTCTTACTCCAAGAGTGATCAATTTGATCATAACATTAATAATGAAACCATTTTCATCAAAAGTATCATATAAAGGTGTCTTTCAAAAATACACTTTGAAGATTGCATTAATACCATGAAAAATCAACTTGTTTTCAAATGCCTTTTGTTCATCCTAATGAGAACATCAAATCTCTTAAAAACACATAGCTTGAAACATATATTTTGAACATAGAGTTTTAAATCATAAGCAACATATATACACTTTGCAATAATTCAAGAAATAAGCCAATCTCATAAATCATCATAACTCTAAACTTCAAGGAAATTTAGCAATAAGGAATCCATCATTCAAACAAGTAATTCAAATATCAAAACACCATGCATGAGTCATAGTCCAACTTTAGTAATTTCAGACTCACAAACTTAGCGAGCAAAATGCCTCGAAGTTACTTCTCCGCCGGCTCTTTGCCCTTACTTGAAGCCTCACCTCCTAGAAGCCATCAAACAACCAAAACAAGCAACTAAACATTAGCAAACATTTGATTAACTAAAATGAGGAAAGAATGCTCAAAATGGGGAATGGTTGCTTCTAGGGTTTGCTAAACACCAAAGCAAGAAGTCATAGCAAGGGAAAGACCTCTCACAACTCCTAAAACTAGCAAGGCAAGAATGACCTAGCTTTATTGGTGCTACAGTAATTCCGGGATTATGGTTATGAAGGTTCAAGGATTTCATGAAGTCAAAGCCATACAACTCAATAAAATTGATAGGGACCCGAAAGTGCACAAGTTGTCGAATTAATAATATACCCTGGTGAGTGGGCAGTTGTATCCACAGGAAATAGGGATTTGAGATACAAGTATTCACTATATAGCTAGTGCGATGTGTGGAAAGAAATCAATGAGTGAGTGTGAAAGCAATTATTAAAAACAAGAATTAAAATAGAAGTGTGGAAGATGAGAGAGTGTGAGTAGGAGTAAAAGAGTAGGACAAGCAATGAGTAAAGATGGGTACCCGGACAAGCTACCCCTAGGACTTATGCTTCTAGTGCAAGACTATGCTATTATACTTTCCTATTGATGTTAATTGAGTTGAGGATATCCTTAAACACACGGTCCCAAACCTAAGGTCGACCATGACTAACCCCAACATTATGCCCCGGCATTAGGTTTTCACTACGACCCTTGACTCTTCTTGACCTATCAACCAAGCCCTAGGGGAGTCTGTCTTCCTAAGCCTCACACTATGTTGGATTGCTTTAAGTTCTAGGGATTCCTAGTGATAAAACTTGTTTCTATATATTGTTCTAACCATTTGGTCCAGGTAAAAGAACCCTAGTCTAAATTAAGCCCCAGCACTAGGATTCACTTCAACCCTTCACTCCGTTGCTCGCGCAACTAAGCCCCATGGGAGTCCTCTCCTAGCACTTCACTCTATCTCGAACGCTAAGAAATCATGAAACATGGAGGTAGGAAGAATCACACTAGAGGGGAAAGAGGACGTTCCGCTTCCTCAAGACACACCCTCTCAACCCTCTTCAATCTTAAGTAGTCTAATCCTATAGGAGTTGTCACACCTCCAAAGGATAACCTAGATTGTTCTCAACCCTAGTGTCACGGCTAAAAGAAAACAATAACAAGAAGCAATTATGATTGAAACTCGAATTTATTCATCAATAATGGAAAAGCATAATAACAATGTCATAGAAACATAATAATCCTAGGGTTTATAAGTCCGAATACCCACAAGGGGTTTAGCTCCTCATGGAGCTATACAAATCCATCAAAATATAAAATTGAAAACAAATTGAAAACATCAATGAAAGCCCCCTTATGTGTGATGTGCCAGTGGTCTTGTGCGGCCGTTGGATGTTGATGTCGACGCCGATGACGCTCTCCAAACCTCCACAAAGTCCTCTCCAAACTCTAGTGATAAACGCCTAAATATACGTATTTTCTTTGTATGCAGGTGTATGTATTGCATATTTTTATATGAGTTGACGCCCGTTTTTGGTCTGAATTGGTTTCTTTCGTGTTACAGGTACCAATGACGCCCCAGCGAGCTTAATGACAGAATTGGAGAAGAAATCTGCATCGAAAACACTGTTTCTAAGCCCGGGAGCACTACAGCAACACTGTAGCAACCACTGTAGCACGGGGAGACTTGAAGATCGGCTGGGTCAGGAGGTTCATGTGGGCTACCATGCGGGCGCATTACAGGACGCATACGGTACTGTAGCAGTTTTACTGTGGTAAGGTACTGTAGCGGTACTGTAGCAACTTACGCGACTTTCGGGATTTCTCGCAAACTTTCTCTCCCCGCATGCGGGGCCGCATGGAAGGCCGCATAACTCACTGGAGTTCGTTTTTAAGGATTTTTTAGAGAATTTTTTAGGAGGAGAACCTAGGTCTTGGGAGAACTTCACTTCACCATTTGCCTTGGGAGCTTGAGGCCGGGTTTTGGAGGCAATTCTTGAGGAGAGGACGATGGGGAGAGCACGACACGACGAATCCACGCCTTCGATTTGCATTTGAGAGGAAGATTGACAAAGGTAGCCACTCCTTGTGTGGCGTCCTTGGATGCGTCATTCGGCCTTGATCTTTTGAGGGGGTGTTTTCATTATGCATTTGGTTGTTTTTATGTATTTTCTTGCTTACATTGTGATCATGAGCAACTAAACCCCAAGGTCACCAGATGTAGGTGAACCTTGGGGGTGAACTTGTGTTATTTGGATGCTTCTTTCTAGTTTATGCATTTGGCTTGATTTGTGATCCTTGTTTGGTGGTTCTTGATTGCCTTGATATGTATGAGAACTCTATGTATCAATTCCTAGACAATGCTAGGTTGCATGACCATTGCTCTAGTATTAGGCTCACCAAGCTTGGAAGGGAATACATGTACGAATACGCCTTGACCATCGGGTATTTGTACCCCTCCAATTGTTAGGGTTGTTCTTGATTGTGTTTCAACCCTAACTTGAGAAATCCACTAGACCCATTGCAATCGTAGGAGGATTTGGGCGGAAGCAATTCCGTATTCCAATACTCTTACCAGATTAGGGACCAAACACCGTGACCATCGGGTTGGTCTAATTTAGGGTTTCTCGGTCTAAACCACCCACGTGCATGCTAGTTAGGGCATCCTTAGCACTTTAGTAGCCCCCGAGGGAATCCTCATCCGTGACCATTCCCTCGCCTTGATTTCCCTCCGTTTTTGTATTTACTATTTGCATGCTTTTTATATCCGTAGATTATTTGTAGTCATCTCTATCAAGTAATTGCTAGGTTGGACAACATCGTGATAAGGAAGTAAGAATAGATTCTCGGGTCCTTGGGAATACCACCCCCTCGTGCTCGTGCGAGGGGTATTACTTGGCGACCCCGTGCAATTGCGGGTGAGCAATCAAGTTTTTGGCGCCGTTGCCGGGGAACTTCCAAGGATGCTAGGAAAACCTTTAGTTCACTGATTTAGTCATTTTTATTTCCTTTTGTAAATTTTGGTCTTTGTATGTGTCCTTTACCATTTTGTGCATATTTATTTATTTTACTTCTTTCTTGTTTTCTTTGATAGCTTATTAATTTCTATTTTGTTTGCTTATACAGGGCCATGGACCACAGAGAAAGATTATTGGCCACAATAAACTATGCATTTGAGAAAGCGATGGAAGAATATTCTGCCATGAGAGCAAGCCAGTGCAATCCATACCCTAATGACTACTATCCATATTGGTAAGGGCACCAAAATTTTTTGACAGCTCATTATACTCAAGAATGGGAGCACCCTTACCAAGGATTGCCACAAGAACCCTCCTTTCAAGAACCATGGCATTACCACCCTCCAGTCGTTCAAAGTAGGCCACTTAATGAATGGGGTTTCAATACGCAAGATGTGTTTGAAAGATTTATGATGAATTATGATGCTGAACGTGAAGCCTTGAATTCCACAAATTCTAGTGCCCATCTATCTCTTCCAAGCATGGAAAACAAGATAGGAGTGTCTTCCAATATATCGACGGAGTTGCCACGCACTAGAGAAGACCTACCTCAAATTGACACTAGTTTGGAAGAGAACATAGGTGAAATTGAGGTGGAAATTGATATTGAGGTGTGGGAGATTGAAGAAGCAGTTGAGGTATCATCTATACCTTGTGAGCAAATGATAGATGTTCCTTCTCAAGGTGAAGTTGAAGAAGAAAGAGAGGAGGATGACATCATGGCCATGGAAGAATGTGAGGAAGTAGAAGATGCTCCATTGACAACATTTGAAGACGCTACTTGCCTCAACATTGATTATTCAACAAGCCAATCAATAAATTTCAAGTGCCACGAGAAAATTCTGGGAATTGTATTTGAAGATGTGGGGGAGAGGCTAAGGTCATCCTTGAACCCACCAATGCCGGGCTTGGACAATTCCCAACCAAAAATATTTCCGTGGTGGCCCAAGCAAATTTTGTGGGCAATGGTTGACTATTCAAGAGGGGTTGGGAGAAGAAATGTGGAAAGGATGTTAAAGCCACAAATTGATCTACCTATGCAAAGATTGAGAAGTTCTCAACCCAACTTGTTCCCTTAGAGACCCAAACAACATTTATGGGTAGTTCAAGGGCATTTCATAGGAGCCGGGAACAAAGAAGAAGTGGGGAGGAGGTTCAAGCCATCTAAGGATCCGCCCAAGCTTAAATTGCACAACTCTCGGCCCAAGCTTTTTCCATGGAGGCCAAAAGGTATCTCATGCATTTCCTCTAAATTTACATCATCCCGGAAGGTATGTTTCGTATTTCTTGGTAGTTCTTATGCAACCTCTTACTGGGATGAACACACCATTTTCAAGCCTCCTTAGGTAAGAAAAAAACTTACGTCGAGCTAATGATGTTAAACTAGCGCTTCTTGGGAGGCAACCCAAGCATAAAAATTCATTGCGTGTGTGTTTTCGTATTTTTGGTGTGTTTGGTTGCTTTAGTATTCTTTGGTTTCAAGTGTGTGATTGTGGTTAGTTAGTCGTTTTTCATAATTTATTTACTTGTGTTTGTTTTTGGTGCTCATGAGTTATTTGTGTTATCATTCATCTTCATGCATCAAATATCATGTTTTGGGTGTTGGGGGTGAATTCGGCGTTGTTTTTATGTGATTTTGGGGTGTTTGGATGAGCATTTGATGCCAAAACTTGAAACCGCCCGTTTATTGACCGCACAAGAGCCCGCATAGGCATCTAGAGAGTGGTGCGGCCTGCTATGCGGCCGCATAGCAGGCCGCATAGGCATCCAGAGAGTGGTGTGGCCTCCTATGCGGCCGCATAGGAGCCCGCATGGACTCTCGGGCTGAACTTTATATTGGGTACCTCTTCACCATTTTCTTCATATCTCTCTCATTTCTCATCCGTTTTCCCGCATTCTTTCACTGTTTTTCTCCATTTTTCTTCATCTACACGGATCTCTTACTTCCAAGGACTTAATTTGCATGATTTATTGGGAGTTTTGCCGTCATCTTCACCGATCTTTGTCGATTCAAGCTTTGAAGCCCTAACTTGTGTTTTGAAGCAAACTTGTTTCTTTTTCTTGATTTACATGCTTATCTTGCTTCAAACTTTGGGGAATTTTGTATGAATGTGTAATCATTGATTTATTTGTATTTTGAAACATTATTTGTAAATTTTTGGGCTTGAAAAACAAGGGGAAACTCTACCTCTTCCAAGATTGTGCTACATTAACTTTGGGCTGAAATTTCCCTTGAATTTATTTGTTCATTTGTAGCATCATTGTAAATTTCTTACAACACCTGCAATAAAAAGAATTGGACTTCATGATCTTAATTGCACAAAGAACTTGCTTGGACTATCTCTTGTCTAATTGTTTTTGTTATGTTAGTTGTGTGCTTGCATGTTTGTGTGTGTTCTTGTTTCTTGTTATATCCTCTTTTTGGGTGAGTGATGGATGCCTTGAGTTGATGTTCTTTTCTACCTTGCAGGGTGGAATTAGGGCATCAAGCACACTCTCCTTCTCCAGTTTATACATGAAGCTTTGGTGGTCGCCCCGATCTCATGGACTTCAAGACTCATGCTTTGAGACTCGGGGAAGTTCACGAAGCCCTCCTACTATGTTTTTATTATCTATATTATGGCATCCTATCGCTTAGGCACATTGAGGGCGATGTGCATCTTTCAGTGGGGGGTGGATTTGGTTTTTCTCGTGAACTTTGAAAATTTCTTTGCAATTGTATGCTTGTTCTACCTATGATAGCAATGATACCTAGTTTAGGACTTCCTAGAATGAAGGGTTGACAGTTATGAGTTGTATTTCATTATTGTGCCTAAATGATGTCCTGCTTTATCTTTAGTGCACTGACAGACATTTACACATGTACTTCCACCTCATACACTCCAACTCACCCATTACAATGTTTTCGGCATTAATTTGTTAAAGTCTACTTTCAATGCCTTTTTAAGAGCTTTTGAGGTCCTTTGTTGTTTTCTTTGGCCTGAAGTGAGTTTGTTTAATAGTTTTATACCGGGGGATATGAGATACAATTTATACATAAAAAAATAATAATAAAAATTAAAAAAAAAAGTGGAGTCTATGACAGTATTCCTCTGCTATTACAGCATGAATGCGTCTATGTGGACTGTAATCAAGTAGGATGGGTGGCTCTTGTGCCTAATCAGCATGTGCATCCTTCTGAAAAAATTTTGTGCAGTCTATGTTAGTCAGACTCAGAAAAAAAAAAGAAAAAAAGAAAAAAAAAAGATAAGTATCTCTACTGCGTCCCCTGGAACTTGTTGCACAGTCACTTAAGTGCTAGAGTTTTGTTTAGGAACCCAGAAGACTTTTAACTGAGTATTGAAGAGGTCTTTAACTGTCTAATGCCACTCTCACCATATGTGGGGTGAATGGACCCCTGGGATAATCCAGAGTGTGGAGGTTAAGGTTGGGAGCCAGCACACACTCACGGAAGCACTTTAGATAAAACAGGGCCACCATTACTCGATCACTTACTGTACAGCCCACTTTCTAGATTTCTTTCCACCTATGCTAGTGGAGTACTTTACAGTTGAGCTTGAGGTCGTATGTTTAGTCGTTTATCATCGTACCCCTGTTCTTCATGTATGTTTGCTTGGGGACAAGCAAATGCTTAGGTATGGGAATGTTTGATAAACGCCTAAATATACGTATTTTCTTCGTATGCGGGCGTATATATTGCGTATTTTTATATGAGTTGATGACCGTTTTTGGTCTGAATTGGTTTCTTTCGTGTTACAGGTACCAATGAGGCCCCAGCAAGCTTAATGACAGAATTGGAGAAGAAATCAGCATCGAAAACACTGTTTCTAAGCCTGGGAGCACTGCAGTAATCACTGTAGCACGGAGACTTAAAGATCGGCTGGGTCAGGAGGTTCATGCGGGCGCATTGCAGGACGCATACGACTGTAGCAGTTTTACTGTATCAAGGTACTGTAGCAACTTGTGCGACTTTAGAGATTTCTCGGAAACTTTCTCTCCCCGCATGGGAGGCCGCATAACTCACTGGAGTTCGCTTTAAGGGTTTTTTAGAGAATTTTTTAGGAGAAGAACCTAGGTCTTGGGAGAACTTCACTTCACCATTTGCCTTGGGAGCTTGAGGCCGGGTTTTGGAGGCAATTCTTGAGGAGAGCACGTTGGGGAGAGCACGACACGACGAATCCACGCCTTCGATTTGCATTTGAGAGGAAGATTGACAAAGGCAGCCACTCCTTGGGTGGCATCCTTGGATGCGTCATTTGGCCTTGATCTTTTGAGGGGGTGTTTTCATTATGCATTTGGTTGTTTTTATGTATTTTCTTGCTTACTTTGTGATCATGAGCAACTAAACCCCAAGGTCACCGGATGTAGATGAACCTTGGGGGTGAACTTGTGTTATTTGGATGCTTCTTTCTAGTTTATGCATTTGGCTTGATTTGTGATCCTTGTTTGGTGGTTCTTGATTGCCTTGATATGTATGAGAACTCTATGTATCAATTCCTAGATAATGCTAGGTTGCATGACCATTGCCCTAGTATTAGGCTCATCAAGCTTCGAAGGGAATACATGTACGAATACGCCGTGACCATCGGGTATTTGTACCCCTCCAATTGTTAGGGTTGTCCTTGATTGTGTTTCAACCTTAACTTGAGAAATCCACTAGACCCATTGCAATCGTAGGAGGATTTGTGTGGAAGCAATTCCGTATTCCAGTACTCGTACCAGATTAGGGTCCAAACACCGTGACCATCGGGTTGGTCTAATTTAGGGTTTCTCTGTCTAAACCACCAACGTGCATGCTAGTTAGGGCATCCTTAGCACTTTAGTAGCCCCCGAGGGAATCCTCATCTGTGACCATTCCCTCGCCTTGATTTCTTCCGTATTTGTATTTACTATTTGCATGCTTTTTATATCCGTAGATTATTTGTAGTCATCTCTATCAAGTAATTGCTAGGTTGGACAACATTGTGATAAGGAAGTAAGAATAGATTCTCGGGCCCTTGGGAATATGACCCCCTCGTGCTCGCGCGAGGGGTATTACTTGGAGACCCCGTGCACTTGCGGGTGAGCAATCATCTAGCCGTGCCTCTCGAGAAGTTAGGCCAGTAGAGAGGCAAAAAGATCCGAAAACAGTCTCCAAAATGGGCTTTTATAATGCTGAGTCACGGCTTTAAGTCAGCTGAAATCGGGATTTCACACGGCCTTGTGGAATTTCCACACGCCCGTGTGAAATTGCTGAATTACTGATTTTCAGCAGACAGTGAACAGTAACTTGCTACATTATTTTTGCTGCAGTAACTTATTACAGTGTTGCTACAGTGAACGTGCCGAAACGCTCCCGAATTCGTCATTCTTCATCGTGGCCGTTGAATTAGGCACACAATCAATGGTAGACCATGCCGATTGATTAAAATCTCCTTATTGGCGAAGTTCACTCCTTTTTAACATGAGCTAGACTTATTGTGAATGTGACTACCATTATGCCTCTCCAAAGGAGGTTGGCACACACTCACAAGTCTAGGCTCATGCCTTGTTCTTACTTAATCCGAAAACTTTCCAACAATGGCAAGTACGATCTAACTTCGTTCCTTTTCTCCAATTCATCTTCACAACCCTACAATGTACAAAAGTAAACAAATGCACACCTTTTAGTGATAAAATCAGATTAAATCAATGCTCATTGCAAGATAATAACACTTCGCATTACTATAACACGAGCACTTATCAAAAATCAATCCTCACGAGATTAGCAATCAAAGACAAGGAAAAAGAGATAACAATCATGCTCTCATAAGGGTTCATAAACAACCCTAACCATTCTCATCAAAGAACAAAGAAGAAGGAAAAAAAGAATGGAGCTTACCTTGATCCTATTAATGAGCAACTTGATGATCCAAGTTTCAAGCTCTAAAATCCCTTCTAAATCAGCCTTAGAACCTTATGAGATGATGGAGGAAGAGAGGAGAAGGAGTTAGAGGAGTTTAGGAGAAAAGAAATGAAGAAAAAGGGCAAGAATCGGGTTTTTATAAGAAAAAACACGATGATGTGCGGGTTGTGTACTGCCCCGCACACCAACCGCATACACCAGGTAAAAGGGTGTGCGGGTGGTGTGCGGCTCTGTACACCAGCCGTACACCCCTCTGCCTAGGGTGTGTGGCCTCGCACAGAGGCCGCACAGCCCCCAGGAGAGGCCATGTGGCTTGTGCATAGCCCGCACAGTTTTGTACGGCCTGTACACAGCCCACTCACCCTCAAGACTTCTCCAAATCACTCTCAAACACCCAGCAAACCACTCCAAAAGCTTGGCAAGAATACCCAAAGAAAGCTCAATGGGGAAACGACCACAACATTTAAGACAGCCAAAACAACAAACAAGGGCAAAGAGACTGATAAGTGCTTGTGTTATAGTACAGTGTAGCGTTATTATCTTACATTGTGCATATCTTTTATCAGTTTTTATTACTAAATGGTGTGTATTTGTGTATTCTTGTGCATTGAAGGTTTGTGGAGCTAAATTGGAGAAGAAGAACAAAATTAGGTCATGTTCGCTGATGTTGGGAAGTTTTCGGACCAAGTAAGGAACAAGGCACGAGCTTGACTTATCAGTGTGTGCCAACCTCGTTTGGAGAGGACACAAAAGGCAGTCACATTCACAACAAGTCTAACTCGTGTAGCTTAGAAGAACTTCACAAAGAAGGAGACTTGAAGTAATCGGCACGACTTACCATTGTTTGTGTGCCCAACCAATGGCCTCAATAAAGAACAACGGATTGGGGAGCATTTCGGCAAGTTACTATAGCTTGTTACTGTAGCAAAACACTGTAGCAAGCTGCTGTTCAATTTCTACCGAAAATCAGGGTTTCAGAGAATTCACACGGGCATGTGGAAATTCCACACGGCCATGTGAATCGATTTTTCATCCAGACAGAAACTTCACACGGGTGTGTGGAAATTCCACACGGCCGTGTGAAGCCCCCGAGAAGTCCGATTTTAAAGCCGCGATTCAACATTATAAAAGGGGATTTTGGAGACCTTTTGGGATATCTTTTGACCTATCTTTCTCCTCAACTTGGGGAGTACGGCTAGGGTTTTGGAGAGGATTTCGTGGAGGTTTAGCGCGTGTGATCGGCATCGTCACCGACGTTCGATGGCGGCACAAGACCACGGCCACACCATATACAAGGGGGTTTTCATCAATGTCTATGATTTGTACTTTCTTTTCTATTTTGATGAACATTTATAGCTCCATAAGGAGCTAAACCCCTTGTGGGTATTCGGACTTGTAAACTCTAGGGTTTTTATGTTTCTTTGACATTGTTATTATGCTTTTCCATGATTGATGAATAAAAATTGAGTTTCAATCTTAATTTCATCTTGTTAATGTTTTCCCTTAGATGTGACACTAGGGTTGAGAATAATTTAGGTTACCCCTTAGAGGTATGACAATTTTTTTAGGGTTAGACTACTTAAGATTGAAGAGGGTTGAGAGGGAGAGTTGTGAGGTAGCGATGTACCCCTTTCCCTTCCGACGTGGTTTCTCCCTACCTCTGTTTCCTTGATTTCACAGCGGTCGAAATAGAGTGAAGTGCTAGGCAGATAAACTCCCCTGGGGCTTAGTTACGCAAGTAACAGAGTGAAGGGTTGAAGTGAATCCTACGAGCTGGGGCTTAATCTAGACTAGGGTTCTTCCACCTGGACCAAAGGGTTAGAACTACACATAAGAACAGGTTTTATCACTAGGAATCTCTAGAGCTTAAAGCAATCCCACGTAGTGTGAGGTTTAGGTAGATATACTCCCCTGGGGCTTAGTCGTGCGAGCGACAGAGTGAAGGGTTAACGTGAATCCTAATACCGGGACACAATGTTGGGATTAGTCACGGTTGTCCTTAGGTTTGGGACCGTGAGTTTTAGGATTTCCTCGACTCAATTAACATCAATAGGAAAGTATAATAGCATAGTCTTGTACTAGAAGCATAGATCCTAGAGGTAGCTTGTCCGGATACCCTATTACATTCATTGCTAGTCCTCTCTATTCTCTTTTACTTGCACTTTCTGATCTTCCATCTTTCTATTTAATTTCTTGTCTTTTAATTTTGTTTGCTTCTACATTCACTCATTGATCCAGATATTGCTTTTCCATACACCGAATAGCTTAATTAGTGAAATCTCATATTCTAAATCCCTATTCCCTGTAGATTCGACTACCTTCTCACCAGGGTAAATTTTATTACTTCGACAAACCCGTGCACTTGCGGGATACACGCAAGGGGTCGTGTCAGAGACAGAAGCACCACAGTTCATCTCTTAGCACTTCACTCTATTGTGACTGATAAGTGCTTGTGTTATAATAATGCAAAGTGTTATTATCTTACAATAAGCATTATCTTTATCATATTTTATCACTAAATTATGTGCACTGTAGGTTTGTGGACCTAATTTTGAGAAAAAGAGCAAAGTTGGATGACGTTTGACATTGTTGGAGAGTTCTCGGACCAAGAATAATCAAGGCACGAGTCCGGACTTGTGGGTGTGTACCTACCTCCCTTGTAGGGCTACCAAGGCAGTCATATTCATAATAGGTCTAACTCGTGTGGCATAGGAGAATTTCATCCAGGAGGAGAATTGAAGTAATTAGCATGATCCAACATTGATTGTGTGCCCAATTCAACGGCCTCGATGAAGAATGATGAATTCGGGAGCATTTTGGCAAAAGCAATGTAGCAAAACTATAGCAAGTTACTATTCACTATTTGCCGAAATTCAGTAAAACAGAGACTTCACACGGACGTGTGGAAATTCCACACGGTCGTGTGAAATCCCGATTCAGCCGATTTGAAGCCGCGACTTAACAGTATTCAACGCCGCTTTTGAGACATTTTCTGGATCTTTTCGTCAATTTTTTTCCCTGGTATTCTAGAGAGTTGCGGCTAGGGTTTGGAGAGGACTTTGTGGAGGATGAAGCACATCATCGGCATCGTCAATGACATCTGGCGGCTGTACAAGAGCATAACCACACTCTACGCCAGGGAGTTTTAATCTATGCTTTTGATTTGTGTTTATTCCCATATTTTGATGGATTTGTATAGTTCCATGAGGAGCTAAACCTCTTATGGGTATTCGTACTTGTAAATCCTAAGATGATTATGTTTCTATGACTTGTTATTATGCTTTTCTTTATTGATGAATAAAATTGAGTTTTAATCTTAATTACATCTTGTATCGATTTTTCCTTAGTCGTGACACTAAGGTTGAGAGTCTTCTAGGTTATCCTTTGGAGGTATGACAACTCTTGTAGGGTTAGAATACTTGAGATTGAAGAAGGTTGAGAGGGTGAGTGGTGAGGTAGTGAAACGTCCCTTTTCCCTTTTGGTGTGATTCTCCCTACCTCCGTGTCCCAAGAGTTCTTAGCGGTAGAGATAGAGCGAAGTGCTAGGAGATGAACTCCTCTGGGGCTTAGTTGCGAAGTGTGAGGCTTTGGAAGATGGACTCTCCTAGGGCTTAGTTGACAGGTCAACAAGAGTCAAGGGTCGTAGTCAAACCTAATGCCGGGGCATAGTGTTGGGATTAGTCATGGTTGACCTTAGGTTTGGGACCATGTGTTTAAGGATATCCTCGACTCATTTAACATTAATAGAGGAGTATAATAGAATTTTCTTGTACTAGAAGCATAAATCCTAGGGGTAGCTTGTCCGGGTACCCTATTTCATTCATTGATTGTCCTTCTCTTATTACTCTTACTTGCACTCTCCTATCTTTCATATTTCTCTTTTATTCCATGTTTTCGTTTAATTGCTTTGCAACCACACATTGATTCTATTCCCACTCTTCGTACACCACACTAGCTAAATAGTGAACACTTGTGTCATTAATCCCTATTCCCTGTGGATTCGACTACCCTCTCACCAGGGTATTATTATTACTTCGACAGCCTGTGCACTTGCGGTACACATGCAAGGGGCTGTGTCAAGTTTTTGGCATTGTTACCGGGGAATAGGCGTATTTTAGATACTTGTTTTTTGCTATTTTAGCTATTCACTTCACTTTCTATTTCACACTTTCATTTTCTATTATCGTTCTTATTTGTTTTCTTTACTTTGTTTTTGGCTCCAGGTTATGACCCACGGGAACCCTTCGATTCTTGTTAAAGGAGACCCAAACATTGGTAGAAGAACACATCAAAAAGGGAAAGAACCTGTACAAGAATCTTCAAATCAAGCCATTATAGAAACAGAAGAGTCAGAAACAATGGTAGAGCAGAATGAACAGCAGAGGACTTTGTTCGATTTTGCTAGACCCGTAGTTATGGGGACCCAATCAAGTATTGTGAGACCCCTGATTACAGCAATGAATTTTAAGTTGAAGCCGTAATTTATTCAGATGTTGCAACAGTCCGCACAATTTAATGGGTTGGCCGATGAAGATCCCAATAACCATATAGAGAACTTCCTTGAAGTGTGCGACATGTTGAAGATTGGTGGAGTGACGGACAACGTGATTCGTTTGAGAGCCTTCCCATTTAATAGGTGGGGACATTTCACTACCTCGCGACTCATCCACTCAACCCTCTCCAATCTTAAGTAGTCTAACCCTATAGGAGTTGTCACACCTCCAAAGGATAACCTAGATTGTTCTCAACCCTAGTGTCACGGCCAAAGGAAAACAATACAAGATGCAATTAAGATTGAAACTCAATTTTATTCATTAATAATGGAAAAACATAATAAAAAAGTCATAGAAACATAATCATCCTAGGGTTTACAAGTCCAAATACCCACAAGGGGTTTAGCTCCTCATGGAGCTATACAAATCCATCAAATTATGAAAAGAGATACAAATCAAAAGCATATATGAAAACCCCCTTATGTATAGTGTGGCCATGGTCTTGTGCGGCCATCAGATGTCGATGATGATGCCGATGACATGCTCCAAACCTCCATAAAGCCCTCTCCGAAACCCTAGCCGCAACCCTCTAGAGGTTAGGAGAAAAGATTGGCAAAAAGATGTAGAAAAACTCTCCAAAACGGGCTTTTATAATGCTGACTCGCGGCTTTAAATCGCTGAAATCGGGATTTCACATGGGTGTGTGGAATTTCCACACGCACCTGTGAAGTTTCTGTTTTTCTGAATTTCAGCAAATAGTGAACAGTAACTTGCTACATTACTTTTGTTACAAAAACTTGCTACAGTGCTTTGCTGAAACGCTCAAATTGCTTCAACGTTCTTTATCGAGGCCGTTGAATTAGGCACACAATCAATGGTAGATCGTGCTAATTGCTTCAATTCTCCTTATTTGTGAAGTTCTCCTATGCTACATGAGTTAGACTTGTTGTGAATGTGACTGCCTTTGTGCTCCTCCAAAGGAGGTTGGTACACACCCGCAAGTCTAGACTCGTGCGTTGTTCCTTGCTTAGTCTGAAAAATCTCCAACAACGGCAAACACGATCTAGTTTTGTTCTTCTTTTCCAAACTAGCTCCACGAACCTACAATGCACAAAATCACACAAATGCACACAATTTAGTGATAAAATCTAATAAAAATAATGCTCATTGTAAGATAATAACACTTCACATTATTATAACAGAAGCACTTATCAAACTCCCCCACACATAAGACTTTGCTTGTCCTCAAGCAAAAATAAACTGTTGGAAGATTACTATTTTTGGAAGATTTAATTAGAGAGATTTCAGCTATTCCTGATTTTGTGATCATATTTTGGGAGATAATTATTTTCTTCCTTACTTGTAGATTATTCTTTCCTTACTTGTAAAGTTTCTTGTTGTAGTCTATCCCTATATATAAAGGGTGTATTATCAAAGGGAATGTATGCAGAAATTTTTCTTCTTAAAACTTTTATGGTACCAGAGCCAACCCTACTTTCCAAAACAGTCTATCCGCTGTTCGTGTCCGTCCACCGTTCATACAACGCAATGCATACCAATTTGCTGCAGTCTTTGAACTATTTGTGTCTGCAATTAAAATCATGAGTTCTATGAAGGAAACACCTACAAATGAGATGTCTTCATCAACCATCATTGAATATGTCCAACCACCGATGGTGTCGCAGTCATTTGGGGAAGGTTCTTTGTCATCGTTGCAAATTACTTGCCACAAACTAGATGGTAAAAATTTTTTGCAGTGGTCTCGCTCGGTTCTCTTGGTGATCCGTGGACGAGGAAAAATTGGGTATCTCAATCGAGAGGTGCAGTGGCCAGAAGTCAATGATTCGTCATATGTGAATTGGGAGCTCACCAACTCAATCGTCATGGCGTGGCTAACCAATTCAATGGAATCACATATAAGCCGCACATACCTGTTTCTACGCACTGCAAAAGCAATTTGGGATGCTGTCAATAGAAATTATTCTGATCTTGAGAATGCATCTCAAGTTTTTGAGATCAAGAATAAACTAAAGGAGTTACGTCAAGGAACTATAGAGGTAGCAGAGTATTACAATGAATTGCAGATTCTTTGGCAAGAATTGGATCTACACTATGAAGGTGACTAGGGAGACCTCGACGAAAGTCTGAAATTTAGAAGACACTTGGAGAAAGAACGATTATACGAGTTCCTGATGGGTCTAAACTGAGACCTTGATGAAGTGAGAGGTAGGATCCTTGGTCGCAGAACTTTACCACCTATAGATGAAACTTTTGCAGAAGTCCGTAGAGAAGCTAGCAGAAAACGAGTCATGCTTGGTGAAAAGAAAGATGTTGCTCCTATAACTGTGAGTGGTGATCGACCCATTGAGACTTCAGTCCTTATTGTGAGAAGTGCTCCATATCGATCTAATGAAGATCAAAGAAAGGGAGGACGACCATGGTGTAATCATTGCAATAGAAATGGTCACACCCGTGATACTTGTTGGGATATTCACGGTAAACCAACAAATTGGAAGCCAAAGGGAGCCAGAGAAACAAACCGAGCAAAGGTTTTCAAAGCTTCTGTAGAAAGGAAGATGGAGGAGAATCAAGAGAATGATGGAGTATTTCTGAATAAGTCCTTGATCAAGCAACTCCAGAATCTCTTAAACCAACCAAAAGGGAGTAATTCAAATGCTATAGGAAGCTGTTCTAGTGGAGCAATTAGTAACTTCATCCAGAAAGGTACTGTTTTTCATTCAATTCCTTGGATGCTTGACTCGGGAGCATCAGATCATATGACAGGTAATCGATCCATCTTCCTTTCCTACACTCCATGTCATGTAAATTTCAAAGTCAAGGTGGCTGATGGTAGCTATTCTTTTGTTGCTGGAAAGGGGTCAATTAGTCTTTCAAATTCTATCACAATTCATTCAGTTTTGCACGTTCCAAACCTAACTTGCACTCTGATTTCTATTAGCAAGTTGACCCATGAATTGAATTGCACTGCTGATTTTTCTCCAACATGTTGTAAAATTCAGGAACTGGGATCAGGGAAGATGATTGGCAGTGCTAGGAAGGTAGGCATACTCTGCTATTTTGAAGATGAAGAATGCGTGAATAAACAAGCTTCTATGGCTGAAAGTGAACCTTTTTCTGTCTCTAAATCTGATGTAATAATGATGTGGCATCTCAAGTTAGGACACCCAAATTTCCATTACCTTAAACATTTGTTGCCACATCTTTTCATGAATAAAGATCCAAATTCATATGTCTGTGAAGCATGTCAATTTGCCAAACACACACGTTCCAACTTCCCAAACTTACCATATACAAAATCTGAACCTTTTTCTCTCATTCATAGTGACATATGGGGACCTTCTCGTGTCAAAAATATTTCAGGAGTGCGATGGTTTATTACGTTTATTGATGATCACACTAGAGTTTGTTGGGTTTATCTCCTTAAAGACAAATCTGATGCTGGTAAAACCTTCAAAATTTTCCACTCGATGATAAAAAATCAGTTCAATACCTCTATAAAAGTCTTCCGAACTGATAATGGCAAGGAATATTTCTACTCAGTTCTTGGTGATTACCTTCAGACCAATGGCATAATCCATCAAAGTTCATGTCCCAACACACCACAACAAAATGGTGTTGCTGAACGAAAAAATCGCCATCTTCTTGAAGTTGCTAGAGCCCTAAGGTTTGCTATGAATGTTCCTAAATATCTGTGGGGTGAAGTTGTACTAACAACTGCTTACCTCATAAACCGCATGCCCTCAAAAATCCTCAATTATGTCACTCCAATGTCTGTCCTTCTTCAAATCTACCCAACCTTTCGATCCATGTCATCTATTCCTCTAAAGGTCTTCGGTTGTACTTCTTTTGTCCATGTTCAACCACAATATCGTTCAAGCATGATCCAAAATCAATCAAATGTGTCTTCATTGGATATTCACCAACTCAACGTGGGTATAAGTGTTACTCCCCTACTTTTCATCGTGTTTTTGTGTCCATGGATGTTTCTTTCATTGAGTCACAACCTTTTTTTCAACCTACTTATTTTCAGGGGGAGATGTTGATGGAAAATAAATTGTATTGGGATAAACCTTCTTTTGATTCATATCAACCTTCCATGTGTCCTTCACCTATTATTGACATAGATCTACAGTCATTGCCACAAGAACAAAAATCAGATTTGGAGACAGGGGAAGTTAATTATAAGTCACCTAAGTTACTTGTTTACTCACACAGGAAACTAAATAGAAAAGTAGTGAAGCCATCACTCTACATGGCCATGAATCAGACCTGAATCTTAATACTGAACAACAGTCTGAAGCTGAAAAGGGTGAAGGACAACTTCTTTATAATTCAGTTCAACCAACTGATGAAGGTCTAGATCTTCCTATTGCCTTGAGAAAAGGAATCAGATCATGTACTCAACATCCAATAGCTAGATTTGTATCATATGACAAATTGTCTCCAAGTTTCCAAGTTTTTTCTACTCGATTAACCAAGACGTGGGTTCCAAAGAACATTGAAGAAGCTTTATCTGATTCAAAATGGAAGATGGCAGTTCAAGAAGAAATGATTGCTTTGAAAAAAATGGAACTTGGGAGATTGTTGAATTACCAAATGGAAAGAAAACACTAGGTTGCAAGTGGGTCTTCACCATAAAGTTCAATGTTGATGGAAGTATAAGCAGGTACAAAGCTAGGCATGTTGCAAAAGGTTTTACTCAAACCTTTGGAGTGGATTATCAAGAGACATTCTCTCCGGTGGTGAAGTTGAATACTATCAGAGTCCTTCTTTCTTTAGCATCTAACCTCGATTGGCCATTACAACAATTAGATGTTAAGAATGCATTTTTGAATGGTGACTTGCATGAAGAAGTCTATATGGATTTACCACCTGGTTTTGGAAATGGAAAGAATCTTGTTTGTAAATTAAAGAAGTCTCTCTATGGATTAAAGCAGTCTCCTAGAGAATGGTTTGATAAATTCAAATGTGCTGTCAAGAGGAAAGGATTCACACAAGCTCAATCAGACCATACTCTATTCTACAAACACTCTAAGGATGGCAAGATAGCTATTCTTATAGTGTACGTAGATGATATTATTGTTACCGGGGATGATCTAGTGGAACTAGAAGCTTTGAAGAAGTATCTTGTAGCTGAATTTGAGCTAAAGGATCTTGGTACTTTACGGTACTTTCTTGGCATGGAAGTGGCTAGAAGTAAGGCTGGAATTTCCATCTCATAAAGGAAATATATCCTTGATTTACTCACAGATACAGGGATGTTAGGTTGTAAACCTAGTGATACACCCATGGAACCAAACATGAAGCTAAGTGTTGAAGAAGGAAAAGAAGTTGACCGAGAACAGTACCAAAGGCTGGTGGGAAGGCTAATTTATTTGTCACGTACACGACCCGACATTGCATTTGCCGTGAGTATGATTAGTCAATTTATGCACTCACCAAAAGAGAAACATCTTGAAGCAATTTACAAGGTCTTGAGATATTTAAAAGGAACACCAGGCAAAGGACTGTTTTTCAAGAAGAATGATTCAAGGATGGTGGAACTTTATACGGATGCAGATTGGGCAGGTTCTTCAGTTGACAGAAGGTCTACTTCAGGTTATTGTTCATATGTATGGAGTAATCTAGTGACTTGGAGAAGCAAGAAGCAATCGGTTATTGCTCGGAGTAGTGCTGAGGCTGAGTTCCATGCTTTAGCTCAAGGAATATGTGAAGGTATATGGTTGGAAAGGATACTTACAGAGCTAAAGATGATTAATCACTATCCTATGAAATTGTATTATGATAACAAAGCTGCTATAAATATTGCTCAAAATCCTGTCCACCATGACAGAACAAAACATGTAGAGATAGATCGTCATTTCATCAAGGAGAAAATTGAAGAGGGAAGAGTCTCTATGACATATGTGCCCAACAGAGAACAAACATCCGATGTTCTTACCAAGGGTCTACATAAAACTTCTTTTAATGGTCTAATTGCCAAGCTGGGTGATGATTCGACCCGCAAGTGCACGGGGTCGTCAAGTAATACCCCTCACGCACGCGTGAGGGGGTCGTATTCCCAAGGGCCCGAGAATCTACCCTTACTTCCTCTTCGTATGATTGTTTGGCCGATCAAGTCAAGTGTTGCGCAAAAGAAATTAACAAGATGATTAACATGCAAATGAAATGCTCTAAGGTGGAAGCAATAAACGAGGGGGTAAAACAATACAAAGAGAGGGTCACGGACAAGGGTCACCAAGAGGGCTACTAAGGTGCGGGGATTGCCTTAACTAGCATGCAAATGGGTAGTTTGGACAGAGAAACCCGAAGTTAGACCAACCCGATGGTCACAGAAATTGGTCCCTAATCCGGTACAAGTATCGAATATGGAATTCCTTCCGCTCGAATCCTCACAAGATTGCAAAGGGAGCAAAAGGTTTCTCAAGTTAGGGAGAAGACACAATCTAGGTCAACCCTAACAATTGGAGGGGTACAAATACCCGATGGTCACGGTGTATTCATACATGTATTCCTACCAAGTTTGGTGAGCCTAATACTACGGCAATGGTCATGCTTCCTAGCATTTTCTAAACATTGATACACAGAGTTCTCATGCATACCAAGCATTCAAAAACACCAAACAAGGTTCACAAACAAGTTCCAAAATGGATAAATCAAGTCAAGCAAGCATCCTACACAAGTTCACCTCCAAGGTTCACCTACATCCGGTGACCTTGGGGTTTAGTTTCCCATGAATACAAAATACACAAGATAATACATAGAAACAAGCAAATACAAAGATAAGAACACTCCCTCAAAAGATAGAGGCCGAATGACGTTCCAAAGACACCACCAAATAGGTGGCTTCCCTTGTCGATTCTCCTCTCAACTATGAATCAAGAAGGTGGATCTCGTCGTATGCCGCTCTCCTTGTCGTTCTCTCCCCGGAAATGGCCTCCGACGGCAGCTCCTAGCTCTAATTTGACGGCAGGCATACGGGCCGACATACGGCACTGTAGCACCCCGAGTTTCGTGTAAGTTACTGCAGTGAGTACTACAGTAAAATGCTACAATACTCTGCTACAGTGTTGTTGCTACAGGAACCGTATGCGGCAATCCAGCGCCCGTATGAAATTCCAGACTTAGCCGTTTCGCCAAAATCTCATGCTACAGTGCTGCTACAGTACCACGGGCTCGAAAATGGTCTTTTCTTGTCAATTTCTTCTAAAAATCTCGTTGACGAGCTCCCTATGGTAACTTCAATGCATGTAACACGAAATAAAACAATTTAGACCGAAAACGGGCATCCGCTCATATAAAAATACTCGAGGAATACGTGAATATACATAAATAATACATACAGTTAGGTATTTACCAAACATCCCCTCACCTAAGCGTTTGCTTGTCCCCAAGCAAACAGACATGAAGAACAGGGGAACAACAGATAAACGACTAACTGTACGACCTCAAGCTCAACAGTAGAGGACCCCACTAGCACAGACAGAAGGAAGGACAGATAATGAGTTGTTTTGTTGGCAACTGGGTATGGATGGTCCTGTTTCATCTAAAGTGCACTGGTGAGTGTGTGCTTACTTCCAACCTCATTCTCCACACTATTCACTCCACATACAATGAAAACGGCATTAATCTGTTAAAGACACCATCAATACCAAGTTAAAAGTCCTTCGGGTCCTGAATGAATTTTGGCTCTCAAGTGGTAATGCAACAGGTTCCAGGGGACACAAACAAGATACTTTATTCTTTACCTACACACACACACACACACACACACACACATATATATATATATATATATATATATATATATATATATATATATATATATATATTTATTTATTTTTTTTTTTTTCTGAGTCCGACTAACATAGACTGCACAAAAATCGTTCAGACGGATGCACATGCTGGCCAGGCACAAGAGCCACCCATCCTACTTGATTACAGTCCACATAGACGCATTCATGCTGTACTAGCAGAGGAATACTGTCATAGACTCCATTTTTTTTTAGTACATATATACAATGTATCTCGTATCCCCTGGTATAAAACATGTTAAACAATCTCCTTTGAGGCCAAAGAACAACACAGAACCTTAAAGGCTCTTAAAAAGGTATTGAAAGTAGACTTTAGCAATTTGATGCCAAAAACATTGCAATGGGTTAGTTGGAGTGTATGAGATGGAAGTAAATGTGCAAAGGTCTGTCGGTGCACTAAAGATAAAGCAGGACCTCATGTAGGTATAGTGAAGAAATACAACTCAAAATTGTTGAACCTTCATGCTAGGAAGTCCTAAACTAGGCATCATTGCTATCATCGGTACAATAAGCATGCAAATAAAAGTAAAGCACTCCATCCCCACACCTAGAATTGTACATTGTCCCTAATGTACATGAATCAGTAGAACATGGTGATATGTATGCAATAAAAATAAGGAGATGAAGCAAGGAGACTTCCTCAGTTGGTTGATGTAGTGAATCCAAGGTGAATACAAACAGGGGTAAATCACTAGGCCCATGGAGTGTGAAGAATCCTCAACGATCAGTCCTGAAAGCAACAGGAAATGCATCACAACTCAATAAATAAATAAGGAGAACGAACAAATAAAATCCAAACTACATAAATAAAAAGAAATAGTTTATTAGGGCCGAAACCCTAACTAACTGAACGATACAACATACACCAAAGTAAGTCTAAGTGCGCAAAAACAAAATACAAACAACATGAAAAGTAAAAACTGAAAGTAGGTGTCATGAGTCTAATGATCCGGTGGAGGTGGTGAGGCCATGCGTGTGGTCGTGGCGGATGAAATGCCGGCAGACAACGCCTAACTATTTCCTCGACAAAAGAGCAAAACGGGCCTTGTGGGTTTCGTCGGTGAACCTTGGCTCGTGGGCGGGCGGCGGAGAACTACTCCGAGGTCGCTTTGAGGCCACATGTTTGGTCGGCATCCCTACAAGACCATACAAGCTTCATCAAACCAAAAATATATGAAAAGAATGCTCAATGGAATTAAGGGGCTGAAATCTTAGTGTTGCTACAGTAAACTCGGGAAAATTTTTCATGAGTTTCTTCTTGTAAAAGTAGCAAACAAATTTTACAAACCTTGAAATTCAACACATACATTCACAAGAAACATTCGCAACCACAATCCCAAGAAAATCAGCCCAAAAACACAAAGAAAAGCCCTAGAAATGGAGAGATATGGAGCTTACTAGAATCTAGGCCACCAAAGTGAAAATGAAGTGGAATCCGGCTAAAAACTCAATAAAGCTTTGCAAATCTTCCAAAAACTTGATCTCTAGGTTGACGAGAGCCTTCTTCTGCAAAAATAATGAAGGGAAATGATGGAGAAATGAGGAAGAGAAGGAAAGGAAATGTTGAGAAGATGAGTGAATAGTGCACAAAACATGGGTTGAAAGAGTTTTAAACAAGTCAGCCAACCATACGGGCAAGTATATGGCTGTATTGTTGCCCGTATGAGCTTCGGGAAAAACTCTGCGCAGCCATGCGGGTAGGCATATGAGCATATGCTTGCCCGTATGACTTTCTGGAATTTTCTATATGCTCAACCATATGCCCGTATGGTAGCCCGTATGAGTTTCTGGAATTTTGCATATGCTCAAGAAACGGCCGAAATTCAGGATTTTCATCAAGGGCTCATCCAAACACCCTAAAAACTCATGAAAAACAAAGCCGAAACCACAAATAACCATTTAAAACATGGAATTTGATACAACACAATGAATTAAAAATTAAAGAACTCATGAGAACCATTGAAAATCATGATAAAAAAAATGAGAAAGATGGCTAAACAACCACAAACACACATCTAAAACGCAAAGAACAACAAGCACTAACACTTCAAAAATACGAAAAACATGCAAACACACAAACTAGAAATACGAAATTGAACTTGCAAGGAATTCAAATACTTGGGTTGCCTCCCAAGGAGCGCTTGTTTAACGTCTTTAGCTCGACTTCTCTTACCTTAACATCATGGTGGATCAAAGTGAGCCAAATTACCTCCAACCTTGTGTGAAATGTTGTTACCCGAGAAATAATGTTTCAACCGGTGCCCATTGACCTTAAAGGTTCCCATTTGTGAATGAGATATCTCGACGGCGCCGTGAGGAAACACTTGAGTGACGGTGTAGGGCCATGCCATCGTGATTTTAACTTCCCGGGGAATAATTTTAATCTTGCATTGAATAGTAATACTTGGTCCACGGGTTGGAAACACTTGGCTCGTTTAATATGCCGGTCATGGTATTCCTTCATTTTCTCCTTATACCTTATTGATGTGTCATACGCCAAGGATCGCCATTCCTCTAACTCATTTAATTGGAGTTTTCACTTGCGACCACACAAATGAGGATCAAAGTTGAGTTGCTTTATGGCCTAATAAGCCTTGTGTTCTAGTTCAACCGGCAAGTGACATGTTTTTCCATATACCAATCTATATGGTGTTGTCCCAATAGGTGTCTTGTATGCTGTTCTATACGCCCAGAGTGCATCATCAAGCTGGTCGGCCCAATCCCTCCTATAGTGGCTAACTGTTTTCTCAAGGATGCGCTTCAATTCCCTATTTGATACTTCCACTTGACCACTGGTTTGCGGGTGATAAGCGGTTGAGATTCTATGAGACACACCATATCGTTTTGAAACCTTCTCAAATTGAGAGTTACAGAAATGAGTGTCCCGGTCACTAATGATTGTCCTAGGTGCTCCGAACCATGAAAACAATTTTTTTAGGAATTTCACAACAACTCGTGCATCACACGATGGGAGGGCCTGTGCTTCCACCCACTTGGAGACATAGTCCACTGCCACTAGGATATATTTGTTGCCCTGCGAGCTAGGAAACGGTCCCATGAAGTCGATTCCCCAAACATCAAATACTTCGCATGCTTGATTCCATGATTGAGGCATTTCCTTACTTTTTGAGATATTACCCGTTCTCTGGCACCTGTCACAATGTTGCACCAATGTTTGTGCATCTTAGAATATAGTCGGCCAATAAAACCCCGCATCGAGGGCCTTCCTAGCAGTCCGGTTCCCACTAGAATGACCACCTGTAGGCCCAGAATGGCAATGCTTTAAGATATCTTGCCCTTCCTCTAGTGAAACACACCTTCTGACAGTCTGATCTGAGCAAACCCTGAATAAGTGGGGGTCCTCGCAAATATAATACTTCAGGTCGGCAAAGAATTTCTTCCATTGTTGGTGAGTGAGCCACTTAGGGAATGTTTTCGCAGCTAGAAAGTTGGCAAAGTCGGCAAACCACGGGGTTTCATCGGTTGTTACCACCTGAATACTACATAATTGTTCTCCAGGAAATGAATCATTGATTTCTCTCTTTTCCAATACAACGTCATTGGGACCCTCAAGGCAGGAGAGATGGTCAGCAGCAAGGTTTTCTGCCCCTTTTTTATCTCTTATCTCCAAGTCAAATTCCTGAAGAAGTAGCACCTAGTGGATCAGTCGAGGCTTGGCATCCGACTTGCTCAACAGATACTTTAGGGCAGAATGGTCTGTGTAAACAATCACCTTGGACAACACCAAATATGACCGGAACTTGTCAAATGCAAAGACTACCGCCAGCAATTCCTTCTCGGTAGTGGTATAGTTCTCTTGAGCATCGTTCAAAGTTTTACTTGCATAGTAGATAGGATGAAAGTGTTTGTCCCTTCGTTACCCAAGCACTGCACCCATAGCATAGTCACTCGCATCACACATCAGCTCAAATGGCAAACTCCAGTCAGGGGAAACCATGATTAGTGCTTCTACCAGTTTCTTCTTGAGGGTAAAGAAGGCATTCATGCAATCACTATTGAATTCAAAAGGAGCATCCTTCTCCAACAGTTTTGTCAATGGTCGGGCGATGGAAGAGAAGTCTTGCACAAATCTTCTGTAAAACCCAGCATGTCCTAGGAAGCTCCTGATTGCCTTCACTGAAGTTGGAGGAGGAAGTTTTTCAATAGTAGCGACCTTTGCCTTATCCACTTCAATCCCCCGTTTTGAAATTTTGTGTCCCAGGACAATGCCATCCTTGACCATAAAATGACATTTCTCCCAACTAAGCACCAGATTTGTTTCTTCGCATCTACTCAGGACTCGTTCAAGGTTGTTGAGGCATAGATCGAACGAGTCACCTAACATGGAGAAGTCATCCATAAACACTTCCATAATGTCTTCTACCATGTCTTCAAAGATGGCCATCATACACCTGTGAAAAGTGGCCGGCGCATTTCAAAGTCCAAAAGGCATCCGCCGGTAAGCGAAAGTACCATAAGGGCAAGTGAAAATAGTTTTCTCTTGATCTTCTGGAGCTATAGGTATTTGAAAATATCCAGAGAAAATGTCCAAGAAACAATAGTAGGAGTGTCCGGCAAGTCGCTCAAGCATCTGATCAATGAAGGGTAGGGGGAAATGATCCTTCCTTGTAGCATCATTAAGCTTTCTGTATTCTATGCAAACCCTCCATCCTGTTACCATTCTGGTAGGTATCAGTTCATTCTTCTCATTGGTCACGACTGTCATACCCCCTTTCTTGGGTACTACTTGAACTGGACTCACCCATGCACTATCAAAAATGGGATAAATAATGCCCGCATCGAGGAGCTTGATGACTTCATTCTTCACTACCTCTTTCATGTTAGGGTTCAGTCTTCGTTGGGGTATTGCCACAGGCCTGTGATTGTCTTCCATAAGAATTTTGTGAGTACAGAATGACGGACTGATCCCCTTAATATCAGCGATTTTCCAAGCAATTACCTTCTTGTGTTTCTTTAGTACATCCAAGTGCATATCCTTCTGCTGTCTGGTCAAGTCTGCTGCGATGATAAAAAGAAGTGTAGAATTTTCCCCCAAGAAGGCATACTCTAGATGGTCCGGTAGTTGCTTCAATTCCAGTTCAGGGGGTTCTTCAAGCGATGATTTCAATCTCCCACAATTGCTCAAATTATTCTTTTCGATTCTCTGATCTTCCATTTCAGATGAACTATCACTCCCCGAGCTATCTTCCAATTCATGTTGCTCTACTTCAACTGAATTCATGTGCTCTTCCTGTAAACAGTCCTTTCCTTCTGAACTCTCTGACCCTGTTTGATCTGTCTGCTTGTCAACTGGAGCCCACGACCCTAAGTGTTCATCCAAATTATTCTCCGTCCAATTGTTGACGGGATCGAGCAGGCAGCTAGAGGGTCCAAAAGACTGTACCAGATTCACCCTTTCAGTCTGCATATACTGTTGGAGAACAGACCCAGTGTCATAATTTTCTGTGGTACAGCTGGTTGAGTCATCATAGTGCTGCCTCCTCCACTAATCATCATACAAGCTTGGAGGGTTCAATGTAGTCCCTGCGCTTGAGTAGTAAAGGTGCGCCTGTTGAGACCGATAATAATTGCTCCAGTCACCTGACGAAGACATGGTTAAACGATAGGTAAGAGATATTTACAAAATAAAAGGAATGAAACGGAATATATATACAGTGGTGAAAAACACGAAACAAAATAATGGCCAAATCAACCAACTCTAAGTTTTCCAGATATCTCTCGTGGGTCCAAGGCAACGGCGCCAAAAACTTGATGATTCAACCCGCAAGTGCACGGGGTCGTCAAGTAATACCCCTCACGCACGCGCGAGGGGGTCGTATTCCCAAGGGCCAGAGAATCTACCTTTACTTACTCTTCGTATGATTGTTTGGCCGATCAAGTCAAGTGTTATGCAAAAGAAATTAACGAGATGATTAACATGCAAATGAAATGCTCTAAGGTGGAAGCAATAAATGAGGGGGTAAAACAATACAAAGAGAGGGTCATGGACAAGGGTCACCAAGGGGGCTACTAAAGTGCGGGGATTGCCTTAACTAGCATGCAAATGGGTAGTTTGGACCAAGAAACCAGAAGTTAGACCAACCCGATGGTCACGGAAATTGGTCCCTAATCCGGTACAAGTATCGAATACGGAATTCCTTCCGCTCGAATCCTCACATGATTGCTAAGGGAGCAAAAGGTTTCTCAAGTTAGGGAGAAGACACAATCTAGGTCAACCCTAACAATTGGAGGGGTACAAATACCCGATGGTCACGGCGTATTCATACATGTATCTCTACCAAGCTTGGTGAGCCTAATACTAGGGCAATGGTCATGCTTCCTAGCATTTTTTAAACATTGATACATAGAGTTCTCATGCATACCAAGCATTCAAATACACCAAACAAGGTTCACAAACAAGTCCCAAAATGCATAAATCAAGTCAAGCAAGCATCCTACACAAGTTCACCCCCAAGGTTCACCTACATCCGGTGACCTTGGGGTTTAGTTTCCCATGAATACAAAATACACAAGATAATACATAGAAACAACCAAATACAAAGATAAGAACACTCCCTCAAAAGATAGAGGCCGAATGACGTTCCAAAGATGCCACCAAATAGGTGGCTTCCCTTGTCGATTCTCCTCTCAACTATGAATCAAGAAGGTGGATCTCGTCGTATGTCGCTCTCCTTGTCGTTCTCTCCCCGGAAATGGCCTTCGACGGCAGCTCCTAGCTCTAATTTGAAGGTGGTGGCAAGTATGCTCAAAACCTAGGGCTCCTCTCTCTTGGAAAATGAACTACATTCCCTTTAAAAACTTAATTCCAGCAACTCATGCGGGCAGGCATACGGGCCGACATACGGTCACTATAGTACCCCGAGTTTCGTGTAAGTTGCTGTAGTGAGTGCTACAGTAAAATGCTACAGCACCTCCGCTACAGTGTTGTTGCTACAGGAACCGTATGCGGCATTCCAGTGCCCGTATGAAATTCCAGACTTAGCCGTTTCGCCAAAATCTCGTGTTACAGTGCTGCTACAGTGCTGCTAGTACCCCCGGACTTGAAAATGGTCTTTTCTTGTCAATTTCTTCTAAAAATCTCGTTGACGAGCTCCCCGTGGTAACTTCAGTGCCTGTAACACGAAATAAAATAATTTAGACCGAAAACGAGCATCCGCTCATATAAAAATACTCGAAGAATACGTGAATATACATAAATAATACGTACAGTTAGGCATTTATCACTGGGCATGATAAACATATATGCTCCAGCTTGAGGGGTAGTGTTGGAAGATTACTATTTTTGGAAGATTTAATTAGAGAGATTTCAGCTATTCCTGATTTTGTGATCATATTTTGGGAGATTATTATTTTCTTCCTTACTTTTAGATTATTCTTTCCTTACTTGTAAAGTTGCTTGTTGTAGTCTATCCCTATATATATAGGGTGTATTGTCAAACGGAATGTATGCAGAAATTTTTCTTCTTAAAACTTTTATAAACATTAAAGTACTTGGGAAGAACAATTGAAAGTGCTCTAACTTAGGTTCACCATTAGTGTGCAAAAGAAGCATTCTACGAGTAAGGGGAAATCAAAACATTGCATAAAGTTATCATTGCTCTAGCTAAAAACTCGAATAAAAAAGGACAACAACTAGAAAATGTGTAAGTGTATGCGAATTCACTCAAGAAAACCCAAAGAGTACTCTTCAAACTGTTGTTTGCGGCCCCTTGTGCGGCCGCACAAGGCCCAGGAATTTTTTCAGCTCCGAACACTCTCAAATTAAACAATGAACTGAACCTAGCACTCAAAAATCACATGAAAACAAAGCCGAAAACACTCAAAAATCATTGAAAACATGGAGAATGAGGCACCAACACTCAAGGAAAAATACAAAGATCATGAAATCTATGGTGCAACAAGATGAAATAAATTATGGAATTTGACTAAACAACAACCACAAGCACAAAAATCAACAAGACTCAAACTCATAAGCACCACACAAAAATACGAAAAAAAAAACTAAACACAACCGCAAAGAATAAAAAGAAAGAATGATTGCAATGAATTGAAAGACTTGGGTTGCCTCCCAAGAAGCGATTTTTTAATGTCTTTAGCTCGACATGACTTACCTCAATTCAAGGTGGGACAAAGGGGTGAGAAATACCTCCAATTTTCGATGAAGAATTGTTACCCGGAAAGTTCAATGAGAGGCACGAAAAAATCTTGAATTTCCCCCGGTCATCGAAGAACAAATGGTCAACCTCCTCGGGTGACAATGTAGAAACATTCACCCCCCACTTTTGCTTCTCTTTTTTCTTCCTCCACAACTTTTCAAGGTTCTCTTCTTATTGGAATGTGGTGAAGATTTAACCTCTACTCGTGCTAGTTGTTGCAATGGTGGAGGGGGAGGCTCATCATCCGCAACATCATCCCCGAGATCTTCAAAGTACTCCTCCAATGGGTTCAAACCGAGGACTTCCTGCACACAGTCGGAGATAATCACATCAGTTGTATCCGTGAAATAAAGAGTATCATCGTGATCAAGTGTACGTTTCATAGCTTCGGGGAGGGTGAAGACCACTTGTACATCTCCGACCCTCAACGTCATTTTTCCTCCTTTTACATCAATTAGTACGCCGGCGGTGTTAAGAAATGGACGACCAAGGATCAACGGAACCTCCACATCGTCATCCACATCCAGAATTACAAAATCAACTGGGATAATCAACTTATCTACCTGAACTAGAACATCTTCAACAATCCCCCGGGGTCTTCGCACTGAACGATCCGCAAGTTGCAAAGTCATTCGAGTGGTTCTCAAATTGTCTAACCCCAACCTCAAGAACAAGTTATACGGCATAACATTTATGCTAGCTCCCGAGTAGGCCAAGGCACTTTCTTGCACTCCATCCCCGATCACACAAGGGATGATGAAACTACCCGGATCATTGAGTTTCTTAGGTAATTTCTTTTGGATAATGGCTGAACAATTTCCAGATAGAGTCACCGTCTCCAAGTCTTCAAGCTTCCTCTTATTGGTAAGGAGGTCCTTCATGAATTTAGCGTATTTCGGCATTTGTGAAAGTGCCTCCACCAAGGGAATGTTTATGTGAAGCTGCTTGAAGATGTTCAAGAATTTCTTGAATTGAGCGTCCTCTTTATCTTGTTTGAGCCTAGAAGGATATGGTACCACAGATTTATACTCGGTCTCCCTCATAGTTGAAGAACTTGGAACATTTCCCTTGTGCATCCCCTCAATCTCATCAGTTACCTCATCACTTGGCTTAGGGTCTTCCCGGTCGGCTACCCTATCGTTGGAGGCACTTGGACCATCCCCGGTCCTTACCTCCAACTGCTTTCCACTCCTTAGTATCACTGCCTTTAAGTGTTCCCTCGGGTTGCACTCAGTGTTGCTCGGCATGCTACCCAAGGGGCGATCTGATTGTGCCATAGCAAGTTGTCCCACCTGGGTCTCGAGAGAATGAATGGAGGCTTGGACATTCCTCAGTACAGTACCAAATTCATCCAATCTTTTGTCCACATTCTGGAACTTGGCCTCCGTAGTGATCATGAATCGTGCTAATATATCCTCAGTCCAGTATTTCTTTTCTTGGACCTGCTGGGGTTGAAATTGGGTGCCCGGGGTGGTGGAGGTCTCTGCTGAGACTGTCCTTGGTTCCAAGACATGTTCGGGGGATTCCTCCATCCTGAGTTGTAGCTATTGCCGTATTGATTTCCCGGTCCTCGAGGACCTCCACCAACATAATCCACTGATTCCACGGGTGCAGAAGGAGCAATAAATATGGGGCACTGTGAAGTTGCATGCCCAGCACCGCAAGTATCACAGGACAACACTGCCTTAGGGGTAGAACTGGACCCCAACATGAACTGCTCAAATTTTTGTGTCAATGCACTGACTGCCGCGTTGTTATCGATGACATTCTTCGATAAAGCCTCAACCTTTGCAGTCAATGCAGTGGTCTCATTCACCTCGAATAGGCCGGCAACCTTTGGTCCCTTCTGCCGAGTGCTCCAGTGGCACTCATTGCTCGCCATGCTCTCAATTAAGGCCTCAGCTTCTTTGGGCAATTTGTTACTCAGGGATCCACCTGCAGCAGCATCAATCAGTTGCCTTGCTGAATAATTTAACCCGTTGCAGAACATCTGTACTCTCATCCAAGACTGGAATCCATGGTGAGGACACCTGCGCAGCAAATCCTTGAATCTTTCATGGGCCTCAAACAGTGTCTCAGAATCTCCCTGCCGAAAAGATGATATCTCCTGTCTCAGTCTCGCAGCCTTACTCGGTGGGAAATATCGGGGCAAGAATTTCTCAACCATTTCCTTCCAGGTGGTGATGGACCCGGGGGCCAAGGAAGTGAGCCATCTGTATGCTGCTCCCCTCAAACTGAATGGAAACAGTCGTAATCTGATAGCATCATCTGACACCGAATTGATCTTGAATGTAGAGCAAATCTGCAAGATGCGGGATAGGTGGGCATGTGGGTCTTCATCAGCTAGCCCATCAAACTGAACCGAATTTTGTATCATTCCAATTGTGCTCACCTTGATTTCGAAATTATTAGCCGGCACAGCGGGCGCATTCACACTAAACTTAGTTCCATTGAATTGCGGTCTCTCATAGTCCGACAAAGTCCTCCTAGGTTCGGCCATGACTGAGGGTTCACTTGATTCCACTCTAACCTCTTGTTGTCTTGAGTTCTCAGCTACCTCTTTCAATCTCTGATGCAATGTTCTTTCAATTTCGTCATCGGGCTCAATCAAATTGGCTTGACTCGCTCTTGTCATAAGATACGTGCCTTGCAAAAAGTTGAGTCAAGAATTAGAAATGAAGGAGAGATAAGAAAATAAAATGCAAGCAAAGAAATGACGGAATATATACAGGAATGGTAAAACAAACAAAATGAAATGATCAAATCAACACGTTATAAGTTTTCCGAATATTCCTCGTGGGTCCCCGGCAGCGGCTCCAAAAACTTGGTTGAATCGCGCTTGAATCGCTCACCCGCAAGTGCACGGGGTCGCCAAGTAATAACCCTCGCACGAACACGAGGGGGTCGTATCCCCAAGGGCCCGAGAAGCTATTCTTACTTCCTTATCACAATGTTGTTTGACCTAATCAATCACTTGGAAGAAGAACTACCAAAAACCTACTAAAACAAAGAGCATGCAAATAGCAAGTATAAATACGGAGGGGAAAAATTAAGGTGAGGGAATAGCCACGGATGAGGATTCCCTCGGGGGCTACTAAAGTGCTAAGGATGCCCTAACTAGCATGCACGTGGGTGATTTGGACCGGGAAACCCTAGATTAGACCAACCCGATGGTCACGGCGTTGGTCCCTAATCCAATACAAGTATTGGAATACGGAATTGCTTCCCCCTAAATCCTTGTATGATTGCAAAGGGTTTAGTGGATTTCCCCAAGCTAGGGTTGAAACACAATCAAGGACAACCCTAACAATTGGAGGGGTACAAATACCCGATGGTCACGGCGTATTCGTACATGTATTCCCTTCCAAGCTTGGTGAGCCTAATACTAGGGCAATGGTCATGCAACCTAGCATTGTCTAGGAATTGACATATAGAGTTCTCATACATATCAAGGCATTCAAGAACCACCAAACAAGGATCACAAACCAAACCAAGTACATAAACTAAAGAGTAGCATCCAAAATACACAAGTTCACCCCCAAGGTTCACCTACATCCTGTGACCTTGGGGTTAGTTGTTCATGATCACAAAGTAAGCGAGCAAGTACATAAAAACCACCCCCTGAAAAGATCAAGGCCGAATGATGCTTCCAAAGACGCCACCCAAGGAGTGGCTTCCTCTGTCAAACTTCCTCTCAAATGCAAATCGAAGGCGTGGATTCGTCGTCTCGTGCTCTCCCCGTCGTCCTCTCCTCAAGAAATACCTCCAAAAGCCGGCCTCAAGCTCCCAAAGAAGATGGCGAAGTGTAGCTTCTCTCAAGACCTAGCCTCCTCCCTTCCAAATGAACTCAAAACCCTTAAAAACCTTTTCCAGTGGGTTATGCGGCCCCCTATGCGGCTCCGCATGCGGGGAGAGAAAATTCTCGAGAAAATCCCGAAATCGCGTAAGTTGCTACAGTGCCGCTACAGTAAAACTGCTGCAGTACCTTATGCGTCCTCTGCAGTGCCCGCATGACAGCCCGCATGAACCTCCAGACTTAGCCATTTCGCCAAAGGGCTCGTGCTACAGAATCTGCTATAGTAGTCGCTACAGTACCCCCATCTCCCCCGTTCAGAAATAGTGTTTTCGTCGCCGACTTCTTCTCAAATTCTATCAACGAGCTCGAAGGGGTCACATCAGTACCTGTAACACAGAAGAAACCAATTCAGACCAAAAACGGGTGTCAACTCATAGAAAAATACGTAATACATACACCTGAATACGTGGAAAATACATATGTTTAGGCGTTTATCACCTACAATGCATAAGAATACACAAATGCACACTATTTAGTTATAAAATCTGATAAAAGATATGTTCATTGTAAGATAATAACACTTCGCGTTACTATAACACAAGCACTTATCAGGATCCATGTTGTGGCCATTTTCAAAGGAGCTCCTTGAACCTATCCCATGTTTCGAATAGAGACTCCAATTCCATTTGCATGCAAGATGATATCTCATTCAAGAGCCTCACTGATTTTCCCGGAGGGAAGTATCTAGCCAAGAATGCCTCGGTCATGTCCTCCCAGGTAGTGATAGATGTTCTCGGTAATGAATGAAGCCAATGTCTTGCTTTCCCCTTCAATGAAAATGGGAAGGCTCCCCATGACCGTGCCTATGACTAGTCCTTAAGTGTTGGGGGGGAGTTCACTTTGCACACACCTTTACTTGTGCATTCAATTGCTTTTGCTCATGTAGCCTACGGCGCCTCACCTTAGTTGCAACGGTTGTATTCTTATAGTTTAGGAGAATTTTTAACATTGTATCCTATCATGCTCTAGTTTCCACTTGAATTTTTACGGAATTTTTACTCGATTATCTCTTTTTGCACTATTCACTCTTGAAATCTTTTGGAAACTTGAACTCGAAGTTTTAAGGACCAGTTTAGTACTACTCTAGTAAGTTGTGAAGTTTTATGTAGCTAAAAAAAATTATGAGCTTGTGAATATTATTCTAGCTTTTATTTGCGCATTTGCGGTGGAAAGAGCTACCTCCTGTGAAGTATGTAGCTACTCACATAAGTCGGATACAAGTTATGCCCTAATGAGAGAAAGAGCTATCTCATGGGAAGCGTGAAAGCTACTACCCCGGTAGAAAGAGCTACCTCCTCGAAAGTGTGAAAGCCACCTTTGGCGGCCGCCTAGGAAAGGGCTACCTTAGAGGTTGAGTGAAGCTACTACTTCCTTACTTTGTGTATATAAATAAGTGCTTGTAACAAGAGTTTGAGGAGTACTCATTGGTTCTCTTGAGTGAATTCTCACACACTAACACATTTTCTAGTTGTTATCCTTTTTTATTCGAGTTTTTAGCTACAGCATTGGTAACCTTATGCAATGTTTTGACTTCTCCTTACTTGTAAAATGCTTCTTTTGCACAATCTTGGTGACCCTAAGGCCGAGCACTTTCAATTGTTCTTCCCAAGTACTTTCACGTTCTATTTTGCTTGAGGACAAGCAAAAGCTTAAGTGTGGGGAGGTTTGATAAGTGCTCGTGTTATAGTAATGCGAAGTGTGATTATCTTGCAATGAGCATTGATTTAATCAGATTTTATCACTAAAAAGTTTGCATTTGTTTACTTTTGTGCATTGTAGGGTTGTGAAGATAAATTGGAGAAAAGGAACGAAGTTAGATCATGTTCGCCGTTGTTGGGGAGATTCTCGCACTAAGCAAGGAGCAAGGCATGAGCATAGACTTGTGAGTATGTGCCAAAATCCTTTGGAGGGGCACAAAGGCAGTCACATGCACAATAAGTCTAGCTGGTGCTAACAAGGAGAACATCACCAATTAGGAGATCTAAAGCAATCGGCACGATCTACCATTGATTATGTGCCCAATTCAACGGGCTCGATGAAGAACGATGAATTCGGGAGCGTTTCGGCGAGCACTATAGCAAGTACTGTAGTAAAACACTGTAGCAAGCTACTGTTAATTTTCGGCCGAAATTCAGAAAACCCGAGAGTTCACACGGGCATGTGGAAATACCCCACGGCCATGTGAAATCCTGATAAGTCCAATTTTAAAGCCGCGACTCAACATTATAAAAGCCAGTTTTGGAGACTGTTTGGGGATCTTTTTGGCTCTTCTTTGCCCTAACTTCTGGAGAGGCATGGCTAGGGTTTGGAGAGGACTTCATGGAGGTTTGAAGCGCGTCATCGGCGTCAACATCAACGTCTGACGGCAGCACAAGACCACTGCCACATCGTGCACAATGGGGTTTTCATCTATGCATTCAATTTGTGTTCTTATTATTATTTTGATGGATTTGTATAGAAAGGGTGAGTCGTGAGGTAGCGGAACGTCCCCTTTCCGCTCCGATGTGATTCTCCCTACCTCCATGTTCCATGATTTATTTGCGGTCGAGATAGAGTTAGGTGCTTGGTGATAAACTCCCCTAAGGCTTTATTGTGCAAATACTAAAGTATAGGGTTGAATTGAATCTTAGTGCGGGTACTTAATTTAGACTTAGGTTCTCTCACCTGGACCAAAGGGTTAGAACTACACATAAGAACAGGGTTAATTGCTAGGAGTCCCTAGAACTTAATGCAATTCCACATAGTGTGAGGCTTAGGCAGATAGACTCCCCTAAGGATTAGTTGACAGGTCAACGAGAGTCAAGGGTTGTAGTGAAACCTAATGACCAAAACATAGTGTTGGGGTTAGTCACAGTTGACCTTAGTTTTGGGACCGTGTATTTAAGGATTTCCTCGACTCAATTAACATCAATAGGAAGGTATAATAGCATTGTCTTGCACTAGAAGCATAAGTCCTAAGGGTAGCTTGTCCGGATACCCATCATTTCCCATTGCTGGTCCTACTCTTTTACTCTTACTTGCACTCTCTTGTCTTCCACACTTCTCTTTTAATTCTCGCTTTTACCGATTATTTTCGCACTCACTCATTGATTTCTTTCCACACATAGTGATAGCTAAATAGTGAAATCTTGTGTCTTAAGTACCTATTCCCTGTGGATTCGACTACCCACTCATCGGGGTTTTTTATTACTTCGATAACCCGTGCACTTTCAGACACCTGTCAAAGTTTTTTGCGCCGTTGTCGGGGAATAGGCGTATTTTAGATATTTGTTTTTTGCTATTTTAGCTATTTCACTATGTTTTCTATTTCACACTTCTTATATCTATCATCGTTCTTATTTTTCCTTCTCTTTGTTTTGGCTTCAGGTTATGACCCGCGGGAACCCTTCGATTCTTGTTGAAGTAGACCCAGATATTGGTAGAAGAACTCATCATAAGGGAAGAAGAACCTGTACAAGAATTTTTAAATCAAGCTGAAGTTGATATAGAAGGGTCAGAAGCAATTGCAGAACAGAATGAAGAACAGAGGATATTGTGCGGTTTTGCTAGACCTGCAGTGATGGGGACCCAATCAAGCATTGTGAGGCCCCCAATTACCGCGAATAACTTTAAGTTGAAGCCGTCATTCATTCAGATGTTGCAATAGTCCGCACAATTCAATGGGTTGGGCGATGAAGATCCCAACAACCACATAGAGAACTTCCTTGAAGTGTGCGACATGTTGAAGATTAATGGAGTAACGGACGACGCAATTCGGCTAAGAGCCTTCCCATTTTCATTGAAGAAAAAAGCAAGGCATTGGCTATATTCATTATCGAGAACATCCATCACTACGTGGGAGGAGATGGCTGAGGCATTCTTGGCTAGGTATTTCCCTCCGGGAAGATCAGCGAGGCTCCGGAATGAGATCTCATCCTTCATGCAAATGGAATTAGAGTCTCTATTCGAGACATTAGATAGGTTCAAGGAGCTCCATCGAAAGTGTCCGCAACATGGATTCCCCCAATGGATGATCATTCACACATTCAACAATGGGTTGAATCCAAGTACCAAGCAACTGTTAGACGCAGCGGCAGGAGGAACCCTAGGAAGCAAGAGTCCCGGTGAAGCCCGGCACCTTATTGAAGAGATGGCTATGAATAGTTATCAATGGAACATAAGGGACTGAAAGAAGATGGCCAGAATTCATGAGGTTGATGCAGTTACATCATTGGCAGCACAGGTGGAATCACTGAGTAAGAAGTTGGATGTTCTAACTTCACCAAGAGTTGCGGCCATCACTACTTATAACGGTTGTGGGGGAGGACACGCTTCGAGTGATTGTCCATTGTTATTGGAGGTACTAGTACATTGGAACAGGCTGATTTTGTCAGCAACGCTTATAGAGGACACGGCCAAGGCAATCTGTACAGTGGTACTTACAATCCGGGGTAGAGGAACCACCCGAATTTCTCATGGAGCAATCAAGGGCAGTCATAACAAAAGAACAACGCATCACCGGGATTTCAAAGTCAACAAGCACCGAACCTAGAAAGCTGAGTGACTAGGCTAGAAGGAAAGATGACCGATCTAGAGAAAGCCCTCACAAGGTTCATTTCTTCGTCGGATGGTAGATTTCAATCGGTGGAAGCTACACTTCGCAATCACACCGCTTCCCTATACAATTTGGAGAATCAAGTGGGGCAAATTGCGAAGATTTTGGAGGAAAGACCTCAAGATAGTTTGCCTAGCAACGCGGAGACCAATCCGCGAGAGCAATTGAAGGCAATCACCTTGAGGAGTGGAAAAAAGGTCGACAGAAATCTCCCTCTAGAGAAGACACAAGAGACACCATAGGTCGTGGAGATAGAGGAAGGAACGACAAAGGAAAAAGAGGTGGCATTACCACCCTACAAGCCGAGGATTTCCTATCCTTCACGATTGAAGAATGACCAAGAGAACGAACAATACAAGAAATTTCTAGGAATTTTGAAGCAGTTGCACATCAACATACCATTCACGGAAGCATTGGCCCAAATACCCAAATACGCGAAGTTCTTGAAGGACCTCTTGACCAACAAGAGGAAATTGGAGGAGAGTGCATCTGTGATCCTTGATGCCAATTGCTCGGCTGTATTGCAAAAGAACATGCCGAGCAAGAGAAAAGATCCCGGAAGTTTCATCATACTATGCAACATTGCCAACTTGGGTGAAGAGATGGCATTGGCCAACTCGGGGGCTAGCATCAATGTCATGCCCTACACTATCTTCCAAAAGCTAGGCTTGGGCAAGCCTAGACCCACTCGGATGACACTTCCACTTGCGGATCGATCGGTGAGGCATCCGAGTGGAATTGTGTAAGACGTGTTGGTGAAAGTCAACAAATACATATTTCCTGTTGACTTCATGGTGGTAGATGTCGATGAGGATGTCAAGGTTCCATTAATCCTTGGAAGTCCATTCTTGCGCACTTCCAAAGCTTGATTGACATGGACGGTGGGGAGCTCACATTGCGAGTGGGAGAAGACAAGCTTACATACCGCCTCGCCGAAGCCATGAGATACTCTCTTGACTTTGATGATACTTTATATTTTCTTGACACCGCCGTTGAACTAATTGATGATTATGTGCAGGAAATATTGAACCCGGATCCGTATGAAGGGTGGCAGGATCAAGACGTGGATATCAAAGAAGAAGTTCTGTCACTTGGTCTAGTCGAGAAGGAAGTCAAGCCGGAGCCGGAACTCATGAAGAAGATGAGGAGAAAAATGAAGAGAGCGAAGAGGCACCACATGAAAAGACCCAAGAACAATGGGGATGAGCAAGAATGAAGTAAGGGTGGTTCACCCTTGTGTGGTAACAAAATCGCTAACTCTCCCTCTATTCTACAAAAAATTATGTACTGCATGTTTTCAGATTGTAGGGAAGAGGGCAACCTTCATTCATGAACCCCAGTAAGGTAAAATAGGTACGTCAAGCTAAGTGACGTTAAACAATCGCTTCTTGGGAGGAAACCCAAGGTTTTACAGTTTTTCTAGGACTTAGTTTAGTTTTAGGTTGAATAAAAAGCTTTAGTGTTGTTACCCTGATCTTCATGTGCGTATGCTGTGATTTTATTGTGGATTATTGACATTTTTGTGTGCCTAAATGATAATTGACGAAGTTTGATTAGGTTGAGCATGTTTTAAATGGTATCTAGTCATGTTTTTATAGTATTCATAGGCTCTACCTATTGTGTTGATGTTTCTGAGTTTTTCTGTAAGTCTATAAATTTTTCTAAGTTAACCAGAGAAAACACACGGCCATGTGGAATTAACACACAGGCGTGTGTTACCATCTAGGGCTCAACCAGAGAAGGCACAAGGGCGTGACCTTGCCCCTGTGAAAGACTTCAGAAGGGGCACACGGCAGTGTGAAAACCTGCAGAACTTAAGCTCTCATTCCAGAGAGTCCACAGGGGCATGTGGATGCCCCTATGAGTACCCTGTGTTAAGGTACACGGCCGTGAGAAATTGCCACACGGCCGTGTGAAACTCTACAGAAACCCCCTCTTTTTCCCGAGAATACAAGGGGCGTGTGGCTACCCCTGTGGGAGAATTTGTGAAAGGCACACGGGCTTGTGGCGGGTTCACACGGCCGTGTGGATCACTTAGACAATTCTCGGGACGAACCAGAGAAGCCACAGGGGCGTGTTGGTGCCCCTATGGCTGGCCTTGTGTTCTTGGCCAAGTTGGGCACACGGCCGTGTGAAATTTTCCAAAGACCTTCTGTGTTTCCTGTGAATCCACAGGGGCGTGTACCATCCCCTGTGGACTCACCTATGAAGGTACACGGCCATGTGGGAGTCTCACACGGCCGTGTGGGAGAGTCCAGAGAGAGACCAGAGTGTATACAGGGGCGTGTGCTGGCCCCTTTGAACCCTAATTTCAAAGGCACACGGCTGTGGTATTTCCACAAGGCCGTGTGGATTTCGAGAACTTCGAAAGCCGCACATTTTCTTTTAGATTTCACTCGTGTCTCTTCATCTAATTACTCTCAAGCTCTCTTTGAACCTCTCTACTACTTTCCTGACCTTCCCATCGTGTTTTTGGAGGATTTACACGAGTTTTTCTGACCGATTTCTAAGCTTATTCATCCACACGGTCGGTAAGAACTTCAAACCCTTTTTCTTCGTTAATTCTTGATTTAATTTGTTCTTCTCAGCTATTTCGCTTGTACTGAATGATTAAACAATAGGCGAACATGTTTAGAAAGAAATTAGATCGAAATTAAGTGTAAAAACAAAATTTTAGCCCCCACAGCCGTGGAGCTCTGTCCGCCCAATGATCCACATGGGTGTGTGGAAATTCCAGACGCCCGTGTGGATTTCTACAGACTGAGTATTGTAACTGTTTTTTATTATTTTTCTTCTTAATTTTGCAGAGATGTCTTCCAGGGCCAAGAAAGAAGTAGGAAAATGCTCTTGTGAGCACCGTGAGCCTTCCCCACCTCCCGAGGAAATTGATTTCCCTTTACCAGAGCATCGGGAGCGATTCAAGAGACTAGCAAAGCTTGATTCGGACAGTCACGATATCCAGACCTGAGCACCATTAGAGGAATATAGGGGGATGACAGTGTTGCAGACGAGATCGAGGAGCTATTGTCTGTGGACAGTTGGCAGAGATTACTGATGATCAGAGAACCAGCTATTCGAGAGGTGACACTCGAGGTCTTGGCCTCATTCGAGTTCGACAGATCATACAGTGCTTTCGCTACACCAGGTATTATTCGGTTTAGAGCACTGGGTTGACATTTCAGCCTCAGTGTAACCCAGTTCTCGACTGTGATGGGGTTATATGATGAGGCCTATACACAGACAGAGGAGTTCGAGGGTTTCCCACCGAGTACCCCGGTACTTTGACTCCGCACCGTGCGTATAGCAGGCTATGCGGACAGGGACAGTATGAGCCGGGGGTGTCCAAGGCCACCTGCTTGTCCAGAGCCTCTCACTGATACATTCACGGTATACTGAGTTGATCAGTGAGTTGACGGGGAGATAGTACAGGGATCTTGAACCGCCAGGAGCTCATGTACCTGTATTCGATGGTAGAGAGCGAGCCACTCGACCTGGGGCATATTATAGCAGACTACATCCGCCACCAGGGCCAGTACCCCAGGACGGGAGTTATCTTCTCAGGCCCGTACATCACACGACTAATTATGGGGTTAGGACTTCGAGATGGAGTTCGCGGAGCCGAGAGGATTTCTACACCAGCTGCATTGGGCGTTGAGACACTGAGACTGATGGGGATGGTCCACAGATCAGGACCAGGAGTTTACACCCTGATCATCCCCCACTCAGAGTCTACAGAGCTAGATCAGGCTGAGGGGTCACAGGCAGCACTAGAGCCACCCCCAGGGCAGGCAGAGGCCGAGGCACCACCCACAGCACCGGAGCCACCTCCAGTGCGGATCTTTTCTCCTTCTCGAGGCCAGGACAGGTTTGAGCGCCTTGAGAGTGCTGTGGGTGGAGATGGCCGAGGCGTTCTTGGCTAGGTATTTCCCTAAGGGAAAATCGGCTAGGCTCCGGAATGAAATCTCATCCTTCTTGCAAGTGGAATTTGAGTCTCTATTCGAGACATGGGATAGGTTCAAGGAGCTCCTCCGAAAGTGCCTGCAACATGGATTCCCCGAGTGGATGATTATTCATACCTTCTACAACGTGTTGAATCCAAGCACTAAGCAACTTTTAAATGCGGCGGCAGGAGGGACTCTAGGAAGCAAGACTCCTGATGAAGCCCGGCACCTTATTGAAGAGATGGCGATGAATAGCTATCAATGGAATACAAGGGACCGAAAGAAGGTGCCCGGAATTCATGAGGTTGATGCAGTTACATCTTTGGCGGCACAAGTAGAGTCATTGAGTAAGAAGTTGGATGCTCTAACTTCACCAAGAGTTGCGGCCATCACTACGTGTAACGGTTGTGGGGGAGGTCATGCTTCAAGTGATTGTCCGATTGCTATTGGGGGCGCTAGTACGGTGGAGCAGGCTGATTTTGTGGGAAATAATAATAGAGGACAAGGCCAAGGCAACCCGTACAGCGGAACATACAATCCGTGGTGGAAGAACCACCCAAATTTCTTTTGGAGCAATCAAGGGCAGTCACAACAAAAGAATAATGCACCACCGGGATTTCAAGGTCAACAAGCACCGAATTTAGAAAGCCGAGTGACACGGTTAGAAGGGAAGATGACCGATCTAAAAAAAGCTCTCACCATCGGATGCTAGATTTCAGTCGGTGGAAGCTACACTTCGCAATCACACCGTCTCCTTACACAATTTGGAGAATCAAGTGGGGCAAATTACGAAGACATTGGCGGAAAGACCTCAAGGGAGTTTGCCCAGTAATACAGAGACTAATCCAAGGGAGCAACTAAAGGCAATCATCTTGAGGAGTGGGAAAGAGGTCGAGAGAAATCTCTCTCTAGAGAAGAGAGAATCACCCGAACTTGAAGAGGTAGCCGGAGAAGTAACAAATGAAAAAGAGGTGGCACCCCCACCGTACAAGCCGAGGATTCCCTACCCTTCAAGATTGAAGAATGATCAAGACAACGAATAATACAAGAAATTTCTGGGTATTTTCAAGCAATTGCACATCAACATCAAATTCACGGAGGCATTGGCCCAAATGCCTAAGTACGCGAAGTTCTTGAAGGACCTCTTCACCGACAAGAGGAAATTGGAGGAGAGTGCATCTGTAATCCTTGATGCCAATTTCTCAGCCGTATTGCAAAAGAACATGCCGAGCAAAAGAAAAGATCCTGGGAGTTTCATAATACCATGTAACATCAGCAACATGGGTGAAGAGATGGCATTGGCCGACTCGGGGGCAAGTATCAATGTCATGCCCTACACATTCTTCCAAAAGCTAGGCCTGGGAGAGCCAAGACCCACTCGGATGACACTTCAACTCGCGGACCGATCGGTGAGGCATCCGAGGGGGATTGTGGAAGATGTGTTGGTGAAAGTCGACAAATACATATTTCCTGTTGACTTCGTGGTGTTGGATGTCGATGAGGATGTCGAGGTCCCATTGATCCTTGGAAGACCATTCTTGCGCACTTCCAAGGCCTTGATTGACATGGACGGCGGGGAGCTCACATTGCGAGTGGGAGAAGACAAACTTACATACCCCCTCGCCGAAGCCATGAGACACTCTCTTGATTTTAATGATACCTTATATTTCCTTGACACCATCGATGAACTAATAGATGATTATGTGCAGGAAATGATGAACCCAGATCCATATGAAGGTTGGCCGGAACAAGACTTGGAGATTGAAGAAGAAGTACTCTCCATTGGTCTAGTCAAGGGCGACTTCAAGCAAGAAACGGAGCGTATGAAGAAGATGCTTCGGAGGATGAGGAGGTCGAAAAGACGCCACAAGAAGAACCCCAACAACAAGGGGAATGAACATTCAAGGAATAGGGGTGATTCACCTTTTTGTGGTAACAAATTCGACAACTCCCCCTCTGCTCTACAAAGGTTATGTAATGCATGCTTTCAGGTTATAGGGAAGAGGGAAAACTTCATTCATGAACCTCCATAAGGTAAGAAAGGTACATCAAGCTAAGTGACATTAAACAAGCGCTTCTTGGGAGGCAACCCAAGGTTTTACAGTTTTTCTAGGACCTAGTTTAGCTTTAGATTGAATAAAAGTCTTAGTATTGGTGTCCTGAATTTTTTATGATTAAGCTGCAAAATTTTTGTGGAATTTTGATGTTTCCGTGTGCCTAAATGATAACCGATGAAGTTTGAGTTGGTTGAGTGTGTTTTCTGTGGTCTCTGGTCGTGTTTTCATGATTTTTTTACAGGTTTTAAGTGTTGTACAAGAGTTTCTGAATTTTTCTGAGAAGTCTGTAAAATTTTCTAAGTAAACCAGAGACAACACACGGCCGTGTGGAATTAACACACGGCCGTGTGTTACCATCAGGGCTCAACCAGTGAAGCCACAGGGGCGTGACCTTGCCCCTGTGAAAAACTCCAGAAGGGGCACACGGCCGTGTGGAATTAACACACGGCCGTGTGAATACTCTGCATAACCCCTCTTTCTCCTGAGAATTCACAGGGGCATGTGGCTGGCCCTGTGAGAGCACTTGTGAATGGCACACGGCCGTGTGGACTACTTACCAATTCTCGGGATGTACCAGAGAAGCCACAGGGGCGTGTGGGTGCCCCTGTGACTGGCCTTGTGTTCTTGGCCAGGTTGGGCACACGGCCGTGTGCAATTAACACACGGCCATGTGAAATATGATAGAGGCCTTCTGAATTTTCCCGTTAATCCACAGGGGCGTGGACCAGCCCCTGTGAGAACCCCTGTGAAGGCACACGGCCGTGTGGAATTTACACACGGCTGTGTAAGGTAGTCCAGAGAGTGAACAGAGTGCGCACAGGGGCGTGTGTTGGCCACTGTGAACCCTAATTTCAGAGGCACACGGCCGTGTAACATGTTCACACGGCCGTGTGAATTTCCAGAACTTCAAAAGCCGCGCGTTTTCATTTATAGTTCACTCGTGCCTCTTGATTCTTCCACTCTAAACTTCTCTATTACCCTCTCTACTAGTTTCCTGACCGTCTCAGAGGATTTTTGAGGTTTTATTGGAGTTATTTTTCGGCCTATTTTAAGTTTTTCACATTCACTCCGTCGGTATGAACTTCAAAACCTTTTTCTTCGTTAATTCTCAATTTGATTATTTCTTAGTTGATTATTTCGCTTGTTTTTAATGATTATCATGTATGCGAATGTGTTTAGAATGAGTTTAGAATAAATTTGGATGTAAATTTTGGATTCTTCAACCCACGGCCGTGAGGCTCTCTCCGCCAGAAGCTCCACACGGGCGTGTGGAATTAACACACTGATGAGTCGCCGCGCGACACGCTAAAGAAACGAGCACGCGACTCCCCGGCCGCAAGTGCACGGGTCGTCAAGTAATAACCTCTCGTGCGAACACAAGAGGGTCGTATTCCCAAGGGCCCCAAGATCTGCTATTACTTCCCCCTAGGTATCACTATCTAGTCTACCAAATCAAGAGTTTAATATAAACACAAATAGGAAAATTAAATAAAAGAAAAGCTATAAACAAAATGGACTAAGGCACACCAAACAGACAATTTGAAAGATAAGTGGCGATGAGGATTAGAGGCCTCGGGCAAGGATCCCCTCGGGGGAAGAACAAGATAGAATGGATGAACTTAGGAAATTAAGTGCTAAGTTGGCTAGAGTTGGTCCGCTAGACTCGGATATCGACTACCCCGGAACCTCCGTAGTGTAGCCCTAATCCAGTACAGGTTCCTCTATCCAGAAGATACCCCTACGATGTCATTAGGAATAGGGAGTCTTGCCTAGGGTAATTCTAATGCGCGCTCTCGGCTAGAACCACCCTAAGGCTCGCGGGGAGCTACCGGCACCCGGAACCTCCGGTGTACCGATACATTGAATCCCCCTTCAAACATTGTGCGACCTAATACATGCAAGCATCCCGCTATACAAGCATCATTCAAGAATCAAAACCTACGGAATCCATCCATTGTAGGTTGAACATGAAAACAATAGAATGAAACCAACAAACATGCCAACAATCAATTAATTAACAATCATCATCCATCCATACAAACAAGTTCCTCTCCCAAGGTTCACCGGAGCCCGGAGACCTTGGGAGGCTAGTTCCACATCAAAGGAAGAAATACAAGATATAATCAATGAAAATGCTCATAAGAAACTCCCTCAGATGTAGGCTAGAAGGTGGAGACGAAGACTCGCCGGATCCGCGCCGATGAGCCCCTTGATGTGTTCCTTGAGCGCTTCCTTCTTCTCCCTTTGAGTTCTTGATCTTCAAATCGCCTCTCCAATCCCTTGATGATGATGGAGAATGATGGAGATGATGGTGAGAATGGAGGAGATGCTGGTGGAGAAGGATGGAGAGAATGGTGGCAAAAGACAAGCTTCCAAATGACCTAGAAAGCCTTAAATAACCCAAACAAAGCCTCATCAGCCCGTGCGTGTGCGGGCACTGTGCGGGCCGCACAGTGCCCGCACACCCTTCTGTCTACCTTGTGCGGGTGGTGTGCGGGCGCACAGTGCCCGCACACTGCTACAGTGCCGGTGCTACAGTGGATATCTACAGTGCTGGCGCTACAGTACCGATGCTACAGTGACCGCGACTGAAAATCCACCCTTTTCTTGCCCAAAACTTGTCACAAATGGTTCATCCTTGCGCAAATGGTCCTCAAAACCCTGAAACAAAAATAAAACATCAAATGCGCAAAATGTCACCGAAAACTAGCACAAGTTGCATGAAAGTAAATAAACATCATAGCTAAAACATGATGTATTTAGGCACTTATCAAATACCCCCCACTTAAGCATTTGCTTGTCCCCAAGCAAACGGACATGGAAAACCAGGGATACTGATAAGTGACTAAATACACAACCTCAGGCTAAAAAGGAATGTATCATAGCAAGAATGAAACTCAAAACACCAAGCAAGGACCACTCGAGATTATTCGTGCATTCATCGGCCGTGTCATGATGTGTGTGTGCAAATCCCCTAGTTCGAAGCCCTGTAGTCCAAACAAGGTAGACAGGACCCCGAGGACCACTTCTTGAAGCAATTCACGCCACCTAGTGGAATACGGCCTTGAGGTGGTAGAAATACTTCTAGTAGAGTCGTAAGGATCCTTCCTCTTATTTTCGAACAATAACCGGTCGAAATTTATTTTTCTGTACGCAATAAGTTTATCTTTTTCTTTTCCGGGACTAACATGAACTGCAAATCCACATTACCTGGAGCTTTGCACATTCATGTAAACGCGCTCATGTCCTTATAGCTTTTGGCGAGAGGAACACTCTGGTTAGGAGCCAGAACCCCAGGTTACTTCGCTATTAGGACAGAGGAGCACTGTCCATGTTTTTATTCACTTTGCCTCTTTTTTTTTTTTTTTTTTTTTTTCGACCGTATTGCAAAAAAGAACAAGAAGAAGGTCCTTAAAACCCTATTAGAAGGTATTCTAACACGTCAAGGCGCGAAACCACTAGTATGGGTTAGCAACTAAGAGGGTCACGAAAGTGCTGTGGTCCCTCGCCTAGATGTCCAGGGTTCTACCTAAGGGAATAGTGCGAGAATTGCCTAGAATGACATGAAAATCTCAAGTGTGCAAGGTCCCATGAAGCTTAGCATTTATCACAGTTTCGAGCTATAATACGATCACAAATAAGTATGCCATCCTAGGTTTTACAATCATGCAATAATTCAACAATTTTCATACAAGTTCACGAAACAAGTAGTAAAGCTCAGACATGCATACCCACCCCCCACTCAAAGCAGTACATTGCCCTCAATGTACCTAAGTCGGCAGTAGATAAAGAATACGCAATAAAAATAGAGGAGGTAGGTTCGTGAACTTCCCTGAGTCTCAAAACATAATCTTGAAGTCCATGAGATCAGGGTGGGCAATGAGGAATCATGTAGATGTTGGGAGAGAAGAAAGCACAAGATGCTCCAATTCCACCTGCAAGGTAGAAAGGATCATCAACTCAAGGTATCCATCACTCACAAGAAGAAAATAAAAACAAACAAACAAACACACAAAGCTAAGAACAAAGAAAACAAGAAATACGAAAAACAATGTGTGGGTGCTCGAGTAAAAATTTCCAAATCAATGCTTGGCAAAACTTGAAAACAAATGATATAAGATTATGCATTTCCAAGTTTACAACATTCTAACATCAAGAAGCTTTGGAATTACAACAAATTCAAACAATGAAACACAATAAAGATGAGAGATACGCTTATACCCAAAGCTAGACGAAAAAAATTCAAACATGTTGGTGAAAACTCGATGAAAACAATAGATCGACAAAATTAAAACTCAAAAAAAATGATGAGAACTTTAAGATCAATGAAAGGTTGGCCAAATGAGGAGGCAAACTAAGAGGATTCACCAAAAAAAATTGGAGAGAAATCGGGTGAAAGGAAGGCGGAGAAATCAGCCCCAAAGATGCTGAAATTTGGCTGAAAAATGGGCTGAAATGGCTGTGTGCGGGCTGTACACAGCCCACGCATGCGTGTGCGGGCTGTGTGCAGCCCGCACACCCTTCTGGTGCCTGTGTGCGGCCTGTGTGCGGCCCCACACACTGGCCGCACACCCTACAGCCTGGTGTGTGCGGTTGATGTGCGGGGCTGCACACAGCCCGCACAGGGCTCTGTCTGGTGTGTGCGGGTGGTGTGCAGGGCCGCACACTGCCCGCACACCCCTAAAATCTGTGCTTTTAGCCTTGAAATGTTTTAAAACTCCTCCCAAAACCTAGTATTCTCAACCCTACATGCGTAAAATTCATGAAAACACAAAGATGATCATAAATCAATGAAGAAAACACCAAGAATCACCAACATGAATTAAAATACCAATCCAAGCACAACAAGAAATAAGAGCATGAAATGAATGCAACCACACAAAGCTAAACAACCAAAACTAAGAAAACTACAACATACAAACAAACCAAACAAAATACGAAAATTGAAACCTTGGGTTGCCTCCCAAGAAGCGCTTGTTTAACGTCACGAGCTTGACGTACCTTCTTACCTCATGGAGGCTTGAAGACGGTGTGCTCCTCCCGGCCAATTGTGGCATAGCTACTACCAAAAAAAATGAAACGTACCTGCCGGGATGGTGCCGAGTTGGAGGTTAAGGATGAATTACCTTTCGGCCTCCAAGGAAAAAGCTTGGGCCGGGAATTGTGCAATTTGAACTTGGGCGGATCCTTGAATGGCTTGAACCTCCTCCCCGCTTCTTCCTTAGTCCCGACAAGATTTATTTGGAGCACCCCACCAAGGTATTTTGGCCTCCATGGGAAAAGCTTCGGTCGAGAACTATTCAATCTTGGCATAGGTGGGTCATCGGATGACTTCAACATCCTACCCACATCTCCTTCCTCGACACTTGCTAAACTACCTTGAATTACCCATACCACTTGTTTAGGCCTCCAAGGAAATATTTTTGGTCGGGAATTGTCCAAGCCTGGCATTGGTGGGTTAATGGGCGGCATCATTTTTCTACCCACATCATCAAAGACAATTCCCGAAAATTTTTTAGTGCACAAAACCAAAATGGGCAGGTGGGTGGAATGGTCAATGTTGAGGCAAGTAGCTTCTTCATTTGTGATTGACGGACTTGATTCTACTTCCTCACATCTATCAATGGCCTGGCTTGCTCCAATCTCCCTGTCTTCTTCCATAGCATCTACAGGTAGAACTTCAACAGCTTGCTCATTATTCTTGTTTTCCGCATCCATTAGTTTGAGAAGTTCTACCACTTGTTTTTCGATTCTATGAATAGATGCTTGGACAATTGTCACGCTTTCTTCCAACACATCCAAACGAGAGTCAGTGATTTGCATGAACTTGGCTAAGATATCTTCAGTGGTATACGTCCTCTTCGTTGGTGGTTGTGGGGGTTTTGGCAGCAGTCCAAGGTTAGAGGGCTCCCATTGTTGTCCATAATGATGTGATGAAAAATTTAGGTGCCCTCGCTGATATGGATTGTATACATGTTCGAATTGATTGGTACTGCATGCCCTCAAGGCCTGATATTCATTGATTTGCCATTTTTCAAGATAAAAATTTGCACCACCCGTAGTCTCATGAAAACACATTGCCCTGTGCACAAAACAAACAAACAAAAAATTAAGGTATAAAAGAAAACAAGAATATTTACAAAACAAAAGATAAATGACTAGAGTAGCAAGCTAGAAGTTTTCCTAGCATTCTCGGATGTCCCCGGCAGCGGCGCCAAAAACTTGATGAGTCGCCGCGCGACACGCTAAAGAAGCGAGCACGCGACTCCCCGGCCGCAAGTGCACGGGTCGTCAAGTAATAACCTCCCGTGCGAACACAAGAGGGTCGTATTCCCAAGGGCCCCAAGATCTGCTATTACTTCCCCCTAGGTATCACTATCTAGTCTACCAAATCAAGAGTTTAATATAAACACAAATAGGAAAATTAAATAAAAGAAAAGCTATAAACAAAATGGACTAAGGCACACCAAACAGACAATTTGAAAGATAAGTGGCGATGAGGATTAGAGGCCTCGGGCAAGGATCCCCTCGGGGGAAGAACAAGATAGAATGGATGAACTTAGGAAATTAAGTGCTAAGTTGGCTAGAGTTGGTCCGCTAGACTCGGATATCGACTACCCCGGAACCTCCGTAGTGTAGCCCTAATCCAGTACAGGTTCCTCTATCCAGAAGATACCCCTACGATGTCATTAGGAATAGGGAGTCTTGCCTAGGGTAATTCTAATGCGCGCTCTCGGCTAGAACCACCCTAAGGCTCGCGGGGAGCTACCGGCACCCGGAACCTCCGGTGTACCGATACATTGAATCCCCCTTCAAACATTGTGCGACCTAATACATGCAAGCATCCCGCTATACAAGCATCATTCAAGAATCAAAACCTACGGAATCCATCCATTGTAGGTTGAACATGAAAACAATAGAATGAAACCAACAAACATGCCAACAATCAATTAATTAACAATCATCATCCATCCATACAAACAAGTTCCTCTCCCAAGGTTCACCGGAGCCCGGAGACCTTGGGAGGCTAGTTCCACATCAAAGGAAGAAATACAAGATATAATCAATGAAAATGCTCATAAGAAACTCCCTCAGATGTAGGCTAGAAGGTGGAGACGAAGACTCGCCGGATCCGCGCCGATGAGCCCCTTGATGTGTTCCTTGAGCGCTTCCTTCTTCTCCCTTTGAGTTCTTGATCTTCAAATCGCCTCTCCAATCCCTTGATGATGATGGAGAATGATGGAGATGATGGTGAGAATGGAGGAGATGCTGGTGGAGAAGGGTGGAGAGAATGGTGGCAAAAGACAAGCTTCCAAATGACCTAGAAAGCCTTAAATAACCCAAACAAAGCCTCATCAGCCCGTGCGTGTGCGGGCACTGTGCGGGCCGCACAGTGCCCGCACACCCTTCTGTCTACCTTGTGCGGGTGGTGTGCGGGCGCACAGTGCCCGCACACTGCTACAGTGCCGGTGCTACAGTGGATATCTACAGTGTTAGCGCTACAGTACCGATGCTACAGTGACCGCGACTGAAAATCCACCCTTTTCTTGCCCAAAACTTGTCACAAATGGTTCATCCTTGCGCAAATGGTCCTCAAAACCCTGAAACAAAAATAAAACATCAAATGCGCAAAATGTCACCGAAAACTAGCACAAGTTGCATGAAAGTAAATAAACATCATAGCTAAAACATGATGTATTTAGGCACTTATCACACACGGCCGTGTGGATTTCTGCAGAATGAGTTTTTGGACTGATTCTTGAAAATTTTCTTTTGCAACTTTGCAGATATGTCTTCTAGGTCTAAGAAAGCCGCAGGCAAGCGTCCACGAGTAGCTACTCCACCCCCCGAGGAGATGGAGTTTGATATACCCGAGCACAGAGAACGGTTCAAGAAACTTTCGGCACTTCGATTTGGACAGTCGCGCTACCCAGATTTGAGCGTATTGAGAGACATACAGGGGGGCGATGCCATAGCCACAGAGGTGGAGGAGTTGCTGGCTGTAGGCAGTTGGGGTCGAATGTTATCTATTCGAGAGCCAGCAATTCGAGCAATCACTCTCGAGGTTTTATCGACATTCGAGTTCGACCGAGGGTATGATAGCTTCACAAATGGCGAGACGATCCAATTTCGTGCCCTTGGTTGACACTTCAGCATCAGCGTTACCCAGTTCTCGATCGTGATGGGCCTGTATGATCAGGTATATACCGAGACAGAGGAGTACGCATTACTGCCCACTGATTATCCGGGGACCCTGACACCTCAGAGGATCTATAGGGCGTTGTGCGGGGATGGGCAGTACGAGCCGGGGGTTTCGAAGGCGACATTTCTTTCCCAGCCAGCGTATAGGTACATTCATGCCATCCTGAGCAGTTCTGTCAGTGGCTGAGGGGACAGTACAAGGGTATTGAGCAGACAGGAGCTGCTATACTTACACTCCATGCTACAGGGTGAGCCACTCCACCTGGGGCACATTCTAGCCGAGTACATGCGCCACCAGGGCCAGTACCCCAGGATTGGAGTCATCTTCGCAGGTCCCTACATCACATGCCTCATCATAGGCCTGGGACTTAGAGATGGGGTGCGCGGGGCCGAGAAGATCGCTACACCAGCCCCGCTCACCAGAGAGACATTGAGACTTATGGGGATGGTCCGCATACCAGGGCTGGGAGTCTATACTATGATCATACCCCAGTCAGAGCAGGTCGAGGGGTCCCATGCAGCGTTAGAGCCACCCCCCAGTGGATATAGAGGCAGGGGCAGAGGCCGAGGCACCCCCCACAGCACCGGAGCCACCTCCAGTGCGCATCTTTTCTCCCTCTCGAGGCCAGGACAGGTTCGAGTGCCTCGAGAGCGCCGTGGGTATTATGCAGACAGAGCTGGCCGAGATGAGGGCCGCACAGGCAGCAGGGTTTGCCGAGTTGAGGGCCACTCAGGCATCACAGTTCGCTCATCTATCGGCACAGCTTGCCACAGTGATACAGTTGTTCGAGCGATCAGTGGTGCGACCTCGACGAGTCCCTTCACCGACTCCACCTCCATCTCCATCAGCATCAGATCCACCAGTCCCAGCAGTAGCAGCAGCACCAAAGGATCCACAGCAAGACACCAACGCTGAGGCGTCGTAGTTTTATTTTATTTTACTTTTGTCGCACTTTTATTTTCATATTCTGTTGGACTTGTAGTACCCAGAAAGGACTCTTCCTCTGGGTTTGCATTTATTTTTCTCTTGTTTTGTCTCGAGTTGTATCTCATTATCATATCTTTATATACTCGAGCTTTATTTTAGTTTTTATTGAGTTATACTGAACCCTTGTGTATGTGTGCGCAGATGGTCTTGGATGTAAGGAATTTGAGGAATAATCATAGGCACGGTCAAGGACCGTGTGTGCTCCACAAACCATTGAGACTCAACTCTCAATGACCTAGCTCCATCAAACACAACACTTGGAGTTCAGGGGAGTAATGTTTCAATTGCCCACTTCCACACTAATTGTTTTTAAATGTTTACTCATTATTGTGCTTAGATGCGTACATTGGGGACAATGTACATCTTAAGTGTGGGGGGGAGATCACATTGCACACACTTTTACTTGTGCGCTCAATTGTTTATGCTTATGTAGCCTATGGCGGTTCACCTTAGTTGCAACGGTTGTATTCTTAGAGTCTAGGAGAATTTTTAACATTGTATCTATCATGCTCTAGTTTTTACTTGAATTTCTAGGGAATTTTTTCTCGATTACAACTCATTGCACTACTCACTCTTGAAATCTTTTGGAAACTTGAGCTCGAAGTTTTAAGGACTAGTTTAGTACTACGCTAGTAAGTTGTGAAGTCTTATGTAGCTAAAAAAAACAAAAAAAAAACAAAAAAAACCTAGCTTGTGAATATTATCGTAGCTTTTATTTGTGCATTTGGGGTGGAAAGAGCTACCTCCTATGAAGTATGAAGCTACTGTCATAAGTCGGATACAAGTTATGCCCTAATGAGAGAAAGAGCTATCTCATGGGAAGCGTGAAAGCTACTACCCCGGTAGAAAGAGCTACCTCCTCGAAAGTGTGAAAGCCACCTTTGGCGGCCGCCTAGGAAAGGCTACCTTAGAGGTTGAGTGAAGCTACTACTTCCTTACTTTGTGTATATGAATAAGTCCTTATAACAAGAGTTTGGAGAGTACTCGTTGGTTCTCTTGAGTGAAAACTTGCACACACTTACACGTTTTCGAGTTATTATCCTTTTTGATTTGAGTTTTTGACTAGAGTATTGGTAATCTTATGCAATATTTTGATTTCCCCTTACTTGTAGAGTGCTTCTTTTGCATACTTTTGTTGAACCTAAGGCCGAGCACTTTCAATTGTTCTTCCCAAGTACTTTTGATGGTCGTCACGCAACACGCTAAAGAAGCGAGCACGCGACTCCCCGGCCGCAAGTGCACGGGTCATCAATTAATAACCTCTCGTGCGAACACAAGAGGGTCGTATTCCCAAGGGCCCCAAGATCTGCTATTACTTCCTCCTAGGTATCACTATCTACTCGATCAATTCAAGAGTTGTTGAATAAAACACAAATACGAAAATATAAATAAAAGAAAAGCTATAAACAAAATGGACTAAGGCGCACCATACAAGCAATATAAAGAACAAGTAGCAATGAAAACTAGAGGCCTCGGGCGAGGATCCCCTCGGGAGAAGAACAAGTTAGGATGAATATTGGAAATTGAGTACTAAGTTGGCTAGGTTTAATCCGCTAGACTCGGGAGTCGACTACCCCGGAACCTCCGTAGTGTAGCCTTAATCCAGTACAGGTTCCTCTATCTAGAAGATACCCCTACGATGTCATTGGGAACAGGGAGTCTCGATTAGGGTTATTCTAATGCGCGCTTTCGGCTAAAACAACCCTAACCACGCGGAAAGCTACCGGCACCCGGAACCTCCGGTGTACCGGCACATTAAATACCCCTTCAATCATTGTGCGACCTAATACATGCAAGCATCCCGCCATACACATACAATTCATGAATCAAAACCTACGGAATCCATCCATTGTAGATTGAACATTAAAACAATAGATTGAAATCAAACAAACAAGCCAACAATCATCTATAAATAAGTATCATCATCCATAGAAGTTCCTCTCCCAAGGTTCACCGGAGCCCGGTGGCCTTGGGAGCCTAGTTCCACATCAAAAGAGAGAATACGCAAGATAATCAATGAAAATGCTCATAAGAAACTCCCTCAGATGTAGGCTAGACGGTGGTGATGAAAGCTCGCCGGATCCGGGCCGATCAAGCTCCGTGATGACAACCTTGAGTGCTTCTTTCTTCTCCCCTTGAGTTTTGCTCTTCAAGTTGCCTCTCCAATCCGGTGGCGATGATGGAGAATGATGGAGATGATGGTGGAGGATGGTGGAGATGATGGTGGAGAAGAGTGGAGAGGATGGTGGCCAAAGACAAGTCTCTCAAAAGCCCTAAGTTCTCTTATAAAGCTTCAAAATCCCGGATCTGCCCGTGTGTGTGCGGGCTGTGTGCGGGCTGCACACAGCCCGCACACCTTTCTGTCTCCCTTGTGCGGGTGGTGTGCGGGGCCGCACAGTGCTACAGTAAATGTCTACAGTGCGTGTGATCTTCAATATATTCTTCGATGATGCCAAAAGAAGCTCAAACACGCACTAGATGGTCGTCCGATGTCCTGAAATGATAATTAACAAGAAAAGAGCGTAAAGGGCATCGGAGTCATAGAAAAATGCATGAAAGTGTATAAAATATATATAATAAACGTGATGTATTTAGACACTTATCAAATACCCCCCTACTTGAGCGTTTGCTTGTCCCCAAGCAAACAACCATGAAGAAGAAAAGGGATTGATAAGTGGCTAAATTCACAACCTCCGGCTTAAGTGTAAGTGTACAATAGAAATGGTAAAACTCATGATACTAAGAACAAACCGCTTAAGAAATTTCATGCATTCAACGGCAATGATATAGTGTGTGTGTGTGCAACTCCTCTATTTCGAAGCCCTGTAGTCCAAGTCAGGTAGACATAACCCCGAGGACCACATCTTGCGGCAAATCACGCCACTTAGTGGAATTCGGCCTTGAAGTGGTAGAGATTCTCCTAGTAGGCTCCCAAGGATCTTTCCTCTATTGTTCGAACAACCACCGGTCGTTACATTTTCTTCTGTTCTACACATATATGTACATGTATAAGTATATATTTACACACATATTTTTTTCTGGACTAACATGAATTGCAAATCCACATTACCTGGAACTTTGCACATTCATATAAACACGCTCATGCCTTTATAGCGTTTGGTGAGAGGCACACTCTGGTTAGGAGCAAGAACCCCAGGTTACTTCGCTAGTAGGGCAGAAGAACACTGTCCTTTTTTTTTTTTTTTTTTTTTTATACCGTGTTGAGCGAAAAACATAGAGGAAAGTCCTTAAGAGTCTATTAGGAGAAATACCTAACACGTCAAAGCACGAAACCCCACGAATGGGTTAGCCACTAAGAGGGTCACGAAGGTTACTACTTTCCTAGCCTAGGTGTCCAAGGTTCTACATAGGAGGTTAAGTGATGGAATGCCGAGAATGACACAAAATTCTTAAGAGTGCAGGGTTATGAGTAGCTTAGCATCTATCATTGTTCTACACTATCATACACCTACAAGAATCATTCATGCCATCCTTGGTTTACTAACATGCAAAGTTGTTCAAAAATTCTTAAAGTTCACGAAAATCATGAAAGTCCACCCCCCTACTTAAAGTAGTACATTGTCCCCAATGTACCTAAATCAGCAGCTCAGTGAAATATATGCAATTAAAGCAAGGTAAGAGGGTTTCGTGAACTTCCCCGAGTCTCCAAGTATAATCTTGAAGTCCATGAGATCAGGGTGGCCAATGATGAATCTTGTAGATGTTGGGAGAGAAAAATGCACTAGATGCTCCAATTCCACCTGCAAGGTAGAGAAGAACATCATCTCAAGGTATCCATCACACACACAAAAATAAAATACAACAAACACACAAATAAGCAAGGCTAAGAACAAAGAAAACAAGAAATATGAAACACAATGTGTGGGTGCTCGAGTGAAACTTTCCAACTCAATGCTTGGCAAAACTTGAAAAGAAATAATATAAGAGCATGCAAATTCAAGTTAAAGACATTCTCACATCAAAGAGTTTGGGATTTAAAACAATTTTAAACAATGAAAATCAACAAAGATGAGAGATACGCAAAAACCCAAACCTAGATGATAAAGTTCAAAGATGTCGGTGAAAACTCGATGGAAACAATAGATCGACAAAATTAAAACTCAAAAATGATGAGAACTTTAAGATCAATGAAAGGTTGGCCAAATGAGGAGGTAAATGAAGAGGAAACATAAAAAAAAATTGGAGAAAAATCGGGTGAAAGGAAGGCGAAGAAATCTGCCCCAAAGATGTTGAAAATTGAGTTGAAAATGGGCTGAAAAGGCTGTGTGCGGGCTGTGTGCAGCCCCGCACACCACCCGCACACACTAGGCTGTAAGGTGTGTGGCTTGTGTGCAGGGCCGCACACAGGCTGCACACAAGCTCTAGAAGGGTGTGCGGCCCAAGTGTAGGGCCGCACACAGGCCGCACAAAGGCTCCAGAAGGGTGTGCGGCCCGTGTGCAGGGCCGCACACAGGCCGCACATAGGCTCCAGATGGGTGTGCGGCCTGTGTGTAGGGCCACACACTGCCCGCACACCCCATAAAATTTATTGTTCCGGCCTTGACATGTCATGAATCACCTCCCAAAAACTATCATTCTCAACCCTACATGCATAAAACTCATCAAAACACAAGGATGATCATAAATCAATGAAGAACACACCAAGAATCGCCAACATGAATGAAAATACAAATCCAAGCAATACAAGCAATAAAAACATGAAAAGAATACAACCACACAAAGTTAAAAAAAATAAAACTAAGAAAACTATGACACACAAACAAACAAAGCAAAATACAAAATTTGACACCTTGGGTTGCCTCCCAAGAAGCGCTTGTTTAACGTCACGAGATTGACGTACCTCTCTTACCTCATGGAGGCTTGAAGATGGTATGCTCCTCCCGGCCAAGAATGGCATAGCTACTACCAAAGAATATGAAACGTACCTGCCGGGATGGTGTTGATGTGGAGGTCAAGCATGCACTACCTTTTGGCCTCCATGGAAAAAGCTTGGGACGGGAATTGTGCAATTTGAACTTGGGCGGATCCTTGGATGGCTTGAACCTCCTCTCCGCTTCTTCTTGATTCCCAGCCCAAATTCCTTTGAGTATCCCACCAACCTGTTTGGGTCTCCAGGGAAAGAGCTTTGGTTGAGAACTATCCAAGCTTGGCACGGGTGGGTTCACGGATGGCTTCAAACTCCTACCCACATATCCTTCCTCAACCATGGTGGAATAGTCAACCATTGCCCACAGAATTTGCTTGGGCCGCCACGTAAATATTTTTGGTTGGGAATTGTCCAGTCCAGGCATAGGTGGGTTCATTGATGGTTTCATTTTTCTACCCTCATCCTCGAAGACAATTCCCAAAATTTTCTTAGTGCACAAGACCAAAATGGGCAAATGAGTGGAATGATCGATGTTGAGGTAAGTAGCATCTGCAATTATGCTTGATGAACTTGTTTCTACTTCCTCACACTCTTTTCTGGCCAGGTTTTCTACAATCCCCCCAACTTCGTCCATAGCATCTACGGGTGGAACTTCTATAGCTTGCTCATTATTCTTGTTTTCCTCATCCATTAATTTGAGAAGTTCTACCACTTGTTCCTCGATTCTATGAATAGATGCTTGAACAATTGTCACGCTTGCTTCCAACGCATCCAAACGAGAGTCAGTGATTTGCATGAACTTGGCTAAGATGTCTTCAGTGGTATACGTCCTCTTCGTTGGTGGTTGTAGGGGTTTTGGCAGCAGTCCAAGGTTAGAGGGCTTCCATTGTTGTCCATGGTGATGCGATGAATAATCTAGGTGCCCTCGCTGATATGGATTGTATACATGCTCGAACTGATTGGTACTGCATGCCCTCAAGGCCTCATACTCATTGATTTGCCATTTTTGAAGATGAAAATTTGCACCACCAGAGGCTTCTTGATAACCCATTGCCCTGTGCACAAAACAAAATAAAAAAAAATTAAGGTATAAAAGAAAACAAGAATATTTACAAAAGAAAAGATAAATGACTAGAGTAGCGAGCTAGAAGTTTTCCTAGCATTCATGGATGTCCCCAGCAGCGGCGCCAAAAACATGATGGTCATCGCGCGACACGCTAAAGAAGCGAGCACGCGACTCCCCGGCCGCAAGTGCACGGGTCGTCAATTAATAACCTCTCGTGCGAACACAAGAGGGTCGTATTCCCAAGGGCCCCAAGATCTGCTATTACTTCCTCCTAGGTATCACTATCTAGTCGATCAATTCAAGAGTTATTGAATAAAACACAAATACGAAAATATAAATAAAAGAAAAGCTATAAACAAAATGGACTAAGGCGCACCATACAAGCAATATAAAGAACAAGTAGCAATGAAAACTAGAGGCCTCGGGCGAGGATCCCCTCGGGAGAAGAACAAGTTAGGATGAATATAGGAAATTGATTGCTAAGTTGGCTAGGTTTAATCAGCTAGACTCGGGAGTCGACTACCCCAGAACCTCCGTAGTATAGCCCTAATCCAGTACAGGTTCCTCTATCTAGAAGATACCCCTACGATGTCATTGGGAACAGGGAGTCTTGATTAGGGATATTCTAATGCGCGCTTTCGGCTAAAACAACCCTAACCAAGCGGGGAGCTACCGGCACCCGGAACCTCCGGTGTACCGGCACATTAAACCCCCCTTCAATCATTGTGAGACCTAATACATGCAAGCATCCCGCCATACACATACAATTCATGAATCAAAACCTACGGAATCCATCCATTGTAGATTGAACATTAAAACAATAGATTGAAATCAAACAAACAAGCCAACAATCATCTATAAATAAGTATCATCATCCATAGAAGTTCCTCTCCCAAGGTTCACCGGAGCCCGGTGGCCTTGGGAGCCTAGTTCCACATCAAAAGAGAGAATACACAAGATAATCAATGAAAATGCTCATAAGAAACTCCCTCAGATGTAGGCTAGATGGTGGTGATGAAAGCTCGCCGGATCCGCGCCGATCAAGCTCCGTGATGACAACCTTGAGTGCTTCCTTCTTCTCCCCTTGAGTTTTGCTCTTCAAGTTGCCTCTCCAATCCGGTGGTGATGATGGAGAATGATGGAGATGATGGTGGAGGATGGTGGAGATGATGGTGGAGAAGAGTGGAGAGGATGGTGGCCAAAGACAAGTCTCTCAACAGCCCTAACTTCTCTTATAAAGCATCAAAATCCCGGTTCTGCCCGTGTGTGTGCGGGCTGTGTGCGGGCTGCACACAGCCCGCACACCCTTCTGTCTCCCTTGTGCGGGTGGTGTGCGGGGCCTCACAGTGCCCGCACACTGCTACAGTACCGGTGCTACAGTAAATGCCTACAGTGCGTACCTACAGTAACGGCCTGAAAAGCCACTCTTTTCTTGCCCGAAATATGAGGATGCGTGTGAGCTTCAATATATTCTTCGATGATGCCAAAAGAAGCTCAAACATGCACTAGATGGTCTTCCGATGTCCTGAAATGATAATTAACAAGAAAAGAGCGTAAAGGGCATCGGAGTCATAGAAAAATGCATGAAAGTGTATAAAATATATATAATAAACGTGATGTATTTAGACACTTATCAACTTTCACGTTCTATCTTGCTTGAGGACAAGCAAAAGCTTAAGTGTGGGGGGATTTGATGAGTGCTCGTGTAGTAATGATGCGAAGCATTATTATCTTGCAATAAGTATTAATTTATTCAGATTTTATCACTAAATATGTGCATTTGTTTACTTTTGCGCATTGTAGGTTTATGGGGCTAATTTGGAGAATAGGAACGAAATTAGATCGTGTTCACCATTGTTGGGGAGTTTTCGAACCAAACAAGGACAAGGCACAAGCCCGGACTTGTGAGTGTGTGCCAACCTCCCTTTGGAGGGGCACAAAGGCAGTCACATTCACAACAAGTCCGACTTGTGTAGTTTAGGAGAACTCTACCAAAGAGAAGACTTCAAGCAATCGACACGATCTACCATTGATTGTGTGCCCAATTCAATGGCCTCGGTGGAGAACAACGTATTCAGAAGCATTTCGGCAAGTACTGTAGCAGCACCGTAGCTTGTTACTGTAGCAATTCACTTCTGCCGAAGATCGGGAGTCCAGAGAGTTCACACGGGCGTGTGGAATTAACACACGGCCGTGTGAAATATTTTCCAGCAAGCCAGAGACTTCACACGGGCGTGTGGAAATTCCACACGGCCGTGTGAAGTAATTTTTCAGGAAAGACAGAAGCTTCACACGGGCATGTGGAAATTCCACACGGCCGTGTGAAGCCCCGATAAGTTCAAAATTAAAGCCGCACTCAGCCTATCTAAAGCCCGATTTGGAGACTTTTTGGGCATCTTTTGACCTATCTTTCTTCTCAACTTCTGGAGGGTGCGGCTAGGGTTTCGGAGAGGATTTTGTGGAGGATTGGAGCGCGCCATCGGCATCGTCACCGACGTTCGACGGCTGCACAAGACCACGGCCACACCATACGCGAGGAGGTTTTCATTGATGTCTTTAGTTTGTGCTTTCTTTCATAAATTGATGAACATGTATAGCTCCATGAGGAGCTAAACCCCTCGTGGGTATTCGGACTTGTAAAACTCTAGGATAATTATGTTTCTATGACAATGTTATTATGCTTTTCCAATTTTGATGAATAAATTCGAGTTTTGATTTTAATTATCTTTTGCTATTGTTTTCTCTTAGCCGTGACACTAAGGATTGAGAACAATCTAGGTTATCCTTTGGAGGTGTGACAACTCCTATAGGATTAGACTACCTAAAATTGAAGAGGGTTAAGAGGGAGAGAGTTGTGAGGTAGCACCGTACCCCTTTCCCTTCCGATGTGATTTCTCTCTACCTCCGATTCCTTGATTTATTAGCGGTCAAAATAGAGTGAAGTGCTAGGTAGACATACTCCTCCGGGGCTTTGGGGTGACGTGAATCCTATGCACTGGGCTTAATTTAGACTAGGGTTCTTCCACCTGGACCAAAGGGTTAGAACTACTACACATAGGAACAGGTTTTATCACTAGGAGTCCCTAGAACTTAAAGCAATTCCACGTAGTGTTAGGCTTAGGTAGAAATACTCCCCTGGGGCTTAGTTGAGCAATCAACAGAGTGAAGGGTTGACGTGAATCCTATTGCCGGGACATAGTGCTGGGATTAGTCATGGTTGACCTTAGGTTTGGGACCGTGTGTTTAAGGATTTTCCTCGACTCAATTAACATCAATAGGAAAGTATAATAGCATAGTCTTGCACTAGAAGCATAAGTCCTAGAGGTAACTTGTCCAGATACCCTATTTTCATTCATTGCTAGTCTCTCTCTTTTACTCTTTACGTGCACTTTTCTTTCTTTCATCTTTCTATTCATTTCCCTTGCTTTTATTCTAATTTTCATAAATCCATTTATCACTCCGATTATTGTTTTCTCATATATCGTACGACTGAATAGTAATTTCTCGTATTTTAATCCCTATTCCCTGTGGATTCGACTACCCACTCACTGGGGTAATTTTATTACTTCGACAAGGCCGTGCACTTGCGGTACACACGCAAAAGGTCGTGTCAAGCTATCTCATGAGAAGCGTGAAAGCTACTACCCCTGTAGAAAGAGCTACCTCCTCAAAAGTGTGAAAGCCAACTTTGGCGACCACCTAGGAAAGGGCTACCTTAGAGGTTGAGTGAAGCTACTACTTCCTTACTTTGTGTATATAAATAAGTTCTTGTAACAAGAGTTCGAGGAGTACTCGTTGGTTCTCTTGAGTGAATTCGCACACACTAACACATTTTCGAGTTGTTATCCTTTTTTATTCGAGTTTTTAGCTAGAGCATTGGTAACCTTATGCAATGTTTTGACTTCCCCTTACTTGTAAAATGCTTCTTTTGCACAATCTTGGTGAACATAAGGCCGAGCACTTTCAATTGTTCTTACCAAGTACTTTCACGTTCTATTTTGCTTGAGGACAAGCAAAAGCTTAAGTGTGGGTAGGTTTGATAAGTGCTCATGTTATAGTAATGTAAAGCGTAATTATCTTGCAATGAGCATTGATTTAATCAGATTTTATCACTAAAAAGTGTGCATTTGTTTACTTTTGTACATTGTAGGGTTGTGAAGATAACTTGGAGAAAAAGAACGAAGTTAGATCGTGTTTGCCATTGTTGGGGAGATTCTCGCACTAAGCAAAGAGCAAGGCATGAGCATAGACTGGTGAGTGTGTGACAACCTCCATTGTAGGGTCACAAAGACAGTCACATTCACAATAAGTCTAGCTCGTGCTAACAAGGAGAATTTCACCAATTAGGAGATCTGAAGCAATCGACAGTACTGTAGGGAGTGTTTCGGCGAGTACTGTAGGTAGCTAGCTACTGTTAATTTTCGGCCGGAATTCAGAAAACCCGAGAGTTCACATGCGCGTGTGGAAATTCCATACTGCCGTGTGAAATCCCGATAAGTCCAATTTTAAAGCCGCGACTCAACATTATGAAAGCCCGTTTTGGAGACTGTTAGGGGATCTTTTTGGCTTTTCTTTGTCCTAACTTCTGGAAAGGCGCAGCTAGGGTTTGCAGAGGACTTCATGGAGGTTTGAAGCGCGTCATCGGCGTCAATATCAACGTCCGACGGTGACACATGACCACGGCCACATCGCGCTCAAGGGGGTTTTCATCTATGCATTCAATTTGTGTTCTAATTATTATTTTGATGGATTTGTATAGCTCCATGAGGAGCTAAACCCCTTGTGGGTATTCGGACTTGTAAACCTTAGGATTATTATATATCTTTGACATTGCTATTGTGCTTTTCCATAATTGATGAATTAAGTTGAGTTTCAATCTTAAATTCTTTTCTTTTATTATTGTTTTCCTTTAGCCGTTACACTAGGGTTGAGAACAATCTAGGATATCCTTTGAAGGTATGATAACTCATATAGGATTAGACTACTTAGGTAGATAGACTCCCCTAGGGCTTAGTTGACAGATCAACGAGAGACAAAGGTCGTAGTGAAACCTAATGACCGGATAATAGTATTGGGGTTAGTCACGATTGACCTTAGGTTTGGGACCGTGTATTTAAGGATTTCCTCGACTCAATTAAGATCAATAGGAAGGTATAATAGCATTGTCTTGCACTAGAAGCATAAGTCCTAGGGGTAGCTTGTCCGGATACCCATCTTTTCCATTGCTAGTCCTACTCTTTTACTCTTACTTGCACTCTCTCGTCTTCCACACTTCTCTTTTAATTCTTGCTTTTACCGATTATTTTTGCACTCACTCACTGATTTCTTTCCACACATCACGATAGCTAAATAGTGAAATCTTGTGTCTTAAGTACCTATTCACTGTGGATTCGACTACCCACTCACCGGAGTATTTTATTACTTCGACAACCCGTGCACTTTTGGGCCCCTGTAACTCTCAAACGAATCGCATCGTCCGTCACTCCATTAATCTTCAACATATCGCACACTTTAAGGAAGTTCTATATATGGTTGTTAGGATCTTCATCATCCAACCCATTAAATTACGCGGACGGTTGAAACATCTGAATGAACAACGGCTTCAAATCAAAATTCATTGCTGTAATTGGGGCCTCACAATGCGTGATTGGGTTCCCATAACTGCGGGTCTAGCAAAATTGGACAATGTCCTCTGTTGTTCATTCTGCTCTGCCATTTGCTTCTGACCCTTCTGTATCAATATCGGCTTGATTTGAAGATTATTGTACAGGTTCTTTTCCCTTACGATGCATTCTTCTACCAATTTCCGGGTCTCCTTCAACAAGAATCGAAGGGTTCCCATGGGTCATAACTTGAGCTGAAAACAAAGAAAAGAAAACAAATAAGAACGATGATAGGAAAAAAAAAGTGTGAAATAGAAAACAAAGTGATTAGCTAAAATAGCAAAAAACAAGTATCAAAAATACGCCTACTCCCTGGTAACAGCACCAAAAAACATGACAAACACCTTGCGTGTGTGTTCCGTAAGTGCACGGGTTTGTCGAAATAATAATAGTACCATGGTGAGAGAGTAGTCGAATCCACATGGAGTAATAATAGTACCCTGGTGAGAAGGTACCTTTGCTATTTAATGAACGCGAAATACAGAAAACGATAGCAAGTCAATTGTGTATGTGCAAAAGTAATCAAAAGCAAGAAGAAAATAAAAAGAAGTATGGAAGGTAAGAGAGTGCAAGTAAGAGCAAATAGAGAAGGACAATCAACGAATGAAATAGGGTACCCGGACAAGGTACCCCTAGGATCTATGCTTCTAGTGTAAGACAATGTTATTATACTTTCCTATTGATGTTAAATGAGTCGAGGATATCCTTAAACACATGGTCCCAAACCTAAGGTCAATCGTGACTAACCCCAACACTATGCCCTGGCATTAGGTTTCACTACAACCCTTGACTCTTGTTGACCAATGATAAGTGCTTGATTATACATGTTTTACCTACTTGTTTTACATACATTGAGCATCATTTTACCATTGATTATGTCTCATAAAATGTATTTTGGTGTTCTTTTATGCAATTAGGTTGTGGAAGTGTTAAAGGAGGAAAAGGAAGCAAAGATGGGTTATAAAGACGTATTGTTGGGAGCTTTTGTACAACACAAGTGGCAAGGCACAAGAGGGGATCATGCACATGAGGGTGTGTGCCAACTTCCTGAAGAATTCAAGATAATTTGTGTGATGGAAGGGCACAAGGGCAGTCACACCTTCATGTCCCAACTTGTGTGAAGATAGTTCAAGCTCTCAAATGATGATTCGAAGGAGGAGAAGTCTTATAACTCACCATATGGACGTGTGCCCGACCATGTGGCCTCAAGATGAGAGAGTTTGGATCATGGTTATGACGAGTACTGTAGTAAAAACACTGTTCATTTTACTACAGCAGTACTGTAGCGGAATTACTGTTCACGCGACCGCGTGGGAATTCTGTAGCCCACGCGATCGCGTGGGATCTCACGCGGTCGCGTGAAGACACGTGGCTGGCGCGATTCAGACTTATAAATAGGCCGTTTCGCCGATTCTTTTGATATCTTTTGTGTGCCTTTTGAGTGAGGAAGCGGCTAGGGTTTGAGGAGGAGGTCTTTGCCGAATTGGAGGGCCGTTCTTCACCAACTTTGATAGTTCTTTCCTCCGTCATAGCATCGAGGGAGTCATTGGCGACCTAGCTTCGGAGAAGGATCCTTCAAGACGTTGAGCGACCCATCAAGGCCATCATCACGAATTCAAGGGGGTTTATTTCCATGGTTTACATTGCTTTTCATTGTGTTATGTTTTGCTTTGTAATAAGCCCCATGGAGGGCTAAACCCTAGTAGATACTTGGGCATGTGAACCCTAGGTTTCGATTCATGTATTGACTTTCTTTATGCTTTCTTTTAAATCCGAGTTTATTTGAGTTTCAATCTTGTTTTATCATTGCTTGCATGCCTCATTGATTCGTATGGTTGTTTGGTATGCTTGATTTGTTGCCTTGGTGAGAGAGAGGTCTCCATTAGGGTTAGAACATATGAGATTGAAGAGGGTTGAGAGGGTGAGTCATGAGATAGTGGAGCGTCCCCTTTCCCTTCCGATTAAGTGTTTCCTATCTCCGTATTCCCTAAGATCTATGCAACCATATTTGGTGTGAGGTGTGAGATTTAGATATTTCTCCGCCGGGACCTTGTAGGGGGTTAGGGATCTTCCGCCTAGAAATAGGGTTAGATCTAATTTTAGGAATCGGTTTCACTTTTAGGTATCCCTAAAGCTTATTGCGGTCATATGGGGTGTGAGGTGTTGAGATTGAGCGATTTCTCCACCGGGACCTTGTAGGGGACTAGTATCGGTGGCCTGGAGGCAGGGACCGATTATTCTTGGATTACCTCGACTCATAGAACTCGGTTTAGAAGCATTTAGTTAGTCTTGCACTTCATGATAGAACCTAGGGGGAGCATTGCCCGGGTATCTCATCTTCATTGATTGAGATCTCCCTTTATTTACCTTTTGCCTATTCATCTCTGGTATTAATTTCTATGCACACTAGATCACCACAAAATCACAGTGGTCATTAGGCTAGATTGCAGAGAAGAAGTTAGTACTAGTAGCCCTGTTCCCTGTGGATTCGACTACCCTACTCACCAGGGTAATTATTACTTCGACAACCCGTGCACTTGCGGTACACACACGCAAAGGGGTGTGTCAAGTTTTTGGCGCCGTTGCCGGGGAATAGGATACTAGGAACGCTAGGACTTTGTTGCTCTAGCCATTTATCATTTTCGTTATCTTATCTATTTCATACTTTCTTTTTCTTCCACCGTTCTAATTTGTTTTATTTTGACTTGTGTTACCTTTTCTTGCAAGGTACTTGAATGATGATTGATCCAATTACAAAGTTATATTTTCAGATTGAAGATTTCAGTGGAAAACTTGATAGACTTATTTCTGCACAACAACAACAAAGCAACCAATATCGCAGCACATATCATCCAAATCAATGGAGCTACCCGAACCACTTATGGAATATTGATGGACAGCAATGGGAAGCAGCTATAGAAGAATTTCAGATGGATGAGAAGCATGAGGAGGATGTACTTCGGTTGGAAAGCGTATTAATCAAATTCATTGAAGCAACCGATGCCCGCTTCGAAAATGTTGAAGCCACCTTAAGATGTCATGAAATCTCCATCAAAAACATTGAGCATCACATAGGAGAGATTTTAGACACACTTGCTAGGGAAAAAGAAGAATTTGAACAAGCAAGTCAAGTTTCTTCCATGCATGACAAAGCCATGAACCACATTGATGAAGAAAGGCAAATTGAGTACATTGCTGCAGAAATTGAAAGGATAGAAGAAGAACATCATTTTCAGAATTTGGATTGATTGAATGAAGATTATGCTTGTGTGCAACGAAATTTTCAAGGGGATTTGCTAACATCATGTTCATTTCAAGCTGAAAATACACAAGAAGAAGCAACCCCTAAGGTAATGGAACAAGCACCGTTCTTTGTGATTGATCAACCCATGGAATGCAAGAAAGAGATTTTGGGTTTGGGAGAAGATGTGGGTAGGATATTTAAACCATCCAATGACCCACCGATGCTAATCTTGGACAATTCCCAACCCAAATTGTTTCCTTGGAGGCCAAAGGTAAGATGGTTGGACTCTCCAACGAAAATTCCACCCCGGCAAGTAAATTTTTGGTTTAAAGGAAGTAGCTATGCAATGTCCAGTCGGGAGGAACACACTCTATTCAAGCCTCCATAAGGTAAGGAAGAGGTACGTCAAGCTTAGTGACGTAAAACAAGCGCTACTTGGGAGGCAACCCAAGTTTTAATTGCTTTCTAGTTTAGATTTTAAATTCTATAGTAATAATTACCATGAGTGTGTGCCTTGATTAATTTTTGTTGGTGTTGAACTTTTCAAGGAAAATTTTTGGTGATTTGAAGTGTTTTTCACATGTATGACATGATTCAGGGTGCAATGCATGATAATTGTTGAAGAATAGGGTTAATTTTGAAGTTTGGAGAGCCGCGTGGACTGTCTGCAGAAATTCTGCAGCTCACGTGGCCGCGTGAGATTCTCACGCGGCCGTGTACAGTACCCACGAGGGGGTGTGGAATTTCCACACCCCCATGTGGCTTATATAATGGCTTGAAGGGTTACTATTCATCATCCTTAACCTTGAGCCCTTCATTTCCTCAACTTCCCCTCTCCAAACTTCCCATCCTTAAGATTCCAAATCCATTTTTCTTCGACTTATGTGAGATTTAGAAGTGTTTTGCCGGCATTTGCATCAAGTTTTCTCCATCTATTCGTGTCGGTAAGGCCTCAACTACCCCTATCATGTCCATGCTTTTCATGCTCAATTCCATCGAGTTTTCTTGTTTCTTGAATGATATTTTTCATGGAAAACGTTGTGAAAACACTTAGAAAACATTTAAACCAAGTTTAGTGAGGCGTTGGAGTCCAACTATGGCTCTTTGGCCATGGTTGGGCGCCCACGCGGGCGCGTGGCCTAGCCACACGGCCGCGTGGAGCGGCCAACAGCCCACGCGGGCGCGTGGCTTGGCCCACGCGACCGCGTGGAGCTCACCAATTCTCGGCCGAACAGCCACGCGACCGCGTGGCTGGGTCACGCGGTCGCGTGGCCCTTCTGCCGAGCCAGGACACGCCCACGCGGGCGCGTGGCTAACCCACGCGACCGCGTGGGCTGGAAATTTGGCAGATTAAGCCACGTGGGCGCGTGGGGGAGTTTGATAAGTGCTTGATTATACATGTTTTACCTACTTGTTTTACATACATTGAGCATCATTTTACCATTGATTATGTCTCATAAAATGTATTTTGGTGTTCTTTTATGCAATTAGGTTGTGGAAGTGTTAAAGGATTAAAAGGAAGCAAAGATGGGTTATAAAGACGTATTGTTGGGAGCTTTTGTACAACACAAGTGGCAAGGCACAAGAGGGGATCATGCACATGACGGTGTGTGCCAACTTCCTGAAGAATTCAAGATAATTTGTGTGATGGAAGGGCACAAGGGCAGTCACACCTTCATGTCCCAACTTGTGTGAAGATAGTTCAAGCTCTCAAATGATGATTCGAAGGAGGAGAAGTCTTATAACTCACCATATGGACGTGTGCCCGACCATGTGGCCTCAAGATGAGAGAGTTTGGATCATGGTTATGACGAGTACTGTAGTAAAAACACTGTTCATTTTACTGCAGCAGTACTGTAGCGGAATTACTGTTCACGCGACCGCGTCAAAATCCCACGCGACCGCGTGGGAATTCTGCAGCCCACGCGATCGCGTGGGATGTCACGCGGTCGCGTGAAGACACGTGACTGGCGCGATTCAGACTTATAAATAGGCCGTTTCGCCGATTCTTTTGATATCTTTTGTGTGCCTTTTGAGTGAGGAAGCGGCTAGGGTTTGAGGAGGAGGTCTTTGCCGAATTGGAGGGCCGTTCTTCACCAACTTTGATAGTTCTTTCCTCCGTCATAGCATCGAGGGAGTCATTGGCGACCTAGCTTCGGAGAAGGATCCTTCAAGACGTTGAGCGACCCATCAAGGCCATCATCACGAATTCAAGGGGGTTTATTTCCATGGTTTACATTGCTTTTCATTGTGTTATGTTTTGCTTTGTAATAAGCCCCATGGAGGGCTAAACCCTAGTAGATACTTGGGCATGTGAACCCTAGGTTTCGATTCATGTATTGACTTTCTTTATGCTTTCTTTTAAATCCGAGTTTATTTGAGTTTCAATCTTGTTTTATCATTGCTTGCATGCCTCATTGATTCGTATGGTTGTTTGGTATGCTTGATTTGTTGCCTTGGTGAGAGAGAGGTCTCCATTAGGGTTAGAACATATGAGATTGAAGAGGGTTGAGAGGGTGAGTCATGAGATAGTGGAGCGTCCCCTTTCCCTTCCGATTAAGTGTTTCCTATCTCCGTATTCCCTAAGATCTATGCAACCATATTTGGTGTGAGGTGTGAGATTTAGATATTTCTCCGCCGGGACCTTGTAGGGGGTTAGGGATCTTCCGCCTAGAAATAGGGTTAGATCTAATTTTAGGAATCGGTTTCACTTTTAGGTATCCCTAAAGCTTATTGCGGTCATATGGGGTGTGAGGTGTTGAGATTGAGCGATTTCTCCACCGGGACCTTGTAGGGGACTAGTATCGGTGGCCTGGAGGCAGGGACCGATTATTCTTGGATTACCTCGACTCATAGAACTCGGTTTAGAAGCATTTAGTTAGTCTTGCACTTCATGATAGAACCTAGGGGGAGCATTGCCCGGGTATCTCATCTTCATTGATTGAGATCTCCCTTTATTTACCTTTTGCCTATTCATCTCTGATATTAATTTCTATTCACACTAGATCACCACAAAATCACAGTGGTCATTAGGCTAGATTGCAGAGAAGAAGTTAGTACTAGTAGCCCTGTTCCCTGTGGATTCGACTACCCTACTCACCAGGGTAATTATTACTTCGACAACCCGTGCACTTGCGGTACACACACGCAAAGGGGTGTGTCAAGTTTTTGTCGCCGTTGCCGGGGAATAGGATACTAGGAACGCTAGGACTTTGTTGCTCTAGCCATTTATCATTTTCGTTATCTTATCTATTTCATACTTTCTTTTTCTTCCACCGTTCTAATTTGTTTTATTTTGACTTGTGTTACCTTTTCTTGCAAGGTACTTGAATGATGATTGATCCAATTACAAAGTTATATTTTCAGATTGAAGATTTCAGTGGAAAACTTGATAGACTTATTTCTGCACAACAACAACAAAGCAACCAATATCGCAGCACATATCATCCAAATCAATGGAGCTACCCGAACCACTTATGGAATATTGATGGACAGCAATGGGAAGCACCTATAGAAGAATTTCAGATGGATGAGAAGCATGAGGAGGATGTACTTCGGTTGGAAAGCGTATTAATCAAATTCATTGAAGCAACCGATGCCCGCTTCGAAAATGTTGAAGCCACCTTAAGATGTCATGAAATCTCCATCAAAAACATTGAGCATCACATAGGAGAGATTTTAGACACACTTGCTAGGGAAAAAGAAGAATTTGAACAAGCAAGTCAAGTTTCTTCCATGCATGACAAAGCCATGAACCACATTGATGAAGAAAGGCAAATTGAGTACATTGCTGCAGAAATTGAAAGGATAGAAGAAGAACATCATTTTCAGAATTTGGATTGATTGAATGAAGATTATGCTTGTGTGCAACGAAATTTTCAAGGGGATTTGCTAACATCATGTTCATTTCAAGCTGAAAATACACAAGAAGAAGCAACCCCTAAGGTAATGGAACAAGCACCGTTCTTTGTGATTGATCAACCCATGGAATGCAAGAAAGAGATTTTGGGTTTGGGAGAAGATGTGGGTAGGATATTTAAACCATCCAATGACCCACCGATGCTAATCTTGGACAATTCCCAACCCAAATTGTTTCCTTGGAGGCCAAAGGTAAGATGGTTGGACTCTCCAACGAAAATTCCACCCCGGCAAGTAAATTTTTGGTTTAAAGGAAGTAGCTATGCAATGTCCAGTCGGGAGGAACACACTCTATTCAAGCCTCCATAAGGTAAGGAAGAGGTACGTCAAGCTTAGTGACGTAAAACAAGCGCTACTTGGGAGGCAACCCAAGTTTTAATTGCTTTCTAGTTTAGATTTTAAATTCTATAGTAATAATTACCATGAGTGTGTGCCTTGATTAATTTTTGTTGGTGTTGAACTTTTCAAGGAAAATTTTTGGTGATTTGAAGTGTTTTTCACATGTATGACATGATTCAGGGTGCAATGCATGATAATTGTTGAAGAATAGGGTTAATTTTGAAGTTTGGAGAGCCGCGTGGACTGTCTGCAGAAATTCTGCAGCTCACGTGGCCGTGTGAGATTCTCACGCGGCCGTGTACAGTACCCATGAGGGGGTGTGGAATTTCCACACCCCCATGTGGCTTATATAATGGCTTGAAGGGTTACTATTCATCATCCTTAACCTTGAGCCCTTCATTTTCTCAACTTCCCCTCTCCAAACTTCCCATCCTTAAGATTCCAAATCCATTTTTCTTCGACTTATGTGAGATTTAGAAGTGTTTTGCCGGCATTTGCATCAAGTTTTCTCCATCTATTCGTGTCGGTAAGGCCTCAACTACCCCTATCATGTCCATGCTTTTCATGCTCAATTCCATCGAGTTTTCTTGTTTCTTGAATGATATTTTTCATGGAAAACGTTGTGAAAACACTTAGAAAACATTTAAACCAAGTTTAGTGAGGCGTTGGAGTCCAACTATGGCTCTTTGGCCATGGTTGGGCGCCCACGCGGGCGCGTGGCCTAGCCACACGGCCGCGTGGAGCGGCCAACAGCCCACGCGGGCGCGTGGCTTGGCCCACGCGACCGCGTGGAGCTCACCAATTCTCGGCCGAACAGCCACGCGACCGCGTGGCTGGGTCACGCGGTCGCGTGGCCTTTCTGCCGAGCCAGGACACGCCCACGCGGGCGCGTGGCTAACCCACGCGACCGCGTGGGCTGGAAATTTGGCAGATTAAGCCACGTGGGCGCGTGGGGGAGTTTGATAAGTGCTTGATTATACATGTTTTACCTACTTGTTTTACATACATTGAGCATCATTTTACCATTGATTATGTCTCATAAAATGTATTTTGGTGTTCTTTTATGCAATTAGGTTGTGGAAGTGTTAAAAGAGGAAAAGGAAGCAAAGATGGGTTATAAAGACGTATTGTTGGGAGCTTTTGTACAACACAAGTGGCAAGGCACAAGAGGGGATCATGCACATGAGGGTGTGTGCCAACTTCCTGAAGAATTCAAGATAATTTGTGTGATGGAAGGGCACAAGGGCAGTCACACCTTCATGTCCCAACTTGTGTGAAGATAGTTCAAGCTCTCAAATGATGATTCGAAGGAGGAGAAGTCTTATAACTCACCATATGGACGTGTGCCCGACCATGTGGCCTCAAGATGAGAGAGTTTGGATTATGGTTATGACGAGTACTGTAGTAAAAACATTGTTCATTTACTGCAGCAGTACTGTAGCGGAATTACTGTTCACGCGACCGCGTCAAAATCCCACGCGACCGCGTGGGAATTCTGCAGCCCACGCGATCGCGTGGGATCTCTCGCGGTCGCGTGAAGACACGTGACTGGCGCGATTCAGACTTATAAATAGGCCGTTTCGCCGATTCTTTTGATATCTTTTGTGTGCCTTTTGAGTGAGGAAGCGGCTAGGGTTTGAGGAGGAGGTCTTTGCCGAATTGGAGGGCCGTTCTTCACCAACTTTGATAGTTCTTTCCTCCGTCATAGCATCGAGGGAGTCATTGGCGACCTAGCTTCGGAGAAGGATCCTTCAAGACGTTGAGCGACCCATCAAGGCCATCATCACGAATTCAAGGGGGTTTATTTCCATGGTTTACATTGCTTTTCATTGTGTTATGTTTTGCTTTGTAATAAGCCCCATGGAGGGCTAAACCCTAGTAGATACTTGGGCATGTGAACCCTAGGTTTCGATTCATGTATTGACTTTCTTTATGCTTTCTTTTAAATCCGAGTTTATTTGAGTTTCAATCTTGTTTTATCATTGCTTGCATGCCTCATTGATTCGTATGGTTGTTTGGTATGCTTGATTTGTTGCCTTGGTGAGAGAGAGGTCTCCATTAGGGTTAGAACATATGAGATTGAAGAGGGTTGAGAGGGTGAGTCATGAGATAGTGGAGCGTCCCCTTTCCCTTCCGATTAAGTGTTTCCTATCTCCGTATTCCCTAAGATCTATGCAACCATATTTGGTGTGAGGTGTGAGATTTAGATATTTCTCCGCCGGGACCTTGTAGGGGGTTAGGGATCTTCCGCCTAGAAATAGGGTTAGATCTAATTTTAGGAATCGGTTTCACTTTTAGGTATCCCTAAAGCTTATTGCGGTCATATGGGGTGTGAGGTGTTGAGATTGAGCGATTTCTCCACCGGGACCTTGTAGGGGACTAGTATCGGTGGCCTGGAGGCAGGGACCGATTATTCTTGGATTACCTCGACTCATAGAACTCGGTTTAGAAGCATTTAGTTGGTCTTGCACTTCATGATAGAACCTAGGGGGAGCATTGCCCGGGTATCTCATCTTCATTGATTGAGATCTCCCTTTATTTACCTTTTGCCTATTCATCTCTGGTATTAATTTCTATGCACACTAGATCACCACAAAATCACAGTGGTCATTAGGCTAGATTGCAGAGAAGAAGTTAGTACTAGTAGCCCTGTTCCCTGTGGATTCGACTACCCTACTCACCAGGGTAATTATTACTTCGACAACCCGTGCACTTGCGGTACACACACGCAAAGGGGTGTGTCAAGTTTTTGTCGCCGTTGCCGGGGAATAGGATACTAGGAACGCTAGGACTTTGTTGCTCTAGCCATTTATCATTTTCGTTATCTTATCTATTTCATACTTTCTTTTTCTTCCACCGTTCTAATTTGTTTTATTTTGACTTGTGTTACCTTTTCTTGCAAGGTACTTGAATGATGATTGATCCAATTACAAAGTTATATTTTCAGATTGAAGATTTCAGTGGAAAACTTGATAGACTTATTTCTGCACAACAACAACAAAGCAACCAATATCGCAGCACATATCATCCAAATCAATGGAGCTACCCGAACCACTTATGGAATATTGATGGACAGCAATGGGAAGCACCTATAGAAGAATTTCAGATGGATGAGAAGCATGAGGAGGATGTACTTCGGTTGGAAAGCGTATTAATCAAATTCATTGAAGCAACCGATGCCCGCTTCGAAAATGTTGAAGCCACCTTAAGATGTCATGAAATCTCCATCAAAAACATTGAGCATCACATAGGAGAGATTTTAGACACACTTTCTAGGGAAAAAGAAGAATTTGAACAAGCAAGTCAAGTTTCTTCCATGCATGACAAAGCCATGAACCACATTGATGAAGAAAGGCAAATTGAGTACATTGCTGCAGAAATTGAAAGGATAGAAGAAGAACATCATTTTCAGAATTTGGATTGATTGAATGAAGATTATGCTTGTGTGCAACGAAATTTTCAAGGGGATTTGCTAACATCATGTTCATTTCAAGCTGAAAATACACAAGAAGAAGCAACCCCTAAGGTAATGGAACAAGCACCGTTCTTTGTGATTGATCAACCCATGGAATGCAAGAAAGAGATTTTGGGTTTGGGAGAAGATGTGGGTAGGATATTTAAACCATCCAATGACCCACCGATGCTAATCTTGGACAATTCCCAACCCAAATTGTTTCCTTGGAGGCCAAAGGTAAGATGGTTGGACTCTCCAACGAAAATTCCACCCCGGCAAGTAAATTTTTGGTTTAAAGGAAGTAGCTATGCAATGTCCAGTCGGGAGGAACACACTCTATTCAAGCCTCCATAAGGTAAGGAAGAGGTACGTCAAGCTTAGTGACGTAAAACAAGCGCTACTTGGGAGGCAACCCAAGTTTTAATTGCTTTCTAGTTTAGATTTTAAATTCTATAGTAATAATTACCATGAGTGTGTGCCTTGATTAATTTTTGTTGGTGTTGAACTTTTCAAGGAAAATTTTTGGTGATTTGAAGTGTTTTTCACATGTATGACATGATTCAGGGTGCAATGCATGATAATTGTTGAAGAATAGGGTTAATTTTGAAGTTTGGAGAGCCGCGTGGACTGTCTGCAGAAATTCTGCAGCTCACGTGGCCGCGTGAGATTCTCACGCGGCCGTGTACAGTACCCACGAGGGGGTGTGGAATTTCCACACCCCCATGTGGCTTATATAATGGCTTGAAGGGTTACTATTCATCATCCTTAACCTTGAGCCCTTCATTTCCTCAACTTCCCCTCTCCAAACTTCCCATCCTTAAGATTCCAAATTCATTTTTCTTCGACTTATGTGAGATTTAGAATTGTTTTGCCGGCATTTGCATCAAGTTTTCTCCATCTATTCGTGTCGGTAAGGCCTCAACTACCCCTATCATGTCCATGCTTTTCATGCTCAATTCCATCGAGTTTTCTTGTTTCTTGAATGATATTTTTCATGGAAAACGTTGTGAAAACACTTAGAAAACATTTAAACCAAGTTTAGTGAGGCGTTGGAGTCCAACTATGGCTCTTTGGCCATGGTTGGGCGCCCACGCGGGCGCGTGGCCTAGCCACACGGCCGCGTGGAGCGGCCAACAGCCCACGCGGGCGCGTGGCTTGGCCCACGCGACCGCGTGGAGCTCACCAATTCTCGGCCGAACAGCCACGCGACCGCGTGGCTGGGTCACGCGGTCGCGTGGCCCTTCTGCCGAGCCAGGACACGCCCACGCGGGCGCGTGGCTAACCCACGCGACCGCGTGGGCTGGAAATTTGGCAGATTAAGCCACGTGGGCGCGTGGGGGAGTTTGATAAGTGCTTGATTATACATGTTTTACCTACTTGTTTTACATACATTGAGCATCATTTTACCATTGATTATGTCTCATAAAATGTATTTTGGTGTTCTTTTATGCAATTAGGTTGTGGAAGTGTTAAAAGAGGAAAAGGAAGCAAAGATGGGTTATAAAGACGTATTGTTGGGAGCTTTTGTACAACACAAGTGGCAAGGCACAAGAGGGGATCATGCACATGAGGGTGTGTGCCAACTTCCTGAAGAATTCAAGATAATTTGTGTGATGGAAGGGCACAAGGGCAGTCACACCTTCATGTCCCAACTTGTGTGAAGATAGTTCAAGCTCTCAAATGATGATTCGAAGGAGGAGAAGTCTTATAACTCACCATATGGACGTGTGCCCGACCATGTGGCCTCAAGATGAGAGAGTTTGGATCATGTTTATGACGAGTACTGTAGTAAAAACACTGTTCATTTTACTGCAGCAGTACTGTAGCGGAATTACTGTTCACGCGACCGCGTCAAAATCCCACGCGACCGCGTGGGAATTCTGCAGCCCACGCGATCGCGTGGGATCTCACGCGGTCGCGTGAAGACACGTGACTGGCGCGATTCAGACTTATAAATAGGCCGTTTCGCCGATTCTTTTGATATCTTTTGTGTGCCTTTTGAGTGAGGAAGCGGCTAGGGTTTGAGGAGGAGGTCTTTGCCGAATTGGAGGGCCGTTCTTCACCAACTTTGATAGTTCTTTCCTCTGTCATAGCATCGAGGGAGTTATTGGCGACCTAGCTTCGGAGAAGGATCCTTCAAGACGTTGAGCGACCCATCAAGGCCATCATCACGAATTCAAGGGGGTTTATTTCCATGGTTTACATTGCTTTTCATTGTGTTATGTTTTGCTTTGTAATAAGCCCCATGGAGGGCTAAACCCTAGTAGATACTTGGGCATGTGAACCCTAGGTTTCGATTCATGTATTGACTTTCTTTATGCTTTCTTTTAAATCCGAGTTTATTTGAGTTTCAATCTTGTTTTATCATTGCTTGCATGCCTCATTGATTCGTATGGTTGTTTGGTATGCTTGATTTGTTGCCTTGGTGAGAGAGAGGTCTCCATTAGGGTTAGAACATATGAGATTGAAGAGGGTTGAGAGGGTGAGTCATGAGATAGTGGAGCGTCCCCTTTCCCTTCCGATTAAGTGTTTCCTATCTCCGTATTCCCTAAGATCTATGCAACCATATTGGGTGTGAGGTGTGAGATTTAGATATTTCTCCGCCGGGACCTTGTAGGGGGTTAGGGATCTTCCGCCTAGAAATAGGGTTAGATCTAATTTTAGGAATCGGTTTCACTTTTAGGTATCCCTAAAGCTATTGCGGTCATATGGGGTGTGAGGTGTTGAGATTGAGCGATTTCTCCACCGGGACCTTGTAGGGGACTAGTATCGGTGGCCTGGAGGCAGGGACCGATTATTCTTGGATTACCTCGACTCATAGAACTCGGTTAGAAGCATTTAGTTAGTCTTGCACTTCATGATAGAACCTAGGGGGAGCATTGCCCAGGTATCTCATCTTCATTGATTGAGATCTCCCTTTATTTACCTTTTGCCTATTCATCTCTGGTATTAATTTCTATGCACACTAGATCACCACAAAATCACAGTGGTCATTAGGCTAGATTGCAGAGAAGAAGTTAGTACTAGTAGCCCTGTTCCCTGTGGATTCGACTACCCTACTCACCAGGGTAATTATTACTTCGACAACCCGTGCACTTGCGGTACACACACGCAAAGGGGTGTGTCAAGTTTTTGGCGCCGTTGCCGGGGAATAGGATACTAGGAACGCTAGGACTTTGTTGCTCTAGCCATTTATCATTTTCGTTATCTTATCTATTTCATACTTTCTTTTTCTTCCACCGTTCTAATTTGTTTTATTTTGACTTGTGTTACCTTTTCTTTCAAGGTACTTGAATGATGATTGATCCAATTACAAAGTTATATTTTCAGATTGAAGATTTCAGTGGAAAACTTGATAGACTTATTTCTGCACAACAACAACAAAGCAACCAATATCGCAGCACATATCATCCAAATCAATGGAGCTACCCGAACCACTTATGGAATATTGATGGACAGCAATGGGAAGCACCTATAGAAGAATTTCAGATGGATGAGAAGCATGAGGAGGATGTACTTCGGTTGGAAAGCGTATTAATCAAATTCATTGAAGCAACCGATGCCCGCTTCGAAAATGTTGAAGCCACCTTAAGATGTCATGAAATCTCCATCAAAAACATTGAGCATCACATAGGAGAGATTTTAGACACACTTGCTAGGGAAAAAGAAGAATTTGAACAAGCAAGTCAAGTTTCTTCCATGCATGACAAAGCCATGAACCACATTGATGAAGAAAGGCAAATTGAGTACATTGCTGCAGAAATTGAAAGGATAGAAGAAGAACATCATTTTCAGAATTTGGATTGATTGAATGAAGATTATGCTTGTGTGCAACGAAATTTTCAAGGGGATTTGCTAACATCATGTTCATTTCAAGCTGAAAATACACAAGAAGAAGCAACCCCTAAGGTAATGGAACAAGCACCGTTCTTTGTGATTGATCAACCCATGGAATGCAAGAAAGAGATTTTGGGTTTGGGAGAAGATGTGGGTAGGATATTTAAACCATCCAATGACCCACCGATGCTAATCTTGGACAATTCCCAACCCAAATTGTTTCCTTGGAGGCCAAAGGTAAGATGGTTGGACTCTCCAACGAAAATTCCACCCCGGCAAGTAAATTTTTGGTTTAAAGGAAGTAGCTATGCAATGTCCAGTCGGGAGGAACACACTCTATTCAAGCCTCCATAAGGTAAGGAAGAGGTACGTCAAGCTTAGTGACGTAAAACAAGCGCTACTTGGGAGACAACCCAAGTTTTAATTGCTTTCTAGTTTAGATTTTAAATTCTATAGTAATAATTACCATGAGTGTGTGCCTTGATTAATTTTTGTTGGTGTTGAACTTTTCAAGGAAAATTTTTGGTGATTTGAAGTGTTTTTCACATGTATGACATGATTCAGGGTGCAATGCATGATAATTGTTGAAGAATAGGGTTAATTTTGAAGTTTGGAGAGCCGCGTGGACTGTCTGCAGAAATTCTGCAGCTCACGTGGCCGCGTGAGATTCTCACGCGGCCGTGTACAGTACCCACGAGGGGGTGTGTGATGAGCGAGCGCGCGACTAGCTACAGAGCTAGCACGCAACTCCCCGGCCGCAAGTGCACTGGTCGTCAAGTAATAAACCTCACGAGGAGGGTCGTATTCCCAAGGGCCCGAGATCTACTATTACTTCCTTTTGGGAGTCACTTTCTAGTCGATCGAAACAAGGTTGAAGCAATATTAAAATAATAAAAACAAGTAAAGAAATGCAAATAGGATAAAACTCAATCCGGAATAAAATAGAGATGAAGAATCCAATAATTATGGAAGGCCTCGGGCGAGGATTCCCCTGGGAGAAGACTAAATACGAATGACCAAGATAATTATAAAACTAGGGTTGGCTTGGTTTCGGTCCGCTAGACTCGGATGTCGACTACCCCGGAACCTCCGTAGTGTAGCCCTAATCCAGTACGGGTTTCTCTATCCAGAAAATACCCCTACGATGTCAATGAGAACAAGGAGTCTTGATTAGGGTTAATCTAATGCACGCTCTCGGCTAAATTAACCCTAATCGCGCGGGAGGCTATTAACACCCGGAACCTCCGGTGTATTAATACATGTTACCCTCTTTAACTCATCAAAGGACCTAATACAAGCTAGCATCCCGCCAAACAAGTATCATTCAAAATCAATTCTACGGAATCCATCCATTGTAGAATGAACAACATGATGATGAATTAAAACCAAACAATCAAACTAACACATTCATTTAAGGCAAAATATAGGTCATTCATACAAAGTCTCCTCCCAAGGTTCACCGGGAGCCCGGCGGCCTTGGGAGGTTTAGTTCAACATCACAAAACTAAGGAGCTCATCATACAACAATTCCATCCAATAAAAACAAGAAAAACCCCCTCGAAGATGTCGACTAGGGTTGATGGCGTAGCTCGTCGGATCCGCGCCGGCGAGCCCTATGAAGCTTCTCAACGTCTTCCCCTTCTTCTCTCCTTCGAATCTAGCCGAAAATCCTTCCAAAATCCCTCAAGAAATGGTGAAATGAAGTCTAGGACAAGTGGAGGCCGGATGAGAACCCAAAATCCCCTCAAAAACTCTTCAGAACAAGCATATATAGCCCGAAGGTGTGCGGGCACTGTGCGGGCCGCACAGTGCCCACACAGTCTTCTGGCTGTGCTGTGCGGCCAGTGTGCGGGCCGCACACTGGCCGCACACCTCTCTGTCTCCCTTGTACGGCCACTGTGCGGGCCGCACAGTGGCCGCACACGGCCGAGAAAATGTGTCCGTGTGCGGCGCGTCGGCTTCCAGGGTGCTCCAACTCTTCGTTTCTTCTTCAATCTTCCCCGGAATGACACGAATACGGTCGAAACTTGCGCACTTGGTCCTCGAAACCCTGAAATGAAAATAAAACATCAAGTGCGCAAAAACTCATCGAAAATACACATAAGTTGCATGAATGTACAAGAACATCATAGCTAAAACATGATGTATTTTGGCACTTATCAAATACCCCCCACTTAAGCATTTGCTTGTCCCCAAGCAAACGGACATGGAGAACCAGAGATAATCATAAGTGACAAAATACATAACCTCCGGCCAGAGATGGAAGTATCATAGCCAAAGTGAAACTCAAAATATTAAGCAAAGACCACTTGAGATGATTCACGCATTCATTGGCCGTGTCGTGCTGTGTGTGTGCAAATCCCCTAGTTCGAAGTCCCTGTAGTCCAAACAAGGTAGACAGGACCCCGAGGACCACTTCTTGAAGCAATTCACGCCACCTAGTGGAATACGGCCTTGAGGTGGTAGAAATACTTCTAGTAGAAGTCGTAAGGATCCTTCCTTTTATTTTCGAACAATAACCGGTCGAAATTTATTTTTCTGTACGCAATATGTTTATCTTTTTCTTTTCCGGGACTAACATGAACTGCAAATCCACATTACCTGGAGCTTTGCACATTCATGTAAACACGCTCATGTCCTTATAGCTTTTGGCGAGAGGAACACTCTGGTTAGGAGCCAGAACCCCAGGTTACTTCGCTATTAGGACAGAGGAGCACTGTCCACGTTTTTATTCACTTTTTTTTTTTTTTTTTTTTTTCGACCGTATTGCAAAAAAGAACAAGAAGAAGGTCCTTAAAACCCTATTAGAAGGTATTCTAACACGTCAAGGCGCGAAACCACTAGTATGGGTTAGCAACTAAGAGGGTCACGAAAGTGCTGTGGTTCCTCGCCTAGATGTCCAGGGTTCTACCTAAGGGAATAGTGCGAGAATTGCCTAGAATGACATGAAAATCTCAAGTGTGCAGGGTCATAAAAAGCTTAGCATTTATCATGATTTCGAGCTATAATACAATCACAATTAAGTACGCCATCCTAGGTTTACAATCATGCAACAAGTCAAGAATTATCAAAAATTTTCGTACAAGTTCACGAAACAAGTAACGAAGATCAGACATGCATAGCCACCCCCCACTTAAAGCAGTACATTGCCCTCAATATACATTGATCAGCAGTACAGAAAAATTTATGCATGGAAAATAAAGAGGGTGGTGTCATGAACTTCCCCGAGAAATTGGTAATGAGCTTTGCAAGGCACGAGCTCGGGGTGACCATCACCATGGCTACAAGCGAAGTGGAGAGGAAGAAAAATGGACGTCTTGGTCTACCTACAAGGGAAAAACGTCGAGTCAAGCATCCATCAACCACACAAAAACAAAGAAAAGAAACAAGGAATGAAAGCGAAAGTGAGCTCTCGGAGTGAAAGGACTGATGAAGCCGCTCAAGGTCTTCTGTGTCTCCTCCAACGGGCTCGATCAGAAAGTTGACCTACGTCTCGAAAAATAAAGATCAAGCCATGGCAACACGCTAAAATGCGCGAACACGAGTTTAGAAAAATGAGTGAAGTGGAAACAACGCGAAGGTATGCAAAGTTTTGAAAATATTTTTAACGTCGAAACGATGCGAGGGATGTGGTATGATCAAAACAAGCGCGAAAATGTGGAGAAAAGCCGGAAAGAAGAGCATTACAGCAGCAAAACTGGGGCCAGTGTGCGGGTGGTGTGCGGGCCGCATACCAGCCGCACACCTCTCTGTCTGGGGTGTGCGGGTGGTGTGCGGGCCGCACACCAGCCGCACACCCTTCTGCCAGGGGTGTGCGGCCTCTGTGCGGCCGCACAGTAGCCGCACAGAGCCCTGAAAAAAATGCAGAAACGGCTATCTCCAACCCTAAAACACGTCTTTGACATTACAAACGCAACAAAACTCATCTCGGACAAAGGATATATGTATATAAACATAAAACAAATGGGAATTCACCGAGATGGGAAGGAAACAAGGACATACACACTAAAAACATACCAAGAACGGATGAAACGGAGAGCTCACACCCCAAACATAGCATGACCAAAAATACGAAAATTGAAAAGTACGGAATTGTAAAAATTCATGGGGTGCCTCCCACAAGCGCTTGTTTAGCGTCACGAGCCTGACGTTCAAGTTTCTCAACTCATGGTGGTTTAAAAGAAAAAGTTTTACCTGAAGTTCCAATGGATGCAAATGATGATCCAACCGGCAAATTCAAGGAGAGGAGGGAATCGATGTTGTGCACACCTAGGTCGACGAAACATGCTGTGTGTACCTCGTCATGAGAATTCTTGTTTGCTTTGTTGACCTTGGGAGTTATTTTTTTCCATGCTCGCTTCCACGAGCGCTCTCCTTTACTTCTCCCTTGTGACTTATCCGGAAATATATGAGGAGGGTCTTCTTGTGCCTTCTTTTGTGTCTCATCCTCCTCAATAACAACATCTTGTAAGAATTCATCAAGGGGGTTCATCATAAGGACTTCATGCACACAATCTTGAACTAGTAATTCTGTATCATCGAGTGCATAAGAAGTGTCATCAAGCTCCTTGGGATGTTTCATTGCCTTGGGAATTTTAAAAGTGGCTTCTTCATTCCCTGCCCGCAAGGTCATTTTCCCGTCTTGAATATCCAGCAGGGCACGGGATGTGGCAAGGAAGGGCCGGCCGAGTATGATGGGGACCTCAGTAGCATCATCAACATCAAGAATGACAAAATCAGCCGGAAAAACTAGGCCACCAACTTTCACAATCACATCGCTCACAATGCCACGCGGGCGTCTAACAGTTCGGTCCGCAAGTTGTATGGTGATCCGCGTCGGCTCTAAGTCTTGAAGGCCCAGTTTTAAGAAAAGCTTGTAGGGCATAACATTTATGCTTGCACCGGAATCGGCAAGGGCTTTCTCTACAAGCGAGTCCCCAAAATGACACTCCACAATTAGACCACCCGGGTCTTTGATTTTTTCGGGCAATTTGCTTTGGAGAATTGCCGAACAACTCTCCCCTAGAGACACCGTAGATGCTTCTTCAAGTTTCTTCCTGTTTGTAAGCAACTCCTTCATAAACTTGGCATATTTTGGCATTTGAGAAAAGGCCTCTACAAGTGGAAGATTGATGTGAAGTTGCTTGATCATCTCCAAAAATTTTTTGAATTGAGTGTCCTCCTTGTCCCGATTGAGCCTTGCCGGATAGGGGACCTTCGGTTGGTGCTCTAGCAATTTTTTCTCTTTGTTTTGAGGTTCAATTGAATTGTCATGGCTGTCATTAGCTTCATCCCCACCTACGGAGGAAGTGCCTCTCACCACGTTCTTTTCCTTGTTATCAATTGGCCTAGGAGTCGGCCGAACCTCAACCTCTCTACCACTCCTCAAAGTGATAGCTTGCACATGTTCTCGTGGGTTAGTCTCAGTGTTGCTAGGGAGACTACCCGGTGTTCTTTCCGCCATGGATGCCGCGATCTGTCCCAAGTGTTTTTCGATGCCCTGGATTGAAGCTTGCATATTCCTCACTGTTGTCTCAAGTGTGTTCAACCTTGCATCGGTGATTTGCATGTATTTAGCTAGGACATCCTCAGTAGTGAATTTCCTTTCCGTTGGAGGTGCTTGTGATGATTGTGCCTGAAACCCTAGGTGGTTGCGTAAATTTTTGTTGGCCTTGATTTCCCCAATTGAAATTTGGGTGATTTCTCCACCCGGGGTTGTATGTTCCACCATAGGGGTTTCCTTGAAATTTTTGCCCCTGATTCACATAGTCAACATGTTCGAGTGGGGTGACATCGGGGACTGAAATGGGGCAACTAGCAACATCATGCCCCCCTCCACAAGTTCCACAATTCATCACTTGCTTGACACTTGTGCTCGAACGCTCGGTTCTTTCGGACATAAGCAAACTCACTTGCTTCGCTAGTGCTTCGAGCTTCGCATCTTGAGCGGTTTTACTGTCGATTTCATGAACCCCTCGAGCTTGAGTCAGTTTTGCCCTTGAACCCCAATGTGATTCATTTCGTGCCATGTTCTCAATTAATTCTTCGGCATCTTCGGGGTATTTGCTACTCAAGGATCCACCGGCTGCGGCATCAATGAGTTGACGATTCTGGTAGCTCAAGCCATTATACAGTATCTGTATTCGCATCCAAGCTTCAAAACCATGATGTGGGCATTTTCTCAAGAGGTCTTTAAATCTCTCATGAGCTTCAAAGAGGGTTTCGGAATCTCTTTGACTGAAGGCCGAGATCTCTTGCCTTAATCTAGCAGCCTTGCTTGGAGGAAAATAGCGGCCCATAAACTTGTTTACCATCTCCTCCCATGTCTTTATGGAACCCGGGGCGAGTGATGTGAGCCACCTGTAAGCGGTGCCCCGCAAACTGAATGGGAAAAGACGGAGTCTAGCTGCATCATCAGATAGGCCATTGACTTTGAAAGTTGAGCACATTTGGAGGAATCGGGATAGGTGCTCATTCGGGTCCTCATCGGCCAAGCCATCGAACTGCACTGAATTCTGTATCATGCCGATTGGTCTAGCCAAATCAAAATTACTTGCACTGGCAGCCGGAGCTTGCACACTAAACCCTCCCCCAGTAAACTGTGGCCTCTCATAGTCAGACAAAGTTCTTCTCTCTTCGGCCATAGCTATAGGAACTGATTCAGGTGCAGCAACTGATCCCGAGGAGGAACCCACTTGAGTTTCTCTCAACCGTTGGTGTATGACGCGTTCAATTTCTTCGTTCGGCTCTACAAACCCAGTGGGGTTTGCACGAGTCATGCACAGAACGCCTGAGAAAACAAAAGACAAAAGAGATATTAGTGAATATATAAAAATGACGAAAACAAAAACAATAAAAGATGGATAATTACAAATGAAAGCGAAATGACTAGAGCAATGATCCAAAAGTTTTCCTAGTATTCTCGGATGTTCCCCGGCAACGGCGCCAAAAACTTGATGAGCGAGCGCGCGACTAGCTACAGAGCTAGCACGCGACTCCCCGGCCGCAAGTGCACGGGTCGTCAAGTAATAAACCTCACGAGGAGGGTCGTATTCCCAAGGGCCCGAGATCTACTATTACTTCCTTTTGGGAGTCACTTTCTAGTCGATCGAAACAAGGTTGAAGCAATATTAAAATAATAAAAACAAGTAAAGAAATGCAAATAGGATAAAACTCAATCCGGAATAAAATAGAGATGAAGAATCCAATAATTATGGAAGGCCTCGGGCGAGGATTCCCCCGGGAGAAGACTAAATACGAATGACCAAGATAATTATAAAACTAGGGTTGGCTTGGTTTCGGTCCGCTAGACTCGGATGTCGACTACCCCGGAACCTCCGTAGTGTAGCCCTAATCCAGTACGGGTTTCTCTATCCAGAAAATACCCCTACGATGTCAATGAGAACAAGGAGTCTTGATTAGGGTTAATCTAATGCACGCTCTCGGCTAAATTAACCCTAATCGCGCGGGAGGCTATTAACACCCGGAACCTCCGGTGTATTAATACATGTTACCCTCTTTAACTCATCAAAGGACCTAATACAAGCTAGCATCCCGCCAAACAAGTATCATTCAAAATCAATTCTACGGAATCCATCCATTGTAGAATGAACAACATGATGATGAATTAAAACCAAACAATCAAACTAACACATTCATTTAAGGCAAAATATAGGTCATTCATACAAAGTCTCCTCCCAAGGTTCACCGGGAGCCCGGCGGCCTTGGGAGGTTTAGTTCAACATCACAAAACTAAGGAGCTCATCATACAACAATTCCATCCAATAAAAACAAGAAAAACCCCCTTGAAGATGTCGACTAGGGTTGATGGCGTAGCTCGTCGGATCCGCGCCGGCGAGCCCTATGAAGCTTCTCAACGTCTTCCCCTTCTTCTCTCCTTCGAATCTAGCCGAAAATCCTTCCAAAATCCCTCAAGAAATGGTGAAATGAAGTCTAGGACAAGTGGAGGCCGGATGAGAACCCAAAATCCCCTCAAAAACTCTTCAGAACAAGCATATATAGCCCGAAGGTGTGCGGGCACTGTGCGGGCCGCACAGTGCCCACACAGCCTTCTGGCTGTGCTGTGCGGCCAGTGTGCGGGCCGCACACTGGCCGCACACCTCTCTGTCTCCCTTGTGCGGCCACTGTGCGGGCCGCACAGTGGCCGCACACGGCCGAGAAAATGTGTCCGTGTGCGGCGCGTCGGCTTCCAGGGTGCTCCAACTCTTCGTTTCTTCTTCAATCTTCCCCGGAATGACACGAATACGGTCGAAACTTGCGCACTTGGTCCTCGAAACCCTGAAATGAAAATAAAACATCAAGTGCGCAAAAACTCATCGAAAATACACATAAGTTGCATGAATGTACAAGAACATCATAGCTAAAACATGATGTATTTTGGCACTTATCAGTGTGGAATTTCCACACCCCCATGTGGCTTATATAATGGCTTGAAGGGTTACTATTCATCATCCTTAACCTTGAGCCCTTCATTTCCTCAACTTCCCCTCTCCAAACTTCCCATCCTTAAGATTTCAAATCCATTTTTCTTCGACTTATGTGAGATTTAGAAGTGTTTTGCCGGCATTTGCATCAAGTTTTCTCCATCTATTCGTGTCGGTAAGGCCTCAACTACCCCTATCATGTCCATGCTTTTCATGCTCAATTCCATCGAGTTTTCTTGTTTCTTGAATGATATTTTTCATGGAAAACGTTGTGAAAACACTTAGAAAACATTTAAACCAAGTTTAGTGAGGCGTTGGAGTCCAACTATGGCTCTTTGGCCATGGTTGGGCGCCCACGCGGGCGCGTGGCCTAGCCACACGGCCGCGTGGAGCGGTCAACAGCCCACGCGGGCGCGTGGCTTGGCCCACGCGACCGCGTGGAGCTCACCAATTCTCGGCCGAACAGCCACGCGACCGCGTGGCTGGGTCACGCGGTCGCGTGGCCCTTCTGCCGAGCCAGGACACGCCCACGCGGGCGCGTGGCTAACCCACGCGACCGCGTGGGCTGGAAATTTGGCAGATTAAGCCACGTGGGCGCGTGGGGGAGTTTGATAAGTGCTTGATTATACATGTTTTACCTACTTGTTTTACATACATTGAGCATCATTTTACCATTGATTATGTCTCATAAAATGTATTTTGGTGTTCTTTTATGCAATTAGGTTGTGGAAGTGTTAAAAGAGGAAAAGGAAGCAAAGATGGGTTATAAAGACGTATTGTTGGGAGCTTTTGTACAACACAAGTGGCAAGGCACAAGAGGGGATCATGCACATGAGGGTGTGTGTCAACTTCCTGAAGAATTCAAGATAATTTGTGTGATGGAAGGGCACAAGGGCAGTCACACCTTCATGTCCCAACTTGTGTGAAGATAGTTCAAGCTCTCAAATGATGATTCGAAGGAGGAGAAGTCTTATAACTCACCATATGGACGTGTGCCCGACCATGTGGCCTCAAGATGAGAGAGTTTGGATCATGGTTATGACGAGTACTGTAGTAAAAACACTGTTCATTTTACTGCAGCAGTACTGTAGCGGAATTACTGTTCACGCGACCGCGTCAAAATCCCACGCGACCGCGTGGGAATTCTGCAGCCCACGCGATCGCGTGGGATCTCACGCGGTCGCGTGAAGACACGTGACTGGCGCGATTCAGACTTATAAATAGGCCGTTTCGCCGATTCTTTTGATATCTTTTGTGTGCCTTTTGAGTGAGGAAGCGGCTAGGGTTTGAGGAGGAGGTCTTTGCCGAATTGGAGGGCCGTTCTTCACCAACTTTGATAGTTCTTTCCTCTGTCATAGCATCGAGGGAGTTATTGGCGACCTAGCTTCGGAGAAGGATCCTTCAAGACGTTGAGCGACCCATCAAGGCCATCATCACGAATTCAAGGGGGTTTATTTCCATGGTTTACATTGCTTTTCATTGTGTTATGTTTTGCTTTGTAATAAGCCCCATGGAGGGCTAAACCCTAGTAGATACTTGGGCATGTGAACCCTAGGTTTCGATTCATGTATTGACTTTCTTTATGCTTTCTTTTAAATCCGAGTTTATTTGAGTTTCAATCTTGTTTTATCATTGCTTGCATGCCTCATTGATTCGTATGGTTGTTTGGTATGCTTGATTTGTTGCCTTGGTGAGAGAGAGGTCTCCATTAGGGTTAGAACATATGAGATTGAAGAGGGTTGAGAGGGTGAGTCATGAGATAGTGGAGCGTCCCCTTTCCCTTCCGATTAAGTGTTTCCTATCTCCGTATTCCCTAAGATCTATGCAACCATATTTGGTGTGAGGTGTGAGATTTAGATATTTCTCCGCCGGGACCTTGTAGGGGGTTAGGGATCTTCCGCCTAGAAATAGGGTTAGATCTAATTTTAGGAATCGGTTTCACTTTTAGGTATCCCTAAAGCTTATTGCGGTCATATGGGGTGTGAGGTGTTGAGATTGAGCGATTTCTCCACCGGGACCTTGTAGGGGACTAGTATCGGTGGCCTGGAGGCAGGGACCGATTATTCTTGGATTACCTTGACTCATAGAACTCGGTTTAGAAGCATTTAGTTAGTCTTGCACTTCATGATAGAACCTAGGGGGAGCATTGCCCGGGTATCTCATCTTCATTGATTGAGATCTCCCTTTATTTACCTTTTGCCTATTCATCTCTGGTATTAATTTCTATGCACACTAGATCACCACAAAATCACAGTGGTCATTAGGCTAGATTGCAGAGAAGAAGTTAGTACTAGTAGCCCTGTTCCCTGTGGATTCGACTACCCTACTCACCAGGGTAATTATTACTTCGACAACCAGTGCACTTGTGGTACACACACGCAAAGGGGTGTGTCAACCAATCAACTAAGCACTAGTAGAGTTCATCTTCCTAAGCCACACACTATGTGGAATTGGTTAAAGTTCTAGGGATTCCTAGTGATAAACCCTGTTCCTATGAATAGTTCTAACCCTTTGGTCTATGGGAAAGAACCCTAGTCTAAATTAAGCCCCAGCACTAGGATTCACTTCAACCCTTCACTCTATTGCTCGCGTAACTAAGCCCAGGGGAGTTCATCTCCTAGCACTTTGCTCTATATTGACCGCTATGAAATCTAGCAACACGAAGGTAGGGAGAATCACACCGGAAGGCAAAGGGGACATTTCGCTACCTCACGACCCACCCTTTCAATCCTCTCCAATCTTAATTAGTTTAATATTATAGGAGTTGTCACACCTCCAAAGGATAACATAGATTGTTCTTAACCCTAGTGTCACGACCAAGGGAAAACAATACAAGATGCAATTAAGATTGAAACTCAATTTTATTCATCAATAATGGAAAACCATATTAACAAAGTCATAGAAAAATAATCATCCTATGGTTTACAAGTCTGAATACGCATAAGGGAATTAGCTCCTCATGGAGCTATACAAATCCATCAAATTATGAAAAGACATACAAATCAAAAGCATAGATGAAAACACCTTTGCGTATAGTGTGGCCGTGGTCTTGTGCGGCCGCCAGACGTTGATGACGATGCCGATGACGTGCTTCAAACCTCCACAAAGTCCTCTCCAAAACCCTAGCCACAACCCTCCATAAGTTAGGAGAAAAGATTGGCAAAAAGATGTAGAAAAAGTCTCCAAAATGGGATTTTATAATGCTGAGTCGCGGCTTTAAATCGCTAAAATCGTTATTTCACACGGACGTGTGGAAGTTCCACACGCCTGTGTGAAGTTTCTGTTTTTCTTAATTTCGGCAAACAGTGAACAGTAACTTGCTACAATACATTTGCTACAGAAACCTGCTACAGTGCTTTTGCTGAAATGCTCCAATTGCTTCAACGTTCTTAATTGAGACCGTTGAATTAGGCACACAATCCATGGAAGATCGTGCCAATTGCTTCAATTCTCTTTATTGGTGAAGTTCTCCTATGCTACACGAGTTAGACTTGTTGTTAATGTGACTGCCTTTGTGCCCCTCTAAAGGAGGTTGGCACACACCCACAAGTCTAGACTTGTGCCTTGTTCCTTGCTTAGTCCAAAAAATCCCCAACAACAGCAAACACGATCTAATTTTGTTCTTCTTTTCCAAACTAGCTCCACGAACCTAGAATACACAAAAGCACACAAATGCACACAACTTTGTGATAAAATTTGATAAAAGTAATGCTCATTGTAAGATAATAACACTTCACATTATTATAACACAAGCACTTATCGACCTTATACAAGAGATGGCTATGAATAGCTACCAATGGAACGCAAGGGACCGAAAGAAGGTTGCCCGAATTCATGAAGTTAACGTAGTTGCATCGTTGGTGGCACAGGTGGAATCATTAAGTAAGAAGCTAGATGCTCTAGCTTCACCAAGAGTTGAGGCACTAGTGCGGTGGAATAGGTCGATTTGGTTGGTAATGCATATAGAGGACAAGGCCAAGGTAACCTGTATAGTGGAACCTACAATCCGGGGTGGAAAAACCACCCAAACTTCTCATGGAGCAACCAAGGGTAGTCACAACAAAAGAACAATGCACCATCGGGATTTCAAAGTCAACAGGCACCGCACTTAGAGAGCCGAGTGACCGGGCTAGAGGGAAAGATGACCTATCTAGAGAGAGCCATCACAAGGTTTGTTTCTTCATCGGACGCTAGGTTTTAATTAGTGGAAGCTACACTTCGCAACTACACCGCCTCATTACACAACTTGGAGAATTAAGTGGGGCAAATTGCGAAGATATTGGCCGAGAGACTCCAAGGTAGTTTGCCTAGTAATACGGAGACTAATCCGAGGGAGCAATCGAAGGCAATTACCTTGAGAAGTGGAAAAGAGGTCGAGAGAAATCTCCCTCTAGAGAAGACAAAAGAAACACCTGAGGTTGTGGAGGTAGAGGAAGAAGCGTCAAAGGAAAAGAAGGTAGCACCCCCACCTTACAAGCTAAGGATTCCCTATCTTTCACGTTTGAAGAATGACCAAGAAAATGAGCAATACAAGAATTTTCTGGGTATGTTCAAGCAGTTGCACATCAACATACCATTCACGGAAGCATTGGCCCAAATGCCCAAGTATGCGAAGTTCTTGAAGGACCTCTTGACGGACAAGAAGAAATTGGAAGAGAGTACAACTGTAGTTCTTGATGCCAATTGCTCGGCCATCTTGCAAAAGAACATGCTGAGTAAGAGAAAAAATCTCGGAAGTTTCATTATACCTTGCCACATTGGCAACTTGGGTGAAGAAATGGCATTGGCCGATTTTGGGGAAAGTATCAATGTCATGCCCTATACCTTCTTCCAAAAGCTAGGCTTGGGCGAGCCTAGACCAACTCAGATGACACTTCAGCTTGTGGATTGATCGGTTAGGCATCCGAGAAAGATTGTGCAAGATGTGTTGGTGAAAGTGAACAAGTATATATTTCCTGTTGACTTCGTGGTGTTAGACGTCGACGAGGACATAGAGGTGCTGTTGATCCTTGGAAGGACTTTCTTGTGTACTTCTAAGGCTCTTATTGACATGGACTACGGGGAGCTCACATTGTAAGTTGGAGGTGACAAGCTTACATACCGCCTCGCCGAAGCCATGAGACACTCTCTTAATTTTGATGATACTTTGTATTTTCTTGACACCATTAATGAGCTAATAGATGATTATTTGTAAGAAATGATGAACCTGGACCCGTATGAAGGGTGGCTGGACCAAGATGTGGAGATCGAAGAAGAAGTACTATCACTTGGTCTAGACGAGAAGAAAGTCAAGTCGGAACCGAGACTCATGAAACGGATGAGAAAGAAGATAAGGAGAGTGAGAAGGCACCACACAAAAAGTCCCAAGGTCAATGGGGATGAGCACGCAAGGAGTAATGGTGTTTCACCCTTGTGTGGTAACAAAATCACTAACTCCCCCTCTAGAGTACATAAGCTATGCCATGCATGTTTCCACGTGGTAGGAAAGAAGGCAACATTCATTCATGAGCCTCCACAAGCTTAAATAGGTACGTCAAACTTAGTGATGTTAAACAAGCGCTTTTTGGGAGGCAACTCAAGCTTTACTATTTTTTCTTAGGTTTAGTTTAGTTCATGCATGAATAAGAGTTTTAGTGTTGGTGTCCTGATTTTTCCATACATGTGCTGGGATTTTCTTGTGGATAGTTGATGATTTCGTGTGCCTAATTGTTGATTGATGAGGTTTTGGGTAGTTCGAGTGTGTTTTCATGGATCTCTGATCGTGTTTTTATCGTCTATACAGGCTCTAAGTGTTATAAATGTGTTTATGAAACTTTCTGTAGAGTCTATGATTTTTCTAAGTTAGCCAGAGAAAATACACGCCCGTGTGGAACATCTCGGAGCTCATCCTAAGCGTCACAGGGGCCGTGTAGCTGCCCCTATGACCGACCCTGTGAAGGCACACGGCCATGTGGAATTTCCACACGGCCTTGTGAATCCTACAGAACTTGGACTCTTATTCCCTATCATCATAGGGGCCGTGTGGGTGTCCCTGTGAGTGCCCATGTGTTAAGGCACACTGCCGTGTGGAATTCTGCAGAGAGTTCCCTTCTCTCTCGAGAAAACAAAAAGGCGTGTTGCCGCCCCTGTGGAAGGGCTTGTGAAAGGCACACAGCCGTATGGATTTTTCACACAGCCGTGTGGAAGATTTCTTGGGAGATCCAGAGAGGCCACAGGAGCGTGTGGGTGCTACTGTGGCCGGCCTTGTGTTCTTGGCCAGGTTGGGCACACGGCCGTGTTGATTTTTCTAGAGACCTTTGGTGTTTCCCAAAGAGTCCACAGGGGCGTGTGGGTGCCCCCATGAAGTTCCCCTGTAAAGGCACACGACCATGTGGGGTTCTCACACGGCCTTGTGGGGTAGTCCAGAGAGCAACCAGAGCGCACACAGGGGTGTGTGTCGGCCCTTGTGAACCATAATTGCAGAGGCACACGGTTGTGTGGTATATCCACACGGCCATGTGGATTTGCAGAACTTCAAAAGCTGCAATTTTTCTTTAGATTTCACTTGTGTGCTTGTGTTATAGTACAACGAAGCGTTATTATCTTGTAATGAGTATATCTTTTATCAGATTTTATCACTAAATTGTGTGCATTTATGTGCTTTTGTGTATTATAGGTTTGTAGAGCTAATTTGAAGAAGAAGAACAAAGTTAGATTGTGTTTTCCGTTGTTGGATAGTTTTCGGAACAAGCAAGGAACGAGGCACAAGCCTAGACTTGTGAGTGTATGCCAACCTCCTTTGGAGGGGCACAAAGGCAGTCACATTCACAATAAATCTAGCTCATGCTAACAATGAAGACTTCACCAATTAGGAGACTCGAAGCAATCGGCACGATCTACCGTTGATTGTGTGCCCAATTCAACGGCCTTGATGAAGAACGATGAATTCGGGAGCGTTTCGGCACAGTACTGTAGCAGCATTGTAGCAAATTACTGTAACAAAACAATGTAGCAAGTTACTGTTCACTGTCGGCCGAAATTCGGCATTCCAGAAATTTCACACGGCCGTGTGAAATCCCGATTTCAGCAATTTTAAAGCCGCTACTCAACATTATAAAAGCCGAATTTGGAGACTTTTTGAGGAATCTTTTGAAATACCTTTCTCCCCAACTTCGAGAGTGCGGCTAGGGTTTTGGAGAGGACTTCGTGGAGGTTAAGAGCGCGTCTTCGGCATCGTCACCGACGTCCAACGACTGCACAAGACCATGGCCACACCATACGCAAGGGGGTTTTCATCGATGTGTTTATTTTGTGCTTTCTTATATACTTTGATGAACATGTATAGCTCCATGAGGAGCTGAACCCCTTGTGGGTATTCGGACTTGTAAACTCTAGGGTTATTATGTTTCTTTGACATTGTTATTATGTTTTTCCATTATTGATGAATAAGAATTGAGTTTCAATCTTGATTTTGTCTTGCTATTGTTTTCCCTTAGATGTACACTAGGGTTGAGAACAATCTAGGTTTTCCTTGGAAGGTGTGACAACTCCTATAAGATTAGACTCTTTAAGATTGAAGAGGGTTGAGAGGGAGAGTTGTGAGGTAGCGATGTACCCCTTTCCCCACCGGTGTGATTTCTCCCTACCTCTGTTTCCTTGATTTATTAGCGGTCGAGATAGAGTGAAGTGCTAGGTAGATATACTCCCCTGGGGCTTAGTTACGCCAGTAACAGAGTGAATGGTTGAAGTGAATCCTACGCACTAGGGCTTAATCAAGACTAGGGTTCTTCCTCCTAGACCAAATGGTTAGAACTACACATAGGAACAGGTTTTATCACTAGGAGTCCCTAGAACTTAATGCAATCCCACGTAGTGTGAGGTTTAGGTAGATGTACTCCCCTGGGGCTTAATCGTGCGAGCGATAGAGTGAAGGGTCGATGTGAATCCTAATACCGGGGCATAATATTGGGGTTAGTCACAGTTGTCCTTAGGTTTGGGACCGTTTGTCTGAGGATTTCCTCGGCTCAATTGGCATCAATAGGAGAGTATAATAGCATAGTCTTGCACTAGAAGCATAGATCCTAGAGGTAGCTTGTCCGGATACCCCGCTTAATTCATTGTTAAATCCTCTCTATTCTCTTGCACTTGCATTTTCTCATCTTCCATCTTTCTATTTAATTTCTCGTCTTTTAGTATAATTGTTTACACAATTCACTCATCGAATCAATTGATCACTTTTCCGTGCTTCGCATAGTTTTAATAGTGAAATCTCGTATTCTAACTACTTATTCCCTGTGGATTCGACTACCCTTTCACCGGGGTAACATTTATTACTTCGACAAACCCGTGCACTTTCGGGCCGCCTATCAGAGAACTTCACTAATAAGGAGATTTGAAACAATCGGCACTATCTACCATTGATTATGTGCCCAATTCAATGGCCTCGACGAGGACTTTGTGGAGGTTCAGAGTGTATCATCGACATCGTCATCGACGTTCGGCGACCGCACAAGAGCACGGCCACATCATACGCAAGGGGGTTTTCATCTATGTTTTCAATTTGGTTTCATCTTTATATTTTGATGGATTTGTATAACTCCATGAGGAGCTAAACCCCTTGTGGGTATTTGGACTTATAAACCCTAGGATTATTATGTCTCTATAACATTGTTATTATTCTTTTCCATTATTAATGAATAAATTCGAATTTCAATCTTAATTGCTTTTTGTAATTGTTTTCCCTTAGCCGTGGCACTATCGTTGAGAACAATCTAGGTTATCCTTTGGAGGTGTGACAACTCCTATAGGGTTAGACTACTTAAGATTGAAGAGGGTCGAGAGGGTGAGTCGTGAGGTAGCAGAACGTCCCCTTTCCCCTCCGGTGTGATTCTCCCTACCTCTGTGTTCCATAATTTCTTAGCGGTTGAGATAGAGCCAAGTGCTACGAGAGGAACTCTCCTTGGGCTTAGTTGTGCAAGCAACAGAGTGAAGGGTTAAAGTGAATCCTAGTGCTGGGGCTTAATTGAGACTAGGGTTCTTCCACCTGGACCAAAGAGTTAGAACTATACATAGCAACAGGGTTTATCACTAGGAATCCCTAGAACTTAAAGCAATCCCATGTAGTGTGAGGCATAGGAAGACGGACTCTCCTAAGGCTTAGTTGATAGGTCAACAAGAGTCAAGGGTCGTAGTGAAAACCTAATGCTGGGGCATAGTGTTGGGGTTAGTCACGGTTGACCTTAGGTTTGGGACCATGTGTTTAAGGATATCCTTGGCTCAATTAACATCAATACGAAAGTATAATAGCATTATCTTGCACTAGAAGCATAAGTTCTAGGGGTAGCTTGTCAGGGCACCCAACTTTACTCATTACTTGTCCTTCTCTATTTACTCCTACTTGCACTCTCTCTCCTTCCATCTTTCTATTTTAATTCTTGTCTCTTTATATTTGTTTTGACACTCACTCATTGATTCTCTTCACACTCACCGTACACCGCTTAGCTAAATAGTGAAATCTCGTGTCTTAAATCCCTATTCCCTTTTGATATGACTACTCACTCACCAAGGTAAATTTATTACTTCGACAAGCCCGTGCATTTGCGGGATACACGCAAAGGGATCTTGTCAACCTCTTGATCCTTTCACTCTCAATGACTCTTTGAACTCTTCTCTCACTTCAGCATCAGGTTCGCTTCAGGCGATTACCGAGTCTCAGTTTTGGCCAGTAACATTAACCCGACCTGAGCGCGGTTAGGGGAATCCAGGGGGGAGACAGTGTCGCTGATGAGATCGATGAGCTACTTGTAGTCGGTAGCTGGGACCGTTTATTTTCCATCAGGGAGCCAGTCATCCGATCACTGACTCTCGAGGTCCTAGCATCGTTTAAGTTTGACCGAGGCTACGACAACTTCACCGATGTGGATACCATTCAGTTTTGCGCACTCGGCCAACACTTCAGGATCTGTCTATACGACGAGGCGTTTACCGAGACGGAGGAGTATGCGATGCTGCCACAGACTACCCAGGAACCTCGACATCCAAGAGAGCTTACAGTGTCCTATGTGGAGATGGACAGTATGAGCCGGGGGTTTCGAAGGTGACATGCTTTTCCCGGCCAGCTTATAGATTCATCCATGCCGTCCTGAGCAGGTCAGTGAGCGGCAGAGGAGATAGCACAGGGGTGTTGAGTAGACAGGTGATGAGTGTTATCCCGCAAGTGCACGGGTCATCAAGTAATACCCTGTGCGTGATGTGCTTTTCCCGGCCAGCGTATAGATTCATCCATGCCGTCCTTGTCTTGTTTCAACCTTGTCGGGTAAGGCACCACGGGCTTGTACTCGCTCATCTTTGGGATTGGGGATTCTCGGACATCATCACTACATTCCCTTTTATTGTCCTTGCATTCCTTCTTGTTCAAATGAGGGTCTTCCCGATCGGTTACCCTATCATTAGAAGCACTTGGACTCGTCTCGGCCCTTGCTTCCAATTGCTTTCCACTCCTTAGTGTAACAACTTTCAAGTGTTCCCTCGGGTTGCTTTCAGTGTTGCTTGGCAAGCTACCCGAAGGACGATCAGAATGTGCTCGAGCAAGCTGTCCCACTTGGTTCTCAAGGAATTGCATAGATGCTTGAACATTCCTCAACACAGTACCGAACTCATCCAATCTTTTCTCAACACCTTGAAACCGTGTTTCGGTATTAATCATGAATTTAGCCAAAACATCCTCTGTGGTATACTTCCTTTCTTGTTGCGGCGGTGCTTGGTAATGGCTTGCTTGAGGTGGAGGGGGCCTCTGTTGAGCTTGTCCTTGACCCCAGGGCATGTTTGGGGGATTCCTCCAACTTTGATTGTATGTGTTACTATATTGATTTCCCGGCCCTCTAGGTCCACCTCCAACATAATCAACAGACTCCACAGGTGCAGATGGGGCAATGAATATAGGTAATTGTGACGTTGCATGCCCCGCTCCACATGTGTCACAAGACATCACGGCCTTAGGGATGGAATTGGACCCCAACATCAATTGCTCAACTTTATGTGCCAATGAACTAACCAAGGCATTACTATCTGAGAGATTCTTTGACAAGGCCTCAACCTTAGCTGTCAATGCTGTGCTTTCATTCACCTCAAATAGGCCTGCATCCTTTGGTGCTTTCTGCCTAGTACTCCAGTGACACTCATTACTGGCCATGCTCTAAATCAAGGCTTCAGCTTCTTCAGGCAGTTTGTTACTCAAGGATCCACCTGCTGCGGCATCTATCAATTGCCTTGTTGAATAATTCAGCCCATTGCAAAACATTTGCACTCTAATCCAAGATTGAAATCCATGGTAAGGACATTTGCGCAACAAGTCTTTAAACCTTTCATGTGCTTCAAAGAGTGTCTCTGAATCTCCCTGCCTGAAGGATAAGATTTCTTACCTCAACCTCGCTGCTTTGCTAGGATGAAAATATCGGGGCAAGAATTTTTCCACCATATCCTTCCAAGTGGTGATAGAGCCGGGAGCCAAGGATGTGAGCCACCTATAATCTGCTCCCCTTAAACTGAATGGGAAAAAGTCTCAGCCGGATTGCATCATCAGATACCGAGTTTATCTTGAAGGTTGAACAAATTTGCAAGAAGCGAGATAGATGAGCGTGCTGGTCTTCATCTACCGACCCGTCAAACTGAACTGAATTCTGAATCATTCCAATTGTGCTCGCTTTTATTTCAAAATTGTTAGCTGGAACCGCCGGTGAATTGTGGCCGCTCATAATCAGACAAGGTCCTTCTTGGTTCGGCCATAACGGTAGGTTCACTTGATTCCACACTAACCTCTTGTCCACTTTGTCTCGAACTCTCACCCAACTCTCTCAACCTTTGATGCAAAGTTCTCTCTATTTCGTTGTCGAGTTTAACCAAGTTTGCTTGACTCGACCGTGTCATAAAATAGGTACCTTGCAAAACCGGAGTCAAGAATTAGTAATTGACGAGACGTAAGAAAATAGAAATTGCAAAACGATAGATAATGGAATATATACAAAGGATGATAAATGCAAAACAAGAAAATGGTCAAATCAACACGCGCAAAGTTTCCCAAATATTTCTCGTGGGTCCCTGGCAGCGGTGCCAAAAACTTGATGATTGTTATCCCGCAAGTGCACGGGTCATCAAGTAATACCCTGTGCGTGACACAGGGGTCGTATTCCCTGGGGCCCGAGAAGCTACCCTTACTTCTCTTTTACAATGTTGTTTGACCGATACAATTCAAGAGAGAGTGAATATAATGCAAAGAAGCTGAATAAGTAAATAACTAATGCAAACATACGAGGGCAAGATACGGGGTAAAATAGGACTAGGAGTGGTCACGGATGAGGATTCCCTTAGGGGCTACTAAGGTGAGTAGGAAGCTTGGACTAACATGCAAGTGGCTAATTGGACCGAGAAAACCCTAAATTAGGCCAACCCGATGGTCACGGAAGTCGACCCCTAATCCGGTACGGGTATTGGATACGGTACGTATACCGCCCAAGATTACCCCTACGATTGCAAAGGGTGAAGTGGTTTTCTCAAACTAGGGTTACAATACAAAAGAGTACTTAACCCTAGGAGTAGAGGGGTACAAATACCCGATGGTCAAGGCGTATTTATACGTATTTCCCTTCCAAGTTTGGTGAGTCTAACACTAGGGCAATGGTCATGCAACCTAGCATTTCCTAAGTCTTTTGATACATAGAGTTCTCATACATACAAAGCATGTAAAAGCACCAAACAATGGATCACAAACAAGCCACAAACAATAAATAGAACAAGATCATCCAAAACATCACAAGTTCACCCCCAAGGTTCACCTACATCCGGTGACCTTGGGGTTTAAGTGCTCATGTTCACTAAATACAACAAGAAATGCATGGAAACAACCAACAAAGGCATGAGAAGAACTCCCTCAAAGAATGAAGGCCGGAGAAGTTCCAAAGACGCCACTCCAAGGGGTGGCTTCCCTAGTCTTCAACCTCCAATTGTAAGCCCTAGAACGTAGAAACTTCCCAAAACCTTGCTCTCCTCGCCAATTCCTTGCCTAGATCGCCCTCCAAGCGCTTCTTCTTCCTCAATTCGAAGGTGGTGATGAGAGGCCCTAAGAAGAAAACTCAAGATGCCCTAAAAAGAAGTCTCCAAGTCCATAAAAAGGTGAGTTCGTGCCTCTTCACAGGTGAGCTCACGGTCCATATATGGCCCGTGAGGTAGCCTGTAATGCGGGATGAAAGATTCTGCAAAGTTGCGAAACTACTACAGTAATCCATCTACAGTAACTCTGCTACAGTGGCATTGCCCATGAATTCCATACGGTTGACCTCACGGCCGTGAGCTTGCCCGTGAGGATTTCCAGACTTAGAGAATTCTTCAAACATTCGTGCTTCAGACTGCTACATTGTTGCTACAGTGCCCGGGACTCAAAAACGACGATTTCGGTGTCGATTTCTTCTCAAATTGCGTCGTTGAGCTCCCCAAAGCATATTTTGCACCTAAAACATGAAATAACCCAATTTAGACCACAAAAAGGCACTGATTCATTAACAAAATACAAAAAAGCATGCACAAGTATACGTATAAAATATGTACATTTAGACGTTTATCAACAGAAGCTGCTCTACCTGCACTCTATGGTAAAGAGCGAGCCACTCCATCTGGGGCATGTTTTAGCTGAGTATCTACGCCATTAGGGCCATTACTCCAGATGTGGAGTTATTTTCTCAGGCCCCTACATCACTCGCCTCATTATAGGCATGGGTCTCTGAGACGGAGTTCGCGGGGCTGAGAAAGCGACTATACTAACTCCCCTAGGCATAGAGACATTGAGGTTGATGTGTATGATTCATAGAGTTGGATCAGGGACTTATGCATTCATCATACCCCAGCCAGAGCATGTCGAGGTTGAGGGGGAGTAGGCAGAGGGCTCGCAGCAGACCTTAGAGCTATCTCCAGCACAGACAGCTACACAGGCACCACCCACAGCACAGGAGCCATCTCCAGTGCACATGTTTTCGCCTTCTTAAGGCCAGGATAGACTAGAGTACCTCAAGAGTACTGTGTGGGTCCTACAGAGAGAGGTGGCCGTGGTCATGACTGCCCAGGCGACACAGCACCCGGAGGTTATGGCCCAATTTTACAGTCTTCGTCAGTTACAAGAGCAGGCCATTACCTCCCCCTTCATAGTCCAGCCACGAGCACCTACTCCACCACTATCTGCCGCACCATAGGCTAATCCACCAGTACTCGCTGAGCCTGCCATAGCACCTGAGCTAGCAGCACAGGACACCGACGCCGAGGCTTCATAGTTTTATCTTTGTTTTATGTTATTTTGATTTGTTTTGTACTTTTATTTCATAGTTTGGACTTGTAGTACTCAGAAAGGACCTTCCTTCTGAGTTTATTTTTTATGTTGCTTTTATTTTTCCTCGAGTTGTATTTCATTTCTATAAATTTATATACTCGAGTTTTATTTTGGTTTTTCTTGAGCTATACTGAACCCCTTTTGTATGTGTGTAGATGGTCTTGGATGTAAGGAATTTGAGAAATAGTCATGGGCACTTTCATGGGACTGTGTGTCCTCCACAAACCTTTGAGACTCAACTCCCAATGTACCCAGCTCCATCAAATGCAACACTTGGAGTTCAGGGGAGTAATATTTCAATTGCCTACCCCTACATTAAATGTGCTAATTGCTAAACTTTTTATTGTGCTTGCATGTGTACATTGGGTACAATGTACATCTTAAGTGTGGGGGGGAGTTCACATTGCACACACCTTTACTTGTGCGTACAATTGCTTATGCTCATGTAGCCCGTGGCGGTTCACCTTAGTTGCAACGTTAGTATTCTTAGAGTCTAGGAGAATTTTTAACATTGTATCTCATCATGCTCTAGTTTCTACATGAATTTTAGGGAATTTTTTGCAGATTATCTTTTATTGCACTACTCACTCTTGAAATCTTTTGGAAACTCAAGCTCGAAGTTTTAAGGACTAGTTTATCATCGTTTTAGTAGTTTTTAGTTTTGTCTTGAGAAATACATGAAAAAAAACTAGTGAGCTTGTAAATATTTGTTTAGATTTTAATTGCACATTTGGGGTGGAAAGAGCTACCTCCTATGAAGTATATAGCTACTCTCATAAGTCAAGTACAAGTTATGCCCTAATGAGAGAAAGAGCTATCTCATGAGAAGCGTGAAAGCCACTACCCCGGTAGAAAGAGCTACCTCCTCGAAAGTGTGAAAGCCACCTTTGGCGGCCGCCTACTGACAAGACCACTTGCGTGTATCCCGCAAGTGCACGGGCTTGTCGAAGTAATAAAATTACCCTGGTGAATGGGTAGTCGAATCCACAGTGAATAGGGATTTAAAACACAAGATTTCGCTATTTAGTTGTGCGGTGTAGGAAAAGTGATAATAAAATTGATGAGAGAATTATGGAAGTAATTAGAATAAAAAGCAAGAAATTAAATAGAGAGATGGAAGACAAGAAAGTGCAAGTAGAAGTGAAAGAAGAAAGATTAGTAATGGATGAAATAGGGTATCCGGATAAGCTACCTCTAGGGCTTATGCTTCTAGTACAAGACTATGCTATTATACTTTCCTATTGATGTTAATTGAGTCGGGGATATACTTAAACTCACGGTCCCAAACCTAAGCTCAACCGTGACTAACCCCAACACTATGCCCAGGCATTAGGATTCACGCCAATACTTCATTTTGTCGCTCACACAACTAAGCCCCAGGGGAGTATATCTACCTAAGCCTAACACTACGTGGGATTGCTTTAAGCTCTAGGGATTCCTAGTGATAAAACCTATTCCTGTGTGTAGTCCTAACCTTTTGGTCCAGGTGGAAGAACCCTAGTCTAGATTAAGCCTCAGTGCTTAGGATTCACGTCAACCCTTCACTCTGTTGCTTGCGCAACTAAGCCCCAGGGAGTTTATCTACTTAGCACTTCACTCTATCTCGACCGCTAAGAAATCAAGGAAAATGGAGGTAGGAAGAAATCACAACGGAGGGGAAAGGGGACACTTCGCTACCTCACGAGTCACCCTCTCAACCCTCTTCAATCTTAAGTAGCCTAATCCTATAGGAGTTGTCACACCTCCAAAAGATAACCTAGATTGTTCTCAACCCTAGTGTCACGGCTAAGAGAAAATAATTGCAAAAGATAATTAAAATTGAAACTCGAATTTATTCATCAATAATGGAAGAAGCATAATAGCAATGTCATAGAAACATAATAATCCTAGGGTTTATAAGTCCGAATACCCACGAGGGGTTTAGCTCCTCATGGAGCTATACATGTTCATCAAAATATAAAAGAAAGCACAAATTAAAGCCATTGATGAAAACCCCCTTGCATATGGTGTGGCTGTGGTCTTGTGCGGCCGCCGGACGTCGGTAACGATGCCGATGACGCGCTTCAAACCTCCACGAAGTATTCTTCGAAACCCTAGCCGCACTCTCTCGAAGTTGGAAAAAAAAAGTTCGGTTAAAAGATATCTCAAAAGTCTCAAAATCGGGCCTTTATAATGTTGAGCCGCGGCTTTAAAATCGGACTTATCGGGCTTCACACGGCCGTGTAGAATTTCCACACGCCCGTGTGAAGTTTCTGGGTTGCTGAAAAATTAATTCACACGGCCGTGTGGAATTTCCACACGCCCGTGTGAACTCTATGGAATCCTGATTTTTGGCAGAAAGTGAACAGTAGCTTGCTACATGGTTTGCTACAGTAACAAGCTACGATGCTGCTACAGTAACTCGCCGAAAATACTCCCGAATCCGTTGTTCTTCATCAAGGCCATTGAATTGGGCACACAATCAATGGCAGATCGTGTTGATTGCTTCAAGTGTCCTTCTTGGTGAAGTTCTCCTAAGCTACACGAGTTAGACTTGTTATTAATGTGACTGCCTTTGTGCCCCTCCAAAGGAGGTTGGCACACACTCACAAGTCTAGGCTCGTGCCTTGTTCCTTGCTTGGTCCGAAAACTTCCCAACAACAGCGAAAACGATCTAACTTCGTTCCTTTTCTCCAATTTATCTTCACAACCCTACAATGCACAAAAGTAAACAAATGTACACCTTTTAGTGATAAAATCTGATTAAATCAATGTTTATTACAAGATAATAAAGCTTTGCATTACTATAACACGAGAACTTATCACCTAGAAAAGGGCTACCTTAGAGGTTGTGTGAAGCTACTACCTCCTTTCTTTTTGTATATAAATAAGTCCTTTTAAATAAGAGTTTGGTGAGTACTTTTTGGGTTATCTTGAGTGAGTTCGCACACACTTACACATTTTCGAGTTGTTATCCTTTTTTATTCAAGTTTTTAGCTAAAGCAATGGTATCTCTATGCAATGTTTTGATTTCCCCTTGTAGAATGCTTTCTTGCATACTTTTGGTGAACCTAAGGCCGAGCACTTTCAATTGTTCCTCCCAAGTAGTTTCATGTTTTAATTTTTCTTGAGGTCAAGCAAAAGCTTAAGTGTAGAGGAGTTTGATAAGTGCTTGTGTTATAATAATGCAAAGTGGTATTATCTTACAATGAGCATTATCTTTATCAGATTTTATCACTACATTGTGTGCATTTGTGTGCTTTTGTGCATTATAGGTTTGTGGAGCTATTTTGGAGAAAAAGAGCAAAGTTGGATCATATTTGACATTGTTGAAGAGTTCTCGGACCAAGAATGTTTAAGGCGCAAGTCCGGACTTGTGGGTGTGTGCCAACCTCCCTTGGAGGGGCACAAAAGCAGTCACATTCACAATAGGTCTAACTCGTGTGGCATAGAAGAATTTCACCAAGTAGGATAATTGAAGTAATCGGCATGATTCGCCATTGATTGTGTGCCCCATTCAATGGCCTCAATGAAGAACGATGAATTCGCGAATGTTTCGGCAAAAGCACTGTATTTAAGGCTGCTTTTGAGACTTCACACAGGCATGTGGAAATACCACACGGCCGTGAGAAATCCCGATTCAACCAATTTGAAGCCGTGACTCAACAGTATTTAAGGCTGCTTTTGAAACTTTTTCTGGATCTTTTAGCCAATCTTTTTCCCCATTTTTCTGGAGGGTTGCGACTACGGTTTTGAGAGGACTTTGTGGAGGATCGGAGCGCGTCATTGGCATCGTCATCGACGTCCGGCGGTTGCACAAGACCACGGCTACACTCTACGCAAGGGGGTTTTTAGCTATGCATTTGATTTGTGTTTATTCTCATATTTTGATGGATTTGTATAGTTCCATAAGGAGCTACCCTTGTGGGTATTCGGATTTGTAAACCTTAGGATGATTATGTTTCTATGATATGTTATTATGCTTTTCTTTATTGATAAATAAAATTGAGTTTCAATCTTAATTGCATCTTGTATCGATTTTCCCTTAGCCATGACACTAGGGTTGAGAGTCGTCTAGGTTATCCTTTGGAGATGTGACAACTCCTGTAGGGTTAGACTACTTAAGATTGAAGACGGTCGAGAGGGTGAGTCGTGAGGTAGCGAAACGTCCCCTTTTCCTTCCGGTGTGATTCTCCCTACCTCCTGTGACAAGAGTTCTTAGCGGTCGAGATTGAGCGAAGTGCTAGGAGATGAACTCCTCTGTGCCTTAGTTACGCGAGAAACAGAGTGAAGGGTTATAGTGAATCCTAGTACTGGGGCTTAATTTAGACTAGGGTTCTTTCACCTGGACCAAAGGGTTAGTGATATACATAGGAACAGGGTTTATCACTAGGAATCCCTATAACTTAAAGCAATCTAACGTAGTGTGACGTTTAGAAAGATGGACTCCCCTAGGGCTTAGTTGACAGGTTAATAAGAGTCAAGGGTCATAGTGAAACCTAATGCCGAAACATAGTGTTGGGATTAGTCACGGTTGACCTTAGGTTTGCGACTGTATGTTTAAGGATATCCTCGATACATTTAACATCAATAGAAGAATATAATAGCATTGTCTTGCACTAGAAGCATAAATCCTAGGGGTAGCTTGTCCAGGTTCCCTATTTCATTCATTGATTGTCCTTCTCTTATTACTCTTACTTGCACTCTCCTATCTTTCATATTTCTCTTTTATTCCTTATTTCGTTTAATTGCTTTGTAACCAAACGTTGATTCTATTCCCACTCTTCGTACACCACACTAGCTAAATAGCGAACACTTGCGTCTTTAATCCCTATTGCCTGTGGATTCGACTACCCTCTCACAAGTGTACTATTATTACTTCGACAACCAGTGCACTTGTGGTACACATACGCAAGGGGTGTGTTAGTGACCACAAAGAACTCTTGGAACGTGGAGGTAGAATAAATCAATCAGAAGGGAAAGGGGACGTTCCACCACCTCTCGACTCACCCTCTCAACCCTCTTCATCTTGCTTAGTCTAACCCTAATGAAGTTATCACGCCTTCAAAGAATTACATAGATGGATTTTCAACCGTAGTGTCACATCTAAGGGAAAAACATGTGATTAACATTCAAGATTGAAACTAAATTAAAATCATCAATTCAAGAAGCATAATAGAAGTCAATGAAATAAAGTAATCCTAAGGTTTACAAGTCCGAGCACTGACTAGGGGTTGAGAACATATGCATAAAAACCATAAAAAAAACCCTTGTGGTCCGTATCGATGCTATTATGGGGCCGCCTCGCCTTCTGCAAAGGCTCCCTTGTCAAACCTAGGGCACAACTCGCTGATTCGATGCTGATGAAAGCTCCCCCAATATTTTTGCTATAGTGTACATGATCTCCTCTTGTGTCTTCATCTTTATGTTGTACAAAAACTCCCAAAATGTGTCTTCATAACCTATCTTTGCTTCCTTGCCTTCCTTTAAGGCATTCACAACCTAATTTCACAAAATAACACCAAATACACTTTATAAGACATAAACTATGGTAAAAATGATGCTTAATGTATATAAAATATGTAGAGAAATATGTCTACTCAAGCACTTATTAATAAGCAACGACCATTAACAATAATTTAACCAAGTAGAATGAAGGAAAATTGCTCAAAATGGGAAAAGATTGCTTCTAGTGTTTGTTAAACAACTCATCTAGAAGTTCCTACAAGAACGAAACTATCCCAACAATCAAAATTAACAAGAAAACTAAAAGAAACCCAACTAGGTTGGTGCTACAGTACCTTTAGCCTTGACGGTGAAAGATATCTCTCAATCCTTCAACGAAACAAGGTTTTACAACTTTAAACTTCTTCTAAACATTGAAAAGAAAAAAAAAAACCCAAGTTTTTCCATCCTAAATCAAAAGGAATTTGATAAGAAGAGTAAGAAGAAGAAGAAGAAGAAGAAGAAGAAGGAACTCACCTCCAAGCTTCACCAAACCCTAAGGAAGCTCTTCTTCAAGAGAGGAGTAGAAAGATCTCCACTTCTTTATTTTTGATAAGTGCTCGTGTTATAGTAATACGAAGTATTATTATCTTAAATTGAGCATTACTTTATCAGAGTTTATCATTAATTTGTGTGCATTTGTGTGCTTTTGTGCATTGTAGGGTTGTGGAGCCAATTTGGAGAAAAAGAAGCAAGAATAGGTTATGTTCGCCATTGTTGAGGTGTTCTCAGACCAAGCAAGGAACAAGACACGAGTCTAGACTTGTGAGTGTGTGCCAACCTCCATTGGAGGGGCACAAAGACAGTCACATTCACAAAAGTCTAACTCGTGTAGGATTGGAGAATGAAGAGAATGAAGAGAAATGAAGTAATCAACATAATCTACCGTTGATTGTGTGCCCAATTCAACGGCCTTGATGAAGAACGATGAATTTAGGAGCATTTCAGCGAAGCACTGTAGCACTATTGCAGCAAAAAACTGTGGCAAAGCACTATAGCAAGCTACTGTTCACAGTCTGCCAAAAATCAACAAAACAGAATTTCCACATGACCGTGTGGAATTAACACACGGGCGTGTGAAAATTCTGCAGCCCATGTGGAAAATACACAAGGGCGTGTGGAACTCCGATTTCAGCCCAATTTCAGCCTATAAATAGCCCGTTTTCAGATCTATTTGGGGACCCCCCGTTTTATCTCTTGCCTTTCATTTGGGGGCTTTCGGCTAGGGTTTGGAGAGGTTTTTGGAGGTCTTTGGAGGCGATTATACGGCATCGGCATCAACATCCATTGGAAGAAAGATATTGGGGGAGCTTTCGTCGGCATCGATTCGACGAGGTGTGCCCTAGGCTTGACAAGGGATTCGTTGGAGAAGACATGCGGCTCCACAAGACCATCGATACGATCTACAAGGGGGTTTTCTTTATGGTTTTCATGCATATGTTCTTAAACTCTTTATTGATTTTGTATTGCTCCATGGAGAGCTAAACCCTTAGTGGGTAGTCGGACTTGTGAACCCTAGGATGCTTGTGTTTCTATAACTTTTATTATGCTTTATTAATTTGATGTTTTCTTATTGAGTTCCAATCTTGCATGCCGATTGTATGAGATTTTCCCTTAGCTGTGACATTAGGGTTGAGAATCAATTAGGTTATCCTTTGAGGGTGTGACAACCTCTATAGGATTAGACTAAACAAGGTTAGAGAGGGTTGAGAGGGTGAGTCGAGAGGTAGCGGAACGTCCCCTTTCCCCTCCGGTGTGAATTTCCCTACCTCCGTATCCCAAGAGTTAATCGCGATCGAAGTAGAGTCAAGTACTAGGAGATGAACTCCCTTGCAAAGGGTTGAGTGAATCCTAGGATTGGGGCTTAACTTAGATTAGGGTTCTTCCACCTGGACCAAAGGGTTAGAACTATAAGTAGGGATAGGGTCTTTCACTTGGAATCCCTAGAACTCCAGGCAATTTTACACGATGCTAGGCATTAGTATGAGGTACTCCCCTTGGGCTTAGGTGATAGGTCATCGAGAGTTAAGGGTCATAGAGAAGTCTAGAGCTAGGTATAGTATGGGATTAGTCACGGTTGACCTTAGGTTTGGGACCGTGAGCTTAAGGATTTCCATTACTCATTAGACATCAATTAGAGGGCATAATACTAGTATTTCACTTGAAGCATTAGTCCTAGGGGGAGCTTTGTCCGGGTACCTCATCTTTATATTGATTACCTCTCCTACCTTTATTGCCCTTCTTGGTCTCTTTTACTTTCTTTTATATATATATATGCATATTGATTTCTTTTGGCATCGATCCCGTTTATAGTTAAAATAGTGATAATGCTTGTTTCTGAACACTATTCCCTGTGGATACCACTACCCACTCACCAGGGTATTTTATTACTTCGACAACCCCTGCACTTGTGGGGTACACACGTAAGGGGTGTGCCAATTTTCTTGGAGGCCAAAAGATGATGGGTTTAAAGAGGAGAAATGAAAGCTAAAGAGAAGGAGAAAAAAAGAGAGGAAAAAAGGGCTTAAGAAGACATTAGAAGTTCTAAAAAGGTCCTTAAAGAGGCCTGACACGACCCCTTGCGTGTATCCCGCAAGTGCACGGGCTTGTCGAAGTAATAAAATTACCCTGGTGAGTGGGTAGTCGAATCCACAGGGAATAGGGATTTAAAATACGAGAATTTGCTATTCAGTCGTGCGATGTACGAAAAATAATGATCGGAGTGATGAATGAATTTATGGAATCAATTAGAATAAAAGATAAGAAAGTAAATAGAGAGATGGAAGATGAGAGAAAAGCAAGTAGAAGTTAAAAGAGAAGACTAGCAATGGATGAAATAGAGTATCCGGACAAGCTACCTCTAGGACTTATGCTTCTAGTGCAAGACTATGCTATTATACTTTCCTATTGATGTTAAATGAGTCGAGGATATCCTTAAACTCACGGTCCAAAAACTTAAGGTCAACCGTGACTAACCCCAACATTATGTCCCGGTATTAGGATTCACTACGACCCTTGACTCTCGTTGACCTGTCAACTAAGCCCCAGGGGAGTCTATCTTCCTAACCATAACACTACATGGGATTGGTTTAAGCTCTAGGTATTCCTAATGATAAAACCTATTCCTTTATGTAGTTCTAACCCTTTGGTCCAGGTGGAAGAACCCTAGTCTACAATGAGCCCTAAAACTCTATCTCGACCACTAATTAACCAAGGAAACGGAGGCAGGGAGAAATCACACCGGAAGGGAAAGGGGTACATTGCTACCTCACAACTCTCCCTCTCAACCCTCTTCAATCTTAAGTAGTCTAATCCTATAGGAGTTGTCACATCTCCAAAGGATAACCTAGATTGTTCTCAACCCTAGTGTCATGGCTAAGGAAGAACAATAGCAAAAGATAATTAAGACTGAAACTCGAATTTATTCATCAATAATGGAAAAGCATAATAACAATGTCATAGAAACATAATGATCCTAGGGTTTTACAAGTCCGAATACCCACGAGGGATTTAGCTCCTCATGGAGCTATACATGTTCATCAAAGTGTAAAATAAAGCACAAACTAAAAACATCAATGAAAACCCCCTCGCGTATGGTGTGGCCGTGGTCTTGTGCAGCCGTCGAACGTCGATGTCGATGCCGATGGTGCGGTCCAATCCTCCGCAAAGTTCTCTCCGAAACCCTAGCCGCACTCTCCAGAAGTTGGGGAGAAAGATAGGTCAAAAGATGCTAAAAAAGTCTCCAAATCGGGCTACAGTGTTTTACTACAGAACAAGCTCCATTGCTGCTGCAGTACTTGCCGAAATGCTCCCGAATACGTTGTTCTTCATCGAGGCCATTGAATTGGGCACACAATCAATGGTAGATCGTGCCGATTGCTTCAAGTCTACTTCTTGGTGAAGTTCTCTTAAGCTACACGAGTTAGACTTGTTGTGAATGTGACTGCCTTTGTGCCCCTCCAAAGGAGGTTGGCACACACTCACAAGTCTAAGTTCGTGCCTTGTTCCTTGCTTGGTCCGAAAACCTCCCAACAATGGCGAACACGACCTAACTTTGTTCTTTTTTTCAAACTTGGCTCCACAAACCTATAATGCACAAGAATAAACAAATGCACACTATTTAGTGATAAAATCTGATAAAAGATATGCTCATTGTAAGATAATAACGCTTCGCGTTACTATAACACAAGCACTTATCAAGGCCCAAGCATGATTGCTATTCACAGACTCCCTTGTAGCTGGAATGGAGGCCATGAGCCTCTCTGTGGGGCTTCACACTTGCAAGGGAGGCCGTGAGGTTGCTGCCGCCCAAGTGCCGCAAGGCTCAAACCTTGCTTTTACCAATTTTTAAACTCCTTAAATACCTCAACTAAGTCCTAACATAAGTAGACAATCAAAAGAACTCAGGCACACAAGAAATAGTCAAGGAAAAAAAAACAAAAGGGAAATAGAGAAGTAGGAAAAAGGTAAACTTCCACATTCCATGTCTTGATCGAGCCTGATGCTATGAGAGTAAGCCACCGTTATGATTAACCTCTCAAACTAAAGTGAAAGAGTCACAATCTAATTACATAATCTGTTATTATACTCATCTTGGATGTCAAATAGATGTGCAAAAATTTTGATAGGTGGCCATTTGGGTCTTCATCACTAAGCCATCAAACTGACAAGAGTTCTGAATCATCCTAATAGTGCTAACTTTGATTTCAAAGTTGTTAGTTGCTACTGCTGGGCTTGAACATTGAATTCTTCCCCTATATAATATGGGCTCTAATACTTTGAAAGTGTTCTTCTTGGTTTAGCTATGATTGTAGATTTTGCGCTATCACTATTGCTATCCACTTCCACAACTGGCCTCCTTCAAAGTCCCCTCAACAACATTAGGGTTCTCTTTGGTTTGCTATTTCCTTCTACCAAATTTATGGGATTAGCATTGGTTATGAACAGTCACCTGTAGAAGAGAGCAGTGGCAATAAGTCTTCAATATGGTATGAATATATAAAAATAGTTGGCTAAAATACTAAGTTACAAGTTTAGCTAGAATCTCTTAACTAAGTGTTCCCCAGCAACAGTCGCAAAAACTAGACGGACTCCTTATGGGTTTTATAAATTATGAAAATATATAAGCATGCAAGTATGCACTTAATACAACAATTTATCCATGATTGACAGGGGCCCGAAAGTGCACGAGTTGTCGAAGTAATAAAATACCCTGGTGAGTGGGTAGTCGTATCCATAGGGAATAGGGATTTGAGATACAAGTATTCACTATGTATCTAATACGATGTGTGCAAAGAAATTAAAAAGTGAGTGTGAAAGAAACTAATAGAAATGAGAATTAAAATAGAATTGTGGAAGGTGAGAGAGTGCAAGTAAGATTAAAGGAGTAGGACAAGCAATGAATAAAGATGGGTACCCGGACAAGCTACCCCTAGGACTTATGCTTCTAGTGCAAGACTATGCTATTATACTCTCCTATTGATGTTAATTGAGTGGAGGAGGTCCTTAACCATATGGTGCCAAACCTAAGGTCAACAATGACTAACCCCAACACTATGCCTCAGCATTAGCTTTCACTACGACCCTTGACTCTCGTTGACCTGTCAACTAAGCCCTAGGGGAGTCTATCTACCTAAACCTCACACTACGTGGAATTGCTTTAACTTCTAGCGATTCCTAGTGATTAACCCTGTTCCTATTGTTGGGATCAAAAACGGTGTACGAGCATGCTAGAAGCAAAAACATGCACAGCGGATAACAAACAAAACTAGCATGGACCCTAGCATGCAATGGAAGCGAATAAAGATATAAAATACTAAAATAAATAAATAAATACAATTCCAGGGGTGCAGTCAAAAAAGGTACTGCATATACGTGATGACTTAACCGCAAGCGCACGGGTCGCCAAGTAATACCCCTCACGCACGCTCGAGGGGGTCGTATTCCCTGGGGTCCCAAGAGCTGCTATTACTCCCCTCTAGATGACACTGTCTAGTCTACCAAATATAGATTTGAAACAAGATTAGAAAACTAACAAAAGAGAGAACTATAAACAAGTGGACTAAGGCTCACCACATAAGCAAACTAAGGATGCAAGTAACAATGAAAGTTCGAGGTCCCCGGGCGAGGATCCTCTCGGGACTACTAAAGCTAGTAGGATACTCAAATTACACAGGCAAAGGTGGTTAGGCCAAGAAATGTCCAAAGGTAGGTCACCCCGATGGTCACGGTGATAACCCCTAATCCGGTATGAGTATTGGAATACGGAATTGCTTCCGCCCAAATCCTCACACGATTGCATTAAGCCTAGGGAAATCCTGAATTAAGGTCAAACACAACATCTAGGCTCAACCCTAATGGTTGGAGGGGTACAAATTCCCGATGGTCACGGCGTATTCGTACATGTATCCCTTCCAAACTTGGTGTGTCTAATACTAAGGTGATGGTCACGCAACCTAGTATAACCTGGAAATCGATACATAGAGTTCTCATGCATACCAATACATCAAAGTGCACCAAGCTTGAACCATAAACCACACAAATACCATACATGTAAATCAAGTATTCATACAAGCAAGTTCATCCCAAGGTTCACCGGATGCCCGGTGACCTTGGGAGTCTAGTTCATCATCAACAATGGGAGAGTATAGAAAACAAGAAATACAACAAAAAGCCCATGAAACTTCCCCTAAGATGAAGACTAGGAGGTGGTGATGAGAATCCGACGGATCGACGGCGACGAACTCCTAGATGTGCTCCTTGATAGATCCCTCTTCTCCCCTTGATTTGCCCTTTAGATCTGCCTTCTCCAACCCCTTGAAGCCTAGGAAGATGATGGTGGAGAAATGGTGGCCAAAGACACTTCAAAATGATGCCCTGGAAACCCTTAAAAACTAATTCTAGCGAACTATGCGGCCTCCCATGCGGCCCCGCATGCGGGGAGAGAAAGTTTCCAACAAATCCCGAAAATCACGCAAGTTGCTACAGTTCGCTACAGAAACTGCTACAGTATGTATGCGCCTGCGATGCGCCCGCATGAATCTCCTAACCAAGCCGTTTTCTTCAAGTGTTCGTGCTACAGTAGCTGCTACAGTCGCTTAGTACCGGGGCTCAAAAATAGTGTTTTCCTTGTCAATTTCTCCTTAAATCATGTTGTCGAGCTCCCCATTGTAACTTCTGTACCTGTAACACGAAATAAACCAATTTAGACCAAAAACGGGCATCCGCACATACAAAAATACTCTATTTCTACGTACACATACATGAATAATACCTACATTTAGGCGTTTATCAAACATCCCCACACCTAAGTGTTTGCTTGTCCCCAAGCAAACAAACTTGAAGAACAGGGGCAAGAAGATAAACGGCTAAATGTACGACCTCAAGCTCAATAGTAAAGAACTCCGCGAGCATAAATGGATAGAAATTAAGAAGTGAGTTGTTCAATGAATAGTCAAGTAATATTAATTATGTTTCTCCTAGAGGGCCCCCGTGAGTGTGTGCTAACTCCCACCTTGACCTCCACACCCTGGATTACCCCAGGATGACCACTCACCCCACGCACAATGAAGACAGCATTAAAGTGTTAAAGACACCCTCAATACTCAGTTAAGAGTCCTTCGGGTCCTAAATAAAATTCTGGCTCTTAAGTGATCATGCAACAGGTTTCAGGGGACACATACGAGATGCTTTATTCCTTACTTACATATATACATTCTTCTACTTTACTTCTCTTTTTTTTTTTTTTTTTTTCTGACTCCGACAAACGTAGACTTCACCAAAATCTTTCAGACAGATGCACATGCTGGTTAGGCACAAGAGCCACCCATCCTACTTGATTACAGTCCACATAGACGCATTCATGCTGTACTAGCAGAGGAATACTGTCATAGACTCCATTTTTTTTTTATAAATATATATATATAAATCTGGTACCCCCTGAAATAAAACCTGTTAAACAATCTCACTTAATGCCGAAGAAAACAACAAAGGACTTCAAAAGCTCTTAAAAGAGCATTGAAAGTAGAATTTAACATTTTAATGCAAAAAACATTGTAATGGGTTGGTTGGAATGTACAAGGTGGAAGTGATCGTGAACAAGTATAAGGGTGCACTAAAAATGAAACAGAAATACATTCAAGTACAGGTAAAGTACAGCTCACAACTATCATTCTACCAAGCTAGGAAGTCCTTAACAATAAAATCATAGCTATCAAAGATAATTCAAGCATGCAATTGCGAAAAAAAAAAATTTCAAAGTTCACAAAAATCCAAGTCCATCCCCCACTTAAAGATGCACATTGCCCTCAATGTGCCTAAGCGATAGGATGCAATAATATAAACAATAAAAACATAGTAGGAGGGTTTCGTGAACTTCCCCGAGTTTCAAAGCATTAGTCTTGAAGTCCATGAGATCAGGGCGACCATCAAAGCTTCAAGTATAAAATGGAGGAGGAGAGTGTGCTTGATGTCCAAATTCCACCATGAAAGGTAGACAAGAACATCATCTCAAGGCATCCATCACACACAAAGAAAATAAAACACACAAATAAACAAACAACTAACATCACAAGAACAACTAAACAAGAAATGATCCAAGCAAGTTCTTTGTGCAATCAAGATCATGAAATCCAATTCTTTTCATTTCAAGTGTTGTAGGATATTTACAATGATGCCACAAGTGAACAAATAAATTCAAGAGAAATTTCAGCCCAAGGTTACTGTAGCACAGTCTTGAAAGAGGTAGAGTTTCCCTTGTTTTTGAAGCCCAAAAATTTACAAATAATGTCTCAAAATACAAATAAATCAAATATTACACATTCATACATCATTCCCCAAACTTTGAAGCAATATAAGCATGAAAATCAAGAAAAAGAAACAAGTTTTCTTCAAAACACAAGTTAGGGCTTCAAAGCTTGAATCGGCGAAGATCGGTGAAGATGATGGCAAAACTCCCAATAAATCATGCAAATTAAGTGCTTGGAAGTAGGAGATCCGTGTAGAGGAAGAAAAATGGAGAAAAACGGTGAAAGAATGATGGAAAACGGATGAGAAATGAGAGAGATATGAACAAAATCGTGAAGGGGTACACACTTTAAAGTTCAGCCCGAGGCCTATGCGGGCTCTTATGCGGCCGCATAAGAGGCCGCATCACTCTCTGGATGCCTATGCGGCCTGCTATGCGGCCACATAGCAGGCCGCATCACCTACTGGATGCACATGCGGGCTCATATGCGGCCAATAAGCGGGCGATTTCCAGTTTACGCATCAAATGCTCATCCAAACACCCCGAAATCATATAAAAACAACGCCGAAATCATCCACAACACCCAAAACATGATATTTGATGCATGAAGATTAATGATAACACAAAGAACTCACAAGTACCATAAACAAACACAAGTAAATAAATTATGAAAAATGACTAACTAACCACAATCACACACTTGAAAACAAAGAACACTCAAGCAAGCAAACACGCCAAAAATACAAAAACACACATGTTATGAATTTTTATGCTTGGGTTGCCTCCCAAGAAGCGCTTGTTTAATGTCATTAGCTCAACGTACCTTTTTCTTACCTAAGGAGGCTTGAAAATGGTGTGTTCATCCCGGTAAGAGGTTGCATAAGAACTACCAAGAAATACGAAACATACCTTCCGGGATGATGTAAATTTGGAGGCAATGCATGAGATACCTTTTGGCCTCCATGGAAAAAGCTTGGGCCGGGAGTTGTGCAATTTAAACTTGGGCGGATCCTTAGACGGCTTGATCCTCCTCCCCGCTTCTTCTTTGTTCCCGGTTCCTATGAAATGCCCTTGAACTACCCATAAGTGTTGTTTGGGTCTCCAAGGGAACAAGTTGGGTTGAGAACTTGTCAATCTTTGCATAGGTGGATCAATTTGTGGCTTTAACATCCTTTCCACATTTCTTCTCCCAACCCCACTTGAATAGTCAACCATTGCCCACAAAATTTGCTTGGGCCGCCACGGAAATATTTTTGGTTGGGAATTGTCCAAGCCCGGCATTGGTGGGTTCAAGGATGACCTTAGCCTCTCACCCACATCTTCAAATACAATTCCCGGAATTTTCTCTCGGCACTTGAAGATTATTGATTCGTTTGTTGAATGATCAATGTTGAGGCAAGTAGTGTCTTCAAATGTGGTCGATGGAGCTTCTTCCACTTCCTCATCTTTCTCCAAGTCCATGATATCATCCTCCTCTCTCTCTTCTTCAACTCCACCTTGAATTGGAACATCTATCATTTGCTCACAAGGTATAGATGACACCTCAATTGCTTCTTCAATCTCCCACACCTCAACATCAATTTCCACCTCAATATCACCTATGTTCTCTTCCAAACTAGTGTTAATCTGAGGTAGGTCTTCTCTAGTGCGTTGCAACTCCATCGATATATTGGAAGACACTCCTATCTTGTTTTCCATGCTTGGAAGAGATAGATGGGCACTAAAATTTTTGGAATTCAGGGCTTCAAGTTCAGCATCCGAATTCATCATAAATCTTTCAAGCACATCTTGTGTATTGAAGCCCCATTCATTAAGTGGCCTACTTTGAACGACTGGAGGGTGGTCATGCCATGGTTCTTGAAAGGAGGGTTCTTGTGGCAATCCTTGGTAAGGGTGCTCCCATTGTTGGGTATAATGATGTGTAGAAAAATTTTGGTGCTCTTGCCAATATGGATATTAGTCATTATGATATGGATTGGTCTGGCGTGCTCTCATGGCAGAATATTCTTCCATTGCTTTCTCAAATGCATAGTTTCTTGTGGCCAATAGTCTTTCTCTGCGGTCCATGGCCCTGTATAAGCAAACAAAATTAAAATTAATAAGCTATCAAAGAAAACAAGAAAGAAATAAAATAAATAAATATGCACAAAATGGTAAAGGACACATACAAAGACCAAAATTTACAAAAGGAAATAAAAAAGACTAAATCAGTGAACTAAAGGGTTTCCTAGCATCCTTGGAATTCCCCGGCAACGGCACCAAAAACTTGGTATGCGTTTGATTCGCTCACCCGCAAGTGCACGGGGTCGCCAAGTAATACCCCTCACGCGAGCGCGAGGGGGCCGTATTCCCTGGGGTCCCAAGAGCCGCTATTACTCCCCTCTAGATGACACTGTCTAATCTACCAAATATAGATTTGAAACAAGATTAGAAAACTAACAAAAGAGAGAACTATAAACAAGTGGACTAAGGCTCACCACATAAGCAAACTAAGGATGCAAGTAACAATGAAAGTTCGAGGTCCCCGGGTGAGGATCCCCTCGGGACTACTAAAGCTAGAAGGATACTCAAATTACACAGGCAAAGGTGGTTAGGCCAAGAGATGTCCAAAGGTAGGTCACCCCAATGGTCACGGTGATAACCCCTAATCCGGTATGAGTATTGGAATACGAAATTGCTTCCGCCCAAATCCTCACACGATTGCATTAAGCCTAGGGAAATCCCGAATTAAGGTCAAACACAACATCTAGGCTCAACCCTAATGGTTGGAGGGGTACAAATAACCGATGGTCACGGCGTATTCGTACATGTATCCCTTCCAAACTTGGTGTGTCTAATACTAAGGCGATGGTCACACAACCTAGTATAACCTAGAAATCGATACACAGAGTTCTCATGCATACCAATACATCAAAGTGCACCAAGCTTGAACCATAAACCACACAAATACCATACATGTAAATCAAGTATTCATACAAGCATGTTCATCCCAAGGTTCACCGGATGCCCGGTGACCTTGGGAGTCTAGTTCATCATCAACAATGGAGAGAGTATAGAAAACAAGAAATACAACAAAATGCCCATAAAACTTCCCCTAAGATGAAGACTAGGAGGTGGTGATGAGAATCCGACGGATCGACGGCGATGAACTCCTAGATGTGCTCCTTGATAGATCCCTCTTCTCCCCTGGATTTGCCCTTCAGATCTGCCTTCTCCAACCCCTTGAAGCCTAGGAAGATGATGGTGGAGAAATGGTGGCCAAAGACCCTTCAAAATGATGCCCTAGAAACCCTTAAAAACTAATTCCAGCGAGCTATGCGGCCTCCCATGCGGCCCCGCATGCGGGGAGAGAAAGTTTCCGACAAATCCCGAAAATCGCGTAAGTTGCTACAGTGCGCTACAGTAACCCCCCCCCCCCTGCTGCAGTACGTATGCGGCCTGCAATGCGCCCACATGGTAGCCCGCATGAATCTCCTGACGAAGCCATTTCTTCAAGTGTTCGTGCTACAGTAGCTGTGATGAGCGAGCGCGCGACTAGCTACAGAGCTAGCACGCGACTCCCCGGCCGCAAGTGCACGGGTCGTCAAGTAATAAACCTCACAAGGAGGGTCGTATTCCCAAGGGCCCGAGATCTACTATTACTTCCTTTTGGGAGTCACTTTCTAGTCGATCGAAACAAGGTTGAAGCAATATTAAAATAATAAAAACAAGTAAAGAAATGCAAATAAGATAAAACTCAATCCGGAATAAAATAGAGATGAAGAATCCAATAATTATGGAAGGCCTCGGGCGAGGATTCCCCCGGGAGAAGACTAAATACGAATGACCAAGATAATTATAAAACTAGGGTTGGCTTGGTTTCGGTCCGCTAGACTCGGGTGTCGACTACCCCGGAACCTCCGTAGTGTAGCCCTAATCCAGTACGGGTTTCTCTATCCAGAAAATACCCCTACGATGTCAATGAGAACAAGGAGTCTTGATTAGGGTTAATCTAATGCACGCTCTCGGCTAAATTAACCCTAATCGCGCGGGAGGCTATTAACACCCGGAACCTCCGGTGTATTAATACATGTTACCCTCTTTAACTCATCAAAGGACCTAATACAAGCTAGCATCCCGCCAAACAAGTATCATTCAAAATCAATTCTACGGAATCCATCCATTGTAGAATGAACAACATGATGATGAATTAAAACCAAACAATCAAACTAACACATTCATTTAAAGCAAAATATAGGTCATTCATACAAAGTCTCCTCCCAAGGTTCACCGGGAGCCCGGCGGCCTTGGGAGGTTTAGTTCAACATCACAAAACTAAGGAGCTCATCATACAACAATTCCATCCAATAAAAACAAGAAAAACCCCCTTGAAGATGTCGACTAGGGTTGATGGCGTAGCTCGTCGGATCCGCGCCGGCGAGCCCTATGAAGCTTCTCAACGTCTTCCCCTTCTTCTCTCCTTCGAATCTAGCCGAAAATCCTTCCAAAATCCCTCAAGAAATGGTGAAATGAAGTCTAGGACAAGTGGAGGCCGGATGAGAACCCAAATCCCCTCAAAAACTCTTCAGAACAAGCATATATAGCCCGAAGGTGTGCGGGCACTGTGCAGGCCGCACAGTGCCCGCACAGCCTTCTGGCTATGCTGTGCGGCCAGTGTGCGGGCCGCACACTGGCCGCACACCTCTCTGTCTCCCTTGTGCGGCCACTGTGCGGGCCGCACAGTGGCCGCACACGGCCGAGAAAATGTGTCCGTGTGCGGCGCGTCGGCTTCCAGGGTGCTCCAACTCTTCGTTTCTTCTTCAATCTTCCCCGGAATGACACGAATACGGTCGAAACTTGCGCACTTGGTCCTCGAAACCCTGAAATGAAAATAAAACATCAAGTGCGCAAAAACTCATCGAAAATACACATAAGTTGCATGAATGTACAAGAACATCATAGCTAAAACATGATGTATTTTGGCACTTATCAAATACCCCCCACTTAAGCATTTGCTTGTCCCCAAGCAAACGGACATGGAGAACCAGAGATAATCATAAGTGACAAAATACATAACCTCCGGCCAGAGATGGAAGTATCATAGCCAAAGTGAAACTCAAAATATTAAGCAAAGACCACTTGAGATGATTCACGCATTCATTGGCCGTGTCGTGCTGTGTGTGTGCAAATCCCCTAGTTCGAAGTCCTGTAGTCCAAACAAGGTAGACAGGACCCCGAGGACCACTTCTTGAAGCAATTCACGCCACCTAGTGGAATACGGCCTTGAGGTGGTAGAAATACTTCTAGTAGAATCGTAAGGATCCTTCCTTTTATTTTCGAACAATAACCGGTCGAAATTTATTTTTCTGTACGCAATATGTTTATCTTTTTCTTTTCCGGGACTAACATGAACTGCAAATCCACATTACCTGGAGCTTTGCACATTCATGTAAACGCGCTCATGTCCTTATAGCTTTTGGCGAGAGGAACACTCTGGTTAGGAGCCAGAACCCCAGGTTACTTCGCTATTAGGACAGAGGAGCACTGTCCACGTTTTTATTCACTTTGCCTCTTTTTTTTTTTTTTTTTTTTTTTTTTTTTGTCGACCGTATTGCAAAAAAGAACAAGAAGAAGGTCCTTAAAACCCTATTAGAAGGTATTCTAACACGTCAAGGCGCGAAACCACTAGTATGGGTTAGCAACTAAGAGGGTCACGAAAGTGCTGTGGTTCCTCGCCTAGATGTTCAGGGTTCTACCTAAGGGAATAGTGCGAGAATTGCCTAGAATGACATGAAAATCTCAAGTGTGCAGGGTCATAAAAAGCTTAGCATTTATCATGATTTCGAGCTATAATACAATCACAATTAAGTACGCCATCCTAGGTTTACAATCATGCAACAAGTCAAGAATTATCAAAAATTTTCATACAAGTTCACGAAACAAGTAACGAAGATCAGACATGCATAGCCACCCCCCACTTAAAGCAGTACATTGCCCTCAATGTACATTGATCAGCAGTACAGAAAAATTTATGCATGGAAAATAAAGAGGGTGGTGTCATGAACTTCCCCGAGAAATTGGTAATGAGCTTTGCAAGGCACGAGCTCGGGGTGACCATCACCATGGCTACAAGCGAAGTGGAGAGGAAGAAAAATGGACGTCTTGGTCTACCTACAAGGGAAAAACGTCGAGTCAAGCATCCATCAACCACACAAAAACAAAGAAAAGAAACAAGGAATGAAAGCGAAAGTGAGCTCTCGGAGTGAAAGGACTGATGAAGCCGCTCAAGGTCTTCTGTGTCTCCTCCAATGGGCTCGATCAGAAAGTTGACCTACGTCTCGAAAAATAAAGATCAAGCCATGGCAACACGCTAAAATGCGCGAACACGAGTTTAGAAAAATGAGTGAAGTGGAAACAACGCGAAGGTATGCAAATAAATTGAGTTTTGAAAATATTTTTAACGTTGAAACGATGCGAGGGATGTGGTATGATCAAAACAAGCGCGAAAATGTGGAGAAAAGCCGGAAAGAAGAGCATTACAGTAGCAAAACTGGGGCCAGTGTGCGGGTGGTGTGCGGGCCGCATACCAGCCGCACACCTCTGGCAGAAGGGTGTGCGGCTGGTGTGCGGGCCGCACACCAGCCGCATGGGCTTCTGTCTGTGTCATGCGGCCACTGTGCGGGCCGCACAGTGGCCGCACAAGGCTTCATGAAATTGGAAATTTTCACCCCCTTGGAATGCAAACAAGGATACAACAATTGCAAACGAGCAATTACCTCATGGGATAAAGTATTTTAAACAATGAATACGAAAAAAAATACGAGGGAGAGGAGGATTAAACTCGAGATTCTAACAAACACACAAAAACAACAAAGAAAACAAGAATAAAGGCTTGGGATACCTCCCAAGAGTGCTCGCTAAGCGTCGCGAGCTCGAAGCATGAGTGTCCTGAATTAATGAGGTTCAAAGGGAAAGATTTTACCTGACGAATCGGGCAAAAACGAGCTCTTACCGAAATATAGCTTGAGGCGATGCCCGTTTACCTTGAACCGACCTTTCTCCGGGTGGTTGATTTCGACTACTCCCTGAGGTGAGATACTCATGACCGTGTACGGTCCTGTCCATCGCGATTTGAGCTTCCCTGGAAATAGGCGAAGTCGGGCATTGTATAGCAACACTTGATCCCCTTCCTCCAACTTCTTGCCCTGTTTTATATTTTTGTCGTGGAATCGCTTCACTTTTTCTTTGTATAATCTTGAATTCTCGTAGGACAGAACCCTCCATTCCTCAAGTTCATTCAGTTGCATCTTCCTTTTCTCCCCAACCAGGTTGAAATCAAAATTCAGGAATTTGGTGGCCCAATATGCTTTGTGCTCCAGCTCAACAGGGAGATGGCAAGCCTTGCCATAAACTAGGCGATACGGACTGCTCCCCGTAGGTGTTTTATATGCTGTACGGTAGGCCCAAAGTGCATCATCCAGATGGTCTGCCCAGTCCTTGCGATGATGAGCAACAGTTTTTTCCAAAATTCGCTTGAGTTCTCGGTTGGAAACTTCGACTTGACCACTAGTTTGTGGATGATAAGCGGTAGATGTATAATGGGAGACACCGTATCTTTTCAAGATCTTCGTAAACTGGGAATTACAAAAGTGTGCTCCTCGGTCACTGATAATTGTTCGCGGCGCCCCAAACCTCGAGAACAACCTCTTCAAGAATTGCACAACAACACGGGCATCACTAGACGGCAACGATTGAGCTTCCACCCAGCGGGATGCGTAATCCACAGCAACTAGAATAAACTTGTGCCCCCAGGAGTTTGGAAAGGGACCCATGAAATCGATCCCCCACACATCAAAAACCTCACAAACTTGGATAGCACTCTGAGGCATTTCGTCCCGGCACGAAATGTTCCCTGCTCTTTGGCATCGATCGCAGCATCGAATATGGATCTGTGCGTCTAGAAAAATAGTGGGCCAAAAGAATCCAGCGTCAAGAATTTTTTTAGCTGTTCGATTGGTGCTATAATGCCCCCCGGTTGGGCCTTCATGGCAATGTTTGATAATGTGCACTCCTTCTTGTCGAGATACGCACCGCCTAACCACCTGATCGGCACAGACGCGGAACAAGTAAGGTTCCTCCCAAATATAATGCTTCAGATCAGCGAAAAATTTCTTCCTTTGTTGGTAACTAAACCACTTTGGGAGAATGCCCGCTGCCAGATAATTAGCAATGTCTGCGAACCAGGGTTGATCTTCTTCCTGAGTCACCTGAACACAAAACAGTTGTTCTTCCGGAAAGGAGTCATTGATCTCACCATCTATGGTAGATGATGAGTAGTTGTTCTCAAGTCGAGACAAATGATCAGCAGCTAAATTTTCAGCACCTCTTTTGTCCTTGATTTCCAAATCGAATTCCTGCAGCAGGAGCACCCAACGGATCAAACGCGGCTTAGCATCAGTCTTACTCAGGAGATATCGAAGTGCCGAATGATCAGTGTAAACCACAACTTTGGAAAGCACCAAATAAGGCCTGAACTTGTCGAAAGCAAAGACCACCGCAATGAGTTCTTTTTCAGTGGTAGTATAATTTTCCTGAGCCCCGGTGAGAGTTTTGCTTGCATAATAAATAGGATGGAAATGTTTGTCTTTCCTTTGCCCAAGAACTGCTCCCACTGCAAAATCACTAGCGTCACACATTAATTCGAATGGTAGCTCCCAGTTTGGTGCGATGAGGATAGGTGCCCGGATAAGTTGATTCTTTAGTGTAGTGAAGGCAGTCAAACACTCCGGGGTGAAATTGAACGGCACATCCTTCTCAAGGAGCTTAGTCAACGGTTTTGCAATCTTAGAAAAATCTCTTATAAATCTCCTGTAAAACCCGGCATGCCCCAGAAAACTTCTAATTGCCCTGACACATGTTGGAGGAGGGAGCTTCTCAATGGCAGAGATTTTTGCCTTGTCTACTTCAATGCCATCACCTGAAATTTTATGTCCCAGAACTATACCCTCCTTTACCATGAAGTGGCATTTTTCCCAGCTCAGCACCAAGTTGGTTTCCTCACATCGTTCCAGAACACGCTCCAAGTTTTTCAAACACAAGTCAAATGAGCTCCCATACACTGAGAAGTCATCCATGAACACTTCCATCGTGTTTTCAACCATGTCCTCGAAGATAGCAAGCATGCATCTCTGAAATGTGGCAGGGGCATTGCACAACCCGAAAGGCATTCTGCGGTAAGCAAATGTACCATAAGGGCAGGTGAAAGTGGTTTTCTCTTGGTCTTCAGGGGCTATGGGAATTTGAAAGTACCCGGAAAAACCATCAAGAAAGCAATAGTATTCGTGTCCGGCCAACCTTTCGAGCATCTGATCAATGAACGGAAGAGGGAAATGATCCTTGCGAGTGGCGTCATTGAGCTTTCTATAATCAATACAGACTCTCCAACCAGTGACCTGCCTAGTAGGGATGAGCTCATTCTTCTCGTTAGTCACTACTGTCATGCCCCCTTTCTTTGGTACCACCTGGGTGGGACTGACCCAATCACTATCAGAGATTGGGTAGATTATGCCGGCGTCTAGCAGTTTGATCACTTCAGCTTTTACCACTTCTTTCATATTCGGGTTTAACCTCCGTTGCGGGAGGGCCGACGGCTTGTGGTTGTCTTCCATTAGAATTTTATGAGTGCAGAAAGATGGATTTATTCCCCGGATATCTGAAATCTTCCACGCCAACGCCCTCTTGTGCCTCTTTAACACCTTTAAGAGTTCATTCTTGTGCTCTGTTGACAGGCTAGAGGAAATTATCACTGGTAACTTAAGATTTCCATCAAGAAATGCGTATTCAAGGTGTGGGGGTAATTCCTTCAACTCCAATTCTGGTGGTTCATCGACAGATGGCTTTAGTCTGTTCATGTTATCACGTTGTATTCTCTCAAATTCTCCCATCTCATCATCAATAGAGTTGTCAGATTCAGATTCATCTTGCACCTCGCACACAGACTGCTTAGGAGACAAAAAAGTGGTAAACTCGTGAACTGTGGTCGGCTGCCAGTTGTGAGCTCCGTTCTGAACAGAATTTACATACTCGGCTCCACTCATGAATCGCGAAAAAAATTCGTTGTTGCTGAGAGTACAATCATCCTGATCCGTAGTCTTCAAATTAGAGCCTTCATTATGAACCAGAAACTGCCTTTTCCATTGATCCAAGTAGTGAGAAGTAGGTTCGCTCAAGTATTGATCCATCGATGTGAAGGTTTAAAATGGGGTGCCTGGAAATGCACAAGAGACAAAGAGAGAGGTATTAGTGAATAATTACAAATGAAAGCGAAATGACTAGAGCAATGATCCAAAAGTTTTCCTAGTATTCTCGGATGTTCCCCGGCAACGGCGCCAAAAACTTGATAAGCGAGCACGCGACTAGCTACAGAGCTAGCACGCGACTCCCCGGCCGCAAGTGCACGGGTCGTCAAGTAATAAACCTCACGAGGAGGGTCGTATTCCCAAGGGTCCGAGATCTACTATTACTTCCTTTTGGGAGTCACTTTCTAGTCGATCGAAACAAGGTTGAAGCAATATTAAAATAATAAAAACAAGTAAAGAAATGCAAATAAGATAAAACTCAATCCGGAATAAAATAGAGATGAAGAATCCAATAATTATGGAAGGCCTCGGGCGAGGATTCCCCCGGGAGAAGACTAAATACGAATGACCAAGATAATTATAAAACTAGGGTTGGCTTGGTTTCGGTCCGCTAGACTCGGGTGTCGACTACCCCGGAACCTCCGTAGTGTAGCCCTAATCCAGTACGGGTTTCTCTATCCAGAAAATACCCCTACGATGTCAATGAGAACAAGGAGTCTTGATTAGGGTTAATCTAATGCACGCTCTCGGCTAAATTAACCCTAATCGCGCGGGAGGCTATTAACACCCGGAACCTCCGGTGTATTAATACATGTTACCCTCTTTAACTCATCAAAGGAACTAATACAAGCTAGCATCCCGCCAAACAAGTATCATTCAAAATCAATTCTACGGAATCCATCCATTGTAGAATGAACAACATGATGATGAATTAAAACCAAACAATCAAACTAACACATTCATTTAAAGCAAAATATAGGTCATTCATACAAAGTCTCCTCCCAAGGTTCACCGGGAGCCCGGCGGCCTTGGGAGGTTTAGTTCAACATCACAAAACTAAGGAGCTCATCATACAACAATTCCATCCAATAAAAACAAGAAAAACCCCCTTGAAGATGTCGACTAGGGTTGATGGCGTAGCTCGTCGGATCCGCGCCGGCGAGCCCTATGAAGCTTCTCAACGTCTTCCCCTTCTTCTCTCCTTCGAATCTAGCCGAAAATCCTTCCAAAATCCCTCAAGAAATGGTGAAATGAAGTCTAGGACAAGTGGAGGCCGGATGAGAACCCAAATCCCCTCAAAAACTCTTCAGAACAAGCATATATAGCCCGAAGGTGTGCGGGCACTGTGCGGGCCGCACAGTGCCCGCACAGCCTTCTGGCTATGCTGTGCGGCCAGTGTGCGGGCCGCACACTGGCCGCACACCTCTCTGTCTCCCTTGTGCGGCCACTGTGCGGGCCGCACAGTGGCCGCACACGGCCGAGAAAATGTGTCCGTGTGCGGCGCGTCGGCTTCCAGGGTGCTCCAACTCTTCGTTTCTTCTTCAATCTTCCCCGGAATGACACGAATACGGTCGAAACTTGCGCACTTGGTCCTCGAAACCCTGAAATGAAAATAAAACATCAAGTGCGCAAAAACTCATCGAAAATACGCATAAGTTGCATGAATGTACAAGAACATCATAGCTAAAACATGATGTATTTTGGCACTTATCAAGCTGCTACAGTTCGCTCAGTACCGAGGCTCGAAAATAGTGTTTTCCTTGTAAATTTCTCCTTAAATCATGTTGTCGAGCTCCCCATGGTAACTTTGGTACCTGTAACACGAAATAAACCAATTTAGGCCAAAAACGGGCATCCATATTGATAATTGCTTGTGTTATAGTGACGCGAAGCGTTATTATCTTACTTTGAGCATCTATTTTATCAGATTTTATCACTAAATAGTGTGTGTTTGTGTAATCTTATGCATTGTAGGTTCGTGGAGCTAATTTTTAGAAAAAGAACGAAGTTAGATCGTGTTCGCCATTGTTGGGAGGTTTTCGGACCAAGCAAGGAACAAGGCACGAACTTGGACTTGTGAGTGTGTGCCAACCTCCTTTGGAGGGGCACAAAGGCAGTCACATTCACAACAAGTCTAACTCGTGTAGCCTAGGAGAACTTCACCAAGAAAGAGACTTGAAGCAATCGGCACGATCTACCATTGATTGTGTGCCCAATTCAATGGCCTCGATAAAGAACAACGTACTCGGGAGCATTTCGGCAAGTACTGTAGCAGCAATGCAGCTTGCACTGTAGCAAAACACTGTAGCAAGTTACTGTGCATTTTCTGTCAAAGAACAAGTTTCCAGAGAATTCACACGGGCGTGTGGAATTAACACACGACCGTGTGAATCATTTCCAGCAAGCCAGAGACTTCACACGGGCGTGTGGAAATTCCACATGGCCGTGTGAAGTAATTTTTCAGGAAGACAGAAACTTCACACGGGCGTGTGGAAATTCCACACGGCTGTGTAAAGCCCCGATAAGTTCAAATTTAAAGCCGCACTCAGCCTATTTAAAGCCCGATTTGGGATCCTTGGACATATCTTTTGGCCTATTTTTTTTCTCCCCAACTTCTAGAGAGTGCGGTTGGGGTTTCGCAGAGGACTTTGTGGAGGATTGGAGCGCGTCATCGGCATCGTCACCGACGTTCGACGGCCGCACAAGACCACGGCCACACCATACGCAAGGGGGTTTTCATCAATGTCTTTATTTTGTGCTTTCTCTTATAGTTTGATGAACATGTACAGCTCCATGAGGAGCTAAATCGCTCGTGGGTATTCGGACTTGTAAAACCCTAGGATTATTATGTTTCTATGACATTGTTATTATGATTTTCCATTATTGATGAATAATTTCGAGTTTCAGTTTTAATTATCTTTTGCTATTGTTCTTCCTTAGCCGTGACACTAGGGTTGAGAACAATTTAGGTTATCCTTTGGAGGTGTGACAACTCCTATAGGATTAGACTCTTTAAGATTGAAGAGGGTTGAGAGGGAGAGTTGTGAGGTAGCAATGTACCCCTTTCCCTTCCGGTGTGATTTCTCCCTACCTCCGTTTCCTTGGTTAATTAGCGGTCGAGATAGAGTTTTAGGACTTAATCTCGACTAGGGTTCTTCCACCTGGACCAAAGGGTTAGAACTACATAGAGGAACAGGTTTTATCACTAGGAATCCCTATAGCTTAAAGCAATCCCACGTAGTGTTAAGGTTAGGTAGATAGACTCCCCTGGGGCTTAGTTGACAGGTCAACAAGAGTCAAGGGTCGTAGTGAATCCTAATACTGGGACATAATGTTGGGATTAGTCACGGTTGACCTTAAGTTTTTGGACCGTGAGTTTAAGGATATCCTCGACTCATTTAACATCAATAGGAAAGTATAATAGCATAGTCTTGCACTAGAAGCATAAGTCCTAGAGGTAGCTTGTCCGGATACCCTATTTCATAATCACTGCTAGTCCTTCTCTATTTACACCTACCTGCACTGCACTCTCCCACCTGTTATCTTTCTATTTTAGTTCTTATCTCTTTATATTTGCTTACATATTCACTCATTGATTATAATCTCACTTTTCGTATACCGCATAGCTAAATAGTGAAATCTTGTGTCTTAAATCCCTATTCCCTGTGGATTCGACTACCCACTCACCAGGGTAAATTTTATTACTTCGACAAGGCCGTGCACTTGCGGTACACACGCAAAAAAGGTCGTGTCAACTTTTTGGCGCCGTTGCCGGGGAATAGGCGTATTTTTTATACTTGTTTTCTTTTACTATTTTAGCTATCCACTTTGTCTTCTATTTCACAATTTCTTATTCTTCCATCACTCTAAATTGTTTTCTTTTGTATGATTACTCTTTCTTGCGAGGAACCTAAATGGAGATTGATTCAATTATTGAGCTATATTCTCGAGTTGAAGCTCTCAATACAAGGCTTGATCGAGTTATTGCTTCACAACAACAAAGCAATCCATGCTACAACACATATCATCCAAATGAAAGGAGCTACCCAAATTTTTCATGGAATAATGATGGACAACATTGGGAAGCACCTCAAGAGCAATTTCAAAAGGATGTGGTACTTGAAGAGGATGAACCTCAGTGGAAAAAAGCGCTAGATAACTTTTTTAAAGCATCCGATGCCACTTGCCAAAGTATGGAAGCCATGCGAAAGTGTCATGAAGCCTCCTATAACAACCTCGAGCATCAATTAGGATTGATACTTGACACACTCTCCAAGAAAAATGAAGTGTTTGAGCAAGCAACGCAAATTCCTTCTAGAGATGATGTGGTATTGAATGATAATGAGGAAACGAGGCAGACCGAGTACGTTGTTGTAGAAATTGAAGAGGAAAAAGAAGAAGATTATTTGGAGAATTGGGATTGCTTGAATAAAGATGGTGCTTGTGAGCAAGGAAATTTTCAAGGAGATTTGCTAGTGTCATGTTCTTCCCAAGATAAAAATACACAAGAAGAAGCAAACCCTAAGGTAATGGAACAAGTACCATTCTTTGGGATTGATCAACTCATAGAAAGCAAGAAAGAGTCTTTGGGAAGGGTAAAAGATGTGGGGAGGATATTTAAACCTTCCAATGACCCACCTATGCTAAGCTTGGACAATTCCCAACCCAAATTGTTTCCTTGGAGGCCAAAAGTAAGATGGTTGGACCCTCCAATGAATACTCCACCCGCGCAACGAGATTTTTGGTTTAAAGGAAGTAGTTATGCAAATTCTTGCCGGGAGGAATACACTCTTTTCAAACCACCGTAAGGTAAGATCAGGTACGTCAAGCTCAGTGACGTTAAACAAGCGCTTCTTGGGAGGCAACCCAAGGTTTTACAGTTTTCCTAGGATCTAGTTTAGTTTTAGGATGAATAAAAGTCTTAGTGTTGATGTCTTGAATTTTTAATGCATGTGCTGCGATTTCCATTGTGGATTGTTGATATTTTTGTGTGCCTTAATGTTAATTGACGAAGTTTGAGTCGGTTGAGTGTGTTTTCTATGGTCTCTGGTCATGGTTTTATGATTTATACAGGCTCTAAATGTTTTAAAAGAGTTTCTGAATTTTTTGGAAGAGTCTGTCAATTTTTCTAAGTAAACCAGAGCAACCACACGGCCGTGTGGAATTCCCACACGGCCGTGTGTTACCAAATCAGAGCTCAACCAGTGAAGGCACAGGGGCGTGTCTATGCCCCTGTGAACAACTTCAGAAGAGCCCACGGTCGTGTGGGAATTCCACACGGCCGTGTGGAAATTCGTATAACTTAAACTCTTTTCCAAAGAGTCCACAGGGTCGTGTGAGTGCCCCTGTGAGTGCCACTATGCCAAGGCCCACAGCCGTGTGGAACTTACACACGGCCGTGTGAAACTCTGCAGAGAAAAACAACTTCTTTCCGAGAATACACAGGGGCGTGTGTGCGCCCCTGTGGGAAAACTTGTGCACGGAACACGGCCGTGTGGATTATTCACACGGCCGAGTGAAATACTTAGCGTTTCTCGAGCAAGTCAGAGAGACCACAGGGGCGTGTGTTGGCCCCTGTGGCCGGCCTTGTGTTCTTGGCCAGGTTGGGCACATGCTTGTGTGGAATTTCCACACGGCCGTGTGACATTTTTCAGAGACCTTTGATGATTTCCCGTGAATCCACAGGGCCGTGTGAGGGCCCCTGTGGATCCCCTGTGAAGGAACACGGCCGTGTGGGTTGTTTACACGGCCGTGTGGGGTTCCCCAGAGACTGAACAGAATGCACACGGGGCGTGTGATGGCCCCTGTGAACCCTAATTTCAGAGGCACACGGCCGTGTGGACTTAACACATGGCCATGTGAATTCCCAGAACTTCAAAAGCCGCGCGATTTCTTTTAGATTTCACTCGTGCCTCTTGACATTTTCAATCCAAACTCTTCTCCTACCCACTCTACTACTTCCCCGACTTTATCTGGGCCTTTTGAAGGATTTTATTGGAATTTTCCGGCCGATTTCCTTGGTTTTTCACTTCACACCGTCGGTAAGCTCTCCCTCCCTCTTTTCTTCGTCAATTCTTAATTTGATTCGTTCTTTGGATGATTTCATTTGTTTTAAATGTTTATTATGTATGCGAACATGCTTAGGGATGAATTAGAACAAACTAGAATGTAAATTTTGGATTTCTAGACCCACGGCCGTGAGGCTCTGTCCGCCAGAAGCTCCACACGGGCGTGTGAAATTTCCACACGGCCGTGTGGATTTCTGCAGAGTGTGTTTCTTAACTGTTTATTGATCGTTTTCTTCTTCAATCTTACAGACATGTCTTCCAGGACTAGGAAATCGGTTGGGAAGAGGCCCCGTGAGTCCACACCCCCACCAGCGGAGGCAGAGTTTAATATACCTGAGCACCAGACTAGGTTTGATAGATTGTCGACACTTCGTTTTGGACAGACGAGGTATATAGACCTGAGTGCAGTGAGAGGTATTCAGGGGAGCGACAGTGTGGCAGAGGAGATCAGTGAGCTGCTCGCGGTCGGTAGCTGGGGTAGATTACTATCGATCAGAGACCCAGCGATCCGATCACTAGCTCTAGAGGTCCTATCTACATTCGAGTTCGACCGAGGGTACCAGAGTTTCACTGACGACACCACTATCCAGTTTCGGGCCCTCGGTCAACATTGTACCTTGAGCATGACCCAGTTCTCACTACGGATGGGGCTGTACGATGAGGCATACACCGAGACAGAGGAGTATGCATTGCTACCCACGGATTACCCTGGCACTTTGACTCCGCAGCGGGCATACAGTAGATTATGCGGTCAGGGTCAGTACGAGAGCGAGCCACTCTGAGCAGGTTAGTGAGTGGTAGAGGGGACAGTACAGGGGTGCTGAGCCGCCAGGAGCTTTTATAGCTACACTCGATGGTGGAGAGTGAGCCACTCCACCTGGGGCACATTGTGGTCGTGTACATCCGCCACCAGGGCCAGTACCCCAGGGTAGGAGTTATTTTTGCAGGCCCCTACATCACGCGCTTGGTTATTGGATTAGGGCTCAGAGATGGAGTTCGTGGGGCAGAGAAGACTAGTATACCGGCCCCACTGAGTACAGACACATTGAGGATGATGGGGATGATCCGCAGAGCAGGATTAGGGACCTATACTTGGATCAGTCCCCAGACAGAGCAGGTTGAGGGGTCCCAGGCAATGTTGGAGCCACCACCAGAGCAGACAGAGATAGAGGCACCACCCACCGCATCGGAGCCACCTCCGGTGTCCATGTTCTCGCCATCTCGGGGTGGTTGAATCGCTCACCCGCAAGTGCACGGGGTCGCCAAGTAATACCCCTCGCGCGAACATGAGGGGGTCGTATCCCCAAGGGCCCGAGAAGCTATTCTTACTTCCTTATCACAATGTTGTTTGACCTAATCAATCACTTGGAAGAAGAACTAGCAAAAACCTACTAAAACAAAGAGCATGCAAATAGCAAGTATAAATACGGACGCGAAAAATCAAGGTGAGGGAATAGCCACGGATGAGGATTCCCTCGGGGGCTACTAAAGTGCTAAGGATGCCCTAACTAGCATGCACGTGGGTGGTTTGGACCGGGAAACCCTAGATTAGACCAACCTGATGGTCACGGCGTTGGTCCCTAATCCAATACAAGTATTGGAATACGAAATTGCTTCCGCCCAAATCCTTGTACGATTGCAAAGGGTTTAGTGGATTTCCCCAAGCTAGGGTTGAAACACAATCAAGGACAACCCTAACAATTGGAAGGGTACAAATACCCGATGGTCACGGCGTATTCGTACATGTATTCCCTTCCAAGCTCGGTGAGCCTAATACTAGGGCAATGGTCATGCAACCTAGCATTGTCTAGGAATTGACATATAGAGTTCTCATACATATCAAGGCATTCAAGAACCACCAAACAAGGATCACAAACCAAACCAAGTACATAAACTAAAGAGTAGCATCCAAAATACACAAGTCCACCCCCAAGGTTCACCTACATCCGGTGACCTTGGGGTTAGTTGTTCATGATCACAAAGTAAGCGAGCAAGTACATAAAAACAACCAAAAGCATAATGAAAACACCCCCTGAAAAGATCAAGGCCAAATGACGCTTCCAAAGACGCCACCCAAGGAGTGGCTTCCTTTGACAAACTTCCTCTCAAATGCAAATCGAAGGCGTGGATTCGTCGTCTCGTGCTCTCCCCGTCGTCCTCTCCTCAAGAAATGCCTCCAAAAGCCGGCCTCAAGCTCCCAAAGAAGATGGTGAAGTGTAGCTTCTCTCAAGACCTAGCCTCCTCCTTCCAAATGAACTCAAAACCCTTAAAAACCTTTTCCAGTGGGTTATGCGGCCCCCTATGCGGCCCCGCATGCGGGGAGAAAAAATTCCCGAGAAAATCCCGAAATCGCGTAAGTTGCTACAGTGCCGCTACAGTACCATATGCGGCCTCTGCAGTGCTGGCATGACAGCCCGCATGAACCTCCAGACTTAGCCATTTCGCCAAAGGGCTCGTGCTACAGTATCTGCTATAGTTGTCGCTGCAGTAGTCGCTACAGTACCCCCCCCCCCCCCCCGCTCAGAAATAGTTTCTTCGTCGCCGATTTCTTCTCAAATTCTATCAACGAGCTCGAAGGGGTCACATCAGTACCTGTAACACAAAAGAAACCAATTCAGACCAAAAACGGGTGTCAACTCATAGAAAAATACGTAAATACATACACCCGAATACATGGAAAATACGTATGTTTAGGCGTTTATCAAACATCCCCACACCTAAGCATTTGCTTGTCCCCAAGCAAACACACATGAAGAACAGGGGCACGATGATAAATGACTAAACATACGACCTCAAGCTCAACTGGTAAGTACTCCACTAGCACAGGTGAAAAGAAATCTAGAAAATAAGCTGTACAGTGCGTGATCGAGTAATGGTAGCCCTGTTTTATTCAAAGTGCTTCCGTGAGTGTGTGCTGGCTCCCAACCTTAACCTCCACACCCTGGATTACCCCAGGGGTCCATTCACCCCACATATGGTGAGAGTGGTATTAGGCAGTTAAAGACCTCTTCAATACTCAGTTAAAAGTCTTTTGAGTTCCTAAATAAGACTCTAGCACTTAAGCGACTGTGTAACAAGTTCCAGGGGACGCAACAGAGATATTTATTTACCTATTCACAAATATACAAAATATATAATTTTTTTTTCTGAGTCCGGCTAACATAGACTGCCCAAAAAATCTTTCAGAAGGATGCACATGCTGATTAGGCATAAGAGCCACCCAACCTACTCAATTACAGCCTACATAGACGCATTTATGCTGTGCCAGCAGAGGAATACTGTCATAGACTCCACTTTTTTTTTCACTGTACACACTGTATCTCAGTCCCTTGGAAACCTGTCACACAAGTTCACTTAAGGCTACAGAAAACAAAAAAGGAACTCAAAAGCTCTTAAAAGAATATTGAAGAAAGAATTTAACAGTCCAATACCAAAATCATCATAATGGGTTGGTTAGAGTGTACAAGGTAGGAGCAATCATGATAGAGCATGAAAAAGCACTAAAAATAAAACAGGGCATCATTCAAGCACAGTATAAGAATACAGCTCATTTCTATCATTCTTTTAAGCTAGGAAGTGCTAAACATTAAAATCATGGCTATCATCGGTATTCATGCATGCAAAACTAGTAAAGTACCCCATCCCCACACCTAAAGTTGTACATTGCCCTCAATGTACATAAATCAGCAGAGTAAGGTGCAAGATATGTCAGAAAAAATAAAGGAATGAGGTAAAGAAACTTCCCCAAATGGTCGATGATATGAACTCCAAATACGCATGAACTGGGTAAAGCTGAGGGGCGCAAGGGGTGCGGAGCTTCTACAGCGATCAGTCCTGAAAATAGAAAGAAAGCAAATCACACCCCAAGAAATAAATAGAGAGCGGGACAAGTAAGCATGAATCAAAAACGGGGAAGTACAGTTTAGGAGGGTCAGGACCCTTACTAACTGAAAAGTACAATAATACAAACCAACAAGCAAGTCTATAAATAATAAAAAAAACAGTACAAACAACAGAAACAACTAAAGTGGTGCTGCGAGTCTAGAGATCTGGAGGAAGGGATGGTGCAAAGCACGTGGTAGCTGTGGAGGAGGTGCCGACAGAAGATGAAGCGCCGCGCATGTATGATAAGATCTCAAGAATGTCATCCCATTCACCACGGGAGATGAGGCCTCGAAAGGTATCGTCAATGTCCAATGTCTTCAAGGCCTCCCAATCGATCACGCGCACCGTGCCAAACCTCCTCTTCGACAAGAAAGCGAACCTTGCTTTGTGGGCATCGTTCTTGAATGTAGGCTCGCAAACGGGTGGTGGAGAGCTTCTCCTAACTCGCTTGGAAGCCACGTGTTTGATCGGCATCCCTACAAAACAAGAGAACCATCATCAAGCCAAAAAAAACTTAAGAAAAGTGGTTAATGAAGAACAAAGGCTGATTTTTGGCTAGTGCTACAGTAATTTCGAGGAAATTTTGGTAGAGTTTCTTCTTGTAAAAGTGACAATCTAAATGTACAAAGCTTGGAATTCAAGAGAAATAATTACAAGAAGCATTCACCATGAAAAACATCATGTTTTCCCATCATTTCAACCACCAAAAACCAAAGAATGAGTGATAAGAATACAAACCTTGAACTAGGGCACCAATGAGAAGATGAAAATCGGCTTAAACCTTGATAAAACCTTGAAAATCTTCCAAAAATATGCTTGCTAGGATGAAGAGAGTGTTTGGATGCAAAAAGAATGAAGAAAAATGGTGGAGAGATGAAGGAGAAAAGAGAAGAAGTTTGATGAAAATTGAGTGAATAGTGAGAGGGTGGAGTGAAGAGAGGTAGAAGAAGAAATCGGGTGACCATTCGGCCCCCTATGCGGCCGCATGGTTGCCCGCATGGCTCTTGGGATAAATCGTGCGGCCTGCTATGCGGCCGCATACCTCTCTGGAAAAAGTATGCGGCCCCTTGTGCGGCCGCATGACAGGCCGCATAAGGCCCAGGAATTTTTTCAGCTCCGACCACTCTCAAATTAAACAATGAACTCAACCTAGCACTCAAAAATCACATGAAAACAAAGCCGAAAACACTCAAAAATCATTGAAAACATGGAGAATGAGGCAGCAACACTCAAGGAAAAATACAAAGATCATGAAATCTATGGTGCAACAAGATGAAATAAATTATGGAATTCGACTAAACAACAACCACAAGCACAAAAATCAACAAGACTCAAACTCATAAGCACCACACAAAAATACGAAAAAAAAACTAAACATAACCGCAAAGAATAAAAAGAAAGAATGATTGCAATGAATTGAAAGACTTGGGTTGCCTCCCAAGAAGCGCTTTTTTAATGTCTTTAGCTCGACATGACTTACCTCAATTCAAGGTGGGACAAAGGGGTGAGAAATACCTCCAATTTTCGATGAAGAATTGTTACCCGGAAAGTAATGTTTCAACCGGTGTCCATTGACTTTAAATGTCCCATGTTGTGGATGAGATATCTCGACGGCGCCATGAGGGAATACTTGCGTGACCGTATATGGCCCGTGCCATCGCGATTTTAATTTCCCCGGGAAAAGTCTCAACCTCGCATTGAAAAGAAGAACATGATCCCCACTTTGGAAGCACTTAGGTTGCTTTATGTGTCTGTCGTGGTATTCCTTCATCTTCTCTTTGTACCGGAATGAAGTTTCGTATGCCAAAGCTCGCCACTCCTCTAACTCGTTTAGTTGAAATTTTCTCTTGTGACCACAAAGATGGGGGTCGAAATTGAGTTGCTTTATCACCCAATATGCTCTGTGCTCAAGTTCCACCGGCAAATGACATGCTTTTCCATAGACCAGTCGGTAGGGCGGGGATCCCGTAGGGGTCTTGAATGCAGTTCTGTACGCCCAAAGCGCATCCTCGAGCTGGTCTGCCCAATCTTTCCGGTGGTGACTGAAAGTCTTCTCCAGGATCCGCTTTAACTCCCTGTTTGACACTTCAACTTGACCACTTGTTTGAGGGTGATAGGCGATCGATGTTCGGTGAGATACCTCGTATCTTTTAAGGGCCTTTTCGAATTGAGAATTGCAAAAATGTGTTCCCCTGTCACTTATGATTGCCCTGGGAGTTCCAAACCGAGAGAACAATTTTTTTAAAAATTTCACAACCACCCTTGCATCACAAGACAAGCAGGCCTAGGCCTCCACCCACTTGGAGACATAGTCCACTGCGACCAAGATATACTTGTTGCCCTGGGAACTAGGGAATGGACCCATGAAATCTATTCCCCACACATCAAAGACTTCGCAAGCTTGGTTCCAAGTTTGAGGCATTTCATCATGTTTTGATAAATTACCCACTCTCTAACACCGATCACAATGCTGTACCAATGACTGCGCATCTTGGAACATGGTGGGCAAGTAGAACCCTGCGTCAAGTGCCTTCTTAGCTGTTCTGGCCCCACTGTAATGGCCCCCAGCAGGCCCTGAATGACAATGTAACAGGATATCATGCCCCTCATCCTTTGAGACGCACCTTCTCACAATTTGATCGGAGCAAGTCCTAAATAGGAATGGATCCTCCCAAGTATAATGTTTTAGATCGGCGAAAATTTTTTTTCGTTGTTAAGATGTGAGCCACTTTGGGAAAGTTCTTGCTGCCAAATAGTTTGCAAAGTTAGCGAACCACGGAGTCTCATCCTGCTCAATTACACTTATGCTGCAGAGCTGCTCCCCAGTGAAGGTGTCATTTATTTCTCCTTTTTGCAAGACACCCTCATATGGGTTCTCAAGGTGCGAGAGGTGATCAGCTGCTAAGTTCTCTACCCCTTTTTTATCTCTTATCTCCAAATCAAATTCTTGTAGCAGTAGAACCCACCGGATTAGACGAGGCTTGGCGTCGGGCTTACTCAACAGGTACTTCAATGCCGAATGATCAGTATACACAATCACCTTGGATAGCACTAAATATGACCAGAATTTGTCAAATGCGAAAATGACCGCGAGCATTTCCTTCTCAGTGGTGGTGTAATTTTCCTGAGCATCATTCAAAGTTTTGCTTGCATAATAAACAGGATGGAAATGGTTATCTCGTCGCTGCCCAAATACGGTCCCCACTGCGAAGTCACTTGCATCACACATTAACTCAAACGGCAGATTCCAGTCCAGGGAGACCATGATCGGTACTTCCACAAGCTTCTTCTTTAGGGTAAGGAAGGCATTCATACAATCGTCATTGAACTCAAAAGGGGCATCCTTCTCAAGCAGTTTTGTAAGCGGTCGAGCAATTGATGAAAAGTCTTTCACAAACCTTCGATAAAACCCAGCGTGCCCTAAAAAACTTCTGATTGCTTTAACTGAAGTGGGAGGAGGAAGTTTTTCGATGGTTCCAACTTTTGCTTTATCCACCTCAATCCCTTTTTGTGATATTTTATGCCCGAGCACTATGCCTTCCTTGACCATAAAGTGACATTTTTCACAACTGAGCACCAAATTAGTTTCTTCGCATCTGTCCAAAACTCGTTCTAGATTTCTAAGGCATAGCTCGAATGAGTCACCAAAGACCGAGAAATCATCCATAAACACTTCCATGATATCCTCCACCATATCTTCGAAAATTGCCATCATGCATCTCTGAAATGTCGCCGGTGCATTGCATAACCCGAAAGGCATACGACGGTATGCGAATGTGCCATAGGGACAAGTGAAGGTTGTTTTCTCCTGATCTTCTGGGGCAATGGGAATCTAAAAATACCCGGAGAGACCATCCAAGAAACAGTAATAAGAATGTCCCGCCAGTCGCTCAAGCATCTGATCAATGAAGGGTAAGGGAAAGTGATCTTTCCTCGTGGCATCATTGAGTTTCCTGTAGTCAATGCATACCCTCCAACCTGTGACAGTCCTGGTAGGAACAAGTTCATTCTTTTCATTAGCAATAACCGTCATCCCTCCTTTCTTTGGTACCACCTGCACTGGGCTTAGCCATGCACTGTCAGAGATGGGATAAATAATGCCTGCATCCAAAAGTTTAATGACTTCGTTCCTTACAGTTTATTCCATGTTAGGGTTGAGTCTCCGTTGGGGAATTGCCCGAGGCCTATGGTTGTCCTCCATGAGGATCTTATGAGTGCAGAAAGATGGACTAATTCCCTTAATATCTGAGATTTTCCATGCAATAGCCGTTTTGTGTCTCTTAAGCACCTCAAGAAGCTGCTCCTTCTGCCTAACAGTGAGATCTGAGGCAATAATGACTGGAAGCTTGGACCCCTTTTCCAAGAAACCATATTCCAAATGTTCGGGGAGAGGCTTCAACTCTAATTCTGGGGGTTCCTCGATTGATGACTTCTGCTTCCCATAATTCCCGAGATCAAACTGTTCGGCGTCACTGTAGTCCCCCGCACCTGGGACAACAATGCCTAACACTTCTTCCACACATTAAAGCGCATTTTCAATCACACCTGCATTACCCTCTGTCACATGGGGATTTGCCTCTGAATTTCCGGTCCGAGTTTGATCTGACAAATCCTCAAGAGGCATCAAGGAATCAGCAGGATACTCAACATCTCTTCTTAGCTCACGATTAAAGGATTCAGGTTGGTGGTTTGGTGAGCAGGTTTCTGTTACCGGTCGTTCCCCAATAGATTCCAAAAATTTGCCAAAACACTGACTGAGCCCCTTGTTCTTTAACAAATGTAGCAGCCCTGGCATCATCCGCCGTTCTTATCCACTGTTCAGTGTTGGGGCACATCTCATGCAACCTAAATGGTGCATTCAAATAAGGGAAAAATGGTTCCTGTGGACAATGATTGTAGGCCCAAGTGTTAGTCGAAGCCATGGTTTAAAGAGAGAAACAAAATAAACAAGAATGATAAAAATGAGCAAAGAATAAAAATGGTCAAATCAACACATTTTAAGTTTTCCGAATATTCCTCGTGGGTCCCCGGCAACGGCGCCGAAAACTTGGTTGAATCGCGCTTGAATCGCTCACCCGCAAGTGCACGGGGTCGCCAAGTAATACCCCTCGCGCGAACACGAGGGGGTCGTATCCCCAAGGGCCCGAGAAGCTATTCTTACTTCCTTATCACAATGTTGTTTGACCTAATCAATCACTTGGAAGAAGAACTAGCAAAAACCTACTAAAACAAAGAGCATGCAAATAGCAAGTATAAATACGGACGCGAAAAATCAAGGTGAGGGAATATCCACGGATGAAGAATCCCTCGGGGGCTACTAAAGTGCTAAGGATGCCCTAACTAGCATGCACGTGGGTGGTTTGGACCGGGAAACCCTAGATTAGACCAACCCGATGGTCGCGGCGTTGGTCCCTAATCCAATACAAGTATTGGAATACGAAATTGCTTCCGCCCAAATCCTTGTATGATTGCAAAGGGTTTAGTGGATTTCCCCAAGCTAGGGTTGAAACACAATCAAGGACAACCCTACCAATTGGAGGGGTACAAATACCCGATGGTCACGGCGTATTCGTACATGTATTCCCTTCCAAGCTCGGTGAGCCTAATACTAGGGCAATGGTCATGCAACCTAGCATTGTCCAGGAATTGACATATAGAGTTCTCATACATATCAAGGTATTCAAGAACCACCAAACAAGGATCACAAACCAAACCAAGTACATAAACTAAAGAGTAGCATCCAAAATACACAAGTTCACCCCCAAGGTTCACCTACATCCGGTGACCTTGGGGTTAGTTGTTCATGATCACAAAGTAAGCGAACAAGTACATAAAAACAACCAAAAGCATAATGAAAACACCCCCTGAAAAGATCAAGGCCGAATGACGCTTCCAAAGACGCCACCCAAGGAGTGGCTTCCTTTGACAAACTTCCTCTCAAATGCAAATCGAAGGCGTGGATTCGTCGTCTCGTGCTCTCCCCGTCGTCCTCTCCTCAAGAAATGCCTCCAAAAGCCGGCCTCAAGCTCCCAAAGAAGATGGTGAAGTGTAGCTTCTCTCAAGACCTAGCCTCCTCCTTCCAAATGAACTCAAAACCCTTAAAAACCTTTTCTAGTGGGTTATGCGGCCCCCTATGCGGCCCCGCATGCGGGGAGAGAAAATTCCCGAGAAAATCCCGAAATCACGTAAGTTGCTACAGTGCCGCAAAGGTAGAACTGCTACAGTACCTTATGCGGCCTCTGCAGTGCCCCCATGACAGCCTGCATGAACCTCCAGACTTAGCCATTTCGCCAAAGGGCTCGTGGTACAGTAGTCGCTACAGTACCCCCCCGCTCAGAAATTGTGTTTTCCTCGCCGATTTCTTCTCAAATTCTATCAACGAGCTCGAAGGGGTCACATCAGTACCTGTAACACAAAAAAAAACCAATTCAGACGAAAAACGGGTGTCAACTCATAGAAAAATACGTAATACATACACCCGAATACATGGAAAATATGTATGTTTAGGCGTTTATCATGGGGCCAGGACAGGTTAGAGCGCCTCGAGAGCGCAGTGGGCGTGCTACAGGCAGAGCAGGCCAAGATCTGGGCCGCACAGGTTGCACAGCACGCAGAGACTATGGCACGGTTTGACATCATACAGAGACTTCTAGAGCAGGCCGTGTCAGTACCATCTGTGGCCCGACCCAGAGACCCCACTCCACCACCATCTCCTCTAGCATCAGTAGATCCACCTATATCTCCAGAGCCTCCAGCAGCACCAGAGGCCACTATCCAGGACACCGACGCTGAGGTGTCTTAGTTTTAGTTTTTATTGCTTTTGATTTTCATTTTTGTACTTTTTATTTTATTTTGGACTTGTAGTACTCAGAAAGGATTATCCTTCTGAGTTTATCTTTTATTTTGCTTTTCTTTTTATCTCGAGTTGTATTCATTGCTTCATATTTTATATACTCGAGTTTTATTGAGCTATACTGAACCCTTGTGTATGTGTGCGCAGATGGTTTTGGATGTAAGGATTTTGAGAAACAGTCATTGGCACGGTCATAGGACCATGTATGCTCCACAAAACCATTGAGACTCAACTCTCAATGAACCTAGCTCCATCAAACGCAACACTTGGAGTTCAGGGGAGTAATGTTTCAATTGTCTACTTCCACACTAATTGTTGTTCATTGTTTTATTTTTATTGTGCTTGCATGCGTACATTGGGGACAATGTACATCTTAAGTGTGGGGGGATTCACATTGCACACACCTTTACTTGCACGTTCAATTGCTCATGCTAATGTAGCCTATGGCGGTTCACCTTAGTTGCAACGGTTGTATTCTTATAGTTTAGGAGAATTTTTAACATTGTTTCCTATCATGCTCTAGTTTCTACTTGAATTTTTAGGGAATTTTTGCTCGATTATCATATATTGCACAACTTACTCTTGGAATCTTTTGGAAACTCAATCTTGAAGTTTTTAAGGACAAGTTTATCGTTGTTCTTAGTTTTACTTTGGAAAATGCATATATAAAAAAAAATAATAACAATGTCAAATGAAAAAGAAAAAAAAAAAGAGAAAAAAATATGAGTTTGTGAATAGTTGCTTTCTTTTATGTATGCATTTGGGGTGGAAAGAGCTACCACCTATGAAGTATGTAGCTACTCTCATAAGTCAGATACAAGTTATGCCCTAATGAGAGAAAGAGCTATCTCATGGGATGCATGAATGCTACTACCCCGGTAGAAAGAGCTACCTCCTCGAAAGTGTAAAAGCCACCTTTGGTGGCCGTCTAGGAAAGGGCTACCTTGAAGGATGTGTGAAGCTACTACTTCCTTCTCTCTTTAGTTTTGTTTTTGTATATAAATAAGTCCTTTCTAACAAAAGTTTGAGGAGTACTCGTTGGTTCTCTTGAGTGAAATCACACACACTAACACATTTTCGAGTTTTTATCCTTTTTGATTTGAGTTTTTAGCTAGAGCAATGATAACCTTATGCAATGTTTTGATTTCCCCTTACTTGTAGAATGCTTCTTTTGCATACTTTTGGTGAACCTAAGGCCGAGCACTTTCAATTGTTCTTCCCAAGTACTTTCACGTTCTATTTTGCTTGAGGACAAGCAAAAGCTTAAGTGTGGGGGGATTTGATAAGTGCTTGTGTTATAGTGACGCGAAGTGTTATTATCTTACTTTGAGCATCTATTTTATCAGATTTTATCACTAAATAGTGTGTGTTTGTGTAATCTTATGCATTGTAGGTTCGTGGAGCTAATTTGTAGAAAAAGAACGAAGTTAGATCGTGTTCGCCATTGTTTGGAGGTTTCGGACCAAGCAAGGAACAAGGCACGAACTTGGACTTGTGGGTGTGTGCCAACCTTCTTTGGAGGGGCATAAAGGCAGTCACATTCACAACAAGTCTAACTCGTGTAGCCTATGAGAACTTCACCAAGAAAGAGACTTGAAGCAATCGGCACAATCTACCATTTATTGTGTGCCCAATTCAATGGCCTCGATGAAGAACAACGTATTCGGGAGCGTTTCGGCAAGTTACTGTGTATTTTCTGTCGAAGAAGTTTCCAGAGAATTCACACGGGCGTGTGGAATTAACACACGGCCGTGTGAATCATTTCCAGCAAGCCAGAGACTTCACACGGGCGTGTGGAAATTCCAAACGGCCGTGTGAAGTAATTTTTCAGGAAGACAGAAACTTCACACGGGCGTGTGGAAATTCCACACGACCGTGTGAAGCCCCGACAAGTTCAAATTTGAAGCCGCACTCAGCCTATTTAAAGCCCGATTCGGGATCCTTGGACATATCTTTTGACCTATTTTTTTTCTCCCCAACTTCTGGAGAGTGCGGCTGGGGTTTCGGAGAGGACTTTGTGGAGGATTGGAGCGCGTCATCAGCATCGTCACCGATGTTCGACGGCCTCACAAGACCACGGCCACACCATACGCAAGGGGGTCTTCATCGATGTCTTTATTTGGTGCTTTCTCTTATACTTTGATGAACATGTACAGCTCCATGAGGAGCTAAACCCCTCGTGGGTATTCGCACTTGTAAACACTAGGATTATTATGTTTCTATGACATTGTTATTATGTGTTTCCATTATTGATGAATAAATTCGAGTTTCAGTTTTAATTATCTTTTGCTATTGTTCTTCCTTAGCCGTGACACTAGGGTTGAGAACAATTTAGGTTATCCTTTGGAGGTGTGACAACTTCTATAGGATTAGACTCCTTAAGATTGAAGAGGGTTGAGAGGGGAGTTGTTAGGTAGCAATGTACCCCTTTCCCTTCCGGTGTAATTTCTCCCTACCTCCGTTTCCTTGGTTAATTAGCGGTCGAGATAGAGTTTTAGGACTCAATCTTGACTAGGGTTCTTCCACCTGGACCAAAGGGTTAGAACTACATAGAGGAACATGTTTTATCACTAGGAATCCCTAGAGCTTAAAGCAATCCCACGTAGTGTTAGGGTTAGGTAGATAGACTCCCCTAGGGCTTAGTTGACAGGTCAACAAGAGTCAAGGGTCGTAGTGAATCCTAATACGGGGACATAATGTTGGGATTAGTCACGGTTGACCTTAAGTTTTGGGACCTTGAGTTTAAGGATATCCTCGACTCAATTAACATCAATCGGAAAGTATAATAGGATAGTCTTACACTAGAAGCATAAGTCGTAGAGGTAGCTTGTTCGGATACCTTATTTCATAATCACTGCTAGTCCTTCTCTATTTACTCCTACCTGCACTCTCCCACCTGTCATCTTTCTATTTTAATTCTTATCTCTTTATATTTGCTTACATATTCACTCATTGATTATAATCTGACTTTTCGTATACCGCATAGCTAAATAGTGAAATCTTGTGTCTTAAATCCCTATTCCCTGTGGATTCGACTACCCACTCACCGGGGTAAATTTTATTACTTTGACAAGACCGTGCACTTGCGGTACACACGCAAAAAAGGTCGTGTCACACACATACAAAAATACTCTATTTGTACGTACACATACATGAATAATACGTACATTTAGGCGTTTATCAATACGCGACTCCCCTCTACTCTCACACACACACAAGCCAGAAACAATCCGGCACGGATTGCTAGTATCCAACGATAACTCTTATCGAGAAATACGAATAGCAATTAAAATTAGATCTCAAAACCTAATCGAAAACATGTGTAAGGAATTGTAAATCCAAAAATGACACTCGTAACCACTTATGACTTTTCAACCATGTAGTGATCTCGTGAGCGGATCGATCCAGACACGCTGTTCACTAACACGTGTCTATGTCTATTGATTGACATCACATATCCTATAATCCGTAAAACATGATCATCACACAATAGGCATACTAGTCTTAGTTTACTATCATTCCATGACAGTAATTGACTAGGGATGTTTAGAAAGTTGTTCCTTTACGCACCAAGGTTTTACTGCCCGAATCATGTATTCGACAACTTGTGCGGAACAAACTCTCAGGGATAGTTCTATCCAAGCATACATGCACAGAAATGTAGTAAGATAAAACAAGCCAGGTTTTATTAAAAAACATATAACTAATGATAACTGCTTGTGTTATAGTACCGCGAAGTGTTATTATCTTACATTGAGCATATCTTTTATCAGTTTTTATCACTAAATGGTGTGTATTTGTGTACTCTTGTGCATTGAAGGTTTGTGGAGCTAAATTGGAGAAGAAGAATGAAATTAGGTCGTGTTCACCGATGTTGGGAAGTTTTTGGACCAAGTAAGGAACAAGGCACGAGCTTGACTTGTGAGTGTGTGCCAACCTCCTTTGGAGGGGCACAAAGGCAGTCACATTCACAACAAGTCTAACTCGTGTAACTTAGAAGAACTTCACAAAGAAGGAGACTTGAAGTAATCGGCACGACTAACCATTGCTTGTGTGTCCAACCAATGGCCTCAATGAAGAACAATGGATTCGAGAGCATTTCGGCAAGTTACTACAGCAGCAATGTAGCTTGTTGTTGTAGTAAAAACACTATAGCAAGATACTATTCAATTTCTGCCAAAAATCAGGGTTTCAGAGAATTCCCACGGGCGTGTGGAAATACCACACGGCCATGTGAAGTCCCCGGTAAGTCCGATTTTAAAGCCGCGATTCAACATTATAAAAGGGGATTTTGGAGACCTTTTGGGATATCTTTTGACCTATCTTTCTCCTCAACTTGCGGAGTGCGGCTAGGGTTTTGGAGAGGATTTCGTGGAGGTTTAGCGCGCGTCTTCGGCATCGTCACCGATGTTCGACGGCCGCACGAGACCACGGCCACACCATATACAAGGGGGTTTTCATCAATGTCTTTGATTTGTACTTTTTCTATTTTGATGAACATGTATAGCTCCATGAGGAGCTAAACCCCTTGAGGGTATTCTGACTTGTAAACTCTAGGGTTTTTTATGTGTCTTTGACATTGTTATTATGCTTTTCCATCATTGATGAATAAAAATTGAGTTTCAATCTTAATTTCATCTTGCTAATGTTTTCTCTTAGAAGTGACACTAGGATTGAGAATAATTTAGGTTACCATTTGGAGGTGTGAGAACTCCTCTAGGGTTAGACTACTTAAGATTGAAGAGGGTTGAGAGGGAGAGTTGTGAGGTAGCGATGTACCCCTTTCCCCTTCAATGTGGCTTCTCCCTACCTCCGTTTCCTTGATTTCATAGCGGTTGAAATAGAGTGAAGTGCTAGGAAGATAAACTCCCCTGGTACTTAGTTACGCAAGTAACAGAGTGAAGGGTTGAAGTGAATCCTACGCACTGGGGCTTAATCTAGACTAGGGTTCTTCCACCTGGACCAAAGGGTTAGAACTACACATAGGAACAGGTTTTGCCACTAGGAATCCCTAGAGCTTAAAGTAATCCCACGTAGTATGAGGTTTAGGTAGATATACTCCCCTGGGGCTAAGTCGTGCGAGCGACAGAGTGAAGGGTGACGTGAATCCTAATACCGGGGCATAATGATGGGGTTAGTCACGGTTGTCCTTAGGTTTGGAATCGTGAGTCTAAAGATTTCCTTGACTCAATTAACATCAATAGGAAAGTATAATAGCATAGTCTTGCACTAGAAGCATAGATCCTAGACGTAGCTTGTCCCGATACCCTATTTCATTCATTGCAAGTCCTCTCTATTCTCTTTTACTTGCACTTTCTGATCTTCCATCTTTCTATTTAATTTCTTGTCTTTTATTCTGTTTGCTTCTACATTCACTCATTGATCCAGATATTGCTTTTCCATACACCGCATAGCTTAATTAGTGAAATCTCGTATTCTAAATCCATATTCCCTGTGAATTCGACTACCCTCTCACCAGGGTAAATTTTATTACTTCGACAAACCCGTGCACTTGCGGGATACACGCAAAGGGTCGTGTCAACTAATAAAGGTTCAGATTAACGCATTGGGGCTAGGGCTAACACTAACAATCTCCCACTAGCACTAGTCCCAATCGGGCATAGCCCTATGACCCATTGATACCATGTGATGGTCATGTTTCGCCTTAACCAACTGCTAGTCAGTGGGTCAGCTACGTTATCTTCTCCAACTATCTTGCACACCTTCACATCTCCTTTGTTGACGATCTCTCGGATGAGATGGAATTGCCTGAGTATGTGTTTGGACTTCTGATGTGATCGGGGCTTCTTAGCTTGTGCGATGGCCCCGTTGTTGTCACAATAGCGGCTAACTAGATCTAGGCTTGACGGAACAATGCCTAACCCAGATAAGAACCTCCAAAGCCAAACAGCCTCCTTAGCAGCATTTAAAGCTGCTATGTACTCGGACTCTGTAGTAGAATCAGCGATGGTGTCTTGTTTTGGGCTTTTCCAACTAACATCACCTCCGTTTAAGCAGAACACGTAACCTGATTGTGTTTTGCAATCATCTGCATTGGTTTGAAATGCAGCATCGGTGTAACCAGTTACAACAAGCTCATTCTCACCACCATACACCAAGAAATAATCCTTAGTTCTTCGCAAGTATTTTAGGATATTCTTGACAGCAGTCCAATGGTTTTCACCTGGATCCTGTTGGAACCTGCTCGTCATACTCAATGCATGAGCGACATCCAATCTAGTACATAACATGGCATACATGCTAGATCCTATTGCAGAAGCATAAGGAATCCTACTCATGTATTCCCTTTGCTCTTTAGTTTTAGGACAATCCCCTTTACTAAGAACTATTCCCTGAGACAAGGGTAGGAACCCTTTCTTGGAGTTAGACATGCTGAATCTCTTCAACACCTTGTCTATGTATCTAGATTGACTTAGTCCAAGAAGCCGTTGCGATCTATCTCTATAGATCTTTATCCCTAGGATAGTTTCGGCTTCACCTAAGTCTTTCATTGAGAAACACTTACCCAACCATTGCTTAACACTTAGTAATGTTGGGATGTCATTCCCAATGACTAGAATGTCATCGACGTATAACACTAAGAAGATGACTATGCTCCCACTAGTCTTCTTGTACACACAAGGCTCATCTTCATTTTTGATAAAATCAAACTCTTTGACTGTCTCATCAAATCGAAGATTCCAGCTTCGGGATGCTTGCTTGAGTCCATAAATGGATCTCTGGAGCTTGCAAACCTTTGTAGGATTCTGTTGGTCGACAAAACCCTCAGGCTGTGTCATGTACACGTCCTCGAGAAGGTTTCCGTTAAGGAAAGCCGTTTTGACGTCCATTTGCCATATCTCATAGTCATAATATGCGGCTATGGCAAGTAGAATCCTAATGGATTTGAGAATGACTACTGGTGAAAAGGTTTCGTTATAGTCTATACCATGAGTTTGTCGAAATCCCTTCGCCTCTAGTCTACCTTTGCAGGTATTATCGCCTTTACGCTTGAAGATCCATTTGTACTCAATGATCTTCGCACCTTACGGTGGGCCAACGAAGTTCCAAACTTGATTATCATACATTGATTGCATCTCAGATTTCATGGCTCCAAGCCATTTGTCTGAGTCTGGACTCTCAATAGCCTCGCGGTAGATGGTGGATTCATCCTGATCCACCAGCTCTAAGCTTTGGTCATCAGTTATGAGATAACCATATCTCATATACTCGTGACGCACCCTACCGGACCTTCTAGGTGCTTGTGTAATGGGTTCGGGTTCCACAACATCTTGTGAATTCGATTCCATTTCCAACCTTTCCTCAGTCGGAGTCTGTGGGACTTGAATCTCTTCAAGTTCAACTCTACTCCCACTATCTTTCTTGAGAAGAAACTCCTTCTCTATGAAAATAGCATGTCGAGCAACAAACACTTTGTTCTCTGTGGGATTATAGAACGAATAACCCTTCGTTTCCTTAGGGTATCCCACAAACAGGCATTTGTCTATTTTGGATGCAAGTTTGTCCGATGTTAAACGCTTAACATGACACTCGCACCCCGAGATCTTTAAAAAGACATATTGGGCTTTTGCCCATACAATATCTCATATGGAGTCTTATTTAGTGCCTTAGTTGGAGTAAGGTTTAGTAGGAACGCAGCCATTTCAAGGGCGTATCCTCAAAAGGATCTTGGAAGACTCATTTGATTCATCATCGATCGGACCATATCTAATAGAGTTCGATTTCTCCTCTCAGACACACCGTTCCACTGAGGTGTTCCAGGTGGAGTGAGCTGCGAAACAATTCCACACTCTTTGAGATAATGATCAAGCTCTTGGCTCAAATATTCACCATCTCAATCAGATCGAATGGCCTTAATACTTTTGCCAACCTGGTTTTGTACTTCGTTCTTAAATTCTTTGAACTTTTCAAAGGTTTTGGACTTATGATTTATCAGGTAGACGCACCCAAACCTGCTGAAGTCATCCGTAAAGGTTACGAAATATACATAACCACCTCTGCCCTGTGTGCTCATTGGTCCACATACATCGCTAAATATGAGACACAATAAGTCGCTAGATCTTTCACCAACTTTGGTGAAGGTTCTCTTTGTCATTTTTCCATGCAGACAAGATTCGCATGTGTCAAATGATTCTAAATCAAATGACCCAAGTGCTCCGTCTCTATGTAGTCTTGAGATGCATTTGTCGTTTGCATGTCCTAAACGATAATGCTAGATGTAAGAGGGATTTAACTCATTTGTTTTTATCCTCTTACTATTTACATTATAGATTGATTTGTGATTAGTCAAGTCTATAACGTAAAGACCATTGTTTAGCACACCATTGCCATACAAGATGTTATTATGATGAATGGAAAATTCATTATTCGAAATAACAAAATTGAATCCATCATTGTCTAAACATGAAATCGAAATAATGTTCCTGCTCATAGCAGATACATAATAAACATTCTATAATTGAATCACTAATCCTGAAGGTAAAGTCAGAGAATAGTCGCCTATGTCCATCGCTGCAACTCTTGCGCTGTTACCTACTCTTAGGTCGACTTCGCCCTTCTTTAATACCCTCCTATTTCTCAGTCCCTTCACATTTGAATAAATGTGAGAACCACATCCGGTATCTAATACCCAAGAAGTAGAAATAGAGAGATTGATCTCTATCATGTAAATACCTGAAGCAGGGGAACCTTTCCTTTCTTCAGATCTTCCAGATATAGTGGACAGTTCCTCTTCCAGTGGCCAGCTCCCTTGCAGTGAAAGTAGCTGCCTTCCTTTAGAGGCTTAGACTTGGGAGTCTTGGCCGCCTTGCCCTTGGTGTAAGGTCCAACCTTTTCCTTTGGCTTGGCCTTGGCCTTTCCCTTTCCCTTTCCACTTTGATCCTTGTTCTTCTCAAGAATAGATCGCAAAGAAAAAGTGTTCTGATTTACGGTTGTCATTGAAACTATACAGAAAATGTGCAAAATAGCATTAGTTTTTTTTTGGCTATTATAATATTCCCACAAATATTCGAAAAATAATTCGTGTTAGTGGTTTTATTGTGGGCCAAGGTCCATATTTCACTTTGTCATGGTCAAGCTGAGCTTGTACACCCAAGACTCGGTTATTTAGGTAGGAACTCTTTCCAATCACATCACTATAAGACCCTTGGATCAAATGGGATTAACAACTATTATTTTAAAGCACTTCCCATTTTAATGGCTAGGGCTAGGACTATCACTACTACCCTTGTTAAGTCAAACCATTACCCAAATGTCGGACATAATATTTATTCCGGCACTTGCCTCACAAAGATAATCTAGCACACACCAGCGACGGCATGGCGTCCGTTTCGACGATCGATGCCTTGACAAGTTTTGGGTAGTGGAAGGCATTTTTAATACTTACTATTTAATGGAATTTAAATCTTTTACGGCCTAACATGCATCCACTCACAATGAAATAAAAATAAAAACACGAAAACACGAAAAACATGGTGACAATCATGAGCCCGAAAAACCTAAACCTAGAGACTATCTCTTGGGCTAGGGCTTCTCGTCTGGATCCGCCTCTTTGAATCTCGCCATCTTCATAAAAGGAATTAAATGAAAAATAAATAAACGGTACACATACCGTATACAATAAAAAATGACTAGCAGGCCGTATTAAATTACCACGACACGCAGGTCGTATCCAAATTTAAAAACGATACGTAGGCCGTGTCTATCTAAGGCCCATGATAGCACGAAATAAATCATACATTCATAACATTCACCATACAAATATTCATCATATGAATAAACATTCACACATGCATGCTATCATCACATGATATAAAACGCATTTTAAATAAACAATTTAATTTAAGCTGTTTGGAATCATGTGTTCAAGTTACCCCATAAGATCAAACAATTTGATCTCAATCGATAAATTTGAACTCACTATTAATTGATTTGTGCTCAAATCAATCAATCAATTCCATAAATTTTTATGTTTTATTTGAACCAAACAAACATCAAATAATATGAAAGATAAGAACAAATAAAACCAAAGTCCAAAGCATGCAAAAGAAAACCTATCTCTGCTACCACTGTTGGGATCAAAAAGGATCTACGAGCATGCTAGAAGCAAAAATATGCACAGCGGATAACAAAAAAAACTAGCATGGACCCTATCATGCAATGGAAGCGAAGAAAGATATAAAATACTAAAATAAATAAATAAATATAATTACAGAGGCGTAGTCAAAAAGGGGACTGCATATATGCGACTCCCCTCTACTCTCACACACATACAAGCCGGAAACAATCCGGCATGGATTGCTAGTATCCAACGATAACTCTTATCAAGAAATACGAATAGCAATTAAAATTAAATCTCAAAACCTAATCGAAAACATGTGTAAGGAATTGTAAATCCAAAACCGACACTCGGCGAATGTTTCACATGTGAGAACCTTTTGAGAAAAATTCCACAACCATTATGAAATAATCTCAAAAGTTTCTCACTCCGGCGATCTCCATTGATAAAGAAATATCAATGAAAAAGCCAGCCTATGAACTAACAAACAAGAATAAACAAGAAATATCAAAAGAGTGTCGACCTATACCTTTGCCCGAGCCGAGTAATGGCAATCCGGATGGAGAAAACGTTCTCCAAAAGGTGGGGAAAAGGCGGACAACACCTTTGATCGGCGGCGGCGGCGTCCTCTTGGCTAGGGCGGACCGGCGGCCTCCTTGAGGGAGAGAGGAAAAAGAAAGATTAGGGTTAGGGTTTTCTCTAATACACATGTATTTATAAAACCCTAAAACCAATCCCAATGCAATATCAACCATTGATTCCTCTTATTGGATATTAATCATATTAGATCCAATAAGCTAAGACTTAATTTCTAATTAAGTCCCTCAATTTTTAAGTTATCTCATAACTCAATCCTTACACATTCGCGGTTAGACCAATCAACTCTTGATTTATCTATACACCATTTAGCTATTCGGCTCATTAGATTGAGTCCAGATTTCACGGCTTTCACGTGTGCGATCCTGTAGGCCTGTTTTGAAATCAGCAATGGGATTTTAACCTCGTTAAGGCCCATAAATCACAAATTCCATCTAGCATGACAATGTGACTACCCGAATTAAAACGGAGGTCGACTGGGTAATCAACTTACCTCGTAACCTTATATGATTCCTTTGCCAATTGAATATCTCGATCAACATAAGGCATGGAGCTTAGTCACTCTTACTTATTTGTCGATCGATTTCTTGATCCTCAGTGAACTGACTAGGTCAAATAAATGATAAGCCTTACCATTTCACTTGGGCGTGGCCACGCACTACTCAGTTTCACCGATCAAGTGGCCGGTGATATTCTCTCTCCGCAGAGAGTGGCAATCCCCTTGCATCGCAAATGTTACTCGCTATGAATCTCGATGCACCCAATCATACCCACACTTGTCACTCTGTTACAAATGACGTTAGGCGTATGTCCAAGTACACCAACATTCATCCAAGCTCCATAGCGACCTTGAGTCTAAGGATTTAGTATAAGCGTTACACGAGAACCACTTATGACTTTGCAACCATGTAGTGATCTCGTGAGCGGATCGATCTAGACACGCTATTCACTAACACGTGTCTATGTCTATTGATTAACATCACATGTCCTATAATCCGTAAAATATGATCATCACACAATAGGCATACTAGTCTTAGTTTACTATCATTCCATGACAGTAATTGACTAGGGATGTTTAGAAAGTTGTTCCTTTACGCACCAAGGTTTTACTGCCCGAATCACATATTCGGCAACTTGTGCGGAACAAACACTTAGGGATAGTTCTATCCAAGCATACATGCACAGAAATGTAGTAAGATAAAACAAGCCAGGCTTTATTAAAAAACATATAACTAATAAAGGTTCAGATCAACCCTCTTCAAATAAATCATGGAACATGGAGGTAGGGAGAATCACATCGGAGGGGAAAGGGGACGTTCCGCTACCTCATGACTCACCCTCTCAACCCTCTTCAATCCTAAGGAGTCTAATCCTATAGGAGTTGTCACACCTCCAAAGGATAACCTAGATTATTCTCAATCCTAGTATCATGGCTAACGATAACCTAGATTATTCCCATGAAAATAATCGACTAGGGACATTTAGAATATTGTTCTAGTTTATGCTTCAAGGTTTTACTATGCAAATCACGCATTTGATAACTTCAGCAGAACCAATATACATGGATATTTTATCTTATTAACTATGCACAGAAATAATAATAGATAAAACAATGCCTCACAATAATTATCCAAATAATAAGAGTTTATACAATGTATTGCGGCTAGGGCTTACACTAACAATCTCCGACTAGCACCAGTCCCAATCATGCATAACTCTAAGGCCAAAAGACCTAACATGACGATCATGTTTTGGCCTAGCTAACTGCTTGGTCAGAGGATCAGCTACATTGTCTTCTCCAACAATCTTGTAAACTTTCACATCTCCTTTATCAATGATCTCCCTAAAAAGATGGAATCTCCTGAGAATGAGTTTGTACTTCTGGTGTGACCGGGGTTCCTTGGCTTGTGTTATGGCCCCATTGTTGTCACAAAAGAGGTTTATTAGATCTAGGATACTTGGGACAACTCCTAATCCATTAAGGAACCTCTTAAGCCAAATAACAACCTTCGCAGCATCCGATGCAGCTATATACTCAGACTCTGTTGTAGAATCAGCGACAGTGTCCTATTTTGAGCTTTTCCAGCTTACAGCACCTCCATTCAAGCAAAATGCATAACTAGATTGCGATTTATTTTTGTCGACATTGATTTGAAATACAGCATCAGTGTAACCCATTACAATGAGCTCATTCTTACCACCATACACTAAGAAGTAATCTTTAGTCCTTCATAAGTACCTAAGAATACTCTTGACAGTAGACCAATGGTGTTCCCGTGGATCCTATTGGAATCTACTAGTTATGCTTAGTGCATGTGCGACATTTAGCCTAGTACATAGCATGGCATACATGATAGATCCTATAACAGACGCATAAGGGATCTTACTCATGTGTTCCCTTTGTTCTTCAATCTGAGGACAATCCCTTTTACTTCGAACAACTCCCTGAGACATGGGTAAAAATCCTTTCTTGGAGTTAGACATACTGAACCGCTTCAATATCATATCTATGTACTTTTCTTGATTTAGTCCCAAGAGCCATTATGATCTATCCCTATAGATCTTTATACCTAGTATAATCTCAGCTTCACCTTAGTCCTTCATTGAGAAACACTTCCCTAACCATTGCTTAATATTTAACAATGTCGGGATGTCATTTCCAATAAGCAAGGTATCATCGACATATAACACAAGGAAAATAACTACTCTCCCACTAACTTTCTTGTACACACAAGGCTTATCCTCATTTTTGAGAAAGCCAAACCCTTTAACTGCCTCATCAAAATGGAGGTTCCAACATTGAGATGCTTGCTTGAGTCCATAAATGGACCTTAGCAACTTGCACACCTCGTTAGGGTCTTTCTGATCGACAATGCCCTTAGGTTGTGTCATGTGCACATCCTCAAGGAGGTTTCCATTAAGGAAAGCCATTTTGACATCCATTTGCCATATATCATAGCCACAATATACTGCTATGGCAAAAAGAATCCTAAAGGATTTGAGCATGACTACTGCTGAAAAGGTTTCATCATAGTCAATACCATGAGTCTGTCTGAAATCTTTCGCCACTAGTCTATCTTTGAAGGTGTTATTAGCTTTACGTTTGAAAATCCATTTGCACTCAATGATCTTAACACCTTCCGGTAGATCAACCAAAGTCCATACTTGGTTATCATACATCGATTGCATTTCAGATTTAATAGCTCCAAGCCATTTATCCGTATTGGAACTCTCAATTGCCTCTCGGTAGGTAATGGAATCATCCTGATCCAAAAGCTCTAAGCTTTGATTGTCTGATAAGTATCCACAAGTGCACGGGGTCATCAAGTAATACCTCTCGTGCGGGCATGAGAGGGTCGTATTCCTTGGGCCCAAGGAGGTACCCTTACTTCCTCTTTACTCGTTGTCTAACCTATCAAATCAATTGGGAATTATAGCTACTAGCAGAATTAAAACTAAACAAATAGATGTGAATGTGCTGAGTGGGAAGATATAAAATAAGAGGTGAAGAGGGTCACGGATGTGGGTCTCCCTGGGGTTACTAAGGGTTAGAGGAATGCCATAAATGCTAAGATACAGTAGTTGAGGCCAAGAGAAATCCAAAGATAGATTATCCCGACGGTCAAAGTGATAATCCCTAATCCCATACGAGTATTGATGCGAAATCTTTTTCGGCCAAATCCTCCTACGATTGCAATACACACAGGGAAATCTCTAATTAGGGCCGGAACTCAACCTAGGTCTAGCCCTAATGGTTGGAGGGATACGAAACACCCGATGGTCACAGTGTGTTCATACACAAATCCCCATCAAGCAGAGTGTGTCTAATAGAAGGGCGATGGTCACGCGTCGAGTACAACCTAGCAGTTGAAATACAAAGTTCTCATGCAAGATCAACACATCAAGTGCACCAAGCTTAAACCATGGAAAAACCACATGCATTAAGCAAATCAAAGCATTCTACAACCACAAGTTCACCCCAAGGTTCACCGACATCCGGTGACCTTGTGGTTTAGCTGTCCATACAAGTAATCACACAAAATAGGCTCATAAAAACAACTAGTAAATGCATAGAAAAGCTCCCTCAATAAATGAGAACGAGAAGAGAAGAGGAAAAGCCCGGATATCTTCCACAAACGCCGCGATGGGGAGGCTTCCCTCGTCGTCTCCTAGGTCCTTCAAGATGGAATCAATAAAGCTCTTGTCCAAGGATGTTCTCCCCTTGATTCTCCTTCTCTAAAACGTGGAGATCGGCCAGTGTTGACTCCAGTGAAAAGCCTCCGCCAAGAGCCCTAAAGATGGGGAAGAAGAAGTCCCTCCAATCATGCCCTAACTCTCCTTAAAACCCCATTGTCCCGAGTCGGGCGGCCTAGTGCGTGATCACACAGTAGCATGCATAGCTCACTGCCCTTTTCGGCCACCAAAAACTAAAGCAATTCCACGTAGTGTGAGTCTTAGGTAGATAGACTCTCCTAGGGCTTAGTTGACAGGTCAACGAGAGTCAAGGGTCGTAGTGAAACCTAATGCCGAGGCATAGTGTTGGGGTTAGTCACGGTTGACCTTAGGTTTGGGACCGTGTGTTTAAGGATCTCCTCAACTCAATTAACATCAATAGGAAAGTATAATAGCATCGTCTTGCACTAGAATCATAAGTCCTAGGGGTAGCTTGTCCGGGTACCCATCTTTACCCATTGCTTATCCTACTCTTTTACTCCTACTTGCTCTCTCTCACCTTCCACAATTCTATTTAATTCTTGTTTATATTAGTTTCGTTTGCACTAACTCATTGATTCCTTTCCACACATCGCATTAGCTACATAGTGAATAATTGTATCTTAAATCCCTATTCCCTGTGGATACGATAACCCACTCTCCAGGGTATTTTATTACTTCGACAACCCGTGCACTTTCACACCCCTGTCAAAGTTTTTGGCCCGTTCCAAGGGAGTAAGCGTATTTCTGATACTTGTTTTTTGTTATTCTAGCTATTTCACTTCGTTTTCTATTTCACACTTCTCTTATCTATCATCATTCTATTTCACACTTCTGCCCGAGGGAACCCTTCGATTCTTGTTGAAGGAGACCCGGAGATTGGTAGAAGAACACATCGAAAAGGGAAGGAACCTGTGGAAGAACAGTCCAACAATCAAGCCAATATTGATTTAGAAGGGTCAGAAGCAATGGGAGAACAGAATGAAGAACAGAGGACATTGTCCGATTTCACTAGACCCACGGTGATGGGGACCTAATCAAGCATTTTGAGGCCCCCAATTACCGCAATGAATTTTGAGTTGAAGTCGTCGTTCATTCAAATGTTACAACAGTCCGCACAATTTAATTGGTTGGCCGATGAAATTCCCAATAACCACATCGAGAACTTTCTTGAAGTGTGTGACATGTTGAAGATCAATGGAGTAACGGACGACGCTATTTGTTTGAGAGCCTTCCCATTTCCATTGAAGGGAAAAGCAAGACATTAGCTTCATTCATTATCGAGAGCATCTATCACTACTTGGGAGGAGATGGCGAGGCATTCTTGGCTAAATATTTCCCTCTGGGAAAATCGGCGAGGCTCCAGAATGAGATTTTGTCCTTCATGCATATGGAATTGGAGTCTCTATTCGAGACATGGGATAGGTTCAAAGAGCTCCTTCACAAATGCCCGCAACATGGATTCCCCGAGTGGATGATCATTTAAATCTTTTACAATGGGCTGAATCGGAGTACCAAGCAACTCTTAGATGTAGCGGCAGGAGGAACTCTGGGAAGAAAAACTCCCAGTGAAGCCCGGTACCTTATCGAAGAAATGGCTATGAATAGCTATCAATGGAATACAAGGGACCGAAAGAAGGTGGCAGGAATTCATGAGGTTGATGCGGTTACATCGTTAGCGGCGCAAGTGGAGTCATTGAGTAAGAAGTTAGATGTTCTAACTTCACCAAGAGTTGTGGGCATCACTACTTGTAACGGTTGTGGGGGAGGTCACGCTTCAAGTGATTGTCCTATTGCTATCGGAGGCACTAGTGAGATTGAGTTGGTCGATTTTATTAGCAATGCTTATAGAGGACAAGGCCAAGGCAACCCGTATAGTGGAACTTACAATCCGGGGTGGAGGAACCACCCGAATTTCTCATGGAGCAATCAAGGGCAGTCGTAAGAAAAGAGTAACGCACAGCCGGGATTTCAAAATCAACAAGCACTTAACCTAGAAAGCCGAGTGATTGGGCTAGAGGGGAAGATGACCGATCTAGAGAAAGCCCTCACGAGGTTTATTTCTTTGTCGGATGCTAGATTTCAGTCGGTGGAAGCTACACTTCGCCACCACACCGCCTCCCTACATAATTTGGAGAATCAAGTGGGGCAAATTGCGAAGACTTTGGTGGAAAAATCTCAAGGAAGCTTGCCTAGTAATACTGAGATCAATCTGAGGGATCAAATGAAGGCAATCACCTTGAGAAGTGGAAAAGAGGTCAAGAGAAATCTCCCTCTCGAGAAGACAAAGGAAGCACCCGAAGTTGAAGTTGTAGGGGAAGAAGCACCAAAGGAGAAAGAGGTGGCACCACCACCCTACAAGCTAAGTATCCTCTATCCTTCGAGGTTGAAGAATGACTAAGATAATGAGTAATACAAGAAATTTTTGGGTATTTTCAAACAGTTGCACATCAACATACCGTTCGCGGAGGCATTGGTCCAAATGCCTAAGTATGCGAAGTTCTTAAAGGACCTCTTGACCAACAAGAGGAAGTTGGAGGAGAGTGCAGCTGTAGTTCTTGATGCTAATTGCTCGGCCGTCTTACAAAAGAACATGCCGAGTAAGAGAAAAGATCCTAGAAGTTTTATCATACCTTGCAACATTGGTAACTTGGGTGAAGAGATGGCATTAGCCGATTCGGGGGCAAGTATCAATGTCATACCCTACACTTTCTTCCAAAAGCTCTGCTTGGGCGAGCATAGGCCCACTCGGATGACACTTCAACTTGCGGAACGATCGGTGAGGCATCCGAGAGGAATTGTGGAAGACGTGTCGGTGAAAGTGGACGAATACATATTTCCTGTTGACTTCGTGGTGTTGGATGTCGATGAGGATGTCGAGGTGCCATTGATCCTTGGAAGGCCCTTCTTGCGCACTTCCAAGGCTTTGATTGACATGGACGGCGGGGAGCTCACATTGCGAGTTGGAGATGACAAGCTTACATACCGCCTCGTCAAAGCCATGAGACACTCTCTTGACTTTAATGATACTTTATATTTTCTTGACACCACCGATGAGCTAATTGATGATTATGTGCAGGAAATGTTGAACCTGGATCCGTATAAAGGGTGGCCGGACCAAGACATGGAGATCGAAGAAGAAGTGATTCCACTTGGTCTAGTCGAGAAAGAGGTCAAGCCGGACACGGGACTTATGAAAAAGATGAGAAAAAAGATAAAGAGAGGGAAGAGACACAAGGACAATGGGGATGAGCATTCATGGAGTAAGGGTGGTTCACCCTTGTGTGGTAACAAAATCGCTAACTCTCTCTCTATTCTACAAAAATTATGTACTGCATGCTTTAGATTGTAGGGAAGAGTGCAACCTTCATTCATGAGCCGTCGTAAGGTAAGACTAGGTACGTCAAGCTAAGTGGCATTAAACAAGAGCTTCTTGGGAGGCAGCCCAAGGTTTTATAGTTTTTCTAGGATTTAGTTTCGCTCTAGCATGAATAAAAGTCTTAGTTTTGGTGTCCTAAATTGTTAATGCATATGCTACGATTTTATTGTGGATTGTTGATGCTTTCATGTGCCTAAACAATAATTGATGAAGTTTGAGTCAGTTGAGCATGTTTTCTATTGTATCTGGTCGTGTTTTGATAGTTTTCACAGGCTTTAAGTATCGTATTTGTGTTTCTAAATTTTTTTGCTGAGTCTGTGATTTTTCTAAATAAACCAGAGAAAACACATGGCCGAGTGGAATTTCCACATGGGCGTGTGTTACCAAATAGGGCTCAACCAGAGAGGGCACAGGGGTGTGTCCTTGCCCCTGTGAAAACCTCAGAAGGGGCACACGGCCGTGTGAAATTTTGCAGAACTTGAACTCTTTTTCCAGAGAGTCCACAGGGGCGTGTGGCTGCCCTGTGGGTGCCCATGTGTTAAGGCACACGGCCGTCCGGAATTTCCACACGGGCATGTGAAATTCTGCAGAGAGTCCTCTTCTTTCCCGAGAAACCACAGGGGCATATGGCTTCCCCTGTGGGAGAGCTTGTGAAAGGCACATGATGAGTGTCCGCAAGTGCACGGGTCGCCAAGTAATACCCCTCGCGCAAGCACGAGGGGGTCGTATTCCCAAGGGACAAGGATCTACTATTACTTCCCCTTCATCTATTTCCTAACCTAGCAATTACATGATAAAAGTAAGATAAGAAGAATAACAAAGAGAAAACTATAAATACATGGACTAAGGCTCACCACATAAGTATACTAAGGGGGCAAGTTGGAATGAAAGTTCGAGGTCCCCGGGCGAGGATCCCCTCGGGACTACTAAAGCTAGAAGGATACTCGAATAACATAGGCAAAGGTGGTTAGGCCAAGAGATGTCCAAAGATAGGTCACCCCGATGGTCACGGTGATAACCCCTAATCCGGTACGAGTATTGGAATACAGAATTACTTCCGCCCAAATCCTCACACGATTGCAATGTGCCTAGGGAAATCTCTAATTAAGGTCAAACACAACATCTAGGTTCAACCCTAATAGTTGGAGGGGTATGAAATACCCGATGGTCACGGCGTATTCATACATGTATCCCTTATAAGCCAAGCATGTCTAGTACAAGGGCGATGGTCACGCAACCAAGTACAACCTAGAATTCAAACCACAGAGTTTCCATGTAATTTGATACAATAAAGAACACAAAGCTTAGACCACAACCAAACCAAATACCAAAAATATACCCAAAGTATCCATACAAGCAAGTTCATCCCAAGGTTCACCGGATGCCCGGTGACCTTGGGAGTCTAGTTCAACATCAATAAAGGAGAAAGTGTAAAGAACAAGGGATACAAGCTAAAGCACATAACAAACTCCCCTAAGATGAAGACTAGAGGTGGTGATTAGAATTTGATGAATCCGCGCCAACAAGCTCCTAGATCTTGTCCTTGATCACGCTCCTCTTCTCCCTTTCGATTTACACCCTAGATCAACCTTCTCCCGCAGCCTTGAAGCACTTGAAACCGTAGATGGTGGTGGAGGAGAAGTGGTGGCCAAAAGTCCCCAAGAAAAATGCCCTAAAGGCCTTTAAAACCTAATTCCAGCAAGTCATGCGGCCTGGCATACGGGCAGGCATACGGGTACTGTAGCTCCCCGAGTTTTGTGTAAGTTGCTGCAGTGGAGTGCTACAGTGAAATGCTACAGTCTGGTACAGTGCTCCTGCTACAGGAACTATATGCGGTCAGTCATGTGCTAGTTTGAGTGCCCGTATGAAACTCCAGACTTAGCCATTTCGCCAAATTCTCGTGCTACAGTGCTTGTACAGTTCAGCTACAGTACCAGGGACTCAAAAATGGTGTTTTCTTTGCCGATTTCTTCTAAAAACTCGTTGTCGAGCTCCCCACGGTATCTTTTGTACCTGTAACACAAAATAAACCAATTTAGACCGAAAACGAGCATCCATATGATTGCTTCCCAGCAAGTGTACGGGATCGCCAAGTAATACCCTGTGAGTGACACAGGGGTCGTATTCCACTGGGTCCAAGGAAGTACTATTACTCACCCTTCATCTATTTTCTAGCCTACCATTCAATATGAGTTGATAAGAAATAAAGCAAACAAATTAATTTTAACTAATCCTATGGCCTGGTAACTAGCACACGGATGTAAACAATCAAGGGAGTATCAAGCATGAGAAGGGTGTGTTTGGACAAGGAATCCACCTAGGGTTTTCATTTAGTCCAGAACAAGGATGATATAAAGATGCATTAATGATAGTTGAGACCTAGAGACCTCCTGAGTAGATTAGCCCCGATTTCTCGGCGACTAATCCCTGATCCCATACAAGTGTTAATCGAAATCTCTCCGTATTAACCCACCTACGATCGCAATGAGCTCCGTGAAGTCTCTAATAGGAGTAAACCTACTATCCTTCGGCTTAAACCTAGCAATGGAAGGCCACCGGCACCCAATTTCTCGGTGTGTCAGCAAAAGAATCCCCTTTCAATCTCTCCAAGATCTAGTACACGTGAGTAGGTCACATCTACGCATACAAGTCATAAAAGAATTACGGATTTCTCCACAAATGTAATTCTAGACATGAAAGCATGAAAGATTGAATCTCAAACAACCATCAAACTAAATTAATAACAACATCCAAAGTTCATACACAAGATTAACCCCAGGGTTCATCCAAATCCAAACACAATGATAAGTTAATCCCTCATGATAAGGGACACTTAAACAACATACAAGGAAGAAAGAAACATAAAAGAAGCAATGAAAACTCCCTCTAGGTGTTGATCCCCTTGAATGGATGAAGCTTCAAAGGTTTGTCAGTGGTGGCTTAGATCTTCACTCCAACTCCTTCTCCTTTGCTCCTCTCCCTCTTGGTGATGATGTGTGCTTGTTTCCCACTTGGATCCTCGCCGAAAGGTAGCCGGAAAGCCTCAAGATGAAGTGGTGGCGGCGGCCCAAAAGGCCAAGGAAAAGTCACTCTTGTGTGCCCTAAAAACATCTATATATATTCCCGCAGTATCCCGGGGTGGATAGATTGATCCTGGTGTGGATAGGTAGGCAAAGATAAGGCAAAACTTGGCTCATGTGGGGGGTGTATCCCGGGGTGGATAGGGGGCCGTCAACCCTAGTACAAAATCACTGTCTTTTGATGCTCACGGCCCCTTATACGGGCCCGTATGCTGCACTGTTCATTCTTATGCACTTCCATCATTTCCAGCCCAAAACTCCTCAGGTGCAACAGCAACTACTACAGTAAATACGCTACATTGCTCCATCTACAGTGCTGGGACGCCTGAATTTCATCCTTTTTTGCCCAAATTGCATTCTCGTGTTCCTCATGGCTCCCCCGTGTCTTACAACATAAATGATAGTCGATTAAGCACAAAATGGGCATCAATTCTTAACAAAATACATGCTAAGTGTACAAAATACGCATATTAAAACATATACATTTAGACACTTATCACCACACATATAAAAATACTCGAAAAATATGTGAACATACATAAATAATACGTACAGTTAGACGTTTATCAGATGACGGCCGTGTGGAACGCTTAGTTTCTCTCGGGTTAATCCAGAGAAGCCACAGGGCCGTGTGGGTGCCCCTGTGTCCGGCCTTGTGTTCTTGGCCAGGTTGGGCACACGGCCGTGTGGAATTTCTATACGGCCGTGTGAAAATTTTCCAGAGATCTTTTATGTTTCCCGTGAATCCACACGGGCATGTACCAGGCCCTGTGGAGCTCCCCTGTGAAGGTACACGGCCGTGTGGGGTAGTCTAGAGAGTAACCAGAGTGTACACAAGGGCGTGTGCTGGCCCCTGTGAACCCTAATTTCAGAGGCACACGGGCGTGTAGAATTTGCACACGGCCGTGTTAATTCCCGGAACTTCAAAAGCCACGATTTTCATTAAGGGTTCACTCGTGCCTCTTCATCTAATCACTCTCACATACTCTTTGAACTTCTATACTACTCTCCCGACCTTCTCTCGGTGATTTGTTGAGGTTTTATTGAGTTTTCCGGCTGGTTCCTAGGTTTCACATTTCACACCATCGGTAAGCTTTCTCCCCATCTTTTCTTCATCAAATCTTTATTTAATTCATTCTTTTTTATGAATTCACTTGTTTTGAATGATTAAAGTATAGGCGAATGTGTTTAGAATAGAATTAGAACGAATTTAAATGTAAAAAGAAAATTTTGGCCCCCACGGCCGTCGGGCTCTGTCCGCCCGACGATCCACACGGGCATGTGGAATTTCCCCACGGTCGTGTCGATTTCTGCAGATTGAACATTTCAACTGTTTTTTATCATTTCTCTTCTCAATTTTGTAGATATGTCATCTAGGGCTAAGAAGCAAGTAACGAAACACCCCTGTGAGTTTTCCCCATGATGATTACCGCAAGCGCACGGGTCGCCAAGTAATACCCCTCGCGCAAGCACGAGGGGATCGTATTCCCAAGGGCCAAGGAACTACTATTACTTCCCCTTCATCTATTACCTAACATAGCAATTACATGATAAAAGTAAGATAAGAAGAATAACAAAGTGAAAACTATAAACACATGGACTAAGGCTCACCACATAAGCATACTAAGGAAGCAAGTAGGAATGAAAGTTCGAGGTCCCCGGGCGAGGATCCCCTCGGGACTACTAAAGCTAGAAGGATACTCGAATAACATAGGCAAAGGTGGTTAGGCCAAGAGATGTCCAAAGATAGGTCACCCCGATGGTCACGGTGATAACCCCTAATCTGGTACGAGTATTGGAATACGGAATCACTTCCACCCAAATCCTCACACGATTGCAATACGCCTAGGGAAATCTCTAATTAAGGTCAAACACAACGTCTAGGTTCAACCCTTATGGTTGGAGCGGAACGAAATACCCGATGGTCACGGCGTATTCATACATGTATCCCTTCTAAGCCAAGCATGTCTAGTACAAGGGCGATGATCACGCAACCATGTACAACCTAGAATTCAAACCACAGAGTTCTCATGCAATTTGATACAATAAATAACACAAAGCTTAGACCACAACCAAACCAAATACCAAAAATATAATCAAAGTATCCATACAAGCAAGTTCATCCCAAGGCTCACCAGATGCCCGGTGACCTTGGGAATCTAGTTCATCATCAACAAAGGAGAATGTATACAAAACAAGAAATACAAGATAAAGCTCATAACAACTCCCCTAAGATGAAGACTAGAAGAAGATGGTTATGGGAATCCGGTGGATCAAAGCCAACAAACTCCTAGGTGCTTTCTCTTGAGTGTGATCTCCCTCTCCCTTAGATTTGCTCCTCAGAAATGCCTTCTCCCTCAGCCTTGATGTCCTAGAAGATGATGGAGGAGAAGAGGTGGCCAAAGAGAACCAAGATGATGCCCTAGAAACCCTTTTAATGATGATCCCGTGCCTCTTCACGGGTGAGCACACGGTCCATATACAACCCATGAGGTAGCCTGTAATGCGGGATGAGAGAATCTGCAAAGATACGAAACTGCTACAGTACCCCCTGCTACAGTGACCTCACTATAGTACTCTATCCCTGAATTCCTTGCAGTTGACCTCACGGGCGTGAGGTTGCCCGTGAGGGTTTCTAGACTTAGAAAAATCTCCAAATGTACGTGCTTCAAGCCGCTACATTGCTGCTACAGTACCCGAGACCCTAAAACGACGAATACGGCGTGTATTTATCGTCAAATCTCGTCGTTGAGCTCACCTAGGCATCTTTTGTACCTAAAACACGAAATAAACCAATTTAGACCTAAAAGGGCATTGATTCATTTACAAAATATGAAAAGCATGCGCAAGTATACGTACAAAATATGTACATTTAGACGTTTATCAAACATCCCCACACCTAAGTGTTTGATTGTCCCCAAGCAAACAAACATGAAGAACAGGGGCAAGAAAATAAACGGCTAAATGTACAACCTCAAGCTCGAAAGTAAAGAACTTCACAAGCACGAATGGACAGAAATCAAGAAATGAGCTGTTCAGTGAATAGCCAAGTAATACTAGCTCTATTTCTCCTAGAGTGCTCCGTGAGTGTGTGCTAACTCCCACCTAGACCTCCACATCCTAGATTACCCTAGGATGACCATTCAACTCACACACAATGAAAATGGCATTAAAAATGTTAAATACATCCTCAACACTCAGTTAAGAGTCCTTCGGTTCCTAGATAAAACTTTAGCTCCTAAGTGACTACACAGCGAGCACCAGGGGATTATGAGACTTTATTACTCTCACGTATATACAGACATACACTTTTTTTTTATGAGTCCCCGACTAACATAGACTGCACAAAAATCTTTCAGACGAATGCACATGCTGGCCAGGCACAAGAGCCACCCATCCTACTTGATTACAGTCTACATAGATGCATTCATGCTATACTAGCAGAGGAATACTGTCATAGACTCCTTTTTTTTTATGTTACAGACTATCTCTCAAATCCCCTGGTTAAACCCACTACAACAATTCACTTTAGGCTAAAGAAAATAATAAAGGAACACAAAAGCTCTTAAAGGAGTATTGAAAATAGAATCTAAAAATCTAATGCCAAAATCATCATGATGGGTTGGTCGGAGTGTACAAGGTGGAAGTGATCGTGTATAGGTATAAGGATGCACTAAAGGTGAAACAGAGCTACATGCAAGCACAGGTAAAGTACAGCTCACAACTATCATTCTACCAAGCCAGGAAGTTCTTAACAATAAAATCATAGCTATCATAGGTAGTTAAGCATGCAATTGCATAAAATTTCAAAGTTCACGAAAATCCAACTCCATCCCCCAATTTAAGATGCACATTGCCATCAATCTCCTTAAACAATAGAGTGCAATAATATAGACAATAAAAACATAGTAGGAAGGTTTCGTGAACTTCCCCGAGTCTCAAAGCATGTGTCTTGAAGTCCATGAGATCGGGGTGAGCACCAAAGATCATGGTAGATAATGAAGAAAGCTCACTTGATGTCCTAATTCCACCCTACAAGGTAGAAAAGAACATCAACTCAAGGCATCCAATCACACACCCAAAAATAAAATACAAAAAGAAACAAGAACAAACACAAACACAACAAACACAAACACAAGAAAAACAATGGAACAAAACATCATCCAAGCAAGTCCATGTGCATTTAATATCATGATGTTCAATTCTCTCTTATTGCAAGTGTTGCCAAGGGGTAACATAGATGATACAAGATCAGTCCAACATACAAGAAAGTCAAGGTCATCTCATGATGGAGTGTGAAAGAATTCAAGAAATGCTACAGTAACTCCCAAAAAAAATTGCAAGAGCTTCCCTTGGACATGGAGCATAAGAATTTTTACAAAGCTTTCAAATTACCCCAAAAACTCACAAAAACAACAAACAACCATTCTCCCACAACATTGGCATCCATTCAACTTGAAAATTAGGAGAAAGGAAGAAGATACGTTCATGCTCAACAACTAGGGTTTAGAAAGGGGTACCTTGGAAGATCGGTGAAGATGATTGAGAAACTCCCCATAAATCATGCAAATTAAGTCCTTGGAAGTAGTAGATTCGTGTAGAGGAAGACGAATGGAGAAAAACGGTGAAAGAATGAGAAAAAACGGATTAGAAATGAGAAAGATATGAAGAAAATGGTGAAGAGGTACCAAACTTAAAGTGCAGCCCGAGCATCCATGCGGGTGGGCTCACGGCCGTGAGCCTACCGGTGAGGAGTCTCAGGATAGCTCACGGCCTAAGCTCACTGATGAGCGAGCGCGCGACTAGCTACAGAGCTAGCACGCGACTCCCCGGCCGCAAGTGCACGGGTCGTCAAGTAATAAACCTCACGAGGAGGGTCGTATTCCCAAGGGCCCGAGATCTACTATTACTTCCTTTTGGGAGTCACTTTCTAGTCGATCGAAACAAGGTTGAAGCAATATTAAAATAATAAAAACAAGTAAAGAAATGCAAATAAGATAAAACTCAATCCAGAATAAAATAGAGATGAAGAATCCAATAATTATGGAAGGCCTCGGGCGAGGATTCCCCCGGGAGAAGACTAAATACGAATGACCAAGATAATTATAAAACTAGGGTTGGCTTGGTTTCGGTCCGCTAGACTCGGATGTCGACTACCCCGGAACCTCCGTAGTGTAGCCCTAATCCAGTACGGGTTTCTCTATCCAGAAAATACCCCTACGATGTCAATGAGAACAAGGAGTCTTGATTAGGGTTAATCTAATGCACGCTCTCGGCTAAATTAACCCTAATCGCGCGGGAGGCTATTAACACCCGGAACCTCCGGTGTATTAATACATGTTACCCTCTTTAACTCATCAAAGGACCTAATACAAGCTAGCATCCCGCCAAACAAGTATCATTCAAAATCAATTCTACGGAATCCATCCATTGTAGAATGAACAACATGATGATGAATTAAAACCAAACAATCAAACTAACACATTCATTTAAGGCAAAATATAGGTCATTCATACAAAGTCTCCTCCCAAGGTTCACCGGGAGCCCGGCGGCCTTGGGAGGTTTAGTTCAACATCACAAAACTAAGGAGCTCATCATACAACAATTCCATCCAATAAAAACAAGAAAAACCCCCTTGAAGATGTCGACTAGGGTTGATGGCGTAGCTCGTCGGATCCGCGCCGGCGAGCCCTATGAAGCTTCTCAACGTCTTCCCCTTCTTCTCTCCTTCGAATCTAGCCGAAAATCCTTCCAAAATCCCTCAAGAAATGGTGAAATGAAGTCTAGGACAAGTGGAGGCCGGATGAGAACCCAAAAAATCCCCCAAAAACTCTTCAGAACAAGCATATATAGCCCGAAGGTGTGCGGGCACTGTGCGGGCCGCACAGTGTCCGCACAGCCTTCTGGCTGTGCTGTGCGGCCAGTGTGCGGGCCGCACACCACTCTGTCTCCCTTCTGCGGCCACTGTGCGGGCCGCACAGTGGCCGCACACGGCCGAGAAAATGTGTCCGTGTGCGGCGCGTCGGCTTCCAGGGTGCTCCAACTCTTCGTTTCTTCTTCAATCTTCCCCGGAATGACACGAATACGGTCGAAACTTGCGCACTTGGTCCTCGAAACCCTGAAATGAAAATAAAACATCAAGTGCGCAAAAACTCATCGAAAATACACATAAGTTGCATGAATGTACAAGAACATCATAGCTAAAACATGATGTATTTTGGCACTTATCAAATACCCCCCACTTAAGCATTTGCTTGTCCCCAAGCAAACGGACATGGAGAACCAGAGATAATCATAAGTGACAAAATACATAACCTCCGGCCAGAGATGGAAGTATCATAGCCAAAGTGAAACTCAAAATATTAAGCAAAGACCACTTGAGATGATTCACGCATTCATTGGCCGTGTCGTGCTGTGTGTGTGCAAATCCCCTAGTTCGAAGTCCTGTAGTCCAAACAAGGTAGACAGGACCCCGAGGACCACTTCTTGAAGCAATTCACGCCACCTAGTGGAATACGGCCTTGAGGTGGTAGAAATACTTCTAGTAGAATCGTAAGGATCCTTCCTTTTATTTTCGAACAATAACCGGTCGAAATTTATTTTTCTGTACGCAATATGTTTATCTTTTTCTTTTCCGGGACTAACATGAACTGCAAATCCACATTACCTGGAGCTTTGCACATTCATGTAAACGCGCTCATGTCCTTATAGCTTTTGGCGAGAGGAACACTCTGGTTAGGAGCCAGAACCCCAGGTTACTTCGCTATTAGGACAGAGGAGCACTGTCCACGTTTTTATTCACTTTTTTTTTTTTTTTTTTTTTTTTTTTTTTCGACCGTATTGCAAAAAAGAACAAGAAGAAGGTCCTTAAAACCCTATTAGAAGGTATTCTAACACGTCAAGGCGCGAAACCACTAGTATGGGTTAGCAACTAAGAGGGTCACGAAAGTGCTGTGGTTCCTCGCCTAGATGTCCAGGGTTCTACCTAAGGGAATAGTGCGAGAATTGCCTAGAATGACATGAAAATCTCAAGTGTGCAGGGTCATAAAAAGCTTAGCATTTATCATGATTTCGAGCTATAATACAATCACAATTAAGTACGCCATCCTAGGTTTACAATCATGCAACAAGTCAAGAATTATCAAAAATTTTCATACAAGTTCACGAAACAAGTAACGAAGATCAGACATGCATAGCCACCCCCCACTTAAAGCAGTACATTGCCCTCAATGTACATTGATCAGCAGTACAGAAAAATTTATGCATGGAAAATAAAGAGGGTGGTGTCATGAACTTCCCCGAGAAATTGGTAATGAGCTTTGCAAGGCACGAGCTCGGGGTGACCATCACCATGGCTACAAGCGAAGTGGAGAGGAAGAAAAATGGACGTCTTGGTCTACCTACAAGGGAAAAACGTCGAGTCAAGCATCCATCAACCACACAAAAACAAAGAAAAGAAACAAGGAATGAAAGCGAAAGTGAGCTCTCGGAGTGAAAGGACTGATGAAGCCGCTCAAGGTCTTCTGTGTCTCCTCCAACGGGCTCGATCAGAAAGTTGACCTACGTCTCGAAAAATAAAGATCAAGCCATGGCAACACGCTAAAATGCGCGAACACGAGTTTAGAAAAATGAGTGAAGTGGAAACAACGCGAAGGTATGCAAATAAATTGAGTTTTGAAAATATTTTTAACGTTGAAACGATGCGAGGGATGTGGTATGATCAAAACAAGCGCGAAAATGTGGAGAAAAGCCGGAAAGAAGAGCATTACAGCAGCAAAACTGGGGCCAGTGTGCGGGTGGTGTGCGGGCCGCATACCAGCCGCACACCTCTCTGTCTGGGGTGTGCGGGTGGTGTGCGGGCCGCACACCAGCCGCACACCCTTCTGCCAGGGGTGTGCGGCCTCTGTGTGGCCGCACAGTAGCCGCACAGAGCCCTGAAAAAATGCCGAAACGGCTATCTCCAACCCTAAAACACGTCTTCGACATTACAAACGCAACAAAACTCATCTCGGACAAAGGATATATGTATATAAACATAAAACAAACGGGAATTCACCGAGATGGGAAGGAAACAAGGACATACACACTAAAAACATACCAAGAACGGATGAAACGGAGAGCTCACACCCCAAACATAGCATGACCAAAAATACGAAAATTGAAAAGTACGGAATTGTAAAAATTCATGGGGTGCCTCCCACAAGCGCTTGTTTAGCGTCACGAGCCTGACGTTCAAGTTTCTCAACTCATGGTGGTTTAAAAGAAAAAGTTTTACCTGAAGTTCCAATGGATGCAAATGATGATCCAACCGGCAAATTCAAGGAGAGGAGGGAATCGATGTTGTGCACACCTAGGTCGACGAAACATGCTGTGTGTACCTCGTCATGAGAATTCTTGTTTGCTTTGTTGACCTTGGGAGTTATTTTTTTCCATGCTCGCTTCCACGAGCGCTCTCCTTTACTTCTCCCTTGTGACTTATCCGGAAATATATGAGGAGGGTCTTCTTGTGCCTTCTTTTGTGTCTCATCCTCCTCAATAACAACATCTTGTAAGAATTCATCAAGGGGGTTCATCATAAGGACTTCATGCACACAATCTTGAACTAGTAATTCTGTATCATCGAGTGCATAAGAAGTGTCATCAAGCTCCTTGGGGTGTTTCATTGCCTCGGGAATTTTAAAAGTGGCTTCTTCATTCCCGGCCCGCAAGGTCATTTTCCCGTCTTGAATATCCAGCAGGGCACGGGATGTGGCAAGGAAGGGCCGGCCGAGTATGATGGGGACCTCAGTAGCATCATCAACATCAAGAATGACAAAATCAGCCGGAAAAACTAGACCACCAACTTTCACAATCACATCGCTCACAATGCCACGCGGGCGTCTAACAGTTCGGTCCGCAAGTTGTATGGTGATCCGCGTCGGCTCTAAGTCTTGAAGGCCCAGTTTTAAGAAAAGCTTGTAGGGCATAACATTTATGCTTGCACCGGAATCGGCAAGGGCTTTCTCTACAACCGAGTCCCCAAAATGACACTCCACAATTAGACCACCCGGGTCTTTGATTTTTTCGGGCAATTTGCTTTGGAGAATTGCCGAACAACTCTCCCCTAGAGACACCGTAGATGCTTCTTCAAGTTTCTTCCTGTTTGTAAGCAACTCCTTCATAAACTTGGCATATTTTGGCATTTGAGAAAAAGCCTCTACAAGTGGAAGATTGATGTGAAGTTGCTTGATCATCTCCAAAAATTTTTTGAATTGAGTGTCCTCCTTGTCCCGATTGAGTCTTGCCGGATAGGGGACCTTCGGTTGGTGCTCTAGCAATTTTTTCTCTTTGTTTTGAGGTTCAATTGAATTGTCATGGCTGTCATTAGCTTCATCCCCACCTACGGAGGAAGTGCCTCTCACCACGTTCTTTTCCTTGTTATCAATTGGCCTAGGAGTCGGCCGAACCTCAACCTCTCTACCACTCCTCAAAGTGATAGCTTGCACATGTTCTCGTGGGTTAGTCTCAGTGTTGCTAGGGAGACTACCCGGTGTTCTTTCCGCCATGGATGCCGCGATCTGTCCCAAGTGTTTTTCGATGCCCTGGATTGAAGCTTGCATATTCCTCACTGTTGTCTCGAGTGTGTTCAACCTTGCATCGGTGATTTGCATGTATTTAGCTAGGACATCCTCAGTAGTGAATTTCCTTTCCGTTGGAGGTGCTTGTGATGATTGTGCCTGAAACCCTGGTGGTTGCGTAAATTTTTGTTGGCCTTGATTTCCCCAATTGAAATTTGGGTGATTTCTCCACCCGGGGTTGTATGTTCCACCATAGGGGTTTCCTTGAAATTTTTGCCCCTGATTCACATAGTCAACATGTTCGAGTGGGGTGACATCGGGGACTGAAATGGGGCAACTAGCAACATCATGCCCCCCTCCACAAGTTCCACAATTCATCACTTGCTTGACACTTGTGCTCGAACGCTCGGTTCTTTCGGACATAAGCAAACTCACTTGCTTTGCTAGTGCTTCGAGCTTCGCATCTTGAGCGGTTTTACTGTCGATTTCATGAACCCCTCGAGCTTGAGTCAGTTTTGCCCTTGAACCCCAATGTGATTCATTTCGTGCCATGTTCTCAATTAATTCTTCGGCATCTTCGGGGTATTTGCTACTCAAGGATCCACCGGCTGCGGCATCAATGAGTTGACGATTCTGGTAGCTCAAGCCATTATACAGTATCTGTATTCGCATCCAAGCTTCAAAACCATGATGTGGGCATTTTCTCAAGAGGTCTTTAAATCTCTCATGAGCTTCAAAGAGGGTTTCGGAATCTCTTTGACTGAAGGCCGAGATCTCTTGCCTTAATCTAGCAGCCTTGCTTGGAGGAAAATAGCGGCCCATAAACTTGTTTACCATCTCCTCCCATGTCTTTATGGAACCCGGGGCGAGTGATGTGAGCCACCTGTAAGCGGCGCCCTGCAAACTGAATGGGAAAAGACGGAGTCTAGCTGCATCATCAGATAGGCCATTGACTTTGAAAGTTGAGCACATTTGGAGGAATCGGGATAGGTGCTCATTCGGGTCCTCATTGGCCAAGCCATCGAACTGCACTGAATTCTGTATCATGCCGATTGGTCTAGCCAAATCAAAATTACTTGCACTGGCAGCCGGAGCTTGCACACTAAACCCTCCCCCAGTAAACTGTGGCCTCTCATAGTCAGACAAAGTTCTTCTCTCTTCGGCCATAGCTATAGGAACTGATTCAGGTGCAGCAACTGATCCCGAGGAGGAACCCACTTGAGTTTCTCTCAACCGTTGGTGTATGACGCGTTCAATTTCTTCGTTCGGCTCTACAAACCCAGTGGGGTTTGCACGAGTCATGCATAGAACGCCTGAGAAAACAAAAGACAAAAGAGATATTAGTGAATATATAAAAATGACGAAAACAAAAACAATAAAAGATGGATAATTACAAATGAAAGCGAAATGACTAGAGCAATGATCCAAAAGTTTTCCTAGTATTCTCGGATGTTCCCCGCCAACGGCGCCAAAAACTTGATGAGCGAGCGCGCGACTAGCTACAGAGCTAGCACGCGACTCCCCGGCTGCAAGTGCACAGGTCGTCAAGTAATAAACCTCACGAGGAGGGTCGTATTCCCAAGGGCCCGAGATCTACTATTACTTCCTTTTGGGAGTCACTTTCTAGTCGATCGAAACAAGGTTGAAGCAATATTAAAATAATAAAAACAAGTAAAGAAATGCAAATAAGATAAAACTCAATCCAGAATAAAATAGAGATGAAGAATCCAATAATTATGGAAGGCCTCGGGCGAGGATTCCCCCGGGAGAAGACTAAATACGAATGACCAAGATAATTATAAAACTAGGGTTGGCTTGGTTTCGGTCCGCTAGACTCGGATGTCGACTACCCCGGAACCTCCGTAGTGTAGCCCTAATCCAGTACGGGTTTCTCTATCCAGAAAATACCCCTACGATGTCAATGAGAACAAGGAGTCTTGATTAGGGTTAATCTAATGCACGCTCTCGGCTAAATTAACCCTAATCGCGCGGGAGGCTATTAACACCCGGAACCTCCGGTGTATTAATACATGTTACCCTCTTTAACTCATCAAAGGACCTAATACAAGCTAGCATCCCGCCAAACAAGTATCATTCAAAATCAATTCTACGGAATCCATCCATTGTAGAATGAACAACATGATGATGAATTAAAACCAAACAATCAAACTAACACATTCATTTAAGGCAAAATATAGGTCATTCATACAAAGTCTCCTCCCAAGGTTCACCGGGAGCCCGGCGGCCTTGGGAGGTTTAGTTCAACATCACAAAACTAAGGAGCTCATCATACAACAATTCCATCCAATAAAAACAAGAAAAACCCCCTTGAAGATGTCGACTAGGGTTGATGGCGTAGCTCGTCGGATCCGCGCCGGCGAGCCCTATGAAGCTTCTCAACGTCTTCCCCTTCTTCTCTCCTTCGAATCTAGCCGAAAATCCTTCCAAAATCCCTCAAGAAATGGTGAAATGAAGTCTAGGACAAGTGGAGGCCGGATGAGAACCCAAAAAATCCCCCAAAAACTCTTCAGAACAAGCATATATAGCCCGAAGGTGTGCGGGCACTGTGCGGGCCGCACAGTGTCCGCACAGCCTTCTGGCTGTGCTGTGCGGCCAGTGTGCGGGCCGCACACTGGCCGCACACCACTCTGTCTCCCTTGTGCGGCCACTGTGCGGGCCGCACAGTGGCCGCACACGGCCGAGAAAATGTGTCCGTGTGCGGCGCGTCGGCTTCCAGGGTGCTCCAACTCTTCGTTTCTTCTTCAATCTTCCCCGGAATGACACGAATACGGTCGAAACTTGCGCACTTGGTCCTCGAAACCCTGAAATGAAAATAAAACATCAAGTGCGCAAAAACTCATCGAAAATACACATAAGTTGCATGAATGTACAAGAACATCATAGCTAAAACATGATGTATTTTGGCACTTATCACTCACGGCCGTGAGCCTACCCATGAGCACTCTCTGGATGGCTCACGGGTGAGCTCACTGGCCATAAACGGCCTGAACTCAGGTTTACATCATGTAGACCTCCTCTAAACCCTGAAAACACTCGAAACAAAGCCGAACAAAACATGGAAACACTCAAAACATGGATCTCATGATATCTAATCATTAAATCACTCAAGGCAACACACAAACATGCACGAATGATTAAACAAAAATGATGATAAAAATGACTAACACAAGAAGAAACCTAAGAAGACTACAACTCCAAACACACCAAGAATACGGAAAATGAATAGGACAAGCATTCAAAAAACATGAAAGTGAAATTGCAACAAATTTAAAAACTTGGGCCTCCCAAGGAGAGCTTGTTTAATGTCATTAGCTCGACATGTTTTATCTCAAGGGGACTTGAAGATGGTGTGTTCCTCCCGGCTAGAAGTGGCATAAGAACTACCAAGAAAAGTGAAGCGTACCTTCCGAGATGGTGTCAAAGTGGAGACAAAGCATGAGTTACCTTTTGGCCTCCATGGAAAAAGTTTGGGCCGGGCATTGCACAATTTAAACTTTGGCAGATCCTTGGATGGCTTGAACCTCCTTCCCGCCTCTACTTTGGTCCCGGCTGAACTTCCTTGGAGCATCCACAAAGCTTGTTTTGGCCTCCAAGGGAATAAGTAAGGTTGAAAAATTTTAAACTCGGCATGGGTGGGTCCTTGGGGGGCGTAAACCTCCTACCCACATTTCTTTCTTCAACCAATGTTAATCTTCCTTCACAAAAATCGTTTGGGCCTCCAAGGAAATAGTTTTGGTTGGGACGTGTCTAACCTCGGCATAGGTGGGTCATTGGATGGCTTCAACCCCCAACCCACAATTTCTTTTGTCCCAAATAATTCTTTCTTGTGCTTGGTTTTCTTGTTAGCTTTTATGCAAATGGCTTGCTCAAGTGCTATCAATGGTGCTCTTTCGATTCCTTCAACCTCCAAAATACCAAAGTTCTCTTCTTTTTCATTATAGGTTGTATCTGGGCTTTCCATTATTGGTTTACGAATATGTTGTTCAACCCGGCTCTCTAGCTTGTGAAGAGATGCTTGCACAGCCGAAAGTGTGGCATGGATGACCTCAAATCTAGCTTCATATTTGGCATCAAGGATCGAGTGTTGCTCAGATTGGGCCCAAGCAAGATGTCCAACCTGCCTCTCAAGAGAGTGAATAGAGGCTTGGACATTTCTCAATACAGTACCGAACTCATCTAACTTTTTTTCAACACCCTGAAACCTTTCTTCAGTATTGATCATGAATTTAGCCAACACATCCTCGGTGGTGTACTTCCTTTCTCACGGTGTTTCATGGTGAGGACTTGGAGGGCAATTTTGAGCTTGCATTTGTCAAGAATAGTGTACCTTGCACAAAAAGAAAACACAAAGTGACACAAAGGAAAACAAGAAAACGAAAGTAGATAGTAAAATAAAATAATATGTACAAGAAAAAGAAAACACAAAGTGAAACAAAACAAAACAAAACAAACACAATAGACACTAAAATAATGTGTACAAGAGAAAAATTGCTAGAGCAATAGACTATAGGTTTTCCTAGTATTCCTTGAAGTCCCCGGCAACGGCGCCAAAAACTTGTTGATTACCGCAAGCGCACGGGTCACCAAGTAATACCCCTAGCGCAAGCACGAGGGGGTCGTATTCCCAAGGGCCAAGGAACTACTATTACTTCCCCTTCATCTATTACCTAACATAGCAATTACATGATAAAAGTAAGATAAGAAGAATAACAAAGAGAAAACTATAAACACATGGACTAAGGCTCACCACATAAGCATACTAAGGAAGCAAGTAGGAATGAAAGTTCGAGGTCCCTGGGCGAGGATCCCCTCGGGACTACTAAAGCTAGAAGGATACTCGAATAACATAGGCAAAGGTGGTTAGGCCAAGAGATGTCCAAAGATAGGTCACCCCGATGGTCACGGTGATAACCCCTAATCCGGTACGAGTATTGGAATACAAAATTACTTCCGCCCAAATCCTCACACGACTGCAATGCGCCTAGAGAAATCTCTAATTAAGGTCAAACACAACGTCTAGGTTCAACCCTAATGGTTGGAGGGGTACGAAATACCCGATGGTCACGGCGTATTCGTACATGTATCCCTTCTAAGCCAAGCATGTCTAGTACAAGGGCGATGGTCACACAACCAAGTACAACCTAAAATTCCTTGCGGTTGACCTCATGACCGTGAGGGTTTCCAGACTTAGAAAAATCTCCAAATGTGCGTGCTTCAAGCTGCTACAGTGCCCCCCTGGACCCAATAACGACGAATACGGCGTGTATTTCTCCTCAAATAGCGTCGTTGAGCTCACCTAGCCATCTTTTGTACCTAAAACATGAAATAAACCAATTTAGACCTAAAAGGGCATTGATTCATTAACAAAATACGAAAAGCATGCGCAAGTATATGTATAAAATACGTACATTTAGACGTTTATCACCCCACCACCCGAGGAGATTAATTTCCCTTTATCTAAGCATCGAGAGCGATTCAAGAGACTATCGACGCTCTGATTCGGATAGTCACAATATCCGGACCTGAGCACCATTAGAGGGATACAGGGGGGGCGACAGTATTGCAGACGAGGTCGAGGAGTTATTGTCTGTGGGCAGTTGGCAGAGATTACTGATGATCAGAGAGCCCGCTGTTTGAGAGGTGTCACTCGTGGTCTTGGCCTCGTTCGAGTTTGACAGATCGTACAGTGCTTTCGCTACACCAGATATTATTCAATTCAGAGCACTGGGAGGACATTTCAGCCTCAGTGTGACCCAGTTCTCCCCTGTGATGGGGTTATATGATGAGGCCTATACACAGACAGAGGAGTACGAGGGGCTTCCCACTGATTACCTTGGCACTTTGACTCCGCAGCGTGCTTATAGTAGATTATGCGGACAGGAACAGTATGAGCCGAGGGTGTCCAAGGCCACCTTCTTCTCTAGAGCCTCTCACCGATACATTCACGCCATACTTAGCCGAACAGTGAGTGGATGAGGGGACATTGTAGCGGACTATATTTGCCACCAGGGCCAGTACCCCAGGGTGGGAGTTATCTTCTCAGGCCCGTATATCACGCGACTGATTATCGGGTTAGGACTTCGGGACGGAGTTCGCGGGACCGAGAGGATTTCTACACCAGCTCCATTGGGCATTGAGACTCTGAGGATGATGGGGACGGTCCACAGATTAGGACTAGGAGTATACAACATGATCATCCCCCACTCAGAGTCTACAGAGAGGGAGCAGGCTGAGGGATCACATGCAGGATTAGAGCCACCCCCAGGACAGGCAGAGGCTGAGGCACCACCCACAGCACCGCAGCTACCTCCAGTGCAAATCTTTTCTCCATCTCGAGGCCAGGACAGGTTCGAGCACCTCGAGAGTGCTGTGGGTATCCTCCAGATAGACGTAGCCGAGCTGAGAACTACCCAGACCACGCAGCACATGGAGACGATGGCACGGCTTGACACTATACAACGTCTACTTGAGTCGGCCGTGTCATCACCATTCGTGGTCCACCCCAGAACTTCTACCCCTACTCCACCATCTTCTCCGGCTCCATCAGCAGCAGATCTACCAGTAGAGCCTGCAGCAGCACCAGATGCTCCAGATCAGGACACCGACGCTAACGCGTCGTAGTTTTATTTTTATTTTGATTTCAGTTGTACTTTTTCTTTTATGTTTTGGACTTGTAGTACTCAGAAAGGATCATCCTTTTGAGTTTATCTTTATTTTGCTTTATTTTGTCTCGAGTTGTATTTTATTTTCATATTTCTATATACTCGAGCTTTATTTTGGTTTTTCTTGAGATATACTGAACCCTTGTGTGTGTGTGTGCGCAGATGGTCTTAGATGTAAGGAATCTAAGGAATAGTCATAGGCACGGTCACGGGACCGTGCGTTCTTTACAACCCATTGACACTCAACTCTCAATGATCCTAGCTCCACCAAATGCAACACTTGGAGTTCAGGGGAGTAATGTTTTAATTGCCCACTTCCACACTAATTGTTTTTTCATTGTTTTATTTTTATTGTGCTTGCATGCGTATATTGGGGACAATGCACATCTTAAGTGTGGTGGGAGTTCACTTTGCACACACCTTTACTTGTGCGTTCAATTGCTTATGCTCATGTAGCCTATGGTGGTTCACCTTAGTTGCAACGGTTGTATTCTTAGAGTTTAGGGGATTTTTGCTCTAGTTTTACTTGAATTTTAGGGGATTTTGCTCGATTACCCCTTATTGCACTACTCACTCTTGAAATCTTTTGGAAACTCAAACTCGAAGTTTTAAGGACTAGTTTATTATTACTTTAGTAAGTTTTGAATTTCTATGTAACTAAAAAAAAAAAACTTGTGAGCTTGTGAATATTAGGTTAGCTTTGCATTTAGGATGGAAAGAGCTTCCTATGAAGTATGTAGCTACTCTCATAAGTCAGATACAAGTTATGCCCTAATGAGAGAAAGAGTTATTTCATGGGAAGCGTGAAAGCTACTACCCCGGTAGAAAGAGCTACCTCCTCAAAAGTGTGAAATCCACCTTTGGCGCCAGCCTAGGAAAGGGCTACCTTAGAGGTTGAGTGAAACTACTATTTTCTTACGTTGTGTATATAAATAAGTCCTTGTAACAAAGAGTTTGAGGGGTACTCGTTGGTTCTCTTGAGTGAATTCGCACACACTTACATATTTTTGAGTTGTTATCCTTTTTTATTCGAGTTTTTAGCTTAAGCAATGATAACCTTATGCAATGTTTTGATTTCCCCTTACTTGTAGAATGCATCTTTTGCACACTTTTGGTGAACCTAAAGCCGAGCACTTTCAATTGTTCTTCCCCAGTACTATCACGTTGTATTTTTCCTGAGGACAAGCAAAGGCTTAAGTGTGGCGGGGGGGGGTTGATAAGTGCTCGTGTTATAGTAATGCGAAGTGTTATTATCTTGCAATGAGCATTGATTTAATCAGATTTTATCACTAAAAAGTGTGCATTCGTTTACTTGTGTGCATTGTAGGGTTGTGAATATAAATTGGAGAAAAGAAATGAAGTTAGATCGTGTTCGCCGTTCTTGAGGGGTTTTCGGACTAAGCAAGGAACAAAGCATGAGTATAGACTTGTGAGTGTATGGCAACCTCCTTTGGAGGGGCACAAAGGCAGTCACATTCACAATAAGTCTAGCTCATGTTAACAAAGAGAACTTCGTCAATAAGGAGATTTGAAGCAATCGGCACGGTTTACCGTTGATTGTGTGCCCAATTCAACGGCCTCGATGAAGAACAATGAATTCGGGAGCGTTTTTGGCATGCACTGTAGCAGTAATGTAGTAAGTCACTATAGAGAAATACTGTAGCAAGTTACTGTTTACTGCCTGCCATAAATCAGTAATTCAGCAATTTCACACGGGCGTGTGGAAATTCCACATGGCCGTGTGAAATCGCGATTTTAGCCAATTTAAAGCCGCGACTCAGCATTATAAAAGCCCATTTTGGAGACTGGTTTGGAGAGGACTTCGTGGAGGTTTGGAGCACGTCATCGGTGTCGACATCAACGTCCGACGGCCGCACGAGACCATGGCCACGTCGCACACAAGGGGGTTTTCATCTATGCATTCAATTTGTGTTCTTATTATTATTTAGATGGATTTGTATAGTTTCATGAGGAGCTAAACCCCTTGTGGGTATTCAGACTTGTAAACTCTATGATTATTATGTTTCTTTGACATTGCTATTATGTTTTTCCGTTATTGATGAATAACATTGAGTTTCAATCTTAATTTCTTCTTGTTATTGTTTTCCCTTAGCCGTGACACTAGGGTTGAGGACAATCTAGGTTGTCCTTTGGAGGTGTGACAACTCCTATAGGATTAGAGTACTTAGGATTGAAAGGGGTTGAGAGGGTGAGTCGTGAGGTAGCGGAACGTCCTCTTTCCCCACCGATGTGATTCTCCCTACCTCCATGTTCCATGATTTATTCACGGTCGAGATAGAGTCAGGTGCTAGGAGATAAACACACTTAGGGCTTAGTTACGCGAGCAATAGAGTGAATGGTTGAAGTGAATCTTAGTGCTGGGACTTAATTTAGACTAGGGTTCTTTCACTTGGACCAAAGGGTTAGAACTATACATAGCAACATGGTTAATCACTAGGAATCCCTAGAACTTAAAGCAATTCCACGTAGTGTGAGGCTTAGGTAGATAGACTCCCCAAGGGCTTAATTGACAGGTCAACAAGAGTCAAGGGTCATAGTGAAACCTAATGCTGAGGCATAGTATTAGGGTTAGTCACGGTTGATGTTAGGTTTGCGACCGTGTGTTTAAGGATCTCGTTGACTCAATTAACATCAATAGGAAAGTATAATAGCATCATCTTGCACTAGAAGCATAAGTCCTAGGGTTAGCTTGTCCGGGTACCCATCTTTACTCATTGCTTATCCTACTCTTTTACTCCTACTTGCTCTCTCTCACCTTCCACAATTCTATTTAATTCTTGTTTATATTAGTTTCGTTTACACTCACTCATTGATTCCTTTCCACACATCGCATTAGCTACATAGTGAATACTTGTATCTCAAATCTCTATTTCATGTGCATACGACAACCCAGTCACCATGGTATTTTATTATTTCGACAACCCGTGCACTTTCAGGCCCCTGTCAATTAGCATCATTCGAAGGAGAGTTATTAGGGCAGCTTTCGATGACATTGATTCGGCGAGGTGTGCCCTAGGCTCGACGGAGGAGTTTTTGGAGAAGACAAGGTGGCTCTTGAAGACCATCGAAACTAACGAAAACAAGGTTATCTTTATGGATTTTGTGCACTATTATTTGATTTCATTATTGGTTTTGCATTGCTCCATGGAAAGCTAAATAGCTAGTGGGTACTTGGACTTGTAAACCGTAGGATGATTTTGTTTCATTGATTTTTATTATGCTTCTTTAATTGATTATTTAATTGAGTTTCAATATTGAATGCTTGCTGTGTTGATTTTCCTTTAGATGTGACACTAGGGTTGAGAATCCATCTAGGTGATCCATCGAAGGTGTGACAACTTCATTAGGGATAAACTAAGCAAGATTGAAGAGGGTCAAGAGGGTGAGTCGAGAGGTAGTGGAACATCCCTTTTCCCTTCCGACGTGATTTATCCTAGCTCCATGTTCCATGTGTTCTTTATAGTCACGATAGAGTAAAGTGCCAAGAGATGAAGTCCACTCGGACTTAGTTGCATGAGCAACAGAGTGAACTATTGAAGTAAATCTTAGTACTGGGGCTTAATTATGACTAGGGGCCTTTCGCCTAGGCCAAAGGGTTAGTCTATATTAGTGAATAGGGTTATCGCTTGGAGTCCCTAGAACCCCAAGCAGTCCCACACAATGTGAGGTGTTGAGAGTACTCTTTTCCGCCGGGGTATAGTGTAGAGGGCTAGTCACGGTTGACCTTTGGTTAGCAATTATGTATATTTGGGTTTCCACGACCCATTAATCATCAATTATAGGGCATGATATTAATTTTGCACTTGAAACAATCGTCCTAGAGTGAGAATTGTGCTAGTGCCCCATATTATCAATGCTTATCTTCTCTATTTACTCTTGCTTGCTCTCTTTTATTCTTTAACTCTTTTTGCACTCTTACATTGATTTCACTCACCACCGATTTTCTTGTTAGCTATATAGTGATATCTCTTGTTTCTAAGCAACTATTCCCTGTGGATACGACTACCCACTCACCAGGGTATATTATATTACTGCGATGACAAGTGTCATGCAACACTCACGCAAGGGGTGTGTCAGTGCTCGCATGGAATTTTCATGTAGGGACTTGAAACAGTGTTTTCACTACAGTGCTCTTCATAAACACGGCTTACGCACATCCACTTTTCATAAACATGGTTCACACACTCTTCTCTTGAGGCTACATGGTCGGACACATCTCAACGTGGTGGATTATGTGGCTTTTTGATGTCAAATCATCATTTGGAAGTTCTTTTATTCTTCACACAAATAGGAACATAGGAGTATGAATGCCTTTGTGCCCTTCAACTCAAACATTGGCTCAAATTCTCTTCGAAGTTGTCACACACCCCCATGTGCATGAGCTTCGCTTGTGTAGTGATCCTTATGTTGTAGAAAAATTCCCAAAAATATGACTTCATAACCTATATTTACTTCCTTTTCTTCCTTCAAGGCATTCACAATCTAATTACACAAAAGAACACCAAATATAATTTATGAGACATAAACTATGGTTAAAAAGATGCTTAATCCATTTAAAATATATAGACAAATATGTCTACTAAAGCAATTATAAAACTCCCTCACACATAAGACTTTGCTTGTTCTCAAGCAAAACTAAACGTTGAACTCATGAAAAAAAAGAGAAGTTCTTGGATTTAGGTTCACCAAGAGAGTACAGGAATAATATTCTAAATTTATAGGGAGAATCAAACACTAGATGAAATAATTAATACTTTAGCAAACAATACAATAAAAAATGAAAGTATTAAACTCCGAAAGCATGTGTGGTTGAAAACGCAAATTATATAGACACTATGCCTACTACAAAGTTCTTATTGAAAACGGGACTTATTTATAAACATAAAGAATAGGTAGTAGCTTCACACATCCTCTAGAGTAGCCCTTTCCCCAGCTGCCTCCGTAGTCGCTTTCACACTTTCGAGGTGGTAGCTTTTTCTAATGAAGGTGGTAGCTTTCACTCATCCTATGAGATAGCTCTTTCTCTTATAAGGCATAACAAGTATCCGACTTATAAGACTAGCTTCATATAACATAGGTGGTAGCTTTTTCCACGCCCTATCTACAATCGAACAAAACTAAAATTCTTAATTTTTTTCTAATTTTTCTGATTTTTGTTTTTTTTTTAATAAACCTAACACTAAAGCATCCCAAAATAATGATCTATTGTAAGTTTTCATAGGTCTAATGAGTGAGAAAAGTGCATGAAGTAGAAATCAAACAAAAATTTGAGAAAATTGATGAACACTAGAGCATGATAAAACCTAATGTTGACAACTGACACACCCCTTGCGAGAGTGTTCTGCAAGTTCTTGGGTCATCACAGTAATAAAATATACCATGGAGAATGGGTAGTCTTATCCACAGGGAATAGTTGCTTAGAAACAAGAGATATTGCTATTTAGTTAAGATGAAATATCAGTGGTGAGTGAAATCAATGTAATAATGCAAAAGAGTAAAAGAGGCAAAGAAAGCAGGTAGAGTAAATAGAGAGGTAAATCAATGAGAAGATGGGACACCCAGACAATGCTCGCACTAGGACTATTGTTTCAAGTGCAAGACTAATCTTATACCTCCTAATTGGTGTTTAATGAGTCATAGAAATCCAAATACACACGATCCCAAACCTAAGGTCAACTGTGACTAGCCCTCAACAATATGCCACAATGGAAAAGGATACTCTCGACGCCTCACACTGTGTAGGACTGCATAGGGTTCTGGGGACTTGACACACCCCTTGCGATCGAGTGTTGCGCATGTGTACCGATCGTCACAGTAATAATACTCTGGTGAGTGGGTAGTGGAATCCACGGGGAGTAGTGATTCCAGAGAAGAGAAATTGCTACTTAGCTAGTGCGAGAACGATAATGGTGAGAGAAAACAATATGTGCGCAATAGGATAAAGTGAAATATGAAACATAGAAGAGTGCAAGCAAAGAGTTGGGAAGAATCAACCAATGTAAATATGGGGTACTCGGACAATGCTCCCCTAAGACTAATGCTTCTAGTGAAAGACTAGTATTATACCCTTTAATTGATGTCTAATGAGTCATGGAAATCCTAAAGCACACAGTCCCAAACCTAAGGTCAATATTGACTATCTCCAACACTATGCCCCGGCACTAGAATTCACTAAAACCCTTCACTCTGTTGATCACTCAACTAAGCCGCAGGGGAATCCATTTCCTATAGCCTCACACTACGTGGAACTGCTTGGGGTTCTAGGGATTTCTAGTGATAGATCCTGTCCCTTAAGTATAGTTCTAACCTTTTGGTCATGGTGAAAGAACCCTAGTCTCAGTTAAGCCCTAGCACTAGGAATCACTACAACCCTTAACTTTGTTGCTCGCACAACTAAGCCCCAGGGGAGTTCATCTCCTAGCACTTCACTCTACTTTGACCACAATGAACTCTTGGGATATGGAGGTAGGGAAAATCACACCGAAGGAGAAAGGGGACATTTCGCTACCACTCGACTCAGCCTCTCAACCCTCTCCAATCTCGAGTTGTCTAATCCTATAGAAGTTGTCACAACTTCAAAGGATAACCTAGATGATTCTCAACCCTAGTGTCACAGCTAAGCGAAAATCAATGCAATTAAACAATCAAAATTGGAACTCAATTAAAAGCATCGATTCAGAAAGCATAATAAAAGTCATAGAAACAATGTCATCCTAGGGTTTACAAATCCAAATACACACTAGCAGTTCAACTCTCCATGGAGCTATACAAAATCATCAAAGTATGAATGTTAATAAACATAGCAAACATGAATAAAACCACTGTATGATGCGTGATGATCGTCTTGTGAAGCCACTTCGTCTTTTCCACCAAGGCCTTTGTCAAGATGAAGGCACACCTCGCCGGATCGGTAACGATGAAAGCTCCCCCAATAGCTATCTTGCAAAGGATGTCGATGTTGATGGTGTGGAATGCTCCAAAAGCCTCCCAAAATCCTCTCTGATCCCTGACGGCGAGCTCTCCAAAAGTCGGCAAAAATAAGGGCCAAAAAGCCAACCAAATAAATCTGAGTCGCGACTTTATAAAGGCTAAAATCAGGTATCCACACAGCCGTGTCGAATTTCCACATGCTCTTGTGGATTTTCTAGAATTGAATTTCTGGTGCGCAGTGAACAGTAAACTGCTACACCATTTTTACTGCAGTACTCGCGCCTAAATTATTCCTGACTCCATTTCTTCATCGAGGCTGTTAAGTTGGGCACACAACCAACAGTAGATCATGTCATTTCTTCATTTCTCCTTATTGATAAAGTTCTACAATGTCACACGGGTTAGACTTTATTTGTGTGACCGCCTTTGTGCCCCTCAAAATCATAGGACCATTTGAACACAATGGAGGTTGGCATACATTAACAAGTCTAGAACCCGTGCCTTCATCCTTGCTTGGTCCGAGAAGCTCCTCATCAAATGCCGACATGACCTAATTTTTCTCCTTTTCCTCTAACTCTTCTCCACAACCCTACATGCATAAAAGAACACAAATGCACACTAATTTATGATAAAATCTGAGAAAAGTAATGCTCAATGTAGGAAAAGTATACTTCGTATTACTTAAATACGAGCAATTACCAAACTCCCCCATACTTAAGCTTTTTATTGTCCTTACGCAAAAATAAACTTGAAAGTACTTGGGAAGAACAATTGAAAGTGCTCGGCCTTAGGTTCATCAAAGGTTTGCAAAAGAAGCATTCTACAAGCAAGGGGAAATTAAAACATTGCATAGAAAGTATTATTGCTCTAGCTAAAACTTTGAATAAAAAAGGGACAACAACTCCAAAAAGTGTAAGTGTGTGTGAACTCACTCAAGTCAACCCAAAAATTACTCCTCAAACCTCTTATTAGAAGTACTTATTTATGTATAAGGAGGGAGGTGGCAGCTTCACACGCCCTCTAAGGTAGCCCTTTCCTTGCCAGCCGCCAAAGGTGGCTTTCACACTTTCGAGCTGGTAGTTTTTTCTACCAGGGTAGTAGCTTTCACACATTCCATGAGATAGCTCTTTCTCTCATTAGGGCATAACCAGTATGCGACTTATGAGAGTAGCTGCATAGTTCATAGGAGATAGCTCTTTCCACCCCAAATGCACAAATAAAACCTAAACAAATATTCACAAGTTCACAAGTTTTTTATTATAATATCTCAAAACAAAACTAAAACTCAACTAAAACAATGATAAACTAGTCCTCGAAACATTGAACTCGAGTTTCTGAAAGGTTTCAAGAGTGAGTAGTACAATATGAGATAATCGAGCGAAAATTCGCTAAAATTCATGTAAAAACTAGAGCATGATGAGATACAATGTTAAAAATTCTCCTAAACTCAAGAATACAACCGTTGTAGCTAGGCTGAACCACCACAGGCTACATGAGCATAAACAAATGAGCGTACAAGTAAAGGTGTGTGTAATGTGAACTCCTTTCCATACTTAAGATGCACATTATCCTCAATGTATGCATGCAAGCACAATAAAAAGTATAACAATTAAAGCAAAAATATGTGGGAGTAGGCAATTGAAATAATACTCCCCTGAACTCCAAGTGTTGCGTTGGTTGGAGCTTTCTTCATTGAGAGTTAAGTCTCAATGGGTTGTGGAGCACACACCTTCCCATGACTGTGTCTATGACTATTACTCAAATTCCAAACATCCAAGACCATCTGCACACATACACAAGGGGTTCAGCATAGCTCAACAAAAATCAAAATAAACTCGAGTATATAAAGATATAGAAATGAAATACAACTCAAGAACAGATAAAAGCAACATAAAATAAACTCAGAAGGAGGATCCTTTCTGAATAATACAAGTCCAAAATATGAAATAAAAGTACAATGAAAAGAAAAATGAAGTAAACTAAGACGCCTTTGCGTCGGTGTCCTGCTCTGTGATATCAGGTGCCACTGGTAGCTCCGTTAGTGCTGGTAAATTAGAAGATGATGGTGGTGCTGAAGATACTCGGGGTCGCACCATGAATGGTGAAATCACGGCCTGCTCTAGTAGCTGATAAAGACTGTGGAACTGAGCCATGACCTAGGTGTGGTGTGCAGCCTGTATAGCCCTAATCTCAGCTACCTCAGTCTGGAGGACCCCTACATCACTCTTGAGACACTCTAACCTGTCCTGGCCTCGAAATGGAGAAAATATGCGCACAGGAGGTGGCTCCTGTGCTGTCGGTGGTGCCTATGTCTCTGTGTGCTTGGGAGGTGTCTGTAAAGTTAGTTGTGATCCCCCGGACTCATCACCCTCCTCCTTAGCTACCTGTAGCTAGGGTATGATCATAGAATAAACTCCTGGCCCACATCTGTAGACCATACCCATTAGTCTCATCGTCTCAAAATCGAGGGGAGCTAGTACAGTAATCTTCTCGGCCCTCGAACACCGTCTAGAAGACCGATACCGATGATGAGTCGAGTGATGTAAGGGCCCGAGAAAATGACTCCCATCCTGGGGATACTGGCCTTGGTGGCGTATGTTCTCAGCTACTATGTGCCTCAGGTGGAGTGGCTCGCTCTATACGATGGAATGGAGGTATAGAAGCTTCTGTTTGCTTAACACCCCTGTGCTATCTCCTCTACCATCCTGGCTTGTATAGCCCTAATCTCAGCTACCTCAGTCTGGAGGACCCCCACATCACTCTTGAGACAATCTAACCTATCCTGGCCTCGAAATGGAGAAAATATGCGCACAGGAGGTGGCTCCTGTGCTGTCGATGGTGCCTATGTCTCTGTGTGCTTGGGAGCTGTCTGTAAAGTCGGCTGTGATCCAGCGGACTCATCACCCTCCTCCTTAGCTACCTGTTGCTAGGGTATGATCATAGAATAAACTCCTGGCCTACATCTGCAGACCATATCCATCAGTCTCATCGTCTCAAAATCGAGGGGAGCTAGTACAGTAATCTTCTCGGCCCTCGAACACTGTCTAGAAGACCCATACCGATGATGAGTCGAGTGATGTAAGGGCCCGAGAAAATGACTCCCATCCTGGGGTACTGGCTCTGGTGGTGTATGTTCTCAGCTACTATGTGCCCCAGGTGGAGTGGCTCGCTCTGTACCATGGAATAGAGGTATAGAAGCTTCTGTTTGATTAACACTCCTGTGCTATCTCCTCTACAGTTCACTGACCTGCTGAGGATGGTGTGCATGTATCTGTATGATGGCCGGGAGTGGCATGTCACCTTGAAGACGCTTGGCTCATATTGACCCTCTCCACATAACGTGGCTGCACATAACACACTATAAGCCATTTGGGGTGTCAAGCTCCTTGGGTAATCTGTGGGGAGTTGCTCGTAAGCCTCCGTCTCAGTGAATGCCTTGTTGTAAAGTCCAAGTCAGACTACAAACTGTGTCACCCTTAAGCTGAACTGTTGACCGAGCGCTCAGAACTAAATAGTATTAACGTCTCCGAAGCTACTGTATCCTCTATCAAACTCAAACGAGGTGAGCACCTCGAGTGTAAGGTTGCATATGGCTGGCTCTCTGACACACCCCTTGCGTGTGTGTACCGCAAGTGCACGGGCTTGTCGAAATAATAATAATACACTAGTGAGAGGACAGTCGAATCCACAGGGAGTAGGGATCAAAGATACAAGCAATTACTATTTAACTAATGTGAAATACGGAAAATGAGAGCAAGATCAATTGTGTGTGTACAAAGGTAATCAAAAACAAGAAGAAAATAAAGAGAAATATTGAAGGTAAGAGAGTGCAAGCAAGAGTGATAAGAGAAAGACAATCAATGAGTGAAATAGGGCACCCGGACAAGCTACCCATAGGATTTATGCTTCTAGTGCAAGACAATGCTATTATACTCTCCTATTGATGTTTAATCATTTGAGGATATCCTTAAATACATAGTCCCAAACCAAAGGTCAACCGTGACTAATCCCAATCATTATGCCATGACATTAGGTTTCACTACAACCCTTAACTCTTGTTGACCTGTTAACTAAGTCCAAGAGAGTCCATCTTCCTAAGCCTCACACTATGCGGGATTGTTTTGAGTTTTAGGGATTCCTATTCGTTAGCCCTGTTCCTATGTATAGCTCTGACCCTTTAGTCCAGGTAAAAGAACCCTAGTCTCAATTAAGCCCCAGCACTAGGATTCAGTACAACCCTTCACTCTGTTGCTCACGTAACTAAGCCCTAGGGGAGTTCATCTCCTAGCACTTTGCTCTATTTCAACCGCTAAGAACTAGTGGAACATGGAGATAGGGAAAATAACACCGGAGGGGAAAAAAAATGTTTCGCTACTTCATGACTCACCCTCTCAACCCTCTCCAATCTCAAGTAGTCTAACTCAATAAGAGTTGTCACACCTCCAAAGGATAGTCTAGACAATTCTTAACCCTAGCGTCACGGCTAAGGGAAAATCGATACAAGATGCAATTAAGATTGAAACTCAATCTTATTCATCAATAAAGGAAAGCATAATAACAAGTCACAGAAACATAATCATCCTAGGGTTTACAAGTCCGAATACCCATAAGGGGTTTAGCTCCTCATGGAGCTATAAAAATCCATCAAACTATGAGAATAAGCATAAATCAAAAGTATAGATGAAAACCCCCTTGTGTAGAGTGTGGTTGTAGTCTTGTGCGGTCGCCGGACGTCGATGTCGATTCTGATGGTGCACTTCAATACTCCACAATGTCCTCTCCAAACCCTAGCCGCAACCCCCCTAAAGATCACTACAAATATTTTACAGTTTTGCAAAGGGTAAATCCATTGCAATTCCGTTGCAACTATATATTTTGTAACGGCTTTGTAACGGATCAATGTCGTTGTGATTTTGCAATGTGAACTAATCAGTTGTAAATCATTTATAATGGATTAGCAGCTCTCTTGCAATGGATTAGCATGAGATTCGATGCAAAATATTATAAATTGGTAACAGAATTGTAAGGGACTTGCAACCATTTCATTGTGAAGTTTGTTACAATTATGTTGCAAATTTGCAAGAGATTTGCAACAGATATTTTTGTCACAAATGAGTCCATTGTAAATGTGTTACAAGTTTGCAATGGCTTTGCAACGGCGTTGCCAAATTTGAGCAAACTCTATTGCAAAGCGGTTGCAAATTTGTAACAACTTTGCAATGGATGCATAGCAAGTCGATTGCAAATTGGTTGCAAATTTTGCAATAGATATGCAAGAGATCTATAACAAGTTCCCTGCAAATCGATTGTAAATTTATAACAGATTTGTAATAAATCCATAACAAATCCCTTGCAAATCGGTTGCAAATTTGCAACACTATTTTTTGGCCAAGAATAAATCCAACAAAAAATCACTAATACTCTGTTATTATTTACCTCTACGAATTCTACAATGAACATCTTAATAAAATATAGTGCACATAAATTCTAATGTATTTAACAAAATATAACATAGTAATAAAATGTAGTCATAGTAACATGCACAAAATTAAAAAAAAACATAAAGTAGTAATATGCACAAAGACAAGTAAGAAGCAAAAATAGTATTAGTAACATCCACAAAGCCAAAGGAAAATACTAATGCTATAACTATAGGCCATGATCATCATCATCATCCTCATCCTTATCCTCCTGATCCTCCTCATCTTCATGAGGCTGCGATGTTTGGCCTGGTCCAGACTACATCATCATTCGCATACGCTTCCACTCACGACGCATCTGTCTCATCATTTTTTGGTTTTGTTGCATCAAACTTTGGTTTTTCTCTTCCAAGTCTACCATTTTCTTTTTCATGCCCTTCATCTTAGACACAATCTCTAGAGGAATTGTAGATGCTGAAGATGGTGAGAGAGCTCAAGTAACACCTCTACAAAACGAATCTTGATACAAGCTTGATGCGTGAGAACCAAGACATAAAACTTTCTTCTTCTTTTCTCCACTAGAAGCCTCCAAGTACAAAGCATCCATATCAAGTGGTGAAGATTGCGAACCATTTGATAATGTCTGAGAAGCAGTCTCAACCATCTTCTGCATAGCATCCTGTAATTAATTATAATAGCATTAATTACAACAAATATGAAATAATCTATAAATAAAATATCAGATAAATTTTGAAAATTACATAAACTGCCTGTGCTCATGAATCAACACCTTTGTCTTCTTTATTCACATGAGTTTTGTAGAAGATATCAAATGCAGTAGGTGTTCTCTGAAGTGTCTTACTCTAATAAATCAAAATCATAAGAAATTTATATCAAGTTTACTTAATAAGGACAATGTAAGAACTTTAAAATTAAACCATGAATTTTTTTTAATGATGAAAGGGAAACACTCAAATAAATTTTAAAATATTTACCAAGTCTATAGCATGCTCAACAAATGACTTAGTTTTTTGAATATAATGATGTGTAGAAAAATTTTGGTGTCCTTTCCAATATAGATAGTAGTCATTATGATGTGGATTGCTCTGTCGTGCTCTCATGGCAGAAGTTTCTTCCAATTGTTTCTCAAGTTCATAGTTTTTTGAGGCCAACAATCTTTCTATGAAGTCCATGGCCCTGTATAAACAAACACAACTAAGAAAAATAAGCTATCAAAGAACTTAAAAGAAAACAAAAACAAACAAATATGCACAAAGGATAGGAAACACATAGAAAGACAAATATTTACAAAAGGAAATAAAAATGACTAAATCAGTGAACTAAAGGTTTTCCTAGCATCCTTGGAAGTCACCGGCAACGGCGCCAAATAATATCCCTCACGCACACGCGAGGGGGTCGTATTCCTTGGGGTTCCAAGAGCTGCTATTACTCCCCTCTAGATGACACTACCTAGTCTATCAATTATAGATTTAAAACAAGATAAGAGAAATACTAAAGAGAAAGCTATAAACAAGTAGACTAGGGCTCACCACATAAGCATACTAAGGAAGCAAGTAACAATAAAAGTTCGAGGTCCCCGGGTGAGGATCCCCTCGGGACTACTAAAGCTAGAAGGATACTCAAATTACACAGGCAAAGGTGGTTAGGCCAAGAGATATCCAAAGGTAGGTCATCCTGATGGTCACGGTGATAACCCCTAATCCGGTACGAGTATTGGAATACGAAATCTCTTTCGCCCAAATCCTCACACGATTGCAATGCGCCAAGGAAAATCCCTAATTAAGGTCAAATACAACATCTAGGCTCAACCCTAATGGTTGGAGTGGTACGAAATACCCGATGGTCACCACGTATTCATACATGAATCCCTTCCAAAAATGGTGTGTCTAACACTAAGGCGATGGTCACACAACCTAGTATAACCTAGAAATCGATACATAGAGCTCTCATTCATACCAATACATCAAAATGCACCAAGCTTGAACCATAAACCACACAAATGCCATACATGTAAGTCAAATATCCATACAAGCAACTTCATCCAAAGGTTCACCGGATGCCCGGTGACCTTGGGAGTCTAGTTCATCATCAACAATGGAGAGAGTATAGAAAATAAGAATTACAACAAAAAGCTCATAAAACATCCCCTAAGATGAAGACTAGGAGGTGGTGATGAGAATCCGACGGATCGGCGCTGATGAACACCTAGATGTGCTCCTTGATAGATCCCACTTCACCCCTTGATTTGCCCTTCAGATCTGCCTTCTCCAGCCCCTTGAAGCCCAAGAAGATAATGGTGGAGAAGTGGTGGCCAAAGACCACCCAGGAAAAATACACTCAAGCCCTTTAAAACCTAATTCCGGGATGCCATGCGGCATGGCATGCGGTCTGCATACGGGCACTGTAGCAACCCCGAATTTTGTATAAGTTGATGTAATGGAGTGCTACAGTAAAATGCTACTGCTACAGAAACTTCTACAGTCTGTATGTGGTCAGTTATGCGCCCGTATGGGTGCCGCATAGACCTCTAGACTTAGCCATTTCTTCAAGTTTTCGTACTACTGTTCCGCTACAGTACCAGGGGCTCAAAAATAGTGTTTTCCTTGCCAATTTCTAATTAAATCAAGTTGTTGAGCTCCCCACGGTATCTTTTGTGCCTGTAACATGAAATAAACCAATTTAGACCAAAAATGGGCATCCACACATACAAAAATACTCTATTTATACGTACACATACATGAATAATATGTACATTTAGGCGTTTATCAAACATCCCCATACCTAAGCGTTTGCATGTCCCCAAGCAAGCAAACATGTGGAACAGTGTGAAGAAGATAAACGGCTAAATATGCAACCTCAAGCTCAATAGCAAAGTACTCCACAAGCACAAATGGACAAAAATTAAAAAGTGAGTTGTTCAATGAATAGTTAGGTAATATTAGTTCTGTTTCTCCTAGAGTGCCCCTGTGAGTATGTGCTAACTACCACGTTGACCTCTACACCCTAGATTACCCCAGGATGACCATTCACCCCACGCACAATGAAGATGGTATCAAAGTGTTAAAGACACCTTCAGTACACAGTTAAGAGTTCTTTGGGTTCTAAATAAAACATTGCCTCTTAAGTGATCATGCAACAGGTTTCAGGGGACACAAATGAGACGCTTTATTCCTTACTCACATATATACATTCTATTTTCTACCTTTTTTTCACTTTTTTTTTCTGAGTCCGACTAACGTAGACAGCACAAAAATCTTTCAGACAGATGCACATGCTAGCCAGGCACAAGAACCACACATCGTACTTGATTACAGTCCACATAAACGCATTCATGTTGTACTAGCAGAGGAATACTGTCATAGACTCCACTTTTTTCTCTTTTTCTATATTTTTTTTCACAAACAAGTATCTTGTATCCCCTGGTATAAACCTGTTAAACAATCTCACTTGAGGCCAAAGAAAACAACAAAGGACATCAAAGGCCATGGTTGGGGAGTTCTCGGACCAAGCAAGGAACAAGGCACGAGTCTAGACATGTGGGTGTGTGCCAACCTCCATTGGAGGGGCACAAGGGCAGTCACATTCAGAAAAGTCTAACTCGTGTAGCATTGGAGAACTTTGCCAATGAAGAGAAATGAAATAATCCACATAATCTAACGTTGATTGTGTGCCCAATTCAGGGGCCTCGATGAAGAATAATGAATTTTGGAGCATTTCGGCGAAGTACTGTAGCTAATTACTGTAGCAAAAACAATGCAGTAAGTTAATGTTCATAGTCTGCCGAAATCAGCAAAACAGAATTTCTACACGGGCGTGTGGAAATTCCACACGGCCGTGTGGAAATTCTGCAGGCAGGTGTGGAAAATCCATAGGGGCGTGTGGAACTCCGATTTCAGCCTATAAATAGCCGATTTTAGATCTATTTGGGGACTCCCCCTATCCCACTTCTATCTCTTGCCTATCTTTTGGGGGGCTTTCAGCTAGGGTTTGGAGAGGTTCTTGGAGGTCTTTGGAGGTGATTATACGGCATCGACATCGACATCATTTGGAAGAAAGCTATTGGGGGAGCTTTCATCGATATCGATTCGGCGAGGTGTGCCCTAGGCTTGACAAGGGATTCGTGGAGAAAATTAGGCGGCTCTACAAGACCATCGATATGATTTACAAAGGGGTTTTCTTTATGGTTTTCATGCATGTGTTCTTAAACTCTTTATTAACTTTGTATTGCTCCATGGAGAGCTAAATCCTAGTGGGTATTCGAACTTGCGAACCCTAGGATGTTTGTGTCTATAGCTTTTATTATGCTTTATTAATTTGATGTTTTCTTATGGAGTTCCAATCTTGCATGCCGATTGTATGACACTAGGGTTGAGAATCTATTAGGTTATCCTTTGAGGATGTGACAACCTCTATAGGATTAGACTACACAAGGTTGGAGAGGGTTGAGAGGGTGAGTCGAGAGGTAGCGGAACGTCCCCGTTTCCCCTCCGGTGTGAATTTCCCTACCTCCATATCCCAAGAGTTAATCGTGATCGAAGTAGAGTGAAGTACTAGGAGATGAACTCCTTTACGAAGGGTTGAGTGAATCCTAGGACTGCGGCATAACTTAGATTAGGGTTCTTCCACCTGGACCAAAGGGTTAGAACTATAATTAGGGATAGGGTCTACTACTTGGAATCCCTAGAACTCCATGTAATTTCACATGGTGCTAGGCATTAGTATGATGTACTCTCCTGGGGCTTAGGTGACCGGTCATCGAGAGTCAAGGGACGTAGAGAAGTCTAGAGCCGTGTGGGATTAGTCACGGTTGACCTTAGGTTTGGGACCGTGTGCTTAAGGATTTCCACGACTCATTAAACATCAATTAGATGGTATAATACTAGTCTTTCAATAGAAGTATTAGTCCTAGGGGGAGCTTTGTTCGGGTACCCATCTTTATATCGATTACCTCTCCTACCTTTATTGCCCTTTTTTGCACTCCCTGTGGATACGACTACCCACTCACCAGGGTATTTTATTACTTCGACAACCCGTGCACTTGTGGGGTACACATGCAAGGGATGTGTCAGAAAGATAATCAATGAGTGAAATAGGTTCCCGGACAAGCACACCTAGGATTTATGCTTCTAATGCAAGACAATGCTATTACACTCTCCTATTGATGTTTATTAAGTAGAGAATATCCTTAAATACATGGTCCCAATCTAACATCAACCTTGACTAATCCCAATCATTATGCCCCGGCATTAGGCTTCACTACAACCCTTAACTCTTGTTGACCTGTCAACTAAGTCCTAGTGGAGTCCATCTTCCTAAGCCTCTCACTATACAGGATTGCTTTGAGTTTTAGGAATTCCTAGTGATTAGCCCTGTTCCTATGTATAGCTCTAACCCTTCGATCCTGGTGGAATAACCCTAGTCTCAATTAAGCCCCAACACTAGGATTCACTACAACCCTTCACTCTATTGCTCGCGCAACTAAGTTCCAGGGGAGTTCATCTTCTAGTACTTCGCTCTAATTTGACCACTAAGAACTCGTGGAACATGGAGGTAGGGAAAATCACACCGGAGGGGAAAGGGGACATTTCCCTACCTCACAACTCGCCCTCTCAACCCTCTCCAATCTCAAGTAGTCTAACCCTATTGGAGTTGTCACACCTCCAATCTCAACCCTAGTGTCACGGCTAAGGGAAAATTGATATAAGATGCAATTAAGATTGAAACTCAATTTTATTAATCAATAATGGAAAGCATAATAAAAAGTCATAGAAACATAATCATCCTAGGGTTTACAAGTCTGAATACCCACAAGGGGTTTGGCTCCTCATGGAGCTATACAAATCCATCAACGGCGAACACGATCTAACTTTGTTCTTTTCCTCCAAACTAGCTTCACAAACCTACAATGCACAAAAGTACACAAATGGACGCAATTAAATGATAAAATCTGATAAAAGTAATTCTTAATGTTAGACAATAACACTTCGCATTATTATAACATGAGCACTTATCGAGAGCGAAGTGCTAGGAGATGAACTCCCCTGGGGCTTAGTTGCGTAAGCAACAGAGTGAAGAGTTGTAGTGAATCCTAGTGATAAGTGCTTGAGTATACATGTTTTACCTACTTGTTTTACATACATTGAGCATCATTTTACCAATGATTATGTCTCATAAAGTGTATTTTGGTGTTCTTTTATGCAATTAGGTTGTGGAAGTGTTAAAGGAAGAAAAGGAAGCAAAGATGGGTTATAAAGACGTATTGTTGGGAGCTTTTATACAACACAAATGTCAAGGCACAAGAGGGGATCATGCACATGAGGGTGTGTGCTAACTTCCTGAACAATTCAAGATGATTTGTGCGATGGAAGGGCCCAAAGGCAGTCACACCTTCATGTCCCAACTTGTGTGAAGATAGTTAAAGCTCTCAAATGATGATTCGAAGAAGAAGAAGTCTTATAACTCACCACATGGACGTGTGCCCGAAGATGTGGCCTCAAGATGAGAAAGTTTGGATCATGGCTATGAAGAGTACTGTAGCAAAACATCTGTTCGTTTCGCTGTAGTAGCACTGTAGCAGAATTGCTGTTCACACTACCGCGTGGGATCTCACGTGGTCGCGTGAAGACACATGACTAGCGCGTTTTCAGACTTATAAATACCCCGATTTGCCGATTTTTAGAGGACTTTTTGCGCACGTTTGAAGGCAAGAGCGGCTAGGGTTTCAAGGACGAGGTCTTTGGCGATATTGGCAATCGTTCTTCACCAATTTCGATAGATGTTTTGACAATATAGCATCGGGGAGCCATTGGCGACCTAGCTTCGGAGAAGGTTCCTTCGAGACGTTAAACGATTCATCAAGGCCATCATCACGAATTCGAGGGGGTTTATTTTCATGGATTACATTGCATTTTTCTTCATTATCTTTTGCTTTGTAATAAGTCCTATGGAGGGCTAAACCCTAGTAGATACTTGGGCATGTGAACCCTAGGTTTCGATTCATGTATTGACTTTCTTTATGCTTTCTTTTAATTCTGAGTTTATTTGAGTTTTAATCTTGTTTAATCATTGCTTGCATGCCTTATTGATTCGTATGGTTGTTTGGTATGTTTGATTAGTTTCCTTGGTGAGAGAGAGGTCTCCATTAGGGATTAGAACATACAAGGTTAAAGAGGGTTGAGAGGGTGATTCTTGAGATAGAGGAGTGTCCCCTTTCCCTTCCGATTGAGTGTTTCCTATCTCCGTATTCCCTAAGTTTTATGCAACCATATGGGGTGTGAGGCATGAGATTGATAGATTTCTCCACCGGGACCTTTGTAGGGGGTTAGGGATCTTTCGCCTAGAAGTAGGGTTAGATCTAATTTTAGGAATCGGTTTCACTTTTAGGTATCCCTAGAACTCATTGCGGTCATATGGGGTGTGAGGTGTTGAGATTGAGCGATTTCTCCACCGGGACCTTGTAGGGGACTAGTATCGGTGACCTGGAAGCAGGGATCGATTGTTATTGGATTACCTCGACTCATAGAACTCGGTTTAGAAGCATTTAGTTAGTCTTGCACTTTATGATAGAATCTGGGGGGATCATTGCCCGGGTATCTCATCCTCATTGATTGAGATCTCCTTTACCCTTTTCCTTTTATTTGTTTTCTTTCTTGCGATTTTCTTATTTTACACATTACACCCATTGCTTCATATCATTGATTCGACTAGATAACTAAGAATCAGTTATTACTAGTACTTCCATTCCCTGTGGATTCGACTACCCTACTCACCGGGGTAATTATTACTTCGACAACTCGTGCACTTGCGGTACACACACGCAAGGGGTGTGTGAAGTTTTTGGCGCCATTGCCGGGGAACGGGATATTAGGAACGCTAGGCCTTGGTTACTTTAGTCATTCATCATTTTATTTCTTTTCTATTCCATATTTCGTTCTTTCGTCGTTCTCATTATTTCTCTTCTTCATTCTTTCTACAAGTTATGACCCGAGGAAATCCTTCGACATTCGTTGAAGAAGATCCTGAAATTGAGCGTAGATTACGGAGAAAAGGCAAGGAATCTGCAGTGGCACAGAATTTTCCTGCAGAAATAGAAATCGAAGAATCTGAAAACATGGCAGAACAAGCAGGGCAGCAGAGAACACTTTCAGATTTTGTCTCATCCTACGATTCGTGGTTCGCAATCAAGCATTATTAGGCCACCAGTCGCAGCCCAGAATTTTGAGTTGAAGCCTGGCTTCATTCAAATGCTTCAACAATCCGCGCAGTTCAATTGATTAACAGATGAAGATCCGAATAGTCATATCGAAAGTTTCCTTGAGCTGTGCGACATGCTGAAAATTAATGAGGTTTCGGATGATGCAATTCGCTTGAGGGCTTTTCCATTATCATTAAAAGGAAAAGCCAAACAGTGGCTCCATTCTTTGCCAAGAGCTTCCATCACAACATGGAATGAGATGGTCGAAGCTTTCCTTGCAAGATACTTCCCACAGGGGAAATCAGCAAAGCTTCGAAATGAGATATCCTCTTATGTTCAGATTGAGTTAGAGTCATTATTTGAGACATGGGAGCGATTTAAGGACCTCTTGCGGAAGTGTCCTCAACACGGGTTCCCCGAATGGATGATCATTCACACATTTTATAATGGGTTGAACCCGGGCACCAAACAGTTACTTGATGCCGCCACGGGAGGAACATTGGGAAACAAGACTCCGGATGAGGCACGACAACTAATCGAAGAGATGGCACTCAATAGTTATCAATGGAATGCAAGAGAGAAGAAGAAAGTGGCCGGGATTTACGAAATTGACGCCGTTACGTCATTGGCAGCCCAAATTGAGGCTATGAGCAAGAAATTGGACACTTTAACTTCTTCAAGAGTTGCCGCGGTCACTAGTTGCGATGGTTGTGGGGGTTCACATATGCCAACTGATTGTCCTATCTCAATTACTACTTCAGCCCCAATTGAACAAGTTGATATTGTGGGGAATTCGGGTAGAGGACAAGGTAATCTTTTAGCAACACTTACAACCAAGGTTGGAGGAACCACCCTAATCTCTCATGGAGTAATCAAGGGCAGCAAAGGCCTGCTACCCCATCGGGATTTCAGCAACCACCTCCGATTCCGGAGAGAGTTTCAGAATTAGAAAAGGTTTTGTCAAAGTTCATTCAATCAACCGACACAAGATTTCAGAATATTGAGGCAACACTCTGAAATCACACCGCTTCGTTACATAATTTGGAGAATCAAGTAGGACAAATAGCGAAGTCATTAGCGGAGAGACCTCAAGGAAGCTTGCCAAGTAATACCGAGACAAATCCAAGAGAGCATGTAAAGGCGATCACTTTCAGGAGTGGTCGGGAGCTTCAAGAAAAGCTCCCTGCTGAGAAGAATTCTGAAATTCCTCACGAGTCAACCCCCACAGGGAAGACAGCTGAAAATCCTCAAGAAAAGCCGATGAGTAAGGTGCATGACAAGGAGAAGGGGGCAGCTATACCAGCCTCATCATTTGCTCCAAGAATTCCTTATCCAGCACGTTTGAAGAAAGATCAAACTGATGAGCAAAACAGAAAATTTCTGGATCTATTTAAGCAACTACATATCAATATACCTTTTGTTGAGGCGTTGTCGCAAATGCCTAGGTATGCAAAATTCTTGAAGGATCTCTTGACCAACAAGAGAAAAATGGAAGAGAGTGTGGCTGTGGTCTTAGAAGGGAATTGCTCGGCATTGCTTCAAAAGAATTTGCCGAACAAGATGAAAGATCCGGGAAGTTTCATCATACCATGTGTGATCGGAGGTTTGGGGGAAGAAAAAGCATTGGCCGATTCGGGGGCTAGTATTAACGTCATGCCATAGACTTTGTTTCAGAAATTGGGGTTGGGAGAGCCAAGGCCAACCCGCATGACGTTACAATTAGCCGATCGTTCTATTCGTCATCCTAGAGGTATAATTGAGGATGTTTTGGTAAAAGTTGACAAATATATTTTTCCTGCAGATTTCGTGGTGCTCGATGTGGATGAAGACGTGGAGGTTCCATTAATTTTGGGAAGACCATTTCTACGAATCTCCAAGGCGCTCATCGACATGGATGGAGGCGAGATGACACTTTGAGTTGGAGAAGAAAATATCACATACCGCCTCGCCGAAGCAATGAAGCATTCTCTAGACTTTGATGATTCATGTTATTTTTTAGATGTTAATGATGAGATTGCTAATGAGTATTTGCAGGAAATGGCACACCCGGACCCATATCACGAATGGCCGGTTATTGAGGAAGAGAAACTTCATATTCAAGCACCATGCTTATTCAAAGATTAATCAGAAGGAGGGGTGTTTAAACAGATTTTCCGTCATGTCAAGAGAGCGAGGCGTCAGCATAAGAAACATTCATGTGCAGCTGGAGACAAGCACACAGAAGAAAAGAATCATACTTCCTCAATTGGTAACATATTTGAACAATTTTTCTTAAACATGAAACAATTCTGTCCCTCATGCGTGCAGGTTGCGAAAAAAGAAATTCTCCATTTACATGAGCCACCATGAGGTAAGAACAGGTACGTCAAGCTTAGTGACGTTAAACAAGCGCTCCTTGGGAAGCAACCCAAGTTTTACTTGTTTTCTAGTTAGTTATTTTAAATTCTGCAGTAATAAATTCATGAGTGTGCATTTTGATGAAATTTTTTGTGGTGCTGAGTTTTCATGAACAATTTTTGGTGATTATAAGTGTTTTTCACATATTGGGCATGATTCGGGTTTTAATTCATGATAATTGTTGTATAAATAGGCTAATTTTAAAGTTTGGAGAGCCGCGTGGACTGTCTGCAGAAATTCTGCAGCTTACGTGGTCGCGTGAAATTTTCACGCGACCGTGTACAGTACCCACGCGGGGGTGTGGGATTTCCACACCCCCGTGTGGCCTATATAATGACTTGAAGGGTTATTTATTCATCATCCTTGACATTGAGCCCTTCATTTCCTCACACTTCCCCTCTCCAAATTTCTCATCCATAAGGTTCAAAAGCACTTTTTCTTCAACTCTTTGGGGATTCAAAAAGGTTTTGCCGGCATTTGCATCAAGTTTCATACATTGATTCGCATCGGTAAGGTTTATCCCTTTTCTTTCATGCCCTAGTTTCCAATTTTCATTTCCATGGTGTTCTCTAATTTACTAGACTTGATTTTGCATGGTTAAAGTTGTGAAAACACTTAGAAAACTTATGAGAGAGTTGTAGAGAGTTGTTGGAGGTCATCCATGGCCAAAGGAGCCATGGATGACCACCCACGCGTGCGCGTAGCCAAGCCACGCGACCGTGTGGGCCGGCCAGCAGTCCACACGACCACGTGGGCTGGCACTGGGCACAACCAGCCAGCCACGCGACCGCGTGGCTGGGCTCACGCGACCGCGTGGCCCTCGGCAGAGCGTCCAGCCTCTGTATGCGACCACGCGACCGCGTGGCCTGCCGAAAGGAGCCATGGATGATCACCCACGCGACCGCGTGACTGATCCACGCGGTCGCGTGAGCCATCTGCCGTGCAAACACGTGCCCACGTGGGCGCGTGAGCATTCCACGCGCCCACGTGGGCTGGGAACACACTTGTTTTTGCTGTTTTCACACTTTTGCACGCAGGTTTCCTCCTGCATTCATTGAAATTATGCTAAACTGATTTATTTTGTGTTTTCTTGCAGGAATGGCACTTAGGACAAAGAAAGTAGCCCATAAACGCCCTCGTCACGACAGGGAGCCGACACCACCACCTGAGGTTGAGTTTGTCGATCCTACACATAAGCATAGGTTCGAGCGTCTCCAGAGACTTAAGATTGGACAGTCGCGTTACATTTGTTTCGAGACGCTCGACGCCATTGGCCTTTCAGAGGAGGTTCGAGTATTGATACAGGTTGGGGGTTGGGATCGACTCCTATCTATTTCTGAGCCTGTCCGACGAGATGTTACTTTGGAGGTCCTATCGACTTTTTCCTTTGATCGTGAGCGACCAGACGCGAGCTTTGATGCAGAGAACGTCATACGATTCAAGGTTTTTGGTTAGTTTCACGAGATGTCACTGACACAGTTTGCGTTACTACTTCGATTATATGATCAGGATTATGTGGACACTTTAGAGTACCGGGAGCTTTTGACTGATTTCCCCCCTGACATTACTCTGAGCCAGGTATTCCATGACTTATGCGGAGGTGCTCGGTATGTTCCAGGTTAGTCAAAGGGTTCTTCTCTTATACGTCACGCGCATAGATATATACATGCTGTTCTCAGCCGATCGATCACGGGACGGGGAGATGGTACAGGTGCAGTGAGCCGTACAGATTTACTTTACCTGTATTCCATGACTCAGCGTGTTCCCATACATCTTGGATACGTCGTCGCAGACTTCTTTCAACATCAGAGTCAGTATTTACGTATTGGTGCGCTATTTGTGGGACCGTATATCACTCGACTCATGTTCCAGATGCGCCTTATACGTTCAGTCAGAGGCGAGGAGAGAGTCAGTAGTCCGTCACCTTTGGGGCTAGTCACTATCCGACTGATGGGAGTAGTGCGACGTACAGCATCAGGTGGATATACATTGGTAGAGGTGTCATCCGACGATGACGAGTCTGCTGAGACTCCAGACGCACCACCTCCCGCAGAGCCCACAGCCACTCCAGCAGCACCGATTTCATCAGTGGATCCTAGTACATCCTCAGATCGAGTACATGAGCGACTGGCTCGACTCGAAGCTGCCGTCGCCACCATCCTCGAGAACCAGGCGCGGATCATGCAGCGCCTTGACCAGATTCAGCAGACTCTGGATGCTGATACTGAGTCAGATACCCCAGCGACACCAGCAGCACCAGGCACCGATGCTTGATTCGTTTTCACTCATGGGATTCTCTTTTAGTTTTCATTTTTCATTTTTACTTGCATTATCTTATTTTGTGGACTTGTATACTCAGAAAGGTTATGCCTTCTGAGAGTTATCTTCATATCTTAGCTTTTGTTGCGAGTTTATGTTTCAGTGTTATATCTTTATGAACTCGTATATTCTCTTTATTTTATTGGGCTTCACTGAACCCCTTGAATCCGTGCAGATGGCCTTGAGAGTGATGATGATGATGTTTTTGTCATACGCACAACCATGTGACTTGGTCGTGTGAGCTTCACAACCCGTTGAACAACAACACACCCTCAAGTTAGCTTCACCGATCGATCAATAAGGAGTTCAGGGGAGTATTGTTTTAATTGCATTTCCACCCACATTATGCTTTTATTGCTTATATTTTTATTGTGCTTACATGTGTACATTGAGGACAATGTACATCTTAGGTGTAGGGGAGGGTTCACCTTATACATGGCCTTTACTTGTGTTTTCATGATCATGCTCATGTTGCCCATGAAGGTTCACCTTAGGGTTGAGAGTTTAATTCTTAGTTTTTGGAGGTTGTAAACATTAGGTTTTATCATGCTCTAGTTTTTATCCAATTTCTTTGAAATTTTTGTCCGATTGCTCTTTAATGCACTTTCCTCACTCATTAAACCTATGGAAACTTACTCTAGTTCATAATTGCGGGATTTTCTAGTGTTAGTTTTATTGTTAAAAAAAAAATTCAGAATTTTAGTTTGTTTGTATATAAGGGGTGGAAAGAGCTACCACCTATGTTGTATGAAGCTACTCTCATAAGTCGGATACTTGTTATGCCCTAATGAGAGAAAGAGCTATCTCATAGGATGCGTGAAAGATACCACCTTCGGTAGAAAGAGCTACCACCTCGAAAGTGTGAAAGCCACTCAAGAGGCATCTCGGGAAAGGGCTACCTTATAGGATGTGTGAAGCTACTACCTATTCTTTTTGTTTATAAATAAGTCCCATTGCTAATAAGAACTTTGAGTAGTGGATATAGTGTCGATATGAGTTGAGTTTTCACACACACACGCTTTTGGACTTTAGTACTTTCATTTTTGATTGGATTATTTGCTAGAGTATTGATTGTTTCATCTAGTGTTTGTTTTTCTCCATGATTTTAGAATTTTATTCTCGTACCCTCTTGGTGAACCTACTTGTTATCGTTAATTTTCATGAGTTTATCGTTAATTTTGCTTGAGGACAAGCAAAGACTTAAGTGTGGGGGAGTTTGATAAGTGCTTGAGTATACATGTTTTACCTACTTGTTTTACATATATTGAACATCATTTTACCATTGATTATGTCTCATAAAGTGTATTTTGGTGTTCTTTTATGCAATTAGGTTGTGGAAGTGTTAAAGGAAGAAAAGGAAGCAAAGATGGGTTATAAAGACGTATTGTTGGGAGCTTTTATACAACACAAATGTCAAGGCACAAGAGGGGATCATGCACATGAGGGTGTGTGCCAACTTCCTGAAGAATTCAAGATGATTTGTGCGATGGAAGGGCACAAAGGCAGTCACACCTTAATGTCCCAACTTGTGTGAAGATAGTTAAAGCTCTCAAATGATGATTTGAAGAAGAAGAAGTCTTATAACTCAGCACATGGACGTGTGCCCGACCATGTGGCCTCAAGATGAGAAAGTTTGGATCATGGTTATGAAGAGTACTGTAGCGAAAACACTGTTCATTTCACTGTAGCAGTAATGTAGCAGAATTACTGTTCACGCGACCGCGTGGGAATTCTGCAGCCCACGCGACTGCGTGGGATCTCACGTGGTCGCGTGAAGACACGTGACTGGCACGTTTTCAGACTTATAAATACCCCGATTTGCCGATTTTTAGAGGACTTTTTGCGCACGTTTGAAGGCAAGAGCGGCTAGGGTTTCAAGGACGAGGTCTTTGGCGATATTGGGAGTCGTTCTTCACCAATTTCGATAGATCTTTCGACGATATAGCATCGGGGAGCCATTGGCGACCTAGCTTCGGAGAAGGTTCCTTCGAGACGTTGAACGATTCATCAAGGCCATCATCACGAATTCGAGGGGGTTTATTTTCATGGATTACATTGCATTTTTCTTCATTATCTTTTGCTTTGTAATAAGTCCTATGGAGGGCTAAACCCTAGTAGATACTTGGGCATGTGAATCCTAGGTTTCGATTCATGTATTGACTTTCTTTATGCTTTCTTTTAATTCCGAATTTATTTGAGTTTTAATCTTGTTTAATCATTGCTTGCATGCCTTATTGATTCGTATGGTTGTTTGGTATGTTTGATTTATTTCCTTGGTGAGAGAGAGGTCTCCATTAGGGATTAGAACATACAAGGTTAAAGAGGGTTGAGAGGGTGATTCTTGAGATAGAGGAGTGTCCCCTTTCCCTTCCGATTGAGTGTTTCCTATCTCCGTATTCCCTAAGTTTTATGCAACCATATGGGGTGTGAGGCATGAGATTGATAGATTTCTCCGCCGGGACCTTTGTAGGGGGTTAGGGATCTTTCGCCTAGAAGTAGGGTTAGATCTAATTTTAGGAATCGGTTTCACTTTTAGGTATCCCTAGAACTCATTGCGGTCATATGGGGTGTGAGGTGTTGAGATTGAGCGATTTCTCCGCCGGGACCTTGTAGGGGACTAGTATCGGTGACCTGGAAGCAGGGATCGATTGTTATTGGATTACCTCGACTCATAGAACTCGGTTTAGAAGCATTTAGTTAGTCTTGCACTTCATGATAGAGTCTAGGGGGATCATTACCCGGGTATCTCATCCTCATTGATTGAGATCTCCTTTACCCTTTTCCTTTTATTTGTTTTCTTTCTTGCGATTTTCTTATTTTACACATTACACCCATTGCTTCATATCATTGATTCGACTAGATAACTAAGAATCAGTTATTACTAGTACTTCCGTTCCCTGTGGATTCGACTACCCTACTCACCGGGGTAATTATTACTTCGACAACCCGTGCACTTGCGGGTACACACACGCAAGGGGTGTGTCACCTAGTGCTGGGGATTAATTGAGACTAGGGTTGTTTCACTTAGACCAAAGGGTTAGAGCTATATATAGGAACATGATCTATCACTTGGAATCCCTAAAATGTAATGCAATTCTACATAGTGTGAGGCTTAGGAAGGTGGACTCCCCTAGGACTTAGTTTATAGGTCAACAAGAGTTAACGGTCATAGTGAAACCTAATGACGGTGCATAATGTTGGGATTAGTCATGGTTGACCTTAGGTTTGGGACCGTGTACTTAAGGATGTCCACGACTCATTAAACATCAATAGGAGAACATATTACTTAGTCCTACAATAGAGCATTAATCCTAGGGGTAGCCTGTCCAGATACTCTACTTTACATATTGATTGTCCCTCTCTTTTAAATTTTGCTTGCACTCTCCTATCTTCCATACTTCTTTTTTCATTTTTGTATTTCTTTAAATTGCCCTTGCTGACAGACCCCTTACATGTGTATACCGTAAGCGCACGGGCTGTTGGTGATTACGCTAAGCTATACCCGCAAGTGCACGGGTCGTCAAGTAATACCCTGTGCGTGACACAGGGATCATATTCTCTAGGGCCCGAGAAGCTACCCTTACTTCCCTTTAGCAATGTTGTTCAACCGACACAATATAAGAGATTGAATAGAATGCAAAGAAACTTAACAAATAAGTAACCAATGCAAACATACGAGGACAAGATACCGGACAAATTTGGGCTAGTAATGGTCACGGATGAGGATTCCCTTAGGGGCTACTAAAGTGAGTAGGATGCTTGGACTAACATGCAAGTGGCTAATTGGACCAAGAAAACCCTAGACTAGGCCAACCCGATGGTCACGGCAATTGACCCCTAATCCGGTACGGGTATTGGATACAGTACGTCTACCGCCCAAGATTATCCCTACGATTGCAATGGGTGAAGTGATTTTCTCAAACTATAGTTAAAATACAAAGGAGTATTTAACCCTAGGAGTGGAGGGATACAAATACCCGATGGTCACGGCATATTTATACGTATTTCCCTTCCAAGATTGATGAGTCTAACACTAGGGCAATGGTCATGCAACCTAGCATTTCCTAAGTCTTTTGATACATAGAGTTCTCATACATATCAAGCATGTAAAAACACCAAACAATGGATCACAAACATGCCACAAAAATTAATTAGAACAAAGCATCCAAAACATCACAAGTTCACCCCCAAGGTCCACTCAAAGGGGTGACTTCCCTAGTCTTCAACCTCCAAATGTAAGCTCTAGATCATGGATCCTTCCCAAAATCTTGCTCTCCTCGCCAAATTCTCCACGAAGTTGCCCTACAAAAGCTCCTTCTTCCTCAGATCAAAGGTGGTGGTGAGAGGCTCCAAGAAGAAGACCCAAGCTTCTCTAAAAGAAACCCTCCAAATCCCATAAAAGGGTAAATTCGTGCCTCTTCATGGGTGAGCTCATGGTCCATATATGGCCCGTGAGGTAGCCTGTAATGTGAGACGAAAGAATCTGCAAAGTTGCAAAAAAAAACTGCTACAGTACTGTTACAGTAACCACTACTACAGTACTGTTTGCCCCCAAATTCCTTGCGCTTGACCTCACGGCCGTGAGCTTGCCCGTGAGGGTTTCTAGACTTAGAAAATTTCTCCAAATGTGCGTGCTTCGGGCTGGTATAGTGTTGCTGCAGTGCTGAGACCCTAAAACGATGATTTCGATGTGGATTTCTTCTCAAATCGCGTCGTTGAGGTCACCAAAGCATCTTTTGTACCTAAAACATGAAATAACCCAATTTAGACCACAAAAGGGCATTGATTCATTACCAAAATATGAAAAGCATGCGCAAGAATACATATAAATTATATACATTTATACGTTTATCAAACATCCCCACACCTAAGCGTTTGCTTGTCCCCAAGCAAACAAACATGAAGAACAGGGGCAAGAAGATAAACGGCTAAATGCATGACCTTAAGCTCAATAGTAAGGGACTCCACAAGCACAAATGGACAGAAATCAAGAAATGAGCTGTTCAATGAATAGTCAAGTAATACTAGCTCTATTCCCCCAAGAGTGCCCCATGAGTGTGTGCTAAGTCTCACCTTGACCTCCACATCGTGGATTACCCGAGGATATCCATTCAACCCACACATAATGAAAATGACATTAAAAAGTTAAAGACACCCTCAATACTCAGTTAAGAGTCCTTTGGTTCCTAGATAAAATCTTAGCTCTTAAGTGACTACACAGCGAGGACCAGGGGATGAAGAGACTTTAGTAGTCTCACATATATACAGACATACACTTTTTTTTTTTTGAGTCCCCGACTAACATAGACTACCCAAAAATCTTTCAGATAGATGCACATGCTGGCCAGGCACAAGAGCCACCCATCCTACTTGATTACAGTCTACATAGACACATTCATGCTATACTAGTAGAGGAATACTATCATAGACTCCTTTTTTAATATATGTATAGGCTAACTCTCAAATCCCCTGGTTAAATCCACTATAATAGTTCACTTTAGGCTAAAGAAATCAATGAAGGAACACAAAAGCTCTTAAAAGTGTATTGAAAATAGAATTTAACAATCTAATGCCAAAATCATCATGATGGGTTGGTTGGAGTGCACAAGGCAGAAGTGATCATGTATAGGTATATGGGTGCACTAAAGGTGAAACAGAACTACATTCAAGCACAGGTAAACTACAGCTCACAACTATCATTCTACCAAGCCAAGAAGCCCTTAACAATAAAATCATAGCTATCATAGTCAATCAAAACATGCATTAATGAAGAATACTCCAAAAATCCATCCCCACACCTAAAGCTATACATTGTCCCCAATGTACATAAGTCAGCAGAACAAGGTGGGACAAACATGCTAAGTATAAGAAAATGGAGTAAAGGAAACTTCCCCAAATAGTTGATGAAGTATGTGATGTGATCCTCTAGTCGGTTGGGGCAAACAATGTAACGAGGGCAAGGAGTGTGAAACTCAGTACAAATGTCCTGAAAGTACCAAAGAAAAGTGCAGATCACAACTCCAGAAATCAAAATAGTGGAAAAGAGCAAGTAGACAAAAAGCTCAAAAATAACCACAAAAAGTTTAGTAGGGCGAAACCCTGACTAACTCAAAAGTACACAAAACAACATAAAACAAGAAATGTAGCTAATACAGAAATAAAAGCAACAGAGTAAAGAAACAAGCATAAAGAGTGAGTCTAGGGGTATGAAGGAAATGATGGTGCTGCGCAGGTGGTGGCCGCAGAGATGGTGCCGACTGACGATGAAGAACTGCGCAAGAACGCTAAAATGTCGGCAGTGGTGGTCTCAATACGGCTCACCGAGGCAGTCGGCATCTGCAACTGCTCGCAGACCTCAGCACGAAATGCGTCAAATCTCTCCTCAAGTGAATGTATACGCTCCTTCGGTGCAGCAACATCGTCCGACTCTGACTCGGACAGAGACTCAGACTCAGTGCCATAAGATGGGCCGGGGTCAGTCTGGTGTCGCACCAACCTGTGGGTGTTACCCCGCCGCTCAACTATACCAATACACACCAGTGTCTGCATACTGAGTGAAATAACTGCACCCACAACTGTCATGCCTTGGGTTCTATCAATAAATGGATCCAAGGCGGACAAACTTCTCCTAATGAGCAAAAATGTCGGCGACCAAGTGGCCCAAATATAGGGGGTACCGCTGTATGATACTATATAACATGAGTAGGTCAGTGCGTGATACTACCCCGGTGGAATCCAGTCGACCACCAATACCATGTGTCAGGAGTGTATGGATATATCTGTGGGTAGAGTCCTTCAACTGGGAGGCCTTTTTGGTGTGTGATCTAGTGGCAATGGATTTCCAGTAGGTGGGACCGGTCACAGGATACGGGAAATCCTTGCCCAAATCCTTAAATTCCAGCCTTTGGGTGAATGCTTCCATATAGAATCCCATGTGAACTCCGAATTGATCTTGAGTTATTCTGTGGCTCTTCCCAAAAGCACGAAATGTAACATAGCCGGGTTGGCGAGAGAAGCGATTGTAGTTAAAAATTTCGAAAGTGCTCAACACTTCGAGAGTCAATTCTTTATATGTCGGTTCGTCAATGGAGAATAACTTGTCCCAACCGCCATGTGAGATGAGTTCAAAGATCGCTTCGTCCATGCCTAGGGTTTTCAAAACATCCCAATCGATTTTCTTGATCGTCCCAAAACTCTTGCGCGAGAGTAGCGCGAATCGGTTCCTATGTTCTTCCTTTTTGAACCTAGGTTGCTCGGGGGGTGGAGAAGGTTCCCTCCGGGCTCTTTTGTATGCTACCTTCTTCACCCTCATCCAACAAGATCAAAGGAACCACCATTAAACAAGTTACAAGCAAGCATAAGTGAAGAAAATGAAAGATTGATGAAAAATATGCAGTGCTACAGTAATTCCGAGAAATTTTGGCAAGAGTCTTGCTTGAAAACATGATAATCTAAAAATACAGCCATTCCAAAACATCATTACAACATTGTAGTAACCAAGGAGAGAAGAAACCATGAAAAAATCAGCCCAAACAACCATGAGAACACCAAGTTCATGAGAAAGCATGCTCACCTCAAACCCTAGGGTTTATGGAGTGATCCTTAGGTTAAATCCGGCTAAAAGAGTGGTTTTTCTTCAAAACTTCAGCACAAAATGATTTTAGAGGAGATGGAGAGTGTTTTAAAGCAAGAAAAATGAAAGAAAATGGAGGAGAAATGAAGTAGAAGTGAGGGGTGGAAGTGTAGGGATGATGAATAGCAAGAAGGGCCGAAAGGCGGCACGAAAGGCCTCACGGGTGAGCTCACGGCCGTGAGCTCACCGGTGAGCCTTCTCGGTTTGGCTCAGGGCCAAGCTCACGAGCGTGAGCTTGGCCTTGAGTGGCCTCTGTTTGGCTTGGGGGCAGGCTCACGGCAGTGAGCTTGCCCACAAGGGTTCTCTTTCTCAAGTAAAGGCACACTCATGAGCAAAAATTGGCTCTCAACTCGATTTAGCAATGAAGAACACTCCTCTAAGTCTTAAAAACACTCAAAATAAAGCCGAACAAAGCATGAAAGCATTCAAAACATGAATCTCATGAAATATAATCATTAGACAACTCACAACAACACACAAGCATGAATGATTGATGAAACAAAAATTGATGAAAAGATGACTACAACATGAAGAAGACTTAGACAACTAACATGCCAACACACTTCAAGAATATGAAAAAGAAACAAGACATGCATTCAAACTACAAGAAAAAGGAATTTGCAATGAATTTAAACTTGGGTTGCCTCCCAAGAAGCGCTTGGTTAACATCGTTAGCTTGACGTGTTTTACCTCAACAATCATGGTGGGACAAAAGGAGAGAATTTACCTCCACTCTTTGGTGATGCACTGTAGCAAGTTACTATTCATAGTCTGCCGAAAATCAGCAAAACAGAATTTCCACACGGCCGTGTGGAATTAACACACGGGCGTGTGGAAATTTTGTAGCCCATGTGGAAAATCCACAGGGGCGCGTGGAACTCCGATTTCAGCTCGATTTCAACCTATAAATAGCCCGTTTTCAGATCTATTTGGGGACCCTTCCCTTCTATCTCTTGCCTATCTTTTGGGGGGCTTTTGCCTAGGGTTTGGAGAGGTTCTTGGAGGTCTTTGGAGATGATTATACGGTATCAACATCGACATCCTTTGGAAGAAAGCTATTGGGGGAGCTTTCGTCTGCATCGATTCGGCGAGGTGTGCCCTAGGTTTGACAAGGGATTCGTGGAGAAGACTAGGCGGCTTCACAAGACCATCGATACGATCTACAAGGGGGTTTTATTTATGGTTTTTATGCATATGTTCTTAATCTCTTTATTGATTTTGTATTGTTCCATGCAGAACTAAACCCTAGTGGGTATTCGGACTTGTAAACCTTAGGAAGATATTGTTTCTATGACTTTTATTATGCTTTCTTTTATTGATAAATAAATTGAGTTTTGATTTTAATTATCTTGTGCTATTGTTTTCCCTTAGCAGTGACACTAGGGTTGAGAGCAATCTAGGTTATCTTTTGGAGGTGTGACAACTCCTATAGGGTTAGACTACTTAAGATTGAAGATGGTTGAGAGGGAGAGTTGTGAAGTGGCGATGTATCCCCTTTCCCCTCCGGTGTGATTTCTCCCTACCTCCGTTTCCTTGGTTAATTAGCGGTTGAGATAGAGTGATGTGCTAGGTAGATAAACTCCCCTAGGGCTTAGTTACGCGAGTAATAGAGTAAAAGGTTGAAGTGAATCCTACGCACTGGGGCTTAATCTAGACTAGGGTTCTTCCACCTGGACCAAAGGGTTAGAACTACATATAGGAATAGGTTTTATCACTAGGAATCCTTAGAGCCTAAAGCAATCTCACGTAGTGTTAGGCTTAGGAAGATAGACTTCTCTGGGGCTTAGTTGACAGGTCAACGAGAGTCAAGGGTCATAGTGAATCCTAATGGCGGGACATTATGTTGGGGTTAGTCACGGTTGACCTTAGGTTTGGGACCGTGTTTTTAAGGATATTCTCGACTCAATAGGCATCAATTGAAGAGCATAATACAAGTTTTGCACTAGAAGCATTAGTCCTAGGGGGAGCTTTGTCCGGGTACCCCATCGTTATATCAATTACCTTTCCAACTGACACGACCCCTTGCGTGTATCCCGCAAATGCACCGGTTGTCGAAGTAATAAAATACCCTGGTGAGTGGGGTAGTCGTATCCACAGGGAATAGTGTTTAGAAACAAGTGTTATCGCTATTTAGTTATGATGGGAATTGATGATGAGAAAAGTATATATGTATAGATGTAAAAGAAAATAAAAGAGTGTAAGAAGAATAATGAGGGTAGGAGAGGTAATCGATATAACGATGGGGTACCCGGACAAAGCTCCCCCTAGGACTAATGCTTCTAGTGCAAAACTTGTATTATGCTCTGCAATTGATGCCTATTGAGTCGAGTATATCCTAAAACACACGGTCCCAAACCTAAGGTCAACCATGACTAACCCCAACACTATGTCCCAGCAATAGGATTCACTTCAACCCTTCACTCTGTTACTTGCGTAACTAAGCCCCAGGGGAGTATATCTACCTAGGCCTAACACTACGTGGAATTGCTTTAAGCTCTAGGGATTCCTAATGATTAAACCTGTTCCTATGTGTAGTAGTTCTAACCCTTTGGTCCAGGTGGAAGAACCCTAGTCTAAATTAAGCCCCAGTGCATAGAATTCACGTCACCCCAAAGCCTTAGGGGAGTTTATCTACCTAACACTTCACTCTATTTCAACCACTAATAAATCAAGGAATCGGAGGTAGGGAGAAATTACACCGGAAGGGAAAGGGGTACATCGCTACCTCACAACTCTCCCTCTCAACCCTCTTCAATCTTAAGTAGTCTAACCCTATAGGAGTTGTCACACCTCCAAAGGGTAACCTAAATTGCTCTCATCCCTAGTGTCACGGTTAGGGGAAAACAATAGCAAAAGATAATTAAAATTGAAACTCAATTAAATTCATCAATAAATAAAGCATAATAAAAGTCATTGAAACAATATCATTCTAGGGTTTACAAGTCCGAATACCCACTAGGGTTTAGCTCTCCATGGAGCAATACAAAATCAATAAAGAGATTAAGAACATATGGAATAAAACCATAAAGAAAACCCCCTTGTAGATCGTATCGATGGTCTTGTGTAGTCGCACGTCTTCTCCAACGAATCCCTTGTCAAGCCTAGAGCACACCTCGCCGAATCGATGCTGACGAAAGCTCCCCCAATAGCTATCTTCCAATAGATGTCGATGCCGATGCCGTATAATCACCTCCAAAGAAGTCCAAGAACCTCTCCAAACCCTAGCGGAAAGCCCCCCAAAAGATAGGCAAGTGATAGAAAGGGAGTGTCCCCAAATAGATATGAAAACGGGCTATTTATAGGCTGAAATCGGGCTGAAATCGGAGTTCCACACGCCCCTGTCTTAATTCCACACGGCCGTGTGGAAATGATTTTCAGTAGACTGTGAACAGTGTTTTTGCTACAGTAGCACTACAGATTTTCATCGATCTACAGTGTTTGCTACAGTACAAAACCACAGTGCTGCTACAGTAATTTGTCGAAATGCTCCCGAATTCATCGTTTTTCATTGAGGCCGTTGAATTGGACACACAATCAACGATAGATTATGTCGATTACTTCATTTCTCTTTATTGGCGAAGTTCTCCAATGCCACACGAGTTATATACTTTTGTGAGTGTGACAGCCCTTGTGCCCCTCCAATGGAGGTTGGCACACACCCACAAGTCTAGACTCGTGCCTTGTTTCTTGCTTGGTCCGAGAACTCCTCAACAATTGCGAACATAACCTATTCTTGCTTCTTTTTCTCTAAATCTTCTACACAACCCTATATACACAAAAGAACACAAATACACACATTTTAGTGATAAAATCTGATTAAATCAATGCCCATTGCAAGATAATAACACTTTGCATTACTATAACACGAGCACTTATCAAATCCCCCCACACTTAAGCTTTTGCTTGTCCTCAAGCAAAAATAAAACGTGAAAGTACTTGCGAAGAACAATTGAAAGTGCTCGGCCTTAGGTTCACCAAAAATATGCAAAAGAAGCATTCTACAAGTAAGGGGAAATCCAAACAATGCATAAGGTTATCATTTCTCTAGCTAAAAACTCGAATTAAAAAGGATAAAAACTCAAAAATGTGTTGGTGTGTGCGATTTCACTCAAGAGAACCAATGAGTACTCCTCAAACTTTTGTTTAGAAAAGACTTATTTATATACAAAAACAAAAACTAAAGAGAGAAGGAAGTAGTAGCTTCACACATCCTTGAAGGTAGCCCTTTCCTAGGCGGCCGCCAAAGGTGGCTTTCAACTTTCGAGGAGGTAGCTCTTTCTAACGGGGTAGTAGCTTTCACGCATCCAATGAGATAGCTCTTTCTCTCATTAGGGCATAACTTGTATCCGACTTATGAGAGTAGTTACATACTTCATAGGTGGTAGCTCTTTCCACCCCAAATGCATACATAAAACAAAGCAACTATTAAAAAAAATCATATGTATATTTTTTTTTCTTTTTCTCTTTTCCATATATATATATATATTTTTTCATATTTTTTTCATCTTTTTCCTTTTTTTTATATATGCATTTTCCAAAGTAAAACTAAGAACGATGATAAACTTGTCCTTAAAAACTTCAAGATTGAGTTTCCAAGAGATTCCAAGAGTAAGTTGTGCAATATAAGATAATCGAGCAAAAATTCCCTAAAACTTCAAGTAGAAACTAGAGCATGATAGGATACAATGTTAAAAATTCTTCTAAACTATAAGAATACAACCGTTGCAACTAAGGTGAACCGCCATAGGCTACTTGAGTATAAGCAATTGAACGCACAAGTAAATGTGTGTGCAATGTGAACTCCCCCCCACACTTAAGATGTACATTGTCCCCAATGTACGCATGCAGGCATAATGAAAAGTAGCAATTAAAACAATTAGTGTAAGGGTAGGCAATTGAAACAATACTCCCCTGAACTCCAAGTGTTGCGTTTGATGGAGCTATGTTCATTGAGAGTTGAGTCCCAATGGGTTGTGGAGCACACACGATTCCATGACCATGTCTATCACTAGTCCTCAAATTCCTTACTAGCAAGACCATCTGCACGTAAACACAAGGGGGTTCAGTGAAGCTCAATAAAAGTAAAATAAAACAAAAGAAATATAAAGCTAAAAACGCCTCAAGCGTCGGTGTCATCCGCTTTGCGATCTCCGGTGCTGCTGTCGGTGATGATATCATGCTAACAAGATGCCTACCGACGAAATAAGAATCAAAAACTTGAATATGGCCGGAAAACAACTTAAAAACTCCTTAAGTAGACAAAGAGAGGGTTGGGAAGACGGGAGGAAGCATTCCTTAAGTGTGGCGGCCCCTTAGAATTGAAAAGGAGAAAACGATTTTAAAATTAAATTACAGCCTATCGTGTTCTGTGCATCCACACGGCCGTGTGCCTCCACTAGTAGGGTTCACAGGGGCTGTCACACCCCCTGTGTTTCCTCTGTTTGACTCTGAAGAACATACACACGGCCGTGTGCCCAACCTGGCCAAGCACAAGGCCGGCCACAGGGGCACCCACACTCCCCTGTGGCCTCTCTGGATATCCCGAAAAACTCTAAGTGTCCCACACGCCCGTGTGAAAATCCACACGGCCGTGTGCATTTCACAGGACCTCTCACAGGGGCGGCCACACGCCCCTGTGTTTTCTCGGGATGGAAGGGAAACTCTGCAGAGTTTCACACGGCCGTGTGAGACATCCACACGGCCGTGTGGAAATTCCACACGGCCGTGTGCCCTTCACTGGGTCGCTCACAGGGGCAGCTACACGGCCCCCGTGATGCTCGGGATGAGCTCTGAGATGAGTCACACGGCCGTGTGGAAATTCCACACAGCCGTGTGTTTTCTCTGGACAACTTAGAAAAATTTACAGGCTTTGCAGAAAATTTCAGAAACTTAAATACAACGTTTAGAGCCTGTATATTCGATAAAAATTCGACCAGAGATCCATGAACACACACTCAAACGACCCAAAACTTCGACAATCACAATTAGGCACACTAAAACACCAATAATCCATGGGAAAATCACAGCACACACATAATAAAATGAAAACACCAACACTAGGCAATTATTCATGCTAAAACTAAATTAAGCCTAGAAAAGCAATAAAAACTTGGGTTGCCTCCCAAGAAGCGCTTGTTTAACGTCACTAAGCTTGACGTACCTCTTCCTTACCTTATGGCGGCTTGAAAAGAGTGTATTCCTCCCAACAAGACATTGCATAGCTACTTCCTTTAAACCAAAAATCTACTTGCCAGAGTGGAGTATTTGTTGGAGGGTCCAACCATCTTACTTTTGGCCTCCAAGGAAACAATTTGGGTTGGGAATCGTCCAAGCTTAGCATAGCTGGGTCATTGGATGGTTTAAATATCCTCCCCACATCTTTTTCCCTTCCCAAAGTCTCTTTCTTGCTTTCTATGAGTTGATCAATCCCAAAGAATGGTACTTGTTCCATTACCTTAGGGTTTGCTTCTTCTTGTGTATTTTTATCTTGGGAAGAACATAACACTAGCAAATCCCCTTGCAAACTTCCTTGCTCACAAGCACCATCTTCATTTAAGTAATTCCAATTCTCCAAATGACCTTCTTCTGTTTTCTCTTCAATTTCTACAACAACGTACTCGGTCTGCCCCGTTTCTTCATTATCGTTCAATACCGCATCATCTCTACAAGGAACTTGCGTTGCTTGCTCAAATACTTCATTTTCCTTGGAGAGTGTGTCAAGTATCCATCCTAATTGATGCTCAAGGTTGTTATAGGAGGCTTCATGACACTTTCTTGTGGCTTCCATACTTTGGCAAGAGGCATCAGATGCTTTAATAAAGTTATCCAGTGCTTTTTTCCACTGAGGTGCATCCTCTTCAAGTACCTCATCCTTTTGGAATTGCTCTTGAGGTGCTTCCCAATGTTGTCCATCATTATTCCATGAAAAATTTTGGTTGCTCCTTACATTTGGATGATATGTGTTGTAGCTTGGATTGCTTTGTTGTTGTGAAGCAATAATTCTATCAAGCCTTGTACTGAGAGCTTCAACTTGAGAATATAGCTCAATGATTGCATCAATCTCCATTTAGGCCCCTTGCAAGAAAAAGTAAGACAAAACAAAAGAAAAACAAATAAGAATGATGGAAGAATAAGAAAAGGTGAAATAGAATGAATGATGAATAGCTAAAATAGCAAAGTACAAATGTCTCTAAAACGCCTATTCCTAGGCAACGGCGCCAAAAACTTGACACGACCCCTTGCGTGTATCTCGCAAGTGCACGGGTTGTCGAAGTAATAAAATACACTGGTGAGTGGGGTAGTCGTATCCATAGGGAATAGTGTTCAGAAACAAGTGTTATCACTATTTAGCCATGATGGGAATCGATGATGAGAAAAGTATATATGTATAGATGTAAAAGAAAACAAAAGAGTGCAAGAAGAATAATTAGGGTAGGAGAGGTAATCGATATAACGATGGGGTACCCGGACAAAGCTCCCCCTAGGACTAATGCTTCTAGTGCAAAACTTGTATTATGCTCTACAATTGATGCCTATTGAGTCGAGGATATCCTAAAACACACGGTACCAAACCTAAGGTCAACCGTGACTAACCCCAATACTATGTCCCGGCAATAGGATTCACTTCAACCCTTCACTCTGTTACTTGGGTAACTAAGCCACGGGGGAGTATATCTACCTAAGCCTAACACTACGTGGAATTGCTTTAAGCACTAGGGATTCCTAGTGATAAAACCTGTTCCTATGTGTAGTAGTTCTAACCCTTTGGTCCAGGTGGAAGAACCCTAGTCTAAATTAAGCCCTAGTGCATAGGATTCACGTCACCCCAAAGCCTTGGGGGAGTTTATCTACCTAACACTTCACTCTATTTCGACTGCTAATAAATCAAGGAATCGGAGGTAGGGAGAAATCACACCAGAAGGGAAAGTGGTACATCGCTACCTCACAACTCTCCCTCTCAACCCTCTTCAATCTTAAGTAGTCTAACCCTATAGGAGTTGTCACACCTCCAAAGGGTAACCTAAATTGCTCTCAACCCTAGTGTTACGGTTAGGGGAAAACAATAGCAAAAGATAATTAAAATTGAAACTCAATTAAATTCATCAATAAAGAAAGCATAATAAAAGTCATTGAAATAATATCATCCTAGGGTTTACAAGTCCGAATACCCACTAGGGTTTAGCTCTCCATGGAGCAATACAAAATCAATAAAGAGATTAAGAACATATGGAATAAAACCATAAAGAAAACCCCCTTGTAGATCGTATCGATGGTCTTGTGGAGTCGCACGTCTTCTCCAACGAATCCCTTGTCAAGCCTATGGCACACCTCGCCGAATCGATGCCGACGAAAGCTCCCCCAATAGCTATCTTCCAATAGATGTCGATGCCATATAATCGCCTCCAAAGACCTCCAAGAACCTCTCCAAACCCTAGCCGAAAGCCCCCCAAAAGATAGGCAAGTGATAGAAAGGGAGCGTCCCCAAATAGATCTGAAAACGGGCTATTTATAGGCTGAAATCGGGCTGAAATCGGAGTTCCACACGCCCTTGTGTTAATTCCACACGGCCCTGTGAAAAACTAGGAATTCCACACGGCCGTGTGGAAATGATTTTCGGTAGACTGTGAACAGTGTTTTTGCTACAGTATTTCGGCTACAGTACACGGTCGTGTGGAATTTCCACACGCCTGTGTGAACTCTCTGTAATTCTGAATTTCGGCAGAAGTGAACAGCAGCTTGCTACAGTGTTTGCTACAATACAAACCTACAGTGCTGCTGCAGTATTTTGCCGAAATGCTCCCGAATTCATCGTTCTTCATCGAGACCGTTGAATTGGACACACAATCAATGGTAGACTATGTCGATTACTTCATTTCTCTTCATTGGCAAAGTTCTCCAATGCCACACGAGTTATAGACTTTTGTGAGTGTGACTGCCCTTGTGCCCCTCCAATGGAGGTTGGCACACACCCACAAGTCTAGACTCGTGCCTTGTTTCTTGCTTGGTCCGAGAACTCCTCAACAATGGTGAACATAAGCTATTCTTGCTTCTTTTTCTCTAAATCTTCTACACAACCCTATATACACAAAAGAACACAAATACACACATTTTAGTGATAAAATCTGATTAAATCAATGCCCATTGGAAGATAATAACACTTCGCATTACTATAACACGAGCACTTATCAGCGACCCTCATTATTCTTCTTGCACTCTTTTATTTTATTTTACATCCATACATATATACTTTTCTCATCATCGATTCCCATCATAGCTAAATAGCGATAACACTTGTTTCTGAACACTATTCCCTGTGGATACCACTACCCACTCACCAGGGTATTTTATTACTTCTACAAACCCGTGCACTTGCGGGATACAAGCAATGGGTCGTGTAAAACTTTTTGGCACCGTTGCCGGGGAATAGGCGTTTTAGAGACATTTGTATTTTGCTATTTTATCTATTCATCATTCATTCTATTTCACCTTTTCTTATTCGTCCATCATTCTTATTGGTTTTCTTTGGTTTTGTCTTACTTTTTCTTGCGAGGAGCCCAAATGGAGATTGATGCTGTCATTGAGCTATATTCTCAAGTTGAAACTCTCAGTACAAAGCTTGATAGAATTATTGCTTCACAATAACAGAGCAATCCAGGCTACAGCACACATCATCCAAATGAGAGGAGCTACCAAAATGTTTTATGGAATAATGATGGACAAGATTGGGAAGCACCTCAAGAGCAATTTCAAAAGGATGAGATACTTGAAGATGATGAACCTCAGTGGAAAAAAGTGCTAGATAACTTTTTTAAGGCATCCGATGCCTCTTGCCAAAGTATGGAAGCCACACGAAAATCTCATGAAGCCTCCTATAACAACCTTGAGCATCAATTAGGATGGATACTTGACACACTCTCCAAGAAAAATGAAGTTTTTGAGCAAGCAACGCAAGTTCCTTATAGAGGTGATGTGGTAGTGAACGATAATGAAGAAATGGGGCAGACCGAGTATGTTGCTGTAGAGATTGAAGAGGAAAAAGAAGAACGACATTTGGAGAATTGGGATTGCTTGAATGAAGATGGTGCTTGTAAGCAAGAAAATTTTCAATCGGACTTGCTAGTGTCATGCTCCTTTCATGATGAAAATACACAAGAAGAAGCAAACCCTAAGGTAATGGAACAAGCACCATTCTTTGGAATTGATCAACTCACAAAAAGCAAGAAAGAGATATTGGGTTTGGAACAAGATGTGGGGAGGATATTTAAACCATCTAATGACTCACCTATGCTAAGCTTGGACAATTCCCAACCCAAATTGTTCCCTTGGAGGACAAAAGTAAGATGGTTGGACTCTCCACCAAATACTCCACCCCGGCAAGTAGATTTTTGGTTTAAAGGAAAGAGCTATGCAATGTCTTGTCGGGAGGAATACACTCTTTTCAAGCTGCCATAAGGTAAGAAAGAGGTATGTTAAGCTTAGTGACGTTAAACAAGCGCTTCTTGGTAGGCAACCCAAGTTTTTATTGCTTTTCTAGGCTTTAGTTTAGTTTTTAGTATGAATAATTGCCTAGTGTTGGTGTTCTCATTTTATAATGCGTGAGCTATGATTTTCTCATGGATTATTGGTGTTTTAGTGTGCCTAATTGTAATTGTCGAAGTTTTGGGTCTTTTGAGTGTGTTTTCATGGATCTCTGGTCATGTTTTTATTGTTTTTACAGGTTCTAAGTGTTATGAATGTGTTTCTTAAATTTTCTTTAGAGTCTATGATTTTTTCTAAGTCATCCAGAGAAAACACACAGCCATGTGAAATTTCCACACGGCCGTGTGAACCATCTCAGAGATCATGCCGAGCATCACAGGGGCCGTGTAGTTGACCCTGTGAACGACCCTGTGAAGGGCACACGGCCGTGTAACATTCTGCAGAACTGCAACTCTCATTCCAGAGAGTCCACAGGGGCGTGTGGATGCCCTTGTGAGTGCCCCTGTGTTACGGCACATGGTCGTGTGGATTTTCCACACGGCCGTATGAAACTCTGCAGAGACTTCCCTTCCATCCCGAGAAAACAAAGGGCCTGTGGCCGCCCCTGTGAGAGAACCTGTGAAACACACACGGCCGTGTGGATTTCTCACACGTCCTTGTGGAACACTTAGAGTTTTTTCAGGATATCCAGAGAGGCCACAGGGGCGTGTGGGAACCCCTGTGGCCGGCCTTGTGTTAGCCAGGTTAGGCACACGGCCGTGTGTATGTTCTGAAAAGCAAACAGAGGAAACACAGGGCGTGTCATTGCCCCTGTGACTGATTCCAGTGGAGGCACACAGCCGTGTGGAATTTCCACACGGCCGTGTGGTTGCGCAGAACACAAAAGGCTGTGGTTTCTTTTAAAATCTATTTGTGCCTTTTCAATTCTAAATGCATCCACACTTAAGGGAAGCTTCCTCCCATCTTCCCAACCCTCTCTTCGTCTACTTAAGGAGTTTTTAAGTTGTTTTCCGCCCATATTCAAGTTTTTTTATTTCCAATTCGGCGGTAAGCTTATTTTCTCCTTTTCTTTGTCAATCGTTTCTTTTCTTTTTCAGCACCAAATCGACCAGTATCAGCACCGACAGCAGCATCGGAGATCGCAAAGCGGATGACACCGACCCTTGAGGCATCTTTATCTTTATGTTTCTTTAGATTTTATTAGATTTTTGTTGAGCTTCACTGAACCCCCTTGTGTATACGTGCAGATGGTCTTGCGAGTAAGGAATTTGAGGACTAGTTATTGGCACGGTCAAGTGACCGTGTGTGCTCCACAACCCATTGAGACTCAACTCTCATTGAACATAGCTCTATAAAACGCAACACTTGGAGTTCAGCGGAGTATTGTTTCAATTGCCTACCCCTACACTAATTATTTTAATTTTCTTACTTTTCATTATGCTTGCATGCGTACATTGGGGACAATGTACATCTTAAGTGTGGGGGGAGTTAACATTGCACACACATTTATTTGTGCATTCAATTGCTTATGCTCATGTAGCCTTTGGCGGTTCAACTTAGTTGCAACGGTTGTATTCTTAGAGTTTAGGAGAATTTTTAAAATTGTATCCTATCATGCTCTAGTTTCTACTTGAATTTTTACGGAATTTTTCCTCTATTATCTTATATTGCACAACTTACTCTTGGAAACTTTTGGAAACTCAATCTTGAAGTTTTTAAGGACAAGTTTATCATCGTTCTTAGTTTTACATTGGAAAATGCATATATATAAAAAAAATATTAAAAATATGAAAAAAAATGAAAAAAAATGAAAAAAAAAATATGGAAAAGAGAAAAAGAAAAAAAATATGAGTTTGTGAATAGTTGCTTTGTTTTATGTATGCATTTGAGATGGAAAGAGCTTCCACCCATGAAGTATGTAGCTACTCTCATAAGTCGGATACAAATTATGCCCTAATGAGAGAAAGAGCTATCTCATGGGATGTGTGAAATCTACTACCCCGGTAGAAAGAGCTACCTCCTCGAAAGAGTGAAAGCCACCTTTGGCGACCACCTAGGAAAGGGCTACCTTCGAGGTTGTGTGAAGCTACTACTTCCTTTCCTACTTTTCATATATAAATAAGTCCTTGTTAACAAAAGTTTGAGGAGTACTCGTTGGGTTGTCTTGAGTGAGTTCACACACACTACACATTTTCGAGTTAATTGTTCTTTTTGATTTGAGTTTTTAGCTAGAGCATTGATATCCTTATGCAATGTTTTGAGTTCCCCTTACTTGTAGAATGCTTCTTTTGCACACTTTTGGTGAACCTAAGGCCAAGAACTTTCAATTGTTCTTCCCAAGTACTTTCACGTTTTATTTTTGCTTGAGGACAAGCAAAAGCTTATGTGTGGGGGAGTTTGATAAGTGCTTGTGTTATAGTAATATGAAGTATTATTATCTTACATTGCGCATTACTTTTCTCAGATTTAATCACTAATTAGTGTGTATTTGTGTTCATTTGTGCATTGAAGGGTTGTGTAGAAGATTTAGAGAAAAAGAAGCAACAATAGGTTATGTTCGCCATTGTTGAGGAGTTCTCAGACCAAGCAAGGAACAAGGCATGAGTCTAGACTTGTGGGTGTGCGAACCTTTATTGGAGGGGCACAAGGGTAGTCACACTCACAAAAGTCTATAACTTGTGTAGAATTGGAGAACTTTGCCAATGAATAGAAATGAAGTAATCGACATAATCTAACGTTGATTGTGCACCCAACTCAACGGCCTTGATGAAGAACGATGAATTCGGGAGCATTTTCGGCGAATACTGTAGCAGAAATGTAGATTTTATACTGTAGTAAATCACTGTTGCAGCCTACTGTTCACTTTCTGTCGAAAATCAGGATTTCAGAGAGTTCACAATGGCGTGTGGAAATTCCACACGGCACGCACTGTAGCAAAAACAATGTAGCAAGATACTGTTCACAATCTGCCGAAAATCAGCAAAACAGAATTTCCACACGGGCATGTGGAAATTCTGCAGCCCGTGTGGAAAATCCACAGGGGTGCGTGGAACTCTGATTTCAGCCCGATTTCAGTCTATAAATAGCAGGTTTTCAGATCTATTTGGGGACCCCCTTCTATCTCTTACCTATCTTTTGGGGGGCTTTCGGCTAGGGTTTGGAGAGGTTCTTGGAGGTCTTTGGAGGCGATTATATGGCATCGACATCGACATCGACATCCTTTGGAAGAAAGCTATTGGGGGAGCTTTCGTCTGCATCGATTCGGCGAGGTGTGCCATAGGTTTGACAAGGGATTCGTGGAGAAGACTAGGCGGCTTCACAAGACCATCGATACGATCTACAAGGGGGTTTTTTTTATAGTTTTTATGCATATGTTCTTAATCTCTTTAATGATTTTGTATTGCTCCATGGAGAGCTAAACCCTAGTGGGTATTCGGACTTGTAAACCTTAGGATGATATTATTTCTATGACTTTTATTATGCTTTCTTTTATTAATAAATAAATTGAGTTTCGATTTTAATTATCTTGTGCTATTGTTTTCGCTTAGCCGTGACACTACGGTTGAGAGCAATCTAGGTTATCCTTTGGAGGTGTGACAACTAATATAGGGTTAGACTACTTAAGATTGAAGAGGATTGAGAGGGAGAGTTGTGAATTGGCGATGTATCCCCTTTCCCCTCCACTGTGATTTCTCCCTACCTCTGTTTCTTTGGTTAATTAGCGGTCGAGATAGAGTGAAGTGCTAGGTATATAAACTCCCCTTGGCTTAGTTACGCGAGTAACAGAGTGAAGGGTTCAAGTGAATCCTACGCACTGGGGCTTAATCTAGACTAGGGTTCTTCCACCTTGACCAAAGGGTTAGAACTACATATAGGAACAGGTTTTATCACTAGGAATCAATAGAGCCTAAAGCAATCCCACGTAGTGTTAGGCTTATGAAGATAGACTCCGCTGGGGCTTAGTTGATAGGTCAACGAGAGTCAAAGGTCGTAGTGAATCCTAATGCTGGGACATAATGTTGGGGTTAGTCACGGTTGACCTTATGTTTAGGACCGTGTGTTTAAGGATATCCTCGACTCAATAGGCATCAATTGTAGAGCATAATACAAGTTTTGCACTAGAAGCATTAGTCTTAGGGGGAGCTTTGTCCGGATACCCAATCGTTAAATCGATTACCTCTCCTACCCTCATTATTCTTCTTGCACTCTTTTATTTTATTTTACATCCATACATATATACGTTTCTCATCATCGATTCCCATCATAGATAAATAGTGATAACACTTGTTTCTGAACACTATTCCCTGTGGATACGACTACCGACGCACCAGGGTATTTTATTAGTTCGACAAACCAGTGTACTTGCGGAATACACGCAAGGGGTCATGTCAAAGTCACAGACTCACAAGTCTAGACTTGTGCCTTATTCCCCGCTCAGTCCGGAAACTCCCCAACAACGGCGAACATGATCTAAGTTTGCTAATTTTCTCCAAATTAGCTTCACAACCCTACAATGCACACTATTTAGTGATAAAATCTGATGAAAGTAATGCTCATTGTAAGATAATAATATTTCGCATTATTATAACACAAGCACTTATTATGCTCGAATCCTTCACAAGGTCCTCTCCAAACCTAGCCTCGAATCCCCAGAAAATAGGCGAAAAAGATCCAAAACAAGTCCCAAAAGGCCTTTAAATAGTGTTGAGTGGCGCATTCAAATTGGCTGAAATCGGGATTTCACACGGTGGTGTGGAATTTCCACGTAACCGTGTGAACTTTCTGTTTTGCTAAATTTTGCCGATCAGTGAGCAGTAACTTGTTAAAGTATTTTTGATGCAGTGTTTTACTACAATGTTGCTACAGTACTCTAGAATTGGGCACACAATCAATGCTAGATCGTGTCGATTGCTTCAATCCTCCTTCTCGGTGAAGTTCTCCTATGCTACATGAGTTAGACTCATTGTGAGTGTGACTACCTTTGTGCCCCTCCAAAGGAGGTTGGCACACACCTACAAGTATAGACTCGTGCCTTGATCCGTGTTTGGTCCTAGAATTCCCCAACAACGACGAACATTGTCTAACTTTACTCTTTTTCTCCAAACTAGCTCCATAACCCTACAATGCACAAAAATACACCAATGTACACAATTTAGTGATAAAATCTGATAAAGGTAATGCTCAATATAAGATAATAACACTTCGCATTATTATAACATGAGCACTTATCAAACTCCCCCAAACTTAAGCTTGTGCTTGTCCTCAAGAAAAAATAAAACTTTAAAGTACTTGGGAAGAACAATTGAAAGTGCTCAGCCTTAGGTTCACCAAAAGTATGCAAAGGAAGCATTCTACAAGTAAGGGGAAATTAAACATTGCATAAAGATATCATTGCGCTAGCTAAAAACTTGAATAAAAAAGGACAACAACTCAAAAATGTGTTAGTGTGTGCGAATTCACTCAAGATAACCCAAAAAGTACTCCTCAAACTCTTGCTACAAGGACTTGTTTATATAAAAAGGTAAGGAGGTAGTAGCTTCGCACAACCTCTAAGGTTGCCCTTTCCTAGGCGGCCGCCAAAGGTGGCTTTCACACTTTCGAGGTTGTTGTTCTTTCTACCTGGGTAGTAGCTTTCACGCTTCCCATGAGGTAGCTCTTTCTCTTATTAGGGCATAACTTGGATCCGACTTATGAGAGTAGCGACATACTTCATAGGAGGTAGCTGATAAGTGCTCGTATTATAGTAATACGAAGTATTATTATCTTACATTGAGCATTACTTTTATCAAATTTTATCATTAATTTGTGTGCATTTGTGTGCTTTTGTGCATTGTAGGGTTGTGGAGCCAATTTGGAGAAAAAGAAGCAAGAATAGGTTATGTTCACCATTGTTGAGGAGTTTTTGGACCAAGCAAGGAACAAGCCATGAGTCTAGACTTGTGGGTGTGTGCCAACCTCCATTAGAGGGGCACAAAGGCAGTCACATTCACAAAAGTCTAACTCGTGTAGGATTGGAGAATTTTGCCAATGAAGAGAAATGAAGTAATCGACATAATCTACCATTGATTGTGTGCCCAATTCAACAGCCTCGATGAAGAATGATGAATTTGTGAGCATTTCAGCGAAGCACTGTAGCAGTACTTTACCTAATTACTGCAGTAAAAGCACTGTAGCAAGTTATTGTTCATAGTTTGCCGAAAATCAGCAAAACAAAATTTCCACACGGTCATGTGGAATTAACACACGGGCGTGTGGAAATTCTACAGCCCGTGTGGAAAATCCATAAGGGTGTTTGGAAATTTGATTTCTGCCCAATTTCAACCTATAAATAGCCCGTTTACAGATCTATTTGGGGAGCCCCCTTCTATCTCTTGCCTATATTTTGGGGGGCTTTCGGATAGGGTTTGGAGAGGTTCTTGGAGGTTTTTGGAGGCGATTATATGGCATCGGCATCGATATCCATTGGAAGAAAGCTATTGGGGGAGCTTTTATCGGCATCGATTCGGCGAGGTGTGCCCTAGGCTTGACAAGGGATTTGTTGAAGAAGACGTGCGGCTCCACACGACCATCGATACGATCTACAAAGGGTGTTTTCTTTATATTTTTCATGCATATGTTCTTAAACTCTTTATTGATTTTGTATTGCTCTATGGAGAGCTAAACCCTTAGTGGGTATTCAGACTTGTGAACCCTAGGATGCTTGTGTTTCTATAACTTTTATTATGCTTTATTAATTTCATGTTTTCTTATTGAGTTCCAATCTTGCATGCCGATTGTATGAGATTTTCCCTTAGCCGTGACACTAGGGTTGAGAATCTATTAGGTTATCCTTTGAGGGTGTGACAACCTCTATAGGATTAGACTACACATGGTTGGAAATGGTTGAGAGGGTGAGTCGAGAGGTAGCGGAACGTCCCCTTTCCCCTCCGGTGTGAATTTCCCTACCTCCGTATCCTAAGAGTTAATCGCGATTGAAGTAGAGTCAAGTACTAGGAGATGAACTCCCTTACAAAGGGTTGAGAGAATCCTAGGACTCGGTCTTAACTTAGACTAGGGTTCTTCCACCTGGACCAAAGGGTTAGAACTATAATTAGGGATAGGGTCTTTCACTTGGGATCCCTAGAACCCCATGCAATTTCACACGGTGCTAGGCATTAGTATGAGTTACTCCCCTGGGGCTTAGGTGACAGGTCATCGAGAGTTAAGGGTCGTAGAGAAGTCTAGAGCCAGGTATAGTGTTGGATTAGTCACGGTTGACCTTAGGTTTGGGACCGTGTGCTTAAGGATTTCCATGACTCATTAGACATCTATTGTAGAGCATAATACAAGTTTTGCACTAGAAGCATTAGTCCTAGGGGGAGCTTTGTCCGGATACCCCATCTTTATATCGATTATCTCTCCTACCCTCATTATTCTTCTTGCACTCTATTCTTTTCTTTTACATCTATATATATATATACTTTTCTCATCATCGATTCCCTTCATAGCTAAATAGCGATAACACTTGTTTCTGAATACTATTCCCTGTGGATACGACTACCCACTCACTAGGGTATTTTATTACTTCGACAACCCGTGCACTTGCGGGGTACACACGCAAGGGGTGTGTCAGTAGCTCTTTCCACAGCAAATGCACAAATAAAACTAAACAAATATTCACAAGCTCACAAGTTTTTTTTATGTATTTCTAAAAACAAAACTAAAAACTACTAAAACGATGATAAACTAGTCATTAAACAACAAGCTTGAGTTTCCAAAAGATTCCAAGAGTGAGTACTGCAATATGAAATTATCGAGCAAAAATTCCCTAAAATTCAAGTAAAAACTAGAGCATGATGAGATACAATGTTAAAAATTCTCCTAAACTCTAAGAATACAAATGTTGTGACAGGCTCCCCGAAAGTGCACGCGTTTGTCGAAGTAATAAAAATTACCCCGGTGAGAGGGTAGTTGAATCCACAGGGAATAGGGAGTTAGAGTATGAGATTTCACTATTAAAACTATGCGAAGTACGGAAAAGTAATAATCGATTCGTGTGTGAATTGTGAGAACAACTATACTAAAAGATAGGAAATTAAATAGAGAGAGATGAAAGATTAGAGAGTGTAAGAAAAAGAGATTAAGGAGGATTTAACAATGAATGAAGTGGGGTATCCGGAAAAGTTACCTCTAGGATCTATGCTTCTAGTGCAAGACTATGCTATTATACCTTCCTATTGATGCTAATTGAGTCGAGCAAATCCTTAGACTCATGGTCCCAAACCTAAGGTCAACCGTGACTAACCCCAACATTATGCCCCGGTATTAGGATTCACAACAACCCTTCACTCTATCGCTCGCACGATTAAGTCCCAGGGGAGTACATCTCCCTAAACCTCACACTACGTGGGATTACATTAAGTTCTAGGGATTCCTAGTGATTAAACATGTTCCTATGTGTAGTTCTAACCCTTTGGTCCAGGAGGAAGAACCCTAGTCTAGATTAAGCCCAGTGCATAGGATTCACTTCAACACTTCACTCTGTTACTTGCGTAACTAAGCCCCAGGGGAGTTTATCTACCTAGCACTTCACTCTATCTTGACCGCTAATAAATTAAGGAAACGGAGGTAGGGAGAAGAATAGGTCAAAAGATATCTCAAAAAGTCTCCAAATCGGGCTTTTATAATGTGGAGTCGCGGCTTTAAATTTGCTGAAAACGGGATTTCACACGGCCGTGTGGAATTTCCACATGCCCGTGTGAAGTTTCTGGAATTCTGATTTACGGCCGACTGTGAACAGCAACTTGCTACAGTGTTTTTCTACAGTATTTTTGCTGCAGTAATTGTGCCGAAAACGCTCCTGGATTCGTCATTCTTCATCGAGGCCGTTAAATTGGGCACACAATCAACGGTAGATCGTGGCGATTGCTTCGAATCGCCTAATTGGTGAAGTTCTCATTGTTGGCATGAGTTAGACTTATTGTGAATGTGACTGCCTTTGTGCCCCTCCAAAGGAGGTTGGCACACACTCACAAGTCTATGCTCACGCCTTACTCCTTGCTTGGTCCAACAATCTTCCCAACAATGCCAAACACGACCTAACTTTGTTCCTTTCCTTCATTTTATCTTCACAACCCTACAATGCACAAAAATAAACAATTGCACACTTTTTAGTGATAAAATCTGATTAAATTAATGCTCATTGCAAGATAATAACACTTCGCATTACTATAACACGAACACTTATCATGTTGCAACTAAGGTGAACCGCCACAGGCTAAATGAGCATAAACAATTGAACGCACAAGTAAAGGTGTGTGCAATGTGAACTCCCCCCCCACCCCCCACACACACACACTTAAGATGTACATTGTCCCCAATGTACACATGCACGCACAATGAAAAGTATAACAATTAAAACAATTACTGTAGGGGTAGGCAATTGAAACATTACTCCCCTGAACTCCAAGTGTTGCGTTTGATGTAGCTAGGTTCATTGAGAGTTGAGTTCCAATGGGTTGTGGAGTACACACGGTCCTATGACCGTGCCTATGACTATTTCTCAAATTCCAAATATCCAAGACCATCTGCACACATGCACAAGGGGTTCGGTGTAGGTCAAGAAAAATGAAAATAAAACTCGAGTATATAAAGATAAAGCAATGAAATACAACTCGAGCAAAAGATAAAAGTAACCAAAGATAAACTCAGATGGAAAATCCTTTCTAAGTACTGCAATTCCCAAAATAAGAAATAAAAGTACAAAATAAAATAAAAATAAAATAAACTATGATACCTCAGCGTCGGTATGCTGTGGTGGAGCCTCTGGTGCTGTGGTAGGCTCAGCAAGTACTGGTAGATCGATCGGTGGTGATGATGCTGGTGAAGGTGCATGGGAAGCTCGTGGGCGCACCACGAATGGTGAAGTCATGGATCGCTCAAGTAGCCGCTGGACAATGTCTAATCAAGCCATGACCTCTGTGTGATGTGCTGCCTAGGTGGCCTTGACCTCGACAACCTCGATCTGTAGAACCTCCACAGCACTCTCAAGACGCTCAAGTCTGTCCTGGCCTCGAGATGGGGAGAAAATACGCACTGGAGGTGGCTCTGGTGCTGTCGGAGGTGCCTGTGTATCTGCCTGTACTGGAGGTTGCTCTAATACTGGCTATGAGCCCTCTGTCTGCTCCGTCTCAATCTCGGTCATCTTCGGCCAGGGAATTATCATGGAATATACTACCGGTTCGCATCTGTGGATCATCCCCATGAGCGTCATCGTCTCCAACCCAAGAGAAGCCATTATCACTGTCTTCTCGGCCCCTCGAACACCGTCTAGGAGATCCATCACGATGAGGAGTCTCGTAATGTACGGGCCCGCAAAGATCACTCCAATCCTATTGTATTGGCCCTGGTAGCGCAAATAAAGTAGCTTCTGATGGCTCAAAACCCCGGTGCTATCTCCTCGGCCACTGACTGACCTGCTCACTATAGCATGAATATATCTGTATGCTGGCCGGGAGAGGCATATCGCCTTTGAGATGCCCGGCTCGTACTGTCCAAAGGTGCCAATGTCCCAGGGTTGTCAGTTGGAAGCTGCTCATACTCCTCTGACTCGGTATAAGTGCTCTAATATAGCCTCAATCTGATCGAAAACTAGCTCACACTTATATTGTGACTCTGGCCAAATGCTCAGAACTGAATAGTGTCCACATTTTCAAAGCTACTATAGCTCCTATCGAACTCAAATGAGGCTAGTACCTCAAGTGCAAGGCTGCGGATGGCTGGTTCTCTGATCGAAAGTAAGCGGCCCCAACCTCCTACAGCCAATAGCTCGTCAATCTCATCGGCAAGATAATTCCCTAACTGTATCCCTCTTAGTGCACTAACATCCGAGAAACGCGACTGTCCAAAGTGTAGCCTCGACAACTACACAAATCGAGTCCGATGCTCTGGTAAGGTAAAATCAACCTGTTCTACTGGGGGGACTGCTCATGAGGTCGTTCACCGGCCGCTTTCTTTGATCTGAAAGACATAAATAAAGGATTTAAAAGAAAATTATCAAATCTACTTTAAAACTCAATCTGCAGAAATCCACATGGCTGTGTGGAAATTCCACACATCCTTGTGGATCTTCTGGTGAACACAGTCGCACGACCGTGGAGCTGAAAATTTTGTATTTTACACTTTAATTCATTCTCAATCCTCTCTCAATACATTTGCTAGTAATTTAAACATGTATAACAAGCGACATAATTGAAAATAATGAATTAAATCAATCATTGATAAAGAGAAGAGTGAAGAAAGGCTCACCGACAAGGAGAGAATGAAACTATCAAATAAACGCCGGAATAAAACCCCAAAAATCACTATGAGAAGTTTAGGCGAGCTTGGGGGAGTGTTTGCAACGTATTTGGAAGTGAATAGATCAAGAGGCATAGTGGATCTATAAGAAAAATTGAGGCTTTTGGCTTTCTGTGTATTGATAAGTGCTCGTGTTATAGTAACCCAAAGTGTTATTATCTTACAATGAGCATTACCTTTATCAGATTTTATCACTAAATTGTGTGCATTTGTGCTTTTGTGCATTATAGGGTTATGGAGCCAACTTGGAGAAAAAGAGCAAAGTTGGATCATATTTGACTTTGTTGGAGAGTTCTTAGAACAAGAATAATCCAGGCACGAGTCCAGACTTGTGGGTGTGTGCCAACCTCTTTTGGAGGGGCACAAAGGCAGTCACATTCACAATAGGTCTAACTCATGTGCCCAATTTAACGGCCTCGATGAAGAATGATGAATTCGGGAGCATTTCGGCGAGAGTGCTGTAGCAAGTTACTGTTCATTGTTCGACGAAATTCAGCAAAACAGAGACTTCACACGGGCGTTTGAAAATTCCACACGGCTATGTAAAATCCTCATTTTAGCTGATTTGAAGGCACGACTCAACACTATTTAAAGGCCCTTTTGAGACTTTTTTTTGGATCTTTTCGCCAATCTTCTGGAGAATTGCGGCTAGGGTTTGGAGTGTATCTTGTGGAGGATCGAAGCGCGCCATAAGCATCTACATTGAAGCCCGGCGGCCGCACAAGACCACGGCAACAGGCTATACAAAGGGGTTTTCATCTATGTTTTTGATTTATATTCTTTCATATAATTTGATGGATTTCTATAGCTCCATGAGGAGCTAAACCCCTTGTGGGTATTGATAAGTGCTCGTGTTATAGTAACGCAAAGCGTTATTATCTTACAATGAACATATCTTTTATAAGATTTTATCACTAAATTGTGTGCATTTGTGTATTCTTATGCATTGTAGGTTTGTGGAGCTAATTTGGAGAAAAAGAACGAAGTTAGATCGTGTTCGCCATTGTGGGGAAGTTTTCGGACCAAGCAAGGAACAAGGCACGAGCCTAGACTTGTGAGTGTGTGCCAACCTCCTTTGGAGAGGCACAAAGGCAGTCACATTCACAACAAGTCTAACTCGTGTAGCTTAGGAGAACTTCACCAAGGAGGAGACTTGAAGCAATCGGCACGATCTACCATTGATTGTGTGCCCAATTCAATGGCCTCGATGAAGAATAGCGAATTCGGGGGCATTTCGGCGAGTTACTATAGCAACACTGTAGCAAGCTACTATTCACTTTCTGCCGAAAATCATCTTTCCTGAGAGTTCACACGGGCATGTGAAAATTCCACAGGGCCGTGTGAAGCCCCGATAAGTCCGATTTTAAAGCTATGACTCAACATTATAAAGGTCCGATTGGGAGACTTTTGAAATATCTTTTGACCTATCTTTCTCCCGAACTTCTGGGGAGTGCGGCTAGGGTTTCGGAGAGGACTTTGAGGAGATTTGGAGCGCGTCATCGGCATCGTCACCGACGTCCGGCGGCTGCACAAGACCATGGCCACACCATACGCAAGGGGGTTTTCATCAATACCTTTAATTTGTGCTTTCTTTTATATTTTGATGAACATGTATAGCTCCATGAGGAGCAAAACCCCTCGTGGGTATTCAGACTTGTAAACCCTAGGATTATTATGTTTCTATGACCTTGCTATTATGATTTTCCATTATTGATGAATAAATTCGAGTTTCAATTTTAATTATCTCTTGCAATTGTTTATCCCTAGCCGTGACACTAGGGTTGAGAACAATCTAGGTTGTCCTTTGGAGGTGCGATAACTCCTATAAGATTAGACTACTTAAGGTTGAAGAGGGTTGTGAGGGTGAGTCGTGAGGTAGCGAAGCGTTCTTTTCCCCTCCGGTGTGATTTCTCCCTACCTCCTTTTTCCTTTATTTCTTAGCTGTCGAGATAGAGTGAAGTGCCAGGTAGATAAACTCCCCTGGGGCTTAGTTGCGTGAGCAACAGAGTGAAGGGTTAATGTGAATTCTAAGCACTGGCGCTTAATCTAGACTAGGGTTCTTCCACCTGGACCAAAGGGTTAGAACTATACATAGGAACAGTTTTTATCACTAGGAGTCCTTAGAGCTTAAAGCAATCCCACGTAGTGTGAGGCGTAGGTAGATATACTCCCCTGGGACTTAGTTGCACGAGCGACAGAGTGAAGGGTTGACGTGAATCCTAATGCCGGGGCATAGTGTTGGGGTTAGTCATGGTTGACCTTAGGTTTGGGACCGTGAGTTTAAGGATATCCTCAACTCAATTAACATCAATAGGAAAGTATAATAGCATAGTCTTGCACTAGAAGCATAAGTCCTAGAGGTAGCTTGTCTGGATATCCTATTTCATCCATTGCTAGTCCTTCTCTATTCACTTCTACTTGTACTTTCTTGCCTTCCATCTCTCTATTTAATTTCTTACCCTTTATTATATTTGCATCCATACTTCATTCATCAATTTTAATATCACTCTTCGTACACTGCATAGCTAAATAGTGAAATCTCGTGTTTGAAATCCCTATTCCCTATGGATTTGACTACCCACTCACAAGTGTAATTTTATTACTTTGACAAGCCCGTGCACTTGTGGGATACACGCAAGGGGTCGTGTCAAGTTTTTTGGCGCCGTTGCCGGGGAATAAGCGTATTTTTTATACTTGTTTTTGCTAGTTTAGCTATTCACTTTGTTTTCTATTCCACACTTCTTAATCTATCATTGTTCTTATTTTTCCTTTTCTTTGTTTTGGCATCAGGTTATGACCCGCGGGAACCCTTTGATTCTTGTTGAAAGAGACCCGGATATTGGTAGAAGAACTCATCGTAAGGGAAAGGATCTTGTACAAGAATCATTAAATTAAGCCGAAGTTAATACGAAAGGGTCAGAAGTAATGGCAGAACAAAATGAAGAACAGAGGACATTGTCTGATTTTGCTAGACCCGCGGTGATGGGGACCAATCAAGCATTGTGAGGCCCCCAATTACCGCGAACAACTTTGAGTTAAAGCCGTCGTTCATTCAAATGTTGCAACAGCCCGCACAATTTAATGGGTTGGCCGATGAAGATCCACACAACCATATAGAGAACTTCCTTGAAGTGTGCGACTTGTTGAAGATCAATGGAGTAACAGACAATGCAATTCGTTTAAGAGCTTTCCCATTTTCATTGAAGGGAAAAGCAAGGCATTGGCTACATTCATTACCTAGAGCATCCATCATTGCGTGGGAGGAGATGGCCGAGGCGTTCTTGGCTAGGTATTTTCCTACGGGAAAATCAGCGAAGCTCCAGAATGAGATCTCATGCTTCATTGAAATGGAATTGGAGTCTCTATTCAAGACATGGGATAGGTTCAAGGAGCTCCTTCGTAAGTGCCCGCAACATGTATTCCCCGAGTGGATGATCATTCATACTTTCTAGAACGGGTTGAATCCAAGTACTAAGCAACTTCTAGATGCGGCGGCAGGAGGAACTCTAGGAAGCAAGACTCCCGGTGAAGTCCGGCATCTTATTGAAGAGATGGCTATGAATAGCTGTCAATGGAACACAAGGGACCAAAAGAAGGTGGCTGGAATTCATGAGATTGATGCAGTTACATCTTTGGCGGCACAAGTGGAATTATTGAGTAAGAAGTCGGATGTTCTAACTTCACCAAGAGTTGTGGCCATTACTACTTGCAATGGATATGGTGGAGGTCACGCTTTGAATGACTATCCGATTGCTATTGGAGGCACTAGTATGGTGGAACAGGCAGATTTTGTGGGCAATGCCTATAGAGGACAAGGCCAAGGTAACCCGTACACTGGTACTTACAACCAGGAGTGGAAGAACCACCCAAATTTCTCATGGAGCAACCAGGTGCAGTCACGACAAAAGAACAACACACCACCAGGATTTCAAGGTCAATGAGAACCGAACTTAGAAGGCAAAGTGACCGGGCTAGATGGGAAGATGACCGATCTTGAGAGAGCCCACACGAGGTTTATTGCTTCGTCGGATGCTAGATTCCAATCAGTGAAAGCTACACTTCGCAATCACACCGCCTCCCTACACAACTTGGAGAATCAAGTGGGGCAAATTGGGAAGACATTGGCTAAAAGACCTCAAGGTAGTTTGCCTAGTAATACGAAGACCAATCCGAGAGAGCAATTGAAGGCAATTACCTTGAGGAGTGGAAAAGAGGTAGAGAGAAATCTCCCTCTAGAGATGACACAAGAGACACCCGAGGTCATGGAGATAGAGGAAGGAACGACAAAGGAAAAAGAGGTGCCATTCCCACCCTACAAGCCGAGGATTCCCTATCCTTCACGATTGAAGAATGACCAAGATAACGAACAATACAAGAAATTTCTGGGAATTTTCAAGCAGTTGTACATCAACATACCATTAGCGGAAGCATTGGCCCAAATGCTCAAGTACGTAAAGTTCTTGAAGGACCTCTTGACTAACAAGAGAAATTGGAGGAGAGTGCATATGTGATCCTAAATGCCAATTGCACGGCCGTATTGCAAAAGAACATGCCAAGGAAGAGATAAGATCCCTGGAGTTTCATAATACCATACAACATTGGCAACTTGGGTGAGGAAATGACATTGGCCGACTTGGGGGCAAGCATCAATGTCATGCCCTACACTTTCTTCCAAAAGCTAGGCTTGGGCGAGCCTAGACCCACTCGGATGACACCTCAACTTGCGGATCGATCGGTGAGGCATCCGAGAGGAATTGTGGAAGATGTGTTGGTGAAAGTCAACAAATACATATTTCCTGTTGACTTCGTGGTGTTAGATGTCGATGAGGATGTGGAGGTTCCATTGATCCTTGGAAGGCCATTCTTGCGTACTTCCAAGGCTTTGATTGATATGGACGGCGGGGAGCTCACATTGCGAGTGGGAGAAGACAAGGTTACATACCGCCTCGCCGAAGCCATGAGACACTCTCTTGACTTTGATGATACTTTATATTTTCTTGACACCACTGATGAACTAATTGATGATTATGTGCAGGAAATGTTAAACCTGAATCCATATGAAGGATGGACGGACCAAGACGTGGAGATCGAAGAAGAAGTACTTTCTCTTGGACTAGTAGAGAAAGATATCAAGCTAGAAACGGATAGTATGAAGAAGATGCTTCGGAGGATGAAGAGGTTGAAAAGACGCCACAAGAAGAACCCCAACAAAAAGTGGGATGAGCATTCACGGAGTAAGGGTGTTTCACCCTTTTGTGGTAACAAATTCGACAACTCTCCCTCTACTCTACAAAAATTCTGTAATGCATGCTTTCGGGTTGTAGGGAAGAGGACAACATTTATTGATAAACCTCTATAAGGTAAGGCAGGTACGTCAAGCTAAGTGACATTAAACAAGTGCTTCTTGGGAGGCAACACAAGGTTTTACAGTTTTTCTAGGACTTAGTTTAGTGTTAGCATGAATAAAAGTCATAGTTTTGGTGTCTTGAATTTTTAATGCATGTACTGTAATTTTATTGTGGAATGTTGATGTTTTCATGTGCCTAAACAATAATTTATGAAGTTTGAGTCAGTTGAGCATGTTTTCCATGGTATCTGGTCGTGTTTTGATGGTTTTCACAGGCTCTAAGCATCACAATTATGTTTCAGAATTTTTCTGTGAGTTTGTGAATTTTTCTAAGTAAACCAGAGAACACACACGGCCGTGTGGAATTTCCACATGGGCGTGTGTTACTAATTAGGGCTCAACCAGAGAGGGCACAAGGGCGTGACCTAGTCCTTGTGAAAAACCTCAGAAGGGGCACACAGCCGTGTGGAATTTCCATACGGCCGTGTAAAATCTTGCTGGACTTGAACTCTCTTTCCCAAGAGTCCACAGGGGGGTGTGGCTGCCCCTGTGAGAGACCTTGTGTTAAGACACACAGCTGTGTCGCATTTTCACACGGCCGTGTGAAAACTCTGTAGAGACCCCCTCTCTTCCCGAGAATACACAGGGGCGTGTGTGCTACCCCTGTGAAGAGCTTGTGCATGCACACGGCCGTGTGGATGTTTCACACGGCCGTGTGAGATACTTAGGGTCTCTCGGGTAAGGTAGAGAGGCTATAGAGGTGTGCGGGTCTCCCTGTGGCTTGCCTTGTGTTCTTGGCCAGGTTGGGCACACGCCCGTGTGGAATTTCCACACGGCCGTGGGGAATTATTCAGATACCTTCTGTGTTTCCCGTGAATCCACAGGCGCATGTACCAGCCCTTATGGAGCTCCCATATGAAGGCACACGGCAGTGTGGATTTCCAAACGGCCGTGTGGGGTAGTTCAGAGAGTAACCAGAGTGCACATAGGAGCATGTGCTGGCCCCTGTGACCTTAATTTCAGAGGTACACGGCCGTGTGGATTCCCAGAACTTTAAAAGCCGTGCGTTTTCTTTTGGATTTCACTCGTGCTTCTTTTGTTTTCCACTCTAACCACTCTCCGACTCTCTCTATCGTTTCCCCGATCTTTTCTGAGTTTTCCTAGAGGTTTTATTTGTAGTTTTCCGGCCGATTTCAAGGTTTTCTTTATCCACACTGATAAGTGCTCGTGTTATAGTAATACGAAGCATTATTATCTTGCAATGAGCATTAATTTAATCAGATTTTATCACTAAAAAGTGTGCATTTGTTTACTTTTGTGCATTGTAGGGTTGTGGAGCCAATTTGGAGAAGAATGAAGCAAGAATAGGTTATGTTCGCCATTGTTGAGGAGTTTTCGGACTAAGCAAGGAACAAGGCATGAGTTTAGACTTGTGGGTGTGTGCCAACCTCCATTGGAGGGCACAAGGGCAGTCACATTCACAAAAGTCTAACTCGTGTAGCATTGGAGAACTTCGCCAATGAAGAGAAATGAAGTAATCGACATAATCTACCATTGATTGTGTGCCCAATTCAATGGTCTCGATGAAGAACGATGAATTCGGGAGCATTTTCGGCTAAGTACTGTAGTAAACACTGTAGCGAAAGTACTGTAGCAAGCTACTGTTCACTGTTGCCGAAAATTAGGATTTCAGAGAGTTCACACGGGCGTGTGGAATTAACACACGGCCGTGTGAAATATTTTCCAGCAAGCCAGAGACTTCACACGGGCGCGTGGAAATTCCACACGGCCGTGTACTGTAGCAAAAGTAGTGTAGCAAAACATTGTAGCAAAGTTACTGTTCACAGTGCCGAAAAATCACGATTTCAGAATTTCCATACGGCCGTGTGGAATTAAGACACGGGCGTGTGGAATTCCTGGTTTTACACAGGGGCGTGTGGAACTCCGATTTCAGCCTATAAATAGCCCGTTTTCAGATCTATTTGGGGACCCTCCCTTTCTATCACTTGGATATCTTTTGGGGGGCTTTCGGCTAGGGTTTGGAGAGGTTCTTGGAGGTCTTTGGAGGTGATTAAACGGCATCGACATCGACATCCTTTGGAAGAAAGCTATTGGGGAACCTCTCATCGGCATTGATTTGTCGAGGTGTGCCTTAGGCTTGACAAGGGATTTGTTGGAGAAGACACGCGACTACACAAGACCATCGATACGATCTACAAGGGGGTTTTCTTTATGGTTTTCATGCATATGTTCTTAAACTATTTATTGATTTTGTATTGCTCCATGGAGAGCTAAACCCTAGTGGATATTCGGACTTGTAAACCCTAGGATGATATTGTTTCTATGACTTTTGTTATGCTTTCTTAATTTAATGTTCTATTATTGAGTTCCAATCTTGCATGCCGATTGTATGAGATTTTCCCTTAGCCGTGACACTAGGGTTGAGAATCTATTAGGTTATCCTTTGAGGGTGTGACAACCTCTATAGGATTAGACTACACAAGGTTGGAGAGGGTTGAGAGGGACAGTTGTGAGGTAGCGATGTACCCCTTTCCCCTCCGGTGTGGTTTCTCCCTACCTCCATTTCCTTGATTCATTAGCGGTCGAGATAGAGTGAAGTGCTAGGTAGATAAACTCCCCTGGGGCTTAGTTACGCGAGTAACAGAGTGAAGGGTTGAAGTGAATCCTACGCACTGGGGCTTAATCTAGACTAGGGTTCTTCCACCTGGACCAAAGGGTTAGAACTACACATAGGAACAGGTTTTACCACTAGGAGTCCCTAGAACTTAATGCAATCCCACGTAGTGTGAGGCTTAGGTAGATATACTCCTCTAGGGCTTAGTTGACAGGTCAACGAGAGTCAAGAGTCGTAGTGAATCCTAATGCCGGGGCATAGTGTTGGGGTCAGTCACGGTTGACCTTAGGTTTGGGACCGTGTGTTTAAGGATATCCTCGACTCAATTAGACATCAGTTAGAGGGTATAATATTAGTCTTGCACTAGAAGCATTAGTCCTAGGGGGAACTTTGTCCGGATACCCCATCTTTATATCGATTACCTCTCCTACCCTCATTATTCTTCTTGTACTCTTTTATTTTCTTTTACATCTATATATAAATACTTTTCTCATCATCGATTCCCATCGTAGCTAAATAGCGATTAACACTTGTTTCTAAACACTATTCCCTGTGGATTCGACTACCCACTCACCAGGGTAATTTTATTACTTCGACAAGGCCGTGCACTTGCGGTACACACGCAAAAGGTCGTGTCAAGTTTTTGGCGCCGTTGCCGGGGAATAGGCGTTTTAGAGACATTTGTACTTTGCTATTTTTGCTATTCATCATTCATTCTATTTCACCTTTTCTTATTCTTCCGTCATTCTTGTTTGTTTTCTTTTGATTTGTCTTACTTTTTCTTGCAAGGAGTCTAAATGGAGATTGATTCAATCATTGAGCTATATTCTCAAGTTGAAGCTCTCAGTACAAGGCTTGATAGAATTATTGCTTCACAACAACAAAGCAATCCATGCTACAACACATATCATCCAAATGAAAGGAGCTACCCAAATTTTTCATGGAATAATAATGGACAACATTGGGAAGCACCTCAAGAGCAATTTCAAAAGGATGAGGTACTTGAAGAGGATGCACCTCAGTGGAAAAAAGCGCTAGATAACTTCATTAAAGCATCCGATGCCTCTTGCCAAAGTATGGAAGCCATGCGAAAGTGTCATGAAGCCTCCTATAACAACCTTGAGCATCAATTGGGATGGATACTTGACACACTCTCCAAGGAAAATGAAATACTTGAGCAAGCAACGCAAGTTCCTTGTAGAGATGATGTGGTATTGAACGAGAATGAAGAAACGGGGCAGACCGAGTACGTTGTTGTAGAAATTGAAGAGGAAAAAGAAGAAAATCATTTGGAGAATTGGGATTGCTTTAATGAAGATGGTGCTTGTGAGCAAGGAAATTTTCAAGGGGATTTGCTAGTGTCTTGTTCTTCCCAAGATGAAAATACACAAGAAGAAGCAAACCCTAAGGTAATGGAACAAGCACAGTTCTTTGGGATTGATCAATTCATAAAAAGCAAGAAAGAGATTTTGGGAAGGGAAAAAGATGTGGGGAGGATATTTAAACCATCCAATGACCCACCTATGCTAAGCTTGGACAATTCCTAACCCAAATTGTTTCCTTGGAGGCCATAAGTAAGATGGTTGGACCCTCCAACGAATACTCCACACCGGCAAGTAGATTTTTGGTTTAAAGGAAGTAGCTATGCAAGTTCTTGTCGGGAGGAACACACTCTTTTCAAGCCGCCTTGAGGTAAGAAAGAGGTACGTCAAGCTTAGTGACGTTAAACAAGCGCTTCTTGGGAGGCAACCCAAGTTTTTATTACTTTTCTAGGCTTTAGTTTAGTTTTAGCATGAATAATTGCCTAGTTTCGGTGTTTTGATTTTATTATGCATGTGCTGTGATTTCTTATGGATTATTGGTGTTGTAGTGTGCCTAATTGTGATTGTCGAAGTTTTGGGTCGTTTGAGTGTGTTTTCATGGATCTCTGGTCGAATTTTTATTGTATATGCAAGCTCTGAACGTTGTATTTGAGTTTCTGAAATTTTCTGCAAAGCTTGCAAACTTTTCTAAGTCACCCAGAGAAGACACACGGCCGTGTGGAATTTCCACACGGGCGTGTGTCACAGTTCAGAACTCATCCAAAGAAGACACAGGGGCGTGTGATTGCCCCTGTGAACGACCATATAAAGGCACACGGCCGTGTGGAATTTCCACACGGCCGTGTGGATCTCTGCAAAGCTACAACTCTCCATCCCGAGAGACACAGGGGCAGTGTGAGTGCCCCTCTGAGTGCCCATGTGTATAGCACACGGCCGTGTGGATGTTCTGCAGAACAAGAACTTCATCTAGAGGCTCACAGGGGACGTGTGAGTGCCCTTGTGGGTGAGCGTCTGCATGGCACACGCCCGTGTGGAACACTTAGATGATTTTCTTGGGATCCAGAGAGTCCACAGGGGTGTGTGGATGCCCCTGTGGCCGGCCTTGTGTTGGCCAGGTTGGGCACACGGCCGTGTGGAATTTCCACACGGCCGTGTGGATGTTCTGAGAAGCAAACAGAGGAAATACAGGGGGTGTGACTGCCCCTGTGAACCCTACTAGTGAAGGCACACGGCCGTGTGGAATTTCCACACGGCCGTGTGGATGCGCAGAACACAAAAAGGCTGTGATTTCTTTTAAAATCTATTTTTACCTTTTCAATTCTAAATGCCTCCACACTCAAGGGATGTTTCCTCCCATCTTCCCAACCATCTCTTTGTCTATTTAAGGAGTTTTTAAGTTGTTTTCCGGCCATATTCGAAGATTTTGATTTTCACTTCGTCGGTAAGCATATTTTCTCCTTTTCTTCGTCAATCTTTTTCTTTTTCAGCACCAGATCCACCAGTATCATCACCGACAGCAGCACCGGAGATCGAAGAACGGACGACACCGACGCTTGAGGCGTTTTTAGCTTTATTTTTTTCTTTTGTTTTATTTTACTTTTATTGAGCTTCACTGAACCCCCTTGTGTACGTGTAGATGGTCTTGGACGTAAGGAATTTGAGTAATAGTCATAGGCACGGTCATGTGACCGTGTGTGCTCTACAACCCATTGGAACTCAATCTTCCACGAATAAAGCTCCATCAAATGTACCACTAGGAGTTCAGGGGAGTATTGTTTCAATTGCCCACCTTCACACATTATGTTTTGATTGTTATACTTCTTATTGTGCTTGCATGCATACATTGAGGACAATGTGCATCTTAAGTGTGGGGGCGAGTTCACATTGCACACACTTTTACTTGTGCGTTCAATTGCTTATGCTCATGTAGCCTATGGCGGTTCACCTTAGTTGCAACGGTTGTATTCTTATAGTTTAGGAGAATTTTTAACATTGTGTCCTATCATGCTCTAGTTTCTACTTGAATTTTAGGGATTTTGTTTTTTGCTCGATATTCTCATATTGCACAACTTACTCTTGGAATCTTTTGGAAACTCAATCTTGAAGTTTTTAAGGACAAGTTTATCATCGTTCTTAGTTTTACTTTGGAAAATGCATATAAAAAAAATTGAAAAATGAAAAAAAAATATGGAAAAGAGAAAAAGAGAAAAAAATATATGAGTTCGTAAATATTAGCTTTGTTTTAATTATGCATTTGTTGTGGCAAGAGCTACCGCCTATGAAGTATGCAGCTACTCTCATAAGTCGGATACAAGTTATGCCCTAATGAGAGAAAGAGCTATCTCATGGGATGTGTGAAAGCTACTACCCCAGTAGAAAGAGCTACCTCCTCGAAAGAGTGAAAGCCACCTTTGGCGGCCGCCTAGGAAAGGGCTACCTTCAAGGATGTGTGAAGCTACTACTTCCATCACTATTTTTGTTTTTGTATATAAATAAGTCCTTTCTAACCAAAGTTTGAGGAGTACTCGTTTGTTCTCATCAGTAAGATCGCACACACCAACACATTTTCGAGTTTTCATCCTTTTTGATTCGAGTTTTTAGCTAGAGCATTGGTAACCTTATGCAATGTTTTGAGTTCCCCTTACTTGTAGAATGCTTCTTTTGCATGCTTTTGGTGAACCTAAGGCCGAGCACTTTCAATTGTTCTTCCCAAGTACTTCCACGTTCTATTTTGCTTGAGGACAAGCAAAAGCTTAAGTGTGGGGGGATTTGATAAGTGCTCGTGTTATAGTAATGCGAAGCGTTATTATCTTGCAATGAGCATTAATTTAATCAGATTTTATCACTAAAAAGTGTGCGTTTGTTTACTTTTGTGCATTGTAGGGTTGTGGAGCCAATTTGGAGAAGAATAAAGCAAGAATAGGTTATGTTCGCCATTGTTGAGGAGTTTTCGGACTAAGCAAGGAACAAGGCATGAGTTTAGAGTTGTGGGTGTGTGCCAACCTCCATTGGAGGGCACAAGGGCAGTCACATTCACAAAAGTCTAACTCGTGTAGCATTGGAGAACTTCGCCAACAAAGAGAAATGAAGTAATCGACATAATCTACCATTGATTGTGTGCCCAATTCAATGGCCTCGATGAAGAACGATGAATTCGGGAGCATTTCGGCTAAGTACTGTAGCAAACACTGTAGCGAAAGTACTGTAGCAAGCTACTGTTCACTGTTGCCGAAAATTACGATTTCAGAGAGTTCACACAGGCGTGTGGAATTAACACACGGCCGTGTAAAATATTTTCCAACAAGTCAGAGACTTCACACGGGCGCGTGGAAATTCCACACGACCGTGTACTGTAGCAAAACACTGTAGCAAAGTTACTGTTCACTGTGCCGAAAAATCACGATTTCAGAATTTCCACATGGCCGTGTGGAATTAAGACACGGGCGTGTGGAATTCCTGGTTTTACACAGGGCCGTGTGGAATTAACACAGGGGCGTGTGGAACTCCGATTTCAGCCTATAAATAGCCCGTTTTCAGATCTATTTGGGGACCCTCCCTTTCTATCGCTTGGATATCTTTTGGGGGGCTTTCGGCTAGGGTTTGGAGAGGTTCTTGGAGGTCTTTGGAGGCGATTAAACGGCATTGACATCGACATCCTTTGGAAGAAAGCTATTGGGGAACCTCTCATCGGCATTGATTTGTCGAGGTGTGCCTTAGGCTTGACAAGGGATTCGTTGGAGAAGACACGCGACTACACAAGACCATCGATACGATCTACAAGGGGGTTTTCTTTATGGTTTTCATGCATATGTTCTTAAACTATTTATTGATTTTGTATTGCTCCATGGAGAGCTAAACCCTAGTGGATATTCGGACTTGTAAACCCTAGGATGATATTGTTTCTATGACTTTTGTTATGCTTTCTTAATTTAATGTTCTATTATTGAGTTCCAATCTTGCATGCCGATCGTATGAGATTTTCCCTTAGCCGTGACACTAGGGTTGAGAATCTATTAGGTTATCCTTTGAGGGTGTGACAACCTCTATAGGATTAGACTACACAAGGTTGGAGAGGGTTGAGAGGGACAGTTGTGAGGTAGCGATGTACCCCTTTCCCCTCCGGTGTGGTTTCTCCCTACCTCCGTTTCCTTGATTCATTAGCGGTCGAGATAGAGTGAAGTGCTAGGTAGATAAACTCCCCTGGGGCTTAGTTACGCGAGTAACAGAGTGAAGGGTTGAAGTGAATCCTACGCACTGGGGCTTAATCTAGACTAGGGTTCTTCCACCTGGACCAAAGGGTTAGAACTACACATAGGAACAGGTTTTACCACTAGGAGTCCCTAGAACTTAATGCAATCCCACGTAATGTGAGGCTTAGGTAGATATACTCCTCTAGGGCTCAGTTGACAGGTCAACGAGAGTCAAGAGTCGTAGTGAATCCTAATGCCGGGGCATAGTGTTGGGGTCAGTCACGGTTGACCTTAGGTTTGGGACCGTGTGTTTAAGGATATCCTCGACTCAATTAGACATCAGTTAGAGGGTATAATATTAGTCTTGCACTAGAAGCATTAGTCCCAGGGGGAACTTTGTCCGGATACCCCATCTTTATATCGATTACCTCTCCTACCCTCATTATTCTTCTTGTACTCTTTTATTTTCTTTTACATCTATATATAAATACTTTTCTCATCATCGATTCCCATCATAGCTAAATAGCGATTAACACTTGTTTCTAAACACTATTCCCTGTGGATTCGACTACCCACTCACCAGGGTAATTTTATTACTTCGACAAGGCCGTGCACTTGCGGTACACACGCAAAAGGTCGTGTCACACACCGTCGGTAAGAACTTCAAACCCTTTTTCTTCATCAATTCTTGATTTACTTCATTCTTCTTAGTTATTTCACTTGTATTGAATGATTAAACTATAGGCGAGCATGTCTAGAAAGAATCTGGAACGAATTAGAGTGTGAAAATACAATTTTACCTCCACCACCGGAGCCTAGGGGGCTCTGTCCGTTTTCTTTTTCAATGTTGCAGATATGTCTTCTAGGTCTAAGAAATCAGCAGGGAAGCATCCTCGTGAGCCTACCCCACCACCGGAGGAGATTGATTTCCCACTACCGGAGCGTAGGGAACGGTTCAAGTGATTGTCGCAGCTTCATTTTGGACAGTCTCGGATCCTAGACATTAGCACACTACGAGGGATACAGCTAGGAGACGAGCTAGTTAGCGAGGTTGACGAGCTAGTGGCAGTAGGGTGCTGGGACCGTTTACTATCAATCAGAGAGCCGGTGATAAGCACTCTGATAATAGAGACGTTGGCCTCCTTTGAGTTCGACAGGGGGTATACTAGCTTCACAGATGTAGACATGATACAGTTTCGAGTGCTGGGTCAGAGCCACAGCACGAGTGTGAGCTAATTTTTAGTCTGGCTAGGATTATACGATGAGGCTTACACGAGGACTGAGGAGTACGAGGCCCTACCCATAGACTACCCTGGAGCATTGACACCTCAAAGAGCCTACAGGGCATTGTGCGGGCAGTGTTAGTATGAGCCGGGTGTCTCCAAGGAATATTTCGTTTCTAGACCTACCCATAGGTACCTGCATGAAGTTATGAGCAGGTCCATTAGCGGCAGAGGGGATAGCACCGGAGTCGTGAGCTGACAGGAGCTAATATATTTATACTCCATGGTGTAGGGAGTACCACTCCACTTGGGACACCTAGTAGCTGAGTACCTGCGCCACCATGGCCAGTATCCCAGGGTCGGAGTGATCTTTGCAGGCCCCTACATCACCAGATTACTCATAGGGATGGGATTATTAGATGCTATCAGAGGTGTGGAGAAGATCAGTATACCAGCCCCTCTCAGTATTGAGACATTGAGATAGATGGGGATGGTCCGAAGATTAGGACCAGGATTCTACACCCTGATCATCCCTCGCTCAGAGTCTACACAGCCAAAGCAGTCCGAGGGCTCACAGGCATCACTGGAGCCACCCCCAGGGCAGACAGAGGCCGAGGCACCACCCACATCATCGGAGCCACCTCCAGTGCGGATCTTTTCTCCTTCTCGTGGCCAAGATAGGTTTGAGCACCTCGAGAGTGCTGTGGGTATTATACAGACAGAGTTGGTTGTGCTTAAGGCCACTAATAAGTGCTTGTGTTATAGTAACATGAACCGTTATTATCTTACAATGAACATATCTTTTATCAGATTTTATAACTAAATAGTGTGCATTTGTGTATTCTTATGCATTGTAGGTTTGTGGAGCCAATTTGGAGAAGAAGAACGAAGTTAGATCGTGTTCGCCGTTGTTGAGAGGTTTTCGGACCAAGCAAGGAACAAGGCACGAGCCTAGACTTATGAGTGTGTGCCAACCTCTCTTGGAGGGGCACAAAGACAGTCACATTCACAACAAGTCTAACTCTTGTAGCTTAGGAGAACTTCGCCAAGAGGGAGACTTAAAGCAATCGGCACAATCTACCATTGATTGTGTGCCCAATCCAATGGCCTCAATGAAGAATGATGGATTCGGGAGCATTTCGGTGAGTCACTGCAGCAGCATTGTAGCTTGTTACTGTAGGAAAACACTGTAGCAAGCTACTGTTAACTCCTGCCGAAAATCAGAATTCCAGAAAGTTCACACGGGCGTGTGGAAATTACACACGGCTGTGTGAATTAATTTTCCAGCAAGCCAGAGAGTTCACACGGGTGTGTGGAAATTCCACATGGCCGTGTGAAATTATTTTTTCAGGATGCCAGAAACTTCACACGGGCGTGTGGAAATTCCACACGGCCATGTGAAGTCCCGATAAGTTCAAATTTAAAGCCGCGCTCAACATTTTAAAAGCCCGATTTGGAGATTTTTTAGAGAATCTTTTGACCTATCTTTCTCCCGAACTTCTGGAGAGTGCGGCTATGGTTTTGGAGAGGGCTTTGTGGAGGATTTGAGCGCGCTATTGGCATCTACATCGACGTTCGACGGCCGCACAGACTACGGCCACACCATACGCAAGGGGATTTTCATCAATGCTTTCGTTTTGTTCTTTCTTTCATATTTTGATGAACATGTATAGCTCCATGATGAGCTAAACCACTCGTGGGTATTCGGACTTGCAAAACCCTAGGATTATTATGTTTCTATTACATTGCTATCATGCTTTTCCATTATTGATAAATAAATTGAGTTTCTGACACGACCCCTTACGTTTATCCCGCAAGTGCATGGGTTGTCGAAGTAATAAATTTACCCTGGTGAGTTGGTAGTCGAATCCACAGGGAATAGGGAATTAGAATACGAGATTTCACTAATTAAGCTATGCGGAGTACAGAAAAGCAATAGTAGGGTCAATGAATGAATATAGAATAAAGTAGAATGAAAGACAAGAAATCAAATAGAAAGATGGAAGATGAGAGAGTGCAAGTAAAATAGAATAGAAAGGACTAGTAATGAATGAAATAGGGCATCCGGATAAGCTACCTCTAGGGTCTATGCTTCTAGTACAGGACTATGCTATTATACTTTCCTATTGATGTTTAATTGAGTCAAGGATATCCGAAGACTCACGGTCCCAAACCTAAGGACAACCGTGACTAATCCCAACACTATGCCCCTGTATTAGGATTCACGTCACCCTTCACTCTATCGCTCGCACGACTAAGCCCCATGGGAGTATATCTACCTAAACCTCACACTACGTGGGATTGCTTTGAGCTCTAGGGATTCCTAGTGGTAAAACCTGTTCCTATGTGTAGTTCTAACCCTTTGGTCCAGGTGGAAGAACTCTAGTCTAGATTAAGCCCCAGCGCATAGGATTCACTTCAACCCTTCACTCTGTTACTTGCGTAACTAAGCCCCAGGGTAGTTTATTTGCCTAGCACTTCACTCTATTTCAACCACTATGAAATCAAGGAAACGGAGGTAGGGAGAAACCACGTCGGAGGGGAAAGGGGTACATCGCTACCTCATAACTCTCCCTCTCAACCCTCTTCAATCTTAAGTAGTCTAACCCTAAGGAGTTGTCACACCTCCAAAAGGCAACCTAAATTGTTCTCAATCCTAGTGTCACATATAAGAGAAAACATTAGCAAGATAAAATTAAGATTGAAACTCAATTTTATTCATCAATAATGGAAAAGCATAATAACAATGTCAAAGAAACATAATAACCCTAGAGTTTACAAGTCCGAATACCCTTAAGGGGTTTAGCTCCTCATGGAGCTATACATGTTCATCAATGTATGAAAGAAAGCACAAAATAAGGACATCAATGAAAACCCCCTTGCGTATGGTGTGGCCGTGGTCTTGTGCGGCCGTCGAACATCGGTGACGATGCCGATGACGCGCGCTAAACCTCCACAAAATCCTCTCTGAAACCCTAGCCGGACTCCCCAAGTTGAAGAGAAAGATAGGTCAAAAGATATCCCAAAAGATCTCCAAGATCGCCTTTTATAATGTTAAATCGCGGCTTTAAAATTTGACTTATCGGGGGCTTCACACGGGCGTGTGGAATTAACACACGGGTGTGTGAAGTTTCTGTCTGCTGAAAAATTAATTCACACGGCCGTGTGTTAATTCCACACGCCCGTGTGAATTCTCTGGAATTCTGAATTACGGCCGAAAGTAAACAGTAACTTGCTACAGTGTTTTGATACAATAACAAGCTACAGTGCTGCTACAGTACTCCCCCCGAAACACTCCCGAATCCGTCGTTCTTCATCGAGGCCATTGAATTGGGCACACAATCAATGGTAGATCGTGTCGATTGCTTCAAGCCTCCTTCTTGGTGAAGTTCTCCTAAGCCACACGAGTTAGACTTCTTGTGAATGTAACTGCCTTTGTGCCCCTCCAAAGGAGGTTGGCACACACTCAAAAGTCCAAGCTCGTGCCTTGTTCCGTGCTTGGTCCGAAAACTTCCCAACATCGGTGAACATGACCTAATTTCGTTCTTCTTCTCCAATTTAGCTCCACAAACCTTCAATGCACAAGAATACACAAATGCACGCCATTTAGTAATAAAAACTGATAAAAGATATGCTCAATGTAAGATAATAACGCTTCGCGGTACTATAACACAAGCACTTATCAGTTTCAATTTTAATTATCTTGTGCTATTGTTTTTCCCTTAGCCGTGACACTAAGGTTGAGAGCAATCTAGGTTATCCTTTGGAGGTGTGACAACTCTTATAAGGCTAGACTCCTTATGATTGAAGAGGGTTGAGAGGGAGAGTTATGAGGTAGCGACGTACCCCTTTCCCTTCCGGTGTGATTTCTCCCTACCTCCGTTTCCTTGGTTAATTAGCGGTCAAGATAGATTGTTAGGGCTCCATCTAGACTAGGGTTCTTCCACCTGCACCAAAGTTTTAAAACTATATAGAGGAACAGGTTTTATCACTAGGAATCACTATTTAACGGCCCTTTTGAGACTTTTTCTGAGGTTTGTGCTACATAGGCTGCAAACCACATGGAAGTGATGGCACATCTCGACATATTACAGCAAATCTTAGAGCAAGACATGTCCTCACCTTTCATTATAAGGCCTCGAGCTCCTCCAGCATCCCTAGCATCACCACCACCGGCAGCACCAGCATCACCAGCACTTGAGCTGCCCGAACAAGACACCTATGCTGGAGGCATCCTTGTTTCTTTTATTTGTTTTCTTTTAATTGTCGTTTAAATTTTATTTTGGACTTGTATCACTCAGAAAGGATTTTCCTTCTAAGTTTATCTTTGGTTTTAGTATTTTGAGTTGTATTTCATTTCTATATCTTTATAGACTCGAGTTTATTATATTTTTGTTGAGATATACTGAACCCTCTTGTGTATATATGCAGATGGTCTTGTGAGTAAGGGAATCACGGAATAGTTATCGGCACAGTCATGTAGCATCTCACATGGTCGTGTGTGCTTCATAACCCATTGGAACTTAACTCTCAATGAATATAGCTCCATCAAATGTAACACTAGGAGTTCAGGGGAGTATTATTTCAATTGCCCACCTTCAAACATATTTTAATTGCTTTATTTCTTTATTGTGCTTTGACACGACCCCTTGCGTGTATATCCCGCAAGTGCATGGGTTTGTCGAAGTAATAAAATTTACCCCGGTGAGTGGGTAGTCGAATCCACAGGGAATAGGGAGTTCAAATACAAGATTCCACTATTTAAGCTATGTGGAGTATGGAAAGATAAGAATAGAATCGATAAGTGAATATGGAAGCAAATATAATAAAAGACAAGAAATTAAATAGAAAGATGGAAGATAAGAAAGTGCAAGTAAAAGAGAATAGAGAGAAACTGGCAATTGATGAAATAGGGTATCCGGACAAGCTACCTCTAGGATCTATGCTTCTAGTGCAAGATAATGCTATTATACTTTCCTATTGATGTCAATTAAGTCGAGGAAATCCTTAGATACACGGTCCCAAAACTAAGGACAACCGTGACTAACCCCAAAATTATGCCCCGGTATTAGGATTCACATCAACCCTTCAATCTATCGCTGGCACGACTAAGCCCCAGGGGAGTATATCTACCTAAACCACACACTACGTGGGATTGCTTTAAGTTCTAGGGACTCCTAGTGGTAAAACCTGTTCCTATGTGTAGTTCTAGCCCTTTGGTCCAGGTGGAAGAACCCTAGTCTAGATTAAGCCCCAGTGCGTAGGATTCACTTCAACCCTTCACTATGTTACTTGCATAACTAAGCCCCAGGGGAGTTTATCTACCTAGCACTTCACTCTATCTCAACCGCTAAGAAATCAAGGAAACGGATGTAGGGAGAAACCACATCGGAGGGGAAAGGGGACGCTCCGCTACCCCACGACTCACCCTTTCAACCATCTTCAATCTTAAAGAGTCTAATCCCATGGGAGTTGTCACACCTCCAAAAAGACAACCTAGATTGTTTTCAACCCTAGTGTCACATCTAAGGGAAAATAATAACAAGATGAAATCAAGATTGAAACTCAATTTTTATTCATCAATAATGGAAAAGCATAATAACAATGTCAAAGAAGCATAATAACCCTAGAGTTTACAAGTCCGAATACCCACAAGGGGTTTAGCTCCTCATGGAGCTATACATGTTCATCAAAATATGAAAGAAAGTACAAGGTAAAGACATCGATGCAAAACCCCCTTGCGTATGGTGTGGCCGTGGTCTTGTGCGGCCGCCGGACGTCGGTGACGATGCCGATGATGCACTCTAAACCTCCACAAAATCCTCTCCAAAACCCTAGCCGCACTTTCCAGAAGTTGGGGAGAAAGATAGGTCAAAAGATCCTTTAAAAGTCTCCAAAATTGCTCGTTATATTCTGAGTGCGGCTTTAAAAATCGGACTTATCGGGACTTCACACGGCCGTGTGGAATTTCCACACGAGCGTGTGAAGTTTCTGGCTTGCTGGAAAATTAATTCACACGGCCATATGAAATTTCCACACGCCCGTGTGAATTCTCTGGAATTCTGAATTTCAGCCGAAGATGAACAGTATCTTGCTACAGTATTTTTACTACAGTAATTTGCTGCAGCAATTGTCCCAAAACGCTCCCGAATTCGTCGTTCTTCATTGAGGCTGTTGAATTGGGCACACAATCAACGGTAGATCGTGCCGATTGCTTCAAATCTCCTAATTGGTGAAGTTCTCCTTGTTAGCATGAGTTAGACTTATTGTGAATGTGACTGCCTTTGTGCCCCTCCAAAGGAGGTTGGCACACACTCACAAGTCTCTACTCATGTCGTGCTCCTTGCTTAGTCCAAGAATCTTCCCAACAATGGCGAACATGATCTAACTTCGTTACTTTCCTTCACTTTATCTTCACACCCCTGCAATGCACAAAAGTAAACAAATGCACACTTTTTAGTGATAAAATCTGATTAAATTAATGCTCATTGTAAGATAATAACGCTTTGCATTATTATAACATGAGCACTTATCATGCTTACATGCGTATGATAAGTGCTTGATTAAACATGTTTTACCTATTTTTTTTACATGCATTGAGCATCATTTTACCATGGATTATGTTTCATAAAGTGTATTTTGGTGTTATTTTGTGCAATTAGGTTGTGAAAGCATTGAAGGAGAAAAAGGAAGCAAAGATGGGTTATAAAGACCTATTGTTGGGAGCTTTTGTACAACACAAGTGTCAAGGCACAAGAGGGGATCATGCACATGAGGGTGTGTGCTAACTTCCAGCAGAATTCAAGCCGATGTCTATGATGGAAGGGCACAAAAGCAGTCACACCTTCATGTCCCTACTCATGTGAAGATAGCTAAAGCTTCCAAGGATGGTTCGATGGAGGAAAAGTCTTATAAGTCAACACATTGACGTGTGCCCGACCATCTGGCCTAAAGATAAGAGAGTTTGGACCGCGTTTTATGAAGAGCACTGCAGTAAAAGCTGGTCATTTTTACTGTAGCATAATGTAGCAGAAATTACTGTTCGCACGACCGCGTGAAGACACATTACTGGCGCGTTTTCAAATTATAAATATCCCATTTTGCCAATTTTTAGAGGACTTTTTGCGCATGATTGAAGACAAGAGCTGCTAGGGTTTCAAGGATGATGGATCACCTGCAAGTGCACGGGGTCGCCAAGTAATACCCCTCATGCATGCGTGAGGGGGTCATATTCCGAAGGGCCCGAGAATCTACCCTTACTTCCTCTTTGCAATGTTGTTTAACCGATAAAGCTTGAGTTAAGGAAATTGATGAAAAGCACAGAAGCAAATATAAAATAAATGCAAGATGACTAAGGCAAAATACGGGAAATTCAATGGTTAGGAGTCGTCACGGATGAGGATTCCATTAGGGGCTACTAAAGTGCGTTTGACGGCTTGAACTAACATGCATGTGGCAATGATGGACCGAGAAAACCCTAGACTAGGCCAACCCGATGGTCACAGGAATTGACCCCTAATCCGGTACGGGTATTGGAATATGGTATTTCCACCAGTATGGTATTTCTACTGACCAAATCCCCACACGATTGCTAAGGGTACAATGGCTTTCTAAAACTAGAGTTAAAGCAACAACTCGGTACTTAACCCTAGGAGTGGAGGGGTACAAATACCCGATGGTCATGGCGTATTTATACGTATTTACCTTCCGAAGTTGGTGAGCCTAACACTAGGGCAATGGTCATGCCACCTAGCATTTCCTAGATCAGTTGATACATAGAGTTCTCATACATATCAAGCAATTAAAACACCAAGCAATGGATCACAAACATGCCACAAACAATGAATTAGAACAAAGCATAAAAAATACACAAGTTCACCCCCAAGGTTCACCTACATCCGGTGACCTTGGGGTTTAGTTCCTCATGATCAAGAAATACAACACAAAATACATGAAACCAACCACCAAAAGCATAAGAAGAACTCCCTCAAGAGATGAAGGCCAGAGAAGTTCCAAAGACGCCACACAAAGGGGTGGCTTTCCTTGTCTTCAATCTTCCAAATCCAAGCTCTAGGGTGAAGATCCTTCCAAAAACCTTGCTCTCCTCACCAAATCCTTGCCTAGATCGCCCTCCAAATGCTTCTCCTTCCTCCGAATTTGAGTGGTGATGAGAGCCCTAAGAAGAAGACACTTGATGCCCTTGAAAACCTTAGCGAAAGTCCCTTAAAAGATGAATTCGGGCAAGTTCACGGGTGACCTCACCGTCCATATACTGCCCGTGAGGGAGCCTGTAATATGGGCTACAAGAAACCGCAAAGTTGTGATTTTGCACAATAAACTGCTATAGTGACTGCTACAGTGATGTCTACAGTAAAATTGCTCGCGGATGACCTCACGGCCGTGAGCCTGCCCGTGAGGGTTTCCAGATTTCATTTTCCTTCCAACTCTTCGTGCTTTAGGCAGCTACAGTATGCTACAGTACTCAGGACCCTAAAACGACTGTTTCGGTGCAGATTTCCCCTCAAATCACGTTGTTAGGGTCACCAGAGCATATAATCTACCTGAAACACGAAATAAAACAATTTAGACCGAAAAGGGCATCGATTCATTAATAGAACACCGAAATACATGTGCGTACATACGTGTAGAATACGTACATTTAGACGTTTATCAAACATCTCCACACCTAAGCGTTTGCTTGTCCCCAAGCAAACACACATGAAGAACAGGGGCAGAAAGATAAACGACTAAATGCACGACCTCAAGCTCAAAAGTGAAGTACTCCACGGGCATACTGGACAGAAATCAAGAAGTGAGATGTTCTAGTGATAGTCGAGTAATGATAGCTCTGTCTCTCCTAAAGTGCCCTCAGTGAGTGTGTGCTGACTTCCACCTTGTTCTCCACACCCTGGATTACCCCAGGATGTCTATTCACTCCACACACAATAATAATGACATTAAAGTGTTAAAAACATCCTCAGTACTCAGTTAAAAGTCTTTTGGTACCTAAGTACAACTTTAGTACCTCAAGTGATTACGCAGCAGGCTCCAGGGGATCAAGATGCCACAACTCTCTTACTTATGTACAACATAGACACTTTTTTATTTCTAAGTCCCCGACTAACATAGACTGCCCAAAAATCTTTCAGACGGATGCACATGCTGGTTAGACACAAGAGTCACCCATCCTACTTGATTACAGTCTACATAAACGCATTCGTGCTAAACTAGCAGAAGAATACTGTCATAGACTCATTTTTTTTTTTTCACTGTGTATCTTAAACCCCTTGAACAACTTGCTACAATAGATCACTTTCAGGCTAAAGCAAACAACAAAGGAACTCAAAAGCTTTTAAAAGAATATTGAAGATAGAATTTAACACATTAATGTCAAAATAATTGTGATGGGTTAGTAGGAGAACACAAAATGGAAGTGCTCATGAAAAGGTATAAAGGTGCACTAAAGGTAAAACAGAGCTACAATCGAGCACGGATAAGATACAGCTCATACACCTAAAGTTGTACATTGCCCACAATGTATAAAGGTCAGCAGCACAGGGTCGGAAAATAAACATGTAAAGTGCATAATAGGAGTAAAGAAACTTCCCCAGCCAACTGATGCAGTTTGTGAGATGATCCTCTAGCTTGGCGGGGCAAAAAAAATGCAATGAGGGCATGGAGTGTGAAGCCCAGTACAAATGTCCTGAAAATACAAAAGAAAAGCGCAGATCACAACTCCAGAAATGAGAATAATAGAAAAGAGCAAGTAAACAAGAACCTCAAAACAACCAGGTAGAGTTTAGTAGGGGCGAAGCCCTAGCTAACTCAAGACTACAAAATATCACACAAGACAGGAAAATGTAACTAGTACAGAAATAAAAACAACAAAGTAAAGCAACAAGTATGCTGTGTGAGTTTAGGGGCCAAAAGGACATGATGGGGCTGCGCAGGTGGTGCCGACTGACGATGAAGAGCTGCGCAAAAACGCTAACATGTCGACAGTGGTGGTCTCAATACGGCTCACCGATGCAGTCATCATCTGCAAATGCTCGTGGACCTCGGCACGGAATGTCTCAAATCTCTCCTCAAGTGAATGTTGACGCTCCCTGGGTGCAGCATCATCGTCCTGTTCGGACTCGGACTGAGACTGAGACTCGGTGTCATGAGATGGGCCGGGGTCAGTCTGGCGTCACACCACTCTGTGGGCACTACCCCGCCGCTTAACTATACCAATACACACCAGTGTCTGCATGCTGAGTGGAACAACTGCACCCACAGCTATCATGCCTTGGGTTCCCTCAATAAGTCCCATACCCTTGATCATGCGTGTGATGTAGGGTCCTGCATAAATGGATCCAAGGCGAACAAAATTTCCCTGATGAGCAAAAATGTCGGTGACCAAGTGACCTATATGAAGGGGGTACCGCCGTATGATACTGTACAACATTAGTAGGTCCGTGCGTGATACCACCCCGGTGGAATCCAGTCGACCCCCTATACTCCGTGTCAGTAGGGTGTGAATATATCTGTGTGCTGGGTACTTCAACTGGGAGTCCTTCTTGGTGCGCGATCGAGTAGTAATGGTTGGCGAGAGAAGGGATTGAAATGATAAATCTCGAAAGTGCTCAACACTGCCAGAGTCAATTCCTTGTATAAAGGTTCTTCAATGGAGAATAGTTTGCCCCAACCGCCGTGTGTGATGAGTTCCAAGATCGTTTCATCCAAGCCCAAGGTTTTCAAGTGATAAGTGCTCGTGTTATAGTAATGCGAAGTGTTATTATCTTGCAATGAGCATTAATTTAATCAGATTTTATCACTAAAAAGTGTGCAATTGTTTACTTTTTTGCATTGTAGGGTTGTGAAGATAAAATGAAGGAAAGGAACAAAGTTAGGTCGTGTTTGGCATTGTTGGGAAGATTTTCAGACCAAGCAAGGAGCAAGGCATGAGCATAGACTTGTGAGTGTGTGCCAACCTCCTTTGGAGGGGCACAAAGGCAGTCACATTCACAATAAGTCTAACTCATGCCAACAATGAGAACTTCACCAATTACGCGATTCGAAGCAATCGGCACGATCTACCGTTGATTGTGTGGCCAATTCAACGGCCTCAATGAAGAACGACGAATCCGGGAGCGTTTCGGCACAATACTGTAGCAGCATTGCAGAAAAACAGCGTAACAAAAAACACTGTAACAAGTTACTGTTCACAGTCGGCCGAAAATCAGAATTCCAGAAACTTCATACGGGCGTGCGGAAATTCCACACGGCCATGTGAAATCCCGTTTTCAACGAATTTAAAGCCGCGACTCCACATTATAAAAGCCCGATTTAGAGACTTTTTTGTGATATCTTTTGACCTATTCTTCTCCCCAACTTCTGGGAGTGCGGCTAGGGTTTTGGAGAGGACTTCGTGGAGGTTTAGAGCGCGTCATCGGCATCGTCACCAACGTCCGGCGGTCGTACAAGACCACGGCCACACCATACGCAAGGGGGTTTTCATCTATGTCTTTACTTTGTGTTTTATTTCATACATTGATGAACATGTATAGCTCCATGAGGAGCTAAACCCCTTGCGGGTATTAGGACTTGTAAATTCTATGGTTATCATGTTTCTTTGACATTGTCATTATGCTTTTCCATTATTGATGAATAAGAATTGAGTTTCAATCTTGATTTTATTTTGCTATTGTTTTCCCTTAGATGTGATACTAGGGTTGAGAGCAATCTAGGTTTTCCTTTGGAGGTGTGACAACTCCTATAGGATTAGACTATTCAAGATTGAAGAGGGTTGAGAGGGAGAGTTGTGAGGTAGCGATGTACCCCTTTCCCTTCCGGTGTGATTTCTCCCTACCTCTGTTTCCTTGATTTATTAGCGGTCAAGATAGAGTGAAGTGCTAGGTAGATAAACTCCCCTGGGGCTTAGTTACGTGAGTAACAGAGTGAAGGGTTGAAGTGAATCCTATGCATTGGGGCTTAATCTAGACTAGGGTTCTGACACACCCTTTTGCGTGTGTGTACCGCAAGTGCACGGGTTGTCGAAGTAATAATTACCCTGGTGAGTAGGGTAGTCGAATCCACAGGGAACAGGGCTACTAGTACTAACTTCTTCTCTGCAATCTAGCCTAATGACCACTGTGATTTTGTGGTGATCTAGTGTGCATAGAAATTAATACCAGAGAGGAATAGGCAAAAGGTAAATAAAGGGAGATCTCAATCAATAAAGATGAGATACCCGGGCAATGCTCCCCCTAGGTTCTATCATGAAGTGCAAGACTAACTAAATGCTTCTAAACCGAGTTCTATGAGTCGAGGTAATTCAAGAATAATCGGTCCCTGCCTCCAGGCCACCGATACTAGTCCCCTACAAGGTCCCGGCGGAGAAATCGCTCAATCTCAACACCTCACACCCCATATGACCGCAATAAGCTTTAAGGATACTTAAAAGTGAAACCGATTCCTAAAATTAGATCTAACCCTACTTCTAGGCGGAAGATCCCTAACCCCCTACAAGGTCCCGGCGGAGAAATCTCTCAATCTCACACCTCACACCAAATATGGTTGCATAGATCTTAGGGAATACGGAGATAGGAAACACTTAATCGGAAGGGAAAGGGGACACTCCACTATCTCATGACTCACCCTCTCAACCCTCTTCAATCTCATATGTTCTAACCCTAATGGAGACCTCTCTCTCACCAAGGCAACAAATCAAGCATACCAAACAACCATACGAATCAATAAGGCATGCAAGCAATGATAAAACAAGATTGAAACTCAAATAAACTCGGATTTAAAAGAAAGCATAAAAAAAGTCAATACATGAATCGAAACCTAGGGTTCACATGCCCAAGTATCTACTAGGGTTTAGCCCTCCATGGGGCTTATTACAAAGCAAAACATAACACAATGAAAAGCAATGTAAACCATGGAAATAAACCCCCTTGAATTCGTGATGATGGCCTTGATGGGTCGCTCAACGTCTTGAAGGATCCTTCTCCGAAGCTAGGTCGCCAATGACTCCCTCGATGCTATGACGGAGGAAAGAACTATCAAAGTTTGTGAAGAACGGCCCTCCAATTCGGCAAAGACCTCCTCTTCAAACCCTAGCCGCTTCTCCTCTCAAAGGCCACACAAAAGATAATGAAAAGAATCGGCGAAACGGCCTATTTATAAGTCTGAATCGCGCCAGTCACGTGTCTTAACGCGACCGCGTGAGCTGCAGAATTCCCACGCGGTCGCGTGAACAGTAATTCCGCTACAGTACTGCTACAGTGAAATGAACAGTGTTCTTGCTACAGTACTCTTCATAACCATGATCCAAACTCTCTCATCTTGAGGCCACATGGTCGGGCACACGTCCATATGGTGAGTTATAAGACTTCTCCTCCTTCGAATCATCATTTGAGAGCTTGAACTATCTTCACACAAGTTGGGACATGAAGGTGTGACTGCCCTTGTGCCCTTCCATCACACAAATTATCTTGAATTCTTCAGGAAGTTGGCACACACCCTCATGTGCATGATCCCCTCTTGTGCCTTGGCACTTGTGTTGTACAAAAGCTCCCAACAATACGTCTTTATAACCCATCTTTGCTTCCTTTTCCTCCTTTAACACTTCCACAACCTAATTGCATAAAAGAACACCAAAATACATTTTATGAGACATAATCAATGGTAAAATGATGCTCAATGTATGTAAAGCAAGTAGGTAAAACATGTATAATCAAGCACTTATCAGGTTCTTCCTCCTGGACCAAAGGGTTAGAACTACACATAGGAACAGGTTTAATCACTAGGAATCCCTAGAACTTAATGCAATCCCACGTAGTGTGAGGTTTAGGGAGATGTACTCCCCTCGGACTTAATCGTGCGAGCGATAGAGTGAAGGGTTATTGTGAATCCTAATACCGGGGCATAATGTTGGGGTTAGTCACGGTTGACCTTAGGTTTGGGACCGTGAGTCTAAGGATTTCCTTGACTCAATTAGCATCAATAGGAAGGTATAATAGCATAGTCTTGCACTAGAAGCATAGATCCTAGAGGTAACTTGTCCGGATACCCCACTTCATTCATTGTTAAATCCTCCTTAATCTCTTTTTCTTGCACTCTCTAATCTTTCATCTCTTGTTATTTAATTTCCTGTCTTTTAGTATAGTTGTTCTCACAATTCACACACGAATCGATTATTACTTTTCCGTACTTCGCATAGTTTTAATAGAGAAATCTTATACTCTAACTCCCTATTCCCTGTGGATTCGACTACCCTCTCACCGGGGTAACTTTTATTACTTCGACAAACCCGTGCACTTTCGGGGAGCCTGTCATCAAGACATCCCAATCTATTTTCTTGATCGTTCCAAAATTTTTGCGCGAGAGAAGCGCGAAACGGTTCTTGTGGTCATCCTTCTTAAGTTTGGATTGCTCGGGAGGCGGAGGAGGTTCATTCCGGGCTCTCTTGTAGGCAACTTTCTTCGTTCTCATCCTACAAGGTCAAGACGAACTCAATTAAAGAAGTTACAAGCAAAACAATCTTGAAAAAAAATGAAAGATTGATGAAAAATTTGCAGTGGTACAATAATTCCGAAAAACATTTTCCAGAGTCTTGTTTGAAAACTTGATGATCCAAAAATACAACCATTCCAAAACATCATTACAAGGTTATGCACCACTTTCTTCATCTTTGGAGGGCTTTGAAGGGATTTCCGGTCAGATTTGAAGGAGAGAAGAAGGGGAAGATATAGAGAAGCATCAAAGGGCTCGCCGGTGCGGATCAGACGAGCTACACCATCAACCCTAGCTGACACCTTTGAGGGAGTTTTTCTTGTTTTTGTTTGATGGAATCTTTGTATGATGAACTCCTCTATTTTGTAATGCCGAACTAAACTCCCAAGGCCACCGGGTTCCCGGTGAACCTTGGGAGGAGACTTTATATGAATGATCTTTATTTGCTTTGAATGATTGAGTTGTTTTGGTTGTTCGGTTTTAATTCATCATTTTGTTGTTTATTCTAAAATGGATGGTTTCCGTAGAATTGATTTAGAATGTTATTTGTTTGGCGGGATGCTAGCTTGTATTAGGTCACTTGATGAGTTAAAGAGGGTTTCATGTATTAATACACCGGAGGTTCCGGGTGTTAGTAGCCTCCCGCGTGTTTAGGGTTAATTTAGCCGAGAGTGTGCATTAGATTAACCCTAATCAAGACTCCTTGTTCCCATTGACATCGTAGGGGTATCTTTTGGATAGAGGTATCCGTACTGGATTAGGACTACACTACGAAGATTCCGGGGTAGTTGACATCCGAGTCTAGCGGACCAAAACCAAGCCAACCCTATCATTTTGATTCCCATGATCATTCGTATTTAGTCTCCTCCCAGAGGAATCTTCGCCCGAGGCCTTCCCTAATTATTGGCTTCTTCATCTCTAACTTTATTCCGGATTGAGCTTTATTTTATTTACATTTCTTTACTTGTTTTTATTATTTCAATATTGCTTCAACCTTGTTATGATCGACTAGAAAGTGACTTCCAAAAGGAAGTAATAGTAGATCTCGGGCCCTAGGGAATACGACCCTCATTGTGAGGTTATTACTTGACAACCCGTGTACTTGCGGCCGCGGAGTCGTGTGCTAGCTCTGTAGCTAGTCGCGCGCTCGCTCATCAAGTTTTTGGCGCCACTGCCGGGGACATCCGAGAATACTAGGAAAACTTTTGTATCATTGCTCTAGTCATTTCGCTTTCATTTGTAATTATCCATCTTTTATTGTTTTTTTTTCATCATTTGTATATATATATTTACTAATATCTCTTTTTGCCTTTTGCTTTCTCAGGCGTTCTGTGCATGACTCGTGCAAACCCCACTGGGTTTGTAGAGCCAAACGAAGAAATTGAGCGCGTCATACACCAACGGTTGAAGGAAACTCAAGTGCGTTCCTCCTCAGGATCAGTTGCAGCACTTGAATCAATTCCTATTGCTATGGCCGAAGAGAGAAGAACATTGTCTGACTATGAGAGGCCACAGTTTACTTGGGGAGGGTTTAGTGTTCATGCTCCGGCTGCTAGTGCCGGTAATTTTGATTTGGCCAGACCAATTGGGATGATACAGAACATCGTGCAGTTTGATGGTTTGGCCGACGAGGACCCGAATGAGCACCTATCCCGATTCCTCCAAATATGCTCGACATTTAAAGTCAATGGCCTATCCGATGATGCATCTGGACTCCGTCTTTTCCCATTCAGTTTGTGGGGCGCCGCTTACAGGTGGCTCACCTCACTTGCCCCGGGTTCCATAAAGACATGGGAGGAGATGGTGAACAAATTTATTGGCCGCTACTTTCCTCCGAGCAAGGCATCAAGGTTAAGGCAAGAGATCTCGGCCTTCAGTCAAAGAGATTCTAAAACCCTCTTTGAAGCCCATGAGAGATTTAAAGATCTCTTACAAAAATGTCCACATCATGGTTTCGAGGCTTGGATCCGAGTACAAATACTGTATAATGGTTTAAGCTACCAGAATCATCAACTCATTGATGCCGCAGCCGGTGGATCCTTGAGTAGCAAATACCCCGAGGATGCCGAAGAATTAATTGAGAACATGGCACGAAATGAATCACATTGGGGTTCGAGGGCAAAAATGACTCAAGCTCGAGGAGTTCATGAAATAGACAGTAAGACCGCTCAAGATGCGAAGCTCAAAGCACTAGCAAAGCAAGTGAGCTTGCTTATGTCCGAAAGAGTCGAGCGTTCGAACACAAGTGTCAAGCAAGTGATGAACTGTGGAACTTGTGGAGGGGGGCATGATTTTCTTGTTGCTCCATTGCAATCCCCGATGGCGCCCTAGTTGAACATGTTGACTATGTGAATCAAGGGCAGAAATTACAAGGAAACCCCTATTGTGGGACATACAACCCCGGGTGGAGAAATCACCTAAATTTCAATTGGGGAAATTAGGGCCAATAGAAATTTTCACAACCGCCAAGGTTTCAGGTACTGCCATCACAAGCACCTCTAACGGAAAGGAAATTCACTACTGAAGATGTCCTAGCTAAATACATGCAAATCACCGATGTAAGGTTGAACACACTTGAAACGACATTGAGAAACATGCAAGCTTCAATCTAGAGCATCGAAAAACACTTGGGACAGATTGCAGCATCCATGGCAGAAAGAACACCGGGTAGTCTCCCTAGCAACACTGAGACTAACCCACGAGAACATGTACAAGCTATCACTTTGAGGAGTGGTAGAGAGGTTGAGGTTCGGCCGACTCCTAGGCGAAATGAAAACAAGGAAAAGAACATGGTGAGAGGCACTCCCTCCGTGGGTGGGAAGGAAGCTAATGATAGACATGACAATTCGATTGAACCTCAAAACAAAGAAAAAAAATTGCTAGAGCACCAACCAAAGGTCCCTTATCCCGCAAGACTCACTAGGGATAAGAAGGACACTCAATTCAAAATTTTTTGGAGATGATCAAGCAACTTCACATTAATCTTCCACTTGTCAAGGCCTTTGCTCAAATGCCAAAATATGCCAAGTTTATGAAGGAGTTGCTTACAAACAGGAAGAAACTTGAAGAAGCATCTATGGTGTCTCTTGGCGAGAGTTGTTCGGCAATTATCCAAAGCAAATTGCCCGAGAAAATCAAAGAATCGGGTGGTCTAATTGTGAAGTGTCATTTTGGGGACTCGCTTGTAGAGAAAGCCCTCACCGATTCCGGTGCAAGCATAAATGTTATGCCCTACAAACTTTTCTTAAAACTAGGCCTTCAAGACTTAGAGCCGACACGGATCACGATACAACTTGCGGACCGGACTGTTAGACGCACGTGTGGCATTGTGAGTGATGTGATTGTGAAAGCTGGTGGTCTAGTCTTTCCGGCTGATTTTGTTATCCTTGATGTTGATGACGCTACTGAGGTCCCCATCATACTTGGTCGGCCTTTCCTTGCCACATCCCGTGCCCTACTGGATATCCAAGACAGGAAAATGACCTTGCGAGCCGGGAATGAGGAAGCCACTTTTAAAATTCCCGAGGCAATGAAACACCACAAGGAGCTTGATGACACTTCCTATGCACTAGATGATACAGAACTACAAGTTGAAGATTGTGTGCATGAAGTCCTTATGATGAACCCCCTTGATGAATTATTACAAGATGTTGATATTGAGAAGGAAAAAGCACCAAAGAAGGCACAAGAAGGCCCTCCTCATACATATCCGGACAAGGCACAAGGGAGAAGAAAAGGAGAACGATCATGGAAGCGAGCATGGAAAAAGGTGACTCCTAAGGTTAGCAAAGCAAGCAAGAACTCTCATGAAAAGGGACACATGGCATGCTTCGTCGACCTAGGTATGCACAATGTTGATTCTCTCCTTTCCTTGAATTTGTCGGCGGGGTCATCATTTGCATCCATGGGAAATTCAGGTAAAATCTCTGCCTTTGAACCACCTTGATGATGAGAAACTTGAATGTCAGGCTCGTGACGCTAAACAAGCGCTTGTGGGAGGCAACCCACAATTTTTACAATTCCGTACTTTTTCATTTTCGTATTTTTGTTATGCATAAATTAGGTTTGGATTGTGAGCTCTCCTCTTCATTCGTTCGTGGTATGCTTTATTGTGTATGTCTTTGTTTCCTACCCATCTCGATGAAATCCCGTATGTTTTGTGTTTTTCAACATGTATCAATTATCCGAAATGAGTTTTGTCGCGTTTGTAATGTCGAAGACTAGTTTTGGTTTGGAGATAGCTTATTTCTGAGCGTTTTGTAGGGCTCTGTGCGGCCACTGTGCTGGCCGCACAAAGGCCGCACACCCCTGCCAGAAGGGTGTACGGCCCGCATACCAGCCGCACGCCTCAGCCAGAGGAGTGTGCGGCCTGGTGTGCGACCCGCACACCAGGCCGCACATGCTTGGCAGAAGACCGTGCGGGCTGGTGTGCAGCCCGCACACCACCAGCACACTGGCCCCAGTTTTGCTGCAGAAATGCTTTTCTTTCTGGCTTTTCTCCACCTTTTGGCACTCGCTTTGATCATATCACCTCCCTCGCATCATTTCAACGCTAAAAAGATTTTCAAAACTCAATTTCTTTTCATACCTTCGAGGTGATTTCTTGGTTTTTAGTTTCCCGCCCAAATTGGATCCTTGGGGGGTTTGCGACGATTTTTTGATTTTGATCGTAATCACGTGGTTTCTGCTTCACTCATTTTTCTAAACTCATGTTCGCACATTTCAGCATGTTGCCATTGCTTGATCTTTATTTTTGGAGATGTAGGTTAACTTTTCGATCAAGCCCCTTGGAGGAGACACAGAAGACCTTGACCGGCTCCATCAGTCCTTTCACTCCAAGAGCTCACTTTCCCTTTCACTTTTTGTTTCTTTTCTTTATTTTTGTGTGGTTGATGGATACTTAACTCGACGTCTTTTCTTCTTGTAGGTAGAACAAGACGTCCATTTTTCTTCCTCTCCACCTTGTATGCTACCATGGTGTTGGCCACCCCGAGCTCGTGCCCTGCAAGTTTCCTTACTAAATTCTCGGGGAAGTTCATGAAACCATCCTTCTTATTTTCATTGTACTGATTTTTCTCTACTGCTGATTCCTGTACATTAAGGACAATGTACTGCTTTAAGTGGGGGGTGGGTACTTAGTTTCATTCTTTATTTCGTGAACTTGTATGAAACTTTTTGAAAATTTTTGAATTGTTGCATGATTGTAAAACCTAGGATGGCGATGGTGTATCTAATTGTGATTGTATTATAGCTCGAAACCATGATAAATGCTAAGCTTCTTATGACCTTGCACACTTGAGATTTTTGTGCCATTCTAGGCATTTTTCTCACTTTTCCCTTAGGTAGAACCCTGGACAACTAGGCGAGGGACCACAGTACTTTCGTGACCCTCTTAGTTGCTAACCCATACTAATGGTTTCGCACCTTGATGTGTTAGAATGTCTCCTAATAGTGTTTTGAGGACCTTTTTCTTGTTCCTTCTTACAATACGGTCTAAAAAAAGAGGGAAAGTTAATAAAAGCGTGGACAATACTTCTCTGCCCTAATAGCGAAGTAACCTAGGGTTCTGGCTCCTAGCCAGAGTGTTCCTCTCGCCAAAAGCTATAAGGACATGAGCGCATTTACATGAATGTGCAAAGCTCCAGGTAATGTGGATTTGCAGTTCATGTTAGTCCCAGAAAAGAAAAAGAAAAAGTTACGCAATTGTGTACAGAAAAATAAAATTCGACCGGTACTTGTTCGAAAATAAGAGGAAGGATCCTTAGGACTCTACTAGAAGTATTTCTACCACCTCAAGGTCGTATTTTACTAAGTGGCGTGAATTGTTTCAAGAAGTGGTCCTCGGGGTCCTGTCTACCTCGTTTGGACTACAGGGCTTCGAACTAGGGGATTTGCACACACACAGCACAACACGGCCAATGAATGCGTGAATTATCTCAAGTGGTCTTTGCTTAGTATTTTGAGTTTCATTTTGGCTATGATATTTTTAGTTCTTTCCTGAGGTTGTGTATTTAGTCACTTATCACTATCCCTGGTTTTCCATGCCCGTTTGCTTGGGGACAAGCAAATGCTTAAGTGGGGGGTATTTGATAAGTGCCTAAATACATCATGCTTTAGCGATGATGTTCTTGTACTTTCGTGTAACTTTTGTGTAGTTTCGATGGCATTTTGCGCACTTGATGTTTTTATTTTTGTTTCAGGGTTTTGAGGACCAAGTGCACGAGATTAAACCATATTTGTGTCGTTTCGGGGATGTTTGAAGAAGAAATGAAGAGTTGGAGCACCACGGAAGCCGACGCGCCACACACGGAGCCGATCTTCTCGTCGGTGTGCGGCCACTGTGCGGGCCGCACACTGGCCGCACACCCTTGCCAGAAGAGTGTGCGGCCACTGTGCGGCCCGCACAGTGGCCTCACACCACAGACAGAAGGCTGTGTGTGCACTGTGCGGCCCGCACAGTGCCCACACACCCTCGGGGTATTTAAGCAGATCTGAGGGCATTTGAGAGGTATTCTTTGGGGGGATTCTTGCTCTCTTCCGGCCTCCACTCCACCATACACCACTTTCTTCATCTTTGGAGGGCTTTGGAGGGATTTCCGGTTAGATTTGAAGGAGAGAAGAAGGGGAAGATATAGAGAAGCATGAAAGGGCTCGCCGGCGCGGATCCGACGAGCTACACCATCAACCCTAGCTGACACCTTTGAGGGAGTTTTTCTTGTTTTTGTTTGATGGAATCTTTGTATGATGAACTCCTCCATTTTGTAATGCCGAACTAAACTCCCGAGGCTACTGGGCTCCCGGTGAACCTTGGGAGGAGACTTTGTATGAATGATCTTTATTTGCTTTGAATGATTGAGTTGTTTTGGTTGTTCATTTTTAATTCATCATCTTGTTGTTCATTTTACAATGGATGGCTTCCGTAGAATTGATTTCGAATGATACTTGTTTGGCGGGATGCTAGCTTGTATTAGGTCACTTGATGAGTTAAAGAGGGTTTCATGTATTAATACACCGGAGGTTCCTGGTGTTAGTAGCCTCCCGCGCGTTTAGGGTTAATTTAGCCGAGAGTGTGCATTAGATTAACCCTAATCAAGACTCCTTGTTCTCATTGACATCGTAGGGGTATCTTCTGGATAGAGGAACCCGTACTGGATTAGGACTACACTACGGAGGTTCCGGGGTAGTCGACATCTGAGTCTAGCGGACCAAAACCAAGCCAACCCTATCCTTTTGATTTCCATGATCATTCGCATTTAGTCTCTTCCCGGGGGAATCCTTGCCCGAGGCCTTCCCTAATTATTGGCTTCTTCGTCTCTAACTTTATTCCGGATTGAGCTTTATTTTATTTGCATTTATTTACTTGTTGATAAGTGCTTGTGTTATAGTACAACGAAGCGTTATTATCTTACATTGAGCATATCTTTTATCAGTTTTTATCACTAAATGGTGTGTATTTGTGTACTCTTGTGCATTGAAGGTTTGTGGAGCTAAATTGGAGAAGAAGAACGAAATTAGGTCGTGTTCGCCGATGTTGGGAAGTTTTCGGACCAAGTAAGGAACAAGGCACGAGCTTGACTTGTGAGTATGTGCCAACCTCCTTTGGAGGGACACAAAGGCAGTCACATTCACAACAAGTCTAACTCGTATAGCTTAGAAGAACTTCACAAAGAAGGAGACTTGAAGTAATCGGCACGACCTACCATTGTTTGTGTGCCCAACCAATGGCCTCGATGAAGAACAACGGATTCGGGAGCAATTCGGCGAGTACTGTAGCACAAATGTAGCATTTACTGTAGAGAAACACTGTAGCAAGCTACTGTTCATTTTCTGCTGAAAATCAGGATTTCAAAGGATTCACACGGGCGTGTGGAAATTCCACACGGCCATGTGAAGCCCCCGATAAGTCCGATTTTAAAGCTACGATTCAACATTATAAAAGGGGATTTTGGAGACCTTTTGGGATATCTTTTGACTTATCTTTATCCTTAACTTGGGGAGTGCGGCTAGGGTTTTGGAGAGGATTTTGTGGAGGTTTAGCGCGCGTCATCGGCATCGTTACCGACTTTTGATGGCCGCACAAGACCATGGCTACACCATATACAAGGGGGTTTTCATCAATGTCTTTGATTTGTACTTTCTTTTCTATTTTGATGAACATGTATAGTTCCATGAGGAGCTAAACCCCTTGTGGGTATTCGGACTTGTAAACTCTAGGGTTTTTTTTGTTTCTTTGATATTGTTATTATGCTTTTCCATTATTGATGAATAAAATTTGAGTTTCAATCTTAATTTCATCTTTTTAATGTTTTCCCTTAGATGTGACACTAGGGTTGAGAATAATTTAGGGTACCCCTTAGAGGTGTGACAACTCTTTGAGGGTTAGACTACTTGAGATTGAAGAGGGTTGAGAGGGAGAGTTGTGAGGTAGCGATATACCCCTTTCCCTTCCGACGTGGTTTCTCCCTACCTCCGTTTCCTTGATTTCATAGCGGTCGAAATAGAGTCAAGTGCTAGGCAGATAAACTCCCCTGGGGCTTAGTTACGCAAGTAACAGAGTGAAGGGTTGAAGTGAATCCTACACGCGGGGGCTTAATCTAGACTAGGGTTCTTCCACCTGGACCAAAGGATTAGAACTACACATAGGAACAGGTTTTACCACTAGGAATCCCTAGAGCTTAAAGCAATCCCACGTAGTGTGAGGTTTAGGTAGATATATTCCCCTAGGGCTTAGTCGTGCGAACGACAGAGTGAAGGGTGACGTGAATCCTAATACTGGGGGCATAATGATGGGGTTAGTCATGGTTGTCCTTAGGTTTGGGACCGTGAGTCTAAGGATTTCCTCGACTCAATTAACATCAATAGGAAAGTATAATAGCATAGATCCTAGAGGTAGCTTGCCCAAATACCCTATTTCATTCATTGCTAGTCCTCTCTATTCTCTTTTACTTGCACTTTCTGATCTTCCATCTTTCTATTTAATTTCTTGTCTTTTATTCTGTTTGCTTCTACATTCACTCATTGATCCAGATATTGCTTTTCCATACACCGCATAGCTTAATTAGTGAAATCTTGTATTCTAAATCCCTATTCCCTGTGGATTCGACTACCCTCTCACCAAGGTAAATTTTATTACTTCGACAAACACATGCACTTGCGGGATACACGAAATTGGTCGTGTCACTTGTTTTTATTATTTCAATATCGCTTCAACCTTGTTTCGATCAACTAGAAAGTGACTTCCAAAAGGAAGTAATAGTAGATCTCGGGCCCTAGGGAATACGACCCTCCTTGTGAGGTTATTATTTGACGACCCATGCACTTGCGGCCGGGGAGTCGCGTGCTAGCTCTGTAGCTAGTCGCGCACTCACTCATCAGGTATTTTATTACTTTGACACCCATGCACTTCCGGTGTATACACGTAATTTGGATACATTTCAAGCAATGATCCCTTTTATGCATTGTTTTTAATTTCTCCTTGCTTGTAGAATGCTTCTTTTGCATGCTTTTGCTGAACATAAGGCCGAGCAATTTCAATTGTTCTTTCTAAATGCTTTAATATTTTATTTTTACTTAAGGACAAGCAAAAGCTTAAGTGTACAGAAGTTTGATAAGTGCTCATGTATAAGTGATATGAAGTATTCTTTTGCGCATTTGGGGTTGTAGAGATGAATTGGAAGAAAAGAAGAAAAAATAGATCATGGACGTAATGGTTGAGAAGACTCTCGGACTAAATAAGGACCAAAGCACAAGTTGCAGACATGTGAGTGTGTGCCAACGTCTAAAGTGCTCAAGGGATTATAAAAATTGGAGGGGCACGAAGGCAGTCACACTGATGTAGTCCAACTTGTGTAACATCGAAAATCTTCATCAATGTAGCGAAAGAAAGAGGCAACATGACCTACCGCATAGTTTTGTGCCCAACTTGGCGGTCTCCATGAAGAAAATGAAGTCTGAAGCAATTTTGGCGCCAGTACCATAGCAGTTGCTGTAGCAAAACAATGAGACAAAAACTGTAGCAGATTACTGTTCACAACGTACAAGAAATCCAATTCCTGAAATTCCACACGGCCATGTAGATGCCCGATTTCAGCCCTATAAATACAATAATTTGAGATTTATTTGGGGATCCTTTTCCTATCTTTCGCCTAACTTTCGGAAAGAGCACAGCTAGGGTTTGAAGAGGTTTTTTCATGTCTTTTGGAGTGGTTCTATGGCATCGACATCGAGTTTCTTTGGAGGAGATCTATTGGGGGAGCTTTTGTCGGTATCGATTCGGTAAGGTGTACCCTAGGTTTGACAAGGGAACCTTTGTAGAAGATGAAGCCGCTCCACAAGACCATCTATACGGACTACAAGGGGGTTTTCTTTATGGTTTCTATGCATATGATTTCAATCCTTTTGTTGATCTTGTATTTGTCCATGGAGAGCTAAACCGATAGTGGGTGCTTGGACTAGTAAACCCTGTGATGACTTTGTTTCATTGACTTTATTATGCTTCTTTAATTGATGATTTTAATTGAGTTTCAATACTGAATGTTAATTATATGATTTTTCCTTATATGTGACATTAGGGTTGAGAATCCATGTAGGTAATCCTTTGAAGGTGTGACAACTTCACTAGTGTTAAACTAAGAAAGATTGAAAAGGGTCAAGAGGGTGAGTTGAGAGGTAGCTGAACATCCCCTTTTCCTTCCAACGTGATTTATCATACCTCCACGTTCCAAGAGTTTTTTGTGATCACAATAGAGTAAACTGCTAAGAGATGAACTCCACTGGGGCTTAGTTGAGCGAGCAACATATTGAAGTGTTGTAGTGATGATAAGTGTCTAAATGTATGCATTCTAGTACACGTATTTGTTGCACTTTGCATGTATATTATGACATTTTGATGCCCGATTTATGCTTAATCGAGTATTATTTTCTTTGTAGGGCATGTCGAAGCCATGGATAACACGAAGACATAATTTGGGCAAAAAAGAGAAGAAAAACCGGTGGGTCTTCGGGCAGCTGGTGGTGGGTCATGGAGAACACGTACTGAAGCACTGTAGCAGTTACTGTAGCAGCTGGTGGGTCTTCGGGCAAGAAAACCCTAAGATTTTCCCATGACCCTCACGGCCCCGTCCGCTACCCAGTGAGGCACTTCCAGAGATCGCAACATAATCCTCACTGCCCAGTCTGCGACCCAGTAATGACTTTCCAGAAATTTTTGCTTATGCTTCACTGCCCAGTTAACTACCCAGTTAACCACCCAGTTAACTACCCCGTGAGGCTCGGGATTTGGGGTTTCCTGGATCCAATCTACATCCATACGGCCCCCTTCACGGCCTGTATGCTTCAGGGGTATAAATTGGGAGTTCTAGGGCTCAACAAAGGACCTTTTGGCCGGTATATTGAAGGAGAGAACGAAGACACCTTTTAGAAGACGACAATTTGGAGCCAAAGAAGGAGGCAAGAGCATTACCAACAAGGGGAGAGCTTCACCATCAAGGGAGCAAGGTGCCAAGCCGAGGGGAAGCATCATTTGGAAATCTTTTGGGCGATGGAAAGCGTCATTCGGCTGGAGCTCCACCTTCTTCTTCATCATTTCACCTAGGGAGTGTCATTTATGAGCTTTTTGTGTGATTTGCTTTACTTTGTTGTTATGGTTTGTATGATGGCACACTAGACCCCCAAGGCCACCGGATGTCGGTGAACCTTGGGGTGTTCATCATGTATTTTGGATGATTTGCACTTAATATCATGTTTGGGTTGATTTATGAATTTGTTCATTGTATTTCATGCCTAGAGCTACTTGAAGGAGAAATTCGTAGCTCTTTATTGTGTTGTACATGTAGACGTGACCTACTCGCGTGTATTAGATCTTTCATAAACAAATAGGTGTTTCTTGTATTGATATTACCGAGAAATTGGGTATCAATAGACCTCCGATCTATAAGGGTAAACTAGGGTTTAGGAGACCCTTATATTGGGATCTCCTTGTACTTAATGCAATCGTAGGAATACCGGTTAGGAAGAAATTCCACTAGGTATTCTTATGGGATTAGGGTTCAATCGCCGAGAAATTGGGGTTGATCTAATCTTGAGATCCTTTGGTCTAAATCACCCGAACTATCTTTTTACGATTCATCCATGTTTCATGATTACCCCTCAAGGGAATCTGCATCCATAAGCCTTCACACATCACTGTAGCACTTGCAACCGTTTGTTTGACTTTTAATTTGCTTTTACATATTGTTCTTGTTAGAGTACCACAATCATGCTTGAGATGTTAGGTTAGAAAATAGGTGATGAAGGAGTAATAGTAGATCCTTAGCCCCGTGGAATACGATCCTTGCGCTTTTGCACTAGGTATTACTTGGCGACGCCGTACACTTACGGGATTCCTCTCACTAAGTGAATCTTATTGCTGGAGCTTAATTGTGACTAGAGTTCCTTCTTCTGGACAAAAAAGTTAGAACTCTATTAAGGAATAGGGTTTATCACTTGGAGTTCTCAGAACACCAAGCAGCCACGCACAGTGTGAGACATTAAGAGCATCCCTTTCCATCGGGGCATAGTGTACATGGCTAGTCACGATTGATGATGGGCGAGTACGCGACACTCTAAAGTGTGAGCACACAACTCCCCTGCTGCAAGTGCACTTAGCGTCAAGTAATAACCTCTCACACGAGAATAAGAGGGTCTTATTCCCAAGGGGTCCAAGATTTCTTATTACTTAGTCCTAGGTATCACTATCTAGTCTAGCAAATCAAGAGTTTTTGTATTAGACAAAATGGACTAAGGAACACCATGTTGGCTAATGAAGATAGCAAGTAATAATAAGCTCAAAAGGCCTCGAGCGAGGATCCCCTTGGAAGAAGAACAAGTAAGGATTAATTTAGGAGATTGAGTGCTAAGTTGGCTAGGTTTGGTCCGCTAGACTCGGTAGTCGACTACCCTGGAACCTCCATGGTGTAGCCCTAATCCAATACGAGTTCCTCTATCTAGAAGATACCCCCAAGATGATTTTGGAAATAGGGAGTCTTGCCTAGTGTAATTCTAATGCTCGCTCTTGGCTAGAATCACTCTAAAGCTCGGGGGAGGGGGGACCGGCTACCTGCACCCGAAACCTCAGATGTACCATTAGATTGAATCCCCTTCAATTTATGTGGATCGAGTACAAGGTCGCATCCCACGTATCCAAGTACAATTGATAAGATAAATCACAAAGTTCTCATATGATTCACTACAATCAAGTACACATAGAATGAAACTGATAAACGCTTAAATATACATATTTCCTATGTATTCGGGTGTATGTATTGCGTATTTTATATGAGTTGATGCCCATTTTTGGTCTGACCTAGTTTCTTTCGTGTTACAGGTACCAATGAGACCCCAGTGAGCTCGATGATAGATTTGAGAAGAAATCGGCATCGAAAACACTGTTTATGAGCCCGGGGGGGGGGGGGGGGGGGGGGCTGTAGCAACCACTATAGCACGAAGACTTGAAGAACGGCTTGGTCAGGAGATTCATGCGAGCGCAGTGGAGGCCGCATGTACACGGTAGCAATTTTACTGTAGTGGTACTGTAGCAACTTACTCGCTTTTCGGGATTTCTCGGAAATTTTCTCTCCCTGCATGCAGGGCCGCATGGGAGGCTGCATAGCTCGCTGGAATGTGTTTTTAAAGAGGATTAGGGCATTTTTCTTGGGATCTTCAGCCACCTCTTCTCCTCGATCATCATCTCGGACATCAAGGCTCCGGGAGAAGGCATTTTTGAGGAGCAAATCGAAAGGAGAAGGAGATCATACTCGAGGAAGAGCATCTAGGAGCTTCCCGGCGCGGATCCAACAAGTTCTCATCACCACCTTCTAGTTTTCATTTGAGGGGAGTTGTTATGAGCTTCATCTTGTATTTCTTGTTTTGTATACATCCTCCTTTGTTGATGATGAACTAGACTCCGAAGGTCACCGGGCATCCTGTGAACCTTGGGATGAACTTGCTTGTTAGGATGTTTTGAGTATGTTTTTGGTATTTAGTTTGGTTGTGGTCTAAGATTTGTGTTCTTTATTGTATCAAATTGCATGAGAACTCTGTGGTTTGAATTCTAGGTTGTACTTGGTTGCGTGACCATCGCCCTTGTACTAGACACGCTTGGCTTAGAAGGGATACATGTACGAATACGCCGTGACCATTGGGTATTTGTGCCCCTCCACTAATTGGGGAAGAACCTAGATATTGAGTTCGACCCTAATTAGAGATTTCCCTAAGCGTTATGCGATCGTAGGAGGATTTGGGCGGAAGACATTCCGTATTCCAATACTCGTACCAGATTAGGGGTTATCATCGTGACCATCGGGGTGGCCTACTTTTGGACATCTCTTGGCCTAACCACTATTACCTTCATTACTTTAGCATCCTTCTAGCTTTAGTAGTCCAGAGGGGATCCTCACCCAGGGACCTCGCACTCTTATTGCTAATTGTTTCCTTAATGTGCTTGTGTGGTGTGCCTTAGTCCACTTGTTTATAGTTTTCTCTTTTTGTTATTTTTCTTATCTTGTTTCAAATCTATATTTGGTAGACTAGACAGTGTCATCTAGAGGGAAGTAATAGCAGCTCTTGGGACCCTATGGAATACGACCCCCTCGTGCTTGCGCGAGGGGTATTACTTGACGAGCCGTGCGCTTGCGGTCAAGTCATCAAGTTTTTTGTGCCGTTGCCGTGCACTTCCAAGGATGCTAGGAAACCCTTTAGTTCACTGATTTAGTCATTTTTTATTTCCTTTTGTAAATTTTGGTCTTTGTATGTGTCCTTTACCATTTTGTGCATATTTATTTATTTTACTTCTTTCTTGTTTTCTTTGATAGCTTATTAATTTTAATTTTGTTTGCTTATACAGGGCCATGGACCATAGAGAAAGATTATTGGCCACAAGAAACTATGCATTTAAGAAAGCAATGGAAGAATATTCTGCCATGAGAGCACGCCAAAGCAATCCATATCATAATGACTACTATCCATATTGGCAAGGGCACCAAAATTTTTCTACACATCATTATACCCAACAATGGGAGCACCCTTACCAAGGATTGCCATAAGAACCCTCCTTTCAAGAACCATGGCATTACCACCCTCCAGTCGTTCAAAGTAGGCCACTTAATGAATGGGGCTTCAATACACAAGATGTGCTTAAAAGATTTATGATGAATTCGGATGGTGAACTTGAAGCCATGAATTCCAAAAATTTTAGTGCCCATCTGTGTCTTCCAAGTGTGGAAAACAAGATAGGAGTGTCTTCAAATATATCGACGGAGTTGCCACGCACTAGAGAAGACCTACCTCAGATTGACACTAGTTTGGAAGATAACATAGGTGAAATTGAGGTGTAAATTGATGTTGAGATGTGGAAGATTGAAGAAGCAGTTGAGGTATCATCTATACCTTGTGAGAAAATGATAGATGATCCAATTCAAGGTGAAGTTGAAGAAGAGAGAGAGGAGGATGACATCATGGCAATGGAAGAATGTGAGGAAGTGGAAAAAGCTCCATGGACAACATTTGAAGATGCTACTTGCCTCAACATTGATCATTCAACAAGCCAATCAATAATCTTTAAGTGCAGAAAAGAAACTTCGGGAATTGTATTTGATGATGTGGGTAGAAAGCTAAGACCATCCTTGAACCCACCGATGCCGGGCTTGGACAATTCCCAACCAAAAATATTTCAGTGGCGGCCCAAGCAAATTTTGTGGGCAATGGTTGACTATTCAAGATGGGTTAGGAGAAGAAATGTGGAAAGGATGTTAAAGCCACAAATCGATCCACCTTGCAAAGATTGACAAGTTATCAACCCAACTTGTTCCCTTGGAAACCCAAACAACACTTATGGGTAGTTCAAGGGCATCTTAAAGGAATTCTTGCCGGGAACAAAGAAGAAGTGGGGAGGAGGTTCAAGCCATCTAAGGATCCGCCCAAGTTTAAGTTGCACAACTCTCGGCCCAAGCCTTTTCCATGGAGGCCAAAAGGTTGCTCATGCATTGCCTCCAAATTTGCATCATCCCGGAAGGTATGTTTCATATTTCTTGGTAGTTCTTATGCAACCTCTTGCCAGGATGAACACACCGTTTTCAAGCCTCCTTAGGTAAGAAAAAGGTACGTAAAGCTAATGACGTTAAAATTAAAATTCATAACATGTGTGTTTTCATATTTTGGTGTGTTTTCTTGCTTGAGTGTTCTTTGTTTTCAAGTGTGTGATTGTGGTTAGTTAGTCGTTTTTCATAATTTATTTACTTGTGTTCATTCATGGTACTTGTGAGTTCTTTGTGTTATCATTCATCTTCATGCATCAATTATCATGTTTTGGGTGTTGTAGGTGAATTCGGCATTGTTTTTATGTGATTTTGGGGTGTTTGGATGGGTATTTGATGTAACAACTGGAAACCGCCCGTTTATTGGCCGCACATGAGCCCGCATATGCATCCAGAGAGTGGTGCGGCCTGCTATGCGGCCACATAGTAGGCCGCATAGGCATCCAAAGAGTGGTGCGGCCTGCTATGCGGCCGCATAGAAGGCCGCATAGGCATCTAGAGAGTGGTGCGGCCCCTTGTGCGGCCGCACAAGTGCCCTCATGGACTCTCGGGCTGAACTTTATAATGGGTACCCTTTCACCATTTCCTTCATAACTTTCTCATTTCTCATCCATTTTCCTTCATTCTTTTACCGTTTTTCTCCATTTTTCTTCCTCTACATGAATCTCATGCCTCCAAGGACTTAATTTGCATGATTTATTGGAGGTTTCACCATCATCCTCACCGATCTTCGCCGATTCAAGCTTTGAAGCCATAACTTGTGTTTTGAAGCAAACTTGTTTCTTTTTCTTGATTTTCATGCTTATCTTGCTTCAAACTTTGGGGGATGTTGTATGAATGTGTAATTATTGATTTATTTGTATTTTGAAACATTATTTGTAAATTTTTGGGCTTCAAAAACAAGGGGAAACTCTACCTCTTTCAAGACTGTGCTACAGTAACTTTGGGCTGAAATTTCTCTTAGATTTATTTGTTCACTTGTAGCATCATTGTAAATTTTCTACAACACTTGCAATAAAAAGAATTGAACTTCATGCTTTTGATTGCACAAAGAACTTGCTTGGATTATCACTTGTTTAATTGTTTTTGTTATGTTAGTTAATTGCTTGCATGCTTGTGTGTGTTCTTGTTTCTTGTTGTATCTTCTTTTTGGGTGAGTGATGGATGCCTTGAGTTGATGTTCTTTTCTACCTTGCAGGGCAAAATTTGGACATCAAGCACACTTCCCATCTCCTTTATCTACCACGAAGCTTTGGTGGTCACCCCGATCTCATGGACTTCAAGACTAATGTTTTAAGAATCAGGGAAGTTCACGAAACCCTCCTACTATGTTTTTATTGTCTATATTGTTGCATTTCATTGCTTAGGCACATTGAGGGCAATGTGCATCTTTAAGTGGGGGGTGGACTTGGATTTTCGTGAAATTTGCAATTGCATGCTTGGATTACCTATGATAGCTATGATTTTAGTGTTTAGCACTTCCTAGCTTGAGAGAATGGTAGAAGTGAGTTGTATTCTTATACTATGCTTGAATGATGCCCTGTTTTATCTTTAGTGCTTTTCCATGCTCTTTCATGATTACTTCCACCTTATACTCTCCAACCAACCCATTATGATGATTTTGGTATTAGACTGTTAAATTCCTTCTTCAATATTCTTTTAAGAGCTTTTGAGTTCCTTCGTGTCTTCTATAGCCTTAAGTGAACTTTTGTGACAGGTTACCAAGGGACATGAGATACAGTGTGTAAAAAAAAAGGTGGAGTTTATAACAGTATTCCTCTGCTAATACAGCATGAATGCGTCTATGTAGACTGTAATTGAATAGGTTGGGTGGCTCTTGTGCCTAATCATCATGTGCATCCTTCTGAAAATTTGTTGTGCAGTCTATGTTAGTCAGACTCAATAAAAAAAAATTGTTTATTTGTGAAAAAGGAAATAAGTATCTCTACTGCATCCCTTGGAACTTGTTGTACAGTCACTTAAGTGCTAGAGTTTTATTTAGGAACCCAAAAGACTTTTGACTGAGTATTGAAGATTTATTTAACTGTCTAATTCCACTCTCACCATATGTGGGGTGAGTGGACCCCTGGGGTAATCCAGGATGTAGAGGTTAAAGTTGGGAGCCAGCACACACTCACGGAAACACTTTGGATAAAACAGGGCTACCATTACTCGATAGCTCATTATACAGCTCACTTTCGAGATTTCTTTCCACCTATGCTGGTGGTGTACTTTACAATTGAGCTTGAGGTCATATGTTTTAGTCGTTTATCATCGTGCCCCTATTTTTCATGTGTGTTTGCTTGGGGACAAGCAAATGCTTAGGTGTGGGGATGTTTGATAAACACCTAAATATACTTATTTCCTATGTATTCGGGCATATGTATTGCATATTTTTATATGAGTTGACGCCCATTTTTGGTCTGAACTGGTTTCTTTCGTGTTACAGGTACCAATGAGACCCCAGCGAGCTCGACTTCTTCTCCTCCATCATCATCTAGGACATCAAGGCTCCGGGAGAAGGCATTTTTTAGGAGCAAATCAAAAGAAGAAGGAGATCATACTCGAGGGAGAGCATCTAGGAGCTTGCCGGCGGGGATCCGACAAGTTCTCATCGCCACCTTCTAGCCTTCATTTGAGGGGAGTTGTTATGAGGTTCATCTTGTATTTCTTGTTTTGTATACATCCTCCTTTGTTGATGATGAACTAGACTCCCAAGGTCACCGGGCATCCGGTGAACCTTGGGATGAACTTGCTTGTTTGGATGTTTTGAGTATATTTTTGGTATTTGGTTTGGTTGTGCTCCAAGCTTTGTGTTTTTTATTGTATCAAATTGCATGAGAACTCTGTGGTTTGAATTCTAGATTGTACTTGGTTGCGTGACCATCGGCCTTGTACTAGACACGCTTGGCTTAGAAGGGATACATGTACGAATACGCCGTGACCATCGGGTATTTGTGCCCCTCCACCCATTGGGGAAGAACCTAGATATTGAGTTTGACCCTAATTAGAGATTTTCCTAAGCGTTATGCGATCGTAGGAGGATTTGGGCTGAAGAGATTCCGTATTCCAATACTCGTACCGGATTAGGGGTTATCATTGTGACCATCGGGGTGGCCTACTTTTGGACATCTCTTGGCCTAACCACTATTACCTTCATTACTTTAGCATCCTTCTAGCTTTAGTAGTCCCGAGGGGATCCTCGCCGGGGGACCTCGCACTCTTATTGCTAATTGTTTCCTTAATGTGCTTGTGTGGTGTGCCTTAGTCCACTTGTTTATAGTTTTCTCTTTTTGTTATTTTTCTTATCTTGTTTCAAATCTATATTTGGTAGACTAGACAGTGTCATCTAGAGGGGAGTAATAGCACCTCTTGGGACCCCAGGGAATACGACCCCCTCGTTCTTGCGCGAGTGGTATTACTTGGCGACCTGTGCGCTTGTGGTCAAGTCATCAGAAACCAAGCAACAAACCAACAATAATTCATAAACAAAATCATCATCCATGCATACAAGCTCTCCTCCCAAGGTTCACATGATGCCCGGTGGCCTTGGGAGTGTGGTTCCATATAACAAAGAGAGAATACAAGAAATGATCAATGACAAAGTTCATAAAAACTCAATTATATGTAGTCTAGAAGGTTATGACAAGAGCTCGTCAGATCCGCATCGTCGAACTCCACGATGTTCTTCATTGAATATGACCTTTCTCTCTCTTGAGTTCTAGCTTCTTCAAACCACCTTCCAAAAACCCTTTGTCTCGCCGGTGAACTACTGCGATATGGATGGTGGAGAATGATGGAGGTGATGGTGGAAAATATTATAGGAGAATGGTGGCTGAAGTCAGTCTCCAAAATGTCATAAGTTGGCTTTTAAAAGCTCACAAGACAAGTTCAGCCCGTGTGTGTGTGGGTGGTGTGTGTCCCGCACACAGCCCACACACCTTTTTGTCTCCTTCGTCCGGGCCACACGTTGGCCACACACTGCTATAGTAAAAGTGTTACAGAGATATTGGTACAGTACATCTGTTACATTGAATAGCTTGAAAATTCACTCTTTTCTTGCCCAAAACCTAAGGATGCGTGTGAGCTTCAATAAATTCTTGGATTTATGACCAAACAAGGCTTATTCATGCACTAGATGATCCTCCGATGAGTTGAACATGCATCAGAGTCATACAAATATGCATGAAAGTACATAAATATACATATAATAAAAGTGATGTATTTAGACACTTATCAAATACACCCCACTTAAGTGTTTGCTTGTCCCCAAGAAAACAAACATGAAGACTAAGAGGGATTGATAAATGGCTAAATACACAACCTCAGGCATAGATGTAAGTGTACAATAGCAATGGTAAAATTCAAGATACTAAGCTAGAACCACTTAACAAATTTTGTGCATTCATCGGCAATATTATGGTGTGTGTGTACAGCCCCTCTATCTCGAAAGCTTGTAATCCAAGTTAGGTAGACAGAACCCCAAGGACAAAATCTTGAGGCAGGTCATGCCACTTAGTGGAACTCAGCCTTGAAGTGGTAGAGATGCCCCTAGTAAACTCCCATAGATCTTTCCACTTTTGTTCGAACAACCACCTGTTATAAAACTTTATTTTGTTCTATAGGCACATTTTTTTTCTGGACTAACATGAACTGCAAATCCACATTACCTGGAGCTTTGCATATTCATATATATGTGCTCATGCCTTTATAGCTGTTGGCTGGAGGAACATTCTGGTTAGGAGCAAAAACCCCAAGCTACTTTACTAGTAGGGTAGAGGAGCACTGTCCCTTTTTTATTTATTAAATTTTCCCTTTTTATTTACAATGTTGAGAAAAAAAACAGCATAGACAAAAAAAACAGCATAGACTTGAAGAACGGCTTGGTCAGGAGATTCATGCGGGCTACCATGCGAGCGCAGTGGAGGCCGCATGTTTACTGTAGCGGCAATGTAGCAACTTACTCGCTTTTCGGGATTTCTCGGAAATTTTCTCTCCCCGCATGCGTTGCCGCATAGGAGGCCGCATATCTTGGGGTCTTCGGCGACTTCTTCGGCGACTTCTTGGGGTCTTTTTTCTTGGGGTCTTGGGCGACTTCTTCTCCTCCATCATGATCTAGGACATCAAGGCTCCGGGAGAAGGCATTTTTGAGGAGCAAATCAAAAGAAGAAGGAGAACATACTCGAGGGAGAGCATCTAGGAGCTTGCCGGCGGGGATCCGACAAGTTCTCATCACCACCTTCAAGCCTTCATTTGAGGGGAGTTGTTATGAGGTTCATCTTGTATTTCTTGTTTTGTATACATCCTCCTTTGTTGATGATGAACTAGACTCCCAAGGTCACCTGGCATCCGGTGAACCTTGGGATGAACTTGCTTGTTTGGATGTTTTGAGTATATTTTTGGTATTTGGTTTGGTTGTGGTCTAAGCTTTGTGTTTTTTATTGTATCAAATTGCATGAGAACTCTATGGTTTGAATTCTAGGTTATACTTGGTTGCATGACCATCGGCCTTGTACTAGACACGCTTGGCTTAGAAGGGATACATGTACGAATACGCCGTGACCATCGGGTGTTTGTGCCCCTCCACCTATTGGGGAAGAACCTAGATATTGAGTTTGACCCTAATTAGAGATTTTCCTAAGCGTTATGCGATCGTAGGAGGATTTGGGCTGAAGAGATTCCGTATTCCAATACTCGTACCGGATTAGGGGTTATCATTGTGACCATCGGGGTGGCCTACTTTTGGACATCTCTTGGCCTAACCACTATTACCTTCATTACTTTAGCATCCTTCTAGCTTTAGTAGTCCCGAGGGGATCCTCGCCGGGGGACCTCGCACTCTTATTGCTAATTGTTTCCTTAATGTGCTTGTGTGGTGTGCCTTAGTCCACTTGTTTATAGTTTTCTCTTTTTGTTATTTTTCTTATCTTGTTTCAAATCTATATTTGGTAGACTAGACAGTGTCATCTAGAGGGGAGTAATAGCACCTCTTGGGACCCCAGGGAATACGACCCCCTCGTTCTTGCGCGAGTGGTATTACTTGGCGACCTGTGCGCTTGTGGTCAAGTCATCAGAAACCAAGCAACAAACCAACAATAATTCATAAACAAAATCATCATCCATGCATACAAGCTCTCCTCCCAAGGTTCACATGATGCCCGGTGGCCTTGGGAGTGTGGTTCCATATAACAAAGAGAGAATACAAGAAATGATCAATGACAAAGTTCATAAAAACTCAATTATATGTAGTCTAGAAGGTTATGACAAGAGCTCGTCAGATCCGCATCGTCGAACTCCACGATGTTCTTCATTGAATATGACCTTTCTCTCTCTTGAGTTCTAGCTTCTTCAAACCACCTTCCAAAAACCCTTTGTCTCGCCGGTGAACTACTGCGATATGGATGGTGGAGAATGATGGAGGTGATGGTGGAAAATATTATAGGAGAATGGTGGCTGAAGTCAGTCTCCAAAATGTCATAAGTTGGCTTTTAAAAGCTCACAAGACAAGTTCAGCCCGTGTGTGTGTGGGTGGTGTGTGTCCCGCACACAGCCCACACACCTTTTTGTCTCCTTCGTCCGGGCCACACGTTGGCCACACACTGCTATAGTAAAAGTGTTACAGAGACATTGGTACAGTACATCTGTTATATTGAATAGCTTGAAAATTCACTCTTTTCTTGCCCAAAACCTAAGGATGCGTGTGAGCTTCAATAAATTCTTGGATTTATGACCAAACAAGGCTTATTCATGCACTAGATGATCCTCCGATGAGTTGAACATGCATCAGAGTCATACAAATATGCATGAAAGTACATAAATATACATATAATAAAAGTGATGTATTTAGATACTTATCAAATACACCCCACTTAAGTGTTTGCTAGTCCCCAAGAAAACAAACATGAAGACTAAGAGGGATTGATAAATGGCTAAATACACAACCTCAGGCATAGATGTAAGTGTGCAATAGCAATGGTAAAATTCAAGATACTAAGCTAGAACCACTTAACAAATTTTATGCATTCATCGGCAATAATATGGTGTGTGTGTACAACCCCTCTATCTCGAAAGCTTGTAATCCAAGTTAGGTAGACAGAACCCCAAGGACAAAATCTTGAGGCAGGTCATGCCACTTAGTGGAACTCAGCCTTGAAGTGGTAGAGATGCCCCTAGTAAACTCCCATAGATCTTTCCACTTTTGTTCGAACAACCACCTGTTATAAAACTTTATTTTGTTCTATAGGCACATTTTTTTTCTTGACTAACATGAACTGCAAATCCACATTACCTGGAGCTTTGCATATTCATATATATGTGCTCATGCCTTTATAGCTGTTGGCTGGAGGCACATTCTGGTTAGGAGCAAAAACCCCAAGCTACTTTACTAGTAGGGTAGAGGAGCACTGTCCCTTTTCTATTTATTAAATTTTCCCTTTTTATTTACAATGTTGAGAAAAAAAACAGCATCGACAAAAGTCCTTAAGATCCTATTAGGAGAAATGTCTAACACATCAAGGGACGAAACTACTCAAATGGGTTAGCAACTAAGAGGGTCACAAAAGTCACTGCTTTCCTAACCTAGGTGTCCAAGGTCCTACATAGGGCGTAAATGATGGAATGCTGAGAATGACACAAAATTCTTAATAGTGCTAGGTTGTAGATAGCTTAGCATCTATCATGGTTCTCTACTATCATACACTCACAGTTAAACATGCCATCCTTGGTTCAACAATCATGCAAACATTCCAAATTTCCCCATTTAAGTTCACGAAAATTATGAATACTCATGAAAGTATATACCCTCCCCCTAGAGTAGTACATTATCCCTAATGTACCTAAATTAGCAACTTGCAAAAAATGTGTAATTAAAGCAAAGTAAGAGGGTTTCATGAACTTCTCTGAGTCTCAAAGCATAAGTCTTGAAGTCCATGAGATCGGGGTGACCACCGAGGATTTCTGTAGATGTTTGGGGAGAAAGATGCATTTGATGTCCGAATTCAACCAGCAAGGTAGAAAGGCACATCATCTCAAGGCATCCATCACACACACATTAAACAAGAATAAAATCAATCAATCAATCAAACAAACAACAAAGCTAAGAACAAAGGAAACAAGAAACACAAATCACAATGTGTGGGTGTTCACGTGAAATTTTTCAAATCGTCGATGCATGGCAAACCTTGAAGATAAATGATATAAGTGTATGCATTTTCAAGTTTACAACATTCTCACATCAAAGAGAATGGGATTTAAAACAAATTTAAACAATGAAGATCAATAAAGATGAGAGATACACTTAAACCCAAAGCTAGATGACAAAGTTCAAAGATGATTGTGAAAACTCTATGAAAAAGGAATAGATCAACAAAATTAAAACTCAAAAATGATGAGAAACTTTAAGATCAATTAAAGGTTGGCCAAATGAGGATGTTATCTAAGAGGAAACATAAAAAAAATTGGAGAAAAATCGGGTGAAAGGAAGGGGATGAAATAAGCCCTGATGATGCTGAAATTTTGTTGAAAAATGGGCTGAAAATGCTATGTGCAGTTTGTATGCGGGCTGCGTACAACCTGTACACACTTCTGGAGCATGTGTGTGGCCTGGTGTTCTACCCGCATACCAGGCAGCACACCATACTGTCTAGTGCATGCGGGGTGATGTGCGGGCCGTACAACATCCCGCACATCCCTCTGGTTGGTATGTGTGGGTTGCATACAGCCCGTACACCGACCAAATGTGTTTTCTCGGCATTGAAATGTCATGAATCTCCTCCAAAAACTAACATTCTTAGCCCTACATGCATAAAACTCATTAAAAAATAAAGATGATCATAAGGTAATGAAGAACACACTGAGAATCACGAATGTAATGAAAATACTATCCAAGCATCGAAGCAATAAAATCATGAAACTGAGACATCCACAAAAAGCTTAACACAAAAACAAACACAGAACTAAGAAAAAAATAAAACATACAAAAATCAAAGTACAATACAAAATATAAAACCTTGGGTTTTGATAAGTGCTTGTGTTATAGTATCGCGAAGCGCTATTATCTTACATTAAGCATACCTTTTATCAGGTTTTATCACTAAATGTGTGCATTTGTGTTCTCTTGTGCATTGAAGGTATTGTGGAGCCTAATTGGAGAAGAAGAATGAAATTAGGTCGCGTTCGCCAATGTTGGGATGTTCTCGGACCAAGCAAGGAACGAAGCACGTATTTGGACTTGTGGATGTGTGCCAACCTCGTTTGGAGGGGCACAAAGGCAGTCACATTCACAACAAGTCCAATCCGTGTTACTTAGGAGAATTTCGCGAAAGAAGAAGACTTGAAGCAATCGGCGCGACCTACCGTTGCTTGTGTGCCCAAGTAATGGCCTCGATGAAGAACAATGAACCCGGGAGGTGTTTTGGCAAGTTACAATCCTGTTCAGCTGAAGATTAGAGTTCCAGAGAAGTCACACGGGCGTGTGGAAATTCCACACGGCCGTGTGAACCAGTTTCCAGCCAGACAGAGAAGTCACACGGGCGTGTGGAAATTCCACACGGCCGTGTGTTTGTGCAATTTCAGCCATCCAGTGAAGACACACGGGCGTGTGGAAATTCCACATGGCCGTGTGAAATTAATTTTTCAGCCGAGACAGAAGCTTCACACGGGCGTGTGGAAATCCCACACGGCCGTGTGAAGCCCCCGATAAGTCTAATTTTAAAGCCGCGATTCCACAATATAAAAGGGGATTTTTGCAACCTTTTGAGGCATCTTTCGACCTATCTTTTCCCCAACTTTCTGGAGTGCGGCTAGGGTTTCGGAGAGGATTTCGTGGAGGTTCTAGCGCATCGTCGGCATCGATTTCGAGGTTCGACGTTTGCACAAGACCACGGCCACACCAATTCGAGGGGGTTTTTCATTGATGTCTATGTTTTATGATTTATTTCTCACATTGATGAACATGTATAGCTCTATGAGGAGCTAAACCCCTCGTGGGGTATTCGGACTTGTAAACTTTAGGGTTTCTTATGTTTCTTTGACATTGATTATTATGCTTTCCATCGTTGATGAATAAAATTGAGTTTTTAATCTTGATTATCCTTTCATATTGTTTTCCCTTAAACGTGACATTATGGTTGAGAGCAATCTAGGCTTTCCTTTGGAGGTGTGACAACTCCTATAGGATTAGACTACTCAAGATTAAAGAGGGTTGAGAGGGAGAGTTGTGAGGTATCAATGTACCCCTTTCCCCTTCGATGTGATTTCTCCCTACCTCCGATTCCTTGATTTAATAGCGGTCGAAATAGAGTGAAGCAATAGGTAGATAAACTCCCCTAGGGCTTAGTTACGCAAGTAATAGAGTTGAGGGTTGTAGTGAATCCTATTTGCTGGGGCTCAATCTAGACTAGGGTTCTTCCACCTGGACCAAAGGGTTAGAATTACGTATAGGAACAGGTTTAATCATTAGGAATCCCTAGAGCATAATGCAACTCCACATAGTGTGAGGTTTAGGCAGATGGACTCCCCTGGGGCTTAGTCATCTAGGTGACAGAGTGAAGGGTGTTGTGAATCCTAATACCGGGGCATAGTGTTGGAGTTAGTCACGGTTGTCCTTAGGTTTGGGACCGTGAGTCTTAGGATATCCTCGACTCAATTGACATCAATAGGAGAGTATAATATCATAGTCTTGCACTTGAAACATAGACCCTAGAGGTAGCTTGTCCGGATACCCCCCTTTTATTCATTGTTAGTCCTTCTTGATTTTCCAACTTGCATTTCTTTCTTCCATCTCTCTATTTAGTTTATTGCTTTGCATTATTTTCACTCATCAATCTTATTATCGTTCTCCGTATTCTGCATAGCTTAATTAGTGAAACCTTATATTCTATCTCCCTATTCCCTGTGGATTCGACTACCTTCTCACCAAGGTAAATTTATTACTTCGACAAACCCGTGCACTTGCGGGATACACGCAAGGGGTCGTGTCAGGTTGCCTCCCAAGAAGCGCTTGTTTAACGTCACGAGCTTGACGTACCTCTCTTACTTCATTGAGGTTTGAAGATGGTGTGCTCCTCCAGGGCAAATGTGGCATAACTACCACCAAAGAAGATAAAACATACCTACCAAGATGGTACAAGTGTGGAGAGCATGCTAAACTACCTTTTGGCCTCCGCGGAAAAAGCTTGGGTCGGGAATTGTGCAATTTGAACTTAGGCGGATCCTTGGATGGCTTGAACATCATCCTCATTTCTTCTTTGGTGCTGACAAGGTTTATTTGGAGCACCCCAACAAAGTGTTTTTGTTCTCCATGGGAAAAGCTTCGGCCGAGAATTATTCAAGCTTAACATAAGAGGGTCCTTGAGTGACTTCAACTGTGGAGTTTCGGTCTCTTTGCCCTTGTTTGTTGTTTCGATTGTCTTAGTGGTTGTTGTCATTTTCCCATTAAGTTTTCTTTGAATCTTTTTGTCAAATCTTCGAAGTTGGTTGCTGGGTGTTTGAGCGTCTTTTGGTCGTGTTTTAGAGGAGTTTTAAGGGTGTATGGGCTGTGCACAGACCACACAAGACTGTGTGGGGCTGTGCACAGGCCGCATAGAGGCCGCACACCCCAGGCAGAGGGGTGTGCGGCTGGTGTGCGGGCTGTACACCACCCGCACACCCATCTGCCGAGTGTGTGCGGCTGGTGTGCGGGGCCACACACCACTTGCACACCTCTCTGCTGGGTGTGAGCGGCTGGTATGCGGGGCAGCACACCACCCGCATCCTGGCTTATTTAAACCCGCTCCTAGCTTTGTTTCATCATTTCTTTTCTCCCAAACTCCTCTTTCTCCTTATCCTCTCTTCCTCCATCATCTCTTGGGGTTCTAAGGCTGATCTAGAAGGAGTTTTTGAGCTTGAAACTTGGATCAACAAGTTGGTTATTCTTAAGATCAAGGTATGCTTTCATCCATTTGTTCCTTCCTGTTTGTTCTTTGGTGATGATGGTTAGGGATGATCATGAACCCTTATGAGAGCTTGATTATTGTCTCTTTTCTTCCTCTTTGAAGGCTAATCTTGTGAGGGATGAGTTTATTGAGTTGTATGGCTTTAACTTCATGAAATCCTTGAACCTTCAAAACCCTAATCCAGGAATTTACTGTAGCACCGAACATGTTAGGTCATCCTTTCTTCCCTTGTTTGTTTTATGAGTTGTGAAAGGTCTTCTTCTTGCTAGAACTCTTTACTATGGTGTTTAGCAAACCCTAGAAGCAACCATTCCCCATTTTGAGCATTCTTTCTTCATCATAGTTAACCAAGTGTTTGATGATGTTTGGTTGATTGTTTGGTTGTTTAATGGCTTCTAGGAGGTGAGGCTTCAAGTAAGGGCAAAGAACCGGTGGAGAAGTGACTTCGAGGCATTTTGCTCGCCAAGTTTGTTAGTGGGAAATTACCAAAGTTGGACTATGATTCATGCATGATATTTCTTGATATTAAGTTTCTTGATTTGAATTTATAAAATCCTTATTGCTAAACTTATTCAAAACCTAGAATGATGTTTACAATCATGATGATTTATGAGATAGGCGTATTTCTTGAATTCCGCCAAAGTGCATATAAGTTGCTTATGATTTTGAAACTCTATGTTCAAAATACATGTTTTAAGCTATTTGTTTTCAAGATAATTGATGTTCTCATCATGATGAACAAAGGCATATAAAAACAAGTTGATTTTCATGTTATTAATGCAATGCTCAAAGTGTATTTTCAAAAGACACCTTTATATGATACTTTTGATGAAAATGGTTTCATTATTGATATTTTGATCAAATTGATCACACTTGGAGTGAGAATTGCCATTGTGAACACTTATTGTCTCTTACTGAGAATTATGTTATCATGATGTATATATATTGAGCCTACGAACCAAGCTATTGTTTAAATTCTTTGTTAGTGACATGGGAGCCGAGCTCCAGAACTTGCTGCAGTAAGAAATGGATGGTTTCCATGGGCCGACCTATATAGAGGTGGCGTGGAATACTGTCAAAAATGGTTATGCCATGTCAGGTGGGACCGTACATCCTTGACATGGGTATAGTTGGGTTGTTCGGAGTCACCACTTGAACTTCCCAGTGGCCAATGCCAAGATATGCGCATCTTGGCAGCTCCCAACCTAACCAAGGCAATGGTTAGCGACGGAATGTTTTCAGGCCATTCTGGACATTTTCATGATTTATGATCGATGAGTTTTTCATTTTTAAGCATTTTGTCATTCGATTCTATCAATAAGAATTGTGCTTATATTAGGTCCAGGATGGCATGCGTTTTCATGATAATTTCAAAGAACCTCTATTTGTATTTCAATGAGAAAAGCTATGTTCTTATGAGATATTTGTTACTCAAAGCATGTTTCATTGTTATTGAGTATTGAAGTATTTTTATGATGTTTTATTTCAATTTGATCATGCTTGAACTATAGTCCTGTGACTAACCCCTCACTGAGTAACCTAGTTACTCACCCCTCTCTCTTCCTCCCAGGTGATAGCTCAGCTTAGGGGTGAAGACGTGAAGTGCTTGGCAAGAGTCACCTTTGTACCCTTATTTTGAGTTGTGTATGTTCTTATGTCTTGGCATGTATTAATAGGGATCCACTATGTATTTGTAAACCCTATCATTTTTCTCCATACTTGAAATACTTGGTATGCCAGTCTAGTCCTTGTTTTGTCAGAGGAGTGTGTCCTCTATTTGGGGTGGTTCTTATCATTATTATCTTCATTTTGTATTCTTTGTTATGAGTATTAGTGTGTTATACCTCGTTGAGTAATATAAGTATTTGATGTTGAGGGTTGTATTGTGATTATAGATGTTTTATACAGGGAACAGGTTAGCCTTACGGCCACCTAGGGTTGAGACAGTGTTGGACCTCCCCTGGGTTGTCGTGGTGGTGTGTCGTGCTCAGGACCTGCAGGTCGGGGCTTGACATCAATGCCTTACCCACATCTCTTTACTAGACTCTTACTAAAGTACCTTGAATTACCCATAACACTTATTTATGCCTCCAAGGAAAAAGTTTTGGTTGAGAAGTGTCTAAGCTCGGTATGGGTGGGTTCTTGGGTGGCCTCAATCTCCTACCCATATCTTTTTCCTCAACCATGGTGGAATGATCTTGGATTGTCTAGAGAATTTGTTTGGGACTCCGAGGAAATATTTTTGGTTGGGAATTGTCTAGGCCCGGGATAGGTGTGTTCTTGGAGGGCTTCTACCTCCTATCCACATTATAATCTATAATTCCCAAATTTTTTTGTGTGCACCTCGTCGGTTGATCAACATTGAGGCAGGTAGCTTCTTTAGTTTCCATTAGCTTATTTTTTTATACCTTCTTGCATTTTCCTATGGCCATGCTTTCTTCTATACCCCTTTTTTCTTATGTAGCATGATAAGTACTTGTGTTATAGTAACACGAAGCGTTATTATCTTACAATGAACATATGTTTTATCAGATTTTATAACTAAATAGTGTGCATTTGTGTATTCTTATGCATTGTAGGTTTGTGGAGCCAATTTGGAGAAGAAGAACGAAGTTAGATCGTGTTCACCATTGTTGGAAGGTTTTCGGACCAAGCAAGGAACAAGGCACGAGTCTAAACTTGTGAGTGTGTGCCAACCTCCCTTGGAAGGGCAAAAAGGTAGTCACATTCACAACAAGTCTAACTCATGTAGCTTAGGAGAACTTCGCCAAGAAGGAGACTTGAAGCAATCGGCACGATCTACCATTGATTGTGTGCCCAATTCAATGGCCTCAATGAAGAACGATGGATTCGGGAGCATTTCGGCGAGTCACTGTAGCAAGCTACTGTTCACTCCTACCGAAAATCAGAATTCCAAAGAGTTCACACGGGCGTGTGGAAATTCCACACGGCCGTGTGAATTAATTTTCCAGCAAGCCAGAGAGTTCACATGGGCGTTTGGAAATTCCACACGGCCATGTGAAATTATTTTTCAGGAAGCCAGAAACTTCATACGGGTGTGTGGAAATTCTACACCGCCGTGTGAAGTCCCGATAAGTTCAAATTTAAAGCCGCACTCAACATGATAAAAGCCCGATTTGGAGACTTTTTAAAGAATCTTTTGACCTATCTTTCTCCCGAACTTCTGGAGAGTGCGGCTAGGGTTTTGGAGAGGACTTTGTAGAGGATTGAAGCGCGCTATCGGCATCTACATCGATGTTCGACGTCCACACAAGACCACGGCCACACCATATGCAAGGGGGTTTTCATCAATGCTTTCGTTTTGTTCTTTCTTTCATATTTTGATGAACATGTATAGCTCCATGAGGAGCTAAACCTCTCGTGGGTATTCGGAGTTGTAAAACCCTAGGATTATTATGTTTCTATGACATTGCTATCATGCTTTTCCATTATTGATAAATAAATTGAGTTTCAATTTTAATTATCTTGTGCTATTATTTTTCCCTTAGCCATGATACTAAGGTTGAGAGCAATCTAGGTTATCCTTTGCGACATACCCCTTTCCCTTCCGATGTGATTTCTCCCTACCTTTGTTTCCTTTGTTAATTAGCGGTCAAGATAGAGTGTTAGGGCTCCATCTAGACTAGGGTTCTTCCACCTGGACCAAAGGGTTAAAACTATATAGAGGAACATGTTTTATCACTAGGAATCCCTGGAGCTTAAAGCAATCCCACATAGTGTTAGGGTTAGGAAGATAGACTTCCCTTGGGCTCAGTTGACATGTTAACAAGAGTCAAGGGTCGTAGTGAATCCTAATGCCGCGACATAATGTTGGGGTTAGTCACGGTTGACCTTAAGTTTTGGGACCGTGAGTTTAAGGATATCCTCGACTCAATTAACATCAATAGGAAAGTGTAATAGCATAGTCTTGCACTAGAAGCATAAGTCCTAGAGGTAGCTTGTCCGGATACCCTATTTCATCCATTGCTAGTCCTTCTCTTTTAACTTCTACTTGCTTTTCTCTTGTCTTCCATCTCTCTATTTAATTTCCTGTCTTTTAGTGTAATTGATTTCATATTCTACTCACCAATTCGATTATCACTTCTCGTACTCCGCACAACTAAATAGCGAATTCTTGTGTCTTAAATCCTATTCCCTGTAGAATCGATTACCCACTCACCAGTGTAATTTTCTTACTTCGACAAGCCCGTGCACTTGCGGGATACACGTAAGGGGTCGTGTCATAGCATCTTCAGGTGGAACTTCTATTGCTTATTGATTGGTTTTTTTCTCTCATTAATTGTCTTGAGAAGTTCAGCTATTTGTTCATCAAGTCTATGAAGAGATGCTTGCAAAATTAGTACGCTTGTTTCCAACGTCTTAAAACGAGACTCTGTGATCTGTATGAACTTGGCTAAGATGTCATCAGTGGTAAACATACTTTTTGTTGGTGGTTGTGGGGGTTTTTGTAGCCATCCTTGTTGAGAAGGCTCCAATTGTTGTGTGTGATAATGTGTCAAATAATCTAGGTGCCTTTGCCAATATGGATTATGCACATGTTTGAATTGATTGCTACTACTTGCTTTCAAGGACTCATATTCATTGATCTGCCATTCTTCAAGATGAAAATTAAAAAAACCTGAGGCATCTCAAAAACCCATTGCCCAGTGCACAAAACAAAATTAAAAAAATCATTAATGTATAAAAGAAAATAAGAATATTTACAAAAGAAAAAATAAATGACTAGAGTATCAAGCTAGAAGTTTTCCTAGCATTCTTGGATTCCCCGGCAACGGTGACAAAAACTTGATGGTCGAGCGCATGACACTCTAAAGAGCGAGGACAAGACTCCCCTGCCGTAAGTGCATAGGTTGTCAAGTAATAATCTCTCGCGCAAGCATGAGATGGTCATATTCCTAAGGGTTCCAAGATTTGTTATTACTTCCCCCTAGGTATCACTATCTAGTCTACCAAATTAAGAGTTGTTATATAAGACACAAATATGAAAATAAAGAAAAGAAAAGCTATAAATAAAATAGACTAAGGTACACAATTCTGGTGAATGAAGATAGCACGTAATAATGAGCACAAGAGGCCTCTGGCGAGGATCCCCTTGGGAGAAGAACAAGTGAGGATGAATTTAAGAGATTGAGTGCTAAGTTGGCTAGGTTTGGTCCACTAGACTTGGGAGTCAACTAGCACGGAACCTCCGTTATGTAGCCCTAATCCAATACAAATTCCTTTATCCAGAAGATACCCCTACGATGTCTTTGGGAATAGGAGTCTTGCCTAGGGTAAATCTAATGCTCGCTCTTGGCTAGAATCACTCTAAAGCTCCCAGGGGGCTACCGGCACCAGGAACTTCTGATGTACCGGTACATTAAATCGCCCTTCAATCTATGTGTATCTAATACAAGGTCACATCCCGTGTATCCTAGTATAATCAACAAGATAAATTACAGAGTTCGCATGCAATTCACTACAATCAAGTACACATAGAATAAAACCACGTAATAAACCAACATTAATTCATAAGCAAAATCATCATCCATGCATACAAGTTCTCCTCTCAAGGTTCATCGGATGCCTGGTGGCCTTGGGAGTCTAGTTCCATATAACAAAGAAAGAATACAAGAGATTATCAATAACAAAGTTCATTAAAACTCTCTTAGATGTAGGCTAGAAAGTGATGAAAAGAGCTCGTTAGATCCTCGTTGTAGAAGTCCTCGATGTTCTTCCTTGAGCATGACCTTTCTCCCTCTTGAGTTCTTGCTTCTTCAAATTGCCTTCCAAAAACCCCTTCTCCGGCCAACGAACTACTCTGATAAGGGTGGTGAAGAATGATGGAGCTGATGGTGGAGAAGAGTGGAGGAGAATGGTGGCCAAAGTCAGCCTTCAAAATGCCCAAAGTTGGCTTTTAAAAGCTCACATGATGAGTTCAGCCCATGTGTGTGCGGGTAGTGTGTGGCCCGCACATAGCCCGCACACCTTTCTTTCTCCTCTATGAGAATGCATACTGCTACAATAAAAGTACTTAAGTGAAATTGCTACAATAGCATTGCTATAGTAACACCGGCTACATTGAATGGCCTGAAAATCCACTCTTTTGTTGCTCTTAACCTAAGGATGCGTGTGAACTTCAATAAATTCTTCGATTTATGCCGAAACAAGGCTCATTCATGCACTAGATGATCCTCGGATATCCTGAAACAATTATAACAAATAAAACATGTAAAGGGCATCGGAGTCAAACAAATATACATGAAAATACATAAAATATATAATAAAAGTAATGCATTTAGACACTTATCAGTTGACCTTAGGTTTGGCACTGTGTGTCTTTGTATTTCCATGACTCATTAAACATCAATTAGGAGGTATAATATTAGTCTTGTAATTGAAACAATAGTCCTAGGGTGAGCGTTGTCCTGGTGCCCCATTTTCTGATCATTTACCTCTCTTTACTTTTATTGACCACTTTGCATTCTTTTAATTTTCTTTACATTGATATATTGATTTCATTCCCATTCGATTATCATCTTTGCTAAGTAGCGATATCTCTTGTTTCTAAACACTATTCCCTATGTATATGACTACCCACTCACCAGTGTGTATTTTATTACTGCAATGACCCATGCACTTGCGGAACACTCACACAAGGGGATGTGTTAAGCGGTACACTCAGCTTCTTACTTAGCATGAATCTGACGCAGTCCTTAGCATATCTACAGGATGTTGTGTGGAGATAGTCAGTACGAGCCTGGGACATTTAAGGCCTCTTTCCTAGTTTGCCCATCACACAAGTACATTCATGCTGTCCTTAGAAGGTCTTTGAGTGGGCGTGGAGAGAGCACTGTAGTATTGAGCTGGTCAGAGCTCTTGTATATATACCCCATGGTGCAGAGCAAGCCATTTCATTTGTGACACATCATAGCTGAGTATCTACAACACCTAGGACAGTACATTAGAGTTGGAGTGATTTTTGCTGGGCCATTGACACACCCCTTCCGAGTGTGTACAGCAAGTGCACAGGTTATTGTAGTAATAATATTTTACCTTGGTAAGTGGGTCGTCGTATATATAGATTAGGGATTTAAGACATGAGATTTCACTATTTAGCTAAATGGTGTATGGTGAGTATGAAGAGAATCAATCAGTGAATGTGAAAACAATTAGAAAGGACAAGAAATAAAATAGAAAGAAGGAAGGTAAGAGAATGCAAGTAGGAGTAAATAGAGAAGGACAAGCAATGATTAAAGTTGGGTACCCGGATAAGCTACCCCTAGGACTTATGCTTCTAGTGCAAGACAATGCTATTATACTTTCCTATTGATGTTAATTGAGTCGAGGACAAGCAAAAGCTTAAGTGTGCGGGGATTTGATAAATGCTCATGTTATAATAACGCATACAATGAACATATCGTTTATCAGATTTTATCACTAAATTGTGTGCGTTTGTGTATTCTTATGCATTGTAGGTTTGTGGAGCTAATTTGGAGAAAAAGAACGAAGTTAGATCGTGTTCGCCATTGTTGGGAAGTTTTCGGACCAAGCAAGGAACAAGGCATGAGCTTAGACTTGTGAGTGTGCGCTGACCTCCTTTGGAGGGGCACAAAGGCAGTCACATTCACAACGAGTCTAACTCGTGTTGCTTAGGAGAACTTCACCAAGAAGGAGACTTGAAGCAATCGGCCCGATCAACCATTGATTGTGTGCCAAATCAATGGCCTCGATGAAGAACAACAGATTCGAGAGCATTTCAATGAATTACCGTAGCAGCGCTGTAGCTTGTTACTGTAGAAAAACAATGTAGCAAGTTACTGTTCACTTTCTGCCGAAATTCAGAATTACAGAGAGTTCACACAGGCATGTGGAAATTCTACACGACCGTGTGAATTAGTTTTCCAGCAAACCAGAAACTTTACACGGCCATGTGAAGTCCCGATAAGCCCGATTTTTAAAGTCGGCTCAAGATTATAAAAGCCTGATTTTGGAGACTTTTGTGAGATCTTTGACCTAACTTTCTTCCCAACTTCTGGAGAGTGCGGCTAGGGTTTAGGAGAGGACTTCATGGAGGTTTGGAGCGCGTCATCGTCATCGTCATCGTCACCGACGTCCGGCTGCCACACTGATAAGTGCTTGAGTATACATGTTTTATCCACTTGTTTTACATGCATTGAGCATCATTTTACCATGGATTATGTATCATAAATTGTGTTTTGGTGTTCTTTTATGCAATTAGGTTGTGAAAGTGTTAAAGGAGAAAAAAGAAGCAAAGATTGGTTATAAAGACACATTGTTGGGAGCTTTTGTACAACACAAGTGTCAAGGCACAAGAGGGGGTCATGCACATGAGGGTGTGTGCTAACTTCCAGAAGAATTCAAGCCAATTTATGTGATGGAAGGGCACAAAGCAGTCACATCTTCATGTCCCTTTTTGTGTGAAGATATCCAAAGCTTCCAAATGATGGTTCGATGGAGGAGAAGTCTTATAACTCACCACATGGACGTGTGCCCGACCATGTGGCCTCAAGACAAGAGAGTTTGGATCGCGTTTTATGAAGAGTATTGTAGCAAACCAATGTTCATTTCACTGTAGCAGTACTGCAGCAGAAATCACTGTTCATGCGACCGCGTCAAAATACCACGCGACCGCATGGGAATTCTGCAGCCCACGTGACCGCGTGGAATCTTACGTGGTCGCGTGGAGATACGTGACTAGCGCACTTCAGGCATATAAATAGCCCTTTTAGCCGATTCTTTTGGTATCTTTTGTGTGGCTTTTGAGAGGCGAAGCGGCTAGGGTTTGAGGAGGAGGTCTTGGCCGAATTGAAGGGCCGTTCTTTACCAACTTTGATAGTTCTTTCCTTCGTCATAGCATCGAGGTAGTCATTGACGACCTAGCTTCGAAGAAGGATCCTTCAAGATGTTGAGCGACCCATCAAGGCCAATCATCATGAATTCAAGGGGGTTTATTTCCATGGTTTACATTGCTTTTCATTGTGTTATGTTTTGCTTTGTAATAAGCCCCATGGAGGGCTAAACCCTAGTAGGTATTTGGGCATGTGAAACCTAGGATCTTACTCTTTATATTGATTTACTTCATGATTTCTATTGAATCTGAGTTTATTTGAGTTTCAATCTTGTGTCATCATTGCTTGCATGCCTTATTGATTCGTATGGTTGTTTGGTATGCTTGATTTGTTGCCTTGGTGAGAGAGAGGTCTCCATTGGGGTTAGAACATATGAGATTGAAGAGGGTGAGAGGGTGAGTCATGAGATAGTGGAGCGTCCCCTTTCCCTTCCGATTGAGTGTTTCCTATCTCCGTATTCCCTAAGCTCTATGCAACCATATTTGGTGTGAGGCATGAGATTAAGAGATTTCTCTGCCGGGACCTTGTAGGGGGTCAGGGATCTTTCACCTATAAGTAGGGTTAGATCTATTTTTAGGAATCGGTTTCACTCTTAGGTATCCCTAGAGTTCATTGCGGTCATATGGGTTGTGAGGTGTTGAGATTGAGCGATTTCTCCGCCGGGACCTTGTAGGGGACTAGTATCGGTGGCCTGGAGGCAGGGGCCAATTGTTCTTGGATTACCTCGACTCATACAACTCGGCCTAGAAGAATTAAGTGAATCTTGTACTTCATGTTAGATCCTAGGGGGATCATTGCCCAGGTACCTCATCTTTATTGATTGAGATCTCCCTTTATTTACCTTTTAGCCTATTCATCTCTGGTATTAATTTCTATACACACTAGATCACCACAACATCACATCTACCCTTAGGCTAGATAGCAGAGAAGAAGTTAGTACTAGTAGCCCTGTTCCCTTTGGATTCGACTACCCTACTGATGAGCGCTCGTGTAGGGTAATTATTACTTTGACAACCCGTGCACTTGCGGTACACACACGCAAAGGGGTGTGTCAAAGAGTTATCGTTGGATACTAGCAATCCATACCGGATTGTTTCTGGCTTGTGTGTGTGTGTGAGAGTAGAGGGGAGTCGCGTATATGCAGTCCCTTTTTCGACTACACCCCTGGAATTGTGTTTATTTATTTATTTTAGATTTTTATATCTTTATTCGTTTCCATTACATGCTAGGGTCCATGCTAATTTTTGTTTGTTATCCGCTGTGCATATTTTTCTTCTAGCATGCTCGTAGACCCTTGTCGATCCTAACAAGTACAACAGTCCTTAGCCGGCAGAAGCTCCTCTACCTACATTCGATGGTACAGAGCGAGTCGCTCCATCTTGGTTATATTCTCACAGAGTACATATGTATTACTTAAGTAAGTTTTGAAGTTCTATGTAGCTAAAAAAAAAAAAACTTGTGAGCTTATGAATATTAGTTTAGCTTTTATCTTTGCATTTGGGGTGGAAAGAGCTACCTCCTATGAAGTATGTAGCTACTCTCATAAGTCAGATACAAGTTATGCCCTAATGAGAGAAAAAGCTATCTCATGTAAAGCGTGAAAGCTACTACCCCGGTAGAAAGAGCTACCTCCTCGAAAGTGTGAAAGCCACCTTTGGCGGCCGCCTAGGAAAGAGCTACCTTAGAGGTTGAGTGAAGCTACTACTTCCTTACTTTGTATATATAAATAAGTCCTTATAACAAGAGTTTGAGGAGTACTCGTTGGTTCTCTTGAGTGAATTCGCACACACTTACACATTTTCGAGTTGTTATCCTTTTTTATTCGAGATTTTAGCTAGATCAATGGTAACCTTATGCAATGTTTTTATTTCCCCTTACTTGTAGAATTCTTCTTTTGCATACTTTTGGTGAACCTAAGGCCGAGCACTTTTAATTGTTCTTCCCAAGTACTTTCACGTTCTATTTTGCTTGAGGACAAGTAAAAGCTTAAGTGTGGGGGTTTGATAAGTGCTCATGTTATAGTAATGCGAAGTGTTATTATCTTGCAATGAGCATTGATTTACTCAGATTTTATTACTAAAAAGTATGCATTTATTTACTCTTGTGCATTGTAGGGTTGTGAAGATAAATTGTAGAAAAGGAATGAAGTTAGATCGTGTTCGCCATTGTTGGGGAGTTTTCAGACTAAGCAAGGAACGAAGCATGAGTATAGACTTGTGAGTGTGTGCCAACCTCCTTTGGAGGGGCACAATGACAGTCACATTCACAATATGTCTAGCTCATGTTAACAAGGAGAACTTTGCCAATACGGATATTTGAAGCAATCGGCACGGTCTACCATTGACTGTGTGCCCAATTCAACAAATTCGGGAGCGTTTCGGCACGTACTGTAGAAACATTGCAGAAAGTTAGTGTACCCAAAAATACTGTAGCAAGTTATTGTTCACTGTTTGCCGAAAATCAATAATTCAGCAATTTCACATGGGTGTGTGGAAATTCCACACGGCCGTGTGAAATCCCAATCTCAGCCGACTTAAAGCCGCGACTCAGCATTATAAAAGCCCGCTTTTGGAGACTGTTTTTGGATCTTTTTGGCTCTCTTCTGACCTAACTTCTTGAGAGGTGTGGCTAGGGTTTGGAGAGGACATTGTGGAGGTTTGGAGCTTGTCATCAATGTCGACATCATTGTCCGACGGCTGCAAAAGACCACGGCTACATCACACACAAGGGGGTTTCCATCGATGCTTTCAATTTGTTTTCAATTTTCTATTTTGATGGATTTATATAGCTTCATGAGGAGCTAAAATGACCCCTTGTGTGTATCCCACAAGTGCACGAGCTTGTCGAAGTTATAAATTACCCTGGTGAGTGGGTAGTCAAATCCACAAGGAATAGTGATTTAAAACACAAGATTTTGCTATTTAGTTGTGCGATGTACGAAAAGTGATAATAAAATTGATGAGTGAATTATGGAAGCAATTAGAATAAAAGACAAGAAATTAAATAAAGACATGGAAGACAAGAAAGTGCAAGTAGAAGTGAAAGGAGAAAGACTAGTAATGGATGAAACAGGGTATTCGGACAAGCTACCTCTAGGACTTATGCTTCTAGTGCAAGACTATGCAATTATACTTTCCTATTGATGTTAATTAAGTCGAGGATATCCTTAAACTCACTGTCCCAAACCTAAGGTCCACCGTGACTAACCCCAATACTATTCCCTGGCATTAGGATTCACATCAACCCTTCACTCTGTCGCTCACGCAACTAAGCCCCAGGGGAGTATATCTACCTAAGCCTAACACTACGTAGGATTGCTTTAAGCTCTAAGGATTCCTAGTGATAAAACATGTTCCTATGTGTAGTTCTAACCCTTTGGTCCAGGTGGAAGAACCTTAGTCTAGATTAAGCCCCAATGATTAGGATTCACGTCAACCCTTCACTTTGTCGCTTGCGCAACTAAGCCCAACGGAGTTTATCTACCTAGCACTTCACTCTATCTCGACCGCTAAGAAATCAAGGAAAACGGAGGTAGGGAGAAATCACACCGGAGGGGAAAGGGGACGCTTCGCTATCTCATGACTCATCCTCTCAACCCTCTTCAATCTTAAGTAGTCTAATCCTATACGAGTTGTCACACCTCCAAGGGATAACCTAGATTGTTCTCAATCCTAGTGTCACGGCTAAGACAAAACAATTGCAAAAGATAATTAAAATTGAAACTCGAATTTATTCATCAATAACGGAAAAGACATAATAGCAATGTCATAGAAACATAATAATCTTAGGGTTTACAAGTCCGAATACCCACTAGGGGTTTAGCTCCTCATGGAGCTATACATGTTCATCAAAATATAAAAGAAAGAACAAATTAAAGGCATTGATTAAAACCCCATTGCGTATAGTGTGGCCGTGGTCTTGTGCGGCCGCCGAACGTCGGTGACAATACCGATGACGCACTTCAAACCTCCACGAAGTCCTCTCCGAAACCCTAGCCGCACTCTCCAAAAATTGGGGAGAAAGTTAGGTCAAAAGATGTCTCAAAAGTCTCCGAATCGGGCCTTTATAATGTTGAGTCGCGGCTTTAAAATCGGACTTCTCGGGCTTCACACAGCCGTGTGGAATTTCCACACGCCCGTATGAAGTGTCTAGGTTGCTGAAAAATTAATTCACACGGCCGTGTGGAATTTCCACAAGCCCGTGTGAACTCTCTAGAATCCTAATTTTCGACAGAAGTGAATAGTAGCTTGTTACAATGTTTTACTACAGCAACAAGCTGCATTGCTGCTACAGTGCTTCCGAAAATGCTCCCGAATCCGTTGTTCTACATCGAGGCCATTGAATTGGGCACACAATCAATAGTAGATCGTGCCAATTACTTCAAGTTTCCTTCTTGGTGAAGTTCTCCTAAGCTACACGAGTTAGACTTGTTGTGAATGTGACTACCATTGTGCCCCTCCAAAGGAGGTCGGCACACACTCACAAGTTTAGGCTCGTGCCTTGTTCCTTGCTCGGTCTGAAAACTTCCCAACAACAGCGAAAACGATCTAACTTCGTTCTTCTTCTCCAAATTAGTTCCACAAACCTACAATGCATAAGAATACACAAATGCACACAATTTAGTGATAAAATCCGTTAAAAGATATGTTCATTGTAAGATAATAACACTTCACATTACTATAGCACAAGCACTTATCAAACTCCCCCACACTTAAGCTTTTGCTTGTCCTCAAGCAAAAATAACCCGTGAAAGTACTTGGGAAGAACAATTGAAAGTGCTCCGCCTTAGGTTCACCAACAGTGTGCAAAAGAAGCATTGTACAAGTAAGGGGAAATTAAAACATCGCATAAGGATATCAATGCTCTAGCTAAAAACATGAATCTAGAAGGTCAATCAACTCAAAATGTGTAAGTGTGTGGGAACTCACTCAAGCATTGTGCTCCTCAAACTCTTGTTAACAAGGACTTATTTATACATAATAAATGGAGAAAGGAAGTAGTAGCTTCACACAACATCTAAGGTAGCCCTTTCCTAGGTGGCCGCCAAAGGTGGCTTTAACGCTTTAGACATGGTAGCTCTTTCTACCGGGGTAGTAGCTTCACGCATCCCATGAGATAGCTCTTTCTATCATTAGGGCATAACTTGTATCTGACTTATGAGAATAGCTACATACTTCATAGGTGGTAGCTCTTTCCACCCCAAATGGATAAATAAAACAAAGCACTTATTCACAAACTCATATATTTTTTTCTTTTTCTCTTTTCCATTTTTTTTATATGCATTTTCCAAAGTAAAACTAAGAACAATGATGAACTTGTCCTTAAAAACTTCAAGATTGAGTTTCCAAAAGATTCCTAGAGTAAGTTGTGCAATATAAGATACTAGAGCATGATAAGATACAATGTTAAAAATTCTCCTAAACTCTAAGAATACAAATGTTGCAACTATGGTGAACCGCCATAGGCTACATGAGCATGAGCAATTGAACTCACAAGTAAAGGTGTGTGCAATGTGAATCGCCACCCCCCCCAACACACACACACACACTTAAGATGTACATTGTCCTCAATGTACGCATGCAAGCACAAATAAAAATAAAAACAATGAAAAACAATTAGTGTGGAAGTGGGCAATTAAAACAGTACTCCCCTGAACTCCAAGTGTTGCATTTAATGGTTTTGTGGAGCACACACGGTCCCATGACAGTGCCAATGACTATTCCTCAAATTCCTTATATCCAAGACCATTTGCACACATACGCAAGGGTTTAGTATAGCTCAAGAAAAACCAAAATAAAGCTCGAGTATATAAAGATATGAAAATTAAATACAACTCGAGACAAAATAAAGAAAAATAAAGATAAACTCAGAAGGAAGATCCTTTTTGAGTACTACAAGTCCAAAATAAGAAAATAAAAAGTACAAATGAAGTAAAATAAAAACAAAACTATGACGCCTCAGCGTCGGTATCCTGTGTCAATGACTCAGGTGCTACTGCAGGCTCTATAGATGGATCTGCTGCCGATAGAGCTAGAGAAGTTGGAGATGGAGGTGGTGATGGGATCTGTCGGGGCCGCACCACAGATCGCTCGAAGCACTACATAATAGTGGCGAGCTGTGCCGAAATGTGCCGCCTATGTGGCCCTCATCTCGGTGAACTCTGCTGCCTGTGTGGCCCTCATCTCGGCCAACTTTGCCTGCATAATGGCCACAGCACTCTCGAGGCGCTCAAACATGTCCTGGCCTCGAGAAGGAGAAAGGATCCGCACTGGAGGTGGTTCCGGTGCTGTGGGTGGTGCCTCGGCCTCTGCCTGCCCTGGGGGTGGCTCTAATGCTACTTGGGATCCCTCAGCCTGATCAGGGTTGGGCCAGTTCAGCGTATAGGTTTGATAACATTTCTTGGCTGTGCCCATCTGTCTCAACATCTCCAAGCTGTAGGAGAGGGTATGACAGTCTTCTTGTTAGGATCGACAAGGGTCTACGAGCATGCTAGAAGCAAAAATATGCACAGCGGGTAACAAACAAAACTAGCATGGACCCTAGCATGCAATGAAAGCAAATAAAGATATAAAAATCTAAAATAAATAAATAAATACAATTCTAAGGGTGAAGTCGAAAAAGGGACTGCATATACCCGACTCCCCTATACTCTCACGCACACACAAGCCGGGAACAATCCGGTATGGATTGCTAGTATCCAACGATAACTCTTATCTAGAAATACGAATAGAAATTGAAAAATTAGGTTTAGAGATCTAAAAATATGAAATAAAATAAAATATTCTATTGTATTTTCAATCAGAAAAACCTAATCGTAAACATATGTAAGGAATTGTAAATCCAAAACCCACACTCGGCGAATGTCTCACATGTGAGAATGTTTTGAGATAAATTCCATAACCATTATGAACTAATCTCAAAAGGCTCTCACTCCGGCGATCTCCATTGATGATGAAATATCAATGAAGAAACTGGCAGTGAATTAACATACATGAATAAACAAGAAATATCAAAAGGGGTGTCGACCTATACCTTCGCCACAGCCAAGTAGTGGCAATCCGGATGGAGAAAACTTCCTCCAAAAGGGAAAAAGCGGACAGCACCTTTGCGAGCGATGACGGCGATCAACGATTGGACCGGACGGCGGCCTCGGCTTGGGCGGACCGGCGTCGGTCTTGGGTGGACCCGCGGCGGTGGCGTCCTCTTTAGCTAGGGTGGACCGGTGGTCTCCTTTGAGGGAGAGAGGGAGAGGAAAGATTAGGGTTAGGGTTTTCTCTAATACACATGTATTTATAAAACCCCAAAACCTATCCCAATGCAATATCAACCATTGATTCCAGATATTGGATATTCCCTCTTATTGGATATTAATCATATTAGATCCATTAAGATGACACATAATTCAAATTAAGTCCCTCATTTTTAAGTTATCTCATAACTCAATACTTACATTTTCGCGGTTAGATCAAATCAACTCTTGACTTATCTAAACTCCATTTAGCTACTCGACTCAATAGATCGAGTCCGGATTTCACGGCTTTTATGTGTGCGATCCTGTAGGCCCGTTTTAAAATAGGTAATGGGATTTTAACCTTGTTAAGGCCCATAAGTGACAAAAGCCATCTAGCATGGCAATGTGACTACCCGAATCAACTAACCTCATAACCTTATCTAATTCCTTTGCCAATTGAATATATCGATCAACATAAGGCATGGAGCTTAGTTACCCTTATTTATTTGTCGATCGATTTCTTGTTCCTTGGTGAACTGACTAGGTCAAATAAATGATAACCAATACCATTTTACTTGGGCGTGGCCATGCACTACTCAATTTCACCGATCAAGTGGCCAGTGATATTCTCTCTCCTTAGAGAGTGGCAATCCCCTTGCATCGCTAATGTTACTCGCTATGAATCTCAATGCACCCAATCATACCCACACTTGTCACTTTGTTACGAAGGACGTTAGGTGTATGTCAAAGTACACCAACACTCATCCATGCTCCATAGCGACCTTGAGTCTAAGGATTCAGTATAAGCGTTACACGAGAACCACTTATGACTTTACAACCAAGTAGTGATCTCGTGAGCGGATTGATCCAAGCACGCTGTTCACTAACACGTGTCTATATCTATTGATTGACATCACATGTCCTATGATCCGTAAAACATGATCATCACACAATAGGCATACTAGTCTTAGTTTACTATCATTCCCATGACAGTAATTGACTAGGGATGTTTAGAAAGTTATTCCTTTATGCACTAAGGTTTTACTGCCCGAATCACGTATTCGGTAACTTGTGCGGAACAAACTCTCAGGGATAGTTCTATCCAAGCATACATGCACAAAAATATAGTAAGATAAAACAAGCCAAGTTTTATTAAAAAACATATAACTAATAAAGGTTCATATCAACGCATTGGGGCTAGGGCTAACACTAACACTTCTCCATCCCTCTAATTGCCTCACAAAGGCCCATCCCCTTAATAAGTCTCGTAACATATGGTCCTGCAAAGATAGCTCCCAGTCTGGGCTATTGACCTTGATGGCGCATGTAATCTGTGAGAATATAACCAAGATGGAGAGGCTCTTTTTGTACCATTGAATGTAGGTACAGGAGCTCCTGTCAACTAAGGACCCCTGTACTATCACCTCGGCCGCTCATTGATCTACTTAGAATGGCATGAATGTATCTATAAGCTTGCCTTGATAGACAAGTAGCCTTCGATATCCCTAGCTCATATTGCCCTTGTCCACACAACATTCGGTAAACTTTTTGAGGAGTCAAATTACCGGGGTTATCAGTCAGAAGGTTCTCATACTCCTCTGTCTCGTTAAATGCATCATCATACAACCTCATGTGAACCGAAAATTGTGTTACTGACATATTGTAATCCTGCCCAAAAGCCCTGAACTGTATAGCGTCTGCACTTGTCAAACCTTTACTTGATCTGTCAAACTCAAAGGATGCGAGCACCTCCAAAGAAAGTAAGCGGTTGGCTGGCTCTCGAATAGACAGTAAGCTTTTCCAATTCCCCGTCTCTATGAGCTCTTCAATCTCATCCTTAACCAATCCTACAAGTGTATCAACGGCTTCGCTTGAGTCAAACATCCCTTCGGAAGCTAAAATCAAAGAAAAGAAAAATAAGAACAATGATAGATAAAGAAAGTGTGAAATAGAAACCGAAGTGAATAACTAAAAAAATAAGAAAAGAAAAATAAAAAATACGTTTATTCCCCGGTAATGGCGCCAAAAACTTGACACGATCCTTTGCGTGTCTCCCACAAGTGCATGGGGTTATCGAAGTAATAAAATTACCCTGGTGAGTGTGTAGTCGAATCCACAGGGAATAGTGATTTAAAACACAAGATTTTGCTATTTAGTTATGCGGTGTACGAAATGTGATAATAAAATTGATGAGTGAATTATGGAAGCAATTAGAATAAAAGGCAAGAAATTAAATAGAGAGATGGAAGAAAAGAAAGTGCAAGTAGAAGTGAAAGGAGAAAGACTAGTAATGGATGAAATAGGGTATCCGGACAAGCTACCTCTAGCACTTATGCTTCTAGTGCAAGACTATGCTATTATACTTTCCTATTGATGTTAATTGAGTCGAGGATATCCTTAAGATCATGGTCCCAAACCTAAGGACAACCTTGACTAACCCCATTACTATGCCCCGGCATTAGGATTCACGTTAACCATTTACTCTGTCTCTCACGCAACTAAGCCCAGGGGAGTATATCTACCTAAGCCTAACACTACGTGGGATTGCTTTAAGGTCTAGGGATTCTTAGTGATAAAACCTGTTCCTATGTATAGTTTTAACCCTTTGGTCCAGGTGGAAGAATCCTAGTCTAGATTAAGCCCCAGTGATTAGGATTCACGTCAACCCTTCACTTTGTCACTTGCGCAACTAAGCCCCAGGGGAGTTTATCTACCTAGCACTTCACTCTATCTCAACCGCTAAGAAATCAAGGAAAACGGCGGTAGGGAGAAAGCACACCGGAAGCGAAAGGGGACGCTTCGCTACCTCACGACTCACCCTCTCAGTCCTCTTCAATCTTAAGTAGTCTAATCCTATAGGAGTTGTCACACGTCTAAAGAATAACCTAGATTGCTCTCAACCCTAGTGTCACAGCTAAGAGAAAACAATAACAAGAAGAAATTAAGATTGAAACTCGAATTTATTCATCAATAATGGAAAAGCATAACAATGTCATAGCTAAGACAACCATCATCTTTATATATAATTTCGTTTCTTTTGTTTCTTTTGGTTTTGCCTCTAGGGAAGGGGATTATCATTGTTATCGATGCTAGTAGAGGAACTCCCCTGGGGCTTAGTTGCGCAAGCAACGGAGTGAAGGGTTGAAGTGAATCCTAGTGTTGGGGCTTAATTTAGACTAGGGTTCTTTCAACTGGACCAAAGGGTTAGAACTATACATAGGAACAGGTTTTATCACTGGGAATCCCTAGAACTTAAAGCAATCTCACATAGTGTGAGGCTTAGATAGACAGACTCCCTTAGGGCTTAGTTGACAGGTTAACAAGAGTCATGGGTCGTAGTGAAAACCTAATGCCGGGGTATAGTGTTGGGGTTAGTCACAGTTGACCTTAGGTTTGGGACCGTGTGTTTAAGGATATCCTCGACTCAATTAACATTAATATGAAAGTATAATAGCATAGTGTTGCACTAGAAGCATAAGTCCTAGGGGTGGCTTGTCTGGGTACCCATCTTTACTCATTGCTTGTCCTACTCTTTTACTCCTACTTACACTCTCTACCTTCCACACCTCTATTTTAATTCTTGTTTTTATTAATTGCTTTCACACTCACTCAATGATTTCTTTCCACACATCGCACTTGCTACATAGTGAATACTTGTATCTCAAATCCCTATTCTCTGTGGATACGACTACCCACTCACCAGGGTATATTATTACTTCGACAACCCGTGCACTTTTGGGCTCCTGTCAAAATCAAACATCTCAAATCTCATAAGAATACACAATTTGAAACATATACTTGAAAACATAGGGTTTTCAAATCACAACAACATATATAAATACTTTAATAATACTTAGGAAATAAACCAAGTCATAAATCAAGTATGGCTCCAAACTACCCAAAACATATTTCAAAAACCACTAATAATGCAAGGTATCATCCTGGTGAAACTAAACCAATTATGACAAAGTTGTGTGAAATAATACAATCTATAACCCATAGAATATCTAATCTTCTCTTACAAATTCCTAATCACATGACAACTCAAATAACCATTCCTTTGAACGGTAATACCTTCAATTAAGAATTATACATGCATGTATATATATACATATTCTTCGGATAGGATTATGCTTATTAGTCCCACTCACAACTTTGATGACTTTTCTCCCTTGAATGCTAGTCCTCGACAAGCTCTTTGCTTCAATCCAAAGCTTTTCCTCCTTGAGAAAGCACAAGAAACACCAATAAATTGTTAGGACAAAAGTCAAGCAAGAACCCTAAGTTTTTCTACCAAACAACCCTAATGAACTCTAGGGTTCTTCCACTCACAACTCAAGGTACTAAACCAAATCTAAGGGTTTAGGCTCCTCTCTTAACCAAGGAAACCAAGAACACAAGGAAAGTTCACCGGAGCTACAGTGATTCTGGGATCAAAGTGATGAAGGTTCAAGGACTTCATGAAATCAAGGCCAAACAACTCAATACAATTAATCCTCACAAGATTAACCATCAAAGAGGAAGAAGAAGATGTAAGGATCAAGCTCTCACAAGGTTTCACAACAAACCCTAACCAATTCCATCAAAGAACAAGGAAGGACAAACAAGAGGATGGAAGCTTACCTTGATCCAAAGAATGAGCAAGTTGATGATCCAAGATTCAAGCTCCAAAACCTCTTCTAAGTTAGCCTTAGAACCTCATGAGATGATGGAGGAAGAGAGGAGAAGGAGATAGAGGATTTTGGGAGAAAAGAAATGAAGAGAAAGGGCTAGAAATAGGTTTATATAACCAAACTCAGGTCGGTGTGTGGACTGTGTGTGGCCCCGCACACCAGCCGCACACCCCTCAGCCTGGGGTGTGCGGCCTTTGTGTGGCCTGTGCACAGCCCACACCCTCTCTAAACTCCTCCCAAAAGCCATCAAACACTCGGCAAACAACTCTAAAGACTTGACAAGAAAACTCAACGGGGAAACGACCACAACATCTAGGACAACCAAAACAACCAATAAAGGCAAAGAGTACCGAAACACCACACTGTAGGGATCCACACGGCCGTGTGGAAATTCCACACGGCCATGTGCTTTCACTGGGTTGTTCACAGGGGCATGAACATGCCCCTATGTCCTTTATGTTTGTTCTCTGGATGACTTAGAAAAATTACATGCTCTGTAGAAAATTTTAGACATGCAAACACAACACTCAGAGCCTAATTAGACAATAAAAACATGACCAGAGATCCTTGAAAACACACTCAAACGACCCCAAACTTCGTCAATCACAATTAGGCACACAAAAATCATCAATGATCCACAAGAAACTCATAGCACATGTGTATAAAAACCAAGGCACCAACATGAAAACTCTTATTCAACCTAAAACTAACCTAAGTCCTACAAAACAGTAAAAGCTTGGGTTACCTCCCAAGAAGCTCTTGTTTAATGTCATTTAGCTTGACGTACTTGACCTTAGATCACAGGGGTTCATGAATAAAAGCTGGCCTTTTCCCTACAACCTGAAAGCATACAGAACATAATTTTTGCAAGGTAGAGGGACAGTTGTTGAGTTTGTTACCACAAAAGGACGAAACGCCCTTGCTCCATGAATGCTCATCACCGTTTACATTGGAGCTCTTCTTGTGGCATCTTCTTGATGTCCTCATCTTCCAGATCACCCTCTTCATGACTCCCGGGGCCAATTTCATCTCTTCTACTAGACTAAGTGATAGTACGTCTTCATTCTCCATATCTTGGTCTGGCCGCCCTTTATACGGGTCTAGATTGAGTATTTCCTATACATATTCATCGATAGTTCATCGGTAGTGTCAAGATAATATAAAGTATCATCAAAGTCTAGAGAATGTATCATGGCTTCGGCAAGGCGGTATATGAGCTTTTCATCTCCGACTCTCAAATTGAGCTCTCCACCATCCATGTTAATCAATGCCTTTGAAGTACGCAAGAACAGCCTTCTAAGTATCAGTGGAACATAGACATCCTCATCGGCATCGAACACTATGAAGTCTACAGGAAATATGTACTTATCGACCTTAGCGAGCATGTCTTCAATGATGCCCCTCGGATGTCTAACTGATCAGTCCGCTAGTTGGAGTGTCATCGGAGTGAGTCTAGGCTCTCCTAAGCCTAGCTTTTGAAAGAAGGTGTATGGAATGACATTAATGCTGGCTCTTGAATCCGCCAATGCCTTTTCTTCACCCAAGTCACCAATATTACACGGTATGATAAAGCTTTCGGGGTTTTTCCCCTTGCTCGGCATACTCTTTTGCAACACCGCTGAGCAAGTGGCATCTAAAATCACTGATGCACTCTCCTCCAATTTCCTCTTGTTGGTCAAGAGGTCCTTCAAGAACTTTGCGTACTTAAGCATTTGTGACAATGCCTCCACGAATGGGATATTGATGTGCAACTATTTAAATGATAAGTGCTTGTGTTATAGTAATACGAAGTATTATTATCTTACATTGAGCATTACGTTTCTCAGATTTAATCACTAATTAGTGTGTATTTGTGTTCTTTTGTGCATTGAAGGGTTGTGGAGAAGATTTATAGAAAAAGAAGCAAGAATAGGTTATGTTCGCCATTGTTGAGGAGTTATCAGACCAAGCAACGAACAAGGCACGAGTCTAGACTTGTGGGTGTGTGCCAACCTCCATTGGAGGGGCACAAGGGCAGTCACACTTACAAAAGTCTATAACTCATGTAGGATTGGAGAACTTTGCCAATGAAGAGAAATGAAGTAATCGACATAATCTAACGTTGATTGTGTGCCCAATTCAACGGCCTCGATGAAGAACGATGAATTCGGGAGCATTTCGCGAGTACTGTAGCAGCACTATAGCTTTGTTGCTATAGCAAAATCAATGTAGCAAACTATTGTTCACTTTCTGCTGAAAATCAGGATCAGAGAGTTCACACGGGCGTGTGGAAATTCCACACGGCCGTGACTGTAGCAAAAGTAATGTAGCAAACCACTGTAGCAATGTACTGTTCACATTCCTCCGAAAATCATCAAACCAGAATTTCCACACGGCCGTGTGGAATTAACACACGGGCGTGTGGAAATTCTGCAGCCCGTGTGGAAAATCCACAGGGGCGTGTGGAACTCCGATTTCAGCCCGATTTCAGCCTATAAATAGCCCGTTTTCAGATCTATTTGGGGACCCCCCCTTTCTATCTCTCGCATATCTTTTGGGGGGCTTTCAGCTAGGGTTTGGAGAGGTTCTTGGAGGTCTTTGGAGGCGATTATACGGCATCGACATCGACATCCTTTGGAAGAAAGCTATTGGGGGAGCTTTCGTCTGCATCGATTCGGCGAAGTGTACCCTAGGCTTGACAAGGGATTCATGGAGAAGATTAGGTGGCTCCACAAGACCATCGATACGATCTACAAGGGGGTTTTCTTTATGGTTTATTGCATATGTTCTTAATCTCTTTATTGATTTTGTATTGCTCCATGGAAAGCTAAACCCTAGTGGGTATTCGGACTTGTAAACCCTAGGATGATATTGTTTCAATGACTTTAATTATGTTTTCTTTATTGATGAATTTAATTGAGTTTCAATTTTAATTATCTTTTACTATTGTTTTCCCCTAGCCATAACACTAGGGTTGAGAGCAATTTAGGTTACCCTTTGGAGGTGTGACAACTCCTATAGGGTTAGACTACTTAAGATTGAAGAGGGTTGAGAGGGAGAGTTGTGAGGTAGCGATGTACCCCTTTCCCTTCTAGTGTGATTTCTCCATACCTCCGATTCCTTGATTTATTAGCGGTCGAAATAGAGTGAAGTGTTAGGTAGATAAACTCCCCCAAGGCTTTGGGGTGACGTGAATCCTATGCACTGGGGCTTAATTTAGACTAGGGTTCTTCCACATGGACCAAAGGGTTAGAACTACTACACATAGGAACAGGTTTTATCAGTAGGAATCCTTAGAGCTTAAAGAAATTCCACGTAGTGTTAGGCTTAGGCAGATATACTCCCCTGGGGCTTAGTTGCGTGAGCGACAGAGTGAAGGGTTGGCGTGAATCCTATTGCCAGGACATAGTGTTGGGGTTAGTCACGGTTGACCTTAGGTTTGGGACCGTGTGTTTAAGGATATCCTCGACTCAATATGCATCAATTATAGAGCATAATACAAGTTTTGCACTAGAAGCATTAGTCCTAGGGGAGCTTTGTCCGGGTACCCCATCGTTATATCGATTACCTCTCCTACCCTCATTATTCTTCTTGCACTCTTTTATTTTATTTTACATCTATACATATATACTTTTCTCATCATCGATTCTCATCATAGCTAAATAGCGATAACACTTGTTTCTGAACACTATTCTCTGTGGATACGACTACCCACTCACCAGGGTATTTTATTACTTCGACAACCCGTGCACTTGCGGAGTACACACGCAAGGGGTGTGTCATTAAACAACCCCAAAAACTTCTTGTATTGCTCGTCCTGTTGATCATTCTTCAAACTTGAAGGGTAGGGGATTCTTGGCATGTAAGGTGGGGGTTCCACCTCCTTTTCCTTGGATGCTTCTTTTACCTCCACAACCTTGGGTGCTTCATCACTTGTCTTCTTGAGAGGGAGACTACTCTCAATCTCTCAGCCACTCCTCAAAGAAATTGCCTTCATTTGTTCCCTCGGATTTGTCTCCGTGTTACTTGGCAAACTCCCTTAAGGTCTCTCGGATAGAGACTTCATAATTTGGCCAACTTGGTTCTCCAAGTTGTGTAGCGACGTGGTGTGATTGTGAAGTGTGGCCTCAACTGATTGGAACCTTGCATCTAATGATTGGACAAACCTTGTGAGTGCCTTCTCCAAGTCGGTCATCTTGTTCTCTAACCCCGACTGTGGTGTTTTGGTCCTCTTTGCCCTTCGTTGTTGTTTTGGTTGTCTTAGATGTTGTGGTCATTTCCTCACTGAATTTCCTTTGAATCTTTTTGTCAAACCTTTGGAGTTGTTTGCCGGGTGTTTGAGAGTGTTTTAGGCGTGTTTAGAGAGGGTGTGGGTGATAAGTGCTTGTGTTATAGTACCGCGAAGCATTATTATCTTACATTGAGCATATCTTTTATCAGTTTTTATCACTAAATGGTGTGTATTTGTGTAATCTTGTGCATTGAAGGTTTGTGGAGATAAATTGGAGAAGAAGAACGAAATTAGGTCGTGTTCGCCGATGTTGGGAAGTTTTCGGACCAAGTAAGGAAGAAGGCACGAGCTTGACTTCTGAGTGTGTGTCAATCTCCTTTGGAGGGGCACCAAGGCAGTCACATTCACAACGAGTCTAACTTTTGTAGCTTAGAAGAACTTCACAAAGAAGGAGATTTGAAGTAATCGGCACGACTTACCATTATTTGTGTGCCCAACCAATGGCCTCAATGAAGAATAACGGATTCGGGAGCATTTTGGCAAGCTACTGCAGCAGAAATGTAGATTGCTACTGTAGCAAAACACTGTAGCAAGCTGCTGTTCAATTTCTGCCGAAAATCAGGGTTTCAGAGAATTCACACTGGCGTATGAAAATTCCACACGGCCGTGTGAATCGATTTATTTAGCCAGACAAAAACTTCACACGGGCGTGTGGAAATTCTACATGGCCGTGTGAAGCCCCCGATAAGTCCGATTTTAAAGCCGCGATTCAACATTATAAAAGGGGATTTTGGAGACTTTTGGGATATCTTTTCGACCTATCTTTCCCCTCAACTTGGGGAGTGCGGCTAGGGTTTTGGAGAGGATTTCGTGGAGGTTTAGCGCGTGTCATCGGCATCGTCATCGACTTTTGACGGCCGCACAAGACCATGGCCACACCATATACTAGGGGGTTTTCATCAATGTCTTTGATTTGTACTTTCTTTTCTAATTTGATGAACATGTATAGCTCCATGAGGAGCTAAACCCCTTGAGGGTATTCGGACTTATAAACTCTAGGGTTTTTATGTTTCTTTGACATTGTTATTATGCTTTTCCATCATTGATGAATAAAAATTGAGTTTCAATCTTAATTTCATCTTGCTAATGTTTTCTCTTAGATGTGACATTAGGAATGAGAATAATTTAGGTTACCCTTTGGAGGTGTGACAACTCCTTTAGGGTTAGACTACTTAAGATTGAAGAGGGTTGAGAGGGAGAGTTGTGAGGTAGTGATGTACCCTTTTACCCTTCGATGTGGTTTCTCCCTACCTCCGTTTCCTTGATTTCATAGCGGTCGAAATAGAGTGAAGTGCTAGGCAGATAAACTCCCCTGGGGCTTAGTTACGCAAGTAACAGAGTGAAGGGTTGAAGTGAATCCTACGCGCTGGGGTTTAATCAAGACTAGGGTTCTTCCACCTGGACCAAAGGGTTAGAACTACACATAGGAACAGATTATACCACTAGGAATCCCTAGAGCTTAAAGCAATCCCACGTAGTGTGAGGTTTAGGTAGATATACTCCCTTGGGGCTTAGTCATGCGAATGACAGAGTGAAGGGTGACGTGAATCCTAATACCGGGACATATTGATGGGGTTAGTCACCGTTGTCCTTAGGTTTAGGACTGTAAGTCTAAGGATTTCCTCGACTCAATTAACATCAATCGAAAAGTATAATAGCATTGTCTTGCACTAGAAGCATAGATCCTAGAGGTAGCTTGTCCGGATACCCTATTTCATTCATTGCTAGTCCTCTCTATTCTCTTTTACTTGCACTTTCTGATCTTCCATCTTTCTATTTAATTTCTTGTCTTTTATTCTGTTTGCTTCTACATTCACTCATTGATCCAGATATTGCTTTTCCATACACCGCATAGCTTAATTAGTGAAATCTCGTATTCTAAATCCCTATTCCTTGTGGATTCGACTACCCTCTCACCAGGGTAAATTTTATTACTTCGACAAACTCATGCACTTGCAGGATACACGCAAGGGGTCGTGTAAAGTTTTTGGCTGTGCACAGGCCGCACAAAACTGTGTAGGCTGCGCACAAGCCGCACAGAGGCCGCACACCCTTTTGCCTGGTGTGTGCGATTGTTGTGCGGGGCCGCACATGACCTGCACACCGTCGGGTTTGTGCCTTTAAAAACCTTATTTTAAGCCTTTTTCTTCATTCTTTCTTATCCCTAAACCCTTCTATTTCCTCCTCCTCTCCCCCTTCATCATTCGTTGAGGTTCTAAGGCTGATTTAGAAGGGGTTTTCGAGCTTGAATCTTGGATCATCAACTTGCTTATTCTTTGGATCAAGGTAAGCTTCCATCCTTTTGTTCCTTCTTCCTTGTTCTTTGATGAAGATGGTTAGGGTTTGTTGTGAACCTTTGAGAGAGCTCGATCCTTACATATTTTTCTTCCTCTTTGATGGTTAATCTTGTGAGCATTGATTTTATTGAGTTTTATGGCTTTGGCTTCATGGAATCCTTGAACTCCCATCACTTTGATCCCGGAATTACTGTAGTTCCGGTGAGCTTTCCTTGTGTTCTTGGTTTCCTTGGTTTAGAGAGAAGATTAAACCCTTAGATTTGGTTTAGTACCTTGAGTTGTGATTGGAGAAACCCTAGAGTTCATTAGGGTTGTTTGGTAGAAGAACTTAGGGTTCTTGCTTGACTTTTGTCCTAACAATTTTTTGGTGTTTCTTGTGCCTTCTCAAGGAGGAAAAGCTTTGGATTAAAGCAAAGAACTTGCCAAGGACTAGCATTCAAGGGAGCGAAGTTGTCAAAGTGGTGAGTGGCACTAATAAGCATAATCCTATCCGAAGAATACCTATATATGTATATCTATTTATCTTTGTGCATTATGATGTTTTATTAGGGCTCTATATGTTTTATGCTTCGATTTAAGATTTAAACTATATATATATATATATATATATATATATATATATATAGATTGTATTATTTCACACACCTTGGTCATAATTGGTTTAGTTTCACCTGAATGATACCTTGCATTATTAGTGGCTTTTGAAATGTGTTTTGGGTAGTTTGGAGTCATACTTGATTTATGACTTGGTTCATTTCGTAAGTATTATTAAAGTATTTATATATGTTGTTGTGATTTGAAAATCCTATTTTTTGAAGTATACGTTTTGAATTGTGTGTTCTTATGAGATTTGAGATGTTTGATTTGATGACCAAAAAGGTGATAAACGCCTAAACATACGTATTTTCCATGTATTCGGGTGTATGTATTACGTATTTTTCTATGAGTTGGCACCCGTTTTTGGTCTGAATTGGTTTCTTTCGTGTTACAGGTACTGATGTGACCCCTTTGAGCTCATTGATAGAATTTGAGAAGAAATCGGCAACGAAAACACTATTTCATACGGGGGGGTACTGTAGCGACCACTGTAGCAGATCCTGTAGCACGAATCCTTTGGTAAAAATGGCTATGTCTGGAGGTTCATGCGGGCTGTCATGCGGGCACTGCAGAGGCCGCATACGGTACTGTAGCAGATCCATTGTAGCAGTTCTACTGTAGCGGCACTGTAGCAACTTACGCGATTTCGGGATTTTCTCGGGAATTTTCTCTCCCCGCATGCGGGGCCGCATAGGGGGCCGCATAACCCACTGGAAAAAGTTTTCTTTTAAGGGTTTTGAGTTCATTTGGAAGAGAGAGAGCCCTAGGTCTTGAGCCAACTTGCCACCATCTTCAAATCGGAGCTAGGAGCTGCCGTCGGAGGCCATTTCCGGGGAGAGAACGACGAGGAGAGCGACATACGACGAGATCCACCCTCTTGATCCTTAGTTTGGAGGAGAATCGACAAGGGAAGCCACCCCTTTGGTGGCGTCTTTGGAACGTCATTCGGCTTCTATCTTTTGAGGGGGTGTTCTCATCTATGTATTTGGTTGTTTTGATGTGTTTTCTTGTGTATTTTGTATTCATGGGCAACTAAACCCCAAGGTCACCGGATGTAGGTGAACCTTGGGGGTGAACTTGTGTAGGATGCTTGCTTGACTTGATTTATGCATTTGAGACTTGTTTGTGAACCTTGTTTGGTGTATTTGATTGCTTGGTATGCATGAGAACTCTGTGTATCATTGTTTAGATAATGCTAGGAAGCATGACCATTGCCCTAGTATTAGGCTCACCAAGCTTGGTAGGGATACATGTATGAATACGCCGTGACCATCGGGTATTTGTACCCCTCCAATTGTTAGGGTTGACCTAGTTTGTGTCTTCTCCCTAACTTGAGAAACCTTTTGCTCCCTTTGCAATCGTGTGAGGATTCGAGCGGAAGGAATTCCGTATTCGATACTTGTACCGGATTAGGGACCAATTTCCGTGACCATCGGGTTGGTCTAACTTCGGGTTTCTCGGTCCAAACTACCCATTTGCATGCTAGTTAAGGCAAGCCCCGCACTTTAGTAGCCCCTTTGGTAATCCTCATCCGTGACCCTCTCTTTATATTGTTTTATCCCTTGTTCATTGCCTCCACCTTAGAACACTTTATTTGCATGTTAATCATCTTTTTACTTTCTTTTGCACCACACTTGACTTGATTGGCCAAACAATCATACGAAGAGGAAGTAAGGGTAGATTCTCGGGCCCTTGGGAATACGACCCCCTCGCGCGCGCGTGAGGGGTATTACTTGACGACCCGTGCACTTGCGGTCGACCCATCAAAAGGCGTATTTGAATCGTGGTCAAGTTTATTTGCAAAGTTTGTCAAATGCTGTATTTAAGTTTCGAAAGCTTTATTATGACATCATGGTTTCCAAATTAAAGGTTTGAGACTTTTGTTATCTTATCCAAATTGGTTTATGTAACCTATTTATGCTACACATTTTGTGTTATTGCCGATGCTATGATTGGAGTAAGTGCTCAAGGAAACTTGTTTAGTTTTAAATGTTGTTTATTTGACAGAAGGTATTCATTTGAGATGTTTTAGCAACTTACTCTCTCTTGAAGTGGAAAGATTGTTCACTACTTGTGTTATTTTGATCAAATTTCTCACTCCCGCATTAGGAGATAATTATGAGAACTTGCAATATCATGTTGAGAATTTTCTATCATGTTAATGCAGTCATTGAGCCCACAGGCTGTATGATATTTAGTTGTTTGATGGTGACATAGGAGGCGAGCTCTAGTACTTACTACAATAAAAATTAGATGGTTCCCACTGGCTGACCTATTAAGAGGTGGCGTGGAAAATTATCAAACCGGTTATGCCATTTTAGGTGGGAGCGTAGAATCCTGATCTAGATATAGTTGGGATGTTCGGAGTCACCACACTGACTTATAATAAACGCATAACTGTACGTATTACTTATGTATGTTTACATATTTATCGGGTATTTTTATATGTGTGGATGCCCGTTTTCGGTCTAAATTGGTTTATTTCGTATTACAGGCACAGAAGTTACCATGGGGAGCTCGTCAACGAGATTTTTAGAAGAAATCAACAAGAAAAGACCATTTTCGAGCCCGGTACTATAGCAACACTATAGCAGCGCTGTAGCACGGGAACTTTGGTGAAACGGCTAAGTCTGGAGATCCATACGGGTACTATAGCAGCACTGTAGCAGTGTTGTAGCCCTGTAGCAGCAGCATTGTAGCAGTTTACTGTAGCAGAGTTACTATAGAAGGGAGTTGACAGGGGCCCGAAAGTGCACGGGTTGTCGAAGTAATAAAATACCCTGGTTAGTGGGTAGTCGTATCCACAGGGAATAGGGATTTGAGATATAAGTATTCACTATTTAGCTAACGCAATGTGTGAAAAGAAATCAGTGAGTGAGTGCGAGAATAATTGGTAAAAGCAAGAATTAAAAGAGAAGTGTGGAAGATGAGAGAGTGAAAGTAAGAGTAGATAATTAGGACAAGCAATGAGAGAAGATCGGTATCCGGATAAGCTACCCCTAGGACTTATGCTTCTAGTGCAAGACAATGCTATTATACCATCCTATTGATGTTAATTGAGTCGAGGAGATCCTTAAACACATGGTCCCAAATCTGAGATCAACCTTGACTAGTCCCAACACTATGTCGCGGCATTAGGTTTCACTATGACTCTTGACTCTCGTTGACCTGTCAATTAAGCCCTAGGGGAGTTCGTCTTCCTAAGCCTCACATTATGTGGAATTGGTTTAGGTTCTAGGGATTCCTAGTGATAAACCCGGTTCCTATATGTAGTTCAAACCCTTTGGTCCAGGTGAGAGAACCCTAGTCTAGATTAAGCCCCAATACTAAGATTTACTACAACCCTTCACTCTGTTGCTCACGCAACTAAGCCCTAGGGGAGTTTATCTCCTAGCACTTCACTCTATCTTGACCGCTAATGAATCATGTAACACAAACGTAGGGAAAATCACATCAGAGGGAAAAGGGGACGTTCCGCTACCTCACAACTCACCCTCTCAACCCTCTTCAATCCTAAGTAGTCTAACCCTATAGGAGTTGTCACATCTCCAAAGGATTACCTAAATTTTTCTTAACCCTAGTGTCACGGCTAAGGGAAAACAATAACAAAATTAATCAAGATTGAAACTCAATTTTATTCATCAATAATGGAAAAGCATAATAACAATATCAAAGAAACATAATAGTCCTAGGGTTTATGATGACTCAACCGCAAGCGCACGGGTCGCCAAGTAATACCCCTCACGCACGCGCGAGGGGGTCGTATTCCCTGGGGTCCCAAGAGCTGCTATTACTCCCCTCTAGATGACACTGTCTAGTCTACCAAATATAGATTTGAAACAAGATAAGAAAACAAACAAAAGAAAAAGCTATAAACAAGTGGACTAAGGCTCACCACAATAGCATGCTAAGGAAGCAAGTAATAATGAAAGTTCGAGGTCCCCGGGCGAGGATCCCCTCGGGACTACTAAAGCTAGAAGGATACTCAAATTACACAGGCAAAGGTGGTTAGGCCAAGAGACGTCCAAAGGTAGGTCACCCCGATGGTCACGGTGATAACCCCTAATCCGGTACAAGTATTGGAATACGGAATCACTTCTGCCCAAATCCCTAATTAAGGTCAAACACAACATCTAGGATCAACCCTAATGGTTGGAGGGGTACAAATACCAGATGGTCACGGCGCATTCGTACATGTATCCCTTCCAAACTTGGTGTGTCTAATACTAAGGCGATGGTCACGCAACCTAGTATATCCTAGAAATCGATACACAGAGTTCTCATGCATACCAATACATCAAAGTGCACCAAGCTTGAACCATAAACCACACAAATACCATACATGTAAATCAAGTATTCATACAAGCGAGTTCATCCCAAGGTTCACTGGATTCCCGGCGACCTTGGGAGTCTAGTTCAACATCAATAAAGGAGAGAGTATAAAGAACAATAGATACAAGCTAAAGCACATAACAAACTCCCCTAAGATGAAGACTAGAGGTGGTGATGAGAACTTGATGGATCCCCGCCAACAAGCTCCTAGCTCTTCTCCTTGATCGCGCTCCTCTTCTCCCATTCGATTTGCACCCTAGATCAGCCTCTCCAACCCCTTGAAATCCTAGAGAATGATGGTGGAGAGAATGGTGGCCAAAGACCCTTCAAAATGATGCCCTAGAAACCCTTAAAAAAATAATTCTAGTGAGCTATGCAGCCTCCCATGCGGCCCCGCATGCGGGGAGAGAAAATTTCCGAGAAATCCCGAAAATCGCGTAAATGCTACAGTACCATATGCGTCCTCAACAGCGCCCGCATGGATCTCCTGACCAAGTTCTCCAAGTTTTCGTGCTACAACGATTGCTACATTGATCGCTACAGTGCCCCCTCCCCCCCCCCCCCCGGGCTCAGCAACAGTGTTTTCGATGCCGATTTCTTCTAAAATTCTGTCAACGAGCTCGAAGGGGTCTCATTGGTACCTGTAACACGAAAGAAACCAATTCAGACCAAAAACGGGCGTCAACTCATAGAAAAATATGCAATATATATGCCCGAATACATAGCAAATACGTATGTTTAGGCATTTATCAGTTTACAAGTCCGAATACCCATAAGGGGTTTAGCTCCTCATGGAGCTATACAAATCCATCAAAATAATAATTAGAACACAAATTGAATGCATAGATGAAAACCCCGTTATGTGCGATGTGGCCGTGGTCTTGTGCCGCCGTCAGACGTTGATGTCGACGCCGATGACGCACTTCAAACCTCCACGAAGTCCTCTCCAAACCCTCGCCGTTCCTCTCCAGAAGTTATGGCAAAAAAGAGCCAAAAAAATCCCCAAAATAGTCTCCAAAACGGGCTTTTATAATGTTGACTCGTGGCTGAAATTTGAACTTATCGGGATTTCACACGGCCGTGTGGAATTTCCACATGCCCGTGTGAACGTTTTGGTTTTTTGAATTTCGGCAGAAAATGAACAGTAGCTTGCTGTAGTGTTTTGCTACAGTACTCGCTGAAACACTCCCGAATTCATTGTTCTTCATCAAGGCCGTTGAATTAGGCACACAGTCAACGGTAGATCGTGCCGATTGCTTCAACTCTCCTAACTTTGTGAAGTTCTCCTTGTTAGCACGAGCTCGACTTATTGTGAATATGACTGCCTTTGTGCCACTCCAAAGGAGGTTGGCACACACTCACAAGTCTATACTCATGCTGTCCTCCTTGCTTAGTCCGAGAATCTTCCCAACAATGGCGAACAGGATCTAACTTCGTTCCTTTCCTTCACTTTATCTTCACAACCCTACAATGCACAAAAGTAAACAAATGCATAATTTTTAGTGATAAAATCTGATTAAATTAATGCTTATTGCAAGATAATAACGCTTCATATTACCCTAGGTCTTGAGCACACTTGCCACCATCTTCAAATCGTAGCTAGGAGCTACCGTTGGAGGCCACCTCTTTAGTGGTGTCTTTGGAAGCGTCATTTGGCCTCTACCGCTTGAGGGGGTGTGCTTATCTTTGTATTTGCTTGTTTCCATGTATTATCTTGAGTATTTTGTATTCATGAGCAACTAAACCCCAAGATCACCGGATGTAGGTGAACCTTGGGGGTGAACTTGTGTAGGATGCTTGCTTGACTTGATTTATGCATTTTGGGACTTGTTTGTGATCCTTGTTTAGTGTATTTGAATGCTTGGTATGCATGAGAACTCTGTGTATCAAAGTTTAGAAAATGCTTGGTATGCATGAAAACTCTGTGTATCAAAGTTTAGAAAATGCTAGGAAGCATGACCATTGCCTTAGTATTAGGCTCACCAAGCTTGGTAGGGACAAATGTACTTATACGCCGTGACCATCGGGTATTTGTACCCTTCCAATTGTTAGGGTTGACCTAGATTGTGTCTTCTCCCTAACTTGAGAAACCTACTATGCCCTTTGCAATTGTGTGAGGATTCGAGCGGAAGAAATTCTGTACTCGATACTTGTACCGGATTAGGGACCAATTTCCGTAACCATCAGGTTGTTCTAATTTTGGGTTTCTCGGTCCAAACTACCCATTTGCATGCTAGTTAAGGCAACTTCCGCACTTTTGTAGCCCCCTTGGGAATACTTATCCGTGACCCTCTGTTTATATTGTTCTTACCTTCCGATTATTGCCTCCGCCTTAGAGTAATTCTCTTGCATGTTAATCATCTTTTTACTTTTCTCAGACCCTTGGGAATACGACCAAACAATCATACGAAGAGGAAGTAAGGGTAGATTCTCGGGCTCTTGGGAATACGACCCCCTCGCGCGTGCGTGAGGGGTATTACTTGATGACTCCGTGCACTTGCGGGTCGATCACCAACTTCCCAGTGGCCAACACCAAGAGATGCGTGTCTTGGTGGCTCCAGACCTAACGAGGCCCCGGTTAGCGAAAGAGAGTTTTAGAGACCAAATACTGTACCAATATTTATGATTTATCTATTCTTTGAAATCTGGTTTATTTGAGGTATCGAAAAGAAAGCATGAGTTTGGTATTTCAAAGTTTTTATTGTTTTAAACCATAGTTGGGTATTAAGAATTTCTTGGTATTACTTTATTATATTGTATTGTGGTATAGATTATTATTATGTGTAAGTGTGTTTTTAACATAGTATATTATTAGTAGAGTATCTTCAATGATTTATCTGTTGGTATTGTTTTCTTTTGGTATATTTCTGGTGGAATTGTGCTAATCCCCTCACTGAATAATTGCGGTTACTCATCCCCTCTTTCTCCTTCCTAGTTTTGTTTCAGGTAGTAAGTAAGGCGATGCGCTACGTGTTGAACATTTGTTGCCTTCTTGTCTCCTTGTATCACTTTTATTCATGTATGTTATTTTTGGATCATGCATATGTTATTTGAGTCTTGGATCCACTAGTATGTTGAGAACCCTAATGCATGGTGTTGCACTTAAACCACTCTTAAACTTTTGTGTATCAGCTTTTGCTATTATTGTTAGTGTCATCTTTCTGTGTGTTTGTGAACTTCTATCTTCTATCCTCATTGTTGTTGTTGTTATTGTGTATATTACTTCCGCTGGGCATTGTTGTTCTTGAAACTTGGCATTGGTGTTAATATTGTTGATTCTAGGTTTATTGTTCATCCTTGCACTGTCTCGAGGTTTGAGTGGTGAAGCATCCCTCCTCGAGATGGTTGCGGCGGTTGTCGCATCCTGTGGACCTGCAGGTCGGGGCGGGACAACTCTAGTGGTATCAAAGCTATTGGTTTAGATTGATAGCCGTAGCCTGTTCTTGTCGTTGATAGTCTTATGTACTAACTAGTGGATCCAGTTAGATTTGAGAATGTAGCATTGTTGCATGTAGGATTTGATTTCGAAGGTTGTCTTGGTGTTTATTCAGTGAAAATGCTAGCACGACGCCCTCGCACATACAGTGGAATAGTCGCTCCTACTGTTGAGCCTACTACTGCATCTCCTATGGTGGAGCATAGTGAGGTGCCATCTCCACCCCTTCCTTCTTCACCACCTGAGCAAGGATTCTTTTCAGGGCGTCAGGTTGCTACAGTGGTTTCAGTGCACACTCTTGGTGCAGCGGAACCTGTGCCTAGGGCCTCAGTGCCTGAGCTAGTTTCTTCCCCAGAGGCATTACAAGCATTCAAGGACTATTGGGATCATCCGGGGTGATAACCTACCTACTCAGAGTACAGAGACTTTTTGGGCTATTGGAGTTTGTTCAGAGAACATACTCAGGCTAGAGTAGTGCCTCCATCAGCGTCACCTGTCTCATTTCCAAATCCAGTTCAGCGAGTGAGTAAGAGGAAGAATACAGAAAGTAGTCAACCTTTGAAGAAGAGCAAAGGTGAGAGGTCATCTCCTGGTGTACCTTCAGTTGGTTTCTTTAGGGTCCCACAGAGCTAGTCCAGTGGGCAGCAGAGTTCAGTACCATCAGGTAGTGTTTTACGTGCAGGATTTGCAGGGACTTAGAGGCAGTGTTGGAATTGCCATAGATTCCATAACGAACGCTGTTCAGAGCCACGTTGATGCTTTCGCTGTGGTAGCACTGGTCATATCCAGTCCACTTATCTAATAATGATCGATAGAGAGCTTGCTTCAGTGCCTGCTTCAGGACAACCTACTCAGCCCAAGAATAACCAGCTTATACCTTCAACTCCAATTGGTGCTGTTAGCATCAATCTCTCTCGAGGCGTATTGCGACCTCAAACCAGATCTCAGACGAGAGCTCTTACCATGGTGAGTAAAGAAGTTGGGATAAGACTGAATGAAATCACAGGTATGATTACTATCTTTTTGCTTGATGCTCCTGTGTTGTTGGTATTGTTTGGCAGCTTAGTGTTCTAAGTTGTTTGTTTCCAGTAGAAGAGTGTTATTAGAGGCAGGGTTGTTTCCCTTTGGTAGTGAAGTTTCTTGCCTCCCTGAGCTTTGTTTGTGAGCCTTGTTGTTCTTTCGTTTCCCTCTTAGAAGGAAATTTCGAGGACAAAATTTCTTTAAGGGGGGTAGGTTGTAGTGTTTCGGTCCTCTTTGTCCTTGGTTGTTGTTTTGGTTGTCTTAGATGTTGTGGTCATTTCCCTGTTGAATTTCCTTTGAATCTTTTTGTCGAACCTTTGGAGTTGTTTGCCAGGTGTTTGAAAGTGTTTTGGGTGTGTTTAGAGAGTGTGTGAGCTATGCACAGCCCGCACAAAACTGTCCCAAAACTAAGTTCAACCGTGACTAGTCCTAATACTATGCCCCAGCATTAGGTTTCACTACAACCCTTCACTCAATTGATCTCTCAACTAAGCCCAGGGGAGTCCATCTTCCTAAGCCTCTGATAAGTGCTTGTGTTATAGTATCGCAAAGCGCTATTATCTTACATTAAGCATACCTTTTATCAGGTTTTATCACTAAATGTGTGCATTTGTGTTCTCTTGTGCATTGAAGGTATTGTGGAGCCTAATTGGAGAAAAAGAATGAAATTAGGTCGCGTTCGCCAATGTTGGGATGTTCTCGGAACAAGCAAGGAACGAAGCACGTATTTGGACTTGTGGATGTGTGCCAACCTCTTTTGGAGGGGCACAAAGGCAGTCACATTCACAACAAGTCCAATCCGTGTTACTTAGGAGAATCTCGCGAAAGAAGAAGACTTGAAGCAATCGGCGCGACCTACCGTTGCTTGTGTGCCCAAGTAATGGCCTCGATGAAGAACAATGGACCCGGGAGGCGTCTCGGCAAGTTACCAAGCCTGTTCAGCTGAAGATTAGTGTTCCAGAGAAGTCACACGGGCGTGTGGAAATTCCACACGGCCGTGTGAGCCATTTTCCAGCAAGACAGAGAAGTCACACGGGCGTGTGGAAATTCCACACGGCCGTGTGTTTTGCAATTTCAGCCATCCAGTGAAGACACACGGGCGTGTGGAAATTCCACACGGCCGTGTGAAATTAATTTTTCATCCGAGACAGAAGCTTCACACGGGCGTGTGGAAATTCCACACGGCCGTGTGAAGCCCCCGATAAGTCCAATTTTAAAGCCGCGATTCAACAATATAAAAGGGGATTTTTGCAACCTTTTTAGGGATCTTTGGACCTATCTTTTCCCCAACTTTCTGGAGTGCGGCTAGGGTTTCGGAGAGGATTTCGTGGAGGTTCTAGCGCGTCGTCGGCATCGATTTCGAGGTTCGACGTTTGCACAAGACCACGGCCACACCAATTCGAGGGGGTTTTTCATTGATGTCTATGTTTTATGCTTTATCTCTCACGTTGATGAACATGTATAGCTCTATGAGGAGCTAAACCTCTCGTGGGGTATTCGGACTTGTAAACTTTAGGGTTTCTTATGTTTCTTTGACATTGATTATTATGCTTTCCATCGTTGATGAATAAAATTGAGTTTTTAATCTTGATTATCCTTTCATATTGTTTTCCCCTAAACGTGACATTAGGGTTGAGAGCAATCTAGGCTTTCCTTTGGAGGTGTGACAACTCCTATAGGATTAGACTACTCAAGATTAACGAGGGTTGAGAGGGAGAGTTGTGAGGTAGCAATGTACCCCTTTCCCCTTCGATGTGATTTCTCCCTACCTCCGATTCCTTGATTTAATAGCGGTCGAAATAGAGTGAAGCAATAGGTAGATAAACTCCCCTAGGGCTTAGTTACGCAAGTAATAGAGTGGAGGGTTGTAGTGAATCCTATTTGCTGGGGCTCAATCTAGACTAGGGTTCTTCCACCTGGACCAAAGGGTTAGAATTACGTATAGGAACAGGTTTAATCACTAGGAATCCCTAGAGCATAATGCAACTCCACATAGTGTGAGGTTTAGGCAGATGGACTCCCTTGGGGCTTAGTCATCTAGGTGACAGAGTGAAGGGTGTTGTGAATCCTAACACCGGGCATAGTGTTGGAGTTAGTCATGGTTGTCCTTAGGTTTGGGACCGTGAGTCTTAGGATATCCTCGACTCAATTGACATCAATAGGAGAGTATAATATCATAGTCTTGCACTTGAAACATAGACCCTAGAGGTAGCTTGTCCGGATACCCCCCCTTTTACTCATTGTTAGTTCTTCTCGATTTTCCTACTTGCACTTCTTTCTTCCATCTCTCTATTTAGTTTATTGATTTGCATTATTTTCACTCATCAATCTTATTATCGTTCTCCGTATTCTGCGTAGCTTAATTAGTGAAACCTTATATTCTATCTCCCTATTCCCTGTGGATTCGACTACCTTCTCACCAAGGTAAATTTATTACTTCGACAAACCCGTGCACTTGCGGGATACACGCAAGGGGTCGTGTCAGCCTCACACTACGTGGAACTGCATGACGTTCAGGGATTCCAAGTCATACACCCTGTCCCTAAGTATAGTTCTAGCCCTTTGGTCCAGGTGAAAGAACCCTAGTCTCAGTTAAGCCTAAGAACTAGGATTCACTACAATGTTTCACTCTGTTGCTTGCACAAATAAGCCTTAGGGGAGTTCATCTCCTAGCATTTCACTCTACTTTGACCACAAAGAACTCTTAGAACATGGAGGTAGGGAAAATCACACCAAAGGGGAAAGGGGATGTTCCGCTACCTCTCGACTTACCCTCTCGATCCTCTCCAATCTCGAGTAGTCTAACTCTATAGAAGTTGTCACACCTTGAAAGGTAACCTAGATGATTCTCAACCCTAATGTCATGGCTAATGGAAAATCAAAGCAATTGAGCATTCAATATTAGAACTCAATTAAAAACATAAATTAAGAAAGCATAACAAAAGTCATAGAAACAATGTCATCATAGGGTTTACAAGTCCGAATACCCATTAGGGGTTTAGCTCTCCATGGAGCTATACAAAATCAAAGCATATGAATGAACAAGCATAGTAAACTTAGATAAAACCTCCTTTGTGATGTGTGGCGATGGTCTTGTGAGGCCGCTCCGCCTTGTCCACCAAGCCCCTTGTCAAGCATAGGGCACACCATGCCGGATCGGTGTCGACGAAAGCTCCCCCAATAGCTATCTTCCAACGAACTTCGATCTCGCTGCCATAGACTCACTGATAAGTGCTTGTGTTATAGTGACGCGAAGCGTTATTATCTTACTATAAGCATCTCTTTTATCAGATTTTATCACTAAATAGTGTGCGTTTGTGTACTTTTATGCATTGTAGGTTTGTGTACTAAATAGTGTGCTGCAGAACAGAACGAGCAGCAGCGAACGTTGTCTGATTTTGCTAGACCCGCAGTTATGGGGACCCAATCAAGCATCGTGAGGCCCCCAATTACAGCAATGAATTTCGAATTGAAGCCGTCGTTCATTCAGATGTTGCAACAGTCCGCACAGTTTAATGGGTTAGCCGATGAAGACCCTAATAGTCACATAGAAAATTTCTTGGAAGTGTGTGACATGTTGAAGATAAATGGAGTGACGGACGATGCAATTCGATTGAGAGCCTTCCCATTTTCATTGAAAGGAAAAGCAAGGCATTGGTTGCACTCATTACCTAGAGCTTCCATTACTACGTGGGAGGAAATGGCCGAGGCATTCTTGGCTAGATACTTTCCACCGGGGAAATCTGCAAGACTCCGGAATGAGATATCTTCCTTTGTACAGATGGAATTGGAGTCTCTATTCGAGACATGGGACAGGTTTAAAGAGCTCCTTCGCAAATGTCCGCAACATGGATTTCCCGAGTGGATGATTATTCACACATTTTACAACGGGTTGAATCCGAGTACAAAGCAACTCTTAGATGCGGCGGCCGGAGGGACTCTTGGAAGCAAGACTCCCAGTGAAGCTCGGCACCTTGTAGAGGAGATGGCTATGAATAGCTATCAATGGAACTCAAGGGATAGGAAAAAGGTTGCCGAAATTCATGAGGTTGATGCGGTTACATCGTTGGCAGCACAAGTGGAATCGTTGAGTAAGAAGCTAGATGCTCTAGCTTCGCCAAGAGTTGCGGCCATCACTACTTGTAACGGTTGTGGGGGAGGACATGCTTCAAGCGATTGTCCTATTGCTATTGGAGGCACTAGTGCGGTAGAGCAGGCCGATTTTGTGGGGAATTCATATCGAGGACAAGGCCAAGGCAACCCGTATAGTGGTACATACAATCCGGGATGGAAGAACCATCCGAACTTCTCTTGGAGCAATCAAGGACAGTCACAACAGAAACAAAATAGTGCACCACCGGGATTTCAAAGTCAACAAGCTCCGAATTTAGAAAGCCGAGTGACCGGGTTGGAGGGAAAGATGACTGACCTAGAAAGAGCCCTCACACGGTTCGTTTCTTCTTCGGACGCAAGGTTCCAATCGGTGGAAGCTACTCTTCGTAATCACACCGCCTCCCTACACAACTTGGAGAACCAAGTAGGGCAAATTGCGAAGACTTTGGCGGAGAGACCTCAAGGTAGTTTGCCTAGCAATACGGAGACCAACCCAAGAGAACAACTAAAGGCAATTACCTTGAGAAGTGGTAAGGAGGTTGAGGGACATCTCCCTCTTGAGAAGACTAAGGACTCACCCGAAGTCGTGGAAATAGAGGATGGAGCACCAAAGGAGAAAGAGGTGGCACCCCCACCTTACAAGCCGAGAATTCCCTATCCTTCACGATTGAAGAATGACCAAGACAATGAGCAATACAAGAAATTTCTGGGTGTCTTCAAGCAATTGCACATCAACATTCCATTCGCGGAAGCATTAGCCCAAATGCCCAAGTACGCGAAGTTCTTGAAAGACCTCTTGACCAATAAGAGGAAGTTAGAGGAAAGTGCATCCGTCATCCTCGATGCAAACTGTTCGGCAGTGCTACAGAAGAATATGCCAAGCAAGAGGAAGGACCCCGGAAGTTTTATCATACCGTGCAATATTGGTGATATGGGTGAGGAGATGGCACTAGCCGACTCGGGGGCAAGCATCAATGTCATGCCCTACACGTTCTTCCAAAAGCTAGGTTTGGGCGAGCCTAGACCTACCCGGATGACACTTCAGCTTGCGGATAGATCGGTGAGACATCCGAGGGGTATTGTTGAAGATGTGTTGGTGAAAGTGGATAAGTACATTTTCCCGGTCGACTTTGTAGTGCTCGATGTAGACGAGGATGTCGAGGTGCCGCTGATCCTTGGGAGGCCGTTCTTGCGCACTTCCAAAGCTTTGATAGACATGGACGGTGGAGAGCTCACACTTAGGGTTGGGGACGACAAGCTCACTTACCGCCTCGCCGAAGCCATGCGACATTCTCTTGATTTTGATGATGCTCTATATTATCTTGATGTCACTGATGATTGCATTGATGAATATATGCAGGAGATGTTTAACCCGGATCCATATGAAGGGTGGCCGGACCAAGACATGGAGACTGAAGAGGAAGAAGTGCTCGCGCTTGTTTCAGTTGAAACAGACATCAAGAAGGAGAAGGAGCTTAGAAAGAAAGTCCTTCGGAGATTGAAGAGGTCGAGACGTCGCCACAAAAAGAACCCCAACAAGAAAGGGGATGAGCATTCACGAAGTAAGGGTGTTTCACCCATGTGTGGTAACAAACTCGATAATTCTCCCTCTACCTTGCAACGATTATGCAATGCTTGCTTTCAAATTATAGGGAAGAGGGCAAATTCCACTCATGAACCTCCGTAAGGTAAGACAGGTACGTCAAGCTAAGTGACGTTAAACAAGCGCTTCTTGGGAGGCAACCCAAGCGTTTTGCAGTTTTTCTAGGACCTAGTTTAGTTTTAGGATTGAATAAAAGTCTTAGCAATGGTGTCCCAATTTTCATGTGCATATACTGAGTTTTCATGTGGATTTTCGATTATTTACGTGTGCCTTAACGTTAATTGACGAAGTTTGAGTCGGTTGAGTGTGTTTTCGATAGTCTCTGGTCGTGTTTTTATGGTTTATACAAGCTCTAAGTGTTTTAAAAGAGTTTCTGAATTTTTCTGAGAGTCTGTACAATTTTCTAAGTAAACCAAAGAAAACACACGGCCGTGTGGAATTAACACACGGCCGTGTGTTATCAATTGGAGCTCAACCAGAGAAGACACAGGGGCGTGACTGTGCCCCTGTGAAAAACTTCAGAAGGGGCACACGGCCGTGTGGAATTAACACACGGCCGTGTGAAATTTCGCAGAACTTCAACTCTTTTCCAGAGAGTCCACAGGGGCGTGTGGATGCCCCTGTGAGTGCCACTGTGCTAAGGCACACGGCCGTGTGGGATTTCCACACGGCCGTGTGAAAATTCTGCAGGAATTCCCTTTCATCCCGAGAAACCACAGTGGCGTGTGTGAGCCCCTGTGGGAGAGCTTGTCAAGGCACACGGCCGTGTGGAATATTCACACGGCCGTGTGAAACATTTATTGTTTCTCGGGCCAGTCAGAGAAGCCACAGGGGCGTGTGAGGTGCCCCTGTGGACGGCCTTGTGTTCTTGGCCAAGTTGGGCACACGGCCGTGTGGATGTTTCACACGGCCGTGTGAAAATTTTTCAGAGAGCGTCTGTGTTTTCCCGAGAGTCCACAGGCCCGTGTGGGTGGCCCTGTGTAGACCCCTGTGGAGGCACACGGCCGTGTGGAATTAACACACGGCCGTGTGAGGTAGTTCAGAGAATGATCAGAGTGCGCACAGGGGCGTGTGTTAGCCCCTGTGAACCCCAATTTCTGAGGCACACGGCCGTGTGGGTACTTCACACGGCCGTGTGAATTTCCAGAACTTCAAAAGCCGCGCGTTTTTCTTATAGAAATCACTTGTGCCTCTTCATTCTCCACTCTAAACTTCTCTCCTACCCTCTCTATCACTTCCCCGACTTTCTCTGAGGTTTTTGAAGGAATTTGTTCGAGTTTTCCGGCCGTATTACTTTTTTTTTCATCTCCACCGCCGGTGAGACCTTCAATACCTTTTTCTTCGTCAATTCTTGATTCAATTTGTTCTTTTATACAATTTTGCTTGGTTTGAATGTTTACATTACATACGAGCATGCTTAGAATGAAATTAGAACGAATTTAGATGTAAATTGTGGATTTTTAACCCCACGGCCGTGATGCTTTGCCCGTCAGAAACTCCACACGGGCGTGTGGAATTAACACACGGCCGTGTGGATTTCTGCAGATTGGTTATTTTGAACTGTTTTTGATTGTTTTCTTTTCCAATCTTACAGGAATGTCTTCTAGACCCAGGAAATCGACAGGGAAGCGCCCACGTGAGCCCACACCTCCTCCAGCAGAGACAGAGTTCAGTATAGCCGAGCATCAGGTTCGGTTCGAGCGTTTATCAGGACTCCGTTTTCGACAGACGAGATATTTGGATTTGAGTATAGTGAGGAGTATTCAGGGGGGAGACAGCGTCGCAAATGAGATTAGCGAGCTGGTCTCAGTCGGTAGCTGGGAGAGATTGATGGTTATCCGGGACTCGGTGATCCGACCGCTTACCTTAGAGGTCCTGGCGTCGTTTGAGTTCGACCGGGGGTACAGCAGTTTCACCGAGGGCACCACAGTTCAGTTCAGAGCCCTCGGTCGACATTACAGCCTCAGTATGAGCCAGTTTTCGATTGGGATGGGTCTATATGATGCGGCATACACTGAGACAGAGGAGTACTCATTGCTCCCCACAGACTACCCGGGTACCGTGACACCGCAGCAGGCGTATAGCAGACTTTGTGGTCAGGGTCAGTACGAGCCGGGTGTCTCCAAGGCTTCATGCCTTTCTCGACCTGCCTATAGATGTCTACACGCAGTTATGAGCAGATCTATTAGTGGCAGGGGAGACAGTACTGGTGTTCTGAGTCGCCAGGAGCTCCTCTACTTGTATTCGATGGTGGAGAATGAGCCACTCCACCTGGGGCACATTGTGGCCGACTACATTCGCCATCAGGGCCAGTACCCCAGGGTAGGAGTTATCTTTGCAGGCCCCTACATCACCAGACTTCTCATTGGCCTGGGGCTCAGAGATGGAGTCAGGGGAGCAGAGAAGACGAGTGTACCAGTTCCCCTGGGCACAGATACCTTGAGGATGATGGGTATGATCCGCAGAGGAGGATCAGGGACATATACCTGGACCATACCCCAGACGGAGCAGACTCAGGGTACACAGGCAGCTTTAGAGCCACCCCCGACGGATATATAGACCGAGGTACCCCCCACCGCGCCGGAGCCACCTCCAGTGCAGATGTTTTCACCATCTCGAGGCCAGGACAGACTGGAGCGCCTCGAGAGCGCAGTGGGGATCCTACAGACCGAGGTGGCCGAGGTTAGGGCCACACAGATTTCACAGCACCAGGAGGTGATGGCGCAGTTCCAGAGCTTGCGACAGACCTTCGAGCAGATTGTCGAATCCTCCTCCTTCGTGGTCCGACCTCGAGTGTCCACTCCACCACCTCCATCTCCCTCAGTACCAGCAGCTCCAGCATCACCAGCAGATCCAGAGCCTCCAGCAGAGGCCACCACTCAGGACACCGACGCTGAGGCGTCTTAGATTTTAGATTCTTTTCTTTTATTAGTCATTTCTGTATATCTTTACTTTATTTTGGACTTGTAGTACTCAGAAAGGATTCTCCTTCTGAGTATAGCTTTTATTTTGCTTTTTCTTTTTATCTCGAGTTGTATTCATTGCTTTACATTTTATATACTCGAGTTTTATTGAGCTTTACTGAACCCTCGTTTATGTGTGCGCAGATGGTCTTGGATGTAAGGATTTTGAGGAATAGTCATTGACACGGTCATGGAATCGTGTGTGCTCCACGAACCATTGAGACTCAACTCTCAATGACCTAGCTTCATCAAACGCAACACTTGGAGTTCAGGGGAGTAATGTTTCAATTGCCACTTCCACACTAATTGCTTTTATCGTTTTCACTTATTATTGTGCTTATATGCGTACATTGAGGACAATGTACATCTTAAGTGTGGTGGGGAGTTCACATTGCACACACCTTTACTTGTGCGTTCAATTGCTTATGCTAATGTGGCCTATGGCGGTTCACCTTAGTTGCAACGGTTGTATTCTTATAGTTTAGGAGATTTTTCAACATTGTATCCTATCATACTCTAGTTTTCACTTGAATTTTAGGGAATTTTTGCTCGAATCATCTTAGTACACAACTTACTCTTGGAATCTTTTGGAAACTCAATCTTGAAGTTTTTAAGGACAAGTTTATCGTTGTTCTTAGTTTCACTTTGGAAAATGCATATATAAAAAAAAAAAAGTGGAAAAATGAAAAAAAAAAAAAAAAAGAGAAAAAAAATATATATATATATATGAGTTTGTAAGTATTAGCTTTGTTTTAATTATGCATTTGGGGTGGCAAGAGCTACCTCCTATGAAGTATGCAGCTACTCTCATAAGTCGGATACAAGTTATGCCCTAATGAGAGAAAGAGCTATCTCATGGGATGCGTGAAAGCTACTACCCCGGTAGAAAGAGCTACCTCCTCGAAAGAGTGAAAGCCACCTTTGGCGGCCGCCTAGGAAAGGGCTACCTTCAAGGATGTGTGAAGCTACTACTTCCACCACTATTTTTTTGTTTTTGTATATAAATAAGTCCTTTCTAACCAAAGTTTGAGGAGTACTCGTTGGTTCTCTTGAGTAAGATCGCACACACTAACACATTTTCGAGTTTTCATCCTTTTTGATTCGAGTTTTTAGCTAGAGCATTGGTAACCTTATGCAATGTTTTGAGTTCCCCTTACTTGTAGAATGCCTCTTTTGCATACTTTTGGTGAACCTAAGGCCAAGCACTTTCAATTGTTCTTCCCAAGTACTTTCACGTTCTATTTTGCTTGAGGACAAGCAAAAGCTTAAGTGTGGGGGGGTTTGATAAGTGCTTGTGTTATAGTATCGCAAAGCGCTATTATCTTACATTAAGCATACCTTTTATCAGGTTTTATCACTAAATGTGTGCATTTGTGTTCTCTTGTGCATTGAAGGTATTGTGGAGCCTAATTGGAGAAAAAGAATGAAATTAGGTCGCGTTCGCCAATGTTGGGATGTTCTCGGACCAAGCAAGGAACGAAGCACGTATTTGGACTTGTGGATGTGTGCCAACCTCTTTTGGAGGGGCACAAACGCAGTCACATTCACAACAAGTCCAATCCGTGTTACTTAGGAGAATCTCGCGAAAGAAGAAGACTTGAAGCAATCGGCGCGACCTACCATTGCTTGTGTGCCCAAGTAATGGCCTCGATGAAGAACAATGGACCCGGGAGGCGTCTCGACAAGTTACCAAGCCTGTTCAGCTGAAGATTAGTGTTCCAGAGAAGTCACACGGGCGTGTGGAAATTCCACACGGCCGTGTGAGCCATTTTCCAGCCAGACAGAGAAGTCACACGGGCGTGTGGAAATTCCACACGGCCGTGTATTTTGCAATTTCAGCCATCCAGTGAAGACACACGGGCGTGTGGAAATTCCACACGGCCGTGTGAAATTAATTTTTCATCCGAGACAGAAGCTTCACACGGGCGTGTGGAAATTCCACACGGCCGTGTGAAGCCCCCGATAAGTCCAATTTTAAAGCCGCGATTCAACAATATAAAAGGGGATTTTTGCAACCTTTTTAGGGATCTTTGGACCTATCTTTTCCCCAAATTTCTGGAGTGCGGCTAGGGTTTCGGAGAGGATTTCGTGGAGGTTCTAGCGCGTCGTCGGCATCGATTTCGAGGTTCGACGTTTGCACAAGACCACGGCCACACCAATTCGAGGGGGTTTTTCATTGATGTCTATGTTTTATGCTTTATCTCTCACATTGATGAACATGTATAGTTCTATGAGGAGCTAAACCTCTCGTGGGGTATTTGGACTTGTAAACTTTAGGGTTTCTTATGTTTCTTTGACATTGATTATTATGCTTTCCATCGTTGATGAATAAAATTGAGTTTTTAATCTTGATTATCCTTTCATATTGTTTTCCCCTAAACGTGACATTAGGGTTGAGAGCAATCTAGGCTTTCCTTTGGAGGTGTGACAACTCCTATAGGATTAGACTACTCAAGATTAACGAGGGTTGAGAGGGAGAGTTGTGAGGTAGCAATGTACCCCTTTCCCCTTCGATGTGATTTCTCCCTACCTCCGATTCCTTGATTTAATAGCGGTCAAAATAGAGTGAAGCAATAGGTAGATAAACTCCCCTAGGGCTTAGTTACGCAAGTAATAGAGTGGAGGGTTGTAGTGAATCCTATTTGCTGGGGCTCAATCTAGACTAGGGTTCTTCCACCTGGACCAAAGGGTTAGAATTACGTATAGGAACAGGTTTAATCACTAGGAATCCCTAGAGCATAATGCAACTCCACATAGTGTGAGGTTTAGGCAGATGGACTCCCCTGGGGCTTAGTCATCTAGGTGACAGAGTGAAGGGTGTTGTGAATCCTAACACCGGGCATAGTGTTGGAGTTAGTCATGGTTGTCCTTAGGTTTGGGACCGTGAGTCTTAGGATATCCTCGACTCAATTGACATCAATAGGAGAGTATAATATCATAGTCTTGCACTTGAAACATAGACCCTAGAGGTAGCTTGTCCGGATACCCCCCCCTTTTACTCATTGTTAGTTCTTCTCGATTTTCCTACTTGCACTTCTTTCTTCCATCTCTCTATTTAGTTTATTGCTTTGCATTATTTTCACTCATCAATCTTATTATCGTTCTCCGTATTCTGCGTAGCTTAATTAGTGAAACCTTATATTCTATCTCCCTATTCCCTGTGGATTCGACTACCTTCTCACCAAGGTAAATTTATTACTTCGACAAACCCGTGCACTTGCGGGATACACGCAAGGGGTCGTGTCAGCCTCACACTACGTGGAACTGCATGACGTTCAGGGATTCCAAGTCATACACCCTGTCCCTAAGTATAGTTCTAGCCCTTTGGTCCAGGTGAAAGAACCCTAGTCTCAGTTAAGCCTAAGAACTAGGATTCACTACAATGTTTCACTCTGTTGCTTGCACAAATAAGCCTTAGGGGAGTTCATCTCCTAGCATTTCACTCTACTTTGACCACAAAGAACTCTTAGAACATGGAGGTAGGGAAAATCACACCAAAGGGGAAAGGGGATGTTCCGCTACCTCTCGACTTACCCTCTCGACCCTCTCCAATCTCGAGTAGTCTAACCCTATAGAAGTTGTCACACCTTGAAAGGTAACCTAGATGATTCTCAACCCTAATGTCATGGCTAATGGAAAATCAAAGCAATTGAGCATTCAATATTAGAACTCAATTAAAAACATAAATTAAGAAAGCATAACAAAAGTCATAGAAACAATGTCATCATAGGGTTTACAAGTCCGAATACCCATTAGGGGTTTAGCTCTCCATGGAGCTATACAAAATCAAAGCATATGAATGAACAAGCATAGTAAACTTAGATAAAACCTCCTTTGTGATGTGTGGCGATGGTCTTGTGAGGCCGCTCCGCCTTGTCCACCAAGCCCCTTGTCAAGCATAGGGCACACCACGCCGGATCGGTGTCGACGAAAGCTCCCCCAATAGCTATCTTCCAACGAACTTCGATCTCGCTGCCATAGACTCACTGATAAGTGCTTGTGTTATAGTGACGCGAAGCGTTATTATCTTACTATAAGCATCTCTTTTATCAGATTTTATCACTAAATAGTGTGCGTTTGTGTACTTTTATGCATTGTAGGTTTGTGGAGCTAATTTATAGAAAAAGAACGAAGTTAGATCGTGTTCGCCGTTGTTGGGAGGTTTTCGGACCAAGCAAGGAACAAGGCATGAGCCTAGACTAGTAAGTGTGTGCCAACCTCCCTTGGAGGGACACAAAGGCAGTCGCATTCACAACAAGTCTAACTCGTGTAGCTTAGGAGAACTTCGCCAAGAAGGAGACTTGAAGCGATCGACACGATCTACTATTGATTGTGTGCCCAATTCAATGGCCTCGATGAAGAACGACGGATTCGGGAGCGTTTTCGACAAGTACTGTAGCAAACTACTGTTCACTTCGGCCGAATTTCAGAATTCCAGAGAATTCACACAGGCGTGTGGAAATTCGACACGGCCGTATGAATTAATTTTTCAGCAGACAAAAACTTCACACGCCCGTGTGTTAATTCCACACGGCCGTGTGAAGTCCCGATAAGGCCAAATTTAAAGCCGCGACTCAGCATTATAAAAGACCGATTTGGATATCTTTTGGCCTATCTTTCTCTTCAACTTGGGGAGTGCGGCTAGGGTTTCAGAGAGGATTTCATGGAGGTTTAGTGCGCGTCATTGGCATTGTCATCGACGTTCGACGGCCGCACAAGACCACGGCCACACCATACGCAAGCGGGTTTTCATCGATGTCTTTATTTTGTGCTTTCTCTTATACTTTGATGGACATGTATAGCTCCATGAGGAGCTAAACCCCTCGTGGGTATTCGGACTTGTAAAACCCTAGAATTATTATGTTTCTATGACATTGTTATTATGCTTTTCCAATATTGATGAATAAATTCGAGTTTCAATTTTAATTATCTTGTGCTATTATTTTTCCCTTAGCCGTGACACTAAGGTTGAGAGCAATCTAGGTTATCCTTTGGAGGTGTGACAACTCCTATAGGGTTAGACTACTTAAGATTAGAGAGGGTTGGGAGGGAGAGTTGTGAGGTAGCGATTTACCCCTTTCCCTTCCGACGTGGTTTCTCCCTACCTCCGTTTCCTTGATTTCATAGCGGTCGAGATAGAGTGAAGTGCTAGGCAGATAAACTCCCCTGGGGCTTAGTTATGCATGTAACAGAGTGAAAGGTTGAAGTGAATCCTATGCATTGGGGCTTAATCTAGAATAGGGTTCTTCCACCTGGACCAAAGGGTTAGAACTACACATAGGAACAGGTTTTACCATTAGGAATCCCTAGAGCTTAAAGCAATCCCACGTAGTGTGAGGTTTAGGTAGATATACTCCCTGGGGCTTAGTTGACAGGTCAACAAGAGTCAAGGGTCGTAGTGAATCCTAATACCGGGACATAATGTTGGGATTAGTCATGGTTGACCTTAGGTTTGGGACCGTGAGTCTTAGGATATCCTTGACTTGATTACACATCAATAGGAAAGTATAATAGCATAGTCCTGCACTAGAAGCATAGACCCTAGAGGTAGCTTGTCCAGATGCCCTATTTCATTCATTACTAGTCCTCTCTATTCTCTTTTACTTGCACTCTCTCATCTTCCATCTTTCTATTTAATTTCTTTTCTTTTAGTATAATTGTTTCCATAATTCACTCATCGAATCAATTGATCACTTTTCCGTACTCTGCATAGCTTAATTAGTGAAATCTCGTATTCTAATTCCCTATTCCCTGTGGATTCGACTACCCACTCACCAGGGTAAATTTATTACTTCGAGAAACCCGTGCACTTGCGGGACACACGCAAGGGGTCGTGTTAAAGTTTTTGGCGCCGTTACCGGGGAATAGGCGGTTTAGATATTTGTTTTCACTATTTTAGCTATTCACTTCGCATTCTATTTCATACTTTCTTTATCTATCATCATTCTTATTGGTTTGCATTATTTTGATTTCAGCTTCAGAAGAGAAGAGATGTTTCATACAACTGAGATGTTTGACACGCTTATAGGATTAGTGGGGGAAGTGGAACAGAAATTTCATTCATTCGCAGCACAGTCGATTATAAACTGCATTAAGTATGGCCAACCGGTTAACACTCCTTCCATAAAAGAAGACACCGATGTTGATCATTTTTGTGAAGAACAGCTCATGGGTTGTGAATTGGATAAGGTGTTAGATGAATTTGAAAGATCAGCCCTAGCTTCTTCCAGGGAGGATGCTGAAGAAAATCTAGAGAGAGTTCTTGCTCAATTTGAATCATACTATCAAGACCAGAGACAAGGAGTCTTTTCAGTGGGGGTGGTAGACTTAACCAGGGAAGCATGTGAGATAGGAGTCAAAATGGAATCTCAAGATCATCTTAACAGCTAGGTTTCACCGAACAATACAGAAAGTGTTGAGGAAAGAGAACCATTTCAGTTTGAGGAGATTGATCGATTGAAGGAAAGCCGTTTGCGGCCGTCTATTGAAGAACCACCTGATTTGCAATTAAAAACCCTGCCAACACACTTGGAATTCGCATATCTAGAAGAAGGAATGAAGCTCCCCGTTATCATAGCTTCCGATCTCTCCCTGGATCAGAAGAAGAAGTTAGTGAGCATGCTGAAGAAGCACAAATCTGCCATTGCTTGGAAAATTTCAGACTTGAAGGGAATCAATCCTTCATTTTGTACACATAAAATATTGATGGAGGATAATTTCAAGTCGGTGATTCAACCTCAAAGGAGACTAAATCCCAATATGAAGGAGGTTGTCAAGGCAGAGGTGGTGAAGCTGTTGGATACAGGGATTATCTATCCTATCTCTGATAGCGCTTGGGTGAGCCCAACGCAAGTGGTCCCAAAGAAACGAGGAATGACGGTGATTAAAAATGAAAAGAATGAGCTCATTCCAACTAGAACAGTCACAGGTTGGAGGGTGTGCATTGATTACAGGAGGTTGAACGATGCGACCCGGAAGGACCATTTCCCATTGCCTTTTATTGATCAGATGTTGTTCATCAGATGTTGGAGCGGCTAGCCGGGCATCAGTTCTATTGCTTCCTAGACGGAATGTCAGGGTATTTCCAGATTCCTATAGCCCCGGAAGATCAAGAGAAGACTACCTTCACTTGCCCCTACGGAACATTTGCATATAGACAAATGCAATTTGGACTGTGTAACGCACCCGCAACGTTCCAACGGTGCATAACTGCTATTTTTTATGACCTTTTGGAGGATATAATGGAGGTGTTCATGGATGACTTTTCAGTGTTTGGTGACTCATTTGATCTGTGTTTGAACAATTTGGAGAGAGTACTAATGAGGTGTGAAGAAACAAACCTTGTTCTTAATTGGGAAAAGTGTCATTTCATGGTGCAAGAGGGTATTGTTCTAGGGCACAAGATCTCTCGGAAGGGTTTGAAGATGGACAAAGCCAAGATTGAAGTTATAGACAAGCTTCCCCCACCAACAAATGTAAAAGGGATTCGGAGTTTCTTGGGTCATGCGGGGTTTTATAGACGGTTTATCAAGGATTTTTCGAAAATCACACAACCGTTGACCAAACTCCTTGAAAAAGATGCTCCGTTTGACTTTGGGGAAGCATGTATGGTGGCTTTCAATATGTTAAAAGAAAAACTGGTACAAGCTCCAATTTTAATCACGCCCAATTGGAATGAGTCGTTTGAGCTCATGTGTGATGCAAGTGACTATGCTATCAGAGCGGTGTTGGGGCAAAGAACGGGTAAACAGTTTCAACCCATCTATTATGCTAACAAGACCCTTACGGGTGCACAAGAGAATTACACCACCACAGAGAAGGAGTTATTAGCAGTTGTGTTTGCTCTAGACAAATTCAGGCCATATCTTATCTTGTCGAGAGTCATTGTTTATACAGACCATTCAGCTCTCCGTTACCTCATGAACAAAGCCGATGCAAAGCCAAGGTTGATTAGGTGGATATTGCTACTGCACAAGTTTGATATGGAGATTAAGGACAAGAAAGGGACTGAAAATGTGGTGGCAGACCATTTATTCCGGTTAGAGGGAAGTGTCGGACAAGAACCATCGAGTAGGGAAATCAATGATTCTTTTCCTGAAGAACATCTATACTCAATCACGGATTTAGACTTATCATCAGGTGATGCCATGGTTCACAGATTTTGCAAATTACTTATCCGGGAAGGTGCTCAAACAAGGACTTACATTCCAACAAAAGAAGAAATTCTTTAGTGATCTGAAGCATTACTTCTGGGATGATCCATTTCTTTTTCACATTTGTGCAGACCATGTGGTTCGGAGATGTGTATCAAGGGAGGAAGGATGGGATATTATTGCTCATTGTCATTCCGGACCGGTTGGAGGCCATTATGCATCAAGTAGAACTGCAGAAAAGATCTTGGCCGCAGGGTTCTATTGGCCGACTCTATTCCAAGATGCACACCAATTTGTTCTTCGATGCACACCAATTTGTTCTTCGATAGGATGCCTCAGAATCCAGTGCAGTTCTGCGAGGTTTTTGATGTTTGGGGCATTGATTTCATGGGGCCGTTTCCGAAGTCCAATGGGAACCAATACATATTGGTAGCAATCGATTATGTCTCCAAATGGGTCAAAGCTCAAGCATTGCCAACAAATGATGTGAGGACAGTGGTAAAATTTTTGAAAAGTTTGTTTGCTCGGTTTGGTACCCCACGAGTTATCATTAGTGATAAAGGAACACATTTCTGCAACTTCCAACTGGAAAAGGTGTTGAAAAGATACGGAGTACACCATAGCCTCGCGACCCCGTACCATCCACAAACTAGTGGACAAGTCGAGGTGACCAATAGAGAGCTCAAGAGAATTTCAACAAAATCTGTAGAGCAAGGAAAGCGGGACTGGTCTGAACGGTTGGATGATACACTTTGGGCCCATCGAACAGCATACAAGACTCCGATAGGAACTACACCGTACAATTTGGTTTATGGGAAATCATGTCACTTACCGGTGGAGCTTGAACACAGAGCGTATTGGGCAATTAAGGCGATGAACTTTGATTTGAGAAAGGCCGGTAAGCAAAGATTACTCCATTTTAATGAGCTTGATGAGTGGAGATTGAAAGCGTATGAGAATGCTAGAATCTATAAGGAGAAGATCAAAAGGTGGCATGACAAACACATTAAGCCACCTAAGGAATTCAAAGTGGGTGACAAAGTGCTATTGTTCAACTCACGTTTATGACTCTTCCCCAGAAAACTCAAATCAAGATGGTTTGGTCCATATACAGTCACGCACGTATCAACCCATGGGGCGGTTGAAATTACTCATCCGGAGAAGGGTACATTAAAAGTGAATGGGCATCGGCTGAAACCGTACTTTGGTGGTGAAGTTGGTGATGATGACAAGGAGGTATTCTTTCTCAAACCACCGTAAGGTAAGATCAGGTACGTCAAGCTTAGTGATGTTAAACAAGCGCTTCTTGGGAGGCAACCCAAGGTTTTACAGTTTTTCTAGGAGTTAGTTCAGCTTTAGATGGAATAAAAGTCTTAGTTTTGGTGTCCTAATTTTCATGTGCTTTTGCTGCATTTTTCTTAAGGATTACTGATGTGTTCCGTGTGCCTTAACGTTAATTGACGAAGTTTAAGTAGGTTGAGTGTGTTTTCTATGTTCTCTGGCCATGTTTTCATGATTTGTACAGGCTCTAAGTGTTTTAAAAGAGTTTCTGAATTTTTCTGAGAGTCTGTAAATTTTTCTAAGTAAACCAGAGAAAACACACGGCCGTGTAGAATTAACACACGGCCGTGTGGTGCCAAATAGAGCTCAGCCAGAGAAGACACAGGAGCGTGACCTTGCCCCTGTGAAAAATTTCAGAACGGGCACACGGCCGTGTGGGAATTCCATACGGCCGTGTGGAAATTCGCAGAACTTAAAACTCTTTTCCAAAGAGTCCACAGGGCCGTGTGAGTGCCCCTGTGAGTGCCACTGTGCCAAGGCACACGGCCGTGTGGAAATTCCACACGGCCGTGCGAAACTCTGCAGAAAAACCCATTTTTCCCGAGAATACACAGGGGCGTGTGGGTGCCCCTGTGGGGGAGCTTGTGAAAGGAACACGACCGTGTGGATTATTCACATGGCCGTGTGAAATACTTAGCGTTTCTCGGCCAAGTCAGAGAAACCACAGGGGCGTGTGTTGGCCCCTGTGGCCGGCCTTGTGTTCTTGGCCAGGTTGGGCACACGGCCATGTGGAATTTTTCAGAGACCTTTGATGATTTCCCGTGAATCCATAGGACCGTGTGGGAGCCCCTGTCAGGATTTCAGTGCTGTGTGGGTTGTTCACACGGCTGTGTGCTAATTCTTAGAAATTCTCGGGAGATAGAGTGAAGTGCTAGGCAGATAAACTCCCCTCGGGCTTAGTTACGCAAGTAACAGAGTGAAGGGTTGAAGTGAATCCTATGCATTGGGGCTTAATCTAGACTAGGGTTCTTCCACCTGGACCAAAGGGTTAGAACTACACATAGAAACAGGTTTTACCATTAGGAATTTGTAGAGCTTAAAGCAATCCCACGTAGTGTGAGGTTTAGGTAGATTTACTCCCCTGGGGCTTAGTTGAAAGGTCAACAAGAGTCAAGGTCGTAGTGAATCCTAATACCGGGACATAATGTTAGGATTAGTCACGGTTGACATTAGGTTTGGGACCTTGAGTCTTAGGATATCCTCGACTTGATTACACATCGATAGGAAAGTATAATAGCATAGTCCTGCACTAGAAGCATAGACCCTAGAGGTAGCTTGTCCGGAAGCCCTATTTCATTCATTACTAGTCCTCTCTATTCTCTTTTACTTGCACTCTCTCATCTTCCATCTTTCTATTTAATTTCTTGTCTTTTAGTATAATTGTTTCCATAATTCACTCATCGAATCAATTGATCACTTTTCCGTACTCCGCATAGCTTAATTAGTGAAATCTCGTATTCTAATTCCCTATTCCCTGTGGATTGGACTACCCACTCACCAGGGTAAATTTATTACTTCTACAAACCAGTGCACTTGCTGGACACACGCAAGGGGTCGTGTCACTCACTCGAAACCTCCACAAAGTCCTCTCCAAACCCTAGCCGTGACCTCTCCAGAAGATAGGCAAAAGATCCCCGAAAAGTCCGGAAAAAGTCTAAATAGTGCTGAGTCGCGGCTTTAAATCGGCTGAAATCTAGCATCCACACTGCCGTGTGGAATTTCCAAATGCCTGTGTGGATTCTCTAGAATAGAATTCCTGGCGCGCAGTAAACAGTAACTGCTACAGTGTTTAATACAGCGACTACCATAGTACTCGCACATCCCAATTTCATGTTCTTCATCGAGGCCGTTAAGTTGGCACATAACCAACAGTAGATCATGTCATTTCTTCAATATTCCTTATTGATGAAGTCCTTCAATGTCACACGGGTTAGACTTATTGAGTGTGACTGCTTTTGTGCCCCTCCAAATCATAAAACCATTCGAGCACAATGGAGGTTGGCACACACTCACAACTTTAGAACTCGTGCTTTGATCCTTGCTTGGTCCAAGAACTCCTCAACAACGGCGAACATGACCTAATTTTGCTTCTTCTTCTCTAAATCTTCTCCATAAGCCTACATGTACAAAAGAGCACAAATGCACACTAATCAATGATAAAATCTGAGAAACGTAATGCTCATTGTAAGAAAATAATACTCCATATTACTTTAACACGAGCACTTATCAGTTGACTTGAGCTTTACTGAATCCCATCTATATACATATGTAGATTATTTTGGCATTCTGGAAATTGATGAACTATAATAGAAACGGCCATGTGGCATATTCCCACGGTCGTGTGCCTTTCACAACCTGATTGATACAACACTTCAAGGATTTCAACTTCATTGGTCTCACATTTAGTATTCAAGTGAGTATTGTTTCAATTGCATACCATCGCATGTTTTACGATGATATTCTTACTCTTTTTAGTTTTTTAATATATACAAAGAGGGCAATATACATCTTAAGTGTGGGTGGAAGTTAACGTTGCACATGTACTATACTTATGCATGATTTGTCTTTCTCTTGTAGCCATTGTGGTTCACCATAGTTGTAAGGATTGTATTTTTTAGTTTAGGAGATTTTTTAAACATTAAAAGCCATTTTTCTCTAGTTTTACTTGAATTTTCAAAATTTTTATCCGACTATTTTGCACTACTTACTCAGTAAACCTGTGGAAACTCGAGTTCAGTAACTATAGGACTATCTTTTCATGCTTTTTAGATTCAAATATATATATATATATATATATATATATATATATATATATATATATATATATATATATATATATATATATATATATATATATATATATATATATATATATAACTAAAGAAGAGAGTGTTGGTTATTTGTTTGTGCAAAAGGGGTGGAAAGAGCTACCACCTGTTCAGTATGAATTTAATCTTATAAGTCAGATACTAGTATGCCCTAATGAGAGAAAAGTTATCTAACAGGATGAGTAAAAGCTACTACCCAGGTAGAAAGAGCTACCACCTCAAAAGTGTGAAAGCGATTCAAGAGGCATCTTGAGAAAGTGCTACCTTAGAAGATGTGTGCTACTACTACCTATTCTTCCTGTCTTTAAATAAGTTCGTGTTAATAAGAACTTTGAGGAGTAAACATTGGGTTGTCTTGAGTGAGTTACACACACACATGCTGTCAGATTTTTCACTCTTTTTGATTCATGTTTTTAGCTAGAGCAATGATCTTTTCTTATTTAATGTTTCGAATTCCCCTTGATTCTAGAATGCTTTTCTTGCATACTTTTGGTGAACCTAAGGCCGAGTACTTCAAATTTTTCTCTTAAATGAGTTCATGAGTTAATTTTTACTTGAGGATAAGCAAAGACTTAAGTGTGACGGAGTTTGATGACTGCTTATGTATTCATATTATTGACTCTGTTTTACTTACAATGAGTATTGCTTTTATCAGATTTTATAACTCATTGTTTTGTATTTGTGTTCTTTTACATGCACAGGGTTGTAAGAGTGTATTAGGGAAGAAAGAAGCAAAAATCGATTGTGGATCATCTATTTGGAGTTCTCTTTCAAGAATAGATTGAACAAGGCATAATGCATGTGACATTCATGGAGGTGTGTGGCACCTTCCAATGATTTTAAATCAAACATGAGTTGGAAGGGCACCTAGGATAGTCACACATTCATGACCAAGCTTGTGTAAGAATTTCGAGAGCTTCTCCAACGAATTTGAAGGTTTAAAAGGTCACATAGTCAACCACACGGCCGTGCGCCATCTCTGGTGGCCTCAATGAACAGAGAAATGAAGCCCGCCGCTGAATTATGCTAAGTGTGAAAATTTCAGATAATCTACAAGGCCGTACAAGGATCCCGTGTGGAAATTCTACACAGCTATGTAGCCGTATGAGCATCGGTCTGGATGCTAATTTTAGATTATAAGTATCTAAGTTGAAGTCTTTGGAGGGGTCTTCTTTTCTACTTTCAGAGGAGGCTACGGCAAGGTTAGAGATAAAGTTTTTGCAAGGTTGGGGATGGTAATCCGGCAATCGACATCGACTACTTTTAGAAGAGAGCTATTAAGGGAGCTACCAACAATCTTTGTTCACCGGTGTGTGCCCTAGGCTTGACAGAGGAGTCCTTAGAGGAGGAAGGGCTGGCCCTGAAGATCATCATTGCACGAATCAAGGGGGCTTTCTTTATGGAATATTTGTATTGTCATTCGATTTCATTATTGAAGATGTATTCCTCCAAAGAAGCTGATGACTGCATTTTATATCATGTTTCTTGCCCCCTATTATAGTCTTTTCTCTGTTCTTAAGCATATTTACTGATTGGAATTGGTGCTATTTAAGGTATTCTTATTCCTTGTGTAGGAATCTGCGGCCCGAGTCAATTGGGTGTGAAACCAAGGGTGTTTCCCGCGTGTGCAGTGACCAAAGGTTCAAAACTGGCTGACACGGGCATGACACACCCGTGCCGTAAGAGCTGCAAGTCCCGGCCTGGAGTGCAGAAGAGCTAAAATCTTGACACTGAAGTGTCCCAGGCATTACACGGACACCACACACCCGTGCCCCATGTGCTGCAAATCTCAGGGGACGTTCTCTCATGAACGACACGGGCACGATGCCTAGTACACGGTCGTGTGCTAGGTAACATGGGGGGACACATGCCTGTGCCCCAACTGCTACAAATCTCAGGAGTTTCACCCCTGGATTCTCGAGAAGAGTTCACGGTCGGAACACGCCCGTGTCCAGACCGTGTCGAGCCCCGAATCAGCCTTTTTAACTCCAGAAATTAGTGTTCTTTCTCATCTTTTGTTCGGGGATTCATCTCTCCACCGGGAAGATGTTGATGAGATCGAAGATCAAGCTTCACTAAACCACCTAAGGAGATCAAGGACTAGTAGGAGGCATTGAAAGAGATGGAGAGTTGGCGCAAGGACACTACAAGGGAGGACATTTTGAGTATTAAAGGGGGTTTTTTCTCTCTTTCTTTGTTCTATCTTTTACCTCACCTTGTGTACCTGCCCTCAGGGGCTAACTGGCCATAGTGCCTTGGTTGTGGACAATTGTCAGACTGTATTGTTTATAAACTCATTGTATTTGGCTATGGAGTTCTAATTGATGCTTGTGTTTAATTTTGTATTGCATAACTGCAGTGTGTTTGGAGTCATAGTTGTTAGGTTATCCTAGCAAAACTACAGTGTATCTATGAACACATAGATGCGATATTGCTTGTGAGCACACACGAATGTCATTGGAATGTACCGAGGTAGTAAACTAGGATGAGATAGTGTGCACAAGTCATTGGAGACTTCCGTAGGTATTTACCCTTGTGAGTGTTGAATACTTAGTCCTAATCTCCTCCATTATCACCAGCATTACCCTTTTATTCATTGTTGTTATGATCCCATACCTTTTCTATTTGTTCCACTAGACATCAAAGGATCAACGAATACTTTAAGTACAGTTCCCTGAGGTTCGACAACCCTACTCTTAATTGAGTACCACTTTATTACTTCTTGTGACCCGTACACTTGTGGAGAGCTTATCAAGTTTTTGGCGCCGTTGTCGGGGAACTTGTCACTTTTAGGAAAATTAGGAATTTGGTGATCTAGTGTGTAAATATCTTATTTCCTTGTGAATACTTAGTTATTTCAATTATTTGCTGCTCTGCATAGTTATTCACATAATTCTGACAAAGTTGAGGGGCTTGGATAAGTTTATGGTGAGGTTGAACTCTCTGATTTGGTTTCAAACTTTTGTAGTGTAACCGATCAATGGAGCGAGTTTGTTAGTATTGTTGCGGGACAGTGTGAATAGGAGCAATTGGTTGATATGGTCCCTGCACAGGTTATGGAAATAAGTGATGAGTATGTTGATGACTCGAACCGGGAACAGTTGAGGCATGGAATAAATTGTGAACCCTTTTTCCCTGTTACCGAGGGAGTAGATAATAAATCGAGATCGGACTTATCATGTCTTCCTGACCCGGAACTCAAGGAGCTTTCGGCACACTTGGAATATGTGTTTCTGGATGATAGCTCTCGGCTACCAGTCATTATTTCTTCTACCCTGGATGATGAACAAAAGAAGAAGTTGGTAAATTTACTGCAGTCACACAGGAAAGTGATAGCTTGGAGCATCTTTGACATCAAGGGCATCAGCCTCTCTCTTTGCACACATAAAATCTTGATGGAAGAAAACAGTAAACCCAAGGTGAAGCCTCAACGGAGATTGAACCCTCACATGATGGAAGTTGTAAAAAAGGAAGTAAAGAAACTATTAGATGCTGGTATTATTTTCCTTATTTCTGAAAGTCCGTGGGTAAGCCCGCTCAAGGTGGTACCAGAAAAAGGAGGAACAATAGTCGTTTCAAATGAACATAATGAATTAATTCCCTCTAGACCAGTAACAGGATGGCGGGTCTGCATTGACTATAGGAAATTGAATGATGCGACTAGAAAAGATCATTTTCCGCTACCGTTTATTGACTAAATGTTGGAACGTCTTGCTGGTCATTAATATTATTGTTTCTTGGATGGTATGTCAGGGTACTTGCAAATCCTAGTGGCACCTGAAGACCAAGAAAAGACATCATCTACTTGTCCCTACGGCACATTTGCCTACCGGCGAATACCGTTTGGGTTATGCAATGCCCTAGCTACTTTCATAAGGTGCATGATGGCAATTTTTGATGAGTTTATTGAGGACTTCATGGAGGTTTTCATGGATGATTTTTCAGTGTTCGGCAACTCTTTTGATGGTTGCTTAGAGAACTTGGCGAGGGTCCTCACAAGGTGTGAAGAAACTAATCTTATCCTAAACTGGGAAAAATGCCATTTCATGGTACGAGAGGGGATCATCTTGGGACACAAAATTTCATGCGCTGTAATTGAAGTGGATAAACTGAAACTGGGTGCAATTGAGAAACTTCCTCCGCCTTCTGCCGTCAAAGAAATTCGTAGTTTACTGGGACATGTAAGATTCTACAGAAGGTTCATTCAGGATTTCGCAAAAATTTCTAAGCCATTGACCAAACTTTTAGAGAAAGACACACTGTTTGACTTCGATTCTGAATGTCTTTTATCTTTTTAGAACCTTAAAGCAAAACTTCTTAGAGCGCCAATAGTATAGGCCCATGATTGGAGTCGGCCCTTTGAGCTCATGTGTGATGCAAGTGATTGGGTTATTGGAGTGGTGTTGGGACAGCGATATGATAAGCATTTTCATCCGATTTACTATGCTAGCAAGACATTGACACCAGCTCAGGGGAACTACACGACCACTGAAAAGGAGTTGCTTGCTATCGTCTACGCTTTCGACAAGTTTCGTTCCTACTTGGTGCTTTCTAAGGTCATTGTGTTTACCTATCATGCTGCCATCTGCTATCTTCTTTCAAAAATGGACGCTAAACCATGGCTGATCCGATGTATCCTATTTCTACAAGAATTCGACTTGGAAATTAGAGATAAGAAGGGTTTTGAAATTGTAGTTGAAGATCATCTGTCACGCATTGTACATCATGATCAGGATGAAATTAAACAGAAAATCAATGAGGTCTTTCCTGATGAGCACCTCTATATGGTTCAAGCCGTGCAGAGCTACAATGATGACCCACCTTGGTTCGCTTATCTCGCTAATTATCTTGTTGGGCGAGTCATCCCCTTCTACTTCACATATCAGTAAAGGAAGAAGTTTCTTTCCGATAGTAAACATTATTTTCGGGAAGATCTTTTCCTTTATCGGTTGTGTGCAGACTTGGTTATACACCATTGTGTGTCGCATATTGAGGGATGGAAAATTCTTGAGCAATGTCACTCAGGTCCGGCCGGTGGGCATTTTAGTCCAAATCGAACGGCAAAGAAGGTGTTGGATGCAGAGTTCTATTGGCCGTCAGTTTTTAAGGATGCACATGAATACACCTGAAGATGTGACCGATGTCAGCGAAGTGGTAATCTGTCTAAAGTTGATGAAATGAAGCAAACACTTAACCAACAATGCGAGGTTTTTGATGTGTGGGGTATTGATTTCATGGGCCCTTTCTTGAATTTGAATGGGAACAAGTATGTGTTGGTGGCAGTGGATTATGTGACCAAATGGGTAGAGGCACAGGCTCTCCCTTCTAATAACGCTCGAGTCATAGTCAAGTTCTTAACGAAGCTATTTACTAGATTCGGGATACCTTGGGCGATCATTAGCGATCGGGGCACACATTTTTGCAACTCACAGTTTGAAAAGGTTATAAAAAAATGTGGTGTCACTCATCGAGTCGCGACGGCTTATCACCCCCAAACAAGTGGTCAGGTAGAAGTCACAACCGGGAGTTGAAAAGGATTCTTGAAAAAACAGTACAACACAATAGGAAGGATTGGTCGGAAAGATTAGATGATGCTCTGTGGGCGTACCGAACTGCATACAAGACCCCTACGGGGTATACTCCTTTCCGTCTAGTCTATGGAAAAGCATGTCACTTACCGGTGGAATTGGAGCATCAATCGTATTGGGCGCTGAAATTATTGAATTTTGATGTGGTGGATGCGCAGAAGAAATGAAAATTCCAGCTTAATGAATTAGATAAACATAGATTGACTGCTTACGATACTTCTTTGGCCTACAAGGAAAAAGTTAAGAGAATCCACGACAATCGAGTGAGGCGTGATAAACACTTTCAGGTGGGAGATTTAATCCTGCTATTCGATTCAAGGTTGAAACTCTTCCCAGGCAAACTGAAATCTCGATGGACTGGGCCATACACAGTGTCACAAGTTTTTCCCTATGGTGCAATTGAAATTTCCCACCCTCAAAAAGGAACTTTCAAGGTCAATCGGCACAGGTTGAAACACTACTTGGTTAGCGAGGGACCACCTCAGTTCAACATGGGTACCTCTTTTTTCCTTCATACACCTCCAGACTGATGCCTAAGACTTTTAGGTACGTCAAGCTAGTGACAGAAAATAAGCGCTCCTAGGGAGGCACCCCTAGTCATCATCGTTTTGGTTACGTTTTGTTTTATTTAGGCATTTTGCAATCGCACCATTTTGGTCGCTTCCTGCTGCCTTGTGGGGTAGTTGTTCTAGGCTTTTTGTCGTGTTAGATAGTCGTGGTTACCTTGTTGACGGTTTTTTGGTTAGTTCTACTTGTTCGTTTACGGGCTTCCGACACGGCGGGGTCACGTCCGTGTTACACTGCGTACACGGTTCACGTTCTAGTTACACGATCATGTCTTTCAATTGGCATGGGGGGAAAATTCCCCTGGGTTTTTCAGCAGCATGGACATGCCTGTGACGGGCGTACCCATCACATTAACACTGGCGCTGATTCCCAATGTCGACACGGCCGTGTCGAAACCCCGTGTGAGGAAGCGGACCGTCATGCCGGTCCGATTGCTCTCTTCTTCCCTTTTTTTTTCATCTTCTCCCTCGCGCCGGTCCCTTCTGACTCTACTCTTCACATTCCCTGACCGCTATACTCCTTTCCACCTCTCGGTACTCGTGATAACACCCAATCCGATTCCCCAATTCCATCTCCAATTTCAGAGCCTTCGTCTCCGGTAATGATCTTTTTCTTCCAATTCCCTTCGAAGTTTTTAGTTCTGGAATCTCCATTCACGTTTCTTATGTTGTTCGATCCCCTTCCTTTCTTTTTCTCTTCGGTTACTGTGTGTTTTGCTATTTTGTGCTTTGGCGGGATTGAGTACGATTATTTTTGGTTTGTTCTGATGAACCACGGCCGTGCGCCATGCATTTGTTTTGCCACTTTGTCCTCCACATGACACCACCGTGTTCTACCCATTACTCATGCTGGCACGGTCGTATCCCCCCTTCTTCCTTGGAATTACTGATTCGGTTACTGTGTGTTGCAGGTCATGGCTCAATCTTTCCTTATGCTTGAACAGGTCCGTCGGGAGCGCCGTGCTAGACTCTCTACTCACTCGTTCGGTATAATTCGCACTGTCAATTGGGACGCACTTGACCACGCTCATCTACGCTGGGAAGTTGAATCTTTGCTCTTAGTGGGCGAATGGCTCTCTCTTCTTACTGTCACTGAGCCGGCTTTTCATGACGTCACTATTGAGTTCCTCTCCACATTTGTGTTCCCTCCGTCGTTCCTTCCGCCCAGGGCACACCCCCGCTTCGTTCCTTAAATCGCGGGCACTGCGGTACATCCATGCGCTGCTAGCAGGCACCATCACAAGCTGATCTTGGAGCGCGAATGTTATTTCTAGGGTGGAGGTTGATTATTTGCTGGGTATGGAGCTGGGCATTCCCTATCATTTGGGTTCGGTGATTGCATGTGCTTTTCACCGTCAGTCCTCTGACTCCCGAGGTTCTTACCTCTTCGCGGGCCCATTTATCACCAAATTGTTACGTGGGATGGGCCTTCTAGGGAATGACTCTCAGTTGACTCGTGCTGACGGCAGTCACCCTTTTTCTTATGCCAGCCTTACTCGGCTGCGTTTACTCCCTCCGAGACCTATGTTCCAGGACACTATCCCCACTGCGGCCCCTATTGTGGACTCAGGCGTTCCGTGGCTGCAGAGGACTCTCCAGTTCATCGCCGATCATCTGGGGGTCCGTTTGTCGACACCGTCACTTTCGCCAGCTCATGCACCCTCGCGCTCGCTTGCAGATAGAGCTGGCCCTTCGGCCCCGCCCACTGAGGACGATAGTGGTGGCCCTTGATTAGCATCTGCAGCATTTGTTTTTATTTTCTATTTTTACGTTCTGTTGTTTATTGTTTTCCATTGTTTGAACTTTGTACTTTATAAGTCCAGTGGCGGGGGGACCCCCTGCTCCACTGGCATTTTGATTTGTTTACTTTTCATATGTCATTTCCATATTTTGTTACAATATTTCACCTGTATGCCTCTTCATATCTCAGGTGTGCGTTGGTTGCTTGGAGTTAATTTGGCAACGCGTTGAGAGAAACCATATCACTCTCCGCAAATTGTTTGTTTAGCACCCATGTGAGAGCGGCATCTTCACTCTCCATGTTTAGGAAAGATTTTCGTCCTTTCATTTTGTTTCCCATGATCATTCTGTGTATTATTTGTTTCTACATTTACTACAATGTAGGTTTCAAGTGTGGGGGAGGGTTGAATGTTTGCATGAGTGTTGTATGATTGTATAGATGAGTACCTTGCTATTGATAACTTATGAATTGTTTGTTGACTCGGCTTAAACTTAGGAAGACATGAGCATGTTAGGAGCCCTTTGAACTTAAGTGTAGACCCTTCTCTACTTGCAAGACGAATATCAGTTCACTTTACCCAGAGTTTTGTGCCACTCATTTTGATTAAGACTTGTATTTGGCTAAAAAAAAATGGAAAGTCGGATCCCGACCCCGGGATTCCCTACCAGTCGCACTTTTGGGTAAATTGTTGAGTTAAGATGGTAGAAAGAGCTATCACTCTATGTTGAGTGAAAACCGCTCTTGAGTAGTCAAATTTTGGGTATTACACTTGTACATTTGATGACCTACCGGGAGAAAAGGCTACCACTATAGTGTATGAAGCTACTACCCATTTTGTGAGTGCAAATAGAGTAAAGTAGTTTAAGTCCTCTCGAGATTGTGGGGCTCATACTCTTGGGTCTTACACACACACACATGGTCTTGTAAGTAAAGGAAAGTCTTATACGAATTTTCGGGTCTTCTAACTCTCACTGTTCCTCTTTTGTTTTAAGCTCTGTCTTTCATGTGAGGTTCGAAGTTTGGCACTCATCTGTATTTCTCCATATGTATTTGTGTTATGCTTGAGGACAAGCAAATGTTCAAGTGTGGGAGAATTTGATGAGTGCATTTTATATCATGTTTCTTGCCCCTTATTATCGTCTTTTCTTTGTCCTTAAGCATATTTACTGATTGGAATTGGTGCTATTTAAGGTATTCTTATTCCTTGTGTAGGAATCTGGGGTCCGAGTCAATTGGGTGTGAAACCAAGGGTGTTTCCCGCGTGTGCAGTGACCAAAGGTTCAAAACCGGCTGACACGAGCATGACACACCCATGCCCCAAGTGCTGTAAGTCCCGGCCTGGAGTGCAGAAGAGCTAAAATCTTGACACTGGACTATCCCAGGTATGACACGTTCACCACACACCCGTGTCCCAAGTGCTGCAAATCTCAGGGGACATTCACTCATGAACGACACGGGCACGGTGCCTAGTACACGGTTGTGTGCTAGGTAATACGGGAGACACACGCCTGTGCCCCAACTGCTGCAAATCTTAGGAGTTTCACCCCTGGATTCTCGAGAAGAGTTCACGGTCGGAACACGCCGGTGTCCAGATCGTGTCGGGCCCCAAATCAGCATTTTTAACTCCAGAAATTAGGGTTCTTTCTTATCTTTTATTCGGGGACTCATCTCTCCACCGGGAGGATGTTGATGAGATCGAAGATTAAGCTTCACCAAACCGCTTAAGGAGATCAAGGACTAGTAGGAGGCATTGCAAGAGATGGAGAGTTGGCGCAAGGACACTACAAGGGAAGACATCTTGAGTATTAAAGGGAGTTTTTTCTCTCTTTCTTTGTTCTATCTTTTACCTCACCTTGTGTACCTGCCCTTAGGGACTAACTGGCCATAGTGCCTTGGTTGTGGACAATTGTCAGACTGTATTGCTTATAAACTCATTGTATTTGGCCATGGAGTTCTAATTGATGCTTGTGTTTAATCTTGTATTACATAACTGTAGTGTGTTTGGAGTGCATAGTTGTTAAGTTATCCTAGCAAAACTGCATTGTATCTACGAACACATAGATGCAATATTGCTTGTGAGCACACACGAATGTCATTGGAATGTACCGAGGTAGTCAACTAGGATAAGATAGTGTGCACGAGTCATTGGAGACTTCAGTAGGGATTTACTCTTGTGAGTGTTGAATACTTAGTCCTAATCTCCTCCATTATCACCACTATTACCCTTTTCTTCATTGTTGTTATGATCCCATACCTTTTCTATTTGTTTCTCTAGACATCAATGGATCAACGAGTACTTTAAGTACAATTCCCTCAGGTTCGACAACCCTACTCTTAATTGAGTACCACTTTATTACTTCTTGCGACCCGTACACTTGCGGAGAGCGCATCAAAAGGCTAAACCCTTTTGGTTACTTAGACATGTAAACCCTAGATTTTGTTTCTTTGTTTCATTAACTGTTGCCTTGTTTCTTTAATTGAGTTTTTAATAGAGTTTCAATCTTGTTTGCTTGTTATTTGATTTTTCCTTAGAGTGACATTAGAGCTGAGAATCTTTCTAATTATCCTTTTAAATGAGTGACACTTATTAGGATTAGATTCGGCAAGGTTGAAGAAGGTCGAGAGTGTGAGTTAAGATGTAGCGAAATGTCCTTTCTCCCTTCTGACGTGATTTATCCTACCTCCACTTCCCAAGAGTTCTTTGTAATCATAATAAAGTTAAATGTTGATAGAATTTTTCAGCTAAGATTAGTTGTGTAGTTGCAATAAAGTGAGACGTCATGTAGTCCCTTCCGCTGAAACTTGGTTGTGATTAGGGATCCTTCATTTGGAGTCCTTAGAACCCAAGTAGTCCTACGTGGTATGAGGTGTTGAGAGTTTTTCTTTCCGCCGGAACACATGTTTAAGTCTAGTCATGGTTGACCTTAGGCAAGGGACTGTGTGCTTTTGGATTTTCACAACTCATTAAAGCTTAGTTAAAGGAACTTAGTTTTAGTCTTGCACTTGAAACAAGGACAACCTAGGGGGAGCATTGTCTTGATATCCTATTTTATTATTGATTGATCTTCCTTTTATTTACATTTATTGTACTTACTTGCGTCTTTTAATTATTAGCAATTCTGATCGCATTTCACTAATTGTTTGCCTTCTAGCTTAATTTGCAATATTACTTGTTCCTTGAGCATGTTCTCTATGGATTCGACTACCCACCCATTTTGGTACTTTATTACTTCGACAACCAGTGCACTTGCGGTATACACAGATAAGGAGTGTGTCAGCATTCGCCAAAGCTTTCCACAAGATCAATAGCTCTGTAGCAGCAACATACCTATATTATAGTAGTAAGCGCTAGCACTATAATAGCCCTCTTGTTTTACTATAGCAATAGCCAATACTATTACTATTACACCAACAAATGTATTTTGAACCTTTTAATCAAATTATTCCCAACAGTCCATTCCTCTATAAATACTTCATTCTTGTAAATGAGATATAGAAGAAATAAAAAGAAAAGTGAAACAGAAGCAAGGATGTTTGGAATAAATTTTCTCTCTTATTCTTATCTTATATTATGAAAATCTATATATACGTTTATGTCAAGAATGAATTATTAGGAATATTCACAACATATGTAAGATTTTAAAACTTTCTTTTTAGGTAACAATTGGTCACGAAATAACAGAAAATTGTCAATAAAACCATAAAGGGTGGAATCAGGGACCTAAATTGAATTATAAAGCAACAAAAAATTATTATTCTCCACCAACTTCCTAGGTAAGAGGTATAATCTCAAAATTAATTAAGCTAATATCACTTTGATGTGGATTAGGAGGTCATTGAAGCCACCGTAACTAGTGCACCTCTGGGCCTGTTTGTCCTTTGCTTTGTCGCTTGTCGACTTTGTAAAAAAAATAATAATAAAACAAAATAAAATTTAAAATCGGATGAATCTTCGTTTAGGAAGACTATGTGCATTGGATTTTCCTTGTGATCAATAGCAAAGGACCTCTATTATACTTTGAAGAGTAGGTATGCTGCTGAATTTTGTAAATCTTTTCTCTATTAGTTGTTCATGTTGGTTTTGTAAAAAAATAAAAAATAAAAATAAAAGCTCACTGAAGGAGTAAAAAAATTAAGAATCATGGGTACATTTTGATTAGTTAAGTGATGGAGAACTCTAATTTGGCTTGTGCATTCTTTGTCACAATTTTGCCTGATACAAAAATCACATCTACAATTAGTAATGAATAAAACTACACGACTACGCACTTTGTATCTTTGCAAATATATATCTGAGGGAGGGTTTTAAGAATCGTTAGAAGAGAAACTCTTCAGTTTTAGAGATCCTTCAAATGATGCAAAGCTGGCCGGAAAACCTTTCAACATGGTTGCTGACATAATGTACACATACCGAGAAGCTTAGTACCTGATGAACCACAAACCAACTTCAACTTTGAAGCATTTGTAGAGACCCTTTTTAGTCTATGCATTCTACGTCTCATCTTTGAAAACGTTGAAGATGAAATCACGAAACCGTTTAGAATACTGCTTGGGATCAACAGCTGATATTGAGGTGGGATCATATTGGATTGACTTATATGCATGTTCAAGCTTTTTGCTAATATCATAGTCTTGAAGTATGTCTATGATTCCAAAAAACAAGATCACATCATAGAATTCCGCGGTAGGTTCTCCGAACAGCTCAGTTTCGTTCTTTCTTATACTCCTTTCAACCATTGCCGGCATATTTATACCCAGTCTAATCATTGCCCATCTACAACAACACCATGTAGTGAGTAAGAAATTAATTGTATAAACTCATGAGCCTCATATATGTGTAGGATAATGCATGATATGAAGCTCATAAGTGCAAAAGCTTATGGAGTTTCATAAAGGTTGAGTATGTTACCTATGAATCTTTAACCCATATGTTCTTTTGAAAAGGTTATCTTTCATTACATCATTAGAACACATAATGTGTTCCATAAAAAAATTATTTACACAAATATGCAGGGTTCTTGCATCATCTTACCTGGATGGATCACAAAGAAACTGATCTATGTCTACTCTTGAAAGACGAGGTGTTACTTCTTTTGTGTTGTCGGTATCAATATTATCTTCAATTAAAGAATGCATTGTATAAGTAAAACAATAAAGAAATTGGAAGTTAAAGTTTGTTACTATTAATAGGTGCTTGAATTTACCTTCAACCACAGGCATTTCTTTTGTCATGGAGGGATCTATGAAATGGATTCCAACCAGAAGGCTGTAATCCATGATTCTCTCCTGCTCAAGGAGTTCACAGTCCCTGTCTACTTGCCTTCAAAATTGATGGTTCCCGAATGAAAATTCAAAGCTTAGAGGAATAAAAAGTTAAGATAGACAAAACTTGGATTTACCTAACGAACTCTTGAAACCATGCTTTCTGCAAACGGAATATATAATTAAGATCAAGGTCTTTGAGTGTAGTATTAGCATCAACTTCAGTCTCTGGCTTATCAGTTGTGCGACCGTGAGAAGATCCTTTAAGATCAAAACGCCTATGAATTGGATAATCAGTGCAGAATAAATTCCCCATTATAACAAAGCGGACCTGATGAATCAGAATGCAAATTAAGAATTTTAAAGAAGCTCATGAATGATGCCATCGTATATATAGAAAACCAAAATGCTAACCTTTCTTTGAATGGCCCCAGTTAATTTAACGCAATGCAAACCAAAAAATTTGGTTACTAATGTATTTTCAAATGCTCGAACATGATTGTAATATGCAGGCAGCATTCTGAGGAGCACCTACAGAGGCGACAATATATATCAATTGATCTTACTTAATGAGTAGTTAGTGAAAATGTAATATACTCACTTTAACTTCAGACTTCTTCACTGTCTTTATCATGTAGCGGTCGTCATTTGTTAGGTAGAAGAAGCTGCCACTTTTACCAGGAGAAGAGAGTTCTCGTAAAGCATCATTTCCACAGATTGATAGCATATAATCACCCGCATCAACCTTAAATAATCTTCGGAGAGTCCTGAAAATTTAGTGCAGTGCAAATGCATGAAAAAGGATGAGCTAAAATAGAGAAAATATAGTAGAAATCTTGGGATTTTACCTGAAAACCAGTGGACAGTAATCCTTCCATTTGAACTCGCAAGAATTGTGAGGGGGTGTATGTTTTGATCCTTCAGTGGGAAACCTAGTCCATATTTTGTCTTTTGGGTCAAAAGCTGATGCTTTGAGATCAAATGACATATTTGGAGAAGGTTGTTTTCCAACAGCATGCCTGTACAAAGAAAAACAACGTGAACCTTATAGATGCAGCATAATAACTCAATTTTTTTGTCAGAGTTTATATGTTTGGCACATGAAAATAATCATATCATAATATGTTATAGCACGAAGCCATTCAGTTAACCTGATTTTTTATTTCTTTTTTTAAGCTTTGAGGCCCACAATCTACCTTATTCCAAGCTGAAGATTAAGCATGAGATCATAATTCTTGTGCCCTTTAGAGATGGTCTCTCCCTGCTTCTTCATTTCTTTAGGCAACCACACCATATGCAGAGGGCTCCTCCCCTCCGACTTTGAGTCTGCTTCATCAGGCAACCCTCTCATCACAACATCATCCTCTCCTTCCAACACTAGTGAATTGCGATCCCCAGTGTCGCATGTGACATCACCACCATCAGGTTCCCATGCACAAATCCTATTGAAACTTCGATCACCTCCACCACTACTAGCGAAACCAATAGTTGTATTTGCCCTGCCATTCATCCTCCTTGATGGCGTACCACCCATCGCCACAAGAGCATCCACCGAAGCCCTTCTTCTTGGCCTACCAATAGAGTCCGAGGACTTCAATGATCTCCACAAAGCCTGTTTCTGCAAAAATTCTGCTTCCATTTCAGACCAATTTAATGTCTTCTGCGAAGGCATAACAGACACAGTCTCTCCTTCACAAACGAAACAATCACTCAACCCGGCAGCAAACGCCTCCTGAGGGTCTCTTGCAGTTGGTGTGCTTGCTGCTGACGAAGGATAATAAACTCCCTTCTGTTGTTGCACATTATTACCATCCCTACTCCAAACACCAATGTACAAACTCCCATCGGCCCACCTGAAATTCCCATTCCCTTTCGGCATCCCATCCTCCCATCCACCATCATACCTATTCCCATTTGCCCAGATCAATGTCCCTCTGCCATGAATCTTCCCTCCATGCCACTGCCCAACATACTCATTCCCATTTCTCCATATATACCTCCCATGCCCCTCTTGAAATCCAGCACGCCACTCACCATCATAGTAATCTCCATTAGCGTACGATTTGTTCCCCTCTCCATGCTTAAGATTCATGGACCAAGACCCACGGTATGTATCCCCGGATGATCCTGTATAGGTTCCAATTCCATCCATGAATCCCGACTTGAACTCCCCTTCATAAGTTGCACCAGAAGGCCAAGAGAACTTCCCTTTGCCCATTGTCTTCCCATGCTGCCATTGGCCCTCATACATGCACCCATCCGTCCACAAGTACTTCCCGTTGCCATGTGGCACACCACCGCACCACTGGCCGGTGTAAAAGTCACCATTAGGGAGTAGTTTCTCAGCATGGTTCACCTCCTCCTCCCCCACCTCCTCCATCATGGCTGCCTCTGTAGGTGTTGCCTTGTTATCCTCCTCCACCTCATCAGCCGGAGCAATTGACATAGGCATGAAGATGCAGCTCCGGCGACGGCCGGACTGCTGCTGAAGCTGGGCTTTCTTGATACTAGGTTCCCACCCGGTTGAATGTTCCTCCTTGTACATTCTCTCCCACACTCCTCACAACCCCATGACCGGAAGCAATGAGAAGGAGAAAAAAGAAAACAAGAAAAAAATAGTCATTTGTATGAATATTAAATCATTTTCCTAATTTTTTTTTCTCTTGGTTTTGTTCTGGTTTCAATGCATTTGACATTCCGCGCTTCTTTCTCGCGCATCTCCCAACATGCCAACCAAACACGTGGAAGGTTGACAAGGATCCCTACCTTCTTGGGTTCTGTAAACCAGGGCCATCTCCTAATTAATTATACACATGCCATTTGTCACCTTCTCTATCTCCCCCTTGGTTGTCATACATAGCAAGGCTTGCTGCTACTAGAATGATATAATTAGTAGTCAAAGATTGGTTTTGAGTCTGACTATAAAAATTAGAATAAATTATCTTGAGGTTGGTGTTGTAATGGTGGGTTATTTTCTATTTTTTTTTTTTAGTTCGATTATTTTATTGACCACTTACCTCACAAAGATACGTAATAAATTTTTATATAATTTTGTTTATCAACTTTTGAGGATTTTTGTTACGCTACAGATTACTTAAGAGACACCTGATACACCAATTCTACAGGAACTAAGCACACTGAATACGAATTCACTTAGAAGTCAAACAATCAGGTCTCAGACCTTCAGATCTAAACATATAACATCAAAAATTCCACATATTTCTAAAATGCAGCACACAACAACAATTCCACAGATTTATAAAATACAGCACATACACCAACAACATTAATGAAAAGTTGAAATAAACCCAAGGGTTGAGGAATCAATCTCACCCACAGAAGTACAGGTTATTTGCAAACAAAATAGAAGATAACTGCTAAAGAATTTCCTAAGAAAATCTAGCTTCAGTACCACGCTGCTCTCAATCCCATTGAGAGACACCAGGGCCTTCCTCCCAAATCCAAACCTTTCATGCCTTTCCCTTTCTCAGATTTCCTTTTTGTTTAGTTTCTCTGCCGGTGCAATGTACTTGCGAAGCCTCGTGCAATGTACCCCCCCACCCGATAAGCATTAACCTTGTCCTCAAGGTGAAGAGCAGGATATTGAAGAAGCAATTGTTTCAGATCCTCCCACAAGATGTCTTCAGGCGCCAGACAGTGACATTGGATCAGAACCCTATCAATGTGTTGGCCACCGCGGATAATTTGACGGCATTGTAATAGAGCTATTGGAATTATGACAAGACCCTGAGAAGAAGACATAAATGGCAGCGGCAATGTTGTGACTGTTGGATCACCCACACGTAGCTTTAACAGTGAAACATGGAAGACGGGGTGGATCTTTGCTCCGATGGGAAGATCCAATTTATATGCCACATCTCCTATACGTTGTACTACCCGAAAAGGCTGAAATACTTCATTCCAAGTTTTTTATTCCGACGAAGTAAAACAGAATTTTGCCGATAAGGCTGAAGTTTGACAAATGCCCAGTCGCCTTACTTAAAAGTAATTTTAGATCGTTTCATATTAGCGAAACGTTTCATCCTCCCCTGAGCTCGGAGTAAGTTGCTTTTTAATTGATTGAGAAGTTTTCCCCGAGCAGACAACCATTGTGCTACCAAGAGGGGTTCATCACATGTTTCAGTAAAAGCTAACAAGCTAGGGGGATCACGGGCATACACAATGCGGAAGGGGGTCATACCTACGCTGGTCTGGTATGAAGTATTGTACCAGTATTCCGCCCATGGTAAAAGATCAACCCAATTGCCATTATGAGAACTGCTAAAACAACGAAGATACATCTCAAGGCATTTATTCAAGGCTTCAGTATGGTCGTCAGATTGGGGGTAATAAGTAGTGGACATCTGAATAGAAGTTCCCATTTTAGCTAAGAGATGTTGCCAAAAATTAACTGGTGAAGGCTTTGTCCGGATCACAAATAATTGAGCATGGAAGACCATGCAACTTGAGAATAGATTTGATAAAAACATCTGGCACTACGATACTAGAAAAGTCACTTTTGAGCTGCATGAAATGACCGTATTTGGATAAACAATCAATGACCACAAAAATAACTGTATACCCATTGGAAGTAGGTAATCCATAAATGAAATCCATGGATATGTCCTCCCAGATTTGATAAGGAATCGGGAGTGGTTGTAACAAGCCAGCAGGGGTTGTATTGATAGACTTAGCTTGTTGGCAAATCATGCATTGTTGAACATATTTATGTACATCCTTGTGCATACCTTTCCAGAAAAATTGAGGGGCTAAACGCATGAACGTGCGTGGAGACCCAGCATGCCCACCCAATAGAGAATCATGGAAGTCCTTCAGTAAACGCTGCTTGAGCTATTGATCGTCTAGGACTACCAAACGACCTTTCCAATACAACAGGCCATGTCTCAGAGAATAATTAGAAGTATTTGTATTTGATTCTTGTAATGTCTGTATAATTGATCCACAAGTTTTATCCTGAATTTGTAATAATTGTAACTTTTGTAAAAAGGAAGCTTACGACTGAGAAGAAGTCAGAGTAAAACACCGCGAGAGGGCATCGACAGCTAAATTCTCTCGGCCTGGTTTATACTCGATCACGAAATCAAAACCCAAGAGCTTGGGTAACCAGCGCTGCTGCTCCGGTGTTTGAATTGTTTGATTACACAAATGTCGCAATGATTGCTGATTTGTTCTAATTATAAACTGATGGCCCAACAAATAATGCCTGAATTTATTCACAGCTTCTGTGACCGCAAACAACTCCCGCACATATAAAGATTGGTTTTGCATCCGTGGATACATTTTCTTTCAAAAATATGCGATCGGGTGGTTGGCTTGACTCAAGACCACTCCAACAGCTACTCCCGAAGCATCTGTTTCTAAAACAAATGAAAGAGAAAAATTCAGCAAGGTTAAGATTAGTGCAGAAATCAGAGCTTGTTTCAAGGTGGCAAAGGCTTGTTCGGTTTCCTCAGACCAATGAAATGAGTCCTTTTTGAGCAAATCGGTTAAAGGCCTTGCCAAGGTAGCATAGTGCTTGATAAACTTCCGATAATAGCCGCTTAATCCCAAGAAGGCTCTCACATGCTTTAAAGATGTAGGAGTTGGCCACTAAATTATAGCAGACACTTTGTCAGGATCCATTTCCATCCCTTGTCTGGATACAACATGGCCAAGATATTCTATTTTCTTCTTGCCAAAACTGCACTTGGACAATTTAGCATATAATTGATGTTCTTGGAGGGTAGAAAGCACCATCTAAAGATGTTGCAAATGAAGAGTCCAATTCGTACTGTAAATGAGTATGCCATCAAAGAAGACCAAGACATATTTCCGTAGAGCCAATTGAAAAATCTCGTGCATCAAGGATTGGAATGTTGCAGGTGTATTAAATAGGCCAAATGGCATAACCAGCCATTGGTAGTGCCCTTGATCTATTCGGAAAGCGGTTTTGAATAAATCATCAGGATGTAGTAAGATCTGGTGATAACCCGAACGTAGATCCAATTTAGAAAAATATTCTGCACCATATAATTCATCAAGAAGCTCATCTACTGTGGGAATTGGGTAAGCATCTTTAATGGTAATTGCGTTTAATGCTCTATAATCTGTACAAAACCGCCATGTTCCATCCTTCTTTTTAACCAGAATAATTGAAGAAGAAAAAGGGGAAGTACCGTGTTCAATTAATCCCTCATGAAGCATTTGTGCCTCCATGTTCTCAATTTCTGCTTTTTGGTTATGAGGATACCGATATGGTTTCACTTTCACTGGTGCACTATTCGGTAAAAGTGGAATCCTATAGTTACATGCATGTGAAGGTGGCAAACCCATAGGGTTACTGAAAACAAATTGGAATTTGAGTAACAATTCAGATAAGTCTTGTGGAATGTCCTCAGGTAATGCAGTGAGAATTTGTTCTGAGACTATCTCCAGCTTGGCCTTAGAGATATTATTGGGAGGGTCATCATAATATAACTGGAGAGAATAGCACTCTCGCACTGCTTGAGTAGAATACAATCGAGATAGTTGATGCACTGATGTAAAAGCAGGATTTTCTACTGATTCCCCTTTCAATACCATATATTGATTATTATGAAAGAATTTAATCACCTGTTTATCATAATCCATAACATGAGGGCCCAATTATTCTAACCACGATGCACCCAAAACCAGATCAGTACCCTCAATTGCCAAGACATAGGAAGGAATCAACAATGTATGTCCTTGGACTTGTACAAATAGCTCTGGAATATGCCTTTCAACGTGTAAGGCATGCCCATTACCAACCAATACTTTCAAAGGTGTGCTGGGTAGGACATCAAGCTGTAAAAATTTGATGACCCTTGGTTGAATGAATGAGTCATCGCTATCTCCATCTAATAGGATTTTAATTGACTGCCCTCCCAGATATCCTGTGAAACGTATGGTACCCGATACAGTGGAACTAGACATTGCATTTAAGGACAATTTAGTTTCCAAGTTTGGTATAACCTCAATAGAAGATGAATGAGGATCCACAAGAAAATCAATGTCAATGTTTTCAGAATCAGTATCATTCCATTGTAATAATAATAGCATCTTGTTTGGACAGATGTGACTTGGTGAAAATCTCTCATCACAAGTAAATCATAACCCTTTAGGCTTCCGCACTTACATTTCTTGAAATCCTATTTTTTTTAAATGATGTGGAAGAATGGGATGCATGAGAATTTTGTCCTACTGCAGCAACAGAAGACACATGAGGTCCATGAGAAGGTCCCGGCAGTGGTTTTATCTTACTGTTTGGAATAAAAATATTCTTTGTGGCTAATGGTTTGTGGCCTAATTGCAATTTTTCTTCAAATAATTTGGCTAGTGTCACCGCCTTATCAAGATCATCAGGACGCCATGGAATTAACTCTGCATGTAATTCCTTTTCTAATCCACTGACAAAACAGTCTAATAAAATTTCTTCAGGGACACCATGCACTTGATTGTCTAGTGCAGTGAAATGTGCATAAAATTGAGCAACTGATCCTTCTTGAGTCAATCGAAATAATAAATATCGTGGGCAATCAAATACTGATGGGCCATATGTACATTCCAAGAATTTTGTGAAAGCTTGCCATGAAGTAAGTTTCCCATCTTTTTGAAGTCTCTGAAACCAAGGAACAACCTCACCATCAAGATACACTGAAGCAATCTTTAAATGGTGGTTATCTGGTACCCCATAATATTCAAAAAGCTGTTCAACTTGGAATACCCATTGTAAAACATTTGTACCTGCAAATCTTGGGAAATCAATCCGGACATTTCTTATTGAATAAGTATCACTTGATGACTAAAGTGCCAACTGAGAGCAATCCTCTACTAAGGAAGATGACGAAAGAGTTTCCACTGTTGGTTTCATGAGTGTATTGGACTCCATGAAGTGAGATATTCCTGCCAAAGATTGCTGGATTACTGGCAATGTAGATAGAGATTGTTCAAGTGATTGAAACCTCTGCTCATTGTTATGCTCAACAGATTTAAACTGCTGCCCATTAGTTTTCATTAGTGTGAATAATGTTTCCACCTTCGCTTGAAGGTCCCTTAGTCGATTATTATCCACCACTGTGAAATGGGTACAACGAAAGCAGCAATTGCTATGCAGCAGATTACTTAAGAGACACCTGATACACCAATTCTACAGGAATTAAGCACACTGAATACGAATTCACTTAGAACTCAAACAATCTGGTCTCAGACCTTCAGATCTAAACATATAACATAAAAAATTCCACAGATTTCTAAAATGCAGCACATACACCAACAACAATTCCACAGATTTATAAAATGTAGCACATACACCAACAACATTAATGAAAAGCTGAAATAAACCCAAGGGTTGAGGGATCAATCTCACCCATAGAAGTACAGGTTATTTATAGAAAAAAATAGAAGATAACTGCTGAAGAATTTCCTAAGAAAACTCAGCTTTAATACCACCCTGCTGTCAATCCCATTGAGAGACACCAGGGCCTTCCTCCCAAATCCAAACCTTTCATGCCTTTCCCTTTCTTAGATTTCCTTTTTGTTTAGTTTCTCTGCCGGTGCAATGTACCCTCGAAGCCTCGTGCTTATTCTCCTCTCCCTTTTACTAAGTCGACGAGTGTCTTCCACTATCTCCTCTCCTACATTCTTTATTTCTTTGTTCACCAATTTTACAGGCAACGTGACAATTTTATTGTTTGAATTTGAGTCAAAAATTTATAAATATTTTTAGATATAAAATATTTTTGTAATGCACATCATTATATGTTAGATATATAAAATAAAGGTCGAATATTATATATTAGAACAAAGCTGAGGCTGCAGCCAATTCTATATCCACAATCGGCACCCACTCTATGGATAATTATTACCATCGCTACTGTGCTCGGAGATACTACCATCATTATCTGAGAAGAAAAAGAAAAGAAGATGTGCTTGTCATCTGGCATGTCAACAGATAATAATCTTCATAGGCTTGTTCTAGGAGAATTGGTTGATGTCAAATTAAGCTGATAAAAACACAACCAGTAGAGACAGATGAACAAACGATCCAAAAAGCAAATGATAAAGATTTTGGACTGATTCCTGGAAAGCTTAAGCAGGATATTTAGATTTTATTTTATGATATACACATGGAATATTCGACTTTGCTTTTATTATCTAACATAAAATGATGTACATTATAAAAAAATGTTATCTAAAAATTTTTACTATTTTTTTTACTCAAATTCAAACAATAAACTTCTAAAAAGTTGATAAACAAAATTATATAAGAACTTATGACGTATTTTTGAGAGGTAAGTGACATATAAAATAATGGAATAATAAAAAAAACCCTTCAGTTAATTAATCACCAGTACAACATCAACCCTTTTTAATTAATTGATAAGATCTACAAGAAAAAAAGGAATTTGGCACAGTCAATTTGGCACGGATTTTGGCCAAAAGACCCCGACGAACTTATTTTAGCATGGAAACATAACAGTGTCCATAGCATGGATGACAAATATAATTTGTCATGGAATAGTAAAGCCATGCCAAATTTTGACACACTTTAATTATACCATGCCAATTTTGTCACGGTTTTTGGCACAATTTTTTTGTACAATTTTTGGCACGGTTTTTTTTGGTCAAAGTTTTAGGCACGGTTTTTGGTAACTGTTTTTTGGCACGGTTTTGTTTGTCACGTTTTTTGGCATGATTGTTTGTCACAGTTTTTGGCACAGTTTTGTTTTTGAATGGTTTTTGGCACAGTTTTATGTTGTCATGGTTTTTGGCTAGGTTTGTTTGGCATCATTTTTGGCACGGTTTTATGTTGTCGCAGTTTTTGGTACAGTTTGTTTGACACTATTTTTGTCACGGTTTTGTATTATCATAGTATATTTAAGTACCTTTTTTGCACTGTTATGTTTTGTCACAGTTTTTAACAAGGTTTGTTTGGTGCCATTTTTGGAACGGTTTTGTTTTGTCACGATTTATAGTGTCAAGTTTGTCATGGTTTATGGTATGAAGATGATTTTTGGCACATTTTTTGTCATAATTTTTGGCACAATTTTAAATTTAATATAGTTTTTGTCACATTTTTTGATACGGTTTTAAATTTAGTAAGGATATTGGCATGGTTTTTGTCACGAAATTTGGCACAATTTTCTTTAAAAAAATTGATAAGTGCTCTTGTTTAAGTAATACGAAGTATTATTTTATTACATTGAGCATTCACTACAAAAAAAAACCCTTTTGCCACGAACTCATTTGTCTCCGATAGTCCTTTTTTCGTCACTGAAACACATTAACGACAAAGATCCTCGTCGCTCCACTTGGTCGCCATAGGCTCGTCGCTAACCTACATACCACGATGAAACTTTACTTCGTCGCCAACATTTTGGAGGTGCGACAACCATCATTCGTCGTCATGTTCGTTGCTGACTGTTTCATGGCTTCGCGTTCAAACAATTTCGCGCCAATTTTTTCGCTCCAAATTTCATGACAAAAACTTTCGGCGACGACAAAATGTCATCACTGAAGATATCAGGTGTTACAGCAGTGTCAATTTTTGCCACAAAAAAGAGGTTCTTTTGTGACGAAATATGTTGTCGCTAAATTAAAAAAAACCATTTTTCCAAATTTTTTTTTTTGCATATATAATTTAATTTCAATTCTAGCTGTATGTTTCTACCATAAATTCAATTTCATAAACAAAATTATATTAAAATTTATAAATGCATTAGTTTTACAAAATAACATTTCAAAATATATAACTATTCCCAAATACTTACATAACAAAATATGTTAATCTTGATATTCCAATATCTAAGATGTGCCTATCTATCATCAAACTTCCTTATATATATCGTCCTCATAAAAATCATCACCATCACCATCATCACTATCATCATCATCAGCAGCATCATTAGCATCAGCGTCATCATCATCATCATCATCATCATCAGGAGGAGGAAAATTAGCTGCACATCGAGCTATTATCCTCTTAACATATCGTAGAAGTTTGTTGACCGTCGCTTGGAGCTGATTCACCTGTCCTCGAAGCATATGCACTTCTTCCCCAGATGCACCAACAGATGTAGCATGTGAGGAACTCCCTACATTCAAGGAGCAGCCAAGGCCCCCACGTTTCTTCTTCTTATCTATGAAGATACTCATCTGAACTGAAAGAGGAACCTGAATATCTTCTACTGAAGCCCCTGATGCCTCAGCTAATTTCTGCTTGATCTTCAATAACTCTTCCTTGTAATGTTTCTACAAGAATTAAACAAAAAGATAATTAGTTGCCATAATAATTATCCTAACCAAGTTTCAGAAATATTTCAGAAATATTAACCAAGTTTAATTAGAGTCTTGAATCATAAAAATTACCACAAAATTAAGAACATGCATTGCAATAACACATCGATTTATCTATGTGAAGAAAAAAAAACAAGAGAATTCAAGAAAGTTTACCAAAAAGGAAGAGAGAACAAGAAGATGAGTTAGAGATGAAACAAAACTGAAGAAATAATATTACAGTGAAATGTGTGCATTGAAGTAGAACAAATTATTAATGCACATACAAACTTCATTTATATGAACAAGACAGCAATGAACATATATAAATACATAAAGAAAGACAATGCCATGAATTCAAGGACCAACATTTTCACTTCTTTTAATGTGGTTTGCTTTGAATGCAACTCAGAGGAATCTGCAAACTGTGCAAAGTTCCCAAATTTCAGACTTTAGTTGCAGAAATGGAGGGAGAATGAAGACCAACATTTCCAAGAACTACTTATTAACTATATATATATATATGTGTGTGTGTGTGTGTGTGTGTGTGTATACAGTTCAAACAAACTAAAAGATAAGAAGCTTTTATAACAAAGCTAAAGACATGCACACGTGGGTTCATCACAAACCCTAGAACAGCATCATCTTGTCATTCAACAAGTTAAAATCACAAGAGATTAAAGAAGAAGTAATAAACAAGAGATACAAGAAAAGAAAACCAAGTGATGTTGTTGTTGTTTTTGTTGTTCATAAGCAAACTAGAAATTTAACAACAATCTCAATACCAAAAGAGAGAAAGAGAGAGATCAAGAGAGGGATTCATTGACCTAATTTTACATTGAATTTAATTAATCAAAAAACAGTGAACATTACACCAAAGAGGAGTGCCTGTTGTACCATTCATCTATCACTGATGAAAATTCAATAGAGAAAGAAGCTCACTGAAAATACAAAACATGTAAACAAGTTCCCCGGTAACTAGAACAAAGCAGTGAACATTCACTTCTTCATAGACACTTACAATGTTTACAAGAACATAATGGCATTACAAGGTCATAAGATGCCAATCAAACATCTACCAATACAGCATTCTTATTAGACTTTTGATTATATATATATATACAGTCTTAATCTTAGCTATATATAAATAAACATGACAGCGAAGAGTATTGTAAGCAATCTAAAGACATAAATGAAGAACATCTCTAAAATTCATAGCAGAATTATGGTAACAGGTATATTGTCAATCTATATTCAATTTGCAAAGAATAGTGACAATTAGTTTCACATTTTTGCTTAGAAAATTCTTACCAAAGACAATTAGTTGGCCATCCTGCATGCAATCATTGACATTTGGCATCCTTAAGTGACTTTGTACATAGATGAGTTATTAGATACAAAATTAGAATCAACTCATAGTGTAGCTTATTGGAAGAATAACTGCTAGTTCTCATCTCAAACATATCACATTCTTGCTCCATGACAACTTAATTTGCTCAACTTGCCAGTAATCCTGTATCCAAATTTTATTATTGTTTAGAAACAATATTACCTGTCTATATTGTTCAAACTCTTATTACATTATGTTTCTTCTAAACCAAGGAGACAAGTTTGAGCATGGGCGTTGTAGATCAGAAAGTAACAGATATGTTCTTGCTCTATTTTAGAATATATCTGAAATTTCACCTGTGCAATGTGGTGAGTGAGATAAATAATGTTGTTGCCATATATATCATTGCTCTTCAAAACGACCTAATAAAAATGCAACCTAGAAACCTATGTATAGTTCCAAGAAATTGAAGCCAAGCTAACATTTAAAAGAGATGAAAGAAGAAGTAATAAGCTCACTGAAAATACAAAACATGTAAACAAGTTCACTAGTGAACATTCACTTCTTCATAGACATTTACAATGTTTACAAGAACATAATGGCATTACAAGGTCATAAGATGCCAATCAAACATCTACCAATACAGCATTCTTATCAGAAACTAAGTTAATTAACAATGTATTTATTGCGCACTCCTAAAACCAACTCACATCTAACAAAAAAAAAAAATACAAATTGCACTTTTATAAAATGAGATACAAGTGAATTTAGATAAATTTAAAACTAGGATTTCAGATTCTCAATAAATAATAAAATGCTACCACAAACTAAGTTAATTAACAATGCCCATTCAATGTCCACACAAAATTCTTTGGCTCATTAAATAAAAATTCAACAATATATTTGACTTATTAAAAAATTTAAAAATTCAAAACAACTCTTATCTTCGTTTAATAAAAGCCAGCAAAACAATTCTTAATATCTCTAACTAATTAAAGATGTAAATATATTACATTAAAGAAACATATCGACAATGAGGTATCAAAGATTGTTTTGTAGGCTTTTCTTAAAAAAAGATAAAATTTGCTATTGCTTTTCAAAATTTTCAATAAGTCAATAAATATATTGTTGAATCTTTATTGAATGAGCTAAAGGATTTTGTATGACTATTGGATTGACATTGTTCATTAAAATGCAAAATGCAGTCATGCGAGGAAAATTGATGTAGTACTAAAACCACCACGCCACCACCAATCCAACCTCATTAACTACTACAGTACTCCAGAAGTTGTTGTCATTGGTCTCCTCGTTCTAAGATGCTACATAATCCCTCCAATTTCCCTAAACTTACATCCATGTAAGATCCCCTTCTAATCTTCTTGCCTTATTATTCTTCAATTCTCTATAAGTTTTTGCTTTTTCGATAAAAAGGTGTGAAATCCTTGCGTTATAAGGTTATTCTTGCAATTCAAAAGACAAACAATCCTAATACTTTAGTTTTTTATAGGTATCATTCTCTATTCATTCAAAATTTGATACTTCGCAATGTTCCAATCAACAAGTGATTTGCCTAACATTTTTCAATTACTAAGCCCTGTCATAATAAAAAGCTTGCTTTTGTACCTAAAATTAATAAAACAGAAACTACAAGTAATTAAAAAGACAAAATGAAAAATTTTATGTTCTGGGAAAATCCAACTCAAAAAATGTAAAATTTTTTCAGCAGGTGTATAAATACCAAAGACAACATAACATAGGGTAACATTCAATCTAATCCATACCATTTTTTTATTTAACCTATGTCTAAACTATTCACCATATCTGTCTATTTTCTCATAATATTTATTGCATTGGGAGTCACCTGTTACATTTTCAAAGTAAAGTGATAAATAACACATAACACACTTTGGCTAAATATGAATTCTTGCAAGAAAAGGCCACTACATTTTACATTCATTTCGCAGCCTCATAATCATAAGAAAAGTGTGTATTTTCTCATCTTATTTTCTTTTATGCATAATTCAGGACATTAAATATTTGTTGCTCTGTTTTATTTTGCTAATTCAGCAAGTTATGAATAGTACGACAATGATAGCTAATTTAGTCATGAAAAAGTTCTTATACGACTATACACGCTTTGAAATTTTCTATTTAAATTGCAGTTAGGTTGATGATTTTTTATTTTTTTGGTTAATTATTTGATTGTGTTGAACTTTCTGATATGGTTTTATGTCCAAGTCAAGGTTGCGGTAATAACATACTAATCTATTTTCAATCTGTTTTGTCATTTCATGATAGCATGTGTTAAGCTTAGTCCTCCAGAATGTATGGTTGTGTTCCATTTTTGTTCCAAACTGTATACAAAGTTGTCATTCCTGTACAGATTGATATCTTATTCATGACACACAATAATTTACTTAAAACTTTTGTAAATAATAATATCTCTAAATTAACAAGATGTTTTATGAGAAAAACAAGAAAGAACAGTGATCCAACACATCTAAATTAAAGATTTGCCTATGATATGGATAGTTCTAATTAAGCTTGAAGGACATAAAAAAATATGTTAACAATAATGAAATTTTCATTGTTCATGTTAAATTGTAAATCAACCAAATAGAATCAGAGGTTATTATTATTCTTACCGCCCTTCTCTCCGCCTCAGGACTGATGTAAGTGCCTTTACACTTAGAATAGTGCGTCTTATCCCAAGCCTCAATAAGATTACCCTAATTTTTATTTGACAAAGACAAAATATAAAGTGAGTGATATACATTAGTATCATCAATATATATAGAAATGACCCAATTTAAACTTTAACTAATAAAGTACCTTGGCATGTTCCACATGTTTGATTAGTGAGCGGGATCCTCCATAGTGAGGAACCACAACCTTCTGCCTGTTTGCTGCATTAGCTGTGCATGCTTTCTACAAGGTCAACATAGTGAGAATATTGCTAGTACTAACAAATATCATGGAAATACAATTAATATACCTTATATCGCTCATTAGTGTACACAGTGTCAACTAGGTAATGCCACTCCTCAATTTTTCTTTTCTCCCCGAACAATTTCGGAGGTGGGGGAGTGGCATGTACAACCATAAGATCTTGAGCAGCTAATTGCTTGTAATGCTTGTGGAGTTTTGCTCGCCACCCTTTATATAGCTTTCCCATTTTGTCATTGACCCAACACCAAATGTTCTCATCATTTAAATCCACAGCAAACTTGAACTAATATGATTAGACATACACAAAACAGGGCAAAGAAAAATAAGAATTTTAATAAATGGTTAAGAACCAAAATTTAATTATGAGATCATACAAATAATAAATAACTAACCTTTAACGCTTCAGCAACATCCCGCTTCACTACCTGATCAACCTGGCTCCAACCTCTATCGACACCAATAAATGGAGCTTCGCTTCGAGTAACACACCCAATTTCATTGGTGAATGCCTTGGTTGCCTCAATAGTTGCAATCGCCTTTTGTTCGTAGTCCCACTGAATAGGAATCAATCCAGACCGAGCTCTATCACAATTGGCTAGGCCTACAGATGGGCCATGAACTCTGTGGGAATTGGTAGAACCTGCACGACATTCAGAGCAATAAAGTATAAGAAATGCAATTAAGTAGTTTGAACCATATATATGCAGTTACAAAGAATCATAATGTTACAATAATTTCAGTTGATTTTCTGCTTAGATACAACTGTTAGTCTTCTAGCTAGTTTAGTGTCTTTATTTATTAATTTATACCTGTCTACAACTTACCATCTGCACGTGAACCCTGGGATGAGGTGGAGGCTTACTCATGGATTGGATCATGTGATTGCGGCTGGGGCTGGGGTTGCAGTTGTGGTTGCGGCTACTGCTGTTGCTGTCGTGACTGTGACCGTGTCATAGGTGATGGTGGCTGTGGCTGCGGCTGTGGTTGTGGTTGCAGTTGCTGCTACTGCTGCTGTCGTGACTGTGATCGTTTCATAGGTGATGGCGGCTATGGCTGTGGGTGTGGTTGCTGCTGCTGCTGTAGTGTCTGTGACTGTGTCATAGGTGATGACGGCTGTGGCTGCGACTGCGGTTGTGGCTGGGACTGTGGCTGTGGTGGTGGTTGCGGCTGCTGCTGCTACTGTCGTGACTGTGACCGTGTCATAGGTGATGGCGGTGCTTGCTGATATGGGGGTTAGTGTGGTTGTGTTTGTCTCGAACAGGCCTGTTTCTTCTTACTCTTTCCCGGGCCAAATGCTTTCCTCAACATCCTACACATTACCAAATTGAACAAATTAAATACAAGGAAAAATAAATATATACATATCATGACGTCATTGAAGTTGTAAATAGCTCGACTTGGTCAATATCAGTTAAATGTATTTAAAGATATTGAAACATTAGAAACTAAGGCACAAGCAGAACAAGCTATCAATCTAAATCACTATAGTCATCACTATGAACACTATTGCCTTCATCCTGAAATGATAAGTCTTCATGTTCATCTTCATATTCATCTTCATCTTGATCATTGTTTAAGCCATCTTTAGTTGGATTTGAACGTAGATCAACTTGGTCAATATCAGTGATTTCTTCTGGTTCTGCATTCCACCTACGAAGTGATGGGATTGGTATATCATCTTCTTGTGGTTCATGTATCTCTTGGATCTCATCTACTTCATCCATACAATGAAGATTAATTAGTTCTGCTTCATGAGCATCTTCATTTCAGGAACATCCCACACATGTCTATGGTGGAGTTTTTGAATCACCTTCCATCCATTACCCAATTTTGGATCATCCAGATAAAAAATCTGTTGAGCCTGGGTTGCCAGGATATATGGATCATCTTTATACCATAAACTTGTTGTGTTCACCGATGTAAGATGATAATTGTGAACAAGCCGAGTGATTGATTTCTTCCTCATCGAGGACTCAGTATTGAACCATTTACATTGAAAAAGGAGGACTTTATATCCGAACATGAATCCTACTTGAACAACACTAATCAATCTTCCAAAAAAATCTAACTCTTCATCACTATGAGAGCCAGGCACCATAACCCCACTATTTTGAGTGGTGAGAATGTTGTCAACTGATACGACATTCCACCGAACTCCATTGACAACACATCTGGTATAGGTGGAGACTCTTTTATCTACACCATATGATAGTGCATAAAGTTCTTGGTTCAACAATGAAGGTTCCTCATCATACAATGTTTTTATATGACTCTTAAACCATTGTGGAAACAAAAGTCTTTGCCTTTGTCCTATATTCAACAGACTTTCACCCAATAAAATTTTTTGATGTTCACTGCAATAAAAATTGTTATAAGTTGATAAGTATCTTGTTTTCAATTCATTAGGAGAAATGATTTATTGAAAACAAATTAAAGAGAAGACTTACAGCATATACGGTTCAACTTCTGGATAATTCTCCAGTATATACCAGTAGATAGGTTCCATTTTGGAGTCCGACAAAGGAACCATCTTATACCCACCATAGGGCCTTGCAATTTGAGAGAAAACGGAAAGCTTTGCATCAGTTTCACCACCATCCTCATTCCTTTCTCTGTAGAAGTACTCTATATCACTATTACGAAGATACGTCGAACAAAAATTTAACGGCACTTTCGCAACATATGCCTCAATAATTGAACCTTCTAGTCGAGCTTTATTACGAATAAATCCTTTTAAACTGCCCAAGAATCTCTCTACTGGGTACATCCATTTATAACCAACAGGTCCTGCAATTCTTGCCTCCCGAGGTAAATGCACTGCCAAATGCACCATGACATCGAAGAAAGCTGGTGGAAAAATTTTCTCAAGTTTACATAATATCAAGACAATATTCATCTCTAGCCTATTTAGTTCTTGGACTTTCAGCGTTCTGCTACAAATTTGCTGGAAGAAGCTTGACAGTTCTATTAGTGGTTCACATACAAAATCATTCAAATATGGTCGAATTACAATCGGGAGAAGTCGTTGCAACAAAACATGACAATCATGAGTTTTTAATCCCGATAGCTTTCCATCTTGAACACATCTAGTTATATTTGCTGCATACCCATCTGGAAATTTCACGCTCTTTAGAAATTCATAAAACGCATGACAATCTGGCCGATTTAATGTATATTCTGATGGATACTTAGTGATCTTGACAACCTTATCAGTCTCAACTACATCTACCCATAGTGTTGATCGTATGTTCATGTCCTTCAAATCCAAACGAGCATTAGGGGTATCTTTTGTTTTGCCTTCTATGCCCAACAATGTCCCAACCACATTATCACAAATGTTCTTCTCAATGTGCATTAAATCCAAATTATGTCGGATTTTCAATTTGTACCAGTACTCCAACTCAAAGAAAATACTTTTCTTTGTCCAATTAAGCTCTAAAGGTGTTCGTTTCCTTTTTTTGTCCTTCTCATTAGCAGGACTTCTACCGGGCTTACAAAATATTAAGTGTCGAAATTGTTGTACTATGTCATCACCCGATAACTCACGAGGAGGATCCCTCATATCAACATTTCCATCAAAGTGTATTCTATCTTTACGCCACGAGTGATTCTTTCTCAAGAACCGACGGTGCCCAATGTAACAAATTTTCCGTCTTAATCTCTGAGAAGATGTATCCTCAAGGCATACAGGACATGCCAAGTATCCCTTAGTGCTCCACCTAGATAAATTGGCATATGCCAGAAAATCATTGATTGTCCACAATAGTGCAGCACGCAAGGTAAACCCGAAATCAGTGAACTTATCATATGTGCACACACCGTGTTCCCACAATTCCTTCATTCATCAATTAACGGCCTTAAATACACATCAATATTATTCCCGGGTGCTTTCGGGCCCGGAATGAGTAGAGTCAACATGGTATATTTTTCTTTCATGCACGTCCAAGGCGGCAGATTATACGGAACCAAGATCACAGGCCATGAACTATGTTTGTTATTCATATTGCCGAAAGGGTTAAATGCGTCAGTTGCAAGTCCTAATCTTACATTTTGCAAGTCCTAATCATACTTAGCAGCCTCAGCTCTATGCTCATAAGTTCTGTTATCGTCCTCGAGACCAAGGTTGTCTCCAAAACTATCATCTGTCACCAATTCGTGATCTACGTCTCGTGGGAATCGATCATTCAAGGTCTCATGAACATCTGCATCAGGTGGACGCACATCTTCCCTGTTTGACTGTGGCTGCTCAAACTGTTCCCCGTGATAAATCCATGTGTCATAGACTGGTGGCATGCATTCTGCAGTAAATGCATTCGCATTACAGCAATTGAATGCATTTTTATATTTTGACACTTGCGACAAGGACAATGAGCCTCATTATGGGCATTCAGATGATTTTTGGCAACGTTCAAGAATGACTCAATACCAACTGCATACTCTCTGCTGAATTTTTTCTTGCTACGAATCCAGTCCCTACTCATTGCTATAGTTAATTGAAACAAAACTTATTGCTGTATTGAAAAATTAGACAAATATTAAAGTCAATCATGACTTCAACCACTGAAAATTCTTATGGTTTTATAAGATAAGAGTAAGAAAATATGAATAAAAAAACTTCAGTCCATTGCTTTTAATTTTACAACATTCCCAAAATTTAGAACTAATTCTGACCTTATTATAGCATTTGAACCTTTATAAATATCTGTTTTCAAAACAAAAAATGCAGTTATTCTTCTAATATTCTTCATTCTTGAGTAGGAATGAAACCTTGAGATCAAAGTTTCCAAATAATTTACTGAACAACAAAGGGTTCAACCTGAATCTCAGTAGATTCTTGTAGTTAAAATCCATATTTTGGAGGGTTTCCAGTAAATTTGTAAATATATCTATCAGAAATATACTAGGTGCTTTTATTCATTTTTAGAGAAAATCTAAAATTTCATTTTAAAAATATTTATCATCTTCACCAAAAAGTTCCAATGCTTGGATTTTATTTTAACAAGTAGAAAGTTTGGGGTTTTAACACAAGTAAACATCTTAGCTTCTCACCTTTAATTTAATACCATGTTGGGCATTAGACTAACTTGGCTGAAAACTCTTATGGTTTTTATAGATTTAAATAGTCGAATAAACTATTTAAATATTTCATAAAGACTCTCTGAATATTTGCCAAGAACAAACTATACAGGACCTATTAGATTATTTTGAATGGCAGCACTAATTAATTACAAAACTAATACAATCAAGGAATGGCAGCACTTAGATTATGTTGAAATCCTAAAAGTCAGAGCACACTTTTGAAAGAAAATACAGAACCAATTAATTTTGAGCAAGTCAGAGCACACTTAGATTATATATTAAAAACAAATTCTTTTAACTCTGCAGAATAATCTAGAAAGAAGTTTTGAGAAGCTGGATGTGTGTGCAAGGCCCACTAGTCCAAATGCTACTCCACTATGAGAAAAATAATATAGCACAATGAATATTTAAAAATGTATTTGCACATTCCAAAGCGTGTCAAGCTTTATGGATTGAGAAAATCCTTAAAGAGCTGAAGATGCCTTATGATCCTACTACAATCAGCATAAGTTGTGACAAGGAAAAGCAGCAATCATTATAACAAGCCATGTAAATCACCATGACAAAGGCTGGTATGCTGACAAAAGGCTTTTTCAAGATAACAATATGAAGATCTTAAAAAAAAAATGGGAATGATTAGCATCTATTCCTTAGTTTCAGGGGGTGTGTAGAATTGCATGTATTCTCTTACATATTAATTATTGTATAATATTTTAGGCCGTTTGACACACCCCTTGCGTGTGTACCCCACAAGTGCACGGGTTGTCAAAGTAATAAAATACCCTGGTGAGTGGGTAGTCGTATCCACAGGGAATAGTATTCAGAAACAAGTGTTATCGCTATTTAGCTATGATCGGAATCGGTGATGAGAAAGGTATGTATGTATAGATATAAAATAAAATAAAAGAGTTTAAGAAGAATAATGAGGGTAGGAGAGGTGACACACCCCTTTGCGTGTGTGTACCGCAAGTACACGGGTTGTCGAAGTAATAATTACCCTGGTGAGTAGGGTAGTCGAATCCACAGGGAACAGGGCTACTAGTACTAACTTCTTCTCCGCAATCTAGCCTAATGACCAATGTGATTTTGTGGTGATCTAGTGTGCATAGAAATTAATACCAGAGATGAATAGGCAAAAGGTAAATAAAGGGAGATCTCAATCAATGAAGATGAGATACCCGGGCAATGCTCCCCCTAGGCTCTATCATGAAGTGCAAGACTAACTAAATGCTTCTAAACCGAGTTCTATGAGTCGAGATAATCCAAGAATAATCGGTCCCTGCTTCCAGGCCACCGATACTAGTCCCCTACAAGGTCCCGGTGGAGAAATCGCTCAATCTCAACACCTCACACCCCATATGACCGCAATAAGCTTTAGGGATACCTAAAAGTGAAACCGATTCCTAAAATTAGATCTAACCCTACTTCTAGGCGGAAGATCCCTAACCCCCTACAAGGTCCCGGCGGAGAAATCTCTCAAACTCACACCTCACACCAAATATGGTTGCATAGATCTTAGGGAATACGGAGATAGGAAACACTTAATCGGAAGGGAAAGGGGACGCTCCACTATCTCATGACTCACCCTCTCAACTCTCTTCAATCTCATATGTTCTAACCCTAATGGAGACCTCTCTCTCACCAAGGCAACAAATCAAGCATACCAAACAACCATACGAATCAATAAGGCATGCAAGCAATGATAAAACAAGATTGAAACTCAAATAAACTCGGATTTAAAAGAAAGCATAAAGAAAGTCAATACATGAATCGAAACCTAGGGTTCACATGCCCAAGTATCTACTAGGGTTTAGCCCTCCATGGGGCTTATTACAAAGCAAAACATAACACAATGAAAAGCAATGTAAACCATGGAAATAAACCCCCTTGAATTCGTGATGATGGCCTTGATGGGTCGCTCAACGTCTTGAAGGATCCTTCTCCGAAGCTAGGTTGCCAATGACTCCCTCGATGCTATGACGGAGGAAAGAACTATCAAAGTTGGTGAAGAACGGCCCTCCAATTCGGCAAAGACCTCCTCCTCAAACCCAAGCCGCTTCCTCTCTCAAAAGGCACACCAAAGATATCAAAAGAATCGACAAAACGGCCTATTTATAAGTCTGAATCGCGCCAGTCACGTGTCTTCACGCGACCACGTGAGATCCCACGCGATTGCGTGGGCTGCAGAATTCCCACGCGGTCGCGTGGGATTTCGACGCGGTCGCGTGAACAGTAATTCTGCTACAGTGATGCTGCAGTGAAATGAACAGTGTTTTTGCTACAGTCTCTTCATAGCCATGATCCAAACTCTCTCATCTTGAGGCCACATGGTCGGGCACACGTCCATGTGGTGAGTTATAAGACTTCTCCTTCTTCGAATCATCATTTGAGAGCTTTAACTATCTTCACACAAGTTGGGACATGAAGGTGTGACTGCCTTTGTGCCCTTCCATCACATAAATCATCTTGAATTCTTCAGGAAGTTGGCACACACCCTCATGTGCATGATCTCCTCTTGTGCCTTGGCACTTGTGTTGTACAAAAACTCCCAACAATACGTCTTTATAACTCATCTTTGCTTCCTTTTCCTCCTTTAACGCTTCCACAACCTGATTGCATAAAAGAACACCAAAATACACTTTATGAGACATAATCAATGGTAAAATGATGCTCAATGTATGTAAAACAAGTCGGTAAAACATGTATAATCAAGCACTTATCAAGAGGTAATCGATATAATGATGGGGTACCCGGACAAAGCTCCCCCTAGGACTAATGCTTCTAGTGCAAAACTTGTATTATGCTCTACAATTGATGCCTATTGAGTCGAGGATATCCTAAAACACACGGTCCCAAACCTAAGGTCAACCGTGACTAACCCCAACACTATGTCCCGGCAATAGGATTCACTTCAACCCTTCACTCTTTTACTTGCGTAACTAAGCCCCAGGAGAGTTTATCTACCTAAGCCTAACACTATGTGGAATTGCTTTAAGCTCTAGGGATTCCTAGTGATAAAATCTGTTCCTACGTGTAGTAGTTCTAACCCTTTGGTCCAGGTGGAAGAACCCTAGTCTAAATTAAGCCCCAGTGCATAGGATTCACGTCACCACAAAGCCTTGGGGGAATTTATCTACCTAGCACTTCACTCAATTTCGACTGCTAATAAATCAAGGAATCGGAGGTAGGGAGAAATCACACTGGAAGGGAAAGGGGTACATCGCTACCTCACAACTCTCCCTCTCAACCCTCTTCAATCTGAAGTAGTCTAACCCTATAGGAGTTGTCACACCTCCAAAGGGTAACCTAAATTGCTCTCAACCCTAGTGTCACGGTTAGGGGAAAACAATAGCAAAAGATAATTAAAATTGAAACTCAATTAAATTCATCAATAAAGAAAGCATAATAAAAGTCATTGAAACAATATCATCCTAGGGTTTGCAAGTCCGAATACCCACTAGGGTTTAGCTCTCCATGGAGCAATACAAAATCAATAAAGAGATTAAGAACATATGCAATAAAACCATAAAGAAAACCCCCTTGTAGATTGTATCGATGGTCTTGTGGAGTCGCACGTCTTCTCCAACGAATCTCTTGTCAAGCCTAGGGCACACCTCGCCGAATCGATGCCGACGAAAGCTCCACCAATAGCTATCTTCCAATAGATGTCGATGCCGATGCCGATGCCGTATAATCGCCTCCAAAGACCTCCAAGAACCTCTCCAAACCCTAGCCGAAAGCCCCCAAAAGATAGGCAAGAGATAGAAGGGGGGGGGGGGGGTCCCCAAATAGATTTGAAAACGGGCTATTTATAGGCTTAAATCGGAGTTCCGCACGCCCCTGTGTTAATTCCACACAGCCCTGTGAAAAATCAAAATTTCCACACACCCGTGTCTTAATTCCACACGGCCGTGTGGTAATGATTTTCGGCAGACTGTGAACAGTGTTTTTGCTACAGTACACGTCCGTGTGGAATTTCCACACGCCCGTGTGAAGTTTCTGGTTTGCTGGAAAATTAATTCACATGGCCGTGTGGAATTTCCACACGCCCGTGTGAACTTTCTGTAATTCTGAATTTCGGCAGAAAGTGAACAGTAGCTTGCTACGGTGTTTGCTACAGCAACAAAGCTACAGTGCTGCTACAGTAGTTTGTCAAAATGCTCCCGAATTCATCGTTATTCATCGAGGCCGTTGAATTGGACACACAATCAACGGTAGATTATGTCGATTACTTCATTTCTCTTCACTGGCGAAGTTCTCCAATGCCACACGAGTTATAGACTTTTGTGAGTGTGACTGCCCTTGTGCCCCTCCAATGGAGGTTGGCACACACCCACAAGTCTAGACTCGTGCCTTGTTTCTTGCTTGGTCTGAGAACTCCTCAACAATGGCGAACATAACCTATTCTTGCTTCTTTTTCTCTAAATCTTCTACACAACCCCATATGCACAAAAGAACACAAATACACACATTTTAGTGATAAAATCTGATTAAATCAATGCCCATTGCAAGATAATAATAACACTTCGCATTACTATAACACGAGCACTTATCACCGTTAAACATCAATATGACTAATTCAAAATTGTATTTATGTTAGTTCCAGATTTTAAAGAGTTTGTTTATGTATTTTGGTAGAAGAAATTAGGCTCCATATATATAGTGTAGAGAACTCAAAGTTAAAAAAGATAAAGACTCAATTACTCCTTTGATTTCTTCACTAAACAATCCCATATAAACATGACACAAAGACCCACACTTGTCTTTACCAACCAGCTGCATGAAAACAAACAAGAGGCTATTCTTACAGTGATAGTACACATATGGTTTAGAAGTTAAAATGGCATAATAAAAACAACATTCCAGTAGAAGTTGGCAGAGAATAAGAAATCATAAGCATGCATTTGTCTGCAGAAAAAATGGACAAAAACAACTGCTGACCTTTTTTCAGTTGGTTTGTCAGGTAACTTTGTCTAGCCTTCAAAATTTGCTTGCACTTGCTCCACAGTAAAGAACCCCTTCAAAGACTTGTAGTTTCCAAGCTGAAAAAAAAAATCAAAATCAATAAGTTTTGAAATAGTCTCCACAGTGAGAAAGACAACAGTGAGAAGCAGTATAAAAGAAAATAAGAGAAAGACAATCGTATAACAAAGAATATGCAGATGCAAATAGTCGGTCCAAATCAAAGCTTTTTAAAATATTATTCTACTTTTCAATCTAAACATTTTAACCCTAAGTGATGTTTTTGTTTACACCTATGATGGTAATATGGCCAAAGCTGTGCAGGGTCACAGGAGGTTTGAAGGATTCCTCAAGACCATCAACCCTGATAGGTATGTATCTACCTACCATTTCATGTGTATCCCAATCAACAGTGAGCTCAAGAAAGTGCTAGTGTGTTTCTCAAAAGTGTTTCTATTAATTTGTCTTCAGGCAAAATTTTGTGAAACTGATTGATGAGTTAGACGCGGGTGCACTAACTTGGATGGAATTTAAAGACAAGGTGAACACGTATCACGGCCAACGACTTGGTGGTCCATATTTGAGAAAAGCTGGAGTTTTGCCTAAACTAGAAGAGAACTTTTATGCCAATCCTCTTCCTGGTTGCTTATGTGAACAAAGAAAAAAAAACTTGAAGTGGCTAGCGAACGGTGAACGAATATAAATATATAAATTATTTTTCCTTTTTTTAATTTGAAGATGGAGTTTTGTTTTAGGTTTTGGAAGGTGATCCCATGGAAAGCTTTGGCCATAGTTTTTGATTCTCGGCTTGATGGAAGTTGTTACACTTTGGGGTCTCTTTCGGGTCTCTTTGGGCTTTCATTAAAATAGAGGGACTAATCTACACTTCTATGTCAGGGTTTAATTCAATGAATTAGGGCCTGATCCATATCTGTCAATACCTAAATGCTATTTACAACACCATAAGGTTTTCTAGTAATGCTGGTTATTGAACTTCAAAAACATCAGCAGAAACATGATGGCACTAATTTATGTCATATGCTCTCCATAATGCTAATTAAGTTCAGCATTTTAGAGTAATATTCACAAAACTAATCAAAATCTGCAAATAATTGAAGACCACTTGAAAAATGAAGAACTCAAAGTCAATTAACAAAGATAAAAAGTTTTCAAGGTGAAACTTTACTTGGAGTTGATTCTGAAGCAAGAAGGAGAAGATGAAGCCAAAACATTAAGATCACCATTCAAATTTTCACAAGACAGTTATCACTGAAATGAAATTCAAAAAGACACTGGAGTTATAATTCTACTTCACTAGGCATAACATATTTTAAAAAATCACAATGAAAACATATGCTTTGAACATGTCTTTAGCTTTCAAGATTCATAAATGACATGAGGAAATGGCTACATACAGCAGAGCTTTTAGCATGTCAAAACTTCTCAGTGTAAAAGTAAAATATGACATCAATTTAAGAATTAAAATTGCAAAAGTATTGCCCCATATCCGGGCAAAAAAAGTATGCTACAATAAATTCACCATGCAAATAATTTTCTCATTAAATCCAGATAAGATCAGCCTCTCTTGATAACATGCATGCAGCCTAGTAACCCTTTCTTCCAACATTGCACATGCAGCCTAGTAACCCTTTCATATTCATATGATTGTTATATATCTTGCACCACTACCTGCACCTTTAATAACAATAATACTAACTGTTATATTTTTGGGGGATTAATTGGTTATGAACGGAACAGAGCATTAATTAGGAATCAAATCAAGCACAAGACAATGGCCGATCATTTTAATAAGTGCATTTCGATCCCCATGGGAATGTAGGTACTCCGCATATTAGAGGATGACATGGTTGTTGAACCAAATTACATAGCATCCCCTAGATATGAAGCCGGAAACAGGATTGCTCGAATGCTGCCAGATCGTCACAAACAACAACAAAGCGGTGATCCGTCCCTCATTGAAGCCTTGGAGAATTTCAGTAGCAAACTATCACACGAAACACTGCAGGCCACGTATCGCCACAGGGAAAAAGTAAGGTGGATCTCATCGGAAGGTCTCTGAGTATCGAAATCACCAACACGCGAGACGCAAATGTGTAATCCTTGTCATCCCTCATCTTTTTGCTTTTTGTTTTAGTATATCAATCATCTTCTTTTGTTCAATCTTATTATGCTGGTAGCCTTGTCAATATGATGCTGTTATTTAGTTAGAGTTTTTGATTGTACAGTGGAATATTTTTTAGGTCTATCAATTTAATTCACATACAACAAAACCTAGCAGATAAGGAAACATACAACAAACCACATTCACAAAAATCAAACAAAACCTACAAAAAAACACAAAAAATACAAACAATAGAGATCCAAATCAAACTCTAACACACCAAAACACAAGCAAAACCTAATAGATCTACCCGAAAACCCATCATCTCCCCTCCAATCATACAACAACCAATCAAAACCCCTAGATGAGTTTTTTATACCAAAAAACAGCGATTATAGAGCAAAACATCCGAAAAACAACATCAAAAAAGAGGATAAACTAGATGAATACCTAGCGGAGAAGCTCCGCGATGGATCGATTCATGACACACCCCTTGCGTGTGTACCCCGCAAGTGCACGGGTTGTCGAAGTAATAAAATACCCTGGTGAGTGGGTAGTCGTATCCACAGGGAATAGTGTTCAGAAACAAGTGTTAATCGCTATTTAGCTATGATGGGAATCGATGATGAGAAAAGTATTTATGTATAGATGTAAAAGAAAATAAAAGAGTGCAAGAAGAATAATGAGGGTAGGAGAGGTAATCGATATAACGATGGGGTACCCGAACAAAGCTCCCCCTAGGCCAATGCTTCTAGTGCAAAACTTGTATTATGCTCTACAATTGATGCCTATTGAGTCGAGGATATCCTCAAACACACGGTCCCAAACCTAAGGTCAACCGCGACTAACCCCAACACTATGTCCTAGCAATAGGATTCACATCAACCCTTCACTCTATTGCTCACGCAACTAAGCCCCAGGAGAGTATATCTACCTAAGCCTAACACTACGTGGAATTGCTGTAAGCTCTAGGGATTCCTAGTGATAAAACCTGTTCCTATGTGTAGTAGTTCTAACCCTTTGGTCCAGGTGGAAGAACCCTAGTCTAAATTAAGCCCCAGTGCATAGGATTCACGTCATCCCAAAGCCTTGGGGGAGTTCATCTACCTAACACTTCACTCTATTTCGACCGCTAATAAATCAATGAATCGGAGGTAGGGAGAAATCACACTGGAGGGGAAAGGGGTACATCGCTACCTCACAACTCTCCCTCTCAACCCTCTTCAATCTTAAGGAGTCTAACCCTATAGGAGTTGTCACACCTCCAAAGGATAACCTAGATTGCTCTCAACCCTAGTGTCACGGATAGGGGAAACAATAGCAAAAGATAATTAAAATTGAAACTCAATTAAATTCATCAATAAAAAAAGCATAATAAAAGTCATTAAAACAATATCATCCTAGGGTTTACAAGTCCGAATACCCACTAGGGTTTAGCTCTCCATGGAGCAATACAAAATCAATAAAGAGATTAAGAACATATGCAATAAAACATAAAGAAATCCCCCTTGTAGATCGTATCGATGGTCTTGTGGAGCCGCGTGTCTTCTCCAACGAATCCCTTGTCAAGCCTAGGGCACACCTCGCCGAATCGATGCCGACGAAAGCTCCCCCGATAGCTTTCTTCCAAAGGATGCCGATGTCGATGCCGTATAATCACCTCCAAAGACCTCCAAGAACCTCTCCAAACTCTAGCCGAAAGCCCCCCAAAAGATATGCGAGAGATAGAAGGGGGAGGGGTCCCCAAATAGATCTGAAAACAGGCAATTTATAGGCTGAAATCGGGCTGAAATCGGAGTTCCACATGCCCCTGTGGATTTTCCACACGGGCTGCAGAATTTCCACACGCCCGTGTGTTAATTGAACACGGCCGTGTGGAAATTCTGTTTTGATGATTTTCGGCGGAATGTGAACAGTAACTTGCTACAGTGTTTTAGCTACAGTACTTTTACTACAGTGCGCGCGTGTGGAATTTCTACATGCCCATGTGAACTCTCTAAAATCCTGATTTTTGGCAGAAAGTGAACAGTAGCTGTTACAGTGATTTTGCTACGGTACTCGGCAAACTGCTCCCGAATTCATCGTTCTTTATCGAGGCCGTTAATTGGGCACACAATCAACGTTAGATTATGTCGATTACTTCATTTCTCTTCATTGGCGAAGTTCTCCGATACCACATGAGTTATAAACTTTTGTGAGTGTGACTGCCCTTGTGCCCCTCCAATGGAGGTTGGCACACACCCACAAGTCTAGACTCGTGCCTTGTTTCTTGCTTGGTCTGAGAACTCCTCAACAATGGCGAACATAACCTATTCTTACTTCTTTTTCTCTAAATCTTCTCCACAACCCTATATGCACAAAAGAACACAAATACAGACATTTTAGTGATAAAATCTGATTAAATCAATGCCCATTGTAAGATAATAACACTTCGTATTACTATAACACGAGCACTTATCAATTCATCCGATTTCCAATCTTTTTCTCCAGTTTTTCTATTTTCGGGACATGTTCCACCAAACCAAGAGAGGAACAGAGAGAGAGATAATAAAGTGTGAGGGTGAGTGAGTGAATGGAGAGAGAGGGTTTTTATAATAAAGTTTTAAAGTATTTAAAAAATTTAAATTCCAAAAGAAATTATTTATATAAAGTGTTGTTTACTTACATGTTTTTTGTAAGAAAAAGTTTTTATGAATTAAAAAATTAGTTATTTAAATTTTTAAAGTATTATGAAATATATTTATTAAATTCATATTCCTAAAAATATTATTTATAATAAAGTGTTAGAATTGTTTTTTACTTACATGATATTTTGTAAAACACTTCAAATATTTTTCAAAAATTATGAAATATATTTATTAAATTTTATCTCTTAATATTTTTAAAATTATATTAATATTTTTTGGGATTTAAAATATTAGAAATATATATATATATATATATATATATATATATATATATATATATATATATTTGTGTGTGTATGAAATTTAAATTTTAGTTTGTAAATTTTAGCAAAACCAAATAATTTTGGTTAAATTTTAGTATGTAAATTTTGGCGCCACATTTTGGGTGCTAAAACAGTTTGCCACGAAATGAGGATGCAATAGTCATGAAATAATTCGTCGCTAGGGATTTAAGGGGTCGTGCAGATGAGATGCATCTCGATTAGCCATGGCCATGTTAGAGACGAAGTAATTTTCGTGGCTAAAATAGCCTTTAGAGACGAACCTAGGTTTCGTGGCAAATTATTTCATGGCTGAAGGGTTATTTTCTTGTAGTGATTACTTTTCTCAGATTTTATCATTAATTATTGTGCATTTGTGTTCTTTTGTGCATGTAGGGTTGTGGAGATGAGTTAAAGAAAAAGGAGCAAAATTAAGTCATGTCCGTCTTTGTTGAGGAGTTTCTTGGACCAAGCAAGGATCAAAGCACGGGTTCTAGACTTGTGAGTGTGTGCCAACTTCCATCATGCTCAAATGGTTCTATGATTTAGAGGGGCACAAAGGCAGTCACACTCATAAAGTCTAACCCGTGGGACATTGAAGAACTTCGTCAATAAGGAGAAATGAAGAAACGACATTATTTACCATTGGTTGTGTGCCCAACTTAATGGCCTCGATGAAGAAAATGAAATCGGGAACAACTTGGGGGCGACTTAGCAGTTCACTGTAGTAAAACACGTAGGGAAATCACTGCAGCAGTTACTGTTCATTGCGCAAGAAATTGAATTCCAGAAAATCCACACTGGTGTGTGGAAATTCCACACGGCCATGTGGATGCCCGATTTCAGTCCTATAAATACCGCGGCTTCAAATTTATTTGGGGACTTTTGCCCTATTTTTTGCCCAACTTTTGGAGAGCTCACGGCTAGGGTTCGGAGAGGATTTTGGGAGGCTTTTGGAGCGTCTACGACATCAACATCGAAGCCCTTTGGAAGATGGTTATTGGGGAGCTTTCGTCAGCATTGATCCGGTGAGGTGTGCCCTTGGCTTGACAAAGGACTTGGTGGAGACCATCGTCGCGTATTACAAGTGGGTTTTATTCATGTTTTCTATGCTCGTTGATTCATATAGTTTGATGACTTTGTATAGCTCCATAGAGGGCTAAACCCTTAGTGGGTATTTGGACTTGTAAACCCTAGGATGACATTGTTTCCATGACCTTTATAATGTTTTCTTAATTGATGCTTTTAATTGAGTTCCAATCTTCAATGTTTAATTACTTTGATTTTCCCTTAGTCGTGACACTAGGGTTGAGAATCATCTAGGTCATCCTTTGAAGGTATGACAACTTCTATAGGATTAGACTACTCGAGATTTGAGAGTGTCGAGAGGGTGAGTAGAGAGGTAGCAAAACGTCCCCTTCCCCTTCGGATGATTTTCCCTACCTCCATATTCCAAGAGTTCTTTATGGTCAAAGTAGAGTGAAGTGTTAGGAGATGAACTCCCCGGGGGCTTAGTTGCGCGAGCAACAAAGTGAAGGGTTGTAGTGAATCCTAGCGCTAGGGATTAACTGAGACTAGGGTTCTTTCACTTGGACCAAAGAGTTAGAACTATACTTAGGGACTCCCCTGAGGCTATCACTTGGAATCCCTAGAACCCCAAGCAGTTCCATGTAGTGTAAGGTTATAGGAGATGGACTCCCCTGAGGCTTAGTTGAGCGATCAACAGAGTGAAGGGTTGTAGTGAATCTTAGTGCCGGGGTATAGTGTTGGAGCTAGTCACGGTTGACCTTAGGTCTGGGACCGTGTGCTTTAGGATTTTCACGATTCATTAGACATCAATTAGAAGGTATAATACTAGTCTTGCACTAGAAGCATTAGTCCTAGGGGAGCATTGTCCGGGTACCCCATATTTACATTGGTTGATTCCTCCCTACTCTTTACTTGCACTCTTCTCTTTCTTTCATTTATTTTCTTCTATTGCGCACATATTGTTTTATCTCACCATCATCGTTTTCACACTAGCTAAGTTGCAATTTCTCTTGTCCTGAATCACTACTCCTTGTGAATTCGACTATCCACTCACCGAGGTATTATTACTAAGATGACCAATGTACTTATGGAGCACTCGCAAGGAGTGTGTCAAAAATTACATATGTATTTATTTAATAATAGAACCTGTATTTAATTTCATCAAAATATATATTGTGATATTTGTAAAATAGGCAAAATTGTTATTACAATCATAGTATAACAATAATAAGGTCCAATCTACATAACTCCACAAAACGCTTCACATAAACCATGTATATTATCAAAAACCCTACACATCATCCTCCAAATCATCAAGAGAATTATCGATAGATGGAGAAATATGAACTCTCTTTGGCATTGGAGAGTGCTCATCGGCATGTGTCTGTGACTCTCCTGTCGGTGCTCAAGGTGCATGTGGCATACGAGCAAAAATTGCTATGCTAGAAAGGTCGATACCTTGGCCACGAAGCGTGGCAAGAAATGATGATTCAAATAACTCACGACTAGTTGACTCAGCTTGTAACCGTTTATCAGTAGCTTGTAACAGATCATCAGCCCCAGCATGAGACCTAGCAAGCTTTTCCTCCAATTCTTTAACTTTGTTGCGAAGTTGTTCAGTTTATTTAGAAGATCCCAAGCGTGGCTTGTAAGTGGATGAAGACATCTGCCTAATAATATTACCCTTTGCTACCATTCTGTTACTACTCCTGATGGCTATCTCATCCCATAATTCATCTTGGTTAATAGAATTCTCATCCACCCCATGATTGCATTTATCTACTATTGCTTTATCAAATTCATCCTGCATCCATTAAAAAATAAACAGATCATTAAATGATAGTGAGTTAAATTGGCTAATCAGTTTGAGTTTATAACCCAATTCTCAATTATTAAATGAAACTAAATTAATATTAAAGGTTTAACAAGCTCAATTTATAAACAGATTATTTCTTTAAACTATTTAATTGTTTGTTTATGATTCACATTTTGAAGAACTGGAAAGAACATGACGTTGGTAAGAGAGACTTATCAAAGAAAAGAATATTGGAATGGGGATGGAAACATATCAATAACATGAGCAGATTTTCCTAGGTGACATTCCATTAATGTTCATTGTACAAACTTTTTCTCAAAAACCAATCTCTTTAATAACATAAATCTAATGAAAGACTTTCTTTATATAGAACATGAAATTTATTCTGATAATTGAAAATAGTTATAAAATTAGAGGAAAAAAAAACTTGTCCTCAAATTAAAAAATGATTAACTAATGTATATTAATAAAAAAAACTTGTCACAAATAAATGTATTTGTGACAAATTTTTTTATACACTAAAATAAACATTGCATCATAACCAAGCCAACCTTTGCAGAAACTACTAAAAATCCCAAAAAGAAAATATAGATAGATTGATGAACAACTCTGATGAAAATCTCATCAAAATATACATAAATTCAGTCATGGAACATGGCTGGCATGTTTTCTGCATTGATAACTACATATGAAAAAATGACATGGACCAAACTTACTGTGCAGATGTTTCTTTTATTGTCAATTGCATACATGTCAAAGTATTGCAATTATCTAAAACTAATTTTTAAACACATCAAATATCTATGAATGTCATTCATATCATATCATCCTGTGAATTAGGTTGTAGTTTATCTATATATCTATTTATATATTTATGTATTTATGAATGATTAATAATTCAATAGACCTTTGCTAATGTAATCCGTGCATATATTCATTTAAAGAGTAGTAACACACACCAGATGCATGTCTGTCTCACTCATGCCTTATGGGGCCATGGATTCATTACCCATTTAGGCTCTTTCATTGGGGTTCATATAAAAATCTCTGCTACAATTATGCTATCAAATAACAACTTTCATATCGCTAGCCACCACTGATTTTGGATAATCGACACTTACATGCTTAATGCTTAAGTTTCTGCCTGCGATGTTGATATTGTTGGTCTGAAGAATCTAAAAAAGCAAAGAAGAAGAAGAAAAATAGAACAGCAGAATCGCCAGAATTATTTCAAACTTTTCATCCACATTGCATAAATACATGACTCCACTACTAAATGGTGAATCTCATTCACCAATAACAATATAGAGAACCAAACAAACTCTTTAACTGCTGACTTGGCTCCACTTAATATTCACATGCCATTCACTCATTGGACACAATATAACCCATTCTTTTACAAGCATACTGACATCATACCTTACTTCAATAATCATACATTAAAGATGATACATTTCACAAAAGCCATACTCCAGCTGTGAAACTTCCTCTCAACTCCTGGCTTCATCAAGATGCTTCAGACTTCAATCATCTTCAACACACTCCCCTGATTGAAGATTGCAAACACCGAGCTTTGTTCTCAAATAACTAAATGAATTTGTTGACAGAGCTTTTGTGAATATATCAGCTATTTGCTCAGCTGAACTACAATATTGTAATTTAATTGAGCCATTCTCAACAGTATAACAAAAAACCATTTTTATGACATTTGTCATATGTCGCAAAATGGGGAAAACATTAGAATAGTTCTATACTGAGTTTTCTAACAAATATCGATTATATGTCGTAATTGTCATAGTCGATATTCTTTGTTGTAATATTTACAAGAAACTTCAGTGCCTATCTATTTCGACATTCATTATGACATTTCCAAACATTTGTAAGTAGTCTCAATTAAGATTTTGTTCCAACATTGGTATATGTCTTGAGTAGCATTTGTTTTTATTTTACGCAACATTTGCAAATGTCGGCACAAGTATTTTTTACATTAATTTTGAAATATTGCAACATTTATAATTGTTGTTTTAAAGATTATATGGTAACATTTGTGAAAAGTCTCTTAAAATATTTATATTGACCTTTTGTAAACATTGGTTAACAAAATAGTAATTATTAATACCAATTTAATCCAACATTTGTAAATGTTAGTAGAAGTTACTCACTATATTAAATTTTGATAAATCGACATTTTTTGCAACATTAGCAAATGTCGCTACAAGTTTTTATTTGTATTAATCTAAAATATATTGCAACATTTATAATTGTTTACATAGTCATTAAATTGGAATAATTGTTAATTGTTTCTTAAATTACTTATAACATGTGGTAAACATTGGTTTAAGGAAATATCATATGTTAATATCAATTTAATAAAACATTTATAAATGTTGGTAGAAGTTATTCATGGTATTTAATTTTTAATTTAAGTGGCATTTATAAATGTTGGAATAAGAATTATTTAATAACATTTGTTAAGTGTCCCTCAAAAGTCTTATATCAACATTTCATAATTGTTGTTTAAACTATATAGTATTTGCGGATGATAACAAAGTGCAACATTTCGGAAATATTGGAAAACTATTGTATAATTTTTCATAATATTAATTTAAATATTATTTATATACAATTTAATAGTCAAATATGAGATAAAATATAAATACTATAAAATTAATTTACATGATTTAACAAAATAGTAATAAAAATTATTCATCAAAAATTAAAAAAAAACATATCACATAGTATTTAAACACTAATTAAAATAATGTTAACATGATCAATAAATCTTAAAGAATAGCTTTCAAACATTGTAAAAGAAAAGAAAAGAAAAGAAAATATAAGGCTACAATCCTTGAAATTGGCTTTAAATTTATCATGTTGCTCTCTCATATGTAAAAGAAAATATATAAATAGATCGATGAGTAGCTAAATCAATTAATAAGAAAAAGTGTGAAATTAATAATAAATTTGAAATTTTAACAATTTAAAAATAAAAGATGGTAATATGAAAATTGTACCATCAATAGGATCATCATTGTTATCATAAAATTAAGAAATAGTGGCCAATCAAGAACCAAGATTACTTTTAGCATCTCCAGCCTGCAATAATTTTTATATTTAATAAAATTAAGGTAAAATAATAATAATTATTAAATTACATTAAATATAAAACATATATGATATATTGAAATCAATAATACTAATTTGAAATACCTTTTCTGAAAGTCCAATACTACTAGGGCCAAGATATGTCAAAATAAGTTCACGAAGCATGGCAACTTCCTTTGTTAATCCTTCAAATTTATCTTCAAGATTTTAATTTTTCCCCTCAATTGTTTGTTCTCCTTTAGGCTTTGAAAATTTGAGTTTGCAATCATTTTTGGTGTCACTCCAAATACTTGAAACAAAGAATCACCCTCTAAAGGAGCAAAGTCATACAATTGTGAGGAAGATTAACCATTAGCTTCTTGCATATCTAAAATTTGTTAAATTTTATTCTACATAGTATTAAGAAAAATATAAAAAGTTATTATTATAATTATGAATATAAAATTAAAAAAAATTGAATTTTTTTACTATAGCTTCCTCAGCTTCATTAGACACCGGCCTTCCATCATTTTGTCTGTGCTACTTCACATACATTTTTGCTCTCTTAGGTTGGATTCCCTTTTCTTTAAACTATTTATTCAATAACAAATCACTTCTAATTGCATCTTATAATATAATTCAATAGAAATTTTTGAGTGATTATAGTGCAAGTATATACCTCCATCTTAGCTCTACGAGCAAACGAAATAGTACACGATGTATGTGGCATCTTCATTTGGTTTCTCGCTACCTTACCATTTTGAGATTTTTCCTATTACAGTTAATGAAATTATAACAATAACATCATCTTATGCATATAAGGATTAGAATTATAAATATTTTAAAACCATTGGAATACAAACTATTTATTACCTGCCATTTTGGGGAATACCATTTTGTGGCAAGCTTTTCCCATTGATTTGCTCTAATTCTTGGATCTACTTTTGATTTCAATTCAGCTAGAGAACTTGATTTATGAAAATTATCAATAAATAATGTATGTTTGAATTCCTGCAATCACCTCCCAACTTGTTTTTAAAGTTTTCGCGAACTGTAAAATTAGATTAATTAAAATTCTTATATTTTTTTAATAACAAAAACTAATTAAAACATGTATCATATATCAATTATGGACCCAAATAAATAAGAAGTTAAATTACATGATACTTAAATAGAAGTAATAAATACAAGAAAATCTAAAAACTATGAAATACCATTGATTGAAAAGAAACTTAAACACCAAAAAAATACATATATTAAAAATATATATCACTTCTCTATGCATTGAAATTGAACCTCACCAGGACTCTTTCTTCTTATTCTCACCCCATCTTCAGGTTGCAAGGAGAAAAGCCAAAGAGTTTTTAATTTCCAACAAAAACAAGGGTTGTCTGGATATCTCATCCCAATTAAAAAAATATTCGCAACCTCTAAAATTAAATTAATTAAAATTCTCATGTATTTTTATAGAAAAAGCTAATTATAAAAACTAATCATCTAGGAATTATTCACCAAAAAAAAATTTAAATTATGTAGATAATATTACAAGAAAAACAACATTAAAAAAATATTATGGAATGAAATAATTCATGAAACTCAAATAGGAGAAATAAAGCACAAGAAAATCTAAAACCTATGAGATACATTAATTGAAAAGAAATTTAAACAACATAAAAATTCATATATTAAATATATATATATATATATATATATATATATATATATATATATATATATATATATATATATATATATATATATATATATATATATATCACTTCTCCATGGATTGAAATTGAACCTCACCAACACCTCTCTTCTTAAAATTTTCACAAATCTTCATGTTGCAAGGAGAAAAGTCAAAATGTTTTTAATTTCCAACAAAAACAAGGGTTATATTGAATATCTCACTCCAATTTAAAAAGTATATTCAAACCCTAAAATTAGATTAATTAAAATTCTCATACTTTTTATAGCAAAAACTAATTATAAAAACTACTCATCTACGGATTATCCATGAAGAATATAACAAATTAATTATTTAGGTAATATTACAAGAAAAACAACATTAAAAAAATATTATGGAATAAAGAAAATTCATGATACTTAACAAGAAGCAATAAAACACAATAAATCTAAAACGTATGAGATACCATTGATTGAAAAGAAATTTAAACACCGTAAAAATTCGTACATTGAAAATATATATATATCTTCTCTTATGAATTGAAATTGAACCTCATCAACACCCTCTCATTTTAAAATCCTCACTCATCTACATATTTCAAGGAGAAAGTTTTTAATTTCCAACAAAACAAGGGTTGTCTTGAGGATCTCATCCCACTTAACTCAATCTTTCTTCGCCATTATAAAGTATTAGCAAACCCTAATATTTAGATTAATTAAAATTGTCATATTTTTTATAGCAAAAACTGATTAAAAATAATTAATCATCAATCAGTCATCCAATAAAATCAACAAGTTAAATATTTAGATAATACTACAAGAAAAGCAATACAAAAAAAGTATTGAATAAAAAAAAATTCATGATACTTACCTTATCGCCGGCAAGAACTTTATTCTTTTTTTTTTTTTTTTGGCACTATTAGGGTTTTTTTATTGTCTCATCGATCCTTTATACTAGCGACCTTAAAATAAATTGCCACCTAATTTTGGCGCTCTTGCAAAAAAGGAAAAAAAATTGACGCCTTGTTTTGTTTAATTTAAAAAAAAATTGCTATCTTTATTTTTCATCAAAATAATGCCTTTTTTTTTCCCAATTCCAAGTTATTATTCATATATTTTGGAAATTATACGCATTTATATATTTTCTGAAATTTCTAGTTGCATACTAATATGATTTACTTATTAAAGATTTTAGAGGCCAATATAGAGGGGTTCAATTATAGATAACTATTTTATTTAATTTAATGCAATTTAATTAACCATTGAAGATAGCATCCAATTAACTACATAGCGCACCATTTTTATTTTTATTTTTATTTTTTGTTCAAGACTCTTGCCTTTTAAAAATGTTTTCTTAATTTTATAATAATGGAACAATTAAACTATACGAAAACAAATTAAAAAAATAAAGAAACGATCATATAATTGTTATTATTGTAAAATATTTCTCCTATCCACTCTGATTCTTAGGTTTTTGCATAAATATGAGAGTTACATCTAACATTGGTATCGAATGAAAAAAGAAAGCCTTAATATGAAGCAATTGCAATCAAATCCTTAGTTATTGTGGGTTCATTTCCTTCTTCCCGGCCTTTGATTGGGATTGACCAGTTAAAAATCATGGATCACAAATCAAATTTTATTTATTTTCATATTTCAGGTGATTGCAGGTTCATGACTTTTATTAGGGGCAAGCCCGCTAATATTAATTACCCTAGACAATGTCATGGGAACTTTCGATTAAGAAACACGTGTAAATGAGAAATAAATGAGCAAACATAAAATTAATTTTTTTCTATTGGTTTCAAAGAGCATAAGAATATGTAATCATGAGCGAGAATACAAAAGTATTAAGAGAAATTTTTTTTTTTTTGACTTGGCTAACACTTTTTACTTCTTTGCTAAAAGCATATTGGAAGGCTTTTTAGCTCAGTGACTGTGGCCTTCTTCAAATTTTTTTTTATGTGTGCTTGTATCTTGACACATAGCATAACTCTCAAGCTGTGGCCACTCTGCATTTATGAGTTGTCTACTTGGTCGTCTTTATTTCTTTTATTACTGAAAACTTTGGCGCTTTGTGCTTGTGAAATCTCCAGTTCTCTGACTTGTAAAACTCTTTAGATCTTTGACTTTTTGTGTCTTAAAACTTCAGAGTTGCATTTGTCATTTAGATCTTAACTCTTCAATGCTTTTGAGCCTTGACAATAGAATCTTCAAGCTGTAATTACGAACTTGATTTCCATTAACTAAATCATCAATTGAGTTCCCCAATTCTTTTTTGCAAAAGAGACCTCACAATGGGTTTCAAGAGTTTTTTTTTAGCACTTCTTTTTTTTTTACTTCAATGACTGTCAAAGAGAGATCTTTATTGTTTGTGAAATTTTCATTTTTACTCTTCCTTTTACCCCAATTAGAGAAATTATTGTTTTTGTGAAATTTTCATTTACTTTTCCTTTCACTCCAATGAGTGTCAAAAGACCTCAAAGTAAATACAGAGAGAATTTATAGAGATTTTATAAGGAAAAATTTTTTTACCCCCAAGTGTGTCAAGACCTTTAGGCGGGTGTTAGAGAAATTTTATAAAAATTTTCTTTACTGCTAAGAGTGTCAAAGACCTTAAGGTGAGTGTTAGTGAAATTTTATAAAAATTTCCATTAACCCTAAGAGTGTTAAGACTTCAAGGGGAAGTTAGAGAAATTTTATAAAAATTTCCTTTACCCCCAAGAATGTCAATACTTCAAGGGGGAGTTAGAGAAATTTCAAAGAAAATTTTCTTGACCCCAAAGAGTGTCAAGAATTCAAGAGGAAGTTAGAGAAATTTTATAAAAATTTCCTTTACCCCAAGAGTGTCAAGACTTCAAGGGGGAGTTAGAGAAATTTCATAGAAAATTTTTTTTACCCCCAAGAGTGTCAAAGACCTTAAGGTTGACTTCAAGGAGATGCTCATAGGATTTTTTCAAGAGGAAGTCTTGCAAAAAAAAATTACCAAAATATCCCCACACTTCATTTTTTCCTTCTTCTTTTATTTTCTCATCCTTCATAGTTTCATTTTTTCCCTCTTCTCTTTTTTTCATCATTCATTTCTTTCACTATTTCCTACTTTTTTTTCTCATCCTTCATTTTTCTTATCATCAAATTTTTTTACCAAAAATACCCCCACACTTTATTTTTTTTTCCTTCTTCTCCTTTTTTTTTGTCCTCATCCTTTTTTTTTACTCACCCTTCATATCCTTTGTTTTTCATCCTTCATTTTTGCACCCTTTATTTTTTTCTCATTATTTACAAAAGTACCCCTCACCAATAAACTCATCGTCCATTTTTTTACTCATCCGTCATATCTTTTTTTCTTTAATCAAAACATATCAGCTTTCAAAAGATTAAGATGGTAGCAAAGGAACCATTTGAATATCATTTTGTGAAATTCAACAAGAAAACTCAAATTTTATGCTGAGACAAAGCAATGATATGGTTTACCGTAAATTGATAAGTGCTCGTGTATAAGTAATATGAAGTATTATTTTCTTATATTGAGGATTACTTTTCTCAGGTTTTGTCATTAATTCGTGTGTGTTTGTGTTCTTTTGTGCATGTAGGGTTGTGGAGAAGAGTTTGAGAGAAAAGAGCAAAATTGGTTCTTGCTCGCATTTGTTGAGTAGTTTCTTGAACCAATCAAGAATCAAGGCATGGGTCATAGATTTGTGGGTGTGTGCCAACCTCCAATGTGATCAAATTATTGTAATTTAGAGTGGCACAAAGGCAGTCATACTCATAAAGTCTAACTCATGCAATATTGAAGAACTACATCAATGATGAGAAAAGAAGAAACGACATGATCTATCATGTGGTTGTGTGCCCAACCTAGTGGCCTCGATGAAGAAAATGAAGTTGGGAGCAAGTTTGGCTCGAGTACTGTAGCAGTTATTGTTCACAGCGCGCCGAAAATCAAATTTTATGAAAATCCACACGGTCGTGTGGAAATTCTACATGGCAGTGTGGATGCCCGATTTCAGCCTTTAAATACCGCGACTTTAGATTTATTTGCGGACTTTTCGACCTATCTTTCACCCAACTTCTAGGGAGTTTGTGGCTAGGGTTTGTAGAGGATTTTGCGAGACTTTTGGAGTGAGTTTACGTCATCGACATCGACATCCTTTGGAAGAAAGCTATTGTTGGATCTTTTGTTAGCATCGATTAGGCGAGATGTACCCTAGTCTTGACAAAGAATTCGTTGGAGAAGACGAAGCGGTTTCACAGCGGTTTCACAAGACCATCGACACGGGCCACAAGAGGGTTTTATTCATGTTTTCTATGCTTATTGATACAACCTCTTTGTTGATTTTGTACAGCCCAATGGAGGGCTAACTCCCTAGTGGGTTATGGAATCGAAAATACGCGTCTGACATCATGTCTGTGAAGAAGACACCAGACGGCAGATCGAAGCACAAATATCATATTTGTTTCGTGGGTTCTTTCATTCCTAATAGAGGCAAGCCTCTATTATTAATTACCCCAGACAATGTCTTGGGAACCTCCGATTAAGAGCAAAAGTACAAATAAGAAAAGGCAATGAAAAATAATAAAATTTATTGCCAAAACACGATGATTCACTACATATGAATATTGCCATATAGGCATACCTAGTTTATTTATTATTATTATTATTATTATTGTTATTATTTATTTATTTTTTATAACGCTGTCGTCCGCCTTGGGAAACATGCTTCGCCGCCGTCTCATGTCTCGTTGCCGCTTTGAGATCAAGTATCTCACCGCCATTCTGAAGTTCATACCATTTTTTAAAATTCGTATTCTTTGTTTGCCGCCTTAAGATGCATTTTTATTGCCACTTCAAAACTTGTATTCCTTCACTTTTTTTTTGTGTTTCATTAATCGCCTTAAAATTTGTGTCCCTTCGAGATTTGGATTTCATTAACCGTCTCGAGATATGTATTCCAATGTTGTATCAAAATAAGCATTTTTTATTGCTTCGGAATAAGGAAATGGAGATTGTCAGGTTGTACTAGCTGGTCTTTGCCTGGTCTTTTTCCCATTGCTTCATGTCTCATAGACATCAGGGTCATTGTTAATGATATTGCCATTTGTTCTTGATTTTCAAGAGAGATTTATTATTATTATTATTATTATTATTATTATTATATATATATATATATATATATATATATATATATATATATATATATATATATATATATATATATATATAGCTCTGCCTTCCCATAATGTGAAAAGAGTTATTTATTTATTTATTTATTTGTGAAATCAAGAATAGTGGGCCCTCTCCATTTGATGAGCATATAGCATTTTTTTGTTCTTTTCCACGTAGGCATGGCATGTTTTTTTCCCATTCTTTCTCTCATTTTTTTTAATTATTTTTTTTTAATTTTTTTTATCATGCACATATGCATTGCATGCTTTTTTCTTCTCATTATTTTTTAATTTTTTTATTTTTTTATTTTATAGCATCGCATGCTTTTTTTCCTCATTATATTTTTTTATTTTTTTATTTTATAGCATTGTATGCTTTTCTTTTTTTTATTTTTTTATTTTAATCTTTAAATCATGCACTTATGCACCCCATCCTTTTTTGTGATAGAGGAATATGGATATAGTTTGTAATTTTTGGCTTGAACTTTCCAATGTTTTCTTTAATATTTTTGGCAACCTTTAGTTCCTCCTGTAGTCACTGTGTACATGCTCACATCCTGCCTCCAAAGCAAACTTGAAGACCTGAAGATCTGGATACATAGATCATCCCACTTTTGCTAACTTATGTTTATAGCCAAACAACTATATTACTGAAACCCATCCTTGCCAGAAAAAGCATTAACCACTTCAGGCCATTATCATGGCTTCATTAACATTCATCCCATGAAATTACATTAATGGAGGCTGTTTTTTATTTTATTTTATTTTTTTTTAAAAGGTGCCTGTTAGAATGCTCCACAGTTTGAATTAATCTCATGAACAACTTGACTCCACACTCATGGAATTGATTCCATGCTTGGAAATCCAGCATCCGTACAATGATTATGGCCTGCATCAGGAATATAGCAGCAGCCTGCAATACAAATGCTGATTGCAAAGAATGTGATGACTGAATATGATATTTAAGCACTTTTGAACTATCAACATTCTTGCAGCCATTACAAAATTGGTAAACATCGGATTTATTTAGGCAGGTCTGAGTAATGAAGATATCTAAGCCGCTACAATTTTATGTTTTTTTATATGTGACCAGAACAGATTTGAGTTTCTCTGCTATGAATGCGTATGCAAATACTAGCTCTCTTGGGCTGAATACTCTCATTATACATCCCCAACAGTGGGTCATATTCATTGATCTAAATAATAATCACCTTCAGAAGTCACGCAACCTGAAGAACATGACTCACAATGCTTCTTTAAGTTTGCCCTGGCCCTGTCGTAGTCATTGAGATCAACAAGCATCTTCTTCACGTGGCAAGCCAACCCAAGGCTCTCTTCCTTGCTCACACCTGATGTGTGCCTATTCCCCAACACATTTCACCAAAGGCTGCAGCTTGTGACTGTGATCTGCTGTGACACTAGAACCTGACTAAACTCCCGATAGTGACGTAATTATCCTCTCTACTGCGTCATGAATATTTGGCATGATGCTTCTAACATATGGAAGAAGTTTCTGGCCTGCAAGATTCTCTAAAATCAGTAGCGCAAGTATATCCTTCCACAGGCAAATATTTCTGAGTGGCCGAACAGAAACTCCAAATCGGTATACTGCAAGTTGTGCAGCACCTGGCACAGCTTTCATAACCAGTTCACTCCATGTTGGGACACTGAGACCAGCAATGGCCTCATCTAGACGACTTCTCACAACAGCCAGCAGCTCCCTCAAGCCCTCACTAGAAGTTGGGATACTTGTAGCAAAAACTGCATTCTCTATCCTCCAGGTGCTTAACATATCCCACAATGTGCAATTTCATGGAGCAGAATTGGCAGTAATTGTAAGTAACATCCGTCTTCTCTGACTAACTCAAAAGAGAAATACACGAACCAGTCTTCCCACCAGAGGCAGCATATTAACTAAAGCATTCAAATGGCGGTGCAGCACCACCGACGCCGAGGGCTTCAACAATTCGTGATTGATCGTGCTCAAGACCCTTGACATAATAATTGGACCTCGCCGTGGATCCAATGATCTCATTTAAGGGGCACAGACTGGATACACTAGACTTCCTCTTGAGCGCAAAGAAGCTCTCACTTAAGGTTCTTCTGCTCGTCCTTGACATAATCCTCCTGAATCTCGATAAACACTAGCTGGCGTTGCAGGGACTTGAGATGCCCGTAGAGGTCGTCGTCGTTCTCACCGCCCGGTGAGAGAGAGATGGAGGGGATGGCTGCAAAGCTTGGGGGAGGCTCCGAGAGGATGGACTTGGGATCGAGGATCATCGCAGAGGACACCATTAGAAGGGATCGAGATTTCTTCGAAGAGAGAGAGAGAGATAGGATCCTGTTGGTGATCGAAGGACAGCATGGGGCTCCGCGTGGGATGATCTCCAGCGGGAATCCCCATTGTCGGCGATTGGAGTAGGCAATGCGAACTCGCAGGAAATCATTCGTTTCAAAGCTTTACTCACAGGGCAACAGGCAACAGCGGCAACAACAACAATGGCGGCAGTAACGGCAACATCAGCAATAATGGTTGCAGGCGGCAAGAGGCAGCAATGGAGATAGCATCAGGCAGAGATTTTTTTCTTTTCTTTTTTTTATATCATTTTTTTAGTGCCTTTTTTTCTTTCGCCCTTTTTAAATTATATATATATATATATATATATATATATATATTATTTTTTATAGAATATATATTAATATATGATATTTATAGCACTCTTTTTTTTCTCCTTATAACTCCCATCCTCACACTCCCTCGAACTAGATTTACTTATGTCCCCTGTGACGCTTCACGATCAAAAAAATGAAAAAGGGAGGGGTTCTAAGGTTATATATATATAAGGAAAAGAAGAAAAAATTCACCTTCTAACAATCGAATCGTTGTTTTTTTTTCTCTGGTTGAGAAAAATAAATCTAAAGTCCCCTCTCTTTCTTCTTTCCTTCCCTTTTTAAGCCCATCTCTTCCCTTTTTTTTTAAATCCGTCCTTATCTTCAATCCTAACAACCCGTAGAGTCCAAACCCATCCGTGAAATCCGAACGAACGGATAGAACCAAATCAAATTTAAATCCTTTTAAATCAAATTCAAATTTAAAGCAAACGGATAGGACTAAATTTTAAATTTTTTTTTTATTTTTAATTCAAATCCAATTTGCCTCGGGATTTGTGTTTGGGTGTCTCAAGATTTACACTTTCTCAAGTTCCCTCGAGATATATTCTCAGGAAATCCAGGATCACCTCGGGATATGTATTCGTGCTATCCTGAGATTTGAGATTACAAATTTGCATTTTGCCTCGAAATATGTGTTCTTGGGGATAATTTTGTAATTTACCATTTTTGCCTCGAGATATGTCTTCAAGGGCAATTTTGTAATTTGCAATTTTGCCTCGAGATATGTTCTTAGGGGTAATTTTGAGATTTTAATATTTTGGATCGCCTTGAGATATGTGCTCTCGACTAATCTTGAGATTTAAATATTTAGATCGCCTCGAGATCTGTGTTCTTGGCTGATCTTATGATTTGGATATTTAGATCACCTCGAGATCTGTGCCCTCAGCTGATCTTGGGATTTGAATCTTTTAGATCGCTTCGAGATCTGTGCTCTCAGCTGATCGTGGGATTTAAATATTTTGATTGTCTTAAGATCTGTGCTCTCGGCTGATCTTGGGATTTGAATATTTTAGATCGCTTCGAGATGTGTGCTCTCAGCTGATCATGAGATTTAAATATTTTGATCACCTCGAGATCTGTGCTCTCGGCTAATCTTGAGATTTAAATATTTAGATTGCCTCGAGATCTGTACTCTTGGCTGATCTTATGATTTGGATATTTTGATCACCTCGAGATCTGTGCTCTTGCCTGATCTTGGGATTTGAATATTTTAGATCGTTTCGAGATCTGTGCTCTCAGCTGATCTTGAGATTTAAATATTTTGATCACCTCGAGATCTGTGCTCTCGGCTGATCTTGGGATTTGAATATTTTAGACCATTTCAAAAATTTCTTCTACACTTATCTTGAATGTTGTCCTAATTCATTTAGGATTAGGCTATATGTGATTTTAAAATTTTTTATTTGATTTGAATTAAGACATGCAATTTTTTATATAAACATGGGTATTTAGACTTGTAAACCCTAGGATGACATTGTTTCTATGACTTTTATTATGCTTTTGTAATTGATGCTTTCAATTGAGTTCTAATCTTGAATGTTAATTGTATTGATTTTCCCTTACATGTGACACTAGGGTTGAGAGTCATATAGGTTATCTTTTAAAGGTGTGACAACTTCTATAGGATTAAACTACACAAGATTAGAGAGAGTTGAGAGGGTGAGTCGAGAGGTAGAGGAACATCCCCTTCCCTCTGCGATGTGATTTATCCTACCTCCACATTCCAAGAGTTCTTTGCGGTCGAAGTAGAGCGAAGTACTAAGAGATGAACTCCCCTAGGGCTTAGTTGCGTGAGCGACAGAGTGAAGGGTTGTAGTGAATTTTAGTACTGGGGCTTAATTGAGGCTAGGGTTCTTTCGCCTGGAACAAAGGGTTAGAGCTATACTTAGGAACAGGGTTTATCACTTGGAATCCCTAGAACCCCAAGCAGTCCAACACAGTGTGAGGCGTCGAGAGCATCTTCTCCGCCGGGGTATAGTGTAGAGGGCTAGACACGGTTGACCTTAGGTTTGGGACTGTGTGCTTTACGATGTCCACGACTCATTAAACATTAATTAGAATGTATAATATTAGTCTTGTACTTGAAACATTAGTCCTAGGGTGAGCATTGTCCGAGTATCCCATCTTTACATCAATTGTTATCTCCTTTACTCCTGCTTGCATTCTTCTCTTTCTTTCTTTTACTCTTCTTTGCATTCATTCATACATTGATTTCTCTCACCATCGACTTCATTCATAGCTAAATAGTGATAACTCTTGTTTCTAGACACTATTCCCGGTGGATACGACTACCCACGCACCGTGGTAAATTTTATTACTGCCATGACCCGTGCACTTGCGGAACACTCACACAAGGGGTGTGTCATACATATAATGCCATAGTCTTTTTTGATGAAACAGTAAACAGTTCAAACCTTGCAAGGCTCAAGGATGCTTTATGGCTTCAGAAGGTGTTTAAACTTGTCACAATCAACTCCTAGCCTTGTGAAAGCTGATACTAACCTCAGTATCATTTTGGCAAGCATCAACTCGAAACCAATTGAACATGGCTAGTCCTTAATCTTTTAGGTCATGCTAGCATCCGTTGTGAGAGATGCTATCATATAGCCATCCATGTAAACCTCGCATGCTTTGAGGATGTGAAGTCCCCACCTCCAAAAATGGTCTTTGATAAAGTCTTCAAGAATGCATAGGCAGCCTTCGCAATAGATACATCATCGATTTTAAACTTAAAAGATATGTATTCTCATTATATGGTAGCGAATCCTTATCTACTTCATTGGTCCCAACCCGCTTTTTGTATCCAGCTTTATCAAAATCTAGATTTGCATTGAGCACAAGGCTTTGGAGAGAAACAAAGACCTGAAGGATACTAGAAGTTGACAGATCACAAACCTCATTTCCTCGCCAGACTGTGGAAGCTCGCCCTTTTCTACTTTTCTTGTGTTTGTTTCTTAAAGTGTAACTTGTGTGTTCAAGTCCTTTTGAGTGTTCTCTTGTGTCAGGGCCTTAGTTAAAGTCTTTTGGAAGGTTAAAAAGGTGGAGGAAAGCCTTTAAAAGGAGCAAAAACAAGGCCGGGACCTTGCGAGCACGAAGATGCCCGTAAAGGGCCAAATTGGTGGCCAGGCGGCCACATGGGAGCCTGTAGTCCATCTAGAAACCCATGCGGCCTCCCATGCAGCCGTATGATAGCCTGCATGGAATTCATAGAGGCCATGCGGCTTCCCTTATGCCCGCACGCCTCGGGCTATAAAAAGTGCTTCTTGGACCTTCAAGAGTCTTCTTTTATCTTCCTTAAAATCATCATCTTTGGCTCCCAAGAAAGAAAAAACATGAAGATCTACTTCTTCTCTTTCGATTAAGAGTTTCTTTTGTGTTCGGTGATGCTTGGAGATGAGCTCTTTCTTCTTCTTCTTCTTCTTCTTCTTCTCCTTGCTCTTCTTACCAAATTCCTTTTGGTTTATGGTGGAAAATCTTGGGTTTTGTGTGGATTTAAAGTTTATAAGAGGTTTAGAGTTGTAAAATCATGTTATGCTAAAGAAATGAGAAAGATCTTGCATATCTAGGATTTGAGTTAACGTAGCACCGAACCATGTTGAGCCTCTTTTGTTTTTCTTGTTGGTTTTGAGGGTTGTAAGAGTTCCATGATTGTTAGATCTTCTTTTTAAAGTGCTTAACAAACCCTAGGAGCAATTATTTTCCCCATTTTTCAGCATTGTCCTTCATTTAATTTGATCAACTGTTGATGATGTTGGTTGATTGCTTTGGGTTCCTTATGGGTCATCGCAGTAATAAAATTTACCCTGGTGAGTGGGTAGCCGTATCCACAAGGAATTGTGATTAGAAACAAGAGTTATCACTATTTAGCAATAGAAAAAAATTGATGGTGAGAGAAATCAATATATGAATGCAAAGAAAGTAAAGGATACAAGAAGAGCAATAAAAGTAAAAGAGGTAATCGATGGAAAAATTGTCCATCCAAACAATGCTTACCCTAGGACTATTGTTTCAAGTGCAAAACTAATATTATACCTCTTAATTGATGTTTAATGAGTCGTGGAAATCCAAAGACACACGGTCCCAAACATAAAGTTAACCGTGACTAGCCCTCTGTACTATGCTCGGTGGAAAGGGATACTCTCAACACCTCACACTGTGTGGGACTGCTTGGGGTTCTGCGGAGTCCAAGTGATAAACCCTATTTCCTAATATAGTTCTAACCCTTTGGTCCAGGTGAAAGGACCATAGATTACTAGCATGCACGTGGGTGGTTTGGACCGGGAAACCCTAAATTAGACCAACCCGATGGTCACAGTGTTGGTCCCTAATCTGGTACGAGTATTGGAATACGGAATTACTTCCGCCCAAATCCTTGTACGATTGCAATGGGTTTAGAGGATTTCCCTAAGCTAGGGTTTAAACACGATCAAGGACAACCCTAACAATTGGATGGGTACAAATACCCGATGGTCACGGCGTATTCGTACATGTATTCCCTTCCGAGCTTGGTGAGCCTAGTACTAGGGCAATGGTCATGCAACCTAGCATTGTCTAGGAATTGATATATAGAGTTCTCATACATATCAAGGCAATCAAGAACCACCAAACAAGGATCACAAACCAAGTCAAATGCATAAAACTAGAAAGAGTATCCAAAATACACAAGTTCACCCCCAAGGTTCACCTACATCCGGTGACCTTGGGGTTTAGTTACTCATGGTCACAAAACAAGTAAGAAAATGCATGAAAACAACCAAAAGCATAACAAGAACACTCCCTCAAAGGATCAAGGCCGAATGACGCTTCCAAGGACTCCACCCAAGGAGTGGCTTCCTTTGTCAAGCTTTCTCTCAAATATGAATCGAAGGTGTGGACTCGTCGTGTCGTGCTCTCCCCGTCGTCCTCTCCTCAAGAATCGCCTAAAAAAACCCGGCCTCAAGCTCCCAAAGAATGTGGTGAAGTCAAGCTCTCCCCAAGACCTAGGTTCTCCCCCCAAAATGCTCTCCAAAAGCCCTTAAAAATGAATTCCAGTGAGTTATGCGGCTTCCCATGCGGCCCCGCATGCGGGGAAAGAAAGTCTCTGAGAAATCCCTGACCATGTTCTTCAAGTTTTCGTGCTACAGCGATTGCTACAGTATCCGCATGGTAACCCGCATGAATCTCCTGACCATGTTCTTCAAGTTTTCGTGCTACAGCGATTGCTACAGTATCCCCGGCTCAGCAACAGTGTTTTCGATGCCGATTTCTTCTAAAATTCTATCTACGAGCTCGAAGGGGTCTCATTGGTACCTGTAACACGAAAGAAACCAATTCAGACCAAAAACGGGCGTCAACTCATAGAAAAATACGTAATACATACGCCCGAATACATAGAAAATATGTATGTTTAGGCATTTATCAAACATCCCCACACCTAAGCATTTGCTTGTCCCCAAGCAAACACACATGAAGAACAGGGGCACGATGATAAACGACTAAACATACGACCTCAAGCTCAACTGTAAAGTACTCCTCTAGCACAGGTGAAAAGAAATCTAGAAAGTGAGCTGTATAGTGAGTGATCAAGTAATGGTAGCCCTGTTTTATCTAAAGTGCTTTCGTGAGTGTGTGTGCTGGCTCCCAACCTTAACCTCCACACCCTGGATTACCCCAGGGGCCCATTCACCCAACATATGGTGAGAGTGGCATGAGACAGTTAAATACATCTTCAATACTCAGTTAAGAGTCTTTTGGGTTCCTAAACAAAACTCTAGCACTTAAGTGACCGGGCAACAAGTCCCAGGGGACGAAGTAGAGATACCAGAATTTTTTTTTTTTTTTTGAGTCCGACTAACATAGACTGCACAACAAATCTTTCAGAAGGATGCACATGCTGATTAGGCACAAGAGCCACCTAACCTACTCAATTACAGTCTACATAGACGCATTCATGCTGTACTAGCAGAGGAATACTGTCATAGACTCCACATTTTTTTCCACTGTACACACTGTATCTCAAGTCCCTTGGTAGCATGGCACAATAGTTCACTTAAGGCTACAAAAAACAACGAAGGAACTCAAAAGCTCTTAACATACTATTGAAGAAAGAATTTAGGAGTCTAATGCCAAAATCATCATAATGGGTTTGTTAGAGTGTACAAGGTAGGAGCAATCATGATAGAGCATGAAAAAGCACTAAAAATAAAACAGGGCATCATTCAAGCACAGTATAAGAATACAACTCACTTCTATCATTCTTTCAAGCTAGGAAGTGCTAAACACGAAAATCATAGCTATCATCGGTATTCATGCATGCACAACAATTAAAGTACCCTATCCCCACACCTAAAGTTGTACATTGCCCCCAATGTACATAGATCAACAAAATAAGGTGTGAGACATGCCAGAAAAATAAAGGAATGAGGTAAAGAAACTTCCCCAAATGGTCGATGAGATGAACTCCAAATACGTATGAACCGGGGAAAGTTGAGGGGCGCAAGGGGCGTAGAGCTTCTACAGTGATCAGTCCTGAAAATAGAAAGAAAGCAAATCACACCCCAAGGAATAAATAGAGAGCGGGACAAGTAAGCACGAATCAAAAATGGTAAAGTACAGTTTAGGAGGGTCAGGACCCTTGCTAACTGAAAAGTACAACAATACAAACAAACAAGTCTAGAAATAAAAACCAGTATAAACAAAAAAAGAACTAAAAGTGGTGCTGTGAGTCTAGAGATCTGGAGGGAGTGATGGTGCAAAGCATGTGGTAGCTGTGGAGGAGGTGCTGACAGATGATGAAGCGCTGCGCATGTATGATAAGATCTCGGCCATACTGCTCTTGATGCGGCCCTATGATGTGGCTAAATCTCTTACAGATGCTGCCAGCGCCTCCTGAGATGTCCCAAGGGTCTGCAACTGCTGACGGACCTCGATGCGGAACTCCGTGAAACTATCCTCAAGTGATGGTCGACTCCCGCTAGGTGCTGCGTCGGGTACAAGGGCAGACTCTGAATCAGACTCGGATCCTGTCTCAGAATCCCAAGAGGTGTCGGGGTCATGGGTGCTCGTGCCACTGCTGCACAAGAGGCGGTAAGTGTCTCCCGACCTCTCAACTATCCTAATATGAAGCAGGATCGACAGACTAAGTGGCGCGACGGTGCTCACAATGCTCATGCCCTGGGTGAGCTCAATCAATCCCAGGCCCCTGATAATGCGCGTAATATACGGTCCGGCGAATATAGCCCCAAGGCGAGTAGAAGTCCCCTGATGTGCAATAAGTCTGGCAAAAAGATGACCCATGTGGATGGGGTACCGCTCAAAGATACTGTACATCATAAGTAAGTCGATACAAGAAACAACCCCAGTGGAATCAGCGCGACCGTTCACACTTCTGGATAGCAAGGCTTGCATGTATCTGTGAACGGGGTCCATCATCGTAGAAGCCTTCATCGATGATGTGCGAGCAATTGACCTCCAAAAAGAACTAGGGCAAACCGGGCGTGGAAAATCACGAGGCAAATCCGCGAAGCCTGAAGTTTGGGTGTCCTCATCAGTGTAGAGCCAAAGATAAACACCCAACTGGTCTTGATTGATCCTATGCCTCTTGCCGAAAGCTCTAAAAGATATAGTACTTGTTTGGCGCGCAAATTGACCGTACCCGGTAAGCTCAATTGTGCTCAAGACTTCCAAGGTTAGCTCCCGATAGGTAGGCTCGTCAATTTCAAATACCTTATCCCACCCGTCATGAGAGATGGAGCCTCGGACGGTACTGTCGATGCCTAAAGTCCTCAAGGCCTCCCAATCGATAACTCGTACTGTGCCAAACCTCCTTTTCGACAAGAACGCAAACCTTGTCTTGTGGGCCACGCTCTTGAAGGTAGGCTCGCAAACGGGTGGTGGAGAGCTTCTACTAACTCGCTTGGAGGCCATGTGTTTGATCGGCATTCCTACAAGACAGGAGAACCATCATCAAGTCAAAAAAAAAAACATGAGAAAATTGGTTAATGAAGAACAAAGGCTGATTTTTGGCTAGTGCTACAGTAATTTTGGGGATATTTTGGTAGAGTTTCTTCTTGTGAAAGTGATAATCTAAATGTACAAAGCTTGGAATTCAAGAAAAATAATTACAAGAAGCATTCACCGTGAAAACCACCATGTTTTCCCATCATTTCAACCATCAAAAACCCTAGAATGAGTGATAAGAAAACAAACCTTGAACTAGGGCACCAATGAGAAGATGAAGTGAAAATCGGCTTAAACCTTGATAAAACCTTGAAAATCTTCCAAAAATTCGTTTGCTAGGATGAAGAGAGTGTTTGGATGCAAAAAGAATGAAGGAAAATGGTGGAGAGATGAAGGAGAAAAGAGAAGAAGTTTGATGAAAATTGAGTGAATAGTGAGGAAGTGGGGTGAAGAAGGGAAGAAGTAAGGGTCAGGTGACCATGCGGCCCCTTGTGTGGCCGCATGGTACCCCGCATGAGGCTCGGGAAAATCCATGCGGCCTACTATGCGGCCGCATAGCAGGCCGCAATGCTCTTGGGAAATTTTGTGCGGCCCCTTGTGCGGCCGCATAGCAGGCCGCACAAGGTTCTGGAATTCTCCAGCTCAAAAAACTCTCAAATTAACCATCGAACTCAACCTAGCACTCAAAAATCACATGAAAACAAAGCCGATAACACTAAAAAATCATTGAAAACATGGAAATTGAAGCACCAACACTCAAGGAAAAATACAATTATCATGAAACCAAGGGTTCAACATGGTGAAATAAATTAAGGAAAACGACTAAACAACCACCACGATCAAAGAAATCAACAACACTCAAACTCAAAAGCACCACAAAAAATACGGAAAACACCCAAACACAACAACAACAACTAAGACGAAAAAATAGATGCAATGAATTTAAAGACTTGGGTTGCCTCCCAAGAAGCACTTTTTTAATGTCTTTAGCTCGACATGGCTTACCTCAATTCATGGTGGGACAAAGGGGTGAAACATACCTCCAATTTTCGATGACGAATTGTTACCCGGAAAATTAAATGAGAGACACGAAAAGATCTTGAATTTCCCACGGTCATCAAAGAATAAGTGGTCAATCTCCTCGGGTGGCATCGTCGAGATATTCATCCCCCACTTTTTCTTGTCTTTTCTCTTCCTCCATAGCTTCTTCAAGGTTCTCTTCTCATTAGAATGTGGTGAAGATTTAACCTCTACTTGTGCTAGTTGTTGCATTGGTGGAGGGGGGAGCTCATCATCCACTACATCATCTCCGAAATCTTCAAAGTACTCCTCCAAAGGGTTCAAAGCGAGGACTTCCTGCACACAATCAGAGATAATCACATTAGTAGTATCCGTGAAATACAAAGTATCATCGTGATCAAGTGTACGCTTCATTGCTTCGGGGAGGGTAAAAACCACTTGTTTGTCGCCAACCCTCAAAATCATTTTTCCTCCTTTTACATCAATTAGTGCTCCGGCGGTGTTAAGAAATGGACGCCCGAGGATCAAGGGGACCTCTACATCATCATCCACATCTATAATTACAAAGTCAACCAGGATGATAAGCTTATCAACTTGAACAAGAACGTCTTCCACAATTCCCCGGGGTCTTCGCACTGAACGATCCGCAAGTTGCAAAGTCATCCGTGTGGGTCTCAAGTTGTCTAACCCCAACCTCAAGAACAAGTTGTACGGCATGACGTTTATGCTAGCTCCCAAGTCGGCCAAGGCGCTTTCTTGCACTACATCCCCAATAACACAAGGGATGACGAAGCTACCCGGATCATTAAGTTTCTTGGGTAGTTTCTTTTGAATTACGGCCGAGCAATTTCCCGACAGAGTCACCGTCTCCAAGTCCTCAAGCTTCCTCTTATTGGTGAGGAGGTCCTTCATGAATTTAGCGTATTTCGGCATTTGTGAAAGGGTCTCAACCAAAGGAATGTTTATCTAAAGTTGCTTAAAGATGTTCAAGAATTTCTTGAATTGAGCGTCTTCTTTATCTTGTTTAAGCCTTGAAGGATATGGTACCACAGGTTTATACTCAGGCTCCTTCTTAGTCAAGGAACTTGGAACATTTCCATTGTGCTTCCCCTCCATCTCATCAATTTCATCATTACTTGACTTAGGGTCTTCCCGGTCGGCTACCCTATCGTTGGAGGCACTTGGACCATCCCCGGTCCTTACCTCCAACTACTTCCCACTCCTTAGTGTCACCGCCTTTAAGTGTTCCCTCGGGTTGCATTCAGTGTTGCTCGGCAAGCTACCCGAGGAACGATCTGACTGTGCCCTAGCAAGCTGACCCACCTGGGTCTCAAGAGACTGAATGGAGGCTTGGACGTTTCTCAATATAGTGCCAAATTCATCAAATCTCTTGTCTACATTCTGGAATTTTGCCTCTGTAGAAATCATGAATCGTGCGAAAACATCTTCAGTCGAGTATTTCTTCTCTTGGACCTGCTGGGGCTGTTGTTGGGGTCCCTGGGGTGGTGGAGGTCTCTGTTGGAACTGGCCTTGATTCCACGACATGTTCGGGGGATTCCTCCATCCCGAGTTGTAGCTACTACCGTATTGATTCCCCAGTCCCCCAGGTCCTCCACCAACATAATCCATCGATTCCACGGGTGCAGGGGGAGCAATAAAAATTGGACACTGCGAAGTTGCATGTCCTGCACCACAAGTCTCACAGGACACTACTGCCTTAGGGGTAGAACTAGACCCCAACATGAACTGTTCAAATTTCTGTGTCAAAGCACTGACTGTAGCGTTGTTATCAGTGACATTCTTCGATAAGGCCTCAACCTTTGCCGTCAATGCGGTGGTCTTATTCACCTCGAACAAGCCAGCAACCCTTTGTCCCTTCTGCTGAGTGCTCCAGTGGCACTCATTACTTGCCATGTTCTCAATAAGTTTCTCAGCTTCCTTAGGAAGCTTGTCACTCCAGGAGCCACCCACCGCTGCGTCAATGAGTTGTCTCGCGGCATAATTCAAACCATTACAGAACATCTGCACTCGCATCCAAGCAGGGAAGCCATGATGAGGGCACCTACGTAACAAGTCTTTGAATCGCTCGTGTGCCTCAAAAAGGGTTTCAGAATCCCCCTGTCTGAAAGAGGAGATCTCTTGTCTAAATCTTGCGGCCTTGCTTGGCGGGAAATAACGGGCCAAGAATTTCTCAACCATTTCCTTCCAGGTGGTGATGGACCCGGGAACTAAGGAAGTGAGCCATCTGTACGCTGCCCCCCTCAAACTGAATGGAAACAGTCGCAGTCTGATAGCATCATCGGACACAGAGTTAATCTTGAAAGTAGAGAAAATTTGCAGGAAACGGGATAGGTGAGCATGCGGATCCTCATCAGCTAAACCATCAAACTGAACTGAATTTTGTATCATCCCGATCGTGCTCTGCTTGATCTAAAAGTTGTTCACCGGGACTGTGGGAGCTTGCACGCTGAATTTTTCCCCGGTGAACTGTGGTCTCTCAAAATCGGATAAAGTTCTCCTTGGTTCGGCCATGACTGATGGTTCACTAGATTCGACCCGAGCCTCTCGTTGCCTCGAACTCTTGGTGACCTCTCTCAATCGTTGATGCAAAGTGCGTTCGATCTCGTCGTCGAGCTCAACAAGAGTTGCTTGGCCCGCCCGAGTCATACGATGGGTACCTCACAAAATAATTAAAAGTCAAAAACAAGCAAACGATGGAATGATGAAATATAAACAAGAATGGTGAAAGTGAACAAAATAAAAATGGTCAAATCAACACGCTTTAAGTTTTCAGAATATTCCTCGTGGCTCCCCGGCAACCGCGCCAAAAACTTGGTACGCATTTGAATCGCTCACCCGCAAATGCACGGGGTCACCAAGTAATACCCCTCGCGCGAACACGAGGGGGCCATATTCCCAAGGGCCCGAGAATCTATTCTTACTTCCTTATCACAATGTTGTTTAACCTAATCGATCACTTGGAAGAAGACCTAAAAATAACCTACTAAAGCAAAGAACATGCAAATGGCAAGTATGAATACGGAGGAAAGTATCAAGGTAAGGAAGTGGTCACGGATGAGGATTCCCTCGGGGGTTACTAAAGTGACAAGGATGCCCTAACTAGCATGCACGTGGGTGGTTTGGACCGGGAAACCCTAATCCGGTATGAGTATTAGAATACGGAATTACTTCCGCCCAAATCATTGTACGATTGCAATGGGTTTAGAGGATTTCCCCAAGCTAGGGTTGAAACACGATCAAGGACAACCCTAACAATTGGAGGGGTACAAATACCCGATTGTCACGGCGTATTCGTACATGTATTCCCTTCCAAGCTTGGTGAGCCTAATACTAGGGCAATGGTCATGCAACCTAGCATTGTCTAGGAATTGATATATAGAGTTCTCATACATATCAAGGCAATCAAGAACCACCAAACAAGGATCACAAACCAAGTCAAATGCATAAAACTAGAAAGAGTATCCAAAATACACAAGTTCACCCCCAAGGTTCACCTACATCCGGTGACCTTGAGGTTTAGTTACTCATGGTCACAAAACAAGTCAGAAAATGCATGAAAACAACCAAAAGCATAACAAGAACACTCAATCAAAGGATCAAGGCCGAATGACGCTTCCAAGGGCACCACCCAAGGAGTGGCTTCCTTTGTCAAGCTTCCTCTCAAATATGAATCGAAGGTGTGGACTTGTCGTGTCGTGCTCTCCCCGTCGTCATCTCCTCAAGAATCGCCTCCAAAACCCGGCCTTAAGCTCCCAAAGAATGTGGTGAAGTCAAGCTCTCCCCAAGACCTAGGTTCTCCCCCCAAAATGCTCTCCAAAAGCCCTTAAAAACGAATTCTAGTGAGTTATGCGGCCTCCCATGCAGCCCCGCATGCGGGGAGAGAAAGTCTCCGAGAAATCCCGAAAGTCGCGTAAATGCTACAGCAAAACTGCTACAGTAGAGCTGTTACAGTGCTGTATGCGGCCTGAACAGCACCCGCATGGTAACATGCATGAATCTCCTGACCAAGTTCTTCAAGTTTTTGTGCTACAGTGATTGCTACAGTACCGGGCTCAGCAACAGTATTTTCGAAGTCGATTTCTTCTAAAATTCTGTCGACGAGCTCGAAGGGGTCTCATTGGTACCTGTAACACGAAAGAAACCAATTCAGACCAAAAACGGGTGTCAACTCATAGAAAAATACGCAATACATACGCCCGAATACATAGAAAATACATATGTTTAGGCATTTATCAACCATTTCACGCGCCCACGTGGGCTGGGAACACACTTGGTTTTGCTTTCTTTCACATTTTTACACGCAGGTTTCCTCCTGTACTTATACAAATCATGCTGAACTGATTTATTTGATGTTTTCTTGTAGGTATGGCACCTTGGAGGAAGAAAGTAGCACACAAGAGCCCTCGTCAAGACAGGGAGCCGGCACCACCACCTGAGGTTGAGTTTACCGATCCTACACATAGGCAGAGGTTCGAGCGTCTTCGGAGACTTAAGATTAGGCAGTCACACTACATTTGTTTTGAGACACTCGACGCAGTTGGCCTTACAGAGGAGGTTTAAGGATTGATATAGGTTGGGGGTTAGGACTGACTCCTGTCTATTTATGAGCCTGTTCGACGAGATATTACCTTGGAGGTTTTGTCGACGTTCTCCTTTGACAGTGAGCGACCAAATGCAAGTTTTGATGCAGAGAACATCATTCGATTTAGGGCTTTCGATCAGTTTCACAGGATGTCACTAACGCAGTTTGCGACATTACTCGGATTATATGATCGGGATTATGTGGACACATTGGAGTACCGGGAGCTTTTGACTGATTTTCCTCCTGACATTACTCCGAGCCTGGTTTTCCACGATCTATGCGGAGGTGCTCGGTATGTTCTGGGTCAGTCAAAGGGTTCTTCTCTCTTACATCACGCACATAGGATGGTACAGGTGCACTTAGCCGTGCAGATCTACTTTACCTGTATTCCATGGCACAGCGAGTTCCCGTACATCTTGGATATGTCGTCGCAGACTTCTTTCGACATCAGAGTCAGTCTTTACGCATTGGTGCGTTACTTGTGGGACCGTATGTTACTCGACTCATGTTCCAGATTCGTCTCATGCATTCGGTTAGAGGCGAGGAGAGAGTTAGTAGTCCGTCACCTTTGGAGCTAGTCACTCTCCGACTGATGGGAGTAGTGAGACGTACAAGATCAGGTGGATATGGATTAGTAGAGATGTCATTCGACGATGACGAGTACGCTTGGGCTTTCGGCACATCAACTCCCGCAGAGCCCACAGCTACTCCAGCAGCACAGATTTCATTGGCCGATCCTGGCACATCTTCCGATCGAGTACATGAGCGACTGGCTTGACTCGAAGCTGCCGTTGCCACCATCCTCGAGAACTAGGCGTAGATCATTGAGTGCCTTGTGCAGATCCAGCAGACACTGGACGTGGATACTGAGTCAGATTCACCAGTGGCACCAGCAGCACCAGGCGCCGGTGCTTGAGGCGCGGATCATGGACAAGCAAAGGCTTAAATGTGGAGGAGTTTAATAAGTGCTTGAGTAGACATATTTTATCTACTTGTTCTACATGCATTGAGCATCATTTTACCATGGATTATGTCTCATAAAGTGTATTCTTTTGTGAAATTAGGTTGTGAAAGTATTGAAGGAGGAAAAAGGAAGCAAAGATGGGTTATAAAGACCTATTGTTGGGAGCTTTTGTACAACACAAGTGACAAGGCACAAGAGGGGATCATGCACATGAGGGTGTGTGCTAACTTCCAGAAGAAATCAAGCTGATTTGTGTGATGGAAGGGCATAAAAGCAGTCACACCTTCATATCCCTACTTGTGTGATGATAGCCAAAGCTTCCAAATGATGGTTAGATGGAGGAAAAGTCTTATAGCTCACCACATGGACGTGTGCCAGACCATGTCGCCTCAAGATAAGAGAGTTTAGATCGTGTTTTATGAAGAGTGCTGTAGCGAAACACTGTTCATTTTCACTGTAGCAGTACAGTAGCATAAATCTCTGTTCACGCGACCGCGTGGGAATTCTGCAGCCCACGCGACCGTGTGGGATCGCACGTGGTCGCGTGGAGGCATGTGACTGGTGCATTTCAAAGTTATAAATACCCCTTTCTGCCGATTTTTTGACTTTTTGCGCACGTTTGAAGGCAAGAGCGGCTAGGGTTTCAAGGATGACATCTTTGGCAATATTGGGAGTCGTTCTTCACCAACTTCGATAGATCTTTCGACGAGATAGCATCAGGGAGCCATTGGCGACCTAGCTTCGGAGAAGGTTCCTTCGAGACGTTCAACGATTCACAAGGCCATCATCACGAATTCGAGGGGGTTACTTTCATAGATTACATTGCCTTTTATTTCATTATCTTTTGCTTTGTAATAAGCCCCATGGAGGGGTAAACCCTAGTAGATACTTGGGCATGTGAACCCTAGGTTTTGATTCATGTATTGACTTTCTTTATGCTTTCTTTTAATTCCGAATTAATTTTAGTTTTAATTTTGTTTAATCATTTTTTGCATGCCTTATTGATTCGTATGGTTGTTTGGTATGCTTGATTTGTTGCCTTGGTGAGAGAGAGGTCTCCATTAGGGATGAGAACATACAAGATTAAAGAGGATTGAGAGGGTGAGTCTTGAGATAGAAGAGTGTCCCCTTTCCCTTCCGATTTAGTGATTCCTATCTCCGTTTTCCCTAAGTTTTATACAACCATATGGGGTGTGAGGCGTGAGATTGATAGATTTCTCCACCGGGACCTTGTAGTGGGTTAGGGATCTTTCACCTAGAAGTAGGGTTAGATCAAATTTTCGGAATTGGTTTCACTCTTTGTTATCCCTAAAGTTCATTGCGGTCATATGGGGTGTGAAGTGTTGAGATTGAGCGATTTCTCCACCGGGACCTTGTAGGGGACTAGTATCGGTGGCCTGGAGGCAGGGATCGATTATTCTTGGATTGCCTCGACTCATAGAACTCGGTCGAGAAGCATTTAGTTAGTCTTGCACTTCATGATAGAGCTTAGGGGGAGCATTGCCCGGGTATCTCATCTTCATTGATAGAGATCTCCTTCACCTTTCCTTTTACTTGCTTGGTTGCTATTTTCTTATTTTACGCATTACATCCATTGAATTGAGAAGTAGTTATTACTAGTATTTCTGTTCCCTGGGGATTCGACTACCCACTCACCGGGGTAATTATTACTTCGACAACCCGTGCACTTGCGGTACACACACGCAAGGGGTATGTCAAGTGTTTGGCGCCGTAGCAGTGTTACTGTAGCATCACTATAGTAGTTTCGCAACTTTGCAGATTCTTTTATCTCACATTACAAGCTACCTCACGGGCCATATATGGACCGTGAGCTCACCCATGAAGAGGCACGAATTCACCCTTTTATGGGATTTGGAGGGTTTCTTTTAGAGCATCTTGTGTCTTCTTCTTGGAGCCTCTCACCACCACCTTTAATCTGAGGAAGAAGAAGCTTTTGGAGGGCAACTTTGGCAAGAATTTGGCAAGGAGAGCATGTTTTTGGGAAGAATCTATGATCTAGAGCTTAAATTTGGAGGTTGAAGACAAGGGAAGCCACCCCTTTGAGTGGTGTCTTTGGAACTTCTCCGGCCTTCATCCTTTGATGGAGTTCTTCTCATGCTTTTGTTGGTTGTTTTCATGTATTTCTTATTGTATTTAGTGAACATGAGCAACTAAACCCCAAGGTCACCGGATGTAGGTGAACCTTGGGGATGAACTTGTGATGTTTTGGATGATATTGTGCTAATTAATGTTGTGGCTTGTTTGTGATCCATTGTTTGGTGTTTTTACATGCTTGATAAGTATGAGAACTCTATGTATCAAAAGACTTAGGAAATTCTAGGTTGCATGATCATTGCCCTAGTGTTAGACTCACCAAACTTGGAAGGGAAATACGTATAAATATGCCGTGACCATCGGGTATTTGTACCCCTCCACTCCTAGGGTTAAATACTCCTTTGTATCTTAACTCTAGCTTGAAAAAATCACTTCACCCATTGCAATCGTAGGGGTAATCTTGGGCGGTAGATGTACCGTATCCAATACCCATACCGGATTAGGGGTCAATTGCCGTGACCATCGAGTTGGCCTAGTCTAGGGTTTTCTCGCTCCAATTAGCCACTTGCATGTTAGTCCAAGCATCCTACTCACTTTAGTAGCCCCTAAGGGAATCCTTATCCGTGACCACTCCTAACCCTATTTTATCCTGTATCTTGTCCTCGTATGTTTGCATTGGTTATTTATTTGTTTAGTTTCTTTGCATTCTATTCACTCTCTTAAATTTTGTTGGTCGAACAACATAGTAAAAAGGAAGTAAGGGCAGCTTCTCGGGCCCTGATAAGTGCCTAAATACATCATGTTATAGCTATGATGTTCTTGTACATTCATGCAACTTATGTGTATTTTCGATGAGTTTTTGCGCACTTGATGTTTTATTTTTCATTTCAGGGTTTCAAGGACCAAGTGCGCAAGTTTTGACCATATTCGTGTCATTCCAGGGATGATTGAAGAAGGAACGAAGAGTTGGAGCACCCTGGAAGCCGACGCGCCGCACACGGGCACATTTTTCTCGGCCGTGTGCAGCCACTGTGCGGGCTGCGCAGTGGCCGCACACCCTGGCCAGAAGGGTGTGCGACCACTGTGCGGCCCGCACAGTGACCGCACAAGAGAGACAGAGAAGTGTGCGGCCAGTGTGCGGCCCGCACACTGGCCGCACAGCACAGCCAGAAGGCTGTGCGGGCACTGTGCGGCCCGCACAGTGCCCGCACACCTTCGGGCTATATATGCTTGTTCTGAAGAGTTTTTGAGGAGATCTTTTTTCTCATCCGGCCTCCACTTGTCCTAGACTTCATTTCACTATTTTTTGAGGGATTTTGGAAGGATTTTCGGCTAGATTCGAAGGAGAGAAGAAGGGGAAGACGTTGAGAAGCTTCATAGGGCTCGCCGGCGCGGATCCGACGAGCTACGCCATCAACCCTAGTCAACATCTTCGAGGGGGTTTTTCTTGTTTTTATTGGATGGAATTGTTGTATGATGAGCTCCTTAGTTTTGTGATGTTGAACTAAACCTCCCAAGGCCGCCGGGCTCCCGGTGAACCTTGGGAGGAGACTTTGTATGAATGACCTATATTTTGCTTTAAATGAATGTGTTAGTTTGATTGTTTGGTTTTAATTCATCATCATGTTGTTCATTCTACAATGGATGGATTCCGTAGAATTGATTTTGAATGATACTTGTTTGGCGGGATGCTAGCTTGTATTAGGTCCTTTGATGAGTTAAAGAGGGTAACATGTATTAATACACCGGAGGTTCCGGGTGTTAATAGCCTCCCGCGCGATTAGGGTTAATTTAGCCGAGAGCGTGCATTAGATTAACCCTAATCAAGACTCCTTGTTCTCATCGACATCGTAGGGGTATTTTCTGGATAGAGAAACCCGTACTGGATTAGGGCTACACTACGGAGGTTCCGGGGTAGTCGACATCCGAGTCTAGCGGACCGAAACCAAGCTAACCCTAGTTTTATAATTATCTTGGTCATTCGTATTTAGTCTTCTCCCGGGGGAATCCTCGCCCGAGGCCTTCCATAATTATTCGATTCTTCATCTCTATTTTATTCCGGATTGAGTTTTATCTTATTTGCATTCCTTTACTTGTTTTTATTATTTTAATATTGCTTCAACCCTGTTTCGATCGACTAGAAAGTGACTCCCAAAAGGAAGTAATAGTAGATCTCGGGCCCTTGGGAATACGACCCTCCTCGTGAGGTTTATTACTTGACGACCCGTGCACTTGCGGCCGGGGAGTCGCGTGCTAGCTCTGTAGCTAGTCGCGCGCTCGCTCATCAGGCCCCAGGGAATACGGCCCTCTCATGTTCGAACGAGAGCTATTACTTGATGATCCGTGCACTTGCGGGATTCACACCAAGTTATTTGCGCCAAAAACATGATGATTGACCGCAAGTGCACGGGTCACCAAGTATTTCCCCACGCGCAAGCATGAGGGGGTCGTATTCCCTAGTGCCAAGTGACTACTATTACTTCCCCTTCATCTATTTCCTAACCTAGCGATTCGATTGTCAAGCAATAATTACAAATTGGAGAAAGAAATAACTATAATGAAATCCGGGCTACTACTACACACATTTAACAAACAAGGGAGAATCAAACATGCGAAGGCATGATTTGGACAACGAATCTTCCTAGGGTTGTCATTAAGCCCTGAATTTAGGATGAAATGTTATGATGGTAGGTGGGCCAAGAGATTCCTAAACTAGGTCACCTCGATGGCCACTGTAGCAACTTACACGATTTTCGGGATTTCTCAGAAATTTTCTCTCCCCGCATGCGGGGCCGCATGGGAGGCCGCATAGCTCGCTGGAATGGGTTTTTAAAGAGGATTAGGGCACTTTTCTTGGGGTCTTTTGGCCACCACTTCTCCTCCACCACCATCTAGGTTTTCAAGGGCTTCAAGGCTGCGGGAGGAGGCTGATCTAGGGTGCAAATCAAAAGAGAGAAGAGGAGCGCGGTCAAGGAGAAGATCTAGGAGCTTGTTGGAGCAGATCCATCAAGTTCTCATCACCACCTCTAGTCTTCATCTTAGGGGAGTTTGTTATGTGCTTTAGCTTGTATCTCTTGTTCTTTATACTTTCTCCTTTATTGATGTTGAACTAGACTCCAAAGGTCACCGGGCATCCGGTGAACCTTGGGATGAACTTGCTTGTATAAATACTTGATTTACATGTATGGTATTTGTGTGGTTTATGGTTCAAGCTTGGTGCACTTTGATGTATTGGTATGCATGAGAACTCTGTGTATTGATTTCTAGGTTATACTAGGTTACGTGACCATCGCCTTAGTATTAGACACACCAAGTTTGGAAGGGATACATGTATGAATACGCCGTGACTATTGGGTATTTGTACCCCGCCAACCATTAGGATTGAGCATAGATGTTGTGTTTGACCATAATTTGGGATTTCCCTAGGCTTAATGCAATCGTGTGAGGATTTGGGCAGAAGTGATTCCGTATTCCAATACTCATACCGGATTAGGGGTTATCACCGTGACCATCGGAGTGACCTACCTTTGAACATCTCTTGGCCTAACCTCCTTTACCTGTGTAATTCGAGTATCCTTCTAGCTTTAGTAGTCCCGAGGGGATCCTCGCCCGGGGACCTCGAACTTTCATTGTTACTTGCTTCCTTAGTATGCTTATGTGGTGAGCCTTAGTCCATGTGTTTATTGTTTTCTCTTTTATTTGTTTTCTTATCTTGTTTTAAATCTATATTTGATAGACTAGACAGTGTCTTCTAGAGGGGAGTAATAGCATCTCTTGGGACCCCAGGGAATATGACCCCCTCGCGCGTGCGTGAGGGGTATTACTTGGCGACCCGTGCTCTTGTGGTCAAGTCATCAGTGTGTGTACTCACTCAAGACAACCCAAAAAGTACTTCTCAAACTCTTGTTAACAATTACTTATTTATATACACAAAGAAAGGAAGTAGTAGCTTCATACAACCTCTAAGGTAGCCCTTTCCTAGGCCGCCGCCAAAGGTGGCTTTCACGCTTTCGAGGAGGTAGCTCTTTCTACCGGGGTAATAACTTTCACACATCCCATGAGATAGCACATTCTCTCATTAGCGCATAACTTGTATCCGACTTATGAGAGTAGCTACATACTTCATAGGTGGTAGTTCTTTCCACCCCAAATGCATGAACAAAGCAAATATTCACAAACTCATTTGTTTTTCCTTTTTCCATATTTTTTTTCATTTTTTTTCATCTTTTTCATTTTTTTATATGCATTTTCCAAAGTAAAACTAAAAGCTTACTAAGAACGATGATAAACTTGTCCTTAAAAACTTCAAGCTCGAGTTTCCAAAAGATTCCAAGAGTGAGTTGTGCAATATAAGATAATCGAGCAAAGATTCCCTAAAATTCAAGTAAAAACTAGAGCATGATAGGATACAATGTTAAAAATTCTCCTAAACTCTAAAAATACTAATGCTGCAACTAAGGTGAACCGCCATAGGCTACATGAGCATAAGCAATTGAACTCAGAAGTAAAGGTGTGTGCAATGTGAACTCCCCTCCACACACACTCAAGATGTACATTGTCCCCAATGTACGCATTCAAGCACAATGAAAGTAAAGCAATTATACCCGGACAAGCTACCCCTAGGACTTATGCTTCTAGTGCAAGACAATGCTATTATACTATCCTATTTATGTTAATTGAGTCGAGGAGATCTTTCAACACACGGTCCCAAACCTAAGGTCAACCGTGACTAACCCCAACACTATGTTCCGATCATTAGGTTTCACTACGACCCTTGACTCTCATTGACCTATCAACTAAGCCCTAGGGGAGTCTATCTACCTAAGCCTCACACTGTATGGAATTGCTTTAAGTTCTAGGGACTCCTAGTGATTAGCCTTGTTCCTATGTATAGTTCTAACACTTTGGTCCAGGTGAAAGAACCCTAGTCTAAATTAAGCCTAGCACTAAAATTCACTTCAACCCTTCACTTAGTTGCTCGCACAACTAAACCCTAGGGGAGTTTATCTTCTAGCACTTTACTCTATCTCGACCGTGAATAGATCATGGAACAAGGAGGTAGGGAGAATCACATCGGAGGGGAAAGGGGATGTTCCACTACCTCACGACTGACTCTCTCAACTCTCTTGAACTCTAAGTAGTCTAATCCTATAGGAGTTGTCACGCCTCCAAAGGATAACCTAGATTGCTCTCAACCTTAGTGTCATGGCTAAGGGAAAACAATAACAAGAGGAAATTAAGATTGAAACTCAATTTTATTCATCAATTATGGAAAAGCATAATAGTAATGTCAAAGAAACAAAATAATCCTAGGGTTTACAAGTCCGAATACCCACAAGGGGTTTAGCTCCTCATGGAGCTATACAAATCCATCAAAATAATAATAAGAACACGAATTGAATGCATAGATGAAAACCACCTTGTGTGCAATGTGGCCGTGGTCTTGTGCGGCCGTCGGACGTTGATGTCAACGCCGATGACACGCTCCAAACCTTCACGAAGTCCTCTCTAAACCCTAGCCGCGCTTCTCTAGAAGTTTGGGCAAAGAAGAGCCAAAAAGATCCCAAAACAATCTCCAAAACGGGCTTTTATAATGTTGAGTCGCGGCTTTAAATCGTAGAAGTCGGGCTTTTATAATGTTGAGCCAAAAAGAATTTCCACACGGCCGTGTGAAGTTGCTGGTTTTCTGAATTTCGGCACACACTCACAAGTCTATGCTCATCCCTTATTCCTTGCTTAGTCCGAAAATCTCCCCAACAACGGTGAACACGATCTAACTTCGTTCCTTTTCTCCAATTTATCTTCACATCCCTACAATGCACAAAAGTAAACAAATACACACTTTTTAGTCATAAAATCTGATTAATTCAATGCTCATTGCAAGATAATAACACTTTGCATTACTATAACATGAGCACTTATCAATCACCGTTCATGGTGCGACCTCGAGCCTCGACCCCACCTCCATCTCCATCACCACCAGCAGATCCACCAGCGACTTCAGAGCCAGTAGCAACAGCAGCAACACAGGACACCGACGCTGAGGAGTCATAGTTTATTTTAGTTTTTCATTCTTTTGAACTTTTATTTTCGTATTTTGGACTTGTAGCACTCAGAAAAGACTCTCCTTCTGAGTTTATCTTTTATTTTTCTCGAGTTTTATTTCATTTCTATATCTTTATATAGACTCGAGTTTATTTTGATTCTTCTTGAGCTATACTGAACCCTTGCGTATGTATGGAGATGGTCTTGGATGTAAGGAATTTGAGGAATAGTAATAGACACGGTCATGGGACCATGTGTACTCCACAAACCATTGAGACTCAACTCTCAATGAACCTAGCTCTATAAAACGCAACACTTGGAGTTCAGGGGAGTAATGTTTCAATTGCCTACCCTTACATAAATTGTGTGAATCATTTTATATTTAATTGTGCTTGCATACGTACATTGGGGACAATGTACATCTTAAGTATGGTGGGAGTTCACTTTGCACACACCTTTACTTGTGCGTTGAATTGCTTATGCTTATGTAGCCTTTGGCGGTTCACCTTAGTTGCAATATTAGTATTCTTAGAGTTTAGGAGAATTTTTAACATTGTATCCTATCATGCTCTAGTTTTACTTGAATTTTAAGGGATTTTTGCTCGATTACCTCTTATTGCACTACTCACTCTTGAAATCTTTTGGAAACTCGAACTCAAAGCTTCAAGCACAAATTTAATACTACTTTAGTAAGTTTTGAAGTTCTATGTAGCTATATAAAAAAAAACTTGTGAGCTTGTGAATATTAGTTACCGTTTATCGTTGCATTTGGGGTGGAAAGAGCAACCTCCTATGAAGTATGTAGCTACTCTCATAAAGTTGTATACAAGTTATGCCCTAATGGAAGAAAGAGCTATCTCATGGGAAGCGTGAAAGCTACTACCACGGTAGAAAGAGTTACCTCCTCGAAAGTGTGAAAGCCACCTTTGGCGGCCGTCTAGAAAAGGGCTACCTTAGAGGTTGAGTGAAGCTACTACTTCGCTACTTTATGTATATAAATAAGTCCTTGTAACAAGAGTTTGAGGAGTACTCATTGGTTCTCTTGAGTGAATTCTAATTGGGGCCCAAAAGTGCACGGGTTGTCGAAGTAATAAAATACCCTGGTGAGTGGGTAGTCGTATCCACAGGGAATAGGGATTTAAGATACAAGTATTCACTATGTAGCTAAAACGATGTGGGGCAAGAAATTAATGAGTGAGTGTGAAAGAAACTAATTAAAGCAAGAATTAAAATAGAATTCTGGAAGGTGAGAGAGTGCAAGTAAGATTAAAGGAGTAGGACAAGCAATGAATAAAGATGGGTACCCGGACAAGTTACCCCTAGGACTTATGCTTCTAGTGCAAGACTATGTTATTATACTCTCCTATTGATGCTAATTGAGTCGAGGAGGTCCTTAAACACACGGTCCTAAACCTAAGGTCAACCATGACTAACCCCAACAGTATGCCTCGGCATTAGGTTTTACTACGACCCTTGACTCTCATTGACCTGTCAACTAAGCCCTAGGAGAGTCTATCTACCTAAGCTTTGCACGGCGTGGAATTGCTCTAAGTTCTAGGGATTCCTAATGATTAACCCTGTTCCTATGTGTAGTTCTAACCCTTTGGTCCAAGTGAGAGAACTCTAATCTAAATTAAGTCCTGACACTAGGATTCACTTCAACCCTTCACTTTGTTGCTCGCGCAACTAAGCCCTAGGAGAGTTTATCTCCTAGCACCTAACCCTATCTCGACCATGAATAAATCATGGAACATGGAGGTAGGGAGAATCACATCGGAGGAGAAAGGGGATGTTCTGCTACCTCATGACTCACCCTCTCAACCCTCTTCAATCTTAAGTAGTCTAATCGTATAGGCGTTGTCACACTTCCAAAGGATAACATAGATTATTCTCAACTCTAGTGTCACGGCTAAGGTAAAACAATAACAAGAAGAATTTAAGATTGAAACTCAATTTTATTCATCAATAATAGAAAAGCATAATAGCAATGTCAAACAAACATAATAATCCTAGGGTTTACAAGTCCAAATAGCCACAAGGGGTTTAGCTCCTCATGGAGCTATACAAATCCATCAAAATAATAATAAGAACACAAATTGAATGCATAGATGAAAACCTCTGATAGGGGCCGGAAAGTGCATGGGTTGTCGAAGTAATTGATGAGTGAGCGCGCGACTAGCTACAGAGCTAGCACGTGACTCCGCGGCCACAAGTGCACGGGTCGTCAAGTAATAACCTCACAAGGAGGGTCACATTCCATAGGGCCCGAGATCTACTATTACTTCCTTTTGGAAGTCACTTTCTAGTCGATCGAAACAAAGTTGAAGCAATATTAAAATAATAAAAACAAGTAAAAAAAATGCAAATAAAATAAATCTCAATCCGGAATAAACTTAGAGACGAAGAAGCCAATAATTAGGGAAGGCCTCGGGTGAGGATTCCCCTGGGAGGAGACTAAATACTAATGATCATAGGAATCAAAAAGCAAGGGTTGTCTTGTTTTTGGTCCGCTAGACTCGGATGTCGACTACCCCGGAACCTCCATAGTGTAGTCCTAATCTAGTACGGGTTCCTCTATCCAAAAGATACCCCTACGATGTCAATGAGAACAAGGAGTCTCGATTAGGATTAATCTAATGCACACTCTAAACGCACGGGAGGCTACTAACACCCGGAACCTCCGGTATCTTAATACATGAAACCCTCTTTAACTCATCAAGTGACCTAATACAAGCTAGCATCCCGCCAAACAGGTATCATTCGAAATCAATTCTACGGAAACCATCCATTGTAGAATGAACAACAAGATGATGAATTAAAACCAAACAACCAAAACAACTCAATCATTCAAAGCAAATAAAGATCATTCATACAAAGTCTCCTCCCAAGGTTCACCGGGAGCCCGATGGCCTTGGGAGTTTAGTTCGGCATTACAAAATGGAGGAGTTCATCATACAAAGATTCCATCAAACAAGAACAAGAAAAACTCCCTCAAAGGTGTCGGCTAGGGTTGATGGCGTAGCTCGTCGGATCCGCGCCGGCGAACCCTTTGATGCTTGTCAACATTCTCCCTTTCTTCTCTCCTTCAATCCTAGTCGAAATCGCCTCCAAAAATGATGAAATTATGTTTAGGGTGTGTGGAGTTCGGATGAGAACAAGAATCCCCAAAGAATGCCTGCTAAAAACTCTCAGTTTTGCTTAAATAACTTGATGGTGTACGGCCACTGTGCGGGCCGCAGAGTGGCCACACAGGCTTCTGCCCACGCTGCGGTTCCAAGTGTGCGGGCCACACACTTGGCCGCACAGGACTCTGCCCAATGTGTGCGGCCAAGTGTGCAGGACGCACACTTGGCCGCACAGGCCTCTATCAATGGTGCGCGGCCAGTGTGCGGGCCGCACACTGGCCGCATACAGCTCAGTGGAAGCTGTGTCTTCGCATGGCTTGCGACGTCCGGGGCACATATGGTCTCCGTTCCTTCTTCAATTGTCCCAAGAATCGCACAAATAAGGCTTATCCTTCCGAAAAAGTCCATGAAACCCTGAAATAAAAAATAAATACATTAAACGCACCAAAAGTCATCAAAACCCTAATACAAGTTGCGTGAAAGTATACAAACTTTTCAACTAAAACACAATATACTTAGACACTTATCAAATACCCCCTCCCCCACTTAAGCATTTGCTTGTCCCCAAGCAAACAGACATGGAGAACAAGAGATACTGATAAGTGACTAAATACATAACCTCAGGCTAGAAAGGAATGTATCATAGCAAGAACGAAACTCAAAACACTAAGCAAGGACCATTTAAGATTTTTCGTGCATTCATTGGCCGTATCGTGATGTGTGTGTGCAACCCCCCTAGTTTAAAACCCTGTAGTCCAAACGAGGTAGACAGGACCCCGAGGACCACTTCTTGAAGCAATTTACTCCACTTAGTGGAATACAGCCTTGCGATGGTAGAAATACTTCTAGTAAAGTCCTAAGGATCCTTCCTCTTATTTTCGAACAAGTACCGGTCGAATTTTATTTTTCTGTACACAATTGCATAACTTTTTCTTTTTCTTTTCCGGGACTAACATGAACTGCAAATCCACATTACCTGGAGCTTTGCACATTCATGTAAACGCGCACATGTCCTTATAGCTTTTGGCGAGAGGAACACTCTGGTTAGGAACCGGAACCCCAGGTTACTTTGCTATTAGGATAGAGGAGCACTGTCCAGGCTTTTATTCACATTCCCATTTTGTTTTCGACCGTACTGCAAGAAGGAACAAGAAGAAGGTCCTCAAAACACTATTAGAAGACATTCTAACACATCAAGGCACGAAACCACTAGTATGGGTTAGCAACTAAGAGGGTCACGAAGGTGTTGTGGTCCCTCGCCTAGGTGTCCAGGGTTCTACCTAAGGGAAAAGTGCGAAAAATGCCTATAATGGCACGAAAATCTCAAGTGTGCAAGGTCATAAGAAGTTTAGTATTTATCATGGTTTCGAGCTATAATACAATCACAATTAAGCATGCCGTCCTTGGTTTAACAAACATGCAACAATTCAGAAATTTTCATTATGGTCCATGAACAAAATAAGTATTCAAGAGTACACACACACCCACTGATAAGTGTCTAAATGTATATGTTTTAATATACGTATTCTATACACTTAGCAAGTATTTTGTTAAGAATTGATGCCCGTTTTGTGCTTAATCGACTACTATTTATGTTGTAGGACACGGGGGAGCCATGAGGAGCACGAGAATGCAATTTGGGCAAAAAAAAGATGAAATTCAGGCGTCGCAGCACTGTAGCGTATTTACTGTAGCTGGAGCACTGTAGCATTCTGAGGAGTTTTGGGCTGGAAATGATGGAAGTGCATAAGAGTAAACAGTGCAGCATACGGGGCCGTATAAGGGGCCGTGAGCATCAAAAGACAGTGATTTTATACTAGGGTTCACGGCCCCTTATCGACACCGGGATACACCCCCACATGAGACAAGTTTTGCCTTGTCTTTTCCTACCTATCCACCCCGGGATCCATCCATCCACCTCGGGATACTGCGGGAGTATTTATAGATGTTTTTGAGGGCACAAAAGGGGGAACTTCTTGGCCGGCATCTAAAAGGGAAGAAACGAAGAAACCTTGAGGAGACGACAATTTGGAGCCAAGGAAGAAGGCAAGAACATCATTTTGAAGGGGAGAAGCTTCACCATCAAGGAGGCAAGGATCCAAGTCAAGGGAAGCATCATTCGGCATCTCTTGGACGGGGGAAAGCGTCATTCGGCCGGACTTCCACCTCCTCCTTCATCATTTCATCTAGGGAGTGTCATTTATGAGCTTTTTAAGTGATTTACTTTGTATTTTTGTTGTTACTTGCTTGATGGCACACTAGACCCCCAAGGGCACCGGATGTTGGTGAACCTTGGGGGTTTATCATGTATTTTGGATGATCTTTACTTAATTGCAAGCTTGGTTTGGTTTAAGATTTAGTTCATTGTGCTTCATGTCTAGAACTACCATATGGAGAGATCCGTAGTTCTTTCTTGAATTATACACGTAGATGTGACCTACTCATGTGTATTAGGTCATTAATGAACTAAAAGGGGTTACTTGTATCAGCACACCGAGAAATTGGGTGTCGATAGTCCTCCGAGCTATAAGGATAGACTAGGGTTTAGTGTATCCTTATTTTGGGATCTCCTTGTACTTAATGCAATCGTAGGGATGTTGGTTAGGAAGAGATTCCAACCAATATCCGTATGGGATTAGGGTTCAATCGCCGAGAAATTGGGGTTGATCTAATCTTGAGATCCTTCGGTCTAAATCAACCAAGCTACCTTTTATCCTTCATCCATGTATCATGATGACCCCTCAAGGGGATCCACATCCATAGGCCTTTACTCTTCATTGTAGCACATGCAACCACATTGTATACTTTCAATTCTATTTAATTATATCGTATTTATTTCTTTGCTTCAGTAGAACATACATCCATGCTTGTGTGGTTAGGTTAGATAATAGGCGATGGAGGAGTAAGAGTAGCTCCTTAGCCCCGTGGAATACGGTCCTCGTGCTTTTGTGCGAGGTATTACTTGGCGATCCCGTACACTTGCGGGGAAGCAATCAAGTTTTTGGCGCCGTTGCCGGGGACTTTCTAAGGAATTCTGAGAAACTTCTAGCTTATTGCTCTAGCCATTTTCTTATTGTTTCTTTTCTTTTGTTTTATTTTCATTTCCTTTGAGTTTAATTTGTTCTATCTTTCTTGATTTGTGCAAGGTACCGTGTATGACACGTGGAAATCCGGCGGGCTTAGTTCAACCGGATAGTGAAATTGAGAGGACCTTGCATCGTAGGAGAAGAGAAATTGGTGAAAGCTCAAGTGAGCAAGACATTTTGGTTGAGGATCTATCATCTTCCATCATGGCCGAGGAGAGACGAACATTGTCCGAATATGAAAGGCCACAATTTACGGGTGAAGAATTCAGTGTCCATGCACCTAATATTGCAACCCATAATTTTGAAATCAAAGCAAGCACAATTGGCATGATCCAGAATTCAGTCCAGTTTAATGGTCTCGCGAATGAAGACGCACACGATCACCTTTCCCGTTTTCTCCAAATTTGTTCTACATTCAAGATAAATGGGGTAACGGATGATGCTATCTGATTGCGACTTTTCCCATTCAGTCTTAGGGACGCGGCATACCGATGGCTCACATCTCTACCACCGGGTTCAATCAAGACATGGAAAGACATGGTCGAGAAATTTCTTGGGAGATACTTTCCTCCTAGCAAAGCGGCAAGGTTAAGGCAAGAAATTTCATCCTTTAAGCAAGGAGAGTCTGAAAGTTTATTTGAAGCTTATGAGAGATTCAAGGACCTCCTTCGAAGATGCCCTCACCACGGGTTTGCTTCATGGATGCAGATACAAATCATCTACAATGGGCTGAATTATGCCACCCGCCAACTCATTGATGCCGCGGCGGGTGGGTCACTTAGCAATAAGTGCCCTGATGAGGCCGAGCAACTACTTGAATCCATGGCAAGTAATGAATCTCATTGGGCCTCGAGAGGAACACCACAAAAGGGGGCCGGAATATATGAAATCAATGCCAATGATGCTCTCGCCGCAAAGGTTGACTTGTTGTCTAGGAAGCTAGACACGCTCTTGGGTAGCAGTTCGAAGTCTGAAACAGTGATGAGTTGTAGCACTTGTGGTGGTGGACATGGGGCCGCCCAATGTCCTATTGCTAGCTCATCCGTTGCACCCATTGAGACTGTTGACTACATCGGGGGCCCAAGGCCGCAAGGAAATCCGTACAGCTCTACCTACAATCCAGGGTGGAAATACCACCCTAACTTCTCTTGGAATCAAGGACAACAACAAAAGGGTGGCCCCCCTCAGATCCCTCAAGTACAACCACCTTTGCAAGAGAAGAGGTTTACCACCGAAGATGTACTTGCCAAGTTCATGATTGGCACCGAATCAAGATTTAACAGTGTGAATTCTCAACTCAGTGACTTTGGGTCCATCTTGAGAAATCTTCAAGCCTCGGTGCAATCTCTTGAGCATCAAGTGGGGCAACGTGCCAAGGCAAATGCAGAACGACCTTCGGGAAGTCTTCCTAGCAACACTGAAGAGAACCCAAGGGAGCACTTGAAGGCAATTGCCCTTAGAAGTAGAAAGCAAGTGGAGGCAAGGGTCGAAATTGACCCAAGTGTCAAGGAAGCCGGGATAACCCTTGTGGAAGATCCCAAATCTGCTGAAGAAATTGTTGAGAAGGATGATCGGGAAGGAAACAATGAATCTCATCTTCGGGGAAAATCAAATCCACCCGAGTACAAGCCTCCAATTCCCTATCCGGCTAGATTAAAACAAGACAAGGAGGATGTGCAGTTTAGAAAATTCATCAACATCTTCAAACAACTCCACCTCAACATCCCGATCGTTGAGGCTTTGACACAAATGCCGAAGTATGCCAAGTTTCTGAAAGAGCTTCTCACAAATAAAAGAAAACTTGAGGAAGAAGGCACCGTGGCACTCTCGGGAAATTGCTCGGCCATTTTGGAGAAGAAGCTCCCACAAAAATTGAAAGATTCGGGTAGCTTTATAATCCCATGTGTGCTTGAGTGGGGAGTAAAGGAAAATGCACTAGCGGATTCGGGGGCAAGCATCAACGTTATGCCTTACACCATGTACATGAAGCTTGGTTTGGAAGAGCTCAGACCTACAAGGATGACTTTGCAATTAGCGGATCGATCAACAAGAAAACCCCGTGGGATTGTGGAAGATGTGATTGTCCGGGTGGACAAATTGGTGTTTCCTGTAGACTTTGTGATCATGGACATAGATGAAGATGTGGAGATACCTCTGATCCTCGGTCGCCCCTTTCTAACCACTTCTGGAGCTCTCATCGATTTAAAAGGAGGAAAATTGACTTTAAGGGTTGGGGAGGAAGAAGTAATTTACACATTACCGGCGGCCATGAAATATTCCCTTGACCATGATGACACATTGTATTTTGTTGATGAAACTGATCGGTTAATTTCTACTTGTGTGCAGGAGGTATTATCATTAAATCCTTTGGATGAATACTTAGAGGAGGTGGAGGACAAAGAACAAGAAGAACCCTACAATTCCCTTCCAAGTCACAATTTGAAGAAACCAAAAGAGGAAGCGATATGTACCAATGCCAAGGAAAAAGAGAAAAAAGAATCAATGTTGAAGAAAATTTGGAGGGAGGTCCGAGGAAAGAAAAGAAAAGGTACCAACCCTCGTCGTTCAAAGTCTCTAGGAGGGAAAGTAAAGTTCGAACCCCTCTTTACTCATGAAAAGTGTAATGTTTTCTCTTTGATGTCATTGAACTTACCGGTCAACAATAGCAACATTCCAAGGATGATCGGGGGTAACTTCAAACTTTTTGAACCCCCATGAGGTAAGTGAGAAGGTACGTCAGGCTCGTGACGTTAAACAAGCGCTTCTTGGGAGGCAACCCAAGTGTTCGGGGGTTTTCAATTCAATTTTCATATTTTAGTTGTTCATATCTACTTTGCATTGTGCTAGTTTCCTTATCTGTTGTGCATTTGAATAAGTCCATCCTCAAAATTTTTGCTCTCATCATGTGTGTTGTTTTATATTTTTCCTTGTTGTGCCTACTTGTTGTATTGTCAATTTATGAGTTTATTCGAGTCTTTTGCGTATCTCTTCCGAGTAGGAGGTGTTTTGGATCATGTTATTACTTTCCCGGAGAGTTTTAGATTGCGTTGAGACCCCAAACCAGTTTCCCCAGGTCCTCACGTCCCTAAAGGGGCCGTGAGGGAGGCCATGAGCGATTCTCCAGTGAAAATACACTAGAGTTCACCGCCCCCCTCACGGACGTATAGGGGGCCGTGAGACACTGGACAGTGAATTTTACTCGCGGGCTGGGGTTTTGCACTAGGCTTCACGGCCCCTCTCACGGCCGTGAGAGAGGCCGTGAAGCTCGGCCTAGTGGCTTAACCCCCCCCCCCCCCCCCCCCCCCCCCCCCCCCCATTCTTTGGTTCTTTGGGTCTTCTTCTCCATTCTCCCTTCATCTCCACCATTTCCCCTCCCCTCTTTCCATCATTTCTCAACCAAATCTCTCCATTTTTCATTCTAGATCACCTCCTAGACATTTTAAGACCTCGATCTAGTGATTTACTAAGAGCTTCAAGCAAGTTCCACCAAGGATTCACCGGTAAGCTTTTCGGTGCCCTAGCTTTCTCTTTCTCATTTTCTCTTGAGTTCATGGAGCTTTTTGGTGGATAAATTCATGCTTTTATCATGTGTTGGTGGTGTGATTGTTGTTTGTTCAATTTCCATTGAATTCTTGTAAAAAGTTTTCGATTTTCATGATGGTAATGAAATGCTACACCATGAATAGTGTCCATACAGCCCCCTATACGGCCGTATGGACCCTATTCATGGCCATTTCTTATTTGTTTCTTGCTTCTTGTGTTATTTTTGGTGTTGTATTGAATTGGTTTAGGCTTGATGAAGATCTTATGTGTTGTAGGGATGCCAAACTTCAAGAGGGTTGCTTCAAAACGTCCACGAGCTTCAACACAAAATCCCGAGGAGCCTACGTTCAAGCACCCCCTTCACATGGCACATTACGAAATTTTGAAGACTAAACCCTTTGGCACCGCATCCTGCACCGACAAACCTGTCCCACCTGTTATCGACGAGCCGTTTTGTTCTTGAGCATGGACACTTATTTCTCTTTTAGCAGCATGTTGTTTCTATTTATTGTTGTTTTCTTTATTTTCTGCACGTGTGTTTATTTGTTTTGAATAAGTTGGGAAGGGTTATACCCTGAACAACACTTTGTAGAACTCTAGTTGCTTTTATTTAGTTGTGTGTTTGACCGCTCCCTAGTATTAATCTTTCATGTTTTATTTTTTTTTTGGAATGATGGTTTTGCCCTTGCGCTTTGCAGGGCATTGAAGGGAATTTGGTGAGCATCTCCACATTTTGTGGGAGCCAGACCTGACATTTAAAGCTCGCCGTACACTTTTGTCGGGTCACACTTCGCCATTTGTACAAAATAAACCGGGGAAGTTCGTTTTCACCCTCCTCCTTTGTTATTATTGTGTATATTGCCTCTATTTTCATGATTAGTGTACATTGAGGGCAATGTACAACACTAGGTGTGGGGATGGGTATATTTACATGTATTAGGTCAACTTTACATGCTAGTGTCATTAATGATGGCTTGTTACTTTCTTGTGAGATTCTTCAAGTATGAATTAATGATTGATGTGAGTTACATTTTTTTTTTGTTGTGCTCTATTGAATCCCGTTTCACCTCTAGTATTGTTCTGTGCACTGAGTCTTTTGTTGATGCCCTGGGAATAGCCTGCTTGACTTTCTTAACTCTCTTGTATGCCTAACACACAATTTTGAGTACTTAGCCTTAGACTACTAAGTTCTATCCTTCAATGAACTCTTTAGAACTTCTAAGTATTTTTGAGCTAGTTCTAGTTTGTTACTTGGGGTGCAGTCTAAAAGTTTGATCTAGGGTAAAAAAAAAAAAAAAAAAAAAAAAAAAAAAAACAAAGGTCTATGTCAGTATTCCTCTGCTAATGGAGCATGAATGCGTCTATGTAGACTGTAATCGAGTAGTTGGGTGACTCTTGTGCCTAACCAACATGTGCATCCTCCAGAAAGATTTTTGTGCAGTCTACGTTAGGTGGACTCGAAAAAAAAAAAAAAAAAACCTAGTGATCTCTTGGACTGCCTACTTGAGTTCGTGAGTGCAAATGGGATTTAGTCTCAAGTTGTAGAATTAGAAGGATCTTAATTGTTCATTGGAGTGGCACTTAGCTTTTTAAGACTTAGTACTCTGTACTTGTGGAGTGATTAGCATATAGAGCTGTACTGATTGAAGTCATAGGGCTAGACCATGTCAGGGCAAATGAGATGAAAGATTCTCTTACACTGTACAGACATATAAGAGGTGAGACAAGATCTGTTTGTTGTACGTATTGACTGTAACTCAACATCTGTGTATCATGACTTTATACTTGTGGAATCTCGTATTTGTCTGAGCCGGAGATGTACATTTAGCCACTTATCTGTCTCCTTATTTTTCATGATTTGTTTGCTTGGGGACAAGCAAACGCTTAGGTGTGGGGATATTTGATAAGTGTCTAAATGTAAATGTTTTAATATACATATTCTGTACACTTAGCATGTATTTTGTTAAGAATTGATGCCTGTTTTGTGCTTAATCGACTACTATTTATGTTGTAGGACACGGGGGAGCCATGAGGAGCACGAAAATGCAATTTGGGCGAAAAAAGATGAAATTCAGGCGTCGCAGCACTGTAGCATATTTACTGTAGGTGGAGCACTGTAGCATTCTTACTGTAGCAGTTGCTGTTGCATCTGAGGAGTTTTGGGCTGGAAATGATGGAAGTGCATAAGAGTAAATAGTGCAGCATACGGGGCCGTATAAGGGGCCGTGAGCATCAAAAGACAGTGATTTTATACTAGGGTTCACGGCCCCCTATCCACCCCGGGATACACCCCCATATGAGACAAGTTTTGCCTTGTCTTTTCCTACTTATCCACCCTGGGATCCATCCATCCACCCCGGGATACTGCGGGAGTATTTATAGATGTTTTTGAGGGCACAAAAGGGGGAACTTCTTGGCCGGCATCTAAAAGGGAAGAAACGAAGAAATCTTGAGGAGACGACAATTTGGAGCCAAGGAAGAAGGCAAGAACATCATTTTGAAGGGGAGAAGCTTCACCATCAAGGAGGCAAGGATCCAAGTCAAGGGAAGCGTCATTCAGCATCTCTTGGACGGGGGAAAGCGTCATTCGGCCGGACCTCCACCTCCTCCTTCATCATTTCATCTATGGAGTGTCATTTATGAGCTTTTTAAGTGATTTACTTTGTATTTTTGTTGTTACTTGCTTGATGGCACACTAGACCCCCAAGGCCACCGGATGTTGGTGAACCTTGGGGGGTTTATCATGTATTTTGGATGATCTTTACTTAATTGCAAGCTTGGTTTGGTTTAAGATTTAGTTCATTGTGCTTCATGTCTAGAGCTACCATATGGAGAGATCCGTAGTTCTTTCTTGAATTATACACGTAGATGTGACCTACTCACGTGTATTAGGTCATTAATGAACTAAAAGGGGTTACTTGTATCGGCACACCGAGAAATTATGTGTCGATAGCCCTCCGAGCTATAAGGATAGACTAGGGTTTAGTGTATCCTTATTTTGGGATCTCCTTGTACTTAATGCAATCGTAGGGATGTTGGTTAGGAAGAGATTCCAACCAATATCCGTATGGGATTAGGGTTCAATCACCGAGAAATTGGGGTTGATCTAATCTTGAGATCCTTCGGTCTAAATCAACCAAGCTACCTTTTATCCTTCATCCATGTATCATGATGACCCCTCAAGGGGATCCACATCCATAGGCCTTTACTCTTCATTGTAGCACTTGCAACCACATTGTATGCTTTCAATTCTATTTAATTATATCGTATTTATTTCTTTGCTTCAGTAGAACATACATCCATGCTTGTGTGGTTAGGTTAGATAATAGGCGATGGAGGAGTAAAAGTAGCTCCTTAGCCCCGTGGAATACGATCCTCGTGCTTTTGTGCTAGGTATTACTTGGCGATCCCGTACACTTGCGGGGAAGCAATCAAGTTTTTGACCCCCCCACTTAGAGTAGTACATTGCCCTTAATGTACCTAAGTCAACAGCAAAGAAAGAATATGCAATGAAAATAAAGAAGGTGGGTTCGTGAACTTCCCTGAAACAAGTGTTGTGGGATTCGGGGAGCATGAGGTCGGGGTGGCTTTTGCCTCAGCAACAAATAAGGTGGAGAGAAAGAAAAATGTGACATCTAATTCAACCTGCAAGGATAAAAGACATCGAATCAAGCATCCATCATTGCCAAGAAAGGAAAATACAGAATTGAAAAGCATTAATATAAGTTTTCAAAACAAAGGGAAATAAAACAAGTGGTAGGGATAAGCCCAAACCAAGTAGACTAGAACAACAAGCAAACTAGAATATAAATGTAGCAAAGACAAGCAAAGAAACACTAAAGGAAAGTGAGCTCTTAATCCCAATTGTCCCAGTCATCCATAGGTGCAGGAGGTGCCATAATGTCGGGGGAAGGAGGCTGCTGCAGAAGGGCGATGATGCTCTGTTGGCCCCATAAAAGTTCTTGCTGCCCCTGAATAAGCCTGGTGATGTCTTCCCTATGGTGTCGCTGTATGTCACGAATCCCTTGAAGCTCTTGATGCAGTTCAGCGATAGTCGATGAGTGATCAGTACGTGGTCTCGGTCGTCTTGCCTGTGAGGTTGCCGGTGAAGTAGGGTCCTCGTCAGAGTTAGATGAAGACCCAGCTCGAGCAGCAAGGAAGTAGGTGGACCCTTGGCGCTTGACAAGGCCAATGGCTCGAAGGGTTTGGATTCCAAGTGCAAGAGTGCCACCAACTCTTTCCATTGAACGGACGCGACCCAGTGCATTCATGTGCTATAACATGAGCGAAGTTGATCCGATGGCAATTTATCATGTTGTACATGATCAGGAGGTCCATACGAGATACCACACCAGTGCTATCGGCCTGCCCCATAAGAGATCGGCTCATGAGCGCATGGATATAGCGGTGGGCAGGATTATGGAGAAGAGATGCCTTTTTAGAGTCCTGCCCCAAAAGCGTCTCGGTTGAACATGGGCGGGGAAGTCCAAGGGTAACTCGGGGTAATGCATGTCGTTGATGAAGTCATGATCGTAGATGCCTAAGTAGTTCGCGAACTCACCATAGCTAATAGATTTCGCCTCACCATTGACTTGAAACATGATGCCACCCAGGCAACGAAGGTTTGATTGGCTTCAAATGTACTTAGGACCTCCAATGTGAGTTCATGATACACAGGTTCATTAATATCAAACATGGCGAGCCATTGATCAAATCCCACTAATTGTCGTACTTCATTGGCCAACCCCACATGTTCTAGCACTTCCTAATCGATAATATGGTTTTGGGCAAATGGTTTTGTTTTTAGGATATCATAACGCTCTTGAAAAGTTTCATTGTCAAAGTGCATTTCCGATGAAGACCCTGCTTTTGTCTTGGTGTGTTTGCTTGACGAACGTTTGTTCGGCATCTTGCCTGTAACCACAAAAATATGAATCAAGCAATGGTACAACTTCATAATGGCCTAATAGGTATGAGTCAAGCAACAAGTTTTGAAAATGAATGGGACGCAAAAGATAACATGATCATGAGTTATTAGAATGCATTACAACAATTCACACAAGTCCCACTCATGTCTACAACCCAATGAAACATGGAATTCATTATCATCCATGGAAACCAATGCACAATCACACAAGTATCTAAAGCTTAACAAAGGGTCTAACAATTTGGAGTAAAAGCCAAAGAAAATACAAGCATGGTTTCATGAGAGTTTCATGCCTACAAGAACGATACAACCACAAATTACCAACATCCATCACCAAACAACACACAAACAAGGGATATGAAGACTCATTCAAGTTAAAATAAACGAAAAAGATAAGAGATGAGATCATACCTTGCAAGGATGGATGAAATAACCAAGAAAAGGTTGGCAAAAACAAGAGGAGGAGGTTGTAGACCAAAGCTTGAAAGCAACCAAGAAGATGAAACTCAAGAAAATTCCTTGAAAGCTTGAAGAAATTCAGAATTTTTGAGAGATAGAGAGGGTTTTCAAGGCTGAAATGGGGGTATATGAAGAAATAAGATCAGGTCAAGGGGTTTAAAAAGAGGGAGAAGAGGACAAGTGGCATGTTTGTGCCACTTGTCTCTCGATGGTGTGCGGGCCGCACACCAGCCCGCACACCCTTCTGGCTTGGGTGTGCGGCCAAGTGTGCGGGCCGCACATCACCCCGCACATCCTTCTGGCAAGGGTGTGGGGGCTATATACAGCCTGCACAGCGCACTGTTGCTTACTAAAAACCTCAATTTCAGCCTCCAAACATGTAAACAATGAAGAACATGCAACTCAAGCTTAACTTGGACAAAAATTACGGGTTTTTAACCCCAAAACATAAAAGAAATCACCAAGATGAAGGTGAAACAAGGACACAAGAATTTAGCAACATTGGAAGAAACGAGAGAAATAGCTCAAAATCCAAGGGACAACACAAGAAAAACTAAAATACGGAAATGGAAGAGTACGGAAATGTAAAAATTTTGGGTTGCCTCCCATGAGCGCTTGTTTAGCGTTGCAAGCCTGACGTTTGAGTCTTGCAAAATCAAGGTGGTTCAAAAGGGAAGATTTTACCTGACGCATCGGAAGTTAATGAATTCTTACCGAAATATGGCTTGAGGCGATGCTTGTTAACCTTGAACTGACCTTTTTCTGGGTGATGGATTTCAATTACGCCTTGGGGTGAGATACTAGTGACTGTGTACAGTCCTGACCATCGCGACTTAAGCTTCCCTGGAAATAGACGAAGTCGGGCATTGTATAGCAACACTTGATCTCCTTCCTCAAACTTCTTGCCCTGTTTACTATTTTTATCGTTGTACTGCTTCACTTTGTCTTTATATATTATCGAATTCTTATAAGCCAGGGTCCTCCATTCATCAAGTTCATTCAATTGCATTTTTCTCTTCTCCCCAACAAAGTTGAAATCAAGATTTAGGAATTTGGTTGCCCAATATGCTTTGTGCTTAAGCTCTACTGGAAGGTGACATGCCTTGCCATAAACTAAGCGATATGGACTACTCCCAGTAGGTGTTTTGTATGCTGTGCGATAGGCCTATAGTGCATCTTCCAAGTGATCCACCCGATCCTTACGATGATGAGCGACGCTTTTTTCTAGGATTCTCTTGAGTTCTCGGTTGGACACTTCGGCTTGACCACTAGTTTGTGGATGATAGGCGGTAGATGTGTAATGGGAGACGCCATATCTCTTAAGAATTTTCGCAAATTGGGAATTACAAAAATGTGCTCCCCGGTCACTGATGATTGTTCGCGGTGTTCCAAACCTGGAGAACAACTTTTTCAAGAATTGCACAACAACTCTGGCATCACTAGATGGTAACGATTTAGCTTCCACCCAATGAGAAGCATAGTCCACCGCGACTAGAATAAACTTGTGTCCCCGGGATTTGGAAACGGTTCTATGAAATCAATCCCCCACACATCAAAAACCTCACAGACTTGAATGATGTTCTGAGGCATCTCATCCCGACATGATATGTTCCCAGTTCTTTGGCAATGGTCACAAGACTGAATGTGCTTCTGCGTGTCCATGAAGATAGTGGGCCAAAAAATCCCAGCATCAAGAATTTTTTTAGCTGTTCGATTGGTGCTGTGGTGCCCCTTAGTTGGTCCTTCATAACAATGTTTAATAATGTCCATCCCTTCTTGTTGTGACACGCACCGCCTAACCACTTGATCGGCACAAACAAGGAATAAGTAGGGTTCCTCCCAAATGTGATGCTTAAGATCAGTGAAAAACTTCTTTTTCTGTTGGTAACTGAACCACTTTGGAAGAATGCCCGCTGCTAAATAATTAGCAATGTCTGCGATCCAGGGTTGATCTTCTTCCTGAGTCACCTGAACACGGAACAATAGTTCCTCCGGAAATGAGTCATTGATCTCACCCTCCATGGTGGATGATAAGCAGTTGTTCTCAAGTCGAGACAAATGATCAGCAGCTAAATTTTCAGTGCCCCGCTTGTCTGTGATTTCCAAGTCAAATTCCTGAAGCAGGATCACCCAACGGATCAAACGTGGCTTAGCATCAGTCTTGCTCAGGAGATATCGAAGTGCTGAATGATCAGTGTAAACCACTACTTTGGAAAGCACCAAATAAGGCCTGAACTTGTTGAAAGCAAAGACCACCGCAAGGAGTTCCTTTTCAGTGGTAGTATAATTTTCCTGAGCCCCAGTGAGAGTTTTGCTTGCATAATAAATAGGATGGAAATGATTGTCTTTCCTTTGCCCCAGAACTGCTCCCACTGCAAAATCACTAGCATCACACATTAATTCGAATGGTAGCTCCCAGTTTGGTGCGACGAGGATAGGTGCCTAGATAAGTTGATTCTTTAGAGTAGTGAAAGCAGTCAAGCACTCCAGGGTGAAATTGAACGGCACATCCTTCTCAAGGAGCATAGTCAGTGGTTTTGCAATCTTAGAAAAATCTCTTATAAATCTCCTGTAAAACCTGGCATGCCCCAGAAAACTTCTAATTGCCTTGACAGAGGCCGGAGAAGGGAGCTTCTCAATGGCAGAGATTTTTGCCTTGTCTACTTCAATGCCATCACCTGAAATTTTATGTCCCAAAACTATCCCTTCCTTTACCATGAAGTGGCATTTTTCCCAGCTCAGCACTAAGTTGGTGTCCTCACATCATTCTAAAACACGCTCCAAGTTCTTCAAACACAAGTCAAATGAGCTCCCATATACAGAAAAGTCATCCATGAACACTTCCATCGTGTTTTCAACCATATCCTCGAAGATAGCAAGCATGCATCTCTGAAATATGGCAGGGGCATTGCACAACCCGAAAGACATTCTGCGATAAGCAAATGTACCATAAGGACAGGTGAAGGTAGTTTTTTCTTGGTCTTTAGGAGCTATGGGAATTTGGAAATATCCGGAAAAACCATCTAGAAAGCAATAATACTCGTGTTCGGCCAATCTTTCGAGCATCTGATCAATGAATGAAAGTGGGAAGTGATCCTTGCGAGTGGCGTCATTGAGTTTCCTGTAATCAATATAGACTCTCCAACCAGTGACCTGCCAAGTAGGGATGAGCTCGTTCTTCTCGTTGGTCACTGCCATCATGCCCCCTTTCTTTGGTACCACCTGGGTGGGACTGACCCAAGCACTATCAGAGATTGGGTAGATTATGCCGGCGTCTCGCAGTTTGATCACTTTAGCTTTCACCACTTCTTTCATATTTAGGTTCAACCTCCTTTGTGGGAGGGCCGACGGCTTGTGGTTGTCTTCCATTAAAATTTTATGAGTACAGAAAGATGGGTTTTTCCCCCTGATGTCTGAAATTTTCCATGCCAAAGCCCGCTTGTGTTTCTTTAAAACCTTTAAGAGTTTATCCTTGTTCTCTGCTGACAGGCTAGATGAAATTATGACCGGCAGCTTAGAATTCTCTTCAAGAAATGCGTACTCAAGGTGCGGGGATAATTCTTTCAACTCCAATTCTGGTGGTTCATCGATAGATGGCTTTAGCCTGTTCATGCTATCACGTTGTATTCTCTCAAATTCTTCCATTTCATCTGTGGAGCTTTCCGATTCGGATTCTCTTTGAATTTCATAAACAAATTCCTCGGGTTCTGAAAAACTTCTTTTCTCATCAGCGTGGCTAGGCGGTCGATCGTGGATCCCACTCTGCGTAACATCTGCATAGATAACTTTATTCATGAGTTGAGAAAAAATTTCATCGTTGCTGAGGTTCCTTTCTTTATGATCCACAGTGCTCAAATCAAAGATTCCATCATAAACTAAAAACTGCTTTGTCCATCGATCCAAATAATGAGAGGTAGGTTCTCTCAAGTATAAATCCATCGATGCAAAGAGTAATAATGAAGCACCTGGAAAACAAAAATTAGAAATATATCAGTTGATATGTACAAAAGATAGAAAATAAAAGCAAGAAAAGATGGATAATTACAAATGAAAGTGAAGTGACTAGAGCAATGATCCAAAAGTTTTCCTAGTATTATCGGATGGTCCCTGGCAACGGCGCCAAAAAACTTGATGGGCGAGCGCGCGACTAGCTACAGAGCTAGCACGCGACTCCCCGGTCGCAAGCGCACGGGTCATCAAGTAATAACCTCACAAGGAGGGTCGTATTCCCTAGGGCCTGAGATCTACTATTAGTTCCTTTTGAAAGTCACTTTCTAGTCGATTGAAACAAGGTTGAAGCAATATCAAAATAATAAAAACAAGTAAAGAAATGCAAATAAAATAAAGCTCAATTCGGAATAAAGTTAGAGACTAAATACGAATGATCATGGGAATCAAAAAGCTAGGGTTGGCTTGGTTTTGGTCCGCTAGACTCGGATGTCGACTACGCCGGAACCTCCGTAGTGTAGTCCTAATCCAGTACGGGTTCCTCTATCTAGAAGATACCCCTACGATGTCAATGAGAACAAGGAGTCTTGATTAGGGTTAATCTAATGCACACTCTCGGCTAAATTAACCCTAAACGCGCGGGAGGCTACTAACACCCGGAACCTCCGGTGTATTAATACATGAAACCCTCTTTAAGTCATCAAGTGACGTAATACAAGCTAGCATCCCGCCAAACATGTATCATTCGAAATCAATTCTACGGAAACCATCCATTGTAGAATGAACAACAAGATGATGAATTAAAACCAAACAACCAAAACAACTCAATCATTCAAAGCAAATAAAGATCATTTATACAAAGTCTCCTCCCAAGATTCACCGGGAGCCCGGTGGCCTTGGGAGTTTAGTTCGGCATTACAAAATGTAGGAGTTCATCATACAAAGATTCCATCAAACAAAAACAAGAAAAACTCCCTCAAAGCTGTTGGCTAGGGTTGATGGTGTAGCTCGTCGGATCCGCGCCGGCGAGCCCTTTGATGCTTGTCAACGTTCTCCCCTTCTTCTCTCCTTTAATCCTAGTCGAAATCGCCTCCAAAAATGATGAAATTAGGTTTAGGGTGTGTGGAGGTCGGATGAGAACAAGAATCCCCAAAGAATACCTGCCAAAAACCCTCAGTTTTGCTTAAATAACCCGATGGTGTGCGGCCACTGTGGGGGCCGCACAGGGGCCGCACACTGGCCGCATACAGTTCAGTGGAAGCTATGTCTTCGCGTGGCTTGTGACGTCCGCGGCACGTATGGTCTCCATTTCTTCTTCAATTCTCCCCGGAATCGCACAAACAAGGCTTATCCTTGCAAAAACGGCCATGAAACCCTGAAATAAAAAATAAATACATTAAACGCACCAAAAGTCATCAAAACCCTAATACAAGTTGCATGAAAGTATACAAAATTTTCAACTAAAACACAATGTATTTAGACACTTATCAGTAATAAAATACCCTGGTGAGTGGGTAGTCGTATCCACAGGGAATAGAGATTTGAGATATAAGTATTCACTATTTAGCTAACGCGATGTGCGAAAAGAAATCAGTGAGTGAGTGCGAGAATAATTGGTGAAAGTAAGAATTAAAAGAGAAGTATGGAAGATGAGAGAGTGCAAGTAAGAGTAGAAGAGTAAGACAAGCAATGAGAGAAGATGGGTATCCAGACAAGCTACCCCTATGACTTATGCTTCTAGTGCAAGACAATACTATTATACCTTCCTATTGATGTTAATTGAGTCGAGGAGATCCTTAAACACACGGTCCCAAATCTAAGGTCCACTGTGACTAATCCCAACACTATGCCTCGGCATTAGGTTTCACTACAAACCTTTACTCTCGTTGACCTGTCAACTAAGCCCTAGGGGAGTTTGTCTTCTTAAGCCTTACACTATGTGGAATTGCTTTAGGTTCTAGGGATTCCTAGTGATAGACCCGGTTCCTATATGTAGTTCAAACCCTTTGGTCCAGGTGAGAGAACCCTAGTCTAGATTAAGCCCCAATACTAAGATTCACTACAACCCTTCACTCTGTTGCTCGTGTAACTAAGCCCCAGGGGAGTTTATCTCCTAGCACTTCACTCTATCTTGACCACTAATGAATCATGTAACACGAAGGTAGGGAAAATCACATTGGAGGGGAAAGGGGATGTTCCGCTACCTCACGACTCACCCTCTCAACCCTCTTCCATCCTAAGTAGTCTAACCCTATAGGAGTTGTCACACCTCCAAAGGATTACCTAAATTGTTCTCAACCCTAGTGTCATGGCTAAGGGAAAACAATAACAAAATAAATCAAGATTGAAACTCACTTTTATTCATCAATAATGGAAAAGCATAATAGCAATATCAAAGAAACATAATAGTCCCAGGGTTAACAAATCCGAATACCCACAAGGGGTTTAGCTCCTCATGGAGCTATACAAATCCATCAAAGTAATAATAAGAACACAAATTGAATGCATAAATGAAAACCCCCTTGTGTGCGATGTGGCCGTGGTCATGTGCCGCCGTCGGATGTTGATGTCGACGCTGATGACGAGCTTCAAACCTCCAAGAAGTCCTCTCCAAACCCTCTCCGTTCCTCTCCAGAAGTTAGGGCAAAGAAGAGCCAAAATGATTCCCCAAATAGTCTCCAAAATGGGCTTTTATAATGTTGAGTCACGGCTGAAATTTGAGTTTATCGGGATTTCACACGGCCGTGTGGAATTTCCACATGCCCGTGTGAACTTTCTGGTTTTCTGAATTTCGGCCGAAAATGAACAGCCGCTTGCTACAGTGTTTTTGCTACAGTATGTTGCCGAAATGCTCCCGAATTCGTCGTTCTTCATTGAGGCCGTTGAATTGGGCACACAATCAACGGTAGATCGTGACAATTGCTTCAAATCTCCTAATTTGGTGAAGTTCTCCTTGTTAGCACAAGCTAGACTTATTTTGAATGTGACTGCCTTTGTACCCCTCCAAAGGAGGTTGGCACACACTCACAAGTCTATACTCATGCCGTGCTCCTTGCTTACTCATGCCGTGCTCCTTGCTTAGTCTAACCTTCACATTATCTTCACAACCCTACATTGCACAAAAGTAAACAAATGCGAAATTTTTAGTGATAAAATCTGATTAAATTAATGCTTACTGCAAGATAATAACGCTTCGCATTACTATAACACGAGCACTTATCAACCCCCTTGTGTGCGATGTGGCCGTGGTCTTGTGCGGTCATCGGACATTGATGTCGACGCCGATGACGCGCACCAAACCTCCACGGAGTCCTCTCCAAACCCTAGCCGTTCCTCTCCAGAAGTTAGGGCAAATGATAAGTGCTTGTATTATAATACCGTGAAGCGTTATTATCTTACATTGAGCATATCTTTTATCAGTTTTTATCACTAAATGGTGTGTATTTGTGTACTTGACACGACCTTTTGTGTGTGTACCGCAAGTGCACGGCCTTGTCGAAGTAATAAAATACCCTGGTGAGTGGGTAGTCGTATCCACAGGGAATAGTGTTCAGAAACAAGTGTTATCGCTATTTAGCTATGATGGGAATTGATGACGAGAAAAGTATGTATGTATAGATATAAAAGAAAATAAAAGAGTGCAAGAAGAATAATGAGGGTAGGAGAGGTAATCGATATAACGATGGGGTACCCGGACAAAGCTCCCCCTAGGACTAATGCTTCTAGTGCAAAACTTGTATTATGCTCTACAATTGATGCCTATTGAGTCGAGGATATCCTTAAACACACGGTCCCAAACCTAAGGTCAACCGTGACTAACCCCAACATTATGTCCCGGCATTAGGATTCACGTCAACCCTTCACTCTGTTGATTGCTCAACTAAGCCCCAGGGGAGTATATCTACCTAAGCCTAACACTACGTGGAGTTGCTTTAAGCTCTAGGGATTCCTAGTGATAAAACCTGTTCCTATGTGTAGTAGTTCTAACCCTTTGGTCCAGGTGGAAGAACCCTAGTCTAAATTAGGCCCCAGTGCATAGGATTCACATCACCCCAAAACCTTGGGGGAGTTTGTCTACCTAGCACTTCACTCTATTTCGACCTCTAATGAATCAAGGAATCGGAGGTAGGGAGAAATCACAACGGAAGGGAAAGGGGTACGTCGCTAGCTCACAACTCTCCCTCTCAACCCTCTTCAATCTTAAGGAGTCTAACCCTATAGAGGTTGTCGCACCCTCAAAGGATAACTTAATAGATTCTCAAACCTAGTGTCACATCTAAGGGAAAACAATAACAAGATAAAATCAAGATTGAAACTCAATAAAAGAACATCAAATTAAGAAAGCATAATAAAAGTCATAGAAACAATATCATCCTAGGGTTTACAAGTCCGAATACCCACTAGGGTTTAGCTCTCCATGGAGCAATACAAAATCAATAAAGAATTTAAGAAAATATGCATGAAAACCATAAAGAAAACCCCCTTGTAGATCGTATCGATGGTCTTGTGTAGTCGCGTGTCTTCTCCAACGAATCCCTTGTCAAGCCTAGGGCACACCTCGCCAAATCAATGCCGATGAGAGCTTCCCCAATAGCTTTCTTCCAAAGGATGTCGATGTCGATGCCGTTTAATCGCCTCCAAAGACCTCCAAGAACCTCTCCAAACACTAGCCGAAAGCCCCCCAAAAGATATCCCAGTGATAAAAGGGGAGGTCCCCCAAAAGATCTGAAAACGGGCTATTTATAGGCTGAAATCGGGCTGAATTCGGGCTGAAATCGGACTTCTGTGAAAATCCAGAAATTTCACACGCCGTGTGTTAATTCCACACGGGCGTGTGGAAATTCTGGAATCGTGATTTCTCGGCACCTGTGAACAGTGTTTTTTTGCTACAGTATTCCTGCTACAGTACACGGCCATGTGTTAATTCCACACGCCCGTGTGACGTCTCTGGTTTGCTGGAAAATTAATTCACACGGTCGTGTGGAATTTCCACACGCCCGTGTGAACTCTCTGGAATTCTGAATTTCGGCAGAATGTGAATAGTAACTGCTACAGTATTCCCGAATCCATCGTTCTTCATCGAGGCCGTTGAATTGGGTACACAATCAATGGTAGATTATGTCGATTACTTCATTTCTCTTCATTGGTGAAGTTCTCCAATGCTACACGAGTTATAGACTTTTCTGAGTGTGACTGCCCTTGTGCCCCTCCAATGGAGGTTGGCACACACCCACAAGTCTAGACTCCTGCCTTGTTCCTTGCTTGGTCTGAGAACTTCTCAACAATGGCGAACATAACCTATTCTTGCTTCTTTTTCTCTAAATCTTCTCCATAACCCTTCAATGAACAAAAGAACACAAATACACACTAATTAGTGATTAAATCTGAGAAAAGTAATGCTCAATGTAAGATAATAATACTTCGTATTACTATAACACAAGCACTTATCAGTACTCTTGTGCATTGAAGGTTTGTGGAGCTAAATTGGAGAAGAAGAATGAAATTAGGTCATGTTCGCCAATGTTGGTAAGATTTCGGACCAAGTAAGGAACAAGGCACGAGCTTGACTTGTGAGTGTGTGCCAACCTCCTTTGGAGGGGCACAAAGGCAGTCACATTCACAATAAGTCTAACTAGTATAGCTTAGAAGAACATCACAAAAAAGGAGACTTGAAGTAATCGACACGACTTACCATTGTTTGTGTGCGCAACCAATGGCCTCAATAAAGAACAACGGATTCGGGAGCATTCCGGCAAGTTACTGTAGAAGCACTGTAGCTTGTTATTGTAGCAAAAATCAGGGTTTCAGAGAATTCACACGGGCGTGTGGAAATTCCACACGGCCGTGTGAAGCCCCCGATAAGTCCGATTTTAAAGCCGCGATTCAACATTATAAAAGGGGATTTTGGAGACCTTTTGGGATTTCTTTTGACCTATCTTTCTCCTCAACTTGGGGAGTGTGGCTAGGGTTTTTGGGAGGATTTTGTGGAGGTTTAGCGTGCGTCATCATCATCGTCACCGACGTTCGACGGCCGCACAAGACCACGGCCACACCATATACAAGGGGGTTTTCATCAATGTCTTTGATTTGTACTTTCTTTTCTATTTTGGTGAACATGTATAGTTCCATGAGGAGCTAAACCTCTTGTGGGTATTTGGACTTGTAAACTCTAGGGTTTTTATGTTTATTTGACATTGCTATTATGCTTTTCCATGATTGATGAATAAAAATTGAGTTTCAATCTTAATTTCATCTTGTTAATATTTTCCCTTAGATGTGGCACTAGGGTTGAGAACAATTTAGGTTACCCCTTAGAGGTGTGACAACTCTTTGAGGGTTAGACTACTTAAGATTGAAGAGGGTTGAGAGGGAGAGTTGTGAGGTAGCGATGTACCCCTTTCCCTTCCGACGTGGTTTCTCCCTACCTCCATTTCCTTGATTTCACAGCGGTTAAAATAGAGTGAAGTGCTAGGCAGATAAACTCTCCTTGGGCTTAGTTACGCAAGTAACAGAGTGAAGGATTGAAGTGAATCCTACGCGCTTGGGCTTAATCTAGACTAGGGTTCTTCCACTGGACCAAAGGGTTAGAACTACACATAGGAACAGGTTTTACCACTAGGAATCCCTAGGACTTAAAGCAATCCCACGCAGTGTGAGGTTTAGGTAGATATACTCCCCTAGGTCTTAGTCGTGTGAGCGACAGAGTGAAGGGTTGACGTGAATCCTAATACTGGGGCATAGTGTTGGGGTTAGTCACGGTTGTCCTTAGGTTTGGGACCGTGAGTTTTAGGATATCCTCGACTCAATTAACATCAATAGGGAAGTATAATAGCATAGTCCTGTACTAAAAGCATAGATCCTAGAGGCAGCTTGTCCGGATACCCTATCTCATTCATTGCTAGTCCCCTCTATTCTCTTTTACTTGCACTTTCTGATCTTCCATCTTTCTGCTTAATTTCTTGTCTTTTATGATGTCTGCTTCTAGATTCACTCATTCATCCAGATATTGCTTTTCCATACACTGCATAGCTTAATTAGTGAAATCTCGTATTCTAAATCTCTATTCCCTGTGGATTCGACTACCTTCTCACCAGGGTAAATTTTATTACTTCGATAAACCCGTGCACTTGCGAGATACACGCAAAGGATCGTGTCAGCAAAGAAGAGCCAAAAAGATCCCCAAAATAGTCTCTAAAACGGGCTTTTATAATGTTGAATCGCGGCTTTAAAATTGAACTTGTCAGGATTTCACACGGCCGTGTGGAATTTTCACATGCCCGCGCGAACTCTCTGGTTTTCTGAATTTCGGCTGAAAGTAAACAGTAGCTTGCTACTGTGTTTTTGCTTGAGTGCTGCTACAGTACTCACCGAAACACTACCGAATTCGTCATTCTTCATCGAGTCCATTGAATTGGGCACACAATCAATGGTAGATCGTGTCGATTACTTCAAATCTCCAAATTGGTAAAGTTCTCCTTGTTAGCACGAGCTAGACTTATTGTGAATGTGACTGCCTTTGTGCCCCTCTAAATGAGGTTGGCCCACACTCATAAGTCTATGATCATGCCTTATTCCTTGCTTAGTTTGAAAATCTACCCAACAACGGCGAACACGATCTAACTTTGTTTCTTTTCTCCAATTTATCTTCACAACCCTACAATTCACAAAAGTAAACAAGTGCACACTTTTTAGTGATAAAATCTGATTAAATCAATGCTCATTACAAGATAATAACACTTCGCATTACTATAACACAAGCACTTATCAAATTCGCACACACTTACACATTTTTGAGTTGTTATCCTTTTCGATTCAAGTTTTTAGCTAGAGCAATGCTAACCCTATGCAATGTTTTAAATTCCCCTACTTGTAGAATGCTTCCTTTGCATACTTTTGGTGAACCTAAGGCTGAGCACTTTCAATTGTTCTTCCTAAGTACTTTCACGTTTTATTTTTTCTTGAGGACAAGCAAAAGCTTAAGTGTGGGGGAGTTTGATAAGTGCTTGTGTTATAGTAACGCGAAGCATTATTATCTAACAATGAGCATCTCTTTTATCAGATTTTATCATTAAATGGTGTGCATTTGTGTACTCTTATGCATTGTAGGTTTGTGGAGCTATTTTGAAGAAGAAGAAAAAAGTTAGATCATGTTTGCCTTTGTTATGGAGTTTTCAGACCAAGCAAAGAACATGACACGAGCTTAGACTTGTGAGTGTGTGCCAACCTCCTTTGGAGGGGCACATAGGCAGTCACATTCACAACAAGTTTAACTCGTATGGCTTAGGAGAAGTTCACCAAGAACGAGATTTGAAGCAATTGGCACGATCTATCATTGATTGTGTGCCCAATTCAATGGCCTCAATAAAGAACGACGAATTCGGGAGCCCTTCGGTAAGCTACTGTAGCAACAATGTAGCAAAACACTGTAGCAAGCTAATGTTCACTTTTAACCGAAAATCAGCATTCCAGAGAGTTCACACGGGCGTCTGGAAATTCACGCGGCCGTGTGAATAAAATCCAGTGACCCAAAAACTTCACACGGGCGTGTGGGAATTCCACGGCCGTGTGAAGCTCCGATTCAGCCAATTTAAAGCCGCGACTCAACATTATAAAAGCCCGATTTGGAGACTTTTTATATATCTTTTGACCTATCTTTCTCCCCAACTTCTTGAGAGCGCGGCTAGGGTTTCAGAGAGGACTTCGTGGAGGTTTGGAGCGTGTCATCGGCATTGTTACTGACGTCCAGCGGCCACACAAAACCACTCCCACATCATACGCAAGGGTGTTTTCATCAATGCTTTCAATTTGTGCTTTCTTTTATATTTTAATGAATTTGTATAGCTCCATGAGGAGCTAAACCCCTCGTGGGTATTCGGACTTGTAAATCCTAGGATTATTATGTTTATATGACGTTGTTATTATGCATTTCCATTATTGATGAATAAATTCGAGTTTCAATCTTAATTATCTCTTATAATTGTTTTCCCTTAGCCGTGACACTAGGGTTGAGAACAATCTAGGTTATCCTTTGGAGGTGTGTCAACTCCTATAGGATTAGACTACTTAGGATTGAAGAGGGTTGAGAGGGTGAGTCGTGAGATAGCAGAACGTCCCCTTTCCCTTCCGGTGTGATTCTTCCTACCTTCATGTTCCATGATTTCTTAGCGGTCAAGATAGAGTGAAGTTCTAGGAGAGGAACTCCCCTGGGGCTTATTTGGTCGAGCAACAGAGTGAAGGGTTGAAGTGAATCCTAGTGCTGGGGCTTAATTTATACTAGGGTTCTTCCACCTGGACCAAAGGGTTAGAACTATACATAGGAACTTGTTTTATCACTTGGAGTCCCTTGAACTTAAAGCAATCCCATGTAGTGTGAGGCTTAGGAAGACGTACTCCTCTAGGGCTTAGTTGACAGGTCAACGAGAGTCAAGGGTCGTAGTGAAAACCTAATGCCGGGGAATAGTGTTGGGGTTAGTCACGGTTGACCTTATGTTTGGGACTGTGTGTTTAAGGATATCCTCGACTCAATTAACATCAATAGAAAAGTATAATAGCATAGTCTTGCACTAGAAGCATACGTCCTAGGGGTAGCTTGTCCGGGTACCCTATTTCAATCATTGCTAGTCCGTCTTTCTATTTAATTTCTTGTTTTTTTTATATTGCTTTCATATTCACTCATTAATTCTCTTCACACACACCGTACATTAGTTAGCTAATTAATGAAACCTCGTGTGTTAAGTCCCTATTCCCTATGGATTCAACTACCCACTTAACAGGGTAAATTTATTACTTCGACAAGCCCGTGCACTTGCGGAATACACGCAAGGGGTCGTGTCAGCAACCAGTGAGCATTTCCTCTTTGGGAGAAGGGACCCTTGTTGATCATTTTTGTTTAGAGCAGAACATGAATTGTGAATTGGGCAGTGTATGGGATGAATTTGATAAATCAGCTCTAGCTTTTTCAAGGAGAGGTACAGAAGAAAACCTAGAGAAGGTCCTTGCTCAGTTTGAATCATGTTATTAGGAGCAAAGGCAAGAAGTCTTTTCAGTGGGAATTGAAAAGCTGATAGAGAAAGCTTGTGAGTTAGGAATTGCAATGAAGTTTCAGGATCAACTCACTATGCATGGTTCGGAGAAGATTTTAGACTGTGTTACTAAACAACAAACAAATCAATTTGAAGAGATTGACAGTTTAAAGTAGAGTCGACTTTGACCATCAATTGAAGAGCCACCTGAGTTGGAATTGAAAACACTTCCAGAACACTTGGAATATGTATTTTTGGCAGAAGAGATGAAGTTTCCCATGATAATAGCATCGAATCTTTCTTTGGATCAAAAGGCTAAGTTGGTGAATATGCTGAAGAAACACAAGCCCACCATTGCGTGGAAAATTGCATATTTAAAAGGAATAAACCCTTCATTCTGTACGCATAAGATTTTGATGGAGGATAACCTCAAGTCAGTGATCCAACCTCAAAGAAGATTAAACACGAATATGAAGGAAGTTGTCAAGACAGAGGTGGTGAAACTACTAGATGCGGGGATTATCTATCCTATATCTGTTAGTGCTTGGGTGAGCCCGACGCAAGTGGTTCCAAAGATAGGGGGGATGACAGTGATTAAAAATGAAAAGAATGAACTCATCACAACTAGGACAGTAACAGGATGGAGGGTGTGTATTGATTACAAAAGATTGAACGATGCAACCCAGAAGGATCACTTCCCATTGCCTTTTATTGATAAAATGTTGGAGCGATTGGCAGGGCATCAGTTTTACTGCTTCCTCGATGGGATGTTAGGATATTTCCAAATTCCTATAGCTCCGGAAGATCAAGAAAACACAATATTTACTTGTCCCTACGGGACTTTTGCTTGCAGACTGATGTTGTTTGGACTATGCAACGCACCCACTACATTCCAATGTTGTATGACGGCTATTTTTGATGAACTTCTGGAGAACATAATGGAAGTGTTCATGGATGATTTCTCTGTGTTCGGTGAATCCTTTGACATATGTTTGAAGAATTTAGAAAGAGTGCTGATGAGATGTGAGGAGACAAACCTTGTGCTAAATTGGGAAAAGTGTCACTTCATGGTTCAAGAAGGTATTGTTCTCGGGCACAAGATTTCTCAGATAAGTATGGAAGTGGATAAGGAAAAAATTTAAGTCATAGATAAACTTCCTCCACCATCAAATGTCAAGGGAATTCGGAGTTTCTTGGGGCATTGATAAGTGCTCATGTTATAGTAATGCAAAGCGTTATTATCTTGTAATGAGCATTAATTTAATTAGATTTTATCACTAAAAAGTGTGCCTTTGTTTAATTTTGTGCATTGCAGGGTTGTGAAGATAAAGTGAAGGAAAGGAACGAAGTTAGATCGTGTTCGCCATTGTTGGGAAGATTTTTGGACTAAGCAAGGAGCACGGCATGAGTAGAGACTTGTGAGTGTGTGCCAACCTCCTTTCGAGGGGCACAAAGGCAGTCACATTCACAATAAGTCTAACTCATGCTAACAAGGAGAACTTCACCAATTAGGAGATTTGAAGCAATCGGCACGATCTACCGTTGATTGTGTGCCCAATTCAACGGCCTCAATGAAGAACGACGAATTCAGGAGCGTTTCGGGACAATTACTACATCAAGTTACTGTAGGGAAATACTGTAGCAAGCTACTATTCATCCTCGGCCGAAATTCAGAATTCCAGAGAATTCACACGGGCGTGTGGAAATTCCACACGACCGTGTGAATTAATTTTCCAGTAAGCCAGAAACTTCACACGGCCGTGTGGAAATTCCACACGGCTGTGTGAAGTCCCGATAAGTCCGATTTTTAAAGCCACACTGAACAATATAAAGAGCGATTTTGGAGACTTTTAAAATATCTTTCGACCTATCTTTCTTCCCAACTTCTGCAGAGTGCGGCTAGGGTTTTGGAGAGGATTTCATGGAGGTTTAGAGCGCGTCATTGGCATCGTCACCGACGTCCGGCGGCCGCACAAGACCACGGCCACACTATAAGCAAAGGGGTTTTCATCGATGTCTTTACTTTGTGGTTTCTTTCATATTTTGATGGACATGTATAGCTCCATGAGGAGCTAAACCCCTTGTGGGTATTCGGACTTGTAAACTCTAGGGTTATTATGTTTCTTTGACATTGTTATTATGGTTTTCCATTATTGATGAATAAAAATTGAGTTTCGATCTTGATTTCATCTTGTTAATGTTTTCCTTTAGACGTGACACTAGGGTTGAGAACAATCTAGGTTGTCCTTTGGACGTGTGACAACTCCTATAGGATTAGACTATTTAGGATTGAAGAGGGTTGAGAGGGTGAGTCGTGAGGTAGCGAAGCGTCTCCTTTCCCTTTCGATGTGGTTTCTCCCTAACTCCGTTTCTTTGATTTCTTAGCGGTCGAGATAGAGTGAAGTGCTAGGTAGATAAACTCCCCTGGGGCTTAGTTACGCAAGTAATAGAGTGAAGGGTTGAAGTGAATCCTACGCACTGGGGCTTAATCTAGACTAGGGTTCTTCCACCTGAACCTAAGGGTTAGAACTACATATAGGAACAGGTTTTACGACTAGGAGTCCCTAGAACTTAAAGCAATCCCACGTAGTGTGAGGTTTAGGTAGATATACTCCCCTGGGGCTTAGTCGTGCCCGCGATAGAGTGAAGGGTTGACGTGAATCCTAATGCCGGGGCATAATGTTGGGGTTAGTCACGGTTGTCCTTAGGTTTGGGACCATGTATCTAAGGATTTCCTCGACTTAATTGACATCAATAGGAAAGTATAATAGCATCGTCTTGCACTAGAAGCATAGATCCTAGAGGTAGCTTGTCCAGATATCCTATTTCATCCATTGCGAGTTTCTCTCTATTCTCTTTTACTTGCACTTTCTTATCTTCCATCTTTCTATTCGATTTCTTGTCTTTTATTGTATTTGCTTCCATAGTCACTCATCGATTCTTATCTTTCCATACTCCACATAGCTTAAATAGTAAAATCTCATATTTTAACTCCCTATTCCCTATGGATTCGACTACCCACTCATCGGGGTAAATTTTATTACTTCAACAAACCCGTGCACTTGTGGGATACACGCAAGGGGTCATGTCAGGCATGTAGGGTTCTATAGGCGGTTCAACAAGGATTTTTCAAAAATCACACAGTCATTGACTAAGCTCCTCGAAATGGATGCTCCGTTTGATTTTGGGGAAGAATGTACAGTAGTCTTTGATGTGTTAAAGGAAGAACTAGTTCAAGCCCCAATCTTGATCACACCGGATTGGAATGAACCGTTTGAGCTTATGTGCGATCCATGTGACTATACTATCGGAGGAGTTTTAGGGCAGAGGAAGGGTAAGTAGTTCCAACCCATTTACTATGCTAGTAAGACTCTTACAGGTGCGTAAGAGAAGTACACTACTACAAAGAAGGAGTTATTAGTAGTTGTGTTCGCCTTTGATAAGTTCAGGCCGTATCTCATCTTATCGAGAGTCATCATGTTTACAGACCATTCAGCTCTTCGTTACCTCATGAACATCGCTGATGCAAAACCAAGATTGATCCGTTGGATATTGCTCTTATAGGAGTTTGATATGGAGATAAAGGACAAGAAAGGAACTGAAAACGTGGTGGCGGATCACTTGTCTCGGTTAGAGGGTAGTGTTGGACAAGAATTATCAAGCAAAGAAATCAATGACTTCTTCCCGGAGGAGCACTTGTATTCGATTCTGAACTCAGCATCATTAGGTGATACTCCATGGTTTGCAGACTTTGCCAATTACTTGTCAGGGAAGGTCCTTAAGCAAGGGCTCACGTTCCAACAAAAGAAGAAGTTCTTTAGGGATCTGAAGAACTATTTTTGGGATGATCCATTCCTCTTTCGCATCTGTGCAGACCATATAGTTCGGAGATGTGTATCGAGGAAGAAAGGATGGGATATTCTTGCTCATTGTCATTTAGGACCAGTCGGAGGGCATTATGCATCAAGTAAGACCGCAGAGAAAGTCTTGGCTGTGGTGTTTTATTGGCCGATTCTCTTCCGTGATGCACACTGACACGACCTTTTTGCGTGCGTACCGCAAGTGCACGGCCTTGTCGAAGTAATAAAAGTTACCCTACCCCGGTGAGTGGGTAGTCGAATCCACAGGGAATAGGGATTTAAAATACGAGAAGTTGCTATTGAGTCGTGTGATGTACGAAAAGAAACAATGATCGGAGTGATGAGTGAATTTATGGGAACTAGAGTAGATGCAAAGCAAATAAATCGAAAGATGAAAGAGAGAAAAGTGCAAGAAACGAGTAAAAAGAGAGAGACTAGTAATAAGTGAAAATAGGGTATCCGGACAAGTTACCTCTAGGACTTATGCTTCTAGTGCAAGACTAGTGCTATTATACCTTCCTATTGATGTTAATTGAGTCGAGGAAAAACCTAAAACACACGGTCCCAAATCTAAGTTCAACCGTGGCTAACCCTAACACTATGTCCCGACAATAGGATTCACGTCAACCCTTCACTCTGTTGATTGCTCAACTAAGCCCCAGGGGAGTATTTCTACCTAAGCCTAACACTACGTGGGATTGCTTTAAGCTCTAGGGACTCCTAGTGATAAAACCTGTTCCTATGTATGATAGTTCTAACCCTTTGGTCCAGGAGGAAGAACCATTGTCTAAATTAAGCCCCAGTGCGTAGGATTCACGTCACCCCAAAACCTTGGGGGAGTTTGTCTACCTAGCACTTCACTCTATTTCGACCTCTAATGACTCAAGGAATCGGAGGTAGGGAGAAATCACAACGGAAGGGAAAGGGGTACGGTGCTACCTCACAACTCTCCCTCTCAAACCTCTTCAATTTTAAGTAGTCTAATCCTATAGGAGTTGTCACACCTCCAAAGGATAACCTAGATTGTTCTCAATCCTTAGTGTCACGGCTAAGAGAAAACAATAGCACAAGAAATCTAAAATTAAAACTCGAATTTATTCATCAATTAATGGAAAAGCATAATAACAATGTCAAAGAAACATAATTATCCTAGAGTTTTACAAGTCCGAATACCCACGAGGGGTTTAGCTCCTCATGGAGCTATACATGTTCATCAATTTATGAAAGAAAGAACAAAATAAAGACATCAATGAAAACCCCCTCGCGTATGGTGTGGCCGTGGTCTTGTGCGGCCGTCGAACGTCGGTGACGATGCCGATGACGCGCTCCAATCCTCCACAAAGTCCTCTCCGAAACCCTAGCCGCCCTCTCCAGAAGTTAGGGAGAAAGATAGGTCAAAAGATTCTTCAAAAAGTCTCCAAATCGGCTTTTAATAGGCTGAGTGCGGCTTTAAATTTGAAGTTATCGGGAATTCATACGGCCGTGTGGAATTTCCACACGCCCGTGTGAAGTTTCTGTCTTTCCTGAAAATTACTTCACACGGCCGTGTGTTAATTCCACACGCCCGTGGGAAGTTTCTGGCTTGCTGGAAAATCAATCCACACGGCCGTGTGTTAATTTCACACGCCCGTGTGACGTCTCTGGTTTGCTGGAAAATTAGTTCACACGGCCGTGTGTTAATTCCACACGCCCGTGTGAATTCTCTGGAACCTTGATTCTTCGGCAGGAGTGCACAGTAACTTGCTACAGTGATTCGCTGCAGTAACAAGCTACATTGTTGCTACAGTACTTTCCGAAATGCTCCCGAGTATGTTGTTTCTTCATCGAGGCCATTGAATTGGGCACACAATCAATGGTAGATCGTGCCTATTGCTTCGAGTCTCCTTCTTGGTGAAGTTTTCCTAAGCTACACGAGTTAGACTTGTTGTGAATGTGACTGCCTTTGTGCCCCTCCAAAAGAGGTTGGCACACACTCACAAGTCTAACCTCGTGCCTTGTTCCTTGCTTGGTCTGAAAACCTCCCAACAACGGCGAACACGACCTAACTTCGTTCTTCTTTTCCAACTTAGCTCCACGAAACCTACAATGCTCAAGAATACACAAATGCACACTATTTAGTGATAAAATCTGATAAAAGTATGTTCATTTGTAAGATAATAATGCTTCGCGTTACTACAACACAAGCACTTATCACACACCAATTTGTTCTTCAATGTGATAGTTGCTAGAGGGCGGGAAATCTATCTCGGTGAGACGAGATGCCTCAGAACCCCATGCAATTCTGTGAGGTATTCGATGTTTGGGGTATTGACTTCATGGGCCATTTCCAAAGTCCAATGGGAACTAGTATATATTAGTGGCAGTTGACTATGTCTCTTAGTGGGTTGAAGCTCAAGCATTACCAACCAATGACGCTAGAACTGTGGTAAAATTTTTGAAGAGGTTGTTCACTCGGTTCGGAACTTCACGCATTATCATTAGCGATCGAGGAACCCATTTCTGCAACTACCAACTGGAGAAAGTGTTGAAGAGATATGGAGTAAGTCATCACCTTGCCACTCCGTACCATCCTCAAACTAGTGGCCAAGTTGAGATAACCAATAAATAGCTCAAGAGAATCTTGACAAAATCGGTAGAGCAAGGGAAGTGAGATTGGACTGAGCGTTTGGATGATACACTCTGGGCCCATCGAACCGCATACAAGACTCCTATCGGAACCACTCCGTATAATTTGGTCTATGGGAAGTCATGTCACTTACTGGTAGATCTTGAACATAAAGCATATTGGGCAATCAAGGCAATGAATTTTGATTTGAGAAAAGCCGGTGAATAGAGATTACTTCGTCTTAATGAACTTGATGAGTGGAGGTTGAAGGTGTATGAGAATGCTAGAATTTACAAAGAAAAGATTCGAAAGTGGCATGACAAGCATATCAAGTTGCCCCAGGAGTTCAAAGTCGGTGACCAAGTGTTACTATTCAACTCTCGGTTGTGACTATTCTCCAGAAAACTGAAGTCTAGATGGTTTGGCCCATACACAGTCATGCAAATATCACCTCACGGGGCAGTTGAGATTACTCGTATGGAGAAGGGTACATTCAAAGTAAATGGGCATCGGTTGAAGCCATACTTTGGCGGCGACGTTTGTAGCGATGACAAGGAGATATTTTTTCTTCAATCGCCATAACGTAAGGTAGGTACGTCAAGCTAAGTGACATTTAACAAGCGCTTCTTGGGAGGCAACCCAAGGTTTTACTGTTTTTCTAGGATCTAGTTTACTCTTAGCATGAATAAGAGTCTTAGTTTTGGTGTCATAAATTTTTAATGCATGTGCTGTGATTTTATTATGGATTGTTGATATTTTCGTGTGCCTAAACGTTTATTAATGAAGTTTGAGTCGGTTGAGAATGTTTTCCATGGTATCCGTTCGTGTTTTGATGGTTTTCACAGGCTCTAAGTAGTATATTTGTGTTTCTAAATTTTTCTGCAGAGCTTGTGATTTTTCTAAGTAAACCAGAAAAAACACACGGACGTGTGGAATTTCCTCACGGGCGTGTGTTACCAAATAGGGCTCAACCAGAGAGGGCACAGGGGCGTGACCTTACCCCTGTGAAAAACCTCAAGAGGGTCACACTGCCGTGTGAAATCTCACAGAACTTGGACTTTCATTCCCGAGCATCACAGGGGCCGTGTTAGTGCCCATGTCTTAATGCACACGGCCGTGTGGAAATTTCACACGGCCGTGTTGAAATTTCACACGGCCGTGTGAAATTCTGCAAAGTGTCCCCTTCCATCTCGAGAAAACACAGTGGCGTGTGGCTGCTCCTGTGGGAGAGCTTTTGAAAGGTACACGGCAGTGTGGAATTTTCACACGGCCGTGCGGAACACTTAGACTTTCTCGGGATGATCCAGAGAAGCCACAGGGGCGTGTGGGAGCCCCTGTGGTCGGCCTTGTGTTCTTGGCCAGGTTGGGCACATGGCCGTGTGGAATTTTCATACGGTCGTGTGAAATTTTCCAGAGACATTCTGTATTTTCCCGAGAGTCCACAGAGGCGTGTGGCATTCCCTGTGAGCTCCCCTGTGAAGGCACACAGCTGTGTGGGTACGTCACACGGCCGTGTGGGGTGTTTGAGAAAGTAACCAGGAAGGCCACAGGGGCGTGTACCGGCCCCTGTGAACCCTACTTTCAGAGACACACGACCGTGTGGATTCCCAGAACTTCATAAGTCAAGATTTTGTTTTGGTTTCCACTCGTGCCTTGACACGACCTTTTGCGTGCGTACCGCAAGTGCATGGCCTTGTCGAAGTAATAAAAGTTACCCCGGTGAGTGGGTAGTCGAATCCACAGGGAATAGGGATTTAAAATACGAGAAGTTGCTATTGAGTCGTGTGATGTACGAAAAGAAAAAATGATCGGAGTGATGAGTGAATTTATGGGAACTAGAGTAGATGTAAAGCAAATAAATAGAAAGATGAAAGAGAGAAAAGTGCAAGCAACGAGTAAAAAGAGAGAGACTAGTAATAAGTGAAAATAGAGTATCCGGACAAGTTACCTCTAGGACTTATGCTTCTAGTGCAAGACTATGCTATTATACCTTCCTATTGATGTTAATTGAGTCGAGGAAAATCCTGAAACACACAGTCCCAAATCTAAGGTCAACCGTGGCTAACCTCAACACTATGTCCCGGCAATAGGATTCACATCAACCCTTCACTCTTTTGATTGCTCAACTAAGCCCCAGGGGAGTATTTCTACCTAAGACTAACACTACGTGGTATTGCTTTAAGCTCTAGGGACTCCTAGTGATAAAACCTGTTCCTATGTGTGATAGTTCTAACCCTTTGGTCCAGGAGGAAGAACCATTGTCTAAATTAAGCCCCAGTGCATAGGATTCACGTCACCCCAAAACCTTGGGGGAGTTTGTCTACCTAGCACTTCACTCTATTTCGATCTCTAATGACTCAAGGAATCGGAGGTAGGGAGAAATCACAACGGAACGGAAAGGGGTACGGTGCTACCTCACAACTCTCCCTCTCAACCCTCTTCAATTTTAAGTAGTCTAATCCTATAGGAGTTGTCACACCTCCAAAGGATAACCAAGATTGTTCTCAATCCTTAGTGTCACGGCTAAGAGAAAACAATAGCACAAGAAATCTAAAATTGAAACTCGAATTTATTCATCAATTAATGGAAAAGCATAATAACAATGTCAAAGAAACATAATTATCCTAGAGTTTTACAAGTTCGAATACCCACGAGGGGTTTAGCTCCTCATGGAGCTATACATGTTCATCAATTTATGAAAGAAAGTACAAACTAAAGACATCAATGAAAACCCCTCGCGTATGGTGTGGCCGTGGTCTTGTGCGGCCGTCGAACGTCGGTGACGATGCCGATGACGCGCTCCAATCCTCCACAAAGTCCTCTCCGAAACCCTAGCCGCGCTCTCCAGAAGTTGGGGAGAAAGATAGGTCAAAAGATTCTTTAAGTCTCCAAATCGACTTTAAATAGGCTGAGTGCGGCTTTAAATTTGAAGTTATCGGGAATTCACACGGCCGTGTGGAATTTCCACACGCCCGTGTGAAGTTTTTGTCTTTCCTGAAAATTACTTCACACTGCCGTGTGTTAATTCCACACGCCCGTGTGAAGTTTCTGGCTTGCTGGAAAATCAATCCACACAGCTGTGTGTTAATTCCACACGCCCGTGTGACGTCTCTGGTTTGCTGGAAAATTAGTTCACACGGCCGTGTGTTAATTCCACACGCCCGTGTGAATTCTCTGGACCTTGACTCTTCGGCAGAAGTGCACAGTAACTTGCTACAGTGAGTCGCTACAGTAACAAGCTACAGTGTTGCTGCAGTAACTCTCCGAAATGCTCCCGAATATGTTGTTTCTTCATCGAGGCCATTGAATTGGGCACACAATCATTGGTAGATCGTGCCTATTGCTTTGAGTCTCCTTCTTGGTGAAGTTTTCCTAAGCTACACGAGTTAGACTTGTTGTGAATGTGACTGCCTTTGTGCCCCTCCAAAGGAGGTTGGCACACACTCACAAGTCTAACCTCGTGCCTTGTTCCTTGCTTGGTCTGAAAACCTCCCAACAACGGCGAACACGACCTAACTTCGTTCTTCTTTTCCAACTTAGCTCCACGAAACCTACAATGCTCAAGAATACACAAATGCACACTATTTAGTGATAAAATATGATAAAAGTATGTTCATTTGTAAGATAATAACGCTTCGCGTTACTACAACACAAGCACTTATCATGGCTCTAGTTCCTTCCACGCTAAACTACTCTCCAACCCTCTCTATCGTTCTCACGAGCATCTCTGAGCATTTTTTAGGTGTTTTTCGAAGTTTTCTTGCTGATTTCAAAGATTTCTTCATCCACACCGTCGGTAAGAACTTCAAGCCCTTTCTCTTCATCAATCTTAATTTATTTCATTCCTGTTGATTATTTCTCTTGGATTGCATGATTAAATGGTTTGGGAATATATTTACAAAGATTGTAGAATGAATATTTGCATGAATATGGCAATTTTAGCTCCACGACCATGCAGCTGTGTCCGGGCGACAATCCACACTGGCGTGTGGATCCCTGCAGAATTGCATTTTAATGATGGATTAACTGATTTTCTTTTAATTTCTTTGCAGGAATGGCACCTAGACAGAAGCAAGTGACCGGTAAGAGGCAGTTTGAGCCTTTAACCGAATAATTGGATTTTGCCACAACGAAGCACCGGATAAGATATCAAAGGTGGGCAAAACTCAAGTTTGGACTGTCTAGATACATAGATTTGAGCTGCTTAAGAACAGCTAAGTTGGGTAAGGATATGGCAGACGAGATTAAATAGCTTATAGCAGTGGGAAGTTGGAAGAGCTTATTGTCTATTCGGGAACCAGTTAACCGTTTACTTACTATGGAGGTACTTGCATCCTTTGAATTTGACAGATCACGTCAAAATTTGACGAGTGCCGACGCTATACAGTTTCGAGCTTTTGGGCACGACTATAGTATGTCTGTGACACAGTTTTTCATCCGCATAACCTTTTGGGCACGCTAGTGTACGGGGCCGCACAGTAGCTGAACAGTGGCTGCATAACCTTCTGGCTGTAGAGTTTCAGTCTCTTTACCCTTGTTTGTTGTTTCGATTATCTTAAGTGCTGTCATCGTTTTCCGTTTTAGTTTTCTTTGATTCTTCTTGTCAAGTCTTGGAGTTATTTTCCTGGTTTTTGAGGGTGTCTCGAGGAGTCTAGAGAGGGTGTGGGCTATACACAGGCCGCGCAAAGTTGTGCAGGGCTGTACACAAGCCGCACAGCCACTCCTGAGGGCTGTGCGGCCTCTGTGCGGGGTTACACAGAGGCAGCACACCCCAGGTAGAGGGTTGTGCGGCAGGTGTGCAGGGCTGCACACCACCCGCACAACCTTCTGCCTGTGGTGTGCGGCTGGTGTGCGGGGCCACGCGTAGCCCGCACACCGACCCGAGTTTGCTTATATAAACCTATTCCTAGCTTATTTTTCTTCATTTCTTCTGTCCCAACTTCTCTATCTCCTCTCCTCTCTTCCTCCATTATCTCTTGAGGTTCTAAGGCTGATTTAGAAAAAGTTTTACAGATTGAAACTTGGATCATCAAGTTGCTCATCCTTAAGACCAAGGTAAGCTCCAATCTTGTGTCCCTTCTTCCTTGTTCTTTGATGATGATGGTTAGGGTTGGGTGTGAACCCCTTCATGAGAGCTTGATTGTTATCTTTTTCTTTCCCTTTGATGGCAAATCTTGTGAGGAGTGATTGTATCGAGTTGTATGGCCTTGAACTCATGAAAATCCTTGAACCTTCTTAACCCTAATCCCGGTATTACTATAGCACAGAGCATGTTAGGTCATTCTTGCTTTCTTTGTTGGTTTTTTTTGAGTTGTGAGAGGCCTTCTTCTTGCTATAACTCTTTGATATGGTGTTTAGCAAACCCTAGAAGCAACCATTCCACATTTTGGGCATTCTTTCTTCATCATAGTTAATCTAGTGTTTAATGATGTTTGGTTGCTTGTTCTGGTTGCTCAATTACTTCTAGGAGGTGAGGCTTTGAGTAAGGGCAAAGAGCCAGTGGAGAAGTAACCTCGAGGCGTTTACTCGCCAAGTTTGGGAGTGGGAAATTACTAAAATTGACCTATGACTCATGCATGATGTTTTGATATTGGAATTGCTTGTTGAACAATGGATTTCCTATTGCTAAATTTCCTTGAAAGCTTTGATTGAAGTTTAGAGTTATGATGATTTATGAGATTAGCTTATTTCTTGAATTCTTGCAAAATTGATAAGTGCTCGTGTTATAGTAATACGAAGTGTTATTATCTTGCAATAAGCATTAATTTAATCAGATTTTATCACTAACAAGTGTGCATTTGTTTACTTTTGTGCATTGTAGGGTTGTGAAGATAAAGTGAAGGAAAGGAATGAAGCTAGATCGTCCTCGCCATTGTTGGGAAGATTCTTGGACTAAGCAAGGAACACGGCATGTGTAGAGACTTGTGAGTGTGTGCCAACCTCCTTTGAAAGGGCACAAAGGCAGTCACATTCACAATAAGTCTAACTCATGCTAACAAGGAGAACTTCACCAATTAGGAGATTTGAAGCAATCTGCACGATCTACCATTGATTGTGTGCCCAATTCAACGGCCTCAATGAAGAACGATGAATTCGGTAGCGTTTCAGGATAATTACTGTAGCAAAATACTATAGCAAGCTACTGTTCATCTTCGGCCAAAATGTAGAATTCCAGAGAATTCACACGGGCGTGTGGAAATTCCACACGGCCGTGTAAATTAATTTTCCCGCAAGACAGAGAATTCACACGCCCGTGTGGAAAATCCACCCGGCCGTGTGAATTAATTTTCCAGCAAGCCAGAAACTTCACACACCCGTGTGGAAATTCCACACTGCCGTGTGAAGTCCCGATAAGTCCGATTTTTCAAGCCGCACTCAACAATATAAAGAACGATTTTGAAGACTTTTAAAATATCTTTTGACCTATCTTTCTCCCCGACTTCTGGAGAGTGTGGCTAGGGTTTTGGAGAGGATTTTGTGAAGGTTTAGAGGGCGTCATCGGCATCGTTACCGACGTCCGGCGGCCGCATAAGACCACTGCCACAACATTCGCCAGGGGGTTTTCATCGATGTCTTTACTTTGTGCTTTCTTTCATACTTTGATGAACATGTATAGCTCCATGAGGAGCTAAACCCCTTGTGGGTATTCGGACTTGTAAACTCTAGGGTTATTATGCTTCTTTGACATTGTTATTGTCCTTTTCCATTATTGATGAATAAAAATTGAGTTTCAATCTTGATTTCATCTCGATATTGTTTTCCCTTAGATGTGACACTAGGGTTGAGAACAATCTAGGTTGTCCTTTGGAGGTGTGATGACTCCTATAGGAGTAGACTCTTTAAGATTGAAGAGGGTTGAAAGGGTGAGTCGTGGGGTAGCGGAGTGTCCCTTTTCCCCTCCGATGTGGTTTTTCCCTACCTCCATTTCTTTAATTTCTCAGCGGTTGAGATAGAGTGAAGTGCTAGGTAGATAAACTCCCCTGGGGCTTAGTTACACGAGTAACAGAGTGAAGGGTCGAAGTGAATGGTATGCACTGGGGCTTAATCGAGACTAGGGTTCTTCCACCTGGACCAAAGGGTTAGAACTACACATAGGAACAGGTTTTACCACTAGGAGTCCCTAGACCTTAATGCAATCCCACGTGGTGTGAGGTTTAGGTAGATATACTCCCTTGGTGCTTAGTCATGCAAATGATAGAGTGAAGGGTCGATGTGAATACTAATACCGGGGCATAATGATGGGGTTAGTCATGGTTGTCCTTAGTTTTTGGACCGTGAGTCTAAGCATTTCCTCGACTCAATTAACATCAGTAGGGAAGTTTAATAGCATAGTCTTGCACTAGAAGCATAGATCCTAGAGGTAGCTTGTCCGAATACCCCACTTCACCCATTGCTAGATGCTCTTTGACTTGCACTTTCTCATCTTTCATCATTCTATTCAATTTCTTGCCTTTTATTATATTTGTTCCCTATTCACTCATCGATTCTATTCTTATCTTTCCATACTCCACATAGCTTAAATAATGAAATCTCGTATTTTAACTCTCTATTCTCGTATTTTAACTCTCCACATAGCGGTCGTGTCAAGTTTTTGGCACCGTTGCCAGGGAATAGACGTTTTAGATATTTGTTTTTCACTATTCTAGCTATTCACTTCACTTTCTATTCCACACTTTCTTTATCTATCATTGTTCTTATTTTTTCTTTACTTTGCTTTGGCTTCAGGTTATGACCCGCGGGAACCCTTCGATTCTTGTTGAAGGAGACTCGGACATTGGAAAAAGAGCACATCGCAAGGGTAAAGAACCTGTACAAGAAGCTCCAAATCAAGCCGATATTGAGATAGAAGGGTCAGAAACAATGGCAGAACAAAATGAACAGCAGAGGATACTGTCCGACTTTGCTAGACCTGCAGTCATGGGGACCCAATCGAGCATTGTGAGGCCCCCAATTATGGCAATGAATTTTGAGTTGAAGCCGTCGTTCATTCAGATGTTGCAACAGTCTGCACAATTTAATGGGTTGGCCAATGAAGATCCCAACAGTCATTTAGAGAATTTCCTTGAAGTGTGCGACATGTTGAAGATTAATGGAGTAACGGACGACGTGATTTGTTTGAGAGCCTTCCCATTTTCATTGAAAGGAAAAGTAAGGCATTGGCTTCATTCATTATCGAGAGCATCCATTACTACGTGGGAGGAGATGGCCGAGGCATTCTTGGCTAGATACTTTCCATCGGGAAAGTCAGCAAGGCTCCGGAATGAAATATCATCCTTTGTGCAAATGGAATTGGAGTCTCTATTCGAGACATGGGATAGGTTCAAGGAGCTCCTTCGCAAGTGCCCACAACATGAATTTCCCGAGTGGATGATCATTCACACCTTCTATAACGGGTTAAATCCAAGTACCAAGCAACTCTTAGATTCGGCGACCAGAGGAACTCTAGGAAGCAAGACTCCTAATGAAGCCCGGCACATTGTAAAGGAGATGGCCATGAATAGCTATCAATGGAACTCAAGGGACAGGAAAAAGGTGGCCGGAATTCATGAGGTTGATGCGGTTACATCTTTGCCGGCACAAGTGGAATCATTGAGTAAGAAGCTAGATGCACTAGCTTCACCAAGAGTTGCGGCCATCACTACTTGTAACGGTTGTGGGGGAGGACATGCTTCGAGTGAGGCTGATTTTGTTAGAAATTCTTATAGAGGACAAGGCCAAGGCAACCCGTATAGTGGAACATATAACCCGGGGTGGAAGAACGATCATAATTTCTCTTGGAGCAATCAAGGACAGTCACAACAGAAAAATAGTGCACTACCAGGATTTCAAAGTCAACAAGCTTCGAATTTAGAAAGCCGAGTGATCGGGCTAGAAGGAAAGATGACCGACCTTGAGAGAGTACTCACACGGTTTGTTTCTTCATCGGATGTTAGATTTTCAGTCGATGGAGGCTACTCTTCGCAATCACACCGCCTCCCTACATAATTTGGAAAATCAAGTGGGGCAAATTGCGAAGACATTGGTGGAAAGGCCTCAAGGTAGCTTGCCTAGCAATACGGAAACTAATCCAAGGGAGCAACTAAAGGCAATCACCTTGAGGAGTGGGAAAGAGGTTGAGAGAAATCTCCCTCTAGAGAAGACAAAAGAAGCACCCGAAGTTGATGAATTAGGGAGAGAAGCACCAAAAGAGAAAGAGGTGGCACCACCACCCTACAAACCAAGGATCCCCTATCCTTCAAGGTTGAAGAATGACTAAGACAATGAACAATACAAGAAATTTCTGGGTATTTTCAAACAATTGCACATCAACATACCATTTGCGGAAGCATTAGCCAAAATGCCCAAGTAGGCAAAGTTCCTGAAGGACCTCTTAACCAATAAGAGGAAGTTGGAGGAGAGTGTAGCTGTAGTCCTTGATGCTAATTGCTCAGCCGTCTTACAAAAGAACATGCCGAGTAAGAGAAAAGATCCCGGGAGTTTCATCATACCTTGCAACATAGGCAATTTGGGTGAAGAGATGTCATTGGCAGATTCGGGGGCAAGCATCAATGTCATACCCTATACCTTCTTCAAAAAGCTAGGCTTGGGTAAGCCTAAACCCACTCGGATGACACTTCAACTCGCGGATCGATCGGTGAGGCATCCGAGGGGAATTGTGGAACATGTCTTGGTGAAAGTAGACAAGTACATCTTTCGGTGGACTTTAGTGTGCTTGATGTGGATGAGGATGTCGAAGTACTACTGATTCTTGGGAGGCTGTTCTTGTGCACTTCCAAGGCTTTGATAGACATGGACGGTGGAGAGCTCACACTTAGAGTTGGAGATGACAAGCTTACCTATCGCCTCGCCGAAGCCATGAGACATTCTCTCGATTTTAATGACACTCTTTATTATCTTGATGCTACTGATGAGTGTATTGATGTGGATGAGGATGTGGAAGTACCGCTGATTCGGGGCGTGACACTGTTCCTATATGTAGTTCTAACTCTTTGGCCCAGGTGAAAGAACCCTAGTCTCAATTAAGCCACAGTAATAGGATTCACTACAACTCTTCACTCTGTTGCTCGTGCAACTAAGTACCAAGGGAATTCATCTCCTAGCACCTCGCTCTATTTTGACCAGTAAGAACTCTTACAACACGGAGGTAGGGAAAATCACGCCGAAGGACTTCGCTACCTCTCGACTCATTCTCTCAACCCTCTCCAATCTAAAGTAGTCTAACCCTATAGGGATTGTTACACCTGTAAAGGATAACCTAGATGATTCTCAGCCCTAGTGTCACAACTAAGGGAAAATTAGTATAATATGCAATTGATGACTTAACCGCAAGCGCACGGGTCGCCAAGTAATACCCCTCACGCACGCGCGAGGGGGTCGTATTCCCAAGGGCCAAGGAACTACTATTACTTCCCTCTTTATCTATTTACTAGCCTAACAATTCGATTATCATGCAATACTTACAAAATGGAGAAAGAAATAACTAAAATGAAATCCAGGCTACTACTACACACATTTAGCAAACAAGGGAGAATCAAATATGCGAAGGCGTGATTTGGACAATGAATCCCCCATAGGGTTGTCATTAAGCCCTGAATTTAGGATGAAATGTTATGATGGTAGTTGGGCCAAGAGATTACTAAATTAGGTCACCCCGATGGTCACGGTGATAACCCCTAATCCGCTACGAGTATTGGAATACGGAATCACTTCCGCCCAAATCCTCGTACGATTGCCTTACACCTAGGGAAATCTCAAATTAGGGCCGAACTCAACCTAGGTCAAGCCCTAATGGTTGGAGGGGTACAAATACCCGATGGTCATGGCGTATTCATACATGTATTCCTTCCAAGCCTAGTGTGTCTAGTACAAGGGCGATGGTCACGCAACCGAGTACAACCTAGGAGTTGAAATACAGAGTTCTCATACAAATCAACACATCAAAGTACACAAGGCATGAACCACAAACTACAAGATTCCATAAAAGAAATACAACATCAAACAATGCATCAATAAAGATGATCATCCAAAATACAAACTACCAACCCCAAGGTTCATCATGTCCAAATCACAAATAAGTTAGTTCCTCATTGAAGAGGAAAACTCATACAAATACAAGGAATAACAAAACAAGAAATGAAGCAAGAAACACTGCCTCTAGCCTTGGAATCCCTTGATGGATGAAAACCTTGAAAATATGCCTTAATGCCTTGGATCTTCCCTCCAATCTCCTCCTTCGACGTTGTCTCCCTCTTGGTGAAGCTTCGTGCCGTAGATCACCGGAAATCGCCGCCAAAATGGGTGGGGCGGCGGCCAAAAAGTCTCCCAAAAGAATCCCCCTTTCAAAAGTGACAAAAAAGCCCTTAAAACCAATTCCAGTGAGCTATGCGGCCTCCCATGCGGCCCCGCATGCGGGGAGAGAAAATTCCCGAGAAATCCTGAAAATCGCGTAAGTTGCTACAGTTCCGCTACAGTGAAATTGCTACAGTACCACATGCGGCCTCTGCAGTGCCCGCATGGTAGCTCGCATGAAACTCTAGACTTAGCCGTTTCGCCAAAGTTTCGTGCTACAATGCTGCTACAGTACCAGGGCTCGAAAATGGTCTTTTCCCTGCCGATTTCTTCTAAAATCATATTGTTGAGCTCCCTACCGTATCTTTTGTGCCTGTAACACGAAATAAACTAATTTAGACCGAAAACGGGCATCCACACATACAAAATACTCTATAAATACGCAATACATACATAAATAATACGTACAGTTAGGCGTTTATCAAACATCCCCACACCTAAGCGTTTGCTTGTCCCCAAGCAAACAAACATGAAGAACAAGGGCAAGAGGATAAACGATTAACTATACGACCTCAAGCTCGACAGTGAAAGACCCCACAAGCAACCATAGAAGGAAAGACAGATAATGAGTTGTTTTATCGGCAACCGGGTAAAGATAGTCTTGTTTTATCTAAAGTGCACCTGTGAGTGTGTGCTGACTTCCAACCTCAACCTCCATACCATGGATCACCCGAAGGTGTCCAATCACTTCACACACAATGAAGTCGGCATTAATATGTTAAAAACACCCCTCAATACCCAGTTAAGAGTCCTTCGGGTCCTGAATAATACTTTGGCTCACAGACAAGATACCTTATTCTTTATTCTTTACTTACATATATATAAGGTTCTTTTTTTTTTTTTTTTTTTTTTTTTTTGCTGAGTCCGACTAACGTAGACTGCACAAAAATCTTTCAGACAGATGCACATGCTGGCCAGGCACAAGAGCCACCCATCCTACTTGATTACAGTCCACATAGACGCATTCATGCTGTAATAGCAGAGGAATACTGTCATAGAGTCCATTTTTTTTTTTTTTTTTTTACTTGTATCTCGTGCCCCCCGGTATAAAACCTGTTAAACAAACTCACTTAAGGCCAAAGAAAACAACAAAGCACCTCAAAAGCTCTTAAAAAGGCATTGAAAGTAGACTTTAACAAATTAATGCCGAAAACATTGTAATGGGTTAGTTGGAGTGTATGAGGTGGAAGTACATGTGTAAAAGTCTGTCAGTGCACTAAAGATAAAGCAGGACATCATTTAGGCACAATAATGAAATACAACTCATAACTGTCAACCCTTCATGCTAGGAAGTCCTAAACTAAGTATCATTGCTATCATAGGTGAAACAAGCATGCCTTTGCAAAGAAATTTTCAAAGTTCACGAGAAATACCAAATCCACCCCCCACTTTAAGATGCGCATTACCCTCAATGTGCCTAAGTATTAGCATGTAAAAATATAGACAATAAAAACATAGTAGGAGGGTTTCGTGAACTTCCCCGAGTCTCAAAACATTAGTCTTGAAGTCCATGAGATCGGGGTGACCACCGAAGCTTCAAGTATAAAATGGAGGAGGAGAGTGTGCTTGATGTTCAAATTTCACCCTGAAAGGTAGACAAGAACATCATCTCAAGGCATCTAATCACACACCCAAAAATAAAATATGAAAAGAAACAAGAACACACACAAACATGCAAGCAAACAACTAACATCACAAGAACAACTAAACAAGAAATGATCCAAGCAAGTTCTTTGTGCAATCAAGATCATGAAATCCAATTCTTTTCATTTCCAGTGTTGTAGGATATTTACAATGATGCTACAAGTGAACAAATAAATTCAAGAGAAATTTCAGCCCAAAGTTACTGTAGCACAGTCTCGAAAGAGGCAGAGTTTCCCCTTGTTTTTGAAGCCCAAAAATTTACAAACAATGTCTCAAAATACAAATAAATCAGAGATTACACATTCATACATCATTCCCCAAATTTTGAAGCAAGATAAGCATGAAAATCAAGAAAAAGAAACAAGTTTTCTTCAAAACACAAGTTAGGGCTTCAAAGCTTGAATTGGTGAAGATCGGTGAAGATGATGGCAAAACTCCCAATAAATCATGCAAATTAAGTCCTTGGAAGTAGGAGATCCGTGTAGAGGAAGAAAAATGGAGAAAAATGGTGAAAGAATGAGGGAAAACGGATGAGAAATGAGAGAGATATGAGGAAAATGGTGAAGGGGTACACAACTTATCATTCAGCCCTAGTGTCCATGCGGCCCCTTGTGTGGCCGCATGGTATCCCACATCAGGCTCGGGAAAATTCATGCGGTTCCTTGTGTGGCCGCATGACAGGCCCCACAAGGCTCGGGAAAAAACATGCGGCCTGCTATACGGCCGCATAGCAGGCCGCACAACTCTCTCCATGCAAATATGGGCACCAAACACCCCAAAATCGCATAAAAACAATGCAGAAATCACCCACAACACCCAAAACATGATGTTTAATGCATGAAGATGAATGATAACACAAAGAACTCGCAAGAACAATGAACAAACACAAGTAAATAAATTATGAAAATGACTAACTAACCACAATCACAAACTTAAAAACAAAGAACACTAAAGCAACCAAACACACCAAAAATACGAAAACACACATGCAATGAATTTTTATGCTTGGGTTGCCTCCCAAGAAGCACTTGTTTAACGTCATTAGCTCGACGTGTTTTACCTCAAGGGGGCTTGAAGACGGTGTGTTCCTCCCGGCTAGAAGTGGCATAAGAACTACCAAGAAAAGTGAAGCGTACCTTCCGGGATGGTGCCAAAGTGGAGACCAAGCATGAGTTACCTTTTGGCCTCCATGGAAAGAGCTTGGGCCGGGCATTACACAATTTAAACTTTGGCGGATCCTTGGATGGCTTGAACCTCCTCCTCGCCTCTACTTTGGTCCCGGCTGAATTTCCTTGGAGCATCCACAAAGCTTGTTTTGGCCTCCAAGAGAATAAGTAAGGTTGAAAAAATATCAAGCTTGGCATGGGTGGGTCCTTGGGGGGTGTAAACCTCCTACCCACATCTCCTTCTTCAACCATTGTCAATCTTCCTTTAATTACCCACAAGAATCATTTGGGCCTCCAAGGAAATAGTTTTGGTTGGGACGTGTCTAACCTCTGCATAGGTGGGTCAATGGATGGCTTCAACCTCCGACCCACAATTTCTTTTGTCCCAAATAAGTCTTTCTTATGCTTGGTTTTCTTGTTAGCTTTTATGCAAATGGCTTGCTCAAGTGCTATCAATGGTGCTCTTTTGACTCCCTCAACCTCCAAAATACCAAAGTTCTCTTCCTTCTCATTATAGGTTGTAGTTGGGCCTTCCATTGTTGGTTCACGACTTTGTTGTTCAACCCGGCTCTCTAGCTTGTGAAGAGAAGCTTGCACATCTGAAAGTGTGGCATGTATGGCCTCAAATCTAGCTTCATATTTGGTATCAAGGGGCTGAGTATTGTTCAGATTGGGCCCTAGCAAGATGTGCAACCTGGCTCTCAAAGGAATGAATAGAGGCTTGGACATTTCTCAATACGGTGCCAAATTCATCAAAACTTTTGTCTATTGATAAGTGCTTGTGTTATAGTATCGCGAAGCGCTATTATCTTACATTAAGCATACCTTTTATCAGATTTTATCACTAAATGTGTGCATTTGTGTTCTCTTGTGCATTGAAGGTATTGTGGAGCCTAATTGGAGAAGAATAATGAAATTAGGTCGCGTTTGCCAATGTTGAGATGTTCTCGGACCAAGCAAGGAACGAAGCACGTATTTGGACTTGTGGATGTGTGCCAACCTCCCTTGGAGGGGCACAAAGGCAGTCACATTCACAACAAGTCCAATCCGTGTTACTTAGGAGAATTTCGCGAAAGAAGAAGACTTGAAGCAATCGGCGCGACCTACCGTTGCTTGTGTGCCCAAGTAATGGCCTCGATGAAGAACAATGGACCCGGGAGGCGTTTCGGCAAGTTACCAAGCCTGTTCAGCTGAAGACCAGTGTTCCAGAGAAGTCACACGGGCGTGTGGAAATTCCACACGGCCGTGTGTTTTGCAATTTCAGCCATCCAGTGAAGACACACGGGCGTGTGGAAATTCCACACGGCCGTGTGAAATTAATTTTTCAGCCGAGACAGAAGCTTCACACGGGCGTGTGGATATTCCACACGGCCGTGTGAAGCCCCCGATAAGTCCAATTTTAAAGCCGCGATTCAACATTATAAAAGGGGATTTTTGCAACCTTTTGGGGGATCTTGGAACCGAACTTTTCCCCAACTTTCTGGAGTGCGGCTAGGGTTTCGGAGAGGGTTTCGTGGAGGTTCTAGCACATCGTCGGCATCGATTCCGAGGTTCGACGTTTGCACAAGACCACGGCCACACCAACTTCGAGGGGGTTTTCATCTATGTCTATGTTTTATGCTTTAAATTTCACATTGATGAACATGTATAGCTCTATGAGGAGCTAAACCCCCTCGCGGGGTATTCGGACTTGTAAACTTTAGGGTTCTTATGTTTCTTTGACATTGATTATTATGCTTTCCATCGTTGATGAATAAATTGAGTTTTAATCTTAATTATCTCTTGATATTGTTTTCCCTTAAACGTGACATTAGGGTTGAGAGCAATCTAGGTTTTCCTTTGGAGGTGTGACAACTCCTATAGGATTAGACTACTTAAGATTAAAGAGGGTTGAGAGGGAGAGTTGTGAGGTAGCAATGTACCCCTTTCCCTTCCGATGTGATTTCTCCCTACCTCCGATTCCTTGATTTAATAGCGGTCGAAATAGAGTAAAGCAATAGGTAGATAAACTCCCCTAGGGCTTAATTGCGCAAGCAATAGAGTGAAGGGTTGTAGTGAATCCTATATGCTGGGGCTTAATCTAGACTAGGGTTCTTCCACCTGGACCAAAGGGTTAGAACTATTTTTGTAGGAACAGGTTTAATCACTAGGAATCCCTAGAGCATAATGCAATCCCATATAGTGTGAGGTTTAGGTAGATGGACTCCCCTGGGGCTTAATCATCTAGGTGACAGAGCGAAGGGTGTTGTGAATCCTAATACCAAGGCATAGCGTTGGGGTTAGTCACGGTTGTCCTTAGGTTTGGGACCGTGAGTCTTAGGATTTCCTCGACTTAATTGACATCAATAGGAGAGTATAATATCATAGTCTTGCACTTGAAACATAGATCCTAGAGGTAGCTTGTCCGGATACCCCCTTTTACTCATTGCAAGTCCTTCTCGATTTTCCTATTTGCACCTCTTACTTTCATCCTTCTATTTAGTTTATTGCTTTGCATTATTTTTCACTCATCAATCCTATTATCGTTTCCCGTATTTCGCATAGCTTAATTAGTGAAACCTTATATTCTATCTCCCTATTCCCTGTGGATTCGACTACCTTCTCACCAAGGTAAATTTATTACTTCGACAAGGCCGTGCACTTGCGGTACACACGCAAAAGGTCGTGTCAAGTTTTTGGCGCCGCTGCCGGGGAATAGGCGTTTTAGATATTTGTTTTTCACTACTTTAGCTATCCACTTCGTTTTCTATTTCACAATTTCTTATTCTTCCATCACTCTAATTTGTTTCCTTTTGTATGTTTATTCTTTCTTGCGAGGAACCTAAATGGAAATTGATCAAGCTATTGAGCTATATTCTCGAGTTGAAGCTCTCAATACAAGGCTTGATAGATTTATTGCTTCACAACAACAAAGCAATCCATGCTACAACACATATCATCCAAATGAAAGGAGCTACCTAAATTTTTCATGGATTAATGATGGACAACATTGGGAAGCACCACAAGAGCAATTTCAAAAGGATGAGGTACTTGAAGAGGATGCACCTCAGTGGAAAAAAGCGATGGATAACTTTATTAAAGCATCCGATGCCTCTTGCCAAAGTATGGAAGCCATGCGAAAGTGTCATGAAGCCTCCTATAACAACCTTGAGAATCTATCAAGATGGATACTTGACACACTCTCCAAGGAACATGAAGTGCTTGAGCAAGCAACGCAAACTCCTTGTAGAGATGATGTGGTAGTGAACGATAATGAAGAAACGGGGCAAACTGATAAGTGCCTAAATACATCATGTTATAGCTATGATGTTCTTGTACATTCATGCAACTTATGTGTATTTTCGATGAGTTTTTGCGCACTTGATGTTTTATTTTTCATTTCAGGGTTTCAAGGACCAAGTGCGCAAGTTTTGACCATATTCGTGTCATTCCGGGGATGATTGAAGAAGGAACGAAGAGTTGGAGCACCCTGGAAGCCGGCGCGCCGCACACGGGCACATTTTTCTCGGCCGTGTGCGGCCACTGTGCGGGCTGCGCAGTGGCCGCACACCCTGGCCAGAAGGGTGTGCGACCACTGTGCGGCCCTCACAGTGGCCGCACAAGAGAGGCAGAAAGGTGTGCGGCCAGTGTGCGGCCCGCACACTGGCCGCACAGCACAGCCAGAAGGCTGTGCGGGCACTGTGCGGCCCGCACAGTGCCCGCACACCTTCGGGCTTTATATGCTTGTTCTGAAGAGTTTTTGGGGGGATCTTTTTTCTCATCCGGCCTCCACTTGTCCTAGACTTCATTTCACCATTTCTTGAGGGATTTTGGAAGGATTTTCGGCTAGATTCGAAGGAGAGAAGAAGGGGAAGACGTTGAGAAGCTTCATAGGGCTCGCCGGCGCGGATCCGACGAGCTACGCCATCAACCCTAGTCAACATCTTCGAGGGGGTTTTTCTTGTTTTTATTGGATGGAATTGTTGTATGATGAGCTCCTTAGTTTTGTGATGTTGAACTAAACCTCCCAAGGCCACCGGGCTCCCGGTGAACCTTGGGAGGAGACTTTGTATGAATGACCTATATTTTGCTTTAAATGAATGTGTTAGTTTGATTGTTTGGTTTTAATTCATCATCATGTTGTTCATTCTACAATGGATGGATTCCGTAGAATTGATTTTGAATGATACTTGTTTGGCGGGATGCTAGCTTGTATTAGGTCCTTTGATGAGTTAAAGAGGGTAACATGTATTAATACACCGGAGGTTCCGGGTGTTAATAGCCTCCCGCGCGATTAGGGTTAATTTAGCCGAGAGCGTGCATTAGATTAACCCTAATCAAGACTCCTTGTTCTCATCGACATCGTAGGGGTATTTTCTGGATAGAGAAACCCGTACTGGATTAGGGCTACACTACGGAGGTTCCGGGGTAGTCGACATCCGAGTCTAGCGGACCGAAACCAAGCTAACCCTAGTTTTATAATTATCTTGGTCATTCGTATTTAGTCTTCTCCCGGGGGAATCCTCGCCCGAGGCCTTCCATAATTATTGGATTCTTCATCTCTATTTTATTCCGGATTGAGTTTTATCTTATTTGCATTCCTTTACTTGTTTTTATTATTTTAATATTGCTTCAACCCTGTTTCGATCGACTAGAAAGTGACTCCCAAAAGGAAGTAATAGTAGATCTCAGGCCCTTGGGAATACGACCCTCCTCGTGAGGTTTATTACTTGACGACCCGTGCACTTACGGCCGGGTAGTCGCGTGCTAGCTCTGTAGCTAGTCGCGCGCTCGCTCATCAAGTTTTTGGCGCCGTTGCCGGGGAGCATCCGAGAATACTAGGAAAACTTTTGGATCATTGCTCTAGTCTTTTCGCTTTCATTTGTAATTATCCATCTTTTATTGTTTTTGTTTTCGTCATTTTTATATATTCACTAATATCTCTTTTGTCTTTTGTTTTCTCAGGCGTCCTGTGCATGACTCGTGCAAACCCCACTGGGTTTGTAGAGCCAAACGAAGAAATTGAACGCGTCATACACCAACGGTTGAGAGAAACTCAAGTGGGTTCCTCCTCGGGATCAGTTGATGCACCTGAATCAGTTCCTATAGCTATGGCCGAAGAGAGAAGAACTTTGTCTGACTATGAGAGGCCACAGTTTACTGGGGGAGGGTTTAGTGTGCAAGCTCCGGCTGCCAGTGCAAGTAATTTTGATTTGGCTAGACCAATCGGCATGATACAAAATTCAGTGCAGTTCGATGGCTTGGCCGATGAGGACCCGAATGAGCACCTATCCCGATTCCTCCAAATGTGCTCAACTTTCAAAGTCAATGGCCTATCTGATGATGCAGCTAGACTCCGTCTTTTCCCATTCAGTTTGCGGGGCGCCGCTTACAGGTGGCTCACATCACTCGCCCCGGGTTCCATAAAGACATGGGAGGAGATGGTAAACAAGTTTATGGGCCGCTATTTTCCTCCAAGCAAGGCTGCTAGATTAAGGCAAGAGATCTCGGCCTTCAGTCAAAGAGATTCCGAAACCCTCTTTGAAGCTCATGAGAGATTTAAAGACCTCTTGAGAAAATGCCCACATCATGGTTTCAAAGCTTGGATGCGAGTACAGATACTGTATAATGGCTTGAGCTACCAGAATCGTCAACTCATTGATGCCGCAGCCGGTGGATCCTTGAGTAGCAAATACCCCGAAGATGCCGAAGAATTAATTGAGAACATGGCACGAAATGAATCACATTGGGGTTCAAGGGCAAAATTGACTCAAGCTCGAGGGGTTCATGAAATCGACAGTAAAACCGCTCAAGATGCGAGGCTCGAAGCACTAGCGAAGCAAGTGAGCTTGCTTATGTCCGAGAGAACCGAGCGTTCGAGCACAAGTGTCAAGCAAGTAATGAATTGTGGAACTTGTGGAGGGGGACATGATGTTGCTAGTTGCCCCATTTCAGTCCCCGATGTCACCCCACTCGAACATGTTGACTATGTGAATCAGGGGCAAAAATTTCAAGGAAACCCCTATGGTGGAACATACAACCCCGGGTGGAGAAATCACCCAAATTTCAATTGGGGAAATCAAAGCCAACAAAAATTTACGCAACCACCAGGGTTTCAGGCACAATCATCACAAGCACCTCCAACGGAAAGGAAATTCACTACTGAGGATGTCCTAGCTAAATACATGCAAATCACCGATGCAAGGTTGAACACACTTGAGACAACAGTGAGGAATATGCAAGCTTCAATCCAGGGCATCGAAAAACACTTGGGACAGATCGCGGCATCTATGGCGGAAAGGACACCGGGTAGTCTCCCTAGCAACACTGAGACTAACCCACGAGAACATGTGCAAGCTATCACTTTGAGGAGTGGTAGAGAGGTTGAGGTTCGGCCGACTCCTAGGCCAATTGATAACAAGGAAAAGAACGTGGTGAGAGGCACTTCCTCCATAGGTGGGGATGAAGTTAATGACAGCCATGACAATTCAATTGAACCTCAAAACAAAGAGAAAAAATTGCTAGAGCACCAACCGAAGGTCCCCTATCCGGCAAGACTCAATCGGGACAAGGAGGACACTCAATTCAAAAAATTTTTGGAGATGATCAAGCAACTTCACATCAATCTTCCACTTGTAGAGGCCTTTTCTCAAATGCCAAAATATGCCAAGTTTATGAAGGAGTTGCTTACAAACAGGAAGAAACTTGAAGAAGCATCTACGGTGTCTCTAGGGGAGAGTTGTTCGGCAATTCTCCAAAGCAAATTGCCAGAAAAAATCAAAGACCCGGGTGGTCTAATTGTGGAGTGTCATTTCGGGGACTCGCTTGTAGAGAAAGCCCTTGCCGATTCCGGTGCAAGCATAAATGTTATGCCCTATAAGCTTTTCTTAAAACTGGGCCTTCAAGACTTAGAACCGACGCGGATCACCATACAACTTGCGGACCGAACTGTTAGACGCCCGCGTGGCATTGTGAGCGATGTGATTGTGAAAGTTGGTGGTCTAGTTTTTCCGGCTGATTTTGTCATTCTTGATGTTGATGATGCTACTGAGGTCCCCATCATACTCGGCCGGCCCTTCCTTGCCACATCCCGTGCCCTGCTGGATATTCAAGACGGGAAAATGACCTTGCGGGCCGGGAATGAAGAAGCCACTTTTAAAATTCCCGAGGCAATGAAACACCCCAAGGAGCTTGATGACACTTCTTATGCACTTGATGATACAGAATTACTAGTTCAAGATTGTGTGCATGAGGTCCTTATGATGAACCCCCTTGATGAATTCTTACAAGATGTTGTTCTTGAGGAGGAAGAGGCACCAAAGAAGGCACAAGAAGACCCTCCTCCTATATCCCCGGTCAAGTCACAAGGGCGAAGCAAAGGAGAGCGCTCGTGGAAGCGAGCATGGAAAAAGATAACCCCCAAGGTCAACAAAGCAAGCAAGAATTTTCATGACGAGGTACACACGGCATGCTTCGTCGACCTAGGTATGTACAACATCGATTCCCTCCTCTCCTTGAATTTGCCGGTTGGATCATCATTTGCATCCATTGGGACCTCAGGTAAAACTTCTTCTTTTAAACCACCATGAGTTGAGAAACTTGAACGTCAGGCTCGTGACGCTAAACAAGCGCTTATGGAAGGCAACCCATAAATTTTTACAATTCTGTACTTTTCAATTTTCGTATTTTGGTTATGCTATGTTTGGGTTGTGAGCTCTTCACTTCATTCGTTCTTGGTATGCGTTTATCGTGTATGACATTGTTTCCTCCCCATCTCGGTGAATTCCCATTTGTTTTGTGTTTATATATGTGTATCCTTTGTCCGAGATGAGTTTTGTAACGTTTTTAATGTCGGAGACTTGCTTTGGTTTGAAGAAAGCCATTTTCTGAAAATTTACAGGGCTCTGTGCGGCCACTGTGCGGCCGCACAGAGGCCGCACACCCCTGGCAGAAGGGTGTGCGGCTGGTGTGCGGCCCGCACACCACCCGCACACCCCAAACAGAGAGGTGTGCGGCTGGTGTGCCGCCCGCACACCATCTGCACACTGGCCCCAGTTTTGCTGCTGTAATGCTCTTCTTTCCGGCTTTTCTCCACATTTTCGCGCTTGTTTTGATCATACCACATCCCTCGCATCATTTCAACATTAAAAATATTTTCAAAACTCAATTTATTTGCATACCTTCGAGGTGATTTCTTGGTTTTTAATTTCCTATCCGAATTGGATCTTCGGGGGATTATCGATGGCTTTCGATTTTGATCGCGATCGCGTTGTTTCCACTTCACTCATTTTTTCTACACTCGTGTTCGCGCGTCTTAGCGAGTTGCCATGACTTGATCTTTATTTTTCGAGACGAAGGTCACCGTTGGAGGAGACACAGAAGACCTTGAGCGGCTTCATCAGTCCTTTCACTCCGAGAGCTCACTTTCTCTTTCATTCCTTGTTTCTTTTCTTTATTTTTTGTGTGGTTGATGGATGCTTGACTCGACGTCTTTTCTCCTTGTAGGTTGAACAAGACGTCCATTTTTCTTCCTCTCCACTTCGCTTGTAGCCATGGTGATGGTCACCCCGAGCTCGTGCCTTGCAAAGCTCATTACCAATTTCTCGGGGAAGTTCATGACACCACCCTCTTTATTTTCCATGCATAAATTTTTCTGTACTGCTGATCAATGTACATTGAGGGCAATGTACTGCTTTAAGTGGGGGGTGGCTATGCATGTCTGATCTTCGTTACTTGTTTCGTGAACTTGTATGAAAACTTTTGGTAATTCTTGACTTGTTGCATGATTGTAAACCTAGGATGGCGTACTTAATTGTGATTGTATTATAGCTCGAAATCATGATAAATGCTAAGCTTTTTATGACCCTGCACACTTGAGATTTTCATGTCATTCTAGGCAATTCTCGCACTGTTCCCTTAGGAAGAACCCTGGACATCTAGGCGAGGAACCACAGCACTTTCGTGACCCTCTTAGTTGCTAACCCATACTAGTGGTTTCGCGCCTTGACGTGTTAGAATACCTTCTAATAGGGTTTTAAGGACCTTCTTCTTGTTCTTTCTTGCAATACGGTCAAAAAAAAAAAAAAAAAAAAAAAAAAAAAAAAAAGGCAAAGTGAATAAAAACATGGACAGTGCTCCTCTGTCCTAATAGCGAAGTAACCTGGGGTTCTGGCTCCTAACCAGAGTGTTCCTCTCGCCAAAAGCTATAAGGACATGAGCGCGTTTACATGAATGTGCAAAACTCCAGGTAATGTGGATTTGCAGTTCATGTTAGTCCCGGAAAAGAAAAAGATAAACATTTTGCGTACAGAAAAATAAATTTTGACCGGTTATTGTTCGATAATAAGAGGAAGGATTCATACGACTCTACTAGAAGTATTTCTACCACCTCAAGGCCGTATTCCACAATGTGGCGTGAATTGTTTCAAGAAGTGGTCCTCGGGGTCCTGTCTACCTTGTTTAGACTACAGGGCTTCGAACTAGGGGATTTGCACACACACAACACGACACGGCCAATGAATGCGTGAATGATCTCAAGTGGTCTTTGCTTAGTATTTTGAGTTTCGCTTTGGCTATGATACTTTCATCTCTTGCCCGAGGTTGTGTATTTAGTCACTTATCAGTATCCCTGGTTTTCCATGTCCGTTTGCTTGGGGACAAGCAAATGCTTAAGTAGGGGGTATTTGATAAGTGCCTAAATACATCATGTTATAGCTATGATGTTCTTGTACATTCATGCAACTTATGTGTATTTTCGATGAGTTTTTGCGCACTTGATGTTTTATTTTTCATTTCAGGGTTTCAAGGACCAAGTGCGCAAGTTTTGACCATATTCGTGTCATTCCGGGGATGATTGAAGAAGGAACGAAGAGTTGGAGCACCCTGGAAGCCGGCGCGCCGCACACGGGCACATTTTTCTCGGCCGTGTGCGGCCACTGTGCGGGCTGCGCAGTGGCCGCACACCCTGGCCAGAAGGGTGTGCGACCACTGTGCGGCCCGCACAGTGGCCGCACAAGAGAGGCAGAAAGGTGTGCGGCCAGTGTGCGGCCCGCACACTGGCCGCACAGCACAGCCAGAAGGCTGTGCGGGCACTGTGCGGCCCGCACAGTGCCCGCACACCTTCGGGCTTTATATGCTTGTTCTGAAGAGTTTTTGGGGGGATCTTTTTTCTCATCCGGCCTCCACTTGTCCTAGACTTCATTTCACCATTTCTTGAGGGATTTTGGAAGGATTTTCGGCTAGATTCGAAGGAGAGAAGAAGGGGAAGACGTTGAGAAGCTTCATAGGGCTCGCCGGCGCGGATCCGACGAGCTACGCCATCAACCCTAGTCAACATCTTCGAGGGGGTTTTTCTTGTTTTTATTGGATGGAATTGTTGTATGATGAGCTCCTTAGTTTTGTGATGTTGAACTAAACTTCCCAAGGCCACCGGGCTCCCGGTGAACCTTGGGAGGAGACTTTGTATGAATGACCTATATTTTGCTTTAAATGAATGTGTTAGTTTGATTGTTTGGTTTTAATTCATCATCATGTTGTTCATTCTACAATGGATGGATTCCGTAGAATTGATTTTGAATGATACTTGTTTGGCGGGATGCTAGCTTGTATTAGGTCCTTTGATGAGTTAAAGAGGGTAACATGTATTAATACACCGGAGGTTCCAGGTGTTAATAGCCTCCCGCGCGATTAGGGTTAATTTAGCCGAGAGCGTGCATTAGATTAACCCTAATCAAGACTCCTTGTTCTCATCGACATCGTAGGGGTATTTTCTGGATAGAGAAACCCGTACTGGATTAGGGCTACACTACGGAGGTTCCGGGGTAGTCGACATCCGAGTCTAGCGGACCGAAACCAAGCTAACCCTAGTTTTATAATTATCTTGGTCATTGGTATTTAGTCTTCTCCCGGGGGAATCCTCGCCCGAGGCCTTCCATAATTATTGGATTCTTCATCTCTATTTTATTCCGGATTGAGTTTTATCTTATTTGCATTCCTTTACTTGTTTTTATTATTTTAATATTGCTTCAACCCTGTTTCGATCGACTAGAAAGTGACTCCCAAAAGGAAGTAATAGTAGATCTTGGGCCCTTGGGAATACGACCCTCCTCGTGAGGTTTATTACTTGACGACCCGTGCACTTGCGGCCGGGGAGTCGCGTGCTAGCTCTGTAGCTAGTCGCGCGCTCGCTCATCACAAACCGAGTACGTTGTTGTAGAAATTGAAGAGGAAAAAGAAAAAGATCATTTGGAAAATTGGGATTGCTTGAATGAAGATAGTGCTTGTGAACAAGAAAATTTTCAAGGGGATTTGCTAGTGTCATGTTCCTTTCAAGATGAAAATACACAAAAAGAAGCAATCCCTAAGGTAATGGAGCAAGCATCTCTCTTTGGGATTGATCAACTCACAAAAAGCAAGAAAGAGACTTTGGGAAGGGAAAACGATGTGGGGAGGATATTTAAACCATCCCATGACCCACCTATGCTAAGCTTGGACAATTCCCAACCCAAATTGTTTCCTTGGAGGCCAAAAGTAGGATGGTTGGATCCTCCAACGAATACTCCAACCCGGCAAGTAGATTTTTGGTTTAAAGGAAGTAGCTATGCAAATTCTTGTCGGGAGGAACACACTCTTTTCAAGCCGCCATGAGGTAAGAAAGAGGTACGTCAAGCTAAGTGACGTTAAACAAGCGCTTCTTGGGAGGCAACCCAAGCGTTTTTACAGTTTTCTAGTACTTAGTTTAGTTTTAGGATTAAATAAAAGTCTTAGCAATGGTGTCCCAATTTTCATGTGCATATGCTGGGTTTTCTTGTGGATTTTCGATTATTTACATGTGCCTTAACGTTAATTGACAAAGTTTGAGTCGGTTGAGTGTGTTTTCGATAGTCTCTGGTCATGTTTTTATGGTTTATCCAGGCTCTAAGTGTTTTAAAAGAGTTTTTGAAATTTTCTGAGAGTCTGTAAAATTTTCTAAGTAAACAAGAGATAACACACGGGCGTGTGGAATTAACACACGGCCGTGAGTTACCAATTGGAGCTCAACCAGAGAAGCCACAGGGGCGTGACTTTGCCCCTGTGAAAAACTTCTGAAGGGGCACACGGCCGTGTGGAATTAACACACGGCCGTGCGAAATTCCGCAGAATTTCAACTCTTTTCCAGAGAGTCCACAGGGGCGTGTGGATGCCCCTGTGAGTGCCGCTGTGCCAAGGCACACGGCTGTGTGGAATTTCCACACAGCCGTGTGAAACTCTGCAGAAAGAACCCCAAACTTCCCGAGAAACCACAGGGGCGTGTGTGAGCCCCTGTGGGAGAGCTTGTCAAGGCACACGGCCGTGTGGTTCATTCACACGGCCGTGTGAAACACTTAGTTTTCTCGGGCAATCCAGAGAGGTCACAGGGGCGTGTGACATGCCCCTGTGACCGGCCTTGTGTTCTTGGCCAGGTTGGACACACGGGCGTGTGGAAATTCCACACGGCCGTGTGAAGTTTTTCAGAGACCTTTTGTGTTCTCCCGAGACTCCACAGGGCCGTGTACCAGCCCCTGTGGATATCTTTGTGAAGGCACACGGCCGTGTGGAATTAACACACGGCCGTGTGGGGTAGTCAGAGAACAAACAGAATGCACACAGGGGCGTGGGTTGGCCCCTGTGAACCCTAATTTGAGAGGCACACGGGCGTGTGGAATCGTGACACGGCCGTGTGAATCCCCAGAACTCCAAAAGCCGACTGATTTCTTTTGGTTTTCACTTGTGCCTCTTCTATTTCCATTCTAAACTCTTCTCCTACCCTCTCCACTAGTTCGCCAACTATCTCAGAGGATTTTTGAGGCATTTTATTGGAGTTTTCCGGCCGATTTTTAGTATTTCTTCATCCACTCCGTCGGTAAGAACTTCAAAGCCTTTTTCTTCGTCGATTCTCAATTTAATTCGTTCTTTTGATGATTTCGCCTTTATTAATTGATTTATGAGTATGCAATGTTGCTTAAGAATGAATTAAAGCGAATTAGATTGTAAATTTTGAATTTTTTTTAACCCACGGCCGTTATACTCTGTCCGCCCGATGATCCACACGGGCGTGTGGAATTAACACACGGGCGTGTGGATTTCTGCAGATTGGTTATTTTGAACTGATTTTGATTGTTTTCTTTTCCAATCTTACAGGAATGTCTTCTAGACCCAAGAAGTCGGCTGGGAAGCGACCCCGGGAGCCCACACCCCCTCCAGAGGAGACAGAGTTCAGTATACCTGAGCACCAGACCAGGTTTGATAGATTATCCCCACTCCGTTTCGGACAGTCACGATACCCCGACCTGAGCATTATCAGAGAGATCCAGGGGGGTGACGGTATTGCCGAGGAGGTTGAGGAGCTACTTTCGGTGGGTGGCTGGAGGAGATTATTGAGGATTAGAGACCCAACCATTCGAGGGGTGACACTGGAGTTCCTGGCTTCATTTGAGTTTGACAGGTCATACAGGGATTTTTCCACTCCTGATACCATTCAGTTCAGGGTATTAGGCCAGTATTTCAGCTTCAGCTTGACCCAGTTTTCGATCCATCTGGGACTATACGATGAGGCCTATACACAGACCGAGGAGTACAGAGATCTTCCTACAGACTACCCGGGCAGTCTTACCCCGCAGAGGGCATACAGAGATTTGTGCGGAGAAGGCCAGTATGAGCCAGGAATCTCAAAGGCCACGTGCTTGTCTCGCCCGGCCTACAGATACTTACATGCCATTCTTAGTAGATCAGTGAGTGGCCGAGGTGATAGTACTGGGGTTCTGAGTCGCCAGGAGCTTCTTTATCTATATTCGATGGCTCAGAGGATACCACTCCACTTAGGGCACATCTTAGCAGAGTATTTGCGCCATCAGGGCCAGTACCCTAGGGTTGGAGTGATCTTTTCAGGACCCTACATTTCGAGACTCCTGATAGGGATGAGTCTCAGAGACGGAGTACGAGGGGCAGAGAAGACCAGTATACCAATCCCTCTGGGCACAGATACACTGAGGATGATGGGGATGATCCGCAGGACAGGGCCAGGAGTATATACATGGACCATTCCCCAGACAGCGCAGGCCGAGGGCTCCCGGGCAGTATTGGAGCCACCCCCGCAGGACACAGAGACAGGGGCAGAGGCTGAGGTACCCCCCACCGCACCGGAGCCACCTCCGGTGCGGATGTTTTCACCGTCTCGAGGCCAGGACAGACTGGAGCGCCTCGAGAGCGCAGTGGGGATCCTACAGACCGAGGTGGCTGAGGTTAGGGCCACACAGATTTCACAGCACCAGGAGGTGATGGCGCAGTTCCAGAGCTTACGACAGACCTTCGAGCAGATTGCCTCCTCCTCCTTCGTGGTCCGACCTCGAGTTTCCACTCCACCACCTCCATCTCCCGCATCACCAGCAGATCCACCTGCACCGACATCAGCCGATCCACCAGCAGATACAGAGCCTCCAGCAGCACAAGAGGCCACCACTCAGGACACCGACGCTGAAGCGTCCTAGATTTTAGATTCTTTTCTTTTATTTGTCATTCTGTATATCTTTACTTTATTTTGGACTTGTAGTACTCAGAAGGGATTCTCCCTCTGAGTATAGCTTTTATTTTGCTTTTTATTTTGTCTCGAGTTGTATTCATTGCTTTACATTTTATATACTCGAGTTTTATTGAGCTTTACTGAACCCTCGTTTATGTGTGCGCAGATGGTCTTGGATGTAAGGATTTTGAGGAATAGTCATTGACACGGTCATGGGATCGTGTGTGCTCCACAAACCATTGAGACTCATCTCTCAATGACCTAGCTCCATCAAATGCAACACTTGGAGTTCAGGGGAGTAATGTTTCAATTGCCACTTCCACACTAGTTGCTTTTATCGTTTTCACTTATTATTGTGCTTCTACGCGTACATTGAGGACAATGTACATCTTAAGTGTGGGGGGGAGTTCACATTGCACACACCTTTACTTGTGCGCTCAATTGTTTATGCTAATGTAGCCTATGGCGGTTCACCTTAGTTGCAACGGTTGTATTCTTAGAGTTTAGGAGAATTTTTAACATTGTATCCTATCATGCTCTAGTTCCACTTGAATTTTAGGGGATTTTTTTGCTCGATTACACCCTATTGCACTACTCACTCTTGAAATCTTTTGGAAACTCGATCTTGAAGTTTTAAAGGACAAATTTATCATCGTTCTTAGTTTTACTTTGGAAAATGCATATATATAAAAAAAAATAATAATAAAAAAAAAAAAGAGAAAAAGAATAATGAAAATGAAAAGAAAAATGTGAGTTTGTGAATAGTTGCTTTCTTTTATGTATGCATTTGAGGTGGAAAGAGCTACCACCCATGAAGTATGTAGCTACTCTCATAAGTCGGATACAAGTTATGCCCTAATGAGAGAAAGAGCTATCTCATGGGATGCGTGAAAGCTACTACCCCGGTAGAAAGAGCTACCTCCTCGAAAGAGTGAAAGCCACCTTTGGCGGCCGCCTAGGAAAGGGCTACCTTCGAGGATGTGTGAAGCTAATACTTCCTCTCTTAATTTTTTTCGTTCGTAAATAAGTCTTTGTAAATAAGAGTTTGAGGAGTACTCGTTGGTTCTCTTGAGTGAAGTCACACACACTAACACGTTTTCGAGTTGTTATCCTTTTTAATTCATGTTTTTAGCTAGAGCATTGATAACCTTATGCAATGTTTTGATTTCCCCTTACTTGTAGAATGCTTCTTTTGCACTTTTGGTGAACCTAAGGCCAAGCACTTTCAATTGTTCTTCCCAAGTACTTTCACGTTTTATTTTTGCTTGAGGACAAGCAAAAGCTTAAGTGTGGGGGAGTTTGATAAGTGCTTGTGTTATAGTATCGCGAAGCGCTATTATCTTACATTAAGCATACCTTTTATCAGATTTTATCACTAAATGTGTGCATTTGTGTTCTCTTGTGCATTGAAGGTATTGTGGAGCCTAATTGGAGAAGAATAATGAAATTAGGTCGCGTTTGCCAATGTTGAGATGTTCTCGGACCAAGCAAGGAACGAAGCACGTATTTGGACTTGTGGATGTGTGCCAACCTCCCTTGGAGGGGCACAAAGGCAGTCACATTCACAACAAGTCCAATCCGTGTTACTTAGGAGAATTTCGCGAAAGAAGAAGACTTGAAGCAATCGGCGCGACCTACCGTTGCTTGTGTGCCCAAGTAATGGCCTCGATGAAGAACAATGGACCCGGGAGGCGTTTCGGCAAGTTACCAAGCCTGTTCAGCTGAAGACCAGTGTTCCAGAGAAGTCACACGGGCGTGTGGAAATTCCACACGGCCGTGTGTTTTGCAATTTCAGCCATCCAGTGAAGACACACGGGCGTGTGGAAATTCCACACGGCCGTGTGAAATTAATTTTTCAACCGAGACAGAAGCTTCACACGGGCGTGTGGATATTCCACACGGCCGTGTGAAGCCCCCGATAAGTCCAATTTTAAAGCCGCGATTCAACATTATAAAAGGGGATTTTTGCAACCTTTTGGGGGATCTTGGAACCGAACTTTTCCCCAACTTTCTGGAGTGCGGCTAGGGTTTCGGAGAGGGTTTCGTGGAGGTTCTAGCACATCGTCGGCATCGATTCCGAGGTTCGACGTTTGCACAAGACCACGGCCACACCAACTTCGAGGGGGTTTTCATCTATGTCTATGTTTTATGCTTTAAATTTCACATTGATGAACATGTATAGCTCTATGAGGAGCTAAACCCCCTCGCGGGGTATTCGGACTTGTAAACTTTAGGGTTCTTATGTTTCTTTGACATTGATTATTATGCTTTCCATCGTTGATGAATAAATTGAGTTTTAATCTTAATTATCTCTTGATATTGTTTTCCCTTAAACGTGACATTAGGGTTGAGAGCAATCTAGGTTTTCTTTTGGAGGTGTGACAACTCCTATAGGATTAGACTACTTAAGATTAAAGAGGGTTGAGAGGGAGAGTTGTGAGGTAGCAATGTACCCCTTTCCCTTCCGATGTGATTTCTCCCTACCTCCGATTCCTTGATTTAATAGCGGTCGAAATAGAGTAAAGCAATAGGTAGATAAACTCCCCTAGGGCTTAATTGCGCAAGCAATAGAGTGAAGGGTTGTAGTGAATCCTATATGCTGGGGCTTAATCTAGACTAGGGTTCTTCCACCTGGACCAAAGGGTTAGAACTATTTTTGTAGGAACAGGTTTAATCACTAGGAATCCCTAGAGCATAATGCAATCCCATATAGTGTGAGGTTTAGGTAGATGGACTCCCCTGGGGCTTAATCATCTAGGAGACAGAGCGAAGGGTGTTGTGAATCCTAATACCAAGGCATAGCGTTGGGGTTAGTCACGGTTGTCCTTAGGTTTGGGACCGTGAGTCTTAGGATTTCCTCGACTTAATTGACATCAATAGGAGAGTATAATATCATAGTCTTGCACTTGAAACATAGATCCTAGAGGTAGCTTGTCCGGATACCCCCTTTTACTCATTGCAAGTCCTTCTCGATTTTCCTATTTGCACCTCTTACTTTCATCCTTCTATTTAGTTTATTGCTTTGCATTATTTTTCACTCATCAATCCTATTATCGTTTCCCGTATTTCGCATAGCTTAATTAGTGAAACCTTATATTCTATCTCCCTATTCCCTGTGGATTCGACTACCTTCTCACCAAGGTAAATTTATTACTTCAACAAGGCCGTGCACTTGCGGTACACACGCAAAAGGTCTTGTCATCTATTCTCTGAAATTTTAACTCCGTGGTGACCATAAATCGGGCCAAGACATCCTCAGTGTTGTATCTCCTTTCTTGTGATTTTCCATGGTTAGGACTTGGAGGGCAATTTTGAGCTTGCATTTGTCAAGAATAGTGTACCTCGCACAAAAAAGGAAGAAAACACAAAGTGAAACAAAACAAAACTAAACAAACAAAATAGATAATAAAATAGTATGTACAACAAGAGAAAAGTGGCTAGAGCAATAGACTACAGGTTTTCCTAGTATTCCTTGTGAGTCCCCGGCAACGGCGCCAAAAACTTGATGACTTAACCGCAAGCGCACGGGTCGCCAAGTAATACCCCTCACGCACGCGCGAGGGGGTCATATTCCCAAGGGCCAAGGAACTACTATTACTTCCCCTTTATCTATTTCCTAGCCTAACAATTCGATTATCATGCAATTCTTACAAAATGGAGAAAAAAATAACTAAAATGAAATCCAGGCTACTACTACACACATTTAGCAAACAAGGGAGAATCAAACATGCGAAGGCGTGATTTGGACAATGAATCCCCCTAGGGTTGTCATTAAGCCCTGAATTTAGGATGAAATGTTATGATGGTAGTTGGGCCAAGAGATTCCTAAATTAGGTCACCCCGATGGTCACGGTGATAACCCCTAATCCGCTACGAGTATTGGAATACGGAATCACTTCCGCCCAAATCCTCGTACGATTGCCTTACACCTAGGGAAATCTCAAATTAGGGCCGAACTCAACCTAGGTCAAGCGCTAATGGTTGGAGGGGTACAAATACTCGATGGTCACGGCGTATTCATACATGTATCCCTTCCAAGCCTAGTGTGTCTAGTACAAGGGCGATGGTCACGCAACCGAGTACAACCTAGAAGTTGAAATACAGAGTTCTCATGCAAATCAACACATCAAAGTACACAAGGCATGAACCACAAACTACAAGATTCCATAAAAGAAATACAACATCAAACAATGCATCAATAAAGATGATCATCCAAAATACAAACTACCAACCCCAAGGTTCATCATGTCCAAATCACAAATAAGTTAGTTCCTCATTGAAGAGGAAAACTCATACAAATACAAGGAATAACAAAACAAGAAATGAAGCAAGAAACACTGCCTCTAGCCTTGGAATCCCTTGATGGATGAAAACCTTGAAAATATGCCTTAATGCCTTGGATCTTCCCTCCAATCTCCTCCTTCGACGTTGTCTCCCTCTTGGTGAAGCTTCATGCCGTAGATCGCCGGAAATCGCCGCCAAAATGGGTGGGGCGGCGGCCAAAAAGTCTCCCAAAAGAATCCCCCTTTCAAAAGTGACAAAAAAGCCCTTAAAACCAATTCCAGCGAGCTATGTGGCCTCCCATGCGGGGAGAGAAAATTCGCGAGAAATCCCGAAAATCGCGTAAGTTGCTACAGTTCCGCTACAGTGAAATTGCTACAGCACCTCATGCGGCCTCTGCAGTGCCCGCATGGTAGCCCGCATGAAACTCTAGACTTAGCCGTTTCGCCAAAGTTTCGTGCTACAATGCTGCTACAGTACCAGGGCTCGAAAATGGTCTTTTCCCTGCCAATTTCTTCTAAATTCATATTGTTGAGCTCCCCACGGTATCTTCTATGCCTGTAACATGAAATAAACTAATTTAGAACGAAAACGGGCATCCACACATACAAAATACTCTATAAATACGCAATACATACATAAATAATACGTACAGTTAGGCGTTTATCAACAATCAAGATTGGAACTCAATTAAAAGAATCAATTAAGAAAGCATAATAAAAAATCATAGAAACAATGTCATCGCAGGGTTTACAGTTCCGAATAACCACAAGGGGTTTAGCTCTCCATGGAGCTATACAAATCCGTCAATGTATAATAATAAACAAGAAACGAAAACATAGACGAAACCTCCTTGCATTACGTGGTGATGGTCTTGTAAGGTTGCTCCATCCTCTATACCAAGCTCCTCGTCAAGCGTAGAGCACACCTCACCGGATCGGTGCCGACGAAAGCTCCCCCAATAGCTATCTTCCGAAGGGCTTCAATTTCGATGCATAAAGCTCGCTCCAATCCTCCACAAAGTCCTCTCACAACCCTAGCCATGACCCTGGTTTAGATTTAGGTTAGGATTGACAGTATAATCCAGTTTTAGTATCAGTTCCTTGATTTGGGTCAAGAGTGTGATTCCTTGTCTTGGTACTTAGTAGATCCCAGTAGAGTTGCATATAGTATTGTTGCATGTAGAAATTGTTTCTGAAGGTTGTCTTGTGTTTTTCTTTTTAGTAGAATGCCAGCACAACGTTTATGCACTCGCCGTGGGAGAGTCACTCACCCTGCTGTTGCTACACCGAGAGAGCAGAGGGGTGGGAGGTGAGGAGATCCATCCCCGCCCTCATCTCCGTCGCCACCTAGGTAGGATGCTAGTTCACGGCATGATCCTGCAGTGGCTGCTTCTGTTATGCCCCTGAGGTTCAGGGAGCTACTCCAGTGGCTGGGTCTGTTCCAACTCCAGAGGCACTAGAAGCCTTCAGGGCTCATTGGGTTACCAATGGTAGGCAACATACCTATCAGGAGTATCAGGACTTCTTGGATTACTGGTGGAATTTTGGAGGACAGCCTCAGACTGCCCTAGCACCAGCACCAGTACCACCTCAGGCCCAATAGCTCAGCATGCACCAGCAAAGGTCGGTGGATCCAGTCAGACCCTAGTCTTGTCCAAGCTCTTGAAGGAAGCCCGACAAATTGGGTGTGGTTCTTTTAATGGCACTAGTGGTGCCATGATTGCTAAAGAGTGGATCAAGAGAGTAACTGCTACATTTGAGGATATGAGTCTAGTAGATGAGATGAGACTCAGGGTTGCTACCAGACTACTAGAGGGATGAGCTCGGATTTGGTGGGAAAGTTTGAAGAGCAGATCATTTGGAAAAGTGACTTGGCCAGATTTCTTGCACGAGTTTGATGAAGAGTACTACACTCGATTTCACCATGATTAGAAGAGACATGAGTTCATGAGATTGGTTCAGGGGAACATGACAGTTAAAGGATATGAGACAGAGTTGAAAGCCTTGGCCACTTTTGCTCCTGAGTTGGCACTTACAGAGGAGGTTCTTTGCTCTAAATTTGAAGTTGGCTTGAACTTGGGCATCAGAGAGAGGATGATAGTTACAAGCAAGCAAAGCTTCAAGAAGATGGTACAGTCAACTTTGAGAGCAGAGCAGCTTGTCAGAGAAGGCAAGAGAGTTCGAGAGAACATTGCTAAGAGGAGAAGCTTGGGGATGGGACAGCCATCCAAGAAAAGCAAGAGTGAGGGTTCTTCTAAGGGCACCTCTGTTTCAGGCCCTCCTAGACCTCCACCACCTCACAGCGGCAATCAGCAGAGATTCTCCCGTGCTGACAGTGCTCCTAGTGTCAGAGGCCCAGAAGCTAGCAACAAGTGCAAGAACTGTGGGAAGCCACATAACGGACAGTGCTTAGCTCCCCGCAAGTGCTTCTAGTGTGGTTAAACCGGACATTTGAGATTAGCTTGTCTAGAGCTAGGACGGAGTGGATCAGCGCCACCATCTCAAGGTCGTCCTAGTCAGTACAGAGGTCCGCAGCCAGTGGCATCTACCCCAGTCCCTACCAAGTCAGGAGCTGCCAGTAACACTTCACAGCCGGGTTTCCAGCGACCCCAGACCAGAGCTCAAAACTGAGTCTTTCCTATGACAAAGGAAGAGGATGAGTGTAGGCCTAATGTGATCTTAGGTATACTGTCTATCATTCAGCATGATGCTTATGCATTGATTGATTCTGGATCCGAGCGTTCTTTTATTAGTACTGCATTTGCATATCATGTTGATAGTCCTCCTTCTCCCTTGGAGTATGAGTTGGTGATTCAGACTCCTATTGGAGAAGAGGTAGTCAGGAGTTTAGTATTTAGAGAGTGTCCTATGATAGTTTGTGTAGTAGGGTTAGAGACAGACTTAATTCCTGAGATCAACGATTTTGATGCCATTCTTGGCATGGATTGGTTGGTTAGGCATCGTGCTTCCATTGATTGTTTCAAGAAGGAAGTAACTTTTCCTGGATCTTTGGGATCCACAATAGTGCTGAAGAGTGTGAGAAGGACCCTACCTTCGTGTTTGATTTCAGCTTTGAAGCTAGAAGATTGATGAACAAGGGTTGTCCTGTGTTCTTAGCACATGTGATGGATACTCGAGTTTAGGAGCCAGCTTTAGAGGAGATGCCAGTAATAAGGAAGTTTTCAGATGTTTTTGCTGAGGAATTGCCTGGTTTGCCTCCATACAGAGAGATGGAGTTTGCTATAGACCTGCTACCTGGTACGACACCTATTCCTATACCACCCTATAGGATGGCACGAGCATAGCTGAGAGAGTTGAAGACTCAATTGCAAGACCTTATGGACAAGGGTTTCATTCGTCCAAGTGTTTCACCTTGGGGTGCATCAGTTCTCTTTGTGAAGAAGAAAGATGGATCTTTAAGGTTTTGCATCGAGTGTAGACAACTGAATCAGTTGATAATCAAGAACAAGTACCCATTCCCGAGGATAGATGATTTGTTTGATCAATTGAAGGAAGCAAGAGTGTTCTCCAAGATCGACTTGCGGTCCGGGTATCATCATTTGAAGATTAAGGTAGGGGATGTTCCAAAGATGACGTTTCGGACCCTTTATGGCCATTTTGAGTTCTTGGTGGTGCCGTTTGGTTTACTAATGCCCCTGCATTATTCATGGACTTGATGAACAGAGTTATCAGGCCTTAATAGGATAAGTTTGTGATTGTATTCATTGATGAAATTTTGGTTTATTCACCTTAAGATGAGGATCATGTTGAGCATTTGAGGATTATTTTGCAAACTCTCCGAGAGAAGCAGTTACTTGCTAAGTTTTCCAAGTGTGAGTTTTGGCTTTATGAGGTTGGTTTTCTTGGACATGTGGTGTCAGGAGAAGGTATCTTTGTGGATCCAAAGAAAGTGGAAGCCATTGTTGATTGGGAAAGACCAAGGAATGTCACGGAAGTTCGAAGTTTTCTTGTACTTGCAGGTTATTATAGAAGATTTGTGGAAGGATTTTCTTCGATTGCCTTGCCATTGTCAAAGTTGACTCGCAAAGATGTGAAGTTCACTTGGAATGATGAGTGTGATAAGAGCTTTCAGATGCTGAAGGATCGCTTGATAACAACTACAGTGCTTACTTTACCAGAAAGTGGGAAAGAGTTCGTAGTCTTCAGTGATGCTTCTCGACAGGGCTTGGGTTATGTGTTGATACATGAAGGCAAGGTGGTGGCCTATGATTCTAGGTAGCTGAAGCAAGATGAGTCGAACTACCCTACCCATGACTTGGAGTTGGCAGCGTTGGTCTTTGCTTTGAAGATTTGGAGACATTATCTCTTTTGAGAAAAGTGTCAGATTTTCACAGACCATAAGAGTTTGAAGTATCTCTTCACTCAAAAGGAGTTGAATTTGAGGCAATGACGATGGTTGGAATTAATCAAGGATTATGATTTGATCATTGACTATCGTCTAGGAAAAGCCAATGTGGTAGCTGATGCCTTGAGTAGGAAGTCTACTTCAGTATCCTCTTTGAGAGTGTCTGATAAGTGTCTAAATGTACATATTCTAGTATACATATACATTGCACTTTGCATGTATTTTGTCACATTTTGTGCCCGTTTTTATGCTTAATCGAGTCATATTTGCTTTGTAGGGTAGGTAAAACCCATGGAGATCATGAGCACATATTCTGGACAGAAAAAAGAAGAAAAACCTAGGCGCGGTATTGTAGTAGAGCTACTGAAGCATATGCACTGTAGTAGGTACTGTAGCACATGGAGGTCTTCGGGCAAAAATATCTTGAGAATTATGCCCAAGCCTCACGGCCCCGTCTGCTACCCCGTGAGGAACTCACGGCCCAGTCTGCGACCTAGTGAAGACCTTTCAGAATGTTTTGCCTACACGTCACTACCCAGTTAACCACCCAGTTAACTACCCCCTGAGGCTCGGGATTTGGGGTTTCTTTGACCTAATTTGCATCCTCATGGTCGCCCATATGGCCCGTATGCTTCAGGGGTATATATGAGGACTTCTAGGGCTTTTGAAGGGGACTTTTCTCTTGGCCTTTTTCGCCGCCGTCACCACACCTTCTTGAGACCTTCCGGCCACCTTTTGGCGGCGATCTTTGTGGAAAATGAGCACATATCATTGATTGCTTCCCCGCAAGTGTACGGGATCGCCAAGTAATACCCTGTGAGTGACACAGGGGTCGTATTCCACTGGGGCCAAGGAAGTACTATTACTCACTCTTCATCTATTTTCTAGCCTACCATTCAATATGAGTGGAAAGAAAATAAAGCAAACAAACTAATTTAAACTAATCCTATGGCCTGGTAACTAACACACGGATGTAAACAATCAAGGAAGTATCAAGCATGAGAAGGGTGTGTTTGGATAAGGAATCCACCTAGGGTTGTCATTAAGTCCAAAACTAGGATGATATAAAGATGCATTGATGATAGTTGAGACCTAGAGACCTCGTGAGTAGATTATCCACGATCTCTCGGCGACTAACCCCTAATCCCATACGAGTGTTAACCGGAATCTCTCCGTATTAACCCACCTACGATCGCATTAAGCTCCGTGAAATCTCTAATAGGAGTAAACCTACTATCCTTCGGCTTAAACCTAGCAATGGAGGGCTACCGACACCCAATTTCTCGGCGTGTCGGCACAAGAATCCCCTTTCAATCTCTCCTAGATCTAGTACACGTGAGTAGGTCACGTCTACGTGTACAACTCATAAAAGAATCACGGATTTCTCCACATATGTAATTCTAGACATGAAAGCATGAAAGATTGAATCTCAAACGACCATCAAACTAAATTAATAACAACATCCAAAGTTCATACACAAGATGAACCCTAGGGTTCATCCAAATCCAAACACAATGACAAGTTAATCCCTCATGACAAGGGATACATGAACAACATACAAGGAAGACAAAAACATAAATGAAGCAATGAAAACTCCCTCTAGGTCTTGATCCCCTTGAATGGATGAAGCTTCAAAGGTTTGTCAATGGTGGCTTAGATCTTCACTCCAACTCCTTCTCCTTTGCTCCTCTCCCTCTTGGTGATGATGTGTGCTTGTTTCCCACTTGGATCCCCGCCGAAAGGTGGCCGGAAAGCCTCAAGATGAAGTGGTGGCGGCGGCCCAAAAGGCCATGAAGAAGTCTCTCTAAAAAGCCCTAAAAATGCTCTTTTATATTCCCGCAGTATCCCGGGGTGGATAGATTGATCCCGGGGTGGATAGGTAGGCAAAGATAAGGCAAAACATGGCTCATGTGGGGGTGTATACCGGGGTGGATGGATGGATCCCGGGGTGGATAGGGGGCCGTGAACCCTAGTACAAAATCACTGTCTTTTGATGCTCACGGCCCCTTATACGGCCCCGTATGCTGCACTGTTTACTTTTATGCACTTCCATCATTTCCAGCCCAAAACTCCTCAGGTGCAACAGCAACTGCTACAGTAAGAATGCTACAGTGCTTCAGCTACAGTAAATACGCTACAGTGCTGCGACGCCTGAATTTCATCCTTTTTCGCCCAAATTGTATTCTCGTGCACCTCATGGCTCCCCCGTGCCCTACAACATAAATGATACTCAATTAAGTATAAAACGGGCATCCATTCATATAAAAATACATGCTAAGTGTATAAAATACATATACTAAAACATATACATTTAGACACTTATCAATCATCACCAAGAGGGAGAGGAGCAAGGGAGAAGGAGTTTGTATGAAGTTCTACAGCACCATTCCATCATCATTCGAAGCTTCATTGATTCAAGGAGATCAAGATAGTAGAGGGAGTTTTCTTGCTTCTTTATTGTCTTTCTTTACCTTGTATGTTGTATAAGTATCCCTTGTCATGAGGGATTAACTTATCATTGTGTTTGGATTTAGATGAACCTTAGGGTTAATCTTTTGTATGAACTTTGGATGTTGTTATTAATCTAGTTTGATGGTTGTTTGAGATTCAATCTTTCATGCTTTCATGTCTAGAATTACATTTGTGGAGAAATCCGTAATCTTTTATGAGTTATATGCATAGATGTGACCTGCTCACGTGTACTAGATCTAGGAAAGATTAAAAGGGGATTCTTGAGCAGACACACAAAGAAATTGGGTGTTGGTAGCCCTCCATTGCTAGGTTTAAGCCGAAGGATAGTAGGTTTACTCCTATTAGAGACTTCATGGAGCTCATTGCGATCGTAGGTGGGTTAATATGGAGAGATTCCGATTAACACTCGTATGGGATCAGGGGTTAGTCACCGAGAAATCGGGGCTAATCTACTCACGAGGTCTCTAGGTCTCAACTATCATCAATGCATCTTTATATCATCATAGTTTGGGACTTAATGACAACCCTAGGTGGATTCCTTGTCTAAAGACACCCTTCTCATGCTTGACACTCCCTTGTTTGCTTGCATCTGTGTGCTAGTTACCAGGCCATAGGATTAGTTTAAGTTAGTTTATTTGTTTTATTTCTTATCAACTTATATTGAATGGTAGGCTAGAAAATAGATGAAGGGTGAGTAATAGTACTTCCTTGGCCCCAGTGGAATACGACCCCTGTGTCACTCACAGGGTATTACATGGCGATCCCGTACACTTGCGGGGAAGCTATCAGTGTCCTACCTGTAGCTACTTTCCACAATGAAGAGTTTGAGATTGGAACTTGAGACAGAAGATAGTGGAGACTTAGTAGGCTAGTGAGTTCAAATTGAGAGAAGATAGAATCCTAGAGTTTCGGAGACGTTTTTGTGTTCCAGCAGATTCAGAGCTCAGAGAATCTATCTTGGAAGAAGCTCATTCTTCAGCTTATGTAGTTCATCCTGGAAGTACCAAGATGTACAGAACAATCAAGGAGAGCTATTGGTGGTCAGGGATGAAGAGAGAGATAGCAAAGTTTGTGGCTAAGTGTTTGGTATGTCAACAAGTCAAGGAAGAGCACCAGAGACCTTCAAGACTTCTACAACCCCTTCCAATTCCAGAGTGGAAGTGGGACCATATAACCATGGATTTTATGGTGGGTTTACCCAGAACACCGCATGGTTTCAATGCAGTGTGGGTGATAGTGGACAGACTAACCAAGTCAGGACATTTCTTAGCAGTGCACACCAAGTATTCTTTTGAGAAATTGGCAAAGTTGTACATTGATGAGATAGTGAAGTTGCATGGAGTGCCAGTCTTTATAGTTTTAGATCGAGACCCCAGATTCACTTCTCGTTTTTGGCCAAGATTTCAAGAAGCTTTGGGCACAACTTTGAAGTTCAGCACCGCTTACCACCCTCAGACAGATGGTCAGTCTGAGAGGACCATTCAGACCCTTGAAGACATGTTGAGAGCTTGTGTTATGGATTTCCAAGGGATTTGGGATCAGCATCTAGCATTGGTGGAGTTCGCCTACAACAACAATTTCCAAGCAAGCATTGGTATGGCTCCATATGATGCTTTATATGGAAGAAAGTGCAGGACTCCTCTCTATTGGAATAAAGTGGGAGAAAGGAAGCTTCAGAGTGTGGAATTGATAGACCAGACTGTTGAGAAAGTGAAAGTGATTAAGGATAGACTAAAAGCAGCCCAAGATCATCAAAAGAACTATGCTGACAACCGCAAAAGATTCTTGGAGTTTGATATTAGGGATAGAGTGTTCTTGAAGATCTCTCCATGGAAAGGGGCAATTCGGTTTCGAGGTAGGGGAAAGTTGAATCCCCGGTATATAGGTCCATTTTTTATCCTAGAGAGGATTGGACCGATGGCTTATCGATTGGAGTTACCGCCTGAGTTGGAGAAGATACATAACATGTTCCCTGTGTCCATGTTAAAGAAGTATATCCCCGACCCATCCCATTGTCTTGAAGTGCCACCAGTGGAGTTGAGAGAAGACTTGAAGTTTGAAGTGCAACCCGTGATGATTCTTGAACGCCAAGAGAAGATGCTTCGCCGAAAGGTCATTCTTTTGGTAAAAGTGGTTTGGAGGAATATGTGGTAGAGTAAGTCACTTGGGAGCCAGAGGTTTTGATGTTGAGCAAATACCCTCATTTGTTTGGAGTTAGAGGTATGTGAAATTTCGAGGTCGAAATTTCTGTATGGGGGGTAGGATGAGGAGTTTCGGTCTCTTTGCCCTTGTTTGTTGTTTCGATTGTCTTAAGTGTTGTCATCGTTTTCCCTTTTAGTTTTCTTTGATTCTTCTTGTCGAGTCTTCGAGTTGTTTTTTGGTTTTTGAGGGTGTTTGGAGGAGTTTAGAGAGGGTGTGAGCTGTGCACAGGCTGCGCAAAGTTGCTCGGGGCTGTACATAAGCCGCACAGCCCCTCCTGGGGGCTATGTGGCCTCTGTGCGGGGCTGCACAGAGGCCGCACATCACAGACAGAGGATTGTGCGGCTGGTGTGTAGGGCCGCACACCACCTGCACGCCCTTCTGCCTGTGGTGTGCTGCTGGTGTGCGGGGCCGCGCGTAGCACGCACACCGACCCGAGTTTGCTTATATAAACCCATTCCTAGCTTCTTTTTCTTCATTTCTTCTCTCCCAACTTCTCTATCTCCTTCTCCTCTCTTCCTCCATTATCACTTGAGGTTCTAAGGCTGATTTAGAAGAAGTTTTACGGCTTGAAAATTGGATCATCAAGTTGCTCATCCTTAAGACCATGGTAAGCTCCAATCTTGTGTCCCTTTTTCCTTGTTGTTTGATGATGATGGTTAGGGTTGGGTGTGAACCCCTTCATGAGAGCTTGATTGTTGTCTTTTTCTTTCCCTTTCATGGCAAATCTTGTGAGGACTGATTGTATCGAGTTGTATGGCCTTGAACTCATGAAAATCCTTGAACATTCTTAACCCTAATCCCGGAATTACTGTAGCACCGAGCATGCTAGGTCATTCTTGCTTTCTTTGTTGGTTTTTTTGAGTTGTGAGAGGGCTTCTTCTTGCTAGAACTCTTTGCTATGGTGTTTAGCAAACCCTAGAAGCAACCATTCCCCATTTTGGGCATTCTTTCTTCATCATAGTTAATCTAGTGTTTAATGATGTTTGGTTGCTTGTTTTGGTTGCTTAATTACTCCTAGGAGGTGAGGCTTCGAGTAAGGTGATAAACGCCTAACTGGATGTATTATTTATGTATGTTTGCATATTTGTCGAGTATTTTTATATGGGTGGATGCCCGTTTTCGGTCTAAATTGGTTTATTTCGTGTTACAGGCTACCGTGGGGAGCTTGACAATGTGATCGGCAGGGAAAAGACCATTTTTGAGCTACGGTACTGTAGAAGCACTGTAGCACAAGAACTTTGGCGAAACGACTAAGTCTGGAGGTTCATGCGGGCACCCATATAGGCACATAACTGACCGCATACAGCTCCTATAGCAGTAGCACTTTTACTGTAGCACTCACTACAACAACTTACACAAATTTTGGGGTGCTACAGTGACCGTATGCGGACCGCATACCAGGCAGCATGACATCCTGAAGATGACCATTTAAGGGCTTTTAGTTCATTTTTGAAGAGGAGGAAGCCCTAGCTCTTGTTCGATGATGATCGACCCGCAAGTGCACGGGGTCGTCAAGTAATACCCCTTACGCATGCGCGAGGGGGTCGTATTCCCAAGGACCCGAGAATCTACCCTTACTTCCTCTTCGTATGATTGTTTGGCCGATTAAGTCGAGTGTTGTGCAAAAGAAATTAAAAAGATGATTAACATGCAAATAAAATGCTCTAAAGTGGAGGTAATAATCGAGGGGTAAAACAATGTAAAGAGAGGGTCACGGATGAGGATTACCAAGGGGGCTACTAAAGTGCGGGGGTTGCCTTAACTAGCATGCAAATGGGTAGTTTGGACCGAGAAACCCGAAGTTAGACCAACCCGATGGTCACGGAAATTGGTCCCTAATCCGGTGCAAGTATCGAGTACGGAATTCCTTCCGCTCGAATCATCACACGATTGCAAAGGGAGCAAAAAGGTTTCTCAAGTCAGGGAGAAGACACAATCTAGGTCAACCCTAACAATTGGAGGGGTATAAATACCCGATGGTCACGGCGTATTCGTACATGTATCCCTACCAAGCTTGGTGAGCCTAATACTAGGGCAATGGTCATGCTTCCTAGCATTTTCTAAACATTGATACACAGAGTTCTCATGCATACCAAGCATTCAAATACACAAAACAAGGTTCACAAACAAGTCCCAAATTGCATAAATCAAGTCAAGCAAGCATCCTACACATGTTCACCCCCACGGTTCACCTACATCCGGTGACCTTGGGGTTTAGTTGCCCATGAATACAAAATACACAAGATAATACATGGAAACAACCAAATACAAAGACAAGAACACCCCCTCAAAGGGTAGAGGCCGAATGACGGTCCAAAGACGCCACCAAAGAGGTGGCTTCCCTTGTCGATTCTCCTCTCAACTATGGATCAAGAAGGTGGATCTCGTCGTATGTCACTCTCCTTGTCGTTCTCTCCCCGGAAATGGCCTCCGACGGCAGCTCGTAGCTCTGATTTGAAGGTGGTGGAGCTAAATTGGAGAATACGCCGTCACCATCCGCTATTTGTACCCCTCCATTGTTAGGGTTGACCTTGATTGAGTCTTTTCCCTAACTTGAGAAACCTATCTTTCCCTTTGCAATCGTGTGAGGATTCGAGCAAAAGAAATTCTGTACTCGATACTTGTACCGGATTAGGGACCAATTTCCGTGATCATCGGGTTGGTCTAATTTGGGGTTTCTCGGTCCAAACTACCCATTTGCATACTAGTTAAGGCAACTTCCGCACTTTAGTAGCCCCTTGGGAATCCTCATCCGTGACCCTCTCTTTACATTGTTCTTACATTTCGATTATCGCCTCCGCCTTATTACATCTCATTTGCATGTTAATTATCTTTTCACTTTTTTTTGCACAACACTTGAACCCAAACCTAAGGTCAACCGTGACTAACCCCAACATTATGCCCCGGTATTAAGATTCACAAAAACCCTTCACTCTATCACTCACATGATTAAGTCCCAGGGGAGTACATCTACCTAAACCTCACACTACGTGGGATTGCATTAAGTTCTAGGGATTCCTAGTGATTAAACCTGTTCCTATGTGTAGTTCTAACCCTTTGGTCCAGGAGGAAGAACCCTAGTCTAGATTAAGCCCCAGTGCATAGGATTCACTTCAACCCTTCACTCTGTTACTCGCGTAACTATGCCCCAGGGGAGTTTATCTACCTAGCACTTCACTCTATCTTGACCGCTAATAAATCAAGGAAACAGAGGTAGGGAGAAATCACACCGGAAGGGAAAGGGGTATATCGCTACCTCACAACTCTCCCTCTCAACCCTCTTCAATCTTGAATAGTCTAATCCTATAGGAGTTGTCACACCTCCAAAGGAAAACCTATATTGCTCTCAACCCTAGTGTCACACCTAAGGGAAAACAATAGCAAAATAAAATCAAGATTGAAACTCAATTCTTATTCATCAATAATGGAAAAGCATAATAACAATGTCAAAGAAACATGATAACCCTAGAATTTACAAGTCCGAACACCCACAAGGGTTTTAGCTCCTCATGCTATACATGTTCATCAATGTATGAAATAAAACACAAAGTAAAGACATAGATGAAAACCCCCTTGCATATGGTGTGGCCGTGGTCTTGTGCGGCCGCCGGACGTCGGTGACGATGCTGATGACGCACTCTAAACCTCCACGAAGTCCTCTCCAAAACCCTAGCCGCACTCCCAGAAGTTGGGGAGAAGAATAGGTCAAAAGATATCTCAAAATGTCTCCAAATCGGGCTTTTATAATGTGGAGTCGCGGCTTTAAATTTCCTGAAAACGGGATTTCACACGGCCATGTGGAATTTCCACACGTCCGTGTTTTTGCTACAGTAATTTACTACAGTGCTGCTACAGTGATTGTGCCGAAACGCTCCCGGATTCGTCGTTCTTCATCGAGGCCGTTGAATTGGGAACACAATCAACGGTAGATCATGTCGATTTCTTCGAATCGCCTAATTGGTGAATTTCTCATTGTTGGCATGAGTTAGACTTATTGTGAATGTGACTGCCTTTGTGCCCCTCCAAAGGAGATTGGCACACACTCACAAGTCTATGCTCACGCCTTGCTCCTTGCTTGGTCCAAAAATCTTCCCAACAATGCCAAACACGACCTAACTTCGTTCCTTTCCTTCATTTTATCTTCACAACCCTACAATGTACAAAAGTAAACAATTGCACACTTTTTAGTGATAAAATCTGATTAAATTAATGCTCATTGCAAGATAATAGCACTTCGTATTACTATAACACGAGCACTTATCAATACCCTATTTTATTCACTGCTAGTCCTCTCTGTTCTCTTTTACTTGTACTTTCTGATCTTCCATATTTCTATTTAATTTCTTGTCTTTTATTCTGTTTACTTCTACATTCATTCATTGATCCATATATTGCTTTTCCATAAACCACATAGCTTAATTTGTGAAATATCGTATTCTAAATCCCTATTCCCTTTGGATTTGACTACCCTCTCACCAGGGTAACTTTTATTACTTCGACAACCCGTGCACTTGCGGGATACATGCAAGGGGTCGTGTCAGCGGTATGTCATGCCCAAGACCTGCGTGTCAAGGCATGACACTGTTCCTATATGTAGTTCTAACTCTTTGGTACAGGTGAAAGAACCCTAGTCTCAATTAAGCCCCAGCAATAGGATTCACTACAACCCTTCACTCTGTTGCTCGCACGACTAAGCACCAAGGGAGTTCATCTCCTAGCACCTCGCTCTATTTTGACCAGTAAGAACTCTTGGAACACGGAGGTAGGAAAAATCACACCGGAGGATTTTGCTATCTCTCGACTCACCCTCTCAACCTTCTCCAATCTCAAGTAGTCTAAACCTATAGGGATTGTTACACCTGTAAAGGATAACCTAGATGATTCTCAACTCTAGTGTCACAGCGAAGGGAAAATTAGTATAATATGCAATTAGGATTGGAACTAAATTAAAAGAATCAATTAAGAAAGCATAATAAAAAGTCATAGAGACAATGTCATCCTAGGGTTTACAAGTCCGAATACCCACAAGGGGTTTAGCTCTCCATGGAGCTATACAAATCCATCAATGTATAATAATAAACAAGAAAAGAAAACATAGACAAAACCTCCTTGCATTATGTCGTGATGGTCTTGTGAGGTTGCTTCATCCTCTACACCAAGCTCCTCGTCAAGCATAGGGCACACCTTGCTGGATCGGTGTCGACGAAAGCTCCCCCAATAGCTATCTTCCGAAGGGCTTCAATTTCGATCCAGAAAGCTGGCTCCAATCCTCCACAAAGTCCTATCGCAACCATAGCCACGACACTTCAGAAGATAGGTAAAAAGATACAAAAAAGTGCTGAAAGGTCCTTTAAATAGGGCTGAGTCACGGCTGTAAATCGGCTGAAATTGAGCATCCACACGGCCGTGTGGAATTTCCACACGCCGGTGTGGATTTTCTGGATTCGGTTTTCTAGCGTGTAGTGAACAGTAAACTGCTACGTTAATTGCTACAGTGATTTCCTACGGTGTTGCTCCAACTATGAGAGCTCCCCAACAACTACGAACATGACCTAGCTTTGCTCTTTTTCTCCAAATTGGCTCCACACCCTACAATGCACAAAAGCACACGAATGCACACAAATAAATGATAAAATCTGATAAAAGTAATGCTCAATGTAAGAAAATAACACTTCGCATTATTATAACACGAGCACTTATCAATTTCCAAGGGAGTTAGGGTCAACACCTAGCCTTCGTGGAGTTTCCCTACAATAATAGTTCCTAAGCAAGCATTGGTATAGCTCCATATGAAGCTTTGTATGGAAGGAAGTGTAGAACTCCTCTTTGTTGTGATGAAGTGGGAGAAAGGAAACTTTAGAGTGTGGAATTGATAGGTAGGACTATTGAGAAAATGACAATGATTAAAGATAGATTAAAAGCAGCCCAAGACCGTCAAAAGAGCTATGCTGACAACCTTAGAAGATTCTTGGAGTTTGAGGTTAGGGATGCAGTGTTCTTGAAAATCTCTCCATGGAAAGGGGTAATTCGGTTATGAGGTAGGGGAAAGTTGAATCCCAGCTATATAAGTCCATTTTTTATCCTAGAGAGGATTGGACTGGTAGCATATCGATTGCAGTAATCGCCTGAGTTTGAGAAGATCCATAATGTGTTCCATGTGTCCATGTTTAAGAAGTTGAGAGAAGATTTAAAGTTTGAAGTGCAACGAGTGATAATTCTTGATCGCCAAAAGAAAATACTTCGATGAAAGGTCATTCCTATGGTAAAAGTGCTTTAGAGGAATGACATTGTAGAAGAGGTTACTTGGGAGCAAGAGGAAGTGATGAAGTGAAAGTACCCTCTTTTGTTTGAGACTAGAGGTATGTGAAATTTTGAGGCCGAAATTTTTGTAAAGGGGTAGAGTGTGGTGTTTCGGTCTTCTTTGCCCTTATTTGTTGTTCGGTTGTCTTAATCATTTTGATTGTTTTCTCATTGTCTTTTGTTTGAGGCTTCTTGTTGAGTTTTTGAGTCATTTGGCGAGTGTTTGAGGATGTTTCAGAGAGGTTTTTGGTGTGCATGGGCTGTTTACAGGCCGCACAACCCCTCCTGGGGGATGTGTGGCCTCTTGTGCGGGCTACACAGGTGGCCTCATGTCATTGGCCCGTAAGTGCACAGGTTATCAAAGTAATAAAGTACCCCAGTGAGAGGATAGTCGAATTCATAAGGAGTAGTGATTCAAGGCAAGAGTAATTGCTGCTTAGCTAATGCGATACGATGGTGGTGAGAAAAGAATCAATGTGTGTGCAAGAAAATGAAAGATAAATATGATAGACAAGAAAGTGCAAACAAAGAGTAAAGAGAGGAACAATCAATATAAAATGGGGTACCGGGAGAAGCTCACCCTAGGACTAATGTTCTAGTGCAAGACTATGTATTATACTCCCCTATTGATGTTTAATGAGTCATGGAAGTCCTTAAGCATAAGGTCCCAAACCTAAGGTCAACCGTGACTAGTTCTAAAACTATGCCCCGGCATTAGGCTTCACTACAACCCTTCACTATGTCGATCTCTTAACTAAGCCAAAGAGGAGTCCAAGTGATAGACCATGTTCCTAAGTATAGTTCTAAACCTTTGGTCCAGGTGAAAGAACCCTACTCTCAGTTAAGCCCCAACACTATGATTCACTACAACCCTTCACTCTGTTGCTCACACAACTAAGCCCCAACGCAATAAACAGTAAACTGCTACATTAATTGCTACAGTGATTTCCTACAGTCTGCTGCAACTGTGAGAACTTCCCAACAACGGCGAACATAACCTAACTTTGCTCTTTTCCTCCAAATTGGCTCCACAACCCTACAATGCACAAAAGCACACAAATGCACACAATTTAATGATAAAATCTGATAAAAGAAATGCCCAATGTAAGAAAATAACACTTCGCCTTATTATAACATGAGCACTTATCAATTGTCAACCTTAGTGTCATGGCTAAGGGAAAATCAATACAATAAACAATCAAGATTAGAACCCATTTAAAAGTATCAATTAAGAAAGCTTATTAAAATACATAGAAACAATGTCATCCTAGAGTTTACAAGTCTGAACACCTACAAAGGGTTTAGCTCTCTGTGGAGCTATACTGATATGTGCTTGACACGACCCCTTGCGTGTATCCCCGCAAGTGCACGGGTTTGTCGAAGTAATAAAATACCCTGGTGAGTGGGTAGTTGTATCCAGAGAGAATAGTATTCAGAAACAAAGGTTATCACTATTTTAGCTAGAAATGGAATTGATGATAAGAGATTTCAATATGTATATATATATATATATATATATATATATATATAAGAAAGTAAAATAGTGCAAAAAGGGTAATAAAGGTAGGAGAGGTAATCGATATAAAGATGGGGTACCCGGACAAGCTATCCCTGGGAGTAATGCTTCTAGTGCAAGACTATGCTATTATACTTTTCTATTGATGTTAATTGAGTCGAGGACATCCTTAAACACATGGTCCCAAACCTAAGGTCAACTGTGACTAACCATAACACTATGCCCCGGCATTAGGATTCACTATGACCCTTGACTCTCGTTGACCTGTCAACTAAGCCCCAGGGGAGTCTATCTTTCTAAGCCTCACAGTACGTGGGATTTCTTTTAACTCTAGGCATTCCTAGTGATAAAACCTATTCCTATGTATAGTTCTAACCCTTTGGTCCAAGTGGAAGAACCCTAGTCTAGATTAAGCCCAAGTGCTTAGGATTCACGTCAGCCCTTCACTCTGTTGCTAGTGCAACTAAGCCCTAGGGGAGTTTATCTACGTAGCACTTCACTCTATCTCGACCGCTAAGAAATCAAGGAAAACAGAGGTAGGGAGAAATCAAACCGGAGGGGAAAGGGGACGCTTCGCTACCTCACGACTCACCCTCTTAACCCTCTTCAATCTTAAGTAGTCTAATCCTATAGGTGTTGTCACACCTCCAAAGGACAACCTAGATTGTTCTAATCCCTAGTCATGGCTAAGGGAAAATAATTGCAAGAGATAATTAAAATTGAAACTCAAATTTATTCATCAGCAATGGAAAAGCATAATAGCAATGTCATCGAAACATAATAATCCTAGGGTTTACAAGTCCAAATACCCAACAGGGTTTAGCTCTCCATGGAGCAATACAAAATCAATAAAGAATTTAAGAACATATGCATGAAAACCATAAAGAAAACCCCCTTTTAGATCGTATCGATGGTCTTATGGAGTCGCACGTCTTCTTCCATGAATCCCTTGTCAAGCTGATAAGTGCTCGTGTTATAGTAAAGCGAAGCATTATTATCTTACAATGAACATATCTTTTATCAGGTTTTATCACTAAATTGTGTGTGTTTGTTTATTCTTATGCATTGTAGGTTTGTGGAGCTAATTTGGAGAAGAAGAAAGAAGTTGGATCGTGTTCGCCGTTGTTGGGAAGTTTTCTGACCAAGTAAGGAACAAGGCACGAGCCTGGACTTGTGAGTGTGTGCCAAACTCTTTTGGAGGGACACAAAGGCAGTCACATTCACAACAAGTGTAACTCGTGTAGCTTAGGAGAACTTCACCAAGAAGGAGACTTGAAGCAATCGGCATGATCTACCATTGATTGTGTGCCCAAATAAATGGCCTCGATGAAGAACAACGGATTCGGGAGCGTTTCAGTGAGTTACTGTAGCAGCACAGTAGCTTTGCTATTGTAGCAAAACACTGTAACAAGCTACTGTTCATTTTCTACTGAGAATTAGGATTCCAATGACTTCACATGGGCGTCTGGAAATTCCACACGGCCATGTGAATTAATTTTTTTAGCTAGACAGAAACTTTACACGGGCATGTGGAAATTCCACACGGCCGTGTGAAGTCCCGATAAATCCGATTTTAAAGCCGCACTCAACATTATAAAAGCCCAATTTGGAGACTTTGAAGACATCTTTTGGCCTATCTTTCTCCCCAACTTCTGAAGAGTGCGGCTAGGGTTTCGGAGAGGATTTCGTGGAGGTTTAGAGTGAGTCATCAGCATCGTCATCGACGTCCGACGGCCTCACAAGACCACGGCCACACCATACGCAATTGGGTTTTCATCGATGCTTTTAATTTGTACTTTCTTTAATATTTTGATTAACATGTATAGCTCCATGAGGAGCTAAACCCCTTGTGGGTATTCAGACTTGTAAACCCTAGGATTATTATGTTTCTTTGGCATTATTATTATGCTTTTCCATTATTGATGAATAAAATTGAGTTTCAATCTTGATTAATTTTGTTATTGTTTTCCCTTAGCCATGACACTAGGGTTGAGAACAATTTAGGTAATCCTTTGGAGGTGTGGCAACTCCTATAGGGTTAGACTACTTAGGATTGAAGAGGGTTGAGAGGGTGAGTCGTGAGGTAGTGGCACGTCCCAATTCCCGTCCGATGTGATTTTTCCTACAATCGTGTTCCATGATTCATTAGCGGTCGAGATAGAGTGAAGTGCTAGGAGATAAACTTCCCTGGGGCTTAGTTGTGCGAGCAACAGAGTAAAGGGTTGTAGTGAATCTTAGTATTGGGGCTAAATCTAGACTAGGGTTCTCTCACCTGGACCAAAGGCTTTGAACTACATATAAGAACCGGGTTTATCACTAGGAATCCCTAGAACTTAAATCAATTCCACATAGTGTGAGGTGATAAGTGTCTAAATGTAAATGTTTTAATATACGTACTCTGTACACTTAGCATGTATTTTGTTAAGAATTGATGCCCGTTTTGTGCTTAATCGACTATTATTTATATTGTAGGACACGGGGAAGACATGAGGAGCACGAGAATACAATTTGGGCGAAAAAGGATGAAATTCAGGCGTCGTAGCACTGTAGCGCATTTACTGTAGTTGGAGCACTGTAGCATTCTTACTGTAGCAGTTGCTGTTGCACCTGAGGAGTTTTGGGCTGGAAATGATGGAAGTGCATAAGTGTAAACAGTGCATCATACGGGGCCGTATAAGGGGCCGTGAGCATCAAAAGACAGTGATTTTATACTAGGGTTCACGGCCCCCTATCCACCCCGGGATCCATTCTTCCACCCCGGGATACACCCCCACATAAGCCAAGTTTTGCCTACCTATCCACCCCGGGATGGATCTATCCACCCCGGGATATTGCGGGCATATTTAAGGTTGTTTTTAGGGCACACAAGAGAGACTTTTCCTTGGCCTTTTGGGCCGCCGCCACCACTTCATCTTGAGGCTTTCCGGCCACCTTTCGGCGGGGATCCAAGTGGGAAACAAGCACACATCATCACCAAGAGGGAGAGGAGCAAAGGAGAAGGAGTTGGAGTGAAGATCTAAGCCACCATTGACAAACCTTTGGAGCTTCATCCATTCAAGGGGATCAAGACCTAGAGGGAGTTTTCATTGCTTCATTTATGTTTTTGTCTTCCTTGTATGTTGTTCATGTATCCCTTGTCATGAGGGATTAACTTGTCATTGTGTTTGGATTTGGATGAACCCTAGGGTTCATCTTGTGTATGAACTTTGGATGTTGTTATTAATTTAGTTTGATGGTTGTTTGAGATTCAATCTTTCATGCTTTCATGTCTAGAATTACATATGTGGAGAAATCCGTGATTCTTTTATGAGTTGTACACGTAGACGTGACCTACTCACGTGGACTAGATCTAGGAGAGATTGAAAGGGGATTCTTGTGCCGACACGCCGAGAAATTGGGTGTCGGTAACCCTCCATTGCTAGGTTTAAGCCGAAGGATAGTAGGTTTACTCCTATTAGAGATTTCACGGAGCTTAATGCGATCGTAGGTGGGTTAATACGGAGAGATTCCGGTTAACACTCGTATGGGATTAGGGGTTAGTCACCGAGAGATCGGGGCTAATCTACTCACGAGGTCTCTAGGTCTCAACTATCATCAATGCATCTTTATATCATCCTAGTTTTGGACTTAATGACAACCCTAGGTGGATTCCTTATCCAAACACACCCTTCTCATGCTTGATACTTCCTTGATTGTTTACATCCGTGTGTTAGTTACCAGGCCATAGGATTAGTTTAAATTAGTTTGTTTGCTTTATTTTCTTTCCACTCATATTGAATGGTAGGCTAGAAAATAGATGAAGAGTGAGTAATAGTACTTCCTTGGCCCCAGTGGAATACGACCCCTGTGTCACTCACAGGGTATTACTTGGCGATCCCGTACACTTGCGGGGAAGCAATCAAGTTTTTGGCGCCGTTGCCGGGGACATTCAAGGAATACTAGGAAAGCTTGTAGTCTATTGCTCTAGTCATTTGCTTTGTAAATATTTGTCTTTGTATGTGTCTTTTACCGTTTTGTGCATATTTATTTATTTTACTTCTTGCTTATTTTCTTTGTTAGCTTATTGTTTTTATTTTTTTTTATTATTGACACAGGGCCATGGATTTCCAAGAAAAGCTTTTGGCCGCCAAAATCTTTGCACTTGAAGAGAAGGTAGAAAAGTTCCTTGCCTTGAAAGCACGCCAATGCAATCCACCCCAAAATGACTACATTCCATATTGGCAAGGGTACCAAAATTTTTCGACACATCATCATACTCAACAATGGGAGCACCCTTACCAAGGATTGCCACAAGAGCCCTCCTTTCAAGAACCATGGCATCACCCCCTTCCAGTATTTCAAAGTAAACCATTTATTGGATGGGATCTCAATACACAAGATGTGCTTGAGAGATTCATGATGAATGCGGATGCTGAACCTGAAGCCTTGACTGCAGAAAATTTTAATGCCCAACCATCTCTTCAAAGCATGGAAAGCCAGATAGGAGTGTCTTCTAGTACATCAACCAAGTTGCCACACATTTTAGAAGACCTATCTGAGAATGACACTAGAAGGGAAGAGCACAAAGGTGAACTTGAGGTGGAAGTGTATTTTGACGTATTGGACGTTAAAGCAAATGATGTTGCATCAATACCTTGTGAGCAAATGATAGATGTTCCATCTCAAGGTGAAGTTGAAGAAGAAAGAGAGGAGGATGACATCATGGCCATGGACGAATGTGAGGAAGTGGAAGAAGCTCCATCGACAACATTTGAAGACGCTACTTGCCTCGACATTGATCATTCAACGAACGAATCAATAATCTTCAAGTGCCGAGAGAAAATTCCGGGAATTGTATTTGAAGATGTGGGGGAAAGGCTAAGGTCATCCTTAAACCCACCAATGCCGGGCTTGGACAATTCCCAACCAAAAATATTCCCATGGCGGCCCAAGCAAATTTCATGGGCTATTTGTGACTATTCAAGAGGGGTTGAGAAAAAAATTGTGGATAGGATGTTGAGGCCTTCAATTGATCCACCTATGCAAAAATTAACAAGTTCTCAACCAAACTTGTTTCCTTGGAGACCCAAACAATTACTATGGGTAGTTCAAGGCCATTTACAAAGGGTTGAGAAAAAGGATGTGGATAGGATGTTGATGTCACACAATGATCCACCAATGCCGAGCTTAGATAACTCTCAACCAAAGCTTTTTCCATGGAGGCCCAAGCAACTTTGTGGTTGGGTACTCAGAGGAATTTTTGCCGGGAACAAAGAAGAAGCGGGGAGGAGGTTCAAGCCGTCTAAGGATCCGCCCAAGTTTAAATTGCACAACTCCCGGCCCAAGCTTTTTCCGTGGAGGCCAAAAGGTAGCTCATGCATTGCCTCCAAATGTGCATCATCCCGGAAGGTATGTTTCGTATTTCTTGGTAGTTCCTATGCAACCTCTTGCCGGGATGAACACACTATTTTCAAGCCTCCTTAGGTAAGAATAAGGTACGTCGAGCTAATGACGTTAAACAAGCGCTTCTTGGGAGGCAACCCAAGCTTAAATTTCTTCACTTTCTTCTTTTTGTGTTTTTAGTTGAATGTGGTTTGTGTGTTTGTGTTTCTTTCAAGTCCATGCTTGTTTGCCTTGTGTATTCTTCTCATCGTTGTTTTTGTGTTTTAATTGACAACCATCTTGAGAAGCATGTTTTTGATGTTATGCCATTCATTGGATCGAGTTTTTACGCATTACTTTCAAGTAGGAGGTGTTGTTAATCACTTCATGGCCTTCATTGGGTGTTTTGGGCTGCATTTGAGAGATTTTCAGAGCTTTCCAGGTCCTCACGGCCCTAAGGGGGCCGTTTGGAGGGCCATGAGACGATTCCAGTGAGTTTGGCTTGTGTCTCACGGCCCCCCTCACGGCCGTATATGGGGCCGTGACAAAATTCCAGTGAAAATGGCCTAGGCCATGCGGCCCCCTTCACGGCCGTGAGAGGGGCCGTATGCCACGGGTCCTGGACCTATATCCTCACCATTTTCTTCATAACTCTCTCATTTCTCATCCGTTTTCCATCATTCTTTCGCCGTTTTTCTTCATTTTTCTTCCTCTAAACGAATAATCTACTCCCAAGGACCTAATTTGCATTATTGTTTGGGATTTTTGCCATCATCTTCACCTATCCTCAAAGGTACCCCTTTCAAAACCCTAGGTGTTGGTCATGAATGTTTCTTCTTCCTCTCTCTTAATTTTTCAAGTTGAATGGATGCCAATGTTGTGGGGGATTGGTTGTTTGTTATTTTTGTGGGTTTTTGGAGTAATTTGTAAGCTTTGTAAAATTTTTATGCTCCATGTACAAGGGAAGCTCTTGCAATTTTTTTTGGGAAGTTACTGTAGCACATCTTGAACTCTTTCACACTCCCATCATGAAAACCCTTGATTTTCTTGTATTTGGGTCTGCTATTGTATCATCTTTTTATCCCTTTGCAACACTTGCAATAAGAGAGAATTGGGCATCATGATATTGAATAAGCATGGACTTGCTTGGATGATGTTTTGTTCCATTGTTATTCTTTTGTTAATTGTTTGTTGTGTTTGTGTTTGTTCTTTTTGTGTTTTGTTTTAGTTCTTGCATGATTACTCCCCGTCTCTCCTTTGTAAATTTTGTGGATTGATGATGTGCCCTTTTTGCCTTGTAGGGCATTAAGGGAAGTTTGGTGAGCTTCTTCACATTCAATGGAGATTGGACCCGACATGTATAACTCGCCGTACTCTATGTTCGGGTCACACATCGCCGTTTGCGCAACAAGAACCGGGGAAGTTCATTTTCACCCTCCTCCTTTGTTATTATTGTGTATATTGCCTCTATTTTCATGAATAGTGTACATTGAGGGCAATGTACAACACTAAGTGTGGGGATGGGTGTATTACATGTTTAGTGGCCATATCTACATGCTAGTGTTATCAATGATGGCTTTGTTCATTCTTGTTAGATTCTTCAAGTATGAATTAATGATTGATGTGAGTTACATTTCTTTTGTTGTGCTCTATTGAATCCTGTTTCACCTCTAGTATTATTCTGTTCACTGAGTCTTTTGTTGATGCCCTGGGAATAGCCTGCTTGACTTTCTTAACTCTCTTGTATGCTTAACACACAATTTTGAGTACTTAGCCTTAGACTACTAAGTTCTATCCTTCAATGAACTCTTAAGAACTTCTAAATCTTTTTGAGCTAGTCCTAATTTTGTAACTTGTAGTGCAGTCTAGGGTGAATATTAAAAAAAAAAAAAAAAAAAAAAAAGAGAAAATGAGTCTATGACAGTATTCCTCTGCTAGTATAGCACGAATGCATCTATGTAGACTGTAATCAAGTAGGATGGGTGGCTCTTGTGCCTGGCCAGCATGTGCATCCGTCTGAAAGATTATTTTTGTGCAGTCTACGTTAGTCGGAATATAAAAAAAAAAAAAAATGTATATACATGTAAATAAAACCCTAGTGATCTCTCAGACTGCCTACTTGAGTTCGTGAGTGGAAATGGAATTTAGTTTCAAGTATAGACTTAGAAGGATCTTATTTGTTCATTGAAGTGGCACTTAGCATTTTAAGACTTGGTACTCTGTACTTGTGGAGTGATTAGCATCTAGAGCTGTACTAATTGAAGTCATAGGGCTAGGCCATGTCAGGGCAAATGAGATGAAAGATTCACTTACACTGTACAGACATATAAGAGGTGAGACAGGATCTATTTGTTGTACGTATTGACTGTAACTCAACATTTGTATATCATTATTCTATACTTGTATAATCTTGTATTCATTTGAGCCGGAGATGTACATTTAGCCACTTATCATTCCCTTTATTTTTCATGATTTGTTTGCTTGGGGACAAGCAAACGATTAGGTGTGGGGATATTTGATAAGTGTCTAAATGTAAATGTTTTAATATACGTACTCTGTACACTTAGCATGTATTTTGTTAAGAATTGATGCCCGTTTTGTGCTTAATCGACTATTATTTATATTGTAGGACACGGGGAAGCCATGAGGAGCACGAGAATACAATTTGGGCGAAAAAGGATGAAATTCAGGCGTCGTAGCACTGTAGCGCATTTACTGTAGCTGGAGCACTATAGCATTCTTACTGTAGCAGTTGCTGTTGCACCTGAGGAGTTTTGGGCTGGAAATGATGGAAGTGCATAAGTGTAAACAGTGCATCATACGGGGCCGTATAAGGGGCCGTGAGCATCAAAAGACAGTGATTTTATACTAGGGTTCACGGCCCCCTATCCACCCCGGGATCCATTCTTCCACCCCGGGATACACCCCCACATAAGCCAAGTTTTGCCTACCTATCCACCCCGGGATGGATCTATCCACCCCGGGATATTGCGGGCATATTTAAGGTTGTTTTTAGGGCACACAAGAGAGACTTTTCCTTGGCCTTTTGGGCCGCCGCCACCACTTCATCTTGAGGCTTTCCGGCCACCTTTCGGCGGGGATCCAAGTGGGAAACAAGCACACATCATCACCAAGAGGGAGAGGAGCAAAGGAGAAGGAGTTGGAGTGAAGATCTAAGCCACCATTGACAAACCTTTGAAGCTTCATCCATTCAAGGGGATCAAGACCTAGAGGGAGTTTTCATTGCTTCATTTATGTTTTTGTCTTCCTTGTATGTTGTTCATGTATCCCTTGTCATGAGGGATTAACTTGTCATTGTGTTTGGATTTGGATGAACCCTAGGGTTCATCTTGTGTATGAACTTTGGATGTTGTTATTAATTTAGTTTGATGGTTGTTTGAGATTCAATCTTTCATGCTTTCATGTCTAGAATTACATATGTGGAGAAATCCGTGATTCTTTTATGAGTTGTACACGTAGACGTGACCTACTCACGTGTACTAGATCTAGGAGAGATTGAAAGGGGATTCTTGTGCCGACACGCCGAGAAATTGGGTGTCGGTAACCCTCCATTGCTAGGTTTAAGCCGAAGGATAGTAGGTTTACTCCTATTAGAGATTTCACGGAGCTTAATGCGATCGTAGGTGGGTTAATACGGAGAGATTCCGGTTAACACTCGTATGGGATTAGGGGTTAGTCACCGAGAGATCGGGGCTAATCTACTCACGAGGTCTCTAGGTCTCAACTATCATCAATGCATCTTTATATCATCCTAGTTTTGGACTTAATGACAACCCTAGGTGGATTCCTTATCCAAACACACCCTTCTCATGCTTGATACTTCCTTGATTGTTTACATCCGTGTGTTAGTTACCAGGCCATAGGATTAGTTTAAATTAGTTTGTTTGCTTTATTTTCTTTCCACTCATATTGAATGGTAGGCTAGAAAATAGATGAAGAGTGAGTAATAGTACTTCCTTGGCCCCAGTGGAATACGACCCCTGTGTCACTCACAGGGTATTACTTGGCGATCCCGTACACTTGCGGGGAAGCAATCATGAGGCTTAGGAAGACGAACTTCCCTAAGGCTTAGTTGACAGGTCAACCAGAGTCAAGGGTCATAGTGAAACCTATTGCCAGGGCATAGTGTTGGGATTTGTCACGGTTGACCTTAGATTTGGGACCGTGTGCTAAAAGATATCCTCGACTCAATAATCATCAATAGGAGAGTATAATAGCATTATGTTGCACTTGAAGCATAAGTCCTTGGGGTAGCTTGTCCGAGTACCCATCTTTATTCACTGATTGTCTTCGTCTTATTACCTTTATTTGCATTCTTCCATCTTGCATACTTCTTTTACTTTATTCTTATTTTCCATTACTCTTGCACATACACACACTGAACCAATATTCACTCTCACACATCATTTAGTTAAATAACGAAAGCTTGTGTCTAAACCGATTCCCTGTTGATTTGACTACCCCTCACCAGTGTATTTATTACTTCGACAACCCGTGCACTTTTGGGCCCCTGTCACATGCCTAGGGCACACCTCGCCGAATTGATGCCGATGAAAGCTCCCCTAATAGCTTCCTTCCAATGGATGTCGATACCGATACTGTATAATCGCCTCCAAAGATCTCCAAGAACCTCTCCAAACCATAGCCGAAAGTCCCCCAAAAGATAGCCAAGAGATAGAAGGGGGGTCCCCAAATAGATCTGAAAACGGGCTATTTATAGGCTGAAATCAGAGTTCCACATGCCCCTGTGGATTTTCCACACGGGCCTACAGAATTTCCACACGCCCGTGTGTTAATTCCACACGGCCATGTGGAAATTATGTTTTGCTAATTTTTGGTAGACTGTGAACAGTAATTGGCTATAGTAACTGCTACAATACTTCGCCGAAATGCTCCTGAATTCATCGTTCTTCATCGAGGCAGTTGAATTGGACGCACAATCAACGGTAAATCACGTCGCATCTTCACTTGAAACACATTGATGAAACTTTTGATAATGTTGCACAAGTCGGAACATGTGAGTGTGACTGCATTTGTGCCCTCCAAAGGACGTATTCACTCGACCCCAATTGGAGTTTGGCACACACTTACATGTCTTTGACCACAACTTATGCCTTGTTCCTTGACCGGTGCAAGAACTCCCTCAACAATCGCGTTCATGACCTATTCTTGCATCTTCTTCTTTAAATCTTCTCCACAACCCTATAATGCATGAAAGAACACAAATACACACTAATTACTGATTAAATCTGAGAGAGTAATGCTCAATGTAAGACAATAATACTTTGTATTACTATCACACAAGCACTGATCAAACTTCCCCACACTTAAGCTTTTGCTTATCCTCAAGCAAAAATAAAACGTGAAAGTACTTGGGAAGATGACACGACCCCTTGCGTGTATCCCCCAAGTGCACGGGTTTGTCGAAGAAATAAAGTTACCCTGGTGAGAGGGTAGTCGAATCCACAGCGAATAGGCATTTAGAATATGAGATTTCACTAATAAAGCTATGCGGCGTATGGAAAAGCAATAATAGGATCAATGAGTGAATGTAGAATCAAATAGAATGAAAAACAAGAAATTAATTAGAAAGATGGAAGATTAGAAAGTGCAAGAAAAAGAGAATAGAGAGGACTAGCAATGAATGAAATAGGGTATCCGGACAAGATAACTCTAGGATCTATGCTTCTAGTGCAAGACTATGCTATTATACTTTCCTATTGATGTTAATTAAGTCGAGGATATCCTAAAATTCACGGTCCCAAACATAAGAACAACCGTGACTAACCCCAACATTATGCCCCGGTATTAGGATTCACGTCATCCTTCACTCTGGCGCTCACATGACTAAGGCCCAGGGGACTATATCTAGCTAAACCTCACACTACGTGGGATTGCTTTAAGCTCCAGGGATTCCTAGTGGTAAAACATGTTCCTATGTGTAGTTCTAACCCTTTGGTCCAGGTGGAAGAACCCTAGTCTAGATTGAGCCCCAGCGCGTAGGAAACACTTCAACCCTTTACTCTGTTACTTGCGTAACAAAGCACTAGGAGAGTCTATCTGCCTAGCACTTCACTCTATTTCGACCTCTATGAAAATTAAGGAAACGGAGGTAGGGAGAAACCACGTCGGAAGGGAAAGGGGTACATCGCTACCTCACAACTCTCCCTCTCAACCCTCTTCAATCTTAAGTAGTCTAACCCTAAAGGAGTTGTCACACCTCCAAAGAGTAACCTAAATTGTTCGCAATCCTAGTGTCACATCTAAGAGAAAACATTAGCAAGATGAAATTAAGATTGAAACTCAATTTTTATTCATCAATAATGGAAAGCATAATAACAATGTCAAAGAAACATAAAAACCCTAGAGTTTACAAGTCCGAATACCCTCAAGGGGTTTAGCTCCTCATGGAGCTATACATGTTCATCAAAATAGAAAAGAAAGTACAAATCAAAGACATTGATGAAAACCCCCTTGTATACTGTGTGGCCGTGGTCTTGTGCGGCCGTCGAACGTCTGTGACGATGCCGATGACACGCTCTAAACCTCCACGAAATACTCTCCAAAACCCTAGCCGCACTCCCCAAGTTACAGAGAAAAGTAGGTCAAAAGATCTCCCAAAGGGTCTCCCAAAACCTTTTTTATAGTGTTGAATCGCGGCTTTAAAATCGGACTTATCGGGGGCTTCACACGGCCGTGTGAAATTTCCAGACGCCCGTGTGAATTCTCTGAAACCCTAATTTTTGGCAGAAATTGAACAGTAGCTTGCTACAGTGACAAACTACAGTGTTGCTACAGTACTTGCCGAAATGCTCCCAAATCCGTTGTTCTTCATTGAGGCCATTGGTTGGGCACACAATCAATGGTAAGTGATAAGTGCTTGAGTATACATGTTTTACCTACTTATTTTACATACATTGAGCATCATTTTACCATTGATTATGTCTCATAAAGTGTATTTTGGTGTTCTTATATGCAATTAGGTTGTGGAAGTGTTAAAGGAAGAAAAGGAAGCAAAGATAGGTTATAAAGATGTATTGTTGGGAGCTTTTATACAACACAAATGTCAAGGCACAAGAGGGGATCATGCACATGAGGGTGTGTGCCAACTTCCTGAAGAATTCAAGATGATTTGTGCGATGGAAGGGCACAAAGGCAGTCACACCTTCATGTCCCAACTTGTGTGAAGATAGTTAAAGCTCTCAAATGATGATTCGAAGAAGAAGAAGTCTTATAACTCACCACATGGACGTGTGCCCGACCATGTGGCCTCAAGATGAGAAAGTGTGGATCATGGCTATGAAGAGCACTGTAGCAAAACACTGTTCATTTCACTGTAGCAGAATTATTGTTCACGCGACCGCGTGGGATCTCACGTGGTCGCGTGAAGACACGTGACTGGCGCGTTTTCAGACTTATAAATACCCCGATTTGCCGATTTTTAGAGGACTTTTTTGCGCACGTTTCCTATTGAGTTTTTCCTATCTCCGTATTCCCTAAGTTTTATGCAACCATATGGGGTGTGAGGCGTGAGATTGATAGATTTCTCCGCCGGGACCTTTGTAGGGGGTTAGGGATCTTTCGCCTAGAAGTAGGGTTAGATTTAATTTTAGGAATCGGTTTCACTTTTACGTATCTCTAGAACTCATTGCGGTCATATGGGGTGTGAGGTGTTGAGATTGAGCGATTTCTCCGCGGGACCTTGTAGGGGACTAGTATCGGTTGCCTGGAAGCAGGGATCGATTGTTATTGGATTACCTCGACTCATAGAACTCGGTTTAGAAGCATTTAGTTAGTCTTGCACTTCATGATAGAGTCTAGGGGGATCATTGCCCGGGTATCTCATCCTCATTGATTGAGATCTCCTTTACCCTTTTCCTTTTATTTGTTTTCTTTCTTGCGATTTTCTTATTTTACACATTACACCCATTGCTTCATATCATTGATTCGACTAGATAACTAAGAATCAGTTATTACTAGTACTTCCGTTCCCTGTGGATTCGACTACCCTACTCACCGGGGTAATTATTACATCGACAACCCGTGCACTTGCGGTACACACACGCAAGGGGTGTGTCAAGTTTTTGGCGCCGTTGCCGGGGAACGGGATATTAGGAACGCTAGGCCTTGGTTACTTTAGTCATTCATCATTTTATTTCTTTTCTATTCCATATTTCGTTCTTTCATCGTTCTCATTATTTCTCTTCTTCATTCTTTCTACAGGTTATGACCCGAGGAAATCCTTCGACATTAGTTGAAGAAGATCCTGAAATTGAGTGTAGATTGCGGAGAAAAGGCAAGGAATCTGCAGTGGCACAGAATTTTCCTGCAGAAATAGAAATCGAAGAATCTGAAAACATGGCAGAACAAGCAGGGCAGCAGAGAACACTTTCAGATTTTGCTCGTCCTACGATTCGTGGTTCGCAATCAAGCATTTTTAGGCCACCAGTCACAGCCCATAATTTTGAGTTGAAGCCGGGCTTCATTCAAATGCTTCAACAGTCCGCGCAGTTCAATGGATTAACAGATGAAGATCCAAATAGTCATATCGAAAGTTTCCTTGAGGTATGCGACATGCTGAAAATTAATGGGATTTCGGATGATGCAATTCGCTTGAGGGCTTTTCCATTCTCATTAAAAGGAAAAGCCAAATAGTGGCTCTATTCTTTGCCAAGAGCTTCCATCACAACATGGAATGAGATGGTCGAAGCTTTCCTTGCAAGATACTTCCCACCGGGGAAATCAGCAAAGCTTCGAAATAAGATATCCTCTTATGTTCAGATTGAGTTAGAGTCATTATTTGAGACATGGGAGCGATTTAAGGACCTCTTGCGGAAGTGTCCTCAACACGGGTTCCCCAAATGTATGATCATTCACACATTTTATAATGGGTTGAACCCGGGCACCAAACAGTTACTTGATGCCGCCGCGGGAGGAACATTGGGAAACAAGACTCCGGATGAGGCACGACAACTAATCGAAGAGATGGCACTCAATAGTTATCAATGGAATGCAAGAGAGAAGAAGAAAGTGGCCGGGATTTACAAAATTGACGCTGTTACGTCATTGGCAGCCCAAGTTGAGGCTATGAGCAAGAAATTGGACACTTTAACTTCTTTAAGAGTTGTCGCGGTCACTAGTTGCGATGGTTGTGGGGGTTCACATATGCCAACTAATTGTCCTATCTCAATTACTACTTCAGCCCCAATTGAACAAGTTGATTTTGTGGGGAATTCGGGTAGAGGACAAGGTTATCCTTTTAGCAACACTTACAACCAAGGTTGGAGGAACCACCCCAATCTCTCATGGAGTAATCAAGGGCAGCAAAGGCCTGCTACCCCACCGGGATTTCAGCAACCACCTCTGATTCCGGAGAGAGTTTCAGAATTAGAGAAGGTTTTGTCAAAGTTCATTCAATCAACCGACACAAGATTTCAGAATATTGAGGCAACACTCCGAAATCACACCGCTTCGTTACATAATTTGGAGAATCAAGTAGGACAAATAGCGAAGTCATTAGCGGAGAGACCTGAAGGAAGCTTGCCAAGTAATACCGAGACAAATCCAAGAGAGCATGTAAAGGCGATCACTTTGAGGAGTGGTCGGGAGCTTCAAGAAAAGCTTCCTGCTGAGAAGAATTCTGAAATTCCTCACGAGTCAACCCCCACTGGGAAGACAGCTGAAAATCCTCAAGAAAAGCCGATGAGTAAGGTGCATGACAAGGAGAAGGGGGCAGCTATACCAGCCTCATCATTTGCTCCAAGAATTCCTTATCCAGCACGTTTGAAGAAAGATCAAACTGATGAGCAAAATAGAAAATTTCTGGATCTATTTAAGCAACTACACATCAATATACCTTTTGTTGAGGCGTTGTCGCAAATGCCTAGGTATGCAAAATTCTTGAAGGATCTCTTGACCAACAAGAGAAAAATGGAAGAGAGTGTGGCTGTGGTCTTAGAAGGGAATTGTTCGGCATTGCTTCAAAAGAATTTGCCGAACAAGATGAAAGATCCGGGAAGTTTCATCATACCATGTGTGATCGGAGGTTTGGGGGAAGAAAAAGCATTGGCCGATTTGGGGGCTAGTATTAACGTCATGCCATACACTTTGTTTCAGAAATTGGGGTTGGGAGAGCCAAGGCCAACCTGCATGACGTTACAATTAGCCGATCATTCTATTCGTCATCCTAGAGGTATAATTGAGGATGTTTTGGTAAAAGTTGACAAATATATTTTTCCTGCAGATTTCGTGGTGCTCGATGTGGATAAAGACGTGGAGGTTCCATTAATTTTGGGAAGACCATTTCTACGAACCTCCAAGGCGCTCATCGACATGAATGGAGGCGAGATGACACTTCGAGTTGGAGAAGAAAAGATCACATACCGCCTCGCCGAAGCAATGAAGCATTCTCTAGACTTTGATGATTCATGTTATTTTTTAGATGTTAATGATGAGATTGCTAATGAGTATTTGCAGGAAATGGCACACCCGGACCCATATAACGAATGGCCGGTTATTGAGGAAGAGAAACTTCATATTCAAGCACCATGCTTTTTCAAAGATCAATCGGAAGGAGGGGTGTTTAAACAGATTTTCCGTCGTGTCAAGAGAGCGAGGCGTCAGCATAAGAAACATTCATGTGCAGCTGGAGACAAGCACACAGAAGAAAAGAATCATACTTCCTCAATTGGTAACATATTTGAACAATTTTTCTTAAACATGAAACAATTCTGTCCCTCATGCGTGCAGGTTGCGAAAAAAGAAATTCTCCATTTACATGAGCCACCATGAGGTAAGAACAGGTACGTCAAGCTTAGTGACATTAAACAAGCGCTCCTTGGGAGGCAACCCAAGTTTTACTTGTTTTCTAGTTAGTTATTTTAAATTCTGCAGTAATAAATTCATGAGTGTGCATTTTGATGAAATTTTTCGTGGTGCTGAGTTTTCATGAACAATTTTTGGTGATTATAAGTGTTTTTCACATATTGGGCATGATTCGGGTTTTAATTCATGATAATTGTTGTAGAAATAGGCTAATTTTAAAGTTTGGAGAGCCGCGTGGACTGTCTGCAGAAATTCTGCAGCTTACGTGGTCGCGTGAAATTTTCACGCGACCGTGTACAGTACCCACGCGGGGGTGTAGGATTTCCACACCCCCATGTGGCTTATATAATGACTTGAAGGGTTATTTATTCATCATCCTTGACATTGAGCCCTTCATTTCCTCACACTTCCCCTCTCCAAATTTCTCATCCATAAGGTTCAAAAGCACTTTTTCTTCAACTCTTTGGGGATTCAAAAAGGTTTTGCCGGCATTTGCATCAAGTTTCATACATTGATTCGCATCGGTAAGGTTTATCCCTTTTCTTTCATGCCCTAGTTTCCAATTTTCATTTCCATGGTGTTCTCTAATTTACTAGACTTGATTTTGCATGGTTAAAGTTGTGAAAACACTTAGAAAACTTAGGAGAGAGTTGTAGAGGGTTGTTGGAGGTCATCCATGGCCAAAGGAGCCATGGATGACCACCCACACGTGCGCGTAGCCAAGCCACGCGACCGCGTGGGCCAGCCAGCAGTCCACGCGATCGCGTGGGCTGGCACTGGGCACAACAAGCCAGCCACGCGACCACGTGACTGGGCTCACCCGACCGCGTGGCCCTCGGCAGAGCGTCCAGCCTCTGTCTGCGACCACGCGACCGCGTGGCCTGCCGAGAGGGCCAACCTAGCACCCACGCAACCGCGTGACTAATCCACGCGGTCGCGTTAGCCATCTGCCGTGCAAACACGCGCCCACGTGGGCGCGTGAGCATTCCACGCGCCCACGTGGGCTGGGAACACACTTGTTTTTGCTGTTTTCACACTTTTGCACGCAGGTTTCCTCCTGCATTCATTGAAATTATGCTGAACTGATTTATTTTGTGTTTTCTTGCAGGAATGGCACCTAGGACAAAGAAAGTAGCCCATAAATGCCCTCGTCACGACAGGGAGCCGACACCACCACCTGAGGTTGAGTTTGTCAATCCTACACATAAGCATAGGTTCGAGCGTCTACAGAGACTTAAGATTGGACAGTCGCGTTACATTTGTTTCGAGACACTCGACGCCATTGGCCTTTCAGAGGAGGTTCGAGGATTGATACAGGTTGGGGGTTGGGACCGACTCCTATCTATTTCTGAGCCTGTCCGACGAGATGTTACTTTGGAGGTCCTATCGACTTTTTCCTTTGATCGTGAGCGACTAGACGCGAGCTTTGATGCAGAGAATGTCATCCGATTCAGGGTTTTTGGTCAGTTTCACGAGATGTCACTGACACAGTTTGCGTTACTACTTCGATTATATGATCAGGATTATGTGGACACTTTAGAGTACCGGGAGCTTTTGACTGATTTCCCCCCTGACATTACTCCGAGCCAGGTATTCCATGACTTATGCGGAGGTGCTCGGTATGTTCCAGGTCAGTCAAAGGGTTCTTCTCTTATACGTCACGCGCACAGATATATACATGCTGTTCTCAGCCGATCGATCACGGGACGGGGAGATGGTACAGGTGCACTGAGCCGTACAGATTTACTTTACCTGTATTCCATGACTCAGCGTGTCCCCATACATCTTGGATACGTCGTCGCAGACTTCTTTCGACATCAGAGTCAGCATTTAAGTATTGGCGCGCTATTTGTGGGACCGTATATCACTCGACTCATGTTCCAGATGTGCCTTATACGTTCAGCCAGAGGCGAGGAGAGAGTCAGTAGTCCGTCAACTTTGGGCTAGTCACTCTCCAACTGATGGAAGTAGTGCGATGTACAGCCTCAGGTGGATATGCATTGGTAGAGGTGTCATCCGACGATGACGAGTCTGCTGAGACTCCAGACGCACCACCTCCCGCAGATCCCACAGCCACTCCAGCAGCACCGATTTCATTAGTGGATCCTAGTACATCCTCAGATCGAGTACATGAGCGACTGGCTCGACTCGAAGCTGCCGTCGCCACCATCCTCGAGAACCAGGCGCGGATCATGCAGTGTCTTGACCAGATTCAGCAGACTCTGGACGCTGATACTGAGTCAGATACCCCAGCGACACCAGCAGCACCAGACACCGATGCTTGATGCGTTTTCACTCATGGGATTCTCTTTTAGTTTTCATTTTTCATTTTTACTTGCATTATCTTATTTTGTGGACTTGTATACTCAGAAAGGTTATGCCTTCTGAGAGTTATCTTCATATCTTAGCTTTTGTTGCGAGTTTATGTTTCAGTGTTATATCTTTATGAACTCGTATATTCTCTTTATTTTATTGAGCTTCACTAAACCCCTTGAATCCGTGCAGATGGCCTTGAGAGTGATGATGATGATGTTTTTGTCATACGCACAACCATGTGACTTGGTCATGTGAGCTTCACAACCCGTTGAACAACAACACACCCTCAAGTTAGCTTCACCGATTGATCAATAAGGAGTTCATGGGAGTGTTGTTTTAATTGCATTTCCACCCACATCATGCTTTTATTGCTTATATTTTTATTGTGCTTACATGTGTACATTGAGGACAATGTACATCTTAAGTGTGGGGGAGGATTCACCTTATACATGTCATTTACTTGTGTTTTCATGATCATGCTCATGTTGCCCATGAAGGTTCACCTTAGGGTTGAGAGTTTAATTCTTAGTTTTTGGAGGTTGTAAACATTAGGTTTTATCATGCTCTAGTTTTTATCCAATTTCCTTGAAATTTTTGTCCGATTGCTCTTTAATGCACTTTCCTCACTCATTAAACCTATGGAAACTTAATCTAGTTCATAATTGCCAGATTTTCCAGTGTTAGTTTTATTGTTAAAAAAAAAATTCAGAATTTTAGTTTGTTTGTATATAGGGGGTGGAAAGAGCTACCACCTATGTTGTATGAAGCTACTCTCATAAGTCGGATACTTGTTATGCCCTAATGAGAGAAAGAGCTATCTCATAGGATGCGTGAAAGCTACCACCTTCGGCAGAAAGAGCTACCACCTCGAAAGTGTGAAAGCCACTTGAGAGGCATCTCGGGAAAGGGCTACCTTAGAGGATGTGTGAAGCTACTACCTATTCTTTTTGTTTATAAATAAGTCCCATTGCTAATAAGAACTTTGAGTAGTGGATATAGTGTTGATATGAGTTGAGTTTTCACACACACACGCTTTCGGACTTTAGTACTTTCATTTTTGATTGGATTATTTGCTAGAGTATTGATTGTTTCATCTAGTGGGATCTCACGCGGTCGCGTGAAGACACGTGACTAGCGTGATTCAGACTTATAAATAGGCCGTTTCGTCGATTCTTTTGATATCTTTTGTGTGCCTTTTGAGAGAGGAAGCGGCTAGGGTTTGAGGAGGAGGTCATTGCCGAATTGGAGGGCGGTTCTTCACCAACTTTGATAGTTCTTTCCTCCGTCATAGCATCGAGGGAGTCATTGGCAACCTAGCTTCGGAGAAGGATCCTTCAAGACGTTGAGCGACCCATCAAGGCCATCATCACGAATTCAAGGGGGTTTATTTCCATGGTTTACATTGCTTTTCATTGTGCTATGTTTTGCTTTGTAATCAGCCCCATGGAGGGCTAAACCCTAGTAGATACTTGGGCATGTGAACCCTAGGTTTCGATTCATGTATTGACTTTCTTTATGCTTTCTTTTAAATCCGAGTTTATTTGAGTTTCAATCTTGTTTTATCATTGCTTGCATGCCTTATTGATTCGTATGGTTGTTTGGTATGCTTGATTTGTTGCCTTGGTGAGAGAGAGGTCTCCATTAGGGTTAGAACATATGAGATTGAAGAGGGTTGAGAGGGTGAGTCATGAGATAGTGGATTGTCCCCTTTCCCTTCCGATTAAGTGTTTCCTATCTCCGTATTCCCTAAGATCTATGCAACCATATTTGGTGTGAGGTGTGAGATTAAGAGATTTCTCCGCCGGGACCTTGTAGGGGGTTAGGGATCTTCCGCTTAGAAATAGGGTTAGGTCTAATTTTAGGAATCGGTTTCACTTTTAGGTATCCCTAAAGCTTATTGCGGTCATATGGGGTGTGAGGTGTTGAGATTGAGCGATTTCTCCACCGGGACCTTGTAGGGGACTAGTATCGGTGGCCTGGAAGCAGGGACCGATTATTCTTGGATTACCTCGACTCATAGAACTCGGTTTAGAAGCATTTAGTTAGTCTTGCACTTCATGATAGAGCCTAGGGGGAGCATTACCCGGGTATCTCATCTTCATTGATTGAGATCTCCCTTTATTTACCTTTTGCCTATTCATCTCTGGTATTAATTTCTATGCACACTAGATCACCACAAAATCACATTGGTCATTAGGCTAGATTGCAGAGAAGAAGTTAGTACTAGTAGCCCTGTTCCCTGTGGATTCGACTACCCTACTCACCAGGGTAATTATTACTTCGACAACCCATGCACTTGCGGTACACACACGCAAAGGGGTGTGTCAAGTTTTTTGGCGCCGTTGCCGGGGAATAGGATACTAGGAACGCTAGGACTTTGTTGCTCTAGCCATTTATCATTTTCGTTATCTTATCTATTTCATACTTTCTTTTTCTTCCACCGTTCTAATTTGTTTTATTTTGACTTGTGTTAATTTTTCTTGCAAGGTACTTGAATGATGATTGATCCAATTACAAAGTTATATTTTCAGATTGAAGATTTCAGTGGAAAACTTGATAGACTTATTTCTACACAACAACAACAAAGCAACCAATATCGCAGCACATATCATCCAAATCAATGGAGCTACCCGAACCACTTGTGGAGTATTGATGGACAGCAATGGGAAGCACCTATAGAAGAATTTCAGATGGATGAGAAGCATGAGGAGGATGTACTTCGGTTGGAAAGCGTATTATTCAAATTCATTGAAGCAACCGATGCCCGCTTCGAAAATGTTGAAGCCACCTTAAGATGTCATGAAATCTCCATCAAAAACATTGAGCATCACATAGGAGAGATTTTAGACACACTTGCTAGGGAAAAAGAAGAATTTGAACAAGCAAGTCAAGTTTCTTCCATGCATGACAAAGCCATGAACCACATTGATGAAGAAAGGCAAATTGAGTACATTGCTGCAGAAATTGAAAGGATAGAAGAAGAACATCATTTTCAGAATTTGGATTGCTTGAATGAAGATTATGCTTGTGTGCAACAAAATTTTCAAGGGGATTTGCTAACATCATGTTCCTTTCAAGCTGAAAATACACAAGAAGAAGCAAGTCCTAAGGTAATGGAGCAAGCACCTTTCTTTCGGATTAATCAACTCATTGAATGCAAGAAAGAGATTTTGGGTTTGGGAGAAGATGTGGGTAGGATATTTAAACCATCCAATGACCCACCGATGCTAATCTTGGACAAGTCCCAACCCAAATTGTTTCCTTGGAGGCCAAAGGTAAGACGGTTGGACTCTCCAACAAAAACTCCACCCCGACAATTAGATTTTTGGTTTAAGGGAAGTAGCTATGCAATGTCTAGTCGGGAGGAACACACTCTTTTCAAGCCTCCATAAGGTAAGAAAGAGGTACGTCAAGCTTAGTGACGTAAAACAAGCGCTACTTGGGAGGCAACCCAAGTTTTAATTGCTTTCTAGTTTACATTTTAAATTCTATAGTAATAATTACCATGAGTGTGTGCCTTAATTAATTTTTGTTGGTGTTGAACTTTTCAAGGAAAATTTTTGGTGATTTCAAGTGTTTTTCACATGTATGACATGATTCAGGGTGCAATGCATGATAATTGTTGAAGAATAGGGTTAATTTTGAAGTTTGGAGAGCCGCGTGGACTGTCTGCAGAAATTCTGCAGCTCACGTGGCCGCGTGAGATTCTCACGCGGCCGTGTACAGTACCCACGCGGGGGTGTGGAATTTCCACACCCCCATGTGGCTTATATAATGGCTTGAAGGGTTACTATTCATCATCCTTAACCTTGAGCCCTTCATTTCCTCAACTTCCCCTCTCCAAACTTCCCATCCTTAAGATTCCAAATCCATTTTTTCTTCGACTTATGTGAGATTTAGAAGTGTTTTGCCGGCATTTACATCAAGTTTTCTCCATCTATTCACGTCGGTAAGGCCTCAACTACCCCTATCATGTCCATGCTTTCATGCTCAATTCCATCGAGTTTTCTTGTTTCTTGAATGATATTTTTCATGGAAAACGTTGTGAAAACACTTAGAAAACATGTAAATGAAGTTTAGTGAGGCGTTGGAGTCCAACTATGGCTCTTTGGTCATGGTTGGACGCCCACGCGGGCACGTGGCCTAGCCACATGGCCGCGTTGGCCGGCCAACAGTCCACGCGATCGCGTGGACCAGCCCACGCGACCGCGTGGGCTGGAGCTGGCCACGAGAAGCCAGCCACGCGACCGCGTGGCTGGGGTCACGCGGTCGCGTGGCCCTCGGCCGCGCGGTCGCCCCTCTGCCTGCGACCACGCGACCGCGTGGGGCAAGCCACGCGACCGCGTGGCCTGCCGTGGGTGCCAAACAAGCACCCACGCGACCGCGTGGCTGATCCACGCGGTCGCGTGGGTCTTCTGCCGAGCCAGGACACGCCCACGCGGGCGCGTGGATAACCCACGCGACCGCGTGGGCTGGAAACGTGGCAAATTAAGCCACGTGGGCATGTGGCTTGCCCACACGCCCATGTGGATTCCTGCATCTTGCCATATCATGTAGATTTGCACTACTTTGGCAACTTTTTTTGCAGGTATGACACCAAGGACTAAAAAGCTTGCTCCAAAAATGCCTTGATCGTTTATAGCTGACCTTGGATGAGGACATGTCTTCTAACACACCAGCAACACCAGCAAATGATGCCAATACTTGAGGCGTCCCACTCATGAGACTTTAGTTTTCTTTACTTTAGTTTTCTTTTCTAATTTTCTTTATTTTATCGTTTAGAGTTTAGTTATCTTTATACTTTATTTTGATTGTGCGAGTTATGCTTCATTCTGTTTCATTCGTAAGAACTCGTGCAACTTTTCTATTTTTATTGAGCTTCACTGAACCCTTTGTATCCGTGCAGATGGCCTTTAGAGTGATGATGATGATGTTTTTGTCATAAACACATGACCATGTGACTTGGTCGTGTGAGCTTCACAACCCGCGGAACAATAACACACCCTCGAGTTAGCTTCACCAATCAATCACTAAGGAGTTCAGGGGAGTATTGTTTCAATTGCATTTTCACCCACATCATGCTTTTATTGCTTATATTTTTATTGTGCTTACATGTGTACATTGAGGACAATGTACATCTTAAGTGTGGGGGAGGGTTCACCTTATACATGGCCTTTACTTGTGTTTTCATGATCATGCTCATGTTGCCCATGAAGGTTCACCTTACGGTTGAGAGTTTAATTCTTAGTTTTTGGAGGTTGTAAACATTAGGTTTTATCATGATCTAGTTTTTATCCAATTTTCTTTAAATTTTTGTCCGATTGCTCTTTAATGCACTTCTCTCACTCATTAAACCTATGGAAATTTACTCTAGTTCATTGTTGCGGGATTTTATAGTGTTAGTTTTATTCGAATTAAATAAAAAAAAAAAAAAGAGAAATTCACAAAATTCACAAAATTCAGAATTTCAGTTGTGTTTGTATATAGGGGGGTGGAAAGAGCTACCACCTATGTTGTATGAAGCTACTCTCATAAGTCGGATACTTGTTATGCCCTAATGAGAGAAAGAGCTATCTCATAGGATGTGTGAAAGCTACCACCTTCGGTAGAAAGAGCTACCACCTCAAAAGTGTGAAAGCCACTCGGGAGGCATCTCGTGAAAGGGCTACCTTAGAGGATGTGTGAAGCTACTATCTTTTCTTTTTATGCATAAATAAGTTCCATTGCTAATAAAAACTTTGAGTAGTGGATATAGTGTTGACATGAGTTGAGCTCTCACACACAGACGCTTTCGGACTTTAGTACTTTCATTTTTGATTGGATTATTTGCTAGAGTATTGATTGTTTCATCTATTGTTTGTTTTTCTCCATGATTTTAGAATTTTATTCTCGTACCCTCTTGGTGAACCTAAGGCCAAGCACTTCTCTTTGCTTTTCATGATGTTTATGGTTAATTTTGCTTGAGGACAAGCAAAGGCTTAAGTGTGGGGGAGTTTGATAAGTGCTTGATTATACATGTTTTACCTACTTGTTTTACTTACATTGAGCATCATTTTACCATTGATTATGTCTCATAAAGTGTATTTTGGTGTTCTTTTATGCAATTAGGTTGTGGAAGTGTTAAAGGAGGAAAAGGAAGCAAAGATGGGTTATAAAGACGTATTGTTGGGAGCTTTTGTACAACACAAGTGTCAAGGCACAAGAGGGGATCATGCACATGAGGGTGTGTGCCAACTTCCTGAAGAATTCAAGATAATTTGTGTGATGGAAGGGCACAAAGGCAGTCACACCTTCATGTCCCAACTTGTGTGAAGATAGTTAAAGCTCTTAAAGGATGATTCGAAGAAGGAGAAGTCTTATAACTCACCACATGGGCGTGTGCCCGACCATGTGGCCTCAAGATGAGAGAGTTTGGATCATGGTTATGAAGAGTACTGTAGCAAAAATAATGTTCATTTCACTGTAGCAGTACTGTAGCGGAATTACTGTTCACGCGACCGCGTGGGAATTCTGCAGCCCACGCGATCGCGTGGGATCTCACGCGGTCGCGTGAAGACACGTGACTAGCGCGATTCAGACTTATAAATAGGCCGTTTCGTCGATTCTTTTGATATCTTTTGTGTGCCTTTTGAGAGAGGAAGCGGCTAGGGTTTGAGGAGGAGGTCTCTGCCGAATTGGAGGGCCGTTCTTCACCAACTTTGATAGTTCTTTCCTCCGTCATAGCATCGAGGGAGTCATTGGCAACCTAGCTTCGGAGAAGGATCCTTCAAGACGTTGAGCGACCCATCAAGGCCATCATCACGAATTCAAGGGGGTTTATTTCCATGGTTTACATTGCTTTTCATTGTGCTATGTTTTGCTTTGTAATAAGCCCCATGGATGGCTAAACCCTAGTAGATACTTGGGCATGTGAACCCTAGGTTTCGATTCATGTATTGACTTTCTTTATGCTTTCTTTTAAATCCGAGTTTATTTGAGTTTCAATCTTGTTTTATCATTGCTTGCATGCCTTATTGATTCGTATGGTTGTTTGGTATGCTTGATTTGTTGCCTTGGTGAGAGAGAGGTCTCCATTAGGGTTAGAACATATGAGATTGAAGAGGGTTGAGAGGGTGAGTCATGAGATAGTGGAGTGTCCCCTTTCCCTTCCGATTAAGTGTTTTCTATCTCCGTATTCCCTAAGATCTATGCAACCATATTTAGTGTGAGGTGTGAGATTAAGAGATTTCTCCGCCGGGACCTTGTAGGGGGTTAGGGATCTTCCGACTAGAAATAGGGTTAGGTCTAATTTTAGGAATCGGTTTCACTTTTAGGTATCCCTAAAGCTTATTGCGGTCATATGGGGTGTGAGGTGTTGAGATTGAGCGATTTCTCCACCGGGACCTTGTAGGGGACTAGTATCGGTGGCCTGGAAGCAGGGACCGATTATTCTTGGATTACCTCGACTCATAGAACTCGGTTTAGAAGCATTTAGTTAGTCTTGCACTTCATGATAGAGCCTAGGGGGAGCATTGCCCGGGTATCTCATCTTCATTGATTGAGATCTCCCTTTATTTACCTTTTGCCTATTCATCTCTGGTATTAATTTCTATGCACACTAGATCACCACAAAATCACATTGGTCATTAGGCTAGATTGCAGAGAAGAAGTTAGTACTAGTAGCCCTGTTCCCTGTGGATTCGACTACCCTACTCACCAGGGTAATTATTACTTCGACAAGCCGTGCACTTGCGGTACACACACGCAAAGGGGTGTGTCACTCCTAAAACTTTTGTTAGAAAGGACTTATTTATATACAAAAACAAAACTAAAGAGAGAAGGAAGTAGTAGCTTCACACATCCTTGAAGGTAGCCTTTCCTAGCCGGCCGCCAAAGGTGGCTTTCACACTTTCGAGGAGGTAGCTCTTTCTACCGGGGTAGTAGCTTTCACGCATCCCATAAGATAGCTCTTTCTCTCATTAGGGCATAACTTGTATCCGACTTATGAGAGTAGCTACATACTTCATAGGTGGTAGCTCTTTCCACCCCAAATGCATACATAAAAAAAGCAACTATTCAAAAAGTCATAAGTATTTTTTTTTCTTTTTCTCTTTTCCATATTATTATTATTATTATTATTATTATTCATTTTGTTTTTTTTATATGCATTTTCCAAAGTAAAACTAAGACAGATGATAAACTTGTCCTTAAAAACTTCAAGATTGAGTTTCCAAAAGATTCCAAGAGTAAGTTGTGCAATATAAGATAATCGAGCAAAAATTCCCTAAAATTCAAGTAGAAACTAGAGCATGATAGGATACAATGATAAAAATTCTCCTAAACTCTAAGAATACAACCATTGTAACTAAGGTGAACCGCCATAGGCTACATGAGCATGAGCAATTGAACGCACAAGTAAAGGTGTGTGCAATGTGAACTCCCCCCACACTTAAGATGTACATTGTCCCCAATGTATGCATGCAATCACAATTATAAGTAACAAATAAAAACAATTGGTGTGGAAGTGGGCAATTGAATCATTACTCCCCTGAACTCCAAGTGTTGCGTTTGATGGAGCTAGGTCATTGAGAGTCGAGTCTCAATGGTTTGTGGAGCACACATGGTCCCATGACCGTGCCAATGACTGTTCCTCAAAATCCTTACATCCAAGACCATCTGCTCACACATATACAATGGTTCAGTATAGCTTAAGAAAAACCAAAACAAAGCTCGAGTATATAAATATATGAAAATGAAATACAACTCGAGAAAAAATAAAGATAGACGGAAAATAAAAGCAAATCCAGAAGGAAAGTCCTTTCTGGGTGCTACAAGTCCAACAGAAATAGAAAATAAAAATGCAATAGAAAATCAAAATAAAAACAATGACGCCTCCTCGTCGGTGTCCTAAATAGGGGCCTCTAGTGCTGCTGGAGGAGATGGCGGTGGATCTGCTACTGCCGGAGGAGATGGTGGTGTAGGGGTAGAAGCTCGGGGTCGGACCACGAAAGATGAAGTCACGGCTCGCTCGAGTAACTGCTGTATAAGATCCAATCGAGCCATGACCTCAGTGTGCTGTGCTATGTGTGCGGTCCTGACCTCAGCCACCTCCGTCTGTAGTACCCCCACTGCGCTCTCGAGGCGCTCCAGTCGATCCTGGCCTCGAGAAGGTGAGAACATGCGCACCGGAGGTGGCTCCATCGCGGTGGGTGGTGCCTGTGTCTCTGTCTCTGCTGGGGGTGGGTCCAAGGCTGCCTGGGATCCCTCGGCCTGATCTGACTGGGGAATGATACATGTGTAGACTCCTAGTCCTGCTCTGCGGACCATCCCCATCTGTCTCAATGTCTCAATGCCAAGGGGGGCTGGTGTACTGATCTTCTCGGCCCCCCGAACTCCATCTCTTAGCCCTAACCCAATAATCAATCGAGTGATGTACGGGCCTGCGAAGATAACTCCGACCCTGGGGTACTGGCCTTGATGGCGAATATACTCTGCCAAGATGTGCCCCAGGTGAAGTGGCTCGCTCTCCCGCATCGAATGTAAGTATAGGAGCTCCTGTTAGCTCAGGACCCCGGTACTATCTCCCCTGCCGCTCACTGATCGGCTCAAAATAGCGTGGATGCATCTGTACGAAGCCCTGGTAAAGCATGTGGCCTTGGACACCCCTGGCTCATACTGTCCCACACTTAAGCTTTTGCTTGTCCTCAAGCAAAATAGAACATGAAAGTACTTGGGAAGAATAATTGAAAGTGCTCGGCCTTAGGTTCACCAAAAGTATGCAAAAGAAGCATTCTACAAGTAAGGGGAAATCAAAACATTGCATAAAGTTATCATTGCTCTAGCTAAAAACTCGAATCAAAAAGGAAGAAGAACTCGAAAATGTGTAGTGTGTGTGAACTCACTCAAGACAACCAACGAGTACTCCTCAAACTTTTGTTAACAAGGACTTATTTATATACGAAAAGCAAGAAAGGAAGTAGTAGCTTCACACAACCTCGAAGGTAGCCCTTTCCGAGGCGGCCGCCAAAGGTGGCTTTCACACTTTCGAGGAGGTAGCTCTTTCTACCGGGGTAGTAGCTTTCACGCATCCCATGAGATAGCTCTTTCTCTCATTAGGGCATAACTTGTATCCGACTTATGAGAGTAGCTACATACTTTATAGGTGGTAGCTCTTTCCACCCCAAATGCATAAAACAAAGCAAATATTCACAAAGTCATATATATATATATATATATATATATATATTTTTCTTTTCTTTTTCTCTTTTCCATTTTTTTTTTCATATATATATATATATATATATATATATATATATATATATATATATATATATATATTTATATTCATTTTCCAAAGTAAAACTAAGAACGATGATAAACTTGTCCTTAAAAACTTCAAGATTGAGTTTCCAAAAGATTCGAAGAGTAAGTTGTGCAATATGAGAATATCGAGCAAAAAATTCCTAAAATTCAAGTAGAAACTAGAGCATGATAGGATACAATGTTAAAAATTCTCCTAAACTATAAGAATACAACCGTTGCAACTAAGGTGAACCGCCATAGGCTACATGAACATGATCAATTGACCGCACAAGTAAAGGTGTGTGTAATGTGAATTCTCCCCCCCACATTTAAGATGTACATTGTCCCCAATGTACGCATGCAAGCATTATAACCAATAAAACAATGAAGAACAATTAGTGTGGAAGTTGCAATTGAAACATTACTCCCCTGAACTCCAAGTGTTGCGTTTGATGGAGCTAGGTCATTGAGAGTTGAGTCTCAATGGTTTGTGGAGCACACACGGTCCAATGACCGTGCCTATGACAATTCCTCAATTTCCTTAAATCCAAGACCATTTGCACACATACGCAAGGGTTCAGTATAGCTCAAAATAAAGCTCGAGTATATAAAGATATGATAATGAAGTACAACTCGAGACAAAACAAATAAAAACACACCCAGAAGGAGAGTCCTTTCTGGGTACTACAAGTCCAACAAAAATAAGAAAATAAAAGTGCGATAAAAGAAAGATAAAATCTACGACGCCTCAGCGTCGGTGTCCTGATGTGTATCCTCTGGTGCTGCTGGTAGTGGTGGTGGTGGTGGTGAATCTGATGCTGATGGAGATGGAGGCGGAGTCGGTGAGGGAACCCGTCGGGGTCGCACCACAGATCGCTCAAGCAACTGAATCACTGTGGCAAGCTGTGCTGATAAGTGATACGAACCTCGCCAACGATTGTGACGAAACCCGAAACAAATTTGGCACGAAGAAGAAAAGCCAAAGGATTCAAGAAAAAGGGATGGAAAACCTCGACCCAATGCTTAGCGAAGCACGAACCTCGGTATATGGATGACGCCACAAAAGGAGATGAAAATCCAATTGATAAGTCGGTTTGAACGCCACAAGGAAAACCCTTGATAAGTTCTTAAAAAGTTTCTTCAAGAAAACAAGAAGAAAACCTCACAAATACTCATAGATCAAAGTTGTGTTTTATGGCTGCTACAAAGGGCTATATATATAGCCCAAAACCCTAGAGAACTTCTAAGAAGTAAAAGTTCAAAACTACCCTTAAAGATAAAAAAAGTAAACAACCAACTAAAGAGCAATTTTAGCCCAAAAGCCCACAAAGCCCAAAAGACTAAGCAATTACAAAAGACTCTAGTTCACATATTAAACTCAAAAACAAATGACACCCAAATCTTCATCAAGCGTCTAAGTGGAATCGGCTTGGATGAGTAGGACCAGCTTTTGTTCACCATCAGTAGTGATCACACTCTCTTCCTGTTGTAGAATTCTCCGTGCCAAGTTGCTAAGCTCCTCTTTAAGTCTTCTAGCTCGAGCCCTTGTCACTGGTCTTGTTGGGACTTGAATTGGATCCTTAGCCTTGATGTTCACATCATTCCCCCCCTCTTGAGAAGGATTTGTCCTCAAATCATCACCTACATCAAAAGGACTTAAGTCAGTCACATTGAAAGTAGCACTAACATTGTACTCACCTGGTAAATCAAGGCGGTAGGCATTGTCGTTGATCCACTCGAGCACTTGAAAAGGACCATCTTGCATGAGTACAACACCAATACCTACACCAGAGGCATCACATTCTATTTCAAAAGTATTAGCAAAGTTAGGTAAAGCAAGTAAGATAGCATGAGTTAGTTTATGTTTCATAAGCTGAAATGCTTCCTCTTGTGCTGCCCCCCATTTGAATGCAACGTTCTTCTTGATAACTTCAGTAAGGGGTGCCGCAATGGTACTAAAATCTTTCACGAATCTCCTATAGAAGCTAGCAAGTCCATGAAAGCTGCGAACATGACTCACACTTGATGGGGTTGGCCACTCTTGGATGGCTTTGATCTTTTCTTCATCAACCTCAATACCTGTAGCACTCACAACAAATCCTAGGAAAACAAGTTTATTGGTGCAAAAGGTACATTTCTTGAGGTTAGCATACAATTTCTCTTTCCTAAGGACACCCAAAACCAATTGCAAATACGAAGCATGATCATGCAAATTCTTACTATAAATCAGAATATCATCAAAATAAACAACAACGAATTTTCCAATAAAAGTTCGTAAAACATGATTCATTAAAAGCATGAAAGTACTAGGTGCATTAGTTAAGCCAAATGGCATGACTAACCATTCATATAAACCATGTTTAGTTTTAAATGCCGTTTTCCATTCATCGCCTTCTTTCATTCGGATTTGATGATACCCACTCTTAAGATCAATTTTTGAGAACGCACAAGATCCATGCAACTCATCTAACATATCATCTAAACGAGGGATGGGGTGTCGATACTTTACCGTTATGTTGTTGATGGCTCGGCAATCAATACACATCCTCCATGTTCCATCCTTCTTAGGAACTAGAATCACCGGAACTGCGCAAGGACTCATGCTTTCTCTCACGTACCCTTTCTCCATCAACTCTTCAACTTGCCTTTGGAGTTCCTTTGTTTCCTCCGGATTGCTCCTATAGGCGGCTCGGTTTGGAATTGAAGCACCGGGAACAAAGTCAATTTGGTGTTCTATTCCACGGATAGGGGGTAAGCCATGTGGTACCTCCTCAGGAAACACATCCTCGAACTCCTGCAAAATAGAAACAACAACACTAGGCAATAAAGAGTCAGGTTGGTTAGTGTTTAAAAGTGCCTCCTTGTACATAAGTACAATCATCGGCCGTTTTGCAAGAAAAGCTCGCTTAACCTCACTTGTTTTTGCATAGAAATTTCTTTTTCCCTCTAATTTTCCCTCTTTGGCTGAATTCATCTCTCTCTTTTCTCTCTCACTAGATTCAGCCTTGCTCTCTTGTTTCTCACCACTACTCATCTCTTCACTCACTCTCTTATGATCACTCAAATTTTTTTGATCTCTCATTTTCTTTTGATCACTTAGTTTTTGCATCATCACTTGATCATCATAAACCTGTTTCGGTGTCATTGGAGTTAGAGTGATGGTTCGTTGTTGGAAAGTGAAGGAGTGCTTGTTGGTGAAGCCATCATGTTGCACACGTCTATCAAATTGCCAAGGCCGTCCTAAAAGGAGATGTCCCGCTTGCATGGGTACCACATCACACAATACTTCATCCTCATATTTCCCAATCTGAAATGGCACCACAACTTGCTTAGTAACCCGCACTTCACCACTATCATTCAGCCATTGCAACTTGTATGGATGGGGGTGCTTGAGTGTTGGGAGCCCTAGCTTCTCAACCATGGAAGAACTAGCAACGTTAGTGCAACTACCACCATCAATAATAACACTACATACCTTGTCCTTCACATTGCAACGAGTGTAAAAGATGTTCTCCCGTTGCACTTCTTCTTCCTCCACCTTAGTGTGCAAGTTCAAGGCTCTCCAAGCAACTAATCCAAGCATCTCACCATGCTCGGCCCCAAACTCCTCTTCTCCCAAAAGATCATCCTCCAATGGTGGAATGTCATCTAGCTCACCCTCGTCTTCAGAATCTATTGTCCCATTCTCCCGAATCACCATAACCCGCTTGTTTGGGCATTGGCTAGCGATGTGACCTCTTCCTTGACATTTGAAACATTTAATTTCACTAGAACGAGACAAAGTTGTGGGTATCTTACTTTGAGAAGCCGTGGAAGTAGTGGTTGAATTTTGCTCAATTTTGGCCTTGGGGTTGGAGTTACTTTCATCTTTCCTTGGATAATTCGTCCTCCATGGTGTTGCACTGGGATTTTGTGGGGTGGGTCTCAGACGTGCACTTGTACTGCCCTTCTTCAGTTGCCTCTCAACCTTCATTGCCATATGCACCAAGTCTTCTAACTCCACATAGTGATGTAGCTCAACTGTGTTGGCAATCTCCCTATTCAACCCATTCAAAAACCTTGCCATTGTTGCCTCCCGATCCTCCTCCACATTGGCCCGAATCATAGCCATCTCCATCTCTTTATAATATTCATCAACACTTTTGTAACCTTGTCGAAGACCTTGAAGCTTAAGGTATAGATCTCGGTAGTAATGAGATGGCACAAAACGACGCCTCATCACCCTCTTCATGTCATCCCAAGTCTCGATAGGAAAATCTCCACTTCGCCTCCTATTGACGCACAACTGATCCCACCACACAATAGCATAATCAGTAAACTCAATAGCGGCAAGTTTTACCTTCTTAATTTCGGAGTAGTTGTGACAATCGAAAACCAACTCCATCTTCTTCTCCCATTCAAGGTATGCTTCGGGATCACTCTTTCCTTGAAATGCCGGAATCCTCATCTTGATGCTACCCAAGTTGTTGTCTACCCGATTCCGAGCGTCTCTATCCCGACCATATCTCCTAGGGCTGCCCGTTGACATCCTATCAAAGTCTTCATCGAAATTCTCCACTTCAAACGCCCCCACACCTTCAACTCCCCGTTGGGGCACCCTATTCCTCCTTGGGAGGTTTGGAACAACCGGTGGCTATCCTCGTTGTACTCCCTCTTCAACTCTATCCAACCTCTCATGTATTTGCTCAAGTTCCGCCCTCATCATCCTTCTCATTTCCCCAATTATAGCTTGTACTTGCAAATTCGGAATAGTTGGAGGGGTACTCTCCTCGCTTGTATTTCTCTCCGGAATTTGAGACATGATGGAAAAACCTGCAAAGCAATGTTAGATAAAAAAAATTACCCTCACCACAAAACTCACGTAGTTCACTCCAAGAAATAATTCACTCAAATTCACTCGTGTATCACTCAATTCAATTTGGCTTTTACCCTCAAATGATCTCACCTCGCTGCCTTTTTCCACTCGTTTTCTTCTTTGAGTTCTTTCAAAACTAATTAAAAACCATCATCAAAGGGTTCAAACCGAAACAAACCAAAACGGATCGAAGATTTGTTTTCTTGGAAATGGGCTGAAATTTTGGCAATTCAAGAAATGGGCTGGATTTTTGGCAATTCAAGAATGGCAATTCAAGATTGGCAATTCAAAGAGAAACAAATCAAGAAATTTTGGCAATTCAAGAATGGCAACTAAAGATTGACAATTCAAATCGAATTAAATCAAGAGATTTTGGCAATTCAAGAATGACAACTAAAGATTGGCAATTCAAATCGAATCAAATCAAGAGATTTTGGCAACTAAAGATTGGCAATTCAAATCGAACCAAATCAAGAGATTTTGGCAATTCAAAAATAGCAACCTCAAAACCTCTCAAGAAATTTCTTTTTTGATTCTTCTTTCCTTTTCTACTCTCTTTTTTTTTTTTCTTTTTTTTTCGTTTTTTTTTTTTTTTAGAAACTCAGTTCTTCAATTTCCACAAACTCAGATCTTCACACACTATTTTGTAATTTCAGAATTAATAAAAAGGAAACTCATAAAAGATAGAAATCCCTCTCTCAAAACAAGAACAAAATATGGGCGAAGAATCAATGAAACCCTAGATCTAGATGCAATTTTTTTTTTTTGTAAGAGAAATGAACAGAAATCAATAGAAGATAGGTCGAAAGGATGAACTTAGGTCTGGTACCAACTGATACGAACCTCGCCAACGATTGTGACGAAACCCGAAACAAATTTGGCACGAAGAAGAAAAGCCAAAGGATTCAAGAAAAAGGGATGGAAAACCTCGACCCAATGCTTAGCGAAGCACGAACCTCGGTATATGGATGACGCCACAAAAGGAGATGAAAATCCAATTGATAAGTCGGTTTGAACGCCACAAGGAAAACCCTTGATAAGTTCTTAAAAAGTTTCTTCAAGAAAACAAGAAGAAAACCTCACAAATACTCATAGATCAAAGTTGTGTTTTATGGCTGCTACAAAGGGCTATATATATAGCCCAAAACCCTAGAGAACTTCTAAGAAGTAAAAGTTCAAAACTACCCTTAAAGATAAAAAAAGTAAACAACCAACTAAAGAGCAATTTTAGCCCAAAAGCCCACAAAGCCCAAAAGACTAAGCAATTACAAAAGACTCTAGTTCACATATTAAACTCAAAAACAAATGACAACCAAATCTTCATCAAGCGTCTAAGTGGAATCGGCTTGGATGAGTAGGACCAGCTTTTGTTCACCATCAGTAGTGATCACACTCTCTTCCTGTTGTAGAATTCTCCGTGCCAAGTTGCTAAGCTCCTCTTTAGGTCTTCTAGCTCGAGCCCTTGTCACTGGTCTTGTTGGGACTTGAATTGGATCCTTAGCCTTGATGTTCACATCAATAAGTGAGCGAACTGTGATGCCTGAGTAGTCCTCAACTCGGCAAACCCTGCTGCCTGTGCGACCCTCAGCTCGGCTAACTCCTGTTGCATGATACCTACAGCATTCTCGAGGCGCTCGAACCTGTCCTGTCCTGTCCTCGAGAAGGAGAAAAGATACGCACTGGAGGTGGCTCCGGTGCTGTGGGTGGTGCCTCGGCCTCTGCCCCGTCTCTGTGTCCACTGGTGGTGGCTCTAAGGCTGCCTGTGAGCCCTCGGCCTGCTCTGTCTGGGGAATGGTCCATGTATATACTCCTGGCCCTGTCCTGCGGATCATCCCAATCATCCTCAGTGTATCTGTGCCCAGAGGGATCGGTATACTGGTCTTCTCTGCCCCTCGTACTCCGTCTCGGAGACTCATCCCTATCAGGAGTCTCGAAATGTAGGGTCCTGCGAAGATCACTCCAACCCTAGGGTACTGGCCCTGATGGCGCAAATACTCTACTAAGATGTGCCCTGAGTGGAGTGGTACCCTCTGAGCCATCGAATATAGATAAAGAAGCTCCTGGCGACTCAGAACCCCAGTGCTATCACCTCGGCCACTCACTGATCTACTAAGAATGACATGTAAGTATCTGTAGGCCGGGCGAGACAAGCACGTGGCCTTTGAGATCCCTGACTCATACTGGCCTTCTCCGCACAAATCTCTGTATGCCCTCTGCGGGGTAAGACTGCCCGGGTAGTCTGTACGAAGATCCCTGTACTCCTCGGTCTGTGTATAGGCCTCATCGTATAGTCCCAGATGGATCGAAAACTGGGTCAAGCTGAAGCTGAAATGATGGCCTAATACCCTGAACTGAATGGTATCAGGAGTGGAAAAATCCCTGTATGATCTGTCAAACTCAAATGAAGCCAGGAACTCCAGTGTCACCCCTCGAATGGCTGGGTCTCTAATCCTCAATAATCTCCTCCAGCCACACACCGAGAGTAGCTCCTCAACCTCCTCGGCAATACCGTCACCCCCCTGGATCTCTCTGATAATGCTCAGGTCGGGGTATCGTGACTGTCCGAAACGGAGTGTGGATAATCTATCAAACCTGGTCTGGTGCTCAGGTATACTGAACTCTGTCTCCTCTGGAGGGGGTGTGGGCTCACGGGGTCGCTTCCCAGCCGACTTCTTGGACGTGGAAGTCATATCTGCGAGATTGAAAAGAGAATTGATCAAAAACATTAAAATATAACAATCTGCAGAAATCCACACGGCCGTGTGTTAATTCCACACGCCCATGTGGATCATCGGGCGGGCAGAGCATAACGGCCGCGGGGCCAAAATTCCAAAATTAACAATCTAATTCGTTCCAATTCATTCCTAAGCATACTCGCATACTCATTAATCATTCAATATAGGCGAAATCATCAAAAAGAACGAATTAAGTTGAGAATTGACGGAGAAGAAGGCTTTGAAGTCCTTACCGACGGAGTGGATGAAGAAATATTAAGAATCGGCCGGAAAACTACAATAAAAGCCTTAAAAATCCTCTGAGATGGTTTGGGAACTAGTGGAGAGAGTAGAAGGAGAGTTTAGAATGAAAATGGAAGAGGCACGAGTGAAAACCAAAAGAAATCGCGCGGCTTTTGGAGTTCTGGGAATTCACACGGCCGTGTGACAATGCCACACGGCCGTGTGCCTCTGAAATTAGGGTTCACAGGGGCCAACACACGCCCCTGTGTGCATTCTGTTTACTCTCTGGCTACCCCACACGGCCGTGTGGAAATTCCACACGGCCGTGTGCCTTCATAAGGATATCCACAGGGGCTGGTACACGGCCCTGTGGCTTCTCGGGAAAACACAGAAGCTCTCTGAAAAATATCACATGGCCGTGTTAATTCCACACGGCCGTGTGCCCAACCTGGCCAAGAACACAAGGCCGGTCACAGGGGCCAACACACGCCCCTGTGGCCTCTCTGATTTGCCCGAAAAATCTAAGTGTTTCACACGGCCGTGTGTTAATTCCACACGGCCGTGTGCCAATCACAAGCTCTTCCACAGGGGCTGTCACACGCCCCTGTGTTTTCTCGGGAAGAAGGGATTTTTCTGCAGAGTTTTCACACGGCCGTGTGTTAATTCCACACGGCCGTGTGCCTTAGCACAGTGGCACTCACAGGGGCATCCACACGCCCCTGTGAACTCTCTGGAAAAGAGTTGAAGTTCTGCGAAAATTCACACGGCCGTGTGTTAATTCCACACGGCCGTGTGCCCCTTCTGAAGTTTTCACAGGGGCAAAGTCACGCCCCTGTGTCTTCTCTAGTTGAGCTCCAATTGGTAACACACGGCCGTGTGTTAATACCACACGGCCGTGTGTTTTCTCTGGTTTACTTAGAAAATTTTACAGACTCTCAGAAAAATTCAGAAACTCTTTAAAAATACTTAGAGCCTGTAAAAACCATAAAATTACGACCAGAAACCAAAGAAAACACACTCAACCAACCTAAACTTCATCAATTATCGTTAAGGCACACGAAATTCATCAAAAACCCACAAGAAAATCACAGCGTAAGCACATGAAAAATTCAGGACACCAAAACTAAGACTTTTTATTCAATCTAAAGCTAACTAGGTCCTAGAAAAACTGTAAAGCCTTGGGTTGCCTCCCAAGAAGTGCTTGTTTAACGTCACTAAGCTTGACGTACCTGGCTTACCTTACGGAGGTTCATGAATGGAAGTTGCCCTCTTCCCTACAACCTGGAAGCATGCATTACATAACCTTTGTAGAGTAGAGGGGGAGTTGTCGAGTTTGTTACCACAAAAGGGTGAATCACCCTTACTCCTTGAATGTTCATTTCCCTTGTTGTTAGGGTTCTTCTTGTGGCGTCTTTTCGACCTTTTCATCCTCCGAAGCATTTTCTTCATACGCTCCGTTTCTTGCTTGAAGTCATCCTTGATTAGACCAATGGAGAGCACTTCTTCTTCAATCTCCAAGTCTTGGTCCGGCCACCCTTCATATGGATCCGGGTTCATCATTTCCTGCACATAATCATCTATTAGTTCATCGGTGGTGTCAAGGAAATATAAAGTGTCATCAAAATCGAGAGAGTGTCTCATGGCTTCGGCGAGTCGGTATGTGAGCTTGTCTTCTCCTACTCGCAATGTGAGCTCCCCGCCGTCCATGTTGATCAAGGCCTTGGAAGTACGCAAGAATGGCCTTCCAAGGATCAATGGAACCTCGACATCCTCATCGACATCCAACACTACGAAGTCAACAGGAAATATGTATTTGTCGACTTTCACCAACACATCTTCCACAATCCCTCTCGGGTACCTCACTGATCGGTCCGCGAGTTGAAGTGTCATCCGAGTGGGTCTTGGCTCGCCCAATCCTAGCTTTTGGAAGAACGTGTAAGGCATGACATTGATGCTTGCCCCTGAGTCGGCCAATGCCATCTCTTCACCCATGTTGCCAATGTTACATGGTATTATGAAACTCCCGGGATCTTTTCTTTTGCTAGGCATGTTCTTTTGCAATACGGCCGAGCAATTGGCATCGAGTATCACAGATGCACTCTCCTCCAATTTCCTCTTGTTGGTTAGGAGGTCTTTCAAGAACTTCGCGTACTTAGGCATTTGGGCTAATGCTTCCGCGAATGATATGTTGATGTGCAACTGTTTGAAAATTCCCAGAAATTTCTTGTATTGTTCATTGTCTTGGTCATTCTTTAATCGTGAAGGATAGGGGATCCTTGGCTTGTAGGGTGGGGATGCCACCTCTTTTTCCTTTGTTACTCCTTCCTCTACCTCCACTACCTCGGGTGTCTCTTGGGCCTTCTCTAGAGGGAGATTTCTCTCGACCTCTTTCCCACTCCTCAAGGTGATTGCTTTCAATTGTTCCCTCGGATTTGTCTCCGTATTACTAGGCAAACTCCCTTGAGGCCTTTCCGCTAATGTCTTCGCAATTTGCCCCACTTGATTCTCCAAATTATGTAAGGAGGCGGTATGATTGCGAAGTGTAGCTTCCACCGACTGGAATCTAGCATCGGATGAAGAAACAAACCGTGTGAGAGCTCTTTCTAGATCAGTCATCTTTCCTTCTATCCCTGTCACTCGGCTTTCTAAATTCGGTGCTTGTTGGTTCTGAAATCCTGGTGGTGTGTTATTCTTTTGTTGTGACTGTCCTTGGTTGCTCCATGAGAAATTTGGGTGATTCCTCCACCCTGGATTGTAAGTGCCACTATACGGGTTGCCTTGGCCTTGTCCTCTGTAGTTATTTCCCACAAAATCAGCCTGCTCCACCGTACTAGCGTCCCCAATAGCAATCGGACAATCACTTGAAGCATGACCTCCCCCACAACCGTTACATGTAGTGATGGCCGCAACTCTTGGTGAAGTTAGAGCGTCCAACTTCTTACTCAATGATTCTACTTGTGCCACCAAAGATGTAACTGCATCAACATCATGAATTCCGGCTACCTTCCTTCTGTCCCTTGTGTTCCATTGATAGCTATTCATCGCCATCTCTTCAATAAGGTGCCGGGCTTCATCGGGGTTCTTGCCCCCCAGAGTCCCTCCTGCCGCTGCATCTAAAAGTTGCTTAGTGCTTGGATTCAACCCATTACAAAAAGTATGAATGATCATCCACTCGGGGAATCCGTGTTGCGGGCACTTCCGGAGGAGCTCCTTGAACCTATCCCATGTCTCGAATAGAGACTCCAATTCCACTTGCATGAAGGATGAGATATCATTCCGGAGCCTTGCTGATTTTCCCGGCGGGAAATACCTAGCCAAGAATGCCTCGGCCATCTCTTCCCATGTAGTGATAGATGCTCTCGGTAATGAATGTAACCAATGTCTTGCTTTCCCCTTCAATGAAAATGGTAAGGCTCTCAATCTGATTGCGTCGTCCGTTACCCCATTGATCTTCAACATGTCGCACACTTCAAGAAAATTCTCTAGATGGTTGTTGGGATCTTCATCGGCCAACCCATTAAACTGTGCGGACTGTTGCAACATTTGAATGAACGACGGCTTCAACTCAAAGTTATTTGCGGTAATTGGGGGCCTCACAATGCTTGATTGGGTCCCCATTACCGCGGGTCTAGCAAAATCAGCCAATGTCCTTTGTTGTTCGTTCTGTTCTGCCATAGCTTCCGACCCTTCTGAATCTATGCTGGCTTGCTCGGATTGTTCTTCCACAGGCTCTTTCCCTTTACGGTGTATTCTCCTACCAATGTTCGGGTCTCCTTCAATAAGAATCGAAGGGTTCCCGCGGGTCATAACCTGAAGCCAACAAAAAGAAAAGAAAAATAAGAACGATGATAGTTAAAGAAAGTATGAAATAGTCAACGAAGTGAATGACTAAAATAGCAAAAACAAGTATAAAAAATACGCCTATTCCCCGGCAACGGCGCCAAAAACTTGACACGACCTTTTGCGTGCGTACCGCAAGTGCACGGCCTTGTCGAAGTAATAAAAGTTACCCCGGTGAGTGGGTCGTCGAATCCACAGGGAATAGGGATTTAAAATACGAGAAATTGCTATTGAGTCGTGTGATGTACGAAAAGAAACAATGATCGGAGTGATGAGTGAATTTATGGGAACTAGAGTAGATGCAAAGCAAATAAATCGAAAGATGAAAGAGAGAAAAGTGCAAGCAACGAGTAAAAAGAGAGAGACTAGTAATAAGTGAAAATAGGGTATCCGGACAAGTTACCTCTAGGACTTATGCTTCTAGTACAAGACCATGCTATTATACCTTCCTATTGATGTTAATTGAGTCGAGGAAAATCCTGAAACACACGGTCCCAAATCTAAGGTCAACCGTGGTTGAAGAAGCTCCATCGACAACATGTGAAGACGCTACTTGCCTCAACATTGATCAATCAACATGCCCATCAATAATTTTCAAGTGCTGAGAGAAAATTCCGGGAATTGTATTTGAAGATGTGGGGGAGAGGCTAAGGTCATCCTTGAACCCACCAATGCCGGGCTTGGACAATTCCCAACCAAAAATTTTTCCGTGGCGGCCCAAGCAAATTTTGTGGGCAATGGTTGACTATTCAAGAGGGGTTGGGAGAAGAAATGTGGAAAGGATGTTAAAGCCACAAATCGATCCACCTATGCAAAGATTGACAAGTTCTCAACCCAACTTGTTCCCTTGGAAACCCAAACAACACTTGTGGGTAGTTTAAGGGCATCTCAAAGGAATTCTTATCGGGAACAAAGAAGAAGCGGGGAGGAGGTTCAAGCCGTCTAAGGATCCGCCCAAGTTTAAATTGCACAACTCCCGGCCCAAGCTTTTTCCATGGAGGCCAAAAGGTAGCTCATGCATTGCCTCCAAATTTGCATCATCCCGGAAGGTATGTTTCATATTTCTTGGTAGTTTTTATGCAACCTCTTGCTGGGATGAACACACCGTTTTTAAGCCTCCTTAGGTAAGAAAAAGGTACGTCGAGCTAATGACGTTAAACAAGTGCTTCTTGGGAGGCAACCCAAGCATTAAAATTCATTGCATGTGTGTTTTTCGTATTTTGGTGTGTTTGGTTGCTTAAGTGTTCTTTGTTTTCAAGTGTGTGATTGTGGATTAGTTAGTTGTTTTTCATAATTTATTTACTTGTGTTCATTCATGATACTTGTGAGTTCTTTGTGTTATCATTCATCTTCATGCATTCAATATCATGTTTTGGGTGTTGTGGGTGAATTCGGCTTTGTTTTCATGTGATTTTTGAGTGCTAGGTTGAGTTCGATGGTTAATTTGAGAGTTTTTGAGCCAGTCTTGTGTGTTGGAGAATTCCTGGCACTTGTGCGGCCTGCTATGCGGCTGCACAAGGGGCCGCATGATTTTTCCCGAGAGCGTTGCGGCCTGCTATGCGGCCGCATAGCAGGCCGCATGTTTTTTTCCCGAGCCCCATGCGGGGTACCATGCAGCCGCACAAGACCCCGCATGACTCACGGGCAGCATTTTAAAGATGGTACCCCTTCACCGTTTTCTTCATATCTCTCTGATTTCTCATCCGTTTTCCCACATTCTTTCACCATTTTTCTCCATTTTTCTTCCTCTACACGAATCTCCTACTTCAAAGGACTTAATTTGCATGATTTTTTGGGAGGTTTTCCATCATCCTCACCGACTTTCCTTGGTACCTTTCTCTAAGCCCTAGTTTTGAGCATGATTGGTTCTTCTTCCTTTCTCCTATTTTTCATGTTGAATGGATGATAATGGTGTGGGAGATTGGTTGTTTGTTGTTTTTGTGGGTTTTTGGAGTAATTTGAAAGCTTTGTAAAAATTTTTTGCTCCATGTACAAGAGAAGCTCTTGCAAATTTTTTTTTGGGAATTACTGTAGCACTTCTTGAACTCATTCATATCCCATCATGAGAAACCATTTCTTCTCTTGTATTTGTCCTGATTTTGTTGCATCCTTGTAAACTCTTATCCCCCAAAAAACTTGCATTAAAGAAAATTGGACTTCATGTTTTTGATTGCACATAGGACTTGCTTGGATCATTTCTTGTTTAGTTGTTCTTGTGATGTTAGTTGTTTGTTTATTTGTGTGTTTTATTTTCATTGTGTGTGATGGATGCCTTGGGTTGATGTTCCTGTCTACCTTTCAGGGTGGCATGGGGGCATCAAGCGCTTTCTTTCTCCATTTTATACAAGAGTCTTTGGTGGTCACCCCGATCTCATGGACTTCAAGACTAATGTTTTGAGACTCGGGGAAGTTCACGAAACCCTCCTACTATGTTTTTATTGTCTATATTGTTGCATTTCATTGCTTAGGCACATTGAGGGCAATGTGCAACTTTAAGTGGGGGGTGGACTTAGATTTTTGTGAACTTTGAAAATTTTTAGCAATTGCATGCTTAATCACCTATGATAGCTATGATTTTATTGTTAAGGACTTCCTAGCTTGAAGGAATGATAGGAGTGAGTTGTATTCTTATACTGTGCTTGAATGATGCCCTGTTTTATTTTTAGTGCTTTTTCATGCTATATCATGATTGCTCCTACCTTCTACACTCTAACCAACCCATTATGATGATTTTGACATTAGGCAGTTAAATTCTTTCTTCAATAGTCTGTTAAGAGCTTTTGAGTTCCTTCGTTGTTTTCTGTAGCCTTAAGTGAAATTTTGTGCCATGTTTCCAAGGGCCATGAGATACAGCGTGTACAGTGAAAAAAAAAAAGTGGAGTCCAAGACAGTATTCCTCTGCTAGCACAGCATGAATGCGTCTATGTAGACTGTAATTGAGTAGGTTGGGTGGCTCTTGTGCCTGATCAGCATGTGCATCCTTTTGAAAGATTTGTTGTGTAGTCTATGTTTGTCGGACTCAGAAAAAAAAAAATTTATACTTGTGAAAAAAGAAATAAGTATCTCTACTACGTCCCTTGGAACTTGTTGCAAAATCACTTAAGCGCTAGAGTTTTATTTAGGAACTCAAAAGACTTTTAATTGAGTATTGAAGATGTATTTAACTGTCTCATGCCACTCTCACCATATGTGGGGTGAATGGGCCCCTGGGGTAATCCAGGGTGTGGAGGTTAAGGTTGGGAGCCAGCACACGCTCACGGAAGCACTTTGGATAAAACAGGGCTACCATTACTCGATTACTCACTGTACAGCTCACTTTCTAGATTTCTTTTCACATGTGCTAGTGAAGTACTTTACAGTTGAGCTTGAGGTCGTATGTTTAGTCATTTGTCATCGTGCCCCTGTTCTTCATGTGTGTTTGCTTGGGGACAAGCAAATGCTTAGATGTGGGGATGTTTGATAAATGCCTAAACATACCCCGGGCTACCATGCGGGCGCATCGCAGGCCGTATGAGACTGTAGCGGGGCTACTGTAGCATATCCACTGTAGCAATTTCACTGTAGCCGCATTGTACCAACTTACGCGACTTTCGGGATTTCTCGAAAACTTTCTCTCCCCGCATGCGGGGCCTCATGGGAGGCCGCATGGCATCCCGAAACTAGGTTTTAAAGGCTTTTTGGGCATTCATCTTAGGGGTCTTTGGCCACCTCTTCTCCTCCATCATCATCTAGGACATTAAGGCTGCGGGAGGTGGCATTTTTGAGGAGCAAATCAAAGGGAGAAGGAGATCATACTCGAGGGAGAGCATCTAGGAGCTTGCCGGCGCGGATCCGACGAGTTCTCATCACCACCTTCTAGTCTTCATTCGAGGGGAGTTGTTATGAGTTTCATCTTGTATTTCTTGTTTTGTATACATCCTCCTTTGTTGATGACGAACTAGACTCCCAAGGTCACCGGGCATTCGGTGAACCTTGGGATGAACTTGCTTGTATTGATGTTTTGATTGCATTTATGGCATTTGTGTGGTTTGTGTCTAAGCCTCGCTCGGGGACCTCGAACTTTCATTGCTACTTGTTTCCTTAAAGTGCTATTGTGGTGTACCTTAGTCCAAGTGTTTATAGCTTTTCTTTTGTTTGTTTTCTTTATCTTGTTTTAAATCTATATCTGGTAGACTAGACAGTGTCATCTAGAGGGGAGTAATAGCAGCTCTTGGGACCCCAGGGAATACGACCCCCTCGCACGTGCGTGAGGGGTATTACTTGGCGACCCGTGCGCTTGCGGATCGATTCATATCAAGGGGTAACCTAAATTGTTCTCAACCCTAGTGTCACATCTAAGAGAAAACATTAACAAGATAAAATTAAGATTGAAACTCAATTTTTATTCATCAATAATGGAAAAGCATAATAACAATGTCAAAGAAACATAAAAACCCTAGAGTTTACAAGCCCGAATACCCACAAGGGGTTTAGCTCCTCATGGAGCTATACATGTTCATCAAAATAGAAAAGAAAGTACAAATCAAAGACATTGATGAAAGCCCCCTTGTATATGCTGTGGCCGTGGCCTTGTGCGGCCATCGAACGTCGGTGACGATGCCGATGACGCGCGCTAAACCTCCAAAAAATCCTCTTCGAAACCCTAGCCGCACTCCCCAAGTTGAAGAGAAAGGTAGGTCAAAAGATATCCCAAAAGGTCTCCAAAATCCCTTTTTATATAGTTGAATCGCGGATTTAAAATCGGACTTATCGAAGGCTTCACACGGCCGTGTGGAATTTCCACACGCCCGTGTGAAGTTTCTGTTTGGCTGAAAAATCGATTCACACGGCCGTGTGGAATTTCCACACGCCCGTGTGAATTATCTGAAACCCTGATTTTCGGCAGAAATTGACTGTAGCTTGCTACAGTGTTTCGCTACAATACCAAGCTACAGTGCTCCTGCCGTACTCTCCGAAACGCTCCCGAATTCGTTGTTCTTCATCGAGGCCATTGATTGGGCACACAAACAATGGTAAGTCATGCTGATTGCTTCAAGTCTCCTTCTTGGTGAAGTTCTTCTAAGCTACACGAGTTAGACTTGTTGTGAATATGACTGCCTTTATGCCATTCCAAAGGAGGTTGGCACACACTCACAAGTCCAAGCTCATGCCTTATTCCGTACTTGGTTCGAAAACTTCCCAACATCGGCGAACACGACCTAATTTCGTTCTTCTTCTCCAATTTAGCTCCACAAACCTTCAACGCACAAGAATACACAAATGCACGCTATTTAGTGATAAAACTTGATAAAAGATATGCTCAATGTAAGATAATAACGCTTCATGGTACTATAACACAAGCACTTATCACCCCCGAATCTGCCAAGGCATTCTCTTGCAATCCTTCGCCAAGCACGAAAGGGATGATGAAACTACCGGGATCAGTGAGTTTCTTCAACAGTTTCTTCTGAATCAATGCAGAGCAGTTCCTGGACAATGTCACAGAGTCAAGTTCTTCTAATTTTCTTTTGTTCATGACAAGGTCCTTCATAAACTTGGCGTACTTGGGCATTTGGGATAGGGCCTCAACCAATGGGATGTTGATATGGAGTTGCTTGAATATGTTCAAAAATTTTTTAAACTGGGCATCTTCCTTGTCATGTTTTAGTCTTGATGGGTAAGGCACAACGGGCTTGTACTCATTTTCCTTCGGAGCTTGGAAAATTTGGGTACCTTCCTTATGCTTGCTCTTATTCTCTTCACTAGCTTCCTTGCTCAGAACAGGGTCTTCCGGGATGGCTACCTTATCATTGGAGACACTTGGGCTTCCCTCAGCCCTTGCCTCCAACTGTTTTCCTGTCACGCCCCGACCCGCAGGTCCACAGGATGCGACACATAGCCGCGACAATCTTGAGGAGGGATACTCCCCAACTAAACCCTCGAGATAGCGCAAGGCTGAACAATAAACCTGGAATCAATAATATTAATACAAATGCCAAGTTTCAAAAACAACACTGCCCGGCGGAAGTAATATAAACAAGAACAATAACGACAACAACAACAACTACGACGACAACATCAACAATAAGGATAGAAGATAGAAGACATTGACAATAATAGCAAAAGATGATACACACAAGTTTAAGGATAGTTTAAATACAACACCATACAGTGGAGTTCTCGACATACTAATGGATCCAAGACTCAAATAACTTATGCATGATCCAAAAATAACATACACGAATAAAAGCGATACAAGGACAAAAGAAGGCGACAAATGCCCAGCACGTAGCCGCACCACCTCACCTACTACCTGCAACAAAACTGGGAAGGAGAAGGAGGGGATGAGTAACCACAGTTACTCAGTGAGGAGATTAGCACAAATCCACCAAAAATATATCGAAAGAAAACAGTACCAAAACATGAATCAGTGAAGATACTTGCTAGTAATATACTAGGTTTAGAACATACTTACATAAATAATCTTCACCACAATACAATGAGATAAAGTAATACCAAGAACTTCTTAATACCCAACTAGGGTTTAAAACAATAAAACTTTGGAAAACCAAACACAGGTTCAAGCTATAAAACACACTGGACATTAAACAAACTTTACTATGATACCAATAAATCGATACAACACCAAATCAAATACAAGTGTAGCAATTTATAAAACACAAGGTTTATCAATTGTAACATGATGAAAATCCTCAAAAGTTGGGAGTAATAAGGATAACAATTATCACATAAGAATACCATCTTTCTCATTGAAATACAAATAGAATTTCATAGAAATCAACAAGAAAACACATGCTATCCCGGACCTAGCATAAGCACAATTCTTATCGATAAATTCAAATATCAAGATGTTTATAAATAATTAACTCATCGATTACAAATCAACAATGATGTCCAGAATGGCCTCAAAAACTCTCCGTCGCTAACCATTGCCTTGGTTAGGTCTAGAGCTACCAAGATGCGCATATCTTGGCATTGGCCGCTAGGAAGTTCGTGTGATGACTCTGAACAACCCAACTATACCCATGTCAGGCATCTATGCTCCCACCTGACATGGTATAACCGTTTTAACAATATTCCACGCCACCTCTAAATAGGTCGGCCCGTGTAAACCATCCACTTCTTACTGCAGCAAGTTCTGGAGCTCGGCTCCCATGTCACCAACAAAGAATTTAAACAATAACTCAGCCCGTAGGCTCAATGAGTACATCAAGATAGCATAATTCTCAATAAGAGACAATACATGTTCGCAATGGCAATACTCACTCCAAGAGTGATCAATTTGATCATATCAATAATAATGAAACCACTTTCATCAAAAGTATCATACAAAGATGTCTTTTGAAGATATACTTTGAGCATTGCATCAATACCATGAAAATCAACTTATTTTCACATGACTTTGATCAAATAAACAACATTTAAAACTAAACAAGATTTCTTGGGCACTTGCTCCAATCATAGCCTTCACAATAACATGAAATGTGTAGCATAAATAGGTTACATGAATCCATTTGGATACGATAACAAAAGTCTCAAACCTTCGATCGGAAACCACGAAGTCATAATAAAGCTTTCGGAACATAAATACAACATTTGCCAAACTTTGCAAATAAACTTAACCATGATTCAAATACGCCTTTTTGGTCATCAAATCAAAAATCTCAAATCTCATAAGAATACACAATTTGAAACATATACTTCAAGACATAGGATTTTCAAATCTCAACAACATATAAAAATACTTTAATAATGCTTAGGAAATAAATCCAGTCACAATTTAGTTATGGCTCCAACTAGCCAAAACACATTCAAAAGCCACTACTAATGCAAGGTATCATTCAAGTGAAACTAAACTAATTATGACAAAGGTGTGTGAAATAATACAATCTATAACTCATAGAATATCTAATCTTCACCTACAAATTTCTAATCACATAACAACTCAACTAACCATTCCTTTGAACGGTAATACTTTCAAGTAAGAAAATATAAATGCATATACATATATAGTTATATATCTCATTCCAAAATCAAGTTTAAATCTTAAACCGAAGCATAAAACATTTAGAACCCAAATCAAGCAACAGAATGCACAAGGATATATAAATATACGAATATAGGTATTCTTCGGATAGTATTATGCTTATAAATCCCACTAACAACTTTGACAACTTTGCTCCCTTGAACGCTAGTCCTCGACAAGCTCTTTGCTTCAATCCAAAGCTTTTCCTCCCTTAGAAGGCACAAGAAACACCAATAAATTGTTAGGACAGAAGTCAAGCAAGAACCCTAGGTTCTTCTACCAAACAACCCTAATGAACTCTAGGGTTGCTCCACTCACAACTCAAGGTACTAAACCAAATCTAAGGGTTTAAGCTTCTCTCTAAACCAAGGAAACCAAGAACACAAGGAAAGCTCACCGGAGCTACAGTAACTCTAACCTAGGAGATGAAGGATCTCTCTCAATCCTTCATCAAACCAAGGAAAATACAACCAATCAAGAATATAAACTGAAGAACAACTACCTACTAAGTATTTCTCACCATGAACTCAAGAAGAACCACAAGAGAGAAGGGAAGAAGAAGAAGAGGAAGAACCATACCTCCAAGCTTCTCAAAACTCTAAGGAGGTCTTCACAACGGAGGATAAAGGAGATCTTCAAGCTTCACTAACAAAGAACAAGAAGGAGAACAAAGCTCAAGCTCCAAAACAAACCAACTAACAAATCCTAGCCTCATCCAAACAAGCAAGGAAGAAGGAAGGAGTGAAGAAGAACTTACTTTGAAGAAACAAGGGATTAATTGCAAGCTCCAAAAATCAGCCAAAAATATCCTACAAAACAAGCCCTAAACTCTGAAGAAAAGTGGAGGAAGAGAGGAGGAAGGGATGAGGGACTTTAGGGAGAAAGAATGAAGTAAAATGAAGCCAAAACGAGAGTTTTATAAGCAAAACGGGTCGGTGTGCGGGTGGTGTGCGGCCCCGCACAGTGCCCGCACACCCCACTGCCTGGGTTGTGTGGGTGGCGTGCGGCCCCGCATAGTGGCCGCATAGAGGCTGCACACGAGGCCACACAAGCCTCAGAAATACTTGTGTGGGCTGTGCACAGGCCGCACACACCCCTGTGCGCCTAACACACGACCCGAACGCCTTTTAAAACTCTCAAAACTTGACCCTAAACCCTCGGCAAGCCTCACCAACTCAAAACAAAGGAGAACTCAACTAAATCACAGAACAAACAACCAAGGAAAGATAGAAAAAAATCGATCTACACAAAGAGGGAAAACCCGAAATACTAGATTCCACTTCTCAATGTGACAGCCTTTAAGTGCTTCCTCGGGTTACTCTCGGAATTACTTGGTAAACTGCCCAAGGGTCCGTTAGACTGGGCCCTGGCAAGTTGCCTAACCTGGTTCTCAAGTGACTAGATGGAGGCTTGCACTATACTAAGGAATAATGCATTGTTACCCGAAAATTAATGCTTCAACCGGTGACCGTTGACCTTAAATGTCCCCTTTTGCGGATTAGATACCTCAACGACGCCATGAGGGAACACTTGAGTTATGGTGTAAGGGCCATGCCATCATGATTTTAATTTTCCAGGGAATAGTTTGAGCCTCGCATTGAAATTAGCACTAGGTCCCAAGGTTGAAAGCACTTAGCTTGCTTAATATGTTGGTCATGATATTCTTTCATCTTCTCTTTATATTTAACCGATGTATCATATGCCAGAGCTCGCCATTCCTCTAATTCATTGAGCTAGAATTTCCTTTTGCGACCACAAAGATAAGGGTCAAAATTGAGTTGCTTTATGGCCCAATAGGCCTTGTGTTCCAATTCGACCGGTAAGTGGCATGCCTTCCCATATACCATTCGATAGGGAGTGGATCCAATAGGTGTCTTGTATGCGGTTCTATATACCCACAATACATTATTGATAGCATTGTGCTATACCCACAAGTGCACGGATTATCACATAATACTTCTCATGCGAACACGAGAGGATCGTATTCCCTGGGGCCTGAGAAGCTACCCTTACTTCCTTTTTACAATGTTGTTCAACCGACAAGAATTAAAAGAGTGAATTGAATGCAAAGAAACTAAACAAATAATTAACTAAAGCAAATTTACGAGGACAAGATATGGGATAACCTATGGCTAGGAGTGGTCACAGATGAGGATTCCCTTAGGGGCTACTAAAGTGGGTAAGATTGCAATGGGTATTGGATGCAAGTGCCTAATTGGACCAAGAAAACCCTAGGCTAGGCCAACCCGATGGTCACGGCAATTGACCCCTAATCCGGTACGGGTATTGGATAAGCTACGTCTACCGCCCAAGATTACCCCTACGATTGCAATGGGTGAAGTGATTTTCTCAAACTAGAGTTAAGATACAAAGGAGTATTTAACCCTAGGAGTGGAGGGGTACAAATACCTGAGGGTCACGGTGTATTTATACGTATTACCCTTCCAAGTTTGGTGAGTCTAACACTAGGGCAATGATCATGCAACCTAGCATTTCCTAAATCTTTTGATACATAGAGTTCTCATACATATCAAGTATGTAAAAACAAAAAACAATGGATCACAAACAAGCCACAAACATTAATTAGAACAAAACATCCAAAACATCACAAGTTCACCCCCAAGGTTCACCTACATCCGGTGACCTTGGGGTTTAGTTGCTCATGTTCACTAAATACAACAAGAAATACATGAAAACAACCAACAAAAGCATGAGAAGAACTCCCTCAAAGAATGAAGGCCGGAGAAGTTCCAAAGACGCCACTCAAAGGGGTGACTTCCCTTGTCTTCAACCTCAAAATGCAAGCTCTAGCTTGGAAATCCTTCTAATAAACTTTCTCTCCTCACCAAATTCTGCACGAAGTTACCGTCTAAGAGCTTCTTCAACCTCAGATCAAAGGTGGTGGTGAGAGGCCCTAAGAAGAAGACACAAGATGCCCAAAAGAAACCCTAAAATTCCCATAAAAGTGTGAATTCGTGCCTCTTCACGAGTGAGCTCACGATCCATATATGATCCGTTAGGTAGTCTGTAATGTGAGTCGAAAGAATCTGCAAAGTTGCGAAACTGCTACAGTAACCATTCTACAGTGCTGTCTGCCCCCTGAATTCCTTGCGGTTGACCTCACGGCCGTGAGCTTGCCCGTAAGGGTTTCTAGACTTAGAAAATTCTTCAAATGTGCGTGCTTCAGGCTGCTACAGTGCCTGGGCCCCTAAAACGATGATTTCGGCGTGTATTTCTTCTCAAATCGCGTTGTTGAGCTCACCTAAGCATCTTTTGCACCTGAAACATGAAATAACCCAATTTAGACCACAAAAGGGCATCGATTCATTAACAAAATATGAAAACTATGTGCATGCATACGTATAAAATATGTACATTTAGACGTTTATCAAACTACACATAGGAACTGGTTTTATCACTAGGAATCCATAGAAGTTAAAGCAATCCCACGTAGTGTGAGGCTTAGGAAGATGTACTCCTCCTCTAGGGCTTAGTTGATAGGTCAACGAGAGTCAAGGGTCGTAGTGAAAATCTAATGCCGGGGCGTAGTATTGGGGTTAGTCACAGTTGACCTTAGGTTTGAGACCGTGTGTTTAAGGATATCCTCGACTCAATTAACATCAATAGGAAAGTATAATAGCATAGTCTTGTACTAGAAGCATAAGTCCTAGGGGTAGCTTGTCCGGGTACCCTATTTCATCCATTGCCAGTCCTTCTCTATTTACTCATTCTTGCATTCTCTTGCCTTCCATCTTTCTATTTAATTTCTTGTTTCTTTATATTGCTTTCCTATTCACTCATTAATTCTTTTCACACCCACCGTACATTACTTAGCTAAATAGTGAAACATCGTGTCTTAAGTCCCTATTCCATGTGGATTCGACTACCAACTCACCAGGGTAAATTTATTACTTCGATAAGCCCGTGCACTTGCGGGATACACCAAGGGGTCATGTCAGGTGTATCATAGCAAAAGTAAAACTCAAAATAGCAATCAAGGACCACTTAAGATGTTTCACACATTCATTGGTCGTATCATGATGTGTTTGTGCAACCTCCTATTTCGAAGCCCTGATAAACGTCTAAATGTATGTATTTTATACATATGCATGCACATGGTTTCCATATTTTGTTAATTAATTTATGCCCCTTTTTTGTCTAAATTGGTTTATTTTGTGTTTCAGGTGTAAAAGATGCCTAGGTGAGCTTAACGGCGCAATTTGAGAAAAAATCTACGCCGAAATCATCGTTTTAGGGTCCCGGCATTGTAGCAGCCTAAAGGACACACATTTGAGGAATTCTCTAAGTGTGGAAACCCTCACAGGCAAGGTCATGGCCATGAGGTCAACCGCAAGCAATTCAGAGGTAGACAGTGATGTAGCAGGTTTACTGTAGCAGTACTGTAGCAGTTTTACAACTTTGCGGATTCTTTCGACTCACATTACAGGCTATCTCATGGGCCATATGTGGACTGTGAGCTCACCCGTGAAGAGGCATGAATTCACCCTTTTTATGGGAATTTTAGGGTTTCCTTAAATGAGGAAGTCTCTTCTTCTTTGAGCCTCGGACCACCATCTGAAATCTAAGGTTGAAGAAGCTTTTGGAGGGCAACTTCGTGGAGAATTTGGCTAGGAGAGCAAGTTTATGGGAAGGATCTCCAAGTTAGAGCTTAGCATTTGAAGGTTGAAGTCAAGGGAAGGCACCCATACAAGTGGCGTTCTTGGAACTTCTCCGTTCTTCACCTTTGAGGGAGTCTTTCTCATGTTTACTTTGGTTGTTTTCATGGACTTTGTGTTGTATTTCTTTAGCATAAGCAACTAAACCACAAAGTCACCGGATGTAGGTGAACCTTGGGGGTGAACTTGTGATGTTTTGGATGATTTTCTGGTAATTAATGTTTGTGGCTTGTTTATGATTCATTGTATGGTGTTTTTACATGCTTGGTATGTATGAGAATTCTATGTATAAAAAGACTTACGAAATGCTAGGTTGCATGATCATTTCCCTAGTGTTAGACTCACCAAACTTGGAAGGGAAATACGTATAAATACGCCGTGACCATCGGGTATTTATACCCCCTCCATTCGTAAGGTTAAATACTCATTTGTACTTCAACCCTAGTTTGAGAAAATCACTTCACCCATTGCAATCGTAGGAGGAATCATGGGCGGTAGACGTACCGTATCCAATACCCGTACCAGATTAGGGGTCAATTACTGTGACCATCGGGTTGGCTTAGTCAAGGGTTTTCTTGATCCATCTAGCCACTTGCATGTTAGTCCAGGTATCCTACTCACTTTAGTAGCCCCTAAGGGAAACCTCATCCGTGACCACTCCTAGCCCTAAATTATCTCGTACCTTGTCCTTATCAATTTGCATTAATTACTCATTTATTTAGTTTCTTTGCATTCAATTCACTTTCTTAAATCCTGTCGGTTGAACAACATTGTAAAAAGGAAGTAAGGCTAGCTTCTTGGGCCCCTGGGAATACGACCCTCTCGTGTTCGCACGAGAGGTATTACTTGACAATCCGTGCGCTTGCGGGTTAGCAAACACATCAAGTCCTGTAGTCCAAGTAAGGTAAACAGAACCTCGAGGATCACGTCTTGAAGCAAGTCATGCCATTTAATGGAATTTGGCCTTAAGGTGGTAGAGATACTTCTAGTAGACTCCTAAAGATCTTTCCTCTTTTGTTCGAACAATCACCGGTCATAAAACTTTATTTTGCTTTACACACACTTTTTTTTTCTTTTTTTTTTTTGACTAACATGAAGTGCAAATCCACATTACCTAAAGCTTTGCACATTCATATACACACACTTATGCTTTATAGCTTTTGGCAAGACGCACACTCTAACTAGGAGCAAGTATCCCAGGTTACTTTGCTAGTAGGGCAGAGGAGCACCATCCTTTTTATTTGTTAAAATTCCCTCTTTTTTTTTTCTTTTTCTTCATTTTTTTGACCGTGTTGATAGGAAAGAAAAACAAAGAGGAAAGTCCTTAAAAATCTATCAAAAGCAATGCCTAATACATCAAGGCACGAAGCCACTAAAATGGGCTAGGAACTAAGAGGGTCACGAACGTTATTGCTTTTCCTCACCTAGGTGTCCAAGGTTCTACACAAGGGGTAAGTGTGAGGAATGCCAAGAATGAGATGAAATACTTAAGAGTTCAAGGTCATAAATAGCTTAGTGTCTATCACGGTTCTATGCTATAATACACTTACAATTAAGCATGTCATCCTTGGTTCAACAATCATGCACACATTTCAAACTTTCCCATTTAAGTTCACAAAATTATGAGTATTCAAGAAAACACACCCACCCCTCACTTAGGGTGGTACATTTCCTTCAATGTAAATAAGTTAGCAGCAAATAAGGAATAATCAATGAAAATAAAGGAGGTAGGTTCATGAACTTCCCCGAAACTTGAGATGTGACACTTGGGGATCATGAGTTCGGGGTGATCTTCGCATAAGCACCATAAAATGTGGAGAGAAAAAGACAATGTGATGTCTAATTGTACTTGCAAGAAGAATAGATGTCATATCAAGCATCCATCATTCCCATGAAAAGAAAATACGGGATTTAAAACAATTAATACAAACTTGTAAAATAAAGTGATACAACCAAATTGGCATGGCTAGGCCCAAACCAACTAGACTACAACAACAACAAAACAATAAGAAAATTGCAATAAAGACAAGGAAAGAAACACTAAAGGAAAGTAAGCTCTCACGAGTGCGATCCGGCGAAATTGGTGATCCCGCCGTGCAAACTCAATGAAAATTTGCCCGAGAGGTTTTCATGTGCTGCTGAGTAATGCAGCGGACGCGTCGGGTTGGGACGCCGCCGTCAACCGGGACGGCCCGCCGGCGCCGCCGCCCGATCACTCGATCACACGAACGCGCTCCGATGGCATCGGTGATCCCGTCGTTCAAACTCGATGAAACTTGGCACGAGGGGTTTCATGTGATGTCGAATGATACGGCGGGGGTGACCGGCTGGGACGCCGCCGTCACCCTTGACGCCATGTCGGCGCAGTTGCCCGATCACTCGATCACACGAGCGCGCTCCGACGGAATCAGTGATCCCGCCATGCAAACTCAACGATACTTGCATGAGGGGTTTTCATGTGATGCGAAGTGATGCGGCGGGGGCGCTGGGCGGGGTCGCCGCCATCGTCCTTAACGACCCGCTGGTGACGCCGCTCGATCACTCGATCACACGAACGTGCTCCCACGGAATCGGTGATCCAGCCAAGCAAACTCGATGATACTTGCCCTAGGGGGTTTCATGTGATGCCGAGTGATGCAGCGGGGGAACCAGGCCGAGATGCCGCCGTCGTCCGAGACGCCTCGCAGGCGCTGCCGCCTAATTACTCGATCACATGAGCACGCTTCGATGGAATCGGTGATCCCACAATGCAAACACGATGAAACTTGGCCGGAGGGGGTTTCATGTGATGCCGAGTGATGCGGCGGGGGCACTGGGCCGAGATGCCGCTGTTGCCCTTGACGCTCCGCCGTCGCTGTCGCTCGATCACTCGATCGCACGAGCTTGCTCAAACAGAATCGGTGATCCCACTATGCAAACTCGATGAAACTTGTCCCCAGTGGGTTTGATGGGATGCTGTGTGATGCAGTATGGGCGCCAAGCAGGGATACTGTTGTCGCCCGAGACGCCCCCGGCGCCACCGCTCAATCACTCGATCAGACGAGCGCGCTCTGACAGAATCGGTGATCCCCCCATGCAAACTTGATGAAACTTGGCCCGAGGGGGTTTCATGTGATGCCGAGTGATGCGGTAGGGGGAACCAAACCGGGAAACCACCGTCGCTCGGGACGCCCCGCCGGCGCCGCCGCCCGATCACTCTATCACACGAACGCGCACCGAAGGAATCGGTGATCCCACCATGCAAACTCGATGATACTTGCTTGAGAGGGTTTCATGTGATGCCAAGTGATGCCGGGCCAGGATGCCACCATCGGCCGGGATGCCACCATCGGCCGGGATGCCACGCCGGCGCTGTCGTCCAATAACTCGATCATACAAGCACGTTCCAACGAAATCGGTGATCCCGTCATGCAAACTCGATGGAACATGGACCAATAAGGTTTCAAGTGGTGCCAAGTGATACGGCGGTGGTGCCGGGCCAGGACGCCGCCTTCGCCCTTGATGCCCAGCCGGTGCTGCCGCCCGATCACTCGATCACATGAGCACGCTCTGACGGAATTTAAGGTCTTGATTTGACCCCTTTTTCTCATTTTTCTTCTCCCAAAACATTCTTACCTTCTTCCCCTCTCCTCCCCCACCATTCTTAGCCATTTAAGGGCTGAATTTAGAGAGGTTTGTGGACGTATTCTTGGTTCTTAGGTGCAATCATCTTTTGCCTCAAGGTAAGTTTCCTTCCTTGCTTGTTTTTCCTTGTTCTTGGATGAGTATCTAGGGTTTGGTTGGGGTTTCAATTGAGGCCATGATTCTTGTTCTTTTTTTCTTCTTTGATGGTAAAAACTTGTGAGAAGTGATCTTTTTGGTTTGTATACCCTCGATCTAGAGAAATCCTTGAACCCCTTTTTCACCTTGAGTTCAGAGTTACTGTAGTACATAGCCAAATGGGTTTTTCTTTGTTTCCCTTGTTGGATTTAAGGATTTTTAGATCTATTCTTACTAGATCTACTAGTTAGAGAGTTTAGAAAATCCTAGAAACCATCTTTTCCCGATTTTCAACTTTGTCCCTCTTTTCAATTGTTCAAGTTGTTGTTAATGTTTGGTTGTTTGTTTGGTTTGTTCAATTATTCCTCGGAGGCCAAACTTCGAGCAAAGGGAAGAGCCAGTGGTGTAGTGACACTGGAGGTTTCTAGCTCACCAAGTTTGTGAGTGGGACTTACCGATTTCATGGACTACACTATCGTGCATGTTTCCTATATATTTGGGTTATTCTTTCTTTTGAATATTTTGATGACTTTGAAATCATGCTTTATTTTAATGGTGTTCAAAAGCTTGGTTCTTAAATTACCTATTCAAGGAAATGTTTGAGGTTCATGCCTTATACTTGTTAAAAGATTCTTGAAATATTATTCATGATTCCTTAAAACATCCCTCTAAATTTGAATGGGTCCACGAAAATGCTTGCCAAACTATGTTACTCGAGTTTGAGAACTTGGACCTCAAAATATATTTTGTTTAAAATCTATCTTTCACATTCTAATATTAATGTGTTTGTATTGAATATTTTATCTACGACTCTTGAAAGTGTTATTTGACATTTAGTGAACTCGATGTAATTCTTACGACTGGGATTAACTAAATTATGGGCTAAATCATGCATGTTTTCTCATAATGTAGTTGAATTGCCCTTGAGGGATGATTTATCATTGCTCAAACTCTGGAAATGTTTCTATAGTTTTTCAAAACTATGTTGATTTATGAATTAACTTATTTCAAGAAAATAGTTGCAAAGTCTGTATTACACGTGATTGAAAACCCTTTGTTTTAGGTTGTATGTTTCAATGTGTATTTTCAAGAATCTTGATGTCCTTGCCTTGATAAGTTAATAAGTGGTGCAAATTAAGTTGTTCTTTTTGGTTGTGATGATGTTATACTTGAAGCATACTTTTAAAGATTGATCTTATATGATGTTTTCTCGATGAAAAGGTTTTCGTTGAAGATGTTATGATCAGTTTGCTTACTCTTGGAGTGAATAATTTTGTATATGAACTCTCGTGATCTCTCAATGAGAATGATGCTATCATGTGATATATATGTTGAGCCTATGGGCCGGATTATTATGTAAATGTTTAGATGGTGACATGGGAGCTGAGCTCCAGTACTTGCTGTAGTAAGAAGTTGATGGTTTCCACGGTTATGCCATGTCAGGTGGGAGCGTAGAGCCCTGACTGGGATATAGTTAGAAAGTTCCGAGTCACCACATGAACTTCCCAGCGGTCAACGCCAAGAGATGCGTGTCTTGGTTGCTCCAGACCTAACCGAGGCCTCGGTTAGCAAAAGAGAGTTTTAGAGGCCAAATATTGTGTTGATGTTTATCGATCTATCCACTCTTAAAACACTAGTTTATTTCAATTATTGAAAGGAATGCATGAGCTTTGATTTTAAAAGTTGGTTTTACATCCTTGATTTGTTTTAAAGAGTTTATTACTTGTATATTAATTTTGCAAATCCAATTTCCATGTTTCATCATTAGTATTAATGCTATCTATGTTATTCTCAACTTATGAGGAATTTTATCATTTCAAAAGTCATAAACTTTGTAATGTATCGTTATTGTTCATGTACCTAATTTGGGTTGTTCCAAATTATTGTAGTATGGTAAAGTTGGTTTTAAAGGTTCAATTTGTTTTTCAGTTTGAACCTATGTTTAGTAATTCGTAGTTTTGCAGTTTTTACACCTTAGTGTTTATTAAGATTCCTTGGTAGTATTTTACCTTTGCAGTATTGTGTTATAGATCATTATTGTTACTGCAGTGGTGTTCTAAATCAAATTTATTTTACTAGAAAAGTATCATTTGGTGATTTATGATTTTGAGTGTTGGTATATTCATTGAGAAAGCTTAATTTCTTATGTTATACTCTTTACCTAAAGTATCTTTGTTATTGTTGAGAATTAAATCAAGTTTTTGGCATTTTATTATTTAATTAGGTCTGAGTTATGGTGCTATGTTTAGCCCCTCAGTGGGTATTCAAAAGTTTTGGAGGCTAATTACTAAGAATCCAATTTGTCGTTTGAGAATTATTAAATCCATGTTTTAGTGAGTTGTTGAAAGTAATGGATGTATATTTATGTTAGAGCTAGGCTTGATCATTTGTTATTGTAAAATACTTTCATCGGCATACTTTATTCATTGCAAATTTGAGTGTTACTCCACGGTTGCTATTTTCTTTATTTTTGGGCATTGATAAACTCTTAAAATAATTTAATGTTATATTACTTATATTTATTTTTTTAACATGTATGATTTTATAGTTCCATGCAATTCCCATCACTGAGTAACCAAGTTACTCAGCCCCTCTTTCTTATTCCCAGGTCTCAGTTTAGTGAAGCTATGCGGATGTGAAGTGCTTGGCAAGAGTCTATGTCAGTGCATTTACTTTAAGTCTATGTATGAACATTCTAGTAATTGGCACGTACGGTGTGAGATTCATTATTGTATGGTATCGGCTAATTTGTATATGTCTCTCCCTTGGGTGTTCATGTATGTTGCTATTATCCAGTGTTGTGTGATAACATACCCAGAGTATGGGATGTATTTACAATTATGCAATTACGATTTTGGTCATGCATTTCTAGATGTGGTTTTATAGGTTTACTTGAGTTATTAATGTAATGATTGGTATGTATAGAGAATTATTCTATTAGTCTGTTCTTGTGTTCCTTCCAGTTGGTTATAGTGTTTGAATAAGTATTGAGCCAGCCTTACAATGATCCAAGGTTCAGGTAGTGTTTGCCCTCCCTTGGGTTATCGTGGCAGTATGTCACAGGTGGGACCCACGGGTCGGGCATGACAGTCTCAAACCTAAGGTTAACTGTGACTAGCCCTCTACATTATGACCGACGCAAAGGGATACTTTCAATACCTCACTCTGTGTAGGACTGCTTGCGTAACTTGAGACTCCAAGTGATAAACCCTATTCCCGAATATAGATCTAACCCTCTAGTCTAGGCGAAAGATCCATAGTCACAATTAAGCCCCAACACTAAGATTCACTACAACACTTCACTCTGTTGCTTGCACAACTAAGCCCTAGTGGATTTCATCTCTTAACACTTCACTCTATTATGACCACAAAGAAGTCTTGGAACATGGAGGTAGGATAAATCACGCCGTAAGGGAGAGGGGACGTTCTGCTACCTCTTGACTCACCCTCTTGATAAGTGCTTGTGTTATAGTACTGCGAAGTGTTATTATCTTACAATGAGCATCTCTTTTATCAGATTTTTCACTAAATTATGTGCATTTGTGTGTTTTTGTGCATTATAGGTTTGTGGAGCTAATTTGAAGAAAAAGAACAAAGTTAGATCGTGTTTGTCGTTATCGCGAGTTTTCAGACCAAGCAAGGAACAAGTGATGAGCGAGCGCGCGACTAGCTACAGAGCTAGCACGCGACTCCCCGGCCGCAAGTGCACGGGTCGTCAAGTAATAAACCTCACGAGGAGGGTCGTATTCCCAAGGGCCCGAGATCTACTATTACTTCCTTTTGGGAGTCACTTTCTAGTCGATCGAAACAGGGTTGAAGCAATATTAAAATAATAAAAGCAAGTAAAGGAATGCAAATAAGATAAAACTCAATCCGGAATAAAATAGAGATGAAGAATCCAAAAATTATGGAAGGCCTCGGGCGAGGATTCCCCCGGGAGGAGACTAAATACGAATGACCAAGATAATTATAAAACTAGGGTTAGCTTGGTTTCGGTCCGCTAGACTCGGATGTCGACTACCCCGGAACCTCCGTAGTGTAGCCCTAATCCAGTACGGGTTTCTCTATCCAGAAAATACCCCTACGATGTCAATGAGAACAAGGAGTCTTGATTAGGGTTAATCTAATGCACGCTCTCGGCTAAATTAACCCTAATCGCGCGGGAGGCTATTAACACCCGGAACCTCCGGTGTATTAATACATGTTACCCTCTTTAACTCATCAAAGGACCTAATACAAGCTAGCATCCCGCCAAACAAGTATCATTCAAAATCAATTCTACGGAATCCATCCATTGTAGAATGAACAACATGATGATGAATTAAAACCAACCAATCAAACTAACACATTCATTTAAAGCAAAATATAGGTCATTCATACAAAGTCTCCTCCCAAGGTTCACCGGGAGCCCGGCGGCCTTGGGAGGTTTAGTTCAACATCACAAAACTAAGGAGCTCATCATACAACAATTCCATCCAATAAAAACAAGAAAAACCCCCTCGAAGATGTTGACTAGGGTTGATGGCGTAGCTCGTCGGATCCGCGCCGGCGAGCCCTATGAAGCTTCTCAACGTCTTCCCCTTCTTCTCTCCTTCGAATCTAGCCGAAAATCCTTCCAAAATCCCTTAAGAAATGGTGAGATGAAGTCTAGGACAAGTGGAGGCCGGATGAGAAAAAGATCCCCCCAAAAACTCTTCAGAACAAGTATATAGCCCGAAGGTGTGCGGGCACTGTGCGGGCCGCACAGTGCCCGCACAGCCTTCTGGCTGTGCTGTGCGGCCAGTGTGCGGGCCGCACACTGGCCGCACACTTCTCTGTCTCTCTTGTGCGGTCACTGTGCGGCCGCACAGTGGTCGCACACCCTTCTGGCCAGGGTGTGCGGCCACTGCGCAGCCCGCACAGTGGCCGCACACGGCCGAGAAAAATGTGCCCGTGTGCGGCGCATCGGCTTCCAGGGTGCTCCAACTCTTCGTTCCTTCTTCAATCATCCCCGGAATGACACGAATATGGTCAAAACTTGCGCACTTGGTCCTTGAAACCCTGAAATGAAAAATAAAACATCAAGTGCGCAAAAACTCATCGAAAATACACATAAGTTGCATGAATGTACAAGAACATCATAGCTATAACATGATGTATTTAGGCACTTATCAAATACCCCCTACTTAAGCATTTGCTTGTCCCCAAGCAAACGGACATGGAAAACCAGGGATACTGATAAGTGACTAAATACACAACCTCGGGCAAGAGATGAAAGTATCCTAGCCAAAGCGAAACTCAAAATACTAAGCAAAGACCACTTGAGATCATTCACGCATTCATTGGCCGTGTCGTGTTGTGTGTGTGCAAATCCCCTAGTTCGAAGCCCTGTAGTCCAAACAAGGTAGACAGGACCCCGAGGACCACTTCTTGAAGCAATTCACGCCACCAAGTGGAATACGGCCTTGAGGTGGTAGAAATACTTCTAGTAGAGTCGTAAGGATCCTTCCTCTTATTTTCGAACAATAACCAGTCGAAATTTATTTTTCTGTACACAATTGCTTAACTTTTTCTTTTTCTTTTCCGGGACTAACACGAATTGCAAATCCACATTACCTGGAGCTTTGCACATTCATATAAACGCGCTCATGTCCTTATAGCTTTTGGCGAGAGGAACACTCTGGTTAGGAGCCAGAACCCCAAGTTACTTCACTATTAGGACAGAGGAGCACTGTCCACGTTTTTATTCACTTTGCCTCTTTTTTTTTTTTTTTTTTTTTTTTTTTTCGACCGTATTGCAAAAAAGAACAAGAAGAAGGTCCTTAAAACCCTATTAGAAGGTATTCTAACACGTCAAGGCGCGAAACCACTAGTATGGGTTAGCAACTAAGAGGGTCACGAAAGTGCTGTGGTTCCTCGCCTAGATGTCCAGGGTTCTACCTAAGGGAATAGTGCGAGAATTTGCCTAGAATGACATGAAAATCTCAAGTGTGCAGGGTCATAAAAAGCTTAGCATTTATCATGATTTCGAGCTATAATACAATCATAATTAAGTACGCCATCCTAGGTTTACAATCATGCAACAAGTCAAGAATTATCAAAAATTTTCATACAAGTTCATGAAACAAGTAACGAAGATCAGACATGCATAGCCACCCCCCATTTAAAGCAGTACATTGCCCTCAATGTACATTGATCAGCAGTACAGAAAAATTTATGCATGGAAAATAAAGAGGGTGGTGTCATGAACTTCCCCGAGAAATTGGTAATGAGCTCTGCAAGGCACGAGCTCGGGGTGACCATCACCATGGCTACAAGCGAAGTGGAGAGGAAGAAAAATGGACGTCTTGTTCTACCTACAAGGGAAAAACGTCGAGTCAAGCATCCATCAACCACACAAAAACAAAGAAAAGAAACAAGGAATGAAAGCGAAAGTGAGCTCTCGGAGTGGAAGGACTGATGAAGCCGCTCAAGGTCTTCTGTGTCTCCTCCAACGGGCTCGATCAGAAAGATGACCTACGTCTCGAAAAATAAAGATCAAGCCATGGCAACACGCTAAAATGCGCGAACACGAGTTTAGAAAAATGAGTGGAGTGGAAACAACGCGATCGCGATCAAAATCGAAAACCATCGATAATCCCCCGAAGATCCAATTCGGATAGGAAATTAAAAACCAAGAAATCACCTCGAAGGTATGCAAATAAATTGAGTTTTGAAAATATTTTTAACGTTGAAACGATGCGAGGGATGTGGTATGATCAAAACAAGCGCGAAAAAGTGGAGGAAAGCCGGAAAGAAGAGCATTACAGCAGTAAAACTGGGGCCGGTGTGCGGGTGGTGTGTGGGCGGCACACCAGCCGCACACCTCTCTGTCTGGGGTGTGCGGGTGGTGTGCGGGCCGCACACCAGCCGCACACCCTTCTGCCAGGGGTGTGCGGCCTCTGTGCGGCCGCACAGTGGCCGCACAGAGCCCTGTAAATTTTCAGAAAATGGCTTTCTTCAAACCAAAGCAGGTCTCCGACATTAAAAATGTCACAAAACTCATCTCGGACAAAGGATACACATATATAAACACAAAACAAATGGGAATTCACCGAGATGGGGAGGAAACAATGTCATACACGATAAACGCATACGAAGAACGAATGAAGTGAAGAGCTCACAACCCAAACATAGCATAACCAAAAAACGAAAATTGAAAAGTACAGAATTGTAAAAATTTATGGGTTGCCTCCCATAAGCGCTTGTTTAGCGTCACGAGCCTGACGTTCAAGTTTCTCAACTCATGGTGGTTTAAAAGAAGAAGTTTTACCTGAGGTCCCAATGGATGCAAATGATGATCCAACCGGCAAATTCAAGGAGAGGAGGGAATCGATGCTGAGCATACCTAGGTCGACGAAGCATGCCGTGTGTACCTCGTCATGAAAATTCTTGCTTGCTTTGATGACCTTGGGGGTTATCTTTTTCCATGCTCGCTTCCACGAGCGCTCTCCTTTGCTTCGCCCTTGTGACTTGACCGGGGATATAGGAGGAGGGTCTTCTTGTGCCTTCTTTGGTGCCTCTTCCTCCTCAAGAACAACATCTTGTAAGAATTCATCAAGGGGGTTCATCATAAGGACCTCATGCACACAATCTTGAACTAGTAATTCTGTATCATCAAGTGCATAAGAAGTGTCATCAAGCTCCTTGGGGTGTTTCATTGCCTCGGGAATTTTAAAAGTGGCTTCTTCATTCCCGGCCCGCAAGGTCATTTTCCCATCTTGAATATCCAGCAGGGCACGGGATGTGGCAAGGAAAGGCCGGCCAAGAATGATGGGGACCTCAGTAGCATCATCAACATCAAGAATGACAAAATCAGCCGGAAAAACTAGACCACCAACTTTCACAATCACATCGCTCACAATGCCACGCGGGCGTCTAACAGTTCGGTCCGCAAGTTGTATGGTGATCCGCGTCGGCTCTAAGTCTTGAAGGCCCAGTTTTAAGAAAAGCTTGTAGGGCATAACATTTATGCTTGCACCGGAATCGGCAAGGGCTTTCTCTACAAGCGAGTCCCCAAAATGACACTCCACAATTAGACCACCCGGGTCTTTGATTTTTTTGGGCAATTTGCTTTGGAGAATTGCCGAACAACTCTCCCCTAGAGACACCGTAGATGCTTCTTCAAGTTTCTTCCTGTTTGTAAGCAACTCCTTCATAAACTTGGCATATTTTGGCATTTGAGAAAAGGCCTCTACAAGTGGAAGATTGATGTGAAGTTGCTTGATCATCTCCAAAAATTTTTTGAATTGAGTGTCCTCCTTGTCCCGATTGAGTCTTGCCGGATAGGGGACCTTCGGTTGGTGCTCTAGCAATTTTTTCTCTTTGTTTTGAGGTTCAATTGAATTGTCATGGCTGTCATTAGCTTCATCCCCGCCTACGGAGGAAGTGCCTCTCACCACGTTCTTTTCCTTGTTATCAATTGGCCTAGGAGTCGGCCGAACCTCAACCTCTCTACCACTCCTCAAAGTGATAGCTTGCACATGTTCTCGTGGGTTAGTCTCAGTGTTGCTAGGGAGACTACCCGGTGTCCTTTCCGCCATAGATGCCGCGATCTGTCCCAAGTGTTTTTCGATGCCCTGGATTGAAGCTTGCATATTCCTCACTGTTGTCTCAAGTGTGTTCAACCTTGCATCGGTGATTTGCATGTATTTAGCTAGGACATCCTCAGTAGTGAATTTCCTTTCCGTTGGAGGTGCTTGTGATGATTGTGCCTGAAACCCTGGTGGTTGCGTAAATTTTTGTTGGCCTTGATTTCCCCAATTGAAATTTGGGTGATTTCTCCACCCGGGGTTGTATGTTCCACCATAGGGGTTTCCTTGAAATTTTTGCCCCTGATTCACATAGTCAACATGTTCGAGTGGGGTGACATCGGGGACTGAAATGGGGCAACTAGCAACATCATGCCCCCCTCCACAAGTTCCACAATTCATCACTTGCTTGACACTTGTGCTCGAACGCTCGGTTCTTTCGGACATAAGCAAACTCACTTGCTTCGCTAGTGCTTCGAGCTTCGCATCTTGAGCGGTTTTACTGTCGATTTCATGAACCCCTCGAGCTTGAGTCAATTTTGCCCTTGAACCCCAATGTGATTCATTTCGTGCCATGTTCTCAATTAATTCTTCGGCATCTTCGGGGTATTTGCTACTCAAGGATCCACCGGCTGCGGCATCAATGAGTTGACGATTCTGGTAGCTCAAGCCATTATACAGTATCTGTATTCGCATCCAAGCTTCAAAACCATGATGTGGGCATTTTCTCAAGAGGTCTTTAAATCTCTCATGAGCTTCAAAGAGGGTTTCGGAATCTCTTTGACTGAAGGCCGAGATCTCTTGCCTTAATCTAGCAGCCTTGCTTGGAGGAAAATAGCGGCCCATAAACTTGTTTACCATCTCCTCCCATGTCTTTATGGAACCCGGGGCGAGTGATGTGAGCCACCTGTAAGCGGCGCCCCGCAAACTGAATGGGAAAAGACGGAGTCTAGCTGCATCATCAGATAGGCCATTGACTTTGAAAGTTGAGCACATTTGGAGGAATCGGGATAGGTGCTCATTCGGGTCCTCATCGGCCAAGCCATCGAACTGCACTGAATTCTGTATCATGCCGATTGGTCTAGCCAAATCAAAATTACTTGCACTGGCAGCCGGAGCTTGCACACTAAACCCTCCCCCAGTAAACTGCGGCCTCTCATAGTCAGACAAAGTTCTTCTCTCTTCGGCCATAGCTATAGGAACTGATTCAGGTGCAGCAACTGATCCCGAGGAGGAACCCACTTGAGTTTCTCTCAACCGTTGGTGTATGACGCGTTCAATTTCTTCGTTCGGCTCTACAAACCCAGTGGGGTTTGCACGAGTCATGCACAGAACGCCTGAGAAAACAAAAGACAAAAGAGATATTAGTGAATATATAAAAATGACGAAAACAAAAACAATAAAAGATGGGTAATTACAAATGAAAGCGAAATGACTAGAGCAATGATCCAAAAGTTTTCCTAGTATTCTCGGATGTCCCCGGCAGCGGCGCCAAAAACTTGATGAGCGAGCGCGCGACTAGCTACAGAGCTAGCACGCGACTCCCCGGCCGCAAGTGCACGGGTCGTCAAGTAATAAACCTCACGAGGAGGGTCGTATTCCCAAGGGCCCGAGATCTACTATTACTTCCTTTTGGGAGTCACTTTCTAGTCGATCGAAACAGGGTTGAAGCAATATTAAAATAATAAAAGCAAGTAAAGGAATGCAAATAAGATAAAACTCAATCCGGAATAAAATAGAGATGAAGAATCCAAAAATTATGGAAGGCCTCGGGCGAGGATTCCCCCGGGAGGAGACTAAATACGAATGACCAAGATAATTATAAAACTAGGGTTAGCTTGGTTTCGGTCCGCTAGACTCGGATGTCGACTACCCCGGAACCTCCGTAGTGTAGCCCTAATCCAGTACGGGTTTCTCTATCCAGAAAATACCCCTACGATGTCAATGAGAACAAGGAGTCTTGATTAGGGTTAATCTAATGCACGCTCTCGGCTAAATTAACCCTAATCGCGCGGGAGGCTATTAACACCCGGAACCTCCGGTGTATTAATACATGTTACCCTCTTTAACTCATCAAAGGACCTAATACAAGCTAGCATCCCGCCAAACAAGTATCATTCAAAATCAATTCTACGGAATCCATCCATTGTAGAATGAACAACATGATGATGAATTAAAACCAACCAATCAAACTAACACATTCATTTAAAGCAAAATATAGGTCATTCATACAAAGTCTCCTCCCAAGGTTCACCGGGAGCCCGGCGGCCTTGGGAGGTTTAGTTCAACATCACAAAACTAAGGAGCTCATCATACAACAATTCCATCCAATAAAAACAAGAAAAACCCCCTCGAAGATGTTGACTAGGGTTGATGGCGTAGCTCGTCGGATCCGCGCCGGCGAGCCCTATGAAGCTTCTCAACGTCTTCCCCTTCTTCTCTCCTTCGAATCTAGCCGAAAATCCTTCCAAAATCCCTTAAGAAATGGTGAGATGAAGTCTAGGACAAGTGGAGGCCGGATGAGAAAAAGATCCCCCCAAAAACTCTTCAGAACAAGTATATATAGCCCGAAGGTGTGCGGGCACTGTGCGGGCCGCACAGTGCCCGCACAGCCTTCTGGCTGTGCTGTGCGGCCAGTGTGCGGGCCGCACACTGGCCGCACACTTCTCTGTCTCTCTTGTGCGGTCACTGTGCGGCCGCACAGTGGTCGCACACCCTTCTGGCCAGGGTGTGCGGCCACTGCGCAGCCCGCACAGTGGCCGCACACGGCCGAGAAAAATGTGCCCGTGTGCGGCGCATCGGCTTCCAGGGTGCTCCAACTCTTCGTTCCTTCTTCAATCATCCCCGGAATGACACGAATATGGTCAAAACTTGCGCACTTGGTCCTTGAAACCCTGAAATGAAAAATAAAACATCAAGTGCGCAAAAACTCATCGAAAATACACATAAGTTGCATGAATGTACAAGAACATCATAGCTATAACATGATGTATTTAGGCACTTATCAACAAGGCACGAGCCTAGACTTGTAAGTGTGTGCCAACCTCCTTTGGAGGGGCACAAGGGCAGTCACATTCACAACAAGTCTAACTCGTGTAGCTTAGGAGAACTTCACCAATAAGAAGAATTGAAGCAATCAGCACAATCTACCATTGATTGTGTGCCCAATTCAATGGCCTCGATGAAGAACGGTGAATTCGGTAGCGTTTCAGCAAAATTACTAAAGTAGCATTGTAGTAAGTATTGTAGCAAAAATACTGTAGCAAGTTACTGTTCAATGTTTGCCGAAAATCAGCATTCCAGCAACTTCACACCGGCGTTTGGAAATTCCACACGGCCGTGTGAAATCCTGATTCAGCCGAATTTGAACCGTGACTCAATGTTGTAAAAAGGGATTTTGGAGACTTTTTACACATCTTTGGACCAATCTTTTCTGCCAACTTCTGGAGAGGGAGGCTAGAGTTTCGGAGATGACTTTGTGGGGGATCGGAGTGCGTCATCGGCATCGTCACTGACATACGACAGCCGCACAAGACCACGGTCACATCATACGCAAGGGGGTTTTCATCTATGTTTTAAATTTGTATTCACTTTTATATTTTGATGGATTTGTATATCTCCATGAGGAGCTAAACCCCTTGTGGGTATTCGGACTTGTAAACCCTAGGATTATTATGTTCTATGACATTGTTATTATGTTTTTCTATTATTGATGAACAAATTTAAGTTTCAATATTAATTGCTTCTTGTAACTGTTTTCCCTTAGTTGTGACACTAGGGTTGAGAACAATGTAGGTTATCCTTTGAAAGTGTGACAACTCTTATAGGGTTAGACTACTTAAGATTGAAGAGGGTTATGAGGGTGAGTCGTGAGGTAGCGGAACGTCCCTTTTCCCCTCCGATGTGATTCTCCCTACCTCCATATTCCACGATTTCTTAGCGGTCAAGATAGAGTGAAGTGCTAGGAGAGGAACTCCCTTGGGGCTTAGTTGTGCAAGCAACAAAGTGAAGGGTTGAAGTGAATCCTAGTGCTGGGGCTTAATTGAGACTAGGGCTCTTCCTCCTACACCAAAGGGTTAGAACTATACATAGAAACAAGGTTTATAACTAGGAATCCTGATAAGCGCTTGTGTTATAGTAACGCAAAGCGTTATTATCTTACAATGAGCATCTCTTTTATCAGATTCTATCACTAAATGGTGTGCATTTGTTTACTCTTATGCATTGTAGGTTAGTGGAGCTATTTTGAAGAAGAAGAATGAAGTTAGATCGTGTTTGCCATTATTGGGGAATTTTTGGACCAAGCAAGGAACAAGGCACGAATTTAGACTTGTGAGTGTGTGCCAACCTCGTTTGGAGGGGCACAAAGTCAGTCATATTCACAACAAGTTTAACTCGTGTAGGTTAGGAGGACTTCACTAAGAAGGAGATTTGAAGCAATCGGCATGATCTACCATTGATTGTGTGCCCAATTCAATGGCCTCGATGAAGAACAACGAATTTAGGAGCGTTTCGGCAAAAGCACTTTAGCAAGTTAGTATAGCAAGTTACTATTCACTATCTGACGAAATTCAGCAACACAGAGACTTAACACGGGCGTGTGGAAATTCCACAAGGCCGCGTGAAATCCCGATTCAGCCGATTTGAAGCAGCGACTCAACATTATAAAAGCCCGTTTTGGAGACTTTTTCTGTATCTTCTTTCCAATCGTTTTTCCTGGTTTCTGGAGGGTTGTGGCTAGGGTTCCGGAGAGGACTTTGTGGAGGTTTGGAGCGCGTCATCGGCATCATCATTGACGTCCAGCAGCCGCACAAGACCACAGCCACACTATACGCAAAGGGGGTTTTCATCTATGCTTTTAATTTGTATCTCTTTTCATAGTTTGATGGATTTGCATAGCTCCATGGGGAGCTAAACCCCTTGTGGGTATTCAAACTTGTAAACCCTAGGATGATTATGTTTCTATGACATTGTTATTATGCTTTTCCGTTATTGATGAATAAAAATTGAGTTTCAATCTTAATTGCATGTTGTATTGTTTTCCCTTAGCTGTGACACTAGGGTTGAGAACAATCTCTAGGTTATCCTTTGGAGGTGTGACAACTCCTATATGGTTAGACTACTTGAGATTGAAGAGGATCGAGAGGGTGAGTTGTAAGGTAGCGAAACATTCCCTTTCCCCTCTAGTTTGATTTTCCCTACCTTCATGTTCTACGAGTTCATAATGGTCAAAATAGAGTGAAATGCTAGGAGATTAACTCCCCTGGGGCTTAGTTGGGCAAGCAACAGAATGAAGGGTTGAAGTGAATCCTAGTGCTGGGGCTTAATTGGGACTAGGGTTCTTTCACCTGGACCAAAGGGTTAGAGCTATACCTAGGAACCGTGTTAATCATTAGGAATCCCTAGAGCTTAAAGCAATCCCCCGTAGTGTGAGGCTTAGGAAGACGGACTCCCCTAGGGCTTAGTTGATAGGTCAACAAGAGTCAAGGGTCGTAGTGAAACCTAATGCCGGGCCATAGTGTTGGGGTTAGTCATGATTGACCTTATGTTTGGGACTGTGTGTTCAAGGATATCCTTGACTCATTTAACATCAATAGAAGAGTATAATAGCATTGTCTTGCACTAGAAGCATAAATCCTAGTGATAGCTTGTCCGGGTACCCTGTTCATTTAATTGATTGTCCTTCTCTTATTACTCTTACTTGCACTCTCCTTTCTCCCATATTTCTTTTTATTTTCTTCTTACTTTTGATTACTTTTGCACACACACAATTGACTTGCTCTTGGTTTCCCTATTTCACATTAGTTAAATAGCAATTTCTAGTATCTTTGATCCCTACTCCCTGTGGATTCGAGTACCCTCTCACTAGGGTACTATTATTACTTCGACAAACATGTGCACTTGCGGTACACACATGCAAGGGGTGTGTCAATCTCATATTTGTCTTACTATATTTAATTTGGTAACCTTCCATGATTAAGACGTTGGGTTAGATAGTAAGCGATGGAGGAGTAATAATAGATCCTTAGCCCCATGGAATACGATCCTCGTGCTTTTGTACGAGGTATTACTTGGCGATCCTGTACACTTGCGGGAAAGCAATCAAGTTTTTGGCGTCGTTGCTGAGGACTCTAAGGAATTCTTGGAAACTTCTAGCTTATTGCTCTAGCCATTTATTAATTTACTATTTTCTTTTATTTTATTTTCTTTTCTTTGGGCTTAACTTCTATCTATCTTTCTTGATTTTGCAAGGTACCGTGCATGACACGTGCGAATCCGTCAAACTTAATTGAGCTGGATAGTGAAATTGAAAAGAACTTGCATCGTAGGTTGAGAGAAATTGGTGAAGGCCCGATTGAACAAAACATTAAGATTGAGGTTAGTGATAAGTTCCTAAATGTACGTATTTGATAAGTGCTCGTGTTATAGTACGGCGAAGCATTATTATCTTACATTGAACATATCTTTTATCAGATTTTATCACTAAATGTTGTGCAATTGTGTGTTCTTATGCATTGTACATTTGTGGAGCTAATTTGGAGAAGAAGAACGAAGTTTGATCGTGTTCACCGTTGTTGGGAAGTTTTCAGACCAAGCAAGGAACAAGGCATGAACCTGGACTTGTGAGTGTGTGCTAACCTCCTTTTGGAGGGGCACAAAGGCAGTCACATTCACAACAAATCTAACTCGTGTAGCTTAGGAGAACTTTACCAAGAAGGAGACTTGAAGCAATCGGCACTATCTACCATTGATTTTGTGCCCAAATCAATGGCCTCGATGAAGAACAACGGATTCGGGAGCGTATCGGTGAGTTACTGCAGCAGCACTGCAGGTCGGTACTGTAGCGAAAAACACTGTAGCAAGCTACTGTTCACTTCTGCCGAAAATCAGGATTCCAGAGACTTCACACGGTCGTGTGTAAATTCCACACGGCCATGTTAATTAATTTTTTCAGCCAGACAGAAACTTCACACGGGCGTGTGGAAATTCCACACGCCCGTTTGAAGTCCCGATAAGTCCGATTTTAAAGCCCCGACTCAACATTATGAAAGACTGATTTGGAGACTTTTTGGAAGATCTTTTAACCTATCTTTCTCCCCAACTTCTTGAAAGGGAGGCTATTGTTTCGGAGAGGATTTCGTGGAGGTTTAGAGCGAGTCATCGGCATCGTTACCGACGTTTGACGGCCGCACAAGACCACGGCCACACCATACGCAAGGGGGTTTTCATCGATGCTTTTAATTTGTACTCTCTTTCATATTTTGATGAACATGTATAGCTCCATGAGGAGCTAAACCCCTTGTCGGTATTCGGACTTATAAACCCTAGGACTATTATGTTTCTTTGACATTGTTATTATGCTTTTCCATTATTGATGAATAAAATTGAGTTTCAATCTTGATTATTTTTTTTATTGTTTTCGCTTAGCCGTGACACTAGGGTTGAGAACAATTTAGGTAATCCTTTGGAGGTGTGACAACTCATATAGGGTTAGACTACTTAGGATTGAAGAGAGTTGAGAGGGTGAGTCGTGAGGTAGCGGAACGTCCCTTTTCCCATCCGATGTGATTATCCCTACCTTCGTGTTCCATGATTCATTAGCGGTGGAGATAGAGTGAAGTGCTAGGTGATAAACTCCTCCGGGGCTTAGTTGCGCGAGCAACAGAGTGAAGGGTTGTAGTGAATCTTAGTATTGGGGCTTAATCTAGACTAGGGTTCTCTCACCTTTACCAAAGGGTTTGAACTACATATAGGAACCGGGTTTATCACTAGGAATCCCTAGAACCTAAAGCAATTCCTCTACTCACTCTGCAGAAATCCACACGGCCGTGTGGAATTTCCACACGCCTGTGTGGAGCTTCTAGCGGATAGAGCATCACGGCCGTGGGTCTCAAAATCCAAAATTTACAATCTAATTCGTTCTAATTCTTTCCTAAACATACTCGCATACTCATTAATCGTTCAATATAGGCGAAATCATCAAAAGAACGAATTAAATTGAGAATTGATGAAGAAAAGAGGAAGGGAGAGCTTACTGACGGTGTGAAGTGAAAAATAAGGAAATCGGCCGGAAAAACTCGTAAAAATCCTTCCAAAAGCTCGGAGAACGTCGGGGAAGGAGTAGAGCGGGTAGGAGAAGAGTTTAGAGTGGAAGAATCAAGAGGCACGAGTGAAATCTAAATGAAAACACGCGGCTTTTGAAGTTCTGGGAATTCACACGGCCGTGTGGAAATTCCACACGGCTGTGTGCCTCTGAAATTAGGGTTCACAGGGGCCAACACACGCCCCTGTGTGCACTCTGGTTGCTCTCTGAACTACCCCACACGGCCGTGTGAGCATCCCACACGGCCGTGTGCCTTCATAGGGGGATCCACAGGGGCACCCACACGGCCCTGTAGATTCTCGGGAAAACACAGAAGGTCTCTGAAAAATTTCACACGGCCGTGTGCCCAACCTGGCCAAGTACACAAGGCCGGCCACAGGGGCACCCACACGCCCCTGTGGCCTCTCTGGCTTGCCCGAGAAATGCTAAGTATTCCACACGGCCGTGTGAATAATCTACACGGCCATGTGCCTTTCACAAGTTCTCCCACAGGGGCACATACACGCCCCTGTGTATTCTCGGGAAGAAGTGGTTATCTCTGTAGAGTTTCACACGGCCGTGTGGAATTTCCACACGGCCGTGTGCCTTGGCACAGTGGCACTCACAGGGGCATCCACACGCCCCTGTGGATTCTCTGGAAAAGAGTTGAAGTTCTGCGAGATTGCACACGGCCGTGTGGAATTTCCACACGGCCGTGTGCCCCTTCTGAGGTTGTTCACAGGGGCACACACACGGCCCTGTGCCCTCACTGGTTGAGTTCTGATTTGGTAACACACGGCCGTGTGGAATTTCCACACGGCCGTGTGTTTTCTCTGGTTACTCAGAATAATTAACAGACTCTTCCAAAAATTCAGAAACTCTTTTTTAAAACACTTAGAGCCTGTATAAACCATAAAAACATGACCAGAGACCATAGAAAACACACTCAACCGACTCAAACTTTGTCAATTATTATTAAGGCACACGAAAATATCAATAATCCACAATCAAAATCGCAGCACATGCATTAAAACTTCAAGACACCAAAACTAAGATCCTTATTCAATCTAACTAAACTAGATCCTAGGAAAACTTTAAAACCTTGGGTTGCCTCCCAAGAAGCGCTTGTTTAACGTCCCTTAGCTTGACGTACCTGATCTTACCTTACGGGGTTTCATGAATAGAAGTTGCCCTCTTCTCTACAACCTGAAAGCATGCATTACATAATCTTTGTATATTAGAGGGAGAGTTGTCGAGTTTGTTATCACAGACAGGTGAAACACCCTTACTCCGTGAATGTTCATCCCCTTTCTTGTTGGGGTTCTTCTTATGGCGTCTTCTCGACCTCTTCAACCTCTGAAGCATCTTCTTAATACGTCCATTCTCCATCTTGACGTCTTTTTGAACTGGACCAAGCATAAGTACCTCTTTTTCTTCGATCTCCACATCTTGGTCCGGCCATCCTTCATATGGATCCGGGTTTAACATTTCCTGCACATATTCATCAATATACTCATCAGTAGCATCAAGATAATATAGAGTGTCATCAAAATCAAGAGAATGCCTCATGGCTTCGGCGAGGCGATAGGTGAGCTTATCATCTTCGACTCTAAGTGTGAGCTCTCCACCGTCCATGTCTATTAAAGCCTTGGAAGTGCGCAAGAAAGGCCTCCCAAGAATCAACGGTACTTCGACATCCTCATCCACATCAAGCACGACAAAGTCCACCGGAAAGATGTACTTGTCCACTTTTACCAAGACGTCTTCCACAATTCCCCTCGGATGCCTCACCGATCGATCCGCAAGTTGAAGTGTCATCCGAGTGGGTTTAGGCTCGCCCAAGCCTAGCTTTTGGAAGAAGGTATAGGACATGACATTGATGCTTGCCCCCAAATCGGCCAATGCCATCTCCTCACCCAGATTGCCAATGTTGCAAGGTATGATAAAACTCCCGGGATCTTTTCTCTTACTCGGCATATTCTTTTGCAAGACGGCCGAGCAATTTGCATCAAGTACTACAGCTGCACTCTCCTCCAACTTCCTCTTATTGGTTAAGAGGTCCTTTAGGAACTTCGCGTACTTGGGCATTTGGGCTAATGCTTCCGTGAATGGTATGTTGATGTGCAATTGCTTGAAGATACCAAGAAATTTCTTGTATTGTTCGTTGTCTTGGTTATTCTTCAACCTTGAAGGGTAGGGGATCCTTGGTTTGTAGGGGGGTGGTGCCATCTCCTTCTCTTTTGGAGCTTCTTTCCCTACTTCTTCTACTCCGGTTGCTTCATTTGTCTTCTCTAGAGGGAGAGTTCTCTCGACCTCTTTCCCACTCCTCAAGGTAATTGCCTTAAGTTGTTCCCTTGGGTTAGTCTCCGTATTGCTAGGCAAACTACCTTGAGGCCTTTCTGCCAATGTCTTCGCAATTTGCCCTACTTGATTTTCCAAATTATGTAGGGAGGCGGTGTGATTGCGAAGAGTAGCCTCCACCGACTGAAATCTAGCATCCGATGAAGAAACGAACTGTGTGAGCGCTCTCTCAAGATCAATCATCTTTCCTTCTGGCCCGGTCACTCGGCTTTCTAAATTCGGAGCTTGTTGGCTTTGAAATCCCGGTGGTGCACTATTTTTCTGTTGTGACTGTCCTTGATTGCTCCAAGAAAAATTCGGATGGTTCTTCCACCCCGGATTATATGTTCCACTGTACGGGTTGCCTTGGCCTTGTCCTCTATATGAATTTCCAACAAAATCAGCCTGCTCTACCATACTAGTGCCTCCAATAGCAATAGGACAATCGCTTGAAGCATGTCCTCCCCCACAACCGTTACAAGTAGTGATGGCCGCAACTCTTGGCGAAGCTAGAGCATCTAGCTTCTTACTCAACGATTCCACTTGTGCCGCCAACGATGTAACCGCATCAACCTCATGAATTCCGGCAACCTTTTTCCTATCCCTTGAGTTCCATTGATAGCTATTCATAGCCATCTCCTCTACAAGGTGCCGAGCTTCACCGGGAGTCTTGCTTCCTAGAGTTCCTCCGGCCGGCTGATAAGTGCTTGTGTTGTAGTAACGCAAAGCGTTATTATCTTACAATGAACATACTTTTTATCATATTCTATCACTAAATAGTGTGCATTTGTGTATTCTTGTGCATTGTAGGTTCGTGGAGCTAAGTTGGGAAAGAAGAACGAAGTTAGGTCATGTTCGCCATTGTTGGAAGGTTTTCGGACCAAGCAAGGAACAAGGCACAAGCTTAGACTTGTGAGTGTGTGCCAACCTCCATTGGAGAGGCACAAAGGCAGTCACATTCACAACAAGTCCAACTCGTGTAGCTTAGGAAAACTTCACCAAGAAGGAGACTTGAAGCAATAGGCACTATCTACCATTGATTGTGTGCCCAATTCAATGGCCTCAATGAAGAATAACGTATTCGGGAGCATTTCGGAGAGTTACTGTAGCAGCACTGCATCTTGTAACTGTAGCAAAATCACTGTAGCAAGTACTGTGCACTTCTGCCGAAAATCAAGATTCCAGAGAATTCACACGGGCGTGTGGAATTAACACACGACCGTGTGAATTAATTTTCCAGCAAGCAGAGACCTCACACGGTCGTGCGGAATTAACACACGGCCGTGTGAATTGATTTCCCAGCAAGCCAGAGACTTCACACGGGCGTGTGGAAATTCCACACGGCCGTGTGAAGTAATTTTTTCAGGAAAGACAGAAACTTCACACGGGAGTGTGGAAATTCCACACGGCCATGTGATGCCCCGATAACTTCAAATTTAAAACCGCACTCAGCCTATTTAAAGCCCGATTTGGAGACTTTTTGAGTATCTTTGAACCTATCTTTCTCCCCAACTTCTGGAGAGTGCGGCTAGGGTTTCGGAGAGGACTTTGTGGAGGATTGGAGCGCGCCATCGGCATCGTCACCGACGTTCGACGGCCGCACAAGACCACGGCCACACCATACGCGTGGGGGTTTTTCATTAATGTCTTTAGTTTGTGTTTTATTTCATACATTGATGAACATGTATAGCTCTATGAGGAGCTAAACCCCTCGTGGGTATTCGGACTTGTAAAACTCTAGGATAATTATGTTTCTTTGACATTGTTATTATGCTTTTCCATTAATTGATGAATAAATTCGAGTTTCGATTTTAGATATCTTGTGCTATTGTTTTCTCTTAGCCGTGACACTAAGGATTGAGAACAATCTAGGTTATCCTTTGGAGATGTGACAACTCCTATAGGATTAGACTACTTAAAATTGAAGAGGGTTGAGAGGGAGAGTTGTGAGGTAGAACCGTACCCCTTTCCCTTCCGATGTGATTTCTCCCTACCTCCGATTCCTTGATTTATTAGCGGTCGAAATAGAGTGAAGTGCTAGGAAGATATACTCCCACAAGGCTTTGGGGTGACGTGAATCCTACGCACTGGGGCTTAATTTAGACTACGGTTCTTCCTCCTGGACCAAAGGGTTAGAACTACTGCACATAGGAACAGGTTTTATCACTAGGAGTCCCTAGAGCTCAAAGCAATTCCACGTAGTGTTAGGCTTAGGTAGAAATACTCCCCTGGGGCTTAGTTGAGCAATCAACAGAGTGAAGGGTTGACGTGAATCCTAATGCCGGGACATAGTGTTGGGGGTTAGTCACGGTTGACCTTAGATTTGGGACCGTGTGTTTAAGGATTTTCCTCGACTCAATTAACATCAATAGGAAAGTATAATAGCATAGTCTTGCACTAGAAGCATAAGTCCTAGAGGTAACTTGTTCGGATACCCTATTCTCACTTATTGCTAGTCTCTCTCTTTACTCATTGCTTGCACTTTTCTCTCTTTCATCCTTCTATTTACTTGCCTTGCATCTACTCTAATTTTCATAAACTCACTCATCACGCCGATCATTGTTTCTTTTCGTATATTGCACGATTGAATAGCAATTTCTCGTATTTTAAATCCCTATTCCCTGTGGATTCGACTACCCACTCACTGGGGTAATTTTATTACTTCGACAAGGCCGTGCACTTGCGGTACACACGCAAAAGGTCGTGTCACCGCCGCATCTAGGAGTTGTTTGGTACTCGGATTCAACCCGTTATAGAAGGTGTGAATGATCATCCACTCGGGGAATCCATGTTGCGGGCACTTACGAAGGAGCTCCTTGAACCTATCCCATGTCTCGAATAGAGACTCCAATTCCATCTGCACAAAGGATGATATCTCATTCCGGAGCCTTGCTGACTTTCCCGGCGGAAAGTATCTAGCCAAGAATGCCTCGGCCATCTCCTCCCACGTAGTAATGGAGGCTCTCGGTAATGAGTGAAGCCAATATCTTGCTTTTCCCTTCAATGAAAATGGGAAGGCTCTCAAATGAATCGCGTCGTCCGTCACTCCATTAATCTTCAACATGTCGCACACTTCAAGGAAATTCTCTATATGACTGTTGGGATCTTCATCGGCCAACCCATTGAATTGTGCGGACTGTTGCAACATCTGAATGAACGACGGCTTCAACTCAAAGTTGTTTGCCATAATTGGGGGCCTCACTCGATTGGGTCCCCATTACTGCGGGTCTAGCATAGGCGGACAATGTCCTTTGCTGTTCGTTCTGTTCTGCCATTGCTTTTGACCCTTCTGTTTCAATATCGGCTTGATTCGAAGCTTCTTGCACGGGTTCTTTTCCCTTGCGATGTGCTCTTTTTCCAATGTCCGGGTCTCCTTCAACAAGAATCGAAGGGTTCCCACGGGTCATAACCTGAGACCAAAGCAAAGGAAAGAAAAGTAAGAACAATGATAGATAAAGAAAATATGGAAGAGAAAGTGAAGTGAATAGCTAAAATAGTGAAAAAACAAATATCTAAAACGCCTATTCCCAGGCAACGGCGCCAAAAACTTGACACGACCCCTTGCGTGTATCCCGTAAGTGCACGGGTTTGTCGAAGTAATAAAAGTTATCCCGGTGAGAGGGTAATCGAATCCATAGGGAATAGGGAGTTAGAGTATGAGATTTTACTATTAAAACTATGCGAAGTACGGAAAAGTAATAATCGATTCGTGTGTGAATTGTGAGAACAACTATACTAAATGACAGGAAATTAAATAGAGAGAAATGAAAGATTAGAGAGTGCAAGAAAAAGAGATTAAGGAGGATTAACAATGAATGAAGTGGGGTATCCAGACAAGTTACCTCTAGGATCTATGCTTCTAGTGCAAGACTTTGCTATTATACCTTCCTATTGATGCTAATTGAGTCGAGGAAATCCTTAGACTCACGGTCCCAAACCTAAGGTCAACCGTGACTAACCCCAACATTATGCCCCGGTATTAGGATTCACATCGACCCTTCACTCTATCGCTCACATGATTAAGTCCCAGGGGAGTATATCTACCTAAACCTCACACTACGTGGGATTGCATTAAGTTCTAGGGATTCCTAGTGATTAAACCTGTTCCTATGTGTAGTTCTAACCCTTTGGTCCAGGAGGAAGAACCCTAGTCTAGATTAAGCCCCAGTGCATAGGATTCACATCAACCCTTCACTCTGTTACTCGCGTAACTAAGCCCTAGGGGAGTTTATCTACCTAGCACTTCACTCTATCTTGACAGCTAATAAATCAAGGAAAAAGAGGTAGGGAGAAATCACACCGGAAGGGAAAGGGGTACATCGCTACCTCACAACTCTCCCTCTCGACCCTCTTCAATCTTGAATAGTCTAATCCTATAGGAGTTGTCACACCTCCAAAGGAAAACCTAGATTGCTCTCAACCCTAGTGTAACATCTAAGGGAAAACAATAGCAAAATAAAATCAAGATTGAAACTCAATTCTTATTCATCAATAATAGAAAAGCACAATAACAATGTAAAAAAAACATGATAACCCTAGAATTTACAAGTCCGAATACCCACAAGGGGTTTAGCTCCTCATGGAGCTATACATGTTCATCAATGTATCAAATAAAACACAAAGTAAAGACATAGATGAAAACCCCCTTGCGTATGGTGTGGTCGTGGTCTTGTGCGGCCACCGGACGTCGGTGACGATGCCGATGACGCGCTCTAAACCTCTATGAAGTCCTCTCCAAAACCCTAGCCGCACTCCCAGAAGTTGGGGAGAAGAATAAGTCAAAAGATCTCTCTAAAAGAAGTCTCCAAATCCGGCTTTTATAATGTGGAGTCGCGGCTTTAAATTTGCTGAAAACGGGATTTCACACGGCCGTATGGAATTTCCACACGCCCGTGTGAAGTTTCTGGAATTCTGATTTTCGGCCGACTGTAAACAGTAACTTGCTACAGTGTTTTTGCTGCATTGATTTGCTACAGTACTGTTACAGTATTGTGCCGAAACGCTCCCGGATTCGTCGTTCTTCATCGAGGCCGTTGAATTGGGCACACAATCAACGGTAGATCGTGCCGATTGCTTCTAATCGCCTAATTGGTGAAGTTCTCATTGTTGGCATGAGTTAGACTTATTGTGAATGTGACTGCTTTTGTGCCCCTCCAAAGGAGGTTGGCACATACTCACAAGTCTATGCTCACGCCTTGCTCCTTGCTTGGTCCGAAAATCTTCCCAACAATGCCAAACACGACCTAACTTCGTTCCTTTCCTTCATTTTATCTTCACAACCCTACAATGCACAAAAGTAAACAATTGCACACTTTTTAGTGATAAAATCTGATTGAATTAAAGCTCATTGCAAGATAATAACGCTTCGCATTACTATAACATGAGCACTTATCATGCTTGCATGTGTACATTGGGGACAATGTACATCTTAAGTGTGTGTTTGTTGGGGGGGGAGTTCACATTACACACACCTTTACTTGTCCGTTTAATTGCTTATGCTCATGTAGCCAATGGCGGTTCATCTTAGTTGCAACGATTGTATTCTTAGAGTTTAGTTGAATTTTTAATATTGTATCCTATCATGCTCTAGTTTCACTTGAATTTTAGAGAATTTTTACTCGATTATCCCATATTGCACAACTCACTCTTGAAATCTTTTGTAAATTCAAACTCCAAGTTTTAAGGACTAGTTTAGTATTGTTTAGTAAGCATTTAAGTGCTATATTGCTGAAAAAAAATCTTGTGATCTTGTGAATATTAGTTCAGTTTTTATCTTTGCATTTGGGGTGGAAAGAGCTACCTCCTATGAAGTATGTAGCTACTCTTATAAGTCTTATACAAGTTATGCCCTAATAAGAGAAAAAGCTATCTCATGGGAAGCGTGAAAGCTACCTCCTCGAAAGCGTGAAATCCATCTTTGGCGGCCACTAGGAAAGGGCTACCTTAGAGGTTGAGTGAAGCTACTACCTCCCTACTTTGTCTACATAGATAAGTCCTTGAAATAAGAGTTTGAGGATTACTCTTTGGTCTCTCAAGAGTGAATTCATACATGCTTACACATTTTCAAGTTCTCTTTCTTTTTGATTCTAGTTTTTAGCTAGAGCAATGATAACCTTATGCAATGTTTTGATTTCCCCTTACTTGTGGAATGCTTCTTTTGCACACTTTTGGTGAATCTAAGGCCGAGCACTTTTAATTGCTCTTCCCAAGTACTTTCACGGGTTACTTTTGGTTGAGGACAAGCAAAAGCTTAAGTGTAGGGGAGTTTGATAAGTGTTTGTGTTATAGTGATGCGAAGCATTATTATCTTACAATGAGCATCTTTTTTATCAGATTTTATCACTAAATTGTGTGCGTTTGTGTGCTTTTGTGCATTATAGGTTTATGGAGCTACTTTGAAGAAGAAGAACAAAGTTAGATCGTGTTTGCCATTGTTGGGAAGTTTTCAAACCAAGTATGGAACAAGGCACGAGGTTAGACTTGGGAGTGTGTGCCAATCTCCTTTGGAGGGGCACAAGGGCAGTCATGCTCACAATAAGTCTAACTCGTGTAGTTTAGGAGAACTTTAGCAAGAATGAGATTTGAAGTAATCAGCATGATCTACCATTGATTGTGTGCCCAATTCAATGGCCTCGATGAAGAACAATTCAATCGGCATGATCTCAATGTAGCAGTACTGTAGCAAGTTCCTGTATGGAAAATACTGTAGCAAGTTGCTGTAAGGAAAATCAGCAATCTAGAGAGTTCACACGGGCGTGTGGAAATTCCACACGGCCGTGTAACTAAAATTTAGCAACCCAGAAACTTCACATGGGCGTGTGGAAATTCCAAACGACCGTGTGAAGTCCCGATTCAGCCAATTTAAAGCCGCGACTCAACATTATAAAAGCCCATTTTGGAGACTTTTTACACATTTTTTTCCCCAATATTTTCTCCTAACTTCTGGAGAGTGCGGCCAGGGTTTCGAAGAGGACTTTGTGGAGGTTCAGAGAGCGTCATCGCCATCGTCATCGATGTAAGACGGCCGCACAAGACCACGGCCACACCATACGCAAGAGGGTTTTCCTCGATGCTTTCAATTTGTGTTTACTTTTATATTTTGATGGATTTGTAGAGCTCCATGAGGAGCTAAACCCCTTGTGGGTATTCGGACTTGTAAACCCTAGGATTGTTATGTTTCTATGACATTGTTATTATGCTTTTCCATTATTGATGAATAAATTCGAGCTTCAATCTTAATTGGTTCTTGTTATAGTTTTCCTTTAGCCGTGACACTAGGGTTGAAAACAATCTAGGTGACACGACCTTTTGCTTGTATACCGCAAGTGCACGGCCTTGTCGAAGTAATAAAATTACCCTGGTGAGTGGGTAGTCGAATCCACAGGGAATAGGGATTTAAGACACAAGATTTCACTATTTAGCTATGCGGTGTACGAAAAGTGAGATTACAATCAATGAGTGAATATGTAAGCAAATATAAAGAGATAAGAATTAAAATAGAAAGATGACAAGTGGGAGAGTGCAGGTAGGAGTAAATAGAGAAGGACTAGCAATGATTATAAAATAGGGTATCCGGACAAGCTATCTCTAGGACTTATGCTTCTAGTGCAAGACTGATAGAATCGATCCGCAAGCGCACGGGTCGTCAAGTAATACCTCGCACAAAAGCACGAGGGTCGTATTCCACGGGGTTAAGGAGCTACTCTTACTCCTCCATCGCCTATTATCTAACCTAACAACACAAGCATGGATGTTTGTTCTACTAAAGCAAAGAGATAAATACGATATGATTAAACAAATTTAAAAGCATACAATGTGGTTGCAAGTGCTACAATGAAGAGTAAAGGCCTATGGATGTGGATCCCCTTGAGGGGTCATCATGATACATGGATGAAGGATGAAAGGTAGCTTGGTTGATTTAGACCGAAGGATCTCAAGATTAGATCAACCCCAATTTCTCGGCGATTGAACCCTAATCCCATACGGATATTGGTTGGAATCTCTTCCTAACCAACATCCCTACGATTGCATTAAGTATAAGGAGATCCCAAAATAAGGATACACTAAACCCTAGTCTATCCTTAAAACTCGGAGGGCTATCGACACCCAATTTCTCGGTGTGCCAATACAAGTAACCCCTTTTAATTCATTAATGACCTAATACACGTGAGTAGGTCACGTCTACGTGTATAATTCAAGAAAGAACTACGGATCTCTCCATGTGGTAGTTCTAGACATGAGGCACAATGAACTAAATCTTAAACCAAACCAAGCTTGCAATTAAGTAAAGATCATCCAAAATACATGATAAACCCCCCAAGGTTCACCAACATCCGGTGGCCTTGGGGGTCTAGTGTGCCATCAAGCAAGTAACAACAAAAATACAAAGTAAATCACTTAAAAAGCTCATAAATGACACTCCCTAGATGAAATGATGAAGGAGGAGGTGGAGGTCCGGCCAAATGACGCTTTCCTCCGTCCAAGAGATGCCGAATGACGCTTCCCCTTGTCTTGGATCCTTGCCTCCTTGATGGTGAAGCTTCTCCCCTTCAAAATGATGTTCTTGCCTCCTTCCTTGGCTCCAAATCGTCGTCTCTTCAAAGATTTCTTCGTTTCTTTCCTTTAGATGCCGGCCAAGAAGTCCCTTTGTGTGCCCTAAAAACCTCTATAAATACTCCCGCAGGATCCCGGGGTGGATAGATCCATCCCGGGGTGGATAGATAGGCAAAAATAGGGCAAAACCTGTCTCATGTAGGGGTTCATCCCGGGGTGGATGGATGGATCCCGGGGTGGATAGAAGCATCCCGGGGTGGATAGGGGGCCGTGAGAGCTAGTTGAAAATTACTGTCTTTTGATGCTCACGGCCCCTTATACGGCCCCGTATGCTGTAGTACTCCAGCACCCTGATTCTTCATCCATTTTCGCCCAAATCGTATTATCATCTTCCTCATGGCTCCTCCATGCCCTACAACATAAATAATGCTCAATTAAGCATAAAACGGGCATCCATTCCTATAAAGATACATGCTAAGTGAACAAAATATGTATGTTAAAACACATACATTTAGACACTTATCAAAGACTATGCTATCATACTTTCCTATTGATGTTAATTGAGTCGAGGATATCCTTAAACTCACGGTCTCAAAACTTAAGGTCAACCGTGACTAATCCCAACATTATGTCCCAGTATTAGGATTCATTACGACCCTTGACTCTTGTTGACCTGTCAACTAAGCCCCACGGGAGTATATCTACCTAAACCTCACACTACGTTGGATTGCTTTAAGCTCTAGGGATTCCTAATGGTAAAACCTGTTCCTATGTGTAGTTCTAACCCTTTGGTCCAGGTGGAAGAACCCTAGTCTAGATTAAGCCCCAATGCATAGGATTCACTTCAAAACTTCACTCTGTTACTTGCGTAACTAAGCCCCAGGGGAGTTTATCTGCCTTGCACTTCACTCTATCTTGACCGCTATGTAATCAAGGAAACGGAGGTAGGGAGAAACCACGTCGGAAAGGAAAGGGGTACATCGCTACCTCACAACTCTCCCTCTTAACCCTCTTCAATCTTAAGTAGTCTAACCCTATAGGAGTTGTCACACCTCCAAAGGATAACCTAGATTGCTCTCAACCTTAGTGTCATGGCTAAGGGAAAAACAATAGCACAAGATAATTAAAATTGAAACTCGAATTTATTCATCAATAGTGGAAAAGCATAATAACAATGTCATAGAAACATAATAATCCTAGGGTTTTACAAGTCCGAATACCCACGAGGGGTTTAGCTCCTCATGGAGCCATACATGTCCATCAAAGTATAAGAAAAAGCACAAAATAAAGACATCGATGAAAACCCCCTTGCGTATGGTGCGGCCGTGGTCTTGTGCGGCCGTCAAACGTCGATGATGATGCCGATGACGCGCGCTAAGCCTCCACAAAATACTCTCCTAAACTCTAGCCGCACTCCCCAAGTTGAAGAGAAAGATAGGTCAAAAGATTTCCAAATCGGGCTTTTTATAATGCTGAGTCACGGCTTTAAATTTGGACTTATCGGGACTTCACACGGCCGTGTGGAATTAACACACGGGTGTGTGAAGTTTCTGTCTGCTGAAAAATTAATTCACATGGCCGTGTGGAATTTCCACACGCCGGTGTGAATTCTCTGGAATTCTGAAATTCGGCCAAAAATGAACAGTATCTTGCTACAGTATTTTGGCTGCAGTAACAAACTACAGTGATGCTACAGTCTTGCCGAAAACGCTCCCGAATCCGTCGTTCCTCATCGAGGCCATTGAATTGGGCACACAATCAATAGTAGATCGTGTTGATTGCTTCAAATCTCCTTCTTGGCGAAGTTCTCCTAAGCTACAGTCTCTTCGGTTTTGACTCACCATTTTCTCAAGTATTCGCTTTAAGTCTCGATTGGACACTTCTACCTGCCCACTAGTTTGTGGGTGATAGGGTGTCGCCATCTTGTGGTGTACACCATATCGCTTCAAGATTTTTGTGAATTGGGCATTGCAGAAGTGTGTGCCTCTGTCACTGATGATTGCGCGTGGTGTGCCAAACCTGGAGAACAGTTTCTTCAAAAATTTTACCACCACCCTAGCATCACTTGTTTGCAAGGCTTGTGCCTCCACCCATTTGGATACATAGTCTACTGCCACAAGGATGAACTTAAACCCATGGGAGCTAGGAAATGGTCCCATAAAGTCAATCCCCCAGACGTCAAAGACTTCACAAGCTTGATTCCAATTCTGGGGCATCTCATCTCTACGAGATATGTTGCCAACCCGTTGACAACGATCGCAAGATTGTATGAATTTTTGGGTATCTTGAAATAATGATGGCCAATAGAAACCTGCATCAAGGATCTTCTTTGCAGTCCGGTTCGCATTGTAGTGGCCTCCAGTAGGCCCTGAATGACAATGTTTCAAGATGCTAAGGCCCTCCGGTCGGGATACACATCTTCGAGCAACTTGATCGGCACAAGTTCGGAATAAGTAGGGGTCTTCCCATATGTAGTGCTTGGCGTCCGAAAAAAATTTCTTTCGTTGTTGATAGGTGAACCATTTCGGGATAACCCCTCCAACCAAATAGTTGGCAAAATCGGCAAACCAAGGCGGCTCATTTTCCTTCATAACTTGAATGCTGTACAAGTGCTCTTCAGGGAATGAATCATTGATCTCTCTCTCAGTCATAGTTTCCCTACTGGGGTTCTCTAAGCGGGATAAGTGATCGGCTGCGAGATTTTCTGCTCCACGCTTATCCTTGATTTCTAGATCAAACTCCTGAAGGAGCAACACCCATCTAATCAGCCTTGGCTTGGCGTCAGACTTACTGAGCAGGTATCTCAAGGCTGAATGATCAGTGTACACTACAACTCTGGACAGAACTAGGTAGGAACGGAATTTATCAAATGCGAACACCACGGCAAGTAGTTCTTTTTCAGTTGTGGTGTAATTCTCCTGAGCTCCAGTTAAGGTTTTGCTCGCATAATAGATGGGGTGGAAATGTTTGTCTCGGCGTTGCCCAAGAACCGCACCCACTGCAAAATCACTTGCATCACACATCAGTTCAAATGGGGAATCCCAATCCGGAGCTACCACAATAGGAGCTTGAACTAGCATCTTCTTGAGTGTAAGAAATGCTTTCATGCAGTCATCGCCAAACTCAAATGGGACATCTTTTTCCAACAACTTTGTCAAAGGTCTAGCAATTTTTGAGAAATCTTTGATGAATCTTCTATAGAAGCCTGCATGTCCCAGAAAACTTCTAATGGCTTTCACTGAATTTGGGGGAGGTAGCTTTTCTATGACAGAGATCTTCGCCTTATCTACCTCAATCCCATCCTTTGAGATTTTGTGACCCAAGACTATCCCTTCTTGTACCATGAAGTGGCATTTCTCCCAACTTAGCACAAGATTAGTTTCCTCACATCTAACGAGAACCCGCTCAAGATTTTTGAGGCAACAATCAAATGTGTCTCCGAAGACGGAAAAGTCATCCATAAACACCTCCATGAAGTCTTCCACCATGTCTTCAAAAATTGCCATCATGCACCTCTGAAAAGTAGCAGGGGCATTGCAAAGTCCAAAAGGCATTCGGCGATAGGCAAACGTCCCATAAGGACATGTGAATGTGGTCTTTTCCTGATCTTCCGGTGCAATGGGGATTTGAAAGTACCCAGAAAACCCATCCAAGAAGCAGTAGTAGGAGTGCCCTGCTAGCCGCTCCAGCATCTGGTCAATGAATGGCAGCGGGAAATGGTCTTTCCGAGTGGCATCATTCAATTTTCTGTAGTCAATGCAGACACGCCACCCAGTGGTAGTTCGGGTTGGAATCAACTCATTTTTCTCATTGGTGATCACGGTCATCCCTCCTTTCTTAGGGACCACTTGCACTGGACTAACCCACTCACTGTCAGATATTGGGTAGATGATGCCTGCATCAAGGAGCTTTATGACCTCGGCCCTGACCACTTCTTTCATATTTGGATTGAGTCTTCTTTGAGGCAGTACTGAGGGTTTGTGATTTTCTTCCATCAGAATTTTGTGAGTGCAAAAAGATGGATTTATTCCCTTTATGTCGGCTATCTTCCACGCAATTGCTTTCTTATGTTTCTTTAACACATTCACTAAACTCCTTTTCTGTTCAACTGTTAGATTCGCAGCAATGATAACTGGAAGTTGTGTTCCTTCTCCAAGAAAAGCATAGTCAAGGTGTTCAGGCAACTCTTTCAGCTCTAGTTCAGGTGCTTCTTCTGTTGACGGTCTTAAGCTTTTATTTCCCAGTCCATCATGCTGAACTGCATCCTCCTGTTCTTCTGACTCCGAACCCTCATCCGAGCTATCATTTATGCCAAACACATGTTGCATAATGCTTTCTTGTGTATCTCTCTGATCCTCTACAAATTTGACCATCCGACTTGGCCGGGATTCATCTATTCCTTTCAATTTTCGAAGCAGCAACTCAGTAGAGAAGTCACCATCCTCATTTTGTGAAACCACCCCGTTGTTCATGTATTCTGTGAATAGTGCCTTCAATGTGTCACCCTTGTTCTCTAGGGTTGAGCCTTCCCATGGCCTAAATCTGCAGAAAGAATTATCCTGAATGTGTGACAAATGATGTTTAGGTGGTAACCACTCCCGCCAAATCTCATTCAAAATTGATTCATTTCCTTGTGTATAGTTTAAGTTTGCCATGCACGGTGCCTTGCAAGATCAAGAAAGATAAAATAAGTTAAGCTCACAAGAAACAAAAACAAAAAGAAATAGAAGAAATAATAAATAAATAAATGAATGGCTAGAGCAATAGGCTAGAAGTTTCTCAGAATTCCTTAGATGTCCCCGGCAACGGCGCCAAAAACTTGATAGAATCGATCCGCAAGCGCACGGGTCGTCAAGTAATACCTCGCACAAAAGCACGAGGGTCGTATTCCACGGGGTTAAGGAGCTACTCTTACTCCTCCATCGCCTATTATCTAACCTAACAACACAAGCATGGATGTTTGTTCTACTAAAGCAAAGAGATAAATACGATATGATTAAACAAATTTAAAAGCATACAATGTGGTTGCAAGTGCTACAATGAAGAGTAAAGGCCTATGGATGTGGATCCCCTTGAGGGGTCATCATGATACATGGATGAAGGATGAAAGGTAGCTTGGTTGATTTAGACCGAAGGATCTCAAGATTAGATCAACCCCAATTTCTCGGCGATTGAACCCTAATCCCATACGGATATTGGTTGGAATCTCTTCCTAACCAACATCCCTACGATTGCATTAAGTATAAGGAGATCCCAAAATAAGGATACACTAAACCCTAGTCTATCCTTAAAACTCGGAGGGCTATCGACACCCAATTTCTCGGTGTGCCAATACAAGTAACCCCTTTTAATTCATTAATGACCTAATACACGTGAGTAGGTCACGTCTACGTGTATAATTCAAGAAAGAACTACGGATCTCTCCATGTGGTAGTTCTAGACATGAGGCACAATGAACTAAATCTTAAACCAAACCAAGCTTGCAATTAAGTAAAGATCATCCAAAATACATGATAAACCCCCCAAGGTTCACCAACATCCGGTGGCCTTGGGGGTCTAGTGTGCCATCAAGCAAGTAACAACAAAAATACAAAGTAAATCACTTAAAAAGCTCATAAATGACACTCCCTAGATGAAATGATGAAGGAGGAGGTGGAGGTCCGGCCAAATGACGCTTTCCTCCGTCCAAGAGATGCCGAATGACGCTTCCCCTTGTCTTGGATCCTTGCCTCCTTGATGGTGAAGCTTCTCCCCTTCAAAATGATGTTCTTGCCTCCTTCCTTGGCTCCAAATCGTCGTCTCTTCAAAGATTTCTTCGTTTCTTTCCTTTAGATGCCGGCCAAGAAGTCCCTTTGTGTGCCCTAAAAACCTCTATAAATACTCCCGCAGGATCCCGGGGTGGATAGATCCATCCCGGGGTGGATAGATAGGCAAAAATAGGGCAAAACCTGTCTCATGTAGGGGTTCATCCCGGGGTGGATGGATGGATCCCGGGGTGGATAGAAGCATCCCGGGGTGGATAGGGGGCCGTGAGAGCTAGTTGAAAATTACTGTCTTTTGATGCTCACGGCCCCTTATACGGCCCCGTATGCTGTAGTACTCCAGCACCCTGATTCTTCATCCATTTTCGCCCAAATCGTATTATCATCTTCCTCATGGCTCCTCCATGCCCTACAACATAAATAATGCTCAATTAAGCATAAAACGGGCATCCATTCCTATAAAGATACATGCTAAGTGAACAAAATATGTATGTTAAAACACATACATTTAGACACTTATCAAAGACTATGCTATCATACTTTCCTATTGATGTTAATTGAGTCGAGGATATCCTTAAACTCACGGTCTCAAAACTTAAGGTCAACCGTGACTAATCCCAACATTATGTCCCAGTATTAGGATTCATTACGACCCTTGACTCTTGTTGACCTGTCAACTAAGCCCCACGGGAGTATATCTACCTAAACCTCACACTACGTTGGATTGCTTTAAGCTCTAGGGATTCCTAATGGTAAAACCTGTTCCTATGTGTAGTTCTAACCCTTTGGTCCAGGTGGAAGAACCCTAGTCTAGATTAAGCCCCAATGCATAGGATTCACTTCAAAACTTCACTCTGTTACTTGCGTAACTAAGCCCCAGGGGAGTTTATCTGCCTTGCACTTCACTCTATCTTGACCGCTATGTAATCAAGGAAACGGAGGTAGGGAGAAACCACGTCGGAAAGGAAAGGGGTACATCGCTACCTCACAACTCTCCCTCTTAACCCTCTTCAATCTTAAGTAGTCTAACCCTATAGGAGTTGTCACACCTCCAAAGGATAACCTAGATTGCTCTCAACCTTAGTGTCATGGCTAAGGGAAAAACAATAGCACAAGATAATTAAAATTGAAACTCGAATTTATTCATCAATAGTGGAAAAGCATAATAACAATGTCATAGAAACATAATAATCCTAGGGTTTTACAAGTCCGAATACCCACGAGGGGTTTAGCTCCTCATGGAGCCATACATGTCCATCAAAGTATAAGAAAAAGCACAAAATAAAGACATCGATGAAAACCCCCTTGCGTATGGTGCGGCCGTGGTCTTGTGCGGCCGTCAAACGTCGATGATGATGCCGATGACGCGCGCTAAGCCTCCACAAAATACTCTCCTAAACTCTAGCCGCACTCCCCAAGTTGAAGAGAAAGATAGGTCAAAAGATTTCCAAATCGGGCTTTTTATAATGCTGAGTCACGGCTTTAAATTTGGACTTATCGGGACTTCACACGGCCGTGTGGAATTAACACACGGGTGTGTGAAGTTTCTGTCTGCTGAAAAATTAATTCACATGGCCGTGTGGAATTTCCACACGCCGGTGTGAATTCTCTGGAATTCTGAAATTCGGCCAAAAATGAACAGTATCTTGCTACAGTATTTTGGCTGCAGTAACAAACTACAGTGATGCTACAGTCTTGCCGAAAACGCTCCCGAATCCGTCGTTCCTCATCGAGGCCATTGAATTGGGCACACAATCAATAGTAGATCGTGTTGATTGCTTCAAATCTCCTTCTTGGCGAAGTTCTCCTAAGCTACACGAGTTAGACTTGTTGTAAATGTGACTGCCTTTGTGCCCCTCCAAGGGAGGTTGGCACACACTCACAAGTCCAAGCTCGAGCCTTGTTCCGTGCTTGGTCCGAAAACTTCCCAACATCGGTGAACACGACCTAATTTCATTCTTCTTCTCCAATTTAGCTCCACAAACCTTCAATGCACAAGAGTACACAAATGCACACCATTTAGTGATAAAAATTGATAAAAGATATGCTCAATGTAAGATAATAACGCTTCACGGTACTATAACACAAGCACTTATCCCCTCCCCCCCCCCCCCCCCCCCCCCCCCCCCGCCCCCCCCCAAACTTAAGATGTACATTGTCCCCAATGTACGCATGCAAGCGCAATTATAAGTAGCAAATAAAAACAAATAGTGTGGAAGTAGGCAATTGAAACATTACTCCCCTGAACTCCAAGTGTTGCGTTTGATGGAGCTAGGTCATTGAGAGTTGAGTCTCAATGGTTTGTGAAGCACACACGGTCCTATGACCGTGCCAATGACTGTTCCTCAAAATCCTTACGTCCAAGACCATCTGCGCACACATACACAAGGGTTCAGTATAGGTCAATAAAACTCGAGTATATAAAATATGAAGCAATGAATACAACTCGAGATAAAAGGAAAGCAAAATAAAAGATAAACTCAGAAGGATAATCCTTTCTAAGTACTACAAGTCCAAAATAAAATAAAAAGTACAAAAATGAAAATCAAAAGCAACAAAAACTTAAACTAAGACGCCTCGGTGTCGGTGTCCTAGATAGTGGCCTCTGGTGCTGCTGGAGGCTCTGGAGATGTAGGTGGATCTACTGATGCTGGAGGAGATGGTGGTGGAGGAGTGGGGTCTCTGGGTCGGGCCACAGATGGTACTGACACGGCCTACTCTAGAAGTCTCTGTATGGTGTCAAGCCGTGCCATAGTCTCTGCGTGCTGTGCAACCTGTGCGGCCCTGATCTCAGCCTGCTCTGCGTGTAGCACGCCCACTGCGCTTTCGAGGCGCTCCAACCTGTCCTGGCCCTGAGAGGGCGAGAACATGCGCACCCGAGGTGGCTCCCGCGCGGTGGGTGGTGCTTGTGTCTTTGTATCTGTCGGGGGTGGCTCTAACGCTGCCTGTGACCCCTTGGCCTGATATGTCTGGGGAATGATCCATATATATGTCCCCGATCCTGCTCTGCGGATCAATCCCATCATCCTCAGTGTATCTGTGCCCAGAGGAGCTGGTACACTAGTCTTCTCTGCCCCTCGCACTCCATCTCTAAGACTCGTCCCGATCAGAAGTCTCGAAATATAGGGACCTGCGAAGATCACTCCAACCCTAGGGTACTGGCCCTGATGGCGCAAATACTCTGCTAGGATGTGTCCTAGGTTGAGTGGTACGCTCTGAGCCATAGAGTATAGATAGAGAAGTTCTTGCCGGCTCAGAACTCCAGTGCTATCACCCCGGTCACTCACTGATCTACTCAGAATAGCATGTACATATCTGTAGGCCGGGCGGGATAAGCATGTGGCCTTTGAGACTCCTGGCTCATACCGGCCCTCTCCGCACAAATCCCTGTAGGTCCTCTGCGGAGTAAGACTGCCCGGGTAGTCAGTAGGAAGACCCTCATACTCCTCTATCTGTGTATAGTCCTCATCATATAACCCCATATGAATCGAAAACTGGGTCACGCTGAGGCTAAAATGCTGTCCTAATACCCTGAACTGAATCGCGTCAGGAGTAGAGAAGTCTCTGTATGATCTGTCGAACTCGAACGAGGCCAAGAACTCAAGTGTCACTCCTCGAATGGCTGGATCTCTGATCCTTAGTAATCTCTTCCAACTACCCACCGAGAGTAGCTCCTCAACCTCGTCAGCAATGCTGTCACCCCCCTGAATCCCTCTAACAATGCTCAAGTCGGGGTATCGTGATTGGCCAAACCGCAGTGTAGATAACCGCTCCAACCTGGTCTGGTGCTCAGGTATACTAATCTCAGTCTCCTCAGGAGGGGGTGTAGGCTCGAAAAGACGCTTACTGGCTGATTTCTTAGACCTAGAAGCCATATCTGCAAAATTACAAAAGAAAATTTTAAAAATCAGTTCAAAAACTCATTCTGCAGAAATACACACGGCCGTGTGGAAATTCCACACGCCCGTGTGGAGCTTCTGGCGGACAGAGCCTCACGGCCGTGGGTCTAGAAATCCAAAATTTATATTCTAGTTTGTTCTAATTCATCCCTAAGCATGTTCGCATACATAATAATCATTTAAAAGAAGCGAAATCATCCAAAGAACGAATCAAATTAAGAATTGACGAAGAAAAGAGGGAGGGAGAGCTTACCAACGGTGTGAAGTGAAAAACCAAGGAAATCGGCCAGAAAACTTCCAATAAAATCCTTCAAAAGGCGCAGAGAAAGTCGGGAAAGTAGTAGAGTGGGTAGGAGAAAGAGTTTGGAATGAAAATGTCAAGAGGCACGAGTGAAAACTAAAAGAAATCGCTCGGCTTTTGAAGTTGTGGGAATTCACACGGCCAAGTGGAAATTCCACACGGCCGTGTGCCTCTCAAATTAGGGTTCACAGGGGCCAACACACGCCCCTGTGTCCACACGGCCGTGTGCCTTGCACAAGTTTTCCCACAGGGGCACAAACATGCCCCTGTGTATTCTCGGGAAGAAGGGTTTTCTCTGCAGAATGTCACACGGCCATGTGGAAGTTCCATACGGCCGTGTGCCTTAGCACAGCAGCACTTACAGTGGCACCCACACGCCCCTGTGGACTCTCTGAAAACGAGTTGAAGTTCTGCGAGATTTCACACGGCCGTGTGCCCCTTCTAAGGTTGTTCATAGGGGCACACACACGCCCCTGTGCCCTCACTGGTTGAGCTCTGATTTGGTAACACACGGCAGTGTGGAATTTCCACATGGCCGTGTGTTTGCTCTGGTTTACTTACAAAAATTCACAGACTCGTCCAAAAAATTCAAAAACTCTTTTAAAACATTTAGAGCCTGTATAAATCACAAAAACATGACCAGAGACCATAAGAAACACACTCAACCGACTCAAACTTCGTCAATTAACATTAAGGCACACGAAAATATTAACAATCCACAATGGAAATCGCAGCACATGCATTAAAAATTCAAGACATCAACACTAAGACTTTTATTCATCCTAGAACTAAACTAGGTCCTAGAAAAACTGTAAAAACTTGGGTTGCCTCCCAAGAAGCGCTTGTTTAACGTCACTAAGCTTGACGTACCTCTTCCTTACCTTATGGCGGCTTGAAAAGAGTGTATTCCTCCCAATAAGAACTTGCATAGCTACTTCCTTTTAACCAAAAATCGACTTGCAGGGGTGGAGTATTTGTTGGAGGGTCCAACCATCTTACTTTTGGCCTCCAAGGAAACAATTTGGGTTGGGAATTGTCCAAGCTTAGCATAGGTGGGTCATTGGATGGTTTAAATATCCTCCCCATATCTTTTTCCCTTCCCAAAATCTCTTTCATGCTTTTTGTGAGTTGATCAATCCCAAAGAAGGATGCTTGCTCCATTACCTTAGGGTTTGCTTCTTCTTGTGTATTTCATGTTACAGGCACAGCAGATACCGTAGGAAGCTCGACAACGAGATTTTAGAAGAAATCGGCAAGAAAAGACCATTTTCGAGCCCGGTACTATAGCGACACTGTAGTAAAACTGTAGCACGAAAACTTTGGTGAAACGGCTAAGTCTGGAGATCCATACGGGCACCCATACGGCCGCATGACTGACCGCGTGCAGTCCTGTAGCAGCGGTACTGTAGCATTTACTGTAGCACTCACTGCAGCAACTTACACGAAACTCGGGGTGCTACAGTGCCCGTATGCCAGCCCGCATAATTTGCTGGAATTAGGTTTTAAAGGCCTTTAGGGCATCATTTCTCTGGTCTTTTGGCCACCACTTCTCCTCCACCACCATCTAGGGTTTTAAGATCTTCAACGCTGCGGGAGAAGGCTGATCTAGGGTGCAAATTGAAGGGGAGAAAAGGAGCGCGATCAAGGAGAAGATCTAGGAGCTTGTTGGCGTGGATCCATCAAGTTCTCATCACCACCTCTAGTCTTCATCTTAGGGGAGTTTGTTATGTGCTTTAGATTGTATCCACTTTCTCCTTTATTGATGTTGAACTAGACTGCCAAGGTCACCGGGCATCCGGTGAACCTTGGGATGAACTTGCTTGTATGGATACTTTGAGTATATTTTTTGTATTTGGTTTGGTTGTGGTCTAAGCTTTGTGTTCTTTATTGTATCAAACTGCATGAGAACTCTGTGGTTTGAATTCTAGGTTGTACTTGGTTGCGTGACCATCGCCCTTGTACTAGACATGCTTGGCTTAGAAGGGATACATGTACAAATACGCCGTGACCATCGGGTATTTCGTACCATTCCAACAATTAGGGTTGAACCTAGACGTTGTGTTTGACCTTAATTAGGGATTTCCCTAGGCGCATTGCAATCGTGTGGGGATTTGGGCGGTAGAAATACCGTAGCGCTGGACATACCGTATTCCAATACCCGTACCGGATTAGGGGTTATCATCGTGACCATCGGGGTGACCTACCTTTGGACATCTCTTTGCCTAGCCACCTCTGCCTGTGTAATTTGAGTATCCTTCAAGCTTTAGTAGTCCCGAGGGGATCCTCGCCCGGGGACCTCGCTCTTTCATTGTTACTTGCTTCCTTAGTATGCTTAAGTGGTGAGCCTTAGTCCACTTGTTCATAGTTTTCTCTTTCTTATTCTTATTATCTTGTTTTTATTATATAACTGTTAGACTAGACAGTGCCGTCTAGGGGGAAGTAATAGCAGCTCTTGGGACCCTAGGGAATACGACCCCTGTGTCACTCATAGGGTATTACTTGGCGACCCGTGCGCTTGCGGTCAAGTCATCAAGTTTTTGGCGCCGTTGCCGGGGACTTCCAAGGATGCTAGGAAAACCTTTAGCTTACTGCTCTAGTTATTTGTCTTTCTTGTTGTAAATATTTATCTTTGTATGTGTGTTTTACCATTTTGTACATATTTATTTATTTTATTTCTTTCTTGTTTTCTTTGATATCTTATTGATTTTAATTTTGTTTGCTTATACATGGCCATGGACCTTATAGAAAAAGTGTTGGCCAACAAAAATTATGCACTTGAGAAAGTGATAGAAGAATCTTCCGCCATGAGAGCAAGCCAGTGCAATCCATACCATAATGACTACTATCCATATTGGCAAGGGCACCAAAATTTCTCGACACATCATTATACTCAACCATGGGAGCACCCTTACCAAGGATTGCCACAAGAACCCTCCTTTCAAGAACCATGGCATTACCACCCTCCAGTCGTTCAAAGTAGACCACTTAATGAATGGGGTTTCAATACACAAGATGTGTTTGAAAGATTCATGATGAATGCGGATGCTGAACTTGAAGCCTTGACTGCCGCAAATTTTAATGCCCAACCATCTCTTCAAAGCATGGAAAGCCAGATAGGAGTGTCTTCTAGTACATCAACCAAGTTGCCACACACTATAGAATACCTATCTGAGAATGACACTAGAAGGGAAGAGCACAAAGGTGAATTTGAAGTGGATGCGGATTTTAAGGTATTGAAGGTTGAAGCAAATGATGCTGCATCAATACCTTATGAGCAAATGATAGATGTTCCATCTCAAGGTGAAGTTGAAGATGAAAGAGAGGAAGATGACATCATGGCCATGGAAAAATATGAGGAAGTGGAAGAAGATCCATCGACCACATTTGAAGACACTACTTGCCTCAACATTGATCATTCAACAAACCAATCTATAATTTTCAAGTGCCGAGAGAGAATTCCGGGAATTGTATTTGATGATGTGGGAAGGAAGCTAAGACCATCTTTGAACCCACTAATGCCGGGCTTAGGCAATTCCCAACCAAAAATTTTCCCATGGCGGCCCAAGCAAATTTTGTGGGCTATTTGTGATCATTCAAGAGTGGTTGAGAGAAGAAATGTGGATAGGATGTTTAAGCAACCAATTAATCCACCCATGCCAAGCTTGACAAGTTCTCAACCCAACTTGTTCCCTTGGAGACCCAAACAACACTCATGGGTAGTTCAAGGCCATCTAATAAGTGTCGAGGAAGAAGATGTGGGTAGGAGGTGGAAACCGTCCAACGACCCACCCATGACTAGCTTGAATTGTTCTCGACCGAAACTTTTTTCATGGAGGCCCAAGCGACTTAGTGGGATACTAAAAGGAATTCTTTCTGGGAACAAAGAAGAAGCGGGGAGGAGGTTTAAGCCGTCTAAGGATCCGCCAAAGTTGAAGTTGCACAATACCCAGCCCAAGCTTTTTCCATGGAGGCCAAAAGGTAGCTCATGCATTGCCTCCAAATTTGCATCATCTCGGAAGGTATGTTTCGTATTTCTTGGTAGTTCTTATGCAACCTCTTGCCGAGATGAACACACCATTTTCAAGCCTCCTTAGGTAAAAAAAGGTACGTCGAGCTAATGACGTTAAACAAGCGCTTCTTGGGAGGCAACCCAAGCATTAAATTTCATTGCATGTGTGTTTTCGTATTTTGATGTGTTTGCTTGCTTGAGTGTTCTTTAAATTTCAAGTATGTTGTTGTGGTTGTTTAGCCATTTTTCTTAATTTTTTCGATCATGTTCGTCAATGGTTCTTGTGAGTTCTTTGTGTTTTCGTTCATCTTCATGTATCAAATATCATGTTTTTGGTTGTTGTGGGTGAATTCGGCTTTGTTTTTATTTGGTTTTTGGGTGTTTAGATGAGTCCTTGATGAAAATCCTGATTTCAGCCCGTTTCTTGAGCATATAGAAAATTCCAGAAAGTCATACGGGCTACCATACGGGCATATGGTTGAGCATATAGAAAATTCCAGAAAGTCATACGGGCAAGCATATGCCCGTATGCCTACCCGCATGGATGCTCGGGCTGAACTTTAAAGTGTGTACCCCTTTACCATTTTCTTTATATCTCTCTCATTTCTCATCCGTTTTCCCTCATTCTTTCACCATTTTTCTCCATTTTTCTTCCTCTACATGAAGCTCATGCTTCCAAGGACTTTATTTGCATGATTTATTTGGGGTTTCACCATCATCTTCACCGATCTTCGCCGAATCAAGCTTTGAAGCCCTAACTTGTGTTTTGAAGCAAACTTGTTTGTTTCTCTTGATTTTCATGCTTGTGTTGCTTCAAACTTTGGGGAATGATGTATGAATGTGTAATATTTGATTTATTGGTATTTTGAGACATTATTTGTAAATATTTGGGCTTCAGAAACAAGGGGAAACTCTACCTCTTTCAACACTATGCTACAGTAACTTTGGGCTGAAATTTCTCTTGAATTTATTTGTTCACTTGTAGCATCATTCTCAATATCCTACAACACTTACAATAAAAATAATTGGACTTCATGATCTTGATTGCACAAAGAACTTGCCTGGATTATCTCTTGTTTAATTGTTTTTGTTATTTTAGTTGTTTCCTTGCATGTTTGTGTGTGTTCTTGTTTCTTGTTGTATCTTCTTTTTGGGTGTGTGATGGATGCCTTGAGTTGATGTTTCTTTCTACCTTGCAGGGTGGAATGGGGGCATCAAGCACACTCTCTTTCTCCATTTTGTACAAGAATCTTTGGTGGTCACCCCAATCTCATGGACTTCAAGACACATGCTTTGAGACTCGGGGAAGTTCATGAAACCCTCCTACTATGTTTTTCATTGTCTATCTTGTTGCATTTTATTGCTTAGGCACATTGAGGGCAATGTGCATCTTTAAGTGGGGGGTGGATTTGGTTTTTCGTGAACTTTGAAAATTTCTTTGCAACTGCATACTTAACTACCTATGATAGCTATGATTTCATTGTTAAGGACTTCCTGGCTTGTTAGAATGATAGTTGTGAGATGTACTTTACTTGTGCTTGCATGTAGCTTTGTTTCACCTTTAGTGCATCCTTATACTTGTTCATGATCACTTCCACTTTGTATACTCCAACCAACCCATCATAATGATTTTGGCATTAGATTGTTAAATTATATTTTCAATACTCTTTTAAGAGCTTTTGTGTTCCTTCACTATTTTCTTTAAAGTGCACTATTGTAGTGGGTTTGACCAGGGGAATTGAGAGTTAGTCTACACATATAAAAAAATTGTGAAAAAAAAAGTGGAGTCTATGACAGTATTCCTCTGCTAGTACAGCATGAATGCGTCTATGTAGACTGTAATCAAGTAGGATGGGTGACTCTTATGCCTGGCCAGCATGTGCATCCGTCTGAAAGATTTTTGCGCAGTCTACATTAGTCGGACTCAGAAAAAAAAAAGTGTATGTCTGTACATATGTGAGAGTAATAAAGTATCTTGATCCCCTGGAGCTTACTGCATAGTCACTTATGAGCTAAAGTTTTATCTAGGAACTAAAGGACTCTTAACTGAGTAGTGAGGGTGTATTTAACATTTTAATGCCGTCTTCATTGTGCGTGGGGTGAATGGTCATCCTGGGGTAATCCAGGGTGTGGAGGTCAAGGTGGGAGTTAGCACACACTCACGGGGGCACTCTAGGAGAAACAGAACTAATATTACTTGACTATTCATTGAACAGCTCACTTCTTAATTTCTGTCCATTTGTGCTTGTGAAGCCCTTTACTATTGAGCTTGAGGTCGTACAGTTAGTCATTTATCTTCTTTACCCCTGTTCTTCATGTTTGTTTGCTTGGGGACAAGCAAACGCTTAGGTGTGGGGATGTTTGATAAACGCCTAACTGTACGTATTATTTATGTATGTTTGCGTATTAGTTGAGTATTTTTATATGTGTGGATGCCCGTTTTCGGTCTAATTGGTTTATTTCATGTTACAGGCACAGAAGATACCGTGGGGAGCTCGACAACGAGATTTTAGAAGAAATCGGCAAGAAAAGATCATTTTCGAGCCCGGACTATAGCAACACTGTAGCACGAAAACTTTGGTGAAACGGCTAAGTCTGGAGATCCATACGGGCGCAGACTGACCGCATGCAGTCCTGTAGCAGCTGTACTATAGCAGAGTACTATAACAGTGGCACTGCAGTAGATGCACTGTAGCATTTACTGTAGCACTCACTGCAGCAACTTACACGAAACTCGGGGTGCTACAGTGCCCGTATGCCAGCCCGCATAACTTGCTGGAATTAGGTTTTAAAGGCCTTTAGGGCATCATTTCTCTGGTCTTTTGGCCACCACTTCTCCTCCACCACCATCTAAGGTTTCAAGATCTTCAACGCTGCGGGAGAAGGCTGATCTAGGGTGCAAATTGAAGGGGAGAAAAGGAGCGCGATCAAGGAGAAGATCTAGGAGCTTGTTGGAGTGGATCCATTAAGTTCTCATCACCACCTCTAGTCTTCATCTTAGGGGAGTTTGTTATGTGCTTTAGCTTGTATCCACTTTCTCCTTTATTGATGTTGAACTAGACTGCCAAGGTCACCGGGCATCCGGTGAACCTTGGGATGAACTTGCTTGTATGGATACTTTGAGTATATTTTTTGTATTTGGTTTGGTTGTGGTCTAAGCTTTGTGTTCTTTATTGTATCAAACTGCATGAGAACTCTGTGGTTTGAATTCTAGGTTGTACTTGGTTGCATGACCATCGCCCTTGTACTAGACATGCTTGGTTTAGAAGGGATACATGTACGAATACGCCGTGACCATCGGGTATTTCGTACCCCTCCAACCATTAGGGTTGAACCTAGACGTTGTGTTTGACCTTAATTAGGGATTTCCCTAGGCGCATTGCAATCGTGTGGGGATTTGGGCGGTAGAAATACCGTAGCGGTGGATATACCATATTCCAATACCCGTACCGGATTAGGGGTTATCACCGTGACCATCGGGGTGACCTACCTTTGGACATCTCTTGGCCTAGCCACCTCTTCCTGTGTAATTCGAGTATCCTTCTAGCTTTAGTAGTCCCAAGGGGATCCTCGCCCGGGGACCTCGCTCTATCATTGTTACTTGCTTCCTTAGTATGCTTAAGTGGTGAGCCTTAGTCCACTTGTTCATAGTTTTCTCTTTCTTATTCTTATTATCTTGTTTTTATCATATAACTATTAGACTAGACAGTGCCGTCTAGGGGAAGTAATAGCAGCTCTTGGGACCCCAGGTAATATGACCCCTGTGTCACTCATAGGGTATTACTTGGCGACCCGTGCGCTTGCGGTCAAGTCATTAGAATTTGCGTTGCTTGCTCAAACACTTCATTTTTCTTGGAGAGTGTGTCAAGTATCCATCCTAATTGATGCTCGAGGTTGTTATAGTAGGCTTGATGACACTTTCGCATGGCTTCCATACTTTGGCAAGAAGCATCGGATGCTTTAAAAAAATTATCTAGCGCTTTTTTCCACTGAGGTTCATCCTCTTCAAGTACCTCATCCTTTTGAAATTGCTCTTGAGGTGCTTCCCTAGGTTGTCCATCATTATTCCATGAAAGATTTGGGTAGCTCCTTTCATTTGGATGATATGTGTTGTAGCATGGATTGCTTTGTTGTTGTGAAGCAATAATTCTATCAAGCCTTGTATTGAGAGCTTCAACATGAGAATATAGCTCAATAATTGAATCAATCTCCATTTAGGTTCCTCACAAGAAAGAGTAACACATACAAAAGAAAACAATTAAGAGTGATGGAAGAATAAGAAAGTGTGAAATAGAAAACGAAGTGGATAGCTAAAATAGCAAAAACAAGTATAAAAAATACGCCTATTCCCCGGCAACGGCGCCAAAAACTTTGACACGACCTTTTGCGTGTATACCGTAAGTGCACGGCCTTGTCGAAGTAATAAAATTACCCTGGTGAGTGGGTAGTCGAATCCACAGTGAATAGGGATTTAAGGCACAAGATTTCACTATTTAGCTATGCGGTGTACGAAAAGTGAGATTATAATCAACGAGTGAATATGTAAGAAAATATAAAGAGATAAGAATTAAAATAGAAAGATGACAGGTGGGAGAGTGCAGGTAGGAGTAAATAGAGAAGGACTAGCAGTGATTATGAAATAGGGTATCCGGACAAGCTACCTCTAGGACTTATGCTTCTAGTGCAAGACTATGCTATTATACTATCCTACTGATGTTAATTGAGTCGAGGATATCCTTAAACTCACGGTCCCAAAACATAAGGTCAACCGTGACTAATCCTAACATTATGTCTCGGTATTAGGATTCACTATGACCCTTGACTCTTGTTGACCTGTCAACTAAGCCCAAGGGGAGTATATCTACCTAAACCTCACACTACGTGGGATTGCTTTAAGCTCTAGGGATTCCTAATGGTAAAACATGTTCCTATTTGTAGTTCTAACCCTTTGGTCCAGGTGGAAGAACCCTAGTTTAGATTAAGCCCCAATGTATGGGATTCACTTCAACCCTTCACTCTATTACTTGCGTAACTAAGCCCCAGGGGAGTTTATCTGCCTAGCACTTCACTCTATCTCGACCGCTATGAAATCAAGGAAACGGAGGTAGGGAGAAACCATGTCGGAAGGGAAAAAGGTACATCGCTACCTCACAACTCTCCCTCTCAACCCTCTTCAATATTAAATAGTCTAACCCTATAGGAGTTGTCACACCTCCAAAGGATGACCTAGATTGCTCTCGACCTTAGTGTCACGGCTAAGGGAAAAACAATAGCACATGATAATTAAAATTGAAACTCGAATTTATTCATCAATAATGGAAAAGCATAATAACAATGTCATAAAAACATAATAATCCTAGGGTTTTACAAGTCCGAATACCCACGAGGGGTTTAGCTCCTCATGGAGCTATACATGTCCATCAAAGTATAAGAGAAAGCACAAAATAAAGACATCGATGAAAACCCACTTGCGTATGGTGTGGCCGTGGTCTTGTGCGGCCGTCGAACGTCGATGACAATGCCGATGATGCCCGCTAAACCTCCATGAAATCCTCTCCGAAACCCTAGCCGCACTCTCCAAGTTGAAGAGAAAGGTAGGTCAAAAGATTTTCAAATCGGGCTTTTATAATGCTGAGTCGCGGCTTTAAATTTGGACTTATCGGGACTTCACACGGCCATGTAGAATTAACACATGGGCGTGTGAAGTTTTTGTCTGCTCAAAAATTAATTCACACGGCCGTGTCGAATTTCCACACGCCCGTGTGAATTCTCTGGAATTCTGAAATTCGGCCGAAAGTGAACAGCAGCTTGCTACAGTGGTTTTGCTGCAGTAACAAGCTACATTGATGCTACATTACTTGTCGAAAACGCTCCCGAATCCATCGTTCTTCATTGAGGCCATTGAATTGGGCACACAATCAATAGTAGATCGTGTCGATTCCTTCAGGTCTCCTTCTTGGCAAAGTTCTCCTAAACTACACGAGTTAGACTTGTTGTGAATGTGACTGCCGTTGTGCCCTTCCAAGGGAGGTTGGCACACACTCACAAGTCCAAGCTCGTACCTTGTTCCGTGCTTGGTCTGAAAACTTCCCAACATCGGTGAACACGACCTAATTTCGTTCTTCTTCTCCAATTTAGCTCCACAAACCTTCAACGCACAAGAGTACACAAATGGACGCCATTTAGTGATAAAAACTGATAAAAGATATGCTCAATATAAGATAATAACGCTTTACGGTACTATAACACAAGCACTTATCACTAGGTTATCCTTTGGAGGTGTGACAACTCCTATAAGGTTAAATAACTTAGGATTGAAGAGAGTTAAGAGGGTAAGTCGTGAGGTAACGGAACGTCACCTTTCCCCTCCGATGTGATTCTCACTACCTCCGTGTTCCATCATTTCTTAGCGGTCGAGATAGAGTGCAGTGCAAGAAGAAGAACTTCCCTGGGGCTTAGTTGTGCGAGGAACAAAGTGAAGGGTTGAAGTGAATCCTAGTGTTGGGGCTTAATTTAGACCAGAGTTCTTCCACCTGCACCAAAGGGTTAGAACTATACATAGGAACAGGGCTTATCACTAGGAATCCCTAGAACTTAAAGCAATCCCACATAGTGTGAGGCTTAGGAAGACGGACTCCTCTAGGACTTAGTTGACAGGTCAACGAGAGTCAAGGGTCATAGTGAAAACCTAATACCGGGGCATAGTGTTGGGTTAGTCACGGTTGACCTTAGGTTTGGGACCATGTGTTTAATGATATCCTTGACTCAATTAAGATAAATATGAAAGTATAATTGCATTGTCTTGCACTAGAAGCATAAGCCCTAGGGGTAGCTTGTCCGAGTACCCATCTTTACTCATTGCTTGTCCTTCTCTATTTACACCTACTTGCACTCTCTTACCTTCCATCTTTCTACTTTATTTCTTGTCTCTTTATTTTTGCTTTCACACTCACTCATTGATTCTTTTCACACGCACCACACCGCTTAGCGAAATAGTAAAATCTTGTATTTTAAATCGCTATTCCCTGTGGATACGACTACCCATTCAACAGGGTAAAATATTATTACTTTGACAACCCGTGCACTTTCAGGCCCCTGTCACAAGCGCACGAATCATTAAGTACTACCTACTTTCGCGCCCGAGAAGCTATCGTTACTTCCTTTTTACAATGTTTTTCAACCGACAGGATTTAAGAAAGTGAATTGAATGCAAAGAAACTAAACAAATGAGTAATTAATGAAAATTGATGAGGACAAGGTACGAGATAACTTCAGGCTAGGAGTGGTTGATAAGTGCTTGATTATACATGTTTTACCGACTTGTTTTACATACATTGAGCATCATTTTACCATTGATTATGTCTCATAAAGTGTATTTTGGTGTTCTTTTATGCAATCAGGTTGTGGAAGCGTTAAAGGAGGAAAAGGAAGCAAAGATGAGTTATAAAGACGTATTGTTGGGAGTTTTTGTACAACACAAGTGCCAAGGCACAAGAGGGGATCATGCACATGAGGGTGTGTGCCAACTTCCTGAAGAATTCAAGATGATTTATGTGATGGAAGGGCACAAAGGCAGTCACACCTTCATGTCCCAACTTGTGTGAATATAGTTAAAGCTCTCAAATGATGATTCGAAGAAGGAGAAGTCTTATAACTCACCACATGGACGTGTGCCCGACCATGTGGCCTCAAGATGAGAGAGTTTGGATCATGGTTATGAAGAGTACTGTAGCAAAAAATAATGTTCATTTCACTGTAGCAGTACCGTAGCGGAATTACTGTTCACGCGACCGCGTCAAAATCCCACGCGACCGCGTGGGAATTCTGTAGCCCACGCGATCGCGTGGGATCTCACGCGGTCGCGAGAAGACACGTGACTGGCGCGATTCAGACTTATAAATAGGCCGTTTCGTCGATTCTTTTGATATCTTTTGTGTGCCTTTTGAGAGAGGAAGCGGCTAGGGTTTGAGGAGGAGGTCTTTGCCGAATTGGAGGGCCGTTCTTCACCAACTTTGATAGTTCTTTCCTCCGTCATAGCATCGAGGGAGTCATTGGCAACCTAGCTTCGGAGAAGGATCCTTCAAGACGTTGAGCGACCCATCAAGGCCATCATCACGAATTCAAGGGAGTTTATTTCCATGGTTTACATTGCTTTTCATTGTGTTATGTTTTGCTTTGTAATAAGCCCCATTGAGGGCTAAACCCTAGTAGATACTTGGGCATGTGAACCCTAGGTTTCGATTCATGTATTGACTTTCTTTATGCTTTCTTTTAAATCCGAGTTTATTTGAGTTTCAATCTTGTTTTATCATTGCTTGCATGCCTTATTGATTCGTATGGTTGTTTGGTATGCTTGATTTGTTGCCTTGGTGAGAGAGAGGTCTCCATTAGGGTTAGAACATATGAGATTGAAGATGGTTGAGAGGGTGAGTCATGAGATAGTGGAGCGTCCCCTTTCCCTTCCGATTAAGTGTTTCCTATCTCCGTATTCCCTAAGATCTATGCAACCATATTTGGTGTGAGGTGTGAGTTTGAGAGATTTCTCCGCCGGGACCTTGTAGGGGGTTAGGGATCTTCCGCCTAGAAGTAGGGTTAGATCTAATTTTAGGAATCGGTTTCACTTTTAGGTATCCCTAAAGCTTATTACGGTCATATGGGGTTGTGAGGTGTTGAGATTGAGCGATTTCTCCACCGGGATCTTGTAGGGGACTAGTATCGGTGGCCTGGAAGCAGGGACCGATTATTCTTGGATTACCTCGACTCATAGAACTCGGTTTAGAAGCATTTAGTTAGTCTTGCACTTCATGATAGAGCCTAGGGGGAGCATTGCCCGGGTATCTCATCTTCATTGATTGAGATCTCCCTTTATTTACCTTTTGCCTATTCATCTCTGGTATTAATTTCTATGCACACTAGATCACCACAAAATCACATTGGTCATTAGGCTAGATTGCAGAGAAGAAGTTAGTACTAGTAGCCCTGTTCCCTGTGGATTCGACTACCCTACTCACCAGGGTAATTATTACTTCGACAACCCTTGCACTTGCGGTACACACACGCAAAAGGGGTGTGTCAAGTTTTTGGCGCCGTTGCCGGGGAATAGGATACTAGGAACGCTAGGACTTTGTTGCTCTAGCCATTTATCATTTTCGTTATCTTATCTATTTCATACTTTCTTTTTCTTCCACCGTTCTAAGTTGTTTTATTTTGACTTGTGTTAATTTTTCTTGCAAGGTACTTGAATGATGATTGATCCAATTACAAAGTTATATTTTCAGATTGAAGATTTCAGTGGAAAACTTGATAGACTTATTTCTGCACAACAACAAAGCAACCAATATCGCAGCACATATCATCCAAATCAATGGAGCTACCCGAACCACTTGTGGAATATTGATGGACAGCAATGGGAAGCACCTATAGAAGAATTTAAGATGGATGAGAAGCATGAGGAGGATGTACTTCGGTTGGAAAGCGTATTACTCAAATTCATTGAAGCAACCGATGCCCGCTTTGAAAATGTTGAAGCCACCTTAAGATGTCATGAAATCTCCATCAAAAACATTGAGCATCACATAGGAGAGATTTTAGACACACTTGCTAGGGAAAAAGAAGAATTTGAACAAGCAAGTCAAGTTTCTTCCATGCATGACAAAGCCATGAACCACATTGATGAAGAAAGGCAAATTGAGTACATTGCTGCAGAAATTGAAACGATAGAAGAAGAACATCATTTTCAGAATTTGGATTGCTTGAATGAAGATTATGCTTGTGTGCAACGAAATTTTCAAGGGGATTTGCTAACATCATGTTCCTTTCAAGCTGAAAATACACAAGAAGAAGCAAGTCCTAAGGTAATGGAGCAAGCACCTTTCTTTCGGATTGATCAACTCATTGAGTGCAAGAAAGAGATTTTGGGTTTGGGAGAAGATGTGGGTAGGATATTTAAACCATCCAATGACCCACCAATGCTAAGCTTGAACAATTCCCAACCCAAATTGTTTCCTTGGAGGCCAAAGGTAAGATGGTTGGACTCTCCAACGAAAATTCCACCCCGGCAAGTAAATTTTTGGTTTAAAGGAAGTAGCTATGCAATGTCTAGTCGGGAGGAACACACTCTTTTCAAGCCTCCATAAGGTAAGGAAGAGGTACGTCAAGCTTAGTGACGTAAAACAAGCGCTACTTGGGAGGCAACCCAAGTTTTTAATTGCTTTCTAGTTTAGATTTTAAATTCTATAGTGATAATTACCATGAGTGTGTGCCTTGATTAATTTTTGTTGGTGTTGAACTTTTCAAGGAAAATTTTTGGTGATTTCAAGTGTTTTTCACATGTATGACATGATTCAGGATGCAATGTATGAAAATTGTTGAAGAATAGGGTTAATTTTGAAGTTTGGAGAGCCGCGTGGACTGTCTGCAGAAATTCTGCATCTCACGTGGTTGCGTGAGATTCTCACGCGACCGTGTACAGTACCCACGCGGGGGTGTGGAATTTCCACACCCCCATGTGGCCTATAAACAGAGATGAAGAGTCATTATTCATTATCCATAACTTACAACTCTTCATTTTCTCATCTCTTCCTCTCCAAACTTCCCATCCTTAAGATTCCAAATCCATTTTTCTTCGACTTATTCGAGATTTAGAAGTGTTTTGCCGGCATTTGCATCAAGTTTCTCCATCGATTCGCGTCGGTAAGGCCTCATCTCACCCTATCATGTCCATGCTTTCATGCTCAATTCCATCGAGTTTTCTTGTTTCTTGGATGATATTTTTCATGGAAAACGTCGTGAAAACACTTAGAAAACTTAGGAGAGAGTTGTAGAGGGTTGTTGGAGGTCATCCATGGCAAAAAGGGCCACGGATGACCGCCCACGCGCTCGCGTGCCCGAGCCACGCGACCGCGTGGGCCGGCCAACAGTCCACGCGGTCGCGTGGACCAGCCCACGCGACCGCGTGGGCTGGAGCTGGCCACGAGAAGCCAGCCACGCGACCGCGTGGCTGGAGTCACGCGGTCGCGTGGCCCTCGGCCGCGCGGTCGCCCCTCTGCCTGCGACCACGCGACCGCGTGGGGCAAGCCACGCGACCGCGTGGCCTGCCGTGGGTGCCAAACAAGCACCCACGCGACCGCATGGCTGATCCACGCGGTCGCATGGGTCTTCTGCCGTGCAAACACGCCCCCACGCGGGCGCGTGGGCTGTCCACGCGCCCACGTGGGCTGGAAACGCATTATTTTTGGCTATTTTACACACTTTTGCACGCAGGTTTCCTCCTGCACTCATTGAAATGATGCCGAATTGATTTATTTTGTGTTTTCTTGCAGGAATGGCACCTAGGACAAAGAAAGTGGCCCATAAACGCCTTCGTCACGACAGGGAGTCGACACCACCACCTGAGGTTGAGTTTGTTGATACTACACATAGGCATAGGTATGAGCGTCTGTAGGGACTTAAGATCGGACAGTCGCGTTACATTTGCTTCGAGACGCTCGATGCTATTGGCCTTTCAGAGGAGGTTCGAGGATTGATCCAGGTTGGGGGCTGGGACCGACTCCTATCTGTTCATGAGCCTGTCCGATGAGATATCACTCTGGAGGTTCTGTCGACATTCTCTTTTGACCGTGAGCGACCAGATGCTAGTTTTGATGCGGAGAATGTCATTCGATTTAGGGCTTTCGGTCAGTTTCACGGGATGTCACTGACGCAGTTTGCGACATCGCTCGGATTATATGATCAGGATTATATGGACACATTGGAGTATCGGGAGCTTTTGACTGACTTTCCTTCAGACGTTACTCCGGGTCAGGTTTTCCACGATTTATGCAGGGGCGCTCGATATGTTCCAGGTCAGTCGAAGGGCTCTTTTCTCGTACGTCACGCACATAGGTATGTACATGCTGTGCTCAGCAGGTCGATCACTGGACGGGGAGATGGCACAGGTGCACTTAGCCGAGCAGATCTACTCTACCTGTACTCCATGACCCAGAGAGTTCCCATACATCTTGGATACGTCGTCGCATTGGCGCATTGGCGCACTATTTGTGGGACCGTATATCACTCGACTCATGTTTCGGATGCATCTCCTGCGGTCAGTTATAGGCGAGGAGAGAGTCAGTAGTCCGTCACCTTTGGGGCTAGTCACTCTCCGACTGATGGGAGTAGTGCGACGTACAGCATCAGATGGATATGCATTGGTAGAGGTGTCATCCGATGATGACGAGTCTGCTGAGACTCCAGACGCACCACCTCCCGCAGAGCCCACAGCCACTCCAGCAGCACCGATTTCATCAGTGGACCCTAGTACATCCTCAGATCGAGTACATGAGCGACTGGCTCGACTCGAGGCTGCAGTCGCCACCATCCTCGAGAACCAGGCGCGGATCATGCAGCGCCTTGACCAGATTCAGCAGACTCTGGACGCTGAGACTGAGTCGGATTCCCCAGCGACACCAGCAGCACCACCAGACGCTGATGCTTGAAGCGTTTTCACTCATGGGATTTTCTCTTAGTTTTTGTTTTTCTTTATTTTACTTGCATTATCTTATTTTGTGTGGACTTGTATACTCAGAAAGGTTATGCCTTCTGAGAGTTATCTTCATATTTTAGCTTTCGTTGCGAGTTTATGTTTTAGTGTTATATCATTATGAACTTGTATATTTTTATATTTTATTGAGCTTCACTGAACCCCTTAAATCCGTGCAGATGGCCTTGAGAGTGATGATGATGATGTTTTTGTCATACGCACAACCATGTGACTTGGTCGTGTGAGCTTCACAACCCAGTGGACCAACAACACACCTTCAAGTTAGCTTCACAAATCAATCAATAAGGAATTCAGGGGAGTGTTGTTTTAATTGCATCTTTACCCACATCATGTTTTTATTGCTTATATTTTTACTGTGCTTACACGTGTACATTGAGGGCAATGTACATCTTAAGTGTGGGGGAGGGTTCACCTTATACATGGCCTTTACTTGTGTTTTCATGATCATGCTCATGTTGCCCATGAAGGTTCACCTTAGGGTTGAGAGTTTAATTCTTAATTTTTGGAGGTTGTAAACATTAGGTTTTATCATGCTCTAGTTTTTATCCAATTTCCTTGAAATTTTTGTCCGATTGCTCTTTAATGCACTTTGCTCACTTATTAAACCTATGGAAACTTACTCTAGTTCATAATTGCGTTATTATCTAGTGTTAGTTTGATTTGAGTATGTAAAAAAAAAAAAAAAAATCAGAAAATTCAGAAAAATTCAGAATTTTAGTTTGTTTGTATATAGGGGGTGGAAAGAGCTACCACCTATGTTGTATGAAGCTACTCTCATAAGTCGGATACTTGTTATGCCCTAATGAGAGAAAGAGCTATCTAATAGGATGTGTGAAAGCTACCACCTTCGGTAGAAAGAGCTACCACCTCAAAAGTGTGAAAGCCACTCGGGAGGCATCTCAAGAAAGGGCTACCTTAGAGGATGTGTGAAGCTACTACCTATTCTTTTTGTTTATAAATAAATCCCATTGCTAATAAAAACTTTGAGTAGTGGATATAGTGTTGACATGAGTTGAGTCTACACACACACACGCTTTCGGACTTTAGTACTTTCATTTTTGATTGGATTATTTGCTAGAGTATTGATTGTTTCATCTATTGTTTGTTTTTCTCCATGATTTTAGAATTTTATTCTCGTACCATCTTGGTGAACCTAAGGCCAAGCACTTCTCTTTGCTTTTCATGATGTTTATGGTTAATTTTGCTTGAGGACAAGCAAAGGCTTAAGTGTGGGGGAGTTTGATAAGTGCTTGATTATACATGTTTTACCGACTTGTTTTACATACATTGAGCATCATTTTACCATTGATTATGTCTCATAAAGTGTATTTTGGTGTTCTTTTATGCAATCAGGTTGTGGAAGCGTTAAAGGAAGAAAAGGAAGCAAAGATGAGTTATAAAGACGTATTGTTGGGAGTTTTTGTACAACACAAGTGCCAAGGCACAAGAGGGGATCATGCACATGAGGGTGTGTGCCAACTTCCTGAAGAATTCAAGATGATTTATGTGATGGAAGGGCACAAAGGCAGTCACACCTTCATGTCCCAACTTGTGTGAATATAGTTAAAGCTCTCAAATGATGATTCGAAGAAGGAGAAGTCTTATAACTCACCACATGGACGTGTGCCCGACCATGTGGCCTCAAGATGAGAGAGTTTGGATCATGGTTATGAAGAGTACTGTAGCAAAAATAATGTTCATTTCACAGTAGCAGTACTGTGGCGGAATTACTGTTCACGCGACCGCGTCAAAATCCCACGCGACCGCGTGGGAATTCTGCAGCCCACGCGATCGCGTGGGATCTCATGCGGTCGCGAGAAGACACGTGACTGGCGCGATTCAGACTTATAAATAGGCCGTTTCGTCGATTCTTTTGATATCTTTTGTGTGCCTTTTGAGAGAGGAAGCGGCTAGGGTTTGAGGAGGAGGTCTTTGCCGAATTGGAGGGCCGTTCTTCACCAACTTTGATAGTTCTTTCCTCCGTCATAGCATCGAGGGAGTCATTGGCAACCTAGCTTCGGAGAAGGATTGATAAGTGCCTAAATACATCATGTTATAGCTATGATGTTCTTGTACATTCATGCAACTTATGTGTATTTTCGATGAGTTTTTGCGCACTTGATGTTTTATTTTTCATTTCAGGGTTTCAAGGACCAAGTGCGCAAGTTTTGACCATATTCGTGTCATTCCGGGGATGATTGAAGAAGGAACGAAGAGTTGGAGCACCCTGGAAGCCGATGCGCCGCACACGGGCACATTTTTCTCGGCCGTGTGCGGCCACTGTGCGGGCTGCGCAGTGGCCGCACACCCTGGCCAGAAGGGTGTGCGACCACTGTGCGGCCGCACAGTGACCGCACAAGAGAGACAGAGAAGTGTGCGGCCAGTGTGCGGCCCGCACACTGGCCGCACAGCACAGCCAGAAGGCTGTGCGGGCACTGTGCGGCCCGCACAGTGCCCGCACACCTTCGGGCTATATATACTTGTTCTGAAGAGTTTTTGGGGGGGATCTTTTCTCATCCGGCCTCCACTTGTCCTAGACTTCATCTCACCATTTCTTAAGGGATTTTGGAAGGATTTTCGGCTAGATTCGAAGGAGAGAAGAAAGGGGAGACGTTGAGAAGCTTCATAGGGCTCGCCGGCGCGGATCCGACGAGCTACGCCATCAACCCTAGTCAACATCTTCGAGGGGGTTTTTCTTGTTTTTATTGGATGGAATTGTTGTATGATGAGCTCCTTAGTTTTGTGATGTTGAACTAAACCTCCCAAGGCCGCCGGGCTCCCGGTGAACCTTGGGAGGAGACTTTGTATGAATGACCTATATTTTGCTTTAAATGAATGTGTTAGTTTGATTGGTTGGTTTTAATTCATCATCATGTTGTTCATTCTACAATGGATGGATTCCGTAGAATTGATTTTGAATGATACTTGTTTGGCGGGATGCTAGCTTGTATTAGGTCCTTTGATGAGTTAAAGAGGATAACATGTATTAATACACCGGAGGTTCCGGGTGTTAATAGCCTCCCGCGCGATTAGGGTTAATTTAGCCGAGAGCGTGCATTAGATTAACCCTAATCAAGATTCCTTGTTCTCATTGACATCGTAGGGGTATTTTCTGGATAGAGAAACCCGTACTGGATTAGGGCTACACTACGGAGGTTCCGGGGTAGTCGACATCCGAGTCTAGCGGACCGAAACCAAGCTAACCCTAGTTTTATAATTATCTTGGTCATTCGTATTTAGTCTCCTCCCGGGGGAATCCTCGCCCGAGGCCTTCCATAATTATTGGATTCTTCATCTCTATTTTATTCCGGATTGAGTTTTATCTTATTTGCATTCCTTTACTTGCTTTTATTATTTTAATATTGCTTCAACCCTGTTTCGATCGACTAGAAAGTGACTCCCAAAAGGAAGTAATAGTAGATCTCGGGCCCTTGGGAATACGACCCTCCTCGTGAGGTTTATTACTTGACGACCCGTGCACTTGCGGCCGGGGAGTCGCGTGCTAGCTCTGTAGCTAGTCGCGCGCTCGCTCATCAAGGATCCTTCAAGACGTTGAGCGACCCATCAAGGCCATCATCACGAATTCAAGGGAGTTTATTTCCATGGTTTACATTGCTTTTCATTGTGTTATGTTTTGCTTTGTAATAAGCCCCATGGAGGGCTAAACCCTAGTAGATACTTGGGCATGTGAACCCTAGGTTTCGATTCATGTATTGACTTTCTTTATGCTTTCTTTTAAATCCGAGTTTATTTGAGTTTCAATCTTGTTTTATCATTCCTTGCATGCCTTATTGATTCGTATGGTTGTTTGGTATGCTTGATTTGTTGCCTTGGTGAGAGAGAGGTCTCCATTAGGGTTAGAACATATGAGATTGAAGAGGGTTGAGAGGGTGAGTCATGAGATAGTGGAGCGTCCCCTTTCCCTTCCGATTAAGTGTTTCCTATCTCCGTATTCCCTAAGATCTATGCAACCATATTTGGTGTGAGGTGTGAGTTTGAGAGATTTCTCCGCCGGGACCTTGTAGGGGGTTAGGGATCTTCCGCCTAGAAGTAGGGTTAGATCTAATTTTTGGAATCGGTTTCACTTTTAGGTATCCCTAAATCTTATTGCGGTCATATGGGGTTGTGAGGTGTTGAGATTGAGCGATTTCTCCACCGGGACCTTGTAGGGGACTAGTATCGGTGGCCTGGAAGCAGGGACCGATTATTCTTGGATTACCTCGACTCATAGAACTCGGTTTAGAAGCATTTAGTTAGTCTTGCACTTCATGATAGAGCCTAGGGGGAGCATTGCCCGGGTATCTCATCTTCATTGATTGAGATCTCCCTTTATTTACCTTTTGCCTATTCATCTCTGGTATTAATTTCTATGCACACTAGATCACCACAAAATCACATTGGTCATTAGGCTAGATTGCAGAGAAGAAGTTAGTACTAGTAGCCCTGTTCCCTGTGGATTCGACTACCCTACTCACCAGGGTAATTATTACTTCGACAACCCGTGCACTTGCGGTACACACACGCAAAAGGGGTGTGTCAGTGGTCACAGATGAGGATTCCCTTAGGGGTTAGTAAAGTGAGTAGGATGCTTGGACTAACATGCAAGTGGCTAGTTGGACCGAGAAAACCCTAGACTAGGCCAACCAAATGATCACGGCAATTGACCCCTAATCTGGTATGGGTATTGGATACGGTACATCTACCGCCTAAGATTCCCCCTACGATTACAATTGGTGAAGTGATTTTCTCATACTAGGGTTGAAGTACAAGTGAGTATTTAACCCTAGGAGTGGAGGGGTACAAATACCCGATGGTCACGTCGTATTTATATATATTTCCCTTAAAAGTTTGGTGAGTCTAACACTATGGCAATGATCATGCAACGTAGAATTTCCTAAGTCTTTTGATACATAGTGTTCTCATACATACCAAGCATGTAAAAAACACCAAACAATGGATCTCAGACAAGCCACAAACATTAATTAGCACAAAATCATCCAAAACATCACAAGTTCACCCCCATGGTTCACCTACATCCAGTGACCTTGGGGTCTTGTTGCTCATGCTCAAGAAATACAACAAAAGCTCCATCAAAACAACCAAAGAAAACATGAGAAAGACTCCCTCAAAGGTGAAGGATGGAGAAGTTCCAAGAACGCCACTTGTAGGGGTGGCTTCCCTTGACTTCAACCTTCAAATGCTAAGCTCTAACTTGGAGATCCTTCCCATAAACTTGCTCTCCTCGCCAAATTCTCCATGAAGTTGCTCTCCAAAAGCTTCTTTAACCTCAGATTTCAGATGGTGGTGAGAAGCTCCAAGAAGAAGAGACTTTTTTACCGAAAGTAAACCCTAAAATTCCCATAAAAAGGGTGAATTCATGCCTCTTCACGGTTGAGCTCATGGTCCATATATAGCCCGTGAGGTAGCCTGTAATGTGAGTCAAAAGTATCTGCAAAATTGCAAAACTACTACAGTAACACTACTATAGTAAAACTGCTACAGTGACACTGCTACAGCACTGCTTGCCTCTGAATTGCTTGCGGTTGACCTCACGGATGTGAGCTTGCCCGTGAGGCTTTCCAGACTTAGAGAATTCCTTAAATGTGTGTCCTTCAGGCTGCTACAGTGTTACTACAGTGTCGGGACCCTAAAACGACGATTTCGGAGTAGATTTCCTCTCAAATTTCATCTTTTACACCTGAAACAAAAAATAAACTAATTTAGACCAAAAAGGGGCATCAATTAATTAACAAAATACAGAAACCATGTGCATGCATACGTATAAAATACGTACATTCAGACGTTTATCACAAGTTATGCCCTAATGAGAGAAAGAGCTATCTTATGGGAACTGTGAAAGCTACTACCCCGGTAGAAAGAGCTACCTCCTCGAAAGCGTGAAAGCCACCTTTGGCGGCCGCCTAGGAAAGGGCTACCTTAGATGTTGAGTGAAGCTACTACCTCCCTACTTTGAGTACATAGATATGTCCTTGTAACAAGAGTTTGAGGAGTACTCTTTGGTCTCTCAAGAGTGAATTCACACACACTTACACATTTTTGGGTTCTCTTTCTTTTTGATTCGAGTTTTTAGCTAGAGCAATGATAACCTTATGCAATGTTTTGATTTAACCTTACTTGTAGAATGCTTCTTTTGCACACTTTTGGTGAATCTAAGGCCGAGCACTTTCAATTGTTTTTCCCAAGTACTTTCATGGGTTATTTTTGCTTGAGGACAAGCAAAAGCTTAAGTGTGGGGATGTTTGATAAGTGCTTGTGTTATAGTAATGCGAAACATTATTATCTTACAATGAGCATCTCTTTTATCAGATTTTATCATTAAATTGTGTGCGTTTGTGTGCTTTTGTGCATTATAGGTTTCTGGAACTACTTTGAAGAAGAAGAACGAAGTTAGATCGTGCAATGTACTAAGTTACTGTAGCAAAAATACTGTAGCAAGCTATTGTTCACTTCTGCCAAAAATCAGCAATCCAGAGCGCTCACACGGGTGTGTGGAATTTCCACACGGCCGTGTGACCGAAATTCAGCAACCCAGAAATTTCACATAGGCATGTGGAAATTCCACACAGCCGTGTAAAGTCCCGATTTAGCCGATTTAAAGCTGCGACTCAACATTATAAAAGCCCGTTTTGGAGAGTTTTTACGCATCTTTTCTGGGAACTTCTGGAGGGTTTCGGCTAGGGTTTGGATAGGACTTTTGTGGAAGATCAAAGCTCATCATCGGCATCGTTATTGACGTGCAATAGCCGCACATGACCACAGCCACATCATACGCAAAGGGGGGTTTCATCTATGCTTTTCTTTTTTCTTTTTTTCTTTTATATTCTGATGGACTTATATAGCTCCATGAGGATTCGGACTTGTAAACCCTAATATTATTATGTTTCTTTGACATTGTTATTATGCTTTTCCATTATTGACGAATAAAATTGAGTTTCAATTTTAATTGCATCTTGTTATTGTTTTCCCTTAGCCATGACACTAGGGTTGAGAACAATCTAAGTTACCCTTTGGAGGTGTGACAACTCCTATAGGGTTAGACTACTTAGGATTGAAGAGGGTTGAGAGGGTTAGTCGTGAGGTAGTGAAACGTCCCTTTTCCCTTCCGGTGTGATTCTCCCTACCTCTATGTTCCACGATTTCTTAGCGGTCAAGATAGAGTGAAGTGCTAGGAGATAAACTCCCCTAGGGCTTAGTTGTGCAAGCAACAGAGTGAAGGGTTGAAGTGAATCTTAGTGCTGGTGCTTAATTTAGACTAGGGTTCTTTCACCTGGACTAATGGGTTAGAGCTATACATAGGAACAGGGTTTATCACTAGTTATCCCTAGAACTTAAGGCAATTTCATACAGTGTGAGGCTTAGGAAGACGAACTCGCCTAGGGCTTAGTTGAATGGTAAATAAGAGTCAAGGGTCGTAGTGAAACCTAATGCCGGGGCATAGTGTTGGGATTAGTCACGGTTGACTTTAGGTTTGGGACCGTGTGTTTAAGGATTTCCTTGACTCAATTAGCATCAATAGGAAAGTATAATAGCATTATCTTGCACTAGAAGCATAAGTCCTAAGGGTAGCTTGTCCGGGTACCAAACTTTATTATTTGATTGTCCTACTCTATTTGCTCTTGCTAGCACTCTCTCATCTACCACTCTTCTTGTTTAATTCTTGTCTCTTTTTAATTATTTTCAAACTCACTCATTGATTCTCTTTATATTCACCATACACCGCTTAGCTAAATAGTGAAATCTCGTGTTTTAAATCTCTATTCCATGTGGATACGACTACCCACTTACTAGGGTAATATTATTACTTCGATAACCCGTGCACTTTCGGGTCCCTATCATAGTTATATGGTCGTGTGTCAATTGACACAGCGATCACATGCTTATGTCCAAGCTACTGAAAATCTCAGGAGTTTCTTTCTGACGTTCCTCAGAAATGTACGTGTGTGTCCAGACTGTGTTAGGCCCCGAAACTGTTTTTTTAACTCCAGAACTTAGGGTTTCTTTCTCATCTTTGTTCAGGGATTCTTTTCTCCATCGGAAGGATGTTGATGAGATCGAAGATCAAGCTTCACCATACCACTTAAGATGACAAAGGATGAGTTGGAGGGATGACAAGAGGTGGAGTTAGCACAAGGTCTCGGCAAGGAAGGTCCGTAGAACGGAGTCATATCTTCTTCCTCTTGTTCTTTCATTGTTCTTTCCTTGTTGTACCTACCCATGAGAGGCTAACTGGCCATAGTGCCCAGGGTTGTGGACTTTGACAAATTGTAATGCTAATGCACTTGTTTCTATTTGTTCTGTGGAGTTCTAGTTGATTTTCATGTTTAATCTTGTGATGTATAACTTGTTGTGTTGGGTGATTGACTTGACCCGCAAGTGCACGGGGTCGTCAAGTAATAATACCCCTCACGCACGCGCGAGGGAGTCGTATTCCCAAGGGCCCGAGAGTCTACCCTTACTTCCTCTTCGTGTGATTGTTTGGCCGATCAAGTTAAGTGTTGTGCAAAAGAAATTAAAAAGATGATTAACATGCAAATAAAATGCTCTAAGGTGGAAACAATCAACGAGGGGTAAAATAATACAAAGAGAGGGTCACGGATGAAGATTACCAAAGGGGGCTACTAAAGTGCGGGGTTTGACTTAACTAGCATGCAAATGGGTAGTTTGGACCGAGAAACCCGAAGTTAGACCAACCCGATGGTCACGGAAATTGGTCCCTAATCCGGTACAAGTGTCGAATACGGAATGCCTTCCGCTCGAATCCTCACACGATTGCAAAGGGAGCAAAAGGTTTCTCAAGTTAGGGAGAAGACACAATCTAGGTCAACCCTAACAATTGGAGGGGTACAAATACCCGATGGTCACGGTGTATTCGTACATGTATCCCTACCAAGCTTGGTGAGCCTAATACTAGGGAAATGGTCATGCTTCCTAGCATTTTCTAAACATTGATACACAGAGTTCTCATGCATACCAAGCATTCAAATACACCAAACAAGGTTCACAAACAAGTCCCAAAATGCATAAATCAAGTCAAGCAAGCATCCTACACAAGTTCACCCCCAAGGTTCACCTACATCCGGTGACCTTGGGGTTTAGTTGCCCATGAATAGAAAATACACAAGATAGTACATAGAAACAACCAAATACAAAGACAAGAACGCTCCCTCAAAAGATAGAGGCCGAATGACGTTCCAAAGACGCCACCAAATAGGTGGCTTCCCTTGTCGATTCTCCTCTCAACTATGGATCAAGAAGGTGGATCTCGTCGTACGTCGCTCTCCTTGTCGTTCTCTCCCCAGAAATGGCCTCCGATGGCAGCTCCTAGCTCCGATTTGAAGATGATGGCCAGTTTGCTCAAGACCTAGGGCTCCTCCTCTCAAAAATGAAGTACTTTCCCTTTAAAAACCCAATTCCAGCAACTCATGCGGGCCGGCATACGGGCCGACATACGGGCACTGTAGCACCCCGAGTTTCGTGTAAGTTGCTATAGTGAGTGCTACAGTAAAATGCTATAGTGCCCCTGCTACAGTCACTCTGCCACAGTAACCTGCTACATTGCCGCTGCTACAGGAGCCGTATACGGGCAATCCAGTGCCCGTATGAAATTCCAGACTTAGCCGTTTCGCCAAAATTCTCTTGCTACAGTGTTACTACAGTATTGCTACAGCATCCCCGGCCTCGAAAATGGTCTTTTCTTGTCAGTTTCTTTTAAAAATCTCGTTGACGAGCTCCCTATGGTAACATCAGTGCCTGTAACACGAAATAAAACAATTTAGACCGAAAACGGGCATCCACTCATATAAAAATACTCGAAGAATACGTGAACATACATAAATAATATGTATAGTTAGTCATTTATCATTGGATATACATAGTTGTTAAGGTAAAACTCGATGTGTAGCTTACTTGTGAGCAACATGCATATATCTTGGCAAAACACGGTGTATTTGAGAACCCATAGATGCAACATTGCTTGTGAGCACATACCTATATCTTTGGAATGTACCTGGTAGACATTTAGGGTAAGATAGTGTGCACTAGTCTTAGAGATTGCCTTAAAGGATTACTCTTGTATCGCCGAATACTCTATTCTAATATCCTCCATTTCCATCCTTTCTATCTTTACTTTAGTGTTTTACCATTCAATCCTTTTACAACTTATATTCACTAGACATCAGACGATCAATCACTACTTTGAGGACAGTTACTTGTTGTTCGATAACCATATTGATAAACGCCTAAATGTACATATTATTTATCTAAATTGGTTTATTTCATGTTACAGGTACAATAGAAGCCTTGGAGAGCTCGATAATGAGATTTTAGAAGAAATCGGTAAGAAAAAAACCATTTTCAAGCCCGGTACTGTAGCAACATTGTAGCAGCACTATAGCACAAAAACTTGAAGAAATGGCTAAGTTTGGAATTCCATGCGGGCAATCATATGGGTGCATAAACGATTACATGGAGTACTATAGCAATTGTACTGTAGCAATATTATTGTAACAATATTGCTGTAGCAACTTAAGCGAAATTTAGGGGGCTACATTGCCCGTATACAGACCGTATGCCAGGCCGTATGGCATCCTGAAACTTGCTTTTTTATAGGGTTTTGTGTTCATTTCTTTGGGGAGGAACCCTAGTTCTTGAGCCTTCTTGCCACCACCTTCAAATCCGAGCTAGGAGAAGACTTTGGAGGCCATTTCTAGGGAGATGATGACGAGGAGAGCAAGATACGATGAGATCCACCCACTTGATCCACATTTAAGAGGAAGATCGACGAATGAAGCCACTCTTTGGGTGGTGCCCTTGGAAGCGTCATTCGGCCTCTATCTTTTGAGGGAGTGTTCTTATTGTATTGTTTGGTTGTTTGAATGCATTTTCTTGAGTATTTTGTACCCATGAACAACTAAATCCCCAAGGTCACCGAATGTAGGTGAACCTTGGGGGTGAACTTGTATAGTATGGTTGTTTGGCTTGTTTAATGCATTTAGGTTTGTTTGTGAACCTTGTTTGGTGTGCTTGATTGCTTGGCATGCATGATAACTCGATATATCAATTTCTAGACAATGCTAGGTTGCATGACCATTGCCCTAGCATTAGGCTCACCATGCTTGGTAGGGATACATGTACAAATACGCCGTGACCATCGGGTATTTGTACCCCTCCATTGTTGGGGTTGACCTTAGTTGTGTTTTGACCCTAACATGAGAGACCTATCATTCTCATTGCAATCATGCTAGGATTTTAGCGGAAGGGATTCCGTATTCAATACATTTATCGGATTACGGACCAATTTCTTTGACCATTAGGTTGGTCTAAATTAGGGTTTCTCGATCCAAACCCCCTATTTTGCATGCTAGTTAGTGCAACCTTCACACTTTAGTAGCCCCCTTGGGAATGCTCATCCGTGACCCTTTCCTTACATTGCTTTTCCCTCCGATTATTATCTCCGTCTTAGAGCATTTTACTACCATTTTTATTGTGTTTTCATTTTCTTTTCACATTACTCGAATTGGTTGGCCAAACAATCATTCGTAGATGAAGTAAGGGTAGATTCTCAGGCCCTTGGGAATATGACCCTCTCATGAGTACGTGAGGGGTATTACTTGGTGACCCCATGCACTTGCTGGACTTGCACCAAGTTTTTGGCGCCGTTGCCGGGGACCCACGAGAAATACTAGGAAAACTTAGAGTTGGTTGATTTGGCCATTGTTTTGTTTTGCATTTTTCATCCTTGTATATATTTCACCATTGTCTTATTTACATTTTTCTTTTCTTGCTTTTCTTCAATTTCTAAGTCTTGACTCTTTTTGTATATATTTTATCATTTTCTCAATCACATTACCTTTTCCTTTTCTCTATGGATTATGGCTTGGACTAACACTTGGGTTGATAATTGCTACTCACAGGATCAATATTTCCATCCTCCAAGTGCGCCACTTGGGTTGGGTGAGTTATGTTTCAACAATAAATGGTGGGTGAAATAGCACACTGGTGACTTGCCCAACACAACTTTTGGTAATCTAGGGGCTTAGCCGTTTTTGAAGCAGTATATGGAATCTAGAGGGGGCACTCAATGATAGAAACTTGGCCACCAAATTTTCAGCCTAAAGCTTCGAGTAGTGAGCCAAAAAGAAGAGATTGGGTTAATAGTTCAGAGAAGACCGTATGCAGTACTGTAGCAGTTCTACTTTAGCAGCTCTACTGTAGTAGTTCATGTAGCAACTTACATGATTTTTGGGATTTCTCAGAATTCTTCTCTGCCCGCATACCGACGGCATGCCAGGCTGCATGGTTTCCTGGAATGGGTTTTTAAGGCACTTTTTGGAGCATTTTTTAGGGAGAACCCTAGGTCTCTTGTGAGCTTTACTTCACCACCTTGATTTGAGAGTTTGAGGCCAAGTTTTGGAGGAGATTCTTGAGGAGAGGACGACGGGGAAAGCATAACACGATGAGTCCACACCTTTGATCCATATTTGAGAGGAAGATCGACGAAGGAAGCCACTCCTTGGGTGGCGTCCTTGGAAGCGTCATTCGGCCTTGATGTTTTGAGGGGGTGTTCTCTTTATGTTATTTGCTTATTTTGATGTATTTTCTTTCTTATTTTGTGATCATGAGTAACTAAACCCCAAGCTCACCAGATGTAGATGAACCTTGGGGGTGAACTTGTGTTGTTTGGATGCTTGATTTAGTATTTGCATTTGTTTTGGTTTGTGATCCATGTTTGGTGTATCTTGAATTCCTTGGTATGTATGAGAACTCTACGTATCAATTCCTAGAAAATACTAGGTTGCATGACCATTGCCATAGTATTAGGCTCACCAAGCTTGGAAGGGAATACATGTACGAGCACATCATAACCCTCGGGTATTTGTACCCCTCCATTTGTTAGGGTTGCCCTTGATTGCGTCTCAACCCTAGCTTGAGAAATCCACTACCCCCAATGCGATCATAGGAGGATTTGGGTGGAAGTAATTCTGTATTCCAATACTCATACCGGATTAGGGACCAAACACCGTGACCATCAGGTTGGTCTAATTTAGGGTTTCTCGGTCCAAACCACCGACGTGCATGCTAGTTAAGGCATCCTTAGTACTTTAGTAGCCCCCAAGGGAATCCTCATCCATGACCATTTCCTCGCCTTGATTTCCTTCCGTATTTGTATTTACTATTTACATACTATTTATATCCATAGATTACTTATAGTTCTCTCTTTCAAGTTATTGCTAAGGTTAGACAACATTGTGATAAGGAAGTAAGAGTGGATTCTCGGGCCCCTCGGAATACGACCACCTCGTGCTCGCGCGGGGTATTACTTGGCGACCCAGTGCACTTGCGGGTTAGCAAACACACTCACCAAGTTTTTGGCGCCGTTGCATGTTGATCTGACCATTTTATTTTGCTTGTCTTAACATTCTCGTTTTTATTTCATCTTTCCTTTTTTACTATTTTTTCTTCGAATTTCTTTTATTTGGTTTTACTTTTTCTTTTTTGTACATATTTCTCTTTCTCTCTATAGACTATGGCTTTGACCAACACTTGGGCTTACAATTGCTATCAACAGGAACCATATTTCTCTCTTCCAAGCATACCACTCAGGTTGGGTGAGATTCACCCCAGCAATAAACAGTGGATGAGACCGCCAGTCGGTGACATAGCCACTACAATTCTCGAAGGACTAGGGACTCAGGCCTTATTCAGCTAATATATGGAATCTAGTATAGAACAACCGGTGACAGAAACATGGCTACCTATTTACCAACTTGAAGCTCTTAATCATGAGCTAAGAAGTGATGTTGATTATCCTGTAGATCCTTTGATGCCTACTGAGAGTGGGGTAGATCGAACTTGGACTGGCAATTCAGAGGTGACTGCCTATGTGCCAGGGGGTAATGCAAATGTGATTGAAAATGTGTTTCAATGCGTAGAAGAAGTGTTAGACATTGGTAGCCCACCAGTGGGGGACTACAGTGACGCCGAACAGTCTGGTCTTGGTAATTATGGGAAGCAGAAGTCATCAATTGAGGAACCCCAAGAATCAAAGTTGAAACCTCTCCCCAAACACCTGGAATATGCTTTCTTGGAAGAGGGGTCCAAACTTCAAGTCATTATTGCATCAGATCTGACTGTTGGGCAGAAGGAGCAGCTTCTAAATGTGTTTAAAAGACACAAAAAGGCAATTGCGTGGAAAATCTAAGACATTAAGGGGATTAGTCCATCTTTCTGTACTCATAAGATTCTCATGGAAGATAATCATTGACCCCGGGCGATTCCCCAATGAAGACTCAACCTGAACATGAAATAGGTAGTGAGGAATGAAGTTATTAAACTATTGGATGCTGGCATTATTTACCCCATTTCCAACAGTGCATGGGTAAGCCCAGGGCAAGTGGTACCGAAAAAAGGAGGGATGACAGTTGTTGCTAATAAGAAAAATGAACTTGTTCCTACTAGGACTGTCACAGGTTGGAGGGTGTGCATTGGCTACAAGAAGCTTAATGATGCCACATGGAAAGATCATTTTCCCTTACCTTTCATTGATCAGATGCTTGAGAGACTTGAGGGACATTCTTATTACTTTTTCTCGGATGATCTCTCTGGTTATTTTCAGATTCCCAACGCCCTAGAAGATCAAGAGAAAACCACTTTTACTTGCCCCTATGGCACATTTGCATACCGTCGTATGCCTTTCGGGTTATGCAATGCACCGGCTACATTTCAGAGCTGCATGATGGCAATTTTTGAAGATATGGTGAAAGACATCATGGAAGTATATATTAATGATTTCTCGGTCTTCGGTGATTCATTTGAGTTGTGCCTTAGAAATCTGGAATGATATTTGAACAGGTGCGAGGAAACTAATTTGGTGCTTAGTTGGGAAAAATGTCACTTTATGATCAAGGAAGGCATAGTGCTCAGGCATAAAATCTCACAAAGAAGGATCGAGGTAGACACCGACAAAAGTTGCAACTATCGAAAAATTTCCTCCTCCTACTTCAGTTAAAGCAATTATAAGCTTTTTGGGGCACGCAGGGTTTTATAGAAGGTTTGTGAAGGACTTTTCATCAATTGCTCGACCGCTTACAAAACTACTTGAAAAGGATGCCTCTTTTGAGTTCAATGATGATTGTATGGATGTCTTCCTCACCCTGAAGATGAAGCTTGTGGAAGCCCCGATTATAGTCTTCGGACTGGAGTTTTCCATTTGAGTTAATGTGTGATGCTAGTGACTTTGCAGTGGGTGCCGTACTTGACAAATTCCTGTCTATTATACAAGCAAAACTTTGAACGATGCTCAGGAAAATTAGACCACCACCGAGAAGGAAATGCTTGCGGTCGTTTTTGCATTTGACAAATTCTGGTCATATTTAGTGCTATCCATGGTGATTGTGTACACTGATCATTCTGCATTGAAGTACTCGTAGAATAAGCCCGACGCTAAACCTCATCTCATTCAATGGGTTCTACTATTACAAGAGTTTGATTTGGATATAAGAGATAAAAAAGGGGCAGAGAACCTAGCTGATTACCTTTCGCGCCTTGAGAACCCATATGAGGGATGTCTTACAAAAAGGAGAAATAAACGACACCTTCCCTGGGGAGCAGCTCTGTAGCATTCAAATGATTGAGCATGATGAGACTCCATGGTTCGTTGACTTCGCAAGCTATTTAGTGGCAAGGACACTTCTGAAGTGGCTCACATCTCAACAAAGAAAAAAATTCTACGCCGACCTGAAGCACAATACATGGGAGGATCCATTCGTGTTCAGGACTTGCTCCGATCAGATTGTGAGAAGGTGTGTCTCAAAGGATGAGGCGCATAACATATTGTTGTATTATTACTCAGGACTTGCTGGGGGCCACTACAGCGGGACCAGAATAGCTATGAAGGCACTTGATGCGGGGTTCTACTGGCCTACCATGTTCCAAGATGCATAGTCATTGGTGCAGCATTGTGATAGGTGTCAGAGAGTGGTTAATTTATCAAAAAGAGATGAAATGCCTCAAACTTGGAACCAAGCTTGCGAAGTGTTTGATGTGTTGGGAATCGATTTTATGGGTCCATTCCCTAGCTCCTAGGGCAACAAGTATATCTTGGTTGCAGTGGACTATGTCTCTAAGTGGTTGGAGGCACAGGCCTGCTCGTCTAGTGATGCAAGGGTGGTGGTGTAATTCTTAAAAAAATTGTTCTCTAGTTTTGGAACCGCTAGGGCAATCATAAGTGACAGGGGAACTCATTTTTGCAACTCTCAATTTGAAAAAGCTCTTAAACAAGTGGTCAAGTTGAAGTGTCGAACAGGGAGTTGAAACGGATCTTGGAAAAGACTGTCCACCACCACTGAAAAGATTGGGCAGACCAGCTCGAGGATGCACTTTGGGCATACAGAACTGCATTCAAGATCCCTACTGGATCAATGCCCTACCACCTGGTCTATGGAAAGCCATGTCAGTTGGCAGTGGAACTAGAACACAGAGCCTATTGGGCGATAAAGCAACTTAATTTCGACCCCCATCTTTGTGGTCACAAAAGAACATTTCAATTGAATGAGTTAGAGGAATGGTGAGCTTTGGCATATGAAACTTGTCACGCCCCGACCCGCGGGTCCCAAGCACGACATACCGCCAGGACAACCCAGGGGAGGTCTAACACTGCCTCAACCCTAGGTAGCCGTAAGGCTAACCTGTTTTCTATACAATGCATCTATAATCACAATACATAACTCAACTACAAATACTTGTATTACTCATACAAGATATAACACACTGATACACATAGCAAAGGGATACATAAGGAAGATAATAATGATAATAACCACCCCAGATAGAGGATACACTCCTCAAACAAAACAAGAACTAGACTTGCATACAAAGTGTTACGAGTATGGAGAAGACATGATAGGGTTCAATAATACATAGTGGATCCCTAATAATACATGCCAAGGCATAAATAACATACATAACCCCAAAATGAGAAGACAATGATGACTCTAGCCAAGCACTTCACGTCTTCACCCCTGTGCTGTGCTAACACTTGGGAGGAAGAAAGAGGGGGTGAGTAACTAGGTTACTCAGTGAGGGGTTAGTCACAAGACTATAGCTCAAGCATGATCATATAGAGGTAAACATCATAAAAATATTTCAATGCATAACAAAATGAAAAACACTTTGAATAGCAAATACCTCATAAGAACATAGCTTTTCTCATTGAAATACAAATAGAAGTTCTTTGAAATCATCATGAAAACACATGCCATCCTGGACCTAGCATAAGCATAATACTTATTGATAGTTTCAAATATCAAGATACTTAGAAACAAGTAATTCAACTTTCTCAAATAAACAATAATGTCTAGAATGGCCTCAAAACCCTCCGTCGCTAACCATGGCCTTTGTTAGGTCTGGAGCTACCAAGATGCGCGTATCTTGGCATTGGCCACCGGGAAGTTCGTGTGGTGACTCCGAACAACCCAACTATATCCATGTCAGGACTCTACGCTCCCACCTGACATGGCATAACCGTTTTTGACAGTATTCCACGCCATCTCTATATAGGTCGGCCCTTGGAAACCATCCCTTTCTTACTGCAGCAAGTTCTGGAGCTCGGCTACCATGTCACAAACAAATGATTTAAACAATAACTTAGCCCGTAGGCTCAATATATACATCATGATAGCATAATTCTCAATAAGAGACAATAAATGTTTACAATGGCAATTCTCACCCCAAGGGTGATCAATTTGATCATATTATTAACAATGAAACCACTTTTCATCAAAAACATCATAGGAAGGTGTCTTTTGAGAATACACATCAACATTGACATAACACAATGAAATCAACTTGGTTTCACATGCTTTTTGGTCATCAAAATGAGAACATCAATTCTCTTGAAAACATGACTTAAAACATGTATTTTGAACGTAGAGTTCCAAATCATAATCAACATATATATATATGCATACATATGTATTGTAAGAATTCAGGAGATAAGACAATTTCATAAATCATCATGATTCAAATCTTTAGTCAAAGCTTTCAAGGAAATTTAGCAATAAGGAATCCATCATTCAAATTGGCAATTCAAATAACAAATATCATGCATGAGTCATAGTCCAATGTTAGTAATTTTCCCACTCACTAACTTGGTGAGGAAATGCCTCGAAATCACTTCCCCACCGGTTCTTTGCCCTTACTTGAAGCTTCACCTCCTAGAAGCCATTAAACACCCAAAAGAAGCAATCAACATCAACAAACAATTGATTAACTAGAATGAAGGAAAATGCTCAAAAATGGGGAATGGTTGCTTGTAGGGTTTGCTAAACACCAAAGCAAGAAGTTATATCAAGGAGGAGACCTCTCACAACTCATAAAACCAACAAGGAAGGCAAGAATGACCTAACATGCTCGGTGCTACAGTAATTCCGGGATTAGGGTTTTGAAGGTTCATGGATTTCATGAATTCAAGGCCATACAACTCAATACAATAAATCCTCACAAGATTTGCCATCAAAGAGGAAGAAAAAGAGGTAACAATCATGCTCTCAAAAGGGTTCATGATCAATCCTAACCATCATCATCCAAGTACAAAGAAGAAGGAACAAGTGGATGAAGGCATACCTTGATCAAATGAATGAGCAACTTGTTGATTCAAGTTTCAAGCTCAAAAACTCCTTCTACATCAGCCTTAGAACCCCAAGAGATGATGGAGGAAGAGAGGAGAAGGAGATAGAGGAGTTTGGAAGAAGAAAATGAAGAAAAAGGGCTAGAAATGGGTTTTATAAGCCAAATAATCGAAGATGTGCGGGCTGTGTGCGGGCTGCGCAGTGCCCGCACGCCATAGGCAGAAGGGTGTGTGGGCTGGTGTGCAGTCCACACACCAGGCCGCACACTCCTCTGCCTGGGGTGTGTGGCCACCTGTGCGGCCTGCACAGGAGGCCGCACAGCTCCTAGGAAGGGTTGTGCGGCTTGTGCACAACCCTTACAAGTTTGTGCGGCCTATGCAGAGCCCACGCACACTAAAATTTTCTCCGAAACACCCTCAAACACTCGACGAACAACTCCAAAAGCTCGACCAGAAAAATCAAAGAACACTCAAAGGGAAAACGACGACAATACTTAAGAAAATCGAAACAACAAACAAGGGCAAAGAGACCGAAACTCAACATCCTACCCCCGTTAAAAAAATTTCGACGTCGAAATTTCACATACCTCTAACTTTAAAAAAATGGGGGTACTTGCTCAGCATCAAAAGCTCTGGCTCCCAAGTAACTTCTTCTACCACATCATTCCTCCAAAGCACTTTGACCATTAGAATGACCTTTCGGCTAAGCATCTTCTCTTGGCAATCAAGAATCATCACGGGTTGCACTTCAAACTTTAAGTCCTCTCTCAATTCAGCTGGTGGCGCTTCAAGACAATGAGATGGGTCGGGGATATACTTCTTCAATATGGATGATAAACGCCTAAACATACATATTTTCCATGTATTCGGGTCTATGTATTACGTATTTTTCTATGAGTTGACGCCCGTTTTTGGTCTGAATTGGTTTCTTTTGTGTTACAGGTACTGATGTGACCCCTTCGAGCTCGTTGATAGAATTTGAGAAGAAATCGGCGACGAAAACACTATTTCTGGGGGGGGTACTGTAGCGACTACTGTAGCAGATCCTGTAGCATGAACCTTTTAGCGAAATGGCCAAGTCTGGAGGTTCATGCGGGCTGTCATGCGGGCACTGCAGAGGCCGCATATGGTACTGTAGCAGTGTACTGTAGCGACACTGTAGCAACTTACGCGATTTCGGGATTTTCTCGGGAATTTTCTCTCCCCGTATGTGGGGCCGCATAGGGGGCCGCATAACCCACTGGAAAAGGTTTTTTAAGGGTTTTGGAGTTTATTTTGAAGTAGGAGGCTAGGTCTTGAAGAACACTACACTTCACCATCTTCTTTGGGAGGTTGAGGCCGGCTTTTAGAGTCATTTCTTGAGCAGAGGACGACGGGGAGAGCACGAGACGACGAATCCACGCCTTCGATTTGCATTTGAGAGGAAGTTTGACAAAGGAAGCCACTCCTTGGGTTTTGTCCTTGGAAGCGTCATTCGGCCTTGATCTTTTCAGGGGGTGTTTTTATTATGCTTTTGGTTGTTTTTATGTATTTGCTTGCTTACTTTGTGATCATGAACAACTAACCCCAAGGTCACCGGATGTAGGTGAACCTTGGGGGTGAACTTGTGTATTTTGGATGCTACTTTCTAGTTTATGTATTTGGTTTGGTTTGTGATCCTTGTTTGGTGGTTCTTGAATGCCTTGATATGTATGAGAACTCTATATGTCAATTCCTAGACAATGCTACGTTGCATGACCATTGCCCTAGTATTAGGCTCACCAATCTTGGAAGGGAATACATGTACGAATACGCCGTGACCATCGGGTATTTGTACCCCTCTAATTGTTAGGGTTGTCCTTGATTGTGTTTCAATCCCTAGCTTGGGGAAATCCACTAAACCCTTTGCAATCGTACAAGATTTGGGCGGAAGCAATTTCGTATTCCAATACTTGTATTGGATTAGGGACCAACGCCGTGACCATCGGGTTGGTCTAATCTAGGGTTTCCCTGTCCAAACCACCGACGTGCATGCTAGTTAGGGCATCCTTGGCACTTTAGTAGCCCCCGAGGGAATCCTCATCCGTGGCCATTCCCTCACCTTGATTTTTCCCCTCCGTATTTATACTTGCTATTTGCATGCTCTTTGTTTTAGTAGGTTATTGGTAGTTCTTCTTTCAAGTGATTGATTAGGTCAAACAACATTGTGATAAGGAAGTAAGAATAGCTTCTCGGGCCCCTGGGGATACGACCCCCTCGTGTTCGCGCGAGGGGTATCACTTGGCGACCCCGTACACTTGCGGGAGAGCGATTCAAGCGCGTTACCAAGTTTTTGGCGCCGCTGCCGGGGACCCACGAGGAATATTCAGAAAACTTATAACGTGTTGATTTGATCATTTCATTTTGTTTGTTTTACCATTCCTGTATATATATATTCCGTCATTTCTTTATTTGCATTTTATTTTCTTGTCTCTCCTTCATTTCTAATTCTTGACTCAACTTTTTGCAAGGTACCTATCTTATGACAAGAGCGAGTCAAGCCAATTTGATTGAGCCCGACGACGAAATTGAAAGAACATTGCATCAGAGATTGAAAAGAGGTGGCTGAGAACTCAAGACAACAAGAGGTTAAAGTGGAATCAAGTGAACCCTCAGTCATGGCCGAACCTAGGAGGACTTTGTCGGACTATGAGAGACCGCAATTCACCGGAACTGAGTTTAGTGTGCATGCGCCCGCTGTGCCGGCTAATAATTTCGAAATCAAGGCGAGCACAATTGGAATGATACAAAATTTGGTTCAGTTTGATGGGCTAGCTGATGAAGACCCACATGCCCACCTATCCCGCTTCTTGCAGATTTGCTCTACATTCAAGATCAATTCGGTGTCAGATGATGCTATCAGATTACGACTGTTTCCATTTAGTTTGAGGGGAGTAGCATACAGATGGCTCACTTCCTTAGCTCCCGGGTCCATCACAACCTGGAAGGAAATGGTTGAGAAATTCTTGGCCCGATATTTCCCACCGAGTAAGGCTGCGAGACTGAGACAGGAGATATCATCTTTTCGGCAGGGAGATTCTGAGACACTGTTTGAGGCCAATCAAAGATTCAAGGATTTGCTGCGCAGGTGTCCTCACCATGGATTCCAGTCTTGGATGAGAGTACAGATGTTCTGCAACAGGTTGAATTATTCAGCAAGGCAACTGATTGATGCTACTGCAGGTGCATCTCTGAGTAACAAATTGCCTGAAGAAGCTGAGGCCTTAATTGAGAGCATGGCGAGCAATGAGTGCCACTGGAGCACTCGGTAGAAAGGACCAAAGGTTGCCAGCCTATTCGAGGTGAATGAGACCACTGCATTAACTGCAAAGGTTGAGGCTTTATCGAAGAATGTCAGCGATAACAACGCGGCAGTCAGTGCATTGACACAGAAATTTGAGCAGTTCATGTTGGGGTCCAGTTCTATCCCTAAGACAGTGTTGTCCTGTGATACTTGCGGTGCTGGGCATGCAACTTCACAGTGCCCCATATTTATTGCTCCTTCTGCACCCGTGGAATCAGTGGATTATGTTGGTGGAGGTCCTCGAGGACCGGGAAATCAATACGGCAATAGCTACAATTTGGGGTGGAGGAATCCCCCGAACATGTCTTGGAACCAAGGACAGTCTCAGCAGAGACCTCCACCACCCCAGGGCACCCAATTTCAACCCTAGTAGGTCCAAGAAAAGAAATACTCGACTGAGGATGTATTGGCACGATTCATGATCACTACGGAGGCCAAGTTCCAGAATGTGGACAAAAGATTGGATGAATTTGGTACTGTACTGAGGAATGTCCAAGCCTCCATTCAGTCTCTCGAGACCCAGGTCGGACAACTTGCTAGGGCACAGTCAGATCGCCCCTTGGGTAGCATGCCGAGCAACACTGAGTGCAACCCGAGGGAACACTTAAAGGCAGTGACACTAAGGAGTGGAAAACAGTTGGAGGTAAGGACCGGGGATGGTCCAAGTGCCTCCAACGATTGGGTAGCCGACCGGGAAGACCCTAAGCCAAGTGATGAGGTAACTGATGAGATTGAGGGGAAGCACAATGGCAATGTTTCAAGTTCTTTAACTACGAGGGAGCCTGAGTATAAACATGTGGTATCATATCGTTCTAGGCTCAAACAAGATAAAGAGGACGCTCAATTCCAGAAATTCTTGAACATCTTCAAGCAGCTTCACATAAACATTCCCTTGGTGGAGGCACTTTCACAAATGCCGAAATACGCTAAATTCATGAAGGACCTCCTTACCAATAAGAGGAAGCTTGAAGACTTGGAGACGGTGACTCTATATGGAAATTGTTCGGCCATTATCCAAAAGAAATTACCTAAGAAACTCAATGATCCGGGTAGTTTCATTATCCCTTGTGTGATCGGGGATGGAGTGCAAGAAAGTGCCTTGGCCGACTCGGGAGCTAGCATAAATGTTATGCCGTATAACTTGTTCTTGAGGTTGGGGTTGGACAATTTGAGACCCACACGAATGACTTTGCAACTTGCGGATCGTTCAGTGCGAAGACCCCGGGGAATTGTTGAAGATGTTCTAGTTCGGGTAGATAAGTTGATCATCCCAGTTGATTTTGTAATTCTGGATGTGGATGACGATGTGGAGGTTCCATTGATCCTTGGTCGTCCATTTCTGAACACCGCCGGCGCACTAATTGATGTAAAAGGAGGAAAAATGACTTTGAGGGTCGGAGATGAACAAGTGGTCTTCACCCTCCCCGAAGCTATGAAACGTACACTTGATCACGATGATACTCTCTATTTCACGGATACAACTGATGTGATTATCTCCGACTGTGTGCAGGAAGTCCTCGCTTTGAACCCATTGGAGGACTACTTTGAAGATCTCGGGGATGATGTTGCGGATGATGAGCCTCCCCCTCCACCATTGCAACAACTAGCACAAGTAGAGGTTAAATCTTCACCACATTCCAATGAGAAGAGAACCTTGAAAAAGTTATGGAGGAAGAAAAAAGAGAAGCAAAAGCGAGGGGTGAATGTTTCTACAATGTCACCTGAGGAGGTTGACCATTTGTTCTTCGATGACCGGGGGAAATTCAAGATTTTTTCGTGCCTCTCATTGAACTTTCCGGGTAACAATTCTTCATCGAAAATTGGAGGTATTTCTCACCCCTTTGTCCCACCTTGAATTGAGGTAAGTCATGTCGAGCTAAAGACATTAAAAAAGCGCTTCTTGGGAGGCAACCCAAGTCTTTCAATTCATTGCATCGATTTATTCTTTTTAGTTGTTGTTTATGTGTTTGGGTGTTTTTCGTATGTTTTTCGTATTTTTTTTTGTGGTGGTGCTTAAGAGTTTGAGTCTTGTTGATTTTTGTGCTTGTGGTTGTTGTTTAGTCGAATTCCATAATTTATTTCATCTTTTTGCACCATAGATTTCATGATCTTTGTATTTTTCCTTAAGTGTTGGTGCCTCATTCTCCATGTTTTCAATGATTTTTGAGTGTTTTCGACTTTGTTTTTATGTGATTTTTGAGTGCTAGGTTGAGTTCATTGTTTAATTTGAGAGTGTTTAGAGCTGGGAAATTCCTGGGCCTTGTGCGGCCAGCCATGCGGCCGCACAAGGGGCCGCACAAAATTTCCCGAGCCTTGTGCGGCCTGCTATGCGGCCGCATAGCAGGCCGCATGAATTTTCCAGAGAGGTATGCGGCCTGCTATACGGCCGCATTGCAGGCCGCATGAATTATCCCGAGAGCCATGCGGGCCACCATGCGGCCGCATAGGGGCCGCATGGTCACCCGATTTCTTCTTCTACCTCTCTTCACTCCACCCCCTCACTATTCACTCAATTTTCATCAAACTTCTTCTCTTTTCTCCTTCATCTCTCCACCATTTTTCTTCATTCTTTTTGCATCCAAACACTCTCTTCATCCTAGCAAGCATAATTTTGGAAGATTTTCAAGGTTTTATCAAGGTTTAAGCCGATTTTCACTTCATCTTCTCATTGGTGCCCTAGTTCAAGGTTTGCGTTCTTATCATTCATTCTTTGATTTTTGGTGGTTGAAATGATGGGAAAACATGATGTTTTTCATGGTGAATGCTTCTTGTAATTATTTCTCTTGAATTCCAAGCTTTGTACATTTAGATTGTCACTTTTACAAGAAGAAACTCTACCAAAATTGCCCGAAATTACTGTAGCACTAGCCAAAAATCAGCCTTTGTTCTTCATTAACAAATTTTCTCAAGTTTTTTTTTGGCTTGATGATGGTTCTCTTGTCTTGTAGGGATGCCGATCACACACATGGCTTCCAAGAGAGTTAGGAGAAGCTCTCCACCACCCGTTTGCGAGCCTACATTCAAGAACGATGCCCACAATGCAAGGTTCGCTTTCTTGTCGAAGAGGAGGTTTGGCACAGTGCGTGTGATCGATTGGGAGGCCTTGAAGACATTGGACATTGATGATACCTTTCGAGGCCTCATCTCCCGTGGTGAATGGGATGACATTCTTGAGATCGATGAGCCCACTTATCGGGAGTTGACCTTGGAGGTGTTGAGCACGTTTGAGGTCTCCGGGCATGCTCCTCTTATGCGCCAGGCTAGCACCATTACTTTTAGAGCCTTTGGTAAGAGGCACAGGATCACCGATGACCAGTTGGCCATATACCTTGGGTTCACACTTATGAGTCCCTCGCCGATTCGGAGCTCACGAATTTACCTCGTGACTTCCCACGCTCGGTGTCCCCTAGTTCCCTTTGGAGGTCTATTGCTCGCTCATCATCATCGAAGAAGGCTTCTTTGATGGCAGACCCCGTTCATAGGTACTTGCAGGCCCTACTATCCAGAAGTGTGAACGGTCGCGCTGATTCTACTGGGGTGGTTTCCCGTACCGATCTGCTTATGATGTATAGTATCCTTCAGTGGTACCCCATCCACATGGGCCATCTGTTCACCGGACTTATTGAGCATCAGGGGACTTCTACTCGTCTTGGAGCTATATTTGCTGGGCCGTACATTACACGCATTATCAGGGGCCTAGGACTGATTGAGCTTACCCAGGGCATGAGCGTTGTGAGCACCGTCGCACCACTTAGTTTGTCGATCCTGCTTCATATTGGGATAGTTGAGAGGTTGGGAGACACTTACCGCCTCTCGTGCAGTGGCAGCATGAGTTCCCATGACCCCGACACCTCTCGGGATTCTGAGTCAGGATCCGAGTCTGATTCAGAGTCCGCCCCTGTACCCGATGCAGTACCCAGCGGGAGTCGACCATCACTTGAGGAGAGTTTTGCGGAGTTCCGCATCGAGGTCCGTCAGCAGTTGCAGACCCTTGGGACCTCTCAGGAGGCATTGACAGCATCAGTGCGAGATTTAGCCATATCACAGGGCCGCATCGAGAGCAGCATGGCCGAGATCTTATCATACATGCGCGGCGCTTCATCTTCTGTCGGCATCTCCTCCACAGCTACCACGTGCTTTGCACCATCCCTTCCTCCAGATCTCTAGACTTGCAGCACTACTTTAGTTGTTTCTGTTGTTTGTACTGGTTTCTTTTTTTATTATTATTTATAGACTTGTTTGTTGGTCTGTATTATTGTACTTTTCAGTTAGTAAGGGTCCTGACCCTCCTAAACTGTACTTCCCTGTTTTTGATTCGTTCTTACTTGTCCCGCTCTCTATTTATTTCTTGGGGTGTGATTTGCTTTCTTTCTATTTTCAGGACTGATCGCTGTAGAAGCTCCGCACCCCTTGCACCCCTCAGCTTTCCCAAGTTCATGCGTATTTGGAGTTCATATCATCGACCATTTGGGGAAGTTTCTTTACCTCATTCCTTTATTTTTTCTAGCATGTCTCGCACCTTACTCTGCTGATTTATGTACATTGAGGGCAATGTACAACTTTAGGTGTGGGGATGGGGTACTATACTAGTTTTGCATGCATGAATACCGATGATAGCCATGATCTTAGTGTTTAGTACTTCCTAGCTTGAAAGAATGATAGAAGTGGGTTGTATTCTTATACTGTGCTTGAATGATGCCCTGTTTTATTTTTAGTGCTTTTTCATGTTCTATCATGATTGCTCCTACCTTGTACACTCTAACCAACCCATTATGATGATTTTGGTATTGGACTGTTAAATTCGTTCTTCAATATTCTTTTAAGAGCTTTTGAGTTCCTTTTTTGTTTTCTGTAGCCTTAAGTGAACTTGTGTGACAGGTTACCAAGGGACTGAGATACATTGTGTACAGTCGAAAAAAAAAAAGTGGAGTTTATGACAGTATTCCTCTGCTGGCACAGCATGAATGCGTCTCTGTAGGCTGTAATTGAGTAGGTTGGGTGGCTCTTGTGCCTAATCAGCATGTGTGTCCTTCTGAAAGATTTCTTGTGCAGTCTATGTTAGCCGGACTCAGAAAAAAAAATTGTATATTTGTGAATAGGTAAATAAGTATCTCTGTTGCGTCCCCTGGAACTTGTTACACAGTCGCTTAAGTGCTAGAGTCTTATTCAGGAACTCAAAAGACTTTTAACTGAGTATTGAAGAGGTCTTTAACTACCTAATACCACTCTCACCATATGTGGGGTGAATGGACCCCTGGGGTAATCCAGGGTGTGGAGGTTAAGGTTGGGAGCCGGCACACACTCACGGAAGCACTTTGAATAAACAGGGCTACCATTACTCGATCACTCACTGTATAGCTCACTTTCTAGATTTCTTTTCACCTGTGCTAGTGTAGTGCTTTACCGTTGAGCTTGAGGTCGTATGTTTAGTCGTTTATCATCGTGCCCCTGTTCTTCATGTGTGTTTGCTTGGGGACAAGCAAATGCTTAGGTGTGGGGATGTTTGATAAAAGCCTAAACATACGTATTTTCCATGTATTCGGGTGTATGTATTACGTATTTTTCTATGAGTTGACGCCCGTTTTTGGTCTGAATTGGTTTCTTTCGTGTTACAGGTACTGATGTGACCCCTTCGAGCTCGTTGATAGAATTTGAGAAGAAATCGGCGACGAAAACACTATTTCTGGGGGGGGTACTATAGTGACTACTGTAGCAGATCCTGTAGCACGAACCCTTTGGCGAAATGGCTAAGTCTGGAGGTTCATGCGGACACCGTAGTAACTTACGCGATTTCGGGATTTTCTCGGGAATTTTCTCTCCCCGCATGCGGGGCCGCATAGGGGGCTGCATAACCCACTGAAAAAGGTTTTTTAAGGGTTTTGGAGTTCATTTTGAAGGAGGCGGCTAGGTCTTGAAGAACACTACACTTCACCATCTTCTTTGGGAGCTTGAGGCCGGCTTTTAGAGGCATTTCATGAGGAGAGGACGACGGGGAGAGCACGAGACGACGAATCCACGCCTTCGATTTGCATTTGAGAGGAAGTTTGACAAAGGAAGCCACTCCTTGGGTGGCGTCCTTGGAAGAGTCATTCGGGCTAGATCTTTTCAGGGGGTGTTTTCATTATGCTTTTGGTTGTTTTTATGTATTTGCTTGCTTACTTTGTGATCATGAACAACTAACCCCAAGGTCACCAGATGTAGGTGAACCTTGGGGGTGAACTTGTGTATTTTGGATGCTACTTTCTAGTTTATGTATTTGGTTTGGTTTGTGATCCTTGTTTGGTGGTTCTTGAATGCCTTGATATGTATGAGAACTCTATATGTCAATTCCTAGACAATGCTAGGTTGCATGACCATTGCCCTAGTATTAGGATTCACCAAGCTTGGAAGGGAATACATGTACGAATACACCGTGACCATCGGGTATTTGTATCCCTCCAATTGTTAGGGTTGTCCTTGATTGTGTTTCAACCCTAGCTTGGGGAAATCCACTAAACCCTTGGCAATCGTACAAGGATTTGGGCGGAAGCAATTCCGTATTCCAATACTTGTATTGGATTAGGGACCAACGCCGTGACCATCAGGTTGGTCTAATCTAGGGTTTCCCGGTCCAAACCACCCACGTGCATGCTAGTTAGGGCATCCTTGGCACTTTAGTAGCCCCCGAGGGAATCCTCATCCATGGCCATTCCCTCACCTTGATTTTTTCCCCTCCGTATTTATACTTGCTATTTGCATGCTCTTTGTTTTAGTAGGTTATTGGTAGTTCTTCTTTCAAGTGATTGATTAGGTCAAACAACATTGTGATAAGGAAGTAAGAATAGCTTCTCGGGCCCTTGGGGATATGACCCCCTCGTATTCGCGTGAGGGGTATTACTTGGCGACCCCGTGCACTTGCGGGAGAGCAATTCAAGCGCGTTACCAATGGACACATAGAACACGTTGTGAATCCTGTCCAACTCAGGCGGTAACTCCAATCGATATGCTACCGGTCCAATCATCTCTAGGATCAAAAATGGACCTATAAACCGGGGATTCAACTTTCCCTTACCTCGAAACCGAATTACCCCTTTCCATGGAGAGATCTTCAAGAACACTCTATCCCCAACCTTAAACTCCAAGAATCTTCTGCGGTTGTCAGCATAGCTCTTTTGACGATCTTGGGCTGCTTTCATTCTATCTTTAATCACTTTCACCTTCTCAACAGTTTGATCTATCAGTTCCACACTCTGATGTTTCCTTTCTCCAACTTCATTCCAATAAAGAGGAGTCCTGCACTTTCTTCCATACAAAGCTTCATATGGAGCCATACCGATGCTTGCTTGGAAACTGTTGTTGTAGGCGAATTCCACCAAGGCTAGGTGTTGACCCCAACTCCCTTGGAAATCCATAACACAAGCTCTCAACATGTCTTCAAGGGTCTGAATGTCCTCTCGGAATGGCCATCTATCTGAGGATGGTAAGCGGTGCTGAACTTCAAACTTGTACCCAAGGCTTCTTGAAATCTTGGCCAGAAACGAGAAGTGAATCTGGGGTCTCGATCTGAAACTATAGAGACTGGCATTCCATGCAACTTCACTATCTCATCAATGTACAACTTTGCTAATTTCTTCAAAGAATACTTAGTATGCACTGCTAAGAAATGCCCTGACTTTGTTAGTCTGTCCACTATCATCCACACTGCATCGAAACCACGAGGTGTTCTGGGTAAACCCACCATAAAATCCATGGTGATATGGTCCCACTTCCACTCTAGGAATTGGAAAAGGTTGCAAAAGTCCTGAAGGTTTCTGGTGCTCTGCCTTGACCTGCTAACATACCAAATACTTAGCCACAAACTCTGCTATCTCTCTCTTCATCGCTGACAACCAATAGCTTTCCTTTATTGTTCTGTACATCTTGGTACTTCCAGGATGAACTGCATAAGCTGAAGAATGAGCTTTGATAAACGCTTAACTGTACGTATTATTTGTGTATGTTCGCGTATTCTTTGAGTATTTTTATATGAGTGGATGCCCGTTTTCGGTCTAAATTGGTTTATTTCGTGTTACAGGTACAAAAGATACCGTGGGGAGCTCGACAACAAAATTTTAGAAGAAATCGGCAAAGAAAACACCATTTTTGAGTTCCTGGTACTGTAGCAACACTGTAGCAAGAGGTTTTGGCGAAAACGGCTAAGTTTGGAACTTCATACGGGCACCCATACTCTAGCAGGGGGGTAATGTAGCATTTTACTGTAGCACTCACTACAGCAACTTACACGAAACTCGACTTGCTACCATCTTCAAATCAGAGCTAGGAGCTGCCGTCGGAGGCCATTTCCGGGGAGAGAACGACGAGCAGAGCGACATACGACGAGATCCACCTTCTTGATCCTTAGTTGAGAGGAGAATCGACAAGGAAAGCCGCCTCTTTGGTGGCGTCTTTGGAACGTTATTCGGCCTCTATCTTTTGAGTGGGTGTTCTTATCTTTGTATTTGGTTGTTTTGATGTATTCTCTTGTATATTTTGTATTCATGGGCAACTAAACCCCAAGGTCACCGGATGTAGGTGATCCTTGGGGGTGAACTTGTGTAGGATGCTTGCTTGACGTGATTTATACATTTTGGGACTTGTTTGTGAACCTTGTTTGGTGTTTTTGAATACTTGGTATGCATGAGAATCTTGTGTATCAATGTTTAGAAAATGCTAGGAAGCATGACCATTGCCCTAGTATTAGGCTCACCAAACTTGATAGGGATACATGTATGAATACGTCGTGACCATCGGGTATTTGTACCCCTCCAATAGTTAGGGTTGACCTAGATTGTGTCTTCGCCCTAACTTGAGAAACCTTTTGCTCCCTTTGCAATCGTTTGAGGATTCGAGCGGAAGGAATTCCGTATTCGATACTTGTACCGGATTAGGGACCAATTTCCGTGACCATCGGGTTGGTCTAACTTCGGGTTTCTCGGTCCAAACTACCAATTTGCATGCTAGTAAGGCAACTCCCGCACTTTAGTAGCCCCCTTGGTAATCCTCATCCGTGACCCTCTCGTTGTATTGTTTTACCCCTTGATTATTGCCTCCACCTTAGAGCACTTTATTTGCATGTTAATCATCTTTTTACTTTCTTTTGCACAACACTTGACTTGATCGGCCAAACAATCATACGAAGAGGAAGTAAGGGTAGATTCTCGGGCCCTTGGGAATACGACCCCCTCGCGCGTGCGTGAGGGGTATTACTTGACGATCCGGTGCACTTGCGGGTGAGCCACCAAGCTTCTTCTAGGATAGCTTTCCTGAGCTCCGAATCTACTGAAACACAAACACGTCCCCGAAACTCTAAAATTCCATCTTCTCTCAATCTGAACTCGCTAGGCTCGCCTGCTTGCAACTTCTGCATTTCTTGCATCAATTCTTCATCCTTACTCTGATGTTCCTTAATACGCTCCAACAGTGAAGGTTTCACCACAAAGTTGGCCACTAAAGCTCCACTGTCGTTAGTCTCAAATTCCAATCACAAACTCTTCATTGCTGAAAGTAGTTGCAGGTAGGACACTCTCATGGAGGACACTGAAGTAGACTTCCTGCTCAAGGCATCAGCTACCACATTGGCTTTTCCTGGATGATAGTCGATGATCAAATCATAATCCTTGATTAATTCCAACCATCGTCGTTGCCTCAAATTCAACTCCTTCTGAGTGAAGAGATACTTCAAGCTTTTATGGTCTGTGAAAATTTGACACTTTTCTCCAAAGAGATAATGCCTCCAAATCTTCAAAGAAAAAACTACTGCTGTAAATTCCAAATCATGGGTAGGGTAGTTCAACTCATGTTGCTTCAACTGCCTAGAAGCATAGGCCACCACTTTTCCTTCTTGCATCAACACACAACCCAAGCCTTGTCGAGAAGCATCACTGAAGACTACCAACTCTTTCCAATTATCTGGCAAGGTAAGCACTGGGGCTGATATCAAACGATCCTTCAGCATCTGAAAGCTCTTCTCACACTCATCATTCCAAGTAAACTTCACATCTTTGCGAGTCAACTTTGACAATGGCAAGGCAATCGATGAAAATCCTTCCACAAATCTCCTATAATAACCTGCAAGTCCAAGAAAACTTCGAACTTCAGTCACATTCTTCGGCCTTTCCCAATCAACAATAGCTTCCACTTTCTTTGGATCCACAAAGATACCTTCTCCTGACACCACATGTCCAAGAAAACCAACTTCATAAAGCCAAAACTCACACTTGGAAAACTTGGCGAATAATTGCTACTCTCGAAGAGCTTGCAAAACAATCCTCAAGTGCTCAACATAATCCTCATCTGAAGGTGAATAGACCAAAATGTCATCAATGAACACAATCACAAACTTGTCCAAGTAAGGCCCGAGCACTCTGTTCATCAAGTCCATGAATACTGCGGGGGCATTGGTCAAACCAAATGGCATCACCAAAAACTCATAATGTCCATAACGGGTCCGAAATGCCGTCTTTGGAACATCCTCAGGCTTAATCTTCAACTGATGATACCCGGACCGCAAGTTAATCTTGGAGAACACTCTTTCTCCCTTCAACTGATCAAACAAATCATCTATCCTCAGCAAAGGATACTTGTTCTTGATTGTCACCCGGTTCAATTGTTTGTAGTCGATGCACAATCTCAAAGATCCATCTTTCTTCTTCACAAAGAGAACTGGCGCACCCCAAGGTGAAACACTTGGATGAATAAAACCTTTATCCACAAGATCTTGCAATTGAGTCTTCAACTCTCTCAGCTCTCCTGGTGCCATTCGGTAGGGTGGCATAGAAATAGGAGCCGTGCCAGGTAGCAGGTCTAGAGCAAACTCCAACTCCCTGTCTGGTGGCAAACCAGGCAGTTCCTCAGGAAAAACATCTGGAAACTCCCTTACTACTGCCATCTCCTCTAAGGCTGGCTCTTGAACTCTGGTATCCATCACATGTGCCAAGAACACAGGGCAACCCTTGCTCACCAATTTTCTAGCTTCCAAGGCTGAAATCAAACATGAAGGTAGAGTCCTTCTCACACCCTTCAGCACCACTGTGGATCCCAAGGATCTAGGAAAAGTTACTTCCTTCCTGAAACAATCAATGGAAGCATGATGCCTATCCAACCAATCCATGCCAAAAATGGCATCAAAATCCTTGATCTCCAAAGGAATAAAATCTGCCTCCAACACTACTCCACAAACTATCACAGGACACTCTCTAAACATCAAACTCCTGACTATTTCCTCACCAAGAGGAGACTGTATGACCAACTCACACTCTAAGGGAGAAGGAGGGCTATCGGCATGACATGCAAATGCAGTGCTAACAAAAGAACGCTCAGATCCATAATCGATCAATGCATAAGCATCATGCTGGAAGATAGATAGTGTATCTGTGATCACATTTGGCCTACACTCAGCCTTTTCCTCTGTCATGGCAAAAACTCAGGTCTGAGCTCTGGTCTGGGGTCGCTGGGAACCCGGCTGTGAAGTGTTGCTGGCAGCTCTTGACTTGGTAGGGACTAGTGCAGATGCCACTGTCTGTGGACCTCTGGACTGACTAGGATGACCCTAAGATGGTGGTGCAGATCCACTCCGTCCTAGCTCTGGACAAGCTGATCTCAAATGTCCCACCTGACCACACTGGAAACACTTGCGAGGAGCTAAGCACTGTCCCTTATGTGGCTTCCCACAGTTCCTACACTTGTTGCTAGTCTCTGGGCCTCAGACACTAGGAGCACTGTCAGCACGGCAGAATCTCTGCTGATCCCCGCTGTGGGATGGTGGAGGTCTAGGAGGACCTGAAACAGACCTTTACTTGTGGGGGGAGTTCACATTGCACACCTTTACTTGTGCGTTCAATTGCTTATGCTCATGTAGCCTATGGCGGTTCACCTTAGTTGCAACGGTTGTATTCTTATAGTTTAGGAGAATTTTTAACATTGTATCCTATTATGCTCTAGTTTCTACTTGAATTTTAGAGAATTTTTGCTCGATTATCTTATATTGCACAACTTATTGTTGGAATCTTTTGGAAAATCAATCTTGAAGTTTTTAAGGACAAGTTTACCATCGTTCTTAGTTTTACTTTGGAAAATGCATATATAAAAAAATGAAAAAGATGAAAAAAATGAAAACAAAAATATATATGAAAAGAGAAGAAAAAAAAATACATATGACTTTTTTTTGAATAGTTGCTTTGTTTTATGTATGCATTTGGAGTGGAAAGAGCTACCACCTATGAAGTATGTAGCTACTCTCATAAGTCGGATACAAGTTATGCCCTAATGAGAGAAAGAGCTATCTTATGGGATGCGTGAAAGCTACTACCCCGGTAGAAAGAGCTACCTCCTCGAAAGTGTGAAAGCCACCTTTGGCGGCCGTCTAGGATAGGGCTACCTTCAAGGATGTGCGAAGCTACTACTTCCTTCTCTCTCTAGTTTTGTTTTTGTATATAAATAAGTACTTTCTAGCAAAAGTTTGAGGAGTACTCGTTGGTTCTCTTGAGTGAAATCGCACACACTAACACATTTTCGAGTTTTTATCCTTTTTTATTCGAGTTTTTTGCTAGAGCAATGATAACCTTATGCATTGTTTTGATTTCCCTTACTTGTAGAATGCTTCTTTTGCATATTTTTTGGTGAACCTAAGGCCGAGCACTTTCCCGTTTATTTTTTCTTGAGAACAAGCAAAAGCTTAAGTGTGGGGGGGGTCTGATAAGTGCTCGTGTTATAGTAATGCGAAGTGTTATTATCTTGCAATGAGCATTGATTTAAGCAGATTTCATCACTAAAAAGTGTGCAGTTGTTTACTTTTGTGCATTGTAGGGTTGTGAAGATAAAATGAAGGAAAGGAACAAAGTTAGGTCGTGTTTGGCATTGTTGGGAAGATTTTCGGACCAAGCAAGGAGCAAGGCGTGAGCATAGACTTGTGAATGTGTGCCAACCTCCTTTGGAGGGGCACAAAGGCAGTCACATTCACAATAAGTCTAACTCATGCCAACAATGAGAACTTCACCAATTAGGCGATTCGAATCAATCGGCACGATCTACCGTTGATTGTGTGCCCAATTCAACGGCCTCGATGAAGAACAATGAATCCGGGAGCGTTTCGGCATAATACTGTAGCAGTACCGTAGTAAATCACTGTAGCAAGTTACTGTTCACAGTCAGCCGAAAATCAGAATTTCATAAAATTCACACGGGCGTGTGAAAATTCCACACGGCCGTGTGAAATCCAGTTTTCAGCAAATTTAAAGCCGCGACTCCACATTATTAAAGCCGGATTTGTAGACTTCTTTTAGAGAGATCTTTTGACCTATTCTTCTCCCCAACTTCTGGGAGTGAGGCTAGGATTTTGGAGAGGACTTCGTGGAGGTTGAGAGCGCATCATCGGCATCGTCACCGACGTCCGGCGGCCGCACAAGACCACGGCCACACCATACGCATGGGGGTTTTCATCTATGTCTTTACTTTGTGTTTTATTTCATACATTGATGAACATGTATAGCTCCATGAGGAGCTAAACCCTTTGTGGGTATTCGGACTTGTAAATTCTAGGGTTATCATGTTTCTTTGACATTGTTATTATGCTTTTCCATTATTGATGAGTAAGAATTGAGTTTCAATCTTGATTTTATTTTGCTATTGTTTTCCCTTAGATGTGACACTAGGGTTGAGAGCAATCTAGGTTTTCCTTTGGAGGTGTGACAACTCCTATAGGATTAGACTATTCAAGATTGAAAAGGGTTGAGAGGGAGAGTTGTAAGGTAGCGATGTACCCCTTTCCCTTCCTATGTGATTTCTCCCTACCTCCGTTTCCTTGATTTATTAGCGGTCAAGATAGAGTGAAGTGCTAGGTAGATAAACTCCCCTGGGGCTTAGTTACGCGAGTAACAGAGTGAAGGGTGGAAGTGAATCCCATGAACTGGGGCTTAATATAGACTAGGGTTCTTCCTCCTGGACCAAAGGGTTAGAACTACACATAGGAATAGGTTTAATCATTAGGAATCCCTAGAACTTAATGTAATCCCACGTAGTGTGAGGTTTAGGTAGATGTACTCCCCTGGGACTTAATCGTGCGAGCGATAGAGTGAAGGGTTGTTGTGAATCCTAATACCGGGGCATAATGTTGGGGTTAGTCACGGTTGACCTTAGGTTTGGGACCGTGAGTCTAAGGATTTCCTCGACTCAATTAGCATCAATAGGAAGGTATAATAGCATAGTCTTGCACTAGAAGCATAGATCGTAGAGGTAACTTGTCCGGATACCCCACTTCATTCATTGTTAAATCCTCCTTAATCTCTTTTTCTTGCACTCTCTAATCTTTCATCTCTCTCTATTTAATTTCCTGTCTTTTAGTATTGTTGTTCTCACAATTCACACACGAATCGATTATTACTTTTCCGTACTTCGCATAGTTTTAATAGTGAAATCTCATACTCTAACTCCCTATTTCCAATGGATTCGACTACCCTCTCACCGGGGTAACTTTTATTACTTCGACAAACCCGTGCACTTTCGGGGATCCTGTCACATGCTAACAATGAAGACTTCACCAACTAGGAGACTCGAAGCAATCGGCACGATCTACCATTGATTGTGTGCCCAATTCAACGGCGTCGATGAAGAACGACGAATTTGGGAGCGTTTCGGCACAGCACTGTAGCAAGTTACTGTTCACTGTCGCCCGAAATTCAGCATTCCAGAAATTTCAAACGGGCGTGTGAAAATTCCACACGGCCGTGTGAAATCCCAATTTCAGCAATTTTAAAGCCGTGACTCAACATTATAAAAGCCCAATTTGGAGATTTTTTGAGAGATCTTTTGACCTATCTTTCTCCCAACTTCTGGAGTGCTGCTAGGGTTTTTGAGAGGACTTCATTGAGGTTTAGAGCGCGTCTTTGGCATCATCACCGACGTCCGGCGACCGCACAAGACCACGGCCACACCATACTCAAGGGGGTTTTCATCGATGTTTTTATTTTGTGCTTTCTTATATACTTTGATGAACATGTATAGCTCCATGAGGAGCTAAACCCTTGTGTGTATTCGGACTTGTAAACTCTAGGATTATTATGTTTCTTTGACATTGTTATTATGCTTTTCTATTATTGATGAATAAGAATTGAGTTTCAATCTTGATTTTATTTTGCTATTGTTTTCCCTTAGATGTGACACTAGGGTTGAGAACAATCTAGGTTTTCCTTGGGATGTGTGACAACTCCTATAGGATTAGACTCTTTAGGATTGAAGAGGGTTTAGAGGGAGAGTTGTGAGGTAGCGATGTACCCCTTTTCCTCTCTGGTGTGATTTCTCCCTACCTCCGTTTCTTTGATTTATTAGCGGTCGAGATAGAGTGAAGTGCTAGGTAGATATACTCCCCTGGGGCTTAGTTACGCGAGTAACAGAGTGAAGGGTTGAAGTGAATCCTACGCACTGGGGCTTAATCGAGACTAGGGTTCTTCCTCCTGGACCAAAGGGTTAGAACTACACATAGGAACAGGTTTTATCACTAGGAGTCCGTAGATCTTAATGCAATCCCACGTAGTGTGAGGTTCAGGTAGATGTACTCCCCTGGGGCTTAATCGTGCGAGTGATAGAGTGAAGGGTCGATGTGAATCCTAATACTGGGGCATAATGTTGGGGTTAGTCACGGTTGTCCTTAGGTTTGGGACCGTGAGTCTGAGGATTTCCTCGACTCAATTGGCATTTATAGGAGAGTATAATAGCATAGTCTTTCACTAGAAGCATAGATCCTAGAGGTAGCTTGTCCGGATACCCCACTTCATTCATTGTTAAATCCTCTCTATTCTCTTTTACTTGCACTTTCTCATTTTCCATCTTTGTATTTAATTTCTTCTCTTTTAGTATAATTATTTCCATAATTCACTCATCGAATCAATTGATCACTTTTCCGTACTTAGCAGAGTTTTAATAGTGAAATCTCGTATTCTAACTCCCTATTCCCTGTGGATTCAACTACCCTCTCACCGGGGCAACTTTTATTACTTCGAGAAACCCGTGCACTTTTGGGCCGCCTGTCAAAGTTTTTGGCGCCGTTGCCGGGGAATAGGTGTTTTAGATATTTGTTTTTCACTATTTTAGCTATTCACTTCACTTTCTATTCCACACTTTCTTTATCTATCATTGTTCTTACTTTTCTTTCCTTTGCTTTGGTTTCAGGTTATGACCCGTGGGAACCCTTCGATTCTTGTTGAAGGAGACCCGAACATTGGAAAAAGAGCACATCGCAAGGGTAAAGAACCTGTGCAAGAAGCTTTGAATCAAGCCGATATTGAGACAGAAGGGTCAGAAACAATGGCAGAACAGAATGAACAGCACAGGACATTGTCCGATTTTGCTAGACCCGCAGTCATGGGGAACCAATCGAGCATTGTGAGGCCCCCAATCACGGCTATGAACTTCGAATTGAAGCCGTCGTTCATCCAAATGTTACAACAGTCCGCACAATTTAATGGGTTGGCCGATGAAGATCCCAACAGTCACATAAAGAATTTCCTTGAAGTGTGTGACATGTTGAAGATTAATGGAGTGACGGACGACGCGATTCGTTTGAGAGCCTTCCCATTTTCATTGAAGGGAAAAGCAAGACATTGGCTTCATTCATTACCGAGAGCTTCCATTACGTGGGAGGAGATTGCCGAGGCATTCTTGGCTAGATACTTTCCGCCGGGAAAGTCAGCAAGGCTCCGGAATGAGATATCATCCTTTGTGCAAATGGAATTGGAGTCTCTATTCGAGACATGGGATAGGTTCAAGGAGCTCTTTCGCAAGTGCCCGCAACATGGATTTCCCGAGTGGATGATTATTCACACCTTCTATAACGGGTTGAATCCAAGTACCAAACAACTCCTAAATGCGGCGGCCGGAGGAACTCTAGAAAGCAAGACTCCCGGTGAAGCCCGGCACCTTGTAGAGGAGATGGCTATGAATAGCTATCAATGGAACTCAAGGGATGGGAAAAAGGTTGCCGGAATTCATGAGGTCGATGCGGTTACATCTTTGGCGGCACAAGTGGAATCTTTGAGTAAGAAGCTAGATGCATTAGCTTTACCAAGAGTTGCAGCCATCACTACTTGTAACGGTTGTGGGGGAGGACATGCTTCGAGTGATTGTCCTATTGCCATTGGAGGCACTAGTGCGGTGGAGGAGGCCGATTTTGTTGGAAACTCTTATAGAGGACAAGGCCAAGGCAACCCGTACAGTGGAACATATAACCCGGGGTGGAAGAAACATCCGAATTTCTCTTGGAGCAATCAAGGACAGTCACAACCGAAAAATAGTGTACCACCGGGATTTCAATGTCAACAAGCTCCGAATTTAGAAAGCCGAGTGATCGGGCTAGAAGGAAAGATGACCGACCTTGAGAGAGCACTCACACGGTTTATTTCTTCATCGGATGCTAGATTTCAGTCGGTGGAGGCTACTCTTCGCAATCACACCGCCTCCCTACATAATTTGGAAAATCAAGTGGGACAAATTGCGAAGACATTGGCGGAAAGGCCTCAAGGTAGCTTGCCTAGCAATACGGAGACTAACCCAAGGGAGCAACTAAAGGCAATCACCTTGAGGAGTGGGAAAGAGGTTGAGAGAACTCTCCCTCTAAAGAAGACAAAAGAAGCACCCGAAGTGGAAGAAGTAGGGGGAGAAGCACCAAAAGAGAAAGAGGTGGCACCACCACCCTACAAACCAAGGATCCCCTACCCTTCAAGGTTGAAGAATGACCAAGACAATGAGCAATACAAGAAATTCCTGGGCATCTTCAAACAATTGCACATCAACATACCATTTGCGGAAGCATTAGCCCAAATGCCCAAGTACGTGAAGTTTCTAAAGAACCTCTTAACCAATAAATGGAAGTTGGAGGAGAGTGCAGCTGTAGTTCTTGATGCTAATTGCTCGGCCGTCTTACAAAAGAACATGCCGAGTAAGAGAAAAGATCCCGGGAGTTTCATCATACCTTGCAACATCGGCAATTTAGGTGAAGAGATGGCATTGGCCGATTCGGGGGCAAGTATCAATGTCATGCCCTATACCTTCTTCCAAAAGCTAGGCTTGGGCGAGCCTAGACCCACTCGGATGACACTTTAACTTGCGGATCGATCGGTGAGGCATCCGAGGGGAATTATGGAAGACCTCTTGGTAAAAGTAGACAAGTACATCTTTTCGGTGGACTTTGTTGTGCTCGATGTGGATGAGGATGTCGAAGTACCGCTGATTCTTGGAAGGCCGTTCTTACGCACTTCCAAAGCTTTGATAGACATGGACGGTGGAGAGCTCACACTTAGAGTTGGAGATGACAAGCTCATCTATCGCCTCGCCGAAGCCATGAGACATTCTCTTGATTTTGATGACACTCTATATTATCTTGATGCTACTGATGAGTGTATTGATGAATATGTGCTGGAAATATTGAACCCGGATCCATATGAAGGATGGCCGGACCAAGATGTGGAGATCAAAGAAGAAGAGGTACTTTTGCTTGGTCCAGTCCAGACAGACGTCAAGATGGAGAAGGGGCGTATGAAGAAGATGCTTCGGAGGTTGAAGAGGTTGAAAAGACGCCACAAGAAGAACCCCAACAAGAAAAGGGATGAACATTCATAGAGTAAGGGTGTTTCACCCGTTTGTGGTAACAAATTCGACAACTCTCCCTCTACTCTACAAAGATTATGTAATGCATGCTTTCAGGTTGTAGGGAAGAGGGTAACTTCTATTCATGAACCTCGGTAAGGTAAGATCAGGTATGTCAAGCTAAGTGACGTTAAACAAGCGCTTCTTGGGAGGCAACCCAAAGTTTTACAGTTTTTCTAGGACCTAGTTTAGTTTTAGGTTGAATAAAAGTCTTAGTTTTGGTGTCCTGAAGTTTTAATGCATGTGTTGCGATTTTTGGTGTGGATTGTTGGCGTTTTCGTGTGCCTTAATGTTAATTGACGAAGTTTAAGTCGGTTGAATGTGTTTTCGATGGTCTCTGGTCCTGTTTTTATGATTTGTACAGGCTCTAAGTGGTTTAAAAGAGTTTCTGAATTTTTAGAAAAGTCTGTGAATTTTTTTAAGTAAACCAGAGAAAACACACGGCCGTGTGGAATTTCCACACGGGCGTGTGTTACCAAATCAGAACTCAACCAGTGGGGTGTGTGTGCCCCTGTGAACAACCTCAGAAGGGGCACACGGCCGTGTGGAATCTCGTAGAAGTTAAACTCCTTTTTCCAGAGAGTCCACAGGGGCATGTGGGTGCCCCTGTGAGTGCCACTGTGCTATTGCACATGGCCGTGTGAAACTCTGCAAAGAAAACCTTTCTTCCCGAGAATACACAGGGGTGTGTGTGTGCCCCTATGGGAGAACTTGTGAAAGGCACACGGCCGTGTGGATTATTCACACGGCCGTGTGGAATACTTAGCGTTTCTTGGGCGAGTCAGAGAGGCCACAGGGGCGTGTAGGTGCCCCTGTGGCCGGCCTTGTGTTCTTGGCCAGGTTTGGCACACGGCCGTGTGAAATTTTTCAGAGACTTTCGAAGTTTTCCCGTAAAGCCACAGGGCCGTGTGGGTGCCCTTGTGGATTACCCTGTGAAGGCACACGCCCGTGTGGGATACTCACAGGGCCGTATAGGGTAGTTCAGAGAGCGACCAGAGTGAGCGCAAGGGCGTGTGTTGGCCCCTGTGAACCCTAATTTCAGAGGCACACGGCCGTGTGAATTCCCAGAACTTCAAAAGCCGCGCGTTTTCATTTATATTTCATTCGTGCCTCTTGATTCTTCCACTCTAAACTCCTCTCTTACCCTCTCTACTACTTTCCTGACCGTCTCAGAGGATTTTTGTGATTTTATTGGAGTTTTTCCGGCCGATTCTAAGTATTCCTTCATCCACTCCGTTGGTAAGGACTTCAAAGCCTTCTTCTTCGTCAATTCTTAATTTGATTCGTTCTGTTGGGTGGTTTCTCTTGTTTTAAATGCTTATTATGTGTGCGAACATGTTTAGAGATGAATTAGAACGAATTACAATGTAAATTTTGGATTTTTAGCCCCCACGGCGGTGGGCTCTGTCCGCCAGAAGCTCTACACGGGCGTGTGGAAATTCCACACGGCCGTGTGGATTTCTGCAGATTGTTTTGTTTAACTGTTTTTAATCGATTCTCTTTTCAATCTTGCAGATATGGCTTCAAGGTCCAAGAAATCGGCTGGGAAGCGCTCCCGTGAGCCCACACCCCCTCCAGAGGAGACCGAGTTCAGTATACCTGAGCACTAGGCCAGGTTGGAGCGGTTATCTACACTGCGGTTTGGCCAGTCACGATACCCCGACCTGAGTATTATCAGAGGGATTCAGGGGTGTGACAGTATTGGCGACGAGGTTGAGGAGCTACTCTCGGTAGGTAGTTGGAGGAGATTACTGAGGATCAGAGATCCAGCCATTCGAGAAGTGACACTTGAGTTCTTGGCCTCGTTCGAGTTTGACAGATCGTACAGGGACTTCTCTACTCCTGACGCGATTCAGTTCAGGGTATTAGGCCAGCATTTTAGCCTTAGTGTGACCCAGTTTTTGATCCATATGGGATTATATGACGAGGCTTATATACAGACAGAGGAGTATGAGGGTCTTCCTACCTACTACCCGGGCAGGCTTACCCCACAGAGGGCCTACAGGGATTTATGCAGAGAGGGCCAGTATGAGCCAGGGGTCTCGAAGGCCACGTGCTTATCCCGCCCAGCCTACAGATACGTACATGCCATTCTGAGTAGATCAGTGAGTGGCCGGGGTGATAGCACTGGAGTTCTGAGCCGACAAGAGCTTCTCTATCTATACTCTATGGCTTAGAGGGTACCACTCCACCTAGGGCACATCCTAGCAGAGTATTTGCGCCATCAGGGCCAGTACCCTAGGGTGGGAGTGATCTTCGCAGGACCCTACATTTCGAGACTTCTGATCGGGACGAGTCTCAGAAACGGAGTGCGAGGGGGCAGAGAATGATGGGGATGATCCGCAGAGCGTGATCAAGGACCTATACTTGGATCATACCCCAGTCAAATCAGGCAGAGGGGTCACAGGCAGCCTTGGAGCCACCCCCGACAGACACAGAGGCCGAGGCACCACCCACATCACCGGAGCCACCTACGGTGCGCATTTTCTCTCCCTCCTGAGGCCAGGATAGGTTAGAGCGCCTCGAGAGTGCAGTAGGGGTGCTACAAAACGAGGTGGCCGAGATGAGGGCCACACACGCTGCACAGCACTTAGAGACGATGACGAGGCTCGATGCCATACAGAGACTACTCGAGCAGGCCATGTCATCACCATTCGTAGTGCAGCCCCGGGCCCCCACTCCTCCACCACCATCACCCCCAGCACCAGCAGCAGCAGCAGCAGATCCACAGACATATTCAGAGCCTCTAGCAGCACCAGAGGCCACCACTGAGGACACCGACGCTGAGGCGTCTTAGTTTTAGCTTTTATTTGTTTTTTGATTTCCATTCTTGTACTTTTTATTATATTTTGGACTTGTAGTACTCAGAAAGGATTCTCCTTTTGAGTTTATCTTTTAGTTTGCTTTTCTTTTTTATCTCGAGTTGTATTCATTGCTTCATATTTTATATACTCGAGTTTTTATTGAGCTATACTGAACCCTTGTGTATGTGTGCGCAGATGGTCTTGGATGAAAGGACTCTAGGGAATAGTCATAGACACGGCTATGTGACCGTGTGTGCTTCACAACCCATTGAGACTCAACTCTCAATGCACCTAGCTCCATCAAACGCAACACTTGGAGTTCAGGGGAGTAATGTTTCAATTGCCTACTTCCACACTAATTTTTTTACAATTCTTAACTTTTATTGTGCTTACATGCGTACATTAGGGACAATGTACATCTTAAGTGTGTGTGGGGGGGGGGGGGGGGGGGGGGGGGGGGGGGGGGGGAGTTCACATTGCACACACCTTTACTTGTGCGTTCAATTGCTTATGCTCATGTAGCCTATGGCGGTTCACCTTAGTTGCAACGGTTGTATTCTTATAGTTTAGGAGAATTTTTAACATTGTATACTATCATGCTCTAGTTTCTCCCTGAATTTTAGGGAATTTTTGCTCGATTATCTTATATTGCACAACTTACTCTTGAAATCTTTTGGAAACTCAATCTTGAAGTTTTTAAGGACAAGTTTATCATCGTTCTTAGTTTTACTAAGGAAAATGCATATATAAAAAAAATGAAAAAGATGAAAAAACTGAAAAAAGAAATATATATGGAAAAGAGAAGAAAAAAAAATACATATGACTTTTTTTTTGAATAGTTGCTTTGTTTTATGTATGCATTTGGGGTGGAAAGAGCTACCACCTATGAAGTATGTAGCTACTCTCATAAGTCGGATACAAGTTATGCCCTAATGAGAGAAAGAGCTATCTTATGGGATGCGTGAAAGCTACTACCCTGGTAGAAAGAGCTACCTCCTCGAAAGTGTGAAAGCCACCTTTGGCGGCCGCCTAGGATAGGGCTACCTTCAAAGATGTGTGAAGCTACTACTTCCTTCTCTCTTTAGTTTTGTTTTTGTATATAAATAAGTACTTTCTAACAAATGTTTGAGGAGTACTCGTTGGTTCTCTTGAGTGAAATCGCACACACTAACACATTTTCGAGTTTTTATCCTTTTTTATTCGAGTTTTTAGCTAGAGCAATGATAACCTCATGCATTGTTTTGATTTCCCCTTACTTGTAGAATGCTTCTTTTGCATATTTTTGGTGACTCTAGGGTTATTATGTTTCTTTGACATTGTTATTATGCTTTTCCATTATTGATGAATAAGAATTGAGTTTCAATCTTGATTTTATCTTGCTATTATTTTCCCTTAGATGTGACACTAGGGTTGAGAACAATCTAGGTTTTCCTTGGGAGGTTTGACAACTCTTATAGGATTAGACTCTTTAAGATTGAAGTGGGTTGAGAGGGAGAGTTGTGAGGTAGCGATGTACACTTTTCCCCTCCGGTGGGATTTCTCCCTACCTCCGTTTACTTGATTTATTAGCGGTCGAAATAGAGTGAAGTGCTAGGTAGATATACTCCCATGGGGCTTAGTTACGCGAGTAACGGAGTGAAGGGTTGAAGTGAATCCTACGCACTGGGGCTTAATCGAGACTAGTGTTCTTCCTCCTGGACCAAAAGGTAAGAACTACACATAGGAACAGGTTTTGTCACTAGGAGTCCCTAGAACTTAATGCAATTCCACGTAGTGTGAGGTTTAGGTAGATGTACTCCCCTGGGGCTTAATCGTGCGAGCGATAGAGTGAAGGGTCGATGTGAATCCTAATACCGGGGCATAATGTTGGCGTTAGTCACGGTTGTTCTTAGGTTTTTGACCGTGAGTCTGAGGATTTCCTCGACTCAATTGACATCAATAGGAGAGTATAATAGCATAGTCTTGCACTAGAAGCATAGATCCTAGAGGTAGCTTGTCCGGATACCCCGCTTCATTCATTGTTAAATCCTCTCTATTTTCTTTTACTTGCACTTTCTCATCTTCCATCTTTCTATTTAATTTCTCGTCTTTTAGTCTAATTGTTTCCATAATTCACTCATCGAATCAATTGATCACTTTTCCGTACTTCGCATAGTTTTAATAGTGAAATCTCGTATTCTAACTCCCTATTCCCTGTGGATTCGACTACCCTCTCACCGGGGTAACTTTTATTATTTTGACAAACCCGTGCACTTTCGGGCCGCCTATCATGACTATCATCCTTTCTTTAATGCCCAAGTTCAGACCAACTTCAAATTTGGAACAAAGAACCTCCTCTGTAGGTGCTAATTTAGGAACAAAAGTAGCCAAATCCTTCAACTCTGTTTCATATTCTGTAACTGTCCTATTCCCCTGAACCAATCTCATAAACTCATGCCTCTTCTGATCACGATGGAATCTAATGTAGTACTCTTCATCAAATGTAGCAGTCACCCTTGAGTCTGGTAGCAAATCCTATAGGACCTACTCTGTAACTGTCCTATTCCCCTGAACCAATCTCACAAGAAATCTGTCCAAGTGACTTTCCCAAAGGACCTACTCTTCAAGCTTTCACACCAAATCCTAGCTCGGCCCTCAAGTAGTCTGGTAGCAACCTTGAGTCTCATCTTATCTCCTAAACTCATATCATCAAATGTAGCAGTCACCATCTTGATCCACTCCTTAGCAATCATGGCATCACTGGTGCTATCAAAAGATCCACATCCAAGCTGTCGGGCTTCCTTCGAAAGCTTGGACAAAGCTAGAGACTGACTGGATCCACTGGGCTCTGCTGGTGCATGCTGGGCTGCTGGGGCCTTTGGGGGTGCTGATGTCGGTGTTGGGGTAGGTGGAGCTTGTCCACCAAAATTCCTCTAGTAATCTAGGAAGTCCTGATACTCCTGGTAGGTAGGTTGCCTTCCCTTCGTAGCCCAATGAGCCCTGAAGGCTTCTAGTGCCTCTGGAGTTGGAACAGAACCAGGCACTAGAGCAGCTCCCTGAACCTCAGGGGCGTGCACTAAAGCTACCATGGCAGGATCATGCCCTGAAATGGCATCTTGCCTAGGTGACGACAGAGAGGAAGGCGGGGATGGCTCTCCTCGCCTCCCACGCCTCTGCTCTCTCGGTGTAGCAACAGCAGGGGGAGTGGTTCTCCCACGGCGAGTGCGTGAACGCTGTGCTGGCATTCTACTGAAAAGAAAACACAAGACACTCTTTAGAATCAATTCCTACATGCAACAATGCTATATGCAACTCTACTGGGATCCACTGGGATCCTATATAAAATTCTTAAAAAAATTGTTCTCTAGTTTTGGAACCCCTAGGGCAACCATAAGTGACCGGGGAACTCATTTTTGCAACTCTAAATTTGAAAAATCTCGTAAACAAGTGGTCAAGTTGAAGTGTCAAACAGGGAGTTGAAACGGATCTTGGAAAAGACTGTTAACCACCACCGAAAAGATTGGGCACACTAGCTAGAGGATGCGCTTTGGGCATACAGAACTGCATTCAAGACCCCTACTGGATCAATGCCCTACCGCTTGGTCTATGGAAAGCCATGTCATTTGGCACTGGAACTAGAACACAGAGCCTATTGGGCGATAAAGCAACTTAATTTTGACTCCCATCTTTGTGGTCACAAGAGAACATTTCAATTGAATGAGTTAGAGGAATGGCGAGCTTTGGTATATGAAACTTGTCACCCCCCGACCCGCGCGTCCCAAGCATGACATACCGCCAGGACAACCCAGGGGAGGTCTAACACTACCTTAACCCTAGGTAGCCGTAAGGCTAACCTGTTTCATGTACAATGCATCTATAATCACAATACATAACTCAACTACAAATACTTGTATTACTTATAGAAGGTATAACACACTGATACACATAGCAAAGGGGTACATAAGGAAGATAATAATGATAATAACCACCCCAGATAGAGGATACACTCCTCAAACAAAACAAGAACTAGACTGGCATACAAGGTGTTACGAGCATGGAGAAGACATGATAGGGTTCAATAATACATAGTGGATCCCTAATAATACATGCCAAGGCATAAATAACATACATAACCCCAAAATGAGAAGACAATGATGACTTTAGCCAAGCACTTCACGTCTTCACCCCTGTGCTGTGCTAACACCTGGGAGGAAGAAAGAGGGGGTGAGTAACTATGTTACTCAGTGAGGGGTTAGTCACAAGACTATAGCCCAAGCATGATCATATAGAGGTAAACATCATAAAAATATTTCAATGCATAACAAAATGAAAAACACTTTGAATAGCAAATACCTCATAAGAACATAGCTTTTCTCATTGAAATACAAATAGAAGTTCTTTGAAATCATCAAGAAAACACATGCCATCCTGGACCTAGCATAAGCATAATACTTATTGATAGTTTCAAATATCAAGATACTTAGAAATAAGTAATTCAACTTTCTCAAATAAACAATAATGTCCAGAATGGCCTCAAAATCCTCCGTCGCTAAATGTGGCCTTGGTTAGGTCTGGAGCTACCAAGATGCGCGTATCTTGGCATTGGCCGCTGGGAAGTTCGTGTGGTGACTCCGAACAACCCAACTATATCCATGTTAGGACTCTACGCTCCCACCTGACATGGCATAACCGTTTTTAACAGTATTCCACGCCACCTCAATATAGGTCAGCCCGTGGAAACCATCCCTTTCTTACTGCAGCAAATTCTGGAGCTCGGCTCCCATGTCACCAACAAATGATTTAAACAATAACTTAGCCCTTAGGCTCAATATATACATCATGATAGCATAATCTCAATAAGAGACAATGAATGTTTACAATGGCAATTCTCACCCCAAGGGGATCAATTTGATCATAATATTAACAATGAAACCACTTTTCATTAAAAACATCATAGGAAGATGTCTTTTGGGAATGCACATCAACATTGACTTAACACAATGAAATCAACTTGGTTTCACATGCTTTTTGGTCATCAAAATGAGAATATCAATTCTCTTGAAAACATGACTTAAAACATGTATTTTGAACATAGAGTTCCAAATCATAATCAACATATATATATGCATACATATGTATTGTAAGAATTCAGGAGATAAGCCAATTTCATAAATCCTCATGATTCAAATATTTAGTCAAAGCTTTCAAGGAAATTTAGCAATAAGGAATCCATCATTCAAATAGGCAATTCAAATAACAAATATCATGCATGAGTCATAGTCCAATGTTAGTAATTTTCCCACTCACTAACTTGGCAAGGAAATGCCTCAAAATCACTTCCCCACCGGTTCTTTGCCCTTACTTGAAGCTTCACCTCCTAGAAGCCATTAAACACCCAAAATAAGCAATCAAACATCAACAAACAATTGATTAACTAGAATGAAGGAATATGCTCAAAAATGGGGAATGGTTGCTTGTAGGGTTTGCTAAACACCATAGCAAGAAGTTATAGCAAGGAGGAGACCTCTCACAACTCATAAAACCAACAAGGCAAGAATGACCTAACATGGTTGATGCTACAGTAATTAAGGGATTAGGGTTTTCAAGGTTCATGGATTTCATGAATTCAAGGCCATACAACTCAATACAATAAATCCTCACAAGATTTGCCATCAAAGAGGAAGAAAAAGAGGTAACAATCATGCTCTCAAAAGGGTTCATGATCAACCCTAACCATCATCATCCAAGGACAAAGAAGAAGGAACAAATGGATGAAGTTATACCTTGATCAAATAAATGAGCAACTTGTTGATTTGAGTTTCAAGCTCAAAAACTCCTTCTAGATCAGCCTTAGAACCCCAAGAGATGATGGAGGAGGAGAGGAGAAGGAGATAGAGGAGTTTGGAAGAAGAAAATGAAGAAAAAGGGCTAGAAATGGGTTTTATAAGCCAAACAATCGAAGACGTGCGGGTTGTGTGCGGGCTGCGCAGTGCCCGCATGCCCTAGGCAGAAGGGTGTGCGGGATGGTGTGCGGCCGGCACACCAGGCCACACACCCCTCTGCCTGGGGTGTGCGGCCACTTGTGCGACCCTCACAGGAGGCCGCACAGCTCCCAAGAAGGGTTGTGCGGCCTGTGCACAGCCCGTACAGGTTTGTGTGGCCTGTGCAGAGCCCACGAACACTAAAATTGTCTCTGAAACACCCTCAAACACTCGACGAACAACTCCAAAAGCTCGACCCAAAAAAACAAAGAACACTCAAAGGGAAAACGATGACAATACTTAAGAAAATCGAAACAACAAACAAGGGCAAAGAGACCGAAACTCAACAAAACTTCAGTCCGGTACAAAGAGAAGATGAAGGAATACCATGACCGGCACATTAAGCAACCTAAGTGCTTCCAAGGTGGTGATCAGGTAGTTCTTTTCAATGCAAGGTTGGGTCTTTTCCCCGAGAAATTAAAATCGTGATGGCAGGGACCACATACGGTCACTCAAGTATTTCCTTATGGCGCCATTGAGATATCTCATCCACAGCATGGGACGTTCAAAGTCAATGGACATCGGTTGAAACATTACATCCCGGGTAATAACTCTTCACTGAAGAATAGAGGTATCTCCCATCCCTTTGTCCCACCATGAGTATGAGGTAAAACATGTCGAGCTAAAGATGTTAAACAAGAGCTCCTTGGGAGGCAACCCAAGCATTTGAATTCCTTGCTAGTTCATTTTCGTATTTTTAGTTTGTGTGTTCATGTGCTTTTCGTATTTTTGAAGTGTTAGTGCTTGTTGTTCTTTGAATTGTAAGTGTGTCATTGTGGTTGTTTAGCTATCTTTCGCAATTTTTTTTGATGATGATCTTCAATGGTTGTCATGTGCTCTTTAATTTTTGATTCTTTGTGACGCATCAAAGTTCATTTTCTTATTGGTTGTTGGTGATTTCGGCTTGTTTTTCATGAGTTTTTTTGGATGTTTGGATGAGTCTTTGAGGTAAAATCTGGAAAACGGTCGTTTCTTGACCGTATACTGATAAGTGCTTGTGTTATAGTACCGCAAAGTGTTATTATCTTACATTGAGTATATCTTTTATCAGGTTTTATCACTAAATGGCATGCATTTGTGTATTCTTGTGCATTGAAGGTTTGTGGGGCTAAATTGGAGAAGAAGAACGAAATTAGGTCGTGTTCGCCGATGTTGGGAAGTTGTCGGACCAAGTATGGAACAAGGCACGAGCTTGGACTTGTGAGTGTGTGCCAACCTCCTTTGGAGGAGCACAAAGGCAGTCACATTCACAACAAGTCTAACTCGTGTAGCTTAGAAGAACTTCACCAAGAAGGAGACTTGGAGCAATCGGCACGACCTACCATTGTTTGTGTGCCCAATCAATGGCCTCGATGAAGAACAACGGATTCGGGAGCATTTCGGTGAGTACTGTAGCAGCGTTGTAGCTTTGTTACTGTATCAAAACACTGTAGCAAGCTGCTGTTCATTTTCTACCGAAAATCAGGGTTTTAGAGGATTCACACAGGCGTGTGGAAATTCCACACGGCCGTGTGAATTGATTTTTCAGCCAGACAAAAACTTCACACGGGCGTGTGGAAATTCGACACGGCCGTGTGAAGCCCCCGATAAGTCTGATTTTAAAGCCGCGATTCAACATTATAAAAGGTGATTTTGGAGACCTTTTGGGATTTGTTTTGACCTATCTTTCTCCTTAACTTTGGAGGAGTGCGGCTAGGGTTTTGGGGAGGATTTCGTGGAGGTTTAGCGCGCGTCATCCGCATCGTCAACGACGTTCGACGACCGCACAAGACCACGGCAACACCATATACAAGGGGGTTTTCATCAATGTCTTTGATTTGTACTTTCTTTTCTATTTTGATGAACATGTATAGCTCCATGAGGAGCTAAACCCCTTGAGGGTATTCGGACTTGTAAACTCTAGGGTTATTATGTTTCTTTGGCATTGTTATTATGCTTTTCCATTATTGATGAATAAAAATTGAGTTTCAATCTTAATTTCATCTTGCTAATGTTTTCTCTTAGATGTGACACTAGGATTGAGAACAATTTAGGTTACCCTTTGGAGGTGTGACAACTCCTTTAGGATTAGACTACTTACGATTGAAGAGGGTTGAGAGCGAGAGTTGTGAGGTAGTGATGTACCCCTTTCCCCTCTGACGTGGTTTCTCCCTACCTCCATTTCCTTGATTTCATAGCGGTCAAAATAGAGTTAAGTTCTAGGCAGATAAACTCCCCAGGGGCTTAGTTACACAAGTAACAGAGTGAAGGGTTGAAGTGAATCCTACGCGCTGGGACTTAATCTAGACTAGAGTTCTTCCACCTGGACCAAAGGGTTAGAACTACACATAGGAACAGGTTTTACCACTAGGAATCCCTAGAGCTTAAAGCAATCCCACGTAGTGTGAGGTTTAGGTAGATAAACTCCCCTGAGGCTTAGTCGTGCGAGCGACAGAGTGAAGGGTAATGTGAATCCTAATACTGGGGCATAGTGTTGGGGTTAGTCACGGTTGTCCTTGGGTTTGGGACCGTGAGTTTTAGGATATCCTCGACTCAATTAATATCAATAGGGAAGTATAATAGCATAGTCCTGCACTAGAAGCATAGATCCTAGAGGTAGCTTGTCCGGATACCCTATTTCATTCATTGCTAGTCCTCTCTATTCTTTTTTACTTGCACTTTATGATCTTCCATCTTTCTATTTAATTTATTGTCTTTTATTCTGTTTGCTTCTACATTCACTCATTGATCCAGATATTTCTTTTCCATACACCGCATAGCTTAATTAGTAAAATCTCATATTCTAAATCCCTATTCCCTGTGGATTCGACTACCCTCTCACTAGGGTAAATTTTATTACTTCGACAAACCCGTGCACTTACGGGATACACGTAAGGGGTCTTGACAACATGCTTGTATATGCATCCAGAAACTCATGCGGGAGACCATGCGCCCGCATGAGTGCTCATCATGCCCAACCCGAGACTCATGCGCGCGACTATGCGCCCGCATGAGTGCTCGGCATTGGCAGGTTGAGACTCATGCGGCCAACCATGCGGGCGCATGGCTGGCCGCATGGTTGGCCGAGTGCTTTAACCCCTCTCTTCACTCCATGTTCTCACTATTCACTCATTTTCTCATCTTCTTCTCCTCATCTACTCTCCATATCTCCATCATTTTCCTTCATTCTTTTTTCACTAAAAAGTTCTCCTCATCCACTTCATCATCACTTTGGTGCCCTAGCTTGAGGTAAGCTCCATAACTCTCCATTCCTAGGACTTTTCTTTGTGTTTTTGTGCTGATTTTCTTGGGAATGTTGTTGTGAATGCTTCTTATAAATGTTTGCTTTGATTCTAAAGCTTTGTAAACTTGGTTTGCTACTTTTACAAGAAGAGACTCTTGCCAAATTTTCCCGGATTTACTGTAGCAATACTTAGAATTCAGCCCTTTCATTTCATTGAGCATTCTTTTCATATATTTTTGGTTTGATGAAGCTTGTATGGTCTTGTAGGGATGCCGACCAAGCATGTGGCTTCAAAGCGAGCCCAGAGGAGTTTTCCACAGCCCGCCTACGAGCCAAGATTCACCGACGATGTCCATAAGACCCGTTATGCCCTATTGTCGAGGAAGAACTTTGGCATTGTCTGAAATATTGACTGTAGTAGTTCTAATGTAGCAGTTTACGCAATTTTTAGGATTTCTTAGAATTCTTCTCTGCCCGCATACCGACCGCAGGCCAGGTCGCATGGTTGCCTTAAATCGGTTTTTAAGGCACTTTTTGGAGCATTTTTTATGGTTCTCTTGGGAGCTTCACTTCACCACCTTGATTTGAGAGTTTGAGGCCATGTTTTGGAGGAGATTCTTGAGAAGAGGATGATAGGAAAAGCATGACACGATGAGTCCACACCTTTGATCCACATTTGAGAGGAAGATCGACGAAGGAAGCCACTCCTTGGGTGGCATCCTTGGAAGCATCATTCGGCCTTGATCTTTTGAGAGGGTGTTCTCTTTATGTTATTTGGTTATTTTGATGTATTTTCATGCTTATTTTGTGATCATGAGTAACTAAACCCCAAGGTCACCGGATGTAGTTGAACCTTGGTTGAACTTGTGTTGTTTGGATGCTTGACTTAGTATTTGCATTTGTTTTGGTTTGTGATCCATGTTTGATGTATCTTGAATGCCTTGGTATGTATGAGAACTGTATGTATCAATTCCAAGAAAATACTAGGTTGCATGACCATTGCCCTAGTATTAGGCTCACCAAGCTTGGAAGGGAATACATGTACGAGTACATCGTGACCATCGGGTATTTGTAACCCTCCATTTGTTAGGGTTTCCCTTGATTGTGTCTCAAGCCTAGCTTGAGAAATCCACTACCCCCAATGCGATCGTAGGAGGATTTGGGCGGAAGTAATTCCGTATTCCAATACTCGTACCGGTTTAGGGACCAAACAACGTGACCATCGGGTTGGTCTAATTTAGGGTTTCTCGGTCCAAACCACCCACGTTCATGCATGGTAGGGCATCCTTAGCACTTTATTAGCCCCCGAGGGAATCCTCAACAGTGACCATTTCCTCGCCTTGATTTCCTTCCGTATTTGTATTTACTATTTACATGCTATTTACATCCATTGATTACTTGTAGTTCTCTCTTTCATGCGATTGCTAAGGTTAGACAACATTGTGATAAGGAAATAAGAGTAGATTCTCGGGCCCTTGGGAATACGACCCCCTCGTGCTCGCGCGAGGTGTATTACTTGGCAACCCCGTGCACTTGCGGATTAGCAAACACACTCACCATGGGGAATGATGGAGTTATGATTGAAAATGAGGTTCAGTGCGTGGAAGATGTTTTGAATAGTAATAGCTCATCAGAAGTGGCAGACAGTAACATCGAGGAGGCTGATCTTGTAAATTATCCGAGGCAGAAGTCATCGATCGAGGACCCCCCAGAATTCGAGTTAAAACCTCTCCCTCAACATCTGGAGTACGCTTTCTTGGAATAAAGATCCAAACTTCTAGTAATTGTTGCTGCAGACCTAACAATTGAGCAGAAGGAGAGGCTCTTAAGTGTACTGAAGAAACACAAAAGGGCTATTGTTTGGAAAATTTTTTATATTAAAGGAATTAGCCCATCTTTCTACACACATAAAATTCTCATGGAAGATAATCAGCAACCCAAAGCGATCACCCAGTGAAGGCTTAACCCCGACGTGAAAGAAGTAGTGAAGAATGAGGTTATTAAGTTACTTGATGTAGGCATTATCTACCCCATTTCAGATGGCGCATAGGTAAGCCCAATGGAGGTTGTGCCCAACAAGGGAGATATGACAGTTATGACCAATGAGAAGAATGAGCTTGTACCTACCCGAACAGTCATGGGTTGGAGGGTTTGCATAGATTATAGAAAACTCAATAAAGCCTCCAGGAAAGATCATTTCCCTTACCTTTCATCAATTAGATGTTTCAGCGGCTCGCAATGTACTCTTACTACTATTTTCTGGATGGCGTCTCTGGATACTTTCAGAATCTCATCACCCCGGAGGATCAGGAGAAAACCATCTTCACTTGCCCTTACGGTACATTTGCTTATCGATGGATGCCTTTTGGACTTTGCAATGCACTGGCTACTTTTCAAAGATGTATGATGGCTATTTTTAATGATATGGTGGAGGATATTATGGATGTTATTATGGCAACTTTTTTATTTTGGTGATTCATTTAAGTTGTGCCTCAAAAATCTCTAGCGCGTGCCCTATGCAGGTGTGAGGAGACCAATTTGGTGCTTAGCCGGGAAAAGTGCCACTTCATGGTTAGGAAAGGCATAGTGCTTGGTCATAAAATTTCACAGAAGGGAATCGAAGTGGACAAAGAGAAAGTTACTACCATCAAGAAACTTCCCCCTCCTACATCAGTGAAAGTAATCAGAAGCTTCTTAAGACACGCCGGATTTTATAGGAGGTTTGTGAAAGATTTTTCTTCAATTACCCGACCGTCAACTAAGTTACTTGAAAAGATGCTCCTTATGAGTTCAATGATAATTGCATGAATGGTTTCCTCGCCCTAAAGAAGAAACTTGTAGAAGCGCCAATTGTGGTTTCCCTAGACTGGAATCTACCATTTGAGTTAATGTATGATGCAAGTGACTTTGCAATGGGAGCTGTGCTTGGGCAGTTATGAGATAATCACTTCCATCCCATCTACTATGCAAGAAAAACACTGAACGATGCTCAAGAGAACTACACTACTATAGAGAAAGAGATGCAACCTGTTGTCTTTGTATTTGATAAATTCCAGTCATATTTGGTGCTATCGAAGGTGATAGCGTACATGGACCATTCTGCAATGAATTACTAGTTGACCAAGTCAGATGCTAAGCCTCGACTGATCCGTTGGATTTTACTGCTACAAGAGTTTGATCTGGAAGATGAAACACCATGGTTTGCTAACTTCGTGAACTACTTGGCGGCAAAAATGTTCCCGAAATGGCTTACCTATCAGCAAAGAAAGAAATTTTTCACCGACTTGAAACACTACATATGAGAAGGCCCATACCTATTCAAGGTGTGTTCCAATCAAGTTATTAGGAGATGTGTCTCAACAGATGAGGGCATGACTTTTTAATGCATTGTCATTCAGGACCCACAGGGAGCCACTACAGTGGAAACAGAATAGCTAAGAAGGTTCTCAATGCAGGATTCTATTGGCCAACCATATACCAAGATGCACAAACCCTTGTATGGCATTGTGACAGGTGCTATAGAGCAGGTAATATCTCAAAAAGAGATGAAATGCCACACAATTGGAACCAGGCCTGTGAAGTATTTGATGTTTGGGGGATCGATTTCATGCGATTGTTTCCTAGCTCTTAAGGAAACAAATTTATTCTAGTGGCGGTGGATTATGTCTCTAAGTGGGTGGAAGCACAAGCTTTTCCGTCCTGTGCTGCGAGAGTGGTGGTCAAATTCTTGAAGAAATTGTTTTCCTGGTTTGGAACACCTAGGATGATCATAAGTGACCGAGGCACCCATTTCTGCAATTCTCAATATGAAAAAGTACTTAAAAGATATGGGGTATCTCACAGAGTGTCAATAGCTTATCACCCTCAAACCAGTGGCCAAGTGGAGGTATCAAACAGCAAATTGAAGCGAATCTTGGAGAAAACTGTCAAGCATCACTGAAGAGATTAGGCAGATCAGCTTGATGACACATTCTGGGCATATAGAATAGCTTACAAGACACCTATCGGAGCAACACCTTATAGAATGGTCTATGGAAAAGCATGTCATGTACTTGTTGAATTGGAACATAAAGCTTATTAGGCCATAAAAATAATTAAACTTCGATCCTTATATGTGTGGCCACAAGAGGAAGTTTCATTTAAATGAGTTAGACGAATGGCAAGCCATGGCATATGAAAGTTTAGTGCATTATAAGTAGAGGACGAAGGGTACCATGATAGACATATCAAGCAAGCTAAGTGCTTCCACGAAGGAAACCAAGTGTTACTTTTTAACTCCAAGCTAAAGCTTTTCCCACGGAAGTTGAAATACAAGTGGCATGGACCATTTACAGTTTCACAGGTTTACTCCTGACAAGTGCTCATGTTATAATAATGCGAAGTGTTATTATCTTACAATGAGCATTAATTTCATCAGATTTTATCACTAAATAGTGTGGAATTGTGTACTCTTTTGCATTGTAAGGTTCTGAAGCTAATTTGGAGAAAAAGAAGCAAAGTTAGATCGTGTTCGCCGTTGTTGGGGAGTTTTCAGACCAAGCAAAGAACAAGGCATGAGCATAGACTTGTGAGTATGTTGATAAACGCCTAATTTTACGTATTATTTATGTATGTTCACATATAAATCGAGTATTTTTATATGTGTGGATGCCTGTTTTCAGTCTAAATTGGTTTATTTTGTGTTACAGGCATAGAAGATACCGTGGGGAGCTCGACAATGAGATTTTAGAAGAAATCGGCAGGAAAAAGGCCACTTTCGAGTCCCTGGCACTGTAGCAATTTTTATTGTAGCACTCACTGCAGCAACTTTCACAAAATTCGGGGTGCTACAGTGCCCGTATGCTGACCGCATGCCAGGCTGCATGGCATCCCGAGAATGACGTTTTAAAGGCTTAGAGTTTATTTTCTTGGAAGAGGGAGCCATAGTTCTTGTTCTACTCGCCACCACCTTCAAATGCGAGTTAGGAGTAGCTGTTGGAGGCCATTTCCAGGGAGAAAATGACGAGGAAAGTGACATACGATGAGATCCACCTTCTTGATCCACACTTAAGAGGAAGATTAACAAGGGAAGCCACTCTTTAGGTGGTGTCTTTTGAAACGTCATTCGGCCTCTATCTTTTGAGGAAGTGTTCTTATCATTGTATTTGGTTGTTTCCATGTATTTTCTTGGGTATTTTTTATTCATGAGCGACTAAACCCAAGGTCACCGGATGTAGTTGAACCTTGGGGGTGAACTTGTGTAGAATGTTTGATGCATTTGGGACTTGTTTGTGAACCTTGTTTGGTGTTTTTGAATGCTTGGTATGCATGAGAACTCGGTGTATCAATGTTTAGAAAATGCTAGGAAGCATGACCATTGCCCTAGTATTAGGCTCACCAAGCTTGGTAGAGATACATGTATGAATACGCCGTGACCATCGGGTTTTTGTACCCCCTCCATTGTTAGGGTTGACCTTGATTGTGTCTTCACCCTAACTTGAGAAATCTATCATTCCCATTGCAATCGTGTGAGGATTCGAGCAGAAGGAATTCTGTACTCGATACTTGTACCGGATTAGAGACCAATTTCCGTGACCATCGGGTTGGTCTAATTTAGGGTTTCTCGATCCAAACTACCCATTTGCATGCTAGTTAGGGCAACCTTCGCACTTTAGTAGCCCCTTGGGAATCCTCATCCATGACTCCTTCCTTACATTGTTCTTACCCTCCGATTATTGCTTCCACCTTAGAGCTCTTCAATTGCATTTTAATTGTGTTTTTACTTCTCTTTTCAAAACACTTGAATTGATCGGCCAAACAATCATACGAAGAGGAAGTAAGCGTAGATTCTTGGGCCCTTGGGAATACGATCGGCCACGCGTGCGTGAGAGTTATTACTTGGCGATCCCGTGCATTTGCCGGGACCACGAGTAATATCCGGAAAACATAGAGTTGGTTAATTTGGTCATTGTTTTGTTTCGTGTTTTTCATCATTGCATATATTTCACCTTTATTTCGTTTGCATTTTCATTTTCTTGTTTTCTGTGAATTCTAAGCCTTGACTTTTGTTATCTTGCGAGGTATCCATCTTATGACAAGAGCAAGCCAAGCGAACTTAGTTGAACCCGACGACGAAATCGAACGACCTTTACATCAACGGTTGAGAGAAGAAACGAAAAGTTCAAGGCAACAAGAAATTTGGGTTGAGTCTAGTGAACCATCTGTCATGGCCGAACCGAGAAGAACTTTGTCGAATTATGAGAGGCCTCAATTCACCGAGGAAGAATTCAGTGTGCAAGCGCCTACGGTGCTAACTAATAATTTTGAAATCAAGGCGAGCACAATTGGAATGATTCAAAATTTAGTTTAATTCGATGGGTTGGCCGATGAAGACCCACATGCCCACCTATCCTGCTTCCTCCAAATATGCTCCATTTTCAAGATTAACTCAGTTTCTGACAGCACCATAAGATTAAGACTGTTTCCATTCAGTTTGAGGGGAGCAGCATATCGATGGTTCACTTTGTTGGCACCTAGGTCGATCACTACATGGAAAGAGATGGTTGAGAAGTTACTTGCCCGTTATTTCCCAAGCAAGGCCGCATGACTCCGACAAGAGATTTCATCTTTTAGGCAAGGGGACAGTGAAACACTTTTTGAAGCACACGAATGATTCAAGGATCTCCTGTGCAAGTGCCCTTACCACAGATTCCCTGCTTGGATGAGAGTACAAATGCTTTGTAACGGGTTAAATTATGCTATGAGGCAACTCATAGATGCTGCAGGAGCTGGCTCACTGAGTAATAAGCTCCCTGAGGAGGCTGAAAAACTGATTGAAGACATGGCTAGTAATGAGCGCCATTAGAGTACTAGGCAGAAATCCCCAAAGGTGGTAGGTATTTATGAAGTTAGTGATCACACCGCTTTGATATATGTTTGAAGAATTTGGAGAGAGTGTTGATGAGATGTGAGGGAACAAACCTTGTGCTAAATTGGGAGAAGTGCCACTTCATGGTTCAGGAAGGCATTGTTTTAGGGCGCAAGCTCACTCGGATGGTTATGGAGGTAGACAAGGCAAAAATCAAAGTCACAGATAAACTTCCTCCACCAACAAATGTTAAGGGAGTTCAAAGTTTCTAAGGGCAATCCTTGACTAAGCTCCTCGAAAAAGATGCTCCATTCGATTTTGGGGAATAATGCACAACAACTTTTAATGTGTTAAAAGATAAACAAGTTCAAGCTCCAATTTTAATCACACCAGATTGGAATGAACCATTTGAGCTCATGTGCGATGCAAGTGACTATGGTATCGAAGTAGTTTTGGGGTGGAGGAAGGACAAGCAGTTCTAACCTATTTACTATGCTAGTAAGACTCTTTCAGGTGATCAGGAGAATTACACCACTACAGAGAAGGAGTTATTAGCAGTTGTGTTCACCCTCGATAAGTTCAGGCCGTATCTCATCTTGTAAAGAGTCATTGTGTTTACAGACTATTCAGCTCTCCGTTACCTCATGAACAAGGCTGATGTAAAACCAAGGTTGATCCGTTGGATATTACTCTTACAAGAGTTTGATATGGAGATAAAGGACAAGAAAGGAACTGAAAACGTGGTGGTGAATCACTTATCTCGGTTAGAGGACAGTATTGGACAAGAGCCATCAAGCAAGGAGATTAATGATTCCTTCCCGGAGGAACACTTGTATTCGATCCAGAACTCAGCATCATCAGTTGATACCCTATGGTTTGTGACAAGTGCTCGTGTTATAGTAATGCAAATCATTATTATCTTGCAATGAGCATTAATTTAATCAGATTTTATCACTAAAAAGTGTGCATTTGTTTACTTTTGTGTATTGCAGGGTTGTGAAGATAAAGTGAAGGAAATGAACGAAGTTAGATCGTGTTCGCCATTGTTGGGAAGATTCTTGGACTAAGTAAGGAGCACGGCATGAGTAGAGACTTTTGAGTGTGTTCCAACCTCCTTTGGAGGGGTACAAAGGCAGTCACATTCACAATAAGTCTAACTCATGCTAACAAGGAGAACTTCACCAATTAGGAGATTTGAAGTAATCGGCACGATCTACCGTTAATTGTGTGCCCAATTTAACAGCCTTAATAAAAAACGAGCAATTCGGGAGAGTTCATTGAGGCCGTTGAATTGGGCACAGTAGCTTGCTACAGGACTTGCTACAATCAACGGTAGATCGTTGAATTATCGCGAAACGCTACAGTAGCTTGCTACAATCAACCGTTGAATTGTCCCGAAACACTCCCTGACACGATCCCTTGCGTGTATCCCGCAAGTGCATGGGCTTATTGAAGTAATAAAATTACCCTGTGAGTGGGTAGTCGAATCCACAGGGAATAGAGATTTAAAACACAAGAATTCGCTATTTAGTTATGCGGTGTACGAAAAGTAATAATCGGAGTGATGAGTGAATTTATGGAAACAATTAGAATAAAAAGACAAGAAAGTAAATAGAGAGATGAAAGACAAGAGAAAAGCAAGTAGAAGTTAAAAGAGAAAGACTAGCAATGGATGAGATAGGGTATCCGGACAAGCTACCTCTAGGACTTATACTTCTAGTGCAAGACTATGCTATTATACTTTCCTATTGATGTTAATTGAGTTGAGGATATCCTTAAACTCACGGTCCCAAAACTTAAGGTCAACCATGACTAACCCCAACATTATGTCTCGGTATTAGGATTCACTACGACCCTTGACTCCTGTTGACCTGTCAACTAACCCGCAGGGGAATCTATCTTCCTAACCCTAACACTACGTGGGATTGCTTTAAGCTCTAGGGATTCTTAGTGATAAAACATGTTCCTCTATGTAGTTCTAACCCCTTTGGTCTAGGTGGAAGAACCGTAGTGTAGATTGAGCCCTAACACTCTATCTTGACCGCTAATTAACCAAGAAAACGGAGGTAGGGAGAAATCACACCGGAAGGGAAAGGGGTACATCGCTACCTTACAACTCTCCCTCTCAACCCTCTTCAATCTTAAGGAGTATAACCCTATAGGAGTTATCACACCTCTAAAGGATAACCTAGATTGCTCTCAACCTTAGTGTCACGGCTAAGGAAAAAACAATAGCACAAGATAATTAAAATTGAAACTCGATTTATTCATCAATAATGGAAAAGCACAATAGCAATGTCATAGAAACATAATAATCCTAGGGTTTTACAAATCCGAATACCCACGAGGGGTTTAGCTCCTCATGGATCTATACATGTTCATCAAAATATGAAAGAAAGAATAAAGTAAAAGCATTGATGAAAACCCCCTCGCGTATGGTGTGGCCGTGGTCTTGTAAGGCAGTCGAACATTGATGTTGATGCCGATGACGCGCTCCAATCCTCCAGAAAGTCCTCTCTGAAACCCTAGCCGCACTCTCCAGAAGTTTGGGAGAAAGATAGGTCAAAAAGATTCGTAAAAAGTCTCCAAATCGGGCTTTTAATAGGCTGAGTTTGGCTTTAAATTTGGACTTATCAGGACTTCACACGGCCGTGTGGAATTAACACACGGGCGTGTGAAGTTTCTGTCTACTAAAAAATTAATTCACACGGCAGTGTGTTAATTCCACACGCCTGTGTGAATTCTCTGGAATTCTGAAATTCGGCCGAAAGTAAACAGTAGCTTTCTACAGTGTTTTGCTACAGTACAAGCTACAGTGCTGCTACAATACTTGCCGAAAACGCTCCCGAATCCGTCTTTCTTCATCGAGGCCATTGAATTGGGCACACAATTAATGGTAGATTGTGTCGATTGCTTTAAGTCTCCTTCTTGGCGAAGTTCTATATAGCAACACGAGTTTAGACTTATTATGAATGTGACTGCCTTTGTGCCCCTCCAATGGAGGTTGGCACACACTCACAAGTCTAAGCTCGTGCGTTGTTCCTTGCTTGGTCCAAAAATCTCCCCAACAACGGCGAACACGATCTAAGTTCGTTCTTCTTTTCCAACTTGGCTCCACAAACCTATACTGCATAAGAATACACAAATGCACACTATTTAGTGATAAAATTTGATAAAATGTATGGTCATTGTAAGATAATAACGCTTCGCGTTACTATAACACATGCACTTATCAAACTCCCCCACACTTAAGCTTTTGCTTGTCCTCAAGCGAAAAATAAAACGTGAAAGTACTTGGGAAGAACAATTGAAAAGTGGTTAGCCTTAGGTTCACCAAAAGTATGCAAAGGAAGCATTCTACAAGTAAGGGGAAATCAAAACATTGCATAAGGATATCATTTCTCTAGCTAAAACCATGAATCTAAAGAGTCAATCAACTCGAAAATGTGTAAGTGTGTGTGAACTCACTCAAGGCAACCAAACGAGTACTCCTCAAACTCTTGTTAACAAGGACTTATTTATGTACAAAAAGCAATAGTGGAAGTAGTAGCTTCACACATCCTCGAAGGTAGCCCTTTACTAGGCGGCCGCCAAAGGTGGCTTTCACTCTTTCGAGGAGGTAGCTCTTTCTACCGGGGTAGTAGCTTTCACGCATCCCATGAGAGAGCTCTTTATCTCATTAGGGCATAACTTGTATCCGACTTATGAGAGTAGCTATATACTTTATGAGTGGTAGCTCTTTCTACCCCAAATGCATAAATAAAAGAAAGCAACTATTCAGAAACTCATATATATATTTTTTCATCTTTTTTCTTTTTCTCTCCTTATATATGCATTTTCAAAGGTACAACTAAAAATAATGATAAACATGTCCTTAAAAACTTCAAGATTGAGTTTCCAAAAGATTACAAGAGTAAGTTGTACAATATAGGATAATCGAGCCAATATTCCAAAAAAATTCAAGTAAAAACTAGAGCATGATAGAACACAATGTTAACAATTCTCCTAAACTCTAAGAATACAAATGTTGCATCTAAGGTGAACCGCCATAGGCTACATGAGCATGAGCAATTGAACGCACAAGTAAAGGTGTGTGCAATGTGATCCCCCCTCCCCCCACACACACACACTTAAGATGTACATTGTCCCCAATGTATGCATGCAAGCACAATAAAAAGAAAAAAAATTCACGCATTTTATGTAGGGGTAAACAATTGAAACATTACTCCCCTGAACTCCAAGTGTTGCGTTTGAAGGAGCTAGGTTCATTGAGAGTTGAGTCTCAATGGTTTTGTGGAGCACGCACAGCCCCATGACCATGCCTATGACTATTCCTTAAATTCCTTACTTCCAAGACCATCTGCACTCATCCGCAAGGGTTCAGTATAGCTCAAGAAAAACCAAAATAAAGTTCGAGTATATAAAGATATGAAAATAAAATACAACTCGAGACAAAAATAAAACAAAAATAAAAGCAAAACCAGAAGGAGAGTCTTTTCTTGGTACTACAAGTCCAACAGAGTAAGAAAATAAAAGTGCAACAGAAGTAAAATGAATAAAACTACGACGCCTCAGCGTCGGTGTCCTGCTGTGGATCCTCTGGTGGTGCTACTGCTGCTGGATCTGCTGCTGATGGAGACGGAGGTGGAGTCGGTGAAGGGACCCGTCGCGGTCGCACAATGGATCGTTCGAGCAACTAGATAACAGTGGCAAGCTGTGTTAATAACTGCGTGAACTGTGATGCCTGAGTGGCCCTCAACTCGGCAAACTCTGCTGCCTGTGCGACCCTTATCTCGGCCAGCTCTGCCTGCATAATACCCACAACACTCTCGAGACACTCAAACCTGTCCTGGCCTCGAGAGGGAGAGAAAATACGCACTGGAGGTGGCTCCGGTGCTGTGGATGGTGCCTCAGCCTCGGCCTGCACTGGGGTGGCTCTATTGCTGCCTGGGACCCCTCGGCCTGATCTGACTCTGTAGACTCTGAGTGGGGGATGATTAGTGTATAAACTCCTGGTCTTGATCTGCGGACCATCCCCATCAGTCTCAATGTATCTCTAGTAAGCAGGGCTGGTGTAGCGATCTTCTCTGAGTCCCAAGCCTATGATGAGGCGTGTGACGTAGGGACCTGCAAAGATGACTCCAACCTTGGGGTACTAGCCCTGGTGGTGCATATTCTCGGCTAGAATGTGCCCTAGGTGGAGTGGCTCGCTCTGTACCATGGAGTGCAAGTATAGCAGCTCATGTCTGCTTAGTACCCCTGTACTGTCCCCTCTACCACTGCTAGATCTACTCAAGATGGCATGAATGTACCTGTACGCTTGCCGGGAAAGAAATGTCACCTTCGAAACCCCCGGTTCGTACTGCCCATAACCGCACAACGTCCTATAGATCCTCTGAGGTGTCAGGGTCCCTGGGTAATCGGTGGGCAGTAGTGCGTACTCCTCTGTCTCGGTATATGCCTGATCATACAGGCCCATTGATAAGTGCTTGTGTTGTAGTAACGCGAAGCGTTATTATCTTACAAATGAACATACTTTTATCAGATTTTATCACTAAATAGTGTGCATTTGTGTATTCCTGAGCATTGTAGGTTTCGTGGAGCTAAGTTGGAAAAGAAGAACGAAGTTGGGTCGTGTTCGCCGTTGTTGGGAGGTTTTCAGACCAAGCAAGGAACAAGGCACGAGGTTAGGCTTGTGAGTGTGTGCCAACCTCCTTTGGAGGGGCACAAAGGCAGTCACATTCACAACAAGTCTAACTCGTGTAGCTTAGAAAAACTTCACCAAGAAGGAGACTCGAAGCAATAGGCACGATCTACCATTGATTGTGTGCCCAATTCAATGGCCTCGATGAAGAAACAACATATTCGGGAGCATTTCGGAGAGTACTGTAGCTTGTTACGTAGCGAACCACTGTAGCAAGTTACTGTGCACTTCTGCCGAAGAATCAAGGTTCCAGAGAATTCACACGGGCGTGTGGAATTAACACACGGCCGTGTGAACTAATTTTCCAGCAAACCAGAGACGTCACACGGGCGTGTGGAATTAACACACGGGCGTGTGGAATTAACACACGGCCGTGTGGATTGATTTTCCAGCAAGCCAGAAACTTCACACGGGCGTGTGGAATTAACACACGGCCGTGTGATGTAATTTTCAGGAAAGACAGAAACTTCACACGGGCGTGTGGAAATTCCACACGGCCGTGTGAATTCCCAATAACTTCAAATTTAAAGCCGCACTCAGCCTATTTAAAGCCGATTTGGAGACTTTTTGAAGAATGTTTTGACCTATCTTTCTCCCTAACTTCTGGAGAGGGCGGCTAGGGTTTCGGAGAAGACTTTGTGGAGGATTGGAGCGCGTCATCGGCATCGTCACCGACGTTCGACGGCCGCACAAGACCACGCCCACACCATACGTGAGGGGGTTTTCATTGATGTCTTTATTTTGTTCTTTCTTTCATAAATTGATGAACATGTATAGCTCCATGAGGAGCTAAACCCCTCGTGGGTATTCGGACTTGTAAAACTCTAGGATAATTATGTTTCTTTGACATTGTTATTATGCTTTTCCATTAATTGATGAATAAATTCGAGTTTCAATTTTAGATTTCTTGTGCTATTGTTTTCTCTTAGCCGTGACACTAAGGATTGAGAACAATCTAGGTTATCCTTTGGAGGTGTGACAACTCCTATAGGATTAGACTACTTAAAATTGAAGAGGGTTGAGAGGGAGAGTTGTGAGGTAGCACCGTACCCCTTTCCCTTCCGTTGTGATTTCTCCCTACCTCCGATTCCTTGAGTCATTAGAGGTCGAAATAGAGTGAAGTGCTAGGTAGACAAACTCCCCCAAGGTTTTGGGGTGACGTGAATCCTACGCACTGGGGCTTAATTTAGACAATGGTTCTTCCTCCTGGACCAAAGGGTTAGAACTATCATACATAGGTACAGGTTTTATCACTAGGAGTCCCTAGAGCTTAAAGCAATCCCACGTAGTGTTAGGCTTAGGTAGAAATACTCCCCTGGGGCTTAGTTGAGCAATCAACAGAGTGAAGGGTTGACGTGAATCCTATTGCCGGGACATAGTGTTGGGGTTAGCCATGGTTGACCTTAGATTTGGGACCGTGTGTTTCAGGATTTTCCTCGACTCAATTAACATCAATAGGAAGGTATAATAGCATAGTCTTGCACTAAAAGCATAAGTCCTAGAGGTAACTTGTCCGGATACCCTATTTTCACTTATTACTAGTCTCTCTCTTTTTACTCGTTGCTTGCACTTTTGTCTCTTTCATCTTTCGATTTATTTGCTTTGCATCTACTCTAGTTCCCATAAATTCACTCATCACTCCGATCATTGTTTCTTTTCGTACATCACACGACTCAATAGCAACTTCTCGTATTTTAAATCCCTATTCCCTGTGGATTCGACTACCCACTCACCGGGGTAACTTTTATTACTTCGACAAGGCCGTGCACTTGCGGTACGCACGCAAAAAGGTCGTGTCACCCATCACGATCGAGAACTGGGTAACACTCATGTTGAAGTGTCGACCGAGTGCACGAAATTGGATCGTCTCTCCATTTGTGAAGCTGTCGTACTCTCAGTTGAACTCAAAACTCGACAGGACCTCGAGGGTGAGTGCTCGAGTCGATGGCTCTCTGATCGATAACAAACGGTCCTAACTACCTACGGCCAGCAACTCCTAAATCTCTGTGGCTATGGCATCGCCCCCTTGTATGTCTCTCAATACACTCAAATCAGGATAGCGCGACTGTCCGAATCGAAGTGCTGAGAGTTTCTTGAACCGTTCCCTGTGCTCTGGTAAATTAAATTCCATCTCCTCGGAAGGTGGAGTAGCCTCTCGTGGGTACTTCCCTGCCGATTTCTTAGACCTAGAAGTCATATCTACAAAGTTGCAAAAGAAAATTTTCAAAAATCACTTAAAAAACTCATTCTACAGAAATCCACACCGCCGTGTGGAAATTCCACTCGCCCTTGTGGATCATTGGGCGGGCAGAGCATAACGGCCGTGGAGTCTAAAAATTTCAAATTTACATAACAATTCACTCTAATTTCATTGTAAATATGTTTATATGCATTATAATCACTCGAAATAAGCGAAACAATTGAATAGAATGAATCGAATCATGGTTTGATGAAGAAAAAGGGATTGAAGTTCTTACCGATGGTGTGAATATGAAAAGCTTAAAAATCAGCCAAAAAACTTGTCAAAACCCTTCAAAGATACGAGGAGGAGGTCGGGAGAGCAGTAGAGAGAGTCGGAGAGTGTTTAGAGTGGAAGAATGAAGACATACGAGCGAATTAAAAAAGAAACCGTTCCACTTTTAAAGTTCTGGGAATTCACATGGCCGTGTGAACATGTCACACGGCCGTGTGCCTCTGAAATTAGGGTTCACAGGGGCCAACCCACGCCTCTGTGTGCACTCTGGTCACTCTCTGAACTATCTCACACGGCCGTGTGAGACATCCACATAGCCCTGTGCCTTCACAGGAGACTCCACAGGGGCTGGTACATGCCCCTGTGGATTCTCGGGAAAACTCAGAAGGTCTCTGAAAATATTCACACGGCCGTGTGCCCAACCTAGCCAAGAACAAGAAGTCAGCCACAGGGGCTCTCACACGCCCCTCTGGCTTCTCTGGTTCATCCCGAGATTTGCTAAGTGTTCCACATGGCCGTGTGAGACATCCACATGGCCGTGTGCCTTTCACAAGTCCTCCCACAAGGATAGCCACACGCCCCTGTGGTTTCTCAGAAAAACAGAGTGCTTTCTGCAGAGTTTCACACGGCCGTGTGAATCATACACACGGCCGTGTGCCATAACACAAGGTTTCTCACAGGGGCACCCACACGCCCCTGTGGACTCTCTGGAACGAGAGCTTAAGTTCTATAAATTCTCACACGGCCGTGCAGAAATTCCACACGGCCATGTGCCTCTTTTGAAGTTTTTCACAGTGGCAAGGCCACGCCCCTGTGTCTTCTCTGGCTGAGCCCTATTTGGTACCACACGGCTGTGTGTTAATTCCACATGACCGTGTGCCTTCTCTGGTTTACTTAGAAAAATTCACAGACTTTACAGAAAAATTCAGAAACATAACTATGATGCTTAGAGCCTGTGAAAACCATCAAAACACGACCATATACCATGGAAAACATGCTCAACTAGCTAAAACTTCATCAATCATCATTTAGGCACATGAAAACATCAACAATCCACAATAAAATCGCAGCTTAAGCATTAAAAATTTAGGATAGCAATAATAAGACTTTTATTCATGCTAAAACTAAACTAGATCCTAGAAAAGCTGTAAAACCCTTGGGTTGCCTCCCAATAAGCGCTTGTTTAACGTCACTTAGCTTGACGTACCTGACTTACCTTATGGAGGTTCATGAATGAATGTTAACCTCTTTCCTACAACCTGAAAACATGCATTACATAACCTTTGTAGAATAGAGGGAGAGTTAGCGATTCTATTACCACACAAGGGTGAACCACCCTTACTCTGTTCTTGCTCATCCCCATTGTTCTTGTGTCTTTTCGTGTGGTGCCTCCTTGCTCTTTTCATCCTTCTCCTTATCCTTTTCATGGCTCCCGGGTCCGGCTTGACTTCCTTCTCGATTAGACCAAGTGAAAGCACTTCTTCCTTGTTCCCCATGTCTTGATCCAGCCAATCTTCATACGGATCCAGGTTCAATATTTCCTGCACATAATCATCACTTAGCTCATCGGTAGTGTCAAGAAAATATAAAGTATCATCAAAGTCAAGAGAGTGTCTCATGGCTTCGGCGAGGCGGTATGTAAGCTTGTCTTCTCCCACTCGCAATGTGAGCTCCCCGTCATCCATGTCAATCAAAGCATTAGAAGTGCGCAAGAATGGCCTTCCAAGGATCAATGGAACCTCGACATCCTCATCGACATCCAACACCACGAAGTCAACAGGAAATATGTATTTGTCGACTTTTACTAAAACGTCTTCCACAATTCCCCTCGGATGCCTCACCGATCGGTCCACGAGTTGAAGTGTCATCCGAGTGGGTCTTGGCTTGCCAAAGCCTAGCTTTTGGAAGAACGTGTAGGGCATGACATTGATACTTGCCCCCGAGTCGGCCAATGCCATCTCTTCACCCATCTTGCCAATGTTACATGGTATTATGAAACTCCCGGGATCTTTTCTCTTGCTCGGCATGTTCTTTTGCAATACGGCTGAGCAATTGGCATCAAGGATCACAGATGCACTCTCCTCCAATTTCCTCTTGTTGGTCAAGAGGTCCTTCAAGAACTTCGCATACTTAGGCATTTGGGCCAATGCTTCCGCGAATGGTATGTTGATGTGAAACTGTTTGAAAATTCCCAGAAATTTCTTGTATTGTTCGTTCTCTTGGTCATTCTTCAATCATGAAGGATAGGGGATCCTTGGCTTGTATCCACAAGAAAAATCACAGCACATGCAAATAAAAATCAGGACACCAACACAAAGGCTCTTATTCATGCTACTACCCAACTAAATCCTAGAAAAATAGTAAAAGCTTGGGTTGCCTCCCAAGAAGTGCTTGTTTAACGTCACTTAGTTTGACGTACCTAGCCTTACCTCATGGGGGTTCATTAATAAAAGTGGTCCTCTTTTCTACTACCTGAAAGCATGCTTGACATAATTTTCATAGTTTAGAGGTTAAGTTGTCGAGGTTATTACCACACAAGGGTGAAACACCCTACTTCTTCAATTCTCATCCCCATTTATGTTGGGGCTCTTCTTGTGGCGTTTCCTCGACTTCCTCATCTTCTGGATCACCCTCTTCATTACTCCCAGGGCCGGCTTCACTTCCTCCACGAGACCAAGTGATAGAACATCTTCAATCTCCACGTCTTGGTCTAGCCACCGTTCATAAGGGTCCGGATTCATCATTTCCTACACATATTCATTGATTATTTCATCGGTAGTGTTAAGATAATAAAGAGTATCATCAAAGTCTAGAGAATGTCTCATGGCTTCGGCGAGGGGATAGGTGAGCTTTTTATCTCCAATCTTCAAAGTGAGCACTCCACCATCCATGTCTATAAATGTCTTGGAAGTATGCAAAAATGGCCTTCGAAGAATCAGCGGTACATTGACATCCTCATCCACATCAAGAACTATGAAAACCACAGGAAAGATGTATTTATCCACTTTGACGAGCACATCTTCAGTAATGCCCCTCGGATGTCTAACCGATCAGTCTGCTAGTTGGAGTGTCATTCAAGTGGGCCTAGGCTCTCCCAAGCTTAGCTTCTGGAAGAATGAGTAAGGCTTGACATTTATACTTGCTCCTGAATCTACTAGTGCCATCTCCTCACCCAAATCACCAAAATTGCACGGAATGATGAAGCTCCCGCGGTCTTTCCTCTTGCTCGGCATATTCTTTTGCAACACCGCCGAGCAAGTGGCATCTACAATTACCGATGCACTCTCCTCTAATTTCCTCTTGTTGGTCAAGGGGTCCTTCAAGAGCTTCATGTACTTAGGCATTTGTGATAACGCCTCCATGAATAGAATGTTGATGTGCAACTGTTTGAACAACCCCAAAAATTTCTTGTACTGCTCATCTTGTTAATCATTCTTAAAACATGAACGCTAAGGAATTCTCAGTTTGTAAGGTGGGAGTGCCACCTCATCAAGTGTCCATACAAGCAAGTTCATCCCAAGGTTCACCGGATGCCCGACGACCTTGGGAGTCTAGTTCATCATCAACAAAGGAGCAAGAGTAGAAAACAAGTAATAGAAAGCAAAGCTCAAACAAACTCCCCTAAAATGAAGACTAGGAGGTGGTGATGAGAACTTGTCAGATCCGCACCGGCAAGCTCCTAGATCTTCTCCTTGATAGCACTCCTCTTCTCTCCTTCGATTTGTACCCTAGATCCATCTTCTCCCATAACCTTGAAGCTCTAGATGATCATGACGGAGAATGGTGGCCAAAAGACATCAAGAAAAATGCCCTAAAGCCCTTTAAAACCTATTATTGGGATGCCATGCGGCCTGGCATGCGATCAGCATACGGGTACTGTAACTCCCCGAATTTCATGTAAGTTGCAGCAGTGGAGTGCTACAGCTCTCTACTACAGTGCCACATCTACAGTGCAACTGCTACAGGACTGATGCGTCCCTTTATGAGCCCGCATTAGTGCCCGTATGGAATTCTAGACATAGTCATTTCTTCAAGTTTTCGTGCTACAGTTCTTCTACAGTACGCAGGCTCAAAAATGGTGTTTTCCCTGCCAATTTCTCCTTAAATCATGTTGTCGAGCTCCCCACAGTATCTTTTGTACCTATAACACGAAATAAACCAATTTAGACCGAAAACGGCCATCCACACATATAAAAATACTCGATTTATACATCAACATACATAAATAATACGTATAATTAGGCATTTATCAGTAATCTTTGCTGATTTTCCTGGAAGGAAGTATCTAGAATGGAAAGCTTCAGCCATTTCCTCCCATGTAGTGATAGATGCTCTAGGCAATGAGTACAACCAATGTCTTTCTTTCCCCTTCAAGCAAAATGGGAAGGCTCTCAATCTGATGGCATCATCCGTTACTCCATTAATTTTAAGCATGTCGCACATCTCCAAGAAGTTCTCGATATGGCTATTGGGATCTTCATCGGCTAGCCCATTAAATTGTACGGTCTGCTTCAACATTTGGATGAACCCCAGCTTTAGCTCGAAATTATGAGCTGTAATTGGGGGCCTTAGAATGCCCTGGAGCTAAAACTAAAAAAAGAAAACATATAAGAACGATGAAAGAACAAAAAAGTGTGAAATAGAGTGTGTGGTAAATAGATAAAATAGCAAAAAGAAAATGTCTAAAATATGCCTACTCCCTGGCAATGGCGCCAAAAACTTTGACAAGGACATGAAAGTATATGGGTTGTCGCAGTAATAAAGTACCCTAGTGAGAGGGTAGTCGAATCCACAGAGAGTAGGGATTATAGACACAAGAACTTGCTATTTGGCTAGTGTGAAGTATGGAAAGTGAGAGCAAGATCAGTGAGTGTGTGTAAGAACATTTAAAAGAAATAAGAAAATGAAAGAGAAATATGGAAGATGTGAGAGTGCAACCAAAAAGTAAGAGAGAAACAATCAAGTGTAAAATAGGGTACCCGGACAAGCTCCCCCTATGACTAATGTTCTAGTGCATGACAATGTATTATACTCTCCTATTGATGTTTATTGAGTCATGGACATCCTAAAGCACATGGTCCCAAACCTAAGGTCAACCGTGACTAATCCCAACATCATGCCCCGGCATCAGCTTTCACTAGGACCCTTAACTCTTGTTGACCTGTTAACTAAGTCCCAGGGGAGTCTATCTTCCTAAGCCTCACACTACGTGGGATTGCTTTGCATTCTAGGGATTCCAAGTGAAAGACCCTGTTCCTAAGTATAGTCCTAACCGTTTGGTCCAGGTAAAAGAACCACAGTCTTAGTTAAGCCTCACCACTAAGATTCACTACAACCCTTCACTATGTCATTTGCACAACTAAGCCCTAGGAGAGCTTATCTCCTAGCACTTCGCCCTACTTGAACCGCTAAGAACTCTTGGAACACGGAGGTAGGGAAAATCACACCAGAGGGGAAAGGGGACGTTTCGCTTCCTCACGACTCACCCTCTTGACCCTCTCCAATCTCGAGTAGTCTAATCCAATAGTAGTTGTCACACCTCCAAAGGATAAGCTAGATGACTCTCAACCCTAGTGTCACATCTAAGGGAAAATTAATAGAAGAATTAATCAAGATTGGAATTCAATTATATTCATCAATAAAGAAAGCATAATAACATGTCATAGAAACATAATCATCCTAATGCAAAACTATGCTATTATACTTTCCTATTGATGTTAATTGAGTCGAGGATATCCTTAAACCCAAGGTCCAAAACCTAAGGACAACCGTGGCTAACCCCAACACTATGCCCCGACATTAGGATTCACGTCAACCCTTCACTTTGTCGCTCTCGCCACTAAGCCCCAGGGGAGTTTATCTACCTAAGCCTAACACTACATGGGATTGCTTTATGCTCTAGAGATTCCTGGTGATAAAAGCTATTCATATGTGCAGTTCTAACCCTTTGGTCCAGGTGGAAGAACCCTAGTCTAGATTAAGCCCTAGTTCTTAGGATTCACATCAACCCTTCACTCAGTTGCTCACGCAACTGAGCCTCAGGGGAGTTTATCTACCTAGCACTTCACTCTATCTCGACCACTAAAATATCAAGGAACAGAGGTAGGGAGAAATCACACAGGAGAGGAAAGGGGATGCTTCGCTACCTCACGACTCACCCTCTCAACCCTCTTCAATCTTAAGTAGTCTAGTCCTATAGGAGTTGTAACACCTCCATAGGACAACCTAGATTGTTTTTAACCCTAGTGTCATGGCTAAGAGAAAACAATTACAAAAGATAATTAAAATTGAAACTCGAATTTATTCATCAATAATGGAAAAACATAATAATCCTAGGGTTTACAAGTCTGAATACCCACGAGGGGTTTAGCTCCTCATGGAGCTATACATGTTCATCAAAATATGAAAGAAAGCACAAAGTAAAGGCATTGATGAAAAGCCCCTTGCGTATGGTGTGGCCGTGGTCTTGTGTGGCAGCCCAACGTCGATGATGATGCCGATGATGCGCTCCAAACCTCCACGAAATCCTCTCCAAAACCCTAGCTGCATTCTTCAGAAGTTTAGGAGAAAGTTAGGTCCAAAAGACCTTTTAAAACGTCTTCAAATCGGGCTTTTATAATGTTGAGTGCGGCTTTAAATTCGAACTTATTGGGACTTCACACGGCCATGTGGAATTTCCACACGCCCGTGTGAAGTTTCTGGCTTGCTGAAAAATTAATTCACACGGAAGTGTGGAATTTCCACGCGCCCGTGTGAACTCTCTGTAATTCTGATTTTCGGCAGAATGTGAACAGTAGCTTACTACAGTGTTTTGCTACATCAACTCACCGATTACTAACCCTATATGAATTGTCACACCTCCAAAGGATAACCTAGATGATTCTCAACCCTAGTGTCATGGCTAAAGGAATATCAATACAATAAGCAATCAAGATTGGAACTCAATTAAAAACATCAATTAAGAAAGCATAATAAAAATCATAGAAACAATGTCATCCTGGGGTTTACAAGTCCGAATACCCACAAGGGGTTTAGCTTTCCATGGAGCTATACAAATCCATCAATGTGTATGAAATAACACGAATAGAAAACATAGATGAAACTTCCTTGTGATGCGTAGCTGATAAACGCCTAAATGTACGTATTATTCATGTATGTGTATGAATAAATAGAGTATTTTTGTATGTGTGGATGCTCGTTTTCGATCTAAATTGGTTTATTTTGTGTTACAGGTACAAAAGTTACCGTGGGGAGCTCGACAACATGATTTAAGGAGAAATTGGCAAGGAAAACACTATTTTCGAGCCCCGGTAGTGTAGCGACTGTAGCAACTACTGTAGCGCGAACACTTGAAGAAATGGCGTTGTTTGGAGGTTCATGCAGGCTGCCATGCGGGCACTGCAGAGGCCGCATACGGTACTGTAGCAATTTCAATGTAGCATCTTTACTATAGCAACTTACGCAACTTCGGGATTTTCTCGGGAATTTTCTCTCCCCCCATGCGGGGCCGCATGGGAGGCCGCATAACTCGCTGGAATGAATTTTTAAGGGTTTTTAGGGCATTTGAAAAGGGGGACTTTTTGGAGAGACTCTTTTGGCGGCGATTTCCGGCGATCTACCGCACAAAGCTTCACCAAGAGGGAGCCAACATCGAAGGAGAAGATTGGAGGGAAGATCCAAGATATTGAGGCATATTTTCAAGGTTTTCATCCATCCAAAGGGTTCCAAGGCTAGAGGGAGTATTTCTTGCTTCATTTCTTGTTTTATGATTCCTTGGAGTTGTATGAGTTTTCCTCTTTCATGAGGAACTAACTTATTTGTGATTTGGACATGATGAACTTTGGGGTTGTTTTTTTGTAATTTGGATGATCATCTTTATTGATACATTGTGTGATGTTGTATTTCTTTTATGCAATGTTGTAGTTTGTGGTTCAAGCCTTGTGTACTTTGATGTGTTGATTTGCATGAGAACTCTGTATTTCAACTTCTAGGTTGTACTTGGTTGCGTGACCATCGCCCTTGTACTAGACACACTAGGCTTGGAAGGGATACATGTATGAATATGCCATGACCATCGGGTATTTGTACCCCTCCAACCATTATGGTTGAACCTAGATATTGTGTTTGACCCTAATTTGAGATTTCCCTAGGCGTAAGGCAATCGTGTGAGAATTTGGGCGGAAGTGATTCCGTATTCCAATACTCATACCGGATTAGGGGTTATCACCATGACCATCGGGGTGACCTAGTTTAGGAATCTCTTGGCCCAACTACCATCATAACATTTCATCCTAAATTCAGGGCTTAATGACAACCCTAGGGGGATTCGTTGTCCAAATCACGCCTTCGCATGTTTGATTCTCCCTTGTTTGCTAAATATGTGTTGTAGTAGCCCGGATTTCATTATAGTTATTTCTTTCTCCATTTTGTAATTATTACTTGACAATCGAATTGCTAGGTTAGGAAATAGATGAAGGGGAAGTAATAGTAGTTCCTTGGCCCTTGGGAATACGACCCCCTCATGCTTGCGCGAGGGGTATTACTTGGCGAACCATGTACTTGCGGTCAAGTCATCAGTAGCAGTTGTCTTGTGAGGTCGCTCCGTCCTCTCCACAAAGCTCCTCTCCAAGCCTAAGACACACCTCGCGGGATCGGTGCTGATGAAAGCTCCCCCAATAGCTATCTTTAGACGGGCTTCAATGTCGATGCCAAGAACTCGCTCCAATCCTCCATAAAGTCCTCTCCAAACCCTAGCCGTGATCCTCTAGACAATAGGTGAAAAGATCCATTAAAAGTCCCAAAAAGTCCTTTTGAAAATTTGCTGAAATCGGGCAACCACACGGCCGTATGGAATTTCCACACCCTCGTATGGATTCTCTGGAATCTGTTTTCTGGCATTGAGTGAATAGTAAAGCGCCACAGTAACTGCTACAGTATTCACGCATCAAATGTTCCCGATTTCATCGTTCTTCATCGAGGCCGTTGAATTGAGCACACAGAGGATTTTGACGCTAGATTGCGAGGTATGGAGGGTGACATTCTGGGCATTCATCACGAGCAGCGTAAGATGTGAGGTCAGCTTTATCAGATCCTAGAGGGGCAGTGCCAGCTCATAGAGGACTTTCGCTAGTTCATCATTTCCTCTCGTGGCTTATCTTCACAGACTGTCGCCGCATCCTGTGCCACCACACCTGCACCGCCCCTCTGTGACGACTAGTTTCATTTCTAAGCATGGACGATTAGCTTGATTTACGCAGTTCTAGTTTCTTTTTATTTTCTGCATGTGTGATTGTTTGGTTTGAATAAGTTTCTTTTTATGTATCCTATTTATTTAGCATGAGTGTATGACTTCTCCCTAGTGTTCTATCTTGGCATTTTATTTTTTTTTATGTGCAATGATGATATGCCCTTGTGCTAGACAATGTCTAATCGAGCCATGACCTCTGTGTGCTGTGCTGCCTGTGTAGCTCTAATCTCTGCCACCTCTGTCTGTAATACCCCCACAACATTCTCGAGGCGCTCAAGTCTATCCTGGCCTTGAGAAGGTGAAAAGATGCGTACTTGAGGTGGCTCCGGTGCTATGGGTGGTACCTGTGCCTCGGCCTGCTCAGGAGATGGCACTAAGGCTTGCTGTGATCCATCGGCTTGCTCTCCCTCTATTGACTCTGACTAGGGGATGATCATAGAATATACTCCTAGTCCACATCTGTGGATCATTCGCATGAGTCTCACCATCTCTGTGCCAAGAGGAGCCGGCATAGTCCCCTTCTCAGCCCCGCGTATGATAAGTGCCTAAATACATCATGTTTTAGCAATAATGTTCTTGTACTTTCGTGCAACTTATGTGAATTCTCGATGACATTTTGCGCACTTGATGTTTTTATTTTCGTTTTAGGGTTTCGAGGACCAAGTGCGCGTGATCGAACCATTTTCGTGTCGTTTCAGGGAAGATTGAAGAAGAAATGAAGACTTGGAGTACCCCGAAAGCCGACGCTCCGTACACAGAGCCATTTCTCTCGGCCGTGTGCGGCGACTGTGCGGCCCGCACAGTGGCCGCACGGCTCAGCCAGTGAGATGTGCGGCCTAGTGTGCGGCCGCACACCTGGCCATACGCCCTGGCCAGAGAACCGTGCGGCCTAGTGTGCGGCCCGCACAGCAGGCCGCACAAGGTGGCCAGAAGAGCGCGTGGGCTCGCGTGCGGCCCGCACGCCACCCGCACGCTCTCGGGTTTATATAAGGTTTCTTCAAGGGTTTTTGAAGGGAGTTGTTCTCTATCCGGCCTCCACTCCACCATACACCATTCTCATCACCTTTGGAAGGATTTAGAGGGATTTTTGGGCTGATTTGAAGGAGAGAAGAAGGGGAAGACGTGGAGAAGCTTCATAGGGCTCACCGGCGCGGATCCGACGAGCCACACCATCAACCCTAGTCGACATCTTTGAGGGAGTTTTTCTTGTTTTTTTTTTTTATTTGATGGATCCTTTGTATGATGAGCTCCTTAGCTTTGTGATGTCAAACTAAACCTCCCAAGGCCACCGGGCTCCCGGTGAACCTTAGGAGGAGACTTTGTATGAATGACCTTTATGTTGTTTTAAATGAATGTGTTGGTTTGCTTGTTTGGTTTTAATTCATCATCTTGTTGTTCATTCTACAATGGATGGATTCCGTAGAATTGATTCTGAATGATACTTGTTTGGCGGGATGCTAGCTTGTATTAGGTCACGTGGTGAGTTAAAGAGGGATCCCTGTATTAATACGCTGTAGGTTCCGGGTGTTAATATCCTCCCGCGCGTTTAGGTTTAATTTAGCCGAGAGAGTGCATTAGATTAACCCTAATCAAGACTTCTTGTTCTCATTAACATCATAGGGGTATTTTTCTGGATAGAGAAACCCGTACTGGATTAGGGCTACACTACGGAGGTTCCGGGGTAGTCGACGTCCGAGTCTAGCGGATCAAAACCAAACCAACCTTAGTTTATTGAATTCCATGGTCATTCGTTCTTAGTTTCCTCCCAGGGGAATCCTCGCCCGAGGCCTTCCCCAAATTATTGGCTTCTTCATCTCTATCTTTATTCTAGATTGTGCTTTATTTTAGTTGCATTTCTTTACTTGTTTTTATTATTTAAATTTGCATCAACCCTGTTTCGATCGACTAGAAAGTGACCCCAAAAAGGAAGTAATAGTAGATCTCAGGCCCTAGGGAATACGACCCTCCTTGTGAGGTTATTACTTGATGACCCATGCATTTGCGGCCGGGGAGTCGCGTGATCGCTTCTTTAGCGTGTCGCGCGGCGCCCATCAAGTTTTTGGCGCCGTTGCCAGGGAGCATCCGAGAATACTAGGAAAACTTTTGGATCATTGCTCTAGTCAATTCACTTTCATTTGTAATTATCCATCTTTTATTGTTTTTGTTTTTGTTTTTCAAGGTACCCCGTTATGATGAGAAACTTGAACGTCAGGCTCATGACGCTAAACAAACGCTTATGGGAGGCAACCCATGATTTTTACAATTCCGTACTTTTTCATTTTCATATTTTGGTTATGCATGAATTTGGTTTGAATTGTGAGCCCTCCTCTTAATTCGTTCTTGGCATGCTTTATTGTGTATGTCTTTGTTTCCTCCCCATCTCTGTGAAATCCCATTTGTTTTGTGTTTTTCAACATGTATCGATTGTCCGAGATGAGTTTCCTTGCGTTTGTATTGTCGAAGAATCATTTTGGTATGGAGATAGCTTTTCTCTGAGATTTTTCAGGGGCTCTGTGCGGCCACTGCGCAGGCCGCACAGTGCCCGCGCGCCTCTGCCAGAAGAGCGTGCGGCCTTGTGTGCGGCCCGCACACCAGCCGCACGCCCCTGCCAGAGATGCGTGCGGCCTGGTGTGCGGCCCGCACACCTGGCCGCACAAGGGCGTGCGGATGGTCTGCCACCCGCACGCTGGCCCCAGTTTTCCTGCAAAATGCTTTTCTTTCCGGCTTTTCTCCACCTTTCGGCTCGCATTTTGATCGTATCACCTCCCTCGCATCGTTTCAACGTTAAAAACATTTTCGAAACCCCATTTCCTTTCATATTTTTGAGGTGATTTCTTGGAACTTCGCGGGAGTTGTTATGTTCCACCCCTTCTTTTGAAGTCATTGCTCGCACATTTCAGATATTTTGCCATTGCTTGATCTTTATTTTTGAAGATGTAGGCCAACTGCCCGATCAAGCCACTTGGAGGACACCGAAGACCTTGTGTGACTCCACCAGTCCTTTCCTTCCGAGAGCTCACTTTCCTTTTCACTTTCTATTTCTTTTCGCTATTTTTCTTGGTTGATGGATGCTTCACTCAACGTCGTTTCTCCTTGTAGGTAGAACAAGACGTCCATTTTTCTTCCTCTCCGCATTGTATGCTGCCATGGTGATGGCCACCCCGAGCTCATGCCCTACACGTTTTGCCACTAATATCTCGGGGATGTTCACGAAACCATCCTCCTTATTTTCAATGCATTAATTATTTCTATACTGCTGATCCCTGTACATTGAGGGCAATGTACTACTTTAAGTAGGGGGTGGGTATTCATGTCTTAGTCTCATCACTTTTCTTGTGAACTTGTATGAAAATTCTTGAAATTTCTGAATTGTTGCATGACTGTAAAACCTAGGATGGCGTATTTAATTGTGATTATATTGTAGCTCGAAACCATGATAAATTCTAAGCTTCTTATGACCTTTTACACGTGAGATTTTCGTGTCATTCTAGGCATTTCTCGCACTATTCCCCTAGGTAGAACCCTGGACATCTAGGCGAGGGACCACAACACCTTCGTGACCCTCTTAGTTGCTAACCCATTCTAGTGGATTCGTGCCTTGGCGTGTTAGAATGTCTTCTAATAGAGTTTTAAGGACCTTCTTCGTGTTTTTTTTTTTTGCAATGCGGTCAAAAAAAAAAAAAATTGGACAGTGCTCCTCTGCCCTAATAGCGAAGTAACTTGGGGTTCTGGCTCCTAACCAGAGTGTTCCTCTCGCCAAAAGCTATAAGGACATGAGCGCGTTTACATGAATGTGCAAAGCTCCAGGTAATGTGGATTTGCAATTCATGTTAGTCCCGAAAAAAAAAAAAAAAAAAAAGTTAAGCAATTGTGTACAGAAAATTAAATTTTGACCGGGCACTGTAGCTCGTACTGTAGATATTTGTTGCAGCACAGGTACTGTAGCAATGTGCGGCACTGTGCGGCTGCGCACACCGCCCGCACAGGGGAGACAGAAGGGTGTGCGGGCTGTGTGCGGCCTCGTGTGCGGCCTCGTGTGCGGCCCGCACACCAGGCCGCACAGAGTGGCCAGAAGACCGTGCGGGCACATGTGCCACCCGCACACAGCCCACACGGTTTCAAGATTATATAAGCATTGCTGAGGGTTTTGAAGAAGAAGACTGGTTCTCATCCGACCTCCACACACTGATAAATGCCTAAATGTACGTAATATTCATGTATGTGTATGTATAAATAGAGTATTTTTGTATGTGTGGATGCCCGTTTTCGGTCTAAATTGGTTTATTTCGTGTTACAGGTACAAAAGTTACCGTGGGGAGCTTGACAACATGATTTAAGGAGAATTTGGCAAGGAAAACACTATTTTCGAGCCCGGTACTGTAGCGACTGTAGCAAACACTGTAGCACGAACACTTGAAGAAACGGCCTGGTCAAGAGATTCATGCGGGCTACCATGCGGGCGCATAGCAGGCCGCATAAGTATTGTAGCCATTCTACTGTAGCAATCATATTGTAGTAGTTTTACTGTAGCGGCACTGTAGCAACTTACGTGGTTTTCGGGCTTTTTCGGAAACTTTCTCTCCCCGCATGCGGGGCCGCATGGGAGGCCGCATAGCTCGCTGGAATTAGTTTTTAAGGGTTTCTAGGGCATCATTTGGAAGGGTCTTTAGCCACCTCTTGTCCTCCATCATCATCTAGGACATCAAGGCTGCGGGAGAAGGCATTTTTGAGGAGCAAATCAAAGGGAGAAGGAGATCATACTCGAGGGAGAAGATCTAGGAGCTTGCCGGCGCGTATCCGACTAGTTCTCATCACCACCTTCTAGTCTTCATTCGAGGGGAGTTGTTATGAGCTTCATCTTGTATTTCTTGTTTTGTATACATCCTCCTTTGTTTATGACGAACTAGACTCCCAAGGTCGCCGGGCATCCGGTGAACCTTGGGATGAACTTGCTTGTATTGATGTTTTGATTGCATTTATGGCATTTGTGTGGTTTGTGTCTAAGCCTTGTGATCTTTGATGTGTTGATTTGCATGAGAACTCTGTATTTCAACTTCTAGGTTGTACTTGGTAGCGTGACCATCACCCTTGTACTAGACACACTAGGCTTAGAAGGGATACATGTATGTATACACCGTGACCATCGAGTATTTCATACCCCTCCAACCATTAGGGCTAGACCTAGGTTGTGTTCGGCCCTAATTTGAGGTTTCCCTATTCTTAATGCAATCGTGTGAGGATTTGGGCGGAAGGGATTCCGTATTCCAATACTCATACCGGATTAGGGGTTTTCACTGTGACCATCGGGTTAATCTATCTTAGGATATCTCTTGGCTCAAAACCACCGTTGCCTATGTCATTCAAGCATCTTTCTGGCTTTAGTAGTCCCGAGGGGATCCTCGCTCGGGGACCTCGAACTTTCATTGCTACTTGTTTCCTTAATGTGCTATTGTGGTGTGCCTTAGTCCAAGTGTTTATAGCTTTTCTTTTGTTTGTTTTCTTTATCTTGTTTTAAATCTATATCTGGTAGACTAGACAGTGTCATCTAGAGGGGAGTAATAGCAGCTCTTGGGACCCCAGGGAATACGACCCCCTCGCGCGTGCGCGAGGGGTATTACTTGGTGACCCGTGCGCTTGCGGATCGATTCATATCAAGTTTTTGGCGCCGTTGCCGGGGACTTCCAAGGATGCTAGGAAAACCTTTAGTTCACTGATTTAGTCATTTTTATTTCCTTTTGTAAATTTTGGTCTTTGTATGTGTCCTTTACCATTTTGTGCATATTTATTTATTTTACTTCTTTGTTGTTTTCTTTGATAGCTTATTAGTTTTAATTTTGTTTGCTTATACAGGGCCATGGACCACAGAGAAAGACTATTGGCCACAAGAAACTATGCATTTGAGAAAGCAATGGAAGAATATTCTGCCATGAGAGAAAACCAGTGCAATCCACACCCTAATGATTACTATCCATATTGGCAAGGGCACCAAAATTTTTCTACACAACATTATACTCAACATTGGGAGCACCCTTACCAAGGATTGCCAAAAGAACCCTCCTTTCAAGAACCATGGCATTACCACCCTCCAGTCGTTCAAAGAAGGCCACTTAATGAATGGGGTTTCAATACACAAGATGTGTTTGAAAGATTTATGATGAATTATGATACTGAACGTGAAGCCCTGAATTCCACAAATTCTAGTGCCCATCTATCTCTTCCAAGCATGGAAAACAAGATAGGAGTGTCTTCCAATATATCGATGGAGTTGCCACGCACTAGAGAAGACCTACCTCAAATTGACACTAGTTTGGAAGAGAACATAGGTGAAATTGAGGTGGAAATTGATGTTGAGGTGCGGGAGATTGAAGAAGCGGTTGAGGTATCATCTATACCTTGTGAGCAAATGATAGATGTTCCAATTCTTGGTGTAGTTGAAGAAGAGAGAGAGGAGGATGATACCATGGCAATGGAAGAATGTGAGGAAGTGGAAGAAGCTCCATCGACCACATTTGAAGACACTACTCACCTTCATATCGACCATTCCATCAACGAATCAATAATTTTCAAGTGCTGAGAGAAAATTCCGGGAGTTGTATTTGAAGATGTGGGGGAGAGGCTAAGGTCATCCTTGAACCCACCAATGCCGGGATTGGACAATTCCCAACCAAATATTTTTCCTTGGTCGCCCAAGCAAACTTTATAGGCAATTGATGTTCATTATGACTTGGTTGAGAAGGAAATTGTGGATAGGATGTTAAAGCCACAAATTGATCCACCTATGCAAAGATTGACAAGTTCTCAACCTAACTTGTTCCCTTGGAAACCCAAACAACACTTATGGGTAGTTCAAGGGAATTTCATAGGAGCCGGGAACAAAGAAGAAGCGGGGAGAAGGTTCAAGCCGTCTAAGGATCCGCCCAAGTTTAAATTACACAACTCCCGGCCCAAGCTTTTTCCATGGAGGCCAAAAGGTAGCTCATGCATTGCCTCCAAATTTACATCATCCCGGAAGGTATGTTTTATATTTCTTGGTAGTTCTTATGCAACCTCTTGCTGGGATGAACACACCGTTTTCAAGCCTCCTTAGGTAAGAAAAAGGTACGTCGAGCTAATGACGTTAAACAAGCGCTTCTTGGGAGGCAACCCAAGCATAAAAATTCATTGCATGTGTGTTTTTCGTATTTTGGTGTGTTTGGTTGCTTGAGTGTTCTTTGTTTTCAAGTGTATGTGATTGTGGCTAGTTAGTCGTTTTTCATAATTTATTTACTTGTGTTAATTCATGATACTTGTGAGTTCTTTGTGTTATCATTCATCTTCATGCATTAAATATCATGTTTTGGGTGTTGTGGGTGAATTCGGTTTTGTTTTCATGTGATTTTTGAGTGCTAGGTTGAGTTCGATGGTTAATTTGAGAGTTTTTGAGCCAGTCTTATGTGCTGGAGAATTCCTGGCACTTGTGCGGCCTGCTATGCGGCCGTACAAGGGGCCGCATGTTTTTTCCCGAGAGCAGTGCGGCCTGCTATGCGGCCGCATAACAGGCCGGATGGTCTTTCCCGAGCCTCATGCGGGGTACCATGCGGCCGCACAAGACCCCGCATGACTCTCGGGCAGCATTTTAAAGTTGGTACCCCTTCACCATTTTCTTCATATCTCCCTCATTTCTCATCCGTTTTCCCTCATTCTTTCACCATTTTTCTCCATTTTTCTCCCTCTACACGAATCTTCTACTTCCAAGGACTTAATTTACATGATTTATTGGGAGTTTTGCCATCATCTTCACCGACTTTCCTAGGTACCTTTCTCTAAGCCCTAGCTTTGAGCATGTTGGGTTCTTCTTCCTTTCTCCTATTTTTTATGTTGAATGGATGATAATGTTGTGGGAGATTGGTTATTTGTTGTTTTTGTGGGTTTTTGTAGTAATTTGAAAGATTTGTAAAAATTTTTATGCTCCATGTCCAAGGGAAGCTCTTGCAAATTTTTTTTGGGAGTTACTGTAGCATTTCTTGAATTCTTTCACACTCCATAATTAGATGCCCTTGATTTTCTTGTATGTTGGACTGATCTTGTATCATCTATGTTATCTCCTACAACACTTGAAATAAAAAGAATTGGAATTCATGATCTTGATTGCACAAAGAACTTGCTTGGATGATGTTTTGTTCCATTGTTTCTCTTTTGTTAGTTGTTTGTTGTGTTTGTTTTTGTTCTTGTTTCTTTTTGTATTTTCTTTTTGGGTGTGTGATCAGATGCCTTGAGTTGATGTTCGTTTCTACCTTGCAGGGTGGAATTTGGACATCGGGCACCCTTTCTTTCTCCATTTTCTACAAGAAGCGTCGGTGCTCACCCCGATCTCATGGACTTCAAGACTCACGCTTTGAGACTCGGGGAAGTTCACGAAACCCTCCTACTATGTTTTTATTGTCTATATTGTTGTATTTATTGCTTAGGCACATTGAGGGCAATGTGCATCTTTAAGTGGGGGGTGGAGTTGGATTTTCGTGAACTTTGAAAATTTTTGCAATTGCATGCTTGAATTACCTATGATAGCTATGATTTTATTGTTAAGGACTTCCTAGCTTGGTAGAATTATAGTTGTGAGCTGTACTTTACCTGTGCTTGAATATAGTTCTGTTTCACCTTTAGTGCACCTTTATACCTGTTCACGATCACTTCCACCTTGTACATTCCAACCAACCCATTGCAATGCTTTTGGCATTAAATTGTTAAAGTCTATTTTCAATGCACTTTTAAGAGCCTTTGAGGTCCTTTGTTGCTTTCTTTGGCCTCAAGTGAGATTGTTTAACAGGTTCTATTCCAGGGGATACGAGATACTTGTTTTTGAAAAAAAAAAAAAAAGAATTAGAAAAAGAGAAAAAAGTGGAGTCTATGACAGTATTCCTCTGCTAGTACATCATGAATGCGTCTATGTGGATTGTAATCAAGTAGGATGGGTGGCTCTTGTACCTAGCCAGCATGTTCATCCGTCTGAAAGATTTTTGTGCAGTCTACGTTAGTCGGACTCAGAAAAAAAAAAAAAAGTAAAGTAATAGAATGTATATATGCAAGTAAGGAATAAAGCATCTCGTCTGTGTCCCCTGAAACCTGTTGCATGATCACTTAAGAGCCAGAGTTTTATTTAGGACCCAAAGGACTCTTAACTGGGTATTGAGGGTGTCATTAACACTTTAATACCATTTTCATTGTGCGTGGGGTAAATGGTCATCCTGGGGTAATTCAGGGTGTGGAGGTCAAGATGGGAGTTAGCACACACTCATGGGGGCACTCTAGGAGAAACAAAATTAATATTACTTGACTATTCATTGAACAACTCACTTCTTAATTTCTATCCATTTATGCTCGCGGAGTTCTTTACTATTGAGCTTGAGGTCGTACATTTAGCCGTTTATCTTCTTGCCCCTGTTCTTAATGTTTGTTTGCTTGGGGACAAGCAAACGCTTAGGTGTGGGGATGTTTGATAAACGCCTAAATGTACGTATTATTCATGTATGTGTATGTATAAATAGAGTATTTTTGTATGTGTGGATGCCCTGTTTTCGGTCTAAATTGGTTTATTTCATGTTACAGGTACAAACGTTACCGTGGGGAGCTCGACAACATGATTTAAGGAGAATTTGGCAAGGAAAACACTATTTTCGAGCCCCGGCACTGTAGCGAACTGTAGCAAACACTGTAGCACGAACACTTGAAGAAACAGCCTGGTCAGGAGATTCATGCGGGCTACCATGCGGGCGCATAGCAGGCCGCATAAGTACTGTAGCCATTCTACTGCAGCAGTCATAATGTAGTAGTTTTACTGTAGCGGCACTGTAGCAACTTACGCGGTTTTCGGGCTTTTTCGGAAACTTTCTCTCCCCGCATGCGGGGCCGCATGGGAGGCCGCATAGCTCGCTGGAATTAGTTTTTAAGGGTTTCTAGGGCATCATTTTGAAGGGTCTTTAGCCACCTCTTCTCCTCCATCATCATCTAGGACATTAAGGCTGCGGGAGAAGGCATTTTTGAGGAGCAAATCAAAGGGAGAAGGAGATCATACTCGAGGGAGAGCATCTAGGAGCTTGCCGCCACGGATCCGACGAGTTCTCATCACCACCTTCTAGTCTTCATTCGAGGGGAGTTGTTATGAGCTTCATCTTGTATTTCTTGTTTTGTATACATCCTCCTTTGTTGATGACGAACTAGACTCCCAAGGTCGCCAGGCATCCAGTGAACCTTGGGATGAACTTGCTTGTATTGATGTTTTGATTGCATTTATGGCATTTGTGTGGTTTGTGTCTAAGCCTTGTGATCTTTGATGTGTTGATTTGCATGAGAACTCTGTATTTCAACTTCTAGGTTGTACTTGGTAGCGTGACCATCGCCCTTGTACTAGACACACTAGGCTTAGAAGGGATACATGTATGTATACACCGTGACCATCGGGTATTTCATACCCCTCCAACCATTAGGGCTAGACCTAGGTTGTGTTCGGCCCTAATTTGAGGTTTCCCTATTCTTAATGCAATCGTGTGAGGATTTGGGCGGAAGGGATTCCGTATTCCAATACTCATACCGGATTAGGGGTTTTCACCGTGACCATCGGGTTAATCTATCTTAGGATATCTCTTGGCTCAAAACCACCGTTGCCTGTGTCATTCAAGCATCTTTCTGGCTTTAGTAGTCCCGAGGGGATCCTCGCTCGGGGACCTCGAACTTTCATTGCTACTTGTTTCCTTAATGTGCTATTGTGGTGTGCCTTAGTCCAAGTGTTTATAGCTTTTCTTTTGTTTGTTTTCTTTATCTTGTTTTAAATCTATATCTGGTAGACTAGACAGTGTCATCTAGAGGGGAGTAATAGCAGCTCTTGGGACCCCAGGGAATACGACCCCCTCGCGCGTGCGCGAGGGGTATTACTTGGCGACCCATGCGCATGCGGATCGATTCATATCACACACCCTAAACCTAATTTCATCATTTTTAGAGGCGATTTCGTCAAGGATTGAAGGAGAGATGAAGGGGAGAACATTGGAAAGCATCGAAGAGCTCGGCGGCGCGGATCCGACGGGCTACCATCATCATCTTCTAGTCGACATTTCGAGGGGAGTTTTCTCATTGTTTGTATGATGAACTTCATGTATTGTGAGCTCTCCCATTTTGTTATGTTGAACTAAACTCCCAAGGCCACCGAGCTCCCGGTGAATCTTGGGAGGAGACTTTGTATAGATGACATTCTTGCTCTTTGAATGAATGTGTGTGGCTTGTGTGTTTGGTTTTAATTTATCATTTTCTTGTTCATTCTATAATGGATGGATTCCGTAGAATTGATTGTGAAAAATACTTGTTTGGAGGGTTGCTAGCTTGTGTTAGGTCATGTGATAATTAAAGAGGGATTTATTGTATTAATACGCCTGAGGTTCCGGGTATTAGTAGCCTTCCGCGCGGTTAGGGTTATTTTAGCCGAAAGTGTGCATTAGAATAACCCTAACCAAGACTCCTTGTTCTCAATGACATCGTGGGGGTTTCTTCTGGGTAGAGGAACCCGTACTGGATTAGGGCTACACCACGGAGGTTCCGAGGTAGTCGACATTGTTATCGTCATCCGTACTTAGTCTTCTCACAGGGGAATCCTCGCCCGAGGCCTTCCTCGATTCTTGGATTCTTCACCCTCATCTTTGTTTGGATTAAGCATTATATTGCTTTCATTTTCTTATTCGTTTTATTGTTCTAATCTTTACAATTTCACCAACCCTGTTTTGATCGACTAGACACTGAACCTGGAAAGGAAGTAATAGTAGATCTCGGAGCCCTTGGGAATACGACACTCTCGTGCGTGCATGAGAGGTTATTACTTAATGACCCGTGCACTTGCAGCCTTGGAGTCGCGTGCTATCTTTTTTTAGCTTGTCACGAGGCGACCATCAATGCCTGCCAGTCACTCCAACATTTGATCAATAAAAGGTAATGGGAAGTGATTGATAAGTGCTCATATTATAGTAATGCAAAGCATTATTATCTTGCAGTGAGCATTGATTTAATCAGATTTTATCACTAAAAAATGGCCATTTGTTTATTTTTGTGCATTGTAGGGTTGTGAAGATAAATTGGAGAAAAGAAACGAAGTTAGATCATGTTTGCCGTTGTTGGGGGGATTCGCGCACTAAGCAAGGAGCAAGGCATGGGTGATAAACGCTTAACTGTACGTATTATTTATGTATGTTCGCGTATTTTTTCGAATATTTTTATATGTGTGGACGCCCGTTTTCGGTCTAAATTGGTTATTTCGTGTTACAGGTACAAAAGATACCGCGGGGAGCTCGACAACTAGATTTTAGAAGCAATCGGCAAAGAAAACACCATTTTCGAGTCCTTGCTACTGTAGCGGTACTGTAGAAGCACTGTAGCACGGGAACTTTGGTGAAACGGCTAAGTCTGGAGATCCATACGGGCACCCATACGGGCACCCGTACGGGCGCATGACTGCCCGCATACAGCTCCTGTAGCAGAGATACCGCAATAGGGAACACTGTAGCATTTCACTATAGCACTCACTGCAGCAACTTACACGAAACTCGGGGTGCTACAGTGCAGTATGTCGGCCCGTATGCCAGCCCGCATAACTTTGTGCAATTAGTTTTTAAATGCCTTTAGGGCATCATTTCTCTTGTCTTTTGGCCACCATTCTCCACCATTGTCATCTAGAGCTTCAAGGCTGCGGGAGAAGGCTGATCTAGGGTGTAAATCGAAGGGGAGAAAAGGAGCGCGATCAAGGAGAAGATCTAGGAGCTTGTTGTCGTGGATCCATCAAGGTCTCATCACCACCTCTAGTCTTCATCTTAGGGGAGTTTGTTATGTGCTTTAGCTTGTATCTCTTGTTCTTTAGACTTTCTCCTTTATTGATGTTGAACTAGACTCCCAAGGTCACCGGGCATCCGGTGAACCTTGGGATGAACTTGCTTGTATGGATACTTTGAGTATATTTTTGGTATTTGGTTTGGTTGTGGTCTAAGCTTTGTGTTCTTTATTGTATCTAATTACATGAGAACTCTGTGGTTTGAATACTAGGTTGTACTTGGTTGCGTGACCATCGCCCTTGTACTAGACATGTTTAGCTTAGAAGGGATACATGTATGAATACGCTGTGACCATCAGGTATTTCGTACCCCTCCAACCATTAGGGTTGAACCTAGACGTTGTGTTTGACCTTAATTAGGGATTTCCCTAGGCGCATTGCAATTGTGTGAGGATTTAGGCAGAAGTGATTCCGTATTCCAATACTCGTATCGGATTAGGGGTTATCACCGTGACCATCGGGGTGACCTACCTTTGGACATCTCTTGGCCTAACCACCATTGCCTATGTTATTCGAGTATCCTTCTAGCTTTAGTAGTCCCGAGGGGATCCTCGCCCTGGAACCTCGAACATTCATTGTTACTTGCTTCCTTAGTATGCTTATGTGGTGAGCCTTAGTCCATGTGTTTATAGTTTTCTATTTGTTATTCTTCTTATCTTATTTTTATCATACAATTGCTAGGTTAGGAAATAGATGAAGGGGATGTAATAGTAGTTCCTTGGCCCTTGGGAATACGACCCCCTCGTGCTTGCGCGAGGGGTATTACTTGGCGACCCATGCGCTTGTGGACACTCATCAAGTTTTTGGTGCCGCTACCAGGGAATTCAAGGAATACTAGGAAAACCTGTAGTCTATTGCTCTAGCCATTTTTCTCTTGTTGTACATATTATTTTAGTGTCTATTGTGTTTGTTTTGTTTTTCTTTGTTTCACTTTGTGTTTTCTTTTTCTTGTACATATTATTTTATTTTATTATCTACTTTCGTTTTCTTGTTTTCCTTTGTGTCACTTTGTGTTTCTTTTTGTGCGAGGTACACTACTCTTGACAAATGCAAGCTCAAAATTGCCCTCCAAGTCCTAACCATGGAACATCGCAAGAGAGGAAGTACACTACTGAGGATGTATTGGCCAAATTTATGATCAACACAGAAAGAAGGTTTCAGAGCTGCGAAAAGAGACTTGATGAGTTTGGCACCATACTGAGGAATGTCTATGCCTCCCTTCATTCTCTTGAGAACCAGGTTGGACATCTTGCTAGGACCCAATCCGAACAATACTCGGTCCTTGATGCCGAATATGAAGCTAGATTTGAGGTCATCCATGCCACACTTTCGGCTGTGCAAGCTTCTCTTCACAAGCTAGAGAGCCGGGTTGAACAACAAATTCGTGAGCCAATAATGGAAGGCCCAACTACAACCTATAATGAAAATGAAGAGAACTTTGGTATATTGGAGGTTGAAGGAGTCGAGAGAGCACAATTGATAGCACTTAAGCAAGCCATTTGTATAAAAGCTAACAAGAAAACCAAGCATAAGAAAGAATTATTTGGGACAAAAGAAATTGTGGGTTGGGGGTTGAAGCCATCCAATGACCCACCTATGCCGAGGTTAGACATGTCCCAACCAAAACTATTTCCTTGGAGGCCCAAACGATTTTTGTGTGTAATTAAAGGAAGATTGACATTGGTTGAAGAAGGAGATGTGGGTAGGAGGTTTACGCCCCCCAAGGACCCATCCATGCCAAGTTTGAAATTTTTTCAACCTTACTTATTCCCTTGGAGGCCAAAACAAGCTTTGTGGATGCTCCAAGGAAATTCAGCCGGGACCAAAGTAGAGGCGGGGAGGAGATTCAAGCCATCCAAGGATCTACCAAAGTTTAAATTGTGCAATGCCCGGCCCAAGCTCTTTCCATGGAGGCCAAAATGTAACTCATGCTTGGTCTCCACTTTGACACCATCCCAGAAGGTATGCTTCACTTTTCTTTGTAGTTCTTATACAACCTCTAGCCGGGAGGAACACACCGTCTTCAAGCCCCCTTGAGGTAAAACACGTCGAGCTAATGACATTAAACAAGCGCTTCTTGGGAGGCAACCCAAGCATTAAATTTCATTGCATGTGTGTTTTCGTATTTTGGTATGTTTACTTGCTTGAGTGTTCTTTAGATTTAGAGTATGTTGTTGTGGTTGTTTAGCCATTTTTCTTAATTTATTTTATCATGTTCCTCAATGGTTCTTGTGAGTTCTTTGTGTTTTCATTCATCTTCATGCATCAAATATCATGTTTTTGGTTGTTGTGGGTGAATTCGGCTTTGTTTTTATGTGGTTTTTGGGTGTTTAGATGAGTCTTTGATGAAAAACCTGGATTCCGCCCGTTTCTTGAGCATATGCTTGTCCATATAAAAAATCCAGAAAGTCATACGGGCAAGCATATGCCCGTATGCTTGCCCGCATGGATGCTCGGGCTGAACTTTAAAATGGGTACCTCTTCACCATTTCCTTCATATCTCTCTCATTTCTCATCTGTTTTCCCTCATTCTTTCACCATTTTTCTCCATTTTTCTTCCTCTACATGAATATCATGCTTCCAAGGACTTTATTTGCATGATTTAGTGGGGGTTTCACCATCATCTTCACCGATCTTCGCCGAATCAAGCTTTGGAGCCCTAACTTGTGTTTTGAAGCAAATGTGTTTCTTTTTCTTGATTTTCATGCTTATCTTGCTTCAAACTTTGGGGAATGATGTATGAATGTGTAATATTTGATTTATTTGTATTTTGTGACATTATTTGTAAATTTTTGGGCTTCAAAAACAAGGGGAAACTCTACCTCTTTCAACACTGTGCTATAGTAACTTTGGACTGAATTTCTCTTGAATTTATTTGTTCACTTGTAGCATCATTGTGAATATCCTACAACACTTGCAATAAAAAGAATTGGACTTCATGATCTTGATTGCTCAAAGAACTTGCTTGGATTATCACTTGTTTAATTGTTTTTGTTATGTTAGTTGTTTGCTTGCTTGTTTGTGTGTGTTCTTGTTTCTTGTTGTGTTTTCTTTTTGGGTGAGTGATGGATACCTTGAGTTGATGTTCTTGTCTACCTTGCATGGTGGATTTAGGGCATCATGCACACTTTCTTCCTCTATTTTGTACAAGAACCTTTGGTGGTCACCCCCGATCTCATGGACTTCAAGACTTATGCTTTGAGACTTGGGGAAGTTCACGAAACCCTCCTACTATGTTTTTATTGTCTATCTTGTTGCATTCTATTGTTTAGGCACATTGAGGGCAATGTGCATCTTTAAGTGGGGGGTGGAGTTGGATTTTCGTGAACTTTGAAATTTCTTTGCAATTGCATGCTTAACAACCTATGATAGCTATGATTTTATTGTTAAGGACTTCCTAGCTTGGTAGAATGATAGTTGTGAGCTGTACTTTACCTGTGCTTGAATTTAGTTCTGTTTCATCTTTAGTGTACCCTTATACTTGTTCACGATCACTTTCACCTTGTACACTCCAACCAACCCATTGCAATGTTGTTGGCACTAAAATGTTAAAGACTACTTTCAATGCTCTTTTAAGAGCTTTTGAGGTCCTTTGTTGTTTTCTTTGGCCTTAAGTGAGGTTGTTTAACAGGTTTTATACCTGGGGGATACGAGATATATTGTATATATGTATATAAAAATAAATAAAAAAAAAGTGGAGTCTATGACAGTATTCCTCTGCTAATACAGCATGAATGCGTCTATGTGGACTGTAATCAAGTAGGATGGGTGGCTCTTGTGCCTGGCCAGCATGTGCACCCGTCTGAAAGATTTTTGTGCAGTCTACGTTAGTCGAACTCAAAAAAAAAAAAAAAAAGTGTGTGTATATATGTAGGTAAAGAATAAAGTATCCTGTTTGTGTCCCCTAGAACCTGTTGCACTGCTACTTGAGAGCCAATGTTTTATTCAGGATCCGAAGGACTCTTAGCTGGGTATTGACGGTATCTTTAACAGGTTAATGCGGTTTTCATTGTATGTGGAGTGAGTAGTATGGAGAATGAGGTGGAAAGTAAGCACACACTCACCAGTGCACTTTAGATGAAACAGGACCATCCATACCCAGTTACCAATAGAACAACTCATTATCTGTCCTTCCTACTATCTATGCTACTAGGGTCCTCTACTGTTGAGCTTGAGGTCGTACATTTAGTCATTTATCTTCTTGCCCCTGTTCTTCATGTTTGTTTGCTTGGGGACAAGCAAACGCTTAGGTGTGGGGATGTTTGATAAACGCCTAACTGTACGTATTATTTATGTATGTTCACATATTTTTCCAGTATTTTTATATGTGTGGATGCCTATTTTCGGTCTAAATTGGTTTATTTCGTGTTACAGGTAAAAAAGATACTGTGGGGAGCTCGACAACGAGATTTTAGAAGAAATCGGCAAAGAAAACACCATTTTCGAGTCCCTGGTACTGTAGCATTACTGTAGTACGGGAACTTGGGAGAAACGGCTAAGTCTGGAGATCCATATGGGCACCCATACGGGCGCATGACTGCCCGCATGCAGCTCCTGTAGCAGAGTACTGTAGCAGAAACAATGTAGCATTTTACTGTAGCACTCACTGCAGCAACTTACATGAAACTCGGGGTGCTACAGTGCCCGTATGTCGGCCCGTATGCCAGCCCGCATAACTTTCTGGAATTAGTTTTTAAATGCCTTTAGGGCATCATTTCTCTTGTCTTTTAGCCACCATTCTCCACAATTGTCATCTAGAGCTTCAAGGCTGCGGGAGAAGGCTGATCTAGGGTGCAAATCGAAGGGGAGAAAAGGAGCGCGATCAAGGAGAAGATCTAGGAGCTTGTTGTCGTGGATCCATCAAGTTCTCATCACCACCTCTAGTCTTCATCTTAGGGGAGTTTGTTATGTGCTTTAGCTTGTATCTCTTGTTCTTTAGACTTTCTCCCTTATTGATGTTGAACTAGACTCCCAAGGTCATCGGGCATCCTTGGGATGAACTTGCTTGTATGGATACTTTGAGTATATTTTTGTTATTTGGTTTGGTTATGGTCTAAGCTTTGTGTTCTTTATTGTATCAAATTGCATGAGAACTCTGTGGTTTGAATTCTAGGTTGTACTTGGTTGCGTGACCATCGCCCTTGTACTAGACATGCTTAGCTTACAAGGGATACATGTACGAATACGCCGTGACCATCGGGTATTTCGTACCCCTCCAACCATTAGGGTTGAACCTAGACGTTGTGTTTGACCTTAATTAGGGATTTCCCTAGGCGCATTGCAATCGTGTGAGGATTTGGGCGGAAGTGATTCCGTATTCCAATACTCGTACCGGATTAGGGGTTATCACCGTGACCATCGGGGTGACCTACCTTTGGACATCTCTTGGCCTAACCACCATTACCTATGTTATTCGAGTATCCTTCTAGCTTTAGTAGTCCTGAGGGGATCCTCGCCCGGGAACCTCAAACATTCATTGTTACTTGCTTCCTTAGTATGCTTATGTGGTGAGCTTAGTCCATGTGTTTATAGTTTTCTATTTGTTATTCTTCTTATCTTATTTTTATCATACAATTGCTAGGTTAGGAAATAGATGAAGGGGAAGTAATAGTAGTTCCTTGGCCCTTGGGAATACGACCCCCTCGTGCTTGCGCGAGGGGTATTACTTGGCGACCCGTGCGCTTGCGGACACTCATCAATGGGCATAGATTTTTGAGTGCGTGCCAACCTCCTTTGGAGGGGCAGAAAGGCAGTCACATTCACAATATGTCTAGCTCGTGCTAATAAGGAGAACTTCACCAATTAGGAAATATGAAGCAATCGGCACGATCTACCGTTGATTGTGTGCCCAATTCAATGGCCTCGATGAAGAACGATGAATTCTGGAGCGTTTCAGTGAGCACTGTAGAGGCACTATAGCAAGCTAGTGTTCAGAAAACTAGGGAGTTCACACGACCGTGTGAAATCCCGATAAGTTGAAATTTAAAGCCGTGACTCAACATTATAAAAGCCAGTTTTGGAGACTATTTTGGGAATCTTTTTGGCTCTTCTGTGCCCTAACTTCTGGAGAGGCGTGGCTAGGGTTTGGAGATGACTTCTTGATGGTTTGAAGCGCGTCATCGGGGTCGACATCAACGTCCGACGATGGCACAAGACCACGGCCACATCGCACACAAGGGGGTTTTCATCTATGCATTCAAATTGTGTTCCTATTATTATTTTCAAGGATTTGTATAGATCCATAAAGAGCTAAACCCCTTGTGGGTATTCGGACTTATAAACCATAGAATTATTATGTTTCTTTGACATTGCTATTATGCTTTTCCATAATTGATGAATAAAGTTGAGTTTCAATGTTAAATTCTTTTCTTTTATTATTGTTTTCCCTTAGCCATGACACTAGGGTTGAGAACAATATAGGTTATCCTTTAGAGGTGTGACAACTCCTATAGGATTAGACTACTTAAGGTTGAAGAGGGTTGAGAGGGTGAGTCATGAGGTAGCGGAACGTCCCCTTTCCCCTCCGATGTGATTCTTCCTACCTCCATATTCGATGATTTATTCGCGGTCGAGATAGAGTTAGGTACTAGGCGATAAACTCCCATAGGGCTTTATTGCCTAAATACCAAAGTATAGGGTTGAAGTGAATCTTAGCACCGGGACTTAATTTAGACTAGGGTTCTCTCACCTGGACCAAAGGGTTAGAACTATACATAGGAATAGGGTTAATCACTAGGAATCCCTAAACCTTAAGGCAATTCCACATAATGTGAGGCTTAGGTAGATAGACTTCCCTACGGCTTAGTTGACAAGTCAACGAGAGTCAAGGGTCATAGTGAAACCTAATGACCGGAACATAGTGTTGCGATTAGTCACTGTTGACCTTAGGTTTGGGACTTTGTATTTAAGGATTTAATTGACTTAATTAACATCAATAGGAAGGTATAATAGCATCGTCTTGCACTAGAAGCATAAGTCCTAGGGGTAGCTTGTCCGGATACCCATCTTTTCCCATTGCTAATCCTACTCTTTTACTCTTACTTGCACTCTCTCGTCTTCCACACTTCTCTTTTAATTCTTGATTTTACCGATTATTTTTGCACTCACTCACCAATTTCTTTCCACACAATGCGATAGCTTAATAGTGAAATCTTGTATCTTAAGTACCTATTCCCTGTGGATTCGACTACCCACTCACCGGGGTATTTTATTACTTCGACAACCAGTGCACTTTCGGGCCACTATCAAAGTTTTTGGCGCCGTTGCAGGGGAATAGGTGTATTTCATATATTTTTTTTAGCTATTTTAGCTATTTCACTTCGCTTTCTATTTCACACTTCTTAATCTATCATTGTTCTTATTTTTTCTTTTTTTCCGTTACTTTGGCTTCAGGTTATGACCCACGGGAACCCTTCAATTCTTGTTGAAAGCAGACCCAGATATTGGTAGAAGAACTCATCGTAAGGGAAAGGAACCTGTACAAGAATCTTCAAATCAAGCCGAAGTTGATACAGAAGGGTCAGAAGCAATGGCAGAACAGAATGAAGAACAGAGGACATTATCCAATTTTGCTAGACCCGCGGTGATAAGGACCCAATAAAGCATTGTGAAGCCCCCAATTACCGCAAATAATTTTAAGTTGAAGCCGTCGTTCATTCAGATGTTGCAACAGTGAGTACAATTTAATGGGTTGGCCGATGAAGATCCAAACAACCACATAGAGAACTTCCTTGAAGTGTGCGACATGTTGAAGATTAATGGAGTAATGGACGACGCAATTCCTTTAAGAGCCTTCCCATTTTCATTGAAGGAAAAAGCAAGGCATTGGCTACATTCATTACCGAGAGCGTCCATAACTACGTGGGAGGAGATGGCCGAGGCATTCTTGGCTAGGTATTTCCCTCCAAAAAAATCAACGAAGCTCCGGAATGAGATCTCATCCTTCATGTAAATGGAATTAGAGTCTCTATTTGAGATGTGGGATAGAGCTCCTTGGGAAATGCCCGCAACATGGGTTCCCCGAATCGAGGATCATTCACACATTTTACAACGGGTTGAATCCAAGTACCAAGAAACTGTTAGACGTTACGGCAAGAGGAACTCTAGGAAGCAAGACTCTCGGTGAAGCCCGGCACCTTATAGAAGAGATGGCTATGAATAGCTATCAATGGAACACACAAGACCGAAAAAAGGTGGCCGGAATTCATGAAGTTCATGCAGTTACATCATTGGCGGCACAAGTGGAATCACTGAGTAAGAAGTTGGATGTTCTAATTTCACCAAGAGTTGCGGCCATCACTACTTGTAACGGTTGTGGGGGAGGACACGCTTTGAGTGATTGTCCGATTGCTATTGGAGGCACTAGTACGATGGAACAGGCAGATTTTGTGGGCAATGCTTATAGTGGACAAGGCCAAGGCAACCCGCACAATGGTACTTACAATTCGGGGTGGAGGAACCACCCGAATTTTTCTTGGAGCAATCAAGGGCAGTCACAACAAAAGAACAACGCACCACCAGGATTTCAAAGTCAACAAGCACCGAACCTGGAAAGCCGAGTAACTGGGTTAGAAGGAAAGATGACCGATCTAGAGAAAGCCCTCACAAGGTTCATTTCTTCGTCGGATGCTAGATTTCAATCGGTGGAAGCTACACTTCGCAATCACACCGCCTCTCTACACAATCTGGAAAATCAAGTAGGGCAAATTGCGAAGACTTTGGCGGAAAGACCTCATGGTAGTTTGCCTAGGAATACAGAGACCAATCCGAGAGAGCAATTGAAGGCAATTACCTTAAGAAGTGGGAAAGAGGTCGAGATAAATCTCCCACTTGAGAAGACAAAAGAAGCACCCGAAGTTGAAGAAGTAGGGGGCGAAGCAACAAAGGAGAAAGAGGTGGCACCACCACCCTACAAGCCGAGGATCCCCTACCTTTCGAGGGTGAAGAATGACCAAGATAATGAGCAATACAAGAAATTTCTGGGAATGTTCAAACAGTTGCACATCAACATACCGTTCGCGGAAGCATTGGCCCAAATGCCAAAGTACGCGAACTTCTTAAAGGACCTCTTGACCAATAAGAGGAAATTGGAGGAGATTGCATCTGTGATCCTCGATGCCAATTGCTGGGCAGTATTACAAAAGAACATGCCAAGCAAGAGAAAAGATCCTGGAAGTTTCATAATACCATGCAACATTGGCAACTTCGGTGAAGAGATGGTATTGGCCGACTTGGGGGCAAGTATCAATGTCATGCCCTACACTTTCTTCCAAAAGCTAGGCTTGGGCGAGCCTAGACCCACTCGGATGACACTTCAACTTGCGGATCGATCAGTGAGGCATCCGAGGGGAATTGTGGAAGACGTGTTTGTGAAAGTCGACAAATACATATTTCCCGTTGACTTCATGGTGTTAGATGTCGATGAGGATGTCGAGGTTCCATTGATCCTTGCAAGGCCATTCTTGTGCACTTCCAAAGCATTGATTGACATGCACGGCGGGGAGCTCACATTGCGAGTGGGAGAAGACAAGCTTACATACCGCCTCGCCGAAGCCATGAGTCACTCTCTCGACTTTGATGATACTTTATATTTGCTTGACACCACCGATGAACTAATTAATGATTATGTGCAGGAAATGTTAAACCCGGATCCATATGAAGGGTGGCCGGACCAAGATGAGGAAATCAAAGAAGAAGAAGTGCTTTCACTTGGTCTAGTCAAGCAAGATATCATGTCGGACCCAGGATGCCTGAAAACGATGAAGAGAAAGATGAAGTGAGCGAAGAGGCACCACACGAAGAGACCCAAGGATAATGGGAATGAGCAAGAATAGAGTAAGGGTGGTTCACCCTTGTGTGGTAACAAAATTGCTAACTCTCTCTCTATTCTACAAAAATTATGTACCGCATGCTTTCAGGTTGTAGGGAAGAGGGCAACCTTCATTCATGAACCCCCATAAGGTAAGGCAGGTACGTCAAGCTAAGTGACGTTAAACAAGCGCTTCTTGGGAGACAACCCAAGGTTTTACAGCTTTTCTAGGATCTAGTTTAGTTTTAGCATGAATAAAAGTCTTAGTGTTGGTGTCCTACATTTTTAATGCGTGTGCTATGATTTTTTTTGTGGATTGTGATGATTTCGTGTACGTAAATGAAAAATTGATGAAGTTTGAGTCGGTTGAGCAAGTTTTCCATAGTATCTAGTTGTGTTTTAATGGTTTTCATAGGCTTCAAGCATCGTATTTGTGTTTCTGAGTTTTTCTGTAATTCTATAATTTTTCTAAGTTAACCAGAGAAAACACACGGCCGTGTGGAATTAACACACTGGCGTGTGTTACCATCTAGGGCTCAGCCAGAGAGGGCACACGGCCGTGTGAAAACTTGCAGAACTTAAGCTCTTAGTCCAGAGAGTCCATAGGGGCGTGTGGCTACCCCTGTGAGTAACCCTGTGTTAGGTTACACGGCCGTGTGGAAATTCCACACCACCGTGTAAAACTCTGTAGAAACCCTCTCTTTCTCCCGAGAAACCACAGGGGAGTGTGGCTGCCCCTGTGGGACGGCTTGTGAAAGGCACACGGCCCAATGGAACACTTACACAATTCTCGGGATGAACCAGAGAAGCCACAAGCGCGTGTGGGAGCCTCTGTGGCTGGCCTTGTGTTCTTGGCCAGGTTGGGTACAAGGCCGTGTAGAATTTCCACACGACCATGTGAAATTTTACTGAGACCTTCTCTGTTTTCCTGTGAAACCACAGGAGTGTGTACCAGCCCCTGTGGAGTCCCCTGTGAAGGCACACGGCCGTGTGGGGTAGTCCAGAGAGTGACCAGAGCGCACACAGGGGCGTGTGTGAGCCCCTGTGAACCCTAATTTCAGAGGCACATGGCCGTGTGGAATTTCAACACGGCCGTGTGGATTACCAGAACTTCAAAAGCCGCGCATTTTATTTTAGATTTCACTTGTGCCGCTTTACTTTCCCACTCTAAACACTCTCCGACTCTCTCTATCGATTCCCTGATCTTCTCTGAGTTTTCAAGAGGTTTTATTTGGAGTTTTCCGGCCAATTTCAAAGTTTTCTTTATCCATACTGTCGGTAAGAACTTCAAACTCTTTTTCTTCGTCAATCCTTGATTTAATTCATTCTTCTTAGTTATTTCACTTGTATTAAATGATTAAAGTATATGCGAGCATGTTTAGAAAGAATCTAGAATGAATTAGAATGTAAAAACAAAATTTTTGGCCTCCACGGCCGTAGAGCTCTGTTCGCCAGAAGAACCACACGGGCGTGTGGAATTTCCACACGGCCGTGTGGATTTCTGCAGATTGTGTTTTTAAACTGATTTTGATTATTTTCTGTTTCAATCTTGCAAATATGGCTTCTAGGACCAAGAAATCGGCAGGGAAGCACCCCCGTAAGCCTACCCCACCACCCGAGGAGGTAGATTTCCCTTTACCTGAGCATCGACAGCGGTTCAAGAGACTATCGACGCTTCGATTCTGACAGTCACGATATCCGGACTTGAGCACCATTAAAGCGATACAGGGGGGCAACAGTGTTACAGACGAGATCAAGCAGTTATTGTCTGTAGGCAGTTGGCCGAGATTACTGATGATCAAAGAGCCAGCTATTCGAGAGGTGACACTCGAGGTTCTGGCATCATTCGAGTTTGGCAGATCATACAGTGCTTTCGCTACACCACATAGTATTCAGTTTAGAGCACTGGGTCAATATTTCAGCCTCAGTGTAACCCAGTTCTCGACTGTTATGGGGTTATATGATGAGGCCTATACACAGACAGAGGAGTACGAGGGGATTCCCATTGAGGACCCCGGTACTTTGACTGCGCAGCGCGTGTGATTCGCTCACCCGCAAGTGCACAGGATCGCCAAGTAATACCCCTTGCATCATAACCACCCTGAGAGAACAATTTTTTTAAAATTTCACAACCACCCTTGCATCACAAGACGAGCAGGCCTAGGCCTCCACCCACTTAGAGACATAGTCCACTGCAACCAAGATATACTTGTTGCCCTGGGAACTAGAGAATGGACCTATGAAATCGATTACCCACACATCAAATACTTCACAAGCTTGGTTCCAGGTTTGAGGCATTTCATCTCTTTTTGATAAATTACCCACTCTCTGACACCTATCATAGTGTTGTACCAATGACTGCGCATCCTGGAACATGGTGGGCCAATAGAACCCCGCATCAAGTGCTTTATTAGCTGTTCTGGTCCCACTGTAGTGGCCCCCAGTAGGTCCTGAGTGACAATGTAACAAGATGTCATGCCCCTCGTCCTTTGATACGTACCTTCTCACAATCTGATCAGAAAAGTCCTGAACAGGAATGGATCCTCCCATGTATAGTGCTTCAGATCGGCGAAGAATTTTTTTCTTTGTTGAGATGTGAGCCACTTCGGAAAGGTTCTGGCTGCCAAATAGTTTGCAAAGTCAGCGAACCACGGAGCCTCATCATGCTCAATCACTTGTATGCTGCAGAGCTGCTCCCCAGGGAAGGTGTCGTTTATTTCTCCTTTATGCAAGACACCCTCATATGGGTTCTCAAGGCGCGAAAGGTGATCAGCTGCTAAGTTTTCTGCCCCTTTTTTATCTCTTATCTGTAGATCATATTCTTGTAACAGTAGAACCCATCGGATTAGACGAGGCTTGGCGTCGGACTTATTCAACAGGTACTTCAATGCCTAATGATCAGTATATACAATCACCTTGGATAACACTAAATATGACCAGAATTTATCAAATGCGAAAACTGATGAGTCGCCGCGCGACACGCTAAAGAAGCGAGCACGCGACTCCCCGGCCGCAAGTGTACTGGTCGTCAAGTAATAACCTCTCGTATGCGCACGAGAGGGTCGTATTCCCAAGGGCCCCAAGATCTGCTATTACTTCCTCCTAGGTATCACTATCTAGTCTACCAAACAAGGATAGTTGTATAAAACACAAATATGAAAATAAATAAATAAAAGAAAGACTATAAACAAAGCGGACTAAGGCACACCATACAAGCAATCTAAAGATCAAGTAGCAATGATAACTAGAGGCCTCGGGCGAGGATCCCCTAAGGAGAAGAACAAGTTAGGATGAATATAGGAAATTGAACGCTAAGTTGGCTAGGTTTGATCCGCTAGACTCGGGAGTCGACTACCCCGGAACCTCCGTAGTGTAGCCCTAACCCAATACAGGTTCCTCTATCCAGAAGATACCCCTACGATGTCATTGGGAACAGGGAGTCTCGATTAGGGTTATTCTAATGCGCGCTTTCGGCTAAAACAACCCTAACCACGCGGGGAGCTACCGGCACCCGGAACCTCCGGTGTACTGGCACATTGAATCCCCCTTCAATCATTGTTCGACCTAATATATGCAAGCATCCCGCCATACACATACAATTCATGAATCAAAACCTACGGAATCCATCCATTGTAGGTTGAACATTAAAACAATAGATTGAAATCAAACAAACAAGCCAACAATCAATTATAAACAATTATCATCATCCATACAAGTTCTCCTCCCAAGGTTCACCGGAGCCCGGTGGCCTTGGGAGCCTAGTTCAACATCAAAGGAAGAAATACAAGATATAATCAATGAAAATGCTCATAAGAAACTCCCTCCGATGTAGGCTAGAAGGTGGAGACGAAGACTCGCCGGATCCGCGCCGATGAGCCCCTTGATGTGTTCCTTGAGTGCTTCCTTCTTCTCCCTTTGAGTTCTTGCTCTTCAAATCGCCTCTCCAATCCGTTGATGGTGAAGAAAACTGATGGAATGATGGTGTAGAATGGTGGAGATGATGGTGGAGAAGAGTGGAGAGGATGGAGGCCAAAGACCAGCTCTCCCAAGCCCTAGAAAGCCTTAAATAACCCAAACAAAGCCTCATCAGCCCGTGCGTGTGCGGGCACTGTGCGGGCCGCACAGTGCCCGCACACCCTTCTGTCTGTCCTGTGCGGGTACTGTGCGGCCGCACACTGGCCGCACACTGCTACAGTAACTGTGCTACAGTGGAAATGCTACAGTAAAATCGCTACAGTAACTTCCTCAAATCCACTCTTTTCTTGCCCGAAACTTGAGGATACGTATGAGCATTAATAAATTCTTCGATGTATGCCGAAAGAAGCTCAATCACGCAGTAGATGATCTCCAGATGCCCTGAAATGATAATTAACAAGAAAAGCGCGTAAAGGGCATCGGAGTCATAGAAAAATGCATGAAAGTGTATAAAATATATATAATAAATGTGATGTATTTAGACACTTATCAAGTACCCCCCACTTAAGCATTTGCTTGTCCCCAAGCAAACGGACATGAAAACCAGGGATACTGATAAGTGACTAAATACAAAACCTCAGGCAAGAGATGATATCATAGCCAAAACGAAACGCAAAATACTAAGCAAAGACCACTTGAGATCATTCACGCATTCATTGGCCGTGGTGTGCTGTGTGTGTGCAAATCCCCTAGTTCGAAGCCCTGTAGTCCAAACAAGGTAGACAAGACCCCGAGGACCACTTCTTGAAGCAATTCACGCCACTTAGTGGGATACGGCCTTGAGGTGGTAGAAATACATCTAGTAGAGTCCTAAGGATCCTTCCTCTTATTTTCGAACAAACACCGGTCGAATTTTATTTTTCTGTACACAATTGCTTAACTTTTTCTTTTTCTTTTCCGGGACTAACATGAATTGCAAATCCACATTACCTGGAGCTTTGCACATTCATATAAACGCGCTCATGTCCTTATAGCTTTTGGCGAGAGGAACACTCTGGTTAGGAGCCAGAACCCCAAGTTACTTCACTATTAGGACAGAGGAGCACTGTCCACGTTTTTATATACTTTGCCCTTTTTTTTTTTTTTTTTTTTTTTTTTTCAACCGTATTGCAAAAAAAAGAACAAGAAGAAGGTCCTTAAAACCCTATTAGAAGACATTCTAACACGTCAAGGCGCGAAACCACTAGTATGGGTTAGCCACTAAGAGGGTCACGAAGGTGCTGTTGTCCCTCGCCTAGGTGTCCAGGGTTCTACCTAAGGGAAAGTTGCGAGAAATGCCTAGAATAACACGAAAATCTCAAGTGTGCAAGGTCCCATGAAGCTTAGCATTTATCACAGTTTCGAGCTATAATACGATCACAAATAAGTATGCCATCCTAGGTTTTACGATCATGCAACAATTCATAGATTTTCAAATAAGTTCACGAAATAAGTAATCAAACCAAAACATGCACACCCACCCCCCACTTAAAGTAGTACATTGCCCTCAATGTACCTAAGTCAGCAGTAGATAAAGAATACGCAATGAAAATAGAGGAGGTAGGTTCGTGAACTTCCCTGAGTCTCAAAACATAATCTTGAAGTCCATGAGATCAGGGTGGGCAATGATGAATCCTGTAGATGTTGGGAGAGAAGAAAGGACGAGATGCTCCAATTCCACCTGCAAGGTAGAAAGGAACATCACCTCAAGGTATCCATCACTCACAAGAAGAAAATAAAAACAAACAAACAAACACACAAAGCTAAGAACAAAGAAAACAAGAAATACGAAAAACAATGTGTGGGTGCTCGAGTGAAAATTTCCAAATCAATGCTTGGCAAAACTTGAAAACAAATGATATAAGATTATGCATTTCCAAGTTTACAACATTCTAACATCAATAAGCTTGGGAATTACAACAAATTCAAACAATGAAACACAATAAAGATGAGAGATACGCTTATACCCAAAGCTAGACGACAAAATTCAAACATGTTGGTGAAAACTCGATGAAAACGATAGATCGACAAAATTAAAACTCAAAAATGATGAGAACTTTAAGATCAATGAAAGGTTGGCCAAATGAGGAGGCAAACTAAGAGGATTCACCAAAAAAAATTGGAGAGAAATCGGGTGAAAGGAAGGCGAAGAAATCAGCCCCGAAGATGCTGAAATTTGGCTGAAAAATGGGCTGAAATGGCTGTGTGCGGGCTGTGCACAGCCCACGCATGCGTGTGCGGGCTGTACACAGCCCGCACACCCTTCTGGTGTCTATGTGCGGCCTGTGTGCGGCCCCGCACACTGGCCGCACACCCTTCTGTCTGGTGTGTGCGGATAGATGTGCGGGGCGGCACAACAGCCGCACAATGCTCTGGCTAGTGTGTGCGGGCTGTGCACAGCCCGCACACCCATAAAATTTGTTCTTCTGGCTTTGAAATGCTATGAATCACCTCCCAAAAACTAACATTCTCAACCTAACATGCATAATACTCATCAAAACACAAAGATGATCATAAATCAATGATGGACACACCAAGAATCACCAACATGCATGAAAACACTCATCCAAGCATCATATGCAATATCAACATGAAAGTAATACAACCACACAAAGTTGAACAAACAAAACTAAGAAAACTACAACACATGAACAAACTAAACAAAATACGGAATTTAAAACCTTGGGTTGCCTCCCAAGAAGCGCTTGTTTAACGTCACGAGCTTGACGTACCTTCTTACCTCATGGAGGTTTGAAGATGGTGTGCTCCTCCCGGCCAAGTGTGGCATAGCTACTACCCAAAAAAATGAAATGTACCTGCCGGGATGGTGCCGAGGTGGAGGTCAAGGTCGAATTACCTTTTGGCCTCCAAGGGAAAAGCTTGGGTCGGGAATTGTGCAATTTGAACTTGGGCGGATCCTTAGATGGCTTGAACCTCCTCCCCGCTTCTTCTTTAGTCCCGACAAGGTTTATTTGGAGCACCCCACCAAAGTGTTTTGGCCTCCATGGGAAAAGCTTCGGTCGAGTACTATTCAATTTTGGCATAGGTGGGTCATCGGGTAACTTCAACATCCTACCCACATCTCCTTCCTCGACGCTTGCTAAACTACCTTGAAATACCCATAACACTTGTTTAGGCTTCCAAGGAAAAAGTTTTGGTTGGGAATTGTCCAAGCCAGGCATAGGTGGGTTCTTGGAGGGCTTCCACCTCCTATCCACATCATAATCTACAATTCCCAAATTTTCTTGTGTGCACTGGGCGGTTTGATCAACATTGAGGCAGGTAGCCTCTTCAATTTCCATTGGCTCAGTTTTTTCTACCTCCTCAAATTTTCTTACGGCAAGGCTGTGATCCTCCCCCTTTTCTTCTTCAATTTCATCTTGAGGTGAAACATCTACCATTTGCTTAGAGGATACTGATGCCACTTTATTTTCTTCTTCAGTCTCAAATACCTCAATATCCACTTCCACCTCAAATTCACCTTTATTCTCTTCCCTTCTAGTGTCATTCTCAGATAGGTCTTCTATAGTGTGTGGCAACTTGGTCGAGGTACTGGAAGACACTCCTATCTGGCTTTCCATGCTTTGAAGAGATGGTTTGGCATTGAAATTTGCGGCAATCAAGGCGTCAAGTTGAGCATCCGCATTCATCATAAATCTTTCAAGCACATTTTCTGTATTGAAACCCCATTCATTAAGTGGCCTACTTTGAACAACTGGAGGGGGGTGACGCCATGGTTCTTGAAAGGGGGGCTCTTGTAGCAAGTCATGGTTAGAAGGCTCCCAATGTTGTCCATGGTGATGCGATGAAAAATCTAGGTGCCCTTGCCAATATGGATCATACACATGTTCAAATTGATTTGTACTTCTTGCTCTCAAGGCGTCATACTCATTAATCTGCCATTCCTCAAGATGAAAAGGGAAACCACCTGAGCCTCCTTGATAACTCATTGCCCTGTGCACAAAACAAAATAAAAAAAAATTAAGGTATAAAACAAAAGAAGAATATTTACAAAAGAACAGATAAATAACTAGAGTAGCGAGCTAGAAGTTTTCCTAGCATTCTTGGATGCTCCCCGGCAGCGGCGCCAAAAACTTGATGAGTCGCCGCGCGACACGCTAAAGAAGCGAGCACGCGACTCCCCGGCCGCAAGTGCACGGGTCGTCAAGTAATAACCTCTCGTATGCGCACGAGAGGGTCGTATTCCCAAGGGCCCCAAGATCTGCTATTACTTCCTCCTAGGTATCACTATCTAGTCTACCAAACAAGGATAGTTGTATAAAACACAAATATGAAAATAAATAAATAAAAGAAAGACTATAAACAAAGCGGACTAAGGCACACCATACAAGCAATCTAAAGAACAAGTAGCAATGATAACTAGAGGCCTCGGGCGAGGATCCCCTAAGGAGAAGAACAAGTTAGGATGAATATAGGAAATTGAACGCTAAGTTGGCTAGGTTTGATCCGCTAGACTCGGGAGTCGACTACCCCGGAACCTCCGTAGTGTAGCCCTAATCCAATACAGGTTCCTCTATCCAGAAGATACCCCTACGATGTCATTGGGAACAGGGAGTCTCGATTAGGGTTATTCTAATGCGCGCTTTCGGCTAAAACAACCCTAACCACGCGGGGAGCTACCGGCACCCGGAACCTCCGGTGTACTGGCACATTGAATCCCCCTTCAATCATTGTTCGACCTAATATATGCAAGCATCCCGCCATACACATACAATTCATGAATCAAAACCTACGGAATCCATCCATTGTAGGTTGAACATTAAAACAATAGATTGAAATCAAACAAACAAGCCAACAATCAATTATAAACAATTATCATCATCCATACAAGTTCTCCTCCCAAGGTTCACCGGAGCCCGGTGGCCTTGGGAGCCTAGTTCAACATCAAAGGAAGAAATACAAGATATAATCAATGAAAATGCTCATAAGAAACTCCCTCCGATGTAGGCTAGAAGGTGGAGACGAAGACTCGCCGGATCCGCGCCGATGAGCCCCTTGATGTGTTCCTTGAGTGCTTCCTTCTTCTCCCTTTGAGTTCTTGCTCTTCAAATCGCCTCTCCAATCCGTTGATGGTGAAGAAAACTAATGGAATGATGGTGTAGAATGGTGGAGATGATGGTGGAGAAGAGTGGAGAGGATGGAGGCCAAAGACCAGCTCTCCCAAGCCCTAGAAAGCCTTAAATAACCCAAACAAAGCCTCATCAGCCCGTGCGTGTGCGGGCACTGTGCGGGCCGCACAGTGCCCGCACACCCTTCTGTCTGTCCTGTGCGGGTACTGTGCGGCCGCACACTGGCCGCACACTGCTACAGTAACTGTGCTACAGTGGAAATGCTACAGTAAAATCGCTACAGTAACTTCCTCAAATCCACTCTTTTCTTGCCCGAAACTTGAGGATACGTATGAGCATTAATAAATTCTTCGATGTATGCCGAAAGAAGCTCAATAACGCAGTAGATGATCTCCAGATGCCCTGAAATGATAATTAACAAGAAAAGCGCGTAAAGGGCATCGGAGTCATAGAAAAATGCATGAAAGTGTATAAAATATATATAATAAATGTGATGTATTTAGACACTTATCAAAAACGACTACGAGCATTTCCTTCTCAGTGGTGGTGTAATTCTCCTGGGCATCATTCAAAGTTTTGCTTGCATAATAGACTGGATGGAAATGGTTGTCTCGTGCTGCCCAAGAATGGCCCCTACTGCAAAGTCACTTGCATCACACATTAACTCAAATGGCAGACTCCAGTCCGGGGAAACCATAATCGGTGCCTCCACAAGCTTCTTCTTCAGAATGAGGAAGGCATTCATACAATTGTCATTGAACTCAAAAGGGGCATCCTTCTCCAGCAGTTTTGTTAGCGGTTGAGCAATTGATGAAAAGTCTTTCACACACCTTCGATAAAACCCAGCGTGCCCCAAAAAGCTTCTGATTGCTTTAACTAAAGTAAGAGGAGGAAGTTTTTTTATAGTAGCAACATTTGCCCTGTCCACCTCGATCCCCTTTGTGAGATTTTATGCCCGAGCACTATGCCTTCCCTGACCATAAAGTGACATTTTTCCCAACTAAGCACCAAATTAGTTTTCTCGCATCTGTCCAAAACTCGTTCCAAATTTCTAAGGCATAGCTCAAATGAATCACCGAAGACCGAGAAATCATCCATAAATACTTCCATGATATCCTCCACCATATCTTCAAAAATTGCCATCATGCATCTCTGAAATGTCGCCGGTGCATTGCATAACCTGAAAGGCATACGACGGTACGTGAATGTGCCAAAGGGACAAGTGAAAGTTGTTTTCTCCTGATCTTCTGGGGCAATGGGAATCTGAAAATAACCAGAGAGACCATCCAAGAAACAGTAATAAGAATGTCCCGCTAGTAACTCAAGCATCTGATTAATGAAGGGTAAGGGGATGTGATCTTTCCTTGTGGCATCATTAAGTTTCCTTTATTCAATGCATACACTCCATCCTGTGATAGTCCTGGTAGGAACAAGTTCATTCTTTTCATTAGCAATAACAGTCATCCCACCTTTCTTTGGTACCACTTGCACTGGGCTTACCCATGCACTGTCGGAAATGGGATAGATAATGCCTGTATCCAAAAGTTTAATGACTTCGTTCCTCACAACCTCTTTCATGTTAGGGTTGAGTCTCCATTGAGGGATCACCCCAGGTCGATGATCGTCCTCCATGAGAATCTTATGAGTACAGAAAGATGGACTGATCCCCTTAATATATGAGATTTTCCACGCAATCGCCTTTTTGTGTCTTTTAAGCACATTAAGATGCTGCTCCTTCTGCTTAACAGTAAGATCTGAAGCAATAATGACTGGAAGTTTGGACCCCTTTTCCAAGAAAGCATATTCCAGGTGCTAGGGGAGAGGCTTCAACTCTAATTCTCGGGGTTCCTCAATTGATGACTTCTGCATTCTCCAGGCTAGACTGTTCGGTGTCACTGTAGTTCCCCACTGCTTGGCTATCAACGTCCAACACATCGTCCTCATACTGAAACACACTTTCAATCACATTTGCACTACCCTCTGGCACATGGGTAATTGCCTCGGAATTGCCAGTCTTAAGAATTTTGTGTCATTCTCGGCATTCCATCACTTACCCCCTATGTAGGACCTTGGACACGTATGTTAGGAAAGCATTAACCTTCATGACCCTCTTAATTGCTAACCCATTTGAGTGGTCTCGTGCCTGGATGTGTTAGGCATTGCTTCTAATAGACTCTTAAGGACTTTCGTCTTTGTTTTTCTCTCAGCACAGTCAAAAAGAAAATGCAAAATTAAAAAAAAAGAGGATTTTAGCAAATAAAAAGGGTCAGTGCTCCTCTGCCCTACTAGCGAAGTAACCTGGGGTTCTTGCTCCTAACCAGAGTGTTCCTCTCGCCAAAAGCTATAAAGGCATGAGCGCGTATATATGAATGTGCAAAGCTCCAGGTAATGTGGATTTGCAGTTCATGTTAGTCCCAAAAAAAAAGTGTTTGTGTACAGGAAAATAAGGTTTTATGACCGATGATTGTTTGAACGAAAGAGGAAAGATCTTTAGGAGTCTACTAGGAGTATCTCTACCACCTCAAGCCCGAATTCCACTAAGTGGCGTGACTTGCCTCAAGACGTGGCCCTCGGGGTTCGTCGACCTGACTTGGACTACAGGGCTTCGAAATAGATGGGTTACACACACACACCATATCATTGCCGTTGAATGCATGAAATTTCTTAAGGGGTTCGTACTTAGTATCTTGAGTTTTACCATTGCTATTGTACACTTACACTTAAGCCGGAGGTTGTGTATTTAGCCACTTATCAGTCCCTTTTGTTCTTCATTTTTGTTTTCTTGGGGACAACCAAATGCTTAAGTAGGGGGTATTTGATAAGTGTCTAAATACATCACTTTTACTATATACATTTTATACACTTTCATGTATTTTTGTATGACTCCGATACCCTTTACGTGTTTTATTTGTTACTATTGTTTCAAGACATCAGAAGATCATCTCGCGCGTGATTGAGCTTTGTTTTGGCATAGATCGAAGAATTTATTGAAGCTCACACGCATCCTCATATTTCGGGCAAGAAAACAATGGATTTTTGAATCGTACTGTAGCACCATTAATGTAGCATTTTCACTGTAGCAAGGCTACTGTAACAGTGTGCGGGCACTCTGCAGCCCTGCACAGTGCCCGCACATACTCGGGTTTAACTTGTCATGTTTGGTTATTTAAGGGTTTCTAAAGCTTGTTGGGAGGCTTGTCTTTGGCCACCCTTTCCTCTATCCTTCTCCACCATCATCCCATCCATTCTCCGTCATCATCTCCACTATTTTCCACCATCATTACAATATTCGAGAGCCAATTTGAAGTGCAAAACTCAAGGGGAGAAGAAGGAAGCACTCAAGGTTTTCATCACGGAGCTTGATCGGCGCGGATTCGGCGAGCTTTTATTACCGCCTTCTAGCCTACATCTGAGGGACTTTCTTATGAGCATTTTCATTGATTATTTTGTGTGTTCTCTCTTTTGATGTCGAACTAGACTCCCAAGGCCACCGGGCTCCAGTGAACCTTGGGAGAAGAACTTGTATGGATGTTGATAATTGTTTATAAAAGATTGTTGGCTTGTTTGTTTGATTTCAATCTATTGTTTTGATGTTCAACCTACAATGGATGGATTCCGTAGGTTTTGATTCATGAATTGTATATGTATGGCGGGATGCTTGCATGTATTAGGTCGCACAATGATTGAAGGGGGATTCAATGTGCTGGTACACCGGAGGTTCCGGGTGCCAGTAGCTCCCCGCGTGGTTAGGGTTGTCTTAGCCGAAAGCATGCATTAGAATAACCCTAACCAAGACTCCCTGTTCCCAATGACATCATGATTGCTTCCCCGCAAGTGTTGGGGATCGCCAAGTAATACCCTGTGAGTGACACAGGGGTCGTATTCCACTGGGGCCAAGGAAGTACTATTACTCACCCTTCATCTATTTTCTAGCCTACCATTCAATATAAGTGGATAAGAAATAAAACAAATAAACTAATTAAAACTAATCCTATGGCCTGGTAACTAGCACACAGATGCAAGCAAACAAGGGAGTGTCAAGCATGAGAAGGGTGTGTTTGGACAAGGAATCCACCTACGGTTATCATTAGGTCCCAAACTACGATGATATAAAGATGCATTGATGAAAGTTGAGACCTAGAGACCTCATGAGTAGATTAGCCCCGATTTCTCGGTGACTAACCCCTGATCCCATACGAGTGTTAATCTGAATCTCTCTGTATTAACCCACCTATGATCGCAATGAGCTCCGTGAAGTCTCTAATAGGAGTAAACCTACTATCCTTCGGCTTAAACCTAGCAATGGAGGGCTACCAACACCCAATTTCTCGGTGTGTCGGCACAAGAATCCCCTTTCAATCTTTCCTAGATCTAGTATATGCGAGTAGGTCACATCTACGCATACAACTCATAAAAGAATTACGGATTTCTCCACAAATGTAATTTTAGATGTGAAAGCATGAAAGATTGAATCTCAAACAACCATCAAACTAAATTAATAATAACATCCAAAGTTCATACACAAGATGAACCCTAGGGTTCATCCAAATCCAAACACAATAATAAGTTAATCCCTCATTACAAGGGACACTTAAACAACATACAAGGAAGACAAAAACATAAAAGAAACAATGAAAACCCCCTCTAGGTTGTGATCTCCTTGGATGGATGAAGCATCAAATGATGATGCAATGGTGGCATAGAACTTCGGACAAACTCCTTCTCCCTTGCTCCTCTCGCTCTTGGTGATGATGTGTGCTCGTTTCCCACAAAGATCGCCGCCAAAAGGTGGCCGGAAGGCCTCAAGAATGTGTGGTGGCGGCGGCCTCAAAGGCCAAGAAAAAGTCTCCTTTCAAAAGCCCTAAAAATGTTCTTTTATTTTCGCACAGTATCCCGGGGTGGATAGATGGATCCCGGGGTGGATAGATAGGCAAAAACAAGGCAAAACTTGTTTCATGTTGGGGTGCATCCCGGGGTGGATAGGGGGCCGTGAGAGCTAGTTGAAATTCACTGTCTCTTGATCCTCACGGCCCCTTATACGGCCCCGTATATTGCACTGTTCACTCTTATGCACTTCCATCATTTCCAGCCCAAAACTCCTCAGGTGCAACAGCAACTGCAACAGTAAATATGCTATAGTGCTCCAGCTACAGTAAATACGCTACAGTGCTGCGACGCCTGATTTTCATCCTTTTTCACCCAAATTGCATTCTCGTGCTCCTCATGGCTCCCCCGTGTCCTACAACATAAATGATAGTTGATTAAGCACAAAATGGGCATCAATTCTTAACAAAATACATGCTAAGTGAATAAAATACGTATATTAAAACATATACATTTAGACACTTATCACATCATAGGGGGTATCTTCTGGATAGAGGAACCCGTATTGAATTAGGGCTACACCATGGAGGTTCCGGGGTAGTCGACTCCCGAGTCTAGCGGATCAAACCTTGCCAACTTAGCACTCAATTTCCTATATTCATCCTAACTTGTTCATCTCCTTAGGGGATCCTTGCCCGAGGCCTCTAGTTCTCATTGCTACTTGCTCATTAGATTGCTTGTATGGTGTGCCTTAGTCCATTTTGTTTATAGCTTTTCTTTTATTTATTTTCGTATTTCTATTTTAATACAACAATCTCTGTTTGGTAGACTAGATAGTGATACCTAGGAGGAAGTAATAGCAGATCTTGGGGCCCTTGGGAATACGACCCTCCCGTGCTCGCGCGAAAGGTTATTACTTGATGACCAATTTACTTATGGCCGGGGAGTCGCGTGCTCGCTTCTTTAGCTTGTCGCGTGGCACCCATCAGAACGGACCCATGAAATCGATTCCCCACACTTCAAATACTTCGCAAGCTTGGTTTCAGGTTTGAGGCATTTCATCTCTTTTTGATAAATTACCCACTCTCTGACACCTATCACAATGCTGCACCAATAACTGCGCATCTTAGAACATGGTGGGCCAGTAGAACCCCACATCAAGTGCCTTTTTAGCTGTTCTGGTCCTGCTGTAGTGGCCCCGGCAGGTTCTGAGTGACACTGTAATAAGATGTCATGCCCCTCGTCATTTGAGACACACCTTCTCACAATCTGATCAGAGCAAGTCCTGAACAGGAATGGATCCTCCCATGTATAGTGCTTCAGATCAGCGAAGAATTTTTTCTTTGTTGAGATGTGAGCCACTTCGAAAGGTTCTTGCCGCCAAATAGTTCTCAAAGTCAGCGAACCATGGAGCCTCATCATGCTCAATCACTTGTATGCTGCAGAGGTGCTCCCTAGGGAAGGTGTCGTTTATTTCTCCTTTTTGCAAGACACCCTTATATGGGTTCTCAAGGCGCGAAAGGTGATCAGCTGCTAAGTTCTCTGCTCCTTTTTTATCTCCTATCTCTAAATCAAGTTCTTGTAACAGTAGAACCCATCGGATTAGACGAGGCTTGCCGTCAGGCTTATTCAACAGGTACTTCAATGCCGAATGATCAGTATACACAATCACCTTAGATAGCACTAAATATGACCGGAATTTGTCAAATGCGAAAAACAACCACGAGCATTTCCTTCTCAGTGGTGGTATAATTCTCCTGGGCATCGTTCAAAGTTTTTCTTGCATAATAGACAGGATGGAAATGGTTGTCTCGTCGCTGCCCAAGTACGGCCCCCACTACAAAGTCACTTGTATCACACATTAACTCAAACGGCAGACTCCAGTCCGGGGAGACCATCATCGGTGCTTCCACAAGCTTCATCATTAGGGTGAGAAAGGCATTCATACAATCATCATTGAACTCAAAAGGGGCATCCTTCTCAATCAGTTTTGTAAGCGATCGAGCAATCGATGAAAAGTCTTTCACAAACCTTTGATAAAAGCCAGCTTGTCCCAAAAAGCTTCTGATTGCTTTAACTGAAGTAGGAGGAGGAAGTTTTTCGCTAGTTGCAACTTTTGCCCTATCCATCTCGATCCCTTTTTGTGAGATTTTATGCCGGAGCACTATGCCTTCATTGACCATAAAATGACATTTTTCCCAACCGAGCACCAAATTAGTTTCCTCGTATCTGTCCAAAACTCGTTCCAGATTTCTAAGGCATAGCTCGAATGAATCACCGAAGACCGAGAAATCATCCATAAATACTTCCATGATATCCTCCACCATATCTTCGAAAATTGCCATCATGCATCTTTGAAATGTCGCTAGTGCATTGCATAACCCGAAAGGCATACGACGGTATGCGAATGTGCCATAGGGACAAGTGAAAGTTGTTTTCTCTTGATCTTCTGGGGCAATGGGAATCTGAAAATAACCTGAGAGACCATCCAAGAAATAGTAATAAGAATGTCCCGCCAGTCGCTCAAGCATTTGATCAATGAAGGGTAAGGGAAAGTGATATTTCCTTGTGTCATCATTAAGTTTCCTGTAGTCAATGCATACCCTCCAACCTGTGACAGTCCTGGTAGGAATAACTATCATTCCTCCTTTCTTTGGTACCACCTGCACTGGGCTTACCCATGCACTGTCGGAAATGGGATAAATAATGCCTACATCCAAAAGTTTAATGACTTCGTTCCTCACAACCTCTTTCATGTTAGGGTTGAGTCTCCGTTGGGTAATCGCTCAAGGTCGATGATTGTCCTCCATGAGAATTTTATGAGTATAGTAAAATGGATTGATCCCCTTAATATCTGAGGTTTTCCTCGGAATCGCCTTTTTGTGTCTTTTAAGCAAATTAAGAAGCTGCTCCTTTTGCCTAACAGTAAGATCCGAAGCAATAATGACTGGAAGTTTGGAACACTCTCCCAAGAAAGCATATTCCAGATGTTCGGGGAGAGGTTTCAGCTCTAATTCTGGGGATTCCTCAATTGATGACTTCTGCTTCCCATAATTCCCAAGACTAGACTGTTCGGTGTCACTGTAGTCCCCCACTACTGGGTACCGATGTCCAACATTTCTTCCACGCACTGAAACACATTTTCAATCACATATGCATTACCCTCTGGCACATAGGCAGTCACCTCTCGATTGCCAGTCCAAGTTTGATCTACCACACTCTCAGTAGGCACCAAAGAATCAGTAGGATAATCAACATCTCTTCTTGGCTCAATATTAAGTGCTTCAGGTTGGTAATTTTGTAAACAGGCCTCTGTTACCAGTTGTCCCAAACTAGATTCCATATATTGGCCGAACACTACCTGAGCCCCTCGTTCTTTGAGAATTGTAGTGGCCATGTCAACAATTGACGGTATCATCTACTGTTCATTGATGGGGCGAATCTCACCCACCCTGAATGGTGCGCTTGAAGGAGAGAAATATGGTTCTTGTGGATAGTAATTGTAAGCCCAAGTGTTAGTAGAAGCCATAGTCTATAGAGAGAAAGAGAAATATGTACAAAAATAGTAGAACCCACTAAAAGAGATAAAAGGAAAGGCAAGCAAAATGAAATGATGGAATATAGACAAGAACAGAAAAACCAACAAAATAAATTGGTCAAATTAACACGCTTTTAAGTTTTCCAAATATTCCTCGTGGCTCCACGGAAACTGCGCCAAAAACTTGGTTGCTCACCCACAAGTGCACGGGGTCGCCAAGTAATACCCCTCGCGCGAGCACGAGCGGGTCGTATTCCCAAGGTCCCGAGAATCTATTCTTACTTCCTTATCACAATGTTGTCTAACCTTAGTAATCGCTTGATAGAGAGAACTACAAATAATCTATGGATGTAAAAAGCATGCAAATAGCAAATACAAATACGGAGGGAAATTGATAAACGGCTAAATATACGTATCTTCTTCGTATGCGGGTGTATGTATTGTGTACTTTTATATGAGTTGACGCCCGTTTTTGGCCTGAATTGGTTTCTTTCATGTTACAGGTACCAATAAGGCCCTAGCAAGCTTGATGACAGAATTAGAGAAGAAATCGGCATCGAAAACACTGTTTCTAAGCTTGGGAGCACTGTAGCAACCACTGTAGCATGAAGACTTGAAGATCGGTTTGGTCAGGAGGTTCATGCGGGCTACCATGCGGGCGCATTACAGGCCGCATATGGTATTATAGCAGGTTTATTGTAGCGGCACTGTGGCAACTTGCGCGACTTTCGGGATTTCTCAGAAACTCTCTCTCCCCGCAGGGGAGGCCGCATAACTCGCTGGAACTCATTTTTAAGGATTTTTGGAGCATTTTGAGAGGAAAAAAACCGAGGTCCTGGGAGAGCTAGACTTCACCACTTTCCTTGGGAGCTTGAGGTAGGGTATTGGAGGCAATTCTTGAGGAGAGGACGACGGGGAGGGCACGACACGACGAGTCCACGCCTTCAATTTGCATTTGAGAGGAAGATTGACAAAGGAAGCCACTCCTTGGGTGGCACCCTTGGAAGCGTCATTCGGCCTTGATCTTTCGAGGGAGTGTTCTTATTATGTATTTGGTTATTTTCATGTATTTTCTTGGCTATTTTGTGATCATGAGTAACTAAACCCCAAGGTCACCGGATGTAGGTGAACCTTGGCGGTGAACTTGTGTAATTTTGGATGCTTGAGCTAGTTTATGCATTTGGCTTGGTTTGTGATCCTTGTTTGGTGTTTCTTGAATGCCTTGGTATGTATGAGAACTCTATGTATCAATTCCTAAACAATACTAGGTTGCATGACCATTGCCCTAGTGTTAGGCTCACCAAGCTTGGAAGGGAATACATGTACGAATACGCCGTGACCATCAGGTATTTGTACCCCTCCAATTGCTAGGGTTGTCCTTGATTGTGTTTCAACCCTAGCTTGAGAAATCCACTAGACCCATTGCAATCGTAGAAGGATTTGGATGGAAGTATTTCCGTATTCCAATACTCGTACCGGATTAGGGACCAAACACCGTGACCATCGGGTTGGTCTAATTTAGGATTTCTCGGTCCAAACCACCCACGTGCATGGTAGTTAGGGCATCCTTAGCACTTTAGTAGCCCCCGAGGAAATCCTCATCTGTGACCATTCCCTCATCTTGATTTCCCTCCGTATTTGTATTTGCTATTTGCATGCCTTTTACTTCAGTAGATTATTTGTAGTTCTCTCTTTGAAGTGAATGCTTAGGTTGGACAACATTGTGATAAGGAAGTAAGAATAGATTCTCGGGCCCTTGGGAATACGACCCCCTCGTGCTTGCGCAAGGGGTATTACTTAGCTACCCCGTGCACTTGTGGGTAAGCGAACACACACACCTACGTGAATCCTAAGCGCTTGGGCTTAATTTAGACTAGGGTTCTTCCACATGGACCAAAGGGTTAGAACTACACATAGGAATAGGTTTTATCACTAGAAATCCATAGAGCTTAAAGCAATCCCACGTAGTGTTAGGCTTAGGTAGATATACTCCCCTGGGGCTTAGTTGCGTGAGAGACAGAGTGAAGGGTTGACGTGAATCCTAATGCCGGGACATAGTGTTGGGATTAGTCATGGTTGTCCTTAGGGTTTTGACCGTGAGTTTAAGGATATCCTCGACTCAATTAAAATCAATAGGAAAGTATAATAGCATAGTCTTGCACTAGAAGCATAAGTCCTAGAGGTAGCTTGTCCGGATATCCTATTTCATCCATTACTAGTCTTTCTCTAATTCACTCCTTCTTGCATTTTCTTGTCTTCCATCTCTCTATTTAATTTATTGCTTTTTATCATATTTTCTTCCATAATTCACTCATCAATTCTATTATCACGTTTTCGTACACCGCACAACTAAATAGCAAAATCTCGTGTCTTAAATCCCTATTCCCTGTGGATTCGACTATCCACTCACCAGGGTAATTTTATTACTTTGACAAGCCCGTGCACTTGCGGGATACACGCAAGGGGTCGTGTCAACTTGTTCCCATTGGACTTTGGCATCTCATCCCGCTGAGATAGATTTCCTGCCCTTTGACAATTATCACAACGAAGAACAAATTGGTGTGCATCTTGGAAGAGAGTTGGCCAATAAAACCCCGCAACTAAAACCTTCTCTGCGGTTTTTCCTGATGCATAATGCCCTCCAACTGGTACTGAATGGCAATGAGTAAGAATATCCCATCCTTCCTCCCTCGATACACACCTTCTAATGATATGGTCGGCACAAAAGCAAAAAAGAAACAGATCATCCCAGAAGTAGTTCTTTAAATCACTAAAGAACTTCATCTTTTGTTGGAACGTAAGTCCCTGTTTAAGGACTTTCCCTAATAAGTAATTAGCATAGTCTGCAAACCATGGAGTATCACCTGATGATGCCGAGTTCTAGATCGAATACAAGTGTTCCTCCGGGAATGAATCATTGATATCCTTACTTGATGGTTCTTGTCCAATGTTATCTTCTAACCGAGATAAGTGATCCGCCACTATGTTTTCAGTACCTTTCTTGTCCTTTATCTCCATGTCAAACTCCTGTAAGAGTAATATCCAACGGATCAATCTTGGTTTTGCATAAACCTTGTTGATGAGGTAACGAAGAGCTGAATGGTCCGTAAACACAATGACTCTCTATAGAATGAGATACGGTCTGAACTTATCGATGGGAAACACAACTGCTAATAACTCCTTCTCTGTAGTAGTGTAATTCTTTTGCGCACCTGAGAGAGTCTTACTGGCATAATAAATGGGTTAGAACTGCTTGCCCTTCCTCTGCCCCAGCACTGCTACGATAGCATAGTCACTTGCATCACACATGAGCTCAAACGGTTCATTCCAATCCAGTGTAATCAAAATTGGAGCTTGAACTAATTTTTCTTTTAGCAACTTATAAGCTGTTGTACATTCTTCCCCAAAATCAAACAGAACATCTTTTTCGAGGAGCTTGGTCAAGGGTTGTGTAATTTTTGAAAAATCCTTGATGAATCTCCTATAGAAACCTGCATGCCCCAAGAAACTCCGAATTCCTTTAACATTTGTTGGCGGAGGGAGTTTATCTATGACTTCAATTTTTGCGTTGTCCACCACCATACCCATCCGAGAGATCTTGTGCCCTAGAACGATACCTTCCTGAACCATGAAGTGTCACTTTTCACAATTTAGCATAAGGTTTATCTCCTCACATCTTATCAGCACTCTCTCCAAATTCTTCAAACATATGTCAAAGGAATCACCGAACACAGAAAAATCATCCATGAACACCTCCATTATGTCCTCCAAAAGGTCATCAAAAATAGCTGTCATACAGCGTTGAAATGTAGCGGGTGCGTTGCATAGTCTGAACGCCATCCGTCTATATGCAAAAGTCCCGTAGGGACAAGTGAATGTTATCTTTTCTTGATCTTGCAGAGTAATAGGAATTTGAAAATAACCTGACATCCCATCGAGGAAACAATAAAACTGATGCCCTGCCAATCGCTCTAATATTTGATCAATAAAAGGTAATGGGAAGTGATTGATAAGTGCTCATGTTATAGTAATACGAAGCGTTATTATCTTTCAGTGAGCATTGATTTAATCAGATTTTATCACTAAAAAATATGCATTTGTTTACTTTTGTGCGTTGTAGGGTTGTGAGGATAAATTGGAGAAAAAGAATGAAGTTAGATCGTGTTTGCCATTGTTGGGGAGATTCTCGCACTAAGCAAGGAGCAAGGCATGGGCATAGATTTGTGAGTGTGTGCCAACCTCCTTTGGAGGGGCACAAAGGCAGTCACAGTCACAATAAGTCTAGCTCGTGCTAACAAGGAGAACTTCACCAATTAGAAAATCTGAAGCAATCGACACTGTAGCAATCTACCGTTGATTGTGTGCCCAATTCAATGGCCTTGATGAAGAACGATGAATTCAGGAACGTTTCTGTGAGTACTGTAGCAAGCTACTGTTCAGAAAACCAGAGAGTTCACACGACCGTGTGAAATCCCGATAAGTTGAAATTTAAAGCCACGACTTAACATTATAAGAGCCCATTTTGGAGACTGTTTTGGGAATCTTTTTGGCTTTTCTGTGAACTAACTTCTTGAGAGGTGTGGCTAGGGTTTGGAGAGGACTTCGTGAAGGTTTGAAGCGCGTCATCGGGGTCAACATCAACGTCCAACGGCGGCACAAGACCACGGCCACATCGCACACAAAGTGGTTTTTCGTCTATGCATTCAAATTGTGTTCTTATTATTATTTTCATGGATTTGTATAGATCCATAAGGAGCTAAACCCCTTCGGACTTGTAAACCCTAGGATTATTATGTTTCTTTGACATTGCTATTATGCTTTTCCATAATTGATGAATAAAGTTGAGTTTCAATGTTAAATTCTTTTCTTTTATTATTGTTTTCCCTTAGCCATGACACTAGGGTTGAGAACAATCTAGGTTATCCTTTGGAGGTGCGACAACTCATATAGTATTAGACTACTTAGGGTTGAAGAGGGTTGAGAGGGTGAGTCGTGAGGTAGCGGAACGTCCCCTTTCCCCTCCGATGTGATTCTCCCTACCTCCATGTTCCATGATTATTCACGGTCGAGATAGAGTTAGGTACTAGGCGATAAACTCCCCTAGGGCTTTATTGCGCAAATACCAAAGTATAGGGTTAAAGTGAATCTTAGCACCGGGACTTAATTTAGACTAGGGTTCTCTCACCTGGACCAAAGGGTTAGAACTATACATACGAACAAAGTTAATCACTAGGAATCCCTAGAACTTAAGGCAATTCCACATAGTGTGAGGCTTAGGTAGATAGACTTCCCTAGGGCTAAGTAGATAGGTCAACGACAGTCAAGGGTTGTAGTGAAACCTAATGACCGGAACATAGTGTTGCGATTAGTCACGGTTGACCTTAGGTTTGGGACCGTGTAGTTAAGGATTTAATCGACTCAATTAACATCAATAGGAAGGTATAATAGCATCGTCTTGCACTAGAAGCATAAGTCCTAGGGGTAGCTTGTCCGGATACCCATCTTTTCCCATTGTTAGTCCTACTCTTTTACTCTTACTTGCACTCTCTCGTCTTCCACACTTCTCTTTTAATTCTTGATTTTACCGATTATTTTCGCACTCACTCACCAATTTCTTTCCACACAACGCGTTAGCTTAATAGTGAAATCTTGTATCTTAAGTACCTATTCCCTGTGGATTCGACTACCCACTCACCGGGGTATTTTATTACTTCGACAACCCGTGCACTTTCGGGCCCCTATCAAAGTTTTTGGTGCCGTTGCTGGGGAATAGGCGTATTTCAGATATTTGTTTTTCGCTAATTTTGCTATTTCACTTCGCTTTCTATTTCACACTTCTTAATCTATCATTGTTCTTATTTTTTCTTTTTTTTCATTGCTTTGGCTTCAGGTTCTGACCCACGGGAACCCTTCAATTCTTGTTGAAGGAGACCCAAATATTGGTAGAATAACTCATCGTAAGGGAAAGGAACCTGTACAAGAATCTTCAAATCAAGCCGAAGTTGATACAGAAGGGTCAAAAGCAATGGCAGAACAGAATGAAGAATAGAGGACATTGTCCGATTTTGCTAGACCCGTGGTGATGGGGACCCAATCAAGCATTGTGAGGCCCCCAGTTACCGCAAATAATTTTGAGTTGAAGCCGTTGTTCATTCAGATGTTGCAATAGTGCGCATAATTTAATGGGTTGGCCAACGAAGATCCAAACAACCACATAGAGAACTTCCTTGAAGTGTGCGACATGTTGAAGATTAATGGAGTAACAGATGATGCAATTCGTTTAAGAGCCTTCCCATTTTCATTGAAGGGAAAAGCAAGGCATTGGCTACATTCATTACCGAGAGCGTCCATCACTACGTGGGAGGAGATGGCCGAGGCATTCTTGGCTAGGTATTTCCCTCCGGGAAAATCAGCAAAGCACCATAATGAGATCTCATCCTTCATGCAAATGGAATTGGAGTCTCTATTTGAGACGTGGGATAGGTTCAAGGAGCTCCTTCGGAAATGCCCACAACATGGGTTCCCTAAATGGATGATCATTCACACATTCTACAACGGGTTGAATCTAAGTACTAAGCAACTGTTAGACGCAGCGGCAGGAGGAACTCTAGTAAGCAAGACTCCCGGTGAAGCCCGGCACCTTATAGAAGAGATGGCTATGAATAGCTATCAATGGAACACACGAGACCGATAGAAGGTGGCCGGAATTCATGAAGTTAATGCAGTTACATCATTGGCAGCACAAGTGGAATCACTGAGTAAGAACTTGGATGTTCTAATTTCACCAAGAGTTGCGGCCATCACTACTTGTAACGGCTGTGGGGGAGGACACGCTTCGAGTGATTGTCCGATTACTATTGGAGGCACTAGTACGGTGGAACAGGCAGATTTTGTGGGCAATGCTTATAGAGGACAAGGCCAAGGCAACCCGTACAATGGTACTTACAATTCGGGGTGGAGGAACCACCCGAATTTTTCTTGGAGCAATCAAGGGCAGTCACAACAAAAGAACAACGCACCACCGGGATTTCAAAGTCAACAAGCACCGAACCTGGAAAGCCGAGTAACTGGGTTAGAAGGAAAGATGACCGATCTAGAGAAAGTCCTCACAAGGTTCATTTCTTCGTCGGATGCTAGATTTCAATCGGTGGAAGCTACACTTCGCAATCACACCGCCTCTCTACACAATCTGGAAAATCAAGTGGGGCAAATTGTGAAGACTTGGCGGAAAGACCTCACGGTAGTTTGCCAAGGAATATAGAGACCAATCCGAGAGAGCAATTGAAGGCAATTACCTTGAGAAGTGGGAAAGAGGTCGAGAAAAATCTTCCTCTTGAGAAGACAAAAGAAGCACCCGAAGTTGAAGAAGTAGGGGGCGAAGCAACAAAGGAGAAAGAGGTGGCACCACCACCCTACAAGCCGAGGATCCCCTACCCTTCGAGGGTGAAGAATGACCAAGATAATGAGCAATACAAGAAATTTTTGGGAATGTTCAAACAGTTGCACATCAACATACCGTTCGCGGAAGCGTTGGCCCAAATGCCAAAGTATGCGAAGTTCTTGAAGGACCTCTGACCAACAAGAGGAAATTGGAGGAGATTGCATCTGTGATCCTCGATGCCAATTGCTTGGCCGTATTTCAAAAGAACATGCCAAGCAAGAGAAAAGATCCTGGAAGTTTCATAATACCATGCAACATTGGCAACTTCGGTGAAGAGATGGCATTGGCCGACTTGGGGGCAAGTATGAATGTCATACCCTACACTTTCTTCCAAAAGCTAGGCTTGGGCAAGCCTAGACCCACTAGGATGACACTTCAACTTGCGGATAGATTAATGAGGCATCCGAGGGGAATTGTGGAAGACATGTTTGTGAAAGTCGACAAATACATATTTCCCGTTGACTTCGTGGTGTTAGATGTCGATGAGGATGTCGAGGTTCCATTGATCTTTACAAGGCCATTCTTGTGCACTTCCAAAGCATTGATTGACATGCACGGCGGGGAGTTCACATTGTGAGTGGGAGAAGACAAGCTTACATACCGCCTCACCGAAGCCATGAGTCACTCTCTCAACTTTGATGATACTTTATATTTTCTTGACACCACCGATGAACTAATTAATGATTATGTGCAGGAAATGTTAAACCTGGATCCATATGAAGGGTGGCCGGACCAAGACGAGGAAATCAAAGAAGAAGAAGTGCTTTCACTTGGTCTAGTCAAGCAAGATATCAAGCCAGACCCAGGACTCTTGAAAAAGATTAAGAGAAAGATGAAGAGAGCGAAGAGGCACCACACGAAGAGACCCAAGGACAATGGGGATAAGCAAGAATAGAGTAAGGGTGGTTCATCCTTGTGTGGTAACAAAATCACTAACTCTCTCTCTATTCTACAAAAATTATATATCGCATGCTTTCAGGTTGTAGGGAATAGGGCAACCTTCATTCATGAACCCCCCGTAAGGTAAGGCAGGTACGTCAAGCTAAGTGACGTTAAACAAGCGCTTCTTGGGTGGCAACCCAAGGTTTTACAACTTTTCTAGGATCTAGTTTAGTATTACCATGAATAAAAGTCGTAGTGTTGGTGTTCTACATTTTTAATGCGTGTGCTATGATTTTTTTTGTGGTTTGTGATGATTTCGTGTGCCTAAATGAAAAATGGATGAAGTTTGAGTCGGTTGAGCATGTTTTCCATAGTATCTGGTCGTGTTTTGATGGTTTTCACAGGCTCTAAGCATCGTATTTGTGTTTTTGAGTTTTTCTAAGTTAACTAGAGAAAACACACGGCCGTGTGGAATTAACACACGGCCGTGTGTTACCATCTAGGGCTCAGCTAGAGAGGGCACAGGGGCGTGACCCAGCCCCTGTGAAGAAACTCAAAAGGGGCACACGGCCGTGAGAAAACTTGCAGAACTTAAGCTCTCAGTCAAGAGAGTCCACAAGGGCATGTGGCTGCCCCTGTGAGTAACCCTATGTCAGGGCACACGGCCATGTGGAAATTCCACATTGCCGTGTGAAACTTTGCAGAAACCCCCTCTTTTTCCCGAGAAACCACAGGGGCGTGTGGCTTTCCCTGTGGGATGGCTTGTGAAAGGCACAGGGCCGTGTGGGTTATGCACACGGCCCTGTGGAACACTTAGACAATTCTCGGGATGAACCAGAGAAGCCACAGCGGTGTGTGGGAGCCCCAGTGGCTGGCCTTGTGTTCTTGGCCAGGTTGGGCACACGGCCGTATAGAATTTCCAGAGGGGCGTGTGGATTTTACCGTGTGAAATTTTACTGAGACCTTCTGTGTTTTCCGGTGAAACCACAGGGGAGTGTAACAGCCCCTGTGGAGTCCCCTGCGAAGGCACACGGCCATGTGGGGTAGTCCAGAGAGTGACTAGAGTGCACACAGGGGCGTGTGTGAGCCCCTGTGAACCCTAATTTCAGAGGCACACGGTCGTGTCTAATTTCCACACGGCCGTGTGGATTCCCAGAACTTCAAAAGACGCGCGTTTTTCGTACGCGTTTGAATCGCTCACCCGCAAGTGCACGGGGTCACCAAGTAATACCCATCGCGCGAACACGAGGGGGTTATATTCCCAAGGGCCCGAGAATCTATTCTTACTTCCTTATCACAATGTTGTTTAACCTAATCAATCACTTGGAAGAAGACCTAAAAATAACCTACTAAAGCAAACAACATGCAAATTGCAAGTATAAATACAGAGGAAAGTATCAAGGTAAGGAAGTGGTCACGGATGAGGATTCCATCAAGGACAACCCTAACAATTGGAGTGGTACAAATACCCGATGGTCACGGCGTATTCGTACATGTATTCCCTTCCAAGCTTGGTGAGCCTAATACTAGGGCAATGGTCATGCAACCTAGCATTGTCTAGGAATTAATATATAGAGTTCTCATACATATCAAGGCAATCAAGAACCACCAAACAAGGATCACAAACCAAGTCAAATGCATAAAACTAGAAAGAGTATCCAAAATACACAAGTTCACCCCCAAGGTTCACCTACATCCGGTGACCTTGGGGTTTAGTTACTCATGGTCACAAAACAAGTAAGAAAATACATGAAAACAACCAAAAGCATAACAAGAACACTCCCTCAAAGGATCAAGGCCGAATGACGCTTCCAAGGACGCCACCCAAGGAGTGGCTTCCTTTGTCAATCTTCCTCTCAAATGTGAATCGAAGGTGTGGACTCATTGTATCGTGCTTTCCCCGTCATCCTCTCCTCATGAATCGCCTCCAAAACCCGGCCTCAAGCTCCCAAAGAAGGTGGTGAAGTCAAGCTCTCCCCAAGACCTAGGTTCCCCCCTCAAAATGCTCTCCAAAAGCCCTTAAAAACGAATTCCAGTGAGTTATGCGTCCTCCCATGCGGCCCCGCATGCGGGGAGAGAAAGTCTCCGAGAAATCCCGAAAGTCGCGTAAATGCTACAGTGAAACTGCTACAGTAACAGTGTTTTTCGATGCCGATTTCTTCTAAAATTCTGTCGACGAGCTCAAAGGGGTCTCATTGGTACTTGTAACACGAAAGAAACCAATTCAGACCAAAAACGGGCGTCAACTCATAAAAAAATACGCAATACAAACGCCCGAATACATAGAAAATATGTATGTTTAGGCATTTATCAAACATCCCCACACCTAAGCATTTGCTTGTCCCCAAGCAAACACACATGAAGAACAGGGGCACGATGATAAACGACTAAACATACGACCTCAAGCTCAACTATAAAGTACTCCTCTAGCACAGGTGAAAAGAAATCTAGAAAGTGAGCTGTACAGTGAGTGATCAAGCAGTGGTAGCCCTGTTTTATCTAAAGTGCTTTCGTGAGTGTGTGTGCTGGCTCCCAACCTTAACCTCCACACCCTGGATTACCCCAGGGGCCCATTCACCCCACATATGGTGAGAGTGGCATGAGACAGTTAAATACATCTTCAATACTCAGTTAAGAGTCTTTTGGGTTCCTAAACAAAACTCTAGCACTTAAGTAACCGGGCAACAAGTCCCAGGGGATGAAGTAGAGATACTAGAATTCTCTTCTTTTTTTTTTCTTTTTTCTTGAGTCCGAATAACATAGACTGCACAACAAATCTTTCAGAAGGATGCACATGCTGATTAGGCACAAGAGCCACCCAACCGACTCAATTACAGTCTACATAGACGCATTCATGCTGTACTAGCAGAGGAATACTGTCATAGACTCCATATTTTTTTTTCACTGTACACACTGTATCTCAAGTCCCTTGGTAACATGGCACAATAGTTCACTTAAGGCTACAAAAAACAACAAAGGAACTCAAAAGCTCTTAACAGACTATTGAAGAAAGAATTTAACAGTCTAATGCCAAAATCATCATAATGGGTTGGTTAGAGTATGAAAAAGCACTAAAAATAAAACAGGGCATCATTCAAGCATAGTATAAGAATACAACTCACTTCTATCATTCTTTCAAGCTAGGAAGTGCTAAACACGAAAATCATAGCTATCATCGGTATTTATGCATGCACAACAAGTAAAGTACCCCATCCCCACACCTAAAGTTGTACATTGTCCCCAATGTACATAGATCAGCAGAATAAGGTGTGAGACATGCCAGAAAAATAAAGGAATGACGTAAAGAAACTTCCCCAAATGGTCGATGAGACGAAATCCAAATATGCATGAACCGGGGAAAGTTGAGGGGCGCAAGGGCGTGGAGCTTCTACAGTGATCAGTCCTGAAAATAGAAAGAAAGCAAATCACACCCCAAGGAATAAAAAAAGAGCGGGACAAGTAAGCACGAATCAAAAATGGTAAAGTACAGTTTAGGAGGGTCAGGACCCTTACTAACTGAAAAGTACAACAATACAAACAAACAAGACTAGAAATAAAAACCAGTACAAACAACAGAAAAACTAAAAGTGGTGCTGTGAGTCTAGAGATCTGGAGGGAGTGATGGTGCAAAGCACGTGGTAGTTGTGGAGGAGGTGCCGACAGATGATGAAGCGCCGCGCATATATGATAAGATCTCGGCCATGCTGCTCTCGATACGGCCCTGTGATGTGGCTAAATCTCTCACTGATACTGCCAGCGCCCCCTGAGATGTCCCAAGGGTTTGCAATTGCTGACGGACCTCGATGCGGAACTCCGCGAAACTATCCTCAAGTGATGGTCGACTCCCGCTAGGTGCTGCGTCGGGTACAGGGGCAGACTCTGAATCAGACTCAGATCCTGTCTCAGAATCCTGAGAAGTGTAGGGGTCATGGGTGCTCGTGCCACCGCTGTGCGGGAGGCGGTAAGTGTCTCCCGACCTCTCAACTATCCCAATATGAAGCAGGATCGACAGACTAAGTGGCGCGACGGTGCTCACAACGCTCATGCCCTCGGTGAGCTCAAGCAATCCTAGACCCCTGATAATGCGTGTAATATACAGCCCGGCAAATATAGCCCCAAGACGAGTAGAAGTCCCATGATGTGCAATAAGTATGGCAAAAAGATGACCCAGGTGGATGGGGTACCGCTGAAGGATACTGTACATCATAAGCAAATCGGTACGAGAAACCACCACAGTAGAATCAGCGTGACCGTTCACACTTCTGGATAGCAAGGCCTGCATGTACTTGTGAATGGGGTCTGCCATCATAGAAGCCTTCTTCGATGATGATGAGCGTGCAATTGACCTCCAAAGAGAACTACGGGACACCGAGCGTGGGAAATCACTAGGAAAATTCACGAAGTCAAAAGTTTGGGTGTCCACAGCGTAGAGCCCAAGATAAATACCCAACTGGTCGTGATTGATCCTATGCCTCTTGCCAAAAGCCCGAAAAGAGATAGTACTTGTTTGGCGCGCAATGTGACCGGGACCGGTAACCTCGATTGTGCTCAATACTTCCAAAGTTAACTCACGGTAGGTGGGCTCGTCAATTTCAAATACCTTATCCCACCCGCCATGGGAGATGGAGTCCCAGGCGGTACTATCAAGGCCTAAAGTCCTCAAGGCCTCCCAATCGATAACTCATATTGTGCCAAACCTCCTTTTCGACAAGAAAGCAAACCTTGTCTTGTGGGCTTCGCTCTTGAAGGTAGGCTCGCAAACGGGTGGTGGAGAGCTTCTCGTAACTCGCTTGGAGGCCACGTGTTTGATCGACATTCCTACAAGACAAGAGAACCATCATCAAGCCAAAAAAAACATGAGAAAATTGGTTAATGAAGAACAAAGGCTGATTTTTGGCTAGTGCTACAGTACTTTCCGGGAAATTTTGGTAGAATTTCTTCTTGTAAAAGTGATGATCTAAATGTACAAATCTTGCAATTCAAGAGAAATAATTACAAGAAGCATTCACCGTGAAAACCACCATGTTTTCCAATCATTTCAACCATCAAGAACCCTAGAATGAGTAATAAGAAAACAAACCTTGAACTAGGGCACCAATGAGAAGATGAAGTGAAAATCGGCTTAAACCTTGATAAAACCTTGAAAATCTTCCAAAAATTCGTTTGCTAGGATGAAGAGAGTGTTTGGATGCAAAAAGAATGAAGGAAAATGGTGGAGAGATGAAGGAGAAAAGAGAAGAAGTTTGATGAAAATTGAGTGAATAGTGAGGAAGTGGGGTGAAGAGAGGGAGAAGTAAGGGTCGGGTGACCATGCGGGCCCTTGTGCGGCCTCATGGTACCCTGCATAAGGCTCGGGAAAAAACATGCGGCCTGCTATGAGGCCGCATAGCAGGCCTCATTGCTCTCGGGAAAATTCATGCGGCCCCTTGTGCGGCCGCATAGTACCCCGCATTGCTCTCGGGAAAAACCATGTGGCCTGCTATGCGGGCGCATAGCAGGCCACACAGATGGCAGGAAATTCTCCAGCACAAGAATGGCTCAAAAAAACTCTCAAATTAAACGTCGAACTCAACCTAGCACTCAAAATTTACATGAAAACAAAGCCGAAAACACTCAAAAATCATTGAAAACATGGAAATTGAAGCACAAACACTCAAGGAAAAATACAAAGATCATGAAACCAAGGGTGCAATATGGTAAAATAAATTAAGGAAAACAACTAAAGAACCACCACGATCAAAGAAATCAACAACACTCAAACTCAAAAGGACCACAAAAAATACGAAAAACATCCAAACACAACAACAACAACTAAGACGAAGAAATAGATGCAATGAATTTAAAGACTTGGGTTGCCTCCCAAGAAGCGCTTTTTTAATGTCTTTAGCTCAACATGGCTTACCTCAATTCATGGTGGGACAAAGGGGTGAGAGATACCTACAATTTTCGACGACGCAATGTTACCCGGAAAACTAAATGAGAGACACGAAAAGATCTTGAATTTCCCACGGTCATCAAAGAATAAGTGGTCAACCTCCTCGGGTGGCATCATCGAGACATTCACCCCCTGCTTTTGCTTGTCTTTTCTCTTCCTCCATAGCTTCTTCAAGGTTCTCTTCTCATTAGAATGTGGTGAAGATTTAACCTCTACTTGTGCTAGTTGTTGCATTGGTGGAGGGGGGGAGCTCATCATCCACTACATCATCTCCGAAATCTTCAAAGTACTCCTCCAAAGGGTTCAAGGTGAGGACTTCCTGCACACAATCAGAGATAATCACATTAGTAGTATCCGTAAAATACAAAGTATCATCGTGATCAAGTGTACGCTTCATTGCTTCGGGGAGGGTAAAAACCACTTGTTCGTCCCCAACCCTCAAAATCATTTTTCCTCCTTTTACATCAATTAGTGCTCCGGCGGTGTTAAGAAATGGACGCCCGAGGATCAAGGGGACCTCCACATCATCATCCACATCTAGAATTACAAAGTCAACCGGGATGATAAGCTTATCAACTTGAACAAGAACGTCTTCCACAATTCCCCGGGGTCTTCGCACTGAACGATCCGCAAGTTGCAAAGTCATCCGTGTGGGTCTCAAGTTGTCTAACCCCAACCTCAAGAACAAGTTGTACGGCATGACATTTATGCTAGCTCCCGAGTCGGCCAAGGCGCTTTCTTGCACTCCATCCCCAATCACACAAGGTATGACGAAGCTACCAGGATCATTAAGTTTCTTGGGTAGTTTCTTTTGAATTACGGCCGAGCAATTTCCTGATAGAGTCACCGTCTCCAAGTCTTCAAGCTTCCTCTTATTGGTGAGGAGGTCCTTCATGAATTTAGCGTATTTCGGCATTTGTGAAAGGGCCTCAACCAAGGGAATGTTTATGTGAAGTTGCTTAAAGATGTTCAAGAATTTCTTGAATTGAGTGTCTTCTTTATCTTGTTTGAGCCTTGAAGGATATGGTACCACAGGTTTATACTCAGGCTCCTTCTTAGTCAAGGAACTTGGAACATTTCCATTGTGCTTCCCCTCCATCTCATCAATTTCATCATTACTTGACTTAGGGTCTTCCCGGTCGGCTACCCTATCGTTGGAGGCACTTGGACCATCCCCGGTCCTTACCTCCAACTGCTTCCCACTCCTTAGTGTCACCGCCTTTAAGTGTTCCCTCGGGTTACATTCAGTGTTGCTCGGCAAGCTACCCGAGGGACGATTTAACTGTGCCGTAGCAAGCTGTCCCACCTGGGTCTCAAGAGACTGAATGGAGGCTTGGACATTTTTCAATATAGTACCAAATTCATCAAATCTCTTGTCAACATTCTAGAATTTTGCCTCCGTAGAAATCATGAATCGTGCCAAAACATCTTCAATCGAGTATTTCTTCTCTTGGACCTGCTTGGGCTGTAGTTGGGGTCCTTGAGGTGGTGGAGGTCTCTGTTGGAACTAGCCTTGATTCCACGACATGTTCGGGGGATTCCTCCATCCCAAGTTGTAGCTACTACCGTATTGATTCCCCGGTCCCCGAGGTCCTCCACCAACATAATCCACCGATTCCATGGGTGCAGGGGGAGCAATAAAAATTGGACACTGCGAAGTTGCATGTCCTGCACCATAAGTCTCGCAGGACATCACTGCCTTAGGGGTAGACCTAGACCCCAACATGAACTGTTCAAATTTATGTGTCAAAGCACTGATTGCGGCGTTGTTATCGGTGACATTCTTCGATAAGGCCTCAACCTTTGCCGTCAATGCGGTGGTCTCATTCACCTCGAACAAGCTAGCAACCTTTGGTCCCTTCTGCCGAGTGCTCCAGTGGCTCTCATTGCTTGCCATGTTCTCAATCAGTTTCTCAGCTTTCTCAGGGAGCTTGTCACTCAGGGAGCCACCCGTCGTGGCATCAATGAGTTGTCTCGTGGCATAATTCAAACCATTACAGAACATCTGCACTCGCATCCAAGCAGGGAAGCCATGATGAGGGCACCTACGTAACAAGTCTTTAAATCGCTCGTGTGCCTCAAAAAGGGTTTCAGAATCCCCCTGTTTGAAAGAGGAGATCTCTTGTCTCAATCTTGCGGCCTTGCTTGGTGGGAAATACCGGGCAAAGAATTTCTCAACCATTTCCTTCCAGGTGGTGATGGACCCGGGAGCTAAGGAAGTGAGCAATCTGTACGCTAGCCCCCTCAAACTGAATGGAAACAATCACAATCTGATAGCATCATCGGACACAGAGTTGATCTTGAAAGTAGAGCAAATTTGTAGGAAACAGGATAGGTGAGCATGCGGATCCTCATCAGCTAAACCATCAAACTGAACTGAATTTTGTATCATCCCGATCGTGCTCACCTTGATCTCAAAGTTGTTCGCCGGGACTGTGGGAGCTTGCACGCTGAATTCTTCCCCGGTGAACTGTGGTCTCTCAAAATCGGATAAAGTTCTCCTTGGTTCAACCATGACTGATGGTTCACTAGATTCTACCCGAACCTCTCGTTGCCTCGAACTCTCAGTGACCTCTCTCAATCACTGATGCAAAGTGCGTTCGATCTCGTCGTCGGGCTCAACAAGAGTTGCTTGGCCTGCCCGAGTCATACGATGGGTACCTCACAAAATAATTAAAAGTCAAAAAAAAGCAAACGATGGAATGATGAAATATAAATAAGAATGGTGAAAGTGAACAAAATAAAAATGGTCAAATCAACACGCTTTAAGTTTTCAGAATATTCCTCGTGGGTCCCCGGCAGCGGTACCAAAAACTTGGTACGCACTTGAATCGCTCACCCGCAAGTGCACGGGGTCGCCAAGTAATACCCCTAGCGCGAACACGAGGGGGTCGTATTCCCAAGGGCCCGAGAATCTATTCTTACTTTCTTATCACAATGTTGTTTAACCTAATCAATCAATTGGAAGAAGACCTAAAAATAACCTACTAAAGCAAAGAACATGCAAATGGCAAGTATAAATACGGAAGAAAGTATCAAGGCAATTGGAGTGGTACAAATACCCGCTAGTTACTCAAGCATCTGATTAATGAAGGGTAAGGGGAAGTGATCTTTCCTTGTGGCATCATTAAGTTTCCTTTAGTCAATGCATACCCTCCATCCTGTGACAGTCCTGGTAGGAACAAGTTCATTCTTTTCATTAGCAATAACAGTCATCCCACCTTTCTTTGGTACCACTTGCACTGGGCTTACCTATGCACTGTCGGAAATGGGATAGATAATACCTGCATCCAAAAGTTTAATGACTTCGTTCCTCACAACCTCTTTCATGTTAGGGTTGAGTCTCCATTGAGGGATCGCCCCTGGTCGATGATCGTCCTCCATGAGAATCTTATGAGTACAGAAAGATGGACTGATCCCCTTAATATATGAGATTTTCCACGTAATCACCTTTTTGTGTCTTTTAAGCACATTAAGAAGCTGCTCCTTCTGCTTAACAGTAAGATCTGAAGCAATCATGACTGGAAGTTTGGACCCCTTTTCCAAGAAAGCATATTCCAGGTGCTCGGGGAGAGGCTTCAACTCTAATTCTAGGGGTTCCTCAATTGATGACTTCTGCTTCCCATAATTCTCCAGGCTAGACTGTTCGGTGTCACTGTAGTTCCCCACTTCTGGGCTATCAACGTCCAACACATCGTCCTCACACTGAAACACACTTTCAATCACATCTGCACTACCCTCTGGAACATTGGTAATTGCCTCAGAATTGCCAGCCCAAGTTTGATCTATCACACACTCACTAGGCACCAAAGAATCAGTAGGAGAAACAACATCTCTCCTTAGCTCACGATTAAGAGGTGCAGGTTGGTGAATTGGTGGGCAAGTTTTTGTTACTGGTTGTTCCTCAGTAGATTCCATAAATCGGTTGAACATGGCCTGAGCCCCTTGTTCTTCATAAATTGAAGTAGCTGTGGCATCCCCTGGCGGTCTCATCCACTGATCATTATTTGGCTGAATCTCAACCAACCAGAATGGTGTGCTTGAAGGAGAGACATATGGTTCTTGTGGATAGCAATTGTAAACCCAAGTGTTAGTCGATGCCATAGTCTAAAGAGAGAAAGAGAAATAAGAAAATAAAATGCAAATAAAGAGATGACGGAATATATACAAGAATGGCAAAAATGAACAAAATAAAATGGTCAAATCAACATGTTTTAAGTTTTCTGAATATTCCTCGTGGGTCCCCGGCAATGGCGCCAAAAACTTGATTTGCTCACACGCAAGTGCACGGGATCGCCAAGTAATACCCCTCGCACGAGCACGAGGGGGTCATATTCCCAAGGGCCTGAGAATCTATTCTTACTTCCATGTCAGAATGTTATCCAACCTAAGTAATTACCTGATAGAGAGAACTACAAATAACATGCGGATGTAAAAAGCATACAAATAACAAACACTAATATGGAGAAAAATCAAGGCTAGGAATTGGTCACGGAGGAGAATTCCCTCGGGGGTTACTAAAGTGCTATGGATACCCTAACTAGCATGCACGTGGATGGTTTGGACCGAGAAACCCTAAATTAGACCAACCTGATGGTCACGGTGTTTGGTCCCTAATCCAGTATGAGTATTGGAATACAGAATTGCTTCCGCCCAAATCCTCCTACGATCGCATTGGGTGTGGTGGATTTCTCAAGTTAGGGTTGAGCCACAATCAAGGACATCACTAGCTTCGCCAAGAGTTGCGGCCATCACTACTTGTAACGGTTGTGGGGGAGGACATGCTTCGAACGATTGTCCTTTTGCTATTGGTGGCACTAGTGCGGTAGAGCAGGCCGATTTTGTTGGGAATTCGTATAGAGGACAAGGCCAAGGCAACCCGTACAGTGGAACATATAATCCGGGGTGGAAGAATGATAAGTGCTTGTGTTGTAGTAACGCGAAGCGTAATTATCTTACAAATGAACATACTTTTATCAGATTTTATCACTAAATAGTATGCATTTGTGTATTCTTGAGCATTGTAGGTTTCGTGGAGCTAAGTTGGAAAAGAAGAACGAAGTTAGGTCGTGTTCACCGTTGTTGGGAGGTTTTCAGACCAAGCAAGGAACAAGGCACGAGGTTAGACTTGTGACTGTGTGCCAACCTCCTTTGGAGGGGCACAAAGGCAGTCACATTCACAACAAGTCTAACTCATGTAGCTTAGGAAAACTTCACCAAGAAGGAGACTCGAAGCAATAGGCACGATCTACCATTGATTGTGTGCCCAATTCAATGGCCTCGATGAAGAAACAACATATTCGGGAGCATTTCGGAGAGTACTGTAGCAACACTGTAGCTTGTTACTGTAGTGAATCACTGTAGCAAGTTACTGTGCACTTCTGCCGAAGAATCAAGGTTCCAGAGAATTCACACGGTCGTGTGGAATTAACACACGGCCGTGTGAACTAATTTTCCAGCAAGCCAGAAACTTCACACGGGCGTGTGGAATTAACACACGGCCGTGTGAAGTAATTTTCAGGAAAGACAGAAACTTCACACGAGCGTGTGGAAATTCCACACGGCCGTGTGAATTCCCGATAACTTTAAATTTAAAGCCGCACTCAGCCTATTTAAAGCCGATTTGGAGACTTTTTGAAGAATCTTTTGACCTATCTTTCTCGCTAACTTCTGGAGAGGGCGGCTAGGGTTTCGGAGAGGACTTTGTGGAGGATTGGAGCGTGTCATCGGCATCGTCACCGACATTCGACGGCCGCACAAGACCACGGCCAAACCATACGCGAGGGGGTTTTCATTGATGTCTTTATTTTGTTCTTTCTTTCATAAATTGATGAACATGTATAGCTCCATGAGGAGCTAAACCCCTCGTGGGTATTCGGACTTGTAAAACTCTAGGATAATTATGTTTCTTTGACATTGTTATTATGCTTTTCCATTAATTGATGAATAAATTCGAGTTTCAATTTTAGATTTCTTGTGCTATTGTTTTCTCTTAGCCGTGACACTAAGGATTGAGAACAATCTAGGTTATCCTTTGGAGGTGTGACAACTCTTATAGGATTAGACTACTTAAAATTGAAGAGGGTTGAGAGGGAGAGTTGTGAGGTAGCACCGTACCCCTTTCCCTTCCGTTGTGATTTCTCCCTACCTCCAATTCCTTGAGTCATTAGAGGTCGAAATAGAGTAAAGTGCTAGGTAGACAAACTCCCCCAAGGTTTTGGGGTGACGTGAATCCTACGCACTGGGGCTTAATTTAGACAATGGTTCTTCCTCCTGTACCAAAGGGTTAGAACTATCATACATAGGAACAGGTTTTATCACTAGGAGTCCCTAGAGCTTAAAGCAATCCCACGTAGTGTTAGGCTTAGGTAGAAATACTCCCCTGGGGCTTAGTTGAGCAATCAACAGAGTGAAGGGTTGACGTGAATCCTATTGCTGGGACATAGTGTTGGGGTTAGCCATGGTTGACCTTAGATTTGGGACCGTGTGTTTCAGGATTTTCCTCGACTCAATTAACATCAATAGGAAGGTATAATAGCATAGTCTTGCACTAGAAGCATAAGTCTAGAGGTAACTTGTCCGGATACCCTATTTTCACTTATTACTAGTCTCACTCTTTTTACTCGTTGCTTGCACTTTTCTCTCTTTCATCTTTCGATTTATTTGCTTTGCATCTACTCTAGTTCCCATAAATTCACTCATCACTCCGATCATTGTTTCTTTTCGTACATCACACGACTCAATAGCAACTTCTCATATTTTAAATCCCTATTCCCTGTGGATTCGACTACCCACTCACCGGTGTAACTTTTATTACTTCGACAAGGCCGTGCACTTGCGGTACGCACGCAAAAGGTCGTGTCAAAGAACCATCCGAATTTTTCTTGGAGCAATCAAGGACAGTCACAACAGAATAATAGTGCACCACCGGGATTTCAAAGACAACAAGCTCCGAATTTAGAAAGCCGAGTGACCGGGCTAGAAGGAAAGATGACCGACCTCGAGAGAGCTCTCACACGGTTCGTTTCTTCATCGGATGCTAGATTTCAGTCGGTGGAGGCCACTCTTCGAAATCACACCGCCTCCCTACATAATTTGGAAAATCAAGTGGGGCAAATTGCGAAGACATTGGCGGAAAGGCCTCAAGGTAGCTTGCCTAGCAATACGGAGACTAACCCAAGGGAGCAACTAAAGGCAATTACCTTGAGGAGTGGGAAAGAGGTCGAGAAAACTCTCCCTCTAGAGAAGATAAAAGAAGCAACCGGAGTAGAAGAAGTAGGGAAAGAAGCTCCAAAAGAAAAGGAGGTGGCACCACCACCCTACAAACCAAGGATCCCCTACCCTTCAAGGTTGAAGAATGACCAAGACAATGAACAATACAAGAAATTTCTGGGTATCTTCAAGCAATTGCACATCAACATACCATTCGCAGAAGCATTAGCCCAAATGCCCAAGTACGCAAAGTTCCTAAAGGACCTCTTAACCAATAAGAGGAAGTTGGAGGAGAGTGCAGCTGTAGTACTTGATGCAAATTGCTCGGCCGTCTTGCAAAAGAACATGCCGAGTAAGAGAAAAGATCCCGGGAGTTTTATCATACCTTGCAACATTGGTAATTTGGGTGAGGAGATGGCATGCCTTATACCTTCTTCCAAAAGCTAGGCTTGGGCGAGCCTAGACCCACTCGGATGACACTTCAACTTGCGGATCGATCGGTGAGGCATCCGAGGGGAATTGCGGAAGACGTCTTGGTGAAAGTGGACAAGTTCTTCTTCCCGGTAGACTTTGTCGTACTTGATGTGGATGAGGATGTCGAAGTACCGTTGATTCTTGGGAAGCCTTTCTTGCGCACTTCTAAGGCTTTGATAGACATGGACGGTGGAGAGCTCACACTTAGAGTCAGAGATGACAAGCTCACCTATCGCCTCACCGAAGCCATGAGGCATTCTCTTGATTTTGATGACACTCTATATTATCTTGATGCTACTGATGAGTGTATTGATGAATATGTGCAGGAATTGTTAAACCCGGATCCATATGAAGGATGGTCGGACCAAGATGCGGAGATCGAAGAAGAAGAAGTACTTATGCTTGGTCCAGTTCAGACGGATGTCAAGATGGAGAAGGAACGTATGAAGAAGATGCTTCGGAGGTTGAAGAGGTCGAGAAGACGCCACAAGAAGAACCCCAACAAGAAACGGGATGAACATTCACGGAGTAAGGGTGTTTCACCCGTTTATGGTAACAAACTTGACAACTTTCCCTCTACTCTACAAAGGTTATGTAATTCATGCTTTCAGGTTGTAGGGAAGAGGGCAACTTCTATTCATGAACCCCCATAAGGTAAGATCAGGTACGTCAAGCAAAGTGACGTTAAACAAGCGCTTCTTGGGAAGCAACCCAAGGTTTTACAGTTTTCCTAGGATCTAGTTTAGTTTTAGGATGAATAAAAGTCTTAGTGTTGATGTCTTGAAGTTTCAATGCATGTGCTGCAAATTCGATCGTGGATTTTTGATATTTTCGTGTGCCTTAATGATAATTGACGAAGTTTGAGTCGGTTGAGTGTGTTTTCTACGGTCTCTGGTCATGTTTTTATGGTTTATACAGGCTCTAAGTGTTTTAAAAGAGTTTCTGAATTTTTTGGAAGAGTCTGTGAATTTTTCTGAGTAACCAGAGAAAACACACGGCCGTGTGGAAATTCCACACGGCCATGTGTTACCTAATCAGAGCTCAACCAGTGAGGGCACAGGAGCGTGTGTGTGCCCCTGTGAACAACCTCAGAAGGGGCACACGGCCGTGTGGAAATTCCAGACGGGCGTGTGGATTCTCGCAGAACAACAACTCTTTTCCAGAGAGTCCACAGGGCGTGTGGGTGCCCCTGTGAGTGCCACTGTGCTAAGGTACACGGCCGTGTGGATTCTCGCAGAACAACAACTCTTTTCCAGAGAGTCCACAGGGGCGTGTGGGTGTCCCTGTGAGTGCCACTGTGCTAAGGCACACGGCCGTGTGAAATTCTACAGAGAAAACCCTTTCTTCCTGAGAATACACAGGGGCGTGTGTGAGCCCCTGTGAAAGAGCTTGTGAAAGGCACACGGCCGTGTGGAGTATTCACACGGCTGTGTGAAACACTTAGTGTTTCTCGAGCGAGTCAGAGAAGCGACAGGGGCGTGTGGGTGCCCCTGTGGCCGGCCTTGTGTTCTTGGCCAAGTTGGGCACACGGCCGTGTGGAATTTCCACACGGCCGTGTGAAATTTTTCAGAGACCTTGTGTGTTTTCCCGAGAATCCACAGGGCCGTGTGGGTGCCCCTGTGGATCCCCCTGTGAAGGCACACGGTCGTGTGGTTGTCTCACACGGCCGTGTGGGGTAGTTCAGAGAGCAACCAGAGTGCACACAGGGGCGTGTGTTGGCCCCTGTGAACCCTAATTTCAGAGGCACACGGCCGTGTGGATTTCCATAACTTCAAAAGCCGCGCGTTTTTCTTATAGAAATCACTTGTGCCTCTTCATTCTTCACTTTGAACTTCTCCTCTACTCTCTCCACCAATTTCCCGACGTTCTCCGAGCTTTTTGAGGGATTTTGCGAGTTTTTCCGGCCGATTTCTCTCGTTTTCACTTCACACAGTCGGTAAGCTTTCCCTCGCTCTTTTCTTCGTCAATTCATAATGTAATTCGTTCTTTTCGATGATTTTGTTTGATTTGAATGATTAATGAGTATGCGAGTATGTTTAGGAAAGAATTAGAACGAATTAGTTTGTAAATTTTGGATTTTGAGACCCACGGCCGTGATGCTCTGCCCGCTAGAAGCTCCATACGAGCATGTGGAAATTCCACACGGCCGTGTGGATTTCTGCAGAATGAGTTTTTGAACTGATCTTTGAAACTTTTCTTTTGCAACTTTGCAGATATGGCTTCTAGGTCTAAGAAGTCGGCTGGGAAACGTCAGCGTGAACCTACCCCACCTCCTGAAGAGATAGATTTCCCATCACCTGAGCATCGGGAATGGTTCAAGCGATTATCAGACCTCCGCTTTTGACAGAGCCGTTTCCCCGATTTGAGCATTCTACGGGACATTCAGGGGGGAGCAGAGATGGTAGATGAGGTCGAGGAGCTCCTCTCAGTGGGGAACTGGAGCAGACTCCTTTCCATTCGAGAGCCAGCGATCAGATCACTTACACTGGAGGTGCTCTCCTCATTCGAGTTCGACCGGGGGTACGACAGTTTTACCGATGTTGATACCATCCAGTTCCAGGCCCTCGGTCGACACTTCGCTTTGAGCATGACCGAGTTTTCAGTACGTATGGGACTGTATGATCAGGCACACACCGAGACAGAGGAGTACGCATTGCTACCCACAGACTACCCGGGTACTTTGACCCCGCAGCGTGCGTACAATAGGTTATGTGGCCAGGGACAGTACGAGCCAGGAGTGTCCAAGGCCACATATTTGACCAGGGCCTAGTACAGGTACCTCCATGCTATTCTTAGCTGATCAGTGAGCGGCAGGGGAGACAGTAAGGGGGTTCTGAGCAGTCAGGAGCTCCTGTACCTATATTCGATGGTAGAGGGAGAGCCACTCCACCTGGGGCATATTGTAGCAGAGTACATCCGCCACCAGGGCCAGTACCCCACGGTGGGAGTGATCTTCTCAGGCCCGTATATCACGCGACTGATTATGGGGTTAGAGCTTCGAGACGGAGTACGTGGCGCTGAGAGGACTTCTACACCGGCTCTATTAGGCATGGAGACCCTGAGGATGATGGGGATGGTCCGCAGATCAGGACCAGGAGTTTATACTTTGATCATTCCTCGTACAGATCAGGCCGAGGGGTCACAGGCAGCATTAGAGCCACCCCCAGCGAACACAAAGACCGAGGTACCACCCACCGCGCCAGAGACACCTCAAGTGCATATCTTCTCGCTTTCCCGAGGTCAGGACAGGTTGGAGCGCCTCGAGAGCGCAGTGGGGGTGCTACAGACAGAGGTGGATGAGGTCAGGGCCACACAGGTAGCATAGCACACAGAGGTCATGGCTCGATTTCACAGCATACAGCAGTTACTCGAGCGAGCCATGACTTCACCATTCGTGGTCCGACCCTGAGCTTCCACTCCTCCACTACCAGCATCACCAGTAGCAGTAGCGGCAGATCCACCCGCACCGACAGAGCCTCTATGGTGAGAATGCGTTTGAATCGCTCACCCGCAAGTGCACGGGGTCGCCAAGTAATACCCCTCGTGCGAGCACGAGGGGGTCGTATTCCCAAGGGCCCGAGGAGCTATTCTTACTTCCTTATCACAATGTTGTTTAACCTAGCAATCACTCAAAGGAGATAACTACAAATAATCTACGGATGTATGAAAAGCATACAAATAATAAATACAAATACCGAGGGAAATCAGGGCGAGGGAATGGTCACGGATGAGGATTCCCTCGGGGGCTACTAAAGTGCTAAGGATACCCTAACTAGCATGCACGTGGGTGGTTTGGACCGGGAAACCCTAAATTAGACCAACCCGATGGTCACGGTGTTTGGTCCCTAATCCGGTACAAGTATTGGAATACGGAATTTCTTCCGCCCAAATCCTTGTACGATTGCAATGGGTTTAATGGATTTCCCCAAGCTAGGGTTGAAACACAATCAAGGACAACCCTAACAATTGGAGGGGTACAAATACCCGATGGTCACGGCGTATTCGTACATGTATTCCCTTCCAAGCTTGGTGAGCCTAATACTAGGGCAATGGTCATGCAACCTAGCATTGTCTAGGAATTGACATATAGAGTTCTCATACATATCAAGGCATTCAAGAACCACCAAACAAGGATCTCAAACCAACACACATGCATAAACTAGAAAGGAATCATCCAAAATACACAAGTTCACCCCCAAGGTTCACCTACATCCGGTGACCTTGGGGTTTAGTTGCTCATGATCACAAAGTATGCAAATAAATACATGGAAACAACCAAAAGCATAATAAGAACACTCCCTCAAAGGATCAAGACCGAATGACGCTTCCAAGGACGCCACCCAAGGAGTGGCTTCCCTTGTCAAACTTCCTCTAAAATCCAAATCGAAGGTGTGGAGTCGTCGCCTCGTGCTCTCCCCGTCGTCCTCTCCTCAAGAATCGCCTCCAAAAGCCGGCCTCAAGCTCCCAAAGAAGGTGGTGAAGTCAAGCTTGCTCAAGGTCTAGCTCTCTCCCAAAATGACTTCCCAAAACCCTTAAAAACATCATCCAGAGCGTCATGCGGCCCCGTATGCGACCCCGCATGCGGGGAGAGAAAATCCCGAGAAAAACCCGAAATCGTGTAAGTACCGTATGCTACAGTACCGTATACGGCCTCTGCAGTGCCCGCATGCCAGACCGCATGAACCTCCAGACTTAGCCATTTCGCCAAAGGGTTCGTGCTACAGTGTTTGTACCTGTAACACGAAAGAAACCAATTCAGACCAAAAACGGGTGTCAATTCATAGAAAAAATACGTAATACATACACCCGAATACATGGAAAATACGTATGTTTAGGCGTTTATCACTCTAGCAGCACCAGAGGCTTCTATCCAGGATACCGACGCTGAGGCGTCTTAGATTTATTTTTTTATTTTTATTTTTTTCTTTGTTTTTATTTGATTTTCATTCTTGTACTTTTCTATTTTATTTTGGACTTATAGTACTCAGAAAGGACTCTCCTTCTGAGTTTATCTTTTATTTAGCTTTTCTCTCGAGTTTTATTTCATTTTCATATTCTATATACTCGAGTCTTTATTGAGCTATACTGAACCCTTGTGTATGTGTGCGCAGATGGTCTTGGATGAAAGGAATCTAAGGAATAGTCATAAACACGGTCATGGGACCGTGTGTTCTTCACAACCCATTGAGACTCAACTCTCAATGCACCTAGCTTCATCAAACGCAACACTTGGAGTTCAGGGGAGTAATGTTTCAATTGCCTACTTCCACACTAATTGTTTTACAATTCTTAATTTTTAATGTGCTTGTATGCGTACATTGGGGACAATGTACATCTTAAGTGTGGGGGGGAGTTCACATTGCACACACCTTTACTTGTGCGTTCAATTGCTTATGCTCATGTAACCTATGGCGGTTCACCTTAGTTGCAACGGTTGTATTCTTATAGTTTAGGAGAATTTTTAACATTGTGTCCTATCATGCTCTAGTTTTTACTTGAATTTTAGGAATTTTTTGCCCGATATTCTTATATTGCACAACTTACTCTTGGAATCCATTGGAAACTCAAATCTTGAAGTTTTTAAGGACAAGTTTATCATCGTTCTTAGTTTTACTTTGGAAAATGCATAAAAAAAAAATGGAAAAGAAAAAAAAAGTATAAAAATATATAGGAGTTTTTGAATATTAGCTTTGATTTAATTATGCATTTGGGGTGGAAAGAGCTACCGCCTATGAAGTATGTAGCTACTCTCATAAGTCGGATACAAGTTATGCCCTAATGAGAGAAAGAGCTATCTCATGGGATGCGTGAAAGCTACTACCCCGGTAGAAAGAGCTATCTCCTCGATAATGTGAAAGCCACCTTTGGCGGCCACCTAGGAAAGGGCTACCTTCAAGGATGTGTGAAGCTACTACTTCCTCCCCTATTTTTTTTATATAAATAAGTCCTTTGTAACCAAAGTTTGAGGAGTACGCGTTGGTTCTCTTGAGTGAGATCGCACACACTAACACATTTTTCGAGTTTTCATCCTTTATGATTCGAGTTTTTAACTAGAGCAATGGTAACCTTATGCAATGTTTTGATTTCCCCTTACTTGTAGAATGCTCCTTTTGCATACTTTTGGTGAACCTAAGGCTGAGCACTTTCAATTGTTCTTCCCAAGTACTTTCACGTTCTATTTTGCTTGAGGACAAGCAAAAGCTTAAGTGTGGGGGGATTTGATAAGTGCTCGTGTTATAGTAATGCGAAGCGTTATTATCTTGCAATGAGCATTAATTTAATCAGATTTTATCACTAAAAAGTGTGCATTTGTTTACTTTTGTGCATTGTAGGGTTGTGAAGATAAAATGAAGGAAAGAAACGAAGTTAGGTCGTGTTTGGCGTTGTTGGGAAGATTTTCGGATCAAGCAAGGAGCAAGGCGTGAGCATAGACTCGTGAGTATGTGCCAACCTCCTTTGGAGGGGCACAAAGGCAGTCACATTCACAATAAGTCTAACTCATGCCAACAATGAGAACTTCACCAATTAGGAGATTAGAAGCAATCGGCACGATCTACCGTTGATTGTGTGCCCAATTCAACGGCCTCGATGAAGAACGACGAATTCGGGAGCGTTTCGGCACAATTACTGTAGCAGTATTGTAGCAAATTACTGCAGGGAAAACACTGTAGCAAGTTACTGTTCACAGTCGTCCGAAAATCAGTTTTCCAGAATTTTCACACCGGCGTGTGGAAATTCCACACGGCCGTGTGAAATCCCGATTTCAGCAAATTTAAAGCCTCGACTCCACATTATAAAAGCCCGATTTGGAGACTTTTTGAGACATCTTTTGACCTAATTTTCTCCTCAACTTTGGAGAGGGCGGCTAGGGTTTTGTAGAGGACTTCGTGGAGATTTGGAGCGCGTCATCGGCATCGTCATCGACGTCCGGTGGCCGCACAAGACCACGGCCACACCATACGCAAGGGGGTTTTCATCTATGTCTTTACTTCTTGTTTTATTATATACATTGATGAACATGTATAGCTCCATGAGCAAGTTACTGTTCACAGTCGGCCGAAAATCAGTTTTCCAGAATTTTCACACGGGCGTGTGGAAATTCCACACGGCCGTGTGAAATCCCGATTTCAGCAAATTTAAAGCCTCGACTCCACATTATAAAAGCCCGATTTGGAGACTTTTTGAGACATCTTTTGACCTAATTTTCTCCTCAACTTTGGAGAGGGCGGCTAGGGTTTTGTAGAGGACTTCGTGGAGGTTTGGAGCGCGTCATCGGCATCGTCATCGACGTCCGGTGGCCGCACAAGACCACGGCCACACCATACGCAAGGGGGTTTTCATCTATGTCTTTACTTCTTGTTTTATTATATACATTGATGAACATGTATAGCTCCATGAGGAGCTAAACCCCTTGTGGGTATTCGGACTTGTAAAACTCTAGGATTATTATGTTTCTTTGACATTGTTATTATGCTTTCCCATTATTGATGAATAAGAATTGAGTTTCGATCTTAATTTTATCTTGCTATTGTTTTCCCTTAGATGTGACACTAGGGTTGAGAGCAATCTAGGTTTTCCTTTGGAGGTGTGACAACTCCTATAGGATTAGACTCTTCAAGATTGAAGAGGGTTGAGAGGGAGAGTTGTGAGGTAGCGATGTACCCCTTTCCCCTCCGGTGTGATTTCTCCCTACCTCCGTTTCCTTGATTTAATAGCGGTCAAGATAGAGTGAAGTGCTAGGTAGATAAACTCCCCTGGGGCTTAGTTACGCGAGTAACGGAGTGAAGGGTTGAAGTGAATCCTACGCACTGGGGCTTAATCTAGACTACGGTTCTTCCTCCTGGACCAAAGGGTTAGAACTACACATAGGAACAGGTTTAATCACTAGGAGTCCGTAAAACTTAATGCAATCCCACGTAGTGTGAGGTTTAGGTAGATGTACTCCCCTGGGACTTAATCGTGCGAGCGATAGAGTGAAGGGTTGTTGTGAATCCTAATACCGGGGCATAGTGTTGGGGTTAGTCACGGTTGATCTTAGGTTTGGGACCGTGAGTCTAAGGATTTCCTCGACTTAATTAGCATCAATAGGAAGGTATAATAGCATAGTCTTACACTAGAAGCATAGATCCTAGAGATAACTTGTCCGGATACCCCACTTCATTAATTGTTAAATCCTCTTTAATCTCTTTTCTTGCGATTTCTAATCTTTCACCTTTCTCTATTTAATTTCCTGTCTTTAGTATAATTGTTCTCGCAATTCACACACAAATCCATTACTACTTTTCCGTACTTCGCATAGTTTTAATAGTGAAATCTCGTATTCTAACTCCCTATTCCCTGTGGATTCGACTACCCTCTCACCGGGGTAACTTTTATTACTTCGACAAACCCGTGCACTTTCGGGGATCCTGTCAGACTTCGAGACGGAGTTCACGAAGCCAAGAGGATTTCTACACCAACTGCATTTGGTATTGAGACACTTAGACTGATGGGAATGGTCCGCAGATTAGGACCAAGAGTTTACACCTTGATTATCCCCCACTCAGAGTCTATAGAGCCAGATGAGGCCGAGGGGTCACAGGTGGCCGAGCTGAGAGCCACCTAGACCACACAGCACGCAGAGACGATGGCACGGTTTGATACTATACAGCGATTACTTGAGCAGGCCTTGTCATCACCATTTGTGGTCTAGCCTCGGGCTCCTACTCCACCACTTTCACCAGCTCCATCAGCAGCAGATCCACCCACACCAGTAGAGCCTACAACAGTACCAGAGGCTACTCCACAGGACACCGACGATGAGGCGTCATAGTTTTATTTTTATTTTACTTTAGTAGTACTTTTTTCTTTTATAATTTGGACTTGTAGTACTCAGAAAGGATCTTCCTTATCAGTTTATCTTTATTTTACTTTATTTGGCTTTATTTTGTCTCGAGTTGTATTTAATTTTCATATCTTTATATACTCGAGCTTTATTTTGGTTTTTCTTGAGCGTTACTGAATACCTTGTGTGTGTGTGCGCAGATGGTCTTGGATGTAATGAATTTAAGGAACAGTCATAGGCACGGTCATGGAACCGTGTGTACTTCACAACCCATTGAGACTCAACTCTCAATATACCTAGCTTCATCAAACACAACACTTGGAGTTCAGGGGAGTAATGTTTCAATTGCTTACTTACACACTAATTGTTTTACACTTCTTCACTTTTATTGTGCTTGCATCGGTACATTGGGGACAATGTACATCTTAATAAGTGTGTGTGTGTGTGTGTGGTGGGGGGGGGGGTGGGAGGGAGTTCACTTTGCACACACCTTTACTTGTGCGTTCAATTGCTTTTGCTCATGTAGCCTATGGCGGTTCACCTTAGTTGCAACAGTTGTATTCTTATAGTTTAGGAGAATTTTTAACATTGTATCTTATCATGCTCTAGTTTTTACTTGAATTTTTAGGGAATTTTGACTCGATTACCTTATATTGCATAACTTACTCTTGGAATCTTTTGGAAACTCGATCTTGGAGTTTTTAAGGACAAGTTTATCGTCTTTCTTAGTTTTACTTTGGAAAATGCATAAAAAAATGGAAAATGAGAAAAAGAAAAATATATATATATATATGAGTTTGTGAATATGTGTTTTGTTTTATTTATGCATTTGGGGTGGAAAGAGCTACCACCTATGAAGTATGCAGCTACCCTCATCAGTCAGATAAAAGTTATGCCCTAATGAGAGAAAGAGCTATCTTGTGGGATGCGTGAAAGCTACTACCCCTGTAGAAAGAGCTAACTCCTCGAAAGAGTGAAAGCCATCTTTGGCGGCCGCCTAGAAAAAGGCTACCTTCGAAGTTGTGTGAAGCTACTACTTCCTTTCTCTTTATTTTTGTATATAGATAAGTCCTTGTTGACAAGAGTTTGAGGAGTACTCGTTGGGTTGTCTTGAGTGAGTTCACACACACTTACACATTTTCAAGTCAACTGACCTTTTTGATTCATGTTTTCAGCTAGAGCAATGATATCCTTATGCGATGTTTTGATTTCCCCTTACTTGTAGAATGCTTCCTTTGCATACTTTTGGTGAACCTAAGGCCGCGCACTTTCAATTATTCTTCCCAAGTACGTTCACGTTTTATTTTTGCTTGAGGATAAGCAAAAGCTTAAGTGTGGGTGGGGGTTTGATAAGTGCTCGTGTTATAGTAATGCGAAGCGTTATTTTCTTACAGTGAGCATTGATTTTCGGCCACACATAGATAATAACGCTTTGCATTACTATAACACAAGCACTTATCAAACCCCACCACACTTAAGCTTTTACTTGTCCTCAAGCAAAATAGAACATGAAAGTACTTGGGAAAAATAATTGAAAGTGCTCGGCCTTAGGTTCACCAAAAGTATGCAAAGTACTTGGGAAATCAAAACATTGTATAAGGTTATCATTGCTCTAGCTAAAAACTCGAATCAAAAAGTATAGCAACTCAAAAATGTGTAAGTGTGTGCGAATTCACTCAAGAGAACCAACGAGTACTCCTCAAACTCTTGTTACAAGGACATATTAATATACACAAAGTAAGGAAGTAGTAGCTTCACTCAACCTCTAAGGTAGCCATTTCCTAGGCGGCTGCCAAAGGTGGCCTTCACACTTTCGAGGAGGTAGCTCTTTCTACCGGGGTAGTAGCTTTCACGCTTACCATGAGATAGCTCCTTCTCTCATTAGGGCATAACTTGTATCCGACTTATGAGAGTAGCTACATACTTCATAGGAGATAGCTCTTTCCACCCAAAATGCAAAGCTAAACTAATATTCACAAGGTCACAAGTTTTTTTTTTATTTTTTTTATTTTTATTTTTTAGCAACATAGAACTTCAAAACATACTAAAGTAGTACTAAACTAGTCCTTAAAACTTCGAGTTCGTGTTTCCAATAGATTTCAAGAGTGAGTAGTACAATAAGAGGTCATCGAGTAAAAATCCCCTAAAATTCAAGTAAAACTAGAGCATGATAGGATACAATGTTAAAAATTCTCCTAAACTCTAAGAATACAACCGTTGCAACTAAGGTGAAACGCCATAGGCTACATGAGCATTAGCAATTGAACGCACAAATAAAGGTGTGTGTAAAGTGAACTCACAAGGGTCGGACCACAAAAGGTGATGTCATGGATCGCTCGAGTAGCTGCTGAACAAGGTCTAATCGAGCCATGACCTCAGTGTGCTGTGCTGCGTGTGCAGCCCTGACCTCGGCCAACTCTGTCTACAGAATACCCAAACCATGCCCTAAACTCTAAAGAAAGATGGAGGAAAAGAGGAGGAAGGAAAGGGGAGGGTTAGGGAGAAGAAAAATATTAGAAACGGGCTCAAAAATGGTTTAAAAACATAAAATCTGCGCTTGTGCGGGCTGGTGTGGGGCCCGCTCAATAGCCTCACACCCCATAGCGTGGGATGTGCGACCTTGTGTTTGGCCCACACACTAGGCCGCACACCCTTCTGCCTGGGATGTGCATGCCACACAGTAGCCGTACAAGAGGCTGAACAGTCCACAGAAGTGGCTGTGCGGCCTGTGCACAACCCGCACATCCTTTGTGCGGCTTGTGCACAACACACGCACCTCTAAAAAGCCCAAAAAATGCCCTTAAACCCTTGATAAGAAGCCCTGAACCACAACCAAGGAGAACTCAACTAAAATGACAAACAAAAAAAAAGATCAAAATAAACTACTCTACACAAGAAAAGGAAACAACTGGTACATCATAAGAAGTTCAAGAAAATGCATTAGCTGATTCCGAGGTTCGCATTTATGTTATGCCCTATACTATGTACCTTGACACGTCCGAATGCATGTATACATTGTAAGTGCATGGGTGTCAAAGTAATAAAATACCAAATGAGTATGGTAGTCAAATCCACAATTAACGAAAGTACTAGTAATAGCTAATTGGTGCGGATCCGGCAAGCGCACGGGGTTGCAAAGTAATACCCCTGGCACAAACATGAGGGAGTCGTATTCCCAAGAACCTGAGAAGCTACCCTTACTTCCTCATCATATGATTGTTTGGTCTGCCAATTCAAGTGATGAAGCAAGATAATAAAACAACAACTCAAATGCTAGGTAAAAGCTATACAACAAGGCAATGCTTAGGGGATAAACAAGGCAAGGAATGGGGATGAGTGGTTTTTTCTTCGCCAAATTACCCACGGATGAGGATTCCCAAGGGGAATACTAAGGTGTGAAGGTTGCCCTAAGTAGCATGCAAATGGGGTGTTTGGACCGAGAAACCCTAAATTAGACCTGCCCAATGGTCATGGTAATTGGTTCCTAATCCGGTACAAGTATTGAATACAGAGGGTTGTGGGTTTCTTGAGTTAGGGTCAAAGCACAATCAAGGTCAACCCTAACAATTGAGGGGTACATATACCCGATGGTCACTGTGTATTTGTACATGTATCCCTTCCAAGTTTGGTGAGCCTAACACTAGGGCAATGGTCATGCAACCTAGCATTGTCTAGAAATTGATATACTAAGTTCTCATGCATACCGAAGCCTAATGCATTAAACAAGAAAAGCAACCATTCTACACAAGTTCACCCCCAAGGTTCACCTACATCAGGTGACCTTGGAGTTTTAGTTTTTCATGAATACAAAATACTCAATGAAATACATGCAAATAACCAAAGAATATAATAAGAACACTCCCTCAAAAAGTAGAGGCTGAATGACGCTTACAAAGATGCCACCAATGAACTTCTTCCTTTGTCGATCTTCCTTTCAAAATGCGAATCAAGGGAATAGATATCATCGTATCTCGCTCTCCTCATCGTTATCTCCCCGGAAATGGCCTCCAAAGTCCTCTCCTAGCTCAGATCTAAAGATGATGAAGTGGATTTTCTCAAGAGGCTAGGGTTCCTCTCAAAGTGAACTCTCAAAACGCTTAAAAAGATCACTTTCGGGATGCCATGCGGCCTGGCATGCGGTCAGTATACGGGTCCTGTAGCTCACCAAATTCTGCGTAAGTTACTACAGTGGAGTGCTATAGCAACTCTACTACAATAATATGCTGTAGTGAAATTGCTACAGGACTGCATGCAGGCGTTTATGCAGCCGTATGATTGCTCGCATAAAATTCCAGACTTAGCCATTTCTTAAAGTTTTCGTGCTATAGGGTTGTTATAGTACCATGGCTAAAAAATGGGGTTTTCGGTGTCAATTTCTTCTTGAATTCCATCGTAGAGCTCACCTATGCCTCTTTTGTACCTGTAATACGAAATAAACCAATTTAGACCAAAAATCAGCATTGATTCAAACAAAAATGCACAATTCATATGCACAAGCACATAAATAATACGTACATTTAGTCGTTTATCACTAATCCTTAGTTACCTAGTCGGGATTAGAGATATGGTAGAATGACATATTGTGAGAATTATAAAAAATCACAAGCAAGCAAAAAGGCAAAGTAAATGAGGAAGATCTCAATCAATGAAGATGAGGTACTCGGGCAATGCTCCCCTAGGATCAAAACATGAATTGTAAGAGTACCTCATCTTTTCTCTTACTTGTGTGAAGAAGTGCAAGGTAGTCGGGCAACAATGAAACCTTGCACTTCATCTTTTCTCAATCAACAATGAAACCTCATGGGATTGTAGAAGATGTAATTGTCCCGGTAGACAAATTTGACTTTCATGTAGACTTTTTCATCATGGATATCGATGAAGATGTAGAGACACCTTTGATTCTTGGTCGACCATTGCTTAGTATGTCAGGTGCTCTCATTGATGTGAAAGGAGGAATACTAACTTTGATAGTCAAAGAAGAAGAGGCAAGTGTACGGGATCGCCAAGTAATACCTCACGCAAAGGCACAAGGATAGTATTCCACAGGGTTAAGGATCTACTATTACTCCTTCGTCGCCTACTATCTAGCTCAACATCTCAAGTATGTTATGTTACTCTAACAAAAACAATAAAAAGAAATATGAAATGGATGTACAAATTCAATAACCAATAAGATAATTGCAAGTGCTACAGTAACATGCGAAGGCCAATGAATGTGGATTCCCTTTAGGGGTCACCATGATGCATGGATGAACAGTAAAAAAGATTGCTTGGATGATTTAGATCGAAGTATCTCAAGATTAGATTAATCACAATTTCTCGGTGATTAAACCGTAATCCCAATTTCTTCTTAACCAACATTCCTGCGATTGCATTAAGTACAAGGAGATCCCAAAATAAGGGTACACTAAACCCTAGTTTACCCTTAAAGATCGGAGGGCTATTGATATCCAATTTTTGGCATATCAATACATGAAATCCCTTTTAGTTCAATATTGGTCCAATACACGTGAGTAGGTCACATCTACGTGTATAACCCAAGAAGGAACTACGTATATCTCCATTGAGTAGTTCTAGGCATGAAACACAATGAACTAAATCATACATCAACCCAAACATATAACTAAATATAAATCATCCGAAATACATGATGAACCCCACAAGGTTTACCAACTGATAAGTGTCTAAATACATCACTTTTACTATATACATTTTATACACTTTCATGTATTTTTGTATGACTCCGATGCCCTTTACGTGTTTTATTTGTTACTATTGTTTCAGGACATCAGAAGATCATCTCGCGCGTGATTGAGCTATGTTTTGGCATAAATCAAAGAATTTATTGTGGCTCACACGCATCCTCATATTTCGGGCAAGAAAACAATGGATTTTCGAGCGTACTGTAGCACCATTGCTGTGGCATTTTTCACTGCAGAACGGCTACTGTAGCAGTGTGCGGGCACTATACGGCCCCGAACACCACCTGCATAAGGAAGACAGAAGGATGTGCGGGCACTATGTGGCCCCACAGAGTGCCCGCACATACTCGGGTTTAACTTGTCATGTTTGGTTATTTAAGGGTTTCTAAGGCTTGTTGGGAGGCTTGTCTTTGGCCACCCTCTCCTCCATCCTTGTCCACCATCATCCCATCCATTCTCCACCATCATCTCCACAATTTTCCACCATCATTACCAGATTCGAGAGGTAATTTGAAGAGCAAAACTTAAGGGGAGAAGAAGGAAGCACTCAAGGTTTTCATCACGGAGCTTGATCGGCGTGGATCCGGTGAAGCCTTCATCACCGCCTTCTGGCATATATCTGAGGGAGTTTCTTATGATAATTTTCATTGATTATTTTTTTTATTCTCTCTTTTAATGTCGAACTAGACTCCCATGGCCATAGGGCTCCGGTGAACCTTGGGAGAAGAACTTGTATGGATGATGATAATTGTTTATAAATGATTGTTGACTTGTTTGTTTGATTTCAATCTATTGTTTTGATGTTCAACCTACAATGGATGGATTCCGTACGTTTTGATTCATGAATTGTATATGTATGGCGGGATGCTTGCATGTATTAGGTCGCACAATGATTGAAGTGGGATTCAATGTGCCGGTACACCGGAGGTTCCAGGTGCCGGTAGCTCCCCGCGTGGTTAGGGTTGTTTCAGCTGAAAGCGCACATTAGAATAACCCTAACCAAGACTCCCTGTTCCCAATGACATCGTAGGGGTATCTTTTGGATAGAGGAACCCGTATTGGATTAGGGCTATACCACGGAGGTTCCGGGGTAGTCGACTCCCGAGTGTAGCAGATCAAACCTTGCCAACTTAGCACTCAATTTCCTATATTCATCCTAACTTGTTCTTCTCCTGAGGGGATCCTTACACGAGGCCTCTAGTTCTCATTGCTACTTGCTCTTTAGATTACTTGCATGGTGTGTCTTAGTCCATTTTGTTTATAGCTTTTCTTTTATTTGTTTTTTGTATTTCTATTTTTATACAACAAACTCTTGATTTGGTAGACTAGATAGTGATACCTAGGAGGAAGTAATAGCAGATCTTGCGGCCCTTGGGAATACGACCCTCTCGTGCTCGCGCGAGAGGTTATTACTTGACGACATGTGCACTTGCGGCCGGGGAGTCGCGTGCTCGCTTCTTAGCGTGTCGCACGGCGCCCATTAAGTTTTTGGCGCCGTTGCCTGGGATATCCAAGAATGCTAGGTGATGAGTGCTATCCCGCAAGTGCACGGGTTATCAAGTAATACCCTGTGCGTGACACAGGGGTCGTATTCCCTGGGGCCCAAGAAGCTACCCTTATTTCCCTTTTACAATGTTGTTTGACCGATACAACTCAAGATAGTGAATATAATGCAAAGAAGCTAAATAAGTGAATAGCTAATGCAAACATACGAGGGCAAGAATACGGGGTAAAATAGGGCTAGGAGTGGTCACGGATGAGGATTCCCTTAGGGGCTACTAAAGTGAGTAGGATGCTTAAACTAACATGCAAGTGGCTAATTGGACCGAGAAAACCCTAGACTAGGCCAACCCGATGGTCACGGAAGTCGGTCCCTAATCCCGTACGGGTATTGGATATGGTACGTATACCGCCCAAGATTACCCCTACGATTGCAAAGGGTGAAGTGGTTTTCTCAAACTAGGGTTACAATACAAAAGAGTACTAAACCCTAGGAGTGGAGGGGTACAAATACCCGATGGTCATGGCGTATTTATATGTATTTCCCTTCCAAGTTTGATGAGTCTAACACTAGGGCAATGGTCATGCAACCTAGCATTTCCTAAGTCTTTTGATACATAGAGTTCTCATACATACCAAGCTTGTAAAACACCAAACAATGGATCACAAACAAGCCATAAACAATAAATAGAACAAAATCATCCAAAACATCACAAGTTCACCCCCAAGGTTCACCTACATCCGGTGACCTTGGGGTTTAAGTGCTCATGTTCACTAAATACAACAATAAATGCATGGAAACAACCAACAAAGGCATGAGAATAACTCCCTCAAAGGATGAAGACCGGAGAAGTTCCAAAGACGCCACTCCAAGGGGTGGCTTCCCTAGTCTTCAACCTCCAAATGTAAGCCCTAGGATGTAGAATCTTCCCAAAACCTTTCTCTCCTCGCCAAATCCTTGCCTAGATCGCCCTCCAAGAGCTTCTTCTTCATCAATTCGAAGGTGGTGGTGAGAGGCCCTAAGAAGAAAACTCAAGATCCCCTTGAAAACCCAAGCCAAAGTTCTTTAAAAGATAAGTTCAGGCAAGCTCACGGGTGGCCTCACGGTCCATATATGGCCCTTGAGGGAGCCTGTAATACGGGCTACAAGAAACCGCAAAGTTGTGATTTTGCACAATAACTGCTACAGTAAAACTGCTCGCGGATGACCTCACGGCCATGAGCCTGCCCGTGAGGGTTTCCAAACTTCATTCTCCTTCCAACTCTTCGCGCTTCGGACAGCTACAGTAATACTACAGTACTCGGGACCCTAAAACGACAGTTTCGGTGCAGATTTTCGCTCAAATCGCGTCGTTAGGGTCACCAAACCACATAATGTACCTGAAACACGAAATAAAACAATTTAGAACACAAAAGGGCATCGAATCATCAACAAAATATTAAAGGCATGCGCAAGAATACGTATAAAATACGTACATTTAGACGTTTATCACTAGGAAAACTTCTAGCTCGCTACTCTAGTCATTTATCTTCTCTTTTGTAAATATTCTTGTTTTCTTTTATACCTTATTTTTTTTATTTTGTTTTGTGCACAGGGCAATGAGTTTTCGAGAAGCCTCCGGTGGGTTTAACTTTCATCTTGAAGAATGGCAGATCAATGAGTATGAGGCCTTGAGAGCATGTAGTACCAATCAGTTCAAACATGTATATAATCCATATTGGCAAGGGCACCTAGATTATTCATCGCATCACCATGGACAACATTGCGAGCCCTCTAACCAAGAATTGCTGTATGAGCCCTCCTTTCAAGAATCATGGCATTACCACCCTCCAGTCATTCAAAGTACGCCACTTAATGAATGGGGTTTCAATACGCAAGATGTGTTTGAAAGATTCATGATGAATGCGGATGCTAAACTTGAATCCGTGACTGCCACAAATTTTAATGCCCAACCATCTCTTCAAAGCATGGAAAGCCAGATAGGAGTGTCTTCCAGTACATCGACCAAGTTGCCACACACTATAGAAGACCTATCTGAGAATGTCACAAGAAGGGAAGAGAATAAAGGTGAATTTGAGGTGGAAGTTGATATTGAGGTATTTGAGGCTGAAAAAGAAAATATAGTGGCATCAATACCTAGTGAGCAAATAGTAGAAGTTTCACCTCAAGATGAAACTAAAGAAGGAAAGGAGGATGATGTCATGGCCCTTGAAAAATGTAAGAAAGTGGAAGCAACTCCATTGATCACAATTGAAGTAGCTACTTGCCTTAACATGGACCATTCAACCCATCTACCCATTTTGGTCATGTGCACTAAAAATATCCCAGGGATTGTATTTGAAGATGTGGGTCGAAAGCTAGAATCATCCAAAAACCCACCTATGCCAGGGTTGGACAATTCCCAGCCAAAAATATTTCCTTGGAGGACTAAACACATTCTTTGGGCAATCCAAAATTATCCCACCATGGTTGAGGAAGAAGATGTGGATAGGGTGTTGAAGTCAATCAATGATCCACCCGTGCTAAGCTTAGATAGTTCTCAACCAAAGCTCTTTCCTTGGAGACCCAAACAATTTGGTGGGATACACAAAAAAATTTTGGCTGGGAATCAAGAAGAAGCGGAGATGAGGTTCAAGCCATCCAAAGATACGCCCAAGTTCAAATTGCACAATTCTCAGCGCAAGCTTTTCCCTTGGAGGCCAAAAGGTAATTCATCCTTGACCTCCATCTCGGCACCATCCCGGCAAGTACATTTCATCTTCTATGGCAGTAGTTATGCCACACTTGGCCAGGAGGAGCACACTGTTTTCAAACCTCAATGAGGTAAGAAGGTACGTCAAGCTCGTGACGGTAATCAAGCTCTTCTTGGGAGGCAACCCAAGGTGTCAAATTTCATATTTTGCTTTGTTTTCTTGTGTGCTTTAGTTTTCTTTGTTTTGTGTGCTTGTTTGTGTGTGGATGCCTCAATTGTTTAATCTCATTGCATGATAGGTTTAATTAAATACTCTTGCTCATGTTGGTGATTCTTGGTGTGTTCTTCATTGATTTATGATCATCTTTGTGTTTTGATGAGTTTTATGCATGTAGGGCTGAGAATGCTAGTCTTTGGGAGGTGATTAATGACATTTCAAAACCAGAAAAACAAATTTTAAGGGGTGTGCGGGCAGTGTGCACACCACCCGCACACACCAGACAGAGCCATGTGCGGGCTTTGTGCAGCCCCGCACATCAACCGCACACACCAGCCTGTGGGGTGTGCGGCCAATGTGCGGGGCCGCACACAGGCACCGGAAGGGTGTGCAGACTGTGTACAGCCCGCGCATAGCCATTTCAGCCCATTTTTCACCAAAATTTCAGCATCTTCGGGGCTGAGTTCTTCGACTTCCTTTCACCCGATTTTTCTCCAATTTTTTTTATGTTACCTCTTGAATAACCTCCTCATTTGCCAAACCTTTCATTGATCCTGAAGTTCTCATCATCTTTGAGTTTTGATTTTGTCGATCTATCGTTTTCATCGAGTTTTCACCGACATCTTTGAAATTTGTCATCTAGCTTTGGGTTTGAGTGTATCTCTCATCTTTATTGATTTTCATTGTTTAAATTTGTTTTAAATCCCAAGATTATTGATGTTTGAATGTTTTTAACTTGAAAATGCATTCTCTTATAACATTTATCTTCATGTTTTGCCTTGCATTCACAATTTGGAAAATTTCACGTGACCACCCACACATTGTGCTTTGTATTTCTTGTTTCCTTTGTTCTTAGCTTTGGTGTTTGTTATTTGTTTGTGTGTTTGTTTTTCTTTTTGTGTGTGTGATGGATACTTTGAGATGATGTTCTTTTCTACCTTACAGGTGGAATTAGGGCATCAAAGGCATCTTTCTTCCCCAACATCTATAAGAATCCTCGGTGGTCACCTTGATCTCATGGACTTCAAGACTTAGGATTTGAGATTCAGGGGAGTTCATGAAACCCTCTTACCTTGCTTTAATTGCATATATTATTACTGAGCTGCTGATTTAGGTACATTGGGGACAATATACTACTTTAAGTAGGGGGGTGGACTTTTATGATTTTCGCAAACTTTGAGAATTTTTGAAAATTTTGCATGTTAGTAAACCAAGGATGGCATGAATGATTGCAGTAGGTGTATGATAGTGTAGAACCATGATAGATGCTAAGCTATTTACAACCTTGCACTCTTAAGAATTTTGTGTCATTCTCGGCATTCCATCACTTACCCCCCTATGTAGGACCTTGGACACCTAGGTTATGAAAGCAGTAACCTTCGTGACCCTCTTAGTTGATAACCCATTTGAGTGGTCTCGTGCCTGGATGTGTTAGGCATTGCTTCTAATAGACTCTTAAGGACTTTCCTCTTTGTTTTTCTCTCAGCACAGTAAAAAAGAAAATAAAAAATAAAAAAAAGAGGATTTTAGCAAATAAAAAAGGTCACTGCTCCTCTGCTCTACTAGTGAAGTAACCTAGGGTTCTTGCTCCTAACCAGAGTGTTACTCTCACCAAAAGCTATAAAGGCATGAGCGCGTATATATGAATGTGCAAAGCTCTAGGTAATGTGGATTTGCAGTTCATGTTAGTCTCGAAAAAAAAAGTGTTTGTGTATGGGAAAACAAGGTTTTATGACCGGTGATTGTTTGAACGAAAGAGGAAAGATCTTTAGGAGTCTACTAGGAGTATCTCTACCATCTCAAGGCCGAATTCCACTAAGTGGCGTGACTTGCCTCAAGACGTGGTCCTCGGGGTTCTGTCGACCTGACTTGGACTACAGGTTGATTGCTTCCCCGCAAGTGTACGGGATCGCCAAGTAATACCTCGTACAGAAGCACGAGGATCATATTCCACGGGGCTAAGGAGCTACTCTTACTCCTCCATCGCCTATTATCTAACCTAACAACACAAGCATGGATGTATGTTCTACTAAAGCAAAGAAATAAATACGATATGATTAAACAAATTTAAAAGCATACAATGTTGTTGCAAGTACTATGATAAATGCCTAAACATACATATTTTCTATTTATTTGGGTGTATGTATTGCGTATTTTTATATGAGTTAACGCCCGTTTTGTGCTTAATCGACTATCATTTATGTTGTAGGACACGGGGGAGCCATGAGGAGCATGAGAATGCAATTTGGGCGAAAAAGGATGAAAATCAGGCGTTGCAGCACTGTAGCTAGAACAATGCAGCATATTTACTGTAGCAGTTGCTGTTGCACCTAAGGAGTTTTGGGCTGGAAATGATGGAAGTGCATAAGAGTGAACAGTGCATTATACGGGGCAGTATAAAGGGCCGTGAGCATCAAAAGACAGTGAATTTCAACTAGCTCTCACGGCACCCTATCCACCCTGGGATGCACCCCCACATGAGACAAGTTTTGCCTTGTTTTTGCCTATCTATCCACCCCGGGATCCCGGGGTGGATAGGGGGCCATGTGGGGGTGCATCCCGGGGTGGATAGGGGGCCATGAGAGCTAGTTGAAATTCACTGTCTTTTGATGCTCACGGCCCCTTATACGGCCTCGTATGCTGCATTGTTCACTCTTATGCATTTCCATCATTTCCAGCCCAAAACTCCTCAGGTGCAATAGCAACTGCTACAGTAAATATGCTATAGTGCTGCGACGCTTGATTTTCATCCTTTTTCGCCCAAATTGCATTCTCGTGCTCCTCATGGCTCACTTGTGTCCTACAACATAAATGATAGTCGATTAAGCACAAAACGGGCATCAATTCTTAACAAAATACATGCTTAGTGTACAAAATACGTACATTAAAACATATACAATTAGACACTTATCACAGGGCTTCGAAATAGATGGGTTACACATACACACACCATATCATTGCCGTTGAATGCATGAAATTTCTTAAGGGGTTTGTACTTAGTATCTTGAGTTTTACCATTGCTATTGTACATTTACACTTAAGCCGGAGGTTGTGTATTTAGCCACTTATCAGTCCCTTTTGTTCTTCATGTTTGTTTCCTTGGGGACAAGCAAACACATAAGTAGTGGGTATTTGACAAGTGTCTAAATACATCACTTTTACTATATAAATTTTATACACTTTCATATATTTTTGTATGACTCCAATACCCTTTACGTGTTTTATTTGTTACTATTGTTTCAGGACATCAGAAGATCATCTCACGCGTGATTGAGCTTTGTTTTGGCATAGATCGTAGAATTTATTGAAGCTCACACGCATCCTCATATTTCGGGTAAGAAAACAATGGATTTTCGAGTCGTACTGTAACACCATTAATGTAGCATTTTTCACTGCAGCACAACTACTGTAGTAGTGTGGGGGTACTGTGCGGCCCAGCACACTACCCACACAAGGGAGACAGAAGGATGTGCGGGCACTGTGTGGCCCCGCGTAGTGCCCGCACATAGTTGGGTTTAACTTGTCATGTTTGGTTATTTAAGGGTTTCTAAGGCTTGTTGGGAGGCTTGATTTTGGCCACCCACTCCTCCATCCTTGTCCACCATCATCCCATCCATTCTCCACCATCATCTCCACCATTTTCCACCATCATTACCGGATTTGAGAGGCAATTTGAAGAGCAAAACTCAAGGGGAGAAGAAGGAAGCACTCAAGATTTTCGTCATGGAGCTTGATCGGCACGGATCCGGTGAGGCTTTATCACCGCCTTCTAGCCTACATCTGAGGGACTTTCTTATGAGCATTTTCATTGATTTTTTTGTGTGTTCTCTCTTTTGATGTCAAACTAGACTCCCAAGGCCACCGAGCTCCGGTGAACCTTGGGAGAAGAACTTGTACAGATGATGATAATTGTTTATAAAAGATTGTGGGCTTGTTTGTTTGATTTCAATCTATTGTTTTGATGTTCAACCTACAATGGATGGATGCCGTAGGTTTTAATTCATGAATTGTATATGTATGGCGGGATGCTTGCATGTATTAGGTCACACAATGATTGAAGGGGGATTCAATGTGCCGGTACACCAGAGGTTCCGGGTGCCAGTAGCGCCCCGCATGGTTAGGGTTGTTTTAGCCGAAAGAGCGCATTAGAATAACCCTAACCAAGACTCCCTGTTCCCAATGACATCGTAGGGGTATCTTCTGGATAGAGGAACCCGTATTGGATTAGGGCTACACCACGGAGGTTCCAGGGTAGTTGACTCCCAATGACATCCATTTTGTTTATAGCTTTTCTTTTATTTATTTTCGTATTTCTATTTTAATACAACAATCTCTGTTTGGTAGACTAGATAGTGATACCTAGGAGGAAGTAATAGCAGATCTTGGGGCCCTTGGGAATACAACCCTCTCGTGCTCGCGTGAGAGGTAATTACTTGACGACCAATTCACTTGCGGCCGGGGAGTCGCGTGCTCGCTTCTTTAGCGTGTTGCGCGGAGCCCATCAGAACGGACACATGAAATCGATTCCCCACACTTCAAATACTTAGCAAGCTTTGTTTCAGGTTTGAGGCATTTCATCTGTTTTTGATAAATTACCCACTCTCTGACACCTATCACAATGCTGCACCAATAACTGCGCATCTTGGAACATGGTGGGCCAGTAGAACCCCGCATCAAGTGCCTTCTTAGATGTTCTGGTCCCGCTGTAGTGGCTCCCAGCAGGTTCTGAGTGACACTGTAACAAGATGTCATGCCCCTCGTCATTTGAGACACACCTTCTCACAATCTGATCGGAGCAAGTCCTGAACAGGAATGGATCCTCCCATGTATAGTGCTTCAGATCGGCGAAGAATTTTTTTCTTTGTTGAGATGTGAGCCACTTCGAAAAGGTTCTTGCCACCAAATAGTTCGCAAAGTCAGTGAACCACAGAGCCTCATCATGATCAATCACTTGTATGCTGCAGAGCTGCTCCCCAGGGAAGGTGTCGTTTATTTCTCCTTTTTGCATGACACCATCATATAGGTTCTCAAGGTGCGAAAGGTGATCAGCTGCTAAATTCTCTGCTCCTTTTTTATCTCTTATCTCCAAATCAAGTTCTTGTAACAGTAGAACCCATCGGATTAGACGAGGCTTGCCGTCGGGCTTATTCAACAGGTACTTCAATGCCGAATGATCAGTATACACAATCACCTTAGATTGCACTAAATATGACCGGAATTTGTCAAATGCGAAAACGACGGAGAGCATTTCCTTCTCAGTGGTGGTGTAATTCACTTGGGCATCGTTCAATGTTTTTCTTGCATAATAGATAGGATGGAAATGGTTGTCTCGTCGCTGCCCAAGTACGGCCCCCACTGCAAAGTCACTTGTATCACACATTAACTCAAACGGCAGACTCCAGTCCGCGGAGACCATCATCAGTGTTTCCACAAGCTTTATCTTTAGGTGAGAAAGGCATTCATACAATCGTCATTGAACTCAAAAGGGGCATCCTTCTCAATCAGTTTTGTAAGCGGTCGAGCAATCGATGAAAAGTCTTTCACAAACCTTCAATAAAAGCCAGTGTGTCCCAAAAAGCTTCTGATTGCTTTAACTGAAGTAGGAGGAGGAAGTTTTTCGCTAGTTGCAACTTTTGCCCTATCCACCTCGATCCCTTTTTGTGAGATTTTATGCATGAGCACTATGCCTTCCTTGACCATAAAGTGACATTTTTCCCAACTGAGCACCAAATTAGTTTCCTTGCATCTGTCCAAAACTCATTCCAGATTTCTAAGGCATAGCTCGAATGAATCACCAAAGACCGAGAAATCATCCATAAATACTTCCATGATATCCTTCACCATATCTTTGAAAATTTCCATCATGCATCTCTGAAATGTTGCTGGTGCATTGCATAACCCGAAAGGCATACGACGGTATATGAATGTGCCATAGGGACAAGTGAAAGTTGTTTTCTCTTGATCTTCTAGGGCAATGGGAATCTAAAAATAACCGGAGAGACCATCCAAGAAATAGTAATAAGAATATCCCGCCAGTCGCTCAAGCATCTGATCAATGAAGGATAAGGGAAAATGATATTTCCTGGTTGTATCATTAAGTTTCCTATAGTCAATGCATACCCTCCAACCTGTGACAGTCCTGGTAGGAACAAGTTCATTCTTTTCATTAGCAATAACTATCATCCCTCCTTTCTTTGGTACCACCTGCACTGGGCTTACCCATGCACTGTCGGAAATGGGATAAATAATGCCTACATCCAAAAGTTTAATGACTTCGTTCCTCACAACCTCTTTCATGTTAGGGTTGAGTCTCCGTTGGGGAATCGCCCGAGGTCGATGATTGTACTCCATGAGAATTTTTTGAGTACAGTAAGATAGATTGATCCCCTTAATATCTAAGATTTTCCACGCAATCGCCTTTTTATGTCTTTTAAGCACATTAAGAAGCTACTCCTTTTGCCTAACAGTAAGATTCGAAGTAATAATGACTGGAAGTTTGGAACCTTATTCCAAGAAAGCATATTCCAGGTGTTCGGGGAGAGGTTTTAGCTCTAATTCTGGGGGTTCCTCAATTGATGACTTCTGCTTCCCATAATTCCCAAGACTAGACTGTTCGGTGTTATTGTAGTCTCCCACTGCTGGGTACCGATGTCCAATATTTCTTCCACGCACTAAAACTCATTTTCAATCACATATGCATTACCCTCTGGATTGCCAGTCCAAGTTTGATCTACCACACTCTCAGCAGGCACCAAAGAATCAGTAGGATAATCAACATCTCTTCATGGCTCAAGATTAAGAGCTTCAGGTTGGTAATTTGGTAAACAGTTCTCTGTTACCAGTTCTCCCAAACTAGATTCTATATATTGGCCGAACATTGCCGGAGCCCCTCGTTCTTCGAGAATTGTAGTGGCCATGTCAACAATTGACGGTCTCATCTATTGTTCATTACTGCGGCGAATCTCACCCAACCTGAATGGTGCGCTTGAAGGAGAGAAATATGGTTCCTGTGGATAGTAATTGTAAGCCCAAGTGTTAGTAGAAGCCATAGTCTATAGAGAGAAAGAGAAATATGTACAAAAATAGTAGAACCCACTAAAAGAGATTAAAGGAAAGGCAAGCAAAATGAAATGATGCAATATAGACAAGAATTGAAAAACCAACAAAATAAAATGGTCAACTGTGCCAAAAACCTGGTTGCTCACCCATAAGTGCACGAGGTCGCCAAGTAATACCCCTCGCGCGAGCACGAGCGGGTCGTATTCCCAAGGGCCCGAGAATCTATTCTTACTTCCTTATCACAATGTTGTCTAACCTTACAATCGCTTGATAGAGAGAACAACAAATAATCTACGGATGTAAAAAGCATGCAAATAGCAAATACAAATACGGAGGAAAATTGATAAACGCCTAAATATACATATTTTCTTCATATACGGGCGTATATATTGTGTATTTTTATATGAGTTGACGCCCGTTTTTGGTCTAAATTGGTTTCTTTCATGTTACAGATACGAATGAGGCCTCAGCGAGCTTGATGACAGAATTGGAGAAGAAATCGCTATCAAAAACACTGTTTCTAAGCTCGGGGTAGCACTGTAGCACGAAGACTTGAAGATCGGTTTGGTCAGGAGGTTCATGCGGGCACAATACTGTAGTGTCACTGTAGCAACTTACGTGACTTTTGGGATTTCTCGAAAACTTTCTCTCCCCGCATGCGGGGCCGCATGGGAGGCCGCATAACTCGCTGGAACTCATTTTTAAGGGCTTTTGGAGCATTTTGAGAAGGAAGGAACCTATGTCATGGGAGAGCTTGAGTTCACCACTTTCCTTGGGAGCTTGAGACTGGGTTTTGGAGGCAATTCTTGAGGAGAGGACAACGGGGAGAGCACGACACGATGAGTCCACGTCTTCGATTTGCATTTGAGATGAAGATTGACAAAGGAAGCCACTCCTTGGGTGGCATCCTTGGAAGCGTCATTCAGCCTTGATCTTTCGAGGGAGTGTTCTTATTATGCATTTGGTTGTTTTCATGTATTTTCTTGCCTATTTTGTGATCATGAGTAACTAAACCCCAAGGTCACCGGATGTAGGTGAACCTTGGGGGTGAACTTGTGTAATTTTGGATGCTTGAGCTAGTTTATGCATTTGGCTTGGTTTGTGATCCTTGTTTGGTGTTCCTTGAATGCCTTGGTATGTATGAGAACTCTATGTATCAATTCCTAGACAATACTAGGTTGCATGACCATTGTCCTAGTATTACACTCACCAAGCTTGGAAGGGAATACATGTATGAATACGCCGTGACCATCGGGTATTTGTACCCCTCCAATTGCTAGGGTTGTCCTTGATTGTGTTTCAACCCTAGCTTGAGAAATCCACTAGATCCATTGCAATCGTAGAAGGATTTCAGCGGAAGTATTTCCATATTCCAATACTCGTACCAGATTAGGGACCAAACACCGTGATCATCGGGTTGGTCTAATTTAGGGTTTCTCGGTCCAAACCACCCACGTGCATGCTAGTTAGGGCATCCTTAGCACTTTAGTAGCCCCCGAGGGAATCCTCATCTGTGACCATTCCCACGTCTTAATTTCCCTCCGTATTTGTATTTGCTATTTGCATGCTTTTTACTTCAGTAGATTATTTGTAGTTTTCCCTTTGAAGTGAATGCTTAGGTTGGACAACATTGTGATAAGGAAGTAAGAATAGATTCTTGGGCCCTTGGGAATACGACCCCCTTGTGCTTGCGCGAGGGGTATTACTTGGCGACCCCGTGCACTTGCGGGTAAGCGAAAGCACGCACCATGTTTTTGGCGCCGTTGCCGGGGACCCACGAGGAATATTCGGAAAACTTAAAACGTGTTGATTTGACCATTTTTATTTTATTCACTTTCGCTATTCTTGTCAAGCGCACCTTGCGGGTGGGATGAGATTCACCCTAGCAATAATCAGTGGACGAGACCTCCAATGGAGGCCATTGCCGCTTCAATTTATGAAACACAAGGGGCTGAGACCATGTTCAACCGATTTATGGAAACCACTGAGGAACAACCGATTTATGCAGCTCTTAATCGTGAGCTAAAGAGAGACGTTGTCCCTCCTACCGATTCTTTGGTACCTACTGAATGTGTGGTAGATCAATCTTGGACTGGCAATTCCGTGGCAGCTACCCATGTACCAGAGGGTAATGCAAATGTTTAAATCAGAATGAAGATTTTATGAGTCCAAAATGAAGGATTTATGCCCTTTAAATCAGAAATCTTCCAGGCAACGGCGGATTTATGTTTCTTCAACATGCTCACTAGCTTATCCTTCTGATCAGTAGAAACATCTTATGCTATAATAACAGGGATCTTCATCTCTTCTGCTAAAAATGCATGCATCAAATGTGTCGGTAGTGTCTTTAGCTCCAAATCGGGTGGTTCTTTAATAGATGGTCACAATCGGCTCTCCTTCAATCTATCAATCTCCTCAAATTAAATTGATTCCTGTTCAATAACATTTTCTTAATTATCTTCTAATGATTGGTTGGTGGAATGGTCCTTTGATCCTTCTGTAATTCCTATCTCACAAGTTTCCTCAATCAAATCTATAATTTCCATCGAAAAGATTTCCTACCTTTGTTCTTGATTACATGATTCAAACAGAGTAAGGACCCCCTCTAAACTTTCTCCTGAATCGCAACTTGAAGAAGATAATGCTGATTGCTCAAATTGATTCAAAATACTACCCTGTTAACAACTCGGAACCTGCTCAACAAAAGAATAATCAATAACCACTTCTTCTACTACAAAATGGCTGATCATTTGTTGTTCATTCATAATGTAGTTTGTAACTGAATCGATTCTTGTTCAATAACATTTTCTGAATTGTCTTCTAATACTTGGTTGATGGAATAGTCCTTGGATCCTTCTGTAATTCCTATCTCACAAGTTTCCTCAGTCAAATTTATAATTTCCATCGAAAAGATTTCCTGCCTTTATTCTCGATAACATGATTCAAAATGAGTAAGGACCTTCTCTAAACTTTCTTCTGAATCACAGCTTGAAGAAGATAATGTTGATTGCTCAAATTGATTCAACACACTGCCCAGTTCACAACACGGGACTTGCTCACCATAAGAACAATCAATAACCTCTTCTTTTTCTGCAAAATGGCCAATCATGGGTTGTTCATTCATAATGTAGTTTGTAATTGACTGTACTGTGAACAACAACATCTTCTTCACCATTCCTGTAATTGTGTCGAATAACTCAGTTATGTTAATCATTCTCCTTGTAGCTGAGATCAAAGAAAAGAAAACAAATAAGAACGATGAAAGAATGAGAAAGTGTGAAATAGAATGTGTGGTGAATAACTAAAATAGCAAATAAAAAAAATGTCTAAAAATACGTCTACTCCCCAGCAACAGCGCCAAAAACTTTGACGACACCTTTTCGAGTGTGTCCTGAAAGTGCACGGGCTGTCGAAGTAATAAAGTTCCCTAGTGAGAGGGTAGTCGAATCCACAGGGAGTAGTTATTCAAGACAAGATAAATTGCTACTTAGCTAGAGAAAAAATACGAGTGGTGAGATAAATCAATGTGTGTGCAATAAGATAAAGGGAAATATGGAAGAGAAAAGATTGCAAGCAAAGAGTAGAGAGGAAAAAATCAATGCAAGTAAGGGGTACTCGGACAAGCTCCTCCTAGGACTAATTCTTCTAGTGCAAGACTATATATTATACTCTCTTATTAATGTTTAATGAGTCGTGGAAATCCTAAGCACACGGTTCCAAACCTAGGGTCAACCGTGACTAGTTCCAACACTATGCCCCGGCATTAGATTTCACTCCAACCCTTCACTCTGTCGATCTCACAACTAAGCACCAGGGGAGTCTATCTTCCTAAGCCTTAAACTACACGGAACTACTTGATGTTCTAGGGATTCCATAAGTATTGTTCTAACCCTTTGGTATAGGTGAAAGATCATAGTCTCAGTTAAGCCCCAGCATTAAGATTCATTACAACCCTTCACTGTGTTACTCGCATAACTAAGCCCATGGGGAGTTCATCTCATAGCACTTCACTCTACCTTGATAGCTAAGAAATTTTGGAACATCGTGGTAGGGAAAATCACGCCGAAGTGGAAAGGGGATGTTTTGCTACCTCACAAATCACCCTCTCAGCCCTCTCCAATCTCATGTATTCTAATCCTATAGAAATTATCACACCTTCAAAGGATAACCTAGATGATTCTCAACCCTAGTGTCACGTCTAAGGGAAAATCAATGCAATCATTAACAAGATTGGAACTCAATTAAAAGCATCAATTAAAAGCATAATAAAAGTCATAGAGACAATGTCATCCTAGGATTTACAAGCACGAATACCCACGAGGGGTTTAGCTCTCCATGGAGCTATACAAAATCATCAATGTATATGAATCAACAAGCATAGAAAACATGAATAAAACCCCCTTATGATGTGTGGCGATGGTCTTGTGAGGTCGCTCCGTCTTCTCCACCAAGCCCCTCGTCAAGCCTAGGGCACACCTCGCCAGAACGGTGCCGACAAAAGCTTCCCCAATAGCTATCTTTCAAAGGACGTCGATGTTGTTGTGGTAGGCTCCCTCTAAACCTCCATTAAATCCTTTCCAAACCCTAGCCGAGAACCCTGCAGAAGTTAGGGAAAAGATGGGTCGAAAAGTCCTAGAATAAATATAAGTCACAGCTTTAAATAGGCTAAAATCGTTCATTGACACAGCTGTGTGAAATTTCAACACGCCCAAGCGGATTCTCTTGAATCAAATTTCTGGCGCGTAATGAATATTAAACTGCTACAGTGAACAGTACTCACGCCCAAAGTGTTCCCAATTTGATGTTCTTCATCGAGGCTGTCGAGTTGGGCACACAACCAACAGTAGATCATGTCATTTCTTCATTTCTCCTTATTGATGAAGTTCTTCAATGCCACACGTGTTAGACTTATTGAGTGTGTGACTACCTTTGTGCCCCACCAAATCATAGAACCATTCGAGCAGAATGGAGGTTCGCACACACTCACAAGTTTAGAGCCCATGCCTTGATCCTTGCTTGGTCCAAGAACTCCTCGACAACGGTGAACATGACCTAATTTTGCTCCTTCTTCTCTAAATCATCTTCACAACCCTAAATGCACAAAAGAACACAAATGCACACTAATCAATGATAAAATCTGAGAAAAGTAATGCTCAATGTAAGAAAATAATACTTTGTATTAGTTTAACACGAACACTTATCAAGAACTCAAAGACTTTAAACTCAAAACACACTAAGAATATGAAAAATGAACACACCAAGCACTCAAACAATAAGAAATTGAAAATACATTGAATTAAAAAAGCCTCGGTTGCATCCCAAGAAGCGCTTGTTTAACATCATTAGCTCAATGTACCTCTTTCTTACCTAAGAAGGCTTGAAAATGGTGTCTTCATCCCGGCGAAAAGTTGTATAGGAACTACCAAGAAGTACGAAACATACCTTCCGGGATGATTTAAATTTGGAGGTCAAGCATGAGTTACCCATTGGCCTCCATTGAAAAAGCTTCGCCAGAGAGTTGTGAAACTTCAACTTTGGCTGATCCTTAGAAGGCTTGAACCTCCTCCCCTCTTTTTCTTCAGTCCCGGTAAAAATTCTTGAGTACTCCACCACAAGGTTGCTTGGGCCTCCATGGAAAAAGGTTTGGTGAAGAACTATTTAAGCTCGGCATGGGTGGTGGTGTGCGTTCATGCAATCTCGCAAATATACAGGTCGTCAGGTAATAACCCTCATATGAGCACGAGGAGTCATATTCCCAAGGGCCCACATATCTACTCTTACTTCCTTATCACGATGTTGATTAACCTACAAATCCTAATGATAGAGAGAATGCAAATAAATTAAACCAATGCAAATAAAAGGTGATTGATTAAGGCAAAACACGGGGAAAAATCATAGCGAAAGAGTGGTCACAGATGAGGATCCCCTCAGGGATAATAAGGTGTGAAGATTGTTTGAACTAACATGCATGTGGCAAGTTGGACACAAAAAACCCTAGATTAGGCCAACCCGATGATTATGGTGATTGACCCCGAATCCGGTACAAGTATTGGATATGGAATTTCTCTTGTCCAAATCCTTCTACGATTGCAATGGGCTAGGTGGTTTTTTCATGCTATGGTTAAAATACAAGTGAGTCTCTAACCATAGAATTGGAATGGTACAAATACCCGATGGTCGTGGTGTATTTATACATATTTCCCTACCAAGCTTGGTGAGTCTAACACTAGGGCAATGGTCATGCAACCTATCATTTCCTAAATAATGATACACAGAGTTTTCATGCATACCAAAGCATTCAACAACACCAAACATGGATCACAAATAATCCAACATGCATTAATTAGAACAAAACAATCAAACAACACAAGTTCAGCCCCAAGGTTCACCTACACCCGGTGACCTTGGGGTATTTGTTGCTCATGTTCAACAAATACAACTAGAAAATTATAGTATTTCGGGTTTTTCCTTCTTGCGTAGGTTGGTGTTTGACACACCCCTTGCGTGTGTACCCCGCAAGTGCACGGGTTGTCGAAGTAATAAAATACCCTGGTGAGTGGGTAGTCGTATCCACAGGGAATAGTGTTCAGAAACAAGTGTTATTGCTATTTAGCTATGATGGGAATCGATGATGAGAAAAGTATATATGTATAGATGTAAAAGAAAATAAAAGAGTGCAAGAAGAATAATGATAGTAGGAGAGGTAATCGATATAACAATGGGGTACCCGGACAAAGCTCGCCCTAGGACTAATGCTTCTAGTGCAAAACTTGTATTATGCTCTACAATTGATGCCTATTGAGTCGAGGATATCCTTAAACACACGGTCCCAAACCTAAGGTCAACCGTGACTAACCCTAACACTATCTCCCGGCAATAGGATTCACGTCAACCCTTCACTCTGTCACTCACGCAACTAAGCCCCAGGGGAGTATATCTACCTAAGCCTAACACTACGTGGAATTTCTTTAAGCTCTAGGGATTCCTAGTGATAAAACCTGTTCCTATGTGTAGTAGTTTGATAAGTGCTTGTGTTATAGTATCGCGAAGCGCTATTATCTTACATTAAGCATACCTTTTATCAGATTTTATCACTAAATGTGTGCATTTGTGTTCTCTTGTGCATTGAAGGTATTGTGGAGCCTAATTGGAGAAGAAGAATGAAATTAGGTCGCGTTTGCCAATGTTGAGATGTTCTCGGACCAAGCAAGGAACGAAGCACGTATTTGGACTTGTGGATGTGTGCCAACCTCCCTTGGAGGGGCACAAAGGCAGTCACATTCACAACAAGTCCAATCCGTGTTACTTAGGAGAATTTCGCGAAAGAAGAAGACTTGAAGCAATCGGCGCGACCTACCATTGCTTGTGTGCCCAAGTAATGGCCTCGATGAAGAACAATGGACCCGGGAGGCGTTTCGGCAAGTTACCAAGCCTGTTCAACTGAAGACCAGTGTTCCAGAGAAGTCACACGGGCGTGTGGAAATTCCACACGGCCGTGTGTTTTGCAATTTCAGCCATCCAGTGAAGACACACGGGCGTGTGGAAATTCCACACGGCCGTGTGTTTTGCAATTTCAGCCATCCAGTGAAGACACACGGGCGTGTGGAAATTCCACACGGCCGTGTGAAATTAATTTTTCAGCCGAGACAGAAGCTTCACACGGGCGTGTGGATATTACACACGGCCGTGTGAAGCCCCCGATAAGTCCAATTTTAAAGCCGCGATTCAACAATATAAAAGGGGATTTTTGCAACCTTTTGGGAGATCTTGGAACCGAACTTTTCCCCAACTTTCTGGAGTGCGGCTAGGGTTTCGGAGAGGGTTTCGTGGAGGTTCTAGCACATCGTCGGCATCGATTCCGAGGTTCGACGTTTGCACAAGACCACGGCCACACCAACTTCGAGGGGGTTTTCGTCTATGTCTATGTTTTATGCTTTAATTTTCACATTGATGAACATGTATAGCTCTATGAGGAGCTAAACCCCCTCGCGGGGTATTCGGACTTGTAAACTTTAGGGTTCTTATGTTTCTTTGACATTGATTATTATGCTTTCCATCGTTGATGAATAAATTGAGTTTTAATCTTAATTATCTCTTGATATTGTTTTCCCTTAAACGTGACATTAGGGTTGACAGCAATCTAGGTTTTCCTTTGGAGGTGTGACAACTCCTATAGGATTAGACTACTTAAGATTAAAGAGGGTTGAGAGGGAGAGTTGTGAGGTAGCAATGTACCCCTTTCCCTTCCGATGTGATTTCTCCCTACCTCCGATTCCTTGATTTAATAGCGGTCGAAATAGAGTAAAGCAATAGGTAGATAAACTCCCCTAGGGCTTAATTGCGCAAGCAATAGAGTGAAGGGTTGTAGTGAATCCTATATGCTGGGGCTTAATCTAGACTAGGGTTCTTCCACCTGGACCAAAGGGTTAGAACTATTTTTGTAGGAACAGGTTTAATCACTAGGAATCCCTAGAGCATAATGCAATCCCATATAGTGTGAGGTTTAGGTAGATGGACTCCCCTGGGGCTTAATCATCTAGGTGACAGAGCGAAGGGTGTTGTGAATCCTAATACCAAGGCGTAGCGTTGGGGTTAGTCACGGTTGTCCTTAGGTTTGGGACCGTGAGTCTTAGGATTTCCTCGACTTAATTGACATCAATAGGAGAGTATAATATCATAGTCTTGCACTTGAAACATAGATCCTAGAGGTAGCTTGTCCGGATACCCCCTTTTACTCATTGCAAGTCCTTCTCGATTTTCCTATTTGCACCTCTTACTTTCATCCTTCTATTTAGTTTATTGCTTTGCATTATTTTTCACTCATCAATCCTATTATCGTTTCCCGTATTTCGCATAGCTTAATTAGTGAAACCTTATATTCTATCTCCCTATTCCCTGTGGATTCCACTACCTTCTCACCAAGGTAAATTTATTACTTCGACAAGGCCGTGCACTTGCGGTACACACGCAAAAGGTCGTGTCATAGTTCTAACCCTTTGGTCCAGGTGGAAGAACCCTAGTCTAAATTAAGCCCCAGTGCATAGGATTCACGTCACCCCAAAGCCTTGGGGTAGTTTATCTACCTAACACTTCCTCTATTTCAACCGTGAATAAATCAAAGAATCGGAGGTAGGGAGAAATCACACCGGAAGGGAAAGGGGTACATCACTACCTCACAACTCTCCCTCTCAACCCTCTTCAATCTTAAGGAGTCTAACCTATAGGAGTTGTCACACCTCTAAAGGATAACCTAGATTGCTCTCAACCTTAGTGTCACGGCTAAGAGAAAACAATAGCACAAGATAATTAAAATTGAAACTCAATTAAATTCATCAATAAAGAAAGCATAATAAAAGTCATAGAAACAATGTCATTCTAGGGTTTACAAGTCCGAATACCCACTAGGGTTTAGCTCTCCATGGAGAAATACAAAATCAATAAAGAGATTAAGAACATATGCATAAAAACCATAAAGAAAACTGATAAGTGTCTAAATGTATATGTTTTAATATGCGCATTTTGTACACTTAGCATATATTTTGTTAATAATTGATGCCCGTTTTGTGCTTAATCGACTATCATTTATGTTGTAGGACACGGGGGAGCCATGAGGAGCACGAGAATGCAATTTGGGCGAAAAAGGATGAAATTCAGGCGTCACAACACTGTAGCGTATTTACTATAGCAGTTACTGTTGCACCTGAGAAGTTTTGGGTTGGAAATGATGGAAGTGCATAAGAATGAATAGTGCAGCATACGGGGCCGTATAAGGGGCCGTGAGCATCAAAAGACAGTGATTTTGTACTAGGGTTCACGGCCCCCTATCCACCCCGGGATCCATCCATCCACCCCGGGATACACCCCCCCCCCCCCCCCCCCCCATGAGCCAAGTTTTGCCTTATCTTTCCCTACCTATCCACCCCGGGATCAATCTATCCACCCCGGGATACTACAGGAATATATTTAGATGTTTTTAGGGCACACAAGAGTGATTTTTCCTTGGCCTTTTGGGCCGCCGCCACCACTTCATCTTGAGGCTTTCCGGCCACCTTTCGGCGGGGATCCAAGTGGGAAACAAGCACACATCATCACCAAGAGGGAGAGGAGCAAAGGAGAAGGAGTTGGAGTGAAGATCTAAGCCACCATTGATAAACCTTTGAAGCTTCATCCATTCAAGGGGATCAAGACCTAGAGGGAGTTTTCATTGCTTCTTTTATGTTTTTGTCTTCCTTGTATGTTGTTCATGTATCCCTTGTCATGAGGGATTAACTTGTCATTGTGTTTGGATTTGGATGAACCCTAGGGTTAATCTTGTGTATGAACTTTGGATGTTGTTATTAATTTAGTTTGATGGTTGTTTGAGATTCAATCTTTCATGCTTTCATGACTAGAATTACATTTGTGGAGAAATCCGTAATTCTTTTATGAGTTGTATGCGTAGATGTGACCTACTCATGTGTACTAGATCTTGGAGAGATTGAAAGGGGATTCTTGTGCCGACACGCCGAGAAATTGGGTGCCGGTAGCCCTCCATTGCAAGGTTTAAGCCGAAGAACAGTAGGTTTACTCCTATTAGAGACTTCACAGAGCTCATTGCGATCGTAGGTGGGTTAATATGGAGAGATTCCGATTAACACTCGTATGGGATCAGGGGTTAGTCACCGAGAAATCGGGGCTAATCTACTCAGGAGGTCTCTAGGTCTCAACTATCATTAATGCATCTTTATATCATCCTTGTTCTGGACTAAATGACAACCCTAGGTGGATTCCTTGTCCAAACACACCCTTCTCATGCTTGATACTCCCTTGATTGTTTACATCCGTGTGCTAGTTACCAGGCCATAGGATTAGTTTAAATTAATTTGTTTGCTTTATTTCTTATCAACTCATATTGAATGGTAGGCTAGAAAATAGATGAAGGGTGAGTAATAGTACTTCCTTGGACCCAGTGGAATACGACCCTTGTGTCACTCACAGGGTATTACTTGGCGATCCTGTACACTTGCGGGGAAGCTAATCAAGTTTTTGGCGCCGTTGCCGGGGACTTTCAAGGAATATTAGGAAAGCTTGTAGTCTATTGCTCTAGCCATTTCTTTTCTTTTCTTTATACATTATACTCTTTGTAGATATTTTTCTTCTTGTTCATATTGCTTTTATTTTCTATTCTTTTATTTTGACTTTGTTCTTTGTATTCTCTTTTGTGTGAGGTATAATCCAATTGGAAGATGCAAGGTGCTAGCTCCTCCGTTACACAAGTTAAGAATGTTGAGTATATGGGGGGGTCAAGACCACAAGGAAATCGATATGGCCCAACTTACAATCCGGAGTGGAAATACCACCCAAACTTTTCTGGGAATCAAGGGCAACAACAACAAAAAGTTTCCCCTCCTCAAGGTCCTCAGTATGAAGCACCACAAGTAAAAAGATTTACTACTGAGGATGTATTGGCGAAATTCATGATAAACACTGAAAGTAGATTTCAAGTCGTCGATACCAAACTTGAAGCCATCACCACTGAACTTCATGCCCTTGATGCCAAATATAATGCACGATTTGAGGGCATTGATGCCACCCTTTTGGCTATACAAGCCTCTCTTCACATGCTAGAAAGTCGGGTTGAACAATTATTTCATGAGCGAGCAAAAGAGCCCCATTCTACAAACAACAATGAAAATGAAGAGGGTTATTGTCAAGAAGAGGTGGATGAGGACTTTGGTGTCTTGGTTGCTAATATGGAAGAAAAAGTTGCATCAACATCACTTGAGTAAGCCCTTAGCATAGAAATGACTCAAAACACTAAGCACAAAAGAGAATCATTCGGGACAACTGAAGATGTGGGTAGAGGGTTGAAGCCACCCAATGACCCACCAATGCCGATTCTAGACACGTCCCAACTAAAACTTTTTCCTTGGAGGCCCAAACAATTTTTATGGGTGATCAAAGGAAGATTGACGTTGGTTGAAGAAGGAGATGTGGGTAGGAGGTTTACACCACCCAAGGACCCACCTATTCCGAGTTTGAAAAGCCTTCAACCTTATCTATTTCCTTGGAGGCCAAAACAAATCTTGAGGAAGCTCCAAGGAAATTCAGCCGGGGCCAAAATAGAAGCGGGGAGGATGCTCAAACCATCTAAGGAACCGCCCAAGTTCAAATTGCACAACTCCCGGCACAAGCTTTTTCCATGGAGGCCAAAAGGTGACTCATGCTTGACCTCCAAATTTTCATCATCCCGGAAGGTATGTTTCATATTTCTTGGTAGTTCTTATGCCACTTCTAGCCGGGATGAACACACCGTTTTCAAGCCTCCTTAGGTAAAAAAGAGGTATGTCGAGCTAATGACGTTAAATAAGCGCTTCTTGGGAGGCAACCCAAGCCTTAAATTCTTCATTTTCTTCTTTTTATGTTTTTAGTGGAGTGTGGTTTGTGTATTTGTTGTGTATGCTTGTGTTTCTTTCATGTTTTTATTTGTTTGAATAAGTCCATGCTTGTTTTCCTTGTACATTCTTCTTGTCATTGTTTGTGTGTTTTAATTGATAAACATCTTGAGAATCATGTTTTTGTTATTATATCATGCATTACATCAAGTTTTTAAGCATTTCTTTCAAGTTGGAGGTGTTCTTAATCAATTCATGGCCTTCATTTGGTGTTTTGGGTTGCATTTGAAAGGTTTCCAGAGTTTTCCAGGTCCTCACGGCCTCAAGGGGCCGTTTGAGAGGCCGTCTGCCCCCATCCAGTGAGTTTTGCCTAGGGCATACGGCCCCCTCACGGCCCTTAAGGGGGCCGTATGGATACTGTAGCACATTAAGTTCTTGCCACCCTCTCTCTTTCTCTTCATTTCTCTTTCTTCCCACACGATTTTCTCTTTTCTTTCTCCACCAAATCTTAGCCAAATCTTCTCATTTCTTCTCCTAGATCACCTCCTAACCTTTGAGAAGTCGATCTAATGGTTTTCTTCGAGCTTAACTCTAGTTTTCTCAAGTTTTCGTCGGTAAGCTCTTTGATGCCCTAACTTTATGTTTTTCATTTTTCTTGCATTCTTGGAGCTTTTGTGTGGATGTTTTCAAGCATGTTGCTTGATTTTGGTGGTGTGATGGTTATGGATGAGTTTTCAATTGATTTTATGTAAAATTTTTTGGATTTTCATGTTTTTGGGGAGGTTCTTTCGTAGTGAACAGTACCATACGGCCCCCCATACGGCCGTATGGTTACTATTCATCATTTTACCCAAATTTTCTCCATATTTTGCACAACATTTTGGTTTGTCCTTGTTTCCTCTATGCTTGATTAGGTTTTTCATGATTTGTAGGAATGTAGAGGAAGAAGGAATCGACAAGCAATCAACGACAAGGACTAGCATGGACACTTTGTTTTGTAGTCTTAGACTTTAGTTTATAGCTTTTGTGTTATTTTTGTGTTTTGTTTGAGTCTTTACATGATTACTCCCCATCTCTCGTTTGTGAATTTTGTGGAATGATGATGTGCCCTTTTTGCCTTGTAGGGCATTAAGGGAAATTTGGTGAGCTTCTCCGCATTCAATGGAGATTGGACCCGACATGTATAGCTCGCCGTACTCTATGTTTGGGTCACACATCTCTAGTTGCACAAGATAAACCGGGGAAGTTCATTTTTGCCCTCCTCTAATGTTTTTATTGATTATATTGCCATGTTATCCATGATTAGTGTACATTGAGGGCAATGTACAACACTAGGTGTGGGGATGGGTGTATTACATATATTATTGCCATATTTACATGCTAGTGTTATCAATGATGGCTTTGTTCATTCTTGTTAGATTCTTCAAGCATGAACTAATGATTGATGTGAGGTACATATTTTTGTGCTCTATTGAATCCTGTTTCACTTCTAGTATTGTCTTGTGCAATGAATTTTTTGTTGATGCCCTAGGAATAACCAACTTGACTACTTTAACTCTCTTGTATGCTTAACACACAACCTTGAGTACTTGGCCTTAGAAGACTAAGTTCTATCCTTCAATGAACTCTTAAGAACTTCTAAGCCTTATTGAGCTAGTCCTAGTTTTGTAACTTGTAGTGTAGTCTAAAGACATGATCTAGGGTGAATATGCAAAAAAAAAAAAAAAAAAAAAAAAAAAAAAGAGTCTATGTCAGTATTCCTCTGCTAATGAAGCATGAATGCGTCTATGTAGACTGTAATCGAGTAGTTGGGTGGCTCTTGTGCCTAACCAGCATGTGCATCCTCAAGAAAGATTTTTGTGCAGTCTATGTTAGGCGGACTCGGGAAAAAAAAAAAGAAAAGAAAAGAAAAAAGTGAATATACATATAAATAAAACTCTAGTGATCACTTAGACTGCCTACTTGATGTTTTGAGAAGAATAGGGATTTAGTTTCAACTTCAGGAGTTAGAAGGATCTTACTTGTTCATTGAGGTAGCACTTAGCATTTTAAGACCCAGTATTCTTGTATGTGGAGTGATTAACATCTAGAGCTGTACTGATTGAAGTCAGTAGGCTAGACCAAGAAAGGGCAAATGAGATAAAAGATTCACTTACACTGTACAGACATATAAGAGGTGAGACAAGATCTTTTTGTTGTATTTATTGATTGTAACTCAACATCTATATATCATTATTCATTGCTTGTAGAATCGTATATTTATTCAAGCCGGAGATAATACATTTAGCCACTTATCTATCTCCTTATTTTTCATGATTTGTTTGCTTGGGGACAAGCAAACGCTTAGGTGTGGGGATATTTGATAAGTGTCTAAATGTATATGTTTTAATATGCGTATTTTGTACACTTATCATATATTTTGTTAATAATTGATGCCCGTTTTGTGCTTAATCGACTATCATTTATGTTGTAGGACACGGGGAAGCCATGAGCAGCACGAGAATGCAATTTGGGCGAAAAAGGATGAAATTCAGGCGTCGTAGCACTGTAGCGTATTTACTGTAGCAGTTGCTGTTGCACTTGAGGAGTTTTGGGTTGGAAATGATGGAAGTGCATAAGAATGAATAGTGCAGCATACGGGGCCGTATAAGGGGCCGTGAGCATTAAAAGACAGTGATTTTGTACTAGGGTTCACGGCCCCCTATCCACCCCGGGATCCATCCATCCACCCCGGGATACACCCCTCACATGAGCCAAGTTTTGCCTTATCTTTCCCTACCTATCCACCCCGGGATCAATCTATCCACCCTGGGATACTGCGGGAATATATATAGATGTTTTTAGGGCACACAAAAGTGATTTTTTCTTGGCCTTTTGGGCCGCCGCCACCACTTCATCTTGAGGCTTTCCGGCCACCTTTCGGCGGGGATCCAAGTGGGAAACAAGCACACATCATCACCAAGAGGGAGAGGAGCAAAGGAGAATGAGTTGGAGTGAAGATCTAAGCCACCATTGATAAACCTTTGAAGCTTCATCCATTCAAGGGGATCAAGAACTAGAGGGAGTTTTCATTGCTTCTTTTATGTTTTTGTCTTCCTTGTATGTTGTTCATGTATCCCTTGTCATGAGGGATTAACTTATCATTGTGTTTGGATATGGATGAACCCTAGGGTTAATCTTGTGTATGAACTTTGGATGTTGTTATTAATTTAGTTTGATGGTTGTTTGAGATTCAATCTTTTATGCTTTCATGACTAGAATTACATTTGTGGAGAAATCCGTAATTCTTTTATGAGTTGTATGCGTAGATGTGACCTACTCACGTGTACTAGATCTTGGAGAGATTGAAAGGAGATTCTTGTGCCGACACGCCGAGAAATTGGGTGCCGGTAGCCCTCCATTGCTAGGTTTAAGCTGAAGAATAGTAGGTTTACTCCTATTAGAGACTTCACGGAGCTCATTGCGATCGTAGGTGGGTTAATACGGAGAGATTCCGATTAACACTCGTATGGGATCAGGGGTTAGTCACCGAGAAATCGGGGGTAATCTACTCAGGAGGTCTCTAGGTCTCAACTATCATTAATGCATCTTTATATCATCCTTGTTCTGGACTAAATGACAACCCTAGGTGGATTCCTTGTCCAAACACACCCTTCTCATGCTTGATACTCTCTTGATTGTTTACATCCGTGTGCTAGTTACCAGGCCATAGGATTAGTTTAAATTAATTTGTTTGCTTTATTTCTTATCAACTCATATTGAATGGTAGGCTAGAAAATAGATAAAGGGTGAGTAATAGTACTTCCTTGGACCCAGTGGAATACGACCCCTGTGTCACTCACAGGGTATTACTTGGCGATCCCGTACACTTGCGGGGAAGCTAATCAAGTTTTTTGTTGTTACTTCTTGGCCGGCATCTAAGAGGGAAGAAACGAAGAAATCTTTGGGAGACAACGATTTGGAGCCAAGGAAGGAGGCAAGAACATCATTTTGAAGGGGAGAAGCTTCACCATCAAGGAGGCAAGGATCCAAGACAAGGGAAGCGTCATTCAGCATCTCTTGGACTGGGGAAAGTGTCATTCGGCCGGACCTCCACCTCCTCCTTCATCATTTCATCTAGGGAGTGTCATTTATGATCTTTTTAAGTGATTTACTTTGTATTTTTGTTGTTACTTGCTTGATGGCACACTAGACGCCCAAGGCCACCAGATGTTGGTGAACCTTGGGGGGGGGTTTATCATGTATTTTGGATGATCTTTACTTAATTGCAAGCTTGGTTTGGTTTAAGATTTAGTTCATTGTGCTTCATGTCTAGAACTACCACATGGAGAGATCCGTAGTTCTTTCTTGAATTATACACGTAGATGTGACCTACTCACATGTATTAGGTCATTAATGAGCTAAAAGGGGTTACTTGTATTGGCACACCGAGAAATTGGGTGTCGATAGCCCTCTGAGCTATAAGGATAGACTAAGGTTTAGTGTATCCTTATTTTGGGATCTCCTTGTACTTAATGCAATCGTAGGGATGTTGGTTAGGAAGAGATTCCAACCGATATCCGTACGGGATTAGGGTTCAATCACCGAGAAATTGGGGTTGATCTAATCTTGAGATCCTTTGGTCTAAATCAACCAAGCTACCTTTTATCCTTCATCCATGCATCATGATGACCCCTCAAGGGGATCCACATCCATAGGCCTTTACTCTTCATTGTAGCACTTGCAACCACATTGTATGCTTTTAAATTTGTTTAATCATATCGTATTCATTTCTTTGCTTTAGTAGAACATGCATCCATGCTTGTGTTGTTAGGTTAGATAATAGGCGATGGAGGAGTAAGAGTAGCTCCTTAGCCCCGTGGAATACGATCCTCGTGCTTTTGTACGAGGTATTACTTGGCGATCCCGTACACTTGCGGGGAAGCAATCAAAAACCCCCTTGTAGATCATATCGATGGTCTTGTGGAGCCGCCTAGTCTTCTCCACGAATCCCTTGTCAAGCCTAGGGCACACCTCGCCGAATCGATATCGACGAAAGCTTCCCTAATAGCTTTCTTGCAAAGGATGTCGATGTCGATGCCATATATTCGCCTCCAAAGACCTCCAAGAACCTCTCCAAACCCTAGCCGAAAGCCCACCAAAAGATAGGCAAAAGATAGAAGGGGGGTCCCCAAATAGATCTGAAAACGGGCTATTTATAGGCTGAAATCGGGCTGAAATCGGAGTTCCACACGCCCCTGTGGATTTTCCACACGGGCTGCAGAATTTCCACACGCCCGTGTGTTAATTCCACACGGCGGTGTGGAAATTCTGTTTTGCTGATTTTCGGCGAGCTGTAAACAGTAGCTTGCTACAGTGATTTTACTATAGTTACAAAGCTACAGTACTCGCCGAAATGCTCCCGAATTCATCGTTCTTCATCGAGGCCGTTGAATTGGGCACACAATCAACGTTAGATTATGTCGATTACTTCATTTATCTTCATTGGCAAAGTTCTCCAATGCTACACGAGTTATAGACTTTTGTGAGTGTGACTGCCCTTGTGCTCCTCTAATGGAGGTTGGCACACACCCACAAATCTAGACTCGTGCCTTGTTCCTTGCTTGGTCCGAGAACTCCTCAACAATGGCGAACATAACCTATTCTTGCTTCTCTTTCTATAAATCTTCTCCACAACCCTTCAATGCACAAAAGAACACAAATACACACTAATTAGTGATTAAATCTGAGAAACGTAATGCTCAATGTAAGATAATAATACTTCATATTACTATAACACAAGCACTTATCAAACTCCCCCACACTTAAGCTTTTGCTTGTCCTCAAGAAAAAATAAAATGTGAAAGTACTTGGGAAGAACAATTGAAAGTGCTCGGCCTTAGGTTCACCAAAAATATGCAAAAGAAGCATTCTACAAGTAAGGGGAAATCAAAACAATGCATAAGGTTATCATTGCTCTAGCTAAAAACTTGAATCAAAAAGGATAAAAACTCGAAAATGTGTTAGTGTGTGCGATTTCACTCAAGAGAACCAACGAGTACTCCTCAAACTTTTGTTAGAAATGACTTATTTATATACAAAAACAAAACTAAAGAGAGAAGGAAGTAGTAGCTTCACACATCCTTGAAAGTAGCACTTTCCTAGGCGGCCGCCAAAGGTGGCTTTCACACTTTCGAGGAGGTAGCTCTTTCTACCGGGGTAGTAGTTTTCACGCATCCCATAAGATAGCTCTTTCTCTCATTAGGGCATAACTTGTATCCGACTTATGAGAGTAGCTACATACCTTATAGGTGGTAGCTCTTTCCACCCCAAATGCATACATAAAACAAAGCAACTATTCAAAAAAATCATATGTATTTTTTTTCTTTTTCTCTTTTCCATATATATTATTTTTTTTCATTTTTTTCATCTTTTTCATTTTTTTTATATATGCATTTTCCAAAGTAAAACTAAGAATGATGATAAACTTGTCCTTAAAAACTTCAAGATTGAGTTTCCAAAAGATTCCAAGAGTAAGTTGTGCAATATAAGATAATTCGCGCAAAAATTCCCTAAAATTCAAGTAGAAACTAGAGCATGATAGGATACAATGTTAAAGATTCTCATAAACTCTAAGAATACAACCGTTGCAACTAAGGTGAACCGCCATAGGCTACATAAGCATGAGCAATTGAACGCACAAGTAAAGGTGTGTGCAATGAGAACTCCCTCCCACACTTAAGATGTACATTGTCCTCAATGTACGCATGCAAGCACAATAAAACATATAGCAATTAAAAAAATTAGTGTGGAAGTGGGCAATTGAAACATTACTCCCCTGAACTCCAAGTGTTGCGTTTGATGGAGCTAGTTTCATTGAGAGTTAAGTCTCAATGGGTTGTGGAGCACACACGGTCCCATGACCGTGTCTATGACTATTCCTCAATTTCATTACATCCAAGACCATCTGCACGTATACACAAGGGGGTTCAGTGAAGCTCAATAAAAGTAAAATAAAAATAAAAGAAACATAAAGCTAAAAACGCCTCAAGCGTCGGTGTCATCTGCTACTAGTGCCGATGCTGTTGCTGTTGTTGATAGTGATCCTGGTGCTAAAAAAGAAAGAAAAGATTGATGAAGAAAAGGAGAAAAGATGCTTGCCAACGAAATGGAAATCAAAAACTTCGACTATGGCCAGAAAATGACTTAAAAACTCCTTAAAAGGACGAAGAGAGGGTTGGGAAGATGGAAGGAAACATCCCTTGAGTATGGAGGCATTTAGAATCGAAAAGGCACAAATAGATTTTAAAAGAAACCACAGCGTTTTGTGTTCTGCACATCCACACGGCCGTGTGGAAATTCCACACGGCCGTGTGCCTCCACTGGAATCAGTCACAGGGGCAATGACACGCCCTGTGTTTCCTCTATTTGCTCTCCAGAACATACACACGGCCGTGTGGAAATTCCACACGGCCGTGTGCCCAACCTGGCCAAGCACAAGGCCGGCCACAGGGGCACCCACATGCCCTTGTGGCCTCTCTTGATATCCCGAAAAACTCTAAGTGTTCCACACGGGCGTGTGAGAAATCCATACTACCGTATTGATAAGTGCTCGTGTTATAGTAACGCGAAGTGTTATTATCTTGCAATGAGCATTGATTTAATCAGATTTTATCACTAAAAAGTGTGCATTTGTTTACTTTTGTGCATTGTAGGGTTGTGGAGCCAATTTGGAGAAGAATGAAGCAAGAATAGGTTATGTTCGCCATTGTTGACGAGTTCTTGGACCAAGCAAGGAACAAGGCACGAGTTTAGACTTGTGGGTGTGTGCCAACCTCCATTGGAGGGGCACAAGGGCAGTCGCATTCACAAAAGTCTAACTCGTGTAGCATTGGAGAATTTCGTCAAAGAAGAGAAATGAAGTAATCGACATAATCTACCATTGATTGTGTGCCCAATTCAATGGCCTCGATGAAGAACGATGAATTCGGGAGCATTTCGGCTAAGTACTATAGCAGTACTGTAGCAAAATATTGTAGCGAAAGTGCTGTAGCAAGCTACTGTTCACTGTTGCCAAAAATCAGGATTTCAGAGAGTTCACACGGGCGTGTGGAATTAACACACGGGCGTGTGAAATTAACACACGGCCGTGTGAAATTAACACATGGCCGTGTGAAATATTTTCCAGCAAGCCAGAGACTTCACACGGGCGCATGGAAATTCCACACGGCCGTGTACTGTAGCAAAGTTATTACACACGGCCATTCTTATTATTACTTTGATGGATTTGTATAGCTCCATGAGGAGCTAAACCCCTTGTGGGTATTCTTATTTATAAACCCAAGGACTATTATGTTTATTTGACATTGTTATTATGTTTTTCCATTATTGATGAAGAAAAGTGAGTTTCAATCTTGATTTACTTTGTTATTGTTTTTCCTTAGCCATGACACTAGGGTTGAGAACAATTTAGGTAATCCTTTGGAGGTGTGACAACTCCTATAGGGTTAGACTACTTAGGATTGAAGAGGGTTGAGAGGGTGAATCTTGAGGTAGCGGAACATCCCCTTTCCCCTCCGATGTGATTTTTCCTACCTTTGTGTTCCATGATTCATTAGCGGTCAAGATAGAGTGAAGTATTAGGAGATAGACTCCCTTAGGGCTTAGTTGTGCGAGCAACAGAGTGAAGGGTTGTAGTGAATCTTAGTATTGGGGCTTAATCTAGACTAGGATTCTTTCACCTGGACCAAAGGGTTTGAACTACATATAGGAACCGGGTTTGTCACTAGGAATCCATAGAACCTAAAGCAATTCCACATAGTGTGAGTCTTAGGAAGACAAACTCCCCTAGGGCTTAGTTGACAAGTCAACGAGAGTCAAGGGTCGTAGTGAAACCTAATGCCAGGGCATAGTGTTCGGATTAGTCACGGTTGACCTTAGATTTGGGACTGTGTGTTTAAGGATCTCCTTGACTCAACTAACATCAATAGGAAGGTATAATAGCATTGTCTTGCACTAGAAGCATAAGTCCTAGGGGTAGTTTGTCCGGATACCCATTGATAAGTGCTCGTGTTATAGTAATGCGAAGCGTTATTATCTTGCAATGAGCATTAATTTAATCAGATTTTATCACTAAAAAGTGTGCATTTGTTTACTTTTGTGCATTGTAGGGTTGTGGAGCCAATTTGGAGAAGAATGAAGCAAGAATAGGTTATGTTCACCATTGTTGAGGAGTTTTCGGACTAAGCAAGGAACAAGGCATGAGTTTAGACCTGTGGGTGTGTGCCAACCTCCATTGGAGGGCACAAGGGCAGTTACATTGACAAAAGTCTAACTCGTGTAGCATTGGAGAACTTCGCCAATGAAGAGAAATTAAGTAATCTACATAATCTACCATTGATTGTGTGCCCAATTCAATGGCCTCGATGATGAACGATGAATTCGGGAGCATTTCGGCTAAGTACTGTAGCAAGTTACTGTTCACTGTTGCCGACAATCAGGATTTCAGAGAGTTCACACGGGCGTGTGGAAATTCCACACGGCCGTGTGAATTAATTTTCCAGCAAGCCAGAAACTTCACACGGCGGTGTGGAAATTCCACACGGCCGCGTACCGTAGCAAAAACACTGTAGCAAAGTTACTGTTCATAGTGCCGAAAAATCACGATTTCAGAATTTCCACACGGCCGTGTGGAATTAAGACACGGGGGTGTGGAATTCCTTTTTTTACACAGGGCCGTGTGGAATTAACACAGGGGCGTGTGGAACTCCGATTTCAGCCCGGCTTCAGCCTATAAATAGCCCGTTTTCAGATCTATTTGGGGACCCTCCCCTTCTATCACTTGGATATCTTTTGGTGGGCTTTCGGCTAGGGTTTGGAGAGGTTCTTGGAGGTCTTTGGAGGCGATTAAAAAGCATCGACATCGACATCCTTCGGAAGAAAGCTATTGGGGAAGCTCTCATCGGCATTGATTTGGCGAGGTGTGCCCTAGGCTTGACAAGGGGATTCGTTGGAGAAGACACGCGACTACACAAGACCATCGATACGATCTACAAGGGGGTTTTCTTTATGGTTTTCATGCATATGTTCTTAAACTCTTTATTGATTTTGTATTGCTCCATGGAGAGCTAAACCCTAGTGGATATTCGGACTTGTAAACCCTAGGATGATATTGTTTCTATGACTTTTATTATGCTTTCTTTATTGATGAATTTAATTGAGTTTCAATCTTGATTTATTCTTGTATTGATTTTCCCTTAGATGTGACACTAGGGTTGAGAATCTATTAGGTTATCCTTTGAGGGTGTGACAACCTCTATAGGGTTAGACTCCTTAAGATTGAAGAGGGTTGAGAGGGAGAGTTGTGAGTTAGCGACGTACCCCTTTCCCTTCCGGTGTGATTTCTCCCTACCTCCGATTCCTTGATTTATTAGCGGTCGAAATAGAGTGAAGTGCTAGGTAGATAAACTCCCCCAAGGCTTTGGGGTGACGTGAATCCTACACACTGGGGCTTAATCGAGACTAGGGTTCTTCCACCTGTACCAAAGGGTTAGAACTATACATAGGAACAGGTTTTATCACTAGGAATCCCAAGAGCTTAAAGCAATCCCACGTAGTGTGAGGTTTAGGTAGATATACTCCTCTAGGGCTTAGTTGACACGTCAACGAAAGTCAAGAGTCGTAGTGAATCCTAATGCCGGGGCATAGTGTTGGGGTTAGTCACGGTTGACCTTAGGTTTGGGACCGTGTGTTTAAGGATATCCTCGACTCAATTAGACATCAATTAGAGGGTATAATACTAGTCTTGCACTAGAAGCATTAGTCTTAGGGGGAGCTTTGTCCGGGTACCCCATCTTTATATCGATTACCTCTTCTACCCTCATTATTCTTCTTGCACTCTTTTATTTTCTTTTACATTTATATATATATATATATATATACTTCTTTCATCATCGACTTCTTTCATAGCTAAATAGCGATAACACTTGTTTCTGAACACTATTCCCTGTGGATACGACTACCCACTCACCGGGGTAACTTTTATTACTTCGACAAGGCCGTGCACTTGCGGTACGCACGCAAAAGGTCGTGTCACGTGTGCTTTTCACAGGACCTCTCACAGGGGCGGCCACACACCCCTGTGTTTTCTCTGGATGAAAGGGAAACTCTGCAGAATTTCGAAACGGCCGTGTGCCTTAACACAGTGGCACTCACAGGGGCACCCACACGCCCCTGTGGACTATCTGGAGAAGACTTTAAGTTCTGCGAGAACTCACACGGCCGTGTGGAATTTCCATACGGCCATGTACCCCTTATGAGGTTGTTCACAGGGGCATGGACACGCCCCTGTGGCCTCTCTGGCTGAGCCCTAAGTGGTGTCACACGCTAGTGTGGAATTTCCACACGGGCGTGTGTTTTCTCTGGTTTACTTAGAAAAAATCACAGACTCTAAAGAAAATTTCATAAATACATTCATAACACTTAGAACCTATAAAAACAATAAAAACACGACCAGAGATCCATGAAAACACACTCAAACGATCCAAAACTTTGACAGTCACAATTAGACACACTAAAACACCAATAATCCATGAGAAAATCACAGCACATGCATAATAAAATTAAAAGACCGAAACTAGGCATTTATTCATGCTAAAAACTAAACTAAAGCCTAGAAAAGCAATAAAAACTTGGGTTGCCTCCCAAGAAGCGCTTGTTTAACGTCACTAAGCTTGACGTACCTCTTCCTTACCTTATGGCGGCTTGAAAAGAGTGTATTCCTCCCGACAAGAACTTGCATAGCTACTTCCTTTGAACCAAAAATTGACTTGCCGGGGTGGAGTATTTGTTGGAGGGTCCAACCATCTTACTTTTGGCCTCCAAGGAAACAATTTGGGTTGGGAATTATCCAAGATTAGCATAGGTGGGTCATTGGATGGTTTAAATATCCTATCCACATCTTTTTCCCTTCCCAAAATCTTTTTCTTGCTTTTTGTGAGTTGATCAATCCCAAAGAGAGATGCTTGCTCCATTACCTTTGGGTTTGCTTCTTCTTGTGTATTTTCATCTTGAAAGGAACATGACACTAGCAAATCCCCTTGAAAATTTCCTTGCTCACAAGCACCTTCTTCATGAAAGCAATCCCAATTCTCCAAATGATGTTCTTCCTTTTTGATAAATGCCTAACTGTACGTATTATTTTTGTATATTCACGTATTCTTCGATTATTTTTATATGAGTGGATGCCCATTTTCGGTCTAAATTATTTTATTTCGTGTTACAAGCACTGAAGTTACCACGGGGAGCTCGTCAACGAGATTTTTAAAAGAAATTGACAAGAAAAGACCATTTTCGAGGAGGGTACTGTAGCACGAGATTTTGGCGAAACGGCTAAGTCTGGAATTTCATACGGGTACCCATACGGGCGCTGGATTGCCCGCATATGACTGTAGCAGAGTACTGTAGTAGGAGGTGCTGTAGCATTTTACTGTAGCAACTTACACGAATCTCTGGGTACTACAGTGCCCGTATATCAGCCCGTATGCCAGCCCGCATGAGTTGCTGGAATTGAGTTTTTAAAGGGAAAGTAGTTCATTTTTCAGGAAAGGAGCCCTAGGTTTTGAGCATACTTGCCACCACCTTCAAATCAGAGCTAGGAGCTGCCGTCGGAGGCCATTTCTGGGGAGAGAACGACAAGGAGAGAGACATACGACGAGATCCACCTTCTTGATTCATAGTTGAGAGGAGAATCGACAAGGGAAGCCACCTATTTGGTGGCGTCTTTGGAACGTCATTCGGCCTCTATCTTTTGAGGGAGTGTTCTTGTCTTTGTATTTGGTTGTTTCTATGTATTATCTTGTGTATTTTGTATTCATGGGCAACTAAACCCCAAGGTCATCGGATGTAGGTGAACCTTGTGGGTGAACTTGTGTAGGATGCTTACTTGACTTGATTTATGCATTTTGGGACTTGTTTGTGAACCTTGTTTGGTGTATTTAAATCCTTGGTATGCATGAGAACTCTGTGTATCAATGTTTAGAAAATGCTAGGAAGCATGACCATTCCCCTAGTATTAGGCTCACCAAGCTTGTTAGGGATACATGTATGAATACGCCGTGACCATCAGGTATTTGTACCCCTCCAATTGTTAGGGTTGACCTAGATTGTGTCTTTTCCTTAACTTGAGAAACCTTTTGCTCCCTTTTGCTCCTTATTTTTATTGCATACATATCACCATGTTCTGCTGATTCATGTACATTAGGGACAATGTACAATTCTAGGTGTGGGGATGGAGTGCTTTACTTTTATTTGCATGCTTGTTGTACTGATGATAGCAATGATGCCTAGTTTAGGACTTCCTAACATGAAGGTTCGACAATTTTGAGTTGTATTTCTTCACTATACCTACATGAGGTCGTGCTTTATCTTTAGTGCACCGACAGACCTTTGCACATTTACTTCCATCTCATACACTCCAACTAACCCATTGCAATGTTTTTGGCATCAAATTGCTAAAGTCTACTTTCAATACCTTTTTAAGAGCCTTTGAGGTTCTGTGTTGTTCTTTGGACTCAAGGGAGATTGTTTAACATGTTTTATACCAGGGGATACGAGACAATTTTTTGTGCAGTCTGTGTTAGTCGGACTCAGGAAAAAAAAAAGAGAGTGTGTGTATATATGTAGGTAAAGAATAAAGTATCTTATTTGTGTCCCCTGGAACCTGTTGCATTACCACTTGAGAGCCAAAGTTCATTCAGGACCCGAAAGACTTTTAACTGGGTATTGAGGGTGTCTTTAACAGATTAATGCCGTTTTCATTGTATGTGGAGTGAATAGTATGGAGAATGAGGTTGGAAGTAAGCACACACTCACCAGTGCACTTTAGATGAAACAGGACCATCCATACCCAGTTGCCAACAGAACAACTCATTATCTGTAATTTCTTCTGTTTATGCTAGTGGGGTCCTCTACTGTTGAGCTTGAGGTCGTACAGTTAGTCGTTTATCTGTTGTTCCCCTGTTCTTCATGTCTGTTTGCTTGGGGACAAGCAAACGCTTAGGTGTGGGGATGTTTGATAAATGCCTAACTGTATGTATTATTTTTGTATATTCGTGTATTCTTCGAGTATTTTTATATGAGTGGATGCCCGTTTTCTGTTTAAATTGTTTTATTTCGTGTTACAGGCACTGAAGTTACCACGAGGAGCTCGTCAACGAGATTTTTAGAAGAAATTAACAAGAAAAGGCCATTTTCGAGGCGGGGGGCATTGTAGCAGCACTGTAGTACGAAATTTTGGCGAAACGGCTAAGTCTAGAATTTCATACGGGCACCCATACGGGCGCTGGATTGCCCGCATACGACTGTAGCAGGTACTGTAGCAAGGGGGGGGGGGGGGGGGGGGGGGGGGGGGGGGGGGGGGGGGGGGGGGGGTGGTACTGCAGCATTTTACTGTAGCACTCACTGCAGCAACTTACACAAAACTCGTGGTGCTACAGTGCTCGTATGTCGGCCCGTATGCCAGCCAGCATGAGTTGCTGGAATTGAGTTTTTAAAGGGAAAGTAGTTCATATTTCAAGAGAGGAGCCCTAGGTTTTGAGTATACTTGCCACCACCTTTAAATCAGAGCTAGGAGCTGCCGTCGTAGGCCATTTCTGGGGAGAGAACGACAAGGAGAGCGACATACGACGAGATCCACCTTCTTGATTCATAGTTGAGGGGAGAATCGACAAGGAAAGCCACCTATTTAGTGGCGTCTTTGGAACGTCATTCGGCCTCTATCTTTTGAGGGAGTGTTCTTGTCTTTGTATTTGGTTGTTTCTATGTATTATCTTGTGTATTTTGTATTCATGGGCAACTAAACACCAAGGTCATCGGATGTAGGTGAACCTTGGGGGTGAACTTGTGTAGGATGCTTGCTTGACTTGATTTATGCATTTTGGGACTTGTTTGTGAACCTTGTTTGGTGTATTTGAATGCTTGGTATGCATGAGAACTCTGTGTATCAATGTTTACAAAATGCTAGAAAGCATGACCATTGCCCTAGTATTAGGCTCACCAAGCTTGGTAGGGATACATGTATGAATACGCCGTGACCATCGGGTATTTGTACCCCTCCAACTGTTAGGGTTGACCTAGATTGTGTCTTCTCCCTAACTTGAGAAACCTTTTGCTCCCTTTGCAATCGTGTGAGGATTCGAGCGGAAGGAATTCCGTATTCGATACTTGTACTGGATTAGGGACCAATTTCCGTGACCATCGGGTTTGTCTAACTTTGGGTTTCTTAGTCCAAACTACCCATTTGCATGCTAGTTAAGGTAATCCCCGCACTTTAGTAGCTCCCTTGGTGACCCTCGTCCGTGACCCTCTCTTTGTATTGTTTTACCCCCTCATTTATTGCTTCTACCTTAGAGCATTTCATTTGCATATTAATCATCTCGTTAATTTCTTTTGCACAACACTTGACTTGATCGGCCAAACAATCATACGAAGAGGAAGTAAGGGTAGATTCTCGGGCCCTTGGGAATACGACCCCCTCCCGCGTGCGTGAGGGGTATTACTTGATGACCCCATGCACTTGCGGGTCGAATCATCACTTTTTCTCTTCAATTTCTACAGAAACGTACTCGCTTTGCCCCATTTATTAATTATCGTTCACTACCACCTCATCTCTACAAAGAACTTGCATTGCTTGCTCAAACACTTCATTTTCCTTGGAGAGTATGTCAAGTATCCATCCGAATTGATGCTCAAGGTTGTTATAGGAGGCTTCATGACACTTTCGTGTGGCTTCCATACTTCGGCAAGAGGCATCGGATGCTTCAATAAAGTTAGCTAACTCTTTTTTCCACTAAGGTGCATCCTCTTCAAGTATCTCATCCTTTTGAAATTGCTCTTAAGGTGCTTCCCAATGTTGTCCATCATTATTACATAAAAAATTTTGGTAGCTCCTCTTATTTGGATGATATGTGCTGTAGCATGGATTGCTTTGTTGTTGTGAAGCAATAATTCTATCAAGCCTTGTACTGAGAGCTTCAACTTGAGAATATAGCTCAATGATTGCATCAATCTCCATTTAGGCTCCTTGCAAGAAAAAGTATGACAAAACAAAAGAAAGCAAATAAGAATGACGGAAGAATAAGAAAAGATGAAATAGAATGAATGATGAATAGCTAAAATAGCAAAGTACAAATGTCTCTAAAATTCCTATTCCCCAGCAACGGCGCCAAAAACTTGACACACCCCTTGCGTGTGTACCTCGCAAGTGCACAGGTTGTCGAAGTAATAAAATACCCTGGTGAGTGGGTAGTCGTATCCACAGGGAATAGTGTTCAGAAACAAGTGTTATCTCTATTTAGCTATGATGGGAATCGATGATGAGAAAAGTATATATGTATAGATGTAAAAGAAAATAAAAGAGTGTAAGAAGAATAATGAGAGTAGGAGAGGTAATCGATATAACGATGGGGTACCCGGACAAAGCTCCCCCTAGGACTAATGCTTTTAGTGCAAAACTTGTATTATGCTCTACAATTGATGCCTATTGAGTCGAGGATATCCTTAAACACACGGTCCCAAACCTAAGGTCAACCGTGCTCTACAATTGCTTTAAGCTCTAGGGATTCCTAGTGATAAAACCTGTTCCTATGTGTAGTAGTTCTAACCCTTTGGTCCAGGTGGAAGAACCCTAGTCTGTAGCATGGATTGCTTTGGATGATGTGTAGAATTTCCCACGGCTGTGTGGAATTAACACACGGGCGTGTGGAAATTCTGCAGCCCGTGTGGAAAATCCACAGGGGCGTGTGGAACTCCAATTTCAGCCCGATTTCAGCATATAAATAACCCATTTTCAGATCTATTTGGGGACCCCCCTTCTATCTCTTGCCTATCTTTTGGGGGACTTTCGGCTAGGGTTTGGAGAGGTTCTTGGAGGTCTTTGGAGGAGAATATACGGCATCGACATCGACATCCTTTGCAAGAAAGCTATTGGGGGAGCTTTCGTCGGTATCGATTCGGCGAGGTGTGCCCTAGGCTTGACAAGGGATTCATGGAGAAGACTAGGCGGCTCCACAAGACCATCGATACGATCTACAAGGGGGTTTTCTTTATGGTTTTTATGCATATGTTCTTAATCCTTTTATTGATTTTGTATTGCTCCATGGAGAGCTAAACCCTAGTGGGTATTCGGACTTGTAAACCCTAGGATGACATTATTTCTATGACTTTTATTATGCTTTCTTTATTGATGAATTTAATTGAGTTTCAATTTTAATTATCTTGTGCTATTGTTTTTCCTTAGCCGTGACACTAATGTTGAGAGCAATCTAGGTTATCCTTTGGAGGTGTGACAACTCCTATAGGGTTAGACTCCTTAAGATTGAAGAGGGTTGAGAGGGAGAGTTGTGAGGTAGCGATGTACCCCTTTCCCTTCATGTGTGATTTCTCCCTACCTCCGATTCCTTGATTTATTAGCGGTCGAAATAGAGTGAAGTGTTAGGTAGATAAACTACCCCAAGGCTTTGGGGTGACGTGAATCCTATGCACTGGGGCTTATTTTAGACTAGGGTTCTTTCACCTGCACCAAAGGGTTAGAACTACTACACATAGGAACAGGTTTTATCACTAGGAATCCCTAGAGCTTAAAGCAATTCCACGTAGTGTTAGGCTTAGGTAGATATACTCCCCTGGGGTTTAGTTGCTTGAGCGACAGAGTGAAGGGTTGACGTGAATCCTATTGCCGGGACATAGTGTTGGGGTTAGTCACGCTTGACCTTAGGTTTGGGATCGTGTGTTTAAGGATATCCTCGACTCAATAGGCATCAATTGTAGAGCATAATACAAGTTTTGCACTATAAGCATTAGTCCTAGGGGAGCTTTGTTCGGGTACCCCATCGTTATATCGATTACCTTTCCTACCCTTATTATTCTTCTTGCACTCTTTTATTTTCTTTTACATATATACACATATAATTTTCTCATCATCGATTCCCATCATAGCTAAATAGCGATAACACTTGTTTCTGAACACTATTCCCTGTGGATACGACTACCCACTCACCAGGGTAATTTATTACTTTGACAACCAGTGCACTTGCGGGGTACACAAGCAAGGGGTGTGTCAAGTTTTTGGCGCCGTTGCCGGGGAATAGGCGTTTTAGAGACATTTGTACTTTGTTATTTTAGCTATTCATCATTCATTCTATTTCACCTTTTCTTATTCTTCCGTCATTCTTATTTGCTTTCTTTTGTTTTGTCATACTTTTTCTTGCAAGGAGCCTAAATGGAGGTTGATGCAATCATTGAGCTATATTCTCAAGTTGAAGCTCTTAGTACAAGGCTTGATAGAATTATTGCTTCACAACAACAAAGCAATCCATGCTACAGCACACATTATCCAAATGTGTAGTAGTTCGGCCTTTGCTTGTTTGTTCATTTGAAGTTTTAGGTTAATTCTTCTTTGATTTGAGTCAGTGAGGCTTGCCGGGGGGTTTTGGTTGAGTTTTGAGGGTGTTCGAACAGTGTACAGGTCGCACAGGGGATATGCGTGGACTATACACAGCCCGTACAGGCATTTCTGCGGCCTGTGTGGTCTGTGTGTGGGGCCGCACATCAGGCCGCACCCCCCTGGCAGTGGAGTGTGCGGCCACTGTGCGGGGCCGCACAGCAGCCGCATGTCTTCGGTTTTTCCCCTTTTTAAACCCGATCTAACCGTCTCTTCATTTCTTCTCCCCAAAACCCATCATCTCTTCCCCCTCTCTTCATCCGCCATTCTTGAGAGTTTAGGGGTGGTTTTGGAGGAGATTTTGGTCTTGGTCGTGGAGCTTACAAACCAATCCTTTGGTTGTTCAAGGTAAGTTCTTCTCCTCTTCTTCCCATCTTGTTTCTTCTTCTTTGGATGATGAGTCTAGGGTTTGTTTGTAACCTTCAGAGGAGTTTAATCCTTGTTTTCATCCTTGTTTATTGTTTGTGAATCTTGAGAGAAGCTTTTGGCTTTGATTGTTGGCTTTGATCTCAAAAAACCCTTTAGTGTTCTTCTTTCTTGTTTTTTAGCTACTGTAACTCCGGTCCTCTCCCTTTGTTTCTTTGGTTTCCTTGGTTTAGACTAGAGCTTTAACCCTTAGGATCTCTTTGGTAGCCTCTAGGGTTAGTGGAGCAAACCCTAGAGCTGGTTAGGGTTGTTGGTAGGGGAAACCTAGGGTTTTCTTGTTTGGCTTGTGGTAACATTGTTGTTTGTGGTGCTTTGGCAAGGAGAAGATGCTTTGGCTCGAGACAAAGGATTAGCCGAGGAGTAACTTGTGAGGAAGACAAATCGCTAATTCTATGAGTGGGATCTTTATGCATAGCCTTATTGGATGAATGCCGATAGCTAGATATAAATACACACACACAAACTTATATACATCTATATACACTTATATCATGCTTTGAGTATAGTTTTATGGATTTATACTTGTTTGGCTTTTTGTTGAATGATAATTATTATTGAGTTGATCATGAATGTCTTATTTGATAATTGATTTGTAAATGTTAGAGTTGTGTTGGATTATCACTTCAATGAGGTTGTGAAACTCTTGTTTGTGTTAAACTTAGAATTTGCTGTGGAATCATTGGGTTTTTGAGAATTCTAAAGCTTGAACTTCTTTTGGAATTTGTTGAGGTTTTTCATGTTATTCTTTGTATTGGGATTTGCTTATCCCCTTGTGTTTAAAAGCGTGAGTTTCGATTGTGTTTCTATCATTTCCTTGTGGGAATGCGGAGATTTATTTTTGATTGTTGGGTCTTTTTTTGGCTATTGTACTTCATGTGGAGTTTCTTGTACTATTGATTTTGTTGGTGAATTACTATGAGGGACAATTCAAGTGGGAGTGGAAAATCTTGACTGGATATTCACTACGAGGGCCAGTTCAGGTGGGAGTGAAGAATCTTGACTGGACATTTACTACGAGGGCCAATGCAGGAGGGAGTGGAGGATCATGACTGGATATACACTCACCGGGAAGCTGGAGTCAACAACCAGTGTATCGGTTGGTCAACGTCAAGGGCATGAGTACCTTGATGGCCCTAAACCTAGCTGTGGAATCAGCGAAGGCTCAGGGATATGCTTTAGACCACTTTGTGCTGGGTGTTATTTTATTTACTTGGTTTGAGATTTAGTTTCCATCGAATTACTTGCCTTGTGTTATCTTAAACTTGTGGTGAGGGGGCGAAGCCCAACTGTCACTCCTAGGAGCACAGTCTCCCGCAAGTTTGACTTGACTCAGGAGTTGAGTATTCTTGAACTGGTGTTTCTTTTATTTGATTTGAGATCTAACCTATTCTATTCTCCTTTGTTGCCACCTTGAATCTATGGTGAGGGGGAGAAGCCTAGCTGTTACTCCTCGGGGGACAGTCTCCCATAAATTTAATTTGGCTCTATTTATGCATTTTGGGACTTGTTTGTGATCCTTGTTTGGTGTATTTGAATGCTTGGTATGCATGAGAACTCTGTGTATCAATGTTTAGAAAATGTTAGGAAGCATGACCATTGCCCTAGTATTAGGCTCACCAAGCTTGGTAGGGATATATGTACTTATACGCCGTGACCATCGGGTATTTGTACCCCTCCAATTGTTAGGGTTGACCTAGATTGTGTCTTCTCCCTAACTTGAGAAACCTACCGTGCCCTTTGCAATCATGTGAGGATTCGAGCGGAAGGAATTCCGTACTCGATACTTGTACCGGAGTAGGGACCAATTTCTGTGACCATCGGGTTGGTCTAATTTAGGGTTTCTCGGTCCAAACTACCCAATTGCATGCTAGTTAAGGCAACTTCCGCACTTTAGTAGCCCCCTTAGGAATCCTCATCTGTGACCCTCTCTTTATATTGTTCTTACTCTCCGATTATTACCTCCACCTTAGAGTAATTCTCTTCCATGTTAATTGTCTTTTGACTTTTTTTGCACAACACTTGTATTGATCGGCCAAACAATCAGACGAAGAGGAAGTAAGGGTAGATTCTCGGGCCCTTGGGAATATGATCCCCTCTCGCGTGCGTGAGGGGTATTACTTAACGACTTCGCGTACTTGCGGGTTGTATCACCAATCACATCACAGACATAAGGTTGCTCATGAAGATTTCCAGACTTAGTGTTTCTCTGAAATCTTCGCGTTTCAGGCTGCTATAATGTTGCTGCGTATGTATAAAATACATACATTTTTACATTTATCAAACATCCCCATACCTAAGCGTTTCCTTGTCCCCAAGCAAACAAACATGAAGAACAGGGGCAAGAAGATAAATGGCTAAATGTACGACCTAAAGCTCAATAGTACAGAACTCCACAAGCACAACTAGAAAGAAATCAAGAAGTGAGTTGTTCAATGAATTATCAAGTAATATTAGTTCTAATTCTCCTAGAGTGCCCTCATGAGTGTGTGTTGACTCCCACCTTGGCCTCCACACCCTGGATTACACCAGGATATCCATTCACCCCACGCACAATGAAAGCGGCATTAAAATGTTAAAGACACCCTTAATACTTAGTTAAAAGTACTTCAGTTCCTAAATAAAACTCCAGCTCTCAAGTGACTACGCAGCAAGCTCCCGGGGATCAAGATACTTTATTACTCTCACATATGTATAGACATACTCTTTTTTTTTTAAGTCCAACAAACATAGACTGTACAAAAATCTTTCAAAGGGATGCATATGCTGATTAGGCACAAGAGCCACGCAACCTACTTGATTACAGTCTACAGAGACTCATTTGTGCTATACTAACAGAGGAATACTGTCATAGACTCCATTTTTTTTACAAACTATCTCTCATGTCCCTTGGTTATAGCCTACTACGATAATTCACTTTAGGCCAAAGAAAACAAGGAAGGAACTCAAAGGCTCTTAACAGAGTATTAAAGAAAGAATTTAACAATCTAATGCCAAAATCATAACGATGGGTTGGTTAGAGTGTACAAGGTAGAAGTGATTGTGAACATGTATGATTGCTTCTCCACAAGTGCACGGGATCGCCAAGTAATACCTCGTGCAAAAGTACGAGGATCATATTCCACAGGGCTAAAGATCTACTATTACTCCTCCATCACCTGCTATCTAACCCAACGTATTAATCATGGAAGTCTACTAAATTAAATACAATAAAACAAATATGAGATGGATATACAAATTCAAGAGCAAGTGAGATGGTTGCAAGTGCTACAGTGATGTGCAAAGGCCTATGGATGTGGATCCCCTTGAGGGGTCATCATGATACAACGATGAACAATAAAAGCTTGCATGGGTGATTTAGATCGAGGGATCTCAAGATTAGATCAACCCTAATTTCTCGGTGATTGACTCCTAATCCCATACGAATGTCGATTGGAATTTCCTCATGACCAACATCCCTATAATTGCATTAAGTACAAGGAAATCCCAAAATTAGGGTACACTAAGCCCTAGTTTACCCTTAAAGATCAGAGGGCTATTGATACCAATTTCTCAGCATATCAATATAAGAAACCCCTTTTAGTTCATTAAATATCTAATACACGTGAGTAGTTCACATCTACGTGTACAACTCAAGAAAGAACTATGGATTTCTCCTTTGAGTAGTTCTAGAACTAAATCATAAATCAAACTAAAACATATAAATAAGTGCAAATCATCCAAGATACATGATGAAACCCCCAAGGTTCACCAACATCCGGTGGCCTTGGGGGTCTACTGTGACATCATACAAACAATCACAACAAAGTAAGAGAAATCAAGCTCAAGGTTCATAAATGACACTCGATAGGCGGAATGATGAAGAGGAAGATGGAGGTTTGATAAGTTCTTGTGTTATAGTAACGCGAAGCAATATTATTGACAGGGGCCCGAAAGTGCAGGGGTTGTCGAAGTAATAAAATACCATGGTGAGTGAGTAGTCGTATCCACAAGGAATAGTGTTCAGAAACAAGCTTTATCACTATTTTAACTATAAATGGAATCGATGATAAGAGAATTCAATATGTAGATATATATATATATATATATATATATATATATATATATAGAAGAAAGTAAAATAGTGCAAAAAGGGCAATAAAGGTAGGAGAGGTAATCGATATAAAGATGGGGTATCCGGACAAGCTACCCCTAGGACTTATGCTTCTAGTGCAAGACAATGCTATTATACCTTCCTATTGATGTTAATTGAGTCGAGGAAATCCTTAAATACACTGTCCCAAAGCTAAGGTCAACCGTGACTAATCCCAACACTATGTTCCGGTCATTAGGTTTGGCTACGACTGATAAACGTCTAAATGTACGTATTATGTACGTATACTTGCGCATGCTTTTCATATTTTGTTAATGAATCGATGCCCTTTAAGGTCTAAATTGGTTTATTTCTTGTTTCAGGTACAAAAGATGCCTAGGTGAGCTCAACGACGCGATTTGAGGAGAAATACATGCCGTATTCGTCGTTTTAGGGTTCCGGCACTGTAGCAACACTGTAGCAGCTTGAAGCACGCACATTTGGAGATTTTTCTAAGCCTGGAAACCCTCACGGGAAACCTCACTAACGTGAGGTCAACCGCAAGGAATTCAGGGGCAGAGTACTGTAGCAGTTTCCCATCTTTGCAGATTCTTTCATCCCGCATTACAGGCTACCTCACGTGCCGTATATGGACGGTGAGCTCACCCGTGAAGAGGCATGGGATCATCTTTAAAAGCATTTCTAGGGCATCATCTTGGTTGTCTTTGGCCACCTCTTCTCCTCCATCATCTTTTAGGACATCAAGGCTGAGGGAGAAGGCATTTCTGAGGAGCAAATCGAAGGGAGAGGGAGATCACACTCAAGGGAAAGCATCTAGGAGTTCGTTGGCTTTGATCCGCCGGATTCCCATCACCATCTTCTTCTAGTCTTCATCTTAGGGGAGTTGTTATAAGCTTTATCGTGTATTTCTTGTTTTGTATACATTCTCCTTTGTTGATGATGAACTAGACTGCCAAGGTCACCGGCCATCCGGTGAGCTTTGCGATGAACTTGCTTGTTTGGATACTTTGAGTATATTTTTGGTATTTGGTTTGGTTGTGGTCTAAGCTTTGTGTTCTTTATTGTATCAAATTGCATGAGAACTTTGTGGTTTGAATTCTAGGTTGTACTTGGTTGCGTGACCATTGCCCTTGTACTAGACATGCTTGGCTTAGAAGGGATACAGGTACGAATACGCTGTGACCATCGAGTATTTCGTATCCAACCATTAGGGTTGAACATCGACGTTGTGTTTGACCTTAATTAGAGATTTCCCTAGACGCATTGCAATCATGTGAGGATTTGGGCGGAAGTGATTCCGTATTCCAATACTCATACCGGATTAGGGGTTATCACCGTGACCATCGGGGTGACCTACCTTTGGACATCTCTTGGCCTAACCACCTTTGCCTATGTTATTCGAGTATCCTTCTAGCTTTAGTAGTCCCGAGGGGATCCTCGCCCGGGGACCTCGAACTTTCATTCCTACTTGCTTCCTTAGTATGCTTATGTGGTGAGTCTTAGTCCATGTGTTTATAGTTTTCTCTTTGTTATTCTTCTTATCTTACTTTTATCATGTAATTGCTAGGTTAGGAAATAGATGAAGGGGAAGTAATAGTAGTTCCTTGGTCCTTGGGAATACGACCCCCTCGTGCTTGCGCGAGGGGTATTACTTGGCGACCCGTGCGCTTGCGGTAATCATCAAGTTTTTGGCGCCGTTGCCGGGGACTTCAAGGAATACTAGGAAAACTTGTAGTCTATTGCTCTAGCCATTTTTCTCTTGTTTTACACATTATTTTAGTGTTTATTGTGTTTGTTTTGTTTTGTTTTGTTTCACTTTGTGTTTTCTTTTTCTTGTACATATTATTTTATTTTATTATCTACTTTCGTTTTCTTGTTTTCCTTTGTGTCACTTTGTGTTTTCTTTTTGTGCGAGGTACACTATTCTTGACAAATGCAAGCTCAAAATTGCCCTCCAAGTCCTCACCATGAAACACCACGAGAAAGGAAGTACACCACCGAAGATGTGTTGGCTAAATTCATGATCAATACTGAAGCAAGGTTTCAGGGTGTTGAAAAAAAGTTAGATGAGTTCGGTACTGTATTGAGAAATGTCCAAGCCTCTATTCACTCTCTTGAGAGGCAGGTTGGACATCTTGCTAGGGCCCAATCTGAGCAACACTCGGTCTGTGGTGTTTCGGTCCGTTTTTGCCCTTGTTTGTTGTTCCGATTGTCTTAAGTGTCGAGGTTGTTTCCTCATTGAGTTTCTTTTAAATTTTTTTTATTTTTTATTTTATCAAGCTCTTGGAGTTTTGCCGGGCTTTTGAGAGTGTTTGGAGAGTTTTTTTTTTTTTAGGGTTAGTGGGCTGTGCACAGGCCGCACAGCCTCTCCTGGGGGCTGTGCGGCCCCTGTGCGGGCCGCACAGGGGCCGCACACCCCAGGCAGAGGGGTGTGCGGCTGGTGTGCGGGCCGCACACCACCCGCACACCCTTCTGGCTGGGGTGTGCGGGCACTGCGCAGCCCGCACAAGCCCCGCACACCGTCGGGTTTTTTCTTTATAAAACCCATGTTTTGAGCCCTTTTTCCTCATTCTTCTTCTTCTCAAACACCTCTATTTCCTCCTCCTCTCTTCCCCCACCATTCCATGAGGTTTTAGAGCCGATTTAGGAGGAGATTTCAGGCTTGAGTCTTTGATCATCAAGTTGATCACTCTTGAGATCAAGGTATGCTTCCATCCATTGCTTCATCCTTCTTGTTCTTTGATGATGATAGTTAGGGTTAAGCATGAGCCCTTATTGATGCTTAATTGTTGTCATTTCTTTTCCTCTTTGATGGCAAATCTTGTGATGATTTATTTCATTAAGTGTATGGCCTTAAATCCATGAAATCCATGAACCTTGAAAACCCTAATCCCGGAATTACTGTAGCACCGGCCATGTTTGGTCATTCTTGTCTTCTTTGTTGGTCTTATGAGTTGTGAGAAGTTTTCTCCTTGCCTTAACATCTTACCTTGGTGTTTAGCAAACCCTAGACGCAACCATTTCCCATTTTTGAGCATTTTCCTTCTTTCTCTTTAATCAATGGCATGTTGATGTTTGGTTGCTTGTTTTGGGTGTTTAATGGCTTCTAGGAGGTGAGGCTTCAAGTAAGGGCAAGGGACCGGTGGAGAAGTGATTTTGAGGCGTTTGCTCGCCAAGTTTGTGAGTGGGAAAAATCACTAACTTTGGACTATGACTCATGCATGATATTTGTTGTTTGAATTGCTTATTTGGATGATGGTTCCCTTATTGCTAAATACCTTGAAAGCTTTGACTAAAGAGTTGAATTGTGATGATTTATGAAATTGGCTTATCTTTGAATTCTTGCGAAAATATATGTATGTTACTCATGATTTGAAACTCTATGTTCAAGGTATATGTTTCAAGCTATGTATTTTTTTAAGAGATGGATGATTTCCTTATGACGACCAAAAAGCATGTGAAACCAAGTTGATTTCATTGTGTTAAGACAATGTTAATGTGTATTTTCAAAAGACACTTTCTTATGATGTTTTTGATGAAAAATGGTTTCATTGTTAGTATTGTGATCAAATTGATCACCCTTGGGGTGAGAATTGCCTTTGTGCACCTTTATTGTCTCTTATTGAGAATTATGCCATCATGATGTACATATTGAGCCTACGGGCTAAATTATTGTTTAAATTGTTTGTTGGTGACATGGGAGCCGAGCTCCAGAACTTGCTGCAGTAAGGTGTGGATGGTTTCCACGGGCCGACCTATATAGAGGTGGCGTGGAATACTGTCGAAAATGGTTATGCCATGTCAGGTGGGAGCGTAGAGTCCTGACATGGATATAGTTGGGTTGTTCGGAGTCACCACACGAACCTCCCAGCGGCCAATGCCAAGATACGCGAATCTTGGTAGCTCCAGACCTAACCAAGGCCATGGTTAGCGACGGAGGGTTTTGAGGCCATTCTGGACACTATTGTTTATTTGTGAATGTTAAACTACTTGTTTCTAGGTATCTTGATATTTGAAACTATCAATGAGTATTATGCTTATGCTTATGCTAGGTCCAGGATGGCATGTGATTTCTCGATGTTTTCAAAGAACCTTTATTTGTTTTTCAATGAGAAAAGCTTTGTTCTTGTGAAGAGTTTACTATTCAAAGTGTATTTCATTCTTGTTATTTCTTGAAGTATTTTTGTGAAGTTTATCCTTATTTGTTCATGCTTGAGCTCTAGTCTTGTGGCTAACCCCTCACTGAGTAACCGAGTTACTCACCCCCTCTTTCTTCCTCCCAGGTGTTAGCACAGCGCAGTGGTGAGGACGTGAAGTGCTTGGCTAAGATCTTCATAGTCTTCTCATTTTGGGGTTATGTATGTTACCTATGTCTTGGCATGTATTTCAGGGATCCACTATGTATTTGTGAACCCCCTCATGTTTTGCTATACTCGTAATACCTTGTATGCCAGTCTAGTCCTTATTTTGTTTGAGGTGTGTATCCTCTATTTGGAGTGGTTGTTATCATCTTTCTCATGTACCCCTATTATGAGTATCAATGTGTGATACCTTGTTGAGTAATATAAGTGTGTGTTATTGAGTTATGCATTGTGATTATAGATGCATTGTACAGGAAACAGGTTAGCCTTACGGCCGCCTAGGGTTGAGGCAGTGTTGGACCTCTCTTGGGTTGTCGTGGCGGTATGTCGTGCTCAAGACCTGCGGGTCGGGGCGTGACACGGTCCTTGATGCCAAATATGAAGCTAGATTTGAGGTCATCCATGCCACACTTTCGGTTCTGCAAGCATCTCTTCACAAGCTAGAGAGTCGGGTTAAACAACATATTCATAAACCAATAATGGAAGGCCCAACTACAACCTATAATGAAAAAGAAGAGAACTTTGGTATTTTGGAGGTTGAAGGAGTCGAAAGAGCACCATTGATAGCACTTGAGCAAGCCATTTGCATAAAAGCTAACAAGAAAACCAAGCACAAGAAAGAATTATTTGGGACAAAAAAAATTATGGGTTGGGGGTTGATGCCATCCAATGACCCACCTATGCCGAGGTTAGACGCGTCCCAACCAAAACTATTTCCTTGGAAGCCTAAACGATTTTTGTGGGTAATTAAAGGAAGATTAACATTGGTTGAAGAAGGAGATGTGGGTAGGAGGTTTACGCCCCCCAAGGACCCACCAATTCCGAGTTTAAAATTTTTTCAACCTTACTTATTCCATTGGAGGCCAAAACAAGCTTTGTGGATGCTCCAAGGAAATTAAGCCGGGACCAAAGTAGAGGCGGGAAGGAGGTTCAAGCCATCCAAGGATCCGCCGAAGTTTAAATTATGCAATGCTCGGCCCAAACTTTTTCCATGGAGGCCAAAAGGTAACTCATGCTTGGTCTCCACTTTGACACCATCCCGGAAGGTACGCATCACATTTCTTGGTAGTTCTTATGCCACTTCTAGCCGGGAGGAACACACTGTCTTCAAACCCCCTTGAGGTAAAACACGTCGAGCTAATGACGTTAAACAAGCTCTTCTTGGGAGGCAACCCAAGTTTTTAAATTTGTTGCAATTCCATTTTCATGTTGTTTGAATGCTTGTCTTACTTATTTTCCGTATTCTTGGTGTGTTTGAAGTTTTAGTCTTCTTAGGTTTCTTCTTGTGTTAGTCATTTTTATTGTCATTTTTGTTTAATCATTCATGCGTGTTTGTGTGTTGGCTTGAGTGATTTAATGATTAGATATCATGAAATCCATGTTTTGAGTGTTTCCATGTTTTGTTCGGCTTTGTTTCAAGTGTTTTTAGGGTTTAGAGGAGGTTTACATGATGTAAACCTGAGTTCAGGCCGTTTATGGCCCGTGAGCTCACCCGTGAGCCATCCAGAGAGTCCTCACGGGTAGGCTCACAGCCATGAGCTCAGGCCGTGAGCTATCCCGAGACTCCTCACGGGTAGGCTCACGGCCGTGAGCCCACCCGCATGGATGCTCGGGCTGCACTTTAAGTTTGGTACCTCTCCACCATTTTCTTCTTATCTCTCTCATTTGTCATCCGTTTTCCCTCATTCTTTCACCATTTTTCTCCATTTTTCTTCCTCTACACGAATCTCCTACTTCCAAGGACTTAATTTTCATGATTTATTAGGGTTTTTGCCATCATCTTCACCGATCTTCCAAGGTACCCCTTTCTTAACCCTGGTTGTTGAGAATGAATGTATCTTCTTCTTTTCCCCTATTTTTCAAGTTGAACGGATGCCAATGTTGTGGGAGAATGGTTGTTTGTTGTTTTGGTGAGTTTTTGGGCTAATTTGAAAGCTTTGTAAAAATTTTTATGCTCCATGTCCAAGGGAAGCTCTCGCAATTTTTTTGGGAGTACTGTAGCATTTCTTGAATTCTTTCACACTCCATCATGAGATGCCCTTGATTTTCTTGCATGTTAGACTGATCTTATATCATCTATGTTACCCCTTGGCAACACTTGCAGTAAGAGAGAATTGAACATCATGATATTAAATGCACATGGACTTGCTTGGATGATGTTTTGTTCCATTGTTTTTCTTGTGTTTGTGTTTGTTATGTTTGTTGTGTTTGTGTTTGTTCTTGTTTGTTCTTGTATTTTCTTTTTGGGTGTGTGAATGGATGCCTTGAGTTGATGTGCTTTTCTACCTTGTAGGGTGGAATTAGGACATCAAGTGCGCTTTCTTTATCATTATCTACCGGAATCTTGGGTGGTCACCCCGATCTCATGGACTTCAAGACACATGCTTTGAGACTCGGGGAAGTTCACGAAACTCTCCTACTATGTTTTTATTGTCTATATTATGGCACTCTATTGTTTAGGCACATTGAGGGCAATGTGCATCTTAAAGTGGGGGGTGGAGTTGGATTTTCGTGAACTTTGAAATTTTATGCAATTGCATGCTTAACTACCTATGATAGCTATGATTTTATTGTTAAGGACTTCCTGGCTTGGTAGAATGATAGTTGTGAGCTGTACTTTACCTGTGCTTGCATGTAGCTCTGGTTCACCTTTAGTGCATCCTTATACTTGTTCATGATCACTTCCACTTTGTATACTCCAACCAACCTATCATAATGATTTTGGCATTAAACTGTTAAATTCTATTTTCAATACTCTTTGAAGAGCTTTTGTGTTCCTTAATTGTTTTCTTTAGCCTAAAGTGAAATGTTGTAGTGGGTTTAACGAGGGGATTTGAGAGATAGTCTGTACATAAAAATAAAAAAAAGGAGTCTATGATAGTATTCCTCTACTAGTGTAGCATGAATGCGTCTATGTAGACTGTAATCGAGTAGGATGGGTGGCTCTTGTGCTTGGCCAGCATGTGCATCCGTCTGAAAGATTTTTGTGCAGTCTATGTTAGTCGGGGACTCATAAAAAAAAAAAAAGTGTATGTCTGTATATACGTGAGAGTAATAAAGTCTCATAATCCCCTAGTGCTCGCTGTGTAGTCACTTAGGAGCTAAAGTTTTATCTAGGAACCGAAGGACTCTTAACTGAGCGTTGAGGATATATTTAACATTTTTAATGCCATTTTCATTGTGTGTGGGGTGAATGGTCATCCTAGGGTAATCTAGGATGTGTAGATCTAGGTGGGAGTTAGCACACACTCACGGAGCACTCTAGGAGAAATAGAGCTAGTATTACTTGGCTATTCACTGAACAACTCATTTCTTGATTTCTGTCCATTCGTGCTTGTGAAGTCCTTTACTTTTGAGCTTGAGGTCATACATTTAGCTGTTTATTTTCTTGCCCCTGTTCTTCATGTTTGTTTGCCTGGGGACAAACAAACACTTAGGTGTGGGGATGTTTGATAAACGTCTAAATGTACATATTTTGTACGTATACTTGCGCATGTTTTTCATATTTTGTTAATTAATCGATGCCCTTTTAGGTCTAAATTGGTTTATTTCGTGTTTCAGGTACAAAAGATGCCTAGGAGAGCTCAACGATGTGATTTGAGGAGAAATACAAGCCGTATTCGTCGTTTTCGGGTCCCGGCACTGTAGCAACATTGTAGCAGCTTGAAGCCCGCACATTTGGAGATTTTTCTAAGTCTGGAAACCCTCACTGGCAACCTTACGGCTGTGAGGTCAACGGCAAGGAATTCAGGGGCAGAGTACTGTAGCAAGACTGCTATAGCAGGCTACTGTAGCAGTTTCACATCTTTGCAGATTCTTTCGTCCCGCATTACAGGCTACCTCACGGGCTATATATGGACTGTGAGCTCACCCATGAATAGGTACGGGATCATCTTTAAAAGGGTTTCTAGGGCATCATCTTGGTTGTCTTTGGCCACCTCGTCTCCTCCATCATCTTCTAGGACATCAAGGCTGAGGGAGAAGGTATTTCTGAGGAGCAAATCAAAGGGAGAAGGAGATCACACTCAAGGGAAAGCATCTAGGAGTTCGTTGGCTTTGGTCCGCCGGATTCCCATCACCATCTTCTTCTAGTCTTCATCTTAGGGGAGTTGTTATGAGCTTTATCTTGTATTTCTTGTTTTGTATACATTCTCCTTTGTTGATGATGAACTAGACTCCCAAGGTCACCGGGCATCCGGTGAGCCTTGGGATGAACTTGCTTGTTTGGATACTTTGAGTATATTTTTGGTATTTGGTTTGGTTGTGGTCTAAGATTTGTGTTCTTTATTGTATCAAATTGCATGAGAACTTTGTGGTTTGAATTCTAGATTGTACTTGGTTGCGTGACCATCGCCCTTGTACTAGACATGCTTGGATTAGAAGGGATACATGTACGAATACGCCATCACTATCAGGTATTTCGTACCCCTCCAATCATTACGGTTGAACCTAGACGTTGTGTTTGACCTTAATTAGAGATTTTCCTAGGCGCATTGCAATCGTGTGAGGATTTGGGCGGAAGTGATTCCGTATTCCAATACTCGTACCTGATTAGGGGTTATCACCGTGACTATCGGGGTGACCTACCTTTGGACATCTCTTGGCCTAACCACATTTGCCTATGTTATTCGAGTATCCTTCTAGCTTTAGTAGTCCCGAGGAGATCGTCGCCCGGGGACCTTGAACTTTCATTCCTACTTGCTTCCTTAGTATGCTTATGTTGTGAGCCTTAGTCCATGTGTTTATAGTTTTCTCTTTGTTATTCTTCTTATCTTAATTTTATCATGTAATTGCTAGGTTAGGAAATAGATGAAGGGGAAGTAATAGTAGTTCCTTGGTCCTTGGGAACCCTAGTCTAAATTAAGTCCCGGTGCTAAGATTCACTTCAACCCTATACTTTGGTATTTGCACAATAAAGCCCTAAGGGAGTTTATCTCCTAGCACCTAACTCTGTCTCGACCATGAATATATCATGGAACATGGAGATAGGGAGAATCACATTGGAATGGAAAGGGGACGTTCCGCTACCTCACGTCTCACCCTCTCAACCCTCTTCAACCCTAAGTAGTCTAATCCTATAGAAGTTGTCACACCTCCAAAGGATAACCTAGATTGTTCTCAACCCTAGTGTCACGGCTAAAGGAAAACAATTGCAAAAATAATTTAAATTGAAACTCAAATTTATTCATCAATAATGGAAAAGCATAATATCAATGTTTTAGAAACATAATAGTCCTAGGGTTTACAAGTCCAAATACCCACTAGGGTTTAGCTCTCCATGGAGCAATACAAAATCAATAAAGAGTTTAAGAACATATGTGACACGACCCCTTGCGTGTATCCCGCAAGTGCACGGGTTTGTCAAAATAATAAAATTTACCCCGGTGAGTGGGTAGTCGAATCCACAGGAAATAGGGAGTTAAAATACGAGATTTCACTATTTAAGCTATGTGGAGTATGGAAAGATAAGAATAGAATCGATGAGTGAATATGGAAGCAAATACAATAAAAGACAAGAAATCGAATAGAAATATGGAAGATAAGAAAGTGTAAGTAAAAGAAAATAGAGAGAAACTGGCAATGGATGAAATAGGGTATCCGGACAAGCTACCTCTAGGATCTATGCTTCTAGTGCAAGACGATGCTATTATACTTTCCTATTGATGTCAATTAAGTCGAGGAAATCCTTAGATACACGGTCCCAAACCTAAGGATAACCGTGACTAACCCCAACATTATGCCCCGGTATTAGGATTCACTTCAACCCTTCACTCTGTTACTCGCGTAACTAAGCCCCAGGGGAGTTTATCTACCTAAACCTCACACTACATGGGATTGCTTTAAGTTCTAGGAACTCCTAGTGGTAAAACCTGTTCCTATGTGTAGTTCTAACTCTTTGGTCCAGGTGGAAGAACCCTAGTCTAGATTAAGCCCTAGTGAGTAGGATTCACTTCAACCCTTCACTCTGTTACTTGCGTAACTAATCCACAGGGGAGTTTATCTACCTAGCACCTCACTCTATCTCGAATGCTAAGAAATCAAGGAAATAGAGGTAGGGAGAAACCACATCGGAAGGGAAAGGGGACGCTTCGCTACCTCATGACTCACCCTCTCAACCCTCTTCAATCTTACATAGTCTAATCCTATAGGAGTTGTCACACCTCCAAAGGACAACCTAGATTGTTCTCAGCCCTAGTGTCACGTCTAAAGGAAAACATTAACAAGATGAAATTAAGATCGAAACTCAATTTTTATTCATCAATAATGAAAACTCATAATAACAATGTCATAGAAACATAATGATCCTAGGTTTTACAAGTACGAATACACACAAGGGGTTTAGGTCCTTATAGAGCTATACAAATCCATCAAAATATAAAAGTGAAAAGTAATTGAAAGCATCGATGAAAACCCCTTGCGCATGGTATGGTCATGGTCTTGTGCAGCCGCCGAACATCAATGCCGATGCCGATGATGCGCTTCGATCCTCAATAAAAGTCCTCTCTAAACCGTTGCCGCAACCCTCCAGAAGTTCAGAGAAAAGATTGGTAAAAAGATATGTAAAAAGTCTCCAAAATGGGCTTTTATAACGTTGAGTCACGTCTTTAAATCGGCTGAATCGGGATTTCGGCATTAATCTGTTAAAGGCACCCTCAATACCCAGTTAAGAGTCCTTCGGGTCCTGAATAAAACTTTGGCTCTCAAGTGGCTGTGCAACAGGCTCCAAGGGATACGGACAAGATGATTTATTCTTTACTTACATATATACATATTTTTTATTTTTCTGAGTCTGACTAACGTAGACTGTAGACTGCACAAAAAATCTTTCGGACGGATGCACATGTTGGCCAAGCACAAGAGCCACCCATCCTACTTGATTACAGTCCACATAGAAGCATTCATGTTGTATCTCATATCCCCCGGCATAAAACCTGTTAAACAAACTCACTTGAGGCCAAAGAAAACAACAAAGGACCTCAAAAGGCTCTTAAAAAGGCATTGCAAGTAGACTTTAACATTTTAATGCCAAAACATTGTAATGGGTTAGTTGGAGTGTATGAGGTGAAAGTAAATGTGCAAAAGTTTGTTAGTGCACTAAAGATAAAGCAGGATATCATTTAGGCACATTAGTGAAATACAACTCATAATTGTCGACCGTTCATGCTAGGAAGTCCTAAACTAAGTGTCATTGTTATCATAGGTAAAAACAAGCATGCAATAAAGGCAAAGTACTCCATCCCCACACCTAGAATTGTACATTGTCCCTAATGTACATGAATCAACAGAACAGGGTGATAGGTATGCAATAAAAATAAGGAGATGAAGCAAGGAGACTTCCCCAATTAGTTGATGCTGTGAATCAAAAGAGAACGTGGGTTGGGGTAAGTCACTAGGGCCATGAAGTGTGAAGCATCCTCAACGATCAGTCCTTAAAGCAACAGGAAATGCATCATAACTCGACAAATAAATAAAGAGAGCGAACAGATAAAATCCAAACTAGATAAAAAAAAGAAACAGTTTAGTAGGGCCGAAACCCTAACTAACTAAACAGTAAAACATACACCCAAAATAAGTCTAAGTGCATACAAACAAAATACAAACAACATGAAAAGAAAAATAAAGACTGAAAGTCGGTATCATGAGGCTAATGATCTGGTGGAGGTGGTGAAGCCATGCGCGTGGTAGTGGCGGATGAAGTGCCGACAGATGAAGATGAGCTGCGCAGGAATGTGAGGATCTCAGCAATGCTGCTCTCAATGTAGCTCTGTCCCCTCTCTAGTGTCTACAGCTACTGCTGAACCTCAAGGCGAAACTCCGTGAACCTAGCCTCAAGAGAAGATGTACTAGCTCCAGTGTCAGGCTCAGGTTCGGGAGTGGACTCCGACTCGGAGTCAAATCCTGCCTCAGAATCCCGTGAGGTCTCAGGGTCCCGTGACGTTCCTCCTACCGGTCGTTTAAGCCGATATGTGGTCCCTGACCTGACAACCATCCCCATAGCAAGTAAAGTCGGCAATCCAAGCGGGGTGACGGTTCCCACAACTCGCATGCCCCGGGTGAGCTCAATCAAACCAAGGCCTCTGATCAAACGTGTATTGTATGGGCAGGCAAAAATCATCCTGAGACGTGTCGAGGTCCCCTAGTGGGTAAGAAAATCAGCAAGAAGATAGCCCAGGTGTATTGGGTAGCGCTCAATGATGCTGTAGAGCATAAGCAAGTCGGTACGAGTAACTACCCCGGTAGAATCATCTCGACCGCTCGCAACTCTGGATAACAAAGCCTGAATATATCTGATAAATTGAGTATACATGTTTTACCTATTTGTTTTACATGCATTGAGCATCATTTTAGCATGGATTATGTTTCATAAAGTGTATTTTGGTGTTCTTTTGTACAATTAGGTTGTGAAAGTATTGAAGGAGGAAAGGAAGCAAAGATGGATTATAAAGACCTATTGTTAGGAGTTTTTGTACAACACAAGTGTCAAGGCACGAGAGGGGATCATGCACATAAGGGTGTGTGCTAACTTCCAGAAAAATTCAAGCCAATTTGTGTGATGAAAGGGCACAAACAGTCACACCTTCATGTCCCTTCTTGTGTGAAGATATCTAAAGCTTCCAAATGATGGTTCGATGGAGAAGAAGTCTTATAACTCACCACATGGACGTGTGCCCGACCATGTGGCCTCAAGATAAGAGAGTTTGGATCGCGATTCATGAAAAGTACTGTAGGAAAACACTGTTTGGGGTTACTATAGTAGTATTGTAGCAGAAATCACTGTTCAAGCGACCATGTCAAAATCCCACCCAGAATTCTGCAGCCCACGCGACCGCGTGGGATCTCACGTGGTCGCGTGGAGGCACGTGACTGGCACGCTTCAGGCTTATAAATAACCCTTTTTGCCGATTTTTTTGGTATCTTTTGTGTGGCTTTTGAGAGGCGAAGCGGCTAGGGTTTGAGGAGGAGGTCTTTGCCGAATTGGAGGGCCGTTCTTCACCAACTTTGATAGTTCTTTCCTCCGTCATAGCATCGAGGAAGTCATTGGCTACCTAGCTTCAGAGAAGGATCCTTCAAAACATTGAGCGACTCATCAAGGCCATCAATATTTGTGAGCCGGGTCCGCCATCATGGAAGCCTTCATTGATGGCGTGCAATTGATGGACTTCCAGAAGGTTCTATGGTTGACTAGGCGTGGGAAATCTCGCAGTAAATTTTTGAACTCCAAAGTATGAATGTCTTCATCTATGTAGAGTCCAAGATAAACACCCAACTATTCTTGAGATATCTTATGCTTCTTGCCGAATACCCTGAAGGATACATGGCCAACTTCTCGGGTGTAGGGGTGCGGACTATACACCTCGATCGAGCATAGTACCTCCAATGTTATCTCCTTGTACGTGGGCTTATCAATCTCAAAAACCTTGTCCCAAACACCATATGATATGTACTCCCGGATGGTAAGATCTAGGCTCAAAGCCCTCAAAGTTTCCTAATCAATTTTTCAGACAACTGATACGACCCCTTGCGTGTATCCCGCAAGTGCACGGGTTTGTCGAAGTAATAAATTTACCTTGGTGAGAAGGTAGTCGAATCCACAGGGAATAGGGAGATAGAATATAAGGTTTCACTAATTAAGCTATGCGAAATACGGAGATCGATAATAAGATTGATGAGTGAAAATAATGCAAAGCAATAAACTAAATAGAGAGATGGAAGAAAGAAGTGCAAGTAGGAAAATCGAGAAGGACTAACAATAAATAAAAGGGGGGGTATCCGGACAAGCTACCTCTAGGGTCTATGTTTCAAGTGCAAGACTATGATATTATACTCTCCTATTGATGTCAATTGAGTCGAGGATATCCTAAGACTCACGGTCCCAAACCTAAGGACAACCGTGACTAACTCCAACACTATGCTCCGGTGTTAGGATTCACAACACCCTTCACTTTGTCACCTAAATGACTAAGCCCCAGGGGAGTCCATCTGCCTAAACCTCACACTATGTGGAGTTGCATTATGCTCTAGGGATTCCCAGTGATTAAACCTGTTCCTATACGTAATTCTAACCCTTTGGTCCAGGTGGAAGAACCCTAGTCTAGATTGAGCCCCAGCAAATAGGATTCACTACAACCCTCCACTCTATTACTTGCGTAACTAAGCCCTAGGGGAGTTTATCTACCTATTGCTTCACTCTATTTCGATCGCTATTAAATCAAGGAATCGGAGGTAGGGAGAAATCACATCGAAGGGGAAAGGGGTACATTGCTACCTCACAACTCTCCCTCTCAACCCTCTTTAATCTTGAGTAGTCTAATCCTATAGGAGTTGTCACACCTCCAAAGGAAAGCCTAGATTGCTCTCAACCCTAATGTCACGTTTAAGGGAAAACAATATGAAAGGATAATCAAGATTAAAAACTCAATTTTATTTTTCAACGATGGAAAGCATAATAATCAATGTCAAAGAAACATAAGAAACCCTAAAGTTTACAAGTCCGCATACCCCACGAGGGGTTTAGCTCCTCATAGAGCTATACATGTTCATCAATGTGAGAAATAAAGCATAAAACATAGACATCAATGAAAAACACCCTCGAATTGGTGTGGCCGTGGTCTTGTGCAAACGTCGAACCTCGAAATCGATGCCGACGACGCGCTGGAACCTCCACGAAATCCTCTCCGAAACCCTAGCCGCACTCCAGAAAGTTGGGGAAAAGATAGGTCGAAAGATGCCTCAAAAGGTTGCAAAAATCCCCTTTTATATTGTTGAATCGCGGCTTTAAAATTAGACTTATCGGGGGCTTCACACGGCCGTGTGGGATTTCCACACGCCCGTGTGAAGCTTCTGTCTGGGCTGAAAAATTAATTTCACACGGCCGTGTGGAATTTCCACACGCCCGTGTGTCTTTACTCGATGGCTGAAATTGCACAAACACACGGCCGTGTGGAATTTCCACACGCCCGTGTGACTTCTCTGTCTGGCTGGAAACTGGTTCACAAGGTCGTGTGGAATTTCCACACGCCCGTGTGACTTCTCCGGAACTCTAATCTTCAGCTGAACAGGATTGTAACTTGCCGAAACACCTCCCGGGTTCATTGTTCTTCATCGAGGCCATTACTTGGGCACACAAGCAACGGTAGGTCGTGCCGATTGCTTCAAGTCTTCTTCTTTCGCGAAATTCTCCTAAGTAACACGGATTGGACTTGTTGTGAATGTGACTGCATTTGTGCCCCTCCAAAGGAGGTTGGCACACATCCACAAGTCCAAATACGTGCTTCGTTCCTTGCTTGGTCCGAGAACATCCCAACATTGGCGAACGCGACCTAATTTCATTCTTCTTCTCCAATTAGGCTCCACAATACCTTCAATGCACAAGAGAACACAAATGTACACATTTAGTGATAAAACCTGATAAAAGGTATGCTTAATGTAAGATAATAGCGCTTTGCGATACTATACCACAAGCACTTATCAAAACCCCCCCCCACACTTAAGCTTTTGCTTGTCCTCAAGCAAAATAGAACCTGGAAGTACTTGGGAAGAACAATTGAAAGTGCTTGGCCTTAGGTTCACCAAAAGTATGCAAAAGAAGCATTCTACAAGTAAGGGGAAATTAAAACATTGCATAAGGTTATCAATGCTCTAGCTAAAAACTTGAATCAAAAAGGATGAAAACTCGAAAACGTGTTGGTGTGTGCGATCTTACTCAAGAGAACCAACGAGTACTCCTCAAACTTCGATTAAAAAGGACTTATTTATATACAAAGATCAAAAATAAGTGAAGAAGTAGTAGCTTCACACATCCTTGAAGGTAGCCCTTTCCTAGGCTGCCGCCAAAGGTGGCTTTCACTCTTTCGAGGAGGTAGCTCTTTCTACCGGGGTATTAGCTTTCACGCTTCCCATGAGATAGCTCTTTCTCTCATTAGGGCATAACATGTATCCGACTTATGAGAGTAGCTTCATACATCATAGGAGGTAGCTCTTTCCACCCCAAATGCATAATCAAAACAAAGCTAATATTTACAAACTCATATACCTCTTTTTTTTTAGATTAAATGCATTTTCCAAAGTAAAACTAAGAACGATGATAAACTTGTCCTTAAAAACTTCAAGATTGAGTTTCCAAAAGATTCTAAGAGTAAGTTGTGTACTAAGATGATTCGAGCAAAAATTCCCTAAAATTCAAGTGAAAACTAGAGCATGATAGGATACAATGTTGAAAATTCTCCTAAACTATGAGAATACAACCGTTACAACTAAGGTGAACCGCCATAGGCTACATTAGCATAAACAATTGAACGCACAAGTAAAGGTGTGTGCAATGTGAACTCCCCCCCACACTTAAGATGTACATTGTCCTCAATGTATGCATATAAGCACAATAATAGGTGAAAAAGATAAAAGCAATTAGTGTGGAAATGGCAATTGAAACATTACTCCCCTGAACTCCAAGTGTTGCGTTTGATGGAGCTAGGTCATTGAGAGTTGAGCCTCAATGGTTTATGGAGCACACACGATCCCATGACCGTGTGAATGACTATTCCTCAAAATCCTTACATCCAAGACCATCTGCGCACACATAAACGAGGGTTCAGTAAAGCTCAATAAAACTCGAGTATATAAAATGTAAAGCAATGAATACAACTCGAGACAAAAATAAAAAGCAAAATAAAAGCTATACTCAGAAGGAGAATCCTTTCTGAGTACTACAAGTCCAAAATAAAGTAAAGATATACAGAAATGACAAATAAAAGAAAAGAATCTAAAATCTAAGACGCCTCAGCGTCGGTGTCCTGAGTGGTGGCCTCTGGTGCTGCTGGAGGCTCTGGATCTGCTGGTGGATCGGCTAATGTTGGGGGAGAAGGTGGTGGAGGAGAAACCCGAGGTATCTGTGCCCAGGGGAACTGGTACACTCGTCTTCTCTGCTCCCCTGACTCCATCTCTGAGCCCCATGCCAATGATAAGTCTGGTGATGTAGGGGCCTGCAAAGATAACTCCTACCCTGGGTTACTGGCCCTGATGGCGAATGTAGTCAGCCACAATGTGCCCCAGGTGGAGTGGCTCACTCTCCACCATCGAATACAAGTAGAAAAGCTCCTGGCGACTCAAAACACCAGTACTGTCTCCCCTGCCACTAATAGATCTGCTCATAACTGCGTGTAGACATCTATAGGCAGGTCGAGAAAGGCATGAAGCCTTGGAGACACCCGGCTCGTACTGACCCTGACCACAAAGTCTGCTATACGCCTGCTGCGGTGTCAAGGTACCCGGGTAGTCTGTGGGGAGCAATGAGTACTCCTCTGTCTCAGTGTATGCCTCATCATATAGACCCATCCGCACCGAGAACTGGGTCATACTCAGCGTGAAATGTCGACCGAGGGCTCTGAACTGAATAGTCGTATCCTCGGTGAAACTGTCGTACCCTCGGTCAAACTCAAATGAAGATAGTACCTCCAGCGTGAGCGATCGGATCACCGAGTCCTTGATAACCATCAATCTCTCCCAGCTACCGACTGATAGCAGCTCGCCAATCTCATCTGCGACGCTGTCTCCCCCCTGAATATTCCTCACTATACTCAAATCCAAATATCTCGTCTGTCCAAAACGGAGTCCTGATAAACGCTTGAACCGAACCTGATGCTCGGTTATACTGAACTCTGTCTCTGCCGGAGGAGGTGTGGACTCACAGGGACGCTTCCCTGTCGATTTCCTGGGTCTAGAAGACATTCCTGTAAGATTGGAAAAGAAAACAATCAAAAACAGTTCAAAATAACCAATCTGCAGAAATCCACACGGCCGTGTGTTAATTCCACACGCCCGTGTGGAGTTTCTGATGGGCAAAGCATCACGGCCGTGGGGCTAAAAATCCATAATTTACATCTAAATTCGTTCTAATTTCATTCTAAGCATGCTCGTATGTAATGTAAACATTCAAACCAAGCAAAATTGTATAAAAGAACGAATTGAATCAAGAATTGACGAAGAAAAAGGAACTGAAGGTCTCACCGGCGGTGAAGATGAAAAACAAAGTAATACGGCCGGAAAACTCGAATACGATCCCCAAAAATCCTCAGAGAAAGTCAGGAGAGCAACGGAGAAAGTCCAAGAGAGTTTAGAGTGAAAGCATTCAAAGGCACAACTGAAAACTAAATGAGAAACGCGCGGCTTTTGAAATTCTGGGAATTTACACGGCCGTGTGAACCATCCACACGGCCGTGTGCCTGTGAAATTAGGGTTCACAGGGGCCAACACACACCCCTGTGTGCACTCTGGTCACTCTCTGAACTACCCCACACGGTCGTGTGACAATTCCACACGGCCGTGTGCCTTCACAGGGATATCCACAGGGGCTGGTACACGCCCCTGTGGGCTCACGGGAAAGTTCAGACGGTCTCTGAAAATATTCACACGGCCGTGTGACCAAGCCACACGGCCGTGTGCCCAACCTGGCCAAGAACACAAGGCTGACCACAGGGGTACCCACACGCCCTTGTGGCCTCTCTGACTCGCCCGAGAAAACCTAAGTGTTTCACACGGCCGTGTGAAAAATCCACACGGCCGTGTGCCTTGACAAGCTCTCCCACAGGGGCTCACACACGCCCCTGTGGTTTCTCGGGATGAAAGGGAATTCCTGCAGAGTTGTCACACGGCCGTGTGAAAATTCCACACGGCCGTGTGCCTTGACACAGTAGCACTCACAGGGGCACACACACGCCCCTGTGGACTCTCGGGAAAAAGAGTTGGAGTTCTGCAGGGTTCCACACGGCCATGTGGAAATACCACACGGCCGTGTGCCCCTTTTGAGGGTGTTCACAGGGGCAGGTTCACGCCCTTGTGCCCTCTCTGGTTGAGTTCTGAATGGTGACACACGGCCGTGTGGAAATTCCACACGAGCGTGTGTTTTCTCTGGTTTACTTAGAAAAATTTACAGGCTCTGCAAAAATTTCAGAAACGATTTTAGAACACTTAGAACCTGTGTACAACATAAAAAATACGACCAGAAACTACAGAAAACACACTCAACTGACTCAAACTTCGTCAATTAACGTTAAGGCACACGTAAATAATCGAAAGTACACATGAAAACTCAGCATATGCACATGAAAATTGGGACACCATTGCTAAGACTTTTATTCAATCCGAACCTAAACTAAGTACTAGAAAACTATAAAATGCTTGGGTTGCCTCCCAAGAAGCGCTTGTTTAACGTCACTTAGCTTGACGTACCTGTCTTACCTTATGGAGGTTCATGAATGGAGTTTGCCCTCTTCCCTACAATTTGAAAACAAGCATTGCATAATCGTTGCAAGGTAGAGGGAGAGTTATCGAGTTTGTTACCACACACGGGTGAAACACCCTTACTCCGTGAATGCTCATCCCCTTTCTTGTTAGGGTTCTTTTTGTGGCGACGTCTCGACCACTTCAATCTCCGAAGGATTTTCTTCCTAAATTCCTTCTCCTTCTTGATGTCTGTTTCAACTGAACCAAGCGCGAGCACTTCTTCCTCTTCAGTCTCCATGTCTTGGTCTGGCCACCCTTCATATGGATCCGGGTTAAACATATCCTGCATATATTCATCAATGCAATCATCAGTGACATCAAGATAATATAGAGCATCACCAAAATCAAGAGAATGTCGCATAGCTTCAGCGAGGCGGTAAGTGAGCTTGTCGTCTCCAACCCTAAGTGTGAGCTCTCCACCGTCCATGTCTATCAAAGCTTTGGAAGTGCGCAAGAACGGCCTCCCAAGGATCAGCGGCACCTCGACATCCTCGTCTACATCGAGCACTGATGACTTAACCGCAAGCGCACGGGTCGCCAAGTAATACCCCTCGCGCACGCGCGAGGGGGTCGTATTCCCAAGGGCCAAGGAACTACTATTACTCCCCCTTTATCTATTTCCTAGCCTAACAATTCGATTATCATGCAATACTTACAAAATGGAGAAAGAAATAACTAGAATGAAATCCAGGCTACTACTACACACATTTAGCAAACAAGGGAGAATCAAACATGCGAAGGCGTGATTTGGACAATGAATCCCCCTAGGGCTGTCATTAAGCCCTGAATTTAGGATGAAATGTTATGATGGTAGTTGGGCCAAAAGATTCCTAAATTAGGTCACCCCGATGGTCACGGTGATAACCCCTAATCCGGTACGAGTATTGGAATACGGAATCACTTCCGCCCAAATCCTCGTACGATTGCCTTACACCTAGGGAAATCTCAAATTAGGGCCGAACTCAACCTAGGTCAAGCCCTAATGGTTGGAGGGGTACAAATACCCGATGGTCACGGCGTATTTGTACATGTATCCCTTCCAAGCCTAGTGTGTCTAGTACAAGGGCGATGGTCACGCAACCGAGTACAACCTAGAAGTTGAAATACAGAGTTCTCATGCAAATCAACACATCAAAGTACACAAGGCATGAACCACAAACTAAAAGATTCCATAAAAGAAATACAACATCAAACAATGCATCAATAAAGATGATCATCCAAAATACAAACTACCAACCCCAAAGTTCATCATGTCCAAATCACAAATAAGTTAGTTCCTCATTGAAGAGGAAAACTCATACAAATACAAGGAATAACAAAACAAGAAATGAAGCAAGAAACACTCCCTCTAGCCTTGGAATCCCTTGATGGATGAAAACCTTGAAAATATGCTTTAATGCCTTGGATCTTCCCTCCAATCTCCTCCTTCGACGTTGTCTCCCTCTTGGTGAAGCTTCGTGCCGTAGATCGCCGGAAATCGCCGCCAAAATGGGTGGGGCAGCGGCCCAAAAGTCTCCCCAAAAGAACCCCCTAAAGAATCCCCTTTCAAAAGTGACAAAAAAGCCCTTAAAACCAATTCCAGCGAGCTATGCGGCCTCCCATGCGGCCCCGCATGAGGGGAGAGAAAATTCCCGAGAAATCCCGAAAATCGCGTAAGTTACTACAGTGTCACTACAGTGATTTTGCTACAGTAAGATGCTACAGTGAAATTGCTACAGTATCCCATGCGACCTCTGCAGTGCCCGCATGTTAGCCCGCATGAAACTCTAGACTTAGCCGTTTTGCCAAAGTTTTCGTGCTACAGTGCAGCTGCAGTACCAGGGGCTCGAAAATGGTCTTTTCCCTGTCGATTCCTTCTAAAATCATATTGTTGAGCTTCCCACGGTATCTTCTGTGCCTGTAACACGAAATAAACTAATTTAGACCCAAAACGGGCATCCACACATAGAAAAATACTCTATAAATACGCAATACATACATAAATAATACGTACAGTTAGGCGTTTATCAAACATCCCCACACCTAAGCGTTTGCTTGTCCCCAAGCAAACAAACATGAAGAACAGTTGCAAGAGGATAAACGATTAACTGTACGACCTCAAGCTCGACAGTGAAAGACCCCATAAGCAACCATAGAAGGAATGACAGATAATGAGTTGTTCTATCGGCAACCGGGTAAAGATAGTCTTGTTTTATCTAAAGTGCACCTGTGAGTGTGTGCTGACTTCCAACCACAACCTCCATACCATGGATCACCCGAAGGTGTCCAATCACTCCACACACAATGAAGTCGGCATTAATATGTTAAAAACACCCTCAATACCCAGTTAAGAATCCTTCAGGTCCTGAATAAAACTTTGGCTCTCAAGTGGCTGTGGAACAGGCTCCAAGGGATACAGACAAGATACCTTATTCTTTACTTACATATATACATAGTTTTTTTTTTTTTTTTTTTTTTTTTTTGAGTCTGACTAACGTAGACTGCACAAAAAATCTTTCAGACAGATGCACATGCTGGCCAGGCACAAGAGCCACCCATCCTACTTGATTACAGTCCACATAGACGCAATCATGCTGTAATAGCAGAGGAATACTGTCATAGACTACACTTTTTTTTTTTTTTTTAGTATATCGTATCCCCCGGTATAAAACCTGTTAAACAAACTCACTTGAGGCCAAAGAAAACAACAAAGGACCTCAAAAGCTCTTAAAAAGGCATTGAAAAGTAGACTTTAACAAATTAATGCCGAAAACATTGTAATGGGTTAGTTGGAGTGTATGAGGTGGAAGTACATGTGTAAAAGTCTGTCAGTGCACTAAAAATAAAGCAGGACATCATTTAGGCACAATAATGAAATACAACTCATAACTGTCAACACTTCATGCTAGGAAGTCCTAAACTAAGTATCATTGCTATCATAGGTGAAACAAGCATGCCTTTGCAAAGAAATTTTCAAAGTTCACGAGAAAAACCAAATCCACCCCCCACTGAAAGATGCACATTGCCCTCAATGTGCCTAAGCAATGAAATGCAACAATATTGACAATAAAAACATAGTAGGAGGGTTTCGTGAACTTCCCCGAGTCTCAAAACATTAGTCTTGAAGTCCATGAGATCGGGGTAACCACCAAAGCTTCAAGTATAAAATGGAGGAGGAGAGTGTGCTTGATGTTCAAATTTCACCCTGAAAGGTAGACAAGAACATCATCTCAAGGCATCTAATCACACACCCAAAAAGAAAATACGAAAAGAAACAAGAACACACACAAACATGCAAGCAAACAACTAACATCACAAGAACAACTAAACAAGAAATGATCCAAGCAAGTTCTTTGCACAATCAAGATCATGAAATCCAATTCTTTTCATTTCAAGTGTTGTAGGATATTTACAATGATGCTACAAGTGAACAAATAAATTCAAGAGAAATTTCAGCCCAAAGTTACTGTAGCACAGTCTTGAAAGAGGCAGAGTTTCCCCTTGTTTTTGAAGCCCAAAAATTTACAAACAATGTCTCAAAATACAAATAAATCAGAGATTACACATTCATACATCATTCCCCAAAGTTTGAAGCAAGATAAGCATGAAAATCAAGAAAAAGAAACAAGTTTTCTTCAAAACACAAGTTAGGGCTTCAAAGCTTGAACTGGTGAAGATCGGTGAAGATGATGGAAAAACTCCCAAATAATCATGCAAATTAAGTCCTTGGAAGTAGGAGATCCGTGTAGAGGAAGAAAAATGGAGAAAAACGGTGAAAGAATGAGGGAAAACGGATGAGAAATGAGAGAGATATGAGGAAAATGGTGAAGAGGTACCCAATATAAAGTTCAGCCCCAAGAGTCATGCGGGGTCTTGTGCGGCCGCATAGCAGGCCGCACCAGTCTCGGGATTTTTCATGCGGTTCCTTGTGCGGCTGCATGACAGGCCGCACAAGGCTCGGGAAAAAATGTGCGGCCTGCTATGCGGCCGCATAGCAGGCCGCACAACTCTCTTCATGCAAATATGGGTTCCAAACACCCCAAAATCACATAAAAACAATGCCGAAATCACCCACAACACCCAAAACATGATGTTTGATGCATGAAGATGAATGATAACACAAAGAACTCGCAAGAACAATGAACAAACACAAGTAAATAAATTATGAAAAACGACTAACTAACCACAATCACACACTTGAAAACAAAGAACACTCAAGCAACCAAACACACAAAAAATACGAAAAAACACACATGTTATGAATTGTTATGCTTGGGTTGCCTCCCAAGAAGCGCTTGTTTAACGTCATTAGCTCGACGTACCTTTTACCTTAAGGGGGCTTGAAGATGGTGTGTTCCTCCCGGCTAGAAGTGGCATAAGAAGTACCAAGAAAAGTGAAGCGTACCTTCCGGGATGGTGTCAAAGTGGAGACCAAGCATGAGTTACCTTTTGGCCTCCATGGAAAGAGCTTGGGCCGGGAATTACACAATTTAAACTTTGGCGGATCCTTGGACGGCTTGAACCTCCTCCTCGCCTCTACTTTGGTCCCGGCTGAATTTCCTTGGAGCATCCGCAAAGCTTGTTTTGGCCTCCAAGAGAATAAGTAAGGTTGAAAAAAAACTCAAGCTTGGCATGGGTGGGTCCTTGGGGGGGTGTAAACCTCCTACCCACATCTCCTTCTTCAACCATTGTCAATCTTCCTTTAATTACCCACAAGAATCGTTTGGGCCTCCAAGGAAATAGTTTTGGTTGGGACGTGTCTAACCTCGGCATAGGTGGGTCAATGGATGGCTTCAACCTCCGACCCACAATTTCTTTTGTCCCAAATAATTCTTTCTTGTGCTTGGTTTTCTTGTTAGATTTTATGCAAACGGCTTGCTCAAGTGCTATCAATGGTGCTCTTTTGACTCCTTCAACCTCCAATATACCAAAGTTCTCTTCCTTGTCATTATAGGTTGTAGTTGGGCCTTCCATTATTGGTTCATGAATTTGTTGTTCAACTCGGCTCTCTAGCTTGTGGAGAGATGCTTGCATAGCCGAAAGTGCGGCATGAACGACCTCAAATCTAGCTTCATATTCGGCAACAAGGACCGAGTGTTGTTCAGATTGGGCCCTAGCAAGATGTCCAACCTGGCTCTCAAGAGAATGAATAGAGGCTTGGACATTTCTCAATACGGTGCCAAATTCATCAAACCTTCTGTCTATCCTTTCAAACTTTGCCTCCGTGGTGATCATGAATCGCGCCAAGACCTCCTCAGTAGTATATCTCCTTTCTTGCGATGCTCCATGGTTAGGACTTGGAGGGCAATTTTGAGCTTGCATTTGTCAAGAATAGTGTACCTCGCACAAAAAAGAAAGAAAACACAAAGTGAAACAAAGAAAAACTAAACAAACAAAATAGATAACAAAAAAGTATGTACAACAAGAAAAAAAAATAAAGTGGCTAGAGCAATAGACTACAGGTTTTCCTAGTATTCCTTGTGAGTCTCCCCGGCAACGGCGCCAAAAACTTGATGACTTAACCGCAAGCGCACGGGTCGCCAAGTAATACCCCTCACGCACGCGCGAGGGGGTCGTATTCCCAAGGGCCAAGGAACTACTATTACTCCCCCTTTATCTATTTCCTAGCCTAACAATTCGATTATCATGCAATACTTACAAAATGGAGAAAGAAATAACTAGAATGAAATCCAGGCTACTACTACACACATTTAGCAAACAAGGGAGAATCAAACATGCGAAGGCGTGATTTGGACAATGAATCCCCCTAGGGCTGTCATTAAGCCCTGAATTTAGGATGAAATGTTATGATGGTAGTTGGGCCAAGAGATTCCTAAATTAGGTCACCCCGATGGTCACGGTGATAACCCCTAATCCGGTACGAGTATTGGAATACGGAATCACTTCCGCCCAAATCCTCGTACGATTGCCTTACACCTAGGGAAATCTCAAATTAGGGCCGAACTCAACCTAGGTCAAGCCCTAATGGTTGGAGGGGTACAAATACCCGATGGTCACGGCATATTTGTACATGTATCCCTTCCAAGCCTAGTGTGTCTAGTACAAGGGCGATGGTCACGCAACCGAGTACAACCTAGAAGTTGAAATACAGAGTTCTCATGCAAATCAACACATCAAAGTACACAAGGCATGAACCACAAACTACAAGATTCCATAAAAGAAATACAACATCAAACAATGCATCAATAAAGATGATCATCCAAAATACAAACTACCAACCCCAAAGTTCATCATGTCCAAATCACAAATAAGTTAGTTCCTCATTAAAGAGGAAAACTCATACAAATACAAGGAATAACAAAACAAGAAATGAAGCAAGAAACACTCCCTCTAGCCTTGGAATCCCTTGATGGATGAAAACCTTGAAAATATGCTTTAATGCCTTGGATCTTCCCTCCAATCTCCTCCTTCGACGTTGTCTCCCTCTTGGTGAAGCTTCGTGCCGTAGATCGCCGGAAATCGCCGCCAAAATGGGTGGGGCAGCGGCCCAAAAGTCTCCCCAAAAGAACCCCCTAAAGAATCCCCTTTCAAAAGTGACAAAAAAGCCCTTAAAACCAATTCCAGCGAGCTATGCGGCCTCCCATGCGGCCCCGCATTAGGGGAGAGAAAATTCCCGAGAAATCCCGAAAATTGCGTAAGTTACTACAGTGAAATTGCTACAGTATCCCATGTGACCTCTGTAGTGCCCGCATGTTAGCCCGCATGAAACTCTAGACTTAGCCGTTTTGCCAAAGTTTTCGTGCTACAGTGCAGCTGCAGTACCAGGGGCTCGAAAATGGTCTTTTCCCTGTCGATTCCTTCTAAAATCATATTGTTGAGCTGCCCACAGTATCTTCTGTGCCTGTAACACGAAATAAACTAATTTAGACCCAAAACGGGCATCCACACATACAAAAATACTCTATAAATACGCAATACATACATAAATAATACGTACAGTTAGGCGTTTATCAAGCACTACAAAGTCGACCGGGAAAATGTACTTATCCACTTTCACCAACACATCTTCAACAATACCCCTCGGATGCCTCACCGATCTATCCGCAAGCTGAAGTGTCATCCGGGTAGGTCTAGGCTCGCCCAAGCCTAGCTTTTGGAAGAACGTGTAGGGCATGACATTGATGCTTGCCCCCGAGTCGGCTAGTGCCATCTCCTCACCCATATCACCAATATTGCACCGTATGATAAAACTTCCGGGGTCCTTCCTCTTGCTTGGCATATTCTTTTGTAGCACTGCCGAACAGTTTGCATCGAGGATGACGGATGCACTTTCCTCTAACTTCCTCTTATTGGTCAAGAGGTCTTTTAAGAACTTCGCGTACTTGGGCATTTGGGCTAATGCTTCCGCGAATGGGATGTTGATGTGCAATTGCTTGAAGACACCCAGAAATTTCTTGTATTGCTCATTGTCTTGGTCATTCTTCAATCGTGAAGGATAGGGAATTCTCGGCTTGTAAGGTGGGGGTGCCACCTCTTCCTCCTTTGGTGCTCCATCCTCTACTCCCACAACTTCGGGTGAGTCTTTAGTCTTCTCAAGAGGGAGATGCCCCTCAACCTCCTTACCACTTCTCAAGGTAATTGCCTTTAGTTGTTCTCTTGGGTTGGTCTCCATATTGCTAGGCAAACTACCTTGAGGTCTCTCCGCCAAAGTCTTCGCAATTTGCCCTACTTGGTTCTCCAAGTTGTGTAGGGAGGCGGTGTGATTGCGAAGAGTAGCTTCCACCGATTGGAACCTTGCATCCGAAGAGGAAATGAACCGTGTGGGGGCTCTCTCTAGGTCAGCCATCTTTCCCTCCAACCCGGTCACTCGGCTTTCTAAATTCGGAGCTTGTTGACTTTGAAATCCCGGTGGTGCACTATTTTTGTTCTGTTGTGACTGTCCTTGATTGCTCCAAGAGAAGTTCGGATGGTTCTTCCATCCCGGATTGTATGTACCACTATACGGGTTGCCTTGGCCTTGTCCTCTATACGTGTTTCCAACAAAGTGGGCTTGCTCCACCGCACTAGTACCTCCTATGGCAATAGGACAACCACTTGAAGCATGTCCTCCTCCACAACCGTTACATGTAGTTATGGCCGCAACTCTTGGTGAAGTTAGGGAGTCTAACTTCTTACTCAATGACTCGACTTGTGCCACCAAGGATGTAACCGCATCAGTTTCATGAAGTCCGGCAACCTTCTTTCTATCCCTTGAGTTCCATTGATAGCTATTCATAGCCATCTCTTCTACAAGGTGCCTAGCTTCATCGGGAGTCTTGCTTCCAAGAGTCCCTCCGGCCGCCGCATCTAAAAGTTGCTTTGTAAAATGTGTGAATAATCATCCACTCGGGAAATCCATGTTGCGGACATTTGCGAAGGAGCTCTTTGAACCTGTCCCATGTCTCGAATAGAGACTCCAATTCCATCTGAACAAAGGATGATATCTCATTCCAGAGTCTTGCAGATTTTCCCGGTGGAAAGTATCTATCCAAGAATGCCTCGGCCATTTCCTCCCACGTAGTAATGGAGGCTCTCGGTAATGAGTGCAACCAATGCCTTGCTTTTCCCTTCAATGAAAATGGGAAGGCTCTCAATCGAATTGCATCGTCCGTCACTCCATTTATCTTCAACATGTCACACACTTCCAAGAAATTTTCTATGTGACTATTAGGGTCTTCATCGGCCAACCCATTAAACTGTGCGGACTGTTGCAACATCTGAATGAACGACGGCTTCAATTCGAAATTCATTGCTGTAATTGGGGGCCTCACGATGCTTGATTGGGTCCCCATAACTGCGGGTCTAGCAAAATCGGACAACGTTCGCTGCTGCTCGTTCTGTTCTGCCATTGTCTCTGACCTTTCTGTCTCAATATCGGCTTGATTTGATGCTTCTTGTGCAGGTTCTTTCCCTTTACGATGTGTTCTTCTTCCAATGTCTGGGTCTCCTTCAACAAGTATTGAAGGGTTCCCACGGGTCATAACCTGGAGCTGAAAACAAAGAAAAGAAAAATAAGAACAATGATAGGTAAAGAAAATATGAAATAGAATTCGAAGTGAATAGCTAAAATAGTGAAAAACAAATATCTAAAACGCCTATTCCCCGGCAACGGCGCCAAAAACTTGACACGACCCCTTGCGTGTATCCCGCAAGTGCACGGGTTTGTCGAAGTAATAAATTTACCTTGGTGAGAAGGTAGTCGAATCCACAGGGAATAGGGAGATAGAATATAAGGTTTCACTAATTAAGCTATGCGAAATACGGAGATCGATAATAAGATTGATGAGTGAAAATAATGCAAAGCAATAAACTAAATAGAGAGATGGAAGAAAGAAGTGCAAGTAGGAAAATCGAGAAGGACTAACAATGAATAAAAGGGGGGGTATCCGGACAAGCTACCTCTAGGGTCTATGTTTCAAGTGCAAGACTATGATATTATACTCTCCTATTGATGTCAATTGAGTCGAGGATATCCTAAGACTCACGGTCCCAAACCTAAGGACAACCGTGACTAACTCCAACACTATGCTCCGGTGTTAGGATTCACAACACCCTTCACTTTGTCACCTAAATGACTAAGCCCCAGGGGAGTCCATCTGCCTAAACCTCACACTATGTGGAGTTGCATTATGCTCTAGGGATTCCTAGTGATTAAACCTGTTCCTATACGTAATTCTAACCCTTTGGTCCAGGTGGAAGAACCCTAGTCTAGATTGAGCCCCAGCAAATAGGATTCACTACAACCCTCCACTCTATTACTTGCGTAACTAAGCCCTAGGGGAGTTTATCTACCTATTGCTTCACTCTATTTCGATCGCTATTAAATCAAGGAATCGGAGGTAGGGAGAAATCACATCGAAGGGGAAAGGGGTACATTGCTACCTCACAACTCTCCCTCTCAACCCTCTTTAATCTTGAGTAGTCTAATCCTATAGGAGTTGTCACACCTCCAAAGGAAAGCCTAGATTGCTCTCAACCCTAATGTCACGTTTAAGGGAAAACAATATGAAAGGATAATCAAGATTAAAAACTCAATTTTATTCTTCAACGATGGAAAGCATAATAATCAATGTCAAAGAAACATAAGAAACCCTAAAGTTTACAAGTCCGCATACCCCACGAGGGGTTTAGCTCCTCATAGAGCTATACATGTTCATCAATGTGAGAAATAAAGCATAAAACATAGACATCAATGAAAAACACCCTCGAATTGGTGTGGCCGTGGTCTTGTGCAAACGTCGAACCTCGAAATCGATGCCGACGACGCGCTGGAACCTCCACGAAATCCTCTCCGAAACCCTAGCCGCACTCCAGAAAGTTGGGGAAAAGATAGGTCGAAAGATGCCTCAAAAGGTTGCAAAAATCCCCTTTTATATTGTTGAATCACGGCTTTAAAATTAGACTTATCGGGGGCTTCACACGGGTGTGTGGGATTTCCACACGCCCGTGTGAAGCTTCTGTCTGGGCTGAAAAATTAATTTCACACGGCAGTGTGGAATTTCCACACGCTCGTGTGTCTTCACTGGATGGCTGAAATTGCACAAACACACGGCCGTGTGTAATTTCCACATGCCCGTGTGACTTCTCTGTCTGGCTGAAAACTGGTTCACACGGTCGTGTGGAATTTCCACACGCCCGTGTGACTTCTCTGGAACTCTAATCTTCAGCTGAACAAGATTGTAACTTGCCGAAACACCTCCCGGGTTCATTGTTCTTCATCGAGGCCATTACTTGGGCACACAAGCAACGGTAGGTCGCTCCGATTGCTTCAGTAAAAGTGTTGCTACAGTAAATTCGGGAAAATTTGGCAAGAGTCTCTTCTTGTAAAAGTAGCAAACCAAGTTTACAAAGCTTTAAAATCAAGGGAACCATTTACAAGACACATTCACAACAATCTTCCCAAGAATTTAAGCAGAAAAACACCAAGAAAAACCCTAGAGATGGAGAGTTATGGAGCTTACTTCAAGCTAGGGCACCAAAGTGAGGATGAAGTGGAATCCGGCTAAAAACTCGATAAAACCTCAAAAATATTCCAAAAAATTGTTCTCTAGGATGAGGAGAGCCCTTGTGTGCAAAAAGAATGAAGGAAAATGATGGAGAAATGAAGAAGGGAGGAGAAGAAGATGATGAGGAAATGAGTGAATAGTGCAAAAATGGGTTGAAGATGGGTTAAAGCCAACCAGCCATCCATGCGGCCAGCCATATGCCCATATGGCTGGCTGCATAGCTTGCTGGATTGCAATGCCGAGTGGTCATACGGGCATATGGTTGCCCGCATAGCTTTCTGGATTGGTATATGGGCGTGCATATGCCCACATGCTTGCCCTCATAGCTTTCTGGATTGGTATATGGGTGTGCATGCGGTTAAGAAACGGCCGGTTTCCAGATTTTTCATTAAGGACTCATCCAAACTCCCTAAAAACTCATGGGAAACAAAGCAGAAACCACTAACAACCATTGAAAACATGGAATTTGATGCGTCACAATGAATCAAAAATTAAAGAACACATGTCAACCATTGAAGATCATGATAAAAAAAACTTGAGAAAGATATCTAAACAACGACAACCACACACTAAAAATTCAAAGAACAACAAGCATTAACACTTCAAAAATACGAAAGACACACAAACACACAAACTAAAAGTACGAAAATGAACTTGCAAAGAATTCAAATGCTTGGGTTGCCTCCCAAGGAGCGCTTGTTTAACGTCTTTAGCTCAACGTCTCTTACCTCGTCAACATGGTGGATCAAAGGAAGTCGAATTACCTCCAACCTTGTGTGAAATGTTGTTCCCCGAGAAATTCATCGAAAGGCACGAAAAGAGCTTGAATTTTCTCTGATTCTCAAAGATTAATTGATCTACCTCCTCGGGTGACATTGTTACAGGCTTATCTTTTTTTCTTAGCTTTTTCTTTGTCTTTCTAAATGACGTCTTCATGATGTTCTTCTCTTTGTCATGTGATGGAGACTCGCACACAACTTGTGCAACTTGTTGCATTAGTGAAGGTGGGGTATCATTTTCTTCAATCTCTTCGTCCTCTAGCTCACTCAAAATCTCATCAAGCGGGTTTAGAGCCAAGACTTCCTGCACACAATCAGAAATAATTACATCAGTCTTATCTATGAAATACAAGCTATCATCGTGATTGAGTGTGTGCCGCATTGCTTCAGGGAGAGTGATGATCACTTGCTCATCTCTCACTCCTAGGGTCATCTTGCCACCCTTAACATCAATTAAAGCACCGGATGTGTTAAGGAAAGGGCAGCCAAGAATTATGGGAACCTCCACATCATCGTCCACATCTAGTATAATGAAGTACATCAGAATGATAGGTTTATCAACCCTAACAAGAACATCTTCAACTACCCCTCGTGGCCTTCGCATTGAACGGTCGGCAAGTTGTAGGGTCATGCACGTGGGTCTCAAATCTTCCAACGCCAACTTCAGAAATAACTTATACGGCATCACATTGATGCTCGCCACCGAGTCGGCCAATGCATTTTCTTGTATTCCATCACCAAGCACACATGGAATAATGAAACTACTGGGATCAGTGAGTTTTTTTGGCAGTTTCTTTTGGATCAAAGTAGAGCAGTTCCCTATCAGAGTCACAGAATCCAATTCTTCCAATTTTCTTTTATTCGTCATGAGATTCTTCATAAATTTGGCATACTTGGGTATTTGGGATAAGACCTCAACCAATGGGATGTTGATGTGGAGTTGCTTGAATATGTTCAAAAATTTTTTAAATTTGGCATTCTCCTTGTCTTGTTTCAGTCTTGATGGGTAAGGCACAACGGGCTTGTACTCCTTTTCCTTCGGAACCGGGGGTTGGTGAACATCTTCCTTGTACTTCTTCTTACCTTCATCACTACCATCATTCCTTAAGTCAGGGTCTTCTAGTGCGGTTACCCTATCATTGGAAGCACTTGGGCTCCTCTCAACCCTTGCCTCCAACTGCTTCCCGCTCCTTAATGTGACCGCCTTCAAGTGTTCTCTCTGGTTGATTTCAGTGTTACTTGGCAAACTACCTGAGGGTCGATCAGATTGTGCTCTGGCAAGTTGTCCAACCTGGTTCTCAAGAGACTGAATAGAGGCTTCGACATTTCTCAATACAGTACCGAACTCATCTAACTTTTTTCCACCCTGAAACCTTATTTCAGTATTAATCATGAATTTAGCCAACACATCCTTGGTGGTGTACATTCTTTCTTGTTGCAGAGGTGCTTGGTATTGGTTTGATTGAAGTGGCGGAGGTCTCTGCTGTACTTGCCATTGGCCCCATGACATGTTTGGGTGGTTCCTCCACCCCGAGTTATAGGTGTTGCCATATTGATTTCCCGGTCCTCTAGGTCCACCACCAATGTAGTCAACATTTTCTACAGGTGCCGAGGGGGCAATGAATATAGGACATTGAGAGGATGCATGCCCGGCACCACAAGTATCACAAGACATCAGTAGTTTAGGAACAGAACTGGTCTGCAATAAGAGCTGATCAACTTTTTGCACTAAGGCGTCAACCTTTGCAGCCAAAGCGGTTTGCTCACTAACTTCATAAATTCCTGCCGCTTTTGGGGCTTTCTGCCTAGTGCTCCAATGGCACTCGTTACTGGCCATATCTTCAATTAATTTTTTGGCCTCCTCAGGGAGTTTATTGCTCAGTGAGCCACCTGTTGCAGCATCTATGAGTTATCTTGATGCATAATTCATCCCGTTACAGAACATTTGCATCCTCATCCAAGCAGGGAATCCATGGTGAGGACACTTGTGCAGGAGATCCTTGAATCTTTCGTGTGCTTCAAATAGTGTTTCACTGTCCCCCTATCTAAAAGATGAAATCTCTTGTCTCAGTCGCGCGGCCTTGCTTGGTGGGAAATAACGGACAAGAAAATTCTCAACCATCTCTCTCCATGTAGTGATCGATCAAGAGGCCAAAGAAGTAAGCCAACGATATGCCATTCCTCTCAAACTGAACGGGAACAACCTCAATCTTATGGCGTCGTCGGACACTGAGTTAATCTTGAAGGTAGAGCAAATTTGGAGGAAACGGGACAGGTGGGCGTGTGGGTCTTCATCGGCCAACCCATCTAATTGAATTGAATTCTGAATCATTACAATTGTGCTCGCCTTAATTTCAAAATTATTAGCCAGCACTGTAGGCGCTTGCACACTGAATTCTTCCCCTGTAAACTGAGGTCTCTCATAATCGGACAAAGTTCTTCTTGGTTTGTCCATCACAGATGGTTCACTAGATTCAACCCGAATTTCTTGTTGCCTTGAACTTTCTGTTACTTCTCTCAACCGTTGATGCAAAGTTCGCTCAATTTCGTCGTCAGGATCAACTAAATTTGCTTGACTTACTCTTGTCATAAGATAGGTACCTCACAAGATAACAAGAGCCAAAACTTAGAAACTGAAGAAAATGAGGAAATGAAAATGCAATAGAAAGAATGGTGAAATATATACAATGATAGAAAATAAGAAACAAAACAATGACCAAATCAACCAACTCTAAGTTTTCCGGATATTTCTCGTGGATCCTGGCTACGGCGCCAAAATCTTAGTGATTCAACCCACAAGTGCACGGAGTCGTCAAGTAATACCCCTCACGAACGCGCAAGGGGGTCGTATTCCCAAGGGCCCGAGAATCTACCCTTACTTTCTCTTCGTATGATTGTTTGACCGATCAATACAAGTGTTGTGCAAAGAAAAGTCAAAAGACAATTAACATGCAAGAGAATTACTCTAAGGCGGAGGCAATAATCGGAGGGTGATGAGTGTCGTGCGACAAGCTAAAAAGCTAGCACGCAATTACCCAGCCGCAAGTGCACGGGTTGCCAAATAATAACCTTTCATGTGAACACGAGAGGGTCGTATTCCCAAGGGCCCCGAGATCTACTATTACATCCTTTTGGGGTACACTTTCTAGTTGATCGAAATAGGGTTTTTGCAATTGTAAAGGTTAAGAATGATAAAACAAATAAGAAAATAAAAGTAGGACAAAGCCCGATCCGAGCAATGATTGAGGTGAAGAATCGAGGAGTTTAGGAAGCCCTCGGGCGAGGATTCCCCCGGGAGGAGAATAAGTACGGATGACAATGACAATCAAAATAATACGGTTGACTTGGTTTTGGTCCGCTAGACTCGGATATCGACTACCCCAGAACCTCCGTAGTATAGCCCTAATACAGTACGAGTTCTTCTATCCAGAAGATACTCCTACGATGTCAATGAGAGCAAGGAGTCTCGATTAGGGTTAATCTAATGAACACTTTCGGCTAAATTAACCCTAAATGCATGGAAGGCTACTAACACCTGGAACTTCCGGTATAATAGTATAATGAGTCCCTCTTTAACCATCACAAGATCTAATACAAGCTAGCATCCCCCCAAACAAGTATCATTCATAATCAATTCTACGGAAACCATCCATTGTAGAATGAACAAGATAGTGATGAATTAAAACCAAACAAACAAGCCACACATTCATTCAATAAGTAAAAGAGTCATCTATACAAAGTCTCCTCCCAAGGTTCACCGGGAGCCTGGTGGCCTTAGGAGTTTAGTTCGGCATTACAAAATAGAGGAGTTCACAATACATAAGGTTCATCAAACAAACAACAAGAAAACTCCCCTCGAAATATCGACTAAGGGTTGATGATGTAGCTCGTCGGATCCGCGCCGCCGAGCTCTTTGATGCTTGTCAGTATTCTCCCCTTTCTTCTCTCCTTCAATTCCCACCGAATTCACCTCCGGAATGATAGAGAATTAGCCTGATGGAGTGAGGGAACCGGATGAGAGCCAACAGCCTAAGAATGCCCTCCAAAACCCTTGAAGAGCGGTCTAAGTACCCTGAAGCTGTGCGGGTCGGTGCAGTGACCGCACAGCCTTTTGGCTGTGCTGTGTGGCTCGTGTGCGGGGCAGCACATAAGCCGCATAGGCTTCTGGCTATGCTGTGCGGCTTATGTGCGGGGCTGCAAACAAGCCGTACAGTCTTCCGGCTGTGCTGTGCGGATAGTGTGCGGCCCTGCGCATAGGCCGCACAGGCATCTGCCTGGTACATGCGGCCAGTGTATGGGGCTGCACAATGGCCTCACAGATGCTTCAGAATGAGCTTCGCATGCATTCCTTAGTGTCCGGAGCATGTAACGATCTTCTTTCTTCGTCATTTCCTTCCGGAATGACTCAGATACCTATCTTTATTGCGAAAACCATCCACGAAGCCCTGAAATGAAAATAAATGCATCAAGCGCACCAAATGTCATCAAAATAAATACAAGTTGCATGAAAGTAAATAAATTTTATCGCTGAAATATGATGTATTTAGGCACTTATCAAATACCCCCCACTTTAGTATTTGCTTGCCCCAAGTAAATAGACATGAGGAACAGGAGAGACTGATAAGTGACTAAATGCAAAACCTCAGGCTAGTAAATAGTATTAAAGCAAAAGTAGAACTCAAAACACCAAGCCAGGACCACTTAAGACTCTCCATGCATCCATTGGCTGTATCATGATGATGTGTGGGTGCAATCTCCCTAGTTCAAAACCCCGTAGTCCAAACAAGGAAGACAGGACCCTGAGGACCACTTCTCAAGGGTAATTCACGCCACTCAGTGGAATTCGGCCTTAAGATGGTAGGGATACTCCTAGTGAACCCCCAAAGATCTTTCCTCTTTTATTCGAACAAAAACCAGTCATAAAACATTATTTTGCTATATAAACATGTTTTAATTTTACTTTGAGATAACATGAACTTGAAATCCACATTACCTGGAGCTTTGCACGTTCAAGTACACGCGCTCATGCCTTTACAGCTTTTGACGAGGGGAACACTCTGTTTAGGAGGAAGAACCCCAGGTTAGTTCTCTAGTAGGGCAGAGGAGCACTGTCTCGCTTTTTTTTTTTTTTTTTTTTGCCAGATTGTAAGAAAAATGAAGAGGAAAGTCCTTAAGAGCTTATTAGAGAGCATGCCTAACATACCAAGGCACGAAACCACTAGAATGGTTTAGCATTAAGAGGGTCACGAAGGTAACTGTTGTTCCTCGCCTAGGTGTCCAGGGTTCTACCTAGGGGAAAAGTGCAAGGAATGCCAAGAATGACACGAAAATCTTAAGTGTGCAGGGTCACAAATAGCTTAGCATCTATCATAGTTTCATGCTATAATACATTCACAACTAGGCATGCCGTCCTTGGTTTAACAATCATGCAACAAAATAGAAATTTTCATCCAAGTTTACACAAAAAATGAGTAGAACAAACATGCACATCCATCCCCCACTTAGAGTAGAACATTGCTCTCAATGTACCTAATTCAGTAGAGAAAATAAATTATGCAGTGAAAATAAAGAGGGTGGGCTCATGAACTTCCCCGAAAGGAGTGTTGTGACTCGTGGAGCAAGAGTTCGGGGTGGCTTTGCAAAATACCCCAGAAGTTGGAGAGAAGAAAACATATGACGTCCAATTCATCCTGCACAGAGAAAAGACACCGAATCAAGCATCCATCAACCACACAAAAGTAAAGTACGGAAATACATAACCTTACACAAGTTCATAACCTAAAGTGGAATACAACAAAAAGTGGTAGTGGTAGGCCCAAATCCACTCGACTACAACAAAAACAAAGAACACACAAAAGCACACTAAACGCAGGAAAATAAAACTAAAGAAGAAAAGAGCTCTAATCCCAGTTGTCCTAGTTGTCGGTGGAAGCAGGTGGCTCTGAGGCATTTGGAGACGAGGGGGGGTTGTAGTAGGGCGATGATGTGCTGCTGGCCCCGAAGAATGTCCTGCTGCCCCTGTATAAATCGGGCGATGTCTTCCCCCTATTGCCGTTGAATGTCGCGTAAGGCTTGGCGCTCGTGATGCAACTCAGACAGGGTAAAGGAACTATCGGTGCGTGGCTGTGACTGTCCACCCCTAGGTGCATTGGTGTCTTTGTCAGACTCCGACGAAGTGTCCGCGTGAGGTGCGAGGGTATAGGAGGACCCGCGGTGCCGCACAAGGCCTATAGCTCGAAGAACCTGAATTCCGAGCGCAACTTATCCCCTAACTCTCTCCATAGAGCGGATGCGGCCTAAGGCACCCAACCCGCGCACTAGGCGAGTGACATAAGGTCCTGCGAAGATGATCCCAACAGGTGGATGCTGATTATGACGCAAGCTATATTGATGGTGTAGCGGTTTATCATGCTATACATGATTAGCAAATCCATTCGAGATACCATCCCTGTGTTATCAGCTCGGCCTGTCAGAGATCGGCTCAATAACACATGAATATATCTGTGAGCTGGGTTACGGAGAAGGGAGGCCTTCTTGGAGTGTTGGCCAGCAACAGTGGTGATAGTGTGCCAAAAATACCGTGGTTCGATATGCGCAGGAAATTCAAGAGGAAGGCCAGGATAGTCCATGCCCCGAAGGAAATTGTGGTCGTAAATCCCCAGATAATTTGCGAAATCCTGAAAACTGATAAATTTGTGCTCACCATGAACTTGGAATGTGATGCCACCCGGGCGACTGAAACGGGCAAATGTACGGTTTACTTCAAGCATGCTCAAAACCTCCAATGTGAGTTCACGATATACAAGCTCATCGATATCAAGAACCACAAGCCAAAGATCAAACACAACCAGTTGTCGAACGTCATCAGCGAGCCCTAACTTCTCAAGCACTGCCCTATCAATGACACGAGTTTGACCAAAGGGTTTGGAACGGAGGTTTTCATAGCGTTCTTGAAATATTTCGTTGTCGAAATGCAGATTGGTAGGCGCGCTCGCACCAGCTCTTCCGCGTGACGTGCTCACACTAGCTCTTTCACGTTTTCCCACCGCGGATACGATCGACATGAATCCTACAATGGAGAGGTAAAGATTAAGCTTGGACATGATTCCCCCAAGTAAGATAGAAATTAAGGATTAGAAAAGTCTAGTACTTCCTCTTGAATAAGCTTAAAGCATACAACAACACAGGACTTTGTATAGTACCAACAAGCTGGCACGAAGGAATGGAGAGTAAACACCTTCAAGAGCAAGGATAACCAGAAGATGGGAGTAAGGAGCATACCTTGCAAAATTACTCAAAGAGAATGAATGGAGCTTCTAGGGCGAGATGAAGACTCAAAAGGAATGTGTTTGTGATGTAAGAGGATGAGAGGGGTCGGGTGGAGATGTATAAATGTGAACAAGAGTGGACAAGTGGCAGCATCTTTGCCACTTGTCACTCAAAGGGATGGGTGGCAGCGCGACATGTGTGGTTTATGTCCGGGTCCGCACATCAACCGCACACGGCTCTGCCTGTGTTGTACGGTAGATGTGCGGTGCCGCACATGGACCGCACAAGGCTCTGGCCGGGTTGTGTGGTCGATGTGCGGGTCTGCGCATGGACCGCACACAGTTCTGCCCATGTTGTACGATCGGTGCGTAGGACAGCACACCAACCGCACAAAGGCAACAATCAAGTTAAAAACTAGTCTGGAAGAAGCTCACACACATAGTAAGGCCAAAAGGAAACAAGAAACAAGCAACAAAATGTAGGGGAGGTATGTACATGCCAAAATGATGATGAATTGACGACACACAAACAAAACTCAAAGGGTAAGAACAAGTCCAACAATCAACAAATCAATAAACTAAAATCAAAAGACAGTTGCAATGATAAGAAAAACTTTGGACAGTCTACCAAAAGTGCTCGTTAGTGTCATGAGCTCGATGATTATTGCTGCAAAGTTAGTGCGGGTCAAAAGGAAAGATTTTACCTGACATGTCAGAAAGTGTTGAGCTCTTACCAAAGTATGGTTTGAGGCGATGTCCATTTACCTTGAGCTGACTTTTTTCTGGATGAAGAATTTCAATTACTCCTTAGGACGAGACATTAGTGACAGTGTATGGTCCTGACCATCGCGATTTAAGCTTCCCCGAAAATAACCGCAGTCGTGCGTTGTATAGAAATACTTGATCTCCTTCCTCAAATCTCTTGTCTTGCTGCACGTGTTTATCATGGTACTGTTTCACCTTGTCTTTGTAAAATTTTGAATTTTTGTAAGCCAGCGTCCGCCATTCATCAAGTTCATTCAACTGTAATTTCCTTTTTTCACCAACCAAGTTGAAGTCAAAATTTAATAATTTGGTTGCCCAGTAAGCCTTGTGCTCAAGTTCTACTAGCAGGTGGCATTCCTTGCCATAGACTAATCGATAAGGTGTGCGATAAGCCCATAATGCATCATCTAAATGATCCACCCAATCCTTACGATGATGAGCGACGTTTTTTCTAGAATTCTTTTGAGTTCTCTGTTAGAGACTTCGGCCTAACCACTAGTTTGTGGGTGATAGGCAGTAGATGAGTAATGAGAGACGCCATATCTTTTTAGAATTTTGGCAAAATATGAATTGCAAAAATGTGCTCCTCTGTCACTGATGATTGCTCGCGGCGCTCCAAAACTCAAGAACAATCTCTTCAAGAATTGCACAACAACTCGAGCGTCATTAGATGGTAGCGACTGAGCCTCCACCCAACGGGAGGCATAATCTACTGCAACCAAATTAAACTTATGCCCCTGCGAATTTGGGAATGGCCCATGAAATCTATTCCCCACACATCAAAAATTTCACAAACTTAGATGGCATTCTGGGGCATCTCATCCCGCCACAAAATATTCCCCATTCTTTGGCAACGGTCACAAGTTTGCACATGTTTTTGTGTATCCTGAAAGATGGTAGGTCAAAAGAATCCGGCATCTAGAATTTTTTTAGCTGTTCGGTTGGTGTCGTAGTGTCCTCCAGTTGGTCCTTCATGAAGTGCTTTATGATGTCTAGTCCTTCTTCCTGTGATACACAACACCTCACCATTTGATCAGCACAAACACGGAACAAGTAAGGCTCTTCCCAAATGTGATGCTTAAGATCGGAGAAAAATGTCTTCTTTTGCTGATAGCTGAACCAAATGGGAAGGACGCCAGCCACTAAGTAGTTAGCGATGTCCGTAAACCAAGGTGGCTCATTATCTTACACCGTATGAACTTGGAAGAGTTGCTTTGCAGGGAAAGAGTCATTAATTTCCATGTCCCCTGATGAAGATGGGTGGCTGTTCTCTAATCGAGATAGATGATCAGCAGCTAAATTCTTAGCGCCCCACTTATCTTTAATTTCCAAATCAAACTCCTGAAGCAGTAACACCCAATGGATTAGGAGTGGTTTGGCATCGATCTTAGTTAGGAGGTACCGAAGGGCCGAATGGTCAGTGTACACCACCACCTTAGAAAGTACCAAATATGGTCGGGATTTGTCGAAAGCGAAAACCACGGCGAGGAGATCCTTTTCAGTGGTGGTGTAATTCTCCTGTGCCTCCGTGAGAGTTTTGCTCGCATAACAAATCAAGTGAAAGTGATTGTTCCTCCTCTGTCCTAATACTGCTTCCACAGCATGATCGCTGGTGTCACACATTAGCTCGAATGGTAGTCCCCAATTCGGAGTGATTAAGATCGGTGCATGAGTGAGCCAATTTTTCAATATTGTGAAAGCAGCCAAGCATTCCGGGGTAAAATTGAATGGCGTGTCTTTTTCGAGGAGCATGGTTAATGGTTTTGCAATCTTTGAGAAGTCCCGAATGAATCTCCTGTAAAACCCCACATGACCTAAGAAACTCCTGATGGTCCTGACCGATGATGGAGGGGGAAGCTTCTCAATGGCTGGAATCTTTGCCTTATCAACTTCAATGCCCCCGCTAGAAATCTTATGTCCCAGAACTATTCCTTCTTTTACCATGAAATGGCATTTCTCCCAACTCAGAACTAGGTTGGTCTCTTCACATCTTTTTAGTACATGCTCCAAGTTCCTCAAACACAATTCCAAAGAGTGGGCATACACTGAAAAAATTGTCCATGAAGACTTTCATGGAATTCTCAACCATGTCTTCAAAGATGGTGAGCATGCAGCGTTGAAAAGTGGCAGGGGCATTGCATAGCCCAAAAGGCATCCTACGATAAGCAAAAGTGCCGTACGGACAGGTGAAGGTTGTCTTCTCTTGATCCTCCAGGGCTATAGGTATTTGGAAATACCCAGAGAAACCATCAAGGAAGCAGTAGTACTCATGGCCGGCCAACCTTTCAAGCATCTGATCAATGAAAGGTAGAGGAAAGTGATCTTTTCGAGTGGCATCGTTCAGCTTCCTGTAGTCGATACAGACCCGCCAACCCGTCACTGGTCGAGTAGGGATGAGCTCATTCTTTTCATTAGTTGCCACTATCATACCCCCTTTTTTTGGGACCACCTGCGTCGGGCTAACCCACGCACTATTAGAGATTGGATAAATGATACAAGCATCTAATAACTTGATAACTTCAGCTTTTACTACTTCTTTCATGTTTGGGTTTAGCCTCCTTTGTAGCAGCGCTGATGGTTTGTAGTTATCTTCCATTAAGATCTTGTGTGTGCAGAAGGATGGGTTTATTCCTCTGATGTCAGAGATTTTCCAAGCCAAGGCTCTCTTATGTCTCCCCAACACTTTCAAAAGGGCACTCTTTTGCTCTGCTGACATATCAAATGACACAATAATAGGCAGCCTAGAGTTCATCTCAAGAAATGCATGCTCAAGGTGTGGGGGTAATTCCTTTAATTCCAACTCTGATAGTTCTTCAATTGATGGCTTCAACCTGTTCATGTTATCCTGCTGTACTCTTTCAAACTCTTTCAATTCGTCTGTAGAGCTATCAGAGTCGGACCCCTGTGGATTTCAAAAAAAACTTCCTCGGGCTCTGGTTTACGCCTCTTCTCAGTGGTAAGATCGGTTCGTAGGTTGTGGACCTCACTTTGGACAACATCACTGTACATGGTCTCATTCATTAATTGGCGAAAGACTTCAATGTTGCTGAAGTTTCTGCTTTCCCACCCCACGGTGGCCAAATCAAATACCTCCTAATGAGTCAAAAACCGCTTTGTCAATTGATCTAAATAGTAGGCAGTGGGTTCACACAGGTACGAATCCATTGATGTACGGCCGAGTAAAGGGGTACATGTGAAAAGGTAGTCGAAAAGATAAATGATAAGTGCTCGTGTTATAGTAATGCGAAGTGTTATTATCTTGCAATGAGCATTGATTTAATCAAATTTCATCACTAAAAAGTGTGCAATTGTTTACTTTTGTGCATTGTAGGGTTGTGAAGATAAAATGAAGGAAAGGAACGAAGTTAGATCGTGTTTGCCATTGTTGGAAAGATTTTCGGACTAAGCAAGGAACGAGGCATGAGCATAGACTTGTGAGTGTGTGCCAACCTCCTTTGGAGGGGCACAAGGCAGTCACATTCATAATAAGTCTAGCTCATGCTAACAATGAAGACTTCACCAACTAGAAGACTCGAAGCAATCGGCACGATCTACCGTTGATTGTGTGCCCAATTCAACGGCCTCGATGAAGAACGACGAATTCGGGAGCGTTTCCGCACAGTACTGTAGAAGCAATGTAGCAAAATGTTGCAGGAAAACACTGTAGCAAGTTACTGTTTACTGTCGGCCGGAATTCAGCATTCCAGAAATTTCACATGGGCGTGTGGAAATTCCACACGGCCGTGTGAAATCCCGATTTCAGCAATTTTAAAGCCGTGACTCAACATTATAAAAGCCCGATTTGGAGACTTTTTGAGAGATCTTTTGACCTATCTTTCTCCCCAACTTTTGGAGTGCGGCTAGGGTTTTGGAAAGGACTTCGTGGAGGTTTAGAGCGTGTCTTCGGCATCATCACCGATGTCCGGTGACCGCACAAGACCACGGGCACACTATACGCAAGGGGGTTTTCATCGATGTCTTTATTTTGTGCTTTCTTATATACTTTGATGAACATGTATAGCTCCATGAGGAGCTAAGCCCCTTGTGGGTATTCGTACTTGTAAACTCTGGGGTTATCATGTTTCTTTGACATTGTTATTATGCTTTTCCATTATTGATGAATAAGAATTGAGTTTCAATCTTGATTTTATCTTGCTATTGTTTTCCCTTAGATGTGACACTAGGGTTGAGAACAATCTAGGTTTTCCTTGGGAGGTGTGACAACTCTTATAGGATTAGACTTTTTAAGATTGAAGAGGGTTGAGAGGGAGAGTTGTGAGGTAGCGATGTACTCCTTTCCCCTCCGGTGTGATTTCTCCCTACCTCTGTTTCCTTGATTTATTAGCGGTCGAGATAGAGTGAAGTGCTAGGTAGATATACTCCCCTGGGGCTTAGTTACGCGAATAACAGAGTGAAGGGTTGAAGTGAATCCTACGCACTGGGGCTTAATCGAGACTAGGGTTCTTTCTCCGTGACCAAAGGGTTAGAACTACACATAGGAACAGGTTTTATCACTAGGAGTCCCTAGAACTTAATGCAATTCCACGTAGTGTGAGGTTTAGGTAGATGTACTCCCCTGGGGCTTAATCATGCGAGCGATAGACTGAAGGATCGATGTGAATCCTAATACCGTGGCATAATATTGGGGTAAGTCACGGTTGTCCTTAGGTTTGGTACCGTGAGTCTGAGGATTTCCTCGACTCAATTGGCATCAATAGGAAAGTATAATAGCATAGTCTTGCACTAGAAGCATAGATCCTAGAGGTAGCTTATCCGGATACCCCGCTTCATTCATTGTTAAATCCTCTCTATTCTCTTTTACTTGCAATTTCTCATCTTCCATCTTTCTATTTAATTTTTCTTCTTTTAGTATAATTGTTTCCATAATTCACTCATCGAATCAATTGATCACTTTTCCGTACTTCACATAGTTTTAATAGTGAAATCTCGTATTCTAACTCCCTATTCCCTGTGGATTCGACTACCCTTTCACCGGGGTAACTTTTATTACTTCGACAAACCCGTGAACTTTTGGGCCGCCTGTCAAAGTTTTTGGCGCCGTTGCCGGGGAATAGGCATTTTAGATATTTGTTTTTCACTATTTTAGCCATTCACTTCACTTTCTATTCCACACTTTCTTCATCTATCATTGTTCTTACTTTTCTTTCCTTTGCTTTGGTTTCAGGTTATGACCCGTGGGAACCCTTCGATTCTTGTTGAAGGAGACCCGGACATTGGAAAAAGAGCACATCGCAAGGGTAAAGAGCCTGTGCAAGAAGCTTCGAATCAAGTCGATATTGAGACAGAAGGGTCAGAAACAATGGCAGAACAGAATGAACAGCAGAGGACATTGTCCGATTTTGCTAGACCCGCAGTCATGGGGACCCAATCGAGCAATGTGAGGCCCCCAATCACGGCTATGAACTTCAAATTGAAGCTGTTGTTCATCCAAATGTTACAACAGTCCGCACAATTTAATGGGTTGGCCGATGAAGATCCCAACAGTCACATAGAGAATTTCCTTGAAGTGTGCGACATGTTGAAGATTAATGGAGTGATGGACGACGCGATTCATTTGAGAACCTTCCCATTTTCATTAAAGGGAAAAGCAAGACATTGGTGATGATGTGCTATCCCGCAAGTGCACGGGTCATCAAGTAATACCCTGTGCGTGACACAGGGGTCATATTCCCTGGGGCCCGAGAAGCTACCCTTACTTCCTTATTACAATATTGTTTGACCGATTCGATTCAAAAGAGTGAATAAGATGCAAAGAAGTTAAAGAAGTAAATAACCAAACCAAACATATGAGGGCAAAATACGGGGTAGAAATAGGGCTAGGAGTGGTCACGGATGAGGATTCATAGACACGCCCATGGGCAAAATACGGGGTAGAAATAGGGCTAGGAGTGGTCACATTCACAATAAGTCTAGCTCATGCTAACAATGAAGACTTCACCAATTAGAAGACTCGAAGCAATTGGCACGATCTACCGTTGATTGTGTGCCCAATTCAACGGCCTCGATGAAGAACGATGAATTCGGGAGCGTTTCGGCACAGTCCTGTAGAAGCATTGTAGCAAATTACGACAACGAAAGCACTGTAGCAAGTTACTGTTTACTGTCAGCCGGAATTCAGCATTCCAGAAATTTCACATGGGCGTGTGGAAATTCCACACAGCCGTGTGAAATCCCGATTTTAGCAATTTTAAAGCCGCGACTCAACATTATAAAAGCCCGATTTGGAGACTTTTTGAGATATCTTTTGACCTATCTTTCTCCCCAACTTCTGGAGTGCGGCTAGGGTTTTGGAGAGGACTTCGTGGAGGTTTAGAGCGCGTCTTCAGCATCGTCACCGACGTCCGGTGACCGCACAAGACCACGGCCACACCATACGCAAGGGGGTTTTCATCGATGTCTTTATTTTGTGCTTTCTTATATACTTTGATGAACATGTATAGCTCCATGAGGAGATAAACCCCTTGTGGGTATTCGGACTTGCAAACTCTAGGGTTATTATGTTTCTTTGACATTGTTATTATGTTTTTCCATTATTGATGAATAAGAATTGAGTTTCAATCTTTATTTTATCTTGCTATTGTTTTCCCCTAGATGTGACACTAAGGTCGAGAACAATCTAGGTTTTCCTTGGGAGGTGTGACAACTCCTTAACATGACCCCTTGCATGTATCCTGCAAGTGCACGGGTTTGTCGAAGTAATAAATTTACCCAGGTGAGTGGGTAGTCGAATCCACAGGGAATAGGGAATTTAAATACGAGATTTCACTAATTAAGCTATGCGGAGTACGGAAAAGCAATAGTAGGATCAATGAGTGAATATAGAATAAAGTAGAATGAAAGACAAGAAATTAAATAGAAAGATGGAAGATGAGAGAGTGCAAGTAAAAGAGAATAGAGAGGACTAGTAATGAATGAAATAGGGCATCCGGACAAGCTATCTCTAGGGTCTATGTTTCTAGTGCAGGACTATGCTATTATACTTTCCTATTGATGTTTAATCGAGTCGAGGATATCCTAAAACTCACGGTCCCAAACCTAAGGACAACCGTGACTAACCCCAACACTATGCCCCGGTATTAGGATTTACGTCATCCTTCACTCTGTCGCATGCACGACTAAGCCCCAGGGGAGTATATCTACTTTAACCTCACACTACGTGGGATTGCTTTGAGCTCTAGGGATTCCTAATGGTAAAACCTGTTCCTATGTGTAGTTCTAACCCTTTGGTCCAGGTGGAAGAACTCTAGTCTAGATTAAGCCCCAGTGCATAGGATTCACTTCAACCCTTCACTCTGTTACTTGCGTAATTAAGCCCAGGGGAGTTTATCTGCCTAGCACTTCACTCTATTTCGACCGCTATGAAATCAAGGAAACGGAGGTAGGGAGAAACCATGTCGGACGGGAAAGGGGTACATCACTACCTCACAACTCTCCCTCTCAACCCTCTTCAATCTTAAGTAGTCTAATCCTAAGGAGTTATCACACCTCTAAAAGGAAACCTAAATTGTTCTCAATCCTAGTGTCATATCTAAGAGAAAACATTAGCAAGATGAAATTAAGATTGAAACTCAATTTTATTCATCAATAATGGAAAAGTATAATAACAATGTCAAAGAAACATAATAACCCTAGAGTTTACAAGTCCGAATACCCTTAAGGGGTTTAGCTTCTCATGGAGCTATACATGTTCATCAATGTATGAAAGAAAGCACAAAATAAGGACATCAATGAAAACCCCCTTGCGTATGTTGTGGCCGTGGTCTTGTGCGGCCCTCGAACGTCGTTGACGATGCCGATGACTCGCGCTAAACCTCGACGAAATCCTCTCCGAAACCCTAGCCGCACTCCCCAAGTTGAAGAGAAAGATAGGTCAAAAGATATCCCAAAAGGTCTCCAAAATCGCCTTTTATAATGTTGAATCGCGGCTTTAAAATTTGACTTATCGGGGGCTTCACAAGGCCGTGTGGAATTAACACACGGGCGTGTGAAGTTTCTGTCTGCTGAAAAATTAATTCACACGGCCGTGTGTTAATTCCACACACCCGTGTGAATTCTCTGGAATTCTGAATTTCGGCCAAAAGTAAACAGTAACTTGCTACAGTGTTTTCCTACGATAACGAGCTACAGTACTCGCCCGAAACACTCCCGAATCCGTCGTTCTTCATCGAGGCCATTTAATTGGGCACACAATCAATGGTAGATCGTGTCGATTGCTTCAATTCTCCTTCTTGTTGAAGTTCTCCTAAGCCACACGAGTTAGACCTGTTGTGAATGTGACTGCCTTTGTGGCCCTCCAAAGGAGGTTAGCACACACTCACAAGTCCATGCTCGTGTCTTGTTCCGTACTTGCTCCAAAAACTTCCCAACATCAGCGAACATGACCTAATTTCGTTCTTCTTCTCCAATTTAGCTCCACAAACCTTCAATGCACAAGAATACACAAATGCACGCCATTTAGTGATAAAAACTGATAAAAGATATGCTCATTGTAAGATAATAACGCTTCGCGGTACTATAACACAAGCACTTATCAAATCCCCCCACACTTAAGCTTTTGCTTGTCCTCAAGCAAAATAGAATGTGAAGTACTTGGGAAGAACAATTGAAAGTGCTCGGCCTTAGGTTCACCAAAAGTATGCAAAAGAAGCATTCTACAAGTCAGGGGAAATTAAAACATTGCATAAAATTACCATTGTTCTAGCTAAAAACTCGAATCAAAAAGGACAATAACTCGACGACGTGAAGTGTGTGCGAATTCACTCAAGAGAACCAACGAGTACTCCTCAAACTCTTGTTACAAGGACTTATTTATATATACAAAGTAAGGAAGTAGTAGCTTCACTCAACCTCTAAGGTAACCCTTTCCTAAGCGGCCTCCAAAGGTGGCTTTCACACTTTCGAGGAGGTAGCTCTTTCTACAGGGGTAGTAGCTTTCACGCTTCCCATGAGATAGCTCTTTCTCTCATTAGGGCATAACTTGTATCCGACTTATGAGAGTAGCTACATACTTCATAGGAGGTAGCTCTTTCTACTCCAAATGCAAAGATAAAAGCTAGATTAATATTCACAAGCTCATAATAATATTTTTTTTTTAAATTTTTTTAAATTTTTTTTAACTACATAGAACTTCACAACTTACTAAAGTAATACTAAACTAGTCCTTTAACCTTCGAGTTTGAGTTTCCAAAAGATTTCAAAAGTGAGTAGTGCAATAAGATGTAATCGAGCGAAAATTCCCTAAAAATTCAAGTGAAAACTAGAGCATGATAGGACACAATGTTAAAAATTCTCCCAAACTATAAGAATACAACTGTTGCAACTAAGGTGAACCGCAATAGGCTAGATGAGCATGGACAATTGAACGCACAAGTAAAAGTGTGTGCAATGTGAACTCCCCCCCACACTTAAGATGTACATTGTCCCCAATGTACGTATGCAAGCACAATTATAAGTAGCAAATAAAAACAAATAGTGTGGGAGTGGGCAATTGAAACATTACTCCCCTGAATTCCAAGTGTTGCGTTTGACTGAGCTAGGTCATTGAGAGTTGAGTCTCAATGGTTTGTGGAGCACACACGGTCCTATGACCGTGCCAATGACTGTTCCTCAAAATCCTTACATCCAAGACCATCTGCGCACACATACACAAGGGTTCAGTATAGCTCAATAAAACTCGAGTATATAAAATATGAAGCAATGAATACAACTCGAGATAAAAGAAAAGAAAAATAAAAGATAAACTTAGAAGGATAATCCTTTATGAGTACTACAAGTCCAAAATAAAATAAAAAGTACAAAAATGAAAATCAAAAGCAATAAATACTAAAACTAAGACTCCTCGGCGTCGGTGTCCTGGATAGTGGCTTCTGGTACTGCTGGAGGCTCTGGAGATGTAGGTGGATCTACTGATGCTGGAGGAGATGGTGGTGGAGGAGTGGGGTCTCTGGGTCGGGCCACAGATGGTACTGACACGGCCTGCTCTAGAAGTCTCTGTATGGTGTCAAGCCGTGCCATAGTCTCTGCATGCTGTGCAACCTGTGCGGCCCTGATCTCGGCCTGCTCTGCCTGTAGTACGCCCACTGCGCTCTCGAGGCGCTCCAACCTGTCCTGGCCCTGAGAGGGCGAGAACATGCGCACCGGAGATGGCTCCGGCGCGGTGGGTGGTGCCTGTGTCTCTGTATCTATCGGAGGTGGCTCTAACACTGCCTGTGACCCCTTGGCCTGATCTGTCTGGGGTATGATCCATGTGTAGGTCCCTGGTCCTGCTCTGGAGACCATCCCCATCTGTCTCAATGTCTCAATACTAAGGGGGACTGGTGTACTGATCTTCTCGGCCCCCCGAACTGCATCTCTAAGCCCCAACCCAATAATCAATCGGGTGATGTACGGGCCTGCGAAGATAACTCCGATCCTGTGGTACTGACCCTGGTGGCGGATGTACTCGGCGACAATGTACCCAAGGTGGAGTCGCTCGCTCTCCACCATCGAATACAAGTACAAGAGCTCCTGACGGCTCAAGACCCCTGTACTGTCCCCTCTGCCACTCACTGACCTGTTGAGTACGGCGTGGATGTATCTGTGAGATGTCCTGGTCAAGCAAGTGGCCTTGGAAACCCCAGGCTCGTACTGGCCCTGACCACATAATCGACTGTATGCGCGCTGGGGGGTCAGGGTGCCAGGGTAATCTGTGGGGAGCAGTGCGTACTCTACTGTCTCAGTGTACGCCTCGTCGTATAACCCCATCCGCACTGAGAACTGGGTCATGCTCAAAGTAAAATGTCGACCAAGGGCACGGAACTGAATAGTGGAATCTTCAGTGAACCTGTCGTACCCCCGATCGAACTCAAATGATGCCAGAACCTCTAAAGTAAGTGACCTGATCGCGGGATCTCTGATAGATAATAGACGACTCCAGCTACCAACCGCGAGCAACTCCTCAATCTCGTCGGCAATAGCATCTCCTCCCTACACTCCTCTAACTGCACTCAAATCAGCGTATCGCGTCTGTCCGAATCATAGTGTGGACAATCTATCAAACCTGGTCTGGTGCTCAGTTATACTGAATTCGGACTCCGTTGGAGGGGGTGTAGGCTCGCGAGGACGCTTATCGCCCGATTTCTTAGACCTAGAAGCCATATCTACAAAATTACAAAAGAAAATTTTAAAAATCAGTTCAGAAACGCATTCTGCAGAAATCCACACGCCCGTGTGTTAATTCCACACGCCCGTGTGGATCATCGGGCGGATAGAGCCTCACGGCCGTGGAAGCTAAAAATTTCGGAGGGCTATTGATGTCTAGTTTACCCTTAAAGATCGGAGGGCTATTGATATCCAATTTCTCGGCATATCAATATATGAAACCCCTTTTAGATCAATAAAGATCTAATACACGTGAGTAGGTCACATCTACGTGTATAACTCAAGAAAGAACTATGGATTCCTCCTTTAGGTACATCTAGACATAAACCACAATGAACTAAATCATAAATCAACAAAAAACTTGAAATTGAATATAAATCATCCAACAAGATAAACCCCCCCAAGGTTCACCAACATCGGGTGGCCTTGGGGGTCTAGTGTGTCATCATCCAAACAACAACAACAAAGTAAAAGAAATCAAGTAAAGAGTTCATAAGTGACACTCCCTAGGTGAAATGATGAAGGAGGTGGTCGAGGTCCGGCCGAATGACGCTTCCCTTGGGTTGGAACCTTGCTCCCTTGATGGTGAAGCTTTCCCCCTATCTATGATGAAGCTCTTGCCTCCTCCTTTGGCCCAAAATCGTCGTTTCCAAGTGATATCATCATTCTTCTTTTTCTCGTCCTCTTCAAGTGCTGGCTAAAAGTTGCTTTTTAATGCCCTAGAAGTGTGCTTTTATGCCCCAGGGTATACCAATCGTATGGGGGTCGATGGGGATGAAATGAAGCCCAAAACACCCAAAACTGGAGGCATACCGGGGTCAATGATAAGGTCAATACCGGGGTCAATGATAGGGTCAATGACGGGCAGTATAAACTAGCTATCGCTCTCTGGATGGGGCAGACTGCCTCTCATACGGCCTCATTGAGGCCGTATGCCTCGAATCATATTCCTGCCATGAAAAATCCCCAGGTGCTATGACACGATCCCTTGCGTGTGTCCCGCAAGTGCACGGGCTTGTCGAAGTAATAAAATTACCCTGGCGAGTGGGTAGTCGAATCCACAGGGAATAGGAATTTAAAACACAAGAATTTGCTATTTAGTTGTGCGATATACGAGAAGTGATAATCGAATTGGTGAGTAGATTACGAAATCAATTATACTAAATGATAGGAATTTAAATAGAGAGACGAAAGACAAGAGAGAAGCAAGTAGGAGTTATGAAAAAAAGACTAGCAATGGGTGAAATAGGGTATCCGGACAAGCTACCTCTAGGACTTATGCTTCTAGTGCAAGACTATGCTATTATGCTTTCCTATTGACGTTTAATTGAGTCGAAGATATCCTTAAACTCACAGTCCCAAAACTTAAGGTCAACCGTGACTAACCCCATCATTATGTCCCGGCATTAGAATTCACTACGACGCTTGACTCTTATTGACCTGTCAAATAAGCCCCAAGGGAATCTATCTTCCTGACCTTAACACTATGTGGGATTGCTTTAAGCTCTAGGGATTCCTAGTGATAAAACATGTTCTTCTATATAGTTCTAACCTTTTGGTCCAGGTGGAAGAACCCTAGTCTAGATGGAGCCCTAACACTCTATCTTGACCGCTAATTAACCAAGGAAACGGAGGTAGGGAGAAATCACACCGGAGGGGAAAGGGGTACATCGCTACCTCACAACTATCCCTCTCAACCCTCTCAATCTTAAGGAGTCTAATCCTATAGGAGTTATCACACCTCCAAAGGATAACCTAGATTGCTCTCAACCTTAGTGTCACAGCTAAGGGAAAAATAATAGCACAAAATAATTAAAATTGAAACTCGATTTATTTATCAATAATGGAAAAGCACAATAGCAATGTCATAGAAACATAAGAACCCTAGGGTTTAACAAGTCTGAATACCCACGAGGGGTTTAGCTCCTCATGGAGCTATACATGTTCATCAAAATATGAAAGAACGTATAAATAAAAAGCATTGATGAAAACCCCTCGTGTAAGATGTGACAGTGGTCTTGTGCGGCCGCCGGACGTCGGTGACGATGCCGATAACGTGCTCCAAACCTCTACGAAGTCCTCTCCGAAACACTAGCTGCACTCCCAGAAGTTGGGGAGAAAGATGTGTCAAAAGATAATTTCAAAAGTCTCCAAATTGAGCTTTTATAATGCTGAGTGCGGCTTTAAATTTTGGACTTATCGGGACTTCACACGGCCGTGTGGAATTAACACACGGGCGTGTGAAGTTTTTGTCTGCTGAAAAATTGATTCACACGATCGTGTGTTAATTCCACAAGCCCGTGTGAATTCTCTGGAATTCTAAAATTCGGCCGAAAGTGAACAGTAGCTTGCTACAGTACAAGCCGCATTGCTGCTACAGTACCTCCGTTCTTCTTATCCAAATTAGCTCCACAAACCAACAATGCAAAAGAATACACAAATGCACACTATTTAGTGATAAAATCTGATAAATGATATGTTCATTGTAAGATAATAACGCTTCGCTTTACTATAACACAAGCACTTATCATACTACGGTACTGCTATAGTGTTTCAACTACAGCACTTAAGCTGCAATAAATGCGCTACAGTACTGCGATGCCTGATTTCACTCCTTTTTCTGCCCTAATCATATTCTCGTGTTCCCCATGGCGTATACATGCCCTACAAAGCAAATAATACTCGATTAAGCACAAAACGAGCATCCATTCCTATAAAAATACATGCTAAGTGTATAAAATAAATATACTAAAATACATACATTTCGACACTTATCACTCTTCCCAAAAGTTGGGCAAAAGATAGAAAATAGTCCCCCAATAAATCTCAAATCCTAGTAATTATTATGGTGAAATCCGGCATCAACAAGGCAGTATGGAATTTCCACATGTCCATGTGGATTCTCTAAAATCTGATTTCCGGCGCGCTGTGAACAATAACTACTACAGTGAATTACTACAATTTTGCTACAGTAAACTTCTCCAGCCTCGTTCAGAAGTTACTCCCGACTTAATTTTCTTCAGTGTGGCTGCTAAGTTTGGCACACAACTATGCGGTAGATCATGTCGCCTCTTGATTTCAACACATTAACGAAGCTCTTCGATATTACACAAGTTGACCTACATGATTGTGACTGCCTTCGTGCCCCTCAAAATTATATAATCCGTTAAGTACTTTGGAGGTTGGCACACACTCACATGTCTACAACTTGTGCCTTTGATAAGTGCTTGTGTTATAATAATGCGAAGTGGTATTATCTTACAATGAGCATTACTTTCATCAGATTTTACCACTAAATAGTGTGCATTTCTGTGCTTTTATGCATTGTAGGATTGTGAAGATAATTTGGAGAAAATGAACAAAGTTAGATCATGTTTGCCGTTGTTAGGGAGTTTTTGGACCAGGCAAGAAACAAGGCATGAGCTTAGACTTGTGAGTGTGTGCCAACCTTCCTTGGAGGGGCACAAAGGCAGTCACATTCACAATAAGTCTAGCTCGTGCTAGCATAGGAGAACTTCACCAATAATGTGAATTGAAGCAATCAGCACGATCTACCATTGATTGTGTGCCCAATTCAATGGCCTCGAGAAATAACGACGAATTCGGAAGCATTTCGGCAAGAGTACTGTAGAAACAAAGCAGCAAATACTGCAGCAAAAGTACTGTAGCAAGTTGGTGTTCACTGTTTGTCGAAATTCAGAAAAAATTAAAACTTCACACGGCCGTGCGGAAATTCCACACGGCCATGTGAAATCCCGATTCAGCCGATTTAAAGCTGTAACTCAACATTATAAAAGCCCGTTTTTTTCTGGACGCGACTTTTTACACATCTTTTTGCCAATTTTTTCTGGACGTAGTTCGCGGGGCTGCGAAGATTTCTACACCAGCTCCATTGGGCATTGAGACTCTGAGGATGATGGGGATGGTCCGCATAACAGGACCAGGAGTATACACTATGATCATCCCCCACTCAGAGTCTATAGAGGGAGATCAAGCCGAGAGGTCAAAGCCGGCATTGGAGCTACCTCCCGTACAGATAGAGACACAGGCACCACCCACAGCGCAGGAGCTACCTCCAGTGCGACATGATGAAATAAATTATGGTGCAACATGATGAAATAAATTATGGGAAACAACTAAACAACCATCACAACCACAATACTACAACAACACTCAAGCCCACATGTACAACAAAAATACGAAAATAAACACAAACACAACAACAAGAACTACGAAGAAAAAATAATTGTAACGAATTTAAAGACTTGGGTTGCCTCCAAAGAAGCCCTTTTTTAGTGTCCTTAGCTCGACATGGTTTACCTCAACTCATGGTGGGACAAAGGGATGAGAGGTACCTCCATTTTTTGGTGAAAAGTTATTACTCGGGAAGTTCATTGAGAGACACGAAAAGATTTTAAATTTCCCACGGTCCTCAAAGAATAAGTGGTCTACCTCCTCAGGTGACATTGTAGAGACATCCATACCCTGCTTTTTCTTTTCTTTTCTTCCACAACTTCTTCGAGGTTCTCTTTTCATTGGAATGTGATTGACTCGACCCGCAAGTGCACGGGGTCGTCAAGTAATACCCCTCACGCACGCGCGAGGGGGTCGTATTCCCAAGGGCCCGAGAGTCTACCCTTACTTCCTCTTCGTGTGATTGTTTGGCCGATCAAGTTAAGTGTTGTGCAAAAGAAATTAAAAAGATGATTAACATGCAAATAAAATGCTCTAAGGTGGAAACAATCAACGAGGGGTAAAATAATACAAAGAGAGGGTCACGGATGAGGATTACCAAGGGGGCTACTAAAGTGCGGGGTTTGCCTTAACTAGCATGCAAATGGGTAGTTTGGACCGAGAAACCCGAAGTTAGACCAACCCGATGGTCACGGAAATTAGTCTCTAATCTGGTACAAGTATTGAATACGGAATGCCTTCAGCTCGAATCCTCACACGATTGCAAAGGGAGCAAAAGGTTTCTCAAGTTAGGGAGAAGACACAATGATAGGCTCCCCGAAAGTGCACGGGTTTGTCGAAGTAATAAAAGTTACCCCGGTGAGAGGGTAGTCGAATCCACAGAGAATAGGGAGTTAGAGTATGAAATTTCACTATTAAAACTATGCGAAATACGGAAATGTAATAATCGATTCGTGTGTGAATTGTGAGAACAACTATACCAAAAGACAGGAAATTAAATAGAGAGGGATGAAAGATTAGAGAGTGCAAGAAAAAGAGATTAAGGAGGATTTAACAATGAATGAAGTGGGGTATCCGGACAAGTTACCTCTAGGATCTATGCTTCTAGCGCAAGACTATGCTATTATACCTTCCTATTGATGCTAATTGAGTCGAGGAAATCCTTAGACTCACGGTCCCAAACCTAAGGTCAACCGTGACTAACCCCAACATTATGCCCCGGTATTAGGATTCACAACAACCCTTCACTCTATCGCTCACACGATTAAGTCCCAGGGGAGTACATCTACCTAAACCTCACACTACGTGGGATTGCATTAAGTTCTAGGGATTCCTAGTGATTAAACCTGTTCCTATGTGTAGTTCTAACCCTTTGGTCCAGGAGGAAGAACCCTAGTCTAGATTAAGCCCCAGTGCACAGGATTCACTTCAACCCTTCACTCTGTTACTCGCATAACTAAGCCCCAGGGGAGTTTATCTACCTAGCACTTCACTCTATCTTGACCACTAATAAATCATGGAAACGGAGGTAGGGAGAAATCACACCGGAAAGGAAAGGGGTAGATCGCTACCTCACAACTCTCCCTCTCAACCCTCTTCAATCTTGAATAGTTTAATCCTATAGGAGTTGTCACACCTCCAAAGGAAAACCTAGATTGCTCTCAACCCTAGTGTCACATCTAAGGGAAAACAATAGCAAAATAAAATCAAGATTGAAACTCAATTCTTATTCATCAATAATGGAAAAGCATAATAACAATGTCAAAGAAACATGATAACCCTAGAATTTACAAGTCCGAATACCCACAAGGGATTTAGCTCCTCATGGAGCTATACATGTTCATCAATGTATGAAATAAAACACAAAGTAAGGACATAGATGAAAACTCCCTTGCGTATGGTGTGGCCGTGGTCTTGTGCGGCCGTCGAACGTCGGTGACGATGCCGATGACGCGCTCTAAACCTCCACGAAGTCCTCTCCAAAACCCTAGCCGCACTCCCCGAAGTTGGGGAGAAGAATAGGTCAAAAGATATCTCAAAAAGTCTCAAAATCGGGCTTTTATAATGTGGAGTCGCGGCTTTAAATTTGCTGAAAACGGGATTTCACACGGCCGTGTGGAATTTGTACACGCCCGTGTGAAGTTTCTGGAATTCTGATTTCCGGCCGGCTATGGACAGTAACTTGCTACAGTGTTTTTACTACAGTATTTTACTACAGTGCTGCTACAGTAATTGTGCCGAAACGCTCCCGGATTCGTCGTTCTTCATCGAGGCCGTTGAATTGGGCACACAATCAACGGTAGATCGTGCTGATTGCTTCGAATCGCCTAATTGGTGAAGTTCTCATTGTTGGCATGAGTTAGACTTATTGTGAATGTGACTACCTTTGTGCCCCTCCAAAGGAGGTTGGCACACACTCACAAGTCTATGTTCACGCCTTGCTCCTTGCTTGCTACGAAAATCTTCCCAACAATGCCAAACATGACCTAACTTCGTTCCTTTCCTTCATTTTATCTTCACAACCCTACAGTGCACAAAAGTAAACAATTGCACACTTTTTAGTGATAAAATCTGATTAAATTAATGCTCATTGCAAGATAATAACACTTCGCATTACTATAACACGAGCACTTATCAAATCCCCCCACACTTAAGCTTTTGCTTGTCCTCAAGCAAAAATAAAACGTGAAAGTACTTGGGAAGAACAATTGAAAGTGCTCGGCCTTAGGTTTACCAAAAATATGCAAAAGAAGCATTCTACAAGTAAGGGGAAATCAAAATAATGCATAAGGTTATCATTGCTCTAGCTAAAAGCTCGAATCAAAAAGGATAAAAACTCGAAAATGTGTTAGTGTGTGCGATTTCACTCAAGAGAACCAACGAGTACTCCTCAAACTTTTGTTAGAAAGGACTTATTTATATACAAAAACAAAACTAAAGAGAGAAGGAAGTAGTAGTTTCACACATCCTTGAAGGTAGCCCTTTCCTAGGCGGCCGCCAAAGGTGGCTTTCACACTTTCGAGGAGGTAGCTGTTTCTACCGGGGTAGTAGCTTTCACGCATCCCATGAAATAGCTCTTTCTCTCATTAGGGCATAACTTGTATCCGACTTATGAGAGTAGCTACATACTTCACAGGCGGTGGCTCTTTCCACCCCAAATGCATAATTAAATCAAAGCTAATATTTACAAACTCATATACTTTTTTTTCTTTTCCCTTTTCCATATTTTTTTTTCATTTTTTTTATGCATTTTCCAAATTAAAACTAAGAACAACGATAAACTTGTCCTTAAAAACTTCAACATTAAGTTTCCAAAAGATTCCAAGAGTAAGTTGTGTAATATGAGAATATCGAGCAAAAAATTCCTAAAATTCAAGTAGAAATTAGAGCATGATAGGACACAATGTTAAAAATTCTCCTAAACTATAAGAATACAACCGTTGCAACTAAGGTGAACCGCCATAGGCTACATGAGCATAAGTAACTCTGCTACAGTACACCTGCCACAGTACCATGCTACAGTAAGTTCCATCAACTCTGCTGCAGTGCCGCTGCTACAGGAGCCGTATACGGCAATCCAGCGCCTGTATGAGTGCCCGTATGAAATTCCAGACTTAGCTGTTTTGCCAAAATTCCAGTATGTGTGCTTATTTCCAACCTCATTCTCCATACTATTCACTCCACATATAATGAAAACGGCATTAATCTGTTAAAGACACCCTCAATAGCCAATTAAAAGTCCTTCGGGTGCTGAATGAAACTTTGGCTCTCAAGTGATAATGCAACATGTTCCAGGGGACACAAACAAGATACTTTATTCTTTACCTACATATATACACACTTTTTTTTTTTTTCTGAGTCTGACTAACATAGATTGCACAAAAAAAATCATTCAGACGGATGAACATGCTGGCCAGGCATAAGAGCAACCCATCCTACTTGATTACAGTCCACATAGACGCATTCATGCTGTACTAGCAGAGGAATACTGTCATAGACTCTACTTTTTTTTATATTTTTTTAGTACATATATACAATGTATCTCGTATCCCCTGGTATAAAACATGTTAAACAATCTCCCTTGAGTCCAAAGAACAACACAGAACCTCAAAGGCTCTTAAAAAGGTATTGAAAGTAGACTTTAGCAATTTAATGCCAAAAACACTGCAATGGGTTAGTTGGAGTGTATGAGATGGAAGTAAATGTGCAAAAGTCTGTCGGTGCACTAAAGATAAAACAGGACTTCATGTAGGTATAGTGAAGAGATACAACTCATAATTGTCGAACCTTCATGCTAGGAAGTCCTAAACTAGGCATCATTGCTATCATCGGTACAACAAGCATGCAAATAAAAGTAAAGCACTCCATCCCCACACCTAGAATCGTACATTGTCCCTAATGTACATGAATCAGCAGAACATGGTGATATGTATGCAATAAAAATAAGGAGATGAAGCAAGAAGACTTCCCCAATTGGCTGATGTAGTGAATCCAAGGTGAATATAGACAGGGTTAAAAAAAACTAGGGCCATGGAGTGTGAAGCTTCCTCAACGATCAGTCCTGAAAGCAACAGGAAATGCATCACAACTCAATAAATAAATAAGGAGAGCGAGCAAATAAAATCCAAACTACATAAATAAAAAGAAATAGTTTAGTAGGGCCGAAACCCTAACTAACTGAACGATACAACAAGTACCAAAATAAGTCCAAGTGCGCAAAAACAAAATACAAACAACATGAAAAGTAAAACTAAATGTAGGTGTCATGAGTCTAATGATCCGGTGGAAGTGGTGAGGCCATGCGCGTGGTCGTGGCGGATGAGGTGCCGGCAGATGAAGATAAGCTGCGCAGGAATGTGAGGATCTCAGCAACGTTGCTCTCAATGCGGCTCTGCCCCCTCTCAAGTGTCTGCAGCAGTTGCTGAACCTCGAGGCGAAACTCCTCGAACCTAGCCTCAACAGAAGATGTGCTAGTCCCAGTGTCAGGCTCAGGTTCGGGAGTAGACTCCGACTCGGAGTCAGATCCTGCCTCAGAATCCTGCGGGGACTCAGGGTCTCGTGATGTTCCTTCTGCCTGGCGCTTGAGCTGATATGTGGTCCCTGATCTCACAACCATACCCATAGCAAGTAAAATCGGCAGTCCAAGCGGGGCGACAGTCCCCACAACTCGCATGCCCCGGGAGAGCTCAATCAAACCAAGGCCCCTGATCAGACGTGTAACATATGGGCCGGCAAAAATCATCCCAAGGCGGGTCGAGGTCCCCTGGTGGGTAAAAAAATCCGCAAGAAGGTAGCCCAGGTGTATGGGGTAGCGCTCGATGATACTGTAGAGCATAAGCAAGTCGATGCGAGTAACTACCCCTGTAGAGTCAGCTCGACCGCTTACACTCCTGGATGGCAAAGCCTGAATGTACCTGTGAGCGGGCGCTGCCATCGTGGAAGCTTTCCTGGATGATGTGCAAGCGATGGACTTCCAGAAGGATCTATAGATGGTTGGGTGCGGGAAATCTCGCGGCAAATTTTTGAACTCTGAAGTGTGAATGTCATCATCAGTGTAGAGTCCAAGATAAAAGGCAAACTTGTCTTGAGACATCTTGTGCTTCTTGCCGAATGCCCTGAATGATACATGGCCGGCCTGCCCGGTGTAGGGGTGTGGACAATATGCCTCAATCGAGCTAAGGACCTGCAATGTAATCTCCTTGTAAGTGGGCTCATCAATCTCAAAAATCTTATCCCAACCACCAAGCAAAATGTACTCCCGGATGGCATGATCAAGGTTCAAAACCTCCAAAGTCTCCCAATCTATCTTGCGTACAATGCCAAACTTCTTCCTCGACAAAAGAGCATAACGGGCCTTGTGGGTTTCGTCGGTGAACCTTGGCTCGTGAGCGGACGGCGGAGAGATCCTCCGGGGTCGCTTTGAAGCCACATGCTTGGTCGGCATCCCTACAAGACCATACAAGCTTCATCAAACCAAAAATATATGAAAGGAATATTCAATGGAATCAAGGGGCTGAAATCTTAGTGTTGCTACAGTAATTTCGGGAAAATTTTTCAAGAGTTTCTTCTTGTAAAAGTAGCAAACAAATTTTACAAACCTTGAAATTCAACACATACATTCACAAGAAACATTCACAACCACATTCCCAAGAAAATCAGACCAAAAACACAAAGAAAAGCCCTAGAAATGGAGAGATATGGAGCTTACTTCAATCTAGGGCACCAAAGTGAAAATGAAGTGGAATCCGGCAAAAAACTCGATAAAGCTTTGCAAATCTTCCAAAAACATGATCTCTAGGTTGAGGAGAGCCTTCTTGTGCAAAAAGAATGAAGGGAAATGATGGAGAAATGAGGAGGAGAAGGAAAGGAAATGATGAGAAGATGAGTGAATAGTGCACAAAACATGGGTTGAAAGAGTTTTAAACAAGTTAGCCAACCATACGGGCAAGCATATGCCCGTATGGTTACCCGTATGAGTTTCGGGAAAAACTCTACGCAGCCATACGGGTAGGCATACGGGCATATGTTTGCCCGTATGACTTTCTGGAATTTTCTATATGCTCAACCATATGCCCATATGGTAGCCCGTATGACTTTCTGGAATTTTCTATATGCTCAAGAAACGGGCTGATTTCAAGATTTTCATCAAGGGCTCATCCAAACATCCTAAAAACTCATGAAAAACAAAGCCGAAACCACAAACAACCATTCAAAACATGGAATTTGATACAACACAATGAAGTAAAAATTAAAGAACTCATGAGAACCATTGAAGATCATGATCAAAAAAATTGAGAAAGATGGCTAAACAACCACAAAAACAAATCTAAAAAGCAAAGAACAACAAGCACTAACACTTCAAAAATACGAAAAACATGCAAACACACAAACTAGAAATACGAAAATGAACTTGCAAGGAATTCAAATGCTTGGGTTGCCTCCCAAGGAGCGCTTGTTTAATGTCTTTAGCTCGACTTCTCTTACCTTAACATCATGGTGGATCAAAGTGAGTCAAATTACCTCCATCCTTGTGTGAAATGTTGTTACCCGAGAAATTCATGGAGAGGCATGAAAAGATCTTGAACTTCCTTTGATTTTCCATGAGTAAGTCATCTACATCCATGGGCGGCGATGATACAACCTTCACAACTTTTGTAGGCTTTTTCTTTGTCCCCCTCCACATCTTCTTCAAAGCTTTCTTTTCTTGGTTATGAGGCGGAGGTCGAACCATCACTTGTGCAACTTGTTGCATTGGTATAGGTGTGGCGTCACTTTTTTCAATCTCATCATCGTCTAACTCCCCCAAAATCTCATCCAACGGGTTTAAGGCAAGAACTTCCTGCACACAATCAGAAACAATGACATCAGTTATATCGGTATAATACAATCTATCATCATGATCGAGTGTGTGCCGCATTGCTTCGGGGAGAGTGAAGACAACTTGTTCATCACCAACTCTTCATGTCATCTTTCCACCCTTGACATCAATCAATGCACCCGAAGTGTTTAGGAACGGCCGACCGAGAATGATGGGGACCTCAACATCATCATCAACATCTAGAATCACAAAATCAACGGGGATGATGAGTTTGTCAACCCTAACAAGGACATCTTCAATAACACCCCTTGGTCTCTGCATAGAACGGTCGGCAAGTTGTAGGGTCATTCGTGTAGGCCTTAAGTCCTCCAATCCTAGTTTAAAAAATAACTTGTATGGCATCACATTAATGCTCGCTCCCGAGTCGGCTAAAGCATTCTCTTGTATTCCCTCACCAAGTATGCACGGGATGATGAAACTGCCGGGATCATTGAGTTTCTTGGGTAACTTCTTTTAAATCAAAGCGGAGCAATTCCCCGATAGTGTCACCGAGTCCACATCTTCTAGTTTTCTTTTGTTCGTGATGAGGTCTTTCATGAACTTGGCATACTTGGGCATTTATGAAAGGGCCTCAACCAATGGAATATTAATGTGGAGTTGCTTGAATATGTTCAAAAACTTTTTAAATTGAGCATCCTCCTTGTCTTGTTTCAATCTTGTTGGGTAAGACACCACGGGCTTGTACTCGCTCACCTTTGGGACCGGGGAATTTTGGATATCATCACTACATTCCTTCTTTTTCAAATGAGGGTCTTCCCGATCGGCTACCCTATCATTAGAAGCACTTGGACTCGCCTCGGCCCTTGCTTCCAATTGCTTCCCGCTCCTCAGTGTAACGGCTTTCAAGTGTTCCCTCGGATTGCTTTCGGTGTTGCTTGGTGGTGAAACGCGCTTGAATCGCTCACCCGCAAGTGCACAGGGTCGCCAAGTAATACCCCTCGCGCGAACACGAGGGGGTCGTATCCCCAAGGGCCCGAGAAGCTATCCTTACTTCCTTATCACAATGTTGTTTGACCTAATCGATCACTTGGAATAAGAACTACCAATAATCTACTAAAACAAAGAGCATGCAAATAGCAAGAATAAATACGGAGGGGAAAAATCAAGGTGAGGGAATGGCCACGGATGAGGATTCCCTCGGGGGCTACTAAAGTGCTAAGGATGCCCTAACTAGCATGCACGTGGGTGGTTTGGACCGGGAAACCCTAAATTAGACCAGCCCGATGGTCACGACGTTGGTCCCTAATCCAATACAAGTATTGGAATACGGAATTGCTTCCGCCAAAATCCTTGTACGATTGCAAAGGGTTTAGTGGATTTCCCCAAGCTAGGGTTGAAACATGAACAAGGACAACCCTAACAATTGGAGGGGTACAAATACCCGATGGTCACGGTGTATTCGTACATGTATTCCCTTCCAAGCTTGGTGAGCCTAATACTAGGGCAATGGTCATGCAACCTAGCATTGTCTAGGAATTGACATATAGAGTTCTCATACATATCAAGGCATTCAAGAACCACCAAACAAGGATCACAAACCAAACCAAATACATAAACTAGAAAGAAGCATCCAAAATACACAAGTTCACCCCCAAGGTTCACCTACATCCGGTGACCTTGGGGTTAGTTGTTCATGATCACAAAGTAAGCAATCAAATACATAAAAACAACCAAAAGCATAATGAAAACACCCCCTGAAAAGATCAAGGCCGAATGACGCTTCCAAGGACGCCACCCAAGGAGTGGCTTCCTTTGTCAAACTTCCTCTCAAATGCAAATCGAAGGTGTGGATTCGTCGTCTCGTGCTCTCCCCGTCATCCTCTCCGTAAGAAATGCCTCCAAAAGCCCGCCTCAAGCTCCCAAAGAAGATGGTGAAGTGTGTTGTTTCTCAAGACCTAGCCCCCCTCCTCAAAATGGACTCCAAAACCCTTAAAAACCTTTTCCAGTGTGTTATGCGGCCCCCTATGCGGTCCCGCATGCGGGGAGAGAAAATTTCCTAGAAATCACGAAATCGCGTAAGTTGCTACAGTGTCGCTACAGTAAACTGCTGCAGTAACTGCTACAGTAGAACTACTACAGTACCATATGCGGCCTCTGCAGTTCCCGCATGACAGCCCGCATGAAGCTCCTGACTTAGCCGTTTCGCCAAAGGGTTCGTGCTACAGGATCTGCTACAGTAGTCGCTACAGTACCCCCCTATGAAATAGTGTTTTCGTTGCCAATTTCTTCTCAAATTCTATCAATGAGCTCGAAGGGGTCACATCAGTACCTGTAACACGAAAGAAACCAATTCAGACCAAAAACGGGTGTCAACTCATAGAAAAATATGTAATACATACACCCGAATACATGGAAAATACATATGTTTAGGCGTTTATCACTTGGCAAGCTACCCGAAGGACGATCATAATGTGCTCGAGCAAGCTGTCCCACTTGGTTCTCAAGGGTTTGCATGGATGCTTGAACATTCCTCAACACAGTACCGAAGTCATCCAACCTTTTCTCGATACCTTGAAACCGTGCTTCGGAATTAATCATGAATTTAGCCAAAACATCCTCTGTGGTAAACTTCCTTTCTTGTTGAGGAGGTGCCTGGTACTGACTTCCTTGGGATGGTGGAGCTCTCTGTTGTGCTTGTCCCTGATTCCATGATGAGTTTGGATGGCCCCTCCATCCCGAGTTGTAGGTGTTGCCATATTGATTCCCAAACCCTCTAGGTCCACCACCAACGTAGTCAACATTTTCCACAGGTGCCGAAGGAGCAATGAATATAGGGCATTGAGAAGTTGCATGCCCAGCACCACAAGTATCACAAGACATCACTGCCTTAGGAGTGGAGCTAGACCCAAGCATCAACTGTTCAACCTTCTGTGCTAATGAACTGACTAGGGCATTGTTGTCTGATAGATTCTTCGTCAAGGCCTTAACCTTAGCTGTCAATACTGTGTTTTCATTCACCTCATATAGGCATGCAGCCTTTGGTGCTTTCTGCCTAGTACTCCAGTGACACTCATTACTGGCCATACTCTCAATCAGATCTTCAGCTTCTTCAGGTAGTTTGTTACTCAGGGATCCACCTGCTGCGGCATCTATTAGTTGCCTTATTGAATAGTTCAACCCATTGCAAAACATTTGCACTCTAATCCAAGATTGAAATCCATGGTGAGGACATTTACGCAACAAGTCCATAAACCTTTCATGTGCTTCAAAGAGTGTTTCCGAATCTCCCTGCCTGAAGGATGAGATCTCTTGCCTCAATCTCGCTGCCTTGCTAGGAGGAAAATATCGGGCCAAGAATTTTTCCACTATATCCTTCCAAGTGGTGATTGAGCCCGGAGCTAAGGATGTGAGCCACCTGTAAGCTGCTCCCCTCAAACTGAATGGAAAAAGTCTCAGCCAGATAGCATCATCAGATACCGAGTTTATCTTGAAGGTTGAACAAATTTGCAAGAAGCGAGATAGATCAGCGTGCTGATCTTCATCTGCCAAACAGTCAAACTGAACCGAATTCTGAATCATTCCAATTGTGCTCGCTTTAATTTCAAAATTGTTGGCTGGAACTGCCGGTGCTTGAACAATGAATTCTTCACAGGTGAATTGTGGCCGCTCATAATCAGACAAGGTCCTCCTTGGTTCAGCCATAACGGTAGGTTCACTTGATTCCACACTAACCTCTTGTCTTCTTTGTCTCGTACTCTCACCCAACTCCCTCAACCTTTGGTGTAAAGTTCTCTCTACTTCGTCGTCGGGTTCAACCAAGTTCGCTTGACTCGAACGTGTCATAAAATGGGTATCTTGCAAAACCGGAGTCAAGAACTAGCAATTGACGAGATGTAAGAAAAATAGAAATGCAAAACGATAGATAATGGAATATATACAAAGGATGATAAATGCAAAACAAGAAAATGGTCAAATCAACCAACTCCAAGTTTTCCGGATATCTCTCGTGGGTCCCCGGCAGCGGCGCCAAAAACTTGATTGACTCGACCCGCAAGTGCACGGCGTCGTCAAGTAATACCCCTCACGCACGCGCGAGGGGGTCGTATTCCCAAGGGCCTGAGAGTCTACCCTTACTTCCTCTTCGTGTGATTGTTTGGCCGATCAAGTTAAGTGTTGTGCAAAAGAAATTAAAAAGATGATTAACATGCAAATAAAATGCTCTAAGGTGGAAACAATCAACGAGGGGAAAAACAATACAAAGAGAGGGTCACGGATGAGGATTACCAAGGGTGCTACTAAAGTGCGGGGTTTGCCTTAACTAGCATGCAAATGGGTAGTTTGGACCGAGAAACCCGAAGTTAGACCAACCCGATGGTCACGGAAATTGGTCCCTAATCCGGTACAAGTATCGAATACGGAATGCCTTCCGCTCGAATCCTCACACAATTGCAAAGGGAGGAAAAGGTTTCTCAAGTTAGGGAGAAGACACAATCTAGGTCAACCCTAACAATTGGAGGGGTACAAATACCGATGGTCACGGTGTATTCGTACATGTATCCCTACCAAACTTGGTGAGCCTAATACTAGGGCAATGGTCATGCTTCCTAGCATTTTCTAAACATTGATACACAGAGTTCTCATCCATACCAAGCATTCAAATACACCAAACAAGGTTCACAAACAAGTCCCAAAATGCATAAATCAAGTCAAGCAAGCATCCTACACAAGTTCACCCCCAAGGTTCACCTACATCTTGTGACCTTGGGGTTTAGTTGCCCATGAATACAAAATACACAAGATAGTACATAAAAACAACCAAATACAAAGACAAGAACACTCCCTCAAAAGATAGAGGCCGAATTTTGTTCCAAAGACGCCACAAATAGGTGGCTTCCCTTGTCGATTCTCCTCTCAACTATGGATCAAGGAGGTGGATCTCGTCGTATGTCGCTCGCCATGTCGTTCTCTCCCTGGAAATGGCCTCCGACGGCAGCTCCTAGCTCCGATTTGAAGATGGTGGCTAGTTTGCTCAAGACCTAGGGCTTCCTTTAAAAAATGAACTAATTTCCCTTTAAAATGAACTACAGTACCCCTGCTACAGTAACTCTGCTACAGTGCCAGATACAGTGCCGCTTCTACAGGAGCCGTATACGGGCAATCCAGCGCCCGTATGAGTGCCCGTATAAAATTCCAGACTTAGCCGTTTTGCCAAAATTCTCGTGCCACAGTGCTGCTACAGTGGTACCTTCAGTGCCTGTAACACGAAATAAAACAAATTAGACCGAAAACGGGCATCCACTCATATAAAAATACTCGAAGAATACGTGAACATACATAAATAATACATACACTTAGGCATTTATCAGAATGTGATGGAGATTTAACCTCTACTTGTGCTAGGCTGCAATGGTGGAGGGGGAGACTCATCATCGACAACATCATCCCCGAGATCTTCAAAGTACTCCTCCAAGGGGTTCAAAGCGAAGACTTCCTGCACACAATCAGAGATAATCACGTAAATTATATCCGTGAAATAGAGAGCATCATCATGATCAAGTGTACGTTTCATTGCTTCAAGGAGGATGAAGACCACTTGTTCGTCTCCAACCCTCAAAGTCATTTTTCCTCCTTTTACATCAATTAGTGCACCGGAGGTGTTAAGAAATGGATGCCCAAGGATCAATGGGACCTCCACATCATCATCCACATCTAGAATTACAAATTCCACCGGAATGATTAGCTTATCAACTCTAACAAGAACATCTTCAATAATTCACCGGGGTCTTCGCACTGAACGATCCGCAAGTTGCAAAGTCATTCGTGTGGGTCTCAAATTGTCTAACCCTAGCCTCAAGAATAAGTTATATGGCATCATGTTTATGCTAGCTCCCGAGTCGGCCAAGGCACTTTCTGGCACTCCATCCCCGATCAAACAAGAGATAATGAAGCTACCCAGATCATTTAGTTTCTTGGGTAATTTCTTTTGGATCACGGCCGAGCAATTTCCCGATAGAGTCACGGTCTCCAAGTCTTCAAGTTTCCTCTTGTTGGTGAGGAGGTCCTTCATAAATTTAGCGTACTTTGGCATTTGTGAGAGGGCCTCGACCAAGGGGATGTTTATGTGAAGTTGCTTAAAGATGTTTAGGAATTTCTTGAATTGAGCATCTTCCTTATCTTGCTTGAGCATAGAAGGATATGGTACCACAGGTTTATATTCGAGCCCTTTTTTAGGTGAAGAACTTGGAACATTTCCCTTGTGCTTCCTCTAAATTTCTTCATTTGCATCATTACTCAACTCAGGGTCTTCCCGGGTGGCTACCCTATCATTAGAGGCACTTGGACTCTCCCCGGCCCTTGCCTCCAACTGTTTCCCACTCCTCAGTGTCACCACCTTCAAGTGTTACCTCGTGTTGTATTCAATGTTACTCGGCAAGCTACCCGAAGATCAATCTGATTGTGCCCTATCAAGCTGTCACATCTGGGTCTCAAGAGACTGAATGGAGGCTTGAACATTACTCAATATAGTGCCAAACTCATCAAGTCTTCAGTCCACATTCATGAATTTTACCTCCGTGTTGATCATGAATCTTGCCAATACATCCTCAGTTGAGTATTTCTTCTCTTGAAGATGCTGGGGCTAAAATTGGGGGCCCTGGGATGGTGGAGGCCTCTATTGGGACTATCCTTGGTTCCAAGACATGTTCGGGGGATTCCTCCAGCCCGAGTTGTAGTTGTTACCGTACTGATTCCCCGGTCCCCTAGGTCCTCAACCAACATAATCCACCGTTTCCACTGGTGCAGAAGGGGCAACAAATATGGGGCACTGCAAAGTTGCATGCCCGACACCACAGGTATCACAGGACATCACTGCCTTAGGGGTAGAGCTAGACACCAACATGAACTGATCAAGTTTCTGTGTCAATGCGCTAACTGCCGCATTATTATCGGTGACATTCTTCAATAGGGCCTCAACCTTTGTAGTCAATACGGTGTTCTCATTCACCTCGAACAGGCCTGCAATCCTCGATCCTTTCCGCCGAGTACTCCAGTGCCACTCATTGCTTGCCATGCTCTCAGTCAACTTCTCAGCTTCCTTAGGGAGCTTGTAACTCAAGGAGCCACCTTCCGCGGCATCTATGAGTTGCATTGTAGCGTAATTCAGGCCATTACAGAGCATCTACATTCGCATCCAAGCAGGGAACCCATGGTGAGGACACCTACGTAAAAAGTCCTTGAACCGTTCATGTGCCTCAAAAAGTGTTTCCGAATCCCCCTGTCTGAAAGAGGAGATCTCTTGTCTCAACCTCGCGGCCTTGCTTGGTGGGAAATACCGTGCCAGGAACTTCTCGACCATTTCCTTCCATGTGGTAATAGACCCGGGAGCCAAAGTGGTAAGCCATCTGTATGCTGCTCCCCTCAAATTGAATGGAAATAATCCCAGTCTTATGGCATCATCTGACACAGAATTGATCTTAAAAGTAGAGCAAATCTATAGGAAACGGGATAGGTGGCCATGTGGATCTTCATTAGGTAGCCCATCAAACTGAACTGAATTTTGTATCATCCCTATTGTGCTCTCCTTGATCTCAAAATTATTAGCCGGCATTATGGGCGCTTGCACACTGAATTCTTCCCCGGTGAACTGTGGCCTCTCAAAATCGGATAAAGTTCTTCTTGGTTCGGCCATAACTGATGGTTCACTCGACTCTCCCCGAACTTCTTGTTGTCTCGAGCTTTCGGTAACCCCTCTCAACCGTTGGTGCAAGGTACGTTCAATCTCGTCATCAGGCTCAACTAGAGTCACTTGACCCGCCCGTGTCATAAGATGGGTACCTCACAAAATAACTAGAGTTAAGATAAATAAAAGATGGAATGACGAAATATAAACAAGAATGGTAAAACAATCAAAATAAAATCGTCAAATCAACACACTTTAAGTTTTTCGAATATTCCTCGTGGCTCCCCGGCAACGGCGCCAAAAACTTGATCATGATTATGTGCTAACCCACCAGTGCACGATGTCGCCAAGTAAAACCTCTCGTGCCAGCACGAGGGGGTCGTATTCCCAAGGGCCCGAGAATTTATTCTTACTTCCTTATCACAATGTTGTCTAACCTTAGCAATCACTTGATAGAAAGAACTACAAATAATCTACGGATGTAAAAAGCATGTAAATAGCAAATATAAATACGAGGGAAATCAAGGCAAGGAAATGGTCATGGATGAGGATTCCCTCGGGGGCTACTAAAGTGCTAAGGATGCCCTAACTAGCATGCACGTTGATGGTTTGGACTGAGAAACCCTAAGTTAGACCAACCCGATGGTCACGGTGTTTGGTCCTTAATCCAGTACGAGTATTGGAATATGGAATTACTTCCGCCCAAATCCTCCTACGATCGCATTGGGTGTAGTTGATTTCTTAAGCTAGAGTTGAGATACAATCAAGGGCAACCCTAACAATTCCTGGGGTACAAATACCCGATGGTCACGGTGTATTCGTACATGTATTCCCTTCCAAGCTTGGTGAGCCTAATACTAGGGCAATGGTCATACAACCTAGTATTTTCTAGGAATTGATACATAGAGTTCTCATACATACCAAGGCATTCAAGAAACACCAAACATGGATCACAAACCAAAGCAAATGCAAATACTAAGTCAAGCATCAAAACAACACAAGTTCACCCCCAAGGTTCACCTACATCCGGTGACCTTGCGGTTTAGTTACTCATGATCACAAAATAAGCAAGAAAATACATCAAAATAACCAAATAACATAAAGAGAACACCCCCTCAAAAGTTCAAGGCCGAATGACGCTTCCAAGGATGCCACCCAAGGACTGGCTTCCTTCGTCAATCTTCCTCTCAAATGTGGATCAAAGGTGTGGACTCATCGTGTCGTGCTGTCCCCGTCGTCCTCTGCTCAAGAATCTCCTCCAAAACCTAGCCTCAAACTCTCAAATGAAGGTGGTGAAGTGAAGCTCTCAAGAGACCTAGGGATCTTTTCTCAAATTGCTCCAAAATGTCCTTAAAAACACATTGCAGGGCACCATGCGGTCTCTCATGTGGTTGGCATACGGGCAGAGAAGAATTTCTAGAAATCCTGAAAATCGCGTAAGTTGCTACAGGAACTGCTACAGTACGCTATTGCAGTAGAACTACTACAATTAGAGAAGAAGAATGAAGTTAGATTATGTTCGCCGTTGGAAAATTTTCGGACAAAGCAAGGAACAAGGCATGAGCCCAGACTTGTGAGTGTGTGCCAACCTCCTTTGGAGGTGCATAAAGGCAGTCACATTCACAATAAATCTAACTCGTGTAGCTTAGGAGAACTTTACCAAGAAGGAGACTTGAAGCAATGGGCACGTTCTACCATTGATTGTGTGCCCAACTCAATGGCCTCGATGAAGAACAACAAATTCGGGAGCAGTTCGGTGAGTACTGTAGCAGTTCTGTAGATTGTTACTGTAGGGAAAACACTGCAGCAAGCTACTGTTCACTTTCTGCCGAAAATCAGGATTCCAGAGAGTTCACACGGGCGTGTGGAAATTCCACACGGCCGTGTGAATTAATTTTTCAGCAAGCCAGAAACTTCACACGGGCGTGTGGAAATTCCACATGGCCGTGTGAAGTCCCGATAAGTCCAATTTTAAAGCCGCGACTCAACATTATAAAAGCCTGATTTGGAGACTTTTGAGAGATCTTTTGGACCTAACTTTCTCCCGAACTCCTGGAGAGTGTGGCTAGGATTTTGGAGGGGACTTCGTGGAGGTTTGGAGCGCATCATCGGCATCGTCATCGATGTTCGGCGGCCGCACAAAACCACGGTCACACCATACACAAGGGGGTTTTCATCAATCCCTTTACTTTGTGCTTTCTTTCATATTTTGATGAACATGTATAGCTCCATGAGGAGCTAAACCCCTCGTGGGTATTTGGACTTGTAAACCCTAGGATTATTATGTTACTATAGCATTGTTATTATGCTTTTCCATTATTGATGAATAAATTTGAGTTTCAATTTTAATTATATTTTGCAATTATTTTCTCTTAGCCGTGGCACTAGGGTTGAAAACAATCTAGGTTGTCCTATGGAGGTGTGACAACTCCTATAGGACTAGACTACTTAAGATTGAAGAGGGTTGAGAGGGTTAGTCGTGAGGTAGCGAAGCGTCCCCTTTCCCCTCTGGTGTGATTTCTCCCTACCTTCGTTTCCTTGATTTCTTAGCGGACAAGATAGAGTGAAGTGCTAGGTATATAAACTCACCTGAGGCTCAGTTATGCAAGCAACTGAGTGAAGGGTTGACGTGAATCCTAAGCACCAGGGCATAATCTAGACTAGGGTTCTTACACCTGGACCAAAGGGTTAGAACTACACATAGGAACAGGTTTTATCACTAGGAATCCCTAGATCTTAAAGCAATCCCACGTAGTGTAGGCTTAGACAGATAAACTCCTCTGGGGCTTAGTAGCGAGAGCGACAGAGTGAAGGGTTGACGTGAATCCTAATCCTGGGCATAGTGTTGGGGTTAGTCACAGTTGACCTTAGGTTTGGGACCGTTAGTTTAAGGATATCCTCGACTTAATTAACATCAATAGGAAAGTATAATAGCATAGTCTTGCACTAGAAGCATAAGTCCTAAAAGTACCTTGTCCAGATACCCTATTTCATCCATTACTGGTCTTTCTCTTTTCACTTCTACTTGCACTTTCTTGTCTTCCGTCTTTTTATTTAATTTCTTGTCTTTTATTATAATTGATTCCATAATCCACTCATCAATTCGATTATCACTTTTCGTACACCTCATAACTAAATAGCGAAATCTTGTGTTTTAAATCTCTATTCCCTGTGGACTCGACTACCTACTCACGAGGGTAATTTTCTTACTTCGACAATCCCGTCCACTTGCGGGACACACGCAAGGGTTCGTGTCAAGTTTTTGGCACCGTTGCCGGGGAATAGGCGTATTTTTTGTACTTATTTTTGTTATTTTAGTTATTCACTTTGTTTTCTATTTCACACTTACTTTATCTATCATTGGTCTTATTTTTCTATTCTTTGATTGTAGCTTCCGAAGGGATGTTTGACACAAGCGAAGTCTTTGACACACTTGCAAGACTGGTTAAGGATGTGGAACAGAAAATGCAGTTGTTTACTATACAACCAGTTCCAAATTATATGGAGTTTGGGCAATCAGAGAGACATCCTTTTGCAGAAATAGGGAATATTGTTGATCAGTTCTGCATGAAACAGAGCATGAATTATGAATTGGGCAGCGTATTGGATGAATTTGATAAATCAGCTTTAGTCTTTTCAAATGGTGACACAGAAGAAACTCTAGAGAAGGTCCTTGAACAGTTTGAATCATGTTATTGGGAGCACAAGCAAGAAGTGTTTTCAACGGGAATTGCAGACCTGACAATGGAAGCTTGTGAGTTGGGGATCACAGTGGAGCCCCAGGATCTACCGAAGGGATGTGATTTGGAGAAGGTTTCAGGATGCATTAATGAGCAGCAAGCTACTTAATTTGAAGAAATTAATAGATTAAAGGGAAGCCAACTTCGACCATCCATTGAAGAACCACCCAATTTGGAGTTGAAAACACTTCTAGAGCACTTAGAGTATGCATTTTTAGCAAAAGAAATGAAGTTGCCCATGATTATAGCATCAGCTCTCTCTTTGGAACAAAAGACCAAGTTGGTAAATGTATTGAAGAAACACAAGTCTGCCCTTACATGGAAAATTGCAGACTTAAAGGGAATAAACCCCTCATTCTGCACGCATAAGATTTTAATGGAAGATAACTTCAAATCAGTGATCCAACCTCAAAGAAGACTAAACCTGAATATGAAGGAAGTTGTAAAGGCAGAGGTGGTGAAACTTCTGGATGCAGGGATCATTTATCCTATTTTTGATAGCGCTTGGGTGAGCCCAGCGCAAGTGTTTCCGAAGAAAGATGGGATGACAGTGATCAAGAATGAAAGAAATGAACTCATCCCAACTAGAACGGTCATAGGATGGAGAGTTTACATTGACTACAGAAGGCTGAATGATGCCACCCGGAAGGATCACTTTCCATTACCTTTTATTGATCAAATGTTGGAGCGATTGGCAGGGCATCAGTTTTACTGCTTTCTAGATGGGATGTCAGGATACTTTCAGATTCCTATTGCTCCGGAAGATCAAGAGAAGACAACTTTTACTTGTCCCTATGGGACTTTTGCATATAGACGAATGCCGTTCGGGTTATGCAATGCACCTGCTACATTCCAACGTTGTATGACTGCTATTTTTGATGATCTTGTCGAAGACATAATGGAAGTGTTTATGGATGATTTCTCCGTGTTTGGCGACTCCTTCGACACATGTTTGAGAAACTTGGAAAGAGTACTAATAAGATGTGAGGAGACAAATCTCATGCTAAACTGGGAGAAGTGTCACTTCATGGTTCAGGAAGGTATTGTCCTCAGGCACAAGATTTCCCATATGGGTATGGAGGTGGACAAGGCAAAAATCGAAGTAATAGATAAACTTCCTCGACCAACAAACGTTATGGGAATTCGGAGTTTTCTGGGGCATGCAGGTTTCTATAGCCGTTTCATTAAGGATTTTTCGAAGATCACTCAACCATTGACTAAGCTTCTCGAAAAAGATGCTCCGTTTGATTTTGGGGAAGATTGTGCAGCAGCTTTTCTATGCTTTCGGAGCAGTTTTGGGACAAAGGAAGGGAAAGCAATTCCAACCCATCTATTATGCAAGTAAGACTCTTACAGATGCACTGGAGAATTACATTACTACAGAGAAGTAATTATTAGCAGTGGTGTTCATCCTCGACAAGTTCAGGCCGTATCTTATTTTGTCAAGAGTCATCATGTTTACAGAACATTTAGCTCTTCGTTACCTCATGAACAAAGTTGATGTGAAACCAAGGTTGATCCGTTGGATATTACTCTTACAAGAGTTTGATATGGAGATAAAGGATAAGAAAGGAACTGAAAACGTAGTGGCGGATCACATGTCACGGTTAGAAGGTGGCATTGGACAAGAGCCATCAAGCAAGGAGATCAATGACTTCTTCCCGGAGGAATACCTGTATTCGATTCAGAAATTAACATCATCAAGTGATACTCCATAGTTTGCAGATTTTGCTAATTACTTGTCAGGGAAGGTCCTCTATGTAGTTCTAACCCTTTGGTCCAGGTGGAAGAACCCTAGTCTAGATTGAGCCCTAAAACTCTATCTTGACCGCTAATTAACCAAGGAAACGGAGGTAGGGAGAAATCACACCGGAAGGGAAAGGGGTACATTGCTACCTCACAACTCTCCCTCTCAACCCTCTTCAATCTTAAGTAGTCTAATCCTATAGGAGTTGTCACACCTCTAAATGATAACCTAGATTGTTCTCAACCCTAGTGTCACGGCTAAGGAAGAACAATAGCAAAAGATAATTAAAACTGAAACTCGAATTTATTCATCAATAATGGAAAAGCATAATAACAATGTCATAGAAACATAATGATCTTAGGGTTTTACAAGTCCGAATACCCACGAGGAGTTTAGCTCCTCATGGAGCTATACATGTTCATCAAAGTGTAAAATAAATTGCAAAATAAGAACATCAATGAAAACCCCCTTGCGTATGGTGTGGCCGTGGTCTTGTGCGGCCGTTGAACGTCGGTGACGATGCCGATGACGCGCTCCAATCCTCACAAAGTCCTCTCCGAAACCCTAGCCGCACTCTCCAGAAGTTGGGGAGAAAAATAGGTCAAAAGATATGTCCAAAGATGTGTAAAAAGTCTCCAAATCGGGCTTTTATAATGCTGAGTCGCGGCTTTAAATTTGGACTTATCGGGACTTCACACGGCCGTGTGGAATTAACACACGGGCGTGTGAAGTTTCTATCTGCTGAAAAATTAATTCACTCGGCCGTGTGGAATTTCCACACGTCCATGTGAATTCTCTGGAATTCTGAAATTCGGCCGAAAGTGAACAGTAGCTTGCTACATTGTTTTGCTACAGTAACAAGCTACAGTGCAACTACAGTGTTGCCGAAATGCTCCCGAATCCGTCGTTTTTCATCGAGGCCATTGAATTGGGCACACAATCAATGGTAGATCGTGTCGATTGCTTCAAGTTTCCTGCTTGGCAAAGTTCTCCTAAGCTACACGAGTTAGACTTGTTGTGAATGTGACTGCCTTTGTGCCCCTCCAAAGGAGGTTGGCACACACTCACAAGTCTAGGCTCGTGCCTTGTTCCTTGCTTGGTCCGAAAACCTCCCAACAATGGAGAACATGATCTAACTTCGTTCTTTTTCTACAAATTAGCTCCACAAACCTACAATGCATAAGATTACACAAACACACACTATTTAGTGATAAAATCTGATAAAATAGATGCTCAAAGTAAGATAATAACGCTTCGCGTCACTATAACACAAGCACTTATCAGTCCTCAAACAAGGGCTCACGTTCCAGCAATAGAAGAAGTTCTTTAGCGATTTCAAGAACTACTTCTGGGACGATCCATTCCTCTTCTGTATCTGTGCAAATCATATAGTTCGGAGATGTGTATCAAGGAAGGAAGGATGGGATATCCTTGCTCATTGTCATTGAGGACCAGTTGGGGGCCATTATGCATCAAGTAGAACCGCAGAAAAAGTCTTGGGGGCCATTAGTTTGTTCTTCGATGTGATAATTGTCAGAGGGGAGGAAACTTGTCTTGACTGGATGAGATGCCTCAGAACTTGAACATAAGTCATATTAGGCGATCAAGGCAATGAACTTGGATTTGAGAAAAGCTGGTGAACAAAGACTGCTTCATCTTAATGAGCTCGATGAATGGAGGTTGAAAGAATACTAGAATGCTAGAATTTACACGGACAAAATTCATAAGTGGCATGACAAGCATATCAAATTGCCTAAGGAGTTCAAAGTAGGTGACCAAGTGCTACTATTCAATTCCCGGTTATGACTCTTCCCCGGAAAACTAAAGACTAGATGGTTTGGCCCATACATAGTCACTCAAGTATCACCCCATGGATCAATTGAGATCACTCATCTGAAAAAGGGCATGTTCAAAGTAAACGGACACCGGCTGAAGAATACTTTGGCGGCAAGGTTTGTAACGATGACAAGGAGATATTCTTTCTTCAACCCCCGTAAGATAAGGCAGGTACGTCAAGCTAAGTGACGTTAAACAAGCGCGTCTTGGGAGGCAACCCAAGGTTTTACAGCTTTTCTAGGATCTAGTTTAGTTTTAGCATGAATAAAAGCATTAGTTTAGGTGTCCAAATATTTTAGTGCATATGCTACGATTTTATTGTGGATTGTTGATATTTTTGTGTGCCTAAACGATAATTGATGAAGATTGAGTCAGATGAGCATGTTTTCCATGGTTTCTAGTCATGTTTTGATGGTTTTCACAGGCTCCAAGCATCGTATATGTGTTTCTGAATTTTTTTGTGAGTCTGTGAATTTTTCTAAGTAAAACAGAGAAAACACACGGCCGTGTGGTATTAACACACGGCTGTGTGTTACTATTTGGGGCTCAACTAGAGAGGGCACAGGGGCTTGACCTTGCCCCTGTGAAAAACCTCAGAAGGGGCACACGGCCGTGTGGAATTTACACACGGCCGTGTGATATCCTACAGAACTTAAACTCTCATTCCAGAGAGTCCATAGGGTCGTGTGGGTGCCGTTGTGAGTGTCCATGTCTCATAGCACACGGCCGTGTGAAATTCTGCAGAGAATCCCCTTCTTTCCCGAGAAACCACAAGGGTGTGGCTGTCCCTGTGGGAGAGCTTGTGAAAGGCACACGGCCGTGTAGAACACTTAGAGTTTCTCGGGATGAACCAAAGAAGCCACAGGGGCGTGTAAGAGCCCCTATGGCTGGCCTTGTGTTCTTGGCTAGGTTGGGGACACGTGCGTGTGGAATTTCCACACGCCCGTGTGAAAATTTTTCAGAGACCTTCTGTATTTCCCGTGAATCCACAGGGCCGTGTACCAGCCCCTGTGGAACTTCCTGTGAAGGCACACGCCCGTGTGGGAGTTTCACACTACAGTGTGGAGTAGTCCAAAGAGAAACCAGAGTGCGCACAAGGGCATGTGGAGGCCCCTGTGAACCCTAATTTCATAGGCACACGGCCGTGTGGTATTTCCATACTGCCGTGTGAATCCCAAGAACTTCAAAAGCCGCGCGTTTTCTTTTGGATTTCAATTGTGCCTCGATTGTTTTCACTCCAAACTTCTCTCCAACTCTTTCTCTCTCTCCCCCAACTTCTCTTGGTTTTTTTCTGATGTTTCATTGAGTTTTCCGGCCGATTTCATAGTTTTTACACTTCACACCGTCGATAAGCTATCTCCCCCTCCTTTATTCACCAAATTTTGATTTAATATGATCTTCTTGATTATTTCGCTTGGTTTAAATGATTAAAGTATATGCGAACATTATTAGAGGAAATCTAGAACGAATTAGAGTGTAAAAACAAAAATTTTGGCCTCCACGGCCGTGGAGTTCTGTCCACCCAATGATCCACACGGCCGTGTGGATTTCTGTAGATTAAGTTTTTTAACTGATTTTTAACTGTTTTCTTTTGCAACTTTGCAAATATGGCTTCTAGGTCTAGGAAATCGGCAGGGAAGCGGCCACATGAGCCTACCCCGCCCCCTGAAGAGGTGGATTTCCCATTACCAAAGCATCGGGAGCGGTTCAAGCGATTGTCACAGCTTCGTTTTGGACAGTCTAGGATCTTGGACATCAACACCCTTCGAGGGATCCAGTCAGGAGACGAGCTAGCCAGCGAGGTTAAGGGGTTAGTAGCAGGAGGGAGCTGGGACCGTGACTGTCGATCAGAGAGCCAGTGATCCGCACACTGACACTAGAGGTACTGGTTTCTTTCGAGTTTGATAGAGGGTATACGATCTTCACAGACGTCAACGCTATATAGTTTCGGGCACTAAGTCAAAGCTATAGCATGAGTGTGAGCCTATTTTCAGTCCGGCTGGGTTTATACGACGAGGCTTACACCAGGACTGAGGAGTACAAGGGCTTGGCCACAGAGTACCCTGGAGCATTGACACCGCAGTGAGCTTATAGAGAATTGTGCGGGGAGGAGCAGTACGAGCCTTGTGTTTCCAAGGCGTCTTGCCTTTCCAGACCTGCCTACAGATACCTACATGTAGTTATGAGCAGGTCCATCAGTGGCAGAGGGGATAGCACGGGAGTATTGAGCCGATAGGAGTTACTATATCTATACTCCATGGTGCAGGGAGTACCACTCCACCTGGGACATCTAGTAGCTCAGTACTTGCGCCATCAGCGCTAGTACCCCCGGGTCGGAGTGATTTTCTCAGGCCCCTACATCACCAGGTTGCTCATAGGGATGGGGCTGTTAGATACTGTTAGAGGTGTGGAGAAGACCAGTGTACCAGCCCCCCTCAGTATGGAGACATTGAGACAGATGGGGATGATCTGTCGATCAGGACCAGGAGTCTACACCCTGATCATCCCCCACTTAGAGCTCGAGCAGGCCGAGGGGTCCCAGGCAGCATTAGAGCCACCCCCGGGGCAGGCAGAGGCCGAGGCACCACCCACAGCACCGGAGCCACCTCAAGTGCGCATTTTCTCTCCTTCTTGGGGCCAAGACAGGTTCGAGCGCCTTGAGAGTGCTGTGGGTATTATGCAGGCAGAGTTGGCTGAGATGAGGGCCGCACAGGAAGCAGAGTTCACAGAGATGAGGGCTACACAGGCATCACAGTTTGCTCAGATTTCGGCACAGCTTGCCACGGTTATTCAGTTCTCCGAGCGATCTATGGTGCGGCCCCGACGGATCCCATCACCCCCATCTCCACCTTCTCCAGCTCCATCACCAGCAGACCCACCTGCAGAGCTAGCAGCAGCAGCAGCACCACTAGAGGATCCACAGCAGGACACTGACGCTAAGGCGTCGTAGTTTTATTTTTATTTTATTACAGTTGTACTTTTTATTTTTGTATTATTTTGGACTTGTGTTACCCAAAAAGGACTCTTCTTCTGGGGTTGCTTTTATTTTCTCTATTTTGTCTCTAGTTGTACTTTTTATTTCATTTCCAAAGTAAAACTAAGGCGTCGTAGCTTTATTTTGATTTCACTTGAGCTATACTGAACCCTTGTGTATGTGTGCAGATGGTCTTAGATTTAAGGAATTTGAGGAATAGTCATAGGCACGGTTATGGGACCGTGTGTATTCCACAAAACCATTGAGACTCAACTCTCAATGAACCTAGCTTTATCAAATGCAACACTTGGAGTTCAGGGGAGTAATGTTTCAATTGTTCACCCCTAGATAAATTGTGTGAATTGTTTCACTTATTTGTTGTGCTTGCATGCGTACATTGGGGACAATGTACATCTTATGTGTGTGTGAGGGGGGGGGGGGGGGGGGGGGGGGGGGGGGGGGGGTTCACATTGCACACACCTTTACTTGTGCGTTCAATTGCTCATGCTCATGTAGCCTATGGCGGTTCACCTTAGTTGCAACGTTTATATTCTTAGAGTTTAGGAGAATTTTTAACATTGTATTCTATCATGCTCTAGTTTTTACTTGAATTTTTAGGGAATATTGGCTCGATTATGTTATATTGCACAACTTACTCTTGGAATCTTTTGGAAACTCGATCTTGAAGTTTTTAAGGACAAGTTTATCGTCGTTCTTAGTTTTACTTTGAAAAATGCATATATAAGGAAATGGAATAGATGAGAAAAATAAAAATAATAATAATATGTGAGTTTGTGAATAGTTACTCTGTTTTATGTATGCATTTGGGGTGGAAAGAGCTACCGCCCATGAAGTATGTAGCTACTCTCACAAGTCGGATACAGGTTATGCCCTAATGAGAGAAAGAGCTATCTCATGGGATGCGTGAAAGCTACTACCCCGGTAGAAAGAGCTATCTCCTCGAAAGAGTGAAAGCTACCTTTAGCGGCCGCCTAGGAAAGGGCTACCTTCGAGGTTGTGTGAATCTACTACTTCCTTTCTTGCTTTTCGTATATAAATAAGTCCTTGTTAAGAAAAGTTTGAGGAGTACTCGTTGGGTTGTCTTGAGTGAGTTCACACACACTTACATATTTTCGAGTTGATTGACCTTCTTGATTCATGTTTTTAGCTAGAGAAATGATATCCCTTTACTTGTAGAATGCGTCCTTTGCGTATTTTTGGTGAACCTAAGGCCGAGAACTTTCAATTGTTCTTCCCAAGTACTTTCACAATTTATTTTTGCTTGAGGACAAGCAAAAGCTTAAGTGTGGGGGAGTTTGATAAGTGCTTGTGTTATAGTAATGTGAAGCGTTATTATCTTACAATGAACATGCATTTTATCAGATTTTATCACTAAATAGTGTGCATTTGTGTATTCTTATGTATTGTAGATCTGTGGAGCTAATTTAGAGAAGAAGAACGAAGTTAGATCATGTTCGCCATTGTTGAGAAGTTTTCGGACCAAGCAAGGAACAAGGCACGAGCCCAGACTCGTAGCAAGCTACTATTCACTTTCTGCCGAAAATCAGGATTCCAGAGAGTTCACATGGGTGTGTGGAAATTCCACACGGCCGTGTGAATTAACTTTTCAGCAAGACAAAAATTTCACAAGGGCGTGTGGAAATTCCACACAGCCGTGTGAGGTCCCGATAAGTCCAATTTTAAAGCCGCGACTCAACATTATAAAAGCCCAATTTGGAGACTTTTGAGAGATCTTTTGGACCTAACTTTCTCCCAAACTTCTGGAGAGTGCGGCTAGGGTTTCGGAGAGGACTTTGTGGAGGTTTGGAGCGCGTTATCGGCATCGTCATCGACGTTCGGCGGCCGCATAAGACCGCGGCCACACCATACGCAAGGGGGTTTTCATCAATGCCTTTACTTTGTGCTTTCTTTCATATTTTGATGAACATGTATAGCTCCATGAGGAGCTAAACCCCTCGTGGGTATTCGGACTTGTAAACTCTAGGATTATTATGTTTCTATGACATTGTCATTATGCTTTTCCATTATTGATGAATAAATTCGAGTTTCAATTTTAATTATCTTTTGCAATTGGTTTCTCTTAGCCGTGACACTAGGGTTGAAAACAATCTAGGTTGTCATGTGGAGGTGAGATAACTCCCATAGGACTAGACTACTTAAGATTGAAAAGGGTTGAGAGGGTGAGTCGTGAGGTAGCGAAGCGTCCCTTTTCCCCTCCAGTGTGATTTCTCCCTACCTACGTTTCCTTGATTTCTTAGCGGTCAAGATAGAGTGAAGTGCTAGGTAGATAAACTCCCCTGAGGCTCAGTTGCGCAAGCAACTGAGTGAAGGGTTGACGTGAATCCTAAGCACTAGGGCTTAATCTAGACTAGGGTTCTTCCACCTAGACTAAAGGGTTAGAACTACAGATAGGAACAGATTTTATCACTAGGAATCCCTAGAGCTTAAAGCAATCCCACGTAGTGTAGGCTTAGGTAGATAAACTCCCCTGCGGCTTAGTTGCGAGAGCGACAGAGTGAAGGGTTAACGTGAATCCTAATGCCGGGGCATAGTGTTGGGGTTAGTCACGGTTGACCTTAGGTTTGGAACCATGAGTTTAGGATAACATCAATAGGAAAGTATAATAGCATAGTCTTTGACAGGCGGCCCGAAAGTGTACGGGTTTGTTGAAGTAATAAAAGTTACCCCGGTGAGAGGGCAGTCGAATCCATAGGGAATAGGGAGTTAGAATACAAGATTTCACTATTAAAACTATGTGAAGTATGGAAAAGTGATCAATTGATTCGATGAGTGAATTATGGAAACAATTATACTAAAAGATGAGAAATTAAATAGAAATATGGAAAATGAGAAAGTGCAAGTAAAAGAGAATAGAGAAGATTTAACAATGAATGAAGCGGGGTATCCGGACAAGCTACCTCTAGGATCTATGGTTCTAGTGCAAGACTATGCTATTATACTCTCCTATTGATGCCAATTGAGTCAAGGAAATCCTCAGACTTACGGTCCCAAACCGAAGGACAACCGTGACTAACCCTAACATTATGCCCCAGTATTAGGATTCACTTTAACCCTTCACTCTGTTACTCGCGTAACTAAGCCCCAGGGGAGTATATCTACCTAGCACTTCACTCTATCTCAACTGCTAATAAATCAAAGAAACGGAGGTAGGGAGGGAGAAATCACACCTGAGGGGAAAGGGGTAAATTGCTACCTCACAACTCTCCCTCTCAACCCTCTTCAATCTTAAAGAGTCTAATCCTATAAGAGTTGTCACACCTCCCATGGAAAACCTAGATTGTTCTCAAACCTAGTGTCACATCTAAGAGAAAACAATAGCAAGATAAAATCAAGATTGAAACTTAATTCTTATTCATCAATAATGGAAAAGCATAATAACAATGTCAAAGAAACATAATAACCCTAGAGTTTACAAGTCCGAATACCCACAAGGGGTTTAGCTCCTCATGGAGCTATACATGTTCATCAAAGTATATAAGAAAGCACAAAATAAAGACATCGATGAAAACCCCCTTGCATATGGTGTGGCCGTGGTCTTGTGTGGTTGCCGGACGTCGGTGACGATGCCGAAGACGCGCTCTAAACCTCCACAACATCCTCTCCAAAACACTAGCCGCACTCTCGAAGTTGGGGAGAAAGATAGGTCAAAAGATCGTGCCGATTGCTTCGAGTCTCCTAATTGGTGAAATCTTCATTGTTAGCATGAGCTAGACTTATTGTGAATATGACTGCCTTTGTGCCCCTCCAAAGGAGGTTGGTACACACTCACAAGTCTATGCTCATGCCTCATTCCCTGCTTAGTCCGAAAATCTTCCCAACAATGGCAAACACGATCTAACTTCGTTCCTTTCCTTCATTTTATCTTCACAACCCTACAATGCATAAAAGTAAACAATTGCACACTTTTTAGTGATGAAATCTGATTAAATCAATGCTCATTGCAAGATAATAACACTTCGCATTACTATAACATGAGCACTTATCAAATCCTCCCACACTTAAGCTTTTGCTTGTCCTCAAGCAAAAATAAAACATGAAAGTACTTTGGAAGAACAATTAAAAGTGCTCGGCCTTACGTTCACCAAAAATATGCAAAAGAAGCATTCTACAATTAAGGGGAAATCAAAACAATGCATAAGGTTATCATTGCAATAGCTAAAAACTCGAATAAAAAAAGATAAAAACTCGAAAATGTGTTAGTGCGTGCGATTTCACTAAAGAGAACCAACGAGTACTCCTCAAACTTTTGTTAGAAAGGACTTATTTATATACAAAAACAAAACTAAAGAGAGAAGGAAGTAGTAGTTTCACACATCCTTGAAGGTAGCCCTTTCCTAGGCGGCCGCCAAAGGTGGCTTTCACACTTTCGAGGAGGTAGCTCTTTCTACCGGGGTAGTAGCTTTCACGCATCCCATAAGATAGCTCTTTCTCTCATTAGGGCATAACTTGTATCCGACTTATGAGAGTAGCTACATACTTCATAGGTGGTAGCTCTTTCCACCCCAAATGCATATATAAAACAAAGCAACTATTCACAAACTCATATATATATTTTTTTTTCTTTTTCTCTTTTCCATATATATATATATATATGCATTTTCCAAAGTAAAACTAAGAATGATGATAAACTTGTCCTTAAAAACTTCAAGATTGAGTTTCCAAAAGATTCCAAGAGTAAGTTGTGCAATATAAGATAATCGAGCAAAAATTCCCTAAAAATTCAAGTAGAAACTAGAGCATGATAGGATACAATGTTAAAAATTCTCCTAAACTATAAGAATACAACCATTGCAACTAAGGTGAACCGCCATAGGCTACATGAGCATAAGCAATTGAACGCACAAGTAAAGGTGTGTGCAATGTGAACTCCCCCGCACACTTAAGATGTACATTGTCCCTAGTGTACGCATGCAAGCACAATAAAAGTTAAGAATTGTAAAACAATTAGTGTGGAAGTAGGAAATTGAAACATTACTCCCCTGAACTCCAAGTGTTGCGTTTGATGGAGCTAGGTGCATTGAGAGTTGAGTCTCAATGGGTTGTGAAGCACACACGGTCCCATGCCGTGTCTATGACTATTCCTTAGATTCCTTTCATCCAAGACCATCTGCGCACACATACACAAGGGTTCAGTATAGCTCAATAAAAACTCGAGTATATAAAATATGAAGCAATGAATACAACTCGAGATAAAAAGAAAAGAAAACTAAAAGATAAACTCAGAAGGAGGATCCTTTCTGAGTACTACAAGGCCAAAATATAATAAAAAGTACAAGAATGGAAATAAAAAAAACAAATAAAAGCTAAAACTAAGACGCCTCATGATGAGTGTCCGCAAGCGCACGGGTCGCCAAGTAATACCGCTCGCGCAAGCACGAGGGGGTCGTATTCCCAAGGGCCAAGGAACTACTATTACTTCCCCTTCATCTATTTCCTAACCTAGCAATTATATGATAAAAGTAAGATAAGAAGAATAACAAAGAGAAAACTATAAACACATGGACTAAGGCTCACCACGTAAGCATACTAAGGAAGCAAATAACAATGAATGTTCGAGGTCCCCGGGCGAGGATCCCCTCGGGACTACTAAAGCTAGAAGGATACTCGAATAACATAGGCAAAGGTGGTTAGGCCAAGAGATGTCCAAAGGTAGGTCACCCCGATGGTCACGGTGATAACCTCTAATCCGGTACGAGTATTGGAATACGGAATCACTTCCGCCCAAATCCTCACACGATTGCAATGCGCCTAGGGAAATCCCTAATTAAGGTCAAACACAACGTCTAGGTTCAACCCTAATGGTTGGAGGGGTACGAAATACCCGATGGTCACGGCGTATTCGTACATGTATCCCTTCTAAGCCAAGCATGTCTAGTACAAGGGCGATGGTCACGCAACCAAGTACAACCTAGAATTCAAACCACAGAGTTCTCATGCAATTTGATACAATAAAGAACACAAAGCTTAGACCACAACCAAACCAAATACCAAAAATATACCCAAAGTATCCATACAAGCAAGTTCATCCCAAGGTTCACCGGATGCCCGGTGACCTTGGGAGTCTAGTTCAACATCAATAAAAGAGAAAGTGTAAAGAACAAGAGATACAAGCTAAAGCACATAACAAACTCTCCTAAGATGAAGACTATAGGTGGTGATGAGAACTTGATGGATCCACGCCAACAAGCTCCTAGATCTTCTCCTTGATCGCGCTCCTTTTCTCCCCTTCGATTTGCACGCTAGATCAGCCTTCTCCCGCAGCCTTGAAGCTCTTGAATCCCTAGATGGTGGTGGAGTTTCGTGTAAGTTGCTGTAGTGAGTGCTACAGTAAAATGCTACAGTACCTCTGCTACAGGACTGCATACGGTCAGTCATGCGCCCATATGGATCTCCAGACTTAGCCGTTTTACCAAAGTTTTCGTGCTACAGTGTTGCTACAGTACCGGCTCGAAAATGGTCTTTTCTTGCCGATTTCTTCTAAAATCTCGTTGTCGAGCTCCCCACGGTATCTTCTGTGCCTGTAACACGAAATAAACCAATTTAGACCGAAAACGGGCATCCACACATATAAAAATACTCGACTAATACGCAAACATACATAAATAATACGTACAGTTAGGCGTTTATCAAACATCCTCACACCTAAGCGTTTGCTTGTCCCCAAGCAAACAAACATGAAGAACAGGGCAAGAAGATAAATGACTAATTGTACGACCTCAAGCTCAATAGTAAAGGACTTCACAAGCACAAATGGACAGAAATTAAGAAGTGAGCTATTCAATGAATAGTCAAGTAATATTAGTTCTGTTTCTCCTAGACTGCCCCCGTGAGTGTGTGCTAACTCCCACCATGACCACACCTTGGATTACCATTCACCCCACGCACAATGAAGACGGCATTAAAATGTTAAATACACCCTCAATACTCAGTTAAGAGTCCTTTAGTTACTAGATAAAACTTTAGCTCATAAGTGACTATGCAGTAAGCTCCAGGGAATCAAGATACTTTATTGCTCTCACATATGTACAGACATACACTTTTTTTTTTTTCTGAGTCCGACTAACGTAGACTACGCAAAAATCTTTCAGACGGATGCACATGCTGGCCAGGCACAAGAGCCACCCATCCTACTTGATTACAATCTACATAGACGTGTACTAGCAGAGGAATACTGTCATAGACTCCACTTTTTTTTTTTTAATTTTTTTTATATATGTAGACTAACTCTCAATTCCCCTGGTCAAACCTACTACAATAGTGCACTTTAGGCTAAAGAAAATAGTGAAGGAACACAAAAGCTCTTAAAAGAGTATTGAAAATAGAATTTAACAGTCTAATGCCAAAATCATTATGATGGGTTGGTTGGAGTATACAAAGTGGAAGTGATCATGAACAAGTATAAGGATGCACTAAAGGTGAAACAAAGCTACATGCAAGCACAAGTAAAGTACAGCTCACAACTATCATTCTACCAAGCCAGGAAGTCCTTAACAATGAAATCATAGCTATCATAGGTAGTTAAGCATGCAATTGCAAAGAAATTTTCAAAGTTCACGAAAAAGCAAATCCACCCCCCACTTGAAGATGCACATTGCCCTCGATGTGCCTAAGCAATAAAATGCAACAAGATAGATAATGAAAAACATAGTAGGAGGGTTTCGTGAACTTCCCCGAGTTTCAAAGCATGTGTCTTGAAGTCCATGAGATCGGGGTGACCACCAAAGATTCTTGTACAAAATGGAGAAAGAGAGTGTGCTTGATGCCCCCATTCCACCCAAAAAGAAGATACAACAAGAAACAAGAACACACACAAACATGCAAGGAAACAACTAAAATAACAAAAACAATTAAACAAGAGATAATCCAAGCAAGTTCTTTGTGCAATCAAGATCATGAAGTCCAATTCTTTTTATTGTAAGTGTTGTAAGATATTGAGAATGATGCTACAAGTGAACAAATAAATTCAAGAGAAATTTCATCCCAAAGTTACTGTAGCACAGTGTTGAAAGAGGTAGAGTTTCCCCTTGTTTTTGAAGCCCAAAAATTTACAAATAATGTCTCAAAACACCAATAAATCAAAGATTACACATTCATGCATCATTCCCCAAAGTTTGAAGCAAGACAAGCATGAAAATGGTCAGGCGCTACTGTAGCACCCCGAGTTTCGCTCAAGTTGCTGCAGTGAGTGCTACAGTAAAATGCTATAATACCGCTGCTACAGGACTGCATGCGGTCAGTCATGCGCCCGTATGGATCTCCAGACTTAGCCGTTTCACCAAAGTTTTCGTGCCACAGTGTTGCTATAGTATTGCTACAGTACCGCTCGACAATGGTCTTCTCTTGCCGATTTCTTCTAAAATCTCGTTGTCGAGCTCCCCACGGTATCTTCTGTGCCTGTAACACGAAATAAACCAATTTAGACCGAAAACGGGCATCCACACATATAAAAATACTCGACTAATACGCAAACATACATAAATAATACGTACAGTTAGGCGTTTAGCACCTCAGCGTCGGTGTCCTCAGTGGTGGGCTCTGGTGCTGCTGGAGCTTCTGAATATGTCTGTGGATCTGCTGCAGCTGCTGCTGGTGCTGGGGGTGATGGTGGTGGAGGAGTGGGGTCCTGGGGCTGGACTACGAAAGGTGATGACACGGCCTGCTCGAGTAGTCTCTGTATGGCATCGAGCCGCGTCATCGTCTCTAGGTGCTGTGCAGCCTGTGTGGCCCTCACCTCGGCCACCTCGGTCTGTAGCACCCCCACTGCGCGCTCGAGGCGCTCCAACCTGTCCTGGCCTCGGGAGGGAGAGAAAATGCGCATCGGAGGTGGCTCCAGTGCTGTGGGTGGTGCCTCGGCCTCTGTATCTATCAGGGGTGGCTCCAAGGCTGCCTAGGACCCCTCTGCCTGATCTGACTGGGGTATAATCCAAATATAGGTCCCTGATCCCGCTCTGCGGATCATCCCCATCATCCTCAGTGTATCTGCGCCCAGAGGAGCCGGTACACTGGTCTTCTCTGCCCCTCGCACTCCGTCTCTGAGACTCATCCCGATCAGAAGTCTGGAAATGTAGGGTCCTGCGAAGATGACTCCCACACTAAGGTACTGGCCTTGATGGCGCAAATACTCTGCTAGGATGTACCCTAGGTGGAGTGGTACCCTCTGAGCCATAGAGTATAGATAAAGAAGCTCCTGCCGGCTCAGAACTCCAGTGCTATCACCCCGGCCACTCACTGATCTACTCAGAATGGCATGTACGTATCTGTAGGGCGGGCGGGATAAGCACGTGGCCTTCCAGACCCTGGCTCATACCGGCCCTCTCCGCACAAATCCCTGTAGCCCTCTGACAGGATCCCCGAAAGTGCACGGGTTTGTCGAAGTAATAAAAGTTACCCCGGTGAGAGGGTAGTCGAATCCACAGGGAATAGGGAGTTAGAGTATGAGATTTCACTATTAAAACTATGCGAAGTACGGAAAAGTAATAATCGATTCTTGTGTGAATTGTGAGAACAACTATACTAAAAGACAGGAAATTAAATAGAGAGAGATGAAAGATTAGAGAGTGCAAGAAAAAGTAATTAAGGAGGATTTAACAATGAATGAAGTGGGGTATTGATGAGTGCTCGTGTAGTAATGATGCGAAGCATTATTATCTTGCAATAAGCATTAATTTACTTAGATTTTATCACTAAATATGTGCATTTGTTTACTTTTGCGCATTGTAGGTTTATGGAGCTAATTTGGAGAATAGGAACGAAATTAGATCGTGTTCGCCGTTGTTGGGGAGTTTTCGGACCAAACAAGGACAAGGCACAAGCCCGGACTTGTGAGTGTGTGCCAACCTCCTTTTGGAGGGGCACAAAGGCAGTCACATTCACAACAAGTCTGACTTGTGTAGTTTAGGAGAACTCTACCAAAGAGAAGACTTGAAGCAATTGACACGATCTACCATTGATTGTGTGCCCAATTCAATGGCCTCGGTGAAGAACAACGTATTCGGAAGCATTTCGGCAAGTACTGTAGCTTGTCACTGTAGCAATTCACTGTAGCAATTTTACTGTGCATTTTCTGCCGAAGATCGGGAGTCCAGAGATTTCACACGGGCGTGTGGAATTAACACACGGCCATGTGAAATATTTTCCGGTAAGCGAGAGACTTCACACGGGCGTGTGGAAATTCCACACGGCCGTGTGAAGTAATTTTTCAGGAAAGACAAAAGCTTCACACGGGCGTGTGGAAATTCCGCACGGCCGTGTGAAGCCCCGATAAGTTCAAAATTAAAGCCGCACTCAGCCTATTTAAAGCCCGATTTGGAGACTTTTTGGGCATCTTTTGACCTATCTTTCTTCTCAACTTCTGGAGGGTGCGGCTAGGGTTCCGGAGAGGATTTTGTGGAGGATTGGAGCGCGCCATCGGCATCGTCACTGACGTTCGACGGCCGCACAAGACCACGGCCACACCATACGCGAGGGGGTTTTCATTGATGTCTTTTGTTTGTGCTTTATTTCATAAATTGATGAACATGTATAGCTCCATGAGGAGCTAAACCCCTCGTGGGTATTCGGACTTGTAAAACTCTAGGATAATTATGTTTCTATGACAATGTTATTATGCTTTTCCAATTTTGATGAATAAATTCGAGTTTTGATTTTAATTATCTTTTGCTATTGTTTTCTCTTAGCCGTGACACTAAGGACTGAGAACAATCTAGGTTATCCTTTGGAGATGTGACAACTCCTATAGGATTAGACTACTTAAAATTGAAGAGGGTTGAGAGGGAGAGTTGTGAGGTAGCACCGTACCCCTTTCCCTTCCGATGTGATTTCTCCCTACCTCCGATTCCTTGATTTATTAGCGGTCGAAATAGAGTGAAGTGCTAGGTAGACATACTCCCCCAAGGCTTTGGGGTGACGTGAATCCTATGCACTGGGGCTTAATTTAGACTAGGGTTCTTCCACCTGGACCAAAGGGTTAGAACTACTACACATAGGAACAGGTTTTATCACTAGGAGTCCCTAGAACTTAAAGCAATTTCACGTAGTGTTAGTCTTAGTTAGAAATACTCCCCTGGGGCTTAGTTGAGCAATCAACAGAGTGAAGGGTTGACGTGAATCCTATTGTCGGGACATAGTGCTGGGGTTAGTCACGGTTGACCTTAGGTTTGGGACCGTGTGTTTAAGGATTTTCCTCGACTCAATTAACATCAATAGGAAAGTATAATAGCATAGTCTTGCACTAGAAGCATAAGTCCTAGAGGTAACTTGTCCGGATACCCTATTTTCATTCATTGCTAGTCTCTCTCTTTTACTATTTACTTGGACTTTTCTTTCTTTCATCTTTCTATTCATTTCCCTTGCTTTTATTCTAATTTCCATAAATCCACTTATCACTCCGATTATAGTTTTCTCATATATCGTACGACTGAATAGCAATTTCTCATATTTTTAATCCCTATTCCCTTTGGATTCGACTACCCACTCACCGGGGTAATTTTATTACTTCGATAAGGCCGTGCACTTGCGGTACACACGCAAAAGGTCGTGTCAGGTATCCGGACAAGTTACCTCTAGGATCTATGCTTCTAGTGCAAGACTATGCTATTATACCTTCCTATTGACGCTAATTGAGTCGAGGAAATCCTTAGAATCACAGTCCCAAACCTAAGGTCAACCGTGACTAACCCCAACATTATGCCCCGGTATTAGGATTCATAACGACCCTTCACTCTATCGCTCGCACGATTAAGTCCCAGGGGAAGTACATCTACCTAAACCTCACACTACACGGGATTGCATTAAGTTCTAGGGATTCCTAGTGATTAAACCTGTTCCTATGTGTGGTTCTAACCCTTTGGTCCAGGAGGAAGAACCCTAGTCTAGATTAAGCCCCAGTGCATAGGATTCACTTCAACCCTTCACTCTGTTACTCACGTAACTAAGCCCCAGGGGAGTTTATCTACCTAGCACTTCACTCTATCTTGACCGCTAATAAATCAAGGAAACGGAGGTAGGGAGAAATCACACCGGAAGGGAAAGAGGTACATCGCTACCTCACAACTCTCCCTCTCGACCCTCTTCAATCTTGAATAGTCTAATCCTATAGGAGTTGTCACACCTCTAAAGGAAAACCTAGATTGCTCTCAACCCTAGTGTCACATCTAAGGGAAAACAATAGCAAAATAAAATCAAGATTGAAACTCAATTCTTATTCATCAATAATGGAAAAGCATAATAACAATGTCAAAAAAACATGATAACCCTAGAATTTACAAGTCCGAATACCCACAAGGGGTTTAGCTCCTCATGGAGCTATACATGTTCATCAATGTATGAAATAAAACACAAAGTAAAGACATAGATGAAAACCCCCTTGCGTATGGTGTGGCCGTGGTCTTGTGCGGCCGCCGGACGTCGGTGACGATGCCGATGACGCGCTCTAAACCTCCATGAAGTCCTCTCCAAAACCCTAGCCGCACTCCCAGAAGTTGGGGAGAAGAATAGGTCAAAAGATGTCTCAAAAAGTCTCCAAATCGGGCTTTTATAATGTGGAGTCGCGGCTTTAAATTTGCTGAAAACGGGATTTCACACGGCCGTGTGGAATTTCCACACGCCCGTGTGAAGTTTCTGGAATTCTGATTTTCGGCCGACTGTAAACAGTAACTCGCTACAGTGTTTTGCTACATTACTACTACAGTAATTGTGCCGAAACACTCCCGAATTCGTCGTTCTTCATCGAGGCCGTTGAATTAGGCACACAATCAATGGTAGATCGTGCCGATTGCTTCGAATCGCCTAATTGGTGAAGTTCTCATTGTTGGCATGAGTTAGACTTATTGTGAATGTGACTGCCTTTGTGCCCCTCCAAAGGAAGTTGGCACACACTCACAAGTCTATGCTCACGCCTTGCTCCTTGCTTGGTCTGAAAATCTTCCCAACAATGCCAAGCACGACCTAACTTCGTTCCTTTCCTGCATTTTATCTTCACAACCCTACAATGCACAAAAGTAAACAATTGCACACTTTTTAGTGATAAAATCTGACTGAATTAAAGCTCATTGCAAGATAATAACGCTTCGCATTACTATAACATGAGCACTTATCACCATGACTGCGGGTCTAGCAAAATCGGACAACATCCTCTGCTGTTCATTCTGTTCTGCCATTGTTTCTGACCCTTCTGTCTCAATATCGGCTTGATTCGAAGGTTCTTGCACAGGCTCTTTACCCTTGCGATGTGCTCTTTTTCCAATGTTCGGGTCTCCTTCAACAAGAATCGAAGGGTTCCCACGGGTCATAACCTGAAACCAAAGCAAAGGAAAGAAAAGTAAGAACAATGATAGATAAAGAATGTGTGGAATAGAAAGTGAAGTGAATAGCTAAAATAGTGAAAAACAAATATCTAAAACGCCTATTCCCCGGCAACGGTGCCAAAAACTTTGACAGGCGGCCCGAAAGTGCACAAGTTTGTCGAAATAATAAAAGTTACCCCGGTGAGAGGGTAGTCGAATCTACAGGGAATAGGGAGTTAGAATACGAGATTTCACTATTAAAACTATGCGAAGCACGGAAAAGTGATCAATTGATTCGATGAGTGAATTATGGAAACAATTATACTAAAAGACGAGAAATTAAATAGAAAGATGGAAGATGAGAGAGTGCAAGTAAAAGAGAATAAAGAGGATTTAACAATGAATGAAGCGGGGTATCCGGACAAACTATCTCTAGGATCTATGCTTCTAGTGCAAGACTATGCTATTATACTCTCCTATTGATGCCAATTGAGTCGAGGAAATCCTCAGACTCACGGTCCCAAACCTAAGGACAACCGTGACTAACCCCAACATTATGCCCCGGTATTAGGATTCACATCGACCCTTCACTCTATCGCTCGCACGATTAAGCCCCAGGGGAGTACATCTACCTAAACCTCACACTATGTGTAATTGCATTAAGTTCTAGGGACTCCTAGTGATAAGACCTGTTCCTATGTGTAGTTCTAACCCTTTGGTCCAGGAGGAAGAACCCTAGTCTCGATTAAGCCCAGTGTGTAGGATTCAGTTCAACCCTTCACTCTGTTACTCGCGTAACTAAGCCCCAGGGGAGTATATCTACCTAGCACTTCACTCTATCTCGACCGCTAATAAATCAAGGAAACGGAGGTAGGGAGAAATCACACCGGAGGGGAAAGGGGTACATCGCTACCTCACACCTCTCCCTCTCAACCCTCTTCAATCTTAAAGAGTCTAATCTTATAGGAGTTGTCACACCTCCCAAGGAAAACCTAGATTGTTCTCAACCCTAGTGTCACATCTAAGGGAAAACAATAGCAAGATAAAATCAAGATTGAAACTCAATTCTTATTCATCAATAATGGAAAAGCATAATAACAATGTCAAAGAAACATAATAACCCTAGAGTTTACAAGTCCGAATACCCACAAGGGGTCTAGCTTCTCATGGAGGTATACATGTTTATCAAAGTATATAAGAAAGCACAAAATAAAGACATCGATGAAAACCCCCTTGCATATGGTGTGGCCGTGGTCTTGTGCGGTCGCCGGACGTCGGTGACGATGCCGAAGACGCGCTCTAAACCTCCACAAAGTCCTCTCCAAAACCCTAGCCGCATTCTCGAAGTTGGGGAGAAAGATAGGTCAAAAGATTCCTCAAAAAGTCTCCAAATCGGGCTTTTATAATGTTGAATCGCGGCTTTAAAATTGCTGAAATCGGGATTTCACACGGCCGTGTGGAATTTCCACATGCCCGTGTGAAATTTCTGGAATGCTGAATTTCGGGCGACAGTGAACAGTAACTTGCTACAGTGTTTTTGCTGCAGTGTTTCTACAGTGATGTGCCGAAACGCTCCCAAATTCATCGTTCTTCATCAAGGCCGTTGAATTGGGCACACAATCAACGGTAGATCGTGCCGATTGCTTCGAGTCTCCTAATTGGTGAAGTCTTCATTGTTAGCATGAGCTAGACTTATTGTGAATGTGACTGCCTTTGTGCCCCTCCAAAGGAGGTTGGCACACACTCACAAGTCTATGCTCATGCCTCGTTCCTTGCTTAGTCCGAAAATCTTCCCAACAATGGCAAACATGATCTAACTTCGTTCTTTTCTTTTGTTTTATCTTCACAACCCTACAATGCATAAAAGTAAACAATTGCACACTTTTTAGTGATGAAATATTATTAAATCAATGCTCATTGCAAGATAATAACACTTCGCATTACTATAACACGAGCACTTATCAGTCTTGCACTAGAAGCATAAGTCCTAGAGGTAGATTGTCCGGATACCCTATTTCACCAATTACTAGTCTTTCTCTTTTCACTTCTACTTGCACTTTCTTGTCTTCCGTCTTTCTATTGAATTTCTTGTCTTTTATTATAATTGATTCCATAATCAACTCATCAATTCGATCATCACTTTTCGTACACCTCATAACTAAATAGCGAAATCTTGTGTTTTAAATCTCTATTCCCTGTGAATTCGACTACCCACTCACCAAGGTAATTTTATTACTTCGACAAGCCCGTGCACTTGCGAGACACACGCAAGCGGTCGTGTCAACTGTTCACACCTCTGGATAGCAAAGCCTGAATATATCTATGAACGGGGTTCGACATTGTGGAAGCTTTCTTCGATGACGTGCAAGCAATGGACTTCCAAAAAGAATCATGGGTGACTGAGCTTGGGAAATCATGGGGCAAGCTATTGAACTCGGGAGTTTAGGAGAACTCATATGTGTAAAGCCCAAGGTATACATCCAGCTGGTCTTGAGTGATCCTGTGCCTCTTACCAAAAGCTCTGAAGGATAAAGTACTTGCTTGGCGCGCAAAGTGACAATAACTGGTAACCTCAAATGTACTCAACACTTCCAAGGTTAACTCTCTATAGGTGGGCTCATCAATCTCAAGTACACTATCCCACCCATCATGAGAGACGAAGTCCCGGACGGTACTGTCGAGGCCAAAAATCCTCAAGGTTTCCCAATGGATCTTTCGAATGTTGTCGAACTTCCTTCTTGAAAAAAATGCGAACCTCGTCTTGTGGGCTTCACTCTTAAATGTAGGCTCGGGTGGAGAGCTTCTCCTAACTCACTTGGAGGCCACATGCTTCGTCAGCATCCCTACAAGGCAATACAATCGTCATCAAGCCAAAATTTTATGATAAAAATACTTAATGACGAAACAAGGCTGATTTTGTAACTATTGATACAGTAATTTGGGAAAATTTGGTAGAGTTTCTTATTGTAAAAGTAGCAATCAAAATGTACAAAGCTTTGAATTCAAGATGAACAATCACAAGAAGCATTCATCATGACAATAACAAAGATTTCCCCCCATTTAAACCAAGAAAACCCCTAGAATGAGTGAGATATGAAGTTTACCTTGAACTAGGGCACCAAGTAGGAGATGAAGTGAAATTCGGCTAAAAGCTCAATAAAACCTTGAAAATCTCCCAAAAACTCATTTGCTAGGATGAGGAGAGTGTTTTAATGCAAAATAAAATGAAGGAAAATGGTGGAGAGATGAAGAGGAAAAGAGAAGAAGAGTGATGGAAAATGAGTGAATAGTGTTGAAATGAAGTGGAGGAGGTGAAATAGAGGGGTCGGGTGCCTATGCGGGCTCTTAATGGAATGCGGGCTCTTGTGCGGCCGCATAGCAGGCCGCACAAGCCTCTGGATTGCATGTGGCCTGTTATGCGGGCGCATAAGAGGCCGCATGGTATGCTAGAGAGCCCCCATGCACTAAAAATGCTCAAAAACAAACCTGACAAAACAACATACCCATCCTAGCACTCAAGAATCACATGAAAGCAAAGCCGAAAACACTCATAGGCATTGAAAACATGGAAATTGAAGCACCAATAATCAAGGGAAAATAAAAGATTCACAAAAACTATGGTGCAACATGATGAAAAAAATTATGGGAAACAACTAAACAACCATCACAACCACAATACTACAACAACACTCAAGCCCACAAGCACAACAAAAATACAAAAAAAAACACAAACACAACAATAAGAACTACGAAGAAAAAATAATTGCAATGAATTTAAAGACTTGGGTTGCCTCCCAAGAAGCGCTTTTTTAGTGTCTTTAGCTAGACATGGTTTACCTCAACTCATGGTGGGACAAAGGGATGAGAGATACCTCCATTTTTTGGTGAAGAGTTATTACCCTGGGAAGTTCATTGAGAGACACGAAAAGATTTTAAATTTCCCGCGGTCCTCAAAGAATAAGCGGTCTACCTCCTCGGGTGACATTGTAGAGACATCCATTCCTCTCTTATTCTTTTCTTTTATTTTCTTCCACAACTTCTTCAAGGTTCTCCTTTTATTGGAATGTGATGGAGATTTAACCTCTACTTGTGCTAGTTGTTGCAATGGTGGAGGGGGAGAGTCATCATCCACAACATCATCCCCTGAGATCTTCAAAGTACTCCTCCAAGGGGTTCAAAGTGAGGACTTCCTGCACACAATCAGAGATAATCACGTCAGTTGTATCCGTGAAATAAAGAGCATCATCGTGATCAAGTGCACGTTTCATTGCTTTGGGGAGGGTGAAGACCACATGTTCGTCTCCAACCCTCAAAGTCAATTTTCCTTCTTTTACATCAATTAGTGCGCTGGAGGTATTAAGAAATGGATGCCCAAGGATCAATGGGACCTCCACATCATCATCCACATCTAGAATTACAAAGTCAACTGGAATGATTAGCTTATCAACTCGAACAAGAACATCTTCAACAATTCCCCGGGGTCTTCGCACTAAATGATCCGCAAGTTGCAAAGTCATTCGTGTGGGTCTCAAATTGTCTAACCCCAGCCTCAAGAATAAGTTATATGGTATCACGTTTATTCTAGCTCCCGAGTCGGCCAAGCACTTTCTTGCACTCCATCCCCGATCACACAAGGGATAATGAAGCTACCCGGATCATTGAGTTTCTTGGGTAATTTCTTTTGGATCACGGCTGAGCAATTTCCCAATAGAGTCACGGCCTCCAAGTCATCAAGTTTCCTCTTATTGGTGAGGAGGTCCTTCATAAATTTAGCGTACTTTGGCATTTGTGAGAGGGCCTCAACCAAGGGGATGTTTATGTGAAGTTGCTTAAAGATGTTTAGGAATTTCTTGAATTGAGCATCTTCCTTATCTTGCTTGAGCCTAGAAGGATATGGTATCATAGAATTATATTCAAGATCTTTTTTAGCCGAAGAACTTCGAATATTTCCCTTGTGCTTCCTCTCAATTTCTTCATTTGCGTCATTACTCAACTCAGGTTCTTCCCGGGTGGCTATCCTATCATTGAAGGCACTTGGACTCTCCCCTGCCCTTGCCTTCAACTGTTTCCCACTCCTCAGTGCCACAGCCTTCAAGTGTTCCCTCGTATTGCATTCAGTGTTACTTGGCAAGCTACCTGAAGGTCGATCTGATTGTGCCCTAGCAAGCTGTCCTATTTGGGTTTCAAGAGACTGAATGGAGACTTGAACATTCCTGGTGTTAATCTGCTACTGGTGCCAATGCTGCTACTACTATTGATAGTGATCCTGGTGTTAACAAAGAAAAGAAAAGATTGACGAAGAAAAGGAGAAAAGATGCTTACCGATGAAATTGAAATCAAAAACTTCGAATATGGCCGAAAAACAACTTAAAAACTCCTTAAACAAACAAAGAGAGGGTTGGAAAGACGGGAGGAAGCATCCCATAAGTGTGGAGGCATTTGTAATTGAAAAGGAGAAAACGATTTTAAAATTAAATTATAGCCTATCATGTTCTATATATCCACACGGCCGTGTGGAATTTTCACACGGGCCTGTACCTCCACTGCTAGGGTTCACAGGGGCAGTCACACCCCCCTGTGTTTTCTCTATTTGCCTCTAAACGCATACACACGGCCGTGTGGAAATTCCAGAGGGCCGTGTGCCCAACCTAGCCAAGCACAAGGCCTCCCACAGGGCACCCACACGCTCATGTGGCCTCTCTGGATATCCCGTAAAAACTCTAAGTGTTCCACACGGCTGTGTGAGAAATCCACATGGCCGTGTGCATTTCACAGGTCCTCTCACAAGGGCGGCCACACGCCACTGTGTTTTCTCGGGATGGAAGGATGTCTCTGCAGAGTTTCACACGGCAGTGTAGATATCCCACATGGCTTTGTGCCATAACACACGTGCACTCAAAGGGGCATCCACATGCCCCTGTGGACTCTCTGGAATGAGAGTTGAAGTTCTACAGACTTTCACACGGCCGTGTGGAAATTCCACACGGCCGTGTGCCCTTTACTGGGTCACTCACAGGGGCAGCTACACGGCCCCTGTGACAATCGGGATGAGCTCTGAGAAGAGTCACACGACCATGTGGAAATTCCACACGGCCGTGTGTTTTCTCTGGATGACTTAGAAAAATTACAGACTCTATAGAAAATTTCAGAAACATGATTATAACACTTAGAACCTGCATAGACAATAAGAACACGACTAGAGATCCATGAAAACACACTCAAACAACCCAAAACTTCGACAATCACAATTAGGCAGACTACAACACCAATAATCCATAAGAAATCACAGCACATGCATAATAAAAATCAAAACAATGAAACTAGGCAATTATTCATGCTAAAAACTAAACTAAAGCCTAGAAAAGCAATAAAAACTTGGGTTGCCTCCCAAGAAGCGCTTGTTTAACGTCACTAAACATGACGTACCTCTTTTTTACCATAAGGCAGCTTGAAAAGAGTGTGTTCCTCCCGTCAAGAACTTGCATAGCTACTTCCTTTGAACCAAAAATCTACTTGCCAGGGTGGAGTAATTGTTGGAGGTTCCGACGATCTTACTGTTGGCCTCCATGGAAACAATTTGGGTTGGGAATTGTCCAAAATTAGCATAGGTGGGTCATTGGATGGTTTAAATATCCTCCCCACATCTTTTTCCCTTCCCAAAATCTCTTTCTTGCTTTTTATGAGTTTATCAATCCCAAAGAACGGTGCTTGCTCCATTACCTTAGGGTTTGCCTCTACTTGTGTATTTTCAGCTTGAAAGGAACATGACACTAGCAAATCCCCTTGAAAATTTTCTTGCTCACAAGCACGATCTTCATTCAAGCAATCCCAATTCTCCAAACGATGCTCATCTTTTTCCTCTTCAATTTTTACAGCAATGTACTTAGTCTGCCCCGTTTCTTCATTATCATTCATTACCACATCATCTCTACAAGAAACTTTCATTGCTTGCTCAAATACTTCATTTTCCTTAAAGAGTGTGTCAAGTATCCATCCTAATTGATGCTCAATGTTGTTATAGGAGGCTTCATGACATTTTTGTGTGGCTTCCATACTTTGGCAAGAGACATCGGATGCTTTAAAAAAGTTATCTATTGCTTTTTTCCACTGATGTTCATCCTCTTCAAGTATCTCATCCTTTTGAAATTGCTCTTGAGCTGCTTGCCAATGTTGTCCATCATTATTCCATAAAATTTTAGGTAGCTCCTTTCAATTGGATGATATGTGCTGTAGCATGGATTGCTTTGTTGTTGTGAAGCAATAATTCTATCAAGCTTTGTACTGAGGCTTCAACTTGGGAATATAGCTCAATAACTGAATCAATTTCCATTTAGGCTCCTTGCAACAGAAAGTAAGACAAAACAAAAGAAAAGAAAAAAAATAAGAATGATAGGAGAATAAGAAATGGTGAAATAGAATGAATGATGAATAGCTAAAATAGCAAAATACAAATGTCTCTAAAACGCCTATTCCCCGTCAAAGGCGCCAAAAACTTGACAGGACCCCTTGCGTGTATCCCGCAAGTGCACGGGTTATCGAAGTAATAAAATAACTTGGTGAGTGGGTAGTCGTAGCCATAGGGAATAGTGTTCAGGAACAAGCATTATCACTATTTTAGCTATAAATTGAATCGATGATAAGAGAATTCAATATGTATATATATATATATAAGAAAGTAAAAGAGTGCAAAAAGGGCAATAAAGGTAGGAGAGGTAATCGATATAAAAATGGGGTACCCGGACAAGTTAACCCTTAAACACACGGTCCTAAACCTAAGGTCAACCGTGACTAACCCCAACACTATGCCACAGCATTAGTATTCACTATGACCCTTGACTCTCGTTGACCTATCAACTAAGCCCCAGGGGAGTCTATCCTCCTAAGCCTCACACTACGTGGGATTTCTTTAAGCTCTAGGGATTCCTTGTGATTAAACCTATTCCTATGTATAGTTCTAACCCTTTGATCCAGGTGGAAGAACCCTAGTCTAAATTAAGCCCCAGTGTTTAGGATTCACGTCAACCCTTCACTCTGTTGCTCGCGCAACTAAGCCCCAGGGGTGTTTTTCTCCTACAACTTCACTCTATCTCGACCGCTAAGAAATCAAGGATTACGGAGCTAGGGAGAAATCACACCGTAGGGGAAAAGGGACGCTTCGCTACCTCACGACTCACCCTCTCAACCCTCTTCAATCTTAAGTAGTCTAACCCTATAGGAGTAGTCACACCTCCAAAAGATAACCAAGATTGTTCTCAACCCTAGTGTCACGACTAAGGGAAAACAATTGCAAAAGATAATTAAGATTGAAACTCGAATTTATTCATCAATAATGGAAAGGAATAATATCAATGTCGTAGAAACATAATAATCCTAGGGTTTACAAGTCCAAATACCCACTAGGGGTTTAGCTCTCCATGGAGTAATACAAAAACAATAAAGAGTTTAAGAACATACACATGAAAACCATAAAGAAAACCTCCTTGTAGATCGTATCGATGGTCTTGTGGAGCCACACGTCTTCTCCAACGAATCCCTTGTCAAGCCTAGGGCACACCTCGCCGAACCGATGCCAACGAAAGCTCCTCCAATAGCTATCTTCTAATAGATGTCGATGCTGATGCTGTATAATCGCCTACAAAGACCTCCAAGAACCTCTTCAAACCCTAGCCGAAAGCCCCACAAAAGATAGGCAAGAGATAGAATGGGAGAGTCCTCCAATAGATTTGAAAACGGGCTATTTATAGTATGAAATCGGAGTTCCACACGCCCCTGTGGAAATTCCACATGGCTTTGTGGAAAATCAGAATTTCCACACGCCCGTGTGGAAATTCAGCTTTGCTGACTTTCGGCAGACTGTGAACAGTAACTTGCTACAATATTTTACTACAGTAACTGCTACATTACTTCGCCGAAATGCTCCCGAATTCATCGTTCTTCATCAAGGCCATTGAATTGGACACACAATCAACGGTAAATCATGTCGCATCTGTACTTAAAACACATTGACGAAGCTCTTGATAATGTTGCACAAGTCAGAACATGTGAGTGTGACTGCCTTTGTGTCCTCCAAATCACATATTCACTCGACCCCAATTGGAGTTTGGCACACACTCACATGCCTTTGACGACAACTTGTGCCTTGTTCCATGACCGGTCCAAGAACTCCCTCAACAATCACATTCATGACCTATTCTTGCTCCTTCTTCTTTAAATCTTCTACACAACCCTACAATGCACGAAAGAACACAAATGCACACTAATTAGTGATTAAATCTGAGGAAAGTAATGCTCAATGTAAGACAATAATACTTCATATTACTATAACACAAGCACTTATCAGTACTCCAGTGGCACTCATTGCTTGCCATGCTCTCAATCAACTTCTCAGGTTCCTCAGGGAGCTTATCACTCAAGGAGCCACCTGCCACGGCATCTATGAGTTACCTTGTAGCGTAATTCAGGCCATTACAGAGCAACTGCACTCGCATCCAAGTAGGGAACCCACAGTGAGGACACCTACATAACAAGTCCTTGAATTGTTCATCTGCCTCAAAAAGTGTTTCCAAATCCCCCTGTCTGAAAGAGGAGATCTCTTGTCTCAACCTTGTGGCCTTGCTTGGTGGGAAATACCGTGCTAGGAACTTCTCAACCATTTCCTTCCATGTGGTAATGGACCTGGGAGCCAAGGAGGTAAGCCATCTGTATGCTGCTCCCCTCAAACTGAATGGAAACAATCACAGTCTTATGGCATCATCTGACACAGAATTAATCTTGAAAGTAGAGCAAATCAGCAGGAAACAAGATAGGTGGGCGAGTGGATCTTCATTAGGAAGCCCATCAAACTAAACTGAATTTTGTATCATCCCTATTGTGCTCGCCTTGATCTCAAAATTATTAGCCAGCACTGTGGGCGCTTGCACACTGAATTCTTCCCCGGTAAACTGTGGCCTCTCAAAATCGGATAAAGTTCTTCTTGGTTCGGCCATAACTGATGGTTCATGATAAGTGCCTAAATACATCATGTTTTAGCAATGATATTCTTGTACTTTCGTGCAACTTGTGTGTGTTTTGATGACATTTTGCGCACTTGATGCTTTTATTTTCGTTTCAGGGTTTTGAGGACCAAGTGCGCGAGATTAAACAGTATTCGTGTCATTTCGGGGATGATTGATGAAGAAACGAAGAGTTGGAGCACCCCGAAAGCCGACGCACCGCACACGGGCTGATTTTTCTCGGCCATGTGCGGCCACTGTGCGGACCGCACAGTTCCCGCAGGCTCCAGCCAGAAGACTGTGCGGCCTGTGCGCAGGGCCGCACACTGGCCGCACAGCACAGTCAGAAGGCTGTGCGGCTTGTGTGCAGCCCCGCACACTGGCCGCACAGCACAGCCAGAAGGCTGTGTGGTCACTGCGCAGCCCCGCGCAGTGCCCGCACACCTTCGAGCTATATATGAGTTCTTTCAGGGTTTCTTTAGGGAGTCTGTTCTCTATCCGACCTCCACTCCACCACTCACCACTCTCATCATCTTTGGAGGTATTTGGAGGAATTCTTGGGCAGAATTGAAGGAGAGAAGAAGGGGAAGACGCAGAGAAGCTTCATAGGGCTCGCCGGCGCGGATCCGACGAGCTACACCATCAACCCTAGTCAACATCTTTGAGGGAGTTTTTCTTGTTTTTATTCGATGAATCCTTTGTATGACGAGCTCCTCAACTTTGTGATGTCGAACTAAACCTCCCAAGGCCACCTGGTTCCCGGTGAACCTTGGGAGGAGACTTTGTATGAATGACCTTGTATTGATTTGAATGAATGTGTTGGTTTGATTGTTTGGTTTTAATTCATCAATATGTTGTTCGTTCTACATTGGATGGAATCCGTAGAATTGATTGTGAATGATACTTGTTTGGCAGGATGCTAGCATGTATTAGGTCAGTTTATGAGTTAAAGAGGGATACATGTATTAACACACCGGAGGTCCCGGGTGTTAATAGCCTTCCGCGCGTTTAGGGTTAATTTAGCCGAGAGTGTGCATTAGATTAACCCTAATCAAGACTCCTTGTTCTCATTGACATCGTAGGGGTATTTTCTGGATAGGAAAACCCGTACTGGATTAGGACTACACTACGGAGGTTCCGAGGTAGTCGACATCCGAGTCTAGCAGACCAAAACCTTGCCGACCTTATTTTTATAGTTATCATGGTCTTTCTTATTTAGTCTCCTCCCGGGGGAATCCTTGCCCGAGGCCTTCCCAAATTATTGACTTCTTCATCTCTATCTTTATTCCAGATTGAGTTTTATTTTACTTGCATTTCTTTACTTATTTTTATTACTTAAATTTGCATCAACCCTGTTTCGATCGACTAGAAAGTGACCCCAAAAAAGAAGTAATAGTAGATCTCGGGCCCTAGGGAATACGACCCTCCTTGTGAGGTTATTACTTGACGACCCATGCACTCGCTCATCAGTTCACTCGACTATACCCGAACTTCTTGTTGCCTCAAGCTTTCGGTAACCCCTCTCAACCGTTGGTGCAAGGTACATTCAATCTCGTCGTCGGGCTCAACTAGAGTCGCTTGACCAACCCGTGTCATAAGATGGGTACCTCACAAAATAACTAGAGTTAAGACAAATAAAAGATGGAATGATGAAATATAAACAAGAATGGTAAAACAAAATAAAATAGTCAAATCAACACGCTTTAAGTTTTCCGAATATTCCTCGTGGGTCCCCGGCAACGGCGCCAAAAACTTGATCGCGATTATGTACTAACCCGCAAGTGCACGGGGTCGCCAAGTAATACCCCTCGCGCGAGCACGAGGGGGTCAAATTCCCAAGGGCCCGAGAATCTATTCTTACTTCCTTATCACAATGTTGTCTAACCTTAGCAATCACTTGATAGAGAGAACTACAAATAATCTATGGATGTAAAAAGCATGTAAATAGCAAATACAAATAAGGAGGAAAATCAAGGAAAGGAAATGGTCACAGATGAGGATTCCCTCGGGGGCTACTAAAGTGCTAAGGATGCCCTAACTAGAATGCATGTGGGTGGTTTGGACCGAGAAACCATAAGTAAGACCAACCCGATGGTCATGGTGTTTGGTCCCTAATCCGATACAAGTATTAGAATACGGAATTACTTCCGCCTAAATCCTCCTACGATCGCATTGGGTGTAGTGGATTTAGGTGTTTATCAGTGTCCTACAGAGTAAGGTGGCCGAGCTGAGAGCTACCCACACCACATGGCACTCAGAGACGATGGCACGGCTTGACACCATACAGCGATTACTCGAGCAGGCCGTGTCATCACCCTTCGTGGTCCAGCCCCGAGCTTCGACTCCACCACCATCTCCTGCACCATTAGCCGATCCACCAGTACCTTCAGAGCCTACAGCAGCAACACTAGAGGCTCCCATTCAGGACACCGACGGTGAGGCATCGTAGTTTATTTTAGTTTTTGATTTTCTTTTATACTTTTTGTTATATTTAGGACTTGTAGCATTCAGAAAGGATCCTCCTTCTGAGTTTATCTTTTATTTTGCTTTTATTTATCTCGACTTGTATTTCATTTCTATATCTTTATATACTCGAGTGTTATTTTGATTCTTCTTGAGCTATACTGAACCCCTTGTGTATGTGTGTAGATGGTCTTGGATGTAAGGAATTTGAGGATTAGTCATAGGCACGGTCATGGGACAGTATGTGCTTCACAACCCATTGAGACTCAACTCTCAATGAACCTAGCTCCATCAAATGCAACACTTGGAGTTCAAGGGAGTAATGTTTCAATTGCCCACTTCTACACTAATTGTTTTTCATTGCTACATTTTTATTATGCTTGCATGCGTACATTGGGGACAATGTACATCTTAAGTGTGGGGGTGGGGGGGGAGTTCACATTGCACACACCTTTACTTGTGCATTCAATTGGTTATGCTCATGTAGCCTATGGCGGTTCACCGTAGTTTCAACGGTTTTATTCTTAGAGTTTAGGAGAATTTTTAACATTGTATCTTATCATGCTCTAGTTTTACTTGAATTTTAGGGAATTTTTGCTCGATTATCTCTTATTGCACTACTCACTCATGAAATCTGATAAGTGCTTGTGTTGTAGTAACGCGAAGCGTTATTATCTTACAAATGAACATACTTTTATCAGATTTTATCACTAAATAGTGTGCATTTGTGTATTCTTGAGCATTGTAGGTTTCGTGGAGCTAAGTTGGAAAAGAAGAACGAAGTTAGGTCGTGTTCGCCGTTGTTGGGAGGTTTTCAGACCAAGCAAGGAACAAGGCACGAGGTTAGACTTGTGAGTGTGTGCCAACCTCCTTTGGAGGGGCACAAAGGCAGTCACATTCACAACAAGTCTAACTCGTGTAGCTTAGGAAAACTTCACCAAGAAGGAGACTCGAAGCAATAGGCACGATCTACCATTGATTGTATGCCCAATTCAATGGCCTCGATGAAGAAACAACATATTCGGGAGCATTTCGGAGTGTACTGTAGCAACACTGTAGCTTGTTACTGTAGCGAATCACTGTAGCAAGTTACTGTGCAGTTCTGCCGAAGAATCAAGGTTCCAGAGAATTCACACGGGCGTGTGGAATTAACACACGTCCGTGTGAACTAATTTTCCAGCAAACCAGAGACGTCACACAGGCGTGTGGAATTAACACACGGGCGTGTGGATTGATTTTCCAGCAAGCCAGAAACTTCACACGGGCGTGTGGAATTAACACACGGCCGTGTGAAGTAATTTTCAGGAAAGACAGAAACTTCACATGGGCGTGTGGAAATTCCACACGGCCGTGTGAATTCCCGATAACTTCAAATTTAAAGCCGCACTCAGCCTATTTAAAGCCGATTTGGAGACTTTTTGAAGAATCTTTTGACCTATCTTTCTCCCTAACTTCTGGAGAGGGCGGCTAGGGTTTCGGAGAGGACTTTGTGGAGAATTGGAGCGCGTCATCGGCATCGTCACCGACGTTCGACGGCCGCACAAGACCACGGCCACACCATACGCGAGGGGGTTTTCATTGATGTCTTTATTTTGTTTTTTCTTTCATAAATTGATGAACATGTATAGCTCCATGAGGAGCTAAACCCCTCGTGGGTATTCGGACTTGTAAAACTCTAGGATAATTATGTTTCTTTGACATTGTTATTATGTTTTTCCATTAATTGATGAATAAATTCGAGTTTCAATTTTAGATTTCTTGTGCTATTGTTTTCTCTTAGCCGTGACACTAAGGATTGAGAACAATCTAGGTTATCCTTTGGAGGTGTGACAACTCCTATAGGATTAGACTACTTAAAATTGAAGAGGGTTGAGAGGGAGAGTTGTGAGGTAGCACCGTACCCCTTTCCCTTCCGTTGTGATTTCTCCCTACCTCCGATTCCTTGAGTCATTAGAGGTCGAAATAGAGTGAAGTGCTAGGTAGACAAACTTCCCCAAGGTTTTGGGGTGACGTGAATCCTACGCACTGGGGCTTAATTTAGACAATGGTTCTTCCTCCTGGACCAAAGGTTTAGAACTATCATATATAGGAACAGGTTTTATCACTAGGAGTCCCTAGAGCTTAAAGCAATCCCACGTAGTGTTAGGCTTAGGTAGAAATACTCCCCTGGGGCTTAGTTGAGCAATCAACAGAGTGAAGGGTTGACGTGAATCCTATTGCCGGGACATAGTGTTGGGGTTAGCCACGGTTGACCTTAGATTTGGGACCGTGTGTTTCAGGATTTTCCTCGACTCAATTAACATCAATAGGAAGGTATAATAGCATAGTCTTGCACTAGAAGCATAAGTCCTAGAGGTAACTTGTCCGGATACCCTATTTTCACTTATTACTAGTCTCTCTCTTTTTACTCGTTGCTTGCACTTTTCTCTCTTTCATCTTTCGATTTATTTGCTTTGCATCTACTCTAGTTCCCATAAATTCACTCATCACTCCGATCATTGTTTGAGTTAAGGAAATTGATGAAAAGCAAACAAGCAAATATAAAATAAATGCAAGATGACTAAGGCAAAATACGGGAAATTCAATGGTTAGGAGTGGTCACGGGTGAGGATTCCCTTAGGGGCTACTAAAGTGCATTTGACGGCTTGAACTAACATGCATGTGGCAATGATGGACCGAGAAAACCCTAGACTAGGCCAACACGATGGTCACGGAAATTGACCCCTAATCCGGTACGGGTATTGGAATACGGAATTTACACCGCTATGGTATTTCTACCGCCCAAATCCCCACACGATTGCTAAGGGTACAATGGCTTTCTCAAACTAGGGTTAAAGCAACAACTCGGTACTTAACCCTAGGAGTGGAAGGGTACAAATACCCGATGGTCACGGCGTATTTATACATATTTCCCTTCCAAAGTTGGTGAGTTTAACACTAGGGCAATGGTCATGCAACCTAGCATTTCCTAGATCAATTGATACATAGAGTTCTCATACATATCAAGCAATTAAAACACCAAGCAATGGATCACAAACATGCCACAAACAATGAATTAGAACAAAGCATCCAAAATACACAAGTTCACCCCCAAGGTTCACCTACATCCGGTGACCTTGGGGTTTAGTTCCTCATGATCAAGAAATACAACACAAAATACATGAAACCAAACACCAAAAGCATAAGAAGAACTCCCTCAAGAGATGAAGGCCGGAGAAGTTCCAAAGGCGCCACACAAAGGGGTGGCTTTCCTTGTCTTCAACCTTCCAAATCCAAGCTCTAGAATGAAGATCCTTCCCAAAACTTTGCTCTCCTCGCCAAATCCTTGCCTAGATCGCCCTCCAAATGCTTCTCCTTCCGCAGAATTTAAGTGGTGATGAGAGCCCTAAGAAGAAGACACTTGATGCCCTTGAAAACCCTAGCCAAAGTCCCTTAAAAGATGAATTCGGGCAAGTTCACGGGTGAAATCACGGTCCATATACAGCCCGTGAGGAAGCCTACCCGTGAGGGTTTCCAGATTTCATTTTCCTTCCAACTCTTCGCGCTTCCGGCAGCTACAGTATGCTACAGTACTCTAGACCCTAAAACGACGGTTTCGGTGAAGATTTCCTCTCAAATCGCGTCGTTAGGGTCACCAAAGCATATAATGTACCTGAAACACGAAATAAAACAATTTAGACCGAAAAGGGCATCGATTCATTAATAAAACACCGAAATACATGCGCGTACATATGTGTAGAATATGTACATTTAAACGTTTATCACTCTCCTATTTGGTTTTCCATGCTTTGAAGAGATTGTTGGGCATTAAAAATTGTGGTATTCATAGCTTCAAGTTCAGCATACGTATTCATCATGAATCTTGCAAACACATCCTATGTATTGAAAAGCCCATTGATTAAGTTGCTTACTATGAATGACCAGAGGGTGGTAATGCCGCGGTTCTTTAAAGGAGGGTTCTTGTGCCAATCCTTGGTGAGGGTATTCCCATTGTTGAGTATGATGATGTGTGAAAAAATTTTGGTGTCCTTGCCAATATCGGTAGTAGTCATTATGATGTGGATTGCTTTGGCATGCTCTAATGGCAAAAGTTTCTTCCATTTGATTCTTAAGTGCATTGATTTTTGCGGCCAATAGTTTTTCTTGAAAATCCATGCCCCTGTATGAACAAACCAAACTAAAAACAATGAGCTAACAAAGAATTTAAAAACTAAAGGAAAGAAATTAAATATGCACAAAAGATGAGAAACACATAGAAAGACAAATATTTACAAAAGGAAAGAAAATGACTAAACCAGTGAGCTAGAAGTTTTCCTAGCATCCTTGGTGTCCCCGGCAATAGCGCCAAAACCTTGATGGGTGTTCGCAAGTGCACAGGTCATCAAGTAATACCCCTCGCACAAGCACGTGAGGGTCGTATCCCCTGGGGTCCCAAGAGCTGCTATTACTTCCACCTAGACGACATTGTCTAGTCTAACAAATATAGGTTTAAAACAAAATAAGAAAACTACAACAAGTGATAACTATAAACAAATTGGACTAAGGCACACCACATGAATAGAATAAAGAAGCAAATAACAATAAAAATGTGAGGTCTAGGCAAGGATCCCCTCAGGATTACTAAAGCTAGACGATGTTGGAATTACACAGGCAACAGTGGTTTGGGCCAAGAGACGTCCGAAAAAAGATTATCCTTATGGTCACGGCGATAACCCTAATCCCCTACAAGTATTTGCTCAGAATCTCTTCACGCCAAATCCTTCTACTATTGCAATGCACATAGGGAAATCTCTAACTAAGGCCGATACTCAACCTAAGTCAAGCCCTACTGGATGGACAGGTATGAAGCACCCGATGGTCACAGTGTGTTCATACATGAATCCCTATTAAGCTAGATGTTTCTAGTACAAGTGCGATGGTCACAAACCAAGTACAACCTAATAGTTGAAATACAAAGTTCTCATGCAAATCAACACATGAAAGTTCACCAAACTTAAACCACAAACAAAACCAAATGCCATAAATGTAAATCACAACATCCATACAATCAACTTCATCCCAAGGTTCACCAAATGGCCGGTGACTTTGGGAGTATAGTTCAACATGAATAAAAGTGAGATCTCAAGATACACATAAAGCATAAACTAAACCAAAGAAACTACCTTGAAATGTTAACTAGAAGGTGGTGATGAGAGCTTGTCGAATCTACGCCGGTGAGCCGATTCATGTTCTACCTCTGTAACCCCTTGAAGCTATAGAGAATAATGGTGGAGAAATGGTGGCCAAAAGACAACATCCAAGATGTCGTAACCCTTCTTTTAAAACCCTCTCGGGATGGCTTGCGGCCTGGCTTAAGGTCAATAAATGAGCAGCGAGGATCATATGAATTCCACCGAAATTCGCATAAGTTGCTATAGCAAACTGCTACCGTATAGTGCTACAGTAGACCTGCTACATTATTGTTGCTCTCTAAATTGCTAGCGGTTGACTTCGCAGTAGTGAGTTTGCCCGTAAAGATTTCCAGACTTAGAATTGCCCTTAAATCATCGTGCTTGAAGCTGCTATAGTATCGCTATCGTGCCCGGGGCCCAAAAACGCCGCTTTTGGTGTAAATTTCTTCTCAATTCACGTCGTTGAGCTAACCTAGGCTTCTTTAGTACTTGAAACATGAAATAAACCAATTTAGACTGAAAAGGGCATCTATTCATTAAGAAAGTAGAGAAATCATGCGTGCTCATATGTATAAAATAAGTACATTTAGACGTTTATCAAACATCCTGATAGCTTTGAGCTATACCCGCAAGTGCACGGGTCGTCAAATAATACCTCTCGTGCGAACACGAGAGGGTCGTATTCCCTGGGGCCCGAGAAGCTACCCTTACTTCCTTTTTACAATGTTGTTCAACCGACAAGATTTAAGTGAGCAAATTGGATGCAGAGAAACTAATAAATAAATAAATAATGCAAATCGATGAGGACAAGATACGGGATAAATTAGGGCTAGGAGTGGTCACGGATGAGGATTCACTTAGGGGATACTAAAGTAAGTTGGATGCTTGAACTAACATGAAAGTGGCTAGAATGGACCGAGGAAACCCTAGATTAGGCCAACCCGATGGTCACGGCAATTGATCCCTAATCCGGTACGTGTATTGGAATATGGTTTTTCTACCGCCAAAGATCTCCCTACGATTGCTATGGGTACAATGGTTTTCTCAAACTAGGGTTAAAGTGCAACTTGGCATTTAACCCTAAGAGTGGAGGAGTACAAATACCTGATGGTCACGACATATTTATACATATTTCCCTTCCAAAGTTTGGTGAGTCTAACACTAGGGCAATGGTTATGCAACCTAGCATTTCCTAAGACTTTTGATACATAGAGTTCTCATACATATCAAGCATGAAAAAACACCAAACAATGGATCACAAACAAGGCACAAACATTAATTAGAACAAAACAACCAAAACATCACAAGTTCAGCCCCAAGGTTCACCTACATCCGGTGACCTTGGGGTTTAGTTGCTCATGTTCACTAAATACAACAAGAAATACATGAAAACAACCAACAAAAGCATGAGAAGAACTCCCTCAAAGAATGAAGGCTGGAGAAGTTCCAAAGACGGCACTCAAAGAGGTGGCTTCCCTTGTCTTCAACCTCCAAATGTAAGCTCTAGATCATAGATCCTTCCCAAAACCTTGCTCTCCTCGCCAAATCCTCGCCGAGATCGCCCTCCTAAAGCTTCTTCTTCCTCAGATCCGGAGTAGTGGTGAGAGGCCCTAAGAAGAATACTTCATGTCCCCAAAAGAAACCTTAGAAATTCCCATAAAAGGGTGAATTTGTGCCTCTTCACGGGTGAGCTCATGGTCCATATATGGCCCGTGAGGTAGCCTGTAATGTGAGTTGAAAGAATCTACAAAGTTGCGAAACTACTACAGTACTGCTGCAGTAACACTTCTATAGTACTGTCGTCCCTTAATTCCTTACAGTTGACCTCACGGCCGTGAGCTTTCCCATGAGGATTTCCAGACTTAGAAAAATTCTTCAAATGTGCGTGCTTCAAGCTGCTACAGTGTTGAAAACCCAATTTAGACCACAAAAGGGCATCCATTTAATAAGAAAATATGAAAACTTTGCGCATGCATAGGTATAAAATACGCACATTTAGACGTTTATCAACATCCCCACACCTAAGCGTTTGCTTGTCCCCAATCAAACAAACATAAAGAATAGGGGCAAGAAGATAAACAGCTGAATATACGACCTCAAGCTCAAAAGTAAAGAACTCCACAAGCACAAATGGACAGAAATCAAGAAGTAAACTGTTCAATGAATAGTACAATAATATTAGCTCTATTTCCCCTAGAGTGCCCCGAGAGTGTGTGCTAACTCCCACCTTGACTTCCACACCCTGGACTACCCCAGGATGCCCATTCACCCAACACACAATGAAATTAGCATTAACGTGTTAAAAATACCATCAATACTCAGTTAACAGTCCTTTGGTTGCTAGATATAACTTTAGCTCACAAGTGACTATGCTGCGAATACCAAGGGATTAAGATACTTTATTATTTCTCACATATATACAGACATACACTTTTTTTTTTGAGTCCCCGACTAACGTATACTGCACAAAAAATCTTTCAGACGGATGCACATGCTGGCCAGGCACAAGAGCCACCCATCCTACTTGATTATAGTCCACATAGACGCATTCATGCTATAGTAGCAGAGGAATACTGTCACAGACTTTTTTTTTTCTACAGACTATCTCTCAAATCCCCTGGTTAAACCCACTACAATAGTTCACTTCAGGCTAAAGAAAACAATGAAGGACTCAAAAGCTCTTAAAAGAGTATTGAAAATAGAATTTAACAATCCAATGCCAAAATCATTATGATGGGTTGGTTCGAGTGTACATGGTAGAAGTGATCGTGAACAGGTATATGGGTGCACTAAAGGTGAAACATAACTACATTCAAGCACAGATAAAGTACAGCTCACAACTATCATTCTACCAAGCCAGGAAGTTCTAAACATGTAAATCATAGCTATCATGGGTCATCAAAACATGCAATGATATAAAGTACTCCAAAAATCCATCCCCACACCTCAAGTTGTACATTGTCCCCAATGTACATAAGTCAGCAGACCAGAGTGGGACAAACATGCTAGGTACAAGAAAATGGAGTAAAGAAAACTTCCCCAAACTGTTGATAACGTGTGTGACATGATCCTATAGTGTTGGGGTCAAACAGTGCAACTAGGCCATGGAGTGTGAAACGCTGTGACAATTCCCCTAAAAATACAAGAAGTATAGATCACAACTCCAGAAATTAAAATAAAAGAAGAGAGCAAGTGAATAAAAATCCCAAAATAAACAAAAAAAGTTTAGCAGGGGCGAAGCCCTGACCAACTCAGAAGTACACAGTACAACATATGAAAGGAAATGTAATCAAAATACAAACAACAGAAAAGAAATGAAACAACAGACATGCTGAGTGAGTCTAGGGGCCAGATGGGAATGATGGTGCTGCACAGGTGGTGGCCGAAAAGGTGGTGCCGAGTAATGATGAAGAACTGCGCAAGAATGTTAAAATGTCAGCGGTGGTAGTCTCAATACGGTTCACTGAAGCAGCCAGGTCCCTGTGTCCCCTCTCTAGTATCTGCAATTGCTCATAGACCTCAGAACGAAATGTGTCAAATCTCTCCTCAAGTGGAGGCCTATGCTCCCTAGGTTCAGCATCATGATCTTGCTCCGACTCGGACTGGGAATAAGACTCTGTGTCATGAGATGGGCCAGGGTCACTCTGGCGTCGCACAATTCTGTGGGTGTGACCCCGCCTCTCAACAATACCAATGCAAACAAGGGTCTGCATCTAGAGTGGAGCAACTGCACCAACAACTGTCATGCCCTGGGTCTTGTCAATGAGCTCCATGTCCCTGATCATGTGTGATAGGTGCTCGTGTTATAGTAATACAAAGTATTATTATCTTACATTGAGCATTACTTTTATCAGATTTTATCATTAATTTGTGTGTATTTGTGTGCTTTTGTGTATTTTAGGGTTGTGGAGCCAATTTGAAGAAAAAGAAGCAAGAATAGGTTATGTTTGCCATTGTTGAGGAGTTCTCAGACCAAGCAAGGAACAAGGCACGAGTCTAGGCTTGTGGGTGTGTGCCAACCTTCATTGGAGGGGCACAAAGGCAGTCACATTCACAAAAATCTAACTAGTGTAGGATTGGAGAATTTCGCCAATGAAGAGAAATGAAGTAATCGACATAATCTACCATTGATTGTGTGCCCAAATCAACGGCCTCGATGAAGAACGATGAATTCGGGAGCATTTCGACGAAGTACTATAGTAGTACTGTAGCTAATTACTGTAGCAAAACACTATTGCACGTTTACTGTTCGCAGTCTTCCAAAAATTAACAAAACAGAATTTCCACACGGGCGTGTGGAACTCCGATTTCAGCCAGATTTTACCCTATAAATAGCCCGTTTTCAGATCTATTTGGGGGACCCTACCCTTCTATCTCTTGCCTATCTTTTGGGGAACTTTCGGCTTGAGTTTGGAGAGGTTCTTGGAGGTCTTTGGAGGCAATTATTTGGCATCGGCATCGACATCTATTGGAAGATTGCTATTGGGGGAGCTTTTGTCAGCATCGATTCGGTGAGGTGTGCCCTAGGCTTGACAAGGGATTCGTTGGAGAAGACGTGCGGCTCAACAAGACCATCGATACGATCTACAAGGAGGTTTTCTTTATGGTTTTTGTGCATATGTTCTTAAACTCTTTATTGATTTTGTATTGCTCCACGAAGAGCTAAACCCTAGTGAGTATTTGGACTTGTAAACCCTAGGACTATTATGTTTCTATGACATTGATATTATGTTTTTTCATTATTGATGAATAAATTTGAGTTTCAATCTTAATTATTTTTGCAATTGTTTTCCCTTAACCGTAACACTAGGGTTAAGAACAATCTAGGTTATCCTTTGGATGTGTGATAACTCCTATAGGATTAGAATACTTAGGGTTCAAGAGGGTTGAGAGGGTGAGTCGTGAGGTAGCGGAACATCCACTTTCTCCTCGAATGTGATTCTCCCTACCTCCATGTTCCATGATTTATTCGCGGTCGAGATAGAGTTAGGTGCTAGGCGATAAACTCCCCTAGAGCTTTATTGCGCAAATACCAAAGTATAGGGTTGAAGTGAATCTTAGCACCGGGACTTAATTTAGACTAGGATTCTCTCACCTGGAGCAAAGGGTTAGAACTATACATACGAACAGGGTTAATCACTAGAAGTCCCTAGAACTAAAGGCAATTCCACATAGTGTGAGGCTTAGGTAGATAGACTATCCTAGGGCTTAGTTGACAGGTCAACGAGAGTCAAGGGTGATAGTGAATCCTAATGACCGGAACATAGTATTGGGATTAGTCACGGTTGACCTTAGGTTTGGGACCATGTATTTAAGGATTTCCTCGACTTAATTAACATCAATACGAAGGTATAATAGCTTTGTCTTGCACTAAAAGCATAAGTCCTAGCGGTAGCTTGTACGGATAACCCATCTTTATATCGATTACCTCTCCTACCTTTATTGCCCTTTTTGCACTCTTTTACTTTCTTTTATGTATATATATATATCTACATATTGAATTCTCTTATCATCGATTCCATTTATAGCTAAAATAGTGATAAAGCTTGTTTCTGAACACTATTCCCTGTAGATATGACTACCCACTCACTAGGGTATTTTATTAGTTTGACAACCCATGCACATGCGGGGTACACACGCAAGGGGCATGTCAAGTTTTTGGTGCCGTTGACAGGGGCCCGAAAGTACACTTCCTAATTCATGATTCATGTTCTGCTCCATACAAAAAGGATCAATAATGGTTCCCGATTCTGTGAAAAGATTACCCACTGGTTGATCAAACTCAGTATGATTAGTAAATGATTGAACAACGAATAACCGCATTTTCTGTTCCACAACCTTAACCAATCCTGTAAGTGTATCAAAAGCTTCAATTGTGTCAAACATCCTTTCGGACGCTGAAATCAAAGAAAAGAAAAACGGTGAGAATGACGGTAGATAAAAGAAGTGTGAAATAGAAAACGAAGTGAAATAGCTAAAATAGCGAAAAACAATTATCGGAAATAAGGCTATTCTCCGGCAACGGCGCCAAAAACTTTGACAGGGGCCCGAAAGTGCACGGGTTGTCGAAGTAATAAAATACCCTCGTGAGTGGGTAGTTGTATCCATAGGGAATAGGGATTTGAGATATAAGTATTCACTATTTAGCTAACGTGATGTGTGAAAAGAAATCAGAGAGTCAGTGCGAGAATAATTGGTAATAGCAAGAATTAAAAGAGAAGTGTGGAAGATGAGAGAGTACAAGTAAGAGTAGAAGAGTAGGACAAGCAATGGGAGAAGATGGGTATCCGGACAAGCTAACCCTAGGACTTATGCTTCTAGTGCAAGACAATGCTATTATACCCTTCCTATTAATGTTAATTGAGTCGAGTAGATCCTTAAACACATGGTCCCAAACCTAAGGTCAACCATGACTGACCCCAACACTATGTTCCAGTTATTAGGTTTCACTACGACCCTTGACTCTCGTTGATCTGTTAACTAAGCATATGGGAGTCTATCTACCTAAGCCTCACAATGTGTGGAATTTCTTTAAGTTCTAGGGACTCCTAGTGATTAACCCTGTTTCTATGTGTAGTCCTAACCTTTTGGTCCAGGTGAGAGAACCCTAGTCTAAATTAAGTCCCGACACTAAGATTCACTTCAACCCTATACCTTGGTATTTGTGCAATAAAGCCCTATGGGAGTTTATCTCCAAGAATCTAACTCTATCTCACCGCGAATAAATCATGGAACATGGAGGTAGGGAGAATCACACCGGAGGGGAAAGGGGACATTCTGCTACCTCACGACTCACCCTCTCAACCCTCTTCAACCTTAAGTAGTCTAATCCTATAAGAGTTGTCACACCTCAAAAGGATAACCTAAATTGTTCTCAACCCTAGTGTCACGGCAAAGGGAAAACAATAATAAAAGAAGAGAAATTAAGATTGAAACTCAATTTTATTCATCAATTATGGAAATGCATAATAGCAATGTCAAAGAACATAATAATCATAGGGTTTACAAGTCCGAATACCCACAAGGGGTTTAGCTCCTCATAAAGCTATACAAATCCATCAAAATAATAATAAGAACACAAATTGAATGCATAGATGAAAACCCCGTTGTGTGCGATGTGGCCGTGGTCTTGTGCCGCCATCGGACTTTGATCTTGATGCCGATGACGCGCTTCAAACCTCCACGAAGTCCTCTCCAAACCCTTGCGGTTCCTCTCCAGAAGTTAGGACAAAGAAAAGCCAAAAAGATCACGAAAATAGTCTCCAAAACGGGCTTTTATAATCTTGAGTCGCGGCTGAAATTTGATCTTATCGGGATTTCACACGGCCGTGTGGAATTTCCACACGCCCATGTGAACTTTCTGGTTTTCTGAATTTTGGCCGAAAATGAACATGAGCTTGCTACAGTGTTTTGATACAATGCTGCTATAGTAACTTGCCGAAACGCTCCTGAATTCGTCGTTCTTTATAGAGGCCGTTGAATTGGGCACACAATCAACAGTAGATCATGCTGATTGCTTCAAATCTCCTAATTTGGTGAAGTTCACCTTGTTAGCACGAGCTAAACTTATTGTGAATGTGACTGCCTTTGTGCCCCTCCAAAGGAGGTTGCACACACTCACAAGTCTATACTCATGCCGTGCTCCTTGCTTTGTCCGAGAATCTTTCCAACAATGGCGAACACGATCTAACTTCGTTCATTTCCTTCACTTTATCTTCACAACCCTACAATGCACAAAAGTAAACAAATGCACAATTTTTAGTGATAAAATCTGATTAAATTAATGCTCATTGCAAGATAATAACGCTTCGCAGTACTATAACATGAGCACTTATCAGCCGTTGCCGGGGAATAGGTGTTTTTAGAGACATTTGTACTTTGCTATTTTAGCTATTCATCATTCATTCTACTTCACCCTTTCTTATTCTTCCATCATTCTAATTTGTTTTCTTTTGTTTTGTCTTACTTTTTCTTGCAAGGAGCCTAAATGGAGATTGATCAAGTCATTGAGCTATATTCTCAAATTGAAGCTCTAAGTAAAAAGGTTGATAGAATTTTTGCTTCACAACAACAAAGCAACCCATGCTACAGCACATCTCATTCAAATGATTGAAGCTACCAAAACTTCTTATGGAATAGTGATGGACAACATTGGGAAGTACCTCAAGAGAAATTTCAAAAGGATGAGATACTCGAAGAGGAAGAACCGCAGTGGAAAAAAGCGATAGATAACTTTATTAAAGTATCCGATGCCTCTTGCCAAAGTATGGAAGCCACACAAAAATGTCATGAAGCCTCCTATAACAACCTTGAGCATCAATTAGGATGGATACTTGACACACTCTCCAAGGAAAATGAAGTATTTGACCAAGCAACGCAAGTTCCTTGTTGAGATGATGTGGTAGTGAACGATAATGAAGAAATGGGGCTGACCGAGTACATTGCTGTAGAAATTAAAGAGAAAAAAGAAGAACATCAATTGGAGAATTGGGATTGCTTGAATGACAATGGTGCTTGTGAGCAAGGAAATTTTGAAGGAGATTTGTTAGTGTCATGTTCCCTTCAAGATGAAAATACACAGGAAGAAGCAAACCCTAAGGTAATGGAACAAGCACCGTTCTTTGGGATTGATCAACTCACAAAAAGCAAGAAAGAGACATTGGGTTTGGGACAAGATGTGGGAAGGATATTTAAACCATCCAATGACCCACCTATGCTAAGGTTGGACAATTCCCAACCCATATTGTTTCCTTGGAGGCCAAAAGTAAGATGGTTGAACCCTCCAACAAATACTCCACCCCGGCAAGTAGATTTTTCGTTCAAAGGAAGTAGCTATACAAGTTCTTGTAGGGAGGAACACACTATTTTCAAGCCGTCTTAAGGTAAGAAAGAGGTACGTCAAGCTTAGTGGCGTTAAACAAGCGCTTCTTGGGAGGCAACCCAAGTTTTTATTGCTTTTCTAGGCTTAGTTTAGTTTTAGCATGAATACTTGCCTAGTGTTGCTGTTTTCATTTTATTTTGCATGTGCTGTGATTTTCTCATGGATTATTGGTGTTTTAGTGTGTCTAATTGTGACTGTCGAAGATTTGGGTCGTTTGAGTATGTTTTCATGGATCTCTGGTTGAATTTTTATCGTATATGCAGGCTCTGAACGTTGTATTTAAGTTTCTGAAATTTTCTGCAAAGCCTGTAATTTTTTCTAAGTCATCAGAGAAGACACATGGCCGTGTGGAATTTCCACATAGGCGTGTGTCACCTTTTAGAGCTCATCCCGAGATGGCACAGGAGCGTGTGATTGCCCCTGTAAACGACCATGTGAAGGGCACATGGCCATGTGGCATTTCCACACGGCCGTGTGAATTTCTGCAGAACTGTAACTCTCATTCCAGAGAGTCCACAGGGGTGTGTGGATTCCCCTGTGAGTGCCAATGTATTACGGTGCACGGCCGTGTGGAATTTCCACACGGCCGTGTGAAAGTCTGCAGAGACTTCCTTTTCATCCCAGAAAACACAGGGGAGTGTGGCCGCCCCTGTGAGAGGTCTTGTGAAAAGCACACGCCCGTGTGGAACACTTTGAGTTTTTCGGGATATCCAGAGAGGCCACAAGAGTGTGTAGGTGCCCCTATGGCCGGCCTTGTGCTTGTCCAGGTTGGGCACACGGCCGTGTGGAATTTTCACACGGCCGTGTGTATGCGTTTCAAGGCAAACAGATGAAACACAGAGGGGTGTGACTGCCCCTGTGAGCAATAGCAGTGGAGGCACACGGTCGTGTAGATGTATAGAACACGATAGGCTGTAATTTAATTCTAAAATTGTTTACGCCTTTTCAATTATAAATGCCTCCACACTTATGGAATGCTTCCTCCCATCTTTCCAACCCTCTCTTCATTTGTTTAAGTAGTTTTAAGTTGTTTTCCGGCCATATTCAAAGTTTTTGATTTCCATTCATCGGCAAGCATCTTTTCTCCTTTTCTTCGTCAATCTTTTCTTTCTTTTTTAGCACCATGATCACTATCAACAATAGCAACAGCATCGGCACCAGTAGTAGACGACACCGACCCTTGAGGCGTTTCTAGTTTTATATTTCTTTTGTTTTTATTTTACTTTTATTGAGCTTCACTGAACCCCCTTGTGTATACATGCAGATGGTCTTGGATGTAAGGAAATTGAGGAATAGTCATATACACTGTCATGGGACCGTGTGTGCTCCACAACCCATTGAGACTCAACTCTCAATGAAACTAGCTCCATCAAACGCAACACTTGGAGTTTAGTGGAGTAATGTTTCAATTGCCGACTTCCACACTAATTGTTTTAATTACTATTGAGGACAATGTACATCTTAAGTGTGTGTGTGGGGGGGTGGGGGGGGGGGAGTTCACATTGCACACAACTTATACTTGTGCGTTCAATTCCTTATGCTCATGTAGTCTATGGCAGTTCACCTCAGTTGCAACGGTTGTATTCTTAGAGTTTAGGAGAATTTTTAAACATTGTATTCTATCATGCTCTAGTTTTTACTTGAAGTTTTAGGGAATTTTGACTCGATTACCTTATATTGCACAACTTACTCTTGGAATCTTTTGGAAACTCGATCTTGAAGTTTTTAAGGACAAGTTTATCGTCGTTCTTAGTTTTACTTTGGAAAATGCATATAAAAAAAATAATAAAAATAATAAAAATGAGAAAAATATGGAAAATGAGAAAAAGAGCTACCACCTATGAAGTATGTAGCTACTCTCATAAGTCGGATACATGTTATGCCCTAATGAGAGGAAGAGCTATCTCATGCGATGCGTGAAAGCTACTACCCGGGTAGAAAGAGCTACCTCTTCAAAAGAGTAAAAGCCACCTTTGGCGGCCGCCTAGGAAAGGGCTACCTTCGAGGTTGTGTGAAGCTACTACTTCCTTTCTTGCTTTTCGTATATAAATAAGTCCTTGTTAACAAAAGTTTGAGGAGTACTCGTTGGGTTATCATGAGTGAGTTCACACACACTTACACATTTTCGAGTTGATTGACCTTTTTTATTCATGTTTTTAGCTAGAGCAATGATATCCTTATGCGATGTTTTGATTTCCCCTTACTTGTAGAATGCTTCCTTTGCATACTTTAGGTGAACCTAAGGCCGAGCACTTTCAATTGTTCTTCCCAAGTATGTTCACGTTTTATTTTTGCTTGAGGACAAGCAAAAGCTTAAGTGTGGGGGAGTTTGATAAGTGCTCATGTTATAGTAATACGAAGTATTATTATCTTACATTGAACATTACTTTTATCAGATTTTATCATTAATTTGTATGCATTTGTGTGCTTTTGTGCATTGTAGTGTTGTGGAGCCAATTTGGAAAAAAAGAAGCAAGAATAGGTTCTGTTCACCATTGTTGAGGAGTTCTCGGACCAAGCAAGGAACAAGGCATGAGTCCAGGCTTGTGGGTGTGTGCCAACCTTCATTGGAGGGGCACAAAAGGCAGTCACATTCACAAAAGTCTAACTCGTGTAGGATTGGAGAATTTCTCCAATGAAGAGAAATGAAGTAATCGACATAATCTACCGTTGATTCTGTGCCCAACTCAACGGTGTCGATGAAAAACGATGAATTCGGGAGCATTTCGGTGAAGAACTGTAGCAGTTACTGTAGCTAATTATTGTAGCAAAAACATTGTTGCAAGCTGTTCACAGTCTGCCGAAAATCAACAAAACAAAATTTCCACCCGGCCGTGTGGAATTAACACACAGCGTTTGGAAATTCTGCAGCCCGTGTGGAAAATGCACTGGAACGTGTGGAACTCCGATTTCAGCCAGATTTTAGCCTATAAATAGCCCGTTTTCAGATATATTTGGGGGACCCTCCCTTTCTATCTCTTGCCTATCCTTTGGGGGGCTTTCCGCTAGGGTTTGGAGAGGATCATGGAGGTCTTTGGAGGAGATTATGGGGCATCAACATCGACATCTATTGGAAGATAGCTATTGGGGGAGCTTTTGTCGGCATCGATTCAGCGAGGTGTGCCCTACGCTTCACAAGGGACTCGTTGGAGAAGACGTGCGGCTCCATAAGACTATCGATACAATCTACAAGGGGGTTTTCTTTATGGTTTTCATGCATATGTTCTTAAACTCTTTATTGATTTTCTATTGCTCCATGGAGAACTAAACCCTAGTGGTTATTTGGACTTGTAAACCTTAGGACTATTATGTTTCTATGACATTGATATTATGCTTTTCCATTATTGGTGAATAAATTTGAGTTTCAATCTTAATTATTTTTGCAATTGTTTTCCCTTACCCGTAACACTAGGGTTAAGAACAATATAGGTTATCCTTTGGATGTGTGACAACTCCTATAGGATTAGAATACTTAGGGTTCAAGAGGGTTTAGAGGGTGAGTCGTGAAGTAGCGAAACATCCACTTTCCTCTCCGATGTGATTCTCCCTACCTCCATGTTCCATGATTTATTCGCGGTAGAGATAGAGTTATGTGCTAGGCGATAAACTCCCCTAGGGCTTTATTGCGCAAATACCAAAGTATAGGGTTGAAGTGAATCTTTGCACCGGGACTTAATTTAGACTAGGGTTCTCTCACCTGGACCAAAGGTTAGAACTATAAATAGGAACAGAGTTAATCACTAGGAGTCCCTAGAACTTACGGCAATTCCACATAGTGTGAGGCTTAGGTAGATAGACTCCCCTAGGGCTTAATTGACAGGTCAACGAGAGTCAAGGGTCGTAGTGAAACCTAATGACCGGAACATAATGTTGGGATTAGTCACGGTTAACCTTAGGTTTGGGACCGTGTATTTAAGTATTTCCTCAACTCAATTAACATCAATAGGAAGGTATAATAGCATTGTCTTACACTAGAAGCATAAGTCCTTGGGGTAGCTTGTCCGGATACCCCATCTTTGTATCGATTACCCCTCCTACCTTTATTGCCATTTTTGCACTCTTTTACTTTCTTTATATATATATATATATCTACATATTGAATTCTCTTATCATCGATTCCATTTATAGCTAAAATAGTGATAATGCTTGTTTCTGAACACTATTCCCTGTGGATACGACTACCCACTCACCAGGGTATACATGCAAGGGCGTGTCAATGTGTGTAATGTAGGGTCCGACATAGATGGCTCCAAGGCGAACAAACTTTCCCTGATGAGCAAAAGCTTCAACAACCAAGTGGCCCATATGAAGGGGGTACAACTGTATGATACTGTACAACATCAACAGGTCCGTGCGAGATACCACCCCGGTAGAATCCAGTCGAGCCCCTATGCCACATGTCACTAGAGCATGTATATACCTGTGGGCTGGGTCCTTCAACTGGAAGGCCTTCTTGGTGTGCAAACTGGTGGTAATGGAATCCCAGTAGGTGGCACCACTCATAGGATACTGGAAATCCTTGCCTAAATTTTTGAATTCCGGCCTTTGGGTGAATGCTTCCGTATAAAATCCCATGTAAACCCCCAACTGATCTTGAGTTATTCTGTGGCTCTTCCCAAAAGCATGAAATGATATGTAACTGGATATGTGAGAGAAGGAACTGACAATAAACACCTCAAATGTGCTCAACACCTCGAGTGTCAATTCTTTATATGTAGGTTCGTCTATGGCAAATAGGTTGTCCCATCCCCCATGAGAAATAAGTTCCAAGATTGTTTCATCCAAACCCAAGAGCTTCAAAATATCCCAATCAATTCGTCGAATTGTACCCAAACTCTTGCGTGAAAGAAGTGCTAATCGGGTTTTATGGTCCTCCTTCTTAAGCTTGGGTTTCTCCGGAGGTGGATGGGGCTCATTCTGGGCTCTTTTGTATGCTACCTTTTTCACCCTCATCCTACAAGATCAAAGGAGCCACCATTAAACAAGTTACAAGCAAAGCATAAGTGAAAAAATGAAAGATTGATGAAATATATGCAGTGCTACAGTAATTCCGAGAATTTTTGGCAAGAGTCTTGTTTGAAAACTTGAATCTAAAAATACAACCATTCCAAAACATCATTACAAGATTGTAGCAGCCAAGGAGAGAAGAAACCATGGAAAAATCAGCCCTAACAACCATGAGAACACCAAGTTCATGAGAAAGCATGCTCACCTCAAAACCTAGGGTTTATGGAGTGATCCTTAGGTTTAATCCAGCAAAAAGAGTGGTTTTTGATAAACACCTAAATGTACGTATTATTCATGTATGTGTATGTATAAATAGAGTATTTTTGTATGTGTGGATGCCCGTTTTCGGTCTAAATTGGTTTATTTCGTGTTACAAGTACAAAAGTTACCGTGGGGAGCTCGACAACATGATTTAAGGAGAATTTGGCAAGAAAAACGCTATTTTCGAGTCCGGTACTGTAGCGGACATGTAGCAACCACTGTAGCACGAACACTTGAAGAAACGGCGTGGTCTGGAGGTTCATGCGGGCTACCATGCGGGCGCATAGCAGGCAACATATGGTACTGACACGACCTTTTGCGTGTGTACCGCAAGTGCACGGCCTTGTCGAAGTAATAAAATTACCCTGGTGAGTGGGTAGTCGTATCCACAGGGAATAGTGTTCAGAAACAAGTGTTATCGCTATTTAGCTATGAAAGAAGTCGATGATGAGAAAAGTATATATATATAAATGTAAAAAGAAAATAAAAGAGTGCAAGAAGAATAATGCGGGTAGGAGAGGTAATCGATATAAAGATGGGGTACCCGGACAAAGCTCCCCTTAAGACTAATGCTTCTAGTGCAAGACTAGTATTATACCCTCTAATTGATGTCTAATTGAGTCGAGGATATCCTTAAACACACGGTCCCAAACCTAAGGTCAACCGTGACTAACCCAACACTATGCCCCGGCATTAGCATTCACTACGACTCTTGACTCTCGTTGACCTGTCAACTAAGCCCTAGAGGAGTATATTGACACACCCCTTGCGTGTGTACCCCGCAAGTGCACGGGTTGTCGAAGTAATAAAAATACCCTGGTGAGTGGGTAGTCGTATCCACAGGGAATAGTGTTCAGAAACAAGTGTTATCGCTATTTAGCTATGAAAGAAGTCGATGATGAGAAAAGTATATATATATAAATGTAAAAAGAAAATAAAAGAGTGCAAGAAGAATAATGAGGGTAGGAGAGGTAATCGATATAAAGATGGGGTACCCGGACAAAGCTCCCCTTAAGACTAATGCTTCTAGTGCAAGACTAGTATTATACCCTCTAATTGATGTCTAATTGAGTCGAGGATATCCTTAAACACACGGTCCCAAACCTAAGGTCAACCGTGACTAACCCCAACACTATGCCCCGGCATTAGGATTCACTATGACTCTTGACTCTCGTTGACCTGTCAACTAAGCCCTAGAGGAGTATATCTACCTAAGCCTCACACTACGTGGGATTGCATTAAGTTCTAGGGACTCCTAGTGGTAAAACCTGTTCCTATGTGTAGTTCTAACCCTTTGGTCCAGGTGGAAGAACCCTAGTCTAGATTAAGCCCCAGTGCGTAGGATTCACTTCAACCCTTCACTCTGTTACTCGCGTAACTAAGCCCCAGGGGAGTTTATCTACCTAGCACTTCACTCTATCTCGACCGCTAATGAATCAAGGAAACGGAGGTAGGGAGAAACCACACCGGAGGGGAAAGGGGTACATCGCTACCTCACAACTCTCCCTCTCAACCCTCTCCAACCTTGTGTAGTCTAATCCTATAGAGGTTGTCACACCCTCAAAGGATAACCTAATAGATTCTCAACCCTAGTGTCACGGCTAAGGGAAAATCTCATACAATCGTCATGCAAGATTGGAACTCAATAATAGAACATTAAATTAAGAAAGCATAATAAAAGTCATAGAAACAATATCATCCTAGGGTTTACAAGTCCGAATACCCACTAGGGTTTAGCTCTCCATGGAGCAATACAAAGTCAATAAATAGTTTAAGAACATATGCATGAAAACCATAAAGAAAACCCCCTTGTAGATCGTATCGATGGTCTTGTGTAGTCGCGTGTCTTCTCCAACGAATCCCTTGTCAAGCCTAAGGCACACCTCGACAAATCAATGCCGATGAGAGCTTCCCCAATAGCTTTCTTCCAAAGGATGTCGATGTCGATGCCGTTTAATCGCCTCCAAAGACCTCCAAGAACCTCTCCAAACCCTAGCCAAAAGCCCCCCAAAAGATATCCAAGTGATAGAAGAGAAGGGTCCCCCAAATAGATATGAAAACGGGCTATTTATAGGCTGAAATCGGGCTGAAATCGGACTTTTGTGAAAATCCAGAAATTCCACACGCCCGTGTGTTAATTCCACACGGCCGTGGGGAAATTCTGGAATCGTGATTTCTCGGCACCTGCGAACAGTGTTTTGCTACAGTGTTTATGCTACAGTACACGACGTGTGGACTCTCTGGAATTCTGAATTTCAGCAGAATGTGAACAGTAGCTGCTACAGTATTATCTACAGTATTTTCCTACAGTGCTTCTCCGAAATACTCCCGAATCGATCGTTCTTCATTGAGGCCGTTGAATTGGGCACACAATCAACGGTAGATTATGTCGATTACTTCATTTCTCTTCATTGGCGAAGTTCTCCAATGCTACACGAGTTATAGACTTTTGTGAGTGTGACTGCCCTTGTGCCCCTCCAATGGAGGTTGGCACACACCCACAAGTCTAGACTCGTGCCTTGTTCCTTGCTTGGTCCGAGAACTCCTCAACAACGGCGAACATAACCTATTCTTCCTTCTTTTTCTCTACATCTTCTCCACAACCCTTCAATGCACAAAAGTAAACAAATGCACACTTTTTAGTGATAAAATCTGATTAAATTAATGCACATTGCAAGATAATAACACTTCGCATTACTATAACACGAGCACTTATCATATATCTACCTAAGCCTCACACTACGTGGGATTGCATTAAGTTCTAGGGACTCCTAGTGGTAAAACCTGTTCCTATGTGTAGTTCTAACCCTTTGGTCCAGGTGGAAGAACCCTAGTCTAGATTAAGCCCCAATGCGTAGGATTCACTTCAACCCTTCACTCTGTTACTCGCGTAACTAAGCCCCAGGGGAGTTTATCTACCTAGCACTTCACTCTATCTCGACCGCTAATGAATCAAGGAAACGGAGATAGGGAGAAACCACACCGGAGGGGAAAGGGGTACATCGCTACCTCACAACTCTCCCTCTCAACCCTCTCCAACCTTGTGTAGTCTAATCCTATAGAGGTTGTCACACCCTCAAAGGATAACCTAATAGATTCTCAACCCTAGTGTCACGGCTAAGGGAAAATCTCATACAATCGTCATGCAAGATTGGAACTCAATAATAGAACCTTAAATTAAGAAAGCATAATAAAAGTCATAGAAACAATATCATCCTAGGGTTTACAAGTCCGAATACCCACTAGGGTTTAGCTCTCCATGGAGCAATACAAAGTCAATAAATAGTTTAAGAACATATGCATGAAAACCATAAAGAAAACCCCCTTGTAGATCGTATCGATGGTCTTGTGTAGTCGCGTGTCTTCTCCAATGCTACACGAGTTATAGACTTTTGTGAGTGTGACTGCCCTTGTGCCCCTCCAATGGAGGTTGGCACACACCCATAAGTCTAGACTCGTGCCTTGTTCCTTGCTTGGTCCGAGAACTCCTCAACAACGGTGAACATAACCTATTCTTCCTTCTTTTTCTCTAGATCTTCTCCACAATCCTTCAATGCACAAAAGTAAACAAATGCACATCTTTTAGTGATAAAATCTGATTAAATTAATGCTCATTGCAAAATAATAACGCTTCGCATTACTATAACACGAGCACTTATCAGGTACTGTAGCAGTTCTGCTGTAGGGGGGGGGGGGGGGTGGGGGGGTACTGTAGCAAGATTACTGTAGCGGCTTACGCGATTTTCGGAATTTCTCTTAAACTTTCTCTCCAAAAAAAAAAAAGAAAATTCACCCACAACACCCAAAACATGATGTTTGATGCATGAAGATGAATGATAACACAAAGAACTTACAAGTATCATGAACAAACACAAGTAAATAAATTATGAAAACGACTAACTAGCCACAATCACACACATGAAAACAAAGAACACTAAAGTAACCAAACACACCAAAATACGAAAAAACACACATGCAATGAATTTTTATGCTTGGGTTGCCTCCCAAGAAGCGCTTGTTTAACGTCATTAGCTCGACGTACCTTTTTCTTACCTAAGGAGGCTTGAAAACGGTGTATTCATCCCGGCAAGAGGTTGCATAAGAACTACCAAGAAATATGAAACATACCTTCCGGGATGATGTAAATTTGGAGGCAATGCATGGGATATCTTTTGGCCACCATTCTCCTCCATCATCTTCTTGGACTTCAAGGCTGCGGGAGAAGGCATTTTTGAGGAGCAAATCGAAGGGAGAAGAAGATCACACACTCAAGGGCGAGCATCTAGGAGCTTGTTGGCGCGGATCCTTCAAGTTCTCATCACCATCTTCTTCTAGTCTTCATCTTAGGGGAGTTGTTATGAGCTTTACTTTGTATTTCTTGTTTTGTAGGCATTCTCCTTTGTTGATGATGAACTAGACTCCCAAGGTCGCCGGGCATCCGGTGAACCTTGGGATGAACTTGCTTGTTTGGATACTTGATTTATATGTATGGTATTTGTGTGGTTTGTGGTTTAAGTTTGGTGTATTTGAATGCCTTGGTATGCATGAGAACTCCGTGTATCAATTTTTAGGTAATACTAGGTTGCATGACCATTGCCCTAGTGTTAGACTCACCAAGCTTAGAAGGGATACATATACAAATACGCCGTGACCATCGGGTATTTTGTACCCCTCCAACCATTAGGGTTGAGCCTAGATATTGTGTTTGACTCTAATTTGAGATTTCCCTAGGCCCTTAGCAATCGTGTGGGGATTTGGGCGGTAGAAATACCGTAGCGGTGGAAATTCCGTATTCCAATACCCATACTGGATTAGGGGTCATCACCGTGACCATCGGGGTGACTTATCTTTGGATGTCTCTTGGCCTAACCACCTTTTCCTGTGTGATTCGAGTATTCTTCTAGCTTTAGTAGTCCCGAGGGGATCCTCGCCCGCGGCCTCGTTCATTTATTGCTCATTGTTTCCTTAATGCACTTGTTTGGTGAGGAGAAGACTAGGTGGCTCCACAAGACCATCGATACGATCTACAAGGGGGTTTTCTTTATGGTTTTATTGCATATGTTCTTAATCTCTTTATTGATTTTGTATTGCTCCATGCAGAGCTAAACCCTAGTGGGTATTCGGACTTGTAAACCCTAGGATGATATTGTTTCAATGACTTTTATTATGCTTTCTTTATTGATGAATTTAATTGAGTTTCAATTTTAATTATCTTTTGCTATTGTTTTCCCCTAACCGTGACACTAGGGTTGAGAGCAATTTAGGTTACCCTTTGGAGGTGTGACAACTCCTATAGGGTTAGACTACTTAAGATTGAAGAGGGTTGAGAGGGAGAGTTGTGAGGTAGCGATGTACCCCTTTCCCTTCCGATGTGATTTCTCCCTACCTCCGATTCCTTGATTTATTAGCGGTCGAAATAGAGTGAAGTGCTAGGTAGATAAACTCCCCCAAGGCTTTGGGGTGACGTGACTTTCGGGATTTCTCGGAGACTTTCTCTCCCCGAATGCGGGGCCGCATGAGAGGCCGCATAACTCGCTGGAATTCGTTTTTAAGGGTTTTGAGAGAGCATTTTGAAAAGGAGGAGGCTAGGCCTTGGGAGAGTTAGACTTCACCACCTTCTTTGGGAGCTTAAGGCCGGCTTTTGGAGGCGATTCTTGAGGAGAGGACGACGGGGAGAGCACGACACTATGAGTCCACACCTTCGATTCACATTTGAGAGGAAGATTGACAAAGGAAGCCACTCCTTGGGTGGCGTCCTTGGAAGCGTCATTCGGCCTTGATCCTTTGAGGGAGTGTTCTTGTTATGCTTTTGGTTATTTTCATGTATTTTCATACTTGTTTTGTGACCATGAGTAACTAAACCCCAAGGTCACCAGATGTAGGTGAACCTTGGCGGTGAACTTGTGTATTTTGGATGCTTTTCTAGTTTATTGCATTTGGCTTGGTTTGTGATCCTTGTTTGGTGGTTCTTGATTGCCTTGATACGTATGAGAACTCTATGTATCAATTTCTAGACAATGCTAGGTTGCATGACCATTGCCCTAGTATTAGGCTCACCAAGCTTGGAAGGGAATACATGTACGAATATGCCGTGACCATCGGGTATTTGTACCCCTCCAATTGTTAGGGTTGTCCTTGATTGTGTTTCAACCCTATCTTGGGGAAATCAACTAAACCCATTGCAATCGTACAAGGATTTGGGCGGAAGCAATTCCGTATTCCAATACTTGCACCGGATTAGGGATCAATACCGTGACCATCGGGTTGGTCTATTTTAGGGTTTCCCGGTCCAAACCACCCATGTGCATGCTAGTTAGGGCATCCTTAACACTTTAGTAGCCCCCGAGGGGATCCTCATCCGTGATCACTTCCGCATGCTAATTAGGCCTCGACAGTACCGTCCGGGAGTCCATCTCTCATGGCGGGTGGGATAAGGTATTTGAAATTGACGAGCCCACCTACCGAGAGTTAACTTTGGAAGTATTGAGCACATTTGAGGTTACCGGTCCCGGTCACATTGCGCGCCAAACAAGTACAATCTCTTTTTGGGATTTTGGCAGGAGGCATAGGATCAATCACGACCAGTTTGGTATTTATCTTGGGCTCTACACTGTGGACACCCAAACTTCTGACTTCGCTAATTTGCCTCGTGATTTCCCACGCTCGGTGTCCCCTAGTTCTCTTTGGAGGTCAATTGCTCGCTCCTCATCAACGAAGAAGGCTTCTATGATGGTAGACCCCGTTCATAGGTACATGCAGGCCTTGCTATCCAGAAGTGTGAACGGTCGCGCTGATTCTACTGGGGTGGTTTCTCGTACCGATTTGCTTATGATGTACAGTATCCTTCAGCGGTACCCCATCCACCTGGGCCATCTTTTTGCCAGACTTATTGAGCATCAGGGGACTTCTACTCGCCTTGGAGCTATATTTGCCAGGCCGTATATTACACGCATTATCAGGGGCCTAGGACTGATTGAGCTCACCCGGGGCATGAGCGTTGCGAGCACCGTCACACCACTTAGTCTGTCGATCCTGCTTTATATTGGGATAGTTGAGAGGTCGGGAGACACTTACCGCCTCCCGCGCAGTGGAGGCACGAGTTCCCATGACCCCGACACCTCTCGGGATTCTGAGTCAGGATCCGAGTCTGATTCAGAGTCTGTCCCTGTACCCGACGTAGCACCTAGCGGGAGTCGACCATCACTTGAGGAGAGTTTTGCGGAGTTCTGTATCGAGGTCCATCAGCAGTTGCAGACCCTTGGGACATCTCAGGAGGCACTGGCAGCATCAGTGAGAGATTTAGCCATATCACAGGGCCGCATCGAGAGCAGCATGACCGAGATCTTATCATACATGCGCAGCGCTTCATCATCTGTTGGCACCTCCTCCACGGCTATCACGTGCTTTGCACCATCAATCCCTCCAGATTTCTAGACTCTCAGCACCACTTTAGTTTTTCTATTGTTTGTACTGGTTTTTATTTCTAGTCTTATTGGTTTGTATTGTTGTACTTTTCAGTTCGTAAGGGTCCTAACCCTCCTAAACTGTACTTTCCCATTTTTGATTCGTGCTTACTTGTCCCGCTCTTTATTTATTTCTTGGGGTGTGATTTGCTTTCTTTCTATTTTCAGGACTGATCACTGTAGATGCTCCACGCCCCTTACACCCCTCATCATCCCCCAGTTCATGCGTATTTGCAGTTCATATCATTGACCATTTGGGGAAGTTTCTTTACCTCATTTCTTTATTTTTTCTAGGATGTCTCGCACCTTACTCTGCTGATTTATGTACATTGAGGGCAATGTACAACTTTAGGTGTGGGGATGGTGTACTTTACTAGTTTTGCATGCATGAATACCGATGATAGCTATGATTTTAGTGTTTAGTACTTAATAGCTTGAAAGAATGATAGGAGTGAGTTGTATTCTTATACTGTGCTTGAATGATGCCCTGTTTTATTTTTAGTGCTTTTTCATGCTCTATCATGATTGCTCCCACCTTGTATACTCTAACCAACCCATTATGATGATTTTGGCATTAGACTGTTAAATTCTTTCTTCAATAGTCTGTTAAGAGCTTTTGAGTTTCTTGGTTGTTTTCTGTAGCCTTAAGTAAAATTTTGTGCCATGTTTCCAAGGGCCATGAGATACAGCGTGTACGATGAAAAAAAAAAAAGAAGTGGAGTCTAAGACAGTATTCCTCTGCTAGCACAGCATGAATGCGTCTATGTAGACTGTAATTGGGTAGGTTGGGTGGCTCTTGTGCCTGATCAGCATGTGCATCCTTCTGAAAGGTTTGTTGTGCAGTCTATGTTAGTCGGACTCAGAAAAATAAAAAAGGTATACTTGTGAAAAAAAAAAAAAAAAAAAGGAAATAAGTATCTCTCCTGCGTCCCCTGGAACTTGTTGCAAAATCACTTAAGTGCTAGAGTTTTATTTAGCAACTCAAAATACTTTTAATTGAGTATTGAAGATGTATTTAACTGTCTAATGCCACTCTCACCATACGTGGGGTGAATGGGCCCCTGGGGTAATCCAGGGTGTGGAGGTTAAGGTTGGGAGCTAGCACACACTCACAGAAGCACTTTGAATAAAACAGGGCTGCCATTACTCGATCACTCACTGTGCAGGTCACTTTCTAGATTTCTTTTCACATGTGCTAGTGGAGTACTTAACAGTTGAGCTTGAGATGGTATGTTTAGTCATTTATCATCGTGCCCCTGTTCTTCATGTGTGTTTGCTTGGGGACAAGCAAATGCTTAGGTGTGGGGATGTTTGATAGATGCCTAAACATACGTATTTTCTATGTATTTGGGAGTATGTATTGCGTATTTTTCTATGAGTTGACACCCATTTTTGGTTTGAATTGGTTTCTTTCGTTTTACAGGTACCAATGAGACCCCTTTGAGCTCGTTGACAGAATTTTAGAAGAAATCGGCATCGAAAACACTATTGCTGGGCGGGCGGGGGGGGACTGTAGCACGAAAGTTCGAAGAAGTTGGTCAGGAGATTCATGCGGGTGCTGTTGAGGCCGCATACGGACTGTAGCAGTTTCACTGTAGCATTTACGCGACTTTCGGGATTTCTCGGAGACTTTCTCTCCCCGCATGCGGGGCCGCATGGCAGGCCGCATAACTCGCTGGAATTCGTTTTTAAGGGTTTTGAGAGAGCATTTTGAAAAGGAGGAGGCTAGGCCTTGGGAGAGTTAGACTTCACCACCTTCTTTGGGAGCTTGAGGCCGGCTTTTGGAGGCGATTCTTGAGGAGAGGACGACGGGGAGAGCACGACACTATGAGTCCACACCTTCGATTCACATTTGAGAGGAAGATTGACAAAGGAAGCCTCTCCTTGGGTGGCGTCCTTGGAAGCGTCATTCGGCCTTGATCCTTTGAGGGAGTGTTCTTGTTATGCTTTTGGTTATTTTCATGTATTTTCATACTTGTTTTGTGACCATGAGTAACTAAACCCCAAGGTCACCAGATGTAGGTGAACCTTGGCGGTGAACTTGTGTATTTTGGATGCTTTTCTAGTTTATTGCATTTGGCTTGGTTTGTGATCCTTGTTTGGTGGTTCTTGATTGCCTTGATATGTATGAGAACTCTATGTATCAATTTCTAGACAATGCTAGGTTGCATGGCCATTGCCCTAGTATTAGGCTCACCAAGCTTGGAAGGGAATACATGTACGAATACGCCGTGACCATCGGGTATTTGTACCCCTCCAATTGTTAGGGTTGTCCTTGATTGTGTTTCAACCCTATCTTGGGGAAATCCACTAAACCCATTGCAATCGTACAAGGATTTGGGTGGAAGCAATTCCGTATTCCAATACTTGCACCGGATTAGGGATCAATACCGTGACCATCGGGTTGGTCTATTTTAGGGTTTCCCGGTCCAAACCACCCATGTGCATGCTAGTTAGGGCATCCTTAACACTTTAGTAGCCCCCGAGGGGATCCTCATCCGTGACCACTTCCTTTCCTTGATACTTTCCTCCGTATTTATACTTGCCATTTGCATGTTCTTTGCTTTAGTAGGTTATTTCTAGATCTTCTTCCAAGTGATTGATTAGGTTAAACAACATTGTGATAAGGAAGTAAGAATAGATTCTCTGGCCCTTGGGGATACGACCCCCTCATGTTCGCGCGAGGGGTATTACTTGGCGACCCCGTGCACTTGCGGGTGAGCGATTCAAACGCGTACCATGAGTTGTGCAATAATTGATAATCGAGCAAAATGTCCCTAAAATTCAAGTAGAAACTATAGCATGGTAGAACACAATGTTAAAAATTCTCCTAAACTCTAAGAATACAACCGTTGCGACTGAGGTGAATCGCCATAGGCTACATGAGCATGAGTAATTGAACGCAAAAGTAAAGATGTGTGCAATGTGAACTCCCCTCCACACTTAAGATGTACATTGTCCCCAATATACGCATGCAAGCACAATACAAGTGAAAGAAAATTGTAAAACAATTAGTGTGGAAGTAGGCAATTGAAACATTACTCCACTGAACTCCAAGTGTTGCGTTTGATAGAGTTAGTTGCATTGAGAGTTGAGTCCCAATCGGTTGTGAAGCACACACGGTCTCATAACCGTGCCTATGACTATTCCTTAGATACCTTTCATCCAAGACCATCTGCGCTCACACACACACACAAGGGTTCAGTATAGCTCAATAAAAACTCAAGAATATATAAAGATAAAGCAATGAATACAACTCGAGATAAAAGAGAAAACAAAATAATGGATAAATTCAGAAGGAAGATCCTTTCTGAGTGCTACAAGTCCAAAATAGAATGAAAAATACAAAAAATGAAATCAAAAGCGAGTAAAAACTAAAACTACGACGCCTCAGCGTCGGTGTCCTGTGTAATAGCCTCCGGTGCTGCTAGAGCTGGTGCTGGTGGATCTGCTGCTATGGGAGCCGGAGAAGGTGGTGGTGGAGTAGGGGCCCGAGGCTGGACCATAAATGGTGATGACATGGCCTGCTCAAGTAAACGCTGAATGGTATTAAGCCGTGCCATCATCTTAGTATGCTGTGCTGTTTGTGTGGCTCTGACCTCGGCCAACTCTGTCTGAAGGACACCAACGGCGCTCTCGAGGTGCTCCAGTCTATCCTTGCCTCGAGAGGGCGAGAACATGAGCACCGGAGGTGGCTCCGGTGCTGTGGGTGGTGCCTGTGCCTCTATATCTGCTAGTGGTGGCTCTAACACTGCATGTGAACCCTCGGTCTGGTCTGGCTGGGGTATGATCCATGCGTAAGTCCCTAATCCAGCTCTACGGATCATACCAATAAGTCTTAGTGTCTCAGTGCCTAAGGGAGCTGGTACCATCGTCTTCTCGGCCCCCCAAATTCTTTCTCTGAGACCCATCCCGATCAGGAGTCTCGTGATGTAAGGTCCCGAGAAAATCACTCCAACCGTAGGATATTGGCCCTGATGGCGCAAATACTCTGCTAGGATGTGCCCTAGATGGAGTGGTACCCTCTGAGCCATAGAATATAGATAGAGAAGCTCTTGTCGGCTCACAACCCCAGTGCTATTACCTCGGCCACTCACTGATCTGCTCAAAATGGCGTGTACATATCTGTAGGCCGGGTAGGATAGGCACATAGCTTTTGAGACACCCGGCTCATACTGACCCTCTCCGCACAGCTCCTTGTAGGCTCTCTGTGGAGTAAGATCGCTCGGATAATCAGTGTGGAGCCCCTCATACTCATCCGTCTGTGTATAAGTCTCATCATATAACCCTATCTGGATCAAAAATTGAGTCAGGATGAGGCTAAAATGCTGTCCCAATACTCTGAACTAAATCACGTCAGGAGCAGAGAAGTCCCCGTATGATCTGTCAAACTCGAACGAGGCTAAGAACTCAAGTGTTACTGCTCGAATAGCTGCATCTCTGATAGTCAGTAACCTCTACCAACTACCTAGTGAAAGTAACTCCTCGACCCTATCTGCGACATCATCGCCTCCCTGTATCCCTCTAACTGTACTCAAGTTCGGGTATCATGACTGTCCAAACCTAAGTGTCGATAAACGCTCAAAATGTGTCTGATGCTCGGGTATACTGAACTCGGGCTCCTCTGTAGGGGGTGATGTCTCTCGACGACGCTTCCCAGCCGATTTCTTAGACCTAGAAGACATAGCTGTGAGATTGAAAAAGAAAACGGTAAAAAAACAGTTCAAAAACACAATCTGGTGAAATCCACACGGCCGTGTGGAAATTCCACATGCCCGTGTAGAACATCTGGTGGACAGAGCATCACGGCCGTGAGCTAAAATTACGATTTTTACAACTAAATTCGTTCTAAATTCATTGTAACTACATTTGCATGCACTTAAAGCATTCAATTTAAGTTAAATCATACAAAAGAACGAATCAAATCAAGAATTAACGAAGAAAAAAGGGCTTGAAGTTCTTACCAACTGAGTGGATGAAGTAATTACAGAAATCGGCTGGAAAAACCCCAATAATACCTCCAGAAAACTCAGAGAAGGTCGAGGAATCGACGGAGTAGGTCGGAGAGTGATTTAGAGTGAAGAAATGAAGAGGTACAAGTGAATTCCAAAAGAGAAACGCGTGGCTTTTGAAGTTCTGGGAATTCACACGGCCGTGTGGTAATTCCACAAGGTCGTGTGCCTCTGAAATTAGGGTTCACAGGGGCTCACACACGCCCCTGTGCGCACTCGGGTTTCACTCTAGATAACCCCACACGGCCGTGTGAAAATTCCACACGGTCGTGTGCCTTCACAGGAGGGATCCACAGGGGCTGGTACATGGCCCTGTGGATTCACGGGAAAACACAGAAGGTCTCTGAAAAATATCACACGGCCGTGTACCCAACCTGACCAAAAACACAAGGCCGGCCACAGGGGCACCCACACGCCCCTGTGGCCTCCCTGACTTGCCCGAGAAACCCTAAGTATTCCACACGGCCGTGTGCCTTTTGCAATCTCTTCTACAGGGGCACACACACGCCCCTGTGTATTCTCGAGATGAATGAGTTGTCTTTGCTGAGTTTCACACGGCCGTGTAGAATTCCCACACGGTCGTGTGCCGTAACACAGTGGCACTCACAGGGGTACCCACATGCCCCTGTGGACTCTCTGGAAAAGAGTTTAAGTTCTGTGAGATTTCACACGGCCGTGTGGAAATTCCACACGCCCGTGTGCCCCTTCTGAGGTTGTTCACAGGGGCATGGACACGCCCCTGTGTCCTCACTGGTTGAGCCCTAATTGGTAACACACGCCCGTGTGGAAATTCCACACGCCCGTGTGTTTTCTCTGGTTTACTTAGAAAAAATTCACAGACTTACAGAAATATTCAGAAACATAAATATGATGCTTGGAGCCTGTGAAAACTATCAAAACATGACTAGATACCATAGAAAACATGCTCAATTAGCTTAAACTTCATCAATTATCATTTAGGCACACGAAAACATCATTAATCCACAAGGAAAACATAGTATAAGCACATGAAATTCAGGACACCAACCCTAAGACTTTTATTCAACCTAAAAACTAAACTAAACTAAGTCCTAGAAAAACTGTAAAAGCTTGGGTTACCTCCCAAGAAGCGCTTGTTTAACATCACTTAGCTTAACGTACCTGATCTTACTTTACGGAGGTTTATGAATGGAAGTTGCCCTCTTCCCTACAACCTGAAAGCACGCATTACATAATTTTTGTAGAGTAGAGGGAGAGTTATCGAATTTGTTACCACAAAAGGGTGAAACACCCTTACTCCGTGAGTGCTCATCTCCCTTCTTATTGGGGTTCTTCTTGTGGTGTCTTTTTGACCTCTTCATCCTCCGAAACATCTTCTTCATACGCTCCCTCTCCATTTTGATGTCTGTCTTAACTGGACCAAGCGAAAGTACTTCTTCTCTTTTGATCTCCACGTCTTGGTCCGGCCATCCTTCATATGAATCTGGGTTTAATATTTCCTACACATATTCATCAATACAATCATCAGTAGCATCAAGATAATATAGAGTGTCATCAAAATCAAGAGAATGTCTCATGGTTTCGGCGAGGCGATAGGTAAGCTTGTCATCTCCCACTCTAAGTGTGAGCTCTCCACCGTCCATGTCTATGAAAGCCTTGGAAGTGCGCAAGAACGGCCTCCCAAGAATCAGCGGTACTTTGACATCCTCATCCACATCAAGCACAACAAAGTCCACCGGAAAGATGTACTTGTCTACCTTCACTAACACATCTTCCACAATCCCCCTCGGATGCCTTACCGATCGATCCGCAAGTTGAAGTGTCATCCGAGTTGGTCTAGGTTTGCCTAAACCTAGCTTTTGGAAGAATGTGTAGGGCATGACATTGATACTTGCCCCAGAATCGGCTAATGCCATCTCTTCACCCAAGTTGCCGATATTACATGGTATTATGAAACTCCCGGGATCTTTCTTCATGCTTGGCATTTTCTTTTACAATACGGCCGAGCAATTTGCATCAAGGATCATAGATGCACTCTCCTCCAATTTCCTCTTGTTGGTTAAGAGGTCCTTTAGGAACTTTGCGATCTTGGGCATTTGGGCCAATGCCTCCGTGAATGGTATGTTGATGTGCAATTGTTTGAAGATACCCAGAAATTTCTTTTATTGCTCATTGTCTTGGTCATTCTTTAATTGTGAAGGGTAGGGGATCCTCGGCTTGTAGGGTGGTGGTGCCACCTCTTTCTTGTTTGGTGCTTCCCCCCTACTTCTTCAACTTCGGGTGCATTTTTTATCTTTTCTAGAGGGAGATTTCTCTCAACCTCTTTCCCACTTCTCAAGGTGATTGCCTTTAGTTGCTCCTTTGGATTAGTCTCCGTATTGCTAGGCAAGCTACCTTGAGGCCTTTCCGCCAATGTCTTTGCAATTTGCCCCACTTGATTTTACAAATTATGTAGGGAGGTGGTGTGATTGCGAAGAGTAGCCTCCACCGACTGAAACCTAGCGTTCGATGAAGAAACAAACCGTGTGAGTGCTCTCTCAAGGTCGATCATCTTTCTGTCTAGCCTGGTCACTCGGCTTTCTAGATTCGGAGCTTGTTGACTTTGAAATCCTGGTGGTGCACTATTTTTATGTTACGACTGTCCTTGATTGCTCCAAGAGAAATTTGGGTGGTTCTTCCACAACGGGTTATATGTTCCACTGTACAGATTGCCTTGGCCTTGTCCTCTATAAGAATTTCCAACAAAATCAGCCTGCTCTACCGCACTAGTGCCTCCAATCGCAATAGGAGAATCACTCGAAGCATGTCCTCCCCCACAACCGTTACAAGTAGTCGTGGCCGCAACTCTTGGTGAAGCTAGTGCATCTAGCTTCTTACTCAATGATTCCACTTGTGCTGCCAAAGATGTAACCGCATCAACCTCATGAATTCTAGCAACCTTCTTTCTATCCCTTGAGTTCCATTGATAGCTATTGATAGCCATCTCCTCTACAACGTGCTGGGCTTCACAGGGAGTCTTGCTTCCTAGAGTTCCTCCAGCCGCCGCATCTAAGAGTTGCTTGGTATTCGGATTCAACCCGTTATAGAAGGTGTGAATGATCATCCACTCGGGAAATCCATGTTGTGGGCACTTGCGAAGGAGCTCCTTGAACCTATCCCATGTCTCGAATAGAGACTCCAATTCCATTTCCATAAAGGATGATATCTAATTCCGGAGCCTTGCTGACTTTCCCGGCGGAAAGTATCTAGCCAAGAATGCCTCGGCCATCTCTTCCCACGTAGTGATGGATGCTCTCGGTAATGAATGAAGCCAATGTCTTGCTTTTCCCTTTAATGAAAATAGGAAGGCTCTCAAACGAATCGCGTCATTTGTCACTCCATTAATATTCAACATGTTGCACACTTCAAGAAAATTCTCTATATGACTGTTTGGATCTTCATCGGCCAACCCATCAAATTGTGCGGACTGTTGCAACATCTGAATACCATAATTGGGGGCCTCATAATGCTCAATTGGGTCCCCATGACTACAGGTCTAGCAAAGTCAGACAATGTCCTCTGCTGTTCATTCTGTTCTACCATTGTTTCTGATCCTTCTGTCTCAATATCGGCTTAATTAGAAGCTTCTTGAGCAGGTTCTTTTCCCTTGCTATGTGTTCTTCGTCCAATGTCGTGATCTCCTTCAACAAGAATCGAAGGGTTCCCATGGGTCATAACCTGAAGCCAAAGCAAAAGAAAGAAATATAAGAACAATGATAGATAAAGAAAGTGTGAAATAGAAAGTGAAGTGAATAACTAAAATAGTGAAAAACAAATATCTAAAATGCCTATTCCCCGGTAACGGCGCCAAAAACTAGACATGACCCCTTGCGTGTATCCCACAAGTGCACGGGTTTGTCAAAGTAATAAAATTTACACCGGTGAGTGGGTAGTCTAATCAACAGAGAATAGGGAGTTAGAATACGAGATTTCACTATTTAAGCTATCTGGAGTATGGAAAGATAAGAATAGAATCGATGAGTGAATATGGAAGCAAATATAATAAAAGACAAGAAATTGAATAGAAAGATGGAAGATAAGAAAGTGCAAGTAAAAGAGAATAGAGAGAAACTGGCAATGGATGAAATAGGGTATCCGGACAAGCTACCTCTATGATCTATGCTTCTAGTGCAAAACGATGCTATTATACTTTCCTATTGATGTCAATGAAGTAGAGGAAATCCTTAGATACACTGTGCCAAACCTAAAGACAACCGTAACTAACCCCAACATTATGCCCCGGTATTAGGATTCACATCAACCCTTCACTCTGTCGTTGGCACAACTAAGCCCCAGGGGAGTATATCTACCTAAACCTCACACTAAGTGGGATTGCTTTAAGTTCTAGGGACCCCTAGTGGCATAATCTAATCCTATAGGAGTTGTCACACCTCCAAAGGACAACCTAGATTGTTCTCAACCCTAGTGTCACATCTAAAGGAAAACATTAACAAGATGAAATTAAGATCGAAACTCAATTTTTATTCATCAATAATGGAAAAAGCATAATAACAATGTCAAAGAAACATAATAACCCTAGAGTTTATAAGTCTGAATACCCACAAGGGGTTTAGCTCCTCATGGAGCTATACATATTCATCAAAATATGAAAGAAAGCACAAGGTAAAAACATCGATGAAAACTCCCTTGCGTATGTTGTGGCCGTGGTCTTGTGCGGCCGCCGGACGTAAACCTCCACGAAATACTCTCCAAAACCCTAGCGGCACTCTCCAGAAGTTGGGGAGAAAGATAGGTCGAAAGATCTTTTAAAAGTCTCCAAAATCGCTCTTTATATTGTTGAGTGCGGCTTTAAAAATCAGACTTATCGGGACTTCACATGCCCGTGTGGAATTTCCACATGGCCGTGTGAAGTTTCTGGCTTGCTGGAAAATTAATTCATACGGCCGTGTGGAATTTCCACACGCCCGTGTGAATTCTCTGGACATCTGAAATTCGGCCAAAGATGAACAGTAGCTTGCTACAGTATTTTACTACAGCACTTGCTAAATAATTGTCCCAAAACGCTCACGAATTCGTCGTAAATGACTGTTCAAAAGCATTGCAGCACTGTAGCAAGTGATGTAGCAAAAGCATTGTAGCAAGTTACTGTTCACTGTATGCCGAAAATCAGCAAAACAGGAACTTCACACGGGAGTGTTGAAAATTCACACCGCCGTGTGAAATCCCGATTTCTTTAATTTAAAGCCACGACTCAATGTTATAAAAACCCGTTTTGGAGACTATTTTTGGATCTTTTTGGCTCTTCTTTGCCCTAACATCTGGAGAGGAGCGGCTAGGGTTTGGAGAGGACTTCATGGAGGTTTGGAGCAAGTCATCGGTGTTGACATCAACGTCCAACGGCCAGACAAGACCACAGCCACATCGCACACAAGGGGGTTTTCATCTATGCATTCAATTTGTTTTCTTATTCCTATTTGGATGGATTTGTATAGCTCCATGAGGAGCTAAACCCCTTGTGGGTATTCGGACTTGTAAACCATAGGATTATTATGTTTCTTTGACATCGCTATTTTGTTTTTCCATTATAGATGAATAAAATTAAGTTTCAATCTTAATTTCTTCTTGATTATTGTTTTCCTTTAGCCGTGACACTAGGGTTGAGAACAATCTAGGTTATTCTTTATAGGTGTGACAACTCCTACAGGGTTAGATTACTTAGGATTGAAGAGGGTTGAGAGGGTGAGTCGCGAGGTAGCGGAACGTCCCCTTTCCCCTCCGATGTGATTCTCCCCACCTCCACATTCCATGATTTATTCATGGTCGAGATAGAGTTAGGTGCTAGGAGATAAAATCCCCTGAGGCTTCGTTGTGCGAGCAATAAAGTGAACTACACATAGGGATAGGGTTAATCACTAGGAATCCATAGAACTTAAAGCAATTCCACACAGTGTGAGGCTTAGGTAGATAGACTCCCCTAGGGCTTAGTTGACAGGTCAACGAGAGTCAAGGTTTGTAGTGAAACCTAATGACCTTAACATAGTGTTGGGGTTAGTTACAGTTGACCTTAGGTTTGGGACCGTGTGTTTAAGGATCTCCTTGACTCAATTAACATCAATAGGATAGTATAATAGCATTGTCTTGCACTAGAAGCATAAGTCCTAGGGGTAGCTTGTTCGGGTACCCATCTTTTCTCATTGCTTGTCCTACTCTTCTACTCCTACTTGCACTCTCTCACCTTCCATTGTTCTATTTTAATTCTGGTTTTTATTAGTTTCTTTCGCACTCACTTATCAATTTATTTCCATACATCGCATTAGTTACATAGTGAATACTTGTATCTCAAATCCCTATTCCCTTTGGATACGACTACCCACTCACTAGGGTATATTATTACTTTGACAACCCGTGCACTTTCGGGCCCCTATCACTCGCTGACCAAGTAGTGTTTCAACCTGTGCCCGTTGACCTTGAAAGTTCATTTTTAGGGTGGGAGATTTCAATCACGCCATGGGGAAAAACTTGTGAGACTGTGTAGGGCCCAGTCCATCGAGATTTCAGTTTGCCTGGGAAGACTTTCAACCTTGAATCAAATAGAAGGACTGAATCTCCCACCTAAAAGTGTTTATCGTGCTTCACCCGAGTGTCGTGGATTCTCCTAACTTTTTCCTTGTAGGCCAAAGTTGTATCGTAAGCAGTCAATCTATGTTCATCTAATTCATTCAACTGGAATTTCTGTTTCTTCTGGGCATCGTCAGTATCAAAATTCAATAGTTTCAGTGCCCAATATGATTTATTCTCCAATTCCACCGGTAAGTGACATGCTTTGCCATAGACTAGATGGAAAGGAGTATGCCCCGTAGAGGTCTTGTATGCAGTTCAGTATGCTCACAAAGCATCATCTAATCTTTCTGGCCAATCATTCCTGTTGTGCTACAATATTTTTTCCAGAATCCTTTGCCACTTTGGGTTTGTGACTTCTACCTGACCACTTGTTTGGGGGTGATAAGCCGTCACGACTCGATGAGTGACACCACATTTTTTTATAGCCTTTTGAAACTGTGAATTGCAAAAATGTGTGCCTTGATTGCTAATGATCGACGAGGTGTCCCAATTCGAGTAAATAGCTTCCTTAAGAACTTGACTATGACTCGATCGTCATTGGAAGGGAGAGCCTACGCTTCTACCCATTTGGATACATAATCCACTGCCACCAACACATACTTGTTCCCATTCGAATTCGGGAAAGGGCCATAAAATCAATACCCAAACATCAAAAACCTCACATTGTTGGTTGGTTGGATGTTTGCTTCATTTCATCAAGTTTAGACAGATTAGCGCATCATTGACATCTTTCACATGTTCGGGTGTACTCATGTCCATCCTTAAAAACTGAATGCCAATAGAACCTTGCATCCAACACCTTCTCTGCCGTTTGATTTGCACTAAAATATCCACCGGAAGGACTTGAGTGACAATGATCTAGAATTTTCCACCCCTCCACATGCGACACAGAACGGCGAATAACCAAGTCAGCACACAACCGATAAAGGAAAGGATCTTCCCAGAAATAGAGCTTACTGTCGGAAAGAAACTTCTTTCTTTGTTGATATGTGAAGTGAAAGGGGATGACTCGCCCAACAAGATAATTAGCGAGATCAAGGGGGGTCATCATTGTCGCTTTGCATGGCCTGAACCATATAGAGATGCTCATCAGGAAAGACCTCATTGATTTGCTGTTTAATTTCATCTTAATCTTGATGCACTATGTGTGACAAATGATCTGCAACTACATTTTCAGAACCCTTCTTATCTCTAATTTCCAAGTTGAATTCTTGCAGTAATAAAATCCACCGGATCAGCCGTGGCTTAGCGTCCATTTTTGAAAGAAGATAGCAGATGGCAGCATGATCGGTGTACACGATAACCTTAGAAAGCACCAAATAGGGATGAAACTTATCGAAAGTGTAGACGATAACAAGCAACTCCTTTTCAGTAGTCGTGTAGTTCCCCTGAGCGGATGTCAATGTCTTACTAACATAGTAAATAGGATGAAAATGCTTGTCATATTGCTGTCCCAATACTACTCCAACAACCCAATCACTTGCATCACACATAAGCTCAAAGGGCCGACTCCAATCAGGAGCCTTCACTATTGGCGCACTAAGGAGTTTTGCTTTGAGGCTCTAGAAAGATGAAAGACATTCGGAATCAAAATCAAACAGTGTGTCCTTCTCTAAAAGTTTCGTTAGTGGCCTAGAGATTTTTGCAAAATCCTGAATGAACCTTCTGTAGAATCCCACATGTCCCAGGAAACAATGAATGTCTTTAACGGCAGAAGGCAGAGGAAGTTTCTCAATTGCGCCCAGTTTTGCCTTATCCACTTCAATTCCAGCGCATGAAATTTTGTGTCCCAAGACGATCCCCTCTCGTACCATGAAGTGGCATTTTTCCCAATTTAGGACAAGATTAGTTTCTTCACACTTTATGAGGATCCTCGCCAAGTTCTCCAAGCAACCATCAAAAGAATTGCCAAACACTGAAAAATCATCCATGAATACCTCCATGAAGTCCTCAATGAACTTATCAAAAATTGCCATCATGCACCTTTGGAATGTAGTTGGGGAATTGCATAACCCAAACGGCATTCGCCGATAGGCAAATGTCCCGTAGGGACAAGTAAATGTTGTCTTTTTGGCATGACCCGTTGCGTGTATCCCGCAAGTGCACTGGTTGTCGAAGTAATAAAATACCCTGGTGAGTGGGTAGTCGTATCCACAGGGAATAGTGTTCAGAAACAAGCATTTTCACTATTTTAGCTATAAATAGAATCGATGATAAGAGAATTCAATATGTATATATATATATATATATATATATATATATATATAAGAAAGTAAAAGAGTGCAAAAAGGGCAATAAAGGTAGGAACTATGTTCTGGTCATTAGGTTTCACTACGAGCCTTGACTCTCGTTGACCTGTCAACTAAGCCCTAGGGGAGTCTATCTACCTAAGCCTCACACTATGTGGAATTGCCTCAGGTTCTAGGGACTCCTAGTGATTAAACCTGTTCCTATATATAGTTCTAACCATTTGGTCCAGGTGAGAGAACCCTAGTCTAAATTAAGTCCCGGTGCTAAGATTCACTTCAACCCTATACTTTGGTATTTGTGCAATAAAGCCTTAGTGGAGTTTATCGCCTAGCACCTAACTCTATCTCGACCGCGAATAAATCATGGAACATGGCGGTAGGGAGAATCATATCGGAGTGGAAAGGGGACGTTCCGCTACCACACGACTCACCCACTCAACCCTTTTCAACCCTAAGTAGTCTAATCCTATAGGAGTTGTCACACCTCCAAAGGATAATCTAGATTGTTCTTAACCCTAGTGTCACGGCTAAGGGAAAACAATTGCAAAAATAATTAAGATTGAAACTCGAATTTATTCATCAATAATGAAAAAGCATAACATCAATGTCATAGAAACGTAATAGTTCTAGAGTTTACAAGTCCAAATACCCACTAGGGTTTAGCTCTCCTTGGAGCAATACAAAATCAATAAAGAGTTTAAGAACATATGCATTAAAACCATAAAGAAAACCCCCTTGTAGATCGTATCAATGGTCTTGTGGAGCCGCACGTCTTCTCCAACAAATCCCTTGTCAAGCCTAGGGCACACCTCGCCGAATCGATAGGGACGAAAGCTCTCCCAATAGCTATCTTCGAATAGATGTCGATGCCGATGCCGTATAATCGTCTCCAAAGACCTCCAAGAACCTCTCCAAACCCTAGCTGAAAGCCCCCCAAAAAGATAGGCAAGAGATAAAAGGGGAGGGTCCTCAAATAGATCTGAAATCGGGCTGAAATCGGTGTTCCACACGGGCTGCCAAATTTCCACACGCCCGTGTGGAAATTCTGTTTTGCTGATTTTCGGCATACTGTGAATAGTAACTTGCTACAGAGTTTTTGCTACAGTACTTCACCGAAAATGCTCCCGAATTCATCATTCTTCATTGAGGCAGTTGAATTGGGCACACAATCAACTGTAGATTATGTCGATTACTTCATTTCTCTTTATTGGCGAAATTCTCTAATCCTACACAATCAACGGTAGATTTTGTCCCTCTTTTTTTCGGTACCACATGGACCGGGCTTACTCACGGACTATCAGAAATAGGAAAAATAATACCAGCATCTAACAGTTTCTTTACTTCATTTTTTACAACTTCCATTATGTGAGGGTTCAATCTCCGTTGGGACTGCACCTTTAGTTTACTGTCTCGTCCATCAAAATTTTATTTGTGCAAAAAGAAGGGTTGATGCCCTTGATGTCAGCGATGCACCAAGCTATCACTTTCCTGTGTGACTGCAGTAAATTTACCAGTTTCTTCTTTTGTTCATCATTTAGAGTAGAAGAAATAATAACTAGTAACCGAGGGCTATCATCCATAAATACATATTCCAAGTGTGCTGGTAACTCCTTGAGCGCCGGAACAGGAAGACAGGATAAGTCAGATCCCGGTTTATTGTCCACCCCATCGATAACGGGGAAAGGAGGATCACAATTTATTTCATGCCTCAACTGCTCTCGCTTCGGGTCTTCAACATACTCATCACTTATTTCCATAACCTGTGGAGGAACCATGTCAACCAACTGTTCCTGCTCATACTGTCCCATAGCAACGCTAACAAACTCGCTCCATTGATTGGTTCGACTACAAAAGTTTGTAACTAAATCAGAGAGCTTATGCTCACCATAAACTTCTCCATACTCCTCAATATGGTCAGAATTATGTAAATAACTATGCAGAGCAGCCAGTAATTCATCCATCGTGAAAAAGCCCTTAACCTGCGACAAAATCTATACAACTAAAGAATACGTGAAATTGAAATAATTAAAAATTTACAAAGAAATAAGATATTTACACACTAGATCACCAAATTCATAATTTTCCTAAAAGTTACCAGTTCCCCGGCAACGGTGCCAAAAACTTGATGCGCTCTCCGCAAGTGTACTTGTCGCAAGAAGTAATAAAGTGGTACTCAATTAAGAGTAGGGTTGTCGAACCTTAGGAAACTGTACTGAAAGTACTCATTAATCCTTTGATGTCTAGTGAAATAAATAAAAAAGGTATGGGATCATAACAACAATGAATAAAAGGTACTGGTGATAATAATGGAGGAGATTAGGACTAAATACTCAGCAATCACAAGATTAAATCCCTTCGGAAGTCTCCAATGACTCGTGCACACTATCTCATCCTAGTTGACTACCTCGGTACATTCCAATAACGTTCGTGTGTGCTCAATAGCAATATTGCATCTATGTGTTCGTAGATACACTGCAGTTTTGCTATGACAACCAAATAACTATACACTCTAAACACACTACAGTTATGCAATACAAGATTAAACACAAGCATCAATTAGAACTCCATACTCAAGTACAATGAGTTTATAAGCAATACAATCTGATGATTATCCACAACCAACGCACTATGGCCAGTTAGCCCCTGAGGACAGGTACATAAGATGAGGCAAAAGATGGAACAAAGAAAAAGAGAAAGAACCCCCTTCAATACTCATGATGTCCTCACTTATAGTGTCTTTGCGCCAACTCTGCACCTCTTACAATGCCTCCTATTTGTCCTTAATCTCCTTAGGCAGTTTGGTGAAGCTTGATCTTTGATCTCATCAACATCCTCCCGGTGGAGAGATGAATCCCCGAGCAAAAGATGAGAAAGAACCCTAATTTCTGGAGTTAAAAAGGCTGATTCGGGGCTCGACACGGTCTGGACATGTTCAGACAGTCTACTTTTCTAGGAAATCCTGGGGTGACACTCCTGAGGTTTGCAGCAGTTAGGACACAGGAGTGCATCCCCCGTGTTACCTAGCTCACGACAGTGTACTGGGCAACGTGCCTGTGTTGTTCTTTGAGAGAACGTCTCCTAAGGTTTGCAGCGCTTGGGATTCGGGTGTGTGGTGACCGTGTCTGCCCTGGGACACTCCCGTGTCAGGATTTTAGCTCTTCTACACTCCTGGCTGGGACTTGCAGCACTAGGGGCATGGGCGTGTCATGCCCGTGTCAGCCAGTTATGAACCTTTGGCCACTGCACACGTGGGAAACACCCTCGGTTTCATATCAAATTGACTCGAGCCCCAGATTCCTACACAAGGAGTAAAATACCTTAAATAACAACAATTCCAATCAGTAAATATGCTTAAGGATAGAGAAAAGACTATGATAGAAGGCAAGAAACATGATATAGAATGCACTCATCATTCCTAAATGTAATTCTAACCTTTGGTCCAGGTGGAAGAACCCTAGTTTCAATTAAGCCCCAGCACTAGGATTCACTATGACCCTTCACTCTATTGCTTGCGCAACTAAGCCCTAGGAGAGTTCATCTCCCAGTGCTTTGCTCTATTTCAACCGCTAAGAACTCTTGGAACACGGAGGTAGGAAAAATCACACCGGAGGTGAAGGGAATGTTTCGCTACCTCACGACTCACCTTCTCGACCTTCTCTAATCTCGAGTAGTCAAATCCTATAGGAGTTGTCACACCTTCAAAGGATAACCTAAATGACTCTCAACCCTAGCGTCACATCTAACGGAAAATCAATACAACAATCAATCAAGATTGGAACTCAATTAAATTCATGAAATAAGAAAGCATAATAATATGTCATAGAAACAAAATCATTCTAGGGTTTACAACTCCGAATACCCACAAGGTGTTTAGCTCCTCATGGAGATATACAAATCTATCAATGTATATGAATAAGTACAAATCAAAAACATAAATGAAAACCCCCTTGTGTAGCGTGGCCGTGGTATTGTGCGGTCGATTCGTCTCTTCACCAAGCTTCTCGTCAAGCCTAGGGCACACCTCGCCTGATCGGTACCGACAAAAGCTCCCCCAAGAGCTATCTTCCAACGGGCTTCGATGTTGATGCCGATGGCGTGCTCCAATCCTCCACAAAGTCCTTTCCAAACCCTAGCCGCGATCCTCCAGAAGATAGGCGAAAAGATAGAATGGGGGTCCCCAAATAGATCTGAAAACAGGCTGTTTATAGGCTGAAATCGGGGTTTCACACGCCCCTGTGGAATTTCCACACGACCGTCTGGATTCTCTGTTTTGCTGATTTTCGGCGAATAGTGAATAGTAACTTGCTATAGTTTTTACTACAATATTTTGTTACAATGCTGCTACAGTACTCTCGCCGAAATGCTCTCGAATTCATCGTTCTTCAACGAGGCCGTTGAATTGGGCACACAATCAATGGTAGATCATGTCAATTACTTCATTTCTCTTCATTGGCGAAGTTCTCCAATGCTATACGAGTTAGACTTTTGTGAATACGACTGCCATTGTGCCCCTCCAATGGAGGTTAGCACACACCCACAAGTCTAGGCTCGTGCCTTGTTCCTTGGTTGGTCCGAGAACTCCTCAACAATCACGTTCATGACCTATTCTTAGTTCTTTCCTCCTCAATTCCTCTCCACAACCCTACATGCACAAAAGAACACAAATGCACACATATAAGCGATAAAATCTGAGAAAAGTAATGCTCCTTGTAAGAAAAATAATACTTCATATTACTTTAACATGAGCACTTATCAAACTCCCCCACACTTAAGCTTTTGCTTGTCCTCAAGCAAAAATAAAACATTAAAGTACTTGGGAAGAACAATTGAAAGTGCTTGGCCTTAGGTTCATCACAAGTGTGCAAAAGAAGCATTCTATAAGTAAGCTGAAATCAAAACATTGCATAAGGCTATTGACACACCCCTTGCGTGTGTGTACCGTAAGTGCACGGGTTGTCGAAGTAATAATTACCCCGGTGAGTGGGTAGTCGAATCCACAGGGAACGGAAGTACTAGTAATGACTGATTCTTAGTTATCTAGTAGAATCAATAATATGAAGCAATAGATGTAATGTGTAAAATAAGAGAATCGTAAGAAAGAAAGCAAGTAAAAGGGAAAGGTAAAGGAGATCTCTATCAATGAAGATGAGATACCCGGGCAATGATCCCCCTAGGCTCTATAATGAAGTGCAAGACTAACTAAATGCTTCTCAACCGAGTTCTATGAGTCGAGGTAATCCATGAACAATCGATCCCTGTTTCCAGGACACCGATACTAGTCCCCTACAATGTCCTGGCGGAGAAATCGCTCAATCTCAACACCTCACACCCCATATAACCGCAATGAGTTTTAGGGATACCTAAGAGTGAAACCGATTCCTAAAATTAGATCTAACCCTACTTCTAGGCGAAAGATCCCTAACCCCTTACAAAGGTCTCGGCGAAGAAATCTATCAATCTCACGCCTCACACCCCATATGGTTGCATAAAACTTAGGGAATACGGAGATAGGAAACACTCAATCGGAAGGGAAAGGGGACACTCCTCTATCTCAAGACTCACTCTCTCAACCCTCTTTAACCTTGTATGTTCTAATCCCTAATGGAGACCTCTCTCTCACCAAGGAAATAAATCAAGCATACCAAACAACCATACGAATCAATAAGGCATGCAAGCAATGATTAAACAAGATTAAAACTCAAATTAACTCAGAATTAAAAGAAAGCAATAAGAAAGTCAATACATTAATTGAAACCTAGGGTTCACATGCCCAAGTATCTACTAGGGTTTAGCCCTCCATGGGGCTTATTACAAAGCAAAAGATAATGAAGTAAAAAGCAATGTAATCCATGAAAGTAAACCCCCTTGAATTCGTGATGATGGCCTTGATGAATCGTTCAACGTCTCGAAGGAACCTTCTCCGAAGCTAGGTCGCCAATGGCTCCCCGATGCTATCTCGTCAAAAGATCTATCGAAGTTGGTGAAGAACGACTCCCAATATTGCCAAAGACCTCCTCCTTGAAACCCTAGCCGTTCTTGCCTTCAAACGTGCGCAAAAAGTCCTCCAAAAATAGGCAAATCGGGGTATTTATAAATCTGAAAACGTGCCAGTTACGTGTCTTCACGCGACCACGTGAGATCATACGCGGTCGCGTGAACAGTAATTTCTGCTACAGTACTGCTACAGTGAAATGTCATTGTTTTGCTACAATACTCTTCATAAACGCGATCCAAACTCTCTCATCTTGAGGCTACATGGTCGGGCACACATCCATGTAGTGAGTTATAAGACTTCTCCTCCTTTGAATCATCATTTGAGAGCTTTAACTATCTTCACACAAGTTGGGACATGAAGGTGTGACTGCCTTTGTGCCCTTCCATCACATAAATCATCTTGAATCCTTCAGGAAGTTGGCACACACCCTTATGTGCATGACCCCCTCTTGTGCCTTGACACTTGTGTTGTACAAAAGTTCCCAACAATATGTCTTTATAACCCTTCTTTGCTTCATTTTCCTTCTTTAACAATTTCACAACCTAATTGCATAAAAGAACACCAAAATACACTTTATGAGACATAATCCATGGTGAAATGATGCTCAATGCATATAAAATAGGTAAGTAAAACATGTATACTCAAGCACTTATCAGCTATCATCGCTCTAGCTAAAAACTTTAATAAAAAAGGACAACAACTCGACAATGTGTATGTGTGTGTAAACTCACTCAAGATAACCAAAAAAGTACTCCTCAAACTCTTGTTACAAGGACTTATTTATATACAAAAGTAGGGAGGTAGTAGCTTCACACAACCTCTAAGGTAGCTCTTTCCTAGTCGGCCGCCCAAGATGGCTTTCACACTTTCGAGGATGTAGCTCTTTCTACCGCGATAGTAGTTTTCATGTATCCCATGAGATAGCTCTTCCTCTAATTACAGCATAACTTGTATCCGACTTATGAGAGTAGCTACATACTTCATAGGTGGTAGCTCTTTCCACCCAAATGCACAAATAAAACTAAACAAATATTTACAAGCTCACAAGTTTTTTTTTTTTATTTCAAAACAAAACTAAAAACTAAACTAAAACAATGATAAACTAGTCCTCAAAACATTGAACTTGAGTTTCCAAAAGGTTTTAAGAGTGAGTAGTGCAAAAGAAATAATCGAGCAAAAATTCCCTAAAATTCAAGTAAAACTAGAGCATGATGAGATACAATGTTAAAAATTCTCCTAGACTCTAAAAATACAACCGTTGTAACTAAGGTGAAACACCACGGGCTACATGAGCATAAATAATTGAGCGCACAAGTATACAGTGTGTGCAATATGAACTCCCCCCCACACTTAAGATGTACATTATCCCCAATGTACACATGTAAGCACAATAAAAATATAGAAATAAAAAAAATATATGTGGGAGTGGGCAATTAAAACAATACTCCCCTGAACTCCTTGTGTTGCATTTGATGGAGCTATGTTCATTAAGAGTTGAGTCTCAACGGGTTGTGCAGCACATACAGTCTCCTGACCATGCCTATGACTAGTCCTCAATTTCCAAACAATAAAGACCATCTGCACGTATACACAAGGGGGTTCAGTGAAGCTCTACAAAAATCTTATAAAATGTAAATAAAAATAAAGCTAAAAACACCTCAGGCGTCAGTGTCATCTGCTATTGGTACCGATGTTGCTGCTGTTGATAGTGATCCTGGTGTTGAAAAAGAAAAGAAAAGATTAACGAAGAAATGGAGAAATGATGCTCACCGACGAAATGGAAATCAAAAACTTTGAATATGGGTGGAAAACAAATTAAAAACCATTTAAATAAGTGAAGGGAAGGTTGGAAGAATGAGAGGAGACAATGTTTGGTTGTGGAGGTATGAAAAGGCACAATTGGATTTTAAAGAAAAGTCGTAGCCCTTTAAGTTCTGGGCGTCCATATAGCTGTGTGGAAATTCCACACGGCCGTGTGCCTCCACTTTTAGGTTTCACAGTGGTAGTCACACGCCCCTGTGTTTCCTCTGTTTGCTTCTCAGAACAACCACACGGCCGTATGGAATTTCCACAAGGCTGTGTGCCCAACCTGGCCAAGATAAGGCTGGCCATAGGGGCACCCACACACCCCGTGTCTTCTTTGTAACTTTAGAAATCCGCCTAAGTGTTCCACACAGCAATGTGGAATTTCCACACGGCTGTGTGCCATTCACAAGCCTACCCACAGGGGCAACCACACGCCCATGTCGACTCTCTGGACGAATACTTGGTTCTGCAAAGAATCCACATGGCCATTTTGAAATTCCACACGGCAGTGTGCCCTTCACAAGGTCAATCACAGGGGCAGTCACACGCTCCTGTGTCTTCTTGAGATGAGCCCTGAACGGTGGCACACGCCCGTGTGAAAATTCCACACGCACGTGTGTCTTCTCTGGATGACTTAGAAATAATTTAGAAACTCAAATACAACGTTTAGAGCCTGCATATACGATAAAAATTTGACCAGAGATTGACAGGAGCACGAAAGTGCATGCGTTGCCAAAATAATAATATACCCTGGTGATTCGGTAGTCGTATCCATAGGGAATAGGGATTTGAGATACAAGATTTCACTATGTAGCTAGTGTGATGTGTGGAAAGAAATCAATGAGTGAGTGAGAAAGCAATTAATAAAAACAAGAATTAAAATAGAAGTCTGGAAGGTGAGAGAGTGCAAGTAGGAGTCAAAAGAGTAGGACAAGCAATGAGTAAAGTTGGGTACCCGGACAAGCTATCCCTAGGACTTATGCTTCTAGTGCAATACTATGCTATTATACTTTCCAATTGATGTTAATTGAGTCGAGGATATCCTTAAACACACAGTCTGAAACCTAAGGTCAACAGTGACTAACCCCAATACTATGCCACGGCATTAGGTTTTCACTACGACCCTTGATTCTTGTTGACCTGTCAACTAAGCCCTAGGGGAGTCTGTCTTAATAAGCCTTACACCACGTGGGATTGCTTTAAGTTCTAGGGATTCCTAGTGATAAATCGTGTTCCTATGTATAGTTCTAACCCTTTGCTCCAGGTGGAAGAACCCTAGTCTAAATTAAGCCCAGCAGTAGGATTCACTTCAACCCTTCACTCCGTTGCTCACGCAACTAAGTCCCAGGGGAGTTTCTCTCCTATTACTTCACTCTACCTCGACCGCTAAGAAATCATGGAACATGGATTTAGGAAGAATCACACCAGAGGAGAAAGGGGACGTTCCTCTACCTCACGACTCACCCTCTCAGCCCTCTTCAATCCTGAGTAGTCTAATGCTATAGGAGTTGTCACACCTCCAAAGGATAACCTAGATTGTTCTCAACCCTAGTGCCACGGCTAAGGAAAAACAATAACAAGAAGCAATTAAGATTGAAACTCGAATTTATTCATCAATAATGGAAAAGCATAATAACAATGTCATAGAAACATAATAATCCTATAGTGTACAAGTCCGAATTCCCACAAGGGGTTTAGCTCCTCATGGAGCTATACAAATCCATCAAAATATAAAATTGAAAACAAATTGAAAGTATCGATGAAAACCCTTTGTGTGTGATGTGGTAATGGTCTTGTGAGGCCGTCGAAAATTGATGTGATTGCTACAGTGCTACTATAATGACTTGCTACAGTGCTTGATGTGGCTGCTACAGTATTGTACCAAAACGCTCCTGAATTTGTCGTTCTTCAGTGAGACCGTTGAATTAGGCACACAATCAACGGTAGACCGTGCCGATTCCTTCAAGTTTCCTTATTGGCAGAGTTCTCCTTGTTAACACGAGCTAGACTTATTGTGAATGTGACTGCCTTTGTGCCCCTCCAAAGGAGGTTGGCACACACTCACAAGTCTATGCTCATGCTTTGTTCCTTGCTTAGTCCAAAAACTCCCGAACAACGACGAACATGATCTAACTTCATTCCTTTTCTTCAATTTATCTTCACGACCCTACAATTCACAAAAGTAAACAAATGCACATTTTTTAGTGATAAAATCTGATTAAACTAATGTTAATTGCAAGATAATAACACTTCGCATTACTATAACACGGGCACTTATCAAACCCCCCCACACACACACACTTAAAAGCTTTTGCTTGTCCTAAAGCAAAATAGAACGTGAAAGTACTTCGGAAGCACAATTGAAAGGGCTTGGCCTTAGGCTCACCAAAAGTATGCAAAAGAAGCATTCTTCAGGTAAGGGGAAATTAAAACATTGCATAAGGTTACCATTGCTCTAGCTAAAAACTCGAATAAAAAAGGACAACAACTCGAAAATGTCTAAGTGTGTGCGAATTTACTCTAGAGAACCAATGAGTACTCCTCAAACTCTTGTTACATGGACTTATTTATATACACAAAGTAAGGAAGTAGTAGCTTTCACGCTTCCCATGAGATAGCTCTTTCGAGGAGGTAGCCCTTTCTACCAGGGTAGTAGCTTTCACGCTTCCCATGAGATAGCTCTTTCTCCCATTAGGGCATAACCGACTTATGAGAGTAGCTAAATACTTCATAGGAGGTAGCTTTTTCCACCCCAAATGCAACGATAAACACTAAACTAATATTCAGAAGCTCACAAGTTTTTTTCTTCCAGCTACATAGAACTTCAAAACTTGCTAAAGTAGTACGAAACTTGTCCTTAAAACTTTGAGTTCGAGTTTCCAAAAGATTTTAAGAGTGAGTAGTGCAATAAAAGGTAATTGAGCAAAAATTACCTAAAATTCAAGTAAAACTAGAGCATGATAGGATACAATGTTAAAAAATTTTCTAAACTCTAAAAATACAACCGTTGCAACTAAGGTGAACCGCCATTGGCTACATGAGTGATAAGTGCTTGAATATACATGTTTTACCGACTTGTTTTACATACATTGAGCATCATTTTACCATTGATTATGTCTCATAAAGTGTATTTTGGTGTTCTTTTATGCAATTAGGTTGTGGAAGTGTTAAAGGAGGAAAAGGAAGCAAAGATGGGTTATAAAGACGTATTGTTGGGAGCTTTTGTACAACACAAGTGTCAAGGCACAAGAGGGGATCATGCACATGAGGGTGTGTGCCAACTTCCTTAAGAATTCAAGATGATTTGTGTGATGGAAGGGCACAAAGGCAGTCACACCTTCATGTCCCAACTTGTGTGAAGATAGTTAAAGCTCTCAAATGATGATTCGAAGAAGAAGAAATCTTATAACTCACCATATGGACGTGTGCCCGACCATGTGGCCTCAATATGAGAGAGTTTGGATCATATTTATGAAGAGTACTGTAGCAAAAACACTGTTCATTTCACTGTAACAGTACTGTAGCAAAATTACTGTTCACGCGACCGCGTCAAAATCTCACGCGACCGCGTGGAAATTCTGCAGCCCACGCGATCGCGTGGGATCTCACGCGGTCGCGTGAAGACACGCAGTTGGCGCGATTCAGGCTTATAAATAGCCCTTCTCGCCGATTCTTTTACAACTTTATTCGCACGTTTGAAGGCAAGAGCGGCTAGGGTTTCTAGGACGAGGTCTTTGGCGATATTGGGAGTTGTTCTTCACCAACTTCGATAGATCTTTCGACGAGATAGCATCGGGGAGCCATTGGTGACCTAGCTTCGGAGAAGGTTCCTTCGAGACGTTGAACAATTCATCAAGGCTATCATCACGAATTTGAGGGGGTTTATTTTCATGGATTACATTGCTTTTTACTTCATTATCTTTTGCTTTGTAATAAGTCCCATGGAGGGCTAAACCCTAGTAGATACTTGGGCATGTGAACCTTAGGTTTCGATTCATGTATTGACTTTCTTTATGCTTTCTTTTAATTCCAAGTTTATTTGAGTTTTAATCTTGTTTAATCATTGCTTGCATGCCTTATTAATTCGTATGGTTGTTTGGTATGCTTGATTTGTTTCCTTGGTGAGAGAGAGATCTCCATTAGGGATTAGAACATGCAAGATTAAAGAGGGTTGAGAGGGTGAGTCTTGAGATAGAGGAGTGTCCCCTTTCCCTTCCGATTGAGTGTTTCCTATCTCCGTATTCCCTAAGTTTTATGCAACCATATGGGGTGTGAGGTGTGAGATTGATAGATTTCTCCGCCGGGACTTTTGTAAGGGGTTAGGGATCTTTCGCCTAGAAGTAGGGTTAGATCTAATTTTAGGAATCGGTTTCACTCTTAGGTATCCCTAAAACTCATTGCGGTCATATAGGGTGTGAGGTGTTGAGATTGAGTGAATTCTCTGCTGGGACCTTGTAGGGGACTAGTATCGGTGGCCTGGAAGCAGGGATCGATTGTTTTTGGATTACCTCGACTCATAGAACTTGGTTTAGAAGCATTTAGTTAGTTTTGCACTTCATGATAGAACCTAGGGGGATCATTGCCCGAGTATCTCATCTTCATTGATTGAGATCTCCTTTACCTTTTCCTTTTATTTGTTTTCTTTCTTGCGATTTTCTTATTTTACATATTACATTCAATTGCTCCATATTATTGTTTCGACTAGATAACTAAGAATGAGTCATTACTAGTACTTCCGTTCCCTGTGGATTCGACTACCCACTCACCGGGGTAATTATTACTTCGACAACCCGTGCACTTGCGGTACACACACGCAAAAGGGTGTGTCAATGAGCATAAGCAATTGAACGCACATGTAAAGGTGTGTGCAAAGTGAACTCCCCCCAACCCTCCCCCCCTCCCCCACAATTAAGATGTACATTGTCCCCAATGTAAGCATACAAGCACAAGAAAATGAAAAGAATTGCAAAACAATTAGTGTGGAAGTAGGCAATTAAAACATTACTCCCCTGAACTCCAAGTGTTGCATTTGGTGGAGCCAGGTTCATTGAGAATTGAGTCTCAATGGTTTGTGAAGCACACACGGTCCCATGACCGTGCCTATGACTATTCCTCAAATTTCCTTACATCCAAGATGATCTGCGCACACACACACACACAAGGGTTTAGTATAGCTCAAGAAAGCCAAACTAAAGCTCGAGTATATAAAGATAGATAAATGAGACACAACTCGAGAAAAATAAGAAAAATAACAGATAAACTCACAGAGAGAATCTTTTCTGAGTACTACAAGTCCAAAATATCAAAAATTAAAATAAAAATGAAAACTAAAATAACTACGACGCCTCAACGTCGGCGTCATGTATGGGAGCCTCTGGTGCTGCAAGCTCTACTGGTGGATCTGCTGCTAGTGGAGGAGACGGTGGTAGTGGAGTGAAAGCTCGAGGTCGGACCACGAAAGGTGATGTCATGGCTATCTCGAGTAGCTGCTGGACATGGTCTAATCGAGCTATGACCTCAGTATGCTGTGCTGCCTATGCGGCCCTGACCTCGACCACCTCAGTCTGGAGGACACCCACGGCACTCTCGAGGGGCTCGAATCTGTCCTAGCCTCGAGAGCGACAGAAAATGTGCACTGGAGGTGGCTCTGTGCTGTGGGTGGTGCCTCAGCCTCTGCCTGTCCTGGGGATGGCTCTAACGCCGGCTGTGACCCCTCGGCCTGATCTCCCTCTCCAAACTCTGAGTGGGGGATGATCATGGTGTATGCTTATGGTCCTGATCTGCGGACCATCCCCATCATCCTTAGAGTCTCTATGCTAAGTGGAGCCGGTACAGAAATCTTCTCAACCCCCCGCACTCCGTCCCGGAGACCAATCCCGATAAGGAGTCTCGTGATATAGGGCCCTAAAAAGATCACTCCAACCCTAGGGTACTGCCTCGCGAGGGTGATGGCTTGCGAGGGTGCTTACCGGCTATTTTCTTGGACCTGGAAGCTATGTCTGCACGACTGAAAAGAAAAATCGATTAAAACAGTTGAAAATCTCAATCTAAAGAAATCCACACGGCCGTGTGGATCTTCGGGCGGATATAGCACGTCGCCCGTGGGGGCTAAAAATTCAATTTTAAAACATAATTCGCTCTAAATTCTTTTCAAACACGTTCGCAAATAATATAATCATTCAGAACAAGCGAAATAATCACGAATAATGAATTAAATCAAGATTTGATGAAGAAAGAGGGTTTTGAAGTCTTACCGACGGTGTGTGATGATTACCGCAAGTGCACGGGTCGCCAAGTAATACCCCTCACGCACGCGCGAGGGGGTCGTATTCCCTGGGGTCCCAAGAGCTGCTATTACTTCCCTCTAGATGACACTGTCTAGTCTACCAAATATAGATTTAAAACAAGATAAGGAAACAAACAAAAGATAAAACTATAAACAAGTGATCTAAGGCACACCAAACAAGCGCATTAAGGAAACAATGAGCAATAAATGAACGAGGCCGCGGGCGAGGATCCCCTCGGGACTACTAAAGCTAGAAGAATACTCGAATCACACAGGCAAAGGTGGTTAGGCCAAGAGACATCCAAAGATAGGTCACCCCGATGGTCACGGTGATGACCCCTAATCCAGTATGGGTATTGGAATACGGAATTTCCACCGCTACGGTATTTCTACCGCCCAAATCCCTACACGATTGCTAAGGGCCTAGGGAAATCTCAAATTAGAGTCAAACACAATATCTAGGCTCAACCCTAATGGTTGGAGGGGTACAAAATACCCGATGGTCACAGCGTATTTGTACATGTATCCCTTCTAAGCTTGGTGAGTCTAACACTAGGGCAATGGTCATGCAACCTAGTATTACGTAAAAATTGATACACAGAGTTCTCATGCATACCAAGGCATTCAAATACACTAAACTTAAACCACAAACCACACAAATGCCATACATATAAATCAAGTATCCAAACAAGCAAGTTCATCCCAAGGTTCACTAGATGCCCGGCGACCTTGGGACTCTAGTTCATCATCAACAAAGGAGAATTCCTACAAAACAAGAAATACAAAGTAAAGCTCATAACAACTCCCCTAAGATGAAGACTAGAAGAAAATGGTGATGAGAACTTGAAGGATCCGCGCCAACAAGCTCCTAGATGCTCGCCCTTGAGTGTGTGATCTTCTTCTCCCTTCGATTTGCTCCTCAAAAATGCCTTCTCCCGCAGCTTTGAAGTCCAAGAAGATGATGGAGTAGAATGGTGGCCAAAAGATAACAAGAAGAATGCCCAAAAGGCCTTTAAAACCTAATTTCGAGATGCTATGCGGCCACCCATGCGGCCCCGCATGCGGGGAGAGAAAGTTTCTGAGAAATCCAGAAAATCGCGTAAGGTGCTACAGTGCCGCTACAGTGTAATTGCTACGGTTGTATGCCGCCTCTGCAGTGCCCGCATGGTAACCGCATGATCTTTCAGACTTAACCGTTTTGCCAAAGGTTTCGTGCTACAGTGCTGCTACAGTATCCCCGCTACAGTACCGGAGCTCAAAAATGGTCTTTTTCCTGCCGATTTCTTCTAAAATCATATTGTCGAGCTCCCCACGGTATCTTCTGTGCCTGTAACACGAAATAAACTAATTCAGACCAAAAACGGGCATCCACACATACAACAATACTCTATAAATACCCAAACATACATAAATAATACGTACAGTTAGGCGTTTATCAGTGTGGATGAAGAAGACTTTGAAATTAGTCAGAAAACTTGAATAAAAACCTCTAAAACTCTTGAAGAAAGTCGGGGGAGTGCAAGAGAGTGTCGGAGAGCCATTTGGAGTGAAGAAAACTAGAGGCACGAGTGAAAACCAAAAGAAAATCGCGGCTTCTGAAGTTCTAGGAATTCACACGGCCGTGTGGAAATTCCACATGGCCGTGTGCCTCTAAATTTAGGGTTCATAGGAGCCGGTACACACCCCTGTGTGCACTGTGGTTGCTCTCTGAACTACCCCACACGGCCGTGTGCCTTCACAGAGGAGATCCACAGGGGCACCGACACAGCCTTGTAGATTCACGAGAAACATAGAAGGTCTCTGGGAACGTTCACACGGCCGTGTGCAAATTCTACACAGCCGTTTGCCAAACCTTGCCAAGATTACAAGGCCAGCCACGGGGACACCCACACGCCCCTGTGGCTTCTCTAGTTCGTCCCGAGAAAGTCTAAGTGTTCCACACGGCCGTGTGCATAATCCACACGGCCGTGTGCCATTCACAAGCTCTCCCACAGGGGTATCCACACGCCCCTGTGGTTTCTCAAGAAGGAAGGTGACTCTCTGTAGAATTTCACACGGCCGTGTGGAAATTCCACACAGCCATGTGCCGTTACGCCCCTGTGCCCTCATTGGCTAAGCCCTATTTGGTAACACACGCCAGTGTGAAAATTCCACACGGCCATGTGTTTTCTCTGCTTTACTTAGAAAAATCACAGACTTTGCAGAAAAATTTAGAAACATAAATACAATACTTAGAGCCTGTTAAAACCATCAAAACACGACCAGATACCATGGAAAACATGCTCAACCGATTCAAACTTCGTCAATTAACCTTTAGGCATACGAAAACATCAACAATCGAGAATAAAAATCGTAGCACATGCATTAAAAATTTACTACAACAAAACTAAGACTCTTACTCATGCTAAGACTAAACTTGATCTTAGAAAAGCTGTAAATCTGTGGCTTGCCTCCCAAGAAGCGCTTGTTTAACGTCACTTTGCTTGATGTACCTGCCTTACCTTACGTGGGTTTGATAAGTGCTTGTGTTATAGTACCGCGAAGTGTTATTGTCTTACATTGAGCATATCTTTTATCAGTTTTTATCACTAAATGGTGTGTATGTTTGTACTCTTGTGCATTGAAGGTTTGTGGAGCTAAATTGGATAAGAAGAATGAAATTAGGTCGTGTTCACCGATGTTGGGAAGTTTTCGGAAAAAGTAAGGAACAAGGCATGAGCTTGACTTGTGAGTGTGTGCCAACCTCCTTTGGAGGGGCACAACGGCAGTCACATTCACAACAAGTCTAACTCGTGTAGCTTAGAAGAACTTCACAAAGAAGGAGATTTGAACTAATCGGCATGACTTACCATTGTTTGTGTGTCCAACCAATGGCCTCAATGAAGAACAACGGATTTGGGAGCATTTCGGTAAGGTACTGAAGCAGCCCTGTAGCTTGTTACTGTAGCAAAACATTGTAGCAAGCTACTGTTCAATATCTGCCGAAAATCAGGGTTCAGAGAATTCACATGGCCGTGTGGAAATTCCACACGACCGTGTGAATCAATTTTTCAGCCAGACAGAAACTTCACACGGGCATGTGGAAATTCCACACTGCCGTGTGAAGCCACCGATAAGTCCGATTTTAAAGCCGCGATTCAACATTATAAAAGGGGATTTTGGAGACCTTTTGAGATATCTTTTGACCTATCTTTCTCCTCAACTTGGGGAGTGCGGCTAGGGTTTTGGAGAGGGTTTCGTGGAGGTTTAGCGCGTGTCATCGGCATAGTCATCAACGTTCGACGGCCGCACGAGACCACGACCATACCATATCCAAGGGGGTTTTCATCAATGTCTTTAATTTGTACTTTCTTTTCTATTTTGATGAACATGTATAGCTCCATGAGGAGCTAAACCCCTTGAGGGTATTCGGACTTGTAAACTCTAGGGTTTTTATGTTTTTTTGACATTGTTATTATGCTTTTCCATTATTGATGAATAAAAATTGAGTTTCAATGTTAATTTCATCTTGTTAATGTTTTCCCTTAGATGTGACACTAGGGTTGAGAACAATTTAGGTTACCCTTTGGAGGTGTGACAACTCCTCTAGAGTTAGCCTACTTAAGATTGAAGAGGGTTGAGAGGGAGAGTTGTGAGGTAGCGATATACCCCTTTCCCTTCCGACATGGTTTCTCACTACCTCCGTTTCCTTGACTTCATAGCGGTCGAAATAGAGTAAAGTGCTAGGCAGATAAACTCCCCTGGGGCTTAGTTACGCAAGTAACAGAGTGATGGGTTGAAGTGAATCCTACGCGCTGGGGCTTAATCTACACTATGGTTCTTCCACCTGGACCAAAGGTATAGAACTACACATAGGAACAGGTTTTACCACTAGGAATCCCTAGAGCTTAAAGCAATCCCACGCAGTGTAAGATTTAGGTAGATATACTCTCCTGGGGCTTAGTCGTGCGAGCGACCGAGTGAAGGGTTGACGTGAATCCTAATACTGGGGCATAGTGTTGGTGTTAGTCACGGTTGTCCTTAGGTTTGGGACCGTGAGTTTTAGGATATCCTTGACTCAATTAACATCAATAGGGAAGTATAATAGCATAGTCCTACACTAGAAGCATAGATCCTAGACTTAGCTTGTCCGGATACCCTATTTCATTCATTGCTAGTCCCCTCTATTCTCTTTTACTTGCACTTTCTGATCATCCATCTTTCTATTTAATTTCTTGTCTTTCATTCTATTTGATTCTATATTCACTCATTGATCCTATTATTGCCTTTCCATACACCGTATAGATTTATTAGTGAAATCTCATATTCTAAATCCCTATTCCCTGTGGATTCGACTACCCTCTCACCAGGGTAAATTTTATTATTACTTCGACAAACCCATGCACTTGCAAGATACATGCAAGGGGTCGTGTCAAGTTTTTGGCGCCGTTGCCGCAGAATAGACGTTTTAGATATTTGTTTTTCACTATTTTAGCTATTCACTTCGCATTCTATTTCATATTTTCTTTATCTATCATTGTTCTTATTTTTCTTTTCTTGGTTTTCGGTTACAGGTTATGACCCGTGGGAACCCTTCGATTCTTGTTGAATGATACCAGCACATTGGACGAAGAACACATCGCAAGGGGAAAGAACCTGTGCAAGAAGCTTTAAATCGAGCCGATATTGAGACAGAAGGGTCAGAAACAATGGCAGAACAGAATGAACAACAACGGACATTGTCTGATTTTGCTAGACCCGCAGTCATGGGTACCCAATCAAGCATTGTGAGGCCCCCAATCACGGTAATGAATTGTGAGTTGAAGGCGTCATTCATACAAATGTTGCAACAGTCCGTACAATTTAATGTGTTGACCGATGAAGATCCCAACAGTGATATAGATAATTTCCTCGAAGTGTGTGACATGTTGAAGATTAATGGAGTAACGGACGATGCAATTCGTTTGAGAGCCTTCCCATTTTCATTGAAGGGAAAAGCAAGACATTGGCTTCATTCATTACCGAGAGCATCCATCACTACGTGGGAGGAGATGGCCGAGGCATTCTTGGCTAGATATTTTCTGTCGAGAAAATCTGCAAGGCTCCGGAATGAAATATCATCCTTCGTGCAAATGGAATTGGAGTCTCTATTCGACACATGGGATAGGTTCAAGGAGCTCCTTCGCAAGTGCCCGCAACATGGATTTCCTGAGTGGATGATCATTCACACCTTCTACAATCGGTTAAATCCGAGTACCAAGCAACTCTTAGATGCGGCGGCTGGAGGAACTCTAGGAAGCAAGACTCCCAGTGAAGCCCGACACCTTGTAGAGGAGATGGCTATGAATAGCTATCAGTGGAATTCAAGGGACCGAAAGAAGGTTGCCGGAATTCATGAAGTTGACGCGGTTACATCTTTGGCGGCACAAGTAGAGTCATTAAGTAAGAAGCTCGATGCATTAGCTTCACCAAGAGTTGCGGCCACCACTACATATAATGGTTGTGGGGGAGGTCACATTTCGAGTGATTGTCTGATTGCTATTGGAGGTACTAGTGCGGTAGAGCAGGCTGATTTTGTTGGTAATGCTTATAGAGGGCAAGGCCAAGGCAACCCGTACAGTGGAACTTACAATCCGGGGTGGAAGAACCACCCAAATTTCTCTTGGAACAATCAAAGGCATTCACAACAGAAAAACAGTGCACCACCAGGACTTCAAGGTCAACAAGCTTCGAATCTAGAAAGCCGAGTGACCGGGTTAGAAGGGAAAATGATCGACCTCAAGAGAGCCCTCACACCGCCTCCCTACACAATTTGGAAAATCAAGTTGGGCAAATTGCGAAGACATTGGCGGAAATACCTCAAGGTAGCTTGCCTAGCAATACGGCGACTAATCCATGGGAGCAATTGAAGGCAATCACCTTGAGGAGTGGTAAAGAGGTCGAGAGAAATCTCCCTCTAGAGAAGACGAAAGAATCACCCGGAGTCGTGGAGGTGAAGGATGAAGCACCAAAGGAAAAAGAGGTGGCACCACCACCGTACAAGCTAAGGATTCCCTACCCTTCACGATTGAAGAATGACCAAGATAACGAGCAATACATGAAATTTCTGGGTATCTTCAAACAATTGCACATCAACATCCCATTCGCGGAGGCTTTGGCCCAAATGCCTAAGTATGCGAAGTTCTTAAAGGACCTCTTGACGAACAAGAGGAAATTGGAGGAGAGTGCATCCGTGATCCTTGATGTCAATTGCTCGGCTGTATTGCAAAAGAACATGCCAAGCAAGAGGAAAGATCCCGGGAGTTTCATAATACCATGCAATATTGGCAACTTGGGTGAAGAGATGGCATTGGCCAATTCGGGGGCAAGTATCAACGTCATGCCCTACACATTCTTCCAAAAGCTAGGATTGGGCGAGCCTAGACCAACTCGGATGACACTTCAACTTGCGGATCAATCGGTAAGGCACCCAAGGGGAATTGTGGAAGATGTGTTGGTGAAGGTAGACAAGTAAATCTTCCCGGTGGACTTTGTTGTACTTGATGTGGACGAGGATGTCGAGGTGCCACTGATTCTTGGGAGAACGTTCTTGCGCACTTCCAAGGCTTTGATAGACATGGACGGTGGGGAGCTCACACGTAGAGTTGGAGATGATAAGCTCACCTATCGCCTTACCGAAGCCATGAGACATTCCCTTGATTTTGATGATACTCTTTACTATCTTGATGTTACTGATGAGTGTATTGATGAATACATGCAGGAAATGTTAAACCCGGATCCTTATGAAGGGTGGCCAGACCAAGACATGGAGAGAGAAGAAGAAGAAGTACTTGCACTTGGTCTAGTCAAGACAGACATCAAGATTTAGAAGGATCGTATGAAGAAGATGCTTCGGAGGATGAAGAGGTCAAAAAGACGCCACAAGAAGAACCCCAACAAGAAAGTGGATGAACATTGACGGAGAAATTTTGTTACACCCTCTTGTGGTAACAAATTCAACAACTCTCCCTCTACTCTACAAAGATTATGTAATGCATGTTTTCAGATTTTACGGAAGAGGGCAACTTCAATTCATGAACCTCCATAAGGTAAGACAGGTACGTCAAGCTAAGTGATGTTAAACAAGCACTTCTTGGGAGGCAACCCAAGCTTTTATAGTTTTTCTAAGACTTGTTTAGTTTTAGGTTGAATAAACATCTTAGTTTTGGTGTCCTGAAGTTTTAATGCATGTGCTGTGTTCTTTCTTATGGATTTTTTTTTTATATTTTCGTGTGCCTTAATGAAATTGATGAAGTTTGGGATGGTTGAGCATATTTTCCATGGTATCTGGTTGTGTTTTGATGGTTTTCACAGGCTCCAAACAACGTATTTGTATTTCTGAATTTTTGCGAGAGTCTGTAAATTTTTCTAAGTAAACCAGAGAAAACACACGGCCGTGTGGTACCAAATAGGGCTCAGCCAGAGAAGGCACAGGGGTGTGACCTTACCCCTGTGAAAAACTTCAGAAGGGGCACACGGCCGTGTGGAAATTCCACACGGCCGTGTGAAATCTCGCAGAACTTAAACACTTTTCTAGAGAGTCCACAGGGGCGTGTGAGTGCCCCTGTGAGTGCCACTGTGCCAAGGCACACGGCCGTGTGGAAATTCCACAAGGCCGTGTGAAACTCTGCAGAGATCCCCACTTCCTCACGAGAATACACAGGGGCGTGTGGCAGCTCCTATGGAAGAGCTTGTGAAGGCCTACGGCCGTGTGGAATTGCCACACGGCCGTGTGGAGCACTTAGAGTATTCTCGGGTCACTCCAGAACAGCCACAAGGGCGTGTGGCTGCCCTTGTGACTGGTGTCGTTCTTGGCCAGGATGAACACACGGGCGTGTGGAATTAACCCACGCCCGTGTGGGGTAGCTCAGGGAGCAAACCGAGTGCACACAGGGGCGTGTACCGGCCCCTGTGAACCCCAATTATATAGGTACACGGCCGTATGACATTGCCACACGGCCGTGTGAATCCCTAGAACTTCAAAAGCCGCGCTTTTTCATTTAGGATTCACTCGTACCTATTCATTCTATCACTCTAAATGACTTTCCGACTTTCTCCTGTGATTTCCCGATCTTCTCTGGGTTTTTAAGGGTTTTATTTGCAGTTTTTCGCCCGATTCAAAGGTTTTCTTCATCCACACGGTCGGTAAGACCTTCAAGCCCTAAATCTTCTTCAATTCTTGATTTAATTCGTTCTTGTTGATTATTTCGTTTGTATTAAATGATTAAACAATAGGCAAACATGCTTAGAAGAAATCTAGAATGAATTTGAGTGTAAAACGAAACCTTTTTTTTAGACCCACGGCTGTGAGGCTCTGTCCTCCCGATGATCCACACGGGCGTGCGGAATGAACACACGGCCGTGTGGATTTCTGCAGAATGAGTTTTTGAACTGATCTTTGAAAATTTTCTTTTGCAACTTTGCAGATATGACTTCTAGGTCTAAGAAATCGGCAGGGAAGCACCCACGGCAGGCTACTCCACCTCCAGAGGAGATGGAGTTTGATATACCAGAGCACAGGGAACGGTTCAAGAAACTCTCAGCACTTTGTTTTGGACAGTCGTGCTACCCTGACTTGAGCACATTGAGAGAGATACAGGGGGGCGACCCTATAGCTACTGAGGTTGAGGAGCTATTAGCAGTTGGCAGTTGGGGCCGTCTACTGTCTATAAGAGAGCCAGCAATTCGAGCACTCAGACTCGAGGTCTGCTCGACCTTTGAGTTTGACCGAGGATACGATAGCTTCACACATGGCGAGACGATCCAGTTTCATGCCCTTGGTCAACACTTTAGCCTGAGTATCATCCAGTTCTCAATTATGATGGGCCTCTACGATCAGGCATTTACCGAGACGGAGGACTACGCTCTGCTGCCCACTGATTACCCAAGGACCTTAACACATCAGGGGATTTACAGGATATTGTGCGGGGATGGGCAGTACGAGCTGGGGTTTTCAAAGGCGACATTATTTCCCAGCTAGCGTACAGGTACATTCATGCCATACTGAGCAGGTCAATGAGCGGCAGAGGGGATAGTATAGGGGTACTGAGCAGACAGGAGCTGTTATACTTATACTCCATGGTGCAGAGCGAGCCACTCCACCTGGGGCACATTCTAGCTGAGTACTTGCGCCACCAGGGCCAGTACACCAGGGTTGGAGTTTCTACCCCTCCACCACCATCTCCTCCAGTAGCAGCAGATCCACTTGCACCCTTAGAGCCTCCAGTAGCACCAGAGGCCACTATTCAGGACACCGACGTGGAGGCGTCGTAGTTTTTATTTTGATTTTTTGTTGCACTTTTATTTTCTATTTCTGTTGGACTTGTAGTACCCAGAAAGGACTCTCCTTCTGGGTTTGCTTTTATTTTCCGTCTATTTTTATTTTGTCTCGAGTTGTATTTCATTTTCATATATTTATATACTCGAGCTTTGTTTTGGTTTTTCTTGAGCTATAGTGAACTCTTGTATATGTGTGCGCAGATGGTCTTGGATGTAAGGATTTTGAGGAACAGTCATTGGCACGGTCATGGGACCGTGTGTGCTCCACAAACCATTGAGACTCAACTCTCAATGACCTAGCTCCATCAAACGCAACACTTGGAGTTCAGGGGAGTAATGTTTCAATTGACCACTTCCACACTAATTGTTTTTATTTGTTACTTATTATTGTGCTTGCATGCGTACATTAGGGACAATGTACATCTTAAGTGTGGGGGAGAGTTCACATTGCACACACCTTTACTTGTGCGTTCAATTGCTATGCTCATGTAGCCTATGGTGGTTCACCTTAGTTGCAACGGTTGTATTCTTAGAGTTTAGGAGAATTTTTAACATTGTATCCTATCATGCTCTAGTTTCAACTTAAATTTTTGGGAATTTTCGCTCGATTATCTTATATTGCACAACTTACTGTTGGAATTTTTTGGAAACTCAATCTTGAAGTTTTTAAGGACAAGTTTATCATCGTTCTTAGTTTTACTTTGGAAAATGCATATATGAAAAAATAAATAAAAAAAATATGGAAAAGATAAAAAGAAAGAAAAAATATATATATATATATATATATATATAAGTTTGTGAATAGTTGCTTTGTTTTAAGCATGCATTTGGGGTGGAAAGAGCTACCACCTATGAAGTATGTAGCTACTCTCATAAGTCGGATACAAGTTATGCCCTAATGAGAGAAAGAGCTATCATGTGGGATGCGTGTAAGCTACTACCCCGGTAGAAAGAGCTACCTCCTCGAAAGTGTGAAAGCCACCTACCTTCAAGGATGTGTGAAGCTACTACTTCCTTCTCTCTTTAGTTTTGTTTTTGTATATAAATAAGTCCTTTCTAACAAAAGTTTGAGGAGTACTCGTTGGTTCTCTTGAGTGAAATCGTACACACTAACACATTTTCGAGTTTTTATCCTTTTTCATTCAAGTTTTTAGCTAGAGCAATGATAACCTTATGCATTGTTTTGATTTCCCCTTACTTGTAGAATGATCCTTTTGCATACTTTTGGTGAACCTAAGGCCGAGCACTTTCAATTGTTCTTCCCAAGTACATTCACATTTTATTTTTGCTTGAGGACAAGCAAAAGCTTAAGTGTGGGGGGGTTTGATAAGTGCTTGTGTTATAGTACCGCGAAGCGTTATTGTCTTACATTGAGCATATCTTTTATCAGTTTTTATCACTAAATGGTGTGTATTTTTGTACTCTTGTGCATTGAAGGTTTGCGGAGCTAAATTGGAGAAGAAGAACGAAATTAGGTCTTGTTCGCCGATGTTGGGAAGTTTTCGGACCAAGTAAGGAACAAGGCACGAGCTTGACTTGTGAGTGTGTGCCAAGCTCCTTTGGAGGGGCACAAAGGCAGTCACATTCACAACAAGTCTAACTCGTGTAGCTTAGAAGAACTTCACAAAGAAGGAGATTTGAAGTAATCGGCACGACTTACCATTGTTTGTGTGCCCAACCAATGGTCTCAATGAAGAACAACGGATTCGGGAGTATTTCGGCAAGGTAATGAAGAAGCACTGTAGCAAAACACTGTTTAATATCTGCCGAAAATCAGGATTTCAGAGAATTCACACGGCCGTGTGGAAATTCCACACGGCCGTCTGAATTGATTTTTCAGCTAGACAGAAACTTCACACGGGCATGTGGAAATTCCACACCGCCGTGTGAAGCCCCCGATAAGTCCGATTTTAAAGCCGCGATTCAACATTATAAAAGGGGATTTTGGAGACCTTTTGGGATACCTTTTGACCTATCTTTCTCCTCAACTTGGGGAGTGCAGCTAGGGTTTTGGAGAGGATTTCATGGAGGTTTAGCACGTGTCATTGGCATCGTCATCAACGTTCGATGGCCGCACGAGACCACAGCCACACCATATACAAGGGGGTTTTCATCAATGTCTTTGATTTGTACTTTCTTTTCTATTTTGATGAACATGTATAGCTCCATGAAGAGCTAAACCCCTTGAGGGTATTCGGACTTGTAAACTCTAGGGTTTTTATGTTTCTTTGACATTGTTATTATGCTTTTCCATTATTGATGAATAAAAATTAAGTTTCAATCTTAATTTCATCTTGTTAATGTTTTCCCTTAGACGTGACACTAGGGTTGAGAACAATTTAGGTTACCCTTTGGAGGTGTGACAACTCTTTTAGGGTTAGACTACTTAAGATTGAAGAGGGTTGAAAGGTAGAGTTGTGAGGTAGCGATATACCCCTTTCCCTTCCGACGTGGTTTTTCCCTACCTCCGTTTCCTTGACTTCATAGCGGTCAAAATAGAGTGAAGTGCTAGGCAGATAAACTCCCCTGGGGCTTAGTTACGCAAGTAACAGAGTGAAAGGTTGAAGTGAGTCCTACGCGCTGGGGCTTAATCTAGAATACGGTTCTTCCACCTGGACCAAAGGGTTAGAACTATACATAGGAATAGGTTTTACCACTAGGAATCCCTAGAGCTTAAAGCAATCCCACGCAGTGTGAGGTTTAGGTAGATATACTCCCCTCGGGCTTAGTCGTGCGAGCGACAGAATGAAGGGTTGACGTGAATCCTAATACTGGGGCATAGTGTTGGGGTTAGTCACGGTTGTCCTTAGGTTTGGGACCGTGAGTTTTAGGATATCCTCGACTCAATTAACATCAATAGGGAAGTATAATAGCATAGTCCTGCACTAGAAGCATAGATCCTAGAGGTAGCTTGTCTGGATACCCTATTTAATTCATTGCTAGTCCCCTCTATTCTCTTTTACTTGCACTTTCTGATCTTCCATCTTTCTATTTAATTTCTTGTCTTTCATTATGTTTGATTCTATATTCACTCATTGATCCTATTATTGCTTTTCCATATGCCGCATAGTTTATTAGTGAAATCTCATATTCTAAATCCCTATTCCCTGTGGATTCGACTACCCTCTCACCAGGGTAAATTTTATTACTTCGACAAACCTGTGCACTTGCGGGTTACACGCAAGGGGTCGTGTCAGGGTTCATGAATGAAGGTAGCCCTTTTCCCTACAACCTGAAAGCACACAGTACATAAACTTTGTAGAGTAGAGGGAGAGTTGTAGAATTTGTTACCACACAAGGGTGAAATACCCTTACTCCATGAATGCTCATCCCCATTGTCCTTGGGTCCTTTCATGTGGCGCCTCTTCGCTCTCTTTATTTTTCTTCTTATCTTCTTCATGAGTCCCGGTTCGGCTTGACCTCCTTCTCGACTAGACCAAGCGAAAGTACTTCTTCTACAATCTCCGCATCTTGGTCTGGCCACCCTTCATATGGATCCGGGTTCAACATTTCCTGCACATAATCATCAATTAGTTCATCGGTGGTGTCAAGAAAATATAAAGTATCATCAAAGTCAAGAGAGTATCTCATGGCTTCAGTGAGGCAGTATGTCAGCTTGTCATCTCCAACTCGCTATGTGAGCTCCCCGCCGTCCATATCTATCAAAGCCTTGGAAGTGCGCAAGAAGGGCCTTATAAGGATCAACGGCACTTCGACATCCTCAATGACGTCCAACACCATGAAGTCTATAGGAAATATGTATTTGTCCACCTTCACTAGCACATCTTGAACAATCCCCTCGGTTGCCTCACAGATCAGTCCGCAAGTTGAAGTGTCATCCGAGTAGGTCTAGGCTCGCCCAAGCCTAGCTTTTGGAAGAATGTATAGGGCATGACATTGATGCTTGCCCCCAAGTCGGCCAATGCCATCTCTTCAATCAAGTTGTCAATGTTGCAAGGTATGATAAAACTTCCGGGACCTTTTCTCTGACTCGGTATGTTCTTTTGTAACACGGCCGAGCAATTGGCATCAAGGATCACAGATGCACTCTCCTCCAATTTCCTCTTGTTGGTCAAGAGGTCTTTCAAGAACATCGCATATTTGGGCATTTGGGCTAATGCCTCTGCGAACGGGATGTTCATGTGCAACTGTTTGAAAATACCCAGAAATTTCTTGTATTGCTCATTGTCTTGGTCATTCTTCAATCATGAAGGATATGGAATCCTTCGCTTGTAGGGAGGGGGTGCCACCTCTTTTTCCTTTGATGTTTCTTCTCCTATCTCCATGACCTCGGGTGCTTCTTTTGTCTTCACTAAATGGAGATTTCTCTCAACCACTTTTCCACCTCTCAAGGTAATCACCTTCAATTATTCCCTTGGATTGGTCTCCATATTACTAGGCAAACTACCTTGAGGTCTTTCCACCAAAGTCTTCACAATTTGCCCCACTTTATTTTCCAAATTGTGTAGGGAGGTGGTGTGATTGCGAAGTGTATCTTCCACAGACTGGAACCTAGCATCCGACGAAGCAATAAACCTCGTGAGGGCTTTCTCTAGATCGGTCATCTTTCCCTTTAGCCCGGTCACTAGGTTTTCTAGGTTCGGTGCTTGTTGACTTTGAAATCCCGGTAGTGTATTATTCTTTTGTTGCGACTGCCATTGATTGCTCCATGAGAAATTCGGGTGGTTCCTCCACCCCGGATTGTAAGCTCCATTGTATGGGTTACCTTGGCCTTGTCCTCTATAAGCATTGCCAACAAAATTGACTTGCTCCACCGCACTAGTGCCTCTGATAGCAATAGGACAATCACTCGAAGCGTGACATCCCCCACAACCATTACAAGTAGTGATGGCCGCAACTCTTAGTGAAGTTAGAACATCTAACTTCTTACTCAATGATTCCACTTGTGCCGCCAACGATGTAACCGCGTCAACCTCATGAATTCCGGCCACCTTCTTTCGGTCCGTTGTGTTCTAATGATATCTATTCATAGCCATCTCTTCAATAAGGTACCGGGCTTCACTGGGAGTCTTACTTCCTAGAGTTTCTCCTGCCGCTGCGTCTAAGAGTTGCTTGTTGCTCGGATTCAGCCCATTGTAGAAGGTATGAATGATCATCCACTCGAGGAATCCATGTTGCGGGCATTTGCAATGGAGCTCCTTGAACCTATCCCATGTCTTAAATAGACACTTCAATTCCATTTGCATGAAGGACGAAATCTCATTCCGGAGCGTCGCCGATTTTCCCGGATGGAAATACCTAGCCATGAATGACTAGGCTATCTCCTCCCACGTAGTGATAGATGCTCTCGGTAATGAGTGTAGCCAATGTCTTGCTTTTCCCTTCAATGAAAATGGGAAGGCTCTCAAATGAATTGCATCATCCGTTACTCCATTGATCTTCAACATATCGCACACTTCAAGGAAGTTCTCTATGTGGTTGTTGGGATCTTCATCGGCCAACCCATTAACTTGTGCTGATTGTTGCAACATTTGAATGAACGACAGCTTTAACTCAAAATTATTTGTGGTAACTGGGGGCCCCACAATGCTTGATTAGGTCCCCATCACCGCAGGTCTAGCAAAATCAAACAATGCCCTTTGTTCTTCATTCTGTCTGCCATTGCTTCTGACCCTTCTGAACCAATATTGTCTTGATTAGACCATTCTTCCACAGGTTCCTTCACTTTATGATGTGTTCTTCTACCAATTTCCGGGTCTCCTTCAACAAGAATCGAAGGGTTCTCATGGGTCATAACCTGAAGCCAAAGAAAAGAAAAAGAAAAATAAGAACAATGATAGATAAAGAAGTTTGAAATAGAAAACGAAGTGAATAGCTAAAATAGCAAAAACAAGTATAAAAAATACGCCTATTCCTCAGCAATGGTGCCAAAAACTCTGAGAGGGACCCGAAAGTGCACAGGTTGTCAAAGTAATAATATACCCTGGTGAGTGGGTAGTCGTATCAACAGAGAATAGGGATTTGTAATACAAGTATTCACTATGTAGCTAGTGCGATGTGCGGAAAGAATTCAGTGAATGTGTGTGAAAGCAATTAATAAAAACAAGAATTAAAATAGAAGTGTGGAAGGTGAGAGAGTGCAAGTAGGAGTAAAAAGAGCAGGATAAGCAATGAGTAAAGTTGGGTACCCGGACAAGCTGCCCCTAGGACTTGTGCTTCTAGTGCAAGACTATGGTATTATACTTTCCTATTGATGTTAATTGAGTCAAGGATATCATTAAAAACACGGTTCCAAACCTAAGCTCAACCATGACTAACCCCAACACTATGCCCTGGCATTAGGTTTTCACTATGATCCTTGACTCTTGTTGACCTGTCAACTAAGCCCTAGGGGAGTCTATCTTCCTAAGCCTCACACTACATGGGATTGCTTTAAGTTCTAGGGATTCCTAATGATAAATCCTGTTCCTATGTATAGTTATAACCCTTTGGTCCATGTGGAAGAACCCTAGTCTAAATTAAGCCCCGACACTAGTATTCACTTCAACCCTTCACTCCGTTGCTCGTGCAACTAAGCCCCAGGGGAGTTCCTTTCCTAGCACTTCACTTTATCTCGACCGCTTAGAAATCATGGAACATGGAGGTAGGAAGAATCACACCAGACGGGAAATTAGATGTTCTGCTACCTCACGACTCATCCTCTCAACCTTCTTCAATCCTAAGTAGTCTAATCCTATAGGAGTTGTCACAACTCCAAAGGATAACCTAGATTGTTCTCAACCTGAGTGTCACGGCTAAGGGAAAGCAATAACAAGAAGCAATTAAGATTGCAACTCGAATTTATTCATAAATAATGGAAAAGCATAATAACAATGTCTTAGAAACATAATAATCCAAGGGTTTATAAGTCCGAATACCAACAAGGGGTTTAGCTCCTCATGGAGCTATACATATCCATCAAAATATAAAATTGAAAACAAATTGAAAGCATCGATGAAAACCCCCTTGTGTGTGACGTGGCCGTGGTCTTATGAAGCCGTCGGACGTTGATGTCGACGACGATGATGCGCTCCAAACCTCCACAAAGCCCTCTCCAAACCCTAGCCGCGTGTCTCGAGAAGTTAGGTCAGAAGAGAGCCAAAAAGATCCAAAAAAAGTCCCCAAAACGGGCTTTGATAATGCTAAGTCACGGCTTTGAATCTCTAAAATAGGGATTTCACACGGCCGTGTGGAATTTCCATACGCCGGTGTGAAGTTGCTGTTTTACTGATTTTCGGCAGATAGTGAACAGTAGTTTGTTATAGTTTTTGCTATAGTAACTTGCTAAAGTGCCGCTACAGTAATTATGCCGAAACGCTCCCGAATTCGTCGTTCTTCATCGAGGCCGTTGAATTGGGCACACAATCAACTGTAGACCGTGCCGATTATTTCAAGTCTCCTTATTGGCGAAGTTCTCCTTGTTAACAAGAGCTAGACTTATTGTGAATGTGACTGCCTTTGTGCCCCTTTAAAGGAGGTCGGCACATACTCACAAGTCTATGCTCATCCCTTGTTCCTTGCTTAGTCTGAAAACTGCCCAACAACGGCTAAAATGATCTAACTTCGTTCCTTTTCTTCAATTTATCTTCACAACCCTGCAATGCACAAAATTAAACAAATGCACACTTTTTAGTGATAAAATCTGATTAAATTAATGCTCATTGCAAGATAATAACACTTAGCATTACTATGACACGAGCACTTATCAGAGATCCATGAAAACACACTCAAACGACCATAAAATTTGACAATCGCAATTAGGCACACTAAAAGACCAACAATCCATGAGAAAATCACAACACATGCATGATAAAATGAAAACACCAACACTAGGTAATTGTTCATGCTAAAACTAAATAAAGCCTAGAAAAGCAATAAAAACTTGGGTTGCCTCCCAAGAAGCGCTTGTTTAACGTCACTTAGCTTGACATACCTCTTCCTTGCCTTATGGAGGCTTGAAAAGAGTGTGCTCCTCTGGACTAGAATTTTCATAACTACTTCCCTTAAACCAAAAATCTAGTTGCGCGGGTGGAGTATTTGTTGGACAGTCCAACGATCTTACCTTTGGTCTCCAAGGAAAAAATTTTTGTTGGGAATTGTCCAAGCTTAGCATAGGTGGCCCATTGGATGGTTTAAATATCTCTTTCTTGCTTTCTGTGAGTTGATCAATCCCAAAGAGAGATGATTGCTCCGTTACCTTAGGGTTTGTTTTCTCTTGTGTATTTTCAACTTGAAAGGAACACAGCACTAGCAAATCCCCTTGAAAATTTCCTTGCTCACAAGCACCGTCTTCATTCAAGCAATCCCAATTCCCAAAATGATGCTCCTCTTTTTCCTCTTCAATTTCTACAGCAACATACTCGGTCTTCCCCGTTTCTTCGTTATCGTTCACTACCACATCAACTCTACAAGGACTTTGCGTTGCCTGCTCAAAGACTTCATGTTCCTTGGAGAGTGTGTCAAGTATCCATCCTAATTGATGCTAAAAGTTGTTATAGGAGGCTGATAAGTGCTCGTGTTATAGTAATGCGAAGTGTTATTATCTTGCAATGAGCATTAATTTAATCAGATTTTATCACTAAAAAGTGTGCAATTGTTTACTTTTGTGCATTGTAGGGTTGTGAAGATAAAATGAAGGAAAGGAACGAAGTTAGGTCGTGTTTGGCATTGTTGGGAAGATTCAGACCAAGCATAGAGCAAGGCGTGAGCATAGACTTGTGAGTGTGTGCCAACCTCCTTTGGAGGGGCACAAAGGCAGTCACATTCACAATAAGTCTAACTCATGCCAACAATGAGAACTTCACCAATTAGGCGATTCGAAGCAATCAGCACGATCTACCGTTGATTGTGTGCGCAATTCAACGGCCTCGATGAAGAACGACGAATCCGGGAGCGTTTCAGCACAATTACTGCAGCAGTACTGTTGTAAATTACTGCAGTAAAAACACTGTAGCAAGTTACTGTTCACAGTCGGCCGAAAATCAGAATTCCAGAAACTTCACACGGGCGTGTGGAAATTCCACACGGCCGTGTGAAATCCCGTTTTCAGCAAATTTAAAGCCGCGACTCCACATTATAAAAGCCTGATTTGAATACTTTTTGAGATATCTTTTGACCTATTCTTCTCCCCAACTTCTGGGAGTGCGGCTAGGGTTTTGAAGAGGACTCCATGGAGGTTTAGAGCACGTCATCGGCATCATCACCGACGTCCGGCGGCCGCACAAGATCATGGCCACACCATATGCAAGGGGGTTTTCATCTATGTCTTTACTTTGTGTTTTATTTCATACATTCATGAACATGTATAGCTCCATGAGGAGCTAAACCCCTTGTGGGTATTCGGACTTGTAAATTCTAGGGTTATCATGTTTCTTTAACATTGTTATTATGCTTTTCCATTATTGATGAATAAGAATTGAGTTTCAATCTTGATTTTATTTTGCTATTGTTTTCCCTTAGATGTGACGTAGGGTTGAGAGCAATCTAGGTTTTTCCTTTGGAGGTGTGACAACTCCTATAGGATTAGACTATTCAATATTGAAGAGGGTTGAGAGGGAGAGTTGTGAGTTAGCGATTTACCCCTTTCCCTTCCGGTGTGATTTCTCCCTACCTCCGTTTCTTTGATTTATTAGCGGTCAAGATAGAGTGAAGTGCTAGGCAGATAAACTCCCCTGGGGCTTAGTTACGCGAGTAACAGAGTGAAGGGTTGAAGTGAATCCTATGCACTGGGGCTTAATCTAGACTAGGGTTCTTCCTCCTGGACCAAAGGGTTAGAACTACACATAGGAATAGGTTTAATCACTAGGAATCCCTAGAACTTAATGTAATCCCACGTAGTGTGAGGTTTAGGTGGATGTACTCCCCTGGGACTTAATCGTGCGAGTGATAGAGTGAAGGGTTGTTGTGAATCTTAATACCGGGGCATAATGTTGGGGTTAGTCACGGTTGACCTTAGGATTGGGACCGTGAGTCTAAGGATTTCCTCGACTCAATTAGCATCAATAGGAAGGTATAACAACATAGTCTTGCACTAGAAGCATAGATCCTAGAGGTAACTTGTCCGGATACCCCACTTCATTCATTGTTAAATCCTCCTTAATCTCTTTTTCTTGCACTCTCTAATCTTTCACCTCTCTCTATTTAATTTCCTGTCTTTTAGTATAGTTGTTCTCACAATTCACACACGAATCGATTATTACTTTTCCGTACTTCGCATAGTTTTAATAGTGAAATCTCATACTCTAACTCCCTATTCCCTGTGGATTCGACTACCCTCTCACCAGGTAACTTTTATTACTTCGACAAACCCGTGCACTTTCGGGGAGCCTGTCAGAGTCTTCATGACATTTTTGTGTGGCTTCCATACTTTGGCAAGAGGCATCGGATGCTTCAATGAAGTTAACTAGCACTTTTTTCCACTGAGGTACATCCTCTTCAAGTATTTCATCCTTTTCAAATTGCTCTTAAGGTGCTTCCCAATGTTGCCCATCACTTTTCCATAAGAAGTTTGGATAGCTCCTTTCATTTTGATGATATGTGCTGTAGCATGGATTGCCCTATTGTTGTGAAGCAAAAATTCTATCAACCTTTTTACTCAGAGATTCAACTTGAAAATATAGCTCAATAACTGGATCAATAGTTATTTAGGCTCCTTGCAAGAAAAAGTAAGACAAAAAAAAATAAAACAAATAAGAATAATGGAAGAATAAGAAAGGATGAAATAGAATGAATGATGAATAGCTAAAATAGCAAGGTACAAATGTTTCTAAAATGCCTATTCCCCGGTAAAGGCGCCAAAGACTTGACACACCCCTTGCGTGTGTACCGCAAGTGCACAGGTTGTCGAAGTAATAACAGTACTATGGTAAGAGGGTAGTCGAATCCACAGGGAGTAGGGATAATAGACACAAGAGATCCCTATTTAGCTAGTGTGAGGTGTGGAAAGTGTGAGCAAGATTAATTGTGTGTGTGTAAGAGTAATCAAAAGCAATAAGAAAATTAAGGGAAATTTAGAAGATAAGAAGGTGCAAGCTAAGAGTAAAAGAGAGAAACAATCAAGAATGAAATAGTGTACCTGGACAAGCTACCCCTATGATTAATGTTCTAGTGGAAGACAATGTATTATACTTTCCTATTGATGCTTAATGAGTCGTGGACATCCTAAAGCACATGGTCCAAAACCTAAGGTCAACCGTGACTAACCCCAACATTATGCCCTGGAATTAGGTTTCACTACAGCCCATAACTCTCGTTAACCTGTCAACCAAGTCCCAGGGGAATCCATCTTCCTAAGCCTCAAACTACATGGGGTTGCTTTACGTTCTAGGGATTCTGAGTGATTAGCCATGTTCCTAAATGTAGTTATAACCCTTTGGTCCAGGTGGAAGAACCCTAGTCTTTATTAAGCCGCAGCACTAGGATTCACTACAACCCTTTATTCTGTCGCTTGCGCAACTAAGCCCTAGGGGAGTTCATCTCCTAGCACTTCACTCTATTTCGACCGCTAAGAACTCTTGGAACTCGAAGGTAGGGAAAATCACACCGGAGGGGAAAGTGGATGTTTCGCTACCTCACGACTCACTCTCTCGTCCCTCTCTAATCTCGAGTAGTCTAATCCTATAGGAGTTGTCACACCTCGAAAGAATAACCTAAATGACTCTCAACCCTACTGTCACATCTAAGGAAAAATCAATACAAGAATCAATTAAAATTGGAACTCAATTAAATTCATCAATTAAGAAAGTATAATTACATATCATAGAAACAAAATCATCCTATGGTTTACAAGTCCGAATACCCCACAAAGAGTTTAGCTCCTCACGGAGATATACAAGTCCATCGACGTATATAAATAAACACAAATCGAAAACATAGATGAAAACCCCTTGGGTAGCGTGGCCGTGGTCTTGGGCGGCCGATTCATCTCTTCACCAAGCTCCTCATCATCCTAGGGCACACCTCGCCGGATCGGTGCCGACGTGATAAGTGCTTGTGTTATAGTACCGTGAAGCGCTATTATCTTACAATGAGCATATCTTTTATCAGATTTTATCACTATATTGTGTGCATTTGTGTGCTTTTGTGCATTGTTGGTTTGTGGGGTTATTTTGAAGGAAAAGAACGAAGTTAGGTCGTGTTTGCCATTGTTGGAGAGTTTTCGGACCAAGCAAGGAACAAGGCACGAGCCTAGGCTTGTAAGTGTGTGCCAACTTCCTTTGGAGAGGCACAAGGACAGTCACATTCACAATAAGTCTAACTTGTGTAGCTTAAGAAAACTTCACCAAGAAGGAAATTTGAAGCAATCGGCACGATCCACCATTGATTGTGTGCCCAATTCAATAGCCTCGATGAAGAATAACGAATTTGGGAGTGTTTCGGCGAGACTGTAGAAGCAATGTACCAAGTCACTGTAGCAAGCTACTGTTCACTTTCAACCGAAATTCAGAAAACCAGAGAGTTCACATGGGCATGTGGAAATTCCACATGGCCGTGTGAAATCCCGATAAGTCCGATTTTAAAGTCGCGACTCAACGTTGTAAAAGCCCGATTTTGGAGACTTTTAACACATCTTTTGACCTATCTTTCTCCCCAACTTCTGGAGAGGACGGCTAGGGTTTCGGAGAGGACTTCGTGGAGGTTCAGAGTGCGTCATCGGCATCGTCACCAACGTCCGGCGGCCGCACAAGACCACTTCCACATCATACGCAATGGGGTTTTCATCAATGCTTTCAATTTGTGCTTTCTTTTATATTTTGATGAATTTGTATAGCTCCATGAGGAGCTAAATCCCTTGTGGGTATTCGGACTTGTAAACCCTAGGATCATGATGTTTCTATGACATTGTTATTATGCTTTTCCATTATTGATGAATAAATTCGAGTTTCAATCTTAATTATCTCTTGTAATTGTTTTCCCTTAGCCGTGACACAAGGGTTGAGAGCAATCTAGGTTATCCTTTGGAGATGTGACAACTTCTATAGGGTTAGACTACTTGAGATTGAAGAGGGTTGAGAGGGTGAGTCATGAGGTAGCGGAACGTCCCCTTTCTCCTCCGGTGTGATTCTTCCTACCTTCATGTTCCATGATTTCTTAGCGGTTAAGATAGAGTGAAGTGCTAGGAGAGGAACTCCCTTGGGGCTTAGTTGCAAAAGCAACAGAGTGAAGGATTGAAGTGAATCCTAGTGCTTGGGCTTAATTTAGACTAGGGTTCTTCCACCTGGACCAAAGGGTTAGAATTATACATAGGAACTAGTTTTATCACTAGGAATCCCTAGAACTTAAAGCAATCCCGCTTAGTATGAGGCTTAGGAAGACGTACTCGTCTAGTGCTTAGTTGATAGGTCAACGAGAGTCAAGTGTCGTAGAGAAAACATAATGCCGGGGCATAGTATTGGGGTTAGTCCTGGTTGACCTTAGGTTTGGGACCGTATGTTTAAGGATATCCTTGACTCAATTAACATCAATAGGAAAGTATAATAGCATAGTCTTGCACTAGAAGCATACGTCCTATGGGTAGCTTGTCCGGGTACCCTATTTCATCCATTGCTAGTCCTTCTCTATTTACTCGTTCTTGCACTCTCTTAACTTTCATTTTTCTATTTAATTTCTTGTTTCTTTATATTGCTTTCATATTCACTCATTAATTCTCTTCACACCCACCGTACATCGCTCAGCTAATTAGTGAAACCTCGTGTCTTAAGTCCCTATTCCCTGTGGATTCGACTATCCACTCACCATGGTAAATTTATTACTTCGACAAGCCCGTGCACTTGCGGGGTACACGCAAAGGGTCGTGTCATGACGAAAGCTCCCAAGAGCTATCTTCCGACGGGCTTCGATGTCTATGCCGATGGCGGGCTCCAATCCTCCACAAATTCCTCTCCAAACCCTAGCCGTAACACTCCAGAAGATAGGTGAAAAGATTGAAGGGGGGCCCCCATATAGATCTAAAAAATAGGCTATTTATAGGCTAAAATTAGGCTGAAATCAGGGTTTCACACACCACTATGGATTTTCCACACGGCCGTGAGTAATTTCCACATGGTCATGTGGATTCTCTGTTTTGCTAATTTTCGGCGAACAGTGAACAATAATTTGCTACAGTGATAAGGGTATACAAATTTAAGAACAAGTGAGATGGTTGTAAGTTCTACAGTATTGTGCGAAGGCCTATAGATGTAGATCCCCTTGAGGGGGTCATCATGATACATGGATGAACAGTGAAAAGGTAGTTTAGGTGATTCAGACCAAAGGATCTCAATATTAGATCAACTCCAATTTCTCGGTGATTGAACCCTAATCCCATATGAATGTCAATTTGGATTTCTCCCTACCCAACATCCCTATGATTGCATTAAGTACAAGGAGATTGCAAGATAAGGGTACACTAAACCCTAGTTTATCCTTAAAGATCGGAGGGCTATTGATATCCAATTTCTCGGCATATCAATACATGAAACCCCTTTTAGTTCATTAAAGATCTAATACACACGAGTAGGTCACATCTACGTGTACAACTTAAGAAAGAACTATGGATTTCTCCATTAATTAGTTCTAGACATGAAGCACAATGAACTAAATCATAAATCTACCCAAAACTTGCAATTAAATATAAATCATCCAAAATACATGATGAACCCCCCAAGGTTCACCAACATCTGGTAGCCATGGGGTTCTAGCGTGCCATTATCCAAATAACAATAACAAAGCAAAAGAGATCAAGCAAAGAGTTCATAAATGACACTCCCAAGGTGAAATGATAAAGGAGAAGGTGGAGGTTTGGCCAAATGACGCTTTCCTCTGTCCAAGGGATGCCGAATGATGCTTCCCTTGGGTTGGAACCTTGCTCTATTGATTGTGAAACTTTCCTCCTTTCATGATGATGCTCTTGCCTCCTACCTTGGCTCAAGATTGTCATCTTCCAAGTGATATCGTCGTTCTTCTTCTTCTCCTCCTTTTTAGGTGCTGGCCAAAAGTCACCAAAATAAGCTCTCGAAGTGTGTTTTTAGACACTTCAAGCATACGTGCCGTATGGGGGCCGTATAGGTAGGCAAAAGGACATGAAATACTCAAAAACATGAGGCATACGGCCTCAATGGGGGTTAATGAGGGGGTCATACGGCCTGAATCCCAAGCACTGTTCAAGCGGTATGACTCAAACCAACATTCTATCCTGAAAATTCCCCAGGTGATATAGTGGTTGCTAAAGTAAATATGCTACCGTGCCCAAACTACAGTGCACTACAGAAAATACGCTACAGCACACAGTCAGGTTTCTCCTCTTTTCTGTCCTAATCATGTTCTCGTATTCTCCGTGACTCCTCCATGCCCTACAATGCAAACAATACTCGATTAAGCACAAAACGGGCATCCATTCCTACAGAAATACAAGCAAAGTGTATAAAATACATGTACTAAAATACGTACATTTAGACGCTTATCAAACATCCCCACACTAAGCGTTTTCTTGTCCCCAAGCAAATAAGTCATGAAAAACCAAGAGAGAAAGATAAGTGGCTAAATGTACTATCTCCGGCTCAAATAAATACGAGATTCTACAAGCAATGGACAATGATGTCTTGATGCTGAGTTACAATCAATAAGCACAACAGAAAGATCCTATCTTACCTCTTATATGTCTATGCCATGTAAGTGAATCTTCTATCTCATTTACCGTGATCTAGTCTAGCCTAATGACTTCAATCAGCACAGCTCTAGATGCTAATCACTCCACATACAAGAATACTGGGCCTTAAAATCCTAAGTGCTACCTCAATGAACAAGTAAGATCCTTCTAACTCCTGAATTTGAAACTGAATCCATATTCTTTTTAAAACATCAAGTACATAGTTAAAATATCACTAGGTTTTTTTATATTTATATACAAATTTATTCAATTTTTTTCGAGTCCGACTAACGTAGACTGAACAAAAATCTTTCTGGAAGGTGCACATGCTGGTTAGGCACAAGAGCAACCCAACTACTCGATTACAGTCTACATAGATGCATTCATGTTTCATCAGCAGAGTAATACTGACATAGACTCATTTTTCTCTCTCTTTTTTTTCACATTCACCCAAGATCATGTCTTTAGATTGCACTACATGTCACACGACTAGGGCTAGCTCAAAAAGATTCATATCTCATGCTGATTAAATCAAATAGCCTGGATGTCACCTTCCATGCCTCGCAACCTGGCATCAAAGTCCGGTGGTAGTGTAGTGCCAAGAGTGGCAGTGGGTATGTCCTCGAGCTCTGAGTGTGACTCAACTTTGTGGCATTCTGCCTTCTCTTTTCCTTGTTCGTGTCTCTTTTACCTTAGTCATTTTGGTTGTTTTCTCTTTGGCTTTGGTTTGAGGCTTCTTATTGAACTTTTGGAGACTTGTGTTTAGTGTTTGGGGTGAGTTTCGAAGTGTTTTTCGAGTGTGTGGGCTGTGTACAGGCTGCACAAGTCGTGCCGGCTGTGCACAGGCCACACAGCCCAAGCAGGGGGCTGTGTGGCCTCCTGTGTGCCAGCGCAGGAGGTCGTGAGCCAGCGCACTTGCCCTCACACCCTACAGCCCCTGGGAGCGCGTGGGCACTGAGCGGGCCGCGCACAAGCCGCACAAGCCGTGTTTTGGCATTTTTAAGGCCCAATTATGACCATTTCTTCATCTTTCTTTTTCCCCAAACATCCCTACCTTCTTGCCCTCTCATCCCCCAGCATTCTTAGGTTTTTGAGGGACAAATTTTGAGAGATTTTTGTGCATATTCTTTGATCTTAGGTGCTATCCTCTTTTGGCTCAAGCTAAGCTTCCTTCCTTGTTTGTTTTTCCTTGTTCTTGGATGAGTATCTAGGGTTTGGTTGGGGTTTCAGTTTAGGGAATGATTCTTGTTCTTTTTCTTCTTCTTTAATGATAAAGACTTGTGAGAAGTGATCTTATCGGTTTGTATGCCCTCGATCTAGTGAAATCCTTAAACCCCCTTTTCATCTTAAGTTCGTAGTTACTGTTGGTCATAACCAAATGGGTTTTTTTTTGCTTCCCTCGTTGGTTGTAAGGGTTGTGAGATCTATTTTTGCTAGATCTACTAGCTAGAGAGTTTAGAAAACCCTAGAAACCATCTTTTCCCCCTTTTTAACTTTGTCCCTTTTTTCAATTGTTCATGTCGTTGTTGATGTTTGGCCGCTTGCTGACAGGGTCCTGAGAGTGCACGGGTTATCGAAGTAATAAAATACCCTGGTGAGTGGCTAGTCAAATTTACAGGGAATAGGTACTTAAGATACAAGATTTCACTATTAAGCTGTGTGCGAAAATAATCGGTAAAATCAAGAATTAAAAGAGAAGTGTGGACGACGAGGACGAAGAGAGAGTGCAAGTAAGAGTAAAAGAGTAGGACTAGTAATGGGAAAAGATGGGTATCCGGACAAGCTACCCCTAGGACTTATGCTTCTAGTACAAGACGATGCTATTATACCTTCCTATTGATGTTAATTGAGTCGAAGAAATCCTTAAATACATGGTCCCAAACCTAAGGTCAACCGTGACTAATCGCAACACTATGTTCCGGTCATTAGGTTTCACTATGACCCTTGACTCTCGTTGACCTGTCAACTAAGTCCTAGGGCAGTCTCTCTACCTAAGCCTCACACTATGTGGAATTGCCTTAAGTTCTAGGGACTCCTAGCGATTAACCCTATTCCTATGTATAGTTCTAACCCTTTGGTCCAGGTGAGAGAACCCTAGTCTAAATTAAGTCCCGGTGCTAAGATTCACTTCAACCCTATACTTTGGTATTTGCGCAATAAAGCCCTAGGGGATTTTATCGCCTAGCACCTAACTCTATCTCGACCGCGAATAAATCATGGAACATGGAGGTAGGCTGAATCACATCGGAGGGGAAAGGGGACATTCCACTACCTCACGACTCTCCCTCTCAACCCACTTCAACCCTAAGTAGTCTAATCCTATAGGAGTTGTCACACCTCCAAAGGATAACCTAGATTGTTCTCAATCCTAGTGTCACGGCTAAGGGAAAACAATAATAAAAGAAAAGAATTTAAGATTGAAACTCAACTTTATTCATCAATTATGAAAAAGCATAATAGCAATGTCAAAGAAACGTAATAATCCTAGGGTTTACAAGTCCGAATACCCACAAGGGGTTTAGCTCCTCATGGAGCTATACAAATCCATGAAAATAATAGAAAGAACACAATTTGAATGCACATATGAAAACCCCCTTGTGTGCGATGTGGCCGTGGTCTTGTGCTGCCGTCGGACGTTGATGTCGACGCCGATGACGTGCTTCAAACCTTCACGAAGTCCTCTCCAAACCCTAGCCGCGCCTCTCCAGAAGTTAGGGCAAAGAAGAGCCAAAAAGATTCCCAAAACACTCTCCGAAATGAGGTTTTATAATGTTGAGTCGCGGCTTTAAAATTGAACTTATGAGGATTTCACTCGGCAGTGTGGAATTTCTACACGCCCGTGTGAACTCTCTGGTTTTCTGAATTTCGGCCGGAAATGAACAGTAGCTTGCTACAGTGTTTTTCTACAAAGGAGGTTGGCACACACTCACAAATCTATGCCTATGCCATGCTCCTTGCTTAGTGCGAGAATCTCCCCAATAATGGCAAACACGATCTAACTTCGTTCCTTTTCTCAAATTTATCTTCACAACCCTACAATGCACAAAAGTAAACAAATGCACACTTTTTAGTGAGAAAATCTGATTAAATCAATGCTCACTGCAAGATAATAACGCTTTGCATTATTATAACATGAGCACTTATCACTTGTTTTGGTTATTTAAATGCTTCTAGGAGGTGAGACCTCAAGCTAAGGGAAAGAGCTGGTGGCATAGCGAGACCGGACGTTTCTAGCTCGCAAAGTTTGTGAGTAGGACTTACCAATTTCATGGACTACTGAAAGGGGCCCGAAAGTATACAGGTTGTCACAGTAATAAAGTACCCCGGTGAGAGGGTAATCAAATCCATAGGGAGTAGAGATTGTAGACACAAGAACTTGCTATTTAGCTAGTGTGAAGTACAGAGAGTGAGAACAAGATCAATGTGTGTGTGGAAGAATATTTAAAAGCAATGCGAAAATGAAAGAGAAGTATGGAAGAGTGGAGAGCGCAAGCAAAGAGTAAGAGAGATAATCAATATGAAAAGTAGGGTACTCGGACAAGCTCGTACTAGGACTAATGTTCAAGTTCAAAACAATGTATTATACTCTCCTATTAATGTTTAATGAGCCATGGACATTCTAAATTTCACGGTCCAAAACCTAAGGTCAACCATGACTAATCCAAACATTATGCCCTGGCATTAGGTTTCACTACGACCCTTGACTCTTGTTGACCTGTCAACTAAGCCCTAGGGCAGTACATCTTCCTAAGCATCACACTATGTGGAATTGCATTACGCTCTAGGCATTCCAAGTGATAGACCTTGTTCCTAAATATAGTTCTAACCCTTTGGTCCAGGTGAAAGAACCCTAGTCTTAGTTAAGCCCTAGCACTAGGATTCACTACAACTGTTCACTCTGTCAGTTGCGCAACTAAGCCCCAAGAGAGTTTATCTCCTAGCACTTCGCTCTACCTGGACCACTAATAACCCTTGGAACACGGAGATAGGGAAAATCACACCGGAGGAGAAAGGGGCGTTCCGCTACCTCATGACTCACCTTCTCGACCCTCTCCAATCTCAAGTAGTTTAATCATATAGGAGTTGTCACATCTTCAAAGGATAACCTAGATGATTCTCAACCCTAGTGTCATGGCTAAAGGAAAATCAATACAATAAGCAATCAAGATTCGAACTCAATTAAAAGCATCAATTAAGAAAGCATAATAAAAGTCATAGAAACAATGTCATAGAAACAACGGCAAACATGACCTAACTTTGTTTTTTTTTCTCTAAATTGGCTCCACAATCCTACAATGCACAAAAGCACACAAATGCACACAAATTAATGATAAAATCTGAGACAAGTAATGCTCAATGTAAGACAATAACACTTCGTATTACTATAACACGAGCACTTATCAACTACACTATCGTGCATGTTTTCTATATATTTTGGTTATTCTTTCTTTTGAATATTTTCATGACTTTGAAGTCATGCTTGATTTTAAAGGGGTTATTGGGAATATTTGTGAGTATATTAATGGTGTTGAAAAGCTTGGTTCTTAAATTACCTATTCAAGGAAATGTTTGAGATTCATGCCTTATACTTGTGAAAAGTTTCTTGAAATATTATTCATGACACTTTAAAACATCCCTTTGGATTTGAATGAGTTTATGAAAATACTTGCCCAACTATGTTACTCGAATTTGAGAACTTGGGCATCAAAATGTATTTCATTTAAGATTTATCCTTCGCGTTCTGACATTAATGTTTTTGTATTGAAAAATTATCTAAGCATCTTGAAAGTGTTATTTGACCTTTAGTGAACTTGATGTAATTTTTATGACTAGGATTAACTAAACTTTGGGCTAAACCATTGATGTTTTCTCATAATTGAGTTGCATTGTCCTTGATGGATGATTTATCATTGCTAAAAATCTTGAAATGTTTCTATAGTGTTTAGAAGCTATGTTGATTTATGAATTAACTTATTTCAAGAAAATCGTTGCATAGTCTGTGTTACTCATGATTGAAAACCCTATGTTTTGGGTTGTATGCTTCAATGTGCATTTTCAAGAATCTTGTTTTTCTTGTCTTGATAAGTAAATAGGTGGTGCAAATTAAGTTGATTTTCACTGTGATGATGTTACTCAAAGTAGATTTTCAAAGAATGATCTTATATGATGTTTTCTCGATTTGCTCACACTTGGAGTGAATAATTTTGTATATGAACACAAGAGATTTATGCTATCATGTTGGTGTACATAATGAGCCTACGGGTAGAGTTATTATTTAAATTCTTTGATGGTGACATGGGAGCCGAGCTCCAGTACTTACTGTAATAAGAAGTGGATGGTTTTCATGGGCCGACCTATATAGAGGTGGGGTGGAATACTGTCAAACTGGTTATGCCATGTCAGGTGGGAGCATAGATCCCTGAGATAGATGTAGTTGGGTTGTTCGGACTCACCACACAGACTTCCAAGTAGCCAATGCCAAGATATGCGCATCTTGATAGCTTTGAACCTAACCAAGGCCATGGTTAGCGATGGAAAGTTTTCGGGGCCTTCTTGATACTATGGATTGTTGGGATTTGATGACTTATTTATTGCAAAGCATTTTGATATTTGAAACTGATGAGTGTTATCCCGCAAGTGCACGGGTCGTCAAGTAATACCCTGTGCGTGACACAGGGGTCGTATTCCCTGGGGCCCGAGAAGCTGCCCTTACTTCCCTTTTACAATGTTGTTTGACCGATACAATTCAAGAGAGAGTGAATATAATGCAAAGAAGCTAAATAAGTAAATAACTAATGCAAACATACGAGGGCAAGATACGGGGTAAAATAGGACTAGGAGTGGTCACGGATGAGGATTCCCTTAGGGGCTACTAAGGTGAGTAGGAAGCTTGGACTAACATGCAAGTGGCTAATTGGACCGAGAAAACCCTAGATTAGGCCAAGCCGATGGTCACGGAAGTCGACCCCTAATCCGGTACGGGTATTGGATACGGTACGTATACCACCCAAGATTACCCCTACGATTGCAAAGGGTGAAGTGGTTTTCTCAAACTAGGGTTACAATACAAAAGAGTACTTAACCATAGGAGTGGAGGGGTACAAATACCCGATGGTCACTGCATATTTATACGTATTTCCCTTCCAAGTTTGGTGAGTCTAACACTAGGGCAATGGTCATGCAACCTAGCATTTCCTAAGTCTTTTGATACATAGAGTTCTCATACATACCAAGTATGTAGAAGCACCAAACAATGGATCACAAACAAGCCACAAACAATAAATAGAACAAGACCATCCAAAACATCACAAGTTCACCCCCAAGGTTCACCTACATCCGGTGACCTTGGGGTTTAAGTGCTCATGTTCACTAAATACAACAAGAAATGCATGGAAACAACCAACAAAGGCATGAGAAGAACTCTCTCAAAGAATGAAGGCCGGAGAAGTTCCAAAGACGCCACTCCAAGGGGTGGCTTCCCTAGTCTTCAACCTCCAATTGTAAGCCCTAGAACGTAGAATCTCCCCAAAACCTTACTCTCCTCGCCAATTCCTTGCCTAGATTGCCCTCCAAGAGCTTCTTCTTCCTCAATTCGAAGGTGGTGATGAGAGGCCCTAAGAAGAAAACTCAAGATGCCCTAAAAAGAATTCTCCAAGTTCATAAAAAAGTGAGTTCGTGCCTCTTCACGGGTGAGCTCACGGTCCATATATGGCCCGTGAGGTAGCCTGTAATGCGGGATGAAAGATTCTGCAAAGTTGCGAAACTACTACAGTAACTCATCTACAGTAATCTGCTACAGTGACATTGTCCCTGAATTCCATACGGTTGACCTCACGGCCGTGAGCTTGCCTGTGAGGATTTCCAGACTTAGAGAATTCTTCAAACGTTCGTGCTTCAGACTGCTTCAGACTCAAAAACGATGATTTCGGTGTCGATTTCTTCTCAAATTGAGTCGTTGAGCTCCCCAAAGCATATTTTGCACCTAAAACACGAAATAACCAAATTTAGACCACAAAAGGGCATCGATTCATTAACAAAATACAAGAAAAACATGCACAAGTAAACGTATAAAATACGTACATTTAGACGTTTATCAGAAACTATAGAATGAATGTGCGAGCATTGATTTCTAGAATTATTAAATATTTCTTGATGACTTCTAAGGAACTTCACTTTCACATTTTGCAGAAAGAGCTTGTATTCTCTTGGATACCTATAAAAACTGTCTTTAGTCTTCTTAAGAGTTGAAGCATTTCGTTTATGATATGTTATCTTCAATTGATCATGTTTGGAGGCTATATATTGTTTCGATGTTTATTGATCTAGCTACACTTTAAATTCTGGTTTATTTGAGCATTGAAAGGAATGCATGAGTTTGGATTTTAAAATTTCGTGTTAAATGCTCAATTTATTTTACAGTTTGTATCTGTGTTTGGAAATTCTTAGTTTTGGGGTTTTACACTCTAGTGGGTATTAAGATTCCTTTGTAGTATTTTACTTTTGTAGTATTATATTACAGATCATTATTGATATGTGTAGTGGTGTTATAAATCAAATTTATTTTACTAGCAAAGTATGATTTGGTGATTTATGATTTTGAGTGTTGGTATATTTATTGAAAAAGCTTAATTTCTTATGTTATACTCTTTATCTAAAGTATCTTTGTTATTGTTGAGAATTAAATAAGTTTTTGGCATTTTATTTTATTTAATTAGGTACGAGTTATGGTTCTATGTTTAGCCCCTCACTCAGTATTCAAAACTTTTGGAGGCTAATTACTAACAATTGATAGAGCATCGCGCGACAGGCTAAAGAGCTAGCACACGACTCCCCGGCCGTAAGTGCACGGGTCGTCAACTAATAACCTCTCGCGCGAGCATGAGAGGGTCGTATTCCCAAGGGCCCCAAGATCTGCTATTACTTCTTCCTAGGTATCACTATCTAGTCTACCAAATAGAGATTGTTGAATAAAAATAGAAATACAAAAATAAATAAAAGAAAAGCTATAAACAAAATGGACTAAAGCACACCATACAAGCAAGCTAATGAGCAAGTACCAATGAGAACTAGAGGCCTCAGGCGAGGATCCCCGTGGAAGAAGAACAAGTTAGGATGAATATAGGAAATTGAGTGCTAAGTTGGCTAGAGTTGGTCCGCTAGACTCGGATGTCGATGGTTTGTTGTCCGCAAGCGCATAGATAGTCAAGTAATACCTCTCGTGTGAGCACGAAAGGGTCGTATTCCTTGGGGCCCTAGAAGCTACCCTTACTTCCTCTTTGCAATGTTGTTGATAAGTGCTCATGTTATAGTAGTACGAAGTATTATTATCTTACATTGAGCATTACTTTTCTCATATTTTATCATTAATTTGTGTGCATTTGTGTGCTTTTGTGAATTGCAGGGTTGTGGAGCCAATTTAGAGAAGAAAGAAGCAAGAATAGGTTATGTTCACCACTGTTGAGGAGTTCTCTAGCCAAGCAAGGAACAAGGTACGAGTCTAGACTTGTGGGTGTGTGCCAACCTCCATTAGAGGGGCATAAGGGCAGTCACATTCGCAAAAGTCTAACTCACGTAGCATTGGAAAACTTCGCCAATGAAGAGAAATGAAGTAATCGACATGATCTACCGTTAATTATGTGCCCAATTCAATGGCCTCGATGAAGAACGATGAATTCGGGAGCATTCCGACAAGATTACTGTAGCAACATTGTGGTAAATTACTGTAGCAAAAATAATGAAGCAAGTTACTGTTCACAGTCTGCCGAAAATAAGCAAAACAGAGAATCCACACGCCCGTGTGGAAATTGCACAGGGCCTTGTGGAAAATCCTTTGGAAGATAGTTATTGGTGGAGCTTTCGTCGGCATCTATTCGGCGAGTTGTGCCCTGACAGGCTCCCCGAAAGTGCACGGGTTTGTCGAAGTAATAAAAGTTACCCCGGTGAGAGGGTAGTCGAATCCACAGGGAAGAGGGAGTTAGAGTATGAGATTTCACTATTAAAACTATGCGAAGTACGGAAAAGTAATAATCGATTCGTGTGTGAATTGTGAGAACAACTATACTAAAAGACAGGAAATTAAATAGCGAGAGATGAAAGATTAGAGAGTGCAAGAAAAAGAGATTAAGGAGGATTTAACAATGAATGAAGTTGGGTATCCGGACAAGTTACCTCTAGGATCTATGCTTCTAGTGCAAGACTATGCTATTATACCTTCCTATTGATGCTAATTGAGTCGAGGAAATCCTTAGACTCACGGTCCCAAACCTAAGGTCAACCGTGACTAACCCCAACATTATGCCCCGGTATTAGGATTCACAACAACACTTCACTCTATCGCTCGCACGATTAAGTCCCAGGGGAGTACATCTCCCTAAACCTCACACTACGTGGGATTGCATTAAGTTCTAGGGATTCCTAGTGATTAAACCTGTTCCTATGTGTAGTTCTAACCCTTTGGTCCAGGAGGAAGAACCCTAGTCTAGATTAAGCCCCAGTGCATAGGATTCACTTCAACCCTTCACTCTGTTACTCGCGTAACTAAGCCCCAGGGGAGTTTATCTACCTAGCACTTCACTCTATCTTGACCGCTAATAAATCAAGGAAATTGAGCTAGGGAGAAATCACACCGGAAGGGAAAGGGGTACATCGCTACCTCACAACTCTCCCTCTCAACCCTCTTCAATCTTGAATAGTCTAATCCTATAGGAGTTGTCACACCTCCAAAGGAAAACCTAGATTGCTCTCAACCCTAGTGTCATATCTAAGGGAAAACAATAGCAAAATAAAATCAACATTGAAACTCAATTCTTATTCATCAATAATGGAAAAGTATAATAACAATGTCAAAGAAACATGATAACCCTATTACAAGTCCGAATACCCGCAAGGGGTTTAGCTCCTCATGGAGCTATACATGTTCATCAATGTATGAAATAAAACACAAAGTAAAGACATAGATGTAAACCCCCTTGCGTATGGTGTGCCCGTGGTCTTGTGCGGCCGCCGGACGTCGGTGACGATGCCGATGACGCGCTCTAAACCTCCACGAAGTCCTCTCCAAAACCCTAGCCGCACTCCCAGAAGTTGGGGAGAAGAATAGGTCAAAAGATATCTTAAAAAAGTCTCCAAATCGGGCTTTTATAATGTGGAGTCGCGGCTTTAAATTTGCTGAAAACGGGATTTCACACGGCCGTGTGGAATTTCCACACCCCCGTGTGAAGTTTCTGGAATTCTGATTTTCGGCCGACTGTGAACAGTAACTTGCTACAGTGTTTTGCCACATTAATTTGCTGCAGTACTGCTACAGTATTGTGCCGAAACGCTCCCGGATTCGTCGTTCTTCATCAAGGCCGTTGAATTGGGCACATAATCAACGGTAGATCGTGCCGATTGCTTAGAATCGCCTAATTGGTGAAGTTCTCATTGTTGGCATGAGTTAGACTTATTGTGAATGTGACTGCCTTTGTGCCCCTCCAAAGGAGGTTAGCACACACTCACAAGTCTATGCTCACGCCTTGCTCCATGCTTGGTCCAAAAATCTTCCCAACAATGCCAAACACGACCTAATTCGTTCCTTTCCTTAATTTTATCTTCACAACCCTACAATGCACAAAAGTAAACAATTGCACACTTTTTAGTGATAAAATCTGATTAAATTAATGCTCATTGCAAGATAATAACACTTCGCATTACTATAACATGAGCACTTATCATGCCCTAGGCTTTACAAGGGATTCGTTGGAGAAAATACACAGCTCTACAAGACTATCGATACGATCTACAAGGGGGTTTTCTTTATGGTTTTCATGAATATGTTCTTAAACTCTTTATTGATTTTGTATTGCTCCATGGAGAGCTAAACCCTAGTGGGTATTCGGACTTGTAAACCCTAGGATGATATTGTTTCTATGACTTTTATTATACTTTCTTTATTGATGAATTTAATTGAGTTTCAATCTTGATTTATTCTTGTATTGATTTTCCCTTAGATATGACACTAGGGTTGAGACTCATCTAGGTTGTTCTTTGGAGGCGTGACAACTCCAATAGGATTAGACTACTCGAGATTGGAGAGGATCAAGAGGTTGAGTCGTAAGGTAGCGAAACGTCCCATTTCCCTTCCTGTGTGATTTTCCCTACCTCCATGTTCCAAGAGTTCTTCACGGTTGAAGTAGAGTGAAGTGCTAGGAGATGGACTCCCCTAACGTAGTTAAGGGTTATAGTGAATCTTGTGCTGGGGCTTAACTGAGACTAGGGTTCTTTCACCTGGATGAAAGGGTTAGAACTATACGTACGAATAGGGTCTTTCACTTGGAATCCAAAGAACCCCAAGCAGTTCCACGTAGTGTGAGGCTTAGGATGATGGACTCCCCTGGGGCTTAGTTGACAAGTCAACGAGAGTTAAGGGTCGTAGTGAAACCTAATGCTGGAGCATAATGTTCGAACTAGACATGGTTGACCTTAGGGTTGGGACCCTGTGCTTAAGGATTTGTAGGACTCATTAGACATTAATTAGAGGGTATAATACTAGTCTTGCACTAGAAGCATTAGTCCTTGGGGGAGCTTTGTCCGGGTAGCCCATCTTTATATTGATTACCTCTCTTACCTCTATTGCTCTTCTTGTATTATTTGACTTTTTTTTCTATCTATACATATATATTTCTCTCACCATTGACTTCCTTCATAGCTAAACAGAGATAACACTTGTTTTTTAATACTATTCCCTGTGGATACGACTAGCCACTCACCAGGGTATTTTATTACTTCGACAACCCGTGCACTTGCGGGGTACACACGCAAGGGGTGTGTCATGGTTTTGGCACCGTTACCGGGCAATAGGCGTTTTAGAAACATTTGTACTTTGCGATTTTGGCTATTCATCATTTATTCTATTTCACCTTTTCTTATTCTTCCATCATTTTAATTTGTTTTCTTTTGTTTTGTCTCACTTTTTCTTGCAAGGAACCTAAATGACGATTGATCCAGTCATTGAGCTATATTTTCAAGTTGAAGCTTTGAGTAAAGAGGTTGATAGAATTATTGCTTCACAATAACAAAGCAATCCATGCTACAGCACATATCATCCAAATGAGAGGAGCTACCCAAATGTTTTATGGAACAATGATGGACAACATTGGGAAGGACTTCAAGAACAATTTCAAAAGGATGAGATACTCGAAGAGGATGCACCTCAATGGAAAAAAGTGCTAGCTAACTTTATTGAAACATCCGATGCCTCTTGCCAAAGTATGGAAGCCACATGAAAATGTCATGAAGCCTCCTATAACAACCTTGAGCATCAATTAGGATGGATACTTGACACATTCTCCAAGGAACATGAAGTATTTGAGCAAGCAACGCAAGCTCCTTGTAGAGATGATGTGGTAATGAATGATAATGAAGAAATGGGGCAGATCGGGTACGTTGCTGTGGAAATTGAAGAGGAAAAAGAAGAACTTTATGTGGAAATATCGTTGTAGAAATGATTGTGCTTGTGATCAAGAAAATTTTCAAGGGGATTTTCTAGTGTCATGTTCCTTTCAAGCTGAAAATACACAAGATGAAGCAACCCCTAAGATAATGGAACAATCACCATACTTTGGGATTGATCAACTAATAAAAAGTAAGAAAGAGATTTTTGGAAGGGAAAAAGATGTTGGGATGATATTTAAACCATCCAATGACCCACCTATGCTAAGCTTGGACAATTCCCAACCCAAATTGTTTCCTTGGAGGCCAAAAGTAAGATGGTTGGACCCTACAACAAATACTTCACCCCGGTAAGTAGATTTTTTGGTTTAAAGGAAGTAGCTATGCAAGTTCTTGTCGGGAGTAACACACTCTTTTCAAGCCTCCATAAGGTAAGAAAGAGGTACGTCAAGCTTAGTGACATTAAACAAGCGCTTCTTGGGAGGCAACCCAAGTTTTTATTGCTTTTCTAGTCTTACTTTAGTTTTAGCATGAATAATTGCCTAGTGTTGGTGTTTTCATTTTATTATGCGTGTACTGTGATTTTCTCATGGATTATTGGTGTTTTAGTGTGCCTAATTGTGATTGTGAAGTTTTGGGTCATTTGAGTGTGTTTTCATGGATCTCTGGTCGAATTTTTATCGTATATACAGGCTTTGAATGTTGTATTTAAGTTTCTGAAATTTTCTGCAAAGCCTGTAATTTTTTCCAAGTCATCCAGAGAAGACACACGGCCGTGTGTCACCGTTCAGAGCTCATCCAAGGAAGACACAGGGGTGTGTGGCTGCCCCTGTGAATGACCTTGTGAAGGGCACACGGCCGTGTGGAATTTCCACACGGTGGTGTGGATTTTTGCAGAACTACAGCTCTCCATCCTGAGATTCACAGGGGCCATGTGAGTGCCTGAGAGGGGCCCGAATGTGCACGGGTTGTCGAAGTAATAAAATACCCTTGTGAGTGGGTAGTCGTATCCACAGGGAATAGAGATTTGAGATATAAGTATTCACTATTTAGCTAACGCGATGTGCGAAAGGAAATCAATGAGTGAGTGTGAGAATAATTGGTAAAAGCAAGAATTAAAATAGAAGTGTGGAAGATGAGAGAGTGCAAGTAAGAGTAGAAGAGTAGGACAAGCAATGAGAGAAGATGAGTATCCGGAGAAGCTACCCCTAGGACTTATGATTCTAGTGTAAGACAATGCTATTATACCTTCCTATTGATGTTAATTGAGTAGAGGAGATCCTTAAACATACGGTCCCAAATCTAAGGTCAACCGTGACTAATCCCAATACTATGCCCCGGCATTATGTTTCACTACGACCTTTGACTCTCGTGGACCTGTCAACTAAGCCCTAGGGGAGTTTATCTCCCCAATCCTCACACTATATGGAATTGCTTTAGGTTCTAGGGATTCCTAGTGATAAACCCGGTTCCTATATGTAGTTCAAACAATTTGGTCCAGGTGAGAGAACCCTAGTCTAGATTAAGCCCCAATACTAAGATTCACTACAACCCTTCACTCTATTGCTCGCGCAACTAAGCACCAGGGGAGTTTATCTCCTAGCACTTCACTCTATCTTGACCGCTAATGAATCATGGAACACGAAGCTAGGGAAAATCACATCGGAAGGGAAAGGGGACGTTCCGCTACCTCACGACTCACCCTCTCAACCCTCTTCAATCCTAAGTAGTCTAACCCTATAGGAGTTGTCACACCTCCAAAGGATTACCTAAATTGTTCTCAACCCTAGTGTCACGGCTAAGGGAAAACAATAACCAAATAAATCAAGATTGAAACTCACTTTAATTCATCAATAATGGAAAAGCATAATAACAATGTCAAAGAAACATAATAGTCCTAGGGTTACAAATCCGAATACCCACAATGAGTTTAGCTCCTCATGGATCTATACAAATCCATCAAAGTAATAATAAGAACACAAATTGAACGCATAGATGAAAACCCCCTTGTGTGCGATGTGGCCGTGGTCTTGTGCCACCGTCGGACGTTGATGTCGACACTGATGATGAGCTTCAAACCTCCACGAAGTCTTCTCCAAACCCTCGCCATTAGTCTCCAGAAGTTAGGGCAAAGAAGAGCCAAAAAGATCTCCAAAATAGTCTCCAAAACGGGCTTTCATAATGTTGAGTCGAGGCTGAAATTTTAACTTATCGGGATTTCACACGGCCATGTGGAATTTCCACACGCCCATGTGAACTTTCTGGTTTTCTAAATTTCGGCTGAAAATGAACATTAGCTTGCTACAGTGTTTTTACTATAGTAACTTGCTACAATACTCGCCGAAACGCTCCCGAATTCGTCGTTCTTCATCGAGGCCGTTGAATTGGGCACATAATCAACGGTAGATCGTGCCGATTGCTTTAAATCTCCTAATTTGGTGAAGCTCTCCTTGTTAGCACGAGCTAGACTTATTGTGAATGTGACTACCTTTGTACCCCTCCAAAGGAGGTTGGCACACACTCACAAGTCTATACTCATGCCGTGCTCCTTGCTTAGTCCGAGAGTCTTCCCACCAATGGCGAACACGATCTAACTTCGTTCTTTTCCTTCACTTTATCTTCACAGCCCTACAATGCACAAAAGTAAACAAATGCACAACTTTTAGTGATAAAATCTGATTAAATTAATGCTCATTGCAAGATAATAACACTTCGCATTACTATAACACGAGCACTTATCAGTGCCCCTGTGAGTTCCCATGTGTATAGTACACGGCCGTGTGGAATTTCCACATGGCCGTGTGGATACCCTGCAAAACAAGAACTTCATCTAGAGATTCGCACGGGACGTGTGAGTGCCCCTCTGGGTGAGTATGTGCATGGGCGCAGCACACAGAGGTCATGGCTCGATTACACAGCATACAGCAGTTACTCGAGCGAGCCATGACTTCACCATTCGTGGTCCGACCCCGAGCTTCCACTCCTCCACTACCAGCATCACCAGCACTAGTAGCAGCAGATCCACCATCACCGATAGAGCCTTCAGCAGCACCAGAGGCTTCTATTCAGGACACTGACGCTGAGGCGTCTTAGATTTTATTTTTATTTGATTTTCATTCTTGTATTTTCTATTTTATTTTGGACTAGTATTACTCAGAAAGGACTCTCCTTCTGAGTTTATCTTTTATTTAGCTTTTCTTTTATCTCGAGTTGTATTTCATTTTCATATTTTATATACTCGAGTTTTTATTGAGCTATACTGAACCCTTGTGTATGTGTGCGCAGATGGTCTTGGATGAAAGGAATCTAAGGAATAGTCATAAACACGGTCATGGGACCGTATGTGCTTCACAACCCATTGAGACTCAACTCTCAATGCACCTAGCTCCATCAAATGCAGCACTTGGAGTTCAGGGGAGTAATGTTTCAATTGCCTACTTCCACACTAATTATTTTATAATTCTTAATTTTTAATTGTGCTTGCATGCGTACATTGGGGACAATGTACATCTTAAGTGTGGGGGGAGAGTTCACATTGCACACACCTTTACTTGTGCGTTCAATTGCTTATTATGCTCATGTAGCCTATGGCGGTTCACCTTAGTTGCAACGGTTGTATTCTTATAGTTTAGGAGAATTTTTAACATTGTGTCCTATCATGCTCTAGTTTCTACTTGAATTTTAGGAATTTTTTGCTCGATATTCTCATATTGCACAACTTACTCTTGGAATCTTTTGGAAACTCAATCTTGAAGTTTTTAAGGACAAGTTTATCGTCGTTCTTAGTTTTACTTTGGAAAATGCATAAAAAAAATGAAAAAAAAAATATGGAAAAGAGAAAAGAAAAAAAGTATATGAGTTTGTAAATATTAGCTTTGATTTAATTATGCATTTGGGGTGGAAAGAGCTACCGCCTATGAAGTATGTAGCTACTCTCATAAGTCGGATACAAGTTATGCCCTAATGAGAGAAAGAGCTATCACATGGGATGCGTGAAAGCTACTACCCCGCTAGAAAGAGCTACCTCCTCGAAAGTGTGAAAGCCACCTTTGGCGGCCGCCTACGAGAGGGCTACTTTCAAGGATGTGTGAAGCTACTACTTGACAGGATCCCCGAAAGTGTACAGGTTTGTCGAAGTAATAAAAGTTACCCCGGTGAGAGGGTAGTCGAATCCACAGGGAATAGGGAGTTAGAGTATGAGATTTTACTATTAAAACTATGCGAAGTACGGAAAAGTAATAATCGATTCGTGTGTGAATTGTGAGAACAACTATACTAAAAGACAGGAAATTAAATAGAGAGAGATGAAAGATTAGAGAGTGCAAGAAAAAGAGATTAAGGAGGATTTAACAATAAATGAAGTGGGGTATCCGGACAAGTTACATCTAGGATCTATGCTTCTAGTGCAAGACTATGCTATTATACCTTCCTATTGATGCTAATTGAGTCGAGGAAATCCTTAGACTCACGGTCCCAAACCTAAGGTCAACCATGACTAACACCAACATTATGCCCCTGTATTAGGATTTACAACAACCCTTCACTCTATCGCTCGCACGATTAAGTCCCAGGGGAGTACATCTACCTAAACCTCACACTACGTTGGATTGCATTAAGTTCTAGGGATTCCTAGTGATTAAACCTGTTCCTATGTGTAGTTCTAACCCTTTGGTCCAGGAGGAAGAACCCTAGCCTAGATTAAGCCCCAGTGCATAGGATTCACTTCAACCCTTCACTCTGTTACTCGCGTAACTAAGCCCCAGGGGAGTTTATCTACCTAGCACTTCACTCTATCTTGACCGCTAATAAATCAAGGAAACGGAGGTAGGGAGAAATCACACCGGAAAGGAAAGGGGTACATCGCTACCTCACAACTCTCCCTCTCAACCCTCTTCAATCTTGAATAGTATAATCCTATAGGAGTTGTCACACCTCCAAAGGAAAACCTAGATTGCTCTCAACCCTAGTATCACATCTAAGGGAAAACAATAGCAAAATAAAATCAAGATTGAAACTCAATTCGTATTCATCAATAATGGAAACGCATAATAACAATGTCAAAGAAACATGATAACCCTAGAATTTACAAGTCCGAATACCTACAAGAGGTTTAGCTCCTCATGGAGCTATACATGTTCATCAATGTATGAAATAAAACACAAAGTAAAGACATAGATGAAAACCCCCTTGAGTATGGTGTGGCCGTGGTCTTGTGTGGCCGCCGGACGTCGGTGATGATGCCGATGATGCGCTCTAAACCTCCACAAAGTCCTCTCCAAAACCCTAGCCGCACTCCCAGAAGTTGGGGAAAAGAATAGGTCATAAATTAATGTTTATGTGTTATTATCTTGCAATGAGGATTAATTTAATCAGATTTTATCACTGAAAAGTGTGCAATTGTTTACTTTTGTGCATTGTAGTGTTGTGAAGATAAAATGAAGGAAAAGAACGAAGTTAGGTCATGTTTGGCATTGTTGGGAAGATTTTCGGACCAAGCAAGGAGCAAGGCGTGAGTATAAACTTGTGAGTGTGTGCCAACCTCCTTTAGAGGGCCACAAAGGCAGACACATTCACAATAAGTCTAACTCATGCCAACAATGAGAACTTCACCAATTAGGCGATTCGAAGCAATCAGCACGATCTACCGTTGATTGTGTGCCCAATTCAACAGTCTCGATGAAGAACGACGAATCCGGGAGCATTTTCGGCACAATTACTGTAGCAGTACTGTATTAAGTTACTGTAGTAAAACACTGCAGCAAGTTACTGTTCACATTCGGCCGAAAATCAGAATTCCAAAAACTTCACACGGGCGTGTGGAAATTCCACACGGCCGTGTGAAATCCCGTTTTCAGCAAATTTAAAGCCGCGACTCCACATTATAAAAGCCCGATTTGGAGACTTTTTGAGATATCTTTTGACCTATTCTTCTCCCCAACTTCTGGGAGTGCGGCTAGGGTTTTGGAGAGGACTTCGTGGAGGTTTAGAGCGCGTCATCGGCATCGTCACTGACGTCCGGCGGCCGCACAAGACCACGGCCACACCATACGCAAGGGGGTTTTCATCTATGTCTTTACTTTGTGTTTTATTTCATACATTGATGAACATGTATAGCTCCATGAGGAGCTAAACCCCTTGCGGGTATTCGGACTTGTAAATTCTAGGGTTATCATGTTTCTTTGACATTGTTATTATGCTTTTCCATTATTGATGAATAAGAATTGAGTTTCAATCTTGATTTTATTTTGCTATTGTTTTCCCTTAGATGTGACACTAGGGTTGAGAGCAATCTAGGTTTTCCTTTGGAGGTGTGACAACTCCTATAGGATTAGACTATTCAAGATTGAAGAGGGTTGAGAGGGAGAGTTGTGAGGTAGAGATGTACCCCTTTCCCTTCCGGTGTGATTTCTCCCTACCTCCATTTCCTTGATTTATTAGCGGTCAAGATAGAGTGAAGTGCTAGGTAGATAAACTCCCCTGGAGCTTAATTACGCGAGTAACAGAGTGAAGGGTTGAAGTGAATCCTATACACTAGGGCTTAATCTAGACTAGGGTTCTTCCTCCAGGACCAAAGGGTTAGAACTACACATAGGAATAGGTTTAATCACTAAGAATCCCTAGAACTTAATGCAATCCCACGTAGTGTGAGGTTTAGGGAGATGTACTCCCCTAGGACTTAATCGTGCGAGCGATAGAGTGAAGGGTTGTTGTGAATCCTAATACCGGGGTATAATGTTGGGGTTAGTCACGGTTGACCTTAGGTTTGGGACCGTGAGTCTAAGGATTTCCTCGAGTCAATTAGCATCAATAGGAAGGTATAATAGCATAGTATTGCACTAGAAGCATAGATCATAGAGGTAACTTGTCCGGATACCCCACTTCATTCATTGTTAAATCCTCCTTAATCTCTTTTTCTTGCACTCTCTAATCTTTCATCTTTCGCTATTTAATTTCCTGTCTTTTAGTATAGTTGTTCTCACAATTCACACACGAATCGATTATTACTTTTCCGTACTTCGCATAGTTTTAATAGTAAAATCTCATACTCTAACTCCCTATTCCCTGTGGATTCAACTACCCTCTCACCGAGGTAACTTTTATTACTTCGACAAACCCATGCACTTTCGGGGAGCCTGTCAGTCGGTGACGATGCCGAAGACGTGCTCTAACTCTCCACGAAGTCCTCTCCAAAACCCGAGCCGCATTCCAGAAGTTGGAGAGAAAGATAGGTCAAAAGATTCTTCAAAAAGTCTCAAAATCGGGCTTTTATAATGTTGAGTCGCGGCTTTAAAATTGCTGAAATCGGGATTTCACATGGCCATGTGGAAATTTCACACGCCCGTGTGAAATTTTTGGAATGCTGAATTTCGGCCGATAGTGAACAGTAACGTGCTACGGTGTTTTGCTACAGTAATTTTCTTCAGTGCTGCTATAGTACTGTGCCGGAACGCTCCCGAATTCATCGTTCTTCATCAAGGCCGTTGAATTGGGCACACAATCAATGGTAGATTGTGCCGATTGCTTCGAGTCTCCTAATTGGTTAAGTTTTCATTGTTAGCATGAGCTAGACTTATTGTGAATGTGACTGCCTTTGTGCCCCTCCAAAGGAGGTTGGCACACACTCACAAGTCTATGCTCATGCCTCGTTTCTTGCTTAGTCCGAAAATCTTCCCAACAATGGCAAACATGATCTAACTTCGTTCCTTTCCTTCATTTTATCTTCACAACCCTACAATGCACAAAAGTAAACAATTGCACACTTTTTAGTGATGAAGTCTGATTAAATCAATGCTCATTGCAAGATAATAACACTTTGCATTACTATAACATGAGCACTTATCAGAACTCTTGGAACACAGAGGTAGGGAAAATCACACCGGATGGAAAGAGAACGTTTCTCTACCTCACGACTCACCCTCTCGACCCTCTCCAATTTCGAGTAGTCTAATCTTATAGAAGTTGTCACACCATCAAAGGATAACCTAGATGATTCCCAACCCTAGTGTCACGGCTAAGGGAAAATCAACAAAATAAACAATCAAGATTTTATCATTAAGCATTGCTTATTGTATCGATTTTCTCTTAGCCGTGACACTAGGGTCGAGAATTATCTAGGTTGTCCTTTTGAGGTGTGACAACTCCTATAGGATTAGACTACTCGAGATTGGAGAGGGCTAAGTGGGTGAGTTGTTAGGTAGCGAAATGTCCTCTTTCCCCTCCAGTGTGATTTTCCCTACCTCCATGTTCCAAGAGTTCTTAGCGATCGAAGTAGAGCGAAGTACTAGGAGATGAATGGTGAGGGATCCTGCAAGCGCACGGGGTTGCCAAGTAATATCCCTCGCACATGCACGAGGGGGTCGTATTCCCAAGGGCCCGAGAATCTACCCTTACTTCCTCTTCGTATGATTGTTTGGCCTACTAATTCGAGTGTTGTGAAAAGAAAATGAAAACACAAATTAAAATGCTAATAAAATGCTCTAAGGCGGAGACAATAATCGGAAGGTAAAACAATGCAAGGAAAGGGTCACGGATGAGGATTTCCAAGAGGGCTACTAGAGTGTGAAGGTTGCCCTAACTAGCACGCAAATAGGGAGTTTGGATGGAGAAATCATAAATTAGACCAACCCGATGGTCACAAAAATTGGTCCCTAATCCGGTACAAGTATTGAATATGGAATTACTTCCGCTCAAATCCTCACACGATTGCAATGAGAATGATAGGTTTCTCAAGCTAGGGCCAAGACACAATCAAGGCCAACCCTAACAATGGAGGGGTACAAATAACCGATGGTCACTGCGTATTTGTAAATGTATCCCTACCAAGCTTGTGAGCCTAATACTAGGGTAATGGTCATGTGATAAGTGCTTGTGTTATAGTACCGCGAAGCGTTATTATCTTACATTGAGCATATATTTTCTCAGGTTTGATCACTAAATGGCGTGCATTTGTGTATTCTTGTGCATTGAAGGTTTGTGGAGCTAAATTGGAGAAGAAGAACAAAATTAGGTCGTGTTCACCGATGTTGGGAAGTTTTCGGACCAAGTACGGAACAAGACACGAGCTTGACTTGTGAGTGTGTGCCAACCTCCTTTGGAGGGGCACAAGGCAAGCTACTGTTCATTTTCTGCCGAAAATCAAGGTTTCAGAGGATTCACACGGGCGTGTGGAAATTCCACACGGCCGTGTGAATTGATTTTTCAGCCAGATAGAAACTTCACACGGGCGTGCGGAAATTCCCCACGGCCGTGTGAAGCCCCCGATAAGTTTAAAGCCGCGATTCAACATTATAAAAGGTGATTTTGGAGATCTTTTAGGATATCTTTTGACCTATCTTTCTCCTCAACTTTGGGGAGTGCGGCTAGGGTTTTGGAGAGGATTTCATGGAGGTTTAGCGCGCGTCATCGGCATCGTCATCGACGTTCGACGGCCGCACAAGACCACGGCCACACCATATACAAGGGGGTTTTCATCAATGTCTTTGATTTGTACTTTCTTTTCTATTCTGATGAACATGTATAGCTCCATGAGGAGCTAAACCCCTTGAGGGTATTCGAACTTGTAAACTCTAGGGTTATTATGTTTCTTTGACATTGTTATTATGCTTTTCCATTATTGATGAATAAAAATTGAGTTTCAATCTTAATTTCATCTTGCTAATGTTTTCTCTTAGATGTGACACTAGGATTGAGAACAATTTAGGTTACCCTTTGAAGGTGTGACAACTCCTTTAGGGTTAGACTACTTAAGATTGAAGGGGGTTGAGAGGGAGAGTTGTGAGGTAGCGATGTACCCCTTTCCCCTCTGACGTGGTTTCTCCCTACCTCTGTTTTCTTGATTTCATAGCGGTCGAAATAGAGTGAAGTGCTAGGCCGATAAACTCCCCTGGGGCTTAGTTACGCAAGTAACAGAGTGAAGGGTTGAAGTGAATTCTACGCGCTGGGGCTTAATTTAGACTAGGGTTCTTCCACCTGGACCAAAGGGACACATAGGAACATGTTTTACCACTAGGAATCCCTAGAGCTTAAAGCAATCCCACGTAGTATGAGGTTTAGGTAGATATACTCCCTTGGGACTTAGTCGTGCGAGCGACAGAGTGAAGGGTAACGTGAATCCTAATACCGGGGCATAATGTTGGGGTTAGTCACGGTTGTCCTTAGGTTTAGAACCGTGAGTTTTAGGATATCCTCGACTCAATTAACATCATTAGGGAAGTATAATAGCATAGTCCTGCACTAGAAGCATAGATCCTAGAGGTAGCTTGTCCGGATATCCTATTTCATTCATTGTTAGTCCTCTCTATTCTCTTTTACTTTGCATTTTTTGATCTTCCATCTTTCTATTTAATTTCTTGTCTTTTATTTTGTTTGCTTCTACATTCACTCATTGATCCAGATATTGCTTTTTCATACACCACATAGCTTAATTAGTAAAATCTCGTATTCTAAATCCCTATTCAATGTGGATTCGACTACCCTCTCACCAGGGTAAATTTTATTACTTCGACAAACCCGTGCACTTGCGTGATACACGCGAGGGGTCTTGTCATCATGCATCCTAGCATTGTCTAGAAATTGATATACCGAGTTCTCATGCATACTGATGAGTCGCCGCGCGACACGCTAAAGAAGCGAGCACGCGACTCCCCGGCCGCAAGTGCACGGGTCGTCAAGTAATAACCTCTCGTGCGAACACAAGAGGGTCGTATTCCCAAGGGCCCCAAGATCTGCTATTACTTCCTCCTAGGTATCACTATCTAGTCTACCAAATCAAGAGTTTAATATAAACACAAATAGGAAAATTAAATAAAAGAAAAGCTATAAACAAAATGGACTAAGGCACACCATACAAGCAATGTAAAGAACAAGTAGCAATGATAACTAGAGGCCTCGGGCGAGGATCCCCTAAGGAGAAGAACAAGTTAGGATGAATATAGGAAATTGAGCGCTAAGTTGGCTAGGTTTGATCCGCTAGACTCGGCAGTCGACTACCCCGGAACCTCCGTGGTGTAGCCCTAATCCAATACGGGTTCCTCTATCCAGAAGATACCCCTACGATGTCATTAGGAACATGGAGTCTCGATTAGGGTTATTCTAATGCGCGCTTTCGGCTAAAACAACCCTAACCACGCGGGGAGCTACCGGCACCCAGAACCTCCGGTGTACCGGCACATTGAATCCCCCTTCAATCTATGTGCGACCTAATACATGCAAGCATCCCGCCATACACATACAATTCAAGAATCAAAACCTACGGAATCCATCCATTGTAGGTTGAACATTAAAACAATAGATTGAAATCAAACAAACAAGCCAACAATCAATTATAAACAATTATCATCATCCATACAAGTTCTCCTCCCAAGGTTCACCGGAGCCCGGTGGCCTTGGGAGCCTAGTTCCACATCAAAGGAGATAATACACAAGATAATCAATGAAAATGCTCATAAGAAACTCCCTCAGATGTAGGCTAGAAGGTGGTGATGAAAGCTCGCCGGATCCGCGCCGATCAAGCTCCGTGATGACAACCTTGAGTGCTTCCTTCTTCTCCCCTTGAGTTTTGCTCTTCAAATTGCCTCTCCAATCCGGTGATGATGGTGGAAATGGGTGGAGATGATGGTGGAGAATGGAGGAGATGATGGTGGAGAAGGATGGAGAGGATGCTGGCCAAAAGACCAGCTCTCTCAAGCCCTAGAAAGCCTTAAATAACCCAAACAAAGCCTCATCAGCCCGTGCGTGTGCGGGCACTGTGCGGCCGCACACTGGCCGCACACTGCTACAGTAACTGTGCTACAGTGGAAATGCTACAGTAAAATCACTACAGTAACTTCCTCAAATCCACTCTTTTCTTGCCCGAAACTTGAGGATACGTATGAGCATTAATAAATTCTTCGATGTATGCCGAAAGAAGCTCAATCACGCAGTAGATGATCTTCAGATGCCCTGAAATGATAATTAACAAGAAAAGCGCGTAAAGGGCATCGGAGTCATAGAAAAATGCATGAAAGTGTATAAAATATATATAATAAATGTGATGTATTTAGACACTTATCAAATACCCCCCACTTAAGCATTTGCTTGTCCCCAAGCAAACGGACATGAAAACCAGGGATACTGATAAGTGACTAAATACAAAACCTCAGGCAAGAGATGATATCATAGCCAAAACGAAACGCAAAATACTAAGCAAAGACCACTTGAGATCATTCACGCATTCATTGGCCGTGGTGTGCTGTGTGTGTGCAAATCCCCTAGTTCGAAGCCCTGTAGTCCAAGCAAGGTAGACAAGACCCCGAGGACCACTTCTTGAAGCAATTCACGCCACTTAGTGGGATACGGCCTTGAGGTGGTAGAAATACATCTAGTAGAGTCCTAAGGATCCTTCCTCTTATTTTCGAACAAACACCGGTCGAATTTTATTTTTCTGTACACAATTGCTTAACTTTTTCTTTTTCTTTTCCGGGACTAACATGAATTGCAAATCCACATTACTTGGAGCTTTGCACATTCATATAAACGCGCTCATGTCCTTATAGCTTTTGGCGAGAGGAACACTCTGGTTAGGAGCCAGAACCCCAAGTTACTTCACTATTAGGACAGAGGAGCACTGTCCACGTTTTTATATACTTTGCCCTTTTTTTTTTTTTTTTTTTTTTTTTTTTTTTTTTTTTTCAACCGTATTGCAAAAAAAAGAACAAGAAGAAGGTCCTTAAAACCCTATTAGAAGACATTCTAACACGTCAAGGCGCGAAACCACTAGTATGGGTTAGCCACTAAGAGGGTCACGAAGGTGCTGTTGTCCCTCGCCTAGGTGTCCAGGGTTCTACCTAAGGGAAAGTTGCGAGAAATGCCTAGAATAACACGAAAATCTCAAGTGTGCAAGGTCCCATGAAGCTTAGCATTTATCACAGTTTCGAGCTATAATACGATCACAAATAAGTATGCCATCCTAGGTTTTACGATCATGCAACAATTCATAGATTTTCAAATAAGTTCACGAAATAAGTAATCAAACCAAAACATGCACACCCAATACCCCCCACTTAAAGTAGTACATTGCCCTCAATGTACCTAAGTCAGCAGTAGATAAAGAATACGCAATGAAAATAGAGGAGGTAGGTTCGTGAACTTCCCTGAGTCTCAAAACATAATCTTGAAGTCCATGAGATCAGGGTGGGCAATGATGAATCCTGTAGATGTTGGGAGAGAAGAAAGGACGAGATGCTCCAATTCCACCTGCAAGGTAGAAAGGAACATCACCTCAAGGTATCCATCACTCACAAGAAGAAAATAAAAACAAACAAACAAACACACAAAGCTAAGAACAAAGAAAACAAGAAATACGAAAAACAATGTGTGGGTGCTCGAGTGAAAATTTCCAAATCAATGCTTGGCAAAACTTGAAAACAAATGATATAAGATTATGCATTTCCAAGTTTACAACATTCTAACATCAATAAGCTTGGGAATTACAACAAATTCAAACAATGAAACACAATAAAGATGAGAGATACGCTTATACCCAAAGCTAGACGACAAAATTCAAACATGTTGGTGAAAACTCGATGAAAACGATAGATCAACAAAATTAAAACTCAAAAATGATGAGAACTTTAAGATCAATGAAAGGTTGGCCAAATGAGGAGGCAAACTAAGAGGATTCACCAAAAAAAATTGGAGAGAAATCGGGTGAAAGGAAGGCGAAGAAATCAGCCCCGAAGATGCTGAAATTTGGCTGAAAAATGGGCTGAAATGGCTGTGTGCGGGCTGTGCACAGCCCACGCATGCGTGTGCGGGCTGTACACAGCCCGCACACCCTTCTGGTGTCTGTGTGCGGCCTGTGTGCGGCCCCGCACACTGGCCGCACACCCTTCTGTCTGGTGTGTGCGGATAGATGTGCGGGGCGGCACAACAGCCGCACAATGCTCTGGCTAGTGTGTGCGGGCTGTGCACAGCCCGCACACCCATAAAATTTGTTCTTCTGGCTTTGAAATGCTATGAATCACCTCCCAAAAACTAACATTCTCAACCTAACATGCATAATACTCATCAAAACACAAAGATGATCATAAATCAATGAAGGACACACCAAGAATCACCAACATGCACGAAAACACTCATCCAAGCATCATATGCAATATCAACATGAAAGTAATACAACCACACAAAGTTGAACAAACAAAACTAAGAAAACTACAACACATGAACAAACTAAACAAAATACGGAATTTAAAACCTTGGGTTGCCTCCCAAGAAGCGCTTGTTTAACGTCACGAGCTTGACGTACCTTCTTACCTCATGGAGGTTTGAAGATGGTGTGCTCCTCCCGGCCAAGTGTGGCATAGCTACTACCCAAAAAAATGAAATGTACCTGCCGGGATGGTGCCGAGGTGGAGGTCAAGGTCGAATTACCTTTTGGCCTCCAAGGGAAAAGCTTGGGTCGGGAATTGTGCAATTTGAACTTGGGCGGATCCTTAGATGGCTTGAACCTCCTCCCCGCTTCTTCTTTAGTCCTGACAAGGTTTATTTGGAGCACCCCACCAAAGTGTTTTGGCCTCCATGGGAAAAGCTTCGGTCGAGTACTATTCAATTTTGGCATAGGTGGGTCATCGGGTAACTTCAACATCCTACCCACATCTCCTTCCTCGACGCTTGCTAAACTACCTTGAAATACCCATAACACTTGTTTAGGCTTCCAAGGAAAAAGTTTTGGTTGGGAATTGTCCAAGCCAGGCATAGGTGGGTTCTTGGAGGGCTTCCACCTCCTATCCACATCATAATCTACAATTCCCAAATTTTCTTGTGTGCACTGGGCGGTTTGATCAACATTGAGGCAGGTAGCCTCTTCAATTTCCATTGGCTCAGTTTTTTCTACCTCCTCAAATTTTCTTATGGCAAGGCTGTGATCCTCCCCCTTTTCTTCTTCAATTTCATCTTGAGGTGAAACATCTACCATTTGCTTAGAGGATACTGATGCCACTTTATTTTCTTCTTCAGTCTCAAATACCTCAATATCCACTTCCACCTCAAATTCACCTTTATTCTCTTCCCTTCTAGTGTCATTCTCAGATAGGTCTTCTATAGTGTGTGGCAACTTGGTCGAGGTACTGGAAGACACTCCTATCTGGCTTTCCATGCTTTGAAGAGATGGTTCGGCATTGAAATTTGCGGCAATCAAGGCTTCAAGTTGAGCATCCGCATTCATCATAAATCTTTCAAGCACATTTTCTGTATTGAAACCCCATTCATTAAGTGGCCTACTTTGAACAACTGGAGGGGGGTGACGCCATGGTTCTTGAAAGGGGGGCTCTTGTAGCAAGTCATGGTTAGAAGGCTCCCAATGTTGTCCATGGTGATGCGATGAAAAATCTAGGTGCCCTTGCCAATATGGATCATACACATGTTCAAATTGATTTGTACTTCATGCTCTCAAGGCCTCATACTCATTAATCTGCCATTCCTCAAGATGAAAAGGGAAACCACCTGAGCCTCCTTGATAACTCATTGCCCTGTGCACAAAACAAAATAAAAAAAAATTAAGGTATAAAACAAAAGAAGAATATTTACAAAAGAACAGATAAATAACTAGAGTAGCGAGCTAGAAGTTTTCCTAGCATTCTTGGATGTTCCCCGGCAACGGCGCCAAAAACTTGATGAGTCGCCGCGCGACACGCTAAAGAAGCGAGCACGCGACTCCCCGGCCGCAAGTGCACGGGTCGTCAAGTAATAACCTCTCGTGCGAACACAAGAGGGTCGTATTCCCAAGGGCCCCAAGATCTGCTATTACTTCCTCCTAGGTATCACTATCTAGTCTACCAAATCAAGAGTTTAATATAAACACAAATAGGAAAATTAAATAAAAGAAAAGCTATAAACAAAATGGACTAAGGCACACCATACAAGCAATGTAAAGAACAAGTAGCAATGATAACTAGAGGCCTCGGGCGAGGATCCCCTAAGGAGAAGAACAAGTTAGGATGAATATAGGAAATTGAGCGCTAAGTTGGCTAGGTTTGATCCGCTAGACTCGGCAGTCGACTACCCCGGAACCTCCGTGGTGTAGCCCTAATCCAATACGGGTTCCTCTATCCAGAAGATACCCCTACGATGTCATTAGGAACATGGAGTCTCGATTAGGGTTATTCTAATGCGCGCTTTCGGCTAAAACAACCCTAACCACGCGGGGAGCTACCGGCACCCAGAACCTCCGGTGTACCGGCACATTGAATCCCCCTTCAATCTATGTGCGACCTAATACATGCAAGCATCCCGCCATACACATACAATTCAAGAATCAAAACCTACGGAATCCATCCATTGTAGGTTGAACATTAAAACAATAGATTGAAATCAAACAAACAAGCCAACAATCAATTATAAACAATTATCATCATCCATACAAGTTCTCCTCCCAAGGTTCACCGGAGCCCGGTGGCCTTGGGAGCCTAGTTCCACATCAAAGGAGATAATACACAAGATAATCAATGAAAATGCTCATAAGAAACTCCCTCAGATGTAGGCTAGAAGGTGGTGATGAAAGCTCGCCGGATCCGCGCCGATCAAGCTCCGTGATGACAACCTTGAGTGCTTCCTTCTTCTCCCCTTGAGTTTTGCTCTTCAAATTGCCTCTCCAATCCGGTGATGATGGTGGAAATGGGTGGAGATGATGGTGGAGAATGGAGGAGATGATGGTGGAGAAGGATGGAGAGGATGCTGGCCAAAAGACCAGCTCTCTCAAGCCCTAGAAAGCCTTAAATAACCCAAACAAAGCCTCATCAGCCCGTGCGTGTGCGGGCACTGTGCGGCCGCACACTGGCCGCACACTGCTACAGTAACTGTGCTACAGTGGAAATGCTACAGTAAAATCACTACAGTAACTTCCTCAAATCCACTCTTTTCTTGCCCGAAACTTGAGGATACGTATGAGCATTAATAAATTCTTCGATGTATGCCGAAAGAAGCTCAATCACGCAGTAGATGATCTTCAGATGCCCTGAAATGATAATTAACAAGAAAAGCGCGTAAAGGGCATCGGAGTCATAGAAAAATGCATGAAAGTGTATAAAATATATATAATAAATGTGATGTATTTAGACACTTATCAAATAGATGATCTTCAGATGCCCTGAAATGATAATTAACAAGAAAAGCGCGTAAAGGGCATCGGAGTCATAGAAAAATGCATGAAAGTGTATAAAATATATATAATAAATGTGATGTATTTAGACACTTATCACATACCAAGAAATCAAGTACACCAAACAAGGTTCACAAACAAACCCAAATGCATTTAACAAGCTAAGCAACCATTCTACACAAGTTCACCCCAAGGTTCACCTACATCCGGTGACCTTGGGGTTTTAGTTGTTCATGTGTACAAAATAGTCAAGGAAATGCATACAAATAACAAAATAATATAATAAGAACACTCCTATAAATGATAGAGGCCGAATGACGCTTCCAAGGGTGCCACCCAAAGAGTGGCTTCCTTCGTCGATCTTCCTCTCCAATGTGGATCGAGGGGATGGATCTCGTCTTATCTCGTTCTCCTTATCGTCCTCTCCCTGGAAATAGCCTCCAAAGTCTTCTCCTAGCTTAGATTTGAAGGTGGTCGCAAGAGGGCTCAAGAGCTAGGGCTTCTTACCTAAAGAAATGAACACAAAACCCTATAAAAAGAAACTTTCGGGATGCCATGCGGCCTGGCATGTGGTCAGTATACGCTCACTGTAGCTCCATGAATTTCGTGTAAGTTGCTGTCGTGGAGTGCTACAGTAATAATGCTACAGTAACACCTTTATGCGCCCATATGAATGCTCGCATGGAATTCCAGAGTTAGCCATTTCTTCAAGTTTTCGTGCTACATTGCTTCTATAGTAACGGCTTTATGCGTTCCCAAGCAAACAAACATGAAGAACAGGGGCAAGAAGATAAACGACTAAAATGTACCACCTCAAGCTCAATAGTAAAGAACTCCACAAGCATAGGTAGAAGGAAAGCCAAATATTGAGTTGTTCTATTGGCAACCAAGTAAGAATATTCCTGTTTCATCTAAAGTACACCTTTAAGTATGTGCTGACTTCCAACCTTAACCTCTATACCATGGATCATCCTAAGGTGTACAATCATTCCACACATAATGAAGTCGGCATTAATGTTAAAGACACCATCAATACCCAATGGCTGAACAAAACTTTGGCTCTCAAGTGGCTGTGCAACAGGTTCCAAGGGACACAGATGAGATGCTTTATTCTTTACTTACATATATACATACTTTTACTCTACTTTTTTTCTTTTTTTTTCTGAGTCAGACTAACATAGACTGCCCAAAAATCTTTTTGAAGGATGCACATGCTGGTTATGCACAAGAGCCACCCAACTTACTCGATTACAGTCTACATAGATGCATTCATGCTATAATAGCAGACGAATTCTGTCATAGACTCCACATTTTTTTATTTTATCTCGTGTCTCCTGCTATAAAACCTGTTAAATAATCTCACTTAAGGCCAAAGAAAACAAGAAAGGACCTCAAAAGCTCTTAAAAGAGCGTTGAAAGTAGATTTTAACATTTTAATGCCAAAAACATTGCAATGGGTTAGTTGGAGTATATAAGGTGGAAATAAATGTGAAAAAGTCTGTCAGTGAACTAAAGATAAAGCAGGACATCATTCAAGCACAGAAATGAAATACAACTCACAACTATCAATCCTTCATGCTAGGAAGTTCTAAACTAAGTATCATGGCTATCACAAGTAAATCAAGCATGGAATAAGGGCAAAGCCCTCCATCCCCACACCTAAAATTGTGCATTGTCCCTAATGTACATAAATCAGTAGAACATGGTGATATGTATGCAATAAAAATAAGGAGATGGAGTAAAGAGACTTCCCCAATTAGTCGATGAAGTGAATCTTAAGTGAACATAGATAGGGGTGAGCCACTGGGGCCAAGAAGTGTGAAGCATCCTCAATGACCAGTCATGAAAACAATAGGAAATGTATCACAACTTGAAAAATAAATAAGGAGAAGCGAGTAGACAGAACTTAAAATAGATAAAAATAGTTTAGTAGGGCCGGAACCCTAACTAACTAAGTAGTACAAAATACACATAAATAGGTCCAAGTGCACACACAAATAAAAACAACAAAACAATGAAAAGAAAAAGAGGAGTCATGAGTCTAAAGATCTAGTGGGAGTGATGATGCCATGTGAGTGGTAGCGGCAGAGGTAGTGTCTAAGCCCCACACCCTCAAAACTTTGCAGTCGATCCATCGAATGGTGCCGAATCCCTTTCCTCGACAATAAAGCATAACGCGTCTTGTGGGCTTCATTTGTAAATTTTGGCTCGCTAACGGGTGGTGGAGAGCTTCTCCTGGTTTGCTTGGAGGCAAGCACCATTAAACCAAAAATATATGAAAAGTATGCTTAATGAAGTTAATTGCTACAGTAATTTCTGGGAAATTTTGCCAGAGTCTCTTCTTGTAAAAGTAGCAATCGAAGTTTACAAAGCTTTAAATTTAAGACAAACATTCACAAGAAGCATTCACAACAAGTTCCACAAAATTTTCCACCCATTTAAACAAGGAAAACCCTAAGAGTGAGTGAGATTGGAAGCTTAGCTTGGGTTAGGGCACCTTGAAGAAGATGAAGTAAAAATCGGCTAAAATCTTGATAAAACTTTGAAAATTTTGCTAAACTTTGTTTGTTAGGATGAGGAGAGATTTTTAGTGCAAAAAGAATGAAGAAAAACGGTAGAGAAGTTAAGAGGAAAAGAGGAGAAGAAGATAGGAAAAATCAGTAAATAGTGAAAACTTGACGAGAAGAACACTTACAAGGAGGATTAGGTGACCATGTGGCTATCCATGCGGCCTCTAGGCCGCATCGATGCCCGCATGAGTCTTTGGATGGCATCAAGAGTACCCATGCAGCACCCATGAGTCTCTTTGATGCAAGAGTGGTGGTCAAATTCTATAAGAAATTATTTTCTCGGTTTGGGATACCTAGGATGATCATAAGTGACCGAGGCACTCATTTCTGCAACTCTCAGTTTGAGAAAGTACTTAAAAGGTATGGGGTATCTTAATGAGTTTCAACAGCTTATCATCCTCAAAGTAGTGGCCAAGTTGAGGTATCAAACAGGTAATTAAAGCAAATTTTGGAGAAAATTGTCAAGCATCACCGAAGATAATGGGCAGATCAGCTTGATGACGCACTCTGGGCATATAGAATAGCTTACAAGACACCTATCGGAGCAACACTGATGTGTTTGCTAACCTACAAGCACACGAATCATCAAGTAATACCTCTCGTGCGAAAACAAGAGGGTGGTATTCCCTGTGGCCCGAGAAGCTACCCTTACTTCCTTTTTACAATGTTGCTCAACTGACAGGATTTAAGAGAGTGAATTCAATACAAAGAAACTAAACAAATGAGTAATTAATGCAAATTGATGAGGACAAGGTACTAAAGTGATCACGGATGAGGATTCCCTTAGGGGCTACTAAAGTGAGTATGATGCTTGGATTAACATGCAAGTGGCTAGTTGGACCGAGAAAACCCTAGTCTTGGCCAACCCGATAGTCACGGCAATTGACCCCAATCCGGTATGGGTATTGGATACGGTACGTCTACCGCCTAAGATTCCCCCAACGATTGAAATGGGTGAAGTGATTTTCTCAAACTAGGGTTGAAGTGCAAATGAGTATTTAACCATAGGAGTGGAGGGGTACAAATACCCGATGGTCACGACGTATTTATACATATTTCCCTTCCAAGTTTGGTGAGTCTAACACTAGGGCAATGATCATACAACCTAGCATTTCCTAAGTCTTTTGATACATAGAGTTCTCATACATACCAAGCATGTAAAAAATACGAAACAATAGATCACAAACAAGCCATAAACATTAATTAGAACAAAATCATCCAAAACATCACAAGTTTGATAAGTGTCTAAATACATCACTTTTATTATGTACATTTTATTTACTTTCATGGATTTTTGTATGACTCCGATGCCCTTTACGCGTTTATTTGTTATTATTGTTTCAGGGCATCAGAAGATCATCTAGTGCGTGATTGAGCTTTGTTTTGTCATAGATCAGAGAATTTATTGAAGCTCACACGCATCCTCATGTTTCGGGCAAGAAAAGAGTGGATTTTCAGTCACCGTTCACTGGAGCACAGTTACTGTAGCACTTGCACTGTAGCAAATTTCTTGTAACACCAGTACTGTAGTAGTGTGAGGGCACTGTGCGGCCGCACACTACCCCGCACAGAGGAGACAGAACGGTGTGCGAGCTGTGTGCGGCCCACACACAGCCCACACACTCACAGGCAGAACAAGGTTTTTCTTGTTATTTAATTGCTTTCTAGGGCTTGTGAGAGGCTGTCTTTGGCCTTCATCCTCTCCACTCTTCTCCACCATCATCTCCACCATTCTCCACCATCATTCCATCAGTTTTCTTCACCATCAATGGATTGGAGAGGCGATTTGAAGATCAAGAACTCAAAGGGAGAAGAAGGAAGCACTCTAAGAACACATCAAGGGGCTCATCGGCGCGGATCCGGCGAGTCTTCGTCTCCACCTTCTAGCCTACATCTGAGGGAGTTTCTTATGAGCATTTTCATTGTTATATCTTGTATTTCTTCCTTTGATGTGGAACTAGCCTCCCAAGGTCTCCGGACTCCGGTGAACCTTGGGAGAGGAACTTGTTTGTATGGATGGATGATCATTGTTAGTTTTAAGTAATTGTTGGCATGTTTGTTGGTTTCAATCTATTGTTTTAATGTTCAACCTACAATGGATGGATTCCGTAGGTTTTGATTCTTGAATTATATATGTATGGTGGGATGCTTGCATGTATTAGGTCACACAATGATTGAAGGGGGATTCAATGTGCCAGTACACCGGAGGTTCCGGGTGCCGGTAGCTCCCCGCGAGGTTAGGGTTATTTTAGCCGAAAGTGAGAATTAGAATAACCCTAACCAAGAATCCCTATTCTCAATGACATCGTAGGGGTATCTTCTGGATAAAGGAACCTGTACTGGATTAGGGCTATACTACGGAGGTTCCGAGGTAGTCGGCATCTGAGTCTAGCGGACCAACTATAGCCAACTTAGCACTTAATTTCCTAAGTTCATCCATTCTAACTTGTTCTTCTACCGAGGGGATCCTTGCCCGAGGCCTCTAATCCTCATCGCTACTTGTCTTTCAAATTGTCTGTATGGTGTGCCTTAGTCCATTTTGTTTATAGCTTTTCTTTTATTTATTTTCGTATTTGTGTTTTTTTGACAACAACTCTTTATTCGGTAGACTAGATAGTGATTCCTGGGAGGAAGTAATAGTAGATCTTGGGGCCCTTGCGAATACGACCCTCTCGCGCTTGTGTGAGAGGTTATTACTTGATGACCCGTGCACTTGCGGCCGGGGAGTCGTGTGCTCACTTCTTTAACGTGTCGCGCGACGATCATCAAGTTTTTGGTGCCGTGACTGGTACTTGTTCGAAAATAAGAGGAAGGATCCTTAGGACTCTACTAGAAGTATTTCTACCACCTCAAGGTTGTATTCCACTAAGTGGCATAAATTGCTTCAAGAAGTGGTCGTCGGGGTCCTGTCTACCTTGTTTGGACTACAGGGCTTCGAACTAGGGGATTTGCACACACACATCATGACACAGCCGATGAATGGGCGAATAATCTCGAGTGGTACTTGCTTGGTGTTTTGAGTTTCATTCTTGCTATGATACATTCCTTTTTAGCCTGAGGATATGTATTTAGTCACTTATCAGTATCCCTGGTTTTCCATGTCCGTTTGCTTGGGGACAAGCAAATGCTTAAGTGGGGGGCATGATAAGTGCCTAAATACATCATGTTTTAGCTATGATGTTTATTTACTTTCATGCAACTTGTGTTAGGTTTCAGTGACATTTTGCGCATTTGATGTTTTATTTTTGTTTCAGGGTTTTGAGGACCAATTGCGCAAGGATGAACCATATTCGACAAGTTTCGGGCAAGAAAAGAGATGATTTTCAGGCGTCGTTCACTGTAGCGAGTTACTGTTGGAAATTCACTGTAGCAGTATGCGGGCACTGTGCGGCCCGCACGCCACCACACACACACGGGCTGAATTGGGTTTGTTTGGTTATTTAAGGGAAGCTAGGGTATTTTGGAGAGGGTCTTTGGCCACCCACTCCTCCATCGTTCTCCACCTTCATCTCCACCACCCTCCACCATCATCTCCATCATTCTCCACCATCATCACTGGATTGGAGAGGCGATTTGAAGAGTAAAACTCAAAGGGAGAAGAAGGAAGCATTCAAGGAATTCATCAAGGAGCTCTACCGACGCGGATCCGGCGAGTTTTCGTCTCCACCTTCTAGCCTACATCTAAGGGAGATTTTTATGAGCTTTGTTATTCATAATACTTTGTTTTCTTTCCTTTTGATGTGGAACTAGCCTTCCAAGGTCTCCGGGCATCCGGTGAACCTTGGGAGAAGAACATGTTTGTATGGATGGATTATCATTGTTAGTTTTAATTAATTGTTGGCATGTTTGTTGGTTTCATTCTATTGTTTTCATGTTCAACCTACAATGGATGGATTCCGTAGGTTTTTATTCTTGAATGATGCTTGTATGGCAGGATGCTTGCATGTATTAGGTCACACAATGTTTGAAGGAGGATTCAATGTACCGGTACACCGGAGGTTCCGGGTATTGGTAGCCCCGCGCGAGGTTATGGTTGTTTTAGCCGAGAGCATGCATTAGAATAACCTTAACCAATACTCCCTGTTCTCAATGACATCGTAGGGGTATCTTTTGGATAGAGGAACCTGTACTGGATTAGGGCTACACTACGGAGGTTTCGGGGTAGTCGACATCCGAGTCTAGCGGACCAACTCTAGCCAACCTTGTGCTTTAATTCCTAATTTCATCCTAATGTGTTCTTCTCCCGAGGGGATCCTCACCCGAGACCTTTAGTTCTCATTGCTACTTGTTCATTAAATTGCTTGTATGGTGTGCCTTAGTCCATTTTGTTTATAGTCTTTATTTTATTTATTTTTGTATTTTTCTATTTCTCAAACAATAATCTTTGTTTGGTAGACTAGATAGTGATACCTAGGAGGAAGTAATAGCAGATTTTGGGGCCCTTTGGAATACGACCCTCTTTTGTTCCCACGAGAGGTTATTACTTGACGATCCGTGCACTTGCGGCCGGGGAGTCGGGTGCTAGCTCTTTAGCTTGTCGTGCGCTCAGCCCATTAGTGAACTTGCTCGCAAGCCAAACAGAGGCTGCTCACGGGCAAGCTCACGCCCGTGAGCTCGGCCCGTGAGCAAACCAAAGGCTACTCACGGTTTGGCTCACGGCCATGAGCTTGGCCATGAGCCAAACTGAGAGGGCTCATGGGTGAACTCATGCCCGTGAGCTCACCCATGAGACCCTTAGGCCTTTAAGTTTAAATATCTCTTTTTGGGTCTTCATCCTATTCATCTTCTTCTCCACTCAAACCACTCACTTCCCTCTCATTTCTTCTCCATTTTCTTTCATTTTTCTTGCTTTAAAACACTCTCCTCCTCCTCTAAAAACATTTTGAGCTGAAATTTTAAAGAGAAACCACTCCATAAACCCTAGGTTCAAGGTGATCATCTCTTCTTGTGAAACTTGGGGTTTTCATGGCTTTTTGGGCTGATTTTTGCATGGATTTTTGCCTCCTTGAGTGCTATAATCTTGTGATGATGTTTTGGAATGGTTGTATTTTTGGATCATCAAGTTTTCAAACAAGACTCTTGAAAAAAATTTCCGGAATTACTGTAGCAATGCAAATTTTTCATCAATCTTTCATTTTTTTTCAAGATTGTTTTGCTTGTAACTTGTTTAATTGAGTTCCTCTTGACCTTGTAGGATGAGAATGAAGAAAGTTGCCTACAAGAGAGCCCGGAATGAACCTCCTCCGCCCCCCGAGCAACCCAAACCTAAGAAGGAAGATCACACGAACCGTTTCTCAATCCTCTCGCGCAAGAATTTTGGAACGATCAAGAAAATAGATTGGGATGTATTGAAAACCCTGGGCTTGGATGAAACAATCTTGGAACTCATCGCACACGGTGGTTGGGACAAGCTATTCTCCATTGAAGAACCTACATACAAGGAATTGACTCTCGAAGTGTTGAGCACTTTCGAGATTTATCATTTCAATCCCTTCTCTCGCCAACCTGGCTACGTATCTGATAAACGTCTAAATGTACGTATTTTATACGTACACTTGCGCATGCTTCTCATATTCTGTTGATGAATCGATGCCCTTTTAGGTCTAAATTGGTTTATTTTGTGTTTCAGGTACAAAAGAAGCCTAGGTGAGCTCAACGACGCAATTTGAGAAGAAATTGACACCGAAATCGTCGTTTTAGGTTCCCTGGCACTGTAGCAATACTGTAGCAGACTGAAGCACGAAGATTTGAAGAAAATTTTAAGTTTGGGAATCCTCACGGGCAAGCTCACGGCCGTGAGGTCATCCGCGAGCAGTTCACCGTAGGACTTACTGTAGCACTTTACTGTAGCAGTTACTGTGCAAAAATCGCATCTTTGCGGTTTCTTGCAGCCCGTATTACAGGCTCCCTCATGGGCCGTATATGGACCGTGAGGCCACCCGTGAGCTTGCCCGAACTCATCATTTAAAGGGGCTCTACTTGGGTTTTGAAGGAGAGTTTTGGAGTTCTTCTTAGGGCCTCTCACCACCACCTTCGAATTGAGGAAGAAGAAGCTCTTGGAGGGCGATCTAGGCAAGGATTTGGCAAGGAGAGCAAGGTTTTGGGAAGATCCTTCATCCTAGGGCTTTCATTTGGAGGTTGAAGACTAGGGAAGCCACCCCTTGGAGTGGCGTCTTTGGAACTTCACCGGCCTTCATCCTTTGAGGGAGTCCTTCTCATGCCTTTGTCGTTTGTTCCATGCATTTATTGTTGTATTTAGTGATCATGAGCACTTAAACCCCAAGGTCACCGGATGTAGGTGAACCTTAGGGGTGAACTTGTGATGTTTTGGATGATCTTGTTCTATACATTGTTTGTGGCTTGTTTGTGATCCATTGTTTGGTGTTTTACATGCTTGGTATGTATGAGAACTCTATGTATCAAAAGACTTAGGAAATGCTAGGTTGCATGACCATTGCCCTAGTGTTAGACTCACCAAACTTGGAAGGGAAATACATATAAATACGCTGTGACCATCGGGTATTTGTACCCCTCCACTCCTAGGGTTGAGTACTCTTTTGTATTGTAACCCTAGTTTGAGAAAACCACTTCACCCTTTGCAATCGTAGGGGAAATCTTGGGCGGTATACGTACCGTATCCATTACCCGTACCGGATTAGGGGTCGACTTCCGTGACCATCGGGTTGACCTAGTCTAGGGTTTTCTCGGTCCAATTAGCCACTTGCATGTTAGTCCAAGCCTTCCTACTCACTTTAGTAGCCCCTAAGGGAATCCTCATCCGTGACCACTCCTAGCCCTATTTCTACCCCGTATCTTGCCCTCGTATGTTTGCTTTGATTATTTACTTCTTTAACTTCTTTGCATCATATTCACTCTTTTGAATCGTATCGGTCAAACAATATTGTAATAAGGAAGTAAGGGTAGCTTCTCGGGCACCAGGGAATACGACCCCTGTGTCACGCACAGGGTATTACTTGACGACCCGTGCACTTGCGGGATAGCACTCATCAAGTTTTTGGCGCCGCTGCCGGGGATTCACGAGAAATATCCGGAAAACTTTGCGCATGTTGATTTGACCATTTTCTTGTTTTGCATTTATCATCTTTTGTATATATTCCATTATCTATCATTTTGCATTTCTATTTTTTTTTACCTCTCGTCGATTGCTAATTCTTGACTCCGGTTTTGCAAGGTACCTATTTTATGACACGTTCGAGTCAAGGAAACCTAGTTGAACCCGACAACGAAGTAGAGAGAACTTTGCATCAAAGGTTGAGAGAGTTGGGTGAGAGTTCAAGACAACGAGAACAAGAGTTTGTTGTGGAATCAAGTGAACCTACCGTTATGGCCGAACCAAGGAGGACCCTGTCTGATTATGAGCGGCCTCAATTCACCGGTGAAGAATTCAGTGTTCAGGCACCGGCGGTTCCGGCTAACAATTTTGAAATCAAGGCGAGCACGATTGGAATGATTCAGAACTCGGTTCAGTTTGACGGGTTGGCAGATGAGGACCCGCACGCTCATCTATCTCGCTTCTTGCAAATATGTTCAACCTTCAAGATAAACTCGGTCTCTGATGATGCTATTCGGCTAAGACTTTTTCCATTCAGTTTAAGGGGAGCAGCTTATAGGTGGCTCACATCCTTGGCTCCCGGCTCCATCACTACTTGGAAGGATATGGTGGAAAAATTCTTGGCCCGATACTTTCCTCCTAGCAAAGCAGCGAGGTTGAGGCAAGAAATATCATCCTTCAGGCAGGGAGATTCGGAGACACTCTTTGAAGCACTAGGCACATGAAAGGTTTAAAGACTTGTTGCGCAAGTGCCCTCACCATGGATTTCAGTCTTGGATTAGAGTGCAAATGTTCTACAATGGACTGAATTATTCAACAAGGCAACTGATTGATGCCGCAGCAGGTGGATCCTTGAGTAGCAAACTGCCTGAAGAAGCTGAAGCTTTGATTGAAAACATGGCCAGTAATGAATGCCACTGGAGTACTAGGCAAAAGGCACCAAAGGCTGCAGGGCTTTATGAAGTGAATGAAAACACAGCATTGACGGCTAAGGTTGAGGCCTTGACAAAGAATCTCTCAGACAACAATGCCTTGGTCAGTTCATTGGCACAGAAAGTTGAGCAACTGATGTTGGGGTCCAATTCTACCCCTAAGGCCGTGATGTCGTGCGACACATGTGGAGCAGGGCATGCAACATCACAGTGTCCTATATTCATTGCCCCTTCTACACCTGTGGAGTCTGTTGATTATGTTGGAGGTGGACCTAGAGGGCGGGGAAATCAATATGGTAACACATACAATCAAGGTTGGAGGAACCCCCCGAACATGCCCTGGGGTCAAGGCCAAGTTCAACAGAGGCCCCCTCCACCTCAAGCAAGCCATTACCCAGCAGCACCACAACAAGAAAGAAAGTATACCACGGAAGATGTTTTGGCCAAATTTATGATTAATACCGAGACACGGTTTCAGGGTATTGAGAAAAGAATGGATGAGTTCGGCACTGTGTTGAGGAATGTTCAGGCATCTATGCAATCTCTTGAGAACCAAGTGGGATAGCTTGCTCGAGTGCATTCTGATCGTCCTTCGGGTAGCTTACCAAGCAACACTGAAAGCAACCCGAGGGAACACCTGAAGGCTGTTACACTAAGGAGCGGAAAGCAATTGGAAGCAAGGGCCGAGACGAGCCCAAGTGCTTCTAATGATAGGGTAACCGATCTGGAAGACCCTCATTTGAACATGGGAGAATGCAAGGATGATAAGGGGAAATGTAGTGATGATGTCCACGAATCCCCGGCCCCAAAGGTGAACGAGTACAAGCCCGTGATACCTTACCCAACAAGGTTGAAAAAAGACAAGGAGGATGCTCAATTTAAAAGATTTTTGAATATATTCAAGCAACTCCACATTAACATTCCTTTGGTTGAGGCCCTCTCACAAATGCCCAAGTATGCCAAGTTCATGAAAGACCTCATCACAAACAAAAGAAAACTAGAAGAGGTGGACTCGGTGACACTATCGGGGAATTGCTCCACTTTAATTCAAAAGAAGTTGCCCAAGAAACTCAATGATCCAGGTAGTTTCAAAAGGGAAGATTTTACCTGACGCATCGGGAGGTAATGAATTCTTACCGAAATATGGCTTGAGGCGATGCCCGTTAACCTTGAATTGACCTTTTTCTGGGTGATGGGTTTCAATTACGCCTTGGGGTGAGACACTAGTGACTGTGTACGGTCCTGACCATCGCGACTTAAGCTTCCCTGGAAAAAGACGAAGTCGGGCATTGTATAGCAACACTTGAACTCCTTCCTCAAACTTCTTGCCTTGTTTACTATTTTTATCATCGTACCGCTTCACTTTGTCTTTATATATTATCGAATTCTCATAAGCCAGGGTCCTCTATTCATCAAGTTCATTCAATTGCATTTTTCTCTTCTCCCCAACTAAGTTGAAATCAAGATTTAGGAATTTGGTTGCCCAATATGCTTTGTGCTCAAGCTCTACTGGAAGGTGACATGCCTTGCCATAAACTAAGCGATACGGACTACTCCCAGAAGGTGTTTTGTATACTGTGTGATAGGCCCATAGTGCATCTTCCAAGTGATCCACCCAATCCTTGCGATGATGAGCGACGCTTTTTTCTAGGATTCTCTTGAGTTCTCAGTTAGAAACTTCGGCATGACCACTAGTTTGTGGATGATAGGCGGTAGATGTGTAATGAGAGATGCCATATCTCTTAAGAATTTTCGCAAATTGGGAATTACAAAATGTTCTCCCCGGTCACTGATGATTGTTCACGGTGTTCCAAACCTGGAGAACAAATTTTTCAAGAATTGCATAACAACTCGAGCATCACTAGATGGCAACGATTGAGCTTCAACCCAACGAGAAGCATAGTCCAACGCGGCTAGAATAAACTTGTGTCCCCGGGAATTTGGAAAAGGGCCCATGAAATCAATCTCCCACACATCAAAAACCTCACAGACTTGAATGGCGTTCTGAGGCATCTCATCCCGACGTGATATGTTCCCAGTTCTTTGGCAGCGGTCACAAGACTGAATGTGCTTCTGCATGTCCATGAAGATAGTGGGCCAGAAAAACCCAGCATCAAGAATCTTTTTAGCTGTTCGATTGGTGCTATAGTGTCCCCTAGTTGGCCCTTCATGACAATGTTTAATAATGTCCATCCCTTCTTGTTGTGACACGCACCGCCTAACCACTTGATTGGCACAAATGCCAAATAAGTAGGGTTCCTCCCAAATGTGATGCTTAAGATCAGCGAAAAACTTCTTCTTCTGTTGGTAACTGAACCACTTTGGAAGGATGCCCGCTGCTAAATAATTAGCAATGTCTGCGAACCAGGGTTGATCTTCTTCTTGAGTCACCTGAACACGGAACAGTAGTTCCTCCGGAAAGGAGTCATTTATCTCACCCTCCATAGTGGATGATGAGTAGTTGTTCTCAAGTCAAGATAAATGATCAGCAGCTAAATTTTCAGCGCCCCGCTTGTCTTTGATTTCCAAGTCAAATTCCTGAAGCAGGAGCACCCAACGGATCAAACGTGGCTTAGCATCAGTCTTGCTAAGGAGATATCTAAGTGCTGAATTATCAGTGTAAACCACTACTTTGGAAAGCACCAAATAAGGCCTGAACTTGTCGAAAGCAAAGACCACTGCAAGGAGTTCCTTTTCAGTGGTAGTATAATTTTCCTGAGACCCGGTGAGAGTTTTGCTTGCATAATAAATAGGATGGAAATGATTGTCTTTCCTTTGTCCCAGAACTGCTCCCACTACAAAATCACTAGCATCACACATTAATTCAAATGGTAGCTCCCAGTTTGGTGCGACGAGGATAGGTGCCTGGATAAGTTGATTCTTTAGAGTAGTGAAAGCAGTCAAGCACTCTAGGGTGAAATTGAACGGCACATCCTTCTCAAGGAGCATAGTCAATGGTTTTGTAATCTTAGAAAAATCTCTTATAAATCTCGTGTAAGACCCGACATGCCCCAGAAAACTTCTAATTGCCTTGACAGAAGCCAGAGGAGGGAGCTTCTCAATGGCAAAGATTTTTGCCTTGTCTACTTCAATGCCATCACCTGAAATTTTATGTCCCAAAACTATCCCTTCCTTTACCATGAAGTGGTATTTTTCCCAGCTCAGCACTAAGTTGGTGTCCTCACATCGTTCTAAAACACGCTCCAAGTTCTTCAAACACAAGTCAAATGAGCTCCCATATACAGAAAAGTCATCCATGAACACTTCCATCATGTTTTCAACCATATCCTCGAAGATAGCAAGCATGCATCTCTGAAATGTGGCAGGGGCATTGCACAACCTGAAAGGCATTCTGCGATAAGCAAACGTACCATAAGGACAGGTGAAGGTAGTTTTTTCTTGGTCTTCAGGAGCTATGGGAATTTGGAAATATCCGGAAAAACCATCTAGAAAGCAATAATACTCATGTCCGGCCAATCTTTCGAGCATCTGATCAATGAATGGAAGAGGGAAGTGATCCTTGCGAGTGGCGTCATTGAATTTCCTGTAATCAATACAGACTCTCCAACCAGTGACCTACCTAGTAGGGATGAGCTCGTTCTTCTCGTTGGTCACTACCGTCATGCCCCCTTTCTTTGGTACCACCTGGGTGGGACTGACCCAAGCACTATCAGAGATTGGGTAGATTATGCTGGCGTCTAGCAGTTTGATCACTTCAGCTTTCACCACTTCTTTCATATTCGAGTTCAACCTCCTTTGTGGGAGGGGTGACGGCTTGTGGTTGTCTTCCATTAAAATTTTATGAGTACAGAAAGATGGGTTTATCCCCCTGATGTCTGAAATTTTCCATACCAAAGCCCGCTTGTGTTTCTTTAAAACCTTTAAGAGTTTATCCTTGTTCTCTGCTGATAGGCTAGATGAAATTATGACCGGTAGCCTTGAATTCTCTTTAAGAAATGCGTACTCAAGGTGCGGGGGTAATTCTTTCAACTCCAATTCTGGTGGTTCATCGATAAATGGCTTTAGCCTGTTCATGTTATCTTATTGTATTCTCTCAAATTCTTCCATTTCATCTGTGGAGCTTTCTGATTCAGATTCCCTTTTCATCTCATACACAAACTCTTTAGACTGTACAGGGCTAGTATACTCATCAACTGTACTCGGCTGTTGGTCATGAGTCCTACCTCTTGCAAAATCTAAACACTCGGATTTATTCATGAACTGAGAGAAAATCTCATTGTTCTGAGGTTTCTTTCTTTCTGATCCAGAATGCTTAAGTTAAAGATCTCATAATGAACCAAAAACTGCCTTGCCCATTAATTCAAATAATGAGAGGCAGGTTTTCTCAAGTATAAATCCATCGATGCAAAGAGTAATAATGAAGCACCTGGAAAACAAAAATTAGAAATATATTAGTTGATATGTACAAAAGATAGAAAATAAAAGCAAGAAAAGATGGATAATTACAAATGAAAGTGAAGTGACTAGAGCAATGATCCAAAAGTTTTCCTAGTATTCTCGGATGGTCCCTGGCAACGGCGCCAAAAACTTGATGAGCGAGCGCGCGACTCCCCGGCCGCAAGTGCATGGGTCGTCAAGTAATAACCTCACAAGGAGGATCGTACTCCCTACGGCCCGAGATCTACTATTACTTCCTTTTGGAAGTCACTTTCTAGTCGATCGAAACAAGGTTGAAGCAATATTAAAATAATAAAAACAAGTAAAGAAATGCAAATAAAATAAAGCTCAATCCGGAATAAAAATAGAGACGAAGAAGCCAATAATTAGGGAAGGACTCGGGCGAGGATTCCCCAGGGAGGAGACTAAATACGAATGATCATGGGAATAAAAAAAAGCTAGGGTTGGCTTGGTTTTGGTCTGCTAGACTCGGATGTCGACTACCCCGGAACCTCCTTAGTGTAGTCCTAATCTAGTACTGGTTCCTCTATCCAGAAGATACCCCTATGATGTCAATGAGAACAAGGAGTCTTGATTAGGGTTAATCTAATGCACACTCTCGGCTAAATTAACCCTAAACGCACGGGAGGCTACTAATACCCAGAACCTCCGGTGTATTAATACATGAAACCCTGTTTAACTCATCAAGTGACCAAATACAAGCTAGCATCCCGCCAAACAAGTATCATTCAAAATCAATTCTATGGAAACCATCCATTGTAGAATGAACAACAAGATGATGAATTAAAACCAAACAACCAAAGCAACTCAATCATTCAAAGCAAATAAAGATCATTCATACAAAGTCTCCTCCCAAGGTTCACCGGGAGCCCGGTGGCCTTGGGAGATTTAGTTCGGCATCACAAAATCAAGGAGCTCATCATACAAAGATTCCATCAAACAAAAACAAGAAAAACTCCCTCAAAGATGTCGGCTAGGGTTGATGGTGTAGCTCCTCGGATCCCCGCCGGCAAGCCCTTTGATGCTTGTCAACATTCTCCCCTTCTTCTCTCCTTTAAATCTGACCAGAAATCCCTCCAAAGATGAAGAAAGTGGTGTATGGTGGAGTGGAGGCCGGCAGAGAGCAAGAATCCCCAAAGAATATCTCTCAAAAGCCCTCAGATCTGCTTAAATACCCCAAGGGTGTGCGGGTACTGTGCGGGCGGCACAGTGGCCGCACAGCCTTCTGTCTGTGGTGTGCGGCCACTTTGCGGACCGCACAGTGGCCGCACACGGCCGACAAGATCGGCTCCGTGTGCGGCGCGTCAGCTTCTGGGGTACTCCAACTCTTCGTTTCTTCTTCAATCATCCCCGAAATGACACAAATATTGTTTAATCTCGCGCACTTGGTCCTCGAAACCCTGAAACAAAAATAAAAACATCAAGTGCGCAAAATATCATCGAAAATACACAAAAGTTGCACGAAAGTACAAGAACATCATCGCTAAAGCATGATGTATTTAGGCACTTATCACCTTGACCCCACCACTATCTCGTTTACCATCAACTGATCCACCAGTGACCTCAGAGCCAGCAGCAGTAACACCTGAGTCAGCGACACAGGACACTAACACTTATGCATCATAGTTTCTTTTAGTTTTTCTTTCTTTTGCAGTTTTCATATTATTTTGGACTTGTAGCACTCAGAAAGGACTCTTCCTCTGAGTTTATCCTTATTTTTCTTTTATTTGCCTCGAGTTGTATTTAATTCCACTATCTTTATATACTCGAGTTTTTTATTTTGATTTCTTCATGAGCTATACTGAACTCTTGTGTATGTGTGCAGATGGTCTTGGATGTAAGGAATTTAAGGAATAAGTCATAGGCACGGTCATGAGACCTTGTGTGCTCCACAAACCATTGAGACTCAACTCTCAATGAACCTAACTCAATCAAACGCAACACTTGGAGTTCAGGGGAGTAATGTTTCAACTGCCCACTTCCACACTAATTATTTTTTATTGTTTTACTTTTGATTGTGCTTGCATGCATACATTGGGGATAATGTACATCTTAAGTGTGTGGAGAAGTTCACTTTGCACACACTTTACTTGTGCGCTCAGTTGCTTATGCTCATATAGCCTATGGCGGTTCACCTTAGTTGCAACGTTTGTATTCCGCTACCTCACGACTCACCCTCTCAACCCTCTTCAATCTTAAGTAGTCTAACCCTATAGGAGATGTCATACCTCCAAAGGATAACCTAGATTGTTCTCAACTCTAGTGTCACGGCTAAGGGAAAACAATTACAAGAAACAATTAAGATTGAAACTCGAATTTATTCATCAATAATGGAAAAGCATAATAACAATGTCATAAAAACATAATAACCCTAGGGTTTATAAGTATGAATACCAACAAGGGCTTTAGATCCTCATGGAGCTATATAAGTCTATCAAAATATGAAAGTAAACACAAATTGAAAGCATTGATGAAAACCCCTTTGCGTATGATATGGCCGTGGTCTTGTGCGGCCGCTGGATGTCGATGACGATGCCGATGATGCGCTCCGAACCTCCACAAAGTTCTCTCAGAAACCTTAGCCGCGCTTTCTAGAAGTTGGGAGAAAATATTGGGAAAAAGTTGTCAAAAGTCTCCAAAATGGGATTTCACACGGCCGTGTCGAATTTCCACACGCCCATGTGAAATTTGTGGGTTGCTGAATTTTGGTCACACGGCCATGTGGAATTTTCACACACCCGTGTGAACTCTCTGGATTTCTGAATTTCGGCTGAAAGTGAATAGCAGCTTGCTATAGTGTTTTGCTACAACAACTTTCTACATTGCTGCTACAGTACTTCACTGAAACGCTCCCGAAGTCACTGTTCTTCATCGAGGCCATTGAATTGGGCACACAATCAATGGTAGATCATGCCGATTGCTTCAATTCTTCTTATTGGTAAAGTTCTCCTAAGCTACACGAGTTAGACTTATTATGAGCGTGACTGCCCTTGTGCCCCTCCAAAGGAGGTTGGCACACACTCACAAGTCTAAGCTCTTGCCTTGTTCCTCGCTTGGTCCAAAAACTCCCCAACAATGGCAAACACGATCTAACTTCATTCTTCTTCTTCAAAACAGCTCCACAAACCCAAAATGCACAAAAGCACACAAATGCACACAATTTAGTGATAAAATCTGATAAAAGATATGCTCATTGTAAGATAATAATGCTTCGCGGTACTATAACACAAGCACTTATCAAACTCCGCCACACTTAAGCTTTTGCTTGTCCTCAAGCAAAGATAACCTGTGAAAGTACTTCGGAAGAACAACTGAAAGTGCTCAGCTTTAGGTTCACCACAAGTGTGCAAAAGAAGCATTCTACAAGGGGAAATCAAAACATTGCATAAAGATATCAATGCTCTAGCTAAAAACTCGAATAAAAAAGAACAATCAACTCGAAAATGTGTAAGTGTGTGTGGACTCACTCAAGACAACCCAAAAAGTACTCCTAAAACTTTTGTTAAAAAGGACTTATTTATATACAAAAGAAAGAAAGTAGTAGCTTCACACAACCTCTAAGGTAGCCCTTTCCTAGGCGGCCGCCAAAGGTGGCTTTCACGCTTTCGAGGAGGTAGCTCTTTCTACCGGAGTGGTAGTTTCATGCATCCCATGAGATAGCTCTTTCTCTCATTAGGGCACAACTTGTATCTGACTTATGAAAGTAGCTACATACTTCATAGGTGGTAGCTCTTTCCACCCAAAGGCACAAATAAAGCAAAGCAAATTGACACGACGCCTTGCGAGTGTCCTGCAAGTGCACAGGTTTGTCAAAGTAATAAATTTATTCCGGTGAGTGGGTAGTCGAATCAACAGGGAATAAGGACTTAAAACACAAGATTTCACAATTTAGCTATGCGGCGTACAAAAAGAGAGAATAGAATCGATAAGTGAATATGAAAACAATTAAAATGAGATGAGAATTTAAATAGAGAGATGGAAGGTAAGAAAGTGCAAGTAGAACTAAATAGAGAAGAACTAGCAATGGATGAATAGGATATCTGGACAAGATACTTCTAGGACTTATGTTTCTAGTGCAAGACTATACTATTATACTTTTCCTATTGATGTTAATTGAGTCGAGGATATCTTTAAACACATGGTCCCAAACCTAAAGTCAACCGTGACTAACCCCAACACTATGCCCTGGCATTAGGCTTCCTTACGACTGATAAGTGCTTGTGTTATAGTAACGCGAAGCGTTATTATCTTACAATGAACATATCTTTTATCAGATTTTATCACTAAATAGTGTGCATTTGTGCATTCTTATGGATTGTAGGTTTGTGAAGCTAATTTGGAGAAGAAGAACGAAGTTTGATCGTGTTCGCCATTGTTGGGAGGTTTTTGAACCAAGCAAGGAACAAGGCATGAGATTAGACTTGTGAGTGTGTGCCAACCTCCTTTGGAGGGGCACAAAGGCAGTCACATTCACAACAAGTCTAACTTGTGTAGCTTAGGAGAACTTCGCCAAGAAAGAGACTTGAAGCAATCGGCATGATCTACCATTGATTGTGTGCCCAATTCAATGGCCTCGAAGAAGAACGATGGACTCGGGAGCGTTTCGGCGAGTATTGTAGAAGCACTGTAGCTTGTTATTGTAGCAAAAACACTGTAGCAAGCTACTGTTCACTTCGGCCGAATTTCTGAATTCCAGAGAATTCACACGGGCGTGTGGAATTAACACACGACCGTTTGAATCAATTTTTCAGCAGACAGAAACTTCACGCGCCCGTGTGTTAATTCCACAAGGCCGTGTGAAGTCCCGATAAGTCCAAAATTTAAAGCCGTACTCAGCATTATAAAAGCCCGATTTGGAGACTTTTGACATATCTTTTGACCTATCTTTCTCCCCAAATTCTGGAGATTGCTGCTAGGCTTTCGGAGATGACTTTGTGGAGGATCGAAGCCCGTCATCGGCATCGACATCGATGTTCGACGGCCGCACAAGACCATGGCCACAACATACGGAAGTGGGTTTTGATCAATGCTTTTGTTTTGTTGTTTCTTTTATATTTTGATGAACATGTATAGCTCCATGAGGAGCTAAACCCCTCGTGGGTATTCGGACTTGTAAACCGTAGGATTATTATGTTCCTACGACATTATTAGTATGCCTTTCCATTATTGATGAATAAATTCGAGTTTCAATTTTAATTATCTAGTGCTATTGATTTCTCTTAGCCGTGACACTAAGGATTGAGAACAATCTAGGTTATACTTTGGAGGTGTGACAACTCCTATAGGGTTAGACTACTTAAGATTGAAGAAAGTTGAGAGGTAGAGTTGTGAGGTAGCGATGTATCCCTTTTCTTTCCGATGTGATTTCTCCCTACCTCCATTTTCTTGATTTATTAGCAGTCGAAATAGAGTGAAGTGCTAGAAAGATAAACTCCCCTGGGGCTTAGTTGCGCAAGTGACAGCGTGAAGGTTTGACGTGAATCCTACGCACTGGGGCTTAATTTAGACTAGGGTTCTTTCACCTGGACCAAAGGGTTAGAACTATACATAGGAACAAGTTTTATCACTAGGGATCCCTAAAGCTTAAAGCAATCCCACGTAGTGTTAGGCTTAGGTAGAAATACTCCCCTGGGGCTTAGTTGCGTGAGCGACAGAGTGAAGGGTTGACGTGAATCCTAATGTCAGGACATAGTGTTGGGGTTAGTCACGGTTGACCTTAGGTTTGGCACCGTGTGTTTAAGGATATCCTTGACTCAATTAACATCAATAGGAAAGTATAATAGCATAGTGTTGCACTAGAAGCATAAGTCCTAGAGGTAACTTGTCCGGATACCCTTTTTGATTCATTGTTGGTCTTTCTCCTTCTTCCTTTACTTGCACTCTCTTGTCTCCCATCTCTCTATTTACTTTCCTATCTCTTATTTTAATTGATTCCATAATTCTCTCATCAAACCCATTATCACTTTTCGTACACCGCATAACTAAATAGCAAATTCTTGTGTTCCAAATCCCTATTCCCTGTGGATTCGACTACCCACTCACCAGGATAATTTTATTACTTCAACAAGCCTGTGCATTTACGGGACAAACGCAAGGGGTCGTGTCAATGACCCTTGACTCTCGTTGACCTGTCAACTAAGCCCCAGGGTAGTCTATCTTCCAAAACCTCACACTATGTGGGATTGCTTTAAGCTCTAGGGATTCCTAGTGATAAAACCTTTTCCTATGTATAGTTCTAACCTTTTGGTCTAGGTGGAAGAACCCTAGTCTAAATTAAGCCCTAGTGCTTAGGGTTCACGTCAACCCTTCACTCTGCTGCTCGTACAACTAAGCCCTAGGGGAGTTCCTCTCCTAGCACTTCATTATATCTCGACCGCGTTTATCAAATATCCCCACACTTAAGCGTACAGTTACGCGTTTATCAAACATCCCCCACACCTAAGCGTTTGCTTGTCCCCAAGCAAACAAACATGAAGAACAGGGGTAAGAAGATAAACGACTAACTGTACGACCTCAAGTTCAACAGTAGAGGACCCCACAAGCACAAATAGAAGGAAAGACAGAGAATGAGTTGTTCTGTTGGCAACTGGGTAAGGATAGTCCTGTTTCATCTAAAGTGCACTGTTGAGTGTGTGCTGACTTCCAACCTCAACCTCCATACCATGGATCACCCAAAGATGTCCAATCACTCCACACACAATGCAATCGGCATTAATCTGTTAAAGGCACCATCAATACCTAGTTAAGAGTCCTTCGGGTCCTGAATAAAACTTTGGCTCTCAAGTGGCTGTGCAACAGGCTCCAAGGGATACAGACAAGATGCTATATTCTTTACTTACATATATACATAGGGTTTTTTTTTTCTAAGTCCGACTAACGTAGCCTGCACAAAAAATCTTTTGGACGGATGCACATGCTGCCCAACCACAAGATCCACCCATCCTACTTGATTACAGTCCACATAGACGCATTCATGCGGTACTAGCAGAGGAATACTATCATAGACTGCACATTTTTTTTGTTTATATATATATACATATTATCTCATATCCACTGGTATAAAACCTGTTAAACAAACTCACTTGAGTACAAAGAAAACAACAAAGGACCTCAAAGGCTCTTAAAAAGGCATTGAAAGTAGACTTTAACATTTTAATGCCAAAACATTGTAATGGGTTAGTTGGAGTGTATGAGGTGAAAGTAAATGTGAAAAAGTCTATCAGTGCACTAAAGATAAAGCAGGATATCATTTAGGTACAATAGTAAAATACAACTCATAACTGTCTATCCTTCATGCTAGGAAGTCCTAAACTAAGTGTCATTGCTATCATCGGTAAAATAAGCATGCAATAATGGCAAAGTACTCCATCCCCACACCTAGAATCATACATTATCCCTAATGTACATGAATCAGCAGAACATGGTGATAGGTATGCAATAAAAATAAGGAGATGAAGCAAGGAGACTTCCGTAATTAGTTGATGCTATGAATCCAAAGAGAACATGGGTCATGGTAAGTCACTAGGGCCATGAAGTGTGAAGCATCCTCAACGATCAGTCCTGAAAGCAACATGAAAAATACACTAAAAAAAATTGATGATCATGAAAACACCCTAAAAACTCATGTAAAACAAAGCTGAAACCACTAACAACCATTGAAAACATGGAATTTGATCCGTCACAATGAATCAAAAATTAAAGAACACATGGCAACCATTGAAGATCATGATAAAAAAAAATTGAGAAAGATAGCTAAACAACCACAACCACACACTAAAAATTCAAAGAACAACAATCACTAACACTTTAAAAATATGAAAAACACACAAATACACAAACTAAAAGTACAAAAATGAACTTACGAGGAATTCAAATGCTTGGGTTGCCTCCTAAGGATTGCTTGTTTAGCGTCTTTAGCTCGACGTCTCTTACCTCGTCATCATGGTGGATCAAAGGAAGTCGAATTACCTCCAACCTTGTGTGAAATGTTGTTCCTCGAGAAATAATGTTTCAACCGGTGACCACTGACCTTAAAGATTCCAATTTGTGAATGAGATATCTCGACGGCGCCGTGAGGAAACACTTGAGTGACGGTGTAGGGGCCATGCCATCCTGATTTTAACTTCCCGGGGAATAATTTTAATCTTGCATTAAATAGTAATACTTGGTCCCCGGGTTGGAAACACTTGGCTTGTTTAATATGCCCGTCATGGTATTCCTTCATTCTCTCCTTATACCTTATCGATGTGTCATACGCCAAGGATCGCCATTCCTCTAACTCATTTAATTGGAGTTTTCGCTTGCGACTGATAAGTGCTCGTGTTATAGTAATACGAAGTATTATTATCTTACATTAAGCATTACTTTTATCAGATTTTATCATTACTTTGTGTGCATTTGTGTGCTTTTGTGCATTGTAGGGTTGTGGAGCCAATTTGGAGAAAAAGAAGCAAGAATAGGTTATGTTCGCATTATTGAGGAGTTCTCAGACCAAGCAAGGAACAAGGCATGAGTCTAGACTTGTGGGTGTGTGTCAACCTCTATTGGAGGGGCACAAAGGCAGTCATATTCACAAAAGTCTAACTCGTGTAAAATTGGAGAAATTCGCCAATGAAGAGAAATGAAGTAATCGACATAATCTACCATTGATTGTGTGCCCAATTCAACGGCCTTGATGAAGAACGATGAATTCGGGAGCATTTCGGCGAAGTACTGTAGATAATTACTGTAGCAAAACACTATCTGCCGGAAATCAGCAAAACAGAATTTCCACACGCTTGTGTGGAATTAACACACGGGCGTGTGGAAATTCTGCAGCCCGTGTGGAAAATCCACAGCGGCGTGTGGAACTCCGATTTCAGCCCGATTTTAGCCTATAAATAGCCCGTTTTCAGATCTAGTTGGGCACCCATCCCTTCTATCTCTTGCTTATCTTTTGTGGGCTTTTAGCTAGGGTTTGGAGAGGTTCTTGGAGGTCTTTGGAGGAGATTATACGGCATTGGCATCGACATCTATTGGGGGAGCTTTCGTCGGCATCGATTCGGCTAGGTGTGCCCTAGGCTTGACAAGGGATTCATTGGAGAAGACATGCGGCTCCACAAGACCATCGATACAATCTACAAGGGGGTTTTCTTTATGGTTTTCATGAATATGTTCTTAAACCCTTTATTGATTTTATATTGCTCTATGGAGAGCTAAACCATAATGGGTATTTGGACTTGTAAACTCTAGGATTATTATGTTTCTATGACATTGATATTATGTTTTTCCATTATTGATGAATAAATTCGAGTTTCAATCTTAATTATCTATTGCAATTGGTTTCCCTTAGCCGTGACACTAGGGTTGAGAACAATCTAGGTTATCCTTTGTATGTGTGACAACTCCTATATGGTTAGACTACTTAAGATTGAAGAGGGTTGAGATGGTGAGTCGTGAGGTACCAAAGAGTCCCCTTTCCCCTCCGGTGTGATTTCTCCCTACCTCCGTATTCCTTGATTTCTTAGCAGTCGAGATAGAGTTATGTGCTAGGCGATAAACTCCCCTAGGGCTTTATTGCGCAAATACCAAAGTATAGGGTTGAAGTGAATCTTAGCACCGGGACTTAATTTAGACTAGGGTTCTTCCACCTGGACCAAAGGGTTAGAACTATATATAGGAACAGGTTTTATCACTAGGAATCCCTAGAGCTTAAAGCAATCCCATGTAGTGTTAGGCTTAGGAAGATAGACTCCCCTGGGGCTTAGTTGGTAGGTCAACGAGAGTCAAGGGTCGTAGTGAATACTAATGCCTGGGCATAGTGTTGGGGTTAGTCACGGTTGACCTTAAGTTTAGGACCGTGTGTTTGAGGATATCGTCGACTCAATTAACATCAATAGGAAAGTATAATAGCATAGTCTTGCACTAGAAGCATTAGTCCTAGGGGTAACTTGTCCGGGTACCCCATCTTTATATCGATTACCTCTCCTACCCTTATTACTCTTCTTGCATTCTTTTATTTTCTTTTACATTTACATATATATACCTCTTTCATCATTGACTTCTTTAATAGCTAAATAGTGATAACAGTTGTTTTTGAACACTATTCCCTATGGATACGACTACCCACTCACCAGGGTATTTTATTGCTTCGACGACCCGTGCACTTGCCACACACGCAAGGGGTGTGTCAGCGACCACACAAATGAGGATCAAAGTTGAGTTGCCTTATGGCCCAATAAGCCTTGTGCTATAATTCAACTGGCAAGTGACATATTTTTCCATAGACCAATCTATATGGTGTTGTCCCAATAGCTGTCTTGTATGCTGTTCTATACACCCAGAGTGCATCATCAAGCTGATCGGCCCAATCCCTCCTATGGTGCCTAACTGTTTTCTTAAGGATGCGCTTCAATTCCCTATTTGATACCTCCACTTGACCACTGGTTTGCGGGTGATAAGCAGTTGAGATTCTGTGAGACACACCGTATCATTTCAAAACCTTCTTAAACTGAGAGTTGCAGAAATGAGTGCCCCGGTCACTAATGATTGTCCTGGGTGCCCCGAACCGAGAAAAAAATTTTTTTAGGAATTTCATAACAACACGTGCATCACACAATTGGAGGGCCTATGTTTCCACCCACTTGGAGACATAGTCCATTACCACCAGGATATATTTGTTGCCCTGCGAGCTAGGAAACTGTCCCATGAAGTCGATTCCCCAAACATCAAATACTTCGCATGCTTGCTTCCATGATTGAGGCATTTCCTCTCTTTTTGAGATATTATCCATTCTCTGGCACTTGTCACAATGTTGCACCAATGTTTGTGCATCTTGGAACATAGTCGGCCAATAAAACACTGCATTGAGGGCTTTCCTAGCAGTCCGGTTCCCACTATAGTGACAACCTGTCGGCCCAGAATAACAATGCTTCAAGATATTTTGCCCTTCCCCTAGTGAAACACACCTTCTTACAATCTGATCCGAGTAGACTCTGAATAAATGGGGATCCTCCCAAATATAATACCTCAGGTCGGCAAAGAACTTCTTCCGTTGTTGGTGAGTGAGCCACTTGAGGAATGTTTTCGCAGCTAGATAGTTAGCAAAGTCTGCGAACCACTTAGTCTCATCTGTTACTACTACCTGAATACTACATAATTGTTCCCCAGGAAATGAGTCATTAATTTCTCTCTTTTCCAATACGTCGTCATTGGGACCCTCAAGGCGGGAAAGGTGGTCAGCAGCTAAGTTTTCTGCCCCCCTTCTTATCTCTTATCTCCAAATCGAATTCCTAAAGAAGTAGCACCCAGCAGATCAGTCGAGGCTTGGCATCCGACTTGCTCAACAAATACTTTAGGGCAGAATGGTCAGTGTGGAGAATTACCTTGGACAACACCAAATATGACCGGAACTTGTCAAATGCAAAAACTACTGCCAAAAAAATCCTTCTCGATAGTGGAATAGTTCTCTTGAGCATCATTCAAAGTTTTACTTGCATAGTATATAGGATGGAAGTGTTTGTCCCTTCGTTGCCCAAGCATTGCACCAACAGCATAATCGCTCGCATCACACATCAGCTCAAATGACAAACTCCAGTCAGGGGAAATAATAATTAGTGCTTCTATCAGTTTCTCCTTGAGGGTTAAGAAGGCTGACACGACCACTTGCCTGTATCCCTCAAGTACACGGGTTTGTCTAAATAATAAAATTTACCCCGGTGAGTGGGTAGTCGAATCTACAGGGAATAGGGAGTTAAAATATGAGATTTCACTATTTAAGCTATGTGGAGTATGGAAAGATAAGAATAGAATCGATGAGTGAATATGGAAGCAAATATAATAAAAGATAAGAAATCGAATAGAAAGATGGAAGATAAGAAAGTGCAAGTAAAAGAGAATAGAGAGAAACTGGCAATGGATGAAATAGGGTATCCGGACAAGCTACCTCTAGGATCTATGCTTCTAGTGCAAGATGATGCTATTGTACTTTCCTATTGATGTCAAATAAGTCGAGGAAATCCTTAGATACACGGTCCCAAACCTAAGGACAACCATGACTAACCCCAACATTATGCCCCGGTATTAGGATCTATGCTTCACTCTGTTACTCGCGTAAATAAGCCCCAGGGGTGTTTATCTACCTAAACCTCACACTATGTGGGATTGTTTTAAGTTCTAGGGACTCCTAGTGGTAAAACCTGTTCCTATGTGTAGTTCTAACCCTTTGGTCCAAGTGGAAAAACCCTAGTCTAGATTAAGCCATAGTGCGTAGGATTCACTTCAACCCTTCACTCTGTTACTTGTGTAACTAAGCCCCAGTGGAGTTTATATACCTAGCACTTCACTCTATCCCGACCGTTAAGAAATCAAGGAAATTGAGGTAGGGAGAAACAATATAGGAAGGGAAAGGGGACGCTTCACTACCTCACGACTCACCCTCTCAACTCTCTTCAATCTTACATAGTCTAATCCTATAGGAGTTGTCACACCTCCAAACGACAACCTAGATTGTTCTCAACCCTAGTGTCACGTCTAAAGGAAAACATTAACAAGATGAATTCAAGATCGAAACTCAATTTTTATTCACCAATAATGGAAAAGCATAATGACAATGTGAAAGAAACATAATAACCCTAGAGTTTACAAGTCTGAATTCCCACAAGGTGTTTAGCTCCTCACGGAGCTATACATATTCATCAAAATATGAAAGAAAGCACAAAGTAAAGACATCGATGAAAACCCCCTTGCGTATGGTGTGGCCGTGGTCTTGTGCGCCGCCGGACATCGGTGACGATGCCGATGATGCGCTCTAAACCTCCACGAAATCCTCTCCAAAACCCTAGCCACACTCTCCAGAAATTGGGGAGAGAGGTAGGTAAAAAGATATTTTAAAAGTCTCCAAAATCGCTCTTTATAATGTTGAGTGCGGCTTTAAAAATCGGACATATCGGGACTTCACACGGCCGTGTGGAATTTCCACACGGGCGTGTGAAGTTTCTGGCTTGTGGAAAATTAATTCACACGGCCGTGTGGAATTTCCACAAGCCCTTGTGAATTCTTTGGAATTCTGAATTTCGGCCGAAGATGAACAGTAGCTTGCTACAGTATTTTCACTACAATATTTACTACAGTAATTATCCCGAAACGCTCCCGAATTCGTCGTTCTTCATTGAGGCCGTTGAATTGGGCACACAATCAATGGTAGATCGTGTCGATTGCTTCAAATCTCCTAATTGGTGAAGTTCTACTTGTTAGCATGAGTTAGACTTATTGTGAATGTGACTACTGCCTTTGTGCCCCTCCAAAGGAGGTTGGCACACACTCACAAGTCTCTACTCATGCCGTGCTCCTTGTTTAGTCTAAGAATCTTCCTAACAATGGCGAACACGATTTAACTTCGTTCCTTTCCTTTACTTTATCTTCACAACCCTGCAATGCACAAAAGTAAACAAATGCACACTTTTTAGTGATAAAATCTGATTAAATTAATGCTCATTGCAAGATAATAACGCTTTGCATTACTATAACACGAGCACTTATCAAATCCCCCCACACTTAAGCTTTTGCTTGTCCTCAAGCAAAATAGAACGTGAAAGTAGTTGGGAAGAACAATTGAAAGTGCTCGGTCTTAGGATCACCCAAAGTATGCAAAAGAGGCATTCTATAAGGGGAAATCAAAACATTGCATAAGGTTACCAATGCTCTAGCTAAAAACTCGAATCAAAAAGGATAAAAAAAACTCAAAAATGTGTTAGTGTGTGCGATTTCACTCAAGAGAACCAACGAGTACTCCTCAAACTTTTGTTAGAATGGACTTATTTATATACAAAAAACAAAAATAAAAAGGAAAGAAAGTAGTAGCTTCACACATCCTTGAAGGTAGCCCTTTCCTATGCGGCCGCCAAATGTGGCTTTCACACTTTCGAGGAGGTAGCTCTTTGTGCCGGGGTAGTAGCTTTCACGCATCCCATGAGATAGCTCTTTCTTTCATTAGGGCATAACTTGTATCCGACTTATGAGAGTAGCTACATACTTCATAGGTGGTAGCTCTTTCCATCCCAAATGCATATAACAAAGCAAATATTCACAACTCATATATTTATATATATTTTCATTTTTTCTGTATTTTCATATTATTACTTTTTATGCATTTTCCAAAGTAAAACTAAAAACGATGATAAATTTGTATTTAAAAACTTCAAGATTGAGTTTCCAAAAGATTCCAAGAGTGAGTTATGCAATATGAGATAATCGAGAAAAAATTTCCTAAAATTCAAGTAGAAACTAGAGCATGATAGAACACAATGTTAAAAATTCTCCTAAACTCTAAGAATACAACCGTTGCAACTGAGGTGAACTGCCATAAGCTATATGAGCATGAGCAATTGAGCGCACAAGTAAAGGTGTGTGCAATGTGAACTCCCCCCCAAACTTAAGATGTACATTGTCCCCAATGTACGCATGCAAGCACAATACAAGTGAAAAAAATTTTTTAAAACAATTAGTGTGGAAGTAGGCAATTGAAACATTACTCCCCTGAACTCCAAGTGTTACGTTTGATGGAGCTAGGTGCATTGAGAGTTGAGTCCCAATGGGTTGTGAAGCACACACGGTCTCATGACCGTGCCTATGACTATTCCTTAGATTCCTTTCATACAAGACCATCTGTCCACACACACACACACACAAGGGTTCAGTATAGCTCAATAAAAACTCGAGTATATATAAAGATAAAGTAATGAATACAACTTAAGATAAAAGAGAAAACAAAATTAGGGATAAACTCAGAAGGAGGATCCTTTCTGAGTGCTACAAGTCCAAAATAGAATGAAAAGTACAAAGAATGAAATCAAAAGACAGTAAAAACTAAAACTATGATGCCTCAGCGTCGGTGTCCTGTGTAGTAGCCTCTGGTGCTGCTGGAGCTAGTGCAGGTGGATTTGCTGCTGTGGGAGCCCGAGAAGGTGGTGGTGGAGTAGGGCCCGAGCTGGTGATGACACAGCCTGCTTAAGTAAACACTGAATGGTATCAAGCCGTGCCATCGTCTCAGTATGCTGTGCTATCTGTGTGGCTCTGACCTCGGCCAACTCTGTCTGAAGGACACCCACGGCGCTCTCGAGGCGCTCCAGTCTATCCTGGCCTCGAGAGGGCGAGAACATGCGCACCGGAGGTGACTCCGGTGCTGCGGGTGGTGCATGTGCCTCTGTATCTGCTAGGGGTGGCTCTAAGGCTGGCTGTGAACCCTCTGCTTGTTCCCCCTGTGTAGACTCTGAGTGAGGGATGATCAGAGTGTATACTCCCGGTTGTGATTTGCGTACCATCCCCATCATCCTTAGGGTCTCAATGCCTAATGGAGCCGGTGTAGAAATCCTCTTGACCCCGCGAACTCCGTCTCGAAGTCCTAATCCCATAATCAGTCGTGTGATATAAGGGCCCGCGAAGATAACTCCGACGTCCGGCGGCCGCACAAGACCACGGCCACACCATACGCAAGGGGGTTTCATCTATGTCTTTACTTTGTATTTTATTTCATACATTGATGAACATGTATAGCTCCATGAGGAGCTAAACCCCTTGTGGGTATTCGGACTTGTAAATTCTAGGGTTATCATGTTTCTTTGACATTGTTATTATGCTTTTCCATTATTGATGAATAAGAATTGAGTTTCAATCTTGATTTTATTTTGCTATTGTTTTCCCTTAGATGTGACACTAGGCTTGAGAGCAATCTAGGTTTTCCTTTGGAGGTGTGACAACTCCTATAGGATTAGACTATTCAAGATTGAAGAGGGTTGAGAGGGAGAGTTGTGAGGTAGCGATGTACCCCTTTCCCTTCCGGTATGATTTCTCCCTACCTCCGTTTCCTTGATTTATTAGCGGTCAAGATAGAGTGAAGTGCTAGGTAGATAAACTCCCCTGGGGCTTAGTTACGCGAGTAACAGAGTGAAGGATTGAAGTGAATCCTATACACTGGGGCTTAATCTAGACTAGGGTTCTTCCTCCTGGACCAAAGGGTTAGAACTACACATAGGAACAGGTTTAATCACTAGGAATCCCTAGAACTTAATACAATCCCACGTAGTGTGAGGTTTAGGTAGATGTACTCCCCGGGGACTTAATCGTGCGAGCGATAGAGTGAAGGGTCGTTGTGAATCCTAATACCGGGGCATAATGTTGGGGTTAGTCACGGTTGACCTTAGGTTTGGGACCGTGAGTCTAAGGATTTCCTAGACTCAATTAGCATCAATAGGAAGGTATAATAGCATAGTCTTGCACTAGAAGCATAGATCCTAGAGGTAACTTGTCCGGATACCCCACTTCATTCATTGTTAAATCCTCCTTAATCTCTTTTTCTTGCACTCTCTAATCTTTCATCTCTCTATTTAATTTCCTGTCTTTTAGTATAGTTGTTCTCACAATTCACACAAGAATCGATTATTACTTTTCCGTACTTCGCATAGTTTTAATAGTGAAATCTCATACTCTAACTCCCTATTCCCTGTGGATTCGACTACCCTCTCACCGGGGTAACTTTTATTACTTCGACAAACCCGTGCACCGCGCCAGAGCCACCTCCGGTGCGTATCTTCTCGCCTTCCCGAGGCCAGGATCGACTGGGGCGTCTCGAGAGCGCAGTGGGGGTGCTACAGACAGAGGTGGCTGAGGTCAGGGTCACACAGGTAGCGCAGCACACAGAGGTCATGGCTCGATTTCACAGCATACAGAAGTTACTCGAGCGAGCCATGACTTCACCATTCGTGGTACGAGCCCGAGCTTCCACTCCTCCACTACCAGCATCACCAGCACCAGTAGCAGCAGATCCACCATCACCGACAGAGCCTTCAGCAGCACCAGAGGCTTCTATTCAGGACACTGACGCTGAGGCGTCTTAGATTTTATTTTTATTTGATTTTCATTCTTGTATTTTCTATTTTATTTTGGACTAGTATTACTCAGAAAGGACTCTCCTTCTGAGTTTATCTTTTATCTCGAGTTGTATTTCATTTTCATATTTTATATACTCGAGTTTTTATTGAGCTATACTGAACCCTTGTGTATGTGTGCGCAGATGGTCTTGGATGAAAGGAATCTAAGGAATAGTCATAAACACAGTCATGGGACCGTGTGTGTTTCACAACCCATTGAGACTCAACTCTCAATACACCTAGCTCCATCAAATGCAGCACTTGGAGTTCAGGGAAGTAATGTTTCAATTGCCTATTTCCACCCTAATTATTTTACAATTCTTAATTTTTAATTGTGCTTGCATGCGTACATTGGGGACTATGTACATCTTAAGTGTGGGGGAGAGTTCACATTGCACACACCTTTACTTGTGCGTTCAATTGCTTATGCTCATGTAGCCTATGGCGGTTCACCTTAGTTGCAACAGTTGTATTCTTATAGTTTAGGAGAATTTTTAACATTGTGTCCTATCATGCTCTAGTTTCTACTTGAATTTTAGGGATTTTTTGCTCAATATTCTCATATTGCACAACTTACTCTTGGAATCTTTTGGAAACTCAATCTTGAAGCTTTTAAGGACAAGTTTATCATCGTTCTTAGTTTTACTTTGGAAAATGCATAAAAAAAAATTGGAAAAGAGAAAAAGTACAAAAAGTATATGAGTTTGTAAATATTAGCTTTGTTTTAATTATGCATTTGGGGTGGAAAGAGCTACCGCCTATGAAGTATGTAGCTACTCTCATAAGTCGGATACAAGTTATGCCCTAATGAGAGAAAGAGCTATCTCATGGGATGCGTGAATGCTACTACCCCGGTAGAAAGAGCTACCACCTCGAAAGTGTGAAAGCCACCTTTGGCGGCCGCCTAGGAGAGGGCTACCTTCAAGGATGTCTGAAGCTACTACTTCCTCCCTAATTTTTGTTTTTTGTATATAAACAAGTCCTTTCTAACCAAAGTTTGAGGAGTACTCGTTGGTTCTCTTGAGTGAAATCGCACACACTAACACATTTTCAAGTTTTTATCCTTTTTGATTCGAGTTTTTAGCTAGAGCAATGATAACCTTATGCAATGTTTTGATTTCCCTTTACTTGTAGAATGCTTCTTTTGCATACTTTTGGTGAACCTAAGGCCGAGCACTTTCAATTGTTCTTCCCAAGTACTTTCACGTTCTATTTTTTGCTTGAGGACAAGCAAAAGCTTAAGTGTGGGGGGATTTTATAAGTGCTCGTGTTATAATAATGCGAAGCGTTATTATCTTGCAATGAGCTTTAATTCAATCAGATTTTATCACTAAAAAGTGTGAAATTGTTTACTTTGGTGCATTGTAGGGTTGTGAAGATAAAATGAAGGAAAGGAACGAAGTTAGGTCGTGTTTGGCATTGTTGGGAAGATTTTCGGACCAAGCAAGGAGCAAGGCGTGAGCATAGACTTGTGAGTGTGTGCCAACCTCCTTTGGAGGGGCACAAAGGCAGTCAAATTCACAATAAGTCTAACTCATGCCAACAATGAGAACTTCACCAATTAGGCGATTCGAAGCAATCGGCACGATCTACAGTTGATTGTGTGCCCAATTCAATGTCCTCGATGAAGAACGACGAATCCGGGAGCGTTTCGGCACAATGACTGTTCACAGTCAGCCGAAAATCAGAATTCCAAAAACTTCACACGGGCTTGTTGAAATTCCACACCGCCGTGTGAAATCCCGTTTTCAGCAAATTTAAAGCCGCGACTCCACATTATAAAAACCCGATTTGGAGACTTTTTGAGACATCTTTTGACCTATTCTTCTCCCCAACTTCTGGGAGTGCGGCTAGGGTTTTGGAGAGGACTTCATGGAGGTTTAGAGCGCGTCATCGGCATCATCACTGACGTCCGGCAGCCGCACAAGACCACGGCCACACCATACGCAAGGGGGTTTTCATCTATGTCTTTACTTTGTGTTTTATTCCATACATTGATGAACATGTATAGCTCCATGAGGAGCTAAACCCCTTGTGGGTATTCGGACTTGTAAATTCTAGGGTTATCATGTTTCTTTGACATTGTTATTATGCTTTTCCATTATTGATGAATAAGAATTGAGTTTCAATCTTGATTTTATTTTGCTATTGTTTACCCTTAGATGTGACACTAGGCTTGAGAGCAATCTAGGTTTTCCTTTGGAGGTGTGACAACTCCTATAGGATTAGACTATTCAAGATTGAAGAGGGTTGAGAGGGAGAGTTGTGAGGTAGCGATGTACCCCTTTCCCTTCCGGTGTGATTTCTCCCTACCTCCGTTTCCTTGATTTATTAGCGGTCAAGATAGAGTGAAGTGCTAGGTAGATAAACTCCCCTGAGCTTAGTTACACGAGTAACAGAGTGAAAGGTTGAAGTGAATCCTATACACTGGGGCTTAATCTAGACTAGGGTTCTTCCTCCTGGACCAAAGGGTTAGAACTACACATAGGAACAGGTTTAATCACTAGGAATCCCTAGAACTTAATGCAATCCCACGTAGTGTGAGGTTTAGGTAGATGTACTCCCCTGGGACTTAATCGTGCGAGCGATAGAGTGAAGGGTCGTTGTGAATCCTAATACCGGGGCATAATGTTCGGGTTAGTCACGGTTGACCTTAGGTTTGGGACCGTGAGTCTAAGGATTTCCTCGACTCAATTAGCATCAATAGGAAGGTATAATAGCATAGTCTTGCACTAGAAGCATAGATCCTAGAGGTAACTTGTCCGGATACCCCACTTCATTCATTGTTAAATCCTCCTTAATCTCTTTTTCTTGCACTCTCTAATCTTTCATCTCTCTATTTAATTTCCTGTCTTTTAGTATAGTTGTTCTCACAATTCACACAAGAATCGATTATTACTTTTCCGTACTTCGCATAGTTTTAATAGTGAAATCTCATACTCTAACTCCCTATTCCCTGTGGATTCGACTACCCTCTCACCGGGGTAACTTTTATTACTTCGACAAACCCGTGCACTTGCGGGATACACGCAAGGGGTCGTGTCACACATCGGAAGGGAAAATTGATGCTTCACTACCTCACGACTCACCCTCTTAACCCTCTTCAATCTTACATAGTCTAATCCTATAGGAGTTGTCACACCTCCAAACGGCAACCTAGATTGTTCTCAACCCTAGTGTCATGTCTAAAGGAAAACATTAACAAGATGAATTTAAGATCAAAACTCAATTTTTATTTATCAATAATGGAAAAGCATAATAACAATGTCAAAGAAACATAATAACCCTAGAGTTTACAAGTCCGAATACCCACAAGGGGTTTAGTTCCTCATGGAGCTATACATGTTCATCAAAATATGAAAGAACGCACAAAGTAAAGACATCGATGAAAAACCCCTTGCGTATGGTGTGGCCGTGGTCTTGTGCTATACATGTTCATCAAAATATGAAAGAAAGCACAAAGTAAAGACATCGATGGAAAAGCATAATACCGATGACGCACTCTAAACCTAAACGAAATCCTCTCCAAAACCCTAGTCGCACTCTCCAGAAGTTGGGGAGAAAGATAGGTCAAAAGATATTTTAAAAGTCTCCAAAATCGCTCTTTATATTGTTGAGTGCGGCTTTAAAAACCGGACCTATTGTCACACCCTGACCCGCGGGCCCACGGAACGTGACAATCGCCGCGACAATCCCGAGGAGGGATACTCCGCCACTCAACCCTCGAGACAGCGCAAGGCTAAATATTAAACCTGGAATCGACAAATTCTCAACACAAAAGCAGAGTTTCAAGAATAATGATGCCCAACAGAAGTAATAACAACACCAATCGCACCAATGATAAGAATAGAAAAAGGAGTTTTCAAGCACACAAGGAGGCAATACTAACAATTATAGCGAAAGCTGATGCACCAAAGTTTAAGAGTTGTTTAAATAGAACACCAAGTAACAGAATCCTCGATATACTAGTGGATCCCAGACTTGAGAAACAAGTGCATGATTCAAAATAAGATAAACGAATAGGAGGAGGTACAAGGAAGGCAAGAAGGCAACTAATGCTCAGCACGCAGCCGCACCGCCTCACCTACTACCTGCAACAAAACTGGGAAGAAGAAGGAGGGGATGAGTAACCACAGTTACTCAGTGAGGGGTTAAACACAGGACTATATCTCAAGCATGATCAAATAGAAATAAAACATCATAAAAATGTTTCAATTCTTAACAAAAATGAAGATACTTTGAATAATAATTATCACATAAGAATATAACTTTCTTAATGAAATGCAAAGCAAAAATTCCTTTGAAATCATCAAGAAATCCATACCATTCTGGAAACCAATATTCGAACATTCAATTAATAGTTTCAAATATCAAGATGCTTAGAAATGAGTCATTCAACAATCACAAATAATCAATAGTATCCAGAATGGCCTTAAAACCCTCCATTGCTAACCGTGGCCTTGGTTAGGTCTGGAGCTACCAAGATGCGCTTATCTTGGCATTGGCCGTTGGGAAGTTCGTGTAGTGACTCCGAACAACCCAACTATATCCAAGTCAAGGATCTACGCTCCCACCTGACATGGCATAACCGGTTTGACAGTTTTCCACGCCACCTCTATATAGGTCAGCCCGTGGAAAACAATCCACTTCTTACTGTAGTAAGTACTAGAGCTCGGCTCCCATGTCACCATCAAAACATTTGAATAACAATCCAGCCCGCAGGCTCAATATATATAACAATATGTTTGCATGAGCCTCATCAAGAGGTCACAAGTTCTCACATATGCAAATTTCACTCCAAGAGTGAATAACTTGATTAAAACATCATTGAGCACTCGTTTCAATCATAGCATTAGCAATAACACAAAATGTTTTGCATAACTAAGTTACATAAACTCATTTATTATCAAAACGAGAATTTAAAAACATATAATTTGCAAATTATGACTCAATAATAAAGCTTTCGAAACATAAATACAACATTTTGAAAATATACTTCAAATATAGCATCATCCCAATGAAAATGCAATTTGGTTGCATAAGCCTTTTAAGGACATTATAACAAGAACATCAAATCCCATGAAAACACCAAAACTGTAAAACATAGATATCGAAACATAAGGTTTTTCAACCCACAAGTAGTATATAAAATCTTTTCCAATAATCATAAAATAAGCCAAAACATAATTCAATTATGGCTACAAACTACCCAAAAGACATTTTAAAAGCTATTGACAATGCAAGGTGTCATTAAGATGAAATTAAAGCAAATAGGATAAAGGTATGTATGATATTATAATCTATAACCCATAGAATCTATAAAGCTCACTTATAAATTTTGAATCAATAACAACTCGAATAACCTTTCTTACATTCCTCTCTACTCTTTATCATCTTTACAACTTTTCATAATTGATAAAAGGATTTCTTAGAGACCCCTCAACAACACAAGAGTGGTTATTACGCCTCAATTGCTAAATACAAGTTTAATTCACCCATATACAAATGATTTCCAAATAAACAAATTTACAAACTACAGTCACACTGATCATGCAGAAAGTATTCAAGCCATCACATACAGTTATGTGTGCCAAGACATCTACCAAGTCTTTCATTAAAGATCTTCAATATGCTTGCAAGATTTACACATCATCGACTGGCCACATACACAAGCCTATAACTCTTTGTATTATTCCTATATTTTAGATCAAATGCAAATTCCTCAACAAAGTGACATTACTCTCAAAACACTAGCATTAACTTCACTAGTAACAATTTCATTATAAAAGCTATAGAGATTTGACTTCCATTTCATGTTGGCATTATACCAAACAATTTATGGACATTCACAAAAACCTCCAAGTTCACAATCAAGATTCATTACAATTTTTAGCATATACAACACATGCTATCTATCATTATTCCTCCAAGGAACTTTCACTTGTAACAATATAATCATATCAAACATATGGCTTTTAGAGCAACAATAATTATAGTCATAACATGCATCCTCTCGACAAATTTATAAAATCAAGCTATATTCCAATCCCATACACCTCTATCATAATATCATACATCAACACTTTAAAGATCCTTGAGTGGTTAGACCATCCATTGCTCATACATGCCCTTAGGCAAGTTTTGGCATCATACACCTCAAGATTACCCGAAAAATATACATCATTAGAATCCATTATTCTTCCCTCATTGACTTCACAATTCAAAGCTACACATAGACTTAATGATGTAATTAATATCCTCAAATCACAACATAGATAATCACTCCCATGTATATCAATTAAACTCAAAGAAACTTGTGGTGATACTTGACTATTTCCATCATTCAAGAAAATATAAACCCCAAACGACTCAAGTTCAATTATCACTAATCAAAACATGAAACATACTAAAGGGAAAAAGATGATAAGTCCATAGCTTTTCTCAAGCATCAAAATGCACAAATATGTATATATACACATATTTACATATAAGTTTAGGCATTCTTTCAATAGAATTATGCATATTAATCCCACTCACAAAACATAGGCGAATACAGCCGAAGAGAATGCTACTCCTCCACTGGCACCTTGCCTCGAGACGAACCCTCACCACCTAACCAACCATGACCACACACACACCCACACACAAATAAGTAAAGAGTAAGCCAAGGAAAATCCTAAGATTAAGCATGCAAAACAACCTCAACGAGGTCAAGGGTTAGCTCAAAATAAAGACCAAGGATTTCCAAAGAATTCTAAAGATTCTAGATTTCTCTCTAAGCCAAAGAAACCAAGAAACAAAGGGAACTCACCGGTGCTACAGTAACCCCGAAATTGCAAGCACAAAATCTCTCAAGATTCCAACCATATTTGAGAAAGAAAATGATGGCATCAAACTCCAACATCATTCTACACAACATCAAGAAGATAAGGAAGAAAGAAAGATGGAGCTTCAAGAGAGAAAGATTTCATTCAAGGTTCCCATCTAGGAGAAAAAAAAAAAAAACAAAGGGGTGATTAAAAGATAAGAATGGCTTTAAAAAGAATGGCTTGAATGACAAGTTATGGCTTTGAGTTGATAGGGTATGGCTTTGATTTGACATGGTATGGGTTTGACATTAAAGGGGTATGGTTGGGATATGGCAAAAAGTAGGGTCATGGAAAAAGACCAAATTACCCTCAAGCATTTGAAATAAGGACTAGAGTGAATAAGCATTTGGCAAATGACAACAATGCCCCTGAACATTCAAGAAGGATATGGGTGAGTAAGCTTGGGAGATAATTACTCAAACGACCCCAACTAACACAATAAATGCTGAGAAAACCATGTACCCTCCAAACAACCAAAGAAGAGAAAACGGAAACGAGGGTGATGGTCAAGGTATCACACCTATCGGGACTTCACACGGCCGTGCGGAATTTCCACACGGCCGTGTGAAGTTTCTGGCTTGCTGCAAAATTAATTCACAAGGCCGTGTGGACTTTCCACATGCCCGTGTGAATTCTCTGGAATTCTGAATTTCGGCCGAAGATGAACAGCAGCTTGCTACAGTGTTTTGCTACAGTAATTGTCCCGAAACGCTCCCGAATTCATCTTTCTTCATTGAGGCCGTTGAATTGGGTACACAATCAACGGTAGATCATGCCGATTGCTTCAAATCTCCTAATTGGTGAAGTTCTCCTTGTTAGCATGAGTTAGACTTATTGTGAATGTGACTGCCTTTGTGCCCCTCCAAAGGAGGTTGGCACACACTCACAAGTCTCTACTCATGCCGTGCTCCTTTCTTAGTTTAAGAGTCTTCCCAACAATGGCGAACACGATCTAACTTCATTCCTTTCCTTCACTTTATCTTCACAACCCTGCAATGCACAAAAGTAAACAAATGCACATTTTTTAGTGATAAAATCTGATTAAATTAATGCTAATTGCAAGATAATAACGCTTTGCATTACTAGAACACGAGCACTTATCAAAGGTATTCATGCAATCACTATTGAATTCAAAAGGAGCATCCTTCTCCAACAGTTTTGTCAATTGTCGGGCGATGGAAGAGATGTCTTTCACAAATCTTCTGTAAAACCCAACATGTCCTAGGAAGCTCCTAATTGCCTTCACTGAAGTTGGAGGGGGAAGTTTTTCAATAGTAGAAACCTTTGCCTTATCCATTTCAATCCCCTATTTTGAAATTGTGTCCTAGGACTATGTCATCCTTGACCATAAAATGACATTTCTCCCAACTAAGCACCAGATTCATTTCCTCGCACCTACTGTTGAGTGTCCGCAAGTGCACGGGTCGCCAAGTAATACCCCTCGCACTAGCACGAGGGGGTCGTATGCCCAAGGGCCAAGGAACTACTATTACTTCCCCTTCATCTATTTCCTAACCTAGAAATTATATGATAAAAGTAAGATAAGAAGAATAACAAAGAGAAAACTATAAACACATGGACTAAGGCTCACCACATAAGCATACTAAGGAGGCAAGTTGGAATGAAAGTTCGAGGTCCCCGGGCGAGGATCCCCTTGGGACTACTAAAGCTAGAAGGATACTCGAATAACATAGGCAAAGGTGGTTAGGCCAAGAGATGTCCAAAGGTAGGTCACCCCGATGGTCACGGTGATAACCTCTAATCCGGTACGTGTATTGGAATACGGAATCACTTCCGCCCAAATCCTCACAAGATTGCAATGCGCCTAGGGAAATCCCTAATTAAGGTCAAACACAACGTCTAGGTTCAACCCTAATGGTTGGAGGGGTACGAAATACCCGATGGTCACGGCGTATAAGTACATGTATCCCTTCTAAGCTAAGCAAGTCTAGTACAAGGGCGATGGTCACGCAACCAAGTACAACCTAGAATTCAAATAATAGAGGTCTCATGCAATTTGATACAATAAAGAATACAAAGCTTAGACCACAACCAAACTAAAAACCAAAAATATACTCAAAGTATCCATACAAGCCAGTTAATCACAAGGTTCACCGGATGCCCGGTGACCTTGGGAGTCTAGTTCAACATCAATATAGGAGAAAGTGTAAAGAACAAGAGATACAAGCTAAAGCACATAACAAACTCCCCTAAGATGAAGACTAGAGGTGGTGATGAGAACTTGATGGATTCACGCCAACAAGCTCCTTGATCTTCTCCTTGATCGCGCTTCTCTTCTCCCCTTCAATTTGCACCCTAGATCAGCCTTCTCCCATAGCCTTGAATCTCTTGAAACCCTAGATGGTGGTGGAGGAGAAGTGGTGGCCAAAATTCAAGAAAAATGATGCCCTAAAGGCCTTTAAAACCTAATTCCAACAAGTCATGCGGCCTAGCATATGGGCAAGCATACAGGCACTGTAGCTCCCCAAGTTTTGTGCAAGTTACTGCAATGGAGTGCTACAGTGGCAAACAAACATGAAGAACAGGGGCAACAAGATAAATGACTAACTTTACGGCCTCAAGCTCAATAGTAAAGGACTCCACAAGCATGAATGGACAGAAATTAAGAAGTGAGCTGTTCAATGAATAGTTAGGTAATATTAGTTTTGTTACTCCTCAAGTGCCCCCGTGAGTGTGTGCAAACTCCCACCTTGACCTCCACACCCTGGATTACCCTAGGATGACCATTCATCCCACGCACAATAAAGACGGCATTAAAGTGTTAAAGATATCCTCAATACCCGGTTAAGAGTCCTTTGGGTTTTAAATAAAACTCTGGCTCTTAAGTGATCATGCAACAGGTTTCTGGGGGCACCAACGAGATGCTGCATTCCTTACTTACATAAATACATAATTTTTTTTTTTGAGAGTCCGACTAACATAGACTGCACCAAAAATCTTTCAGACGGATGCACATGCTGGCCAGGCACAACAGCCACCCATCCTACTTGATTACAATCCACATAGATGCATTCATGCTGTATGGTGAGAATGCGTTTGAATCGCTCACCCACAAGTGCACGGGGTCGCCAAGTAATACCCCTCGCGCGAGCACGAGGGGGTCGTATTCCCAAGGGCCCGAGGAGCTATTCTTACTTCCTTATCACAATGTTGTTTAACCTAGCAATCACTCAAAGGAGATAACTACAAATAATCTACGGATGTATGAAAAGCATACAAATAATAAATACAAATACTGAGGGAAATCAGGGCGAGGGAATGGTCACGGATGAGGATTCCCTCGGGGGCTACTAAAGTGCTAAGGATACCCTAACTAGCATGCACGTGGGTGGTTTGGACCGGGAAACCCTAAATTAGACCAACCCGATGGTCACGGTGTTTGGTCCCTAATCCGGTACAAGTATTGGAATACGGAATTTCTTCCGCCCAAATCCTTGTACGATTGCAATGGGTTTAATGGATTTCCCCAAGCTAGGGTTGAAACACAATCAAGGACAACCCTAACAATTGGAGGGGTACAAATACCCGATGGTCACGGCGTATTCATACATGTATTCCATTCCAAGCTTGGTGAGCCTAATACTAGGGCAATGGTCATGCAACCTAGCATTGTCTAGGAATTGATATATAGAGTTCTCATACATATCAAGGCATTCAAGAACCACCAAACAAGGATCTCAAACCAACACACATGCATAAACTAGAAAGGAATCATCCAAAAATACACAAGTTCACCCCCAAGGTTCACCTACATCCGGTGACCTTGGGGTTTAGTTGCTCATGATCACAAAGTATGCAAATAAATACATGGAAACAACCAAAAGCATAATAAGAACACTCCCTCAAAGGATCAAGGCCGAATGACGCTTCCAAGGACGCCACCCAAGGAGTGGCTTCCCTTGTCAAACTTCCTCTCAAATCCAAATCGAAGATGTGGAGTCATCGTCTCGTGCTCTCCCCGTCGTCCTCTCCTCAAGAATCGCCTCCAAAAGCCGGCCTCAAGCTCCCAAAGAAGGTGGTGAAGTCAAGCTTGCTCAAGGCCTAGGGCTCTCTCCTCAAAATGACTCCCCAAAACCCTTAAAAACATCATCCAGAGCGTTATGTGGCCCCGTATGCGGCCCCGTATGCGACCCCGTATGCGGGGAAAGAAAATCCCGAGAAAACCCGAAATCGCGTAAGTTGCTACAGTGCCGCTACAGTAAACTGCTGCAGTAACGTATGCTACAGTCGTATGCGGCCTCTGCATTGCCCACATGCCAGTCCGCATGAACCTCCAGACTTAGCCATTTCACCAAAGGGTTCGTGCTACAGGATCTGCTACAGTGGTCGCTACAGTACCCCCTATGAAATAGTGTTTTCGTTGCCGATTTCTTCTCAAATTCTATCAATGAGCTCAAAGGGGTCACATCAGTACCTGTAACACGAAAGAAACTAATTCAGACCAAAAACGGGTGCCAACTCATAGAAAAATACGTAATACATGCACCCGAATACATGGAAAATACGTATGCTTAGGCATTTATCACTGTACTAGCAGAGGAATAATGTCATAGACTCCACACTTTTTTTTTTAATTTTTTTTTTTACCAGTATCTCGTATCCCCTGGAATAAAACCTGTTAAATAATCTCACTTAAGGCCAAAGAAAACAACAGAGGACCTCAAAGGCTCTTAAAAGTGCATTGAAAGTAGACTTTAACAATTTAATGCCAAAAACATTGCAATGGGTTAGTTGGAGTGTACAAAGTGGAAGTGATAGTGAACAAGTATATGGGTGCACTAAAGATGAAACAGAACTACATTCAAGCATAGGTAAAGTACAGCTCACAACTATCATTCTACCAAGCTAGGAAGTCCTCAACAATAAAATCATAGCTATCATAGGTAATTCAAGCATGCAATTACAAAAATTTTAAAAGTTCACGAAAATCCATCTCCACCCCCCACTTAAAGATGCACATTGCCCTCAATGTGCCCAAGCAAGAAAATGCAATAATATAGACAATAAAACATAGTAGGAGGGTTTCGTGAACTTCCCCGAGTCTCAAAGCATGTGTCTTGAAGTCCATGAGATTGGGGGTGACCACCAAAGGTTCTTGTACAAAATGGAGAAAGAGAGTGTGCTTGATGCCCCCATTCTACCCTGCAAGGTAGAAAGAAACATCATCTCAAGGCATCCATCACACATCCAAAAAGAAGATACAACAAGAAACAAGAACACACACAAACATGCAAGGAGACAACTAACATAACAAAAACAATTAAACAAGAGATAATCCAAGCAAGTTATTTGAGCAATCAAGATCATGAAGTCCAGTTCTTTTCATTTCAGGTGTTGTAGGAAATTTACAATTATGCTGCAAGTGAACAAATAAAGTCAAGAAAAATTTCAGCCCAAAGTTACTGTAGCACAATGTTGAAAGAGGTAGAGTTTCCCCTTGTTTTTGAAGCCCAAATATTTACAAATAATGTCTCAAAATACCAATAAATCAAAGATTACATATTCATACATCATTCCCCAAAGTTTGAAGCAAGATAAGCATGAAAATCAAGAGAAAGAAACAAGTTTGCTTCAAAACACAAGTTAGGGCTTCGAAGCTTGAATCGGCGAAGATCGGTGAAGATGATGGTGATGCCCCCAATAAATCATGCAAATTAAGTCCATGGAAGTAGGAGATTCGTGTAGAGGAAGAAAAATGGAGAAAAATGGTGAAAGAATGAGGGAAAACAGATGGGAAATGAGAGAGATATGAGGAAAATAGTGAGGGGGTACACACTTTAAAGTTCAGCCCGAGCATCCATGCGGGCAAGCATATGCCCGTATACATGCCCGCATAACCTACTGATTTTCCATATGGGCAGGCATATGCCCGTACGCATGCCCGTATAAAGTTCTAGATTTGTATATGGGCATGCATATGCTCAAGAAACGGCGTGTTTCCAGATTTTTCATCAAGGACTCATCCGAACACCCAAAAATCACATAAAAACAAAGCCGAATTCACCCACAACAACCAAAACATGATATTTGATGCATGAAGATGAATGATAACACAAAGAACTCACAAGTACCATGAATGAACACAAGTAAATAAATTATGAAAAATGACTAACTAACCACAATCACAAACTTGAAAACAAAGAACACTCAAGCAAGAAAACACACCAAAAATACGAAAACACACATGCAATGAATTTTAATGCTTGGGTTGCCTCCCAAGAAGCGCTTGTTTAACGTCATTAGCTCGACGTGTTTTACCTCAAGGGGGCTTGAAGATGGTGTGTTCCTCCCGGCTAGAAGTGGCATAAGAACTACCAAGAAAAGTGAAGCGTACCTTCCGGGATGATGTCAAAGTGGAGACCAAGCATGAGTTACCTTTTGGCTTCCATGGAAAAAGCTTGGGTAGGGCATTGCACAATTTAAACTTTGGTTGATCCTTGGATGGCTTGAATCTCCTCCCCGCCTCTACTTTGGTCCTAGCTGAATTTCCTTGGAGCATCCACAAAGCTTGTTTTGGCCTCCAAGGGAATAAGTAAGGTTGAAAAAATTTCAAACTCGGCATAGGTGGGTCCTTGGGGGGCGTAAACCTCCTACCCACATCTCCTTCTTCAACCAATGTCAATCTTCCTTTAATTAACCACAAAAATTGTTTGGGCCTCCAAGGAAATAGTTTTTGGAGGGACGTGTCTAACCTCGGCATAGGTGGGTCATTGGATGGCTTCAACCCCCAACACACAATTTCTTTTGTCCCAAATAATTCTTTCTTGTGCTTGGCTTTCTTGTTAGCTTTTATGCAAATGGCTTGCTTAAGTGCTATCAATGGTGCTCTTTCGACTCCTTTAACCTCCAATAAACCAAAGTTCTCTTCTTTTTCATTATAGGTTGTAGTTGGGCATTATATTATTGGTTCACGAATTTGTTGTTCAACCCGGCTCTCTAGCTTATGAAGAGATGCTTGCACAGCCGAAAGTGTGGCATGGATGACTTCAAATCTACCTTCATATTTGGCATCAAGGACCGAGTATTATTCAGATTGGGCCCTAGCAAGGTGTCCAACCTGGTTCTCAAGAGAATGAATAGAGGCTTGGACATTTATCAATATAGTACCGAACTCATCTAACTTTTTTTCTACACCCTGAAACCTTGCTTCAGTATTGATCATGAATTTGACCAATACATCCTCAGTAGTGTACTTCCTCTCTTGCGATGTTCCATGGTTAGGACTTGGAGGGCAATTTTGAGCTTGCATTTGTCAAGAATAGTGTACCTCGCACAAAAAACACAAAGTGAAACAAAGCAAAAAAAAAACAAACAAAATAGATAATAAAATAGTATGTACACAAGAAAAAAGTGGCTAAAGCAATAGACTACAGGTTTTCCTAGTATTCCTTGTGAGTCCCCGGCAACGGCGCCAAAAACTTGTTGAGTGTCCGCAAGTGCACGGGTCCCCAAGTAATACCCCTCACGTAAGCACTAGGGGGTCGTATTCCCAAGGGCCAAGGAACTACTATTACTTCCCCTTCATCTATTTCCTAACCTAGCAATTATATGATAAAAGTAAGATAAGAAGAATAACAAAGAGAAAACTATAAACACATGGACTAAGGCTCACCACATAAGCATACTAAGGAGGCAAGTTGGAATGAAAGTTCGAGGTCCCCGGGATAGGATACCCTCGGGACTACTAAAGCTAGAAGGATACTCGAATAACATAGGCAAAGGTGGTTAGGCCAACAGATGTCCAAAGGTAGGTCACCCCGATGGTCACGGGGATAACCCCTAATCCGGTACGAGTATTGGAATACAGAATCACTTCCGCCCAAATCCTCACACGATTGCAATACGCCTAGGAAAATCCCTAATTAAGGTCAAACACAATGTCTAGGTTCAACCCTAATGGTTGGAGGGGTACGAAATACCCGATGGTCACAGTGTATAAGTACATGTATCCCTTCTAAGCCAAGCAAGTCTAGTACAAGGGCGATGGTCACGCAACCAAGTACAACCTAGAATTCAAACCACCGAGTTCTCATGCAATTTGATACAATAAAGAACACAAAGCTTAGACCACAACCAAACCAAATATCAAAAATATACTCAAAGTATCCATACAAGCAAGTTCATCCCAAGGTTCACCGGATGCCCGGTGACCTTGGGAGTCTAGTTCAACATAAATAGAGGAGAAAGTGTAAAGAACAAGAGATACAAGCTAAAGCACATAACAAAATCCCCTAAGATGTTGACTAGAGGTGGTGATGAGAACTTGATGGATCCGCGCCAACGAGCTCCTAGATCTTCTCCTTGATCGTGCTCCTCTTCTCCCCTTCGATTTGCACCCTAGATCAGCCTTCTCCCGCAGCTTGAAGCTCTTGAAACCCTAGATGGTGGTGGAGGAGAAGTGGTGGCCAAAAGTCAAGAGAAATGATTCCCTAAAGGCCTTTAAAACCTAATTACAGCAAGTCATGCGGCCTGGCATACGGGCACTGTAGCTCCCCGAGTTTTGTGTAAGTTGCTGTAGTGGAGTGCTACAGTGAAATGCTATAGTCTGCTGCAGTGCTGCTGCTACAGAAATTGTATGCGGTCAGTCATGTGCCCGTATAAAACTCCAGACTTAGCCGTTTCGCCAAATTCTCATGCTACAGTGCTGCTACAGTCGCTACAGTGCAAGAGACTCTAAAATTGTTTTTCTTTGCCGATTTCTTCTAAAATCTCGTTGTCGAGTTCCCCACAGTATCTTTTGTACCTGTAAGACGAAATAAACTAATTTAAACCGAAAACGGGCATCCACACATATAAAAATACTCGAAAAATACGTGAACATACATAAATAATACGTTCAGTTAGGCGTTTATCACCTACTCAGTACCCGTTCAAGGTTTTTGAGGCATAACTCAAACGAGTCACCGAATACGGAGAAGTCATCCATAAACACTTCCATAATGTCTTCTACCAGTTCTTCAAAGATGGCGATCATACACCTCTGAAAGGTGGCCGTCGCATTGCAAAGCCCAAAAGGCATCCGATGGTAAGCGAAAGTACCATAGGGCCAAGTGAAAGTAGTCTTTTCTTGATCTTCTAGAGCTATAGGAATTTGAAAATATCCAGATAGACTGTCCATGAAGCAATAGTAGGAGTGGCGGGCAAGTTGCTCAATCATCTGATCAATGAAGCGTAGGGGGAAATGATCCTTCCTTGTGGCATCATTAAGCTTTCTATAGTCTATGCAAACCCTCCATCTTGCTACCGTTCTGGTAGGTATGAGTTCATTCTTCTCATTGGTCACAACTGCCATACCCCCTTTCTTGGGTACTACCTGAACTGGACTCACCCATACAATGTCAGAGATGGGGTAAATAATGCCCGCATCAAGGAGCTTGATGACTTCATTCTTTACTACCTCTTTTATGTTAGGGTTCAGTCTTCGTTGGGGTATCGCTACAGGCCTGTGATTGTCTTCCATAAGAATTTTGTGAGTATAGAATGATGGACTAATCCCCTTAATATCAGCGATTTTCCAAGCAATTGCCTTCTTATGTTTCTTTAATACATCCAAGAGCTTATCCTTCTGCTGTCCGGTCAAGTCTGCTGCGATGATAACCGGAAGTGTAGAATTTTCCCCTAAGAAGGCATACTCTAAATGATCCGGTAGTTGCTTCTACTCCAGTTCAGGAGGTTCTTCAAGTGATGATTTTAATCTCCCTTAATTGCTTAAACCATGCTTGTCAATTTTCTGATCTTCCATTTCAGATGACCTATCATTCCCGGAGTTGTCTTTCATTACTTGTATCTCTACATCAACAGAATTCAACTTCTCTTCTTGCACATAATCCTTTTCTTCTGAGCTTTCTGACCCTGTTTGATCTGTCCCACTGTCAACTGGGGTCCATGACCCTAACTGTCCATCTGAATTATTCTCCGGCCAATTGTTGACGGGATCAAGTTGACAGCTAGATGGTCCAGAACACCGTACAAATATTCACCCTTTCTGACTACATATATTGTTGGAGAAAAGATTCAGTATCAAAATTTTCCATGGTAAAACTGGTTGAGTCTTCATAGTACTGCTTCCTCCACTGAGCCTCATAAAAGCTTGGAGAGTTCAATGCAGTCCCCGTACTTGAATGGTGAAGATGCGCCTCCTGAGAATGATAATAATTATTCCAGTCACCTGGTGAAAACATGATTAAACAATAGATAACTGGTTGGTTCACTCACAAGTGCATGGGGTCGCAAAGTAATACCCCTCGCGCGAGCACGATGGGGTCGTATTCCCAAGGGCCCGAGAATCTATTCTTACTTCCTTATCACAATGTTTTCTAATCTTAGCAATCACTTGATAGAGAAAACTACAAACAATTTACGGATGTAAAAAGCATGCAAATAGCAAATACAAATACGGAGTAAAAATCAAGGTGAGGAAATGGTCACAGATGAGGATTCCCTCGGGGGCTACTAAAGTGCTGAGGATGCTCTAACTAGCATGCACGTGGGTGGTTTGGAATGAGAAACCATAAATTAGACCAACCCGATGGTCACGGCGTTTGGTCCTTAATCCGATACGAGTATTAGAATACGAAATTGCTTCCGCCCAAATCCTCCAACAATCACATTGGGTGTAGTGGATTTCTCAAGCTAGGGTTGAAACACAATCAAGGACAACCCTAACAAATGGAGGGATACAAATACCCGATGGTCACGGTGTATTCGTACATGTATTCCCTTCCAAGCTTGGTGAGCCTAATACTAGGGTAATGGTCATGCAACCTAGTATTTTCTAGAAATTGATATGTAGAAATCTCATACATACCAAGGCATTCAAGATACACCAAACATGGATCACAAACCAAAACAAATGCATAAACTAAGTCAAGCATCCAAACAACACAAGTTCAATCCCAAGGTTCACCTACATCCGGTGACCTTGGGGTTTAGCTACTCATGATCACAAAGTAAGCAAGTAAATACATGAAAACAACCAAATACATAAGGAGAACACTCCCTTAAAAGATCAAGGCCGAATGATGGTTCCAAGGACACCACCCAAGGAGTGGCTTCCTTCGTCGATCTTCCTCTCAAATGTAGATCAAAGGTGTGGACTCGTCGTGTCGTGCTCTCCCTGTCGTCGTCTCCTCAAGAATCGCCTCCAAAACCCGGCCTCAAACTCCCAAATCAAGGTGGTGAAGTAAAGCTCTCAAGAGACCTAGGTTCCTCCTCTCAAATTGCTTCAAAAAACCCTTAAAACCCCATTCCAGCGAGCTATGCGGCCTTTCATGCCATCGGCATGCGTGTAGAGAAGAATTACTAGAAATCCCGAAAATCCAGTAAGATGCTACAATGGCCGCTATAATAATGCATGCGGCCTCCATTGCGCCCGCATGGTTGCCTGCATGAACTTGCTGACTAAGCCATTCTTCAATTCTTCGTGTAATAGTGGTTGCTACAGTGTCGCTATAGTCTCCCCCTTCCCCGCTCAAAAACAGTGTTTTCGATGCCGATTTCTTCTCCAATTCTGTCATCGAGCTCACTGGGGCCTCATTGGTACCTGTAACACAAAAAAAAACAATTTAGACCAAAAACGGGCATTAACTCATATGAAAATATGCAATATATACACCCGAATACGTATAAAATACATATTTTTAGGCATTTATCAAACATCCCCACACCTAGGCATTTGCTTGTCCCCAACCAAACACACATGAAAAATAGGGGCACGATGATAAATGACTAAACATACGACCTCAAGCTCAATTATAAAGTACTCCACTAGCACAGGTGGAAAGAAATCTAGAAAGTGAGCTGCTCTATTAGTAATCAAGTAATTGTAGCCCTGTTTTATCCAAAGTGTTCCGTGAGTGTGTACTGGCTCCCAACCTTAACCTCCACACCCTGGATTACCCCAGGGGTCCATTCACCACACATACAGTGAGAGTGGCATTAGACAGTTAAAGATATCTTCAATACTCAGTTAAAAGTCTTTTGGATTCCTAAGTAATACCCCTCACGCACGCGCGAGGGGGTCGTATTCCCAAGGGCCCGAGAATCTACCCTTACTTCCTCTTCGTATGATTGTTTGGCCAATCAATATAAGTGTTTTGCAAAGAAAAGTCAAAAGACAATTAACATGCAAGAGAATTAATCTAAGGAGGAGGCAATAATCAGAGGGTAAGAACAATATAAAGAGAGGGTCACGGATGAGGATTCCCAAAGGGGCTACTAAAGTGTAGAAGTTGCCTTAACTAACATGCAATTGGGTAGTTTGGACTGACAAACCCTAAATTAGACCAACCCGATAGCCACGGAAATTGGTCCTTAATCTGGTACAAGTATCGAGTACGGAATTCCTTCTGCTCGAATCCTCACACGATCGCAAAGGGCATGGTAGGTTTCTCAAGTTAGGGAGAAGACACAATCTAGGTCAACCCTAACAATTGGAGGGGTACAAATACCCGATGGTCACGGAAATTGGTCCTTAATCTGGTACAAGTATCGAGTACGGAATTCCTTCCGCTCGAATCCTCACACGATTACAAAGGGCATGGTAGGTTTCTCAAGTTAGGGAGAAGACACAATCTAGGTCAACCCTAACAATTGGAGGGGTACAAATACCCAATGGTCATGGCGTATAAGTACATGTATCCCTACCAAGCTTGGTGAGCCTAATACTAGGGTAATGGTCATGCTTCCTAGCATTTTCTAAACATTGATACACAGAGTTCTCATGCATACCAAGCATTCAAATATACCAAACAAGGATCACAAACAAGTCCCAAAATGCATAAATCAAGTCAAGCAAGCATCCTACACAAGTTCACCCCCAAGGTTCACCTACATCCGGTGACCTTGGGGTTTAGTTGCTCATGAATACAAAATACTCAAGATAATACATGGAAACAACCAAATACAAAGATAAGAACAGCCCATCAAAAGGTAGAGGCCAAATGATGATTCCAAAGACGCCACCAAAGAGGTGGCTTCCCTTGTCGATTCTCCTCTCAACTATGGATCAAGAAGGTGGATCTCATCGTACGTCGCTCTCCTTGTCGTTCTCTCGCTGAAAACGGCCTCCAACGGCAGCTCCTAGCTCCGATTTGAAAATGGTGGCAAGTGTGCTCAAGACCTAGGACTCCCTCTCCTTAGAAAATGAACTTCTCCCTTTAAAAACTCATTTCCAGCAAGTCATGCGGCCTGGCATACGGTCCGTATACAGGTACTGTAGCTCCCAGAATTTTGTGTAAGTTGCTGTAGTGGAGTGCTACAGTACAATACTATAATGACCCTGCTACAATAACTCTGTTATAGTAAACCTGCTACAGGTTGTGCGCGGTAAGTCATGCGCCCGTATGGGTGCCTGTATGGATCTCTAGACTTAGCCGTTTCGCCAAAGTTCTCGTGCTACAGTGCTGCTATATTACCTGGCTCGAAAATAGTATTTTCCTGCCAATCTCTTCTGAAAATCTCGTTGACGAGCTCCCCATGGTACAGTAACTTTGTTACAGCAAAACTGCTACAGACTGTGTGCAGTAAGTCATGCGCCCATATGGGTGCCTGTATGGATCTCTAGACTTAGCCATTTCTCCAAAGTTCTCGTGCTACATTGCTGCTACAGTACCTGGCTTGAAAATGGTCTTTTCCTGCCAATCTCTTCTGAAAATCTCATTAACGAGCTCCCCATGGTAACTTCTATGTCTGTAACACGAAATAAACCAATTTAGACCAAAAACGGGCATCCACATATACAAAAATACTCGATAAATATGCAAACATACCTAAGTAATACGTACAATTACGCGTTTATCACTCCTTCCTCTACCTTCATGACTACGGGTGCTTCCTTTGTCTTCCCGAGAGGGAGATTTCTCTCGACCTCTTTTCCATTTCTCAAGGTAATCGCCTTAAATTGCTCCCTCGGATTGGTCTTTCCACCAAAGTCTTCGCAATTTGCCCCACTTGATTCTCCAAGTTATGTATGGAGGCGGTGTGATTGCAAAGGGTAGCTACCACCGATTGGAATCTAGCATCCGACGAAGCGACAAACCTTGTGAGGGCTCTTTCTAGATCGGTCGTCATCTTCCCCTATAGCACAATCACTCAGCTTTCTAAGTTCGGTGCTTGTCGACCTTGAAATTCCGGTGGTGCGTTGTTCTTTTGTTGTGACTGCCCTTAGTTGCTCCATGAGAAATTCGGGTTGTTCTTCTACCCCGGGTTGTATGTTCCACTGTACGGGTTGCCTTGGCTCTGCCCTCTATAAGTGTTACCAACAAAATCAACCTGTTCCACAGTACTAGTGGCTCCAATAGCAATCGGACAATCACTCGAATCGTGACCTCCCCCACAACCGTTACAAGCAGTGATGGCCGCAACTCTTGGTGAAGTTAGAACATCTAGCTTCTTACGTAATGATTCCACCTGTGCCGCCAATGTTGTAACTGCGTCTATCTTATGAATTCCGGCCACCTTATTTTAGTCTCGTGTGTTTCACTGATAGCTATTCATAGCCATCTCTTCAATAAGATACCGAGCTTCACCGGGAGTCTTACTTCCTAGAGTTCCTCCTGCCGCTGCATCTAAAAGTTGCTTGGTACTCGGATTCAAACCATTGTAAAAGGTATGAATGATCATCCACTCGGGGAATCCATGTTGCGGGCACTTCTGAAGAAGCTCCTTGAACCTATCCCATGTCTCGAATAGAGACTCCAATTCCATTTGCATGAAGGATGAGATCTCATTCTGGAGCCTCGCTGATTTTCCCGGAGGGAAATACGTGGCCAAGAATGCCTTAGCCATATCCTCCCATGTAGTAATGGATGCTCTCGGTAATGAATGTAGTCAATGCCTTGCTTTTCCTTTCAATGAAAATGGAAAGGCTCTTAAACGAATCGCGTAAACGAATCGCGTCGTCCATTACTCCATTAATCTTCAACATATCGCACACTTTAAGGAAGTTCTCTATATGGTTGTTGGGATCTTCATCGGTCAGTCCATTAAACTGTGTATACTATTGCAATATTTGAATAAACGATGGCTTCAACTCAATGTTGTTTGCGGTAATTGAAGGACTCACAATACTTGATTGGGTCCCCATCACCGCGGGTCTAGCAAAATTAGACAACGTCCTCTGTTCTTCATTCTGTTATGCCATTGCTTCTAACCCTTCTAAATTAATATTGCTTTTATTGGACTGTTCTTTCACAGGTTATTTCCCTTTACGATGTGTCCTTCTACCAATTTTTGGGTCTCCTTCAACAAGAATCAAAGGGTTCCTGTGGGTCATAACCTGAAGCCAAAGGAAAGAAAAAGAAAAATAAGAACAATGATAGACAAAGAAGTGTGAAATAGAAAACTAAGTGAATAGCTAAAATAGCAAAAACAAGTATAAAAAATACGCCTATTCCCCGGCAACGGCGCCAAAAATTTGATAAGACCCCTTGTGTGTGTCCTGCAAGTGCATGGGTTTGTCGAAGTAATAAATCGACCCCAGTGTGTGGGTAGTCGAATCCACAGAGAATAGGGACTTAAAACACATGATTTCACTATTTAACTATGCGGCGTACGAAAAGAGAGAATAGAATCGATAAGTGATTATGAAAACAATTAAAAATAGATGAGAATTTAAATAGAGAGATGGAAGTTAAGAAAGTGCAAGTAGAAGTAAATAGAGAAGAACTAGCAATGGATGAATAGGGTATCCGGACAAGCTACCTCTAGGACTTATGCTTCTAGTGCAAGACTATGCTATTATACTTTTCCTATTGATGTTAATTGAGTCGAGGATATCCTTAAACACATGGTCCCAAACCTAAGGTCAACCGTGACTAACCCCAACACTATGCCCCGGCATTAGGATTCACTACGACCCTTGACTCTCGTTGACCTGTCAACTAAGCCCAAGGGGAGTCTATCTTCCTAAACCTCACACTACGTGGGATTGCTTTAAGCTCAAGGGATTCCTAGTGATAAAAACTATTTTTATGTATAGTTCTAACCCTTTGGTCCAGGTTGGAGAACCCTAGTCTAAATTAAGCCCTAGTGCTTAGGATTCACGTCAACCTTTCACTTTGCTGCTCGCGCAACTAACCCCTAGGGGAGTTCCTCTCCTAACACTTCACTCTATCTCGACCGCTGATAAACGCCTAAACATACGTATTTTCCATGTATTCGGGTGTATGTATTACGTATTTTTCTATGAGTTGACACCCGTTTTTGGTCTGAATTGGTTTCTTTCGCGTTACAGGTACTGATGTGACCCCTTCGAGTTGATTGATAGAATTTGAGAAGAAATCGGCGACGAAAACACTATTTCTGAGGTGGGGGTTACTGTAGAGACTACTGTAGCAAATCCTGTAGCACGAACCCTTTGGCGAAATGACTAAGTCTGGAGGTCCATGCGGGCTGTCATGCAGGCACTGCAGAGGCCGTATACAGTACTGTAGCGACACTGTAGCAACTTACACGATTTCGGGACTTTCTTGGAATTCTTCTCTCCCCGCATGCGGGGCCGCATAGGGGGCCGCATAACCCACTGGAAAGGTTTTTAAGGGTTTTGGGAGTTCATTCTTGAGAGGAGGCTAGGTCTTGAGGGAGGAAACACTTCATCATCTTCTTGGAGAGCTTGAGGCCGGCCTTTGGAGGCATTTCTTAAGGAGAGGACGACGGGGAGAGCACGAGACGACGAACCCACGCCTTCGATTTGCATTTGAGAGGAAGTTTGACAAAGGAAGCCACTCCTTGGGTGGCGTCCTTGGAAGCGTCATTCGGCCTTGATCTTTTCAGGGGGTGTTTTCATTATGCTTTTAGTTGTTTTCATGTATTTGTTTACTTACTTTGTGATCATGAACAACTAACCCCAAGGTCACCGGATGTAGGTGAACCTTGGGGGTGAACTTGTGTATTTTGGATGACTCTTTCTAGTTTATGCATTTGGTTTGGTTTGTGATCCTTGTTTGGTGGTTCTTGAATGCCTTGATATGTATGAGAACTCTATATGTCAATTCCTAGATGATGCTAGGTTGCATGACCATTGCCCTAGTATTAGGCTCACCAAGCTTGGAAGGGAATACATGTACGAATACGCCGTGACCATCGGGTATTTGTACCCCTCCAATTGTTAGGGTTGTCCTTGATTGTGTTTCAACCCTAGCTTGGGGAAATCCACTAAACCCTTTGCAATCGTACAAGGATTTGGGCGGAAGAAATTCCGTATTCCAATACTTGTATTGGATTAGGGACCAATGCCGTGACCATCGGGTTGGTCTAATTTAGGGTTTCCCGGTCCAAACCACCCACGTGCATGCTAGTTAGGGCATCCTTAGCACTTTAGTAGCCCCCGAGGGAATCCTCATCCGTGGCCATTCCCTCACCTTGATTTTTCCCCTCCATATTTATTCTTGCTATTTACATGCTCTTTGTTTAGTAGATTTTTAGTAAGTCTTACTCCAAGTGATCGACTAGGTCAAACAACATTGTGATAAGGAAGTAAGGATAGCTTCTCGGGCCCTTGGGGATACGACCCCCGCGTGTTCGTGTGAGGGGTATTACTTGGCGACCCCTTGCACTTGCGGGTGAGCGATTCAAATGCGTTTCTTACCAAGTTTTTGGCGCCGTTGCCGGGGACCCACGAGGAATATTCGGAAAACTTAAAACGTGTTGATTTGATCATTTCATTTTGTTTGTTTTTACCAGTCCTGTATATATTCTGTCAATTCATTTTTATTTTGTTTCTCTCTCTAAACCATGGCTTCGACTAACACTTGGGTCTACGATCATTATCCATAGGAACCATTCTACCCTTACTCGAATGCACCATATTTGTTGGATGAGTTGTGCCCCAACACTGAATAGTGGATAAGAACGGCGGATGATGCCAGTGCCGCTACATTTGTTAAAGAACATGGGGCTCAGTTTGTGTTTGACAAATACTTCGAATCTATCGGGGAACAACGGTCACAGAAACCTGCTCTCCAAACCACCAACCTGAATCCTTTCATCAAGAGCTAAGAAGAGATGTTGAGTATCCTGCTGATTCTTTGTTGCCTCTTGAGGGTGTGTCTGATCAAACTCGAACTGGATATTCAGAGGCAAATCCCCATGTGCCAGAGAACAATGTAGGTGTGATTGAAAATGCTCTTCAGTGTGTGGAAGAAGTGTTAGGCGTTGTTGCCCCAGGTACGGGGGACTACAGTGACACCGAACAGTTTGATCTCGGGAATTATGGGAAGCAGAAGTCATCAATCGAGGAACCCCCAGAATTAGAGTTGAAGCCTCTCCCCGAACATTTGGAATATGCTTTCTTGGAAAAGGGGTCCAAGCTTCCAGTCATTATTGCCTCAGATCTCACTGTTAGGCAGAAGGAGCAACTTCTCGAGGTGCTTAAGAGACACAAAAAGGCTATTGCATGGAAAATCTCGAATATTAAGGGGATTAGCCCATCTTTCTGCACTCATAAGATCCTCATGGAGGACAACCATAGGCCTCGAGCAATTCCCCAACGGAGACTCAACCCTAACATGAGAGAGGTGGTAAGGAACGAAGTCATCAAACTTTTGGATGCAGGCATTATTTATCCCATCTCTGACAGTGCATGGGTAAGCCCAGTGCAGGTGGTACCAAAGAAAGGGGGGATGACGGTTATTGCTAATGAAAAGAATGAGCTTGTTCCTACCAGGACTGTCACAGGTTGGAGGGTATGCATTGACTACAGGAAACTCAATGATGCCACGAGAAAAGATCACTTTCCCTTACCCTTCATTGATCAGATGCTTGAGCGACTGGCGGGACATTCTTATTACTGTTTCCTGGATGGTCTCTCCGGGTATTTTCAGATTCCCATTGCCCCAGAAGATCAAGAGAAAACAACCTTCACTTGTCCCTATGGCACATTCGCATACCGTCGTATGCCTTTCGGGTTATGCAATGCACCGGCGACATTTCAGAGATGCATGATGGCAATTTTCGAGGATATGGTGGAGGATATCATGGAAGTGTTTATGGATGATTTCTCGGTCTTTGGTGACTCATTCGAGCTTTGCCTTAGAAATCTGGAATGGGTTTTGATCCGATGCGAAGAAACCAATTTGGTGCTCAGTTGGGAAAAATGTCACTTCATGGTCAAGAAAGGCATAGTGCTCGGGCATAAAATCTCACAAAAAGGGATTGAGGTGGATAAGGCCAAAGTTGCAACCATCGAAAAACTTCCTCCTCCTACCTCAGTTAAAGCAATCAGAAGCTTTTTGGGGCACGCTGGGTTTTATCGAAGATTTGTGAAAGACTTCTCATCAATTGCTCGACCGCTTACAAAACTTCTTGAGAAGGATGCCCCTTTTGAGTTCAATGACGATTGTATGAATGCCTTTCTCACCCTGAAGCAGAAGCTTGTGGAGGCACCGATCATGGTCTCCCCGGACTGGAATCTGCCGTTTGAGTTAATGTGTGATGCAAGTGACTTCGCAGTGGGGGCCGTACTTGGGCAGCGACGAGACAACCATTTCCATCCTGTCTATTATGCAAGCAAAACTTTGAACGATGCTCAGGAAAACTACACCACCACTGAGAAGGAAATGCTCGCGGTTGTTTTCGCATTTGACAAATTCCGGTCATATCTAGTACTATCCAAGGTGATTGTGTATACTGATCATTCGGCATTGAAGTACCTGTTGAGTAAGCCCGACTCCAAGCCTCGTCTAATCCGTTGGGTTCTACTGTTGCAAGAATTCGATTTCGAGATAAGAGATAAAAAGGGGGCAGAGAACCTAGCAGCTGATCACCTCTCACGCCTTGAGAACCCATATGAGGGTGTCTTGCAAAAAGGAGAAATAAATGACACCTTCCCTGGGGAGCAACTCTGCAGCATAAGAGTGATTGAGCAGGATGAGGCTCCGTGGTTCGCTGACTTTGCGAACTATTTGGCGGCAAGAACCTTCCCAAAGTGGCTCACACCTCAACAATGAAAAAAATTCTTCGCCGACCTGAAACACTATACATGGGAGGATCCATTCCTATTCAGGACTTGCTCTGACCAAATTGTGAGAAGGTGTGTCTCAGTGGACGAGGGGCATGATATCTTGTTACATTGTCATTCGGGTCCTACTGGGGGCCACTACAGTGGGACCAGAACAGCTAAAAAGGTACTTGATGCGGGGTTCTACTGGCCTACCATGTTCCATGATGCGCAGTCAGTGGTGCAACATTGTGATCGGTGTCAGAGAGCGGGTAATTTATCAAAATGTGATGAAATGCCTCAAAATTGGAACCAAGCTTGCGAAGTGTTCGATGTGTGGGGGATAGATTTCATGGGTCCATTCCCTAGTTCCCAGGGCAACAAGTATATCTTGGTCACAGTGGACTATGTCTCCAAGTGGGTGGAGGCCCTGGCCTGCTCATCTTGTGATGCTAGGGTGGTTGTGAAATTTTTAAAAAAATTGTTCTCTCGGTTTGGAACTCCTAGGGCAATCATAAGTGACCGGGGAACACATTTTTGCAACTCTCAGTTCGAAAAAGCCTTAAACGATACGGGGTATCTCACAGGACGTCAACCGCCTATCACCCTCAAACAAGTGGTCAAGTTGAAGTGTCGAATAGGGAGTTGAAGAGGATCCTGGAAAAAACTGTCAGCCACCACCAGAAAAATTGGGCAGACCAGCTCGAGGATGCGCTTTGGGCGTACAGAACTGCATTCAAGACCCCTACTGGATCAACACCCTACCGACTGGTCTATGGAAAAGCATGTCATTTGCCGGTGGAACTTGAGCACAGAGCATATTGGGCGATAAAGCAACTCAATTTCGACCCCCATCTTTGTGGTCACAAGAGAAAATTTCAACTAAACGAGTTAGAGGAGTGGCGTGCTTTGGCATACGAAACTTCAGTCCGGTACAAAGAGAAGATGAAGGAACACCATGACAGACACATAAAGCAACCTAAGTGCTTCCAAAATGGGGATCATGTACTTCTTTTCAATGCGAGGTTGAGACTTTTCCCGGGGAAATTAAAATCACGGTGGCACGGGCCATATACGGTCACGCAAGTATTCCCTCATGGCGCCGTCGAGATTTCTCATCCACAACATGGGACATTTAAAGTCAATGGACACTGGTTGAAACATTACTTTCCGGGTAACAATTCTTCACCAAAAATTGGAGGTATTTCTCACCCCTTTGTTCCACCTTGAGTTGAGGTAAATCATGTCGAGCTAAAGACTTTAAAAAAGCGCTTCTTGGGAGGCAACCCAAGTCTTTAAATTCATTGCACTTATTTTTTCTTCTTAGTTGTTGTTGTTGTGTTTGGGTATTTTTCGTATTTTTTGTGGTGCTTGTGAGTTTGAGTCTTGTTGATTTTTGTGCTTGTGGTTGTTGTTTAGCCGAATTCCATAATTTATTTCATCTTGTTGCACCATAGATTTCATGATCTTTGTATTTTTCCTTGAATGTTGGTGCCTCATTCTCCATGTTTTCAATTATTTTTGAGTGTTTTCGGCTTTGTTTTCATGTGATTTTTGAGTGCTAGGTTGAGTTCTTGAGCTAAATATTTCCTGGGCCTTATGCGGCCTACCATGCGGCCGCATGGGGGGCCGCACAAAAATTCCAGAGAAGTATGGGGCCTGCTATGCAGCCGCATAGCAGGCCGCATGGTTTTTCCCGAGAGCCATGTGGGCAACCATGCGGCCGCATGGGGGGCCGCATGGTCACCCGACCTTCATCTCCCCCTCTTCACTCCACTCCCTCACTATTCACTCCATTTTCATCAAACTTCTTTTCTTTTCTCCTTCATCTCTCCACCATTTTTCTTCATTCTTTTTGCATCCAAACACTCTCTTCAACCTAGCAAACAACTTTTTGGAAGATTTTCAAGGTTTTATCAAGGTTTAAGACGATTTTCACTTCATCTTCTCATTGGTGCCCTAGTTCAAGGTTTGTGTTCCTATCACTCATTCTTTGGTTTTTTATGGTTGAAATGATGGGAAAACATGATGATTTACATGGTGAATGCTTCTTGTAATCATTTCTCTTAAATTCCAAGCTTTGTACATTTAGATTATCACTTTTACAAGGAGAAACTCTACCAAAATTTCTCCGAAATTACTGTAGCACTAGCCAAAAATCAGCCTTTGTTCTTCATTAACCAATTTTCTCAAGTTTTTTTTGGCTTGATGATGGTTCTCTTGTCTTGTAGGGATGCCGATCAAACACGTGGCTTCCAAGCGCGTTATGAGAAGCTCTCCACCACCCGTTTGCGAGCCTACATTCAAGAATGATGCCCACAAGGCAAGGTTCGCTTTCTTGTCAAGGAGGAAGTTTGGCACTGTGCGTGTGATTGATTGGGAGGCCTTGAAGACATTGGACATTGACGATACCTTTCGTGGGCTCATCTCCCATGGTGGATGGGATGACATTCTTGAGATCGAGGAGCCCACTTGTCGGGAGTCGACCATCACTTGATCGCGGAGTTCCGCATCGAGGTCCGTCAGCAGTTGCAGACCCTTGGGACCTCTCAGGAGGCGTTGACAGCATCAGTGCATGATTTAGCCATATCACAGGGCCGCATCGAGAGCAGCATGGCCGAGATCTTATCATACATGCGCGGCGCTTCATCTTCTGTCGGCACCTCCTCCACAGCCACCACGTGCTTTGCGCCATCACTCCCTCCAGATCTCTAGACCCACAGCACCACTTTAGTTTTTCTTTCTGTTGTTTATACTGGTTTTTATTTCTTGTTTGTTGGTTTGTATTATTGTACTTTTCAGTTAGTGAGGGTCCTGACCCTCCTAAACTGTACTTTCCCGTTTTTGATTCGTGCTTACTTGTCCTGCTCTCTATTGTTTCTTGGGGTGTGATTTGCTTTCTCTCTATTTTCAGGACTGATCACTGTAGAAGCTCCGCACCCCTTGCGCCCCTCAGCTTTCCCCAGTTCATGCATATTTGGATGTTCCTTTCATCAACCACTTGGGGAAGTTTCTTTACCTCATTCCTTTCTTTTTTCTGGCATATCTCGCACCTTATTCTGCTGATTTATGTACATTGAGGGTAATGTACAACTTTAGGTGTGGGGATGGGGTACTTTACTAGTTTTGCATGCATGAATACCGATGATAGCCATGATTTTAATGTTTAGCACTTCCTAGCTTAAAAGAATGATAGAAATGAGCTGTATTTTTATACTGTGCTTGAATGATGCCCTGTTTTATTTTTAGTGCTTTCTCATGCTCTATCATGATTGCTCCTACCTTATACACTCCAACCAACCCATTATGATGATTTTGGTATTGGACTGTTAAATTCTTTCTTCAATATTCTTTTAAGAGCTTGTGAGTTCCTGTTTTGTTTTCTGTAGCCTTAAGTGAACTTGTGTGACAGGTGTCCAAGAGACTGAGATACAATGTGTACAGTTAAAAAAAAAAAAGTGGAGTCTATGGCAGTATTCCTCTGCTGGCACAGCATGAATGCGTCTTTGTAGGCTGTAATTGAGTAGGTTGGGTGGCTCTTGTGCCTAATCAGCATGATCCTGTAGCAACTTACACGATTTCGGGACTTTCTTGGAATTCTTCTCTCCCCGTATGCGGGGCCGTATAGGGGGCCGCATAACCCACTGGAAAAGGTTTTTAAGGGTTTTAGGAGTTCATTCTTGAGACGAGGCTAGGTCTTGAGGGAGGAAACACTTCATCATCTTCTTGGAGAGCTTGAGGCCGGCCTTTGGAGGCATTTCTTAAGGAGAGGACGACGGGGAGAGCACGAGACGACGAACCCACGCCTTCGATTTGCATTTGAGAGGAAGTTTGACAAAGGAAGCCACTCCTTGGGTGGCGTCCTTGGAAGCGTCATTCGGCCTTGATCTTTTCAGGGGGTGTTTTCATTATGCTTTTAGTTGTTTTCATGTATTTGTTTACTTACTTTGTGATCATGAACAACTAACCCCAAGGTCACCGGATGTAGGTGAACCTTGGGGGTGAACTTGTGTATTTTGGATGACTCTTTCTAGTTTATGCATTTGGTTTGGTTTGTGATCCTTGTTTGGTGGTTCTTGAATGCCTTGATATGTATGAGAACTCTATATGTCAATTCCTAGATGATGCTAGGTTGCATGACCATTGCCCTAGTATTAGGCTCACCAAGCTTGGAAGGGAATACATGTACGAATACGCCGTGACCATCGGGTATTTGTACCCCTCCAATTGTTAGGGTTGTCCTTGATTGTGTTTCAACCCTAGCTTGGGGAAATCCACTAAACCCTTTGCAATCGTACAAGGATTTGGGCGGAAGAAATTCCGTATTCCAATACTTGTATTGGATTAGGGACCAATGCCGTGACCATCGGGTTGGTCTAATTTAGGGTTTCCCGGTCCAAACCACCCACGTGCATGCTAGTTAGGGCATCCTTAGCACTTTAGTAGCCCTCGAGGGAATCCTCATCCGTGGCCATTCCCTCACCTTGATTTTTCCCCTCCATATTTATTCTTGCTATTTACATGCTGTTTGTTTAGTAGATTTTTAGTAAGTCTTACTCCAAGTGATCGACTAGGTCAAACAACATTGTGATAAGGAAGTAAGGATAGCTTCTCGTGCCCTTGGGGATATGACCCTCTCGTGTTCGCGCGAGGGGTATTACTTGGCGACCCCGTGCACTTGTGGGTGAGCGATTCAAACCCGTTTCTCACCAACCGCTCAGAAATCATGGAAATAACAACGGAGGGGAAAGGGGACGCTTCGCTACCTCACAACTCACCCTCTCAACCCTCTTCAATCTTAAGTAGTCTAACCCTATAGGAGTTGTCACACCTCCAAAGGATAACCTAGATTGTTCTTAACCCTAGTGTCACGGCTAAGGGAAAACAATTGCACGAGGTAATTAAAATTGGAACTCGAATTTATTCATCAATAAATGAAAAGCATAATATTAATGTCATAGAAATATAATAATCCTAGGGTTTACAAGTCCGAATACCCACGAGCGGTTTAGCTCCTCATGGAGCTATACATGCTTATCAAAATATGAAAGAAAGCGCAAATTAATGGCATTGATGAAAATCCCCTTGCGTATGATGTGGCCGTGGTCTTGTGCGGCCACCGGATATCGATAATGATGCCGATGATGCGCTGCAAACCTCTACGAAGTCCTCTTCAAAACCCTAGTTGTCCTTTATAGAAGTTGGGGAGAAAGATAGGTCAAAAGATGTGATGTGTTCGCTCACCCGCAAGTGCACGGTGTCGCCAAGTAATACCCCTCGCGCGAGCACGAGGGGGTCGTATTCCCAAGGGCCCGAGAATCTATTCTTACTTCCTTATCACAATGTTGTCCAACCTAAGCAATTACTTTATAGAGAGAACTACAAATAATATACGGATGTAAAAGGCATGCAAATAGTAAATACAAATACGGAGGGAAATCAAGGCGAGGGAATTGTCACGGATGTGGATCCCCTCGGGGGCTACTAAAGTGCTAAGGATGCCCTAACTAGCATGCACGTGGGTGGTTTGGACCGAGAAACCCAAAATTAGACCAACCCGATGGTCATAGTGTTTGGTCCCTAATCCGGTACGAGTATTGGAATACGGAATTACTTCCGCCCAAATCCTCCTACGATCGCAATGGGTCTAGTGGATTTCTCAAGCTAGGGTTGAAAGACAATCAAGGACAACCTTAACAATTGGAGGGGTACAAATACCCGATGGTCACGGTGTATTTGTACATGTATTCCCTTCCAAGCTTGGTGAGCCTAATACTACGGCAATGGTCATGCAACTTAGTATTTTCTAGGAATTCATACATAGAGTTCTCATACATACGAAGGCATTCAAGAAGCACCAAACAAGGATCACAAACAAAAACAAATGCATAAACTAGCTCAAGCATCCAAAATTACACAAGTTCACCCCCAAGGTTCACCCACATCCGGTGACCTTGGGGTTTAGTTACTCATGGTCACAAAATAGGCAAGAAAATACATAAAAACAACTAAATACATCATAAGAACACTCCCTCAAAAGATCAAGGCCAAATGACGCTTCCAAGGACGCCACCCAAGGGATGGCTTCCTTCGTCAATCTTCCTCTCAAATGCAAATCGAAGGCGTGGACTCGTTGTGTCATGCTCTACCCGTCATCCTCTCCTCAAGAATCGCCTCCAAAACCTAGCCTCAAGCTCCCAAGTAAGGTTGTGAAGTGAAGCTCTCCCAAGACCTAGATTCTCACTCAAAAATGCTCCAAAAACCCTTAAAAACCAATTCCAGCAAGCTATGCGGCCTCGCATCCGTACTTCGCATAGTTTTAATAGTAAAATCTCGTATTCTAACTCCTTATTCCCTATGGATTCGGCTACCCTCTCATCGGGGTAACTTTTATTACTTCGACAAACTCGTGCACTTGCGGGATACACGCAAGGGGTCGTGTCAAGTTTTTGGCGCCGCTGCCGGGGAATAGGCGTTTTAGATATTTGTTTTTCACTATTTTAGCTATTCACTTCGCATTTTATTTCATCTACCATTGTTCTTATTTTTGTTTTCTTGGTTTCGGTTACAGGTTATGACTCGTGGGAACCCTTCGATTCTTGTTGAAGGAGACCAGGACATTAGACGAAGAACACATCGTAAAGGGAAGGAACCTGTGCAAGAAACTTCAAGTTAAGCCGATATTGAGACAGAAGGGTCAGACATAATGGCAGAACAGAATGAACAACAACGGACATTGTCTGATTTTGCTAAACCCGCAGTCATGGGGACCCAATCGAGCATTGTGAGGCCCCCAATCACGGCAATGAATTTTGAGTTGAAGCCGTCGTTCATACAGATGTTGCAACAGTCCGCACAATTCAATGGGCTGGCCGATGAAAATCCCAACAGTCATATAGAGAATTTCCTTGAAGTGTGTGACATGTTGAAGGTTAATGGAGTAACGGACGACGCAATTCGTTTGAGAGCCTTCCCATTTTCATTGAAGGGAAAAGCAAGACATTGGCTTCATTCATTACCGAGAGCATCCATCACTACGTGGAAGGAGATGGCCGAGGCATTCTTGGCTAGATACTTTCCGCCGGAGAAATCTGCAAGGCTTCGGAATGAAATATCATCCTTCGTGCAAATGGAATTGGAGTCTCTATTTAAGACATGGGATAGGTTCAAGGAGCTTCTTTGCAAGTGCCCGCAACATGGATTTCCCGAGTGGATGATCATTCAAACCTTCTACAACGGGTTAAATCCGAGTACTAAGCAACTCTTAGATGCGGCGACCAGAGGGACTCTAGGAAGCAAGACTCCCGGTGAAGCCCAACATCTTGTAGAGGAGATGGCTATGAATAGCTATCAATATAATTCAAGGGACAGAAAGAAGGTTGCCGGAATTCATGAAGTTGACGCGGTTACATCATTGGCGGCACAAGTAGAGTGACTAAGTAGGAAGCTTGATGCTTTAGCTTCACCAAGAGTTGCAGCCATCACTACATGTAACGGTTGTGGGGGAGGTCACGCTTTGAGTGATTGTTCGATTGCTATTGGAGGTACTAGTGCGGTGGAGCAGGCTGATTTTGTTGGTAATGCTTATAGAGGACAAGGCCAAGGCAACCCGTACAGTGGAACATACAATCCGAGGTGGAAGAACCACCCAAATTTCTCTTGGAGCAATCAAGGGCAGTCACAATAGAAAAATAATGCACCACCGGGATTTCAAGGCCAACAAGCTCCGAACTTAGAGAGCCGAGTGACAGGGTTAGTAGGGAAGATGACCGAGAGAGCCCTTACACGGTTTGTTTCTTCATCGGATGCTAGATTTCAGTCGGAGAGATAGACATCAAGACGGAGAGTTGTCGAATTTGTTACCACACAAGGGTGAAACACCCTTACTCCGAGAATGCTCATCCCCATTGTCCTTGGGTCTTTTCGTGTGGCACCTCTTCACTCTCTTTATCTTTCTTCTCATCTTCTTCTTGAGTCCTGGTTCCGGCTTGACATCTTTCTCGACTAGACCAAGCGAAAGTACTTCTTCTGAGATCTCCATGTCTTGGTCCGGCCACCCTACATATGGATCCGGGTTCAACATTTCCTGCACATAATCATCAATTAGTTCAACAGTGGTGTCAAAAAAATATAAAGTATCATCAAAGTCAAGGCGGTATGTAAGCTTATCATCTCCAACTCTCAATATGAGCTCCCCATCATCCATGTCAATAAGAGCCTTGGAAGTGCGCAAGAATGGTCTCCCAAGAATTAGGGGCACTTCGACATCCTCATTGACATCCAACACCACAAAGTCAACAGGAAATATGTATTTGTCCATCTTTACCAACACATCTTCCACAATCCCTCTCGGATGCCTCACCGATCGATCCGCAAGTTGAAGTGTCATCCGAGTAGGTCTAGGCTCGCCCAAGCCTAGCTTTTGGAAGAGCATGTAGGGCATGTGACAGGATCCCCGAAAGTGCACGGGTTTGTCGAAGTAATAAAAGTTACCCCGGTGAGAGGGTAGTCGAATCCACAGGGAATAGGGAGTTAGAATATGAGATTTCACTTTTAAAACTATGCGAAGTACGGAAAAGTAGTAATTGATTTGTGTGTGAATTGCGAGAACAATTATACTAAAGACAGGAAATTAAATAGAGAAAGGTGAAATATTAGAAATCGCAAGAAAAGATATTAAAGAGGATTTAACAATTAATGAAGTGGGGTATCCGGACAAGTTATCTCTAGGATCTATGCTTCTAGTGCAAGACTATGCTAGTACATCTACCTAAACCTCACACTACGTGGGATTGCATTAAGTTTTAAGGACTCCTAGTGATTAAACCTGTTCCTATGTGTAGTTCTAACCCTTTGGTCCAGGAGGAAGAACCCTAGTCTAGATTAAGCCCCAGTGCGTAGGATTCACTTCAACCCTTCACTCCGTTACTCGCGTAACTAAGCCCCAGGGGAGTTTATCTACCTAGCACTGCACTCTATCTTGACCGCTATTAAATCAAGGAAACGGAGGTAGGGAGAAATCACACCGGAGGGGAAAGGGGTACATCGCCACCTCACAACTCTCCCTCTCAACCCTCTTCAATCTTAAAGAAGCTAATCCTATAGGAGTTGTGATAAGTGCTTGTGTTATAGTAATACGAAGTATTATTATCTTACATTGAGCATTACTTTTCTCAGATTTAATCACTAATTAGTGTGTATTTGTGTTCTTTTGTTCATTGAAGGGTTATGGAGAAGATTTAGAGAAAAAGAAGCAAGAATAGGTTATGTTCGCCATTGTTGAGAAGTTCTCGGACCAAGCAAGGAACAAGGCACGAGTCTAGACTTGTGGGTGTGTGCCAACCTCCATTGGAGGGGCACAAGGGCAGTCACACTCACAAAAGTCTATAACTCGTGTAGCATTGGAGAACTTCGCCAATGAAAAGAAATGAAGTAATCGACATAATCTACCGTTGATTATGTGCCCAATTCAACGGCCTCGATGAAGAACGATGGATTCGGGAGTATTTCGGAGAAGTACTGTAGCAGACACTGTAGAGAAATACTGCAGCAGTTACTGTTCACATTCTGCCGAAATTCAGAATTCCAGAGAGTTCACACGGGCGTGTGGAAATTCCACACGGCCGTGTGAATTAATTTTCCAGCAAACCAGAGACGTCACACGGGCGTGTGGAATTAACACATGGCCGTGTACTATAGCAGAAATACTGTAGCAGAAATACTGTAGTAAAAACACTGTTTACAGGTGCCGAGAAATCACGATTCCAGAATTTCCACACGGCCGTGTGGAATTAACACACGGGCGTGTGAAATTTCTGGATTTTCACAGAAGTCCGATTTCAGCCCGAATTCAGCCCGATTTCAGCCTATAAATAGCCCGTTTTCAGATCTTTTGGGGGACCTCCCCTTCTATCACTGGGATATCTTTTGGGGGGCTTTCGGCTAGGGTTTGGAGAGGTTCTTGGAGGTCTTTGGAGGCGATTAAACGGCATCGACATCGACATCCTTTGGAAGAAAGCTATTGAGGAAGCTCCCATCGGCATTGATTTGGCGAGGTGTGCCCTAGGCTTGACAAGGGATTCATTGGAGAAGACACGCGACTACACAAGACCATCGATACGATCTACAAGGGGGTTTTCTTTATGGTTTTCATGCATATTTTCTTAAATTCTTTATTGATTTTGTATTGCTCCATGGAGAGCTAAACCCTAGTGGGTATTCGGACTTGTAAACCCTAGGATGATATTGTTTCTATGACTTTTATTATGCTTTCTTAATTTGATGTTCTTTAATTGAGTTTCAATCTTGATTTTATCTTGTTATTGTTTTCCCTTAAATGTGACACTAGGGTTGAGAATCTATTAAGTTATCCTTTGAGGGTGTGACAACCTCTATAGGGTTAGACTCCTTAAGATTGAAGAGGGTTGAGAGGGAGAGTTGTGAGGTAGCGACGTACCCCTTTCCCTTCCGTTGTGATTTCTCCCTACCTCCGATTCCTTGATTCATTAGAGGTCGAAATAGAGTGAAGTGCTAGGTAGACAAACTCCCCCAAGGTTTTGGGGTGATGTGAATCCTATGCACTGGGGCTTAATTTAGACTAGGGTTCTTCCACCTGGACCAAAGGGTTAGAACTACTACACATAGGAACAGGTTTTATCACTAGGAATCCCTAGAGCTTAAAGCAACTCCACGTAGTGTTAGGCTTAGGTAGATATACTCCCCTGGGGCTTAGTTGAGCAATCAACAGAGTGAAGGGTTGACGTGAATCCTAATGCCGGGACATAGTGTTGGGGTTAGTCACGGTTGACCTTAGGTTTGGGACCGTGTGTTTAAGGATATCCTCGACTCAATAGGCATCAATTGTAGAGCATAATACAAGTTTAGCACTAGAAGCATTAGTCCTAGGGGGAGCTTTGTCCGGGTACCCCATCGTTATATCGATTACCTCTCCTACCCTCATTATTCTTCTTGCACTTTTTTATTTCCTTTTATATCTATACATACATACTTTTCTCGTCATCGATTCCCATCATAGCTAAATAGCGATAACACTTGTTTCTGAACACTATTCTCTATGGATACGACTACCCACTCACCAGGGTATTTTATTACTTCGACAAGGCCGTGCACTTGCGGTACACAAGCAAAAGGTCGTGTCAAGTTGTCACACCTCCAAAGAAAAACCTAGATTGCTCTCAACCCTAGTGTCACATCTAAGGGAAAACAATAGCAAGATAAAATTAAGATCGAAACTCAATTCTTATTCATCAATAATGGAAAAGCATAATAACAACGTCAAAGAAACATAATAACCCTAGAGTTTTACAAGTCCGAATACCCACAAGGGGTTTAGCTTCTCATGGAGCTATACATGTTCATCAATGTATATAATAAAACAAGAAGTAAAGACATATATGAAAACCCACTAGCGTATGGTGTGGCCGTGGTCTTGTGCGGCCGCCGGACGTCGATGACGATGCCGATGACGCGCTCCAAACCTGCAAGAAGTCCTCTCCAAAACCCTAGCCATCCTCTCCAAAGTTGAGGAGAAAATTAGGTCAAAAGATGTCTCAAAAAGTCTCCAAATCGGGCTTTTATAATGTGGAGTCGCGGCTTTAAATTTGCTGAAATCGGGATTTCACACGGCCGTGTGGAATTTCCACACGCCCGAGTGAAAATTCGGGAAAACTGATTTTCGGCCGGCTGTAAACAGTAACTTGCTACAGTGTTTTACTTGAACAGTAATTTGTAAACAGTAATTGTGCCGAAACGCTCCCGAATTCGTCGTTCATCATCGAGGCCGTTGAATTGGGCACACAATCAATGGTGGATCGTGTTGATTGCTTCGAATAGCCTATTTGTTGAAGTTCTCCGTGTTGGCATGAGTTAGAGTTATTGTGAATGTGACTGCCTTTGTGCCCCTTCAAAGGAGGTTGGCACACACCCACAAGTCTTTGCTCACGCCTTACTCCTTGCTTAGTCCGAAAATCTTCCCAACAACGCCAAACACGACCTAACTTCGTTCCTTTCTTTCATTTTATCTTCACAACCCTACAATGTACAAAAGTAAACAATTGCACACTTTTTAGTGATAAAATCTGATTAAATTAATGCTCATTGCAAGATAATAACACTTCGCATTACTATAACACGAGCACTTATCAGCATGACATTGATGCTTGCCCTCGAATCGGCTAACGCCATTTCTTCACCCAAGTTACCAATGTTGCATGGTATAATAAAACTTCCGGGATCTTTACTCTTACTCGGCATATTCTTTTGCAACACAGCCGAGCAATTGGTATCAAGGATCACAGATGCACTCTCCTCCAATTTCCTCTTGTTGGTCAAGAGGTAATTCAAGAACTTCGGATACTTGAGCATTTGGGCCAACGCCTTCGTGAACGGTATGTTGATGTGGAACTATTTGAAGATACCCAGAAATTTCTTATATTGTTCATTCTCTTGGTCATTCTTCAATCATGAAGGATAGGGTATACTCGGTGATCGCGATTATGTGCTAACCCACAAGTGCACGGGGTCGCCAAGTAATAACCCTCGCGCGAGCACGAGGGAGTCGTATTCCCAAGGGTCCGAGAATCTATTCTTACTTCCTTATCACAATGTTGTCTAACCTTAGCAATCACTTGATAGAGAGAACTACAAATAATATACGGATGTAAAAAGCATGTAAATAGCAAATACAAATACGGAGGGAAATCAAGGCAAGGAAATGGTCACGGATGAGGATTCCCTCGGGGGAGGGGGGGCTACTAAAGTGCTAAGTATGCCTTAACTAGCATGTACGTGGGTGGTTTGGACCGAGAAACCCTAAGTTAGACCAACCCGATGGTCATGGTGTTTGGTCCCTAATCCGGTACGAGTATTGGCATAGGGAATTACTTTTGCCCAAATCCTCCTACGATCACATTGGGTGTAGTGGATTTCTCAAGATAGGGTTGAGACACAATCAAGGACAACCCTAACAATTGGAGGGGTAAAAATATCCGATGGTCACGGTGTATTCGTACATGTATTCCCTTCCAAGCTTGGTGAGCCTAATACTAGGGAAATGGTCATGCAACCTAGTATTTTCTAGGAATTCATACATAGAGTTCTCATACATACCAAGGCATTCAAGAAACACCGAACATGGATCACAAACCAAAGCAAATGCAAAGAGTAAGTCAAGCATCCAATAAACACAAGTTCACCCCCAAGGTTCACCTACATCCGGTGACCTTGGAGTTTAGTTATTCATGATCACAAAATAAGCAAGAAAATACATCAAAATAAACAAATAACATAAAGAGAATACCGCCTCAAAAGATCAAGGCCGAATGACGCTTCCAAGGATGCCACCTAAGGAGTGGCTTCCTTCATTTATCTTCCTCTCAAATGTGGATCAAAGGTGTGGACTCGTTGTGTCGTGCTTTCCCCATCATCCTCTCCTCAAGAATCTCCTCTAAAACCCAGCCTCAAACTCTAAAATGAAGGTGGTGAAGTGAAGCTCTCAAGAGACCTAGGGTTCTTTCCTCAAATTGCTCCAAAATGTCCTTAAAAACACATTCCAGGGTGCCATGTGGTCTCTCATGCGGTCGACATGCGGGCAGGGAAGTATTCTGAGAAATCACGTAAATCGTGTAAGTTGCTACAGGAACTGCTAGAGTAAACTGCTATAGTACTGCACGCGGTCTTCGCTGTGCCCGCATGGTGCCCCTCATGAGCCTCCAGACCAAGCCATTTCTTCAAGTATTCGTGCTACAGTTGTTGCTGCAGTATCGCTACGGTACCTGCTCAGAAACATTGTTTTCGATGCTAATTTCTTCTCCAATTTTGTCATCGAGCTCGCTAGGGCCTCATTGGTACCTGTAACACGAAGGAAACCAATTTAGACCAAAAAAAGGGCATCAACTCATATAAAAATATGCAATACATACGCCCGAATACGTATAGAATATGTATATTTAGGTGTTTATCAGACATCCGCACACCTAAGTATTTGCATGTCCCCAAGCAAACACACATGAAAAACAGGGGCAAGATGATAAACGACTAAATATACGACCTCAAGCTAAATGCTAAAGTACTCCACTAGCACCGGTAGAAAGAAATCCAGAAAGTGAGCTGCTCTATTAGTAATTAAGTAATGGTAGCACTGTTTTTTTTCAAAGTGCTTCCATGAGTGTGTGCTGGCTCCCAACCTTAACCTCCACACCCTGAATTACCCCAGGGGTCCATTCATCCCATATACGGTGAGAGTGGCATTAGACAGTTAAAGAAATCTTCAATACTCAGTTAAAAATCTTTTGGGTTCCTAAGTACAACTCTAGCTCTTAAATGACTATGTAACAGGTTCCAAGGGAGCCAATAGAGATACTTATTTCCTTTTTCGCATATATACAATTTTTTTTCTGAGTCTGACTAACATAGAATGCACAACAGATCCTTCAGAAGGATGCACATGATGATTAGGCACAAGAGCCACCCAACCTACTCAATTACAGTCTACATAGACGCATTAATGCTAAAATAGCAGAGGAATACTGTCATAGACTCAAATGTTTTATTTTTTATTATTATTTTTTTCTTTTGACTGAGCATACTGTATCTCATGTCCCTTGGTATCCTGCCACAATAGTTCACTTAAGGCTACAGAAAACACAAAGGAACTCAAAAGCTCTTAAAAGAACATTGAAGATAAAATTTAATAGTCTAGTGCCAAGATCATCATAATGGGTTGGTTGGAGAGTATAAGGTGGAAGCAATCATGATAGAACATAGGAAAGCACTAAAGATAAAGTCAGGCATCATTCAAGCACAGTATAAAAATACAACTCACTTCTATCATTCTTTAAACCTAGGAAGTGCTAAACACTAAAATCATAGCTATCATCGGTAATCATGTATGCAAAATAAGTAAAGTACCCCATCCCCACACCTAAAGTTGTACATTGCCCTCAATGTAAATAGATCAGCAGAGTAAGGTGCTAGATATGCCATAAAAATAAAGGGATGAGGTAAAGAAACTTCCCCAATTAGTTGATGAGATGAACCCCAGATGTGCACAAACCGGGGAAAGTTGTGAGGTGCAAGGGGTGTGAAGCTTCCACAATGATCAGTCCTGAAATTAAAAAGAAAACATATCACACCCCAGAAAATAAATAGAGAGCAAGACGAGTACACAACGATCAAAAACAGGAAAGTACAATTTAGGAGGGTCGGGACCCTTACTAACTGAAAAGTACAAAAAAAATACAAGCAAACAAGTTTAGGAATAAAAACAAATACAAACAACAAGAAAATAAAAAGTAGTGCTGTGAGTCTAGAGATCTGGAGGGAGCGATGGTGCAAAGCACGTGGTAGCTGTGGAGGAGGTGCCAACAGATGATGACGAGCTGCGCAAATATGATAGGATCTAGGTCATGCTACTCTCTATGCGGCTCTGTGATGTGGCTAACTCCCTCACTGATGTCGCCAACACCTCCTGTGATATCCCAAGAGTCTACAACTGCTGGCGGACCTCGATGCGAAACTCCGCGAAACTGGCCTCAAGTGATGGTTGACTCCCGTTGGGTACTGAGTCAGGCACAGGTGAAGACTCTGACTTAGAATCGGATTCTGTCTCAGAGTCTCGAGAGGTGCCGGGATCATGGGTGCTCCTGCCTCCCCTGCGCAGGAGGCGATAAGTTGTTTCCGACCTCTCAACTATCCTAATGTAAACTAGGATCGACAGACTAAGAGGTGTGATGGAGCCCACAACACTCATGCCTCGGTTGAGCTCAATCAAGCCTAGGCCTCTGATAATGTGCATAATGTATGGTCCGTCAAATATAGCTCCAAGGCGAGTAGAAGTCCCCTGATGTGCAATAAGTTCGGCAAAAAGGTGGCCCATGTGGATGGGGTAACGCTTAAGGATACTGTACATCATAAGCAAGTCGGTGCTTGTGACTACCCTGGTAGAATCAGCGCGACCGTTCACACCTCTGGATAGCAAAGCCTGAATATATCTATGAACGGGGTCCCACATAGTGGAAGCTTTCTTCGATGATGTGCAAGCAATGGACTTCCAAAAAGAATCATGGGTGACTGAGCTTGGGAAATCATGGGGCAAGCTTTTGAACTTGCGAGTTTAGGAGAACTCATATGTGTAAAGCCCAAGGTATACACCCAGCTCATCTTGAGTGATCCTATGCCTCTTACCAAAAGCTCTGAAGGATACAGTACTTGCTTGGCGCACGAAGTGACAATAACCGGTAACCTCAAATGTACTCAACACTTCCAAGGTTAACTCTCGATAGATGGGCTCATCAATCTCAAGTACACTATCCCACCCATCATGAGAGATGAAGTCCTAGATGGTACTGTCAAGGCCCAAAATCCTCAAGGTTTCCCAATCGATATTTCGAACGGTGCCGAACTTCCTTCTTGACAAAAACGTGAACCTCGTCTTGTGGGCTTCACCCTTAAATGTAGACTCACAAACGGGCAGTGGAGAGCTTCTCCTAACTCGCTTGGAGGCCACATGCTTGGTCGGCATCCCTACAAGACAAAACAATCATCATCAAGCCAAAATTTTATGATAAACACGCTTAATGAAGAAACAAGGCTGATTTTGTAGCTATTGCTACAGTAATCTCGGGAAAAATTTGGAGAGTTTCTTCTTGTAAAAGTAGCAATAAAAATGTACAAAGCTTTGAATTCAAGATAAACAATCACAAGAAGTATTCACCATGACAATAACAAAGATTTCCCCCCATTTAAACCAAGAAAAACCCTAGAATGAGTGAGATATGAAGTTTACCTTGAACTAGGGCACCAAGTAGGAGATGAAGTGGAATTCGGCTAAAAGCTTGATAAAACCTTAAAAATCTCCCAAAAACTCATTTGCTAGGATGAGGAGATTGTTTTAATGCAAAAAAAAATGAAGGAAGATGGTGGAGAGATGAAGAGGAAAAGATAAGAAGAGTGATGGAAAATGAGTGAATAGTGTTGAAATGAAGTGGAGGATATGAAGTAGAGGGGTCGGGTGCCTATGCGGGCTCTTGTGCGGCCACATAGCAGGCCGCATAAGACACTGGACGGAATGCGGGCTCTTGTGCGGCTACATAGCAGGCCGCACAAGTCACTGGCTGGAATGCGGGCTCTTGTGTGGCTGCATAGCAGGCCCCACAAGTCTCTGGGTTGGTCATGCGGGCTCTTGTGCGGCCGCATAGCAGGCCGCACAAGCCTCTGGATTGCATGCGGTCTGTTATGCGGGCGCATAAGAGGCCGCTTGGTATGTTGGAGACCCCCCATGCACTAAAAATGCTCAAAAACAAATCCGACAAAACAACATACTCATCCTAGCACTCAAGAATCACATGAAAGCAAAGCCAAAAACACTTATAGGCATTGAAAACATGGAAATTGAAGCACCAACAATCAAGGGAAAATAAAAGATTCACAAAAACTATGCTGCGACATGATAAAATAAATTATGGGAAACAACTAAACAACCACCACAACCACAATACTACAACACCTCTCAAGCCCACAAGCACAACAAAAATACGAAAAACACACAAACACAACAACAAGAAGTACAAAGAAAAAATAATTGCAACAAATTTAAAGACTTGGGTTGCCTCCCAAGAAGCACTTTTTTAGTGTCTTTAGCTCGACATGGTTTAGCTCAACTCATGGTGGGACAAAGGGATGAGAGATACCTCCATTTTTCGGTGAAGAGTTACTACCCGGGAAGTTCGTTGAGAGACACGAAAAGATTTTAAATTTCCCGCGGTCCTCAAAGAATAAGCGGTCTACCTCCTCGGGTGACATTGTAGAGACATCCACTCCCCTCTTTTTCTTTTCTTTTATTTTCTTCCACAACTTCTTCAAGGTTCTCTTTTCATTGGAATGTGATGGAAATTTAACCTCTACTTGTGCTAGTTGTTGCAATGGTGGAGAGGGAGACTCATCATCCACAACATCATCCCCGAGATCTTCAAAGTACTCCTCCAAGGGGTTCAAAGTGAGGACTTCGTGCACACAATCAGAGATAATCACGTCAGTTGTATCCTTGAAATAAAGAGCATCATCATGATCAAGTGTACGTTTCATTGCTTCGGGGAGGGTGAAGACCACTTGTTCGTCTCTAACCCTCAAAGTCATTTTTCCTCCTTTTACATCAATTAGTGCGCCGGAGGTGTTAAGAAATGGACGCCCAAGCATCAATGGGACCTCCACATCATCATCCACATCTAGAATTACAAAGTCAACCGGAATTATTAGCTTATCAACTCGAACAAGAACATCTTCAACAATTCCCCGGGGTATTTGCACTGAACTATCCACAAGTTGCAAAGTCATTTGTGTGGGTCTCAAATTGTCTAACCCCAGCCTCAAGAATAAGTTATATGGCATCACATTTATGCTAGCTCCCGAGTTAGCCAAGGCACTTTCTTGCACTGCATCCCCAATCACACAAGGAATAATGAAGCTACCCGGATCTTTGATTTTCTTGGGTAATTTCTTTTGGATCACGGCCGAGCAATTTCCCAATAGAGTCATGGTCTCCAAGTCTTCAAGTTTCCTCTTATTGGTGAGGAGGTCTTTCATAAATTTAGCGTACTTTGGCATTTGTGAGAGGGCCTAGACCAAGGGGATGTTTATGTGAAGTTACTTAAAGATGTTTAGGAACTTCTTGAATTGAGCATCTTCCTTATCTTGCTTGAGCCTAGAAGGATATGGTACCACAGGTTTATATTCGAGCCCTTTTTTAGCCGAAGAACTTGGAACATTTCCCTTGTGCTTCCTCTCAATTTCTTCATTTGCATCATTACTCAACTCAGGGTCTTCCCGGGCGGCTACCCTATCATTGGAGGCACTTGGACTCTCCCCGGCCCTTGCCTCTAACTATTTCCCACTCCTCAGTGTCACCACCTTCAAGTGTTCCCTCGGGTTGCATTCAGTGTTACTCGGCAAGCTACCCAAAGGTCGATCTAATTGTGCCCTAGCAAGCTGTCCCATCTGGGTTTCAAGAAACTGAATGGAGGCTTGGACATTCCTTAATATAGTGCCAAACTCATCAAGTCTTCTGTCCACATTCTGGAATTTTACCTCCGTGTTGATCATGAATCTTGCCAATACATCCTCAGTTGAGTATTTCTTCTCTTGAAGCTGCTGGGGCTGAAATTAGGGGCCCTGAGATGGTTGAGGCCTCTGTTGGGATTGGCCTTGGTTCCAAGACATGTTCGGGGGATTCCTCCACCCCGAGTTGTAGTTGTTACCATACTGATTCCCCAGTTTCCTAGGTCCTCCATCACCAATATAATCCACCATTTCCACTAGTGCAGAAGGGGCAATAAATATGGGGCACTACGAAGTTGCATGCCCGGCACCATAGGTATCACAGGACATCACTGCCTTAGGGGTAGAGCTAGATCCCAATATGAACTGATCAAGTTTCTGTGTCAATGCGCTAACTGCCGCGTTGTTATCGGTGACATTCTTCAATAGGGCCTCAACCTTTGCAGTCAATGTGATGTTCTCATTCACCTCGAATAGGCCTACAACCCTTGGTCCTTTCTGCCGAGTACTCCAGTAGCACTCATTGCTTGCCATGCTCTCAATCAACTTCTCAGCTTCCTCAGGGAGCTTGACACTCAAGGAGCCACCTGCCGCGGCATCTATGAGTTGCCTTGTTACGTAATTCAGGCCATTACAGAGAATCTGAAGGACACCTACATAACAAGTCCTTGAACCGTTCATGTGCCTCAAAAAGTGTTTCTGAATCCCCCTGTCTGAAAGAGGAGATCTCCTGTCTCAACCTCGCGGCCTTGCTTGGTGGGAAATACCATGCCAGGAACTTCTCGACCATTTCCTTCCATATGGTAATGGACCCAGGAGCCAAGGAGGTAAGCCATCTGTATGCTGCTCCCCTCAAACTGAATGGAAACAATCACAGTCTTATGGCATCATCTGACGCAGAATTGATCTTGAAAGTAGAGCAAATCTGCAGGAAACGGGATAGGTGGGCATGTGGATCTTCATCAGGTAGCCCATCAAACTGAACTGAATTTTGTATCATCCCTATTGTGCTCACCTTGATCTCAAAATTATTAGCCGGCACTTTGGGCGCTTGCACACTGAATTCTTCCCCGGTGAACTGTGGCCTCTCAAAATCGGATAAAGTTCTTCTTGGTTCGGCCATAACTGATGGTTCACTCGACTCTACCCGAACTTCTTTTTGCCTCGAGCTTTCGGTAACCCCTCTCAATTGTTGGTGCAAGGTACGTTCAATCTCATCGTCGGGCTCAACTAGAGTCGCTTGACCCGCCCGTGTCATAAGATGGGTACCTCACAAAATAACTAGAGTCAAGACAAATAAAATATGAAATGACGAAATATAAACAAGAATGATAAACAAAAAAAATAAAATGGCCAAATCAACACGCTTTAAGTTTTCCGAATATTCCTCGTGGGTCCCCGGCGATTATGTGCTAACCCGTAAGTTCATGGGGTCACCAAGTAATACCCCTCACGAAAGCACGAGGGGGTTGTATTCCCAAGGTCCCGAGAATCTATTCTTACTTCTTTATCACAATGTTGTCTAACCTTAGCAATCACTTGATAGAGAGAACTACAAATAATCTACGAATGTAAAAAGCATGTAAATAGCAAATACAAATACGGAGGGAAATCAAGGCAAGGAAATGGTCACGGATGTCGATTCCCTCGGGGGCTACTAAAGTGCTAAGGTTGCCCTAACTAGCATGCTCGTGGGTGGTTTGGACCGATAAACCCTGAGTTAGACCAACCCGATGGTCATGGTGTTTGGTCCCTAATCCGGTACGAGTATTGGAATACGGAATTACTTCTGCCCAAATCCTCTTATGATCGCATTGGGTGTAGTGGATTTCTCAAGCTAGGGTTGAGACACAATCAAGGACATCCGATGGTCACGGTGTATTTGTACATGTATTCCCTTCCAAGCTTGGTGAGCCTAATACTAGGGCAATGGTCATGCAATCTAGTATTTTCTAGGAATTCATACATAGAGTTCTCATACATACCAAGGCATTCAAGAAACACCAAACATGGATCACAAACCAAAGCAAATGCAAATACTAAGTCAAGCATCTAAACAATACAAGTTCACCCCCAAGGTTCACCTACATCCGGTGACCTTGGGGTTTAGTTACTCATGATCACAAAATAAGCAAGAAAATAAATCAAAATAAAGAAATAACATAAATAGAACACCGCCTCAAATTATCAAGGCCGAATGATGCTTCCAAGGATGCCACCCATGGAGTGGCTTCCTTCATCGATCTTCCTCTCAAATGTGGATCAAAGGTGAGGACTCGTAGTGTCGTGCTCTCCCCGTCATCCTCTCCTCAAGAATCTCCTCCAAAACCCAGCCTAAAACTCTCAAATGAAGATGGTGAAGTGAAGCTCTCAAGAGACCTAGGGTTCTCTCCTCAAATTGCTCCAAAATGTCCTTAAAAACACATTCCAGGGAGCTATGCGGTCTCTCATGCGGTCGGCATGCAGCCAGAAAAGAATTCAGAGAAATCCCAAAAATCGTGTAAGTTGCTACATGAACTACTATAGTACTGCATGCGGTCTTCACTGCGCCTGCATGGTTGCCCGCATGAGCCTCCAGACCAAGACATTTCTTCAAGTGTTTATGCTACAGTGGTTGCTACAGCGTAGGTACAGTACCGCTCAGAAACAGTGTTTTTGATGCTAATTTCTTCTCCAATTCTGTCATCGAGCTCGCTAAGGCCTCATTGGTACCTGTAACATGAAAGAAACCAATTTACACCAAAAAAATGGGCATCAACTCAAATAAAAATATGCAATACACACGGCTGTATACTTATAGAATATGAAAGAAACCAATCCTTTGTCGCTTCTTCCTCTACCTCCACGACCTCGAGTGTTTCTTTTGTCTTCTCTAGAGGTAGATTTCCCTCGACCTTTTTTCCACTTCTCAAGGTAATTGACTTCAATTGCTCCTTTGGATTGGTCTCCGTATTACTAGGCAAACTACCTTGAGGTCTTTCCGCCAAAGTCTTCGCAATTTGCCCCACTTGATTCTCCAAATTGTGTAGGGAGGTGGTGTGATTGCAAAGTGTAGCTTCCACCCATTGGAATCTAGCATCTGATGAAGAAACAAACCTTGTGAGGGTTTTCTCTAGATCGGTCATCTTTCCCTCTAGCCCAGTCACTCGACTTTCTAGGTTCGGTGCTTGTTGACTTTGAAATCCCAATGGTGGCATTGTTCTTTTGTTGCGACTGCCCTTGATTGCTCCATGAGAAATTCAGGTGGTTCCTCCACCCCGGATTGTAAGTTCCACTGTATGGGTTGCCTTGGCCTTGTCCTCTATAAGCATTGCCAACAAAATCGACCTGCTCCACAGCACTAGTGCCCCCAATGACAATAGGGCAATCGCTTGAAGCGTGACCTCCCCCACAACCGTTACAAGTAGTGATGACCGTAACCCTTGGTGAAGATAGAGCATCTAGCTTCTTACTCAATGATTCCACTTGTGCCACCAACGATGTAACCGCATCATCCTCATGAATTCCGGTTACCTTCTTTCGGTTCCTTGTTTTCCATTGATAGCTATTCATAGCCATCTCTTCTATAAGGTGCCGGGCTTCATCGGGAGTCTTGCTTCCTAGAGTTCCTCCTGCCACTGCGTCTAAGAGTTGCTTGGTACTCAGATTCTACCCATTGTAGAAGGTGTGAATGATCATCCAATTGAGGATTCCATGTTGCGGACATTTTCGAAGGAGCTCCTTGAACCTATCCCATATCTCGAATAGAGACTCCAATTCCATTTGCATGAAGGATGATATCTCATTCCGGAGCCTCGCTGATTTTCCCGGAGGGAAATACCTAGCCAAGAATGCCTCGACCATCTCCTTCTTTGTAGTGATAGATGCTCTCGGTAATGAATGTAGCCAATGCCTTGCTTTTTCCTTCAATGAAAATGGTAAGGCTCTCAAACAAATCGCATTGTCCGTTACTCCATTAATCTTCAACATGTCGCACACTTTAAGAAAGTTCTCTATGTGGTTGTTGGGATCTTCATCGCCCAACCCATTAAATTATGCGGATTGTTGCAACATTTGAATGAATGACAGCTTCAGCTCAAAATTGTTTGCGATAATTGGGGGCCTCACAATGCTCGATTGGGTCACCATCACCGCGGGTCTAGCAAAATTGGACAATGTCCTCTATTCTTCATTCTATTCTGCCATTGCTTCTGACCCTTCTGAATCAATATTGGCTTGATTGGACTGTTCTTCCACAGGTTCATTCCTTTTATGATGTGTTCTTCTACCAATTTCCGGGTCCCCCTCAACAAGAATCAAAGGGTTCCCATGGGTCATAACCTGAAGCCAAAGCAAAGAAAAGGAAAAATAAGAACAATGATAGATAAATAAGTGTGAAATAGGAAACGAAGTGGATATCAAAAACAAGTATAAAAAATACGCCTATTCCCCGGCAACGGCGCCAAAAATTTGACACGATCCCTTGCGTGTATCCCGCAAGTGCATGGGCTTATCGAAGTAATAAATTTACCCTGGTGAGTCGGTAGTCGAATCCACAGGGATTAGGGATTTAAAACACGAGATTTCACTATTTCTCTAAGCAATGTACGGTGAGTGTGAAGAGAATCAATGAGTGAGTGTGAAAGCAAATATAAAGAGACAAGAAAAAAAATAGAAAGATGGAAGGTAAGACAGTGCAAGTAGGAGTAAAAAGAGTAGGACAAGCAATAATTAAAGATGGGTAACCGGACAAGCTACCCTAGGACTTATGCTTCTAATGCAAGACTATGCTATTATACTTTCCTATTGATGTTAATTGAGTCGAGGATATCCTTAAACACACGGTCCAATACCTAAGGTCAACCGTGACTAACCCCAACACTATGCCCCGGCATTAGGTTTTCACTATGGCCCTTGACTCTCGTTGACCTGTCAACTAGGCCCTAGGGGAGTCTGTTTTCCTAAGCCTCACACTATGTGGGATTCCTTTAAGTTCTAGGGATTTCTAGTGATAAATCCTATTCCTATGTATAGTTCTAAACCTTTGGTCCAGGTGGAAGAACCATAGACTAAATTAAACCCTAGCACTAGGATTCACTTCAACCCTTCATTATATTGCTTGCGCAACTAAACCCAAGGGGGGTTCCTCTCCTAGCACTTCACTCTATCTGGACCGCTAAGAAATCATGGAACATGGAGGTAGGAAGAATCACAACGGAGGAGAAAGGAGACGTTCCACCACCTCACAACTCACCCTCTCAATCCTCTTCAATCTTAAGTAGTCTAACCCTATAGGAGTTGTCACACCTCCAAAAAATAACCTAGATTGTTCTCAACCCTAGTGTCACGGCTAAGTGAAAACAACTACAAGAAACAATTAAGATTGAAACTCAAATTTATTCATCAATAATGAAAAATCAACAATGTCATAGAAACATAATAATCATAGGGTTTACAACTCTGAATACCCACAAGGGGTTTAGCTCTTCATGGAGCTATACAAATCCATCAAAATATGAAAGTAAACACAAATGGAAAGCATTGATGAAAACCCCCTTGCGTATGATATGGCCGTGGTCTTGTGCGGCCGTTGGACGTCGATGATGATGCCGATGACGCACTCCGAACCCCCACAAAGTCCTATCCGAAACCCTAACCGCGCTCTCCAGAAGTTGGGAGAAAAGATTGGGAAAAAGCTCTATCAAAAGTCTCCAAAACGGACTTTTATAATGTTGAGTCGCGGTTTTAAAATCGTCCTTATCGGGATTTCACACGGCCGTGTGGAATTTTCACACACCCGTGTGAAATTTCTAGGTTGCTGAATTTTGGCCACACGGCCATGTGGAATTTCCACTCTCGCGTGTGCAATATCTATATTTCTGAATTTCGGCTGAAAGTGAACAGTAGCTTTCTACAGTGTTTTGCTACACCAACTTGCTACCTTGCTCCCGAATTCGCCGTTCTTCATCGAGGCCATTGAATTGGGCACACAATCAATGGTAGATCGTGTTGATTACTTCAATTCTTCTTATTGGTGAATTTCTCCTAAACTACACGAGTTAGACTTACTGTGAGAGTGACTGCCCTTGTGCCCCTCCAAAGGAGGTTAGCACACACTCACAAGTCTAAGCTTGTGCCTTGTTCCTCGCTTGGTCCGAAAACTCCCTGATAAACGCCAAAATATATGTATTTTAAATGTATTCGGGTGTATGTATAGCATATTTTTATATGAGTTGATACCCATTTTTGGTCTAAATTGGTTTCTTTCGTGTTACAGGTACCGATGAGGCCCTAGCGAGCTCGATGACAGAATTGGAGAAGAAATCGGCATCGAAAACACTGTTTTTGAGCGGGTACTGTAGCAACCACTGTAGCACGAAGACTTGAATAATTAGCTTGGCCAGGAAGTTCATGCGGGCAACCATGCAGGCGCACCGGAGGTCGCATGCAATACTATAGCAGTTCTATTATAGCAATTCCTGTAGCAACTTACGCTATTTTCGGGATTTCTCAGAATTCTTCTCTGCCCGCATGCCGACCGCATGAGAGGCCACATACCGCCCTGGAATAGGTTTTTAAAGACTTTTTGGAGCAAATTGAGGGGAGAGCCCTAGGTCTCTTGAGAGCTTCTCTTCACCACCTTCTTTTGGGAGTTTGAGGCAGGGTTTTTGAGGAAATTCTTGAGGAGAGGAGGATGGGGAGAGCACGACACGACGAGTCCACACCTTTGATCTACATTTGAGAGGAAGATCGACGAAGGATGCCACTCCTTGAGTGGCGTCCTTGGAAGCGTCATTCGGCCTTGATCTTTGAGGGAGTGTTCTCATTATGCATTTGGTTGTTTTCATGTATTTTCTTGCTTATTTTGTGATCATGAGTAACTAAACCCCAAGATCACCAGATGTAGGTGAACCTGGGGATGAACTTGTGTTGTTTGGATGCTTGACTTACTCTTTGCATTTGCTTTAGTTTGTGATCCATGTTCGGTGTTTCTTGAATGCCTTGGTATGTATGAGAACTCTATGTATCAATTCCTAGAAAATACTAGGTTGCATGACCATTGCCCTAGTATTAGTCTCACCAAGCTTAGAAGGGAATACATGTATGAATACACCTGACCATCGGGTATTTGTACCCCTCCAATTGTTAGGGTTGTCCTAGATTGTGTCTCAACCCTAGCTTGAGAAATCCACTACACCCAATGCGATCGTAGGAGGATTTGGGCAGAAGTAATTCCATATTCCAATACTCGTACCAGATTAGGGACCAAACACCGTGACCATCGGGTTGGTCTAACTTAGGGTTTCTCGGTCCAAACCACCCACGTGCATGCTAGTTAGGGCATCCTTAGCACTTTAGTAGCCCCCGAGGGAATCCTCATCCGTTAACATTTCCTTGCCTTGATTTCCCTCCGTATTTGTATTTGCTGTTTACATGCTTTTTACCTCCATAGATTAATTGTAGTTCTCTCTATCAAGTGATTGCTAAGGTTAGACAACATTGTGATAAGGAAGTAAGAATAGATTCTCGGGCCCTTGGGAATACGACCCCCTCGTGTTTGTGCGAGGAGTATTACTTAACGACCCCGTGCACTTGCGGGTTAGCAATCACTCCCCAACAATGGCAAACTTGATCTAACTTCATTCTTCTTCTTCAAAATAGCTCCATAAACCTACAATGCACAAAAGCACACAAATGCACACAATTTAGTGATAAAATCTGATAAAAAAAACATGCTCATTGTAAGATAATAATGCTTTGGGGTACTATAACACAAGAACTTATCATTTACGTAGTAGAGGTATTGTACAAAATCTCCTGTAGCAGCACTGTAGCACATAAGAAATTTTGGGGCAGGAATTTGATTCAAGTTATACGGGTTGAACTGTGATTGTATGAGAGACCGTCTGACCCAGAAACCATAAAGTTTTGCCTATTCCTTACCACCCAGTATACCACCCTCACTAACCCCGTTTTGGGAGTGGTATGGCTCGGGATTTGTGGCTATAAAAGGTCATCTATAGGGCTTTTCAAGAGGACTTTCTCTTGGCCTTTAAAGCCATCAAGAAGTAGAGAAGGAAAGAAGAAGGAGTTGGAGTGAAGATCTAAGCCATCATCAACAAACTTGTAAAGCTTCATCCATTCAAGGATATCACGACTTAGAGGGTGTTTTCATTACTTCTTTTATGTTTTTATCTTCCTTGTATCTTGTATATGTATCCCTTCTTATGAGAGATTAACTTATTGTTTTGTTTGGATTTGGATGAACCCTAGAGTTCATCTTATGTAAGAACTTTGGATGTTGTTATTAATTTATTTTGATGGTTGTTTGAGATTCAATCTTTCATGCTTTCATGTATAGAATTACAATTGTGGATTCATAATTCTTTTATCACTTGTACTAGATCTAGGAGAGATTAAAAGGGATTCTTGTACCGACAAGCCAAGAGATCGGGTGCCGGTAGCCCTCCATCTTTACGTTTAAACTGAAGGATAGTAGGTTTACTCCTGATAAACGTCTAAATGTACATATTTTATACGTATACTTGCGCATGCTTTTCCGTATTTTGTTGATGATTCGATGCCCTTTTTGGTCTAAATTGGTTTATTTCGTGTTTCAGGTACAAAAGAGGCCTAGGTGAGCTCAACGACGCAATTTGAGAAGAAATTGACACCGAAATCGTCGTTTTGGGTTCCCTGGCACTGTAGCAACACTGTAGCAGCCTGAAGCACGAAGATTTGAAGAATTTTAGGCCATGAGACATCCAAAGATAGGTCACCCCGATGATCACAGTGATGACCCCTAATCCGGTACGGGTATTGGAATACGGACTTTCCACCGCTACGGTATAATAGCAGCTCTTGGGACCCCAGGGAATACGACCCCTGTGTCACGCACAGAGTATTACTTGGCGACCCGTGCGCTTGCGGAATAGTCATCAACTCCTATTAGGTTTAATCTGAAGGATAGTAGGTACCCGGACAAGCTACCCCTAGGACTTATGCTTCTAGTGCAAGTCTATGCTATTGTACATTACTACTGATGATAATTGAGTCGAGGATATCCTTAAACACACGGTCCCAAACCAAAGGTCAACCATGACTAACCCCAACACTATACCCCGGCATTAGGTTTTCACTACGATCCTTGACTTTAGTTGACCTATCAACTAAGCCCTAGGGGAGTCTGTCTTCCTAAGTCTCATACTACGTGGGATTGCTTTAAGTTCTAGGGATTGCTAGTGATAAATCCTGTTCTTATGTACATTTCTAACCTTTTGGTCTAGGTGGAAGAACCCTAGTCTAAATTAAGCCCCAACACTAAGATTCACTTCAACCCTTCAGTCTGTTGCTTGCGCAACTAAGCCCCAGGGTAGTTCCTCTCCTAGCACTTCACTCTATTTCTACCGCTAAGAAATCATGGAACATGGAGGTAGGAAGAATCACACCGGAGGGGAAAAGGGACGTTCAGCTACCTAACGACTCACCCCCTCAACCCTCTTCAATCTTAAGTAGTCTAACCCTATAGGAGTTGTCACACCTCCAAAGGATAACCAAGATTGTTCTCAACCCTAGTGTCATGGCTAAGGGAAAACAATTACAAGAAACAGTTAAGATTGAAACTCGAATTTATTCATCAATAATGGAAAAGCATAATAACAATGTCATAGAAATATAATAATCCTAGGGTTTACAAGTCCGAATACCCACAAGGGGTTTAGCTCTTCATGGAGCTATACAAATCCATTAAAATATGAAAGAAAACACAAATTGAAAGCATCAATAAAAACCCCCTTGTGTATGATGCGGTCGTGGTCTTGTGTGGTCACCGGATGTCGATGACGATGCCGATGACACTCTCCGAACCTCCACAAAGTCCTCTCGAAACCCTAGCCACGCTCTCCAGAAGTTGGGGAGAAAGATTGGGAAAAAGATCTGTCAAACGTCTTCAAATTGTGCTTTTATAACGTTGAGTCACGGCTTTAAAATCAGACTTATCGGAATTTCACACGGCCATGTGGAATTTTTACACACCTGTGTGAACTCTCAAGTTTTCTGAATTTCGGCTAAAAGTGAATAGCAGCTTGCTATACTGTTTTGCTACAGTAACTTACTGTAGTGCTTCTACAATACTCTTACTGAAATACACCCGAAGTCGACTTTCTTCCTCGAGGATATTGAATTAGGCACACAATCAATGGTAGCTCGTGCTGACTGCTTCAATTCTCCTTATTGGTGAAGTTCCCCTATGCTACATGAGTTAGACTTTTTGTGAATGTGACTGACTTTGTGCCCCTCCACAGGAGGTTGGCACACACTCACAAGTCTAGGCTCATGCCTTATTCCTTGTGGAATTTTCACACGCCTGTATGAACTCTCTGGTTTTCTGAATTTCAGCTGAAAATGAACAGCAGCTTGCTATAGTGTTTTGCTACAGTACTTGCTGTAGTGCTTGTACAATACTCTTGCCGGAATACTCCCGAATTCATCATTCTTCCTCGAGGCCATTGAATTAGGCACACAATCAATTGTAGCTCGTGCCGATTACTTCAATTCTCCTTATTGGTGAAGTTCCCCTACGCTACACGAGTTAGACTTGTTGTAAATGTGAATGCCTTTGTGCCCCTCCAAAGAAAGTTGGCACACACTCATAAGTCTAGGCTCATGCTTTGTTCCTTGCTTGGTCCAGAAAACTCCCCAACAATGGCAAACACTATCGAACTTCGTTCTTCTTCTTCAAAATAACCCCAAAAACCTACAATGCACAAAAGCACGCAAATGCACGCAATTTAGTGTTAAAATCTGATAAAAGATATGCTCATTGTAAGATAATAGCGCTTTACAGAATAGTAATATGAAGTATTATTATCTTATATTGAGCATTACTTTTCTCAAATTTTATCATTAATTTGTGTGCATTTGTGTGCTTTTGTGCATTGTAGGTTTGTGTAGCCAATTTGGGGAAGAAAGAAGCAAGAATAGGTTATGTAATAGGTTATGTTCTCCATTGTTAAGGAGTTCTCGGACCAAGCAAGAAACAAGGCATGAGTCTAGACTTGTGGGTGTATGCCAATCTCCATTGGAGGGGCACAAGGGTACTCACATTCATAAAAGTCTAACTCGTGTAGCATTGAATAACTTCGCCAATGAAGAGAAATGTAGTAATCGACATAATCTACCATTGATTGTGTGCCCAATTCAATAGCCTCGTTGAAGAACAATGAATTCGGTAGCATTTTGGTGAAGCACAGTAGCAAAAACAATGTAGTGAGTTACTGTTCATAGTCTGCCGAAAATCAGAAAAACAAAGAATCCACACACCCTTGTAAAAATTCCATACGGCCGTGTGGAAATTTGACACACCCCTTGAGTGTGTACTGATAAATGCCTAACTGTACATATTATTTATGTATGTTCACATATTTTTCGAGTATTTTTATATGTGTGGATGCCCGTTTTCGGTCTAAATTGGTTTATATCATGTTACAGGTGCAAAAGATACCATGGGGAGCTCGACAACGAGATTTTAGAAGAAATCAGCAAAGAAAACACCATTTTCGAGTCCCTGGTGCTGTAGCTGATAAATGCCTAAACATACATATTTTCTATATATTCGGGCGTATATATTGTGTATTTTTCTATGAGTTGACGCCCGTTTTTGGTCTGAATTGGTTTCTTTCGTGTTACAGGTACCAACGAGACCCCTTCGAGCTCGTTGACAGAATTTTAGAAGAAATCGGCATCGAAAACATTGTTGCTGAGCCCGGGGGGGGGGGGGGGGGGGGCACTGTAGCGATCACTGTAGCAATCGCTGTAGCACGAAACCTTAGAGAACTTGGTTAGGAGATCCATGCGGGCGCAGTTGCAGCCGCATACGGTATAGTAGCAGTTTCACTGTAGCATTTACGCGATTTTCGGGATTTCTCGGAAATTTTCTCTCCCCGCATGCGGGGCCGCATGGGAGGCCGCATAGCTCGTTGGAATTGTTTTTTTAAGGGTTTCTAGGGCATCATTTTGAAGGGTCATTGGCCATCATTCTCTCCACCATCATTCTCTAGGATTTCAAGGGGTTGGAGAGGCTGATCTAGGGTGCAAATCGAAGGGGAGAAGAGGAGCGCGATCAAGGAGAAGATCTAGGAGCTTGTTGGCGCGGATCCATCAAGTTCTCATCACCATCTCTAGTCTTCATATTATGGGAGTTTGTTATGTGCTTTAGCTTGTATCTATTGTTCTTTATACTATCTCCTTTATTGATGTTGAACTAGACTCCCAAGGTCGCTGGGAATCTAGTGAACCTTGGGATGAACTTGCTTGTATGAATACTTGATTTACATGTATGGTATTTGTGTGGTTTATGGTTCAAGCTTGGTGCACTTTGATGTATTGGTATGCATGAGAACTCTGTGTATCGATTTCTAGGTTATACTAGGTTGCGTGAACATCGCCTTAGTATTAGACACACCAAGTTTGGAAGGGATACATGTATAAATACGCCGTGACCATCGGGTATTTGTACCCCTCCAACCATTAGGGTTGAGCCTAGATATTGTGTTTGACCTTAATTCGGGATTTCCCTAGCCGCATTACAATCGTGTGAGGATTTGGGTGGAAGCAATTCCGTATTCCAATACTCATACCTGATTAGGGGTTATCACCGTGACCATCGGGGTGACCTACCTTTGGACATCTCTTGGCCTAACCACTTTTACCTGTGTAATTCGAGTATCCTTCTAGCTTTAGTAGTCCCGAGGGGATCCTCGCCCGGGGACCTCGAACTCTCATTGTTACTTGCTTCCTTAGTACGCTTATGTGGTGAGCGTCAGTCCATGTGTTTATAGTTTTCTCTTTTATTTGTTTTCTTATCTTATTTTAAATCTATATTTGGTAGGCTAGACAGTGTCATCTAGAGGGGAGTAATAGCAGCTCCTGGGACCCCAGGGAATACGACCCCCCTCGCGCGTGCGTGAGGGGTATTACTTAGCGACCCGTGCGCTTGCAGATCGATTCAATCAGTAGCCGCACTATAGCACGAGAATTTGGTGAAACAGCTAAGTCTGGAGTTTCATACGGGCACATGACTAACCGCATACAGTTCTTGTAGCAGCAGCACTGTAATAGACTGTAGCATTTCACTGTATCACTCAACTACAGCAACTTACACAAAACTCGGGAAGTTACAGTGCCCGTATGCAAGGCCGAATGACTTGCTGGAATTAGGTTTTAAAGGCCTTTAGGGCATTTTTCTTGGGGACTTTTGGCCACCACTTCTCCTCCACCACCATTTAGGGTTTCAAGAGCTTCAAGGCTGCGAGAGAAGGCTGATCGAGGGTGCAAATCGAATGGGAGAAGAGGAGCGCGATCAAAGAGCAGATCTAGGAGCTTGTTGGCGCTGATCCATCAAGTTCTTATCACCACCTCTAGTCATCATCTTAGGGAAGTTTGTTATGTGCTTTAGCTTGTATCTCTTGTTCTTTACACTTTCTCCTCTACTGACGTTGAACTAGACTCCCAAGGTCACCGGGCATCCGGTGAACCTTGGGATGAACTTGCTTGTATGGATACTTTAAGTATATTTTTGGTATTTGGTTTGGTTGTGGTCTAAGCTTTGTGTTCTTTATTGTATCAAATTGCATGAGAACTCTGTGGTTTGAATTCTAGGTTGTACTTGGTTGCGTGACCATCGCCCTTGTACTAGACTTGCTTGGCTTAGAAGGGATACATGTACTTATACGCCGTGACCATCGGGTATTTCGCACCCCTCCAACCATTAGGGTTAAACCTAGACGTTGTGTTTGACCTTAATTAGGGATTTCCCTAGGCGCATTGCAATCGTGTGAGGATTTGGGCGGAAGTGATTCTGTATTTCAATACTCTTCCCTAGGGTTATCACTGTGACCATCGGGGTGACCTACCTTTGGACATCTCTTGGCCTAACCACCTTTGCCTATGTTATTCGAGTATCCTTCTAGCTTTAGTAGTCCCGAGGGGATCCTCGCCCGGGGACCTCGAACATTCATTGTTACTTGCTTCCTTAGTATGCTTATGTGGTGAGCCTTAGTCCATGTGTTTATAGTTTTCTCTTTGTTATTCTTCTTATCTTACTTTTATCATATAATTGCTAGGTTAGGAAATAGATGAAGGGGAAGTAATAGTAGTTCCTTGGCCCTTGGGAATACGACCCCCTCGTGCTTGCGCGAGGGGTATTACTTGGTGACCCGTGCGCTTGCGGTGAAGTCATCATGTACCCCACAAGTGCACGTGTTGTCGAACTAATAAAATACCCTGGTGAGTGGGTAGTCGTATCCACAGGAAATAGTGTTCAGAAACAAGTGTTATTACTATTTAGCTATGAAGGGAAACAATGGTGAGAGAAATATATATGTATAGATAGAAAAGAAAGTAAAATAATACAAGAAGAGCAATAGAGGTAGGAGAGGTAATCGATATAAAGATGGGGTACCCGGACAAAGTTCCCCTAGGACTAATGCTTCTAGTGCAAGACTAGTATTATACCCTCTAATTGATGTCTAATGAGTCATGGAAATCCTTAAACACACGGTCCCAAACCTAAGGTCAACCGTGACTAGTTCCAACATTATGCCCCGGCATTACGTTTCATTATGACCCTTAACTCTCGTTGACCTGTCAACTAAGCCCCAGGGGAGTCCTTCATCCTAAGCCTCACACTACGTGGAACAGCTTGGGATTCTAGGGATTCCAACTGAAAGACCCTATCCCTAATTGTAGTTCTAACCCTTTGGTCCAGGTGGAAGAACCTTAATCTAAGTTAAGCCCCAGTTCTAGGATTTACTCAACCTTTTGCAAGGGAGTTCATCTCCTAGTACTTCACTCTACTTCGATCGCGATTAACTCTTGGGATATGAAGGTAGGGAATTTCACACCGAAGGGGAAAGGGGACGTTTCTCTAACTCTCGACTCACCCTCTCAACCCTCTCCAACCTTGTGTAGTGTAATCCTATAGAGGTTGTGATGAGTGTCCCGCAAGTGCACGGGGTTGTCAAGTAATACCTCTCGTGCGGGCATGAGAGAGTCGTATTCCCTCGGCCCAAGGAGCTACCCTTACTTCCTCTTTAGTTGTTGTCTAACCTATCAAATCACTTGGAAATTATAGCTACTATCAGAATTAAAACTAAATAAATAAATGTGAATGTGTTGAGTGGGAAGATGTAAATTAAGAGGTGAAGATGGTCCCGGATGTGGGTCCTCCTGGGGCTACTAAGGGTCAGAAGAATGCCATAAATACTAAGCATGTGGTAGTTCAGGCCAAGAGAAATCCAAGGATAGATTATCCCAACGGTCACGGTGATAATCCCTAATCCCATACGAGTATTGACACGGAATCTCTTCCGGCCAAATCCTCCTATGATTGCAATACACGTATGGAAATCTCTAATTAGGCCCGGAACTCAACCTAGGTCCAGGCCTAATGGTTGGAGGGCTACAAAACACTCGGTCGTCACGGCGTGTTCATACATGAATCCCCATCAAGCACGGTGTGTCTAATACAAGGGCGATAGTCATGCAATCATGCAAAGAGTACAACCTAGAAGTTGAAATATAGAGTTCTCATGCAAGATCAGCACATCAAAGTACACTAAGCTTAAACCAAGAACAAACCACATACAATAAGCAAATCAAAACATTCTACAACCACAAGTTCACCCCAAGGTTCACCGACATTTGGTGACCTTGGGGTTTAGCTGTCCATACAAGAAATCACACAAGATAGGTTCATGAAAATAGCTTGAAATTGCATATAAAGACTCCCTCATTCAATAAGAACAAGAAGCGTAGAAGAAAAGCCTAGATATCTTCCATGAATGCCGCAATGGGGCGTCTTCTCTCGTCGTCTTCTAGGTCCTTCAAGATGGGACCGATGAAGCTCTTGCCCAAGGATATTCTGCCCTTGATTCTCCTCCTCTAAAATGTGAAGATCGGCTGGTGTCAACTCCGGTGAAAAGCCTCAACCGAGAACCCTCAAGATGGGGAAAAAGAAGACCCTCAAATCATGCCCTAACTCTCTTTAAAATACATAGCATACAACGTAATGGTTCGAGTAGTGCCAAATGACTTAGTCCTCAAATTCGTATACCGAGCCCGATGTGGGGGTTGCGTGAAATGAAGGTCGCCGGTAGGCACGTTTTCATGTCTAGGTCTCTTAGAGGCAACTTTTGTGTTCAGCATCCTACATAGCATACAACCCAAAATTAAACAAAAATTTCATTAAGATAAACTAAGGAGACTACAAGGATGCCAAATAGTCAAGAAAAACTAAATGGTAAGAAAAAATTTTGCAAGGGTTTCCCCTATTTTTGGAGCTTTAAAAATTTTACAAATGATGCTAGAAACATAAAAAATACCTACCAACCACTCCACAATCCTCAATCACATGAATTCCAATCCCAAGATGAGGAGGAAAAACAAGGAAACACAAGTTTTAAAAAATACCTCAATCTAGGGCTTGACAAGTAAAGTCGATGAAACCCGGCAAAAATGTCGGTAAAACTCAAAATAAATGATGGAAATAAGGTTGGAATAAGGAGGATAGAGGATTAGAGGAGAAAAAAATGGAGGAAAACGGTGAAAAAATGAGTAAAAAGGGTGAGAAATGAGTGAAAATGAAGGAGAAAGGGAGAAGATGAAGGGAGAGAAAAGAGAGAGAAGAGAGAGAATGTGGGGGGGGGGGCAGCCACTTAAGACTGTCCCTGGGCACTGTGCGGGCTACTGTGCGGCTACACAATGCCCGCGCGGGCCTGGGCACACGCAGCTAGCAGGCTGCGCGGGCACGCAGTGCCGCGCGGCCTGGGCACGCGGGCGCGTAGCGACTGTGCGGTGTGCAAGAGTGTGGTCTGGGCTCTTCACGGGCTGTGTGAACCTGCAAATTCAAAAAAAAAATTGTTGATGACTCAATTGTAACCTCGAAAACACTTGGAATACCATGTTTCAATCACCGAAAGGAGCATGAAACACTACCAAACAACACCAAATCAAGGAGAAAATACAGGAGAGCAAGAAACATCATCAACACAACAACTAAACAACCACAACCATCACACAACAAAGGAAAAACAATGACATAAATAGTACATCAAACAAAAATCAAGAAAACAAAAATGAAGGACGACGAACATAAAACCTTGGGTGGCCTCCCAAGAAGCGCTTTGTTTAACGTCGTTAGCTCGATGTACTTTACGTCATGCTCATGGTGGGACAAAGGGATGAGAAATACCTCCATTTTTCGGTGAAGAGTTATTACCCGGGAAGTAATGTTTCAACCGGTGCCCATTGACTTTGAACGTCCCATGTTGTGGATGAGATATCTCAATGGCGCCATGAGGATATACTTGAGTGACCGTATATGGTCCATGCCATCACGATTTTAATTTCCCCAGGGAAAGTCTCAACCTTGCATTGAAAAGAAGTACATGATCCCTACTTTGGAAGCACTTAGGTTGCCTAATGTGTCAGTCATGGTATTCCTTCATCTTCTCTTTCTACCGGACTGAAGATTCATATGCCAAAGTTCGCCATTCCTCTAACTCATTCAATTGAAATTTTCTCTTGTGAACACAAAGATGGGGGTCGAAATTGAGTTGCTTTATCGCCCAATAGGCTCTGTGTTCTAATTCAACTAGCAAATGACATGCCTTTCCATAGACCAGCTGGTAGGGCATTGATCCAGTAGGGGTCTTGAATACAGTTCTATATGCCCAAAGTGCATCCTCGAGCTGGTCTGCCCAATCTTTTCGATGGTGGTTGACAGTCTTTTCAAAGATCCGCTTTAACTCCCTATTCGACACTTCAACTTGACCACTTGTTTGAGGGTGATAGGCGGTCGATGATTTGTGAGATACCTCGTATCGTTTAAGAGCTTTTTCGAATTAAGAGTTACAAAAATGAGTGCCCCTGTCACTTATGATTGCCCTGGGGGTTCCAAACCGAGAGAACAATTTTTTTAAGAAATTCACCACCATCCTTGCATCACAAGATGAGCAGGGCTGTGCCTCCACCCACTTGGAGACAGATAAGTGCTTCTGTTATAGTACCGCGAAGCGTTATTATCTTACATTAAGCATATCTTTTATCAGTTTTTATCACTAAATGGTGTGTATTTATGTACTCTTGTGCATTGAAGGTTTGTAGAGCTAAATTGGAGAAGAAGAACAAAATTAGGTCGTGTTCGCCGATGTTGGGAAGTTTTCGGACCAAGTAAGGAACAAGGCACGAGCTTGACTTGTGAGTTTGTGCAAACCTCCTTTGGAGGGGCACAAAGGCAGTCACATTCACAACAAGTCTAACTCGTGTAGCTTAGAAGAACTTCACAAAGAAGGAGACTTGAAGTAATCGGCATGACTTACCATTGTTTGTTTGCCCAACCAATGGCCTCAATGAAGAACAACGGATTCGGGAGCATTTCGGCAAGTTACTACAGCAGCATTGTAGCTTGTTACTGTAGCAAAACACTATAGCAAGCTACTGTTCAATTTTTGCCGAAAATCAGGGTTTCAGAGAATTCACACGGCCGTGTGGAAATTCCACACGGCTGTGTGAATCGATTTTTCAACCAGACAGAAACTTCACACGGGCGTGTGGAAATTCCACACGGCCGTGTGAAGCCCCCGATAAGTCCGATTTTAAAGCCGCGATTCAACATTATAAAAGGGGATTTTGGAGACCTTTTGGGATATCTTTTGACCTATCTTTCCCCTCAACTTGGGGAGTGCGGCAAGGGTTTTGGAGAGGATTTTGTGGAGGTTTAGCGCGTGTCATCGGCATTGTCATCAACGTTTGACGACCGCACGAGACCACGGCCACACCATATACAAGGGGGTTTTCATCAATGTCTTTGATTTGTACTTTCTTTTCTATTTTGATGAACATGTATAGCTCCATGAGGAGCTAAACCCCTTGAGGCTATTCGGACTTGTAAACTCTAGGGTTTTTATGTTTCTTTGACATTGTTATTATGCTTTTCCATTATTGATGAATAAAAATTGAGTTTCAATCTTAATTTCATCTTGTTAATGTTTTCCCTTAGACGTGACACTAGGATTGAGAACAATTTAGGTTACCCTTTGGAGGTTTGATAACTCCTTTAGGGTTAGACTACTTAAGATTGAAGAAGGTTGAGAGGGAGAGATGTGAGGTGGCGATATACCCCTTTCCCTTCTGACGTGGTTTCTCCCTACCTCCGTTTCCTTGACTTCATAGCGGTCGAAATAGAGTGAAGTGCTAGGCAGATAAACTCCCCTGGGGCTTAGTTACGCGAGTAACAGAGTGAAGGATTGAAGTGAATCCTACGCGTTGGGGCTTAATCTAGACTAGGGTTCTTCCACCTAGATTAAAGGGTTAGAACTACACATAGGAACAGGTTTTACCACTAGGAATCCCTAGAGCTTAAAGCAATCCCACGCAGTGTGAGGTTTAGGTAGATATACTCCCCTAGGGCTTAGTCGTGCGAGCGACAGAGTGAAGGGTTGACGTGAATCCTAATACCGGGGCATATTATTGGGGTTAGTCACGGTTGTCCTTAGGTTTGGGACCATGAGTTTTAGGATATCCTCGACTCAATTAACATCAATAGGGAAGTATAATAGCATAGTCCTGCACTAGAAGCATAGATCCTAGAGGTAGCTTTTCCGGATACCCTATTTTATTCATTGCTAGTCCTCTCTATTCTCTTTTACTTGCACTCTCTCATCTTCCATCTTTCTATTTAATTTCTTGTCTTTCATTCTATTTGATTCTATATTCACTCATTGATCCTGTTATTGCTTTTCCATACGCCGCATAGCTTTATTAGTGAAATCTCATGTTCTAAATCCCTATTCCCTGTGGATTCGACTACTCTCTCACCAGGGTAAATTTTATTACTTCGACAAACCCGTGCACTTGCGGGATACACGCAAGGGGTCGTGTCAAGTTTTTTGCACCGTTGCCGGGGAATAGGTGTTTTAGATATTTGTTTTTCACTATTTTAGCTATTCACTTCGTTTTCTTTTTCACAATTTCTTATTCTTCCATCACTCTAAATTGTTTTCTTTTATATGTTTACTCTTTCTTGCGAGGAACCTAAATGGGGATTGATCAAGCTATTGAGCTATATTCTCAAGTTGAAGCTCTCAGTACAAGGCTTGATAGAATTATTGCTTCACAACAACAAAGCAATCCATGCTATAACACATATCATCCAAATGAAAGGAGTTACCCAAATTTGTCATGGAATAATGATGGATGACATTGGGAAGCACCTCAAGAGCAATTTCAAAAGGATGGGGTACTTGAAGAGGATTCACCTCAGTGGAAAAAATTACTAGATAACTTTATTGAAGCATCCGATGCCTCTTGCCAAAGTATGGAAGCCATGCGAAAGTGTCATGAAGCCTCCTATAACAACCTTGAGCATCAATTGGGATGGATACTTGACACACTCTCCAAGGAAAATGAAGTATTTGAGTAAGCAATGCAAGTTCCTTGTAGAGATGATGTGGTAGTGAACGATAATGAAGAAATGGGGCAAACCGAGTACGTTGCTGTAGAAATTGAAGAGGAAAAAGAAGAACATTATTTGGAGAATTGGGTTTACTTGAATGAAGATGATGCTTGCGAGCAAGGAAATTTTCAAGGGGATTTGCTAGTGTCATGTTCCTTTCAAGATGAAAATACACAAGAAGAAGCAAACCCTAAGGTAATGGAACAAGCATCTTTCTTTGGGATTTATCAACTTATAGAATGCAAGAAAGAGACATTGGGTTTGGGAGAAGATGTGGGGAGGATATTTAAACCATCCAATGACCCACCTATGCTAAGCTTGGACAATTCCCAACCCAAATTGTTTCCTTGGAGGCCAAAAGTAAGATCGTTGGACCCTCCAACAAATACTCCACCCCGGCAACTAGATTTTTGGTTCAAAGGAAGTAGCTATGCAAATTCTTGTTCGGAGGAACACACTCTTTTCAAGCCGCCATGAGGTAAGAAAGAGGTACGTCAAGCTAAGTGACGTTGAACAAGCACTTCTTGGGAGGCAACCCAAGTTTCTATTGCTTTTTTATGCTTTAGTTTAGTTTTTAGCATGAATAATTGCCTAGTTTCGGTGTTTTAATTTTATTATGCATGTGTTGTGATTTTCTCATGGATTATTGGTGTTTTATTGTTTTTACAGGTTCTAAGTGTTATGAATGTGTCTCTAAAATTTTCTTTAGAGTCTGTGATTTTTTCTAAGTCATCCAGAGAAAACACATGGCCGTGCGGAATTTCCACACGGCCGTGTGAACCATCTCAGAACTCATCCCGAGTGTCACAGGGGCCGTGTAGCTGCCGCTGTAAGCGACCCAGTGAAGGGCACACGGCCGTGTGGCATTCTGCAGAAACTCAACTCTCATTCCAGAGAGTCCACAGGGGCGTGTGGATGCCCCTGTGAGTTCCCACGTGTTACGGCACACGGCCGTGTGGAATATCTACACGGGCGTGTGAAACTCTGCAGAGACTTCCCTTCCATCCCGAGAAAACACAGGGGCATGTGGCCGCCCATGTGAAAGGTCCTGTGAAAAGCACACGGCCGTGTGAAACACATAGAATTTTTCGGGATATTCAGAGAGGCCACAGGGGTGCGTGGGTGCCCCTGTGGGCGGCCTTGTGTTGGCCAGGTTGGGCACACGGCCGCGTGGAATTTCCACACTGCCTTGTGTATGTTCTGAAAAGCAAACAAAGAAAACACAGGGCGTGTCATTGCCCTTGTGACTGATTCCAGTGGAGGCACACGGCCGTGTGGAATTTCCACACAGCCGTGTGAATGCGCAGAACACAAAAGGCTGTGACTCATTTTAAAATCTATTTGTGCCTTTTCGACTCTAAATGCCTCTACACTCAAGGGATGTTTCCTCCCATCTTCCCAACCCTCTCTTTGTCTGTTTAAGGAGTTTTTAAGTTGTTTTCCGGCCATATTCGAATTTTTTGATTTTCATTTTGTCGGTGAGCATCTCTTCTCTTTTTCTTCGTCAATCTTTTCTTTCTTTTTCAGCACCAGGATCATTATTAATAGCAGCAGCATTGGCAACAATAGCAGATGACACCGACGCTTAAGTCTTTTCTAGTTTTATGTTTCTTTTGTTTTATTTTACTTTTATTGAGCTTCACTGAACCCCCTTGTGTATACGTGCAGATGGTCTTGGATGTAAGGAAATTGAGGAATAGTCATAGACACAGTCATGGAACCGTGTGTGCTCCACAACCCATTGAGACTCAACTCTCAATGAAACTAGCTCCATCAAACGCAACACTTGGAGTTCAGGGGAGTAATGTTTTAATTTCCCACATCCATACTAATTGTTTTAATTGTTATATGTTTTATTGTGCTTGCATGCGTACATTGAGGACAATGTAAATCTTAAGTGTGGGGGGAGTTCACATTGCACACACATTTACTTGTGCGTTCAATTGCTTACGCTCATGTAGCCTATGGTGGTTCACCTTAGTTGCAACGGTTGTATTCTTAGGGTTTAGGAGAATTTTTAACATTGTATCCTATCATGAAGTATGTAGCTACTCTCATAAGTCGGATACAAGTTATGCCCTAATAAGAGAAAGAGCTATCTCATAGGATGCGTGAAAGCAAATACCCCAGTAGAAAGAGCTATCTCCTCGAAAGAGTGAAAACCACCTTTGACGACCACCTAGGAAAGGGCTACCTTAGAGGTTGTGTGAAGCTACTACTTCCTTTCCTACTTTTCATATATAAATAAGTCCTTGTAATAAGAGTTTGAGGAGTACTCGTGGTCCTCTTGAGTGAATTCGCACAGACTTTCATGTTTTCGAGTTGTTATCCTTTTTGATTCGAGTTTTTAGCTAGAGCAATGATAACCTTATGCATTGTTTTGATTTCCCCTTACTTATAGAATGCTTCTTTTGTTGGGATCGACAAGGGTCTACGAGCATGCTAGAAGCAAAATATGCATAGCGGATAACAAACAAAACTAGCATGGACCTTAGCATGCAATGGAAACGAATAAAGATATAAAAATCTAAAATAAATAAATAAATACAATTCCAGGGGTGTAGTCGAAAAAGGGACTGCATATACGCGACTCCCCTCTACTCTCACACACACACAAGCCAGAAACAATCCGGTATGGATTGCTAGTATCCAACGATAACTCTTATCGAGAAATACGAATAGCAATTAAAATTAGGTCTCAAAACCTAATCGTAAACATGTGTAAGGAATTGTAAATCCAAAAACCGACACTCGGCGAATGTTTTACATGTGAGAATCTTTTGAGAAAAATTCCACAACCATTATGAAATAATCTCAAAAGACACTCACGCCGGCGATCTCCATTGATAAAGAAATATCAATGAAAAAACCGGCTTGTGAACTAACATACATGAATAAACAAGAAAGACCAAAGGGGTGTCAACCTATACCTTCGCCGGAGCCGAGTAGCGGCAATCCGGATGGAGAAACCTTTCTCCAAAAAGGGGAAAAGGCAGACAGCACCTTTGACCGGCGGCGGCGGCGTCCTCTTGGCTAGGGCGGACTGGCGGCCTCCTTGAGGAAGAGAGGGAAAGGAAAGATTAGGGTTAGGGTTTTTCTCTAATACACATGTATTTATAAAACCCAAAAACCAATCCCAATGCAATATCAACCATTGATTCCTCTTATTGGATATTAATCATATTAGATCAAATAAGCTAACACTTAATTTCTAATTAAGTCCCTCAATTTTTAAGTTATCTCATAACTCAATCTTTACACATTCGCGGTTAGACCAAATCAACTCTTGATTTATATAAACTCCATTTAGCTATTCGACTCATTAGATTGAGTCCGGATTTCACGGCTTTTACCTGTGCGATCCTGTAGGCCCGTTTTAAAATCGGCAATGGGATTTTAACCTCGTTAAGGCCCATAAGTCACAAATACCGTCTAGCATGGCAATGTGACTACCCGAATTAAAACGGAGGTCGACTGGGTAATCAACTAACCTTGTAACCTTATCCGATTCCTTTGCCAATTGAATATCTCGATCAACAGAAGGCATGGAGCTTAGTCACCCTTATTTATTTGTCGATCAATTTCTTGATCCTCGGTGAACTGACTAGGTCAAATAAATGATAACCCTTACCATTTCACTTGGGTGTGGCCACGCACTACTCAGTTTCACCGATCAAGTGGCCGGTGATATTCTCTCTCCTCAGAGAGTGGCAATCTCCTCGCATCGTAAATGTTACTTGCTATGAATCTCGATGCACCCAATCATACCCACACTTGTCACTCTGTTACGAATGTCGTTAGGCGTATGTCAAAGTACACCAACATTCATCCAAGCTCCATAGCGACCTTGAGTCTAAGGATTCAGTATAAGCGTTACACAAGAACCGCTTATGACTTTGCAACCATGTAGTGATCTCGTGAGCAGATCGATCCAGACACGCTGTTCACTAACACGTGTCTATGTCTATTGATAGACGTCACATGTCCTATAATCCGTAAAACATGATCATCACACAATAGGCATACTAGTCTTAGTTTACTATCATTCCTATAACAGTAATTCACTACGGATGTTTAGAAAGTTCTTCCTTTGTGCACCAAGGTTTTACTACCCAAATCACGTATTCGGCAACTTGTGCGGAACAAACTCTCAGGGATAGTTCTATCCAAGCACACATGCACAGAAATGTAGTAAGATAAAACAAGCCAGGTTTTATTAAAAAAACATATAACTAATAAAGGTTCAAATCAATGTATTGGGGCTAGGGCTAACACTAACAATCTCCCACTAGCACTAGTCCCAATCGGGCATAGCCCTAAGACCCATTGATATCCTGTGACCGTCATGTTTCGCCTTAACCAACTGCTTGGTTAAGGGGTCAACTGCGTTATCTTCTCCAACTATCTTGCACACCTTCACATCTCCTCTGTCGACAATCTCTTGGATGAGATGGAATCGCATGAGTATGTGTTTGGACTTCTGATGTGATCGGGGCTTCTTAGCTTGTGCGATGGCCCCGTTGTTGTCACAATAGAGGCTAACTGGATCTGGGCTTGATGGAACAACACCTAACCCAGATAAGAACCTCCGAAGCCAAACAGCCTCCTTAGCAGCATCTGAAGCTGCTATGTACTCAGACTCTGTAGTAGAATCAGCGATGGTGTCTTGTTTTGAGCTTTTCCAGCTAACAGCACCTCCGTTTAAGCAGAACACGTAACCTGATTGTGATTTACAATCATCTATGTTGGTTTGAAATGCAGCATCGGTGTAACCAGTTACAACAAGCTCATTCTCACCACCATACACCAAGAAATAATCCTTAGTTCTTCGCAAGTATTTTAAGATATTCTTGACAGCAGTCCAATGGTTTTCACCTGGATCCTGTTGGAACCTGCTCGTCATACTCAGTGCATGAGCGACATTCAATCTAGTACATAACATGGCATACATGATAGATCCTATTGCAGAAGCATAAGGAATCCTACTCATGTATTCCCTTTGCTCTTTAGTTTTAGGACAATCCCCTTTACTAAGAACTACTCCCTAAGACAAGGGTAGGAACCCTTTCTTGGAGTTAGACATGCTGAATCTCTTCAACACCTTGTCTATGTATCTAGATTGACTTAGTCCAAGAAGCCGTTACGATCTATCTCTATAGATCTTTATCGCTAGGATAGTTTCGGCTTCACCTTAGTCTTTCATTGAGAAACACTTACCCAACCATTATTTAACACTTAGTAATGTTGGGATGTCATTCCCAATAAGTAGAATGTCATCGACGTATAACACTAAGAAGATGACTATGCTCCCACTAGTCTTCTTGTACACACAAGGCTCATCTTCATTTTTGATAAAATCAAACTCTTTGACTGTCTCATCAAATCGAAGATTCCAGCTTTGGGATGCTTGCTTGAGTCCATAAATGGATCTCTGGAGCTTGCAAACCTTTGTGGGATTCTGTTGGTCGACAAAACCCTCAGGCTGTGTCATGTACACATCCTCGAGAAGGTTTCCATTAAGGAAAGCCATTTTGAAGTCCATTTGCCATATCTCATAGTCATAATATGCGGTTATGACAAGTAGAATCCTAATGGATTTGAGCATGACAATTGTGGAAAAGGTTTCGTCATAGTCTATACCATGAGTTTGTCGAAATCCCTTCACCACTAGTCTACCTTTGAAGGTATTATCGCCTTTACGCTTGAAGATCCATTTGCACTCAATGATCTTCGCACCTTCCGGTGGGTCAACCAAGTTCCCAACTTGATTATCATACATTGATTGCATCTCAGATTTCATGGCTCCAAGCCATTTGTCTGAGTCTAGACTCTCAATAGCCTCACGGTAGGTGGTGGGTTCATCCTGATCCACTAGCTCTAAGCTTTGACCATCAGTTATGAGATAACCATATCTCATATACTCGTGACGCACCCTACCGGACCTTCTAGGTGCTTGTGTAATGGGTTCGGGTTCCACAACATCTTGTGAATTCGATTCCATTTCCAACCTTTCCTCAGTCGGAGTCTGTGGGACTTGAATCTCTTCAAGTTCAACTCTACTCCCACTATCTTTCTTGAGAAGAAAGAAAATAGCATGTCGAGCAACAAACACTTTATTCTCAGTGGGGTTGTAGAATGAATAACCCTTCGTTTCCTTAGGGTATCCCACAAATAGGCATTTGTCTGTTTTGGATGCGAGTTTGTCCGATGTTAACCGCTTAACATGACACTCGCACCCCCAGATCTTTAGAAAAGACATATTGGGCTTTCGCCCATACCATATCTCATATGGAGTCTTATTTAGTGCCTTAGTTGGAGTACGGTTTAGTAGGAACACAGCCGTTTCAAGGGCGTATCCCCAAAAGGATCTTGGAAGACTCGTTTGATTCATCATCGATCGGACCATATCTAATAGGGTTCGATTTCTCCTCTCGGACACACCATTCCACTGAGGTGTTCCAGGTGGAGTGAGCTGTGAAACAATTCCACACTCTTTGAGATAATGATCAAACTCTTGGCTCAAATATTCGCCACCTCGATCAGATCGAATGGCCTTAATACTTTTGCCAAGCTGGTTTTGTACTTCGTTCTTAAATTCTTTGAACTTTTCAAAGGTTTGGGACTTATGCTTTATCAGGTAGACATATCCAAACCTGCTGAAGTCATCCGTAAAGGTTACGAAATACACATAACCACCTCTGGCCTGCGTGCTCATTGGTCCACATACATCGCTATGTATGAGACACAATAAGTCGCTAGATCTTTCACCAACTTTGGTGAAGGGTCTTTTTGTCATTTTTCCATGCAGACAAGATTCGCATGTGTCAAATGACTCTAAATCAAATGACCCAAGTGCTCCGTCTCTATGGAGTCTTGAGATGCATTTGTCATTTACATGCCCTAAACGACAATGCCAGATGTAAGATGGATTTAACTCATTTGTTTTTATCCTCTTACCATTTACATTGTAGATTAATTTGTGATTAGTCAAGTCTAGAACGTAAAGACCATTGTTTAGCACACCATTGCCATACAAGATGTTATTACGATGAATGAAAAATTCATTATTCGAAATAACAAAATTGAATCCATCATTGTCTAAACATGAAATCAAAATAATGTTCCTACTCATAGCAGGTACATAATAAACATTCTATAATTGAATCACTAATCCTGAAGGTAAAGTCAGAGAATAGTCGCCTATCTCCACCGCCGCAACTCTTGCGCCGTTACCTACTCTTAGGTCGACTTCACCCTTCTTCAATACCCTCCTATTTCTCAGTCCCTACACATTTGAACAAATGTGAGAACCACATCCGGTATCTAATACCCAAGAAGTAGAAATAAAGAGATTGATCTCTATCATGTAAATACCTGAAGCAGGGGGAACCTTTCCTTTCTTCAAATCTTCCAGATATAGTGGACAGTTCCTCTTCCAGTGGCCAGCTCCCTTACAGTGAAAGCAGCTGCTTTCCTTTAGAGGCTTGGATTTGGTAGTCTTGGCCGCCTTGCCTTTGGTATAAGGTCCAACCTTTTCCTTTGGCTTGACCTTGGCCTTTCCCTTTCCCTTTCCACTTTGACCCTTGTTCTTCTGGACCATCATCACCGGGACAGTCTTTTTAATACTTGGTTCAGCATTTTTAAGCATACCATGTAGCTCAACCAAAGACTTATCCATGCCGTGCATATTATAATTTAATATAAACTGATCATAGGCCTCGGGCAGAGACCCAAGAACTAGAACAACGGCAAGCTCCTTACGGATGGATGCATCAAGTTTCTCTAGGGTATCAATATAACCTTTCATCTTGAGCACATGGGCACTAACCGAAGTACCCGGAGCCATCTTGCAGGAGGTAAGCGCTTTCGTAGTCATGAACCTTTCATGACGGGCTTGCTCTTGGAACATTTCCTTGAGTGACACCATGATGGTATAGGCTTCCATATCTTCGAACTGTTTCTGCAGATCAGGAGTCATGGTTGCCAACATCATGCAGGTGACGTCGTTAGAGTCTTTCTTGGCTTTCTCAAAAGCCTCTCTGACGGCAGTCGTAGCGCTCCTACCCGGTGGATCAGGTAGTGGCTTCTCAATGGCCTCTAGCTTCTGCTCTTGCCTAAGAACAATTCTCAGGTTACGAGCCAAGTCTAGAAAGTTTGGCCCATTGAGTTTGTCCTTCTCAAGAACAGATCGCAAAGAAAAAGTGTTCTGATTTACAGTTTTCATTGAAACTATACAGAAAATGTGTAAAATAGTATTAGTTTTTGGCTATTATAATATTCCCACAAATATTCAAAAAATAATTCTTGTTAGTGATTTTATTGTGGGCCAAGGTCCATATTTCACTTTGTCCTGGTCAAGCTGAGCTTGTACACCCAAGACTCGGTTATTTAGGTAGGAACTCTTTCCAATCACATCACCATGAGACCCTTGGATCAAATGGGATTAACAACTATTATGTTAAAGCACTTCCCATTTTAATGCCTAGGGCAAGGATGGTCACTACTACCCTTGTTAAGTCAAACCATTACCCAAATGTCGGACATAATATTTATTCCGGCACTTGCCTCACATAGATAATCTAGCGCACACCAGCGACGGCATGGCGTCCGTTTCGACGATCGATGCCTTGACAAGTTTTGAGTAGTGGAAGGCATTTTAAGACTTACTATTTAATGGGATTTAAATCTTTTACGGAATAACATGCATCCATTCACAATGAAATAAAAATAAAAACATGAAAAACATGGTGACAATCATGAGCCCGAAAAACCTAAACCTAGAGACTATCTCTTGGGCTTGGGCTTCTCGTCTGGATCCGCCTCTTTTAATCTCGCCGTCTTCATAAAAGGAATTAAATAAAAATAAATAAATGGTACACATACCGTATACAATGAAAAACGACTCGCAGGCCATATTAAATTACCACGACACGCAGGTCGTATCCAAATGTAAAAACGGCACACAGGCCGTGTCTATCTAAGGCCCATGATAGCACGAAATAAATCATACATTCATAACATTCACCATACAAATATTCATCATATGAATAAACATTCACAGATGCATGCTATCATCACATGATATAAAACGCATTTTAAATAAACAATTTAATTTAAGCCGTTTGGAATCATGTGTTCAAGTTACCCCATAAGATCAAACCATTTGATCTCAATCGATAAATTTGAACTCACTACTAATTGATTTGTGCTAAAATCAATCAATCAATTCCATAAACTTTTATGTTTTATTTGAACCAAACAAACATCAAATAATATGAAAGATGAGAACAAATAAAACCAAAGTCCAAAGCATGCAAAAGAAAACCTAGCTCTGATACCACTATTGGGATCGACAAGGGTCTACGAGCATGCTAGAAACAAAATATGCACAGCGGATAACAAACAAAACTAGCATGAACCATAGCATGCAATGGAAATGAATAAAGATATAAAAATCTTAAATAAATAAATAAATACAATTCCAGGGGTGTAGTCGAAAAAGAGACTGCATATACGCGACTCCCCTCTACTCTCACACACACAAGCCAGAAACAATCCGGTATGGATTGCTAGTATCCAACGATAACTCTTATCGAGAAATACGAATAGCAATTAAAATTAGGTCTCAAAACCTAATCGTAAACATGTGTAAGGAATTGTAAATAAAACCGACACTCGGCGAATGTTTCACATGTGAGAATCTTTTGAGAAAAATTCCACAACCATTATGAAATAATCTCAAAAGACTCTCACCCCGGCGATCTCCATTGATAAAGAAATATCAAAGAAAAAGCCGTCTTGTGAACTAACATACATGAATAAACAAGAAAGACCAAATGGGTGTCAACCTATACCTTCGCCGGAGCCGAGTAGCGGCAATCCGGATGGAGAAACCTTTCTCCAAAAAGGGGGAAAAGCGGACAGCACCTTTGACCGGCGGCGGTGGCGTCCTCTTGGATAGGGTGGACCAGCGGCCTCCTTGAGGGAGAGACGGAGAGGAAAGATTAGGGATAGGGTTTTTCTCTAATACACATGTATTTATAAAACCCAAAAACCAATCCCAATGCAATATCAACCATTGATTCCTCTTATTGGATATTAATCATATTAGATCCAATAAGCTAACACTTAATTTCTAATTAAGTCCATCAATTTTTAAGTTATCTCATAACTCAATCTTTACACATTTGCGGTTAGACCAAATCAACTCTTGATTTATCTAAACTCTATTTAGCTATTCGACTCATTAGATTGAGTCCGGATTTCACCGCTTTTACGTGTGCGATCCTGTAGGCCCGTTTTAAAATTGGCAATGGGATTTTAACCTCGTTAAGGCCCATAAGTCACAAATGGCATCTAGCATGGCAATGTGACTACCCGAATTAAAATGGAGGTCGACTGGGTAATCAACTAACCTTGTAACCTTATCCGATTCCTTTGCCAATTGAATATCTCGATCAACATAAGGCATGCAGCTTAGTCACCTTTATTTATTTGTCGATCGATTTCTTGATCCTCGGTGAACTGACTAGGTCAAATAAATGATAACCTTACCATTTCACTTGGGCGTGGCCACACACTACTCAGTTTCATCGATCAAGTGGCCGGTGATATTCTCTCTTCTCAGAGAGTGGAAATCCCCTCGCATCGCAAATGTTACTTGCTATGAATCTCGATGCACCCAATCATACCCACACTTGTCACTCTGTTACGAATGACGTTAGGCGTATGTCAAGTACACCAACATTCATCCAAGCTCCATAGCGACCTTGAGTCTAAGGATTCAGTATAAGCGTTACACGAGAACCACTTATGACTTTGCAACCATGTAGTGATTTTGTGAGCGGATCGATCCAGACACGTTGTTCACTAACACGTGTCTATGTCTATTGATTGACATCACATGTCCTATAATCCGTAAAACATGATCATCACGCAATAGGCATACTAGTCTTAGTTTACTATCATTCCCATGACAGTAATTGACTAGAGATGTTTAGAAAGTTGTTCCTTTATACACCAAGGTTTTACTGCCCAAATCACGTATTCGGCAACTTGTGCGAAACAAACTCTCAGGGATAGTTCTATCCAAGCATACATGCATAGAAATACAGTAAGATAAAACAATCCAGGTTTTATTAAAAAAACATATAACTAATAAAGGTTCAGATCAACGTATTGGGGCTAGGGCTAACACTAACAAGCATACTTTTGGTAAACGTTAGGCTGAGCACTTTCAATTGTTCTTCCCAAGTACTTTCACGTTCTATTTCGCTTGAGGACAAGCAAAAGCTTAAGTGTGGGGGGGTTTGATAAGTGCTTGTGTTATAGTACCGCGAATCGTTATTATCTTACATTATGCATATCTTTTATCAGTTTTTATCACTAAATGGTGTGTATTTGTGTACTCTTGTGCATTGAACGTTTGTGGAGCTAAATTGGAGAACAAGAACGAAATTACGTTGTGTTCCCCGATGTTGGGAAGTTTTCGGACCAAGTAAGGAACAGGGCACGAGCTTGACTTGTGAGTGTGTGCCAACCTCCTTTGGAGGGGTACAAAGGCAGTCACATTCACAACAAGTCTAACTCGTGTAGCTTTGAAGAACTTCACAAAGAAGGAGACTTGAAGTAATCGGCACGACTTACCATTGTTTGTGTGCCCAACCAATGGCTTCAATGAAGAACAACGGATTCGGGAGCATTTCGGCAAGTTACTGCAGCAGCATTGTAGCTTGTCACCGTAGCAAAACACTGTAGCAAGCTACTGTTTAATTTCTGCCAAAAATCAGGATTTCAGAGAATTCACACGGGCGTGTGGAAATTCCACACGGCCATGTGAATCGATTTTTCAGCCAGACAGAAACTTCACACGGGCGTGTGAAAATTCCACACGGCCGTGTGAAGCCCCCGATAAGTCTGATTTTAAAGCCGCGATTCAACATTATAAAAGGGGATTTTGGAGACCTTTTGGGATATCTTTTGACCTATCTTTCTCCTCAACTTAGGGAGTGCGGCTAGGGTTTTGAAGAGGATTTCGTGGAGGTTTAGCAAGTGTCATCGGCATCGTCATCGACATTCGACGGCCGCACGAGACCTCGGCCACACCGTATACAAGGGGGTTTTCATCAATGTCTTTGATTTGTACTTTCTTTTCTATTTTGGTGAACATGTATAGCTCCATGAGGAGCTAAACCCCTTGAGGGTATTCGGACTTGTAAACTCTAGGGTTTTTATGTTTCTTTGATGTTGTTATTATGCTTTTCCATTATTGATGAATAAAAATTGAGTTTCAATCTTAATTTCATCTTGTTAATGTTTTCCCTTTGACGTGACACTAGGATTGAGAACAATTTAGGTTACCCTTTGAAGGTGTGACAACTCCTTTAGGGTTAGACTACTTAAGATTGAAGAGGGTTGAGAGGGAGAGATGTGAGGTGGTGATATACCCCTTTCCCTTCCGACGTGGTTTCTCCCTACCTTCGTTTCCTTGACTTCATAGCGGTCGAAATAGAGTGAAGTGCTAGGCAGATAAACTCCCTTGGGGCTTAGTTACGCGAGTAACAGAGTAAAGGGTTGAAGTGAATCCTACGCGCTGGGGCTTAATCTAGACTAGGGTTCTTCCACCTGGACCAAAGGGTTAGAACTACACATAGGAACAGGTTTTACCACTAGGAATCCCTAGAGCTTAAAGCAATCTCACACAGTGTGAGGTTTAGGTAGATATACTCCCCTGGTGCTTAGTTGTGTGAGCGATAGAGTGAAGGGTTGACGTGAATCCTAATACCGGGGCATAGTGTTGGGGTTAGTAACGGTTGTCCTTAGGTTTGGGACCGTCAGTTTTAGGATATCCTCGACTCAATTAACATCAATAGGGAAGTATAATAGCATAGTCCTGCACTAGTAGCATAGATCCTAGAGGTACTTTGTCCGGATACCCTATTTCATTCATTGCTAGTCCTCTCTATTCTCTTTTACTTGCACTCTCTCATCTTCCATCTTTCTAGTTAATTTCTTGTCTTTCATTCTGTTTAATTCTATATTCACTCATTGGTGCTATTATTGCTTTTCCATACGCCGCATTGCTTTATTAGTGAAATCTCATATTCTAAATCTCTATTCCCTGTGGATTCGACTACCCTCTCACCAGGGTAAATTTTATTACTTCGACAAACCCGTGCACTTGTGGGATACACGCAAAGGGTCGTGTCAGAGATATAGTCCACTACAACCAAGATATACTTGTTGCCCTGGGAACTAGAGAACAGGCCCATAAAATCGATTCCCCACACATCAAATATTTCGCAAGCTTGCTTCCAAGTTTGAGGCATTTCATCTCTTTCTGATAGATTACCAACTCTCTGACACCTATCACAATGCTGCACCAATGACTGTGCATCTTGGAACATGGTAAGCCAGTAGAACCCCACATCAAGTGCTTTCTTAGCCTTTTTGTCCCGCTGTAGTGGCCCCCAGCAGGTCCTAAGTAACAATGCAACAATATGTCATGCCCCTCGCCCTTTGAGACACACATCCTCACAATCTGATCTGAGCAAATCCTGAATAGGAATGGATCCTCCCATGTATAGTGCTTCAGGTCGGCGAAGAATTTTTTTCTTTGTTGAGGTGTGAGCCACTTCGGAAATGTTCTTGCCGCCAAATAGTTCATGAAGTCAGCGAACCACGTAGTCTCATCATGCTCAATCACTTTAATGTTGCAGAGCTGCTCCCCAGGGAAGGTGTCGTTATTTCTCTTTTTTGCAAGACACCCTCATATGGGTTCTCAAGGCACGAAAGGTGACCAGCTGCTATGTTCTCTGCCCCTTTTTTATCTCTTATCTTCAGGATCAACCTCTTGTAACAGTAGAACCCATCGAACCAGGCGAGGCTTAGCGTCGGGCTTATTCAACAGGTACTTAAATGCAGAATGATCAGTATACACAATCACCTTGGATAGCACTAAATATGACCGAAATTTGTCAAATATGAAAAAAACCGCGAGCATTTCCTTCTCGGTGGTGGTGTAATTTTCCTGAGCATCGTTCAAAGTTTGCTTGCATAATAGACATGATGGAAATGGTTGTCTCGTCGCTGCCCAAGTACGGCTCCCAGTGCAAAGTCACTAGCATCACATATTAACTCAAACGGCAGACTCCAGTCTGGGCTGACCATAATCGGTGCTTCCACAAGCTTCATCTTCAGGGTGAGGTAGGCATTCATACAATCGTCATTGAACTCAAACGGGGCATCCTTTTCAAGTAGTTTTGTAAGTTGTCGGACAATTGATGAAAAGTCCTTCACAAACCTTCTATAAAACCCTGTGTGCCCCAAAAAGCTTCGGATTGCTTTAACTGAAATAGGAGGAGGATGTTTTTCGATAGTTGCAACTTTTGCCCTGTCTACCTCGATCCCTTTTTATGAGATTTTATGCCCGAGCACTATGCTTTCCTTGACCATAAAGTGACATTTTTCCTAACTGAGCACCAAATTAGTTTCCTCGCATCTGATCAAAACTCATTCCAGATTTCTAAGGCATAACTCGAATGAATCATCGATGACCGAGAAATCATCCATAAATACTTCCATGATGTCTTCCACCATATCTTCAAAAATTGCCATCATGCACCTCTGAAATTTAGCCGGTGCATTGCATAACTCGAAAGGCATACGAGGGTATGCGAATGTGCCATAGGGACAAGTGAAAGTGGTTTTCTTTTGATCTTCTGGGGCAATGGGAATATGAAAATAAGAATGTCCCGCAAGTCTCTCAAGCATCTGATCAATGAAAGGTAAGGGAAAATGATCCTTCCTTATGGCATCATTAAGTTTCCTATAGTCAATGCACATCCTCCAACCTGTGACAGTCCTGGTAGGAACAAGTTCATTGTTCTCATTAGCAATAACTGTCATTCCTCCCTTTTTTGGTACCACTTGCACTTGGCTTACCCATACACTGTCGTAAATGGGGTAAATAATGCCTACATCCAATAGTTTAATAACTTCATTCCTCACTACCTCTTTCATGTTCGGGTTAAGTCTCCGTTGGGTAATCACCCGGGGTTGATGATTGTCCTCCATGAGAATCTTATGAGTTCAGAAAGATGGACTGATCCCCTTAATGTCTGAGATTTTCCACGCAATTGTATTTTTATGTCTTTTAAGCACATTTAGCAGCTGCTCCTTATGCCCAACAGTCAGATCTGATGCAATAATGACTGGAAGTTTGGACCCCTCTTCCAAGAAAGCATATTCAAGGTGTTCGGGGAGAGATTTCAACTCTAATACTGGTGGTTCCTTAATTGATGACTTCTGCTTCCCATAATTCCGAAGGCCAGACTGTTGGGTGTCACTGTAGTCCCCCGCTGGTGGGCTACTAATGTCCAACACTTCTTCCACGCACTGAAACACATTTTCAATCACATTTGCATTACCCCCTAGCACATAGGCGGTCGCCTCTGGATTGCTAGTCCAAGTTCGATCTACCACACTCTCAGTAGGAATCAAAGAATCTGTAGGATAATCAACATCTCTTCTTAGCTCATGATTAGGAGCTTCAGGTTGGGAATTTGGTAGGCAGGTTTCTGTCACCAGTTGTCTCACACTAGATTCCATATATTGGCTGAACAAGGCTTGAGCCCCTACTCCTTTGAGAATTGTAGTGGCAATGTCACCAACTGCCATAGTTTATAGTGAGAAAGAGAAATATGTACAAAAAAAAAACAAATAAAAGAGATTAGAGGAAAATCAAGCAAGATGGAATGATGAAATAAAAACAAGGATGGTAAGACAAACAAAATAAAATGGTCAAATCAACAAGCTACAATTTTTTTGAGTATTCCTTGTGGGTCCCCGGCAATGGTGCCAAAAACATGATGAGTGTCTCGCAAGTGCACGGGGTCGTCAAGTAATACCTCTCCTGCGGGCATGAGAGGGTCGTATTCCCTGGGCCCAAGGAGCTACCCTTACTTCCTCTTTACTCGTTGTCTAACCTATCAAATCACTTGTAAATTGTAGCTACTATTAGAATTAAGACTAAATAAATAGATGTGAATGTGTTGAGTGGGAAGATGTAAATCAAGAGGTAAAGATGGTCCCGGATGTGGATCCCCCTGGGACTACTAAGGGTTAGAAGAATGCCAGAAATGCTAAGCATGCGGTAGTCATGGTGATAATTCCTAATCCATACGAGTATTGACACGGAATCTCTTCCGGCCAAATCCTCCTACGATTGCAATACATGCATGGAAATCTCTAATTAGGGCCGGAACTCAACCTAGGTCCAGGCCTAATGGTTGGAGGGGTACGAAACATCCGGTTGTCACGGCGTGTTCATACATGAATTCCCATCAAGTAGGGTGTGTCTAATACAAGGGCGATGGTCACGCACCAAGTACAACCTAGAAGTTGAAATACACAATTCTCATGCAAGATCAACACATCAAAGTACACCAAGCTTAAACCAAGAACAAACCATATGCAATAAGCAAATCAAAACATTCTACAACCACAAGTTCACCCAAGGTTCTCCAACATCCGGTGACCTTGGGGTTTAGCTGTCCATACAAGAAATTACACAAGACAGGTTCATGAAAACAGCTAGAAATTACATATAAAGACTCCTCAATAAATGAGAACAAGAAGAGAATAGGAAAAGCCCAGATTTCTTCCACGAATGCCGCAATAGGGGGCCTCCCTCATCATCTCCTAGGTCCTTCAAGGTGGTATCGATGAAGCTCTTGCCCAAGGATGTTCTCCCCTTGATTCTCCTCCTCTAAAACGTGAAGTTCGGCCATTGTCAACTCCGGTGAAAGGCCTCAGCCGAGAGTCCTCCAGACGGGGAAGAAGAAGATCCTCAAATCATGCCCTAACTCTCTTTAAAATCCCTTTTTCCCGAGTCGCGCGGCCCAGTGCGTGGGTGCGTAGTCGCCAGCACAGTTCACTGCCCTTTTCGACTACCAAAAACCGGGTCACCCTACAGTAGCTAGATATAAAGAATTGCTACAGTACTGGACCCAAATTCTCCAATGGGTTGTGTGGGCCAGTGCGCGGGTGCGCAGTAGCCCGCGCAGTTCACAGTCTTGCTCAAGTAAAACCCAGCCTCTTTGCTATAGTACCGCTACAGTGCCTTGCTGCAAAAACGCAATTTTTTCTGCCGATTTCACTCCACCTGCGTCCTTGAGCTCATCTTAGCTTCTTTGCGGCCTGTAACAAGAATATAACCAATTTAGGCGAAAAACGGGCATCGATTCATCCTAAATAGCATGCAAACATACACAAAACAATAGTATAAATACATACATTTAGGCAGTTATCAAGTTGTCACACCCTCAAAGGATAACCTAATAGATTCTCCACCCTAGTGTCACGGCCAAAGGAAAATCTCATACAATCGACATGCAAGGTTGGAACTCAATAAGAAAACATCAAATTAATAAAGCATAATAAAAGTTATAGAAACACAAGCATCCTAGTGTTCACAAGTCCGAATACTCACTAGATGTTTAGCTCTCCATGGAGCAATACAAAATCAATAATGAGTTTAAGAACATATGCATAAAAACCATAAAGAAAACCCCCTTGTAGATCGTATCGATGGTCTTGTAGAGCTGCCTAATCTTCTCCACGAATCCCTTGTCAAGCCTAAGGCACACCTCACTGAATCGATGCCGACGAAAGCTCCACCAATAGCTTTCTTCCAAAGGATGTCGATGCTGATGCCGTATAATTGTCTCTGAAGACCTCCAAGAACCACTCCAAACCCTAGCCGAAAGTCCCCCAAAAGATAGGCAAGAGATAGAAGCGAAGGTCCCCAAATAGATCTGAAAAAAGTCTATTTATAAGCTGAAATCGGGCTGAAATAAGGCTTTCACACGCCCCTGTGGATTTTAAACACAGCCCTGCAGAATTTCCACATGACCGTGTGGAATTTCCATACATGCGTGTGGATTCTCTGTTTTGCTGATTTTTGGCAAACAGTAAATAGTAAATTGCTACATTTACTGCTACAGTACTACATTGAAATGCTCCCGAATTCATCGTTCTTCATTGAGGCCATTGAATTAGGCACACAATCAACGGTAGATCATGTCGATTATTTCATTTTTGTTCATTGGCGAAGTTCTCCAATGTTACACGAGTTAGACTTTTGTGAATGTAACTGCCCTTGTGCCCCTCCAATGGAGGTTGGCACATACCCACAAGTCTAGACTCGTGTCTTCTTCCTTGCTTGCTTCAAGAACTCCTCAGCAATGGCGAACATAACCTATTCTTGCTTCTTTCTTCTGTAAATTGGCGCCACAACCCTACAATGCACAAAAGTACACAAATGCACACAAATTAATGATAAAATTTGAGAAAAGTAATGCTCAATGTACAATAATAATACTTCATATTACTATAACACTAGTACTTATCAAACTCCCCCACACTTAAGCCTTTGCTTAGCCTCAAGCAAAAATAAAACATTAAAGTACTTGGGAAGAACAATTGAAAGTGCTTGGCCTTAGGTTCACCAAAAGTATGCAAAAGAAGCATTCTACAAGCAAGGGGAAATTGAAACATCGCATACAAGATATCAATGCTCTAACTAAAAACTTGAATCAAAATGGACAACAACTCAATAATGTGTAAGTGTGTGTGATAAGTACTCGTGTTACAGTAATACAAAGCGTTATTATCTTGCAATGAGCATTAATTTAATCAGATTTTATCACTAAAAAGTGTGCATTTGTTTACTTTTGTGCATTTTAGGATTGTGAAGATAAAGTGAAGGAAAGGAACGAAGTTAGATCATGTTCGCCATTGTTGGGAAGATTCTTGGACTAAGCAAGGAGCACGGCATGATTAGAGACTTGTGAGTGTGTGCCAACCTCCTTTGGAGGGGCACAAAGACAATCACATTCACAATAAGTCTAACAAATGCTAACAAGGAGAACTTCACCAATTAGGAGATTTGAAGCAATCGGCACGATCTACAGTTGATTGTGTGCCTAATTCAACGGCCTCAATGAAGAACAATGAATTCGGGAGCGTTTCGGGATAGCACTGTAGCAAGTTACTGCAGGAAAACTGTAGCAACCTACTGTTCATCTTTGGCCGAAATTCAAAATTTCAGAGAATTCACACGGGCGTGTGAATTAATTTTCCAGCAAGCCAAAAACTTCACACGCCCATATGGAAATTCCACACGGCCGTGTGAAGTCCCGATAAGTCCGATTTTTAAAGCCGCACTCAACAATATAAAGAGTATTTTGGAGACTTTTAAAATATCTTTTGACCTATCTTTCTCCCAAACATCTGGAGAGTGCGGCTAGGGTTTTGGAGAGGACTTCGTGGAGGTTTAGAGCGCGTCATCGGCATCGTCACCGACGTCCGGCGGCCGCACAAGACCACGGTCACACCATACGCAAGGGGGTTTTTCATCGATGTCTTTACCTTGTGCTTTCTTTTATATTTTGATGAACATGTATAGCTCCATGAGGAGCTAAACCACTTGTGGGTATTCGGACTTGTAAAATCTAGGGTTATTATGCTTTTCCATATTGATGAATAAAAATTGAGTTTCGATCTTAATTTCCCCTTGTTAATGTTTTCCTTTAGACGTGACACTAGGGTTGAGAACAATCTAGGTTGTCCTTTGGAGGTGTGACAACTCCTATAGGATTAGACTATTTAAGATTGAAGAGGGTTGAGAGGGTGAGTCGTGAGGTAGCGAAGCGTCCCCTTTCCCTTCTGATGTGGTTTTTCCATACCTCCGTTTTCTTGATTTCTTAGCGGTTGAGATAGAGTGAAGTGCTAGGTAGATAAACTCCCTGGGTGAAGAGATGGCATTGGCCGATTCTGGGGCAAGTATCAACGCCATGTCCTACACATTCTTCCAAAAGCTAGGTTTGGATGAACCTAGACCAACTCGAATGACACTTCAACTTGCAGATCGATCGGTAAGGCATCCAAGAAGGATTGTGGAAGATGTGTTAGTGAAGGTAGACAAGTACATCTTTCCAGTGGACTTTGTTGTTCTTGATGTGGATGAGGATGTCGAAGTACCGCTGATTCTTGGAAGGCCGTTCTTGCGCACTTCCAAGGCTTTGATAGACATGGACGGTGGAGAGCTCACACATAGAGTTGGAGATGACAAGCTTACCTATCGCCTCGCCGAAGCTGTGAGACATTCTCTTGATTTTGATGACACTCTATATTATCTTGATGCTACTGATGAGTGTATTAATGAATATGTGTAGGAAATGTTAAACCCAGATCCATATGAAGGATGGCCGGACCAAGACGTGGAGATCAAAAGAGAAGAAGTACTTTCACTTTGTCCAATCAAGATTGACATCAAGATGGAGAGGGAGCGTATGAAGAAGATGTTTCGGAGGATGAAGAGGTTGAAAAGATGCCACAAGAAGAACCCCAACAAGAAGAGGGATGAGCATTCATGGAGTAAGGGTGTTTCACCCTTTTGTGGTAACAAATTCGACAACTCTCCCACTACTCTACAAAAATTATGTAATGTGTGCTTTCAGGTTGTAGGGAAGAAGGCAACTTCCATTCATGAACCACCATAAGGTAAGATCAGGTACGTCAAGCTAAGTGACATTAAACAAGCGCTTCTTGGGAGGCAACCCAAGCTTTTACAGTTTTTCTAGGACTTAGTTTAGTTTTAGGTTAAATAAAAGTCTTAGGTTTGGTGTCCTGAATTTCATGTGCTTATGCTGTGTTTTTCTTGTGGATTAATGATGTTTTCATGTACCTAAATGATAATTGATGAAGTTTAAGCTGGTTGAGCATGTTTTCTAGGGTATCTGGTCATGTTTTGATAGTTTTCACAGGCTCCAAGCATCGTATTTATGTTTCTGAATTTTTCTGTAAGTCTGTAAATTTTTCTAAGTAAACCAAAAAATTCCACATGGTCGTGTGGAATTTCCACATGGGCGTGTGTTACCATTTAGAACTCAACCAGTGAGGGCACAGGGGCGTGTCCATGCCCCTGTGAACAACCTCAGAAAGGCACACGGCCGTGTGGAATTTCCATACGGCCGTGTGAAATCTCGCAGAACTTAAACTCTTTTCCAGAGAGTCCACAGGGGCGTGTGGGTGTCCCTATGAGTGCCACTATATTAAGGCACAAGGCCGTGTGGAAATTCCACACGGCCGTGTGAAAATTCCACACGGCCGTGTGAAACTCTGCAGAGACAACCCATTCATCACGAGAATACACAGGGGCGTGTGTGTGTGCCCCTGTGGAAGAGCTTACGAAAGCCACACGGCCGTGTGGATTATTTACACGGCCGTGTGGAACACTTAGACAATCCTCGAGATGAACCAGAGAAGTTACAAGGGCCATGTGAATTAATTTTCCAGCAAGCCAGAAACTTCACGTGCCCGTGTGGAAATTCCACACGGCCGTGTGAAGTCCCGATAAGTCCGATTTTTAAAGCTGCACTAAACAATATAAAGAGCGATTTTGGAGACTTTTAAAATATCTTTTGACCTATCTTTCTCCCCAACTTCTGGAGAGTGGGGCTAGGGTTTTGGAGAGGATTTCGTGGAGGTTTAGAGCGCGTCATCGGCATCGTCACCGACGTCCGGCGGCCGCACAAAACCACGGCCACACCATACGCAAGGGGGTTTTCATCGATGTCTTTACTTTGTGCTTTCTTTCATATTTTGATGAACATGTATAGCTCCATGAGGAGCTAAACCCCTTGTGGGTATTCGGACTTGTAAACTCTGAGGTTATTATGCTTTTCCATTATTGATGAATAAAAATTGAGTTTCGATCTTAATTTCATCTTGTTAATGTTTTCCTTTAGACGTGACACTAGGGTTGAGAACAATCTAGGTTGTCCTTTGGATGTGTGACAACTCCTATAGGATTAGACTACGTAAGATTGAAGAGGGTTGAGAGGGTGAGTCATGAGGTAGCGAAGCGTCCCCTTTCCCTTCCGATGTGGTTTCTCCCTACCACCGTTTCCTTGATTTCTTTGCAGTTGAGATAGAGTGAAGTGCTAGGTAGATAAACTCCCCTGGGGCTTAGTTACGCAAGTAACAGAGTGAAGGGTTGAAGTGAATCCTACGCACTGGGGCTTAATCTAGACTAGGGTTCTTCCACCTGGACCAAAATTTTAGAACTACACATAGGAACAGGTTTTACCACTAGGAGTCCCAAGAACTTAAAGTAATCCCACGTAGTGTGAGGTTTAGGTAGATAAACTCCCCTTGGGCTTAGTTACGCGAGTAACAGAGTGAAGGGTTGAAGTGAATCCTAATACCAGGGCATAATGTTGGGGTTAGTTATGGTTGTCCTTAGGTTTGGGACCGTGTATCTAAGGATTTCCTCGACTTAATTGACATCAATAGGAAAGTATAATAGCATCGTCTTGCATTAGAAGCGTAGATCCTAGAGGTAGCTTGTCCGGATACCCTATTTCATCCATTGCCAGTTTCTCTCTATTCTCTTTTACTTGCACTTTCTTATCTTCCATCTTTCGTTTTGATTTCTTGTCTTTTATTGTATTTGCTTCCATATTCACTCATTGATTCTATCCTTATCTTTCCATACTCCACATAGCTTAAATAGTGAAGTCTCGTATTTTAACTCCCTATTCCCTGTGGATTCGACTACCCACTCACCGGGGTAAATTTTATTACTTTGACAAACCCGTGCACTTGCTGGATACACGCAAGGGATCATGTCAAGTTTCTGGTGCCGCTGCCAGGGAATAGGTGTTTTAGATATTTGTTTTTTACTATTTTAGTTATTCACTTCACTTTCTATTTCATGCTTTCTTTATCTAACATTGTTCTTATTTTCCTATTTCACATTTCCTTTATCCAGTATCACTCTTATTTGTTTTCTTTGTTCTGCTTTCAGCTTTAGTAGAATGGGGATGTTTGATACAACTGAAATCTTTGATGCACTTACAGGAATAGTGAAGGATGTGGAACAGAAAATGTCTTTGTCAACAATACAGTCGGTTGTAAATCGCATTGAGTATGAGCAACCATTACACATTCCTTCCAAAGAAAAAGAGATAGTTGTTGATCATTCTTGCACAAGACAGATCATGGGCTGTGAAATGGGCAATGTGTTAGATAAATTTGAGAGATCAGCCCTGGCTTCTTTAAGTGAGGATTCGGAAGAAAATCTAGAGAAGGTCCTTTCTCATTTTGAATCATTCTATCGAGAACAAAGGCAAGAGGTCTTTTCAGTGGGAATCTTATACTTAACCAAGGAAGCATGTGACATGGAAGCTACAATGAGACCCTACGATCATCTTACCGGTCGGGGTTTGCAGAACATCGCAGAAAGTATTGAGGAACAAAAACCATTTCAGTTTGAAGAAATTGATCGATTGAAGCAAAGTTGTTTGCGGCCATCTATTGAAGAACCACCTGACTTGGAATTAAAGACATTGCCAACACATTTGGAGTATGCATATCTAGCAGAAGAAATGAAACTCCCCGTGATCATAGCCTCCGATCTCTCCCCGGATCTGAAGGAGAAGTTGGTGAAAATGTTGAAGAAGCACAAATCTGCCCTCGCTTGGAAAATTTTGGATTTGAAGGGAATAAATCCTTTGTTTTGTACACATAAAATCCTAATGGAGGATAATTTTAAATCGGTGATCCAACCTCAGAGGATACTAAATCCAAACATGAAGGAGGTTGTCAAGGCAAAAGTGGTGAAACTTTTGGATGCAGGGATCATCTATCCTATCTCTGATAGCGCTTGGGTAAGCCCAATGCAAGTGGTTCCAAAGAAAGGAGGGATGACGGTAATTAAAAATGAAAAGAATGAGCTCATTTCAACGAGAACAGTCACAGGATGGAGGGTGTGCATTGATTACAGAAGATTGAATGACGCGACCCGAAAGGATCATTTTCCACTGTCTTTTATTGATTAGATGTTAGAACAGCTGGCCGGACATCAGTTTTACTGCTTCCTAGATGGGATGTCAGGGTATTTTCAGATCCCTATAGCATCAGAAGATCAAGAGAAAACAACTTTCACTTGTCCCTACGGAACATTTGCATATAGATGAATGCCATTCGGACTGTGCAATGCACCCGCAACATTCAAATGGTGCATGACTGCTATTTTTGATGATCTTTGAGAAGATATAATGGAGGTGTTCATGGATGACTTTTCAGTGTTCGGTGATTCCTTCGATCTATGCTTGAATAATTTGGAGAGAGTATTATTGAGGTGTGAAGAAACAAACCTTGTACTTAATTGGGAGAAGCGTCATTTCATGGTTCAGGAAGGTATTGTTTTAGAACACAAGATCTCCAAGAAAGGTATGGAGGTAGATAAAGCAAAAAATTGAAGTTATAGACAAGCTTCCTCCACCAGCAAATGTTAAGGGGATTCAGAGTTTCTTGGGTCATGCAGGATTCTATAGATGGTTCATCAAGGATTTTTCAAAAATCACACAACCACTGACCAAACTCCTCGAAAAAGATGCTCCAGCAGCATTCAATGTGCTTAAAAAGAAACTGGTGCAAGCTCCAATTTTAGTCACACCTGAGTGGAACGAGCCATTCGAGCTCATGTGCGATGCAAGTGATTATGCTATTGGAGCAGTTTTGGGGCAAAGAAGGGGTCAACAGTTCCAACCTATTTATTATGCGAGTAAAACTCATACAGGGGCTCAAGAGAACTACACCACCACAGAGAAGGAGTTACTAGCAGTGGTATTCGCCGTCGATAAATTCAGGCCGTATCTCATCCTGTCCAGGGTCATTGTTTTTACAGACCATTCAGCTCTTCGTTACCTCATTAATAAAGCTGATGCGAAGCCAAGGTTGATCAGGTGGATACTGTTACTGTAAGAGTTTGATATGGAAATCATGGACAAGAAAGGGACTGAAAATGTGGTGCCAGACCACTTATCTCCGTTAGAGGGAAGTTTTGGGCAAGAGCTATCAAGTAGGGAAATCAATGATTCTTTCCTGGAGGAACACTTATACTCAATTAAGAATTCAGAAGCATCAGGTGATGTTCCATGGTTTACAGATTTTGCCAATTACTTGTCAGGGAAGGTGCTCAAACAAGGGCTTACATTCCAACAGAAGAAGAAATTCTTTAGTGATCTGAAGCATTACTTTTGGGATGATCCATTCCTTTTTCGCATTTGTGCATACCATGTGGTTCGGAGATGCGTCTCCAGGAAGGAAGGATGGGATATCCTTGCTCATTGTCATTCCGGACCGGTTGGAGGCCATTACGCATCAAATAAAACTGCAGAGAAGGTTTTGGCTGCTGGGTTTTATTGGCCGACTCTATTCCAGGATGCGCACCAATTTGTTCTTCGATGTGATAGTTGCCAGAGGACAGGAAATTTATTGTGGCAAGACGAGATGCCTCAGAACCCTATGCAATTCTATGAGGTATTTGATGTTTGGGGCATTGATTTCATGGGGCCATTTCCAAAGTCCAATGGGAACCAATACATATTGGTGGCAGTCGATTATGTCTCCAAATGGGTCGAAGCTCAAGCACTGCCGACTAATGATGCTAGGACGGTGGTAAAATTCTTGAAGAGGCTATTTGCTCGGTTTGGGACTCCACGAGTTATTATTAGTGATCAAGGAACACATTTTTGAAACTTCCAATTAGAAAAAGTGCTGAAAAGATACGGAGTACACCATCGCCTTGCGACCCCGTACCATCCACAAACTAGTGGACAAGTCGAGGTGACCAATAGAGAGATCAAGAGGATTTTGACGAAATCTATAGAGCAAGGAAAGCGAGATTGGTCTGAACGGTTAGATGATACACTTTGGGCTCATCGAACAGCATACAAGACTCCGATAGGAACTACACCGTATAATTTGGTTTATGGGAAGTCATGTCACTTGCTGGTGGAGCTCGAACACAAGGCGTATTGGGTAATCGAGGAGATGAACTTTGATTTGAGAAAGACCAGTGAGCAAAGATTTCTCTATCTTAATGAGCTTGATGAGTGGAGGTTGAAAGCGTATGAGAATGCCAGAATCTATAAAGAAAGGATCAGAAGGTGGCACGACAAACAAATTAAGTCACCTAAAGAATTTAAAGTGGGCGATAAAGTACTATTGTTCAATTCGAGATTACGGCTCTTCCCCGGGAAATTAAAATCAAGATGGTTTGGCCCTTATACAGTTACGCATGTATCAACCCATGGGGCAGTTGAAATCACTCATCTGGAGAAGGGTATGTTTACAGTGAATGGGCATCGGTTGAAGCCGCATTTTGGTGGTGAAGTTTGTGATGATAACAAGGAGATATTATTTCTCAAACCACCATAAAGTAAGATCAGGTACGTCAAGCTAAGTGACGTTAAACAAGCACTTCTTGGGAGGCAACCCAAGCTTTTACAGTTTTTCTAGGACTTAGTTTTGTTTTAGGTTGAATAAAAGTCTTAGGTTTGGTGTCCTGAATTTCATGTGCTTATGCTATGTTTTTCTTGTGTATTAATGATGTTTTCGTGTGCCTAAATGATAATTGATGAAGTTTAAGCTGGTTGAGCATGTTTTCTATGGTATCTGGTCATGTTTTGATAGTTTTCACAGGCTCCAAGCATCGTATTTATGTTTCTGAATTTTTCTGTAAGTCTGTGAATTTTTCCTAAATAAACCAGAGAAAACACACGGCCGTGTGTTACCAATTAGGGTTGAGCCAGTAAGGGCACAGGGGCGTGTCCATGCCCCTGTGAAGAACCTCAAAGGGGGGCACACGGCCGTGTGGAATTTCCACATGGCCGTGTGAAATCTCGCAGAACTTAAACTCTTTTCCAGAGAGTCCACAGGGGCATGTGGGTGCCCCTGTGAGTACCACTGTATTACGGCACACGGCCGTGTGAAACTCTGTAGAGACAACCCATTCATCCCGAGAATACACAAGGGCGTGTGTGTGCCCCTGTGGAAGAGCTTGCAAAAGGCACACGGCCGTGTGGATTATCCACACGGGCGTGTAGAATACTTAGGGTTTCTTAGGCAAGTCAGGGAGGTCACAGGGGCGTGTGGGTGCCCCTGTGGCCGGCCTTGTGTTCTTGGTCAAGTTGGGTACACGGCCGTGTGATATTTTTCAGAGACCGTCATTGTTTTCCCGTGAATCCACAGGGCCATGTAGCAGCCCTTGTGGAATCCCCTGCGAAGGCACACGGCCGTGTGGGAAGTTTTACACAGCCGTGTGAGGCAGTTTGTAGAGCGAACAAAGTGTACACAGGGGCGTGTGTCAGCCCCTGTGAACTTTAACTTTAGAGGTACACGGCCGTGTGGGATTTTCACACAGCCGTGTGGATTCCCAGAACTTCAAAAGCTATGTGTTTCTTTATGGGTTTCACTCGTGCCTCATTCGTTTTACACTCTCAAACACTCTCTGACCCTCTCCATCACTTTCCCAATCTTCTCTAAGGTTTTATTTGGAGTTTTCCGGACGATTTTAAGGTTTCCTTCATCAACATCACCGGTAAAAAACTTCAAACCCTTGTTCTTCATCAATATTAATTCACTCCGTTTTTGTTGGTAATTTTGCTTGATTTACATGATTAAATGGCATATGAATGCATTCACGGAGTTTTGGAGAATAACTACTTTTTTAAAGATGAAATGCTAATTCCATGACCGTGCGGTATTGTCCGCCTGACAATCCACACGGCCGTGTGAAATCTCGCAGAATGAAATTTAACGGTGGATTAATTGATTTTATTTTAGGAATGGCACCCCGGACAAAGCAAGCAGCTAGCAAGAGGCCTTCGAGTCATCTAACGAGCAGATTACTTTCGCCAAGCCCGAACACCGAGTGAGACATGATAGATTAGAGAAACTCAAGTTTGGACAACCTCGATACATAGATTTGAGTTGTTTAAGAACAGCTGAGTGGGGGGATGACATGGCAAATGAAATTAAGGAACTTTTAGCAGTTGGGAGTTGGAAGAGTTTGTTGTCTATTAAAGAACCGGCCAACCGCTCACTCTCTTTTGAAGTACTAGAGTCCTTTGAGTTCGACAAATCACACAAAGACTTGACAAGAGCCGACACTATACAATTTAGGGCTTTTGGGCATGATTACAGCATGTCAGTGACGTAGTTCTCTATTCGCATGGGTTTGTATGATCAAGACTATACAGAGTCAGAGGAGTATGAGAACCTTCCGACTGATTATTCTGGTAGTTTGACTCCTCAAGGAGCTTACAGAGTGCGGACAAGGGTAATATGAGCCAGGGGTATCGAAAGCCACTTGATTGTCACGACCAGCTTATAGATACATTCACGCCATTTTGAGTCGATTAGTGAACGGCCGGGGCGATAGTACGGGAGTCTTAAGTCGGCAGGAGCTCCTTTACCTCCATTCAATGGTTTGGAACGAGCCGCTCCATCTCGGGTATATTCTGGCAGATTACATATGACATCAGGGCCAGTACCCGAGGCTTGGAGTTATTTTTTCAGGGCCATATATTACAAGACTCATTAAGGGGATGGGCCTTTGGGAAGCAATCAGAGGAATGGAGAAGATAGTTATACCTTCCCCAATTAGCTTGGAGATGTTGAGACAGATGGGTATGGCCAGGAAATATTATCAGCACTATATTTTGAATGGGCACCCACAAAGGCCAATGAAGGACGGCGAGGCCGGGGTATCGCAACCAACATTGCATCTACTAGAGCCACCCCTCGGCTGATACAGAGGCACAAGCACCACCCACAGCACCAGAGCGCCACGAGAGCGCCGTGGGTGTCCTTCAGACAGAGTTGGCCGTGGTCAGAGCCACACAAACAACACAGCATACTGAGACGATGGCACGGCTTGATACCATTCAGTGTTTACTTGATCAGGCCGTGTCATAATCATTTGTGGTCCAGCCTCGGGGCCCTACTCCACCATCACCTTCTCCGGCTCCCGCAGCACCAGCTACAGCAGCACCGGAGGCTACTACATAGGACACCGACGGTGAGGCGTCATAGTTTTAGTTTTTACTTGCTTTTGATTTCGTTCTTTGTACTTTTCATTCTATTTTGGACTTGTAGCACTCAGAAAGGATCCTCCTTCTGATTTTATCCCTTATTTTGTTTTCTCTTTTATCTCGAGTTGTATTCATTACTTTATCTTTATATATACTCGAGTTTTTTATTGAGCTATACTGAACCCTTGTGTGTGTGTGTGTGTGTGTGTGTGTGTGCGTAGATGGTCTTGGATGAAAGGGATCTAAGGAATAGTCATAGGCACGGTCATGAGACCGTGTGTGCTTCACAACCCATTGGGACTCAAGTCTCAATGTATGATAAGTGCTTGTGTTGTAGTAACGCGAAGCGTTATTATCTTACAATGAACATACTTTTTATCAGATTCTATCACTAAATAGTGTGCATTTGTGTATTCTTGTGCATTGTAGGTTCGTGGAGCTAAGTTGGGAAAGAAGAACGAAGTTAGGTCGTGCTCGCCATTATTGGAAGGTTTTCAGACCAAGCAAGGAACAAGGCACGAGCTTAGACTTGTGAGTGTGTGCCAACCTCCATTGGAGGGGCACAAAGGCAGTCACATTCACAACAAGTCCAACTAGTGTAGCTTAGGAAAAACTTCACCAAGAAGGAGACTTGAAGCAATAGGCACGATCTACCATTGATTGTGTGCCCAATTCAATGGCCTCGATGAAGAACAACGTATTCGGGAGCATTTTGAAGAGTTACTGTAGCAGCACTGTATCTTGTTACAGAAGCAAAATCACTGTAGCAAGTACTGTGCACTTCTGCCGAAAATCAAGATTCCAGAGAATTCACACGGGCGTGTGGAATTAACACACGCCCGTGTGAATTAATTTTCCAGCAAGCAGAGACCTCACACGGGCATGTGAAATTACCACACGGCCGTGTGAATTGATTTCCCAGCAAGCGAGAGACTTCACACGGGCGTGTGGAAATTCCACACGGCCGTGTGAAGTAATTTTTCAGGAAAGACAGAAACTTCACACGGGCATGTGGAAATTCCACACGGCCGTGTGAAGCCCCGATAACTTCAAATTTAAAGCTGCACTCAGCCTATTTAAAGCCCGATTTGGAGACTTTTTGAGGATCTTGGAACCTATCTTTCTCCCCAACTTCTGGAGAGTGCGGCTAGGGTTTCGGAGAGGACTTTGTGGAGGATTGGAGCGCGCCATCGGCATCGTCACCGACGTTCGACGGCCGCACAAGAGCACGGCCACACCATACGCGAGGGGGTTTTCATTGATGTCTTTAGTTTGTGTTTTATTTCATACATTGATGAACATGTATAGCTCCATGAGGAGCTAAACCCCTCGTGGGTATTCAGACTTGTAAAACTCTAAGATAATTATGTTTCTTTGAGATTGTTATTATGCTTTTCCATTAATTGATGAATAAATTCGAGTTTCAATTTTAGATATCTTGTGCTATTGTTTTCTCTTAGCCGTGACACTAAGGATTGAGAACAATCTAGGTTATCCTTTGGAGGTGTGACAACTCCTATAGGATTAGACTACTTAAAATTGAAGAGGGTTGTGATACCTTGCCCATCACCCTCGTTTCCGTTTCCCCTTCTTTGGTTGTTTGGAGGGTACATGGTTTTCTCAGCATTTATTGTGTTAGTTGGGGTCGTTTGAGTAATTATCTCCCAAGCTTACTCACCCATATCCTTCTTGAATGTTCAGGGGCATTGTTGTCATTTGCCAAATGCTTACTCTCCCAAGCGCATCTTGGTAGCTCCAGACCTAACCAAGGCCACGGTTAGCAATGGAGGGTTTTAAGGCCATTCTGGATACTATTGATTATTTGTGATTGTTGAATGATTCATTTCTAAGCATCTTGATATTTGAAACTATTAATTGAATGTTCGAATATTGGTTTCCAGAATGGTATGGATTTCTTGATGATTTCAAAGGAATTTTTGCTTTGCATTTCATTAAGAAAGTTATATTCTTATGTGATAATTATTATTCAAAGTATCTTCATTTTTGTTAAGAATTGAAACATTTTTATGATGTTTTATTTCTATTTGATCATGCTTGAGATATAGTCCTGTGTTTAACCACTCACTGAGTAACTGTGGTTACTCATCCCCTCCTTCTTCTTCCCAGTTTTGTTGCAGGTAGTAGGTGAGGCGGTGCGGCTGCGTGCTGAGCATTAGTTGCCTTCTTGCCTTCCTTGTACCTCCTCCTATTCGTTTATCTTATTTTGAATCATGCACTTGTTTCTCGAGTCTGGGATCCACTAGTATGTCGAGGATTCTGTTACTTGGTGTTCTATTTAAACAACTCTTAAACTTTGGTGCATCAGCTTTCGCTATTATTGTTAGTATTGCCTCCTTGTGTGCTTGAAAACTCCCTTTTCTATTCTTATCATTGGTGCGATTGGTGTTGTTATTACTTCTGTTGGGCATCATTATTCTTGAAACTCTGCTTTTGTGTTGAGAATTTGTCGATTCCAGGTTTAATATTTAGCCTTGCGCTGTCTCGAGGGTTGAGTGGCAGAGTATCCTTCCTCGGGATTGTCGCGGCGATTGTCACGTTCCGTGGGCCCGCGGGTCAGGACGTGACAATTTTATTGGTATCAGAGCTGTTGGTTTAGACTAAAAGGTGTACCTTGTTCATAATTGTCTTCCATTCTTATCTCTGATTGTGTTCAGTCGTAGCTAGTGGATCCAGTTAGAGTAGAGCATATAGCGCTATTGCACATAGGATTTGATTCTAAAGGTTGTTTTGGTGTATTTTCCATTGAGAAAGCCAGCACGACGGCCGCATTCAAGCAGGGAGCAGTTGCTCCTACTATTGAACCCACTTCTGCACCGCCAAGAGGTTTGTCTTGTTGCTCTTGTGTGGGTTGTCTTATTCGACAGCTCAGTATTTTTTTGAGTTGCCTTGTTTTAGTAGAGGAGTTGTGTTTAAGGCAGAGTTGTCTCCTTTGAAGGGTTGAGGTTTTCTTGCCTTCTTGGGTTTTATTTGTTAGTCTTGTCTTTTCTTTCTCTTGTTCTTGGAGGGAAATTTCGAGGGCGAAATTTTTGTTAGGGGGGTAGAGTGTGATACCTTGCCCATCACCCTCGTTTCCGTTTCCTCTTCTTTGGTTGTTTGGAGGGTACATGGTTTTCTCAGCATTTATTGTGTTAGTTGGGGTCGTTTGAGTAATTATCTCCCAAGCTTACTCACCCGTATCCTTCTTGAATGTTCAGGGGCATTGTTGTCATTTGCCAAATGCTTATTCACTCTAGTCCTTATTTCAAATGCTTGAGGGTAATTTGGTCTTTTTCCATGACCCTACTTTTTGCCATATCCCAACCATACCCCTTTCATGTCAAACCCATACCATGTCAAATCAAAGCCATACCCTATCAACTCAAAGCCATAACTTGTCATTCAAGCCATTCTTTTTAAAGCCATTCTTATCTTTTAATCACCCCTTTGTTTTTTTTTTTTTTCTCCTAGATGGGAACCTTGAATGAAATCTTTCTCTCTTGAAGCTCCATCTTTCTTTCTTCCTTATCTTCTTGATGTTGTGTAGAAGGATGTTAGAGTTTGATGCCCTCATTTTCTTTCTCAAATATGGTTGGAATCTTGAGAGATTTTGTGCTTGCAATTTCGGGTTACTGTAGCACCGGTGAGTTCCCTTTGTTTTCTTGGTTTCTTTGGCTTAGAGAGAAACCTAGAATCTTTAGAATTCTTTGGAAATCCTTGGTCTTTATTTTGAGCTAACCCTTGACCTCGTTGAGGTTGTTTTGCATGCTTAATCTTAGGATTTTCCTTGGCTTACTCTTTACTTATTTGTGTGTGGGTGTGTGTGTGGTCGTGGTTGGTTAGGTGGTGAGGGTTCGTCTCGAGGCAAGGTGCCAGTGGAGGAGTAGCATTCTCTTCGGCTGTATTCACCTATGTTTTGTGAGTGGGATTAATATGCATAATTCTATTGAAAGAATGCCTAAACTTATATGTAAATATGTGTATATATACATATTTGTGCATTTTGATGCTTGAGAAAAGCTATGGACTTATCATCTTTTTCCCTTTAGTATGTTTCATGTTTTGATTAGTGATAATTGAACTTGAGTCGTTTGGGGTTTATATTTTCTTGAATGATGGAAATAGTCAAGTATCACCACAAGTTTCTTTGAGTTTAATTGATATACATGGGAGTGATTATCTATGTTGTGATTTGAGGATATTAATTACATCATTAAGTCTATGTGTAGCTTTGAATTGTGAAGTCAATGAGGGAAGAATAATGGATTCTAATGATGTATATTTTTCGGGTAATCTTGAGGTGTATGATGCCAAAACTTGCCTAAGGGCATGTATGAGCAATGGATGGTCTAACCACTCAAGGATCTTTAAAGTGTTGATGTATGATATTATGATAGAGGTGTATGGGATTGGAATATAGCTTGATTTTATAAATTTGTCGAGAGGATGCATGTTATGACTATAATTATTGTTGCTCTAAAAGCCATATGTTTGATATGATTATATTGTTACAAGTGAAAGTTCCTTGGAGGAATAATGATAGATAGCATGTGTTGTATATGCTAAAAATTGTAATGAATCTTGATTGTGAACTTGGAGGTTTTTGTGAATGTCCATAAATTGTTTGGTATAATGCCAACATGAAATGGAAGTCAAATCTCTATAGCTTTTATAATGAAATTGTTACTAGTGAAGTTAATGCTAGTGTTTTGAGAGTAATGTCACTTTGTTGAGGAATTTGCATTTGATCTAAAATATAGGAATAATACAAAGAGTTATAGGCTTGTGTATGTGGCCAGTCGATGATGTGTAAATCTTGCAAGCATATTGAAGATCTTTAATGAAAGACTTGGTAGATGTCTTGGCACACATAACTGTATGTGATGGCTTGAATACTTTCTGCATGATCAGTGTGACTGTAGTTTGTAAATTTGTTTATTTGGAAATCATTTGTATATGGGTGAATTAAACTTGTATTTAGCAATTGAGGCGTAATAACCACTCTTGTGTTGTTGAGGGGTCTCTAAGAAATCCTTTTATCAATTATGAAAAGTTGTAAAGATGATAAAGAGTAGAGAGGAATGTAAGAAAGGTTATTCGAGTTGTTATTGATTCAAAATTTATAAGTGAGCTTTATAGATTCTATGGGTTATAGATTATAATATCATACATACCTTTATCCTATTTGCTTTAATTTCATCTTAATGACACCTTGCATTGTCAATAGCTTTTAAAATGTCTTTTGGGTAGTTTGGAGCCATAATTGAATTATGTTTTGGCTTATTTTATGATTATTGGAAAAGATTTTATATACTACTTGTGGGTTGAAAAACCTTATGTTTCGATATCTATGTTTTACAGTTTTGGTGTTTTCATGGGATTTGATGTTCTTGTTATAATGTCCTTAAAAGGCTTATGCAACCAAATTGCATTTTCATTGGGATGATGCTATATTTGAAGTATATTTTCAAAATGTTGTATTTATGTTTCGAAAGCTTTATTATTGAGTCATAATTTGCAAATTATATGTTTTTAAATTCTCGTTTTGATAATAAATGAGTTTATGTAACTTAGTTATGCAAAAGATTTTGTGTTATTGCTAATGCTATGATTGAAACGAGTGCTCAATGATGTTTTAATCAAGTTATTCACTCTTGGAGTGAAATTTGCATATGTGAGAACTTGTGACCTCTTGATGAGGCTCATGCAAACATATTGTTATATATATTGAGCCTGCGGGCTGGATTGTTATTCAAATGTTTTGATGGTGACATGGGAGCCGAGCTCTAGTACTTACTGCAGTAAGAAGTGGATTGTTTTCCACGGGCTGACCTATATAGAGGTGGCGTGGGAAACTGTCAAACCGGTTATGCCATGTCAGGTGGGAGCGTAGATCCCTGACTTGGATATAGTTGGGTTGTTCGGAGTCACTACACGAACTTCCCAACGGCCAATGCCAAGATAAGCGCATCTTGGTAGCTCCAGACCTAACCAAGGCCACGGTTAGCAATGGAGGGTTTTAAGGCCATTCTGGATACTATTGATTATTTGTGATTGTTGAATGACTCATTTCTAAGCATCTTGATATTTGAAACTATTAATTGAATGTTCGAATATTGGTTTCCAGAATGGTATGGATTTCTTGATGATTTCAAAGGAATTTTTGCTTTGCATTTCATTAAGAAAGTTATATTCTTATGTGATAATTATTATTCAAAGTATCTTCATTTTTGTTAAGAATTGAAACATTTTTATGATGTTTTATTTCTATTTGATCATGCTTGAGATATAGTCCTGTGTTTAACCACTCACTGAGTAACTGTGGTTACTCATCCCCTCCTTCTTCTTCCCAGTTTTGTTGCAGGTAGTAGGTGAGGCGATGCGGCTGCTTGCTGAGCATTAGTTGCCTTCTTGCCTTCCTTGTACCTCCTCCTATTCGTTTATCTTATTTTGAATCATGCACTTGTTTCTCGAGTCTGGGATCCACTAGTATGTCGAGGATTCTGTTACTTGGTGTTCTATTTAAACAACTCTTAAACTTTGGTGCATCAGCTTTCGCTATTATTGTTAGTATTGCCTCCTTGTGTGCTTGAAAACTCCCTTTTCTATTCTTATCATTGGTGCGATTGGTGTTGTTATTACTTCTGTTGGGCATCATTATTCTTGAAACTCTGCTTTTGTGTTGAGAATTTGTCGATTCCAGGTTTAATATTTAGCCTTGCGCTGTCTCGAGGGTTGAGTGGCTGAGTATCCCTCCTCGGGATTGTCGCGGCGATTGTCACGTTCCGTGGGCCCGCGGGTCAGGGCGTGACAATTTTATTGGTATCAGAGCTGTTGGTTTAGACTAAAAGGTGTACCTTGTTCATAATTGTCTTCCATTCTTATCTCTGATTGTGTTCAGTCGTAGCTAGTGGATCCAGTTAGAGTAGAGCATATAGCGCTATTGCACATAGGATTTGATTCTAAAGGTTGTTTTGGTGTATTTTCCATTGAGAAAGCCAGCACGACGGCCGCATTCAAGCAGGGAGCAGTTGCTCCTACTATTGAACCCACTTCTGCGAAAGCCAGCACGACGGCCGTACCCCTTTCCCTTCCGATGTGATTTCTCCCTACCTCTGATTCCTTGACTTATTAGCGGTCGAAATAGAGTGAAGTGCTAGGAAGACATACTCCCCCAAGGCTTTGGGGTGACGTGAATCCTACGCACTCGGGCTTAATTTAGACTACGGTTCTTCCTCCTGGACCAAAGGGTTAGAACTATTGCACATAGGAACAGGTTTTATCACTAGGAGTCCCTAGAGCTCAAAGCAACTCCACGTAGTGTTAGGCATAGGTAGAAATACTCCCCTAGGGCTTAGTTGAGCAATCAACAGAGTGAAGGGTTAACATGAATCCTATTGCCGGGACATAGTGTTGGGGGTTAGTCACGGTTGACCTTAGATTTGGGACGGTGTGTTTAAGGATTTTCCTCGACTTAATTAACATCAATATGAAAGTACAATAGCATAGTCTTGCACTAGAAGCATAAGTCCTAGAGGTAACTTGTCCGGATTCCCTATTCTCACTTATTGCTAGTCTCTCTCTTTACTCGTTGCTTGCACTTCTCTCTCTTTCATCTTTCTATTTACTTGCCTTGCATCTACTCTAATTTTCATAAACTCACTCATCATGCCGATCATTGTTTCTTTTCGTATATCGTACGATTGAATAGCAATTTCTTATATTTTAAATCCCTATTCTCTGTGGATTCGACTACCCACTCACCGGGGTAATTTTATTACTTCGACAAGGTCGTGCACTTGCGGTACACACGCAAAAGGTCGTGTCAAGTTTTTGGCGCCGCTGCCTTGGAATAGGCGTATTTTGGATACATGTTTTTGCTATTTTAGTCATTCACTTCGTTTACTATTTCACACTTTCCTTAACTATCATCGTTCTTTTTTTTTTTCTTTGTGTTGGCTTTAGGTTATGACCAGCAGGAGCCCTTCGATTCTTGTTGAAGGAGACCCGAACATTGGTAGGAGAACGCACTGTAAAAGGAAAGAGCCTGTGGAAGAACAATCCGAGCAAGCCAGCATAAATTCAGAAGGGTCAGAAGCTATGGCAGAACAGAACGAACAACAAAGGACATTGGCCGATTTTGCTAGACCCGCGGTAATGGGGACCCAATCAAGCATTGTGAGGCCCCCAATTACCGCAAATAATTTTGAGTTGAAGCCGTCGTTCATTCAAATGTTGCAACAGTCCGCACAGTTTAATGGGTTGGCCGATGAAGATCCCAACAACCATCTAGAGAGCTTTCTTGAAGTGTGCGACATGTTGAAGATCAATGGGGTAACGGACGACGCAATCAGGTTGAGAGCCTTCCCATTTTCATTGAAGGGAAAAGCAAGGCATTGGTTACATTCATTACCAAGAGCATCTATCACTACATGGGAGGAGATGGCCGAGGCGTTCTTGGCTAGGTATTTTCCTCCGGGAAAATCAGCGAGGCTCCGGAATGATATCTTATCCTTCATGCAAGTGGAATTGGAGTCTCTATTCGAGACATGGGATAGGTTCAAGGAGCTCCTCCGGAAGTGCCCGCAACATGGATTCCCCGAGTGGATGATCATTCATACTTTTTACAATGGGTTGAATCCAAGCACTAAGCAACTTTTAGATGCAGCGGCAGGAGGGACTCTAGGAGGCAAGACCCCCGATGAAGCCCGGCACCTTGTTAAAGAGATGGCGATGAATAGCTATCAATGGAACACAAGGGACAGAAGGAAGGTAGCCGGAATTCATGATGTTGATGCAGTTACATCTTTGGTGGCACAAGTAGAATCATTGAGTAAGAAGTTGGACGCTCTAACTTCACCAGGAGTTGCGGCCATCACTACATGTAACGGTTGTGGGGAAGGTCATGCTTCAAGTGATTGTCCGATTGCTATTGGAGGCGCTAGTACGATAGAGCAGGCTGATTTTGTGGGAAATAATTACAGAGGACAAGGCCAAGGCAACCCGTATAGTGGCACTTACAATCCGGGGTGGAGGAATCACCCAAATTTCTCATGGAGCAACCAAGGATAGTCACAACAAAAGAACAACACACCACCAAGATTTCAGGGCCAACAAGCACCGAATTTAGAAAGCCGAGTGACAGGGCTAGAAGGAAAGATCACCGATCTAGAAAGAGCTCTTGCACGGTTTGTTTCTTCATCGGATGCTAGATTTCAGTCTGTGGAAGCTACACTTCGCAATTACACCGCCTCCTTACATAATTTGGAAAATCAAGTGGGGCAAATTGCGAAGACATTAGCGGAAAGACCTCAAGGAAGTTTGCCTAGTAATACGGAGACTAATCCGAGGGAACAATTGAAGGCAATCACCTTGAGGAGTGGGAAAGAGGTCGAGAGAAATCTCCCTCTAGAGAAGGCCCAAGAGACACCCGAGGTAGTGGAGGTAGAGGAAGGAGTAACAAAGGAAAAAGAGGTGGCATCCCCACCCTACAAGCCAAGGATCCCCTATCCTTCACGATTGAAGAATGACCAAGAGAACGAACAATACAAGAAATTTCTGGGAATTTTGAAACAGTTGCACATTAACATACCATTCGCGGAAGCATTAGCCCAAATGCCTAAGTACGCGAAGTTCTTGAAGGACCTCTTGACCAACAAGAGGAAATTGGAGGAGAGTGCGTCTGTGGTACTAGATGCCAATTACTCAGTCGTATTGCAAAAGAACATGCCGAGCAAAAGAAAAGATCCCGGGAGTTTCATAATACCATGTAACATTGGCAACATGGGTGAAGAGATGGCATTGGCCGACTCGGGGGCAAGCATCAATGTCATGCCCTACACGTTCTTCCAAAAGCTAGGCTTGGGCGAGCCAAGACCCACTCGGATGACACTTCAACTCGCGGACCGATCAGTGAGACATCCGAGAGGAATCGTGGAAGATGTGTTGGTGAAAGTCGACAAATACATATTTCCTGTTGACTTCGTAGTGTTGGATGTTGATGAAGATGTCGAGGTTCCATTGATCCTTGGAAGGCCATTCTTGCGCACTTCCAAGGCGTTGATTGACATGGACGGCGGGGAGCTCACATTGCGAGTAGGAGAAGACAAACTTACATACCGACTCGCCGAAGCCATGAGACACTCTCTCGATTTTGATAACACTTTATATTTCCTTGATACCACCGATGAACCAATAGATGATTATGTGCAGGAACTGATGAACCCAGATCCATATGAAGGGTGGCCGGACCAAGACTTGGAGATTGAAGAAGAAGTGCTCTCCATTGGTCTAATCAAGGATGACTTCAAGCAAGAAACAGAGCGTATGAAGAAAATGCTTCGGAGGATGAAAAGGTCGAAAAGACGCCACAAGAAGAACCCCAATAACAAGGGGAATGAACATTCAAGGAGTAAGGGTGATTCACCCTTTGGTGGTAACAAATTCGACAACTCCCCCTCTACTCTACAAAGGTTATGTAATACATGCTTTCAGGTTGTAAGGAAGTGGGCGACCTCCATTCATGAACCTCCATAAGGTAAGCCAGGTACGTCAAGCTTAGTGATGTTAAACAAGCGCTTCTTGGGAGACAACACAAGGTTTTACAGTGTTTCTAGGACTTAGTTAGATTTAGATTGAATAAAAGTCTTGGTTTTGGTGTCCTGAATTTTTCATGTGCTTACGCTGCAATTTTCTTGAGGATTTTTGATGAATCACGTGTGCCTTAATGATAATTTATGAAGTTTAAGTCGGTTGAGTGTGTTTTCTGTGGTCTCTGGTCATATTTTCATGATTTTTACAGGTTCTAAGTGTCATACAAGAATTTCTGAATTTTTCTGAGAAGTCTGTAAATTTTCTAAGTAAACCAGAGAAAACACGCGGCTGTGTGGAATTAACACATGGCCGTGTGTTACCAATTAGGACTCAACCAGAGGAGACACAGGGGCGTGACCTTGCCCCTGTGAAAACTCCAGAAGGGGCACACGGCCGTGTGGAATTAACACACGGCCGTGTGGGTTTTCGCAGAACTTTTACTCTCATCCCAGAGAGTCCACAGGGGCGTGTGGGTGACCCTGTGAGTACCACTGTGCCAAGGCACACGGCCGTGTGCAAGTTCCACACGGCCGTGTGAAACTCTGCAGAAAAACCCCTTCTCCCCGAGAATACACAGAGGCGTGTGGGTGCCCCTGTGGGAGAGCTTGTGAAAGGTACACGGCCGTGTGGATGATTCACACGGCCGTGTGAAATACTTGGCGTTTCTCGGGTGAGTCAAAGAGGCCACAGGGGCGTGGAGATGCCCCTTTGGCTGGCCTTGTGTTCTTGGCCAGGTTGGGCACACGGCCGTGTGGAATTAACACACGGCCGTGTGACAAATCTCAGAGATCTTCTGTGGTTTCCTGAGAATCCACAGGGCCGTGGACCAGCCCCTGTGGAGTCTTTTTGAGAAGGCACACGGGCGTGTGTAATTAACACACGCCCGTGTGAGGTAACCCAGAGAAGAAGCAGAGTGCACACAGGGGCGTGTGTTGGCCCCTGTGAACCCTAATTTTAGAGGCACACGGCCGTGTGGTATTTCCACACGGCCGTGTGAATTCCCAGAATTTCAAAAGCCGCGCGTTTTTCTTATAGAAATCACTTGTGCCTCTTCATTCTTCACTCTAAACTTCTCCTCTACCCTCTCCACTAATTTCCCGACTTTCTCTAGGCCTTTTGAAGGATTTTAATTGAGTTTTCCGGCCGATTTCCTCAGTTTTTCGCTTCACACCGTCGGTGAGCTCTCCCTCGCTCTTTTCTTCGTAAATTCTTAATTTGATTCGATTGTTTGGATGATTTCGCTTATTTTGAATGTTTATTATATATGCGAACATGCTTAGGGATGAATTAGAACAAACTAGAATGTAAATTTTGGAATTTTAACCCCGCGGCCGTTATGCTCTGTCCGCCCGATGATCCACACGGGCGTGTGGAATTAACACACGGCCGTGTGGATTTCTGCAGATTGTTCTGTTTTAATGTTTTTTTCGATTCTCTTTTCAATATCGCAGATATGGCTTCCAGGTCCAAGAAGACAGCTGGGAAGCGACCCCGTGAGCCCACACCCCCTCCAGAGGAGACAGAGTTTAGTATACCTGAGCACCAGACCAGGTTTAAAAGATTGTCCACACTCCGTTTTGGACAGTCATGATACCCCGACCTGAGCATTATCCGAGGGATCCACGAGGGTGACAGTATTGCCGAGGAGGTTGAGGAGCTACTCTCGGTGGGTGGCTGGAGGAAACTACTGAGGATTAGAGATCCAGCCATTCGAGGGGTGACACTGGAGTTTCTGGCCTCATTCGAGTTTGACAGATCATACAGGGACTTTTCTACTCCTGATGCGATTCAGTTCAGGGTATCAGGCCAGCATTTCAGCCTCAGCTTGACCCAGTTTTCAATCCATATAGGGCTATACGATGAGGCCTATACACAGACCGAGGAGTATAAGGGATTTGTGCGGAGAAGGCCAGTATGAGCCAGGGATCTCGAAGGCCACGTGTTTATCTTGCCCGGCCTACAGATATTTACATGCCATTCTGAGTAGATCAGTGAGTGGCCAGGGTGATAGCACTGGGGTTCTGAGCCGGCAGGAGCTTCTTTATCTATATTCTATGGCTCAGAAGGTACCACTCCACCTAGGGCACATTTTAGCGGAGTATTTGCGCCATCAGGGCCAGTACCCTAGGGTTGGAGTGATCTTCGCGGGACCCTACATTTCGAGACTCCTGATCGGGACGAGTCTCAGAGACGGAGTGCGAGGGGCAGAGAAGACTAGTGTACCGATCCCTCTAGGCGCAAATACACTGAGGATGATGGGGATGATCCGCAGAGCAGGATCAGGGACGTATACATGGACCATTCCCCAGACAGACCAGGCCGAGGGCTCACAGGCAGCCTTAGAGCCACCACCAGTGGACACAGAGGCAGGGGCAGAGACCGAGGCACCACCCACAGCACCGGAGCCACCTCAGGTGCGTATCTTTTCTCCATCTCGAGGACAGGACAGGTTCGAGCGCCTCGAGAGTGTTGTGGGTATCATGTAGCAGGAGTTAGCAGAGCTGAGGGTTGCACTGGCAGCAAAGTTTGCCGAGTTGAGGACCACTCAGGCATCAAAGTTCGCTCACCTGTCGGCACAGCTTGCCACAGTGATCCAGTTGTTTGAGCGATCTGTGGTGCGACCCCGACGGGTCCCCTCAGCGACTCTACCTACATCTCCATCAGCATCAGATCCACCACCAGCAGTAGCAGCTGTACCAGAGGATACTCATCAGGACACCGACGCTGAGGCGTCATAGTTTTTATCTTTCTTTTGTCACACTGTTATTTTCTTATTTTGTTGGACTTGTAGTACCCAGAAAGGACTCTCCTTCTGGATTTGCTTTTATTTTTCCTTACTTTGTCTCGAGTTGTATCTCACTATCATATCCTTATATACTCGAGCTTTATTTTGGTTTTTCTTGAGCTATACTGAACCCTTGCGTATGTGTGCAGATGGTCTTGGATTTAAGGAAATTGAGGAATTGTTATTGGCACGGTCATGGGACCGTGTGTGCTCCACAAACCATTGAGACTCAACTCTCAATAACCTAGCTCCATCAAACGCAACACTTGGAGTTCAGGGGAGTAATGTTTCAATTGCCACTTCCACACTAATTGTTTTTCATTGTTTTATTGTTATAGTGCTTGCATGCGTACATTGGGGACAATGTACATCTTAAGTGTGGGGGGGGATTCACATTGCACACACCTTTACTTGTGCGTTCAATTGTTCATGTTCATGTAGCCTATGGCGGTTCACCTTAGTTGCAACATTCGTATTCTTAGAGTTTAGGAGAATTTTTAACATTATATTCTATCTTGTTCTAGTTCCACTTGAATTTTAGGGGATTTTTGCTCAATTACACCTTCTTGCACTACTCACTCTTGAAATCTTTTGGAAACTCGATCTTGCAATTTTAAGGACTACTTTAGTATTACTTTAGTAAGTTATGAAGTTCTATGTAGCAAAAAAAAAAAAAACTATTAGCTTGTGAATATTAGTTTAAGCTTTTCATTTGGGGTGGAAAGAGCTACCTCCTATGAAGTATGAAGCTACTCTCATAAGTCGGATACAAGTTATGCCCTAATGAGAGAAAGAGCTATCTCATGGGAAGCGTGAAAGCTTCCACTCCGGTAGAAAGAGCTACCTCCTCGAAAGTGTGAAAGCCACCTTTGGCGGCCGCCTAGGAAAGGGCTACCTTAGAGGTTGAGTGAAGCTACTACTTCCTTACTTAGTATATATAAATAAGTCCTTGTAACAAGAGTTTGAGGAGTACTCGTAGGTTTTTATCCTTTTTTATTCAAGTTTTTAGCTAGAGCAACGATAACCATATGTAATGTTTTGATTTCCCCTTACTTGTAGAATACTTCTTTTGCATACTTTTGGTGAACCTAAGGCCGAGCACTTTCAATTGTTCTTCCCAAGTACTTTCACGTTCTATTTTGCTTGAGGACAAGCAAAAGCTTAAGTGTGGGGGGATTTGATAAGTGCTTGTGTTGTAGTAACGCGAAGCGTTATTATCTTACAATGAACATACTTTTTATCAGATTCTATCACTAAATAGTGTGCATTTGTGTATTCTTGTGCATTGTAGGTTCGTGGAGCTAAGTTGGGAAAGAAGAACGAAGTTAGGTCGTGCTCGCCATTATTGGAAGGTTTTCAGACCAAGCAAGGAACAAGGCACAAGCTTAGACTTGTGAGTGTGTGCCAACCTCCATTGGAGGGGCACAAAGGCAGTCACATTCACAACAAGTCCAACTAGTGTAGCTTAGGAAAAACTTCACCAAGAAGGAGACTTGAAGCAATAGGCACGATCTACCATTGATTGTGTGCCCAATTCAATGGTCTCGATGAAGAACAACGTATTCGGGAGCATTTTGGAGAGTTACTGTAGCAGCAATGTATCTTGTTACAGTAGCAAAATCACTGTAGCAAGTACTGTGCACTTCTGCCGAAAATCAAGATTCCAGAGAATTCACACGGACGTGTGGAATTAACACACGCCCGTGTGAATTAATTTTCCAGCAAGCAGAGACCTCACACGGGCATGTGGAATTACCACACGGCCGTGTGAATTGATTTCCCAGCAAGCGAGAGACTTCACACGGGCGTGTGGAAATTCCACACGGCCGTGTGAAGTAATTTTTTAGGAAAGACAGAAACTTCACAAGGGCGTGTGGAAATTCCACACGGCCGTGTGAAGCCCTGATAACTTCAAATTTAAAGCTGCACTCAGCCTATTTAAAGCCCGATTTGGAGACTTTTTGAGGATCTTGGAACCTATCTTTCTCCCCAACTTCTGGAGAGTGCGGCTAGGGTTTCGGAGAGGACTTTGTGGAGGATTGGAGCACGCCATCGGCATCGTCACCGACGTTCAACGGCCGCACAAGACCACGGCCACACCATACGCGAGGCGGTTTTCATTGATGTCTTTAGTTTGTGTTTTATTTCATACATTGATGAACATGGATAGCTCCATGAGGAGCTAAACCCCTCGTGGGTATTCGGACTTGTAAAACTCTAGGATAATTATGTTTCTTTGACATTGTTATTATGCTTTTCCATTAATTGATGAATAAATTCGAGTTTCAATTTTAGATATCTTGTGCTATTGTTTTCTCTTAGCCGTGACACTAAGGATTGAGAACAATCTAGGTTATCCTTTGGAGGTGTGACAACTCCTATAGTATTAGACTACTTAAAATTGAAGAGGGTTGAGAGGGAGAGTTGTGAGGTAGCACCGTACCCCTTTCACTTCCGATGTGATTTCTCCCTACCTCCGATTCCTTGACTTATTAGCGGTCGAAATAGAGTGAAGTGCTAGGAAGACATACTCCCCCAAGGCTTTGGGGTGACGTGAATCCTATGCACTGGGCTTAATTTAGACTACGGTTCTTCCTCCTGAACCAAAGGGTTAGAACTACTGCACATAGGAACAGGTTTTATCACTAGGAGTCCCTAGAGCTCAAAGCAACTCCACGTAGTGTTAGGCATAGGTAGAAATACTCCCCTGGGCTTAGTTGAGCAATCAACAGAGTGAAGGGTTGACGTGAATCCTATTGCCGGGACATAGTGTTGGGGGTTAGTCACGGTTGACCTTAGATTTGGGACCGTGTGTTTAAGGATTTTCCTCGACTCAATTAACATCAATAGGAAAGTATAATAGCATAGTCTTGCACTAGAAGCATAAGTCCTAGAGGTAACTTGTTCGGATACCCTATTCTCACTTATTGCTAGTCTCTCTCTTTACTCGTTGCTTGCACTTCTCTCTCTTTCATCTTTCTATTTACTTGCCTTGCATCTACTCTAATTTTCATAAACTCACTCATCATGCCGATCATTGTTTCTTTTCGTATATCGCACGATTGAATAGCAATTTCTCGTATTTTAAATCCCTATTCTCTGTGGATTCGACTACCCACTCACCGGGGTAATTTTATTACTTCAACAAGGCCGTGCATTTGCGGTACACACGAAAAAGGTCTTGTCAATGCACCTAACTCCATCAAACGCAACACTTGGAGTTCAGGGCAGTAATGTTTCAATTGCCTACATCTAAACTAATTGTTTTACATTTTTTTTTCACTTGTATTGTGCTTGCATGCGTACATTGGGGACAATGTACATCTTAAGTGTGGGTGGAGTTCACATTGCACACACCTTTACTTGTGCGTTCAATTGCTCATGCTCACGTAGCCTATGGCGGTTCACCTCAGTTGCAATGGTTGTATTCTTAGAGTTTAGGAGAATTTTTAACATTGTGTTCTATCATGCTCTAGTTTCTACTTGAATTTTAGGAAATTTTTGCTCGATTATCTCATATTGCACTCTTGGAATCTTTTGGAAACTCAATCTTGAAGTTTTTAAGGACAAATTTATCATCGTTCTTAGTTTTTAAGGACAAATTTATCATAGCTCTTTCTACCAGGGTAGTAGCTTTCACGCATCCCATGAGATAGCTCTTTCTCTCATTAGGGCATAACTTGTATCCGACTTATGAGAGTAGCTACATACTTCATAGGAGGTAGCTCTTTCCACCCCTAATGCACAAATAAAAACTAAACAATTATTCACAAGCTCAAAGCTTTTTTTTTCTTTTTCTTTTTCTTTTTTCTTCTTTTTTTCTTTTATTTTTTATTTTATCTCAAAACAAAACTAAAAATTCAATTAAAACGATGATAAACTAGTCCTAAAAATATCAAACTTGTGTTTCCAAAAAGTTTCAAGAGTGAGTAGTGCAAAAGAAATAATTGAGCGAAAATTCCCTAAAATTCAAGTGAAAATTCGAGCATGATGAGATACAATATTAAAAATTCTCCTAAACTTCAAGAATTCAACCGTTGCAATTAAGGCGAACCGCCACGGGCTACATGAGCATGAGCAATTGAACGCACAAGTAAAGGTGTGTGCAATGTGAAGTCCGCCCCACACTTAAGATGTACATTGTCCCCAATGTACGCATATAAGCATAATAAAAATATAGCAATCAAACAAAAATATGTGGGAATGGGCAATTGAAACAATACTCCCCTGAACTCAAAGTGTTTCGTTTGATGGAGCTATGTTCATTGAGAGTTGAGTCTCAATGGGTTATGGAGCACACACGGTCCCATCACCATGTCTATGACTATTCCTCAATTTCAAATCATTAAAGACCATCTACACGTATACACAAGGGGGTTTAGTGAAGCTCAATAAAAGTAAAATAAAACAAAAGTAACAAAAAGCTAAAAACGCCTCGAGCGTCGGTGTCGTCTGCTACTGGTGCCGATGGTGTTGCTGCTATTGATGGTGATCCTGGTGTTAAAAAAAGAAAAGAAAAGATTGACGAAGAAAAGGAGAAAAGATGCTTACCAATGAAATGGAAATAAAAAACTTTGAATATGTCCAGAAAACGACTTAAAAACTCCTTAAATGGACGAAGAGAGGGTTGGGAAGATGGGAGGAAATATCCCTTGAGTGTGGAGGCATTGAAAAGGCACAAATATATTTTAGAAGAAGTCACAGCCTATTGTGTTCTGCGCATCCACACGGACATGTGGAAATTCCACACGGCCGTGTTCCTCCACAGGTAGGGTTCACAGGGGCAGTCACACGGGCATGTGTTTCCTCTGTTTTGTTTCTCAGAACATTCACATGGCCAGGTGAAAATTACACATGCCCGTGTGCCCAACCTGGCCAATATAAGACAGGCCACAAGGGCACCCACACACCCCTGTGGCCTCTCTGGATCTCAAGAAAATCATCTAAGTGTTCTGATGGGAACCGTGCGACATGCTAAAGAAGCGAGCACGTGACTCCCAGGCCGCAGGTGTACGGGACATCAAGTAATAACCTCTTGTGTGAGCAGGAGAGGGTCATATTCCCAAGGGCCTCATGATCTGCTATTACTTCCTCCTAGGTATCACTATCTAGTCTACCTAACAGAGATTGTTGTATTAAAAACAGAATTACGAAAATAAATAAAAGAAAAGTGATAAACGTCTAAATGTATGTATTTTATACGTACACTTGCGCATGCTTCTCGTATTCTGTTGATGAATCGATGCCCTTTTAGGTCTAAATTGGTTTATTTTGTGTTTCAGGTACAAAAGAAGCCTAGGTGAGCTCAACGACGCAATTTGAGAAGAAATTGACACCGAAATCGTCGTTTTGGGTTCCCTGGCACTGTAGCAATACTGTAGCAGCCTGAAGCACGAAGATTTGAAGAAAATTCTAAGTCTGGGAATCCTCACGGGCAAGCTCACGGCCGTGAGGTCATCCGCGAGCAGTTCACTGTAGCAGTTACTATGCAAAAATCACATCTTTGCGGTTTCTTGCAGCCCGTATTACAGGCTCCCTCACGGGCTGTATATGGACCGTGAGGCCACCCGTGAGCTTGCCCGAACTCATCATTTAAAGGGGCTCTACTTGGGTTTTGAAGGAGAGTTTTGGAGTTCTTCTTAGGGCCTCTCACCACCACCTTCGAATTGAGGAAGAAGAAGCTCTTGGAGGGCGATCTAGGCAAGGATTTGGCAACGAGAGCAAGGTTTTGGGAAGATCCTTCATCCTAGGGCTTTCATTTGGAGGTTGAAGACTAGGGAAGCCACCCCTTGGAGTGGCATCTTTGGAACTTCACCGGCCTTCATCCTTTGAGGGAGTCCTTCTCATGCCTTTGTCGTTTGTTTCCATGCATTTATTGTTGTATTTAGTGAACATGAGCACTTAAACCCCAAGGTCACCGGATGTAGGTGAACCTTGGGGGTGAACTTGTGATGTTTTGGATGATCTTGTTCTATACATTGTTTGTGGCTTGTTTGTGATCCATTGTTTGGTGTTTTACATGCTTGGTATGTATGAGAACTCTATGTATCAAAAGACTTAGGAAATGCTAGGTTGCATGACCATTGCCCTAGTTTTAGACTCACCAAACTTGGAAGGGAAATACGTATAAATACGCCGTGACCATCGGGTATTTGTACCCCTCCACTCATAGGGTTGAGTACTCTTTTGTATTGTAACCCTAGTTTGAGAAAACCACTTCACCCTTTGCAATCGTAGGGGAAATCTTGGGCGGTATACGTACCGTATCCATTACCCGTACCGGATTAGGGGTCGACTTCCGTGACCATCGGGTTGACCTAGTCTAGGGTTTTCTCGGTCCAATTAGCCACTTGCATGTTAGTCCAAGCCTTCCTACTCACTTTAGTAGCCCCTAAGGGAATCCTCATCCGTGACCACTCCTAGCCCTATTTCTACCCCGTATTTTGCCCTCGTATGTTTGCATTGATTATTTACTTCTTTAACTTCTTTGCATCATATTCACTCTTTTGAATCGTATCGGTCAAACAATATTGTAATAAGGAAGTAAGGGTAGCTTCTCGGGCCCCAGGGAATACGACCCCTGTGTCACGCACAGGGTATTACTTGATGACCCGTGCACTTGCGGGATAGCACTCATCAAGTTTTTGGTGCCGCTGCCGGGGATTCACGAGAAATATCCGGAAAACTTTGCGCATGTTGATTTGACCATTTTCTTGTTTTGCATTTATCATCTTTTGTATATATTCCATTATCTATCGTTTTGTATTTCTATTTTTTTTACCTCTCATCGATTGCTAATTCTTGACTCTGGTTTTGCAAGGTACCTATTTTATGACACGTTCGAGTCAAGCAAACCTAGTTGAACCCGACAACGAAGTAGAGAGAACTTTGCATCAAAGGTTGAGAGAGTTGGGTGAGAGTTCAAGACAATGAGAACAAGAGTTTGTTGAGGAATCAAGTGAACCTACCGTTATGGCCGAACCAAGGAGGACCCTGTCTGATTATGAGCGGCCTCAATTCACTGGTGAAGAATTCAGTGTTCAGGCACCGGCGGTTCCGGCTAACAATTTTGAAACCAAGGCGAGCACGATTGGAATGATTCAGAACTCGGTTCAGTTTGACGGGTTGGCAGATGAGGACCCGCACGCTCATCTATCTCGCTTCTTGCAAATATGTTCAACCTTCAAGATAAACTCGGTCTCTGATGATGCTATTCGGCTAAGACTTTTTCCATTCAGTTTAAGGGGAGTAGCTTATAGGTGGCTCACATCCTTGGCTCCCGGCTCCATCACTACTTGGAAGGATATGGTGGAAAAATTCTTGGCCCGATACTTTCCTCCTAGCAAAGCAGCAAGGTTGAGGCAAGAAATATCATCCTTCAGGCAGGGAGATTCGGAGACACTCTTTGAAGCACATGAAAGGTTTAAAGACTTGTTGCGCAAGTGCCCTCAGCATGGATTTCAGTCTTGGATTAGAGTGCAAATGTTCTGCAATGGATTGAATTATTCAACAAGACAACTGATTGATGCCGCAGCAGGTGGATCCTTGAGTAGCAAACTGCCTGAAAAAGCTGAAGCTTTGATTGAAAACATGGCCAGTAATGAATGCCACTGGAGTACTAGGCAAAAGGCACCAAAGGCTGCAGGGCTTTATGAAGTGAATGAAAACACAGCATTGACGGCTAAGGTTGAGGCCTTGACAAAGAATCTCTCAGACAATAATGCCTTGGTCAGTTCATTGGCACAGAAAGTTGAGCAACTGATGTTGGGGTCCAATTCTACCCCTAAGGCCGTGATGTCTTGCGACACATGTGGAGCAGGGCATGCAACGTCACAGTGTCCTATATTCATTGCCCCTTCTACACCTGTGGAGTCTGTTGATTATGTTGGAGGTGGACCTAGAGGGCCGGGAAATCAATATGGTAACACATATAATCAAGGTTGGAGGAACCCCCCGAACATGCCCTGGGGTCAAGGCCAAGTTCAACAGAGGCCCCCTCCACCTCAAGCAAGCCATTACCCAACAGCACCACAACAAGAAAGAAAGTATACCACGGAAGATGTTTTGGCCAAATTTATGATTAATACCGAGACACGGTTTCAGGGTATTAAGAAAAGAATGGATGAGTTCGGCACTGTGTTAAGGAATGTTCAGGCATCTATGCAATCTCTTGAGAACCAAGTGGGATAGCTTGCTCGAGTGCATTCTGATCGTCCTTCGGGTAGCTTACCAAGCAACACTGAAAGCAACCCGAGGGAACACCTGAAGGCTGTTACACTAAGGAGCGGAAAGCAATTGGAAGCAAGGGCCGAGACGAGCCCAAGTGCTTCTAATGATAGGGTAACCGATCTGGAAGACCCTCATTTGAACATGGGAGAATGCAAGGATGATAAGGGGAAATGTAGTGATGATGTCCACGAATCCCCGGCCCCAAAGGTGAACGAGTACAAGCCCGTGATACCTTACACAACAAGGTTGAAAAAAGACAAGGAGGATGCTTAATTTAAAAGATTTTTGAATATATTCAAGCAACTCCACATTAACATTCCTTTGGTTGAGGCCCTCTCACAAATGCCCAAGTATGCCAAGTTCATGAAAGACCTCATCACAAACAAAAGAAAACTAGAAGAGGTGGACTCGGTGACACTATCGGGGAATTGCTCCGCTTTAATTCAAAAAAAGTTGCCCAAGAAACTCAATGATCCCGGTAGTTTCATCATCCCTTGCACCCTTGGTGAAGGAATACAAGAGAGTGCTTTGGCCGACTCGGGTGCGAGTATTAATGTGATGCCTTACAAGTTGTTTTTGAAATTGGGACTGGAAGATCTAAGGCCTACACGAATGACTCTACAACTTGCCGATCGTTCTTTGCGGAGACCAAGGGGTATTGTTGAAGATGTCCTTGTGAGGGTTGACAAACTCATCATTCTTGTGGATTTTGTGATTTTAGATGTGGATGATGATGTTGAGGTCCCCATCATTCTCGGCCGTCCATTCCTAAACACTTCCGGAGCATTGATTGATGTCAAGGGTGGAAAGATGACATTAAGAGTTGGTGATGAACAAGTGGTTTTCACCCTTCCCGCTGCAATGCAGCACACACTTGACCATGATGATAGTCTTTATTTCATGGATAAAACTGATGCAATTATTTCTGATTGTGTGCAGGAAATTTTCGCTCTGAACCCACTTGATGAAATTTTGGATGAGCTAGAGGAGGAAAAGATAGAAGAATTTGATGCCCCCCCTCCACCATTGCGACAATCTACTCAAGTGGTGTTTGACCCCCCACTACATAACAAGGAGAAGAAACCCACAAAAAAGGTGTGGAGAAAAACAAAGGAATCAAAGAAGGTTGCAAAGGTTTCAACGGTATCACCCGAGGAAGTAGAGGACATACTCATGGAGAACCAAGGGAAGTTCAGAATTTTTTCATGCCTCTCCATGAACTTTTCGGGTAACAATACATCATCAAAGGTTGGAGGTAAATTCCCTCCTTTTGTCCCACCATGATTGTTGAGGTAACACACATCAAGCTAACGACGTTAACCAAGCGCTTCTTGGGAGGCAACCCAAGTTTAATTTCATTGCAATTTCATTCTTTTGTTGTTTTGAGTATTTGTGTTTCTCTTTTTCGTATTTTTGTTGTGTGTTAGCATATTAGCACCCTAGGGTTTGTTCTTGTGTGCTCTTATCGCTCATCATTTTGTCTAATTCATGGTTGCATGCTTGTATGTTGTTGTGAATTGTTTAATGATTAGTTTTCATGAGATTCATGTTTTGATTGCTTTCATGCCTTATTCGGCCTTTCTTTGAGTGGTTTTAAGCTTTAGAGGAGTGTTCTTCTTTGCTAAATCGAGTTGAGAACTAAGTTTTGTACATGATTGTGCCCTTAAGCAAGGGAAAGAACCCTTGCGGGCAAGCTCACGGTCGTGAGCTTGCCCGCAAGCAAAACAGAGGGCTCTCACGGCCAAGCTCACGGGCGTGAGCTTGGCCGTGAGCCAAACCGAGAGCCCTCACGGCCAAGCTCACGGCCGTGAGCTTGGCCGTGAGGCAAACCGAGAGCTCTCACGGGTGAGCTCACGCCCGTGAGCTCACCCGTGAGGCTTTTCGGGACTTGATTAAATTGGCTTCATTTGGACATTCCTTCTATTCATCATCCTCTCCACTTAACACTCTCACTTCCCTCTCATTTCTCCTCCATTTTCTTCCATTTTTCCTGGGCAACCTCACAGTCCGTATATTAACCGTGAAGCCACCCGTGAGGCACCCCGAGGTCATCCCTTATAAGCTTCATTAAGGCATTCTTTTAGAGGGGGATCATTTTGGAGACTCTTGGGTCACCGCCCCACCCTTTTTGGCGGCGATTTCCAGCAATCTACGGCACAAAGCTTCACCAAGAGGGAGGCAACATCGGAGGAGGAGATAGGAGGGAAGATCCAAGACATCAAGGCATAGTTTCAAGGTCTTCATCCCTCTAAGGGATTCCAAAGCTAGAGGGACTATTTCTTGCTTCATTTCTTGTTTTGTTATTCCTTGGAGTTGAAAGAGTTTTCCTCTTTTATGAGGAACTAACTTATTTTAGATTTGGACATGATGAACTTTCGGGTTGTTTATTTGTAATTTGGATGATCATCTTTATTGATGCATTGTTTGATGTTGTATTTCTTTTATGGAATCTTGTAGTTTGTGGTTCAAGCCTTGTGTACTTTGATGTGTTGATTTGCATGAGAACTCTGTATTTCAATTTCTAGGTTGTACTCGGTTGCGTGACCATCGTCCTTGTACTAGACACACTAGGCTTAGAAGGGATACATGTACGAATACGCCGTGACCATCGAGTATTTGTACCCCTTCAACCATTAGGGTTGAACCTAGATTTTGTGTTTGACCCAAATTTGAGATTTCCCTAGGTGTAAGGCAATCGTGTGAGGATTTGGGAGGAAGTGATTCCGTATTCCAATACTCATACCGGATTAGGGGTAATCACTGTGACTATCGGGGTGACCTAGTTTAGGAATCTTTTGGCCCAACTACCATCATAACATTTCATCCTAAATTCAGGGCTTAATGCCAACCCTAGGGGGATTCGTTGTCCAAATCATGCCTTCACATGTTTGATTCTCCCTTGTTTGCTAAATGCGTGTAGTAGTAGGCCGGATTTCATTATAGTTATTTCTTTCTCCATTTTGTAATTATTGCTTGACAATCGAATTGATGGTTTAGGAAATAGATGAAGGGGAAGTAATAGTAGTTTCTTGGCCCTTGGGAATACGACCCCCTCGTGCTTGCGCGAGGGGTATTACTTGGTGACCCGTGCACTTACGGAAAATCTATCAGCCTTATCCATTTCAATCCCCTATTTTGAAATTTTGTGTCCTTGGACTATACCATCCTTGACCATAAAATGACATATCTCCCAACTAAGCACCAGATTCGTTTCCTCACACCTACTCAGGACCCGTTCAAGGTTTTTGAGGCATAACTTAAACGAGTCACCGAATACGGAGAAGTCATCCATAAACACTTCCATAATTTCTTCTACCATGTCTTCAAAGATGGCCATCATACACCTCTGAAAAGTGGCCGTCGCATTGCAAAGCCCAAAAGGCATCCGCCGGTAAATGAAAGTACCATAGGGGCAAGTGAAAGTAGTCTTCTCTTGATCTTCTGGATCTATAGGAATTCAAAAATATCGGGATAGACCGTCCAAGAAGCAATAGTAGGAGTGACCGGTAAGTCGCTCAAGCATCTGATCAATGAAGCGTAGGGGGAAATGATCCTTCCTTGTGGCATCATTAAGCTTTCTATAGTCTATGCAAACCCTCCATCCTATTACCGTTCTGGTAGATATGAGTTCATTCTTCTCATTGGTCACAACTTTCATACCCCCTTTCTTGGGTACTACCTAAACTGGACTCACCCATGCACTGTCAGAGATGGGGTAAATAATACCCGCATCAAGGATCTTGATGACTTCATTCTTTACTACCTCTTTCATGTTAGGGTTCAGTCTTCGTTGGGGTATCGCCACAAGCCTGTGATTGTCTTCCATAAGAATTTTGTGAGTACAGAATGACGGACTGATCCCCTTAATATCAGCGATTTTCCAAGCAATTGCCTTCTTGTGTTTCTTCAATACATCCAAGAGCTTATCCTTCTGCTGTCCGGTCAAGTCTGCTGTGATGATAACCGAAAGTGTAGAATTTTCCCCTAAGAAGGCATACTAAAAAATGATCCGGTAGTTGCTTCAACTCCAGTTTAGGAGGTTCTTCAAGTGATGATTTTAATCTCCTATAATTGCTTAAACCATGCTTGTCAATTTTCTGATCTTCCATTTCAGGTGAACTATCATTCCCGGAGTTGTCTTTCATTACTTCTATCTCTACTTCAACATAATTCAACTTCTCTTCCTACACATAATCCTTTTCTTCTGAGCTTTCTGACCCTGTTTGATATGTCCCATTGTCAACTGGGGTCCATGACCCTAACTGTCCGTCTGAATTATTCTCCGGCCAATTGTTGACGGGATCGAGTTGACAGCTAGATGGTCTAGAACACCGTACAAAATTCACCCTTTCTGACTGCATGTACTGTTGGAGAAAAGATCCAGTATCAAAATTTTCCATGGTAAAACTGGTTGAGTCTTCATAGTACTACTTCCTCCACTAAGCCTCATAAAAACTTGGAGAGTTCAATGCAGTCCCCGTACTTGAATGGTGAAGATGCGCCTCCTGAGAATGATAATAATTATTCCAGTCACCTAGTGAAAACATGAGTAAACAATAGATAACTGGTTTGTTCACCCGCAAGTGCACAGGGTCGCCAAGTAATACCCCTCGCGCGAGTACGAGGGGGTCGTATTCCCAAGGGCCCGAGAATCTATTCTTACTTCCTTATCACAATGTTGTCTAATCTTAGCAATCACTTGATACAGAGAACTACAAACAATCTACGGATGTAAAACACATGCAAATAGCAAATACAAATACGGAGGGAAATCGAGGCAAGGAAATGGTCACGGATGAGGATTCCCTCGGGGGCTACTAAAGTGCTAAGGATGCCCTAACTAGCATGCACGTAGGTGGTTTGGACCGAGAAACTGATAAGTGCTTGTGTTATAGTACCGCGAATCATTATTATCTTACATTGAGTATATCTTTTATCAGGTTTTATCACTAAATAGCGTGCATTTGTGTATTCTTGTGCATTGAAGGTTTGTGGAGCTAAATTAGAGAAGAAGAACGAAAATAGGTCGTGTTCGCCGATGTTGGGAAGTTTTCGGACCAAGTACAAAACAAGGCACGAGCTTGGACTTGTGAGTGTGTGCCAACCTCCTTTGGAGGGGCACAAAGGAAGTCACATTCACAACAAGTCTAACTTGTGTAGCTTAGAAGAACTTCACCAAGAAGGAGACTTGAAGCAATCGACACGACTTACCATTGTTTGTGTGCCCAAATCAATGGCCTCGATGAAGAACAATGGGTTCGGGAGCGTTTCAGCGAGCACTGTAGCAGTACTGTAGACTGTTACTGTAGAAAAACACTGTATCAAGCTACTGTTCAATTTCTGCCCAAAATCAGGGTTTCAGAGAATTCACACGGCCGTGTGAATCAATTTTTCAGCTAGACTAAAACTTCACACAGGCATGTGGAAATTCCACACGGCCGTGTGAAGCCCCCGATAAGTCCGATTTTAAAGCCGTGATTCAACGATATAAAAAGGGATTTTGGAGACCTTTTGGGATATCTTTTGACCTACCTTTCTCTTCAACTTGGGGAGTGCGGCTATGGTTTTGGAGAGGATTTCGTGGAGGTTTAGCTCGCGTCATCGGCATCGTCACCGACGTTTGACGGCCACACAAGACCACGGCCACACCATATACAAGGGGGTTTTCATCAATGTCTTTGATTTGTACTTTCTTTTCTACTTTGATGAACATGTATAGCTTTATGAGGAGCTAAACCCCTTGAGGGTATTGGGACTTGTAAACTCTAGGTTTTTTTATGTTTCTTTGACATTGCTATTATGCTTTTCCATTATTGATGAATAAAAATTGAGTTTCAATCTTAATTTCATCTTGCTAATGTTTTCTCTTAGATGTGACACTAGGATTGAGAATAATTTAGGTTACCCTTTGGAGGTGTGACAACTCCTTTAGGGTTAGACTACTTAAGATTGAAGAGGGTTGAGAGGAAGAGTTGTGAGGTAGCGATGTACCCCTTTCCCCTTCGATGTGGTTTCTCCCTACCTCCACTTCCATGATTTTGTGGCGGTCAAAATAGAGTGAAGTGCTAGGCAGATAAACTCCCCTGGGGCTTAGTTACGCAAGTAACAGAGTGAAGGGTTGAAGTGAATACTATGCGCTGGGGCTTAATTTAGACTAAGATTCTTCCACCTGGACCAAAGGGTTAGAACTACATATAGGAATAGGTTTTACCACTAGGAATCCATAGAGTTTAAAGCAATCCCAAGTAGTGTGAGGTTTAGGTAGATATATTCCCCTGGGGCTTAGTCGTGCGAGCGACAGAGTGAAGGGTTGACGTGAATCCTAATATCGGGGCATAGTGTTGGGGTTAGTCACGGTTGTCCTTAGGTTTGGGATCATGAGTTTTAAGATATCCTTGACTCAATTAACATCAATAGGGAAGTATAATAGCATAGTCCTACACTAGAAGCATAGATCCTAGAGGTAGCTTGTCCGGATACCCTATTTTATTCACTGCTAGTCCTCTCTATTCTCTTTAACTTGCACTTTCTGATCTTCCATCTTTCTATTTAATTTCTTGTCTTTTATTCTGTTTACTTCTACATTCATTCATTGATCCGGATATTGCTTTTCCATACACCACATAGCTTAATTAGTGAAATCTCGTATTCTAAATCCCTATTCCCTGTGGATTCGACTACCCTTTCACCAGGTTAACTTTTATTACTTCGACAACCCGTGCACTTGTGGGGTACACACGCAAGGGGTGTGTCAGAAACCCTAAATTAGACCAACCCGATGGTCACGGTGTTTGGTCCTTAATCCGTTACGAGTATTAGAATACGGAATTGCTTCCGCCCAAATCCTCCAACGATCGCATTGGATATAGTGGATTTCTTAAGCTAGGGTTGAAACACAATCAAGGACAACCCTAACAATTGGAGGGGTACAAATACCTGATGGTCATGGTGTATTCGTACATGTATTCCCTTCCAAGCTTGGTGAGCCTAATACTAGGGCAATGGTCATGCAACCTAGTATTTTCTAGAAATTGATATATAGAGTTCTCATACATACCAAGACATTCAAGATACACCAAACATGGATCACAATCCAAAACAAATGCATAAACTAAGTCAAGCATTCAAACAACACAAGTTCACCGAAAGGTTCACCTAAATCCGGTGACCTTGGGGTTTAGCTACTCATGATCACAAAGTAAGCAAGTAAATACATGAAAACAACCAAATACATAAGGAGAACACTTCCTCAAAAGATCAACGCCGAATGACGCTTCCAAGGATGCAACCCAAGGAGTGGCTTCCTTCATCGATCTTCCTCTCAAATGTAGATCAAAGGTGTGGACTCGTCGTGTCGTGCTCTCCCCGTCGTCCTCTCCTCAAGAATCGCCTCCAAAACCCGGCCTCAAACTCCCAAATCAAGGTGGTGAAGTAAAGCTCTCAAGAGACCTAGGTTCCTCCTCTCAAATTGCTTCAAAAAACCCTTAAAACACCATTCCAGTGAGTTATGTGGCCTCTCATGCGGTCGGCATGCGGGTAGAGAAAAATTACAAGAAATCCCAAAAATCGCGTAAGTTGCTACAGTGGCCGCTACAGTAATGCATGCGGCCTCCACTGCGCCTGCATGGTTGCCTGCATGAACATGCTGACTAAGCCATTCTTCAAGTCTTCGTGCTACAGTGGTTGCTACAGTGCCCTCCCCCCTTGCTCAGTAACAGTGTTTTCGATGCTGATTTCTTTTCCAATTCTGTCATCGAGCTCGCTGGGACCTCATTGGTACCTGTAACACAAAAGAAACCAATTTAGACCAAAACCGGGCGTCAATTCATATGAAAATACGCAATGCATACGCCCGAATACTTATAAAATACATATTTTTAGGCGTTTATCAAACATCCCCACATCTGGCCATTTGCTTGTCCCCAAGCAAACATACATGAAGAACAGGGGCATGATGATAAATGACTAAACATACGACCTCAAGCTTAATTGTAAAGTACTCCACTAGCACAGGTGGAAAGAAATCTAGAAAGTGAGCTGCTCTATTAGTAATCAAGTAATGGTAGCCCTGTTTTATCCAAAGTGTTCCGTGAGTGTGTGCTGCCTCCCAACCTTAACCTCCACACCCTGGATTACCCCAGGGGTCCATTCACCCCACATACGGTGAGAGTGGCATTAGATAGTTAAAGATATCTTCAATACTCAGTTAAAAGTCTTTTAGATTCCTAAGTAATACCCTCACGCAAGCGCGAGGGGGTCGTATTCCCAAGGGCCCGAGAATCTACCCTTACTTCCTCTTCGTATGATTGTTTGGCCAATCAGTTCAAGTGTTGTGCAAAGAAAGTCGAAAGACAATTAACATGCATGAGAATTAATCTAAGGTGGAGGCAATAATGGGAGGGTAAGAACAATATAAAGAGAGGGTCACGGATGAGGATTCCCAAGGGGGCTACTAAAGTGCGGAAGTTGCCTTAACTAGAATGCAATTGGGTAGTTTGGACCTAGAAACACTAAATTAGACCAACCCGATGGTCACGGAAATTGGTCCGTAATCCGGTACAAGTATCGAGTACGGAATTCCTTCCGCTCGAATCCTCACACGATTACAAAGGGCACGGTAGGTTTCTCAAGTTAGGGAGAAGACACAATCTAGGTCAACCCTAACAATTGGAGGGGTACAAATACCATATGGTCATGGCGTATAAGTACATGTATCCCTACCAAGCTTGTTGAGCCTAATACCAGGGCAATGGTCATGCTTCCTAGCATTTTCTAAACATTGATACACAGAGTTCTCATGCATACCAAGCATTCAAATACACCAAACAAGGATCACAAACAAGTCCCAAAATGCATAAATCAAGTCAAGCAAGCATCCTACACAAGTTCACCCCCAAGGTTCACCTACATCCAGTGACCTTGGGGTATAGTTGCTCATGAATACAAAATACTCAAGATAATACATGGAAACAAACAAATACAAAGATGAAAACACCCCCTCAAAAGGTAAAGGCTGAATGACGCTTCCAAAGACGCCACCAAAGAGGTGGCTTCCCTTGTTGATTGTCCTCTCAACTATGGATCAAGAAGGTTGATCTCGTTGTATGTCACTCTCCTTGTCATTCTATCCCCGAAAATGGCCTCTAACGGCAGCTCCTAGCTTCGATTTGAAGATGGTGGCAAGTGTGCTCAAGACCTAGGACTTCCTCTCCTTAGAAAAGGAACTTCTCCCCTTTAAAAACTCATTTCAAGCAAGTCATGCGGCCTGGCATACGGTCAGTATATGGGTACTGTAGCACCCAGAATTTTGTGTAAGTTGCTGCAGTGGAGTGCTGCAGTAAAATACTACATTACCCACTGCTGCAGCAACTCTGTTATAGTAAAACTACTACAGTGCTACTCCTACAGGCTGTGTGCGGTAAGTCATGCGCCCGTATGGCTGCCTGTATGGATCTCCAGACTTAGCCGTTTCGCCAAAGTTCTCATGCTACAGTGCTGCTACAGTGCCATGCTTGAAAATGGTCTTTTCCTGCCAATCTCTTCTGAAAATCTCGTTGACGAGCTCCCCATGGTAACTTATGTGCCTGTAACACAAAATAAACCAATTTAGACAGAAAACGGGCATCCACATATATAAACATACTCGATAAATACCCAAACATATATAAGTAATACGTACAGTTACGCGTTTATCACTCCTTCCTCTACCTCCACGACTACAGGTGGTTTCCTTGCCTTCTCTAGAGAGAGATTTCTCTCGACCTCTTTTCCATTTCTCAAGGTAATCGTCTTAAATTGCTCCCTCGGATTGGTCTTTCCGCCAAATTCTTCACAATTTGCCCCACTTGATTCTCCAAGTTGTGTAGGGAGGCGGTGTGATTGCAAAGGGTAGCTTCCACCGATTGGAATCTAGCATCCGACGAAGCGACAAATCTCGTGAGGGCTCTCTCTAGATCGGTCATCTTTCCCTCTAGCCTGGTCACTCGGCTTTCTAAGTTCGGTGCTTGTTGACCTTGAAATCTCGGTGGTGCGTTGTTCTTTTGCATTGACTGCCCTTAGTTGCTCCATGAGAAATTCGGGTGGTTCTTCCACCCCGGGTTGTATGTTCCACTGTACAGGTTGCCTTGGCCCCGTCCTCTGTAAGAGTTACCAACAAAATCAGCCTGTTCCACCGTACTAGTCCCTCCAATAATAATCGGACAATCACTCGTATCGTGACCTCCCCCACAACTGTTACAAGTAGTGATGGCCGCAACTCTTGGTGAAGTTAGAACATCTAGCTTCTTACGTAATGATTCCACCTGTGCCGCCAATGCTTTAACTGCGTCTATCTCATGAATTCCGGCCACCTTCTTTCAGTCTCGTGTGTTCCACTGATAGCTATTCATAGCCATCTCTTCAATAAGATGCCGAGTTTCACCGGGAGTCTTGCTTCCTAGAGTTCCTCCTACCGCTGCATGTAAAAGTTGCTTGGTACTCGGATTCAACCCGTTGTAAAAGGTATGAATGATTATCCACTCGGGGAATCCATGTTGCGGGCACTTCCGAAGAAGCTCCTTGAACCTATCCCATGTCTCGAATAGAGACTCCAATTCCATTTGCATGAAGAATGAGGCCTCATTGATTTTCCCGGAGGGAAATACTTGGCCAAGAACGCCTCGGCCATCTCCTCCCATGTAGTAATAAATGCTCTCGGTAATGAATGTAGCCAATGTCTTGCTTTTTCCTTCAATGAAAATGGGAAGGCTCTCAACCTAATTGCGTCGTCCGTTACTCCATTGATCTTCAACATGTCGCACACTTCAAGAAAGTTCTCAAGATGGTTGTTAGGATCTTCATCAGCCAACCCATTAAACTGTGCGGACTGTTGTAACATTTGAATGAACGATGGCTTTAACTTAAAGTTGTTCATGGTGATTGGGGGCCTCACAATGCTTGATTGGGTCTCCATTACCGCAGGTCTAGCAAAGTCGGACAACGTCTTTTGTTGTTCATTTTGTTTTGCCATTGCTTCTGACCCTTCTGAATCTATGGTGGCTTGCTTAGATTGTTCTTCCAGAGGCTCTTTCCCTTTACGCTGCGTTCTTCTACCAATGTCCGGATCTCCTTCAACAAGAATCGAAGGGTTCCCTCCAGTCATAACCTGAAGCCAACACAAAGAAAAGAAAAATAAGAACAATGATAGACAAAGAAAGTGTGAAATAGAAAATGAAGTGAATAACTAAAGTAGCAAAAACAATTATTAAAAATACGCCTATTCCCTGGCAATGGCGCCAAAAACTTGACACGACCCCTTGCGTGTGTCTGCAAGTGCACGGGCTTGTCGAAGTAATAAAATTATCCTGGTGAGTGGGTAGTTGAATCCACAGGGAATAGGGATTTGGAACACAAGAATTCGCTATTTAGTTATGCGGTGTACGAAAAGTGATAATCGGTTTGATGAGAGAATTATGGAATCAATTAAAATAAAAGACAAGAAAGTAAATAGAGAGATGGGAGACAAGAGAGTGCAAGTAAAGGTAGAAGGAGAAAGACTAGCAATGAATGAAATAGGGTATCCGGACAAGTTACCTCTAGGACTTATGCTTCTAGTGCAAGACTATGCTATTATACTTTCCTATTGATGTTAATTGAGTCAAGGATATCCTTAAACACACGGTCCCAAACCCCAACACTACGTCCCGGCATTAGGATGCACGTCAACCCTTCACTCTGTCTCTCACCCAACTAAGCCCCAGGGGAGTATTTCTACCTAAGCCTAACACTACGTGGGATTGCTTTAAACTTTAGGGATTCCTAGTGATAAAACCTGTTCCTATGTATAGTTCTAACCCATTGGTCCAGGTGAAAGAACCCTAGTCTAAATTAAGCCCGAGTGCATAGGATTCACGTCAACCCTTCACTCTGTCACTTGCGCAACTAAGCCCCAGGGGAGTTTATCTACCTAGCACTTCACTCTATTTTGGCCACTAATAAATCAAGGAAATGGAGGTAGGGAGAAATCACATCGGAAGGGAAAGGGGATACATTACTACCTCACAACTCTTCCTCTCAACCTTCTTCAATCTTAAGTAGTCTAACCCTATAGGAGTTGTCACACCTCTAAAGGATAACCTAGATTGTTCTCAATTCTCAATGTCACGGCTAAGAGAAAACAATGGCGCAAGATAATTAAAATTGAAACTCGAATTTTTTCATCAATAATGGAAAAGTATAATAACAATGTCATAGAAACATAATAATCCTAGGGTTTACAAGTCCGAATACCCACGAGGGGTTTAGCTCCTCATGGAGCTATACATGTTCATCAAAATATGAAAGAAAGAACAAAACAAAAGCATTGATAAAAACCCCCCTTTTGTATGGTGTGGCTGTGGTCTTGTGTGACTGTCGAACGTTGATGTCGATGCCGATGACGCGCTTCGGTCCTCCACAAAGTCCTCTCTAAAACCCTAGCCGCACTCTCTAGAAGTTGGGGAGAAAGATAGGTCCCAAGATATGTCAAAAGTCTCCAAATCGGGCTTTTATAATGCTGAGTGCTGCTTTAAATTTTGGACTTGTCGGTACTTCACAGGCCATGTGGAATTAACACACGGGCGTGTGAAGTTTCTGTCTGCTGAAAAATTGATTCACACGGCCGTGTGTTCATTCCACATGCCCGTGTGAATTCTCTTGAATTATGAAATTCGGCCGAAAATGAACAGTAGCTTGCTACAGTGTTTTGCTATAGTACAATCTGCAGTAGTGCTAAAGTACTCGCCGAAACACTCCCGAGTCCGTTGTTCTTCATCGAGGCCATTGAATTCGGCACACAATCAATGGTAGATCATGTCGATTGCTTCAAGTCTCCTTCTTGGTGAAGTTCTCCTAAGCTACACAAGTTAGACTTGTTGTGACTGCCTTTGTGTCCCTCCAAAGGAGGTTGGCACACACTCACAAGTCTAATCTCGTGCCTTGTTCCTTGCTTGGTCTGAAAACCTCCCAACAACGGCGAACACCATCTAACTTCATTCTTCTTCTCCAAATTAGCTCCACAAACCTACAATGCATAAGAATACACAAATGCACACTATTTAGTGATAAAATCTGATAAAAGATATGTTTATTGTAATATAATAATGCTTCGTGTTACTATAACACAAGCACTTATCAGATTCCTAGTGATAAAACCTTTTCCTATGGATAGTTCTAACCCTTTGGTCCAGGTGGGAGAACTGTAGTCTAAATTAAGCCCCAGTGCTTAGGATTCACGTCAACCCTTCACTCTATTGCTCGCGTAACTAACTCCTAGGGGAGTTTCTCTCCTAGCACTTCACTCTATCTCGACCGCTAAGAAATCATGGAAAACGGAGGTAGGGAGAAATCACAACCGAGGGTAAAAGGGACGCTTCACTACCTCACAACTCACCCTCTCAACCCTCTTCAATCTTCAGTAGTCTAACCCTATAGGAGTTATTACATCTCCAAAGGATAACCTAGATTGTTTTCAATCCTAGTGTCACGGCTAAGGGAAAACAATTGCATGAGGTAATTAAAATTGAAACTTGAATTTATTCATCAATAAATGAAAAGCATAATATCAATGTTATAGAAACATAATAATCCTAGGGTTTACAAGTCCGAATACCCACGAGGGGTTAGCTCCTCATGGAGCTATACATGCTCATCAAAATATGTAAGAAAGCATAAATTAAAAGCATTGATGAAAACCCCCTTGCGTATGGTGTGGCCGTGGTCTTGTGCGGCCGTCAGATATCAATAACAATGCCAATGATGTGCTCCAAACCTCTACAAAGTCCTCTCCAAAACCCTAGCCGTCCTCTCCAGAAGTTGGGGAGAAAAATAGGTCAAAAGATGTGTAAACAATCTCCAAAACGGGCTTTTATAATATTGAGTCACGGCTTTAAAATTGAACTTATCGGGATTTCACACGGCTGTGTGGAATTTCCACACTCCCGTGTGGAGTCTCAATGGTTTGTGGAGCACACACAGTCTCATGACTGTGCCTATGCCTTATTCCTCAAATTCCTTACATCCAAGACCATCTGCACACATACACAAGGGATCAGTATAGCCCAAGAAAAAATCAAAATAAAAAGCTCGAGTATGTAAAGATAGAGGAATGAAATACAACTTGAGAGAAATAAAAGAAAAATAAAGGATAAACTCAGAAGTAGAGTCCTTTCTGAGTGCTACAAGTGCAAAATAATACGAAAAAGTGCAAAAAAAAAAAATAATAACTAAAAGAAACTATGACGCCTCAACGTCAGTGTCCTGTGTCGCTGGCTCAGGTGTTGCTATTGTGGGATCCGAGGTCGTTGGTGGATCAGCTAATGGTGAAGGGGACGGTGGTGGAGTCGAGGCTTTGGGCAACACCACAAAAGGTGATGTCGGAACAGATCGCTCAAGTAACGGATAGATGGTTGTAAACTGTGTCGATGTATGCAGAAACTGAGCAGCCTGTATCGCTCTAAACCCAACTACCGCGCTCTGTAACACCCCTACAGCACTCTCGAGGCGCTTAAGTCTGTCCTGGCCTCTAGAAGGTGAAAACATGCTCACTGGAGATGGCTCCTACGCTGTAGGTGGTACCTTTGTCTCTGGTAGTATCGTAGGCAGCTGCAACGGCGTTTGTGAACTTCCACCCATGTCTCCCTCTGTTGGCCCAGATGTGGGCCAGTTCAGCGCATAAGTTTGATAACTTTTCTTGGCCATGCCCATCTGTCTCAACATCTCCAAGTTGATAGGAGAGGTATGACAGTCTTCTTCATCCCTCTAATTTCCTCACGAAGGCCCATCCTCTTGATAAGTCTTATAACATATGGTCCTGCAAAGATAGCTCGAAGCCTGGGGTATTGGCCTTGATGACGCATGTAATATGTGAGAATATAACCAAGATGGAGCGGCTCACTCTGTACCATCGAATGTAGGTACAGGAGCTCCTGTTGCCTAAGGACCCCTGTACTATCACCTCTGCCATGAATGTATCTATAAGCTGGTGTGAATGTATCTATAAGCTGGCTGTGATAGACAAGTAGCCTTTGATATCCATGGCTCGTATTGCCCCTGTCCATACAACACTCGGTAAGCTCCTTAAGGAGTCAAACTGCCAGGGTAATCAGTCAGAAGGCTCTCATTCTCCTCTGTCTCAGTAAATGCTTCATCATACAAACCCATGCAAATAGAAAACTACATCACTGACATACTATAATCATGCCTAAAAGCCCTAAACTGTATAGTGTCTGCACTTGTCAAGCCTTTACATGATATGTCAAACTCAAAGGATACGAGCACTTCCAAAGAAAGTGGGTAGTTGCCTGGATCTCAAATAGACACTAAGCTCTTTAAATTCCCCACCGCTATGAGCTCTTCAATCTCGTTCCCCATATCATTACCCCAATAAGCTTGCCTTAGGCAGCTTAAATCTATGTAACGAGACTGTCCGAACTTGAGCTTTGTCAACCTTGCATATCTTATCCGGTGTTCTGTTGTGGCAAAGTTCAACAGTTCGGTAGAGGGTTCAAGGGGCCTCTTACTAGTTACTTGCCTCTTTTTAGGTGCCATTCCAGCAATAATGTAAAAAACTAATCAAAACACTGTTGGAGAGTTACTCTGAAGGGTTCCACACGGCCGTGTAGAATTTCCACACGTCTGTGTGGATCCTCGGGGCATAGTAAACGCATGGTCATGAGGCTAAAATCTCGTACAAAATACCACTAAATTATTTTGAAACTTTCTAGAACTTTTGCAGAAGTAAATACGCAAGTAAAACTCGTGTAAATAGATCCAATCAACTAATAAAATCAGATTGACTAAGTGGAAAGAACAAGAACGATTTACCAATGATGAATAAATCAAAAACTCAAAATCTAGCAGGAAAACCCTCTTAAGCCAGTAGAAATCACCAGATAAGTGATTAAGAATGCAAAGAAGAGTGTTCCTTAAGTGTAGAGGAATCTAGAAATGAACAGCCAGAAGTGTATGAACAAAGATTTTGGCCCTATTTAGTTCTGCGCCCTCACACGCCCATGTGGATATACAACACGGCCGTGTGCCTCTACTTAGATGGTTCACAGGGGCAAACACACGCCCTTATACGCACTCTGGTTGCTCTCTGGAATACGCCCACACGGCCGTGTGCCTTCACAGGGGAGTTCACAGGGGCAGATGATGCATGCCTTCGCTTACTCGCAAGTGCACGGGGTCGCCAAGTAATACCCCTCGCGCAAGCACGAGGGGGTCGTATTCCCAAGGGCCCGAGAATCTATTCTTACTTCCTTATCACAATGTTGTCCAACCTAAGCATTCACTTCAAAGAGCGAACTACAAATAATCTATTGAAGTAAAAGTATGCAAATAACAAATACAAATACGGAGGAAAATCAAGACGAGGGAATGGTCATAGATGAGGATTCCCTCGGGGACTAATAAAGTGCTAAGGATGCCCTAACTAGCATGCACGTGGGTGGTTTGGACCGAGAAACCCAAAATTAGACCAGCCCGATGGTCACGGTGTTTGGTCCCTAATCCAGTATGAGTATTGGAATATGGAAATACTTCCGCCCAAATCCTAATACGATTGCAATGGGTCTAGTGGATTTCTCAAGCTAGGGTTGAAACACAATCAAGGACAACCCTATCAATTGGAAGGGTACAAATACCCGATGGTCAAGGTGTATTCATACATGTATTCCCTTCCAAGCTTGATACATAGAGTTCTCATACATACCAAGGCAATTGGTGAGCCTAATACTAGGGCAATGGTCATGCAACCTAGTATTGTCTAGGAATTGATACATAGAGTCCTCATACATACCAAGGTATTCAAGAAACATCTAACAAGGATCACAAACCAAGCCAAATGCATAAACTAACTCAAGCATCCAAAATTACACAAGTTCACCCCCAAGGTTCACCTACATCCGGTGACCTTGGGGTTTAGTTACTCATGATCACAAAATAGGCAAGAAAATACATGAAAACAACCAAATGCATAATAAGAACACTCCCTCGAAAGATCAAGGTTGAATGACGCTTCCAAGGATGCCACCTAAGGAGTGGCTTCCTTTGTCAATCTTCTTCTCAAATGCAAATCGAAGGCGTGGACTCGTCGTGTTGTGCTCTCCCCATCGTCTTCTCCTCAAGAATTGCCTCCAAAACCCGGCCTTAAGCGCCCAAGGAAAGTGGTGAAGTCAAGCTCTCCCAAGACCTAGGTTCCCACCTTCTCAAATGCTCCAAAAACCCTTAAAAACGAGTTCTAGCGACTTATGCGGCCTCCCATGCGGGGAGAGAAAGTTTTCGAGAAATCCCTAAAGTCGCAGAAGTTGCTACAGTGCCGTTACAGCAACCCCTGCTATAGTACCCCTACTACAGTACCGTATGCGGCCTGTAATTCGCCTACATGGTAGCCCGCATGAACCTCTTGACTAAACCGATCTTCAAGTCTTCGTGCTACAGTGGTTGCTACAGTGGTCCCGAGCTTAGAAACAGTGTTTTCGATGGCGATTTCTTCTCCAATTCTGTCATCAAGCTCGCTGGGGCCTCATTGGTACCTGTAACACGAAAGAAACTAATTAAGACCAAAAACGGGCGTCAACTCATATAAAAATACACAATACATATGCCCGCATATAAAGAAAATATGTATATTTAGGCGTTTATCAAACATCCCCACACCTAAGCATTTGCTTGTCCCCAAGCAAACACACATGAAGAACAGGGGCACGATGATAAACGACTAAACATATGACCTCAAGCTAAAGTGTAAAGTACTCCACTAGTATAGGTAGAAAGAAATCTAGAAAGTGAGCTGTACAATGAATGATCAAGTAATGGTAGCCCTGTTTTATCCAAGGTGTTTTCGTGAGTGTGTGCTGGCTCCAAACCTTAACCTCCACAATGGACCGCACATACGGTGAGAGTGGCATTAGATAGTTAAAGACCTCTTCAATACTCAGTTAAAAGTCTTCTGGGTTCCTAAGTAAGACTCTAGCACATAAGTGATTGTGCAACAAGTTCCAGGGGGAACAGGCGAGATACTTATTTCCTTTTTTCACAAATGTACAATGTTTTTTTTTTCTGAGTCTGACTAACATAGACTGCACAACAAATCTTTCGGAAGGATGCACATGCTGATTAGGCACAAGAGCCACCCAACCTACTCAATTACAGTCTACATAGATGCATTCATGTTATATTAGTAGAAGAATACTGTCATAGACTCCACTTTTTTTTTTCAACTGTACACACTGTATCTCAAGTCCCTTGATCACCTGACACAAAAGTTCACCTAAGGCTACAGAAAATAGGAAGGAACTCAAAAGCTCTTAACAGAATATTGAAGAAAGAATTTAACAGTCTAATACCAAAATCATCATAATGGGTTGGTTGGAGTGTATAAGGTGGAAGTAATCATGAAAGAGCATGGAAACGCACTGAAGATTGAACAAGGGATCATTTAAGCACAGTATAAAAAATACAACTCACTTCTATCATTCTTTCAAGCTAGGAAGTGCTAAACACTAAAATCATAGCTATCATTGGTAATCATGCATGCAATACAAGTAAAATACACCATCCCCACACCTAAAGTTGTACATTGCCCTCAATGTACGTAGATCAGCAGAGTAAGGTGTGTGACATGGCATAAAAATAAAGGGATGAGATAAAAAAAACTTCCCCAATTGGTCGATGAGATGAACTCCAGATGTGCATGAATCGGGGAAAGCTGTGAGGTGCAAGGGGCGTGAAGCTTCTACAATGATCGGTCCTGAAAGTAAAGAGAAAAATATCACACCCCAAGAAATAAATAGAGAGCAGGACAAGTAAGCATGAATCAAAAATGGGAAACTATAGTTTAGGAGGGTCAAGACCCTTGCTAACTGAAAAGTACAACAATACAAACAAACAAGTCTAGAAATAAAAACCAGTACAAACAATAGAAACTAAAAGTGGTGCTGTGAGTCTAGAGATCTGGAGGGAGTGATGGTGCAAAGCACGTGGTGGCTATGGAGGAGGTGCCGACAGATGATGATGAGCTGCGCAAATACGATAGGATCTCGACCATGCTACTCTCAATGCGGCTCTGTGATGTGGCTAAGTCCCTCACTGATGTCGCCAGCGACTCCTGAGATGTCCCAAGGGTCTGCAACTACTGACGGACCTCGATGTAGAACTCCACGAAACTGTCCTCAAGTGATGGTCGACTCCCGCTAGGTGCTGCGTCGGGTACAGGGAAAGACTCTGAATCAGAATCGGATCCTGCCTCGGAATCTCAAGAGGTATCGGGATCATGGGTGCTCTTGCCTCCACTACACGGGAGGCGATAAGTGTCTCCCGACCTCTCAACTATCCCAATATGAAGCAGGATTGACAGACTAAGCTGTGCAACGGGGCTCACAACACTCATGCCTCGGTGGAGCTCAATCAATCCTAGGCCCCTGATAATGCGCGTAATGTACGGTCCGGCAAATATAGCTCCAAGGCGAGTAGAAGTCCCCTGATGTGCAATAAGTCCGGCAAAAAGATGGCCCATGTGGATGAGGTACCGCTCAAGGATACTGTACATCATAAGCAAGTCGATACGAGTAACCACCCCAGTAGAATCAGTGTGACCGTTCACACTTCTGGATAGCAAAGCCTGAATGTATCAGTGAACGGGGTCCGTCATCATAGAATCCTTCTTCGATGATGTGCGAGCAATTGACCTCCAAAAAGAACCAGGGGAGACCGAGCGTGGGAAATCACGAGGCAAATCCGTGAAGTCAGAAGTTTGGATGTCCTCATCAGTGTAGAGCCCAAGATAAACACCCAACTGGTCATGATTGATCCTATGCCTCTTGCCGAAAGCTCTAAAAGATATAGTACTCGTATGGCGCGCAAATTGACCATAACCGGTAACCTCAATTGTGCTCAACACTTCCAAGGTTAACTCTCTATAGGTGGGCTCATCAATCTCAAACACCTTATCCCACCCGTCATGAGAGATGAAGCCCCGGACAGTACTGTCGAGGCCCAAAGCCCTCAAGGCCTCCCAATCGATAATTCTTACGGTGCCAAACCTCCTTATCGACAAGTGATAAATGTCTAAATGTACATATTTTACACGTATGAACGCGCATGTATTTTGGTATTTTATTAATGAATCGATGCCCTTTTCGGTCTAAATTGTTTTATTTCGTGTTTTAGGTACATTATATGCTTTGGTGACCCTAACGACGCGATTTGAGAGGAAATATGCACCGAAACCTTCGTTTTAGTGTCCCGGTACTGTAGCATTACTGTAGCTTCCTGAAGCGTGAAGAGTTGGAAGGAAAATGAAATCTGGAAACCCTGATGGGCAGGCTTACGGCCGCGAGGTCATCCGCGAGCAGTTCACTGTAGCAGTCTCTATAGCAGTTACTGTGGAAAATCACAACTTTGCGGTTTCTTGTAGCCCGTATTACAGGCTCCCACAAGGGCCATATATGGACCATGAGGTCACCCGTGAACTTGCCCGAATTAAGTTTTTAAGGGACTTTGGCTAGGGTTTTCAAGGGCATCAAGTGTCTTCTTCTTAGAGCTCTCACCACCACTCAAATTCTGAGGAAGGAGAAGCATTTGGAGGGCGATCTAGGCAAGGATTTGGCGAGGAGAGCAAGGTTTTTGGAAGGATCTTCACCCTAGAGCTTGGATTTGGAAGGTTGAAGACAAGGAAAGCCACAACTTTGTGTGGCGTCTTTAGAAGTTCTCCGGCCTTCATCTCTTGAGGGAGTTCTTCTTATGCTTTTGGTGTTTGGTTTCATGTATTTTGTGTTGTATTTCTTGATCATGAGGAACTAAACCCCAAGGTCAACTAATGTAGGTGAACCTTGGGGGTGAACTTGTGTATTTTGGATTCTTTGTTCTAATTCATTGTTTGTTGCATGTTTGTGATCTATTGCTTGGTGTTTTAATTGCTTGATATGTATGAGAACTCTATGTATCAATTGATCTAGGAAATGCTAGGTTGCATGACCATTGCCCTAGTGTTAGACTCACCAACTTTGGAAGGGAAATATGTATAAATACGCCGTGACCATCGGGTATTTGTACCCCTCCACTCCTAGGGTTAAGTACCGAGTTATTGCTTTAACCCTAGTTTGAGAAAGCCATTGTACCCTTAGCAATCATGTGGGGATTTGGGTGGTAGAAATACTGTAGCGGTGGAAATACCGTATTCCAATGCCCATACCGGATTAGGGGTCAATTTCCGTGACTATAGGGTTGGCCTAGTCTAGGGTTTTCTCGGTCCATCATTGCCACATGCATGTTAGTTCAAGCCTTCAAACGCAGTTTAGTAGCCCCTAAGGGAATCCTCATCCGTGACCACTCCTAACCATTGAATTTCCCGTATTTTGCCGTAGTCATCTTGCATTTATTTTATATTTGCTTGTTTGCTTTTCATCGATTTCTTTAACTCAAGCTGTATCGGTTAAACAACATTGCAAAGAGGAAGTAAGTGTAGATTCTCTGGCCCTTGGGAATACGACCCCCTCACGCGTGCGTGAGGGGTATTACTTGGTGACCCCGTGCACTTGCGGGTGATCCATCAAGTTTTTGGCGTCATTGCCGGGGACCCACGAGAAATACTCATAAAACTTAGCGCTTGTTCATTTGACCATTTTCTTGTTTTGCATTCACCTTCCTTGTTTATATCCCGTCATTTCTCTGTTTGCATTTTATCTTCTCAATTCATTTTCTTGTGTTTGCAAAATACATTTTTTTAATCATGTTCCCAACTACTTACTCGGGAAACTCTTATTGTCCACAGGAACCATTTCTCTGCCCCTCGGACATGTTTGATGATCAGTGGATGAGACAGTACTGTGAGGATTCTACCAATACCACCCAGGGAAATCATACCACTGCATCCCTACTCCAATCATACATGCAGTCTGAGTTGGTGGAACTTGCTGTATCTTCCCACTCACCTAGCCGTCCACAAAATCCTATCAATAATCTAGCGAGAAATTGCGCAGATGGACACTTAGAGTCAGTCGCCACAGTTGATGTAGGGATAGATGGCCCCGTGGAGTGGAATTTTATGCAAGGGGAGATCCCAACTCTGAAAGGGTGGAGATATTGGCAGCAAAAGACAGTTCAGATAGTGACAGTTCATCTGAATCAGGGGACGACAAAATGGAAAAACGTGACCTCAGGAACTACGGAAGATTGAAATTGTCATTTGAAAAACCTCCTGAACTTTAATTGAAACCTCTACCGGATCATTTGGAGTATGCCTTCTTGGGGGAGAATTCTTCACTTCCTGTCATCATCGCATTAGACTTGACTGCACAGCAAAAGGATAGACTCCTAAACATACTCAAGAAACACAAGAAGGCCATCGCTTGGAAAATTGCTGATATCAAGGGGATCAGTCCGGCATTCTGTACTCATAAAATTCTCATGGAAGACAATCACAAGCCTATGGCAATACCCCAACGAAGACTGAACCCTAATATAAAGGAAGTAGTGAAGAATGAAGTCATCAAACTTCTCGATGCGGGAATTATCTATCCCATTTCTGACAGTGCATGGGTGAGTCCAGTGCAAGTCGTGCCTAAAAAGGGGAGGTATGACGGTTGTAATGAATGAGAATAATGAGCTCATCCCTACCAGAATGGTGACGGGTTGGAGGTTCTGTATAGACTACAGGAAGCTCAATGATGCTACAAGGAAAGATCATTTTCCTTTACCATTTATCGATCTGATGCTTGAGTGACTTGCTGGACACTCACACTATTGTTTATTGGATGGTCTCTCCGGATACTTCCAAATTCACATAGCTCCAGAAGACCAGGAGAAAACTACCTTCACCTGTCCTTATTGTACATTTGCCTACAGGCGGATGTCTTTCAGGCTTTGTAATGCGCCAGCCACTTTCCAAAGATGTATGATCTCTATTTTTGAGGACATGGTGGAAGATATCATGGATCTGTTTATGAATGACTTCTTAGTTTTTGGTGATTCATTTGAGTTGTGCCTCAAAAATCTTGAAAGGGTCTTGAGCAGATGCGAAGAAACAAACCTAGTGCTTAGCTGGGAAAAATGCCATTTCATGGTCAAAGAGGGTGTAGTATTCGGGCATAAAATTTCTAAGCAAGGGATTGAGGTAGACAAGGCTAAGGTTGCCACTATTGAGAAGCTACCTCCCCCGACTTCTGTGAAGGCAGTAAGAAGTTTTCTTAGGCATGCAGGGTTCTACAGAAGATTCATGAAAGATTTCTCATCCATTGCTCGACCATTGACAAAATTGTTAGAGAAGGATGCTCCATTTGATTTCAATAGTGATTGCATGAATGCCTTCTCAACACTCAAAAAAAGATTGGTAGAGGCACCAATTATGGTCTCACCTGACTGGGACTTGCCATTCGAGCTAATGTGTGATGCAAGTGACTATGCAGTTGGTGCAGTACTTGGGCAACGACGGGACAAACATTTTCACCCAATTTATTATGCAAGTAAAACTTTGAACGATGCTCATGAAAATTATACAACCACCGAGAAGGAGTTGCTGGCGGTAGTTTTTGCATTCGATAAATTTCGGTCATACTTGGTGCTTTCTAAGGTGATTGTTTTCACCGACCATTCTGCTTTAATATATCTGCTGAACAAGTCTGATGCTAAACCTCGCTTGATCCGTTGGGTGCTTCCATGATAAGAATTTGATTTAGAAATACAAGATAAAAAGGTGACAGAGAACTTAGCTGCTGATTACCTCTCCCGCCTTGAATGTCCCAATGATGCTGTGGTAGAGAGGACAGAAATCAATGATACATTCCCTGGGGAACAGCTATACAGTGTTCAAGTGGTGACCGAAGAGGATACTCCATGGTTCGTTGATATCGCAAATTACTTGGCAGCAAAAACCCTTCCTAAAGAGTTCACTCACCAACAGAGAAATTTTTTTTTCGCTGATTTAAAACATTATGTCTGGGAAGACCCTTACTTATTTAGGGTTTGCGCTAATCAAGTTGTTCGCAGGTGTATTTCAGTGGAGGAAGGGCATGACATCCTAAGGCACTGTCACTCAGACCCAATAGGTGGGCATTACAGTGGAAATAGAACGGCTAGAAAGATTCTTGATGCAGGGTTTTATTGGCCAACCATGTTTCATGATGCCCAAATGATGGTGCAACGTTGTGATAGATGTCAGCGGACTGGAAACATTTCAAAAAAGGAAGAAATGCCACAATCATGGAACCAAGCATGTGAGATATTCGATGTTTGGGGAATCCACTTCATGGGCCCGTTCCCTAGCTCACATGGCAATAAATACATCCTAGTGGCGGTTGATTACGTATCCAAGTGGGTAGAGGCACAAGCCCTTCCATCGTGCGATGCAAGAGTTGTTGTGAAATTTTAAAAAAAATTGTTTTCCTGGTTTGGAACACCTAGGGCGATTATCAGTGACCGAGGTACTCATTTTTGCAACTCTCAGTTCGAGAAGGTTTTGCAACGCTTCGGTGTGTCACACAGGATCTCTACTGCCTATCACCCGCAAACCAGTGGCCAAGTTGAGGTCTCCAATAGAGAATTTAAACGCATATTGGAAAAGACAGTTGGCCACCACAGGAGAGATTGAGCCGATTTGCTCGATGATGCACTTTGGGCATTGATAAGTGCTTGTGTTGTAGTAACGCGAAGCGTTATTATCTTACAAATGAACATACTTTTATCAGATTTTATCACTAAATAGTGTGCATTTGTGTATTCTTGAGCATTGTAGGTTTCGTGGAGCTAAGTTGGAAAAGAAGAACGAAGTTAGGTCATGTTCGCCGTTGTTGGGAGGTTTTCAGACCAAGCAGGAACAAGGCACGAGGTTAGACTTGTAAGTGTGTGCCAACCTCCTTTGAAGGGCACAAAGGCAGTCACATTCACAACAAGTCTAACTCTTGTAGCTTAGGAAAACTTCACCAAGAAGGAGACTCGAAGCAATAGGCACGATCTACCATTGATTGTGTGCCCAATTCAATGGCCTCGATGAAGAAACAACATATTCGGGAGCATTTCAGAGAGTACTGTAGCAACACTGTAGCTCGTTACTGTAGCGAATCACTGTAGCAAGTTGCTGTGCACTTCTGCCGAAGAATCAAGGTTCCAGAGAATTCACACGGGCGTGTGGAATTAACACACGGCCGTGTGAACTAATTTTCCAGCAAACCAGAGACGTCACACGGGCGTGTGGAATTAACACACGGCCGTGTGGATTGATTTTCCAGCAAGCCAGAAACTTCACACGGGCGTGTGGAATTAACACACGGCCGTGTGAAGTAATTTTCAGGAAAGATAGAAACTTCACACGGGCGTGTGGAAATTCCACACGGCCGTGTGAATTCCCGATAACTTCAAATTTAAAGCCGCACTCAGCCTATTTAAAGCCGATTTGGAGAATTTTTGAAGAATCTTTTGACCTATCTTTCTCCCTAACTTCTGGAGAGGGCGGCTAGGGTTTCGGAGAGGACTTTGTGGAGGATTGGAGCGCGTCCTCAGCATCGTCACCGACATTCGACGGCCGCACAAGACCACGGCCACACCATACGCGAGGGGGTTTTCATTGATGTCTTTATTTTGTTCTTTCTTTCATAAATTGATGAACATGTATAGCTCCATGAGGAGCTAAACCCCTCGTGGGTATCCGGACTTGTAAAACTCTAGGATAATTATGTTTCTTTGACATTGTTATTATGCTTTTCCATTAATTGATGAATAAATTCGAGTTTCAATTTTAGATTTCTTGTGTTATTGCTTTCTCTTAGCCGTGACACTAAGGATTGAGAACAATCTAGGTTATCCTTTGGAGGTGTGACAACTCCTATAGGATTAGACTACTTAAAATTGAAGAGGGTTGAGAGGGAGAGTTGTGAGGTAGCACCGTACCCCTTTCCCTTCCGTTGTGATTTCTCCCTACCTCCGATTCCTTGAGTCATTAGAGGTCGAAATAGAGTGAAGTGCTAGGTAGACAAACTCCCCCAAGGTTTTGGGGTGACGTGAATCCTACGCACTGGGGCTTAATTTAGACAATGGTTCTTCCTCCTGGACCAAAGGGTTAGAACTATCATACATAGGAACAGGTTTTATCACTAGGAGTCCCTAGAGCTTAAAGCAATCCCACGTAGTGTTAGGCTTAGGTAGAAATACTCCCCTGGGGCTTAGTTGAGCAATCAACAGAGTGAAGGGTTAACGTGAATCCTATTGCCGGGACATAGTGTTCGGGTTAGCCACGGTTGACCTTAGATTTGGGACCGTGTGTTTCAGGATTTTCCTCGACTCAATTAACATCAATAGGAAGGTATAATAGCATAGTCTTGCACTAGAAGCATAAGTCCTAGAGGTAACTTGTCCGGATACCCTATTTTCACTTATTACTAGTCTCTCTCTTTTTACTCGTTGCTTGCACTTTTGTCTCTTTCATCTTTCGATTTATTTGCTTTGCATCTACTCTAGTTCCCATAAATTCACTCATCACTCCGATCATTGTTTCTTTTCGTACATCACACGACTCAATAGCAACTTCTCGTATTTTAAATCCCTATTCCCTGTGGATTCGACTACCCACTCACCGGGGTAACTTTTATTACTTCGACAAGGCCGTGCACTTGCGGTACGCACGCAAAAAGGTCGTGTCAACTTTTTGGCGCCGTTGCCGGGTAATAGGCGTATTTTTGATACTTGTTTTTGCTATTTTAGTCATTCACTTCGTTGATTATTTCATACTTTCTTTAACTATCATCGTTCTTATTTTTCTTTTTGATAAGTGCTCGTGTTATAGTAATGCGAAGTGTTATTATCTTGCAATGAGCATTGATTTAATCAGATTTTATCACTAAAAAGTTTGCATTTGTTTACTTTTGTGCATTGTAGGGTTGTGGAGCCAATTTGGAGAAGAATGAAGCAAGAATAGGTTATGTTCGCCATTGTTGACGAGTTCTTGGACCAAGCAAGGAACAAGGCACGAGTCTAGACTTATGGGTGTGTGCCAACCTCCATTGGAGGGGCACAAGGGCAGTCACACTCACAAAAGTCTATAACTCGTGTAGCATTGGAGAACTTCGCCAATGAAGAGAAATGAAGTAATCGACATAATCTACCGTTGATTGTGTGCCCAATTCAACGGCCTCGATGAAGAACGATCGATTCGGGAGTATTTCAGAGAAATACTATAGCAGCTACTGTTCACATTCTGCCGAAATTCAGAATTCCAGAGAGTTCACACGGGCGCGTACTGTAGCAGGAATACTGTAGCAGAAACACTGTTCACAGGTGCCGAGAAATCACGATTCCAGAATTTCCACACGGGCGTGTGGAATTTCTGGATTTTCACAGAAGTCCGATTTCAGCCCGATTTCAGCCTATAAATAGCCCGTTTTCATATCTATTTGGGGACCCTTCCCTTCTATCACTTGAATATGTTTTGGGGGGGCTTTCGGCTAGGGTTTGGAGAGGTTCTTGGAGGTCTTTGGAGGCGATTAAACGGCATCAACATCGACATCCTTTGGAAGAAAGCTATTGGGGAAGCTCTCATCGGCATTGATTTGTCGAGGTGTGCCTTAGGCTTGACAAGGGATTCGTTGGAGAAGACACGCGACTACACAAGACCATCGATACGATCTACAAGGGGGTTTTCTTTATGGTTTTCATGCATATGTTCTTAAACTATTTATTGACTTTGTATTGCTCCATGGAGAGCTAAACCCTAGTGGGTATTCGGACTTGTAAACCCTAGGATGATATTGTTTCTATGACTTTTATTATGCTTTCTTAATTTAATGTTCTATTATTGAGTTCCAATCTTGCATGATGATTGTATGAGATTTTCCCTTAGCCGTGACACTAGGGTTGAGAATCTATTAGGTTATCCTTTGAGGGTGTGACAACCTCTATAGGATTAGACTACACAAGGTTGGAGAGGGTTGAGAGGGAGAGTTGTGAGGTAGCGATGTACCCTTTCCCCTCCAGTGTGGTTTCTCCCTACCTCCATTTCCTTGATTCATTAGCGGTCGAGATAGAGTGAAGTGCTAGGTAGATAAACTCCCCTGGGGCTTAGTTACGCGAGTAACAGAGTGAAGGGTTGAAGTGAATCCTACGCACTGGGGCTTAATCTAGACTAGGGTTCTTCCACCTGGACCAAAGGGTTAGAACTACACATAGGAACAGGTTTTACCACTAGGAGTCCCTAGAACTTAATGCAATCCCACGTAGTGTGAGGCTTAGGTAGATATACTCCTCTAGGGCTTAGTTGACAGGTCAACGAGAGTCAAGAGTCGTAGTGAATCCTAATGCCGGGGCATAGTGTTGGGGTTAGTCACGGTTGACCTTAGGTTTGGGACCGTGTGTTTAAGGATATCCTCGGCTAAATTAGACATCAATTAGAGGGTATAATACTAGTCTTGCACTAGAAGCATTAGTCTTAGGGGAGCTTTGTCCGGGTACCCCATCTTTATATCGATTACCTCTCCTACCCTCATTATTCTTCTTGCACTCTTTTATTTTCTTTTTACATTTATATATATATACTTTTCTCATCATCGACTTCTTTCATAGCTAAATAGCGATAACACTTGTTTCTGAACACTATTCCCTGTGGATACGACTACCCACTCACCAGGGTATTTTTATTACTTCGACAAGGCCGTGCACTTGCGGTACACACGCAAAAAGGTCGTGTCAAGTTTTTGGCACCGTTGCCGGGGAATAGGCGTTTTGAAGACATTTGTACTTCGTTATTTTAGCTATTCATCATTCATTCTATTTTAACCTTTCTTATTCTTCCATCCTTCTTATTTGTTCTTCTTTTGTTTTGTCTTACTTTTTCTTGCAAGGAGCCTAAATGGAGATTGATCGAGTTATTGAGCTATATTCTAAAGTTGAAGCTCTCAATACAAGCCTTGATAGAATTATTGCTTCACAACAACAAAGTAATCCATGCTACAACACATCTCATCCAAATGAAAGGAGCTACCAAAATGTTTTATGGAATAACGATGGACAACATTGGGAAGCACCTCAAGAGCAATTTCAAAAGGATGAGAGACTCGAAGAGGATGCACCTCCGTGGAAAAAAGTGCTAGACAATTTTATTGAAGCATCCAATGCCTCTTGCCAAAGTATGGAAGCCACACGAAAGTGTCATGAAGCCTCCTACAACAACCTTGAGCATCAATTAGGATGGATACTTGACACACTCTCCAAGGAACATGAAGTATTTGAGCATGTAACGCAAGACCCTTGTAGAGTTGATGTGGTAGTGAACGACAATGAAGAAATGAGACATACCGAGTACATTGCTGTAGAAATTGAAAAGAAAGAGGAAGAACATCTTGTTGAGAATTTGGATTGCTTGAAAGAACAGTGTGCTTGTGAGGAAGAAAATTTTCAAGGGGATTTGCTAGTGTCATGTTCCTTTCAAGATGAAAATACACAAGAAGAAGCAAACCCTAAAGTAATGGAACAAGCACCGCTTTTTAGGATTGATCAACTCATAAAAAGCAAGAAAGAGACTTTGGGAAGGGAAAACGATGTGGGGAGGGTATTTAAACCATCCCATGACCCACCTATGCTAAGCTTGGACAATTCCCAACCCAAATTGTTTCCTTGGAGGCCAAAAGTAGGATGGTTGGACCCTCCAACAAATACTCCACCTCGGCAAGTCGATTTTTGGTTTAAAGGAAGTAGCTATGCAAGATCTTGTCGGGAGGAACACACTCTTTTCAAGCCGCCTTGAGGTAAGAAAGAGGTACGTCAAGCTTAGTGACGTTAAACAAGCGCTTCTTGGGAGGCAACCCAAGTTTTTATTGCTTTTCTAGGTTTTAGTTTAGTTTTAGCATGAATAATTGCTTAGTGTTGGTGTTTTCATTTTATTATGCATGTGCTGTGATTTCTTATGGATTATTGGTGTTGTAGTGTGCCTAATTGTGATTGTCGAAGTTTTAGGTCGTTTGAGTGTGTTTTCATGGATCTCTGGTCGAATTTTTAATGTACATGCAAGCTCTGAACGTTGTATTTGAGTTTCTGAAATTTTCTGCAAAGCTTGCAAATTTTTCTAAGTCATCCAGAGAAGACACACGGCCGTGTGGAATTTCCACACGGGCGTGTGTCACAGTTCAGAACTCATCCAGAGAAGACACAGGGGCGTGTGATTGCCCCTGTGAACGACCATATGAAGACACACGGGCGTGTGGAATTTCCACACGGCCGTGTGGATCTTTGCAGAACTACAACTCTCCATCCCGAGAGACACAGGGGCAGTGTGAGTGCCCCTGTGAGTGCCCATGTTTATAGCACACGGCCGTGTGGAAATTCCACACGGGCGTGTGGATGTTCTACAGAACAAGAACTTCATCTAGAGGCTCACAGGGGACGTGTGAGTGCCCATGTGGGTGAGCGTCTGCATGGCACACGGCTGTGTGGAAATTCCACACGGCCGTGTGGAACACTTAGATGATTTTCTTGGGATCCAGAGAGTCCACAGGGGCGTGTGGGTGCCCCTGTGGTCGGCCGTGTGTTGGCCAGGTTGGGCACACGGCCGTGTGGAATTTCCACACGGCCGTGTGTATGTTCTGGAAAGCAAACAGAGGAAACACAAGGGGGTGTGACTGCCCCTGTGAACCCTTCTAGTCGAAGCACATGGCCGTGTGGAAATTCCACACGCCCGTGTGGATGTACAGAACATGATAGGTTGTTTTTAATTTTAAAATCTTCTTTTACCTTTTCAATTCTAAATGCCTCCACACTCAAGGGATGTTTCCTCACATTTTCCCAACCCTCTCTTTGTCCATTTAAGGAGTTTTTAAGTTGTTTTCCGACCATATTCGAAGTTTTTTATTTTCACTTCGTCGGTAAGCATATTTTCTCCTTTTCTTCGTCAATCTTTTCTTTTTCAACACCAGATCCACCAGTATCAGCACTGACAGCAGCACCGGAGATCGAAGAACGGACGACACCGACGCTTGAGGCGTTTTTAGCTTTAGTTTTCTTTTGTTTTATTTTACTTTTATTGAGCTTCACTGATCCCCCTTGTGTACGTGCAGATGGTCTTGGATGCAAGGAATTTGAGTACTAGTCATAGGCATGGTCATGGGACCGTGTACCCTCCACAACCTGTTGAGACTCAACCCTCAATGAACATAGCTCCATCAAACGTACCACTAGGAGTTCAGGGGAGTATTGTTTCAATTGCCCACCTTCACACATGATGTTTTGATTGTTATACTTCTTATTGTGCTTGCATGCGTACATTGAGGACAATGTACATCTTAAGTGTGGGGGGGAGTTCAAATTGCACACACCTTTACTTGTGCGTTCAATTGCTTATGCTCATGTAGCCTATGGCGGTTCACCTTAGTTGCAACGGTGTATTCTTATAGTTTAGGAGAATTTTTAACATTGTATCCTATCATGCTCTAGTTTATACTTGAATTTTAGGGAATTTTTGCTCGATTATCTTATATTGCACAACTTACTCTTGGAATCTTTTGGAAACTCAATCTTGAAGTTTTTAAGGACAAGTTTATCGTTGTTCTTAGTTTTACTTTGGAAAATGCATATATAAGGAGAGAAAAATATGAAAAAAAAAGATGAAAATGAAAAAAAAAAAAAAAGTGGAAAAATGAAAAGAGAAAAAGAGAAAAAATATATGAGTTTGTAAATATTAGCTTTGTTTTAATTATGCATTTGGGGTGGCAAGAGCTACCGCCTATGAAGTATGCAGCTACTCTCATAAGTCGGATACAAGTTATGCCCTAATGAGAGAAAGAGCTATCTCATGGGATGCGTGAAAGCTACTACCCCGGTAGAAAGAGCTACCTCCTCGAAAGAGTGAAAGCCACCTTTGGCGGCCGCCTAGGAAAGGGCTACCTTCAAGGATATGTGAAGCTACTACTTCCACCACTATTTTTTTTGTTTTTGTATATAAATAAATCCTTTCCAACCAAAGTTTGAGGAGTACTCGTTGGTTCTCTTGAGTAAGATCGCACACACGAACACATTTTCGAGTTTTATCCTTTTTGATTCGAGTTTTTTTTAGCTAGAGCATTGGTAACCTTATGCAATATTTTGAGTTCCCCTTACTTGTAGAATGCTTCTTTTGCATGCTTTTGGTGAACCTAAGGCCGAGCACTTTCAAGTGTTCTTCCCAAGTACTTTCACGTTCTATTTTGCTTGAGGACAAGCAAAAGCTTAAGTGTGGGGGATTTGATAAGTGCTCGTGTTATAGTAATGCAAAGTGTTATTATCTTGCAATGAGCATTGATTTAATCAGATTTTATCACTAAAAAGTTTGCATTTGTTTACTTTTGTGCATTGTAGGGTTGTGGAGCCAATTTGGAGAAGAATGAAGCAAGAATAGGTTATGTTCGCCATTGTTGACGAGTTCTTGGACCAAGCAAGGAACAAGGCACGAGTCTAGACTTATGGGTGTGTGCCAACCTCCATTGGAGGGGGACAAGGGCAGTCACACTCACAAAAGTCTATAACTCGTGTAGCATTGGAGAACTTCGCCAATGAAGAGAAATGAAGTAATCGACATAATCTACCGTTGATTGTGTGCCCAATTCAACGGCCTCGATGAAAAACGATCGATTCGGGAGTACTTCGGAGAATACTGTAGCAGGCACTGTAGATAAATACTGTAGCAGCTAATGTTCACATTCTGCCGAAATTCAGAATTCCAGAGAGTTCATACGGGCGTGTGGAAATTCCACACGGTCGTGTACTGTAGCAGGAATACTGTAGCAGAAACACTGTTCACAGGTGCCGAGAAATCACGATTCCAGAATTTCCACACGGCCGTGTGGAATTAACACACGGGCGTGTGGAATTTCTGGATTTTCACAGAAGTCCGATTTCAGCCCGAATTCAGCCCGATTTCAGCCTATAAATAGCCCGTTTTCATATCTATTTGGGGACCCTTCCCTTCTATCACTTGAATATGTTTTGGGGGGGCTTTCGGCTAGGGTTTGGAGAGGTTCTTGGAGGTCTTTGGAGGCGATTAAACGGCATCGACATCGACATCCTTTGGAAGAAAGCTATTGGGGAAGCTCTCATCGGCATTGATTTGTCGAGGTGTGCCTTAGGCTTGACAAGGGATTCGTTGGAGAAGACACGCGACTACACAAGACCATCGATATGATCTACAAGGGGGTTTTCTTTATGGTTTTCATGCATATGTTCTTAAACTATTTATTGACTTTGTATTGCTCCATGGAGAGCTAAACCCTAGTGGGTATTCGGACTTGTAAACTCTAGGATGATATTGTTTCTATGACTTTTATTATGCTTTCTTAATTTAATGTTCTATTATTGAGTTCCAATCTTGCATGACAATTGTATGAGATTTTCCCTTAGCCGTGACACTAGGGTTGAGAATCTATTAGGTTATCCTTTGAGGGTGTGACAACCTCTATAGGATTAGACTACACAAGGTTGGAGAGGGTTGAGAGGGAGAGTTGTGAGGTAGCGATGTACCCCTTTCCCCTCCGGTGTGGTTTCTCCCTACCTCCGTTTCCTTGATTCATTAGCGGTCGAGATAGAGTGAAATGCTAGGTAGATAAACTCCCCTGGGGCTTAGTTACGCGAGTAACAGAGTGAAGGGTTGAAGTGAATCCTACGCACTGGGGCTTAATCTAGACTAGGGTTCTTCCACCTGGACCAAAGGGTTAGAACTACACATAGGAACAGGTTTTACCACTAGGAGTCCCTAGAACTTAATGCAATCCCACGTAGTGTGAGGCTTAGGTAGATATACTCCTCTAGGGCTTAGTTGACAGGTCAACGAGAGTCAAGAGTCGTAGTGAATCCTAATGCCGGGGCATAGTGTTGGGGTTAGTCACGGTTGACCTTAGGTTTGGGACCGTGTGTTTAAGGATATCCTCGGCTAAATTAGACATCAATTAGAGGGTATAATACTAGTCTTGCACTAGAAGCATTAGTCTTAGGGGGAGCTTTGTCCGGGTACCCCATCTTTATATCGATTACCTCTCCTACCCTCATTATTCTTATTGCACTCTTTTATTTTCTTTTTACATTTATATATATATACTTTTCTCATCATCGACTTCTTTCATAGCTAAATAGCGATTACACTTGTTTCTGAACACTATTCCCTGTGGATACGACTACCCACTCACCAGGGTATTTTTATTACTTCGACAAGGCCGTGCACTTGCGGTACACACGCAAAAAGGTCGTGTCACTTTTCTTTGTGTTGGCTTCAGGTTATGACCTGCGGGAACCCTTCGATTCTTGTTGAAGGAGACCCGAACATTGGATTGCCTACCTGAGCATTATCAGAGAGATCCAGGGGGGTGACGGGATTGCCGAGGAGGTTGAGGAGCTACTCTCGGTGGGTGGCTGGAGGAGATTATTGAGGATTAGAGACCCAGCCATTCGAGGGGTGACACTGGAGTTCCTGGCTTCATTTGAGTTTGACAGATCATACAGGGATTTTTCCACTCCTGATACCATTCAGTGCAGGGTATTAGGCCAGCATTTCAGCTTCAGCTTGACCCAGTTTTCGATCCATCTGGGACTATACGATGAGGCCTATACACAGATCGAGGAGTACAGGGATCTTCCTACAGACTACCCGGGCAGTCTTACCCCGCAGAGGGCATACAGAGATTTGTGCGGAGAAGGCCAGTATGAGCCAGGGATCTCAAAGGCCACGTGCTTGTCTCGCCCGGCCTATAGATACTTACATGCCATTCTCAGTAGATCAGTGAGTGGCCGAGGTGATAGCACTGGGGTTCTGAGTCGCCAGGAGCTTCTTTATCTATATTCGATGGCTCAGAGGGTACCACTCCACTTAGGGCACATCTTAGCAGAGTATTTGCGCCATCAGGGCCAGTACCCTAGGGTTGGAGTGATCTTCGCAAGACCCTACATTTTGAGACTCCTGATAGGGATGAGTCTCAGAGACGGAGTACGAGGGGCAGAGAAGAGCAGTATACCGATCTCTTTGGGCACAGATACACTAAGGATGATGGGGATGATCCGCAGGACAGGGCCGGGAGTATATACATGGACCATTTCCCAGACAGAGCAGGCCGAGGGCTCACAGGCAGCCTTAGAGCCACCACCAGTGGACACAGAGGCAGGGGCAGAGGCCGAGGTACCACCCACAGCACCGGAGCGCCTCGAGAGTGCTGTGGGTATCATGCAGCAGGAGTTAGCAGAGCTGAGGGTCGCTCAGGCAGCAGGGTTTGCCGAGTTGAGGACTACTCAGGTATCACAGTTCGCTCACTTGTCGGCACAGCTTGCCACAGTGATCCAGTTGTTTGAGCGATCTGTGGTGCGACCCCGACAGGTTCCCTCACCGACTCCGCCTCCATCCCCATTAGCATCAGATTCACCACCACCAGCAGTAGCAGCAGCAGCACCAGAGGATACACATCAGGACACCGACGCTGAGGCGTCGTAGATTTTATCTTTCTTTTCTCGCACTTTTATTTTCTTATTTTTGTTGGACTTGTAGTACCAAGAAAGGACTCTCCTTCTGGGTATGTTTTTATTTGTTTTGTCTCGAGTTGTACTTCATTATCATATCTTTATATACTCGAGCTTTATTTTGAGCTATACTGAACCCTTGCGTATGTGTGCAGATGGTCTTGGATTTAAGGAAATTGAGGAATTGTCATAGGCACGGTCATTGGACCGTGTGTGCTCCACAAACAATTGAGACTCAACTCTCAATGACCTAGCTCCATCAAACGCAACACTTGGAGTTCAGGGGAGTAATGTTTCAATTGCAACTTCCACACTAATTGTTCTTCATTGTTTTATTGGTTATAATGCTTGCATGCGTACATTGGGGACAATGTACATCTTAAGTGTGGGGGGGGAGAATTCACATTATACACACCTTTACTTGTGCAGTTAATTGATCATGTTCATGTAGCCTATGGCGGTTCACCTTAGTTGCAACGGTTGTATTCTTATAGTTTAGGAGAATTTTTAACATTGTATCTTATCATGCTCTAGTTTCTACTTGAATTTTAGGAATTTTTTTTTTGCTCGATATTCTCATATTGCACAACTTACTCTTGGGATCTTTTGGAAACTCAATCTTGAAGTTTTTAAGGACAAGTTTATCATCGTTCTTAGTTTTACTTTGGAAAATGCATATAAAAAAAAATATGGAAAAGAGAAAAAGAAAAGAAAAAAAAAAGAAAAAAAAAATATATATATATATAAATATATGAGTTTGTGAATATTTGCTTTGTTTTATGCATTTGGGGTGGAAAGAGCTACCACCTATGAAGTATGTAGCTACTCTCATAAGTCGGATACAAGTTATGCCCTAATGAGAGAAAGAGCTATCTCATGCGATGCGTGAAAGCTACTACCCCGGTAGAAAGAGCTACCTCCTCGAAAGTGTGAAAGCCACCTTTGGCGGCCGCCGAGGAAAGGGCTACCTTCGAGGTTGTGTGAAGCTACTACTTCCTTTCTTGCTTTTCGTATATAAATAAGTCCTTGTTAACAAAAGTTTGAGGAGTACTCGTTGGTTGTCTTGAGTGAGTTCACACACACTACACATTTTCGAGTTCGTCTTCCTTTTTGATTCGAGTTTTTAGCTAGAGCAATGATAACCTTATGCAATGTTTTGATTTCCCCTTACTTGTAGAATGCTTCTTTTGCATACTTTTGGTGAACCTAAGGCCGAGCACTTTCAATTGTTCTTCCCAAGTACTTTCACGTTCTATTTTGCTTGAGGACAAGCAAAAGCTTAAGTGTGGGGGGATTTGATAAGTGCTTGTGTTGTAGTAACGCGAAGCGTTATTATCTTACAAATGAACATACTTTTATCAGATTTTACCACTAAATAGTGTGCATTTGTGTATTCTTGAGCATTGTAGGTTTCGTGGAGCTAAGTTGGAAAAGAATAACGAAGTTAGGTCGTGTTCGCCGTTGTTGGGAGGTTTTCAGACCAAGCAAGGAACAAGGCACGAGGTTAGACTTGTGAGTGTGTGCCAACCTCCTTTGGAGGGGCACAAAGGCAGTCACATTCACAACAAGTCTAACTCTTGTAGCTTAGGAAAACTTCACCAAGAAGGAGATTCGAAGCAATAGGCACGATCTACCATTGATTTTGTGCCCAATTCAATGGCCTCGATGAAGAAACAACATATTCGGGAGCATTTCGGAGTATACTGTAGAAACACTGTAGTTTGTTACTGTAGCGAATCACTGTAGCAAGTTACTGTGCACTTCTGCCGAAGAATCAAGGTTCCAGAGAATTCACACGGGCGTGTGGAATTAACACACGGCCGTGTGAACTAATTTTCCAGCAAACCAGAGACGTCACACGGGCGTGTGGAATTAACACACAGCCGTGTGGATTGATTTTCCAGCAAGCCAGAAACTTCACACGGGCGTGTGGAATTAACACACGGCCGTGTGAAGTAATTTTCAGGAAAGACAGAAACTTCACACGGGCTTGTGGAAATTCCACACGGCCGTGTGAATTCCCGATAACTTCAAATTTAAAGCCGCACTCAGCCTATTTAAAGCCGATTTGGAGACTTTTTGAAGAATCTTTTGACCTATCTTTCTCCCTAACTTCTGGAGAGGGCGGCTAGGGTTTCGGAGAGGACTTTGTGGAGGATTGGAGCGCATCATCAGCATCGTCACCGACGTTCGACGGCCGCACAAGACCACGGCCACACCATACGCGAGGGGGTTTTCATTGATGTCTTTATTTTGTTCTTTCTTTCATAAATTGATGAACATGTATAGCTCCATGAGGAGCTAAACCCCTCGTGGGTATTCGGACTTGTAAAACTCTAGGATAATTATGTTTCTTTGACATTGTTATTATGCTTTTCCATTAATTGATGAATAAATTTGAGTTTCAATTTTAGATTTCTTGTGCTATTGTTTTCTCTTAGCCGTGACACTAAGGATTGAGAACAATCTAGGTTATCCTTTGGAGGTGTGACAACTCCTATAGGATTAGACTACTTAAAATTGAAGAGGGTTGAGAGGGAGAGTTGTGAGGTAGCACCGTACCCCTTTCCCTTCCGTTGTGATTTCTCCCTACCTCCGATTCCTTGAGTCATTAGAGGTCGAAATAGAGTGAAGTGCTAGGTAGACAAACTCCCCCAAGGTTTTGGGGTGACGTGAATCCTACGCACTGGGGCTTAATTTAGACAATGGTTCTTCCTCCTGGACCAAAGGGTTAGAACTATCATACATAGGAACAGGTTTTATCACCAGGAGTCCCTAGAGCTTAAAGCAATCCCACGTAGTGTTAGGCTTAGGTAGAAATACTCCCCTGGGGCTTAGTTGAGCAATCAACAGAGTGAAGGGTTGACGTGAATCCTAATGCCGGGACATAGTGTTGGGGTTAGCCACGGTTGACCTTAGATTTGGGATCGTGTGTTTCAGGATTTTCCTCGACTCAATTAACATCAATAGGAAGGTATAATAGCATAGTCTTGCACTAGAAGCATAAGTCCTAGAGGTAACTTGTCCGGATACCCTATTTTCACTTATTACTAGTCTCTCTCTTTTTACTCGTTGCTTGCACTTTTGTCTCTTTCATCTTTCGATTTATTTGCTTTGCATCTACTCTAGGTCCCATAAATTCACTCATCACTCCGATCATTGTTTCTTTTCGTACATCACACGACTCAATAGCAACTTCTCGTATTTTAAATCCCTATTCCCTGTGGATTCGACTACCCACTCACCGGGGTAACTTTTATTACTTCGACAAGGCCGTGCATGATAAGTGTCTAAATACATCACTTTTATTATGTACATTTTATTTACTTTCATGCATTTTTGTATGTCTCCGATGCCCTTTACGCGCTTTTCTTGTTAATTATCATTTCAGGACATCGGAAGACCATCTAGTGCGTGTTTGAGCTTCTTTTGGCATCATCGAAGAATTTATTGATGCTCACACGTATCCTCAAGTTTCGGGCAAGAAAAGAGTGGATTTGAGGAAGTTACTGTAGAATTTCCACTGTAGCACCGTTACTGTAGCAGTGTGCGGCCAGTGTGCGGCCGCACAGTACCCGCACAGGACAGACAGAAGGGTGTGCGGGCACTGTGCGGCCCGCACAGTGCCCGCACACGCACGGGCTGATGAGGCTTTGTTTGGGTTATTTAAGGCTTTCTAGGGCTTTGGAGAGCTTGTCTTTGGCCAGCATCCTCTCCATCCTTCTCCACCATCATCTCCTCCATTCTCCACCATCATCTCCACCCATTTCCACCATCATCACCGGATTGGAGAGGCAATTTGAAGAGCAAAACTCAAGGGGAGAAGAAGGAAGCACTCAAGGTTGTCATCACGGAGCTTGATCGGCGCGGATCCAGCGAGCTTTCATCACCACCTTCTAGCCTACATCTGAGGGAGTTCCTTATGAGCATTTTCATTGATTATCTTGTGTATTATCTCCTTTGATGTGGAACTAGGCTCCCAAGGCCACCGGGCTCCGGTGAACCTTGGGAGGAGAACTTGTATGGATGATGATAATTGTTTATAATTGATTGTTGGCTTGTTTGTTTGATTTCAATCTATTGTTTTAATGTTCAACCTACAATGGATGGATTCCGTAGGTTTTGATTCTTGAATTGTATGTGTATGGCGGGATGCTTGCATGTATTAGGTCGCACATAGATTGAAGGGGGATTCAATGTGCCGGTACACCGGAGGTTCTGGGTGCCGGTAGCTCCCCGCGTGGTTAGGGTTGTTTTAGCCGAAAGCGCGCATTAGAATAACCCTAATCGAGACTCCATGTTCCTAATGACATCGTAGGGGTATCTTCTGGATAGAGGAACCCGTATTGGATTAGGGCTACACCACGGAGGTTCCGGGGTAGTCGACTCCCGAGTCTAGCGGATCAAACCTAGCTAACTTAGCGCTCAATTTCCTATATTCATCCTAACTTGTTCTTCTCCTTAGGGGATCCTCGCCCGAGGCCTCTAGTTATCATTGCTACTTGTTCTTTACATTGCTTGTATGGTGTGCCTTAGTCCATTTTGTTTATAGCTTTTCTTTTATTTAATTTTCCTATTTGTGTTTATATTAAACTCTTGATTTGGTAGACCAGATAGTGATACCTAGGAGGAAGTAATAGCAGATCTTGGGGCCTTTGGGAATACGACCCTCTTGTGTTCGCACGAGAGGTTATTACTTGACGACCCGTGCACTTGCGGCCGGGGAGTCGCGTGCTCGCTTCTTTAGCGTGTCGCGCGGCGACTCATCAGTGCACTTGCGGTACGCACGCAAAAAGGTCGTGTCAGGCATATAGGACTGCATATAAGACACCCATCGGGGTAACACCTTATAGATTAGTCTACGGTAAGGCGTGCCACTTGTCGGTAGAAATTGAACACAAGGCTTATTGGGCTATCAAGCAACTCAACTTTGAACCCCAGTTGTGTGGTCACAAGAGGAAGCTCCAATTAAATGAGTTAGATGAGTGGCGAGCTTCGGCATATGACACATCGGTGAAGTACAAAGAAAGGGTGAAGGCATATCATGATCGGCATATCAAGCAAGCCAAGTGTTTCCAACCCGGGGACAAAGTACTACTTTACAACTCAAGGGTGAGGTTATTTCCCGGAAAATTAAAATCGTGATGGTATGGCCCCTACAATGTAACACAAGTATTCCCTCATGGGGCCGTCGAGATCTCTCATCCAAAATTGGGAACCTTTAAAGTCAACGGTCAATGATTGAAACCTTATTTTTTGGGTAATATTTCATCATCGAAGATTGGAGGTAAGTTCCCTCCCTTTGTCCCACCATAATGAACTTTGAGGTAAAACACGTCAAGCTAACGATGTTAACCAAGAGCTTCTTGGGAGGCAACCCAAGTTTAAATTCATTGTAATTTCATTTTCTTGTATTGTGAATGCTTATCATGTCTTTCTTTTTCGTATTCTTGAAGTGTGTTGGCATGTTGGTTGTCTAAGTCTTCTTCATGTTGTAGTCATCTTTTCATCAATTTTTGTTTCATCATTCATGCATGCTTGTGTTGTGCTAGTTGCTTTATGTTTTAGACTTCATGATCACCATGTTTTGAATGTTTTCATGCTTTATTCAGCCTCATTTTGAGTGTTTTTGAGCTTTGGTTGAGTGTATTTCATTGCCAAACCAAGTGGAGAATCATTTTTGAGTGTTAAAACATTGGCCAAGTGAGTCTCTATGGGCTCACGGCCTTGCTCACGCCCGTGAGCAAGGCCGTGAGCCATCCCGAGAGTGCTCACGGCCTGGCTCACGGCATTGAGCTAGGCCGTGAGCCAAACCGAGAGGACTCACGGCCTGGCTCACGGCCGTGAGCTAGGCCGTGAGACCCTCGGGTTTGGGCTCTCTTAGGACCCCTTTGATCCATCTTCTTCCCCACTCATTCACTCACTTCTTCCTCTCATTTCTCCCTCACTTTTTCACCATTTTTTCTCATTTTTTTTTTTGCATTAAACCACTCTCCTCCTCCCCTAAACTCATTGTGTGCAAAAACTTTGGAGAAAAACTCCTTTTTGGGCCAGATTCACTCTAAGATTTTCTCATAAAACCCTAGGTTTTTGGTGAACACTTTTTCTTGAGATCATGGTGTTTTCATGGTTGTTTGGGGTGTTTGTTGTGTGGATCTTTGTCTCTTGGTATGCCATAACTTTGTTTTGGTATTTTGGATTGCTTGTATTCTTGGATTGGCCATTTTCCAAGCAAGGTTCTTGCAAAATTTTTTCTGTTTTACTGTAGAACTGCTAGGTTTTCACTGAGTTTTCAATTTTTCAACCTAGTTTTGCTTGTTTAATAACTAATGAAGGGTCCTATGACATTGTAGGATGCGGGTAAAGAAAGTTGCGTATAAGAAAGCCCGGAGTTGAGGATATTATGGTTGCGCACTCCAGGCCCTTTCTTGCCCCATCTGTCCCCAAGTCTACAGGATCAATTCATGAACTACATCAATTGACTGGGAAAGTTTCTTTACTCCTATTATGCACTTTACATGTTTATTTTCCCACCCTGTGCTGCTGACCTTTGTACATTGGGGGCAATGTACAGCTTTAGGTGTGGGGATGGATTTCTAGGAGTAGTTTTTATTGCTACATGCCTTTACATGCGTATGATACCTATGATAGCTATGATTACATTGTTTAGAACTTCCAGGATTGGTAGAATGATAGTCGTGAGCTGTATCTTATCTGTGCTTAATTGTAGCTCTGTTTCACCTTTAGTGCACCTTTATACCTGTTCATGAGCACTTCCGTTTTGTATACTCCTACTAATCCATCACAATTATTTTGGCATTAATGTGTTAAATTCTATCTTCAATATTCTTTTAAAAGCTTTTGTGTTCCTTTGTTGTTTGCTTTAGCCTGAAAGTGATTTATTGTAGCAAGTTGTTCAAGGGGTTTAAGATACACAGTGAAAAAAAAAATGAGTCTATGACAGTATTCCTCTGTTAGTTTAGCACGAGTACGTCTATGTAGACTGTAATCAAGTAGGATGGGTGACTCTTGTGCCTAACCAGCATGTGCATCCATCTGAAAGATTTTTGGGCAGTCTATGTTAGTCGGGGACTTAGAAAAAAAAAAGTGCGTATGTTGTACATAAGTAAGAGAGTTGTGGCATCTTGATCCCCTGGAGCCTACTGCGTAATCACTTGAGGTGCTAAAGTTTTACTTAGGAACCAAAAGACTTTTAACTGAGTACTGAGGATGTTTTTAACACTTTAATGTCATTATTATTGTGTGTGGAGTGAATAGACATCCTGGGGTAATCCAGGGTATGGAGAAAAAGGTGGAAGTCAGCACACACTCACTGAGGGCACTTTAGGAGAGACAGAGCTATCATTACTCGACTATCAGTAGAACAGCTCACTTCTTGATTTCTGTCCAGTGTGCCCATGGAGTCCTTCACTTTTTAGCTTGAGGTCATGCATTTAGTCGTTTATCTTTCAGCCCCTGTTCTTCATGTGTGTTTGCTTGGGGACAAGCAAATGCTTAGATGTGGGGATGTTTGATAAACGTCTAAATGTATGTATTTTACACGTATGTACGTGCATGTATTTCGGTGTTTTATTAATGAATCAATGCCCTTTTCGGTCTAAATTGTTTTATTTTGTGTTTCAGGTACATTATATGCTTTGGTGACCCTAACGACGCGATTTGAGAGGAAATCTGCACCGAAACCGTTGTTTTAGGGTCCCTAGTACTGTAGCAATACTGTAGCTGCATGTAGCAATACTATAAGGTCGTCCGCGAGCAGTTTACTGTGGAAAATCACAACTTTGCGGTTTCTTGTAGCCCGTATTACAGGCTCCCTCTTGGGCCATATATGGATCGTGAGGTCACCCGTGAACTTGCCCGAATTTATCTTTTAAGGGACTTTGGCTTGGGTTTTCAAGGGCATCAAGTATCTTCTTCTTAGAGCTCTCACCACCACTCAAATTCTGAGGAAGGAGAAGCATTTGGAGGGTGATCTAGGCAAGGATTTGGCGAGGAGAAAAAGGTTTTGGGAAAGATCTTCACCCTAGAGCTTGGATTTGGAAGGTTGAAGACAAGGAAAGCCACCCCTTTGTGTGGCGTCTTTGGAACTTCTCCGGTCTTCATCTCTTGGGGGTGTTTTTCTTATACTTTTGGTGTTTGGTTTCATGTATTTTGTGTTGTATTTCTTGATCATGAGGAACTAAACCCCAAGGTCACCGAATGTAGGTGAACCTTGGGGGTGAACTTGTGTATTTTGGATGCTTTGTTCTAATTCATTGTTTGTGGCATGTTTGTGATCCATTGCTTGGTGTTTTAATTGCTTGATATGTATAAGAACTCTATTTATCAATTGATCTAGGAAATGCTAGGTTGCATGACCATTGCCCTAGTGTTAGACTCACCAACTTTGGAAGGGAAATACATATAAATACGCCTTGACCATCGGGTATTTGTACCTCTCCACTCCTAGGGTTAAGTACCGAGTTGTTGCTTTAACCCTAGTTTGAAAAAGCTATTGTACCCTTAGCAATCGTGTGGGGATTTGGGCAGTAGAAATACCATAGTGGTGAAAATACCGTATTCCAATACCAGGACCGGATTAGGGGTCAATTTCCGTGACCATCGGTTTGGCCTAGTCTAGGGTTTTCTCGGTCCATCAACAAGAACGCGAATCTTGTCTTGTGGGCTTCGCTCTTGAAGATAGGCTCACAAACGGGTGGTGGAGAGCTTCTCCTAACTCGCTTGGAGGCCATGTGTTTGGTCGGCATCTGGTATGCATTTGATTCGCCCACCCGCAAGTGCACGGGGTCGCCAAGTAATACCCCTCACGCGAGCACGAAGGGGTCGTATTCCCAAGGGCCCGAGAATCTATTCTTACTTCCTTATCAAAATGTTGTCCAACCTAGCAATTACTTGATAGAGATAACTACAAATAATCTACGGATATAAAAAGCATGCAAATAGTAAATACAAATACGGAGGGAAATCAAGGCGAGGGAATGGTCACGGATGAGGATTCCCTCGGGGGCTACTAAAGTGCTAAGGATGCCCTAACTAGCATGCGCGTGGGTGGTTTAGACAGAGAAACCCTAAATTAGACCAACCCTATGGTCACGGTGTTTGGTTCCTAATCCGGTACGACTATTGGAATATGGAATTGCTTCCGCCCAAATCTTCCTACGATTGCAATGGGTCTAGTGGATTTCTCAAGTTAAGGTTGAAACACAATCAAGGACAACCCTAACAATTGGAGGGGTACAAATACCCGATGGTCACGGCGTATTCGTACATGTATTCCCTTCCAAGCTTTGTGAGGCTAATACTAGGGCAATGGTCATGCAACCTAGCATTGTCTAGAAATTGATACATAGAGTTGTCATACATATCAAGGCAATCAAGAACCACCAAACAAGGATCACAAACCAAGCCAAATGCATAAACTAGAAAGAAGCATCCAAATAACACAAGTTCACCTCCAAGGTTCACCTACATCCGGTGACCTTGGGGTTTAGTTGCTCATGATCACAAAGTAAGCAAGAAAATACATAAAAATAACCAAATGCATAATGAAAACACCCCCTCAAAAGATCAAGGCCGAATGACGCTTCCAAGGGCGCCACCCAAGTAGTGGCTTCCTTTGTCAATCTTCCTCTCGAATGCAAATCGAAGGCGTGGATTCATCGTGTTGTGCTCTAACCGTCGTTCTATCCTCAAGAATTGCCTCCAAAACCCGGCCTCAAGCGCCCAAAAAAAGTGGTGAAGTCAAGCTCTCCCATGACCCTGGGTTCTCCTTTTCTCAAAATGCACTCAAAACCCTTAAAAACAAGTTCCAGCGAGTTATGCTGCCCCCCATGCGGCCCTGCATGCGGGGAGAGAAAATTCCCAAGAAATCCCGAAATCGTGTAAGTTGCTACAATACCGCTACAGGTAAACTGCTACAGTGCCATGCGCAGCCTCTACTGCACCCACATGGTAGCCCGCATAAATCTCATGACCAAGTTGTTCTTCAAGTCTTCGTGCTATAGTGGTTGCTGCAGTACCCCCCGGCTCAGAAACAGTGTTTTCGATGCCGATTTCTTCTCAAATTCTGTCAACGAGCTCGAAAGGGTCTCATTGGTACCTGTAACACGAAAGAAACCAATTCAGACCAAAAATGGACGTCAACTCATATAAAAATACGCAATACATACGCCCAAATACATAGGAAATACATATGTTTAGGCATTTATCAGCATCCCTACAAGACAAGAGAACCATCATCAAGCCTAGAATTTATGAGAAAATTGCTTAATGAAGAACAAATGCTGATTTTTGGCTAGTGCTACAGTAACTTCGGGAAAATTTTGAAAGAGCTTCTTCTTGTAAAAGTGACAATCTAAATGTACAAAGCTTTGAATTCAAAACAAACAATTACAAGAAGCATTCACCATGATAACAACAAAGTTTTCCCACCATTTTAACCAATAAAAAGCTTAGAACAAGTGAGAAACTGAACTACCTTGGACTAGGGCACCAATGAGAGGATGAAGTGAAAATCAGCTAAAAGCTTGATAAAACCTTGAAAATTTCCCAAAAACTTGTTTGATAGGATGAGGAGAGTGTTTTGATGCAAAAAGAATGAAGGAAAATGGTGGAGAGATGAAGGGGAAAAGAGAAGAAGAAGAATGAAAAATGAGTGAATAGTGTAAAAGTGGGGTGAAGAAGAGGATAAAAGGGGGGTCGGGTGCCTATGCGGCCCCTTGTGCGGCCACATGACACCCCACACCCCTCTTGGTTCAGTCATACGGCCTGCTATGCGGGTGCATAGCAGGCCGCATCCCTCTCTGGCTGGCTATGCGGCCTGCTATGCAGGCGCATAGCAGGCCGCATCCCTCTCGGTTTAGGCAGGCGGCCCCTTGTGCGGCCGCATGACAGGCCGCACAAGGCTCTGGATTGATCATGCGGCCTGCTATGCGGGCGCATAGCAGGCCGCATGGATACCTGGAAACTCCCATGCTTAAGAATTGCTCAAAAATCACACAAAAGTAAAGCTGAAAACACTTATAGGCATTGAAAACTTGGCAAACCAAGCACCAACACTTAAGGAAAAATACAAAATTCATGAAACCAACGATGCAACATGATGAAATAAATTATGGAAAATGACTAAACAACCACCACAATCATGAAAATCAACAACACTCAAACTCACAAGCACCACAAAAAATACGAAAAACACTTAAACACAACAACAAGAATTAAGAAGAAAGAATAATTGCAAGGAATTGAAAGACTTGGGTTGCCTCCCAAGGAGCGCTTTTTTAATGTCTTTAGCTCGACATGTTTTACCTCAAATCATGGTGGGATAAAGGGGTGAGAGATACCTCCAATTTTCGATGAAGAATTGTTACCCAGAAAGTAGTGTTTCAACCGGTGTCCATTGACTTTGAACGTCCCATGTTGTGGGTGAGATATCTCAACGGCGCCATGAGGAAATACTTGAGTGACCGTATATGGTCCGTGCCATCATGATTTTAATTTCCCCAGGAAAAGTCTCAACCTTGCATTGAAAAGAAGTACATGATCCCCACTTTGGAAGCACTTAGGTTGCTTAATGTGGCGGTCGTGGTATTCCTTCATCTTCTCTTTGTACCGGAATGAAGTTTCATATGCCAAAGTCCGCCATTCCTCTAACTCATTCAGTTGAAATTTTCTCTTGTGACCACAGAGATGGGGGTCGAAATTGAGTTGTTTTATCGCCCAATATGCTCTGTGTTCTAATTCCACTAGCAAATGACATGCCTTTCCATATACCAGTCGATAAGGTGTTGACCCAGTAGGGGGTCTTGAATGCAGTTCTATATGCCCAGAGTGCATCCTCGACCTGGTCTTCCCAATCTTTTCGGTGGTGGTTGACAGTTTTTTCCAGGATCCGCTTCAACTCCCTGTTCAAAACTTCAAATTGACCACTTGTTTGAGGGTGATAGGCGGTCGATGTTCTGTGAGATACCCCATATTGTTTAAGTCTTTTTTCGAACTAAGAGTTATAAAAATGAGTTCCCCGGTCACTTATAATTGCCCTGGGAGTTCCAAACCTAGAGAACAATTTTTTTTTTAAAATTTCACAACCACCCTTGCATCACAAGACGAGCAGGCCTGGGCCTCCACCCAGTTAGAGACATAGTCCACTGCAACCAAGATATACTTGTTGCCTTGGGAACTAGGGAACGGACCCATGAAATCAATTCCCCATACATCAAATACTTCACAAGCTTGGTTCAAGGTTTGAGGCATTTCATCCTTTTTTGATAAATTACCCACTCTCTGACACCTATCACAATGCTGCGCTAATGATTGCGCATCCTGGAACATGGTGGGCCAATAGAATCCCGCATCAAGTGCCTTCTTAGCTGTTCTGGTCCCGCTGTAGTGGCCCCCAGCAGGTCCTGAGTGACAATGTGACAAGATGTCATGCCCCTCATCCTTTGATACACACCTTCTCACAATCTGATCGGAGTAAGTCCTGAATAGGAATGGATCCTCCCATGTATAGTGCTTCAGATCGGCGAAGAATTTTTTTCTTTATTGAGATGTGAGCCACTTCAGAAAGGTTCTTGACGCCAAATAGTTCGTAAAGTCAGCGAGCCACGGAGCCTCATCATGCTCAATCACTCGTATGCTACAAAGTTGCTCACCGGGGAAGGTGTCATTTATTTCTCCTTTTTGCAAGTCACCATCATATGGGTTTTCAAGGCGTGAAAGGTGATCAGCTGCTAAGTTTTCTGCCCCTTTTTTATCGCGTATCTCCAAATCAAATTCGTGTAACAGTAAAACCCAACGGATTAGACGAGTCTTGGCGTCAGGCTTATTCAACAGGTATTTCAATGCTGAATGATCAGTATATACAATTACCTTAGATAGCACTAAATATGACCTGAATTTATCAAATGCAAAAACGACTGTGAGCATTTCCTTTTCAGTGGTGGTGTAATTCTCCTGGGGATCATTCAAAGTTTTGCTTGCATAATAGATTGGATGGAAATGGTTGTCTCGTCGCTGCCCAAGTACGGCCCTGACTGCAAAGTCACTTGCATCACACATTAACTCAAACGGTAGACTCCAATCCGGGGAGCCCATAATCGGTGCTTCCACAAGCTTTTTCTTCAGGGTGAGGAAAACATTCATACAATCATCATTAAACTCAAAGGGGGCATCCTTCTCAAGCAGCTTTGTGAGCGGTCGAGTAATTGATGAAAAGTCCTTCACAAACCTTCGATAAAGCCCACGTGCCCCAAGAAGCTTCTGATCGCCTTAACTGAAGTAGGAAGGGGAAGTTTTTCGATAGTTGCGACTTTTGCCCTGTCCACCTCGATCCCCTTCTGTGAGATTTTATGCCCGAGCACTATGACTTCCTTAACCATAAAGTGACATTTTTCCCAACTGAGTACCAAATTAGTTTCCTCGCATCTGTCCAACACTCGTTCTAAATTTCTAAGGCATAGCTCGAATGAATCACCGAAGACTGAGAAGTCATCCATAAATACTTCCATAATATCCTCCACCATATCTTCAAAAATTGCCATCATGCATCTCTGAAATGTCGCCGGTGTATTGCATAACCCGAAAGGCATACGACGGTATGCGAATGTGCCATAGGGACAAGTGAAAATTGTTTTCTCCTAATCTTCTGGGGCAATGGGAATCTAAAAATACAAGGAGAGACCATCCAAGAAACAGTAATAAGAATGTCCCGCTAGTCGCTCAAGCATCTGATCAATGAAGGGTAAGGGAAAGTGATCTTTCCTGGTGGCGTCATTAAGTTTCCTATAGTCAATGCATATCCTCTGATAAACACCTAAATATACGTATTTTCTTCATATGCGGGCATATGTATTGCATATTTTTATATGAGTTGACGCCCGTTTTTGGTCTTAATTGGTTTCTTTCGTGTTATAGGTACCAATGAGGCCCCAGCGAGCTTAATTACAGAATTGTAGAAGAAATCGGCATCGAAAACACAGTTTCTAAGCCCGGGAGCACTGTAGCAACCACTGTAGCATGAAGACTTGAAGATCGGCTGGGTCAGGAGGTTCATGCGGGCGCATTACAGGCCGCATATGGTACTGTAGCCGGGGTTACTACAGCAAAGTACTGTAGTGGCACTGTAGCAACTTACGCGACTTTGGGATTTCTCGGAAACTTTCTCTCCCCTCATGGGAGGCAGCATAACTCACTGGAATTCGTTTTTAAGGGTTTTATTGAGCATTTTGAGGTGGGGACCTAGGTTTTGGGAGAGCTTCACTTCACCATTTTCCTTGGGAGCTTGAGGTCGGGTTTTGGAGGCAATTCTTGAGGAGAGAACGACGGGGAGAGTACGACACGACGAATCCACGCCTTCGATTTGCATTTGAGAGGAAGATTGACAAAGGAAACCACTCCTTGGGTGGCATCCTTGGAAGCGTCACTCGGTCTTGATCTTTTGAGGGGGTGTTTTCATTATGCATTTGGTTGTTTTTATGTATTTTCTTGCTTACTTTGTGATCATGAGCAACTAAACCCCAAGGTCACCGGATGTAGGTGAACCTTGGGGGTGAACTTGTGTTATTTGGTTGCTTCTTTCTAGTTTATGCATTTGGCTTGGTTTGTGATCCTTGTTTGGTGGTTCTTGATTGCCTTGATATGTATGAGAACTCTATGTATCAATTCCTAGACAATGCTAGGTTGCATGACCATTGCCCTAGTGTTAGGCTCACCAAGCTTGGAAGGGAATACATGTACGAATACGCCGTGACCATCGGGTATTTGTACCCCTCCAATTATTAGGGTTGGCCTTGATTGTGTTTCAACCCTAACTTGAGAAATCCACTAGACCCATTGCAATCGTAGGAGGATTTGGGCGGAAGCAATTCCGTATTCCAATACTCGTACCAGATTACGGACCAAACACCATGACCATCTGGTTGGTCTAATTTAGGGTTTCTCGGTCTAAACCACCCACGTGCATGCTAGTTAGGGCATCCTTAACACTTTGGTAGCCCCCGAGGGAATCCTCATCCGTGACCATTCCCTCACCTTGATTTCCCTCCGTATTTGTATTTACTATTTGTATGCTTTTTATATCCGTAAATTATTTGTAGTCATCTCTATCAAGTAATTGGTAGGTTGGACAACATTGTGATAAGGAAGTAAGAATAGATTCTCGGGCCCTTGGGAATATGACCCCCTCATGTTCGCGCGAGGGGTATTACTTGGCGACCCCGTGCAATTGCGGGTGAGCAATCAAGTTTTTGGCGCCGCTGCTGGGGACCCACAAGGAATATTCGAAAAACTTAAAGCGTGTTGATTTGACCATTTTATTTTATTTTTTCGTTTTACCATTCTTGTTTATACTTCATCATTTCATCTTTTGCTCGTTTTGACTTAAGTTATTTTGCGAGGTACCCATCTTATGACATGGGTGGGACAAGCAACTCTAGTTGAGCCCGACGATGAGATCGAACGCACTTTGCATCAACGGTTGAGAGAGGTTACCGAGAGTTCGAGGCAACAGGAAGTTCGGGTCGAGTCTAGTGAACCATCAGTTATAGCCGAACGAAGGAGAACTCTATCCAATTTTGAGAGACCACAGTTCACCAGGGAGGAATTCAGTGTGCAAGCACCCTCAATCCCAGCGAATAACTTTGAGATCAAGGTGAGCACAATAGCGATGATACAAAACTCAGTTCAGTTTGATGGACTTCCTGATGAGGACCCGCATGCCCATCTATCCCGTTTCCTGCAGATTTGCTCTACCTTCAAGATCAATTCTGTGTCAGATGAAGCAATCAGACTGCGATTGTTTCCATTCAGTTTGAGGGGAGCAGCTTACAGATGGCTCACTTCCTTAGCTCCCGGGTCCATTACCACCTGGAAGGAAATGGTTGAGAAATTCTTGGCCCGGTATTTTCCACCGAGCAAGGCCGCGAGATTGAGACAAGATATCTCCTCTTTCAGACAAGGGTATTCGGAAACCCTTTTTGAGGCACACAAGCGGTTCAAAGATTTGTTACATAGGTTCCCTCACCATGGCTTCCCTGCTTGGATGCGAGTGCAGATGTTCTGTAATGGCTTGAATTATACCGTGAGGCAACTCATTGACGCCACGGCGGGTGGTTCCTTGAGTGACAAGCTCCCTGAGGAAGCTGAGAAATTGATTGAGAACATGGCAAGCAATGAGTGCCACTGGAGCACTCGGCAAAAAGGACCAAGGGTTGCTGGCCTGTTCAAGGTGAATGAGACTACCGCATTGACGGCAAAGGTTGAGGCCTTATCGAAGAATGTCACCGATAAAACGCGGCAGTCAGCGCATTGATGTAGAAATTTGATCAGTTCATGTTGGGGTCTAGTTCTACCGCTAAGGCAGTGATGTCCTGTGATACTTGTGGTGTAGGATATGCAACTTCACAGTGCCCCATATTTATTGCTCCCTCTGCACCCGTGGAATCGGTGGATTATGTTGGTGGAGGACCTCAGGGACCGGGGAATCAATACGGTAATAGCTATAACTCGTGGTGGAGGAATCCCCCGAACATGTCATGGAACCAAGGCCAGTCTCAGCAGAGACCTCCACACTCCCAGGGCTCCCAATTTCAGCCTCAGCAGGTTCAAGAGAAGAAATACTCAACTGAGGATGTATTGGCACGATTCATGATCACCACGGAGGCAAAATTCCAGAATGTGGATAAGAGGTTCGATGACTTTGGCACTATATTGAGAAATGTCCAAGCCTCTATTCAGTCTCTTGAAACCCAGGTGGGACAGCTTGCTAGGGCACAATCAGACAAACCTTCAGGTAGAATGCCGAGCAACACTGAATGCAACCCGAGGGAACCCTTAAAAGCGTTGACACTGAAGAGTGAAAAATAGTTGGAGGCAAGGACTGGGGATAGTCCAAGTGCCTTCAATGATAGGGTAGCCGCCCGGGAAGACCCTAAGTCGAGTAGTGATGCAATTGATGAGACTGAGGAAAAACACAACGGAATTGCTCCAAGTTCTTCGCCTAAGAAGGAACCCGAGTATAAACCTGTGGTACCATATCCTTCTAGGCTCAAGCAAGATAAGGAAGATGCCCAATTCAAGAAATTTATCAACATCTTTAGGCAGCTTCACATAAATATCCCCTTGGTCGAGGCCCTTTCCCAAATGCCAAGGTATGCTAAATTCATGAAGGACCTCCTCACCAATAAGAGGAAGCTTGAAGACTTAGAGATTATAACTTTATCGGGAAATTGCTTTGCCGTTATCCAAAAGAAATTACCCAAGAAGCTCAATGATCCGGGTAGTTTCATTATCCCTTGTGTGATCAGGGATGGAGTACAAGAAAGCGCCTTGGCCGACTCGGGAGCTAGCATAAAGGTTATGCTGTATAACTTGTTCTTGAGGTTGGGGTTAGACAACTTGAGACCCACACGGATGACTTTGCAACTTGCAGATCCTTCAATGCGAAGACCCCGGGGAATTGTTGAAGACGTTCTTGTTTGAGTTGTAAGCTAATCATCCCAGTTGACTTTGTAATTCTAGATGTGGATGATGATGTGGAGGTCCCCTTGATCCTCGGGCGTCCATTTCTTAATACCGCCGGTGCACTAATTGATGTAAAAGGAGGAAAAATGACTTTGAGGGTTGGGGACGAACAAGTGGTCTTCACCCTCCCCGAAGCAATGAAGCGTACACTTGATCACGATGATACTTTATATTTCACGGATACTATTGATGTGATTATCTCTGATTGTGTGCAGGAAGTCCTCGCTTTGAACCCCTTGGAGGAGTACTTTGAAGATTTCGGAGATGATGTTGTGAATGATGAGCTTCCCCCTCCACCATTACAACAACTAGCGCAAGTAGAGGTTAAATCTTCACCACATTCCAATGAGAAGAGAACCTTGAAGAAGTTATGGAGGAAGAGAAAAGAAAAGCAAAAGCAGGAGATGAATATCTCTACGATGCCACCCGAGGAAGTTGACCGCTTATTCTTTGATGACAGCAGGAAATTCAAGATCTTTTCATGTCTCTCATTGAACTTTCTGGGTAACATTTCTTCATCGAAAAATGGAGGTATCTCTCACCCCTTTATCCCACCATGAGTTGAGGTAAACCACGTCGAGCTAAAGACATTAAAAAAGCGCTTCTTGGGAGGCAAACCAAGTCTTTCAATTCATTGCATTTATTTTTCTTCTTAGTTGTTGTTGCTGTGTTTGTGTGTTTTTCGTATTTTTGTGGTGCTTGTGAGTTTGAGTGTCATTGATTTTTGTGATTGTGGTGGTTATTTAGTCATTTTCTCTAATTTATTTTATCATGTTGCACCATTGGTTTCATGATATTTGTATTTTTCCTTGAGTGTTGGTGCTTCAATTTCCACGTTTTCAATGCCTATAAGTGTTTTCGGCTTTACTTTTGAGTGCTAGGTTGAGTACGATGTTCGGTTTGATAGTTTTTTGAGCCATTCTTAAGCTGGGAAGTTTCCAGGCACCCATGCGGCATGCTGTGCGCCCGCATAGCAGGCTGCGTCACCAACTAGAGCCTTGTGCGGCCTACCATGCAGTCGCACAAGGGGTCGCATGCCCAAACCGAGAGGGCTACGGCCTGCTATGCGGCCGCATAGCAGGCCGCATGGCCAGCCAGAGAGGGATGCGGCCTGCTATGCGCCCGTATAGCACGCCGCATGGCCAAACCGAGCCGCATGCGGGATGCCATGCGGCCGCACAGGGGACCGCATAGGCACCCGACCACCTTTTTCTCCTCTCTTCACCCCACTTCCTCACTATTCACTCAATTTTCATCATTCTTCTTCTCTTCTCCTTCATCTCTCCACCATTTTCCTTCATTCTTTTTGCATCAAAACACTTTCCCCTTCCTAGCAAACGAATTTTTGGTAGCTTTTCAAAGTTTTATCAAGCTTTAAGCCGATTTTCACTTCTTCTTCTCATTGGTGCATTAGTTGAAGGTATAATCATTTCTCACTCATTCTAAGGTTTTTAATGGTTGAAATGATGGGAAAACTTTGTGGTTATCATGGTGAATGCTTCTTGTAATTGTTTCTCTTGAATTCAAAGCTTCGTACATTTAGATTATCATTTTTACAAGAAGAAACTCTACCAAAATTTTCCCAAAATTACTGTAGCACTGGCCAAAAATCAGAATTTGTTCTTCATTAAGCAATTTTCTCATAAATTCTTGGCTTGATGATGGTTCTCTTGTCTTGTAGGGATGCCGATCAAACACATGGCCTCGAAGCAAGTTAGGAGAAGCTCTCCACCACCCGTTTGCGAGCCTACCTTCAAGAGCGAAGCCCACAAGACAAGATTAGGGACCAAACACCGTGACCATCGGGTTGGTCTAATTTAGGGTTTCTCGGTCTAAACCACCCACGTGCATGCTAGTTAGGGCATCCTTAACACTTTGGTAGCCCCAGAGGGAATCCACATCCGTGACCATTCCCTCGCCTTGATTTCCCTCAGTATTTGTATTTACTATTTGCATGCTTTTTATATCCGTAGATTATTTGTAGTCATCTCTATCAAGTAATTGCTAGGTTGGACAACATTGTGATAAGGAAGTAAGAATAGATTCTCGGGCCCTTGGGAATACGACCCCTTCGTGCTCGCGCAAGGGGTATTACTTGGCGACCCCGTGCACTTGCGGGTGAGCAATCATCCTCCAACCTGTGACAGTCCTGGTAGGAACAAGTTCATTCTTTTCATTAGCAATAACTGTCATCCCTCCTTTCTTTAGTACCACTTGAACTAGCCTTACCCATGCACTGTCAGAAATGGGGTAAATAATACCTGCATCCAAAAGTTTAATGACTTCGTTCCTCACAACCTCTTTCATGTTAGGGTTGAGCCTCCGTTGGGGAATAGCCCGAGGTCGATGATTGTCCTCCATGAGAATCTTATGAGCGCAGAAAGATGGACTGATTCCCCTGATATCTGCGATCTTCCACGCAATCGCCTTTTTGTGTTTGTTGAGCACATTAAGAAACTACTCCTTCTGCCTAGCAGTAAGATCTTAAGCAATAATGACCGGAAGTTTGGACCCTTTTTCCAAGAAAGCATATTCCAGGTGTTCGGGGAGAGGCTTCAACTCTAATTCTGGGGGTTCCTTAATTGATGACTTCTGCTTCACATAATCCCCCAGGCTAGACTGTTCAGTTTCACTGTTGTCCTGCACTTGTGGGCGATAAATGTCCAACACATCGTTCACACACCGAAACACACCTTCAATCACATCTGCATTATCCTCTGGTACATGGGTAGCTGCCACGGAATTGCCAGTCCAAGATTGATCTACTACACATTCAATAGGTACCAAAGAATCAGTAGGAGGGACAATGTCTCTCCTTAGGTTATGATTATCAGCTGCATAAATTGATTATTCCTCAGTGGTTTCCATAAATCGGTTGAACATGGCCTCGGCCCCTTCTGTTTCGTAAATTGAAGCGGCACTGGCCTCCACTGGCGGTCTCATCCACTGATTATTGCTAGGGTGAATCTCATCCCACCTGCATGGTGCGCTTGACAGAGAGAAATATGGTTCCTGTGAATAGTAATTGTAAACCCAAGGGTTAGTCGAAGCATTGTCGAAAGAAAGAAAAAGAAATATGTACAAAAACAGTAGAACCCACTAAAAGAGATTAAAGGTGAGGCAAGTAAAATGAAATGATGGAATATGGACAAGAATAGCGAAAGTGAATAAAATAAAAAAGGTCAAATCAACACGTTTTAAGTGTTCCAAATATTCCTCGTGGGTCCCCGGCAACGACGCCAAAAACTTGGTGCGTGCGTTCGCTTACCCGCAAGTGGGGATGCCACCTCTTTTTCCTTTGTCGCTCCTTCCTCTATCCCACGACCTCGGGTGTCTCTTGGGTCTTCTCTAGAGGAAGATTTCTCTCGACCTCTTTTCCACTCCTCAAGGTGATTGCCTTCAATTGCTCTCTCAGATTGGTCTCCGTGTTACTAGGCAAACTACCTTGAGGTTTTTCCGCCAAGGTCTTCGCAATTTGCCCCACTTGATTCTCCAAATTGTGTAAGGAGACGGTGTGATTGCGAAGTGTAGCTTCCACTGATTGGAACCTAGCATCTGATGAAGCAACAAACCTTGTGAGGGCTTTCTCAAGATCGGACATCTTCCCTTCTAGCCCGGTCACTCGGCTTTCCAAGTTCGGTGCTTGTTGTCCGTGAAATCCCGATGGTGTGTTGTTCTTTTGTTGTGACTGCCCTTGATTGCTCCATGAGAAATTTGGATGGTTCTTCCACCCTTGGTTGTAGGTACCACTATACAGGTTACCTTGGCCTTGTCCTCTATAAGCATTACCCACAAAATCGGCCTGTTCCATCGTACTAGTGGCTCCAATAGCGATCGGACAATCACTCGAAGCGTGACCTCCGCCACAACCATTACAGGTAGTAATGGTAGCAACTCTTGGTGAAGTTAGAACATCCAACTTCTTACTTAGTGATTCCACTTGTGCCGCCAAAGCTGTAACTGCATCAACCTCATGAATTCCGGCCACCTTCTTTCGGTCCCTTGTGTTCCATTGATAGCTATTCATAGCCATCTCTTCTATAAGGTGCCGGGCTTCACCGGGAGTCTTGCTTCCTAGAGCCCCTCCTGCCGCCGTGTCTACTAGTTGCTTGGTGCTTGGATTCAACCCGTTGTAGAAGGTGTGGATGATCATCCACTCGGGGAATCCATGTTGCGGGCACTTCCGAAGGAGCTCTTTGAACCTATCCTATATCTCGAATAGAGACTCTAATTCCATTTGCATGAAGGATGAGATCTCATTCCGGAGCCTCGCTGATTTTCCCGGAGGGAAATACCTAGCCAAGAACGCCTCGGCCATCTCCTCCCATGTAGTAATAGATGCTCTCGGTAATGAATGTAGCCAATGTCATGCTTTTCCCTTCAATGAAAATCTGAAGGCTCTCAACCTAATTGCGTCGTCCGTTACTCCATTGATCTTCAACATGTCGCACACTTCAAGAAAGTTCTCAAGATGGTTGTTGGGATCTTCATCGGCCAACCCATTAAATTATGCCTACTATTGCAACATTTGAATAAATGATGGCTTCAACTCAAAGTTGTTCGCGGTGATTGGGGGCCTCACAATGCTTGATTGGGTCCCCATTACCGTGGGTCTAACAAAATTGGACAACGTCCTTTGTTGTTTGTTTTGTTCTGGCATTGCTTCTGACCCTTTTGAATCTATGCTGGCTTGCTTGGACTGTTCTTCCACAGGCTCTTTCCCTTTACGATGCGTTCTTCTTCCAATATCTGGGTCTCCTTCAACAAGAATTGAAGGGTTCCCACTGGTCATAACCTGAAGCCAACACAAACAAAAGAAAAAATAAGAACAATGATAGATAAAGAAAGTGTGAAATAGATAATGAAGTGAATAACTAAAATAGCAAAAATAAGTATTAAAAATATGCCTATTCCCCGGCAATGGCGCCAAAAACTTGACACGACCCTTTGCGTGTATCCCGCAAGTGCACGGGCTTGTCGAAGTAATAAAATTACCCTGGTGAGTGGGTAGTCGAATCCATAGGGAATAGAGATTTAAAACACAAGAATTCGCTATTTAGTTATGCGGCGTACGAAAAGTAATAATCGGAGTGATGAGTAAATTTATGGAAGCAATTAGAATAAAAAGACAAGAAAGTAAATAGAGAGATGAAAGACAAGAGAAAAGCAAGTAGAAGCTAAAAAAGAAAGACTAGCAATGGATGAGATAGGGTATCCGGATAAGCTACCTCTAGGACTTATACTTCTAGTGCAAGACTATGCTATTATACTTTCCTATTGATGTTAATTGAGTCAAGGATATCCTTAAACTCACGGTCCAAAAACTTAAGGTCAACCATGACTAACCCCAACATTATGTCCCGGTATTAGGATTCACTACGACCCTTGACTCTTGTTGACCTGTCAACTAAGCCCCAGCGGAGTCTATCTTCCTAACCCTAACACTACGTGGGATTGCTTTAAGCTCTAGGGATTCCTAGTGATAAAACCTGTTCCTCTATGTAGTTCTAACCCTTTGGTCCTGGTGGAAGAACCCTACTCTAGATTGAGCCCTAACACTCTATCTTGACCGCTAATTAACCAAGGAAACGGAGGTAGGGAGAAATCACACCGGAATAAAAAGGGGTACATCGCTACCTCACAACTCTCCCTCTCAACCCTCTTCAATCTTAAGGAGTCTAACCCTATAGGAGTTGTCACACCTCCAAAGGATAACCTAGATTGCTCTCAACCTTAGTGTCACGGCTAAGGGAAAAACAATAGCACAAGATAATTAAAATTGAAACTCGATTTATTCATCACTATTGGAAAAACACAATAGCAATCTCATAGAAACATAATAATCCTAGGGTTTTACAAGTCCGAATACCCACGAGGGGTTTAGCTCCTCATGGAGCTATACATGTTGATCAAAATATGAAAGAAAGAATAAAGTAAAAGCATTGATGAAAACCCCCTCGCGTATGGTGTGGCCGTGGTCTTGTGAGGCCGTCGAACATCGATGTCGATGCTGATGATGCGCTCCAATCCTCCACAAAGTCCTCTCTGAAACCCTAGCCGCACTCTCCAGAAGTTCGGGAGAAAGATAGGTCAAAAAGATTAAAAAAAAGTCTCCAAATCGGGCTTTTAATAGGCTGAGTGCAGCTTTAAATTTGGACTTATCGGGACTTCACACGGCCGTGTGGAATTAACACACGGGCGTGTGAAGTTTCTGTCTGCTGAAAAATTAATTCACATGGCCGTGTGTTAATTCCACACGCCCGTGTGAATTCTCAGAAATTCTGAAATTCGGCCGAAAGTGAACAGTATCTTGCTACAGTAGTTCGCTACAGTGCAAGCTACAGTGCTGCTGCAATACTTGACGAAAACGCTCCCGAATCCATCATTCTTCATTGAGGCTATTGAATTGGGCACACAATCAATGGTAGATCGTGCCGATTGGTTCAAGTCTCCTTTTTGGCGAAGTTCTCCTAAGCTACACGAGTTAGACTTGTTGTGAATGTGACTGCCTTTGTGCCCCTCCAAGGGAGGTTGGCACATACTCATAAGTCTAGGCTCGTGCATTGTTCCTTGCTTGGTCCGAAAACCTCCCAACAACGGCAAACACGATCTAACTTCGTTCTTCTTCTCCAAATTGGCTCCACAAACCTACAATGCATAAAAATACACAAATGCACACTATTTAGTTAGAAAATCTGATAAAAGATATGTTCATTGTAAGATAATAACGTTTCATGTTACTATAACACAAGCACTTATCAAACTTCCCCGCACTTAAGCTTTTGCTTGTCCTCAAGTAAAAATAAAACGTGGAAATACTTGGGAAGAACAATTGAAAGTGCTCGGCCTTAGGTTCACCAAAAGTATGCAAAGGGAGCATTCTACAAGAAAAGGGAAATCAAAACATCGCATAAGGATATCTTTGCTCTAGCTAAAAACACGAACCAAAAGAGTCAATCAACTCGAAAATGTGTAAGTGTGTGTGAACTGACTCAAGACAACCCAAAGAGTACTCCTCAAACTCTTATTAAGAAGGACTTATTTATGTATGAAAAGTAAGAGAGAAAATAGTAGCTTCACACATCCTCGAAGGTAGCCCTTTCCTAGGCGGCCGCCAAAGGTGGCTTTCACTCTTTCGAGGATTTAGCTCTTTCTACCGGGGTAGTAGCTTTCACGCATTCCATGAGATAGTTCTTTCTCTCATTAGGGCATAACTTGTATCTGACTTATAAGAGTAGCTACGTACTTCATGGGTGGTAGCTCTTTCCACCTCAAATGCATACATAAAACAAAACAACTATTCACAAACTCATATATTTTTTTCTTTTTCGCTTTTCCATATTATTATTACGTTTTTTTTATATATTCATTTTCCAAAGTAAAGCTAAGAACGATGATAAACTTTTCCTTAAAAACTTCAAGATCGAGTTTCCAAAAGATCCCAAGAGTAAGTTGTGCAATATAAGATAATCGAGCCAATATTCCCTAAAAATTCAAGTAAAAAGTAGAGCATGATAGAATACAATGTTAAAAATTCTCCTAAACTCTAAGAATACAAATGTTGCAACTAAGGTGAACAACCATAGGCTACATGAGCATGAGTAATTGAACGCTCAAGTAAAGGTGTGTGCAATGTGAATTCCACTCCACACTTAAGATGTACATTGTCCCCAATGCACGCATACAAGCACAATAAAAATAAAATAATGAAAAAAATTAATGTGGAAGTGGGCAATTGAAAAATTACTCCCCTGAACTCCAAGTATTTGTGTTTGATGGAGCTAGGTTCATTGAGAGTTGAGTCTCAACGGTTTTGTGGAGCACACAAGGTCCCCTGACAGTGCCTATGACTATTCCTCAAATTTCTTAAATCGAAGACCATCTGCAGATATACGCAAGGGTTTAGTATAGCTCAAGAAAAACCAAAACAAAGCTTGAGTATATAAATATATGAAAATGAAATACAACTCGAGACAAAATAAAAGAAAAATAAAAGCAAACCCCAGAAGAAGAGTCCTTTCTGGGTACTACAAGTCCAATAGAATATGAAAAAAAAAGTGCAACAGAAAATAAAAATAAAAATAAAACTACGACGCCTCAGCGTCGTTGTCCTGCTGTGGACCCTCTGATGCTGCTGGTGCTGCTGGTGCTGGTGGATCTGCTGCTAATGGAGACGGAGGTGGAGTCGGTGATGGGACCCGTCGGGGTTGCACCACATATCGCTCGAACAACTGGCTAACCTTGGCCAGCTGTGCCGATATCTGAGTGAACTGTAACGCCTGAGTGGCCATCAAGTCGGCAAACTCTGCTGTCTGTGCGGCCCTCATCTCAGCTAACTCCGCCTGCATGACACCCACAGCACTCTCGAGGCACTCTCGAGGCACTCGACCCTGTCCTGTCCTCGAGATGGAGAGAAGATATGCACTGGAGGTGGCTCCGGTGCTGTGGGTGGTGCCTCGGCCTCGGCCTGCCCTGGAGGTGGCTCCAGTGCTGCCTGGGACCCCTTGGCCTGGTCTGGCTCTGTAGACTCTGAGTGGGGGATGATCAGTGTATAAACTCCTGGTCCTGATCTGCGGACCATCCCCATCAGTCTCAATGTATCTCGAGTAAGTAGGACTGGTCTAGCAATCTTCTCGAACCCACGCACCCCGTCTCTGAGTCCCAGGCCTATGATAAGGCATATGATGTAAGGGCCTGCAAAGATAACTCCAACACTGGGGTACTGGCCCTTGTGGCGCATTTACTCAACCAGAATGTGCCCCAGATGGAGTGGCTCTCTCTGTACCATGGAGTGTAAGTAGAGCAGCTCCTGTCTACTCAACACCCTTGTGTTATCCCCTCTGCCGCTCACCGACCTGCTTAGTATAGCATGGATGTACCTGTACACTGGCCGTAAAGAAATGTCGCCTTCGAAACCCCCGGCTCATACTGCCCATCCCCGCACAACATCCTGTAGACACTCTGAGGTGTCAGCGTCCCTGGGTAATCTGTGGGCAGAAGCGTGTACTCCTCGATCTCGGTAAATACCTGATCATAAAGGCCCATCACGATCGAGAACTGGGTGATACTCAGGCTGAAGTGTTGACCGAGGGCACAAAACTGGATCGTCTCGCCATTTGTAAAATTATCGTACCCTCGGTAGAACTCAAAAGTCGATAAGACCTCGAGTGTGAGTGCTCGAATCGCTGGCTCTCAGATCGATAGCAAATGGCCCCAACTGCCAACTTCTAGTAGCTCCTCAACCCCAGTAGCTATAGCGTCTCCCCCCTGTATGTCTCCCAATGTACTCAAGTCCGGGTAGCGCGACTGTCCAAATCGGAGCACTGATAACTTTTTGAATCTTTCCCTGTGATCCGGTAAATCAAAGTCCATCTCCTCAGGGGGCGGGGTAGGCTCACGGGGCCACTTCCCTGCTTGCTTCTTGGCCATAGAAGGCATCTCTGCAAAGTTACAAAAGAAAAATAGTTAAAAACAGTTCAAGAACACAATCTGCAGAAATCCACACGGCCGTGTGGAAATTCCACATGCCCGTGTGGAATTTCTGGCGGACAGAGCCTCATGGCCGTGGGGCTAGAAACCAAAATTTACACTCAAATTCATTCTAATTTCACGGTAAACACGTTCGCATATATTTATATCATTCAATCTAATCAAAATCATCTAAAAGAACGAATCAAATGAAGAATTTGATGAAGAAAAGGTGTTTGAAGTCCTTACCGCCGGAGTGAATGAAGAAACCTCAAAATCGGCCGGAAAACTCGAAAAGAAATCTCAAAGAATGTCGGAATTAGCTGGGGAAGTGAAAGAGAAGGTCGGGGAGTGTTTTGGAGTGGAAGACAAAAGAGATACGAGTGAATTCCAAAAGAAACCGCTCGGCTTTTGAAATTCTCGGAATTCACACTGCGGTGTGACAATACCACACGGCCGTGTACCTATACATTTAGGGTTCACAATGGCCAGCACACGCCCCTGTGTGCACTCTGGTTACTTTCTAGACTATCCCACACGGGCGTGTGTTAATTCTACACGCCCGTGTGCCTTTACGAGAGACTTCACAGGGGCTGGTACACGTCCTTGTGGATTCACGGGAACCACAGAAGGTCTTTGGAAAATGTCACACGGCCGTGTGGAAATTCCACACGCCCGTGCGCTCATCCTAGCCAAGAACACAAGGCAAGCCACAGGGGCTCCCACACGCCCCTGTGACTTCTCTGGTTAGTCCCGAGAACTCTAAGTGTTCCACACGCCCGTGTAAATAATAAACACGGCCGTGTGCCTTTCACAAGCCCTCCCACAGGGGCAGCCACACGCCCCTGTGGTTTCTAGGGAAAAAGAGAGGTTTCTGCAGAGTTTCACACGGCCGTGTGGAATTACCACAAGACCGTGTGTCATAACACAGGGTTTTCTCACAGGGGTACCCACACGCCTCTGTGGACTCTCAGGAAAAAGAGTTTAAGGTATGCAGAATCTCACACGACCGTGTGGAAATTACACACGGCCGTGTGCCCCTTCTGAGGTTTTTCACAGGGGCAAGGTCACGCCCCTGTGTCCTATCGGGCTGAGCCCTATTTGGTAACACACGGCCGTGTGTTAATTACACACGGCCGTGTGATTTCTCTGGTTTACTTAGAAAAATTCACAGACTCATGGATAAAATTTAGAAACATAAATACGATACTTGGAGCCTGTAAAAACTATCAAAACACGACCAAATACCATGGAAAACATGCTCAACCGACTCAAACTTTATCAATTATCATTTAGGCACACGAAAACATCATCAATCAAAAATTTATTGCAGCACATGCATTGAAAATATTAGGACACCAACTAAAGTTTTTATTCATCTAAAATTAAACTAAACTAGACTAGATCCTAGAAAAGCATATAAAGCCTTGGGTTGCCTCCCAAGAAGCGCTTGTTTAACGTCACTTAGCTTGACGTACCTGGCTTACCTTATGGAGGTTCATGAATGAAGGTTGACCTCTTTCCTACAACCTGAAAACATGCATTACATAACCTTTGTAGAATAGAGGGAGAGTTAGCGATTCTGTTACCACACAAGGGTGAACCACCCTTACTCCGTTCCTGCTCATCCCCATTGTTCTTGGGTTTTTTCGTGTGGCGCCTCCTTGCTCTCTTCATCCTTCTCCTCATCTTTTTCATGACTCCTGGGTTCGGCTTGACTTCCTTCTCGACTAAACCAAGTGAAAACACTTCTTTCTTGTTCTCCAACCTTCATACGGAATCGGGTTCAATATTTCCTGAACATAATCATCAATTAGTTCATTGGTAGTGTCAAGAAAATATAAAGTATCATCAAAGTCAAGAGAGTGTCTCATGGCTTCGGCGAGGCGGTATGTAAGCTTGTCTTCTCCCACTCGCAATGTGAGCTCCCCGCCGTCCATGTCAATCAATGCCTTAGAAGTGCGCAAGAACGGCCTTCCAAGGATCAATGGGACCTCAACATCCTCATCGACATCTAACACCACGAAGTCAACAGGAAATATGTATTTGTCGACTTTCACCAACACGTCTTCCACAATTCCTCTCGGATGCCTCACTGATCGGTCCGCGAGTTGAAGTGTCATCCGAGTGGGTCTAGGCTCGCCCAAGCCTAGCTTTTTGAAGAATATGTAGTGCATGACATTGATGCTTGCTCCCGAGTCGGCCAATGCCATTTCTTCACCCAAGTTGCCAATGTTACATGGTATTATGAAACTCCCGGGATCTTTTCTCTTGCTCGACATGTTCTTTTGCAATACGGCCGAGCAATTGGCATCAAGGACCACAGATGCACTCTCCTCTAATTTCCTCTTGTTGGTCAAGTGGTCCTTCAAGAACTTCGCATACTTGGGCATTTGGGCTAATGCTTCTGCAAATGGTATGTTTATGTGCAACTGCTTGAAAATTCCCAGAAATTTCTTGTATTGTTCGTTCTCTTGGTCATTTTTCAATCGTGAAGGATAGGGGATCCTTGGCTTGTAGGGGGGGGGATGCCACCTCTTTCTCCTTTGTCGTCCCTTCCTCTTGTGTCTTTTCTAGAGGGAGATTTCTCTCGACCTCTTTTCCACTCCTCAAGGTAATTGCCTTCAATTGCTCCCTCGGATTGATCTCCGTATTACTAAGCAAACTACCTTGAAATCTTTCCGCTAATGTCTTCACAATTTGCCCCATTTGATTCTCCAAGTTGTGTAGGAAAGCGGTGTGATTACGAAGTGTAGCTTCCGCCGATTGGAACCTAGCATCCGACGAAGCAATAAACCTCTTGAGGGCTTTCTCAAGATCGGTCATCTTCCCTTCTAGCCCGGTCACTCGGCCTTCTAAATTCGGTGCTTGTTGGCCTTGAAATCCCGGTGGTGTGTTGTTCCTCTATTGCGACTGCCCTTGATTGCTCCATGAGAAGTTTGGGTGGTTCTTCCACCCCGGGTTGTATGTACTACTATACGGGTTGCCTTGGCCTTGTCCTCTGTATGTATTACCCACAAAATCAGCCTGTTCTACCGTACTAGTGCCTCCAATAGCAATCCGACAGTCATTCGAAGCGTGACCTCCCCCACATCCATTACAAGTAGTAATCGCCGCAACTCTTGGTGAAGTTAGAACATCCAACTTCTTACTCAATGATTCCACTTGTGCCGCCAAAGATGTAACTACATCAATCTCATGAATTCCGGCCACCTTCTTTCGGTCCCTTGTGTTCCATTGATAGTTATTCATAGCCATCTCTTCAATAAGGTGTCGGGCTTCATTAGGAGTCTTGCTTCCTAGAGTTCCTCCTGCCGCCGCATCTAGAAGTTGCTTGGTACTTGGATTCAACCCGTTGTAGAAAGTATAAATGATCATCCACTCGAGCAATCCATGTTGCGGGCACTTACGTAGGAGCTCCTTGAACCTATCCCATGTCTCGAATAGAGACTCCAATTCCATTTGCATGAAGGATGAGATCTCATTCCGGAGCCTCGCTGATTTTCCCAGAGGGAATACCTAGCCAAAAAGGTCTCGGCCATCTCCTCCCAAGTAGTGATGGATGCTCTCGGTAATGAATGTAACCAATGCCTTGATTTTCCCTTCAATGAAAGTTCTCAAGATGGTTGTTGGCATCTTCATCGGCCAACCCATTAAACTGTGCAGACTATTGCAACATTTGAATGAACGATGGCTTCAACTCAAAGTTGTTCATGGTGATTGGGGGCCTCACAATGCTTGATTGGGTCCCCATTACCGCAGGTCTAGCAAAGTCGGACAACATCCTTTGTTGTTCGTTTTGTTCTGCCATTGCTTCTGACCCTTCTGAATCTATACTGGCTTGCTTGGATTATTCTTCCACAGGTTCTTTCCATTTATAATACGTTCTTCTGCCAATATCCGGGTCTCCTTCAACAAGAATCAAAGGGTTCCCGTGGGTCATAACTTGAAGCCAACACAAAGAAAAGAGAAATAAGAACAATGATAGATAAAGAAAGTGTGAAATAGAATACGAAGTGAATAACTAAAGTAGCAAAAAAAGTATAAAAAATATGCCTATTCCTCGGCAACGGCGCCAAAAACTTGACACGACCCCTTGCGTGTATCCCGCAAGTGCACGGGCTTGTCGAAGTAATAAAATTACCCTGGTGAGTGGGTAGTCGAACCCACACGGAATAGGGATTTAAGACACAAGAATTCGCTATTTAGTTGTGCGGAGTACGAGAAGTGATAATCAAATTGGTGAGTAGATTATGAAATCAATTATACTCAAAGACAGGAAATTAAACAGAGAGATGGAAGACAAGAGAAAAGCAAGTAGAAGTTAAAAGAGAAGGGCTAGCAATGGATGAAATAGGGTATCCGGACAAGCTACCTCTAGGACTTATGCTTCTAGTGCAAGACTATGCTATTACACTTTCTTATCGATGTTAATTGAGTCGAGGATATCCTTAAATTGACGGTACCAAAACTTAAGGTCAACGGTGACTAACCCCAACATTATATCCCGGCATTAGGATTCACTACGACCCTTGACTCTTGTTGACCTGTCAACTGAGCCCCAGGGGAGTCTATCTTCCTAACCCTAACACTACGTGGGATTGCTTTAAGCTCCAGGGATTCCTAGTGATAAAACCTGTTCCTCTATATAGTTTCAACCCTTTGGTCCAGGTGGAAGAACCCTAGTCTAGATGGAGCCCTAACACTCTATCTTGACCGCTAATTAACAAAAGAAATGGAGGTGGGGAGAAATCACACCGGAAGGGAAAGGGGTACGTCGCTACCTCACAACTCTCCCTCTCAACCGTCTTCAATCATAAGGAGTCTAACACTATAGGAGTTGTCACACCTCCAAGGATAACCTAGATTTCTCTCAACCTTAGTATCACGGCTAAGGGAAAAATAATAGCACAAGATAATTACAATTGAAACTCAATTTATTTATCAATAATGGAAAAGCATGATAGCAATGTCATAGAAACATAATAATCGTAGGGTTTTACAAGTCCGAATACCCACGAGGGGTTTAGCTCCTCATGGAGCTATACATGTTCATCAAAATATGAAAGAAAGAACAAAACGAAAGCATTGATGAAAACCCCCTTGCGTATGGTTTGGCAGTGGTCTTGTGCGGCCGTCGAACGTCGATGTAGATGCCGATGGCGCACTCCAATCCTCCACAAAGTCCTCTCCGAAACCCTAGCCGCACTCTCCAGAAGTTCGGAAGAAAGATAGGTTAAAAGATTTAGTAAAAAGTCTCCAAATCGGGCTTTTATAATGTTGAGTGCGGCTTTAAATTTGAACTTATTGGAATTTCACACCGCCGTGTGGAATTTCCACACGCCCTTGTGAACTCTCTGGCTTGCTGGAAAATTAATTCACACGGCCGTGTGGAATTTCCACACGCCCGTGTGAACTCTCTGTAATTCTGATTTTCGGCAGGAGTAAACAGTAGCTTGCTACAGTACAAGCTACAGTGCTCTTGCATACACACCCCGATTCTATTTTCACTCGTCCTACATCGTACTAGCTAATTTGCAAACACTTGTGTCTTTGATCCCTACTCCCTGTGGATTCGACTACCCTCTCATCGTGGTACTATTATTACTGCGACAGCCCGTGCACTTTCGAGCTCCTGTCATGTATGCAACAGTAATTGCTACAGTGATTTTCTACAGTACTACTATAGTACTTGCACATCAAATGCTCCTGATTCCATCATTCATATCGAGACCATTGAATTGGGCACATAAACGATAGTAGATCAAGTCGATTACTTTAATTCTCCTCACTGGTGAAGTTCTCCTAGGCTACATGAGTTAGACTTATTGTGAATCGGATTGCCTTTGTGCCTCTCCAATAGAGGTTGGCACACACCCACAAGTCTAGTCTTGTGCCTTGTTCCTTGCTTGCTCTGAGAACTCTCCAATAATGGCAAACACAACCTAACTTTGCTCTTTTTCTCCAAATTGGCTTCACAACCCTACAATGCTCAAAAGCACACAAATACACACAATTTAGTGATAAAATCTGATAAAAATGATGCTCAATGTAAGATAATAACACTTCGCATTATTATAACATGAGCACTTATCAGTGTCACTCTTGTTTTCTTTGATTGAACCTTCACACGCTTAAATGTGCTGAAAGAATTTTCCTGAATTTATTATAAGCGTCGTTGAGGTGGTATCCACTCCTGCCATATATCAGCCATAATTTATTCATTTCCTGGTGTAGAGTTTAAATTTGCCATGATATACTTCCACTCCAATCAAGTTCTCATAGTCCCCTGTGCAAGGTTCTTTAAATTTCATAATTTGGCTCAATAAAGTTTGACAGATTCGCACATGTCATGCATGGTACTTTGTAAAATCAAGAAAGATAGATAGAAGTTAAGCTCAAAAGAAAAGAAAATAAAAGGAAAGAGCATAATAAATAGATAAATGGCTAGAGCAATAAGCTAGAAGTTTCCTAGAATTTCTTAGAAGTTCCTCTGCAATGGCACCAAAAACTTGATTGTTTCCTCGCAAGTGTATGAGATCGCCAAGTAATACCTCGTGCAAAGGCACGAGGATCGTATTCCATGGGGCTAAGGATCTACTATTACTCCTCTATTGCCTACTATCTAACCCAACATCTCGATCATGAAAGGTTGCTTAATTAAATGCAATAAAACAAATAAGATGGATAAATAAATTCAAGAACACACAACATGGTTGCAAGTGCCACAGTGATGTACGAAGGTATATGGATGTAGATCCCCTTAAGGGGTCATCATGATACATGGATGAACAGTACAAAGATAGCTTGGGTGATTTAGACCGAGCGATCTCAAGATTAGATCAACCCCAATTTTTCAGCGATTTAACCCTGATCCCATAGAAATGTCGATTGGAATTTCCTCCCAACCAACATCCCTATGATTGCATTAAGTACAAGGAGATCCCAAAATAAAGGTACACTAAGCCCTAGTTTACCCTTAAAGATCGGAGGGCTATTGATAACCAATTTCTCGGCATATCAATACAAGAAAACTCTTTTAGTTCACTAAAGATCTAATACACATGAGTAAGTTACATCTACATGTACAACTCAAAGAAAAAACTATGGATTTCTCTTTTGAGTAGTTCTAGACATGAAGCTCAATGAACTAAATCATAAATCAACCCAAAACATATAATTAAGTTAAAATCATCAAAGATACATGATGAACACCCCAAGGTTCACAAACATCCGATGTCATACAAACAATCACAACAAAGTTAGTGAAATCAAGCTCAAGTTCATAAATGACACTCCCTAGGTGGAATGATGAAGAGGAAGATGAAGGTCCGGCCGAATGACGCTTTCCCCCATCTAAGAGAGGCCAAATGACTCTTTCGTTGGCTTGAAACCTTGCTCCCTTGATGGTGAAGCTTTCCCCCATTGATAATAAAGTCCTTACCTTCTTTCTTGGCTCAAGATCGTTGCCTTTGAATGATATCTTCATTTTCCTTCTTCTCTTCTTTTCATTGCCGGCCAAGAGTTCTTTGAGAAGCCTTAGAGATGAGTTTTTATATCCCCAAGGCATACGGGTCGTATGGGGCCCATATGGACGTCAAAAAGAGTTCAAAATCCCCAAATCCCCGAGCTAGATCACCCCCAAATCGGGGTCAATGAGGGTGGTATCGGGCATGGTATGGCTTAGGCCAAATCTGTTGATTTTCTTGGGGCAGACGGCCCCTCCAACGGCCTCCTTGAGGCAGTATGCCTCGAATTGGATTCCAGCCACGAAAAATCCCCAGGTGCTATAGTGCCTGCTATAGTGATTCTACCACAATACTTTAACTACAATACTCTCTACTACAATACATGATGATGTCCGCAAGCACACGGGTCACCAAATAATATCCCTCATGCAAGCACGAGGGGGTCGTACTGCTATTACTCCCCTCTAGATGACACTGTCTAAACTACCAATTATATAATAAAAGCAAGATAAGAAGAATAACAAAGAGAAAACTATAAACACATAGACTAAGGCTCACCACATAAGCATACTAAGGAAGCAAGTAGGAATGAAAGTTCGAGGTCCCCGGGAGAGGATCCCCTCGGAACTACTAAAGCTAGAAGGATACTCGAATTATACATGCAACGGTGGTTAGGCCAAGAGATATCCAAAGGTAGGTCACCTCAATGGTCACAGTGATAAGCCATAATCCAGTACGAGTATTGGAATACGGAATCACTTCCACCCAAATCCTCCTACGATTGCATTATGCCTAGGAAAATCCCTAATTAAGGTCAAACACAATATCTAGGTTCAACCATAATGGTTGGAGGGGTACGAAATACCCGATGGTCACGGCGTATTCATACATGAATCCCTTCCAAACTTAGTGTGTCTAATACTAAGGCGATGGTCACGCAACCTAGTATAACCTAGAAATTGATACACAGAGTTCTCATGCATACCAATACATCAATGTGCACCAAGCTTGAACCATAAACCACACAAATACCATACATGTAAGTCAAGTATCCATACAAGCAAGTTCATCCCAAGGTTTACCGGATGCCCGGCGACCTTGGGAGTCTAGTTCAACATCAATAAAGGAGAAAGTATAAAGAACAAGAGATACAAGGTAAAGCACATAACAAACTCCGCTAAGATGAAGACTAGAGGTGGTGATTAGAACTTAATGGATCCACGCCGATAAGCTCCTAGATCTTCTCCTTGATAGCGCTCCTCTTCTCCCCTTCGATTTGCACCCTAGATCAGCTATCTCCCGCAACTTTGAAGCTCTAGATGACAATGGTGGAGAATGGTGGCCAAAAGACACCAAGAAAAATCCCCTAAAGCCCTTAAAACCTAATCTCAGGATACCATGCGGCCTGGCATGCGGTCAGTATACGGGCACTGTAGATACCCGAATTTTGTATAAGCTTGCTGCAGTGGAGCGCTAAAGTAATAATGCTACAGTGTTCGTCCATGTAATAATGCTACAGTATCGGGCTCGAAAATAGTGTTTTCTTGCCAATTTCTCCTTAAATCATGTTGTCAAGCTCCCCACGGTACCTATTGTACCTGTAACATGAAATAAACCAATTCAGATCGAAAATGGGCATCCGCACATACACAAATACTCTATTTATACGTACACATACAATCGTGAGGGAAGAAAGAGAAATGAAGAGAGAGAGAGAGGGTGGCAAGAACATAATGTGCTACAGGATCCATATGGCCCCCCTCACGGCCTGTAAAGGTGGCCATATGCCCTAGGCAAAACGTTCGGCCAAGGGGCAGACGGCCCACCAAACGGCCCCTTGAGGCCGTGAGGACCTGGAAAAATCTGGAGACCTTTCAAATGCCACCCAAAACACCCAATGAATGCCTTGAAGTGATTAAGAACACCTCCTACTTGAAAATAGTGCTTAAAAAACTTGATCTAATGCATAAAATGACACCAAAAGCATGCTTCTTAATATGTTTATCAATTAAAACACAACAATGAAGGCGAGAAAAATGTACAAGGCATGCAAACATGGACTTATTCAAACAAATTAAGACATGAAAGAAACACGAACATACACAACAAATACACAAACCACATTCAAGTAAAAACACTAAACCAAGAAAATGAAGAAATTAAAGCTTGGGTTGCCTCCCAAGAAGCACTTGTTTAACGTCACTAGCTCGACGTACCACTTTCTTACCTAAGGAGGCATGAAAATAGTGTGCTCATCCCAGCTAGAAGTGGCATAAGAACTACCAAGAAATACAAAACATACCCTCCAGGATGATGCAGATTTGGAGGTCAAGCGTGAGTCACCTTTTGGCCTCCATGGGAAAAGCTTGGGCCGAGAGTTGTGCAATTTGAACTTGGGCAGATCCTTGGTTGGTTTGAGCATCCTCCCTGCTTCTACTTTGGTCCTGGCTGAATTTCCCTCGAGCATCCTCAAGAATTATTTTGGTCTCCAAGGAAATAAATAAGGTTGAAGGCTTTTCAAACTCGGCATAGGTGGGTCCTTTGGTGGTGTAAACCTCCTACACACATCTCCTTCTTCAACCAATGTCAATCTTCCTTTGATCACCCACAAGAATCGTTTGGGCCTCCAAGGGAATAGTTTTGGTTGGGATGTGTCTAACATCGGCATGGGTGGGTCATCGGGTGTCTTCAACCTTCTACCAACATCTTCAGTCGTCCCAAATGATTCTCTTTTGTGCTTAGTCTTTTAAATCACTTCCATGCTAAGGGCTTGCTCAAGTGATATAGATGGCACTTTTTCTTCCATTTTAGCCTCCAATACACGAAAGTCCTCATCTACCTCTCTTTGATAATATCTCTCTTCAATTTCATTGTTGTTTATAGAATGGGGCTCTTTTGCTTGCTCGTGAATTAATTGTTCAACCCGACTTTCTAGCTTGTGAAGAGAGGCTTGTATAGCCAAAAGGGTGGCATCGATGCCCTCAAATCGTGCATCATATTTGGCATAGAGGGCTCGATGTTCAGTGGTGATGGCTTCAAGTTTGGTATTGACTACTTGAAATCTACTTTCAGTCTGTATCATGAATTTCTCCAATACATCCTCAGTAGTAAATCTTTTCACTTGTGGTGCTTGATGCTGAGGGCCTTGATGGGGGGCAACTTTTTGTTGTTGTTGCCCTTGATTCCATGAAGAGTGTGGGTGGTATTTCCATTCCGGATTGTAAGTTGGGTTGCATGGATTTCCTTGTGGTCTTGGCTCTCCTATATAATCAACATACTCGATTGGTGCAATGGAGGAGCTAGCACCTTGCATATTCCAAGAGGATTGTACCTGACACAAAAGAGAATACAAAGAACAAAGTCAAAATAAAAGAGTAGAAAATAAAAGTAATATGAACAAGAAGAAAAAATATCTATAAAGAATATAATGTACAAAGAAAAGAAAAAAAAAATGGCTAGAGCAATAGACTACAAGCTTTCCTAATATTCCTTAAATGATCCCTGGCAACGGCGCAAAAAACTTGATTGCTTCCCCGCAAGTGTACGGGATTGCCAAGTAATACACTGTGAGTGTCACAGGGGTCATATTCCACTAGGACCAAGGAAGTACTATTACTACCTTTCATCTATTTTCTAGCCTACCATTAAATATAAGTGGATAAGAAATAAAGGAAACAAACTAATTTAACCTAATCCTATAGCCTGGTAACTAGCACACGAATGTAAACAAACAAGGGATTATCAAGCATGAGAAGGGTGTGTTTGGACAAGGAATCCACCTATGGTTGTCATTAAGTCCCAAACTAGGATGCTATAAAGATGCATTGATGATAATTGAGACCTAGAGACCTCGTGACTAGGTTAGCCCCGATCTCTCGGTGACTAACCCCTGATCCCATACGAGTGTTAATCAGAATCTCTCTATATTAATCCACCTACGATCATAATGAACTCCGTCAAATCTCTAATAGGAGTAAAAATACTATCCTTCAGCTTAAACCTAGCAATGGATGGCTACCACCACCTGATCTCTCGGCTTTTCGGCACAAGAATCCCCTTTCAATATTTTCTAGATCTAGTACACCTGAGTATGTCACATCTACGCATATAACTCATAAAAGAATTACGGATTTCTCAACAAATGTAATTCTAGACATGAAAGCATGAAAGATTGAATCTCAAACAACCATCAAACTAAATTAATAACAACGTCCAAAGTTCATACACAAGATGAACCCTAGGGTTCATCCAAATCCAAACACAATGATAAGTTAATCCCTCATGATAAGGGATACTTAAACAACATACAAGGCAAAAAAAGACAATAAAGAAGAAAGAAAACTCTCTTAACTATCTTGATCTCGTGAATGGATGAAGCTTTGAATGATGATGGAATGGTGGTGTAGAACTTCACACAAACTCCTTCTCCCTTGCTCCTCTGCCTCTTGGTGATGATGTGTGCTCGTTTCCAACAAAGATCGCCGCCGGAAGATGGCCAGAAATCCCCAAGGAGGTGCGGTGGCGGCGACCTCAAAGGCCAAGAGAAAAGTCCCCTTCAAAAGCCCTAGAAAGCCCTAGAAATCCCAAGGAGGTGCAGCACGGGGAAGTTAACTGGGGAGTGAAGGTTAGGCAAAACTTTCTGAAATTTCCTCATGGGGTAGCAGACGGGGCCGTGAAACTTAGGCAAAAGTCTATGGAATTTCCTGCACAAACCCCCCCTCCTCCCCCCCCCCCCCCGGTGCTATAGTGACTGCTGATAAGTGTCTAAATACATCACATTTATTATATATATTTTATACACTTTCAAGCATTTTTCTATGACTCCGATGCCCTTTACGCGCTTTTCTTGTTAATTATCATTTCAGGGCATCTGAAGATCATCTACTGCGTGATTGAGCTTCTTTCGGCATACATCGAAGAATTTATTAATGCTCATACGTATCCTCAAGTTTCGGGCAAGAAAAGAGTGGATTTGAGGAAGTTACTGTAGCGATTTTACTGTAGCTAGTCGCGCGCTCGCTCATCAAGTTTTTGGCGCCGTTGCCGGGGAACATCCGAGAATGCTAGGAAAACTTCTAGCTCGCTACTCTAGTTATTTATCTGTTCTTTTGTAAATATTCTTCTTTTGTTTTATACCTTAATTTTTTTTTTATTTTGTTTTGTGCACAGGGCAATGAGTTATCAAGGAGGCTCAGGTGGTTTCCCTTTTCATCTTGAGGAATGGCAGATTAATGAGTATGAGGCCTTGAGAGCAAGAAGTACAAATCAATTTGAACATGTGTATGATCCATATTGGCAAGGGCACCTAGATTTTTCATCGCATCACCATGGACAACATTGGGAGCCTTCTAACCATGACTTGCTACAAGAGCCCCCCTTTCAAGAACCATGGCGTCACCCCCCTCCAGTTGTTCAAAGTAGGCCACTTAATGAATGGGGTTTCAATACAGAAAATGTGCTTGAAAGATTTATGATGAATGCGGATGCTCAACTTGAAGCCTTGATTGCCGCAAATTTCAATGCCGAACCATCTCTTCAAAGCATGGAAAGCCAGATAGGAGTGTCTTCCAGTACCTCGACCAAGTTGCCACACACTATAGAAGACCTATCTGAGAATGACACTAGAAGGGAAGAGAATAAAGGTGAATTTGAGGTGGAAGTGGATATTGAGGTATTTGAGACTGAAGAAGAAAATAAAGTGGCATCAGTATCCTCTAAGCAAATGGTAGATGTTTCACCTCAAGATGAAATTGAAGAAGAAAAGGGGGAGGATCACAGCCTTGCCATAAGAAAATTTGAGGAGGTAGAAAAAACTGAGCCAATGGAAATTGAAGAGGCTACCTGCCTCAATGTTGATCAAACCGCCCAGTGCACACAAGAAAATTTGGGAATTGTAGATTATGATGTGGATAGGAGGTGGAAGCCCTCCAAGAACCCACCTATGCCTGGCTTGGACAATTCCCAACCAAAACTTTTTCCTTGGAAGCCTAAACAAGTGTTATGGGTATTTCAAGGTAGTTTAGCAAGCGTCGAGGAAGGAGATGTGGGTAGGATGTTGAAGTTACCCGATGACCCACCTATGCCAAAATTGAATAGTACTCGACCGAAGCTTTTCCCATGGAGGCCAAAACACTTTGGTGGGGTGCTCCAAATAAACCTTGTCGGGACTAAAGAAGAAGCGGGGAGGAGGTTCAAGCCATCTAAGGATCCGCCCAAGTTCAAATTGCACAATTCCCGACCCAAGCTTTTCCCTTGGAGGCCAAAAGGTAATTCGACCTTGACCTCCACCTCGGCACCATCCCGGTAGGTACATTTCATTTTTTTGGGTAGTAGCTATGCCACACTTGGCCGGGAGGAGCACACCATCTTCAAACCTCCATGAGGTAAGAAGGTACGTCAAGCTCGTGACGTTAAACAAGCGCTTCTTGGGAGGCAACCCAAGGTTTTAAATTCCGTATTTTGTTTAGTTTGTTCATGTGTTGTAGTTTTCTTAGTTTTGTTTGTTCAACTTTGTGTGGTTGTATTACTTTCATGTTGATATTGCATATGATGCTTGGATGAGTGTTTTCGTGCATGTTGGTGATTCTTGGTGTGTCCTTCATTGATTTATGATCATCTTTGTGTTTTGATGAGTATTATGCATGTTAGGTTGAGAATGTTAGTTTTTGGGAGGTGATTCATAGCATTTCAAAGCCAGAAGAACAAATTTTATGGGTGTGCGGGCTGTGCACAGCCCGCACACACTAGCCAGAGCATTGTGCGGCTGTTGTGCCGCCCCGCACATCTATCCGCACACACCAGACAGAAGGGTGTGCGGCCAGTGTGCGGGGCCGCACACAGGCCGCACACAGACACCAGAAGGGTGTGCGGGCTGTGTACAGCCCGCACACGCATGCGTGGGCTGTGCACAGCCCGCACACAGCCATTTCAGCCCATTTTTCAGCCAAATTTCAGCATCTTCGGGGCTGATTTCTTCGCCTTCCTTTCACCCGATTTCTCTCCAATTTTTTTTGGTGAATCCTCTTAGTTTGCCTCCTCATTTGGCCAACCTTTCATTGATCTTAAAGTTCTCATCATTTTTGAGTTTTAATTTTGTCGATCTATCATTTTCATCGAGTTTTCACCAACATGTTTGAATTTTGTCGTCTAGCTTTGGGTATAAGCGTATCTCTCATCTTTATTGTGTTTCATTGTTTGAATTTGTTGTAATTCCCAAGCTTATTGATGTTAGAATGTTGTAAACTTGGAAATGCATAATCTTATATCATTTGTTTTCAAGTTTTGCCAAGCATTGATTTGGAAATTTTCACTCGAGCACCCACACATTGTTTTTCGTATTTCTTGTTTTCTTTGTTCTTAGCTTTGTGTGTTTGTTTGTTTGTTTTTATTTTCTTCTTGTGAGTGATGGATACCTTGAGGTGATGTTCCTTTCTACCTTGCAGGTGGAATTGGAGCATCTCGTCCTTTCTTCTCTCCCAACATCTACAGGATTCATCATTGCCCACCCTGATCTCATGGACTTCAAGATTATGTTTTGAGACTCAGGGAAGTTCACGAACCTACCTCCTCTATTTTCATTGCGTATTCTTTATCTACTGCTGACTTAGGTACATTGAGGGCAATGTACTACTTTAAGTGGGGGGTATTGGGTGTGCATGTTTTGGTTTGATTACTTATTTCGTGAACTTATTTGAAAATCTATGAATTGTTGCATGATCGTAAAACCTAGGATGGCATACTTATTTGTGATCGTATTATAGCTCGAAACTGTGATAAATGCTAAGCTTCATGGGACCTTGCACACTTGAGATTTTCGTGTTATTCTAGGCATTTCTCGCAACTTTCCCTTAGGTAGAACCCTGGACACCTAGGCGAGGGACAACAGCACCTTCGTGACCCTCCTAGTGGCTAACCCATACTAGTGGTTTCGCGCCTTGACGTGTTAGAATGTCTTCTAATAGGGTTTTAAGGACCTTCTTCTTGTTCTTTTTTTTTTGCAATACGGTTGAAAAAAAAAAAAAAAAAAAAAAAAAAAAAAAAAGGGCAAAGTATATAAAAACGTGGACAGTGCTCCTCTGTCCTAATAGTGAAGTAACTTGGGGTTCTGGCTCCTAACCAGAGTGTTCCTCTCGCCAAAAGCTATAAGGACATGAGCGCGTTTATATGAATGTGCAAAGCTCCAGGTAATGTGGATTTGCAATTCATGTTAGTCCCGGAAAAGAAAAAGAAAAAGTTAAGCAATTGTGTACAGAAAAATAAAATTCGACCGGTGTTTGTTCGAAAATAAGAGGAAGGATCCTTAGGACTCTACTAGATGTATTTCTACCACCTCAAGGCCGTATCCCACTAAGTGGCGTGAATTGCTTCAAGAAGTGGTCCTCGGGGTCTTGTCTACCTTGCTTGGACTACAGGGCTTCGAACTAGGGGATTTGCACACACACAGCACACCACGGCCAATGAATGCGTGAATGATCTCAAGTGGTCTTTGCTTAGTATTTTGCGTTTCGTTTTGGCTATGATATCATCTCTTGCCTGAGGTTTTGTATTTAGTCACTTATCAGTATCCCTGGTTTTCATGTCCGTTTGCTTGGGGACAAGCAAATGCTTAAGTGGGGGGTATTTGATAAGTGTCTAAATACATCACATTTATTATATATATTTTATACACTTTCATGCATTTTTCTATGACTCCGATGCCCTTTACGCGCTTTTCTTGTTAATTATCATTTCAGGGCATCTGAAGATCATCTACTGCGTGATTGAGCTTCTTTCGGCATACATCGAAGAATTTATTAATGCTCATACGTATCCTCAAGTTTCGGGCAAGAAAAGAGTGGATTTGAGGAAGTTACTGTAGCGATTTTACTGTAGCTAGTCGCGCGCTCGCTCATCAACTGCTACAGTACTCCATCTACCATAAATACGCTATAGTACTGTGACCTGGTTTTCTTCTCTTTTATGCCAAAATTATGTCTTCATGTTCTCCCTGGTTTCTACATGCCCTACAAAGAAAATAATACTCAATTAAGCACAAAACAGGCATCTATTCATACAAAAATACATGCTAAGTGTATGAAATGTGTATAATAAAGTATATACATTTAGACACTTATCAGCTTAGTTCAACGAGCAACAAAGTGAAGGATTATAGTGAATCCTAGTTTTGGGGCTTAATTTAGACTAGGGTTCTTCCACCTGGACCAAAGGGTTAGAGCTATACATAGGAACAGGGTCTATCACTAGAAATCTCTAAAACTTAAAGCAATCTCGCTTAGTGTGAGGCTTAGAAAGATGGCTCCCCTAGGACTTAGTTAACAGGTTAACAAGAGTCAAGGGTAGTAGTGAAACCTGATGCTGGGGCATAATGTTGGGATTAGTCACGGTTGATCTTAGGTTTTGGACCGTGTGATTTAGGATGTCCACGACTCATTAAACACAATAGGAAAGCATAATAGTTAGTTCTGGACTATAACATTAATCCTAGGTTAGCTTGTCTGGGTACCCTATTTTACATATTGATTGTTCCTCTCTTTTACATTTTTGTTTGCACTCTCCTGTCTTCCATATTTCCCCTTTACTTTCTTATTGCTCTTTATTTCTTTGCATGCACACATTGATCCTGTTCTCACTTTTCGTACCTCGCACTAGCTAATTAGCAAACTCTTGTGTTTTTGATCCCTACTTCCTATGGATTCAACTACCCTATCACCGGGATACTATTATTACTGTGACAACCGGTGCACTTTCAGGCCCCTGTCAAAGTTTTTTGTGCCGTTGCCTAGGAGTAGGCGTATTTTAGATATTTGCTTTTTGCTATTTTAGCTATTCACTTTGCATTCTATGTCACACTTTCTTTGTCTATCATTGTTCTAATTTGTTTTCTTTTCTTTGGTTTCCGCTCTAGGTTATAACCCGTGGGAACCCTTCGATTCTTGTTGAAGGAGACCCTGACATTGGAAGAAGAACACATCAGGAAGGGAAAGAACCTGTGCAAGAACAGTCTAATCAAGTTGAAAAAGAAACAGAAGGGTCAGAAACAATGGCAGAACATAATGAACAGCAGAGAACTTTGTCCTATTTTGCTAGACCCACAATCTTGAGGACACAATCAAGCATTGTGAGGCCTCCAATTACATCTAAGAATTTTGAGCTAAAGCCAGGTTTCATCCAAATGTTGTAGCAGACCACATAATTGAATGGGTTGGCCGATGAAGATCCCAACAGCCATATTGAGAACTTCTTGGAGATGTGTGACAAGTTGAAAATTAATTGAGTAACGGATAATGCCTTCTGATTGAGAGCCTTTCCATTTTCCTTGAAGGGAAGAACGAAGTAATGGTTAACCTCATTACCTAGGACATCTATTACCACATGAGAGGAGATGATAGAAGTGTTCTTGGCCCGATATTTCCTTCCCGAGAAGTCAACAAAGCTTAGGAATGAGATTTCTTCCTTCATGCAAATGGAATTTTAGTCTCTATTTGAGACGTGGGATAGGTTGAAGGAGCTCCTGCGAAAGTGCCCATAACATGGATTCCCCGATTGGATGATCATTTATACTTTCTACAACGGGTTGAATACAAGCACCAAATAATTGATAGATGCGGCAGCAGGGGCTACCTTAGGAAGTAATACTCTTGGTGAAGCCCGATAACTCATAGAAGAGATGGCTTTGAATAGCTATCAGTGGAACTCAAGGAATCAAAAGAAAGTTGCCGGACTTCATGAGATAGATGCAGTTACATCGTTGGCGGCACAAGTGGAATCATTAAGTAAGAAGTTAGACACTCTAACTTCACCAAGAGTTGCTACCATCACAAATTATAATGGATGTGGGAGAGGACATGCTTCGAATGATTACCCGATAGCTATTGGTGGTGCTATTCTTCTTCGTTTGAATAAGCAAATTTTGTAGGGAATGCATTCAGAGGTCAAGGGAATCCCTATAGTGGTACCTACAATCCGGATTGGAGGAATCACCCTAACTTGTCTTAGAGCAACCAAGGACAGCAAAAGAGTAATGCACCACTGGGCTTTCAACAACAACAAGCACCGAATTTGGAAAATCGGGGGTCGGGGTGATAAGTGCTTGTGTTATAGTACCGCGAAGCGTTATTATCTTACATTGAGCATATCTTTTATCAAGTTTTATCATTAAATAGAGTGCATTTGTGTATTCTTGTGCATTGAAGGTTTGTGGAGCTAAATTGGAGAAGAAGAATGAAATTAGGTCGTGTTTGCCGATGTTGGGAAGTTTTCGGACCAAGTACGGAACAAGGCACGAGCTTGGACATGTGAGTGTGTGCCAACCTCCTTTGGAGGGGCACAAAGGCAGTCACATTCACAACAAGTCTAACTCGTGTAGCTTAGAAGAACTTCACCAAGAAGGAGACTTGAAGTAATCGGCACGACTTACCATTGTTTGTGTGCCCAATCAATGGCCTCACTGAAGAACAACGGATTCGGGAGCGTTTCGGCGAGTTATTATAGCAGCACTATAGCTCGTTGCTGTAGCGAAACAATGTAGCAAGCTACTGTTCAATTTCTACCGAAAATCATGGTTTCAGAGAATTCACACGGGCGTGTGGAAATTCCACACGGCCGTGTGAATCGATTTTTCAGCCAGACAGAAACTTCACACGGGCGTATGGAAATTCCACACGGCCATATGAAACGATTTTCAGCCAGACAGAAACTTCACACGGGCGTGTGGAAATTCCACACGGCCGTGTGAAGCCCCCGATAAGTCCGATTTTAAAGCCACAATTCAACTATATAAAAAGGGATTTTAGAGACCTTTTGGGATGTCATCTGACCTACCTTTCTCTTCAACTTGGGGAGTGCGGCTAGGGTTTCGGAGAAGATTTTGTTGAGGTTTAGCGCGCGTCATTGGCATCGTCACCGATGTTCGACGGCCGCACAAGACCACGGCCACACCATATACAAGGGGGTTTTCATCAATGTCTTTGATTTGTACTTTCTTTTCTATTTTGATGAACATGTATAGCTCCATGAGGAGCTAAACCCCTTGAGGGTATTTGGACTTGTAAACTCTAGGGTTTTTATGTTTCTTTGACATTGTTATTATGCTTTTCCATTATTGATGAATAAAAATTGAGTTTCAATCTTAATTTCATCTTGCTAATGTTTTCTCTTAGATGTGACACTAGGATTGAGAATAATTTAGGTTACCCTTTGGAGGTGTGACAACTCCTTTAGGGTTAGACTACTTAAGATTGAAGAGGGTTGAGAGGGAGAGTTGTGAGGTAGCGATGCACCCCTTTCCCCTTCAATGTGGTTTCTCCCTACCTCTGTTTCTGTGATTTCATAGCGGTCGAAATAGAGTGAAGTGCTAGGCAGATAAACTCCCCTGGGGCTTAGTTACGCAAGTAACATAGTGAAGGGTTGAAGTGAATCCTACGCGCTGGGGCTTAATCTAGACTAGGGTTCTTCCACCTGGACCAAAGGGTTAGAACTACACATAGGAACATGTTTTACCACTAGGAATCCTTAGAGCTTAAAGCAATCCCATGTAGTGTGAGGTTTAGGTAGATATACTCCCCTGGGGCTTAGTCGTGCGAGCGACAGAGTGAAGGGTGACGTGAATCCTAATACCGGGGCACAATGATGGGGTTAGTCACAGTTGTCCTTAGGTTTGGGATCGTGAGTTTATGGATTTCCTCGACTCAATTAACATCAATAGGGAAGTATAATAGCATAGTCCTGCACTAGAAGCATAGATCCTAGAGGTAGCTTGTCCGGATACCCTATTTCATTAATTGCTAGTCCTCTCTATTCTCTTTTACTTGCACTTTCTGATCTTCCATATTTCTATTTAATTTCTTGTCTTTTATTCTGTTTATTTCTACATTCATTCATTGATCCAGATATTGCTTTTCATACACCACATAGCTTAATTAGTGAAATCTCGTATTCTAAATCCCTATTCCCTGTGGATTCGACTACCCTCTCACCAGGGTAACTTTTATTACTTTGACAACCCGTGCACTTGCGGGTACACACACAAGGGGTCATGTCACGGGGCTAGAAAGCAAGATTACTGATATAGAGAAGGCACTCACAAGGTTTGTCTAATCATCAGATGCAAGATTTCAATCGATAGAGTCTACACTTTGCAACCACACCGCATCATTACACAACTTGGTGAACTAAGTTAGCCAAATTGCGAAGTCTCTATCCGAGAGGCCTCAAGGGAGTTTGCCAAGTAATACGGAAATGAATCCAAGGGAACAATTGAAGGCAATCTCTTTGAGAAGTGGATAAGAGGTCGAGCTAGTCTCCCTCTTGAAAAGAAGAATGATGAAGCACCTAAAGTGGTGGAGGTAGAGGAAGCATCGAAAGAGAAGGAGGTGGCACCCCCATCTTACAAGCCAAGAATTCCCTATCCTTCCCGCTTGAAGAATGATCAACAAGATGACTAGTACAAGAAGTTTTTGGGGTTGTTTAAGCAGTTGCATATCAGCATTTCTTTCATGGAGGCGTTGTCACAAATGCCTAAGTATGTGAAGTTCTTAAAGGATCTCTTGACCAACAAGAGGAAATTTGAGTAGAGTGCATCTGTGATCTTAGATGCCACTTGCTCGCCGGTATTGCAAAATAATATACTGAGCAAGAGAAAAGACCGCGGAAGCTTCATTATTCCATGCAAAATTGGTAATTTGGGTGAGGAGATGGCACTAGCAGATTCTAGAGCTAGCATCAATGTCATGCCTTACTCATTCTTTCAGAGGTTGGGCTTGGGAGAGCCTAGGCCTACTCCGATCATACTTCAGCTAGTCGATCGCTTGGTTAGATGTCCGAGGGGCATCATTAAAGATGTGCTCATCAAAGTAGATAAATACGTCTTTCCTGTGGACTTTGTAGTGCTCGATGTGGATGAGGATGTCGATATACCATTGATTCTTGGGAGGTTGTTCTTGCGCACTTCCAAGTCACTCATAGATATGGATGTTGGAAAGCTTACTTTGAGGGTTGGAGATGACAAGCTCACCTATCGACTCGCCAAAGCCATGAGACATTCTCTAGACTTTGATGATACTCTTTATTATCTTGACACTACTGATGAACTAATAGATGAATATGTGCACTAAATGATGAATTCGGACCCATATGAAGGGTGGCTTGACCAAGACATGGAGATTGAAGAAGTATTAGCACTTGGTCTCGTGGAGGAAGTGAATCCGGCCCCAGGAGTCATGAAATGGGTGATCTAGAAGATGAGGAGGTCGAGGAGGTCGAGGAGACACCACAAGAACAGCCCCAACACAAATGGGGATAAGCATTCAAGGAGTAAGGGTGTTTCGCCCTTGTGTGGTAACAAACTTGACAACTCCCCCTCTACTCTACAAAGATTATATTCTGCATGCTTTCAGGTTATAGGGAAGAGGGAAACATTTATCCATGAACCCCCATGAGGTAAGGCCAGCTACGTCAAGCTAAGTGACGTTAAACAAGCGCTTCTTGGGAGGTAACCCAAGCTTTTACTATTTTTCTAGGTTTTGATTTAGTAGTAGCATGAATAAAGGCTTAGTGTTGGTGTCCAGATTTTTATGTGCATGTGTTGTGTTTTCTTGTGGATCGTTGATGTTTTCATTTGCCTAAACATTGATTGATGAAGTTTTGAGTCGTTTGAGCATGTTTCTATGGATCTCTAGTCATATTTTTATTGTCTATACAGGCTCTGGGTATTGTATTTGTGTTTCTAAAACTTTCTGCAGAATCTGTAAATTTTCTAAGTCATCCAGAGAAGATACACAGCCGTGTGGAATTTCCACATGGGCGTGTGCCACCATTTGGGCTCAAACAGAGAGGGTACAGGGGCGTGTTCATGTTCCTGTGAAAAACCTCAAAAGGGGCACACGGCTGTGTGGAATTTCCACACGGACGTGTGAAATCCTACAGAACATAAACTCTCTTTCCCGAGAGTCCACAAAGGCGTGTGGGTTCCCCTGTGAGTGCTCATGTATTAAGGCACATGGCCGTGTGGAATTTTCAAACAACCATGTGAAACTCTCTAGAGACTTTCCTTCATTTATGAGAAAACACAATGGCGTGTGACCACCCTTATGGGAGAGCTTGTGAAAGGCATACGGCCATGTTGATTTTCACACGGCCGTGTAGAGCACTTAGACATTTCTCGGGTTGATCCAGAGAGGTTACAGGGGCGTGTGGGTTCCCATGTAGCAGGCCTTGTGTTCTTGGCTAGGTTAAGCACATGGCCGGGTGGAATTTTCACACGGTCATGTGGAAGTTTTCAGAGACCTTAGGCATTTTCCGGAGAACACACAGGGGCGTGTGACTGCCCTTGTGAAGCTCCCCTGTGAAGGCACACGGCCTTGTGGGATTCTCACATGGCCGTGTGGGGTGTTCAAATAGTAACCATAGAGGACACAGGGGCGTACGTCTACCCCTGTGAACCCTCAAAGTAGAGACACACGCCCGTGTGAATGCGCAGAATGCCAAAAACCATGATTTTCTTTTTAGTTTCACTCGTGCCTCTCAATTCTTTCACTCTCAAACACTCTTTGAGAACTCCTCTCACATTCCTGAGTCTCTCACTTGATTCCAGAGGCTTTAGAAGTTGTTTTCCAGCCGATTTCAAGGTTTTCACCATTCACACCATCGGTAAGCACTTCACCTTGGTTTTCTTCATCAATCTTGATTATTTTAGTCTATTTCGCTATCTTTCACTTGATTTTCATGATCACACACTTGTTGAATGATTGTAGAAAGTTTTAAAGCATTCAAAATGGTTTTGTATCAATTTTTGGCCTCACGGCCGTGTGGCTGTGTCTGCCCGAAGATCCACACCGGTGTATAGAATTTCCACACGGCCGTGTGAATTTCTGCAGATTGATTTTTTAAAGTGGATTTGATCATTTTTTTCAATCTCGTAGGTATGGCCTTGACACACCCTTTTGCGTGTGTGTACCGCAAGTGCACGGGTTGTCGAAGTAATAATTACCCCGGTGAGTGGGTAGTCGAATCCGCAGGGAACGGAAGTACTAGTAATGACTGATTCTTAGTTATCTAGTCGAAACAATAATATGGAGCAATTGAATGTAATATGTAAAGTAAGAAAATCGCAAGAAAGAAAACAAATAAAAGGAAAAGGTAAAGGAGATCTCAATCAATGAAGATGAGATACTCGGGCAATGATCCCCCTAGGTTCTATCATGAAGTGCAAAACTAACTAAATGCTTCTAAACCAAGTTCTATGAGTCGAGGTAATCCAAGAACAATCGATCCCTGCTTCCAGGCCACCGATACTAGTCCCCTACAAGGTCCCAGCGGAGAATTTACTCAATCTCAACACCTCACACCCTATATGACCGCAATGAGTTTTAGGGATACCTAAGAGTGAAACCGATTCCTAAAATTAGATCTAACCCTACTTCTAGGCGAAAGATCCCTAACCCCTTACAAAAGTCCCGGCGGAGAAATCTATCAATCTCACGCCTCACACCCCATATGGTTGCATAAAACTTAGGGAATACGGAGATAGGAAACACTCAATCGGAAGGGAAAGGGGACACTCCTCTATCTCAAGACTCACCCTCTCAACCCTCTTTAATCTTGTATGTTCTAATCCCTAATGGAGATCTCTCTCTCACCAAGGAAACAAATCAAGCATACCAAACAACCATACGAATTAATAAGGCATGCAAACAATGATTAAACAAGATTAAAACTCAAATAACTTGGAATTAAAAGAAAGCATAAAGAAAGTCAATACATGAATCGAAACCTAAGGTTCACATGCCCAAGTATCTACTAGGGTTTAGCCCTCCATGGGACATATTACAAAGCAAAAGATAATGAAGTAAAAAGCAATGTAATCCATGAAAATAAACCCCCTCAAATTCGTGATGATGGCCTTGATGAATTGTTCAACGTCTCGAAGGAACCTTCTCCGAAGCTAGGTCGCCAATGGCTCCCCGATGCTATCTCGTCGAAAGATCTATCGAAGTTGGTGAAGAACAACTCCCAATATCGCCAAAGACCTCCTCCTAGAAACCCTAGCCGCTCTTCTCAAAAGCCACCCAAAAGATATCCCAAAAGAATCGGCAAAAAGGGCTATTTATAAGCCTGAACCGCGTCAGCCGCGTGTCTGCAAGCGACCGCGTGAGATCCCACGCGATATCGTGGGCTGCAGAATTCCCACGGGGTCGCGTGAACAGTAATTCTGCTACAGTACTGCTACAGTGAAATGAACAGTGTTTTTGCTACAGTACTCTTCATAATTATGCTCCAAACTCTCTCATATTGAGGCCACATGGTCGGGCACACGTCCATGTGGTGAGTTATAAGACTTCTCCTTCTTCGAATCATCATTTGAGAGCTTTAACTATCCTCACACAAGTTGGGACATGAAGGTGTGACTGCCTTTGTGCCCTTCCATCACATAAATCATCTTGAATTCTTCAGAAAGTTGGCACACACCCTCATGTGCGTGATCCCCTCTTGTGCCTTGACACTTGTGTTGTACAAAAACTCCCAACAATAGGTCTTTATAACCCATCTTTGCTTCCTTTTCCTCCTTTAACACTTCCACAACCTAATTGCATAAAAGAACACCAAAATACACTTTATGAGACATAATCAATGGTAAAATGATGCTCAATGTATGTAAAACAAGTCGGTAAAACATGTATATTCAAGCACTTATCAGGCCTCCAGGTCTAAGAAATCAGCATACAAATGCCCTAATGAGCAGACCCCACCCCTAGAGCAGGTTGATTTTGTTATCCCGAGCATCAGATGCGATTTAAGTGACTGTTGAAGCTACGTTTTGGCCAGTCCTGATTCCGAGATATTAGAGCACCTCGAGATTGCTGTAGGGGTCCTTCAGACTGAGGTGGCCAAGGTCAGGGTCACCTAGATCGCACAGCGCACTGAGGTTATTTCCCACTTTCATGATCTTCGTCAGCTACTTGAGTTGGCCATGACCTCACCTTTTGTGGTCCATCCTCGAGCCTCGACTCCACCGCCTTCTTTTCCACAATAGGCTCATCCACCGGTACTTGCTAAGCCTTTAGCAGCACCATCTTCAAATCGGAGCTAGGAGTAGCCGTTGGAGGCCATTTTCGGGGAGAGAACGACGAGGAGAGCGACATACGACGAAATCCACCTCCTTGATCCACATTTGAGGCCCTTTGGTGGAGTCTTTGGAAGCGTCATTCTGCCCCTATCTTTTGAGGGAGTGTTTCTTTGTATTATTTTGTTGTTTCCATGTATTTTATTGAGTATTCTGTATTCATGAGCAACTAAACCCCAAGGTCACCGAATGTAGGTGAACCTTGGGGGTGAACTTGTGTAGGATGTTTGCTTGATTAGTTTTATGCATTTGGGACTTGTTTGTAAACCTTGTTTGGTGTATTTGACTGCTTGGTATGCATGAGAACTCTGTGTATCAATGTTTAGAAAATGCTAGGAAGCATGACCATTGCCCTAGTATTAGGCTCACCAAGCTTGGTAGGGATACATGTACAAATATGCCATGACCATCGGGTATTTGTACCCCTCCTTTGTTAGGGTTGACCTAGATTTTGTCTTCACCCCAACTTGAGAAACCTATTGTTCCCTTTGCAATCGTGTGAGGATTCGAGCGGAAGGAATTCTGTACTCGATACTTGTAACGGATTAGGGACCAATTTCCATGACCATCGGGTTGGTCTAATTTAGGGTTTATCGGTCCAAACTTGAGAAACCTATCCTCATCTGTGACCCTCTCTTTAGATTGTTCTTACCCTCTGATTGTCACCTCCGCCTTGGAGCACATCGCTTGCATGTTAATTGTCTTTTTACTTTTCTTTGCACAACACTTGAATTGATCAGCCAAACATTCATACGAAGAGAAAGTAAGGGTAGATTCTTGGGCCCTTGGGAATACGACCCCCTCGCGCGTGCATGAGGGGTATTACTTGGCGACCCCGTGCACTTGCGGGTAAGTCATCATGTTTTTGGCGCCGTTGCTGGGGACCCACAAGAGATATCCGAAAAACTTAGAGTTGGTTGATTTGGCTATTATTTTGTTTCGTGTTTTTCATCATTGTATATATTTCTCCATTTTTTTTATTATTCGCGCCCTACTCTCTTACTTCATTCATTTTGGTTGTAAATATTGATAAGTGCCTAAATACATCATGTTTTAGTTAGAAAATTTGTTTACTTTCATGCAACATGAATTTATTTTGATGACATTTGGTGCGCTTGATGCATTTATTTTAATTTCAGGGCTTTGTGGACCGTTATCGCAATAAAGATACTTATTTGAGTCATTCCAGAGGGAAATGAGGAAGAAAGAAAGTCATTTCATGCTCCGGACGGCAAGGGACGCGCGCGCGCGATGCTTATACTGAGCATTTGTGCGGCCACTGTGCAACCCCGTACAGTGGCCGCACACACCCTCCAAAAGCCTGTGCGGCCAGTGCGCAGGGCCGCACACTAGCCGTACACCATGGCCAGAAGCCTGTGCGGCTAGTGCGCAGCCCCGCACACTAGCCGCACAACACATCCAGAAGGCTGTGCGGCCACTATGCAGCCCCGCACAGTGCCCGCACAGCCTCGGGGTATTTAAGCTACTCTTCAAGGGTTTTAAGGGACATTCTTGGGCTATTGGCTCTCATTCGACTTCCACTTTTCATAAGGACATTTTCTGCCACTCTTGGGGTGAATTCGGTGGGAATTGAAAGAGAGAAGAAGGGGAAAAATATAGAGAAGCATCATGGGTTCACCGGCGCGGATCCGACGAATCCTCATCAACACCTTCTAGCCGACATTTCGAGGGGAGTTTCATCATTGATTGTATAATGGCTATTATATATTTCAAACCTTTCATTTTTTTATATCGAACTAGACTCCCAAGGACACCGGGCTCCCGGTGAACCTTGGGAGGAAACTTTGTATGGATGACATTAGTATTTGTATTTAATTGTGTGTGACTTGTGTTGTTGGCTTTAATCTATCATTTTCATGTTCAATTTACAATGGATGGATTCTGTAGATTTGATTTTGAATTATACTTGTTTGGCGGGATACTAGCATGTATTAGGTCTTGTGATGATTAAAGAGGGACTCATTGTACTAATACACCGGAGGTTCTGGGTGTTAGCAGCCTTCAGCGAGGTTAGGATTGTTTTAGCCGATAATGTGCATTAAAATAACCCTAACCGAGACTCCCCATTACCAATGACATCGTAGGGGTATCTTTTGAATAGAGGAACCTGTACTGGATTAGGGCTACACTACGGAGGCTCCGGGGTAGTCGACATCCAAGTCTAGCGGGCCAAAACCAAGTCAACTTTATCCTTAGATTTATTACTGTCATCCATACTTAGTTTTCTCCCAGGGGGATCCTCTCCCTAGGCCTTCCTCAACTATTGGATTCTTCATCCCCATTTCCGACTTCTTTTATTTTCAATCTTATAATCACTTCAACCTTGTTTTGTTCGACTAGACAGTGAATCCCAAAGGGAAGTAATAGTAGATCTTGGGACCCTTGGGAATACAACCCTCTCGTGCGTGCACGAGAGGTTATTACTTAACGACACGTGCACTTGCGGCTGGGGAGTCGCATGCTAGCTTCTTAGCTTGTCGCACGACGCTTCACCAAGTTTTTGGCACCACTGCCGGGAAACTCCCGGAAAATACTAGGGAAACTTTTGGATCGATGTTCTAGTCACTTCACTTCCATTTGTGTTTATTCACCAATATTTTATTTTCAGTTTTATTTCTTTTTATACAAATCAACTAATCTATCTACCCATCTCTTGTTCTTCTAGGTACTTTGTGCATGATTCGTGCAAATCCCACAAGGTTTGTTGAACCAAACGAAGAAATTGAGCATGTCGTACACCAAAGATTGAGAGAAACCCAAGTTGGTTCGCCTTCAAGAACAGTTGAGGTGCCGGAGGAAATTTTTGTTGTAATGGCCGAAGAGAGGAAGACACTATCAGACTATGAGAGGCCTTAATTTATAGGAGGAGAATTCAGTATGAAAGCACCGGCCGTTAGTGTAGGAAAGTTTGATTTGGCTAGACCAATTGGTATGTTATAAAACACATTGCAATTTGATGGGCTAGCCGATGAGGACCCGAATGAGCACTTATCTCGGCTTCTTCAGATGTGCTCGACATTCAAGTTCAATGGGTTGTCTGATGACGCAGCAAGACTTCGCCTATTCCCATTCAGTTTATGGAGCGCATCTTATAGATGGCTCACGTCACTTGCCCCGTGGTTCATCAAGACTTGGGAAGACATGGTGAACAAGTTCATGGGCAGATACTTTCCCCCAAGTAAGGCTGCAAGATTGAGACGAGATCTTAGCATTTAGTCAAAGAGATTCTGAAACACTCTTTGAAGCTCATGAGAGATTTACAGATCTCCTGCGAAAGTGCCCACATCATGGTTTCGAGGCATCGATGCGAGTGCAGATACTATATAATGGGTTGAGTTACCAGAACTGTCAAGTCATTGATGCCGCAGCTGGTGGCTCCTTGAGTAGTAAATACCCCGAAGATGCAGAAGGGCTGACTGAAAACATGGCGAGGAACGAGTCACACTGGGGCTCCAGGGCAAAGATGACTCAATCTCGAGGAGTTCATGAAGTGGACAGCAAAATAGCCCAGGTTGCCAAGCTTGAGGCATTGGCAAAGCAACTGAGTTTGCTCATGTCTGAGAGAACTGATCGTGTAAGCTCAAGTGTAAATCAAGTTTTGAGCTGCGGAATTTATGGAGGACGTCACAATGCCATTAGTTACCCAATTTCAGTGACCGACGCCACCCCGGTCGAACTGTTGATTATGTGAACCAGGGGCAGAAATTTTAAAGAAACTCCTATGGTAGAACATACAACCCTGGGTGAAGAAATCACCCAAACTTCAATTCGGGGAATCAAAGCCAACAAAAGTTTTCACAACCACCAGGGTTCCAAGCACAACAACAACAAGCACCCCCAATAGAACGTAAGTTTACCACTGAGGATGTCCTAGCAAAATACATGCAAATCACCTATGCCAGATTGAACACATTAGAAACGATAGTGAGGAACATGTAAGCTTCAATTCAGGGTATTGAGAAACATTTGGGACAAATTGCGGCATCAATGGCAGAGAGGCCACAAGGTAGCCTCCCTAGCAACACTGAAACCAACCCACGGGAACACTTGCAAGCTATCACTCTGCGGAGTGGCAAGGAGGTGGAGGTTCGGCCAAACACTAGGCCAAATGATGATAAAACGAAGAACATGGTGAGAGGCAACACATCCATTGCTAGGGATGAAGCTAATGACAGCCATGATGGGATGAGTGAACCTCGTGACAAAGAGAAACAATTGCGTGAGCATCAACCAAAAATTCCTTATCCGGCAAGACTTCAAAGGGACAAGGATGACACAAAATGCAAAATGTTCTTGGAACTGATTAAACAACTTCATATCAACTTGCCGCTAGTCGAAGCCTTCACTAAAATGCCAAAGTATGCAAAGTTTATGAAGGAGTTGCTGACACGACCCCTTGCGTGTATCCCCCAAGTGCACGGGCTTGTCGAAGTAATAAAATTACCCTAGTGAGTGGGTAGTCGAATCCACAGGGAATAGGGATTTAAAACACAAGATTTCCCTATTTAGTTGTGCGGTATACGAAAAGTGATAATCGAACTGATGAGTGGATTACGGAATCAATTATAATAAAAGACAAGAAATTAAATAGAGAGATGGAAGACAAGAAAGTGCAAATAGAAGTTAAAAGAGAAAGACTAGCAATGGATGAAATAGGGTATCCGGACAAGCTACCTCTAGGACTTATGCTTCTAGTACAAGACTATGCTATTATACTTTCCTATTGATGTTAATTGAGTCGAGGATATACTTAAACTGAAGGTCCCAAACTTAAAGTCAACTGTGACTAACCCCAACATTATGCCCCGGCATTAGGATTCACTACGACCCTTGACTCTTGTTGACCTATCAACTAAGCCCCAGGGGAGTCTATCTTCCTAAGCCTTAACACTACGTGGGATTGCTTTAAGCTCTAGGGATTCCTAGTGATAAAACATGTTCCTATATATAGTCCTAACCCCATGGTCCAGATGAAAGAACCCTAGTCTAGATTAAGCCCCGAACTATGACGCCTTATCTCGACTGCAAATAAATCAAGGAAAACGGATGTAGGTGATAAGTGTCTAATTGTATATATTTTAATATACATATTTTATACACTTAGCATGTATTTTGTTAAGAATTGATGCCCGTTTTATGCTTAATCGACTATCATTTATGTTATAGGACACGGGGGAGCCATGAGGAGCACGAGAATGCAATTCGGGCAAAAAAGGATGAAAATCAGTCGTCGCAGCACTGTAGCGTATTTACTGTAGCTGGAGCACTTTAGCATATCTACTGTAGCAGTTGCTGTTGCACCTGAGGAGTTTTGGGCTGGAAATGATGGAAGTGCACAAGAGTGAACAGTGCAGCATACGGGGCCGTATAAGGGGCCGTGAGCATCAAAAGACAGTGAATTTCAACTAGCTCTCACGGCCCCCTATCCACCCTGGGATGCACCCCCACATGAAACAAGTTTTGCCTTGTTTTTGCCTATCTATCCACCCCGGGATCCATCTATCCACCCCGGGATACTGCGGGAATATAAAAGAACATTTTTAGGGCTTTTCTAAACGACTTCTTCTTGGCCTTTTGGGTCGCCGCCACCACACTTTCTTGAGCCCTTCCGGCCATCTTCCGGCGACGATCTTTTTGGAAAACAAGCACACATCATCACCAAGAGGGAGAGGAGCAAGGGAGAAGGAGTTTGTGTGAAGATCGAAGCCATCATCGACAAACATTGTGAAGCTTCATCCATTCAAAGAGATCACAACCTAGAGGGGGTCTTCATTGCTTCTTTTATGTTTTTGTCTTCCTTGTATGTTGTTTAATTGTCCCTTGTAATGAGGGATTAACTTATCATTGTGTTTGGATTTGGACGAACCCTAGGGTTAATCTTTTGTATGAACTTTGTATGTTGTTATTAATCTAGTTTGATGGTTGTTTGAGATTCAATCTTTCATGCTTTCACGTCTAAATTACATTTGTGGAGAAATCTGTAATTCTTTTATGAGTTGTACGTGTAGATGTGACCTGCTCACGTGTACTAGAACTTGGAAAGATTGAAAGGGGATTCTTGTGCCGACACGCCGAGAAATTGGGTGTTGGTAGCCCTCCATTGCTAGGTTTAAGCCGAAGGATAGTAGGTTTACTCCTATTAGAGATTTCCTTGAACTCTTTGCGATCATAGGTGGGTTAATACGGAGAGATTCCGATTAACGCTCGTATGGGATTAGGGGTTAACAGCCGAGAAATTGGGGTTAACCTCTTTATGAGATCTCTAGGTCTTAAATGCCATCAACACATTTTAAACCATCCTAGTTTGGATCTTAATGACAACCCTAGGTGGATTCTTTATCCAAACACTCCCTTCTCGTGCTTGATACTCCCTTGTTTATTTACATCCGTGTGCTAGTTATCAGGCCATAGGATTAGTTTAAATTAGTTAGTTTGTTTTATTTCTTTTCCACCCCTATTGAATTGTAGGCTAGAAAATAGATGAAGGGTGAGTAATAGTACTTCCTTGGCCCCAGTGGAATATGACCCCTGTGTCACTCACAGGGTATTACTTGGCGATCCCTTACACTTGCGGGGAAGCAATCAAGTTTTTGGCGCCGTTGCCGGGGAACATTCAAGGAATATTAGGAAAGCTCGTAGTTTATTGCTCTAGTCATTTGCTTTGTAAATATTTGTCTTTGTATGTGTCTTTTACCATTTTGTGCATATTTATTTATTTTACTTCTTGCTTATTTTCTTTGTTAGCTTATTGTTTTTATTTTTTGATTATTTACACAGGGCCATGGATTTCCAAGAAAAGTTGTTGGCCGCCAAAATCTTTGCACTTGAAGAGAAGATAGAAAAGTTCCTTGCCATGAAAGCACGCTAGTGCAATCCACACAATAATGACAACTATCCATATTGGCAAGGGCATCAAAATTTTTTAACACATCATCATATTCAACATTGGGAGCACCCTTACCAAGGATTGCCACAAGGAAACCTGTACAGTTCTACTTACAATCCGGGGAGGAAATACCACTCTAACTTCTCATGGAATCAAGGGCAACAACAACCAAAATCTGCCCCCCTCAAAACCCTCAAGTGCAACAACCCATGCAAGAGAAGAGGTTCACCACTGAAGATGTGCTTGCTAAGTTCATGATTGGCACCGAATCAAGATTGAACAGCGTAACTAGCAGCATGGAAACACAATTTGGGAAAGTGAATGTCCAATTCAATGATTTTGGGTCCATCCTGAGAAATCTTCCAGCCTCGGTACAATCACTTGAACATCATGTTGGGAAACTTGCCAAGGCCAATTCAGAATGACATTCAGGAAGTCTTCCTAGCAACACTAGTTGGGAAGAGAACAAAGATGAATTTGAGGTGGAAGTTGATATTGAGGTGTTGGAGGTTGAGAAAGCAATTGTGATACCCTCAATACCTTGTGAGCAAATGATAGATGTTCCAACTCAAGGTGAAGTTGAAGATGAAAGAGGGGAGGATGACAACATGGCCATAGAAAAATGTGAGGAAGTGGAAGAAGCTCAATCGACTACATTTGAAGACACTACTTGCCTAAACATTAACCATTCCATGAATCAATCAATAATTTTCAAGTGCAGAAAGAAAATTCCTGGAATTGTATTTGATGATGTGGGTAGGAAGCTAAGGCCATCCTTGAATCCACCAATGCCGGGCTTGGACAATTCCCAACCAAAAATTTTTCCTTGGCGGCCTAAACAAATTTTGTTGGCAATTGTTGACTATTCAAGAGGGGTTGAGAAAAAAATTGTGGATAGGATGATAAAACCTCCAATTGATCCACCCATGCAAGGCTTGACAAGTTCTCAACCAAACTTGTTTCCTTGGAAACCCAAACAATGCCTATGGGTAGTTCAAGGCCATTTACCAAGGGTTGAGAAAAAGGATGTGGATAGAATGTTGATGTCATACCGTGATCCACCAATGCTGATCTTAGATAACTCTCAACCAAAGCTTTTTCCATAGAGGCCCAAGCAATCTTGTGATGGGGTACTCAAAGGAATACTTGCCGGGACCAAACAAGAAGCGGGGAGGAGGTTCAAGCCGTCTAAAGATCCGCCCAAGTTCAAATTGCACAACTCCCGGCCCAAGCTTTTCCCTTGGAGGCCTAAAGGTAACATGTTCTTGGTCTCCACAAGCTCATCATCCCGGAAGGTAATTCTTTTCTTTCATGGAAGTAGCTATGCTACATAAGGCACGTCGAGCTAATGACGTTAAACAAGCGCTTCTTGGGAGGTGACCCAAGCTTAAATTTCTTCATTTTCTTCTTTTTGTGTTTCTAGTTGAGTGTAGTTTGTGTATTTGTTATATATGCTTGTGTTTCTTTCATGTCTTTATTTGTTTGAATAAGCCCATGCTTGTTTTCCTTGCACATTCTTCTTATCGTTGTTTTTGTGTTTTAATTGATAACCATCTTGAAAATCATGTTTTTGTTGTTATATCATGCATTACATCAAGTTTTTAAGCATTTATTTCAAGTTGGAGGTGTTCTTAATCACTTCCTGGCCTTCATTGGGTGCTTTGGGTTGCTTTTGAAGGATTTTTAAAGCTTTCCAGGTCCTCACGGCCCTAAGGGGGCCGTTTGGAGGGCCGTGAGACAATTCCAATGAAGTTTGCTTAGCTCTCATGCCCCCCTCAGGGCCGTATATGGGCCATGAGGGAATTCCAGTGAAAATGGCCTAGGCCATACGCCCCCCTTCACGGCCGTGAGAGGGGCCGTATGCCACGGGTCCTAGACCTATATCCTCACCATTTTCTTCATAACTCTCTCATTTCTCATCCGTTTTCCCTTATTCTTTCGCCGTTTTTCTTCATTTTTATTCCTCTACACGAATCTCCTAATTCCAAGGACCTAATTTGCATGATTTATTGGGAGTTTTGCCATCATCTTCACCTATCCTCTAAGGTACCCCTTTCTAAACCCTAGGTGTTGGTCATGAATGTTTCTTCTTCCTTTCTCTTAATTTTTCAAGTTGAATGGATGCCAATGTTGTGGGAGATTGGTTGTTTGTTATTTTTGTGGGTTTTTGGAGTAATTTGAAAGCTTTGTAAAATTTTTATGCTCCATGTACAAGGGAAGCTCTTGCAAATTTTTTTTGGGAATTTACTGTAGCATTTCTTGAATTCTTTCACACTCCATCATGAATACCCTTGATTTTCTTGTATTTAGGCCTACTATTGTATCATTTTTTTTTATCCCTTTGCAACACTTGCAATAAGAGAGAATTGGACATCATGATATTGAATGAGCATGGACTTGCTTGGATGATGTTTTGTTCCATTGTTTTTCTTTTGTTAATTGTTTGTTGTGTTTGTTCTTGTTGTGTTCTTGCATGATTACTCCCCATCTCTTCTTTATGAATTTTTGTGGAATGATGATGTGCCCTTTTTACCTTGTAGGGCATTAAGGGAAATTTGGTGAGCTTCTCCGCATTCAATGGAGATTGGACCCGACATATATTGCTCGACGTACTCTATGTTCGGGTCACACATCGCTAGTTGCACAAGATAAACCGGCGAAGTTCATTTTCACCCTCCTCTATTGTTTTTATTGCTTATATTGCCATGTTATTCATGAATAGTGTACATTGAGGGCAATGTACAACACTAGGTGTGGGGATGGGTGTATTTACATGTATTAGGTCAATTTTACATGCTAGTGTTATCAATGATGGCTTGTTACTTTCTTGTGAGATTCTTCAAGTATGAATTAATGATTGATGTGAGTTACATTTTTTGTTGTGCTCTATTGAATCCTATTTCACCCCTAGTATTGTTTTGTGCACTGAGTCTTTTGTTGATGCCCTGGGAATAGCCTGGTTGACTTTCTTAACTCTCTTGTATGCTTAACACACAATTTTGAGTACTTGGCGTTAGACTACTAAGTTCTATCCTTCATTGAACTCCTAAGAACTTCTAAGTCTTGTGGAGCTAATCCTAGGTTTGTTACTTTGTAGTGCAGTCTAAAGGTTTGATCTAGGGTATGTCTGAAAAAAAAAAAAAAAAAAAAAAAAAAGGAGTCTATGTCAGTATTCCTCTGCTAATGGAGCATGAATGCGTCTATGTAGACTGTAATCGAGTAGTTGGGTGACTCTTGTGCCTAACCAGCATGTGCATCCTCCAGAAAGATTTTTTGTGCAGTCTACGTTAGGCGGACTCGAAAAAAAAAAAGGTGTATATAGTTGTAAATCTCTTCAACTGCCTACTTGAGTTCGTGAGTGGAAATGGGATTTAATCTCAAGTTATAGACTTAGAAGGATCTTATTTGTTCATTGAAGTGGCACTTAGCATTTTAAGTCTTGGTACTCTGTACATATGGGGTGATTAGCATATAGAGCTTTACTGATTGAAGTCATAGGGCTAGACTAGGTCAGGGCAAATGAGATGAAAGAGTCACTTACACTGCACAGACATATAAGAGGTGAGACAGGATCATTTTGTTGTACATATTGACTGTAACTCAACATCTGTATATCATTATTCTATACTTGTAGAATCTCGTATTTGTTTGAGCCGGAGATGTACATTTAGCCACTTATCATTCCCTTTGTTTTTCATGATTGGTTTGCTTGGGGACAAGCAAACGCTTAGGTGTGGGGATGTTTGATAAGTGTCTAATTGTATATATTTTAATATACAAATTTTGTACACTTAGAATGTATTTTGTTAAGAATTGATGCCCATTTTGTGCTTAATCAACTATCATTTATGTTATAGGACACGGGGGAGCCATGAGGAGCACGAGAATGCAATTCGGGCAAAAAAGGATGAAAATCAGGCGTCGAAGCACTGTAGTGTTTTTACTGTAGCTGAAGCACTGTAGCATATCTACTGTAGCAGTTGCTGTTGCACCTGAGGAGTTTTCGGCTGGAAATGATGGAAGTGCACAAGAGTGAACAGTTCAGCATACGGGGCCGTATAAGGTGCCGTGAGCATCAAAAGACAGTGAATTTCAACTAGCTCTCACGGCCCCCTATCCACCCCGGGATGCATCCCCACATGAGACAAGTTTTGCCTTGTTTTTACCTTTCTATCCACCCCGGGATCCATCTATCCACCCCAGGATACTGCGGGAATATAAAAGAACATTTTTAGGGCTTTTCTAAAAGACTTTTTCTTGGCCTTTTGGGCCGCCGCCACCACACTTTCTTGAGCCCTTCCGGCCATCTTCCGGCGACGATCTTTTTGGAAAACAAGCACACATCATCACCAAGAGGGAGAGGAGCAAGGGAGAAGGAGTTTGTGTGAAGATTTAAACCATCATCGACAAACATTATGAGGCTTCATCCATTCAAGGAGATCACAACCTAGAGGGGGTTTTCATTGCTTCTTTAATGTTTTTGTCTTCCTTGTATGTTGTTTAAGTGTCCCTTGTAATGAGGGATTAACTTATCATTGTGTTTGGATTTGGACGAACCCTAGGGTTAATCTTTTGTATGAACTTTGTATGTTGTTATTAATCTAGTTTGATGGTTGTTTGAGATTCAATCTTTCGTGCTTTCACGTCTAGAATTACATTTGTGGAGAAATCCGTAATTATTTTATGAGTTGTATGCGTAGATGTGACCTGCTCACGTGTACTAGATCTAGGAAAGATTGAAAGGGGATTCTTGTGCCGACACGCAGAGAAATTGGGTGTTGGTAGCCCTCCATTGCTAGGTTTAAGCCGAAGGATAGTAGGTTTACTCCTATTAGAGATTTCCTTGAACTCTTTGCGATTATAGGTGGGTTAATACGGAGAGATTCCGATTAACGCTCGTATGGGATTAGGGGTTAACAGCCGAGAAATTGGGGTTAACCTATTTATGAGATCTCTAGGTCTTAAATGCCATCAACACATTTTAAACCATCCTAGTTTGGATCTTAATGACAACCCTAGGTGGATTCCTTATCCAAACACTCCCTTCTCGTGCTTGATACTCCCTTGTTTATTTACATCCGTGTGCTAGTTACCAGGCCATAGGATTAGTTTAAATTAGTTTGTTTGTTTTATTTCTTTTCCACCCCTATTGAATTGTGGGCTAGAAAATAGATGAAGGGTGAGTAATAGTACTTCCTTGGCCCCAGTGGAATACGACCCTTGTGTCACTCACAGGGTATTACTTGGCGATCTCGTACACTTGCGGGGAAGTAATCAGTAGGGAGAAATCACACCGAAGGGGAAAGAGGAAGCTTCGCTACCTCACGACTCACCCTCTCAACCCTCTTCAATTCTAAGTAGTCTAAACCTATAGGAGTTGTCACACCTCCAAAGGGTAACCTAGATTACTCTCAACCCTCGTGTCACGGCTAAGGGAAGACAATAGCAAAAGATAATTAAAATTAAAACTCAAATTTATTCATCAATAATGGAAAAGCATAATAGCAATGTCTTAGATACATAATAATCCTAGGGTTTTACAAGTCCGAATACCCACGAGGGGTTTAGCTCCTCATGGAGCTATACATGTTCATCAAAGTATAGAAGAAAGCACAAATTAAAAACATTGATGAAAACCCCTTTGCGAATGGTGTGGCTATGGTCTTATGTGGCCACCAGACGTTGGTGATGATGCCGATGACGTACTCCAAACCTCCATGAAGTCCTCTCCAAAACCCTAGCCACACTCTCCAGAAGTTGGGGAGAAAGTTAGGTCAAAAGATGTCTTGAAAGCCTCCAAATCGAGCTTTTATAATGTTGAGTGCGGCTTTAAATTTGAACTTATCGGGATTTCACACGGCCTGTGGAATTTCCACACGGGCATATGAAGTTTTTGGCTTGCTGGAAAATTAATTCACAACGCCGTGTGGAATTTCCACATGCCCATGTGAATTCTCTGGAATTCTGAATTTCGGCAGAAGCAAACAGTAGCTTGCTACAGTGTTTTGCTACAACAAACTACAATGCTGCTACAGTACACGAGTTAGACTTGTTATGAATGTGACTGCCTTTGTGCCCCTCGAAAGGAGGTTGGCACACACTCACAAGTCTAGGCCCGTGCCTTGTTCCTTGCTTGGTCCGAAAACTTCCCAACAATGGCGAACATGATCTAACTTCATTCTTTTTTCTACAAATTAGCTCGACAAACCTACATTGCATAAGAATACACAAATGCACATAATTTAGTGATAAAATCTGATAAAAGATATGTTCATTGTAAGATAATAACTCTTTGCATTACTATAACACGAGCACTTATCAGTTGCTCATGAACTGCAAGAAACTTGAAGAAACCTCCACGGTTTCCCTTGGTGAGAATTTCTCGGCCATTATTCAAAGCAAGCTACCCAAGAAGATCAAGGACCCAGGCAGTCTAATTGTATTATGATAAGTGCTTGTGTTATAATAATATGAAGTATTATTGTCTTACATTGAGCATTACTTTTCTCAGATTTAATCACTAATTAGTGTGTATTTATGTTCTTTCGTGTATTGTAGGGTTGTTGAGAAGATTTAGAGAAGAATGAGCAAGAATAGGTCATGAATGCGATTGTTGAGGTAAGTACCGTAGCTAATAACTGTAGCAAAAGACTGTAGCAGGCTGCTGTTCATAATCAGCCGAAAATCAACAAAACAGAATTCCACACGGCCATGTGGAATTAACACATGTGGAAATTCTGATTTTCCACAAGGCCGTGAGGAAAATCCATAGGGGCGTGTGAAACCCTGATTTCAGCCAGATTTCAGCCTATAAATAGCCCGTTTTCAGATCTTTTTGGGGACGCCCCCTTCTATCACTTGCCTATCTTTTGGGGGGCTTTCGGCTAGGATTTAGAGAGGTTCTTGGAGGCCTTTGGAGGCGATTATATGGCATCGGCATCGACATCCTTTGGAAGAAAGCTATTGGGGAAGCTTTCGTCGGCATCGATTCAGTGAGGTGTGCCCTAGGCTTGACAAGAGATTCGTGGACAAGATTAGGCGGCTCCACAAGACCATCGATATGATCTACAAGGGGGTTTTCTTTATGGTTTTCATGCATATTGATAAGTGCTTGTGTTATAGTAACGCGAAGCGTTATTATCTTACAATGAATATACTCTTTATCAGATTTTATCACTACATAGTGTGCATTTGTGTATTCTTGTGCATTGTAGGTTCGTGGAGCCAAGTTGGAAAAGAAGAACGAAGTTAGGTCGTGTTCGCCGTTGTTGGGAGGTTTTCGGACCAAGCAAGGAACAAGGCACGAAGTTAGACTTGTGAGTGTGTGCCAACCTCCGTTGGAGGGGCACAAAGGCAGTCACATTCACAACAAGTCTAACTCGTGTAGATTAGGAAAACTTTACCAAGAAGGAGAATCGAAGCAATAGGCACGATCTACCATTGATTGTGTGCACAATTCAATGGCCTCGATGAAGAAACAACATATTTGGGAGCATTTCGGAGAGTTACTGTAGCAGTACTGTAACTTGTTACTGTAGTGAATCACTGTAGCAAGTTACTGTGCACTTCAGCCGAAAAATCAAGAATCCAGAGAATTCACACGGGCGTGTGGAATTAACACACGGCCGTGTGAATTAATTTTCCAGCAAACCAGAGATGTCACACGTGCGTGTGGAATTAACACACGGCCGTGTGAAGTAATTTTTCAGGAAAGACAGAAACTTCACACGGGCGTGTGGAAATTCCACACGGCCGTGTGAAGTCCCGATAAGTCCAAATTTAAAGCCGCACTCAGCCTATTTAAAGGCCGATTTGGAGACTTTTTGAGACATCTTTCGACCTATCTTTCTTCCCAACTTCTGGAGAGTGCGGCTAGGGTTTCAGAGAGGACTTTGTGGAGGATTGGAACGCGCCATCGGCATCATCACCGACGTTCGACGGCCGCACAAGACCACGGCCACACCATACGCGAGGGGGTTTTCATTGATGTCTTTACTTTGTGTTTTATTTCATACATTTATGAACATGTATAGCTCCATGAGGAGCTAAACCCCTAGTGGGTATTCGGACTTGTAAAACTCTAGGATAATTATGTTTCTTTGACATTGTTATTATTCTTTTCCATTAATTGATGAATAAATTCGAGTTTCAATTTTAGATTTCTTGTGCTATTGTTTTCTCTTAGCCGTGACACTAAGGATTGAGAACAATCTAGGTTATCCTTTGGAGGTGTGACAACTCCTATTGGATTAGACTACTTAAAAATTGAAGAGGGTTGAGAGGGAGAGTTGTGAGGTAGCACCGTACCCCTTTCCGTTCCGTTGTGATTTCTCCCTACCTCCGATTCCTTGATTTATTAGAGGTCGAAATAGAGTGAAGTGCTAGGTAGACAAACTCCCCCAAGGTTTTGGGGTGACGTGAATCCTACGCACTGGGGCTTAATTTAGACTATGGTTTTTTCTCTTGGACCAAAGGGTTAGGACTACTACACATAGGAACAGGTTTTATCACTAGGGGTCCCTAGAGCTTAAAGCAATCCCACGTAGTGTTAGGCTTAGTTAGAAATACTTCCCTGGGGCTTAGTTGAGCAATCAACAGAGTGAAGGGTTGACGTGAATCCTATTGTCGGGACATAGTGTTGGGGTTAGCCACGGTTGACCTTAGATTTGGGACCGTGTGTTTCAGGATTTTCCTTGACTCAATTAACATCAATAGGAAGGTATAATAGCATAGTCTTGCACTAGAAGCATAAGTCCTAGAGGTAACTTGTCCGGATACCCTATTCTCACTTGTTACTAGTCCCTCTCTTTTTACTCGTTGTTTGCACTTTTTTCTCTTTCATCTTTCGATTTAATTGCCTTGCATCTCCTCTAGTTTCCATAAATTCACTCATCACTCCGATCATTGTTTCTTTTCGTATATCGCACGACTCAATAGCAATTTCGCGTATTTTAAATCCCTATTGCATGTGGATTCGACTACCCACTCACCGGGGTAACATTTATTACTTCGACAAGGTCGTGCATTTGCAGTACGCACGCAAAAGGTCATGTCAAGTTTTTGGCGCCGTTGCCGGGGAGTAGGCGTATTTTTTATACTTGTTTTTGCTATTTTAGTCATTCACTTCGTTGACTATTTCATACTTTATTTAACTATCATCGTTCTTATTTCTTCTTTTCTTTGTGTTGGCTTCAGGTTATGACCCGCGGGAACCCTTCGATTCTTGTTGAAGGAGACCCGAACATTGGTAGGAGAATACACCGTAAAGGGAAAGAGCCTGTGGAAGAACAATCTAAGCAAGCCAGCATAGATTCAGAAGGGTCGGAAGCCATGGCAGAACAGAACGAACAACAAAGGACATTGGCCGATTTTGCTAGACCTGCAGTAATGGGGACCCAATCAAGCATTGTGAGGCCCCCAATTACCGCAAATAACTTTGAGTTGAAGCCGTCGTTCATTAAAATGTTGCAACAGTCCGTACAGTTTAATGGGTTGGCCGATGAAGATCCCAACAACCATCTAGAGAATTTTCTTGAAGTGTGCGACATGTTGAAGATCAATGGGGTAACTGACAACGCAATTAGGTTGAGAGCCTTCCCATTTTCATTGAAGGGAAAAGCAAGACATTGGTTACATTTATTACCGAGAGCATCTATCACTACATGGGAAGAGATGGCCGAGGCATTCTTGGCTAGGTATTTCCCTCCGGGAAAATCAGCGAGGCTCCGGAATGATATCTCATCCTTCATGCAAGTGGAATTGGAGTCTCTATTCGAGACATGGGATAGGTTCAAGGAGCTCCTCCGGAAGTGCCCGCAACATGGATTCCCTGAGGGGATGATCATTCATACTTTCTATAATGGGTTGAATCTAAGCACTAAGCAACTTTTAGATGCGGCGGCAGGAGGGACTCTAGGAGGCAAGACCCCCGATGAAGTCCGGCACCTTATTGAAGAGATGGCGATGAATAGCTATCAGTGGAACACAAGGGACAGAAGGAAGGTAGCCAGAATTCATGATGTTGATGCAGTTACATCTTTGGTGGCACAAATAGAGTCATTGAGTAAGAAGTTGGACGCTTTAACTTCACCAAGAGTTGCGGCCATCACTACATGTAACGGTTGTGGGGGAGGTCATGCTTCAAGTGATTGTCCGATTGCTATTGGGGGCGCTAGTACGGTGGAGCTGGCTAATTTTGTGGGAAATAACTACAGAGGACAAGGACAAGGCAACCCGTATAGTGGCACTTACAATCCAGGGTGGAGGAATCACCCAAATTTCTCATGGAGCAACCAAGGACAGTCACAACAAAAGAATAACACACCACCAGGATTTCAGAGCCAACAAGCACCGAATTTAGAAAGCCGAGTGACAGGGATAGAAGGAAAGATGATTGATCTAGAAAGAGCTCTCACACGGTTTGTTTCTTCATCGGATGCTAGATTTCAGTCGGTGGAAGCTACACTTCGCAATCATACCTCCTCCTTACATAATTTGGATAATCAAATGGGGCAAATTGTGAAAACATTAGCGGAAAGGACTCAAGGGAGTTTGCCTAGTAATACGGAGACAAATCCGAGGGAACAATTGAAGGCAATCACCTTGAGGAGTGGGAAAGAGGTCGAGAGAAATCTCCCTCTAGAGAAGGCCCAAGAGACACCCGAGGTAGTGGAGGTAGAGGAAGGAGTAACAAAGGAAAAAGAGGTGGCATCCCCACCCTACAAGCCAAGGATCCCCTATCCTTCACGATTGAAGAATGACCAAGAAAATGAACAATACAAGAAATTTCTGGGAATTTTCAAACAGTTGCACATCAACATACCATTCGCGGAAGCATTAGCCCAAATGCCTGAGTACGCGAAGTTCTTGAAAGACCTCTTAACCAACAAGAGGAAATTGGAGCAGAGTGCGTCTGTAATACTAGATGCCAATTGCTCAGCCGTATTGCAAAAGAACATGCCGAGCAAAAGAAAAGATCCCGGGAGTTTCATAATACCATGTAACATTGGCAACATGGGTGAAGAGATGGCATTGGCCGACTCGGGGGCAAGCATCAATGTCATGCCTTACACGTTCTTCCAAAAGCTAGGCTTGGGCGAGCCAAGACCCACTCGGATGACACTTCAACTCGCGGACCGATCAGTGAGGCATCCGAGAGGAATTGTGGAAGTGTGTTGGTAAAAGTCGACAAATACATATTTCCTGTTGACTTCGTAGTGTTGGATGTCGATGAGGATGTCGAAGTTCCATTGATCCTTGGAAGGCCATTCCTGCGTACTTCCAAGGCCTTGATCGACATGGACGGCGGGGAGCTCACATTGCGAGTAGGAGAAGACAAGGTCACATACCGACTCGCCGAAGCCATGAGACACTCTCTCGATTTTGATGACACTTTATATTTCCTTGACACCACCGATGAACTAATAGATGATTATGTGCAGGACATGATAAACCCAGATCCATATGAAGGGTGGCCGGACCAAGACTTGGAGATTGAAGAAGAAGTGCTCTCCATTGGTCTAATCAAGGATGACTTCAAGCAAGAAACGGAGCGTATGAAGAAAATGCTTCGGAGGATGAAAAGGTCGAAAAGACGCCACAAGAAGAACCCCAACAACAAGGGAAATGAACATTCAAGGAGTAAGGGTGATTCACCCTTTTGTGGTAACAAATTTGATAACTCCCCCTCTACTCTACAAAGGTTATGTAATGCATGCTTTTAGGTTGTAGGGAAGAGGGCAACATCCATTCATGAACCTCCGTAAGGTAAGCCAGGTACGTCAAGCTTAGTGACGTTGAACAAGCACTTCTTGGGAGGCAACCCAAGGCTTCACAGTTTTTCTAGGACCTAGTTAGCTTTAGATTGAATAAAAGTCTTAGTTTTGGTGTCCTGAATTTTTCATGTGCTTACGCTGCAATTTTCTTGCGGGTTTTTGATGAATTACGTGTGCCTTAACGATAATTGATGAAGTTTAAGTTGGTTGAGTGTGTTTTCTGTGGTTTCTGGTCGTGATTTTATGATTTTTACAGGTTCTAAGTGTTATACAAAAGTTTCTGAATTTTTCTGAGAAATCTGTAAAATTTTCTAAGTAAGCCAGAGAAAACACACGGCCGTGTGGAATTAACACACGGCCGTGTGTTACCAATTGGGACTCAACCAGAGGGGACACAGGGGCGTGACTTTGCCCCTGTGAAAAACTCCAGAAGGGGCACCCGACCGTGTGGAATTAACACACGGCCGTGTGAAATTTCGCAGAACTTGAAACTCTCATCCCAGAGAGACCACAGGGGTGTGTGGGTGCCCCTGTGAGTACCACTGTGCCAAGGCACACGGCCGTGTGACATTTCCACATGGCCGTGTGAAACTCTGCAGAAAACCCCCCTTCTTCCCGAGAAAACACAGGGGCGTGTGACAGCCCCTGTGGGAGACCTTGTGATTGGCACACGCCCCTGTGGAGTATTCACACGGCCGTGTGAAATACTTAACGTTTCTCGGGTAAATCAGAGAGGCCACAGGGGCGTGTGGTGTGCCCCTGTGACCGGCCTTGTGTTCTTGGCCAGGATGGGCACACGGCCGTGTGGAAATTCCACACGGCCGTGTGAAATTTTTCAGAGAGCTTCTGTGTTTTCCCGAGAATCCACAGGGCCGTGTACCAGCCCCTGTGGATACCTTTGTGAAGGCACACGGCCGTGTGGAATTTCCACACGGTCGTGTGGGCAGCCCAGAGAGTGAACAGAATGCACACAGGGGCGTGTGTTGGCCCCTGTGAACCCTAATTTCATAGGCACACGGCCGTGTGAACCTAACACACGGCCGTGTGAATTCCGATAACTTCAAAAGCCGCGCGTTTCGGTGGTTATTCACTTGTGCCTCTTCATCATTTCACTTCAAATCACTCCCCGACTTCCTTCTCTAATTCCCCAACCTTCTTTGAGGATTTGCGAAGATTTTATTAACGTATTTCCGGCCGATTTTAAGTTTTTCACATCCACTCCGTCGGTATGAACTTCAAAACCTTTTTCTTCGTTAATTCTCGATTTTATTAGTCCATTAGTTGATTATTTCGCTTGTTTTAATGATTATCATGTTGCGAATATGTTTAAGAATAAGTTTAGAGTAAATCTGGATGTAAATTTTGGATTTTTCAACCCACGGCCGTTATGCTCTGTCCGCCCGATGATCCACACGGGCATGTGGAATTAACACACGGCCGTGTGGATTTCTGCAGATTGAGCATTTTAACTTGTTTTTGATCTCTTTCTCTCTCAATCTTGCAGAAATGTCTACTAGGCCTAAGAAATCAGTCGGAAAGCATCCTCGAGCAGCTACTCCACCCCCCGAGGAGATGGAGTTTGATTTACCCGAGCACAGGGATCGTTTTAAGAAGCTCTCGCCACTTCGATTTGGACAGTCACGCTACCCTGATCTGAGCGTGTTGAGAGACATACAGGGGGGCGATGCCGTAGCTACAGAGATGGAGGAGTTGCTGGCTGTGGGGAGTTGGTATCGATTATTATCTGTTCGAGAGCCAGCAACTCGAGTAATTACCCTCGAGGTATTATCGACATTTGAATTCGACACAAACGGCGAGATGATTCAGTTCCGTGCTCTCGGCAGACACTTCAGCTTGAGCGTCACTCAGTTCTCGATTGTGATGGGCCTGTACGATCAGGCATTCACTGAGACAGAGGAGTATGCGTTACTGCCCACCGATTATCCAGGGACCCTCACACCACAGAGGATTTATGAGACATTATGCGGGGATGGTCAGTATGCGCCGGGGGTTTCGAAGGCGACATTTCTTTCCCGGCCAGCATACAGGTACCTTCATGCTATCCTAAGCAGGTCTATCAGTTGCCGAGGGGACAGTACAGGGGTATTGAGCAGACAGGAGCTGCTATACTTGCACTCCATGGTACAGAGTGAGCCACTTCACCTGGGGCACGTTCTAGCAGAGTACATTCGCCACCAGGGCCAGTACCCCAGGGTTGGAGTCATTTTTTCAGGCCCCTACATCACATGCCTCGTTATAGGCCTAGGACTCAGAGATGGGGTGCGCGGGGCCGAAAAGATCGCTACACCAGCTCCGCTCACCAGAGAGACATTGAGACTGATGGGTATGGTCCGCAGATCAGGGCCAGGAGTCTACACTATGATCATACCCCGGACAGAGCAGGCCGAGGGCTCCCAGGCAGCGTTAGAGCCACCACCAGTGGACACAGAGGCAGGAGCAGAGGCTGAGGCACCACCCACAGCACCGGAGCCACCTCCAGTGCGTATCTTTTCTCCATCTCGAGGACAGGACAGGTTCGAGAGCCTCGAGAGTGCTGTGGGTATTCTGCAGCAGGAGTTAGCCGAGCTGAGGGTCGCACAGGCAGCAGGGTTTGCCTAGTTGAGGACTACTCGGCATCACAGTTCGCTCACTTGTCGGCACAGCTTGCCACAGTGATTCAGTTGCTTGAGCGATCTGTGGTGCGACCCCGACGGGTCCCCTCACCGACTCCGCCTCCATCTCCATCAGCATCAGATCCACCAGCAGCAGCACCAGAGGATACACATCAGGACACCAACGCTGAGGCGTCGTAGATTTTATCTTTCTTTTATCGCACTTTTATTTTCTTATTTTGTTGGACTTGTAGTACCCAGAAAGGACTCTCCTTCTGGGTTTGTTTTTTATTTTTCCTTTGTTTTGTCTCGAGTTGTACTTCATTATCATATCTTTATATACTCGAGCTTTATTTTGGTTTTCTTGAGCTATACTGAACCCTTGCGTATGTGTGCAGATGGCCTTGGATTTAAGGAAATTGAGGAATTGTCATAGGCACGGTCATTGGACCGTGTGTGCTCCACAAACCATTGAGACTCAACTCTCAATGACCTAGCTCCATCAAACGCAACACTTGGAGTTCAGGGGAGTAATGTTTCAATTGCAACTTCCACACTAATTGTTCTTCATTGTTTTATTGTTTATAATGCTTGCACGCGTACATTGGGGACAATGTACATCTTAAGTGTGTGTGTGTGTTGGGGGGGGGGGGGGGGGGGGGGGGGGAATTCACATTGCACACACCTTTACTTGTGCGTTCAATTGTTCATGATCATGTAGCCTATGGCGGTTCACCTTAGTTGCAGCATTCGTATTCTTAGAGTTTAGGCGAATTTTTAACATTGTATTCTATCTTGTTCTAGTTCCACTTGAATTTTAGGGGATTTTTGCTCGATTACACCTTATTGCACTACTCACTCTTGAAATCTTTTGGAAACTCAATCTTGAAGTTTTAAGGACTAGTTTAGTATTACTTTAGTAAGTTGTGAAGTTCTATGCAAAAAAAAAAAATATATATATATATATATATATATATATATGAAAATAAAAAAAAAAGTGGAAAAATGAAAAGAGAAAAAGAAAAAAAATATACGAGTTTGTAAATATTAGCTTTGTTTTAATTATGCATTTGGGGTGGCAAGAGCTACCGCCTATGAAGTATGCAGCTACTCTCATAAGTCGGATACAAGTTATGCCCTAATGAGAGAAAGAGCTATCTCATGGGATGCGTGAAAGCTACTACCCCGGTAGAAAGAGCTACCTCCTCGAAAGAGTGAAAGCCACCTTTGGCGGCCGCCTAGGAAAGGGCTACCTTCAAGGATGTGTGAAGCTACTACTTCCACCACTATTTTTTGTTTTTGTATATAAATAAGTCCTTTCTAACCAAAGTTTGAGGAGTACTCGTTGGTTCTCTTGAGTAAGATCGCACACACTAACACATTTTTGAGTTTTCATCCTTTTTTATTCGAGTTTTTAGCTAGAGCATTGGTAACCTTATGCAATGTTTTGAGTTCCCCTTACTTGTAGAATGCTTCTTTTGCATGCTTTTGGTGAACCTAAGGCCGAGCACTTTCAATTGTTCTTCCCAAGTACTTTCACGTTCTATTTTGCTTGAGGACAAGCAAAAGCTTAAGTGTGGGGGGATTTGATAAGTGCTTATGTTATAGTAACGCGAAGCGTTATTATCTTACAATGAATATACTCTTTATCAGATTTTATCACTAAATAGTGTGTATTTGTGTATTCTTGTGCATTGTAGGTTCGTGGAGCCAAGTTGGAAAAGAAGAACGAAGTTAGGTCGTGTTCGACGTTGTTGGGAGGTTTTCGGACCAAGCAAGGAACAAGGCACGAAGTTAGACTTGTGAGTGTGTGCCAACCTCCATTGGAGGGGCACAAAGGCAGTCACATTCACAACAAGTCTAACTCGTGTAGCTTAGGAAAACTTTACCAAGAAGGAGACTCGAAGCAATAGGCATGATCTACCATTGATTGTGTGCCCAATTCAATGGCCTCGATGAAGAAACAACATATTTGGGAGCATTTCGGAGAGTTACTGTAGCAGCACTGTAACTTGTTACTGTAGTGAATCACTGTAGCAAGTTACTGTGCACTTCAGCCGAAAAATCAAGAATCCAGAGAATTCACACGGGCGTGTGGAATTAACACACGGCCGTGTGAATTAATTTTCCAGCAAACTAGAGATGTCACACGGGCGTGTGGAATTAACACACGGCCGTGTGAAGTAATTTTTCAGGAAAGACAGAAACTTCACACGGGCGTTTGGAAATTCCACACGGCCGTGTGAAGTCCCGATAAGTCCAAATTTAAAGCTGCACGCAGCCTATTTAAAGCCCGATTTGGAGACTTTTTGAGACATCTTTCGACCTATCTTTCTCCCCAACTTCTGGAGAGTGCGTCTAGGGTTTCAGAGAGGACTTTGTGGAGGATTGGAGCGCGCCATCGGCATCATCACCGACGTTCGACTGCCGCACAAGACCACGGCCACACCATACGCGAGGGGGTTTTCATTGATGTCTTTACTTTGTGTTTTATTTCATACATTGATGAACATGTATAGCTCCATGAGGAGCTAAACCCCTCGTGGGTATTCGGACTTGTAAAACTCTAGGATAATTATGTTTCTTTGACATTGTTATTATGCTTTTCCATTAATTGATGAATAAATTCGAGTTTCAATTTTAGATTTCTTGTGCTATTGTTTTCTCTTAGCCGTGACACTAAGGATTTAGAACAATCTAGGTTATCCTTTGGAGGTGTGACAACTAATATAGGATTAGACTACTTAAAAATTGAAGAGGGTTGAGAGGGAGAGTTGCGAGGTAGCACCGTACCCCTTTCCCTTCCGTTGTGATTTCTCCCTACCTCCGATTCCTTGATTTATTAGAGGTCGAAATAGAGTGAAGTGCTAGGTAGACAAACTCCCCCAAGGTTTTGGGGTGACGTGAATCCTACGCACTGGGGCTTAATTTAGACTATGGTTCTTTCTCCTGGACCAAAGGGTTAGGACTACTACACATAGGAATAGGTTTTATCACTAGGGGTCCCTAGAGCTTAAAGCAATCCCACGTAGTGTTAGGCTTAGGTAGAAATACTCCCCTGGGGCTTAGTTGAGCAATCAACAGAGTGAAGGGTTGACGTGAATCCTATTGCCGGGACATAGTGTTGGGGTTAGCCACGGTTGACCTTAGATTTGGGACAGTGTGTTTCAGGATTTTCCTCGACTCAATTAACATCAATAGGAAGGTATAATAGCATAGTCTTGCACTAGAAGCATAAGTCCTAGAGGTAACTTGTCCGGATACCCTATTCTCACTTGTTACTAGTCCCTCTCTTTTTACTCGTTGTTTGCACTTTTTCCTCTTTCATCTTTCGATTTAATTGCCTTGCATCTCCTTTAGTTTCCATAAATTCACTCATCACTCCGATCATTGTTTCTTTTCGTATATCACACGACTCAATAGAAATTTCGCGTATTTTAAATCCCTATTCCCTGTGGATTCGACTACCCACTCACCGGGGTAACTTTTATTACTTCGACAAGGCCGTGCACTTGCGGTACGCACGCAAAAAGTCGTGTCACATATGTTCTTAAACTCTTTATTGACTTTGTATTGCTCCATGGAGAGCTAAACCCTAGTGGGTATTCAGACTTGTAAACCCGATGATTATTATGTTTCTTTGACATTGCTATTATGCTTTTCCATTATTGATGAATAAATTCGAGTTTCAATCTTAATTTCTTCTTGTTATTGTTTTCCCTTAGCCGTGACACTAGGGTTGAGAACAATCTAGGTTATCCTTTGGAGGTATGACAACTTCTATAGGGTTAGACTACTAAGGATTGAAGAGGATTGAGAAATTGAGTCGTGAGATAGCGGAACGTCCCCTTTCCCCTCCGATGCTCCATGTTCCATGATTTATTCACGGTTAAGATAGAGTTAGGTGATAGGAGATAAACTCCCCTAGGGCTTTGTTGTGCGAGCAACCAGGTGAACGGTTGAAGTGAATCTTAGTGCCGGGACTTAATTTAGACTAGGGTTCTCTCACCTTGACCAAAGGGTTAGAACTACACATAGGAACAGGGTTAATCACTAGGAATCCCTAGAACTTAAAGCAATTCCACGTAGTGTGAGGCTTAGGTAGATAGACTCCCCTAGGGCTTAGTTGACAGGTCAACGAGAGTCAAGGGTCGTATTGAAACCTAATGCCGAGGCATAGTGTTGGGGTTAGTCACTGTTAACCTTAGGTTTGGGACCGTGTGTTTAAGGATATCCTCGACTTAATTAACATCAATAGGAAAGTCTAATAGCATAGTCTTGCACTAGAAGCATTAGTCATAGAGGGAGCTTTGTCTAGGTACCCCATCTTTATATCGATTACCTCTCCTACCTTTATTGCCCTTTTTGCACTCTTTTGCTTTCTTTTATATATATATATATATATATATATATATATATATATATATATAGACACACATACATATTGATACCTCTTACCATCGATTCCATTTATAGCTAAAATAGTGATAACGCTTGTTTCTGAACACTATTCCCTGTGGATACGACTACCCACTCACAAGGGTATTTTATTACTTCGACAACCCGTGCACTTGCGGGGTACGCACGCAAGGGGTGTGTCATATTAATGTAATGCCCTACAAGCTTTTTCTCAAACTAGGCCTTCAAGATTTGGAGCCGACACGAATCACCATTTAACTTGCTGATCGAACTGTTAGACGGGCACGTGTTCTCGTGAGCGATGTTATCGTCAAAGTAGGAGGTTTGGTCTTCCTGGCTGACTTTGTCATTCTGGATGTGGATGAAGACACTGAGGTCCCCATTATTCTCGCTCGACCATTCCTTGCCAGTTCATGAGCTCTATTGGATATAGAAAATGGGAAAATGACTTTGTGCACCGGAGATGAGGAAGCTACTTTCAAAATTCCCGAGGCCATGAAGCACCCTAAGGAGCTTGATGACACTTCCTATGCGCTCGATGACACGGAATTACTAGTGGAAGATTGTGTGTAGGAAGTGCTTATGATGAACCTATTGAATGACTACTTGCAAGAAATTGATGTTGAAGAGGAAACTGCACTTATACAATCACAGGAAGCCCTCCCTCCAATACCACCGGACACTGTGCAAGACAAAAGCAAAGGAGAAAGATCATGGAAGAATGTGAGTCCTAAGGCCAACAAGGCGAGCAAAAACTCTAAGGATAAGATACAAACGGCATGCTTCATCGACCTAGTTATGCACAGCATTGATTCTCTCTTTTCATTGAAGTTGCTGATTGGGTCATCATTTGCACCCATGAACACTTCAGGTAAAATCCCTTCATTTGAACCACCCTGATCATGTGAAACTTGAATGTGAAGCTCGTGACGCTAAACAAGCGCTCTTTGGAGGCAACCCAAAAATTTCACATTTCCATACTCTCTTATTTTCACATTTTAGTTATACTTGTGTTGTGTTTGGATTGTGAGCTCTTTCTTCCTTTTGTTCTTTTTGTTTCGTGTTCTTTGTGTCACCGTTTCTTTTTCTTTCCAGCAAAGTTTGTTCTGTTTTATGTTTACAAGCATGTATTAATTACCCAAAGTGAGCTTATGATTCCTCTGCAAACTTGTTTGCTTATATTGGGAGCTGAGATTTATTTTTTACACACCATCATCATGTGTGCGGCAACTATGTGGCCCTGCACAGTGGTCGCACAACCTTGCCAGAACCGTGTGCGGCTGGTGTGCAGCCCCGCACACCACCCGCACACTCTTGGCAAAGAGGTGTGCGGCTGGTGTGCGGGGCAGCACACCACCCGCATACCTTCCGTTCACTCATGTCTGAAACTTATCTTCTGCACAGTCTTTTTCATCCCGAGTTCCTCGGCTCGATATTATCATCCCCCGTTACATCACCCCACCTTTAAAAGCCTCTTTAAACTCTTATGAACTCCGAATTTCTTTACGCTTTTAATGTGTGTTCTTGATCCTTCGTCTCTTGACCAGTTTAACACTCACCTTGTTTTCTCTTCTTGCTTTTGTGCTCACTTTCCTTTAGTTTTATTTTCCTACTTTTGGTGTGCTCTTGTGTGTTGTTTGTTTTTGTTGTAGTCTAGTGGATTTGGGCCTACCCCTACCACTTTGTTGTTGTTATTTCACTTTGGCTAATAAACTTGTGTTAATGTTGTGCAATTCCGTATTTTACTTTTATGGGTTTGATGGATGCTTGATTCGGCGTCTATTCTCCTTGCAGGATGAATTAGACGTCATATGATCTCTTCTCTCCAACTTCTGAGATATTTTTGCAAGTCTACCCTGAACTCATCATCCACATGAATCACATCTCATGTTTTGGGGAAGTTCACATACTCACCCTTCTTATGTTTTTTGTTTATTCTTTTTTCACAGCTGATTCAGGTAAATTGAGGGCAATGTACAACTCTAAGTGGGGTGTGGGTGTGTGTTATGCTTAACTTGAAACTTTGTGAACATAATTAGGGTAGATTAAACTGACTTTTTGCATGATTGTTGAACCAAGAAGGGCATGCTTAACCATTAGTGAATCATAGTGTAGAGCATGATAGACATTCTGCTATCTATGACCCTGCACTCTCAAGTACTTCATGTCATTCTCGGTAGCCCCTTCACTAACTCCTTATCTAGAACTCTGGACAGCTAGGTAAGGAACAACAGTGACCCTCGTAGCCCTCTTTTTGCTAACCCACTCATGGGGTTGTGTACCTTGAAGTGTTAGATATCGCTCTTAATGGCCTCTTAAGGACTTTCCTCTTTGTCACAACGTAAAAAAAAAAGGGACAGTTCTCCTCTACCCTACTCGAGAAGTAACCTGGGGTTCTCGCTCCTAACCAGAGTGTTCCTCTCTCCAAAAGCAAGTAGGGTATGAGCGCGTCTATTTGAATGTGCAAAGCTCCAGGTAATGTGGATTTGCAATTCATGTTTGTCCGGAAAAAAATAAAAATTCTCTTATGCATGCATGTACATACTAATCAAAGCTACTACCGCGGTTGCTCGAACAGAAGAGGAAAGATCTTTAGGAGCCTACTAGGGGTGTATTTACCACTTCAAGGCCACACTCCACAAAGTGGCGTGACCTTCTTTTAGATGTGGTTCTCAGAGTCCTGTCTAACTTGCCTGGATTACAGGGTCTCGAAATATGGGGGATGCGCACACACATCATGACTACAGTTGAGTGCATGAGGTGTCTTGGGTGGTCTTTGCTTTGTGACTTGAGTCTTATCCTATTATGATCCATTACCTTTTAAGTCTGAGGTTGTGTATTTAGTCACTTATTAGCCCTTGTTGTTCTTCATGGTTGTTTGCTTGGGGACAAGCAAATACTCAAGTGGGGGGGTATTTGATAAGTGCCTAAATACATCATGTTTTAGTTATAAAATTTGTTTACTTTCATGCAACATCTATTTATTTCGATGACATTTGGTGCGCTTGATGCATTTATTTTCATTTCAGGGCTTCGTGGACTATTATCATGATGAAGATACGTATTTGAGTCATTCCGGGGGAAAATGAGGAAGAAAGAAAGTTGTTACACGCTCCGAACGCCAAGGGACGTGCGCGCGATGCTTATACTGAGCATTTGTGCCGCCACTGTGCAGCCCCGCACAGTGGCCACACACACCCTCCAGAAGCCAGTGCAGCCAGTGCACAGGGCTGAACACTGGCCGCACACCATGGCCAGAAGCCTGTGCGGCTAGTGCACAACCCCACCCACTAGCCGCACAACACAGCCAGAAGGCTGTGCAGCCACTGTTCAGCCTCGCACAGTGCCACTGTTTCGCCCCGCACTGTTCAGCCCCCCCAACGTAGAGAAGCATCAAGAGTTCGCCGACGCGGATCCGACGAATCCTCATCAACACCTTTTAGCCTATATTTCGAGGGGAGGTTCATTGTCGATTGTATAATGGCTATTATGTATTTCAAACCCTCTCATTTTTTTATGTCGAACTTGACTCCCAAGGCCACTGGGCTCCCGGTGAACCTTGGGAGGAGACTTTGTATGGATGACATTGGTATTTGTATTTAATTGTGTGTGACTTGTGTTGTTGGCTTTAATCTATCATTTTCATATTCAGTCTACAATTTATGGATTCTGTAGATTTGATTTTGAATTATACTTGTTTGGCAGGATGCTAGCATGTATTAGGTCTTGTGATGATTAAAGAGGGACTCATTGTACTAATACACCAGAGGTTTCAGTTGTTAGTAGCCTTCCACGAGGTTAGGGTTGTTTTAGCCGAGAGTGTGCATTAAAATAACCCTAACCGAGACTCCCCATTACCAATGACATCGTAGGGGTATCTTCTGGATAGAGGAACCTGTACTAGATTAGGGCTACACTACGAAGGCTCTGGGGTAGTTGACTTCCGAGTCTAGCGGGCCAAAACCAAGTCAACTTTATCCTTAGATTTATTACTGTCATCCGTACTTAGTTTTCTCCCAGGGGGATCCTCACCGGAGACCTTCCTCAACTATTGGATTCTTCATCTCCATTTCCGTCTGGATCACGTTTTATTTTACTTTTACTTTCTCGTAACTTCTTTTATTTTCAATCTTATAATCATTTCAACCCTGTTTTGTTCGATTAGATAGTGAATCCCAAAGGGAAGTAATAGTAGATCTCGGGACTCTTAGGAATACGACCCACTCGTATGTGCACGAGAGGTTATTACTTGACGACCGGGGAGTCGCGTGCTAGCTTCTTAGATTGTCACGCGACACTTCACCAAGTTTTTAGCACCGTTACCGGGGAACTCCCTGAGAATACTAGGAAAACTTTGGGATCAATGATCTAGTCACTTCACTTCCATTTGTATTTATTCACCAATCTCTTATTTTCAGTTTTATTTCTTTTTGTACATATCAACTAATCTATCTACCCATCTTTTGTTCTTCTAGGTACTTTGTGCATGACTCACGCAAATCCCACAGGGTTTGTTGAACCAAAAGATGAAATTGAGCGCGTTGTACACCAAAGATTGAGAGAAACCCAAGTTGGTTCGCCTTCAAGATCAGTTGAGCTACCAGAGGAAATTTTTGTTGCAATGGCCGAAGAGAGGAGGACACTATCAGACTATGAGAGGCCACAATTTACAAGAGGAGAATTCAGTGTGAAAGCAGCACCGGCAGTCAGTGAAGGAAACTTTATTCTTTGGAGGTTATCCATTGGAGGTGTGACAACGCCTATAAGGTTAGACTACTTATGATTGGAGAGGGTTGAGAGGGTGAGTCGTGAGGTAGCAGAATGTCCCCTTTCCGCTCCGATGTGATTATCCCTACCTCCATGTTCCATGATTTACTAGAGGACGAGATAGAGTGAAATGCTAGGAGATAAACTACCGTAGGGCTTAGTTGCACGAGCAACAGAGTGAAGGGATGAAGTGAATCTTAGTGCTGGGGCTTAATTTAGACTAGGGTTCTTTCATCTGGACCAAAGGGTTAGAACTATACATAGGAACAGGGTTAATCACTAGGAATCCCTAGAATTTAAAGCAATCCCACGCAGTGTGAGGCTTAGGAATATAGACTCCCCTAGGGCTTAGTTGACAAGTCAACAAGAGTCAAGGGTCGCAGTGAAACCTAATGCTGGGGCATAGTGTTAGGGTTAGTCATGATTTCCTCGACTCAATTAACATCAATAGGAGATATAATAGCATTGTCTTGCACCAGAAGCATAAGTCCTAGGGGTAGCTTGTCCGGGTACCCAACTTTACTCATTGCTTGTCCTACATTTTTTGCTCCTACTTGCACTCTCTCATCTTCCACACTTCTATTTTATTTCTTGCTTTTTTATAATTGCTTACACATTCACTCATTGATTCTCATCACACATCGCATAGCTAAATAGTGAATACTTGTATCACTAATCCCTATTCCCTGTGGATACGACTACCCACTCAGTAATGATGAAGAGTCGAGCAACACACTAAAGAGCTAGCACGCGACCCCCCGGCCGCAAGTGCACAGGTCATCAAGTAATAACCTCTCGTTCAAGCATGAGAGGGTCGTATTCCCAAGGGTTCTGAGATGTACTATTACTTTATTTTGGGGTTCACTGTCTAGTCGAATAAAACAGGGTTGATGCAATTATAAGAGTGAGACTAATAAAATTAACGAGAAAGTAAAAATAAAATAAAACTCGATCTAGACTGAAATAGGGATGAAAAATCCAATAATTAAGAAAGGCCTCGGGCGAGGATCCCATTGGGAGAAAACTAAGTACGGATGATGGTAATAAACTTAAAGATAAAATCAACTTGGTTTTGGCCCGCTAGACTCGGATGTCGACTACCCCGGAACCTCCGTAGTGTAGCCCTAATCCAGTACAGGTTCCTCTATCCAGAAGATATCCCTACGATGTCATTGGCAATAGAGAGTCTCGGTGAGGATTATTCTAATGCATACACTCGGCTAAAACAACCCTAACCTCACGGAAGGCTACTAACACCCGGAACCTTTGGTGTATTAGTACAATGAGTCCCTCTTTAATCATCACAAGACCTAATACATGCTAGCATCATGCCAAGCAAGTATAATTCAAAATCAAATCTATGGAATCCATCCATTGTAGACTGAACATGAAAAGGATAGATTAAAGGCAACAACACAAGTCACACACAATTAAATACAAATACCAATGTCATCCATACAAAGTCTCCTCCCAAGGTTCACCGGGAGCCCGGTGGCCTTAGGAGTCTAGTTTGACATAACAAAATTAGAGGGTTCAAAATACATGACATCCATCATATAATTAACAATGAAACTCCCCTCGAAATGTCGGCTAGAAGGTGTTGATGAGGATTCGTCGGATCAGCGCCGTCTAGTCCTTGATGCTTCTCTACATTCTCCCCTTCTTCTCTCCTTTAATTCCTGCCAAACTCACCTCCAAAAGTGATAGAAATTGCCTGATGAGAAGTGGAGGTCGGATGAGAGCCAACAGCCCAAAAGAATGCCTCAAAACCCTTGAAGAGCTACCTTAAATACAACGAGGCTGTGCAGTCACTTTGCGGGGCCACACAGTGGCCGCACAGCCTTCTGGCTTTGGTGTACAGCTAGTGTGTGGGGCTGCACAAGCTTCTGGCTATGGTGTGCGGCCAGTGTGCGGCCCTGCACACTAGCCGCACAGGCTTCTGGAGGAGGTGTGCGGCCACCGTGCGTCCCTTGGCGTCTGGAGCATGTAATGACTTCCTTTCTTCCTCATTTCCCTCCAGAACAACTCAAATACGTATCTTCATCGCGACGACAGCCCATGAAGCCCTGAAACAAAAATAAACATATCAAACACACCAAATGTCATCAAAACAAATACAAGTTGCATGATAGTATACAAATTTTATAACTAAAACATGATGTATTTAGGCACTTATCAAATACCCCCCACTTGAGCATTTGCTTATCCCCAAGCAAACAACTATGAAGAACAACAAGGGATGATAAGTGACTAAATACACAACCTCAAGCTAAAAGGTAATGAATCATTGTAGGATAAGGCTCAAGACACAAAGCAAGGACCACCCAAGACGCCTCATGCACTCAACGACAGTCATAATGTGTGTGTGTAACCACCCCTATTTTGAGACCATGTAATCTAGGTGAGGTAAACAGGACCCCGAGAACCACATCTAAAAGCAAGTCACGGTACTTTGTGGAGTATGGCCTTGAAGTAGTAGATATGTCCCTATAGGCTCCTAAAGATCTTTTCTCTTCTGTTCGAGCAACCATGGTAGTAACTTTGTTTAGTGTGTAAACACATGCATAAGAAAATTTCTTTTTCTTTTTTAGGGACAAACATGAACTGCAAATCCACATTGCCTGTAACTTTGAACATTCAAATAGACGCGCTCATACCCTATTTGCTTTTGGCTAGAGGAACACTCTGGTTAGGAGTGAGAAACCCAGGTTACTTCACTAGTAGGGCAGAGGAGCACTGTCCCTTTTTTTTTTTAACCGTGTTGCGACAAAGAGGAAAGTCCTTAAGAGGCTATTAGGAGCGATATCTAACCCTTCAAGGCACACAACCCCACAAGTGGGTTAGAAAAAAGAGGGCTACGAGGGTCACTATTATTCCTTAACTAGGTGTCCAGAGTTCAAGATAAGGGGTTAGTGAAGGGGCTACCAAGAATGACATGAAGTGCTTGAGAATGCAAGGTCACAGGTAGCTTAGTGTCTATCACGGTCTACACTATGATTCACTAACGATTAAGCATGCCTTCCACGGTTCAATAATCATGCAAAATGTCTAATCTACCCAAATTATGTTCACATAGTTTAGAGTTATGCACAACACACACCCACTCCCCACTTAGAGTAGTACATTGCCCTCAATGTACCTAAATCAGTAGTGTAAAAAGAATGAACAAGAAACATAAGGAAGGTGAGTATTTGAACTTCCCTGAAACATGAGGTGTGATTCATGTGGATGATGAGTTCGGGGTGGACTTGCAAAAAATATCTGAAAAGTTGGAGAGAAGAGATCATATGACGTATAACTCAAGCTGCAAGGAGAAAAGGCGTCGAATCAAGCATCCATCAAACCCATAAAAGTAAAATATGGAATTGCATAATATTAACACAAGTTTACAAGACAAAGTGAAACAACAACAAAGTGGTAGGGGTAGGCCCAAACCCACTAAACTATAACAAAAGCAAACAACAATAAAAAGCACACCAGAAACACAAAAAAGAAAACTAAAGGAAAGTGAGCCCTAATCCCAGTTGTCCTAATTATCGGTGGAAGCAAGTGGTGCAAAAGTATTGGGAGGTGCTGTAGTAAGGCGATGAGGCTCTGCTGGCCACGGAGAAGTTCCTGGTACCCTTGTATAAGCTAGTGATGTCTTCCCCTTGTTGTCGCTATGTGTCGCGCAAGTCATGTAGCTCGTGATGCAACTCTGTATGGGTAAGGGGACGATCAGCGCGCGGTCGTGATTGCCCTCCCCACGGGGCTCCCGGCGTACTGGTATCTTCCTCAGAATTAGATGAAGACTCCACATGAGGCGCGAGGGTATAAGTGGATCCGCGGCGCTGCACAAGGCCTATTCCTCAAAGAACCTGAATTCCGAGCGCAACTATTCCCCTAACTCTTTCCATAGAATGGATACGGCCTAGAGCACCAAAACCGCACACTAGACGACTGATGTAAGGCCCTGCGAAGATGATTCCAATAGGTGGATGCTGATTATGACGAGCAAGACACTCGGCCACGACATAAGCCACATTTATGGCGTAGCGATTTATCATGCTATACATGATTAATAGATCCATCCGAGACACTACCCCAGTGTTATCAGCTCAGCCCGTCAGAGATCGGCTTGACAATGCGTGAATGTATCTGTGAGCCGAGTTACGAAGAAGTGACGCTTTTTAGGAGTCCTAGCCAGCTGCTGTTGTGAGAATACGCCAAAAAAATACCTCGGTTCAACATGTGCAGGAAAGTTGAGAGGGAAACCAGGGTAGTGCATAACCTAAGGAAATTGTGGTCGTATATCCCCAAATAATTGGCAAAATCTCTAAAGATGATGGATTTGGGTTCACCATGAACTTGGAATGTAATGCCCCCTGGGCGATGAAGACGAGCAAGTGCACGTGATAAACGCCTAAACATACGTATTTTCCATGTATTCGGGTGTATGTATTACGTATTTTTCTATGAGTTGACACCTGTTTTTGGTCTGAATTGGTTTCTTTCGCGTTACAGGTACTGATGTGACCCCTTCGAGCTGATTGATAGAATTTGAGAAGAAATCGGCGACGAAAACACTATTTCTGAGGGGGGTACTGTAGCGACTACTGTCGCAGATCCTGTAGCACGAACCCTTTGGCGAAATGGCTAAGTCTGGAGGTCCATGCGGGCTGTCATGCGGGCACTGCAGAGGCCGCATACAGTACTGTAGCAGTTTTATTGTAGTAGTTTACTGTAGAGACACTGTAGCAACTTACACGATTTCGGGACTTTCTTGGAATTCTTCTCTCCCCGCATGCGGAGCCGCATAGGGGGCCGCATAACCCACTGGAAAAGGTTTTTTTAGGGTTTTGGGAGTTCATTCTTAAGGGGAGGCTAGGTCTTGAGGGAGGAAACACTTCATCATCTTCTAGGAGAGCTTGATGCCGGCCTTTGGAGGCATTTCTTGAGGAGAGGACGACGGGGAGAGCACGAGACGACGAACCCACGCCTTCGATTTGCATTTGAGAGGAAGTTTGACAAAGGAAGCCACTCCTTGGGTGGCGTCCTTCGAAGCGTCATTCGGCCTTGATCTTTTCAGGGGGTGTTTTCATTATGCTTTTAGTTGTTTTCATGTATTTGTTTACTTAATTTGTGATCATGAACAACTAACCCCAAGGTCACCGGATGTAGGTGAACCTCGGGGGTGAACTTGTGTATTTTGGATGACTCTTTCTAGTTTATGCATTTGGTTTGGTTTGTGATCCTTGTTTGGTGGTTCTTGAATGCCTTGATATGTGTGAGAACTCTATATGTCAATTCCTAGATGATGCTAGGTTGCATGACCATTGCCCTAGTATTAGGCTCACCAAGCTTGGAAGGGAATACATGTACGAATACGCCGTGACCATCGGGTATTTGTACCCCTCCAATTGTTAGGGTTGTCCTTGATTGTGTTTCAACCCTAGCTTGGGGAAATCCACTAAACCCTTTGCAATCGTACAAGGATTTGGGCAGAAGAAATTCCGTATTCCAATACTTGTATTGGATTAGGGACCAATGCCGTGACCATCGGGTTGGTCTAATTTAGGGTTTCCCGGTCCAAACCACCCACGTGCATGCTAGTTAGGGCATCCTTAGCACTTTAGTAGCCCCCGAGGGAATCCTCATCCGTGGCCATTCCCTCACCTTGATTTTTCCCCTCCATATTTATTCTTGCTATTTACATGCTCTTTGTTTAGTAGATTTTTAGTAAGTCTTACTCCAAGTGATCGACTAGGTCAAACAACATTGTGATAAGGAAGTAAGGATAGCTTCTCGGGCCCTTGGGGATACGACCCCCTCGTGTTCGCGCGAGGGGTATTACTTGGCGACCCCGTGCACTTGCGGGTGAGCGATTCAAACACGCATTCTCACCAGCACTGTTCACCTCAAGTGTGCTCAGAACCTCGAATATCAATTCTCTATATACTGGTTCATCGATATCAAAAACCGCAAGCGAACGATCAAACCCCACTAGTTGTTGTACGTCATTGGCTAGCCCTAACTGTTCAAGTACTTCCCAATCAATGACACGGGTTTGACCAAAAGGATTGGAACAGAGAGTATCGTAGCGTTCTTCAAAAGTTTCATTGTCGAAATTAAGTTCGAATGACATGCTCGCTCTCGCCCTCACACATTTTCCCGCCGCATTTATGGTCGACATTAGCCCTACAATTGTGTAAGCAAAGATCAAGCTTGGACATAATTCCTCAAATATGTAGGTAATTAAAGCTTAGAAAAAGTGTTGCAATTTGGAAGACAAAACAAGGACACAAAGCCAAGATTTTAGAACCAGCTTAAGCTTTCAAGAACAAAGGATTTGTACAACAACAATAACTAACACCACACAGAACAAAACAAAGGAACCATACAACATCAAGTGCAAGAAGAACAAAGAGATAGGAATGGAGAGCATACCTTGCAAGTGGTAGGAGAAAATAATCCAAAGAGAATAAGTAAAGCTTCTAGGTAGAAGATGAAAGCTAGGGCACAAAGTGGGGTGGTTTTTATGAGGTAGCAGGAGCAGATAGATTGGGTTGAAGCATATAAGGGTGAAGAAAAGTGGACAAGTGGTAGCATTTTTGCCACTTGTCACTCAAGAGGACGGGTGGCACACCAAAGTGTGCGGTTAGTGTGTGGGGCTGCACACCAACCGTACACGGTTCTGCCCATGGTATGCGGTTGGTGTGCGGGGCAGCATACCAACAGCACAAGGTTCTGCCCACGGTGTGCGGGTGGTGTGCGGGGTCGCACACCAGCCGCACACCTTTCTGGCAATGGCGTGCAGGTGATGTGCGGTGCCAGACACCAGCCGCACAGAGCCCAAAAGCAGCGGGAAAATTCAGTAGAAGCTCACAAAACAAGCAATCCAAAAGGGAAGTGAGAAAAAAACATCATTTAGGCAAGGGATACATGCATTTGATCACAAAACAAAAAAAGATTCACCACAACGATGATGGATCGATGACACACAAACAATACTCAAAAGGGATGAATGAGAGAAAGAGCTCATATTCCAACAATCAACAAATTAATAAATGAAAAATGAAAAGTGCAAGGATATGAAAATGTAAATAGAAAAACTTGGGTTGCCTCCCAAGAGTGCTCGTTTATTGTCATGAGCTCAATGATCAGGACAAAGATTTTACTTGATGTGTCGGAAGGTGTTGAACTCTTACCCAAATATGGTTTGAGGTGATGTCCCCTTACCTTGAACTGACCTTTTTCTGGATGAAAAATTTAAATTACTCCTTGAGATGAGACACTAGTGACAGTGTACGGTCCTGACCATCGTGACTTAAGCGTCCACGGAAATAAACAAAGTCGAGCATTGTATAGCAATACTCAATCTCCTTCTTCAAATTCCTTGCCCTGCTTTATGTTTTTATCATGGTACTGCTTCACCTTATCCTTGTATAATCTCGAATTTTCATAAGCTAGTGACCGTCATTCATCGAGTTCATTCAATTGCATTTTCCGCTTTTCCCCAACCGAGTTGTAATCAAAATTTAAGAACTAGGTTGCCCAGTATGCCTTATGCTTAAGCTCTACCCGAAGGTGGCATGCTTTGCCGTAGACTAAGAGATAAGGACTACTCCCAGTAGGTGTTTTGTAGGCTGTGCGATAGGCCCATAATGCATCATCAAAATGATCTGCCCAATCCTTACGACAATGAGAAACGGTTTTTTCCATGATTTTTTTAAGCTCTCTGTTGGAAACTTTAGCCTGACAACTAGTTTGTGGGTGGTAAGCGGTGGACGTGTAATGAGAGATGCAATATCTTTTTAGAATCTTTGCAAATTAAGAGTTACAGAAATGCGTTCCCCTATCACTGATGATTGCCCGCGGTGCTCCAAATCTTGAGAATAATTTCTTCAAAAATTGCACAACAACTCGAGAGTCACTAGACGGTAGCGACTGAGCCTCCACCTAATGGGAAGCATAATCCACTGGGACCAAAATGAACTTATGCCACTGGGAGTTTGGAAATGGCCCCATAAAGTCTATCACCCACACGTCAAAGACTTCACAGACTTGGATAGCATTCTGGGGCATCTCATCGCACAGTAAAATGTTCCCTATTCTTTGGCAACGGTCACAAGTATGCACATGTTTCTGAGTATCCTGAAAGATAGTAGGCCAGAAAAATCTGGCATTTAGGATTTTTTTAGCTGTTCGGTTGGTGCCATAATGCCCCGCATCGGCCCCTCATGACAATGTTTAATGATATGCAGCCCTTCCACCCGTGGCACACAATGCCTAACCATCTGATCAGCACAGATACGAAATAAGTAAGGTTCTTCCCAATTGTGATGCTTAAGATTGGAGAAAAACTTCTTCTTCTGTTGATAGCTGAACCATTTGGGAAGAATGCCAGCTGCTAAGTAATTATTGATGTCCACTGCATTAATTTCATTAATTTCATCCTATATTGCATGAACTCGGAAGAGTTGCTCCTCAGGGAAAGATTCATTAATTTCAATGTCCACTGTTGATGATGAGCGGCTATTCTCTAATCGAGATAGATGATCTACAGCTAAGTTCTCAGCACCCCGTTTATCTTTAATTTCCAAGTCAAATTCTTGAAGCAATAACACCCACCCGATAAGGCGTGGTCTGGCATCAGTTTTACTTAGGAGGTACCGAAGGGCCGAATAATCAGTGTACACCACTACCTTAGAAAGCACCAAGTATAGTCTTAGGGTTCACAAATCCGAATACCCACAAGGGGTTTAGCTCCTCATGGAGCTATACAAATCCATCAAAGTAATAATAAGAACACAAATTAAATGCATAGATGAAAACCCCCTTGTGTGCGATGTGGCCGTGGTCTTGTGCCATCCTCGGATGTTGATGTCGACGCCGATGACGAGCTTCAAGCCTCCACGAAGTCCTCTCCAAACCCTCGTCGTTCCTCTCCAGAAGTTAGGGCAAAGAAGAGCCAAAAAGATTCCCCAAATAGTCTCCAAAACGAGCTTTTATAATGTTAAGCCGCGGCTAAAATTTGAGTTTATCGGGATTTGACACGGCCGTATGGAATTTCCACACGCCCGTGTGAACTTTCTGGATTTTGAATTTCGGCCGAAAATTAACAGTAACTTCCTACAGCGGTTTGCTACAGTAACTTGCTACATCACTGCTACAGTACTTGCCAAATGCTCCCGAGTTCATCGTTCTTCATCGAGGCCGTTGAATTGGGCACACAATCAATGGTAGATCATGCCGATTGCTTCAAATCTCCTAATTTGGTAAAGTTCTCCTTGTTAGCATGAGCTAGACTTATTGCGAATGTGACTGCCTTTGTGCCCCTCCAGAGGAGGTTGGCACACACTCACAAGTCTATACTCATGCCGTGCTCGTTGCTTAGTCCGAGAGTCTTCCCAACAATGGCGAATAGATCTAGCTTCGTTCCTTTCCTTCACTTTATCTTCACAACCCTACAATGCACAAAAGTAAATAAATGCACAATTTTTAGCGATAAAATCTGATTAAATTAATGGTCATTGCAAGATAATAACGCTTCGTATTACTATAACACGAGCACTTATCAATCCCCCTGATGTAAGAGATTTTCCAAGCTAAGGCCCTCTTATGCCTCCCTAACACTTTCAAAAGCTCACTTTTTTGTTCTACTAACAGATCGGAGGATACTATTATAGGTAGCCTTGAGTTCGTCTCAAGAAATGCATACTCAAGGTGTGGGGCCAAATCCTTCAATTCTAACTTTGGTGGCTCTTCAATGGAAGGCTTCGACCTGTTCATGTTAATACGTTGTATTCTTTCGAATTCTTCTAGTTCATCTGTAGAGCTATTCGACTCGGACTCTGCGTGGATTTTATAAACAACTTCCTCAGGTTCTGGCGAGCATCCATTCTCAAAGGCTTGGTAAGTCTGTAAGTCGTGGACCCCACTTTGCGTAATATCAGTGTAGCTGGCCTCATTCATGAGTTGGCGAAAGATTTCATTATTGCTGAAATTATTCTTTCCCAAAACACGGTGCCCAAATCAAATGCCTCCTCATGAGTCAAAAGCTGCTTTGTCCATCGATCTAGATAATAAGAGGCTGGTTCACATAGATGTGACTCCATTGATGCAGGGACTCTCCTAGGGCTTAGTGGACAGGTCAACAAGAATCAAGGGTCGTAGTGAAACCTATTGCCGGGGTATAGTGTTGGGGTTACTTACGGTTGACCTTAGGTTTGGGACAATGTGTTTCAAGATTTACTCGACTCAATTAACATCAATAGGAGATATAATAGCATTGTCCTGCACTAGAAGCATATGTCCTAGGGGTAGCTTGTACGGGTACCCAACTTTACTCATTGCATGTCCTACTCTTTTTACTCCTACTTGCACTCTCTCAGCTTCCACACTTCTATTTTATTTCTTGTTTCTTTATAATTGATTACACATTCACTCATTGATTCTCGTCACACATCACATAGCTAAATAGTGAATACTTGTATCTCAAATCCCTATTCCTTGTGGATATGACTACCCACTCGCTAGGGTATATTATTAGTTCGACAACCCGTGCACTTTTGGGCCCCTGTCAGGCATCGATAGTGAAGCTTGTCAGAAGATAGCTATTAGGGGAGCTTTCGTCGGCACCGATCCAGCGAGGTGTGCCCTAGGCTTGACGAGGAGCTTGGTGAAGAGACGAATCAGCCGTACAAGACCACAGCCATGATGAAGCATCATACTACATGCTAAAGAGCGAGCACACGACTCCCCGGCCGTAAGTGCACGGGTCATCAGGTTATAACCTCTCGTGCAAGCACGAGAGGATCATATTCCCAAGGGTTCTGAGATCTACTATTACTTCCTTTTGGGGTTCACTGTCTAGTTGAATAAAGCAGGTTTGATGCAATTATAAGAGTGAGAATAATAAAATTAATGAGAAAGTAAAAATAAAATAAAACTTAATCCAGATAGAAATGGGGATGAAAAATACAATAATTAAGGAAGGCCTCAGCGAGGATACCACTGGGAGAAAACTAAGTACGGATGACGGTAATAAACTTAAAGATAAAGTTGACTTGGTTTTGGCTCGCTAGACTCAGATGTCTACTACCCCGGAACCTCCGTAGTGTAGCCCTAATCCAGTACAAGTTCCTCTATCCAGAAGATACCCCTATGATGTCATTGGGAATAGGGAGTCTCGGTTAGGATAATTCTAATGCACACTCTCGGCTAAAACAACCCTAACCTCGCGTAAGGCTACTAACACCCGGAACCTTCGATGTATTAGTAGAATGAGTCCCTCTTTAATCATCACAAGACTTAATACATGCTAGCATCGCACCAAACAAGTATAATTCAAAATCAAATCTATGGAATCCATCCATTATAGACTGAACATGAAAATGATAGATTAAAGCCAACAACACAAGTCACACACAATTAAATACAAATACCAATGTCATCCATACAATGTCTCCTCTCAAGGTTCACCGGGATCCCGATGGCCTTGGGAGTCCAGTTTGACATAACAAAATGAGAGTGTTCAAAATACATGATAGCCATCATATAATCAACAATAAAACTCTCCTCGAAATGTCAGCTTAAAGGTGTTGATAAGGATTCATCAGATCCACGCAGGTGAGTCCTTGATTCTTCTCTATGTTCTTCCCTTCTTCTCTCCTTCAATTCCTATCGAAATCGCCTCCAAAAGTGATACAAATTGCCTGATGAGAAGTGGAGATCGGATGAGAGCCAACAGCCCAAAAGAATGCCTCAAAACCCTTGAAGAGCTGCCTTAATTACCCCGAGGCTGTGGTATGCGGCCCTGCACACTCGCCACACAAGCTTCTAGAGAAGGTGTGCCGCACAGTGGCCGCACACATGCTAAGTGTGAGCATTGCGCGCGCGTAAGGCATCCGAGGGGGATTATGGAAGATGTGTTAGTGAAGGTAGACAAGTACATCTTTCCGGTGGACTTTGTTGTGCTTGATGTGGATGAGGATGTCGAAGTACCGCTGATTCTTGGGAGGCCGTTCTTGCGCACTTCCAAGGCTTTGATAGGCATGGACGGTAGAGAGCTCACACTTAGAGTTGGAGATGACAAGCTTACCTATCGTCTCGCCGAAGCCATGAGACATTCTCTCGATTTTGACAACACTCTTTATTATCTTGATGCTACTGATGAGTGTATTGATGAATATGTGCAGGAAATGTTAAACCCGGATCCATGTGAAGGATGGCCGGACTAAGATGTGGAGATCGAAGAAGAAGAGGTACTTTCGCTTGGTCTAGTCAAGACAGACATGAAGATGGAGAGTGAGCGTATGAAGAAGATGCTTTGGAGGATGAAGAGGTCGAAAAGACGCCACAAGAAGAACCCCAACAAGAAGGGGGATAAGCATTCACGGAGTAAGGGTGTTTCACCCTTCTATGGTAACAAATTCAACAACTCTCCCTCTACTCTACAAAGATTATGTAATGCATGCTTTCAGGTTGTAGGGAAGAGGGCAACTTCTATTCATGAACCTCCGTAAGGTAAGATCAGGTACGTCAAGCTAAGTGACTTTAAACAAGCACTTCTTGGTAGGCAACCCAAGGTTTTACAGTTTTTCTAGGACATAGCTTAGTTTAGGTTGAATAAGAGTCTTAGTTTTGGTGTCCTAAAGTTTTAATACATGTGCTGCGATTTTTATTGTGGATTATTGACGTTTTCATGTGCCTAGATGATTATTGACAAAGTTTGAATTGGTTGAGCATATTTTCCATGCTATCTGGTCGTGTTTTGATGGTTTTCATAAGCTCCAAACATCGTATTTGTGTTTCTGAATTTTTGTGAGAGTCTATAAATTTTTCTAAGTAAACCAGAGAAAACACACGGCCGTGTGGAAATTCCACACGGCCATGTGTCTCCACTTAGGGCTCAGCCGGAGAGGGCATAGGGGCGTGTCCATGCCCCTGTGAACAACCTCAGAAGGGGCACACGACCGTGTAAAATCTCACAGAACTTAAACTCTTGTCCAGAGAGTCCATAGGGGCGTGTGGGTGCCCCTGTGAGTGCTACTGTGCTAAGGCACACGCCCGTGTGAAACTCTGCAGAGACAACCCTTCTTCCCGAGAATACGCAGGGGCGTGTGTGCGCCCCTGTGGGAGAGCTTGTGAAAGACATATGGCCTTGTGGATTATTCACACGGCCGTGTGGAATACTTAGGGTTTCTCGGGCAAGTCAGAGAGGCCACAGGGGCGTGTGGGTGCCCCTGTGGCCGGCATTGTGTTCATGGCCAGGTTGGGCACACGGCCGTGTGGAATTTACACACGACAGTGTGATATTTTTTAGAGACCTTCTGTGTTTTCCCGTGAATCCACAGGGCCGTGTACCAGCCCCTGTGGAGCCCCCTGTGAAGACACACGGCCGTGTGGGTGACTCACACGGCTGTGTCAGGTAGTCCAGAATGTGAACAGAGTACACACAGGGGCGTGTGATGGCCCCTGTGAACCCTAATTTCAGAGGCACACAGCCGTGTGGAATTTCCACACGGCCGTGTGAATTCCCAGAACTTCAAAAGCCGCGCATTATCTTTTAGAATTCACTCGTACCTTTTGATTTCTCCACTCTAAACCACTCCCCGACCCTCTCCGTCGATCTCTCAATCTTCTTTGAGCTTTTTGAAGGAGTTTATTGGAGTTTTCTGGCCGATTTCTCAATTCTATTCATCCACACCGTCGGTAAGTACTCCAACCCCGTTTTCTTCGTCAAAACATGATTCGATTCATTCTTTTCAATTGTTTCACTTATGTCGAGTGATTATAATGCATATAAACATATTTACAATAAAATTAGAGTGGATTATGATGTAAAATTTAAATTTTGAGACCTACGACCGTGAGGCTCTATACACCAGAAGCTCCACACGGGCGTGTGGAATTTCCACACGGCCGTGTGGATTTCTGCAGACTGTGTTCTTGAACTGTTTTTCACTGTTTTCTTTTACAACTTTGCAGAGACGTCTTCCAGGACAAAGAAGCAAGCAGGGAAGTGGCCCCGTGAGCCTACCCCACCTCCTGAGGAGATGGAGTTTGATTTACCGGAGCACAGGGAAAGATTTAAGAGACTTGCGAAACTCCGCTTTGGACAGACACATTACTTAGACTTGAGCACAGTCAGAGAGATACAAGGGGGACAAAGCATCACAGATGAGATCGAGGAGATGCTCGCCGTCGGTAGCTGGGGCTGTCTATTATCTATTCGAGAGCCAGCTATCAGATTACTCACACTCGAGGTCTTATCGACCTCAGAGTTCGACCGAGGCTACAATAGCTTTACAAATACTGGTTCCATTCAGTTCCGTGCACTCGGTCGGCACTTTACATTGAGTATGACCCAGTTTTCGATTGGGATGGGCCTCTATGACGAGGCATTCACAGAGACAGAGGAGTATGCGCTGCTACCTACAGACTATCCGGGTACCCTGAACCCCCAGCGCGTATATAGTAGATTATGTAGTCAGGGACAATACGAGCCAAGGGTGTCCAAGGCCACATGCTTGACCAAGGCTTCGTACAGATGCATCCATGCTATTCTGAGCCGATCAGTGAGTGGCAGGGGGGACAGTATCGGGGTCCTGAGCCGCAAGGAGCTCCTATACTTACATTAGATGATGGAGAGGAAGCCACTTCACCTGGGGCAAATCTTAGCAGAGTATATTCGCCATCAGGGCCAGTACCCCAGGGTCGGAGTTATCTTTGCAAGCCCATACATCACCCGATTGATTATTGGGTTAGGGCTCAGAGATGGAGTTCGGGGACCGAGAAGATCAGTACACCAGCCCCCCTTAGCATTGAGATATTGAGACAGATGGGGATGGTCCGCAGAGCAGGACCAGGAGTCTACACATGGATCATTCCCCAGTCAGATCAGGCCGAGGGACTGATAAGTGCTCGTGTTATAGTAATGCGAAGTGTTATTATCTTGCAATGAGCATTGATTAAATCAGATACAATCACTAAAAAGTGTGCATTTGTTTACTTTTGTGCATTGTAGGGTTGTAGAGCCAATTTGGAGAAGAATGAAGCAAGAATAGGTTATGTTCGCCATTGTTGACGAGTTCTTGGACCAAGCAAGGAACAAGGCACGAGTCTAGACTTGTGGGTGTATGCCAACCTCCATTGGAGGGGCACAAGGGCAGTCACACTCACAAAAGTCTATAACTCGTGTAGCATTGGAGAACTTCGCCAATGAAGAGAAATGAAGTAATCGACATAATCTACTGTTGATTGTGTGCCCAATTCAACGGCCTCGATGAAGAACGATCGATTCGGGACTATTTCGGAGGACTACTGTAGCAGGTACTGTAGCGAAAATACTGTAGATAAATACTGTAGCAGCTACTGTTCACATTCTGCCGAAATTCAGAATTCCAGAGAGTTCACACGGGCGTGTGGAAATTTAACACGGCCGTGTGAATTAATTTTCCAGCAAACCAGAGACGTCACACGGGCGTGTGGAATTAACACATGGCCGCCGTACTGTAGCAGAAATACTGTAGTAAAAACACTGTTCACAGGTGCCGAGAAATCACGATTCCAGAATTTCCACACGGCCGTGTGGAATTAACACACGGGCGTGTGAAATTTCTGGATTTTCACAGAAGTCCGATTTCAGCCCGAATTCAGCCCGATTTCAGCCTATAAATAGCCCGTTTTCAGATATTTTGGGGGACCCTTCTCTTCTATCACTTGGATATCTTTTGGGGGGTTTTCGGCTAGGGTTTGGAGAGGTTCTTGGAGGTCTTTGGAGGCGATTAAACGGCATCGACATCGACATCCTTTGGAAGAAAGCTATTGGGGAAGCTCTCATCGGCATTGATTTGTCGAGGTGTGCCTTAGGCTTGACAAGGGATTCGTTGGAGAAGACACGCGACTACACAAGACCATCGATACGATCTACAAGGGGGTTTTCTTTATGGTTTTCATGCATATGTTCTTAAACTATTTATTGACTTTGTATTGCTCCATGGAGAGCTAAACCCTAGTGGGTATTCGGACTTGTAAACCCTAGGATGATATTGTTTCTATGACTTTTATTATGCTTTCTTAATTTAATGTTCTATTATTGAGTTCCAATCTTGCATGCCGATTGTATGAGATTTTCCCTTAGCCGTGACACTAGGGTTGAGAATCTATTAGGTTATCCTTTGAGGGTGTGACAACCTCTATAGGATTAGACTACACAAGGTTGGAGAGGGTTGAGAGGGAGAGTTGTGAGGTAGCGATGTACCCCTTTCCCCTCCGGTGTGGTTTCTCCCTACCTCCGTTTCCTTGATTCATTAGCGGTCGAGATAGAGTGAAGTGCTAGGTAGATAAACTCCCCTGGGGCTTAGTTACGCGAGTAACAGAGTGAAGGGTTGAAGTGAATCCTACGCACTGGGGCTTAATCTAGACTAGGGTTCTTCCACCTAGACCAAAGGGTTAGAACTACACATAGGAACAGGTTTTACCACTAGGAGTCCCTAGAACTTAATGCAATCCTACGTAGTGTGAGGCTTAGGTAGATATACTCCTCTAGGGCTTAGTTGACAGGTCAACGAGAGTCAAGAGTCGTAGTGAATCCTAATACCGGGGCATAGTGTTGGGGTTAGTCACGGTTGACCTTAGGTTTGGGACCGTGTGTTTAAGGATATCCTCGACTCAATTAGACATCAATTAGAGGGTATAATACTAGTCTTGCACTAGAAGCATTAGTCTTAGGGGGAGCTTTGTCCGGGTACCCCATCTTTATATCGATTACCTCTCCTACCCTCATTATTCTTCTTGCACTCTTTTATTTTCTTTTACATTTATATATATATATATATATATATATATATATATATATATATATATATATACTTCTTTCATCATCGACTTCTTTCATAGCTAAATAGCGATAACACTTGTTTCTGAACACTATTCCCTGTGGATACGACTACCCACTCACCAGGGTATTTTTATTACTTCGACAAGGCCGTGCACTTGCGGTACGCACGCAAAAGGTCGTGTCAGGGACCCCAGGCTGCCTTAGAGCCACCCACAGCAGATCAGGCAGAGGCTGAGACACCACCCACAGCACCGGAGCCACCTCTAGTGCGCATCTTCTCTCCCCCTCGAGTCCAGGACCGATTTGAGCGCCTCGAGAGTATAGTGGGTGTTATACAGACTGAGTTGGCCAAGCTTAGCATGACACAGGCTGCGCAGCACTCAGAAATGATGGTACAGTTTGACATTATACAGAGATTCCTTGAGCAGGCCGTGTCATCGCCATTTGTGGTCCGCCCTTGAGCCTCCACAACACCACCACCGTCTCTAGCCCCAGCACCAGCAGCAGCAAATCCACCAGCATACACTTCAGAGCCTCCAGCAGCACCAGAGGCTCCACAGCAGGACACCGACGCTGAGGCGTCGTAGTTTTATTTTACTTTTCATTTCGATGTACTTTTTATTATATTTTGGACTTGTAATACTCAGAAAGGATTTTCCTTCTGAGTTTATCTTTATTTGGGTATATTTCATCTCGAATTGTATTTTATTTTTCATATCTTTATATACTCGAGCTTTATTTTGGTTTTTCTTGAGCTATACTGAACCCTTGTGTGTGTGTGCGCGTAGATGGTCTTGGATGAAAGGAATCTAAGGAATAGTCATTGACACGGTCATGGGACCCTGTGTGCTTCACAACCCATTGAGACTCAATTCTCAATGCACCTAGCTCCATCAAACGCAACACTTGGAGTTAAGTGGAGTAATGTTTCAATTTCCTACTTCCACACTAATTGTTTTACAATTCTACACTTTTATTGTGCTTGCATGCGTACATTGGGGACAATGTACATCTTAAGTGTGGAGGGGAGTTCACATTGCACACACTTATACTTGTTGCAACGGTTGTATTCTTAGAGTTTAGGAGAATTTTTAACATTGTGTCCTATCATGCTCTAGTTTCTACTTGAATTTTTAGGGAATTTTTGCTCGATTATCTTATATTGCACAACTTACTCTTGGAATCTTTTAGAAACTCAATCTTGAAGTTTTTAAGGACAAGTTTATCATCGTTCTTAGTTTTACTTTGGAAAATGCATATATAAAAAAAAAAGAGAAGAAAAAAAAATATGAAAAAGATGGAAAAAATGAAAAAAAAAATATACATATGAGTTGTGAATATTTGCTTTGTTATATGCATTTGGGGTGGAAAGAGCTACCACCTATGAAGTATGTAGCTACTCTCATAAGTCGGATACAAGTTATGCCCTAATGAGAGAAAGAGCTATCTCATGGGATGCGTGAAAGCTACTACCCCGGTAGAAAGAGCTACCTACTCGAAAGTGTGAAAGCCACCTTTGGCGGCCGCCTAGGAAAGGGCTACCTTCAAGGATGTGTGAAGCTACTACTTCCTTTCCTTTTTAGTTTTGTTTTTGTATATAAATAAGTCCATTCTAATAAAAGTTTGAGTAGTACTTGTTGGTTCTCTTGAGTGAAATCGCACACACTAACACATTTTCGAGTTTTTTATCTTTTTGATTCGAGTTTTTAGCTAGAGCATTGATAACCTTATGCAATGTTTTGATTTCCCCTTACTTGTAGAATGCCTCTTTTGCATACTTTAGGTGAACCTAAGGCCGAGTACTTTTAATTGTTCTTCCCAAGTACTTTCACGTTCTATTTTTGCTTGAGGACAAACAAAAGCTTAAGTGTGGGGGGCTTTGATAAGTGCTCATGTTATAGTAATTCAAAGTGTTATTATCTTGCAATGAGCATTAATTTAATCAGATTTTATCACTAAAAAGTGTGCATTTGTTTACTTTTGTGTACTGCAGGGTTGTGAAGATAAAGTGAAGGAAAGGAATGAAGTTAGATCGTGTTCGCCATTGTTGGGAAGATTCTTGGACTAAGCAAGGAGCATGGCATGAGTAGAGACTTGTGAGTGTGTGCCAACCTCCTTTGGAGGGGCACAAAGGCAGTCACATTCACAATAAGTCTAACTCATGCTAATAAGGAGAACTTCACCAATTAGGAGATTTGAAGCAATCAGCACGATCTACCATTGATTGTGTGCCCAATTCAACGGCCTCAATGAAGAACGACGAATTCGGGAGCGTTTCGGGATAATTACTGTAGCAAAATACTGTAGCAAGCTACTGTCCATCTTCGGCCGAAATTCAGAATTCCAGAGAATTCACACGGGCGTGTGGAAATTCCACACGGCTGTGTGAATTAATTTTCCAGCAAGCCAGAAACTTCACATGCCCATGTGGAAATTCCATATGGCCGTGTGAAGTCCCGATAAGTCCGATTTTTAAAGCCGCATTCAACAATATAAATAGTGATTTTGGAGACTTTTAAAATATCTTTTGACCTATCTTTCTCCCCAACTATTGGAGAGTGCGGCTGGGGTTTTGGAGAGGATTTCGTGGAGGTTTTAGGGCGCTTCATCGCCATTGTCACCGATGTCCGGCGGCCGCACAAGACCACGGCCACACCATACGCAAGAGGGGTTTTTATCGATGTCTTTACTTTGTGCTTTCTTTCATATTTTGATGAACATGTATAGCTCCATGAGGAGCTAAACCCCTTGTGGATATTCGGACTTGTAAACTCTACGGTTATTTTGTTTCTTTGACATTGTTATTATGCTTTTCCATTATTGATAAATAAAAATTGAGTTTCGATCTTAATTTCATCTTGTTAATGTTTTCCTTTAGATGTGACACTAGGGTTGAGAATAATCTAGGTTGTCCTTTGGAGGTGTGACAACTCCTATAGGATTAGACTACTTAAGATCGAAGAGGGATGAGAGGGTGAGTCGTGAGGCAGCGAAGCGTCTCCTTTCCCTTCCGATGTGGTTTCTCCCTACCTCCGTTTCCTTGATTTCTTAGCAGTCGAGATAGAGTGAAGTGCTAGGTAGATAAACTCCCCTGGGGCGTAGTTACGCAAGTAACAGAGTGAAGGGTTGAAGTGAATCCTACGTACTGGGGCTTAATCTAGACTAGGGTTCTTCCACCTGGACCAAAGGGCTAGAACTACACATAGGAACAGGTTTTACCACTAGGAGTCCCTAGAACTTAAAGCAATCCCACGTAGTGTGAGGTTTAGGTAGATATACTCCCCTGGGGCTTAGTCGTGCTAGCGACAGAGTGAAGGGTTGACGTGAATCCTAATATCGGGGCATAATGTTGGGGTTAGTCACGGTTGTCCTTAGGTTTGGGACCGTGTATCTAAGGATTTCCTTGACTTAATTGACATCAATAGGAAAGTATAATAGCATCGTCTTGCACTAGAAGTATAGATCCTAGATGTAGCTTGTCCGGATGCCCTATTTCATCCATTGCCAGTTTCTCTCTATTCCCTTTTACTTGTACTTTCTTATCTTCAATCTTTCTATTCAATTTCTTGTCTTTTATTGTATTTGCTTTCATAGTCACTCATCGATTCTATTCTTATCTTTCCAGACTCCATATAGCTTAAATAGTAAAATCTCGTATTTTAACTCCCTATTCCGTGTGGATTCGACTACCCACTCACCGGGGTAAATTTTATTACTTCGACAAACCCATGCACTTGCGGGATACACGCAAGGGGTCATGTCAGTAATGCGAAGCGTTATTATCTTACAATGAACATATCTTTTATCAGATTTTATCACTAAATTGTGTACATTTGTGTATTCTTATGCATTGTAGGTTTGTGGAGCTAATTTGGAGAAAAGAACGAAGTTAGATCGTGTTCGCCGTTATTGGGAGGTTTTCAGACCAAGCAAGGAACAAGGCAGGAGCTTGGACTTGTGAGTGTGTGCCAACCTCTTTTGGAGGGGCACAAAGGCAGTCACACTCACAATAAGTCTAACTCGTGTAGGTTAGGAGAACTTCACCAAGAAGGAAACTTGAAGCAATCGGCACAATCTACCATTAATTGTGTGCCCAAATCAATGGCCTCGATGAAGAACAACAGATTCGGGAGCGTTTCGGCAAGCGCTGTAGCTTGTTACTGTAGCAAAACAATGTAGCAAGCTGCTGTTCACTTTCTGCCGAAAATCAGAGCTCCAGAGAGTTCACATTAGCGTGTCAAAATTCGACACGGCCGTGTGAATTAATTTTTCAGCCAAACGGAAACTTCACATGAGCGTGTGGAAATTCCACACTACCGTGTGAAGTCCCGATAAGTCCGATTTTAAAGCCGCAACTGAACAATATAAAAGCCGATTTGGAGACTTTCAAGACATCTTTTGACCTATCTTTCATTCCAACTTCTGGAGAGGGCGGCTAGGGTTTCGGAGAGGACTTCGTGGAGGTTTAGAGAGCGTCATCGGCATCGTCACCGATATCCGACGGCCGCACAAGACCATGGCCACACCATACGCAAGGGGCTTTTCATCGATGCTTTTAATTTGCACTTTTTTTAATATTTTGATGAACATGTATAGCTCCATGAGGAGCTAAACCCCTTGTGGTTATTCGGACTTGTAAACCCTAGGATTATTATGTTTCTTTGACATTGTTATTATGCTTTTCCTTTATTGATGAATTAAAATTGAGTTTCAATCTTAATTAATCTTGTTATTGTTTTCCCTTAGCCGTGACACTAGGGTTGAGAATAACCTAGGTAATCCTTTGGAGGTGTGACAACTCCTATAGGGTTAGACTACTTAGGATTGAAGAGAGTTGAGAGGGTGAGTCATGAGGTAACGGAACGTCCCCTTTCCCCTCCGTTGTGATTCTCCCTACCTTCGTGTTCCACGATTTCCTAGCGATCGAAGTAGAGTGAAGTATTAGGAGATGAACTCCCTTGCAAAGGATTGAGTGAATCCTAAGACTGGGGCTTAACTTAGATTAGGGTTCTTTCACCTGGACCAAAGGGTTAGAACTATATATAGGAACTGGGTTTATCACTAGGAATCCCCAGAACCTAAAGCAATCCTTCACAGTGTGAGGCTTAGGAAGAAGAACTCCCCTAGGGCTTAGTTGACAGGTCAACAAGAGTCAAGGGTTGTAGTGAAACCTAATGCCGGGGCATAGTGTTAGGATTAGTCACGGTTGACCTTAGATTTGGGACCGTGTGATTAAGGATATCCTCGACTCAATAATCATCAATAGGAGAGTATAATAGCATTGTCTTGCACTTGAAGCATAAGTCCTAGGGGTAACTTGTCCGGGTACCCAATTTACTCATTGATTGTTCCTCTTCCATTTACTTTGCTTGCTCTCTCTTATCTTCCATATTTCTTTTACTTTATTCTTATTTTCTATTTTCACTCTTGCGCACACATTGATTTACTTTTCTCTCTCGTACGTCACTTGGCTAGATAGCGAAAGCTTGTGTCTAAAACCTATTCCATGTGGATTCGACTACCCCTCACCAGGGTTTTCAAATTGGAGAGGGACGATAGGGTGAGTCGAGAGGTAGTGAAACGTCCTCTTTCCCCTTCGGTGTGATTTTACCTACCTCCATGTTCCAAGAGTTCTTTGTGGTCAAAGTAAAGTGAAGTGTTAGGAGATGAACTCCACCGGGGCTTAGTTGGTCGAGCAACATAGTGAAGGGTTGTAGTGAATCCTAGCACTGGGGCTTAACTAAGACTAAGGTTCTTTCACCTGGACAAAAAGGTTATAACTATACTTTGGGACAGGGTCTATCACTTAGAATCCCTAGAACCTCAAGCAGTTCCATGTAGTGTGAGGCTATAGGAGATGGACTCCCCTGGGGCTTAGTTGAATAATCAACAGAGTGAAGAGTTGTAGTGAATCCTAGTGTCGGGGTATAATGTTGGAATTAGTCACGGTTGACCTTAGATTTGGGACAGTGTGCTTTAGGATTTCCACGACTCATTAGACATGAATTAGAAGGTATAATACTAGTCTTGCACGAGAAACATTAGGCCAATGAGTGGGTAGTTGAATCCACAGGGAGTAGCATTGTCCGGGTAACCCATATTTGCATTGATTGTTTCTCGCAAGTGCACAGGTCATTGCAGTAATAATACCCCAATGAGTGGGTAGTTGAATCCACAGGGAGTAGTGATTCAAGACAAGAAAAGTTGCTACTTAGCTAGTGTAAAAATGATGATGGTGAGAGAAAACAATATGTGCACAATAGAAGAAAATAAATTAAGAAGAGAGAAGAGTGCAAGAAAAGAGTAAGGATGGAGCAATCATTTCAAATATGGGGAACCCGGACAATGCTCCGCCTAGGACTAATGTTTCTAGTGCAAGACTAGTATTATACCTTCTAATTGATGTCTAATGAGTCGTGGAGATCCTAAAGCACATGGTCCCAAACAAAAGGTTAACCATGAGTATATCCAATACTATGCCCCGACAATAGGATTCATTACAACCCTTCACTCTGTTGATTGCTCAACAAAGCCCCAAGGGAGTCCATCTCTTATAGCCTCACACTACGTGGAACTGTTTGGGGTTCTAGGGATTCCAAGTGATAGGCCCTATCCCTAAGTATAGTTCTAACCCTTTGGTCTAACCCTTTGGGGTTCTAGGGATTCCAAGTGAGCCCTAGTCTCAGTTAAGCACCAGCACTAGGATTCACTACAACCCTTCACTCTGTTTCTCGCGCAACTAAGCCCCAGGGGAGTTCATTTCCTAACACTTCACTCTACCTCTGACTAACCCTCTCGACCCTCTCCAATCTTGTGTAGTCTAATCTAATAGAAGTTGTCACACCTTGTAAGGATAACCTAGATGACTCTCAACCCTAGTGTCACGGCTAAGGGAAAATCAATACAAGTATCATTCGAGGTTGGAACTCAATTAAATGCATCAATTAAGAAAGCATAATAGAAGTCATAGAAAAAATGTCATTTCTGCTGCAGTGATTTTTACTACAGTAAACTACTATAGTACTTGCACAAAAGTTGCTCCCGACTTCATTTCTTCATTGAAGCCCTTAAGTTGGGCACACAACCAATGGTAGATCATGCCGTTTCTTCCTTTCCATGCATTGACGAAGTTCCTACGCAAGGGGGTTTTTATCAATGTATTTAATTTGTGCTTTATTTCATATTTTGATGAACATGTATAGCTCCTTGAGGAGCTAAACCCTTCGTGGGTATTCGGACTTGTAAACCCTAGGATTATTGTGTTTCTATGACATTGCTATTATGCTTTTTCCATTATTGATGAATAAATTCGAGTTTCAATTTTAATTATCTTTTGCAATTGTTTTCTTTTAGCCGTGACACTAGGGTTGAAAACAATATAGGTTGTCCTTTTAAGGTGTGACAACTCCTATAGGATTAGACTACTTAAGATTGAAGAGGGTTGAGAGGGTGAGTCGTGAGGTAGTGAAGCGTCCCCTTTCCCTTCCGGTGTGATTTCTCCCTACCTCTATTTCTCTTGATTTCTTAGCGGTCGAGATAGAGTAAAGTGCTAGGTAGATAAACTCCCCTGGGGCTTAGTTGCGCAAGCAATAGAGTGAAGGGTTGGCGTGAATCCTAAGCGCTGGCGCTTAATCTAGACTAGGGTTCTTCCACCAGGACCAAAGGGTTAGAACTTCATATAGGAACAGGTTTTATCACTAGGAATCCCTAAAGCTTACAGCAATCCCACGTAGTGTTAGGCTTAGGTAGATATACTCTCTGGGGCTTAGTTCCGTGAGCGACAGAGTGAAGGGTTGAAGTGAATCCTAATGCCAGGGCATATTATTGGGATTAGTCACAGTCGACCTTAGGTTTGGGAACGTGAGTTTAAGGATATCCTCGACTCAATTAACATCAATAGGAAAGTATAATAGTATAGTCTTGCACTAGAAGCATAAGTCCTAGAGGTAGCTTGTCCGGATACCCTATTTCATCCATTGCTAGTCTTTCTCTAATTCACTTCTTCTTGCACATTCTTGTCTTCCATCTCTATATTTAATTTCTTGTTTTTTATCATATTTGCTTCCATAATTCACTCATCAATTATATTATCAATTTTTCGTACACCGCACAACTAGATAGCAAAATCTTGTATCTTATATCCCTATTCCCTGTGGATTCGACTACCCACTCACCAGGGTAATTTTATTAGTTCGACAAGCCCGTGCACTTGCGGGATACACGCAAGGGGTCGTGTCAAAGTTTTTGGCACCGTTGGCGGGGAATAGGTATATTTTTTATACTTGTTTTTGCTACTTTAGTTATTCACTTCATTTTCTATTTCACACTTTCTTAATCTATCATTGTTCTTATTTTTCTTTTCTTTGTTTTGGCTTCAGGTTATGACTCGCGGCAACCCTTCGATTCTTGTTGAAGGAGACCCAGATATTGGTAGAAGGACACATTGTAAAGGGAAAGAGACTGTGGAAGAACAGTCCAAATAAGCCAGTACAGATTCAGAAGGGTCAGAAGCAATGGCAGAACAGAATGAACAAAAGAGGATGTTGTCAGAGTTTGCTAGACCCACGTTAATAGGGACCCAATCAAGCATTGTGAGGCCCCCAATTACCACGAATAACTCGAGTTGAAGCCATCGTTTATTCAAATGTTGCAAAAGTCCGCACAATTTAATGGGTTGGCCGATGAAGATCCCAACAACCACATAGAGAACTTCCTTGATGTCATGCCCCGACCCGCGGGTCAAAAGGACGTGACAACCACCGCAACAATCTCGAGGAGGGATGCTCTGCCACTCAACCCTTGAGACAGTGCAAGGCTAAACAACAACCTGGAATTCGACAATATTCCACCAAAACACAAGAGCGGAAGTAACAACAACAACAACGACAATAGTGATGATATATAACAGTAAACAAGATCACAAGTGTATAGGAAAGCTATAACAACAATAACAAGTCTTAATACATCAAAGTTTCAAAGTTGAGATAGATACAAAACATACAACAGGGTTTACTACAAACTAGTGGATCTTGAAGATAGGACTACATGTTCATGACCAAAAAGAAACATACATGAAACAGAAAAGATACACAGAAGATGGAGCAGCAACAAATGGCCAACACAGTGCGCACCGCCTCACCTACTACCTGCAACAGTCTAGGAGAAGAAAAAAGGGTGAGTAACTAGCGTTACTCAGTGAGGGTAGACTAGCACAACCTCACTAGAAAATATCAATAACAAAGATAATAATAGAGCATCCAAGTAAATATTTTACCAAGAGCCAGATAAATATTTAGAACATACTTTATATATACGATAGCCAACTTAACACACCATAATAAAAGTTAGGGTTAAGAAACCTTTCTTACTATAACAAGATTTCAACAACCTCAAATCCGGTAAAACATTGAACATTGGTTCAATAAAAAGATTAAGTCAAACATCAACCCAAACATGCCCTGGCATTAAATGTCAAGTCTTAGCTAACCCTCATAGTCTTAGCTGACCCTCGTAGTAAATGTCCAGTCTGAGCTGGCCCTCGTAGTGAATGTCCAGTCTGAGCTGGCCCTCGTAGTGAATGTCCAATCTGAGCTGGCCCTCATAGTAAATGTCCAGTCTAAGCTGGCCCTCGTAGTCAATGTCCAGTCTAAGATGGCCATCGTAGTAACCCACCAACAAAACAAACAGTATGCGCAAATTCGCATGAAAGACAAAGGCTAATCAAAACACCCAACCAACAACAATGCTTTCGCATTCCCGCGAGGAAACGATAGAAAAACAATCGACAGTCAAGCTTTAAACACAAGGGGATAAGCAAATCCCAATACAAGGAATAACACGGAAAACCTCAACAAATTCCAAAATAAGTTCCAAACTTAGAATTCTCAAAAACCCAATAATTGCACAACAAATACTAAGTTTGACACAAACAAAGGTTTCGCAACCTCAATGAAATGATAAACCAACACAACCCAAACACTTGAGAATCAATTATCAAATACAATATTCAAGATCAACTCAATAGAAATTATCATTCACCAAAATGCCAAACAAGTATAAGTTAAGAAAATACTACTCAAAACATGATACGGTTGTATATGATTGTGATATAAGTGTGTGCTCATGAGTTATATCTAGCTATCGGCATTCATCCAATAAGGAGAACCCTTTTAAAACCCTCAAAACTAAACCTAAAACCCTCGGCAAGCCTCACCAACTCAAAATAAAGAGGAACTTACCTAAATCATCAAACGAGCAAAGAAGAAAAAGCCAAAAACACCAACTAACGCTAGAAGGGAAAACCCAAAATACTACACTTGAAGTGTGCGCCATGTTGAAGATTAATGGAGTAACGGACGACGCAATTCAGTTGAGAGCCTTCCCATTTTCATTGAATGAAAAAGCAAGGTATTGGCTACATTCATTACCGAGAGCATCTATCACTACATGGGAAGAGATGGCCGAGGCATTCTTGGCTAGTTATTTCCCTCCGGGAAAATCAGCGAGGCTCCCGAATGAGATCTCATTCTTCATGCAAATGGAATTGGAGTCTCTATTCGAGACATGGGATAGGTTCAAGGAGCTCCTTCGGAAGTGTCCGCAACATGGATTCCCCGAGTGGATGATCATTCATACCATCCACAACGGGTTGAATCAGAGTACCAAGCAACTGTTAGACACAGCGGTAGGAGGAACTTTAGGAAGCAAGACTCCCGGTGAAACCCGGCACCTTATTGAAGAGATAGCTATGAATAGTTATCAATGGAACACAAGGGACAGAAAGAAGGTTGCCAGAATTCATGAGGTTGACGAGGTTACATCTTTGGCGGCACAAGTGCAATCACTGAGTAAGAAGTTGGATGTTCTAACTTTACCAAGACTTACGACCATTACTATTTGTAACGGTTGTGGGGGAGGACACTGACACACCCTTTTGCGTGTGTGTACCGCAAGTGCACGGGTTGTCGAAGTAATAATTACCCTGGTGAGTAGGGTAGTCGAATCCACAGGGAACAGGGCTACTAGTACTAACTTCTTCTCTGCAATCTAGCCTAATGACCAATGTGATTTTGTGGTGATCTAGTGTGCATAGAAATTAATACCAGAGATGAATAGGCAAAAGGTAAATAAAGGGAGATCTCAATCAATGAAGATGAGATACCCGGGCAATGCTCCCCCTAGGCTCTATCATGAAGTGCAAGACTAACTAAATGCTTCTAAACCGAGTTCTATGAGTCGAGGTAATCCAAGAATAATCGGTCCCTGCTTCCAGGCCACCGATACTAGTCCCCTACAAGGTCCCGGTGGAGAAATCGCTCAATCTCAACACCTCACACCCCATATGACCGCAATAAGCTTTAGGGATACCTAAAAGTGAAACCGATTCCTAAAATTAGACCTAACCCTATTTCTAGGCGGAAGATCCCTAACCCCCTACAAGGTCCCGGCGGAGAAATCTCTTAATCTCACACCTCACACCAAATATGGTTGCATAGATCTTATGGAATACGGAGATAGGAAACACTTAATCGGAAGGGAAAGGGGACGCTCCACTATCTCATGACTCACCCTCTCAACCCTCTTCAATCTCATATGTTCTAACCCTAATGGAGACCTCTCTCTCACCAAGGCAACAAATCAAGCATACCAAACAACCATACGAATCAATAAGGCATGCAAGCAATGATAAAACAAGATTGAAACTCAAATAAACTCGGATTTAAAAGAAAGCATAAAGAAAGTCAATACATGAATCGAAACCTAGGGTTCACATGCCCAAGTATCTACTAGGGTTTAGCCCTCCATGGGGCTTATTACAAAGCAAAACATAACACAATGAAAAGCAATGTAAACCATGGAAATAAACCCCCTTGAATTCGTGATGATGGCCTTGATGGGTCGCTCAACGTCTTGAAGGATCCTTCTCCGAAGCTAGGTTGCCAATGACTCCCTCGATGCTATGACGGAGGAAAGAACTATCAAAGTTGGTGAAGAACGGCCCTCCAATTCGGCAAAGACCTCCTCCTCAAACCCTAGCCGCTTCCTCTCTCAAAAGGCACACAAAAGATATCAAAAGAATCGGCGAAAAGGGCTATTTATAAGCCTGAATCGCGCCAACTGCGTGTCTTCACGCGACCGCGTGAGCTGCAGAATTTCCACGCGGTCGCGTGGGATTTTTGACGCGGTCGTGTGAACAGTAAATTTGCTACAGTAATTCTGCTACAGTGAAATGAACAGTATTTTTGCTACAGTACTCTTCAGAATTATGCTCCAAACTCTCTCATATTGAGGCCACATGGTCGGGCACACGTCCATGTGGTGAGTTATAAGACTTCTCCTTCTTCGAATCATCATTTGAGAGCTTTAAATATCCTCACACAAGTTGGGACATGAAGGTGTGACTGCCTTTGTGCCCTTCCATCACATAAATCATCTTGAATTCTTCAGGAAGTTGGCACACTCCCTCATGTGCGTGATCCCCTCTTGTGCCTTGACACTTGTGTTGTACAAAAACTCCCAACAATAGGTCTTTATAACCCATCTTTGCTTCCTTTTCCTCCTTTAACACTTCCACAACCTAATTGCATAAAAGAACACCAAAATACACTTTATGAGACATAATCAATGGTAAAATGATGCTCAATGTATGTAAAACAAGTCGGTAAAACATGTATATTCAAGCACTTATCAAACTCCCCCACACTTAAGCCTTTGCTTGTCCTCAAGCAAACTTAACCATAAACTCATGAAAAGCAAAGAGAAGTGCTTGGCCTTAGGTTCACCAAGAGGGTACGAGAATAAAATTCTAAAATCATGGAGAGAAACAAACACTAGATGAAACAATCAATACTCTAGCAAATAATCCAATTAAAAATGAAAGTACTAAAGTCCGAAAGCGTGTGTGTGTGTAGACTCAACTCATGTCAACACTATATCCACTACTCAAAGTTTTTATTAGCAATGGGATTTATTTATAAACAAAAAGAATAGGTAGTAGCTTCACACATCCTCTAAGGTAGCCCTTTCTTGAGATGCCTCCCGAGTGGCTTTCACACTTTTGAGGTGGTAGCTCTTTCTACCGAAGGTGGTAGCTTTCACACATCCTATTAGATAGCTCTTTCTCTCATTAGGGCATAACAAGTATCCGACTTATGAGAGTAGCTTCATACAACATAGGTGGTAGCTCTTTCCACCCCCTATATACAAACAAACTAAAATTCTGAATTTTTCTGAATTTTCTGAATTTTTGAATTTTTTTTTTTTTTTTTTTTTTTTTTTTTTTTTAACATACTCAAATCAAACTAACACTAGATAATCCCGCAATTATGAACTAGAGTAAGTTTCCATAGGTTTAATGAGTGAGGAAAGTGCATTAAAGAGCAATCGGACAAAAATTTCAAAGAAATTGGATAAAAACTAGAGCATGATAAAAACTTAATGTTTACAACCTCCAAAAACTAAGAATTAAACTCTCAACCCTAAGGTGAACCTTCATGGGCAACATGAGCATGATCATTAAAGCACAAGTAAAGGCCATGTATAAGGTGAACCCTCCCCCACACTTAAGATGTACATTGTCCTCAATGTACACATGTAAGCACAATAAAAATATAATCAATAAAAGCATGATGTGGGTGGAAATGCAATTAAAACAACACTCCCCTGAATTCCTTATTGATTGATTTGTGAAGCTAACTTGAAGGTGTGTTGTTGGTCCACTGGGTTGTGAAGCTCACACGACCAAGTCACATGGTCATGTGATTATGACAAAAAACATCATCATCATCACTCTCAAGGCCATCTGCACGGATACAAGGGGTTCAGTGAAGCTCAATAAAAATAGAAAAGTTGCACGAGTTCTTACGAATGAAACAAAATAAAGCACAACTCGCACAATCAAAACAAACTATAAAGATAACTAAAGTCTTCAAGATAAAATAAAGAAAACTAGAAATGAAAACTGAAGTAAAGAAAACTAAAGTCTCATGAGTGGGACGCCTCAAGCATTGGCATCATCTGTTGGTGCCGCTGGTGTGTTAGAAGGCATATCCTCATCCAAGGTCAGCTATAAACGATCAAGGCATTTTTGGAGCAAGCTTTTTAGTCCTTGGTGTCATACCTGCAAGAAAATTGCAAAAGAAGTGCAAATTTACATGATATGGCAAGATGCAGGAATCCACATGGGCACGTGGGCAAGCCACGCGCCCACGTGGCTTAATTTGCCACGTTTCCAGCCCACGCGGGCGTGTGGGATAGCCACGCGCCCGCGTGGGCGCGTCCTGGCTCGGCAGAAGGGCCACGCGACCGCGTGGCCCAGCCACGCGGTCGCGTGGCTGTTTGGCCGAGAGTTGCTGAGCTCCACGCGGTCGCGTGGGCCAAGCCACGCGCCCGCGTGGGCTGTTGGCCGGTCCACGCGGCCGTGTGGCTAGGCCACGCGCCCGCGTGGGCGCCCAACCATGGCCAAAGAGCCATAGTTGGACTCCAACGCCTCACTAAACTTCGTTTACATGTTTTCTAAGTGTTTTCACAACGTTTTCCATAAAAAATATCATTCAAGAAACAAGAAAACTCGATGGAATTGAGCATGAAAGCATGGACATGATAGGGTGAGATAAGGCCTTACCGACGCGAATCGATGGAGAAACTTGATGCAAATGCCGGCAAAACACTTCTAAATCTCAAATAAGTCGAAGAAAAATGGATTTGGAACCTTAAGGATGGGAAGTTTGGAGAGGAAGAGATGAGAAAATGAAGAGTTGTAAGTTATGGATAATGAAAAAGACTCTTCATCTCTGTTTATAGGCCACATGGGGGTGTGGAAATTCCACACCCCCGCGTGGGTACTGTACACGGTCGCGTGAGAATCTCACGCGACCACGTGAGCTGCAGAATTTCTGCAGACAGTCCACGCGGCTCTCCAAACTTCAAAATTAACCCTATTCTTCAACAATTTTCATACATTGCACCCTGAATCATGTCATACATGTGAAAAACACTTGAAATCACCAAAAATTTTCCTTGAAAAGTTCAACACCAACAAAAATTAATCAAGGCACACACTCATGGTAATTATCACTATAGAATTTAAAATCTAAACTAGAAAGCAATTAAAAATTTGGGTTGCCTCCCAAGTAGCGCTTGTTTTACGTCACTAAGCTTGACGTACCTCTTCCTTACCTTATGGAGGCTTGAAAAGAGTGTGTTCCTCCCGACTAGACATTGCATAACTACTTCCTTTAAACCAAAAATTTACTTGCCGGGGTGGAATTTTCGTTGGAGAGTCCAACCATCTTACCTTTGGCCTCCAAGGAAACAATTTGGGTTGGGAATTGTTCAAGCTTAGCATTGGTGGGTCATTGGATGGTTTAAATATCCTACCCACATCTTCTCCCAAACCCAAAATATCTTTCTTGCATTCAATGAGTTGATTAATCCGAAAGAAAGGTGCTTGCTCCATTACCTTAGGGATTGCTTCTTCTTGTGTATTTTCAGCTTGAAATGAACATGATGTTAGCAAATCCCCTTGAAAATTTCGTTGCACACAAGCATAATCTTCATTCAAGCAATCCAAATTCTGAAAATGATGGTCTTCTTTTGTCCTTTCAATTTCTGCAGCAATGTACTCAATTTTCTCTTCTTCATCAATGTGGTTCATGGCTTTGTCATGTGTGGATGAGACTTGACTTGCTTGTTCAAATTCTTCTTTTTCCCTAGCAAGTGTGTCTAAAATCTCTCCTATGTGATGCTCAATGTTTTTGATGGAGATTTCATGACATCTTAAGGTGGCTTCAACATTTTCGAAGCGGGCATCGGTTGCTTCAATGAATTTGAGTAATACGCTTTCCAACCGAAGTACATCCTCCTCATGCTTCTCATCCATCTGAAATTCTTCTATAGGTGCTTCCCATTGCTGTCCATCAATATTCCACAAGTGGTTCGGGTAGCTCCATTGATTTGGATGATATGTGCTGCGATATTGGTTGCTTTGTTGTTGTGCAGAAATAAGTCTATCAAGTTTTCCACTGAAATCTTCAATCTGAAAATATAACTTTGTAATTGGATCAATCATCATTCAAGTACCTTGCAAGAAAAATTAACACAAGTCAAAATAAAACAAATTAGAACGGTGGAAGAAAAAGAAAGTATGAAATAGATAAGATAACGAAAATGATAAATGGCTAGAGCAACAAAGTCCTAGCGTTCCTAGTATCCTGGTCCCCGGCAGCGGCGCCAAAAACTTGACACACCCTTTTGCGTGTGTGTACCGCAAGTGCACGGGTTGTCGAAGTAATAATTACCCTGGTGAGTAGGGTAGTCGAATCCACAGGGAACAGGGCTACTAGTACTAACTTCTTCTCTGCAATCTAGCCTAATGACCAATGTGATTTTGTGGTGATCTAGTGTGCATAGAAATTAATACCAGAGATGAATAGGCAAAAGGTAAATAAAGGGAGATCTCAATCAATGAAGATGAGATACCCGGGCAATGCTCCCCCTAGGCTCTATCATGAAGTGCAAGACTAACTAAATGCTTCTAAACCGAGTTCTATGAGTCGAGGTAATCCAAGAATAATCGGTCCCTGCTTCCAGGCCACCGATACTAGTCCCCTACAAGGTCCCGGTGGAGAAATCGCTCAATCTCAACACCTCACACCCCATATGACCGCAATAAGCTTTAGGGATACCTAAAAGTGAAACCGATTCCTAAAATTAGACCTAACCCTATTTCTAGGCGGAAGATCCCTAACCCCCTACAAGGTCCCGGCGGAGAAATCTCTTAATCTCACACCTCACACCAAATATGGTTGCATAGATCTTATGGAATACGGAGATAGGAAACACTTAATCGGAAGGGAAAGGGGACGCTCCACTATCTCATGACTCACCCTCTCAACCCTCTTCAATCTCATATGTTCTAACCCTAATGGAGACCTCTCTCTCACCAAGGCAACAAATCAAGCATACCAAACAACCATACGAATCAATAAGGCATGCAAGCAATGATAAAACAAGATTGAAACTCAAATAAACTCGGATTTAAAAGAAAGCATAAAGAAAGTCAATACATGAATCGAAACCTAGGGTTCACATGCCCAAGTATCTACTAGGGTTTAGCCCTCCATGGGGCTTATTACAAAGCAAAACATAACACAATGAAAAGCAATGTAAACCATGGAAATAAACCCCCTTGAATTCGTGATGATGGCCTTGATGGGTCGCTCAACGTCTTGAAGGATCCTTCTCCGAAGCTAGGTTGCCAATGACTCCCTCGATGCTATGACGGAGGAAAGAACTATCAAAGTTGGTGAAGAACGGCCCTCCAATTCGGCAAAGACCTCCTCCTCAAACCCTAGCCGCTTCCTCTCTCAAAAGGCACACAAAAGATATCAAAAGAATCGGCGAAAAGGGCTATTTATAAGCCTGAATCGCGCCAACTGCGTGTCTTCACGCGACCGCGTGAGCTGCAGAATTTCCACGCGGTCGCGTGGGATTTTTGACGCGGTCGTGTGAACAGTAAATTTGCTACAGTAATTCTGCTACAGTGAAATGAACAGTATTTTTGCTACAGTACTCTTCAGAATTATGCTCCAAACTCTCTCATATTGAGGCCACATGGTCGGGCACACGTCCATGTGGTGAGTTATAAGACTTCTCCTTCTTCGAATCATCATTTGAGAGCTTTAAATATCCTCACACAAGTTGGGACATGAAGGTGTGACTGCCTTTGTGCCCTTCCATCACATAAATCATCTTGAATTCTTCAGGAAGTTGGCACACTCCCTCATGTGCGTGATCCCCTCTTGTGCCTTGACACTTGTGTTGTACAAAAACTCCCAACAATAGGTCTTTATAACCCATCTTTGCTTCCTTTTCCTCCTTTAACACTTCCACAACCTAATTGCATAAAAGAACACCAAAATACACTTTATGAGACATAATCAATGGTAAAATGATGCTCAATGTATGTAAAACAAGTCGGTAAAACATGTATATTCAAGCACTTATCAGACACGCTTCGAGTGATTGTCCGATTTCTATTGGAGGCACTAGTACGGTGGAACAGGCTGATTTTGTGGGCAATGCTTATAGAAGACAAGGCCAAGGTAACCCATACAGTGGCACTTACAACCCGGGGAGGAAGAGCAACCCAAATTTCTCATGGAGCTACCATGGGCAGTCACAATAAAAAAACAATGCACCACCGGGATTTCAAGGTCAACAAGCACCGAACTTAGAAAGCAAAGTGACTGGGCTAGAGGAAAAGATGACCGATCTTGAGAGAGCCATCATTCACAACAAGTCTAACTCGTGTAGCTTAGGAGAACTTCACCAAGAAGGAGACTTGAAGCAATCAGCACGATCTATCATTGATTGTGTGCCCAATTCAATGGCCTCGATGAAGAACAACGTATTCGGGAGCGTTTCGGCGAGCACTGTAGCAGTACTGTAGATTGTTATTGTAGCAATTCACTGTAGCAAGTTACTGTGTATTTTCTGCCGAAGATCAGGTTCCAGAGAGTTCACACGGGCGTGTGGAATTAACACATGGCCGCGTGAATTAATTCCCAGCGAGCCAGAGACTTCACATGGCCGTGTGTAGTAATTTTTCCAGGAAGCTAGAAACTTCACACGGGAGTGTGGAAATTCCACACGGCCGTGTGAAGCCCCGATAAGTTCAAATTTAAAGCCGCACTCAGCCTATTAAAAGCCCGATTTGGAGACTTTTTGGGAATCTTTGACCTATCTTTCTTCCCAACTTCTGAAGAGTGCGGCTAGGATCTCGGAGAGGACTTTGTGGAGGATTGGAGCGTGATAAACGCCTAACTGTACGTATTATTTATGTATGTTTGTGTATTTATCGAGTATTTTTATATGTGTCGATGCCCGTTTTCGGTTTAAATTGGTTTATTTCGTGTTACAGGTACAAAAGTCACCGTGGGGAGCTCGACAACGAGATTTTAGAAGAAATCGGCAAGGAAAACACTATTTTCGAGCCCTGGTACTGTAGCGGGGGACTGTAGCAACCACTGTAGCACGAAAACTTTGGCGAAACGGCTAAGTCTGGAGGTTCATGCGGGCTACCATGCGGGCACTGCAGAGGCCGCATACGTACTGTAGCAATTTACTGTAACGGCACTGTAGCAACTTGCACGATTTTCGGGGCTTCTCGGAAACTTTCTCTCCCCGCATGCGGGGCCGCATAGGAGGCCGCATAGCATCCCGAAAGTTGTTTTTAAAGGGGATTAGGGCACTTTTCTTTGGGTCTTCTGGCCACCACTTCTCCTCCACCACCATCTAGGGTTTCTAGAGCATCAAGGCTGCGGGAGAAGGCATTTTTGAGGAGCAAATCAAAGGGAGAAGGAGATCATACTCAAGGGAGAGCATCTAGGAGCTTGCCGGCGCGGATCCGACGAGTTCTCATCACCACCTTCTAATCTTCATTCGAGGGGAGTTGTTATGAGCTTCATCTTGTATTTCTTGTTTTGTATACATTCTCCTTTGTTGATGATGAACTAGACTCCAGAGGTCGCCGGGCATCCGGTGAACCTTGGGATGAACTTACTTGTTTGTATGTTTTGAGTATATTTTTGGTATATGGTTGGTTGTGGTCTAAGCTTTGTGTTCTTTATTGTGTCAAATTGCATGAGAACTCTGTGGTTTGAATTCTAGGTTGTACTTGGTTGCGTGACCATCGCCCTCGTACTAGACACACTTGGCTTAGATGGGATACATGTACGAATACGCCGTGACCATCGGGTATTTGTACCCCTCCACCCGTTGGGGAAGAACCTAGATATTGAGTTTGACCCTAATTAGAGATTTCCCTAAGCGTAATGCGATCGTAGGAGGATTTGGGCGGAAGAGATTCCGTATTCCAATACTCATACCGGATTAGGGGTTATCACCGTGACCATCGGGGTGACCTACTTTTGGACGTCTCTTATGCTAACCACCATTACCTTCATTACTCTAGCATCCTTCTAGCTTTAGTAGTCCCGAGGGGATCCTTGCCCGGGGACCTCACACTTTTATTGCTAATTGTTTCCTTAATGTGCTTGTGTGGTGTGCCTTAGTCCACTTGTTTATAGTTTTCTCTTTTGTTATTTTTCTTATCTTGTTTCAAAGCTATATTTGGTAGACTAGACAGTGTCATCTAGAGGGGAGTAATAGCAGCTCTTGGGACCCCAGGGAATACGACCCCCTCGCGCGTGTGATAAGTGTTTGAATATACATGTTTTACCGACTTGTTTTACATACATTGAGCATCATTTTACCATTGATTATGTCTCATAAAGTGTATTTTGGTGTTCTTTTATGCAATTAGGTTGTGGAAGTGTTAAAGGAGGAAAAGGAAGCAAAGATGGGTTATAAAGACGTATTGTTGGGAGCTTTTGTACAACACAAGTGTCAAGGCACAAGAGGGGATCATGCACATGAGGGTGTGTGCCAACTTCCTTAAGAATTCAAGATGATTTGTGTGATGGAAGGGCACAAAGGCAGTCACACCTTCATGTCCCAACTTGTGTGAAGATAGTTAAAGCTCTCAAATGATGATTCGAAGAAGAAGAAATCTTATAACTCACCATATGGACGTGTGCCCGACCATGTGGCCTCAATATGAGAGAGTTTGGATCATGCTTATGAAGAGTACTGTAGCAAAAACACTGTTCATTTCACTGTAGCAAAATTACTGTTCACGCGACGGCGTCAAAATCTCACGCGACCGCGTGGAAATTCTGCAGCCCACGCGATCGCGTGAAGACACGCAGTTGGCGCGATTCAGGCTTATAAATAGCCCTTCTCGCCAATTCTTTTAGAACTTTTTTCGCACGTTTGAAGGCAAGAGCGGCTAGGGTTTCTAGGACGAGGTCTTTGGCGATATTGGGAGTTGTTCTTCACCAACTTCGATAGATCTTTCGACGAGATAGCATCGGGGAGCCATTGGTGACCTAGCTTCGGAGAAGGTTCCTTCGAGACGTTGAACAATTCATCATGGCTATCATCACGAATTTGAGGGGGTTTATTTTCATGGATTACATTGCTTTTTACTTCATTATCTTTTGCTTTGTAATAAGTCCCATGGAGGGCTAAACCCTAGTAGATACTTGGGCATGTGAACCTTAGGTTTCGATTCATGTATTGACTTTCTTTATGCTTTCTTTTAATTCCAAGTTTATTTGAGTTTTAATCTTGTTTAATCATTGCTTGCATGCCTTATTAATTCGTATGGTTGTTTGGTATGCTTGATTTGTTTCCTTGGTGAGAGAGAGATCTCCATTAGGGATTAGAACATACAAGATTAAAGAGGGTTGAGAGGGTGAGTCTTGAGATAGAGGAGTGTCCCCTTTCCCTTCCGATTGAGTGTTTCCTATCTCCGTATTCCCTAAGTTTTATGCAACCATATGGGGTGTGAGGTGTGAGATTGATAGATTTCTCCGCCGGGACTTTTGTAAGGGGTTAGGGATCTTTCGCCTAGAAGTAGGGTTAGATCTAATTTTAGGAATCGGTTTCACTCTTAGGTATCCCTAAAACTCATTGCGGTCATATAGGGTGTGAGGTGTTGAGATTGAGTGAATTCTCTGCTGGGACCTTGTAGGGGACTAGTATCGGTGGCCTGGAAGCAGGGATCGATTGTTCTTGGATTACCTCGACTCATAGAACTTGGTTTAGAAGCATTTAGTTAGTTTTGCACTTCATGATAGAACCTAGGGGGATCATTGCCCGAGTATCTCATCTTCATTGATTGAGATCTCCTTTATCTTTTCCTTTTATTTGTTTTCTTTCTTGCGATTTTCTTATTTTACATATTACATTCAATTGCTCCATATTATTGTTTCGACTAGATAACTAAGAATCAGTCATTACTAGTACTTCCGTTCCCTGTGGATTCGACTACCCACTCACCGGGGTAATTATTACTTCGACAACCCGTGCACTTGCGGTACACACACGCAAAAGGGTGTGTCAGCGTGCGTGAGGGGTATTACTTGGCGATCCGTGCGCTTGCGAATCGATTCAATCAGAGCGCGCCATTGACATCGACATCGACGTTCGACGGCCCCACAAGACCACGACCACACCATACGCGAGGGGGTTTTCATTGATGTTTTTAGTTTGTGCTTTATTTTACACTTTGATGAACATGTATAGCTCCATGAGGAGCTAAACCCCTCGTGGGTATTCGGACTTGTAAAACCCTAGGATCATTATGTTTCTATGACATTATTATTATGCTTTTCCATTATTGATGAATAAATTCGAGTTTCAGTTTTAATTATCTTATGCTATTGTTCTTCCTTAGCCGTGACACTAGGGTTGAGAACAATCTAGGTTATCCTTTGGAGGTGTGACAACTCCTATAGGATTAGACTACTTAAGATTGAAGAGGGTCGAGAGGGAGAGTTGTGAGGTAGCAATGTACCCCTTTCCCTTCCGTTGTGATTTCTCCCTGTCTTCGTTTCCTTGGTTAATTAGCGGTCGAGATAGAGTTTTAGGGCTCTATCTAGACTTGGGTTCTTCCACTTGGACCAAAGGGTTAGAACTACATAGAGGATTAGGTTTTATCACTAGGAATCCCTAGAGCTTAAAGCAATCCCACGTAGTGTTAGGGTTAGGAAGATAGACTCCCCTAGGGCTTAGTTGACAGGTCAACGAGAGTCAAGGGTCGTAGTGAATCCTAATACCGGGACATAATGTCGGGGTTAGTCACGGTTGACCTTAAGTTTTGGGTCCGTGAGTTTAAGGATATCCTCGACTCAACTAACATCAATAGGAAAGTATAATAGCATAGTCTTGCACTAGAAGCATAAGTCCTAGAGGTAGCTTGTCCGGATACCCTATTTCATCCATTGCTAGTCTTCTCTTTTAACTTCTACTTGCTTTTCTCTCGTCTTCCATATCTCTATTTACTTTCTTATCTTTTATTCCATCTTAGGACTAATAAAGCTAGAAGGATGCTATAACTACACTGGCAATGGTGGTTTGCACCGAGAGAATCCTAAGATAGGCCAACCCGATGGTCACGGTAATTGGCCACTAATTCGGTGCGAGTATTGATATGGAATTCCTTCCAACTAAATCCTTCTACGATTGCCATACAAGTATAGGATTCTCAAATTAGGGTTAAAACACAAACTAGGCACAACACTAATACCGGAAGAGTACAAAATACCCGATGGTCACGTCATATTTGTACATGTATCCCCTCTATGCTTGGAGTGTCTAATACTAAGGCGATGGTCACACAACCTTGTATAACCTAGAAATCGATATACAGAGTTCTCATATATGCCAGCACCAAACGTAAACCACAAAACACACCAAATACAATACATGTAAATCAAGCATCCATATAAGAAAGTTCATACTAAGGTCCTGTAGCTCACCAAATTTCACGTAAGTTGCCACAGTGGAGTGCTACATTAACATTGCTACAGTAATCTGTTGCAGTAAAACTTCTACAAGACGGCATGCGGCCGTTTATGCACCCGTGTGGTTGCCCGCATGAAATTCCAGGCTTAGCCATTTCTTCAAGTCTTCGTGCTACAGTGCTGCTACAGTGACCCTGGCTCAGAAATGGTCTTTCTCTTGCCAATTTCTTCTAAAATCTCATTGTCAAGGTTTCCAAGGCTTCTTTTGTACCTACAACACGAAATAAATTAATTTCGACTGAAAACGGGCATCCACACATACAAAAATTCTTAATTTATACTCACAAGTACATGAATAATACGTATATTTAGGCGTTTATCACCCTACAATCCTTAGAGAACAAAACAATTAACGAGGGGGTAATAGGACTTCCCTAAACATGGACAGTGATGTTGCCACTCTCAACGTGTGGCATTCAACTTGAAGCAACCACACAATCCCTAATAAAAGTGGAGAACACAAGTGAGACTCAGGGAAATCATAAAATAAAAACTGGATTATAATAATTGAAAATAAACACAACAAAATATCAGTATATGATAAGTGCTCGTGTTATGGTAATGCGAAGTGTTATTATCTTGCAATGAGCATCGATTTAATCAGATTTTATCACTAAAAAGTGTGCATTTGTTTACTTTTGTGCATTGTAGGGTTGTGAAGATAAATTGGAGAAAAGGAATGAAGTTAGACCATGTTTGCCGTTGTTGGGGGAGATTTTCGGACTAAGCAAGGAACAAGGCATGTGGAAATTGGACACGGGCGTAGCAAGGACCAGCGCTGTAGCAAAACGCTGTAGCAAGTTACTGTTCACTTTCAGCCGAAATTCAGAAAACCAGAGACTTCACACGGGCGTGTGGAAATTGGACACGGCCGTGTGAAATCCCGATAAGTTCAATTTTAAAGCCGCAACTCAACATTATAAAAGCCCATTTGGGAGACTGTTTTGGGGATCTTTTTTGGCTCTTTTTTGCCCTAACTTCTAAAGGGAGCGGTTAGGGTTTGGAGAGGACTCCGTGGAGGTTTAGAGCGCGTCATCAATGTCGACATCAACGTCCGACGGTCACACAAGACCATGACCACATCGTACACAAGGGGGTTTTAATTTATGCATTCAATTTGTGTTCTTATTATTATTTTGATGGATTTGTATAACTCCATGAGGAGCTAAACCCCTTGTGTGTATTTGGACTTGTAAACCCTAGGATTATTATGTTTCTTTGACATTACTATTATGCTTTTCCATAATTGATGAATAAAATTGAGTTTCAATCTTAATTTCTTCTTGTTATTGTTTTCCCTTAGCCATGACACTAGGGTTGAGAGCAATCTAGGTTATCCTTTGGAGGTGTGACAACTCCTATAGGATTAGACTACTTAGGGTTGAAGAGGGTTGAGAAGGTGAGTTGTGAGGTAGTGGAACATCCCCTTTCCCCTACGATGTGATTCTCCCTACCTCCTTGTTCCATGATTTATTCACGGTCGAGATAGAGTTAGGTGCTATGAGATAAACTCCCTTAGGGCTTCGTTGCGTGAGCAACCAAGTGAAGGGTTGAAGTGAATCCTAGTGTCGGGACTTAATTTAGACTAGGGTTCTCTCACGTAGACCAAAGGGTTAGAGCTACACATAGGAACAAGGTTAATCACTAAGAATCCCTAGAACTTAAAGCAATTCCACGCCATGCAAAGCTTAGGTAGATAGACTCCCCTAGGGCTTAGTTGATAGGTCAACGAGAGTCAAGGGTCATAGTGAAACCTAATGCTGAGGCATAGTGTTGGGGTTACTCACGGTTGACCTTAAGTTTGGGACCATCTGTTTAAGTATCTCCTCGACTCAATTAGCATCAATTGGAGAGTATAATAACATTGTCTTGCACTAGAAGCATAAATCCTATAGGTAGCTTGTCCGAGTACCCATCTCTTCTCATTGCTTGTCCTATTGTTTTCTCCTACTTGTACTCTCTCACCTTCCACAATTCTATTTTAATTCTTGTTTTTATTAGTTTCTTTCACACTCACTTATTGATTTCTTTCCACACATCGCATTAGCTATATAGTGAATACTTGTATCTCAAATCCTTATTCCCTGTGGATATGACTACCTACTCACCAAGGTATTTTATTACTTCGATAACCCGTGCACTTTCGGGCCACTGTCAGTATAGCAGGGGACTCCCCTTGCTAACTGAACTGAAACATGCACTAGGAAATAGAAACTGAAATAGAGAAAATATAAGACTATAGTGATCACGATAAAAAAACGGGTGCTCTTGGTTTGTGAATGATCATCAATGGAGGTAGTATCAACCTCCTCCTTCTCCAAATCAGAGATACTAACCCACTCAATAAGAGCTTTTGATGTTGCTAGGAATGGCCTTCCAAAAATCATTTGCACCTCCACCTTGTCATCAACATCGAGAATGACAAAGTCCACCGGAAAGATAAACTTGGCCACTTTAACCAGGACATCTTCAATTATACCCCTTGGTTACTTGATGGACCTATCTGCCAACTATAATGTCATGGTGGTGGGTTTCAGTTCTCCAAACCCAAGTTTTTGAAAATCTTGTAGGGCATGAGATTGATGCTTGCCTCAAGATCAGCAAGAGACTTTTCTACCAAATCCCCTATTGTGCAAGGGACAATGAATCCTCCTGGGTATTTTTCCTTCTTAGGGAGCTTGTTGCAAATCAATGTAGGACACTCTTCACTGAGTGTCACTGAAGACACTTCTTCGAACTTCCTTTTGTTTGTGAGCAGCCCCTTCAAGAACTTGGCGTACCTTGGCATCTTAGGAAGAGCTTCAACAAATGGGACATTAATATGTAGAGTCTTAAATATGTCTAGTAATTCTCTATACTGCTCCTCCTGCTGATCCTTCTTTACTTTCACAAAGTAAGGGAGCTTTGGTTGCTACTCTGGGAGTGCATTCTTCTCCTTACTCTATTCCAGTACTTTTTCTTTCAACTCAGTCGAGGCCTCAAGGTCAGTGTTAAGTGCGGGTTTGACTTTCTCCATTTTGAGCTCTAACTTCACAAGGAATAGAAGTTGTTTTTCACTTCTCAAAGTGACACCCTTCAGGGATTCCTTCGAGTTTACCACTGATGATTTGTTCTCCATAATTGCAACGGTCACACATAAGTAATACAGTGGTACCCCCTAAGGGGTAAAGTTGTCGAACCTCAGGGACTGGACTCCTAGTACTAATTGTTCTTCTAATCTCTAGCAGATCAACAATAGTTGGTAAGATGATTAAAACTAGATCCTAAAGGGTAAAAGATGGCAGGTAAGGGGTGCAATGAAACTAGGTGAGATACATAGAGATAGAGTAGTGCCCTATACTAATTCCCTTGAGAAACATGCAATGGACTTACTTCTAATACCTACCAGGTACATCCTAATTTTTTTGTGTGTGCTCAAGAGCGATGTTGCATTTATGGTTCTCAAATATACCATTATTTGCTAGAGTAACTATGGTTTCTGACAGGCTCCCCGAAAGTGCACGGTTTTTTCGAAGTAATAAAAGTTACCCCGGTGAGAGGGTAGTCGAATCCACAGGGAATAGGGAGTTAGAGTATGAGATTTCACTATTAAAACTATGTGAAGTACGGAAAAGTAATAATCGATTCGTGTGTGAATTGTGAGAACAACTATACTAAAAGACAGGAAATTAAATAGAGAGAGATGAAAGATTAGAGAGTGCAAGAAAAAGAGATTAAGGAGGATTTAACAATGAATGAAGTGGGGTATCCGGACAAGTTACCTCTAGGATCTATGCTTCTAGTGCAAGACTATGCTATTATACCCTCCTATTGATGCTAATTGAGTCGAGGAAATCCTTAGACTCACAGTCCCAAACCTAAGGTCAACCGTGACTGACCCCAACATTATGCACTGGTATTAGGATTCACAACAACCCTTCACTCTATCGCTCGCACGATTAAGTCCCAGGGGAGTACATCTCCCTAAACCTCACACTACGTGGGATTGCATTAAGTTCTAGGGATTCCTAGTGATTAAACCTGTTCCTATGTGTAGTTCTAACCCTTTGGTCCAGGAGAAAGAACCCTAGTCAAGATTAAGCCCAGTGCATAGGATTCACTTCAACCCTTCACTCTGTTACTGGCGTAACTAAGCCCCAGGGGAGTTTATCTACCTAGCACTTCACTCTATCCTGACCGCTAATAAATCAAGGAAACGGAGGTAGGGAGAAATCACACCGGAAGGGAAAGGGGTACATCGCTACCTCACAACTCTCCCTCTCAACCCTCTTCAATATTGAATAGTCTAATCCTATAGGAGTTGTCACACCTCCAAAGGAAAACCTACATTGCTCTCAACCCTAGTGTCACATCTAAGGGAAAACAATAGCAAAATAAAATCATGATTGAAACTCAATTTTTATTCATCAATAATGGAAAATCATAATAACAATGTCAAAGAAACATGATAACCCTAGAATTTACAAGTCCGAATACCCGCAAGGGGTTTAGCTCGTCATAGAGCTATACATGTTCATCAATGTATGAAATAAAACACAAAGTAAAGATATTGATGAAAACCCCCTTGCGTATGGTGTGGCCGTGGTCTTGTGCGGCCGCCGGACGTCGGTGACGATGCCGATGATGCGCTCTAAACCTCCACGAAGTCCTCTCCAAAACCCTAGCCGCACTCCCAGAAGTTGGGGAGAAGAATAGGTCAAAAGATATCTCAAAAGGTCTCCAAATCGGGCTTTTATAATGTGGAGTCGCGGCTTTAAATTTGCTGAAAACGGGATTTCACACGGCCGTGTGGAATTTCGACACGCCCGTGTGAAGTTTCTGGAATCCTGATTTTCGGCTGACCGTGAACAGTAACTTGCTACAGTATTTTGCTGCATCGATTTGCTACAGTGTTTTTGCCGAAACGCTCCCGGATTCGTCGTTCTTCATCGAGGCCGTTGAATTGGGCACACAATCAATGGTAGATTGTGCCGATTGCTTCGAATCGCCTAATTGGTGAAGTTCTCATTGTTGGCATGAGTTAGACTTATTGTGAATGTGACTGCCTTTGTGCCCCTCCAAAGGAGGTTGGCACACACTCACAAGTCTATGCTCACGCCTTGCTCCTTGCTTGGTCAGAAAATCTTCCCAACAATGCGAAACACGACCTAATTTCATTCCTTTCCTTCATTTTATCTTCACAACCCTACAATGCACAAAAGTAAACAATTGCACACTTTTTAGTCATAAAATCTGATTAAATTAATGTTCATTGCAAGATAATAACATTTCACATTACTATAACACGAGCACTTATCAAATCCCCCCACACTTAAGCTTTTGCTTGTCCTCAAGCAAAAATAGAATGTGAAAGTACTTGGGAAGATCAATTGAAAGTGCTCGGCCTTAGGTTCACCAAAAGTATGCAAAAGAAGCATTTTACAAGTAAGGGGAAATCAAAACATTGCATAAGGTTACCATTGTTCTAGCTAAAAACTCGAATCAAAAAGGATGAAAACTCGAAAATGTGTTAGTGTGTGTAATCTCACTCGAGAGAACCAACGAGTACTCCTCAAACTTTGGTTAGAAAGGATTTATTTATATACAAAAACAAAAATAGGGAAGGAAGTAGTAGCTTCACACATCCTTGAAGGTAGCCCTCTCCTAGGCGGCCGCCAAAGGTGGCTTTCACACTTTCGAGGAGATAGCTCTTTCTACCGGGGTAGTAGCTTTCACGCATCCCATGAGATAACTCTTTCTCTCATTAGGGCATAACTTGTATCCGACTTATGAGAGTAGCTACATACTTCATAGGCGGTAGCTCTTTCCACCCCAAATGCATAATTAAATCAAAGCTAATATTTACAAACTCATATACTTTTTTTTTTATGCATTTTCCAAAGTAAAACTAAGAACGATGATAAACTTGTCCTTAAAAACTTCAAGATTGAGTTTCCAAAAGATTCCAAGAGTAAGTTGTGCAATATGAGAATATCGAGCAAAAAATTCTTAAAATTCAAGTAGAAACTAGAGCATGATAGGACACAATGTTAAAAATTCTCCTAAACTATAAGAATACAACCGTTGCAACTAAGGTGAACCGCCATAGGCTACATGAGCATAAGCAATTGAATGCACAAGTAAAGGTGTGTGCAATGTGAACTCCCCCCCATACTTAAGATGTACATTGTCCCTAATGTACGCATGCAAGCACAATTAAAAATTAAGAATTGTAAAATAATTAGTGTGGAAGTAGGCAATTGAAACATTACTCTCCTGAACTCCAAGTGCTACATTTGATGGAGCTAGGTGCATTGAGAGTTGAGTCTCAATGGGTTGTGAAGCACACACGATCCCATGACCGTGTTTATGACTATTCCTTAGATTCCTTTCATCCAAGACCATCTGCGCACACATACACAAGGGTTCAGTATAGCTCAATAAAAACTCGAGTATATAAAATATGAAAATGAAATACAACTCGAGATAAAAGAAAAGCTAAATAAAAGATAAACTCAGAAGGAGAGTCCTTTTTGAGTAATACAAGTCCAAAATAAAATAGAAAATACAAGAATGAAAATCAAATAAAAAATAAAATCTAAGACGCCTCAGCGTCAGTGTCCTGAATAGAAGCCTCTGGTGCTGCTGGAGGCTCTGTCGGTGATGGTGGATTTGCTGCTACTGGTGTTGGTGATGCTGGTAGTGGAGGAGTGGAAGCTCGAGGTCGGACCACGAATGGTGAAGTCATGGCTCGCTCGAGTAACTGCTGTATGCTGTGTAATCGAGCCATGACCTCTGTGTGCTGCGCTACCTGTGTGGCCCTGACCTCAGCCACCTCTGTCTGTAGCACCCCCACTGCGCTCTCGAGGCGCTCCAGTTGATCCTGGCCTCGGGTAGATGAGAACATGCGCACCGGAGGTGGCTCCGGCGCGGTGGGTGGTGCCTCAGTCTCCCCCTACTCTGTCGGGGGTGGCAAAAGTAGATGTAAGGTTGGCTGTAATTCCCCAACCTCACCGTCCTCCATTGGCCTTTGTTGGTGGATATTCAAAATATAGCGCTGATAATGTTTTCTGGCCATGCCCATCTGTCTCAGCATCTCCAAGCTAATCGGGGAAGGTATAACTGTCTTTTCCAGTCCTTTAATTGCTTCCCGAAGGTCCATCCCCTTGATGAGTCTTGTCACGTATGGCCCTGAAAAAATGGCTCCAAGCCTCGGGTACTAGCCCTGATGTCGAATATAATCTGCCAGGATATACCCAAAATGGCTCCTGCCTGCTTAAGACTCCCGTGCTATCGCCTCGACCGTTTACTGATCTACTCAGAATGGCGTGAATGTATCTGTAAGCTAGTCGTGACAGGCAAGTGGCTTTCGATACCCCTGGCTCATATTGCCCTTGTCCACACAACACTCTGTAGGCTCCTTGAGGGGTCAAACTGCCAGAATAATCAGTCGGAAGGTTCTCATACTCCTCTGACTCTGTATATGCTTGATCATACAAACCCATTCGAATAGAAAATTGCATCACAGACATGTTATAATCGTGACCAAAGGCCCTGAATTGTATAGTGTCGGCACGTATCAAGTCTGTATGTCATTTGTTGAACTCAAAGGATGCTAGTACTTCCAAAGAAAGTGAGCGATTCGCCGGTTCTTTAATAGTCAACAAGTGTTTCCATTGCCCAACCGCTAAAAGTTCTTCAATCTCATCTGCCATTTCGTCTCCCCACTCAGCTGTCCTTAAACAACTCAAGTCTATGTATCGAGATTGTCCAAACTTTAGTTTCTCCAATCTATCATATCTCGTTTGGTGCTCAGGCTTGGCGAAGGTAATCTGCTCCTTAGATGGCTCGAGGGGCCTCTTGCTAACTGCTTGCTTTGTCCTAGATGCCATTCCTGAAAAGAAATAAATTAATTCATCATTAAATTCAATTTCTCAGGATCCAAATAAACCTCAGAGAAGATCGGGGAAGTGATAGAGAGGGTCGGAAAGTGTTCCAGAGTGCAAAGCAAAATGAGGCACGAGTGAAATCCACAACGAAACGCATAACTTTTGAAGTCCTGGGGATCCACACGGCCGTGTGGAAATATCACACGGCCGTGTGCCTCTGAAATTAGGATTCACAGGGGCCAACACACGCCCCTGTGTGCACTCTGGTTGCTCTCTGAACTACCCCACACAGCCGTGTGAGCATCCCACACGGGCGTGTGCCTTCATAAGGGGATCCACAGGGGCACCCACACGGCCCTGTGGATTCTCGGGAAAACACAGAAGGTCTCAAAAATTTCACACGGCCGTGTGCCCAACTTGGCCAAGAACACAAGGCTGGCCACAGGGGCACCCACACGCCCCTGTGGCCTCTCTGACTCGCCCGAGAAACGCTAAGTATTCCACACGGCCGTGTGAATCATCCACACAGCCGTGTGCCTTTCACAACCTCTCCCACAGGGACACACACACGCCCCTTTGTATTCTCGGGAAGAAGGGGTTTCTCTGCAGAGTTTCACACGGCCATGTGGAATTTCCACACGGCCGTGTGCCTTGGCACAGTGGCACTTACAGGGGCACACACACGCCCCTGTGGACTCTCTGGAAAAGAGTTGAAGTTCTGTGAGATTGCACACGGCCGTGTACCCCTTCTGAGGTTGTTCACAGGGGCACACACACGCCCCTGTGCCCTTACTGGTTGAGCTCTGATTTGGTAACACACGGCCGTGTGGAATTTCCACACGACCCTGTGTTTTCTCTGGTTACTCAGAAAAATTCACAGACTCTTCCAAAAATTCAGAAACTCTTTTAAAACACTTAGAGCCTGTATAAACCATAAAAACATGACCAGAGACCATAGAAAACACACTCAACTGACTCAAACTTTGTCAATTATCATTAAGGCACATGAAAATATCAATAATCCACAATAGAAATCGCAGCACATGCATTGAAACTTCAAGACATCAACACTAAGACTTTTATTCATCCTAACTAAACTAGATCCTAGGAAAACTGTAAAACCTTGGGTTGCCTCCAAAGAAGCGCTTGTTTAACATCTCTTAGCTTGACGTACCTGATCTTACCTTACGGAGGTTCATGAATAGAAGTTGCCCTCTTCTCTATAACCTGAAAGCATGCATTATATAATCTTTGTAGAGTAGAGGGAGAGTTGTCGAGTTTGTTACCACAGACAGGTGAAACACCCTTACTCCGTGAATGTTCATCCCCTTTCTTGTTGGGGTTCTTCTTGTGGCCTTTTCTCGACCTCTTCAACCTCCGAAGCATCTTCTTCATACGTTCCTTCTCCATCTTGACGTCTGTCTGAACTGGACCAAGCATAAGTACCTCTTCTTCTTCGATCTCCACATCTTGGTCCGGCCATCCTTCATATGGATCCGGGTTTAACATTTCCTGCACATATTCATCAATACACTCATTAGTAGCATCAAGATAATATAGAGTGTCATCAAAATCAAGAGAATGCCTCATGGCTTCGGCGAGGCGATAGGTGAGCTTATCATCTCTGACTCTATGTGTGAGCTCTCCACCGTCCATGTCTATCAAAGCCTTGGAAGTGCGCAAGAAAGGCCTCCCAAGAATTAACAGTACTTCGACATCCTTATCCACATCAAGCACGACAAAGTCCACCGGAAAGATGTACTTGTCCACTTTTACCAAGACATCTTCCACAATTCCCCTCGGATGCCTCACCGATCGATCCGCAAGTTGAAGTGACATCCGAGTGGGTCTAGGCTCGCCCAAGCCTAGCTTTTGGAAGAAGGTATAGGGCATGACATTGATGCTTGCCCCCGAATCGGCCAATGCCATCTCCTCACCCAGATTGCCAATGTTGCAAGGTATGATAAAACTCCCTGGATCTTTTCTCTTACTCGGCATATTCTTTTGCAAGATGGCTGAGCAATTTGCATCAAGTACTACAGCTGCACTCTCCTCTAACTTCCTCTTATTGGTTAAGAGGTCCTTTAGGAACTTCGCGTACTTGGGCATTTGTGCTAATGCTTCTGCGAATGGTATGTTGATGTGCAATTTCTTGAAGATACCCAGAAATTTCTTGTATTGTTCGTTGTCTTGGTCATTCTTCAACCTCGAAGGGTAGGGGATCCTTGGTTTGTAGGGGGGTGGTGCCATCTCCTTCTCTTTTGGAGCTTCTTTCCCTACTTCTTCTACTCTGGTTGCTTCATTTGTCTTCTCTAGAGGGAGAGTTCTCTCGACCTCTTTCCCACTCCTCAAGGTAATTGCCTTAAGTTGTTCCCTTGGGTTAGTCTCCGTACTGCTAGGCAAACTACCTTGAGGCCTTTCCGCCAATGTCTTCGCAATTTGCCCTACTTGATTTTCCAAATTATGTAGGGATGCGGTGTGATTGCGCAGAGTAGCCTCCACCGACTGAAATCTAGCATCCGATGAAGAAACGAACCGTGTGAGCGCTCTCTTAAGATCGGTCATCTTTCCTTCTAGCCCGGTCACTCGGCTTTCTAAATTCGGAGCTTGTTGGCTTTGAAATCCCGGTGGTGCACTATTTTTCTGTTGTGACTTTCCTTGATTGCTCCAAGAAAAATTCGGATGGTTCTTCCACCCCGGATTATATGTTCCACTGTACGGGTTGCCTTGGCCTTGTCCTCTATATTAATTTCCAACAAAATTGGCCTGCTCTACCGCACTAGTGCCTCCAATAGCAATAGGATAATCGCTTGAAGCATGTCCTCCCCCACAACCGTTACAAGTAGTGATGGCCGCAACTCTTGGCGAAGCGAGAGCATCTAGCTTCTTACTCAACGATTCCACTTGTGCCGCCAACGATGTAACCGCATCAACCTCATGAATTTCGGCAACCTTTTTCCTATCCCTTGAGTTCCATTGATAGCTATTCATAGCCATCTCCTCTACAAGGTGCCGAGCTTAACCGGGAGTCTTGCTTCCTAGAGTTTCTCCGTCCGCCGCATCTAGGAGTTGTTTGGTACTCGGATTCAACCTGTTATAGAAGGTTTGAATGATCATCCACTCGGGGAATCCATATTGCGGGCACTTATGAAGGAGCTCCTTGAACCTATCCCATGTCTCGAATAGAGACTCCAATTCCATCTGCATAAAGGATGATATCTCATTGCGGAGCCTTGCTGACTTTCCCGGCGGAAAGTATCTAGCCAAGAATGCCTCGGCCATCTCCTTCCACGTAGTAATGGAGGCTCTCAGTAATGAGTGAAGCCAATGTCTTGCTTTTCCCTTCAATGAAAATGGGAAGGCTCTCAAACGAATCGCGTCGTCCGTCACTCCATTAATCTTCAACATGTCGCACACTTCAAGGAAATTCTCTATATGACTGTTGGGATCTTCATCGGCCAACCCATTGAATTGTGCGGACTGTTGCAACATCTGAATGAACGACGGCTTCAACTCAAAGTTGTTTGCCGTAATTGGGGGCCTCACAATGCTCGATTGGGTCCCCATTACTGCGGGTCTAGCATAGTCGGACAATGTCCTCTGCTGTTCGTTCTGTTCTGCCATTGCTTCTGACACTTCTGTTTCAATATCGGCTTGATTCGAAGCTTCTTGCACGGGTTCTTTTCCCTTGCGATGTGCTCTTTTTCCAATGTCCGGGTCTCCTTCAACAAGAATCGAAGGGTTCCCACGGGTCATAACCTGAAACCAAAGCAAAGGAAAGTAAAGTAAGAACAATGATAGATAAAGAAAATATGGAATAGAAAGTGAAGTGAATAGCTAAAATAGTGAAAAACAAATATCTAAAACTTTGACAGGGTCCCCGAAAGTGCACGGGTTTGTCGAAGTAATAAAAGTTACCCCGGTGAGAGGGTAGTCGAATCCACAGGAAATAGGGAGTTAGAGTATGAGATTTCACTATTAAAACTATGCGAAGTACGGAAAAGTAATAATTGATTCGTGTGTGAATTGTGAGAACAACTATACTAAAAGACAGGAAATTAAATAGAGAGAGATGAAAGATTAGAGAGTGCAAGAAAAAGAGATTAAGGAGGATTTAACAATGAATGAAGTGGGGTATCTGGACAAGTTACCTCTAGGATCTATGCTTCTAGTGCAAGACTATGCTATTATACCTTCCTATTTATGCTAATTGAGTCGAGGAAATCCTTAGACTCACGGTCCCAAACCTAAGGTCAACCGTGACTAACCCCAATATTATGCCCAGCTATTAGGATTCACAACAACCCTTCACTCTATCGCTCGCACGATTAAGTCCCAGGGGAGTACATCTCCCTAAACCTCACACTACGTGGGATTGCATTAAGTTCTAGGGATTCCTAGTGATTAAACTTGTTCCTATGTGCAGTTCTAACCCTTTGGTCCAGGAGGAAGAACCCTAGTCTAGATTAAACCCCAGTGCATAGGATTCACTTCAACCCTTCACTCTTTTACTCGCGTAACTAAGCCCCAGGGGAGTTTATCTACCTAGCACTTCACTATATCTTGACCGCTAATAAATCAAGGAAACGGAGGTAGGGAGAAATGGCACAGGAAGGGAAAGGGGTACATCGCTACCTCACAACTCTCCCTCTCAACCCTCTTTAATCTTGAATAGTCTAATCCTATAGGAGTTGTCACACCTTCAAAGGAAAACCTAGATTGCTCTCAACCCTAGTGTCACATCTAAGGGAAAACAATAGCAAAATAAAATCAAGATTGAAACTCAATTCTTATTCATCAATAATGGAAAAGCATAATAACAATGTCAAAGAAACATGATAACCCTAGAATTTACAAGTCCGAATACCCGCAAGGGGTTTAGCTCCTCATGGAGCTATACATGTTCATCAATGTATGAAATAAAACACAAAGTAAGGATATTGATGAAAACCCCCTTGCGTATGGTGTGGCCGTGGTCTTGTGCGGCCGCCGGACGTCGGTGATGATGCCGATGACGCGCTCTAAACGTCCACGAAGTCCTCTCCAAATCCTTAGCCGCACTCCCAGAAGTTGGGGACAAGAATAGGTCAAAAGATATCTCAAAAGGTCTCCAAATCGGGCTTTTATAATGTGGAGTCGCGGCTTTAAATTTGCTGAAAACGGGATTTCACACGGCCGTGTGGAATTTCGACACGCCCGTGTGAAGTTTCTGGAATCCTGATTTTCGGCCGACCGTGAACAGTAATTGTGCACACGGATTCGTCGTTCTTCATTGAGGCCATTGAATTGGGCACACAATCAACGGTAGATCGTGCCGATTGCTTCGAATCGCCTAATTGGTGAAGTTCTCATTGTTGGCATGAGTTAGACTTATTGTGAATGTGACTGTCTTTGTGCCCCTCCAAAGGAGGTTGGCACACACTCACAAGTCTATGCTCATGCCTTGCTCCTTGCTTGGTCCGAAAATCTTCCCAACAATGCCAAAGACGACCTAACTTCGTTCCTTTCCTTCATTTTATCTTCACAACCCTACAATGCACAAAAGTAAACAATTGCACAATTTTTAGTCATAAAATCTGATTAAATTAATGTTCATTGCAAGATAATAACACTTCGCATTACTATAACATGAGCACTTATCAGTTTCTTACTAAACAAGCCACACAACGAGTTTTATCCAAGCAACTATATAAATTGAATGCATCAAGTTATGCAAACATATGATTTAAATAGAAGAAACTAAAAGAACTCCGTAGACATATTAAAAGCAAGTAGATCAACAAAACATGTAAACATCCAGGTTCATAGATTCAAGGCACCAGAGAGTGGCTATCCCCTCATAGTTTTACAAATCCACAAAAGACTAAAGAAAACGAAAGGTAATGAAGCCATGAAAGACTCCCCGCACTAGTGTCCCATTGTCTTCTCCTCTAGCCTAAGAATGTCGCCTCTTCAAGATGTCTTCATTCTCCTTTCTCTTCTCTTCAAGTGCTAGCTGTGGGTCTGTAAAACAAGTCCTAGAAATGTCTTCTTATACCAACAAAGCATACGGGCCGTATGAGGGCCGTATAGGAAAGAAGAGGAGCATAAAACCTTCAAAACCCGAGGCATATTGTTGAGGCCGTATGACTCGAACCAACTTTCTGCCCCGAAAATTCCCCAAGTCCTACAATGACTGCTACATTACCTCTACTACAATAAATGTGCTATAGTACTTCATCTACAGTAAATACACTATAGTATGCAACACTTGGTTTTCTTCCTTTTTCACCCTAATTGTGTCCTCGTGTTCTCCGTGGCTCCTCCATGCCCTACAAAGCAAATAATACTCGATTAAGTATAAAACAGACATCCTTTCCTATAAAAATATATGCTAAGTGAAAGAAATACATATATTAAAATATGTACATTTAGACAGTTATTAGCTACTATGGGAACAACCCAGGACAGGAGTTGTACAATTTGTTAGACAGAACGTGTAAAGAGCCAACTTGTTCAAATTCGATCAAATTGGACTCTTCAACCTCTTCAATTTTTTCCTTTTCTCAATGCTCTCCTACTGCAATTGGTGGTGGTGTTTTCTCTTCATTAAATATGACCCACTCTTCTCTCCATTAATCCTTGGGTGATCTTTCCTTTGCAAGGGTGACAAGGGCCCGAAAGTGCACGGGTTATCGAAGTAATAAATTAGCTCGGTGCGAGAGTAGTCAAATCCACAGGCAGTAGGGATTAGAGGCACAAGAAATTGCTACTTAGCTAAGAGAGTGCTAGAAAAAGAGAAAAATATATGCAAGACAGTAAAAGACAAGAGAGTGCTAGAAAAATATATGCAAGACAGTAAATACAAATGATGAGAGAGGAAATCAATGTATGTGCGAGCCAGTAAAAGAGAAAAATGAAAGACAAGAGAGTGCTAGAAAAGAGTAAAGAGAGGAACAACCAAAGAAATATGGGGTACCCTAACAAGCTTCCCTTAGGACTACTGTTCTAGTGCAAGACAATGCATTATACTACCTTATTAATGTTTAATGAGTCATGGACATCCTTAAGCACAAGGTCCCAAACCTAAGATCAACCGTGACTAGTTCTGATACTATGCCAGCATTAGATTTCACTACGACCCTTCACTATGTTGATCTCTCAACTAAGCCCCTGGGAGTCCATCTTCCTAAGCCTCACACTACATGGAACTGCTTTACGTTCTAAGGATTCCAAGTGAAAGACCCTGTCCCTAAGTATAGTTTTAACCCATTCGTCGAGGTGAAAGAACCCTAGTCTCAGTTAATTCCCCACACTAGGATTCACTACAACCCTTCACTCTATTGCTCTGGCAACTAAGCCCAAGGGGAGTTCATCTCCTAGAACTTCACTCTACATTGACCGCAAAGAACTCTTGGAACATGGATATAGGTAAAATCGCACCGAAGGGGAAAGGGGACGTTTTGCTACGTCTCGACTCACCCTCTCGACCCTCTCTAATCTCGAGTAGTCTAATCTTATAGAAGTTGTCCCACCTTCAAAGGATTACCTAGATGATTCTTAACCCTAGTGTCATGGCTAAGGGAAAATTAATACAATAAACAACCAAGATTGGAACTCAATTAAAAGCATCAATTAAGAAAGCATAATAAAAGTCATAGAAACAATGTCATCCTAAAGTTTACAAGTCCAAATACCCACAAGGGGTTTAGCTTTTCAAGGAGCTATACGAATCCATCAATGTATATGAATCAAAAGAAATAACAAACATAGATGAAACCCCCTTGTGATTCGTGGTGATGGTCTTGTGAGGCCACTCTGTCCTGTCCACCAAGCCCCTTGTTAAGCCTAGGGCACACTTCGCCGGATCGGTGCTGGCGAAAGCTCCCCCAATAGCTATCTTCCAATGGACTTCGATATCAATGCTGTAGATGCGCTCCAAACCTCCACAAAATCCTCTCCAAACCCTAGCTGCAACCTCTATAGAAGATAGGAAAAAGATTCACAAAAAAGTCCTATAAAAGTTCTTTAAATAGTGCTGAGTCACAGCTGTAAAGTCGGCTGAAATCGGGCATCTAGTCAGCCGTGTGGAATTTCCACACGCGCGTGTGGATTCTCTGGAATTGAATTTATGGCGCCCAGTGAACAGTAAATTGCTACATTGATTTCTACAGTACTGCTGCAATTCTCGCGCCCAAAATTTTCCCGATTTCATGTCCTTCATTAGAGCCGTTGAATTGGGCACACAACCAACGGTAGATTATATTTTTTACTCCTTTTCTCCTTATTGACAAAGTTCTTCAATGTTACAAGGGTTAGACTTCATGAGTGTGACTGTCATTGTGCCCCTCCAAATCATAAAATTATTCGAGCACAATGAAGGTTGGCAGACACTCACAAGTCTAGAACCCGTGTCCTTGCTTCTTACTCCTTGCTTGGTCCAAATCATAAAATTCTCTAAGTTTATTCCACAACCCTATATGCACAAAAGAACACAAATTCACACTAATCCATGATAAAATCTGAGAAAAGTAATGCTCATTCTAAGAAAATAATAATTCGTATCACTTTAACTCGAGCACATATCAAACTCCCCCACACTTAAGCTTTTGCTTGTCCTCAAGCAAAAATAAAACATGAAAGTACTTGGGAAGAATAATTGAAAGAGCTCGGCCTTAAGTTCACCAAAAGTATGCAAAAGAAGCATTCTAAAAGTAAGGGGAATTTAGAACATTGCATAGAGAGTATCATTGCTCGAGCTAAAAACTTGAATAAAAAAGAACAACAACTCGAAAATGTGTAAGTGTGTGTGAACTGACTCATGTTAACCCAAAATGTACTCCTCAAAGCTCTTGTAAAAAGGACTTATTTATATACAAATGAGGAGGTAGTAGGTTCACACAACCTCTAAGGTAGCATTTCCTAGGATTCACTAATTTTGATCTTTGTTGTCTAAATTTACTCCACAACCCTACATGCACAAAAGAACATATATGCACAACAATTAATGATAAAATTTGAGAAATGTAATGCATAATGTAAGAAAATACTACTTCATATTACTCTAAGACGAGCACTTATCAACACACCCCTTACATAACTGTTCCACAAGCGCACGAGTCATTGCAGTAATAAAATTTACCTCGGTGAGTAGGTAGTCGTATCCACAGGGAATAGTGCTTAGAAATAAGAGTTATCAATATTTAGCTATAGATAAAATCAATGGTGTGAGAGATCAATATATGAATGCAAAGAAAGAAAAAGAGAGAAGAAAATGAGCAAAAGTAAAAGAGAGGACAATTAATGATAAGATGGGGCACATGGACAATGCTCACCCTAGGAATATTGTTTCAAGTGCAATACTAATATTATACTTCCTAATTGATGTTTAATGAGTCATGGAAATGCAAAGACACAAGGTCCAAAACCTAAGATCAACCGTGACAAAGCCACTGCACTATGCCCCAATGGAAAGGGATACTCTCAACACCTCACACTTTGTAGGACTGCTTGGTTTCTGGGGATTCCAAGTGATAAAACCTATTCCCTAACATAGTTCAAACCCTTTGGTCCAAGCAAAAGAACCCTACTCACAATTAAGCCCCAGCACTAATATTCACTTCAAGACTTCACTTTGTTGCTCGTGACTCACACTCTCGGCCCTCTCGACCCTCTCGGCGCTCTTTGACAGGGGCCCAAAAGTGCATGGGCTGTCGAAGTAATAAAATACCCTGTTGAGTGGGTAGTCATATCCACAGGGAATAGAGATTTAGGACACAAGAATTCACTATTTAACTATATGGTGTACGATGAGTGTAAAGAGAATTAATGAGTGAGTGTAAAAGCAATTATAAAGAACAAGAAATAAAGTGAAGTATGGAAGGTAAGAGAGTGCAAGTAAGGGTAAATAGAGAAAGACATTAAATGAGTAAAGTTGGGTACCCGGACAAGCTACTCCTAGAACTTATGCTTCTAGTGCAAGACAATGCTATTATACTCTTCTATTGATATTAATTGAGTTGAGGATATCCTTAAAAACACAGTCCCAAACCTAAGGTCAACCGTGAATAACCCCAACACTATGCCCCGACATTGGGTTTCAATAGGACCTTTGACTCTTGTTGACCTGTTGACAGGGGCCCGAAAGTGCACAGGTTATCGAAGTAATAATAAAATACCCTGGTGAGTAGATAGTCGTATTGATGAGTGCTATCCCGCAAGTGCACGGGTTGTCAAGTAATACCCTGTGCGTGACACAGGGGTCGTATTCCCTGGGGCCCGAGAAGCTACCCTTACTTCCTTATTACAATATTGTTTGACCGATACGATTCAAAAGAGTGAATATGATGCAAAGAAGTTAAAGAAGTAAATAATCAAAGCAAACATACGAGGGCAAGATACGGGGTAGAAATAGGGCTAGGAGTGGTCACGGATGAGGATTCCCTTAGGGGCTACTAAAGTGAGTAGGAAGGCTTGGACTAACATGCAAGTGGCTAATTGGACCGAGAAAACCCTAGACTAGGTCAACCCGATGGTCACGGAAGTCGAGGGGTTAAGTGGTTTTCTCAAACTAGGGTTACAATACAAAAGAGTACTCAACCCTAGGAGTGGAGGGGTACAAATACCCGATGGTCACGGCGTATTTATATGTATTTCCCTTCCAAGTTTGGTGAGTCTAACACTAGGGCAATGGTCATGCAACCTAGCATTTCCTAAGTCTTTTGATACATAGAGTTCTCATACATACCAAGCATGTAAAACACCAAACAATGGATCACAAACAAGCCACAAACAATGTATAGAACAAGATCATCCAAAACATCACAAGTTCACCCCCAAGGTTCACCTACATCCGGTGACCTTGGGGTTTAAGTGCTCATGTTCACTAAATACAACAATAAATGCATGGAAACAAACGACAAAGGCATGAGAAGGACTCCCTCAAAGGATGAAGGCCGGTGAAGTTCCAAAGACGCCACTCCAAGGGGTGGCTTCCCTAGTCTTCAACCTCCAAATGAAAGCCCTAGGATGAAGGATCTTCCCAAAACCTTGCTCTCCTTGCCAAATCCTTGCCTAGATCGCCCTCCAAGAGCTTCTTCTTCCTCAATTCGAAGATGGTGGTGAGAGGCCCTAAGAAGAACTCCAAAACTCTCCTTCAAAACCCAAGTAGAGCCCCTTTAAATGATGAGTTCGGGCAAGCTCACGGGTGGCCTCACGGTCCATATACGGCCCGTGAGGGAGCCTGTAATACGGGCTGCAAGAAACCGCAAAGATGTGATTTTTGCACAGTAACCGCTACAGTAAAGTTCTGCAGTGAACTGCTCGCGGATGACCTCACGGCCGTGAGCTTGCCCGTGAGGATTCCCAGACTTAGAATTTTCTTCAAATCTTTGTGCTTCAAGCCGCTACAGTATTGCTACAGTGCCAGGGAACCCAAAACGACGATTTCAGTGTCAATTTCTTCTCAAATTGCGTCGTTGAGCTCACCTAGGCTTCTTTTGTACCTGAAACACAAAATAAACCAATTTAGACCTAAAAGGGCATCGATTCATCAACAAAATACGAGAAGCATGCGCAAGTGTACGTATAAAATATGTACATTTAGACGTTTATCACGTATCCACAGGGAATAGGGATTAAAGATACAAGTATCCACTATTTAGCTATGCGGTGAACGGTGAGTATGAAGAAAATTAATGAGTGAGTGTAAAAACAATTAATAAGAACAAGAATTAAAGAGAAGTATGGAAGGTAAGAGAGTGCGAGAAAGAGCAAATAGAATGGGACAATCAATGAGTAAAATTTGGTACTCGGACAAGTAACACCTAGGATTTATGCTTCTAGTGCAAGACAATGCTATTATACTCTGCTATTGATGTTGATTGAGTTGAGAAAATCCTTAAACACATGGTCCCAAACCTAAGGTCAACCGTGACTAACCCAAATACTATACCCCGGTATTAGGTTTCACTACGACCCTTGACTCTTGTTGACCTGTCAACTAAGCCCTTGGGGAGTCTATCCTTATATGCCTCACACTGCATGGAATTGCTTTAATTTCTAGGGATTCTTAGTGATAAACCCTGTTCCTATGTATAGTTCTAACCCTTTGGTCCAGGTGAAAGAACCCTAGTCTAAATTATCCTCCAGCACTAAGATTCACTGCAACCCTTGAGCCCAACACAAGTAGTGCCTAAAAAGGGTGGTATGACAGTAGTGAAGCATGAGCAAAATGAGTTGATACCTACGAGAACAGTAACAGGATGGCGGGTTTGCATAGACTACCGAAGGTTGAATGATGCCACAAGAAAAGATCATTTTCCATTGCTATTCATTGACCAAATGTTGGAACGTTTAGCTGGTCATGAATTCTATTGCTTCTTAGATGGCATGTCAGGGTATTTCCAAATTCCGATTGCTCCTGAAGACCAAGAAAAGACTACCTTTACGTGTCCTTTTGGCACTTTTGCATATAGAAGAATGCCCTTTGGACTTTGCAACGCACCGGCTACTTTCCAAAGATGCATGACGACAATTTTTGATGATTTGTTGGAGGATGTGATGGAAGTATTCATGGATAACTTCTCAGTTTTTGGGGATTCGTTTGAAGTATGTTTGAGGAATCTTGAGAAGGTGCTTATGAGATGTGAAGAGACAAACTTGGCTTTAAATAGGAGAAATGTCATTTCATGGTCCAAGAAGGGATTGTACTTGGTCACAAAATTTCTAACAATGGGATTGAAGTTGATAGAGCTAAAATTGAAACTATTGAGAAATTACCTCCTCCTACAAATGTTAAAGGAATTCAAAGTTTTTTGGGACATGCAGGGTTTTATCGCCGTTTTATCAAAGATTTTTCTAAGATAACCCAACCATTAACCAAGTTGTTAGAAAAAGATGCACCGTTTGAGTTTAATGAAGAGTGTTTGTTTGCTTTCAAATTGTTAAAGGAAAAACTTACACAAGCACCTATCCTTATTTCGCCGGATTGGAGCCGTCCATTTGAACTTATGTGTGACGCGAGTGACTACGCCGTGGGGGCAGTTTTGGGCCAAAGAAAGGATAAACATTTTCAGCCGATCTACTATGCTAGCAAGAGTTTGACAAGCGCTCAAGAGAACTACACCACGACTGAAAAAGAATTATTAGCTGTAGTATTTGCATTTGACAAATTCAGATCATATCTCATCTTGTCACAAGTGGTTGTTTTCACGGACCATTCAGCACTACGGTATCTAATGAACAAATCCGATGCAAAGCCAAGGCTAATTTGTTGGGTGTTAGTTTTGCAGGAATTTGATGTGGAAATCAAGGATAAGAGAGGAGCTGAAAATGTAGCTGCAGACCATCTCTCTCGCCTTGAAGGTTTAGAAGAGGAAGATTCATGGAAAACTGAAATTAATGATTCATTTCCAGAAGAGCATTTGTATAAATTGCAGGAAACTTCAGAATTAGGTACACCATGGTTTGCTGATTTTGCAAACTACCTTTCTGGGAAAATTCTCCCCAAGGGACTTACATTCCAACAAAAGAAGAAATTTTTTTCTGATTTGAAGCATTTCTCTTGGGAGGATCCATTTCTGTTCCGAATGTGTGCAGACCACATAGTGCGAAGATGTGTTTCACGAGAAGAAGGCTGGGATGTTCTCCGTCATTGTCATTCAGGGCCAGTTGGAGGGCATTATGCTTCGAACAGGACAGCTGAAAAGGTCTTAGCTGCTGGTTTCTATTGGCCAACTATTTTCCAAGACGCTCGGCAGTTTGTGCAAAAGTGTGACCAATGTCAACGAGCAGGAAGTCTTTCTAGGCGTGATGAAATGCCGCAGAATCCAATTCAGTTTTGCGAGGTTTTCGATGTGTGGGGTATTGATTTCATGGGGCCATTTCCAAGTTCTAATGGGAATCGCTATATTTTGGTCGCTGTGGATTATGTATCTAAGTGGGTGGAGGCTCAAGCTCTCCCCACAAATGATGCCAGAACTATAGTACGGTTCCTCAAAAAGTTATTCACTCATTTTGGGGCTCCAAGGCTCATCATAAGTGATAGAGGAACTCACTTTTGCAATTCTCAACTTGAGAAAATTCTGAAAAGATATGGTGTAAACCATCGGCTTGCTACTCCGTATCATCCACAAACAAGTGGACAAGTTGAAGTAACCAACCAGGAACTAAAAAGGGTTCTATCCAAATCGGTGGAACACAATCGGAAGGATTGGTCGGAGAGGTTAGATGACACATTATGGGCACACCGTACAGCATACAAAACTCCGGTCGGTACTACACCGTACAATCTGGTTTATGGTAAGGCATGCCATTTGCCGGTGGAACTCGAGAACAAGGCATATTGGGCAATCAAGGCAATGAATTTCAACCTTGGGCAAGCCGGAGAACAAAGGAAACTTCAATTAAATGAACAAGATGAATGGATATTGAGAGCTTATGAGAATGCAAGAATTTATAAGGAGAGAATGCGTCAATAGCATAATAAACACATAAAGTTGAACAAAGACTTCAAGGCAGGTAACCAAGTGCTACTTTTCAACTCCCGACTGAAATTGTTTCCGGGAAAATTAAGATCAAGGTGGTCAGGTCCATATCAGATCACTCAGGTATCCGCTTATGGCGCTATTGAAATCACGCATCCAGAAAAGGGGACATTCAAGGTAAATGGACATAGGCTGAAACCTTACTATGAAGGCTTAACGCCAAATGCAGAAAAGCAAATTCTCCATTTATATGAGCCACCATGAGGTAAGAACAGGTACGTCAAGCTTAGTGACGTTAAACAAGCGCTCCTTGGGAGGCAACCCAAGTTTTTACTTGTTTTCTAGTTTAGTTTTTAAATTCTGCAGTAATAAATTCATGAGTGTGCGTTTTGATGAAATTTTTTCATGGTGATGAGTTTTCATGAACAATTTTTGGTGATTATAAGTGTTTTTCACATGTTGGGCATGATTCGGGTTTTAATTAATGATAATTGTTGAAGAAATGGGCTAATTTTGAAGTTTAGAGAGCCGCATGGACTGTCTGCAGAAATTCTGCAGCTCACGTGGTCGCGTGAGATTCTCACGCGACCGTGTACAGTACCCACGTGGGGGTGTGGAATTTCCACACCCCCATGTGGCTTATATATGACTTGAAGGGTTACTATTCATAATCCTTGACCTTGAAACTCTTCATTTCTTCATATTTTCCTCTCCAAAATTCTCATCCATAAGGTTCCAAATCCATTTTTCTTCAACTCTTTGGTGATTCAAAAAAGTTTTGCCGGCATTTGCATCAAGTTTCATACATTGATCCGCATTGGTAAAGTCTCTTCCCTTTCCTTTCATGCCCTAGTTTCCAATTTTCATTTCCATGGTGTTCTCTAATTTCTTAGACTTTATTTTGCATGGTTAAATGTTGTGAAAACACTTAGAGAACTTAGATTTAAGTTGTAGAGGGTTGTTGGAGGTCATCCATGGCCAAAGGCCACGGATGACCGCCCACGCGCGCGCGTGGCCGAGCCACGCGGCCGCGTGGGCCGGCCAACAGCCCACGCGGTCGCGTGGACCAGCCCACGTGACCGCGTGGGCTGGCGTTGGCCACAAGCAGCTAGCCACGTGGTCGAGTGGCTGGGGTCACGCGGTCGCGTGGCCCTCGGCCGAGACCCAAGCCTCTGTCTACGACCACGCGACCGCGTGGGGCAAACCACGCGACCGTGTGGCCTGCCGTGAGTGCCAAACAAGCACCCACGCGACCGCGTGGCTGATCCACGCGGTCGCGTGGGTTTTCTGCAGTGGAAACATGCGCCCACGCGGGTGCGTGAGCATTTCACGCGCCCACGTGGGCTGGGAACATACTTGTTTTGCTGTTTTTCACACTTTTGCACGCAGGTCTCCTCCTGCACTCATTGAAATTATGCTGAACTGATTTATTTTGTGTTTTCTTGTAGGTATGGCACCTAGGACAAAGAGAGTTGCCCATAAATGCCCTCGTCAAGACATGGAGCCGACACCACCACCTGAGATTGATTTTATTGATCTTACACATAGGCAGAGGTTCGAGCATCTGCAGAGACTTAAGATTGGACAGTCCCGTTACATTTGTTTTGAGACACTCGGCACAGTTGGCCTTACAAAGGAGGTTTGAGGACTGATACAGGTTGGGGGTTGGGACCGACTCCTGTCTATTTATGAGCCTGTCCGACGAGATATCACTTTGGAGGTGTTGTCGACGTTCTCTTTTAACCGTGAGCGACCAGATGCGAGTTTTGATGCGGAGAATGTCATTCGATTTAGGGCTTTCGGTCAGTTTCACGGGATGTCATTGACGCAGTTTGCGACATTGCTTGGACTATATGATCAGGATTATGTGGACACATTGGTGTACCAGGAGCTTTTGACTGACTTCACTTCGGACATTACACCGAGCCAGGTTTTCCACGATTTATGCGAAGGTGCTCAGTATGTCCTAGGTCAGTCAAAGGGTTCTTCTCTTGTACATCACACACATAGGTATGTTCATGCTGTGCTCAGCAGGTTGATCACTGGACGGGGAGATGGTACAGGTGCACTTAGCCGTGTAGATCTACTCTACCTGTACTCCATGACTCAGCGAGTGCCCATACATCTTGGATTTGTCGTCGCAAACTTCTTTCACCATCAGAGTCAGTATTTACACATTGGCGCCCTATTCGTGGGACCGTATATGATAAGTGCTCGTGTTATAGTAATGCGAAGTGTTATTATCTTGCAATGGGCATTAATTTAATCAGATTTTATCACTAAAAAGTGTGCATTTGTTTACTTTTGTGCATTGAAGGGTTGTGGAGAAGATCTAGAGAAAAAGAAGGAAGAATAGGTTATGTTCGCCGTTGTTGAGGAGTTCTCGGACCAAGCAAGGAACAAGGCACGATTCTAAACTTGTGGGTGTGTGCCAACCTCCATTGGAGGGGCACAAGGGCAGTCACACTCACAAAAGTCTATAACTCGTGTAGCATTGGAGAACTTCGCCAATGAAGAGAAATGAAGTAATCGACATAATCTACCGTTGATTGTGTGCCCAATTCAACGGCCTCGATGAAGAACGATCGATTCGGGAGTATTTCGGAGAAGTACTGCAGCAGGCATTGTAGCAAAATACTGTAGATAATACTGTAGCAGTACTGTTCACATTCTGCCGAAATTCAGAATTCCAGAGAGTTCACACGGGCGTGTGGAAATTCCAGGAATACTGTAGCAGAAATACTGTAGCATAAACACTGTAGCAGGAATACTGTTCACATGTGCCGAGAAATCACGATTCCAGAATTTCCACACGGCCGTGTGGAATTAACACACGGGCGTGTGGAATTTCTGGATTTTCACAGAAGTCCGATTTCAGCCTATAAATAGCCCGTTTTCATATCTATTTGGGGACCCTTCTTTTCTATCACTTGGATATCTTTTGGGGGGTTTTCGGCTAGGGTTTGGAGAGGTTCTTGGAGGTCTTTGGAGGCGATTAAACGGCATCGACATCGAATCCCTTTGGAAGAAAGCTATTGGGGAAGCTCTCATCGGCATTGATTTGGCGAGGTGTGCCCTAGGCTTGACAAGGGATTCGTTGGAGAAGACACGCGACTACACAAGACCATCGATACGATCTACAAGGGGGTTTTCTTTATGGTTTTCATGCATATTTTCTTAAATTCTTTATTGATTTTGTATTGCTCCATGGAGAGCTAAACCCTAGTGGGTATTCGGACTTGTAAACCCTAGGATGATATTGTTTCTATGACTTTTATTATGCTTTCTTAATTTGATGTTCTTTTATTGAGTTTCAATCTTGATTTTATCTTGTTATTGTTTTCCCTTAGATGTGACACTAGGGTTGAGAGCAATCTAGGCTTTCCTTTGGAGGTGTGACAACTCCTATAGGATTAGACTACTCAAGATTAAAGAGGGTTGAGAGGGAGAGTTGTGAGGTAGCAATGTACCCCTTTCCCCTTCGATGTGATTTCTCCCTACCTCCGATTCCTTGATTTAATAGCGGTCGAAATAGAGTGAAGCAATAGGTAGATAAACTCCCCTAGGGCTTAGTTACGCAAGTAATAGAGTGGAGGGTTGTAGTGAATCCTATTTGCTGGGGCTCAATCTAGACTAGGGTTCTTCCACCTGGACCAAGGGTTAGAACTACTACACATAGGAACAGGTTTTATCACTAGGAATCCCTAGAGCTTAAAGCAACTCCACGTAGTGTTAGGCTTAGGTAGATATACTCCCTTGGGGCTTAGTTGAGCAATCAACAGAGTGAAGGTTTGACGTGAATCCTAATGCCGGGACATAGTGTTGGGGTTAGTCACGGTTGACCTTAGGTTTGGGACCGTGTGTTTAAGGATATCCTCGACTCAATAGGCATCAATTGTAGAGCATAATACAAGTTTTGCACTAGAAGCATTAGTCATAGGGGGAACTTTGTCCGGATACCCCATCTTTATATCGATTACCTCTCCTACCCTCATTATTCTTCTTGTACTCTTTTATTTTCTTTTACATCTACATATAAATACTTTTCTCATCATCGATTCCCATCATAGCTAAATATCGATTAACACTTGTTTCTAAACACTATTCCCTGTGGATTCGACTACCCACTCACCAGGGTAATTTTATTACTTCGACAAGGCCGTGCACTTGCGGTACGCACGCAAAAGGTCGTGTCAGTATATTACTCGACTCATGTTCCAGATGCGGCTCATGCGTTCAGTGAGAGGCGAGGAGAGAGTTAGTAGTCCGTCACCTTTGGGCCTAGTCACTCTCCGACTGATGGGAGTAGTGCGGCGTACAGGATCAGGTGGATATGCATTGGTAGAGATGTCATCCAACGATGACGAGTCCGCTGGGGCTCCAGACGCACCACCTCCCGCAGAGCCCACAGCTACTCCAGCAGCACCGACTTCATCAGCTGATCCTGGTACATCTTCAGATCGAGTACACGAGCGACTGGCTCGACTCGAAGCCACCGTCACCACCATCCTCGAGAACCAGGCGCGGATCATGCAGTGCCTTGACCAGATTCAGCAGACTCTAGACGCTGATACTGCGTCAGAGTCCCCAGTGACACCAGCAGCACCAGACGCCGATGCTTGAGGCGTTTTCACTCATGGGATTTTCTTTTAGTTTTCGCTTTTCATTTTACTTGCATTATCTTATTTTGTGGACTTGTTTACTCAGAAAGGTTTTGCCTTCTGAGAGTTATTTTCATATTTTAGCTTTTGTTTTGAGTTTATATCTTTAAGAACTCGTGTATTTTTATATTTTATTGAGCTTCACTGAACGCCTTGTATCCGTGCAGATGGCCTTGAGAGTGATGATGATGATGTTTTTTGTCACACACATGACCATGTGACTTGGTCGTGTGAGCTTCACAACCCGTGGAACAATAACACACCCTCGAGAGAGCTTTACCAATCGATCACTAAGGAGTTCAGGGGAGTGTTGTTTTTAATTGCATTTCCACCCACATCATGCTTTTATTGATTATATTTTTATTGTGCTTACATGTGTACATTGAGGACAATGTACATCTTAAGTGTGGGGGAGGGTTCACCTTATACATGGCCTTTACTTGAGTTTTAATAATCATGCTCATGTTGCCCATGAAGGTTCACCTTAGGGTTGAGAGTTTAATTCTTAGTTTTTGGAGGTTGTAAACATTAGGTTTTATCGTGCTCTAGTTTTTTATCCAATTTTCTTGAAATTTTTGTCTGATTGCTCTTTAATGCACTTCTCTAGTTTATTGTTGCGGGATTTTATACTGTTAGTTTTATTCGAATTAAAAAAAAAAAACCAGAAAATTCAGAATTTTAGTTTTGTTTGTATATAGGGGGTGGAAAGAGCTACCACCTATGTTGTATGAAGCTACTCTCATAAGTCGGATACTTGTTATGTCCTAATGAGAGAAAGAGCTATCTCATAGGATGCGTGAAAGCTATCACCTTCGGTAGAAAAAGCTACCACCTCGAAAGTGTGAAAGCCACTCGGGATGCATCTCAAGAAAGGGCTACCTTAGAGAATGTGTGAAGCTACTACCTATTTTTTTTTTTTTGTCATTTTTAAATAAGTCCCATTGATAATAAGAACTTTGAGTAGTGGATATAGTGTTGACATGAGTTGAGTCTTCACACACACACGCTTTCGGACTTTAGTACTTTCATTTTTTATTGGATTATTTGCTAGAGTATTGATTGTTTCATCTATTGTTTGTTCTCCTCCATGATTTTAGAATTTTATTCTTATACCCTCTTGGTGAACCTAAGGCCAAGCACTTCTCTTTACTTTTCATGAGTTTATGGTTAATTTTGCTTGAGGACAAGCAAAGGCTTAAGTGTGGGGGAGTTTGATAAGTGCTTGAGTATACATGTTTTACCTACTTGTTTTACATACATTGAGCATCATTTTACCATGGATTATGTCTCATAAACTGTATTTTGGTATTCTTTTGTGCAATTAGGTTGTGGAAGTGTTAAAGGAGGAAAAGGAAGCAAAGATGGGTTATAAAGACGTATTGTTGGGAGCTTTTGTACAACACAAGTGTCAAGGCACAAGAGGGGATCATGCACATGAGGGTGTGTGCCAACTTCCTGAAGAATTCAAGATGATTTGTGTGATGGAAGGGCACAAAGGCAGTCATACCTTCATGTCCCAACTTGTGTGAAGATAGCTAAAGCTTTCAAATGATGGTTCGATGGAGGAGAAGTCTTATAACTCACCACATGGACGTGTGCCCGACCATGTGGCCTCAAGATAAGAGAGTTTGGATCGCGTTTTATGAAGAGTAGTGTAGCAAAATTGATCATTTCACTGTAGCAGTACTGTAGCAGAAGTTACTGTTCACACGACCGCGTTAAAATCCCACACGACCGCGTGGGAATTCTGTAGCCCACGTGACCGCTTGGGATCTCACGTGGTCGCGTGAAGACACATGACTGGCACGTTTTCAGAATTATAAATACCCCGATTTGCCGATTTTTAAAGGACTTTTTGCGCACGTTTGAAGGAAGAGTGGCTAGGGTTTCAAGGACGAGGTCTTTGGCGATATTGGGAGTCGTTCTTCACCAACTTTGATAGATCTTTCGATGAGATAGCATCGGGGAGCCATTGGCGACCTAGCTTCGAAGAAGGTTCCTTCGAGACGTTGAACGATTCATCAAGGCCATCATCACGAATTCAAGGGGGTTTACTTTCATGGATTACATTGCTTTTTACTTCATTATCTTTTGCTTTGTAATAAGCCCCATGGAGGGCTAAACAATAGTAGATACTTGGGCATGTGAAGCCTATGTTTCGATTCATGTATTGACTTTCTTTATGCTTTCTTTTAATTCCGAGTTTATTTGAGTTTTAATTTTGTTTAATCATTGCTTGCATGCCTTATTGATTCGTATGGTTGTTTGGTATGCTTGATTTGTTTCTTTGGTGAGAGAGAGATCTCCATTAGGGATTAGAACATACAAGGTTAAAGAGGGTTGAGAGGGTGAGTCTTGAGATAGAGGAGTGTCCCCTTTCCCTTCCGATTGAGTGTTTCTTATCTCCGTATTCCCTAAGTTTTATGCAACCATATGGGGTGTGAGGTGTGAGATTGATAGATTTCTCCGCCGGGACCTTTGTAGGGGGTTAGGGATCTTTCGCCTAGAAGTAGGGTTAGATCTAATTTTAGGAATCGGTTTCACTCTTAGGTATCCCTAAAACTCATTGCGATCATATGGGGTGTGAGGTGTTGAGATTGAGCGATTTCTCCGCCGGGACCTTGTAGGGGACTAGTATCGGTGGCCTGGAAGTAGGGATCGATTGTTCATGGATTACCTAGACTCATAGAACTCGGTTGAGAAGCATTTAGTTAGTCTTGCACTTCATGATAGAACCTAGGGGGATCATTGCCCGGGTATCTCATCTTCATTGATAGAGATCTCCTTTTCCTTTCCCTTTTACTTGCTTTCTTTCTTGCAATTTTCTTATTTTACACATTATATCCATTGCTTCATATTATTGATTCGACTAAATAACTGAGAATCAGTCATTACTAGTACTTCCGTTCCCTGTGGATTCGACTACCCACTCACCGGGGTAATTATTACTTCGACAACCCGTGCACTTGCGGTTCACACACGCAAGGGGTGTGTCAAGTTCCTGGCTTGTTTTATCTTACTACATTTCTGTGCATGTATGCTTGGATAGAACTATCCCTGAGTGTTTGTTCTGAACAAGTTACCGAATAAGTGATTCGGGCAGTAAAACCTTGGTGCGTAAATACATCATGTTTTAGCGATAATGTTCTTGTACTTTCGTGCAACATATGTGAATTCTCGATGACATTTTGCGCACTTGATGTTTTTATTTTCGTTTCAGGGTTTCGAGCACCAAGTGCGCGTGATCGAACCGTTTTTGTGTCGTTTCGGGGAAGATTGAAGAAGAAATGAAGACTTCGAGTACCCCGGAAGCCGACGCGCCACACACGGAGGCATTTCTCTCTGCCGTGTGCGGCGACTTTGCGGCCTGCACAGTGGCCGCACGGCTCAGCTAGTGAGCTGTGCGGCCTAGTGTGCGGCCGCACACCTGGCTGCACGCCCTGGCCAGAGAGCCGTGCGGCCTAGTGTGCGGCCCGCACACCAAGCCGCACAAGGTGGCCAGAAGAGCGCGCGGGCGCGCGTGCTGCCCGCACGCCCCCCGCACGCTCTCGGGTTTATATAAGGTTTCTTCAAGGGTTTTTGAAGGGGGTTGTTCTCTATCCGGCCTCCACTCCACCATACACCATTCTCATCACCTTTGGAAGGATTTGGAGGGATTTTTGGGCTGATTTGAAGGAGAGAAGAGGGGGAAGACGTGGAGAAGCTTCATAGGGCTCACCGGCGCGGATCCGACGAGCCACATCATCAACCCTAGTCGACATCTTTGAGGGAGTTTTTCTTGTTTTTTTTTTATTTGATGGATCCTTTGTATGATGAGCTCCTTAGCTTTGTGATGTCAAACTAAACCTCCCAAGGCCACCGGGCTCCCGGTGAACCTTGGGAGGAGACTTTGTATGAATGACCTTTATGTTGTTTTAAATGAATGTGTTGGTTTGCTTGTTTGGTTTTAATTCATCATCTTGTTGTTCATTCTATAATGGATGGATTCCGTAGAATTGATTCTGAATGATACTTGTTTGGTGGGATGCTAGCTTGTATTAGGTCACGTGGTGAGTTAAAGAGGGATCCCTGTATTAATACGCCGGAGGTTCCGGGTGTTAATAGCGTCCCGCGCGTTTAGGGTTAATTTAGCCGAGAGAGTGCATTAGATTAACCCTAATCAAGAGTCCTTGTTCTCATTGACATCGTAGGGGTATTTTCTGGATAAAGAAACCCGTACTGAATTAGGGCTACACTACGGAGGTTCCGGGGTAGTCGACGTCCGAGTCTAGTGGATCAAAACCAAACCAACCTTAGTTTAGTGAATTCCATGGTCATTTGTTCTTAGTTTCCTCCCAGGGGAATCCTCGCCCGAGGCCTTCCCTAATTATTGGCTTCTTCATCTCTATCTTTATTCCGGATTGAGCTTTATTTTACTTGCATTTCTTTACTTGTTTTTATTATTTAAATTTGCATCAACCCTGTTTCGATCGACTAGAAAGTGACCCCAAAAGGAAGTAATAGTAGATCTCGGGCCCTAGGTAATACGACCCTCCTTGTGAGGTTATTACTTGACGACCTGTGCACTTGCGGCCGGGGAGCCGCGTGCTAGATTTTTAGCCTGTCGCGCGGCCACTCATCAAGTTTTTGGCGCCGCCGCCGGGGAGCATCCGAGAATACTAGGAAAACTTTTGGATCATTGCTCTAGTCATTTCGCTTTCATTTGTAATTATCCATCTTTTGTTGTTTTTGTTTTCATCGTTTGTATACATATTCCCTAATATCTCTTATTGCCTTTTGTTTTCTCAGGCATTCTGTGTATGACTCGCGCAAATCCTAAGGGGTTGGTGGAACCGAACAAAGAAATTGAGCCCGTCGTACATCAAAGATTGAGAGAAACTCAAGTTGGGTCACCCTCAGGATCAGTTGAAGCACCAGAGGAAATTTCAGTTGCAATGGCCGAGGAAAGGAGAACACTGTCAGATTATGAGAGACCACAGTTTACGGGTGGAGAATTTAGCATGAAAGCACCGTCCGTTAGTGCTGGAAATTTTGATTTGGCCAGACCAATCGGCATGATACAGAACACAGTACAGTTTGACGGTTTGGCCGATGAGGACCCGAATGAACACCTATCTCGATTCCTCCAAATGTGCTCGACATTTAAAGTCAATGGCCTATCTGACGATGCAGCTAGACTCCGTCTTTTCCCATTCAGTTTGCGGGGCGCCGCTTACAGGTGGCTCACATCACTTGCCCCGGGATCCATCAAGACATGGGAGGAAATGGTGAACAAATTTATGGGCCGATACTTCCCCCCAAGCAAAGCTGCAAGATTAAGGCAAGAGATCTCTGCCTTTAGTCAAAGAGACTCTGAAACCCTCTTTGAAGCCCATGAGAGATTTAAAGATCTCTTGCGAAAATGTCCACATCATGGCTTCGGAGCTTGGATGCGAGTACAGATACTGTATAATGGTTTGAGCTACCAGAATCGTCAACTCATTGATGCCGCAGCCGGTGGATCCTTGAGTGATAAATACCCAAAGATGCCGAAGAATTAATTGAGAACATGGCACGAAATGAATCACATTGGGGTTCGAGAGCAAAAATGACTCAAGCTCGAGGAGTTCATGAAATAGACAGTAAGACCGCTCAAGATGCGAAGTTCGAAGCACTAGCGAAGCAAGTGAGTTTGCTTATGTCCGAAAGAACCGAGCGTTCGAGCATAAGTGTCAAGCAAGTAATGAACTGTGGAACTTGTGGAGGGGGGCATGATGTTGCTAGTTGCCCCATTGCAGTCCCCGATGTCGCCCCAGTTGAACATGTTGACTATGTGAATCAGGGACAAAAATTTCAAGGAAACCCCTATGGTGGGACATACAACCCCGGGTGGAGAAATCACCCAAATTTCAATTGGGGAAATCAAGGCCAACAGAAATTTTCACAACCGCCAGGGTTTCAGTCACAGTCATCACAAGCACCTCCAACGGAAAAGAAATTCACTACTGAAGATGTCCTAGCTAAATACATGCAAATCACCGATGCAAGGTTGAACACACTTGAAACAACAGTGAGAAACATGCAAGCTTCAATCCAGGGCATTGAAAAACACTTGGGACAGATTGCGGCATCCATGGCAGAAAGAACACCGGGTAGTCTCCCTAGCAACACTGAGACTAACCCACGAGAACATGTACAAGCTATCACTTTGAGGAGTGGTAGAGAGGTTGAGGTTCGGCCAACTCCTAGGCCAACTGAAAACAAGGAAAAGAACATGGTGAGAGGCACTCCCTCCGTGGGTGGGGATGAAGCTAATGACAGCCATGATAATTCGATTGAACCTCAAAACAAAGAAAAAAAATTGTTAGAGCACCGACCAAAGATCCCCAATCCGGCGAGACTCAATAGGGATAAGGAGGACACTCAATTCAAAAAATTTTTGGAGATGATGAAGCAACTTCACATTAATCTTCCACTTGTCGAGGCCTTTGCTCAAATGCCAAAATATACCAAGTTTATGAAGGAGGTGCTTACAAATAGGAAGAAACTTGAAGAAGCATCTACGGTGTCTCTTGGTGAGAGTTGTTCGGCAATTATCCAAAGCAAATTGCCAGAGAAAATCAAAGACCCGGGTGGTCTAGTTGTGGAATGTCATTTTGGGGACTCGCTTGTAGAGAAAGCCCTCGCCTATTCCGGTGCAAGCATAAATGTTATGCCCTACAAGCTTTTCTTAAAACTGGGCCTTCAAGACTTAGAGCCGACACGGATCACCATACAACTTGCGGACCGGACTGTTAGATGCCCGCGTGGCATTGTGAGCGATGTGATTGTGAAAGTTGGTGGTCTAGTCTTTCCGGCTGATTTTGTTATCCTTGATGTTGATGACACTACTGAGGTCCCCATCATACTTGGCCGGCCTTTCCTCACCACATCCCGTGCCTTGCTGGATATCCAAGACGGGAAAATGACCTTGCGAGCCGGGGATGAGGAAGCCACTTTTAAAATTCCCGAGGCAATGAAGCACCCCAAGGAGCTTGATGACACTTCCTATGCACTAGATGATACAGAGCTACAAGTTGCAGATTGTGTGCATGAAGTCCTTATGATGAACCCCCTTGATGAATTATTACAATATGTTGATATTGAGAAGGAAGAAGCACCAAAGAAGGCACAAGAAAGCCCTCCTCACACATATCCGGACAAGGCACAAAGGAGAAGCAAAGGAGAGCGTTCATGGAAGCGAGCATGGAAAAAAGTGACTCCTAAGGTTAGCAAGGCAAGCACGAACTCTCATGAAAAAGTACACATGGCCTGCTTCGTCGGCTTAGGTATGCATAATGTTGATTCTCTCCTTTCCTTGAATTTCCCGGCGGGGTCATCATTTGCTTCCATGGGAAATTCAGGTAAAATCTCTGCCTTTGAACCACCTTGATGATGAGAAACTTGAACGTCAGGCTCGTGACGCTAAACAAGCGCTTGTGGGAGGCAACCCATGATTTTTACAATTCCGTACTTTTTCATTTTCGTATTTTGGTTATGCATGAATTTGGTTTGAATTGTGAGCCCTCGTCTTCATTCGTTCTTGGTATGCTTTATTGTGTATGTCTTTGTTTCCTCCCCATCTCTGTGAAATCCCATTTGTTTTGTGTTTTTCAACATGTATCGATTGTCCTAGATGAGTTTCCTTGCGTTTGTATTGTCGAAGAATCATTTTGGTGTGGAGATAGCTTTTCTCTGAGATTTTTCAGGGGCTCTGTGCGGCCACTGCGCAGGCCGCACAATGCCCGCGCGCCTCTGCCAGAAGAGTGTGTGGCCTTGTGTGCGGCCCGCATACCTGGCCGCACAAGGGCGTGCGGATGGTCTGCCACCCGCACGCTGGCCCCAGTTTTCCTGCACCAATGCTTTTCTTTCTGGCTTTTCTCTACCTTTTGGCTCGCATTTTCATCGTATCACCTCCCTCGCATCGTTTCAACGTTAAAAACATTTTCAAAACCCTATTTCCTTTCATATTTTTGAGGTGATTTCTTGGAACTTCGCGGGAGTTGTTATGTTCCACCCCTTCTTTTGAAGTCATTGCTCACACATTTCAGATATTTTACCATTGCTTGATCTTTATTTTTGAAGATGTAGGCCAACTGCCAGATCAAGCCACTTGGAGGACACCGAAGACCTTGTGTGACTCCACCAGTCCTTTCCTTCCGAGAGCTCACTTTCCTTTTCACTTTCTATTTCTTTTCGCTATTTTTCTTGGTTGATGGATGCTTCACTCGATGTCATTTCTCCTTGTAGGTAGAACATGACGTCCATTTTTCTTCCTCTCCGCATTGTATGCTGCCATGGTGATGGCCACCCCGAGCTCATGCCCTACACGTTTTGCCACTAATATCTCGGGGATGTTCACGAAACCATCCTCCTTATTTTCAATGCATTAATTATTTCTATACTGTTGATCCCTGTACATTGAGGGCAATGTACTGCTTTAAGTGGGGGGTGGGTATGCATGTCTTAGTCTCATCACTTTTCTCGTGAACTTGTATGAAAATTCTTGAAATTTCTGAATTGTTGCATGACTGTAAAACCTAGGATGACGTATTTAATTATGATTATATTGTAGCTCCAAACCATGATAAATGCTAAGCTTCTTATGACCTTGCACACTTGAGATTTTCGTGTCATTCTAGGCATTTCTCGCACTATTCCTCTAGGTAGAACCCTGGACATCTAGGCGAGGGACCACAACACCTTCGTGACCCTCTTAGTTGCTAACCCATTCTAATGGATTCGCGTCTTGGCGTGTTAGAATGTCTTCTAATAGAGTTTTAAGGACCTTCTTCATGTTTTTTTTGCAATGCGGTCAAAAAAAAAAAAAAAAAAAAAAGAAGAAAAAGTTAAGCAATTGTGTACAGAAAATTAAAATTTGACCGGTGCTTGTTCGATAATAAGAGGAAGGATCCTTAGGACTCTACCAGAAGTATTTCTACCACCTCAAGGCCGTATTCCACTAAGTGGCGTGAATTGCTTCAAGAAGTGGTCCTCGGGGTCCTGTTTACCTCGTCTGGACTACAGGGCTTCGAACTAGGGAATTTGCACACACACAGCACAACACGGCCAATGAATGCGTGAATGATCTCAAATTGTCTTTGCTTAGTATTTTTGAGTTTCGTTTTGGCTACGATATTTTCATCTCTTGCCTGAGGTTGTATATTTAGTCACTTATCAGTATCCCTGGTTTTCATGTCCGTTTGCTTGGGGACAAGCAAATGCTTAAGTGGGGGGGTATTTGATAAGTGCCTAAATATATCATGTTTTAGCGATAATGTTCTTGTACTTTCGTGCAACTTATGTGAATTCTCGATGACATTTTGCACACTTGATATTTTTATTTTCGTTTCACGGTTTGGAGGACCAAGTGCGCGTGATCGAACAGTTTTCGTGTCATTTCGGGGAAGATTGAAGAAGAAATGAAGACTTGGAGTACCCTGGAAGCCGACGCGCCGCACACGGAGCCATTACTCTCGGCCGTGTGCGGCGACTGTGCGGCCTAGTGTGTGGCCGCACACCTGGCCGCACGCCCTGGCCAGAGAGCAGTGCGGCCTATTATGCGGCCCGCACACCAGGCCGCACAAGGTGGCCAGAAGAGAGCGCGGGCGCGCGTGCGGCCCGCACGCACCCCGCCCGCTCTAGGGTTTATATAAGGTTTCTTCAAGGGTTTTTGAAGGGGGTTGTTCTCTATCCGGCCTCCACTCCACCATACACCATTCTCATCACCTTTGGAAGGATTTGGAGGGATTTATGGGCTGATTTGAAGGAGAGAAGAAGGGGAAGACGTGGAGAAGCTTCATAGGGCTCACCGGCGCGGATCCGACGAGCCACACCATCAACCCTAGTCGACATCTTTGAGGGAGTTTTTCTTGTTTTTTTTTTATTTGATGGATCCTTTGTATGATGAGCTCCTTAGCTTTGTGATGTCGAACTAAAACCTCCCAAGGCCACCGGGCTCCCGGTGAACCTTGGGAGGAGACTTTGTATGAATAACCTTTATGTTGTTTTAAATGAATGTGTTGGTTTGCTTGTTTGGTTTTAATTCATCATCTTGTTGTTCATTCTACAATGGATGGATTCCGTAGAATTGATTCTGAATGATACTTGTTTAGCGGGATGCTAGCTTGTATTAGGCCACGTGGTGAGTTAAAGAGGGATCCCTGTATTAATATGCCGGAGGTTCCGGGTGTTAATAGCCTCCCGCACGTTTAGGGTTAATTTAGCCGAGAGAGTGCATTAGATTAACCCTAATCGAGACTCCTTGTTCTCATTGACATCGTAGGTGTATTTTGTGGATAGAGAAACCCGTACTGGATTAGGGCTACACTACGGAGGTTCCGGGGTAGTCGACGTCCGAGTCTAGCGGATCAAAACCAAACCAACCTTAGTTTAGTGAATTCCATGGTCATTCGTTCTTAGTTTCCTCCCAGGGAAATCCTCGCCCGAGGCCTTCCCCAATTATTGGCTTCTTCATCTCTATCTTTATTCCGGATTGAGCTTTATTTTACTTGCATTTCTTTACTTGTTTTTATTATTTAAATTTGCATCAACCCTGTTTCGATCGACTAGAAAGTGACCCCCAAAAGGAAGTAATAGTAGATCTCGGGCCCTAGGGAATACGACCCTCCTTGTGAGGTTATTACTTGACGACCCGTGCTCTTGCGGACGGGGAGCCGCGTGCTAGTTTTTTAGCCTATCGCGCTGCCACTCATCATGGTTCTCGTCTAACGCTTATACTGAATCCTTAGACTTAAGGTCGCTATGGAGCTTGGATGAATGTTGGTGTACTTTGACATACGCCTAACGTCATACGTAAGAGAGTGACAAGTGTGGGTATGATTGGGTGCATCGAGATTCATAGCGAGTAACATTTGCGATGCGAGGGGATTGCCACTCTCTAAGGAGAGAAAATATCACCGGCCACTTGATCGGTGAAACTGAGTAGTGCGTGGCCATGCCCAAGTGAAATGGTAAGGGTTATCATTTATTTGACCTAGTCAGTTCACCGAGGATCAAGAAATCGATCGACAAATAAGTAAGGGTGACTAAGGTCCATGCCTTATGTTGATCGAGATATTCAATTGGCAAAGGAATCATATAAGTTTACGAGGTTAGTTGATTACCCACTCGACCTCCGTTCTAATTCGGGTAGTCACATTGTCATGCTAGACGGCGTTTGTGATTTATGGGCCTTAACGAGGTTAAAATCCTATTACCGATTTTAAAACGGGCCTACAAGATCGCACACGTAAAAGCCGTGAAATCCGGACTTAATCTAATGAGTCGAATAGCTAAATGGTGTATAGATAAATCAAGAGTTGATTTGGTCTAACCGCAAATGTGTAAGGATTGAGTTATGAGATAACTTAAAAATTGAGGGACTTAATTAGAAATTAAGTGTTAGCTTATTTGATCTAATATGATTAATACCCAATAAGAGGAATCAATGGTTGATATTGCATTGGGATTGGTTTTAGGGTTTTATAAATACATGTGTATTAGAGAAAACCCTAACCCTAATCTTTCTTCTACCTCTCTCCCTTAAGGAGGCCGCCGGTCCGCACTTACCAAGAGGACGCCACCGCCGCCGGTCAAAGGTGCTGTCCGCCTTTTCCCCATCTTTTGGAGAAAGTTTTCTCCATTCGGATTGCCATTACTCGGCTCCGGCAAAGGTATAGGTCGACACTCGTTTGATATTTCTTGTGTATCCATGTTTGTTAGTTCACAGGCCGGCTTTTTCATTGATATTTCTTTATCAATGGAGATCGCCGGAGTGAGAACCTTTTGAGATTATTTCATAATGGTTGTCGAATTTTTCTCAAAAGATTCTCAATTCCTTACACATGTTTACGATTAAATTTTGAGATCTAATTTTAATTGCTATTTGTATTTCTCGATAAGAGTTATCGTTGGATACTAGCAATCCATGCCGGATTGTTTCCGGCTTGTGTGTGTGTGAGAGTAGAGGGGAGTCGCGTATATGCAGTCCCTTTTTCGACTACACCCCTGGAATTGTATTTATTTATTTATTTTAGTATTTTATATCTTTATTCGTGATAAGTGCTTGTGTTATAGTAACGTGAAGCGTTATTATCTTACAATGAGCATATCTTTTATCAGATTTTATCACTAAATAGTGTGCATTTGTGTATTCTTGTGCATTGTAGGTTTGTGGAGCCAAGTAGAAAGAAATATATATAGAAAAAGATAAATGGCTAGATCACTGGATTCCTAATGTTCCTAAGAATTGCCAGTCCACGGCAACGGCGCCAAAAATTTGATGTGTTCTCCGTAAGTGCACGGGTCACACACAAGTAATACAGTGGTACCCCCTTAGGGGTAAGGTTGTCGAACCTCAAGGACTTGACTCCTAGTACTAATTGTTCTTCTAATCTCTAGCCAATCAACAATAGTTAGAAAGATGATTAAAACTAGATCCTATAGGGGGAAGGATGACAGGTAAGGGATGGAATGGAACTAGATGAGATACATTGAGATAGAGCAGTGCCCCAGACTAATCCTCTTGAGAAGCATGTAATGGACTTACTTCTAATACCTACCAGGTACATCATAAGGTTCTTGTATATGCTCAAGAGCAATATTGCATCTATGGTTCTCAAATACACCGAGTTTTGCCAGGGTAACTATGGTTTCTTGCTAAATAATCTACATATCGAGTTTTACACAAGCAACTGTGCAAATTAAGCGCATTGAGTTATGTAAGTACATGATTTAAATAGAAGAAACCAAAATAACTTCGTAGACATATTAAAAGCAAGTAGATCAACAAAACATGTAAACATCCAGGTTCACAGATCTGGGACACCAGAGAGTGGCTAGCCCCTCATAGTTTTACAAATCCATAAAAGACTAAAGAAAACAAAAGCTAATGAAGCCATGAAAGACACTCCTCCTTTCTTCTTAACTACTCCAATGATGCTCCTATGAAGTTCCGCCAGTTTACCTCCACTCCACTCATGATCTTGCACCTTCGCTCCACTTTGACCAAAGAAAAGTGAAGGGGAATAGCTTGATAGTTACCTCCAGGAATAAGAAGGAAGGAAGGATGAAGAATGACCCAAATGACCTAGATCTAGACTTAAAGGCGTGCTAAGGGTGTGCTACTCCCACTGACTATGCTTGGAAAGTTTGCAACATAAAATTCAGCACTGATGCGCCCATACCAGGAAGAACATACCCATGTGTGCCAGAGAACACGCCCGTACCAGGAAGAACATACCCATGTTTGCCAGAGAACACCACCGTGCAAGGTGTATGCAAACCATGCTTTTCTCCAAACTTGTACTATAGTGATTTGCTACAGTAAACGCTACAGCGATTTGCTGTTATGAACTCTAGAATGCTTGGAAGGTTCTGAAAGTGGCCCGAAAGTGTACGGGTTGTCGAAGTAATAATATAACCTGGTGAGTGGGTAGTCGTATCCACAGGAAATAGGGATTTGAAATACATGTATTCACTATGTAGCTAATGCGATGTATGGAAAGAATTCGATGAGTGAGTGTGAAAGCAATTAATAAAAACAAGAATTAAAATAGAAGTGTGGAAGGTGAGAGAGAGCAAGTAGGAGTAAAACGATTAGGACAAGCAATGAATAAAATATGGTACCCGGACAAGCTACCCCTAGGACTTATGCTTATAGTGCAAGACTATGCTATTATACTTTTTTATTGATATTAATTGAGTCAAGGATATCCTTAAACACATGGTCCCAAACCTAAGGCCAACCATGACTTACCCCAACACTATGCCCCGGCATTAGGTTTTCACTATGACTCTTGACTCTCGTTGACCTGTTAACTAAGCCCTGGAGGGGTACATGATAAGTGCTTGTGTTATAGTACCATGAAGCGTTATTATCTTACATTGAGTATATCTTTTATCAGATTTTATCACTAAATGGTGTGCATTTGTGTATTCTTATGCATTGTAGGTTTGTGGAGTTAATTTGGAGAAGAAGAACGAAGTTGGATCGTGTTCGCCGTTGTTGGGAAGTTATCAGATCAAGCAAGGAACAAGGCACGAACCTTGACTTGTGAGTGTGTGCCAACCTCCTTTGGAGGGGCATAAAGGCAGTCACATTCACAACAAGTCTAACTCGTGTAGCATAGGAGAACTTCACCAAGAAGGAGACTTGAATCAATCGGCACGATCTACCATTAATTGTGTGCCCAAATCAATGGTCTTGATGAAGAACAACGGATTCGGGAGTGTTTCGGCGAGTTACTGCAGCAGCACTGTAGCTTGTTACTGTAGCAAAACATTGTAGCAAGCTACTGTTCACTTTCTGCCGAGAATCAGAATTGCAGAGACTTCACATGGGAATTTGGAAATTCCACACGGCCGTGTGACTCAATTTTTTCAGCCAGAGAGAAACTTCACATGGGCGTGTGGAAATTCCACACGGCCGTGTGAAGTCCCGATAAGTCCGATTTTAAAGCCGTGACTCAACTTTATAAAAGCCCGATTTGGAAACTTTTTGGGATATCTTTTTGACCTATCTTTCTCCCCAACTTCTGGAGAGTGTGGCTAGGGTTTCAGAGAGTATTTCGTGGAGGTTTAGAGCGACTCATCGGCATCGTCATCATCGTCCGACGGCCGCACAAGACCACGGCCACACCGTACGCAAATGGGTTTTCATCGATGCTTTTAATTTGTACTTTCTTTCATATTTTGATAAACATGTATAGCTCCATGAGGAGCTAAACCCCTTGTGGGTATTCAGACTTGTAAACCCTAGGATAATTTTTTTTATTTGACATTGTTATTATGCTTTTCCATTATTGATGAATAAAATTAAGTTTCAATCTTAATTAATTTTGTTATTGTTTTCCCTTAGCCGTGACACTAGGGTTGAGAACAATTTAGGTAATCCTTTGGAGGTGTGACAACTCCTATTGGGTTAGACTACTTAGGGTTGAAGAGGGTTGAGAGGGTGAGTCATGAGGTAGCGGAACATCCCCTTTCCCCTCCGATGTGATTTTCCCTACCTTCGTGTTCCATGATTCATTAGCGGTCGAGATAGAGTGAAGTGCTAGGAGATAAACTTCCCTGGGGCTTAGTTGCGCGAGTAATAGAGTGAAGGGTTGTACTGAATCTTAGTATTGGAGCTTAATCTAGACTAGGGTTCTCTCACCTGGACAAGGGTTTGAACTACATATAGGAACCGGGTTTATCACTAGGAATCCCTAAAACTTAAAGCAATCCCACATAGTGTGAGTCTTAGGAAAATGAACTCCCCTAGGGCTTAGTTGACAGGTCAACGAGAGTCAAGGGGTTGTAGTGAAACCTATTGCGGGGGTATAGTGTTGGGATTAGTCACGGTTGACCTTAAATTTGGGACCGTGTGCTTAAGGATATCCTTGACTCAATAATCATCAATAGGAGAGTATAATAGCATTGTCTTGCACTTGAAGCATAAGTCCTAGGGGTAGCTTGTCCGGGTAATCATCTTTATTCACTGATTGTCTTTCTCTTATTACCTTTGTTTGCATTCTTCCATCTTCCATACTTCTTTTACTTTATTCTTATTTTGAATGACTTTTGCACACATGCACACTGAACCAATTTTCACTCTCACACATCACTTAGTTAAATAGCAAAAGCTTGTGTCTAAACCTATTCCCTATGGATTTGACTACCCCTCAGAAGAGTATTTATTACTTTGACAACCCGTGCACTTTTGGGACCCTGTCAAAGTTTTGGCGCCGTTGCCGTGGAATAGGCATTTTAGAGACATTTGTCCTTTGCTATTTTAGCTATTCATCATTCATTCTATTTCACCTTTTCTTATTCTTCCATCATTCTAATTGGTTTTCTTTTGTTTTGTAAACATTTTCTTGCAAGGAGCCTAAATGGAGATTGATCCAGTCATTGAGCTATATTCTCAAGTTGAAGCTCTAAGTAGAAAGGTTGATATAATTATTGCTTCACAACAAGAAAGCAACCCATGCTACAGCGCATATCATCCAAATGAGAGGAGCTACCAAAATATTTTATGGAATAATGATGGACAACATTGGGAAGCACCTCAAGTGAAATTTTGAAAGGATGAGATACTCGAAGAGGATGAACCTCAGTGGAAAAAAGTGCTAGATAACTTTATTAAAGCATCCGATGCCTCTTGCCAAAGTATGGAAGCCACACGAAAATGTCATGAAACCTCCTATAACAACCTTGAGCATCAATTAGGATGGATACTTGACATACTCTACAAGGAACATGAAGTATTTGAGCAAGAAACGCAAGACCCTTGTAGAGATGATGTGGTAGTGAACGATAATGAAGAAACGGGGTAGACCAAGTACGCTGCTGTAGAAATTGAAGAGAAAGAAGAAGAACATCATGTTGAGAATTTAGATTGCTTGAGAGAACAGTATGCTTGTAAGCAAGAAAATTTTCAAAGGGATTTGCTAGTGTCATGTTCCTTTCAAGCTCAAAATACATAAGAAGATGTGGATAGGATTTTGTCAGATTTTATCACTAAATGGTGTGCATTTGTGTTATAGTACCATAAAGCGTTATTATCTTACATTGAGTATATCTTTTATCAGATTATATCACTAAATGGTGTGCATTTGTGTATTCTTATGCATTGTAGATTTGTGGAGCTAATTTGGAGAAGAAGAACGAAGTTGGATCGTGTTCGCCATTGTTGCGAAATTATCGGACCAAGCAAGGAACAAGGCACGAGCCTGGACTTGTGAGTGTGTGCCAACCTCCTTTAGAGGGGCACAAAGCCAGTCACATTCACAATAAGTCTAACTCGTGTAGCTTAGGAGAACTTCACCAAGAAGGAGACTTGAATCAATCGGCACGATCTACAATTGATTGTGTGCCCAAATCAATGGCCTCGATGAAGAACAACGGATTCGGGAGCATTTCGGCGAGTTACTACAGCAGCACTTCAGCTTGTTACTGTAGCAAAACATTGTAGCAAGCTACTGTTTACTTTCTGCAGAGAATCAGGATTCTAGAGACTTCACATGGGCATGTGGAAATTCCACACGGCCGTGTGACTTAATTTTTTCAGCTAGACAGAAACTTCACATGAGCGTGTGGAAATTCCACACGGCCGTGTGAAGTCCCGATAAGTCAAATTTTAAAGCCGCGACTCAACATTATAAAAGCCTGATTTTGGATGTTTTGGGGTATCTTTTTTACCTACTTTCTCCCCAACTTCTGGAAATGAGGCTAGGGTTTCGGAGAGGATTTTGTGGAGGTTTAGGTCGAGTCATCGATATCGTCATCGACGTCTGACGGCAGCACAAGACCACAGCCACACCGTACGCAAGGGGGTTTTCATCGATGCTGTTAATTTGTACTTTCTTTCATATTTTGATGAACATGTATAGCTTCATGAGAAGCTAAACCCCTTGTGGGTATTCGGACTTGTAAACCCTAGGATTATTATGTTTCTTTGACATTGTTATTATGCTTTTCCATTATTGATGAATAAAATTGAGTTTCAATTTTAATTAATTTTGTTATTTTTTCCCTTAGCCGTGACACTAAGGTTAAGAACAATTTAGGTAATCCTTTGGAGGTGTGACAATTCCTATAGAGTTAGACTACTTAGGGTTGAAGAGGGTTGAGAGGGTGAGTCGTGAGGTAGCGGAACGTCCCCTTTCCCCTCCGATGTGATTTTCCCTACCTTCCTGTTCCATGATTCATTAGCGGTCAAGATAGAGTGAAGTTCTAGGAGATAAACTCCCCTGGGGCTTAATTGCGTGAGCAACAGAGTGAAGGGTTGTAGTGAATCTTAGTATTGGGGCTTAATCTAGACTAGGGTTCTCTCACCTGGACCAAAGGGTTTGAACTACATATAGGAACCGGGTTTATCACTAGGAATCCCTAGAACTTAAAGCAACCCAACATAGTGTGAGGCTTAGGAAGATGAACTCCCCTAGGGCTTAGTTGACAGCTCAACGAGAGTCAAGAGTTGTAGTGAAACCTATTTCCGGGGAATAGTGTTGGGATTATTCATGGTTGATCTTAGATTTGGGACCGTGTGCTTAAGGATATTCTTGACTCAATAATCATCAATAGTAGAGTATAATAGCATTGTCTTGCACTTGAAGCATAAGTCCTAGGGGTAGCTTATCCGGGTACCCATCTTTATTCATTGATTGTCTTCCTCTTATTACCTTTGTTTGCATTCTTCCATCTTCCATACTTCTTCTACTTTATTCTTATTTTCAATTAGTTTTGCACACACACACACTAAACCAATTTTCACTCTCGCACATCACCTAGTTAAATATCGAAAGCTTGTGTCTAAACCTATTCCCTGTGGATTTGACTACCCCTCACCAGGGTATTTATTACTTCGACAACCCGTGCACTTTCGGGCCCCTGTCAGTACGTCTTCCTAAGCCTCACACTACGTGGGATTGATTTAAGTTCTTAGGATTCCTAGTGATAAAACTATTTCTTGTGTATGGTTCTAACCCTTTGGTCCAAGTGGAAGAACCCAAGTCTAAATGAAGCCCCAGCACTAGGATTCACTTCAACCTTCACTCTGTTGCTCATGCAACTAAGCCCCATGGGAGTTCCTCTCCTAGCACTTCACTCTATCTCGACCGCTAAGAAATCATGGAACATGAAGGTAGGAAGAATCACATCGGAGGGGAAAGGGGACGTTCCGCTACCTCACGACTCACCCTCTCAACCCTCTTCAATCCTAAGTAGTCTAACCCTATAGGAGTTGTGACACCTCCAAAGGATAACCTAGATTGTTCTCAACCTTAGTGTCATAGCTTAGGGAAAATAATTACAAGAAACAATTAAAATTGAAACTTGAATTTATTCATCAATTATGGAAAAACATAATAGCAATGTAAAAGAAACATAATAATCCTAGGGTTTACAAGCCCGAATACCCACGAGGGGTTTAGCCCCTCATTGGGCTATACAAATCCATCAAACATCCACAAAGTCCTCTCCAAAACCCTAGCCATGCATCTCTGGAAGTTAGGTCAGAAGAGAGCTAAAAAGATCCAAAAAAGTCTTCGAAAGGGGCTTTTATAATGTTGAGTCACGGCTTTAAGTCGACTGAAATAGGGATTTCACACAGCCGTGTGGAATTTCCACACGCCTGTGTGAAGTTGCTGTTTTGTTGATTTCCGGCAGACAAGTGAACAGTAACTTGGTACAGTATTTTGCGACATTGCTGCTACAGTGCTGCGACAGCGCTCCCGAATTCATCGTTCTTCATCAAGGCCATTGAATTGGGCACACAACCAACGGTAGACCGTGCCGATTGCTTCAAGTCTCCTTATTGGCGGAGTTCTCCCTCTTAACACGAGCTAGACTTATTCTGAATGTGACTGCCTTTGTGCCCCTCCAAAGGAGGTTGGCACATACTCACAAGTCTATGCTCATGCCTTGTTCCTTGCTTAGTCCGAAAACTTCCCAACAACAGTGAACACGGTCTAACTTCATTCCTTTTCTTCAATTTATCTTCACAACCCTACAATGCACAAAAGTAAACAAATGCATACTTTTTAGTGATAAAATCTGATTAAACATTTGTAGAAAACAAACATTCACAAGTATAGAAAACATCAACTAACTAAAACACCAGAATTGAAATTTTCCTAAAAGTTTCCAATCCTTGCCAATGGCGCTAAAAACTTGATGCACTCTCCGTAAGTATACGGGTGACACAAAAGTAGTAAAGTAATACCCTGCAAGGGGTAGGTTTGTCAAAACCCCCCATCTCCTCTTTTTTCACTTCTTCTTTCCCCTCTTCATCCCCTCTTAAAAACACAAATTTTTCTGCTTCTTTCTTTCTCATCCCTTGGCCGAATCTTCTCATTTTTCTTCCTAGAACACCTCCTAGGTACTTTGAGACTTCGATCCAGTGTTTTTCCTAGGTTTTCAAGCAAGAGTCATCAAAGTTTCATCATTAAGCTCTTTGATGCCCTAAAATTTTCTTTTTCATTTTTCTTGGTTTCTTTGAGCTTCTTGTTGGATGATTTCAAGTATGTTGCTTGCATTTGATGTTGTGAATGTTGTATGATCAATTTCCATTGAATTTTTGTACAATTTTTTTAATTTTTGAAAATAAGGGGAAGTGCTTCATGTGGAATAGTGTCCATACCACCCTTCTCACGGCCGTATGGATACTATTCATATTACAAGTTGATTTTTCTTCTACTTCTTGCATTGTTCTTGGCATTTTATCGTATCTCTTATGGCTTACAAGGTTTATACACATTTTAGGGATGCCGAATTTCAAGAAACTCGCCTCAAAACATCCAAGGGCTTCTACTCAACCCCCCGAAGAGCCCCATCTCAGACATGCCCTCCACAAAGCAAGATACGAAATTTTGAAGGCCAAGCCATTTGGCACTCTTTGAAACATCGAGTGGGGAATCTTAGGGACAATTGGTATTGCCAAGAAAGTGAAAGAATTGCTATCATAAAATGGTTGGGAGAACCTTTTCTCCGCTGATAAGCCAACTTTTCGTCAACTCACCTTGGAAGTTCTTAGTACTTTTGGGGCGCGCCAAGACCACAGGGCTCTCATCTCTCGAAAACAAGGTGCCATTCGCTTTCAAGCCTTTGGGAGGACTTATGATATGAATCATTTGGAGTTCGCCTAGTACTTGGGTATTCATGATGAAGACTACACTAGTTCATTACCAGTCGGCCAACTCCACATTGATTTTCCGTCTGATATGAATTCAAGAGATTATTGGGCTGCCATAGCTCCAAGTGACACCAAGAACACCTGAAAGACTTCTCAGATTACAGATCCTATATAGAGATATATTCATGCCTTGATTACTCGTTCCATCAGGGTCGGCGGGACAGTCCTAGAATGGTTTCTCAGTCTGATTTACTCATCTTATACAGGATTTTTAAGCAATATCCTCTCCATATGGGGCACCTTATGGCCGAGGCTTTCATACATCAGGCGCAGTTGCGTGATTGGGTCTATACATCACTAGATTTATCCGAGGTATGAATTTGTTGGACTGGACACATGACATGACCATCATGGTGGGTGTGGCACCCTTTAATGCGGTAATCCTGCAGGCTACTGGTTTAATAGAGAAAAGAGGCAACAAGTACATGCTCTTCCAACACTCAGTCATGGAAGAATCCAGTTTTCCAGTGGAGTCAGACTCAGAATCTGAGGGCGCTCCCGCTCCTGCTCAGGGAACTAAACTGCCACTAGATTTTGATGCCAGGTTACGAGGGATAGAGGGTGATATTCTGGCCATTCGTTACTAGCAGCGCAAGATGCGAGGTCAGTTCTTTTAGTTCCTAGAGGGACAGCGCCAGCTCACAGAGGACTTTCGCCATTTTAACATTTCCTCTCGTGGCTCATCTTCACAGGCCGCCACCACATCCTACGCTGCCACACCTGCACCACCCTTCAGTGACGACTAGCTCTTCACCTGAGCATGGACATTTATTTTACTGCTTTTGTGTTTTTTATTATTTCTTTTAGATTGTGTGTTTATTGGTGTGAATAAGTTGAGAAGGGTTATGCCCTGAACACTATTTTGTCGAACTTTGTGTACTTTTATCTAGCATGTGTGCTTGACTACTCCCTAGTGTTTTATCTTTGCATTTTATTTATTTTTGTGGAATGATGATGTCCCCTTATGCCTTACAGGGCATTGAGGGAAATTTGGTGAGCCTCCCCACATTGTGTGGAAGCCGGACCCAACATGTATCGCTCGCCGTACACTATGTTCGGGTCACACATTTCGCAATTTTTTACAAGACAAACCTGGGAAGTTCGTTTTCACCTTCCTCTTTTGTTTTTATTGCATATATTGCCATGTATTCATGATTACTGTACATTGAGGGCAATGCACAACGCTAGGTGTGGGGTTGGGTGTATTATATGTATTAGGGTCATTTTTACATGCTAGTGTTATCAATGATGGCTTTATACATTCTTGTGGGATTCTTCAGGCATGAACTAATGATTGATGTGAGTTACATATATTTTTTGTGCTCTACTGAATCTTGTTTCACCTCTAGTATTGTCTTGTGCACTAAATTCTTTGTTGATGCCCTGGGAATAGCCAACTTGACTACTCTAACTCTCTTAATATGCTTAACACACAACCTTGAGTACTTGTCCTTAGAAGACTAAGTTCTATCCTTCAATGAACTCTTAAGAACTTTTGAACCTTGTTGAGCTAGTCCTAGTTTTGTAACCTGTAGTGCAATATAAGGACATGATCTGGGGTGAATCGAAAAAAAAAGAGTCTATGTCAGTATTCCTCTGCTAATGAATCATGAATGCGTCTATATAGACTGTAATCGAGTAGTTGGGTGGCTCTTGTACCTAACTAGCGTGTGCATCCTCCAGAAAGATTTTGGTGCAGTCTACGTTAGGCAGACTAAAAAAAAATGCATGTATATTTAAATAAAAACCCTAGTGATCACTTAGTGTGCCTACTTGATGTTTTGAGAAATGGGGATTTAGTTTCAAGTATAGGACTTAGGAGGATCTGACTTGTTCATTGAAGTAGCACTTAGCATTTTAAGACCCAGTATTTTTGTATGTGGAGTGATTAGCATCTAGAGCTGTATTGATTGAAGTCAGTAAGCTAGACCAAGCTAGGGCAAATGAGATTAAAGATTCACTTACACTGCACAAACATATGAGAGGTGAGACAGGATCTTTTTGTTGTACTTATTGATTGTAACTCAACATCTATATATCATCATTCATTTCTTGTAGAATCTCATATTTATTCAAGCAGGAGATAGTATATTTAGTCACTTATCTGTCTCCTTGTTTTTCATGATTTGTCTGCTTGGGGACAAGCAAACGCTTAGGTGTGGGGATGTTTGATAAGTGTCTAAATGTATATACTTTAGTATATATATATTATACGCTTAGCATGTATTTTATTATGTTTTGATGCCTGTTTTATGCTTAATCGAGTATTATTTTCTTTGTAGGTATGTAGAAGCCAGGAGGAACACGAAGACATAATATGGGCAGCAAAGGGAAGAAAACCAGGTTGCAGCACTTCAGCGTATTTACTGTAGTAGTCACTGTAGCACCTGGTGTTTTTCGGGTAGAAAATTCCAGAAATTTTTACCTAAGTCACACAGTCCCGTCTGCTACCCCGTGGGGAAATTTTAGAAAGTTTTGCCTAGCCTTCACTCCCCCGTTAACTACCCCATGAGGCTTGGGATTTGGGGTTTCCATTGATCTAATCTACATCCTCACGGCCCCCTATATGGCCCGTATGCTTTGGGGGTATAAATGGGGACTTCTAGGTCTTTTGAAGGGACCTTTGGCTGGCATATTAAAGGGGAGAACGAAAATATCTTTTGGATGATGACGATTTGGAGCCAAAGAAGGATGCAAGAGCATCATTAACAAGCGGAGAGCTTCACCATCAAGGAAGCAAGGTTCCAAGCCAAGGGGAAGCGTCATTTGGCAATCTCTTGGATGAGGGAAAGCGTCATTCAGCCGGACCTCCACTTTCACCTTCATCATTTCATCTAGGGAGTGTCATTTATGAGTTTTTGTGTGATTTGCTTTATTTTGTCATTATTGTTTGTTTGATGGCACACTAGAAACCTGTAGTCTATTGCTCTAGCCACATTTAGCCGGGAGGAACACACCATCTTCAAGCCCCCTTGAGGTAAAACACGTCGAGCTAATGACGTTAAACAAGCGCTTCTTGGGAGGCAACCCAAGCATTAAAACTCATTGCATGTGTGTTTTCGTATTTTTGGTGTGTTTTCTTGCTTGAGTGTTCTTTGTTTTCAAGTTTGTGATTGTGGTTAGTTAGTCATTTTTCATAATTTATTTACTCGCGATCATTCATGGTACTTGTGAGTTCTTTGTGTTATCATTCATCTTCATACATCAAATATCATGTTTTGGTTGTTGTGGGTGAATTCGGCTTTGTTTTCATGTGATTTTTGGGTGTTCGGATGAGTCCTTGATGAAAAATCTGGAAACAGGCCGTTTTTTGAGCATATGCATGCCCATATACAAATCCAGAACCTTATACGGGCATGCATATGGGCATATGCCTGCCCATATGGAAAATCAGCAGGTTATGCGGGCATGCATATGGGCATATGGCTGACCGCATGGATGCTCAGGCTGAAAGTTAAGTTGTGTACCCCTTCACTATTTTCCTCATATCTCTCTCATTTCTCATCCGTTTTCCCTCATTCTTTCACCATTTTTCCCCATTTTTCTTCCTCTACACGAATCTCCTATTTCCATGGACTTAATTTGCATGATTTATAGGGGGTTTCACCATCATCTTCACTGATCTTTGCCGATTCAAGCTTTGGAGCCCTAACTTGTGTTTTGAAGCAAATGTGTTTCTTTTTCTTGATTTTCATGCTAATCTTGCTTCAACCGTTGGAGAATGATGTATGAATGTGTAATATTTGATTTATTTGTATTTTGTGATATTATTTGTAAATTTTTGGGCTTCAAAAACAAGGGGAAACTCTACCTCTTTCAACATTGTGCTACAGTAACTTTGGACTGAATTTCTCTTGAATTTATTTACTTGTAGAATCATTGTGAATAGCCTAAAACACTTGTAATAAAATGAATTGGACTTCATGATCTTGATTGCACAAAGAACTTGCTTGGATTATCACTTGTTTAATTGTTTTTGTTATGTTAGTTGTTTGCTTGCATGCTTGTCTGTGTTCTTGTTTCTTTTTGTATTTTCTTTTTGGGTGTGTGATGGATGCCTTGAGATGATGTTTCTTTCTACCTTGCAGGGTGGAATGGGGGCATCAAGCACACTCTCTTTCTCCATTTTGTACAAGAACCTTTGGTGGTCACCCCCAATCTCATGGACTTCAAGACACATGCTTTGAGACTCGGGGAAGTTCACGAAACCCTCCCACTATGTTTTATTGTCTATATTATTGCATTTTCTTGCTTGGGCACATTGAGGGCAATGTGCATCTTTAAGTGGGATGTGGAGATGGATTTTCGTGAACTTTTAAAATTTTTGTAGTTGCATGCTTGAATTACCTATGATAGCTATGATTTTATTGTTGATGACTTCCTAGCTTGGTAGAATGATAGTTGTGAGATGTACTTTACCTGTGCTTGAATGTAGTTCTGTTTCATCTTTAGTGCACCCATATACTTGTTCACGATCACTTCCACTTTGTACACTCCAACTAACCCATTGCAATGTTTTTGGCATTAGATTGTTAAAGTCTACTTTCAATGCACTTTAAAGAGCCTTTGAGGTCCTCTGTTGTTTTCTTTGGCCTCAAGTGAGATTGTTTAACAGGTTTTATTCCGGGGGATACGAGATACTGGTCTAAAAAAAAATAAAAAAAAGTATGTATTTATGTAAGTAAGGAATGCAGCATCTCGTTGGTGCCCCTGAAACCTGTTGCATGATCACTTAAGAGCCAGAGTTTTATTTAGAACCCAAAGGACTCTTAACCGGGTATTGAGGGTATCTTTAACACTTTAATGCCGTCTTTATTGTGCATGGGGTGAATCGTCATCCTGGGGAAATCCAGGGTGTGGAGGTCAAGGTGGGAGTTTGCACACACATGAGGACTAACAGAACTAATATTACCTAACTATTCATTGAACAGCTCACTTCTTAATTTCTGTCCATTCGTGCTTGTGGAGTCCTTTACTATTGAGCTTGAGGCCATACAGTTAGTCATTTATCTTCTTGCCCCTGTTCTTCATGTTTGTTTGCTTGGGGACAAGCAAACGCTTAGGTGTGGAGATGTTTGATAAACGCCTAACTGTACGTATTATTTATGTATGTGTATGTATTTTTCGAGTATTTTTATATGTGTGGATGCCCGTTTTTGGTCTAAATTGGTTTATTTCGTGTTACAGGTACAAAAGATACCATGGGGAGCTCGAAAATGAGATTTTAGAAGAAATCGGCAAAGAAAACAACATTTTCGTGGCTCTGGTACTGTAGCGAATGTAGCAGCACTGTAGCACGAGAATTTGGCGAAACGGCTAAGTCTGGAGTTTCATACGGGCACATGACTAACCGCATACAGTTCCTGTAGTAGCAGCATTGTAGCACTCCACTGTAGCACTCCACTGCAGCAACTTACACAAAACTCGGGGAGCTACAGTGCCCGTATGCCTGCCCGTATGCCAGGCCCGATAACTTGATGGAATTAGGTTTTAAAGGCCTTTAGGGCATTTTTCTTAGGGACTTTGGCCACCACTTCTCCTCCACCACCATCTAGGGTTTCAAGAGCTTCAAGGCTGCGGGAGAAGACTGATCTAGGGTGCAAATCGAAGGCGAGAAGAGGATTGCGATCAAGGAGAAGATCTAGGAGCTTGTTGGAGCGGATCCATCAAGTTCTCATCACCATCTCTAGTTTTCATCTTAGGGGAGTTTGTTATGTGCTTTAGCTTGTATCCCTTGTTCTTTACACTTTCTCCTTTATTGATGTTGAACTAGACTCCCAAGGTCACCGAGCATCCGGTGAACCTTGGGATGAACTTGCTTGTATGGATACTTTGAGTATATTTTTGGTATTTGATTTGGTTGTGGTCTAAGCTTTATGTTCTTTATTGTATCAAATTGCATGAGAACTCCTTGGTTTGAATTCTAGGTTGTACTTGGTTGCGTGACCATCGTCCTTGTACTAGACATGCTTGGCTTAGAAGGGATACATGTACGAATACGCCGTAACCATCGGGTATTTCGTACTCCTCCAACCATTAGGGTTGAACCTAGACGTTGTGTTTGACCTTAATTAGGGATTTTCCTAGGCGCATTTCAATTGTGTGAGGATTTGGGAGGAAGTGATTCCATATTCCAATACTCGTATCGGATTAGGGGTTATCACCGTGACCATCGGGGTGACCTATCTTTGGACATCTCTTAGCTTAACCACCTTTGCCTATGTTATTCGAGTATCTTTCTAGCTTTAGTAGTCCTGAGGGGATCCTCGCCCGGGGACCTCGAACATTCATTGTTACTTGCTTCCTTAGTATGCTTATGTGGTGAGCCTTAGTCCATGTGTTTATAGTTTTCTCTTTGTTATTCTTCTTATCTTACTTTTATCATATAATTGTTAGGTTAGGAAATAGATGAAGGGGAAGTAATAGTAGTTCCTTTGCCCTTGGGAATATGACCCCCTCGTGCTTGCGCGAGGGGTATTACTTGGCGACCCGTGCGCTTGCGGTAAAGTCATTAGTATTGCCGAGAAATTGGATATCAATAGCCCTCTGATCTATAAGGGTAAACTAGGGTTTAGGGTATCCTTATGTTGGGATCTCCTTGTACATAAGGCAATCGTAGGAATACCGGTTAGGAAGAAATTCCATTCAGTATTCTTATGGGATAAGGGTTCAATCGCCGAGAATTTGGGGTTGATTTAATCTTGAGATCCTTCTATCTAAATCACCCAAGCTACCTTGTTACTATTCATCCATGTATCATGATGACCCCTCAAGGGGATCCACATCCATAGGCCTTCACACATCACTATAGCACTTGCAGCCATTTTGTTTGACCTTAAATTTGTTTATTCATACCGTACTTATTTCTTTGCTTTAATTAGAGTACCTGATAAGTGCTTGTGTTATAGTATCGCGAAGCGCTATTATCTTACATTAAGCATAGCTTTTATCAGGTTTTATCACTAAATGTGTACATTTGTGTTCTCTTGTGCATTGAAGGTATTGTGGAGCCTAATTGGAGAAGAAGAATGAAATTAGGTCGCGTTCGCCAATGTTGGGATGTTCTCGGACCAAGCAAGGAACGAAGCACGTATTTGGACTTGTGGATGTGTGCCAACCTCCTTTGGAGGGGCACAAAGGCAGTCACATTCACAACAAGTCCAATCCGTGTTACTTAGGAGAATTTCGCGAAAGAAGAAGACTTGAAGCAATCGGCGCGACCTACCGTTGCTTGTGTGCCCAAGTAATGGCCTCGATGAAGAACAATGAACCCGGGAGGTGTTTCGGCAACTTACAATCCTGTTCAGCTGAAGATTAGAGTTCCAGAGAAGTCACACGGGCGTGTGGAAATTCCACACGACCGTGTGAACCAGTTTCCAGCCAGACAGAGAAGTCACACTGGCGTGTGGAAATTCCACACGGCCGTGTGTTTGTGCAATTTCAGCCATCCAGTGAAGACACACGGGCGCGTGGAAATTCCACACGGCCGTGTGAAATTAATTTTTCAGCCGAGACAGAAGCTTCACACGGGCGTGTGGAAATCCCACACGGCCGTGTGAAGCCCCCGATAAGTCTAATTTTAAAGCCGCGATTCAACATTATAAAAGGGGATTTTTGCAACCTTTTGAGGCATCTTTCGACCTATCTTTTCCCCAACTTTCTGGAGTGCGGCTAGGGTTTCGGAGAGGATTTCGTGGAGGTTCCAGCGCGTCGTCGGCATAGATTTCGAGGTTCGACGTTTGCACAAGACCACGGCCACACCAATTCGAGGGGGTTTTTCATTGATGTCTATGTTTTATGCTTTATTTCTCACATTGATGAACATGTATAGCTCTATGAGAAGCTAAACCCCTCGTGGGGTATGCGGACTTGTAAACTTTAGGGTTTCTTATGTTTCTTTGATATTGATTATTATGCTTTCCATCGTTGATGAATAAAAGTGAGTTTTTAATCTTGATTATCCTTTCATATTGTTTTCCCTTAAACGTGACATTAGGGTTGAGAGCAATCTAGGCTTTCCTTTGGAGGTGTGACAACTCCTATAGGATTAGACTACTCAAGATTAAAGAGGGTTGAGAGGGAGAGTTGTGAGGTAGCAATGTACCCCTTTCCCCTTCGATGTGATTTCTCCCTACCTCTGATTCCTTGATTTAATAGCGGTCGAAATAGAGTGAAGCAATAGGTAGATAAACTCCCCTAGGGCTTAGTTACGCAAGTAATAGAGTGGAGGGTTGTAGTGAATCCTATTTGCTGGGGCTCAATCTAGACTAGGGTTCTTCCACCTGGACCAAAGGGTTAGAATTACGTATAGGAACAGGTTTAATCACTAGGAATCCCTAGAGCATAATGCAACTCCACATAGTGTGAGGTTTAGGCAGATGGACTCCCCTGGGGCTTAGTCATTTAGGTGACAGAGTGAAGGGTGTTGTGAATCCTAACACCGGAGCATAGTGTTGGAGTTAGTCACGATTGTCCTTAGGTTTGGGACCGTGAGTCTTAGGATATCCTCGACTCAATTGACATCAATAGGAGAGTATAATATCATAGTCTTACACTTGAAACATAGACCCTAGAGGTAGCTTGTCTGGATAGCCCCCTTTTATTCATTGTTAGTCCTTCTCGATTTTCCTACTTGCACTTCTTTCTTCCATCTCTCTATTTAGTTTATTGCTTTGCATTATTTTCACTCATCAATCTTATTATCGATCTCCGTATTTCGCATAGCTTAATTAGTGAAACCTTATATTCTATCTCCCTATTCCCTGTGGATTCGACTACCTTCTCACCAAGGTAAATTTATTACTTCGACAAACCCGTGCACTTGCGGGATACACGCAAGCTTTTGCTTGTCCTCAAGCAAAATAGAACGTGGAAGTACTTGGGAAGAACAATTGAAAGTGCTTGGCCTTAGGTTCACCAAAAGTATACAAAAGTCTACCGGGGTAATAGCTTTCACGCTTCCCATGAGATAGCTCTTTCTCTCATTAGGGCATAACATGTATCCGACTTATGAGAGTAGCTTCATACATCATAGGAGGTAGCTCTTTCCACCCCAAATGCATAATCAAAACAAAGCTAATATTTACAAACTCATATACCCTTTTTTTTTTTTTTAGATTAAATGCATTTTCCAAAGTAAAACTAAGAACGATGATAAACTTGTCCTTAAAAAGTTCAAGATTGAGTTTCCAAAAGATTCTAAGAGTAAGTTGTGTACTAAGATGATTCGAGCAAAAATTCCCTAAAATTCAAGTGAAAACTAGAGCATGATAGGATACAATGTTGAAAATTCTCCTAAACTATGAGAATACAACCGTTACAACTAAGGTGAACCGCCATAGGCTACATTTGCATAAACAATTGAACACACAAGTAAAGGTGTGTGCAATGTGAACTCCCCCCCACACTTAAGATGTACATTGTCCTCAATGTACGCATACAAGCACAATAATAAGTGAAAAAGATAAAAGCAATTAGTGTGGAAATGGCAATTGAAACATTACTCCCCTGAACTCCAAGTGTTGCGTTTGATGGAGCTAGGTCATTGAGAGTTGAGTCTCAATGGTTTATGGAGCATACACGATCCCATGACCGTGTGAATGACTATTCCTCAAAATCCTTACATCCAAGACCATCTGTGCACACATAAACGAGGGTTCAGTAAAGCTCAATAAAACTCGAGTATATAAAATGTAAAGCAATGAATACAACTCGAGACAAAAATAAAAAGCAAAATAAAAGCTATACTCAGAAGGAGAATCCTTTCTGAGTACTACAAGTCCAAAATAAAGTAAAGATATACAGAAATGACAAATAAAAGAAAAGAATCTAAAATCTAAGACGCCTCAGCGTCGGTGTCCTGAGTGGTGGCCTCTGGTGCTGCTGGAGGCTCTGGATCTGCTGGTGGATCGGCTGATGTCGGGGGAGAAGGTGGTGGAGGAGAAACCCGAGGTCGGACCACGAAGGAGGAGGAGGCGACAATCTGCTCGAAGATCTGTCGCAAGCTCTGGAACTGCGCCATCACCTCCTGGTGCTGTGTAATCTGTGTGGCCCTAACCTCGGCCACCTCGGTCTGTAGGATCCCCACTGCGCTCTCGAGGCGCTCCAATCTGTCCTGGCCTCGAGACGGTGAAAACATCCGCATCGGAGGTGGCTCCGGCGCGGTGGGGGGTACCTCGGTCTGTGTATCCGTCGGGGGTGGCTCTAAAGCTGCCTGTGTACCCTGAGTCTGCTCCGTCTGGGGTATGGTCCAGGTATACGTCCCTGATCCTCCTCTGCGGATCATACCCATCATCCTCAAGGTATCTGTGCCCAGGGGAACTGGTACACTCGTCTTCTCTGCTCCCCTGACTCCATCTCTGAGCCTCATGCCAATGATAAGTCTGGTGATGTAGGGGCCTGCAAAGATAACTCCTACCCTGGGGTACTGGCCTTGATGGCGAATGTAGTCGGCCACAATGTGCCCCAGGTGGAGTGGCTCACTCTCCACCATCGAATACAAGTAGAGAAGCTCCTGGCGACTCAAAACAACAGTACTGTCTCCCCTGCCACTAATAGATCTGCTCATAACTGCGTGTAGACATCTATAGGCAGGTCGAGAAAGGCATGAAGCCTTGGAGACACTCGGCTCGTACTTACCCTGACCACAAAGTCTGCTATACGCCTGCTGCGGTGTCAAGGTACCCGGGTAGTCTGTGGGGAGCAATGAGTACTCCTCTATCTCAGTGTATGCCTCATCATATAGACCCATCCGCACCGAGAACTGGGTCATACTCAGCGTGAAATATCGACCGAGGGCTCTGAACTGAATAGTCGTATCCTCGGTGAAACTGTCGTACCCTCGGTCAAACTCAAATGAAGATAGTACCTCCAGCGTGAGCGATCGGATCACCGAGTCCCTGATAACCATCAATCTCTCCCAGCTACCGACTGAGAGCAGCTCGCCAATCTCATCTGCGATGCTGTCTCCCCCCTGAATATTCCTCACTATACTCAAATCCAAATATCTCGTCTGTCCAAAACGGAGTCCTGATAAACGCTTGAACCAAACCTGATGCTCGGTTATACTGAACTCTGTCTCTGCCGGAGGAGGTGTGGACTCACGGGGACGCTTCCCTGTCGATTTCCTGGGTCTAGAAGACATTCCTGTAAGATTGGAAAAGAAAACAATCAAAAACAGTTCAAAATAATCAATCTGCAGAAATCCACACGGCCGTGTGTTAATTCGACACACCCGTGTGGAGTTTCTGACGGGCAAAGCATCACGGCCGTGGGGCTAAAAATCCACAATTTACATCTAAATTCGTTCTAATTTCATTCTAAGCATGCTCGTATGTAATGTAAACATTCAAACCAAGCAAAATTGTATAAAAGAACGAATTGAATCAAGAATTGACGAAGAAAAAGGAACTGAAGGTCTCACCGGCGGTGAAGATGAAAAACAAAGTAATACGGCCGGAAAACTTGAATACGATCCCCAAAAATCCTCAGAGAAAGTCAGGAGAGCAACGGAGAAAGTCCAAGAGAGTTTAGAGTGAAAGCATTCAAAGGCACAACTGAAAACTAAATGAGAAACGCGCGGCTTTTGAAATTCTGGGAATTTACACGGCCGTTGAACCATCCACACGGCCGTGTGCCTGTGAAATTAGGGTTCACAGGGGCCAACACACGCCCCTGTGTGCACGCTGGTCACTCTCTGAACTATCCCACACGGCCGTGTGACAATTCCACACGGCCGTGTGCCTTCACAGGGATATCCACAGGGGCTGGTACACGCTCCTGTGGGCTCACGGGAAAGTTCAGATGGTCTCTGAAAATATTCACAAGGCCGTGTGACCAAGCCACACGGCCGTGTGCCCAACCTGGCCAAGAACACAAGGCCGACCACAGGGGTACCCACACGCCCTTGTGGCCTCTCTGACTCGCCCGAGAAAAACCTAAGTGTTTCACACAGCCGTGTGAAAAATCCACACGGCCATGTGCCTTGACAAGCTCTCCCACAGGGGCTCACACACGCCCCTGTGGTTTCTCGGGATGAAAGGGAATTCCTGCAGAGTTGTCACACGGCCGTGTGAAAATTCCACACGGCCGTGTGCCTTGACACAGTAGCACTCACAGGGGCACACACACGCCCCTGTGGACTCTCGGGAAAAAGAGTTGGAGTTCTGCAGGGTTCCACACGGCCGTGTGGAAATAACACACGGCCTTGTGCCCCTTCTGAGGGTGTTCACAGGAGCAGGTTCACGCCCTTGTGCCCTCTCTGGTTGAGTTCTGAATAGTGACACACGGCCGTGTGGAAATTCCACACGGCCGTGTGTTTTCTCTGGTTTACTTAGAAAAATTTACAGGCTCTGCAAAAATTTCAGAAACGATTTTAGAACACTTAGAACCTATGTACAACATAAAAAATACGACCAGAAACTACAGAAAACACACTCAACCGACTCAAACTTCGTCAATTAACGTTAAGGCACACGTAAATAATCGAAAGTCCACATGAAAACTCAGCATATGCACATGAAAATTGGGACACCATTGCTAAGACTTTTATTCAATCCGAACCTAAACTAAGTACTAGAAAACTATAAAATGCTTGGGTTGTCTCCCAAGAAGCGCTTGTTTAACGTCACTTAGCTTGACGTACCTATCTTACCTTACGGAGGTTTGAGAAAGAATACCTCCTTGTCATCATTGTAAACTTCTCCACTGAAATAGGGCTTCAACCGATGCCCATTCACTTTAAATGTACCCTTCTCCGGGTGAGTGATCTCCACTGCCCCCTGGGTGAATACTTGCGTAACAGTATACGGGCCAAACCATCTTGATTTGAGTTTTCCGGGGAAGAGCCGCAATCGCGAGTTGAATAACAACACTTTATCGCCCACTTTGAATTCCTTTGGTGATTTAATGTGTTTATCATGCCACTTTTTGATCTTCTCCTTATAGATTCTAGCATTCTCATATGCTTTCAATCTCCACTCGTCAAGTTCATTAAGATGAAGCAACCTTTGCTCATCGGCCTTTTTCAGATCAAAGTTCATTGTCTTGATTGCCCAATATGCCTTGTGTTCAAGCTCCACCGGTAAATGACATGACTTCCCATAAACCAAATTGTACGGAGTAGTACCTACAGGAGTCTTGTATGCTGTCCGATGGGCCCATAGTGTATCATCTAACCTTTCAGACCAGTCTCGCTTCCCTTGCTCTACAGATTTTGTTAGGATCCTCTTAAGCTCTCTGTTGGTCACCTCAACTTGTCCACTTGTTTGTGGATGATACGGGGTTGCAAGGTGATGGTGTACTCCGTATCTTTTCAATACCTTTTCCAATTGGAGATTACAGAAATGTGTTCCACGATCACTGATAATCACTCGTGGAGTGCCGAACCTAGTGAACAACCGCTTTAAGAATTTTACCACTGTCCTTACATCATTTGTTGGCAAAGCTTGAGCTTCGACCCATTTAGAGACGTAGTCTACTGCCACCAATATATATTGATTCCCATTAGATTTCGGAAACGGTCCCATGAAGTCAATGCCCCATACATCAAAAACTTCGCATAATTGCATAGGATTCTGAGGCATCTCGTCTCTTCGCGATAGATTCCCTGCCCTTTGGCAACTATCACATCGAAGAACAAACTGGTGTGCATCTTGGAATAGAGTCGGCCAATAGAACCCTGCTGACAAGACCTTTTCGGCAGTTCTACTCGAGGCATAATGGCCTCCAACCGGACCGGAATGGCAATGAGCAAGAATATCCCATCCTTCTTCTCTTGAGACACATCTCCGAACAACCTGATCCGCACAAATACGGAAGAGGAATGGATCATCCCAGAAGTAATGCTTCAGGTCACTAAAGAATTTCTTCTTTTGTTGGAATGTAAGCCCTTGCTTGAGTACCTTTCCGGATAGGTAATTGGCAAAATCTGCGAACCATGGCGCATCATGTGATGGTGAGTCTAGGTCTTTGATTGAGTATAGATGTTCTTCCGGGAAGGAATCATTAATTTCCTTACTCAATGGCTCTTGAACAAGACTCCCTTCTAGCCTAGACAAATGATCTGCTACCACATTTTCAGTCCCCTTCTTGTCCTTTATTTCCATATCAAATTCCTGCAGCAGTAATATCCACCTAATTAACCTTGGCTTTGCATCGGCTTTGTTCATGAGGTAATGGAGAGCTGAATGATCTGTAAAAACAATCACCCTTGACAAGATAAGATACGATCTGAATTTGTCTAGGGCAAACACTACTGCTAACAGTTCTTTTTCTGTGGTGGTGTAATTCTCTTGTGCACCCGTGAGAGTCTTGCTAGCATAATAAATGGGCTGAAACTGTTTTCCTTTCCTTTGCCCCAAAACTGCTCCAACAGCATAATCACTTGCGTCACACATGATCTCAAAAGGCTCATTCCAATCAGGTGTGATCAAAATTGGAGCTTGCACCAATTTGTCCCTTAACACATTGAATGCCATCTTACATTCTTCCCCGAAATCAAATGGAGCATCTTTTTCAAGAAGTTTAGTTAGTGGTTGTGTGATTTTTGAGAAATCCTTAATAAATCATCTATAAAACCCTGCATGACCCAAGAAGCTCCGAATGCCCTTTACATTTGCTGGTGGACGAAGCTTGTCTATAACTTCAATCTTGGCTTTGTCTACCTCTATACCCTTCTGAGAGATCTTATGTCCTAAAACAATATCTTCTCGTACCATGAAATGACACTTCTCCCAATTGAGAACAAGGTTTGTTTCTTCACACCTTGTTAGCACTCTCTCCAAATTTTTTAAGCACAGATCAAAGGAGTCACCAAACACTGAGAAGTCATCCATGAACACCTCCATTATATCTTCCAAAAGGTCATCAAAGATAGCAGTCATACATCGTTGAAATGTTGCGGGTGCGTTGCAAAGTCCGAACGGCATTCGTCTATATGCAAACGTACCGTAGGGGCAAGTGAAGGTAGTCTTTTCTTGATCTTCCGAGGCTATAGGGATCTGAAAATACCCTGACATCCCGTCGAGGAAACAGTAAAACTCATGCCCGGCTAACCGCTCTAACATTTGATCTATGAAAGGCAATGGAAAATGATCCTTTCGGGTTGCATCGTTCAACCTTCTGTAGTCAATACACACCCTCCATCCTGTGACCGTTCTGGTTGGAATGAGTTCATTCTTTTCATTCTTGATCACTGTCGTTCCACCTTTCTTTGGGACCACTTGCGTTGGACTGACCCAAGCACTGTCAGAGATAGGATAAATAATTCCTGCATCCAACAACTTCACCACCTCTGCCTTGACAACCTCTTTCATGTTTGGGTTCAGTCTTCTCTGGGGCTGAATTACTGACTTGAAATTATCCTCCATTAGAATTTTATGTGTTCAAAACGAAGGATTTATTCCCTTCAAATCTGAAATCTTCCAAGCAATAGCAGACCTGTGCTTCTTTAACATGTTCACCAACTTCTCTTTCTGTTCTAATGAAAGATCAGATGCTATGATAACGGGGAGTTTCATTCCGTCTGCTAGATATGCATACTCCAGGTGCTGCGGTAATGTTTTTAACTCCAAATCAGGTGGTTCTTCAATGGACGGCCTCAAACGGTTCTCTCTCAATCGATCAATCTCTTCAAACTGACATGATTCTTGTTCTTCTACACTTTCTGTGTTGTTCTGTAAAACTTGGCTATTGAGATGATCTTGGGGTTCTACTGCAACCTCTATACTACATGCTTCATGGGTTAAATCGATTATCCCTACTGAAAAGACCTCCTATTTCTGTTCTTGATAATATGATTCAAACTGGGAGAGAACTCTCTCTAGAGTCTCTCCTGACTCTTCCCTTGAAGCAGATGCAGACCTGTCAAATTCATCCAAAACCCCATACAATTCACATCCCATGTGCTGTTCCATGCAAGACTGATAAACATTGGTGTCTTCTTCAACGAAAGGGGTGAGAATTATTTGCTCATACCCAATACCACTCATAACTGCTTGTACTGTGAACGACTGAAATTTCTATTCCACCTCTTCTACTAATCCTGTAAGTGTATCGATCATTTCAGTTGCATAGAGCATCCCTTCTTTTCTGTACTTAAGATCAAGTCAGTGCAAACCACTAAGAATGATGGTAGATAAAGAAAATATGAAATAGAATGCGAAGTGAATAGCTAAAATAGTGAAAAACAAATATCTAAAACGCCTATTCCCCGGCAACGGCGCCAAAAACTTGAAATGACCCCTTGCGTGTATCCCGCAAGTGCACGGGTTTGTCGAAGTAATAAATTTACCTTGGTGAGAAGGTAGTCGAATCCACAGGGAATAGGGAGATAGAATATAAGGTTTCACTAATTAAGCTATGCGAAATACGGAGATCGATAATAAGATTGATGAGTGAAAATAATGCAAAGCAATAAACTAAATAGAGAGATGGAAGAAAGAAGTGCAAGTAGGAAAATCGAGAAGGACTAACAATGAATAAAAAGGGGCTATCCGGACAAGCTACCTCTAGGGTCTATGTTTCAAGTGCAAGACTATGTTATTATACTCTCCTATTGATGTCAGTTGAGTCGAGGATATCCTAAGACTCACGGTCCCAAACCTAAGGACAACCGTGACTAACTCCAACACTATGCTCCGGTGTTAGGATTCACAACACCTTTCACTCTGTCACCTAAATGACTAAGCCCCAGGGGAGTCCATCTGCCTAAACCTCACACTATGTGGAGTTGCATTATGCTCTAGGGATTCCTAGTGATTAAACCTGTTCCTATACGTAATTCTAACCCTTTGGTCCAGGTGGAAGAACCCTAGTCTAGATTGAGCCCCAGCAAATAGGATTCACTACAACCCTCCACTCTATTACTTGCGTAACTAAGCCCTAGGGGAGTTTATCTACCTATTGCTTCACTCTATTTCGACCGCTATTAAATCAAGGAATCGGAGGTAGGGAGAAATCACATCTAAGGGGAAAGGGGTACATTGCTACCTCACAACTCTCCCTCTCAACCCTCTTTAATCTTGAGTAGTCTAATCCTATAGGAGTTGTCACACCTCCAAAGGAAAGCCTAGATTGCTCTCAACCCTAATGTCACGTTTAAGGGAAAACAATATTAAAGGATAATCAAGATTAAAAACTCAATTTTATTCATCAACGATGGAAAGCATAATAATCAATGTCAAAGAAACATAAGAAACCCTAAAGTTTACAAGTCCGCATACCCCACGAGGGGTTTAGCTCCTCATAGAGCTATACATGTTCATCAATGTGAGAAATAAAGCATAAAACATAGACATCAATGAAAAACCCCCTCGAATTGGTGTGGCCGTGGTCTTATGCAAACGTCGAACCTCGAAATCGATGCCGACGATGCGCTGGAACCTCCACGAAATCCTCTCCGAAACCCTAGCCGCACTCCAGAAAGTTGGGGAAAAGATAGGTCGAAAGATGCCTCAAAAGGTTGCAAAAATCCCCTTTTATAATGTTGAATCGCGGCTTTAAAATTAGACTTATCGGGGGCTTCACACGGCCGTGTGGGATTTCCACACGCCCGTGTGAAGCTTCTGTCTCGGCTGAAAAATTAATTTCACACGGCCGTGTGGAATTTCCACACGCCCGTGTGTCTTCACTGGATGGCTGAAATTGCACAAACACACAGCCGTGTGGAATTTTCACACGCCCGTGTGACTTCTCTGTCTGGCTGGAAACTGGTTCACACAGTCGTGTGGAATTTCCACACGCCCGTGTGACTTCTCTGGAACTCTAATCTTCAGCTGAACAGGATTGTAACTTGCCGAAACACCTCCCGGGTTCATTGTTCTTCATCGAGGCCATTACTTGGGCACACAAGCAACGGTAGGTCGCGCCGATTGCTTCAAGTCTTCTTCTTTCTCGAAATTCTCATAAGTAACACGGATTGGACTTGTTGTGAATGTGACTGCCTTTGTGCCCCTCCAAAGGAAGTTGGCACACATCCACAAGTCCAAATACGTGCTTCGTTCCTTGCTTGGTCTGAGAACATCCCAACATTGGCGAACGCGACCTAATTTCATTCTTCTTCTCCAATTAGGCTCCACAATACCTTCAATGCACAAGAGAACACAAATGTACACATTTAGTGATAAAACCTGATAAAAGGTATGCTTAATGTAAGATAATAGCGCTTCGCGATACTATAACACAAGCACTTATCAGTACCACAATCATGCTTAAGATGTTAGGTTAGATAGTAAGTGATGGAGGAGTAATAGTAGATCCTTAACCCCCGTGGAATACGATCGTTGTGTTTTCGCATGAGGTATTACTTGGCGACCCCGTACACTTGCGGGATTCCTCACCACGCATTCGTCATAAATCTTGCAAACACATCTTGTGTATTGAAACCACATTTATTTAGTCGCTTACTATGAATGACTGGAAATTTGTAATGCCACGGTTCTTGATAGGAGGATTCTTGTGGCAATCCTTGGTAAGGGTGCTACCATTGTTCTATTTGGTGATATGCCAAAAAATTTGGGTGCCCCATCGAATATGGATTATAACCATTGTCGTTTAGACTACTTTGGCTTGCTTGCATGGTGAGGAATCTATCCAACATTTCTTCAAGTGCATAGATTTCGGCAGCCAACATATTTTCATAAAAATCCATGGCGTTGTGTAAACAATCAAAACTAAAAACAATAAGCTAATAAAAAAAACAAGCAAGAAGTAAAATAAATAAGTATCCACAAAACGGTAAAAGACACATACAAAGACAAATATTTACAATGCAAATGACTAGAGCAATAGACTATGAGCTTTCCTAATATTTGACATGCCCCTTGTGTGTGTGTACCGCAAGTGCACAGGTTGTCGAAGTAATAATTACCCCGATGGGTGGGTAGTCGAATCCACAGGGAACGGAAGTACTAGTAGTGACTAATTCTCAGTTATCTAGTCGAATCGATAATGTGAAGCAATGGATGTAATGTGTAAAATAAGAAAATCGCAAGCAAACAAGTAAAGGGAAAGGTAAAGGAGATCTCTATCAATGAAGATGAGATACCCGGGCAATGCTCCCCCTAGGCTCTATCATTAAGTGCAAGACTAACTAAATGCTTCTAAACCGAGTTCTATGAGTCGAGGTAATCCAGGAATAATCGATCCCTGCTTCCAGGCCATCGATACTAGTCCCCTACAAGGTCCCGGCAGAGAAATCACTCAATCTCAACACCTCACACCCCATATGACCGCAATGAGCTTTAGGGATACCTAAGAGTGAAACCGATTCCTAAAATTAGATCTAACCCTACTTCTAGGTGAAAGATCCCTAACCCCCTACAAAGGTCCCGGCGGAGAAATCTATCAATCTCGCGCTGATAAGTGTCTAAATGTATGTATTCTAGTATACTTAATTAGTACACTTTGCATGTATTTTGTTAAGTTTTGTGCCCGTTTTTATGCTTAATTGAGTCATATTTGCTTTGTAGGGCAGGTAAAAGCCATGGAGATCGCGAGCACACATTTTGGGCAGAAAAGAGAAGAAAAACCTGGGTGCGGTACTGTAGCAGATCTACTGTAGCTGAAGACTGTAGCATGATTACTGTAGTAGGTACTGTAGCACATGGGGGTCTTCGAGCAAGAAAAATCCTGAGAACTTTGCCTAACCCTCACGGCCCCGTCTGCTACCCCGTGAGGAACTCGCGGCCCAGTCTGCGACCCAGTCTGCGACCCAGTGAAGAAATTCCAGAGCTTTTTGCCTAACCTTCACTACCCAGTTAACTACCCCGTTAACTACCCCGTGAGGCTCGGGATTTGGGGCTTTCTTGACCTAATCTACATCCATACGGCCCTCCATACGGCCCGTATGCTTCGGGGGTATAAATGGGGACTTCTTGGGCTTTTGAAGGGAACTTTTGGCTTGGCCTTTGAGGCCGCCGCCACCGCACCTTCTTGTGGCCTTCCGGCCATCTTTCGGCGGGGATCTTTGTGGGAAACAAGCACACATCATCACCAAGAGGGAGAGGAGCAAGGGAGAAGGAGTTGGAGTGAAGATCTACGCCACCATTGCATCATCATTTGAAGCTTCATCCATTCAAGGAGATCACAACCTAGAGGGGGTTTTCATTGCTTCTTTTATGTTTTTGTCTTCCTTGTATGTTGTTTAAGTGTCCCTTGTAATGAGGGATTAACTTATCATTGTGTTTGGATTTGGATGAACCCTAGGGTTAATCTTTTGTATGAACTTTGGATGCTGTTACTAATCTAGTTTGTTGGTTGTTTTGAGATTCAATCTTTCATGCTTTCATGTCTAGAATTACATATGTGGAGAAATCCGTGATTCTTTTATGAGTTGTACACGTAGACGTGACCTACTCACGTGTACTAGATCTAGGAGAGATTGAAAGGGGATTCTTGTGCCGACACGCCGAGAAATTGGGTGTCGGTAGCCCTCCATTGCTAGGTTTAGCCGAAGGATAGTAGGTTTACTCCTATTAGAGACTTCCTTGAATTCTTTGCGATCGTAGGTGTGTTAATACGGAGAGATTCTGATTAACACTCGTATGGGATCAGGGGTTAGTCGCTGAGAAATCGGGGCTAATCTACTCACGAGCTCTCTTGGTCTCAACTATCATCAATGCATCTTTATATCATCCTAGTTTGGGACTTAATGACAACCCTAGGTGGATTCCTTGTCCATACACACCCTTCTCATGCTTGATACTCCCTTGATTGTTTACATCCGTGTGTTAGTTACCAGGCCATAGGATTAGTTTAAATTAGTTTGTTTGTTTTATTTCTCTTCTACTCATATTGAATGGTAGGCTAGAAAATAGATGAAGGGTGAGTAATAGTACTTCCTTAGCCCCAGTGGAATATGACCCCTGTGTCACTCACAGGGTATTACTTGGCGATCCCATACACTTGCGGGGAAGCTACCACATGCCTCACACCCCATATGGTTACATGAAACTTAGGGAATACGGAGATAGGAAACACTCAATCGGAAGGGAAAGGGGACACTCCTCTATCTCAAGACTCACCCTCTCAATCCTCTTTAACCTTGTATGTTCTAATCCCCAATTGAGACCTCTCTCTCACTAAGGCAACAAATCAAACATACCAAACAACCATACGAATCAATAAGGCATGCAAGCAATGATTAAACAAGATTAAAACTCAAATTAACTGGGAATTAAAAGAAAGCATAAAGAACGTCAATACATGAATTGAAACCTAGGGTTCACATGCCCAAGTATCTACTAGGGTTTAGCCCTCCATGGGGTTTATTACAAAGCAAAAGATAATTAAATAAAGGGCAATGTAATCCACGAAAGTAAACCCCCTCGAATTCGTGATGATGGCCTTGATGAATCGTTCAATGTCTCGAAGGAACCTTCTTCGAAGCTAGGTCACCAATGGCTCCCCGATGCTATCTCGTCGAAGGATCTATCAAAGTTGGTGAAGAACGACTCCCAACATCGCCAAAGACCACGTCCTTGAAACCCTAGCCGCTCTTGCCTTCAAACGTGCGTAAAAAGCCCTCTAAAAATCGGCAAAACGGGGTATTTATCACTTTGAAAATGCGCCAGTCACATGTCTTCATGCGACCACGTGAGATCCCACACGGTCGTGTGGGCTGCAGAATTGCCACACGGTCGCGTGAGATTCTGACGCGGCCACGCGAATAGTGATTTCTGCTACAGTACTTCTATAGTGAAATGGACGGTGTTTTGCTACAGTACTCTTCATAAAACGTGATCTAAACTCTCTTGTCTTGAGGCTAAATGGTCGGGTACACATCCATGTGGTAAGTTATAAGACTTCTCCTCCATCGAACCATTATTTGGAAACTTTGGCTATCTTCACACAAGTGGGGACATGAAGGTGTGACTGCCTTTGTAACCTTCCATCACACGAATCAACTTGAATTCTTCCGGAAGTTGGCACACACCCTCATGTGCATGATCCCCTCTTGTGCCTTAACACTTGTGTTGCACAAAAGCTCCCAACAATATGTCTTTATAACCCATCTTTGCTTCCTTTTTCCTCCTTCAATGCCTTCACAACCTAATTGCACAAAAGAACACCAAAATACACTTTATGAAACATAGTCCATGGTAAAATGATGCTCAATGTGTGTAAAACAAGTAGGTAAACCATGTATACTCAATCACTTATCAAACTCCCCCACACTTAAGCCTTTCCTTGTCCTCAAGCAAAATTAACCATAAACTCATGAAAAGCAAAGAGAAGTGCTTGGCCTTAGGTTCACCAAGAGGGTATAAGAATAAAATTCTAAAATCATGGAGAGAAACAAACACTAGATGAAACAATCAATACTCTAGCAAATAATCCAATCAAAATTAAAGTACTAAAGTCCGAAAGCGTGTGTGTGAAAAAGCTCAACTCATGTCAACACTAGATCCATTTCTCAAAGTCCTTATTAGCAATGGGACTTATTTATAAACGAAAAGAATAGGTAGTAGCTTCACACATCCTCTAAGGTAGCCTTTTCCCGGGATGCACCCTGATAAGCGCTAGGCTATACCCGCAAGTGCACGGGTCGTCAAGTAATACCCTGTGCGTGACACAGGGGTCGTATTCCCTGGGGCCCGAGAAGCTACCCTTACTTCCCTTTTATAATGTTGTTCAACCGACACAATTTTAAGAGAGAGAATAAAATGTAAATAAACTAAACAAATAAGTAACCAATGCAAACATACGAGGACAAGATACGGGATAAACTAGGGCTAAGAGTAGTCACGGATGAGGATTCCCTTAGGGGCTACTAAAGTGAGTAGGATGCTTGAACTAACATGCAAGTGGCTAATTGGATCGAGAAAACCCTAGATTAGGCCAACCCGATGGTCAAGGCAATTGACCCCTAATCAGGTACGGGTATTGGATATGGTACGTCTACCGCCCAAAAATACCCCTACGATTGCAAAGGATGAAGTGGTTTTCTCAAACTAGGGTTAAAATACAAATGAGTATTTAACCCTAGGAGTGGAGGGATATAAATACCCGATGGTCATGGTGTATTTATATGTATTTCTCTTCCAAGTTTGGTGACTCTAACACTAGGGCAATTGATAAGTGCTTGTGTTATAGTAATACGAAGTATTATTATCTTACATTGAGCATTACTTTTCTCAGATTTAATCACTAATTAGTGTGTATTTGTGTTCTTTTGTTCATTGAAGGGTTATGGAGAAGATTTAGAGAAAAAGAAGCAAGAATAGGTTATGTTCGCCATTGTTGAGAAGTTCTCGGACCAAGCAAGGAACAAGGCACGAGTCTAGACTTGTGGGTGTGTGCCAACCTCCATTGGAGGGGCACAAGGGCAGTCACACTCACAAAAGTCTATAACTCGTGTAGCATTGGTGAACTTCGCCAATGAAGAGAAATGAAGTAATCGACATAATCTACCGTTGATTGTGTGCCCAATTCAACGGCCTCGATGAAGAACGATGGATTCGGGAGTATTTCGGAGAAGTACTGTAGCAGGCATTGCAGCAAAATTGTAGAGAAACACTGTAGCAGTTACTGTTCACATTCTGCCGAAATTCAGAATTCCAGAAAGTTCACACGGGTGTGTGGAAATTCCACACGGCCGTGTGAATTAATTTTCCAGCAAACCAGAAACGTCACACGGGCGTGTGGAATTAACACATGGCCGTGTACTGTAGCAGAAATACTGTAGCGAAAACACTGTTCATAGGTGCCGAGAAATCACGATTCCAGAATTTCCACACGGCCGTGTGGAATTAACACACGGGCGTGTGAAATTTCTGGATTTTCACAGAAGTCCGATTTCAGCCTATAAATAGCCCGTTTTCAGATCTTTTGGGGAACCTCCCCTTCTATCACTGGGATATCTTTTGGGGGGCTTTCGGCTAGGGTTTGGAGAGGTTCTTGGAGGTCTTTGGAGGCGATTAAACGGCATCGACATCGACATCCTTTGGAAGAAAGCTATTGGGGAAGCTCTCATCGGCATTGATTTGGCGAGGTGTGCCCTAGGCTTGACAAGGGATTCGTTGGAGAAGACACGCGACTACACAAGACCATCGATACGATCTACAAGGGGGTTTTCTTTATGGTTTTCATGCATATTTTCTTAAATTCTTTATTGATTTTGTATTGCTCCATGGAGAGCTAAACCCTAGTGGGTATTCGGACTTGTAAACCCTAGGATGATATTGTTTCTATGACTTTTATTATGCTTTCTTAATTTGATGTTCTTTTATTGAGTTTCAATCTTGATTTTATCTTGTTATTGTTTTCCCTTAGATGTGACACTAGGGTTGAGAATCTATTAAGTTATCCTTTGAGGGTGTGACAACCTCTATAGGGTTAGACTCCTTAAGATTGAAGAGGGTTGAGAGGGAGAGTTGTGAGGTAGCGACGTACCCCTTTCCCTTCCGTTGTGATTTCTCCCTACCTCCGATTCCTTGATTCATTAGAGGTCGAAATAGAGTGAAGTGCTAGGTAGACAAACTCCCGCAAGGTTTTGGGGTGATGTGAATCCTATGCACTAGGGCTTAATTTAGACTAGGGTTCTTCCACCTGGACCAAAGGGTTAGAACTACTACACATAGGAACAGGTTTTATCACTAGGAATCCCTAGAGCTTAAAGCAACTCCACGTAGTGTTAGGCTTAGGTAGATATACTCCCCTGGGGCTTAGTTGAGCAATCAACAGAGTGAAGGGTTGACGTGAATCCTAATGCCGGGATATAGTGTTGGGGTTAGTCACGGTTGACCTTAGGTTTGGGACCGTGTGTTTAAGGATATCCTCGACTCAATAGGCATCAATTGTAGAGCATAATACAAGTTTTGCACTAGAAGCATTAGTCCTAGGGGGAGCTTTGTCCGGGTACCCCATCGTTATATCGATTACCTCTCCTACCCTCATTATTCTTCTTGCACTCATTTATTTTCTTTTATATCTATACATACATACTTTTCTCGTCATCGATTCCCATCATAGCTAAATAGCGATAACACTTGTTTCTGAACACTATTCCCTGTGGATACGACTACCCACTCACCAGGGTATTTTATTACTTCGACAAGGCCGTGCACTTGCGGTACACACGCAAAAGGTCGTGTCAGCAATGATCATGCAACCTAGCATTTCCTAAGTCTTTTGATACATAGAGTTCTCATACATACCAAGCATGTAAAAAACACCAAAAAATGGATCACAAACAAGCCACAAACATAAATTAGAACAAAACATCCAAAACATCACAAGTTCACACCCAAGGTTCAACTACATCTGGTGACCTTGGGGTTTAGTTACTCATGTTCAACAAATACAACAAAGAATACATGCAAACAACCAACAAAGGCATGAGAAGAACTCCCTCAAAGGATGAAGGCCGGAGAAGTTCCAAAGATGCCACTCAAAGAGGTAGCTTCCCTTGACTTCAACCTCCAAATGTGAGCCCTAGGATGTAGATTCTTCCCAAAACCTTGCTCTCCTCGCCAAATCCTAGCCGAGATCGCCTTGCAAAAGCTCATTCTTCCTCAAATCTAAGGTGGTGGTGAGAGGCTCTAAGAAGAAGACCCAAGATGCCCTAAAAGAACTTTTCAAGTCCCATAAAAAGATGAGTTCGTGCCTCTTTACAGGTGAGCTCACGGTCCATATACAGTCCATGAGGTAGCCTGTAATGCGGGATGAAAGAATCTGCAAAGATGCGAAACTGCTACAGTAGCTGTCACAGTACTTTGCTACAGTACTCTGCCCCTGAATTGCTTGCGGTTGACCTCACGGCCATGAGGTTTCCTGTGAGGGTTTCCAGACTTAGAAAAATCTCCAAATGTGCGTGCTTCATGCTGCTACAGTATTGCTATAGTGCTCGGGACCCTAAAACGACGATTTCGGTGTGGATTTCTTCTCAAATCGCGTAGTTGAGGTCACCAAAGCATCTTTTGTACCTGAAACACGAAATAAACCAATTTAAACCTAAAAGGGCATCGATTCATAAATAAAATACAAAAAGCATGCGCAAGTATACGTAAAAAATATGTACATTTAGACGTTTATCACACCCCGAGTGGCTTTCACACTTTCGAGGTTGTAGCTCTTTCTACCGAAGATGGTAGCTTTCACGCATCCTATGAGATAGCTCTTTTTCTCATTAGGGCATAACAAGTATCCGACTTAGGAGAGTAGCTTCATACAACATAGGTGGTAGCTCTTTCCACCCCCTATATAGAAAACACAACTACAATTCTGATTTTTGTGAATTTTCTAAATTTCTTGATTTTTTTTATGTTGTATGAAGCTTGAAACCCTCACGGGCAAGCTCACGCCCGTGAGGTCAACCGCAAGGAATTTGAGGGCAGACAGTACTGTAGCAGTTTTGTAACTTTGCAGATTCTTTCGTCCCACATTACAGGCTACCTCACGGGCCATATATGGACCGTGAGCTCACCCGTGAAGATGCACGAATTTACCCTTTTATGGTATTTGGAGGGTTTCTTTGAAGACATTTTGGGTCTTCTTCTTGTAGCCTCTCACCACCACCTTTGATCTGAGGAAGAAGGAGCTTTTGGAGGGAAACTTCGTGGAGAATTTGGCGAGGAGAGCAAGATTTTGGGAAGGATCCATGATCTAGAGCTTACATTTGGAGGTTGAAGACTAGGGAAGCCACCCCTTTGAGTGGCGTCTTTGGAACTTCTCCGGCCTTCATTTTTTGAGGGAGTTCTTCTCATGTCTTTGTTGGTTGTTTTCATGTATTTCTTGTTTTATTTAGTGAACATGAGCAACTAAACCCCAAGGTCACCGGATGTAGGTGAACCTTGGGGGTGAACTTGTGATGCTTTGGATGTTTTGTTCTAATTTATGTTTGTGGCTTGTTTGTGATCCATTGTTTGGTGTTTTTACATGCTTGGTATGTATGAGAACTCTATGTATCAAAAGACTTAGGAAATGCTAGGTTGCATGACCATTGCCCTAGTGTTAGACTCACCAAACTTGGAAGGGAAATACATATAAATACGCCTTGACCATCGGGTATTTGTACCCCTCCACTCCTAGGGTTAAATACTCTTTTGTATCTTAACTCTAGTTTGAGAAAATCACTTCATCCATTGCAATCGTAGGGGTAATCTTGGGCGGTAGATGTACCGTATCCAATACCCGTACCGGATTAGGGGTCAATTGCCGTGACCATCGGGTTGGCCTAATCTAGGGTTTTCTCGGTCCAATTAGCCACTTACATGTTAGTTCAAGTATCCTACTCACTTTAGTAGCCCCTAAGGGAATCCTCGTACGTGACCACTCTTAGCACTAATTTATCCCGTATCTTGTCCTCGTACGTTTGCATTGGTTACTTATTTGTTTAGTTTATTTACATTTTATTCTCTCTCTTAAAATTGTGTCGGTTGAACAACATTGTAAAAGGGAAGTAAGGTTAGCTTCTCGGGCCCCAGGGAATACGACCCCTATGTCACACACAGGGTATTACTTGACGACCCGTGCACTTGCGGGTATAGCTTAGCGCTATCAATCCTATACGAGTGTTAATCGGAATCTCTCCATATTAACCCATCTATGATAGCAATGAGCTCTGACACGACCCCTTGCATGTGTCCCGCAAGTGCACGGGTTTGTCGAAGTAATAAATTTACCCTGGTGAGTGGGTAGTCGAATCCACAGGGAATACGGAATTACAATACGAGATTTCACTAATTAAGCTATGCGGAGTACGGAAAAGTGATCAATTGATTCGATGAGTGAATTATGGAAACAATTATACTAAAAGACAAGAAATTAAATAGAAAGATGGAAGATGAGAGAGTGCAAGTAAAAGATAATAGAGAGGACTAGTAACTAATGAAATAGGGCATCCGGACAAGCTACCTCTAGGGTCTATGCCTCTAGTGTAGGACTATGCTATTATACTTTCCTATTGATGTGTAACCGAGTCGAGGATATCCTAAGACTCACGGTCCCAAACCTAAGGACAACCGTGACTAACCCCAACACTTTGCCCTGGTATTAGGATTCACGTCACCCTTCACTCTATCGCTCGCATGATTAAGCCCCAGGGGAGTATATCTACCTAAACCTCACACTACGTGGGATTGCTTTAAGCTCTAGGGATTCCTAATGGTAAAACCTGTTCCTATGTGTAGTTCTAACCCTTTGGTCCAGGTTGAAAAACCCTAGTCTAGATTAAGCCCCAATGCATAGGATTCACTTCAACCCTTCACTCTGTTACTTACGTAGCTAAGCCCCAAGGGAGTTTATCTGCCTAGCACTTCACTCCATTTCGACCGCTATGAAATCAAGGGAACGGAGATAGAGAGAAACCATGTCGGAGGGGAAAGGGGTACGTCGCTACCTCACAACTCTCCCTCTCAACCCTATTCAATCTTAAGTAGTTTAACCCTAAGGAGTTGTCACACCTCCAAAAGGCAACCTAAATTGTTCTCAATCCTAGTGTCACATCTAAGAGAAAACATTAACAAGATGAAATTAAGGTTGAAACTCAATTTTATTCATCAATAATGGAAAAGCATAATAACAATGTTAAAGAAACATAATAACCCTAGAGTTTACAAGTCCGAACACCCTTAAGGGGTTTAGCTCCTCATGGAGCTATACATGTTCATCAATGTATGAAAGAAAGCACAAAATAAGGACATCAATGAAAACCCCCTTGCGTATGGTGTGGCCGTGGTCTTGTGCGGCCGTCGAACGTCGATGACGATGCCGATGACACGCGCTAAACCTCCACGAAATCCTCTCCGAAACCCTAGCTGCACTCCCCAAGTTGAAGAGAAAGATAGGTCAAAAGATATCCCAAAAGGTCTCCAAAATCGCCTTTTATAATGTTGAATCGCGGCTTTAAAATTTGACTTATCGGGGGCTTCACACGGCCGTGTGGAATTAACACACGGGCATGTGAAGTTTCTGTCTGCTGAAAAATTAATTCACACGGCCGTGTGTTAATTCCACACGCCCGTGTGAATTCTCTCGAATTCTGAATTTCAGTCGAAATGAACAGTAACAAGCTACAGTGTTTTCCCTACTGTGACAATCTACAGTGATGCTACATTCTCGTCCCGAAAACGCTCCCAAATCCGTCGTTCAAGGCCATTGAATTGGGCACACAATCAATGGTAGATCGTGCCGATTGCTTCAAGTCTCTTTCTTGGTGAAGTTCTCCTAAGCCACACGAGTTAGACTTGTTGTGAATGTGACTGCCTTTGTGCCCCTCCAAAGGAGGTTGGCACACACTCATAAGTCCAAGCTCGTGCCTTGTTCCGTGCTTGGTCCGAAAACTTCCCAACATCGGTGAACACGACCTAATTTCATTACTCTTTTCCAATTTAGCTCCACAAACCTTCAATGCACAAGAGTACACAAATGCACGCCATTTAGTGATAAAAACTGATAAAAGATATGCTCAATGTAAGATAATAACGCTTCGCGGTACTATAACACAAGCACTTATCAAGCTCCGTGAAGTCTCTAATAGGAGTAAACCTACTATCCTTCGGCTTAAACCTAGCAATGGAGGGCAACCAACACCCGATCTCTCGGCGTGTCTCCTCAAGAATCCCCTTTCAATCTCTCCTAGATCTAGTACACGTGAGTAGGTCACATCTACGCATACAACTCATAAAAGAATTACGGATTTCTCCACAAATGCAATTCTAGACATGAAAGCATGAAAGATTGAATCTCAAACAACCATCAAACTAAATTAATAACAACATCCAAAGTTCATACACAAGATGAACCCTAGGGTTCATCCAAATCCAAACACAATGATAAGTTAATCCCTTATGATAAGGGATACTTATACAACATACAAGGCAAAGAAAGACAATAAAGAAGCAAGAAAACTCCCTCTACTATCTTGATCTCCTTGAATGGATGAAGTTTCGAATGATGATGGAATGGTGGTGTAGAGCTTCACACAAACTCCTTCTTCCTTCCTCCTCTCCATCTTGGAGATGATGTGTGCTCGTTTCTCACAAAGATTGCCGCTGGAAGATGGCCGGAAGGCCCCAAGGAAGTGCGGTGGAGGCAGCCTCAAAGGCCAAGAGAAAAGTCCCCTTCACAAGCCCTAGAAATCCCCTTATATACCCCCGAAGCATACGGGCCGTATGAATGTGACACTACAAGAAAGTTGGCCTATAGTGACTAAATTTAGCGGCGAATTTATAAATTTATCGCTATAAATATTTATACTGGTGGATTTTTTTTTTATTAGTGGCTATAGATATGTTTTAATCGCAAATTTTTGAATTATCTTATTTATTATTTTTTAATAATAGTTTTTCTATGCATTAGCTACTATATATATATTAAATTTAAAAAATAATATTTAAGGGATAAAAAAGGATATTAAGTATTTTTTATCATTTATTTAAATAAAAATTATAACCGGACAAAATTTATTATCCCCAATTAAATGAATAATTTTTATCACAAACTTTTAACCAAAAACTTTTTAAAATTTTGTTTATTTATTTAGATATTCTATTATCCCGAATTTTATGGATAATTTTTTAATTTGAAAATTTTTTGATGTACAATTTAAAAAATACTAAATGTGTTTATTTTATTTTATTTATTTATAAATAAATCAGAATAACCTACTAGAGCTGTGTATCAATTTTTCGTGAAGTCAATTAGCTTAATCGTTAAAGCAGCGGATTTTCAAATTCATCGCTGTAGATGAACACCCCATAATATTTGTAGCGGCTAATTTTTTGTATTAGCCTCTATAATATGTTTTTAGCTGTAATTCATATATTAGCCGCTACTTGTCATTTATTAAAATAAAAATTATTAGTGACAAAAAATTTTCATATAGTGCAAAAAGTTTTTAACATAACATGAAGTTATATTAAAACATAATTATATTAACATGAAATGTTGAGTTAGTGCATCATTTGCATGCTTTATATATATATATATATATATAAGTAATTAAATAAGATTACTATTTAAAAAGAAAAGTTTAAATAATTTATTAATTTAAAAAGGGTGTTTTGATTTTTATATTAAATTATCAAATCATTTTCTAAGTGAATATGTATCTTTATTATATCAAATGGAAAATATTCCTCTAGTTCATTCCAATAAAAATTTTAAGGGGTTATTTGAAAAAGATGTTTTTATTTGAGAGATATTAAAACCCTAATAGAATTTGGCTTTCTATTTCCATTTTCTCGTCCTCAAAGTCTCTGCCGTTCCCGATGAAGTTCCAGCCGATCGATTACAAGACTACGGCGAGGACCACTGATTCGGAGAAGCATGCCAAGAAATCGCAGTTGAAGCGGCTGTTTGAGCACCAGTTCCCCATTGTGCTTAAGATTGCCCCGGTGGAGAAGCTCGTCAGTGAAATGAGAGAGGACAGGGATGACGGCGAGCCAGAGCCCAGCTCCTTGTGCCTTGCCAAGATGGTGCAGAACTTAATGGAGGAGACAACGACCAACAAGAAGTCGACCAGGTGTGGTCATCGCTGCTACAACTACAGCGATAGTGATGACGACGATCTTGACTTCTACTACGCCAATGTCGTACCACCGCCGACCACGGGCGACATCGCCAACATCCTCAAGGTTTGTCACCGTCTCCCAAAACTGATCAAATCCTCACCAGATCACATCATTTTCGTTCAAATTCTATAATCAATTGTTGATCAAAATATTCTTCAGGGTCTGGTGCCGTGCGACAGCGTAGCAGAGAGGAATCTCTTGGTGGACGCTTCCAAGATTATCGAGGAGAGCAAGATCTGGAAGAGTAAAGACGATTGCCAGTAATTCCTCACCAACGTGCTCCGATCCCTCGGCTATGACGTCTCCATCTACAAGTCTCATTGGTAACGCGCTTGAATCGCTCTCCCGCAAGTGCACGGGTCGCCAAGTAATACCCCTCACGCACGCGCGAGGGGGTCATATTCCCAAGGGCCAAGGAACTACTATTACTCCCCCTTCATCTATTTCCTAACCTAGCAATTCGATTGTCATGCAATAATTACAAAATGGAGAAAGAAATAACTAAAATGAGATCCAGGCTACTACTACACACATTTAGTAAACAAGGGAGAATCAAACATGTGAAGGTGTGATTTGGACAACGAATCCCCTTAGGGTTGTCATTAAGCCCTGAATTTAGGATGAAATGTTATGATGGTAGTTGGGCCAAGAGATTCCTAAATTAGGTCACACCGATGGTCACGGTGATAACCCCTAATCCGGTATGAGTATTGGAATACGGAATCACTTCCGCCCAAATCCTCGTACGATTGCCTTACGCCTAGGGAAATCTCAAATTAGGGCCGAACTCAACCTAGGTCAAGCGCTAATGGTTGGAGGGGTGCAAATACCCGATGGTCACGGCGTATTCGTACATGTATCCCTTCCAAGCCTAGTGTGTCTAGTACAAGGGCGATGGTCACGCAACCGAGTACAACCTAGAAGTTGAAATACAGAGTTCTCATGCAAATCAACACATCAAAGTACACAAGGCTTGAACCACAAACTACAAGATTCCATAAAAGAAATACAACATCAAACAATGCATCAATAAAGATGATCAACCAAAATACAAACTACCAACCCCAAGGTTCATCATGTCCAAATCACAAATAAGTTAGTTCCTCATTGAAGAGGAAAACTCATACAAATACAAGGAATAACAAAACACGAAATGAAGCAAGAAACACTCCCTCTAGCCTTGGAATCCCTTGATGGATGAAAACCTTGAAAATATGCCTTAATGCCTTGGATCTTCCCTCCAATCTCCTCCTTCGACGTTGTCTCCCTCTTGGTGAAGCTTCGTGCCGTAGATCGCCGGAAATCGCCGCCAAAATGGGTGGGACGGCGGCCCAAAAATCTCCCAAAAGAAATCCCCCTCATGCGGCCTCTGCAGTGCCCGCATGAAACTCTAGACTTAGCCGTTTTGCCAAAGTTTTCGTGCTACAGTGCTGCTACAGTACCAGGGCTCGAAAATGGTCTTTTCCCTGCCGATTTCTTCTAAAATCATATTGTTGAGCTCCCCACGGTATCTTCTGTGCCTGTAACACGAAATAAACTAATTTAGACCGAAAACGGGCATCCGCACATACAAAAATACTCTATAAATATGCAATACATACATAAATAATACGTACAGTTAGGCGTTTATCACTCATTGGGAGAAATACCGTTCATCATCGCTGGTACGCCCATACCATACCCTTCAATGATCCCATCTTTCTCACCGTTCTCCTTCTCCATTATTGATGTATGTGAGACCTTCTAATTGGTTGTCATGAGAGTATGAGTATGTAGACATCATCGTCAATAGAGATCGACTGCCCGTTGACGTCGACTTCCTGCTGCTCGTCAATTGCACTTCCTATCATATTGGAAATTTCCTAGATCATCTCCAATACAAGCAAGGAGCCAACCAAGAAGGTCACCCTCATCATTTTCTCCTCACAAGTGACTTCAGCACCATACTTACAATTATGATTTATTTCGAATTATTCATCTTAATTTTGTCATGCGCCATTGTTTTATCTTGACTGTTTTTCATATCTTTCCCTTTATATAATAGTAGCTTGTGTGTGTGTGTGTATATATATATATATATGTTAGTGTTAGCCCTAGCCCCAATATGTTGATCTGAACCTTTATTAGTTATATGTTTTTTAATAAAACCTGGCTTACTTTATCTTACTACATTTCTGTGCATGTGTGCTTGGATAGAACTATCCCTGAGAGTTTGTTCCGCACAAATTGTCGAATACGTGATTCGGGCAGTACAACCTTGGTGCGTAAAGGAACAACTTTCTAAACATCCCTAGTCAATTACTGTCATGGGAATGATAGTAAACTAAGACTAGTATGCCTATTGTGTGATGATCATGTTTTACGGATTATAGGACATGTGATGTCAATCAATAGACATAGACACGTGTTAGTGAACAGCGTGTCTGGATCGATCCGCTCACGAGATCACTACATGGTTGCAAAGTCATAAGTGGTTCTCGTGTAACGCTTATACTGAATCCTTAGACTCAAGGTCGCTATGGAGCTTGGATGAATGTTGGTGTACTTTGACATACGCCTAACGCCATTCGTAACAGAGTGACAAGTGTGGGTATGATTGGGTGCATCGAGATTCATAGCAAGTAACATTTGTGATGCAAGGGGATTGCCACTCTCTGAGGAGAGAGAATATCACCGGCCACTTGATCAGTGAAACTGAGTAGTGCGTGGCCATGCCCAAGTGAAATGGTAGGGGTTATCATTTATTTGACCTAGTCAGTTCACCGAGGATCAAGAAATCGATCGACAAATAAATAAGGGTGACTATGCTCCATGCCTTATGTTGATCGATATATTCAATTGGCAAAGGAATCGGATAAGGTTACAAGGTTAGTTGATTACCCAGTCGACCTCCGTTTTAATTCGGGTAGTCACATTGCCATGCTAGACGGCATTTGTGACTTATGGGCCTTAACGAGGTTAAAATCCCATTGCCAATTTTAAAACGGGCCTACAGGATCGCACACGTAAAAGACGTGAAATCCGGACTCAATCTAATGAGTCGAATAGCTAAATGGAGTTTAGATAAATCAAGAGTTGATATGGTCTAACCGCGAATGTGTAAAGATTGAGTTATGAGATAACTTAAAAATTGAGGGACTTAATTAGAAATTAAGTGTTAGCTTATTGGATCTAATATGATTAATATCCAATAAGAGGAATCAATGGTTGATATTACATTGGGATTGGTTTTTGTGTTTTATAAATACATGTGTATTAGAGAAAACCCTAACCCTAATCTTTCCTCTTCCTATCTCCCTCAAGGAGGCCGCCGGTCTGCCCTAGCCAAGATGACGCCACCGCCGGTCAAAGGTGCTGTCCGTCTTTTCCCCCTTTTTGGAGAAAGGTTTCTCCATCCGGATTGCCGCTACTCGGCTCCGGCGAAGGTATAGGTCGACACCCCTTTGGTCTTTCTTGTTTATTCTTGTATGTTAGTTCACAGGCCGGCTTTTTCATTGATATTTCTTTATCAATGGAGATCGCCGGGATGAGAGTCTTTTGAGATTATTTCATAATGGTTGTGGAATTTTTCTCAAAAGATTCTCACATGTGAAACATTCGCCGAGTGTCGGTTTTTGGATTTACAATTCGTTACACATGTTTACGATTAGGTTTTTGAGACCTAATTTTTATTGCTATTCGTATTTCTCGATAAGAGTTATCGTTGGATACTAGCAATCCATACCGGATTGTTTCCGGCTTGTGTGTGTGAGAGAGTAGAGGGGAGTCGCGTATATGCAGTCCCTTTTTCGACTACACCCCTGAAATTGTATTTATTTATTTATTTTAGATTTTTATATTTTTATTCGTTTCCAGTGCAGGCTAGGGTCCATGCTAGTTTTGTTTGTTATCCGCTGTGCATATTTTGCTTCTAGCATGCTTGTAGACCATTGTCGATCCCAACAATATACATATATATACATATTAAAAGATTGTTGGTTTTTGTGCTTGTTGGTGGTATACGCCGCCTAATGTTTAACTAGGTCTATTGTTGTACATGGAAACTTATACTGAAGCTGTATGCGACACAATATCATGGATATGTTCTTAGGATAAAGACTGGAGGTGAGAGCACCATTACCAATTGGAATAGCTGATCTTTTGTGTGCGTTAACCATGCATGTTTGATGAAATCCCCCCCCCCCCCCCCCCCCCCCCAATAATTTTGTTTAATGGAGCTTGTCTTCTTTTATTGGAATTTCCTATTGCTTCATACCAAAATATTGTTTCTATTAAGTTAGTTCAATTTCCTATTCTCATGCACGCAGAAGGAAAAGGTTATCAGTATTGTTATCTCATCAAAGTTTTGTTCACTGCACATATCCTTGTCCTTCTGATCCTTCACATGGTTTCTTCTTTCAAGCAGAGCTAGTTTTCTGTCCTAGTTAATTTGTACATTATAATTAGGACACTCAAACTTTTGGTAAGTAGAGGGTTTGCACTTAATTGTTTATTGTATTATATACTAAAGGAGTTATGGGATAAAAACAGTTTATGATTACGGACTTGTAGAACATTCGGAAATCTCTTTTATCTTTATTTGAATTCAGGACTAACCTTCATATCTTTGGCAAGGCATCTGCTGTTTACAGTATTCTTTTATTAGCGCTATGTGATTTCACCAACTTCAAAATTAAGATAGATGCAGCTGTTGCCTTATCTGTGCCAGGATCAAGGCTTGGTAATTAATTACTGTTCTCATGAAGTGATCTTTTTCTAATATATTTATTTGATATATATGAAACAAGACACGCTATACTTCAAGTACTTTCTACAAATATAAAGTATATCATATTGTTTAGAACTGTTCATGTTGCATATTCCATGTATGTTAACTTGATTATTATCTCATTTAGTGCTTTCATGGTCCTTCTGGTGATATCATCTTTTCACTTTTTCTGCTTAGCATTTAACTTAGAACTTATATGTTTGTCTCTTTATAGTTCCAGTTTGGCATAATCTATTATTATCTGTAGATGAGGCGTGACCATGCCAATTTATCACACCTAGAAGGATAACAATGAAAAGTCCATTATTCAATAGGAGCACCTAGGTTGCCAACCTAGAAAAGGCACAAAAATTGAGCATAGTATCAGAGTAAATATTCACAAATATCCTTCAAACAAGTAAAAAGTTTTCAAAGCAATAAACTGCAAAATTTATACATAATAAAGATAATAAAGGTGTAGTTTAAATAAAACTAAAATTTTATTCATTATTTTGGAAGATATGAGCTTGAGATCCTACCATATTAACATATATAAGCATATGTAGTAAGCCTAAAATAATTTTGGAAATATACTCATAGATTACTTAAATCAGGCATTGGGAAAGAAAATAACAAAACATTCAGTCAAAGATGAGTATGCAAGCTAGATGATCCATTGCAAACCTGCCCATCCAAATTATATTGCTTTAAGCTGGCCCAAATATGCCTGAATATCTTCAATAGAACTGCATCAGATGACTCCGGTACTTTATAATTATCACACTATTTGTTTCTGGACCCACCAAATCAAAATTTGTTCCACTATCAGAATCCAAACTTAGCAAGCATAGTCACGTATTTGAAATCCTTGCTTAAAACAAATAGTGGAGTAATTCACAATTATCCAATCAATCACAACAGAAATTTTATTTGGAAATCAAATTAGGTTTTTGTTTTCATTAGTTCCTATCAACCAAAAAATATGAACCAAGAAATGCCACCCAACTGAAAAAAGATTGCAAATTAGTCCTGCCAATTTATTGGAAGCATCAAAAGACATTTGAAGTGATTGGCAAGTGTAAATGTGTACTTGAGTTATTCTAGTAATTCATACGAAAAACTATCAAACTTTGCCTTTAAAAAAATTTTCTTTTCCACAATTGACAATTAAACGGCATATTCATGACAATTTCAAGGCTTTATGGCTTTAAAAACAATTGTAACAACACAGATTTAGCTTAAAACAAAAACTAACCAAAACTCATAATCATGGAAAGGATTCACAGTAGCCACTAGACATGAACCTTCTAATATTATTTTGCATATTACCCCAAGTTCATGTTTACCCTGTGAACCTTTTGATAGTAATCGAATACTAAAATGTGCATAATATCCTTTGTTATTTCATATGATAGTCAACTTTTAGGTTAAAAAATGTCAATCAGCTTATTCACATAAAGTAACCATCCTAGCCACTAGATATGTAACATGAGTTGTCATCATAAGAATATGTTAAATTACAAAATCAAAGCTAATGGAAGAAAGATAGACAGAGGAAATGAGACCAGTTTTTCTAGAATGAGGAAGAGCCCCTACAGCATAACCCAATGCATAGGAATAACTGTCATCAAAATTTGTAGGTAGACCACATCGTCCTTCATATCTGTATAAATCAAATAACAGATGTTACCAGAGATAATAAAAAAATAAAAATCCACGATCAAAGACAAAATAAGAGAAATTTAATTTCTAAAATCAGTATAAGAACCAAGCATGAGAACATGAATAGCACCACTAGCAACATCAAAAGAATTGTAGAGATTAGACTCAGATCCACTAATATCATAAGGCATGCGCCAATGTACATTGTAGGACTTAAATGGACTTGACTCCATGGGAGGGAGCTTCTCAATCTCATGATTACGCTCAGTGACCATCCATGGACGAGAGTTATTAAATGGCTGAACTAACCTTTCATGAGAGTGCCATAGTGGTTGGTCAAGGTAATTAATGGATAGGAAAGAGTGTAGATTGCTGACTCGATTTATAAAATCAGAGGAACTTTGCAGTTCATGCTTATTTTCTATCTAAAGACAATCTGAACTGCACTTGGATTAGAAAAAAAAACAAAGATGTTGAACAATTTCCACATGCAGGTCAAAGAGGTGATAATTACTTCACTATAGAATTGGCAGTCGACAAATGCAAGCATTGTAACAGAAGACCTGAAATCCTGTACCTTGAAACGTTGGTTGAGGCATGAGGTATCTATTTATCTATCTATCTCTGTTTGATTAATTCTCTCAATGAACTTCTTAGTTTTTCCCATAGATGTTGTATTTCAATTGCATTTCATTTTGTTTGTTTTGATTTTGTTTAGCTTGTTTCATGCTTTGAGCATTGGTGTAAATTTGAGAGTTTGTTGAAAGAATTCAATAATGTTGATGTTTTTGGCCATTAGCTTTCACGTTTGAGGGTTGTTTAAATAGTTTTTGGTGTGTTTGCTAACCCCCAAGTGCACAGATCATCAAGTAATACCTCTCGTGCGAACACGAGAGGATTATATTCCCTGGGGCCCGAGAAGATACCCTTACTTCCTTCTTACAATGTTGTTTAACCGACAGGATTTAAGAAAGTGAATTGAATGCAAGGAAACTAAACAAATAATTAACTAATGCAAATTTATGAGGACAAGATACGGGGTAATTTAGGGCAAGGAGTGGTCACCGATGAGGATTCCCTTAGGGGCTACTAAAGTGAGTAGGATGCTTGGACTAACATGCAATGGCTAATTGGAACGAGAAAACCCTAGACTAGGCCAACCCGATGGTCACGACAATTGACCCCTAATCCGGTATGGGTATTAGATACGGTACGTCTACCGCCCAAGATTACCCCTACGATTGCAATGAGTGAAGTGATTTTCTCAAACTAGGGTTAAAGTACAAATGAGTATTTAAACCTAGGAGTGGAGGGGTACAAATACCTGATGGTCACGGCATATTTATATGTATTTCTCTTCCAAGTTTGGTGAGTCTAACACTAGGGCAATGATCATGCAACCTAGCATTTTCTAAGTCTTTTGATACATAGAGTTCTCATACATATCAAGAATGTAAAAACACCAAACAATGGATCACAAACAAGCCACAAACATTAATTAGCACAAAATCATCCAAAACATCACAAGTTCACCCCAAGGTTCACCTACATCCGGTGACCTTGGGGTTTAGTTGCTCATGCTCAAGAAATACAACACATAGTCCATGAAAACAACCAAATAAAACATGAGAAAGACTCCCTCAAAGGTGAAGGCCGGAGAAGTTCCAAGAATGCCACTTGTACGGGTGGTTTCCCTTGTCTTCAACCTCCAAATGCAAGCTCTAGCTTGGAAATCCTTCCCATAAACTTGCTCCCCTTGCCAAATTCTCCACGAAGTTGCCTCCAAAAGCTTCTTCAACCTCAGATTTTCAGATGGTGGTGAGAGGCTCCAAGAAAAAGACTTGATTCCAAAAGGAAACCCTAAAATTCCAATAAAAGAGGTGAATTCGTGTCTCTTCACGTGTGAGCTCACGGTCCATATATGGCTCATGAGGTAGCCTGCAATGTGAGTAGAAAGTATCCGCAAAGTTGCGAAACTGCTACAGTACTGCTACTGTAAAACAGCAATAGTAAACCTGCTACAGTGACACTGCTACAGCATTGTCTATCCCTGAATCGCTTGCGGTTGAACTCACGGCCGTGAGCTTGCCTGTGAGGGTTTCCAGACTTAGAGAATTCCCCAAATGTGTGTCCTTCAGGATGCTACAGTGTTGCTACAGTATCCAATCCTCTAAAACGACGATTTTGGAGTAGATTTCTTCTCAAATTGTGTTGTTGTGCTCACCTAGGCATCTTTTATGCCTGAAACACAAAATAAACCAATTTAGACCAAAAAGGGGCATCGATTCATTAACAAAATATGAAAACCATGAACATGCATATGTATAAAATACGTACATTTATACGTTTATAAAATATCCCCACACCTAAGTCTTTGATTGTCCCCAAGAAAACAAACATGAAGAATTGGGGAAAGAAGATAAACGGCTAAATGTACGACCTCAAGCTTAACAGTAAAGAACTCCACAAGCACAAATGGACAGAAATCAAGAAATGAGCTGTTCAATGAATAGTCAAGTAATACTAGCTCTATTTCCCCTAGAGTGTCCCATGAGTGTGTGCTAACTCCCACCTTGACCTCCACATTCTAGAGTACCCCAGGATGACCATCCACCCAACACACAATGAAAACAGTATTAAAATGTTAAATACATCCTCAATACTTAGTTAAGAGTCCTTCGGTTCCTAGATAAAACTTTAGCTCTTAAGTGACTACTCAGCGAGTACCAGGGGATTAAAATACTTTATTACTTCTCACATATATATCGACATACACATTTTTTTTCTTTTTCTGAGTCCCTGACTAACGTAGACTGCACAAAAATCTTTCAGACGGATGCACATGCTGGACAGGCACAAGAGCCACCCATCCTACTTGATTACAGTCTACATAGATACATTCGTGCTATACTAGCAGAGGAATACTGTCATAGACTCTCTTTTTCTACTTTTTCTTTTGTATACAGACTATCTCTCACATCCCCTGGTGAAACCCACTAGAATAGTTCACTTTTGGCTAAAGAAAACAATAAAGGTACACAAAAGCTCTTAAAAGAGCATTGAAAATAGAATTTAACAGTCTAATGCAAAAATCATCATGATGTGGTGGTTGGAATGCACAAGGTAGAAGTGATCATGTACAGGTATAAGGGTGCACTAAAGGTGAAACAGAGCTACATTCAAGCACAGGTAAAGTACAACCCACAACTATCATTCTACCAAGCCAGGAAGTTCTAAACAGATAAATCATAGCTATCATAGGTAATCAAAACATGCACTGATAAAAAGTACTCCAAAAATCCATCCCAACACCTAAAGGGGTACATTGTCCCCAATGTACATAAGTCAGCAGAACAGGGTGGGACAAACATGCTAAGTACAAGAAAATGGAGTAAAAGAAACTTCCCCAAGTAGTTGATGAAGTATATGATGTGATTCTCCAGTTCGTGGGGACAAACAGTGCAACGAGGGCATGGAGTGTGAAATTCAGTACAAACATCCTGAAAGTACAAATGGAAAGCGCAGATCACAACTCAAAAAATCAAAATAGTATAAAAGAGCAATTAGATAAAAAAATCCAAAACAACCAGAAAACGTTTAGTAGGGGCGAAGCCCAGACTAACTCAAAAGTACACAGTACAACATAGAATAGGAAATGTAACCAATATAGAAATAAAAGTAACGAAATGAAGTAGCAATGGTCTATGCGTGATACCACCCCGGTGGAATCCAGTCGACCTCCTACGCCACGTGTAAGTAGGGCATGGATATATTTGTGGACTGGGTCCTTCAACTGGGAGGCCTTCTTGGTGCGTGATCTGGTAGCAATGGTGTTCCAGTAGGTGGCACTAGTCATAGGATATGGGAAATCCTTACCTAGACACTTGAATTTCGGCCTTTGGGTGTAGGCTTCAGTTTAGAATCCCATATACACTCCTAACTGATCTTGAGTGAATCAGTGACTTTTCCCAAATGCACGGAATGAGATGTGCATGGGCTGCTGACGGGTGAACGGACAAACATTAGTGACCTCAAAAGTGCTCAACACCTCAAGGGTGTGTTCCTTGTATATAGGTTCTTCAATGAAGAATAGCTTGTCCCAACCACCATTTGAAATGAGTTCCAAGACCGTTTCATCCAAGCGTAGGGTCTTCAATACATCCCAATCAATTTTCTTAACCGTGCCAAAGCTCTTGCGTGAGAGGAGCGTGAAACGGTTCTTATGATCTTCCTTTTTGAGCTTAGGTTGTTCGGGAGGCGGAGAAGGTTCACTCCGGGCTTTCTTGTAGGCAACTTTCTTCACCCTCATCCTACAAGGTCAAGAGAAACCCAATTAAGCAAGTTACAAGCAAAACAATCTTGAAAAAATGAAAGATTGATGAAAATTTTGCAGTGCTACAGTAATTCCGAAAATTTTTTTCAAGGGTCTTGCTTGAAAACATGATGATCTAGAAATACAAACATGCCAAAACATCATCGCAAGATTATAGCACTCAAAGAGACAAAAATCCATGCAAAAATCACCCCACAAAGCCATCAAAACCCCAAGCATCACAAGAAAAAAAAATTTCACCTTAAACCTAGGGTTTATGGAGTATTTCTTAGGTTGAATCCGGCCAAATGAGTGATTAATCTTCAAAACTTCAGCACAAAATGTTTTTTGAGGAAGAGGAGAGGATTCTAGGGCAAGAAAAATGAAGAAAAATGAAGGGGAATGGGGGAGATATGAGGGAGAGAAGTATGGAAGATGATGAATAGGAGGCAAAACCCAAAAGGGCCTTAAATGCCCTAGCCCGCAAGTGCTCACTGGTTGGCTCACGGGCATGAGTGCACCTGTGAGGGAGTTTTGGATGTCTCACGGGTGGGCTCACGGGCGTGAGCTCACCCGTGAGGGAGTTCTGGATGGCTCACGGCCGTGAGCCAGGCCGTGAGGATGTTTTGGATGCTTTACGGGCAAAGCTCACGGCCATGAGCTGGCCCGTGAAGAAGTTCTGGATGCCTTACAACCATCCTCATAGGTAGAAAACGGTTCCCAACTCAATTTAGCAATGAAATACACTCCTCTAAGTCTTAGAAACACTCGAAATAAAAGCTGAACAAAGCATGGAGAGGCTCACAACATAAATCTCATGATATCTAATCATTAAATAACTCACAACAACACACAAGCATGCATGAATGAACAAATAAAAAAAAATAACACAAAAAGATGACAAGAATAATGAAAACATGAAGAAAAACCCTAGAATACTAACATGCTATAACACTCCAAGAATACGGAAAAGAACCAATACATGCGTTCAAATCACAAGAACATGGTATTGCATTGAATTTAAAACTTGGGTTACCTCCTAGGGAGCGCTTGGTTAACGTCGTTAGCTTGACGTGTTTTACCTTAAATTCTATGGTGGGACAAAAGGAGGAAAGTTACTTCCATTCTTTGATGATGCATTGTTACCTAAAAAATGATGCTTCAACCGTTGCCCGTTGACCTTAAAAGTCCCTTTTTGCGGATGAGAAACCTCAACTGCACCATGAGGGAACACTAGAGTTACGGTGTAAGGGCCATGCCAACATGATTTTAATTTTCCAGGGAATAGTTTTAATCTTGCATTGAATAGTAGCACTTGGTCCCCAGGTTGGAAGAATTTACCTTGCTTAATGTGCCGGTCATGATATTCCTTCATCTTCTCTTTATATTTAACCGATGTATCATATGCCAGAGCTTGCCATTCCTCTAATTCATTCAGTTGGAGCTTCCTTTTGCGACGACAAAGATGAGGGTCAAAATTGAGTTGCTTTATGGCCCAATAGGCTTTGTGTTCCAATTCGACCGATAAGTGGCATGCCTTTCCGTATACCAGTCGATAGGGAGTGGACCCAATAGGTGTCTTGTATGTGGTTCTATATGCCCACAATGCATCGTCAAGTTGGTCAGCCCAATCCCGTCGGTGATAATTGGCTGTTTTCTCTAGGATCCTTTTCAACTCTCTATTCAAAACTTCAACCTTGCCGCTCGTTTGAGTATGATAAGCAGTCAAAGTTCGGTGCAACACACCGTATTGTTTTAGTAGTTTTTCAAATTAAGAGTTACAAAAGTTGGTGCCTCGATCAGTAATGATTGTTTTGGTGCCCCGAACCGGGAAAACAATTTTTTCAAGAATTTCACTACAACTCTAGCATAACATGACGGGGGGGATTGTGCTTCTACCCATTTGTAGACATAATCCACTGCCACAAGAATATATTTGTTCCCTTGGGAGCTGGGGAACGGGCCCATGAAATCAATGCCCCAAACATCAAATACTTCGCATGCTTGATTCCATGATTGTGGCATTTCTGCTCTTTTTGAGATATTCCCCGATCGCTGACAACTGTCACAATGCTGCACCAATGCTTGAGCATCTTGAAACATAGTTGGCCAATAAAACCCGGCGTCAAGAGCCTTCTTAGCTATTCGGTTTCATCTATAATGGCTTCCTGTCGGTCCAGAATGACAATGCTTCAAGATGTCTTGCCCTTCCACATTTGAAACACACCTCCTGACAATTTGATCATAGCAAACCCTAAACAAGTGGGGGTCCTCCCAAATATAGTACTTCAAATCAGCAAAGAACTTCTTCCTTTGTTGGTGAGAGAGTCACTTGGGGAAAGTTTTTGCCGCTAGATAGTTAGCAATGTCAGCGAACCATGGGGTCTCATATTCTGCTACCAGTTGAATACTACACAGTTGCTCCCCAGGAAATGCATCATTTATCTCTATTCTTTCCCATGCCTCGTCAGTAGGACCCTTAAGGTGGGAAAGGTGATCAGCAGCAAAGTTTTCTGCCCCCTTCTTGTCTCTTATCTCTAGATCAAACTCCTATAGTAGCAGCACCCAGAGAATCAGTTGAGACTTAGCATTAGACTTGTTCAACAGATACTTTAGGACAGAATGGTCGGCATAGACAATCACCTTAGACAGCACCAAATATGACCAAAACTTGTCAAATGCAAATACTACCGCCAACAATTCTTTCTCAGTAGTGGTGTAGTTTTCTTGAGCATCATTCAAGGTCTTACTTGCATAGTAAATTGTGTGAAAGTGTTTTTCTCTTAGTTGTCCAAGCACCACACCAACTGCAAAGTTGCTTGCATCACACATCAACTCAAAAGGTAGACTCCAGTAAGGAGAAACCGTGATTGGTGCTTCAACTAGCCTCTGTTTGAATGTTAAGAAGGCGCGCATACATTCACTGTTGAATTCAAAAGGAGTATCCTTCTCCAACAGCTTTGTCAATGGTCGAGCAATGGATGAGAAGTCTTGCACAAATCTCCTGCAAAACGCAACATGTCCCAAAAAACTTCTGACAACTTTCACTGATGTCGGGGGTGGTAGTTTCTCAATAGTGGCAATGTTTGCCCTGTCCACCTCAATCCCCTATTTCGAAATTTTATGTCCAAGTACTATACATTCCTTGACCATAAAATGCAACTTTTCCCAGCTGAGCACTAGATTGGTCGCCTCACATCTGCTTAAGACCCGTTCAAGGTATTTTGAGGCAAAACTCAAATGAATCACCAAAAACTGAGAAATCATCCATGAAGACTTCCATAATGTCTTTCACCATGTCCTCAAAAATAGCCATCGTACATCTTTGGAAAGTGGCCGGTGTATTACAAAGCCCAAATGGCATCCGCCGGTAAGCAAATGTGCCATAGGGACAAGTGAAAGTAGTCTTCTCATGATCTTCTGGAGCTATGGGGATCTGAAAATATCCAGAGAGACCGTCCAAAGGACTGTGGCATAATTGCTATAGCATAGCACTGTAGCATTTATAATGGGTGATACACGCCTGTGTAAATGTGTACATGCTATGTAAAGCTTTTCTAGGCCTCAAATCAATGGTTATTTTTTTCTTTCATCTATTCTTAACAGTTTCTTTTTTTCCCTGGTTTCCTTTACCCTTTATCGTATCATATTCTTGTTCATTTCCCCTTTTATGAAAAAAAAATAACCAAATCATTGATCTTCTCCATTTCATTTGTGGTGGAAGGCTCATTCTTCATCTCATCCTCTTCGTAGCACTTAGCAAGATGTGCCATCTCTTCTTCCTCTTTGTTCTCCATGCTTTAGTTTGCATTTGAATTTATAGACCTAGGTTATAGTGGATGTGCATTAAAGCATGATTTTTGGTTTCCAATCTTGTACTTGATGACCCTTGGGATTGTGGATCTCTATCATAGTGTATGACATACATTTCTACATTGGGGACAACGTCACATTCAAGTGTGGGGGAGGGTTGCATTTCATGGCTATTTTTGTGGATGAGTGCTATGCTAATAAAGATCTATGATCCATTTGTTGGTGATTCTTAAACCTAGGTGGACACGTGCGTGTTAATGATTATTGGAGCTAAAATTATGCTCTCAATTTTACTTTAAGGACTAAAAACTTCATCACTTTACTGTAATTGTTGAGGCACCAGTTGTGGGATGATAACTATGCATTTAGGGCCAGATTCTCTTGTTTAAAAAAAAACTGGAAAGTCGGATTTCTTAGGTGATGCCCTAACGGTTCTATGTAAATACGCTGTAAAATGATGGTAGAAAGAGCTATCACCCTAGAAGAGTGAAAGCCACTCTTAAGTAGTGAAATTTTGGGCATTACCAGTGCACATTTGATGACCTAACTGAAGAAAAGGCTACCTCTAGGATGTACAAAGCTACTACCCATAGTTCTTATCTTTCTAAGCCTCACACTACGTGGGATTGCTTTAAGTTCTAGGGATTCCTAGTGATAAATCCTGTTCCTATATATAGTTCTAACCCTTTTGTCCAGGTGGAAGAACCCTAGTCTAAATTAAGCCCCAACACTAGGATTTACTTCAACCCTTCACTCTGTTGCTCGTGCAACTAAGCCCCAGGGGAGTTCCTCTCCTAGCACTTCACCCTATCTTGACCGCTAAGAAATCATGGAACATGAAGGTAGGAAAGAATCACACCGGAGGGGAAAGGGGACATTCCGCTACCTCACGACTCACCCTCTCAACCCTTTTCAATCCTAAGTAGTCTAACCCTATAGGAGTTGTCACACCTCCAAAGGATAATCTAGATTGTTCTCAACCCTAGTGTCACGGCTAAGGGAGAACAATGACAAGAAACAATTAAGATTGAAACTCGAATTTATTCATCAATAACGGAAAAGCATAATAGCAATGCCAAAGAAACGTAATAATCCTAGGGTTTACAAGTCCGAATACCCATAAGGGGTTTAGCTCCTCATGGGGCTATACAAATTCATCAAAATAAGAAAAGAAATACAGATTGAATGTATAGATGAAAACCCCCTTGTGTGTGATGTGCCCGTGGTCTTGTGCAGCCGCCGGACGTTGATGTCGACGCCGATGATGTGCTCCAAACCTCCACGAAGTCCTCATCAAAACCCTAGCCGCGCCTCTCTATAAGTTAGATTAGAAGAGAGCCAAAAGATACAAAAACAGTCTCCCAAACAGGATTTTATAATGTTGAGTCGCGACTTTAAATCGGTTGAAATCGGGATTTCATACGGCCATGTGGAATTCTCCTTGTTGGTGGAGTTCTCCTTGTTAACACGAGCTAGACTTATTGTGAATGTGACTGCCTTTGTGCCCCTGCAAAGGAGGTTGGCACACACTCATAACTCTATGCTCATGCCTTGTTCCTTGTTTAGTCTGAAAACTTCCCAACAACGTCGAACACGGTCTAACTTCGTTCCTTTTCTTCAATTTATCTTCATAACCATACAATGCACAAAAGTAAACAAATGCACACTTTTTAGTGATAAAATATGACTAAATCAATGCTCATTGCGAGATAATAACACTTTGCATTACTATAACACGAGCACTTATCAAACTCCCCAACACTTAAGCTTTTGCTTGTCCTCAAGCAAAATAGAATGTGAAAGTACTTGGGAAGAACAATTGAAAGTGCTTGGTCTTAGGTTTACCAAAAGTATGCAAAAGAAGCATTTTACAAGTAAGGGGAAATTAAAACATTGCATAAGGTTACCATTGCTCTAGCTAAAAACTCGAATAAAAAAGGATAACAACTTGAAAATGTGTAAGTGTGTGCAAATTCACTCATGAGAACCAGCGAGTACTCCTCAAACTCTTGTTACAATGACTTATTTATATACACAAAGTAAGGAAGTAGTAGCTTCACTCAACCTTTAAGGTATCCCTTTCCTAGGTGGCCGCCAAAGGCGGCTTTCACACTTTTGAGGAGGTAGCTCTTTCTACCGGGGTAGTAGCTTTCACGTTTCCCATGAGAAAGCCCTTTCTCCTATTAGGGCATAACTTGTATCCGACTTATGAGAGTAGCTACATACTTCATAGGAGGTAACTCTTTCCACCCCAAATGCAACGATAAATGCTAAACTAATATTCACAAGCTCACAAGTTTTTTTGTTTTTTATTTTTAGCAACATAGAACTTCAAAACATACTAAAGTAGTACTAAACTAGTCCTTAAAACTTTGAGTTCAAGTTTCCAAAAGATTTCAAGAGTGAGTAGTGCAATAAAAGGTAATTGAGCAAAAATTCCCTAAAATTCAAGTAAAACTAGAGCATGATAGGATACAATGTTAAAAATTCTCCTAAACTCTAAGAATACAACCGTTGCAACTAAGGTGAACTGCCATAAGCTACATGAGTATAAGCAATTGAACGCACAAGTAAAGGTTTGTGCAAAGTGAACTCCCCCCATACTTAACATGTACATTGTCCCCAATGTACGCATGCAAGCACAAGAAAAAGTACATCCAAGACCATCTGGCACACACACACACAAGGTTCAGTATAGCTCAAGAAAAATAAAAATAAAGCTCGAGTATATAAAGATATAGAAATGAGATACAACTCGAGACAAATAAAAGAAAAATAAAAGATAAACTCAGAAGGAAAGTCGTTTCTGAGTGCTACAAGTCCAAAATAAAGTGCAAAAGAACGAAAAGTAAAAGAAACTATGACGCCTTAGCTTCAGTGTCCTGTGTCGATGACTCAGGTGCTGCTGCTGCGGGCTCCGAGGTCGTTGGTGGATCAGCTGATGGTGAAGGAAATGGTGGTGGAGTTGAGGCTAAATATATAGAAGTGATGTCGGTACAGATCGCTCAAGTAACTACAATATGGCGGCGAGCTGTGCCGATGTATGTGAAAACTGTGCTGCATGCGTGGCCCTAACCTCGGCCAACTTTGTCTGCAAGATACCCACAGCAATCTCAAGGCGCTCAAACCTGTCCTGGCCCTGAGAGGGAGAAAAGATCCGCACTGAAGGTGGCTCCGGTGCTGTGAATGGTGCCTCTATCTCAGGCAGTTCTAGAAGCAGCTGCAACAACGGTTGTGATCCTCCGACCATGTCCTCCTCTGCTGGCCCAGATGAGGGCCTGTTTAGCACATATGTTTGATAACGTTTCCTAGCCATGCCCATTTGTCTCAACATCTCTAGGCTGATAGGGGAGGGTATAATTGTCTTCTCAATCCCTCTAATTGCCTACTGAAGGCCCATCCCTTTGATTATTCTAGTAACAACTGGCCCTGAAAAGATAGTTCCAAGACTAGGGTACTGGTCATGATGACGCATGTTTTCTGCAAGAATATGGCCAAGGTGAAGCGGCTCACCCCGTACCATCGAATGGAGATAGAGGAGTTCTTGCCGGCTCAAGACTCCTGTACTGTCACAACGGCCATTGATTGATCGGCTCAAAATGGCATGGATATAGCTGTAGGCTGGCCGTGATAGGCAAGTTGCTTTGGATGTCCCTGGCTCATATTGACCTTGGCCACATAACATACGGTAAGCTCCTTGGGCAGTTAAGCTACCGTGATAATCAGTGGGGAGATTCTCGTACTCATCCGTCTTTCTAAAAGCTTCATCGTACAAACCAATGAGGATGGAAAACTATGTCACGGACATAATATAATTGTGCCCAAAAGCTCAAAACTGTATAGCGTCGGCACTCATCAAATTTTGACGTGATCTGTCAAATGCAAAGGATGCAAGTACCTCCATAGTAAGTAATCGGTTAGCTGGTTCTCGAATAGACAGTATGCTCTTCCAACTCCCCACTGCTCAAATCTATATATCTAGACTATCCGAACTTGAGTTTTACCAACCTTTCATATATTATTCGGTGCTCCGTTGTGGCAAAATCCAATTCTTTGGTTAAGGGCTCAGACGACCTCTTACCGGTCACTTGCTTCTGTCTAGGTGCCATTCCTGCAAAGAAATTAAAAGAAAATCAGTCAAAACATTATTAAAATTCAATTCTGCAGGGATTAATGAACAACTCGCAAGTGCACTGGGTTGCCAAGTAATACCCCTCACGCACGCACGAGGGGGTCATATTCGCTAGGGTCCCAAGAGCTGCTATTACTCCCCTCTAGATGACACTGTCTAGTCTATCAAATATAGATTTAAAATAAGATAAGAAAAATAACAAAAGAGAAAACTATAAACACATGGACTAAGGCTCACCACATAAGCATACTAAGGAAGAAAAAACAATCAATGTTCGAGGTCCCCGGGCGAGGATCCCCTCGGGACTACTAAAGCTAGAAGGATACTTGAATTACACGGGCATAGGTGGTTTAGCCAAGAGATCTCCAAAGGTAGGTCACCCCGATGGTCACGGTGATCACCCCTAATCCGGTACGAGTATTGGAATACGTAATCACTTCCGCCCAAATCCTCACAAGATTGCATTACTCCTTGGGAAATCCCTAATTAAGGTCAAACACAATATCTAGGCTCAACCCTAATTGTTGGAGGGGTACGAAATACCCGATGGTCACGGCGTATTTATACATGAATCCTTTCCAAACTTGGTGTGTCTAATACTAAGGCGATGGTCACGCAACCTAGTATAACCTAGAAATCGATACACAGAGTTCTCACGCATACCAATACATCAAAGTGCACCAAGCTTGAACCATAAACAACACAAATACCATACGTGTAAATCAAGTATTCATACAAGCAAGTTCATCCCAAGGTTCACAGGATGCCCGGTGACCTTGGGAGTCTAGTTCATCATTAACAATGGAGAGAGTTTAAAAAACAAGAAATACAACAAAAAGCTCATAAAACTTCCCCTAAGATGAAGACTAGGAGGTGGTGATGAGAATCTGACGGATCTGTGTCGACGAACTCGTAGATGTGCTCCTTGATAGATCCCTCTTCTCCCTTTGATTTGCCCTTCAGATCTGCCTTCTCCAGCCCCTTGAAGCCTAGGAAGATGATGGTGGAGAAATGGTGGCCAAAAGACCCCAAGAGAAATGCCCTCAAGCCCTTTAAAACCTAATTTTGGGATGCCATGTTGGTTGGCATGCGGTCCGCATATGGGCACTGTAGCAACCCAAATTTTGTGTAAGTTGTTGTAGTGGTGTGCTACAATAAAATGCTACAGTAATATCTCTTATAGTAAACTGCTACAGTGCTGCATGCGGTCAGTTATTCGCCCGTATGGGTGCCCGCATGGACCTCCAAACTTAGCCGTTTCGTCAAGTTCTCGTGCTACAGTGTTGCTACAGTTCTGCTATAGTGTCAGGACTCGAAAATGGCAATTGAACAGAAATCAAGAAGTGAGCTGTTTAGTGAATAGTCAAGTAATATTAGTTCTGTTTCTCCTAGAATGCCCCCGTGAGTGTGTGCTAACTCCCACCTTGTCCTCAATACCCTGGCTTACCCCAGGATGACCATTGACCCCACGCATAATGAAGACGGCATTAAAGTGTTAAAGACACTCTCAATACCCAGTTAAGAGTCCTTTGGGTCCTAAATAAAACTCTGGCTCTTAACTGATCATGCAACAGGTTTCAGGGGACCCATACGAGATGCTTTATTCCTTACTTACATATATACAACAAAGGACCTCAAAAGCTCTTAAAAGAGCATTGAAAGTAGAGCTACAGGGCGGCATGCGGTCATTTATGCGCCCGTATGGGTGCCAACATAGACCTCCAGACTTAGCCGTTTCACCAAGTTCTCGCGCTACAGTGTTGCTACAGTGCTGCTACAGTCCCAGGACTTGAAAATGGCCATTTCCCTGCCGATTTCTTCTAAAATCTCTTTGTCGAGCTTCCCACGGTATCTTTTGTGCCTGTAACACGAAATAAACCATTTTAGACCAAAAACGGGAATCCACACATATAAAAATATTCGATTAATACGTGAACATACATTATTAATACGTACAATTAGGCGTTTATTAGGGATCCACACGCCCGTGTGGAATTTCCACACGCCGTGTGGATTGTCTGGCAGACACAGCTCCACGGTCGTGGAACTAAAATTCCATATTTACACAAATATTCATTCTAAAATCTTTGTAAATATATTCTCAAACCATTTAGTCATGCAATCCAAGCGAAATAATCAACAGGAACGAAATAAATTAAGATTGACGAATAGAAAAGGCTTGAAGTTCTTACCGACGGTGTGGATGAAGAAATCTTTGAAATTGGCCAGAAAACTTAAAAAAAAAAACCTAAAAAATGCTCAGAGATGGTCGTGAGAACGATATGGAGGGTCGGAGAGTAGTTTTGAGTTGAAGAAACTAGAGGCACGAGTGGAAACCAAAAGAAAATCTCGACTTATGAAGTTTTGGGAATCCACACGGCCGTGTGGAAATTACATAAGGCCGTGTGCCTCTGAAATTAGGGTTCATAGGGGCTAGCACACGGCCCTGTGCGCACTCTGGGTTCTCTCTGGACTGCCCCACACGGCCGTGTGAGAATTCTACATGGCCGTGTGCCTTCACAGGGGAGCTCCACAGGGGCTAGTACACGCCCCTGTGGATTCACGGGTAACACAGAAAGTCTCTGAAAAATGTCACACTGCCATGTGGAAATTCCACACGGCCGTATACCCAACCTGACCAAGAAACACAAGGCCAGCCACAAGGGCACCCGCACGCCCCTGTGGCTTCTCTGGTTCATCCCGAGAATTGTCTAAGTGTTCCACACGGCCGTGTGATGGACCCACACAACCTTGTGCCTTCCACAAGTTCTCAGCGACACGCCCCTGTGTATTCTAGGGATGGAAGTGGACTCTCTGCAGAATGTCATACGGCCGTGTCGAGTAACCACAAGGCCGTGTGCCTTAAGACATGGACACTCACACCCACACGCCCCTGTGAATTCTCTGGAATGAAAGTGTAAGTTCTGTAAGATCTCACACGGCCGTGTGGAATTTCTGCACGGCCGTGTGCCCCTTCTAAGGTTCTTCATAGGGGCACGGTCACGCCACTGTGCCCTTTCTGGTTGAGCCCTAATTGGTAACATACGCCCGTGTGAAAATTCCACACGGCCGTGTGTTTTCTCTGATTTACTTAGAAAAATTCATAGACTTTATAGCAAAATTCAGAAACAAAAATACGATACTTAGAGCCTATGAAAACCATCAAAACACGACCAGATACCATGGAAAACATGCTCAACCGACTCAAACTTTATCAATTATCGTTTAGGCACACGAAAAAATTAAGAATCCACAAAAATATCGCAGCACATGGATTAAAAATCCAGGACACCAAAACTAAGACTCTTATTCATGCTAAGACTAAACTAGATCCTAGAAAAATAGTAAAACCTTGGGTTGCCTCCAAAGAAGCGCTTGTTTAATGTCACTTAGCTTGACGTACCTACCTTACCTTACTGCGGTTGAAGAAAAAATATCTCCTTGTCATTGCTACAAACCTCGCCACCAAAGTATAGCTTCAACCAATGCCCATTGACTTTGAATGTACCCTTCTTCGGATGAGTGATCTCAACTGCCCCGTGAGGTGATACTTGAGTGACTGTGTACGGGACAAACCATCTAGACTTCAGTTTTCCGGGGAAGAGTCGCAACCGAGAATTGAATAGTAACACTTGGTCACCCACTTTGAACTCCTTGGGCAACGTGATATGCTTGTCATGCCACCTTAGAATATTTTCCTTGTAAATTCTAGCATTCTCATACGCCTTCAACCTTCATTCATCAAGTTCATTAAGATGAAGCGATCTCTGCTTACAGGCTTTTCTCAAATGAAAATTCATTGCCTTGATTACCCAATATGCTTTATGTTCAAGCTCCACCGGTAAGTGACATGACTTCCCATAGGCCAAATTATACGGAGTGGTTCCGATAGGAGTCTTGTATGCGATTCGATGTGCCCAGAGTGTACCACCCAAACGCTCAGACCAATCTCGCTTTCCTTGCCTCAACTTGGCCCCTAGTTTGAGGATGGTACGTAATGGCAAGGCGATGACGTACTCCATATCTCCTCAACACTTTTTCCAGTTCGTAGTTGCAAAAATAGGTTCCTCGATCGCTAATAATAATGCGTGGAGTTCCGAACCTATTGAATAGCCTCTTCAAAAATTTTACCACAGTTCTAGTGTCATTGGTTGGTAATGCTTGAGTTTCAACCCACTTAGAGACATAGTCAACTACCACTAATATATACTGGTTCCCATTGGACTTTGGAAATGGGCCCATGAAGTCAATACCCCAAACATCGAATACGTCGCAGAATTGCATGGGGTTCTGAGGCATCTCATCTTGCCGAGATAAATTTCCCACCCTTTGGCAACTATCACATCGAAGAACAAACTGGTGTGCATCCTGGAAGAGAATCGGCCAATAACACCCCGTAGCCAAGACCTTCTCTGTGGTCTTACTTGATGCATAATGGCCTCCGACTGGTCTTGAATGACAATAAACAAGAATATCCCATCCTTCCTCCCTCGATACACATCTCTAAACTATATGGTCTGTACAGATGCGAAAGAGGAATGGATCATCCCAAAAATAGTTCTTCATATCGCTAAAGAACTTTTTTTGTTGGAATGTGAGCCCTTGCTTAAGGACCTTCCCTGATAAGTAATTAGCAAAGTCCGCAAACCATGGAGTCTTACCTGCTGATGCTGAGTTCTGAATCAAATATTAGTGCTCCTCCGAGAAGGAGTCATTAATTTCCTTGCTTGATGGTTCTTGTCCTTTACTACCCTCTAACCGAGATAAGTGATCCACCACCACATATTCAATTCCTTTCTTGTCCTTTATCTCCATATCAAACTCCTGTAAGAGCAATATCCAACGGATCAATCTTGGTTTCGCATCAGCCTTGTTCATGAGGTAACGGAGAGCTGAATGGTCTGTAAACTCGATGACTCACGATAAAATGAGATACGGCCTGAACTTATCAAGGGTGAACAAAACTGCTAATAACTCCTTGTCTGTAGTAGTGTAATTCTCTTGCGCACCTGTAAGAGTCTTACTAGCATAGTAAATGGGTTGGAAATGCTTGCCCTTCCTCTACCCTAAAACTGCTCCGATAGCATAGTCACTTACATTGCACATGAGCTCAAACGTTTCATTCCAATCCGGTGTGATCAAGATTGGGGCTTGAACTAGTTTTTCCTTTAACCCATCAAAAGCTGCTGTACATTCTTCCCCAAAATCAAACGTTGCATCTTTTTCGAGGAGCTTAGTCAACGGTTGTGTGATTTTTGAAAAATCCTTGATGAACCGCATATAGAACCTTGCATGCCCCAAGAAACTCCGAATTCCCTTGACATTTGTTGGTCGAGGAAGTTTATCTATGACTTCAATTTTTGCCTTATCCACTTCCATACCCATCCTAGAAATCTTATGCACGAGAACAATACCTTCCTTAATCATAAAGTGACACTTTTCCCAATTTAGCATAAGGTTTGTCTCCTCACATCTCATCAGCACTCTTTCCAAATTCTTCAAACATATGTCAAAGGAGTTGCCGAACACAGAGAAATCGTCCATGAACACTTCCATTATGTCCTCCAGAAGGTCATCAAAAATAGCCGTCATATAGCGTTGGAATGTAGCAGGTGCGTTGCATAGTCCAAACGTCATCCGTCTAGATGCAAAAGTCCCGTAGGGACAAGTAAATGTTGTTTTTTCTTGATCTTCTGGAGCTATAGGAATTTTGAAATATCCTGACATCCCATCGAGGAAGTAGTAAAACTGATGCATTGCCAATCGCTCCAACATCTGATCAATAAAAGGTAATGGGAAGTGATCCTTCCGGGTTGCATCGTTGAATCTTCTGTAATCAATACACACCCTCCATCTTGTGACTGTCCTAGTTGGGATGAGTTCATTCTTTGCATTTTTAATCACTGTTATCCCCTCTTTCTTTGGAACCACTTGCGTCGGGCTCACCCAAGTACTATTAGATATAGGATAGATAATCCTAGCATCTAGTAGTTTCACCACCTCTGCCTTAACAACTTCCTTCATATTCGGGTTTAGTCTTCTTTGAGGTTGGATCATTGACTTGAAGTTATCCTATATAAAAATCTTATGCATACAGAACAAGGGGTTTATTCCTTTTAAGTCTGCAATTTTCCACACAAGGGTGGACTTGTGTTTCTTCAGCATATTCACCAACTTAGCCTTTTGATCCAAAGAGAGATTCGATGCTATGATCACGGGCAACTTCATCTCTTCTGCCAAAAAATGCATATTCCAGGTGTTCAGCAACACAGTCTAAAATCTTCTCTGAACCATGCATAGTGAGTTGATCCTGAGACTCCATTGCAATTCCCAACTCAGAAGCTTCCTCTATCAAATTTGTAATTCCCACTGAAAAGACTTCTTGCATGTGCTCCCAATAACCTGATTAAAATTGAGCAAGGACCTTCTCTAGGTTTTCTTCTGTATCTCCCCTTGAAAAAGCTAGAGCTGATTTATCAAATTCATCCAATACACTGCGCAATTCACAATTCATGTTCTGCTCCAAACAAAAACGATCAAGGGTTCCTTCTCCTGAAAAAGGAATGCTCACTGGTTGCTCAATCTCAATATAATTTGTAGCTGATTGTAACATGAACAACTGCATTTTCTGTTCCGCATTCTTAACCACTCCTGCAAGCGTATCAAAGACTTTAGTTGTATCAAACATCCTTTCCTGGCTGAACTCAAAGAAATGAAAACAAGTGAGAACGATGATACGTAAAAAAAGTGTGAAATAGAAAACGAGTGAAATAGCTAAGATAGCAAAAACAAGTATAAAAAATACGCCTATTCCCCAGCAACGGTGCCAAAAACTTTGACAGAGGCTCGAAAGTGCACAGGTTATCGAAGTAATAATATACCATGGTGAGTGAGTAGTCGTATCCACAGCGAATAGGGTTTTGAAATACAAGTATTCACTATGTAGCTAGTGCGATGTGTGGAAAGAATTCGATGAGTGAGTGTGAAAGCAATTAATAAAAACAAGAATTAAAATAGAAGTGTGGAAGATGAGAGAGTGCGAGTAGGAGTAAAAAGAGTAGGATAAGCAATGAGTAAAGTTGGGTACCCGGACAAACTACCCCTAGGACTTATGCTTCTAGTGCAAGACAATGCTATTATACTCTCCTATTGATGCTAATCGAGTCGAGGATATCCTTAAACACACGGTCCCAAACCTAAGGTCAACCATGACTAATCCCAACACTATGCCCAGTATTAGGTTTCACTATGACCCTTGACTCTTATTGACCTGTCAACTAAGCCCTAGGGGAGTCTGTCTTCCTAAGGCTCACACTGCATGGGATTGCTTTAAGTTCTAGGGATTCCTAGTGATAAATCTTGTTCCTATGTATAGTTCTAAACCTTTGGTCTAGGTGGAATTAAGCCCCAACACTAGGATTCACTTCAACCATTCACTCCGTTGCTCACGCAACTAAGCCCCAGGAGCGTTCCTCTCCTAGCACTTCAGTCTATCACGACCGCTAAGAAATCATGTAACATGGAGGTAGGAAGAATCAAACCGGAGGGGAAAGGGGATGTTCCACTACCTCACGACTCACCCTCTCAACCCTCTTTAATTCTAAGTAGTCTAACCCTATAGGAGTTGTCACACCTCCAAAGGATAACCTAGATTGTTCTCAACCCTAGTGTCACGAATAAGGGAAAACAATTAAAATGAACAATTAAGATTGATACTCGAATTTATTCATCAATTATGGAAAAGCATAATAGCAATATCAAAGAAATATAATAATCCTAGGGTTTACAAGTCCGAATACCCACAAGGAGTTTAGCTCCTCATTGGGCTATACAAATTCATCAAAATAAGAAAAGAAATACAGATTGAATGCATAGATGAAAACCCCCTTATGTGTGATGTGGCCATGGTCTTGTGGAGCCGCCGGACGTTGATGTCGACGCCGATGACGCGCTCCAAACCTCCACGAAGTCCTCTCCAAAAACCCTAGCCGCGCCTCTCTAGAAGTTAGGTCAGAAGAAAGCCAAAAATATCCAAAAACAGTCTCCCAAATGGGCTTTTATAATGTTGAGTCGCAGCTTTAAATCGGCTGAAATCAGGATTTCACACGGCGGTGTGGAATTTCCACACGCCCGTGTGAAGTTGTTGTTTTGCTGATTTTCAGCAGACAATGAACAGTAACTTGCTACAGTATTTTCCTGCATTGTCGCTACAGTACTGTGCCAGAATGCTCCCGAATTCATCGTTCTTCATCGAGGCCATTGAATTGGGCACACAATCAATGGTAAACCGTGCTGATTGCTTCAAGTCTCCTTATTGGCGGAGTTCTCCTTGTTAACAAGGGCTAGACTTATTGTGAATGTGACTGCCTTCGGAGGGGCACACACTCACAAGTCTATGCCCATGTCTTGTTCCTTGCTTAGTCCGAAAACTTCCCAACAGTGGCGAACACGTTCTAACTTCATTCCTTTTCTTCAATTTATCTTCACAACCCTACAATGCACAAAATTAAATAAATGCACACTTTTTAGTGATAAAATCTGATTAAATCAATGCTCATGGCAAGATAATAACACTTCGCATTACTATAACACGAGCACTTATCAAATGTATGTGGAGAGTGACAACATCAATCTCTATCTCTCGTCTCATCTTTTTATTTTCGTTCTTAATCTTTAATCTCTGCTGCCTATATTTGTACAATGAGGATAATGAACCATTCAAGTGTGGGTGAGGGTTCTTGTTTCATTTTTTATGGGTGATTGCATGACTTAGGACAGTCTATTATTTTTATTGATAGAAAATCTAAAGTTTAGGTTGGGATTGTGCATGGTAAGGTCGTTATTATGAGCCAAATTTTTTACTCATTCTTGTGTTGGAAACCTAGATTAATTCTCTTTACCTAAGTTGTGGAGTAACTTGTTTGGATTTAATTTTTGTATGAGACTTGTTTTCTTGTGTTAACATGATGAGTGCATTTCATAAACATGTTTATTTACCCTTAATTCATTTTTTACTTGTCTTTTAATATAATTTTGTTTATATTAGGTGCTATTCAGGGTATGTCTGTTCTTTGTACAGGATTCAAGGGCTCTAAGCAGTTTGGAGTGAAATTAAGGATTAAACAATCAAAGAATGAAGACTTTGCTAAGTGCTCAAGTGAAACACGAGCAGATCATAGTCATGCTCTATCCCCCTGATTATTTCAACTTGCAGATGACCTAGTGATAATTCAAACAAGGAGGTGCTCTCAAGCAAAGCATGGTCTCAGCACGACTGTACTCCTTCCCCTGATTTTCTCAGTCTGAAGACAACTTCTACCCAGCAGGTGAAGCATGATCGAGAGGCTCCTAGCATGGTTGTGCACAAGAAAAGCACAGGTGGAGCACAACAGTGCTTCTTCCCCTGATTTTCTGAGGTAAGAACTTAGCCGATTCAATCAGAAATCCCAAAAGAGAGGCACTGTCCAAGCACGACCGAGTTTATATGTTGTCGAGCCCAATATCAGCCTTTTAACTCAAGATGTTTAGAGTTTAAAACTGATCTTTGTCCTGGGATTTTTTTTTCTCTACCAGGAGGACATTGATAAGGGCAAAGATCAAGCTTCACCACACCATCAAGGAAGCTCAACTTGGAAGATCATCTTAAGAAGGAGGGAGTCATGTCTTCTTTCTTTATTTCTTTAGCTTCTTATTCCTTGTTGTATGTATCCACGAGGGGCTAATCATCCACGGTGACCCGGGATATTAAACTATGATGCTTTGTATGCTTTGACTACTTGTTTTTAATATCTATGGGGTTCTCTAGGATTCTTTTGTTAAATCATGTATTGCATAACTTGATGTTTTTGATTTGTACAGTTGCTTTGGTAAAACTTGGTGTATGGATTGGCATAGTTGTGATTGTTTGCATGATTGCAAAATTTGATGTGCTTGAAATGCACAGTTACGTTACAAAAACTTGGTGTAATTGAGAATTATAGATATAACATCAATCTTGAGCATACACAAGAATCCTAGGATACACCAGGTAGGCATTAGAAGCAAGTCAGCATGCTATAGCTCATAGGAATTGTCTTTGGGCATTACTCTCTTATTGTTGTAATCTCGATCCTAGTCCAACTGATCTTTCCACCTGTTTTTTCTTTTTCTTGTTTTGTTTCTTTCGTTAACTCAAACCAATCTTTGTTTAACTAGAGATCAGAAAATGGATTAATACTTTAAGTCTAGTCCCCGTGGTTCGACAATTCTACTCCTCGCGGGGTACGACTGTATTACTTGTGTGTAACCCGTACACTTGCGGAAAGTGCATCAAGTTTTTGGCACCATTACCGAGGACTGGCAACTTTTAGGAAAATTTGGATTTTGGTGTTCAAGTTTGTTAATTTTCTTCGTACTTGTGAATATCTATTTTCTTTTCATTTTGTTCATCATTTTAGCTTTTTTTTCATTTTCATTCTTTGTATTCTTTTGAGCTTACACTGTTCTATTATTTGCGCCTAGGCACATTTGTATGGCCCACAAAGAACTTCTTCTCCATTAGTGAACCCTGATCCTAAAGTTAAAATAAATTTCAAAAGAAGAATCAGATAGATCAATTTAAGTGAGACAAGATCTGTGGAAATTAGTGTGGAAGTTGGTTAAGAAGAGGAGATGGCTGGAAATCAACAACAAAGTATTTTTTTATTTTACCTGGCCAAATCTGGAATGAGTAGGGTCAAGCATTATTTGTCCTCCTGCTGTGGCGAACAACTTTAAATTGAAGCTTAATTTCATCCATTTGGTAAAACAGATGTGTTCGTTTGATCGGTTTCTTGATAAAGACCCATATGAGCATCTCAGGAGTTTCTTGGAAATCTTCGATCCTTTTAAGGTGAGCAATGTGTTTGAGGATGTTGTTCGCCTGAGACTCTTCCCATTTTTGTTGTGGGAAAGGTCTAAACAGTGGCTAAGTTCCTTGCCACAAGGGTCTTTTACGACATGGAAGCAGGTATCAGAAAACCTTTCTCACAAGACACTTCCTTCCAGCCAAGATCACCAAGTTTAGGAGTGATATCTCCTCTTTTCTACAATTAGAATTAGAATCTTTGTATGGCACTTGAGAGAGATACAAAGAAATGATAAGAAGATGTCCACAGCACCAAATCATGGAATGGATGCAAATCCAAATCTTTTACAATGGACTGAACGACCCAACTAAGCAGATGCTTGATGCAACCTTTGGAGGTTCTCTATATAATAGGCAACCAAGTATGGGTTATAGTCTGATTGAGGAGATGGCAAACAATGGTCATCAATGGAGTTCTAAGAGGAACAAACTAGTGAATGTAGCCGGTATTTATCAAGTGGATGCCATTACCACCCTTGCAGCATAGGTTGAAGTAATTACTAAGAAGCTAGACACCTTGCAGTCAATCTCCTATGTTTCAGGACCTTCTTATGATAGTTGGGGACATCTAAGTAAGCTGAGTAACCTTCCTTTTTTGATATGGGTACAGGGTAGATTGACGTGTAGATTTTGTTCGGCAGAATCATCGCTATCATAACAACTCTACAACAACATGTACAATGTTGGATGGAGGAATCATCTGAATTTTTCACGGAGTCAACTAGGATAAAGGTAGGTGGCACAACAACAACATCATAGACCTCCATCTCAGAGTGCACAACAACCATCCTGTTCTTCATCTTTAGAGTCGTCTAATGAGCTCACTAGTTTGTTGACCCAATTCATCAAAAGCACTAAAACTCGTCTCTTGGGTCATGAGGAAATGATGAAGAATACTAATAAAGAAAAGGCTTCCAAGGTCACTCCCTAGCAACACAGAGGTAAACCTAAAGGAATCCTTGGAGGGTGTCTCTTTGAGGAGTAGAAAACAACTTCCAAGCCCTACTGAGAGGAAGCCCGAATTAGAGGATGTTAAACCCACTATTAACATTAATCATGGGGCTCCAACTAACTTGAAAGAGAAAGATAAAGAATAGAGTAAGGAAAAGAATGCACAGCCAGCGTACCAACCAAAGCTTCCTTGCCCTGTGAAAGTAGAAAAAGATCAACAGGAGGAGCACTAAGAGATTCCTCGACATGTTCAAGACTTTACATATAAATGTCCCATTTGTTGAAGCTTTTGCTCGAATGCCGAGGTATGCTAAGTTTTTGAAAGAACTGCTCATGAACTAGAGGAAGCTAGAGGAAATGTCTTCAGTGAAACTTAGTAAAGAATGATCAGAGTTGATCACTAACAATCTCCCCAAGAAGGAGAAAGACCCAGTGGGATTCATTGTTCCTTGCACAATAGGTGGGTTAGTAGACGAGAAGCCTCTAGCCAATCTTGGTGCAAGCATCAACCTCATGCCCTACAAAATTTTTCAAAAGCTTTTTCTTGGACAATCAAAACCCACCACTATAACTCTACAGCTGGTAGATAGGTCCATCATGCAACCAAGAGGCATAATTAAATATGTTCTGGTTAAGATGTGTGTTATGCCCTGACCCGGGGACCCATGGGATGTGACAACTGGCATGATGATCTCGTGGAGAGATACTCTGCCACTCAACCTCGGGATGCCGCAAGGCTAACACCAATATTGAAATCAACAAACCTGAACAGAATCTGCAAATAGAACCAACTAAAGTTACTCAATACATATATACATCGATATGGCTATACATTCTATAATAGGGAAAAAAGAAATTCGAAAGTTAAGTTAAGCAACATGCAACCAACTTGACCTACCAAGGTAATTCAAATTACAACATCATCAATAGGACCTGAAAACGAAAAAGGGGAAAGAGAGAGAGAAGGTGAGCAACCACAGTTACTCAGTGACTAGAGATTAGCATCACTCCAATAGAAACATACCAAAATAAGAACATAAATTTCTGAAAAGAAATTTGTATTATAAAATAACTCGTTTAAAGCATGAATACATACAATAACAATTTTAATACAGTAGTATAAAAGAGTAGCATCAAGTAAGCATATCTCCTCAGATAGAGATTTTTAAAACTTCAAAACCATAAAACACTGAACTTAGGGTTCCAAACAATAAAAACAAGCTAATAATCAAACCAATATTTAACAATAAAATATAAGTGTCCAATTAGTTTAAAAGTATTCAAATGGAAAACTTAATAACATTGGTTATGAAATAAGAAATTATAGTAGTAATGTCAAATTGAATTTATAGGAGACTACCTTCGTAAGAGTGACAGCTGGGCTTTACCCCCTCACCACAAATTCAAGATGATACAAGACAAATAACACTACGGAAAATAAATCTCAAACCCAACATAAGATAATACCCAGCATTCTCCCATCATAAAGTAGTCTAAAAACATCCTAAGCCTTCGACGAGGCCATAGCTATGTTTAGGGACGTCAAGGTACTCATGCCCTTGATGTTGACTGATCAGTTCACTTGTTGGCGACTCAGACTACCCGATGAGTATCCAATTAGGACTCCACACTCGCAACTGAACTGGCCCTCGTAGTAATCGGTCGGGCTACCACGCAACCTTAAAAGGTTGGCCGTGAAGACTGCCTATTGCAGTAGGATGCCACCATAAAACCTCATTAACATGCCCAACTCAGCATGAAGTATAATAACCAACAATATCCATCAATCAACAATACCTTAGCCATTTCCATGAGGAAATGATAAAAGCACAAGCATAGCTCAAGCTTTTTAACATAAAGCAATTTACAAATCCCAACACAAGAAACTTCATGGAAATCCTTTCATTTTGACAACCCAAAATGAGTTTAAGCTTAGATTATAGAAAATTAAAGAATTTTACAACAAATCCCAAATTTCACAAAACAAAGATTTTGCAAACTCCTTGAAGGACATCAATCACAAATCTAATGTTTCCATTGAACACTAATAAGAAATTTAAGATCTTTCATAATAATAACTATCATTCAAAAACTACCAAACAAGTATAAAGCAGTAAGGGTTTACTTAAGCCATAAACTCATTTCCAATCAACATCTCAAAATCAATCATGAAACCAACAAAATCTCATTAAGGGAGATAAAGCACACACACACACACACACTGATATATATATATGTATGTATATATATATATATATATATATATATATATTGGTAATCTTCTAATACGGCCGTGCTTAATGATCCCACTCACAGAATAGGCGATTTGTCTTCCTTGCAAACTACTCCTTAGCTGCCTCCTTGCCTCGGGCCAAGACTTCACCTCCTTGTCAAGCCCACCAAAAAACAACAATTATTAATACAAAAGCCAACCAAGCAATCCTAGGTTTCTTTACCAAAACCACTCTAATCGGATCTAGGGTTTCTCAACTCACTTGTGAGGTTGCTAATGAAATTCTAAAGGTTTAAGTTTCTCTCTAACCAAAGAAAATAAGGAGAACTCACCTATGCTACAGTAATTCTGAAACCTAGGAAGAAGAAGATTTAAGAATTACTCTAGATTAAAGCCAACCTAAGACTAACACTTCTCATCAAGATTCACAAACAACAACAAGATGGAGAACAAGAAATCAAGCTAATACCAAATCACAAGAAATCAAGCTCATACCAAATCACAAGAAACTCTAGCTCCATTCATCCAAAAGAAGAAGAAAGGATAGAATGGAGGCTTACCTTGAGGCAAGAGAAGATCAAGCTCTAGGATCCAAGAATAAACCCTCGAATCTCTCCACAATCAGCCCTTAAATGTCTAAGAATGGTGGAGGAAGAAAGGAGGAGAGAATGGAAAGGTTTTAAGGGAAGAAAGTGAAGAAATCTGGTTCAAATGGGGTTTTAAAAGGATGAAAGCACAGTATTTCAAGAATGTGACAGAGTTGAACACCACTCTTAAACAAAGCGAAATGGTTTATCTGGACTGCATATCATTTAAGTATTCACTCGCACATAATGATATTGATTGCTTCCCCGCAAGTGTACGGGATCGCCAAGTAATACCCTGTGAGTGACACGGGGATCGTATTCCACTGGGGCCAAGGAAGTACTATTACTCACCCTTCATCTATTTTCTAGCCTACCATTCAATATAAGTGGATAAGAATTAAAACAAATAAACTAATTAAAACTAATCCTATGGCCTGGTAACTAGCACACAGATGCAAGCAAACAAGGGAGTGTCAAGCATGAGAAGGGTGTGTTTGGACAAGGAATCCACCTAGGATTGTCATTAGGTCCCAAACTAGGATGATATAAAGATGCATTGATGAAAGTTGAGACCTAGAGACCTCGTGAGTAGATTAGCCCCCATTTCTAGGTGACTAAACCCTGATCCCATACAAGTGTTAATCGGAATCTCTCCGTATTAACCCACCTACGATCGCAATAAGCTCCGTGAAGTCTCTAATAGGAGTAAACCTAATATCCTTCAGCTTAAACCTAGCAATGGAGGGCTACCAACACCCAATTTCTCAGCGTGTCGGCACAAGAATCCCCTTTCAATCTTTCCTAGATCTAGTATACGTGAGTAGGTCACATCTACGCATACAACTCATAAAAGAATTACGGATTTCTCCATAAATGTAATTCTAGACGTGAAAGCATGAAAGATTGAATCTCAAACAACCATTAAACTAAATTAATAATAACATCCAAAGTTCATACACAAGATGAACCCTAGGGTTCATCCAAATCCAAACACAACAATAAGTTAATCCCTCATTACAAGGGGCATTTAAACAACATACAAGAAGACAAAAACATAAAAGAAGCAATGAAAACCCCCTCTAGTTTGTGATCTCCTTGGATGGATGACGCTTCAAATGATGATGCAATGGTGGCGTAGAACTTCGCACAAACTCCTTCTCCCTTGCTCCTCTCCCTCTTGGTGATGATGTGTGCTTGTTTCCCACAAAGATCGCCGCCAAAATGTGGCCGGAAGGTCTCAAGAATGTGTGGTGGCGGCGGCCTCAAAGGCCAAGAAAAAGTCTCCTTTCAAAAGCCCTAAAAATGTTCTTTTATATTCCTGCAGTATCCCGGGGTGGATAGATGGATCCCGGGGCGGATAGATAGGCAAAAACAAAGCAAAACTTGTTTCATGTGGGGGTGCATCCCGGGGTGGATAGGGGGCCCTGAGAGCTAGTTGAAATTCACTGTCTTTTGATGCTCACGGTCCTTTATACGGCGCCGTATATTGCACTGTTCACTCTTATACACTTCCATCATTTCTAGCCCAAAACTCCTCAGGTGCAACAGCAACTATAACAGTAAATATGCTACAGTGCTGCAGCTACAGTAAATATGCTTGGACAGAAAAATATAGTAGGTAGTAATTACAGAAGCGACAAGGCACACACAAACAATTAGCACACACAACTAAAAAACCACAATGGCAATCATCTTAGTGGAATACATGCCTAAAAAGAAAACCCTAAATTCAAACTAACACCCTCAGCATCTCCTTCTTTAGTTCCTTTACCCAACTCCTAAACAATATTGAAGAACTGGATGAGCATTATCATAAGCGGTAGTGAACTCTCCAGTTACTCCCTCTCTTCTACGTAGTTGAGGCATAATTTGTTGTTCTATGTGGTACTGTTCAATATAGATATCTCTTAACTCAGATGCAATGATCATGCTAAAGTTTGTGGGTCTCATGCTCACCACTATGTGTGTATACGGCACCAAGACGTGAGTCCACACTTGTTATACCCACAGTAGCACCGCAGATAGCCAAACTATCCTTAAGGGACAAACAAAAGAGTGATTTGATGGTAAATAAATATGATATAAAATGCACTCATCAAATACCCCCACACTTGAATTGTTGCTTTTCCTCAAGCAAACTTACCTAAATGAAAAGAACGATGAGTTCATTGCTTCCAATCTCAAGAAAATGGTAAATTCTCAAACACACAGGGGACAACAGGAGTTAGTAAAACCATGAATTCTCAATAAAAAGATATACTTTCACTTACAAGACCTTGTGTGTGTGCAAAACCCTAAATTGAGTGCCACACAGTTTTAAGGAGACCACCGAACACCACTTGATCATGATTTTACAAAGGAAAACAAGCAATTACATGACCATGTACATGCACATGTAGTTCTCTAAATTTTTCTAGAGAGTTACACAGGCAGGTATACGCCAATGTACCATTCTGATTAATTTCAGAGTTTTTCCAAAGAGTTAAATAAGAAAATACAAATCCATGTACATGGATATCTAACTCTGTTTGTCTTCTAAGTTTCTAGAGTGTTACACTATTGCTACAGTTGCACAGCTACAGTACAACTTCTATAATAATACTACTATAATACATTCCCCTGATATTTTCAGAGAGTTACACGGGTATGCACACGGTTGTGTACATGCCCATATAATTCTTTGCCCATGCGTTCTACAGAAAATGACAAAATAACTATTCTACAATCGTGTACTCCCCAAACTGAACAAAACAATACATAATACACTAAGAATGGGAGACAAAACTAAAGAATAGTCTTTAGCCTCACAATAGCACCCTTGAGAAGTTAATCTCGTAAGTTTGTGAGTGCGCTAAGTTGATTGACAATTCTAGTAGAATATTATCTAAATATCGTAATCGCTTGATTGAAATTATTTTATTGTTTTATTGTATTAAATAGATGTCTTGATGGACTTGGAAGGATTTCCTATGCTATTGATCAATATATATGAAACACTTGACATTTGAATGAAAATATTTATGACTATACTTGTATATTGGAATTGGAATGATTTGTGAAAACTCACTCGTATTATCATGTTTTCAACATTGTTGAATATAAAAATGGTTTTCATTCCCGATGTATGATGTTTGTCCTAGCCATGGACATTATGATGTGTTACACATGTATTATATTATTCGGACACCTATAGGTCTTGAACATATACACTGAAGTGGGGCTATGACCTTAATGTTCTTGACAAGGTGGTTTTAAAGGTTATTAGGATTTTAGCCCAAACCTACTATAGTAAGGGGAAACACTCACGACCAGCCTATAGAGGGGGCGTGGGGGATTCTATTTATGGTTCCATCTTCCAGGAGGAGCGTAGAAGAATAGAAGAGGTATTTCACCGAGAACCCGGATATCACCACATGGTGTTTTAGTGGGCAACATCAAGGGTATGAAGACCTTGACGGCCCTGACTTAGTCACGTCAGCGGTTAAAGTAAGAGGAGTTTTTCAAGTTATTGAGTTTGAGAGTGTTATTATGTTTCGGTTTCTACGAAACTATGATTTATTGGATTGGATTCTTTAATCATGAATAGTTTATTTTATTCTATTAAATATCAAAGATATATCAATTTACATTTTTGTAAATCATGTTTTCATGTAAAACAAATCCTTGAACTGTGGGATTCCTTTACAAGTTTGGAAGATTGGTTTATTTCCAAGTTTGAAATGAAATTTATTTAACAATTTTAAAACTCATTTTATGTCAAATGATTATTTGTGAATGTTGGGAACGTCATTTGATCAAGTTGTTGTTTATGCTCATTATGAGACTTATGTACAAATATTTGTTGTACACATGATGAAATGCTTTGAGGCTATGACCATACTTGTGAATACCTATGTTTTGGTTTTGAAAGATGTGGTTTCACATCCAACATTTATATATTGTTTTAAATATTGAAATGTATTAAGGCTATATGCATTATTGTAAAAGCTTAGCCATTGGAAATTTATTGGTTTGTTTTGATATTCATTTAGAATTGTGCTAACCATCTCACTGAGTGACTTTGGTTGCTCACTCTCTCCCTCCCTTCTAGGCTTTAGAGTCAAGTGGCGTTGTGGCGAGGTGGAGTGCTGGGCATCATCTTTTTATCTATCCGTAATTTTAGTCTTTTGAATGTTTGCCATCTTGATTATGATGCATTGTATAAGACTATGGATCTACTAGTGAGATGTATGACTTTTGTATAATTTGATCTATATGCTACTACTCCGTATCTCTACTTTTGAACCATGTTATTTGATGCTATCTTCTGTTTCATGGCTTCTGGTTGTATACTTCTTCTTTGCATTATCTTCATAAGGGAGTTGTAAGCCTTACGATGACTTGAGCGAAGGTTGAGTGGTATGTGTGTCCCTCCTAGGGTTGTCATTGTGTGACAAGGATCAATTGCCTTGAGAAAGAAATTGATTTATTTTACGGAATTGGGTTAGTCTATTTGGGATCCAAGAGTGTCATGCAGTTGTAGGTGGCTTAGGCGACGAGAGAGATCACTGCCTGAGTCTCGTATGAGACTAGTTGCCGTTTGCTTGAGAAAGAGATCGGCATGCTTTAGGATACCCATGACTCAAAATTTCTTGATTAGAGTTCAATATTTAAATCTCGTATGTTAATGAAATTCTAAGGGAACATTGCCCGGGTACCTTCTTTCGATTGATTGAGACATATCTCTATCTGTCTCTTGCTCATGTTTTATTTCTCTTACATGATTGCTTATTGATTTCATTCCACACCATTATCGGAAGACTAGATAACAAAGAAGTGATTATTACTAGTATTCTCCTTTATTGTGAGATAAACTACCACTCACTCATCACTTTAGTACTTTACAACCTCTATATTTATAATACACTGCCACCGGTCTTAGTGGTAGGTTGTGTCAACAACATGCTCTGACATAATATATGATGTGACATATATATAATTTTTTAATTATATACTTCACATTGTACCTAACGTGGGATGGGGGATTCTTTGTTCTTAGTCTTGGCCTTGACATCCCCACCTAAACCTTGTCTCTGGCTCCCAATTTTTATCATTTATCCTGGTCATGTCGGACCTAAGAATTGAATTTTTCATCGGATGTGAGCGGGTTGGCGACCCTAGACAAACAGGCCATAATGGTTCACTTAATTAGCTTGTGGAAATGTCAATGGGCAGCCAGCCAAGGTACTGATTCTCTTGGATTAGGTTTTGTCATACCCTCACTTGACTATCCCAACACCTTTGCATGCAATTTTATAATTCAATTTTTCTCTCTTACTATCTTGAAATGATTATGGGGTACAGAATAGCTTTCTATAATATAATATTATATATACATATAGATAAATAGAATATTTTTAGAAATGCTAAATTTTTTTAATTGTTTTTTAATTTCAGGTAAAATGTTTGTTAAAATAGCTCTAAGGTTTCAGATTAGGAGTTTCATTTTCAACTACCTTGAGCATTCTTGAAACTTTAACTTTCCTTGAATTACCCTCATCTTAATAAGATTTACATGGAAAACAAATGCCCATGTTCCCATGTGCGATGGGAAAAAGCAAAAGTTAAAGTTTTCCCTCCAAATCACTGACAGGGGCCCGAAAGTGCACGGGTTGTCGTAGTAATAATATACCCTGGTGAGTGGGTAGTCGTATCGACAGGGAATAGGGATTTGAGATACAAGTATTCACTATTTAGCTATGCGATGTGTGATGAGAATCAATGAGTGAATGTGCAAGCAATTATAAAGAAATAAGAAATAAAATAGAAGTGTGGAAGATGAGAGAGTGCAAGTAGGAGCAAAAAGAGTAGGACAAGCAATGAGTAAAGTTGGGTACCCGGACAAGCTACCACTATGACTTATGCTTCTAGTACAATACAATCCTATTATACTCTCCTATTGATGTTAATTGAGTCGAGGAAATCCTTAAACACACGGTCCCAAACCTAAGTTCAACTGTGACTAACCCCAAAACTATGCCCCGGCATTAGGTTTCACAATGACCCTTGACTCTTGTTGACCGGTCAACTAAGCCCTAAGGGAGTCTATCTTCCTAAGTCTCACACTGCGTGGGATTGCTTTAAGTTCTAGGGATTCCTAGTGATTAACCCTATTCCTATGTATATTTCTAACCCTTTGGTCTATGTGAAAAACCCTAGTCTAAATTAAGCCCCACACTAAGATTCACTTCAACCCTTCACTCTATTGCTCGCGCAACTGAGCCCTAGGGGAGTTTATCTCCTAGCACTTCACTCTATCTCAACCGCTAGTAAATCATGGAAGATGGAGGTAGGGAGAATCACATCGGAGGGGAAAGAGGACATTCCACTACCTCACGACTCACCCTCTCAATCCTCTCCAGTCTTAAGTAGTCTAGCCCTATAGTAGTTGTCACATCTCCAAAGGATAACCTAGATTGCTCTCAACACTAGTGTCACGGCTAAGGAAAAACAATAACAAGATGAAATTAAGATTGAAACTCAATTTTATTCATCAATAATGGAAAAGCATAATAACAATGTCAAGGAAACATAATCATCCTAGGGTTTACAAGTCTGAATACCCACAAGGGATTTAGCTCTTCATGAAGCTATACAAATCCATAAAAATATGAAAACAGATACAAATTGAATGCATAGATGAAAACCCCTTGTGTGTGGTGTGGCCGTGGTCTTGTGCGGTCGCCAGACGTTGATGTCGACGCCGATGACGTGCTCCAAACCTCAACGAAGTCCTCTCCAAAACTCTAGCCACGCCTGTTTAGAAATTAGGTCAGAAGAGAGCCAAAAAGATAAAGAAAAATTCTCCAAAACGGGCTTTTATTATGCTGAGTCGCGGCTTTAAATCGACTAAAATCGGGATTTCACACGGTCGTGTGGAATTTCCACACGCCCATGTGAAGTTGCTGATTTGCTGATTTTTGGCAGACAGTGGCAGTAAACAGTAACTTGCCACAGTACTGCTATAGTACTCGTGCCGAAACGCTCCCGAATTCATCGTTCTTCATCGAGGCCGTTGACTTGGGCACACAATCAACGGTAGACCGTGCTGATTGCTTTAAATCGCCTTATTGGCGAAGTTCTTCTTATTAACATGAGCTAGACTTATTGTGAATGTGACTGTGTTTGTGCCCCTTCAAAGGAGGTTGGCACACACTCACAAGTCTATGCTCATGCCTTGTTTCTTGCTTTGTGCGAAAACTACCCAATAATGGCGAACACGATCTAACTTCGTTCCTTTTCTCCATTTTATCTTCACAACCCTACAATGCACAAAAGCACATAAATACACACTTTTTAGTGATAAAATCTAATTAATTTAATGCTTATTTTAAGATAATAACACTTTGCATTACTATAAAATGAGCACTTATCAAACCCCCCCCCCCTGAGCACACACACTTAAGCTTTTGCTTGTCCTCAAGCCAAACAGAACATAAAAGTACTTGGGAAGAACAATTGAAAGTGCTCGGCCTTAGGTTCACCAAAAGTATGCAAAAGAAGCATTCTACAAGTAAGGGGAAATCAAAACATTGCATAAGTTTACCATTGCTTTAGTTAAAAACTCGAATAAAAAAGGATAACAACTCGAAAATGTATGAGTGTGTGCGAATTCACTCAAGAGAACCAACAAATACTCCTCAAACTCTTGTTACAAGGACTTATTTATATAAACAAAGTAGGGAAGTAGTAGCTTCACACACCTTCTATGGTAGCCCTTTCCTAGGCGGCCGCTAAAGGTGGCTTTCATACTTTCGAGGAGGTAGCTCTTTCTACCAGGGTAGTAGCTTTTACGCTTCTCATGAGATAGCTCTTTATCTCATTAGGGTATAACTTGTATCCGACTTATGAGAGTAGCTACATACTTCATAGGAAGTAGCTCTTTCCACCCCAATTACACAATTAAAAGCTAAACTAATATTCACAAGCTCACAAGTTTTTTTCTCAGCAATATAGAACTTAAAAACTTAGCAAAACAATGCTAAACTAGTCCTTAAAACTTTGAGTTTTGAGTTTCCAAAAGAATTCAAGAGTGAGTAGTGCAATAAGAGATAATCGAGCAAAAATTCCCTAAAAATTCAAGTAAAACTAGAGCATGATAGGATACAATGTTAAAAATTCTCCTAAACTCTAAGAATACAACCGTTGCAACTAAGGTGAACCGCCACAGGCTATATGAGCATAAGCAATTGAACTCACAAGTAAAGGTGTGTGCAACGTGAACTCTTCCCCACACTTAAGATGTATATTGTCCCCAATGTTCGCATGCAAGCACAATAAAAAGAACATAGACATGCAAAACAATTAGTGTGAAAGTAGGCAATTGAAACATTAGTCCCCTAAACTCCAAGTGTTGCGTTTGATGAAACTAGGTTCATTGAGAGTTGAGTCTCAATGGGTTGTGAAGCACACACGGTCCCATGACCGTGTCTATGACTATTCCTCAAATTCCTTACATCCAAGACCATTTGCGCACACACACATAAGGGATTCAGTATAGCTCAAGAAAAACAAAAATAAAGCTCGAGTATATAAAGATAGATAAATGAGATACAACTCGAGAAAAATAAAAGCAAAATAAAAGATAAACTCAGAAGGAAGATCCTTTCTAACTACTACAAGTCCAAATTATAAAGGAAAATACAACAAAAATAAAAATAAAAATAAACTAAGACACGTCAGCGTCGGTGTCCTATGTCTGTGACTCGGGTGCTTCTACTGCTGGCTCTGGTGCTGGTGGATCTGCTGATGGTGGAGGTGACGGTGGTGGAGTGGAAGCTCGAGGTCGGACCACGAAAGGAGATGACACGGATCGCTCGAGTAACTGATTGATAATGTCCAGCCGTGTGACACGACCCCTTGCGTGTGTCCCGCAAGTGCACGGGTTTGTCGAAGTAATAAAATTTACCCTGGTGAGAGGGTAGTCGAATCCACAGGGAATAAAGATTTAGAATATGAGATTTCACTAATTAAGCTATGCGGTGTATGGAAAAGCAATATCTGGATCAATGAGTGAATGTAGAAGCAGATAGCATAAAAGATAAGAAATTAAATAGAAAGATGGAAGATAAGAAAGTGCAAGTAAAAGAGAATAGAGGGGACTAGCAATGAATGAGATAGGGTATCCAGACAAGCTACCTCTAGGATCTATGCTTCTAGTGCAGGACTATGCTATTATACTTCCCTGTTGATGTTAATTGAGTCGAGGATATCCTAAAACTCACGGTCCCAAACCTAAGGACAACCGTGACTAACCACAACACTATGCCCCAGTATTAGGATTCACGTCAACCCTTCACTCTGTCGCTCACACGACTAAGCCCCAAGGGAGTATATCTACCTAAACCTCACACTGCGTGGGATTGCTTTAAGCTCTAGGGATTCCTAGTGGTAAAACCTGTTCCTATGTGTAGTTCTAACCCTTTGGTCCAGGTAGAAAAACCCTAGTCTACATTAAGCCCCAGCACGTAGGATTCACTTCAAACCTTCACTCTATTACTTGCGTAACTAAGCCCAAGTGGAGTTTATCTGCCTAGCACTTCACTCTATTTCGACCGCTGCGAAATCAAGAAAACGGAGGTAGGGAGAAACCACGTCGGAAGGGAAAGGGGTACATTGCTACATCACAACTCTCCTTCTGAACCCTCTTCAATCTTAAGTAGTCTAACCCTCAAAGAGTTGTCACACCTCTAAGGGGTAACCTAAATTGTTCTCAACCCTAGTGTCACATTGATGAGTGGCCGCGTGACAGGCTAAAAAGCTAGCACACGGCTCCCCGGCCGCAAGTGCACGGGTCATCAAGTAATAACCTCACAAGGAGGATCGTATTCCCTAGGGCCTGAGATCTACTATTACTTCCTTTTGGGGGTCACTTTCTAGTCGATCGAAATAGGGTTGATGCAAATTTAAATAATAAAAACAAGTAAAGAAATGCAAGTAAAATAAAGCTCAATCCGGAATAAAGATAGAGATGAAGAAGCCAATAATTGGGGAAGGCCTCGGGCGAGGATTCCCCTGGGAGGAAACTAAGAACGAATGACCATGGAATTCAATAAACTAAGGTTGGTTTGGTTTTGATCTGCTAGACTCGGACGTCGACTACCCCGGAACCTCCGTAGTGTAGCCCTAATCCAGTACGGGTTTCTCTATCCCGAAAATACCCTTACGATGTCAATGAGAACAAGGAGTCTTGATTAGGGTTAATCTAATGCACTCTCTTGGCTAAATTAACCCTAAACGCGCGGGAGGCTATTAACACCCGGAACCTCCGGCGTATTAATACAGGGATCCCTCTTTAACTCACCACGTGACCTAATACAAGCTAGCATCCCGCCAAACAAGTATCATTCAGAATCAATTCTACGGAATCCATCCATTGTAGAATGAACAACAAGATGATGAATTAAAACCAAACAAGCAAACCAACACATTCATTTAAAACAACATAAAGCTCATTCGTACAAAGTCTCCTCCCAAGGTTCACCGGGAGCCCGGCGGCCTTGGGAGGTTTAGTTCGACATCACAAAGCTAAGGAGCTCATCATACAATGGATCCATCAAATAAAAAAAACAAGAAAAACTCCCTCAAAGATGTCGACTAGGGTTGATGGTGTGGCTCGTCGGATCCGCGCCGGTGAACCCTATGAAGCTTCTCCACGTCTTCCCCTTCTTCTCTCCTTCAAATCAGCCCAAAAATCCCTCCAAATCCTTCCAAAGGTGATGAGAATGGTGTATGGTGGAGTGGAGGCCGGATAGAGAACAACTCCCTTCAAAAACCCTTGAAGAAACCTTATATAAACCCGAGAGCGTACGGGTGGCGTGCGGGCCGCACGCGCGCCCGCGCACTCTTCTGGCCACCTTGTGCGGCCTGGTGTGCGGGCCACACACTAGGCCGCACGGCTCTCTGGCCAGGGCGTGCGGCCAGGTGTGCGGCCGCACAGCTCACTGGCTGAGCCGTGCGGCCACTGTGCGGGCCGCACAGTCGCCACACACAGCCGAGAGAAATGGCTCTGTGTGCGGCGCGTCGGCTTTCGGGGTACTCCAAGTCTTCATTTCATCTTCAATATTCCCCGAAACAACACGAAAATGGTTCGATCACGCGCACTTGGTCCTCGAAACCCTGAAACAAAAATAAAAACATCAAGTGCGCAAAATGTCATCGAGAATTCACATAAGTTACACGAAAGTACAAGAACATTATCGCTAAAACATGATGTATTTAGGCACTTATCACACATCTAAGGGAAAACATTAACAAGATGAAATTAAGATTGAAACTCAATTTTTATTCATCAATCATGGAAAAGCATAATAACAATGTCAAACAAACATAAAAACCCTAGAGTTTACAAGTCCGAATACCCACAAGGGGTTTAGCTCCTCATGGAACTATACATGTTCATCAAAATAGAAAAGAAAGTACAAATCAAAGACATTGATGAACACCCCGTTGTATATGGTGTGGCCGTGGTCTTGTGCGGCCGTCGAACGTTGGTGACGATGCCGATAACGCGCGCTAAACCTCCACGAAATCCTCTCCAAAACCCTAGCCGTATTCCCCAAGTTAAAGAGAAAGATAGGTCAAAAGATATCCCAAAAGGTCTCCAAAATCCCCTTTTATAATGTTGAATCGCTGTTTTAAAATCGGACTTATCAGGGGCTTCACACGCCCGTGTGGAAATTCCACACGCCCGTGTGGATTCTCTGAAACCCTGATTTTCGGCAGAAATTAAACAGTAGATTGCTACAGTAACAAAGCTTCAGTACTGCTACAGTACTTGCCGAAATGCTCCGGAATCCATTGTTCTTTATTGAGGCCATTGGTTGGGCACACAAATAATGGTAAGTCATGCCGATTACTTCAAGTCTCCTTTTTTGTGAAGTTCTTCTAAGCTGCACGAGTTAGACTTGTTGTGAAGCTCATGCCTTGTTCCTTACATGGTCTGAAAACTTAACAACATCGGCGAACACGACCTAATTTCGTTCTTCTTCTCCAATTTAGCTCCACAAACCTTCAATGCACAAGAGTACACAAATACACACCATTTAGTGATAAAAACTGATAAAAGATATGCTCAATGTAAGATAATAACGTTTCACGGTACTATAACACAAGCACTTATCACCGTGCCATCGTCTTTGTATGCTGCGCTGTCTAGGTAGCCCTGATCTAGGCCACCTCGGTCCAGAGGACACCCGCAGCACTCTCGAGGCGCTCTAACCTGCCCTAGCCCTGAGAGGAAGAAAAGATTCGCACTAGAGGTGGCTCTGGTGCTATGGGTGGTGCCTCAGCCTCTACCTGCTCTGGGGGTGGCTCTAATGCTGCCTGTTCCCCCTCAGTAGCTACTATCTGAGGAATTATCAGTGTATAGACTCCTGGTCTTGATTTGTGGACCATCCCCATCTGTCTCAATGTCTCCAAACTGAGGGGGCTGGTACACTGATGTTCTCCACCCTTCTGATAGCGTCCAATAATCCCATCCCAATGAGTAGTCTTTTGATGTAGGGGCCTGAAAAGATCACTCCGACCCTGGGATGCTGGCCTTTGTGACGCAGGTACTCAGCTACTAGGTGCCCCAGGTGGACTAGTACTCCCTGCACCATGGAGTATAAATATAGTAGCTCTTGTCGGCTTAGTACCCCGGTGCTATCCCCTCTGCCGCTAATGGACCTGCTCAAAACTGCATGCAGATACCTGTAGGCAGGTCTGGAGAGGAAGGATGCCTTGGAGACGCCCGGCTCTTACTAACCCTCCCAGCACAATGCCCTGTAGGCTCTCTGAGGTGTTAATGCCCGTGGCAGTCTGTGGGTCGGCCCTCGTACTCCTTAATCCTGGTGTAAGCCTAATCGTATAATCCCAACCGGACTGAAAAATAGGCTCATACTCATGTTGTAGCTCTGACCCAGCGCCCGAAACTGGATAGTGTCTACATCTGTGAAGCTGGTATATGCCCTATCGAAGTCAAAGAAGGGCAGTACCTCGAGTGTAAGTGTGCGGATCACTGGCTCTCTGATCAACAGTAGACAGTCCCAACCCCCTACTGCCACTAACTCCTCAACCTCGCTGTCCAGCTCGTTTCCTAACTGTATCCCTCGAAGTGCACTAATATCCGGGATCCGAGTCTATCCAAAGCGTAGCCACAATAATCGCTGAAACCATGTTTGATGCTCGGGTGACACAAAGTCATCCCGCTCGAGCGCTAGGAGGGCTCACGAGGGCGTTTTCCAGCTTGCTTCTTTAACCTGGAACCATATCTGTGAGATTGAACAGAAAAATGATCAAAAACAATTGAAAAACTCAATCTGCAGAAATCCACACGGCAGTGTGGAAATTTTGCACGCCTGTGTGGATCGTCGGGCGGACAGAGCCCCACTGCCGTGGGGGCTAAAATTTCATTTTTACACTCAAATTCATTCTAATTTCTTTCTAAACATGTTCGCCTATAGTTTAATCATTCAACACAAGCGAAATCATCAAAAAGAACGATTTAAATCAAGATTTGATGAAGAAAAAGGGTTTGAAGTTCTTACCGATGATGTGGATGAACAAATACTTGAAATCGGCCAGAAAAACTCCAAATAAAACCTCTAAAAAGTTCAAAGATGGTCGGAAGATCGATTGAGATGGTTAGAGAGTCGTTTAGAGTGGAAAGATCAAGAGGAATAATTGAAAACTGAAAGAAAATCGTGGCTTTTGAAGTTCTGCGAATCCAAACGGCCGTGTGCCTATGAAATTAGGGTTCATAGGGGCCAGCACACACCCTTGTGTGCACTCTAGTTGCTTTCTAGACTACCCCACATGGCCATGTGAGACTCCCACACAGCCGTGTGAGACTTCCACACGGCCGTGTGCCTTCACAGGAGAGCTTCATAGGGGCACCCCCATGCCCCTGTGTGTTCTTGGAAATTCTCTAAAGTCTCTGTAAAATTTCACAAGGCCGTGTGGAAATTCCACACGACCATGTGCCCAACCTGGCCAAGAATATAAGGCCGGCCACAGGGGCCTGTCACACGCCCCTGTGGCCTCTCTGACTTGCCCGAGAAATCCTAAGTATTTCACACGGCCATATAAAACATCCACATGGATGTGTGGCATTCACAAGCTCTTCCACAAGGGCAGCCACACGCCCCTGTGTCTTCTCGGGAAAGAAGGGTGTCTCTGCATAGTTTTCACACGGCCGTGTGGAAAATCCACATGGCCGTGTGCTTTAACACAGGGTCTCCCACAGGGGCAGCCACACGCCCTTATGGACTCTTAGGAAAGAGAGTTCAAGTTCTGTAGGATTTCACACAGCCGTGTGGAAATCCCACACGGCTGTGTGCCTCTTCTGAGGTTTTTCACAGGGGCGAGGTCACGCCCTTGTGTCCTCTCTGGTTGAGCCCTAATTGGTAACACAAGCCCGTGTGGAAATTCCACACGGCCGTGTGTTTTCTCTGGTTTACTTAGAAAAATTCACAGACTCTCTAATAAAGTTCAGAAACATCATCATAGTATCTAGAGCCTGTAAATACCATAAAAACACGACCAGAGACCATAGAAAACATGCTCAACTAACTCAAACTTCGTCAAACAGCGTATAGGCACATGAAAACATCAACAATCCACAATAAAATCGCAACACATGCATTAAAAATTCAGGACACCAAAACTAATACTCTTATTTATGCTAAACTAGAACTAAACCCTAGAAAAGCTGTAAAAGCCTCGGTTGCCTCCCAAGAAGTGCTTGTTTAACGTCACTAAGCTAGACGTACCTGTTTAAACTCATGGGGATCATGAATGGATGTTGCCCTCTTTCCTACTACCTGAAAACATTCATGACATAGCTTATGTGGTCTAGAGGGCAAGTTAGCGATTTTGTTACCACACAAGGGTGAAACACCCTTACTGCATGTTTGCTCATCCCTATTAACCTTGGGGCTTTTCGTGTGGTGCCTTTTTGCTTTCTTTATCTTCCTTCTCATCTTCTTCATGAGTCCCAGTTCCGGCTTGACTTCCTTCTCGACTTGACCAAGTGATAGCACTTCTTCTTCGATCTCCACATCTTAGTCCGGCCATCCTTCATATGGATCCGGGTTCAACATTTCCTGCACATAATCATTTATAAGTTCATCAGTGGTGTCAAGAAAATATAAAGTATCATTAAAGTCAAGAGAGTGCCTCATGGCTTCGGTGAGGCGGTATGTAAGCTTGTCATCTCCAACTCGCAATGTGAGCTCCCCGCCGTCCATGTCAATAAGAGCCTTGGAAGTGCGCGAGAAGGGCCTTCCAAGGATCAATGGCACCTCAACATCCTCATCGACGTCTAACACCACAAAATTAACAGGAAATATGTATTTGTCCATTTTCACCAACACATCTTCCACAATTTCCCTCGGATGCCTCACCGATCATTCCGCAAGTTGAAGTGTCATCCGAGTAGGTCCAGGCTCGCCCAAGCCTAGCTTTCGGAAGAAGGTATTGGGCATGACATTGATGCTTACCCTAGAATCGGCCAACGCCATTTCTTCACCCAAGTTGCCAATGTTGTAAGGTATGATAAAACTTTCAGGATCTTTTCTCTTACTTGACATGTTCTTTGATGGTCGCCGCGAGACACGCTAAAGAAGCGAGCACGCGACTCCCCGGCCGCAAGTACATGGGTCGTCAAGTAATAACCTCACAAGGAGGGTTGTATTCCCTAGGGCCCCAAGATCTGCTATTACTTCCTCCTAGGTATCACTATTTAGTCTACCAAACAAAGATTGTTGTTTGATAAATAGAAAAATACGAAAATAAATAAAATAAAGACTATAAACAAAATGGACTAAGGCACACAATACAAGCAATTTAACGATTAAGTAGCAATGAGAACTAAAGGTCTCGGGCGAGGATCCCCTCGGGAGAAGAACACATTAGGATGAAATTAGGAATTAAAGCACAAGGTTGGCTAGAGTTGGTCCACTAGACTCGGATGTCGACTACCCCGGAACCTCCGTAGTGTAGCCCTAATCCAGTACAGGTTCCTCTATCCAGAAGATACCCCTACAATGTCATTCAGAACAGGGAGTCTTGGTTAAGGTTATTCTAATGCACGCTCTTGGCTAAAACAACCCTAACCTCGCGGGGGGCTACCAATACCCGGAACCTCCGGTGTACCGGTACGTTGAATCCCTCTTCAAACATTGTGTGACCTAATACATGCAAGCTTCCCGCCATACAAGCATCATTCAAGAATCAAAACCTACGGAATCCATCCATTGTAGGTTGAACATGAAAACAATAGAATGAAACCAACAAACATGCCAACAATTAATTAAAACTAACAATGATAATCCATCCATACAAACATGTTCTTCTCCCAAGGTTCACCGGATGACCGGAGACCTTGGGAGGCTAGTTCCACATCAAAAGGAAAGAAAACAAAGTATAATGAATGACAAAGTTCATAAAAATCTCCCTTAGATGTAGGCTAGAAGGTGGTGATGAAAACTCGCCGGATCCGCGCCGGTAGAGCTCCTTGATGAATTCCTTGAATGCTTCCTTCTTCTCCCTTTGAGTTTGCTCTTCAAATCGCCTCTCCAATCCGGTGATGATGGTGGAGAATGATGGAGATGATGGTGGAGGGTGGTGGAGATGAAGGTGGAGAAGGATGGAGGAGTGGGTGGCCAAAGACAAGCTTCAAAATACCCTAGAAGCCCATATATAACCAAAACATTGAAGATCTGGCCGAGTGTGTGCGGGCTGTGTGCAGGCCGCACTCCGGCCCGCACACCGTTCTGTCTCCTCTGTGCGGGCCGCACATTGGCCAGCACACTTCTACACTAACAGTTCTGCAGTGAAATCGCTACAATAACGGTGCTACAGTGAAATTGCTACAGTGAACGATGCCAGAAAATCCACTCTTTTATTGCCCGAAATAAGAGGATGCGTGTGAGCTTCAATAAATTCTTCGATTCATGCTGAAACAAGGCTCAATCACGCACTAGATGATCTTCTGATGCCCTGAAACAATAATAACAAATAAACGCGTAAAAGGCATCAGAGTCATACAAAAATGCATGAAAGTGAATAAAGTGTATATAATAAAAGTGATGTATTTAGACATTTATCATTCTTTTACAAGATGGCCGAGCAATTGGCATCAAGAACTACAGCTGCACTCTATTCCAATTTCCTCTTGTTGGTCAAGAGGTCCTTCAAGAACTTCGCATACTTGGGTATTTGGGCCAATGCCTCCACGAACGGTATGTTGATGTGCAACTGTTTGAAAATACCCAGAAATTTCTTGTACTACTCATTGTCTTGGTCATTCTTCAATCTCGAAGGATAGGGAATCCTTGGCTTGTAGGGTGGTGGTACCACCTCTTTCTCCTTTGATGTTTCTTCCCCTACCTCTTCGACCTCGGGTACTTCCTTTGTCTTCTCTAAAGGGAGATTTCTCTCGACCTCTTTTCCATTTCTCAAGGTAATCGCCTTCAATTGCTCTCTCGGATTAGTCTTCATATTACTAGGAAAACTACCTTGAGGTCTTTCCGCCAATGTCTTCGCAATTTGCCCCACTTGATTTTCCAAATTATATAGGGAGGTTGTGTGATTACGAAGTGTAGCCTCCACCAACTGAAATCTAGCATCCGATGAAGAAACAAACCTTGTGAGGGCTCTCTCTAGATCGGTCATCTTGCCTTCTAGCCTGGTCACTCGGCTTTCTAACTTCCGTGCTTGTCAACCTTGAAATCTCGGTGGTGCATTGTTCTTTTGTTGCGACTACCCTTGATTGCTCCATGAGAAATACGGGCGGTTCTTCCACCCCAGGTTGTAAGTACCACTATACGGGTTACCTTGGCCTTGTCCTCTACAAGCATTGCCAACAAAATAGACCTACTCCACCACACTAGTGCCTCCAATAGCAATAGGACAATCGCTCGAAGCGTGACTTCCCCCACAACCATTACAAGTAGTGATGGCCACAACTCTTGGTGAAGCTGGAGCATCTAGCTTCTTACTCAATGATTCCACCTGCGCTGCCAAAGATGTAACTGCGTCAATCTCGTGAATGCCGACAACTTTCTTTCTGTCCCTTAAATTCCATTGATAGCTATTGAGAGCCATCTCCTCTATAAGTTGCCAGGCTTCATCGGGAGTCTTACTTCCAAGAGTACCCCCTGCTGCAGCATCCAATAACTATTTAGTTCTCAGATTCAATCCGTTGTAGAAGGTATGAATTATCATCCAATAGGGAAATCCGTGTTGTGGACATTTCCACAGGAGCTCTTTGAACCTATCACTGTAGCACGGGAACTTTGGTGAAACGGCTAAGTCTGGAGATCCATACGGGCACCCATACGGGCGCATGACTGCCCGCATACAGTTCCTGTAGCAAGGTACTGTAGCAGATTTACTGTGGTAAAGTTAATGTAGTAGGGAGTACTATAGCATTTTACTGTAGCACTAACTGCAGCAACTTACACGAAACTCGGGGTGCTACAGTGCCGACTTGGCGACCATTTTGTGTCCTTTACAGGGCCATTTTGGAGTACTGTAGCATTTTACTGTAGCACCCACACGAAACTCTTTGTATGTGTCCTTTACCATTTTGTGCATATTTATTTATATTACTTCTTTCTTGTTTTCTTTGATTTCTTATTGATTTTAATTATGTTTGCTTATACAGGGCCATGGACCTCATAGAAAAATTGTTGGCCAACAGAAATTATGCATTTGAGAAAGCGATAGAAGAGACTTCTGCCATGAGAGCAAGCCAGTGCAATCCACCTCATAATGACTCTTATCCATATTGGCAAGGGCACCAAAATTTTTGGACACATCATCATACTCAACAATGGGAGCACCCTTACCAAGGATTGCCACAAGAACCCTCCTTTCAAGAACCATGGCATTACCACCCTCCAGTCGTTCAAAGTAGGCCACTTAATGAATTTGGCTTCAATACACAAGATGTGTTTGAAAGATTCATGATGAATGCGGATGCTGAACTTGAAGCCTTGACTGCCGCAAATTTTAATGCCCAACCATCTCTTCCAAGCATGGAAAACAAGATAGGAGTGTCTTCCAATATATCGACGGAGTTGCCACGCACTAGTGAAGACCTACCTCAGATTGGCACTAGTTTGGAAGAGAACATAGGTGAATTTGAGGTGGAAATTGATGTTGAGGTGTGGGAGATTGAAGAAGCAATGGAGTTGTCATCTATACCTCATGAGCAAATGATAGATGTTCCAATTCAAGGTGAAGTTGAAGAAGAAAGAGAGAAGGATGACATCATGGCCATGGAAGAATGTGAGGAAGTGGAAGAAGCTCCATCGACAACATTTGAAGACGCCACTTGCCTCAACATTGATTATTCAACAAGCCAATCTATAATCTTCAAGTGCAGAAAGGAAACTCCGTGAATTGTATTTGAAGATGTGGGAAGGAAGCTATGGCCATCCTTGAACCCACCAATGCCGGGCTTAGGCAATTCCCAACCAAAAATTTTCCAATGGCGGCCCAAGAAACTTTTGTGGCCAATGGTTGACTATTCAAGAGGGGTTGAGAGAAAAAATGTGGAAAGGATGTTAAAGCCACCAATTAATCCACCCATGCCAAGCTTGACAAGTTCTCAACCCAACTTGTTCCCTTGGAGACCCAAACAACACTCATGGGTAGTTCAAGGCCATCTAATAAGTGTTGAGGAAGAAGATGTGGGTAGGAGGTGGAAACCCTCCAAGGACCCACCCATGACTAGCTTGAATTGTTCTCGACCGAAACTTTTTCCATGGAGGCCCAAGCAACTTTGTGGTAGAGTACTCAAAGGAATTCTTGCCGAGAACAAAGAAGAAGCGGGGAAGAGGTTCAAGCCGTCTAAGGATCCGCCCAAGATTAAGTTGCACAACTCCCGGCCCAAGCTTTTTCCATGGAGGCCAAAAGGTAGCTCACGCTTAGCCTCCAAATTTTCATCATCCCGGAAGGTATGTTTCATATTTCTTGGTAGTTCCTATGCAACCTCTTGCCGGGATGAACACACCATTTTCAAGCCTCCTTAGGTAAGAAAAAGGTACGTCGAGCTAATGACGTTAAACAAGCGCTTCTTGGGAGGCAACCCAAGCATTAAAATTCATACATGTGTGTTTTCGTATTTTGGTATGTTTGCTTGCTTGAGTGTTCTTTATATTTCAAGTGTGTTGTTGTGATTGTTTAGCCATTTTTCTTAATTTTTTCGATCATGTTCTTCAATGGTACTTGTGAGTTCTTTGTGTTATCATTCATCTTCATGCATAAAATATCATGTTTGTGGTTGTTGTGGGTGAATTCGGCTTTGTTTTTATGAGCTTTTAGGGTGTTTGGATGAGTCCTTGATGAAAATCCTGAAATTAGCCCGTTTCTTTAGCATATGCAAGTTTCCCGAAACACATACGGGCTACCATATGGGCATATGGTTGAGCATATAGAAAATTCCCGAAAGTCATACGGGCAAGCATATGCCCGTATGCTTGCCCGCATGGATGCTCGGGCTGAACTTTAAAGTGTCTACCCCTTTCACCATTTTCTTCATATCTCTCTCATTTCTCATCCGTTTTCCCTCATTCTTTCACCATTTTTCTCCATTTTTCTTCCTCTACATGAATATCATACTTCCAAGGACTTTATTTGCATGATTTATTGGGGGTTTCACCATCATCTTCACCGATCTTCGCCGATTCAAGCTTTGAAGCCCTAACTTGTGTTTTGAAGCAAACTTGTTTGTTTCTCTTGATTTTCATGCTTATCTTGCTTCAAACTTTGGGGAATGATGTATGAATGTGTAATCTTTGATTTATTGGTATTTTGAGACATTATTTGTAAATGTTTGGGCTTCAAAACCAAGGGGAAACTCTACCTCTTTCAACACTGTGCTACAGTAACTTTTGGGCTGAAATTTCTCTTGAAGTTATTTGTTCACTTGTAGCATCATTGTAAATTTCCTACAACACTTGCAATGAAAATAATTAGACTTCATCATCTGGATTGCTCAAAGAACTTGCTTGGATTATCTCTTGTTTAATTGTTTTTTGTTATGTTAGTTGTTTGCTTGCATGTTTGTGTGTGTTCTTGTTTCTTGTTGTATCTTCTTTTTGGGTGTGTGATGGATGCCTTGAGATGATGTTTCTTTCTACCTTGCAGGGTGGAATGGGGGCATCAAGCACACTTTCTTTCTCCATTTTGTACAAGAACCCTTGGTGGTCACCCCGATTTCATGGACTTCAAGACTTATATTTTGAGACTCGGGGAAGTTCACGAAACCCTCCTACTATGTTTTTATTGTTTATCTTGTTGCATTCTATTGTTTAGGCACATTGAGGGCAATGTGCATCTTTAAGTGGGGGGGTGGAGTTGGATTTTCGTGAACTTTGAAATTTCTTTGCAATTGCATGCTTAACAACCTATGATAGCTATGATTTTATTGTTAAGGACTTCCTAGCTTGGTAGAATGATAGTTGTGAGCTGTACTTTACCTGTGCTTGAATGTAGTTCTGTTTCATCTTTAGTGTACCCTTATACTTGTTCACGATCACTTTCACCTTGTACACTCCAACCAACCCATTGCAATGTTGTTGGCACTAAAATGTTAAAGTCTACTTTCAATGCTCTTTTAAGAGCTTTTGAGGTCCTTTGTTATTTTCTTTGGCATCAAGTGAGATTGTTTAACAGGTTTTATACCAGGGGATACGAGATACTTGTTTGAAAAAAAAAAAAAAAACGGAGTCTATGACAGTATTCCTCTGCTAGTACAGCATGAATGCGTCTATGTGGACTGTAATTAAGTAGGATGGGTGGCTCTTATGCCTGGCCAGCATGTGCATCCGTCTGAACGATTTTTGTGCAGTCTATGTCAGTTGGACTCAGAAAAAAAAAAAAAAAAAAAAAAGAGAAATAGTATGTATATATGTAGGAAAAGAATAAAGTATCTTGTCTGTGTCCCCTGGAACCTGTTGCACTGCCACTTGAGAGCCAAAGTGTTATTTAGGACCCAAAGGACTCTTAACTGGGTATTGAGGGTGTCTTTAACACTTTAATGCCGTCTTCATTGTGCGTGGGGTAAATGGTCATCCTGGGGTAATCTAGTGTGTGGAGGTCAAGGTGGGAGTTTGCATACACTCATGGCGGCACTCTAGGAAAAACAGAACTAATATTACATCACTATTCATTGAACAGCTCACTTCTTCATTTCTATCTATTTGTGCTTGCGGAGTTCTTTACTATTGAGCTTGAGGTCGTACATTTAGCCGTTTATCTTCTTGAACCTGTTCTTCATGTTTGTTTGCTTGGGGACAAGAAAACGCTTAGGTGTGGGGAAGTTTGATAAACGCCTAACTGTACGTATTATTCATGTATGTGTATGTATAAATAGAGTATTTTTATATGTGTGGATGCCCGTTTTCGGTCTAAATGGGTTTATTTCATGTTACAGGTACAAAAGATACCGTGGGGAGCTCAACAACGAGATTTTAGAAGAAATCGGCAAAGAAAACACCATTTTTGAGTCCCTGGTACTGTATCATCACTGTAGCACGGGAACTTTGGTGAAACGGCTAAGTCTGGAGATCCATACGGGCACATGAATGCACGCATACAGTTCCTGTAGCAGATTTAATGCAGTATAGTTACTGTAGGGGGGTACTGTAGCATTTTACTGTAGCACTCACTGCAGCAACTTACACGAAACTCGGGGTGCTACAGTGCCGTATGTCGACCCGTATGCCAGCCCGCATAACTTTCTGGAATTAGTTTTTAAAGGCCTTTAGGGCATCATTTCTCTTGACTTTTGGCCACCACTTCTCCTACACCACCATCTAGGGTTTCAAGAGCTTCAAGGCTGCGAGAGAAGGCTGATCTAGGGTGCAAATCGAAGGGGAGAAAAGGAGCGCGATCAAGGAGATGATCTAGGAGCTTGTTGGCGTGGATCCATCAAGTTCTCATCACCACCTCTAATCTTCATCTTAGGGGAGTTTGTTATGTGCTTTAGCTTGTATCTCTTGTTCTTTACACTTTCTCCTTTATTGATGTTGAACTAGACTCCCAAGGTCACCGGGCATCCGGTGAACCTTGGGATGAACTTGCTTGTATGGATACTTTGAGTATATTTTTGGTATTTGGTTTGGTTGTGGTCTAAGCTTTGTGTTCTTTATTGTATCGAATTGCATGAGAACTCTGTGGTTTGAATTCTAGGTTGTACTTGGTTGCGTGACCATCGCCTTTGTACTAGACATGCTTGGCTTAGAAGGGATACATGTACGAATACGCCATGACCATCGGGTATTTCGTACCCCTCCAACCATTAGGATTGAACCTAGACGTTGTGTTTGACCTTAATTAGGAATTTCCCTAGGCGCATTGCAATCGTGTGAGGATTTGGGCGGAAGTGATTCCGTATTCCAATACTCGTACCGGATTAGGGGTTATCACCGTGACCATCGGGGTTACCTACTTTTGTACATCTCTTGGCCTAACCACCTTTGCCGATGTTATTCGAGTATCCTTCTAGCTTTAGTAGTCCCGAGGGGATCCTCGCCCGGGGACCTTGAACATTCATTGTTATTTGCTTCCTTAGTATGCTTACGTGGTGAGCCTTAGTCCATGTGTTTATAGATTTCTCTTTGTTATTCTTCTTATCTTACTTTTATCATATAATTGCTAGGTTAGGAAATAGATGAAGGGGAAGTAATAGTAGTTCCTTGGCCCTTGGGAATACGACCCCCTCGTGCTTGCGCAAGGGGTATTACTTGGCGACCCGTGCGCTTGTGGTCACTCATCAGAGGCTTAGGAAGATGGACTCCCCTAGGGCTTAGTTGATAGATCAACAAGTGAAGGGTTGTAGTGAAACCTAATGCCGTGCCATAATGTTGGACTTAGTCACTGATAAGTGCTCATGTTATAATAATGCGAAATGTTATTATTTTACAATGAGCATTAATTTTATCAGATTTTATCACTAAATAGTGTGCATTTGTGTGCTTTTGTGCATTGTAGGGTTATGAAGCTGATTTGGAGAAAAGGAACAAAGTTTGATCGTGTTCACCGTTGTTGGGAAGTTTTCGAACCAAGCAAGGAACAAGACACGAGCCTAAACTTGTGAGTGTGTGCCAACCTCCTTTGGAGGGGCACAAAGGTCACAACAAGTCTAACTCGTGTGGCATAGGAGAACTTCACCATTGATGAGAATTAAAGCAATCAGCATGGTCCACCGTTGATTGTGTGCCCAATTCAACGGCCTCGATGAAGAACAACGAATTCGGGAGCGTTTCAGCAAGAGAAATGTAGCAATATTGTAGCAACCACTGTTTATTGTCTGCCGAAATTTAGCAAAACAGAGATTTCATACGGGCTTGTGGAAATTCCACATGGCCGTTTGAAAAACTGATTTCAGCTATTTAAAGCCGTGACTCAGCATTATAAAAAGCCATTTTGGAGTCTTTTTCTTAATCTTTTTACCTACCTTTTGACCTAACTTCTGGAGGGTTGCGGCTAGGGTATTGGAGAGGACTTTGTGGAGGTTTGGAGCGCGTCATCAGCATCATCATCGATGTTCGGTGGATGAACAAGACCACTGCCACACTCTACACAAGGGGGTTTTCATCTATGCTTTCAATTTGTACTTACTTTCATAGTTTGGTGGATTTGTATAGCTCCATGAGGAGCTAAACCCCTTGTGGGTATTCGAACTTGTAAACCCTAGGATTATTATGTTTTTATGACATTGTTATTATGCTTTTACATTATTGATGAATAAAATTGAGTTTCCATCTTAATTTCATCTTGTATTATTTTCCTTTAGCCGTGACACTAGGGTTGAGAACAATCTAGGTTATCCTTTGAAGGTGTGGCAACTCCTATAGGATTAGACTACATAAGATTAGAGAGGGTTGAGAGGGTGAGTCGTGAGGTAGCGAAATGTCCCCTTTCCCCTCCTGTGTGATTCTCCCTACATGCGTGTTCTAAGAGTTCTTAGCAGTTGAAATAAACCTATGTGCTTGGAGATAAACTCCCCTGGGGGCTTAGTTGCCTGTGCAACAGAGTGAATGGTTGTAGTGAATCCTAGTACTAGGGTTTTATTAAAAGTCGGATTCTTTTATCTAGACCAAATGGTAAGAGCTATACATGGGAACAGGGTTTAGAACTAGGAATCCCTAGAACTTAAAGCAATCCCACGTGGTGTGAGGTTTAGGAAGATGAACTCCCCTAGGGCTTAGCTGACAGCTCAACAAGAGTCAAGGGTTGTAGTGAAACCTAATGCCGGGTCATAGTGTTGGGGTTAGTCACGGTTGACCTTAGGTTTGGGACTGTATGTTTTAGGATATCCTCGACTTGTTAATCATCAATTGAAGACTATAATAGCATTGTGTTGCACTAGAAGCATAAGTACATACGGGTAGCTTGTCCGGGTACCCTACTTTACTCATTGATTGTCCTTCTCTATTTACTCTTACTTGTGCTATCTTACCTTCCATACTTCTCTTTATCTCTTATTTCTTTAAAATTACTTTTGCACTCACTCATTGATTCTATTCTCACTCTTCACACACTGCATTAGCTAAATAGTCAATTATTGTGTCTTAAATCCATATTCCCTGTGGATTCGACTATCCTCTCACCAGGTTACTATTATTACTGCGACAACCCATGGACTTTTGGGCCCCTAATAAAGTTTTTGGCACCGTTGATGGGGAATAGGCATATCTTAGATACTTGCTTTTTGCTATTTTGGCTATACACTTCATTTTCTACTTCACACTTTCTTTATCTATCATCATTGTTATTTGTTTTCTTTTCTTTGTTTTCTGCTCCAGGTTATAACCAATGGGAACCCTTCGATTCTTGTTGAAGGAGACCCAGATATTAGAAGGAGAACATATCGAAAGGGGAATGAACCTGTACAAGAACTTTCAAATCAAGCCGATATTGAAACAGATGGGTCAGAAACAATAACAGAGTAGAATGAACAGCAGAGGACATTGTCCGATTTTGCTAGACCCACTGTATTGGGCACACAATCAAGCATAGTGAGGCCCCCAATCACAGCTCATAATTGATAAACGTCTAAATGTACGTATTTTATACGTATACTTGCGCATGCTTTTCCGTATTTTGTTGATGAGTCGATGCCCTTTTTGGTCTAAATTGGTTTATTTCGTGTTTCAGGTACAAAAGAGGCCTAGGTGAGCTCAACGACGCAATTTGAGAAGAAATTGACACCGAAATCGTCGTTTTGGGTTCCCTGGAACTGTAGCAATACTGTAGCAGCCTGAAGCACGAAGATTTGAAGAATTTTCTAAGTCTGGAGGTTCATGCGGGCTACCATGCGGGCGCATCGCAGGCCGCATGAGACTGTAGTGTTCTACTGTAGCAGCAGGCTGTAGCAAATTCACTGTAGCGGCACTGTAGCAACTTACGCGGTTTTCGGGCATTTTTCGGAAACTCTCTCTCCCCGCATACGGGGCCGCATGGGAGGCCGCATAGCATCCCGAAAGTTGTTTTTAAAGGGGATTAGGGCATCATTTGGAAGGATCTTTTGGCCACCATTCTCCTCCATCATCATCTTGGACTTCAAGGCTGCGGGAGAAGGCATTTTTGAGGAGCAAATCAAAGGGAGAAGAAGATCACACACTCAAGGGCGAGCATCTAGGAGCTTGTTGGCGCGGATCCATCAAGTTCTCATCACCACCTCTAGTCTTCATCTTAGGGGAGTTTGTTATGCTTTCTCCTTTATTGATGATGAACTAGACTCCCAAGGTCACCGGGCATCCGGTGAACCTTGGGATGAACTTGCTTGTTTGGATACTTGATTTATATGTATGGTATTTGTGTGGTTTGTGGTTTAAGTTTGGTGTATTTGAATGCCTTGGTATGCATGAGAACTCTGTGTATCAATTTTTAGGTAATACTAGGTTGCATGACCATTGCCCTAGTGTTAGACTCACCAAGCTTAGAAGGGATACATGTACAAATACGCCGTGACCATCGGGTATTTTGTACCCCTCCAACCATTAGGGTTGAGCCTAGATATTGTGTTTGACTCTAATTTGAGATTTCCCTAGGCCCTTAGCAATCGTGTGGGGATTTGGGCGGTAGAAATACCGTAGCGGTGGAAATTCCGTATTCCAATACCCATACTGGATTAGGGGTCATCACCGTGACCATCGGGGTGACCTATCTTTGGATGTCTCTTGGCCTAACCACCTTTGCCTGTGTGATTCGAGTATTCTTCTAGCTTTAGTAGTCCCGAGGGGATCCTCGCTCGCGGCCTCGTTCATTTATTGCTCATTGTTTCCTTAATGTGCTTGTTTGGTGTGCCTTAGATCACTTGTTTATAGTTTTATCTTTTGTTTGTTTCCTTATCTTGTTTTAAATCTATATTTGGTAGACTAGACAGTGTCATCTAGAGGGAAGTAATAGCAGCTCTTGGGACCCCAGGGAATACGACCCCCTCCCGCGTGCGTGAGGGGTATTACTTGGCGACCCGTGCACTTGCGGTAATCATCAAGAACTTCTTGGAGATTTGCGACATGCTCAAAATTAATGGAGTGATGGATGATGCCATCAGACTTAGAGCTTTCCCATTTTCGTTGAAGGGGAGAACGAAGCAATGGTCGCACTCATTACTAAGGGTATCTATTACCACATGGGAGGAGATGGTTGAAGCGTTCTTGGCCAGATATTTCCCTCCCGATAAATCAGCAAAGTTTCATAATGAGATCTCATCCTTCATACAAACGGAATCGGAGTCTTTTTGAGATGTGGGATAGGTTCAAAGAGCTCATGCGGAAGTGTCCACAACACAAATTTCCTGATTGGATGATCATTTATATCTTCTACAATGGGTTGAATCCGAGCACTAAACAGTTATTGGATGCAGCAGCAGGGGATATTCTTGGAAGCAAACTCCTGATGAGGCCCGACAACTTAACCAGGAGATGGCTCTCAATAGCTATCAATGGAATTCAAGGGACAGAAAAGAAAGTTGCCGGCATTCACGAGATAGACACAGTTACATCGTTGGCAGCACAGGTGGAATCATTGAGTAAGAAGCTAGATGCTCTAGCTTCACCAAGAGTCGCGGCCATCACTACTTGTAATGATTGTGGGGGAGGTCACGCTTCGAGTGATTGCCCTATTGTTATTAGAGGCACTAGTGCAGTGGAGCAGGTCGATTTTATTGGTAATGCATATAGAGGAAAAAGCCAAGGCAACCCATACAGTGGAACCTACAACCCGGGGTGGAAAAACCACCCAAATTTCTCATGGAGCAATTAAGGGCAGTCACAACAAAAAAGCAATACACCACTGGGATTTCAAAGTCAACAAGTACTGAACTTAGAGAGTCGAGTAACCGGGCTAGAGGGCAAGATAACCGTTCTAGAAAGAGCCCTCACAAGGTTTGTCTCTTCGTCGGATGCTAGATTTCAGTCTGTGGAAGCTTCACTTCACAATCACACCGTCTCCCTACACAATTTGGAGAATCAAGTAGGGCAAATTGCAAAGACATTGGCTGAGAGACCCCAAGGTAGTTTGCCTAGTAATACGGAGATGAATCCAAGGAAGCAAGTGAAGGCAATTACCTTGAGAAGTGGAAAAGAGGTTGAGAGAAATCTCCCTCTAGAGAAGACAAAGGAAGCACCCAAGGTCGATGAGGTAGGGGAAGAAGCATCAAAGGAAAAGGAGGTAGCATTCCCACCCTACAAGCCAAGGATCCGCTATCCTTTGCCATTGAAGAATGACCAAGAAAATGAGAAATACAAGAAATTTCTGGGTACGTTCAAGCAGTTGCATATCAATATACAATTCGTAGAGGCATTGGCTCAAATGGCCAAGTATGTGAAGTTCTTAAAGGACCTCTTGACCAACAAGAGGAAATTCGAAGAGAGTGAAGCTGTAGTTCTTGATGCCAATTGCTCAGCCGTCTTGCAAAAGAATATGTTGAGTATGAGAAAAGATCCTGAAAGTTTCATTATACCTTACAACATTGGCAACTTTGGTGAAGAAATGGCATTGGCCGATTCTGGGGCAAGCATTAATGTCATGCCCTATACCTTCTTCCAAAAGCTAGGCTTGGGAGAGCCTAGACCGACTCGGATGACACTTTAGCTTGTGGATCGATCGGTGATGCATCCGAGGGGGATTATGGAAGATGTGTTGGTGAAAGTGGACAAGTACATATTTCCTGTTGAGTTTGTGGTGTTAGACGTTGGTGAGGACGTAGAGGTGCCGTTGATCCTTGGAAGGCCTTTCTTGCGCACTTCTAAGGCTCTTATTGACATGGATGGCGGGGAGCTCATATTGCGAGTTGGAGATAACAAGCTTACATACCGCCTCGCCGAAGCCATGAGACACTCTCTTGATTTTGATGATACTTTGTATTTCTTTAATACCACTGATGAACTAATAGATGATTATATGCAGGAAATGATGAACCTAGACCCATATAAATGGTGGCCGGACCAAGATGCGGAGATCGAAGAAGAAGTACTATCACTTGGTCTAGTCGAGAAGGAAGTCAAGCCGGAACTGGGATTTATGAAATGGGTGAGAAGAAAAATACGGAGAGCGACGATGCACCATACGAAAAGCCCCAAGGTTAATGGGGATGAGCAAGCAAGGAGTAAGGGTGTTTCACCCTTGTGTGGTAACAAAATCGCTAACTTCCCCTCTAAACTATATAAGCTATGTCATGCATGTTTCCAGGTGATAGGACAGAGGGCAACATTTATTCATGAGCCCGCATGAGCTTAAACAGGTACGTCAAGCTTAGTGACATTAAACAAACGCTTCTTGGGAGGTAACCCAATGTTTTATAGCTTTTCTAGCGTTTAGTTTTAGTTTAGAATGATGACACACCCCTTGCGTGTGTGCCCCGCAAGTGCACGGGTTGTCGAAGTAATAAAATATCCTGGTGAGTGGGTAGTCGTATCCACAGGGAATAGTACTCAGAAACAAGCGTTATCACTATTTTAGCTATAAATGGAATTGATGGTAAGAGAAAATCAATATCTATATATATGTATAAAAGAAAGTAAAAGAGTGCAAAAAAGGCAATAAAGGTAGGAGAGGTAATCGATATAAAGATGGGGTACCCGGACAAAGCTCCCCCTAGGACTAATGCTTTTAGTGTAAGACTAGTATTATACCCTCTAATTGATGTCTAATGAGTCATGGAAATCCTTAAGCACACGGTCCCAAACCTAAGGTCAACCGTGACTAATCCCACACTATACCCGACTCTAGACTTCTCTACGACCCTTGACTCTCGATGACCTGTCACCTAAGCCCCAGGGGAGTACTTCATACTAATGCCTAGCACTGTGTGAAATTGTATGGACTTCTAGGGATTCCAAGTGAAAGACCCTATCCCTAATTATAGTTCTAACCCTTTGGTCCAGGTGGAAGAAACCTAATCTAAGTTAAGCCCAAGTCCTAGGATTAACTCAACCCATCGGAAGGGAGTTCATCTTCTAGTACTTTACTCTACTTCGATCGCGATTAACTCTTAGGATACGGAGGTAGGAAAATTCACACCATAGGGGAAAGGGGACGTTCCGCTACCTATCAACTCACCCTCTCAACCCTCTCCAACCTTGTGTAGTCTAATCCTATAGAGGTTGTCACACTCTCAAAGGATAACCTACTTGATTCTTAACCCTAGTAATAGTGTGCATTTTTTTCTAATCCTATAGAGGTTGTCATAATAATGCGAAGTGTTATTATCTTGCAATGAGCATTGCTTTTATCAGATTTTATCACTAAATAGTGTGCATTTTTGAGCTTTTGTGCATTGTAGGGTTGTGAAGCTGATTTGGAGAAAAGTAACAAATTTATATCATGTTCGCCGTTGTTGGGGAGTTTTCGAACTAGGCAAGGAACACGGCACGAGCCTAGACTTGTGAATGTGTGCTAACCTCCTTTGGAGGGGCACAAAGGCAATCACATTCACAATAAATCTAACTTGTGTGGCATAGGAGAACTTCACCAATGAGGAGAATTGAAGTAATCGGCACGGTCTACCATTGATTGCGTGCCCAATTCAAAAGCCTCGATGAAGAATAATGAATTCGGGAGTGTTTCGACAAGAGTACTATAGCAACTTACTGTCCACAGTCTGCTGAAATTCAGTAAAATAGAGACTTTATAGGGCGTGTGGAAATTCCAGATGACCGTGTGAAACCCCTATTTCAGCGATTTAAAACCATGACTCAGCATTAGAAAAAGCTTTTTTGGATACTTTTTCTGGATTTTTTTGCCTACCTTTTGATCTAACTTCTGGAGGGTTGCGGCTAGGTTTTCGGAGAGGACTTTGTGGAGGTTTGGAGAGCATCATCGGCATTGACATCTGATTGCTTCCCCGCAAGTGTACGGGATCGCCAAGTAATACCCTGTGAGTGACACAGGGGTCGTATTCCACTGGGTCCAAGGAAGTACTATTACTCACCCTTCATCTATTTTCTACCCTGCCATTCAATATGAGTTGATAAGAAATAAAGAAAACAAATTAATTTAAACTAATCTTATGGCCTGGTAACTAGCACACGGATGTAAACAATCAAGGGAGTATCAAGCATGAGAAGGGTGTGTTTTGACAAGGAATCTACCTAGGGTTGTCATTTAGTCCAAAACAAGGATGATATAAAGATGCATTAATGATAGTTGAGACCTAGAGACCTCCTGAGTAGATTAGCCCCGATTTCTCGGTGACTAATCCCTGATCCCATACGAGTGTTAATCGGAATCTCTCCGTATTAACCCACCTACGATCGTAATGAGCTCTGTGAAGTCTCTAATAGGAGTAAACCTACTATCCTTGGGCTTAAACCTAGCAATGGAAGGCCACCGGCACCCAATTTCTCGGCGTGTCGGCACAAGAATCCCCTCTAAATCTCTCCAAGATCTAGTACACATGAGTAGGTCACATCTACGCATACAACTCATAAAAGAATTACGGATTTCTCCACAAATGTAATTCTAGACATGAAAGCATGAAAGATTGAATCTCAAACAACCATCAAACTAAATTAATAACAACATCCAAAGTTCATACATAAGATTAACCCTAGGGTTCATCCAAATCCAAACACAATGATAAGTTAATCCCTCATGATAAGGGACACTTAAACAACATGCAAGGAAGAATGAAACATAAAAGAAGCAATGAAAACTTCCTCTAGTTCTTGATCCCCTTGAATGGATGAAGCTTCAAAGGTTTGTCAATGGTGGCTTAGATCTTCACTCCAACTCCTTCTCCTTTGCTCCTCTCCCTCTTGGTGATGATGTGTGCTTGTTTCCCACTTGGATCCCCGCCGAAAGGTAGCCGGAAAGCCTCAAGATGAAGTGGTGGCGGCGGCCCAAAAGGCCAAGGAAAAGTCACCCTTGTGTGCCCTAAAAACATCTATATATATTCCCGCAGTATCCCGGGGTGGATAGATTGATCCTGGTGTGGATAGGTAGGCAAAAATAAGGCAAAACTTGGCTCATGTGGGGGGTGTATCCCGGGGTGGATAGGGGGCCGTGAACCTTAGTACAAAATCACTGTCTTTTGATGCTCACGGCCCCTTATACGGCCCCGTATGCTGCACTGTTCATTCTTATGCACTTCCATCATTTCCAACCCAAAAATCCTCAGGCGCAACAGCAACTACTACAGTAAATACGCTACAGTGCTCCATCTACAGTGCTGCGACGCCTGAATTTCATCCTTTTTCGCCCAAATTGGATTCTCGTGCTCCTCATGGCTCCCCCGTGTCCTACAACATAAATGATAGTCGATTAAGCACAAAATGGGCATCAATTCTTAACAAAATACATGCTAAGTGTACAAAATACGCATATTAAAACATATACATTTAGACACTTATCAAATATCCCCACACCTAAGCGTTTGCTTGTCCCCAAGCAAACAAATCATGAAAAATAAGGAGACAGATAAGTGGCTAAATGTATTATCTCTGGCTCGAATAAATATACGATTTTACAAGCAATGAATAATGATATATAGATGTTGAGTTACAATCAATAAGTACAACAAAAAGATCCTGTCTCACCTCTTATATGTCTGTGCAGTGTAAGTGAATCTTTTATCTCATTTGCCCTTTCTTGGTCTAGCCTACTGACTTCAATCAGTACAGCTCTAGATGCTAATCACTCCACATACAAGAATACTGGATCTTAAAATGCTAAGTGCTACCTCAATGAACAAGTAAGATCCTTCTAACTCCTGAAGTTGAAACTAAATCCCTATTCTTCTCAAAACATCAAGTAGGCAGTCTAAGTGATCACTAGAGTTTTATTTATATGTATATTCACTTTTTTCTTTTTTCTTTTTTTTTTCCGAGTCCGCCTAACATAGACTGCACAAAAATCTTTCTGGAGGGTGCACATGCTGGTTAGGCACAAGAGCCACCCAACTACTCGATTACAGTCTACTTAGACGCATTCATGCTTCATTAGCAGAGGAATACTGACATAGACTCTTTTTTTTTTTTTTTTTTTTTTTTTGCATATTCACCCTAGATCATGTCTTTAGACTACACTACAAGTTACAAAACTAGGACTAGCTTAATAAGGCTTAGAAGTTCTTAAGAGTTCATTGAAGGATAGAACTTAGTCTTCTAAGGCCAAGTACTCAAGGTTGTGTGTTAAGCATACAAGAGAGTTAAAGTAGTCAAGTTGGCTATTCCTAGGGCATCAACAAAAAATTCAGTGCACAAGACAATACTAGAAGTGAAACAGGATTCAATAGAGCACAAAAATATGTACCTCACATCAATCATTAGTTCATGCTTGAAGAATCTAACAAGAATGAACAAAGCCATCATTGATAACACTAGCATGTAAATATGGCCATAATATATGTAATACACCCATCCCCACACCTAGTGTTGTACATTGCCCTCAATGTACACTAATCATGGATAACATGGCAATATAATCAATAAAAACATTAGAGGAGGGCAAAAATGAACTTCCCTGGTTTATCTTGTGCAACTAGAGATGTGTGACCCAAACATAGAGTACGGCGAGCTATACATGTCGGGTCCAATCTCCATTGAATGCGGAGAAGCTCACTAAATTTCCCTTAATGCCCTACAAGGCAAAAAGGGCACATCATCATTCCACAAAATTCACAAAGGAGAGATGGGGAGTAATCATGCAAAGACTCAAACAAAACACAAAAATAACACAAAAGCTATAAACTAAAGTCTAAGACAACAAAACAAAGTGTCCATGCTAGTCCTTGTCGTTGATTGCTTGTCGATTCCTTCTTCCTCTACATTCCTACAAATCATGAAAAACCTAATCAAGCATAGAGGAAACCAAGACAAACAAAAATGTGGTGCAAAATATGGAGAAAATTTGGGTAAAATGATGAATAGTAACCATACGGCGTATGGTACTGTTCACTCCGAAAGAACCTCCCCAAAAAAATGAAAATCTAAAAATTTTTACATAAAATCAATTGAAAACTCATCCATAACCATCACACCACCAAAATCAAGCAACATGCTTGAAAACATCCACACAAAAGCTCCAAGAATGCAAGAAAAATGAAAAACATAAAGTTAGGGCATCAAAGAGCTTACCGACGAAAACTTGAGAAAACTAGAGTTAAGCTCGAAGAAAACCATTAGATCGACTTCTCAAAGAGGTTAGGAGGTGATCTAGGAGAAGAAATGAGAAGATTTGGCCAAGATTTGGTGGAGAAAGAAAAGAGAAAATCGTGTGGGAAGAAGGAGAAATCAAGAGAAAGAGAGAGGGTGGCAAGAACTTAATGTGTTACAGTATCCATACGGCCCCCTTAAGGGCCGTGAGGGGGGCCGTATGCCCTAGGCAAAACTCACTGGATGGGGGCAGACGGCCTCTCAAACGGCCCCTTGAGGCTGTGAGGACCTGGAAAACTCTGGAAACCTTTCAAATGCAACCCAAAACACCAAATGAAGGCCATGAATTGATTAAGAACACCTCCAACTTGAAAGAAATGCTTAAAAACTCGATCTAATGCATGACATAACATCAAAAATATGCTTCTCAAGATGGTTAATAATTAAAACACAAAAAACAACGATGAGAAAAATGTACAATGCAAACAAGCATGGACTTATTCAAACAAACAAAAATACGAAAGAAACACAAATACACAAAACACACTCAACTAAAAACACAAAAAGAAGATAATGAAGAAATTTGAAGCTTGGGTTGCCTCCCAAGAAGTGCTTGTTTAACGTCATTAGCTCGACGTACCTTATTCTTACCTAAGGAGGCTTGAAAAGGGTGTGTTCATCCCGGCTAGAAGTGGCATAAGAACTACCAAGAAATACGAACCATACCTTCCGGGATGATGCAAATTTGAAGGTCAAGCATGAGTCACCTTTTGGCCTCCATGGGAAAAGCTTGGGACGGGCATTGTGCAACTTAAACTTGGGCGGATCCTTAGATGGCTTGAACCTCCTCCCCGCTTCTTCTTTGGTCCCGGCAAGTATTCCTTTGAGTACCCCATGACAAAATTGCTTGGGCCTCCATGGAAAAAGCTTTGGTCGAGAGTTATTCAAGCTCGGCACAAATGGGTCCATGGATGGTTTCCACCTCCTACCCACATCTTCTTCCTCGACCCATGTAGAATTGCCTTGAGCTACCCATAAGTGTTGTTTGGGTCTCCAAGGGAACAAATTTGGTTGAGAACTTGTCAAGCCTTGCATAGGTGGATCAAATGGAGGCTTCAACATCCTATCCACAATTTTTTTCTCAACCTTGTTGTGATAAACTTCAATTGCCCATAAAATTTGCTTAGGCCGCCAAGGAAAAATTTTTGGTTGGGAATTGTCGAAGCCCGGCATTGGTGGGTTCAAGGATGGCCTTAGCTTCCTACCCACATCATCAAATACAATTCCCAGAATTTTCTTTCTGCACTTGAAAATTATTGATTGGTTGATGGAATGATCAATGTTGAGGCAAGTAGTGTCTTCAAATGTGGTCGATTGAGCTTCTTCCACTTCCTCACATTTTTCTATGGCCATGTTGTCATCCTCCCCTCTTTCATCTTCAACTTCACCTTGAGTTGGAACATCTATCATTTGCTCACAAGGTATTGAGGGTATCTCAATTGCTTTCTCAACCTCCAACACCTCAATATCAACTTCCACCTCAAATTCACCTTTGCTCTCTTCCCAACTAGTGTTGCTAGGAAGACTTCCTAAATGTCATTCTGAATTGGCCTTGGCAAGTTTCCCAACTTGATGTTCAAGTGATTGCACCGAGGCTTGAAGATTTCTCAGGATGGACCCAAAATCATTTAATTGGACATTCACTTTCCCAAATTGTGTTTCCATACTGCTAGTTACGCTGTTGAATCTTGATTTGGTGCCAATCATGAACATAGCAAGCACATCTTCAGTGGTGAACCTCTTCTCTTGCATGGGTTGTCGCACTTGAGGGTTTTGAGGGGGGGCAGATTTTGGTTGTTGTTGCCCTTGATTCCATGAGAAGTTAGGGTGGTATTTCCTCCCCGGATTGTAGGTAGAACTGTACAGGTTTCCTTGTGGCAATCCTTGGTAAGGGTGCTCCCAATGTTGAATATGATGATGTGTTGAAAAATTTTGGTGCCCTTGCCAATATGGATAGTTGTCATTATTGTGTGGATTGCATTGGCGTGCTTTCATGGCAAGGAACTTTTCTATCTTCTCTTCAAGTGCAAAGATTTTGGCGGCCAACAACTTTTCTTGGAAATCCATGGCCCAGTGTAAATAATAAAAAAAAATAAAAACAATAAGTTAACAAAGAAAATAAGCAAGAAGTAAAATAAATAAATATGCACAAAACGGTAAAAGACACATACAAAGACAAATATTTACAAAGCAAATGACTAGAGCAATAGACTACAAGCTTTCCTAATATTCCTTGAATGTCCCCGGCAACGGTGCCAAAAACTTGATTGCTTCCCCGCAAGTGTACGGGATCGCCAAGTAATACCCTGTGAGTGACACAGGGGTCGTATTCCACTGGGTCCAAGGAAGTACTATTACTCACCCTTCATCTATTTTCTAGCCTACCATTCAATATGAGTTGATAAGAAATAAAGCAAACAAATTAATTTAAACTAATCCTATGGCCTGGTAACTAGCACACGGATGTAAACAATCAAGGGAGTATCAAGCATGAGAAGGATGTGTTTGGACAAGGAATCCACCTAGGGTTGTCATTTAGTCCAGAACAAGGATGATATAAAGATGCATTAATGATAGTTGAGACCTAGAGACCTCCTGAGTAGATTAGCCCCGATTTCTCGGCGACTAATCCCTGATCCCATACGAGTGTTAATCGGAATCTCTCCGTATTAACCCACCTACGATCGCAATGAGCTCTGTGAAGTCTCTAATAGGAGTAAACCTACTATCCTTCGGCTTAAACCTCGCAATGGAAGGCCACCGGCACCCAATTTCTCAGCGTGTCGGCACAAGAATCCCCTTTCAATCTCTCCAAGATCTAGTACACGTGAGTAGGTCACATCTACGCATACAACTCATAAAAGAGTTACGGATTTCTCCACAAATGTAATTCTAGACATAAAAGCATGAAAGATTGAATCTCAAACAACCATCAAACTAAATTAATAACAACATCCAAAGTTCATACACAAGATTAACCCTAGGGTTCATCCAAATCCAAACACAATGATAAGTTAATCCGTCATGATAAGGGACACTTAAACAACATACAAGGAAGAAAGAAACATAAAAGAAGCAATGAAAACTCCCTCTAGGTCTTGATCCCCTTGAATGGATGAAGCTTCAAAGGTTTGTCAATGGTGGCTTAGATCTTCACTCTAACTCCTTCTCCTTTGCTCCTCTCCCTCTTGGTGATGATGTGTGCTTGTTTCCCACTTGGATCCCCGCCGAAAGGTAGCCGGAAAGCCTCAAGATGAAGTGGTGGCAGCGTCACAAAAGGCCAAGGAAAAGTCACTCTTGTGTGCCCTAAAAGCATCTATATATATTCCCACAGTATCCCGGGGTGGATAGATTGATCCTGGTGTGGATAGATAGGCAAAGATAAGGCAAAACTTGGCTCATGTGGGGGGTGTATCTCGGGGTGGATGGATGGATCCCAGGGTGGATAGGGGGCCGTGAACCCTAGTACAAAATCACTGTCTTTTGATGCTCACGGCCCCGTATGCTGCACTGTTCATTCTTATGCACTTCCATCATTTCCAGCCCAAAACTCCTCAGGTGCAACAGCAACTGCTACAGTAAATACGCTACAGTGCTCCATCTATAGTGCTGCGACGCCTAAATTTCATCCTTTTTCGCCCAAATTGCATTCTCGTGCTCCTCATGGCTCCCCCGTGTCCTACAACATAAATGATAGTCGATTAAGCACAAAATGGGCATCAATTCTTAACAAAATACATGCTATGTGTACAAAATACGCATATTAAAACATATACATTTAGACACTTATCAACATCGACGTCCGATGGCAGCACAAGACCACGACCAAACTTTACACGAGGTGGTTATCATCTATGCTTTCAATTTGTATTTACTTTCATAGTTTGATGGATTTGTATAGCTCCATGAGGAGCAAAACCCCTTATGGGTATTCTGACACAACCTTTTGCGTGCGTACCGCAAGTGCAAGGCCTTGTCGAAGTAATAAAAGTTACCCCGGTGAGTGGGTAGTCGAATCCACAGGGAAATAGGGATTTAAATTACGAGATATTGCTATTGAGTCGTGTGATGTACGAAAAGAAACAATGATCGGAGTGATGAGTGAATTTATGGGAACTAGAGTAGATGCAAAGCAAATAAATCGAAAGATGAAAGAGAGAAAAGTGCAAGCAACGAGTAAAAAGAGAGAGACTAGTAATAAGTGAAAATAGGGTATCCGGATAAGTTACCTCTAGGACTTTTGCTTCTAGTGCAAGACTATGCTATTATACCTTCCTATTGATGTTAATTGAGTCGAGGAAAATCCTGAAACACACGGTCCCAAATCTAAGGTCAACCGTGGCTAACCTCAACACTATGTCTCGGCAATAGGATTCACGTCAACCCTTCACTCTATTGATTGCTCAACTAAGCCCCAGGGGAGTATTTCTACCTAAGCCTAACACTATGTGGGATTGCTTTAAGCTCTAGGGACTCCTAGTGATAAAACCTGTTCCTATGTGTGATATTTCTAACCCTTTGGTCCAGGAGGAAGAACCATTGTCTAAATTAAGCCCCAGTGCGTAGGATTCACGTCACCCCAAAACCTTGGGGGAGTTTGTCTACCTAGCACTTCACTCTATTTCGACCTCTAATGACTCAAGGAATCGGAGGTAGGGAGAAATCACAACGGAAGGGAAAGGGGTACGGTGCTACCTCACAACTCTCCCTCTCAACCCTCTTCAATTTTAAGTAGTCTAATCCTATAGGAGTTGTCACACCTCCAAAGGATAACCTAGATTGTTCTCAATCCTTAGTGTCACGGATAAGAGAAAACAATAGCACAAGAAATCTAAAATTGAAACTCGAATTTATTCATCAATTAATGGAAAAGCATAATAACAATGTCAAAGAAACATAATTATCCTAGAGTTTTACTAGTCCGAATACCCACGAGGGGTTTAGCTCCTCATGGAGCTATACATGTTCATCAATTTATGAAAGAAAGAACAAACTAAAGACATCAATGAAAACCACCTCGCGTATGGTGTGGCCGTGGTCTTGTGCGGCCGTCGAACGTCAGTGACGATGCCGATGACGCGCTCCAATCCTCCACAAAGTCCTCTCCGAAACCCTAGCCGCCCTCTCCAGAAGTTGGGCAGAAAGATAGGTCAAAAGATTCTTCAAAAAGTCTCCAAATCGGCTTTTTATAGGCTGAGTGCGGCTTTAAATTTGAAGTTATCGGGAATTCACACGGCCGTGTGGAATTTCCACACGCCCGTGTGAAGTTTCTGGCTTGTTGGAAAATCAATCCACACGGCCATGTGTTAATTCCACACGCCCGTGTGACGTCTCTGGTTTGCTGGAAAATTAGTTCACACGGCCGTGTGTTAATTCCACACGCCCGTGTGAATTCTCTGGATCCTTGACTCTTCGGCAGAAGTGCACAGTAACTTGCTACAGTGATTCGCTACCGTAACAAGCTACATTGTTGCTACAGTAACTCTCCGAAATGCTCCCGAATATGTTGTTTCTTCATCGAGGCCATTGAATTGGGCACACAATCAATGGTAGATCGTGCCTATTGCTTCGAGTCTCCTTCTTGGTGAAGTTTTCCTAAGCTACACGAGTTAGACTTGTTGTGAATGTGACTGCCTTTGTACCCCTCCAAAGGAGGTTGGCACACACTCACAAGTCTAACCTCGTGCCTTGTTCCTTGCTTGGTCTGAAAACCTCCCAACAACGGCGAACACGACCTAACTTCGTTCTTCTTTTCCAACTTAGCTCCACGAAACCTACAATGCTCAAGAATACACAAATGCACACTATTTAGTGATAAAATCTGATAAAAGTATGTTCATTTGTAAGATAATAACGCTTCGCGTTACTACAACACAAGCACTTATCAAATCCCCCCACACTTAAGCTTTTGCTTGTCCTCAAGCAAAATAGAACGTGAAAGTACTTGGGAAGAACAATTGAAAGTGCTCGGCCTTAGGTTCACCAAAAGTATGCAAAAGAAGCATTCTACAAGTAAGGGGAAATCAAAACATTGCATAAGGTTATCATTGCTCTAGCTAAAAACTCGAATCAAAAAGGAAGAAGAACTCGAAAATGTGTAGTGTGTGTGAACTCACTCAAGACAACCAACGAGTACTCCTCAAACTTTTGTTAACAAGGACTTATTTATATACGAAAAGCAAGAAAGGAAGTAGTAGCTTCACACAACCTCGAAGGTAGCCCTTTCCTAGGCGGCCGCCAAAGGTGGCTTTCACACTTTCGAGGAGGTAGCTCTTTCTACCGGGGTAGTAGCTTTCACGCATCCCATGAGATAGCTCTTTCTCTCATTAGGGCATAACTTGTATCCGACTTATGAGAGTAGCTACATACTTCATAGGTGGTAGCTCTTTCCACCCCAAATGCATAAAACAAAGCAAATATTCACAAAGTCATATATATATATATATATTTTTTTTTTTTCTTTTCTTTTTCTCTTTTCCATATATTTTTTTTTTCATATATATATATATTTTTTTATATGCATTTTCCAAAGTAAAACTAAGAACGATGATAAACTTGTCCTTAAAAACTTCAAGATTGAGTTTCCAAAAGATTCCAAGAGTAAGTTGTGCAATATGAGAATATCGAGCAAAAAATTCCTAAAATTCAAGTAGAAACTAGAGCATGATAGGATACAATGTTAAAAATTCTCATAAACTATAAGAATACAACCGTTGCAACTAAGGTGAACTGCCATAGGCTACATGAACATGATCAATTGACCGCACAAGTAAAGGTGTGTGTAATGTGTGTGTAATGTGAATTCTCCCCCCCACACTTAAGATGTACATTGTCCCCAATGTACGCATGCAAGCATTATAACCAATAAAACAATGAAGAACAATTAGTGTGGAAGTTGCAATTGAAACATTACTCCCCTGAACTCCAAGTGTTGCGTTTGATGGAGCTAGGTCATTGAGAGTTGAGTCTCAATGGTTTGTGGAGCACACACGGTCCAATGACCGTGCCTATGACAATTCCTCAATTTCCTTAAATCCAAGACCATCTGCACACATACGCAAGGGTTCAGTATAGCTCAAAATAAAGCTCGAGTATATAAAGATATGATAATGAAGTACAACTCGAGACAAAACAAATAAAAACATACCCAGAAGGAGAGTCCTTTCTGGGTACTACAAGTCCAATAAAAATAAGAAAATAAAAGTGCAATAAAAGAAAGATAAAATCTACGACGCCTCAGCGTCGGTGTCCTGATGTGTATCCTCTGGTGCTGCTGCTGCTGCTGCTGCTGCTGGTGAATCTGATGCTGATGGAGATGGAGGCGGAGTCGGTGAGGGAACCCGTCGGGGTCGCACCACAGATCGCTCAAGCAACTGAATCACTGTGGCAAGCTGTGCTGATAAGTGAGCGAACTGTGATGCCTGAGTAGTCCTTAACTCGGCAAACCCTGCTGCCTGTGCGACCCTCAGCTCGGCTAACTCCTGCTGCATGATACCTACAGCATTCTCGAGGCGCTCGAACCTGTCCTGTCCTCGAGAAGGAGAAAAGATACGCACTGGAGGTGGCTCCGGTGCTGTGGGTGGTGCCTCGGCCTCTGCCCCTGTCTCTGTGTCCACTGGTGGTGGCTCTAAGGCTGCCTGTGAGCCCTCGGCCTGCTCTGTCTGGAGAATGGTCCATGTATATACTCCTGGCCCTGTCCTGCGGATCATCCCCATCATCCTCAGTGTATCTGTGCCCAGAGGGATCGGTATACTGGTCTTCTCTGCCCCTTATACCCCGTCTCGGAGACTCATCCCTATCAGGAGTCTCGAAATGTAGGGTCCTGCAAAGATCACTCCAACCCTAGTGTACTGGCCCTGATGGCGCAAATACTCTGCTAAGATGTGCCCTAAATGGAGTGGTACCCTCTGAGCCATCGAATATAGATAAAGAAGCTCCTGGCGACTCAGAACCCCAGTGCTATCACCTCGGCCACTCACTGATCTACTAAGAATGGCATGTAAGTATCTGTAGGCAGGGCGAGACAAGCACGTGGCCTTTGAGATCCCTGGCTCATACTGGCCTTCTCCGCACAAATCTCTGTATGCCCTATGCGGGGTAAGACTGCCCGGGTAGTCTGTAGGAAGATCCCTGTACTCCTCGGTCTGTGTATAGGCCTCATCGTATAGTCCCAGATGGATCGAAAACTGGGTCAAGCTGAAGCTGAAATGATGGCCTAATACCCTGAACTGAATGGTATCAGGAGTGGAAAAATCCCTGTATGATCTGTCAAACTCAAATGAAGCCAGGAACTCCAGTGTCACCCCTCGAATGGCTGGGTCTCTAATCCTCAATAATCTCCTCCAGCCACCCACCGAGAGTAGCTCCTCAACCTCCTCGGCAATACCGTCACCCCCCTGGATCTCTCTGATAATGCTCAGGTCGGGGTATCGTGACTGTCCGAAACGGAGTGTGGATAATCTATCAAACCTGGTCTGGTGCTCAGGTATACTGAACTCTGTCTCCTCTGGAGGGGGTGTGGGCTCACGGGGTCGCTTCCCAGCCGACTTCTTGGACCTGGAAATCATATCTGCCAGATTGAAAAGAGAATTTATCAAAAACATTAAAATATAACAATCTGCAGAAATCCACACGGCCGTGTGTTAATTCCACACGCCCGTGTGGATCATCGAGCGGGCAGAGCATAACGGCCGCGGGGCCAAAATTCCAAAATTAACAATCTAATTCGTTCCAATTCATTCCTAAGCATACTCGCATACTCATTAATCATTCAATATAGGTGAAATCATCAAAAAGAATGAATTAAGTTGAGAATTGACGGAGAAGAAGGCTTTGAAGTCCTTACCGACGGAGTGGATGAAGAAATATTAAGAACCGGCCGGAAAACTACAATAAAAGCCTTAAAAATCCTCTGAGATGGTTGGGGAACTAGTGGAGAGAGTAGAAGGAGAGTTTAGAATGAAAATGGAAGAGGCACGAGTGAAAACCAAAAGAAATCGCGCGGCTTTTGGAGTTCTGGGAATTCACACGGCCGTGTGACAATGCCACACGGCCGTGTGCCTCTGAAATTAGGGTTCACAGGGGCCAACACACGCCCCTGTGTGCATTCTGTTTACTCTCTGGCTACCCCACACGGCCGTGTGGAAATTCCACACGGCCGTGTGCCTTCACAAGGATATCCACAGGGGCTGGTACACGGCCCTGTGGCTTCTCGGGAAAACACAGAAGCTCTTTGAAAAATATCACACGGCCGTGTGTTAATTCCACACGGCCGTGTGCCCAACCTGGCCAAGAACACAAGGCCGGTCACAGGGGCCAACACACGCCCCTGTGGCCTCTCTGATTTGCCCGAAAAATCTAAGTGTTTCACACGGCCGTGTGTTAATTCCACACAGCCGTGTGCCAATCACAAGCTCTTCCACAAGGGCTGTCACACGCCCCTGTGTTTTCTCGGGAAGAAGGGATTTTTCTGCAGAGTTTTCACACGGCCGTGTGTTAATTCCACACGGCCGTATGCCTTAGCACAGTGGCACTCACAGGGGCATCCACACGCCCCTGTGAACTCTCTGGAAAAGAGTTGAAGTTCTGCGAAAATTCACACGGCCGTGTGTTAATTCCACACGGCCGTGTGCCCCTTCTGAAGTTTTCACAAGGGCAAAGTCACGCCCCTGTGTCTTCTCTGGTTGAGCTCCAATTGGTAACACACGGCCGTGTGTTAATTCCACACGGCCGTCTGTTTTCTCTGGTTTACTTAGAAAATTTTACAGACTCTCAGAAAAATTCAGAAACTCTTTAAAAATACTTAGAGCCTGTAAAAACCATAAAATTACGACCAGAAACCAAAGAAAACACACTCAACCAACCTAAACTTCATCAATTATTGTTAAGGCACACGAAATTCATCAAAAACCCACAAGAAAATCGCAGCGTAAGCACATGAAAAATTCAGGACACCAAAACTAAGACTTTTTATTCAATCTAAAGCTAACTAGGTCCTAGAAAAACTGTAAAGCCTTGGGTTGCCTCCAAAGAAGCGTTTGTTTAACGTCACTAAGCTTGACGTACCTGGCTTACCTTACGGAGGTTCATGAATGGAAGTTGCCCTCTTCCCTACAACCTGGAAGGATGCATTACATAACCTTTGTAGAGTAGATGGGGAGTTGTCGAGTTTGTTACCACAAAAGGGTGAATCACCCTTACTCCTTGAATGTTCATTTCCCTTGTTGTTAGGGTTCTTCTTGTGGCGTCTTTTCGACCTTTTCATCCTCCGAAGCATTTTCTTCATACACTCCGTTTTTGCTTGAAGTCATCCTTGATTAGACCAATGGAGAGCACTTCTTCTTCAATCTCCAAGTCTTGGTCCGGCCACCCTTCATATGGATCCGGGTTCATCATTTCCTGCACATAATTATCTATTAGTTCATCGGTGGTGTCAAGGAAATATAAAGTGTCATCAAAATCGAGAGAGTGTCTCATGGCTTCGGCAAGTCGGTATGTGAGCTTGTCTTCTCCTACTCGCAATGTGAGCTCCCCGCCGTCCATGTCGATCAAGGCCTTGGAAGTATGCAAGAATGGCCTTCCAAGGATCAATGGAACCTCGACATCCTCATCGACATCCAACACTACGAAGTCAACAGGAAATATGTATTTGTCGACTTTCACCAACACATCTTCCACAATCCCTCTCGGATGCCTCACTGATCGGTCCGCGAGTTGAAGTGTCATCCGAGTGGGTCTTGGCTCGCCCAAGCCTAGCTTTTGGAAGAACGTGTAAGGCATGACATTGATGCTTGCCCCTGAGTCGGCCAATGCCATCTCTTCACCCATGTTGCCAATGTTACATGGTATTATGAAACTCCCGGGATCTTTTCTTTTGCTAGGCATGTTCTTTTGCAATACGGCCAAGCAATTGGCATCGAGTATCACAGATGCACTCTCCTCCAATTTCCTCTTGTTGGTTAGGAGGTCTTTCAAGAACTTCGCGTACTTAGGCATTTGGGCTAATGCTTCCGCGAATGGTATGTTGATGTGCAACTGTTTGAAAATTCCCAGAAATTTCTTGTATTGTTCATTGTCTTGGTCATTCTTTAATCGTGAAGGATAGGGGATCCTTGGCTTGTAGGGTGGGGATGCCACCTCTTTTTCCTTTGTTACTCCTTCCTCTACCTCCACTACCTCGGGTGTCTCTTGGGCCTTCTCTAGAGGGAGATTTCTCTCGACCTCTTTCCCATTCCTCAAGGTGATTGCTTTCAATTGTTTCCTCAGATTTGTCTCCGTATTACTAGGCAAACTCCCTTGAGGCCTTTCAGCTAATGTCTTCGCAATTTGCCCCACTTGATTCTCCAAATTATGTAAGGAGGCGGTATGATTGCGAAGTGTAGCTTCCACCGACTGGAATCTAGCTTCCGATGAAGAAACAAACCGTGTGAGAGCTCTTTCTAGATCAGTCATCTTTCCTTCTATCCCTGTCACTCGGCTTTCTAAATTCGGTGCTTGTTGGTTCTGAAATCCTGGTGGTGTGTTATTCTTTTGTTGTGACTGTCCTTGGTTGCTCCATGAGAAATTTGGGTGATTCCTCCACCCTGGATTGTAAGTGGCACTATACGGGTTACCTTGGCCTTGTCCTCTGTAGTTATTTCCCACAAAATCAGCCTGCTCCACCGTACTAGCGCCCCCAATAGCAATCGGACAATCACTTGAAGCATGACCTCCCCCACAACTGTTACATGTAGTGATGGCCGCAACTCTTGGTGAAGTTAGAGCGTCCAACTTCTTACTCAATGATTCTACTTGTGCCACCAAAGATGTAACTGCATCAACATCATGAATTCCGGCTACCTTCTTTCTGTCCCTTGTGTTCCATTGATAGCTATTCATCGCCATATCTTCAATAAGGTGCCGGGCTTCATCGGGGGTCTTGCCTCCCAGAGTCCCTCCTGCCGCTTGATAAGTGCTTGTGTTGTAGTAACGCGAAGCGTTATTATCTTACAAATGAACATACTTTTATCAGATTTTATCACTAAATAGTGTGCATTTGTGTATTCTTGAGCATTGTAGGTTTCGTGGAGCTAAGTTGGAAAAGAAGAACGAAGTTAGGTCGTGTTCGCCGTTGTTGGGAGGTTTTCAGACCAAGCAAGGAACAAGGCACGAGGTTAGACTTGTGAGTGTGTGGCAACCTCCTTTGGAGGGGCACAAAGGCAGTCACATTCACAACAAGTCTAACTCGTGTAGCTTAGGAAAACTTCACCAAGAAGGAGACTCGAAGCAATAGGCACGATCTACCATTGATTCTGTGCCCAATTCAATGGCCTCGATGAAGAAACAACATATTCGGGAATTACTGTAGCGGATTACTGTAGCAAGTTACTGTGGACTTCTGCCGAAGAATCAAGGTTCCAGAGAATTCACACGGGCGTGTGGAATTAACACACGGCCGTGTGAACTAATTTTCCAGCAAACCAGAGATGTCACACGGGCGTGTGGAATTAACACACGGCCGTGTGGATTGATTTTCCAGCAAGCCAGAAACTTCACACGGGCGTGTGGAATTAACACACGGCCGTGTGAAGTAATTTTCAGGAAAGACAGAAACTTCACATGGGCGTGTGGAAATTCCACACGGCCGTGTGAATTCCTGATAACTTCAAATTTAAAGCCGCACTCAGCCTATTTAAAGCCGATTTGGAGACTTTTTGAAGAATTTTTGGACCTATCTTTCTCCCTAACTTCTGGAGAGGGCGGCTAGGGTTTCGGAGAGGACTTTGTGGAGGATTGGAGCGCGTCATCGGCATCGACACCGACGTTCGACGGCCGCACAAGACCACGGCCACACCATACGCGAGGGGGTTTTCATTGATGTCTTTATTTTGTTCTTTCTTTCATAAATTGATGAACATGTATAGCTCCATGAGGAGCTAAACCCCTCGTGGGTATTCGGACTTGTAAAACTCTAGGATAATTATGTTTCTTTGACATTGTTATTATGCTTTTCCATTAATTGATGAATAAATTCGAGTTTCAATTTTAGATTTCTTGTGCTATTGTTTTCTCTTAGCCGTGACACTAAGGATTGAGAATAATCTAGGTTATCCTTTGGAGGTGTGACAACTCCTATAGGATTAGACTACTTAAAATTGAAGAGGGTTGAGAGGGAGAGTTGTGAGGTAGCACCGTACCTCTTTCCCTTCCGTTGTGATTTCTCCCTACCTCTGATTCCTTGAGTCATTAGAGGTCGAAATAGCGTGAAGTGCTAGGTAGACAAACTCCCCCAAGGTTTTGGGGTGACGTGAATCCTACGCACTGGGGCTTAATTTAGACAATGGTTCTTCCTCCTGGACCAAAGGGTTAGAACTATCATACATAGGAACAGGTTTTATCACTAGGAGTCCCTAAAGCTTAAAGCAATCCCACGTAGTGTTAGGCTTAGGTAGAAATACTCCCCTGGGGCTTAGTTGAGCAATCAACAGAGTGAAGGGTTGACGTGAATCCTATTGCCGGGACATAGTGTTGGGGTTAGCCACGGTTGACCTTAGATTTGGGACCGTGTGTTTCAGGATTTTCCTTGACTCAATTAACATTAATAGGAAGGTATAATAGCATAGTCTTGCACTAGAAGCATAAGTCCCAGAGGTAACTTGTCCGGATACCCTATTTTCACTTATTACTAGTCTCTCTCTTTTTACTCGTTGCTTGCATTTTTCTCTCTTTCATCTTTCGATTTATTTGCTTTGCATCTACTCTAGTTCCCATAAATTCACTCATCACTCCGATCATTGTTTCTTTTCGTACATCACATGACTCAATAGCAACTTCTCGTATTTTAAATCCCTATTCCCTGTGGATTCGACTACCCACTCACCGGGGTAACTTTTATTACTTCGACAAGGCCGTGCACTTGCGGTACGCACGCAAAAAGGTCGTGTCAAGTTTTTGGCGCCGTTGCCGGGGAATAGGCGTATTTTTTTTATACTTGTTTTTGCTATTTTAGTCATTCATTTCGCTGTCTATTTCACATTTTCTCTATCTATCACTATTCTCACCAATTCTTTCTTCGCTAATTGCAGTTTTACCGAGGAAATGTTTAACGCAAGCGAAGCTTTTGATACACTTGTGGGCCTAGTTGAGGAAGTAAAGCAGAAAATGCAGTTGTTTATCGCCCGACCATTTCCAAGTTATACTGAGTATGATCAATCAGTGAAGCATCCTTGCACAGAAATAGTGAACAGTATCGATCAATTCTACAAGGAGCAGAACATGAATTATGAATTGGGCGGTGTGTTGGATGAATTTGATAAATCAGCCCTAGCTTCGTCAAAGGGTGACACAGAAGAAACCCTTGAGAAGGTTCTCACACAGTTTGAATCAGGTTATTGGGAACATAAGCAAGAAGTCTTTTCAATGGGAATCGCAAACCTAATTGAGGAAGCTTGTGAATTGGGGGTTAAGTTGGGATTCCAAGACCAACTCAAGGAGTATGGTCCAGAGAAGGTATCAGGTTGCGTTAATAAACCACAAGATACTAAATTTGAAGAAAATGATAGACTAAAGGGGGACCGACTTCGACCATCCATTGATGAGCCACTCGAGTTAGATTTGAAAACACTTCCAGAACACTTAGAATATGCATTTTTGGCAGAAGGAATGAAATTGCCCGTGATCATAGCATCGAATCTTTCTCGGGAGCAAAAAGATAAACTGGTGAACATGTTGAAAATACACAAGTCTGCGTTAGCATGGAAAATCGCAGACCTAAAAGGAATAAAGCCCTCATTTTGCACACATAAGATTTTAATGGAGGATAGCTTCAAAACGGTAATCCAACCTCAAAGAAGACTAAATCCAAACATGAAAGAGGTTGTGAAGGCAGAGGTGGTGAAACTCTTGGATACAGGAATTATTTACCCAATCTCCGATAGTGCTTGGGTAAGCCCAACTCAAGTGGTTCCGAAAAAAGGTGGGATGACAGTAATTAAGAATGAGAAGAATGAGCTCATCCCAACCAGGACATTTACGGGATGGAGAGTTTGCATTGATTACAGAAGGTTGAATGATGCAACCCGAAAGGATCATTTTCCGTTGCCGTTTATTGATCAAATGCTGGAACGATTAGCAGGGCATCAGTTTTACTGTTTTCTAGACGGAATGTCAGGATACTTTCAGATTCCTATTGCTCCGGAAGATCAGGAGAAAATGACTTTTACTTGTCCATATGGAACGTTTGCATACAGACGAATGCCGTTCGGGCGATGTAATGCACCTGCTACATTTCAACGCTGTATGACTGCTATTTTTGATGATCTAATCGAAGACATAATGGAGGTATTCATGGATGATTTCTCTGTGTTTGGTGACTCCTTTGATATATGCTTAAGAAACTTGGAACGAGTGCTGAAAAGATGTGAGGAGACAAATCTCATGTTAAACTGGGAAATGTGTCACTTCATGGTTCAAGAAGGTATCGTTCTCGGTCACAAAATTTCTAGTGTGGGTATGGAGGTGGATAAAGCAAAAATAGAGGTCATAGATAAACTTCCTCCGCCAATAAATGTCAAAGGAATCCGAAGTTTTCTGGGGCATGCAGGTTTTTACAGGCGGTTTATTAAGGATTTTTCAAAGATCACTCAGCCGTTGACCAAGCTTCTCAAAGAAGATGCTCCATTTGACTTTGGGGAAGATTGTGCAGTAGCTTTCAAGGTCTTAAAAGAAAAATTGGTTCAAGCTCCGATTCAAATCACCCCGAATTGGGATGAACCATTTGAGCTAATGTGCGATGCTAGTGATTATGCAGTTGGAGCAGTCTTGGGGCAAAGGAGAGGTAAGCAATTCCAACCCATCTATTACGCAAGCAAGACTCTCACATATGCCCAAGAAAATTACACTACAACAGAGAAGGAATTATTAGCAGTGGTATTTGCACTCAATAAGTTCAGATCATATCTCATTTTATCTAGAGTTATTGTATTCACAGACCATTCAGCTCTCCGCTACATCATGAACAAAGTTGATGCAAAACCAAGATTAATCCGCTGGATACTGCTCTTACAGGAGTTTGATATGGAGATAAAAGATTAGAAGGGAACCGAAAATGTTGTGGTGGATCACTTGTCACGACTAGAGGGTAGCACTGGACAAGAGCCATCAAGCAAGGAAATTAATGACTTCTTCCCGGAGGAGCACTTGTATTCAATTCAGAAAACGACTTCATCAGGTGACAATCCATGGTTTGCGGATTTTGCTAACTATTTGGCAGGGAAGGTGCTCAAACAAGGGCTCACATTCCAGCAAAAGAAGAAATTCTTTAGTGATTTAAAGAATTATTTCTGGGACGATCCGTTCCTCTTCCGTATTTGTGCAGATCAAATAGTTCGGAGATGCGTATCGAGGGAGGAAGGATGGGATATTCTTGCTCACTGTCATTCAGGGCCAGTTGGGGGCCATTATGCATCAAGTAGGACTGCCGAAAAAGTCTTGGCGGCAGGATTCTATTGGCCAACTCTCTTTCGAGACGCACACCAGTTCGTTCTTCGATGTGACAATCGTCAGAGGGCTAGAAATTTATCTCGGCGGGATGAGATGCCTCAGAATCCTATACAATTCTGCGAAGTATTCGATGTCTGGGGCATTGATTTCATGGGACCATTTCCAAAGTCTAACGGGAACCAGTACATATTAGTAGCAGTTGACTATGTCTCCAAATGGGTGGAAGCACAAGCATTGCCAAGTAATGATGCTAGAACGGTGGTGAAATTTTTAAAAAGGTTATTCACTCGATTTGGAACTCCGCGAATCATCATTAGTGACCGAGGAACCCATTTCTGTAATGCTCAATTAGAAAAAGTGTTGAAAAGATACGGGGTACGCCACCGCCTTGCCACTCCATATCATCCTCAAACTAGTGGTCAAGTGGAAGTCACCAATAGAGAACTCAAGAGAATCTTGACCAAATATGTGGAACAAGGAAAGCGAGACTGGTCAGAACGATTGGATGACACACTATGGGCCCATCGCACAGCGTACAAGACACCCATAGGCACCACTCCGTATAATCTAGTCTACGGGAAGTCATGCCATCTACCCGTGGAACTTGAACATAAAGCATATTGGGCAATTAAAGCAATGAACTTCGACTTAAGAAGAGCTGGTGAACAGAGGCTACTTCATCTTAATGAACTCGATGAATGGAGATTGAAAGCATATGAGAATGCCAAAATTTACAAAGAGAAGATTCGAAAATGGCATGACAAGCATATCAAATTACCTAAGGAATTCAAGGTCAGTGACCAAGTCCTACTATTCAACTCCCGATTACGACTCTTCCCCGAAAAGTTAAAGACTAGATGGTTTGGCCCGTACACAGTCACTCAGGTATCACCCCAAGGTTCAATTGAGATTACTCATCCGGAGAAGGGCACGTTCAAGGTAAACGGACACCGGTTGAAACCATACTTTGGTGGAGAGGTTTGCAGGAACGACAAAGAAATATTTTTCCTTCAACCGCCTTGAGGTAAGCCAGGTACGTCAAGCTTAGTGACGTTAAACAAGCGCTTCTTGGGAGGCAACCCAAGGCTTTACAGTTTTTCTAGGACCTAGTTAGCTTTAGATTGAATAAAAAGTCTTAGTTTTGGTGTCCTGAATTTTTCATGTGCTTACGCTGCGATTTTCTTGTGGGTTTTTGATGAATTTCGTGTGCCTTAACGATAATTGATGAAGTTTAGGTTGGTTGAGTGTGTTTTCTTTGGTTTCTGGTCATAATTTTATGGTTTTTATAGGCTCTAAGTATTTTTAAAGAGTTTCTGAATTTTTCTGAGAGTCTGTAAAATTTTCTAAGTAAACCAGAGAAAACACACGGCCGTGTGGAATTAACACACGGCCGTGTGTTACCAATTGGAGCTCAACCAGAGAAGACACAGGGGGCGTGACTTTGCCCCTGTGAAAACTTCAGAAGGGGCACACGGCCGTGTGGAATTAACACACGGCCGTGTGAATTTTCGCAGAACTTCAACTCTTTTCCAGAGAGTTCACAGGGGCGTGTGGGTGCCCCTGTGAGTGCCACTGTGCTAAGGCACACGGCCGTGTGGAATTAACACACGGCCGTGTGAAAACTCTGCAGAAAAATCCCTTCTTCCCGAGAAAACACAGGGGCGTGTGACAGCCCCTGTGGAAGAGCTTGTGATTGGCACACGGCCGTGTGGAATTAACACACGGCCGTGTGAAACACTTAGATTTTTCGGGTAAATCAGAGAGGCCACAGGGGCGTGTGTTGGCCCCTATGACCGGCCTTGTGTTCTTGGCCAGGTTGGGCACACGGCCGTGTGGAATAAACACACGGCTGTGTGATATTTTTCAGAGAGCTTCTGTGTTTTCCCGAGAAGCCACAAGGCCGTGTACCAGCCCCTGTGGATATCCTTGTGAAGGCACACAGCCATGTGGAATTTCCACACGGCCGTGTGGGGTAGCCAGAGAGTAAACAGAATGCACACAGGGTCGTGTGTTGGCCCCTGTGAACCCTAATTTCAGAGGCACACGGCCGTGTGGCATTGTCACATGGCCGTGTGAATTCCCAGAACTCCAAAAGCCGCGCGATTTCTTTTGGTTCTTACTCGTGCCTCTTCTATTTTCATTCTAAACTCTCCTTCTACTCTCTCCACTAGTTCCCCAACCATCTCAGAGGATTTTTGAGGCTTTTATTGGAGTTTTCCAGCCGGTTCCGAATTTCTCCTCATCCACCGTCGTTAAGGACAACAAATTTTTCCTCTCTACTAATCCGGTTTTAAATCGTTTATGACAATTATTTCGGCTGTTTTGCATGATTAACTTAGCTACTAATGAGTTTACAGAGGTTCTTAAGCAAAATTTGGTGTGACTTTGGAGCTTTGATTCTCAACCTTGCGTCCATGACCGCCCGATAATCCACATGCGCGTGTGGGAATTACACACGGCCGTGTGGATCCTATCAGGACGTATCAATATAACAAAGTGACTAATATTCTTTTAAAACTACTTTTCAGGAATGGCACCCAGGAAAGACACCAATAAAAGAGCGCGAGAACACTCTCCAGAGCCGATCAAAGACATCCCATCTGAACACCAAGAAACATATAGAAGATTGGCGAAACTCAAAATGGGACAATCTCGATATTTGGACATAGAATGTGTAAGACCAGCTGATTGGGGTATTGAAATGGCGGAAGAGATTGAAGAGCTTGTTGCAGTAGGAAGTTGGAAGAGCTTGCTGACAATCCGAGATCCAGCAAACCATTCGCTTACTCTAGAGGTGCTCTCATCATTCAAATTCAACAAAGCAAGTAAAGAGTCGATGAGCGCCAAATCTATACAGTTTCGGGCATATGGGCATGAGTACAATTTGTCTGTGACACAGTTTTCCATTTACATGGGGATGTACGACGAAGAGTTCACAAAAACAGAGGAGTACGAGAACCTTCCAACTGATTACCCCGGAAATTTGACTCCTCAAAGAGCTTACACAGCATTATGTGGACGAGGGAACTATGAGCCAGGTGTATCAAAAGCTACTAGTCTATCACGACCGGCTTATAGATACATTCATGCCATTCTGAGTAGGTCAATAAACGGCCGGGGCGACAGTACAGGAGTTCTTAGTCGGCAGGAACTCCTGTACTTATATTCAATGGTACAGAAGGAGCCACTCCACATTGGGTACATACTTGCCGAATCCATGCGTCATCAAAGTCAGTACCCCAGGCTTGCGACGATTTTTGCAGGACCATACATCACAAGACTTATGAAGGAAATGGGTCTCCGGGCTGCAATTAGAGGGATAGAAAAGACAGTCACACCTTCTCCAATCGACTTGGAGATGTTGAGACAGATGGTCATGGCCAGGAAGCATTACCAGCATTACACCTTATACTGGCCCGATGCTTACCTACACGAGGGCTCACAGGCAGCCTTAGAGCCACCACCAGTGGACACAGAGACAGGGGCAGAGGCCGAGGCACCACCCACGGCACCAGAGCCACCTCCAGTGCGTATCTTTTCTCCTTCTCGAGGACAGGACAGATTCGAGCGCCTCGAGAGTGCTGTGGGTATCATGCAGCAGTAGTTAGCAGAGCTGAGGGTCGCTCAGGCAGCAGGGTTTGCCGAGTTGAGGACTACTCAGGCATCACAGTTCGCTCACTTGTCGGCACAGCTTGCCACAGTGATCTAGTTATTTGAGCGATCTGTGGTGCGACCCCGACAGGTTCCCTCACCGACTCCGCCTCCATCCCCATTAGCATCAGATTCACCACCACCAGCAGTAGCAGTAGCAGCACCAGAGGATACACATCAGGACACTGACGCTGAGGCGTCGTAGATTTTATCTTTCTTTTATCGCACTTTTATTTTCTTATTCTTGTTGGACTTGTAGTACCCAGAAAGGACTCTCCTTCTGGGTATGTTTTTATTTGTTTTGTCTCGAGTTGTACTTCATTATCATATCTTTATATACTCGAGCTTTATTTTGAGCTATACTGAACCCTTGCGTATGTGTGCAGATGGTCTTGGATTTAAGGAAATTGAGGAATTGTCATAGGCACGGTCATTGGACCGTGTGTGCTCCACAAACCATTGAGACTCAACTCTCAATGACCTAGCTCCATCAAACGCAACACTTGGAGTTCAGGGGAGTAATGTTTCAATTGCAACTTCCACACTAATTGTTCTTCATTGTTTTATTTGTTATAATGCTTGTATGCGTACATTGGGGACAATGTACATCTTAAGTGTGGGGGGGGAGAATTCACATTACACACACCTTTACTCGTGCAGTTAATTGATCATGTTCATGTAGCCTATGGCGGTTCACCTTAGTTGCAACGGTTGTATTCTTATAGTTTAGGAGAATTTTTAACATTGTATCTTATCATGCTCTAGTTTCTACTTGAATTTTAGGAATTTTTTTGCTCGATATTCTCATATTGCACAACTTACTCTTGGGATCTTTTGGAAACTCAATCTTGAAGTTTTTAAGGACAAGTTTATCATCGTTCTTAGTTTTACTTTGGAAAATGCATATAATAAAAAAAAATGGAAAAGAGAAAAAAAAAGAAAAAAAAAATATATATATATATATAAATATATGAGTTTGTGAATATTTGCTTTGTTTTATGCATTTGGGGTGGAAAGAGCTACCACCTATGAAGTATGTAGCTACTCTCATAAGTCGGATACAAGTTATGCCCTAATGAGAGAAAGAGCTATCTCATGGGATGCGTGAAAGCTACTACCCCGGTAGAAAGAGCTACCTCCTCGAAAGTGTGAAAGCCACCTTTGGCGGCCGCCTAGGAAAGTGCTACCTTCGAGGTTGTGTGAAGCTACTACTTCCTTTCTTGCTTTTCGTATATAAATAAGTCCTTGTTAACAAAAGTTTGAGGAGTACTCGTTGGTTGTCTTGAGTGAGTTCACACACACTACACATTTTTGAGTTCGTCTTCCTTTTTGATTCGAGCTTTTAGCTAGAGCAATGATAACCTTATGCAATGTTTTGATTTCCCCTTACTTGTAGAATGCTTCTTTTGCATACTTTTGGTGAACCTAAGGCCGAGCACTTTCAATTGTTCTTCCCAAGTACTTTCACGTTCTATTTTGCTTGAGGACAAGCAAAAGCTTAAGTGTGGGGGGATTTGATAAGTGCTTATGTTGTAGTAACGCGAAGCGTTATTATCTTACAAATGGACATACTTTTATCAGATTTTATCACTAAATAGTGTGCATTTGTGTATTCTTGAGCATTGTAGGTTTCGTGGAGCTAAGTTGGAAAAGAAGAACGAAGTTAGGTCGTGTTCGCCGTTGTTGGGAGGTTTTCAGACCAAGCAAGGAACAAGGCACGAGGTTAGACTTGTGAGTGTGTGCCAACCTCCTTTGGAGGGGCACAAAGGCAGTCACATTCACAACAAGTCTAACTCGTGTAGCTTAGGAAAACTTCACCAAGAAGGAGACTCGAAGCAATAGGCACGATCTACCATTGATTGTGTGCCCAATTCAATGGCCTCGATGAAGAAACAACATATTCGGGAGCATTTCGGAGAGTTACTGCAGCAACAATGTAGCTTGTTACTGTAGCGAATCACTGTAGCAAGTTACTGTGCACTTCTGCCGAAGAATCAAGGTTCCAGAGAATTCACACGGGCGTGTGGAATTAACACACGGCCGTGTGAACTCATTTTCCAGCAAACCAGAGACGTCACACGGGCGTGTGGAATTAACACACGGCCGTGTGGATTGATTTTCCAGCAAGCCAGAAACTTCACATGGGCGTGTGGAATTAACACACGGCCGTGTGAAGTAATTTTCAGGAAAGACAGAAACTTCACACGGGCGTGTGGAAATTCCACACGGCCGTGTGAATTCCCGATAACTTCAAATTTAAAGCCGCACTCAGCCTATTTAAAGCCGATTTGGAGACTTTTTGAAGAATCTTTGGACCTATCTTTCTCCCTAACTTCTGGAGAGGGCGGCTAGGGTTTCAGAGAGGACTTTGTGGAGGAGTTTAGCTCCTCATGGAGCTATACATGTTCATCAATTTATGAAAGAAAGAACAAAATAAAGACATCAATGAAAACCCCCTCGCGTATGGTGTGGCCGTGGTCTTGTGCGGCCGTCGAACGTCGGTGACGATGCCGATGACGCGCTCTCCAGAAGTTGGGGAGAAAGATAGGTCAAAAGATTCTTCAAAAAGTATCCAAATCGGCTTTTTATAGGCTGAGTGCGGCTTTAAATTTGAAGTTATTGGGAATTCACACGGCCGTGTGGAATTTCCACACGCTCGTGTGAAGTTTCTGTCTTTCCTGAAAATTACTTCACACGGCCGTGTGTTAATTCCACACGCCCGTGTGAAGTTTCTGGCTTGCTGGAAAATCAATCCACACGGCCGTGTGTTAATTCCACACGCCCGTGTGACGTCTCTAGTTTGCTGGAAAATTAGTTCACACGGCCGTGTGTTAATTCCACACGCCCGTGTGAATTCTCTAGATCCTTGACTCTTCGGCAGAAGTGCACAGTAACTTGCTACAGTGATTCGCTACAGTAACAAGCTACATTGTTGCTACAGTACTCTTCGAAATGCTCCCGAATATGTTGTTTCTTCATCGAGGCCATTGAATTGGGCACACAATCAATGGTAGATCGTGCCTATTGCTTCGAGTCTCCTTCTTGGTGAAGTTTTCCTAAGCTACACGAGTTAGACTTGTTGTGAATGTGACTGCCTTTGTGCCCCTCCAACGGAGGTTGGCACACACTCACAAGTCTAACCTAATGCCTTGTTCCTTGCTTGGTCTGAAAACCTCCCAACAACGGCGAACACGACCTAACTTCGTTCTTCTTTTCCAACTTAGCTCCACGAAACCTACAATGCTCAAGAATACACAAATGCACACTATTTAGTGATAAAATCTGATAAAAGTATGTTCATTTGTAAGATAATAACGCTTCGCGTTACTACAGCACAAGCACTTATCATATTCGGACTTGTAAACCCTAGGATTATTATGTTTCTATGACATTGTTATTATGCTTTTTCATTATTGATGAATAAAACTGAGTTTCAATCTTAATTTCATCTTGTATTGTTTTCCCTTAGTCGTGACACTAGGGTTGAGAACAATCTAGGTTATCCTTTGGAGGTGTGACAACTCCTATAGGATTAACTACTTAAGATTATGCAAGCATGCATGTATGTGGGGCGATCATGCAATCATGCATGTGTGGCGATCATGCAAACAGACACCAATGTCTATTCTTACATTTACAATTACTTCACAGTGGAATGGTATCATTGGAAGTATGTGAATCCAATATCCTCTATTCCTGACAGTGAGAAGCCATTTGATGACAACTGTCAACTATGAATTAGGCCACTAATATCAAAGAAATGGCTAGACCAACCAAGAATGAAGAGAATCAAGTCACAAGGGTTTGATGTTTGCAAATTACATTGTAGCCGGTGCCATCAAGCTTGACATAATCATCGATCATATCATGCAGTCATAGTGAACTGACCATGATATACATAATGGTAGCGTACGTTATTTGATTTTGCTTTTCACATGTTTGTAAGCATAAACTTTGTATTATTTTCGTTTCCTATGTATAAATCCTTTTTGCTGTATAGTTTCTATCGTTAATGTGTACTAAATCTGAGTTCCTGTGTATGATTTCGGTTTGTTATGTATGATATCCAACTTCCTGTGTAAGTTTTCACGTTACTATATAGTATATTTGTTATCATGTGTAGTGTTACCTATGTTTTATATCATTTTGGTGTGTATTACTTATGTTTCTTATGTATTTTCAACGTTTTCCTCTTCAGCAAATTATGTTTACTGTACAATTTCAAGTAAGCTGCACAAAGTTTTCATTTTGTTATCATGTGTAGTTAACGATTTTCTTTTGTATTTACATTTTGGATTGCAAAAGTAATTGCATAACAAATTTTTTCATTGACAAAAAAATATAGGAAATAAAATACATTTTATTGTTCATATAAGTTGGAAATACATTATAAATTATTTGGGCCTTCTTCAACGTTTACAACATCTTTGCTCTTAGCATTTTCAAAGCCCTGTATAGTTACATCTGAAAAATCGTTTCAGTCCACTTTGGTCTCATTTTTCATAGTGCTAGCAGTCTCCTGCCTCGCCTTATCTTGCCTTACTTCAGCGTCTGTAGCATCTTCAGCAATAGTGGTGTCCTTCTCCCCGGCGGCGTCTTTCTTCATCCTAGTGCTTCGTATAATATTTTTCCGCTTTGCGTCGACAAGTATTTGGGTGATATAACAAAGACGGAGGATTGGGACATCCGACTGTGGTATGCATAATTCTTCCCAGTTAGAAAGCTATTCTATATAGTGCATGCAAAACATGGGACAATCAATGGACCCTGGTGCTTACTTGGAGTAGTTCCACACATGCTCCAGTGGGAGGTGTCGAAATAATTTATGGCCTGTGTTAACCTTGATGTATAGTTCAAAGAGATCCTGCTAAAACATTAAATAAAACTTGTTTGTTACTAAATAAGAGAGCATACCACAATTCCAAAATATATTTAAGTCACTTAAAATGTCTATGGCGTTAACATCATAAATGTCTGACATGAGTGATGAGTAGTGTATATACTTTTGTTTCTCAATGTCCAAAATGAGCAAATGGTAATGACCATGAAGGACAATTGACATAAGTACAAGCTCAGCTGTCTTGTGGCCGTATATGACACTTCTGTCATGTACAGTTCTTGTTCCGCTGCAAATTGGAATTTTTGCATAGCAAGTGCTAGGGGTAGCGTGACAACAACACGGCTCTTGTATACCAAGGGATTTGTTAGAAATTCCACATGGAGCATGAGTACGAGGGCATCCAATACATCATCAGAGACATTTTTTTTCCCTTCGAGGAGGACATACAGGTGGTGACGGGTGGTATAATAGTACTCATTATCATCCCTCGAAATGACAGAGCTATATAAAAAAAGTACATAAGATTACATAGTAAATAAAAAGTTTACACAAGAAATGTATATTTTACGCAAAAACTACTATTTATACATAGGAAAATAATAGTGTACATAGGAAACTAAAATTTTACACAAGAAACATATATTATACATAGGAAACTATAAATTTACATAGAATAATATAAAATTTACACAGCAGATAGCATCATAATATTTCACATGTGTGATAAAGGCATGATTTCGTAATATAAATTATCTACATTATACAATAAAAAAAAATTACCTGTTAACATGTGTGTTCAGGTATATGGAGACGCCTAAGCCTTCCAAAACCAGGGTAGTTTTTCTTCCGTGGCAAGAAGCCTGATTAAGGTTTCTTTTGATCCTCATAGTACACATGCCTTTTCAACAAGTTTATTCTTCTGTGTTGGGACCCTCTTCCTTGGAGCTCTCTTTGTTGGTGTGGTACTTTGGTGTTTTTCCCTTGTTTGTTTCTTTGTTATCTCAGTTGTTTTAGTTGTTTTCTCATTGTCATTGGTTTGGGGGCTTCTTGACGAGCGTTTGGCGATGTTTCGATGGTTAAAAAGTGGTTTCCAAGGTGAGCACGATCATTCTTAGGCAATGTTTTCCCCTGATTATCTCATGAGAGTCTGTGGTTTGAAACACAAAATTTCATCTCCAGCACACCTTGCTTAATGTGAAGGAGAAGGTGGAGGTCCAGCCAAATGAGTCTTCCTCCATCTAAGGAGTGCTGAATGACACTTCCCCTAGCAGAAAGCGACTTTCTAGTCCTTGAAACTTCCTCTCTTTGATAGTGAAGCTTTCCCTTTGATGATCTAACCCTTCCCTCCTTCTCTAGCCCAACAATGTCGCCTCTATAAGATGTCTTCATTCTTCCTTTTCTTCTCTTCAAGTTCTGGCCAAAGGTCCCCAAAACATAGCCTAGAAATGTTCTTTTATACCCCCAGCATATACTGGTCGTATAAGGGTCATATGGATGTGAAGTGGAACCCAAAATCTTTAAGACCAGAGGCATATCGGGGTCAATAGTGGCCAGCAATGAGGCCGTATGACTTGAACCCACTTTTTGTCCCGAAAATTCTAGAGATACTACAGTAAGCTTACTACAGTACTCCAGCCACAGTAAATATGCTACAATGTGTGACCTATTTTTCTTCTCTTTATTGCCCTAATTTTGTCCTCGTATTCTCTATGGCTTCTCCATGCCCTACAAAGTAAATAACACTCGATTAAGCATATGACGTCCATCAATACTCAACAAAATACATTCTATGTGTACAAAATATATATAATAAAATATATATACATTTTGACACTCATCAAAATATCCCCACACCTAAGCTTTTGCTTGTTCCCCAAGCAAACAAATCATTAAAAAAAAAGAGAAAGATAAGTGGCTAAATATACTATCTCCGGCTCAAGTAAATATAAGATTCTACAAGCAATGGAAAATGACATACAAATGACACGACCCCTTGCGTGTATCCCGCAAGTGCACGGGTTTGTCGAAGTAATAAATTTACCTTGGTGAGAAGGTAGTCGAATCCACAGGGAATAGGGAGATAGAATATAAGGTTTCACTAATTAAGCTATGCAGAATACGGAGAACGAAAATAAGATTGATGAGTGAAAATAATGCAAAGCAATAAACTAAATAGAAAGATGGAAGAAAGAAGTGCAAGTAGGAAAATCAAGAAGGACTAACAATGAGTAAAAGGGGGGTATCCGGACAAGCTACCTCTTGGGTCTATGTTTCAAGTGCAAGACTATGATATTATACTCTCCTATTGATGTCAATTGAGTCGAGGATATCCTAAGACTCACGGTCCCAAACCTAAGGACAACCGTGACTAACTCCAACACTATGCCCCGGTATTAGGATTCACAACACCCTTCACTCTGTCACCTAGATGACTAAGCCCCAGGGGAGTCCATCTGCCTAAACCTCACACTATGTGGAATTGCATTATGCTCTAGGGATTCCTAGTGATTAAACCTGTTCCTATACGTAATTCTAACCCTTTGGTCCAGGTGGAAGAATCCTAGTCTAGATTGAGCCCCAGTAAATAGGATTCACTACAACCCTCCACTCTATTACTTGCGTAACTAAGCCCTGGGGGAGTTTATCTACCTATTGCTTCACTCTATTTTGACCGCTATTAAATCAAGGAATCGGAGGTAGGGAGAAATCACATCGAAGGGGAAAGGGGTACATTGCTACCTCACAACTCTCCCTCTCAACCCTCTTTAATCTTGAGTAGTCTAATCCTATAGGAGTTGTCACACCTCCAAAGGAAGGCCTAGATTGCTCTCAACCCTAATGTCACGTTTAAGGGAAAACAATATGAAAGGATAATCAAGATTAAAAACTCAATTTTATTCATCAACGATGGAAAGCATAATAATCAATGTCAAAGAAACATAAGAAACCCTAAAGTTTACAAGTCCGAATACCCCACGAGGGGTTTAGCTCCTCATAGAGCTATACATGTTCATCAACGTGAGAAATAAAGCATAAAACATAGACATCAATGAAAAACCCCCTCGAATTAGTGTGGCCGTGGTCTTGTGCAAACGTCAAACCTCCAAATCGATGCCGACGACGCGCTAGAACCTCCACGAAATCCTCTCCGAAACCCTAGCCGCACTCCAGAAAGTTGGGGAAAAGATAGGTCAAAAGATCCCTCAAAAGGTTGCAAAAATCCCCTTTTATATTGTTGAATCGCGGCTTTAAAATTGGACTTATCGGGGGCTTCACACGGCCGTGTGGAATTTCCACACGCCCGTGTGAAGCTTCTGTCTCGGCTGAAAAATTAATTTCACACGGTCGTGTGGAATTTCCACACGCCCGTGTGTCTTCACTGGATGGCTGAAATTGCAAAACACACGGCCGTGTGGAATTTCCACACGCCCGTGTGACTTCTCTGTCTGGCTAGAAATTGGCTCACACGGCCGTGTGGAATTTCCACACGCCCGTGTGACTTCTCTGGAACACTAATCTTCAGCTGAACAGGCTTGGTAACTTGCCGAAACGCCTCCCGGGTCCATTGTTCTTCATCGAGGCCATTACTTGGGCACACAAGCAACGGTAGGTCACGCCGATTGCTTCAAGTCTTCTTCTTTCGCGAGATTCTCCTAAGTAACACGGATTGGACTTGTTGTGAATGTGACTGCCTTTGTGCCCCTCCAAAAGAGGTTGGCACACATCGACAAGTCCAAATACGTGCTTCGTTCCTTGCTTGGTCCGAGAACATCCCAACATTGGCGAACACGACCTAATTTCATTCTTCTTCTCCAATTAGGCTCCACAATACCTTCAATGCACAAGAGAACACAAATGCACACATTTAGTGATAAAACCTGATAAAAGGTATGCTTAATGTAAGATAATAGCGCTTCGCGATACTATAACACAAGCACTTATCAAACCCCCCCACACTTAAGCTTTTGCTTGTCCTCAAGCAAAATAGAACGTGAAAGTACTTGGGAAGAACAATTGAAAGTGCTTGGCCTTAGGTTCACCAAAAGTATGCAAAAGAAGCATTCTACAAGTAAGGGGAACTCAAAACATTGCATAAGGTTACCAATGCTCTAGCTAAAAACTCGAATCAAAAAGGATGAAACCTCGAAAATGTGTTAGTGTGTGCGATCTTACTCAAGAGAACCGACGAGTACTCCTCAAACTTTGGTTAGAAAGGACTTATTTATATACAAAAACAAAAAATAGTGGTGGAAGTAGTAGCTTCACACATCCTTGAAGGTAGCCCTTTCCTAGGTGGCCGCCAAAGGTGGCTTTCACTCTTTCGAGGAGGTAGCTCTTTCTACCGGGGTAGTAGCTTTCACGCATCCCATGAGATACTCTCATTAGGGCATAACTTGTATCCGACTTATGAGAGTAGCTGCATACTTCATAGGCGGTAGCTCTTGCCACCCCAAATGCATAATTAAAACAAAGCTAATATTTACAAACTCATATATTTTTTCTCTTTTCATTTTTCCATTTTTTTTTTCCTTATATATGCATTTTCCAAAGTAAAACTAAGAACAACGATAAACTTGTCCTTAAAAACTTCAAGACTGAGTTTCCAAAAGATTCCAAGGATAAGTTGTGCAATATGAGAATATCGAGCAAAAAAAAAAAATTCCTAAAATTCAAGTAGAAACTAGAGCATGATAGGATACAATGTTAAAAATTCTCCTAAACTATAAGAATACAACCGTTGCAACTAAGGTGAACCGCCATAGGCTACATTAGCATAAGCAATTGAACGCACAAGTAAAGGTGTGTGCAATGTGAACTCCCCCCCACACTTAAGATGTACATTGTCCTCAATGTACGCATCTAAGCACAATAATAAGTGAAAACGATAAAAGCAATTAGTGTGGAAGTGGCAATTGAAACATTACTCCCCTGAACTCCAAGTGTTGCGTTTGATGAAGCTAGGTCATTGAGAGTTGAGTCTCAATGGTTCGTGGAGCACACACGATTCCATGACCGTGTCAATGACTATTCCTCAAAATCCTTACATCCAAGTCCATCTGCGCACACATAAACGAGGGTTCAGTAAAGCTCAATAAAACTCGAGTATATAAAATGTAAAGCAATGAATACAACTCAAGATAAAAAGAAAAAGCAAAATAAAAGCTATACTCAGAAGGAGAATCCTTTCTGAGTACTACAAGTCCAAAATAAAGTAAAGATATACATAAATGACAAATAAAAGAAAAGAATCTAAAATCTAAGACGCCTCAGCGTCGGTGTCCTGAGTGGTGGCCTCTGGTGCTGCTGGAGGCTCTGGATCTGCTGGTGATGCTGGAGCTGCTGGTGCTGAGGGAGATGGAGGTGGTGGAGTGGACACTCGAGGTCGGACCACGAAGGAGGAGGAGGTGACAATCTGCTCGAAGATCTGTCGCAAGCTCTGGAACTGCGTCATCACCTCCTGGTGCTGTGTAATCTGTGTGGCCCTAACCTCGGCCACCTCGGTCTGTAGGATCCCCACTGCGCTCTCGAGGCGCTCCAGTCTGTCCTGGCCTCGAGATGGTGAAAACATCTGCACCGGAGGTGGCTCCGGCGCGGTGGGGGGTACCTCGGTCTCTGTGTCCTGCGGGGGTGGCTCCAATGCTGCCCGGGACCCCTCGCCCTGCTCTGTATGGGGTATAATCCAAGTATACGTCCCTGATCCTCCTCTGCGGATCATACCCATCATCCTCAAGGTATCTGTGCCCAGGGGAACTGGTACACTCGTCTTCTCTGCTCCCCTGACTCCATCTCTGAGCCCCAGGCCAATGAGAAGTCTGGTGATGTAGGGGCCTGCAAAGATAACTCCTACCCTGGGGTACTGGCCCTGATAGCGAATGTAGTCGGCCACAATGTGCCCAGGTGGAGTGGCTCACTCTCCACCATCGAATACAAGTAGAGGAGCTCCTGGCGACTCAGAACACCAGTACTGTCTCCCCTGCCACTAATAGATCTGCTCATAACTGCGTGTAGACATCTATAGGCAGGTCGAGAAAGGCATGAAGCCTTGGAGACACCCGGCTCGTACTGACCCTGACCACAAAGTCTGCTATACGCCTGCTGCGGTGTCACGGTACCCGGGTAGTCTGTGGGGAGCAATGAGTACTCCTCTGTCTCAGTGTATGCCTCATCATATAGACCCATCCCAATCGAAAACTGGCTCATACCGAGGCTGTAATGTCGACCGAGGGCTCTGAACTGAACTGTGGTGCCCTCGGTGAAACTGCTGTACCCCCGGTCGAACTCAAACGACGCCAGGACCTCTAAGGTGAGCGGTCGGATCACCGAGTCCCGGATAACCATCAATCTCTCCCAGCTACCGACTGAGAGCAGCTCGCCAATCTCATCTGCGACGCTGTCTCCCCCCTGAATACTCCTCACTATACTCAAATCCAAATATCTCGTCTTTCCAAAACAGAGTCCTGATAAACGCTCGAACCGAACCTGATGCTCGGCTATACTGAACTCTGTCTCTGCTGGAGGAGGTGTGGGCTCACGTGGGCGCTTCCCTATCGATTTCCTGGGTCTAGAAGACATTCCTGTAAGATTGGAAAAGAAAACAATCAAAAACAGTTCAAAATAACCAATCTGCAGAAATCCACACGGCCGTGTGTTAATTCCACACGCCCGTGTGGAGTTTCTGACGGGCAAAGCATCACGGCCGTGGGGTTAAAAATCCACAATTTACATCTAAATTCGTTCTAATTTCATTCTAAGCATGCTCGTATGTAATGTAAACATTCAAACCAAGCAAAATTGTATAAAAGAACGAATTGAATCAAGAATTGACGAAGAAAAAGGTACTGAAGGTCTCACCGGCGGTGAAGATGAAAAACAAAGTAATACGGCCGGAAAACTCGAACAAATTCCTTCAAAAACCTCAGAGAAAGTCGGGAAAGTGATAGAGAGGGTAGGAGAGAAGTTTAGAGTGGAGAATGAAGAGGCACAAGTGATTTCTATAAGAAAAACGCGCGGCTTTTGAAGTTCTGGAAATTCACACGGCCTTGTGAAGTAACCACACGGCCGTGTGCCTCAGAAATTAGGGTTCACAGGGGCCAACACACGCCCCTGTGCGCACTCTGGTCATTCTCTGAACTACCTCACACGGCCGTGTGTTAATTCCACACGGCCGTGTGCCTCCACAGGGGTCTACACAGGGCCACCCACACGGGCCTGTGGACTCTCGGGAAAACACAGACGCTCTCTGAAAAATTTTCACACGGCCGTGTGAAACATCCACACGGCCGTGTGCCCAACTTGGCCAAGAACACAAGGCCGTCCACAGGGGCACCTCACACGCCCCTGTGGCTTCTCTGACTCGCCCGAGAAACAATAAATGTTTCACACGGCCGTGTGAATAATCCACACGGCCGTGTGCCTTGACAAGCTCTCCCACAGGGGCTCACACACGCCCCTGTGGTTTCTCGGGATGAAAGGGAATTCCTGCAGAATTTTCACACTGCCGTGTGGAAATCTCACACGGCCGTGTGCCTTAGCACAGTGGCACTCACAGGGGCATCCACACGCCCCTGTGGACTCTCTGGAAAAGAGTTGAAGTTCTGCGAAATTTCACACGGCCGTGTGTTAATTCCACACGGCCGTGTGCCCCTTCTGAAGTTTTTCACAGGGGCAAAGTCACGCCCCTGTGTCTTCTCTGGTTGAGCTCCAATTGGTAACACACGGCCGTGTGTTAATTCCACACGGCCGTGTGTTTTCTTTGGTTTACTTAGAAAATTTTACAGACTCTCAGAAAAATTCAGAAACTCTTTTAAAACATTTAGAGCCTGTATAAACCATAAAAACACGACCAGAGACTATCGAAAACACACTCAACCGACTCAAACTTCGTCAATTAACGTTAAGGCACACGTAAATAATCGAAAATCCACATGAAAACTCAGTATATGCACATGAAAATTGGGACACCATTGCTAAGACTTTTATTCAACTCTAAAACTAAACTAGGTCCTAGAAAAACTGCAAAACGCTTGGGTTGCCTCCCAAGAAGCGCTTGTTTAACGTCACTTAGCTTGACGTACCTGTCTTACCTTACGGAGGTTCATGAGTGGAATTTGCCCTCTTCCCTATAATTTGAAAGCAAGCATTGCATAATCGTTGCAAGGTAGAGGGAGAATTATCGAGTTTGTTACCACACATGGGTGAAACACCCTTACTCCGTGAATGCTCATCCCCTTTCTTGTTGGGGTTCTTTTTGTGGCGACGTCTCGACCTCTTCAATCTCCGAAGGACTTTCTTCCTAAGCTCCTTCTCCTTCTTGATGTCTGTTTCAACTGAAACAAGCGCGAGCACTTCTTTCTCTTCAGTCTCCATGTCTTGGTCCGGCCACCCTTCATATGGATCCGGGTTAAACATATCCTGCATATATTCATCAATGCAATCATCAGTGACATCAAGATAATATAGAGCATCATCAAAATCAAGAGAATGTCGCATGGCTTCGGCGAGGCGGTAAGTGAGCTTGTCGTCCCCAACCCTAAGTGTGAGCTCTCCACCGTCCATGTCTATCAAAGCTTTGGAAGTGCGCAAGAACGGCCTCCCAAGGATCAGCGACACCTCGACATCCTCGTCTACATCGAGCACTACAAAGTCGACCGGGAAAATGTACTTATCCACTTTCACCAACACATCTTCAACAATACCCCTCGGATGCCTCACCGATCTATCCGCAAGCTAAAGTGTCATCCGGGTAGGTCTAGGCTCGCCCAAGCCTAGCTTTTGGAAGAACGTGTAGGGCATGACATTGATGCTTGCCCCCGAGTCGGCTAGTGCCATCTCCTCACCCATATCACCAATATTGCACGGTATGATAAAACTTCCGGGGTCCTTCCTCTTGCTTGGCATATTCTTCTGTAGCACTGCCGAACAGTTTGCATCGAGGATGACGGATGCACTTTCCTCTAACTTCCTCTTATTGGTCAAGAGGTCTATTAAGAACTTCGCGTACTTGGGCATTTGGGCTAATGCTTTCGCGAATGGAATGTTGATGTGCAATTGCTTGAAGACACCCAGAAATTTCTTGTATTGCTCATTGTCTTGGTCATTCTTCAATTGTGAAGGATAGGGAATTCTCGGCTTGTAAGGTGGGGGTGCCACCTCTTTCTCCTTTGGTGCTCCATCCTCTATTTCCACGACTTCGGGTGAGTCCTTAGTCTTCTCAAGAGGGAGATGTCCCTCAACCTCCTTACCACTTCTCAAGGTAATTGCCTTTAGTTGTTCTCTTGGGTTGGTCTCCGTATTGCTAGGCAAACTACGTTGAGGTCTCTCCGCCAAAGTCTTCGCAATTTGCCCTACTTGGTTGTCCAAGTTGTGTAGGAAGGCGGTGTGATTACGAAGAGTAGCTTCCACTGATTGGAACCTTGCGTCCGAAGAAGAAACGAACCGTGTGAGGGCTCTCTCTAGGTCAGTCATCTTTCCCTCCAACCCGGTCACTCGGCTTTCTAAATTCGGAGCTTGTTGACTTTGAAAACCCGGTGGTGCACTATTTTTGTTCTGTTGTGACTGTCCTTGATTGCTCCAAGAGAAGTTCAGATGGTTCTTCCATCCCGGATTGTATGTACCACTATACGGGTTGCCTTGGCCTTGTCCTCGATATGAATTTCCCACAAAATCGGCCTGCTCTACCGCACTAGTGCCTCCAATAGCAATAGGACAATCGCTTGAAGCATGTCCTCCCCCACAACCGTTACAAGTAGTGATGGCCGCAACTCTTGGCGAAGCTAGAGCATCTAGCTTCTTACTCAACGATTCCACTTGTGCTGCCAACGATGTAACCGCATCAACCTCATGAATTCCGGCAACCTTTTTCCTATCCCTTGAGTTCCATTGATAGCTATTCATAGCCATCTCCTCTACAAGGTGCCGAGCTTCACCGGGAGTCTTGCTTCCAAGAGTCCCTCCGGCCGCCGCATCTAAGAGTTGCTTTGTACTCGGATTCAACCCGTTGTAAAATGTGTGAATAATCATCCACTCGGGAAATCCATGTTGCGGACATTTGCGAAGGAGCTCTTTGAACCTGTCCCATGTCTCGAATAGAGACTCCAATTCCATCTGTACAAAGGAAGTTATCTCATTCAGGAGTCTTGCAGATTTCCCCGGTGGAAAGTATCTAGCCAAGAATGCCTCGCCCATTTCCTCCCACGTAGTAATGGAGGCTCTAGGTAATGAGTGCAGCCAATGCCTTGCTTTTCCTTTCAATGAAAATGGGAAGGCTCTCAATCGAATTGCATCGTCCGTCACTCCATTTATCTTCAACATGTCACACACTTCCAAGAAATTTTCTATGTGACTATTAGGGTCTTCATCGGCTAACCCATTAAACTGTGCGGACTGTTGCAACATCTGAATGAACGACGGCTTCAATTCGAAATTCATTGCTGTAATTGGGGGCCTCACGATGCTTGATTGGGTCCCCATAACTGCGGGTCTAGCAAAATCGGACAACGTTCGCTGCTGCTCATTCTGTTCTGCCATTGTCTCTGACCCTTCTGTCTCAATATCGGCTTGATTTGATGCTTCTTGTGCAGGTTCTTTCCCTTTACGATGTGTTCTTCTTCCAATGTCTGGGTCTCCTTCAACAAGTATTGAAGGGTTCCCACGGGTCATAACCTGGAGCCGAAAACAAAGAAAAGAAAAATAAGAACAATGATAGGTAAAGAAAATATGAAATAGAATGCGAGGTGAAAAGCTAAAATAGTGAAAAACAAATATCTAAAACGCCTATTCCCCGGCAACGGCGCCAAAAACTTGACACGACCCCTTGCGTGTATCCCGCAAGTGCACGGGTTTGTCGAAGTAATAAATTTACCTTGGTGAGAGGTAGTCGAATTCACAGGGAATAGGGAGATAGAATATAAGGTTTCACTAATTAAGCTATGCAGAATACGGAGAACGATAATAAGATTGATGAGTGAAAATAATCTAAAGCAATAAACTAAATAGAGAGATGGAAGAAAGAAGTGCAAGTAGGAAAATCAAGAAGGACTAACAATGAGTAAAAGGGGGGTATCCGGACAAGCTACCTCTAGGGTCTATGTTTCAAGTGCAAGACTATGATATTATACTCTCCTATTGATGTCAATTGAGTCGAGGATATCCTAAGACTCACGGTCCCAAACCTAAGGACAACCGTGACTAACTCCAACACTATGCCCCGGTATTAGGATTCACAACACCCTTCACTCTGTCACCTAGATGACTAAGCCCCAGGGGAGTCCATCTGCCTAAACCTCACACTATGTGGAATTGCATTATGCTCTAGGGATTCCTAGTGATTAAACCTGTTCCTATACGTAATTCTAACCCTTTGGTCCAGGTTGAAGAATCCTAGTCTAGATTGAGCCCAAGTAAATAGGATTCACTACAACCCTCCACTCTATTACTTGCGTAACTAAGCCCTGGGGGAGTTTATCTACCTATTGCTTCACTCTATTTCGACCGCTATTAAATCAAGGAATCAGAGGTAGGGAGAAATCACATCGAAGGGGAAAGGGGTACATTGCTACCTCACAACTCTCCCTCTCAACCCTCTTTAATCTTGAGTAGTCTAATCCTATAGGAGTTGTCACACCTCCAAAGGAAGGCCTAGATTGCTCTCAACCCTAATGTCACGTTTAAGGGAAAACAATATGAAAGGATAATCAAGATTAAAAACTCAATTTTATTCATCAACGATGGAAAGCATAATAATCAATGTCAAAGAAACATAAGAAACCCTAAAGTTTACAAGTCCGAATACCCCACGAGGGGTTTAGCTCCTCATAGAGCTATACATGTTCATCAACGTGAGAAATAAAGCATAAAACATAGACATCAATGAAAAACCCCCTCGAATTAGTGTGGCCGTGGTCTTGTGCAAACGTCGAACCTCCAAATCGATGCCGACGACGCGCTAGAACCTCCACGAAATCCTCTCCGAAACCCTAGCCGCACTCCAGAAAGTTGGGGAAAAGATAGGTCAAAAGATCCCTCAAAAGGTTGCAAAAATCCCCTTTTATATTGTTGAATCGCGGCTTTAAAATTGGACTTATTGGGGGCTTCACACGGCCGTGTGGAATTTCCACACGCCCGTGTGAAGCTTCTGTCTCGGCTGAAAAATTAATTTCACACGGCCGTGTGGAATTTCCACACGCCCGTGTGTCTTCACTGGATGGCTGAAATTGCAAAACACACGGCCGTGTGGAATTTCCACACGCCCGTGTGACTTCTCTGTCTGGCTAGAAAATGGCTCACACGGCCGTGTGGAATTTCCACACGCCCGTGTGACTTCTCTGGAACACTAATCTTCAGCTGAACAGGCTTGGTAACTTGCCGAAACGCCTCCCGGGTCCATTGTTCTTCATCGAGGCCATTACTTGGGCACACAAGCAACGGTAGGTCGCGCCGATTGCTTCAAGTCTTCTTCTTTCGTGAGATTCTCCTAAGTAACACGGATTGGACTTGTTGTGAATGTGACTGCCTTTGTGCCCCTCCAAAAGAGGTTGGCACACATCCACAAGTCCAAATACGTGCTTCGTTCCTTGCTTGGTCCGAGAACATCCCAACATTGGCGAACACGACCTAATTTCATTCTTCTTCTCCAATTAGGCTCCACAATACCTTCAATGCACAAGAGAACACAAATGCACACATTTAGTGATAAAACCTGATAAAAGATATGCTTAATGTAAGATAATAGCGCTTCGCGATACTATAACACAAGCACTTATCAACAAACGATGAGTTATAAATAGTAAGATAACAGAAAGACCTGTCGTACCTCTTACATGTCTGTGTTGTGTGTGTGAATCTTTTGTCTCATTTGCCATGACTTGGTCTAGCCTACTGACTTCGATCAGTATAGCTTCAGAAGCTAATCACTCCATAGACAAATAATATTGAGTCTTAAAATGCTAAGTGCTACTTCAATGAACAAGTAAGATCCTTCTAACTCTTGAATTTGAAACTAGACGCCATTTCTTTTCAAAACATCAATTAGGTAGTCAAAAGATCACTAGGGATTTTATTTACGTGTTGACTACACAACAATCTTTCTGATGGGTTGATACATGCTCGTGTATAAGTGATACAAAGTATACTTTTTCTTACATTGAGCATCACTTTTCTCAAATTTTATCACTCATTCGTGTGTATTTGTGTGCTTTTGTGCATTTAGAGTTGGAAGAAAAGTAGCAAAAATCGATCATAGACATAATGGTTGAGGATACTGTTGCACCAAGCAAGGATCAAGGCACAAATAATAGACATGTTAGTGTGTGGCAACCTCCAAAGTGCTTAATTCAATATAAAAATTAGAGTGGCACAAAGGCAGTCACACTCATAGAGTCTGACTTATATAACATTGAAGAGCTTTATTAATGTGTTTGAAAGCAAGAGGTGATGTGATTTACTGCATGGTTGTGTGCCCAACTTGGCTGCCTTGATGAAGAAATGACGTCAGGAGTAATTTTGGCATGAGTACTGTAGTAGGTACTATAGCAAACATCACAGTAAATTACAGTAGCAATTACTTTTCACAGCATGTAAGAAATTAAATTTCTTGAAATCCATACGAGAATGTGGAAATTTCAAACAACCGTGTGGATGTTTGATTTCAGCCTATAAATACCGTGATTTGAGATTTATTTGGGGATATTTTTTTCCTATCTTTCACCGATCTTTCAAGGAGAGTGCAGCTAGGGTTTGGAGCGGTTTTTCTGAGGCTTTAGGAGTGGTCCCACAACATCGACATCGACATCCATCAAAGGAGAGTTATTGGGGGAGCTTTCGATGACATTGATTCAATGAGGTGCGTTCTAGGCTCGACAGAGGAGTCCTTTGGGAAGACATGGCGGCTCTTGAAGACCATTAACACAGATGACAAGGCGGTTATCTTTATGGTTTACTTGCACATGATTTCGTTTTCATTGTTGATTTTGTATTGCTCCATGGAGAGCTAAACCCCTAGTGCATGCTTGGACTTGTAAACCATAGGATGATTTTGTTTCATTGACTTTTATTATGCTTCTTTAATTGAGTTTCAATCTTGAATGCATATTGTGTTGATTTTACCTTAGATATGACACTAGGGTTGAGAATCCATCTAGGTAATCCATTGAAGGTGTGACAACTTCATTAGGATTAGATTGAGCGAGATTGAAGACAGTCAAGAAGGCGAGTCAAGAGGTAGCGAAATGTCCCCTTTCCCTTCGAATATGATTTATCCTACCTCCATGTTGTAAGAGTTCTTTGTGGTCACAATAGAGTGAAGCACTAAGAGATGAACTCCACTGGGGCTTAGGTTCACAAGCAATAGAGTGAAATATTGAAGTGAATCGTAGTGCTGGGGCTTAATTGTGGCTAGGGGCCTTTCATCTAGAAAAAAGGGTTAGGTCTATATCTGGGAATAGGACTTATCACTTGGATTCACTATAACCCCAAGCAGTCCCACATAGTGTGAAGTGTTGAGAGTACTTCTTTCCATCGGGCCATAGTGTAGAGAGCTAGTCACGGTTGACCTTAGGTTTGGGACAGTGTGTTTTTGGATTTCCATGACTCATTAAACATCAGTTAGGAGGCATAATAATAGTCTTGCACTTGAAAACATAGTCCTAGGGTGAGCATTGTCCGGGTTTCCCATCTTATCATTACTTATCCTTTCTATTTACTCTTGCTTACTTTATTTATTTCGTTTACTCTTCTTTGCACTCTTACATTTATTTCACTCACCACTGATTTTCTTCTTAGCTAAATAATAATATATCTTGTTTCAAAGCAACTATTCCCTGTTGATACAACTATTCCCTGATGACGTATGTACTATTGATAAGTGCTCGTGTTATAGTAATGCGAAGCGTTATTATCTGGCAATGAGCATTAATTTAATCAGATTTTATTACTAAAAAGTGTGCATTTGTTTACTTTTGTGTATTGTAGGGTTGTGAAGATAAAGTGAAGGAAAGGAACGAAGTTAGATCGTGTTCGCCATTGTTGAGAAGATTCTTAGATTAAGCAAGGAGCACAGCATGAGTAGAGACTTGTGAGTGTGTGCCAACCTCCTTTGGAGGGGCACAAAGGCAGTCACATTCACAATAAGTCTAACTCATGCTAGCAAGGAGAACTTCACCAATTAGAAGATTAGAAGCAATCAGCACGATCTACCGTTGATTGTGCGCCCAATTCAACGGCCTCAATGATGAACGACGAATTCGGGAGCGTTTCGGGACAATTGCTGTAGCAGCACTGTAGGAAAATAATGTAGCAAGTTACTGTTCACTATTTGCTGAAATTCAGCATTCCAGCAACTTCACACGGGCGTGTGGAAATTCCACATGGCCATGTGAAATCCTGATTTCTGCGATTTTAAAGCCGTGACTCAACATTATAAAAACATGTTTTGGAGATTATTTGTGATATCTTTTGACCTATCTTTCTCCCCAACTTCTGGAGGGCGGCTAGGGTTTTGGAAAGGACTTCGTGGAGGTTTAGAGCAAGTCATCGGCATCGTCACCGACGTCCGGCGGCCGCACAAGACCACGGCCACACCATACGCAAGGGGATTTTCATTGATGTCTTTACTTTGTGCTTTCTTTCATATTTTGATGAACATGTATAGCTCCATGAGGAGCTAAACCCCTTGTGGGTATTCGGACTTGTAAACTCTAGGGTTATTATGTTTCTTTGACATTGTTATTATGCTTTTTTCCATTATTGATGAATAAAAATTGAGTTTCGATATTAATTTCATCTTGTTAATGTTTTCCTTTAGATGTGACACTAGGGTTGAGAACAATCTAGGTTGTCCTTTGGAGGTGTGACAACTCCTATAGGATTAAATTATTTAAGATTGAAGAGGGTTGAGAGGGTGAGTCGTGGGGTAGCGGAGCGTCCCCTTTCCCCTCCGATGTGGTTTCTCCCTACCTCCGCTTCCTTGATTTTTTAGCGGTCGAGATAGAGTGAAGTGCTAGGTAGATAAACTCCCCTGGAACTTAGTTACACGAGTAACAGAGTGAAGGGTTGAAGTGAATCCTACACACTGGGGCTTAATCTAGACTAGGGTTCTTCCACCTGGACCAAAGGGTTAGAACTACACATAGGAACATGTTTTACCACTAGGAGTCCCTAGAGCTTAAAGCAATCCCACATAGTGTGAGGTTTAGGTAGATATACTCCCCTAGGGCTTAGTCGTCCTAGCGATAGAGTGAAGGGTTGACGTGAATCCTAATACCAGGGCATAATGTTGGCGTTAGTCACGGTTGTCCTTAGGTTTGGGACCGTGAATCTAAGGATTTCCTCGACTCAATTGACATCAATAGGAAAGTATAATAGCATCATCTTGCACTAGAAGCATAGATCATAGAGGTAGCTTGTTCGGATACCCTATTTCATCCATTGCCAGTTTCTCTCTATTCTCTTTTACTTGCACTTTCTTATCTTCCATCTTTCTATTCAATTTCTTGTCTTTTATTATATTTGCTTCCATATTCACTCATCGATTCTATTCTTATCTTTCCATACTCCACATAGCTTAAATAGTGAAATCTCGTATTTTAACTCCCTATTTCCTGTGAATTCGACTACCCACTCACCGGGGTAAATTTTATTACTTCGACAAACCCGTGCACTTTCGGGGCGTGTCAAAGTTTTTGGCACCGTTGCTAGGGAATAGGCGTTTTAGATATTTATTTTTCACTATTTTAGCTATTCACTGCACTTTCTATTTCACACTTTCTTTATCTATCACTCTTATTTGTTTTCTTTGTTTTGCTTTCAGCTTCAGGAAAAAAAGGGATGTTTGATACAATTGAAATCTTCGATACACTTACAGGAATAGTGAAGGATGTGGAACAGAAAATGCATTTGTTCACAGTCCAGTCGGTTGTAAAACGCATTGAGTATGAGCAACCATTGAACATTGCTTCCATAGCAAAAAAGACAATTGTTGATCATTCTTGCATAGGACAGCTCATGGACTGTGAATTGGAAATGTGTTAGATGAATTTGAGAGATCGGCTCTAGCTTCTTTAAGTGAGTATTCAGAAGAAAATCTAGAGAGGGTCCTTGCTCGGTTTGAAGCATGCTATCGAGAACAAAGGCAAAAGGTCTTTTCAGTGGGAATCATAGACTTAACCGAGGAAGCCTGTGAGATAGAAGCTATGATGGGATCCCAAGAACATCTTGACATCCAGGTTTTACAGAACAACACAGAAGGTGTTGGGGAACAAGAATCATTTCAGTTTGAAGAAATTGACCGATTGAAGGAAAGCCGTCTGCGGCCGTCTATTGAAGAACCACCTGATTTGGAATTAAAGACATTGCCAAGACATTTGGAGTATGCATATCTAGCAGAAGAAATGAAACTCCCCTTTATCATAGCCTCCGATCTTTCCCCGGATCAGAAGGAGAAGTTGGTGAAAATGTTGAAGAAGCACAAATCTGCCATTGCTTGGAAAATTTCTGATTTGAAGGGAATAAATCCTTCATTCTGTACACATAAAATCCTAATGGAGGATAATTTCAAGTCGCTAATCCAACCTCAAAGGAGACTAAATCCGAATATGAAGGAGGTTGTCAAGGCAGAAGTGGTGAAACTTTTGGATGCAGGGATTATCTATCATATTTCTGATAGTGCTTGGGTGAGCCCAACGTAAGTGGTTCCAAAGAAAGGAGGGATGACGGTGATCAAGAATGAAAGAAATGAACTCATTCCAACGAGAACAATCACAAGATGGAGGGTGTGCATTGACTACAGAAGGTTGAACGACGCCAGCCGAAAGGATCATTTTCCACTATCTTTTATTGATCAGATGTTAGAACGGCTGGCCGGACATCAGTTTTACTGCTTCCTAGATGGGATGTCAGGGTATTTTCAGATCCCTATAACCCTAGAAGATCAAGAAAAGACAACTTTCACTTGTCCCTACGGAACGTTTGCATATAGACGAATGTCGTTCGGACTGTGTAATGCACCTGCAACATTCCAATAGTGCATGGCTGCTATCTTTGATGACCTTTTGGAAGAAATAATGGAGGTATTCATGGATGACTTTTCAGTGTTCGGTGACTCCTTTGATCTATGCTTGAAAAATTTGGAGAGAGTACTAATGAGGTGTGACGAAACAAACCTTGTACTTAATTGGGAGAAGTGTCATTTCATAGTTTAAGAAGGTATTGTTCTAGGGCACAAGATCTCCTGGAAAGGTATGGAGGTAGACAAAGCCAAGATCGAAGTTATAGACAAGCTCCCTCCACCAGCAAATGTTAAGGGCATTCGGAGTTTCTTGGGTCATGTACGATTCTATAGACGGTTCATCAAGGATTTTTCGAAAATCACACAACCATTAACCAAACTCCTCGAAAAAGATGCTCTGTTTGATTTTGGTGAAGAATGTATGGCGGTATTCAATGTGCTAAAAAATAAACTGGTGCAAGTTCCAATTTTAGTCACACCTGAGTGGAACGAGCCATTCGAGCTCATGTGCGATGCAAGTGATTATGCTATTGAAGCAGTTTTGGGGCAAAGAAGGGGTAAAAAGTTCCAAACTATTTATTTTGCTGAAGAATGTACGGCGGTATTCAATGTGCTAAAAAAAAAAAAACTGCTGCAAGCCCCAATTTTAGTCACACCTGAGTGGAACGAGCCATTCGAGCTCATGTGCGATGCAAGTGATTATGCTATTGGAGCAGTTTTTGGGCAAAGAAGGGGTAAACAGTTCCAACCTATTTATTTTGGTGAAGAATGTACGGCGGTATTCAATGTGCTAAAAAAAAAAAACTAGTGCAAGCCCCAATTTTAGTCACACCTGAGTGGAACGAGCCATTCGAGCTCATGTGCGATGCAAGTGATTATGCTATTGGAGCAGTTTTGGGGCAAAGGAGGGGTAAACAGTTCCAACCTATTTATTTTGGTGAAGAATGTATGACGATATTCAATGTGCTAAAAAAAACTGGTGCAAGCCCCAATTTTAGTCATACCTGAGTGGAACGAGCCATTCGAGCTCATGTGCGATGTAAGTGATTATGCTATTGGAGCAGTTTTTTGGCAAAGAAGGGGTAAACAGTTCCAACCTATTTATTATGTGAGTAATACTCTCACAGGGCCTCAAGAGAACTACACCACAACAGAGAAGGAGTTACTAGCAGTGGTATTCACCGTCGATAAATTCAGGCCATATCTCATCCTGTCGAGGGTCATTGTTTTTACAGACCATTCAGCTCTTCGATACCTCATGAATAAAGGCGATGCGAAGCCAAGGTTGATTAGGTGGATACTGTTACTACAACAGTTTGATATGGAAATAAAGGATAAGAAAGGGACTGAAAATGTGGTGGCAGACCACTTATCTCGGTTAGAGTGAAGTATTGGGCAAGAGCCATTGATAAGTGTCTAAATGTATGTGTTTTAACATACATATTTTGTTCACTTAGCATGTATCTTTATATGAATGGATGCCCGTTTTATGCTTAATTGAGCATTATTTATGTTGTAGGGCATGGAGGAGCCATGAGGAACATGATAATACGATTTGGGCGAAAATGGATGAAGAATCAGGGTGCTGGAGTACTACAGCATACGGGGCCGTATAAGGGGCCGTGAGCATCAAAAGACAGTAATTTTCAACTAGCTCTCACGGCCCCCTATCCACCCCGGGATCCATCCATCCACCCCGGGATGAACCCCCACGTGAGACAGGTTTTTGCCCTATTTTTGCCTATCTATCCACCCCGGGATGGATCTATCCACCCCGGGATCCTGCGGGAGTATATATAGAGGTTTTTAGGGCACACAAAGGGGACTTCTTAGCCGGCATCTAAAAGGAAAGAAACGAAGAAATCTTTGGGAGACGACAATTTGGAGCCAAGGAAGGAGGCAAGAACATCATTTTGAAGGGGAGAAGCTTCACCATCAAGGAGGCAAGGATCCAAGTCAAGGGAAGCATCATTCGGCATCTCTTGGACGGGGGAAAGCGTCATTCGGCCGGACCTCCACCTCCTCCTTCATCATTTCATCTAGGGAGTGTCATTTATGAGCTTTTTAAGTGATTTACTTTGTATTCTTGTTGTTATTTGCTTGATGGCACACTAGACCCCCAAGGCCACCGGATGTTGGTGAACCTTGGGGGGTTTATCATGTATTTTGGATGATCTTTACTTAATTGCAAGCTTGGTTTGGTTTAAGATTTAGTTCATTGTGCTTTATGTCTAGAACTACCATATGGAGAGATCCGTAGTTCTTTCTTGAATTATACACGTAGATGTGACCTACTCACGTGTATTAGGTCATTAATGAACTAAAAGGGGTTACTTGTATCGGCACACCGAGAAATTAGGTGTCGATAGCCCTCTGAGCTTTAAGGATAGACTAGGGTTTAGTGTATCCTTATTTTGGGATCTCCTTGTACTTAATGCAATCGTAGGGATGTTGGTTAGGAAGAGATTCCAACCAATATCCGTATGGGATTAGGGTTCAATCGCCGAGAAATTGGTGTTGATCTAATCATGAGATCCTTCGGTCTAAATCAACCAAGCTACCTTTCATCCTTCATCCATGTATCATGATGACCCCTCAAGGGGATCCACATCCATAGGCCTTTACTCTTGATTGTAGCACTTGCAACCACATTGTATGCTTTTAAATTTGTCTAATTACATCGTATTTATTTCTTTGCTTCAGAAGAACATACATCAATGCTTGTTTGGTTAGGTTAGATAATAGGCAATGGAGGAGTAAGAGTAGCTCCTTAGCCCCGTGGAATACGATCCTCGTGCTTTTGTGCGAGGTATTACTTGGCGACCCGTGCGCTTGCGGATCGATTCTATCAAGTTTTTGGCGTCGTTGCCGGGGACATCTAAGGAATTCTGAGAAACTTCTAGCCTATTGCTCTAGCCATTCATTTATTTATTTATTGTTTCTTTTATTTCCTTTTGCTTTTGTTTCTTTTGAGCTTAACTTATTTTATCTTTCTTGATCTTGCAAGGCACCGTGCATGGCAAACTTAAACTATACACAAGGAAATGAATCAATTTTGAATGTGATTTGGCGGGAGTGGTTACCACCTAAACATCACTTGTCACACATTCAGGATAATTCTTTCTGCAGATTTAGGCCATGGGAAGGCTCAACCCTAGAAAACAAGGGTGACACATTGAAGACACTATTCACAGAATACATGAACAACGGGGTGGTTTCACAAAATGAGGATGGTAACTTCTCTACTGAGTTGCTGCTTCGAAAATTGAAAGGAATAGATGAACCCCGGCCAAGTCGGATGGTCAAATTTGTAGAGGATCAGAGAGATACACAAGAAAGGATTATGCAACATGTGTTTGGCATAAATGATAGCTCGGATGAGGGTTCGGAGTCAGAAGAACAGGAGGATGCAGTTCAGCATGATGGACTGGGAAATAAAAGCTTAAGACCATCAACAGAAGAAGCACCTGAACTAGAGCTGAAAGAGTTGCCTGAACACCTCGAGTATGCTTTTCTTGGAGAAGGAACACAACTTCCAGTTATCATTGCTGCGAATCTAACAGTTGAACAGAAAAGGAGTTTAGTGAATGTGTTAAAGAAACATAAGAAAGCAATTGCGTGGAAGATAGCCGACATAAAGGGAATAAATCCATCTTTTTGCACTCACAAAATTCTGATGGAAGAAAATCACAGACCCTCAGTACTGCCTCAAAGAAGACTCAATCCAAATATGAAAGAAGTGGTCAGGGCCGAGGTCATAAAGCTCCTTGATGCAGGCATCATCTACCCAATATCTGACAGTGAGTGGGTTAGTCCAGTGCAAGTGGTCCCTAAGAAAGGAGGGATGACCGTGATCACCAATGAGAAAAATGAGCTGATTCCAACCCGAACTACCACTGGGTGGCGTGTCTGCATTGACTACAGAAAATTGAATGATGCCACTCGGAAAGACCATTTCCCGCTGCCATTCATTGACCAGATGCTGGAGCGGCTAGCAGGGCACTACTACTACTGCTTCTTGGATGGGTTTTCTGGGTACTTTCAAATCCCCATTGCACCGGAAGATCAGGAAAAGACCACATTCACATGTTCTTATGGGACGTTTGCCTATCGCCGAATGCCTTTTGGACTTTGCAATGCCCCTGCTACTTTTCAGAGGTGCATGATGGCAATTTTTGAAGACATGGTGGAAGACTTCATGGAGGTGTTTATGGATGACTTTTCTGTCTTCGGAGACACATTTGATTATTGCCTCAAAAATCTTGAGCGGGTTCTCGTTAGATGTGAGGAAACTAATCTTGTGCTAAGTTGGGAGAAATGCCACTTCATGGTACAAGAAGGGATAGTCTTGGGTCACAAAATCTCAAAGGATGGGATTGAGGTAGATAAGGCGAAGATCTCTGTCATAGAAAAGCTACCTCCCCCAAATTCAGTGAAAGCCATTAGAAGTTTTCTGGGACATGCAGGCTTCTATAGAAGATTCATCAAAGATTTCTCAAAAATTTCTAGACCTTTGACAAAGTTGTTGGAAAAAGATGTCCCATTTGAGTTTGGCGATGACTGCATGAAAGCATTTCTTACACTCAAGAAGATGCTAGTTCAAGCTCCTATTGTGGTAGCTCCGGATTGGGATTCCCCATTTGAACTGATGTGTGATGCAAGTGATTTTGCAGTGGGTGCGGTTCTTGGGCAACGCCGAGACAAACATTTCCACCCCATCTATTATGCGAGCAAAACCTTAACTGGAGCTCAGGAGAATTACACCACAACAGAAAAAGAACTACTTGCCGTGGTGTTCGCATTTGATAAATTCCGTTCCTACCTAGTTCTGTCCAGAGTTGTAGTGTACACTGATCATTCAGCCTTGAGATACCTGCTCAGTAAGTCAGACGCCAAGCCAAGGATGATTAGATGGGTGTTGCTCCTTCAGGAGTTTGATCTAGAAATCAAGGATAAGCGTGGAGCAGAAAATCTCGCAGCCGATCACTTATCCCGCTTAGAGAACCCCAGTAGGGAAACTATGACTGAGAGAGAGATCAATGATTCATTCCCTGAAGAGCACTTGTACAACATTCAAGTTATGGAGGAAAATGAGCCGCCTTGGTTTGCCGATTTTGCCAACTATTTGGTTGGAGGGGTTATCCCAAAATGGTTCACCTATCAACAACGAAAGAAATTTTTTTCGGACGCCAAGCACTACATATGGGAAGACCCCTACTTATTCCAAACTTGTGCCGATCAAGTTGCTCGAAGATGTGTATCCCGACCGGAGGGCCTTAGCATCTTGAAACATTGTCATTCAGGGCCTACTGGAGGCCACTACAATGCGAACCGGACTGCAAAGAAGATCCTTGATGCAGGTTTCTATTGGCCATCATTATTTCAAGATACCCAAAAATTCATACAATCTTGCGATCGTTGTCAACGGGTTGGCAACATATCTCGTAGGAATGAGATGCCTCAGAATTGGAATCAAGCTTGTGAAGTCTTTGACGTCTGGGGGATTAACTTTATGGGACCATTTCCTAGCTCCCATGGGTTTAAGTTCATCCTTGTGGCAGTAGACTATGTATCCAAATGGGTGGAAGCACAAGCCTTGCAAACAAGTGATGCTAGGGTGGTGGTAAAATTTTTGAAGAAACTGTTCTCCAGGTTTGGCACACCACGCGCAATCATCAGTGACAGAGGCACACACTTCTGCAATGCCCAATTTACAAAAATCTTGAAGCGATATGGTGTACACCACAAAATGGCGACACCCTATCACCCACAAACTAGTGGGCAGGTAGAAGTGTCCAATCGAGACTTAAAGCGAATACTTGAGAAAATGGTAAGTCAAAACCGAAGAGACTGGGCGGAACACTTGGATGACGCTCTCTGGGCCTACAGAACTGCATACAAAACTCCTATAGGGGCTACTCCTTATAGGCTAGTTTATGGGAAAGCATGCCACTTACCAGTTGAGCTTGAACACAAAGCTTATTGGGCAATTAAATTTCTAAATCTTGATTTTACTCTTGCAGGAGGCAAGAGGAAGCTACAACTAAATGAGTTGGATGAATGGCGTTTTAATGCATATGAGAATTCAAAGCTCTACAAAGAAAAAGTGGAGTACCATGACCGGCACATCAAACATCCAAAACAATTTCAAGAAGGAGACCAAGTGTTACTTTTCAATTCTAGTTTGAGACTGTTTCCCGGAAAGCTAAAATCGCGTTGGTCGGGCCCATACACTGTTACTCAAGTCTTCCCGCATGGAGCAGTGGAGGTCACTCACCCAGAAAAAGGTACTTTCAAGGTGAATGGACAGAGACTGAAATGCTACTTCAACAATAACGATTCAATGGGGACCGGGGGTAACCGCAAGCTTTTTGAACCCCCGTGAGGTAAGAAAGAAGGTACGTCAGGCTCATGACGTTAAACAAGCGCTTCTTGGGAGGCAACCCAAGTGTTCGGGGGTTTTTAAATTCAATTTTCATATTTTAGTTGTTCATATCTAATTTGCATTATGCTAGTTTCCTTATCTGTTGTGCATTTGAATAAGTCCATCCTCAAAATCTTTGCTCTCATCATGTGTGTTGTTTCATATTTTTCCTTGTTGTGCCTACTTGCTATATTGTCAATTCATGAGTTTATTCGAGTCTTTTGCGTATTTCTTCCGAGTAGGAGGTGTTTTAGATCATGTTATTACTTTCCCGGAGAGTTTTAGATTGCGTTAAGACCCAAAACCAGCCTCCCCAGGTCCTCACGGCCCTAAAAAGGGCCGTGAGGGAGGCCGTGAGCCATTCTCCAGTGAAAATACACTAGAGCTCACGGCCCCCCTCACGGCCGTATTGGGGGCCGTATGTGCATTTTATTCACGGGCTGAGATTTTGTACTAGCCTTCACGGCCCCCCTCACGGCCGTGAGAGGGGCCGTGAGGCTCGGCCTAGCACCTTAACCCTCCCCATTATTTGGCCCTTTAAGTCTTCTTCTCCATTCCCCTTTCATCTCCACCATTTCCCCTCCCCTCTTTCCATCATTTCTCAACCAAATCTCTCCATTTTTCATTCTAGATCACCTCCTAGACATTTTGTGACATAGATCTAGTGATTTACCAAGAGCTTCAAGCAAGTTCCACCAAGGATTCACCGGTAAGCTTTTTGATGCCCTAGATTTCTCTTTCTCATTTTCTCTTGAGTTCATGGAGCTTTTTGGTGGATAAATTCATGCTTTTATCATGTGTTGGTGGTGTGATTGTTGTTTGTTCAATTTCCATTGAATTCTTGTAAAAATTTTTCGATTTTCATGATGGTAATGAAATGCTCCACCATGAATAGTGTCCATACGGCCCCCTATACGGCCGTATGGACCCTATTCATAGCCATTTTTCATTTATTTCTTGCTTCTTGTGTTATTTTCGGTGTTGTATTGGATTGGTTTAAGCTTGATGAGGATCTTATGTGTTGTAGGGATGCCAAACTTCAAGAGGGTTGCTTCAAAACGTCCAAGAGCTTCAACACAAATTCCCGAGGAACCTACGTTCACGCACCCCCTTCACATGGCACACTACGAAATATTGAAGACTAAACCCTTTGGCACCGTCCGACGTATTGATTGGAAATTTTTGGAAGAGCTTGGAATTGCCGACCAAGTGAGGGAGATTCTATCTCAAAATGGTTGGGTGAACTTATCTACTATCGATGAACCAACATACCGGCAGCTCACTTTGGAGGTTTTGAGCACCTTTGAGGCACAACAAGACTGGCACTGCATCCTGCACCGACACACCTGTCCCACCTGTTATCGACGAGCCGTTTCATTCTTGAGCATGGACACTTATTTCTCTTTTAGCAGCATGTTGTTTCTATTTATTGTTGTTTTCTTTATTTTCTGCACGTGTGTTTGTTTGTCTTGAATAAGTTGGGAAGGATTATACCCTGAACAACACTTTGTAGAACTCTGTTTGCTTTTATTTAGTTGTGTGCTTGACCGCTCCCTAGTATTAATCTTTCTTATTTTATTTTTTTTGGAATGATGGTTTTGCCCTTGCGCTTTGCAGGGCATTGAAGGGAATTTGGTGAGCATCTCCACATTTTGTAGGAACCGGACCCGGCATGTAAAGCTCGCCGTACACTTTTGTCGGGTCACACTTCGCCATTTTTACCAAATAAACCGGGGAAGTTCGTTTTCACCCTCCTCCTTTGTTATTATTGTGTATATTGCCTCTATTTTCATGATTGGTGTACATTGAGGGCAATGTACAACACTAGGTGTGGGGATGGGTGTATCTACATGTATTAGGTCAACTTTACATGCTAGTGTCATCAATGATGGCTTGTTACTTTCTTGTGAGATTCTTCAAGTGTGAATTAATGATTGATGTGAGTTACATTTTTTTTCTTGTTGTGCTCTATTGAATCCTGTTTCACCTCTAGTATTGTTCTGTGCACTGAGTCTTTTGTTGATGCCCTGGGAATAGCCTGCTTGACTTTCTTAACTCTCTTGTATGCCTAACACACAAGTTTGAGTACTTAGCCTTAGACTACTAAGTTCTATCCTTCAGTGAACTCTTAAGAACTTCTAAGTCTTGTTGAGCTAATCCTAGGTTTGTTACTTGTAGTGCAGTCTAAAGGTTTGATCTAGGGTATGTAAAAAAAAAAAAAAAAAAAGAGAGTCTATGTCAGTATTCCTCTGCTAATGGAGCATGAATGCGTCTATGTAGACTGTAATCGAGTAGTTGGGTGACTCTTGTGCCTAACCAGCATGTGCATCCTCCAGAAAGATTTTTGTGCAGTCTACGTTAAAAAAAAAAAAAAAAAAGTGTTTATACATATAAATAAAAATAACCCTAGTGATCACTTAGACTGCCTACTTGAGTTTGTGAGTAGAAATGGGATTTGGTTTCAAGTTGTAGAATTAGAAGGATCTTAATTGTTCATTGGAGTGGCACTTAGCTTTCTAAGACTTAGTACTCTGTACTTGTGGAGTGATTAGCATATAGAGCTGTACTGATTGAAGTCATAGGTCTAGACCATGTCAGGGCAAATGAGATGGAAGATTCACTTACACTGTACAGACATATAAGAGGTGAGACAGGATCTGTTTATTGTATGTATTGACTGTAACTCGACATCTGTATATCATTATTCTATACTTGTATAATCTCGTATTTATTTGAGCCGGAGATGTACATTTAGCCACTTATCATTCCCTTTGTTTTTTCATGAATTGTTTGCTTGGGGACAAGCAAACGCTTAGGTGTGGAGATGTTTGATAAGTGTCTAAATGTATGTGTTTTAACATACATATTTTGTTCACTTAGCATGTATCTTTATATGAATGGATGCCCGTTTTATGCTTAATTGAGCATTATTTATGTTGTAGGGCATGGAGGAGCCATGAGCAACATGATAATATGATTTGGGCGAAAATGGATGAAGAATCAGGGTGCTGGAGTACTACAGCATACGGGGCCGTATAAGGGGCCGTGAGCATCAAAAGACAGTAATTTTCAACTAGCTCTCACGGCCCCCTATCCACCCCGGGATCCATCCATCCACCCCGGGATGAACCCCCACGTGAGACAGGTTTTTGCCCTATTTTTGCCTATCTATCCACCCCGGGATCCTGCGGGAGTATATATAGAGGTTTTTAGGGCACACAAAGGGGACTTCTTGGCCGGCATCTAAAAGGAAAGAAACGAAGAAATCTTTGGGAGACGACAATTTGGAGCCAAGGAAGGAGGCAAGAACATCATTTTGAAGGGGAGAAGCTTCACCATCAAGGAGGCAAGGATCCAAGTCAAGGGAAGCGTCATTCGGCATCTCTTGGACGGGGGAAAGCGTCATTCGGCCGGACCTCCACCTCCTCCTTCATCATTTCATCTAGGGAGTGTCATTTATGAGCTTTTTAAGTGATTTACTTTGTATTCTTGTTGTTATTTGCTTGATGGCACACTAGACCCCCAAGGCCACCGGATGTTGGTAAACCTTGGGGGGTTTATCATGTATTTTGGATGATCTTTACTTAATTGCAAGCTTGGTTTGGTTTAAGATTTAGTTCATTGTGCTTTATGTCTAGAACTACCATATGGAGAGATCCGTAGTTCTTTCTTGAATTATACACGTAGATGTGACCTACTCACGTGTATTAGGTCATTAATGAACTAAAAGGGGTTACTTGTATCGGCACACCGAGAAATTGGGTGTCGATAGCCCTCCGAGCTTTAAGGATAGACTAGGGTTTAGTGTATCCTTATTTTGGGATCTCCTTGTACTTAATGCAATCGTAGGGATGTTGGTTAAGAAGAGATTCCAACCAATATCCGTATGGGATTAGGGTTCAATCGCCGAGAAATTGGGGTTGATCTAATCATGAGATCCTTCGGTCTAAATCAACCAAGCTACCTTTCATCCTTCATCCATGTATCATGATGACCCCTCAAGGGGATCCACATCCATAGGCCTTTACTCTTCATTGTAGCACTTGCAACCACATTGTATGCTTTTAAATTTGTCTAATTACATCGTATTTATTTCTTTGCTTCAGAAGAACATACATCAATGCTTGTTTGGTTAGGTTATATAATAGGCAATGGAGGAGTAAGAGTAGCTCCTTAGCCCCGTGGAATACGATCCTCGTGCTTTTGTGCGAGGTATTACTTGGCGACCTGTGCGCTTGCGGATCGATTCTATCAGCCATCAAGTAGGGAAATCAATGATTCTTTCCCGGAGGAACACTTATAATCAATTAAGAATTCAGAAGCATCAGGTGATGTTCCATGTTTTGCATATTTTGCCAATTACTTGTCAGGGAAGGTGCTCAAATAAAGGCTTACATTCCAACAGAAGAAGAAATTCTTTAGTGATCTAAAGCATTACTTTTGGGATGATCCATTCCTTTTTCGCATTTGTGCAGACCATGTGGTTTGGAGATGCATCTCCAGGAAGGAAGGATGGGATATCCTTGCTCATTGTCATTCTAGACTGGTTGGAGGCCATTACGCATCAAGTAGAACTGCAGAGAAGGTTTTGGCTGCAGGTTTTATTGGCCGACTCTATTCCAGGATGCGCACTAATTTGTTCTTCGATGTGATAGTTGCCAGAGGACAGGAAATTTGTCACGGCGAGACGAGATGCCTCAGAACCCTATGCAATTCTGTGAGGTATTTGATGTTTGGGGCATTGATTTCATGGGGCCGTTTCCGAAGTCCAATGGGAACCAATACATATTGGTGGCAGTCGATTATGTCTCCAAATGGGTCGAAGCTCAAGCACTGCCGACTAATGATGCTAGGACAGTGGTAAAATTCTTGAAAAGGTTGTTTGCTCGGTTTGGGATTCCATAAGTTATCATTAGTGATCGAGGAACACATTTTTGCAACTTCCAATTGGAAAAAGTGCTGAAAAGATACGGAGTACACCATCGCCTTGCGACCCCGTACCATCCACAAACTAGTGGACAACTCGAGGTGACCAATAGAGAGCACAAGAGGATTTTGATGAAATCTGTAGAGCAAGGAAAGAGAGATTGGTTTGAATGGTTAGATGATACACTTTGGGCTCATCGAACAACATACAAGACTCCGATAGGAACTACACCGTACAATTTGGTCTATGGGAAGTCATGTCACTTGCCGGTGGAGCTTGAACATAAGGCGTATAGGGCAATCAAGGCGATGAACTTTGATTTGAGAAAGACTGGTGAGCAAAGATTTCTCCATCTTAATGAGCTTGATGAGTGGAAGTTGAAAGCGTATGAGAATGCGAGAATCTATAAAGAAAGGATCAGAAGGTGGCATGACAAACATATTAAGTCACATAAAGAATTTAAAGTGGGCGATAAAGTACTATTGTTCAATTGAAGATTACGGCTCTTCCGCGGGAAATTAAAATCGAGATGGTTTGGCCCTTATACGGTTACGCATGTATCAACCCATGGGGCAGTTCAAATCACTCATCCGGAGAAGGGTACATTTACAGTGAATGGGCATCGGTTGAAGCCGTATTTTGGTGGTGAAGTTTGTGATGATAACAAGGAGGTATTATTTCTCAAACTACAATAAGGTAAGATCAGGTACGTCAAGCTAAGTGATGTTAAACAAGCGCTTCTTGGGAGACAACCCAAGCTTTTACAGTTTTTCTAGGACTTGTTTAGTTTTTAGGTTGAATAAAAGTCTTAGGTTTGTTGTCCTGAATTTCATGTGCTTATGCTGTGTTTTTCTTGTGGATTAATGATGTTTTTGTGTGCCTAAATGATAATTGATGAAGTTTAAGCTGGTTGAGTATGTTTTCTATGGTATCTGGTCGTGTTTTGATAGTTTTCATAGGCTCCAAGCATCGTATTTATGTTTCTGAATTTTTTTATAAGTCTGTGAATTTTTTTAAGTAAACTAGAGAGAACACACGGGCGTGTCTTACCAATTAGGGCTCAACCAGTGAGGGCACAGGGGCGTATCCATGCCACTGTGAACAACCTCAGAAGGGGCACACGGCCGTGTGGAATTTCCACACAGCCGTGTGAAATCTTGTAGAACTTAAACTCTTTTCCAGAGAGTCCACAGGGGCGTGTGGGAGCCCCTGTGAGTGCTACAATGTTAAGGCACACGGCCGTGTGGAAATTCCACACTGCCGTGTGAAACTCTGCAGAGACAACCGTTCATCCAGACAATACACAGGGGCGTGTGTGTGCCCCTGTGGAAGAGCTTGTGAAGGCACACGGCCGTGTGATAAGTGCTTGTGTTATAGTACCGTGAAGCGTTATTATCTTACATTGAGCATATCTTTTATCAGTTTTAATCATTAAATAGCGGGCATTTGAGTATTCTTGTGCATTGAAGGTTTGTGGAGCTAAATTGGAGAAGAAGAACGAAATTAGGTTATGTTCGCCGATGTTGGGAAGTTTTCAGACCAAGTACAGAACAAGGCACGAGTTTGGACTTGTGAGTATGTGTTAGCCTCCTTTGGAGGGGCACAAAGGCAGTCACATTCACAACAAGTCTAACTCGTGTAGCTTAGAAGAACTTCACCAAGAAGGAGACTTGAAGCAATCGGCACGACTTACCATTGTTTGTGTGCCCAATCAATGGCCTCGATGAAGAACAACGTATTCGGGATTGTTTCGGTGAGTACTGTAGCAGCACCGTAACATGTTACTGCAGCGAAACACTGTAGCAAGCTACTTTTCAATTTCTGCCGAAAATCAGGGTTTCAGAGAATTCACACGGGCGTGTGGAAATTCCACACGGCTGTGTGAATCGATTTTTCAGCCAGACAGGAACTTCACACGGGCGTGTGGAAATTCCACACGGCCGTGTGAAGCCCCCGATAAGTTCGATTTTAAAGCCGCGATTCAACTATATAAAAAGGGATTTTGGAGACCTTTTCGGATATCTTTGGACCTACCTTTCTCTTCAACTTGGGGAGTGCGGCTAGGGTTTCGGAGAGGTTTTCGAGGACAGTCACGCACGTATCCACCCATGGGGCAGTTGAGATCACTCACCCAGAAAAGGATACATTCAAAGTGAATGGGCATCGGTTGAAACCGTTGATGAGCGAGCGCGCGACTAGCTACAGAGCTAGCACGCGACTCCCCGGCCGCAAGTGCACGGGTCGTCAAGTAATAAACCTCACGAGGAGGGTCGTATTCCCAAGGGCCCGAGATCTACTATTACTTCCTTTTGGGAGTCACTTTCTAGTCGATCGAAACAGGGTTGAAGCAATATTAAAATAATAAAAACAAGTAAAGAAATGCAAATAAGATAAAACTCAATCCGGAATAAAATAGAGATGAAGAATCCAATAATTATGGAAGGCCTCGGGCGAGGATTCCCCCGGGAGAAGACTAAATAGGAATGACCAAGATAATTATAAAACTAGGGTTGGCTTGGTTTCGGTCCGCTAGACTCGGATGTCGACTACCCCGGAACCTCCGTAGTGTAGCCCTAATCCAGTACGGGTTTCTCTATCCAGAAAATACCCCTACGATGTCAATGAGAACAAGGAGTCTTGATTAGGGTTAATCTAATGCACGCTCTCGGCTAAATTAACCCTAATCGCGCGGGAGGCTATTAACACCCGGAACCTCCGGTGTATTAATACATGTTACCCTCTTTAACTCATCAAAGGACCTAATACAAGCTAGCATCCCGCCAAACAAGTATCATTCAAAATCAATTCTACGGAATCCATCCATTGTAGAATGAACAACATGATGATGAATTAAAACCAAACAATCAAACTAACACATTCATTTAAAGCAAAATATAGGTCATTCATACAAAGTCTCCTCCCAAGGTTCACCGGGAGCCCGGCGGCCTTGGGAGGTTTAGTTCAACATCACAAAACTAAGGAGCTCATCATACAACAATTCCATCCAATAAAAACAAGAAAAACCCCCTCGAAGATGTCGACTAGGGTTGATGGCGTAGCTCGTCGGATCCGCGCCGGCGAGCCCTATGAAGCTTCTCAACGTCTTCCCCTTCTTCTCTCCTTCGAATCTAGCCGAAAATCCCTCCAAAATCCCTCAAGAAATGGTGAAATGAAGTCTAGGACAAGTGGAGGCCGGATGAGAACCCAAAAATTCCCTCAAAAACTCTTCAGAACAAGCATATATAGCCCGAAGGTGTGCGGGCACTGTACGGGCCGCACAGTGCCCGCACAGCCTTCTGGCTGTGCTGTGCGGCCAGTGTGCGGGCCGCACACTGGCCGCACACCTCTCTGTCTCCCTTGTGCGGCCACTGTGCGGGCCGCACAGTGGCCGCACACGGCCGAGAAAATGTGTCCGTGTGCGGTGCGTCGGCTTCCAGGGTGCTCCAACTCTTCGTTTCTTCTTCAATCTTCCCCGGAATGACACGAATACGGTCGAAACTTGCGCACTTGGTCCTCGAAACCCTGAAATGAAAATAAAACATCAAGTGCGCAAAAACTCATCGAAAATACACATAAGTTGCATGAATGTACAAGAACATCATCGCTAAAACATGATGTATTTTGGCACTTATCAACCGTACTTTGGTGGTGAAGTTTGTGGTGATAACAAGGAGGTATTCTTTCTCAAACCGCCATGAGGTAAGCCAGGTACGTCAAGCTAAGTGACGTTAAACAAGCGCTTCTTGGGAGACAACCCAAGGTTTTACAGTTTTTTCTAGGACTTAGCTTAGTTTAGGTTGAATAAGAGTCTTAGTTTTGGTGTCCTGAAGTTTTAATGCATGCGCTGCGATTTTTATTGTCGATTGTTGACGTTTTCATGTGCCTAGATGATTATTAATGAAGTTTGAGTTGGTTGAGCATATTTTCCATGGTATATGGTCGTATTTTGATGGTTTTCACAGGCTCCAAACATCGTATTTGTGTTTCTGAATTTTTGTGAGAGTCTGTAAATTTTTTCTAAGTAAACCAAAGAAAACACACGCCCGTGTGGAAATTCCACACAGGCGTGTGACACCACTCAGGGCTCAGCCAGAGAGGGCACAGGGGCTTGTCCATGACCCTGTGAACAACCTCAGAAGGGGCACACGGCCATGTGGAAATTCCACAGGACCGTGTGAGATCTCGCAGAACTTAAACTCTTTTCCAGAGAGTCCACAGGGGTGTGTGGGTGCCCTTGTGAGTGCCACTGTGCTAAGGCACACGGCCGTGTGGAAATTCCACACGGCCGTGTGAAACTCTGCAGAAACAATCCTTCTTCGAGAGAATACACAGGGGCGTGTGTGCGCTCCTGTTGGAGAGCTTGTGAAAGGCACACGACCGTGTGGCTTATTTCACACGGCCATGTGAAATACTTAGGGTTTCTCGGGCAAGTCAGAGAGACCACAGGGGTGTGTGGGTGCCCCTATGGCCGACCTTGTGTTCTTGGCCATGTTGGGCACACGGCCGTGTGGAGATAGTACCGGGGTCCTGAGCCGCCAGGAGCTCCTATACTTACATTCGATGCGGGAGAGCGAGCCACTTCACCTGGGGCACATCTTGGCAGAGTATATTCGCCATCAAGGCCAGTACCCCACGGTCGGAGTTATCTTCGCAGGCATGTACATCACCAGATTGATTATTAGGTTAGGGCTCAGAGATGGAGTTCGGGGGGCTGAGAAGATCAGTACACCAGACCCCCTTAGCATTGAGACATTGAGACAGATGAGGATGGTCCACAGAGCAGGACCAGGAGTCTACACATGGATCACTCCCCAGTCAGATCAGGCCGAGGGATCTCAGGCAGCCTTGGAGCCACCCGCAGCAGAGAGAGAGACACAGGCACCACCCACCGCGCCGGAGCCACCTCCGGTGCGCATGTTCTCACCTTCTCGAGGCCAGGATCGACTGGAGCGCCTCGAGAGCGCAGTGGGGGTACTACAGACATAGGTGGCTGAGGTCAGGGCCGTAAAGATAGCACAGCACACTGAGGTCATGGCTCGATTGGACCTTATACAGCAGTTACTCGAGCGAGCCGTGACTTCACCTTTCATGGTCCGACCCGAGCTTCTACCCCTCCACCACCATCTCCTCCAGCAGCAGCAGATCCACTTGCACCTTCAGAGCCTTCAGCAGCACCAGAGGCCACTATTCAGGACACCGACGTGGAGGTGTCGTAGTTTTCATTTTGATTTTCTTTTGCACTTTTATTTTCTATTTCTGTTGGACTTGTAGTACCCAGAAAGGACTCTCTTTCTGGGTTTGCTTTTTTTTTCTGTCTATTTTTATTTTGTCTCGAGTTGTATTTCATTTTCATATATTTATACTAGAGCTACGTTTTGGTTTTTTCATGAGCTATACTGAACCCTTGTATATGTGTGCGCAGATGGTCTTGGATGTAAAGATTTTGAGGAACAGTCATTGGCACGGTCATGGGACCGTGTGTGCTTCACAAACCATTGAGACTTAACTCTCAATGACCTAGCTCCATCAAACGCAACACTTGGAGTTCAGGGGAGTAATGTTTCAATTACTCACTTCCACACTAATTGTTTGTGTGTGTGTGGGGGGAGGGGGGAGATCACATTGCACACACCTTTACCTGTGCGTTCAATTGCTCATGCTCATGTAGCCTATGGCGGTTCACCTTAGTTGCAAAGGTTGTATTCTTAGAGTTTAGGAGAATTTTTAACATTGTATCCTATCATGCTCTAGTTTCTACTTGAATTTTAGGGAATTTTTCTCGATTACACCTTATTGAACTACTCACTCTTGAAATCTTTTGCAAACTCAATCTTGAAGTTTGTAAGGACAAGTTTATCATCGTTCTTAGTTTTACTTTGGGAAATGCATATAAAAAAAATATATGACTTTGTGAATATTTGCTTTGTTTTATGTATGCATTTGGGGTGGAAAGAGCTACCACCTATGAAGTATGTAGCTACTCCCATAAGTCGGATACAAGTTATGCCCTAATGACAGAAAGAGCTATCTCATGGGATCCGTGAAAGCTACTGCCCCGGTAGAAAGAACTACCTCCTCGAAAGTGTGAAAGCCACCTTTGGCGGCCGCCTAGGAAAGGGCTACCTTCAAGGATGTGTGAAGCTACTACTTCCTTTTCTTTTTAGTTTTGTTTTTGTATATAAATAAGTCCTTTCTAACAAAAGTTTGAGGAGTACCTGTTGGTTCTCTTGAGTGAGATCACACACACTAACACATTTTCGAGTTTCTTTTTATCCTTTTTGATTCGAGTTTTTAGCTAGAGCAATGATAACCTTATGCATTTTTTTGATTTCCCCTTACTTGTAGAATGCTTCTTTTGCATACTTTTGGTGAACCTAAGGCTGAGCACTTTCAATTGTTCTTCCCAAGTACTTTCACGTTTTATCTTTGCTTGAGGACAAGCAAAAGCTTAAGTGTGGGGGGATTTGATAAGTGCTTGTGTTATAGTACCGTGAAGCGTTATTATCTTACATTGAGCATATCTTTTATTAGGTTTTATCATTAAATAGTGTGCATTTGTGTATTCTTGTGCATTGAAGGTTTGTGGAGCTAAATTGGAGAAGAAGAACGAAATTAGGTCGTGTTCGCCGATGTTGGGAAGTTTTCGGACCAAGTACGTAACAAGGCACGAGCTTGGACTTGTGAGTGTGTGTCAGCCTCCTTTGGAGGGGCACAAAGGCAGTCACATTCACAACAAGTCTAACTCGTGTAGCTTTGAAGAACTTCACACGGGCGTGTGGAAATTCCACACGGCCGTGTGAAACCCCTGATAAGTCCGATTTTAAAGCCGCGATTCAACTATATAAAAAGGGATTTTGGAGACCCTTCGGGATATCTTTGGACCTACTTTTCTCTGCAACTTGGGGAGTACGGCTAGGGTTTAGGAGAGGATTTCGTGGAGGTTTAGCGCGCGTCATCGGCAACGTCACCGATGTTCGACGGCCGCACAAGACCACGGCCACACCATATACAAGGGGGTTTTCATCAATGTCTTTGATTTGTACTTTCTTTTCGATTTTGATGAACATGTATAGCTCCATGATGAGCTAAACCCCTTGAGGATATTCGGACTTGTAAACTCTAGGGTTTTTATGTTTCTTTGACATTGTTATTATGCTTTTCCATTATTGATGAATAAAAAATTGAGTTTCAATCTTAATTTCATCTTGCTAATGTTTTCTCTTAGATGTGACACTAGGGTTGAGAATAATTTAGGTTACCCTTTGGAGGTGTGACAACTCCTTTAGGGTTAGACTACTTAAGATTGAAGAGGGTTGAGAGGGAGAGTTGTGAGGTAGCGATGTACCCCTTTCCCCTTCGATGTGGTTTCTCCCTACCTCCGTTTCCGTGATTTCATAGCGGTCAAAATAGAGTGAAGTGCTAGGCAGATAAACTCCCACGGGGCTTAGTTACCAAGTAACAAAGTGAAGGGTTGAAGTGAATCCTACGCGCTGGGGCTTTAATCTAGACTAGGGTTCTTCCACCTAGACCAAAGGGTTAGAAGTACACATAGGAACAGGTTTTACCACTAGGAATCCCTAGAGCTTAAAGCAATCCCACGTAGTGTGAGGTTTAGGTAGATATACTCCCCTGGGGCTTAGTCGTGCGAGCGACAGGGTGAAGGATGACGTGAATCCTAATACCGAGGCATAATGATGGGGTTAGTCACCGTTGTCCTTAGGTTTGGGATCGTGAGTTTAAGGATTTCCTCGACTTAATTAACATCAATAGGGAAGTATAATAGCATAGTCCTGCACTAGAAGTATAGATCCTAGAGGTAGCTTGTCCGGATACCCTATTTCATTCATTGCTAATCCTCTCTATTCTCTTTTATTTGCACTTTCTGATCTTCCATCTTTCTATTTAATTTCTTGTCTTTTATTCTATTTACTTCTACATTCATTCATTGATCCAGATATTGCTTTTCCATACACCACATAGCTTAATTAGTGAAATCTCGTATTCTAAATCCCTATTCCTTGTGGATTCGACTACCCTCTCACCAAGGTAACTTTTATTACTTCGACAATCCATGCACTTGCGGGATACACGCAAGGGGTCGTGTCACCGTGTGAAATATTTAATAGTTTCTCGGGTAAATCAGAGAGACCACAGGGGCGTGTGAGCTGCCCTTGTGGGCGGCCTTGTGTTCTTGGTCAGGTTGGGCACACGGCCGTGTGGAATTTTCACATGGCCGTGTGATATTTTTCAGAGACCTTCAGTGTTTCCTGTGAATCCACAAGGCCGTGTACCAGCCCCTGTGGAATCCCTTGTGAAGGCACACGGCCGTGTGGGAAGTCTCACACGGCCGTGTGGGGTAGTCTGGAGAGCGAACAGAGTGTACAGAGGGGCGTGTGTGAGCCCCTGTGAACTTTAACTTTAGAGGTACACGGCCGTGTGGGATTTTCACACGGCCGTGTGGATTCCTAGAACTTCAAAAGCTATGCGTTTCTTTGTGGGTTTCACTCGTGCCTCATTCGTTTTCCACTCTCAAGCACTCTCCGACCCTCTCCATCACTTCCCCGATCTTCTCTGAGGTTTTATTTGGAGTTTTCCGGCCGATTTTAAGGTTTTCTTCATCAACATTGATTTTCGTGAACTTTGAGAATTTTTGAACAATTTTGCATGATAGTGAATCAATGATGGCATTAATGATTCTATTACTTGTATGATAGTGTAAAACAATGATGGATGCTAAGCTACTCATAACCCTGCACTCTTAAGAATTTTCTGTCATTCTCGGCATTCCATCACTTATCCCCTATGTAGGACCTTGGACACCTAGGTTAGGAAAGTAGTAACTTTCGTGACCCTCTTAGTGGCTAACCCATTCGTGGAGTTTCGTGCTTTGATGTGTTAGGTATTTCTCCTAATAGGCTCTTAAGGACTTTCCTTTATGTCTTTCGCTCAACACGGTCAAAAAAAAAAAGTGGTACCTAAATCAACAATTAAAGCAAAGTAAGAGGGTTTCGTGAACTTCCCTGAGTCTCAAAGCATAATCTTGAAGTCCATGAGATCAGGGTGGGCACCGATGATTCTTGTAGATGTCGAGGGAGAAAGATGCGTTTGATGTCCCAATTCCACCTGCAAGGTGGAAAAGAACATCATCTCAAGGTATCCATCACACACACACAAATAAAATAAGACAAACACACAAACAAACAACAAAGCTAAGAACAAAGGAAACAAGAAACACAAGACACAATGTGTGGGTGCCCAAGTGAAACTTTCCAACTCAATGCTTCGCAAAATTTGATAAGAAATGATGTAAGAGCATGCATTTTCAAGTTTACAACATTCTTACATCAAAAAGCTTGGGAATTAAAACAAATTTAAACAATGAAAATCAATAAAGATGAGAGATACGCTTATACCCAAAGCTAGACAACAAAATTCAAAGATGTCGGTGACAACTCGATGAAAACAATAGATCGACAAAATTAAAATTCAAAAATGATGAGAACTTTAAGATCAATGAAAGGTTGGCCAAATGAGGAGGTAAACTAAGAGGATAAACCAAAAAAAAATTGGAGAGAAATCGGGTGAAAGGGAGGCGAAGAAATCAGCCCCAAATGATGCTGAGATTTTGCTGAAAATGGGCTGAAATGGCTATGTGCGGGCTGTGTGCGGTTTGATGTCCGGGCCGCACAACAGCCCGTACATGGCTCTGGCTGGTGTATGCGGGCCACATACAGCCCGCACACCCTTCAAATATGCTCTCCCAACTTTGAAACACCATGAAACACCTCCCAACAACTAGCATTCTCAATCCTACTTGCATAAAACTCATCAAAACACAAAGATGATCATAAATCAATGAAGAACACACCAAGAATCACCAATATGAATTAAAATACCCATCCAAGCAACATATGCAATATGAACATGAAATTAACACATCCACACAAAGTTAAACAACCAAAACTAAGAAAACTACAACCCAGACACAAACTAAGCAAAATACGGAATTTAAAACCTTGGGTTGCCTCCCAAGAAGCTCTTGTTTAACATCACGAGCTTGATGTACCTTCTTACCTCATGGAGGTTTGAAGATGATGTGCTCCTCCCGGCCAAGTGTGGCAAAACTACTACCATAGAAAATGAAACGTACCTGCCGGGATGGTGCCGAGGTGGAGGTCAAGGTCGAATTACCTTTTGGCCTCCAAGGAAAAAGCTTGGGCCGAGAATTGTGCAATTTGAACTTAGGAGGATCCTTGGATGGCTTGAACCTCCTCTCCGCTTCTTCTTGATGCCCGACAAATTGTTTGGGTCTCCAAGGAAAGAGCTTTGGTTGAGAACTATCTATGCTTAGCACGGGTGGGTCCTTGGGCGGCTTCAACACCCTATCCACATCTTCTTCCTCAACCATGTTGGGATAATCTCGGATTGCCCAAAGAATGTGTTTAGGCCTCCAAGGAAATATTTTTGGTTGGGAACAGGCCCAGCATAGGTGGATTCAAGCATGACCTTAGTTTTGTACCCACATCATCAAAAACAATTCCCGGAATTTTTTTAGTGCACAAAACCAAAACGGGTAAGTGGGCGGAATGGTCAATGTTAAGGCAAGTAGCCTCTTCATTTTTGATTGACAGACTTGATTCTACTTCCTCGCACCTCTCGATGGCCTAGTTTTCTTCAATTCCCCTGTCTTCTTCCATAGAATCTACAGGTGGAACTTCAACAGCTTGCTCATTATTCTTGTTTTCCTCATCTATTAGTTTGAGAAGTTCTACCACTTGTTTTTCGATTCTGTGAATAGATGCCTGAACAATTGTCATGCTTTCTTCCAACGCATCCAAACGAGAGTGTGTGATTTGCATGAACTTGGCTAAGACATCTTCAATGGTATACGTCCTCTTCGTTGGTGGTTGTGGGGGTTTTTGCAACAGTCCACGGTGAGAGGACACCCATTGTTGTCCATAATGATGTGATGAAAAATTTAGGTACCCTCGGTGATATGGATTGTATACATGCTCGAATTGATTGGTACTGCAAGCCCTCAAGGCCTCATACTCATTGATTTGCCATTTTTTGAGATGAAAATTTGGACAACGCGAGGCATCATGAAAACCCATTGCTCTGTGCACAAATCAAACAACAAAAAATTAAGGTATAAAGAAAACAAAAATATTTACAAAAGAAAAGATAAATGACTAGAGTAGCGAGCTAGAAGTTTTCCTAGCATTCTTGGATGTCCCCGGCAACGGCGCCAAAAACTTGATGGTCGCCGCGTGACACGCTAAAGAAGTGAGCACGCGACTCCCAGGCCGCAAGTGCATGGGTCGTCAAGTAATAACCTCTCACGTGAGCGCGAGAGGGTCGTATTCCCAAGGGCCCTAAGATCTGCTATTACTTCCTCCTAGGTATCACTATCTAGTCTACCAAATCAAGAGTCATAATATAAAACACAAATACAAAAAATAAATAAAAGAAAAGCTATAAACATAATGGACTAAGGCACACCATACAAGCAACCTAAAGAGCAAGTAGCAATGAGAAGTAGAGGCCTCGGGCGAGGATCCCCTAAGGAGAAGAACAAGTTAGGATGAATATAGGAAATTGAGTGCTAAGTTGGCTAGGTTTGATCCGCTAGACTCAGGAGTCGACTACCCCGGAACCTCCGTAGTGTAGCCCTAATCAAGTATAGGTTCCTCTATCCAGAAGATACCCCTACAATATCATTGGGAATAGGGAGTCTTGATTAGGGTTATTCTAATGCGCGCTTTCGGCTAAAACAACCCTAACCACGCGGGGAGCTACAGGCACCCGGAACCTCCGGTGTACCGGCACATTGAATCCTCCTTCAATCATTGTGTGACCTAATACATGCAAGCATCCCGCCATACACATATAATTCATGAATCAAAACCTACGGAATCCATCCATTGTAGATTGAACATCAAAACAATAGATTGAAATCAAACAAACAAGCCAACAATCATTCATAAACAAATATCATCATCCATACAAGTTCTCCTCCAATGGTTCACCGGAGACCGGTGGCCTTGGGAGTCTAGTTCCACATCAAAAGAGAGAATACACAAAATAATCAATGAAAATGTTCATAAGAAACTCCCTCAGATATAGGCTAGAAGGTGGTGATAAAAGCTCGATGGATCCGTGCCGATCAAGCTCCTTGATAACAACCTTGAGTGCTTCCTTCTTCTCCCCTTGAGTTTTGCTCTTCAAATTGCCTCTCCAATCCGGTGATTATGGTGGAAAATGGTGGAGATGATGGTGGAGAATGGAGGTGGTGCTGGTGGAGAAAGATGGAGGAGAGGGTGGCCAAAGATCCCCAAAAACAAGCCCTAGGTTCTCTTAAATAACCAACACAAACAAGTTCTGGCCGTGTGTGTGCGGGATGTGTGCGGGCCGCACACAGCCCGCACACCGTTCTGTCTCCTCTGTGTGGGCCGCACACTGCCCCGCACCCTGCCCCGCACACTGCTATAGTAACAGTGCTGCAGTGGAGTCGCTACAGTGATGGTGCTACAGTACGCTACTACAGTGAATAACGCCTGAAAATCCACTCTTTTATTGCCTGAAACATGAGGATGCGTGTGAGCTTCAATAAATTCTTCGATTCATGCTAAAACAAGGCTCAATCACGCGCTAGTGATCTTCCAATGCCCTGAAACAATAATAACAAATAAACGTGTAAAGGGCATCGGAGTCATACAAAAATGCATGAAAGTAAACAAACTGTACACAATAAAAGTGATGTATTTAGACACTTATCAAACATCACCAGTAAAAAAACTTCAAACCCTTGTTCTTCGTCAATATTAATTCACTCCGTTTTTGTTGGTAATTTCGCTTGATTTGCATGATTTAATGGCATACGAATGCATTCACGGAGTTTTGGAGAATAACTACTTTAGTGAAGATGAAATGCTTCAAAGGTTTGTCAATGGTGGCTTAGATCTTCACTCCAACTCCTTCTCCTTTGCTCCTCTCCCTCTTGGTGATGATGTGTGCTTGTTTCCCACTTGGATCCCCGCCGAAAGGTGGCCGGAAAGCCTCAAGATGAAGTGGTGGCGGCGGCCCAAAAGGCCAATGAAAAGTCCCCTTGTGTGCACTAAAAACATCTATATATATTCCCGCAGTATCCCGGGGTGGATAAATGGATCCCGGGGTGGATAGGTAGGCAAAGACAAGGCAAAACTTGTCTCATGTGGGGGTGTATCCCGGGCTGGATAGATGGATCCCGGGGTGGATAGGGGGCCGTGAACCTTAGTACAAAATCACTGTCTTTTGATGCTCACAGCCCCTTATACGGCCCTGTATGATGAACTGTTCACTCTTATGCACTTCCATCATTTCCAACCCAAAACTCCTCAGGTGCAACAGCAACTGCTACAGTAAATACGCTACAATGCTCCAGCTACAGTGCTGCGACGCTTGAATTTCATCCTTTTTCGCCCCAAATTGCATTCTCGTGCTTCTCATGGCTCCCCCATGTCCCACAACATAAATGATAGTCGATTAAGCACAAAACGGGCATCAATTCTTAACAAAATACATGCTAAGTGTACAAAATACGTATATTAAAACATATACATTTAGACACTTATCAATTATCCTGGCAGTTTGACTCTTCAAGGAGCTTACTGACACGACCTTTTGCGTGTGTACCGCAAGTGCACGGCCTTGTCGAAGTAATAAAATTACCTCGGTGAGTGGGTAGTCGAATCCACAGGGAATAGGGATTAAAAATACGAGAAATTGCTATTCAGTCGTACGATATATGAGAAAACAATAATCGGAGTGATAAGTGGATTTATGGAAATTAGAATAAAAGCAAGGGAAATGAATAGAAAGATGAAAGAAAGAAATGTGCAAGTAAAGAGTAAAAGAGAGAGACTAGCAATGAATGAAAATAAGGTATCCGGACAAGTTACCTCTAGGACTTATGCTTCTAGTGCAAGACTATGCTATTATACTTTCCTATTGATGTTAATTGAGTCGAGGAAAATCCTTAAACACACGGTCCCAAACCATGTCAACCGTGACTAACCCCAGCACTATGTCCCGGCAATAGGATTCACGTCAACCCTTCACTCTGTTGATTGCTCAACTAAGCCCCAGGGGAGTATTTCTACCTAAGCCTAACACTACGTGGAATTGCTTTAAGTTCTAGGGACTCCTAGTGATAAAACCTGTTCCTATGTGTAGTAGTTCTAACCCTTTGGTCCAAGTGGAAGAACCCTAGTCTAAATTAAGCCCCAGTGCATAGGATTCATGTCACCCCAAAGCCTTGGGGGAGTATGTCTACCTAGCACTTCACTCTATTTCGACCGCTGATAAATCAAGGAATCGGAGGTAGGGAGAAATCACATCGGAAGGGAAAGGGGTACGGTGCTACCTCACAACTCTCCCTCTCAACCCTCTTCATCTTTAAGTAGTCTAATCCTATAGGAGTTGTCACACATCCAAAGGATAACCTAGATTGTTCTCAATCCTTAGTGTCACGGCTAAGAGAAAACAATAGCAAAAGATAATTAAAATCAAAACTCGAATTTATTCATCAAAATTGGAAAAGCATAATAACATTGTCAGAGAAACATAATTATCCTAGAGTTTTACAAGTCCGAATACCCACGAGGGGTTTACCTACTCATGGAGCTATACATGTTCATCAATTTATGAAAGAAAGCACAAACTAAAGACATCAATGAAAACCCCCTCGCGTATGGTGTGGCCGTGGTCTTGTGCGGCCATCGAACGTCGGTGACGATGCCGATGGCGCGCTCCAATCCTTCACAAAATCCTCTCCGAAACCCTAGCCGCACCCTCCAGAAGTTGAGAAGAAAGATAGGTCAAAAGATGCCCAAAAAGTCTCCAAATCGGGCTTTAAATAGGCTGAGTGCGGCTTTAATTTTGAACTTATCGGGGCTTCACACGGCCGTGTGGAATTTCCACACGCCCGTGTGAAGCTTCTGTCTTTCCTGAAAAATTACTTCACACGGCCGTGTGGAATTTCCACACGCTCGTGTGAAGTCTCTGGCTTGCTGGAAAATATTTCACACGGCCGTGTGTTAATTCCACACGCACGTGTGAACTCTCTGGACTCCCGATCTTGCTACAGTGAATTGCTACAGTACCGAAGCTACAACGTTGCTGCAGTAACTTACCGAAATGCTTCCGGATACGTTGTTCTTCACCGAGGCCATTGAATTGGGCACACAATCAATGGTAGATCGTGTCGATTGCTTCAAGTCTTCTCTTTGGTAGAGTTCTCCTAAACTACACAAGTCGGACGTGTTGTGAATGTGACTGCCTTTGTGCCCCTCCAAAAGGAGGTTGGCACACACTTACAAGTCCAGGCTTGTGCCTTGTCCTTGTTTGGTCCAAATTAGCTCCATAAACCTATAATGCGCAATAGTAAACAAATGCACATATTTAGTGATAAAATCTGATTAAATTAATGCTTATTGCAAGATAATAATACTTCGCATCATTACTACACAAGCACTCATCACTTACAGAGTGTTATGCGGACAAGGGCAATATGAGCCAGGCGTATCGAAAGCCACTTGTCTGTCTCGACCAGCTTATAGATACATTCACGCCATTTTGAGTTGATCAGTGAACGGCCGGGGTGACAGTACGGGAGTCTTAAGTCTGCAGGAGCTCCTTTACCTCCATTCAATGGTTCGGAGCAAGCCGCTCCATCTTGGGTATATTCTGGTAGATTACATACGACATCAGGGCCAGTACCCGAGGCTTGGAGCTATTTTTTCAGGGCCATATGTTACAAGACTCATTAAGGGGATGGGCCTTCGGGAAGCAATCAGAGGAATGGAGAAGACAGTTATACCTTCCCCAATTAGCTTGGAGATGTTGAGACAGACGGGCATGACCAAGAAATATTATTAGCGATAAATTTTGAACAGGCACCCACAAAGGCCAATGGAGGACGGCGAGGCCGGGGGATCGCAACCAACATTGCATGTACTTCTGCCACCTCCGACGGAGACAGAGTCCGAGGTACCACCCACCTCGCCGGAGCCACCTCCAGTGCGCATGTTCTCGCCTTCTCGAGGCCAGGATCGATTTGATTGCCTCGAAAGTGTTGTGGGCATCTTACAGACTAAGGTAGCTAAGGTCAGGGCCACACAGACAGCACATCATACTGAGACGATGGCACGGCTTGATACCATTCAGCGTTTACTTGAGCAGGCCATGTTATCACCATTTGTGGTCCAGCCTCGGGCCCCTACTCCACCAGCACCAGCTCCAGCAGCACCAGAGGCTACTCCACAGGACACCAACCATGAGGCATCGTAGTTTTAGTTTTTACTTGCTTTTAATTTTCATTTTTTGTACTTTTCATTCTATTTTGGACTTGTAGCACTCACAAAGGATCTTCCTTCTGAGTTTATCCCTTATTTTGTTTTCTCTTTTATCTCGAGTTGTATTCATTGCTTTATCTTTATATATACTCGAGTTTTTATTGAGCTATACTGAACCCTTGTGTGTGTGTGTGCACAGATGGTCTTGGATGAAAGGAATCTAAGGAATAGTCATAGGCACAGTCATGAGACCATGTGTGCTTCACAACCCATTGGGACTCAACTCTCAATGCACCTAGCTCCATCAAACGCAACACTTGGAGTTCAGGGGAGTAATGTTTCAATTGCCTACTTCCACACTAATTGTTTTACAATTTTTTTTTCACTTGTATTATGCTTACATGCGTACATTGGGGACAATGTACATCTTAAGTGTGGGGGGAGTTCACATTTCACACACCTTTAGTTGTGTGTTCAATTGCTTATGCTCATGTGGCCTATAGCGGTTCACCTTAGTTGCAACGGTTGTATTCTTAGAGTTTAGGAGAATTTTTAACATTGTATCCTATCATGCTCTAGTTTCTACTTGAATTTTAGGGAATTTTTGCTCGATTATCTCATATTGCACAACTCACTCTTGGAATCTTTTGTAAACTCAATCTTGAAGTTTTGAAGGACAAGTTTATCATCTTTCTTATTTTTACTTTGGAAAATGCATATATAAAAAAAATACATATGACTTTGTGAATATTTGCTTTGTTTTATGTATGCATTTGGGGTAGAAAGAGCTACCACCTATGAAGTATGTAGCTACTCTCATAAGTCAGATACAAGTTATGCCCTAATGAGAGAAAGAGATATCTCATGGGATGCGTGAAATCTACTACCCCGGTAGAAAGAGCTACCTCCTCGAAAGAGTGAAAGCCACCTTTGGCGGCCGCCTAGGAAAGGGCTACCTTCAAGGATGTGTGAAGCTACTACTTCCTTTCCTTTTTATTTTTGTTTTTGTATATAAATAAGTCCTTTCTAACAAAAGTTTAAGGAGTACTCGTTGGTTCTCTTGAGTGAAATCGAACACACTAACACATTTTTGAGTTTTTATCCTTTTTTATTCGAGTTTTTAGCTAGAGCATTGGTAAGCTTATGCAATGTTTTGATTTCTCCTTACTTATAGAATGCTTCTTTTGCATACTTTGGGTGAACCTAAGGCCGAGCACTTTCAATTGTTCTTCCCAAGTACTTTCACGTTCCATTTTGCTTGAGGACAAGCAAAAGCTTAAGTGTGGTGGGATTTGATAAGTGCTCGTGTTATAGTAATGCGAAGCGTTATTATCTTGCAATGGGCATTAATTTAATCAGATTTTATCACTAAAAAGTGTGCATTTGTTTACTTTTGTGCATTGTAGGGTTGTGAAGATAAAGTGAAGGAAAGGAATGAAGTTAGATCATGTTCTCGATTGTTGGGAAGATTCTTGGACTAAGCAAGGAGCACGGCATGAGTAGAGACTTGTGAGTCTGTGCCAACCTCCTTTGGAGGGGCACAAAGGCAGTCACATTCACAATATGTCTAACTCATGCTAGCAAAGAGAACTTCACCAATTAGGAGATTAGAAGCAGTCAACACGATCTACCGCTGATTGTGTGCCCAATTCAACGGCCTCAATGAAGAACGATGAATTCGGGAGCGTTTCGGGACAATTGCTGTAGCAGCACTGTAGGAAAAATAATGTAGCAAGTTACTGTTCACTATTTGCCAAAATTCAGCATTCCAGCAACTTCACATGGGCGTGTGGAAATTCCACATGGCCATGTGAAATCCTGATTTCTGCGATTTTAAAGCCGCGACTCAACATTATAAAAACCATGTTTGGAGATTATTTGTGATATCTTTTGACCTATCTTTCTCCCCAACTTCTAGAGGGCGGCTAGGGTTTTGGAGAGGACTTCTTGGAGGTTTAGAGCGCGTCATCGGCATCATCACCGACGTCCGGCGCCCGCACAAGACCACGGCCACACCATACGCAAGGGGGTTTTCATTGATGTCTTTACTTTGTGCTTTCTTTCATATTTTGATGAACATGTATAGCTCCATAAGGAGCTAAACCCCTTGTGGGTATTCGGACTTGTAAACTCTAGGGTTATTATGTTTCTTTGACATTGTTATTATGCTTTTTTCCATTATTGATGAATAAAAATTGAGTTTCGATCTTAATTTCTTCTTGTTAATGTTTTCCTTTAGATGTGACACTAGGGTTGAGAACAATCTAGGTTGTCCTTTGGAGGTGTGACAACTCCTATAGGATTAGACTATTTAAGATTGAAGAGGGTTGAGAGGGTGAGTCGTGGGGATAGCGAAGCATCCCCTTTCCCCTCCATTGTGGTTTCTCACAACCTCCGCTTCCTTGATTTCTTAGCGGTCGAGATAGAGTGAAGTGCTAGGTAGATAAACTCCCCTAGAGCTTAGTTATGCGAGTAACAGAGTGAAGGGTTGAAGTGAATCCTACGCATTGGGGCTTAATCTAGACTAGGGTTCTTCCACCTGGACCAAAGGTTAGAACTACACATAGGAACAGGTTTTACCACTAAGAGTCCCTAGAACTTAAAGCAATCCCACGTAGTGTGAGGTTTAGGTAGATATACTCCCTTGGAGATTAGTCGTGCCAGCGACAGAGTGAAGGGTTGACGTGAATCCTAATACTGGGGCATAATGTTGGGGTTAGTCACGGTTGTCCTTAGGTTTGGGACCGTGAATCTAAGAATTTCCTCGACTCAATTGACATCAATAGGAAAGTAAAATAGCATCGTCTTGCACTAGAAGCATAGATCCTAGAGGTAGCTTGTCCGGATACCCTATTTCATCCATTGCCAGTTTCTCTCTATTCTCTTTTACTTGCACTTTCTTATATTCCATCTTTCTATTCAATTTCTTCTCTTTTATTATATTTGCTTCCATATTCACTCATCGATTCTATTCTTATCTTTCCATACACCACAAAGCTTAAATAGTGAAATCTCGTATTTTAACTCCCTATTCCCTGTGGATTCGACTACCCACTCACTGGGCTAAATTTTATTACTTCGATAAACCCGTGCATCGAATGGAGATAGAGGAGTTTCTGCTAGCTTAGGACTTCTGTACTGTCACCACGGCCGTTTATTGATCTGTTCAAAATGGCGTGAATATAGCTATAGGACGGCCGTGATAGGCAAGTTGCCTTTGATACCCTTGGCTCGTATTGCCCCTGACCGCTGATAAACGCCTAAATATACATATTTTCTACGTATTCGGGCATATGTATTGCATATTTTTATATGAGTTGACGCCCGTCCTTGGTCTGAATTGGTTTCTTTCGTGTTACAGGTACCAATGAGGCCCAGGCGAGCTCGATGACAGAATTGGAGAAGAATCAGCATCAAAAACCATGTTTCGGAGCCCGGGTGCACTGTAGCACGAAGACTTGAAGAATGGCTTAGTCAGGCAAATCATGGAGGCAACCATGCGGGCGCAGTGGAGGCCGCATGCATTACTGTAGCAATTCTACTGCAGCATACCAACTTTAACGGATACTGTAGCAACTTACGCGATTTTCGGGATTTCTCGGAAACTTTCTCTCCCCGCATGCGGGGCCGCATAGGAGGCCGCATAGCATCCCAAAATTAGGTTTTAAAGGCTTTTTGGGCATTCTTCTTGTGGTCTTTGGCCACCATTTCTCCACCATCATCTTCCTAGGCTTCAAGGGGTTGGAGAAGCAAATCTGAAGGGAAAATCAAGGGTAGAAGAGGGATCTATCAAGGAGCACATCTAGGAGTTTGTCGGCGTCGATCCGTCGGATTCTCATCACCACCTCCTTGTCTTCATCTTAGGGGAAGTTTTATGAGCTTTTTATTGTATTTCTTGTTTTCTATACTCTCTCCATTGTTGATGATGAACTAGACTCCCAAGGTCACCGGGCATCCGGTGAACCTTGGGATAAACTTGCTTGTATGAATACTTCATTTACATGTATGGCATTTGTGTGGTTTTTGGTTCAAGCTTGGTGCACTTTAATGTATTGGTATGCATGAGAACTCTGTGTATCAATTTCTAGGTTATACTAGGTTGCGTGACCATCGCCTTAGTATTAGACACACCAAGTTTGGAAGGGATACATGTACGAATACGCCGTGACCATCGGGCATTTGTACCCCTCCAATCATTCGGGTTGAGCCTAGATGTTGTGTTTAACCTTAATTCGGGATTTTCCTAGGCGCATTGCAATCGTGTGAGGATTTGGGCTGAAGCAATTCCGTATTCCAATACTCATACCGGATTAGGGGTTATCACCGTGACCATCGGGGTGACCTACCTTTGGACATCTCTTGGCCTAACCATCTTTACCTATGTAATTCGAGTATCCTTCTAGCTTTAGTAGTCCCAAGGGTATCCTCGCCCGGGGACCTCGAACTTTCATTGTTACTTGCTTCCTTAGTACGCTTATGTGGTGAGCCTTAGTCCATGTGTTTATAGTTTTCTCTTTTATTCGTTTTCTTATCTTGTTTTAAATCTATATTTGGTAGGCTAGACAGTGTCATCTAGAGGGGAGTAATAGCAGCTCTTGGGAACGCAGGGAATACGACCCCCTCGTGCGTGCGTGAGGGGTATTACTTGGTGACCCGTGCGCTTGTGGTCAAGTCATTAAGTTTTTGGCGCCGTTGCCGGGGAACTTCCAAGGATGTTAGGAAAACCTTTAGTTCACTGATTTAGTCATTTTTATTTCCTTTTGTAAATTTTGATCTTTGTATGTGTCCTTTACCATTTTGTGCATATTTATTTATTTTACTTCTTTCTTGTTTTCTTTGATAGCTTATTAATTTCAATTTTGTTTGCCTATACAGGGCCATGGACCACAGAGAAAGATTATTGGCCACAAGAAATTATGCATTTGAGAAAGTGATGGAAAAATATTCTGCCATGAGAGCAAGCCAGTGCAATCCACACCCTAATAACTACTATCCATATTGGCAAGGGCGCCAAAATTTTTTGACAGCTCATTATACTCAAGCATTGGGGCACCCTTACCAAGGATTGCCACAAGAACCCTTCTTTCAAGAACCATGGCATTACCACCCTCCAGTCGTTCAAAGTAGGCCACTTAATGAATGGGGTTTCAATACACAAGATGTGTTTGAGAGATTTATGATGAATTATGATGCTGAACGTGAAGCCCAGAATTCCACAAATTCTAATACCCATCTATCTCTTCCAAGCATGGAAAACAAGATAGGAGTGTATCCCAATATATCGACAGAGTTGCCACGCACTAGAGAAGACCTACCTCAAATTGACACTAGTTTGGAAGAGAACATAGGTGAAATTGAGGTGGAAATTGATGTTTAGGTGTGGGAGATTGAAGAACCGGTTGAGGTATCATCTATACCTTGTGAGCAAATGATAGATGTTCCATCTCAAGGTAAAGTTGAAGAAGAAAGAGAGGAGGATGACATCATGGCCATGGAAGAATGTGAGGAAGTAGAAGATGCTCCATCGATAACATTTGAAGACGCTACTTGCCTCAACATTGATTATTCAACAAGCCAATCAATAATTTTCAAGTGCCGCGAGAAAATTCTAGGAATTGTATTTGAAGATGTGGGGGAGAGGCTAAGGTCATCCTTGAACCCACCAATGCCGGGCTTGGACAATTCCCAACCAAAAATATTTCCGTGGTGGCCCAAGCAAATTTTGTGGGCAATGGTTGACTATTCAAGAGGGGTTGGGAGAAGAAATGTGGAAAGGATGTTAAAGCCACAAATTGATCCACCTATGCAAAGATTGACAAGTTCTCAACCCAACTTGTTCCCTTGGAGACCCAAACAACACTTATGGGTAGTTCAAGGGCATTTCATAGGAGCCGGGAACAAAGAAGAAGCGGGTTGGAGGTTCAAGCCATCTAAGGATCCGCCAAAGCTTAAATTGCACAACTCTCGGCCCAAGCTTTTTCCATGGAGGCCAAAAGGTATCTCATGCATTGCCTCTAAATTTACATCATCCCGGAAGCTATGTTTCGTATTTCTTGGTAGTTCTTATGCAACCTCTTGCCGGGATGAACACACCATTTTCAAGCCTCCTTATGCTTATGACGTTAAAAAAGGTGCGTCTAGCTAATGATGTTAAACAAGCGCTTCTTGGGAGGCAACCCAAGCATAAAAATTCATTGCGTGTGTGTTTTCGTATTTTTGGTGTGTTTGGTTGCTTTAGTATTCTTTGGTTTCAAGTGTGTGATTGTGGTTAGTTAGTCATTTTTCATAATTTATTTTCTTTTTTTTGTTTATGGTGCTCGTGAGTTCTTTGTGTTATCATTCATCTTCATGCATCAAATATCATGTTTTGGGTGTTGTGGGTGAATTCGGCGTTGTTTTTATGTGATTTTGGGGTGTTTGGATGAGCATTTGATGCCAAAACTTGAAACCGCCCCTTTATTGACCGCACAAGAGCCAGCATAGGCATCCAGAGAGTGGTGTGGCCTGCTATGCGGCCGCATAGCAGGCTGCATAGGCATCCAGAGAGTGGTGCGGCCTCCTATGCGGCCGCATAGGAGCCCGCATGGACTCTCGGGCTGAACTTTATATTCGGTACCTCTTCATCATTTTCTTCATATCTCTCTCATTTCTCATCCTTTTTCCCTCATTCTTTCACCATTTTTCTCCATTTTTCTTCCTCTACACGGATCTCCTACTTCCAAGGACTTAATTTGCATGATTTATTGGGATTTTGGCCGTCATCTTCACCGATCTTTGCCGATTCAAGCTTTGAAGCCCTAACTTGTGTTTTGAAGCAAACTTGTTTCTTTTTCTTGATTTTCATGCTTATCTTGCTTCAAACTTTGGGGAATGTTGTATGAATGTGTAATCATTGATTTATTTGTATTTTGAAACATTATTTGTAAATTTTTGGGCTTCAAAAACAAGGGGAAACTCTACCTCTTTCAAGACTGTGCTACAGTAACTTTTGGCTGAAATTTCCCTTGAATTTATTTGTTCATTTGTAGCATCATTGTAAATTTCTTACAACACCTGCAATAAAAAGAATTGGACTTCACGATCTTAATTGCACAAAGAACTTGCTTGGAGTATCTCTTGTATAATTGTTTTTGATATGTTAGTTGTGTGCTTGCATGTTTGTGTGTGTTCTTGTTTCTTGTTGTATCCTCTTTTTGGGTGAGTGATGGATGCCTTGAGTTGATGTTCTTTTCTACCTTGCAGAGTGGAATTAGGGCATAAAGCACACTCTCCTTCTCCAGTTTATACATGAAGCTTTGGTGGTCGCCCCGATCTCATGGACTTCAAGACTCATGCTTTGAGACTCGGGGAAGTTCACGAAACCCTCCTACTAAGTTTTTATTGTCTATATTATTGCATCCTATCGCTTAGGCACATTGAGGGCAATGTGCATCTCTCAGTGGGGGGTGGATTTGGTTTTTCTCGTGAACTTTGAAAATTTCTTTGCAATTGCATGCTTGTTCTACCTATGATAGCAATGATACCTAGTTTAGGACTTCCTAGCATGAAGGGTTGACAGTTATGAGTTGTATTTCATTATTGTGCCTAAATGATGTCATGCTTTATCTTTAGTGCACTGACAGACTTTTACACATGTACTTCCACCTCATACACTCCAACTAACCCATTACAATGTTTTCGGCATTAATTTGTTAAAGTCTACTTTCAATGCCTTTTTAAGAGCTTTTAAGGTCCTTTGTTGTTTTCTTTGGCCTCAAGTGAGTTTGTTTAACATGTTTTATACCGGGGGATACGAGATACAATTTATACATAAAAAAATAAATAAAAATAAAAATAAAAATAAAAAAAGTGGAGTCTATGACAGTATTCCTCTGCTATTACAGCATGAATGCATCTATGTGGACTGTAATCAAGTAGGATGGGTGGCTCATGTGCCTGGCCAGCATGTGCATCCGTCTGAAAGATTTTTGTGCAGTCTACGTTAGTCGAACTCAGAAAAAAAAAACTATGTATATATGTAAGTAAAGAATAATGTATCTTGTCTGTATCCCTTGGAGCCTGCTGCATAGCCACTTGAGAGCAAAAGTTTTATTCAGGACCCGAAGGACTCTTAACTGGGTATTGAGGGTGTTTTTAACATATTAATGTCGACTTCATTGTGTGTGGAGTGATGGGACACCTTCGGGTGATCCATGGTATGGAGGTTGAGGTTGGAAGTCAGCACACACTCACAGGTGCACTTTAGATGAAACAGGACTATCCTTACCCAATTGCCAACAGAACAACTCATTATCTGTCTTTCCTTCTATCTACGCTTGTGGGGTCCTTTACAATTGAGCTTGAGGTCGTATGTTTAGTCGTTTATCATCGTGCCCTTGTTCTTCATGTGTGTTTGCTTGGGGACAAGCAAATGCTTAGGTGTGGGGATGTTTGATAAACGCCTAAATATACGTATTTTCTACATATTCAGGCATATGTATTGTGTATTTTTATATGAGTTGATGCCCGTTTTTGGTCTGAATTGGTTTCTTTCGTGTTACAGGTACCAATGAGGCCCCGGGAAGCTCGATGACAGAATTGGAGAAGAATCGGCATCAAAAACAGTGTTTCGGAGCCCGGGTACACTGTAGCAACCACTGTAGCATGAAGACTTGAAAAATGGCTTAGTTAGGAAAATCATGCAGGGAACCATGCGGGCGCAGTGGAGGTCGCATGCATTACTGTAGCAATTCTACTGTAGCAGGTACTATAGAGAACACTGTAGCAACTTACACGATGATGAACTGGACTCCCAAGGTCACCGGGCATCCGGTGAACCTTGTGATGAACTTGCTTGTATGAATACTTCATTTACATGTATGGTATTTGTGTGGTTTATGGTTCAAGCTTGGTGCACTTTGATGTATTGGTATGCATGAGAACTCTGTGTATCGATTTCTAGGTTATACTAGGTTGCGTGACCATCGCCTTAGTATTAGACACACCAAGTTTGGAAGGGATACATGTACGAATACGCCGTGACCATCGGGTATTTGTACCCCTCCAACCATTAGGGTTGAGCCTAGATGTTGTGTTTGACCTTAATTCGGGAGTTTCCTAGGCGCATTGCAATTGTGTGAGGATTTGGGCGGAAGCAATTCCGTATCCCAATACTCATACCAGATTAGGGGTTATCACCGTGACCATCGGGGTGACCTACCTTTGGACATCTCTTGGCCTAACCACCTTTACCTGTGTAATTCGAGTATCCTTCTAGCTTTAGTAGTCCCGAGGGGATCCTCGCCCGGGGACCTCAAACTTTCATTGTTACTTGCTTCCTTAGTACGCTTATGTGGTGAGCCTTAGTCCATGTGTTTATAGTTTTCTCTTTTATTTGTTTTCTTATCTTGTTTTAAATCTATATTTGGTAGGCTAGACAGTGTCATCTAAAGGAGAGTAATAGCAGCTCTTGGGACCCAAGGGAATACGACCACCTCGCGCATGCGTGAGGGGTATTACTTGGCAAGCCGTGCGCTTGCGGTCAAGTCATTAACCGCATTACACTCGGTAAGGTCCCTGAGGGGTCAAACTACCGGGATAATAAGTATGGCGGCTCTCATACTCATCTGTCGTAGTAAAGGTTTCATCGTATAAGCTCATATGGATGGAAAACTGCATCACCGGTATAATGTAGCAGTGCCCAAACGCTCTAAACTGAATAGTGTCGGCACTTGTCAAATCTCTAGATGATCTATCAAACTCAAAAGATGCGAGCACCTCCAAAGTAAGTGAGCGGTTAGCTAGTTCTCGAATAGACAGCAAGCGTTTCCAACTCTCCACTGCTATAAGTTCTTCAATCTCATCCTACCATATCCTCACCCCACTCAGTTATCCTCAAACGGCTTAAATCAATGCATCAAGACTACCCGAACTTGTGTTTTGCCAACATCTCATATCTTGCCCAGTGCTCAGGTGTGGCAAAGTCTATCTACTCTGTAGAGGGCTCAAGGGGTCTCTTACCAATCACTTGCTTCTATCTAAGTGCCATTCTTGCAAAAAGTTAAAGATAATCAATCAAACCATCAATAGAAATTCACTCTGTAAGAATCCACACGGTAGTGTGTGTGGATCATCGGGACACAGTAGAAACACGTCCGTGAGCCCAAAATCTCATGCAAATCACCACTAATTGCTTTGAAACTTTCAAAAACCTTTACTAAGGTAGATATGCAAGTAAAACGCTTGGAGATCGATCCAATAAACTAAAAGAATCAGATTGATGAAGTAAAAAGGACAAGAGAGATTTACCGATGATAAGCGATCCAATAAACCAAAATCCTCTAAAACCAATGAAATCATCATAGAGTTGGTTACGAATGCGGAGAGGAATGTTCTTCTAAGCGTAAAGGTGCTTAGAGATGAAAGGCCAGAAGAAATATGAACAAAGTTTTTGACCCTTTTTAGTTCTGCGCATCGACACGGCCGTGTGGATATACGACACGGTCGTGTGCCTCTATTGAGAGGGTTCATAGGGGCAGACACACAGCCCTGTGTCCTCTCTGGTTACTCTCTCAACACACCCGCACGGTCTTGTGGGAACCATACACGGCCGTTTCAAAGGGAGCTTCACAGGGGCTGTCACACGCCCCTGTGTGCTCTTGGGAAATACCTAAGGTCTCCGAAAACGTCCACACGGCCACACGGCCGTGTGCCCAACCTAACCAAGGACACAAGCCCGGCGATAAGGGCACCCACAAGCCCCTGTGGCCTCTCTAGATCAACCCAAGAAATGTCTAAGTTTTCCACACAGCCGTGTACAAATCCACACGACCGTGTGCCATTCACAAGCCCTCCCACAATGGCGGCCACATGCCCCTGTGTTTTCTCGGAAAAGAAGGGAACTCTCTGTAGAGATTCACATGGCTGTGTGAAAATTCTACACGGCCGTGTGCCTTAACACATGGGTACTCATAGGGGCATCCACACGTCCTTGTGGACTCTCGGGAAAAAGAGTTTAGGCTCTGTAGAATTTCACACGGCCGTGCCCCTTCTGAGGTTTTTCACAGGGGCATGGACACGCCCGTGTGCCCTCTCTGTTTGAGCCCTAATTGGTGACACACGCCCGTGTGGAAATTCCACAAGGCCGTGTGTCTTCTTTGGATTACTTAGAAAATTCACAAACTTTTCAAACAGTTTCAGAAACATAAGTATAATACCCAGAGCCTGTATAGTCAATGAAAATATGACCAGAGATCCATATAAACCTTTTCAAACGACTCAATACTTCATCAATCAACGTTTAGGCACACAAAAACATCAACGTTCCATGTGAAAAATCACAGCACATGCATTTAAAAATCAGGACACCAACACTAAGCCCTTATTCATGCTACTACTAAATCAAAACTTAGAAAAACAGTAAAAGCTTGGGTTGCCTCCCAAGAAGTGCTTGTTTAACGTCACTTAGCTTAATGTAGCTGGCCTTACCTCACGCCTATCGAAGAAAGAATACTTCCTTGTCATTGTTACAAACCTCGCCGCCAAAGTATGGCTTCAGCCGATGCCCATTTACTTTAAATGTACCCTTCTTTGGATGAGTGATCTCAATTTCCAATGAGGTGATACTTAAGTGACTGTGTATGGGCTAAACCATCTAGACTTTAGTTTTTCGGGGAAGAGTCGCAACCAAGAATTGAATAGTAGCACTTGGTCTTCCACTTTTAACTCCTTAGATAATTTGATGTGTTTGTCATGCCACTTTCAAAACTTTTCTTTGTAAATTCTAGCATTCTCATATGCCTTGAAACTCTATTCATCGAGTTCATTAAGATGAAGCAATCTTTGTTCACTGGCTTTTCTCAAGTCAAAATTCATCACCTTGATTGCCCAATACGCTTTGTGTTTAAGCTCCACCGGTAAGTGACAAGATTTCCCGTAGACCAAATTATACGTAGTAGTTCCTATAGGGATCTTGTATGCTGTTCGATGAGCCCAGAGTGTATCATCCAAACACTCAAACCAGTCTCACTTCCCTTGCTCTACAGATTTCATCAAGATCCTCTTGAGTTCTCTATTTGTGACCTTCACTTGACCACTAGTTTGTGGATGGTACGGAGTGGCAAGGCAATGATGTACTTCATATGTTTTTAACACTTTTTCCAATTGGGAGTTACAAAAATGGGTTCCTCGAACACTAATCATAATTCGCGGAGTTCCAAACCGAGTAAACAACCTCTTCAAAAATTTTACCATAGTTCTAGCATCATTAGTTGGCAACACTTGAGCTTCAACCCATTTAGAGTCATTGTCAACTACCACTAATATATATTGGTTCCCATTGGATTTCAGAAACGATCCCATGAAGTCAATGCCCCAAACATCAAATACCTCACAGAATTGCAAAGGGTTCTGGGGCATCTCATCCTGCTGAGATAGATTTCCTGCCCTCTAGCAACTATCACATCGAAGAACAAACTGGTGTACATCTTGGAAGACAGTCGGACAATAAAATCCCGCAGCAAAACCTTTTCTGTAGTTCTACTTGACGCATAATGGCCTCCAACATATCCTAAATGGCAATGAGCAAGGATATCCCATCCTTCTTCCCTTGATACACATCTCCAAACTACATAGTCTACACAAATGCGAAAAAGGAACGGATCATCCCAGAAGTAATTCTTCAAATCACTAAAGAACGTTTTTGTTGGAACTAAGCCCTTGTTTAAGAACCTTCCCTGCCAAGTAATTAGCAAAATCTACAAACACTAGAGTATCACCTGATGATGCTGAGCTATGGATCGAGTACAGGTGTTCCTCCGGGAAAGAATCATTAATCTCCTTGCTTGATGGCTCTTATCCAATACTGCCCTCTAACCGAGAAAAGTGATCCGCCACCATGTTTTCAGTCCATTTCTTGTCCTTTATCTCCATATCAAACTCTTGTAGGAGTAATATCCACCGGATTAATCTTGGTTTTGCATCAGCCTTGTTCATGAGGTAACGGAGGGCTGAATGATCTGTACACACAATAACTCTTGACAAAATGAGGTACGGCTTGAATTTATCGAGGAAGAATACAACTGCTAGTAATTCTTTCTCTGTAGTGAGTCTTACTAGCATAGTATATCGGTTGAAACTGCTTACTCTTTCTCTATCCCAAAACTACTCCAATAGCATAGTCACTTGCATCGCACATAAGCTCGAATGGTTTATTCCAATCAAGTGTGATCAAAATTGGGGCTCGAACTAGCTTCTCTTTTAATACATTAAATTCTGCCTTACATTCATCCCCAAAATTGAATAGAGCATCCTTCTTGAGGATTTTAATCAACAGTTGTGTAATTTTTGAAAAATTCTTGATGAACCGTCCATAGAGCCCTGCATGCCCCAAGAAGCTTCGAACTCCCTTAACATTTGTTGGTGGAGGAAATTTATCTATGACTTCAATCTTGGCTTTATCTACCTCCATACTCATTCCAGAGATCTTGTGCCCTAGAACGATGCCCTCTTGAACCATGATGTGGCACTTTTCCCAATTAAGCACAACGTTTGTCTCCTCACATCTCATCAATACTCTTTCCAAGTTTTTCAAACATATATCAAATGAGTCACCAAACACTGAAAAATCATCCATAAATACCTCCAAGATATCATCCACAAGGTCGTAAAAAATAGCAGTCATACAACGTTGGAATGTCATTGGTGCGTTGCATAGTCCAAATGGCATTCATCTGTATGCAAAATTGCCATAGGGACAAGTGAATGTTGTCTTTTCTTGATCCTCTGGAGCCATAGGAATATGAAAATACCCTGACAACTCATGCAGGAAACAATAAAACTGATGCCCTGCCCATCGCTCCAACATTTGATCAATAAAAGGCAATGGGAAATGATCCTTTCGGGTTGCATCATTCAATCTTCTGTAATCAATGCATACTCTCCATCCTGTGACGGTTCTAGTTGGAATGAGTTTATTCTTTTCATTCTTGATCAACATCATTCCCCCTTTCTTAGGAACTACTTGTGTTGGGCTCATCCAAGCACTATCATAGATGGGATATATAATCCCTGTATCCAATAATTTAACTACCTCTGCCTTGGCTACCACCTTCATGTTCAGGTTTAGTCTCCTTTGAGGTTAGATTACTGACTTGAAGTTATCCTCCATTAAGATTTTATGGGTACAAAATGAAGGATTTATGCCCTTTAGATCTGAAATTTTCCACGGAATGGCAGACTTGTGTTTCTTCAACATGTTCACCAACTTATCCTTCTGATCTGAAGAAAGGTCGGATGCTATAATAACGGGAAGCTTCATCTCTTCTACTAAAAATGCGTACTCCAAATGTGTTGGTAGTGTCTTCAACTCCAAATCAGGTGGCTCTTCAATAGACAGTCATAATCGGCCTTCCTTCAACCTATCAATCTCTTCAAACTGACCCGATTACTGTTCAATAACACTCTCTAAATTGTTCTCCAAAACATGACTGTTAAAATGATCCTGAGATCCCACTATAACTCCTATCTCATAAGCTTCCACAGTTAAGTCTATAATTCCTACCAAAAAGGCTTCTTGTTTTTGCTCCAGATAACATGATTTAAACTGAGTAAGGACCCTCTCTAAACTTTCTTCTGTATGACCACTTGAAGAGGCTAGAGCTGATTTCTCAAATTCATCCAACACACTGCCGAATTCATAACTCATGATCTACTCTATACAAGAATGATCAATACTGTTCTATTCTTCTACAAAAGGACAGCTCACTGGTTGCTCATTCACAATGTAATTTGTAACTGACTGTATCGTGAACAACTGCATTTTATGTTCCACATCATTCACCATTCCTCTAAGTGTATCAAAAATCTTAGTTGTATCAAACATCCCTTCTGAGGCTGAAATCAAAGAAAAGAAAGCAGGTAAGAACGACGATAGACAAAGAAAGTGTGAAATAGAAAGTAAAGTGAATAGCTAAAATAGAGAAAATCAAATGTCTAAAATATGCCTACTCCCTGGTATCGGCGCTAAAAACTTTGACAGGGCCTGAAAGTGCACGGGTTATCGCAGTAATAATTGTACCCCAGTGAGAGGGTAGTCGAATCCATAGGGAGTAGGGATTAAAGACACAAGTGTTTGGTAATTAGCTAGTGCGATGTACAGAGAGTGAAAACAGAATCAGTGTGTGTATGCAAGAGTAATTAAAATAACAAGGAAATAAAAGAGAAACATGAAAGGCGCTAGAGTGCAAGTAAAAGTGTAAGAGAAGTACAATCAATGAGTGAAATAGGGTACCCGGACAAGCTGCCCCTAGGATTAATGCTTCTAGTTCAAGACAATGCTATTATACTCTCCTATTGATGTTTAATGAGTCGAGGATATCCTTAAACACACGGTCCAAAACCAAAGGTCATCCGTGACTAATCCCAACATTATGCCGCGACATTAGGTTTCACTAAGACCCTTGACTCTTGTTGACCTGTCAACTAAGGCCTAGGGGAGTAAATCTTCCTAAGCCTCACACTACGCGGGATTACTTTAAGTTCTAGGGAATCCTAGTGATAGACGTTGTTTCTATGTATAGGTCTAACCCTTTGGTCCAGGTGAAAAAAACCTAGTCTCAATTAAGTTCCAGCACTAGGATTCACTACAACCCTTCACTCTGTTGCTCGTGTAACTAAGCCCAAGGGGAGTTCATTGATAAGTGTCTAAATACATCACTTTTATTATGTACATTTTATTTACTTTCATGCATTTTTGTATGTCTCCGATGCCCTTTACGCGCTTTTCTTGTTAATTATCATTTCAGGACATCGGAAGACCATCTAGTGCGTGTTTGAGCTTCTTTTGGCATCATCGAAGAATTTATTGATGCTCACACGTATCCTCAAGTTTCGGGCAAGAAAAGAGTGGATTTGAGGAAGTACTGTAGCGATTTTACTGTAGCATTTCCACTGTAGCACCGTTACTGTAGCAGTGTGCGGCCAGTGTGCGGCCGCACAGTACCCGCACAGGACAGACAGAAGGGTGTGCGGGCACTGTGCGGCCCGCACAGTGCCCGCACACGCACGGGCTGATGAGGCTTTGTTTGGGTTATTTAAGGCTTTCTAGGGCTTTGGAGAGCTTGTCTTTGGCCAGCAACCTCTCCATCCTTCTCCACCATCATCTCCTCCATTCTCCACCATCATCTCCACCCATTTCCACCATCATCACCGGATTGGAGAGGCAATTTGAAGAGCAAAACTCAAGGGGAGGAGAAGGAAGCACTCAAGGTTGTCATCACGGAGCTTGATCGGCGCGGATCCGGCGAGCTTTCATCACCACCTTCTAGCCTACATCTGAGGGAGTTCCTTATGAGCATTTTCATTGATTATCTTGTGTATTATCTCCTTTGATGTGGAACTAGGCTCCCAAGGCCACCGGGCTCCGGTGAACCTTGGGAGGAGAACTTGTATGGATGATGATAATTGTTTATAATTGATTGTTGGCTTGTTTGTTTGATTTCCATCTATTGTTTTAATGTTCAACCTACAATGGATGGATTCCGTAGGTTTTGATTCTTGAATTGTATGTGTATGGCGGGATGCTTGCATGTATTAGGTCGCACATAGATTGAAGGGGGATTCAATGTGCCGGTACACCGGAGGTTCTGGGTGCCGGTAGCTCCCCGCGTGGTTAGGGTTGTTTTAGCCGAAAGCGCGCATTAGAATAACCCTAATCGAGACTCCATGTTCCTAATGACATCGTAGGGGTATCTTCTGGATAGAGGAACCCGTATTGGATTAGGGCTACACCACGGAGGTTCCGGGGTAGTCGACTCCCGAGTCTAGCGGATCAAACCTAGCCAACTTAGCGCTCAATTTCCTATATTCATCCTAACTTGTTCTTCTCCTTAGGGGATCCTCGCCCGAGGCCTCTAGTTATCATTGCTACTTGTTCTTTACATTGCTTGTATGGTGTGCCTTAGTCCATTTTGTTTATAGCTTTTCTTTTATTTAATTTTCCTATTTGTGTTTATATTAAACTCTTGATTTGGTAGACCAGATAGTGATACCTAGGAGGAAGTAATAGCAGATCTTGGGGCCCTTGGGAATACGACCCTCTTGTGTTCGCACGAGAGGTTATTACTTGACGACCCGTGCACTTGCGGCCGGGGAGTTGCGTGCTCGCTTCTTTAGCGTGTCGCGCGGCGACTCATCATTCATCTCCTAGCACTTCGCTCTATTTCATCCGCTAAGAACTCTTAGAACACAGAGGTAGGAAAAATCACAACAGAGGGGAAAGGGGACGTTTCGCTACCTCATGACTCACCCTCTCGACGCTCTCCAATCTCAAGTAGTCTAACTGATAAGTGCTCATGTTATAGTAATGCAAAGTGTTATTATCTTACAATGAGCATTAATTTAATAAGATTTTATCACTAAAAAGTGTGCATTTGTGTGCTTTTGTGCATTATAGGGTTGTGAAGATAAATTGGAGAAAAGGAACGAAGTTAGATCGTGTTCACCGTTGTTGGGGAGTTTTCGGACCAAGCAAGGAACAAGGCATGAGCATAGACTTATGAGTGTGTGCCAACCTCCTTTGCAGGGGCACAAAAGCAATCACATTCACAATAAATTTAGCTTGTGTTAACAATGAGAACTTCGCCAATAAGGGGATTTGAAGCAATCGTCATGTTTTACCGTTGATTGTGTACCCAATTCAACGGCCCCGATAAAGAACAACAAATTTGGGAGCGTTTCTGCACAAATACTGTAGCAGCACTACAGCAAGTTGCTGTAGCAAAATACTGTTCACTATCTACCGAAAATTATCAAATCAGCAACTTCACACGGGCGTGTGAAAATTCCACACGACCGTGAGAAATCCGGATTTCAGCAGATTTAAAGCCGCGACTCAACATAATAAAAGCCCATTTTGGACACTTTTTCTGGATCTTTTTGGGCTCTCTTCTGATCTAACTTCTAGAAAGGCGTGGCTAGGGTTTTGGAGAGGACTTCGTGGAGGTTTGGAGTGCGTCATCGGCGTCCATATCAACGTCTGGCGACAGCACAAGACCCCGGCCACACCATACACAAGGCGGTTTTCATCTATGCATTCAATTTGTATCTCTTTTCATATTTTGATGGATTTGTATAGCTCCATGAGGAGCTAAACCCCTTGTGGGTATTCAGACTTGTAAACCCTTGGATGATTATGTTTCTTTGACATTGTTATTATGCTTTTCCATTTTTGATGAATAAAATTGTGTTTCAATCTTAATTTCATCTTGTTATAGTTTTCCCTTAGCTGTGAAACTAGGGTTGAGAGAAATCTAGGTTATCCTTTGGGGGTGTGACAACTCCTATAGGGTTAGACTACTTAGCATTGAAGAGGGTTGAGAGGGTGAGTCGTGAGGTAGCGGAACATCCCTTTTCCCCTCCGATGTGATTTTCCCTACCTCTATGTTCCATGATTTATGAGCGGTCAAGAGAGAGTGAAGTGCTAGGAGATAAACTCCCCTAGGGTTTAGTTGCACGAGCAACAGAGTAAAGGGTTGAAGTGAATCTTAGTGCTGGGGCTTAATTTAGACTAGGGTTCTTTCACCTAGACTAAAGGGTTAGAACTATACATTGGAACAGGGTTAATTACTAGTTATCCCTAAAACTTAAAGCAATTCCACGCAGTGTGAGGCTTAGGAAGATAAACTCCCTTAGGGCTTGGTGGACATGTCAGCAAAAGTCAAGGGTCGTAGTGAAACCTAATGTTGGGGCATAGTGTTGGGCTTAGTCATGGTTGACCTTAGATTTGGGACCATGTGTTTAAGGATTTCCTCGACTCAATCAACATCAGTAGGAGAGTATAATAGCATTGTCTTGCACTAGAAGCATAAGTCCTAGGGGTAGCTTGTCTGGGTACCCAACTTTACTCACTGCTTGTCCTACTCTTCTTACTCCTACTTGCACTCTTTCACCTTCCACACTTCTATTTTAATTCTTGTTTTTATTAATTGCTTTCACACTCACTCATTGATTTCTTTCCACGCATCGCATAGCTAAATAGTGAATACTTATATCTCAAATCCCTATTCCCTTTGGATACGACTACCCACTCACCAAGGTATTTTATTACTTTGACAACCCATGCACTTGTGGGGTACACACGAAAGGCGTGTGTCAAAGTTCTTGGCAATGTTGCTGGGTGATTCGCTCACTCGCAAGTGCACGGGGTCGCCAAGTAATACCCCTCACGCGAACACGAGGGGGTCGTATTCCCAAGGGCCCGAGAATTTATTCTTACTTCCTTATCGCAATGTTGTCTAACCTAAGCAATCACTTGATAGAGAGAACTACAAATAATCTACGGAGGTAAAAAGCATGTAAATAGCAAATACAAATACGGAGAGAAATCAAGGCAAGGAAAAGGTCACGGATGAGGATTCCCTTGGGGGTTACTAAAGTGCTAAGGATGCCCTAACTAGCATGCATGTGGGTGGTTTGGACAAAGAAACCCTAAAGTAGACCAACCCGATGGTCACGGAATTTGGTCCCTAATCCGGTATGAGTATTGGAACACGGAATTGCTTCCGCCAAAATCCTCCTACGATCGCATTGGGTGTAGTGGATTTCTCAAGTTAGGGTCGAGACACAATCAAGGACAACCCTAACAATTGGAGGGGTACAAATACCCGATGGTCACGGTGTATTCGTACATGTATTAACTTCCAAGCTTGGTGAGCCTAATACTAGGGCAATGGTCATGCAACCTAGTATTTTCTAGGAGTTGATACATAGAGTTCTCATATATACCAAGGCATTCATGAAACACCAAACATGGATCACAACAATAAATGACGATTGATCCTGTCATTGAACTATATTTTCAAGTTGAAGCTTCTGAGTAAAAAGGTTGATAGAATTATTGCTTCACAACAATAAAGCAATTCATACTACAGCACATATCATCCAAATGAAAGGAGCTACCCAAACTTCTTATGGAATATTGATGGACAACAATGGAAAGTACCTTAAGTGCAATTTCAAAAGGATGAGATACTAGAAGAAGATGCACCTCAGTGGAAAAAAGTGCTAGCTAGCTTAATTGAAGCATCCGATTCCTCTTGTCAAAGTATGGAAGCCACACGAAAGTGTCATGAAGCCTCCAATAACAACCTTGAACATCAGTTAGGATGGATACTTAACGCACTTTGCAAGGAACATGAAGTATTTGAGCAAGCAATGCAAGTTCCTTGTCGAGATGATGTGGTAGTGGACAACAATGAAGAACTGGGGCAAACCGAGTATGTTGATGTAGAAATTGATGAGGAAAAAGAAGAACATCATTTCAAGAATTGGGATTGCTTGAATGAACATTGTGCTTGTGAACATGAAACTTTTCAAGGAGGTTTGCTAATGTCATATTCCTTTCAAGCTGAAAATACACAAGGAGAAGCAACCCCTAAGGTAATGGAACAAGCACCGTTCATTGGGATTGATCAACTTATAGAATGCAAGAAAGAGATATTGGGTTTGGGACATGATATGGGGAGGATATTCAAACCATCCAGTGACCCACTTATGCTAAGCTTGGACAATTCCCAACCCAAATTGTTTCCTTGCAGGCCAAAGGTAAGATCGTTGGACTCTCCAACAAATACTCCACCCACGCAACTAGATTTTTGGCTTAAAGGAAGTAGTTATGCAATGTCTACTCGGGAGGAACACACTCTTTTCAAGCAGCCATAAGGTAAGAAAGAGGTACGTCAAGCTTACTGACGTTAAACAAGCGCTTCTTGGGAGGCAACCCAAGGTTTTATAGTTTTTCTAGGAGTTTAGTTCTAGTTTAGCATGAATAAGAGTCTTAGTTTTGGTGTCCTGAATTTTTAATGCATGTGCTGTGATTTTCATGTGGATTGTTGATATTTTCATGTGCCTAAATGTTGTTTGACAAAGTTTGAGTCGGTTAAGTATGTTTTCTATGGTATCTAGTCATGTTTTTATGGTATTCACAGGCTCTAATTATTGTGTCGATGTTTTTGAATTTTTCTGGAGAATCCGTGAATTTTTCTAAGTAAACCAGAGAAAACACACAGCCGTGTGGAATTTCCACACGGGCGTGTGTTACGAATTAGGGCTCAACTAGAGAGGACACAGGGGCGTGACCTCGCCCCTGTGAACAACCTCAGAAGGGGCACACAGCCATGTAGAATTTCCATAAGGCCGTGTGAAATCCTGCAAAACTTGAACTCGCTTTCCAGAGAGTCCACAGGAGCGTGTGGCTGCCTGATAAGTACTTGAGTAGACATGTTTTATCTACTTGTTTTACATGCATTGAGCATCATTTTACCATGGATTATGTCTTATAAATTTTATTTTGGTGTTCCTTTGTGCAATTAGGTTGTGAAAGTGTTGAAGGAGGAAAAAGGAAGTAAAGATGGGTTATAAAGACTTATTGTTAGGAGCTATTGTACAACACAAGTGTCAAGGCACAAGAGGGGATCATGGACATGAGGGTGTGTGCCAACTTCTAGAAGAATTCAAGCCGATTTGTGTGATGGAAGGGCACAAAGGCAGTCACACCTTCATGTCCCTACTTGTGTGAAGATAGCTAAAGCTTCCAAATGATGGTTCAATGGAGGAAAAGTCTTATAACTCATTACATGGACGTGTGCCCACCATGTGGCCTCAAGATAAGGGAGTTTGGACCGCGTTTTATAAATATCAATGTAGCAGAAATTATTGTTCACGCGACCGGGTGAAAGTCACACGCAATCCCGTGGGAATTCTACAGCCCACGCGACCGCATAGGATCTCACATTGTCGCGTGGAGGCACGTGACTGGCGCATTTCAGAATTATAAAATAGCCCTTTTTGCCTATTCTTTGGGGACTTTTTGCGCACGATTGAAGGCAAGAGCAGCTAGGGTTTCAAGAACGAGGTCTTTGGAGATATTGGGGGTCGTTCTTCACCAACTTTGATAGATCCTTCGATGAGATAGCATCGGGGAGCCATTGGTGACCTAGGTTCAGAGAAGGTTCCTTCGAGACGTTGAACGATTCATCAAGGCCATCATCACGGATTCAAGGGGGTTTACTTTCATGGATTACATTGCTCTTTATTTCATTATCTTTTGCTTTGTAATAAGCCCTATGGAGGGCTAAAACCTAGTAGATACTTGGACATGTGAACCCTAGGTTTCAATTCATGTATTGACTATCTTTATGCTTTCATTTAATTCCGAGTTAATTTGAGTTTTAACCTTGTTTAATCATTGCTTGCTTGACATGTTCATCATTGTGATTGATTGTTTATGCTTGAGTAGTTACCTTAATGAGAGAGAGGTCTCCATTGGGGATTAGAACATACAAGGCTAAAGAGGGTTGAGAGGATGAGTCTTGAGATAGAGGAGTGTCCCCTTTCCCTTCCTATTGAGTGATTCCTATCTCCGTTTTTCCTAAGTTTTATACAACCGTATGTGGTGTGAGGCATGAGATTGATAGATTTCTCCACCAGGACCTTGTAGGGGGTTAGGGATCTTTCACCTAGAAGTAGGGTTAGATCTAATTTTAGGAATCAGTTTCATTCTTAGGTATCCCTAAAGTTCATTGCGGTCATATGGGATGTGAGGTGTTGAGATTGAGCGATTTCTCCTCCGGGATCTTGTAGGGGACTAGTATCCGTGGCCTGGAGGCAGGGACCGATTATTCTTAGATTGCCTCGACTCATAGAACTCGGTTTAGAAGCATTTAGTTAGTCTTGCACTTCGTGATGGAGCCTAGGGGGAGCATTGCCCGGGTATCTCATCTTCATTGATAGAGATCTCCTTTACCTTTTCTTTTACCTGCTTGCTTGCGATTTTCTTATTTTACACATTACATCCATTGCTACATATTATTGATTTGAACTAGATAACTGAGAATTAGTCATTACTAGTACTTCCGTTCCCTGTGGATTCGACTACCCACTCATCGGGGTAATTATTACTTCGACAACAAGTGCACTTACGGTACACATACGTAAGGGGTGTGAAGTTTTTGGCACCGTTGCTGGGGAATAGGATATTATGAAAGCTATGACTTGGTTACTTTAGTCATTCATCATTTTATTTCTTTTCTATTCCATACTTCTTTCTTTCACCGTTCTCATTACTTCTTTCCTTGATTCTTTCTATAGGTTATGACCCGAGGAAATCCTTAGACATTCGTTGAAGAAGATCCTGAAATTGAGCGTAGAGAGCGTAGAAAGGGCAAAGAAACTGCAGTAGCACAGAATTTTCTTGCATAAATAGAAGTTGAGGAGTCTAAAAACATGGCAGAACAAGCAGGGCAGCAGAAAACACTTTCAGATTTTGCTTGTCCTACAATTCGTGGGTCACAATCGAGCATTGTTAGGCCACCAATTGCAGCCTAGAATTTTGAGTTGAAGCCGGGCTTCATTCAAATGCTTCAACAGTCCGCACAGTTCAATGGATTAGCAGATGAAGATCCGAATAGTCATATTGAAAGTTTCCTTGAAGGGTGTGACATGCTGAAAATTAATAGGGTTTCGGATGATGCAATTGGCTTGAGAGCTTTTCCATTCTCACTAAAAGAAAAAGCAAAACAATGGCTCCATTCTTTACCAAGAGCTTCCATCACAACATGGAATGAAATTGTAGAAGCTTTCCTTGCAAGATACTTTCCACTGGGGAAATCGGCAAAGATGTGGAATGAGATCTCTTCATATGTTTAGATTATGATAGAATCATTGTTTGAGACATGGGAGCGATTTAAGGACCTCTTATGGAAGTGTCCTCAACACGGGTTCCCCGAATGGATGATTATTCACACATTCTACAATGGGCTGAACCCGGGTACCAAACAGTTACTTGATGCCACCGCGGGAGGAACATTGGGAAACAAGACTCTGGAAGAGGCCCGACAACTAATCGAAGAGATGGCACTCAATAGCTATCAATGGAATGCAAGAGAGAAGAAGAAAGTGGCCGGGATTCACGAAATTGACACAGTTACGTCATTGGCAGCCCAAGTTGAGGCAATGAGCAAGAAATTGGACACTTTAACTTCTTTGAGAGTTGCCGCAGTCACTAGTTGCGATGGTTGTGGGGGGTTCACATATGCCAAATGATTGTCCTATCTTGATTACTACTTCAGCCCCAATTGAACAAGTTGATTTTGTTGGGAATTCGGGTAGAGGACAAGGTAATCCTTTTAGCAACACATACAACCAAGGGTGGAGAAACCACCCCAATCTCTCATGGAGTAATCAAGGGCAGCAAAGGCCTACTGCCCACCAGGATTTCAGCAACCACCTCCGATTTCAGAGAGAGTTTCAGAATTAGAAAAGGTTTTGTCAAAGTTCATTCAATCAACCGACACAAAATTTCAGAATTTGAGGCAACACTCCGAAATCACACCGCCTCGTTACATAATTTTGAGAATCAAGTAGGACAAATAGCAAAGTCGTTAGCGGAGAGACCTCAAGGAAGCTTGCCAAGTAACACCGAGACAAATCCAAGAGAGCATGTAAAGGCGATCACTTTGAGGAGTGGTCGGGAGCTCCAAGAAAAGCTGCTGAAAAGAATTATGAGATTTCTCACGAGTTACCCCCCCACTGGGAAGACTACTGAAAATCCTCAAGAGAAGCAGATAAGTAAGATGCACGACAAAAACAAGGGGGCAGCTATACCATCCCCATCATTTACTCCAAGAATTCCTTATCCGGCGCGTTTGAAGAAAGATCAAACTGATGAGCAAAACAAAAAATTTCTGGATCTATTTAACCAACTACACATCAATATACCATTTGTTGAGGCGTTGTCGCAAATGCCTAGGTATGCAAAATTCTTGAAGGACCTCTTGACCAACAAGAGGAAAATGGAAGAGAGTGTGGCTATGGTCTTAGAAGGAAATTGCTCGTCATTGCTTCAAAAGAATTTGCCGAACAAGATGAAAGATCCGGGAAGTTTCATCATACCATGTGTGATCAGAGGTTTGGGGGAAGAAAAAGCATTGGCTGATTCGGCGCTAGTATTAACGTCATGCCGTACACTTTGTTTCAGAAATTGGGATTGGGAGATCCAAGGCCAACCCGCATGACTCTGCAATTAGCCGATAGTTCAGTTCGTCATCCTAGAGGTGTAATTGAAGATGTTTTAGTAAAGGTTGACAAATATATTTTTCCTCCAGATTTCGTGGTACTCGATGTGGATGTAGATTTGGAGGTTCCATTAATTTTGGGAAGACCATTTCTACAAACCTCCAAGGCGCTCATCGACATGGATGGAGGCGAAATGACACTTCGGGTTGGAGAAAAAAAGATTAAATACCGCCTCGCCGAAGCAATGAAGCATTCTCTAGAATTTGATGATTCGTGTTATTTTTTAGATGTTAATGATAAGATCGCTAATGAGTATTTGCAGGAAATGGCGCACCCGGACACATATGAAGAATGGCCGGTTATTGAGGAGTTGAAACTTCGTAATCAAGCAGCATGCCTTCTCAAGGATCAATCGGAAGGAGGGTTGCTTAAACAGATTTTCCGCCGTGTCAAAAGAGCAAGGCGTCATCATAGGAAGCATTCTTGTGCAGCTGGAGACAAGCACGCAGAAGAAGAGAGTTATACTTCCACAATTGGTAACATATTTAAGCAATTCTCCTTAAACATGAAAAAATTCTGTCCCTCATGTGTGTAGGTTGCAAAAAAGGGAATTTTCCATTTGCAGGAGCCGCCATGAGGTAAGAACAGGTACGTCAAGCTTAGTGACGTTAAACAAGCGCTTCTTCGGAGGAAACCCAAGTTTTTACATGCTTTCTAGTCTTAGTTTTCAATTCTGCAGTAATAAATTCATGAGGGTGCGCTTTGATGAAATTTTACTTGGCGTTGAGTTTTCATGAACAATTTTTGGTGATTGTAAGGGTTTTTCATATGTTAGGGAAGATTCGGGTTTTAAATTCATGACAATTGTTGAAGAAATGGGTTAATTCTAAAGTTTGGAGAGTCGCGTGGACTGTCTGCAGAAATTCTGCAGCTCATGTGGCCGCGTGAGATTCCAATGCGGCTGTGTACAATACCCACGTGGGCGTGTGAAATTTCCACACACCCATGTGGCTTATATAATGACTCGAAGAGTCACTATTCATCATCTTTAGTTTTCATCTCTTCATTTCTTCATCTCTTCCTCCCCAAACTTCCTTTCCATCAAGCTTCAAACCCATTTTTCTTCAACTCATTAGGGATTTAAGAGTGTTTTGCCGACATTTACATCAAGTTTCATCAATCCATGGTGCTTCTAGTTATTAAATTATGTTTTCCATGTATATTTTCTGTGGAAATCACTTAGATGTTGTAGATCCGAGGTAGAATGTGGCATTAGAGGTTGCCCATGGCCTTTTTGCCGTGGATGACCACCCACGCGCGCACGTGGGCCGGCCAATAGTCCACGCAATAGTGTGTGCTGGTGCTGGCTAAAACCAGCCAGCCACGCGACTGCGTGGCTGGGGCCGCCCGGTCGCATGGTCCTTGGCCAAGGCCTAGCTCACTGCCGCACGGCCACGTGGGCGTGCGAGCAGGGTACACGACCGCGTGCCCTACCAAGCGGGCTGATTCAGCAACCACGCGACCACGTGGCTGACTTACGTGGTTGCGTTGGTTTTCTGCCAAGAAAACACGCGCCCACGTGGACTGGAAACACACTATGTGATGATGTCTTTCACATTTTTTCACGCGGGTACCTCCTGCACTCATAGAAATCATGTCGAACTGATTTATTTTGATGTTTTCTTGCAAGTATGGCACATAGGACAAAGAAAGTAGCACAAAAACGCCGTCGTCAAGACAGGGAGCTGACGCAGTTGGCCTTACATCGGCAGAGGTTTGAGCGTCTCCAGAAACTTAAGTTTGGGCAGTCACGCTACATTTGTTTTGAGACACTTGACGCAGTTGGCCTTACAGAGGAAGTTCGAGGATTAGTACAGGTTGGGGGTTGGGACCAACTTCTTTCTATTTATGAGCCTGTCCGACGAGATATTACCTTAGAGGTTTTGTCGACGTTCTCTTTTGACCGTGAGCAACCAGATGCGAGTTTTGATGCAGAGAATGTCATTCGATTTAGGGCTTTCGGTCAGTTTCACGGTATGTCACTGATGTAGTTTGCGGCATTACTTAGATTATATGATCAGGATTATGTGAACACATTAGAGTACCGGGAGCTTTTGACTGATTTTCCTCCTAACATCACTCCGAGCTAGGTTTTCCACGATTTATGCGGAGGTACTCGGTATGTTCCTGGTCAGTCGAAGGGATCTTCTCTCTTACATCACGCACATAGGTATGTACATGCTATACTCAGTAGGTCGATTACTGGATGGGGAGATGGTACAGGTGCACTTAGCCGTATAGATCTACTTTACCTGTACTCCATGACTCAGAGAGTTACCCTTCATCTTGGGTATGTCGTCGTAGACTTCTTTCGGCACCAGAGTCAGTATTTATGCATTGGTGTGCTATTCGTGGGACCGTACATTACTCGACTTATGTTCCAGATGCGTCTCATGCGTTCGGTTAGAGGTGAGGAGAGAGTTAGTACTCTGTCACCTTTGGGGCTAGTCACTCTCCGACTGATGGGTGTAGTGTGACGTACAGGATCAGGTGGATATGCATTAGTAGAGTTGTCGTCCGACTATGACGAGTCCACTGGGGCTCTAAACGCACCACCTCCCACAGAGCCCACAGTTACTCCGACAGCACCGATTTCATCGGCCGATCCTGATACATCTTCCTATCGAGTACACGAGCGACTCGCTTGACTCAAAGTTGCCGTCGCCATCATCCTCAAGAACTAGGCATGGATCATGGAGTGCCTTGAAGGTATTTCGCAGACAGTGGACGAGGATATTGAGTCAGATTCACCAGCAGCACCAGCAGCACCAGGCGCCGATGCTTTAGGCATTTCACCCATGAGATTATCTTTTAGTTTTCGGTTTCATTTTACTTGTACTATTTTATTTTGTGGACTTGTTTACTCAGAAAGGTTTTGCCTTCTGAGAGTTATCTTCATATCTTAGCTTTTGTTGCGAGTTTATGCTTTAGTGTTGTATCTTTATGAACTCGTGTATCTTTTATATTTTGTTGAGCTTCACTGAACCCCTTGTATCCATGTAGATGGCCTTGAGAGTGATGATGATGATGTTTTTTTCATAAACACAACCATGTGACTTGGTCGTGTGAGCTTCACAAACTGTTGAACAATAACACGCCCTCGAGTTAGCTTCACCAATCAATCAATAAGGAGTTCAGGGGAGTATTGTTTTAATTGCATTTTCACCCACATCATGCTTTTATTGATTATATTTTTATTGTTCTTACATGTGTACATTGAGGACAACGTACATCTTAAGTGTGGGGTAGGGTTCACCTTATACATGGCCATTACTTGTGTTTTCATGATCATGCTCATGTTGCCCATGAAGGTTCACCTTAGGGTTGAGAGTTTAATTCTTAGTTTTTGGAGGCTGTAAACGTTAGGTTTTATCATGCTCTAGTTTTTATCCAATTTTCTTGAAATTTTTGTCCGATTGTTCTTTAATGCACTTCTCTCACTCATTAAACCTATGGAAACTTACTCTAGTTCATTATTGTGGGATTTTCTAGTGTTAGTTTTATTCGAAAAAAGAATTTCAGAATTCTAGTTTTGTTTGTTTGTATATAAGGGGTAGAAAGAGATACCAGCTATTTTGTATGAAGCTACTCTCATAAGTCGGATACTTGTTATGTACTAATGAGAGAAAGAGCTATCTCATAGGATGCGTGAAAGCTACCACCTTCGGTAGAAAGAGCTACCACCTCAAAAGTGTAAAAGCCACTCGGGATACATCTCCGGAAAGGGCTATCTTAGAGGATGTGTGAAGCTACTACCTATTCTTTTTTTTTATATAAATAAGTCCCATTGCTAATAAGGACTTTGAGTAGTGGATATAGTGCTGACATAAGTTGAGCTTTCACACACACACGCTTTCGGACTTTAGTATTTTCATTTTTTATTGGATTATTTGCAAGAGTATTGATTGTTTTATCTAGTGTTTGTTTCTCTCCATGATTTTAGAAATTTATTCTTGTACCCTCTTGGTGAACCTAAGGCCAAGCACTTTTCTTTTCTTTCCATGAGTTTAATGTTAATTTTTCTTGAGGACAAGCAAAGGCATAAGTGCGAGGGGAGTTCGATAAGTGCTTGAGTAGACATGTTTTATTTACTTGTTTTACATGCATTGAGCATCATTTTACCATGGATTATGTCTCATAAAGTGTATTTTGGTGTTCCTTTGTGAAATTAGGTTGTGAAAGTGTTGAAGGAGGAAAAAGGAAGCAAAGATGGGTTATGAAGACTTATTGTTAGGAGCTTTTGTACAACACAAGTGTCAAGGCACAAGAGGGGATCATGTACATGAGGGTGTGTGCCAAGTTCCAGAAGAATTCAAGCCGATTTGTGTGATGGAAGGGCACAAAGGCAGTCACACCATTATGTCCCTACTTGTGTGAAGATAGCTAAAGCTTCCAAATGATGGTTCCATGGAGGAAAAGGCTTATAACTTATCACATGGACGTGTGCCCGGCCATTTGGCCTTAAGATAAGGGAGTTTGGACCGCGTTTTATGAACAGTACTATAGTAGAAATTACTATTTATGAGACCACGTGAAAGTCCCACGCAACCGCGTGGAAATTCTGCAGGTTATGACTTTATGAAGCTCCCCTGTGAAGGCATACGGCCATGTGTGAGGCTCACACGGCCGTGTACGGTAGTCCAGAGAGAAACCAGAGTGCACACAAGGGCCTGTGCTGACCACTGTGAACCCTAATTTCTGAGGCACACGGCCGTGTGGAATTTCCACACGGCCATGTGAATTACCAGAACTTTGAAAGCCCCGATTTTCTTTTAAGTTTCACTCATGCCTGTTCACCTAATCACTCTCAAACACTCTCTGAACTTCTCTCTTACTCTCCCGATCCTCTCTTCTTGTTTTTGGAGGATTTAGATGAGTTTTTCCGGCAGGTTTCGAAGTTTACTCATCCACACTGTCGGTAAGAACTTCAAACCCTTTTTCTTCGTAAATTCTTGATTTAATTTGTTCTTCTTAGTGATTTCACTTATTCTGAATGAATATAATGTATGGGAACTTGTTTACAATGAAATTAGAGTGAATTTTAATGTAAAAATGAAATTTTAGCCCAAACGGCCGTAGGGCTCTGTTCGCCCGACGATCCACACGGGCGTGTAGAATTTCCACAAGGCCATGTGGATTTCTGCATATTGTGTTTTTGAACTATTTTTGATCATTTTTTTTTCAATCTTGTAGATGTGTCTTCCAGGTCAAAGATGCAAGCCGGGAAGCGCCCTTGCGAGCCATCACCCCCAGCAGATCAGGTCGAGTTTGCCATAGCAGAGCACCAGACCAGGTTGAAGCAATTATCGACACTTCGGTTTGGATAGTCATAATACCCGAACCTGAGCACCGTTAGGGGGATACAACGGGACAATAGTGTTAAAGATGAGGTCGAGGAGCTACTCTCCGTGGGCAATTGGCAGAGGTTACTGATGATTAGAGAGCCAGCTGTGCGGGAGGTGACACTCGAGGTCTTGGTCTCATTCGAATTCGACAGATTGTACAGTGTCTTCTCTACCCCCGATATTATTCAGTTTAGAGTATTGGGACAGCATTTTAGCCTCAATGTGACCTAGTTCTCGACCAGGATGGGGTTATATGATGAGGCCTATACAAAGACAGAGGAGTACGAGGGCCTCCCCACTGATTACCCGGGTAGTCTTACTCCGCAAAGGGCCTACAGGGGTTGTGTGGAGAGGCATAGTACGAGCCAGGGGTTTCGAAGGCTACATGCTTATCCCACTTGGACTACAGATATGTCCATGCCATTTTGAGCAGGTGAGTGAGTGGCCGGGGTGACAGCACTGGAGTATTGAGCCGTCAGGAGCTGCTCTATTTATATTTTATGGCTCAGAGCGTACCACTCCACCTAGGGCACATCCTAGTAGAGTACTTGCGCCACTAGGGCCAGTACCATAGGGTTAGAGTGATCTTTTCGGGGCCCTACATTACGAGACTCCTGATCGGGATGGGTCTCAGAGACGGGGTGCGTGGGGCCGAGAAGACTACAGTACCGGCTCCCCTGAGTACAAAGGCATTGAGGATAATGGGGATGGTCCGCAGAGGAGGACCAGGAGTCTACATATGGACAATACCCCAGCCCGAGCAGGCCGAGGGGTCATAAGCAGCACTAGAGCCACCCAGGGAAGACAGAGCCCGAGGTACCACTCACAGCACCATAATCACCTCCAGTGCGCATTTTCTCTCCCTCTCGAGGCCAGGACAGGTTAGAGCACCTCGAGAGTACTGTGGGTGTCCTCCAGATGAAGGTGGCCGAGATCAGGGCCACCTAGACCGCACAGCACGCAGAGATGATGGCACGGCTCGACATTTCAGTAGACCACTCTAGCGATCCGTGTCATCTCCCTATGTTGTCCGACCTCAAGCCTGCATCCCACCACCATCTCCTCCACCAGCAGCACCAGATCCACTAGCTTCAGAGCCTTCAGTAGCACCAGATGCCCCTGACACGACCCCTTGCGTGTATCCCACAAGTGCACGGGCTTGTCGAAGTAATAAAATTTCCCTGGTGAGTGGGTAGTCGAATTCACAGGGAATAGGGATTTAAAATACGAGAATTTGCTATTCAGTCATGAGATGTACGAAAAATAATGATCGGAGTGATGAATGAATTTATGGAATCAATTAGAATAAAAGATAAGAAAGTAAATAGAGAGATGGAAGACGAGAGAAAAGCAAGTAGAAGTTAAAAGAGAAGACTAGCAATAGATGAAATAGGGTATCCGGACAAGCTACCACTAGGACTTATCCTTCTAGTGCAAGACTATGCTATTATACTTTCCTATTGATGTTAATTGAGTCGAGGATATCCTTAAACTCATGGTGCCAAAACTTAAGGTCAACCGTGACTAACCCCAACATTATGTCCCAGTATTAGGATTCACTACGACCCTTGACTCTCGTTGACCTGTCAACTAAGCCCCAGGGCAGTCTATCTTCCTAACCCTAACACTACGTGGGATTGCTTTAAGCTCTAGGGATTCCTAGTGATAAAACCTGTTCCTCTATGTAGTTCTAACCCTTTGGTCCATGTGGAAGAACCCTAGTCTAGATTGAGCCCTAAAACTCTATCTCAACCGCTAATTAACCAAGGAAACGGAGGCAGGGAGAAATCACACCGGAAGGGAAAGGGGTACATTGCTACCTCACAACTCTCCCTCTCAACCCTTTTCAATCTTAAGTAGTCTAATCCTATAGGAGTTGTCACACCTCCAAAGGATAACCTAGATTGTTCTCAACCCTAGTGTCACGGCTAAGGAAGAACAATAGCAAAAGATAATTAAAACTGAAACTCGAATTTATTCATCAATAATGGAAAAGCATAATAACAATGTCATAGAAACATAATGATCCTAGGGTTTTACAAGTCCGAATACCCACGAGGGGTTTAGCTCCTCATGGAGCTATACATGTTCATCAAAGTGTAAAATAAAGCACAAACTAAAAACATCAATAAACCCCCCCCCCCACCCCCACGTATGGTGTAGCCGTGGTCTTGTGCGGCCGTCGAACGTCGATGTCAATGCCGATGGTGCACTCCAATCCTCCACAAAGTCCTCTCCGAAACACTAGCCGCACTCTCCAAAAGTTGGGGAGAAAGATAGGTCAAAAGATGCTCAAAACGTCTCCAAATCAGGCTTTAAATAGGCTGAGTGCGGCTTTAAATTTGAACTTATTAGGGCTTCACACGTCCGTGTGGAATTTCCACATGCCCGTGTGACGTTTCTGGCTTCCTGGAAAAATTACTACACACGGCCGTGTGGAATTTCCACACGCCCGTGTGAAATCTCTGGCTCGCTGGGAATTAATTCACACGGCTGTGTGTTAATTCCACACGCCGGTGTGAACTCTCTGGAAACCTGATCTTCTGCAGAAAATTGCACAGTAACTGGTTATAGTGAATTGCTACAGTAACAAGCTACAGTACTCGCCGAAACGCTCACAAGTCTAAGTTCATGCCTTGTTCCTTGCTTGGTCCGAAAACCTCCCAACAACAGCGAACACAACCTAACTTTGTTCTTCTTTTCCAACTTGGCTCCACAAACCTACAATGCACAAGAATACACAAATGCACACTATTTAGTGATAAAATCTGATAAAAGATATGCTCATTATAAGATAATAATGCTTCGCGTTACTATAACACAAGCACTTATCAGCCCCTGATCAGGACACCGATGGTGAGGCGTCGTAGTTTACTTTTATTTTGATTTTCAGTTGTACTTTCCCTTTATATTTTGGACTTGTAGTACTCAGAAAGGATCTTCCTTCTGAGTTTATCTTTATTTTGCTTTATTTTGTCTCGAGTTGTATTTTATTTCCATATTTTTATATACTCGAGCTTTATTTTTGGTTTTATTGAGCTATACTGAATCTCTTGTGTGTGTGTATGCGCAGATGGTCTTGGATGTAAGGAATTTCAGGAATAGTCATAGGCACAGTCATGGGACCGTGTGTGCTTCACAACCCATTGAGACTCAACTCTTAATGTACCTAGCTCCATCAAACGCAACACTTGGAGTTCAGGGGAGTAATGTTTCAATTGCCCACTTCTACAATAATTGTTTTACAATTCTTTACTTCTTATTGTGCGTTCAATTGCTTATGCTCATGTAGCCTATGGTGGTTTACCTTAGTTACAACGGTTGTATTCTTAGAGTTTAGGAGAATTTTTAACATTGTATCCTATCATGCTCTAGTTTTACTTGAATTTTTAGGGAACTTTTGCTCGAGTATCTCTTATTGCCATACTCACTCTTGAAATCTTTTGGAAACTCAAGCTCGAAGTTGTAAAGACTAGTTTAGCATTGTTTTAGTAAGTTTTTAAGTTCTATATTTGATAAGTGCTTGAGTAGACATGTTTTATCTACTTGTTTTACATGCATTGAGCATTATTTTACCATGGATTATGTCTCATAAAGTGTATTTTGGTGTTCCTTTGTGCGATTAGGTTGTGAAAGTGTTGAAGGAGGAAAAAGGAAGCAAAGATGGGTTATAAAGACTTATTGTTGCGAGCTTTTGTACAACACAAGTGTCAAGGCACAAGAGGGGATCATGTACATGAGGTCGTGTGCCAAGTTCCAGAAGAATTCAAGGCGATTTATGTGATGGAAAGGCACAAAGCAGTCACACTTTCATGTCACTACTTGTGTGAAGATAGCTAAAGCTTCCAAATGATGGTTCGTTGGAGAAAAAGTCTTATAACTCACCACATGGACGTGTGCCCGACCATGTGGCCTCAAGATAAGAAAGTTTGGATTGTGTTTTATGAAGAGTACTATAGCAAAATCCTATTTATTTTATTGTAGAAGTACTGTAGCAGAAATCACTATTCAGGCGACCGCGTGGGAATTCTGCAGCCCACGCGACCACGTGGGATCTCACGTGGTCGCGTGAAGACACGTGACTGGCGCATATTCAAAATTATAAATACCCCGTTTTGCCGATTTTTAGGAGACTTTTTGCGCACATTTGTAGGCAAGAGGAGGTAGGGTTTCAAGGATGAGGTCTTTGGCGATATTGGGGGTCGTTCTTCACCAACTTCGATAGATCCTTCGACGAGATAGCATCGGGGAGCCATTGGTGACCAAGCTTCAGAGAAGGTTCCTTCGAGATGTTGAACGATTCATCAAGGCCATCATCACGAATTTGACGTGGTTTACTTTCATTGATTACATTGCTCTTTATTTCATTATCTCTTGCTTTGTAATAAGCCCCATGGAGGACTAAACCCTAGTAGATACTTGGGCATGTAAATCCTAGGTTTCGATTCATGTATTGACTTTTTTATACTTTCTTTTAATTCCGAGTTAATTTGAGTTTTAACCTTGTTTAATCATTGATTGCATGCCTTATTGATTCATATGGTTGTTTGGTATGTTTGCGTTGTTACCTTAATGAGAGAGAGGTCTCCATTGGGGATTAGAACATACAAGGTTAAAGAGGGTTGAGAGGGTGAGTCTTGAAATAGAGGAGTGTCTCCTTTGCCTTCCGATTGAGTGCTTCCTATCTCCGTGTTCCCTAAGTTTTATGCAACCATATAGGCTGTGAGGTGTGAGATTGATAGATTTCTCCACGGGGACCTTGTAGGGGGTTAGGGATCTTTCACCTAGAAGTAGGGTTGGATCTAATTTTAGGAATCAGTTTCACTCTTAGGTATCCCTAAAGTTCATTGCGGTCATATGGGGTGTGAGGTGTTGAGATTGAGTGATTTCTCCGCCGGGACCTTGTAGGGGATTAGTATCGGTAGCCTGGAAGCAGGGATCGATTATTCTTGGATTACCTCGACTCATAAACTCGGTTTAGAAGCATTTAGTTAAGTCTTGCACTTCATGATAGAGCCTAGGGGGAGCATTGCCCGGGTATCTCATCTTCATTGATAGAGATCTCCTTTACCTTTCCCTTTACTTTCTTACTTGCGTTTTTTTTATTTTACACATTACATCCATTGCTTCATATTATCGATTCGACTAGATAACTGAGAATTAGTCATTACTAGTACTTCCGTTCCCTGTGGATTCGACTACCCACTCACCAGGGTAATTATTACTTCGACAACCCGTGCACTTGCGGTACACACACAAGGGGTGTGTCAATATTGCTGAAAAAAAAATTGTGATTATTAGTTTAGCTTTTATTTGTGCATTTGGGGTGGAAAGAGCTACCTCCTATGAAGTATGTAGCTACTCTCATAAGTCGGATACAAGTTATGCCCTAATGAGAGAAAAAGCTATCTGTGGCAAGCGTGAAAGCTACTACCCCGGTAGAAAGAGCTACCTCCTCGAAAGCGTGAAAGCTACCTTTGGCGGCCGCCTAGGAAAGGGCTACCTTAGAGGTTGTATAAAGCTACTACCTCCCTATTTGGTGTATATAAATAAGTCCTTGTAACAAGAGTTTGAGGAGTACTCGTTGGTTATCTCGAGTGAATTCGCACATACTTACACATTTTCGAGTTGTTACCCTTTTTTATTCTAGTTTTTAGCTAGAGCAATGGTAACCTTATGCAATGTTTTGATTTCCCCTTACTTATAGAATTCTTCTTTTGCATACTTTGGTGAACCTAAGGCCGAGCACTTTCAATTGTTCTTCCTAAGTACTTTCACGTTCTATTTTGCTTGAGGACAAGCAAAAGCTTAAGTGTCGGGGGGTTTGATAAGTGCTAGTGTTATAGTAATGCGAAGTGTTATTATCTTCCAATGAGCATTAATTTAATCAGATTTTATCACTAAGAAGTGTGCATTTGTGTGCTTTTGTGCATTGTAGGGTTGTGAAGATAAATTGGAGAAAAGGAACGAAATTAGATCATGTTCGCCGTTGTTGGGAGGTTTTCGGACCAAGCAAGGAACAAGGCATGAACTTAGACTTATGAGTGTGTGCCAACCTCCTTTGGAGGGGCACAAACACAGTCACATTCGCAATAAGTCTAGCTCATGTCAACAAGGAGAACTTCGCCAATGAGGAGATTTGAAGCAATCGGCACGATCTACCATTGATTGTGTGCCCAATTCAATAGCCTTAAAGAAGAACGATGAATTCGGGAGCGTTTCAGCACAAGTGCTATCGCTAAGAAGCTAGCACGCGACTCCCCGCACACAAGTGCATGAGTCGTCAGGTAATAACCTCTCGTGCAATCACGAGAGTGTCATATTCCCAAGGGTTCTAAGATCTACTATTACTTCCCTTTGGGGTTCACTGTCTAGTCGAATAAAACAGGGTTGAAGTGATTATAAGATTTAAAATAATAAAAGTACGAGAAAGTAAAAATAAAATAAAACTCGATCCGGACGAAAATGGGAATGAAATATCCAATAGTTGAAGAAGGCCTCGAGCGAGGATCCCCCTGGGAGAAAACTAAGTACGGATGACGGTACTAAACTTAAAGATAAGGATGACTTGATTTTGATCCGTAGTGTAGCCCTAATCCAGTACAGGTTCCTCTATCCAGAAGATACCCCTACGATGTCATTGGGAATGGGGAGTCTCGGTTAGGGTTATTTTAATGCGCACTCTCGGCTAAAATAATCCTAACCTCTCGGAAGGCTACTAATACCCGGAACCTCCAGTGTATTAGCATAATGAGTCCCTCTTTAATCATCACAAGATCTAATACATGTTAGTATCCCATTGACACGACCTTTTGCGTGTGTACCGCAAGTGCACGGCCTTGTCGAAGTAATAAAATTACCCCGTTGAGTAGGTAGTCGAATCCACAGGGAATAGGGATTAAAAATACGAGAAATTGCTATTCAGTCGTATGATATATGAGAAAACAATAATCAGAGTGATAAGTGGATTTATGGAAATTAGAATAAAAGCAAGGGAAATGAATAGAAAGATGAAAGAAAGAAAAGTGCAAGTAAAGAGTAAAAGAGAGAGACTAGCAATGAATGAAAATAGGGTATCCGGACAAGTTACCTCTAGGACTTATGCTTCTAGTGCAAGACTATGCTATTATACTTTCCTATTGATGTTAATTGAGTCGAGGAAAATCCTTAAACACACGGTCCCAAACCTAAGGTCAACCGTGACTAACCCCAGCACTATATCCCGGCAATAGGATTCACGTCAACCCTTCACTCTGTTGATTGCTCAACTAAGCCCCAGGGGAGTATTTCTACCTAAGCCTAACACTACGTGGAATTGCTTTAAGTTCTAGGGACTCCTAGTGATAAAACCTGTTCCTATGTGTAGTAGTTCTAACCCTCTGGTCCAGGTTGAAGAACCCTAGTCTAAATTAAGCCCCAGTGCATAGGATTCATGTCACCCCAAAGCCTTGGGGGAGTATGTCTACCTAGCACTTCACTCTATTTCGACCGCTAATAAATCAAGGAATCGGAGGTAGGGAGAAATCACATCGGAAGGGAAAGGGGTACGGTGCTACCTCACAACTCTCCCTCTCAACCCTCTTCAATTTTAAGTAGTCTAATCCTATAGGAGTTGTCACACCTCCAAAGGATAACCTAGATTGTTCTCAATCCTTAGTGTCACGGCTAAGAGAAAACAATAGCAAAAGATAATTAAAATCAAAACTCGAATTTATTCATCAAAATTGGAAAAGCATAATAACATTGTCATAGAAACATAATTATCCTAGAGTTTTACAAGTCCGAATACCCATGAGGGGTTTAGTTCCTCATGGAGCTATACATGTTCATCAATTTATGAAAGAAAGCACAAACTAAAGACATCAATGAAAACCCCCTCGCGTATGGTGTGGCCGTGGTCTTGTGCGGCCATCGAACGTCGGTGATGACGCCGATGGCGCGCTCCAATCCTCCACAAAATCCTCTCCGAAACCCTAGCCGCACCCTCCAGAAGTTGAGAAGAAAGATAGGTTAAAAGATGCCCAAAAAGTCTCCAAATCGGGCTATAAATAGGCTGAGTGCGGCTTTAATTTTGAACTTATCGGAGCTTCACACGGCCGTGTGGAATTTCCACACGCCCGTGTGAAGCTTCTGTCTTTCCTGAAAAATTACTTCACACGGCCGTGTGGAATTTCCACACGCCCGTGTGAAGTCTCTGGCTTGCTGGAAAATATTTCACACGCCCGTGTGAACTCTCTGGACTCCCGATCTTCGGCAGAAAATGCACAGTAACTTGCTACAGTGAATTGCTACAGTAACAAAGCTACAACGCTGCTACAGTACTTGCCGAAATGCTTCCGGATACGTTGTTCTTCACCGAGGCCATTGAATTGGGCACACAATCAATGGTAGAATGTGTCGATTGCTTCAAGTCTTCTCTTGGTAGAGTTCTCCTAAAGTACACAAGTCGGACTTGTTGTGAATGTGACTGTCTTTGTGCCCCTCCAAAAGGAGGTTGGCACACACTCACAAGTCCGGGCTTGTGCCTTGTCCTTGTTTTGTCCGAAAACTCCCAACAACGGCGAACACGATCTAGTTTCGTTCCTATTCTCCAAATTAGCTCCATAAACCTACAATGCGCAAAAGTAAACAAATGCACATATTTAGTGATAAAATCTGATTAAATTAATGCTTATCGCAAGATAATAATGCTTCACATGATTACTACACGAGCACTCATCACCCACCAAACAAGTATAATTCAAAGTCAAATCTATGGAACCCATCCATTGTAGATTGAGCATGAAAATGATCGATTAAAGCTAACAAGATAAGTCACTCACAATTAAATACAAAAACAAATGTCATCCATACAAAGTTTTCTCCCAAGGTTCACCGGGGCCCGGTGGCCTTGGGAGTCTAGTTCGACATAACAAAATGAGAGGGTTCGGAATACATAATAGCCATTATACAATCAACAATGAAACTCTCCTCGAAATGTTGGCTAGAAGGTGTTGATGAGGATTCGTCGGATCCGCGCCGGTGAGTCCTTGATGCTTCTCTACGTTAGTTGGAGGCAAGGCTGAGGGAAGCCCAAGTGTCTCCGATGATAGGGTAGCCTTCCAGGAAGACCCTTTTTTGAGCAAGGATGCTAGTGAAGAAAATAAGAGCAAGCATAGGGAAAGTACCCAAAATTTCCAAGCTCCAGAAGGAAATGAGTACAAGCCCGTTGTGCCTTACTCATCAAGACTGAAACATGATAAGGAGGATGCCCAGTTTAAAAAATTTTTGTACATATTCAAGCAACTCCATATCAACATCCCATTGGTTGAGGCCCTATCCCAAATGCCCAAGTACGCCAAGTTTATGAAGGACCTCATCACAAACAAAAGAAAATTGGAAGAACTTGACTCTGTGACATTGTCCAGGAACTGCTCTGCATTGATTCAGAAGAAAATGCTGAAGAAACTCACCGATCCCGATAATTTCATTATCCCGTGCGTGCTTGGGGAAGGATTGCAAGAGAATGCCCTGGCAGATTCGGGGGCAAGCATAAATGTAATGCCGTATAAATTGTTTCTAAAGCTAGGGTTGGAAGATTTGAGGCCAACACGTATGACCCTACAGCTTGCCGATGGTTTAGTTTGAAGACTATGAGGTGTAGTTGAGGATGTTCTTATGAGGGTCGACTAACTTATCATTCCAGTGGATTTTGTTATATTAGATGTGGACGATGATGTGGAGGTCCCTATAATCCTTGGACGCCCTTTCCTTAATACTTCCGGTGCTTTAATTGATGTTAAGGGCGGTAAGATGACTCTAAGAGTGGGGGATGAACAAGTGATGATCACCCTCCCCGAAGCAATGCGGCACACACTTGACCATGATGATAGTTTATAGTTCATGGATAAAACTGATGCAATTATTTCTAATTTTGTGCAGGAAGTTCTAGCTTTGAACCCGCTTGATGAAATTTTGGAAGAGTTAGGGGAGGAAGAGATAGAAGAAAAAGAAGTCCCTCCTTCACCATTGCAACAAGTTGCACAAGTGATGGTTGATTCTCCACCAAGTGGCAAGGAGAAGAAAATCCTGAAAAAGGTGTGGAGAAAAATGAAGGAAAAGCCATAGAAGGTTGTGAAGGTTGCAGCAACATCACCCGAGGAAGTGGATAGCATACTCTTTGAAAATCGAGGAAAATTCAAGATCTTTTCATGCCTCTCAATGAAGTTTTCGGGTAACAATGCGTCATTGAAGATTGGAGGTAACTTCCCTCCTTTTGTCCCACCATGAACTTTGAGGTAAAACACATCAAGCTAACGACGTTAACCAAGCACTTCTTGGGAGGCAACCCACATTTTAAATTCATTGCAATTCCATTTTCTTATAGTTTGAATGCATGTCTTAGTTCTTTTCTGTATTCTTGAAGTGTGTTGGCATGTTAGTTGTCTAAGTCTTCTTCATGTTGTAGTCATCTTTTCATCAATTTTTGTTTCATCATTCATGCATGCTTGTGTGTTGTTGTGATTTGTTTAATGAATAGATTTCATGAGATTCATGTTTTGAGTGCTTTCATGCTTTGTTTGGCTTTATTTTGATTGTTTTTAAGACTTAGAGGAGTGTTCTTCAATACTAAATCGAGTTGAGAGCCATTTAATGCCCGTGATTGTGCCCTTATGCAAGTCAGAGAGCCCTTGCGGGCAAGCTCACGGCCGCGAGCTTGCCCGCAAGCTAAACCGAGAGCACTCACGGGTGAGCTCACGCCCGTGAGCCAAACCGAGAGGCCTCACGGCCAAGCTCACGGCCGTGAGCTTGGCCATGAGTCATCCCAAGAGCTCTCACAGGTTGGCTCACGCCCGTGACCCTACCCGTGAGACTCTTCGTCCCTAGGGCATAAAGGCCCCCATTGGGTCCTATCTTTCTATTCACCATCTTCTACCCTTCTACACCTCACTTCTACATCATTTCTCCTCCATTTGTTTTCATTTTTCTTGCTTTAAAACCTTATCCATCTCCTCTAAAATAATTTTGTGCTGAAGTTTTGAAGAAAAACCACTCTTTTGGCCAGATTTAACCTAAAGATCACTCCATAAACCCTAGGTTTTGAGGTGAGCATGCTTTCTCATGAACTTGGTGTTCTCATGGTTGTTTGGGCTGATTTTTCCATGGTTTCTTCTCTCCTTGGTTACTACAATCTTGTAATGATGTTTTGGAATGGTTATATTTTTATATCATCAAGTTTTCAAACAAGACTATTGCAAAAAATTTTCGGAGTACTGTAGCAGTGCATATTTTTCATCAATCTTTCATTTTTTTTCACTTATGCTTTGCTTGTAACTTGCCTACTTGGGTTTCTCTTGACCTTGTAGAATGATGGTGAAGAAAGTTGCCTACAAGAAAGCCCGGAGTGAACCTTCTTCGCCCACCGAACAACCTAAGCTCAAAAAGGAAGATCATAAGAACCGTTTCGCGCTCCTCTTGCGCAAGAGCTTTGGCACGATCAAGAAAATCGATTGGGATGTATTAAAAACCCTGGGCTTGGATGAAATGATCTTGGAACTCATCTCACATACAGTGATTGGGACAAGTTATTCTCTATTGAAGAACCTACATATAAAGAATTGACTCTCAAAGTTTTGAGCACTTTCGAAGTGTATAATTTCAATCCCTTCTCTCGCCAACCCGGCTACATATCATTTCATGCTTTTGGGAAGAGCCACAAAATAACTCAAGATCAATTGGGGGTTTACATGGGATTCTATATGGAAGCATTCACCCAAAGGTCGGAATTCAAGAATTTAGGCAAGGATTTCCCATATCCTATGACTAGTGCCACCTACTGGAACACCATTGCTACCAGCTCGCGCACCAGGAAGGCCACCCAGTTGAAGGACCTAGCCCACAGATATATCCATGCCCTACTGACACATGGCATAGGAGATCGACTGGATTCCACTGGGGTGGTATCACGCACAAACCTACTGATGTTGTACAGTATCATACAGCGGTACCCTCTTCCTATAGGCCGTTTGGTCACCGACGTTTTTGCTCATCAGGGAAAGTTTGTTCGCCTTGGATCCATTTATGCCAGGCCCTACATCACTCACAGGATCAAGGGTATGGAGCTTATTGATAGAACCCAAGGCATGACAGTTGTGGGTGTAGTTGTTCCACTTAGTATGCAAACAATGGTGTGTATTGGTATTGTTGAGCGGCGGGGTAGCACCAACAGGTTGGTGCGACACCAGACTGACCCCGGCCCATCTTATGGCACCGAGTCTGATTCTCAGTCCGAGTCAGAGCCAGACCATGATGCTGCACCCAGGGAGTGTTAACATTCACTTGAGAAGAGATTTGAAGAATTTGGTTCTGAGGTCTACAAGCAGTTGCAAATACTGACTGCCTCTGTGAGCCGTATTGAGACCACCATTGCCGACATTTTAGCATTCTTGCGCAGCTCTTCATCGTTAGTTGGCACCACCTCTGCGGCCACCACCTGCGCAGCACCATCATTTCATTCAGGCCCCTAGACTCACACAGCATGCTTGCTACTTTACTTTGTTACTTTTATTTCTATATTAGCTACATTTCCTATTCTATGTTGTACTGTGTACTTTTGAGTTAGTCAGGGCTTCGCCCCTACTAAGCTTTTTCTGGTTGTTTTTGAGCTTTTATTCTACCTGCTCTTTTCCACTATTTTGATTTCTGGAGTTATGATCTGCGCTTTTCTTTTGTACTTTCAGGACGTTTGTACTGGGTTTCATACTCCATGCCCTCGTTGCACTGTTTGCCTCCACGAACTAGAGGATCACATCACATACTTCATCAACTGTTTGGGGAAGTTTCTTTTACTCCATTTTCTTGTACTTAGCATGTTTGTCCCACCCTGTTTTGTTGACTTATGTACATTGGGGACAATGTATAGCTTTAGGTATAGGGATGGATTTTTGGAGTACTTTTTATCAGTGCATGTTTTGACTACCTATGATAGCTATGATTTCTCTGTTTAGAACTTCCTGGCTTTGTAGAATGATAGTTGTGAGCTGTACTGTACCTGTGCTTGAATGTAGTTCTATTTCACCTTTAGTGCATCCCTATACCTATACACGATCACTTCTACCTTGTACACTCCAACCAACCCATCATAATGATTTTGGCATTAGATTGTTAAATTCTATTTTCAATACTTTTTTAAGAGCTTTTGAGTTCCTTCATTGTTTCCTTTAGCCTAAAGTGAACTATTATAGTGGGTTTAACCAGGGATTTGAGAGATAGTCTGTACATATATATATATATATAAAATGGTCTATGACAGTATTCCTCTGCTAGTATAGAATGAATGCGTCTATGCAGACTGTAATCAAGTAGGATGGGTGGCTATTGTGCCTGGCTAGCATGTGCATCCGTCTGAAAGATTTTTGTGCAGTCTACGTTAGTCGGGGACTCAGAAAAAAAAAAGGTGTGTATCTTAACCCCATGATACTCGCTGCGTAGTTACTTAAGAGCTAAAGTTTTATCTAGAAACTGAAGGACTCTTAAATGAGTATTGAGGATGTATTTAACATTTTAATGCCATTTTCATTGTGCGTGGTGTGAATGGTCATCCTGGGGTAATCTAGGGTGTGGAGATCAAGGTGGGAGTTAGCACACACTCATGGGGCACTCTAGGGGAAATAGAGCTAGTATTACTCGACTATTCACTAAACAGTTCATTTATTGATTTCTGTCCATTTATGCTTGTGGAGTTCTTTACTTTTGAGCTTGAGGTCGTTGATGAGCGTCGCGCGACAAGCTAAAAAGCTAGCACGTGACTACCCGGCCACAAGTACACGGTCGTCAAGTAATAACCTCTCATGCGAGCACGAGAGGGTCGTATTCCCAAGGGCCCTGAGATCTACTATTACTTCCTTTTGAGGGTCACTGTCTAGTCGATCAAAACAGGGTTTTTGCAATTGTGTAGACTAAGAACAAAGAAGCAAATAAGAAAATAAAAGTAAAACAAAGCTCGATCCGGGTAATGATTGAGTTGAAGAGTCCAAGGGTTTAGGAAGGCCTCGGGCAAGGATTCCCCCAGGAGGAGATTAAATACGGATGACAATGACAATCAAGAAAATATGGTTGACTTGGTTTTGGTCCGCTAGACTCGGATATCGACTACCCCAGAACCTCCGTAGTGTAGCCCTGATCCAGTACGAGTTCCTCTATCCAGAAGATACCACCACGATGTCAATGAGAGCAAGGAGTCTTGATTAGGGTTAATCTAATGCACACTTTCGGCTAAATTAACCCTAAACGCGCGGAAGGCTACTAATACCCGGAACCTCCAGTGTACTAGTACAATGAGTCCCTCTTTAACCATCACAAGACCTAATACAAGCTAGCATCGCTCCAAACAAGTATCATTCATAATCAATTCTACGGAATCCATCCATTGTAGAATGAACAAGATAGTGATGAATTAAAACCAAGTAAACAAGGCAACACATTCATTCAACAAGTAAAAGAGTTATCTATACAAAGTCTCACTAGGAGCCCGGTGGCCTTGGAAGTTTAGTTCGGCATTACAAAATAGAGGAGTTTACAATACATAAGGTTCATCAAACAAACAACAAGAAAACTCCCCTCGAAATGTCGACTAAGGGTTGATGATGTAGCTCGTCGGATCCGCGCCGCAGAGCTCTTTGATGCTTGTCAATGTTCTCCCCTTCTTTTCTCCTTCAATCCTAGCCGAAAATCCCTCCAAAGATGAAGAAATGGGAGGAGTGGGTGGTGACTCGACCCGCAAGTGCACGGAGTCATCAAGTAATACCCCTCACCCACGCGCGAGGGGGTCGTATTCCCAAGGGCCCGAGAATCTACCCTTACTTCCTCTTCGTATGATTATTTGGCCGATCAAGTCAAGTGTTGTGCAAAAGAAATTAACGGGATGATTAACATGCAATTGAAATGCTCTAAGGTGGAAGCAATAAACGAGGGGTAAAACAATACAAAGAGAGGGTCACGGACTAGGGTCACCAAGGGGGCTACTAAAGTGCGGGGATTGCCTTAACTAGCATGCAAATGGGTAGTTTGGACCGAGAAACCCGAAGTTAGACCAACCCGATGGTCACGGAAATTGGTCCCTAATCGGGTACAAGTATCGAATACGGAATTCCTTCCACTCGAATCCTCACACGATTGCAAAGGGAGCAAAAGGTTTCTCAAGTTAAGGAGAAGACACAATCTAGGTCAACCATAACAATTGGAGGGGTACAAATACCCGATGGTCATGGCGTATTCATACATGTATCCCTACCAAGCTTGGTGAGCCTAATACTAGGGAAATGGTCATGCTTCCTAGCATTTTATAAACATTGATACACAGAGTTCTCATGCATACCAAGCATTCAAATACACCAAACAAGGTTCACAAACAAGTCCCAAAATGCATAAATCAAGTCAAGCAAGCATCCTACTGATAAGTGCTCGTGTTATAGTAATGCGAAGCGTTATTATCTTGCAATGAGCTTTAATTCAATCAGATTTTATCACTAAAAAGTGTGCAATTGCTTACTTTTGGGCATTGTAGGGTTGTGAAGATAAAATGAAGGAAAGGAACGAAGTTAGGTCGTGTTTGGCATTGTTGGGAAGATTTTTGGACCAAGCAAGGAGCAAGGCGTGAGCATAGACTTGTGAGTGTGTGCCAACCTCCTTTGGAGGGGCACAAAGACAGTCACATTCACAATAAGTCTAACTCATGCCAACAATGAGAACCTCACCAATTAGGCGATTCGAAGCAATCGGCACGATCTACCGTTGATTGTGTACCCAATTCAACAGCCTCGATGAAGAACGATGAATTCGGGAGTGTTTCGGCACAATACTGTAGCAGTACTGTAGTGAAAACATTGTAGCAGGTTACTGTTCACAGTCGGCCGAAAATCAGAATTCCAGAAACTTCACTCTGGTTAGGAGTAAGAACCCAAGGTTACTTCGCTAATAGGGCAGAGGAGCACTGTCCCTTTTTATCTATAAATTTTTTTTTGACCGTATTGCAAGAAAAACAAGAAGGAAAGTCCTTGAGAGTCTATTAGAAGACATGTCTAACACATCAAGACAGGAAACCAATAGAATGGGTTAGCAACAAAGAGGGTCACGAAGGTAACTGTTGTTCCTCACCTAGGTGTCCAAGGTTCTACCTAGGGGGCGAGTGCAAGGAATGCCAAAAATGACACGGAAATCTTAATGGTGCAGGGTCACCAATAGCTTAGTGTCTATCCTGGTTTCATGCTATAATACATTCATAATTAAGCATGCCATCCTTGGTTTAACAATCATGCAACAAATTAGAAATTTTCATACAAGGCTCACAAAAAATATAAGTATTACAAAACATACACACCCATCCCCCACTTAGAGTAGTACATTGCCCTCAATGTATGTAAGTCAGCAGCAAAGAAAGAATATGCAATGAAATTAAAAGAAGTGGGTTCGTGAACTTCCCCGAAACAAGTGTTGTGAGACCTGTGGAGGATAAGTTCGGGGTGGCATTTCCTAAGCAATATATAGGGTGGGGAAAAAGAAAAATGTGACGTCTCATTTAACCTGCAAGGAGAACAGACGTTGAGTCAAGCATCCATCATTCCCAAAAGAACAAAGAACAGAATTTCAAACATGAACAAAAGCTTTCAGAGCAAAACTAAGTAACACAAGTGGTAGGGATAAGCCTAAACCAACTAGACTACAACAACAAGCAAAGCAAAATAAAAGTGCAACAAAGACAAGGAAAGAAACACTAAAGGGAAATTAGCTCTCAGTCCCAGTCATCCCAGTCGTCGGTCGAACTAGGTAGTGCTGAAAAGGTCGGGGAGGGGGGTTGCTGCTGTAGGAGGGAGACGATACTATCTTGGCCTTGTAGAAGCTCTTGCTACCCTTGGATAAGCCTGGTGATATCTTCCCCCTGGCGACTTTGTGTGTCCCACAAATCTTGTAGTTCCTGGTGTAACTCGGTAAGGGTAATGGAGTGATCAGTGCATGATAATGCATGCCCATCATGTGGGGCTTCCGATGCAATGGGTTCATCATCGGGGTCAGAGATCCCTTCATGAGAAGTAATGATGTAGGTGGACCCTAGGCGCTTCACAAGGCCTATTGTTAGAAGAGTTTGGATTCCAAGCGTGAGTGTCCCCCCAACCCTTTCCATTAAACGGACGCGGCCTAGAACACCCAGGTCTCTCACTAGGCGTGTGATGTAAGGCCCGATGAAAATGACCCCGATTGGTGGGTGTTGATTATGGCGATTCATTCGACAAGAACATAGGCCAAATTGATGGGGCAGTGATTTATCATGCTGTACATGACTAGTAGATCCATGCGAGAGACTACCCCAATTTATCAGTGATCAGCTAATTAAAGCATGTATGTACCGGTGGGCTGGGTTACGGAGAAGTGATGCTTTTTTAGAGTCTTAAGCTGCAGCCGTTGTAATGGTACACCAGAAACGCCTTGGTTCAGCATGAGCAGGTAACTCAAGTGGGAGTCTGGTGTAGTGCATGCTATTAAGGAAGTCATGATCATATATGCCCAAACAATTTGCAAACTCTCTAAAATTGATGGATTTATGTTCCCCATGGATTTGGAATGTAATGCCACCCGGGCGATGAAGATGGGCGTATGCCCGATTCACCTCAAATGTACTTAAGACCTCCAAGGTCATTTCGCGATACACTGGTTCGTCAATATCAAAGACCGTGAGCCAACGGTCGAACCCCACCAATTGTCGTACATCATCGGCCAAACCTAACTGCTCAAGTAATTCCCAATCAATGACGCGAGTTTGGCCAAATGGTTTTGTTCTTAGTGCATCATAGCGCCCTTGAAAGGTTTCGTTATTGAATTGGACTTCTGAGGATGAACTCGCTCCTCTCTTCGCGCATTTGCCCGTGGGATGCCTATTTGGTGCCATTCCTATAATCATGCACATAAAAATCAAATTCTCGTGATGGTAAACTGGTATACTCAACACAACCAATTTTATGAGTGAATGTGGCTTAGAACCATGTAAACATGAATTATACTGGTTCACTCAAATGTACAGGATAGTGTAACACAAAATTTCATCAACATTCAATGGAGTCAATACAAATCATGAAATGTCTCCACAACTCAAAGATATGAATACATGATTATGTACACAACTAGAGCCCATGGAAGTCTATGAATTTGGAATCTAAGCCAAAAGAAACTATAACGGAGATCTTATAACAACTTCAAGCACCCAAGAACAAAGAAATCAAGAATCACCAACTTCCAACATCACATATCGTATAAACATGGTGAGAGTGCTTACCTAATGCAAGATGAATGAAAAAGGAAGGAAAGAAGAGCATACCCTGCAAGGTGGAAGAAAATAGCCAAGATGGACTTGGTAAAGTGGTACGCGTTTGAATTGCTCACCCGCAAGTGCATGGGGTCACCAAGTAATACCCCTCGCGCGAACACGAGGGGGTCGTATTCCCAAGGGCCTGAGAATCTATTTTTACTTCCTTATCACAATGTTGTTTAACCTAATCAATCACTTGGAAGAAGACCTAAAAATAACCTACTAAAGCAAAGAACATGCAAATGGCAAGTATAAATACGGAGGAAAGTATCAAGGTAAGGAAGTGGTCACGGATGAGGATTCCCTCGGGGGTTACTAAAGTGACAAGGATGCCCTAACTAGCATGCACGTGGGTGGTTTGGACCGGGAAACCCTAAATTAGACCAACCCGATGGTCACGGTGTTGATCCCTAATCCGGTACTAGTATTGGAATACGGAATTACTTCCGCCCAAATCCTTGTACGATTGCAATGGGTTTAGAGGATTTCCCAAAGCTAGGGTTGAAACACAATCAAGGACAACCCTAACAATTGGAGAGGTACAAATACCCGATGGTCACGGCGTATTCGTACATGTATTCCCTTCCAAGCTTGGTGAGCCTAATACTAGGGCAATAGTCATGCAACCTATCATTGTCTAGGAATTGATATATAGAGTTCTCATACATATCAAGGCAATCAAGAACCACCAAACAAGGATCACAAACCAAGTCAAATGCATAAAACTAGAAAGAGTATCCAAAATACACAAGTTCACCCCCAAGGTTCACCTACATCCGGTGACCTTGGGGTTTAGTTACTCATGGTCACAAAACAAGTAAGAAAATACATGAAAACAACAAAAAGCATAACAAGATGATAAATGCCTAACTGTACGTATCATTTGTGTATATTCATGTATTCTTTGAGTATTTTTATATGAGTGGAGGCCCGTTTTCGGTCTAAATTGTTTTATTTCGTGTTACAGGCACTGAAGTTACCACAGGGAGCTCGTTAACGATATTTTTAGAAGAAATTGACAAGAGAAGACCATTTTTGAGCGGGGGTACTGTAGCAGCACTGTAGCATGAGATTTTGGCGAAACGGCTAAGTCTGGAATTTCATATAGGCACCCATACGGGCGCTGGATTGCCCGCATACGGCTCCTGTAGCAGAAGGACTGTAGCAGAGGGGGTACTGTAGCATTTTAATGTAGCACTCACTTCAGCAACTTGCACGAAACTCGGGGTGCTACAGTGCCCGTATGTCGCCCCGTGTGCCAGCCCGCATGAGTTGCTGGAATTGAGTTTTTAAAGGGAAAGTAGTTCATTTTTCAAGGGAAGAGCCCTAGGTCTTGAGCATACTTGCCACCACCTTCAAATCAGAGCTAGGAGCTGCCGTCGGAGGCCATTTCCGGGGAGAGAACGACAAGGAGAGCAACATACGACGAGATCCACCTTCTTGATTCATAGTTGAGAGGAGAATCGACAAGGGAAGCCACCTATATGGTGGCATCTTTGGAACGTCATTCGGCCTCTATCTTTTGAGGGAGTGTTCTTGTCTTTGTATTTGGTTGTTTCTATGTATTATCTTGTGTATTTTGTATTCATGGGCAACTAAACCCCAAGGTCACCGGATGTAGGTGAACCTTGGGGGTGAACTTGTGTAGGATGCTTGCTTGACTTGATTTATGCATTTTGGGACTTGTTTGTGAACCTTGTTTGGTGTATTTGAATGCTTGGTATGCATGAGAACTCTGTGTATCAATGTTTAGAAAATGCTAGGAAGCATGACCATTGCCCTAGTATTAGGCTCACCAAGCTTGGTAGGGATACATGTATGAATACGGCGTGACCATCGGGTATTTGTACCCCTCCAATTGTTAGGGTTGACATAGATTGTGTCTTCTCCCTAACTTGAGAAACCTTTTGCTCCCTTTGCAATCGTGTGAGGATTCGAGCGGAAGGAATTCCGTATTCGATACTTGTACCAGATTAGGGACCAATTTCCGTGACCATCGGGTTGGTCTAACTTCGGGTTTCTCGGTCCAAACTACCCATTTGCATGCTAGTTAAGGCAAACCCCGCACTTTAGTAGCCCCCTTGGTAATCCTCATCCGTGACCCTCTCTTTGTATTGTTTTACCCCTCGTTTATTACTTCCACCTTAGAGCATTTCATTTGCATGTTAATCATCTCGTTAATTTCTTTTGCACAACACTTGACTTGATCGGCCATACAATCATACGAAGAGGAAGTAAGGGTAGATTCTCGGGCCCTTGGGAATACGACATCCTCGCGCATGCGTGAGGGGTATTACTTGACGATCCCGTGCACTTGCGGGTCGAGTCACCACAAGAACACTCCCTGAAAGGATCAAAGCCGAATGACACTTCCAAGGACGCCACCCAAGGAGTGGCTTCCTTTGTCAATCTTCCCTCAAATGTGAATCGAAGGTGTGGACTCGTCGTATCGTGCTCTCCCCATCGTCCTCTCCTCAAGAATCGCCTCCAAAACCCGGCCTCAAGCTCCCAAAGAAGGTGGTGAAGTCAAGCTCTCCCCAAGACCTAGGTTTCCCCCTCAAAATGCTCTCCAAAAGCCCTTAAAAATGAATTCCAGTGAGTTATGCGGCCTCCCATGCGGCCCAGCATGCGGGGAGAGAAAGTCTCCGAGAAATCGCGAAAGTCGCGTAAATGCTACAGCGAAACTGCTACAGTAGAACTACTACAGTACCGTATGCGGCCTCAACAGCACCCGCATGAATCTCCTGACCAAGTTCTTCAAGTTTTCGACAGTGCCCCCCCCCCCCCCGGCTCAGTAGCAGTGTTTTCGATGCCGATTTCTTCTAAAATTCTGTCGACGAGCTCAAAGGGGTCTCATTGGTACCTGTAACACGAAAGAAACCAATTCAGACCAAAAACGGGCATCAACTCATAGAAAAATAAGCAATACATATGCCCGAATACATAGAAAATATGTATGTTTAGGCATTTATCAAACATCCCCACACCTAAGCATTTGCTTGTCCCCAAGCGAACACACATGAAGAACAGGGGCATGATGATAAACGACTAAACATACGGCCTCAAGCTCAACTGTAAAGTACTCGTCTAGCACAGGTGAAAAGAAATCTAGAAAGTGAGTTGTACATTGAGTGATCAAGTAATGGTAGCCCTGTTTTATCTAAAGTGCTTTCGTGAGTGTGTGTGCTGGCTCCCAACCTTAACCTCCACACCCTGGATTACCCCAGGGGCCCATTCACCACACATATGGTGAGAGTGGCATGAGACAGTTAAATACATCTTCAATACTCAGTTAAGAGTCTTTTGGGTTCCTAAACAAAACTCTAGCACTTAAGTGACCGGGCAACAAGTCCCAGGGGACGAAGTAGAGATACCAGAATTCCCTTTTTTTTTTTGTTTTTTCTTTTCTTGAGTCCGACTAACATAGACTACACAACAAGTCTTTCAGAAGGATGCACATGCTGATTAGGCACAAGAGCCACCCAACCTACTCAATTACAATCTACATAGACGCATTCATGCTGTACTAGCAGAGGAATACTGTCATAGACTCCACAATTTTTTTTCACTGTAGACACTGTATCTCAAGTCCCTTGGTAACATGGCACAATAGTTCACTTGAGGCTACAAAAAACAACGAAGGAACTCAAAAGCTCTTAAGAGACTATTGAAGTAAGAATTTAACATTCTAATGCCAAAATCATCATAATGGGTTGGTTAAAGTGTACAAGGTAGGAGCAATCATGATAGAGCATAAAAAGTACTAAAAATAAAACAGGGCATCATTCAAGCACAGTATAAGAATATAACTCACTTCTATCATTCTTTCAAGCTAGGAAGTGCTAAACACGAAAATCATAGCTATCATCGGTATTCATGCATGCACAACAAGTAAAGTACCCCATTTCCACACCTAAAGTTGTACATTGCCCCCAATGTACATAGATCAGCAGAATAAGGTGTGAGACATGCCAAAAAAAATAAAGGAATGAGGTAAAGAAACTTCCCCAAATGGTCGATGAGACGAAATCCAAATACGCATGAACCGGGGAAAGTTGAGGGGCGCAAGGGGCATGGAGCTTCTAAAGTGATCAGTCCTGAAAATAGAAAGAAAGCAAATCACACCCCAAGGAATAAATAGAGAGCGGGACAAGTAAGCACGAATCAAAAACGGTAAAGTATAGTTTAGGAGGGTCAGGACCTTGCTAACTGAAAAGTACAACAATACAATACAAACAAACAAGACTAGAAATAAAAACCAGTACAAACAACAGAAAAACTAAAAGTGGTGCTGTGAGTCTAGAGATTTGGAGGGAGTGATGGTGGAAAGCACGTGGTAGCTGTGGAGGAGGTGCCGACAGATGATGAAGCGCCGCGCATGTATGATAAGATCTCGGCCATGCTGCTCTCGATGCGGCCCTGTAATGTTGCTAAATCTCTCACTGATGCTGCCAGCACCTCCTGAGATGTCCCAAGGGTTTGCAACTACTGACGGACCTCGATGCGGAACTCCGCGAAACTATCCTCAAGTGATGGTCGACTCCCGCTAGGTGAGCGTCGGGTACAGGGGCAGACTCTGAATCAGACTCGGATCCTGTCTCAGAATCCTGAGAGGTGTCGGGGTCACGGGTGCTCGTGCCACCGCTACGCGGGAGGCGGTAAGTGTCTCCTGACCTCTCAACTATCCCAATATGAAGCAGGATCGACAGACTAAGTGGTGCGATGGTGCTCACAACGCTAATGCCCTCGGTGAGCTCAATCAATCCTAGGCCCCTGATAATGCATGTAATATATGGCCCGGCAAATATAGCCCCAAGGCGAGTAGAAGTCCCTTGATATGCAATAAGTCTGGCAAAAAGATGACCCAGGTGGATGGGGTACCGCTGAAGGATACTGTACATCATAAGCAAATCGGTACGAGAAACCACCCCAGTAGAATCAGCGCGACCGTTCACACTTCTGGATAGCAAGGCCTGCATGTACCTGTAAACGGGGTCTGCCATCATAGAAGCCTTCTTCGATGATGATGAGCAACCAATTGACCTCCAAAGAGAACTAGGGGACACCGAGCGTGGGAAATCACGAGGTAAATTCGCGAAGTCAGAAGTTTGGGTGTCCACAGCGTAGAGCCCAAGATAAATACCCAACTGGTCGTGATTGATCCTATGCCTCTTGCCAAAAGCCCGAAAAGAGATAGTACTTGTTTGGCGCGCAATGTGACCGGGACCGGTAACCTCAATTGTGCTCAATACTTCCAAAGTTAACTCACGGTAGGTGGGCTCATCAATTTCAAATACCTTATCCCACCCGCCATGGGAGATGGAGTCTCGGACGGTACTGTCGAGGCCTAAAGTCCTCAAGGCCTCCCAATCGATAACTCGTACTGTGCCAAACCTCCTTTTTGACAAGAAAGCAAACCTTGTCTTGTGGGCTTCGCTCTTGAAGGTAGGCTCGCAAACGGGTGGTGGAGAGCTTCTCCTAACTCGCTTGGAGGCCATGTGTTTGATCGGCATTCCTACAAGACAAGAGAACCATCATTAAGCCAAAAAAAACATGAGAAAATTGGTTAATGAAGAAAAAGTGATAATCTAAATGTACAAAGCTTGGAATTCAAGAGAAATAATTACAAGAAGCATTCACCGTGAAAACCACCATGTTTTCGCATCATTTCAACCATCAAGAATCCTAGAATGAGTGATAAGAAAACAAACCTTGAACTAGGGCACCAATGAGAAGATGAAGTGAAAATCGGCTTAAACCTTGATAAAACCTTGAAAATCTTCCAAAAATTCGTTTGCTAGGATGAAGAGAGTGTTTGGATGTAAAAAGAATGAAGGAAAATGGTGGAGAGATGAAGGAGAAAAGAGAAGAAGTTTGATGAAAATTGAGTGAATAGTGAGGAAGTGGGGTGAAGAGAGGGAGAAGTAAGGGTCGGGTGACCATGCGGCCCCTTGTGCAGCCGCATGGTACCCCGCATGAGTCTCATGAAAAAACATGCGGCCTGCTATGCGGCCACATAGCAGGCCGCATTGCTCTCGGGAAAATTCATGCGGCCCCTTGTGCGGCCGCATGGTACCCCGCATTGCTCTCGGGAAAAACCATGTGGCCTGCTATGCGGGCGCATAGTAGGCCGCACAGATGCCAAGAAATTCTCTAGCACAAGAATGGCTCAAAAAACTCTCAAATTAAACATCAAACTCAACCTAGCACTCAAAAATTACATGAAAACAAAGCCGAAAACACTAAAAAATCATTGAAAACATGGAAATTGAAGCACCAACACTCAAGGAAAAATACAAAGATCATGAAACCAAGGGTGCAACATGGTAAAATAAATTAAGGAAAACAACTAAACAACCACCATGATCAAAGAAATCAACAACACTCAAACTCAAAAGAACCACAAAAAATACGAAAACCACCCAAACACAACAACAACAACTAAGACGAAGAAATAGATGCAATGAATTTAAAGACTTGGGTTGCCTCCCAAGAAGCGCTTTTTTAATGTCTTTAGCTCGACATGGCTTAGCTCAATTCATGGTGGGACAAAGGGGTGAGAGATACCTCCAATTTTTTATGACGCAATGTTACCCGGAAAACTAAACGAGAGACACGAAAAGATCTTGAATTTCCCACGGCCATCAAAGAATAAGTGGTCAACCTCCTCGGGTGGCATCGTCGAGACATTCATCCCCCGCTTTTGCTTGTCTTTTCTCTTCCTCCATAGCTTCTTCAAGGTTCTCTTCTCATTAGAATGTGGTGAAGATTTAACCTCTACTTGTGCTAGTTGTTGTATTGGTGGAGGGGGGAGCTCATCATCCACTACATCATCTCCGAAATCTTCAAAGTACTCCTCCAAAGGGTTCAAGGCAAGGACTTCCTGCACACAATCAGAGATAATCACATCAGTAGTATCCGTGAAATACAAAGTATCATCGTGATCAAGTGTACGCTTCATTGCTTCGGGGAGGGTAAAAACCACTTGTTCGTCCCCAACCCTCAAAATCATTTTTCCTCATTTTACATCAATTAGTGCTCCGGCGGTGTTAAGAAATGGATGTCCGAGGATCAGGGGGACCTCCACATCATCATCCACATCTAGAATTACAAAGTCAACCGGGATGATAAGCTTATCAACTTGAACAAGAACGTCTTCCACAATTCCCCGGGGTCTTCGCACTGAACGATCCGCAAGTTGCAAAGTCATCCATGTGGGTCTCAAGTTGTCTAACCCCAACCTCAAGAACAAGTTGTACGGCATGACGTTTATGCTAGCTCCCGAGTCGGCCAAGGCGCTTTCTTGCACTCCATCCCTAATCACACAAGGGATGACGAAGCTACCCGGATCATTAAGTTTCTTGGGTAATTTCTTTTGAATTACGGCCGAGCAATTTTCCGATAGAGTCACCGTCTCCAAGTCTTCAAGCTTCCTCTTATTGGTGAGGAGGTCCTTCAAGAATTTAGCGTATTTCGGCATTTGTGAAAGGGCCTCAACCAAAGGAATGTTTATGTGAAGTTGCTTAAAGATGTTCAAGAATTTCTTGAATTGAGCGTCTTCTTTATCTTGTTTGAGCCTTGAAGGATATGGTACCACAGGTTTATACTCAGGTTCCTTCTTAGTCAAGGAACTTGGAACATTTCCATTGTGCTTCCCCTCCATCTCATCAATTTCATCATTACTTGACTTAGGGCCTTCCCGGTCGGCTACCCTATCGTTGGAGGCACTTGGACCATCCCCGGTCCTTACCTCCAACTGCTTCCCACTCCTTAGTGTCACCGCTTTTAAGTGTTCCCTCGGGTTACATTCAGTGTTGCTCAGCAAGCTACCCGAGGGACGATCTGACTGTGCCCTAGCAAGCTGTCCCACCTGGGTCTCAAGAGACTGAATGGAGGCTTGGACGTTTCTCAATATAGTACCAAATTCATCAAATCTCTTGTCTACATTATGGAATTTTGCCTCCGTAGAAATCATGAATCGTGCCAAAACATCTTCAGTCGAGTATTTCTTCTCTTGGAACTGCTGGGGCTGTAGTTGGGGTCCCTGGGGTGGTGGAGGTCTCTGTTGGAACTGGCCTTGATTCCACGACATGTTCGGGGGATTCCTCCATCCCGAGTTGTAGCTACTACCGTATTGATTCCCCGGTCCCCGAGGTCCTCCACCAACATAATCCACCGATTCCACGGGTGCAGGGGGAGCAATAAAAATTGGACACTGCGAAGTTGCATGTCCTGCACCACAAGTCTCACAGGACATCACTGCCTTAGGGGTAGAACTAGACCCCAACATGAACTGTTCAAATTTCTGTGTCAAAGAACTGACTGCGGCGTTGTTATCGGTGACATTCTTCGATAAGGCCTCAACCTTTGCCGTCAATGCGGTGGTCTCTGACACGACCCCTTGCTTGTATCCCGCAAGTGCACGGGTTTGTCGAAGTAATAAATTTACCTTGGTGAGAAGGTAGTCGAATCCACAGGGAATAGGGAGATAGAATATAAGGTTTCACTAATCAAGCTATGCAGAATACGGAGAACGATAATAAGATTGATGAGTGAAAATAATGCAAAGCAATAAACTAAGTAGAGAGATGGAAGAAAGAAGTGCAAGTAGGAAAATCGAGAAGGACTAACAATGAGTAAAAGGGGGTATCCGGACAAGCTACCTCTAGGGTCTATGTTTCAAGTGCAAGACTATGATATTATACTCTCCTATTGATGTCAATTGAGTCGAGGATATCCTAAGACTCACGGTCCCAAACCTAAGGACAACCGTGACTAACTCCAACACTATGCCCGGTGTTAGGATTCACAACACCCTTCACTCTGTCACCTAGATGACTAAGCCCCAGGAGAGTCCATCTGCCTAAACCTCACACTATGTGGAGTTGCATTATGCTCTAGGGATTCCTAGTGATTAAACCTGTTCCTATACGTAATTCTAACCCTTTGGTCCAGGTGGAAGAACCCTAGTCTAGATTGAGCCCCAGCAAATAGGATTCACTACAACCCTCCACTCTATTACTTGCGTAACTAAGCCCTAGGGGAGTTTATCTACCTATTGCTTCACTCTATTTCGACCGCTATTAAATCAAGGAATCGGAGGTAGGGAGAAATCACATCGAAGGGGAAAGGGGTACATTGCTACCTCACAACTCTCCCTCTCAACCCTCTTTAATCTTGAGTAGTCTAATCCTATAGGAGTTGTCACACCTCCAAAGGAAAGCCTAGATTGCTCTCAACCCTAATGTCACGTTTAAGGGAAAAACAATATGAAAGGATAATCAAGATTAAAAACTCAATTTTATTCATCAACGATGGAAAGCATAATAATCAATGTCAAAGAAACATAAGAAACCCTAAAGTTTACAAGTCCGAATACCCCACGAGGGGTTTAGCTCCTCATAGAGCTATACATGTTCATCAACGTGAGAAATAAAGCATAAAACATAGACATCAATGAAAAACCCCCTCGAATTGGTGTGGCCGTGGTCTTGTGCAAACGTCGAACCTCGAAATCGATGCCGACAACGCGCTAGAACCTCCACGAAATCCTCTCCGAAACCCTAGCCGCGCTCCAGAAAATTGGGGAAAAGATAGGTCAAAAGATCCCTCAAAAGGTTGCAAAAATCCCCTTTTATATTGTTGAATCGCGGCTTTAAAATTGGACTTATCGGGGGCTTCACACGGCCGTGTGGAATTTCCACACGCCCGTGTGAAGCTTCTGTCTCGGTTGAAAAATTAATTTCACACGGCCGTGTGGAATTTCCACACGCCCGTGTGTCTTCACTGGATGGCTGAAATCGCAAAACACACGGCCGTGTGGAATTTCCACACGCCCGTGTGACTTCTCTGTCTGGCTGGAAAATGGCTCACACGGCCGTGTGGAATTTCCACACGCCCGTGTGACTTCTCTGGAACACTAATCTTCAGCTGAACAGGCTTGGTAACTTGCCGAAATGCCTCCCGGGTCCATTGTTCTTCATCGAGGCCATTACTTGGGCACACAAGCAACGGTAGGTCGCGCCGATTGCTTCAAGTCTTCTTCTTTCGCGAGATTCTCCTAAGTAACACGGATTGGACTTGTTGTGAATGTGACTGCCTTTGTGCCCCTCCAAAAGAGGTTGGCACACATCCACAAGTCCAAATACGTGCTTCGTTCCTTGCTTGGTCCGAGAACATCCCAACATTGGCGAACGCGACCTAATTTCATTCTTTTTCTCCAATTAGGCTCCACAATACCTTCAATGCACAAGAGAACACAAATGCACACATTTAGTGATAAAACCTGATAAAAGGTATGCTTAATGTAAGATAATAGCGCTTCGCGATACTATAACACAAGCACTTATCAGTCTCATTCACCTCGAACAAGCCAGCAACCTTTGGTCCCTTCTGCCGAGTGCTCCAGTGGTTCTCATTGCTTGCCATGTTCTCAATCAGTTTCTCAGCTTCCTCAGGGAGCTTGTCACTCAAGGAGCCACCCGCCGCGGCGTCAATGAGTTGTCTCGCGACATAATTCAAACCATTACAGAACATCTGCACTCGCATCCAAGCAAGGAAGCCATGATGAGGGCACCTACGTAACAAGTCTTTGAATCGCTCGTATACCTCAAAAAGGGTTTCAGAATCCCCCTGTCTGAAAGAGGAGATCTCTTGTCTCAATCTTGCGGCCTTGCTTGGTGGGAAATACCGGGCCAAGAATTTCTCAACCATTTCCTTCCAGGTGGTGATGGACCCGGGAGCTAAAGAAGTGAGCCATCTGTACGCTGTCTCCCTCAAACTGAATGGAAACAATCACAGTCTGATAGCATTATCGGACAAAGAGTTGATCTTGAAAGTAGAGCAAATTTTCATGAAATGGGATAGGTGAGCATGTGGATCCTCATCAGGTAAACCGTCAAACTGAACTGAATTTTGTATCATCCCGATCGTGCTCGCCTTGATCTCAAAGTTGTTCGCCGGGACTGTGGGAGCTTGCACGCTGAATTCTTCCCCGGTGAACTATGGTCTCTCAAAATCGGATAAAGTTCTCCTTGGTTCGGCCATGACTGATGGTTCACTAGATTCGACCCGAACCTCTCGTTGCCTCGAACTCTCGGTGACCTCTCTCAATCGCTGATGGAAAGTGCGTTCGATCACGTCATCTGGCTCAACAAGAGTTGCTTGGCCCGCCCGAGTCATACGATGGGTACCTCCCAAAATAATTAAAAGTCAAAATCAAGCAAACGATGGAATGATGAAATATAAACAAGAATGCTGAAAGTGAACAAAATAAAAATGGTCAAATCAACACGCTTTAAGTTTTCAGAATATTCCTCGTGGGTCCCCGGCAATGGCGCCAAAAACTTGGTACGCGTTTGAATCGCTCACCCTCAAGTGCACGGGGCGCCAAGTAATACCCCTCGCGCGAACACGAGGGGGTCGTATTACCAAGGGCCTGAGAATCTATTCTTACTTCCTTATCACAATGTTGTTTAACCTAATCAATCACTTGGAAGAAGACCTAAAAATAACCTACTAAAGCAAAGAACATGCAAATGGCAAGTATAAATACGGAGGAAAGTATCAAGGTAAGGAAGTGGTCACGGATGAGGATTCCCTCGGGGGTTACTAAAGTGACAAGGATGCCCTAACTAGCATGCACGTGGGTGGTTTGGACCGGGAAACCCTAAATTAGACCAACCCGATGGTCACGGTGTTGATCCCTAATCCGGTACGAGTATTGGAATACGGAATAACTTCCGCCCAAATCCTTGTACGATTGCAATGGGTTTAGAGCATTTCCCAAAGCTAGGGTTGGAACACAATCAAGGACAACCCTAACAATTGGAGAGGTACAAATACCCGATGGTCACGGCATATTCGTACATGTATTCCCTTCCAAGCTTGGTGAGCCTAATACTAGGGCAATGGTCATGCAACCTATCATTGTCTAGGAATTGATATATAGAGTTCTCATACATATCAAGGCAATCAAGAACCACCAAACAAGGATCACAAACCAAGTCAAATGCATAAAACTAGAAAGAGTATCCAAAATACACAAGTTCACCACCAAGGTTCACCTACATCCGGTGACCTTGGGGTTAGTTGTTCATGATCACAAAGTAAGCGAGCAAGTACATAAAAACAACCAAAAGCATAATGAAAACACCCCCTGAAAAGATCAAGGCCGAATGACACTTCCAAAGACGCCACCCGAAGAGTGGCTTCCTTTGTCAAACTTCCTCTCAAATGCAAATCGAAGGCGTGGATTCGTTGTCTCGTGCTCTCCCCGTCGTCCTCTCCTCAAGAAATGCCTCCAAAAGCCGGCCTCAAGCTCCCAAAGAAGATGGTGAAGTATAGCTTCTCTCAAGACCTAGCCTCCTCCCTTCCAAATGAACTCAAAACCATTAAAAACCTTTTAAAGTGGGTTATGCGGCCCCCTATGCGGCCCCGCATGCGGGGAGAGAAAATTCCAGAGAAAATCCAGAACTGCTACAGTGCCGCTACAACAGAACTGCTACAGTACCGTATGCGTCCTCTACAGTGCCCGCATGAACCTCCAGACTTAGCCATTTCGCCAAAGGGCTAGTGCCACAAAATCTGCTACAGTAGTCGCTACAGTACCCCCCCCCCCCCCCCCCCCCCCGCGCTCAGAAATAGTGCTTTCGTCGCCGATTTCTTCTCAAATTCTATCAACGAGCTCGATGGGGTCACATCAGTACCTGTAACACAGAAGAAACCAATTCAGACCAAAAACGGGTGTCAACTCATAGAAAAATACCTAATACATACACCCAAATACATTGAAAATACGTATGTTTAGGCGTTTATCACTTGAATTATGCTGCAAGGCAACTCATAGACGGCAAGCAATGAGTGCCACTGGAGCACTTGGCAAAAAGGACCAAGGGTTGCAGGCCTGTTTGAGGTGAATGATACCATCGCATTGACGGCAAAGGTTGAGGCCTTATTGAAGAATGTCACCGATAACAACGCGGCAGCCAGCGCATTGACACAGAAATTTTATCAGTTCATGTTCGGGTCTAGTTCTACCCCTAAGACAGAGATGTCCTGTGACACTTGTGGTGCAAGGCATGCAACTTCGCAGTGCCCCATATTTATTGCTCCCTCTGCACCCGTAGAATCAGTCGATTATGTTGGTGGAGGACCTCGGGGACCGGGGAATCAATACGGTAATAGCTACAACTCGGGGTGGAGGAATCCCCCGAACATGTCATGGAACCAAGGCTAGTCTCAGCAGAGACCTCCACCCCCCCAGGGCCCCCAATTTCAGCCTCAGCAGGTTCAAGAGAAGAAATACTCAACTGAGAATGTATTGGCATGATTCATGATCACCACGGAGGTAAAATTCCAGAATGTGGACAGGAGGTTTGATGAGTTTGCCACTATATTGAGAAATGTCAAAGCCTCCATTCAGTGTCTTGAAACCTAGCTGGGCCAGCTTACTAGGGCACAATCAGACAGACCTTCGGGTAGCATGCCGAGCAACACTGAATGCAACCCGAGGGAACACTTAAAAGCGGTGACACTAAGGAGTGGAAAGAAGTTAGAGGCAAGGACCGGGGATAGTCCAAGTGCCTCCAATGATAGGGTAGCCGCCTGTGAAGACCCTAAGTCGAGTAATGATGCAATTGATGAGATTGAGGAGAAACACTACAGAATTGCTCCAAGTTCTTTGCCTAAGAAGGAGCCCGAGTATAAACCTGTGGTACCATATCCTTCTAGGCTCAAGCAAGATAAGGAAGATGCCCAATTCAAGAAATTTATCAACATCTTTAAGCAGCTTCACATAAATATCCCCTTGGTTGAGGCCCTCTCCCAAATGCCAAAGTATGCTAAATTCATGAAGGACCTCCTCACCAATAAGAAGAAGCTTGAAGACTTGGAGACTGTGACTTTATCTGGAAATTGTTCGGCCGTTATCCAAAAGAAATTACCCAAGAAACTTAATGATCCGGGTAGTTTCATCATCCCTTGTGTGATCGGGGATGGAGTACAAGAAAGTGCCTTGGCCGACTCGGGAGCTAGCATAAACGTGATGCTGTATAACTTGTTCTTGATGTTGGGGTTAGACAATTTGAGACCCACACGAATGACTTTGCAACTTGTGGATCATTCAGTGCAAAGACCCCGGGGAATTGTTTAAGATGTTCTTGTTCGAGTTGACAAGCTAATCATTTCGGTTGACTTTGTAATTCTAGATGTGGATGATGACGTGGAGGTCCCATTGATCCTTGGGCGTCCATTTCTCAACAGCTCCGGCACACTAATCGATGTAAAGGGAGGAAAGATGACTTTGAGGGTTGGGGACAAACAAGTTGTCTTCACCCTTCCCGAACCAATGAAGCGTACACTTGATCACGATGATGCTTTGTATTTCACGGATACCACTGATGTGATTATCTCTGATTGTGTGCAGGAAGTCCTCGCTTTGAACCCTTTGGAGGAGTACTTTGAAGATCTCGGGGATGATGTTGTGGATGATGAGCTTCCCCCTCCACCATTGCAACAACTAGCACAAGTAGAGGTTAAATCTTCACCACATTCCAATGAGAAGATAACCTTGAAGAAGCTATGGAGGAAGTAAAAAGAAAAGCAAAAGCGGGGGATGAATATCTCTACAATGCCACCAGAGGAGGTTGACCGCCTATTCTTCGACGACCGCGGGAAATTCAAGATCTTTTCGTGCCTCTCATTGAACTTTCCGGGTAACAATTCTTCATCGAAAATTGGAGGTATTTCTCATCCCTTTGTCCCACCATGATTTGAGATAAAACATGTCGAGCTAAAGACATTAAAAAAGCGCTTCTTGGGAGGCAACCCAAGTCTTTAAATCCTTTGCAATTATTTTTCTTCTTATTGTTGTGTTAGGGTGTTTTTCGTATTTTTTTTTGTGTGGTGCTTGTGGACTTGAGTGTTTGTTGTATTATTGTGATTTTGGTGATAGTTTAGTCGTTTTCCCAAATTTATTTCATCATGTTGCACCGTAGGTTTCATGAACTTTGTATTTTTCCTTGAGTGTTGGTGCTTCAATTTCCATGTTTTCAATGATTATGAGTGTTTTCGGCTTTGTTTTCATGTGGATTTTGAGTGCTAGGATGAGTACGGTGCTTTGGTGAGTGTGTTTTTTTAGCATTTTTTGTGCATGGAGCCCCCCAGGCATCCATGCGGCTTGCTATGCGCCCGCATAGCAGGCCGCATGCGAAACCAGTGGGCTATGCGGCCTGCTATGCAGCCGCATAGTAGGCCGCATGGCCATCCAATGGCGTATGCGGCCCATCATGCGGCCGCATGAGATGCCGCATAGGCCACCCGTCCCCTTTTCTCTTCTTCTTCACCCCACTTCATCACTAATCACCCATTTTTCATTCTTCTTCTTCTCTTTTCCCCTCCATCTCTCCACCATTTTCCTTCATTCTTTTTGCATCAAAACACTCTCCTCATCTTAGCAAATAGGTTTTTGGGAGATTTTCAAAGTTTTATCAAGCTTTTAGCCGATTTACACTCCATCTTCTCATTGGTGCCCTAGTCCAAGTTATTCCTCCTTTCTCACTCATTCTACGGCTTTTCTTGGTTTAAATGATGGGAAATCTTTGTTGTTGTTGTTGTGGTGAATGCTTCTTGTAATTGTTTGTCTTGAATTCAAAGCTTTGTACATTTAGATTTTCACTTTTACAAGGAGAAACTCTACCAAATTTTTCCCGAAATTACTGTAGCACTGAGCAAAAATCAGCCTTTATTCTTCATTAAGCAATTTTTCTCATAAATTCTTGCCTTGATGAAGGTTCTCTTGTCTTGTAGGCCTCCAAGCGAGTTAGGAGAAGCTCTCCACCACCCGTTTGCGAGCCGACCTTTAAAAATGAAGCCCACAAAACAAGATTCGTATTTCTGTCAAAAAGGAGGTTTGGCACCATAAGAATTATCGATTGAGAGGCCTTGAGGGCTTTGGGCCTCAACAATACTGTCCGGGACTTCATCTCTCATGACGGGTGGGATAAGGTATTTGAGATTGATGAGCCTACCTATAGAGAGTTAACCTTGGAAATGTTGAGCACAATTGAGGTTACCGGTTATGGTCAATTTGCGCGCCATACGAGTACTATATTTTTAGAGCTTTTGGCAATAGGCATAGGATCAATGAGGACTAGTTGGGTGTTTATCTTGGGCTCTACACTGATGAGGACACCCAAACTTCCCACGCTCATTCTCCCCTGGTTCTTTTTGGAGGTCAATTGCTCGCACATCATCGAAGAAGGCTTCTATGATAGCGGACCCCGTTTGCAGATACATTCAGGCTTTGCTATCAAGAAGTGTGAACGGTCGCACTGATTCTACAGGGGTGGTTACTCGTACCGACTTGCTTATGATGTACAGTATCCTTGAGCGGTACCCCATTCACCTGGGCCATCTTTTTGCCGGACTTATTGCACATCAGGGGACTTCTACTCGCCTTGGAGCTATATTAGCCGGACCGTACATTGCGCGCATTATCAGGGGCCTAGGATTGATTGAGCTCACCTGAGGCATGAGTGTTGTGAGGCCCATCGCACCGCTTAGTCTGTTGATCCTACTTCATATTGGGATAGTTGAGAGATCGGGAGACACTTATCGCCTCCCGCGCAGTGGAGGCAAGAGCACCCATGATCCGGATACCTCTCGAGATTCTGAGACAGGATCCTATTCTGATTCGGAGTCTTCCCCTATACCCGACGCAGTACCTAGCGGGAGTCGACCATCACTTGAGGACAGTTTCACGGAGTTCCGCATCGAGGTCTGTCAGCAGTTGCAAACCCTTGGGACATCACAGGAGGCACTGGTGACATCAGTGAGGGACTTGGCTGCATCACAGAGTCGCATAGAGAGTAGCATGGCCGAGATTCTATCATATTTGCGCAGCTCATTACCATCTGTCGGCACTTCCTCTACAGCTACCACATACTTTGCATCATCACTCCCTCCAGACCTCTAGATTCACAGCACCATCTTTTAGTTCCTGTTGTTTGTATTTGTCTTTATTTCTAGACTGGTTTGCTTGTTTTGTTGTACTTTTCAGTTAGTAAGGGTCCTGACCCTCCTAAACTGTACTTTCCCGTTTTTGATTCGTGCTTACTTGTCCGGCTCTCTATTTATTTCTTTGGGTGTGATATATTTTCTTTTTACTTTCAGGACTGATCATTGTAGACGCTTCACGCCCCTTGCACCTCACAACTTTCCCCGATTCATGCACATTTGGAGTTCATCTCATCGACCAATTGGGGAAGTTTCTCTGCCTCATCCCTTTATTTTTATGGCATGTCTCTCACCTTACTTTGCTGATGTATGTACATTGAGGGCAATGTACAACTTTAGGTGTGGGGATGGGGTACTTTACTTTTTTGCATGCATGATTACCGATGATAGTTATAATTTTAGTGTTTAGCACTTCCTAGTTTGAAAGAATAATAGAAGTGAGTTGTATTCTTGTACTGTACTTGAATGATGTCCTATTTTATCTTTAGTGCTTTTCCATGCTCTATCATGATTACTTCCACCTTATACACTCTAACCAACCCATTATGATGAGTTTGGTATTAGACTATTAAATTCTTTCTTCAATATTCTTTTAAGAGCTTTTGAGTTCCTTCATCATTTTCTGTAGCCTTAAGTGAACTATTGTGACAGGTTACTAAGGGACTTGAGATACAGTTTGTACAGTCGAAAAAAAAAATTGGAGTCTATGACAGTATTCCTCTGTTAGTACAGCATGAATGCGTCTATGCAGAACGTAATTGAGTAGGTTGGGTGGCTCTTGTGCCTAATCAGCATGTGCATCCTTCTGAAAGATTTGTTGTGCAGTCTATGTTAGTCGGAATCAGAAAAAAAAAAAACAAATGTATATATTTGTGAAAAAGGAAATAAGTATCTCTACTGCGTCCCTTGGAACTTGTTGTATAGTCACTTAAGTGCTAGAGTTTTGTTTAGGAACCCAAAAGACTTTTAACTGAGTATTGAAGAGGTCTTTAACTGTCTAATACCACTCTCACCATATGTGGGGTGAATGGACCCCTGGGGTAATCCAGGGTGTGGAGGTTAGGGTTGGGAGCCAGCACACACTCACGGAAGCACTTTGGATAAAACAGGGTTACCATTACTCGATCACTCACTGTACAGCTCACTTTCTAGATTTCTTCCCTCCTATGCTAGTGGAGTACTTTACAGTTGAGCTTGAGGTCGTATGTTTAGTCGTTTATCATCGTGCCCCTGTTCTTCATCTGTGTTTGCTTGGGGACAAGCAAATGCTTAGGTGTGGGGATGTTTGATAAATGCCTAAACATACATATTTCTTATGTATTCAGGCGTATGTATTGCATATTTTTTATATGAGTTGACACCCGTTTTTGGTCTGAATTGGTTTCTTTCGTGTTACAGGTACCAATGAGACCCGATCAAGCTAGATGACAGAATTGGAGAAGAAATCGGCATCGAAAACACTGTTTCCGAGCCCGGGAGAGGGGGTACTGTAGCAAGCACTATAGCACGAAGACTTGAAGAATGGCCTGGTCAGGAGATTCATGCGGGCTACCATGCAGGCTCGTAGCAGGCCGCATGACAACTGCAGCAGGTTTATTGTAGCGGTACTGTAGCAACTTACGCGGTTTTCGGGCTTTCTCGGAAACTTTCTCTCCCCGCATGCGGGGCCGCATGGGATGCCACATAGCTCGCTATAATTGGTTTTAAGGGCTTTTTGGAGCATTTTTTGGAGGGGAGGAACCTAGGTGTTGGGAGAGCTTCACTTCACCACTTTCCTTGGGAACTTGAGGTCGGGTTTTGGAGGCAATTCTTGGGGAGAAGATGACGGGAAGAGCATGGCACGACGAGTCTATGCCTTCGATTTGCATTTGAGAGGAAGATTGACAAAGGAAGCCACTCCTTGGGTGGCATTCTTGGAAGCGTCATTTGGCCTTGATCTTTTGAGGGAGTGTTCTCATTATGCATTTGGTTGTTTTCATGTATTTTCTTGACTATTTTGTGATCATGAGTAACTAAACCCCAAGCTTACCGGATGTAGGTGAACCTTGGGGGTAAACTTGTGTAATTCGGACGCTTGAGCTAGTTTATGCATTTGGCTTGGTTTGTGATCCTTGTTTGGTGTTTCTTGAATGCCTTGGTATGTATGAGAACTCTATGTATCAATTCCTAGACAATACTAGGTTGCATGGCCATTGCCCTAGTATTAGGCTCACCAAGCTTGGAAGGGAATACATGTACGAATACATCGTGACCATCGGGTATTTGTACCCCTCCAATTGTTAGGGTTGTCCTTGATTGTGTTTCAACCCTAGCTTGAGAAATCCACTAGACCCATTGCGATCATAGGAGGATTTGGGCGGAAGTGATTCCGTATTCCAATACTCGTACCGGATTAGGGACCAAACACCGCGACCATCGGTTTGGTCTAATTTGGGGTTTCTCGGTCCAAACGACCCACGTGCATGCTAGTTAGGGCATCCTTAGCACTTTAGTAGCCCCCGAGGGAATCCTCATCTGTGACCATTCCCTTGTCTTGATTTCCCTCCGTATTTGTATTTGCTATTTGCATGCTTTTTACTTTAGTAGATTATTTGTAGTTCTTTCTTTCAAGTGAATGCTTAGGTTGGACAACATTGTGATAAGGAAGTAAGAATAGATTCTCGGGCCCTTGGGATTATGACCCCCTCATGCTCGCACGAGGGGTATTACTTGGCGACCCCATGCACTTGCGGGTGAGCGAACACGCAATCAAATACGAAAATGCAAAAACTTGGGTTGCCTCCCAAGAGCGCTTGTTTAGCGTCGCGAGCTTGATGAATAAATCTTCAGAGTAAATGTGGTTCAAAAGGGAAAATTTGACCTGATGCATCAGATGGTAATGCGTTCTTACCGAAATATGGTTTAAGGCGATGCCGTTAACCTTGAACTGACCTTTCTCCCGGTGATGGATTTCAATTACTCCTTGAGGTGAGACACTCATGACCGTGTACGGTCCTGACCATCACGATTTGAGTTTCCCTGGAAATAGGCGAAGTCTGGCATTGTATAGCAACACTTGATCCCCTTCCTCAAACTTCTTGCCCCGTTTTCTATTTTTGTCGTGGAACCGCTTTACTTTCTCCTTATATAGCCCCGAATTCTCATAGGCTAGAGACCTCCATTCCTCAAGTTTGTTCAATTGCATTTTCCTCTTCTCCCCAACTAGGTTGAAATCAAAATTCAGGAATTTGGTGGCCCAATAAGCTTTGTGCTCAAGCGCCACTAGAAGGTGGCATGCCTTGCCATAGACTAAGCGATATGGACTGCTCCTAGTAGGTGTTTTGTATGCTGTGCGATAGGCCCAAAGTGCATCTTCCAAATGATCAGCCCAATCCTTGCTATGATGAGCGACGGTCTTTTCCAGAATTTGCTTAAGTTCCCTGTTAGACACTTCAGCTTGACCGTTAGTTTGTGGATGATAAGTGGTAGATATGTAATGAGAAATGCCGTATCTCATCAGGATCTTCGCAAACTGGGAGTTACAAAAATGTGCTCCTCGGTCGCTGATAATTGTTCGTGGTGCACCAAACCTTGAGAATAGCCTCTTCAAAAACTGTACAACAACACGAGCGTCACTAGATGGAAATGATTGAGCTTCTATCCAATGAGACGCATAGTCCACTGCGACCAAAATAAACTTATGTCCTCAGGAGTTTGGAAATGGGCCCATGAAATCAATCCCCCACACATCAAAAACCTCACAGACTTGAATGGCATTCTGAGGCATCTCGTCCCGACGTGAAATGTTCCCAACTCTTTGGCAGCGGTTACAAGTCTGAATGTGCTTCTGTGTGTCTTGGAAGATAGTGGGCTAGAAAAATCCAGCATCGAGGATTTTTTAGCTGTTCGATTGGTGCTGTAATGTCCCCCAGTTGGCCCTTCATGGCAATCTTTAATAATGTTCGTCCCTTTGGATTGCGACACGCACCGCCTAACCACCTGATCAGCACAGATGCGGAACAAGTAGGGTTCCTCCCAAATGTGATGCTTAAGATCAGTGAAAAACTTCTTCTTCTGTTGGTAACTGAACCACTTTGGGAGAATGCCCACTGCTAAATAATTAGCAATGTCTGCAAACCAGGGCTGCTCTTCTTCTTGAATCACCTGGACACAAAAAAGTTGCTCCTTGGGGAAGGAGTCATTGATCTCGATGTCCATGGTGGATGATGAGTCACTGTTCTCTAATCGAGATAGATGATCAGCAGCTAAATATTCAGCGCCCCGCTTGTCTTTAATTTCCAGGTCGAATTCTTGAAGCAGAAGCACCCAACGGATCAAACGTGACTTAGCATCAGTTTTACTTAAGAGATTTCGAAGAGCCGAATGATCAGTGTAAACCACTACTTTGGAAAACACCAAGTAAGGCCTGAACTTGTCAAAAGCGAAAACCACCGCAAGGAGTTCTTTTTCAGTGGTAGTATAATTCTCCTGAGCCCTAGTGAGAGTTTTGCTTGCCTAATAAACAGGATTGAAGTGATTGTCCTTTCTCTGTCCCAATACTGCTCCCACTGCATAGTCGTTAGCATCACACATCAACTCGAATGGTAGCTCCCAATTTGGAGCAACTAGGATGGGTGCCTGAATAAGCTGATTCTTTAAATCAGTGAAGGTAGTCAAGCATTCTTGGGTGAAGTTGAATGGCACGTCTTTCTCGAGGAGCTTAGTCAATGGTTTTGCAATCTTAGAGAAATCCCTTATGAATCTCCTGTAGAACCCGGCATGCCCCAAAAAACTTCTAATAGCCCTGACAGATGTCGGAGGAGGGAGTTTCTCAATGGCAAAAATCTTTGCCTTGTCTACTTCAATACCACTGCATGAAATTTTGTGTCCCAAAACTATCCCTTCTCTTACCATGAAGTGGCATTTCTCCCAGCTCAGAACTAAGTTAGTTTCCTCGCATCGTTCTAAAACACACTCCAGATTCTTCAAGCATATGTCAAATGAGCTCCTGTACACAGAAAAATCATCCATGAACACCTCCATCATGTCTTCAACCATTTCCTAAAAAATGGCAAGCATGAATCTTTGAAATATGGCGGAGGCATTACATAAGCCGAAAGGCATCCTACGATAGGCGAAAGTACCATATGGACAGGTGAAGGTTGCCTTCTCTTGATCTTTAGGAGCAATAGGAATTTGAAAGTACCCAGAAAAACCATCTAGGAAGCAATAGTACTCATGTCCAGCTAGTCTTTCGAGCATCTGATCAATGAATGGGAGAAGGAAGTTGTCCTTACGAGTGGCGTCATTGAGTTTCCTGTAATCAATACAAACTCGCAACCCCGTGACCTGTCTAGTAGGGATGAGCTCATTCTGCTCGTTAGTCACCACCGTCATGCCCTCTTTATTTGGTACCACCTGGGTAGGACTGACCCATGCACTATCAGAGATTGGGTAAATTATACCGGCGTCTAACAATTTGATGACTTCAGCTTTCACCACTTCTTTAATTTTTGGGTTCAACCTCCGTTGTGGTAGAGCCGATGGCTTGTGGTTATCTTCCATCAAGATTTCATGAGTACAGAAAGACGGGTTTATCCCCTTGATGTCTGAAATTTTCCATGCCAAGGCTCGCTTATGCTTCCTCAACACCTTCAAGAGTTCATTCTTATGTTCTGCTAAAAGGTAGGAGGATATTACTACGGGTAGTCTTGAATTCTCCTCCAGAAATGCATATTCCAGATGTGGGGGTAATTCTTTCAACTCCAACTCAGGTGGCTCTTCAATGGATGGCTTTACCTGTTCATATTGTCACGCCGTATTCTTTCAAACTCTTCCATTTCATCTATAGAGCTTTCAAATTCGGACTTCCTTTGGACCTCATAAACAACTTCTTTGGACTGTGAAGGATGTTCATTCTCAACATCTAAGCTAGTTCGTCGGTCATGAACCCCTATTTATGTAGAATCTGCGCACTCAGCTTTATTCATAAGTCGAGAGAAAATTTCATTGTTAGTGAGGTTTCTTTCTTCCTGATCCACAGTGCTCAAATCGAAGATTTCATCATGAACTAAAAACTACTTTGCCCATCGATCTAAATAGTGAGAGGCAGGTTCTCTCAAGTATAAACCCATCAATGCAAAGAGTAATAATGGAGCACCTGGAAAAACAAAAATTAAAATTATATCAGTTGATATGTACAAAAGATGAAAATGAAAGCAAGAAAAGATGAATAATTACAAATGAAAGTGCAATGACAAGATCATTGATCCAAAAGTTTTCCTAGTATTCTTGGATGTTCCCCGGCAACGGTGCCAAAAACTTGATGAGCGTCACGCGACAAGCTAAAAAGCTAGCACGTGACTACACGGCCGCAAGTGCACGGGTCATCAAGTAATAACCTCTCGTGTGAGAACAAGAGGGTCGTATTCCCAAGGGCCCCGAGATCTACTATTACTTCCTTTTGGGTGTCGCTATCTAGTCGATCAAAACAGGGTTTTTGCAATTATGTAGGCTAAGAACAAAGAAGGAAATAAGAAAATAAAAGTAAAACAAAGCTCGATCCGGGTAATGATTGAGGTGAAGAGTCCAAGGGTTTAGGAAGGCCTCGGGCAAGGATTCCCCCGGGAGGAGATTAAATACGGATGACAATGACAATCAAGAAAATACGGTTGACTTGGTTTTGGTCCTCTAGACTCGGATATCGACTACCCCGGAACCTCCGTAGTGTTGCCCTAATACAGTACGAGTTCCTTTATCCAGAAGATACCCCCATGATGTCAATAAGAGCAAGGAGTCTTGATTAGGGTTAATCTAATGCACGCTTTTGGCTAAATTAACCCTAAACTCACGGAAGGCTACTAATACCCGGAACCTCCGGTGTACTAGTACAATGAGTCCCTCTTTAACCATCACAAGACCTAATACAAGCTAGCATCCCTCCAAACAAGTATCATTCATAATCAATTCTACGGAATCCATCCATTGTACAATGAACAAGAGAGTGATGAATTAAAACCAAGTAAACAAGCCAACACATTCATTCAACAAGTAAAAGAGTCATCCATACAAAGTCTCCTCCTAAGGTTCACTGGGAGCCCGGTGGTGTTGGGAGTTTAGTTCGGCATTACAAAATAGAGGAGTTCACAATACATAAGGTTCATCAAACAAACAACAAGAAATCTTCCCTTGAAATGTCGACTAAGGGTTGATGATTAGCTCGTCGGATCCGCGCCGCCGAGCTCTTTGATGCTTGTCAACGTTCTCCCATTCTTTTCTCCTTCAATCCTAGCTGAAAATCGCTCCAAAGATGAAGAAATGGGAGAGTGGGAGTGTGGAGGCCGAAAGAGAGCAAAAGTACCCTAAAAAACCCTCAGGATTGGCTTATATAGCTCGAAGGTGTCGGCCACTATGCGGGCCCCATAGTGGCCGTACACTCTTCTAGCAACCATGTGCGGCCAGTGTGCGTGGCACGCACACTCTTTTGGCCAGGGTGTGCGGCCATTGTGCGGGCCGCAAATAGCCCAGAAATGCTGTGCTTCGCGCGGCGATTCAGCTTCTGGGACATGTAAAGTCTTCATTTTTTTCTTCAATTATCCCCGAAACGACTCCAATATAGTTAATCCTCGCGCAATTAGTCCTCAAAACCTTGAAACAAGAATAAAAACTTCAAATGTGCAAAATGTCATCGAAAACTAACACAAGTTGCATGAAAGTATATGAACATCATAGCTAAAGCATGATGTATTTAGGCACTTATCAGTCGTACATTTAGCCGTTTATCTTCTTACCGCTGTTCTTCATGTTTGTTTGCTTGGAGACAAGCAAACGCATAGGTGTGGGGATGTTTGATAAACGTCTAAATCTACATATTTTATACGTATGCATGCAAATAGTTTTTGTATCTTATTAATGAATTAATCCCCTTTCGTGGTTTAAATTGGGTTATTTCATGTTTCAGGTGCAAAAGATGCTTAGGTGAGCTCAACGACGCGATTTGAGAAGAAATCCACGCCGAAATCGTCGTTTTAGGGACAGCAACACTGTAGTAGCCTGAAGCACTCACATTTGAAATTTTCTAAGTATGGAAACCCTCACGGGCAAGCTCACGGCCGTGAGGTCAACCGCAAGCAATTCAGGGGCAGACAGCACTGTAGCACTGTCACTGTAGCAATACTGTACTAGTTTTACAACTTTGCGGTTTCTTTCGACTCACATTATAGGCTACCTCACAGGCTGTATATGGCACGTGAGCTCACCCGTGAAGAGGCATGAATTCACCCTTTTCTGGGAATTTTAGGGTTTCTTTTAGGTGATCTTGTGTCTTCTTCTTGGAGCCTCTCACCACTACCTTTGATCTGAGGTTGAAGAAGCTTCTGGAGGGCAACTTTGTGGAGAATTTGGCTAGGAGAGCAAGTTTTTAGGAAGGATCTATGATCTAGAGCTTGAATTTAAAAGGTTGAAGACAAGGGAAGCCACCCCTTTGAGTGGCGTCTTTGGAACTTCTCTGGACTTCATTCTTTGAAGGAGTTCTTCTCATGCGCTTGTCGGTTGTTTTCATGTATTTCTTGTTGTATTTAGTGAACATGAGCAACTAAACCCCAAGGTCACCGGATGTAGGTGAACCTTGGGGGTGAACTTGTGATGATTTGGGATGATTTGTTCTAATTAATGTTTGTGGCTTGTTTGAGATCCATTGTTTGGTGTTTTTATTTGCTTGATATGTATGAGAACTCTATGTATCAAAAGACTTAGGAAATGCTAGGTTGCATGATCATTGCCCTAGTGTTAGACTCACCAAACTTGGAAGGGTAATATATATAAATATGCCGTGACCATCGGGTATTTGTAGCCCTCCACTCCTAGGGTTAAATACTTCTTTGTATCATAACTCTAGTTTGAGAAAATCACCTCACCCAATGCAATCGTAGGGGTAATCTTGGGCGGTAGATGTACCGTATCCAATACCCGTATCGGATTAGGGGTCAATTGCCGTGACCATCAGGTTGGCCTAATCTAGGGTTTCCTCGGTCCATTTGGCCACTTGCATATTAGTCCAAGCATCCTACTCACTTTAGTAGCCCCTAAGGGAATCCTCATCCGTGACCACTCCTAGCCCTAGGTTTTCCCGTATATTGTCCTCGTAAATTTGTTGTAGTTAATTATTTGTTTAGTTTCTTTGCATTCAATTCACTCTCTTAAATCTTGTCTGTTGAACAACATTATAAAAAGGAAGTAAGGGTAGCTTCTTGGGCCCCAGGGAATACGACCCTCTCATGTTCGCATGAGAGGTATTACTTGACGACCCGTGCGCTTGCGGACCACGTATAAGAGATAGTACAACATTTCCTTTCATCTCAGATTGGTATACTCTATCTCCGTATTCCCTAAGCTGTAAGTAACTTTATATGGTGTGGGGTGTTAAGCTTGAAAGTTTTTTCTACCGAGACCTCATAGGGGGTTGGACCTTTCACCTAGAAATAGGGCTAGGTCTATTCCTAGATTGTTATGCAATCATATGTGGTGTGAGGTGTTGAGATTGAGAGATTTCTCTGCCTAAACCTCATAGTAACACTTTGTAAATCTTATGCTTAATGTTTGAATCCTAGGGGGAGCATTGCGCAAATACCTTACTTCTCTTATTTTTATTTTACTTTTGCTCACTTTCTCGTGACATTTATTTACTTGTGCATTAGTTCATTACATTATCTTTTTGATCATTCAACTAGATAACTTAGAAGTAGCTATTACTAATAATCATGTTCCCTGTGGATTCGACTACTTGATCTATTGGTTACACTTTATTACTTGAGCAACCCATGCACTTGCGGACACACACAAGGGGTGTGTCACACTTACACACGGGAAATATGTGGTAAGAGTGAAACTTTTTATTTTGTGATTAATTGAATATGCACAAAAAACTTGGAGTATGGTTACACTTTTGAAATACCTATTATTCTGAGATCAAAGGTCATGCACTAATCTTTTTTCTTGTATACCAAGTGTTTTGCTTGAGGACAAACAAATGTTCAAGTGTGGGGGTATTTGGTGACTGCATTTCATATAGATATTTTACATATCTCATTCAATATATAGTTTGCCTTTTAGCATTTATTTGATGCGTTTTGATGCTATTTTGGATATTTGTGTTTAAATGTGAAAATAAACAAGTTCTGGGGTGAAAGAACAAGATTTTACATAAATTCGATGTGAAAAGAGCTCAAATGGACTTCACCGGGAGAAGCATGGCCTCAACATTGCCATGGTTTTGACTCATGCAAATCTCAGATATGAAGAAACACAGCACTATAACACAAGTACTATAGTTGATCCAATGTAGCAAAAGTACGGTCACAGAGCCTAGAGCATGGTTATGCTTATGGAAGCACGGCCTAAGCATTAGCATGTTTTTTTGGCTATACACTTTACTTTCTATAGATATTCTCAATTTATTCAAGCCTAAAACAACCAACAAAAAGCACAGCCACTAAACATACCCGCGCTTAGCCCATGCCTGCATCGGAAAACACCCTTTTAAGCTCAAAGGTAGTGTGTTGAACTGGACTTTTTTTGCCATATCTTCGTCAGAAGGCTACTAGTATTCTTCCTCTTCACACATCTTGGACTGGAGACAGATCTAAGGTGCTAGAGCATCGAGTAGAATGAAGCTTAGTAGTGGGAACCTCCTCGAAGCATGATCAGAGACACTTGAGAAGCAAAAGTTAGTCCATAGATTCTTACTTCTTTGTTTTCTTTATCTTTTTCATGTTGTGTATACCCACGAGGGGCTAACTATTCTCTAGTGCCTGAGCTATGGAACCTTGTTGACAATGTGTAATTGATATACTTTTCTATAATTATTATAAGTCTTATTTGTTTTTCCTATGTTAAACCTTGTGTTACATAACTTAATGTGCATGATTAGCGTAGTTTTGATTGCAAAACTTGACATGTGTTGATTGCCATAGTTATAGTTGAAATAATGTGATTGCAAAACTTGATATGCATAACACCCATAGTTGCGATTACAAAACTTGATGTTCATGATTTGACAGGGGCCCGAAAGTGCACGGGTTGTCGAAGTAATAAAATACCTTGGTGAGTGGGTAGTCGTATCCACAGGGAATAGTGTTCAGAAACAAGTGTTATCACTATTTAGCTATGAATGGAGTCGACGGCGAGAGAAATCAATATATATATCAATGGAAAAGAAAATAAAAGAGCACAAGAAGAGTAATGAGGGTAGGAGTCAATATAAAAATGGGGTACCCAGACAAAGCTCTCCTAGGACTAATGCTTCTAGTGAAAGAATAGTATTATAGCTTCTAATTGATGTTTAATGAGTTGTGGAAATCCTTAAGCACAAGGCCACAAACCTAAGGTCAACCGTGACTAGTTCTAATATTATGCCCCGGCATTAGGTTTCACTACGACCCTTCACTCTATTGCTAACGCAACTAAGCCCCAGAGGAGTTTATCTCCTAGCACCTAACCCTATTTTGACCGCTAAGAATTCATGGAACACGGAGGTAAGGAGAATCACATCGAAGGGGAAAGGGGATGTTTCTCTACCTCACGACTCAACCTCTCGACCCTCTCTAATATCAAGTAGTCTACCCCTATAGAAGTTGTCACACCTCCAAAGGATAACCTAGACGATTCTCAACCCTAGTGTCACAGTTAAGGGAAAATCAATACAATAAGCAATTCAGATTGGAACTCAATTAAAAAGCATAAAATTAAGAAAGCATAATAAAAGCCATAGAAACAATATCATTCTAGGGTTTACAAGTCCGAATACCCACTAGGGTTTAGCTCTCCATGGAGCAATACAAAATCAATAAAGAGTTTAAGAACATATTCATAGAAACCATAAAGAAAACCCCCTTGTAGATCGTATCAATGGTCTTGTGGAGCCTCGTGTCTTCTCCAACGAATCTTTTGTCAAGCCTAGGTCACACCTCGCCGAATCGATGCCGATGAAACCTCCCCCAATAGCTATCTTCCAAAGGATGTCGATGCTGATGCCGTATATTCACCTCCAAAGACCTCCAAGAACCTCTCAAAACTCTAGCCGAAAGCCCCCAAAAGATAGGCAAGAGATATTATGGGGCTCCAAATAGATCTGAAAATGGGCTATTTATAAACTGAAATCGGCCTAAAATCGGGGTTTCACACGCCCCTGTGGAATTTTCACATGCCCGTGCGGATTCTCTGTTTTGTAGATTTTTGGCAGCCTGTGAACAGTAATGTGCTACATTATTTTGCTACAGGAATTTGCTTCGGTGCTGCTACAGTAATATTGCCGAAATGCTCCCGAATTCATCGTTCTTCATTGAGGCCGTTGAATTAGGCACACAATCAATGGTAGATCTTGTCGATTACTTCATTTCTCTTCATTGGCGAATTTCTCAAATACTACATGAGTTAGACTTTTGTGAATGTGACTGCTCTTGTGCCCCTCTAATAGAGGTTGGCATACACCCACAAGTCTAGACTCATGCCTTGTTCCTTGCTTGGTCCGAGAACTTCTCAACAATGGTGAACATAACCTATTCTTGCTTTTTTCTTCTCCACATGGGCTCCACAACCCTACATGCACAAAAGAACACAAATGCACAGCAATTAATGATAAAATCTGACTAAAGTAATGCTTAATGTAAGATAATAATACTTCACATTAATATAACTTGAGCACTTATCAAACTCCCCCACACTTAAGCCTTTGCTTGTCCTCAAGCAAAAAAATAGAATGTCAAAGTACTTGGGAAGAACAATTGAAAGTGCTCGGCCTTAGGTTCACCAAAAGTATGCAAAAGAAGCATTCTACAAGCAAGGGGAATTAAAACATCGCATAAGGTTATCATTGCTCTAGCTAAAAACTTGAATAAAAAAGGACAACAACTCGAAAATGTGCAAGTGTGTGCGAATTCACTCAAGAGAACCCAAAAAGTGCTCCTCAAACTCTTGTTATAAGGACTTATTTATATACAATGTAGGGAGGTAGTAGTTTTACACAACCTCTAAGGTAGCTCTTTCCTAGGCGGTCGCTAAAGGTGGCTTTCACACTTTCGAGGAGGTAGCTCTTTCTACCGGGGTAGTAGCTTTCGCGCTTCCCATGAGATAGCCCTTTCTCTCATTAGGGCATAACTTGCATCCGACTTATGAGAGTAGCTAGATACTTCATAGGAGGTAGCTCTTTCCACCCAAAATGCAAAGATAAAAGCTAAACTAACATTCACAAGCTCACAAGTTTTTTATTTTTTATTTTTATTTTTTATTTTTAGCAATATAGAACTTAAAAACTTACTAAGGCAATGCTAAACTAGTCCTTAAAACTTCGAGTTTGAGTTTCCAAAAGATTTCAAGAGTGAGTAGTGCAATAAGAGATAATCGAGCAAAAATTCCCTAAAATTCAAGTAAAACTAGAGCATGATAGGATACAATGTTAAAAATTCTCCTAAACTCTAAGAATACAACCTTTGCAACTAAAGTGAACCGCCATGGGCTACACGAGCATAAACAATTGAATGCACAAGTAAAGGTGTGAGCAAAGTGAACTCCCCCACACTTAAGATGTACATTGTCACCAATGTATGCATGCAAGCACAATAAATAGAATAAAAATGAAAAACAATTAGTGTGGAAGTGAACAATTGAAACATTACTCCCTGAACTGCAAGTGTTGCGTTTGATGGAGCTATGTTCATTGAGTGTTGAGTCTCAATGGGTTGTAGAGCACACACGGTCCCATGACCGTGTCTATGACTATTCCTCAATTTCCAAACATCCAAGACCATCTGCACGTATACACATGGCGGTTCAGTGAAGCTCAACAAAAGTAAAATAAAACAAAAGAAACATAAAGCTAAAAACGCCTCAAGTGTTAGTGTCATCTACTACTGGTGCCGATGATGCTGCTGTTGTTAATGGTGATCCTGGTGCTGAAAAAGAAAAGATAAGATTGATGAAGAAAAAGGAGAAAAGATGCCTACCTACGAAATGGAAATCAAGAAATTTGAATATGGCCGGAAAAAAACTTAAAAACCCTTTAAATAAGTGAATGGAAGGTTGGGAGAATGAGAGGAGACATTGTTTGGTTGTGGAGGAATTTAAAAATGACAAGGCACAATTGGATTTTAAAGAAAAAGTCACAGGCCTTTAAGTTCTGGGACTCCACACGGCCATGTTTCCTCTGTTTGCTTCTTAGAACAACCACACGGCCGTGTGCCCAACCTGGCCAAGACAAGGCTGGCCACAGGGCCATACATACGCCCCTGTGGCTTCTCTGGAACTTCAGAAAACCGCCCAAGTGTTCCACACGGCCGTGTGGAATCTCCATACGGCTGTGTGCCGTTCACAAGCCACAGGGGTAGCCACATACCCCTGCGAATTCTCTGGACGAAGACTTAGTTCTGTAAAGAATCCACACGGGCGTGTGTCCTTCACAAGGTTGTTCACAGGGGCAGTCACGTGCCCCTGTGTCTTCTCAGGATGAGCCCTGAACGATGACACACGCCCGTGTGGAAATTCCACATGGGCATGTGTCTTTTCTGGATGACATAGAAAAAATTACAGGTTTTGCAAAAAATTTCATAAACTCAAATACAACATTTAGGGCCTGCATATACAATAAAAATTCGACCAGAGATCCATGAAAACACACTCAAACGACCCAAAACTTTGACAATCACAATTAGGCACACTAAAACACTAACAATCCATGAGAAAATCACAGCACATGCATAATAAAATGAAAACACTGACACTAGGCAATTATTCATGCTAACAATAAAAAAAAGCCTAGAAAAGCAATAAAAACTTGGGTTGCTGACACGACCCCTTGCGTGTATCCCGTAAGTGCACGGGTTTGTGAAGTAATAAAATTTACCCTGGTGAGAGGACAGTCGAATCCACAGGGAATAGGTATTTAGAATATGAGATTTCACTAATAAAGCTATGCGGCGTATGGAAAAGCAATAATAGGATCAATGAGTGAATATAGAATCAAACAGAATGAAAGACAAGAAATTAAATAGAAAGATGGAAGATGAGAGAGTGCAAGTAAAAGAGAATAGAGAGGACTAGCAATGAATGAAATAGGGTATCCGGACAAGCTACCATTAGGATCTATGCTTCTGGTGCAGGACTATGCTATTATACTTCCCTATTGATGTTGATTGAGTCGAGGATATACTAAAACTCATGGTCCCAAACCTAAGGACAACCGTGACTAACCCCAACACTATGCCCCGGTATTAGGATTCACGTCAACGCTTCACTCTATCACTCGCATGATTAAGCCCCAGCGGAGTATATCTACCTAAACCTCACACTGCGTGGGATTGCTTTAAGCTCTAGGGATTCCTAGTGGTAAAACCTGTTCCTATGTGTAGTTCTAACCCTTTGGTCTAGGTGGAAGAACCCTAGTTTAAATTAAGCCCCAGCGCGTAGGATTCACTTCAACCGTTCACTCTGTTACTTGCGTAACTAAGCCCCAGGGGAGTTTATCTGCCTAGCACTCCACTCTATTTTGACCGCTATGAAGTCAAGGAAACGGAGGTAGGGAGTAACCACGTCGGAAGGAAAAGGGGTAGATCGCTACCTCACAACTGTTCACTTTTGCCGAAAATTAGGATTTCAAAGAGTTCACACGGGCGTGTGGAAATTCCACACGGCCGTGCACTGTAGCAAAAGTACTATAGCAAACCATTGTAGCAAAAACACTGTTCATAGTTCGCCGAAAATCAACAAAACCGAATTTCTGGTTTTTCATAGGGCCGTGTGGAATTAACACAGGGGCGTGTGGAACTCCGATTTCAGCCTATAAATAGCCCGTTTTCAGATCTATTTGGGGACCCTCCCCTTCTATCACTTACCTATCTTTTGGGGGGATTTCAGCTAGGGTTTGGAGAGGTTCTTGGAGGTCTTTGGAGGCTATTATACGGTATCGGCATCGACATCTATTGGAAGATAGCTATTGGGGGAGCTTTCGTCGGCATCGATTCGGCGAGGTGTGCCCTAGGCTTGACAAGGGATTCGTTGGAGAAGACGTGCGACTCCACAGGACCATCGATACGATCTACAAGGGGATTTTCTTTATGGTTTTATTGCATATGTTCTTAATCTCTTTATTGATTTGTATTGCTCCATGGACAGCTAAACCCTAGTGGGTATTCGGACTTGTAAACCCTAGGATGATATTGTTTCAATGACTTTTATTATGCTTTTTTTATTGATGAATTTAATTGAGTTTCAATTTTAATTATCTTTTGCTATTGTTTTCCCCTAACCGTGACACTAGGGTTGAGAGCAATTTAGGTTACCCTTTGGAGGTGTGACAACTCCTATAGGGTTAGACTACTTAAGATTGAAGAGGGTTGAGAGGGAGAGTTGTGAGGTAGCGATGTACCCCTTTCCCTTCCGGTGTGATTTCTCCCTACCTCCGATTTCTTGATTTATTAGCGGTCGAAATAGAGTGAAGTGTTAGGTAGATAAACTCCCCCAAGGCTTTGGGGTGACGTGAATCCTATGCACTGGGGCTTAATTTAGACTAGGGTTCTTCCAACTGGACCAAAGGGTTAGAACTACTACACATAGGAACAGGTTTTATCACTAGGGATCCCTAGAGCTTAAAGCAATTCCACGTAGTGTTAGGCTTAGGTAGATATACTCCACTGGGGCTTAGTTACGCAAGTAACAGAGTGAAGGGTTGAAGTGAATCCTATTGCCGGGACATAGTGTTGGGGTTAGTCACGGTTGACCTTAGGTTTGGGACCGTGTGTTTTAGGATATCCTCGACTCAATAGGCATCAATTGTAGAGCATAATACAAGTTTTACACTAGAAGCATTAGTCCTAGGGGGAGCTTTGTCCGGGTACCCCATCGTTATATCGATTACCTCTCCTACCCTCATTATTCTTCTTGCACTCTTTTATTTTTTCTTTTAAATCTATTCATATATACTTTTCTCATCATCGATTCCCATCATAGCTAAATAGTGATAACACTTGTTTCTGAACACTATTCCCTGTGGATACGACTACCCACTCACCAGGGTATTTTATTACTTCGACAACCCGTGCACTTACGGGGTACACACGCAAGGGGTCGTGTCAAGTTTTTGGCGCCATTGCCGGGGAATAGGCGTTTTAGAGACATTTGTACTTTGCTATTTTAGCTATTCATCATTCATTCTATTTCACCCTTTTCTTATTCTTCCGTCATTCTTATTTGTTTTCTTTTGTTTTGTCTTACTTTTTCTTGCAAGGAGCCTAAATGGAGATTGATGCAATCATTGAGCTATATTCTCAAGTTGAAGCTCTAAGTGAAAAGTTTGATAGAATTATTGCTTCACAACAACAAAGCAACCCATGCTATAGCACACATCATCCAAATGAGAGGAGCTACCAAAATTTTTTATGGAATAACGATGGACAACATTGGGAAGCACCTCAAGAGCAATTTCAAAAGGATGAGATACTCGAAGAAGATGCACCTCAGTGGAAAAAAGTGCTAGATAACTTTATTGAAGCATCCGATGCCTCTTGCCAAAGTATGGAAACCACAGGAAAGTGTCATGAAGCCTCCTATAACAACCTTGAGCATCAATTAGGATGGATACTTAACACACTCTCCAAGGAAAATGAATTATTTGAGCAAGCAACGCAAATTCCTTGTAGAGATGATGTGGTAGTGAAGGATAATGAAGAAATGGGGCATACCGAGTACGTTGCTGTAGAAATTGAAGAGGAAAAAGAAGAAGATCATTTGGAGAATAGGAATTGCTTGAATGAAGATGGTGCTTGTGATCAAGGAAATTTTCAAGGGGATTTGCTAGTGTCATGTTCCTTTCAAAATGAAAATACACAAGAAGAAGCAAACCCTAAGGTAATGGAGCAAGCATCTCTCTTTGGGATTGATCAACTCACAAAAAACAAGAAAGAGATTTTGGGAAGGGAAAAAGATGTGGATAGGATATTTAAACCATCCAATGACCCACCTATGCTAATCTTGGACAATTCCCAACCCAAATTGTTTCCTTGGAGGCCAAAAGTAAGATGGTTGGACCCTCTAACAAATACTCCACCCCGGCAAGTCGATTTTTGGTTTAAAGGAAGTAGCTATGCAAGTTCTTGTCGGGAGGAACACACTCTTTTCAAGCCGCCTTCAGGTAAGAAAGAGGTACGCCAAGCTTAGTGACGTTAAACAAGCGCTTCTTGGGGGCAACCCAAGTTTTTATTGCTTTTCTAGGCTTAATTTATTTTTAGCATGAATAATTGCCTAGTGTTGGTGTTTTCATTTTATTATGTGTGTGTTGTGATTTTCCCATGGATTATTGTTGTTTTAGTGTGCCTAATTATGATTGTTGAAGTTTTGGGTCGTTTGAGTGTGTGTTCATGGATCTCTGGTCGAATTTTTATCGTATATACAGGCTCTAAACGTTGTATTTAAGTTTCTGAAATTTTCTGCAAAGCCTGTAAATTTTTCTAAGTTGGCCAGAGAAAACAGACGGCCGTGTGGAATTTCCACACGGCCGTGTGACTCATCTCAGAGCTCATCCCGAGCATCACAGGGGCCGTGTAGCTGCCCCTGTGAGTGACCCAGTGAAGGGCACACGACCGTGTGGAATTTCCACACGGCTGTGTGAAATTCTGCAGAACTTCAACTCTCATTCCAGAGAGTCCACAGGGGCGTGTGGATGCCCCTGTGAGTGCCCATGTGTTACGGCACACGGCCGTGTGGGTGTCTCACACGGCCGTGTGAAACTCTGCAGAGTTTCACTTCCATCCCGAGAAAACACAGGGGCGTTTGGCAGCCCCTATGAGAGGTCCTGTGAAACGCACACGGCCGTGTGGACTTTCACACGGCCGTGTGGAACACTTAAAGTTTTTCAGGATATCCAGAGAGGCCACAGGGGCGTGTGGGTGCCCCTGTGGCTGGCCCTGTGCTTGGCTAGGTTGGGCACACGGCCGTGTGGAAATTCCACACGGCCGTGTGTATGCGTTTAGAGGCAAACAGAGGAAACACAGGGGGGTGTGACTGCCCCTGTGAACCCTACCAGTGAAGGCACACGGCCGTGTGGATGTACAGAACATGATAGGCTGTAATTTAATTTTAAAATCGTTTTCGCCTTTTCAATTATAAATGCCTCCACACTTAAGGGATGCTTCCTCCCGTCTTTCCAACCCTCTCTTCGTTTGTTTAAGGAGTTTTTAAGTTGTTTTCCGGCCATGTTCGAAGATTTTGATTTCCATTTCGTCGGTAAGCATCTTCTCTCGTTTTCTTTGTCAATCTTTTCTTTTCTTTTTCAAACACCAGGATCACCATCAGCAGCAGCAGTAGCATCGGCACCAATAGCAGACGACACCAACGCTTGAGGCGTTTTTAGCTTTATGTTTCTTTTGTTTTTATTTTTACTTTTATTGAGCTTCACTGAACCCCCCTTGTGTTTACGTGCAGATGGTCTTGCGAGTAAGGAATTTGAGGACTAGTGATTGACACGGTCATGGGACCGTGTGTGCTCCACAACCCATTGAGATTCAACTCAAAATGAACATAGCTCCATCAAACGCAACACTTGGAGTTCAGGGGAGTATTTTTTTTTCAATTGCCTACCCCTACACTAATTGTTTTAATTGCTACTTTTCATTATGCTTGCATGCGTACATTGGGGAAAATGCATATATAAGGAGAGAAAAATATGAAAAAAAAAGATGAAAATGAAAAAAAAAAGTGGAAAAATGAAAAAAGAAAAAAAGAGAAAAATATGAGTTTGTGAATAGTTGCTTTCTTTTATGTATGCATTTGAGGTGGAAAGAGCTACCACCTATGAAGTATGTAGCTACTCTCATAAGTCGGATACAAGTTATGCCCTAATGAGAGAAAGAGCTATCTCATGGGATGCGTGAAAGCTACTACCCCGGTAGAAAGAGCTACCTCCTCGAAAGTGTGAAAGCCACCTTTAGCGGCCGCCTAGGAAAGGGCTATCTTCAAGGATGTGTGAAGCTACTACTTCCTTCTCTCTTTAGTTTTGTTTTTGTATACAAATAAGTCCTTTCTAACAAATGTTTGAGGAGTACTCGTTGGTTCTCTTGAGTGAAATCGCACACACTAACACATTTTCGAGTTTTTATCCTTTTTGATTCGAGTTTTTAGCTAGAGCAATGATAACCTTATGCATTGTTTTGATTTCCCCTAACTTGTAGAATGCTTCTTTTGCATACTTTTGGTGAACCTAAGGCCGAGCACTTTCAATTGTTCTTCCCAAGTACTTTCACGTTTTATTTTTGCTTGAGGACAAGTAAAAGCTTAAGTGTGGGGGAGTTTGATAAGTACTTATGTTATAGTAATACGAAGTATTATTATCTTACATTGAGCATTACTTTTCTCAGATTTAATCACTAATTAGTGTGTATTTGTGTTCTTTTATGCATTGAAGGGTTGTGGAGAAGATTTAGAGAAAAAGAAGCAAGAATAGGTTATGTTAGCCATTGTTGAGGAGTTCTCGGACAAAGCAAAGAACAAGGCACGAGTCTAGACTTGTGGGTGTGTGCCAACCTCCATTGGAGGGGCACAAGAGCAGTCACACTCACAAAAGTCTATAACTCGTGTGGCATTGGAGAACTTCGCCAATAAAGAGAAATGAAGTAATCGACATAATCTACCATTGATTGTGTGCCCAATTCAATGGCCTTGATGAAAAACGATGAATTCGGGAGCATTTTCGGTGAAATACTGTAGCAAATACTATATCAGGAACACTGTAGTAAGCTACTATTCACTTTTGCCGAAAATCAGGATTTCAGAGAGTTCACAACTGTAGCAAAGTACTGTAGCAAAACATTGTATCAAAAACACTGTTCATAGTTCGCCGAAAATCAACAAAACCGAATTTCCACATGGCCATGTGGAATTAAGACACGGGCGTGTGGAATTTCTGGTTTTTCACAGGGCCGTGTGGAATTAACACAGGGGCGTGTGGAACTCCGATTTCAGCCTATAAATAGCCCGTTTTAAGATCTATTTGGGGACCCTCCCCTTCTATCACTTGCCTATCTTTTGGAGGGCTTTCGGCTAGGGTTTGGAGAGGTTCTTGGAGGTCTTTGGAGGCGATTATACGGCATCGGCATCGACATCTATTGGAAGATAGCTATTGGGGGAGTTTTCGTCGGCATCGATTCGGCGAGGTGTGCTCTAGGCTTGACAAGGGATTCGTTGGAGAAGACGTGCGACTCCACAAGACCATCGATACGATCTACAAGGGGGTTTTCTTTATGGTTTTATTGCATATGTTCTTAATCTCTTTATTGATTTGTATTGCTCCATGGACAGCTAAACCCTAGTGGGTATTCGGACTTGTAAACCCTAGGATGATATTGTTTCAATGACTTTTATTATGCTTTCTTTATTGATGAATTTAATTGAGTTTCAATTTTAATTATCTTTTGCTATTGTTTTCCCCTAACCGTGACACTAGGGTTGAGAGCAATTTAGGTTACCCTTTGGAGGTGTTACAACTCCTATAGGGTTAGACTACTTAAGATTGAAGAGGGTTGAGAGGGAGAGTTGTGAGGTAGCGATGTACCCCTTTCTCTTCCGGTGTGATTTCTCCCTACCTCCGATTTCTTGATTTATTAGCGGTCGAAATAGAGTGAAGTGTTAGGTAGATAAACTCCCCCAAGGCTTTGGGGTGACTTGAATCCTATGCACTGGGGCTTAATTTAGACTAGGGTTCTTCTAACTGGACCAAAGGGTTAGAACTACTAATCATAGGAACAGGTTTTATCACTAGGAATCCCTAGAGCTTAAAGCAATTCCACGTAGTGTTAGGCTTAGGTAGATATATGACACGACCTTGTCGAAGTAATAAAAGTTACCCCGGTGAGTGGGTAGTCGAATCCACAGGGAATAGGGATTTAAAATACGAGAAATTGCTATTGAGTCGTGTGATGTACGAAAAGAAACAATGATCGGAGTGATGAGTGAATTTATGGGAACTAGAGTAGATGCAAAGCAAATAAATCGAAAGATGAAAGAGAGAAAAGTGCAAGCAACGAGTAAAAAGAGAGAGACTAGTAATAAGTGAAAATAGGGTATCCGGACAAGTTACCTCTAGGACTTATGCTTCTAGTGCAAGACTATGCTATTATACCTTCCTAATGATGTTAATTGAGTCGAGGAAAATCCTGAAACACACGGTCCCAAATCTAAGGTCAACCGTGGCTAACCTCAACACTATGTCCCGGCAATAGGATTCACGTCAACCCTTCACTCTGTTGATTGCTCAACTAAGCCCCAGGGGAGTATTTCTACCTAAGCCTAACACTATGTGGGATTGCTTTAAGCTCTAGGGACTCCTAGTGATAAAACCTGTTCCTATGTGTGATAGTTCTAAACCTTTGGTCCAGGAGGAAGAACCATTGTCTAAATTAAGCCCCAGTGCGTAGGATTCGTATCACCCCAAAACCTTGGGGGAGTTTGTCTACCTAGCACTTCACTCTATTTTGACCTCTAATGACTCAAGGAATCGGAGGTAGGAAGAAATCACAACGGAAGGGAAAGGGGTACGGTGCTACCTCACAACTCTCCCTCTCAACCCTCTTCAATTTTAAGTAGTCTAATCCTATAGGAGTTGTCACACCTCCAAAGGATAACCTAGATTGTTCTCAATCCTTAGTGTCACGGCTAAGAGAAAACAATAGCACTAGAAATCTAAAATTGAAACTCGAATTTATTCATCAATTAATGGAAAAGCATAATAACAATGTCAAAGAAACATAATTATCCTAGAGTTTTACAAGTCCGAATACCCACGCGGGGTTTAGCTCCTCATGGAGCTATACATGTTCATCAATTTATGAAAGAAAGAACAAACTAAAGACATCAATGAAAACCCCCCCGGTGACGATGCCGATGACGCGCTCCAATCCTCCACAAAGTCCTCTCCGAAACCCTAGCCGCCCTCTCCAGAAGTTGGGGAGAAAGACAGGTCAAAAGATTCTTCAAAAAGTCTCCAAATCGGTTTTTTATAGGCTGATTGCGGCTTTAAATTTGAAGTTATCAGGAATTCACACGGCCGTGTGGAATTTCCACACGCCCGTGTGAAGTTTCTGTCTTTCCTGAAAATTACTTCACACGGCCGTGTATTAATTCCACACGCCCGTGTGAAGTTTCTGGCTTGCTGGAAAATCAATCCACACGGCCGTGTGTTAATTCCACACGCCCATGTGACGTCTCTGGTTTGCTGGAAAATTAGTTCACACGGCCGTGTGTTAATTCCACACGCCCGTGTCAATTCTCTGGATCCTTGACTCCTCGGCAGAAGTGCAGAGTAACTTGCTACAGTGATTCGCTACAGTAACAAACTACATTGTTGCTACAGTAACTCTCTGAAATGCTCCCGGATATGTTGTTTCTCGAGGCCATTGAATTGGGCACACAATCAATGGTAGATCGTGCCTATTGCTTCGAGTCTCCTTCTTGGTAAAGTTTTCCTAAGCTACACGAGTTAGACTTGTTGTGAATGTGACTGCCTTTGTGCCCCTCCAAAGGAGGTTGGCACACACTCACAAGTCTAACCTCGTGCCTTGTTCCTTGCTTGGTCTGAAAACCTCCCAACAACGGCGAACACGACCTAACTTCGTTCTTCTTTTCCAACTTAGCTCCACGAAACCTACAATGCTCAAGAACACACAAATGCACACTATTTAGTGATAAAATCTGATAAAAGTATGTTCATTTGTAAGATAATAACGCTTCGCGTTACTACAACACAAGTACTTATCAAATCCCCCCACACTTAAGCTTTTGCTTGTCCTCAAGCAAAATAGAACGTGAAAGTACTTGGGAAGAACAATTGAAAGTGCTCGGCCTTAGGTTCACCAAAAGTATGCAAAAGAAGCATTGTACAAGTAAGGGGAAATCAAAACATTGCATAAGGTTATCATTGCTCTAGCTAAAAACTCGAATCTAAAAGGAAGAAGAACTCGAAAATGTGTAGTGTGTGTGAACTCACTCAAGACAACCAACGAGTACTCCTCAAACTTTTGTTAACAAGGACTTATTTATATACGAAAAGCAAGAAAGGAAGTAGTAGCTTCACACAACCTCGAAGGTAGCCCTTTCCTAGGTGGCCGCCAAAGGTGGCTTTCACACTTTCGAGGAGGTAGCTCTTTCTACCGGGGTAGTAGCTTTCACGCATCCCATGAGATAGCTCTTTCTCTTATTAGGGCATAACTTGTATCCGACTTATGAGAGTAGCTACATACTTCATAGGTGGTAGCTCTTTCCACCCCAAATGCATAAAACAAAGCAAATATTCACAAAGTCATATATATATATATATATTTTTTTTCTTTTCTTTTTCTCTTTTCCATATTTTTTTTTCATATATATATATTTTTTTTTTATATGCATTTTCCAAAGTAAAACTAAGAACGATGATAAACTTGTCCTTAAAAACTTCAAGATTTAGTTTCCAAAAGATTCCAAGAGTAAGTTGTGCAATATGAGAATATCGAGCAAAAAATTCCTAAAATTCAAGTAGAAACTAGAGCATGATAGGATACAATGTTAAAAATTCTCCTAAACTATAAGAATACAACCGTTGCAACTAAGGTGAACCGCCATAGGCTACATGAACATGATCAATTGACCGCACAAGTAAAGGTGTGTGTAATGTGAATTCTCCCCCCCACACTTAAGATGTACATTGTCCCCAATGTACGCATGCAAGCATTATAACCAATAAAACAATGAAGAACAATTAGTGTGGAAGTTGCAATTGAAACATTACTCCCCTGAACTCCAAGTGTTGCGTTTGATGGAGCTAGGTCATTGAGAGTTGAGTCTCAATGGTTTGTGGAGCACACAAGGTCCAATGACCGTGCCTATGACAATTCCTCAATTTCCTTAAATCCAAGACCATCTGCACACATACGCAAGGGTTCAGTATAGCTCAAAATAAAGCTCGAGTATATAAAGATATGATAATGAAGTACAACTCGAGACAAAACAAAAAAAAACATACCCAGAAGGAGAGTCCTTTCTGGGTACTACAAGTCCAACAAAAATAAGAAAATAAAAGTGTGATAAAAGAAAGATAAAATCTACGATGCCTCAGCGTCGGTGTCCTGATGTGTATCCTCTGGTGCTGCTGCTGCTACTGCTGCTGGTGAATCTGATTCTGATGGAGATGGAGGCAGAGTCGGTGAGGGAACCCGTCGGGGTCGCACCACAGATCGCTCAAGCAACTGAATCACTGTGGCAAGCTGTGCTGATAAGTGAGCGAACTGTGATGCCTGAGTAGTCCTCAACTCGGCAAACCCTGCTGCCTGTGCGACCCTCAGCTCGGCTAACTCCTGCTGCATGATACCTACAGCATTCTCGAGGCGCTCGAACCTGTCCTGTCCTGTCCTCGGGAAGGAGAAAAGATACGCACTGCAGGTGGCTCCGGTGCTGTGGGTGGTGCCTCGGCCTCTGCCCCTGTCTTTGTGTCCACTGGTGGTGGCTCTAAGGCTGCCTGTGAGCCCTCGGCCTGCTCTGTCTGGGGAATGGTCCATGTATATACTCCTGGCCCTGTCCTGCGGATCATCCCCATCATCCTCAGTGTATCTGTGCCCAGAGGGATCGGTATACTGGTCTTCTCTGCCCCTCGTACTCCGTCTCGGAGACTCATCCCTATCAGGAGTCTCGAAATGTAGGGTCCTGCAAAGATCACTCCAACCCTAGGGTACTGGCCCTGATGGCGCAAATACTCTGCTAAGATGTGCCCTAAGTGGAGTGGTATCCTCTGAGCCATCGAATATAGATAAAGAAGCTCCTGGCGACTCAGAACCCCAGTGCTATCACCTCGGCCACTCACTGATCTACTAAGAATGGCATGTAAGTATCTGTAGGCCGGGCGAGACAAGCACGTGGCCTTTGAGATCCCTGGCTCATACTGGCCTTCTCCGCACAAATCTCTGTATGCCCTCTGCGGGGTAAGACTGCCCGGGTAGTCTGTAGGAAGATCCCTGTACTCCTCGGTCTGTGTATAGGCCTCATCGTATAGTCCCAGATGGATCGAAAACTGGGTCAAGCTGAAGCTGAAATGATGACCTAATACCCTGAACTGAATGGTATCAGGAGTGGAAAAATCCCTGTATGATCTGTCAAACTCAAATGAAGCCAGGAACTCCAGTGTCACCCTCGAATGGCTGGGTCTCTAATCCTCAATAATCTCCTCCAGCCACCCACCGAGAGTAGCTCCTCAACCTCCTCGGCAATAACGTCACCCCCCTGGATCTCTCTGATAATGCCCAGGTCGGGGTATCGTGACTGTCCGAAACGGAGTGTGGATAATCTATCAAACCTGGTCTGGTGCTCAGGTATACTGAACTCTGTCTCCTCTGGAGGGGGTGTGGGCTCACGGGGTCGCTTCCCAGCCGACTTCTTGGACCTAGAAGTCATATCTGCGAGATTGAAAAGAGAATTGATCAAAAACATTAAAATATAACAATCTACAGAATTCCACACGCCCGTGTGGATCATCGGGCGGGCAGAGCATAACGGCCGCGGGGCCAAAATTCCTAAATTAACAATCTAATTCGTTCCAATTCATTCCTAAGCATACTCGCATACTCATTAATCATTCAATATAGGCGAAATCATCAAAAAGAACGAATTAAGTTGAGAATTGACGGAGAAGAAGGCTTTGAAGTCCTTACCGACGGAGTGGAAGAAGAAATATTAAGAACAGGCCGGAAAACTACAATAAAAGCCTTAAAAATCCTCTGAGATGGTTGGGGAACTAGTGGAGAGAGTAGAAGGAGAGTTTAGAATGAAAATGGAAGAGGCACGAGTGAAAACCAAAAGAAATCATGCGGCTTTTGGAGTTCTGGGAATTCACACGGCCGTGTGACAATGCCACACGGCCGTGTGCCTCTGAAATTAGGGTTCACAGGGGCCAACACACGCCCCTGTGTGCATTCTGTTTACTCTCTGGCTACCCCACACGGCCGTGTGGAAATTCCACACGGCCATGTGCCTTCACAAGGATATCCACAGGGGCTGGTACACGGCCCTGTGGCTTCTCGGGAAAACACAGAAGCTCTCTGAAAAATATCACACGGCCGTGTGTTAATTCCAAACGGCCGTGTGCCCAACCTGGCCAAGAACACAAGGCCGGTCACAGGGGCCAACACACGCCCCTGTGGCCTCTCTGATTTGCCCGAAAAATCTAAGTGTTTCACACGGCCGTGTGTTAATTCCACACGGCCGTGTGCCAATCACAAGCTCTTCCACAGGGGCTGTCACACGCCCCTGTGTTTTCTCGGGAAGAAGGGATTTTTCTGCAGAGTTTTCACACGGCCGTGTGTTAATTCCACACGGCTGTATGCCTTAGCACAGTGGCACTCACAGGGGCATCCACACGCCCCTGTGAACTCTCTGGAAAAGAGTTGAAATTCTGCGAAACTTCACACGGCCGTGTGTTAATTCCACACGGCCGTGTGCCCCTTCTGAAGTTTTCACAGGGGCAAAGTCACGCCCCTGTGTCTTCTCTGGTTGAGCTCCAATTGGTAACACACGGCCGTGTGTTAATTCCACACGGCCGTGTGTTTTCTCTGGTTTACTTAGAAAATTTTACAGACTCTCAGAAAAATTCAGAAACTCTTTAAAAATACTTAGAGCCTGTAAAAACCATAACATTACGACCAGAAACCAAAGAAAACACACTCAACCAACCTAAACTTCATCAATTATCGTTAAGGCACACGAAATTCATCAAAAACCCACAAGAAAATCGCAGCGTAAGCACATGAAAAATTCAGGACACCAAAACTAATACTTTTTATTCAATATAAAGCTAACTAGGTCCTAGAAAAACTGTAAAGCCTTGGGTTGCCTCCCAAGAAGCGCTTGTTTAACGTCACTAAGCTTGACGTACCTAGCTTACCTTACGGAGGTTCATGAATGGAAGTTGCCCTCTTCCCTACAACCTGGAAGCATGCATTACATAACCTTTGTAGAGTAGAGGGGGAGTTGTCGAGTTTGTTACCACAAAAGGGTGAATCACCCTTACTCCTTGAATGTTCATTTCCCTTGTTGTTAGGGTTCTTCTTGTGGCGTCTTTTCGACCTTTTCATCCTCCGAAGCATTTTCTTCATACACTCCGTTTCTTGCTTGAAATCATCCTTGATTAGACCAATGGAGAGCACTTCTTCTTCAATCTCCAAGTCTTGGTCCGGCCACCCTTCATATGGATCCGGGTTCATCATTTCCTGCACATAATCATCTATTAGTTCATCGGTGGTGTCAAGGAAATATAAAGTGTCATCAAAATCGAGAGAGTGTCTCATGGCTTCGGCGAGTCGGTATGTGAGCATGTCTTCTCCTACTCGCAATGTGAGCTCCCCGCCGTCCATGTCGATCAAGGCCTTGGAAGTACGCAAGAATGGCCTTCCAAGGATCAATGGAACCTCGACATCCTCATCGACATCCAACACTACGAAGTCAACAGGAAATATGTATTTGTCAACTTTCACCAACACATCTTCCACAATCCCTCTCGGATGCCTCACTGATCGGTCCGCGAGTTGAAGTGTCATCCGAGTGGGTCTTGGCTCGCCCAAGCCTAGCTTTTGGAAGAACGTGTAAGGCATGACATTGATGCTTGCCCCTGAGTCGGCCAATGCCATCTCTTCACCCATGTTGCCAATGTTACATGGTATTATGAAACTCCCGGGATATTTTCTTTTGCTAGGCATGTTCTTTTGCAATACGGCCGAGCAATTGGCATCGAGTATCACAGATGCACTCTCCTCCAATTTCCTCTTGTTGGTTAGGAGGTCTTTCAAGAACTTCGCGTACTTAGGCATTTGGGCTAATGCTTCCGCGAATGGTATGTTGATGTGCAACTGTTTGAAAATTCCCAGAAATTTCTTGTATTGTTCATTGTCTTGGTCATTCTTTAATCGTGAAGGATAGGGGATGCTTGGCTTGTAGGGTGGGGATGCCACCTCTTTTTCCTTTGTTACTCCTTCCTCTACCTCCACTACCTTGGGTGTCTCTTGGGCCTTCTCTAGAGGGAGATTTCTCTCGACCTCTTTCCCACTCCTCAAGGTGATTGCTTTTAATTGTTCCCTCGGATTTGTCTCCGTATTACTAGGCAAACTCCCTTGAAGCCTTTCTGCTAATGTCTTCGCAATTTGCCCCACTTGATTCTCTAAATTATGTAAGGAGGCGGTATGATTGCGAAGTGTAGCTTCCACCGACTGGAATCTAGCATCCGATGAAGAAACAAACCGTGTGAGAGCTCTTTCTAGATCAGTCATCTTTCCTTCTATCCTTGTCAGTCGGCTTTCTAAATTCGGTGCTTGTTGGTTCTGAAATCCTGGTGGTGTGTTATTCTTTTGTTGTGACTGTCCTTGGTTGCTCCATGAGAAATTTGGGTGATTCCTCCACCTTGGATTGTAAGTGCCACTATACGGGTTGCCTTGGCCTTGTCCACTGTAGTTATTTCCCACAAAATCAGCCTGCTCCACCGTACTAGCGCCCCCAATAGCAATCGGACAATCACTTGAAGCATGACCTCCCCCACAACCGTTACATGTAGTGATGGGCGCAACTCTTGGTGAAGTTAGAGCGTCCAACTTCTTACTCAATAATTCTACTTGTGCCACCAAAGATGTAACTGCATCAACATCATGAATTCCGGATACCTTCCTTCTGTCCCTTGTGTTCCATTGATAGCTATTCATCGCCATCTCTTCAATAAGGTGCCGGGCTTCATCGGGGGTCTTGCCTCCCAGAGTCCCTCCTGCCGCTGCATCTAAAAGTTGCTTAGTGCTTAGATTCAACCCATTATAAAAAGTATGAATGATCATCCACTCGGGGAATCCGTGTTGCGGGCACTTCCGGAGGAGCTCCTTGAACCTATCCCATGTCTCGAATAGAGACTCCAATTCCACTTGCATGAAGGATGAGATATCATTCCGGAGCCTTGCTGATTTTCCCGGCGGAAAATACCTAGCCAAGAATGCCTCGGCCATCTCTTTCCATGTAGTGATAGATGCTCTCGGTAATGAATGTAACCAATGTCTTGCTTTCCCCTTCAATGAAAATGGGAAGGCTCTCAATCTGATTGCGTCGTTCGTTACCCCATTGATCTTCAACATGTCGCACACTTCAAGAAAATTCTCTAGATGGTTGTTAGGATCTTCATCGGCCAACCCATTAAACTGTGCGGACTGTTGCAACATTTGAATGAACGACGGCTTCAACTCAAAGTTATTTGCGGTAATTGGGGGCCTCACAATGCTTGATTGGGTCCCCATTACCGTTGGTCTAGCAAAATCAGCCAATGTCCTTTGTTGTTCATTCTGTTCTGCCATAGCTTCCGACCCTTCTGAATCTATGCTGGCTTGCTCGGATTGTTCTTCCACAGGCTCTTTCCCTTTACGGTGTATTCTCCTACCAATGTTCGGGTCTCCTTCAACAAGAATCGAAGGGTTCCCGAGGGTCATAACCTGAAGCCAACACAAAGAAAAGAAAAATAAGAACGATGATAGTTAAAGAAAGTATGAAATAGTCAACGAAGTGAATGACTAAAATAGCAAAAACAAGTATCAAAAATACGCCTATTCCCCGGCAACGGCGCCAAAAACTTGACACGACCTTTTGCGTGCGTACCGCAAGTGCACAACCTTGTCGAAGTAATAAAAGTTACCCCGGTGAGTGGGTAGTCGAATCCACAGGGAATAGGGATTTAAAATACGAGAAATTGCTATTGAGTCGTGTGATGTACGAAAAGAAACAATGATCGGAGTGATGAGTGAATTTATGGGAACTAGAGTAGATGCAAAGCAAATAAATCGAAAGATGAAAGAGAGAAAAGTGCAAGCGACGAGTAAAAAGAGAGAGACTAGTAATAAGTGAAAATAGGGTATCCGGACAAGTTACCTCTAGGACTTATGCTTCTAGTGCAAGACTATGCTATTATACCTTCCTATTGATGTTAATTGAGTCGAGGAAAATCCAGAAACACACGGTCCCAAATCTAAGGTCAACCGTGCCTTGTTCCTTGCTTGGTCTGAAAATCTCCCAACAACGGCGAACACGACCTAACTTCGTTCTTCTTTTCCAACTTAGCTCCACGAAACCTACAATGCTCAAGAATACACAAATGCACACTATTTAGTGATAAAATCTGATAAAAGTATGTTCATTTGTAAGATAATAACGCTTCGCGTTACTACAACACAAGCACTTATCAATATACTACCCTGGGGCTTAGTTACGCAAGTAACAGAGTGAAGGGTTGAAGTGAATCCTATTGCCGGGACATAGTGTTGGGGTTAGTCACGGTTGACCTTAGGTTTGGGACCGTGTGTTTTAGGATATCCTCGACTCAATAGGCATCAATTGTAGAGCATAATACAAGTTTTGCACTAGAAGCATTAGTCCTAGGGGGAGCTTTGTCCGGGTACCCCATTGTTATATCGATTACCTCTCCTACCCTCATTATTCTTCTTGCACTCTTTTATTTTTATTTTAAATCTATACATATATACTTTTCTCATCATCGATTCCCATCATAGCTAAATAGTGATAACACTTGCTTCTGAACACTATTCCCTGTGGATACGACTACCCACTCACCAGGGTATTTTATTACTTCGACAACCAGTGCACTTGCGGGGTACACACGCAAGGGGTCGTGTCAGTATGTGTTTGATTCTCTCACCCGCAAGTGCACGGGGTCGCCAAGTAATACCCCTCATGAGAGCACGAGGGGGTTGACACGACCTTTTGCGTGCATACCGCAAGTGCACGGCCTTGTCGAAGTAATAAAAGTTACCCCGGTGAGTGGGTAGTCGAATCCACAGGGAATAGGGATTTAAAATACGAGAAATTGCTATTGAGTCGTGTGATGTACGAAAAGAAACAATGATCGGAGTGATGAGTGAATTTATGGGAACTAGAGTAGATGCAAAGCAAATAAATCGAAAGATGAAAGAGAGAAAAGTGCAAGCAACGAGTAAAAAGAGAGAGACTAGTAATAAGTGAAAATAGGGTATCCGGACAAGTTACCTCTAGGACTTATGCTTCTAGTGCAAGACTATGCTATTATACCTTCCTATTGATGTTAATTGAGTCGAGGAAAATCCTGAAACACACGGTCCCAAATCTAAGGTCAACCGTGGCTAACCCCAACACTATGTCCCGGCAATAGGATTCACGTCAACCCTTCACTCTGTTGATTGCTCAACTAAGCCCCAGGGGAGTATTTCTACCTAAGCCTAACACTACGTGGGATTGCTTTAAGCTCTAGGGACTGCTAGTGATAAAACCTGTTCCTATGTATGATAGTTCTAACCCTTTGGTCCAGGAGGAAGAACCATTCTCTAAATTAAGCCCCAGTGCGTAGGATTCACGTCACCCCAAAACGTTGGGGGAGTTTGTCTACCTAGCACTTCACTCTATTTCGACCTCTAATGACTCAAGGAATCGGAGGTAGGGAGAAATCACAACGGAAGGGAAAGGGGTACGGTGCTACCTCACAACTCTCCCTCTCAACCCTCTTCAATTTTAAGTAGTCTAATCCTATAGGAGTTGTCACACCTCCAAAAGATAACCTAGATTGTTCTCAATCCTTAGTGTCACGGCTAAGAGAAAACAATAGCACAAGAAATCTAAAATTGAAACTCGAATTTATTCATCAATTAATGGAAAAGCATAATAACAATGTCAAAGAAACATAATTATCCTAGAGTTTTACAAGTCCGAATACCCACGAGGGGTTTAGCTCCTCATGGAGCTATACATGTTCATCAATTTATGAAAGAAAGAACAAAATAAAGACATCAATGAAAACCCCCTCGCGTATGGTGTGGCCGAGGTCTTGTGCGGCCGTCGAACGTCGGTGACGATGCCGATGACGCGCTCCAATCCTCCACAAAGTCCTCTACGAAACCCTAGCCGCCCTCTCCAGAAGTTGGGGAGAAAGATAGGTCAAAAGATTCTTCAAAAAGTCTCCAAATCGGCTTTAAATAGGCTGAGTGCGGCTTTAAATTTGAAGTTATCGGGAATTCACACGGCCGTGTGGAATTTCCACACGCCCGTGTGAAGTTTCTGTCTTTCCTGAAAATTACTTCACACGGCCGTGTGTTAATTCCACACGCCCGTGTGAAGTTTCTGGCTTGCTGGAAAATCAATCCACACGGCCGTGTGTTAATTCCACACGCCCGTGTAACGTCTCTGGTTTGTTGGAAAATTAGTTCACACGGCCGTGTGTTAATTCCACACGCCCGTGTGAATTCTCTGGAACCTTGATTCTTCGGCAGAAGTGCACAGTAACTTGCTACAGTGATTCGCTACAGTAACAAGCTACAGTGTTACTACAGTACTCTCCGAAATGCTCCCGAATATGTTGTTTCTTCATCGAGGCCATTGAATTGGGCACACAATCAATGGTAGATCGTGCCTATTGCTTCGAGTCTCCTTCTTGGTGAAGTTTTCCTAAGCTACACGAGTTAGACTTGTTGTGAATGTGACTGCCTTTGTGCCCCTCCAAAGGAGGTTGGCACACACTCACAAGTCTAACCTCGTGCCTTGTTCCTTGCTTGGTCTGAAAACCTCCCAACAACGGCGAACACGACCTAACTTCGTTCTTCTTTTCCAACTTAGCTCCACGAAACCTACAATGCTCAAGAATACACAAATGCACACTATTTAGTGATAAAATCTGATAAAAGTATGTTCATTTGTAAGATAATAATGCTTCGCGTTACTACAACACAAGCACTTATCAGGGGTCGTATTCCCAAGGGCCCGAGAATCTATTCTTACTTTCTTATCACTATGTTGTCCAACCTAGCAATTACTTGATAGAGAAAACTACAAATAATCTACGAATATAAAAAAACATGCAAATAGTAAATACAAATACGGAGGGAAATCAGGGCGAGGGAATGGTCACGGATGAGGATTCCCTCGGGGGTTACTAAAGTGCTAGGATGCCCTAACTAGCATGCACTTGGATTGTTTAGACCGAGAAACCCGAAATTAGACCAACCCGATGGTCAAGGTGTTTGGTCCCTAATCCGGTACGAGTATTAGAATACGGAATTGCTTCCGCCCAAATCCTCCTACGATTGCAATGGGTCTAGTGGATTTCTCAAGCTAGGGTTGAAACACAATCAAGGACAACCCTAACAATTGGAGGGGTACAAATACCCGATGGTCACGGCGTATACGTACATGTATTCCCTTCCAAGCTTGGTGAGCCTGATACTAGGGCAATGGTCATGCAACCTAGCATTGTCTAGGAATTGATACATAGAGTTCTCATACATATCAAGGCATTCAAGAAACACCAAACAAGGATCTCAAACCAACACACACGCATAAACTAGAAAGAAACATCCAAAATAACACAAGTTCACCCCCAAGGTTCACCTACATCCGGTGACCTTGGTGTTTAGTTGCTCATGATCACAATGCAAGCAAGAAAATACATAGAAACAACCAAATACATAGTGAAAAAACCCCTGAAAAGATCAAGGCCGAATGACGCTTCCAAGGACGCCACCCAAGGAGTGGCTTCCTTTGTCAATCTTCCTCTCAAATGCAAATCGAAGGTGTGGATTCGTCGTGTCCTGCTCTCCCCGTCGTCCTCCCCTCAAGAATTGCCTCCAAAACCTGGTCTTAAGCTCCCAGAGAAGATGGTGAAGTTGAGCTCTCCAAGAGCTAGGCTCCTCCCATCAAAATGCACTCTCAAACCCTTAAAAACAAGATCCTGCGAGTTATGCAGCCCCCCATGCGGCCCCGCATGCGGGGAGAGACAATTCCCGAGAAAATCCCGAAGTTGCGTAAGTTGCCACAGTGCCGTTACAGTAGAACTGCTACAGTACCGTATACGTCCTCTGCAGTGCCCGCATGAACCTCCAGACTTAGCCGTTTCGCCAAAGTTTTCGTGCTACAGTGATTTGCTACAGTATCCCCCCCTCCCCCGACTCAGAAACAATGTTTTCGTTGCCGATTCCTTCTCAAATTCTGTCAACGAGCTCGAATGGGTCACATTGGTACCTGTAACATGAAAGAAACCAATTCAGACAAAAAACGGGCGTCAACTCATATCAAAAATACGCAATATATACGCCCGAATACATAGGAAATACGTATGTTTAGGCGTTTATCAATAGGTCAAAAGATCTCCCAAAAGTTCTCCAAAATCTCTTTTTATAATGTTGAATCGCGGCTTTAAAATCAGACTTATTGGGGGCTTCACAAGGCCTTGTGGAATTTCCACACGCCGGTGTGAATTCTCTGAAACCCTGATTTTTGGCAGAAATTGGACAGTAACTTGCTACTGTGTTTTACTACAGTAACAAGCTACAATGTTACTACAGTACTTACCGAAATGCTCCCGAATCCGTTGTTCTTCATTGAGGCCATTGGTTGGGCACACAAACAATGGTAAGTCGTGCCGATTACTTCAAGTCTCCTTCTTTGTGAAGTTCTTCTAAGCTAATAGAGAGGACTAGCAATGAATGAAATAGGGTATCTGGACAAGCTACCTTTAGGATCTATGCTTCTAGTGTAGGACTATGCTATTATACTTCCCTATTGATGTTGATTGAGTCGAGGATATCCTAAAACTCACGGTCCCAAACCTAAGGACAACCGTGACTAACCCTAATACCATGCCCCGGTATTAGGATTCATGTCAACCCTTCACTCTGTCGCTCGCACGACTAAACCCCAGGGGAGTATATCTACCTAAACCTTACACTGCATGGGATTTCTTTAAGCTCTAGGGATTCCTAGTGGTAAAACCTGTTCCTATGTGTAGTTCCAACCCTTTGGTCCAGGTGGAAGAACCCTAGTCTAGATTAAGCCCCAGCGCGTAGGATTCACTTCAACCCTTCACTCTGTTACTTGCGTAACTAAGCCCCAGGGGAGTTTATCTGCCTAGCACTCCACTCTATTTCGACCGCTATGAAGTCAAGGAAACGGAGGTAGGGAGGAACCACGTCGGAAGGGAAAGGGGTATATCGCTACCTCACAACTCTCCCTCTCAACCCTCTTCAATCTTAAGTAGTCTAACCCTAAAGGAGTTGTCACACCTCCAAAGGGTAACCTAAATTGTTCTCAACCCTAGTGTCACGTCTAAGGGAAAACATTAACAAGATGAAATTAAGATTGAAACTCAATTTTTATTCATAAATAATGCAAAAGCATAATAACAATGTCAAAGAAACATTAAAACCCTAGAGTTTACAAGTCCGAATACCCTCAGGGGGTTTAGCTCCTCATGGAGCGATACATGTTCATCAAAATAGAAAATAAAGTACAAATCAAAGACATTGATGAAAACCCCCTTGTATATGGTGTGGCCGTGGCCTCGTGCAGCCATTGAACGTCGATGACGATGCCGAGGACACGGGCTAAACCTCCACAAAATCCTCTCCAAAACCCTAGCCGCACTCCCCAAGTTGAGGAGAAAGATAGGTCAAAAGATCTCCCAAAAGTTCTCCAAAATCCCCTTTTATAATGTTGAATCGCGGCTTTAAAATCGGACTTATCGAGGGCTTCACACGGCCATGTGGAATTTCCACACGCCCGTGTGAATTCTCTGAAACCCTGATTTTTGGCAGAAATTGAATAGTAACTTGCTACAGTACTGCTGTAGTACTTGCCGAAATGCTCCCGAATCCGTTATTCTTCATTGAGGCCATTGGTTTGGCACACAAACAATGGTAAGTCGTGCTGATTACTTCAAGTATCCTTCTTTGTGAAGTTCTTCTAAGCTACACGAGTTAGACTTGTTGTGAATGTGACTGCCTTTGTGCCCCTAAAAAGGAGGTTGGCACACACTCACAAGTCAAGCTCGTGCCTTGTTCCTTACTTGGTCCGAAAACTTCCCAACATCGGCGAACACGACCTAATTTCGTTCTTTTTCCCCAATTTAGCTCCACAAATCTTCAATGCACAAGAATACACAAATACACACCATTTAGTGATAAAAACTGATAAAAGATATGCTCAATGTAAGATAATAACGCTTCGTGGTACTATAACATAAGCACTTATCAGTTGCCTCCCAAGAAGCGCCTGTTTAACGTCACTAAGCTTGACGTACCTCTTGCTTACCTTATGGCGGCTTGAAAAGAGTGTGTTTCTCTTGACTAGATGATGAGTGCTCGTGTAGTAATAATGCGAAGCATTATTATCTTGCGATAAGCATTAATTTAATCAGATTTTATCACTAAATATGTGCATTTGTTTACTTTTGCGCATTGTAGGTTTATGGAGCTAATTTGGAGAATAGGAACGAAATTAGATCGTGTTCGCCGTTGTTGGGGAGTTTTCGGACCAAACAAGGACAAGGCACAAGCCCGGACTTGTGAGTGTGTGCCAACCTCCTTTTGGAGGGGCACAAAGGCAGTCACATTCACAACAAGTCCGACTTGTGTAGTTTAGGAGAACTCTACCAAAGAGAAGACTTGAAGCAATCGACACGATCTACCATTGATTGTGTGCCCAATTTAATGGCATCGGTGAAGAACAACACTGTAGCTTGTGAAGGTAGCAATTCACTGTAGCAAGTTACTGTGCATTTTCTGCCGAAGATCGGTAGTCTAGAGAGTTCACACGGGCGTGTGGAATTAACACACGGCCGTGTGAAATATTTTCCAGCAAGCCAGAGACTTCACACGGGCGTGTGGAAATTCCACACGGCCGTGTGAAGTAATTTTTCAGGAAAGACAGAAGCTTCACACGGGCGTGTGGAAATTCCACACGGTCGTGTGAAGCCCCGATAAGTTCAAAATTAAAGCCGCACTCAGCCTATTTAAAGCCCGATTTGGAGACTTTTTGGGCATCTTTTGACCTATCTTTCTTCTCAACTTCTGGAGGGTGTGGCTAGGGTTTCGGAGAGGATTTTGTGGAGGATTGGAGCGCGCCATCGGCATCGTCACCGACGTTCGACGGCCGCACAAGACCACGGCCACACCATACGCGAGGGGGTTTTCATTGATGTCTTTAGTTTGTGCTTTCTTTCATAAATTGATGAACATGTATAGCTCCATGAGGAGCTAAACCCCTCGTGGGTATTCGGACTTGTAAAACTCAAGGATAATTATGTTTCTATGACTATGTTATTATGCTTTTCCAATTTTGATGAATAAATTCGAGTTTTGATTTTAATTATCTTTTGCTATTGTTTTCTCTTGGCCATGACACTAAGGATTGAGAACAATCTAGGTTATCCTTTGGAGGTGTGACAACTCCTATAGAATTAGACTACTTAAAATTGAAGAGGGTTGAGAGGGAGAGTTGTGAGGTAGCACCGTACCCCTTTCCCTTCCGATGTGATTTCTCCCTACCTCCGATTCCTTGATTTATTAGCGGTCGAAATAGAGTGAAGTGCTAGGTAGACATACTCCCCCAAGGCTTTGGGGTGACGTGAATCCTATGCACTGGGGCTTAATTTAGACTAGGGTTCTTCCACCTGGACCAAAGGGTTAGAACTACTACACATAGATACAGGTTTTATCACTAGGAGTCCCTAGAACTTAAAGCAATTCCACGTAGTGTTAGGCTTAGGTAGAAATACTCCCCTGGAGCTTAGTTGAGCAATCAACAGAGTGAAGGGTTGACGTGAATCCTATTGCCGGGACATAGTGCTGGGGTTAGTCACGGTTGACCTTAGGTTTGGGACCGTGTGTTTAAGGATTTTCCTCGACTCAATTAACATCAATAGGAAAGTATAATAGCATAGTCTTGCACTAGAAGCATAAGTCCTAGAGGTAACTTGTCCGAATACCCTATTTTCATTCATTGCTAGTCTCTCTCTTTTACTCTTTACTTGCACTTTTCTTTCTTTCATCTTTCTATTCATTTCCCTTGCTTTTATTCTAATTTCCATAAATCCACTTATCACTCCAATTATTGTTTTCTCATATATCGTACGACTGAATAGCAATTTCTCGTATTTTTAATCCCTATTCCCTGTGGATTCGACTACCCACTCACTGGGGTAATTTTATTACTTCGACAAGGCCGTGCACTTGCGTTGCTTGCTCAAATACTTCATGTTCCTTGGAGAGTGTGTCAAGTATCCATCCTAAATGATGCTCAAGGTTGTTATAGGAGGCTTCATGACATTTTCGTGTGGCTTCCATACTTTGGTATGAGGCATCGGATTCTTTAATAAAGCTAGCAAGCACTTTTTTCCACTAAGGTGCATCCTCTTTGATAAGTGCTCGTGTTATAGTAATGCGAAGTGTTATTATCTTACAATGAGCATTAATTTAATCAGATTTTATCACTAAAAAGTGTGCAATTGTTTACTTTTGTGCATTGTAGGGTTGTCAAGATAAAATGAAGGAAAGGAACGAAGTTAGGTCGTGTTTGGCATTGTTGGGAAGATTTTCGGACCAAGCAAGGAGCAAGGCGTGAGCATAGACTTGTGAGTGTGTGCCAACCTCCTTTGGAGGGGCACAAAGGCAGTCACATTCACAATAAGTCTAACTCATGCCAACAATGAGAACTTCACCAATTAGGCGATTTGAAGCAATCAGTACGATCTACCGTTGATTTTGTGCCCAATTCAACGGCCTCGATGAAGAACAATGAATCCGGGAGCGTTTTGGCACAATTACTGTAGCAGTACTGCAGCAAGTTGATGTAATGAAATCACTGTAGCAAGTTACTGTTCACAGTCTGCCGAAAATCAGAATTCTAGAAACTTCACACAGCCGTGTGAAATCCCGTTTTCAGCAAATTTAAAGCCGTGACTCCACGTTATAAAACCCCGATTTGGAGACTTTTTGAGATATCTTTAGACGTATTCTTCTCCCCAACTTCTGGGAGTGCGGCTAGGATTTTGGAGAGGACTTCGTGGAGGTTTAGAGCGCGTCATCGGCATCGTCACCGACGTCCGGCGGCCGCACAAGACCACGGCCACACCATACGCAAGGGGGTTTTCATTTATGTCCTTACTTTGTGTTTTATTTCATACATTGATGAACATGTATAACTCCATGAGGAGCTAAACCCCTTGCGGGTATTCGGACTTGTAAATTTTAGGGTTATCATGTTTCTTTGACATTGTTATTATGCTTTTCCATTATTGATAAATAAGAATTGAGTTTCAATCTTGATTTTATTTTGCTATTGTTTTCCCTTAGATGTGACACTAGGGTTGAGAGCAATCTAGGTTTTTCCTTTGGAGGTGTGACAACTCCTATAGGATTAGACTATTCAAGATTGAAGAGGGTTGAGAGGGAGAGTTGTGAGGTAGCGATGTACTCCTTTCCCTTCCGGTGTGATTTCTCCCTACCTCCGTTTCCTTGAGTTATTAGCGGTCAAGATAGAGTGAAGTGCTAGGTAGATAAACTCCCCTGGGCTTAGTTACGCGAGTAACAAAGTGAAGGGTTGAAGTGAATCCTATGCACTAGGGCTTAATCTAGACTAGGGGTCTTCCTCCTGGACCAAAGGGTTAGAACTACACATAGGAACAGGTTTAATCACTAGGAATCCGTAGAACTTAATGCAATCCCACGTAGTTTGAGGTTTAGGGAGATGTACTCCCCTGGGACTTAATCGTGCGAGTGATAGAGTGAAGGGTTGTTGTGAATCCTAATACCGGGGCATAATGTTGGGGTTAGTCATTGTTGACCTTAGGTTTGGGACCGTGAGTCTAAGGATTTCCTCGACTCAATTAGCATCAATAGGAAGGTATAATAGCATAGTCTTGCACTAGAAGCATAGATCCTAGAGGTAACTTGTCCGGATACCCCACTTCATTCATTGTTAAATCCTCCTTAATCTCTTTTTCTTGCACTCTCTAATCTTTCATCTCTCTCTATTTAATTTCCTGTCTTTTAGTATAGTTGTTCTCACAATTCACACACGAATCGATTATTACTTTTCCGTACTTCGCATAGTTTTAATAGTGAAATCTCATACTCTAACTCCGTATTCCCTGTGGATTCGACTACCCTCTCACCGGGGTAACTTTTATTACTTCGACAAACCCGTGCACTTTCGGGGAGCCTGTCACTCTTTAAATACCTCATCCTTTTGAAATTACTCTTGAGGTGCTTCCCAATGTTGTCCATAACTATTCCATAAGAAGTTTGGATATGTTCTTTTATTTGCATGATATGTGCTATAGCATGGATTGCTTTGTCGTTTGACAGGGGGCCCGAAAGTGCATGGGTTGTCGAAGTAAGAAAATACCCTGGTGAGTGGGTAGTTGTATCCACAGGGAATAGGGATTTGAGATATAAGTATTCACTATTTAGCTAACGCGATGTGCGAAAGGAAATCAGTGAGTGAGTGCGAGAATAATTGGTGAAAGCAAGAATTAAAAGAGAAGTGTGGAAGATGAGAGAGTGCAAGTAAGAGTAGAAGAGTAGGACAAGCAATGAGAGAAGATGGATATCCGGACAAGCTACCCCTAGGACTTATGCTTCTAGAGCAAGACAATGCTATTATACCTTCCTATTGATATTAATTGAGTCGAGGAGATCCCTAAACACACGATCCCAAATCTAAGGTCAACCGTGACTAATCCCAACACTATGCCCGGGCATTAGGTTTCACTACGACCCTTGACTCTGGTTGACCTGTCAACTAATCCCTAGGGGAGTTTGTCTTCCTAAGCCTCACACTATGTGGAATTGCTTTAGGTTCTAGCGATTCCTACTAATAAACCCGGTTCCTATATGTAGTTCAAACCCTTTGGTCTAGGTGAGAGAACCCTAGTCTAGATTAAGCCCCAATGCTAAGATTCGCTACAACCCTTCACTCTGTTACTCGCGCAACTAACCCCCAGGGGAGTTTATCTCCTAGCATCTAACTCTATCTCGACTGCGAATAAATCATGGAACATGGATGTAGGAAGAATCACATAGGAGGGGAAAAGGGACGCTCCGCTACCTCACGATTCACCCTCTCAACCCTCTTCGATCCTAAGTAGTCTAACCCTATAGGAGTTGTCACACCTCCAAAGGATTACCTAAATTGTTCTCAACCCTAGTGTCACGGGTAAGGGAAAATAATAACGAAATAAATCAAGATTGAAACTCACTTTTATTCATCAATAATGGAAAAACATAATAGCAATGTCAAAGAAACATAATAGTCCTAAGGTTCACAAATCCGAATACCCACAAGGGGTTTAGCTCCTCATGGAGCTATACAAATCCATCAAAGTAATAATAAGAACACAAATTGAATGCATAGATGAAAACCCCCATGTGTGCGATGTGGTCGTGGTCTTGTGCCACCGTCGGACGTTGATGTTGAGGCCGATGACGAGCTTCAAACCTCCATGATGTCCTCTCCAAACCCTCGTCGTTCCTCTCCAGAAGTTAGGGCAAAGAAGAGCCAAAAAGATCCTCTAAATAGTCTCCAAAACAGGTTTTTATAATGTTGAATCGCGGCTGAATTTTGAACTTATCGGGATTTCACACGGCCGTGTGGAATTTCCACACGACCGTGTGAACTTTCTGGTTTTCTGAATTTCGGCCGAAAATAAACAGTAACTTGCTACAGTGTTTCCCTGCATTACTTGCTATAGTGCTGCTACAATAACTTGCCGGAATGCTCCCGAATTTGTCGTTCTTCATCGAGGCTGTTGAATTGGGCACACAATCAATGGTAGATCGTGCCGATTGCTTCAAATCTCCTAATTTGGTGAAGTTCTCCTTGTTAGTATGAGCTAAACTTATTCTGAATGTGACTACCTTTTTGCCCCTCCAAAGGAGGTTGGCACACACTCACAAGTCTATACTCATGCCGCGCTCCTTGCTTAGACCGAGAATCTACCAAACAATGGCGAATACGATCTAACTTCGTTCCTTTCCTTCACTTTATCTTCACAATCCTACAATGCACAAAAGTAAACAAAGGCACAATTTTTAGTGATAAAATTTGATTAAATTAATGCTCATTGCAAGATAATAACGCTTCACATTACTATAACACGAGCACTTATCAAATCCCCCAACACTTAAGCTTTTGCTTATCCACAAGCAAAATAGAATGTTAAAGTACTTGGGAAGAACAATTGAAAGTGCTCGGCCTTAGGTTCACCAAAACTATGCAAAAGAAGCATTCTACAAGTAAGGGGAAATCAAAACATTGTATAAGGTTACCAATGCTATAGCTAAAAACATGAACAAAAAGGGTCAATCAACTCGAAAATGTGTAAGTGTGTGTGAACTCACTCAAGACAACCCAATGAGTACTCCTCAAACTTTTGTTAACAAGGACTTATTTATATACGAAAAGCAACAAAGGAAGTAGTAGCTTCACACAACCTCGAAGGTAGCCCTTTCCTAGGCAGCCGCCAAAGGTGGCTTTCACTCTTTTGAGGAGGTAGCTCTTTCTACCGGGGTAGTAGCTTTCACGCATCCCATGAGATAGCTCTTTCTATCATTAGGGCATAACTTGTATCCGACTTATGAGAGTAGCTACATACTTCATAGGTGGTAGCTCTAAGAACAACGATAAACTTATCCTTAAAAACTTCAAGATCGAGTTTCCAAAAGATTCCAAGAGTAAGTTGTGCAATATAAGGTAATCGAATAAAAAATTCCCAAAAAATTCAACTAAAAACTAGAGCATGATAGGATACAATGTTAAAAATTCTCCTAAACTATTAGAATACAACCGTTACAACTATGGTGAATCACCACAGGCTACATGGGCAAAAGCAATTGAACGCACAAGTAAAAGTGTGTGCAATGTGAACTCCCCCCGCCCCCCACACACACACACTTAAGATGTACATTGTCCCCAATATACGCATGCAAGAACAATAAAGGTGAAGAATTGTAAAACAATTAGTGTGGAAGTAGGCAATTGAAACATTACTATCCTGAACTCCAAGTGTTGCGTTTGATGGAGCTAGGTGCATTGAGAGTTGAGTCCCAATGGGTTGTGAAGCACACACTGTCCCATGAACCTTTCCCTGTGCTCCGGTATATCAAAATCCATCTCTTTGGGGGGGTGGGGTGGGCTCTCGTGGGTGCTTCCCTGCCGATTTCTTAGACCTAGAAGTCATCTCTGCAAAGTTGCAAAAGAAAATAGTTAAAATCAGTTCAAAAACTCAATCTGCAGAAATCCACACGGCCATGTGTTAATTCCACACGCCCGTGTGGAGCTTCTGGCGGACAGAGCCTCACGGAGGTAGGTCTAAAATTTCAAATTTACATCACAATTCACTCTAATTTCATTGTAAATGTGTTTATATTCATTCTAGTCAATCAAATTAAGCGAAATAATTGAAAAGAATGAATCGAATCAAGTTTGGACGAAGAAAAAGGGCTTGAAGTTCTAACTGACGGTGTGAATATGAAAAGCTTAGAAATCGGCCGGAAAACTTGTCTAAATCCTTCAAAAACATGAGGAGAAGGTCGGGAGAGCAATAGAGAGAGTCAAAGAGTGTTTAGAGTGGAAGAATGAAAAGGCACAAGTAAAATTCAAAGGAAAAACGCGCGGCATTTGAAGTTCTGTAATCCACATGGCCATGTGGAATTGTCACCCGGGCGTGTGCCTCTAAAATTAGGGTTCACAGGGGGCTCACACACGCCCCTGTGTGCACTCTGGTCACTCTCTGGACTACCCCACACGACCGTGTGAGAACCCCACACAGCCGCGTGTCTTCACAGGGGAGTTCCACAGGGGCTGGTACACGGCCCTGTGGATTCACGGGGAACACCGAAGGTCTCTAGAAAAATTCACACGGCCGTGTGCCAAACCTGGCCAAGAAAACATAGTCATCCACAAGGGCACCTCACACACCCCTGTGGTCTCTCTGACTTACCCGAGAAACCCTAAGTATTTCACATGGCCATATGAAATATCCACACGGCCATGTGCCATGCATAATCACTTCACAGGGGCAGCCACACGCGCCTGTGTATTCTCTAGAAGAAAGGGGTCTCTGCAGAGTTTTTACACGGCCGTGTGGAATTAACACAGGGTTTCTCACAGGGCCCCTGTGTCCTCTCTGGTGGAGCCCTAATTGGTAACACACGCCCGTGTGCAATTAAGACACGGCCGTGTGGTTTCTCTTGTTTACTTAGAAAAATTCACATACTCACAGAAAAACTAAAAAACAAAAATACGATAATTGGAGCATGTAAAAATTGTTAAAACAGGACCAGATATCATGGAAAACATGCTCAACTGACTCAAACTTCATCAACTATTGTTTAGGCACACAAAAATATCAACAATCCACAGAAATATCGCAGCACATGCATTGAAAATATTAGGAAACCAAAACTAAGACTTTTATTCATGCTAAAACTAAACACACTAGAAAAGCATTTAAAACCTTGGGTTGCCTCCCAAGAAGCACTTGTTTACCGTCACTTAGCTTGACGTACCTGTATTACCTTACGGAGGTTCATGAATGGAGGTTGCCCTCTTCCTTACAACCTGAAAGCATGCATTACATAACCTTTGTAGAGTAGAGGAGGAGTTGTCGAATTTCTTACCACAAAAGGGTGAAACACCCTTACTCCATAAATGCTCATCCATTTTTTTGTTGGGGTTCTTCTTGTGGCACCTTTTTGACTTCTTTATCCTCCGAAGCATCTTCTTCATACGCTCCGTTTCTAGCTTGAAGTCATTCTCCACTAGACCAAGGGAAAGTACTTCTTCTTCAATCTCCACGTCTTGGTCCGGCAACCCTTCATATAGATCCGGGTTTAATATTTCCTGCACATAATCATCAATTAGTTCATCGGTGGTGTCAAGAAAATACAAAGTATCATCAAATTTGAGAGAGTGTTTCATGGCTTCGGCGAGGTGGTATGTAAGCTTGTCTTCTCCCACTCACAATGTGAGCTCCCCGCCGTCCATGTCAATCAAGGCCTTAGAAGTGCACAAGAATAGCCTTCCCAGGATCAATGGAACTTCGACATCCTCATCGACATCTAACACCACGAAGTCAACAAGAAATATGTATTTGTCGAATTTCACCAAGACGTCTTCCACAATTCCTCTTGGATGCCTCACCGATTGGTCCGTGAGTTGAAGTGTCATCCGAGTGGGTCTAGGCTCACCCAAGCCTAGCTTTTGAAAGAACGTGTAGGGCATGACACTGATGCTTGCCCCTGAGTCGGCCAATGCCATTTCTTCACCCAAGTTGCCAATGTTGTGTGGTATTATGAAACTCCCGGGATCTTTTCTCTTGCTTGGCATGTTCTTTTGCAATACAGCCAAGCAATTGGAATCAAGGATCACAGATGCACTCTCCTCCAATTTCCTCTTATTGGTCAAGAGGTCCTTCAAGAACTTCGCGTACTTGGGCATTTGGGCCAATGCTTCCGCGAATGGTATGTTGATGTGCAATTGCTTGAAAATTCCCAGAAATTTCTTGTATTGTTCATTCTCTTGGTCATTCTTCAATCGTGAAGGGTAAGGAATCCTTGGCTTGTCCTGGGTGCCACCTCTTTTTCCTTTGGTGCTTCGTTCTCTACCTCCACAACCTCGGGTGATTCTTTCGTCTTCTCAAGAGGGAGATTTCTCTCGACCTCTTTTCCACTTCTTAAGGTAATTGCCTTCACTTGCTCTCTTGGATTAGTCTCCGTATTACTAGGCAAACTACCTTGAGGTCTTACCGCTAAAGTCTTCGCAATTTGCCCCACTTAATTCTCCAAATTGTGCAGGGAGGCGGTGTAATTGCGAAGTGTAGCTTCCACCGACTGAAACCTAGCATCCGAAGAAGAAATGAACCTTGTGAGGGCTTTCTCTAGATCAGTCATCTTCCCTTATAGTCCGGTCACTCGGCTTTCTAGGTTTGGTGCTTGTTGATTTTGAAATCCCGGTAGTGAAGTAGTAATGGCCGCAACTATTGGTGATGTTAGAACATCTAACTTCTTACTCAGTGATTCCACTTGTGCTGCCAAAGATGTAACTGCATCAACCTCATGAATTCCGGCCACCTTCTTTCTGTCCCATGTGTTCCATTTATAGCTATTCATAGCCATCTCTTCAATAAGGTGTCGGGCTTTACCGGGAGTCTTACCTCCTAGAGTTCCTCCTGCGGCTGCATCTAGAAGTTGCTTGGTACTTGGATTCAACCCATTGTAGAAGGTATGAATGATCATCCACTCGGGGAATCTGTGTTGCGGACACTTTCGAAGGAGCTCCTTGAACCTATCCGATGTCTCAAATAGAGACTCCAATTCCATTTGCATGAAGGATGAGATTTCATTCCGGAGCCTCACTGATTTTCCCGGAGGAAAATACCTAGCCAAGAACGCCTCGGCCATCTCCTCCCAAGTAGTGATGGATGCTCTCGGCAATGAATGTAACCAATGCCTTGCTTTTCCTTTCAATGAAAATGGGAAGGCTCTCAACCTAATTGCGTCGTCCGTTACTCCATTAATCTTCAACATGTCACACACTTCAAGAAAGTTCTCAAAATGGTTGTTGGGATCTTCATCGGCCAACCTATTAAACTGTGTGGACTATTGCAGCATTTGAATGAATGACGGCTTCAACTCAAAGTTATTTGCGATAATTGGGGGCCTCACGATGCTCGATTGAGTCCCCATCACTGCGGGTCTAGCAAAATCGGGCAATGTCCTTTGTTCTTCATTATGTTCTGCCATTGCTTCTGACCCTTCTGAATAAATATTGGCTTGATTGGACAGTTCTTCCACAGGTTCCTTCCCTCTTTGATGTGTTCTTCTACCATTCTCTTTATCTCCTTCAACAAGAATCGAAGGATTCCCGCGGGTCATAACCTGAAGCCAAAACAAAGAAAAAGAAAAATAAGAACAATGATAGACAAAGAAGCGTGAATTAGAAAACGAAGTGAAATAGCTAAAATAGCGAAAAACATATCAGAAATACGGCTATTCCCCGGCAACGGCACCAAAAACTTTAACAAGGGGCCCAAAAGTGCATGGTTTGTCGAAGTAATAAAATACCCTGGTGAGTAGGTAGTCGTATCCATAGGGAATAGGGATTTGAGATATAAGTATTCACTATTTAGCTAACGTGATGTGTGAAAGGAAATCAGTGAGTGAGTGCGAGAATAATTGCTGAAAGCAAGAATTAAAAGAGAAGTGTGGAAGATGAGAGAGTGCAAGTAAGAGTAGAAGAGTAGGACAAGCAATGAGAGAAGATGGACATCCGGACAAGCTACCCCTAGGAATTATGCTTCTAGTGCAAGACAATGCTATTATACCTTCCTATTGATGTTAATTGAGTCGAGGAGATCCTTAAACACACGATCCAAAATCTAATGTCAACCGTGACTAATCCAAACACTATGCCTCGACATTAGGTTTCACTACGACTCTTGACTCTCGTTAACTTATCAACTAAGCCCTAGGGTAGTTTGCCTTCCTAAGCCTCACACTATGTGGAATTGCTTTAGGTTCTAGGGATTCCTAGTGATAAACCCGGTTTCTATATGTAGTTCAAATCCTTTGGTCCAGGTGAGAGAACCCTAGTCTAGATTAAGCCCCAATGTTAAGATTTGCTACAACCCTTCACTCTGTTGCTCGCGCAACTAAGTCCCAGGGGAGTTTATCTCCTAGCACTTCATTCTATCTGGACTGCTAATAAATCATGGAACACGAAGGTAGGAAAAATCACATCGGAGGGGAAAGGGGACGTTCCACTACCTTACGACTCACCCTCTCAACCCTCTTCGATCCTAAGTAGTTGATAAGTGCTCGTGTTATAGTAATGCAAAGCGTTATTATCTTGCAATGAGCATTAGTTTAATCAGATTTTATCACTAAAAAGTATGCATTTGTTTACTTTTGTGCATTATAGGGTTGTGGAGCCAATTTGGAGAAGAATGAAGCAAGAATAGGTTATGTTCGCCATTGTTGACGAGTTCTTGGACCAAGCAAGGAACAAGGCATGAGTTTAGACTTGTGGGTGTGTGCCAACCTCCATTGGAGGGGCACAAGGGCAGTCACATTCACAAAAGTCTAACTCGTGTAGCATTGGAGAATTTCGTCAAAGAAGAGAAATGAAGTAATCGACATAATCTACCATTGATTGTGTGCCCAATTCAATGGCCTCGATAAAGAACGATGAATTCGGGAGCATTTCGGCTAAGTACCGTAGCAAAAATACTGTAGCGAAAGTGCTGTACCAAGCTACTATTCACTATTGCCGAAAATCAGGATTTCAGAGAATTCACACGGGCGTGTGGAAATTCCACACGGCTGCGCATTGCAGCAAAAGTACTGTAGCAAAAACAATGTAGCAAAGTTACTGTTCACAATGCTGAAAAATCACGATTTCTGAATTTCCACACGCCCGTGTGGAATTAAGACACGGGCGTGTGGAATTCCTGGTTTTACACAGGGCCGTGTGGAATTAACACAGGGGCGTGTGGAACTCCGATTTCAGCCTGATTTCTGCCTATAAATAGCCCGTTTTCAGATCTATTTGAGGACCGTCCCCTTCTATCACTTGGATATCTTTTGGGGGGCTTTCGGCTAGGGTTTGGAGAGGTTCTTGGAGGTCTTTGGAGGTCTTTGGAGGCGATTAAACGGCATCGACATCGACATCCTTTGGAAGAAAGCTATTGGGGAAGCTCTCATCGGCATTGATTTGTCGAGGTGTGCCTTAGGCTTGACAAGAGATTCGTTGGAGAAGACACGCGACTACACAAGACCATCGATACGATCTACGAGGGGGTTTTCTTTATGGTTTTCATGCATATGTTCTTAAACTATTTATTGACTTTGTATTGCTCCATGGAGAGCTAAACCCTAGTGGGTATTCAGACTTGTGAACCCTAGAATGATATTGTTTCTATAACTTTTATTATGCTTTCTTAATTTAATGTTCTATTATTGAGTTCCAATCTTGCATGCCGATTGTATGAGATTTTCCCTTAGCCGTGACACTAGGGTTGAGAATCTATTCGGTTATCCTTTGAGAGTGTGACAACCTCTATAGGATTAGACTACACGAGGTTGGAGAGGGTTGAGAGAGAGAGTTGTGAGGTAGCGATGTACCCCTTTCCCCTCCGGTGTGGTTTCTCCCTACCTCCGTTTCCTTGATTCATTAGCGGTCGAGATAGAGTGAAGTGCTAGGTAGATAAACTCCCCTGGGGCTTAGTTACGCAAGTAACAGAGTGAAGGGTTGAAGTGAATCCTACGCACTGGGGCTTAATCTAGACTAGGGTTCTTCCACCTGGACCAAAGGGTTAGAACTACACATAGGAACAGGTTTTACCACTAGGAGTCCCTAGAACTTAATGCAATCCCACGTAGTGTGAGGCTTAGGTAGATATACTCCTCTAGGGCTTAGTTGATAGGTCAACGAGAGTCAAGAGTCGTAGTGAATACTAATGCCGGGGCATAGTGTTGGGGTTAGTCACGGTTGACCTTAGGTTTGGGACTGTGTGTTTAAGGATATCCTCGACTCAATTAGACATCAATTAGAGGGTATAATACTAGTCTTGCACTAGAAGCATTAGTCTTAGGGGGAGCTTTGTCCGGGTACCCCATCTTTACATCGATTAGCTCTCCTACCCTCATTATTCTTCTTGCACTCTTTTATTTTCTTTTACATTTATATATATATATATATATATATACTTCTTTCATCATCGACTTCTTTCATAGCTAAATAGCGATAACACTTGTTTCTGAACACTATTCCCTGTGGATACGACTACCTACTCACCAGGGTATTTTTATTACTTCGACAACCCGTGCACTTGCGGGGTACACACGCAAGGGGTGTGTCAGTAGTCTAACCCTATAGGAGTTGTCACACCTGCAAAGGATTACCTAAATTGTTCTCAACCCTAGTGTCAGGGTTAAGGGAAAATAATAAGGAAATAAATCAAGATTGAAACTCACTTTTATTCATCAATAATGGAAAAGCATAATAGCAATGTCAAAGAAACATAATAGTCCTAGGGTTCACAAATCCGAATATCCACAAGGGGTTTAGCTCCTCATGGAGCTATACAAATCCATCAAAGTAATAATAAGAACACAAATTGAATGCATAGATGAAAACCCGCTTGTGTGCGATGTGGCCGTGGTCTTGTGCAGCCGTCGGACGTTGATGTCGACGCCGATGACGAGCTTCAAACCTCCACGATGTCCTCTCCAAACCCTCGCCGTTCCTCTCCAGAAGTTAGGGCAAAGTTGAGTCGCGGCTGAATTTTGAACTTATCAGGATTTCACACGGACGTGTGCAATTTCCAGACGCCCGTGTGAACTTTCTGGTTTTCTGAATTTCGGCCAAAAATGAACAGTAACTTGCTGCAGTGTTTTTGCTACATTACTTACTACAGTGCTGTTGCAGTAACTTGCCGAAAATGCTTCCGAATTCATCATTCTTCATCGAGGCTAACAGGATCCCCGAAAGTGCACGGGTTTGTCGAAGTAATAAAAGTTACCCCGGTGAGAGGGTAGTCGAATCCACAGGGAATAGGGAGTTAGAGTATGAGATTTCACTATTAAATCTATGCGAAGTACGGAAAAGTAATAATCGATTCGTGTGTGAATTGTGAGAACAACTATACTAAAAGACAGGAAATTAAATAGAGAGAGATAAAAGATTAGAGAGTGTAAGAAAAAGAGATTAAGGAGGATTTAATAATGAATGAAGTGGGGTATCCGGACAAGTTACCTCTAGGATTTATGCTTCTAGTGCAAGACTATGCTATTATACCTTCCTATTGATGCTAATTGAGTCGAGGAAATCCTTAGACTCATGGTCCCAAACCTAAGGTCAACCGTGACTAACCCCAACATTATGCCCCGGTATTAGGATTCACAACAACCTTTCACTCTATCGCTCGCACGATTAAGTCCCAGGGGAGTACATCTACCTAAACCTCACACTACGTGGGATTGCATTAAGTTCTAGGGATTTCTAGTGATTAAACCTGTTCCTATTTGTAGTTCTAACCCTTTGGTCTAGGAGGAAGAACCCTAGTCTAGATTAAGCCCCAGTGCATGGGATTCACTTTAACCCTTCACTCTGTTACTCGCGTAACTAAGCCCCAGGGGAGTTTATCTACCTAGCACTTCACTCTATCTTGACCGCTAATAAATCAAGGAAACGGAGGTAGGGAGAAATCACACCGGAAGGGAAAGGGGTACATCGCTACCTCACAACTCTCCCTCTCAACCCTCTTCAATCTTCAATAGTCTAATCCTATAGGAGTTGTCACACCTCCAAAGGAAAACCTAGATTGCTCTCAACCCTAGTGTCACATCTAAGGGAAAACAATAACAAAATAAAATCAAGATTGAAACTCAATTCTTATTCATCAATAATGGAAAAGCATAATAACAATGTCAAAGAAACATGATAACCCTAGAATTTACAAGTCCGAATACCCACAAGGGGTTTAGCTCCTCATGGAGCTATACATGTCCATCAATGTATGAAATAAAACACAAAGTAAAGACATAGATGAAAACCCCCTTGCGTATGGTGTGGCCGTGGTCTTTTGCGGCCGCCGGACGTCGGTGACGATGCCGATGACGCGCTCTAAACCTCCATTAAGTCCTCTCCAAAACCCTAGCTGCACTCCCAGAAGTTGGGGAGAAGAATAGGTCAAAAGATCTCTCAAAAAAGTCTCCAAATCGGGCTTTTATAATGTGGAGTCGCGGCTTTAAATTTGTTGAAAACGGGATTTCACACGGCCGTGTGGAATTTCCACACGCCCGTGTGAAGTTTCTGGAATTCTTATTTTTGGCCGACTGTGAATTTGCTACAGTAATTGTGCCGAAACGCTCCCGGATTCATCGTTCTTCATCGAGGCCGTTGAATTGGGCACACAATCAACGGTAGATCGTGCTGATTGCTTCGAATCGCCTAATTGGTGAAGTTCTCATTGTTGGCATGAGTTAGACTTATTGTGAATGTGACTGCCTTTGTGCCCCTCCAAAGGAGGTTGGCACACATTCACAAGTCTATGCTCACGCCTTGCTCCTTGCTTGGTCCGAAAATCTTCCCAACAATGCCAAACACGACCAAACTTCGTTCCTTTCCTTCATTTTATTTTCACATCCCTACAATGCACAAAAGTAAACAATTGCACACTTTTTAGTAATAAAATCTGATTAAATTAATGCTCATTGCAAGATAATAACACTTCGCATTACTATAACAAGAGCACTTATCAGAGGCCATTGAATTGCGCACACAATCAACAGTAGATCATGCCGATTGCTTCAAATCTCCTAATTTGGTGAAGTTCTCCTTGTTAGCACGAGCTAGACTTATTGTGAATGTGAATGTCTTTGTGCCAATCCAAAGTAGGTTGGCACACACTCACAAGTTTATACTCATGCCGTGCTCCTTGCTTAGTCCGAGAATCTCCCCAATAATGGCAAACATGATCTAACTTCGTTCCTTTCCTTCACTTTATCTTCACAATCCTACAATGCACAAAAGTAAACAAATGCACAATTTTTAGTGATTAAATCTGACTAAATTAATGCTCATTGCAAGATAATAACGCTTCGAATTACTATAACACGAGCACTTATCATTGTTGTGATGCAAAAATTCTATCAACCTTTTTACTCAGAGCTTCAACTTGAAAGTATAGCTCAATGATAGGATCAATCATCATTTAGGCTCCTTGCAGGAAAAAGTAAGACAAAATAAAAGAAAACAAATAAGATTGATGGAAGAATAAGAAAGGGTGAAATAGAACGAATGATGAATAGCTAAAATAGCAAAGTACAAATGTCTCTAAAATGCTTATTCCACGGCAACGGTGCCAAAAACATTGACAGGGGCACAAAAGTGCACAAGTTGTCAAAGTAATAAAATACCCTTGTGAGTGGGTAGTCGTTTCCACATGGAATAGTGTTCAGAAACAAGTGTTATCACTATTTAGCTATGAATGGAGTCGACGGTGAAAGAAATCAATATATATATAAATGCAAAAGAAAATAAAGAGCATAAGAAGAGTAATGAGGGTAGGAGAGGTAATCGATATAAAAATGGGTTACCCGAACAAAGCTCCCCCTAGGAATAATGCTTCTAGTGTAAGACTATTATTATACCTTCAAATTGATGCTTAATGAGTCATGGAAATCCTTAAGCCCACAGTCCCAAACCTAAGGTCAACCGTGACTAGTTCCAACATTATTCCCTGGCATTAGGTTTCAGTACGACCCTTAACTCTCGTTGACCTGTCAACTAAGCCTCATGGGAGTCCATCATCCTAAGCCTCACACTATATGGAACTGCTTGGGGTTCTAGGGATTCCCAGTGAAAGATCCTATCCCTAAATATAGTTCTAACCCTTTGGTCCAGGTGAAAGAACCCTAGTCTCAATAAAACCCTAGTATTAGGATTCACTACGACCCTTCACTCTATTCCTAGCACAACTAAGCCCTAGGGGAGTTTATCTCCTAGAACCTAGCTCTATTTTGACCACTAAGAATTCATGGAACACGGAGGTAGGAATAATCATATCGAAGGGGAAAGGGGACGTTTCGCTACCTCGTGACTCACCCTTTCGACCCTCTCCAATCTCAAGTAGTCTAACCCTATAGGAGTTGTCACACCTCCAAAGGATAACCTAGATGATTCTCAACCCTAGTGTCACAGCTAAGGGAAAATCAATAAAATAAGTAATCAAGAATGGAACTCAATTAAAAAGGCATAAAATTAAGAAAGCATAATAAAAGTCATAGAAATAATATCAACCTAGGGTTTACAAGTCCGAGTACCCACTAGGGTTTAGCTCTCGATGGAGCAATACAAAATCAATAAAGAGTTTAAGAACATATGCATAAAAACCATAAAGAAAACCCCCTTGTAGATCGTATCAATGGTCTTGTGGACCCGCGTGTTTTCTCCAACGAATCCCTTGTCAAGCCTAGGGCACACTTCGCCGAATCGATGCTGACGAAAGCTTCTCCAATAGCTATCTTCCAAAGGATGTTGATGCTGATGCCGTATATTGGCCTCTAAAGACCTCCAAGAACCTCTCAAAAGATAGGCAAGAGATAGTAGGGGGTCCCCAAATAGATCTGCAAATGGGGTATTTATAGGCTGAAATCAAGGTTCCACATGCCCCTGTGGATTTCCCATACGGGCCTACGGAATTTCCATACGGCCGTGTGGAATTTCCACACGCCCGTGTGGATTCTCTGTTTTGCAGATTTTCGGCAGACTGTGAACAGTAACGTGCTACTATAGTAATCTTGCCAAAAATGCTCCCGAATTTATCGTTCTTCATCCAGGCCACTGAATTGGGCACACAATCAACGGTAGATCATGTCGATTACTTTATTTCTCTTCATTGGTGAATTTCTCCAATGCTACACGAGTTAGACTTTTGTGAATGTGATTGCTCTTGTGCCCCTCTAATGGAGGTTGACACATACCCACAAGTCTAGACTCGTGCCTTTTTCCTTGCTTGGTCCGAAAACTTCTCAGCAAGTTCGAACATAACCTATTCTTGCTTCTTTCTTCTCCAAATTGGCTCCACATCCCTGCATGCACAAAAGAACACAAATGCACACCAATAAATGATAAAATCTGAGTAAAGTAATGCTTAATATAAGATAATAACACTTCGCATTATTATAACACGAGTACTTATCAATTGCCGTTGATGTAACATTGCTTTTGGACCACGTATAGGAACCATAGAATGTACCTAATAGTCATTGTAGAGGAGTCAATATATGTTCCTCAAAGGGATTACTTCGGTGTGCTACTCTATTTCTGAAATTCTCACCTAATCGTTTTCTTGTCCTTACTTGTCATCCCTCCCTATTTTAGGTTCCTAGTTATTAACTTTATTGACACACCCTTTGCGTTTATTTATGGTTATTCGGTGCTACTATGGGTATTATTGTGTATTTGTGTAGGGAAACAGGTTCCTTTGCAAAAAGACAGGATTCAGGATAATTACAGTATGAAAAGATGGTCAGATTACAGTGTCCCAGGCAGAACACAAGCTCAACATGCCCGTGTTCCTTCCCCTGATATTCTCAGAAGAATTCTGCATCATGTGAAGCATGGCACTGTAGTAAAAACACTGTGACTAGTACTGTACCATTGCTATAGTTAATCGTTGTAGCACAGATTTGGAGTAAAGAATGGTCACTACACGCCCGTGTCCTTCCCACTACAAATCACTGGAAAAAGACTCATTTCACTTTTCAGCGAAGACACGACCTCACTACCATCTGCACAGGTATGTTCTCTGGCATACACGAGTGTGTTCTTCCTGACACGGGGATGTTAGTGCTGAATTTTGTATTCCGCACATTCCTGAGATTTGCAGCACAACGGACACAACCTTGACACATCATGTTCAGCCCAAAAAGCACTTTTTAAACCCAAATCTAGGTCTTTTAAACGAGGACTTCATCTTCCATTCTTCCTCCTTCTACTTAGGGGTGGCTGTCAAGCCTTTGCCCTTCACTTTTCTCGAGCCAGAGTGGAGCTACGGTGCAAGATCATGAGAGAAAGGTGGGGTTAGCACATGGAGTTTGGCAAGGGAGATCATCTAGAGAAGAAAAGGGAGTCTTGCCTTCCTTTTTAGTTATTCATTGTTTCTTCCTTGTTTTACCTACCCCTAAGGGGGACTAACACTTGTTGCTATTTGTTCTACAGAGTTCTAATTGATTCTTATGTTTAATCTTGTGTTTGCATAACTCGATGTGTTGGATGTGCACAGTTGTTATGGTAAACCTCGGTGTGTAGCTTGTTAGCAAGAGTCGTACAGTTATCTTAGCAAAATTCGGTGTACTTGAAAACCCATAGATGCAACATCGCTAGTGAAAACACACTTGGATCTTTGGAATGTACCTGGTAGAGACTAGGGGTAAGATAGCATGCAATAATCTTAGGGATCATCTAGGAGCATTACTCTGTCTCTATATATCTCACCAAGTTCCATTCCTGCCCTTACCTGTCATCTTTCCCTCTTTTAGGTTTTCTAGTTATAATCTTTATCCAATCCTTTCTATTTCGGCTAGATATTGGAAGATAACTTAGTACTTTGAGTCCAAACCCTGTGGTTCGACTACCCTACCCCTAGAGGGGTACCACTGTATAACTTGTATGCGACCAGTGCACTTGCAAAGAATGCATCATCACTCTAAGGGAAAATCATACAAGTGAAAATAAGATTGAAACTCTAGTAAAAACTCAATTAAAGAAACAAAGTAATAGTCAATGAAACAAAGAAACAAAACCAAGGTTTTACATGTCCAAGTACCCAAAAGGGTTTAGCCCTCCATGTAGCAATACATCTTCAAGAAAGAAATTGAATGATAATACAAATATTCCATAAAGAAAACCCAATATATTTGTGTGATGATGATCTTCAAGGCCACCTCTTCCTCCTCTAAAGACTCCTTCCTCAAGCTTAGGGCACACTCCGGTGAAACATAGTCGATGTCGATGGTTGGATTGATGTCCCAGAACCTTGCGAAAACCTTCTCCTAAACCTTGCCATAGCCTCCTCCAAAGATAGGAAAGAAGTTCCCTAAAAAACCTTCAACTTTCATATTTATAATTTGAAATCGGGCATCCACAGCGGCGCTCACACGGCCATATAGGTGTGGAATTTCCACACAGGGGCCTAACATGACCGTGTGCGGTAAGCTCAAGGCCGTGTATCTTCTCTAGAACCTTTACTTAACCAATTCTGTTACAGACACAACCATATGGACTTGCCACACGGCCGTGTGGATTCTTTGGAATTCCACACTTAGCAAAATTCTGCTGAAGGCTTCATTTCACTGTTCCTTGAAGCCACCCAAGCTAGCACACGGCCGTGTGGTAGATTGTGTGACATTTCTAACCTTCAATTTCATCGGAGAGAGCAAAACTCTTACACAAGCTTGGTCATGAGAATGTGACTGCCCTGGGTGCCTTTGCAACTCTCATTTGTCTTAAAATTCATTAGAAGTTAGCACACACCCCATGAATGTGATATGCAAGAGACTCCAAATAGGTTCTCCACAGTTGTTTTTGCTCCTTTCTTCCTTAAAGTGCCTTCACAACCTTGTGCACATAAAAGAACACAAATACATGAACTGTAAAACCTAATAAAAGTAATGCACATTGTATGTAAACCCTATCCAATAATATGCATAAAAAAGCACTCTTTAAACTCCCCCACACTTAAGACTTTGCTTGTCCTTAAGTAAAAATTTACTCATGAAATTATTTAAGAGGAAAATTTGAAGTGCTCGGCCTTGGATTCACCAAAAGTTTGCAAGAAAGGCATTCTAGAATTAAGGAGAATTCCAAACATCAAATAAAAGAGGTTATTGCTTAAGCTAAAGGCTTAAATCAAAAAGAATGAAAAATCCAACAATGTGTGTGTGTGAAACTCACTCAAATCAACCTAATGTTTACTCCTCAAACTCATATTAAACCTACTTATTTATATATAAGAACAAAATGTAGTAGCTGCACACATCCTCGAAGGTAGCCCTTTCTCAAGATGCCTCATGAGTGGCTTTTCACACTTTCGATGTGGTAGCTCTTTCTACCAAAGTAGTAGGTTTCTCTCATCCTGTTAGATAGCTCTTTCTCTCATTAGGGCATAACTAATATCCGACTTATGAAAGTAGCTTTATACTTAATAGGTGGTAGTTCTTTTCACCCTCTATGTACAAGTAAAGAAGAAATTCTCTCTCTTTTTTTTTAAAAAAATAAAACCAGGATAAGATGGTCCTTTAATTACTGAACTCGAGTTTCCATAGGTGTACTAAGTAAGCAGTACAAAAATTTTGGACAAAAAATTTTAAAATTAAAGTAAAACTAAATCATGATGCCATTCAATGTTTATAAATTCTCCTATACTGAAGAATACAATCCTTGCAACTATTTTGAACAACAATGCCTAAAAGAGCAAAACAAATAATGCATCAAATAATACATGTGCAATGTGAACTCCACCTAGTCCCCCCCCCCCCCCCGCCCCACACACACACACACAACACTTAAGATGTACATTGCCCTCAATGTATGCATTAAAGCACTAAAAAGAATTAAAATATCGAAGTAAAATATGTGAGGATGTGCAATTGAAACAATAATCCTCTGAGTACGAGATATGAGACCAATGAAGTTGAAATTCTCAAAGTGTTGCATCGACCAAGTTGTGAGGACCACACAGCCGTGTGAATAATCCGCACGGCCGTGTCTATTACAATTCCACATTTTCCAGAATGGCAAAGATCATCTACACACGTATATAGATAGCGTTCAGTAATGCTCCATTCAAACATAATAATCATCGAGTATATCAAGATAGAAAACTAAAGTATAACTCGATAAAGCAACTAAAACAACCAAAGTAAAAGATAGACATAGAAGGACAAAACCTTTCTAAGTAGAACAAGTCCAAAATAAGATAGATGAACAAAAACAAAAGTATGACAAGTAAAAACATAAAAAAAATAAAAAAGAAAGTTGATCAGTTGTCGGTGTCAACTGCTACTGGTTATGCTGGTGGTACTCTAGAATCGAATGAGGATGGTGTAGAGTCTCGCTCTAAGATTTACTGAAGAAGTGTTAATCGCACCATCACCTCCTCACGTTTCGCAGCCTAGGTCACGTGAACTACTACCATGTCACCTTGAATTGCTATCACAGACTCTCAAGCCTTTGAATGCGATCATTAGCTTGAGGTTAAGATGGTGCTTGCGCTAAGGGGCAACAACGGTATCCATAGGATATTGCTGTGGTGGGGGTATCGACTGAGTATCCTCAGCATCATTGGTCTCCTGCTTAGACTCATCTGGAGATAGAGTAACAAGAATATACTTCTTACCATCCCTCTTCACCATGCCCATGAGTTGCATGGTTTCTACACCCAAGGGAGAAGGGACAATAGCCTTCTCCACTTCTCTAATCGCATCTCTAAGTCCCATGCCAACAATGACTCAAATAATGTACTACCAAAAAAAATCAGTCCAACCCTTATATACTGTCCCTGGTGCCGTAGGTACTCGGCCATGATGTGGCACAAATGATGACGCTCACTCTACACCATGGAATAGAGATAAAGGAGCTCCAAGCGGCTCAATACCCCTTACTATCGCCACACTCACACGCAGACCTTCTAAGGATGGCGTGAATGTACCTGTGTGCGGGGTGAATGAGGGAAGAGGCCTTGCATGTCTCGGGCTCGTACTGACCACCTCCACACTAAAGCTTATAGATATGCTGAGGATATTTCATAGGAAGCTGGGCGTACTCCTCAATGTGGATGTATTCATCGTCATATAATCTAACGAAGAAGGAGAACTATGTTAAACTCATGCTATGGTACTGACCAAGTTTGCAGAATCAGATCGTGTCCTCCATATTGAAGCTATCATGGGACCGATCAAACTCAAACAATGCAAGAACCTCCAAAGTCAATGTGTGTTGCCAACCACCTCTACAAAGAAAAGAGCGTGGACCTCCTTAGCCATATCATCAGCCAATTCCATCTCCTCGATTACCTTGATGTCTGGGAATCGCAATTGCTCGAATTTGAGTTTCGAGAGATGCTCGAACCTCACTTGATGCTGTGGGATAGCAAACTCCTCATGTGCTGGGGAAGTGGTATGGGGTGCTTGCTAACCAGTCTCTTGGTTCGGGGAGCCATGTCCTGGAAAGCAACAAGTAAAATGATTAAATCTTGGAAAATAATGGTTTTGTAGAAATCCACATGCCCATGTGAAACATGCCACACGCCCGTGTGAAATTTTGCAAACGACGATTGTCAAGGCCAAAAATCTCATCCCTCTATAAAAAGATTTTCTCAAATGCATTCTAACTCATTAAAATGCATGCGTAATTGATTAACAAGGTATAAACATGCCAAAAACTCAGTGCAATCTACAAAAATCAGAATAACATACGAATGGAAAAGTAAAAGTAAAGGGAGGATGGCTTACAGAGGAAGACGAAGTGAATAATCATTAATGTAGACTGGAAACTATCCCTCTACACAATTTATAGAGAGGAAATGACCGAGGAAGGCAAAGAGGTGTGACCTTTGGGCTTAGAGGTGTTTTGAAGATGGAAGGGCGCGTAATGAAGAGTGAGAAGAAACACACCTTTTTAAACTTGGCTCTGTAACCTCCCACGTGGCTGTGTGATAGTTCCACACGGACGTGTGTCTTCTCTAGATGCTCCCTAGAACTTTCTAAAGTGATTTACATGGCCATGTGTATTCTCTAGATGGGAAGGATATTTCTGAAATCATCTCCACACGGCCGTGTGAAAATTCCACATGGTCTTGTGATTTTCTGCAGTTATCGCACATAGTAATGTACACTTAACTAATAACTTATGTAGCACACCCCAAACAACCTAAAACTTTGCCAATCATGTTAAACATTCATGACACACCAAAAATCCACTGGAAAATAAAGTAGCAACAACAACAAAGATGGAAGTGACCACTCCTAATCAATTATTACTAAAGAACTAAGGAAATAAACTATTAACTAGAAATACAATAAACACTTGGGTTGCCTCCCAAGAAATGCTTGTTTAATGTCACTAAGATTGACGTACCTGAACTTACCTCATGAGGGTTCATGAAGAGTGAATATCCTCTTATTTGCATTCTTTAAAAATGGTGTACAAAAATTTTGCAAGTTAGAGGAAGAAGAAGGATAGTCTTTGTTAGTAAACGGGGGATTATCACTATCAACACATGTTTGCTCATTCCTTCCATTGCATCACTTCTTCTTGTGGTAATTCCTTGACTTCTTTAGCTTGTTGATAATTCTCTTCATGACTCCCGGGGAAGCTTGTGGTTTTTCCACTACACCATGTGTTGAAGTCTCTTCATTCTCACTCATTTGGTCTAGCCAACCTTCAAATGGGCTCGGTGACAACATTTCCTACACATAATCATCGATTAGTGCATCAAAGTTATCAAGTAAATATAAAGTTTGATCAAAATCAAGAGAATGTCGCATGACGTCGGCGAGGCAATATGTCAACTGGTCATCTCCAACATTTAGTGTCAATTCCATGCCGCCCATTTCAATGAGAGCTTTGGAAGTGCGCAAGAGTGGCCTCCCAAGTATCAATGGTATATCGACATCCTCATCCACATCATGTTCCCCAAAGTCAATAAGAAATATGTACTTGTCCACCTTGACAAGTATGCCTTCAATGATCCCCCTCATATGTCTTACCGAACGGTCTGCCAATTGAAGTGTCATCCAAGTGGGTCTTGGCTCTGCCAAACCCAACATCTGGAAAAAAGTATAAGTCATGATATTGATGCTAGCCCTTGAATCTGCCAATACCTTTTCTTCATACAGATTACCGATGTTACAAGGAATGATAAAGCTTCCAGGATCTTTCATCTTGTCTGACATTTTCTCTTGCAAAACTGCCGAGCACAACGCATCTAAAATAATAGTTGCACTCTCCTCCAATTTCTTGTCCTTTAAAAAAATGAGGCATTTGTGATAATGCCTCCATGAATGGGATGTTGATATGCAACTGCTTGAAGAGGACAAGAAACTTCTTATATTGCTCATCATTTTCATTATTTTGAGCCTCGAGGGATAAGGATCTCTTGGTTTGTAAGGTGAGGGTGCCAGCTCCTTCTCTTTACCCTTTCCATCCATTTCTTTCTCCTTGGGTGATTCATTTGTAACCTTTTGAGCTAGGAGTTTACCCATAAGTTCACAACCACTCCTCAAAGTGATTGCCTTCAACTGCTCTCTTGGATTTGTCACCGTATTACTTAGTAAACACCATAAATGTCTTTTCGTAAGCATGGCTTCAACTAACTAAAATCACGTATCTGAAGACTGGATAAACTTTATTAAAGCCTTCTCCAACTTTGTTATCTGATTTTCCAACCCTGAAACTCTATTCTCCATATTTGCGGCTTGTTATTAGAAACCTGGTGGTGTAGAAGTCTTCTGTTGTCCCTACTTGCGCCAAGAAAGATTGGGGTGATTTCTCCAACCCGGATTGTAGGTATTACCATATGGATTTCTTAGCCCTCTCATCGCATTGCATACAAAATCCACCTATTCAACTGAAGTTGCATCCCCAATGGTAATTGGACAATTAAATGAAGCATGTCCATCCCCACACCCGCTACAGTTCATCACTGCCGCCATTCTAGGGGAAGTTAGAGTATCTAACTTCTTGATCAATGACTCTACTTGGGCTGGCAAGGATGTGACTGCATCAATCTCATGAAGACCAGCTACCTTTTTCTTGTCTTAGGTATTCTACTAATAACTATTTATAGCCATTTCTTCAATGAGTTATCAGGCTTCTCTGGGGTTTTATTGCTTACGGTACCTCTTGTTGTTGCATCAAGTAACTGCTTTATACTTGGGTTTAAACCATTATAGAAAGTGTGGATAATCATCCACTCGGGGAATCCATGCTGAGGACATTTACGAAGGAGATCCTTGAACCTGTCCCATATCTCAAAAAGAGACTCCAATTCCACTTGCACAAAAGAGAATATTTTATTCCTGGGCTTTGCAAATTTTCTTAGAGGGAAGATCAAGCTAAGAAAGCGTCTATCATCTCTTCTCATGAAGTAATCGATGCTCGAGGTAATGAATGCAACCATTGTTTCGCTCTCCCCTTCAAGGAAAATGGGAAGACCCTCAATGTTATGCCATCATCCGTTACTCCATTATCTTGAGCATGTCGCACACCTCCAAGAAGTTCTCAATGTGGTTCTTTGGATGCTCATCGGCCAAACCATTAAAGTGTGCTGACTGCTGCACCATATGGATGAAGCCTAGCTTGAGCTCAAAACTCTAAGTTGTAATCGGTGGTCTCACAATGCTAGAATGTGTAGCCCAAACTATGGGTCTTGTATAATCTGAGAATGTCCTCTGTTACTCATGCAGTTCAACCATATTATTAGACCCTCCAACTTTTATCTCAGCTTGATCAAACTGTTCTTGTACAGGTTCTTTTCCCTGTCTATGAATTCTTCTCTCAATTTCTGGATCATCTTCAACCAATGTCGAAGTATTGTCTCGGGTTATAACCTAGAGCTACAATCAAGAACAAAAGCACAAACTAGAATGGTGAAGGAATAAGAAGGTCTGAAATAGAATAGGTAACAAATAGCCTAAATCACAAGGTATAAATGTTCCAAGAAAGCCTATTCACTGGCAACGATGCCAAAAACTTAACACACCCCTTGCGTGTGTGTATCACAAGTGGACAGGTTGTAAGGAGAACTCTCACTACCTCACACCACATAGGACTACTTGGGGTTCTAAGGACTCCAAGTGACAAACCCTATTTCCATCTACAGATCCGACCCCTTGGTCCAAATGAAGGATCCTTAATCACAACCAAGGTTCAGCGGACAGTACTACTCGATGCTTCACTCTGTTGCGCCTGCACAACAAAGCTAAGCGGAGAAAGTCTATCAACACTTAACTCAATTATGATTGCAAAAAACTCTTGGAATATGGAGATAGGATAATTATACTAGAAGTGAAAGAAGACATTTCGTTACCTCTCGACTTACCCTCTCAACTCTCATCAATCTTGCCAAATCTAATTGATAAGTGCTCATGATATAGTAATACAAAGTGTTATGATCTTGCAATGAGCATTGATTTAATCAGATTTTATCACTAAAAAGTGTGCATTTGTTTACTTTTGTGCATTGTAGCGTTGTGAAGATAAATTGAAGAAAAGGAACGAAGTTAGATTGTGTTCACCTTTGTTAGGGGGATTTTCGGACTAAGCAAAGAACAAGGCATGAGCATAGACTTGTGAGTGTGTGCCAACCTCCTATAGAGGGGTACAAAGGAAGTCACATTCACAATAAGTCTAGCTCGTGCTAACAATGAGAACTTCACCAATTAGGAGATTTGAAACAATTGGTACGATCTACTGTTGATTGTGTTCCCAATTCAACGAACTCAATAAAGAACAACGAATTCAGGAGTGTTTCAGCACAATTACTGTAGAAGCAATGTAGCAAGTTACAACAGGGAAAATAATGTAGCACGTTACTGTTCACTGTATGCCGAAATTCAAAAAACCAGCAACTTCACACGGGCGTGTGGAAATTCCACACGGCCGTGTGAAATCCCGATTTCAGCCGATTTAAACCACGACTCAACATTATAAAAGCCCATTTTGGAGATTATTTTAGGATCTTTTGGCTCTTCTTTGCCCCAACTTCTAGAGAGGCGCAGCTAGAGTTTGAAGAGGACTTCATGGAGGTTTGGAGCGCGTCATCGGCGTCGATATCAATGTCCGACAGCCACATAAGACCACGGCCACATCGCACATAAGGGGGTTTTTACCTATGCATTCAAATTATGTTCTTTTTATTATTTTGATGGATTTGTATAGCTCCATGAGGAGTTAAATCGCTTGTGGGTATTCGGACTTGTAAACCCTAGGATTATTATGTTTCTTTGACATTGCTATTATGCTTTTCCATTATTGATGAATAAAATTGAGTTTCAATCTTAATTTCTTCTTGTTATTGTTTTCCCTTAGCTGTGATAGTAGGGTTGAGAACAATCTAGGTTATCCTTTGGAGGTGTGACAACTCCTATAGTGTTAGACTACTTAGAATTGAATAGGGTTGAGAGGGTGAGCCGTGAGGTAGCAGAAAATCCCCTTTCCCCTGCGATGTGATTTTCCCTACCTCCATGTTCCATGATTTATTCGCGGTTGAGATAGAGTTAGGTGCTAGGAGATAAACTCCCCTAGGACTTCGTTGTGCGAACAACCAAGTGAAGGGTTGAAGTGAATCTTAGTGCCGTGACTTAATTTAGACTAGGGTTCTCTCACCTAGACCAAAGGGTTAGAACTACATATACGAGCAGGGTTAGTCACTAGGAATCCCTAGAACTTAAAGAAATTGCACATAGTGTGAGGCTTAGGTAGATAGACTCCTTAGGGCTTAGTTGACAGGTCAACGAGAGTCAAGGGTCGTAGTGAAACCTAATGTCTGGGCATAGTATTAGGGTTAGTCACGGTTGACCTTAGATTTGGGACCGTGTGTTTAAGGATCTCCTTGACTCAATTAACATCAATAGGAGGGTATAATAGCATTGTCTTGCACTAGAAGCATAAGTCCTAGGAGTAGCTTGTCCGGGTACCCATCTTTATTCATTGCTTGTCCTACTCTCATACTTCTACTTGCACCCTCTTACCTTCCACAATTCTATTTTAATTGTTGTTTTTATTAGTTTTGTTCACACTCACTCATTGATTTCTTTCCACACATCACATTAACTACATAGTGAATACCTATATCTAAAATCCCTATTCCCTGTGGATACGACTACCCACTCACTAGGGCATTTTATTACTTTGACAACCCGTGCACTCTCGGGCCCCTGTCACTAATCCTAATGAAGTGTCCCTTATTCTAAAGGATGATTAGATGGATTCTCAACCCTAGTGTCACTCTAAGGAAAAATCATACAAGTGCAAACAAGATTGAAACTCTATTAAAAACTCAAGTAAAGAAACAAAGTAATAGTCAATTAAACAAAGAAACAAAACCTAGGGTTATATGTCCAAGTACCGAAAAGAGTTTAGACCTCCATGGAGGAATACATCTTCAAGAAAGAAATCGAATGATAACGCAAATATTCCATAAGGAAAACTCCCACTATTCGTGCGATGATGATCTTCAAGGCCAGTCCTTCCTCCTCCAATGACTCCTCCATCAAGCCTAGGGCACACTCTGGCGAAACAAGGCCATCGGAAGCTTCCCTAATAAGTTTCTTCAAAAGGTAGTTTATGTCGATGGTCGGACTGATGTACCAGAACCTTGCAAAAACCATTTCCTAGACCATACCGCAGCCTTCTCTAAAGATAGGAAAGAAAGTCCCATAAAAACAGTTCAACTTTCATATTTATAATTTAAAATCGAGCATCTATACTGGCTTTCACAAGGCTACATAGCAGTGTGGAATTTCCACACAGGGCCCTCACATGGCCATGTGGAGTAAGCACATGGCCGTATGTTTTCTCTGGAATCTTCACTTGAGTAATTATGTTACAAACACGGCCGTGTGGATTCTCTGTAATTCCACACTTTGCAAAATTTTGCTGCAGGCTTCATTTCTCTATTCCTCAAGGCCACCTAAGCTGGCACATGCCCGTATGGTAGACTCTGTGACATTTCTAACCTTCAATTTCATTGGAGACAAGCTTGGTCATAAGAGTGTGACTGCCCTATGTGCCTTTCCAACTCTCATTTGTCTTGAAAATCATTAGAAGTCGGCATACACCCCCATGAATGTGATATTCAAGAGACTCCAAATTGGTGCTCCATAGTCTATTTTTGCTCTTTTCTTCCTTAAGGTGCCTTCACAAGCCTGTGCAAATAAAAGAACATGAACACACACACATGAGTCATAAAAACTGATAAAAGTAATACTTATTGTAAATAAAAGCTATCCAATAATATGCATAAACATGCACTCATCATTTACCCATATCTTTGATCAGGCTAGATATTAGAAGAACAACTACTATTGAGACCTTTTTCTAGTCCATGTGGATTCAACTACCCGATCCTTTCGAATACACTTTACTAAATCTCACAACCCTTGAACTTGCAATACGTGATAAGTGCTTGTGTTATAATAATGCGAAGTGTTATTGTCTTACATTGAGCATTACTTTTATCATATTTTATCACTAATTTGTGTGTATTTGTGTTTTTTTATGCATTATAGGGTTGTGGAGCCAATTTGGAGAAAAAGAACCAAAGTTAGGTCATGTTAACAATTGTTGGGGAGTTTTCAAACCAAGCAAGGAATAAGGCATGAGTTTAGACTAGTGGATTTATGCCAACCTCCTTTCGAGGGGCACAAAGGCAGTCACAGTCACAATAAGTCTAACTCGTGTAGCATAGGAGAACTTTGCCAATGAGGAGAATTGAAGCAATTGACATGATCTACCATTGATTGTGTGCCCAATTCAATAGTCTCGATGAAGAACGATGAAATCAGGAACATTTGACGTGCATACTCTAGTAGTTACTGTAGTAATTCACTGTAACAATTCACTGTAGCAATCTACTCTTCATTGCACCAGGAAATTGAATTCAGAAAATTAACACGGACTTGTGAAATCCTGATTCCAGCCGATTTACAGCCGCGACTCAGGACTATTTAAAGGCTTTTTGGGGACTTTTTCTGGATCTTTTCACCTATTTTATGAAGGGTCATGGCTAGGGTTTGTAGAGGACTTTGTGGAGGATTGGAGAGCACCATCAGCATCAACATTGAAGCTCGTCAGAAGATAGCTATTGGGGGAACTTTCGTCGGCACTGATCCGGTAAGGTGTGCTCGAGGCTTGACGAGTAGCTTGGTGAAGGGACAAAGTGGACGCACAAGACCACAGCTACGCTACACAAGGGGGTTTTCATCTATGTTTAGCTTTCTTGTTTATTCATACACATTGATGGATTTGTATAACTCCATGAGGAGCTAAACCCTTTCTGGGTATTCGGACTTGTAAACCCTAGGATGATTTTGTTTCTATGACATGTTATTATGCTTTCTTAATTGATGAATTTAATTGAGTTCCAATCTTGATTGCGTATTGTATTGATTTACCCTTAGCTGTGACACTAGGGTTGAGAATCATATATGTTATCCTTTGGAGGTGTTGCAACTCTTATAGGGTTAGACTACTTGAGATTGAGGAGGGTCGAGAGGGTGAGTCGTGAGGTAGCGAAACGTCCTTTTTCCCCTCAAGTGTGATTTTCCCTGCCTCCGCATTCCAAGAGTTCTTAATGGTCAAAATAGAGCGAAGTTCTAAGAGATGAACTCCCCAGGGGCTTAGTTGCACGAGCAACAGGGTGAAGGGTTGTAGTAAATCCTAGTGTTGGGGCTTAATTGAGACTAGGGTTTTTTCACCTGGACCAAAGTGTTAGAGCTACACTTAGGAACAAGGTCTATCACTTGGAATCCCTAGAACATAATGTAGTTCCACGTAGTGTGAGGCTTAGGAAGATCTACTCCCCTAGGACTTAATTGACACGTCAACAAGAGTTAAGGGTCGTAGTGAAACCTAATGCCAGGGCATAATGTTGAGCTTAGTCACGGTTGACCTTAGATTTGGGACCATGTGATTTATGATGTCCACGACTCATTAAACATTAATAGGAGAGCATAATACTTAGTCCGGCACTGGAACATTAATCATAGGGGTAGCATGTCCGGATACCTTACTTTACATATTGATTGTTCCTCTCTTTTACACTTTTGCTTCCACACTCCTGTCTTCCATATTTCTCTTTACTTTCTTATTGCTCTTTATTCTTTGCATACACTCATTGATCTTGTTCTCACTTTCTGTACCTCGCACTACCTAATTAGCAAACTCTTGTGTCTTTGATCCCTACTCCCTATGGATTCGACTATCCTCTCACCGGGGTACTATTATTACTGTGACAACCCGTGGACTTTCAGGCTCCTGTCAGTACGCAAGGAGCATATCAGTGTAGTAAAATCAAAATTTGTTGCAGCAAAACTAGAACATGTTTAGATAGATGTACCGTGAGTGGAGGTATTTGAGGATGATGTTGTAGTCTCGAATGCCACTTGATTGACTAGGTCAAAGTTCTCAGTGTCAAGAAGAGGAATGTCAAGAGGAGGAGCAGCAAGATGAGGAAAATGATGATGATGGCCTCCACTTATAGATCTACGTTCTCATTTGTGCTTGTACACATTACGATAATTATTACTATTTATGTTATATTTTATTAAAGATTTTGGGATTATTACTTTCATATTAAAATTTTTATTTTTAGCCAACTTAGAATGTTAACATTACTAGTAGCTAGATAAATATTTAAAATATACAAAAATTAATTTTAATAATAAAAGAAATTGTAAGGGATTTGCAACGGAAATTCAATGAATTTGTCATGTATCGCTATTTGAAATTTGTAACGGAATTGTCATGGAATATTTCAACAATAATGTACCAAATTTGTTACAGACTGCGATGCAAATTCGTTACAAAGTCGCAATGAATTTGCAAGAGATTTGTCATAGATTGTCCAATATCATTGTAAATCTATTGCAACTTTACAATGGATTTGTCACAGATTTAAAAAGTCTCTTGCAAGAACCTTGCAAATTTGTAATGGCTTTACAACAGATGTTGCTATGGATTTGTTGCAAAATCTATTACAAATCCACTACAAGTTTCCAATAGATTTACAATGGAACCATTGCAAATTTGTCACAAATACATTGCAAAATTTACAAATAGATTCCTTCCCATCTCAAAAAAATTTGTGACGGGAAAAAAGTGACGCCTACAATTAGTCGCAAATCGGTTGCAAAATAGAATTTTTGTAATTTTTCCATTAAAATCTGTAATTTTTGTAGTGATATTCTGGTTATCCATGTAAGTGTTTGTTGTTGCCTTTGTACTAAGAGAGTAATTTATCAATTCAAAGTAGTCAGAAAACTTGTGCCAGACTTGTTGCATTGAGAATACTATCACTCAGTCATATATTGTTGCATATGTAAAGCAACATTTTACTCTTCCATCCCAGCTAAGACACCAAATCTATTGCCTCCATCTAATTTTCATGTCCATGTAAAATTGATTTAAGCTTCTCTTCACATGTAAAGGTTGTGTCCATTCTTCTCAATGATGGCAGAGGGTCGATGTTAAGGATTTCAGAGCGAATTATCCCAAATGCTGCATCATCTAGGCTTATCAAACAGTTGATGGAGCTTTAGAAAGGTTCACAAAATTTGTCAGGACAGTATTTCTAAACCTAGCTATTGTTTGATGAAGGAATGTGGAGAAAAGTGTTCTCTCATTAATCATCTAACTAATGAGAGAAAACTCCATCTAACTAATTACATTAACTAATTACATTAACATATATGCTAAGCCTAGAAGTTTAAAATAAGAGAAAACTCCATTCAAAACAAGATAAAACTCCATCTAACTAATTACATTAACATATATTTACTTTCAAATATTACTAATAAAAAAAAAATTGCCACGTGGGAAACTATCTAAGTTGGTGGTGAAGTTCTAAAATACAATGCATTTAACTATTGGTATGGTGTAAGGATTACATAAGTAAATAACCCAAATCATTAACTTTAAAAGCATATTGACTATTGAGTGTTCCAAATATAGTTTGTGCACTATCCAAATAAATTACAAACTCAATTTAATGTATTTTTTTTTAATAAAAGAATTGCATCAATTACTAGCTATTAGTTACTCAAGTGATACTTATTTCATTACTTAAGCTCATGCATCATCTAAATTAATTTTGTATTGATGTTTTGTTTACAATTTTATGTACTTATTGATAAGTAAGTCTATCACTTTCCCCAAATGAAGTAAAAATGTAGAAAAAAGATGGACATTTTTTACAACATAACACTCCAACTGATCATTTCTAATAATGATTATTTGACTTTGCCACACAAAGATTTATATGAGCCCAACCGAAATAAGTCAACAAAAAAAAAAAACTCAAAAAATTAATGGTTTTTTTTTCATGGACTCCTAATAATATAATTAAAGTTGAGGGTAGCGTAGAGACTCTTCGCTTTTATCTTGATCCCTAATCTTCTCAATGATATATATGTATATATATATATAATACCCATAACTATACATTTATGTATACAACTAAACAAATATAAAAATGGTGAAGTACCCAAAAAATCCCTCAAAAGTTTTCATAATCCCATTTAATCCCTGAAAGTATTGAGTTTTCTCATAGGTCCCTCTTTTTTCTTTTATTTACTTTTCAGCCCAATCGCAGTTGGTGGAGAAAACAGAGTTGTTTTATGCGTTAGGAAAGTACATTAATGCCCCTGGCCTTTAAACGTCTAAGACGCATTTATTTCCCATCCTTTCAACCGACTAAAATGACAATAATATCCTTGCTTTTTCCTTGGGAACAACTTGCGAGGACAGTTGGCACAGTGAATCATTGCGATTCGCAGCGGAAACCCTACCTTCAACAAAATGCCGCAACCTTTCTCCTTCTTCTTATTATGGTGAAGCCGTTGAAATCCTCTTTTCAGCTTTCTTCTTTCTTACAAAACCTCATCTTTGAGTTCTCAGGTGACTTCCATCCTTGGTTTTCAGTTGTTCAGGAAGATCTATGATAAGGTCTTCTATGAAAGATTGGAGACTTACCTTAAGGATAAAAGACGGCACAAAGATGAGAAGATATACTTGATTGACATCGAAGGAGGGCTATTTGAGTGACATTCTGTATTTTCTGTATAATATTGTGTGATTCCTTTGTTAATATCGACATTTATGTGTAAAGTTTGTCGCTTTTGTGTGTATAATTTGTGGTTTGTTGTGTATAATGTTATGTTTATCTTTCAGTGATTTACTCTGTGTTTGCATTTTTTACATAGAACAAAAAATGGCAACACCTGTAAATACTCGGTGTTATCTGACCGATGTCATTAGAACGATTTCAGAGTTGAAAAAACAAATAAACAAGAGACGTTAGGAGTTCCTCCATGGAACGGCATTTGCTCATTTAATGGATGTCGCTCTCGTGTTGCAAGAGAAAGGAATTCTCAATGTGGTGTTGTAGGTATACGACGATAATGGCCAAAGGTTTAAGATATGACAACGCATGATCTCGTTCAGAGCAGAAGATGTCGCTCTTATCCTAGGCCTCTGTTGCGATGGAGATACTGTATCCTTCAAGCGTGAGAGGGTCCAAGAAGAATTTGAGAAGACTTTTCTGCATAAAATACACAATCATCACGGTGATACAGCTAAAGATAACCTACACATAATTCTATGCAGCAAACATAGTGATGAGGAGACCTTTGTCAAGCTTTTGGTAGTGTACTTCATAACGACGATCCTGTTCCTTAACACTTGTCTGAATATGCCATCATTCATAGCAAGGTATGCCAATGATCTGGGGTCACTCAGCTATTACTCCTGGGTGCATACTACTCACAAGTGGCTGATGATCGATATCCCTGTGACAACCGCCCGTGTCCAACTTCGGTGTAAAGTAAAGTGCACTACTGCAGGGTATTTGAAAGGTTTCTCTATTGCTCTGATCATTTGGTTTTATGAGGTAATGAGCAGTGTAAAGAAACAACAATTATGGAAGACACCCCGTATAATGTGTTACGTGTAGTCCACTTTCATAAAGGCAGCGTCTATCAACTCGCTATCAAAATCAATCATAGGAAAGCAAATAAGATATTCCTCATGGTGTGTAAAATGTTTGCTAATTTCGAGGAATGAGTTATTTCCTGTGTAGAATACTATTTTACTATGTATAATATAGTGTTCCTATGTATTTTATTACCTTTGTGTGCATAATATTTTATTCTTGTGTAGAAAATAAAAGTTCCTGTTTATGGTTTACTATTTCTTGTGTGTATTATAGAATTACTGTGTATAATATGCTAACATTATAATTGTTGCATTTTTGCTTAGCAGTTCTCCAAGCTTCTGCCGGCTAACAATGAACAGAATGCGTTAGTTGGTAGTATCAAGCATACCTAGAAATAAACTCCTGTCAGATTGTCTGAACCGGGTGGTTCCAAGAGGAAGTACCGATAACCAACCAGGTCCCCGACCTCTGGGAAAAAGCCAATAGCTAAGCTAGCAAAGAAGCGAGCTCAAGATCAACCAACTCTGAGAAAATTGGCCACCAACAGTCGTCAGTTGGGAGGACGAAGGAGGCTACACAAGGTGACAATGAAATATGGCAGTCATTGTAATAAGTCTTAACAAAGTTCGTGCACTGCAAGCTCTTATAGATAAGCTTGACCTTGAAGATGCAAAGCAAAAAAGGGCAGACTCACAGTCCCCGCCTTTGGATTCGGCCATCACTGTGACCGAAACGAATATCGGTCGACCTCCTTCGTCAAGTCCGTCCACTATTTCTTGCATTAGGTTCACACAGGTAGTACGTTTTGGGAGATGCGAAGTATACTAGCAATGAGGAAATTCCTGCATAACATGACGACGCTACTGGTGAGGATGTTCATGTTCCACCAACATCTAATCACCAATCCGAGCCAAAAGCTACAACATAGGTCCCCGCAGCTGATCGCTTTGTCTCAAGTGATGAAATTCTTATTCTTGGGCTAGCATGGATGAAATTCTATCTCTTGTCCCCTTTTCGGAGGTCGGCATGGATGAAATTCCATCTTATGTCCCGCCTTCTAAGCCTGGTATGGATAAAATTCCATCTCATGTCCCACCTCCTGAGGTCACACTGGCCACTCAAATTTTGGTAACAGTTGAAGATACAACCCCAAGTGTGTTACGCGACGCATAGTTGTGCAAAACACACATCGAAGCAGTCTATCTCCGAAGAAAGTTCCACTAAAATGAGCCAAGTGAAGAAGACACCTCCAAAGTGGGCTCAGCTGAAAAGAGCCCCACTGAAAAAAAGCTCCAACTATCATGCCTTGTCCAGCGGGTCCCTGACAGAGGCCCGAAAATGCACGGATTATCACAGTAATAATAGTACCCCGGTAAGAGGGTAGTCGAATCCACAGGAAATAGGGATTTAAGACACAAGAATTCACTATTTAGCTAATGCGTTGTGCGAAGAGTGAGAATAGAATCAATGAGTGAGTGCCAAAGTAATTTTAAAGAAACAAGAGATAAAGAGAAGGATGGAAGGTAAGAGAGTGCAAGTAAGAGTAAATAGAGAAGGACAATCAATGAGTAAAGTAGGGTACCCAGACAAGCTACCCCTATGACACGACCCCTTGCGTGTATCCCGCAAGTGCACGGGTTTGTCGAAGTAATAAAATTTACCCTGTTGAGAGGATGGTTGAATCCACAGGGAATAGGGATTTAGAATACGAGATTTCACTAATTAAGCTATGAAGTGTATGGAAAAGCAATATCTGGATCAATGAGTGAATGTCGAACCAAACAGAATAAAAGACAAGAAATTTAATAGAAAGATGGAAGATCAGAAAGTGCAAGTAAAAGAGAATAGAGAGGACTAGCAATGAATGAAATAGGGTATCTGGACAAGGTACCTCTAGGATCTATGCTTCTAGTGCAAGACTATGCTATTATACTTTCCTATTGATGTTAATTGAGTCGAGGAAATCCTTAGACTCACGGTCCCAAACCTAAGGACAGCCGTGACTAACCCCATCATTATGCCCCGGTATTAGGATTCACGTCACCCTTCACTCTGTCGTTCGCACGACTAAGCCCCAGGGGAGTATATCTACCTAAACCTCACACTACGTGGGATTGCTTTAAGCTCTAGGGATTCCTAGTGGTAAAACCTGTTCCTATGTGTAGTTCTAACCCTTTGGTCCAGGTGGAAGAACCCTAGTCTAGATTAAGCCCAAGCGTGTAGGATTCACTTCAACCCTTCACTTTGTTACTTGCATAACTAAGCCCCAAGGGAGTTTATCTGCCTAGCACTTCACTCTATTTCGACCGCTATGAAATCAAGGAAACGAAGGTAGGGAGAAACCACGTCGGAAGGGAAAGGGGTATATCGCTATCTCACAACTCTCCCTCTCAACTCTCTTCAATCCTAAGTAGTCTAACCCTCAAAGAGTTGTCACACCTCTAAGGGGTAACCTAAATTGTTCTCAACTCTAGTGTCACATCTAAGGGAAAACATTAACAAGATGAAATTAAGATTCAAACTCAATTTTTATTCATCAATAATGGAAAAGCATAATAACAAGTCAAAGAAACATAAAAACCCTAGATCTTACAAGTCTGAATACCCACAAGGGGTTTAGGTCCTTATGGAGCTATACATGTTCATCAAAATAGAAAAGAAAGTACAAATCAAAGACATTGATGAAAACCCCCTTGTATATGGTGTGGCCGTGGTCTTGTGCGTCCGTCGAACGTCGGTGACGATGCCGATGACGCGCGCTAAACCTCCACGAAATCCTCTCCAAAACCCTAGCCGCACTCCCCAAGTTGAGGAGAAAGATAGGTCAAAAGATCTCCCAAAAGGTCTCCAAAATCCCCTTTTATAATGTTGAATCGCGGCTTTAAAATCGGACTTATCGGGGGCTTCACACGGCCGTGTGGAATTTCCACACGCACGTGTGAAGTTTCTGTCTGGCTGAAAAATCGATTCACACGGCCGTGTGGAATTTCCACACGCCCGTGTGAATTCTCTGAAACCCTGATTTTCGGCAAAAATTGAACAGTAGCTTGCTATAGTGTTTTGCTACAGTAACAAACTGCAGTGCTGCTACAGTATCTTGACGAAATGCTCCCGGATCCGTTGTTCTTTATTGAGGCCATTGGTTGGGCACACAAACAATGGTAAGTCGTGCTGATTACTTCAAGTCTCATTCTTTGTGAAGTTCTTCTAAGGTACACGAGTTAGACTTGTTGTGAATGTGACTGCCTTTGTGCCCCTCCAAAGGAGGTTGGCACACACTCACAAGTCAAGCTCGTGCCTTATTCCTTACTTGGTCTGAAAACTTTCCAACATCGGCGAACACGACCTAATTTCGTTCTTCTTCTCCAATTTACCTCCACAAACCTTAAATGCATACTATTTAGTGATAAAATCTGATAAAATGTATGCTCATTGTAAGATAATAACGCTTTCCATTACTATAACACAAGCACTCCTACGACTTATGCTTCTAGTGCAAGACAATGCTATTATACTATTCAATTGATAATTAACGAGTCGAGGATATAATTAAACACACGGTCCCAAACCTAAGGTCAACCATGACTAACCCCAACACTATGCCCCGTCATTAGGTTTCGCTACGACACTTGACTCTTGTTAACCTGTCAACTAAGCCCTAAGCCCTAGGGGAGTTCATCTTCCTAAACCTCACACTACGTGGGATTGCTTTAAGTTCTAGGGATTCCTACTGATAAACCCTGTTCCTATGTATAGCTCTAACCCTTTGGTCCAGGTGAAAGAAACCTAGTCTCAATCAAACCCTAGTACTAGGATTCACTACAACCCGTCACTCTATTACTCGCACAACTAAGCCCCAGGGAAGTTTATCTCCTAGCACTTAGCTCTATTTCGACCGCTAAGAACTCTTGGAACACAGAGGTAGGGAGAATCACACCGTAGGGGAAAGGGGACGTTTCGCTACCTCACGACTCACCCTCTCAACCCTCTCCAATCTTAAGTAGTCTATGCTATGGTTGACAAGGGTCTATGAGCATGTTAGAAGCAAAATATTATGCACAGCGGATAACAAACAAAACTATCATGGACCCTAGCATGCAATGGTAGGGAATAAAGATATAAAAATCTAAAATAAAATAAAATACAATTCCAAGGGTGAAGTCAAAAAAGGGACTGCATATACGTGACTCCCCTCTACTCTCACGCACACACAAGCCGGAAACAATCCGGTATGGATTGCTAGTATCCAACGATAACTCTTATCGAGAAATATGAATAGCAATTGAAAAAATAGGTTTAGAGATCTAAAAATACGAAATAAAATAAAATATTCTATTGTATTTTTCAATCCCAAAACTTAATTGTAAACATTTGTAAGGAATTGTAAATCCAAAACCGACACTCGGCGAATGTCTCACATGTGAGAATCTTTGAGAAAAATTCCACAGCCATTATGAACTAATCTCAAAAGGCTCTCACTCTGGTGATCTCCATTGATGATAAAATATCAATGAAAAGGCCGGCGGTGAATTAACATACATGAATAAACAAGAAATATCAAAAGGGTTGTCGACCTATACCTTCACCGGAGCCGAGTAGTGGCAATCCAGATGGAGTAAACTTTCTCCAAAAGGGAAAAAGGCAGACAACACCTTTGCGAGGGATGACGGCGACCAACAATTGGACCCGGTGACCTTAGGTTTGGGACCGTGTGATTTAGGATGTCCATGACTCATTAAACATCAATAGGAGAGCATAATACTTAGTCCTGCACTAGAACATTAATCCTAGGGGTAGCTTGTCCGGATACCCTACTTTACATATTGATTGTTCCTCTCTCTTACACTTTTGCTTGCACTCTCCTGCCTTCAATATTTCTCTTTATTTTCTTATTGCTCTTTATTTCTTTGCATACACAAATTAATCCTGTTCTCACTTTTTTTACCTCGCACTAGCTAATTAGCAAACTCTTGTGTCTTTGATCCCAACTCCCTGTAGATTCGACTACCCTCTCACCGGGGTACTATTATTACTGCGACAACCCTTGCACTTTTGGGCCCCTATCAATTTTTCCTTAGCCATGTGACCAGTGCTTGTGTTATAGTACCGCGAAGCGTTATTATCTTACAATGAACATATCTTTTACCATATTTTATCACTAATTTGTGTGCTATTGTGCATTGTAGGTTTGTGGAGCTAATTTGAAGAAAAGGAACGAAGTTAGATCGTGTTCGCCGTTATTGGGGAGTTTTTGGACCAAGCAAGGAACAAGGCATGAGCCTAGACTTGTGAGTGTGTGCCAACCTCCTATGGAGTGGCACAAAGGTAGTCACATTCGCAATAAGTCTAACTCATGTAGCTTAGGAGAACTTCACCAAGAAGGAGATTTAAAGCAATCGGCACGATCTACCATTGATTGTGTGCCCAATTCAATGGCCTCGATGAAGAACAACGAATTCGGGAGCATTTCGGCGAGTACTGTAGCAGCACATGCAGCAAATTACTGTAGTTAAAACTGTAGCAAGTTACTGTTCACCTTCAGCCAAACTTCAGAAAACCAGAGAGTTCACATAGGCGTGTGGAAATTCCACATGGCCGTGTGAAATCCCAATAAGTCTAATTTTGAAGCCACGACTCAACATTATAAAAGCCCGATTTGGAGACTTTTCACATATCTTTTGACCTAACTTTCTCCCCAACTTCTGGAGAGTGCGGCTAGGGTTTCGGAGAGGACTTTGTGGATGTTCGGAGCGCGTCATCGGCATCGTCACTGACATCCGGCGGCCACACAAGACCATGGCAACATCATACGCAAGGGTGTTTTCATCAATGCCTTTAGTTTGTTCTTTCTTTTATATTTTAATAAACATGTATAGCTTCATTAGGAGCTAAACCCCTCGTGGGGCTTCGGACTTGTAAACCCTAGGATTATTATGTTTCTATGACATTGCTATTATGCTTTTCCATTATTGATGAATAAATTCGAGTATCAATTTTAGTTATCTATTGCAATTGTTTTCCCTTAGCCGTGACACTAGGGTTGAGAACAATCAAAGTTGTCCTTTGGAGGTGTACCAACTCGTATACGATTAGACTACTTAAGATTGAAGAGGGTTGAGAGGGTGAGTCGTAAGATAGCGAAGCGTCCCCTTTCCCCTCAGGTGTGATTTCTCCCTACCTCAGTATTCCTTGATTTCTTAGCGGTCGAGATAGAGTGAAGTGCTTGGTAGATAAACTACCCTGGGGCTTAGTTGCATAAGCAACAGAGTGAAGGGTTGACGTGAATCCTAAGCACTGGGGCTTAATCTAGACTAGAGTTCTTCCACCTAGACCAAATGGTTAGAACTATACATAGGAATAAGTTTTATCACTAGGAATCCCTAGACCTTAAAGCAATCCCATGTAGTGTGAGGTTTAGGAAGAAAGACTCCCCTGGGGCTTAGTTGACAAGTCAATGAGAGTCAATGGTCGTAGTGAATCCTCATGCCGGGGCATAGTGTTGGGGTTAGTCACGGTTGACCTTAGGTTTGGGACCGTGTGTTTAAGGATATCCTCGACTCAATTAACATCAATAGGAAAGTATAATAACATAGTTTTGCACTAGAAGCATAAGTCCTAGAGGTAGCTTGTCCGGATAACCTATTTCATCCATTGCTAGTTTTCTCTATTCACTTCTACTTGCACTTTCTTGCCTTCCATCTCTCTATTTAATTTCTTGCCTTTTATTATATTTGCTTCCATATTCACTCATTGATTCTATTATCACTTTTTCATACACTGCATAGCTAAATAGTAAAATCTCGTGTCTTAAGTTCCTATTCCCTATGGATTCTACTACCCACTCACCAGGGCAAATTTATTACTTCGACAAGCCCGTGCACTTGCGGGATACATGCAAGGGGTCCTGTCACCATGACACTAGGGTTGAAAATCATCTATGTTATCCTTTGAAGGTGACAACTTCTATAGGATTAGACAACTTGAGATTGGAAAAGGTCGTGAGGGTGAATCGAGAGGTAGCGAAACGTCCCCTTTCCTCTTCGGTGTGATTTTCCTACCTCCATGTCCAAAGAGTTCTTTGCGGTCAAAGTAGAGTGAAGTGTTAGGAGATGAACTCCCCTTGGGCTTAGTTATGAGAGCAACAGAGTGAAGGATTATACTGAATCCTAGCGCTGAGGTTTAACTAAGACTATGGTTCTTTCACCTAGACTAAAGGGTTAGAACTATACTTAGGGACAAGGTCTGTCACTTGGAATCCCTAGAACCCCAAGCAGTTCCACATACTATGAGGGTATAGGAGATGGACTTCCTGGAGCTTAGTTGAGTGATCAACAGAGTGAAAGGTTGTATTGAATTCTAGTGCCAGAGCATAGTGTTGGAACTAGTCACGGCTGACCTTAGATTTTGGATCGTGTACTTTACGATTTTTGATAAGTGCTCATGTTATAATAATGCGAAGTGTTATTATCTTATAATGAGCATTACTTTCATCAGATTTTATCACTAAATAGTGTACATTTGTGTGCTTTTGTGCATTGTAAGGTTGTGAAGCTAATTTGGAGAAAAGGAGCAAAGTTAGATCGTGTTCGCCGTTATTGGGGAGTTTTTGGAACAAGCAAGGAACAAGGCACGAGTGACACGACCCCTTGCGTGTATCCCGCAAGTGCATGGGCTTGTCGAAGTAATAAATTTACCCCGGTGAGTGGGTAGTCGAATCCACAGGGAATAGCTATTTAAAACACAAGATTTCACTATTTAACTATGCGGTGTACGAAAAGAGAGAATAGAATCGATGAGTGAATATGAAAATAATTAAAAGGAGATGAGAATTTAAATAGAAAGATGGTAGGTAAGAAAGTGTAAGTAGGAGTAAATAGAGAAGGACTAGCAATTGATGAATATGGTATCCGGACAAGCTACCTCTAGGATTTATACTTCTAGTGCAAGACTATGGTATTATACTTTCCTATTGATGTTAATTGAGTCGAGGATATCCTTAAACACACGGTCCCAAACCTAAGGTCAACCGTGACTAACCCCAACACTATGCCCCGGCATTAAGATTCACCACGACCCTTGACTCCCGTTGACCTGTCAACTAAGCACCAGGGGAGTCTTTCTTCCTAAGGCTCATACTACATGTGATTGCTTTAAGCTCTATCGATTCCTAGTGACAAAACCTGTTCCTATGTATAGTTCTAACCCTTTGGTCCTGGTGGAAGAACCATAGTCTAAATTAAGCCCCAGTGCTTAGGATTCACGTTAACCCTTCACTCTGTTGCTCGCGCAACTAAGCCCCAGGGGAGTTCCTCTCCTAGCACTTTACTCTATCTCGACCGCTAAGAAATCATACGATACGGAGGTAGGGAGAATCTCACCGGAGGGGAAAGGGGATGTTTCGCTACCCCATGACTCACCCTTTCAACCCTCTTCAATCTTAAGTAGTCTAACCCTATAGGAGTTGTCACACCTACAAAGGATAACCTAGATTGTTCTCAACCCTAGTGTCACGGCTAAGGGAAAACAATTGCAAGAGATAATTAAAATTGAAACTTGAATTTATTCATCAATGATGCAAAAGCATAATAGCAATGTCATAGAAACATAATAATCCTAGGATTTATAAGTCCGAATACCCATGAGGTGTTTAGCTCCTCATGGAGCTATACAAATTCATCAAAGTACGAAAGAAAGTACAAATTAAAGGCATTGATGAAAACCCCTGATAAGTGTCTAAATGTATGTGTTTTAACATACATATTTTGTTCACTTAGCATGTGTTTTTATATGAATGGATGCCCGTTTTATGCTTAATTGAGCATTATTTATGTTGTAGGGCATGGAGGAGCCATGAGGAACATGATAATACGATTTGGGCGAAAAAAGGATGAAGAATCAGGGTGCTGGAGTACTGCAGCATACGGGGCCGTATAAGGGGCCGTGAGCATCAAAAGACAGTAGTTTTCAACTAGCCCTCACGGCCCCCTATCCACCCCGGGATCCATTCATCCACCCCGGGATGCACCCCCACATGAGACAGGTTTTGCCCTATTTTTGCCTATCTATCCACCCCGGGATGGATCTATCCACCCCGGGATCCTGCGGGAGTATTTATAGAGGTTTTTAGGGCACACAAAGGGGACTTCTTGGCCGGCATCTAAAGGAAAGAAACGAAGAAATCTTTGAAGAGACGACGATTTGGAGCCAAGGAAGGAGGCAAGAACATCATTTTGAAGGGGAGAAGCTTCACCATCAAGGAGGCAAGGATCCAAGACAAGGGGAAGCGTCATTCGGCATCTCTTGGACGGAGGAAAGCGTCATTTGGCCGGACCTCCACCTCCTCCTTCATCATTTCATCTAGGGAGTGTCATTTATGAGCTTTTTAAGTGATTTACTTTGTATTTTTGTTGTTACTTGCTTGATGGCACACTAGACCCCCAAGGCCACCGGATGTTGGTGAACCTTGGGGGGTTTATCATGTATTTTGGATGATCTTTACTTAATTGCAAGCTTGGTTTGGTTTAAGATTTAGTTCATTGTGCCTCATGTCTAGAACTACCACATGGAGAGATCCGTAGTTCTTTCTTGAATTATACACGTAGACGTGACCTACTCACGTGTATTAGGTCATTAATGAATTAAAAGGGGTTACTTGTATTGGCACACCGAGAAATTGGGTGTCGATAGCCCTCCGAGTTTTAAGGATAGACTAGGGTTTAGTGTATCCTTATTTTGGGATCTCCTTATACTTAATGCAATCGTAGGGATGTTGGTTAGGAAGAGATTCCAACCAATATCCGTATGGGATTAGGGTTCAATCGCCGAGAAATTGGGGTCGATCTAATCTTGAGATCCTTCGGTCTAAATCAACCAAGCTACCTTTCATCCTTCATCCATGTATCATGATGACCCCTCAAGGGGATCCACATCCATAGGCCTTTACTCTTCATTGTAGCACTTGCAACCACATTGTATGCTTTTAAATTTGTTTAATCATATCGTATTTATCTCTTTGCTTTAGTAGAACAAACATCCATGCTTGTGTTGTTAGGTTAGATAATAGGCGATGGAGGAGTAAGAGTAGCTCCTTAACCCCGTGGAATACGACCCTCGTGCTTTTGTGCGAGGTATTACTTGACGACCCGTGCGCTTGCGGATCGATTCAATCAAGTTTTTGGCGCCGTTGCCGGGGACTTCTAAGGAATACTGAGAAACTTCTAGCTTATTGCTCTAGCCATTCATTTATTTATTGTTCTTTTCTTTTCTTTTGTTTTTGTTTCTTTTGAGCTTAACTTGTTTCATCTTTCTTGATTTGTGCAAGGTACCGTGTATGACACGTGGAAACCCGGCGGACTTAGTTCACCCGGATAGTGAAATTGAGAGGACCTTGCATCGTAGGAGAAGAGAGATTGGTGAAAGTTCGAGTGAGCAAGACATTTTGGTTGAGGATCTATCATCTTCCGTCATGGCCGAGGAGAGACGAACATTGTCCGAATATGAAAGGCCACAATTTACGGGTGAAGAATTTAGTGTCCAAGCACCTAGTGTTGCATCCAACAATTTCGAAATCAAGGCGAGCACTATTGGAATGATCCAAAATTCAGTACAGTTTAATGGTCTCGCAAATGAAGATGCACATGATCACTTGGCCCGTTTTCTCCAAATTTGCTCGACATTCAAGATAAATGGGGTGACGGATGATGCTATTCGATTGCGTCTTTTCCCATTCAGTCTTAGGGACGCGGCCTACCGATGGCTCACATCTCTACCGCCGGGGTCAATCAAGACGTGGAAAGACATGGTCGAGAAATTTCTTGGGAGATACTTTCCTCCTAGCAAAGCGGCAAGATTAAGGCAAGAAATTTCAGCCTTTAAGCAAGGAGAGTCCGAAAGTTTATTTGAAGCCTACGAGAGATTCAAGGACCTTCTTCGAAGATGCCCTCACCATGGGTTTGCTTCATGGATGCGGGTACAAATTATATACAATGGGCTGAATTATGCCACCCGCCAACTCATTGACGCCGCGGCAGGTGGATCACTTAGCAACAAGTACCCTGATGAGGCCGAGCAACTACTTGAGTCCATGGCAAGCAACGAATCTCATTGGGCCTCGAGAGGAACACCACAAAAGGGGGCCGGGATATATGAAGTTAAGGCCGATGATGCTTTAGCCGCAAAGGTTGAGATGTTGTCTAGGAAGATTGATATGCTCATGGGTAGCAATTCCAAGTCAGAAACTGTCATGAGTTGTAGCACTTGTGGAGGTGGACATGTCACCAATCAATGCCCTATTGCTAGCTCCTCTGTGGCACCTATTGAGACAGTTGACTATATTGGGGGCCCAAGACCACAAGGAAACCCTTACAGCTCCACATACAATCCGGGGTGGAAATATCACCCAAATTTTTCTTGGAATCAAGGACAACAACAAAAGGGTGGCCCCCCTCAGAATCCTCAAGCACAGCCACCTTTGCAAGAGAAGAGATTTACCACCGAAGATGTACTTGCCAAGTTCATGATTGGCACCGAATCACGATTTAACAGTATAAATTCGCAACTCAGTGACTTTGGGTCCATTATGAGAAACCTTCAAGCCTCGGTGCAATCTCTTGAGCATCAAGTGGGGCAACTTGCCAAGGTAAATGCAGAACGACCCTCGGGAAGTCTTCCTAGTAACACCGAAGAAAATCCAAGGGAGCACCTGAAAGCCATTGCCTTGAGGAGTGGAAAGCAAGTGGAGACAAGGGTCGAAATTAACCCAAGTGTCAAAGATACCGGGATAGCCATTGAGGAAGATCCCCACCCCGCTGAAAAGATTGCTAAGGAGGTTGCTCGAAAGGAAAACAATGAAGCTCACTCTCGGGAACACTCAAAGCCACCGGAGTACAAGCCCCAAATTCCTTATCCGGTGAGATTGAAGCAGGACAAGGAGGATGTCCAATTCAGAAAATTCATCAATATTTTTAAGCAACTCCACATCAATATCCCGATCGTTGAGGCTTTAACACAAATGCCGAAGTACGCCAAGTTTCTGAAAGAGCTCCCCACAAATAAAAGAAAACTTGAAGAAGAAGGCACCGTAGCACTCTCGGGAAATTGTTCGGCCATTTTGGAAAAGAAGCTTCCACAAAAATTGAAAGATCCGGGCAGCTTTATAATCCCATGCGTGCTTGAAGGGGGAGTGAAGGAAAATGCTCTAGCGGATTCGGGGGCAAGCATCAACGTCATGCCCTACACCATGTACTTGAAGCTTGGTTTGGAGGAACTCAGACCTACTAGGATGACTTTGCAATTAGCGGATCGATCAACAAGAAAGCCCCGTGGGATTGTGGAAGACGTGATTGTCCGGGTGGACAAATTGGTGTTTCCTGTAGACTTTGTGATCATGGACATAGATGAAGATGTGGAGATACCTCTGATCCTTGGTCGCCCCTTTCTAACCACTTCTGGAGCTCTCATCGATTTAAAAGGAGGAAAATTGACTTTAAGGGTTGGGGAGGAAGAAGTAATTTACACATTGCCAGCGGCCATGAAACATTCCCTTGATCATGATGACACATTGTACTTTGTTGATGAAACTGATCGGTTAATTTCTACTTGTGTGCAGGAGGTGTTATCATTAAATCCTTTGGATGAATACTTAGAGGAGGTGGAGGACAAAGAACAAGAAGAACCCCGCAATTCCCCTCCAAGTCACAATTTGAAGAAACCAAAGGAGGAAGTGATATGTACCAATGCCAAGGAAAAAGGGAAGAAAGAATCAATGTTGAAGAAAATTTGGAGGGAAGTCCGAGGAAAGAAAAGAAAAGGTACCAACCCTCGTCGTTCAAAGTCTCTAGGAGGGAAGGTAAAGTTCGAACCCCTCTTTCCTCATGAAAAATGTAATGTTTTCTCTTTGATGTCATTGAACTTACCGGGCAATAATTGCAACATTTCAACGGGGACCGGGGGTAACTTCAAGCTCTTCGAACCCCCGTGAGGTAAGTGAGAAGGTACGTCAGGCTCGTGACGTTAAACAAGCGCTTCTTGGGAGGCAACCCAAGTGTTCGGGGGTTTTAAATTCAATTTTCATATTTTAGTTGTTCTTATCTACTTTGCATTGTGCTAGTTTCCTTATGTGTTTTGCATTTGAATAAGTCCATCCTCAAAATCTTTGCTCTCATCATGTGTGTTGTTTTATATTTTTCCTTGTTATGCCTACTTGCTATATTGTCAATTCATGAGTTTATTCGAGTCCTTTGCGTATTTCTTCCGAGTAGGAGGTGTTTTGGATCATGTTATTACTTTCCCGGAGAGTTTGAGATTGCGTTGAGACCCAAAACAAGCTTCCCCAGGTCCTCACGGCCCTGAAGGGGCCGTGAGGGTGGCCGTGAGCTAATCTCCAGTGAAAATACACTAGAGCTCACGGCCCCCCTCACGGCCGTATGGGGGGGCCGTGAGAGCTTGGCAAGGGAATTTTTCATGTGGGCTGGGGGTTTGTACTAGCCTTCACGGCCCCCCTCACGGCCGTGAGAGGGGCCGTGAGGCTCGGCCTAGCATTTTAAACCCTCCCCATTATTTGGCCCTTTAAGTCTTCTTCTCCATTTCCCTTTCATCTCCATCATTTCTCCACTCCTTTTTTCCATCATTTCTCAACCAAATCTCTCCATTTTTCGTTCTAGATCACCTCCTAGACATTTTGTGACCTCGATCTAGTGATTTACCAAGAGTTTCAAGCAAGTTCCACCAAGGATTCACCGGTAAGCTTTTTGGTGCCCTAGATTTCTCTTTCTCATTTTCTCTTGAGTTCATGGAGCTTTTTGGTGGATAAATTCATGCTTTTATCATGTGTTGGTGGTGTGATTGTTGTTTGTTCAATTTCCATTGAATTCTTGTAAAAATTTTTCGATTTTCATGATGGTAATGAAATGCTCCACCATGAATAGTGTCCATACGGCCCCCTATACGGCCGTATGGACCCTATTCATGGCCATTTTTCATTTGTTTCTTGCTTCTTGTGTTATTTTCGGTGTGGTATTGGATTGGTTTAGGCTTGATGAGGATCTTATGTGTTGTAGGGATGCCAAACATCAAGCGGGTTGCTTCAAAACGTCCAAGAGCTTCAACACAAATTCCCGAGGAACCTACATTCTCGCACCCCCTTCACATGGCACATTACGAAATATTGAAGACTAAACCCTTTGGCACCGTCCGACATATTGATTGGAATTTTTTGGAAGAGATTGGAATTGCCGACCAAGTGAGGGAGGTTCTATCTCAAAATGGTTGGGTGAATTTATTTACTATCGACGAACCAACATACCGACAGCTCACTTTGGAGGTTTTGAGCACCTTTGAGGCACAACAAGACCGGCGACGCATCATTTGTCAGAAACAGGGGACTATTCGCTTCCAAGCTTTTGGAAGACTTCGCGAGTTGACTCACGTCGAATTTGCAAGTTACTTGGGGGTCTATGACGAGGAATACATGAACTCCATTCCGATTGGCCAAATCCGGATCGATTTTCCACCGCATGTGAATGCGAATCAATATTGGGCCACCATAGCCTCAGGCGACACTAAAAACACTCGCAAGGCATCCCGGATTGCTGATCCTATCATGAGATATGTACATGCCCTGATTACTCGCTCCATAGGGGGCCGAAAGGATAGTACTGGAGTGGTGTCCAATTCTGATCTACTGATTTTGTTTGGGATTTTTGAGCAGTGCCCCCTTCACCTTGGGCATCTTGTGGTGGAAGCATTTATTCATCACGCACAGTGCGCGCGGTTAGGTGCTATTTTCTTGGGTCCGTACATCACCAGGTTGATTCGCGGTATGAAATTGTTGGACCGCGCTCGTGATATGACGATTGTGGGTGGTGCTGCGGCCCTTGGCGCGAATGTCTTGCTTGCTGTTGGTCTAGTTGAAAAGAGAGGTGCCCGCTACCGACTTTCCCGACAGTCATCGGCCGGGGAGTCCAGTTTGCCAGCAGACACTGACTCCGATCCTGATGACACGCCCACTCCCACTCCTGGCACCACATCATCATCGGGCTTCGAAGCTAGGTTGCGAGGAATGGAGGGCGATATTCAGGCCATCCGTCACGAGCAGCGTGAGATGCGCGGACAGCTGTACCAGATCATAGAGGGTCAGCGCCTGCTCACCGAGGACTTTCGCCAGTTTACCATCTCTGCTCGCGGTTCATCTTCACGGACTGGCACCGCATCCTGCGCCGACACACCTGTCCCACCTGTTATCGACGAGCCGTTTCATCCTTGAGCATGGACACTTATTTCTCTTTTAGCAGCATGTTGTTTCTTTTATTGTTGTTTTCTTTATTTTCTGCATGTGTGTTTGTTTGTTTTGAATAAGTTGGGAAGGGTTATACCCTGAGCAACACTTTGTAGAACTCTGTTTGCTTTTATTTAGTTGTGTGTTTGACCGCTCCCTAGTATTAATCTTTCTTGTTTTATTTTTTTTGGAATGATGGTTTTGCCCTTGCGCTTTGCAGGGCATTGAAGGGAATTTGGTGAGCATCTCCACATTTTGTGGGAGCCGGACCCGACATGTAAAGCTCGCCGTACACTTTTTTTTTTCGGGTCACACTTTGCCATTTTTACCAAATAAACCGGGGAAGTTCGTTTTCACCCTCCTCCTTTGTTATTATTGTGTATATTGCCTCTATTTTCATGATTAGTGTACATTGAGGGCAATGTACAACACTAGGTGTGGGGATGGGTGTATCTACATGTATTAGGTCAACTTTACATGCTAGTGTCATCAATGATGGCTTGTTACTTTCTTGTGAGATTCTTCAAGTGTGAATTAATGATTGATGTGAGTTACATTTTTTCTTGTTGTGCTCTATTGAATCTTGTTTCACCTCTAGTATTGTTCTGTGCACTGAGTCTTTTGTTGATGCCCTGGGAATAGCCTGCTTGACTTTCTTAACTCTCTTGTATGCCTAACACACAAGTTTGAGTACTTAGCCTTAGACTACTAAGTTCTATCCTTCAGTGAACTCTTAAGAACTTCTAAGTCTTATTGAGCTAATCCTAGGTTTGTTACTTGTAGTGCAGTCTAAAGGTGTGATCTAGGGTATGTAAAAAAAAAAAAAAAAAAAAAAAAAAAAAAAAAAAAAGTCTATGTCAGTATTCCTCTGCTAATGGAGCATGAATGCGTCTATGTAGACTGTAATCGAGTAGTTGGGTGACTCTTGTGCCTAACCAGCATGTGCATCCTCCAGAAAGATTTTTGTGCGGTCTACGTTAGGCGGACTCGAAAAAAAAAAAAAAAAAAAAAGTGTTTATACATATAAATAAAAATAACCCTAGTGATCACTTAGAATGCCTACTTGAGTTGAGTTTGTGAGTCGAAATGGGATTTAGTTTCAAGTTGTAGAATTAGAAGGATCTTAATTGTTCATTGGAGTGGCACTTAGCTTTTTAAGACTTAGTACTCTGTACTTGTGGAGTGATTAGCATATAGAGCTGTACTGATTGAAGTCATAGGGCTAGACCATGTCAGGGCAAATGAGATGAAAGATTCACTTACACTGTACAGACATATAAGAGGTGAGACAGGATCTGTTTGTTGTACGTATTGACTGTAACTCAACATCTGTATATCATTTTTCTATACTTGTATAATCTCGTATTTGTTTGAGCCGGAGATGTACATTTAGCCACTTATCATTCCCTTTGTTTTTCATGATTTGTTTGCTTGGGGACAAGCAAACGCTTAGGTGTGGGGATGTTTGATAAGTGTCTAAATGTATGTGTTTTAACATACATATTTTGTTCACTTAGCATGTGTTTTTATATGAATGGATTCCCGTTTTATGCTTAATTGAGCATTATTTATGTTGTAGGGCATGGAGGAGCCATGAGGAACATGATAATACGATTTGGGCGAAAAAAGGATGAAGAATCAGGGTGCTGGAGTACTGCAGCATACGGGGCCGTATAAGGGGCCGTGAGCATCAAAAGACAGTAGTTTTCAACTAGCCCTCACGGCCCCCTATCCACCCCGGGATCCATTCATCCACCCCGGGATGCACCCCCACATGAGACAGGTTTTGCCCTATTTTTGCCTATCTATCCACCCCGGGATGGATCTATCCACCCCGGGATCCTGCGGGAGTATTTATAGAGGTTTTTAGGGCACACAAAGGGGACTTCTTGGCCGGCATCTAAAGGAAAGAAACGAAGAAATCTTTGAAGAGACGACGATTTGGAGCCAAGGAAGGAGGCAAGAACATCATTTTGAAGGGGAGAAGCTTCACCATCAAGGAGGCAAGGATCCAAGACAAGGGGAAGCGTCATTCGGCATCTCTTGGACGGAGGAAAGCGTCATTTGGCCGGACCTCCACCTCCTCCTTCATCATTTCATCTAGGGAGTGTCATTTATGAGCTTTTTAAGTGATTTACTTTGTATTTTTGTTGTTACTTGCTTGATGGCACACTAGACCCCCAAGGCCACCGGATGTTGGTGAACCTTGGGGGGTTTATCATGTATTTTGGATGATCTTTACTTAATTGCAAGCTTGGTTTGGTTTAAGATTTAGTTCATTGTGCCTCATGTCTAGAACTACCACATGGAGAGATCCGTAGTTCTTTCTTGAATTATACACGTAGACGTGACCTACTCACGTGTATTAGGTCATTAATGAATTAAAAGGGGTTACTTGTATTGGCACACCGAGAAATTGGGTGTCGATAGCCCTCCGAGTTTTAAGGATAGACTAGGGTTTAGTGTATCCTTATTTTGGGATCTCCTTATACTTAATGCAATCGTAGGGATGTTGGTTAGGAAGAGATTCCAACCAATATCCGTATGGGATTAGGGTTCAATCGCCGAGAAATTGGGGTCGATCTAATCTTGAGATCCTTCGGTCTAAATCAACCAAGCTACCTTTCATCCTTCATCCATGTATCATGATGACCCCTCAAGGGGATCCACATCCATAGGCCTTTACTCTTCATTGTAGCACTTGCAACCACATTGTATGCTTTTAAATTTGTTTAATCATATCGTATTTATCTCTTTGCTTTAGTAGAACAAACATCCATGCTTGTGTTGTTAGGTTAGATAATAGGCGATGGAGGAGTAAGAGTAGCTCCTTAACCCCGTGGAATACGACCCTCGTGCTTTTGTGCGAGGTATTACTTGACGACCCGTGCGCTTGCGGATCGATTCTATCAACCCCCTTGCGTATGGTGTGGCCGTGGTCTTGTGCGGCCGCCGAACGTCGATAACGATGCTGACGGCGTGCTTCGAACCTCCACGAAGTCCTCTCCGAAATCTTAGCAGCGCTCTCTAGAAGTTTGGGAGAAAGATAGGTTAAAAAGATTTCCAAAAAAGTCTGCAAATCAAGCTTTTATAATGTTGAGTCGTGGCTTTAAAATCGGACTTATCGGGGCTTCACACGACCGTGTGGAATTTCCACATGCACGTGTGAAGTTTCTGGGTTGCTGGAATTTAATTCACATGGCCGTGTGGAATTTCCACACGCCCGTGTGAACTCTATGGAATGCTACAGTGTTTTTGCTACAGTACATGCTGCATTTCTGCTACGGTACTCGCCAAAATGCTCCCGAGGCCGTCGTTCTTCATCGAGGCCATTGAATTGGGCACACAATCAATGGTAGATCATGCCGATTGCTTCAAGTCTCCTTCTAGGTGAAGTTCTCCTAAGCTACATGAGTTAGACTTGTTGTGAATGTGACTGCCTTTGTGACAATCCAAAGGAGGTTGGCACACACTCACAAGTCTAAGCTCATGCCTTGTTCCTTGCTTGGTCCGAAAACTCCCCAATAATGGCCAACACGATTTAACTTCATTCTTCTTCTTCAAAATAGCTCCACAAGCATACAATGCATTAGAGTACACAAATGCACACCATTTAGTGATAAAATCTACTAAAAGAGATGCTCATTGTAAGATAATAACGCTTCACGTTACTATAACACAAGCACTTATCAACAAGCCTAGACTTGCGATTGTGTGCCAACCTCCTTTGGAGGGGCACAAAGGCAGTCATATTCACAATAAGTCTAACTCATGTAGCATAGGAGAACATCACCAATAAGTAGAATTGAAGCAATCAGCAGGGTCTACCATTGATTGTGTGCCCAATTCAATGCCCTCGATGAAAAACAATGAATTTGGGAGCGTTTTGGCGAGAGTACTGTAGCAAGGTACTGTTCACTGTCTGCCGAAAAACAGCAAAACAGAAACTTCACACGGGCATGTGGAAATTCCACACGGCCGTGTGAAATACCGATTTTAGCGATTTAAAACCGCCACTCAACATTATAAAAAGCCGTTTTGGAGATTTTTTCTGGATCTTTTAGCCTAAGTTTTGACCTAACTTCTAGAGGGCTGCGGTTAGGGTTTCGGAGAGAACTTTGTGGAGGTCTGGAGCGCGTCATCGGCATCGACATCGACGTCCGGCGGCCGCAAAAGACCACGGCCAGACTCTACACAAGTTGGTTTTCATCTATGCTTTCAATTTGTATTTATTTTCAGAGTTTGATGGATTTGTATAGCTCCATAAGGAGCAAAACCCCTTGTGGGTATTCGGACATGTAAACCCTAGGATGATTATGTTTCTATAACATTGTTATTATGCTTTTCTTTATTGATAAAGAAAATTGAGTTTCAATCTTAATTTCATCTTGTATTGTTTTCCCTTAGCCGCGACACTAGGGTTGAGAACAATCTAGGTTATGCTTTGGAGGTGTGACAACTACTATAGGGTTAGACTACTTAAGATTGGAGAGGGTCGAGAGGGTGTGTCGTGAGGTAGCGAAAAGTCCCCTTTCCCCTCCGGTGTGATTCCCCCTATCTCCGTGTTCCAAGAGTTCTTAGCGGTCAAAATAGAGATAACTGCTAGGAGATAAACTTCCTTGGGGTTTGGTTGTGCGAGCGACAGAGTGAAGGGTTGTAGTGAATCCTAAAACTAGGGTTTTATTGAGACTAGGTTCTTTCACCTGGACCAAAGGGTTAGAGCTATACATAGGAATAGGGTTTATCACTAAGAATCACTAAAACTTAAAGAAATCCTGAGTAGTGTGAGGCTTAGGAAGATGAACTCTGCAAAGGCTTAGTTGACAGGCCAACAAGAGTCAAGGGTCGTAGTGAAACCTAATGTCAGGGCATAATATTAGGGTTAGTCACGGTTGACCTTAGATTTGTGACCGTGTGTTTAAGGATATCCTCGACTCATTAATCATCAATTGAAGAGTATAATAGCATTGTCTTGCACTAGAAGCATAAGTCTTAGGGGTAGCTTGTCGGGGTACCCTACCTTACTCATTGATTGTCCTTCTTTATTTACTCTTACTTGCACTCTCTTACCTTCCATACTTCTCTTTTATTTCTTATTTCTTTATAATTACTTTTGCACTCACTCATTGGCTCCATTCACACTCTTCATAGACCACATTAGCTAAATAGTGAATTCTTGTGTTTTAAAATCCCTATTCCCTGTGGATTCGACTATCCTCTCATCGGGGTACTATTATTACTGCGATAACCCGTGCACTTTCGGGCTCCTGTCAATTTTCATGACTCATTAGACATCAATTAGAAGGTATAATAATAGCCTTGCACTAGAATTATTAGTCCTAGGGGGAGCATTGTCCGGGTACCCCATATTTGCATTGATTGTTTCGTCCTTACTCTTTGCTTGCACTCTTCTCTCTTTTTCACTTCTTTTTTCTTATTGAACACACATTGTTTTCTCTCATGACCATTATTTTTACACTAGCTAAGTAGCATCTTCTCTTGTCTTGGATCATTACTCCCTCTGGATTTGACTACCCACTCACCAGGGTATTATTATTGTGATGACCTGTGCACTTGTGGAGCACTCGCAAGGGGTGTTCCATCGACCTTCATAAGCACATCCTTAGTGATACCTCTCAGATGTCTAACTGATCGGTCAGCTAGTTGTAGTGTCATTAGAGTGGGTCGAGGCTCTCCTAAGCCTAGCTTCTAAAAGAATGTATAAGTATGACGCTGATGCTTGCTCCTGAGTCCACTAATACCTTCTCTTCACCCAAATCACCGATGTTACAAGAAATAATGAAGCTTCCAGGGTCTTTCTTCTTACTTGGCATATTCTTGCTTGCTCCTGAGTCCACTAATACCTTCTCTTCACCCAAATCACCCAAATACTGCCGAGCAAGTAGCATCTAAGATCACAGATGCACTCTCCTCCAACTTTCTCTTATTGGTTAAAAGGTCTTTTAGGAACTTCGCATAGTGAGGCATTTTAGACAACGCCTCCATAAATGGGATGCTAATGTACAACTGCTTGAACAACCCCAAGAACTTTTTGTATTGCTCATCATTTTGATCATTCTTCAACCTCGAAGGATAGGGGATTCTTAGCTTGTAAGGTGGAGGGGTCATCTCCTTCTCTTTAGGTATCTCCTCAACCTTCACTTCCTTGGGTAATTCATTCCATGTCTTATTAAGAGAGGGTCTACTCTCAACTTCATGACCATATCTCAAAGTGATCACCTTCAGCTGTTCTCTTGGATATGTCTCTGTGTTGCTTGGTAAATTTCGCAAAGGCCTTTCCGCAAGTGACTTCGAAATCTGACCAACTTGATTCTCTAAATTATGTACCAATGTGGTGTGATTGCGAAGTGTGGCCTCAATTGACTAAAATCGAGTGTCAGACGACTGGACAAACCTTGTAAGTGGCATCTCTAAATCTGTCATCTTGTTTTCCACCACTGACACACTGTTCTCCAAACTCGGTGCTTGTTGTTGTTGAATCCCAATGTTGCATTAGTCTTTTGTTGTTGCCCTTGATTACCCCATGACAAGTTTTGGTGATTCTTCCATCCTGGATTATAGGTACCACTATACGGATTTCTTTGACCTCTCATTGCATTACCTACAAAATCTACTTGCTCCACTAAAGTATTGCCACCAATAGCAATAGGACAATCACTTGAAGCATGTCCTCCCCCATATCTGGCACAACTCATAACGGCCGCCACTCTAGGAGAAGTTAGAGTGTCTACCTTTTTCCTATCTCATGAAGTAACTACATTTATCTCATGAAGTCTGATAAGTGCCTAAATACATCATGTTATAGCTATGATGTTCTTGTACATTCATGCAACTTATGTGTATTTTCGATGAGTTTTTGCGCACTTGATGTTTTATTTTTCATTTCAGGGTTTCAAGGACCAAGTGCGCAAGTTTTGACCATATTCGTGTCATTCCGGGGATGATTGAAGAAGGAACGAAGAGTTGGAGCACCCTGGAAGCCGATGCGCCGCACACGGGCACATTTTTCTCGGCCGTGTGCGGCCACTGTGCGGGCTGCGCAGTGGCCGCACACCCTGGCCAGAAGGGTGTGCGACCACTGTGCGGCCGCACAGTGACCGCACAAGAGAGACAGAGAAGTGTGCGGCCAGTGTGCGGCCCGCACACTGGCCGCACAGCACAGCCAGAAGGCTGTGCGGGCACTGTGCGGCCCGCACAGTGCCCGCACACCTTCGGGCTATATATACTTGTTCTGAAGAGTTTTTGGGGGGGATCTTTTCTCATCCGGCCTCCACTTGTCCTAGACTTCATCTCACCATTTCTTAAGGGATTTTGGAAGGATTTTCGGCTAGATTCGAAGGAGAGAAGAAGGGGGAGACGTTGAGAAGCTTCATAGGGCTCGCCGGCGCGGATCCGACGAGCTACGCCATCAACCCTAGTCAACATCTTCGAGGGGGTTTTTCTTGTTTTTATTGGATGGAATTGTTGTATGATGAGCTCCTTAGTTTTGTGATGTTGAACTAAACCTCCCAAGGCCGCCGGGCTCCCGGTGAACCTTGGGAGGAGACTTTGTATGAATGACCTATATTTTGCTTTAAATGAATGTGTTAGTTTGATTGGTTGGTTTTAATTCATCATCATGTTGTTCATTCTACAATGGATGGATTCCGTAGAATTGATTTTGAATGATACTTGTTTGGCGGGATGCTAGCTTGTATTAGGTCCTTTGATGAGTTAAAGAGGGTAACATGTATTAATACACCGGAGGTTCCGGGTGTTAATAGCCTCCCGCGCGATTAGGGTTAATTTAGCCGAGAGCGTGCATTAGATTAACCCTAATCAAGATTCCTTGTTCTCATTGACATCGTAGGGGTATTTTCTGGATAGAGAAACCCGTACTGGATTAGGGCTACACTACGGAGGTTCCGGGGTAGTCGACATCCGAGTCTAGCGGACCGAAACCAAGCTAACCCTAGTTTTATAATTATCTTGGTCATTCGTATTTAGTCTCCTCCCGGGGGAATCCTCGCCCGAGGCCTTCCATAATTATTGGATTCTTCATCTCTATTTTATTCCGGATTGAGTTTTATCTTATTTGCATTCCTTTACTTGCTTTTATTATTTTAATATTGCTTCAACCCTGTTTCGATCGACTAGAAAGTGACTCCCAAAAGGAAGTAATAGTAGATCTCGGGCCCTTGGGAATACGACCCTCCTCGTGAGGTTTATTACTTGACGACCCGTGCACTTGCGGCCGGGGAGTCGCGTGCTAGCTCTGTAGCTAGTCGCGCGCTCGCTCATCAAGTTTTTGGCGCCGTTGCCGGGGACATCCGAGAATACTAGGAAAACTTTTGGATCATTGCTCTAGTCATTTTGCTTTCATTTGTAATTACCCATCTTTTATTGTTTTTGTTTTCGTCATTTTTATATATTCACTAATATCTCTTTTGTCTTTTGTTTTCTCAGGCGTTCTGTGCATGACTCGTGCAAACCCCACTGGGTTTGTAGAGCCGAACGAAGAAATTGAACGCGTCATACACCAACGGTTGAGAGAAACTCAAGTGGGTTCCTCCTCGGGATCAGTTGCTGCACCTGAATCAGTTCCTATAGCTATGGCCGAAGAGAGAAGAACTTTGTCTGACTATGAGAGGCCGCAGTTTACTGGGGGAGGGTTTAGTGTGCAAGCTCCGGCTGCCAGTGCAAGTAATTTTGATTTGGCTAGACCAATCGGCATGATACAGAATTCAGTGCAGTTCGATGGCTTGGCCGATGAGGACCCGAATGAGCACCTATCCCGATTCCTCCAAATGTGCTCAACTTTCAAAGTCAATGGCCTATCTGATGATGCAGCTAGACTCCGTCTTTTCCCATTCAGTTTGCGGGGCGCCGCTTACAGGTGGCTCACATCACTCGCCCCGGGTTCCATAAAGACATGGGAGGAGATGGTAAACAAGTTTATGGGCCGCTATTTTCCTCCAAGCAAGGCTGTTAGATTAAGGCAAGAGATCTCGGCCTTCAGTCAAAGAGATTCCGAAACCCTCTTTGAAGCTCATGAGAGATTTAAAGACCTCTTGAGAAAATGCCCACATCATGGTTTTGAAGCTTGGATGCGAATACAGATACTGTATAATGGCTTGAGCTACCAGAATCGTCAACTCATTGATGCCGCAGCCGGTGGATCCTTGAGTAGCAAATACCCCGAAGATGCCGAAGAATTAATTGAGAACATGGCACGAAATGAATCACATTGGGGTTCAAGGGCAAAATTGACTCAAGCTCGAGGGGTTCATGAAATCGACAGTAAAACCGCTCAAGATGCGAAGCTCGAAGCACTAGCGAAGCAAGTGAGTTTGCTTATGTCCGAAAGAACCGAGCGTTCGAGCACAAGTGTCAAGCAAGTGATGAATTGTGGAACTTGTGGAGGGGGGCATGATGTTGCTAGTTGCCCCATTTCAGTCCCCGATGTCACCCCACTCGAACATGTTGACTATGTGAATCAGGGGCAAAAATTTCAAGGAAACCCCTATGGTGGAACATACAACCCCGGGTGGAGAAATCACCCAAATTTCAATTGGGGAAATCAAGGCCAACAAAAATTTACGCAACCACCAGGGTTTCAGGCACAATCATCACAAGCACCTCCAACGGAAAGGAAATTCACTACTGAGGATGTCCTAGCTAAATACATGCAAATCACCGATGCAAGGTTGAACACACTTGAGACAACAGTGAGGAATATGCAAGCTTCAATCCAGGGCATCGAAAAACACTTGGGACAGATCGCGGCATCTATGGCGGAAAGGACACCGGGTAGTCTCCCTAGCAACACTGAGACTAACCCACGAGAACATGTGCAAGCTATCACTTTGAGGAGTGGTAGAGAGGTTGAGGTTCGGCCGACTCCTAGGCCAATTGATAACAAGGAAAAGAACGTGGTGAGAGGCACTTCCTCCGTAGGTGGGGATGAAGCTAATGACAGCCATGACAATTCAATTGAACCTCAAAACAAAGAGAAAAAATTGCTAGAGCACCAACCGAAGGTCCCCTATCCGGCAAGACTCAATCGGGACAAGGAGGACACTCAATTCAAAAAATTTTTGGAGATGATCAAGCAACTTCACATCAATCTTCCACTTGTAGAGGCCTTTTCTCAAATGCCAAAATATGCCAAGTTTATGAAGGAGTTGCTTACAAACAGGAAGAAACTTGAAGAAGCATCTACGGTGTCTCTAGGGGAGAGTTGTTCGGTAATTCTCCAAAGCAAATTGCCCAAAAAAATCAAAGACCCGGGTGGTCTAATTGTGGAGTGTCATTTTGGGGACTCGCTTGTAGAGAAAGCCCTTGCCGATTCCGGTGCAAGCATAAATGTTATGCCCTACAAGCTTTTCTTAAAACTGGGCCTTCAAGACTTAGAGCCGACGCGGATCACCATACAACTTGCGGACCGAACTGTTAGACGCCCGCGTGGCATTGTGAGCGATGTGATTGTGAAAGTTGGTGGTCTAGTTTTTCCGGCTGATTTTGTCATTCTTGATGTTGATGATGCTACTGAGGTCCCCATCATTCTTGGCCGGCCTTTCCTTGCCACATCCCGTGCCCTGCTGGATATTCAAGATGGGAAAATGACCTTGCGGGCCGGGAATGAAGAAGCCACTTTTAAAATTCCCGAGGCAATGAAACACCCCAAGGAGCTTGATGACACTTCTTATGCACTTGATGATACAGAATTACTAGTTCAAGATTGTGTGCATGAGGTCCTTATGATGAACCCCCTTGATGAATTCTTACAAGATGTTGTTCTTGAGGAGGAAGAGGCACCAAAGAAGGCACAAGAAGACCCTCCTCCTATATCCCCGGTCAAGTCACAAGGGCGAAGCAAAGGAGAGCGCTCGTGGAAGCGAGCATGGAAAAAGATAACCCCCAAGGTCATCAAAGCAAGCAAGAATTTTCATGACGAGGTACACACGGCATGCTTCGTCGACCTAGGTATGCTCAGCATCGATTCCCTCCTCTCCTTGAATTTGCCGGTTGGATCATCATTTGCATCCATTGGGACCTCAGGTAAAACTTCTTCTTTTAAACCACCATGAGTTGAGAAACTTGAACGTCAGGCTCGTGACGCTAAACAAGCGCTTATGGGAGGCAACCCATAAATTTTTACAATTCTGTACTTTTCAATTTTCGTATTTTGGTTATGCTATGTTTGGGTTGTGAGCTCTTCACTTCATTCGTTCTTGGTATGCGTTTATCGTGTATGACATTGTTTCCTCCCCATCTCGGTGAATTCCCATTTGTTTTGTGTTTATATATGTGTATCCTTTGTCCGAGATGAGTTTTGTGACGTTTTTAATGTCGGAGACCTGCTTTGGTTTGAAGAAAGCCATTTTCTGAAAATTTACAGGGCTCTGTGCGGCCACTGTGCGGCCGCACAGAGGCCGCACACCCCTGGCAGAAGGGTGTGCGGCTGGTGTGCGGCCCGCACACCACCCGCACACCCCAGACAGAGAGGTGTGCGGCTGGTGTGCCGCCCACACACCACCCACACACCGGCCCCAGTTTTACTGCTGTAATGCTCTTCTTTCCGGCTTTCCTCCATATTTTCGCGCTTGTTTTGATCATACCACATCCCTCGCATCGTTTCAACGTTAAAAATATTTTCAAAACTCAATTTATTTGCATACCTTCGAGGTGATTTCTTGGTTTTTAATTTCCTATCCGAATTGGATCTTCGGGGGATTATCGATGGTTTTCGATTTTGATCGCGATCGCGTTGTTTCCACTCCACTCATTTTTCTAAACTCGTGTTCGCGCATTTTAGCGTGTTGCCATGGCTTGATCTTTATTTTTCGAGACATAGGTCATCTTTCTGATCGAGCCCGTTGGAGGAGACACAGAAGACCTTGAGCGGCTTCATCAGTCCTTCCACTCCGAGAGCTCACTTTCGCTTTCATTCCTTGTTTCTTTTCTTTGTTTTTGTGTGGTTGATGGATGCTTGACTCGACGTTTTTCCCTTGTAGGTAGAACAAGACGTCCATTTTTCTTCCTCTCCACTTCGCTTGTAGCCATGGTGATGGTCACCCCGAGCTCGTGCCTTGCAGAGCTCATTACCAATTTCTCGGGGAAGTTCATGACACCACCCTCTTTATTTTCCATGCATAAATTTTTCTGTACTGCTGATCAATGTACATTGAGGGCAATGTACTGCTTTAAGTGGGGGGTGGCTATGCATGTCTGATCTTCGTTACTTGTTTCATGAACTTGTATGAAAATTTTTGATAATTCTTGACTTGTTGCATGATTGTAAACCTAGGATGGCGTACTTAATTATGATTGTATTATAGCTCGAAATCATGATAAATGCTAAGCTTTTTATGACCCTGCACACTTGAGATTTTCATGTCATTCTAGGCAAATTCTCGCACTATTCCCTTAGGTAGAACCCTGGACATCTAGGCGAGGAACCACAGCACTTTCGTGACCCTCTTAGTTGCTAACCCATACTAGTGGTTTCGCGCCTTGACGTGTTAGAATACCTTCTAATAGGGTTTTAAGGACCTTCTTCTTGTTCTTTTTTGCAATACGGTCGAAAAAAAAAAAAAAAAAAAAGAGGCAAAGTGAATAAAAACGTGGACAGTGCTCCTCTGTCCTAATAGTGAAGTAACTTGGGGTTCTGGCTCCTAACCAGAGTGTTCCTCTCGCCAAAAGCTATAAGGACATGAGCGCGTTTATATGAATGTGCAAAGCTCCAGGTAATGTGGATTTGCAATTCGTGTTAGTCCCGGAAAAGAAAAAGAAAAAAAGTTAAGCAATTGTGTACAGAAAAATAAATTTCGACTGGTTATTGTTCGAAAATAAGAGGAAGGATCCTTACGACTCTACTAGAAGTATTTCTACCACCTCAAGGCCGTATTCCACTTGGTGGCGTGAATTGCTTCAAGAAGTGGTCCTCGGGGTCCTGTCTACCTTGTTTGGACTACAGGGCTTCGAACTAGGGGATTTGCACACACACAACACGACACGGCCAATGAATGCGTGAATGATCTCAAGTGGTCTTTGCTTAGTATTTTGAGTTTCGCTTTGGCTAGGATACTTTCATCTCTTGCCCGAGGTTGTGTATTTAGTCACCTATCAGTATCCCTGGTTTTCCATGTCCGTTTGCTTGGGGACAAGCAAATGCTTAAGTAGGGGGTATTTGATAAGTGCCTAAATACATCATGTTATAGCTATGATGTTCTTGTACATTCATGCAAGTTATGTGTATTTTTGATGAGTTTTTGCGCACTTGATGTTTTATTTTTCATTTCAGGGTTTCAAGGACCAAGTGCGCAAGTTTTGACCATATTCGTGTCATTCCAGGGATGATTGAAGAAGGAACGAAGAGTTGGAGCACCCTGGAAGCCGATGCGCCGCACACGGGCACATTTTTCTCGGCCGTGTGCGGCCACTGTGCGGGCTGCGCAGTGGCCGCACACCCTGGCCAGAAGGGTGTGCGACCACTGTGCGGCCGCACAGTGACCGCACAAGAGAGACAGAGAAGTGTGCGGCCAGTGTGCGGCCCGCACAGTGCCCGCACACCTTCGGGCTATATATACTTGTTCTGAAGAGTTTTTGGGGGGGATCTTTTCTCATCCGGCCTCCACTTGTCCTAGACTTCATCTCACCATTTCTTAAGGGATTTTGGAAGGATTTTCGGCTAGATTCGAAGGAGAGAAGAAGGGGGAGACGTTGAGAAGCTTCATAGGGCTCGCCGGCGCGGATCCGACGAGCTACGCCATCAACCCTAGTCAACATCTTCGAGGGGGTTTTTCTTGTTTTTATTGGATGGAATTGTTGTATGATGAGCTCCTTAGTTTTGTGATGTTGAACTAAACCTCCCAAGGCCGCCGGGCTCCCGGTGAACCTTGGGAGGAGACTTTGTATGAATGACCTATATTTTGCTTTAAATGAATGTGTTAGTTTGATTGGTTGGTTTTAATTCATCATCATGTTGTTCATTCTACAATGGATGGATTCCGTAGAATTGATTTTGAATGATACTTGTTTGGCGGGATGCTAGCTTGTATTAGGTCCTTTGATGAGTTAAAGAGGGTAACATGTATTAATACACCGGAGGTTCCGGGTGTTAATAGCCTCCCGCGCGATTAGGGTTAATTTAGCCGAGAGCGTGCATTAGATTAACCCTAATCAAGACTCCTTGTTCTCATTGACATCGTAGGGGTATTTTCTGGATAGAGAAACCCGTACTGGATTAGGGCTACACTACGGAGGTTCCGGGGTAGTCGACATCCGAGTCTAGCGGACCGAAACCAAGCTAACCCTAGTTTTATAATTATCTTGGTCATTCATATTTAGTCTCCTCTCGGGGGAATCCTCGCCCGAGGCCTTCCATAATTATTGGATTCTTCATCTCTATTTTATTCCGGATTGAGTTTTATCTTATTTGCATTCCTTTACTTGCTTTTATTATTTTAATATTGCTTCAACCCTGTTTCGATCGACTAGAAAGTGACTCCCAAAAGGAAGTAATAGTAGATCTCGGGCCCTTGGGAATACGACCCTCCACGCGACTCCCCGGCCGCAAGTGCATGGGTCGTCAAGTAATAAACCTCACGAGGAGGGTCGTATTCCCAAGGGCCCGAGATCTACTATTACTTCCTTTTGGGAGTCACTTTCTAGTCGATCGAAACAGGGTTGAAGCAATATTAAAATAATAAAAGCAAGTAAAGGAATGCAAATAAGATAAAACTCAATCCGGAATAAAATAGAGATGAAGAATCCAAAAATTATGGAAGGCCTCGGGCGAGGATTCCCCTGGGAGGAGACTAAATACGAATGACCAAGATAATTATAAAACTAGGGTTAGCTTGGTTTCGGTCCGCTAGACTCGGATGTCGACTACACCGGAACCTCCGTAGTGTAGCCCTAATCCAGTACGGGTTTCTCTATCCAGAAAATACCCCTACGATGTCAATGAGAACAAGGAGTCTTGATTAGGGTTAATCTAATGCACGCTCTCGGCTAAATTAACCCTAATCGCGCGGGAGGCTATTAACACCCGGAACCTCCGGTGTATTAATACATGTTACCCTCTTTAACTCATCAAAGGACCTAATACAAGCTAGCATCCCGCCAAACAAGTATCATTCAAAATCAATTCTACGGAATCCATCCATTGTAGAATGAACAACATGATGATGAATTAAAACCAACCAATCAAACTAACACATTCATTTAAAGCAAAATATAGGTCATTCATACAAAGTCTCCTCCCAAGGTTCACCGGGAGCCCGGCGGCCTTGGGAGGTTTAGTTCAACATCACAAAACTAAGGAGCTCATCATACAACAATTCCATCCAATAAAAACAAGAAAAACCCCCTCGAAGATGTTGACTAGGGTTGATGGCGTAGCTCGTCGGATCCGCGCCGGCGAGCCCTATGAAGCTTCTCAACGTCTTCCCCTTCTTCTCTCCTTCGAATCTAGCCGAAAATCCTTCCAAAATCCCTTAAGAAATGGTGAGATGAAGTCTAGGACAAGTGGAGGCCGGATGAGAAAAGATCCCCTCAAAAACTCTTCAGAACAAGTATATATAGCCCGAAGGTGTGCGGGCACTGTGCGGGCCGCACAGTGCCCGCACAGCCTTCTGGCTGTGCTGTGCGGCCAGTGTGCGGGCCGCACACTGGCCGCACACTTCTCTGTCTCTCTTGTGCGGTCACTGTGCGGCCGCACAGTGGTCGCACACCCTTCTGGCCAGGGTGTGCGGCCACTGCGCAGCCCGCACAGTGGCCGCACAAGGCCGAGAAAAATGTGCCCGTGTGCGGCGCATCGGCTTCCAGGGTGCTCCAACTCTTCGTTCCTTCTTCAATCATCCCCGGAATGACACGAATATGGTCAAAACTTGCGCACTTGGTCCTTGAAACCCTGAAATGAAAAATAAAACATCAAGTAAGCAAAAACTCATCGAAAATACACATAAGTTGCATGAATGTACAAGAACATCATAGCTATAACATGATGTATTTAGGCACTTATCAAATACCCCCTACTTAAGCATTTGCTTGTCCCCAAGCAAACGGACATGGAAAACCAGGGATACTGATAAGTGACTAAATACACAACCTCGGGCAAGAGACGAAAGTATCCTAGCCAAAGCGAAACTCAAAATACTAAGCAAAGACCACTTGAGATCATTCACGCATTCATTGGCCGTGTCGTGTTGTGTGTGTGCAAATCCCCTAGTTCGAAGCCCTGTAGTCCAAACAAGGTAGACAGGACCCCGAGGACCACTTCTTGAAGCAATTCACGCCACCAAGTGGAATACGGCCTTGAGGTGGTAGAAATACTTCTAGTAGAGTCGTAAGGATCCTTCCTCTTATTTTCGAACAATAACCAGTCGAAATTTATTTTTCTGTACACAATTGCTTAACTTTTTCTTTTTCTTTTCCGGGACTAACACGAATTGCAAATCCACATTACCTGGAGCTTTGCACATTCATATAAACGCGCTCATGTCCTTATAGCTTTTGGCGAGAGGAACACTCTGGTTAGGAGCTAGGACCCCAAGTTACTTCACTATTAGGACAGAGGAGCACTGTCCACGTTTTTATTCACTTTGCCTCTTTTTTTTTTTTTTTTTTTTTTTCGACCGTATTGCAAAAAAGAACAAGAAGAAGGTCCTTAAAACCCTATTAGAAGGTATTCTAACACGTCAAGGCGCGAAACCACTAGTATGGGTTAGCAACTAAGAGGGTCACGAAAGTGCTGTGGTTCCTCGCCTAGATGTCCAGGGTTCTACCTAAGGGAATAGTGCGAGAATTGCCTAGAATGACATGAAAATCTCAAGTGTGCAGGGTCATAAAAAGCTTAGCATTTATCATGATTTCGAGCTATAATACAATCATAATTAAGTACGCCATCCTAGGTTTACAATCATGCAACAAGTCAAGAATTATCAAAAATTTTCATACAAGTTCATGAAACAAGTAACGAAGATCAGACATGCATAGCCTTCATACAAGTTCATGAAACAAGTAACGAAGATCAGACATGCATAGCCACCCCCCACTTAAAGCAGTACATTGCCCTCAATGTACATTGATCAGCAGTACAGAAAAATTTATGCATGGAAAATAAAGAGGGTGGTGTCATGAACTTCCCCGAGAAATTGGTAATGAGCTCTGCAAGGCACGAGCTCGGGGTGACCATCACCATGGCTACAAGCGAAGTGGAGAGGAAGAAAAATGGACGTCTTGTTCTACCTACAAGGAGAAAAGACGTCGAGTCAAGCATCCATCAACCACACAGAGATTGAAGACAAGCAACACAGTTTACAAGAGCAAACAAGAGTTTTTAAGCGATAGAATAAAACAACACTCAACAAACTAAGTTGTAAGGATAAGCCTTAGACAACTAGATTAATACAACAAACGCAAGCACACAAGAGACAACAATAAAAAGAACAGAAACGGAAATAGCAATAAAAAGAACAGGAACAGAGGAAAGCCTGGGAGCCTCAATCCCAGTCATCCCAGTCATCAGTAGAAGCTGGTCGTGCAGAAAATGGTGGAGAGTGGGGTTGATGCTGCAGGAGGGCCAGGATGTCCTGTTGGCCCTGAAGAAGGTTAAGTTGCCCCTGGATGATCCGAGAAATATCTTCTCCCTGACGCCGCTGTATGTCTCGCAAATCTTGTATATCACGCTGTAACTCTGCAGGGGAAACGGTGCGAGTGGAACTCGATTGAGCTTGGTCACCCTGAGGAATATCCGGTGTACTCTGGTTGTCGTCGGAATTGAGGAGGCTCTCATGAGAAACGACAATATAGGATGATCCTCGGCGCTTGATAATACCAATCGCGAGTAAGGTTTGAATCCCCAATGCAATCGTTCCCCCAACCCTCTTCATTGAACGAATACGGCCAAGAACCTGCATGCCCCTCACAAGGCGTGTGATATATGGTCCGGCGAAGATGACCCCGATCGGGGGGTGTTGATTATGTCGGGCAATGCATTCTGCTAGCACACACGCCAAATTGATGGGATAACGGTTAATCATACTGTATAGAATGAGCAGGTCCATGCGAGATACTACCCCAGTGCTGTCGGCGCGCCCGGTGATAGATCGGCTCATCAATGCGTGTACATAACGGTGGGCGGGACTACGAAGGAGTGACGCTTTCTTGGAATCTTGACCGGCAGCAAGGGTAATAGAACGCCAAAAGTGCCTTGGCTCGACATGCGGGGGAAAATCAAGTGGTAAGATGGGGTAGTCCATACTTTTCAGAAACTCCCAGTCATAAATGCCCAAGTGGTTGGCAAAGTCACGGAGACTAATGGATTTATGTTCACCATGGACTTGGAATGAAATTCCTCCTGGGCGATGAAGGCGGGCATAGGAAAGGCCGGCCTAGTATGATGGGGACCTCAGTAGCGTCATCAATATCAAGGATAACAAAATTAGCCGGAAAGACTAGACCACCAACCTTCACAATCACATCGCTCACAATGCCATGCGGCCGTCTAATAGTCTGATCCGCAAGTTGTATGGTGGTCCGTGTCGGCTCTAAGTCTTGAAGGCCTAGTTTTAAGAAAAGCTTGCAGGGCATAACATTTATGCTTGCACCGGAATCGGTGAGGGCTTTCTCTACAAGCGAGTCCCCAAAATGACACTCCACAATTAGATCACCCGGGTCTTTGATTTTCTCGGGCAATTTGCTTTGGATAATTGCCGAGCCACTCTCGCCAAGAGACACCGTAGATGCTTCTTCAAGTTTCTTCCTATTTGTAAGCAACTCCTTCATAAACATGGCATATTTTGCAATTTGAGCAAAGGCCTCAACAAGTGGAAGATTAATGTGAAGTTGCTTGATCATCTCCAAAAATTTTTTGAATTGAGTGTTCTCCTTATCCCTATTGAGTCTTGCCGGATAGGGGACCTTTGGTTGGTGCTCTAGCAATTTTTTTTCTTTGTTTTGAGGTTCAATCGAATTATCGTGGCTGTCATTAGCTTCATCCCAACCCATGGACGGAGTTCCTCTCGCCATGTTCTTTTCCTTGTTTTCAGTTGGCCTAGGAGTCGGCCGAACCTCAACCTCTCTACCACTCCTCAAAGTGATAGCTTGTACATGTTCTCGTGGGTTAGTCTTAGTGTTGCTAGGGAGACTACCCGGTGTTCTTTCTACCATGGATGCCGCAATTTGTCCCAAGTGTTTTTCGATGCCCTGGATTGAAGCTTGCATGTTTCTCACTGCCGTTTCAAGTGTGTTCAACCTTGCATCGGTGATTTGCATGTATTTAGCTAGGACATCTTCAGTAGTGAATTTCCTTTCCATTGGAGGTGCTTGTGATGACTATGCCTGAAACCCTGCCGGTTGTGAAAATTTCTATTGGCCCTGATTTCCCCAATTGAAATTTGAGTGATTTCTCCACCCGGGGTTGTATGTCCCACTATAGTGGTTTCCTTGAAATTTTTGCGCCTGATTCACATAGTCAACATGTTCAACTGGAGCGGCATCGGGTACTGAAATGGGGCAACTAGCAACATCATGCCCCCTCCACAAGTTCCACAGTTCATCACTTGCTTGACACTTATGCTCGAACGCTCGACTCTTTCGGACATAAGCAAGCTCACTTGCATCGCTAGTGCTTCGAGCTTCGCATCTTGAGCGGTCTTACTATCTATTTCATGAAGTCCTCGAGCTTGAGTCATTTTTGCCCTCGAACCCCAATGTGATTCATTTCGTGCCATGTTCTCAATTAATTCTTCAGCATCCTCGGGGAATTTGCTACTCAAGAATCCATCGGCTGCGGCATCAATGAGTTGATGATTCTGGTAGCTCAAACCATTATACAGTATCTGTACTCGCATCCAAGCCTCCAAACCATGATGTGGACATTTTTACAAGAGATCTTTAAATCTCTCATGGGCTTCAAAGAGGGTTTCAGAATCTCTTTGACTGAAAGCCGATATCTCTTACCTTAACCTTGCTGCCTTGCTCGGAGGAAAGAAGTGGCCCATAAACTTGTTCACCATCTCCTCCCATGTCTTTATGAAACCCAGGGCAAGTGAGGCGAGCCACCTGTAAGCGGTGCCCCGCAAACGGAATGGGAAAAGACGGAGTCTAGCTACATCATTGGATAGGCCATTGACTTTAAATGTCGAGCACATTTGGAGGAATCAGGATAGGTGTTCATTCGGGTCCTCGTCGGCCAAGCCATCGAACTGCACGGTGTTCTGTATCATCCCAATTGGTCTAGCCAAATCAAAATTACCGGCACTGGAAGCCGGAGCTTGCACACTAAACCCTCCCCCGGTAAACTTTGGCCTCTCATAGTCAGACAATGTTCTTCTCTCTTCGGCCATAGCAATAGGAATTGATTCAGGTGCAGCAACTGATCATAAGGAGGAACCCACCTGAGTTTCCTTCAACCATTGGTGTATGACGCTTTCGATTTCTTCGTTTGGATATACAAACCCAGTGGGGTTTGCATGAGTCATGCACAGAACGCTTGAGAAAACAAAAAGCAAAAAGGGATATTAGTGAATATATATATACAAATGATGAAAACAAAAACAATAAAAGATGGATAATTACAAATGAAAGCGAAATGACTAGAGCAACGATCCAAAAGTATTCCTAGTATTCTCAGATGTTCCCAGGCAACAGCGCCAAAAACTTGATGAGCGAGCACGCGAGTAGCTATAGAGCTAGCACGCGCCTCCCCGGTCGCAAGTGCACTGGTCGTCAAGTAATAACCTCACAAGGAGGGTCGTATTCCCTAGGGCCCGAGATCTACTATTACATCCTTTTGGGAGTCACTTTCTAGTCGAGCGAAACAAGGTTGAAGCAATATTAAAATAATAAAAATGATAAGTGCTTGTGTTATAGTACCGCGAAGCGTTATTATCTTACATTGAGCATATCTTTTATCAGTTTTTATCACTAAATGGCATGCATTTGTGTACTCTTGTGCATTGGAGGTTTGTGGAGCTAAATTGAAGAAGAAGAACGAAATTAGGTCGTGTTCACCGATGTTGGGAAGTTTTCGGACCAAGCACGGAACAAGGCACGAGCTTGGACTTGTGAGTGTGTGCCAACCTCCTTTGGAGGGGCACAAAGGCAGTCACATTCACAACAACTCTAACTCGTGTGGCTTAGGAGAACTTCACCAAGAAGGAGACTTGAAGCAATCAGCACGATCTACCATTGATTGTGTGCCCAATTCAATGGCCTCGATGAAGAACGACGGATTCGGGAGCGTTTCGAGCAAGTACTGTAGCAAAACACAGTAGCAAGTTACTGTTCACTTCGGCCGAAATTCAGAATTCCAGAGAATTCACACGGGCGTGTGGAATTAACACACGGCCGTGTGAATTAATTTTTCAGTAGAAAGAAACTTCACACACCCTGCTAAACTTTTCATGGTTGTTTTGAGACTTTTGTCATTTTGCTCTCTTCTGCATTTTTCATTTCTGGAGTTGTGATCTATACTTCTTGTGCTTTCAGGAGAATTGTTACTGAGTTTCACACTCCGCGCCCTCAGTATTCTTTCACCCCACCAACATTGAGGACCACATGCCATTCTTCATCAGTTGTTGGGGAAGTTTCTTTTATTCCATTTACTTGTGCTTAAAATGTTTGTCCCACCCTGTTCTCCTGACTTATGTACATTGGGGACAATGTACAGCTTTAGGTGTGGGGATGGATTTTTGGAGTATACTTGTATTTTGTGCATGCTTTGATTACCTATGATAGCTATGATTCACATGTTTAGAATTTCCTGGCTTGGTAGAATGATAGTTGTGAGCTGTACCTTTACATGCGCTTGAATGTAGTTCTATTTCACCTTTAGCACCCCCTATGCCTGTACACGATTACTTCTGCCTTGTACACTCCAACCAACCCATTATAATGATTTTGGCATTAATTTGTTAAATTCTATTTTCAATACTCTTTTAAGAGCTTTTGTGTTCCTTTATTGTTTTCTTTAGCTTTTTGTGAACTACTGTAGTGGGTTCAGCCAGGGGATTTGAGAGATAGTCTATACATGTAAAAAAAAAAAAAGGAGTCTATGACAGTATTCCTCTGCTAGTACAGCATGAATGCGTCTATGTTGACTGTAATCAAGTAGGATGGGTGGCTCTTGTGCCTGGCCAGTATGTGCATCCGTCTGAAAGATTTTTGTGCAGTCTACGTTAGTCGGACTCAGAAAAAAAAAAAAAAAAAGTGTATGTTTGTACATATGTGAGAGTAATAAAATGTCTTGATCCCCTAGAGCGTACTGCATAGTCACTTTTGAGCTAATGTTTTATCTAGGAACCGAAAGACTTTGATCTGAGTATTGAGGATGTTTTTAGCATTCTAATATCACTTTCATTATACGTGGGGTGAATGGTCATCCTGGGGTAATCCAGGGTGTGGAGGTCAAGGTGGAAGTTAGCACACACTCACGGGGCACTCTAGGAGAAATAGAACTAGTATTACTTGACTAGTCATTGATCAGCTCACTTCTTGATTTCTGTCCATTCGTGCCTGTGGAGTTCTTTACTTTTGTGCTTGAGGTCGTACATTTAGCCGTTTATCTTCTTGCCCCTGTTCTTCATGTTTGTTTGCTTGGGGACAAGCAAACGCTTAGGTGTGGGGATGTTTGATAAACGTCTAAATGTACGTATTTTATACGTACGCATGTGCATGCTTCTCGTATTTTGTTGATGAATCGATGCCCTTTTAGGTCTAAATTGGTTTATTTTGTGTTTCAGGTACAAAAGAAGCCTAGGTGAGCTCAACGACGCAATTTGAGAAGAAATTGACACCGAAATCGTCGTTTCGGGTTCCCTGGCACTGTAGCAACACTGTAGCAGCCTGAAGCACGAAGATTTGAAGAAAATTCTAAGTCTGGGAATCCTCACGGGCAAGCTCACGGCCGTGAGGTCATCCGCGAGCAGTTCACTGTAGTACTGTACTGTAGTAGTTTTACTGTAGCAGTTTACTGTAACAGTTACTGTGCAAAATCACATCTTTGCGGTTTCTTGCAGCCCGTATTACAGGCTCCCTCACGGGCCGTATATGGACCGTGAGGCCACCCGTGAGCTTGCCCGAACTCATCATTTAAAGGGGCTCTACTTGGGTTTTGAGGGGGCATCTTGGAGTTCTTCTTAGGGCCTCTCACCACCACCTTCGAATTGAGGAAGAAGAAGCTCTTGGAGGGCGATCTAGGCAAGGATTTGGCAAGGAGAGCAAGGTTTTGGGAAGATCCTTCATCCTAGGGCTTTCATTTGGAGGTTGAAGACTAGGGAAGCCACCCCTTGGAGTGGCGTCTTTGGAACTTCATCGGCTTTCATCCTTTGAGAGAGTCCTTCTCATGCCTTTGTCGTGTGTTTCCATGCATTTATTGTTGTATTTAGTGAACATGAGCACTTAAACCCCAAGGTCACCGGATGTGGGTGAACCTTGGGGGTGAACTTGTGATGATTTGGATGATCTTATTCTATACATTGTTTGTGGCTTGTTTGTGATCCATTGTTTGGTGTTTTACATGCTTGGTATGTATGAGAACTCTATGTATCAAAAGACTTAGGAAATGCTAGGTTGCATGACCATTGCCCTAGTGTTAGACTCACCAAACTTGGAAGGGAAATACGTATAAATACGCCGTGACCATCGGGTATTTGTACCCCTCCACTCCTAGCGTTGAGTACTCTTTTGTATTGTAACCCTAGTTTGAGAAAACCACTTCACCCTTTGCAATCGTAGGGGAAAGCTTGGGCGGTATACGTACCGTATCCAATACCCGTACTGGATTAGGGGTCGACTTCCGTGACCATCGGGTTGACCTAGTCTAGGGTTTTCTCGGTCCAATTAGCCACTTGCATGTTAGTCCAAGCCTTCCTACTCACTTTAGTAGCCCCTAATGGAATCCTCATCCGTGACCACTCCTAGCCCTATTTCTACCCCGTATCTTGCCCTCGTATGTTTGCTTTGATTATTTACTTCTTTAACTTCTTTGCATCATATTCACTCTTTTGAATCATATCGGTCAAACAATATTGTAATAAGGAAGTAAGGGTAGCTTCTCGGGCCCCAGGGAATACGACCCCTGTGTCACGCACAGGGTATTACTTGACGACCCGTGCACTTGCGGGATAGCAACTCATCAACATTCTTCACAGCTGCTGAAGGAGCAATGAATATAGGGCATTGAGAAGTTGCATGCCCAGCACCACAAGTGTCACAAGACATCACTGCCTTAGAAACAGAACTGGATCCCAACACGAGCTGATCAACTTTTTGAGCCAAGGCATTGACCTTTGCAGCCAAAGCGGTGTGATCACTAACTTCATAAATTCCTGCCACCTTTGGGGCTTTCTGCCTAGTGCTCCAATGGCACTCATTACTGGCCATGTCTTCAATTAGTTTTTCAACCTTCTCGGGAGTTTATTACTCAGTGAGCCACCAGCTGTAGCATCTATGAGTTGTCTTGATACATAATTCAGCCCGTTACAAAACATTTGCACTCTCATCCAAGCGGGGAATCCGTGGTGAGGACACTTGCGCAAGAGATCTTTGAATCGCTCGTGTGCTTCAAAGAGTGTTTCACTGTCCCCCTTCCTAAAAGATAAAATCTCTTATCTCAGTTGTGCAACCTTGCTTGGTGGAAAATAAAGGGCAAGGAACTTCTCGACCATCTCCTACCATGTAGTGATCGATCCAGGGGCCAAAGAAGTAACCCATCGATATGCCACTCCTCTTAAACTGAATGGTAACAACCTCAATCTTATGGCGTCGTCGGACACTGAGTTAATCTTAAAAGTGGAGCATATTTGGAGGAAGCGAGACAGGTGGGCATGTGGGTCTTCATCGGCCAACCCATCGAACTAGACTGAATTTTGAATCATTCCTATTGTGCTCGCTTTGATTTCAAAATTGTTAGTGGGCACTGTTGGCGCTTGCACATTGAATTCTTCCCCGATGAACTGAGGCCTTTCATAATCTGACAAAGTTTTTCTCGGTTCGGCCATCACGGATGGTTCACTAGATTCAACCCGAATTTCTTTTTGCCTTGAAATTTCTGTTCCTTCTCTCAACCTTTGATGCAAAGTTCGTTCGATTTCATCATCAGGTTCAACTCAATTGGCTTGACTTGCTCTTGTCATAAGATGGGTACCTCGTAAGATAACAAGAGCCAAAACTTAGAAACTGAAGAAAACAAGGAAATGAAATGCAAAAGAAAGAATGGCGAAATATATACAATGATGAAAAACATGAAACAAAACAATGGCCAAATCAACCAACTCTAAGTTTTCCGGATATCTCTCGTGGGTCGCCCGCAACGGCGGCAAAAACTTGATGAACAACCCGCAAAAACTTGCCTGGCATGCTGTCCGCATACGGCACTATAGCACCCTGAAATTTGTGTAAGTTGCTGCAGTGAGTGCTACAGTAAAAATGCTACAATATCCCCGCTGCAGTAACTCTGCTACAGGATTGTATGCGGTCAGCTATGCGCTCGTATGGGTACCCGTATGAACCTCCAGACTTAGCCGTTTCGCCAAAGCTCTCGTGCTACAACGCTGCTCTAGTGCTGCTACAATACCGGGGCTCGAAAATGGTTTTTTCTTGTCGATTTCTTCTAAAAGTCTCGTTGATGAGCTCCCCACGGTATCTACTGTGCCTGTAACATGAAATAGACCAATTTATACCGAAACCGGGCATCCACACATATAAAATACTCGACAAATAAGCGAACATAGATAAATAATACGTCCAGTTAGGCGTTTATCAGAGTCTAACACTAGGGCAATGGTCATGTAACCTAGCATTTCTTAAATCATTTGATACATAGAGTTCTCATACATATCAAGCATGTAAGAACACCAAACAATGGATCACAAACAATCCACAAACATTAATTAGCAATAAATTATCCAAAACATCACAAGTTCACCCCCAAGGTTCACCTACATCTGGTGACCTTGGGGTTTAGTTGCTCATGCTCAAGAAATACAACACAAAGTACGTAGAAACAACCAAAGAAAACATAAGAAAGACTCCCTCAAAGTTGAAGGCCGGAGATGTTCCAAGGATGTCATTTCTTCATTATCGTTCAGTACCACATCATCTCTACAAGGACTTTGCGTTGCTTGCTCAAATACTTCATGTTCCTTGGAGAGCGTGTCAAGTATCCATCCTAATTGATGCTCAAGGTTGTTATAGGAGGCTTCATGACACTTTCTTGTGGCTTCCGTACTATGGAAAGAGGCATCAGATGCTTCAATAAAGCTATCTACTACCATTTTCCACTGAGGTGCATCCTCTTTGAGTACCTCATCCTTTTGAAATTGCTCTTGAGGTGCTTCCCAATGTTGTCCATCATTATTCCATAAAATATTTTGGTAGCTCCTCTCATTTGGATGATGTGTGCTATAGCCTGGATTGCTCTGTTGTTGTGAAGCAATAATTGTATAAAGCTTTGTACTGAGAGCTTCAACTTGAGAATATAGCTCAATAACTGCATCAATCTCCATTTAGGCTCCTTGCAAGAAAAAGTAACACAAAACAAATAAGAATGACAGAAGAATAAGAAAAGGTGAAAAAGAATGAATGATGAAAAGCTAAAATAGCAAAGTACAAATGTCTCTAAAACATCTATTCCCTGGCAACGGCGCCAAAAACTTGACACGACCCCTTGCGTGTGTCCCGCAAGTGCACGGGTTTGTCGAAGTAATAAATTTACCCCGGTGAGTGGGTAGTCGAATCCACAGGGAATAGGGACTTAAAACACAAGATTTCACTATTTAGCTATGTGGTGTACAAAAAGAGAGAATAGAATCGATAAGTGAATATGAAAACAATTAAAATGAGACAAGAATTTAAATAGAGAGATGGAAGGTAAGAAAGTGCAAGTAGAAGCAAATAGAGAAGAACTAGCAATGGATGAATAGGGTATTTGGACAAGCTACCTCTAGGACTTATGCTTCTAGTGCAAGACTATGCTATTATACTTTTTCTATTGATCTTAATTTAGTTGAGGATATCCTTAAGCACACGGCCCCAAACCTAATTTCAACCGTAGCTAACCCCAACACTATGCCCCAGCATTAGGATTCACTACGAACCTTGACTCTCGTTGACCGGTTAACTAAGCCCAAGGGAGTCTATCTTCCTAAATCTCACACTACGTGGTATTGCTTTAAGCTCTAGGGATTCCTAGTGATAAAACATGTTCCTATGTATAGTTCTAACCCTTTGGTCCAGGTAGAAGAACCCTAGTCTAAATTAAGCCCTAGTGCTTAGGATTCAGGTCAACCCATTCACTGTGCTGTGATAAGTGCCCGTGTTATACTAATATGAAGTATTATTATCTAATATTGAGCATTACTTTTATCAAATTTTATCATCAATTTGTGTACATTTATGTGCTTTTGTGCATTGTAGGGTTGTGGAGCCAATTTGGAAAAAAAAAAGCAAGAATAGGTTATGTTCGCCATTGTTGAGGAGTTCTCGGACCAAGCAAGGAACAAGGTACGAGTCTAGACTTGTGGGTGTGTGCCAACCTCTATTGGAGGGGCACAAAGGCAGTCAAATTCACAAAAGTCTAACTCATGTATGATCGGAGAATTTCGCTAATGAAGAGAAATGAAGTAATCGACATAATCTACCATTGATTGTGTGCCCAATTCAACGGCCTCGATAAAGAACGATGAATTCAGGAGCATTTTGGCGAAGTACGATAGCAGTATTGTAGCTAATTACCGTAGCAAAAATACTATAGGAAGTTACTGTTTACAGTCTGCCGAAAATCAACAAAACAGAATTAACACACGGGCGTGTGGAAATTCTGCAGCCCGTGTGGAAAATCCACAGGGGCGTGTGGAACTCTGATTTCAGCCCGATTTAAGCCTATAAATAGCCCATTTTCAGATCTATTTGGGGATCCTCCCCTTCTATCCCTTGCCTATCTTTTGGGGGACTTTCGGGTAGGGTTTGGAGAGGTTCTTAGAGGTCTTTGGAGCCGATTATACAGCATCGGCATCGACATCTATTGCAAGATAGCTATTGGGGGAGCTTTCATCGGCATCGATTCATCGAGGTGTGCCCTGGGCTTGACAAAGGATTCGTTGGAGAAAACGTGCGGCTCCACAAGACAATCGATACGATCTACAAGGGGGTTTTCTTTATGGTTTTCATGCATATGTTCTTAAACTCTTTATTGAGTTTGTATTGCTCCATGGAGAGCTAAACCCTAGTGGGTATTTGGACTTGTAAACCCTAATATTATTATGTTTTTATGATATTGATATTATGCTTTTCCATTATTGATGAATAAATTTGAGTTTCAATCTTAATTATCTTTTGCAATTGTTTTCCCTTAGCCATGACACTAGGTTTGAGAACAATTTAGGTTATCCTTTGGAGGTGTGGCAACTCCTATAGGATTAGACTACTTAGGGTTGAAGAGGGTTGAGAGGATGAGTCGTGAGGTAGCGGAACGTCCCCTTTCCCCTCCGATGTGATTCTCCCTACCTCCATGTTCCATGATTTATTCGCGGTCGAGATAGAGTTAGGTGCTAGGCGATAAACTCCGATAGGGCTTTATTGCGCAAATACCAAAGTATAGGGTTGAAGTGAATCTTAGCACCGGGACTTAATTTAGACTAGGGTTCTCTCACCTAGACCAAAGGGTTAGAACTATACATAAGAATAGGGTTAATCACTAGGAGTCCCTAGAACTTAAGGCAATTCCACATAGTGTGAGGCTTAGGTAGATAGACTCCCCTAGGACTTAGTTGATAGGTCAACGAGAGTCAAGGGTCGTAGTGAAACCTAATGACCGGAACATAGTGTTGGAAATTAACATCAATAGGAAGGTATAACAGCATTGTCTTTCACTAGAAGCATAAGTAATAGGAATAACTTGTACGGGTACCCCATCTTTATATCGATTACCTCTCCTACCTTTATTGCCCTTTTTGCACTCTTTTACTTTCTTTTATATATATATATATATATATATATATACATATTGAATTCTCTTATCATCGATTCCATTTATAGCTAAAATAGTGATAACGCTTGTTTATAAACACTACTCCCTATGGATATGACTACCCACTCACCAGGGTATTTTATTACTTTGACAAACCGTGCACTTGCGGGATACACACGCAAGGGGTCATGTCGTGCTGCTCGCTCAACTAAGCCCCAGGGGAGTTCCTCTCCTAGCACTTGTGACACGACCTTTTGCGCGTATACCGCAAGTGCACGGCCTAGTCGAAATAATAAAATTACCCTGGTGAGTGGGTAGTCGAATCCACAGGGAATAAGGATTTAAGACACAAGATTTCACTATTTAGCTATGCGGTCTACGAAAAGTGAGATTATAATCAATGAGTGAATATGTAAGCAAATATAAAGAGATAAGAATTAAAATAGAAAGATGACAAGTGGAAGAGTGCAGGTAGGAGTAAATAGAGAAGGACTAGCAGTGATTATGAAATAGGGTATCCGGACAAGCTACCTCTAGGACTTATGCTTCTAGTGCAAGACTATGATATTATACTTTCCTATTGATGGTAATTGAGTCGAGGATATCCTTAAACTCACGGTCCCAAAACTTAAGGTCAACCGTGACTAATCCAAACATTATGTCCTGGTATTAGGATTCACTACGACCCTTGACTCTTGTTGACCTGTCAACTAAGCCCCAAGGGAGTATATCTACCTAAACCTCACACTACGTGTGATTGCTTTAAGCTCTAGGGATTCCTAATGGTAAAACCTGTTCCTATGTGTAGTTCTAACCCTTTGGTCCAGGTGGAAGAACCCTAGTCTAGATTAAGCCCCAATGCATAGGATTCACTTCAACCCTTCACTCTGTTACTTGCGTAACTAAGCTCTAGGGGAGTTTATCTGCCTAGCACTTCACTCTATCTCGACCGCTATGAAATCAAGTAAACGGAGGTAGGGAGAAACCACGTCAGATGGGAAAGGGGTACATCGTTACCTCACAACTCTCCCTCTCAACCCTCTTCAATCTTAAGTAGTCTAACCCTATAGGAGTTTTTACACCTCCAAAGGATAACCTAGATTGCTCTCAACCTTAGTGTCACGGCTAAGGGAAAAACAATAGCACAAGATAATTAAAATTGAAACTCGAATTTATTCATCAATAATGGAAAAGCATAATAACAATGTCATAGAAACATAATAATCCTAGGGTTTTACAAATCCGAATACCCACGAGGGGTTTAGCTCCTCATGGAGCTATACATGTCCATCAAAGTATAAGAGAAAGCACAAAATAAAGACATCGATGAAAACCCCCTTGCGTATGGTGTGGCCGTGGTCTTGTGCGGCCGTCGAACGTCGATGACGATGCCGATGACGCGCGCTAAACCTCCACAAAATCCTCTCCGAAACCCTAGCCGCACTCCCCAAGTTGAAGAGAAAGATAGGTCAAAAGATTTCCAAATCGGGCTTTTATAATGCTGAGTCGCGGCTTTAAATTTGGACTTATCGGGACTTCACACGGCCGTGTGGAATTAACACACGGGCGTGTGAAGTTTCTATCTCCTGAAAAATTAATTCACACGGCCGTGTGGAATTTCCACATGCCCGTGTGAAATCTCCGGAATTCTGAAATTCGACCGAAAGTGAACAGTAGCTTGCTACAGTGTTTTGCTACACTAACATGCTACAGTGATGGTACAGTACTTGCCAAAAACGCTCCTGAATCCGGCGTTCTTCATCAAGGCCATTGAATTGGGTACACAATCAATAGTAGATCATGTCGATTGCTTCAAGTCTCTTTCTTGTCGAAGTTCTCCTAAGCTACATGAGTTAGACTTGTTGTGAATGTGACTGTCTTTGTGCCCCTCCAAGGGAGGTTGGCACACACTCACAAGTCCAAGCTCGTGCCTTGTTCCGTGCTTGGTCTGAAAACTTACCAACATCGGTGAACACGACCTAATTTCGTTCTTCTTCTCTAATTTAGCTCCACAAACCTTCAATGCACAAGAGTACACAAATGCAAGCCATTTAGTGATAAAAACTGATAAAAGATATGCTCAATGTAAGATAATAACGCTTCGCGGTACTATAACACAAGCACTTATCAACTTGACTCTATCTCGACCGCTAAGAAATCATGGAAAACGAAGGTAGGGAGAAATCACAACGGAGGGGAAAGGGGACACTTCACTACCTCACGACTCACCCTCTCAACCCTCTTCAATCTTAAGTAGTGTCACGACTAAGGGAAAACAATTGCATGAGGTAATTAAAATTGAAACTCGAATTTATTCATCAATAAATGAAAAGCATAATATCAATGTCATATAAACATAATAATCTTAGGGTTTACAAGTCCGAATAGCTATGAGGGGTTTAGCTCCTCATGGAGCTATACATGTTTATCAAAATATGAAAGAAAGCACAAATTAAAGGTATTGATAAAAACTCCCTTGCGTATGGTGTGACAGTGGTCTTGTGCGGCCTCCGGATGTCGATGACGATGCCGATGACGCGCTCCAAACCTCTACAAAGCCCTAGCCGCCCTCTCCAGAAGTTGGGGAGAAAGATTGGTCAAAAGATGTGTAAAAAGTCTCCAAAACGGGCTTTTATAATGTTGAGTCGCGGCTTTAAAATTGAACTTATTGGGATTTCACACGGCCATGTGGAATTTCCACACGCCCGTGTGGCCACTCTGGTTTTCGGAATTTTGGCTGAAAGTGAACAGTATCTTGCTACATTGTTTTTGCTACAGTACTTGCTACAGGCCGTGTTGCTGCAGTAAACCCCCGGAACGGTCCCGAATTCTTTGTTCTTCATCGAGGCAATTGAATTGGGCAAACAATCAATGGTAAATCATGCCGATTGCTTCAAATCTCCTTCTTGGTGAAGTTCTCCTTGTTAACACGAGCTAGACTTTTTGTGAATGTGACTATCTTTGTGCTCCTCCAAAGGAGATTGGCACACACTCACAAGTCTATACTAATGCCTTGTTCCTTGATTAGTCCGAAAACTCCCCAACAACGGCTAACAGAATAATTGAAAGTGCTCGGCCTTAGGTTCACCAAAAGTATGCAAAAGAAGCATTCTACAAGTAAGGGGAAATCAAAACATTGCATAAGGTTATAATTGCTTTAGCTAAAAACTAGAATAAAAAAGGATAGCAACTCAAAAACGTGTAAGTGTGTGCGAATTCACTCAAGAGAACCAATGAGTACTCCTCAAACTCTTGTTAAAAAGGACTTATTTATATACAAAAAGAAAGGAAGTAGTAGCTTCACACAACCTCTAAGGTAGCTCTTTCCTAGGCGGCCACCAAAGGTGGCTTTCACGCTTTTGAGGAGGTAGCTCTTTCTACCGGGGTATTAGCTTTCACGCATCCCATGACATAGCTCTTTCTCTCATTAGGGCATCACTTGTATCTGACTTATGAGAGTAGCTACATACTTCATAGGTGGTAGCTCTTTCCACCCCAAATGCACAAATAAAACAAGGCAAATATTCACAAACTCATTTTTTTTCTTATTCCTTTTTCCATATATATATATTTTTCATTCTTTTGTTTTTCTCATCATCAATTTTTTTTTTTCAAAACAAAACTAAGAACTTACTAAAACAAAGATAAACTTGTCCTTAAAAACTTCAAGCCTGAGTTACCAAAAGATTCCAAGAGTGAGTTGTGCAATATGGGATAATCGAGCAAAAATTCTCTAAAATTCAAGTAAAAACTAGAGCATGTTAGGATACAATGTTAAAAATTCTCCTAAACTTTAAGAATACAACCGTTGCAACTAAGGTGAACCGCCATAGGCTAGATGAGCATAAGCAATTGAATGCACAAGTAAAGTTGTGTGCAAAAGTGAACTCCCCCCCCCCCATACTTAGGATGTATATTGTCCCAATGTACGCATGCAAGCACAATAAAACATATAGCAATCAAAACATAATATGTGCAAATGGGCAATTGAAGTAATACTCCCCTGAACTCCAAGTGTTGCGTTTGATGGAGCTAATTTCATTGAGAGTTGAGTCTCAATGGGTTGTGGAGGACACACTATCCCATAACCGTGCCTATGACTAGTACTCAAATTCCTTACATCCAAGACCATCTACATGTATACACAAGGGGATTCAGTGAAACTCAATAAAAATAAAACAAAAGAAACATAAAACTAAAAACGCCTCAAGAGTCGGTGTCGTTTGCTATTGGTGCCGATGTTGTTGCTGCTGTTGATGGTGATCCTGGTGTTGAAAAAGAAAAGAAATTGACGAAGAAAAGGAGAAAATATGCTTACCGACTAGATGGAAATCAAAAACTTTGAATATGGCCGGAAAACAACTTAAAAACTCTTTAAATAGACGAAGAGAGGATTGGGAAGACGGGAGGAAGCATCACATAAGTGTGGAGGCATTTTGAATTGAAAAGGCGAAAAATATTTTAAAAATAAATAACAGCCTATAGTGTTCTATGTATCCACACGCCCGTGTGGAAATTCCACACGGCCGTGTGCCTCCACTGGAATCAGTCATAGGGGCAATGACACGTCCTTTGTTTCCTCTGTTTGCTTTCTAGAACTTACACACGGCCATGTGGAAATTCCACATGGCCGTGTGCCCAACCTGGCCAACACAAGGCCGGCCACAGGGGCACCCACACGCCACTGTGGACTCTCTGGATATCCCGAAAAACTATAAGTGTTCCACATGGCTGTGTGAGAAATCCACACGGCCGTGTGCTTTTCACAGGACCTTTCACAGGGGTGGCCACACGCCCCTGTGTTTTTTAGGGATGGAAGGGAAGTCTCTGCAGAGTTTCACACGGCCATGTAGATATTCGACATGACCGTGTGCCATAACACATGGGCACTCACAGGGGCATCCACACACCCCTGTGGACTCTCTGGAATGAGAGTTGAAGTTCTGCAGAATTTCACACGGCCGTGTGCCCTTCACTTGGTCGGTCATAGGGGCAGCTACACGGCCCCTATGACGCTCGGGTTGAGCTCTGAGATGGATCACACGGCCATGTGGAAATTCCACATGGCCGTGTGTTTTCTCTGGATGACTTAGAAAAAATCACAGACTCTAAAGAAAATTTCATAAACACATTCATAACACTTAGAACATGTAAAAACAATAAAAGCACGACCAGAGATCCATGACAACCACACTCAAATGACCCAAAATTTCGACAATCACAATTAGGCACACTAAAACACCAATAATCCATGCGAAAATCACAGCACACGCATTATAAAATGAGAACACCAACACTAGGCAATTATTCATACTAAAAACTAAACTAAAGCCTAGAAAAGCAATAAAAACTTGGGTTGCCTCCCAAGAAGCGCTTGTTTAACGTCACTAAGCTTGACGTACCTCTTCCTTACCTTATGGCGGCTTGAAAAGAGTGTGTTCCTCCCAGCAAGACATTGCATAGCTACTTCCTTTAAACCAAAAATCTACTTGCAGGGGTGGAGTATTTGTTGGAGGGTCCAACCATCTTACTTTTGTCCTCCAAGGAAACAATTTGGGTTGGGAATTGTCGAAGCTTAGCATAGGTGGGTCACCGGATGGTTTAAATATCCTCTCCACATCTTTTTTCCTTCCCAAAATCTCTTTCTTGCTTTTTATGAGTTGATCAATGCCAAAGAATGGTGCTTGTTCCATTACCTTAGGGTTTGCTTCTTCTTGTGTATTTTCAGCTTGAAAGGAACATGACACTAGCAAATCCCCTTGAAAATTTTCTTTCTCACAAGCACACTGTTCTTTCAAGCAATCCAAATTCTCAACATGATGTTTTTCTTCTTTCTCTTCAATTTCTACAGCAACGTACTCGGTATGCCCCATTTCTTCATTATCGTTCACTACCACAACATCTCTACAAGGACTTTGCGTTGCTTGCTCAAATACTTCAAGTTCCTTGGAGAGTGTGTCAAGTATCCATCCAAATTGATGCTCAAGGTTGTTATAGGAGGCTTCATGACACTTTCTTGTGGCTTCCACACTTTGGCAAGAGGCATCAAATGCTTTAATAAAGCTATCTAGTACCATTTTCCACTAAGGTGCATCCTCTTCGAGTATCTTATCCTTTTGAAATTGCTCTTGAGGTGCTTCCCAATGCTGTCCATCGTTATTCCATAAAACATTTTGGTAGCTCCTCTCATTTGGATGATGTGTGCCGTAGCCTAGATTGCACTGTTGTTGTGAAGCAATAATTCTATAAAGCTTTGTACCGAGAGCTTCAACTTGAGAATATAGCTAAATGACTGCATCAATCTCCATTTAGGCTCCTTGCAAGAAAAAGTAAGACAAAACAAATAAGAATGACGGAAGAATAAAAAAAGATGAAATATAATGAATGATGAATAGCTAAAATAGCAAAGTACAAATGTCTCTAAAACGCCTATTCCCCGACAACGGCTCCAAAAACTTGACACGACACCTTGCGTGTGTCCAGCAAGTGCACGGGTTTATCGAAGTAATAAATTTACTCCGGTGAGTGGGTAGTTGAATCCACATGGAATAGGGACTTAAAACACAAGATTTCACTATTTAGCTATGCGGTGTATGAAAAGAGAGAATAGAATTGTTAAGTGAATATGAAAACAATTAAAACGATACGAGAATTTAAATAGGGAGATGGAAGGTAAGAAAGTGCAAGTAGAAGTAAATAGAGAAAAACTAGTAATGGATGAATAGGGTATCCGGACAAGCTACCTCTAGGACTTATGCTTCTAGTGCAAGACTATGCTATTATACTTTTCCTATTGATGTTAATTGAGTCAAGGATATCCTTAAACATACGGTCCCAAACCTAAGGTCAACCGTGACTAACCCCAATACTATGCCCCGACATTAGGATTCACTATGACCCTTGACTCTCATTGACCTGTCAACTAAGCCCCAGGGGAGTCTATCTTACTAAACCTCACACTACGTGGGATTGCTTTAAGCTCTAAGGATTCCTAGTGATAAAACCTGTTCCTATGTATAGTTCAAACCCTTTGGTCCAGGTGGAAGAACCCTAGTTTAAATTAAGCCCCAGTGCTTAGGATTCACTTCAACCCTTCACTGTGCTACTCGCTCAACTAAGCCCCAGGGGAGTTCCTCTCCTAGCACTTCACTCTATCTCGACCACTAAGAAATCATGAAAAACGGAAGTAGGGAGAAATCACAATGGAGGGGAAAGGGGACGCTTCGCTACCTCACGCCTCACCCTCTCAACCCTCTTCAATCTTAAGTAGTCTAACTCAATAGGAGTTGTCACACCTCCAAAGGATAACCTAGATTGTTCTCAACCCTAGTGTCATGGCTAAGGGAAAACAATTGCATGAGGTAATTAAAATTGAAACTCGAATTTATTCATCAATAAATGAAAAGCATAATATCAATGTCATAGAAACATAATAATCTTAGGGTTTACAAGTCTGAATACCCACGAGGGGTTTAGCTCCTCATGGAGCTATACATGTTCATCGAAATATGAAAGAAAGCACAAATTAAAGGCATTAATGAAAACCCCCTTGCGTATGGTGTGGCTGTGGTCTTGTGCGGCCGCCGGATGTTGATGACGATGTCAATGACGCGCTCCAAACCTCTATGAAGTCCTCTCCAAAACCCTAGCCGCCCACTCCAGAAGTTGGGGAGAAAGATAAATCACAAGATGTGTAAAAAGTCTCCAAAACGGGCTTTTATAACGTTGAGTCGCGACTTTAAAATTGAACTTATCGAGATTTCACACGACCATGTGGAATTTCCACGCGCCAGTGTGGACACTCTAGTTTTCTGAATTTTGCTGAAAGTGAACAGTATCTTGCTACAGTGACTTGCTACATGCCGTGTTGCTACAGTAAACCCCCGAAACGGTCCCGAATTCTTTATTCTTCATTGAGGCCATTGAATTGGGCACACAATCAATGGTAGATCGTGCCGATTACTTCAAATCTCCTTCTTGGTGAAGTTCTCCTTGTTAACACGAGCTAGAATTTTTGTGAATGTGACTGTCTTTGTGCCCCTCCAAAGGAGGTTGACACACACTGATAAATGCCTAACTGTACGTATTATTTATGTATGTTCACATATTTTTCCAGTATTTTTATATGAGTGGATGCACGTTTTCGGTCTAAATTGTTTTATTTCGTGTTACAGGCACTGAAGTTACCACAAGGAGCTCGTCAACGAGATTTTTAGAAGAAATTGACAAGAAAAGACCATTTTCGAGCCCGGGGTGCTATAGTGCTGTAGCAGAGTTACTGTAGCATTTTACTGTAGCACTCACTGCAGCAACTTACACGAAACTCGGGGTGTTACAGTGCCCGTATGTCGGCCTGTATGCCAGCCCGCATGAGTTGCTGGAATTGGGTTTTAAAGGGAAAGTAGTTCATTTTTTGAGAAGAGAAGCCCTAGGTCTTGAGCATACTTGACACCACCTTCAAATCAGAGCTAGGAGCTGCCGTCGGAGGCCATTTCCGGGGAGAGAACGACAAGGAGAGCGACATACGACGAGATCCACCTTCTTGATCCATAGTTGAGAGGAGAATCGACAAGGGAAGCCACCTATTTGGTGGCGTCTTTGGAACGTCATTCGGTCTCTATCTTTTGAGGGAGTGTTCTTGTCTTTGTATTTGGTTGTTTCTATGTACTATCTTGTGTATTTTGTATTCATGGGCAACTAAACCCCAAGGTCACCAGATGTAGGTGAACCTTGGGGGTGAACTTGTGTAGCATGCTTGCTTGACTTGATTTATGCATTTTGGGACTTGTTTGTGAACCTTGTTTGGTGTATTTGAATGCTTGGTATGCATGAGAACTCTGTGTATCAATGTTTAGAAAATGCTAGGAAGCATGACCATTGCCCTAGTATTAGGCTCACCAAACTTGGTAGGGATACATGTATGAATACGCCGTGACCATCGGGTATTTGTACCCCTCCAATTGTTAGGGTTGACCTAGATTGTGTCTCCTCCCTAACTTGAGAAACCTTTTGCTCCCTTTGCAATTGTGTGAGGATTCGAGCGGAAGGAATTCCGTATTCGATACTTGTACCGGATTAGGGACCAATTTCCGTGATCATCGGGTTGGTCTAACTTCGGGTTTCTCGGTCCAAACTACCCATTTGCATGATAGTTAAGGCAAAACCCGCACTTTAGTAGCCCCCTTGGTAATCCTCATCCGTGACCCTCTCTTTGTATTGTTTTACCCCTCGTTTATTGCTTCCACCTTAGAGCATTTTATTTGCATGTTAATCATCTCGTTAATTTCTTTTGCACAACACTCAACTTGATCAGCCAAACAATCACACGAAGAGGAAGTAAGGGTAGACTCTCAGGCACTTGGGAATACGACCCCCTCGGGCGTGCGTGAGGGGTATTACTTGACGACCCCGTGCACTTGCGGGTAGAGTCAATCAAGTTTTTCGCGCCGTTGCCGGGGACCCACGAGAGATATCGGGAAAACTTAGAGTTGGTTGATTTGGCCATTATTTTGTTTCGTGTTTTTCATCATTGTATATATTTCGCCATTCTTCCTTTTGCATTTTCATTTCGTTGTTTTCTTCAATTTCTAAGTTTTGGCTCTTGTTATCTTGCGAGGTACCCATCTTATGACACGAGCAAGTCAAGCAAACTTAGTTGAACCCGACGATGAAATCGAATGAACCTTGCATCAACGATTGAGAGAAGCAACGGAAAGTTCAAGGCAACAAGAAATTCGGGTTGAGTCTAGTGAACCCTCCGTCATGGCCGAACCAAGAAGAACATTATCTGATTACGAGAGGCCCCAATTCACCGGTGAGGAGTTCAGTGTGCAAGCCCCAACTGTGCCAACTAATAATTTTGAAATCAAGGCGAGCACAATAGAAATGATTCAAAATTCAGTCCAGTTCGATGGGTTGGCCGATGAAGACCCACATGCCCACCTGTCCAGCTTCCTCCAAATATGTTCCACTTTCAAGATTAATTCAGTGTCCGACGACGCCATAAGATTGAGGTTATTCCTGTTCAGTTTGAGAGGAGTAGCATATCGTTGGCTCACTTCTTTGGCCCCTGGATCGATCACTACATGGAAAGAGATGGTCGAGAAGTTCCTTGCCCGTTACTTCCCTCCAAGCAAGGCTGCACGACTAAGGCAAGAGATTTCATCTTTTAGGCAGGGGGATTCAGAAACACTTTTCGAGGCCCACGAACGGTTCAAAGATCTCTTGCGTAAGTGTCCTCACCACGGGTTCCCTGCGTGGATGAGAGTGCAAATGTTCTGTAATGGGTTGAACTACGCAATGAGACAATTAATTGATTCTACAGCAGGAGGACCTCTAAGCGCAAAGTTACCAGAGGATGCTGAAGCTCTTATTGAAAATATGGCTAGTAATGAGTGTCACTGGAGTACTCGACAGAAAGCACCAAAGGCTGCAAGCCTGTATGAGGTGAATGAGAATACTGCGTTGACTGCTAAGGTCGAAGCCTTAACGAAGAATGTCTCAGACAACAATGCCCTAGTCAGTTCATTGGCGCAGAAGGTTGAACAGTTGATGCTTGGTTCTAGCTCCACCCCTAAGGCAGTGATGTCTTGTGATACTTATGGTGCCGGGCATGCAACTTCTCAATGCCCTATATTCATTGCCCCTTCGGCACCTATGGAAAATATTGACTACGTTGGTGGTGGACCTAGAGGGTTTGGGAATCAATATGGCAACACCTACAACTCGGGATGGAGGGGCCATCCAAACTTATCATGGAATCAGGGACAAGCACAATAGAGAGCTCCACCACCCCAACAAGAAAGGAAGTTTACCACAGAGGATGTTTTGGCTAAATTCATGATTAATTCCGAAAAACGGTTTCAAGGTATCGAGAAAAGGTTGGATGACTTCGGTACTGTGTTGAGGAATGTTCAAGCATCCATGCAAACCCTTGAGAACCAAGTGGGACAGCTTGCTCGAGCACATTCTGATCGTCCTTCGGGTAGCTTGCCAAGCAACACCGAGAGCAACCCGAGGGAACACTTGAAAGCCGTTACACTAAGGAGCGGGAAGCAATTGGAAGCAAGGGCCGAGGCAAGTCCAAGTGCTTCTAATGATAGGATAGCCGATCGGGAAGACCCTCATTTGAACAAGAAGTAATGTAGTGATGATGTCCAAAATCCCCTGGTCCCAAAGGTGAGCGAGTATAAGCCCGTGGTGCCTTACCCGACAAGATTGAAACAAGACAAGGAGGATGCTCAATTTAAAAAGTTTTTGAACATATTCAAGCAACTCCATATTAATATTCCATTGGTTGAGGCCCTTTCACAAATGCCCAAGTATGCCAAGTTCATGAAAGACCTCATCACGAACAAAAGAAAACTAGAAGATGTGGACTCAGTGACACTATCAGGGAATTGCTCCACTTTGATTCAAAAGAAGTTGCCTAAGAAACTCAATGATCCCGGCAGTTTCATCATCCCATGCATACTTGGTGAGGGAATACAAGAGAATGCTTTAGCCGACTCGGGAGCGATCATTAATGTGATGCCGTACAAGTTATTTTTGAAACTAGGATTGGAGGACTTAAGGCCTACACGAATGACCCTGCAACTTGCCGACCGTTCTATGCGGAGACCAAGGGGTGTTGTTGAAGATGTCCTTGTTAGGGTGGACAAACTCATCATCCCCGTTGATTTTGTGATTCTAGATGTTGATGATGATGTTGAGGTCCCCATCATTCTCGGTCGGCCGTTCCTAAACACTTCGGGTGCATTGATTGATGTCAAGGGCGGAAAAATGACATTAAGAGTTGGTGATGAACAAGTTGTCTTCACTCTCCCCGAAGCAATGCGGCACACACTCGATCATGATGATAGTTTGTATTATACCGATATAACTGATGTCATTATTTCCGATTGTGTGCAGGAAGTTCTTGCCTTAAACCCGTTGGATGAGATTTTGGGGGAGTTAGATGACGATGAGATTGAAGAAAATGACGCCACACCTATACCAATGCAACAAGTTGCACAAGTGATGGTTCGACCTCCGCCTCATGACCAAGAAAAGAAAGCTTTGAAGAAGATGTGGAGGGGGACAAAGAAAAAGCCTACAAAAGTTATGAAGGCTGTATCATCGCCGCCCATGGATGTAGATGACTTACTCATGGAAAATCAAAGGAAGTTCAAGATCTTTTCATGCCTCTCCATGAATTTCTCGGGTAACAACATTTTACACAAGGATGGAGGTAATTTGACTCACTTTGATCCACCATGATGTTAAGATAAGAGACGTCGAGCTAAAGACGTTAAACAAGCACTCCTTGGGAGGCAACCCAAGCATTTGAATTCCTTGCAAGTTCATTTTCGTATTTCTAGTTTGTGTGTTTGCATGTTTTTCGTATTTTTGAAGTGTTAGTGCTTGTTGTTCTTTGCTTTTTAGATGTGTGTTTGTGGTTGTTTAGCCATCTTTCTCAATTTTTTTGATCATGATCTTCAATGGTTCTCATGAGTTCTTTAATTTTTACTTCATTGTGTTGTATCAAATTCCATGTTTTGAATGGTTGTTTGTGGTTTTCGGCTTTGTTTTTCATGAGTTTTTAGGATGTTTGGATGAGCCCTTGATGAAAATCTTGAAATCAGCCCGTTTCTTGAGCATATGCAAAATTCCAGAAAGTCATACGGGCTACCATATGGGCATATGATTGAGCATATAGAAAATTCCATAAAGTCATACGGGCAACCATATGGGCATATGGTTGAGCATATAGAAAATTCTAGAAAGTCATACGGGCTACCATATGGGCATATGGTTGAGCATATAGTTGGCTGACTTGTTTAAAATTCTTTCAACCCATGTTTTGTGCACTATTCACTCATCTTCTCATCATTTCCTTTCCTTCTCCTCCTCATTTTTCCATCATTTCCCTTCATTCATTTTGCACAAGAAGGCTCTCCTCAACCTAGAGATCAAGTTTTTGGAAGATTTGCAAAGCTTTATCGAGTTTTTAGCCGGATTCCACTTCATTTTCACTTTGGTGCCCTAGATTGAAGTAAGCTCCATATCTCTCCATTTCTAGGGCTTTTCTTTGTGTTTTTGGGCTGATTTTCTTGGGAATGTGGTTGTGAATGTATGTGTTGAATTTCAAGGTTTGTAAAATTTGTTTGCTACTTTTACAAGAAGAAACTCTTGAAAAATTTTCCCGAAATTACTGTAGTAACACTAAGATTTCAGCCCCTTGATTCCATTGAGTATTCTTTTCATATATTTTTGGTTTGATGAAGCTTGTATGGTCTTGTAGGGATGCCGATCAAACATGTGGCCTCAAAGAGACCCCGAAGGAGCTCTCCGCCGCCTGCTCACGAGCCAAGGTTCACCGACGAAACCCACAAGGCCCGTTATGCTCTTTTGTCGAGGAAGAAGTTTGGCACTTCATCCGCCACGACCACGCGCATGGCCTCACCACCTCCACCGGATCATTAGACTCATGACACCTACTTTCAGTTTTTACTGTTCATGTTGTTTGTATTTTGTTTTTGCGCACTTAGACTTATTTTGGTATTTGTTGTATCATTCAGTTAGTTAGGGTTTCGGCCCTACTAAACTATTTCTTTTTATTTATGTAGTTTGGATTTTATTTGTTCGCTCTCCATATTTACTTATTGAGTTGTGATGCATTTCATGTTGCTTTCAGGACTGATCGTTGAGGATGCTTCACACTCCATGGCCCTAGTTTTTTACCCCTGTCTGTATTCACCTTGGATTCACAGCATCAACCAATTGGGGAAGTCTCCTTGCTTCATCTCCTTATTTTTATTGCATACATATCACCATGTTCTGCTGATTCATGTACATTAGGGACAATGTACAATTCTAGGTGTGGGGATGGAGTGCTTTACTTTTATTTGCATGCTTGTTGTACTGATGATAGCAATGATGCCTAGTTTAGGACTTCCTAGCATGAAGGTTCGACAATTATGAGTTGTATCTTTTCGCTATACCTACATGAGGTCCTGCTTTATCTTTAGTGCACCGACAGACTTTTGCACATTTACTTCCATCTCATACACTCCAACTAACCCATTGCAATGTTTTTGGCATTAAATTGCTAAAGTCTACTTTCAATACCTTTTTAAGAGCCTTTGAGGTTCTGTGTTGTTCTTTGGCCTCAAGGGAGACTGTTTAACATGTTTTATACCAGGGGATACAAGATATGTTGTATATATGTACTAAAAAAAAAAGTGGAGTCTATGACAGTATTCCTTTGCTAGTACAGTATGAATGCGTCTATGTGGACTGTAATCAAGTAGGATGGGTGGCTCTTGTGCCTGGCCAGCATGTGCATCCGTCTGTAAGATTTTTGTGCAGTCTACGTTAGTCAGACTCAGAAAAAAAAAGTGTGTATATATGTAGGTAAAGAATAAAGTATCTTGTTTGTGTCCCCTGGAACCTGTTGCATTACCACTTGAGAGCCAAAGTTCATTCAGGACCCGAAGGACTTTTAACTGGGTATTGAGGGTGTCTTTAACAGATTAATGCCATTTTCATTGTATGTGGAGTGAATAGTATGGAGAATGAGGTTGGAAGTAAGCACACACTCACCAGTGCACTTTAGATGAAACAGGACCATCCATATCCAGTTGCCAACAGAACAACTCATTATCTGTCCTTCCTTCTGTCTGTGCTAGTGGGGTCCTCTACTGTTGAGCTTGAGGTCGTACAGTTAGTCGTTTATCTGTTGTTCCTCTGTTCTTCATGTCTGTTTGCTTGGGGATAAGCAAACGCTTAGGTGTGGGGATGTTTGATAAATGCCTAACTGTACGTATTATTTATGTATGTTCACGTATTCTTCGAGTATTTTTATATGAGTGGATGCCCGTTTTCGGTCTAAATTGTTTTATTTCGTGTTACAGGCACTGAAGTTATCACAGGGAGCTCATCAACGAGATTTTTAGAAGAAATTGACAAGAAAAGATCATTTTCGAGCCAGGGGTACAGTAGAAGTACTGTAGCACGAGCTTTTGGCGAAACGGCTAAGTCTGGAATTTCATACGGGCGCTAGATTGCCCGTATACGGCTCTTGCAACAGCACTATAGCAAGTTACTGTAGCGGAGAGTACTGTAGTAGGGGTTACTGTAGCATTTTACTGTAACACTCACTACAGCAACTTACACGAAACTCGGGGTGCTACAGTGCCCGTATGTCGGCCCGTATGCCAGCCCGCATGAGTTGCTGGAATTGGGTTTTTAAAGGGAAAGTAGTTCATTTTTTGATAAGAGAAGCCCTAGGTCTTGAGCATACTTGACACCACCTTCAAATCAGAGCTAGGAGCTGCCGTCGGAGGCCATTTCCGGGGAGAGAACGACAAGGAGAGCGACATACGATGAGATCCACCTTCTTGATCCATAGTTGAGAGGAGAATCGACAAGGGAAGCCACCTATTTGGTGGCGTCTTTGGAACGTCATTCGGTCTCTATCTTTTGAGGGAGTGTTCTTGTCTTTGTATTTGGTTGTTTCTATGTACTATCTTGTGTATTTTGTATTCATGGGCAACTAAACCCCAAGGTCACCAGATGTAGGTGAACCTTGGGGGTGAACTTGTGTAGGATGCTTGCTTGACTTGATTTATTCATTTTGGAACTTGTTTGTGAACCTTGTTTGGTGTATTTGAATGCTTGGTATGCATGAGAACTCTGTGTATCAATGTTTAGAAAATGCTAGGAAGCATGACCATTGCCCTAGTATTAGGCTCACCAAACTTGGTAGGGATACATGTATGAATACGCCGTGACCATCGGGTATTTGTACCCCTCCAATTGTTAGGGTTGACCTAGATTGTGTCTCCTCTCTAACTTGAGAAACCTTTTGCTCACTTTGCAATCGTGTGAGGATTCGAGCGGAAGAAATTCCGTATTCGATACTTGTACCGGATTAGGGACCAATTTCCGTGACCATCGGGTTGGTCTAACTTCGGGTTTCTCGGTCCAAACTACCCATTTGCATGATAGTTAAGGCAAAACCCGCACTTTAGTAGCCCCCTTGGTAATCCTCATCCGTGACCCTCTCTTTGTATTGTTTTACCCCTCGTTTATTGCTTCCACCTTAGAGCATTTTATTTGTATGTTAATCATCTCGTTAATTTCTTTTGCACAACACTCAACTTGATCGGCCAAACACTCACACGAAGAGGAAGTAAGGGTAGACTCTCGGGCCCTTGGGAATACGACCCCCTCGCGCGTGCGTGAGGGGTATTACTTGACGACCACCTACACTTGCAGGTCGAGTCAATCACACACTCACAAGTTTATGCTAATGCCTTGTTCCTTGATTATTCCGAAAACTCCCCAACAACGGCGAACAGGATCTAACTTCGTTCCTTCTCTCCAAATTAGCTCCACAAACCTACAATGCACAAAAGCACACAAATGCACACAATTTAGTGATAAAATCTGATAAAAGATATGCTCATTGTAAGATAATCGCGCTTCACAGTATTATAACACAAGCACTTATTGTTCATCTTTTAGTAGTTCACTCTACTTTGACCGCAAAGAACTCTTGGAACGAAGAGGTAGGATAAATCATATTGGAAAAGAAAGGGAATGTTCTGCTACCTCTCGACTCAACCTTTTAACTCTCTCCAATTTTGTGTAGTCTAATCCTATAAAAGTTGTCACACCTTCGAAGGATAACCTAGATGACTCGCAAACCCAGTGTCACGTCTAAAGAAAAATCAATGCAATTAACATTCAAGATTGGAACTTTGTTAAAAGCATCAATTAAGAAAGCATAATAAAAGACATAGAAACAATGTCATACTAGGGTTTACAAGTACAAATACCCACTAGGGGTTTAGCCCTTCATGGAGCTATACAAAATCAACAAATTATATGTATCAATAAGCATAGAAAGCATGTATAAAACCCCCTTGTAGCCCTTGCCAATGGTCTTGTGATGTAGTCTCGTCTTCTCCAACGAATCCCTTGTCAAGCCTGAGACACAACTCGCCGAATCGACGCTGATGAAAGCTCCCCAAATAGCTATCTTCCAAAGGATGTCGATGTCAATGCCGTAGACCCGCTCCAAAAGCCTCGCAAAATCCTCTATATACCCTATCCGCAAGCTCGCAAGAAGTTGGGTGAAAGATATGTCAAAAGTCCCTAAATAAATCTGAAATCACGGTATTTAAAGGACTGAGATCAGGCATCTACACGGCCTTGTGCATTTTCTAGAAATTTGATTTTCGGCGTGCTGTGAATCGTAACTGCTACAGTAAATCACTACAATGTCCAACTGTAGTAAACTGCTACAGTGCTAATGCCAAAGTTGCTCCCGACTTCATTTTTTTCATCGAGGCCACTAGGTTGGGCACACAACCACATGGTAAACTATGTTCTTTCCTCTTTTCCTGACTTTATGGATGTCACTGCCTTTGTGCCCCTCCAAATTAGAGAATAATTTAAGCACATTGGAGGTTGGGACACACCCACAAATCTACAACCCATGCCTTGGTCCTTGCTTGGTTCAAGAAACTTCCCAACAATCGCGGACATGACCAAATTTTGCTTCTTTCTCTTGAACTCTTCTCCACAACCCTACATGCACAAAAGAACACAAATACACACGAATTAATGATAAAAATTAAGAAACATAATACTCAATGTAAGAAAAGAATACTTCGTATTATTTATACACAAGCACTTATCAAACTACTCCACACTTAAGCATTTGCTTGTCTTCAAGAAAAAAATAAACATGAAAGAACTTGGGAAGAACAATTGAAAGTGCTTGGCTTTTGATGTGTGCTAACTCGCAAGTGCACGGGTCGTCAACTAACACCTCTCGTGCGAACATGAGAGGCTCGTATTCCCTAAGGCCCGAAAAGCTACCCTTACTTCCTTTTTGCAATGTTGTTTAACCGACAAGGCTTAAGTGAGTGAATTAAATGCAAAGGAACTAACAAATAATTTATTGATGCAATTTAATGAGGACAAGATACGGGGCAAATCAGGGCTAGAAGTGGTCACGGATGAGGGTCCACTTAAGGGCAACTAAAGTGAGTTGGATGCTTGAACTAACATGCAAGTGACTAGTTGGACCGAGAAAACCCTAGATTAGGCCAACCCCATGGTCACGGAGATTGAAAGCTAATCCAGCACGGGTATTGGATGCGGTATTTCTACCGCCCAAGAATCCCCCTACAATTGCAATGGGTAGAGTGGTTTTCTCAAACTAGGGTAAAAATATGAATGAGTACATAACCCTAGGAGTGGAGGGGTACAAATACCAGATGGTCACTGCGTATTTATATGTGTTTCCCTTTCAAGTTTGGTGAGTCTAACACTAGGGCAATGGTCATGCACCTAGCATTTCCTAGGTCATTTGATACATAGAGTTCTCATACATATCAAGCATATAAAAGCACCAAACATTGGATCTCAAACAAGCCACAAGCATCAATTAAAACAAAATCATCCAAAACATCACAAGTTCACCCCCAAGGTTCACCTACATCAGTTGACCTTGGGGTTTAGTTGCTCATGCTCAAGAAATACAACACAAAGTCCATAGAAACAACCAAAGAAAACATGAGAAAGACTCCCTCAAAGATGAATTCCGGAGAAGTTCCAAGAATGCCACTTGTTGGGGTGGCTTCCCTTGTTTTCAACCTTCATATGCAAAGCTCTAGCTTGGAGATCCTTCCAAAGAACTTGCTCTCCTCGCCAAATTCTCCACGAAATTGCCCTCCAAATGCTTCTTCTACCTCAGATCTAAGGTGGTTGTGAGAGGCTCCAAGTAGAAGAGTCATCTCCTTAATGAAAACCCTAGAAACCCCATAAAAAGGCTGAATTCGTGGCGCTTCACGGATGCCCTACGGTCCATATATGGCCCTTGAGGTTACCTGTAATGTGGGTCAAAAGAATCCGCAAAGTTGTAAAATTGCTACAGTACTGTCTGCTTCTGAATTGCTTACGGATGGCCTCACGGCCGTGAGCTTTCCCGTGAGGGTTTCCAGCCTTAGAATTTTCCTCAAATCTTCGCATTTCTAGCTGCTACAATAACGCTACAATGTCGGGTGCTCAATTCTATGCCAATTTCGCCCCGAATCGCACTTTTGAGCTCACCAAAGCATCTTTTAAACTTGAAACACGAAATAAACCAATTTAGACCTAAAAATGCATCGATTCATTAATAAAATATAAAGAGACATGCACAAGTGTATATATAAAATACGTACATTTAGACGTTTATCAAACATCCCCACACCTAAGAGTTTGCTTGTCCCCAATCAAACAAACATAAAGAACAAGGGTAAGAAGATAAATGGCTAAATATACGACCTCAAGCTCAAAAGTAAAGAACTCCACAGGCACACTAGACAAAAATCAAGAAGTGAGATGATCAATGAATAGTCAAGAGATACTAGCTCTGTTTCTCCTAGAGTGCCTCCCGTAAGTGTGTGCTAAGTCCCACCTTGACCTCCACATCCTGGATTACCCCAGAATGTCCATTCATCCCACACATAATGAAAATGGCATTAGAGTGTTAAAGACACCCTCAATATCCAGTTAAAAGTCCTTTGGTTCCTAGATGTACTCCAGCTTCCTAAGTGACCATGCCACAAGTTCCAGGGGATCGAGATATAGAAAAACTCTCACATATGTACAAAAATACACTCTCTTTACTCTCTTTCTTTTTCTTTTTTTTTCTAAGTCCCCAAATAACGTAGACTGCACAAAAATCTTTCAGACAGGTGCACATGCTGGCCAGGCACAAGAGCCACCCATCATACTCGACTACAATCTACATAGACGCATTCATGCTATACTAGCAGAGGAATATTTTCATAGACTCCTTTTTTTTAGTACTGTACACATTGTATCTCAAGCCCCTAGTATACAACCTACTGTAATAGTTTACTTTAAGCTATAGAGAACAATACAGGAACACAAAAGCTCTTAACAGGTTATTGAAGAAAGGATTTAACAATTTAATGCTAAAATCATTATGATGTGTTGGTAGGAGTATACAAGGTGAAAGTGCTCATGAACATATATAAAGGTGCACTAGAGGTGAAACATAACTAGATTCAAGCGCAAATCAAGTATAGCTCACAACTATCATTCTGTCAAGCCAGGAAGTTCTAAACAAGTAAATCATAGCTATCATAGGTAATCAAAACATGCAATAATATAAGTTACTCCAAAAATCCATCCCCACACCTAAAGCTGTACATTGTCCCCAATGTACATAAGTCCGCAGACCAGGATGGGACAAACATGCTAAGTACAAGAAAATGTAGTAAAGGAAACTTCCCCAATTAGTTGATGAAGTATGTGACGTGATCCTCCAGTTTCGGGGACAAACAATGCAACGAGGGCATGGAGTGTGAAAACTCTGTAACAATCATCCTAAAAATAGAAAAAGCACAGATCACAACTCCGGGAATCAAAATAGTAGTGAGAGAGCAAGTAAACAAAAATCCCAAAACAAATAGAAAAAGTTCAGCAGGGACGAAGCCCTAGCTAACTCAAAAGTACACAGTACAACATAGAACAAGAAATGCAACTAAAATAGAAATAAAAGTAAGGAAATAATATAACAAGCATGCTGTGTGAGTCTAGGGGCCAGATGGGAATGATGGTGCTGCGCAGGTGGTTGCCGCAGAGGTGGTGTCGACGGACGATGAAGAACTGCGCAAGAACGCTAAGATATCGGTGGTGATAGTCTTAATATGGCTCACCGATGCAGCCAGGTCTCGGTGTCCCCTCTCTAATATCTACAATTGCTCGTAGATCTCAGAATGAAATATCTCAAATCTCTCCTCAAGTGGAGGTCGACGCTCCCTGGGTGCAGTATCATGGCCTGGCTCCGACTCAGACTGAGAATCATACTTTGTGCCATAAGATAGGCCTGGGTCACTCTGGTGTCGCACAAGTCTGTGAGTGCTACCCCGCCTCTCAACTATACCAATACAAACTAGGGTCTGCATTCCGAGTGGAGCAACTCCACTAACAACTGTCATGCCTTGTGTCCTGTCAATGAGCTCCACGCCTTTGATCATGCAAGTGATGTAAGGTCCGGCGTAAATGGCTCCAAGGCGACCAAATTTTCCCTGATGAGCAAATACTTCGGCAACCAAGTGGCCTATATGAAGGGGGTACCGCTGTATGATATTGTACAACATCCGAAGATCCATGCGTGATACCACCCAGATGAAATCCAGTCGACCCCCTCTGCCACTATATGTAGGGCATGGATATACCTGTGGGCAGGGTCCTTCAGCTGGGAGGCCTTCTTGGTTTGCGATCTGGTGGAAATAGTGTTCCAGTAAGCGACACTAGTCATAGGATACTGGAAATCCTTACCTAAATCCTTGAATTCCGGCCTTTGTGTGTAGGCATAAGTGTAGAATCTCATATACACTCCTAACTGATCTTGAGTGAACCTGTGGCTTTTCGCAAAAGCACGGAATGAGATGTAGCTGGGCTGACTAGTGAAAGGACAATAATTCGTGACCTCAACTTTGCTTAACACTTCAAGGCTGAGTTCCTTGTATGTGGGTTCTTCAATGGAAAATAACTTGTCCCACCCGCCGTGTGATATAAGTTCCAAAATGGTTTCATCCAAACCCAGGGTCTTCAATAAATCCCAATCAGTTCATTTAAAAGTACCAAAGTTCTTTCGCGAGAGGAGCGCGAAGCGGTTCTTATGATCTTCCTTTTTAAGCTTAGGTTGTTCGGGGGGCGGAGGAGGTTCACTCCACGCTCTCCTGTAGGAAACTTTCTTCACTCGCATCCTACAAGATCAAGAGAACCATAATTAAGCAAGTTACAAGCAAAACAAACTTGAAAAAATGAAAGAATGATGACAATTTTGCAATGATACAATAATTCCAAAAATATTTTTCAAGAGTCTTGCTTGAAAACATGATGATCTAGAAATACAAACATGCCAAAACATCATCACAAGATTATAGCACCCAAGGAGAAGAGAATCCATGCAAAAATCACCCCAAGAAGCCATGAAAACCCCAAGCTCACAAGAAAAGAAGTTCACCTTAAACCTAGGGTTTATGGAGCAATACTTAAGTTGAATCCGGGCAAATGAGTGATTTATCTTCCAAACTTTGGCACAAAATGTTTTTAGAGGAGGAGGAGAGGGTCCTGGGGCAAGAAAATGAAGAAAAATGTAGAAGAAATAAGGGAGAAGTGAGGGAAAGAAGTGAAGAATAAGGTGAATAGAAGACAAGGCCCAAAATGGGCCTTTATGCCCTAATCCCGCAAGGCCTCACCGGTGGGCTCAAGAGCATGAGCTCACCCATGAGGTCGCCCAGGATGCCTCACTTTGGGCTCATGGGTGTGAGCTCACCCGTGAGCAAAGTTTGAATGCCTCACGGGCAAGCTCACGGCCGTGTGCTTGCTCATGATAAAGTTCTGGATCATTCAAAGGCTCTCTCACGGTCCTTAAGCACACGGTCCCAAACCTAAGGGCAACCGTGACTAATCCCACACTATACCCGGCTCTAGACTTCTCTACGACCCTTGACTCTCGATGACCTATCAACTAAGCCCCAGGAGAGTACATCATACTAATGCCTAGCATCGTGTGAAATTGCATGGAGTTCAAGGGATTCCAAGTGAAAGACCATATCCCTAATTATAGTTCTAACACTTTGGTCCAGGTGGAAGAACCCTAATCTAAGTTAAGCCCCAGTCCTAGGATTCACTCAACCCTTCATAAGGGAGTTCATCTCCTAGTACTTCACTCTACTTAGATCGCGATTAACTCTTAGGATATGGAGGTAGTGAAATTCACACCGGAGGGAAAGGAGGACGTTCCGCTAGCTCTCGACTCACCCTCTCTACCCTCTCTAACCTTGTGTAGTCTAATCCTATAAAGGTTGTCACACCCTCAAAAAATAACCTAAGAGATTCTCAACCCTAGTGTCATGGCTAAGGGAAAATCTCATACAATCGGCATGCAAGATTGGAACTCAATAAGAAAACATCAAATTAATAAAGCTTAATAAAAGTTATAGAAACACAAGCGTCCTAGGGTTCACAAGTCCGAATACCCACTAGGGGTTTAGCTCTCCATGGAGCAATACAAAATCAATAACGAGTTAAAGAACATATGCATAAAAACCATAATGAAAACCCCCTTTTAGATTGTATCGATGGTCTTGTGGAGCCGCCTAATCTTCTCCACGAATCCCTTGTCAAGCCTAAAGCACACCTCGCCGAATCGATGACAACGAAAGCTCCCCCAAAACATAGGCAAGAGATAGAACGGGGGTCCCCAAATAGATCTGAAAACGGGCTATTTATAAGCTGAAATCGAAGTTCCACACGCCCCTGTGGATTTTCCACACAAGCCTGTAGAATTTCCACACGCCCGTGTGTTAATTCCACACGGCCGTGTGGAAATTCTGTTTTGCTGATTTTCGGCAGGCTGTGAACAGTAACTTGCTACAGTATTTTAACTACAGTAACTGCCACAATACTTCGCCAGAATGCTCCCAAATTCATCATTCTTCATCGAGACTGTTGAATTGGACACACAATCAACGGTAAATCACGTCGCATCTTCACTTGAAACACATTGACAAAACTCTTGATAATGTTGCACAAGTCAGAACATGTGAGTGTGACTCCCTTTGTGTCCTCCAAATCAAGTATTACTTGACCCCAATTGGAGTTTGGCACACGCTCACATGTCTTTGAACACAACTTGTGCCTTGTTCCTTGCCCGATCCAAGAACTCCCTCAACAATCGCATTCATGACCTATTCTTGCTCCTTCTTCTTTAAATCTTCTCCGCAACCCTACAATGCACAAAAGAAGACAAATACACATAATTAGTGATTGAATCTAAGAAAAGTAATGCTCAATGTAAGACAATAATACTTCTTATTACTATCACACAAGCACTTATGAAATTCCCCCACACTTAAGCTTTTGCTTGTCCTCAAGCAAAAATAAAATGTGAAAGTACTTGGGAAGAACAATTGAAAGTGCTTGGTCTTAGGTTCATCAAAAGTATGCAAAGGAAGCATTCTACAAGTAAGGGGAAATCAAAACATCGTATAAGGATATCATTGCTCTAGCTAAAAACATGAATCAAAAAGGAAAAGAACTCGAAAATGTGTAAGTGTGTGTGAACTCACTCAAGACAACCCAAAAAGTACTTCTCAAACTCTTGTTAACAAGGACTTATTTATATACACAAAAAAAGGAACTAGTAGCTTCACACAACCTCTAAGGTAGCCCTTTCCTAGGCGGCCGCCAAAGGTGGCTTTCACATTTTCGAGGAGGTAGCTATTTCTACCGGGGTAGTAGCTAGCGTTCACGCATCCCATGAGATAGCTCTTTCTCTCATTGGGGCATAACTTGTATCCGACTTATGAGAGTAGATATATACTTCATAGGTGGTAGCTCTTTCCACCCCAAATACATGAACAAAGCAAGTCATTTCTAACAAAAGTTTGAGGAGTACTCGTTGGTTCTCTTGAGTGAAATCGCACACACTAACACATTTTCGAGTTTTTATCCTTTTTTATTCGAGCTTTTAGCTAGAGCAATGATAACTTTATGCATTTTTTTGATTTCCCCTTACTTGTAGAATGCTTCTTTTGCATATTTTTGGTGAACCTAAGGCCGAGCACTGTCAATTGTTCTTCCCAAGTACTTTCACGTTTTATTTTTGCTTGAGGACAAGCAAAAGCTTAAGTGTGGCGGAGTTTGATAAGTGCTTGTGTTATAGTAATACGAAGTATTATTATCTTACATTGCGTATTACGTTTCTCAGATTTAATCACTATTTAGTGTGTATTTGTGTTCTTTTGTGCATTGAAGGGTTGTGGAGAAGATTTATAGAAAAGGAAGCAAGAATAGGTTATGTTCACCATTGTTGAGGAGTTCTCGGACCAAGTAAGGAACAAGGCACGAGTCTAGACTTGTGGGTGTGTGCCAACCTCCATTGGAGAGGCACAAGGCAGTCACACTCACAAAAGTCTATAACTCGTGTAGCATTGGAGAACTTTGCCAATGAAGAGAAATGAAGTAATTGACATAATCTAACATTGATTGTGTGCCCAATTCAACGGCCTCGATGAAGAACGATGAATTCGGGAGCATCTCGGCGAGTACTGTAGCAGCACTGTAGTTTTGTACTGTAGTAAGTTACTGTTCGCAGCCCACCAAAAATCAGCAAAACAAAATTTCCACACGGCCGTGTGGAAATTCTGCAACCCATGTGGAAAATCCACAGGGGCGTGTGGAACTCCGATTTCAGCCCAATTTCAGCCTATAAATAGCCCTTTTTCAGATCTATTTGGGGACCCCCCTTCTATCTCTTGCCTATCTTTTGGGGGGCTTTCGACTAGGGTTTGGAGAGGTTCTTGGAGGTCTTTGGAGGTGATTATACGGCATCGACATCGATATCTATTGGAAGAGAGCTATTGGGGGAGCTTTCGTCGGCATCGATTCGGCGAGGTGTGCCCTAGGCTTGACAAGGGATTCGTTGGAGAAGACGTGCGACTCCACAAGACCATCGATACGATCTACAAGGGGGTTTTCTTTATGGTTTTTGTGCATATGTTCTTAATCTCTTTATTGATTTTGTATTGCTCCATGGAGAGCTAAATCCTAGTGGGTATTCGGACTTGTAAACCCTAGGATGACATTGTTCCTATGACTTTTATTATGCTTTCTTTATTGATGAATTTAATTGAGTTTCAATTTTAATTATCTTGTGCTATTGTTTTCCCTTAGCCGTGACACTAAGGTTGAGAGCACTCTAGGTTATTCTTTGGAGGTGTGACAACTCCTATAGGGTTAGACTCCTTAAGATTGAAGAGGGTTGAAAGGGATAGTTGTGAGGTAGCGACGTACCCCTTTCCCTTCCGGTGTGATTTCTCCCTACCTCCGTTTTCTCCTTGGTTAATTAGCGGTCAAGATAGAGTGTTAGGGCTCAATCTAGACTAGGGTTCTTCCACCTAGACCAAAGGGTTAGAACTACATAGAGGAACAGGTTTTATCACTAGGAATCCCTAGAGCTTAAAGCAATCCCACGTAATGTTAGGGTTAGGAAGATAGACTTCCCTGGGGCTTAGTTGACAGGTCAACAAGAGTCAAGGGTCGTAGTGAATCCTAATGCCTGGACATAATGTTGGGGTTAGTCACGGTTGACCTTAAGTTTTGGGAGCATGAGTTTAAGGATATCCTCGACTTAATAGGCATCAATTGTAGAGCATAATACAAGTTTTGCACTAGAAGCATTAGTCCTAGGAGGAGTTTTGTCCGGGTACCCAATCATTATATCGATTACCTCTCCTACCCTCATTATTCTTCTTGCACTCTTTTATTTTCTTTTACATCTATACATACATACTTTTCTCATCATCGATTCCCATCATAGCTAAATAGCGATAACACTTGTTTCTGAACACTATTCCCTGTGGATACGGCTACCCACTCACCAGGGTATTTTATTACTTCGACAACCCGTGCACTTGCGGGTTACACGCAAGGGGTCGTGTCAGTGATTAAATCTGAGAAAAGTAATGCTCAATGTAAGACAATAATACTTCATATTACTATCACACAAGCTCTTATTAAGAGTCATCCCCTTAATGAAAACCCTGGAAACCAAATAAAAATGCTGAATTCGTGGCTCTTCACGGGTTACCTCACATTCCATATATGGCCCGTGAGGTTACCTGTAATGTGGGTCAAAAGAATCCGCAAAGTTGTAAAATTGCTACAGTATTGTCTGCCTCTGAATTGCTTACGGATGGCCTCACGGCCGTGAGCTTGCCCGTGAGGGTTTCCAGCCTTAGAAATTTCCTCAAGTCTTCGCGTTTCGGGCTGCTACAATAATGCTACAGTACCATGTGCTCAATTCTGTGCCAATTTCGCCCCGAATCGAGCTGTTGAGCTCACCAAAGCATCTTTTAAACCTGAAACACAAAATAAACCAATTTAGACCTAAAAGGGCATCGATATATTAACAAAATACAAAGAGACATGCGCAAGTGTACATATAAAATACGTACATTTGGACGTTTATCAGCTTTAGGTTCACCAAAAATATGCAAAAGAAGAATTCTAAAAGTAAGGGGAAATTAAAATATTACATAAAAAGTATCATTGCTCTAGCTAAAAATTTGAATAAAAATGGATAGCAACTCGATAATGTGTAAGTGTGTGTAAACTCACCCAAGTCAACCCAAAAAGTACTCCACAAAGCTCTTATTAGAAGGACTTATTTATACACAACGAAGAAGGTAGTAGCTTCACACATCCTCTAAGGTAGTCCTTTCCTTGACAGCTGCCAAAGATGGGATTAACACTTTCGAGATGGTAGCTCTTTCTACCAGGGTAGTAGCTTTCATACATCCCATGAGATAGCTCTTTCTCTCATTAGGGCATACTAGTATCCGACTTATGAGAGTAGCTACATACTTCATAAGTGGTAGCTTTTTCCACCGCAAAATGCACAAACTAACTCTAGCAAGTATTTACAAATTTAAGGGAATTTTTTTTAATATATCAAATCAAAAATGAAAAATTAACTAAAATAATGATAAACTAGTCCTCAAAGCATTAAGCTAGACCTCGAGTTTCCAAAAGGTTTCAAGAGTGAGTAGTGTAATATGAGATAATCGAGCAAAAATTCCCTAAAATTCAAGTAAAAACTAGAGCATGATTGTATACAATGTTAAAAATTATCCTAAACTTAAGAATACAACCGTTGCAACTAAGGTGAACCGCCAACGGTTACATGAACATATACAATTAAACACGCAAGTATAAGCATGTGTAATGTGAACTCCCCACCCCACACACACACACACACACCCTTAAGATGTACATTGCCCTCAATGTACGCATGCAAGCACAATAAAAAGTATAACAATCAAATAAAAAATATATGGAGGTGGGTAATTGAAACAATACTCCTTGATCGATGATAAGTACTCGTGTTATAAAAATGTGAAGTGTTATATCTTACAATGAGCATTACTTTCATCAGATTTTGTCACTAAATAGTGTGCATTTGTGTGCTTTTGTGCATTGTAGGGTTGTGAAAATAATTTGGAGAAAAAGAGCAAAGTTAGATCGTGTTCGCCGTTGTTGGGGAGTTTCCAGACCAAACAAGGAACAAGGCATGAGCATAGACTTGTGAGTGTGTGCCAACCTCCTTTGGAGGGGCACAAAGGCAGTCACATTCACAATAAGTCTAGCTCGTGTTAGCATAGGAGAACTTCGACAATGAGGAGAATTGAAGCAATCGGCATGGTCTACCGTTGATTGTGTGCCCAATTCAATGGCCTCGATGATGAACAACGAATTCAGGAGCGTTTCGGCAAGAGTACTGTACCAGAACTGTAGCAAGCACTGTAGCAAGTTGATGTTCACTGTCTGCCGAAAATCAACAAGACAGAGACTTCACACGGTCGTGTGGAAATCCTAGACGGCCATGTGAAATCCCGATTTTAACGATTTAAAGCCGCAACTCAACATTATAAAAGCCCGTTTTGGAGACCTTTTCTGGATCTTTATGCCTACCTTTTGACCTAACTTCTGGAGGGTTGCGGCTAGGGTTTTGGAGAGGACTTTGTGGAGGTTTGGAGCGTGTCATCAGCGTCAACATCAACGTCCGGCGGCCGCACAAGACCATGGCCACACTCAACACAAGGGGGTTTTCATCTATGCTTTCAATTTGTATTTACTTTCATAGTTTGATGGATTTGTATAGTTCCATGAGGAGCTAAACCCATTGTTGGTATTTGTACTTGTAGACCCTGGGATGATTATGTTTCTATGACATTGTTATTTTGCTTTTCTCTATTGATGAATAATATTGAGTTTCAATCTTAATTGCATCTTGTATTGTTTTTCCTTAGCTGTGACACTAAGTTAGAGAACAATCTAGGTTATCCTTTGGAGGTGTGACAACTCCTATAGGATTAGACTACTTAAGATTGGAGAGGGTAGAGAGGGTGAGTCGTGAGGTAGCGAAACGTCCCCTTTCCCCTCCAGTGTGGTTCTCCCTACCTCCGCGTTCCATGAATTCTCAGCGGTTGAAATAGAGCTAAGTGCTAGGAGACGAACTCCCCTAGGGCCTAGTTGCGCGAGCAACAGAGTGAAGGGTTGTAGTGAATCTTAGCACTAGGGTTTTATTGATACTAGGGTTCTTTCACCTGGACCAAAGGGTTAGAGCTATACATAGGAATAGGGTTTATCACTAGGAATCCCTAGAACTTAAAGCAATCGCACGTAGTGTGAGGCTTCGGAAGATGAACTCCCCTAGGGCTTAGTTGACAGATCAACAAGAGTCAAGGGTCATAGTGTTGGGGTTAGTCACGATTGACCTTATGTTTGGGACCGTGTATTTAAGGATTTCGTCGACTCATTAATCATCAATTGAAGAGTATAATAGCATTGTCTTGCACTAGAAGCATAAGTCCTAGGGGTAGCTTGTCCGGGTACCCAACTTTACTCATTGATTGTCCTTCTCTATTTACTCTTACTTGCACTCTCTCACCTTCCATACTTCTCTTTTATTTCTTGTTCGTTTTAATTACTTTTCCACTCACTCATTGATTCTATTTTCACTCATCGTACACCGCTCAGCTTAATAGTGAATTCTTGTGTCTTAAATCCCTATTCCCTATGGATTCGACTACCCTCTCACCAGGGTACTATTATTATTGCGACAACCCATGCACTTTCGGGCCCTTGTCAATGGAACTATGTTCATTAAGAGTTGTGTCTTAACGGATTGTGGAGCATACACGGTCAGCAAACCATGCCCATGACTATTATTTAATTTCAAAACATCAAAACCATTTGCACGTATACACAATGGGGGATCAATGATGTTCAACAAAAGCAAAATAAAATCGAGTATATAAAGATATAGAAATGAAATACAACTTAAGACAATGAAAATATATTCAATAGACTCAGAAAAAGAATCCTTTCTGAGTACTACAAGTCCAAAATAAAATACAAAAATACAAATAAAAGACAAAATGAAATAAACTAGACGCCTCAATCATCGGTGTCTGGCTCTGGTGGTGTATCTTGTGGATCTTGTGGTGGTGAGGACTCTCGTGGTCGTACAATGAATGGTGAGGGCACGGCTTGCTCAAGTAACTGTTGTAGTGCGTTGAACCATGCCATAGTCTTGGCATGGTATACAACTTGGGTATCTCTAACCTCAGCCACCTTGGTTTGTAGCACCCCCACCGCACTCTCGAGGAACGCTAATCTGTCCTGGCCTCAAGAAGAAGAGAATACACACACTGGAGGTGGCTCCTTTGCTACGGGTGGTGCCTCGGTCTCTGTCTGGGAATCCCCGGCCTCATCATCCTCACCTTCGGTCGTATCTGGTGTGGGCAAATTCATAATATAAACACCTGGCCTACATCTGCGAATCATGCCCATTAGTCTTATCGTCTTTATGCTAAGGGGTGACGGTACAACAGTCTTCTCGGCCCCTCTAATAACGTCCAATAGACCTATCCCCAGGATGAGTCTAGTAATGTAGGCGCTAGAGAAGATCACTTCAACACTGGGGTACTGCCCCTGGTGGTGCAAATATTCCCCTACTATGTGTCCCAGGTCGAGTGGCTTGCTTTGTATCATCGAATAAAGGTAAAGGAGATCCTGTCAGCTTAAAACACCGGTGTTGTCTCCACGGTCGTTGACTGATTGGCTAAGCACGGCATAGAGGTATCTGTATGATGGATGGGACAAACATGTGGCCTTAGACACCCCCGGCTCATACTGCCCCTGTCCACATAGTGTCCTATAAGCGCGCTGTGGTGTCAAACTCGAGGGGTAATTAGTGGGGAGCTACTCGTACTCCTCCGTCTCGGTAAATGCCTTGTCATATAATCCTAATCTGATGGAGAATTGTGTCACACTCAGGCTGTAATGCTGATTGAGCGCACAAAACTGAATCATATCTATGTGTGCGAAATTGTTGTATGATCAATAGAACTCGAAAGTAGCAAGAACCTCGAGTGTAAGCATCCGGATGGTTGGCTCTCGAATAGTCAGTAATCTACGCTAGCTACCAACTATGAGCAGCTCATTAATCCCATCGGCCATCTCATCACCTAACTAGATCTCTCGAACTGCACTCAAATCTGGAAAGCAAGTTTGGCCAAATCTTACTTTCGACAAGCGCTCCAATCGAGCCTGGTGCTCAAGAATAGTGAACTCTAACTGCTCAAGTGAGGGTGACCGAGGGTGTTTACCTGCTGATTTTAATCGGGGAGCCATTCCTGTAAAGATTGAAAAGAAATTGATTAAATCATACAAATAAACCAATCTAAAGGGAATTCACTCGGCCGTGTGGAAATTTCACACGCCCGTGTGGATTTTCGTGAAAGTGCCGTGGCCTCAAAAAACTCATACAAATTGGTTTAAATCATTCTAAAATTGTTCCAAATTCATTTAATAAGCAAATACGCATGGAAACCAGTCAAAATCCAACAATATAAACCAATGTAATCAAAGAGATTGAATAGATTGACAAAAAACAATTAAGGGGAGGCATACCGATGAAATAGAACTATAAAACCTTGAATACTGCTATAAACACACCAAATCTCCACAAATAGATGGAAATATGGTCCAGAAAGCGACGAGGAGTGTTCCTTGGCTGGGGAGCCTTCTAAAGATGAAAAGGCATGAGTGAATCTAAAGGAGAAGTCACGGCCTTTTGTGTTCTGTATATCCACACGCTGTGTGACTCTACTGAGAGGACTCACAGGGGCAGTCACAAACCCATGTATTCTCTCTATTTCCTCTGAACACACCCACATGGGCTTGTGGAAATTCCACACGCCCTTGTGCCTTCACAGGGGAGCTCCACAGGGGCAGTCACACGCCCCTGTGTGCTCTCTGGATAGCACACAGGCTTTTGAATGAATCCACATGCCGGTGTGGAAATTCCACACGGGCGTGTGCCCAATCTGGCCAATACATAAGGTCGGCCATAGGGACACCCACATGCCCCTGTGGCATCTCTAGAATGCTAAAAATTTTCCTAAGTGTTCCACACGGCCGTGTGCCATTCATAAGCTCACTCACATGGGCAACCACACGCCCCTGTATCTTCTCGAGATAGAGACGTGGCATTCTGCAAAGATCCACAAGGCTGTGTGCCCTTCACAAGGTCATTCACAGGGGTATTCACACACCCCTATGTCTTCTCTAAATGAACTCTAAATGGAGACACACGCCCATGTGAAAATTTCACACGGCCGTGTGTCTTCTCTGGATGACTCAGAAAATATAACAGACTCCGCAGAAAAATTTCAATGCACTCATGCTATGTACAGAGCCTGCAATCATGATAAATTTTCTACTAGAGAACCTTGAAAACACACTCAAATGACCTAAAACTTTGTTAATCACTATTAATGCACACGTTAAACGCCAAATATCCACAAAAAAATCGCAGCACATGTCTATAAAACCAAAACGCTGACACTAAGACTTTTATTCATCCTAAAACTAAACTAAGTTCTAGAAAAATAGTAAAAGCTTGGGTTACCTCCCAAGAAGAGCTTGCTTAACGTCACTAACCTTGACGTACCTGATCTTACCTTACGGGGGTTCATGAAGAAAGAATACCTCCTTGTCGTTGTTACAAATCTCGCCACCAAAATATGGTTTTAGCTGATGCCCGTTCACCTTAAATATTCCTTTCTCAAGATGAGAGATCTCAACAGCTCCATGTAGTGATACTTGAGTTATAGTATATGGCCCAAACCGTTTAGACTTAAGCTTCACTTGAAATAGCCACAGACGAGAGTTGAACAATAACACTTGATCATCTACTTTGAACTCCTTTGGTAGCTTAATATGCTTGTCATGCTACTTTCGAAACCTTTCCATGTAAATTCTTACATTTTCATATGTCTTCAACCTCCATTCATCCAATTCATTGAGGTGAAGCATCCTCTGTTCCCCCATCTTTACTTAAATCAAAATTCATCGTCTTAATTGCCCAATACACTTTGTGTTCAAGCTCCACAAGTAAATGCATGACTTTCCGTAGACAAACTTGTAGGAAGTGGACCCTATTGGAGTCTTGTATGCTGTCCAGTGAACCCACAGTGTGTCATCTGAGTGCTCTGACTAATCCCGCTTTCCTTATTCCACTGATTTTGTCAGAATCCTCTTGAGCTCTCTGTTAGTAACCTCCATTTGACCACTAGTCTACGGGAGATAAGGAGTAGCAAGTCGGTGGTGCACCCATTAACATTTTAATACTTTTTCAAGCTGAGCATTATAAAAATGAGTTCCTCGATTACTAATAATAATGCGTGGGATTCTAAAATGTGCGAAGAGCATCTGCAAGAATTTCACCACTATTCTAACATCGTTGGTCGGTAATGCTTGAGCCTCGACCCACTTGGAGAAATAATTGACGGCTACTAGAATGTATTGATTTCCATTAGATTTCGGAAATGGTCCCATAATGTCAATACCCCACACATCAAATACTTGACAAAATTGCATTGGATTCTGAGGCATTTCATCCTGCTAAGACAAATTCCCCGCTCTCTGATAGCTGTCGCATCAAAGAACAAACTGATGTGCTTCTTGAAACAAAGATGGCCAATAAAACTGAGCCGGCAAAACTTTTACTGTCGTCCTACTTGAATGAAGCGTAATACCTTCCAATAGGTCTTGAGTGACAATGTACAAGGATATCCAATCCTTCTTCCCTTGATACACATCTCCGAACCACATGATCTGCACAGATGCAAAATAGAAATGGGTCATCCCAAAAATAATTTTTCAAATCACTAAAGAACTTTTTTCTTTTATTGGAATGTGCCCCTTGCTTAAGGACCTTCCCTGACAAATAACTTGCAAAATCAGCGAACCAAGGAATATCACTTGTTGATGAGCTCTAAACTAAATATAGGTGCTCTTCTGGAAAGAAATCGTTAATCTCTTTGTTTGATGGTTCTTGTCCTTCACAACCTTCTAAATAAGGATAATGATCCACCACCATATTTTTAGTACCTTTCTTGTCTTTTATTTCCATGCCAAACTCTTGCAAAAGAAAGTATACATCGGATCAACCTCGGTTTAGCATCTGCCTTGTTCATGAGATAACGGAATGCTAAATGATCTGTGAATACAGTGACCCTGGATAAAATGAGATACGGTCTGAAATTGTCGATGGTAAACACAATTGCTAATAACTCTTTCTCTATAGTGGTGTAATTTTCTTGAGCACCTATGAGAGTCTTACTAGTATAATATATTGTTTGGAACTATTTACTCTTTCATTGCCCCAAAACCGCTCCACTAACATAATCACTTGCATCACACATGAGCTCAAATTTGGTGTGATAAAAATTGGAGCCTCGACTAGTTTCTCCTTTAACAAATTAAAGGCAGCCAAACAATCAACCCCAAAATCAAATGGAGCATCCTTTTCGAGAAGCTTTGTCAATAGTTGTGTGATCTTTGAGAAATCCTTGATAAACTGCTTGTAAAAACCTTCATGCCCCAAGAAACTCCGAACTCCCTTAACATTTGTTGATGGAAGGAGTTTATCAATGACCTCAATCTTCGCCTTGTCTACCTCCATCCCCATTCGGGAAATCTTGTGACCAAGGACGATGCTTTCTTGGACCATGAAGTTGCACTTTTCCCAATTAAGAATGAGATTTGTCTCTTCACGTCTCATCAATACTCTTTCTAAGTTTTTCAAACATATGTCAAAGAATCACCAAACACTGAAAAATCATCCATATACACCTCTATGATATCCTCCAAAAGATCATCAAAACTGGCGGTCATTGATGGGTCGAGCGAGCGACAAGCTACGGAGCTAGCACGTAACTCACCGGCCGCAAGTGCATAAGTCGTCAAGTAATAACCTCTCGTGCGAGCATGAAAGGGTCATATTCCTAAGGGCCCCAAGATCTGCTATTACTTCCTCCTAGGTATCACTATCTAGTCTACCAAACAAAGATTGTTGTATAAAAACAGAAATAAGAAAAATAAATAAAAGAAAAGATATAAACAAAATGGACTAAGGAACACTATACAAGCAATCTAATGAGCAAGTAGCAATGAGAACTAGAGGCCTCGAGCTAGGATCCCCTCGGGAGAATAACAAATAAGGATTGAATTTAGGGAATTAAGTGCTAAGTTGGCTAGGTTTGATCCGCTACACTCAGACGTCGACTACCACGGAACCTCCGTGGTGTAGCCCTAATCTAATATGGGTTCCTCTATCCAGAAGATACCCCAACGATGTCTTTGGGAACAAGGAGTCTCGGTTAGGGTAATTGTAATGCTCACTTTTGGCTAAAATTCCCATAACCTCGCAGGGAGCTACAGGAACCTCCGGTGTACCGGCACATTGAATCCCCCTCCAATCATTGTGCGACCTAATACATGCAAGCATCCCGCCATGCATATACAATTCATGAATCAAAACCTACAGAATCCATCTATTGTAGGTTGAAATCAAACAAACATGCCAACAATCATTTATAAACAAATATCATCATCCATACAAGTTCATCTCCCAAGGTTCACCGGAGCCCGGTGGCCTTGGGAGTCTAGTTCCACATCAAGAGAGAAAACACACAAGATAAACAATAAAATACTCATAAGAAACTCCCTCAGATGCAGGCTAGAAGGTGGTGATAAAACTCGCCGGATACGCGCCGGCGAGCTCCTTGATGATAACCTTGAGTATTTCCTTCTTCGCCCATTGAGTTTTTCTCTTCAAATTGCCTCTCTAATCCGGTGATGGTGATGGAAAATGATGGAAATGACGATGGAGAATCATAGAGATGATGGTGGAGAAATCTGGAGAAGATGGTGGCCAAAAGACAAGCTCCAAAATGCCCTAGAAGCCCTTATATAACCAAAACTTTAATGTTCTGCCCGAGTGTGTGATAAGTGCTTGTGTTATAGTAATACGAAGTATTATTATCTTACATTGAGCATTACTTTTCTCAGATTTAATCACTAATTAGTGTGTATTTGTGTTCTTTTGTGCATTGAAGGGTTGTGGAGAAGATTTATAGAAAAAGAAGCAATAATAGGTTATGTTCGCCATTATTGAGGAGTTCTCGGACCAAGCAAGGAACAAGGCACAAGTCTAGACTTATGGGTGTGTGCCAACCTCCATTGGAGGGGCACAAGGGCAGTCACACTCACAAAAGTCTATAACTCGTATAGCAGTGAAGAACTTTGCCAATGAAGAGAAATGAAGTAATCGACATAATCTAACATTGATTGTGTGACCAATTCAACGGCCTCGATGAAGAACGATGAATTCGGGAGTATTTTGGCAAGTACTGTAGCAAACACTGTAGGTTTGTTACTGCAGCAAACACTGTAGCAAGTTACTGTTCACTTTCTGCCGAAAATCAAGATTTCAGAGAGTTCACACGGGCGTGTGGAAATTCCACACGGCCATGTGAATTAATTTTCCAGCAAGCCAGAAACTTCACACGGGCGTGTGGAAAATCATCAAAATAGAATTTCCACACGGCCGTGTGGAATTAACACACGGGCGTGTGGAAATTCTGCAGCCCGTGTGGAAAATCCACAGGGGCGTGTGGAACTCCGATTTCAGCCTATAAATAGCCCATTTTCAGATCTATTTGGGGACCCCCCTTCTATCTCTTGCCTATCTTTTGGGGGGCTTTCGACTAGGGTTTGGAGAGATTCTTGGAGGTCTTTGGAGGTGATTATACGGCATTGGCATCGACATCTATTGGAAGATAGCTGTTGGGGGAGCTTTCATCGGTATCGATTCGGCGAGGTGTGCCCTAGGCTTGACAAGGGATTCGTTGGAGAAGACGTGCGACTCCACAAGACCATCGATACGATCTACAAGGGATTTTTCTTTATGGTTTTATTGCATATATTCTTAATCTCTTTATTGATTTTGTATTGCTCCATGGAGAGCTAAACCCTAGTGGGTATTCGGACTTGTAAACCCTAGGATGATATTGTTTCAATGACTTTTATTATGCTTTCTTTATTGATGAATTTAATTGAGTTTCAATTTTAATTATCTTTTGCTATTGTTTTCCCCTAGCTGTGACACTAGGGTTGAGAGCAATTTAGGTTACCCTTTGGAGGTGTGACAACTCCTATAGGGTTAGACTACTTAAGATTGAAGAGGGTTGAGAGGAAGAGTTGTGAGGTAGCGATGTACCCCTTTCCCCTCCGGTGTGATTTCTCCCTACCTCCGATTCCTTGATTTATTAGCAGTCGAAATAGAGTGAAGTGTTAGGTAGATAAACTTCCCCAAGGCTTTGGGGTGATGTGAATCTTATGCACTGGGGCTTAATTTAGACTAGGGTTCTTCCACCTGGACTAAAGGGTTAGAACTACTACACATAGGAACAGGTTTTATCACTAGGAATCCCTAGAGCTTAAAGCAATTCCACGTAGTGTTAGGCTTAGGTAGATATACTCCCCTGGGGCTTAGTTGCGCAAGTAACAGAGTGAAGGGTTGAAGTGAATCCTATTGCCGGGACATAGTGTTGGGGTTAGTCACGGTTGACCTTAGGTTTGGGACCGTGTGTTTAAGGATATCCTCGACTCAATAGGCATCAATTGTAAAGCATAATACAAGTTTTGCACTAGAAGCATTAGTTCTAGGGGGAGCTTTGTCCGGGTACCCCATCGTTATATCGATTACCTCTCCTACCCTCATTGTTCTTCTTGCACTCTTTTATTTTCTTTTACATCTATACATATATACTTTTCTCATCATCGATTCCCATCATAGCTAAATAGCGATAACACTTGTTTCTGAACACTATTCCCCGTGGATACGACTACCCACTCACCAGGGTATTTTATTACTTCGACAACCCGTGCACTTGCTGGTACACACGCAAGGGGTGTGTTAGTGTGTACGGGTGGTGTGCGTGTGCGGCCCGCACACCTCTCTGTCTCCTCTGTTCGGGCCGTACACCGGCTGCACACTGCTACAGTGAAAATGCTACAATGAATTTGCTGCAGTAATCTTGCTGTACTAGCAACTGCTACAGTGGATAATACCTGAAAATCCACTCTTTTCTTACCCGAAACTGGAGGATGCATGTGAGCTTCAATAAATTCTTCAATTCATGCCAAAATGAAGCTCATTTATGCAGTAGATGATCCTCCAATGTCCTGAAACAATAGTTACAAATAAAACACGTAAAGGGCATCGTAGTCAAACAAATATGTATGAAAGTGCATAAAATATATATAATAAAAGTGATGTATTTTGACACTTATCAGTCATATAGCACTAGAACGTTGTCGGTGCATTACATAATCCGGAAGGCATCCTTCTATAAGCAAAAGTCCTTAGGGACAGGTGAATGTTGTCTTCTCCTGATCTTCTGGGGCGATAGAAATCTGAAAATACCCTGACATACCATCAAGGAAACAATAAAACTGATGCCCGACCAATCACTCCAACATCTTGTCAATAAAAGGCAACGGGAAGTGATCCTTTTGAGTTGCATCATTCAGTATTCTGTAATCAATGCATACCCGCCAACTTGTAACTGTTCTGCTCAGAATAAGTTCATTCTTTTCATTCTTTACCACCGTCATCCTTTTTTTCTTTGGAACCACTTGCGTTGGGCTCACCCAAGCAATATCGGAGATGGGGTAAACAATTCTTGCATCTAACAGTTTCACCACTTCTGCCTTGATGACTTCCTTTATATTTAGGTTCAATCTTCTTTGAGGTTGGATTACAGACTTAGGGGTTGTTTGGTTCGCGTTAATGTAAAAAGATTACCATGTGTTACGTGGTAATCTGAAATTATTACCACATTTGGCATTGCACTGAGAAAGATTACCACTTGTTACATGGCAATATGGATGCTAATATCACATTACCAACATGTAGGGGTGTATTTGAGCCAAGCCGTTCGTGAGTGGCTCGGTGTTTGGCTCGATAAGAGCTCGTTCGTGTTCAGCTCATATTGTAAACGAGCCAAGCTTGACCTTCATTTTCAAGCTCGATTAATAAACGTGCCAAGCTTGAGCAACTGAAAGCTCCGCTCGTTTTGGCTCATGAACAAGCTCGTTTATATATATATATATATATATATATATGTGTGTGTGTGTGTGTGTGTGTGTGTATTAAGGTGTATATGTGACTATGTCGTTGTTGTCAACTTGAGTCACACATATAGGGTTGTAAACTACTATTTGAAGGCTAAGCTCGTTAAAAGCTCGGGTTAGCTAGTTCATTAAGTTAAATGGAAAATAAAAAAAAATAATCAAGCCTTAATCAAGCTAACGAGACCAGTCTAAGCTTTAAATTTTCTTAACAAATTGAGCTCGAGCATGAAGCTCGAAATAAGCTCGTTTAGAGCTCGAGCTCGGTTAAAATAGTAATGAGCCAAGCTTGAACCTGAAAAATGAAGCTCGAAGAAAGCTCGGCTCGAGCTCAAGCTCGATGAAATAGTAACAATCCAACATTGAACAAGGCAAAGCTCGGCTCGGCTCGGCTCGGCTTGGCTCATTTACAGCCCTACCAACATGAGAATATTACCAAAAATGTGGTAATCCTATTACCACCAAATTTTGTGTCTATCTTGGATTACTATGGTAATCTCATAACTTTTTATATTTTACCAAATTGATTACCATGAACCAAGCAAGGTAATGAACTATTCTTAGTAATAAGAGTTCCCAACCAACCATGGTTATATCAAATTACCACAATATTCCCAACCATATAACATTCCTACCCATATTACCATGGTAATCTCATTATGTGGTAATATGTTATTACCATGAAACAAACGGCTCCTTGAAGTTATCCTCCATTAGAATTTTATGAGTGCAAAATAAAGGATTGATGCCCTTTAAATCAGAAATCTTCCAAGTAATGGTGGATTTATGTTTCTTAGGCAAGCTCACAAGCTTGTCCTTCTGATCCGTACAAAGATTTGATGCTATAATGACAGGGAGCTTCAACTCTTCTGCCAAGAATGCATACTCCAAATGTTTCGGCAGAGTCTTTAGTTCCAAATCAGGTGGTTCTTCAATGGATGGCCATAATTGGCTCTCCTTCAATCTATCAATCTCCTCAAATTGGGGCAATTCTTGTTCAACAACATTTTCTTAACTATCCTCTAGTGTTTGTTGGTCTGAGCGGTCCTTAGCACTTTCTGGAATTCTTATCTCATAAGTTTCCTCAGTCACACTTACAATCCCTATCGAGAAAATTTCTTGTCTTTGTTCTCGCTAACACGATTCAAACTGTGCAAGAACCCTCTCTAAACTTTCTTCAGAATCATAGTTTCAAGAAGACAATGCTGATTGCTCAAATTAATTCAACACACTACTAATTCACAACTCGGATCCTCCTCCCCATCAAGATGATCGATAATCACTTCCTCTATAGAATGGCTAATAATGGGTTGGTCATTCACAAAATATCTTGAAATTGATCGTATTGCAAAAAACTGCATTTTCTGTTCTACATCCTTTACCATTCCCGTGATTGTATCAAATAACTCAGTTATGTTAATCATTTTCTCGAAGCTGAAATCAAAGAAAGAAAAACAAATAAGAATGATGGAAGAATAAGAAAGTGTGAAATAGAATGAATGATGAATAGCTAAACTAGTAAAGTTCAAATGTCTCTAAAACGCCTACTCTACCGCAACAGTGTCAAAAACTTTGACACACCCCTTGCGTGAATGTTCTGCAAGTGCACGGATCATCGCTGTAATAAAATTTACCCCATTGAGTAGGTAGTCATATCCACAGGGACTAATACTTACAGACAAGAGTTATCACTATTTAGCTATGAAGAAAATCGATGAATAGAGAAATTAGGAATAGGATGCAAAAGAAAATAAGAGAACCCAAGAGAGCAATGAAAGTAAGAGAGGTAATCGCCGAGAAGATGGGGCACCCAGACAATGCTCACCGTAGGATTATTGTTTCAAGTGCAAGACTAGCATTATACTTCCTAATTGATGTTTAATGAGTCGTGGATATCCTAAAGCACACGGTCCAAACCTAAGGTCAATCGTGACTAACCCTCTTCACTATGCCCCAGCGGAGAGAATGCTCTCGATGTCTCACACTGTGTTGGACTGCTTGGGGTTCTAGGGATTCCAAGTGATAAACATTATTCCTAAGTATAGCTCTAACCCTTTTGTTTAGGCGAAAGAACCTTAGTCTCAATTAATCCCCAGCACTAAGATTCACTATAACCCTTCACTCTGTTGCTCTTGCAACTAAGCCCAGGGTAGTTTATCTCTTAGTACTTCACTCTACTTCAACCGCAAAGAACTCTTGGAATGTGGAGGTAGGATAAATCATGTTGGAAAGGAAAGGGGACATTCCGCTACCTCTCGACTGATCCTCTCAACTCTCTCCAATCTTGTGTAGTCTAATCCAATAGAAGTTATCACATCTTTGAAGGATAACCTAGATGACTCTCAACCCTAATGTCACGTCTAAGGGAAAATCAATGCAATTAACATTCAATATTGGACCTTAATTAAAAGCATCAATTAAGAAAACGTAATAAAAGTCATAGAAATAATGTCATCCTAGGGTTTACAAGTCCGAATACCCACTAGGGGTTTAGCTCTCCATAGAACTATACAAAATCAATAAAGTGTTTGTATCAATAAGCATAGAAAGCATGAATAAAACCCCCTTGTAGAACAGCCTCATCTTTAACAACGAATACCTTGGCAATCCTCATCTTCTCCAACGAATCCCTTGGCAAGCTTAGGGCACACCTTGCTGAATCGATGCTGATGAAAGCTTCCCCAATAGCTATCTTCCAAAGGATGTTGATATCGATGCCATGGACCCGCTCAAAAAACCTTGCAAAATCCACTCAAAACTTTAGCCACAAGCTTCCCCAAAGTTGGGCGAAAGATAGGTGTAAAGTACCCTATACTTGAATCAAAGTCTAATCCTCCACTTTAAATCAAAGCCCTAATGCTTTTGTTTTCTTTTTAGAATGTCTCATTTTATTTTTAATCAAAATACTAACCCTATCTTTCAAAACAATAATCTTCTGTTTTTCTTTCTTGAAGTCTCTTATCTAATCCTCCACCTTATGTTTCTTTTTCTTAATAACTCCTACCTATATGTTTTTAATCAAAACCCTAATCTTATGTTTTCTTATAGTAATACCTCCTATTTTCAGTTTTGAATCAAAACCCTAGTCTTTGTTTTTATTTTAAAATGACTCGTGTTTTTGAACCAAAAACCCTAACCCTTTCTTTCAATTTCTGAATTGCTGTTACTTTTCAATCAAAATCCTAATCTTAGCTTTTCTTATGATAGTGTCACTTTTCTTTAATCAAATCTTGATAATATGTTTTCTTTTTGTAACACCAAATATACTTGAATCAAAGTCTATTCCTACGGTTTATATCAAAACCCTAATGCTTTGTTTTGTTTTTTTTTTTCGGAATGTCTCATTTTGTTTTTAATCAAAACACTAACCCTATCTTTCAAAACAATAATCTTTTGTTTTTCTTTCATAAATTCTACTATCTTTCGTTCAAAACACGAATCTTATGTTTCCTTTTTCTTAATAACTCCCATCTATATATTTTTAATCAACCCTAATCTTATGTTTTCTTATAGCAATATCTCCTACTTTTAAGTTTTGAATCAAAATCCTAGTCTTTGTTTTCATTTTAAAATGACTCATGTTTTTGAACTAAGAACCCTAACCCTTTCTTTCCTTTTCCGAATTCCTGTTTATTTTCAATGAAAACCCTAATCCTAGATTTTCTTATGGCTTTCTTTAATCCAATATTGATCCTATGTTTTCTTTTTGTAACACGTACTATACTTGAAACAAAATCTATTCCTACACTTTAAATCAAAACACTAATGCTTTGTTTCCTTTTTGGAATATCTCATCTTGTTTTCAATCAAAAAACTAATCCTATCTTTCAAAACAATAATATTTTGTTTTTCTTTCGTAAAGGCTCCTATCGTTCGTTCAAAACATGAATCTTATCTTTCCTTTTCTTAATAACTCATATCCATTTGTTTTTAATCAAAACCCTAATCTTATATTTTCTTATAATAATATCTCCTATTTTTCAGTTTTGAATCAAAACCCTAGTCTCTGTTTTCATTTGAAAATGACTCGTGTTTTTGAACCAAGTACCGTAACCCTTCCTTTCTCTTTACAAATTCCTGTTATTTTCAATCAAAACACTAATCCTAGGCTTTTCTTATTGACTGGATCCCCGAAAGTGCACGTGTTTGTCGAAGTAATAAAAGTTACCCCAGTGAGAGGGTAGTCGAATCCACAGGGAATACGGAGTTAGAGTATGAGATTTCACTATTAAAACTATGCGGATTACGGAAAAATAATAATCGATTCGTGTGTGAATTGTGAGAACAACTATACTAAAAGACAGGAAATTAAATAGAGAGAGGTGAAAGATTAGAGAGTGCAAGGAAAAGAGATTAAGGAGGATCTAACAATGAATGAAGTGGGGTATCCGGACAAGTTACCTCTAGGATCTATGCTTCTAGTGCAAGACTATGCTATTATACCTTCCTATTGATGCTAATTGAGTCAAGGAAATCCTTAGACTCACGGTCCCAAACCTAAGGTCAACCGTGACTAACCCCAACATTATGCCCCGGTATTAGGATTCACAACAACCCTTCACTCTATCGCTCGCACGATTAAGTCCCAGGGGAGTACATCTACCTAAACCTCACACTACATGGGATTGCATTAAGTTCTAGGGATTCCTAGTGATTAAACCTGTTCCTATGTGTAGTTCTAACCCTTTGGTCCAGGAGGAAGAACCTTATTCTAGATTAAGCCCCAGTGCATAGGATTCACTTCAACCCTTCACTCTGTTACTCGCGTAACTAAGCCCCATGGGAGTTTATCTACCTAGCACTTCACTCTATCTTGACCGCTAATAAATCAAGGAAACGGAGGTAGGGAGAAATCACACCGGAAGGGAAAGGGGTACATCGCTACCTCACAACTCTCCCTCTCAACCCTCTTCAATCTTGAATAGTATAATCCTATAGGAGTTGTCACACCTCTAAAGGAAAACCTAGATTGCTCTCAACCCTAGTGTCACATCTAAGGGAAAACAATTGCAAAATAAAATCAAGATTGAAACTCAATTCTTATTCATCAATAATGGAAACGCATAATAACAATGTCAAAGAAACATGATAACCCTAGAATTTACAAGTCCGAATACCCACAAGGGATTTAGCTCCTCATGGAGCTATACATGTTCATCAATGTATGAAATAAAACACAAAGTAAAAACATAGATGAAAACCCCCTTACGTATGGTGTGGCCGTGGTCTTGTGCGGCCGCCGGACGTCGGTGACGATGCCGATGACGCGCTCTAAACCTCCACGAAGTCCTCTCCAAAACCCTAGCCGCACTCCCAGAAGTTAGGGAGAAGAATAGGTCAAAAGATCTCCCAAAAAAGTCTCCAAATCCGGCTTTTATAATGTGGAGTCGCGGCTTTAAATTTGCTGAAAATGGGATTTCACACGGCCGTGTGGAATTTCCACACGCCCGTGTGAAGTTTCTGAAATTATGATTTTCGGCCGACTGCGAACAGTAACTTGCTACAGTGTTTTTGCTACAGCAATTTGCTTCAGTACTGCTGCAGTAATTGTGCCGAAACGCTCCCGGATTCATCATTCTTCATCGAGGCCGTTGAATTGGGCACACAATCAACGGTAGATCGTGTCGATTGCTTTGAAAACTCGAAAATGTGTTAGTGTGTGCAATCTCACTCAAGAGAACCAACAAGTACTCCTCAAACTTTTGTTAGAAAGGACTTATTTATATACAAAAACAAAAATAGGGGAGGAAGTAGTAGCTTCACACATCCTTGAAGGTAGCCCTCTCCTAGGCGGCCGCCAAAGGTGGCTTTCACACTTTCGAGGAGGTAGCTCTTTCTACCGGGGTAGTAGCTTTCACGCATCCCATGAGATAGCTCTTTCTCTCATTAGGGCATAACTTGTATCCGACTTATGAGAGTAGCTACATACTTCATAGGCGGTAGCTCTTTCCACCCCAAATGCATAATTAAATCAAAGCTAATATTTACAAACTCATATACTTTTTTTCTTTTCTCTTTTCCATATTTTTTTTCATTTTTTTTTTTGCATTTTCCAAAGTAAAACTAAGAACGATGATAAACTTGTCCTTAAAAACTTCAAGATTGAGTTTCCAAAAGATTCCAAGAGTAAGTTGTGCAATATGAGAATATCGAGCAAAAAAATTCCTAAAATTCAAGTAGAAACTAGAGCATGATAGGACACAATGTTAAAAATTCTCCTAAACTATAAGAATACAACCGTTGCAACTAAGGTGAACCGCCATAGGCTACATGAGCATAAGCAATTGAACGCACAAGTAAAGGTGTGTGCAATGTGAACTCCCCCCCACACTTAAGATGTACATTGTCCCCAATGTACGCATGCAAGCACAATTAAAAATTAAGAATTGTAAAATAATTAGTGTGGAAGTAGGCAATTGAAACATTACTCCCCTGAACTCCAAGTGCTGTATTTGATGGAGCTAGGTGCATTGAGAGTTGAGTCTCAATGGGTTGTGAAGCACACACGGTCCCATGACCGTGTTTATGACTATTCCTTAGATTCCTTTCATCCAAGACCACCTGCGCACACATACACAAGGGTTCAGTATAGCTCAATAAAAACTCGAGTATATAAAATATGAAAATGAAATACAACTCGAGATAAAAGAAAAGATAAATAAAAGATAAACTCAGAAGGAGAGTCCTTTCTGAGTAATACTAGTCCAAAATAAAATAGAAAATACAAGAATGAAAATCAAATAAAAATAAAATCTAAGACGCCTCAGCGTTAGTGTCCTGAATAGAAGCCTCTGGTGCTGCTGAAGGGTCTGTCGGTGATGGTGGATCTGCAGCTACTGGTGCTGGTGATGCTGGTAGTGGAGGAGTGGAAGCTCGGGGTCGGACCACGAATGGTGAAGTCATGGCTCGCTCGAGTAACTGCTGTATGCTGTGTAATCGAGCCATGACCTCTGTGTGCTGCGCTACCTGTGTGGCCCTGACCTCAGCCACCTCTGTCTGTAGCACCCCCACTGCGCTCTCGAGGCGCTCCAGTCGATCCTGGCCTCGGGAAGGTGAAAACATGCGCACCGGAGGTGGCTCCGGCGCGGTGGGTGGTACCTCGGTCTCTGTGTCCCCTGGAGGTGGCTCCAATGCTGCCTGGGGCCCCTCTACCTGATCTGCCTGGGGGATGATCCATGTATATGTCCCTGATCCTGCACTGCGGATCATCCCCATCATCCTCAGTGTATCTGTGCCCAGAGGAGTCGGTACACTGGTCTTCTCAGACCCTCGCACTCCGTCTCTGAGCCCCAATCCAATAATCAAGCTTGTGATGTAGGGGCCTGCAAAGATAACTCCTACCCTGGGGTACTGGCCCTGGTGGCGGATGTACTCGGCCACAATATGCCCCAGGTGGAGTGGCTCGTTCTCCACCATCGAGTGCAGGTATAACAGCTCCTGGCGGCTCAGCACCCCTGTACTGTCCCCTCTGCCACTCACTGATCTGCTCAGTACGGCGTGGATGTATCTGTGAGATGCCCTGATCAAGCAAGTGGCCTTGGAGATCCCAGGCTCGTACTGGCCCTGACCACATAATCGACTGTAAGCTCGCTGGGGGGTCAGGGTGCCAGGGTAGTCTGTGGGGAGTAATGCATACTCCTCTGTCTCGGTATACGCCTCGTCGTATAGCCCCATCCACAGTGAGAACTGGGTCATGCTCAAGGTGAAATGTTGGCCGAGGGCCCGAAACTGGATAGTGGTGTTGTCAGTAAAACTCTAGTACCCTCGATCAAACTTGAATGTCGAGAGGACCTTTAGAGCGAGTGGTCGGATCGCTGGGTCTCTGATCGATAGTAATCTATCCCAGCTGCCGACCGTGAGCAGCTCATTGATTTCATCTGCAATGCTATCCCCCCTGGATAGCTCTCACTGCGCTCAAGTCTGTGTATCTCGTCTGTCCAAAGCGAAGTGTGGATAATCTATCGAATCGGACCTGGTGTTCAGGTATACTGAATTCAGGCTCTTCAGGAGGGTGTGTGGACTCACGTGGCCTCTTCCCTACTGATTTCCTAGGCCTGGAAGACATATCTGCGAGATTGAAAAGAAAATCGATCAAAAACAGTTAAGAAACACAATCTGCAGAAATCCGCACGGCCGTGTTGAATTTCCACACGCCGATGTGGAGCTTCTAGCGGACAGAGCCCACGGCCATGGGTCTCAAAATCCAAAATTTACAATCTAATTCATTTTAATTCTTTCCTAAACATACCCGCATACTCATTAATCATTCAATATAGGCGAAATCATCAAAAAGAACGAATTAAATTGAGAATTGACGAAGAAAAGAGGAAGGGAGAGCTTACCGACGGTGTGAAGTGAAAACTAAGGAAATCGGCCGGAAAAACTCGTAAAAATCCTTCAAAAAGCTCGGAGAACGTCGGGGAAGGAGTAGAGCGGGTAGGAGAAGAGTTTAGAGTGGAAGAATCAAGAGGCACGAGTGAAATCTAAATGAAAACGCGCGGCTTTTGAAGTTCTGAGAATTCACACGGCCGTGTGGAAATTCCACACGGCCGTGTGCCTCTGAAATTAGGGTTCACAGGGGCCAACACACGCCCCTGTGTGCACTCTGGTTGCTCTCTGAGCTACCCCACACGGTCGTGTGAACATCCCACACGGCCGTATGCCTTCATAGGGGGATCCACAGGGGCACCCACACGGCCCTGTGGATTCTCTGGAAAACACAGAAGGTCTCCGAAAAATTTCACACGGCCGTGTGGAATTTCCACAAGGCAGTGTGCCCAACCTGGCCAAGAACACAAGGCCGGCCACAGGGGCACCCACACGCCCCTGTGGCCTCTCTGACTCGCCCGAGAAACGCTAAGTATTCCACACGGCCGTGTGAATCATCCACACGGCCGTGTGCCTTTCACAAGCTCTCCCACAGGGGCACACACACGCCCCGTGTATTCTCGGGAAGAAGGGGTTTCTCTGTAGAGTTTCACACGGCCGTGTGGAATTTTCACACGGCCGTGTGCCTTAGCACAGCAGCACTCACAGGGGCACCCACACAACCCTGTGGACTCTCTGGAAAAGAGTTGAAGTTCTGCGAGATTTCACACGGCCGTGTGGAATTTCCACACGGCCGTGTGCCCCTTCCGAGGTTGTTCACAGGGGCACACACACGCCCCTGTGCCCTTACTGGTTGAGCTCTAATTTGGAAACACACGGCCGTGTGGAATTTCCACACGGCCGTGTGTTTTCTCTGGTTACCCAGAAAAATTCACAGACTCTTCCAAAAATTCAGAAACTCTTTTAAAACACTTAGAGCCTGTATAAACCATAAAAACATGACCAGAGACCATAGAAAACACACTCAACCGACTCAAACTTCGTCAATTATCATTAAGGCACACGAAAATATCAATAATCTACAATAGAAATCGCAGCACATGCATTGAAACTTCAAGACATCAACACTAAGACTTTTATTTATCCTAACTAAACTAGATCCTAGGAAAACTGTAAAACCTTGGGTTGCCTCCCAAGAAGCGCTTGTTTAACGTCACTTAGCTTGATGTACCTGATCTTACCTTACGGAGGTTCATGAATAGAAGTTGCCCTCTTCTCTACAACCTGAAAGCATGCATTACATAATCTTTGTAGAGTAGAGGGAGAGTTGTCGAGTTTGTTACCACAGACGGGTGAAACACCCTTACTCCGTGAATGTTCATCCCCTTTCTTGTTGAGGTTCTTCTTGTGGCGTCTTCTCGACCTCTTCAACCTCCGAAGCATCTTCTTCATACGTTCCTTCTCCATCTTGACATCTGTCTAAACTGGACCAAGCATAAGTACCTCTTCTTCTTCGATCTCCACATCTTGGTCCGGCCATCCTTCATATGGATCTGGGTTTAACATTTCCTGCACATATTCATCAATACACTCATCAGTAGCATCAAGATAATATAGAGTGGCATCAAAATCAAGAGAATGCCTCATTGCTTCGGTGAGGCGATAGGTGAGCTTATCATCTCTGACTCTAAGTGTGAGCTCTCCACCATCCATGTCTATCAAAGCCTTGGAAGTGCGCAAGAAAGGCCTCCCAAGAATCAACGGTACTTCGACATCCTCATCCATATCAAGCACGACAAAGTCCACCGAAAAGATGTACTTGTCCACTTTTATGAAGACATCTTCCACAATTCCCCTCGGATGCCTCACCGATCGATCCGTAAGTTGAAGTGTCATCCGAGTGGGTCTAGGCTCGCCCAAGCCTAGCTTTTGGAAGAAGGTATAGGGTATGACATTGATGCTTGCCCCCGAATCGGCCAATGCCATCTCCTCACCCAGATTGCCAATGTTGCAAGGTATGATAAAACTCCCGGGATCTTTTCTCTTACTCGGCATGTTCTTTTGCAAGACGGCCGAGCAATTTGCATCAAGTACTACAGCTACACTCTCCTCCAACTTCCTCTTATTGGTTAAGAGGTCCTTTAGGAACTTTGCGTACTTGGGCATTTGGGCTAATGCTTCCGCGAATGGTATGTTGATGTACAATTGCTTCAAGATACCCAGAAATTTCTTGTATTGTTCGTTGTCTTGGTCATTCTTCAACCTCGAAGGATAGGGGATCCTTGGTTTGTAGGGGGGTGGTGCCATCTCCTTCTCTTTTGGAGCTTCTTTCCCTACTTCTTCTACTGCGGTTGCTTCATTTATCTTCTCTAGAGGGAGAATTCTCTCGACCTCTTTCCCACTCCTCAAGGTAATTGCCTTAAGTTGTTCCCTTGGGTTAGTCTCCGTATTTCTAGGCAAACTACCTTGAGGCCTTTCCGCCAATGTCTTCGCAATTTGCCCTACTTGATTTTCCAAATTATGTAGGGAGGCGGTGTGATTGCGAAGAGTAGCCTCCACCGACTGAAATCTAGAATCCGATGAAGAAACGAACCGTGTGAGCGCTCTCTCAAGATCGGTCATCTTTCCTTCTAGCCCGGTCACTCGGCTTTCTAAATTCGGAGCTTGTTGGCTTTGAAATCCCGGTGGTGCACTATTTTTCTGTTGTGTCTGTCCTTGATTGCTCCAAGAAAAATTCGGATGGTTCTTCCACCCCGGATTATATGTTCCACTGTACGGGTTGCCTTGGCCTTGTCCTCTATATGAATTTCCAACAAAATCGGCCTGCTCTACCGCACTAGTGCCTCCAATAGCAATAGGACAATCGCTTGAAGCATGTCCTCCCCCACAACCGTTACAAGTAGTGATGGCCACAACTCTTGGCGAAGCTAGAGCATCTAGCTTCTTACTCAATGATTCCACTTGTGCCGCCAACGATGTAACCGCATCAACCTCATGAATTCCGGCAACCTTTTTCCTATCCCTTGAGTTCCATTGATAGCTATTCATAGCCATCTCCTCTACAAGGTGCCGAGCTTCACCGGGAGTCTTGCTTCCTAGAGTTCCTCCGGCCGCCGCATCTAGGAGTTGTTTGGTACTCGGATTCAACCCGTTATAAAAGGTGTGAATGATCATCCACTCGGGGAATCCATGTTGCGGGCACTTACGAAGGAGCTCCTTGAACCTATCCCATGTCTCAAATAGAGACTCCAATTCCATCTGCATAAAGGATGATATTTCATTCCTGAGCCTTGCTGACTTTCCCGGCGTAAAGTATCTAGCCAAGAATGCCTCGGCCATCTCCTCCCACGTAGTAATGGAGGCTCTCGGTAATGAGTGAAGCCAATGTCTTGCTTTTCCCTTCAATGAAAATGGGAAGGCTCTCAAACGAATCGCGTCGTCCGTCACTCCATTAATCTTCAACACGTCGCACACTTCAAGGAAATTCTCTATATGACTGTTGGGATCTTCATCGGCCAACCCATTGAATTGTGCGGACTGTTGCAACATCTGAATGAACGACGGCTTTAACTCAAAGTTGTTTGCCGTAATTGGAAGCCTCACAATGCTCGATTGGGTCCCCATTACTGCAGGTCTAGAATAGTCGGACAATGTCCTCTGCTGTTCGTTCTGTTCTGCCATTGCTTCTGACCCTTCTGTTTCAATATCGGCTTGATTCAAAGCTTCTTGCACGGGTTCTTTTCCCTTGCGATGTGCTCTTTTTCCAATGTCCAGGTCTCCTTCAACAAGAATCGAAGGGTTCCCACGGGTCATAACCTGAAACCAAAGCAAAGGAAAGAAAATATGGAATAGAAAGTGAAGTGAATAGCTAAAATAGTGAAAAACAAATATCTAAAATGCCTATTCCCCGGCAGCGGCGCCAAAAACTTTGACAGGATCCCCGAAAGTGCACGGGTTTGTCGAAGTAATAAAAGTTACCCCGGTGAGACGGTAGTCGAATCCACAGGGAATAGGGAGTTAGAGTATGAGATTTCACTATTAAAACTATGCGAAGTACGAAAAAGTAATAATCGATTCGTGTGTGAATTGTGAGAACGACTATACTAAAAGACAGGAAATTAAATAGAGAGAGGTGAAAGATTAGAGAGTGCAAGAAAAAGAGATTAAGGAGGATCTAACAATGAATGAAGTAGGGTATCCGCACAAGTTACATCTAGGATCTATGCTTCTAGTGCAAGACTATGCTATTATACCTTCCTATTGATGCTAATTGAGTCGAGGAAATCCTTAGACTCACGGTCCCAAACCTAAGGTCAACCGTGACTAACCCCAACATTATGCCCCGGTATTAGGATTCACAACGACCCTTCACTCTATCGCTCGCACGATTAAGTCCCAGGGGAGTACATCTACCTAAACTTCACACTACGTGGCATTGCATTAAGTTCTAGGGATTCCTAGTGATTAAACCTGTTCCTATGTGTAGTTCTAACCCTTTGGTCCAGGAGGAAGAACCCTAGTCTAGATTAAGCCCCAGTGCATAGGATTCACTTCAACCCTTCACTCTGTTACTCGCGTAACTAAGCCCCAGGGGAGTTTATCTACCTAGCACTTCACTCTATCTTGACCGCTAGTAAATCAAGGAAACGGAGGTAGGGAGAAATCACACCGGAAGGGAAAGGGGTACATCGCTACCTCACAACTCTCCCTCTCAACCCTCTTCAATCTTGAATAGTATAATCCTATAGGAGTTGTCACACCTCCAAAGGAAAACCTAGATTGCTCTCAACCCTAGTGTCACATCTAAGGGAAAACAATAGCAAAATAAAATCAAGATTGAAACTCAATTCTTATTCATCAATAATGGAAACGCATAATAACAATGTCAAAGAAACATGATAACCCTAGAATTTACAAGTCCGAATACTCACAAGGGGTTTAGCTCCTCATGGAGCTATACATGTTCATCAATGTATGAAATAAAACACAAAGTAAAAACATAGATGAAAACCCCCTTGCGTATGGTGTGGCCGTGGTCTTGTGCGGCCGCCGGACGTTGGTGACGATGCCGATGACGCGCTCTAAACCTCCACGAAGTCCTTTCCAAAACCCTAGCCGCACTCCCAGAAGTTGGGGAGAAGAATAGGTCAAAAGATCTCCCACAAAAGTCTCCAAATCCAGCTTTTATAATAGGGAGTCGCGGCTTTAAATTTGCTGAAAACGGGATTTCACACGGCCGTGTGGAATTTCCACACGCCCGTGTGAAGTTTCTGGAATTATGATTTTCAGCCGACTGCGAACAGTAACTTGCTACAGTGTTTTTGCTATAGCAATTTTCTTCAGTACTGCTACAGTAATTGTGCCGAAACGCTCCCGGATTCGTCATTCTTCATCGAGGCCGTTGAATTGGGCACACAATCAACGGTAGATCGTGTCGATTGCTTCGAATCGCCTAATTGGTGAAGTTCTCATTGTTGGCATGAGTTAGACTTATTGTGAATGTGACTGCCTTGGTGCCCCTCCAAAGGAGGTTGGCACACATTCACAAGTCTATGCTCACGCCTTGCTCTTTGCTTGGTCCGAAAATCTTCCCAACAATGCCAAACACGACCTAACTTCGTTCCTTTCCTTCATTTTATCTTCACAACCCTACAATGCACGAAAGTAAACAATTGCACACTTTTTAGTGATAAAATCTGATTAAATTAATGCTCATTGCAAGATAATAACACTTCGCATTACTATAACACGAGCACTTATCACTTATGGTAGTGTCACCTTTCTTTAATCAAATCATGATTCTGTGTTTTATATTTGTAACACCTATTATACTTGAATCAAAGTCTAATTCTCCGATTTAAATCAAAGCCCTTATGCTTTTGTTTTGTTTTTGGACTATCTCATTTTGTTTTTAATCAAAACACTAACCTATCTTTCAAAACAATAATTTTTGTTTTTCTTTCGTAAAGTCTCCTATCTTTCGTTCAAAACATGAATCTTATGTTTTCTTTTTTTAATAACTCCTATCTATATGTTTTTATTCACAACCTTAATCTTATGTTTTTTATAGTAATGCCTCCTATTTTTCAGTTTTGAATCAAAACCCTAGTCTTTGTATTTTTTTTAAAATGACACGTGTTTTTGAACGAAGAAAACTAACTGTTTCTTTCCCTTTTTGAATTCCTATTACTTTTCAATCAAAACCCTAATCCTAGGTTTTTTTATGATAGTGTCACTTTTCTTTAATCAAATCTTGATCCTATGTTTTCCTTTTGTAACACCTAATATACTTGAATCCAAGTCTATTCCTACGCTTTATATCAAAACCCTAATGCTTTTGTTTTCTTTTTGGAATGTATCATTTTGTTTTTAATCAAAACACTAACCCTATCTTTCAAAACAATAATCTTTTGTTTTTCTATCATAAAGTCTCTTATCTTTCGTTCAAAACATGAATATTATGTTTCCTTTTTCTTAATAACTTCTATCTATATGCTTTTAATCAAAACCATAATCTTATGTTTTCTTATAGTAATATCTTCTATTTTTAAGTTTTGAATCAAAACCCTAGTCTTTATTTTCATTTTAAAATGACTCGTGTTTTTGAACTAAGAACCCTAACCCTTTCTTTCCCTTTCTGAATTCTTGTTATTTTTCAATGAAAACCCTAATCCTAGGTTTTCTTATGGTAGTGTCACCTTTCTTTAATTGAATCTTGATCCTATGTTTTCTTTCTGTAACACCTACTATACTTGAATCAAAGTCTATTCCTACGTTTTAAATCAAAACCCTAATGCTTTGTTTTTCTTTCGGAATGTCTCATTTTGTTTTTAATCAAAACACTAACCCTATCTTTCAAAACAATAATCTTTTGTTTTTCTTTCATAAAGGCTCTTATCGTTCGTTAAAAACACGAATCTTATGTTTCTTTTTCTTAATAACTCATATCCTTATTTTTAATCAAAACGCTAATCTTATATTTTCTTATAATTATATCTCCTATTTTTCAGTTTTGAATCAAAACCCTAGTCTCTATTTTAATTTTAAAATGACTCGTGTTTTTGAACCAAGTACCCTAACCCTACCTTTTTCTTTACAAATTTCTATAATTTTTCAATCAAAATACTAATCCTAGGTTTTTCTTATGGTAATGTCACATTTCTTTAATCAAATCATGATTCTGTGTTTTATTTTTGTAACATCTACTATACTTGAATCAAAGTCTAATCCTCAGCTTTAAATCAAAGCCCTAATGCTTTTGTTTTCTTTTCGGACTGTCTCATTTTGTTTTTAATCAAAACACTAACCTATCTTTCAAAGCAATAATTTTTGCTTTTCTTTCGTAAAGTCTCCTATTTTTCGTTCAATACATGAATCTTATATATTTTTTTTTAATAACTCCTATCTATATGTTTTTAATCAAAACACTAATCTTACGTTTTGTTACAGTAATGCCTCCTATTTTTCAGTTTTGCATCAAAACCCTAGTCTTTGTTTTCATTTTAAAATGAATGGTGTTTTTGAATCAAGAACCCTAACCCTTTCTGTCCCTTTCTAAATTCCTATTACTTTTCAATCAAAACCCAAATCTTAGGTTTTCTTATGATAGTCTCACTTTTCTTTAATCAAATCTTGATCCTATGTTTTCTTTTTGTAACACCTAATATACTTGAATCAAAGTCTATTCCTACTCTTTATATCAAAACCCTAATGCTTTGTTTTCTTTTCAGAATGTCTCATTTTGTTTTTAATCAAAACACTAACCCTATCTTTCAAATCAATAATCTTTTGTTTTTCTTTCATAAAATCTCCTATCTTTCGTTCAAAACACGACTCTTATGTTTCCTTTTCTTAGTAACTCCTATCTATATGTTTTTAATCAAAACCCTAATCTAATGTTTTCTTATAGTAATATCTCCTATTTTTCAGTTTTGAATCAAAACCCTAGTCTTTGTTTTCATTTTAAAATGACACTTGTTTTTGAACCAAGAACCCTAACCCTTTCTTTCCCTTTCCAAATTCCAGTTATTTTTTAATCAAAACATTAATCCTAAGTATTCTTATTTTAGTATCACCTTTCTTTAATCAAATCTTGATCCTATGTTTTCTTTTTGTAACACCAGTATGCTTAAATCAAAGTCTATTCCTACGCTTTATATCAAATTCTAATGCTTTGTTTTCTTTTCGGAATATCTCATTTTGTTTTTAATCAAAACAATAATCCTATTTTTCAAAACAATAATCTTTTATGTTTCTTTCGTAAAGTCTCCTATCTTTCATTCAAAACACGAATCATATATTTCCTTTTCTTAATAATTCTTATCTATATGTTTTTAATCAAAACCTTAATCTTATGTTTTCTTATACTAAGATCTCCTATTTTTCAATTTTGAATCAAAACCCTAGTCTTTGTATTCATTTTAAAATGAACTCGTGTTTTCTTTTTGTAACACCAACTATACTTGAATCAACGTCTAATCCTATGCTTTATATCAAAGCCCTAATGATTTTGTTTTCTTTTCATAATGTCTCATTTTGTTTTTAATCAAAACACTAACCCTATCTTTCAAAACAATAATCTTTTGTTTTTCTTTCGTAAAGTCTCCTATCTTTCGTTCATAACACGAATCTTATGTTTCCTTTTTTTAATAACCCCTGTCTATATGTTTTTAATTAAAAACCTAATCTGATGTTTTCTTATAGAAATATCTCTTATTTTTAAGTTTTCAATCAAAACCCTAGTCATTATTTTCATTTTATAGTGACTCGTGTTTCTGAACCAAGAACCCTAACCCTTTCTTTCCCTTTCTGAATTTCTGTTATTTTTCAATTAAAACCCTAATCCTAGGTTTTCTTATAATAGTGTCACCTTGTTTAAACAAATCTTGATCCTATGTTTTATTTTTGTAGCACCTAGTATGCTTGAATCAAAGTCTATTCCTACCCTTTATATCAAAAATCTAATGCTTTGTTTTCTTTTTGGACTGTCTCATTTTGTTTTTAATCAAAACACTAACCCTATCTTTCAAAACAATAATCTTTTATTTTTCTTTCGTAAAGTCTCTAATCTTTCGTTTAAAACACACGAGTATTATATTTTCTTTTCTTCATAATTCCAATCTATATGTTTTTAAACAAAAAACTAATCTTATGTTTTCTTATATTAATATCACCTATTTTTTAGTTTTTAATCAAAACTCTATTCATTGTTTTCATTTTAAAATGACTCGTGCTTTTGAACCAAGACCTTTTCTTTGACTTTTCGAATTCTTGTTATTTTTCAATCAAAACCCTAATCTTAAGTTTTCTTATGGTAGTGTCACATTACTTTAATCAAATTTTGATCCTGTGTGTTTTTTGTAACACCTACTATACTTGAATCAAAGTCAATTCCTACGGTTATATCAAAACCCTAATCTTAAGTTTTCTCAGAATGTCTCATTTTGTTTTTAATCAAAACACTAACCCTATCTTTGAAAACAATAATCTTTTATTTTTATTTCATAAAATCTCCTATCTTTCGTTCAAAACACGAATCTTACGTTTCCTTTGTTAGTAACTCCTATCTATATTTTTTTAATCAAAACCTTAATCTTATGTTTTTCTTATAGTAATATCTCCTATTTTTAAGTTTAAAATCAAAACCCTAGTCTTTGTTTTCATTTTAAAATGACTAGTGTTTTTGAACCAAGAACCCTAACCCTTTCTTTCCCTTTATGAATTCTTGTTATTTTTCAAACAAAACATTAATCCTAAGTTTTATTATGGTATTGTCACCTTTCTTTAATCAAATCTTGATCCTATATTTTCTTTTTGTAACACCTTGTATGCTTAAATCAAAATCTATTCCTACGCTTTATATCAAAAATCTAATACTTTGTTTTCTTTTCGCAATATCTCATTTTTCTATTAAAACCCTAATCCTAGGGTTTCTTAAGATATTGTCACCTTTTATTTTACCAAATCTCGATTCTATTTTTAAGTTTTGTAAAACCAACTATACTTGAATCAACGTCTAATCCTACGCTTTATATCAAAGCCCTAATGATTTTGTTTTCTTTTCGGACTATCTCATTTTGTTTTTAATCAAAACACTAACCTTTTGTTTTTCTTTTGTAAAGTCTCCTATCTTTCGTTCAAAACACGAATATTATATTTTCTTTTCTTAATAATTCCAATCTATATGTTTTTAAACAAAAAACAAATCTTATGTTTTCTTATAGTAATATCTCCTATTTTTCAGTTTTGAATAAAAAACCTATTCTTTGTTTTCATTTTAAAATGACTTGTGTTTTTGAACCAAGAACCCTAACACTTTCTTTGCCATTTTCGAATTTCTGCTATTTTTCAATAAAAACCCTAATCTTAGGTTTTCTTATGGTAGTGTCACATTACTTTAATCAAATCTTGATCATAGGTTTTCTTTTTGTAAGGCCGACAATATTTGAATCAAAGTCTATTCCTACGCTTTCTTTTTGTAAGTCATGATCCTATGCTTTCTTTTTGTAACACCTAGTATGCTTAAGTCAAAGTCTATTCCTACGCTTTATATAAAAAATCTAATGCTTTGTTTTATTTTCGGAATGTCTCATTTTGTTTTTTATCAAAACACTAACCCTATCTTTCAAAAAAATAATCTTTTGTTTTTCTTTCTTAAAGTCTCCTACCTTTCGTTCAAAATACAAATCTCTTGTTTCCTTTTCTTAATAACTACTATTTATATGTTTTTAATCAAAACCCTAATCTTATGTTTTGTTGTTGTAATATCTCCTATTTTTCAATTTTGAATCAAAATCCTAGTATTTGTTTTCATTTTAAAATGACTCTTGTTTTTGAACCAACAACCACAAACCTTTCTTTCCCTTTCTGAATTCCTGTTATTTTTCAATCAAAACCCTAATTCTACGTCTTTTTATGGTATTGTCACCTTTCTTTAATCAAATTTTGATCCTGTGTTTTTTTTGTAACACCAACTATACTTGAATCAAAGTCAATTCCTACGCTTTATATCAAAACCCTAATGCTTTGTTTTCTTCTCAGAATGTCTCATTTTGTTTTTAATCAAAACACTAACCCTATCTTTGAAAACAATAATCTTTTATTTTTATTTCATAAAATCTCCTATCTTTCGTTCAAAACACGAATCTTACGTTTCCTTTGTTAGTAACTCCTATCAATTTTTTTTTAATCAAAACTCTAATCTTATGTTTTTCTTATAGTAATATCTCCTATTTTTCAGTTTAGAATCAAAACCCTAGTCTTTGTTTTCATTTTAAAATGACTAGTGTTTTTGAACCAAGAACCCTAACACTTTCTTTCCCTTTCTGAATTCCTGTTATTTTTCAAACAAAACATTAATCCTAAGTTTTATTATGGTAGTGTCACCTTTCTTTAATCAAATCTTGATCCTATGTTTTCGTTTTATAATACCTAGTATGCTTAAATCAAAATCTATTCCTACGCTTTATATCAAAAATCTAATGCTTTGTTTTCTTTTCGCAATATCTCATTTTGTTTTTAATTAAAACAATAACCCTATCTTATGTTTCATTTTGTTTTCTTTCGTAAAGTCTCCTATCTTTCGTTCATAACACGAATTTTATGTTTCTTTTTCTTAATAACTCCTATCTTTCAGTTTTGAATCAAACCCCTATTCTTTGTTTTCATTTTAAAATAACTTGTGTTTTTGAACCAAGAACCCTAACACTTTCTTTGCCATTTTCGAATTTCTGCTATTTTTCAATAAAAACACTAATCTTAGGTTTTCTTATGGTAGTGTCACATTACTTTAATCAAATCTTGATCATAGGTTTTCTTTTTGTAAGGCCGACTATATTTGAATCAAAGTCTATTCCTATGCTTTCTATCAAAACCCTAATGTTTTCGGAATGACTCATTTTGCTTTTAATCAAAACATCAACCCTATCTTTCAAAACAATAATCTTTTGTTTTTCTTTCATTAACTCTCCTATCTTTCGTTCAAAACACAAATCTTATGTTTCCTTTTCTTAGTAACTCCTATCTATATGTTTTTAATCAAAACCCTAATCTTATATTTTGTTATAGTAATATCTCCTATTTTTCTGTTTTGAATCAAAATCCTAGTCTTTGTTTTCATTTTAACATGGCTCGTGTTTTTTAACCAAGAACCGTAACCCTTTCTTCACCTCTCCGAATTCCTATTATTTTTCAATCAAAACATTAATCCTAAGTTTTCTTAAGGTAGTGTCACCTTTCTTTAATCAAATCTTGATCCTATGTTTTGTTTTTCTAATACTTAGTATGCTTAAATCAAAGTCTATTCCTACGCTTTATATCAAAAATCTAATGCTTTGTTTTCTTTTTGGAATATCTCATTTTATTTTTAATCAAAACACTAACCCTATGTTTGAAAACAATAATCCTTCGTTTTTCTTTCGTAAAGTCTCCTATCTTTCGTTCAAAACACGAATCTCATGTTTCATTTTCTTAATAACTCTTGTCTATATGTTTTTAATCAAAAATCTAATCTTATATTTTCTTGTGGTAATATCTCCTATTTTTCAGTTTTGAATCAAAATCCTAGTCTTTGTTTTCATTTTAAAATTACTTATGTTTTTGAACCAAGAACCCTAACCATTTCTTCCCCTTTCCAAATTCCTGTTATTTTTCAATTAAAACCCTAATCCTAGGTTTTATTATGTTATTGTCACCTTTCATCAATCAAATCTTGATTTTGTGTTTACTTTTTTTAAAACCTACTATACTTAAATCAAAGTCTAATCCTATGCATTATATCAAAGTCCTAATGCTTTTGTTTTCTTTTAGGACTGCCTTATTTTGTTTTTAATAAAAAACTAACAATATCTTTCAAAACAATAATCTTTTGTTTTTCTTTCGTAGATTCTCCTATCTTTCGTTCAAAACACGAATCTTATGTTTCTTTTTCTTAATAACTCCTATCTATATGGTTTTAATCAAAACCTTAATCTTTTGTTTTCTTATAGTATTCTCTCATATTTTTCAGTTTTGAAGCAAAACCATAATCTTTGTTTTCATTTTTTAATGACTCGTGTTTTTAAACCAAATACCTAACCCTTTCTTTACCTTTACGAATTCCTGTTATTTTTCAATCAAAAGCCTAATCCCAGGTTTTTTATGATAGTGTCACCTTTCTTTAATCAAATCTTGATCCTGTGTTTTCTTTTTGTAACACCTACTATACATGAATCAAAGTCTATTCCTACGCTTTAAAGCAAAACCCTAATTCTTTGTTTTCTTTTCGGAATGTATCATTTTGTATTTAATCAAAACACTAACCCTACCTTTGAAAACAATAATCTTTTGTTTTTTCTTTCGTAAAGTCTCCTATCTTTCGTTCAAAATACGAATCTCATGTTTACCTTTCTTAATAACTCCCACCTATATGTTTTTAATCAAAACCGTAATCATATGTTTTCTTGTGGTAATATCTCCTATTTTTCAGTTTTGAATCAAAGTCCTAGTTTCTGTCTTCATTTTAAAATCAGTCTTGTTTTTGAACCAAGAACGCTAACCCTACTTTCTCTTTCGGAATTCCTGTTATTTTTCAATCAAAAACCTAATCCTAGGTTTTTTTATGGTAGTGCCACCTTTCTTTAATCTAATCTTGATCTTGTGTTTCTTTTTGTAACACCTACTATAATTGAATCAAAGTCTATTCCTACGCTTTATTTCAAAACCCTAATACTTTGTCTACTTTTTGGAATGTCTCATTTTTTTTTATCAAAACTCTAACCTTATCTTTAAAAAAACAATAATCTTTTCTTTTTCCTTCATAAAGTCTCCTATCTTTCGTTAAAAACAAGAATCTTATGTTTCCTTTTCTTAATAACTCCTATCTATATGTTTTTAATCAATACACTAGTCTTATGTTTTCTTATACTAATATCTACTATTTTTCAGTTTTAAATCAAGACCGTCGTCTTTGTTTTCATTTTAAAATGACTCGTGTTTTTGAACCAAGAACCCTAACCATTTCTTTCCCTTTCCGAATTTCTGTTATTTTTCAATCAAAACCCTAATCCTAAGTTTTCTTATGTTAGTGTCACCTTACTTTAATCAAATCTTGATCATATGTTTTCTTTTTGTAACACCTTCAATACTTGAATTAAAGTCTATTCCTACGCTTTATATCAAAACCCTAATGCTTTGTTTTTTTTTCTCGGAATGTCTCATTTTGTTTTCAATCAAAACACTAATCCTATCTTTCAAAACAATAATCTTTCGTTTTTCTTTCGTAAAATATCCTATCTTTCGCTCAAAATAAGAATCTTATGTTTTCTTTTTTTAGTAACTCCTATCTATATGTTTTTAATCAAAACCCTAATTTTATGTTTTTTTATAGTAATATCTCCTATTTTTTAGTTTTGAATCAAAACCATAGTCTTTGGTTTCATTTTAAAATGACTCGTGTTTATGAACCAAGAACCCTAACAATTTCTTTCCCTTTCTGAATTTATGTTATTTTTCAATCCATACCCTAATCTTAGGTTTTTCTTATTGTAGTGTCACCTTACATTAATCAAATCTTGTTCATATGTTTTCTTTTTGTAACACCTACTATACTTGAATCAAAGTATATTCCTAGTCTTTATATCAAAACAGTAATGCTTTGTTTTTTTTTTCGGAATATCTCATTTTGTTCTTAATCAAAACACTAACCCTATCTTTCAAAATAATAATCTTTTGTTTTTCTTTCCTAAAATCTCCAATCTTTCGTTCAAAACACGAATCTTATGTTTCCTTTTCTTAGTAACTCGTATCTATATGTTTTTAATCAAAACCCTAATCTTATGTTTTCTTATAGTAATATCTCCTATTTTTCAGTTTTGAATCAAAACCCTAGTCTTTATTTTCATTTTAAAATGACTCATGTTTTTTAACCAAGTACCCTAACCTTTTCTTCTCCTTTCCGAATTTCTGTCATTTTTCAATTAAAACCCTAATCCTAGGATTTCTTATGATATTGACACCTTTCTTTAACCAAATCTTGATTCTGTGTTTTCCTTTTGTAAAACCTACTATACTTTAATCAAAGTCTAATCCTACGCTTTATATCAAAGCCCTGATACTTTTGTTTTCTTTTCGGACTGTCTTATTTTGTTTTTAATAAAAAACTAACCCTATCTTTCAAAACAATAATCATTCTTTTTTCTTTCGTAAATTCTCCTATCTTTCGTTCAAAACATGAATCTTATGTTTCCTTTTCTTAATAACACCTATCTATATGTTTTTAATCAAAACCCTAATCTTTTGTTTTCTTATAGTAATCTCTTATTTTTTTCAGTTTTGAATCAAAACTCAAGTCTTTGTTTTCATTTTAAAATGACTCGTGTTTTTTACCCAAGAACCCTAACCCTTTCTTTCTCTTTCCGAATTACTGTTATTTCCTAATCAAAACCCTCATCCTTGGTTTTCTTATGGTAGTGTCACCTTTCATTAATTAAATGTTAATCCTGTGTTTTCTTTTTGTAACACCTAGTATACTTAAATTAAAGTCTTTTCCTAGGCTTTAAATCAAAACCCTAATGCTTAGTTTTCTTTTCGGAATGTCTTTGTCTTATTTTGTTTTTAATCAAAACACGAACCCTGTCTTTGAAAACAATAATCTTTTGTTTTTCTTTCGTAAACTCTCCTATCTTTTGTTCAAAACATGAATCTCATGTTTCCTTTTCTTAATAACTCCTGTCTTTATGTTTTTAATCAAAATTCTAATCTTTTATTTTTTTATAGTAATCTCTCATATTTTTCTATTTTGAATCAAAACCCTAGTCTTTGTTTGCATTTTAAAATGACTCATATTTTTGAACCAAAAACCCTAACACTTTTTATCCCCTTCGTGATACGAACCCCGCCAACGATTGTGACGAAACCCAAAAGAAATTTGGCAAGAAGAAAAGCCAAGGATTCAAGTAAGGGAGCATGAGTTAGTTAGTGTTTTATAAGCTGAAATGCTTCCTCTTGTGCTGCCCCCCATTTGAATGCAACGTTCTTCTTGATAACTTCAGTAAGGGGTGCCGCAATGGTACTAAAATCTTTCACGAATCTCCTATAGAAGCTAGCAAGTCCATGAAAGCTGCGAACGTGACTCACACTTGATGGGGTCGGCCACTCTTGGATGGCTTTGATCTTTTCTCCATCAACCTCAATACCTGTAGCACTCACAACAAATCTTAGGAAAACAAGTTTATTGGTGCAAAAGGTACATTTCTTGAGGTTAGCATACAATTTCTCTTTCCTAAGGACACCCAAAACCAATTGTAAATGCGAAACATGATCATGCAAATTCTTACTATAAATCAGAATATCATTAAAATAAACAACAACGAATTTTCTAATGAAAGTTTGTAAAACATGATTCATTAAACGCATGAAAGTACTAGGTAAATTAGTTAAGCCAAATGGCATGACTAACCATTCATACAAACCATGTTTAGTTTTAAATGTCATTTTCCATTCATCGCCTTCTTTCATTCGGATTTGATGATACCCGCTGTTAAGATCAATTTTTGAGAACACGCAAGATTCATGCAACTCATCTAACATATCATCTAAACGAGGGATGGGGTGTCGATACTTTACCGTTATGTTGTTGATGGCTCGGCAATCAATACACATTCTCCATGTTCCATCCTTCTTAGGAACTAGAATCACCGAAACTGCGCAAGGACTCATTCTTTCTCTCACGTACCCTTTCTCCATCAACTCTTCAACTTGCCTTTGGACTTTCTTTGTTTCCTCCGGATTGCTCCTATAGACGGGTCGGTTTGGAATTGAAGCACCGAGAACAAAGTCAATTTGGTGTTCTATTCCACGGATAGGGGGTAAGCCATGTGGTACCTCCTCAGGAAACACATCCTCGAACTCCTGCAAAATAGAAACAACAACACTAGGCAATGAAGGGTCAGGTTGGTTAGTGTTTAAAAGGGCCTCCTTGTACATAAGTACAATTATCGGCCGTTTTGCAAAAAAAGCTCGCTTGACCTCACTTGTTTTTGCATAGAAATTTCTTTTTCCCTCTTTTGCTGAATTCATCTCACTCTTTTCTCACTCACTAGATTCAACCTTGCTCTCTTGTTTCTCACCACTACTCATCTCTTCACTCACTCTCTTGTGATCACTCAAATTCTTTTGATCTCTCATTTTCTTTTGATCACTTAGTTTTTGCATCATCACTTGATCATCATAAACCTGTTTCGGTGTCATTGGAGCTAGAGGGATGGTTCGTTGTTGGAAAGTGAAGGAGTGCTTGTTGGTGAAGCCATGTTGCACACGTCTATCAAATTACCAAGGCCGTCCTAAAAGGAGATGTCCCGCTTGCATGGGTACCACATCACACAACACTTCATCCTCATATTTCCCAATCCGAAATGGCACCACAACTTGGTTAGTAACCCGCACTTCACCACTATCATTCAGCCATTGCAACTTGTATGGATGGGGGTGCTTGAGTGTTGGGAGCCCTAGCTTCTCAACCATGGAAGAACTAGCAACGTTAGTGCAACTACCACCATCAATAATAACACTACCTACCTTGTCCTTCACATGATAACGAGTGTAAAAGATGTTCTCCCGTTGCCCTTCTTCTTCCTCCACCTTTGCGTGCAAGTTCAAGGCTCTTCGAGCAACTAATCCAAGCATCTCACCATGCTCGCCCCCAAACTCCTCTTCTCCCAAAAGATCATCCCCCAATGGTGGAATGTCATCTAGCTCACCCTCGTCCTCAAAATCTATTATCCCATTCTCCCGAATCACCATAACCCGCTTGTCCGGGCATTAGCTAGCGATGTAACCTCTTCCTTGACATTTGAAACATTTAATTTCACTAGAACGAGTCAAAGTTGTGGGTATCTTACTTTGAGAAGCCGTGGAAGTAATGGTTGAATTTTGCTCAGTTTTGGCCTTGGGATTGGAGTTACTTTTATCTTTCTTTGGATAATTCGGCCTCCATGGTGTTGCACTAAGATTTTGTGGGGTGGGTCTCGGACGTGCACTTGTACTGCCCTTCTTCAATTGCCTCTTAACCTTCGGCCTCCAAGTCTTCCAACTCCACATAGTGATGTAGCTCAACCGTGTTGGCAATCTCCCTATACAAACCATTCAAAAACCTTGCCATTGTTGCCTCCCGATCCTCTTCCACATTGGCCCGAATCATAGCCATCTCCATCTCTTTATAATATTCATCAACACTTTTGTAACCTTGTCGAAGACCTTGAAGCTTAAGGTATAGATCCTGGTAGTAATGAGATGGCACAAAACGACGCCTCATCACTCTCTTCATGTCATCCCAAGTTTCGATAGGCAAATCTCCACTACGCCTCCTATTGACGCACAACTGATCCCACCACACAATAGCATAATCAGTAAACTCAATAGCGGCAACTTTTACTTTTTTCATTTCAGAGTAGTTGTGAAAATCAAAAATCAACTCCATCTTCTTCTCCCATTCAAGGTATGCTTCGGGATCACTCTTTCCTTGAAATGCCGGAATCCTCATCTTGATACTACCCAAGTTGTTGTCTAACCGATTCCGAGGGTCTCTATCTCAATCATATCTCCTAGGGTTGCCAGTTGACATCCTATCAAAGTCTTCATCAAAATTTTCCACTTCAAACGCCCCCACACCTTCAACTCCCCGTTGGGATACCATATTCCTCCTTGGGAAATTTGGAACAACCGGTGGCTGTCCCCGTTGTGCTCCCTCTTCAACCCTATCCATCATCTCATGTATTTGCTCAAGTTCCGCTCTCATCATCCTCCTTATTTCCCCAATTATAGCTTGCACATGCAAATTCGGAATAGTTGGAGGGGTACTCTCCTCGCTTGTGTTTCTCTCCGAAATTTGAGACATGATGGAAAACCTGCAAAGCAATGTTAGATAAAAAAAATTACCCTCACCACAAAACTCACGTAGTTCACTCCAAGAAATAGTTCACTCAAATCTACTCGTGTATCACTCAATTCAATTTGGCTTTTACCCTCAATTGATCTCACCTCGCTGCCTTTTTCCACTCGTTTTCTTCTTTGAGTTCTTTCAAAACTAATTAAAAACCATCATCAAAGGGTTCAAGCCGAAACAAACCAAATGGATCGAAGATTTGTTTTCTTGGAAATGGGATGAAATTTTAACAATTCAAGAAATGGGCTGGATTTTTTTGGAAATTCAAGAAAGTTTGGCAATTCAAACCGAAATAAATCAAGAAATTTTGGCAATTCAAGAATGGCAATTCAAATCTAACCAAATCAAGAAATTTTTGCAATTCAAGAATGGCAATTCAAATCTAACCAAATCAAGAATTTTTTTTTTTATTCTTCTTTCCTTTTTCTACTCTTTTTTTTTCTCTTCTTTTTTTTCATTTTTTTTTTCAGAAACTCAGTTCTTCAATTTCCACAAACTCAGATCTTCACAAATTATTTTGTAATTTCGGGATCAACAAAAAGAAAACTCATAAAAGATAGAAATCCCTATCTCAAAACAAGAACAAAATATGGGCGTCTTCAATCAATGAAAACCTAGATCTAGATGCATTTTTTTTTTTTTTTTGCAGGGAAATGAACAGAAATCAATAGAAGATAGGTCGAAAGGATGAACTTATCTCTGGTACCAACTGATACGAACCCCACCAACGATTGTGACGAAACCCGAAACAAATTTGGCAAGAAGAAGAAAAGCCAAGGATTCAAGAAGAACCGATGGAAAACCTCGACCCAATGCTTAGCGAAGCACGAACCTCGGTAAGGGGATGACGCCACAAAAGGAGATGAAAATCCTATTGATAAGTCATTTTGAACTCCACAAGGAAAACACTTTATAAGTTCTTAAAAAGTCACTTCAAGAAAATAAGAAAAAAACATCACAAATACTCATAGATCAAAAGTTGTGTTTTATGGATGCTACAAGGGGCTATATATATAGCCCAAAACCCAAGAGAACTTCTAAGAAGTAAAAGTTCAAAACTACCCTTAAAGATAAAAAAAAGTAAACAACCAACTAAAGAGCAACTTTAGCCCAAAGGCCCACAAAGCCCAACAAGATTAAGCAATTACAAAAGACTCTTAGTTCACATATTAAACTCAAAAACAAATGACAAGCAAATCTTCATCAAGCGTCTAAGTGGAATCGGCTTGGATGAGTAGAACCAGCTTTTGTTCACCATCAGTAGTGATCACACTCTCTTCCTGTTGTAGAATTCTCCATGCCAAGTTGCTAAGCTCCTTTTTAAATCTTCTAGCTCGAGCCAACGTCACTAGTCCTGTTGGGACTTCAATTGGATCCTTAGCCTTGATGTCCACATCACTTCGGAATTCTTGTTATTTTTCAATCAAAACCCTAATCTTAGGTTTTCTTAAAATATTGTGTCACATTTTTTTAATCTAATCTTGATATTATGTTTTCTTTTTGTAACTCCTACTATACTTGAATCAAAGTCTATTCCAACGCTTTATATCAAAACATTAATGCTTTTTTTTTCCTTTCAGAATGTCTCATTTTGTTTTTAATCAAAACACTAACCCTATCTTTGAAAACAACAATCTTTTGTTTTTCTTTCGTAAAGTGTCCTATCTTTCTTTCAAAACACGAATCTCATGTTTCCTTTTCTTAATAACACCTATCTATATGTTTTTAATCAAAACCCTAATCTTATATTTTCTTGTGGTAATATCTTCTATATTTTAGTTTTGAATCAAAACTCTAGTCTTTGTTTACATTTTAAAATGATTCGTGTTTTTAAACCAAGAACCCTAACCTTTTTTTTGTCTTTCTCAATTAATATTATTTTTCAATCAAAACCCTAATCCTTAGTTTTCTTATGGTAGTGTCACCTTTCTTTAATCAAATCTTAATCCTGTGTTTTCTTTTTGTAACAACTACTATACTTGAATCAAAGTCTATTCGTCCGCTTCATATCAAGACCCTAATGCTTTGTTTTTTTTTCAGAATGTCTAATTTTGTTTTTAAGCAAAACACTGACCCTATCTTTCAAAACAATAATCTTTTGTTTTTCTTTCGTAAAGTCTCCTATCTTTCGTTCAGAAGACGAATCTTATATTTAGTTTTCTTAATAACTCCTATCTATATCTTTTTAATCAAAACCTTAATCTTGTGTTTTCTTTGATTAATATATCCTATTTTTCAATTTGGAATCGAAACCCTAGTCTTTGTTTTCATTTTAAAATAACTCGTGTTTTTGAACCAAGAACCCTAACCCTTTTTTCCCCTTTCGGAATTCCTGTTATTTTTTAATCAAAACCCTAATCCTAGGTTTTCTTATGGTACTGCCACCTTTCTTTAATATAATCTTGATCCTATGTTTTCTTTTTGTAATACCTACTATACTTGAATCAAAGTCTATTCCAAAACTTTATATCAACGCACTAATGCTTTGTTTTCTTTATGGAATGTGTCATTTAGTTTTTAATCAAAACACTAACCCTACTTTTGAAAACAATAATCTTTTGTTTTTCTTTCGTAAAGTCTCCTATCTTTCGTTCAAAACACGAATCTTATGTTTCATTTTCTTAATAACTCTTATCTATATGATTTTAATCAAAATCCTAATCTTTTGTATTTTTATAGTAATCTATTATATTTTTCTGTTTTGAATCAAAACACTAGTCTTTGTTTTCATTTTAAAATAACTCGTGTTTTTGAACCAAGAACCCTAACCTTTTCTTTCTTTTTTGGAATTCTAGTTATTTTTCAATCAAAACCCTAATCCTAGGTTTTCTTATGGTAGTGTCACCTTTCTTTAATCTAATCTTGATCCTATGTTTTCTTTTTGTAACACCTACTATACTTGAACCAAAGTTTATTACTCCGCTTCATATCAAGACTTTAATGCTTTGTTTTCTTTTCGGAATGTATAATTTTGTTTTTAAGCAAAACACTAACCCTATGTTTCAAAACAATAATCTTTTGTTTTTCTTTCATAAACTCTCCTATCATTCGTTCAGAACATGAATCTTATATTTACTTTTGTTAATAACTCCTATCTATATCTTTTTAATCAAAATGTTAATATTATGTTTTCTTATAGTGATATATCCTATTTCTGAAATTTGAATCAAAACCCTAGTCTTTGTTTTTATTTTAAAATGACACGTGATTTTTAAACAAGAAAGCTAACCATTTCTTTCCCTTTCGTAATTCCTGTTATTTTTCAATCAAAACCCTAATCCTTGGTTTTTTTATGTTAGTGTCACATTTATTTAATCAAATCTTGATCCTGTGTTTTCTTTTTGTAACACCTACTATACTTGAGTCAAAGTCTATTACAAAGCTTTATATCAACACACTAATGCTTTGTTTTCTTTTCAGAGTGTGTCATTTTGTTTTTAATCAAAAAACAAACCCTACCTTTCAAAACAATAATCATTTGTTTTTCTTTCGTAAAGTCTCCTGTCTTTCGTTCAAAACACGAATCTTATATTTCATTTTCTTAAATATTTCTATCTATATGGTTTTAATCAAAATCCAAATCTTTTGTTTTTTTATAGTAATCTCTCATATTTTTCTGTTTTCAATCAAAACTCTAGTCTTTGTTTTCATTTTTAAATGACTCGTGTTTTTCAACCAAGAACCTTAACCCTTTCTTTCCCTTTCGGAATTCTTGTTATTTTTCAATCAAAATCCTAATCCTAGGTTTTCTTATAATAGTGTAACCTTTCTTTAATCTAATCTTGATCCTATATTTTCTTTTTGTAACACCTATTATACTTGAACCAAAGTCTATTCCTCCGTATCATCTCAAGACCCTAATACTTTGTTTTCTTTTCGGAATGTCTAATTTTGTTTTTAAGCAAAACACTAACCCAATCTTTCAAAACAATAATCTTTTGTTTTTCTTTCGTAAATTCTCCTATCTTTCGTTCAGAACATGAATCTTATATTTACTTTTCTTCATAACTCTTATCTATATCTTTTTAATCAAAACCTTAATCTTGTGTTTTCTTATAGTGATATATCCTATTTTTCAATTTGGAATCGAACCCCAAGTCTTTGTTTTCATTTTAAAATAACTCGTGGTTTTGAACCAACAACCCTAACCCTTTCTTTCCCTTTCATAATTCCTGTTATTTTTCAATTAAAACCCTAATCCTAGGTTTTGTTATGGTAGTGTCACCTTTCTTTAATATAATCTTGATCCTATGTTTTCTTTTTGTTACACCTACTATATTTGAATCAAAGTCTATTACTACACTTTATATCAAAACCCTAATGCTTTGTTTTTTTTGCGGAATGTCTCATTTTGTTTTTAGTCAAAACACTAACCATATCTTCCAAAACAAAAATCTTTTGTTTTTCTTTCATTCAAAATATGAATCTCATGTTTCCTTTTCTTATTAACTGATATCTATATATTTTTAATCAAAACCATAATCTTATATTTTTCTTGTGATAATATCTCCTATATTTCTATTTTCAATCAAAACCCTAGTCTTTGTTTTCATTTTAAAATGACTCGTATTTTTAAATCAAGAACCCTAACCCTTTCTTTCTCTTTACCAATTAATGTTATTTTTCAATCAAAACCCTAATCCTAAATTTTCTTATGGTAGTGTCACCTTTCTTCAATCAAATCTTTATCCTGTGTTTTCTTTTTGTAACAACTACTATACTTGAATCAAAGTCTATTCCTCCACTTTATATCAAAACCCTAATGCTTTGTTTTCTTTCCAGAATGTCTAATTTTGTTTTTAAGCAAACACTAACCCTATCTTTCAAAACATTAATCTTTTGTTTTTTTTGCTTAAAGTCTCCTATCTTTCGTTCAAAACACGAATCTTATATTTACTTTTCTTAATAACTCCTATTTATATCTTTTTAATCAAAAACTTAATCTTATATTTTCTTATAGTAATATCTCCTATTTTTTAATTTTGATTCAAAACCATAGTCTCTTTGTTTTCATTTTAAAATGAGTCAAGTTTTTGAACCAAGAACCCGAACTCTTTCTTTCCCTTTCGAATTCATGTTGTTTTTCAATCAAAAATCTAATCCTAGGTTTTTTTTATGGTAGTGTCACCTTTCTTTAATATAATCTTGATCCTATATTTTCTTTTTGTAACACCTACTATACTTGAATCAAAGTCTATTCCTACGCCTTGTATCAAAACCTTAATGTTTTGTTTTTTTTTTGGGGAATGTCTAATTTTGTTTTTAATCAAAACACTAACCCTACCTTTCAAAACAATAATTTTTTGTTTTTCTTTCGTAAAGTCTCCTATCTTTCGTTCAAAACATGAATCTTATGATTCATTTTGTAAATAACTCCTATCTATATGTTTTTAAACAAAATTCTAATCTTTTGTTTTTTTTATAGTAATCTCTCATATTTTTCTATTTTGAATCAAAACCCTAATCTTTGTTTTCATTTTAAAATGACTCGTGTTTTTGAACCAAGAACCCTAACCCTTTCTTTCCCTTTCGGAATTGCTGTTATTTTTCAATCAAAACCCTATTCCTAGGTTTTCTTATGGTAGTGTCACATTTCTTTAATCTAATCTTGATCCTATTTTTTCTTTTTGTAACTCCTACTATACTTGAATCAAAGTCTTTTCCTACACTTTATATGAAAACCCTAATGCTTTTTTTCTTTTCGGAATGTCTCATTTTGTTTTTAATCAAAACATTAACTCTATCTTTGAAAACAATAATCTTTTGTTTTTCTTTCGTAAAGTCTCCTATTTTTTGTTCAAAACACGAATCTCATGTTTCCTTTTCTTAATAACACCTATCTATATGTTTTTAATCAAAACCCTAATCTTATGCTTTCTTGTGGTAATATCTCCTATATTTAAGTTTTGAATCAAAACCCTAACCCTTTCTTTCCTTTTCGGAATTTATGTTAGTTTTCAATCAAAACCCTAATCCTAAGTTTTCTTATGGTAGTGTCACCTTTATTTAATCTAATCTTGATCCTATGTTTTCTTTTTGTAACACCTACTATACTTGAACCAAATTCTATTCCTCCGCTTCATATCAAGACTCTAATGCTTTGTTTTTTTTTTCGTAATGTCTAATTTTTTTTTTAAGCAAAACACTAACCCTATGTTTCAAAACAATAATCTTTTGTTTTTATTTCGTAAACTCTCCTATCTTTCTTTTAGAACACGAATCTTATATTTAATTTTCTTAATAACTCCTATCTTTATTTTTTTAATCAAAACCTTAATCTTATGTCTTGTTATAGTAATATCTCCTATTTTTCAATTTTGAATCAAAACTATAGTCTTTGTTTTCATTTTAAAAAGACTCGTGTTTTTGAACCAAGAACCCTAACCCTTTCTTTCCCTTTCGGAATTCATGTTATTTTTCAATCAAAAATCTAATCCTAGATTTTCTTATGGTAGTGTCACCTTTCTTTAATATAATCTTGATCCTATGTTTTCCTTTTGTAACACCTACTATACTTGAATCAAAGTCTATTCCTACGATTTATATCAAAACCCTAATTCTTTGTTTCTTTTTCGGAATATCTCATTTTGTTTTTAACTGAAACACTAACCCTAACTTTCAAAACAATAATCTTTTCTTTTTCTTTCATAAAGTCTCTTATCTTTCGTTCAAAACACGAATCTCATATTTCCTTTTCTTAATAACTCCTATCTATATGTTTTTAATCAAAACCCTAATTTTATGTTTTCTTGTGGTAATATCTCCTATATTTCAGTTCTGAATCAAAACCCTAGTTTTTGATTTCTTTTTAAAATGACTCGTGTTTTTAAACCAAGAACTGTAAACCTTTCTTTCACTTTCCGAATTAAAGTTATTTTTCAATCAAAACCCTAATTCTAGGTTCTCCTATGGTAGTGTCACCTTTCTTTAATAAAATCTTTATCATGTATTTTCTTTTTGTAAAACCTACTATACTTGAATCAAAGTCTATCCCTCTGCTTTGTATCAAAACTCTAATGCTTTGTTTTTGTTTTTGGAATGTTTTTTTTTTTGTTTTTAATCAAAACACTAACCCTATATTTGAAAACAATAATCTTTTGTTTTTCTTTCGTAATGTCTCCTATCTTTTCTTCAGAACACGAATCTTATATTTACTTTTCTTAATAACTACTATCTATATCTTTTTAATCAAAACCTTAATCTTATGTTTTCTTACAGTAATATCTCCTATTTTTAAATTTTGAATCAAAACCCTTGTCTTAGTTTTCATTTTAAAATGGCTCGTGAACCAAGAACCCTAACCCTTTCTTTCCCTTTCTCTATTCCTGTTATTTTTCAATCAAAAACCTAATACTATGTTTTTGTTACGGTAGTGTCCCCTTTCTTTAATATAATCTTGATCCTATGTTTTCTTTTTGTAACATCAAAGTCTATTCCTACGCTTTATATCAAATGTCTCATTTTGTTTTTTCATGAAAACACTAAACCTAACTTTCAAAACAATAATTTTTTGTTTACCTTTCGTAACGTCTCCTATCTTTCGTTCAAAACACGAATCTTATGTTTTATTTTCTTAATAACTCCTATCTATATGTTTTTAATCAAAATCTTAATCTTTTGTTTTTTATAGTAATCTCCCATATTTTTCTGTTTTGAATAAAAACCCTAGTTTTTGTTTTCATTTCAAAATGACTCGTGTTTTTGAACCAAGAACCCTAACCCTTTCTTTCCCTTTCGGAATTCCTTTTATTTTTCAATCAAAATCCTAATCCTAGGTTTTTCTTATGGTAGTGCCACCTTTCTTTAATCAAATCTTGATCCTATATTTTCTTTTTGTAACACCTACTATACTTGAATCAAAGTCTATTCCTACGCTTTATAACAAAATCCTAATGCATTGTTTTCTTTTCGGAATGTCTCATTTACTTTTTAATCAAAACACTAATCCAATCTTTGAAAACAATAATCTTTTTGTTTTCTTTCGTAAAGTCTCCTATCTTTCGTTCAGAATACAAATCTTATATTTAGTTTTCTTAATAACTCTTATCTATATCTTTTTAATCAAAACCTTAATCTTATGTTTTCTTATAGTAAGATCTCCTATTTTTTAATTTTGAATCAAAACCCTAGTATTTGTTTTCATTTTAAAATGGCTTGTGTTTTTGAGCCAAGAACCCTAAACCTTTCTTTCCCTTTTGAAATTCCTGTTATTTTTCAATCAAAACCCTAATCCTAGGTTTTCTTATGGTAATGCAACATTTCTTTAATGAAATCTTGATACTATGTTTTCTTTTTGTAACACCTACTATACTTGAATCAAAGTCTATTCCTACGCTTTATAACATAACCCTAATGCTTTGTATTCTTTTCGAAATGTCTCATTTACTTTTTACTCAAAACACTAACCCATCTTTCAAAACAATAATCTTTTGTTTTTCTTTCGTAAAGCCTCCTATCTTTCGTTCAAAATATGAATCTCATGTTTTTTTTTCTTATTAACTCCTACCTATATGTTTTTAATCAAAACCCTAATCTTACATTTTCTTGAGGTAATATCTCCTATATTTCAGTTTTGAATCAAAACCCTAGTCTTTGTTTTCTTTTTAAAATGACTCGTGTTTTTAAACCAAGAACCCTAACCCTTTCTTTCACTTTCCGAATTAAAGTAATTTTTCAATCAAAACCCTAATCCTAGGTTTTGTTATGGTAGTGTCACCTTTCTTTAATGAAATCTTGATCCTGTGTTTTCTTTTTTTAAAACCTACGATAACTGAATCAAAGTCTATTCCTCCGCTTTATATCAAAACTCTAATACTTTGTTTTCTTTTTAGAATGTCTTAATTATTTTTAATCAAAACACTAACCCTATCTTTGTAAACAATAATTTTTGTTTTTCTTTCGTAAAGTCTCCTATCTTTCGTTCAGAGCACGAATCTTATATTTACTCTTCTTAATAACTCCTATCTATATCTTTTTAATCAAAACCTTAATCTTATGTTTTCTTATAGTAATATCTCCTATTTTTCAATTTTGAATCAAACCCGTAGTCTTTGTTTTCATTTTAAAATGGCTAGTGTTTTTGAACCAAGAATCCTAACCCTTTCTTTCCCTTTCGCAATTTCTGTTATTTTTCAATCAAAACCCTAATCCTTTGTTTTATTTTCTTAATAACTCCTATCTATATGTTTTTAATCAAAATCTTAATCTTTTGTTTTTTATAGTAATCTCCCATATTTTTCTGTTTTGAATAAAAACCCTAGTTTTTGTTTTCATTTCAAAATGACTCGTGTTTTTGAACCAAGAACCCTAACCCTTTCTTTCCCTTTCGGAATTCCTTTTATTTTTCAATCAAAATCCTAATCCTAGGTTTTTCTTATGGTAGTGCCACCTTTCTTTAATCAAATCTTGATCCTATATTTTCTTTTTGTAACACCTACTATACTTGAATCAAAGTCTATTCCTACGCTTTATAACAAAATCCTAATGCATTGTTTTCTTTTCGGAATGTCTCATTTACTTTTTAATCAAAACACTAATCCAATCTTTGAAAACAATAATCTTTTTTTTTTCTTTCGTAAAGTCTCCTATCTTTCGTTCAGAATACAAATCTTATATTTAGTTTTCTTAATAACTCTTATCTATATCTTTTTAATCAAAACCTTAATCTTATGTTTTCTTATAGTAAGATCTCCTATTTTTTAATTTTGAATCAAAACCCTAGTATTTGTTTTCATTTTAAAATGGCTTGTGTTTTTGAGCCAAGAACCCTAAACCTTTCTTTCCCTTTTGAAATTCCTGTTATTTTTCAATCAAAACCCTAATCCTAGGTTTTCTTATGGTAATGCAACATTTCTTTAATGAAATCTTGATACTATGTTTTCTTTTTGTAACACCTACTATACTTGAATCAAAGTCTATTCCTACGCTTTATAACATAACCCTAATGCTTTGTATTCTTTTCGAAATGTCTCATTTACTTTTTACTCAAAACACTAACCCATCTTTCAAAACAATAATCTTTTGTTTTTCTTTCGTAAAGCCTCCTATCTTTCGTTCAAAATATGAATCTCATGTTTTTTTTTCTTATTAACTCCTACCTATATGTTTTTAATCAAAACCCTAATCTTACATTTTCTTGAGGTAATATCTCCTATATTTCAGTTTTGAATCAAAACCCTAGTCTTTGTTTTCTTTTTAAAATGACTCGTGTTTTTAAACCAAGAACCCTAACCCTTTCTTTCACTTTCCGAATTAAAGTAATTTTTCAATCAAAACCCTAATCCTAGGTTTTGTTATGGTAGTGTCACCTTTCTTTAATGAAATCTTGATCCTGTGTTTTCTTTTTTTAAAACCTACGATAACTGAATCAAAGTCTATTCCTCCGCTTTATATCAAAACTCTAATACTTTGTTTTCTTTTTAGAATGTCTTAATTATTTTTAATCAAAACACTAACCCTATCTTTGTAAACAATAATTTTTGTTTTTCTTTCGTAAAGTCTCCTATCTTTCGTTCAGAGCACGAATCTTATATTTACTCTTCTTAATAACTCCTATCTATATCTTTTTAATCAAAACCTTAATCTTATGTTTTCTTATAGTAATATCTCCTATTTTTCAATTTTGAATCAAACCCGTAGTCTTTGTTTTCATTTTAAAATGGCTAGTGTTTTTGAACCAAGAATCCTAACCCTTTCTTTCCCTTTCGCAATTTCTGTTATTTTTCAATCAAAACCCTAATCCTTTGTTTTTCTTATGGTAGTGTCACCTTTCTTTAATATAATTTTGATCCTATGTTTCCTTTTTGTAAAACCTACTATACTTGAATCAAAGTCTATTCCTTCGCTTTATATCAAAACCCTAATGCTTTGTTTTGTGTTTGAATGTTCTTTTTTGTTTTTATCAAAAACACTAACCCAATCTTTCAAAACAATAATCTTTTGTTTTTCTTTCAGTAAAGTCTCCTATCGTTCGTTCAAACATGATCTTGTATTTACTTTTCTTATAACTCCTATCTATATCTTTTTATCAAACCTTAATCTTATGTTTCTTATAAGTAATATCTCCTATTTTCAGTTTTGAATCAAACCAGTGTCTTTGTTTTCATTTTAAATGCTCGTGTTTTTTAAGCCAAGAACCCTAACCCTTTCTTTCACTTAAGAATTCCTAGTTATTTTTTAATCAAAACCCTAATCCTAGGTTTTGTTACGGTAGTTCCACCTTTCATTAATGAAATCTTGATCCTGTGCTTTCTTTTGATAAAACCTTTTATACTTGAATCAAACTCTATTCCTCCGATTTGTATCAAAACTCTAATGCTTTGTTTTGTTTTTGGAATGTCTTTTTTTTGTTTTTAATCAAAATACTAACCCTATCTTTGAAAACAATATTCTTTTGTCTTTCTTTCGTAAAGTCTCCTATCTTTCATTCAGAACACGAATATTATATTTACTTTTCGTAAAAACTCCTATCTATAACTTTTTGATCAAAACCTTAATCTTATGATTTCTTATAATAATATCTCCTATTTTTCAATTTTGAATCAAAACCCTAGTCTTTGTTTTCATTTTAAAATGGCACGTGTTTTTAAACCAAGAATACTAACCCTTTCTTTCCCTTTCGGAATTTCTGTTATTTTTCAATAAAAAACCTAATCCTATATTTTTCTTATGGTAGTGTCAACTTTCTTTAATATAATCTTGATCCTATGTTTTGTTTTTGTAACACCTACTATACTTGAATCAAAGTCTATTCATACGCTTTATATCAAAACCCTAATGCTTTGTTTTTTTTTTTCGGAATGTCTCATTTTGTTTTTAATAAAAACACTAACCCTAAATTTCAAAACAATAAAATTTTTTTTTTCTTTCGTAACGTCTCCTGTCTTTCGTTCAAAACACGAATCTTATGTTTCATTTTATTAATAACTACCATCTATATGTTTTTAATAAAATCCTAATCTTTTGTTTTTTTTATAGTAATCTCTCATATTTTTCTGTTTTGAATAAAAAACCTAGTATTTGTTTCCATTTTAAAATAACTCGTGTTTTTGAACCAAGAACCCTAACCCTTTCTTTAATTTAGGAATTCTTGTTATTTTTCAGTCAAAACCCTAATCCTAGGTTTTCTTATGGTAATGCCATCTTTTTTTAATGAACTCTTGATCTTGTGATTTCTTTTTGTAAAACCTTTTATACTTGAATCAAAGTCTATTCCTCCGCTTTGTATCAAAACTCTAATGCTTTGTTTTTGTTTTTGGAATGTCTTATTTTGTTTTTAATCAAAACACTAACCCTATCTTTGAAAACAATAATCTTTTCTTTTTTTTCGTGAAGTCTCCTATCTTTCGTTCAGAACAAAACCTTAATCTTATATTTTCTTATAGTAATATCTCCTATTTTTCAATTTTGAATCAAAACCCTAGTCTTTCTTTTCATTTAAAAATGGCTCGTGTTTTTGAACCAAGAACAATAACCCTTTCTTTCCCTTTTGAAATTCCTGTTATTTTTCAATCAAATCCCTAATCCTAAGTTTTCTTATGGTAGTGTAACCTTTCTTTAATCAAATCTTGATCCTGTGATTTCTTTTTGTAAAACCTACTATAATTGAATCAAAGTTTATTCCTCCGCTTTGTATCAAAACTCTAATGCTTTGTTTTTGTTTTTGGAATGTCTTTTTTTGTTTTTAATCAAAATGCTAACCCAATCTTTGAAAACAATAATCTTTTGTTTTTCTTTCGTAAAGTCTCCTATCTTTCGTTCAGAACATAAATCTTGTATTTACTTTTCTTAATAACTCCTATCTATATCTTTTTAATCAAAACCTTAATCTTGTATTTACTTTTTCTTTCGTAAAGTCTCCTATTTTTCAATTTTGAATCAAAACCATTGTCTTTGTTTTCATTTTAAAATGGCTCGTGTTTTTTAACCAAGAACCCTAACCCTTTCTTTACCTTAAGGAATTCCTGTTATTTTTCAATCAAAACCCTAATCTTAGGTTTTATTATGGTAGTGCCACCTTTCTTTAATGAAATCTTGATCTTGTGCTTTCTTTTTATAAAACCTTTTACACTTGAATCAAAGTCTATTCCTCCGCTTTGTATCAAAACTCTAATGCTTTGTTTTTGTTTTTGGAATGTCTTATTTTGTTTTTAATCAAAACACTAACCCTATATTTGAAAACAATAATCTTTTGTTTTTCTTTCGTAAAGTCTCCTATCTTTCGTTCAGAATACGAATCTTATATTTACTTTTCTTAATAACTCCTATCTATATCTTTTTAATCAAAACCTTAATCTTATATTTTCTTATAGTAATATCTCCTATTTTTCAATTTTGAATCAAAACCCTAGTCTTTGTTTTCATTTTAAAATGGCTCGTGTTTTTGAACCAAGAACCCTAACCCTTTCTTTCACTTTTGAAATTCCTGTTATTTTTCAATCAAAACCCTAATCCTAGATTTTCTTATGGTAATGCCATTTCTTTAATGAAATCTTGATACTATGTTTTCTTTTTGTAACACCTACTATACTTGAATCAAAGTCTATTCCTACGCTTTATAACAAAACCATAATACTTTATTTTCTTTTCGGAATGTCTCATTTACTTTTTACTCAAAACACTAAACCTATCTTTCAAAACAATAATCTTTTGTTTTTCTTTCTTAAAGTCTCCTATCTTTCGTTCAAAATATGAATCTCATGTTTCCTTTCTTTATTAACTCCTATCTATATGTTTTTAATCAAAACCCTAATCTTATGTTTTCTTGTGGTAATATCTCCTATATTTCAGTTTTGAATCAAAACCCTAGTCTTTGTTTTCTTTTTAAAATAACTCGTGTTTTTAAACCAAGAACCCTAACCCTTTCTTTCACTTTCCGAATTAAAGTTATTTTTCAATCAAAACCCTAATCCTAGGTTTTCTTATGGTAATGTCACCTTTCTTTAATCAAATCTTGATCATGTGTTTTCTTTTTGTAAAACCTACTATACTTGAATCAATGTCTATTCCTCCGCTTTGTATCAAAACTCTAATGCTTTGTTTTTGTTTTTGGAATGCCATTTTTTGTTTTTAATAAAAACACTAACCCTATCTTTGAAAACAGTAATCTTTTGTTTTTTTTCGTAAAGTCCCCTATCTTTCGTTCAGAACACGAATCTTATATTTACTTTTCTTAATAACTCCTATCTATATCTTTTTAATCAAAACCTTAATATTATGTTTTCTTATACTAATATCTCCTATTTTTCAATTTTGAATCAAAACCCTTGTCTTCGTTTCCATTTTAAAATGGCTCGTGTTTTTGAACCAAGAACCCTAACCCATTCTTTTCCTTTCGGAATTCCTGTTATTTTTCAATCAAAACCCTAATCCTATGTTTTTCTTATGATAGTGTCACCTTTCTTTAATAAAATCTTGATCCTTTGTTTTCTTTTTGTAACACCTACAATACTTGAATCAAAGTCTATTCCTACGCTTTATATCAAAATCCTAATGCTTTGTTTTCTTTTCGGAATGTCTCATTTTGTTTTTCATAAAAACACTAACCCTAACTTTCCAATTAATAATTTTTTGTTTATCTTTCGTAACGCCTCCTATCTTTCGTTCAAAACACGAATCTTATGTTTCATTTTCTAAATAACTCCTATTTATATGTTTTTAATCAAAATCCTAATCTTTTGTCTTTTTAAAGTAATCTCTCATATTTTTCTGTTTTGAATTAAAACCCTAGTCTCTGTTTTCATTTTAAAATAACTCGTGTTTTTGAACCAAGAACACTAACCCTTTTTTACCTTTCAGAATTCCTGTTATTTTTTAATCAAAACCCTAATCCTAGGTTTTTTATGGTAGCGCCACCTTTCTTTAATATAATTATGATCCTATGTTTTCTTTTTGTAACACCTACTATATACTTCAATTGAAGTCTATTCCTACGATTTATAACAAAACCCTAATGCTTTGTTTTCTTTTCGGAATGTCTCATTTTGTTTTTTATCAAAACACTAACCCTATCTCAAAACAATAATCATTTGTTTTTCTTTCGTTAATTCTCCTATTTTTCGATCAAAACACGAATCTTATGTTTCATTTTCTAAATAACTCCTATCTATATGTTTTTAATCAAAATCCTAATCTTTTGTTTTTTTATAGTAATCTCTCATATTTTTCTGTTTTGAATTAAAACCCTAGTCTTTGTTTTCATTTTAAAATGACTCGTGTTTTTGAACCAAGAACCCTAACCTTTTTTTACCTTTCAGAATTCCTGTTATTTTTAATCAAAACACTAATCCTATGTTTTCTTATGGTAGCGCCACCTTTTTTTAATATAATCATGATCCTATGTTTACTTTTTGTAACACCTCTATGTACTTGAATCGAAATCTATTCCTACGCTTTATAACAAAACCCTAATGATTTGTTTTATTTTTGGAATGTCTCATTTTGTTTTTAATCAAAACACTAACCCTATCTTTCAAAACAATAATCTTTTGTTTTTCTTTTGTAAAGTCTCCTATCTTTGGATCAAAACACGAATCTTATGTTTCATTTCTTAATAACTCCTATCTATATATTTTTAATCAAAACCTTAATCTTATATTTTCTGGAGGCAATATCTCCTATATTTGTGTTTTGAATCAAAACCCTAGTCTTTATTTTCATTATATAATGAGTCATGTTTTTCAACCAAGAACATTAACTCTTTCTTTCTCTTTCCGAATTAATGTTATTTTTCAATCAAAACCATAATCCTAGGTTTTCTTGTGGTAGTGTCACCTTTATTTAATCAAATCTTGATCCTGTGTTTTCTTTTTGTAACACCTACTATACTTGAATCAAAGTCTATTCCTCCGCTTTATATCAAAACCCTAATTCCTTGTTTTCTTTTCGGAATATCTAATTTTGTTTTTAAGCAAACACTAACCCTATCTCTCAAAACAATAATCTTTTGTTTTTCTTTCGTAAATTCTCCTATCTTTTGTTCAAAACACGAATCTTATATTTCATTTTCTAAATAACTCCTATCTATATGTTTTTAATCAAAATCCTAATCTTTTGTTTTTTTATAGTAATCTATCATATTTTTCTGTTTTGAATCAAAAAAATAATCTTTGTTTTCATTTTAAAATAACACGTGTTTTTGAATCAAGAACCCTAACCCCTTCTTTCCCTTTCGGAATTTATGTTATTTTTCAATCAAAACAGTAATCCTAGGTTTTATTATGGTAGTGCCACCTTTCTTTAATATAGTCTTGATCGTATGTTTTATTTTGGTAACATCTACTATACTTGAATCAAAGCCTATTCCTCCGATCATATCAAGACCCTAATGCTTTGTTTTCTTTTTGGAATGTCTCATTTTGTTTTTAATCAAAACACTAACCCTATCTTTGAAAACAATAATTTTTTGTTTTTATTTCGTAAAGTCTCCTATCTTTCGTTCGGAACACGAATCTTATATTTACTTTTCTTAATAACTCATATTTATATCTTTTTAATCAAAACCTTAATCTTATGTTTTCTTATAATGATATCTCCTATTTTTCAATTTTAAATCAAAACAGTAGTCTTTGTTTTCATTTAAAATGACTCGTGTTTTTTAACCAAGAACCCCAACCCTTTCTTTCCCTTACAGAATTTCTTTTATTTTTCAATCAAAACCCTAATCCTAGGTTTTTTTATGGTAGAGTCACCTTTCTTTAATATAATCTTGATTCAACGTTTTTTTTTTTTTTTGGAACACCTACTATAATCGAATCAAAGTCTATTCCTACACTTTATAACAAAACCCTAATGTTTTGTTTTCTTTTTGGAACACCTACTATAATCGAATCAAAGTCTCATTTGGTTTTTAATCAAAACTCTAACACTATCTTTAAACACAATAATCTTTTATTTTTCTTTCGTAAAGTCTCCTATCTTTCGTTCAAAACACGAATCTTATGTTTCATTTTCTTAATAACTCCTATCTATATGTTTTTAATCAAAATCCTAATCTTTTGTTTTTTTTTTTTATAGTAATCTTTCATATTTTTCTATTTTGAATCAAAACCCCAGTCTTTGTTTTCATTTTAGAATGACTTGTGTTTTTAAACCAAGAACCCTGACCCTTTCTTTCGCTTTCCGAATTAATGTTATTTTTCTTCCAAAACCCTAATCCTAGGTTTTCTTATGGCAGTGTCACCTTTCTTTAATCTAATCTTAATCCTATGTTTTCTTTTTGTAACTCCCATTATAGTTGAATCAAAGTCAATTCCTACGCTTTATATCAAAACCCTAATACTTTGTTTTCTTTTCGCAACGTCTCATTTTGTTTTTAATCAAATCACTAACCATATCTTTGAAAACAATAATCGTTTTGTTTATCTTTCGTAAAGTCTCCTATCTTTTGTTCAAAAAACGAATCTCATGTTTTCTTTTCTTAATAACACATATCTATATGCTTTTTAATGAAAATCCTAATCTTATATGTTCTTGCGGTAATATCTCCTATATTTCAGTTTTGAATCAAAACTCCAGTTTTTGTTTTCATTTTAGAATGACTCGTGTTTTTAAACTAATCACCCTGACCATTTCTTTCTCTTCCCGAATTAATGTTAATTTTCAATCAAAAACCTAAACCTAGGTTTTCTTATGGTAGTGTCACCTTTCTTTAATCAAATCTTGATCCTGTGTTTTCTTTTTGTAACACCTACTATACATGAATCAAAATCTTTTCTTCCGCTTCATATCAAGACCCTAGTGCTCTGTTTGATTTTTGGAATGTCTAATTTTGTTTTAAGCAAAACACTAACTCTATCTTTCAAAACAATAATTTTTTGTTTTTTTTTCTTTTGTAAAGTCTACTGCATTTCGTTCAGAACACGAATCTTATATTTACTTTTCTTAATAACTTCTATCTATATCCTTTTAATCAAAAAACCATAATCTTATGCTTTATTATAGTTATATATCCTATTTTTCAATTTTGAATCAAAACCCTAGTCTTTGTTTTTATTTTAAAATGACTCGTGTTTGTGAACCAAAAACCCTAAACCTTTCTTTCCCTTTCGGAATTCCTGTTATTTTTCAATCAAAATCCTAATCCTAGGTTTTCTTATGGTAGTGTGACCTTTCTTTATTACAATCCTGATCATATGTTTTCATTTTGTAGCACCTGCTATACTTGAATCAAAGTCTATTCGTACGCTTTATATCAAAACCCTAATGCTTTGTTTTCCTTTCGGAATGTCTCATTTTGTTTTTAATCAAAACACTAGCCGTATCTTGCAAAACAATAATATTTTGTTTTTCTTTCGTAAAGTCTCCTATCTTTCGTTCAAAACACAAATATTTTGTTTCATTTTTTAATAACTCCTATCTATATGTCTTCAATCAAAATCCTAATCTTTTGCTTTTTTTATAGTAATCTTTCATATTTTTCTATTTGAATCAAAACCCCAAAGTTTGTTTTCATTTTAGAATGACTCGTGTTTTTAAACCAAAAACCCTGACCCTTTGTTTCCCTTTCGGAATTCCTGTTATTTTTCAATCAAAACCCTAATCCTAGGTTTTCTTATGGTACTGTCACCTTTTTTTAATCTAATCTTTGTCTGATGTTTTCTTTTTGTAACTCCTGCTATTCTTGAATCAAAGTCTATTCGTACGGTTTATATCAAAACCCTAATGCTTTGTTTTCTTTTCGCAACATCTCATTTTGCTTTTAATCAAATCAATAACCCTATCTTTTAAAATAATAATCTTTTTGTTTATCTTTCGTAAAGTCTCCTATCTTTCGTTCAAAACATGAATCTCATTTTTTCTTTTCTTAATAACACATATCTATATGTTTTTAATCAAAACCCTAATCTTACATTTTCTAGTGGTAATATCTCCTATATTTCAGTTTTGAATCAAAACGCCAGTCTTTGTTTTCGTTTTAGAATGACTCGTGTTTTTAAACCATGACCCTGACCCTTTCTTTCTCTTACCGAATTAATGTTATTTTTCAATCAAAACCCTAAACCTAGATTTTCTTATGGTAGTGTCACCTTTTTTAATCAAATCTTGATCCTGTGTTTTCTTTTCGTAACACCTACTATACATGAATCAAAGTCTATTCCTCCGCTTCATATCAAGACCCTAGTGCTCTGTTTTATTTTCGTAATGTCTAATTTTGTTTTCAAGCAAAACACTAACCCTATCTTTCAAAACAATAATCTTTTGTTTTTTTTGCTTTCGTAAAGTATCCTATATTTCGTTCAGAACACGAATCTTATATTTACTTTTCTTAATAACTCCTATCTATATCTTTTTAATCAAACCTTAATCTTATGCTTTATTATAGTGATATATCCTATTTTTCAATTTTGAATCAAAACCCTAGTCTTTGTTTTTATTTTAAAATGACTCGTGTTTTTGAACCAAGAACCCTAAACCTTTCTTTCCCTTTCGGAATTCCTGTTATTTTTCAGTCAAAACCCTAATCCTAGGTTTTCTTATGGTAGTGTGACCTTTCTTTATTACAATCCTGATCATATGTTTTCTTTTTGTAACACCTGCTATACTTGAATCAAAGTCTATTTCTACGCTTTATATCAAAACACTAATGCTTTGTTTTCCTTTCGGAATGTCTCATTTTGTTTTTAATCAAAACACTTGCCTATCTTTCAAAACAATAACATTTTGTTTTTCTTTCGTAAAGTCTCCTATCTTTCGTTCAAAACACGAATCTTATCTTTCATTTTCTTAATAACTCCTATCTATATGTTTTTAATCAAAATCCTAATCTTTTGTTTTTTTTATAGTAATCTTTCATATTTTTCTGTTTTGAATCAAAACCCCAGTCTTTGTTTTCATTTAAAAATGACTCGTGTTTTAAAGCAAGAAAACCCTCACACTTTTCTTCCCTTTCGGAATTCCTATTATTTTTCAATCAAACCCTAATCCTAGGTTTTCTTATAGTAGCGTCACCTTTCTTTAATCTAATCTTAATCCTATGTTTTCTTTTTGTAACTCCATCTATGCTTGAATCAAAGTCTATTCCTACGCTTTATATCAAAACCCTAATGCTTTGTTTTCTTTTCGCAACGTCTCATTTTGCTTTTAATCAAATTACTAACCCTATCTTTGAAAACAATAATTTTTTGTTTATCTTTCGTAAAGTCTCCTATCTTTCGTTCAAAACACGAATCTCATGTTTTCTTTTCTTAATAACACATATCTATATGTTTTTAATCAAAAACCTAATCTTATACTTTCTTGTGGTAATATCTCCTATATTTCAGTTTTGAATCAAAACGCCAGTCTTTGTTTTCATTTTAGAATGACTCGTGTTTTTAAAACAAGAACCCTGACCCTTTCTTTCTCTTTCCGAATTAATGTTATTTTTCAATCAAAACCCTAAACCTAGGTTTTCTTATGGTAGTGTCACCTTTCTTTAATCAAATCTTGATCCTGTGTTTTCTTTTTGTAACACCTACTATACATGAATCAAAGTCTATTCCTCCGCTTCATATCAAGACCCTAGTGCTCTGTTTTATTTTCGGAATGTCTAATTTTGTTTTTAAGCAAAACACTAACCCTATCTTTTGTTTTGTTTCTTTTTCTTTCGTAAAGTCTCCTGTATTTCGTTCAGAACACGAATCTTATATTTACTTTTCTTAATAACTCCTATCTATATCTTTTTAATCAAACCTTAATCTTATTCTTTATTATAGTGATATATCCCATTTTTCACTTTTGAATCAAAACTCTAGTCTTTGTTTTTATTTTAAAATTACTCGTGTTTTTGAACCAAGAACCCTAAACCTTTCTTTCCCTTTCGGAATTCCTGTTATTTTTCAGTCAAAACCCTAATCCTGGGTTTTCTTATGGTAGTGTGACCTTTCTTTATTACAATCCTGATCATATGTTTTCATTTTGTAACACCTACTATACTTGAATCAAAGTCTATTCCTACGCTTTATATCAAAACACTAATGCTTTGTTTTCCTTTCGGAATGTCTCATTTTGTTTTTAATCAAAACACTAGCCGTATCTTTCAAAACAATAACATTTTGTTTTTCTTTCGTAAAGTCTCCTACCTTTCGTTCAAAACACGAATCTTATCTTTCATTTTCTTAATAACTCCTATCTATATGTTTTTAATCAAAATCCTAATCTTTTGTTTTTTCTTATAGTAATCTTTCATATTTTTCTGTTTTGAATAAAGACCCCAGTCTTCGTTTTCGTTTTAGAATGACTCGTGTCTCTAAACCAAGAACAATGACCCTTTCTTTCCCTTTCGGAATTCCTGTTATTTTTCAATTAAAACCCTAATACCAGGTTTTCTTACGATAGTTTCACCTTTCTTTAATCTAATCTTAATCCTATGTTATCCTTTTCTAACTCCCGCTATAGTTGAATCAAAGTCTATTCCTACGCTTTATTTCAAAACCCTAATGCTTTGTTTTCTTTTCGCAACGTCTCAATTTGTTTTTAATCAAATCACTAACCCTATCTTTGAAAACAATAATCTTTTTGTTTATCTTTCGTAATGTCTCCTATCTTTCGTTCAAAACACGAATCTCATGTTTTCTTTTCTTAATAACACATATCTATATGTTTTTAATCAAAACCCTAATATTATATTTTTTCTTGTGGTAATATCTCCTTTATTTAAGTTTTGAATCAAAACGAAAGTGTTTGTTTTCATTTTAGAACGACTCGTGTTTTTAAACCAAGAACCCTGGCCCTTTCTTTCTCTTTCCGAATTAATGTTATTTTTCCACCAAAACCCTAAACCTAGGTTTTCTTATGGTAGTGTCACCTTTCTTTAATTAAATCTTGATCCTATGTTTCCTTTTTGTAACACCTACTATACATGAATCAAAGTCTATTCCTCCGCTTCATATCAAGACCCTGGTGCTCTGTTTTATTTTCGTAATGTCTAATTTTGTTTTCAAGCAAAACACTTACCCTATCTTTCAAAACAATAATCTTTTTTTTTTCTTTCGTAAAGTCTCCTGTATTTCGTTCAGAACACGAATCTTAAATTTACTTTTCTTAATAGCTCCTATCTATATCTGTTTAATCAAAACCTTAATCTTATGCTTTATTATAGTGATATATCCTATTTTTCAATTTTGAATCAAAACCCTAGTCTTTGTTTTTATTTTAAAATTACTCGTGTTTTTGAACCAAGAACCCTAAACCTTTCTTTCCCTTTCGGAATTCCTGTTATTTTTCAGTCAAAACCCTAATCCTGGGTTTTCTTATGGTAGTGTGACCTTTCTTTATTACAATCCTGATCATATGTTTTCATTTTGTAGCACCTGCTATACTTGTAATGCTTTGTTTTTCTTTCGGAATGTCTCATTTGGTTTTAAATCAAAACACTAGCCGTATCTTTCAAAACAATAACATTTTGTTTTTCTTTCGTAAAGTCTCCTATCTTTCGTTCAAAATACGAATCTTATGTTTCATTTTCTTAATAACTCCTATCTATATGTTTTTAATCAAAATCCTAATCTTTTGTTTTTTTTATAGTAATCTTTCATATTTTTTTTGTTTTGAATCAATACCCCAGTCTTTGTTTTCATTTTAGAATGACTCGTGTTTTTAAACCAAGAACCCTTACCCTTTCATTCCCTTTCCGAATTCCTGTTATTGTTTAATCAAAACCCTAATCCTAGGTTTTCTTATGGTAGTGTCACCTTTCTTTAATCTAATCTTAATCCAATGTTTTCTTTTTATAAGTCCCGCTATAGTTGAATCAAAGTCTATTCCTAAACTCTATATCAAAACCCTAATGTTTTGTTTTCTTTTGGCAACGTCTCATTTTGTTTTTAATCAAATCACTAACCATATCTTTGAAAGCAATAATCATTTTATTTATCTTTCGTTCAAAACACGATTCTCATGTTTTTTTTTTTTCTTAATAACACATATCTATATGTTTTTAATCAAAACCCTTATCTTATATTTTCTTGTGGTAATATCTCCTATATTTCACTTTTGAATCAAACGCCAGTCTTTGATTTCATTTTAGAATGACTCGTGTTTTTAAACCAAGAACCCTGACCCTTTCTTTCTCTTTCCGAATTAATGTTATTTTTCAATCAAAACCCTAAACCTAGGTTTTCTTATGCTAGTGTCACCTTTCTTTAATCAAATCTTGATCCTGTGTTTTCTTTTCGTAACACCTACTATACATGAATCAAAGTCTATTCCTCCGCTTCATATCAAGACCCTGGTGCTCTGTTTTATTTTCGTAATGTCTAATTTTATTTTCAAGCAAAACACTAACCCTATCTTTCAAAACAATAATCTTTTGTTTCTTTTTCTTTCGTAAAGTCTCCTATATTTCGTTCAGAACACGAATCTTATATTTACTTTTCTTAATAACTCCTATCTATATCTTTTTAATCAAACCTTAATCTTATTCTTTATTATAGTGATATATCCCATTTTTCAATTTTGAATCAAAACCCTAGTCTTTGTTTTTATTTTAAAATTACTCGTGTTTTTGAACCAAGAACCCTAACCCTTTCTTTCCCTTTCGGAATTCCTGTTATTTTTCAGTCAAAACCCTAATCCTAGGTTTTCTTATGGTAGTGTGACCTTTCTTTATTACAATCCTGATCATATGTTTTCATTTTGTAGCACCTGCTATACTTGAATCAAAGTCTATTCCTACGCATTATATCAAAACACTAATGCTTTGTTTTCCTTTCGGAATGTCTCATTTGGTTTTTAATCAAAACACTAGCCGTATCTTTCAAAACAATAACATTTTGTTTTTCTTTCGTAAAGTCTCCTACCTTTCGTTCAAAACACGAATCTTATCTTTCATTTTCTTAATAACTCCTATCTATATGTTTTTAATCAAAATCCTAATCTTTTGTTTTTTTTATAGTAATCTTTCATATTTTTCTGTTTTGAATAAAGACCCCAGTCTTCGTTTTCGTTTTAGAATGACTCGTGTTTCTAAACCAAGAACAATGACCCTTTCTTTCCCTTTCGGAATTCCTGTTATTTTTCAATCAAAACCCTAATACCTAGGTTTTCTTATGGTAGTGTGACCTTTCTTTAATCTAATCGTAATCCTATGTTATCTTTTTGTAACTCCCGCTATAGTTGAATCAAAGACTATTCCTACGCTAATATCAAAACCCTAATGTTTTGTTTTCTTTTGGCAACGTCTCATTTTGTTTTTAATCAAATCACTAACCCTATCTTTGAAAGCAATAATCTTTTTGTTTATCTTTCGTAAAGTCTCCTATCTTTCGTTCAAAACACGAATCTCATGTTTTTTTTTTTCTTAATAACACATATCTATATGTTTTTAATCAAAACCCTAATCTTATATTTTCTTGTGGTAATATCTCCTATATTTCAGTTTTGAATCAAACGCCAGTCTTTGATTTCGTTTTAGAATGACTCGTGTTTTTAAACCAAGAACCCTGACCCTTTCTTTCTCTTTCCGAATTAATGTTAATTTTCAATCAAAACCCTCAACCTAGGTTTCCTTATGCTAGTGTCACCTTTCTTTAATCAAATCTTGATCCTGTGTTTTCTTTTCGTAACACCTACTATACATGAATCAAAGTCTATTCCTCCGCTTCATATCAAGACCCTGGTGCTCTGTTTTATTTTCGTAATGTCTAATTTTGTTTTCAAGCAAAACACTTACCCTATCTTTCAAAACAATAATCTTTTGTTTCTTTTTCTTTCGTAAAGTCTCCTGTATTTCGTTCAGAACACGAATCTTATATTTACTTTTCTTAATAACTCCTATCTATATCTTTTTAATCAAACCTTAATCTTATTCTTTATTATAGTGATATATCCCATTTTTCACTTTTGAATCAAAACTCTAGTCTTTGTTTTTATTTTAAAATTACTCGTGTTTTTGAACCAAGAACCCTAAACCTTTCTTTCCCTTTCGGAATTCCTGTTATTTTTCAGTCAAAACCCTAATCCTGGGTTTTCTTATGGTAGTGTGACCTTTCTTTATTACAATCCTGATCATATGTTTTCATTTTGTAGCACCTGCTATACTTGAATCAAAGTCTATTCCTACGCATTATATCAAAACACTAATGCTTTGTTTTCCTTTCGGAATGTCTCATTTGGTTTTTAATCAAAACACTAGCCGTATCTTTCAAAACAATAACATTTTGTTTTTCTTTCGTAAAGTCTCCTACCTTTCGTTCAAAACACGAATCTTATCTTTCATTTTCTTAATAACTCCTATCTATATGTTTTTAATCAAAATCCTAATCTTTTGTTTTTCTTATAGTAATCTTTCATATTTTTCTGTTTTGAATAAAGACCCCAGTCTTCGTTTTCGTTTTAGAATGACTCGTGTTTCTAAACCAAGAACAATGACCCTTTCTTTCCCTTTCGGAATTCCTGTTATTTTTCAATCAAAACCCTAATACCTAGGTTTTCTTATGGTAGTGTGACCTTTCTTTAATCTAATCGTAATCCTATGTTATCTTTTTGTAACTCCCGCTATAGTTGAATCAAAGACTATTCCTACGCTGAATATCAAAACCCTAATGTTTTGTTTTCTTTTGGCAACGTCTCATTTTGTTTTTAATCAAATCACTAACCCTATCTTTGAAAGCAATAATCTTTTTGTTTATCTTTCGTAAAGTCTCCTATCTTTCGCTTCAAAACACGAATCTCATGTTTTTTTTTTTTTTCTTAATAACACATATCTATATGTTTTCAATCAAAACCCTAATCTTATATTTATATTTTCTTGTGGTAATATCTCCTATATTTCAGTTTTGAATCAAACGCCGGTCTTTGATTTCGTTTTAGAATGACTCGTGTCTTTAAACCAAGAACCCTGACCCTTTCTTTCTCTTTCCGAATTAATGTTAATTTTCAATCAAAACCCTCAACCTAGGTTTCCTTATGCTAGTGTCACCTTTCTTTAATCAAATCTTGATCCTGTGTTTTCTTTTCGTAACACCTACTATACATGAATCAAAGTCTATTCCTCCGCTTCATATCAAGACCCTGGTGCTCTGTTTTATTTTCGTAATGTCTAATTTTGTTTTCAAGCAAAACACTTACCCTATCTTTCAAAACAATAATCTTTTGTTTCTTTTTCTTTCGTAAAGTCTCCTGTATTTCGTTCAGAACACGAATCTTATATTTACTTTTCTTAATAACTCCTATCTATATCTTTTTAATCAAACCTTAATCTTATTCTTTATTATAGTGATATATCCCATTTTTCACTTTTGAATCAAAACTCTAGTCTTTGTTTTTATTTTAAAATTACTCGTGTTTTTGAACCAAGAACCCTAAACCTTTCTTTCCCTTTCGGAATTCCTGTTATTTTTCAGTCAAAACCCTAATCCTGGGTTTTCTTATGGTAGTGTGACCTTTCTTTATTACAATCCTGATCATATGTTTTCATTTTGTAGCACCTGCTATACTTGAATCAAAGTCTATTCCTACGCATTATATCAAAACACTAATGCTTTGTTTTCCTTTCGGAATGTCTCATTTGGTTTTTAATCAAAACACTAGCCGTATCTTTCAAAACAATAACATTTTGTTTTTCTTTCGTAAAGTCTCCTACCTTTCGTTCAAAACACGAATCTTATCTTTCATTTTCTTAATAACTCCTATCTATATGTTTTTAATCAAAATCCTAATCTTTTGTTTTTTTTATAGTAATCTTTCATATTTTTCTGTTTTGAATAAAGACCCCAGTCTTCGTTTTCGTTTTAGAATGACTCGTGTTTCTAAACCAAGAACAATGACCCTTTCTTTCCCTTTCGGAATTCCTGTTATTTTTCAATCAAAACCCTAATACCTAGGTTTTCTTATGGTAGTGTGCACCTTTCTTTATTCTAATCTTAATCCTATGTTATCTTTTTGTAACTCCCGCTATAGTTGAATCAAAGACTATTCCTACGCTCTAATATCAAAACCCTAATGTTTTGTTTTCTTTTGGCAACGTCTCATTTTGTTTTTAATCAAATCACTAACCATATCTTTGAAAGCAATAATCTTTTTGTTTATCTTTCGTAAAGTCTCCTATCTTTCGCTTCAAAACACGAATCTCATGTTTTTTTTTTTTTCTTAATAATACATATCTATATGTTTTTAATCAAAACCCTAATCTTATATTTTCTTGTGGTAATATCTCCTATATTTCAGTTTTGAATCAAACGCCAGTCTTTGATTTCGCTTTTAGAATGACTCGTGTTTTTAAACCAAGAACCCTGACCCTTTCTTTCTCTTTCCGAATTCAATGTTATTTTTCAATCAAAACCCTAAACCTAGGTTTCCTTATGGTAGTGTCACCTTTCTTTAATCAAATCTTGATCCTGTGTTTTCTTTTCGTAACACCTACTATACATGAATCAAAGTCTATTCCTCCGCTTCATATCAAGACCCTGGTGCTCTGTTTTATTTTCGTAATGTCTAATTTTGTTTTCAAGCAAAACACTAACCCTATCTTTCAAAACAATAATCTTTTGTTTCTTTTTCTTTCGTAAAGTCTCCTATATTTCGTTCAGAACACGAATCTTATATTTACTTTTCTTAATAACTCCTATCTATATCTTTTTAATCAAACCTTAATCTTATGCTTTATTATAGTGATATATCCCATTTTTCAATTTTGAATCAAAACCCTAGTCTTTGTTTTTATTTTAAAATTACTCGTGTTTTTGAACCAAGAACCCTAACCCTTTCTTTCCCTTTCGGAATTCCTGTTATTTTTCAGTCAAAACCCTAATCCTGGGTTTTCTTATGGTAGTGTGACCTTTCTTTATTACAATCCTGATCATATGTTTTCATTTTGTAGCACCTGCTATACTTGAATCAAAGTCTATTCCTACGCATTATATCAAAACACTAATGCTTTGTTTTCCTTTCGGAATGTCTCATTTGGTTTTTAATCAAAACACTAGCCGTATCTTTCAAAACAATAACATTTTGTTTTTCTTTCGTAAAGTCTCCTACCTTTCGTTCAAAACACGAATCTTATCTTTCATTTTCTTAATAACTCCTATCTATATGTTTTTAATCAAAATCCTAATCTTTTGTTTTTCTTATAGTAATCTTTCATATTTTTCTGTTTTGAATAAAGACCCCAGTCTTCGTTTTCGTTTTAGAATGACTCGTGTTTCTAAACCAAGAACAATGACCCTTTCTTTCCCTTTCGGAATTCCTGTTATTTTTCAATCAAAACCCTAATACCAGGTTTTCTTATGGTAGTGTGACCTTTCTTTAATCTAATCGTAATCCTATGTTATCTTTTTGTAACTCCCGCTATAGTTGAATCAAAGACTATTCCTACGCTAAATATCAAAACCCTAATGTTTTGTTTTCTTTTGGCAACGTCTCATTTTGTTTTTAATCAAATCACTAACCCTATCTTTGAAAGCAATAATCTTTTTGTTTATCTTTCGTAAAGTCTCCTATCTTTCGTTCAAAACACGAATCTCATGTTTTTTTTTTTTCCTTAATAACACATATCTATATGTTTTTAATCAAAACCCTAATCTTACATTTTCTTGTGGTAATATCTCCTATATTTCACTTTTGAATCAAACGCCAGTCTTTGATTTCGTTTTAGAATGACTCGTGTTTTTAAACCAAGAACCCTGACCCTTTCTTTCTCTTTCCGAATTAATGTTAATTTTCAATCAAAACCCTCAACCTAGGTTTCCTTATGCTAGTGTCACCTTTCTTTAATCAAATCTTGATCCTGTGTTTTCTTTTCGTAACACCTACTATACATGAATCAAAGTCTATTCCTCCGCTTCATATCAAGACCCTGGTGCTCTGTTTTATTTTCGTAATGTCTAATTTTGTTTTCAAGCAAAACACTTACCCTATCTTTCAAAACAATAATCTTTTGTTTCTTTTTCTTTCGTAAAGTCTCCTGTATTTCGTTCAGAACACGAATCTTATATTTACTTTTCTTAATAACTCCTATCTATATCTTTTTAATCAAACCTTAATCTTATTCTTTATTATAGTGATATATCCCATTTTTCACTTTTGAATCAAAACTCTAGTCTTTGTTTTTATTTTAAAATTACTCGTGTTTTTGAACCAAGAACCCTAAACCTTTCTTTCCCTTTCGGAATTCCTGTTATTTTTCAGTCAAAACCCTAATCCTGGGTTTTCTTATGGTAGTGTGACCTTTCTTTATTACAATCCTGATCATATGTTTTCATTTTGTAGCACCTGCTATACTTGAATCAAAGTCTATTCCTACGCATTATATCAAAACACTAATGCTTTGTTTTCCTTTCGGAATGTCTCATTTGGTTTTTAATCGAAACACTAGCCGTATCTTTCAAAACAATAACATTTTGTTTTTCTTTCGTAAAGTCTCCTACCTTTCGTTCAAAACACGAATCTTATCTTTCATTTTCTTAATAACTCCTATCTATATGTTTTTAATCAAAATCCTAATCTTTTGTTTTTCTTATAGTAATCTTTCATATTTTTCTGTTTTGAATAAAGACCCCAGTCTTCGTTTTCGTTTTAGAATGACTCGTGTTTCTAAACCAAGAACAATGACCCTTTCTTTCCCTTTCGGAATTCCTGTTATTTTTCAATCAAAACCCTAATACCAGGTTTTCTTATGGTAGTGTGACCTTTCTTTAATCTAATCGTAATCCTATGTTATCTTTTTGTAACTCCCGCTATAGTTGAATCAAAGACTATTCCTACGCTAAATATCAAAACCCTAATGTTTTGTTTTCTTTTGGCAACGTCTCATTTTGTTTTTAATCAAATCACTAGCCCTATCTTTGAAAGCAATAATCCTTTTGTTTATCTTTCGTAAAGTCTCCTATCTTTCGTTCAAAACACGAATCTCATGTTTTTTTTTTTCCTTAATAACACATATCTATATGTTTTTAATCAAAACCCTAATCTTACATTTTCTTGTGGTAATATCTCCTATATTTCACTTTTGAATCAAACGCCAGTCTTTGATTTCGTTTTAGAATGACTCGTGTTTTTAAACCAAGAACCCTGACCCTTTCTTTCTCTTTCCGAATTAATGTTAATTTTCAATCAAAACCCTCAACCTAGGTTTCCTTATGCTAGTGTCACCTTTCTTTAATCAAATCTTGATCCTGTGTTTTCTTTTCGTAACACCTACTATACATGAATCAAAGTCTATTCCTCCGCTTCATATCAAGACCCTGGTGCTCTGTTTTATTTTCGTAATGTCTAATTTTGTTTTCAAGCAAAACACTTACCCTATCTTTCAAAACAATAATCTTTTGTTTCTTTTTCTTTCGTAAAGTCTCCTGTATTTCGTTCAGAACACGAATCTTATATTTACTTTTCTTAATAACTCCTATCTATATCTTTTTAATCAAACCTTAATCTTATTCTTTATTATAGTGATATATCCCATTTTTCACTTTTGAATCAAAACTCTAGTCTTTGTTTTTATTTTAAAATTACTCGTGTTTTTGAACCAAGAACCCTAAACCTTTCTTTCCCTTTCGGAATTCCTGTTATTTTTCAGTCAAAACCCTAATCCTGGGTTTTCTTATGGTAGTGTGACCTTTCTTTATTACAATCCTGATCATATGTTTTCATTTTGTAGCACCTGCTATACTTGAATCAAAGTCTATTCCTACGCATTATATCAAAACACTAATGCTTTGTTTTCCTTTCGGAATGTCTCATTTGGTTTTTAATCGAAACACTAGCCGTATCTTTCAAAACAATAACATTTTGTTTTTCTTTCGTAAAGTCTCCTACCTTTCGTTCAAAACACGAATCTTATCTTTCATTTTCTTAATAACTCCTATCTATATGTTTTTAATCAAAATCCTAATCTTTTGTTTTTTTTATAGTAATCTTTCATATTTTTCTGTTTTGAATAAAGACCCCAGTCTTCGTTTTCGTTTTAGAATGACTCGTGTTTCTAAACCAAGAACAATGACCCTTTCTTTCCCTTTCGGAATTCCTGTTATTTTTCAATCAAAACCCTAATACCTAGGTTTTCTTATGGTAGTGTGACCTTTCTTTAATCTAATCGTAATCCTATGTTATCTTTTTGTAACTCCCGCTATAGTTGAATCAAAGACTATTCCTACGCTAATATCAAAACCCTAATGTTTTGTTTTCTTTTGGCAACGTCTCATTTTGTTTTTAATCAAATCACTAACCCTATCTTTGAAAGCAATAATCTTTTTGTTTATCTTTCGTAAAGTCTCCTATCTTTCGTTCAAAACACGAATCTCATGTTTTTTTTTTTTCTTAATAACACATATCTATATGTTTTTAATCAAAACCCTAATCTTACTATTTTCTTGTGGTAATATCTCCTATATTTCACTTTTGAATCAAACGCCAGTCTTTGATTTCGTTTTAGAATGACTCGTGTTTTTAAACCAAGAACCCTGACCCTTTCTTTCTCTTTCCGAATTAATGTTAATTTTCAATCAAAACCCTCAACCTAGGTTTCCTTATGCTAGTGTCACCTTTCTTTAATCAAATCTTGATCCTGTGTTTTCTTTTCGTAACACCTACTATACATGAATCAAAGTCTATTCCTCCGCTTCATATCAAGACCCTGGTGCTCTGTTTTATTTTCGTAATGTCTAATTTTGTTTTCAAGCAAAACACTTACCCTATCTTTCAAAACAATAATCTTTTGTTTCTTTTTCTTTCGTAAAGTCTCCTGTATTTCGTTCAGAACACGAATCTTATATTTACTTTTCTTAATAACTCCTATCTATATCTTTTTAATCAAACCTTAATCTTATTCTTTATTATAGTGATATATCCCATTTTTCACTTTTGAATCAAAACTCTAGTCTTTGTTTTTATTTTAAAATTACTCGTGTTTTTGAACCAAGAACCCTAAACCTTTCTTTCCCTTTCGGAATTCCTGTTATTTTTCAGTCAAAACCCTAATCCTGGGTTTTCTTATGGTAGTGTGACCTTTCTTTATTACAATCCTGATCATATGTTTTCATTTTGTAGCACCTGCTATACTTGAATCAAAGTCTATTCCTACGCATTATATCAAAACACTAATGCTTTGTTTTCCTTTCGGAATGTCTCATTTGGTTTTTAATCGAAACACTAGCCGTATCTTTCAAAACAATAACATTTTGTTTTTCTTTCGTAAAGTCTCCTACCTTTCGTTCAAAACACGAATCTTATCTTTCATTTTCTTAATAACTCCTATCTATATGTTTTTAATCAAAATCCTAATCTTTTGTTTTTTTTATAGTAATCTTTCATATTTTTCTGTTTTGAATAAAGACCCCAGTCTTCGTTTTCGTTTTAGAATGACTCGTGTTTCTAAACCAAGAACAATGACCCTTTCTTTCCCTTTCGGAATTCCTGTTATTTTTCAATCAAAACCCTAATACCAGGTTTTCTTATGGTAGTGTGACCTTTCTTTAATCTAATCGTAATCCTATGTTATCTTTTTGTAACTCCCGCTATAGTTGAATCAAAGACTATTCCTACGCTAAATATCAAAACCCTAATGTTTGTTTTCTTTTGGCAACGTCTCATTTTGTTTTTAATCAAATCACTAGCCCTATCTTTGAAAGCAATAATCCTTTTGTTTATCTTTCGTAAAGTCTCCTATCTTTCGTTCAAAACACGAATCTCATGTTTTTTTTTTTCTTAATAACACATATCTATATGTTTTTAATCAAAACCCTAATCTTACATTTTCTTGTGGTAATATCTCCTATATTTCACTTTTGAATCAAACGCCAGTCTTTGATTTCGTTTTAGAATGACTCGTGTTTTTAAACCAAGAACCCTGACCCTTTCTTTCTCTTTCCGAATTAATGTTAATTTTCAATCAAAACCCTCAACCTAGGTTTCCTTATGCTAGTGTCACCTTTCTTTAATCAAATCTTGATCCTGTGTTTTCTTTTCGTAACACCTACTATACATGAATCAAAGTCTATTCCTCCGCTTCATATCAAGACCCTGGTGCTCTGTTTTATTTTCGTAATGTCTAATTTTGTTTTCAAGCAAAACACTTACCCTATCTTTCAAAACAATAATCTTTTGTTTCTTTTTCTTTCGTAAAGTCTCCTGTATTTCGTTCAGAACACGAATCTTATATTTACTTTTCTTAATAACTCCTATCTATATCTTTTTAATCAAACCTTAATCTTATTCTTTATTATAGTGATATATCCCATTTTGCACTTTTGAATCAAAACTCTAGTCTTTGTTTTTATTTTAAAATTACTCGTGTTTTTGAACCAAGAACCCTAAACCTTTCTTTCCCTTTCGGAATTCCTGTTATTTTTCAGTCAAAACCCTAATCCTGGGTTTTCTTATGGTAGTGTGACCTTTCTTTATTACAATCCTGATCATATGTTTTCATTTTGTAGCACCTGCTATACTTGAATCAAAGTCTATTCCTACGCATTATATCAAAACACTAATGCTTTGTTTTCCTTTCGGAATGTCTCATTTGGTTTTTAATCGAAACACTAGCCGTATCTTTCAAAACAATAACATTTTGTTTTTCTTTCGTAAAGTCTCCTACCTTTCGTTCAAAACACGAATCTTATCTTTCATTTTCTTAATAACTCCTATCTATATGTTTTTAATCAAAATCCTAATCTTTTGTTTTTTTTATAGTAATCTTCCATATTTTTCTGTTTTGAATAAAGACCCCAGTCTTCGTTTTCGTTTGAGAATGACTCGTGTTTCTAAACCAAGAACAATGACCCTTTCTTTCCCTTTCGGAATTCCTGTTATTTTTCAATCAAAACCCTAATAAAAGACTATTCCTACGCTAAATATCAAAACCCTAATGTTTTGTTTTCTTTTGGCAACGTCTCATTTTGTTTTTAATCAAATCACTAACCCTATCTTTGAAAGCAATAATCTTTTTGTTTATCTTTCGTAAAGTCTCCTATCTTTCGTTCAAAACACGAATCTCATGTTTTTTTTTTTCCTTAATAACACATATCTATATGTTTTTAATCAAAACCCTAATCTTACATTTTCTTGTGGTAATATCTCCTATATTTCACTTTTGAATCAAACGCCAGTCTTTGATTTCGTTTTAGAATGACTCGTGTTTTTAAAACAAGAACCCTGACCCTTTCTTTCTCTTTCCGAATTAATGTTAATTTTCAATCAAAACCCTCAACCTAGGTTTCCTTATGCTAGTGTCACCTTTCTTTAATCAAATCTTGATCCTGTGTTTTCTTTTCGTAACACCTACTATACATGAATCAAAGTCTATTCCTCCGCTTCATATCAAGACCCTGGTGCTCTGTTTTATTTTCGTAATGTCTAATTTTGTTTTCAAGAAAAACACTTACCCTATCTTTCAAAACAATAATCTTTTGTTTCTTTTTCTTTCGTAAAGTCTCCTGTATTTCCTTCAGAACACGAATCTTATATTTACTTTTCTTAATAACTCCTATCTATATCTTTTTAATCAAACCTTAATCTTATTCTTTATTATAGTGATATATCCCATTTTTCACTTTTGAATCAAAACTCTAGTCTTTGTTTTTATTTTAAAATTACTCGTGTTTTTGAACCAAGAACCCTAAACCTTTCTTTCCCTTTCGGAATTCCTGTTATTTTTCAGTCAAAACCCTAATCCTGGGTTTTCTTATGGTAGTGTGACCTTTCTTTATTACAATCCTGATCATATGTTTTCATTTTGTAGCACCTGCTATACATGAATCAAAGTCTATTCCTACGCATTATATCAAAACACTAATGCTTTGTTTTCCTTTCGGAATGTCTCATTTGGTTTTTAATCGAAACACTAGCCGTATCTTTCAAAACAATAACATTTTGTTTTTCTTTCGTAAAGTCTCCTACCTTTCGTTCAAAACACGAATCTTATCTTTCATTTTCTTAATAACTCCTATCTATATGTTTTTAATCAAAATCCTAATCTTTTGTTTTTTTTATAGTAATCTTCCATATTTTTCTGTTTTGAATAAAGACCCCAGTCTTCGTTTTCGTTTGAGAATGACTCGTGTTTCTAAACCAAGAACAATGACCCTTTCTTTCCCTTTCGGAATTCCTGTTATTTTTCAATCAAAACCCTAATAAAAGACTATTCCTACGCTAAATATCAAAACCCTAATGTTTTGTTTTCTTTTGGCAACGTCTCATTTTGTTTTTAATCAAATCACTAACCCTATCTTTGAAAGCAATAATCTTTTTGTTTATCTTTCGTAAAGTCTCCTATCTTTCGTTCAAAACACGAATCTCATGTTTTTTTTTTCCTTAATAACACATATCTATATGTTTTTAATCAAAACCCTAATCTTACATTTTCTTGTGGTAATATCTCCTATATTTCACTTTTGAATCAAACGCCAGTCTTTGATTTCGTTTTAGAATGACTCGTGTTTTTAAAACAAGAACCCTGACCCTTTCTTTCTCTTTCCGAATTAATGTTAATTTTCAATCAAAACCCTCAACCTAGGTTTCCTTATGCTAGTGTCACCTTTCTTTAATCAAATCTTGATCCTGTGTTTTCTTTTCGTAACACCTACTATACATGAATCAAAGTCTATTCCTCCGCTTCATATCAAGACCCTGGTGCTCTGTTTTATTTTCGTAATGTCTAATTTTGTTTTCAAGCAAAACACTTACCCTATCTTTCAAAACAATAATCTTTTGTTTCTTTTTCTTTCGTAAAGTCTCCTGTATTTCCTTCAGAACACGAATCTTATATTTACTTTTCTTAATAACTCCTATCTATATCTTTTTAATCAAACCTTAATCTTATTCTTTATTATAGTGATATATCCCATTTTTCACTTTTGAATCAAAACTCTAGTCTTTGTTTTTATTTTAAAATTACTCGTGTTTTTGAACCAAGAACCCTAAACCTTTCTTTCCCTTTCGGAATTCCTGTTATTTTTCAGTCAAAACCCTAATCCTGGGTTTTCTTATGGTAGTGTGACCTTTCTTTATTACAATCCTGATCATATGTTTTCATTTTGTAGCACCTGCTATACATGAATCAAAGTCTATTCCTACGCATTATATCAAAACACTAATGCTTTGTTTTCCTTTCGGAATGTCTCATTTGGTTTTTAATCGAAACACTAGCCGTATCTTTCAAAACAATAACATTTTGTTTTTCTTTCGTAAAGTCTCCTACCTTTCGTTCAAAACACGAATCTTATCTTTCATTTTCTTAATAACTCCTATCTATATGTTTTTAATCAAAATCCTAATCTTTTGTTTTTTTTATAGTAATCTTCCATATTTTTCTGTTTTGAATAAAGACCCCAGTCTTCGTTTTCGTTTGAGAATGACTCGTGTTTCTAAACCAAGAACAATGACCCTTTCTTTCCCTTTCGGAATTCCTGTTATTTTTCAATCAAAACCCTAATAAAAGACTATTCCTACGCTAAATATCAAAACCCTAATGTTTTGTTTTCTTTTGGCAACGTCTCATTTTGTTTTTAATCAAATCACTAACCCTATCTTTGAAAGCAATAATCTTTTTGTTTATCTTTCGTAAAGTCTCCTATCTTTCGTTCAAAACACGAATCTCATGTTTTTTTTTTTCCTTAATAACACATATCTATATGTTTTTAATCAAAACCCTAATCTTACATTTTCTTGTGGTAATATCTCCTATATTTCACTTTTGAATCAAACGCCAGTCTTTGATTTCGTTTTAGAATGACTCGTGTTTTTAAAACAAGAACCCTGACCCTTTCTTTCTCTTTCCGAATTAATGTTAATTTTCAATCAAAACCCTCAACCTAGGTTTCCTTATGCTAGTGTCACCTTTCTTTAATCAAATCTTGATCCTGTGTTTTCTTTTCGTAACACCTACTATACATGAATCAAAGTCTATTCCTCCGCTTCATATCAAGACCCTGGTGCTCTGTTTTATTTTCGTAATGTCTAATTTTGTTTTCAAGAAAAACACTTACCCTATCTTTCAAAACAATAATCTTTTGTTTCTTTTTCTTTCGTAAAGTCTCCTGTATTTCCTTCAGAACACGAATCTTATATTTACTTTTCTTAATAACTCCTATCTATATCTTTTTAATCAAACCTTAATCTTATTCTTTATTATAGTGATATATCCCATTTTTCACTTTTGAATCAAAACTCTAGTCTTTGTTTTTATTTTAAAATTACTCGTGTTTTTGAACCAAGAACCCTAAACCTTTCTTTCCCTTTCGGAATTCCTGTTATTTTTCAGTCAAAACCCTAATCCTGGGTTTTCTTATGGTAGTGTGACCTTTCTTTATTACAATCCTGATCATATGTTTTCATTTTGTAGCACCTGCTATACATTGAATCAAAGTCTATTCCTACGCATTATATCAAAACACTAATGCTTTGTTTTCCTTTCGGAATGTCTCATTTGGTTTTTAATCGAAACACTAGCCGTATCTTTCAAAACAATAACATTTTGTTTTTCTTTCGTAAAGTCTCCTACCTTTCGTTCAAAACACGAATCTTATCTTTCATTTTCTTAATAACTCCTATCTATATGTTTTTAATCAAAATCCTAATCTTTTGTTTTTTTTATAGTAATCTTCCATATTTTTCTGTTTTGAATAAAGACCCCAGTCTTCGTTTTCGTTTGAGAATGACTCGTGTTTCTAAACCAAGAACAATGACCCTTTCTTTCCCTTTCGGAATTCCTGTTATTTTTCAATCAAAACCCTAATAAAAGACTATTCCTACGCTAAATATCAAAACCCTAATGTTTTGTTTTCTTTTGGCAACGTCTCATTTTGTTTTTAATCAAATCACTAACCCTATCTTTGAAAGCAATAATCTTTTTGTTTATCTTTCGTAAAGTCTCCTATCTTTCGTTCAAAACACGAATCTCATGTTTTTTTTTTCCTTAATAACACATATCTATATGTTTTTAATCAAAACCCTAATCTTACATTTTCTTGTGGTAATATCTCCTATATTTCACTTTTGAATCAAACGCCAGTCTTTGATTTCGTTTTAGAATGACTCGTGTTTTTAAAACAAGAACCCTGACCCTTTCTTTCTCTTTCCGAATTAATGTTAATTTTCAATCAAAACCCTCAACCTAGGTTTCCTTATGCTAGTGTCACCTTTCTTTAATCAAATCTTGATCCTGTGTTTTCTTTTCGTAACACCTACTATACATGAATCAAAGTCTATTCCTCCGCTTCATATCAAGACCCTGGTGCTCTGTTTTATTTTCGTAATGTCTAATTTTGTTTTCAAGAAAAACACTTACCCTATCTTTCAAAACAATAATCTTTTGTTTCTTTTTCTTTCGTAAAGTCTCCTGTATTTCCTTCAGAACACGAATCTTATATTTACTTTTCTTAATAACTCCTATCTATATCTTTTTAATCAAACCTTAATCTTATTCTTTATTATAGTGATATATCCCATTTTTCACTTTTGAATCAAAACTCTAGTCTTTGTTTTTATTTTAAAATTACTCGTGTTTTTGAACCAAGAACCCTAAACCTTTCTTTCCCTTTCGGAATTCCTGTTATTTTTCAGTCAAAACCCTAATCCTGGGTTTTCTTATGGTAGTGTGACCTTTCTTTATTACAATCCTGATCATATGTTTTCATTTTGTAGCACCTGCTATACTTGAATCAAAGTCTATTCCTACGCATTATATCAAAACACTAATGCTTTGTTTTCCTTTCGGAATGTCTCATTTGGTTTTTAATCGAAACACTAGCCGTATCTTTCAAAACAATAACATTTTGTTTTTCTTTCGTAAAGTCTCCTACCTTTCGTTCAAAACACGAATCTTATCTTTCATTTTCTTAATAACTCCTATCTATATGTTTTTAATCAAAATCCTAATCTTTTGTTTTTTTTATAGTAATCTTTCATATTTTTCTGTTTTGAATAAAGACCCCAGTCTTCGTTTTCGTTTGAGAATGACTCGTGTTTCTAAACCAAGAACAATGACCCTTTCTTTCCCTTTCGGAATTCCTGTTATTTTTCAATCAAAACCCTAATAAAAGACTATTCCTACGCTAAATATCAAAACCCTAATGTTTTGTTTTCTTTTGGCAACGTCTCATTTTGTTTTTAATCAAATCACTAACCCTATCTTTGAAAGCAATAATCTTTTTGTTTATCTTTCGTAAAGTCTCCTATCTTTCGTTCAAAACACGAATCTCATGTTTTTTTTTTCCTTAATAACACATATCTATATGTTTTTAATCAAAACCCTAATCTTACATTTTCTTGTGGTAATATCTCCTATATTTCACTTTTGAATCAAACGCCAGTCTTTGATTTCGTTTTAGAATGACTCGTGTTTTTAAAACAAGAACCCTGACCCTTTCTTTCTCTTTCCGAATTAATGTTAATTTTCAATCAAAACCCTCAACCTAGGTTTCCTTATGCTAGTGTCACCTTTCTTTAATCAAATCTTGATCCTGTGTTTTTCTTTTCGTAACACCTACTATACATGAATCAAAGTCTATTCCTCCGCTTCATATCAAGACCCTGGTGCTCTGTTTTATTTTCGTAATGTCTAATTTTGTTTTCAAGAAAAACACTTACCCTATCTTTCAAAACAATAATCTTTTGTTTCTTTTTCTTTCGTAAAGTCTCCTGTATTTCCTTCAGAACACGAATCTTATATTTACTTTTCTTAATAACTCCTATCTATATCTTTTTAATCAAACCTTAATCTTATTCTTTATTATAGTGATATATCCCATTTTTCACTTTTGAATCAAAACTCTAGTCTTTGTTTTTATTTTAAAATTACTCGTGTTTTTGAACCAAGAACCCTAAACCTTTCTTTCCCTTTCGGAATTCCTGTTATTTTTCAGTCAAAACCCTAATCCTGGGTTTTCTTATGGTAGTGTGACCTTTCTTTATTACAATCCTGATCATATGTTTTCATTTTGTAGCACCTGCTATACATGAATCAAAGTCTATTCCTACGCATTATATCAAAACACTAATGCTTTGTTTTCCTTTCGGAATGTCTCATTTGGTTTTTAATCGAAACACTAGCCGTATCTTTCAAAACAATAACATTTTGTTTTTCTTTCGTAAAGTCTCCTACCTTTCGTTCAAAACACGAATCTTATCTTTCATTTTCTTAATAACTCCTATCTATATGTTTTTAATCAAAATCCTAATCTTTTGTTTTTTTTATAGTAATCTTCCATATTTTTCTGTTTTGAATAAAGACCCCAGTCTTCGTTTTCGTTTGAGAATGACTCGTGTTTCTAAACCAAGAACAATGACCCTTTCTTTCCCTTTCGGAATTCCTGTTATTTTTCAATCAAAACCCTAATAAAAGACTATTCCTACGCTAAATATCAAAACCCTAATGTTTTGTTTTCTTTTGGCAACGTCTCATTTTGTTTTTAATCAAATCACTAACCCTATCTTTGAAAGCAATAATCTTTTTGTTTATCTTTCGTAAAGTCTCCTATCTTTCGTTCAAAACACGAATCTCATGTTTTTTTTTTTCCTTAATAACACATATCTATATGTTTTTAATCAAAACCCTAATCTTACATTTTCTTGTGGTAATATCTCCTATATTTCACTTTTGAATCAAACGCCAGTCTTTGATTTCGTTTTAGAATGACTCGTGTTTTTAAAACAAGAACCCTGACCCTTTCTTTCTCTTTCCGAATTAATGTTAATTTTCAATCAAAACCCTCAACCTAGGTTTCCTTATGCTAGTGTCACCTTTCTTTAATCAAATCTTGATCCTGTGTTTTCTTTTCGTAACACCTACTATACATGAATCAAAGTCTATTCCTCCGCTTCATATCAAGACCCTGGTGCTCTGTTTTATTTTCGTAATGTCTAATTTTGTTTTCAAGAAAAACACTTACCCTATCTTTCAAAACAATAATCTTTTGTTTCTTTTTCTTTCGTAAAGTCTCCTGTATTTCCTTCAGAACACGAATCTTATATTTACTTTTCTTAATAACTCCTATCTATATCTTTTTAATCAAACCTTAATCTTATTCTTTATTATAGTGATATATCCCATTTTTCACTTTTGAATCAAAACTCTAGTCTTTGTTTTTATTTTAAAATTACTCGTGTTTTTGAACCAAGAACCCTAAACCTTTCTTTCCCTTTCGGAATTCCTGTTATTTTTCAGTCAAAACCCTAATCCTGGGTTTTCTTATGGTAGTGTGACCTTTCTTTATTACAATCCTGATCATATGTTTTCATTTTGTAGCACCTGCTATACATGAATCAAAGTCTATTCCTACGCATTATATCAAAACACTAATGCTTTGTTTTCCTTTCGGAATGTCTCATTTGGTTTTTAATCGAAACACTAGCCGTATCTTTCAAAACAATAACATTTTGTTTTTCTTTCGTAAAGTCTCCTACCTTTCGTTCAAAACACGAATCTTATCTTTCATTTTCTTAATAACTCCTATCTATATGTTTTTAATCAAAATCCTAATCTTTTGTTTTTTTTATAGTAATCTTCCATATTTTTCTGTTTTGAATAAAGACCCCAGTCTTCGTTTTCGTTTGAGAATGACTCGTGTTTCTAAACCAAGAACAATGACCCTTTCTTTCCCTTTCGGAATTCCTGTTATTTTTCAATCAAAACCCTAATAAAAGACTATTCCTACGCTAAATATCAAAACCCTAATGTTTTGTTTTCTTTTGGCAACGTCTCATTTTGTTTTTAATCAAATCACTAACCCTATCTTTGAAAGCAATAATCTTTTTGTTTATCTTTCGTAAAGTCTCCTATCTTTCGCTCAAAACACGAATCTCATGTTTTTTTTTTCTTAATAACACATATCTATATGTTTTTAATCAAAACCCTAATCTTATATTTTCTTGTGGTAATATCTCCTATATTTCAGTTTTGAATCAAACGCCAGTCTTTGATTTCGCTTTTGAATGACTCGTGTTTTTAAACCAAAAACCCTGACCCTTTCTTTCTCTTTCCGAATCAATGTTATTTTTCAATCAAAACCCTAAACCTAGGTTTCCTTATGGTAGTGTCACCCTTCTTTAATCAAATCTTGATCCTGTGTTTTCTTTTCGTAACACCTACTATACATGAATCAAAGTCTATTCCTCCGCTTCATATCAAGACCCTGGTGCTCTGTTTTATTTTCGGAATGTCTAATTTTGTTTTCAAGGAAAACACTTACCCTATCTTTCAAAACAATAATCTTTTGTTTCTTTTTCTTTCGCAAAGTCTCCTGTATTTCGTTCAGAACACGAATCTTATGATGTGGACATCAAGGCTAAGCATCCAATTCAAGTCCCAACAGGACCAGTGACGAGAGCTCGAGCTAGAAGATTTAAAGAGGAGCTTAGCAACTTAGCATGGAGAATTCTACAACAGGAAGAGAGTGTGATCACAACTGATGGTGAACAAAAGCTGGTCCTACTCATCCAAGCCGATTCCACTTAGACGCTTGATGAAGATTTTGTTGTCATTTATTTTTGAGTTTAATATGTGAACTAGAGTCTTTTGTAATTGCTTATTCTTGTTGGGCTTTGTGGGCTTTTTGGGCTAAAGTTGCTCTTTAGTTGGTTGTTTACTTTTTTTTATCTTTAAGGGTAGTTTTGAACTTTTACTTCTTAGAAGTTCTCTAGGGTTTTGGGCTATATATATAGCCCCTTGTAGCAGCCATAAAACACAACTTTTATCTATGAGTATTTGTGAGGTTTTCTTCTTGTTTTCTTGAAGAAACTTTTTAAGAACTTATCAAGGGTTTTCCTTGTGGCGTTCAAACCGACTTATCAATTGGATTTTCATCTCCTTTTGTGGCGTCATCCATATACCGAGGTTCGTGCTTCGCTAAGCATTGGGTCGAGGTTTTCCATCCCTTCTTCTTGAATCCTTTGGCTTTTCTTCTTCGTTCCAAATTTGTTTCGGGTTTCGTCACAATCGTTGGTGAGGTTCGTATCAGTTGGTACCAGAGCTAAGTTCATCCTTTCGACCTATCTTCTATTGATTTCTGTTCATTTCTCTTACAAAAAAAAAAATTGCAACTAGATCTAGGGTTTCATTGATTCTTCGCCCATATTTTGTTCTTGTTTTGAGAGAGGGATTTCTATCTTTTATGAGTTTCCTTTTTATTAATTCCGAAATTACAAAATAGTGTGTGAAGATTTGAGTTTGTGGAACTGAGTTTCTGAAAAAAAAAAAATAAAAACAAAAAAAAACGAAAAAAAAAGAAGGAAGGAAAAAAAAAGAAGGAAAAAGAAAAACGAAAAAAAAAAAGGGAGAGTAGAAAAAGGAAAGAAAAAAAAAAAAATTCTTGATTTGGTTCGATTTGATTTGCCATTCTTGATTTGGTTAGATTTGAATTGCCAATCTTGAGTTGCCATTCTTGAATTGCCAAAATTTCTTGATTTGGATAGATTTGAATTGCCAATCTTGAGTTTCCATTCTTGAATTGCCAAAATTTCTTGATTTGATTCGATTTGAATTGCCAATCTTGAGTTGCCAAAATTTCTTGATTTGTTTCTCTTTGAATTGCCAATCTTGAGTTGCCATTCTTGAATTGCCAAAATTTCTTGATTTGGATAGATTTGAATTGCCAATCTTGAGTTTCCATTCTTGAATTGCCAAAATTTCTTGATTTGATTCGATTTGAATTGCCAATCTTGAGTTGCCAAAATTTCTTGATTTGTTTCTCTTTGAATTGCCAATCTTGAATTGCCATTGCCAAAAATCCAGCCCATTTCTTGAATTGCCAAAATTTCAGCCCATTTCCAAGAAAACAAATCTTCGATCCGTTTTGGTTTGTTTCGGTTTGAACCCTTTGATGATGGTTTTTAATTAGTTTTGAAAGAACTCAAAGAAGAAAACAAGTGGAAAAAGGCAGCGAGGTGAGATCATTTGAGGGTAAAAGCCAAATTGAATTGAGTGATACACGAGTGAATTTGAGTGAATTATTTCTTGGAGTGAACTACGTGAGTTTTGTGGTGAGGGTAATTTTTTTATCTAACATTGCTTTGCAGGTTTTTCCATCATGTCTCAAATTCCGGAGAGAAACACAAGCGAAGAGAGTACCCCTCCAACTATTCCGAATTTGCAAGTGCAAGCTATAATTGGGGAAATGAGAAGGATGATGAGGGTGGAACTTGAGCAAATACATGAGAGGTTGGATAGAGTTGAAGAGGGAGCACAACGAGGACAGCCACCGGTTGTTCCAAACCTCCCAAGGAGGAATAGGGTGCCCCAACGGGGAGTTGAAGGTGTGGGGGCGTTTGAAGTGGAGAATTTCGATGAAGACTTTGATAGGATGTCAACGGGCAATCCTAGGAGATATGGTCGGGATAGAGATGCTCGGAATCGGGTAGACAACAACTTGGGTAGCATCAAGATGAGGATTCCGGCATTTCAAGGAAAGAGTGATCCCGAAGCATACCTTGAATGGGAGAAGAAGATGGAGTTGGTTTTCGATTGTCACAACTACTCCGAAATTAAGAAGGTAAAACTTGCCGCTATTGAGTTTACTGATTATGCTATTGTGTGGTGGGATCAGTTGTGCGTCAATAGGAGGCGAAGTGGAGATTTGCCTATCGAGACTTGGGATGACATGAAGAGGGTGATGAGGCGTCGTTTTGTGCCATCTCATTACTACCGAGATCTATACCTTAAGCTTCAAGGTCTTCGACAAGGTTACAAAAGTGTTGATGAATATTATAAAGAGATGGAGATGGCTATGATTCGGGCCAATGTGGAGGAGGATCGGGAGGCAACAATGGCAAGGTTTTTGAATGGGTTGAATAGGGAGATTGCCAACACGGTTGAGCTACATCACTATGTGGAGTTGGAAGACTTGGTGCATATGGCAATGAAGGTTGAGAGGCAACTGAAGAAGGGCAGTACAAGTGCACGTCCGAGACCCACCCCACAAAATCCTAGTGCAACACCATGGAGAACGAATTATCCAAGAAAAGATGAAAGTAACTCCAACCCCAAGGCCAAAATTGAGCAAAATTCAACCACTACTTCCACGGCTTCTCAAAGTAAGATACCTACAACTTTGTCTCGTTCTAATGAAATTAAATGTTTCAAATGTCAGGGAAGAGGTCACATTGCTAGCCAATGCCCAAACAAGCGGGTTATGGTGATTCGGGAGAATGGGACAATAGATTCTGAAGACGAGGGTGAGCTAGATGACATTCCACCATTGGAGGATGATCTTTTGGGAGAAGAGGAGTTTGGGGCCGAGCATGGTGAGATGCTTGGATTAGTTGCTCGGAGAGCCTTGAACTTGCACACTAGGGTGAAGGAAGAAGAAGTGCAACGGGAGAACATCTTTTACACTCGTTGCAATGTGAAGGACAAGGTATGTAGTGTTATTATTGATGGTGGTAGTTGCACTAACGTTGCTAGTTCTTCCATGGTTGAGAAGCTAGGGCTCCCAACACTCAAGCATCCCCGTCCATACAAATTGCAATGGCTGAATGATAGTGGTGAAGTGCGGGTTACTAAGCAAGTTGTGGTGCCATTTCGGATTGGGAAATATGAGGATGAAGTGTTGTGTGATGTGGTACCCATGCAAGCGGGACATCTCCTTTTAGGACGGCCTTGGCAATTTGATAGACGTGTGCAACATGATGGCTTCACCAACAAGCACTCCTTCACTTTCCAACAACGAACCATCACTCTAACTCCAATGACACCGAAACAGGTTTATGATGATCAAGTGATGATGCAAAAACTAAGTGATCAAAAGAAAGTGAGAGATCAAAAAAATTTGAGTGATCATAAGAGAGTGAGTGAAGAGATGAGTAGTGGTGAGAAACAAGAGAGCAAGGCTGAATCTAGTGAGAGAGAAAAGAGAGATGAATTCAGCCAAATAGGGAAAATTAGAGGGAAAAAGAAATTTCTATGCAAAAACAAGTGAGGTTAAGCGAGCTTTTCTTGCAAAACGGCCGATGATTGTACTTATGTACAAGGAGGCCCTTTTAAACACTAACCAACCTGACCCTTCATTGCCTAATGTTGTTGTTTCTATTTGGCAGGAGTTCGAGGATGTGTTTCCTGAGGAGGTACCACATGGCTTACCCCCTATCCGTGGAATAGAACACCAAATTGACTTTGTTCCCGGTGCTTCAATTCCAAACCTACCCGCCTATAAGAGCAATCCGGAGGAAACAAAGGAACTCCAAAGGCAAGTTGAAGAGTTGATGGAGAAAGGGTACGTGAGAGAAAGCATGAGTCCTTGCGCAGTTCCGGTGATTCTAGTTCCTAAGAAGGATGGAACATGGAGGATGTGTATTGATTGCCGAGCCATCAACAACATAACGGTAAAGTATCGACACCCCATCCCTCGTTTAGATGATATGTTAGATGAGTTGCATGGATCTTGTGTGTTCTCAAAAATTGATCTTAAGAGTGGGTATCATCAAATCCGAATGAAAGAAGGCGATGAATGGAAAACGGCATTTAAAACTAAACATGGTTTATATGAATGGTTAGTCATGCCATTTGGCTTAACTAATGCACCTAGTACTTTCATGCGTTTAATGAATCATGTTTTACGAACTTTTATTGGAAAATTCGTTGTTGTTTATTTTGATGATATTCTGATTTATAGTAAGAATTTGCATGATCATGCTTCGCATTTGCAATTGGTTTTGGGTGTCCTTAGGAAAGAGAAATTGTATGCTAACCTCAAGAAATGTACCTTTTGCACCAATAAACTTGTTTTCCTAGGATTTGTTGTGAGTGCTACAGGTATTGAGGTTGTTGAAGAAAAGATCAAAGCCATCCAAGAGTGGCCGACCCCATCAAGTGTGAATCACGTTCGCAGCTTTCATGGTCTTGCTAGCTTCTATAGAAGATTCGTGAAAGATTTTTGTACCATTGCGGCACCCCTTACTGAAGTTATCAAGAAGAACATTGCATTCAAATGGGGGGCAGCACAAGAGGAAGCATTTCAGCTTATGAAACATAAACTAACTCATGCTATCTTACTTGCTTTACCTCACTTTGCTAATACTTTTGAAATAGAATGTGATGCATCTAGTGTAGGTATTGGTGTTGTACTCATGCAAGATGGTCCTTTTCAAGTGCTTGAACGAATCAACAACAATGCCTACCGCCTTGATTTACCCGGTGAGTACAATGTTAGTGCTACTTTCAATGTGACTGATTTAAGTCCTTTTGATGTAGGTGACAATTTGAGGACAAATCCTTCTCAAGAGGGGGGGAATGATGTGGACATCAAGGCTAAGGATCCAATTCAAGTCCCAACAGGACCAGTGACGAGAGCTCGAGCTAGAAGATTTAAAGAGGAGCTTAGCAACTTGGCATGGAGAATTCTACAACAGGAAGAGAGTGATCACTACTGATGGTGAACAAAAGCTGGTCCTACTCATCCAAGCCGATTCCATTTAGACGCTTGATGAAGATTTGGTTATCATTTATTTTTAAGTTTAATATGTGAACTAAAGTCTTTTGTAATTGCTTTGTCTTGTTGGGCTTTGTGGGCTTTTGGGCTAAAGTTGCTCTTTAGTTGGTTGTTTACTTTTTTTTATCTTTAAGGGTAGTTTTGAACTTTTACTTCTTAGAAGTTCTCTAGGGTTTTGGGCTATATATATAGCCCCTTGTAGCAGCCATAAAACACAACTTTTATCTATGAGTATTTGTGAGGTTTTCTTCTTGTTTTCTTAAAGAAACTTTTTAAGAACTTATCAAGGGTTTTCCCTGTGGCGTTCAAACCGACTTATCAATTGGATTTTCATCTCCTTTTGTGGCGTCATCCATATACCGAGGTTCGTGCTTCGCTAAGCATTGGGTCGAGGTTTTCCATCCCTTCTTCTTGAATCCTTTGGCTTTTCTTCTTCGTTCCAAATTTGTTTCGGGTTACGTCACAATCGTTGGCGAGGTTCGTATCACACCCTTTCTTTCCCTTTCGGAATTCCTGTTATTTTTCAATCAAAACCCTAATACTAGGTTTTCTTATGGTAGTGCGACCTTTCTTTAATCTAATCGTAATCCTATGTTATCTTTTTGTAACTATCGCTATAGTTGAATCAAAGACTATTCCTACGCTAAATATCGAAACCCTAATGTTTTGTTTTCTTTTGGCAACGTCTCATTTTGTTTTTAATCAAATCACTAACCCAATCTTTGAAAGCAATAATCCTTTTGTTTATCTTTCGTAAAGTCTCCTATCTTTCGTTCAAAACACGAATCTCATGTTTTTTTTTCTTAATAACACATATCTATATGTTTTTAATCGAAACCCTAATCTTACATTTTCTTGTGGTAATATCTCCTATATTTCAGTTTTGAATCGAACGCCAGTCTTTGATTTCGTTTTAGAATGACTCGTGTTTTCAAACCAAGAACCCTGACCCTTTCTTTCTCTTTCTGAATTAATGTTATTTTTCAATCAAAACCCTAAACCTAGGATTCCTTATGCTAGTGTCACCTTTCTTTAATCAAATCTTGATCCTGTGTTTTCTTTTCGTAACACCTACTATACATGAATCAAAGTCTATTCCACCGCTTCATATCAAGACCCTGGTGCTCTGTTTTATTTTCGGAATGTCTAATTTTGTTTTCAAGGAAAACACTTACCCTATCTTTCAAAACAATAATCTTTTGTTTCTTTTTCTTTCGTAAAGTCTCCTGTATTTCGTTCAGAACACGAATCTTATATTTACTTTTCTTAATAACTCCTATCTATATGTTTTTAATCAAACCTTAATCTTATTCTTTATTATAGTGATATATCCCATTTTTCACTTTTGAATCAAAACTCTAGTCTTTGTTTTTATTTTAAAATTACTCGTGCTTTTGAACCGAGAACCCTAAACCTTTCTTTCCCTTTCGGAATTCCTGTTATTTTTCAGTCAGAACCCTAATCCTAGGTTTTCTTATGGTAGTGTGACCTTTCTTTATTACAATCCTGATCATATGTTTTCATTTTGTAGCACCTACTATACTTGAATCAAAGTCTATTCCTACGCATTATATCAAAACATTAATGCTTTGTTTTCCTTTCGGAATGTCTCATTTGGTTTTTAATCAAAACACTAGCCGTATCTTTCAAAACAATAACATTTTGTTTTTCTTTCGTAAAGTCTCCTACCTTTCGTTCAAAACACGAATCTTATCTTTCATCTTCTTAATAACTCCTATCTATATGTTTTTAATCAAAATCCTAATCTTTTTGTTTTTTTTATAGTAATCTTTCATATTTTTCTGTTTTGAATAAAGACCCACAGTCTTCGTTTTCGTTTTAGAATGACTCGTGTTTTTAAACCAAGAACAATCACCCTTTCTTTCCCTTTCGGAATTCCTGTTATTTTTCAATCAAAACCCTAATACTAGGTTTTCTTATGGTAGTGCGACCTTTCTTTAATCTAATCGTAATCCTATGTTATCTTTTTGTAACTATCGCTATAGTTGAATCAAAGACTATTCCTACGCTAAATATCGAAACCCTAATGTTTTGTTTTCTTTTGGCAACGTCTCATTTTGTTTTTAATCAAATCACTAACCCAATCTTTGAAAAAAATAATCCTTTTGTTTATCTTTCGTAAAGTCTCCTATCTTTCGTTCAAAACACGAATCTCATGTTTTTTTTTTCTTAATAACACATATCTATATGTTTTTAATCAAAACCCTAATCTTACATTTTGTTGTGGTAATATCTCCTATATTTCAGTTTTGAATCGAACGCCAGTCTTTGATTTCGTTTTAGAATGACTCGTGTTTTCAAACCAAGAACCCTGACCCTTTCTTTCTCTTTCTGAATTAATGTTATTTTTCAATCAAAACCCTAAACCTAGGATTCCGTATGCTAGTGTCACCTTTCTTTAATCAAATCTTGATCCTGTGTTTTCTTTTCGTAACACCTACTATACATGAATCAAAGTCTATTCCACTGCTTCATATCAAGACCCTGGTGCTCTGTTTTATTTTCGGAATGTCTAATTTTTTTTTCAAGGAAAACACTTACCCTATCTTTCAAAACAATAATCTTTTGTTTCTTTTTCTTTCGTAAAGTCTCCTGTATTTCGTTCAGAACACGAATCTTATATTTACTTTTCTTAATAACTCCTATCTATATGTTTTTAATCAAACCTTAATCTTATTCTTTATTATAGTGATATATCCCATTTTTCACTTTTGAATCAAAACTCTAGTCTTTGTTTTTATTTTAAAATTACTCGTGCTTTTGAACCAAGAACCCTAAACCTTTCTTTCCCTTTCGGAATTCCTGTTATTTTTCAGTCAGAACCCTAATCCTAGGTTTTCTTATGGTAGTGTGACCTTTCTTTATTACAATCCTGATCATATGTTTTCATTTTGTAGCACCTACTATACTTGAATCAAAGTCTATTCCTACGCATTATATCAAAACACTAATGCTTTGTTTTCCTTTCGGAATGTCTCATTTGGTTTTTAATCAAAACACTAGCCGTATCTTTCAAAACAATAACATTTTGTTTTTCTTTCGTAAAGTCTCCTACCTTTCGTTCAAAACACGAATCTTATCTTTCATCTTCTTAATAACTCCTATCTATATGTTTTTAATCAAAATCCTAATCTTTTTGTTTTTTTTATAGTAATCTTTCATATTTTTCTGTTTTGAATAAAGACCCACAGTCTTCGTTTTCGTTTTAGAATGACTCGTGTTTTTAAACCAAGAACAATCACCCTTTCTTTCCCTTTCGGAATTCCTGTTATTTTTCAATCAAAACCCTAATACTAGGTTTTCTTATGGTAGTGCGACCTTTCTTTAATCTAATCGTAATCCTATGTTATCTTTTTGTAACTATCGCTATAGTTGAATCAAAGACTATTCCTACGCTAAATATCGAAACCCTAATGTTTTGTTTTCTTTTGGCAACGTCTCATTTTGTTTTTAATCAAATCACTAACCCAATCTTTGAAAACAATAATCCTTTTGTTTATCTTTCGTAAAGTCTCCAATCTTTCGTTCAAAACACGAATCTCATGTTTTTTTTTCTTAATAACACATATCTATATGTTTTTAATCGAAACCCTAATCTTACATTTTCTTGTGGTAATATCTCCTATATTTCAGTTTTGAATCGAACGCCAGTCTTTGATTTCGTTTTAGAATGACTCGTGTTTTCAAACCAAGAACCCTGACCCTTTCTTTCTCTTTCTGAATTAATGTTATTTTTCAATCAAAACCCTAAACCTAGGATTCCTTATGCTAGTGTCACCTTTCTTTAATCAAATCTTGATCCTGTGTTTTCTTTTCGTAACACCTACTATACATGAATCAAAGTCTATTCCACCGCTTCATATCAAGACCCTGGTGCTCTGTTTTATTTTCGGAATGTCTAATTTTGTTTTCAAGGAAAACACTTACCCTATCTTTCAAAACAATAATCTTTTGTTTCTTTTTCTTTCGTAAAGTCTCCTGTATTTCGTTCAGAACACGAATCTTATATTTACTTTTCTTAATAACTCCTATCTATATGTTTTTAATCAAACCTTAATCTTATTCTTTATTATAGTGATATATCCCATTTTTCACTTTTGAATCAAAACTCTAGTCTTTGTTTTTATTTTAAAATTACTCGTGTTTTTGAACCGAGAACCCTAAACCTTTCTTTCCCTTTCGGAATTCCTGTTATTTTTCAGTCATAACCCTAATCCTAGGTTTTCTTATGGTAGTGTGACCTTTCTTTATTACAATCCTGATCATATGTTTTCATTTTGTAGCACCTACTATACTTGAATCAAAGTCTATTCCTACGCATTATATCAAAACACTAATGCTTTGTTTTCCTTTCGGAATGTCTCATTTGGTTTTTAATCAAAACACTAGCCGTATCTTTCAAAACAATAACATTTTGTTTTTCTTTCGTAAAGTCTCCTACCTTTCGTTCAAAACACGAATCTTATCTTTCATCTTCTTAATAACTCCTATCTATATGTTTTTAATCAAAATCCTAATCTTTTTGTTTTTTTTATAGTAATCTTTCATATTTTTCTGTTTTGAATAAAGACCCACAGTCTTCGTTTTCGTTTTAGAATGACTCGTGTTTTTAAACCAAGAACAATCACCCTTTCTTTCCCTTTCGGAATTCCTGTTATTTTTCAATCAAAACCCTAATACTAGGTTTTCTTATGGTAGTGCGACCTTTCTTTAATCTAATCGTAATCCTATGTTATCTTTTTGTAACTATCGCTATAGTTGAATCAAAGACTATTCCTACGCTAAATATCGAAACCCTAATGTTTTGTTTTCTTTTGGCAACGTCTCATTTTGTTTTTAATCAAATCACTAACCCAATCTTTGAAAACAATAATCCTTTTGTTTATCTTTCGTAAAGTCTCCTATCTTTCGTTCAAAACACGAATCTCGTGTTTTTTTTTTCTTAATAACACATATCTATATGTTTTTAATCGAAACCCTAATCTTACATTTTCTTGTGGTAATATCTCCTATATTTCAGTTTTGAATCGAACGCCAGTCTTTGATTTCGTTTTAGAATGACTCGTGTTTTCAAACCAAGAACCCTGACCCTTTCTTTCTAATTCTGAATTAATGTTATTTTTCAATCAAAACCCTAAACCTAGGATTCCTTATGCTAGTGTCACCTTTCTTTAATCAAATCTTGATCCTGTGTTTTCTTTTCGTAACACCTACTATACATGAATCAAAGTCTATTCCACCGCTTCATATCAAGACCCTGGTGCTCTGTTTTATTTTCGGAATGTCTAATTTTGTTTTCAAGGAAAACACTTACCCTATCTTTCAAAACAATAATCTTTTGTTTCTTTTTCTTTCGTAAAGTCTCCTGTATTTCGTTCAGAACACGAATCTTATATTTACTTTTCTTAATAACTCCTATCTATATGTTTTTAATCAAACCTTAATCTTATTCTTTATTATAGTGATATATCCCATTTTTCACTTTTGAATCAAAACTCTAGTCTTTGTTTTTATTTTAAAATTACTCGTGTTTTTGAACCGAGAACCCTAAACCTTTCTTTCCCTTTCGGAATTCCTGTTATTTTTCAGTCATAACCCTAATCCTAGGTTTTCTTATGGTAGTGTGACTTTTCTTTATTACAATCCTGATCATATGTTTTCATTTTGTAGCACCTACTATACTTGAATCAAAGTCTATTCCTACGCATTATATCAAAACACTAATGCTTTGTTTTCCTTTCGGAATGTCTCATTTGGTTTTTAATCAAAACACTAGCCGTATCTTTCAAAACAATAACATTTTGTTTTTCTTTCGTAAAGTCTCCTACCTTTCGTTCAAAACACGAATCTTATCTTTCATCTTCTTAATAACTCCTATCTATATGTTTTTAATCAAAATCCTAATCTTTTTGTTTTTTTATAGTAATCTTTCATATTTTTCTGTTTTGAATAAAGACCCACAGTCTTCGTTTTCGTTTTAGAATGACTCGTGTTTTTAAACCAAGAACAATCACCCTTTCTTTCCCTTTCGGAATTCCTGTTATTTTTCAATCAAAACCCTAATACTAGGTTTTCTTATGGTAGTGCGACCTTTCTTTAATCTAATCGTAATCCTATGTTATCTTTTTGTAACTATCGCTATAGTTGAATCAAAAACTATTCCTACGCTAAATATCGAAACCCTAATGTTTTGTTTTCTTTTGGCAACGTCTCATTTTGTTTTTAATCAAATCACTAACCCAATCTTTGAAAGCAATAATCCTTTTGTTTATCTTTCGTAAAGTCTCCTATCTTTCGTTCAAAACACGAATCTCGTGTTTTTTTTTTCTTAATAACACATATCTATATGTTTTTAATCGAAACCCTAATCTTACATTTTCTTGTGGTAATATCTCCTATATTTCAGTTTTGAATCGAACGCCAGTCTTTGATTTCGTTTTAGAATGACTCGTGTTTTCAAACCAAGAACCCTGACCCTTTCTTTCTCTTTCTGAATTAATGTTATTTTTCAATCAAAACCCTAAACCTAGGATTCCTTATGCTAGTGTCACCTTTCTTTAATCAAATCTTGATCCTGTGTTTTCTTTTCGTAACACCTACTATACATGAATCAAAGTCTATTCCACCGGTTCATATCAAGACCCTGGTGCTCTGTTTTATTTTCAGAATGTCTAATTTTGTTTTCAAGCAAAACGCTTACCCTATCTTTCAAAACGATAATCTTTTGTTTCTTTTTCTTTCGTAAAGTCTCCTGTATTTCGTTCAGAACACGAATCTTATATTTACTTTTCTTAATAACTCCTATCTATATGTTTTTAATCAAACCTTAATCTTATTCTTTATTATAGTGATATATCCCATTTTTCACTTTTGAATCAAAACTCTAGTCTTTGTTTTTATTTTAAAATTACTCGTGTTTTTGAACCGAGAACCCTAAACCTTTCTTTCCCTTTCGGAATTCCTGTTATTTTTCAGTCATAACCCTAATCCTAGGTTTTCTTATGGTAGTGTGACCTTTCTTTATTACAATCCTGATCATATGTTTTCATTTTGTAGCACCTACTATACTTGAATCAAAGTCTATTCCTACGCATTATATCAAAACACTAATGCTTTGTTTTCCTTTCGGAATGTCGCGAGTCATTTTAAAATGAAAACAAAGAATAGGGTTTTGATTCAAAACTGAAAAACAGGAGATATTACAATAAGAAAACATAAGATTAGGGTTTTGATTAAAAGCATATAGATAGAGGTTATTAAGAAAACGAAACATAAGGTTCGTGCTTTGAACGAAAGATATTGGACTTTACGAAAGAAAAACAAAAATTTATTGTTTCGAACGATAGTTTTAGCGTTTTGATTAAAAACAAAATTAGACATTCCGAAAAGAAAACAAAGCATGAGGCTTTTGATTTAAAGTGTTGGAATAGACTGTGATTCAAGTAGAGTAGGTGTTATGAAAAGAAAACACATGATCAAGATTTGATTAGAGAAAGGAGACACTTTCACAAGAAAACTTTAGATTAGTGTTTTCATTAAAAAATAACAGGAATTCAAAAATGGAAAGAAAGGGTCAGGGTTCTTGAATAAAAAACACGAGTCATTTAAAAATAAAAACAAAGACTATGGTATTGATTCAAAACTGAAAATAGGAGAGATTACTATAAAAAAAAAATAATAATAATAATAAGATTAGGGTTTTGATTAAAAACATATAGATAGGAGTTATTAATAAAAGTAAACATGAGATTCGTGTTCCGAACGAAAGATATTAGACTTTACGAAAGAAAAAAACAAAAGATTATTGTTTTGAAAGATAGGGTTACTGTTTTGATTAAAAACAAAACGAGACATTCCGAAAAGAAAACAAAGCATTAGGATTTTGATTTAAAGCGTAGGAATAGACTTTGATTCAAGTACAGCAGGTGTTACCAAAAGAAAAACATACGATCAAGATTTGATTAGAGAAATGTGACACTTTCATAAGAAAAATTAAGATTAGGGTTTTGATTTGAAAAATAACAGGAATTCGGAAACGGAAAGAAAGGGTTAGTGTTGTTATTTCAAAAACATGAGTCATTTTGAAATGAAAACAAAGACTAGGGTTTTGATTAAAAACTGAAAAATAAGAGAGATTAGTATAGGAAATCATCAGATTATGGTTTTGATTGGAAACATATAGATAGGAGTTATTAACAAAGGAAACATAAGATTCGTGTTTTGAACGAAAGATTGAAGCTTTTACGAAAGAAAAAAAACAAAAGAATATTGTTGTGAAAGATAGGGTTAGTGTTTTAATTAAAAACAAAATGAGACATTCCGAAAAGAAAACAAAGCATTAGGATTTTGATTTAAATCGTAGGAATAGACTTTGATTCAAGTATAGCTGGTGTTACGAAAAGAAAACATACGATCAAGATTTGATTAGAGAAAGGTGACAGGAATTCGGAAAATGAAAGAAAGGGTTAGGGTTCTTGGTTCAAAAACCAAATGAAAGTTTTAGGGCACTTGGTACAAAAACACGAGTCATTTTAAAATGGAAACAAAGAATAGGGTTTCGATTCAAAACTGAAAAACAGGAGATATTACAATAAGAAAACATAAGATAAGGGTTTTGATTAAAAGCATATAGATAGGCGTTATTAAGAAAAGGAAACATAAGGTTCGTGCATTGAACGAAAGATAATTGACTTTACGAAAGAAAAACAAAAATTTATTGTTTCGAACGAAAGTTTTAGCGTTTTGATTAAAAACAAAATTAGACATTCCGAAAAGAAAACAAAGCATGAGGCTTTTGATTTAAAGTGTTGGAATAGACTTTGATTCAAGTAGAGTAGGTGTTATAAACAGAAAACACATGATCAAGATTTGATTAGAGAAAGGAGACACTTTCACAAGAAAACTTTAGATTAGGGTTTTCATTAAAAAATAACATGAATTTGAAAATGGAAAGAAAGGGTCAGGGTTTTTGACTAAAAATCACGAGTCATTTAAAAATAAAAACAAAAACTATGGTATTGATACAAAACTGAAAATAGGAGAGATTACTATAAAAATAATAATAATAATAATAAGATTAGGGTTTTGATTAAAAACATATAGATAGGAGTTATTAATAAAAGTAAACATAAGATTCGTGTTCCGAACGAAAGATATTAGACTTTACGAAAGAAAAAAACAAAAGATTATTGTTTTGAAAGATAGGATTACTGTTTTGATTAAAAACAAAACGAGACATTCCGAAAAGAAAACAAAGCATTAGGATTTTGATTTAAAGCGTAGGAATAGACTTTGATTCAAGTACAGCAGGTGTTACGAAAAGAAAAACATACGATCAAGATTTGATTAGAGAAATGTGACACTTTCATAAGAAAAATTAAGATTAGGGTTTTGATTTGAAAAATAACAAGAATTCGGAAAGGGAAAGAAAGGGTTAGTGTTGTTATTTCAAAAACATGAGTCATTTTGAAATGAAAACAAAGACTAGGGTTTTGATTCAAAACTGAAAAATAAGAGAGATTAGTATAGGAAATCATCAGATTATGGTTTTGATTGAAAACATATAGATAGGAGTTATTAACAAAAGGAAACATAAGATTCGTGTTTTGAACGAAAGATTGAAGACTTTACGAAAGAAAAAAACAAAAGAATATTGTTGTGAAAGATAGGGTTAGTGTTTTGATTAAAAACAAAATGAGACATTCCGAAAAGAAAACAAAGCATTAGGATTTTGATTTAAATCGTAGGAATAGACTTTGATTCAAGTATAGCAGGTGTTACGAAAAGAAAACATACGATCAAGATTTGATTAGAGAAAGGTGACAGGAATTCGGAAAATGAAAGAAAGGGTTTGGGTTCTTGGTTCAAAAACCAAATGAAAGTTTTAAGGCACTTGGTTCAAAAACACGAGTCATTTTAAAATGAAAACAAAGAATAGGGTTTCGATTCAAAACTGAAAAACAGGAGATATTACAATAAGAAAACATAAGATTAGGGTTTTGATTAAAAGCATATAGATAGGGGTTATTAAGAAAAGGAAACATAAGGTTCGTGCATTGAACGAAAGATATTTGACTTTACGAAAGAAAAACAAAAATTTATTGTTACGAATGATAGTTTTAGCGTTTTGATTAAAAACAAAATTAGACATTCCGAAAAGAAAACAAAGCATGAGGCTTTTGATTTAAAGTGTTGGAATAGACTTTGATTCAAGTAGAGTAGGTGTTATGAAAAGAAAACAAATGATCAAGATTTGATTAGAGAAAGGAGACACTTTCACAAGAAAACTTTAGATTAGGGTTTTCATTAAAAAATAACAGGAATTCGAAAATGGAAAGAAAGGGTCGGGGTTCTTGAATAAAAAACACGAGTCATTTAAAAATAAAAACAAAGACTATGTTATTGATTCAAAACTGAAAATAGGAGAGATTACTCTAAAAATAATAATAATAATAATAATAATAAGATTAGGGTTTTGATTAAAAACATATAGATAGGAGTTATTAATAAAAGTAAACATAAGATTCGTGTTCCGAACGAAAGATATTAGACTTTACGAAAGAAAAAAACAAAAGATTATTGTTTTGAAAGATAGGGTTACTGTTTTGATTAAAAACAAAACGAGACATTCCGAAAAGAAAACAAAGCATTAGGATTTTGATTTAAAGCGTAGGAATAGACTTTGATTCAAGTACAGCAGGTGTTACGAAAAGAAAAACATACGATCAAGATTTGATTAGAGAAATGTGACACTTTCATAAGAAAAATTAAGATTAGGGTTTTGATTTGAAAAATAACAGGAATTCGGAAAGGGAAAGAAAGGGTTAGTGTTGTTATTTCAAAAACATGAGTCATTTTGAAATGAAAACAAAGACTAGGGTTTTGATTCAAAACTGAAAAATAAGAGAGATTAGTATAGGAAATCATCAGATTATGGTTTTGATTGAAAACATATAAATAGGAGTTATTAACAAAAGGAAACATAAGATTCGTGTTTTGAATGAAAGATTGAAGCCTTTACGAAAGAAAAAAACAAAAGAATATTGTTGTGAAAGATAGGGATAGTGTTTTGATTAAAAACAAAATGAGACATTCCGAAAAGAAAACAAAGCATTAGGATTTTGATTTAAATCGTAGGAATAGACTTTGATTCAAGTATAGCAGGTGTTACGAAAAGAAAACATACGATCAAGATTTAATTAGAGAAAGGTGACAGGAATTCGGAAAATGAAAGAAAGGGTTAGGGTTCTTGGTTCAAAAACCAAATGAAAGTTTCAGGGCACCTGGTTCAAAAACACGAGTCATTTTAAAATGAAAACAAAGAATAGCTTTTCGATTCAAAACTGAAAAACAGGAGATATTACAATAAGAAAACATAAGATTAGGGTTTTGATTAAAAGCATATAGATAGGCGTTATTAAGAAAAGGAAACATAAGGTTCGTGCATTGAACGAAAGATATTTGACTTTACGAAAGAAAAACAAAAATTTATTGTTTCGAACGAAAGTTTTAGCGTTTTGATTAAAAACAAAATTAGACATTCCGAAAAGAAAACAAAGCATGAGGCTTTTGATTTAAAGTGTTGGAATAGACTTTGATTCAAGTAGAGTAGGTGTTATGAAAAGAAAACACATGATCAAGATTTGATTAGAGAAAGGAGACACTTTCACAAGAAAACTTTAGATTAGTGTTTTCATTAAAAAATAACAGGAATTCAAAAATGGAAAGAAAGGGTCAGGGTTCTTGAATAAAAAACACGAGTCATTTAAAAATAAAAACAAAGACTATGGTATTGATTCAAAACTGAAAATAGGAGAGATTACTATAAAAAAAAAATTAGATTACGGTTTTGATTAAAAACATATAGATAGGAGTTATTAATAAAAGTAAACATAAGATTCGTATTTCGAACGAAAGATATTAGACTTTACGAAAGAAAAAACAAAAGATTATTGTTTTGAAAGATAGGGTTACTGTTTTGATTAAAAACTAAATGAGACATTCCGAAAAGAAAACAAAGCATTAGGATTTTGATATAAATCGTAGGAATAGACTTTGATTCAATTATAGCAGGTGTTACGAAAAGAAAACATACGATCAACATTTGACTAGAGAAAGGTGACAGGAATTCGGAAAAGGAATGAAAGGGTTAGGGTTCTTGGTTCAAAAACCAAATGAAAGTTTTAGGGCACTTGGTTCAAAAACACGAGTCATTTTAAAATGAAAACAAAGAATAGGTTTTTGATTCAAAACAGAAAAACAGGAGATATTACAATAAGAAAACATAAGATTAGGGTTTTGATTAAAAGCATATAGATAGGGGTTATTAAGAAAAGGAAACATAAGGTTCGTGCATTGAACGAAAGATATTTGACTTTACGAAAGAAAAACAAAAATTTATTGTTACGAATGATAGTTTTAGCGTTTTGATTAAAAACAAAATTAGACATTCCGAAAAGAAAACAAAGCATGAGGCTTTTGATTTAAAGTGTTGGAATAGACTTTGATTCAAGTAGAGTAGTTGTTATGAAAAGAAAACAAATGATCAAGATTTGATTAGAGAAAGGAGACACTTTCACAAGAAAACTTTAGATTAGGGTTTTCATTAAAAAATAACAGGAATTCGAAAATGGAAAGAAAGGGTCGGGGTTCTTGAATAAAAAACACGAGTCATTTAAAAATAAAAACAAAGACTATGGTATTGATTCAAAACTGAAAATAGGAGAGATTACTCTAAAAATAATAATAATAATAATAATAATAAGATTAGGGTTTTGATTAAAAACATATAGATAGGAGTTATTAATAAAAGTAAACATAAGATTCGTGTTCCGAACGAAAGATATTAGACTTTACGAAAGAAAAAAACAAAAGATTATTGTTTTGAAAGATAGGGTTACTGTTTTGATTAAAAACAAAACGAGACATTCCGAAAAGAAAACAAAGCATTAGGATTTTGATTTAAAGCGTAGGAATAGACTTTGATTCAAGTACAGCAGGTGTTACGAAAAGAAAAACATACGATCAAGATTTGATTAGAGAAATGTGACACTTTCATAAGAAAAATTAAGATTAGGGTTTTGATTTGAAAAATAACAGGAATTCGGAAAGGGAAAGAAAGGGTTAGTGTTGTTATTTCAAAAACATGAGTCATTTTGAAATGAAAACAAAGACTAGGGTTTTGATTCAAAACTGAAAAATAAGAGAGATTAGTATAGGAAATCATCAGATTATGGTTTTGATTGAAAACATATAAATAGGAGTTATTAACAAAAGGAAACATAAGATTCGTGTTTTGAATGAAAGATTGAAGCCTTTACGAAAGAAAAAAACAAAAGAATATTGTTGTGAAAGATAGGGATAGTGTTTTGATTAAAAACAAAATGAGACATTCCGAAAAGAAAACAAAGCATTAGGATTTTGATTTAAATCGTAGGAATAGACTTTGATTCAAGTATAGCAGGTGTTACGAAAAGAAAACATACGATCAAGATTTAATTAGAGAAAGGTGACAGGAATTCGGAAAATGAAAGAAAGGGTTAGGGTTCTTGGTTCAAAAACCAAATGAAAGTTTCAGGGCACCTGGTTCAAAAACACGAGTCATTTTAAAATGAAAACAAAGAATAGCTTTTCGATTCAAAACTGAAAAACAGGAGATATTACAATAAGAAAACATAAGATTAGGGTTTTGATTAAAAGCATATAGATAGGCGTTATTAAGAAAAGGAAACATAAGGTTCGTGCATTGAACGAAAGATATTTGACTTTACGAAAGAAAAACAAAAATTTATTGTTTCGAACGAAAGTTTTAGCGTTTTGATTAAAAACAAAATTAGACATTCCGAAAAGAAAACAAAGCATGAGGCTTTTGATTTAAAGTGTTGGAATAGACTTTGATTCAAGTAGAGTAGGTGTTATGAAAAGAAAACACATGATCAAGATTTGATTAGAGAAAGGAGACACTTTCACAAGAAAACTTTAGATTAGTGTTTTCATTAAAAAATAACAGGAATTCAAAAATGGAAAGAAAGGGTCAGGGTTCTTGAATAAAAAACACGAGTCATTTAAAAATAAAAACAAAGACTATGGTATTGATTCAAAACTGAAAATAGGAGAGATTACTATAAAAAAAAAATTAGATTACGGTTTTGATTAAAAACATATAGATAGGAGTTATTAATAAAAGTAAACATAAGATTCGTATTTCGAACGAAAGATATTAGACTTTACGAAAGAAAAAACAAAAGATTATTGTTTTGAAAGATAGGGTTACTGTTTTGATTAAAAACTAAATGAGACATTCCGAAAAGAAAACAAAGCATTAGGATTTTGATATAAATCGTAGGAATAGACTTTGATTCAATTATAGCAGGTGTTACGAAAAGAAAACATACGATCAACATTTGACTAGAGAAAGGTGACAGGAATTCGGAAAAGGAATGAAAGGGTTAGGGTTCTTGGTTCAAAAACCAAATGAAAGTTTTAGGGCACTTGGTTCAAAAACACGAGTCATTTTAAAATGAAAACAAAGAATAGGTTTTTGATTCAAAACAGAAAAACAGGAGATATTACAATAAGAAAACATAAGATTAGGGTTTTGATTAAAAGCATATAGATAGGGGTTATTAAGAAAAGGAAATATAAGGTTCGTGCTTTGAACGAAAGATATTTGACTTTACGAAAGAAAAACAAAAATTTATTGTTTCGAACGATAGTTTTAGCGTTTTGATTAAAAACAAAATTAGACATTCCGAAAAGAAAACAAAGCATGAGGCTTTTGATTTAAAGTGTTGGAATAGACTTTGATTCAAGTAGAGTAGGTGTTATGAAAAGAAAACACATGATCAAGATTTGATTAGAGTAAGGAGACACTTTCACAAGAAAACTTTAGATTAGGGTTTTCATTAAAAAATAACAGGAATTCGAAAATGGAAAGAAAGGGCCAGGGTTCTTGAATAAAAAACACGAGTCATTTAAAAATAAAAACAAAGACTATGGTATTGATTCAAAACTGAAAATAGGAGAGATTACTATAAAAAAAAATAATAATAATAATAAGATTAGGGTTTTGATTAAAAACATATAGATAGGAGTTATTAATAAAAGTAAACATAAGATTCATGTTCCGAACGAAAGATATTAGACTTTACGAAAGAAAAAAACAAAAGATTATTGTTTTGAAAGATAGGGTTACTGTTTTGATTAAAAACAAAACGAGACATTCCGAAAAGAAAAACAAAGCATTAGGATTTTGATTTAAAGCATAGGAATAGACTTTGATTCAAGTACAGCAGGTGTTACGAAAAGAAAAACATACGATCAAGATTTGATTAGAGAAATGTGACACTTTCATATGAAAAATTAAGATTAGGGTTTTGATTTGAAAAATAACAGGAATTCGGAAAGGGAAAGAAAGGGTTAGTGTTGTTATTTCAAAAACATGAGTCATTTTGAAATGAAAACAAAGACTAGAGTTTTGATTCAAAACTGAAAAATAAGAGAGATTAGTGTAGGAAATCATCAGATTATGGTTTTGATTAAAAACATATAGATAGGAGTTTTTAACAAAAGGAAACATAAGATTCGTGTTTTGAACGAAAGATTGAAGCCATTACGAAAGAAAAAAACAAAAGAATATTGTTATGAAAGATAGGGTTAGTGTTTTGATTAAAAACAAAATGAGACATTCCGAAAAGAAATCAAAGCATTAGGATTTTGATTTAAATCGTAGGAATAGACTTTGATTCAAGTATAGCAGGTGTTACGAAAATAAAACATACGATCAAGATTTGATTAGAGAAAGGTGACAGGAATTCGGAAAAGGAAAGAAAGGGTTAGGGTTCTTGGTTCAAAAAACAAATGAAAGTTTTAGGGCACTTGGTTCAAAAACACAAGTCATTTTAAAATGAAAACAAAGAATAGGTTTTTGATTCAAAACTGAAAAACAGGAGATATTACAATAAGAAAACATAAGATTAGGGTTTTGATTAAAAGCATATAGATAGGGGTTATTAAGAAAAGGAAACATAAGGTTCGTGCTTTGAACGAAAGATATTTGACTTTAAGAAAGAAAAACAAAAATTTATTGTTTCGAACGATAGTTTTAGCGTTTTGATTAAAAACAAAATTTGACATTCCGAAAAGAAAACAAAGCATGAGGCTTTTGATTTAAAGTGTTGGAATAGACTTTGATTCAAGTAGAGTAGGTGTTATGAAAAGAAAACACATGATCAAGATTTGATTAGAGAAAGGAGACACTTTCACAAGAAAACTTTAGATTAGGGTTTTCATTAAAAAAATAACAGGAATTCGAAAATGGAAAGAAAGGGTCTGGGTTGTTGAATAAAAAGCACGAGTCATTTAAAAATAAAAACAAAGATTACGGTATTGATACAAAATTGAAAATAGGAGAGATTACTATAAAAAAAAAATAATAATAATGAGATTAGGATTTTGATTAAAAACATATAGATAGGAGTTATTAATAAAAGTAAACATAAGATTCGTGTTTCGAACGAAAGATATTAGACTTTACGAAAGAAAAAACAAAATATTATTGTTTTGAAAGATAGGGTTACTGTTTTGATTAAAAACAAAACGAGACATTCCGAAAAGAAAACAAAGCATTAGGATTTTGATTTAAAGCGTAGGAATAGACTTTGATTCAAGTACAGCAGGTGTTACGAAAAGAAAAACATACGATCAAGATTTGATTAGAGAAATGTGACACTTTCATATGAAAAATTAAGATTAGGGTTTTGATTTGAAAAATAACAGGAATTCGGAAAGGGAAAGAAAGGGTTAGTGTTGTTATTTCAAAAACACGAGTCATTTTAAAATGAAAACAAAGACTAGGGTTTTGATTCAAAACTGAATCAAAACTGAAAAATAAGAGAGATTACTATAGGAAATCATCAGATTATGGTTTTGATTGAAAACATATAGATAGGAGTTATTAACAAAAGAAAACATAAGATTCGTGTTTTGAACGAAAGATTGAAGCCTTTACGAAAGAAAAAAACAAAAGAATATTGTTGTGAAAGATAGGGTTAGTGTTTTGATTAAAAACAAAATGAGACATTCCGAAAAGAAATCAAAGCATTAGGATTTTGATTTAAATCGTAGGAATAGACTTTGATTCAAGTATAGCAGGTGTTACGAAAAGAAAACATACGATCAAGATTTGATTAGAGAAAGGTGACAGGAATTCGGAAAAGGAAAGAAAGGGTTAGGGTTCTTGGTTCAAAAACCAAATGAAAGTTTTAGGACACTTGGTTCAAAAACACGAGTCATTTTAAAATGAAAACAAAGAATAGGGTTTTGATTCAAAACTGAAAAACAGGAGATATTAGAATAAGAAAACATAAGATTAGGGTTTTGATTAAAAGCATATAGATAGGGGTTATTAAGAAAAGGAAACATAAGGTTCGTGCTTTGAACGAAAGATATTTGACTTTACGAAAGAAAAACAAAAATTTATTGTTTCGAACGATAGTTTTAGCGTTTTGATTAAAAACAAAATTTGACATTCCGAAAAGAAAACAAAGCATGAGGCTTTTGATTTAAAGTGTTGGAATAGACTTTGATTCAAGTAGAGTAGGTGTTATGAAAAGAAAACACATGATCAAGATTTGATTAGAGAAAGGAGACACTTTCACAAGAAAACTTTAGATTAGGGTTTTCATTAAAAAAATAACAGGAATTCGAAAATGGAAAGAAAGGGTCTGGGTTGTTGAATAAAAAGCACGAGTCATTTAAAAATAAAAACAAAGATTACGGTATTGATACAAAATTGAAAATAGGAGAGATTACTATAAAAAAAAAATAATAATAATGAGATTAGGATTTTGATTAAAAACATATAGATAGGAGTTATTAATAAAAGTAAACATAAGATTCGTGTTTCGAACGAAAGATATTAGACTTTACGAAAGAAAAAACAAAATATTATTGTTTTGAAAGATAGGGTTACTGTTTTGATTAAAAACAAAACGAGACATTCCGAAAAGAAAACAAAGCATTAGGATTTTGATTTAAAGCGTAGGAATAGACTTTGATTCAAGTACAGCAGGTGTTACGAAAAGAAAAACATACGATCAAGATTTGATTAGAGAAATGTGACACTTTCATATGAAAAATTAAGATTAGGGTTTTGATTTGAAAAATAACAGGAATTCGGAAAGGGAAAGAAAGGGTTAGTGTTGTTATTTCAAAAACACGAGTCATTTTAAAATGAAAACAAAGACTAGGGTTTTGATTCAAAACTGAATCAAAACTGAAAAATAAGAGAGATTACTTAGGAAATCATCAGATTATGGTTTTGATTGAAAACATATAGATAGGAGTTATTAACAAAAGAAAACATAAGATTCGTGTTTTGAACGAAAGATTGAAGCCTTTACGAAAGAAAAAAACAAAAGAATATTGTTGTGACAGATAGGGTTAGTGTTTTGATTAAAAACAAAATGAGACATTCCGAAAAGAAATCAAAGCATTAGGATTTTGATTTAAATCGTAGGAATAGACTTTGATTCAAGTATAGCAGGTGTTACGAAAAGAAAACATACGATCAAGATTTGATTAGAGAAAGGTGACAGGAATTCGGAAAAGGAAAGAAAGGGTTAGGGTTCTTGGTTCAAAAACCAAATGAAAGTTTTAGGACACTTGGTTCAAAAACACGAGTCATTTTAAAATGAAAACAAAGAATAGGGTTTTGATTCAAAACTGAAAAACAGGAGATATTAGAATAAGAAAACATAAGATTAGGGTTTTGATTAAAAGCATATAGATAGGGGTTATTAAGAAAAGGAAACATAAGGTTCGTGCTTTGAACGAAAGATATTTGACTTTACGAAAGAAAAACAAAAATTTATTGTTTCGAACGATAGTTTTAGCGTTTTGATTAAAAATAAAATTTGACATTCCGAAAAGAAAACAAAGCATGAGGCTTTTGATTTAAAGTGTTGGAATAGACTTTGATTCAAGTAGAGTAGGTGTTATGAAAAGAAAACACATGATCAAGATTTGATTAGAGAAAGGAGACACTTTCACAAGAAAACTTTAGATTAGGGTTTTCATTAAAAAAATAACAGGAATTCGAAAATGGAAAGAAAGGGTCTGGGTTGTTGAATAAAAAGCACGAGTCATTTAAAAATAAAAACAAAGATTACGGTATTGATACAAAATTGAAAATAGGAGAGATTACTATAAAAAAAAATAATAATAATGAGATTAGGATTTTGATTAAAAACATATAGATAGGAGTTATTAATAAAAGTAAACATAAGATTCGTGTTTCGAACGAAAGATATTAGACTTTACGAAAGAAAAAACAAAATATTATTGTTTTGAAAGATAGGGTTACTGTTTTGATTAAAAACAAAACGAGACATTCCGAAAAGAAAACAAAGCATTAGGATTTTGATTTAAAGCGTAGGAATAGACTTTGATTCAAGTACAGCAGGTGTTACGAAAAGAAAAACATACGATCAAGATTTGATTAGAGAAATGTGACACTTTCATATGAAAAATTAAGATTAGGGTTTTGATTTGAAAAATAACAGGAATTCGGAAAGGGAAAGAAAGGGTTAGTGTTGTTATTTCAAAAACACGAGTCATTTTAAAATGAAAACAAAGACTAGGGTTTTGATTCAAAACTGAATCAAAACTGAAAAATAAGAGAGATTACTATAGGAAATCATCAGATTATGGTTTTGATTGAAAACATATAGATAGGAGTTATTAACAAAAGAAAACATAAGATTCGTGTTTTGAACGAAAGATTGAAGCCTTTACGAAAGAAAAAAACAAAAGAATATTGTTGTGAAAGATAGGGTTAGTGTTTTGATTAAAAACAAAATGAGACATTCCGAAAAGAAATCAAAGCATTAGGATTTTGATTTAAATCGTAGGAATAGACTTTGATTCAAGTATAGCAGGTGTTACGAAAAGAAAACATACGATCAAGATTTGATTAGAGAAAGGTGACAGGAATTCGGAAAAGGAAAGAAAGGGTTAGGGTTCTTGGTTCAAAAACCAAATGAAAGTTTTAGGGCACTTGGTTCAAAAACACGAGTCATTTTAAAATGAAAACAAAGAATAGGGTTTTGATTCAAAACTGAAAAACAGGAGATATTAGAATAAGAAAACATAAGATTAGGGTTTTGATTAAAAGCATATAGATAGGGGTTATTAAGAAAAGGAAACATAAGGTTCGTGCTTTGAACGAAAGATATTTGACTTTACGAAAGAAAAACAAAAATTTATTGTTTCGAACGATAGTTTTAGCGTTTTGATTAAAAACAAAATTAGACATTCCGAAAAGAAAACAAAGCATGAGGCTTTTGATTTAAAGTGTTGGAATAGACTTTGATTCAAGTAGAGTAGGTGTTATGAAAAGAAAACACATGATCAAGATTTGATTAGAGAAAGGAGACACTTTCACAAGAAAACTTTAGATTAGGGTTTTCATTAAAAAAATAACAGGAATTCGAAAATGGAAAGAAAGGGTCTGGGTTGTTGAATAAAAAGCACGAGTCATTTAAAAATAAAAACAAAGATTACGGTATTGATACAAAATTGAAAATAGGAGAGATTACTATAAAAAAAAAATAATAATAATGAGATTAGGATTTTGATTAAAAACATATAGATAGGAGTTATTAATAAAAGTAAACATAAGATTCGTGTTTCGAACGAAAGATATTAGACTTTACGAAAGAAAAAACAAAATATTATTGTTTTGAAAGATAGGGTTACTGTTTTGATTAAAAACAAAACGAGACATTCCGAAAAGAAAACAAAGCATTAGGATTTTGATTTAAAGCGTAGGAATAGACTTTGATTCAAGTACAGCAGGTGTTACGAAAAGAAAAACATACGATCAAGATTTGATTAGAGAAATGTGACACTTTCATATGAAAAATTAAGATTAGGGTTTTGATTTGAAAAATAACAGGAATTCGGAAAGGGAAAGAAAGGGTTAGTGTTGTTATTTCAAAAACACGAGTCATTTTAAAATGAAAACAAAGACTAGGGTTTTGATTCAAAACTGAATCAAAACTGAAAAATAAGAGAGATTACTATAGGAAATCATCAGATTATGGTTTTGATTGAAAACATATAGATAGGAGTTATTAACAAAAGAAAACATAAGATTCGTGTTTTGAACGAAAGATTGAAGCCTTTACGAAAGAAAAAAAAAAGAGAATATTGTTGTGAAAGATAGGGTTAGTGTTTTGATTAAAAACAAAATGAGACATTCCGAAAAGAAATCAAAGCATTAGGATTTTGATTTAAATCGTAGGAATAGACTTTGATTCAAGTATAGCAGGTGTTACGAAAATAAAACATACGATCAAGATTTGATTAGAGAAAGGTGACAGGAATTCGGAAAAGGAAAGAAAGGGTTAGGGTTCTTGGTTCAAAAACCAAATGAAAGTTTTAGGGCACTTGGTTCAAAAACACGAGTCATTTTAAAGTGAAAACAAAGAATAGGGTTTTGATTCAAAACTGAAAAACAGGAGATATTACAATAAGAAAACATAAGATTAGGGTTTTGATTAAAAGCATATAGATAGGGGTTATTAAGAAAAGGAAACATAAGGTTCGTGCTTTGAACGAAAGATATTTGACTTTACGAAAGAAAAACAAAAATTTATTGTTTCGAACGATAGTTTTAGCGTTTTGATTAAAAACAAAATTAGACATTCCGAAAAGAAAACAAAGCATGAGGCTTTTGATTTAAAGTGTTGGAATAGACTTTGATTCAAGTAGAGTAGGTGTTATGAAAAGAAAACACATGATCAAGATTTGATTAGAGAAAGGAGACACTTTCACAAGAAAACTTTAGATTAGGGTTTTCATTAAAAAAATAACAGGAATTCGAAAATGGAAAGAAAGGGTCTGGGTTGTTGAATAAAAAGCACGAGTCATTTAAAAATAAAAACAAAGATTACGGTATTGATACAAAATTGAAAATAGGAGAGATTACTATAAAAAAAAATAATAATAATGAGATTAGGATTTTGATTAAAAACATATAGATAGGAGTTATTAATAAAAGTAAACATAAGATTCGTGTTTCGAACGAAAGATATTAGACTTTACGAAAGAAAAAACAAAATATTATTGTTTTGAAAGATAGGGTTACTGTTTTGATTAAAAACAAAACGAGACATTCCGAAAAGAAAACAAAGCATTAGGATTTTGATTTAAAGCGTAGGAATAGACTTTGATTCAAGTACAGCAGGTGTTACGAAAAGAAAAACATACGATCAAGATTTGATTAGAGAAATGTGACACTTTCATATGAAAAATTAAGATTAGGGTTTTGATTTGAAAAATAACAGGAATTCGGAAAGGGAAAAGAAAGGGTTAGTGTTGTTATTTCAAAAACACGAGTCATTTTAAAATGAAAACAAAGACTAGGGTTTTGATTCAAAACTGAATCAAAACTGAAAAATAAGAGAGATTACTATAGGAAATCATCAGATTATGGTTTTGATTGAAAACATATAGATAGGAGTTATTAACAAAAGAAAACATAAGATTCGTGTTTTGAACGAAAGATTGAAGCCTTTACGAAAGAAAAAAAAAAGAGAATATTGTTGTGAAAGATAGGGTTAGTGTTTTGATTAAAAACAAAATGAGACATTCCGAAAAGAAATCAAAGCATTAGGATTTTGATTTAAATCGTAGGAATAGACTTTGATTCAAGTATAGCAGGTGTTACGAAAATAAAACATACGATCAAGATTTGATTAGAGAAAGGTGACAGGAATTCGGAAAAGGAAAGAAAGGGTTAGGGTTCTTGGTTCAAAAACCAAATGAAAGTTTTAGGGCACTTGGTTCAAAAACACGAGTCATTTTAAAGTGAAAACAAAGAATAGGGTTTTGATTCAAAACTGAAAAACAGGAGATATTACAATAAGAAAACATAAGATTAGGGTTTTGATTAAAAGCATATAGATAGGGGTTATTAAGAAAAGGAAACATAAGGTTCGTGCTTTGAACGAAAGATATTTGACTTTACGAAAGAAAAACAAAAATTTATTGTTTCGAACGATAGTTTTAGCGTTTTGATTAAAAACAAAATTAGACATTCCGAAAAGAAAACAAAGCATGAGGCTTTTGATTTAAAGTGTTGGAATAGACTTTGATTCAAGTAGAGTAGGTGTTATGAAAAGAAAACACATGATCAAGATTTGATTAGAGAAAGGAGACACTTTCACAAGAAAACTTTAGATTAGGGTTTTCATTAAAAAAATAACAGGAATTCGAAAATGGAAAGAAAGGGTCTGGGTTGTTGAATAAAAAGCACGAGTCATTTAAAAATAAAAACAAAGATTACGGTATTGATACAAAATTGAAAATAGGAGAGATTACTATAAAAAAAAATAATAATAATGAGATTAGGATTTTGATTAAAAACATATAGATAGGAGTTATTAATAAAAGTAAACATAAGATTCGTGTTTCGAACGAAAGATATTAGACTTTACGAAAGAAAAAACAAAATATTATTGTTTTGAAAGATAGGGTTACTGTTTTGATTAAAAACAAAACGAGACATTCCGAAAAGAAAACAAAGCATTAGGATTTTGATTTAAAGCGTAGGAATAGACTTTGATTCAAGTACAGCAGGTGTTACGAAAAGAAAAACATACGATCAAGATTTGATTAGAGAAATGTGACACTTTCATATGAAAAATTAAGATTAGGGTTTTGATTTGAAAAATAACAGGAATTCGGAAAGGGAAAGAAAGGGTTAGTGTTGTTATTTCAAAAACACGAGTCATTTTAAAATGAAAACAAAGACTAGGGTTTTGATTCAAAACTGAATCAAAACTGAAAAATAAGAGAGATTACTATAGGAAATCATCAGATTATGGTTTTGATTGAAAACATATAGATAGGAGTTATTAACAAAAGAAAACATAAGATTCGTGTTTTGAACGAAAGATTGAAGCCTTTACGAAAGAAAAAAACAAAAGAATATTGTTGTGAAAGATAGGGTTAGTGTTTTGATTAAAAACAAAATGAGACATTCCGAAAAGAAATCAAAGCATTAGGATTTTGATTTAAATCGTAGGAATAGACTTTGATTCAAGTATAGCAGGTGTTACGAAAAGAAAACATACGATCAAGATTTGATTAGAGAAAGGTGACAGGAATTCGGAAAAGGAAAGAAAGGGTTAGGGTTCTTGGTTCAAAAACCAAATGAAAGTTTTAGGGCACTTGGTTCAAAAACACGAGTCATTTTAAAGTGAAAACAAAGAATAGGGTTTTGATTCAAAACTGAAAAACAGGAGATATTACAATAAGAAAACATAAGATTAGGGTTTTGATTAAAAGCATATAGATAGGGGTTATTAAGAAAAGGAAACATAAGGTTCGTGCTTTGAACGAAAGATATTTGACTTTACGAAAGAAAAACAAAAATTTATTGTTTCGAACGATAGTTTTAGCGTTTTGATTAAAAACAAAATTAGACATTCCGAAAAGAAAACAAAGCATGAGGCTTTTGATTTAAAGTGTTGGAATAGACTTTGATTCAAGTAGAGTAGGTGTTATGAAAAGAAAACACATGATCAAGATTTGATTAGAGAAAGGAGACACTTTCACAAGAAAACTTTAGATTAGGGTTTTCATTAAAAAATAACAGGAATTCGAAAATGGAAAGAAAGGGTCAGGGTTCTTGAATAAAAAGCACGAGTCATTTAAAAATAAAAACAAAGATTACGGTATTGATACAAAATTGAAAATAGGAGAGATTACTATAAAAAAATAATAATAATAATAATAAGATTAGGATTTTGATTAAAAACATATAGATAGGAGTTATTAATAAAAGTAAACATAAGATTCGTGTTTCGAACGAAAGATATTAGACTTTACGAAAGAAAAAACAAAATATTATTGTTTTGAAAGATAGGGTTACTGTTTTGATTAAAAACAAAACGAGACATTCCGAAAAGAAAACAAAGCATTAGGATTTTGATTTAAAGCGTAGGAATAGACTTTGATTCAAGTACAGCAGGTGTTACGAAAAGAAAAACATACGATCAAGATTTGATTAGAGAAATGTGACACTTTCATATGAAAAATTAAGATTAGGGTTTTGATTTGAAAAATAACAGGAATTCGGAAAGGGAAAGAAAGGGTTAGTGTTGTTATTTCAAAAACACGAGTCATTTTAAAATGAAAACAAAGACTAGGGTTTTGATTCAAAACTGAATCAAAACTGAAAAATAAGAGAGATTACTATAGGAAATCATCAGATTATGGTTTTGATTGAAAACATATAGATAGGAGTTATTAACAAAAGAAAACATAAGATTCGTGTTTTGAACGAAAGATTGAAGCCTTTACGAAAGAAAAAAACAAAAGAATATTGTTGTGAAAGATAGGGTTAGTGTTTTGATTAAAAACAAAATGAGACATTCCGAAAAGAAATCAAAGCATTAGGATTTTGATTTAAATCGTAGGAATAGACTTTGATTCAAGTATAGCAGGTGTTACGAAAAGAAAACATACGATCAAGATTTGATTAGAGAAAGGTGACAGGAATTCGGAAAAGGAAAGAAAGGGTTAGGGTTCTTGGTTCAAAAACCAAATGAAAGTTTTAGGGCACTTGGTTCAAAAACACGAGTCATTTTAAAATGAAAACAAAGAATAGGGTATTGATTCAAAACTGAAAAACAGGAGATATTACAATAAGAAAACATAAGATTAGGGTTTTGATTAAAAGCATATAGATAGGGGTTATTAAGAAAAGGAAACATAAGGTTCGTGCTTTGAACGAAAGATATTTGACTTTACGAAAGAAAAACAAAAATTTATTGTTTCGAACGATAGTTTTAGTGTTTTGATTAAAAACAAAATTAGACATTCCGAAAAGAAAACAAAGCATGAGGCTTTTGATTTAAAGTGTTGGAATAGACTTTGAGTCAAGTAGAGTAGGTGTTATAAAAGAAAACACATGATCAAGACTTGATTAGAGAAAGGAGACACTTTCACAAGAAAACTTTAGATTAGGGTTTTCATTAAAAAATAACAGGAATTCGAAAATGGAAAGAAAGGGTTAGGGTTCTTGACTAAAAAACACGAGTCATTTAAAAATAAAAACAAAGACTATGGTATTGATACAAAACTGAAAATAGGAGAGATTACTATAAAAAAATAATAATAATAATAATAAGATTACGATTTTGATTAAAAACATATAGATAGGAGTTATTAATAAAAGTAAACATAAGATTCGTGTTTCGAACGAAAGATATTAGACTTTACGAAAGAAAAAACAAAAGATTATTGTTTTGAAAGATAGGGTTACTGTTTTGATTAAAAACAAAACGAGACATTCCGAAAAGAAAACAAAGCATTAGGATTTTGATTTAAAGCGTAGGAATAGACTTTGATTCAAGTACAGCAGGTGTTACGAAAAGAAAAACATACGATCAAGATTTGATTAGAGAAATGTGACACTTTCATAAGAAAAATTAAGATTAGGGTTTTGATTTGAAAAATAACAGGAATTCGGAAAGGGAAAGAAAGGGTTAGTGTTGTTATTTCAAAAACACGAGTCATTTTGAAATGAAAACAAAGACTAGGGTTTTGATTCAAAACTGAATCAAAACTGAAAAATAAGAGAGATTACTATAGGAAATCATCAGATTATGGTTTTGATTGAAAACATATAGATAGGAGTTATTAACAAAAGGAAACATAAGATTCATGTTTTGAACGAAAGATTGAAGCCTTTACGAAAGAAAAAAGCAAAAGAATATTGTTGTGAAGATAGGGTTAGTGTTTTGATTAAAAACAAAATGAGACATTCCGAAAAGAAAACAAAGCATTAGGATTTTGATTTAAATCGTAGGAATAGACTTTGATTCAAGTATAGCAGGTGTTACGAAAAGAAAACATACGATCAAGATTTGATTAGAGAAAGGTGACAGGAATTCGGAAAAGGAAAGAAAGGGTAGGGTTCTTGGTTCAAAAACCAAATAAAGTTTTAGGGGCACTTGGTTCAAAAACACTAGTCATTTTAAAATGAAAACAAAGAATAGGGTTTTGATTCAAAACTGAAAAACAGGAGATATTACAATAAGAAAACATAAGATTAGGGTTTTGATTAAAAGCATATAGATAGGGTTATTAAGAAAAGGAAACATAAGGTTCGTGCTTTGAACGAAAGATATTTGACTTTACGAAAGAAAAACAAAAATTTATTGTTTCGAACGATAGTTTTAGTGTTTTGATTAAAAACAAAATTCGACATTCCGAAAAGAAAACAAAGCATGAGGCTTTTGATTTAAAGTGTTGGAATAGACTTTGAGTCAAGTAGAGTAGGTGTTATAAAAAGAAAACACATGATCAAGATTTTGATTAGAGAAAGGAGACACTTTCACAAGAAAACTTTAGATTAGGGTTTTCATTAAAAAATAACAGGAATTCGAAAATGGAAAGAAAGGGTTAGGGTTCTTGACTAAAAAACACGAGTCATTTAAAAATAAAAACAAAGACTATGGTATTGATACAAAACTGAAAATTGGAGAGATTACTATTAAAAATAAATAAATAAGATTACCGTTTTGATTAAACACATATAGACAGGAGTTATTAATAAAAATAAACATAAGATTCATGTTTCGAACGAAAGATATTATACTTTACGAAAGAAAAAACAAAAGATTATTGTTTTGAAAGATAGGGTTATTGTTTTGATTAAAAACAAAACGAGACATTCCGAAAAGAAAACAAAGCATTAGGATTTTGATTTAAAGCGTACGAATAGACTTTGATTCAAGTAAAGCAGTTGTTACGAAAAGAAAAACATACGATCAAGATTTGATTAGAGAAATGTGACACTTTCATAAGAAAAATTAAGATTAGGGTTTTGATTTGAAAAATAACAGTAATTCGGAAAGGGAAAGAAAGGGTTAGTGTTGTTATTTCAAAAACACGAGTCATTTTGAAAAGAAAACAAAGACTAGGGTTTTGATTCAAAACTGAATCAAAACTGAAAAATAAGAGAGATTACTATAGGAAATCATCAGATTATGGTTTGATTAAAAACATATAGATAGGAGTTATTAACAAAAGGAAACATAAGATTCGTGTTTTGAACGAAAGATTGAAGCCTTTACGAAAGAAAAAGCAAATGAATATTGTTGTGAAAGATAGGGTTAGTGTTTTGATTAAAAACAAAATGAGACATTCCGAAAAGAAAACAAAGCATTAGGATTTTGATTTAAATCGTAGAAATAGACTTTGATTCAAGTATAGCAGGTGTTACTAAAAGAAAACATACGATCAAGATTTGATTAGAGAAAGGTGACAGGAATTCGGAAAAGGAAAGAAAGGGTTAGGGTTCTTGGTTCAAAAACCAAATGAAATCTTTAGGGCACTTGGTTCAAAAACACGAGTCATTTAAAAATAAAAACAAAGACTATGGTATTGATACAAAACTGAAAATAGGAGAGATTACTATAAAAAAATAATAAATAAGATTACCGTTTTGATTAAAAACATTTAGACAGGAGTTATTAATAAAAGTAGACATAAGATTCGTGTTTCGAACGAAAGATATTAGACTTTACGAAAGAAAAAACAAAAGATTATTGTTTTGAAAGATAGGGTTATTGTTTTGATTAAAAACGAAACGAGACATTCCGAAAAGAAAACAAAGCATTAGGATTTTGATTTAAAGCGTAGGAATAGACTTTGATTCAAGTACAGCAGGTGTTACGAAAAGAAAAACATACGATCAAGATTTGATTAGAGAAATGTGACACTTTCATAAGAAAAATTAAGATTAGGGTTTTGATTTGAAAAATAACAGGAATTCGGAAAGGGAAAGAAAGGGTTAGTGTTGTTATTTCAAAAACATGAGTCATTTTGAAAAGAAAACAAAGACTAGGGTTTTGATTCAAAACTGAATCAAAACTGAAAAATAAGAGAGATTACTGTAGGAAATCATCAGATTATGGTTTTGATTGAAAACATATAGATAGGAGTTATTAACAAAAGGAAACATAAGATTCGTGTTTTGAACGAAAGATTGAAGCCTTTACGAAAGAAAAAGCAAAAGAATATTGTTGTGTAAGATAGGGTTAGTGTTTTGATTAAAAACAAAATGAGACATTCCGAAAAGAAAACAAAGCATTAGGATTTTGATTTAAATCGTAGGAATAGACTTTGATTCAAGTATAGCAGGTGTTACGAAAAGAAAACATACGATCAAGATTTGATTAGAGAAAGGTGACAGGAATTCGGAAAAGGAAATAAAGGGGTAGGGTTCTTGGTTCAAAAACCAAAATAAAGTTTTGGGGCACTTGGTTCAAAAACACTAGTCATTTTAAAATGAAAATAAAGAATAGGGTTTTGATTCAAAACTGAAAAACAGGAGATATTACAATAAGAAAACATAAGATTAGGGTTTTGATTAAAAGCATATAGATAGGGTTATTAAGAAAAGGAAACATAAGGTTCGTGCTTTGAACGAAAGATATTTGACTTTACGAAAGAAAAACAAAAATTTATTGTTTCGAACGATAGTTTTAGTGTTTTGATTAAAAACAAAATTAGACATTGCGAAAAGAAAACAAAGCATGAGGCTTTTGATTTAAAGTGTTGGAATAGACTTTGAGTCAAGTAGAGTAGGTGTTATAAAAAGAAAACACATGATCAAGATTTGATTAGAGAAAGGAGACACTTTCACAAGAAAACTTTAGATTAGGGTTTTCATTAAAAAATAACAGGAATTCGAAAATGGAAAGAAAGGGTTAGGGTTCTTGACTAAAAAACAAGAGTCATTTAAAAATAAAAACAAAGACTATGGTATTGATACAAAACTGAAAAATTGGAGAGATTACTATTAAAAATAAATAAATAAGATTACCGTTTTGATTAAAAACATATAGACAGGAGTTATTAATAAAATAAACATAAGATTCATGTTTCGAACGAAAGATATTATACTTTACGAAAGAAAAAACAAAAGATTATTGTTTTGAAAGATAGGGTTATTGTTTTGATTAAAAACAAAACGAGACATTCCGAAAAGAAAACAAAGCATTAGGATTTTGATTTAAAGCGTACGAATAGACTTTGATTCAAGTACAGCAGTTGTTACGAAAAGAAAAACATACGATCAAGATTTGATTAGAGAAATGTGACACTTTCATAAGAAAAATTAAGATTAGGGTTTTGATTTGAAAAATAACAGGAATTCGGAAAGGGAAAGAAAGGGTTAGTGTTGTTATTTCAAAAACACGAGTCATTTTGAAAACAAAACAAAGACTAGGGTTTTGATTCAAAACTGAATCAAAACTGAAAAATAAGAGAGATTACTATAGGAAATCATCAGATTATGGTTTGATTAAAAACATATAGATAGGAGTTATTAACAAAAGGAAACATAAGATTCGTGTTTTGAACGAAAGATTGAAGCCTTTACGAAAGAAAAAGCAAAAGAATATTGTTGTGAAAGATAGCGTTAGTGTTTTGATTAAAAACAAAATGAGACATTCCGAAAAGAAAACAAAGCATTAGGATTTTGATTTAAATCGTAGGAATAGACTTTGATTCATGTATAGCAGGTGTTACTAAAAGAAAACATACGATCAAGATTTGATTAGAGAAAGGTGACAGGAATTCGGAAAAGGAAAGAAAGGGTTAGGGTTCTTGGTTCAAAAACCAAATGAAAGTTTTAGGGCACTTGGTACAAAAACACGAGTCATTTTAAAATGAAAACAAAGACTATGGTATTGATTCAAAACTGAAAAACAGGAGATATTACAATAAGAAAACATAAGATTAGAGTTTTGATTAAAAGCATAAAGATAGGGGTTATTAAGAAAAGGAAACATAAGGTTCGTGCTTTGAACGAAAGATATTTGACTTTACGAAAGAAAAACAAAAATTTATTGTTTCGAACGATAGTTTTAGTGTTTTGATTAAAAACAAAATTAGACATTCCGAAAAGAAAACAAAGCATGAGGCTTTTGATTTAAAGTGTTGGAATAGACTTTGAGTCAAGTAGAGTAGGTGTTATAAAAAGAAAACACATGATCAAGACTTGATTAGAGAAAGGAGACACTTTCACAAGAAAACTTTAGATTAGGGTTTTCATTAAAAAATAATAGGAATTCGAAAATGGAAAGAAAGGGTTAGGGTTCTTGACTAAAAAACACGAGTCATTTAAAAATAAAAACAAAGACTATGGTATTGATACAAAACTGAAAATAGGAGAGATTACTATAAAAAAATAATAAATAAGATTACCGTTTTGATTAAAAACATATAGACAGGAGTTATTAATAAAAGTAAACATAAGATTCGTGTTTCGAACGAAAGATATTAGACTTTACGAAAGAAAAAACAAAAGATTATTGTTTTGAAAGATACGGTTATTGTTTTGATTAAAAACAAAACGAGACATTCCGAAAAGAAAACAAAGCATTAGGATTTTTATTTAAAGCGTACGAATAGACTTTGATTCAAGTACAGCAGGTGTTACGAAAAGAAAAACATACGATCAAGATTTGATTAGAGAAATGTGACACTTTCATAAGAAAAATTAAGATTAGGGTTTTGATTTGAAAAATAACAGGAATTCGGAAAGGGAAAGAAAGGGTTAGTGTTGTTATTTCAAAAACACGAGTCGGTTTGAAAACAAAACAAAGACTAGGGTTTTGATTCAAAACTGAATCAAAACTGAAAAATAAGACAGATTAGTATAGGAAATCATAAGATTATGGTTTTGATTGAAAACATATAGATAGGAGTTATTAACAAAAGGAACATAAGATTCGTGTTTTGAACGAAAGATTGAAGCCTTTACGAAAGAAAAAGCAAATGAATATTGTTGTGAAAGATAGGGTTAGTGTTTTGATTAAAAACAAAATGAGACATTCCGAAAAGAAAACAAAGCATTAGGATTTTGATTTAAATCGTAGGAATAGACTTTGATTCATGTATAGCAGGTGTTACTAATAGAAAACATACGATCAAGATTTGATTAGAGAAAGCTGACAGGAATTCGGAAAAGGAAAGAAAGGGTTAGGGTTCTTGGTTCAAAAACCAAATGAAAGTTTTAGGGCACTTGGTTCAAAAACACGAGTCATTTTAAAATGAAAACAAAGACAATGGTATTGATTCAAAACTGAAAAACAGGAGATATTACAATAAGAAAACATAAGATTAGGGTTTTGATTAAAAGCATATAGATAGGGGTTATTAAGAAAAGGAAACATAAGGTTCGTGCTTTGAACGAAAGATATTTGACTTTACGAAAGAAAAACAAAAATTTATTGTTTCGAACGATAGTTTTAGTGTTTTGATTAAAAACAAAATTAGACATTCCGAAAAGAAAACAAAGCATGAGGCTTTTGATTTAAAGTGTTGGAATAGACTTTGAGTCAAGTAAAGTAGGTGTTATAAAAAGAAAACACATCATCAAGATTTGATTAGAGAAAGGAGACACTTTCACAAGAAAACTTTAGATTAGGGTTTTCATTAAAAAATAACAGGAATTCGAAAATGGAAAGAAAGGGTTAGGGTTCTTGACTAAAAAACACGAGTCATTTAAAAATAAAAACAAAGACTATGGTATTGATACAAAACTGAAAATAGGACAGATTACTATAAAATAATAATAATAATAATAAGATTACGATTTTGATTAAAAACATATAGATAGGAGTTATTAATAAAAGTAAACATAAGATTCGTGTTTCGAACGAAAGATATTAGACTTTACGAAAGAAAAAACAAAAGATTATTGTTTTGAAAGATAGGGTTATTGTTTTGATTAAAAACAAAACGAGACATTCCGAAAAGAAAACAAAGCATTAGGATTTTGATTTAAAGCGTACGAATAGACTTTGATTCAAGTACAGCAGGTGTTACGAAAAGAAAAACATACGATCAAGATTTGATTAGAGAAATGTGACACTTTCATAAGAAAAATTAAGATTAGGGTTTTGATTTGAAAAATAACAGGAATTCGGAAAGGGAAAGAAAGGGTTAGTGTTGTTATTTCAAAAACACGAGTCATTTTGAAAAGAAAACAAAGACTAGGGTTTTGATTCAAAACTGAATCAAAACATAAAAATAAGAGAGATTACTATAGGAAATCATCAGATTATGGTTTTGATTGAAAACATATAGATAGGAGTTATTAACAAAAGGAAACATAAGATTCGTGTTTTGAACGAAAGATTGAAGCCTTTACGAAAGAAAAAGCAAAAGAATATTGTTGTGTAAGATAGGGTTAGTGTTTTGATTAAAAACAAAATGAGACATTCCGAAAAGAAAACAAAGCATTAGGATTTTGATTTAAATCGTAGGAATAGGCTTTGATTCAAGTATAGCAGGTGTTACGAAAAGAAAACATACGATCAAGATTTGATTAGAGAAAGGTGACAGGAATTCGGAAAAGGAAAGAAATGGGTAGGGTTCTTGGTTCAAAAACCAAAATAAAGTTTTGGGGCACTTGGTTCAAAAACACTAGTCATTTTAAAATGAAAACAAAGAATAGGGTTTTGATTCAAAACTGAAAAACAGGAGATATTACAATAAGAAAACATAAGATTAGGGTTTTGATTAAAAGCATATAGATAGGGTTATTAAGAAAAGGAAACATAAGGTTCGTGCTTTGAACGAAAGATATTTGACTTTACGAAAGAAAAACAAAAATTTATTGTTTCGAACGATAGTTTTAGTGTTTTGATTAAAAACAAAATTAGACATTCCGAAAAGAAAACAAAGCATGAGGCTTTTGATTTAAAGTGTTGGAATAGACTTTGAGTCAAGTAGAGTAGGTGTTATAAAAAGAAAACACATGATCAAGATTTTGATTAGAGAAAGGAGACACTTTCACAAGAAAACTTTAGATTAGGGTTTTCATTAAAAAATAACAGGAATTCGAAAATGGAAAGAAAGGGTTAGGGTTCTTGACTAAAAAACACGAGTCATTTAAAAATAAAAACAAAGACTATGGTATTGATACAAAACTGAAAAATTGGAGAGATTACTATTAAAAATAAATAAATAAGATTACCGTTTTGATTAAACACATATAGACAGGAGTTATTAATAAAAATAAACATAAGATTCATGTTTCGAACGAAAGATATTATACTTTACGAAAGAAAAAACAAAAGATTATTGTTTTGAAAGATAGGGTTATTGTTTTGATTAAAAACAAAACGAGACATTCCGAAAAGAAAACAAAGCATTAGGATTTTGATTTAAAGCGTACGAATAGACTTTGATTCAAGTAAAGCAGTTGTTACGAAAAGAAAAACATACGATCAAGATTTGATTAGAGAAATGTGACACTTTCATAAGAAAAATTAAGATTAGGGTTTTGATTTGAAAAATAACAGGAATTCGGAAATTGAAAGAAAGGGTTAGTGTTGTTATTTCAAAAACACGAGTCATTTTGAAAAGAAAACAAAGACTAGGGTTTTGATTCAAAACTGAATCAAAACTGAAAAATAAGACAGATTACTATAGGAAATCATCAGATTATGGTTTTGATTGAAAACATATAGATAGGAGTTATTAACAAAAGGAAACATAAGATTCGTGTTTTGAACGAAAGATTGAAGCCTTTACGAAAGAAAAAGCAAATGAATATTGTTGTGAAAGATAGGGTTAGTGTTTTGATTAAAAACAAAATGAGACATTCCGAAAAGAAAACAAAGCATTAGGATTTTGATTTAAATCGTAGAAATAGACTTTGATTCAAGTATAGCAGGTGTTACTAAAAAAAAACATACGATCAAGATTTGATTAGAGAAAGGTGACAGGAATTCGGAAAAGGAAAGAAAGGGTTAGGGTTCTTGGTTCAAAAACCAAATGAAAGTTTTAGGGCACTTGGTTCAAAAACACGAGTCATTTAAAAATAAAAACAAAGACTATGGTATTGATACAAAACTGAAAATAGGAGAGATTACTATAAAAAAATAATAAATAAGATTACCGTTTTGATTAAAAACATATAGACAGGAGTTATTAATAAAAGTAGACATAAGATTCGTGTTTCGAACGAAAGATATTAGACTTTACGAAAGAAAAAACAAAAGATTATTGTTTTGAAAGATAGGGTTATTGTTTTGATTAAAAACAAAACGAGACATTCCGAAAAGAAAACAAAGCATTAGGATTTTGATTTAAAGTGTACGAATAGACTTTGATTCAAGTACAGCAGGTGTTACGAAAAGAAAAACATACGATCAAGATTTGATTAGAGAAATGTGACACTTTCATAGGAAAAATTAAGATTAGGGTTTTGATTTGAAAAATAACAGGAATTCGGAAAGGGAAAGAAAGGGTTAGTGTTGTTATTTCAAAAACACGAGTCATTTTGAAAAGAAAACAAAGACTAGGGTTTTGATTCAAAACTGAATCAAAACTGAAAAATAAGAGAGATTACTATAGGAAATCATCAGATTATGGTTTTGATTGAAAACATATAGATAGGAGTTATTAACAAAAGGAAACATAAGATTCGTGTTTTGAACGAAAGATTGAAGCCTTTACGAAAGAAAAAGCAAAAGAATATTGTTGTGTAAGATAGGGTTAGTGTTTTGATTAAAAACAAAATGAGACATTCCGAAAAGAAAACAAAGCATTAGGATTTTGATTTAAATCGTAGGAATAGACTTTGATTCAAGTATAGCAGGTGTTACGAAAAGAAAACATACGATCAAGATTTGATTAGAGAAAGGTGACAGGAATTCGGAAAATAAAAGAAAGGGGTAGGGTTCTTGGTTCAAAAACCAAAATAAAGTTTTGGGGCACTTGGTTCAAAAACACTAGTCATTTTAAAATGAAAACAAAGAATAGGGTTTTGATTCAAAACTGAAAAACAGGAGATATTACAATAAGAAAACATAAGATTAGTGTTTTGATTAAAAGCATATAGATAGGGTTATTAAGAAAAGGAAACATAAGGTTCGTGCTTTGAACGAAAGATATTTGACTTTACGAAAGAAAAACAAAAATTTATTGTTTCGAACGATAGTTTTAGTGTTTTGATTAAAAACAAAATTAGACATTCCGAAAAGAAAACAAAGCATGAGGCTTTTGATTTAAAGTGTTGGAATAGACTTTGAGTCAAGTAGAGTAGGTGTTATAAAAAGAAAACACATGATCAAGATTTGATTAGAGAAAGGAGACACTTTCACAAGAAAACTTTAGATTAGGGTTTTCATTAAAAAATAACAGGAATTCGAAAATGGAAAGAAAGGGTTAGGGTTCTTGACTAAAAAACACGAGTCATTTAAAAATAAAAACAAAGACTATGGTATTGATACAAAACTGAAAATAGGAGAGATTACTATAAAATAATAATAATAATAATAAGATTACGATTTTGATTAAAAACATATAGATAGGAGTTATTAATAAAAGTAAACATAAGATTCGTGTTTCGAACGAAAGATATTAGACTTTACGAAAGAAAAAACAAAAGATTATTGTTTTGAAAGATAGGGTTATTGTTTTGATTAAAAACAAAACGAGACATTCCGAAAAGAAAACAAAGCATTAGGATTTTGATTTAAAGCGTACGAATAGACTTTGATTCAAGTACAGCAGGTGTTACGAAAAGAAAAACATACGATCAAGATTTGATTAGAGAAATGTGACACTTTCATAAGAAAAATTAAGATTAGGGTTTTGATTTGAAAAATAACAGGAATTCGGAAAGGGAAAGAAAGGGTTAGTGTTGTTATTTCAAAAACACGAGTCATTTTGAAAAGAAAACAAAGACTAGGGTTTTGATTCAAAACTGAATCAAAACATAAAAATAAGAGAGATTACTATAGGAAATCATCAGATTATGGTTTTGATTGAAAACATATAGATAGGAGTTATTAACAAAAGGAAACATAAGATTCGTGTTTTGAACGAAAGATTGAAGCCTTTACGAAAGAAAAAGCAAAAGAATATTGTTGTGTAAGATAGGGTTAGTGTTTTGATTAAAAACAAAATGAGACATTCCGAAAAGAAAACAAAGCATTAGGATTTTGATTTAAATCGTAGGAATAGGCTTTGATTCAAGTATAGCAGGTGTTACGAAAAGAAAACATACGATCAAGATTTGATTAGAGAAAGGTGACAGGAATTCGGAAAAGGAAAGAAATGGGTAGGGTTCTTGGTTCAAAAACCAAAATAAAGTTTTGGGGCACTTGGTTCAAAAACACTAGTCATTTTAAAATGAAAACAAAGAATAGGGTTTTGATTCAAAACTGAAAAACAGGAGATATTACAATAAGAAAACATAAGATTAGGGTTTTGATTAAAAGCATATAGATAGGGTTATTAAGAAAAGGAAACATAAGGTTCGTGCTTTGAACGAAAGATATTTGACTTTACGAAAGAAAAACAAAAATTTATTGTTTCGAACGATAGTTTTAGTGTTTTGATTAAAAACAAAATTAGACATTCCGAAAAGAAAACAAAGCATGAGGCTTTTGATTTAAAGTGTTGGAATAGACTTTGAGTCAAGTAGAGTAGGTGTTATAAAAAGAAAACACATGATCAAGATTTTGATTAGAGAAAGGAGACACTTTCACAAGAAAACTTTAGATTAGGGTTTTCATTAAAAAATAACAGGAATTCGAAAATGGAAAGAAAGGGTTAGGGTTCTTGACTAAAAAACACGAGTCATTTAAAAATAAAAACAAAGACTATGGTATTGATACAAAACTGAAAAATTGGAGAGATTACTATTAAAAATAAATAAATAAGATTACCGTTTTGATTAAACACATATAGACAGGAGTTATTAATAAAAATAAACATAAGATTCATGTTTCGAACGAAAGATATTATACTTTACGAAAGAAAAAACAAAAGATTATTGTTTTGAAAGATAGGGTTATTGTTTTGATTAAAAACAAAACGAGACATTCCGAAAAGAAAACAAAGCATTAGGATTTTGATTTAAAGCGTACGAATAGACTTTGATTCAAGTAAAGCAGTTGTTACGAAAAGAAAAACATACGATCAAGATTTGATTAGAGAAATGTGACACTTTCATAAGAAAAATTAAGATTAGGGTTTTGATTTGAAAAATAACAGTAATTCGGAAAGGGAAAGAAAGGGTTAGTGTTGTTATTTCAAAAACACGAGTCATTTTGAAAAGAAAACAAAGACTAGGGTTTTGATTCAAAACTGAATCAAAACTGAAAAATAAGAGAGATTACTATAGGAAATCATCAGATTATGGTTTGATTAAAAACATATAGATAGGAGTTATTAACAAAAAGAAACATAAGATTCGTGTTTTGAACGAAAGATTGAAGCCTTTACGAAAGAAAAAGCAAAAGAATATTGTTGTGAAAGATAGGGTTAGTGTTCTGATTAAAAACAAAATGAGACATTCCGAAAAGAAAACAAAGCATTAGGATTTTGATTTAAATCGTAGGAATAGACTTTGATTCATGTATAGCAGGTGTTACTAAAAGAAAACATACGATCAAGATTTGATTAGAGAAAGGTGACAGGAATTCGGAAAAGGAAAGAAAGGGTTAGGGTTCTTGGTTCAAAAACCAAATGAAAGTTTTAGGGCACTTGGTTCAAAAACACGAGTCATTTTAAAATGAAAACAAAGACTATGGTATTGATTCAAAACTGAAAAACAGGAGATATTACAATAAGAAAACATAAGATTAGGGTTTTGATTAAAAGCATATAGATAGGGGTTATTAAGAAAAGGAAACATAAGGTTCGTGCTTTGAACGAAAGATATTTGACTTTACGAAAGAAAAACAAAAATTTATTGTTTCGAACGATAGTTTTAGTGTTTTGATTAAAAACAAAATTAGACATTCCGAAAAGAAAACAAAGCATGAGGCTTTTGATTTAAAGTGTTGGAATAGACTTTGAGTCAAGTAGAGTAGGTGTTATAAAAAGAAAACACATGATCAAGATTTGATTAGAGAAAGGAGACACTTTCACAAGAAAACTTTAGATTAGGGTTTTCATTAAAAAATAACAGGAATTCGAAAATGGAAAGAAAGGGTTAGGGTTCTTGACTAAAAAACACGAGTCATTTAAAAATAAAAACAAAGACTATGGTATTGATACATAACTGAAAATAGGAGAGATTACTATAAAAAAATAATAAATAAGATTACCGTTTTGATTAAAAACATATAGACAGGAGTTATTAATAAAAGTAAACATAAGATTCGTGTTTCGAACGAAAGATATTAGACTTTACGAAAGAAAAAACAAAAGATTATTGTTTTGAAAGATAGGGTTATTGTTTTGATTAAAAACAAAACGAGACATTCCAAAAAGAAAACAAAGCATTAGGATTTTGATTTAAAGCGTAGGATTAGACTTTGATTCAAGTACAGCAGGTGTTACGAAAAGAAAAACATACGATCAAGATTTGATTAGAGAAATGTTACACTTTCATAAGAAAAATTAAGATTAGGGTTTTGATTTGAAAAATAACAGGAATTCGGAAATTGAAAGAAAGGGTTAGTGTTGTTATTTCAAAAACACGAGTCATTTTGAAAAGAAAACAAAGACTAGGGTTTTGATTCAAAACTGAATCAAAACTGAAAAATAAGACAGATTACTATAGGAAATCATCAGATTATGGTTTTGATTGAAAACATATAGATAGGAGTTATTAACAAAAGGAAACATAAGATTCGTGTTTTGAACGAAAGATTGAAGCCTTTACGAAAGAAAAAGCAAATGAATATTGTTGTGAAAGATAGGGTTAGTGTTTTGATTAAAAACAAAATGAGACATTCCGAAAAGAAAACAAAGCATTAGGATTTTGATTTAAATCGTAGAAATAGACTTTGATTCAAGTATAGCAGGTGTTACTAAAAAAAAACATACGATCAAGATTTGATTAGAGAAAGGTGACAGGAATTCGGAAAAGGAAAGAAAGGGTTAGGGTTCTTGGTTCAAAAACCAAATGAAAGTTTTAGGGCACTTGGTTCAAAAACACGAGTCATTTAAAAATAAAAACAAAGACTATGGTATTGATACAAAACTGAAAATAGGAGAGATTACTATAAAAAAATAATAAATAAGATTACCGTTTTGATTAAAAACATATAGACAGGAGTTATTAATAAAAGTAGACATAAGATTCGTGTTTCGAACGAAAGATATTAGACTTTACGAAAGAAAAAACAAAAGATTATTGTTTTGAAAGATAGGGTTATTGTTTTGATTAAAAACAAAACGAGACATTCCGAAAAGAAAACAAAGCATTAGGATTTTGATTTAAAGCGTACGAATAGACTTTGATTCAAGTACAGCAGGTGTTACGAAAAGAAAAACATACGATCAAGATTTGATTAGAGAAATGTGACACTTTCATAGGAAAAATTAAGATTAGGGTTTTGATTTGAAAAATAACAGTAATTCGGAAAGGGAAAGAAAGGGTTAGTGTTGTTATTTCAAAAACACGAGTCATTTTGAAAAGAAAACAAAGACTAGGCTTTTGATTCAAAACTGAATCAAAACTGAAAAATAAGAGAGATTACTATAGGAAATCATCAGATTATGGTTTTGATTGAAAACATATAGATAGGAGTTATTAACAAAAGGAAACATAAGATTCGTGTTTTGAACGAAAGATTGAAGCCTTTACGAAAGAAAAAGCAAAAGAATATTGTTGTGTAAGATAGGGTTAGTGTTTTGATTAAAAACAAAATGAGACATTCCGAAAAGAAAACAAAGCATTAGGATTTTGATTTAAATCGTAGGAATAGACTTTGATTCAAGTATAGCAGGTGTTACGAAAAGAAAACATACGATCAAGATTTGATTAGAGAAAGGTGACAGGAATTCGGAAAATAAAAGAAAGGGGTAGGGTTCTTGGTTCAAAAACCAAAATAAAGTTTTGGGGCACTTGGTTCAAAAACACTAGTCATTTTAAAATGAAAACAAAGAATAGGGTTTTGATTCAAAACTGAAAAACAGGAGATATTACAATAAGAAAACATAAGATTAGTGTTTTGATTAAAAGCATATAGATAGGGTTATTAAGAAAAGGAAACATAAGGTTCGTGCTTTGAACGAAAGATATTTGACTTTACGAAAGAAAAACAAAAATTTATTGTTTCGAACGATAGTTTTAGTGTTTTGATTAAAAACAAAATTAGACATTCCGAAAAGAAAACAAAGCATGAGGCTTTTGATTTAAAGTGTTGGAATAGACTTTGAGTCAAGTAGAGTAGGTGTTATAAAAAGAAAACACATGATCAAGATTTGATTAGAGAAAGGAGACACTTTCACAAGAAAACTTTAGATTAGGGTTTTCATTAAAAAATAACAGGAATTCGAAAATGGAAAGAAAGGGTTAGGGTTCTTGACTAAAAAACACGAGTCATTTAAAAATAAAAACAAAGACTATGGTATTGATACAAAACTGAAAAATTGGAGAGATTACTATTAAAAATAAATAAATAAGATTACCGTTTTGATTAAAAACATATAGACAAGAGTTATTAATAAAAATAAACATAAGATTCATGTTTCGAACGAAAGATATTATACTTTACGAAAGAAAAAACAAAAGATTATTGTTTTGAAAGATAGGGTTATTGTTTTGATTAAAAACAAAACGAGACATTCCGAAAAGAAAACAAAGCATTAGGATTTTGATTTAAAGCGTACGAATAGACTTTGATTCAAGTACAGCAGTTGTTACGAAAAGAAAAACATACGATCAAGATTTGATTAGAGAAATGTGACACTTTCATAAGAAAAATTAAGATTAGGGTTTTGATTTGAAAAATAACAGGAATTCGGAAAGGGAAAGAAAGGGTTAGTGTTGTTATTTCAAAAACACGAGTCATTTTGAAAAGAAAACAAAGACTAGGGTTTTGATTCAAAACTGAATCAAAACTGAAAAATAAGAGAGATTACTATAGGAAATCATCAGATTATGGTTTGATTAAAAACATATAGATAGGAGTTATTAACAAAAGGAAACATAAGATTCGTGTTTTGAACGAAAGATTGAAGCCTTTACGAAAGAAAAAGCAAAAGAATATTGTTGTGAAAGATAGCGTTAGTGTTTTGATTAAAAACAAAATGAGACATTCCGAAAAGAAAACAAAGCATTAGGATTTTGATTTAAATCGTAGGAATAGACTTTGATTCATGTATAGCAGGTGTTACTAAAAGAAAACATACGATCAAGATTTGATTAGAGAAAGGTGACAGGAATTCGGAAAAGGAAAGAAAGGGTTAGGGTTCTTGGTTCAAAAACCAAATGAAAGTTTTAGGGCACTTGGTACAAAAACACGAGTCATTTTAAAATGAAAACAAAGACTATGGTATTGATTCAAAACTGAAAAACAGGAGATATTACAATAAGAAAACATAAGATTAGAGTTTTGATTAAAAGCATAAAGATAGGGCTTATTAAGAAAAGGAAACATAAGGTTCGTGCTTTGAACGAAAGATATTTGACTTTACGAAAGAAAAACAAAAATTTATTGTTTCGAACGATAGTTTTAGTGTTTTGATTAAAAACAAAATTAGACATTCCGAAAAGAAAACAAAGCATGAGGCTTTTGATTTAAAGTGTTGGAATAGACTTTGAGTCAAGTAGAGTAGGTGTTATAAAAAGAAAACACATGATCAAGATTTGATTAGAGAAAGGAGACACTTTCACAAGAAAACTTTAGATTAGGGTTTTCATTAAAAAATAACAGGAATTCGAAAATGGAAAGAAAGGGTTAGGGTTCTTGACTAAAAAACACGAGTCATTTAAAAATAAAAACAAAGACTATGGTATTGATACAAAACTGAAAAATTGGAGAGATTACTATTAAAAAATAATAAATAAGATTACCGTTTTGATTAAAAACATATAGACAGGAGTTATTAATAAAAGTAAACATAAGATTCATGTTTCGAACGAAAGATATTATACTTTACGAAAGAAAAAACAAAAGATTATTGTTTTGAAAGATAGGGTTATTGTTTTGATTAAAAACAAAACGAGACATTCCGAAAAGAAAACAAAGCATTAGGATTTTGATTTAAAGCGTACGAATAGACTTTGATTCAAGTACAGCAGGTGTTACGAAAAGAAAAACATACGATCAAGATTTGATTAGAGAAATGTGACACTTTCATAAGAAAAATTAAGATTAGGGTTTTGATTTGAAAAATAACAGGAATTCGGAAAGGGAAAGAAAGGGTTAGTGTTGTTATTTCAAAAACACGAGTCATTTTGAAAAGAAAACAAAGACTAGGGTTTTGATTCAAAACTGAATCAAAACTGAAAAATAAGAGAGATTACTATAGGAAATCATCAGATTATGGTTTGATTAAAAACATATAGATAGGAGTTATTAACAAAAGGAAACATAAGATTCGTGTTTTGAACGAAAGATTGAAGCCTTTACGAAAGAAAAAGCAAAAGAATATTGTTGTGAAAGATAGCGTTAGTGTTTTGATTAAAAACAAAATGAGACATTCCGAAAAGAAAACAAAGCATTAGGATTTTGATTTAAATCGTAGGAATAGACTTTGATTCATGTATAGCAGGTGTTACTAAAAGAAAACATACGATCAAGATTTGATTAGAGAAAGGTGACAGGAATTCGGAAAAGGAAAGAAAGGGTTAGGGTTCTTGGTTCAAAAACCAAATGAAAGTTTTAGGGCACTTGGTACAAAAACACGAGTCATTTTAAAATGAAAACAAAGACTATGGTATTGATTCAAAACTGAAAAACAGGAGATATTACAATAAGAAAACATAAGATTAGAGTTTTGATTAAAAGCATCAAGATAGGGGTTATTAAGAAAAGGAAACATAAGGTTCGTGCTTTGAACGAAAGATATTTGACTTTACGAAAGAAAAACAAAAATTTATTGTTTCGAACGATAGTTTTAGTGTTTTGATTAAAAACAAAATTAGACATTCCGAAAAGAAAACAAAGCATGAGGCTTTTGATTTAAAGTGTTGGAATAGACTTTGAGTCAAGTAGAGTAGGTGTTATAAAAAGAAAACACATGATCAAGACTTGATTAGAGAAAGGAGACACTTTCACAAGAAAACTTTAGATTAGGGTTTTCATTAAAAAATAATAGGAATTCGAAAATGGAAAGAAAGGGTTAGGGTTCTTGACTAAAAAACACGAGTCATTTAAAAATAAAAACAAAGACTATGGTATTGATACAAAACTGAAAATAGGAGAGATTACTATAAAAAAATAATAAATAAGATTACCGTTTTGATTAAAAACATATAGACAGGAGTTATTAATAAAAGTAAACATAAGATTCGTGTTTCGAACGAAAGATATTCGACTTTACAAAAGAAAAAACAAAAGATTATTGTTTTGAAAGATACGGTTATTGTTTTGATTAAAAACAAAACGAGACATTCCGAAAAGAAAACAAAGCATTAGGATTTTGATTTAAAGCGTACGAATAGACTTTGATTCAAGTACAGCAGGTGTTACGAAAAGAAAAACATACGATCAAGATTTGATTAGAGAAATGTGACACTTTCATAAGAAAAATTAAGATTAGGGTTTTGATTTGAAAAATAACAGGAATTCGGAAAGGGAAAGAAAGGGTTAGTGTTGTTATTTCAAAAACACGAGTCATTTTGAAAAGAAAACAAAGACTAGGGTTTTGATTCAAAACTGAATCAAAACTGAAAAATAAGACAGATTACTATAGGAAATTATAAGATTATGGTTTTGATTGAAAACATATAGATAGGAGTTATTAACAAAAGGAACATAAGATTCGTGTTTTGAACGAAAGATTGAAGCCTTTACGAAAGAAAAAGCAAATGAATATTGTTGTGAAAGATAGAGTTAGTGTTTTGATTAAAAACAAAATAAGACATTCCGAAAAGAAAACAAAGCATTAGGATTTTGATTTAAATCGTAGGAATAGACTTTGATTCATGTATAGCAGGTGTTACTAATAGAAAACATACGATCAAGATTTGATTAGAGAAAGGTGACAGGAATTCGGAAAAGGAAAGAAAGGGGTAGGGTTCTTGGTTCAAAAACCAAAATAAAGTTTTAGGGCACTTGGTTCAAAAACACTAGTCATTTTAAAATGAAAACAAAGAATAGGGTTTTGATTCAAAACTGAAAAACAGGAGATATTACAATAAGAAAACATAAGATTAGGGTTTTGATTAAAAGCATATAGATAGGGGTTATTAAGAAAAGGAAACATAAGGTTCGTGCTTTGAACGAAAGATATTTGACTTTACGAAAGAAAAACAAAAATTTATTGTTTCGAACGATAGTTTTAGTGTTTTGATTAAAAACAAAATTAGACATTCCGAAAAGAAAACAAAGCATGAGGCTTTTGATTTAAAGTGTTGGAATAGACTTTGAGTCAAGTAGAGTAGGTGTTATAAAAAGAAAACACATGATCAAGATTTGATTAGAGAAAGGAGACACTTTCACAAGAAAACTTTAGATTAGGGTTTTCATTAAAAAATAACAGGAATTCGAAAATGGAAAGAAAGGGTTAGGGTTCTTGACTAAAAAACACGAGTCATTTAAAAATAAAAACAAAGACTATGGTATTGATACAAAACTGAAAATTGGAGAGATTACTATTAAAAATAAATAAATAAGATTACCGTTTTGATTAAACACATATAGACAGGAGTTATTAATAAAAATAAACATAAGATTCATGTTTCGAACGAAAGATATTATACTTTACGAAAGAAAAAACAAAAGATTATTGTTTTGAAAGATAGGGTTATTGTTTTGATTAAAAACAAAACGAGACATTCCGAAAAGAAAACAAAGCATTAGGATTTTGATTTAAAGCGTACGAATAGACTTTGATTCAAGTGACAGCAGGTGTTACGAAAAGAAAAACATACGATCAAGATTTGATTAGAGAAATGTGACACTTTCATAAGAAAAATTAAGATTAGGGTTTTGATTTGAAAAATAACAGTAATTCGGAAAGGGAAAGAAAGGGTTAGTGTTGTTATTTCAAAAACACGAGTCATTTTGAAAAGAAAACAAAGACTAGGGTTTTGATTCAAAACTGAATCAAAACTGAAAAATTAGAGAGATTACTATAGGAAATCATCAGATTATGGTTTGATTGAAAACATATAGATAGGAGTTATTAACAAAAGGAAACATAAGATTCGTGTTTTGAACGAAAGATTGAAGCCTTTACGAAAGAAAAAGCAAAATGAATATTGTTGTGAAAGATAGGGTTAGTGTTTTGATTAAAAACAAAATGAGACATTCCGAAAAGAAAACAAAGCATTAGGATTTTGATTTAAATCGTAGGAATAGACTTTGATTCATGTATAGCAGGTGTTACTAAAAGAAAACATACGATCAAGATTTGATTAGAGAAAGGTGACAGGAATTCGGAAAAGGAAAGAAAGGGTTAGGGTTCTTGGTTCAAAAACCAAATGAAAGTTTTAGGGCACTTGGTTCAAAAACACGAGTCATTTTAATATGAAAACAAAGACTATGGTATTGATTCAAAACTGAAAAACAGGAGATATTACAATAAGAAAACATAAGATTAGGGTTTTGATTAAAAGCATATAGATAGGGGTTATTAAGAAAAGGAAACATAAGGTTCGTGCTTTGAACGAAAGATATTTGACTTTACGAAAGAAAAACAAAAATTTATTGTTTCGAACGATAGTTTTAGTGTTTTGATTAAAAACAAAATTAGACATTCCGAAAAGAAAACAAAGCATGAGGCTTTTGATTTAAAGTGTTGGAATAGACTTTGAGTCAAGTAGAGTAGGTGTTATAAAAAGAAAACACATGATCAAGATTTGATTAGAGAAAGGAGACACTTTCACAAGAAAACTTTAGATTAGGGTTTTCATTAAAAAATAACAGGAATTCGAAAATGGAAAGAAAGGGTTAGGGTTCTTGACTAAAAAACACGAGTCATTTAAAAATAAAAACAAAGACTATGGTATTGATACATAACTGAAAATAGGAGAGATTACTATAAAAAAATAATAAATAAGATTACCGTTTTGATTAAAAACATATAGACATGAGTTATTAATAAAAGTAAACATAAGATTCGTGTTTCGAACGAAAGATATTAGACTTTACGAAAGAAAAAACAAAAGATTATTGTTTTGAAAGATAGGGTTATTGTTTTGATTAAAAACAAAACGAGACATTCCGAAAAGAAAACAAAGCATTAGGATTTTGATTTAAAGCGTACGAATAGACTTTGATTCAAGTACAGCAGGTGTTACGAAAAGAAAAACATACGATCAAGATTTGATTAGAGAAATGTGACACTTTCATAAGAAAAATTAAGATTAGGGTTTTGATTTGAAAAATAACAGTAATTCGGAAAGGGAAAGAAAGGGTTAGTGTTGTTATTTCAAAAACACGAGTCATTTTGAAAAGAAAACAAAGACTAGGGTTTTGATTCAAAACTGAATCAAAACTGAAAAATAAGAGAGATTACTATAGGAAATCATCAGATTATGGTTTGATTAAAAACATATAGATAGGAGTTATTAACAAAAAGAAACATAAGATTCGTGTTTTGAACGAAAGATTGAAGCCTTTACGAAAGAAAAAGCAAAAGAATATTGTTGTGAAAGATAGGGTTAGTGTTTTGATTAAAAACAAAATGAGACATTCCGAAAAGAAAACAAAGCATTAGGATTTTGATTTAAATCGTAGGAATAGACTTTGATTCATGTATAGCAGGTGTTACTAAAAGAAAACATACGATCAAGATTTGATTAGAGAAAGGTGACAGGAATTCAGAAAAGGAAAGAAAGGGTTAGGGTTCTTGGTTCAAAAACCAAATGAAAGTTTTAGGGCACTTGGTTCAAAAACACGAGTCATTTTAATATGAAAACAAAGACTATGTTATTGATTCAAAACTGAAAAACAGGAGATATTACAATAAGAAAACATAAGATTAGGGTTTTGATTAAAAGCATATAGATAGGGGTTATTAAGAAAAGGAAACATAAGGTTCGTGCTTTGAACGAAAGATATTTGACTTTACGAAAGAAAAACAAAAATTTATTGTTTCGAACGATAGTTTTAGTGTTTTGATTAAAAACAAAATTAGACATTCCGAAAAGAAAACAAAGCATGAGGCTTTTGATTTAAAGTGTTGGAATAGACTTTGAGTCAAGTAGAGTAGGTGTTATAAAAAGAAAACACATGATCAAGATTTGATTAGAGAAAGGAGACACTTTCACAAGAAAACTTTAGATTAGGGTTTTCATTAAAAAATAACAGGAATTCGAAAATGGAAAGAAAGGGTTAGGGTTCTTGACTAAAAAACACGAGTCATTTAAAAATAAAAACAAAGACTATGGTATTGATACATAACTGAAAATAGGAGAGATTACTATAAAAAAATAATAAATAAGATTACCGTTTTGATTAAAAACATATAGACAGGAGTTATTAATAAAAGTAAACATAAGATTCGTGTTTCGAACGAAAGATATTAGACTTTACGAAAGAAAAAACAAAAGATTATTGTTTTGAAAGATAGGGTTATTGTTTTGATTAAAAACAAAACGAGACATTCCGAAAAGAAAACAAAGCATTAGGATTTTGATTTAAAGCGTAGGAATAGACTTTGATTCAAGTACAGCAGGTGTTACGAAAAGAAAAACATACGATCAAGATTTGATTAGAGAAATGTGACACTTTCATAAGAAAAATTAAGATTAGGGTTTTGATTTGAAAAATAACAGGAATTCGGAAAGGGAAAGAAAGGGTTAGTGTTGTTATTTCAAAAACACGAGTCATTTTGAAAAGAAAACAAAGACTAGGGTTTTGATTCAAAACTGAATCAAAACTGAAAAATAAGAGAGATTACTATAGGAAATCATCAGATTATGGTTTGATTGAAAACATATAGATAGGAGTTATTAACAAAAGGAAACATAAGATTCGTGTTTTGAACGAAAGATTGAAGCCTTTACGAAAGAAAAAGCAAATGAATATTGTTGTGAAAGATAGGGTTAGTGTTTTGATTAAAAACAAAATGAGACATTCCGAAAAGAAAACAAAGCATTAGGATTTTGATTTAAATCGTAGGAATAGACTTTGATTCAAGTATAGCAGGTGTTACTAAAAGAAAACATACGATCAAGATTTGATTAGAGAAAGGTGACAGGAATTCGGAAAAGGAAAGAAAGGGTTAGGGTTCTTGGTTCAAAAACCAAATGAAAGTTTTAGGGCACTTGGTTCAAAAACACGAGTCATTTTAAAATGAAAACAAAGACTATGGTATTGATTCAAAACTGAAAAACAGGAGATATTACAATAAGAAAACATAAGATTAGGGTTTTGATTAAAAGCATATAGATAGGGGTTATTAAGAAAAGGAAACATAAGGTTCGTGCTTTGAACGAAAGATATTTGACTTTACGAAAGAAAAACAAAAATTTATTGTTTCGAACGATAGTTTTAGTGTTTTGATTAAAAACAAAATTAGACATTCCGAAAAGAAAACAAAGCATGAGGCTTTTGATTTAAAGTGTTGGAATAGACTTTGAGTCAAGTAGAGTAGGTGTTATAAAAAGAAAACACATGATCAAGATTGATTAGAGAAAGGAGACACTTTCACAAGAAAACTTTAGATTAGGGTTTTCATTAAAAAATAACAGGAATTCGAAAATGGAAAGAAAGGGTTAGGGTTCTTGACTAAAAACACGAGTCATTTAAAAATAAAAACAAAGACTATGGTATTGATACAAAACTGAAAATAGGAGAGATTACTATAAAAAAATAATAAATAAGATTACCGTTTTGATTAAAAACATATAGACAGGAGTTATTAATAAAAGTAAACATAAGATTCGTGTTTCGAACGAAAGATATTAGACTTTACGAAAGAAAAAACAAAAGATTATTGTTTTGAAAGATAGGGTTATTGTTTTGATTAAAAACAAAACGAGACATTCCGAAAAGAAAACAAAGCATTAGGATTTTGATTTAAAGCGTAGGAATAGACTTTGATTCAAGTACAGCAGGTGTTACGAAAAGAAAAACATACGATCAAGATTTGATTAGAGAAATGTGACACTTTCATAAGAAAAATTAAGATTAGGGTTTTGATTTGAAAAATAACAGGAATTCGGAAAGGGAAAGAAAGGGTTAGTGTTGTTATTTCAAAAACACGAGTCATTTTGAAAAGAAAACAAAGACTAGGGTTTTGATTCAAAACTGAATCAAAACTGAAAAATAAGACAGATTACTATAGGAAATCATCAGATTATGGTTTTGATTGAAAACATATAGATAGGAGTTATTAACAAAAGGAAACATAAGATTCGTGTTTTGAACGAAAGATTGAAGCCTTTACGAAAGAAAAAGCAAATGAATATTGTTGTGAAAGATAGGGTTAGTGTTTTGATTAAAAACAAAATGAGACATTCCGAAAAGAAAACAAAGCATTAGGATTTTGATTTAAATCGTAGGAATAGACTTTGATTCAAGTATAGCAGGTGTTACTAAAAGAAAACATACGATCAAGATTTGATTAGAGAAAGGTGACAGGAATTCGGAAAAGGAAAGAAAGGGTTAGGGTTCTTGGTTCAAAAACCAAATGAAAGTTTTAGGGCACTTGGTTCAAAAACACGAGTCATTTTAAAATGAAAACAAAGACTATGGTATTGATTCAAAACTGAAAAACAGGAGATATTACAATAAGAAAACATAAGATTAGGGTTTTGATTAAAAGCATATAGATAGGGGTTATTAAGAAAAGGAAACATAAGGTTCGTGCTTTGAACGAAAGATATTTGACTTTACGAAAGAAAAACAAAAATTTATTGTTTCGAACGATAGTTTTAGTGTTTTGATTAAAAACAAAATTAGACATTCCGAAAAGAAAACAAAGCATGAGGCTTTTGATTTAAAGTGTTGGAATAGACTTTGAGTCAAGTAGAGTAGGTGTTATAAAAAGAAAACACATGATCAAGATTTGATTAGAGAAAGGAGACACTTTCACAAGAAAACTTTAGATTAGGGTTTTCATTAAAAAATAACAGGAATTCGAAAATGGAAAGAAAGGGTTAGGGTTCTTGACTAAAAAACACGAGTCATTTAAAAATAAAAACAAAGACTATGGTATTGATACAAAACTGAAAATAGGAGAGATTACTATAAAAAAATAATAAATAAGATTACCGTTTTGATTAAAAACATATAGACAGGAGTTATTAATAAAAGTAAACATAAGATTCGTGTTTCGAACGAAAGATATTAGACTTTACGAAAGAAAAAACAAAAGATTATTGTTTTGAAAGATAGGGTTATTGTTTTGATTAAAAACAAAACGAGACATTCCGAAAAGAAAACAAAGCATTAGGATTTTGATTTAAAGCGTAGGAATAGACTTTGATTCAAGTACAGCAGGTGTTACGAAAAGAAAAACATACGATCAAGATTTGATTAGAGAAATGTGACACTTTCATAAGAAAAATTAAGATTAGGGTTTTGATTTGAAAAATAACAGGAATTCGGAAAGGGAAAGAAAGGGTTAGTGTTGTTATTTCAAAAACACGAGTCATTTTGAAAAGAAAACAAAGACTAGGGTTTTGATTCAAAACTGAATCAAAACTGAAAAATAAGACAGATTACTATAGGAAATCATCAGATTATGGTTTTGATTGAAAACATATAGATAGGAGTTATTAACAAAAGGAAACATAAGATTCGTGTTTTGAACGAAAGATTGAAGCCTTTACGAAAGAAAAAGCAAATGAATATTGTTGTGAAAGATAGGGTTAGTGTTTTGATTAAAAACAAAATGAGACATTCCGAAAAGAAAACAAAGCATTAGGATTTTGATTTAAATCGTAGGAATAGACTTTGATTCAAGTATAGCAGGTGTTACTAAAAGAAAACATACGATCAAGATTTGATTAGAGAAAGGTGACAGGAATTCGGAAAAGGAAAGAAAGGGTTAGGGTTCTTGGTTCAAAAACCAAATGAAAGTTTTAGGGCACTTGGTTCAAAAACACGAGTCATTTTAAAATGAAAACAAAGACTATGGTATTGATTCAAAACTGAAAAACAGGAGATATTACAATAAGAAAACATAAGATTAGGGTTTCGATTAAAAGCATAAAGATAGGGGTTATTAAGAAAAGGAAACATAAGGTTCGTGCTTTGAACGAAAGATATTTGACTTTACGAAAGAAAAACAAAAATTTATTGTTTCGAACGATAGTTTTAGTGGTTTGATTAAAAACAAAATTAGACATTCCGAAAAGAAAACAAAGCATGAGGCTTTTGATTTAAAGTGTTGGAATAGACTTTGAGTCAAGTAGAGTAGGTGTTATAAAAAGAAAACACATGATCAAGACTTGATTAGAGAAAGGAGACACTTTCACAAGAAAACTTTAGATTAGGGTTTTCATTAAAAAATAACAGGAATTCGAAAATGGAAAGAAAGGGTTAGGGTTCTTGACTAAAAAACACGAGTCATTTAAAAATAAAAACAAAGACTATGGTATTGATACAAAACTGAAAATAGGAGAGATTACTATAAAAAAAATAATAAATAAGATTACCGTTTTGATTAAAAACATATAGACAGGAGTTATTAATAAAAGTAAACATAAGATTCGTGTTTCGAACGAAAGATATTAGACTTTACGAAAGAAAAAACAAAAGATTATTGTTTTGAAAGATAGGGTTATTGTTTTGATTAAAAACAAAACGAGACATTCCGAAAAGAAAACAAAGCATTAGGATTTTGATTTAAAGCGTAGGAATAGACTTTGATTCAAGTACAGCAGGTGTTACGAAAAGAAAAACATACGATCAAGATTTGATTAGAGAAATGTGACACTTTCATAAGAAAAATTAAGATTAGGGTTTTGATTTGAAAAATAACAGGAATTCGGAAAGGGAAAGAAAGGGTTAGTGTTGTTATTTCAAAAACACGAGTCATTTTGAAATGAAAACAAAGACTAGGGTTTTGATTCAAAACTGAATCAAAACTGAAAAATAAGAGAGATTACTATAGGAAATCATCAGATTATGGTTTTGATTGAAAACATATAGATAGGAGTTATTAACAAAAGGAAACATAAGATTCGTGTTTTGAACGAAAGATTGAAGCCTTTACGAAAGAAAAAGCAAAAGAATATTGTTGTGAAAGATAGGGTTAGTGTTTTGATTAAAAACAAAATGAGACATTCCGAAAAGAAAACAAAGCATTAGGATTTTGATTTAAATCGTAGGAATAGACTTTGATTCAAGTATAGCAGGTGTTACGAAAAGAAAACATACGATCAAGATTTGATTAGAGAAAGGTGACAGGAATTCGGAAAAGGAAAGAAAGGGTTAGGGTTCTTGGTTCAAAAACCAAATGAAAGTTTTAGGGCACTTGGTTCAAAAACACGAGTCATTTTAAAATGAAAACAAAGAATATGGTTTTGATTCAAAACTGAAAAACAGGAGATATTACAATAAGAAAACATAAGATTAGGGTTTTGATTAAAAGCATATAGATAGGGGTTATTAAGAAAAGGAAACATAAGGTTCGTGCTTTGAACGAAAGATATTTGACTTTACGAAAGAAAAACAAAAATTTATTGTTTCGAACGATAGTTTTAGTGTTTTGATTAAAAACAAAATTAGACATTCCGAAAAGAAAACAAAGCATGAGGCTTTTGATTTAAAGTGTTGGAATAGACTTTGAGTCAAGTAGAGTAGGTGTTATAAAAAGAAAACACATGATCAAGATTTGATTAGAGAAAGGAGACACTTTCAAAAGAAAACTTTAGATTAGGGTTTTCATTAAAAAATAACAGGAATTCGAAAATGGAAAGAAAGGGTTAGGGTTCTTGACTAAAAACACGAGTCATTTAAAAATAAAATCAAAGACTATGGTATTGATTCAAAACTGAAAGATTGGAGAGATTACTATAAAAAAATAAATAAATAAGATTACCGTTTTGATTAAAAACATATAGATAGGAGTTATTAATAAAAGTAAACATAAGATTCGTGTTTCGAACGAAAGATATTAGACTTTACGAAAGAAAAAACAAAAGATTATTGTTTTGAAAGATAGGGTTATTGTTTTGATTAAAAACAAAACGAGACATTCCGAAAAGAAAACAAAGCATTAGGATTTGATTTAAAGCGTAGGAATAGACTTTGATTCAAGTACAGCAGGTGTTACGAAAAGAAAAACATACGATCAAGATTTGATTAGAGAAATGTGACACTTTCATAAGAAAAATTAAGATTAGGGTTTTGATTTGAAAAATAACAGGAATTCGGAAAGGGAAAGAAAGGGTTAGTGTTGTTATTTTAAAAACACGAGTCATTTTAAAATGAAAACAAAGACTAGGGTTTTGATTCAAAACTAAAAAAATAAGAGAGATTACTATAGGAAATCATCAGATTATGGTTTTGATTGAAAACATATAGATAGGAGTTATTAACAAAAGGAAACATAAGATTCGTGTTTTGAACGAAAGATTGAAGCCTTTACGAAAGAAAAAGCAAAAGAATATTGTTGTGAAAGATAGGGTTAGTGTTTTGATTAAAAACAAAATGAGACATTCCGAAAAGAAAACAAAGCATTAGGATTTTGATTTAAATCGTAGGAATAGACTTTGATTCAAGTATAGCAGGTGTTACGAAAAGAAAACATACGATCAAGATTTGATTAGAGAAAGGTGACAGGAATTCAGAAAAGGAAAGAAAGGGTTAGGGTTATTGGTTCATAAACCAAATGAAAGTTTTAGGGCACTTGGTTCAAAAACACGATTCATTTTAAAATGAAAACAAAGAATAGGGTTTTGATTCAAATTTGAAAAACAGGAGATATTACAATAAGAAAACATAAGATTAGGGTTTTGATTAAAAGCATATAGATAGGGGTTATTAAGAAAAGGAAACATAAGGTTCGTGCTTTGAACGAAAGATATTTGACTTTACGAAAGAAAAACAAAAATTTATTGTTTCGAACGATAGTTTTAGCGTTTTGATTAAAAACAAAATTAGACATTCCGAAAAGAAAACAAAGCATGAGGCTTTTTATTTAAAGTGTTGGAATAGACTTTGATTCAAGTAGAGTAGGTGTTATAAAAAGAAAACACATGATCAAGATTTGATTAGAGAAAGGAGACACTTTCAAAAGAAAACTTTAGATTAGGGTTTTCATTAAAAATAACAGGAATTCGAAAATGGAAAGAAAGGGTTAGGGTTCCTGACTAAAAAACACGAGTCATTTAAAAATAAAAACAAAAACTATGGTATTGATTCAAAACTGAAAATAGGAGAGATTACAATAAAAAAAAATAATATTAGGATTTTGATTAAAAACATATAGATAGTAGTTATTAATAAAAGTAAACATAAGATTCGTGTTTCGAACAAAAGATATTAGACTTTACGAAAGAAAAAACAAAAGATTATTGTTTTGAAAGATAGGGTTACTGTTTTGATTAAAAACAAAATGAGGCATTACGAAAAGAAAACAAAGCATTAGGATTTTGATTTAAAGCGTAGGAATAGACTTTGATTCAAGTACAGCAGGTGTTACGAAAAGAAAACATACGATCAAGATTTGATTAGAGAAATGTGACACTTTCATAAGAAAAATTAAGATTAGGGTTTTGATTTGAAAAATAACAGGAATTCGAAAAGGGAAAGAAAGGGTTAGTGTTGTTATTTCAAAAACACGAGTCATTTTGAAATGAAAACAAAGACTAGGGTTTTGATTCAAAACTGAATCAAAACTGAAAAATAAGAGAGATTACTATAGGAAATCATCAGATTATGGTTTTGATTGAAACATATAGATAGGAGTTATTAACAAAAGGAATCATAAGATTCGTGTTTTGAACGAAAGATTGAAGCCTTTACGAAAGAAAAAGAAAAGAATATTGTTGTGAAAGATAGGGTTAGTGTTTTGATTAAAAACAAAATGAGACATTCCGAAAAGAAAACAAAGCATTAGGATTTTGATTTAAATCGTAGGAATAGACTTTGATTCAAGTATAGCAGGTGTTACGAAAAGAAAACATACGATCAAGATTTGATTAGAGAAAGATGACAGGAATTCGGAAAAGGAAAGAAAGCGTTAGGGTTCTTGGTTCAAAAACCAAATGAAAGTTTTAGGGCACTTGGTTCAAAAACACGAGTCATTTTAAAATGAAAACAAAGAATTGGGTTTTGATTCAAAACTGAAAAACAGGAGATATTACAATAAGAAAACATAAGATTAGGGTTTTGATTAAAAGCATATAGATAGGGGTTATTAAGAAAAGGAAACATAAGGTTCGTGCTTTGAACGAAAGATATTTGACTTTACGAAAGAAAAACAAAAATTTATTGTTTCGAACGATAGTTTTAGCGTTTTGATTAAAAACAAAATTAGACATTCCGAATAGAAAACATAGCATGAGGCTTTTGATTTAAAGTGTTGGAATAGACTTTGATTCAAGTAGAGTAGGTGTTATAAAAAGAAAACACATGATCAAGATTTTATTAGAGAAAGGAGACACTTTCAAAAGAAAACTTTAGATTAGGGTTTTCATTAAAAAATAACAGGAATTCGAAAATGGAAAGAAAGGGTTAGGGTTCTTGACTAAAAAACACGAGTCATTTAAAAATAAAAACAAAGACTATGGTATTGATACAAAACTGAAAATAGGAGAGATTACTATAAAAAAAAATAAGATTATGGTTTTGATTAAAAACATATAGATAGGAGTTATTAATAAAAGTAAACATAAGATTCGTGTTTCGAACGAAAGATATTAGACTTTAAGAAAGAAAAACAAAAGGTTATTGTTTTGAAAGATAGGGTTACTGTTTTGATTAAAAACAAAATGAGACATTCCGAAAAGAAAACAAAGCATTAGGATTTTGATTTAAAGCGTAGGAATAGACTTTGATTCAAGTACAGCAGGTGTTACGAAAAGAAAAACATACGATCAAGATTTGATTAGAGAAATGTGACACTTTCATAAGAAAAATTAAGATTAGGGTTTTGATTTGAAAAATAACAGGAATTCGGAAAGCGAAAGAAAGGGTTAGTGTTGTTATTTCAAAAACACGAGTCATTTTAAAATGAAAACAAAGACTATGGTTTTGATTCAAAACTGAATCAAAACTGAAAAATAAGAGAGATTACTATAGGAAATCATCAGATTATGGTTTTGATTGAAAACATATAGATAGGAGTTATTAACAAAATGAAACATAAGATTCGTGTTTTGAACGAAAGATTGAAGCCTTTACGAAGGAAAAAGCAAAAGAATATTGTTGTGAAAGATAGGGTTAGTGTTTTGATTAAAAACAAAATGAGACACTCCGAAAAGAAACCAAAGCATTAGGATTTTGATTTAAATCGTAGGAATAGAATTTGATTCAAGTATAGCAGGTGTTACGAAAAGAAAAAACATACGATCAAGATTTTATTAGAGAAAGGTGACAGGAATTCGGAAAAGGAAAGAAAGGGTTAGGGTTCTTGTTTCAAAAACCAAATGAAAGTTTTAGTGCACTTGGTTCAAAAACACGAGTCATTTTAAAATGAAAACAAAGAATAGGGTTTTGATTCAAAACTGAAAAAAAAAGAGATATTACAATAACAAAACATAAGATTATGGTTTTGATTAAAAGCATATAGATAGGGGTTATTAAGAAAAGGAAACATAAGGTTCGTGCTTTGAACGAAAGATATTTGACTTTACGAAAGAAAAACAAAAATTTATTGTTTCGAACGATAGTTTTAGTGTTTTGATTAAAAACAAAATTAGACATTCCGAATAGAAAACATAGCATGAGGCTTTTGATTTAAAGTGTTGGAATAGACTTTGATTCAAGTAGAGTAGGTGTTATAAAAAGAAAACACATGATCAAGATTTTATTAGAGAAAGGAGACACTTTCAAAAGAAAACTTTAGATTAGGGTTTTCATTAAAAAATAACAGGAATTCGAAAATGGAAAGAAAGGGTTAGGGTTCTTGACTAAAAAACACGAGTCATTTAAAAATAAAAACAAAGACTATGGTATTGATACAAAACTGAAAATAGGAGAGATTACTATAAAAAAAAAATAAGATTATGGTTTTGATTAAAAACATATAGATAGGAGTTATTAATAAAAGTAAACATAAGATTCGTGTTTCGAACGAAAAGATATTAGACTTTAAGAAAGAAAAACAAAAGGTTATTGTTTTGAAAGATAGGGTTACTGTTTTGATTAAAAACAAAATGAGACATTCCGAAAAGAAAACAAAGCATTAGGATTTTGATTTAAAGCGTAGGAATAGACTTTGATTCAAGTACAGCAGGTGTTACGAAAAGAAAAACATACGATCAAGATTTGATTATGGAAATGTGACACTTTCATAAGGAAAATTAAGATTAGGGTTTTGATTTGAAAAATAACAGGAATTCGGAAAGGGAGAGAAAGGGTTAGTGTTGTAATTTCAAAAACACGAGTCATTTTGAAATGAAAACAAAGACTAGGGTTTTGATTCAAAACTGAATCAAAGCTGAAAAATAAGAGAGATTACTATAGGAAATCATCAGATTATGGTTTTGATTGAAAACATATAGATAGGAGTTATTAACAAAAAGAAACATAAGATTCATGTTTTGAACGAAAGATTGAAGCCTTTACGAAAGAAGAAAGAAAAGAATATTGTTGTGAAAGATAGGGTTAGTGTTTTGATTAAAAACAAAATGAGACATTCCGAAAAGAAAACAAAGCATTAGGATTTTGATTTAAATCGTAGGAATAGACTTTGATTCAAGTATAACAGGTGTTACGAAAAGAAAACATACGATCAAGATTTGATTAGAGAAAGGTGACAGTAATTCGGAAAAGGAAAGAAAGCGTTAGGGTTCTTGGTTCAATAACCAAATGAAAGTTTTAGGGCACTTGGTTCAAAAACACAAGTCATTTTAAAATGAAAACAAAGAATAGGGTTTTGATTCAAAACTGAAAAACAGGAGATATTACAATAAGAAAACATAAGATTAGGGTTTGATTAAAAGAATATAGATAGGGGTTATTAAGAGAAGGAAACATAAGGTTCGTGCTTTGAACGAAAGATATTTGACTTTACGTAAGAAAAACAAAAATTTATTGTTTCGAACGATAGTTTTAGCGTTTTGATTAAAAACAAAATTAGACATTCTGAAAAGAAAACAAAGAATGAGGCTTTTGATTTAAACTGTTGGAATAGACTTTGATTCAAGTAGAGTAGGTGTTATAAAAAGAAAACACATGATCAAGATTTGATTAGAGAAAGGAGACACTTTCAAAAGAAAACTTTAGATTAGGGTTTTCATTAAAAAATAACAGGAATTCGAAAATGGAAAGAAAGGGTTAGGGTTCCTGACTAAAAACACGAGTCATTTAAAAATAAAATCAAAGACTATGGTATTGATTCAAGACTGAAAATAGGAGAGATTACTATAAAAAAAAAAATAAGATTAGGGTTTTGATTAAAAACATATAGATAGGAGTTATTAATAAAAGTAAACATAAGATTCGTGTTTCGAACGAAAGATATTAGACTTTAAGAAAGAAAAACAAAAGGTTATTGTTTTGAAAGATAGGGTTACTGTTTTGATTAAAAACAAAATGAGACATTCCGAAAAGAAAACAAAGCATTAGGATTTTGATTTAAAGCGTAGGAATAGACTTTGTTTCAAGTACAGCAGGTGTTACGAAAAGAAAAAACATACGATCAAGATTTGATTAGAGAAATGTGACACTTTCATAAGAAAAATTAAGATTAGGGTTTTGATTTGAAAAATAACAGGAATTCGAAAAGGGAAAGAAAGGGTTAGTGTTGTTATTTCAAAAACACGAGTCATTTTGAAATGAAAACAACGACTAGGGTTTTGATTCAAAACTGAATCAAAACTGAAAAATAAGAGAGATTACTATAGGAAATCATCAGATTATGGTTTTGATTGAAACATATAGATAGGAGTTATTAACAAAAGGAAACATAAGATTCGTGTTTTGAACGAAAGATTGAAGCCTTTACGAAAGAAAAAGAAAAGAATATTGTTGTGAAAGATATTGTTAGTGTTTTGATTAAAAACAAAATGAGACATTCCGAAAAGAAAACAAAGCATTAGGATTTTGATTTAAATCGTAGGAATAGACTTTGATTCAAGTATAGCAGGTGTTACGAAAAGAAAACATACGATCAAGATTTGATTAGAGAAAGATGACAGGAATTCGGAAAAGGAAAGAAAGCGTTAGGGTTCTTGGTTCAAAAACCAAATGAAAGTTTTAGGGCACTTGGTTCAAAAACACGAGTCATTTTAAAATGAAAACAAAGAATTGGGTTTTGATTCAAAACTGAAAAACAGGAGATATTACAATAAGAAAACATAAGATTAGGGTTTTGATTAAAAGCATATAGATAGGGTTTATTAAGAAAAGGAAACATAAGGTTCGTGCTTTGAACGAAAGATATTTGACTTTACGAAAGAAAAACAAAAATTTATTGTTTCGAACGATAGTTTTAGCGTTTTGATTAAAAACAAAATTAGACATTCCGAAAAGAAAACAAAGCATGAGGCTTTTTATTTAAAGTGTTGGAATAGACTTTGATTCAAGTAGAGTAGGTGTTATAAAAAGAAAACACATGATCAAGATTTGATTAGAGAAAGGAGACACTTTCACAAGAAAACTTTAGATTAGGGTTTTCATTAAAAATAACAGGAATTCGAAAATGGAAAGAAAGGGTTAGGGTTCTTGACTAAAAAACACGAGTCATTTAAAAGTAAAAACAAAGACTATGGTATTGATACAAAACTGAAAATAGGAGATATTACTATTAAAAAAAAATAAGATTATGGTTTTGATTAAAAACATATAGATAGGAGTTATTAATAAAAGTAAACATAAGATTCGTGTTTCGAACGAAAGATATTAGACTTTAAGAAAGAAAAACAAAAAGTAATTGTTTTGAAAGATAGGGTTACTGTTTTGATTAAAAACAAAATGAGACATTCCGAAAAGAAAACAAAGCATTAGGATTTTGATTTAAAGCGTAGGAATAGACTTTGATTCAAGTACAGCAGTTGTTACGAAAAGAAAAACATACGATCAAGATTTGATTAGAGAAATGTGACACTTTCATAAGAAAAATTAAGATTAGGGTTTTGATTTGAAAAATAACAGGAATTCGGAAAGGGAAAGAAAGGGTTAGTGTTGTAATTTCAAAAACACGAGTCATTTTGAAATGAAAACAAAGACTAGGGTTTTGATTCAAAACTGAATCAAAACTGAAAAATAAGAGAGATTAATATAGGAAATCATCAGATTATGGTTTTGATTGAAAACATATAGATAGGAGTTATTAACAAAAGGAAACATAAGATTCGTGTTTTGAACGAAAGATTGACGCCTTTAAGAAAGAAAAAAGAAAAGAATATTGTTGTGAAAGATAGGGTTAGAGTTTTGATTAAAAACAAAATGAGACATTCCGAAAAGAAAACAAAGCATTAGGATTTTGATTTAAATCGTAGGAATAGACTTTGATTCAAGTATAACAGGTGTTACGAAAAGAAAAAAACATACGATCAAGATTTGATTAGAGAAAGGTGACAGGAATTTGGAAAAGGAAAGAAAGCGTTAGGGTTCTTGGTTCAAAAACCAAATGAAAGTTTTAGGGCACTTGCTTCAAAAACACGAGTCATTTTAAAATGAAAACAAAGAATAGGGTTTTGATTCAAAACTGAAAAACAGGAGATATTACAATAAGAAAACATAAGATTAGGGTTTTGATTAAAAGAATATAGATAGGGGTTATTAAGAGAAGGAAACATAAGGTTCGTGCTTTGAACGAAAGATATTTGACTTTACGTAAGAAAAACAAAAATTTATTGTTTCGAACGATAGTTTTAGTGTTTTGATTAAAAAAAAAAATTAGACATTCCGAAAAAAAAACAAAGCATGAGGCTTTTCATTTAAAGTGTTGGAATAGACTTTGATTCAAGTAGAGTAGGTGTTATAAAAAGAAAACACATGATCAAGATTTGATTAGAGAAAGGAGACACTTTCACAAGAAAACTTTAGATTAGGGTTTTCATTAAAAAATAACAGGAATTCGAAAATGGAAAGAAAGGGTCAGGGTTCTTGACTAAAAAACACGAGTCATTTAAAAATAAAAACAAAGACTATGGTATTGATACAAGACTGAAAATAGGAGAGATTACTATAAAAAAAAAAATAAGATCATGGTTTTGATTAAAAACATATAGATAGGAGTTATTAATAAAAATAAACATAAGATTCTTATTTCGAACGAAAGATATTACACTTTAAGAAAGAAAAACAAAAGGTTATTGCTTTGAAAGATAGGGTTACTGTTTTGATTAAAAACAAAATGAGACATTCCGAAAAGAAAAACAAAGCATTGGGATTTTGATTTAAAGCGTAGGAATAGACTTTGATTCAAGTACAGCAGGTGTTACGAAAAGAAAAACATACGATCAAGATTTGATTAGAGAAATGTGACACTTTCATAAGAAAAATTAAGATTAGGGTTTTGATTTGAAAAATAACAGGAATTCGGAAAGGGAAAGAAAGGGTTAGTGTTGTAATTTCAAAAACACGAGTCATTTTGAAATGAAAACAAAGACTAGGGTTTTGATTCAAAACTGAATCAAAACTGAAAAATAAGAGAGATTACTATAGGAAATCATCAGATTATGGTTTTGATTGAAAACATATAGATAGGAGTTATTAACAAAAGTAAACATAAGATTCGTGTTCTGAACGAAAGATTGAAGCCTTTACGAAAGAAAAAAGAAAAGAATATTGTTGTGAAAGATAGGGTTAGTGTTTTGATTAAAAACAAAATGAGACATTCCGAAAAGAAAACAAAGCATTAGGATTTTGATTTAAATCGTAGGAATAGACTTTGATTCAAGTATAACAGGTGTTACGAAAAGAAAACATACGATCAAGATTTGATTAGAGAAAGGTGACAGGAATTCGGAAAAGGAAAGAAAGCGTTAGGGTTCTTGGTTCAAAAACCAAATGAAAGTTTTAGGGCACTTGGTTAAAAAACACGAGTCATTTTAAAATGAAAACAAAGAATATGGTTTTGATTCAAAACTGAAAAACAGGAGATATTACAATAAGAAAACATAAGATTAGGGTTTTGATTAAAAGAATATAGATAGGGGTTATTAAGAGAAGGAAACATAAGGTTCGTGCTTTGAACGAAAGATATTTGACTTTACGTAAGAAAAACAAAAATTTATTGTTTCGAACGATAGTTTTAGTGTTTTGATTAAAAAAAAAATTAGACATTCCGAAAAGAAAACAAAGCATGAGGCTTTTCATTTAAAGTGTTGGAATAGACTTTGATTCAAGTAGAGTAGGTGTTATAAAAAGAAAACACATGATCAAGATTTGATTAGAGAAAGGAGACACTTTCACAAGAAAACTTTAGATTAGGGTTTTCATTAAAAAATAACAGGAATTCGAAAATGGAAAGAAAGGGTCAGGGTTCTTGACTAAAAAACACGAGTCATTTAAAAATAAAAACAAAGACTATGGTATTGATACAAAACTGAAAATAGGAGAGATTACTATAAAAAAATAATAATAATAAGATTAGGATTTTGATTAAAAACATATAGATAGGAGTTATTAATAAAAGTAAACATAAGATTCGTGTTTCGAACGAAAGATATTAGACTTTACGAAAGAAAAAAATAAACGATTATTGTTTTAAAAGATAGGGTTACTGTTTTGATTAAAAACAAAACGAGACAATCCGAAAAGAAAACAAAACATTAGGATTTTGATTTAAAGCGTAGGAATAGACTTTGATTCAACTACAGCAGGTGTTACGAAAAGAAAAACAAACGATCAAGATTTGATTAGAGAAATGTGACACTTTCTTAAGAAAAATTAAGATTAGGGTTTTGATTTGAAAAATAACAGGAATTCGGAAAGGGAAAGAAAGGGTTAGTGTTGTTATTTCAAAAACACGAGTCATTTTAAAATGAAAACAAAGACTAGGGTTTTGATTCAAAACTGACTCAAAACTGAAAAATAAGAGAGATTACTATAGGAAATCATCAGATTATGGTTTTGATTGAAAACATATGGATAGGAATTATTAACAAAAGGAAACATAAGATTCGTGTTTTGAACGAAAGATTGAAGCCTTTACGAAAGAAAAAGCAAAAGAATATTGTTGTGAAAGATAGGTTAGTTTTTTGATTAAAAACAAAATGAGACATTCCGAAAAGAAAACAAAGCATTAGGATTTTGATTTAAATCGTAGGAATAGAATTTGATTCAAGTATAACAGGTGTTACGAAAAGAAAACATACGATCAAGATTTGATTAGAGAAAGGTGACAGGAATTCGGAAAAGGAAAGAAAGCGTTAGGGTTCTTGGTTCAAAAACCAAATGAAAGTTTTAGGGCACTTGGTTAAAAAACACGAGTCATTTTAAAATGAAAACAAAGAATATGGTTTTGATTCAAAACTGAAAAACAGGAGATATTACAATAAGAAAACATAAGATTAGGGTTTTGATTAAAAGAATATAGATAGGGGTTATTAAGAGAAGGAAACATAAGGTTCGTGCTTTGAACGAAAGATATTTGACTTTACGTAAGAAAAACAAAAATTTATTGTTTCGAACGATAGTTTTAGTGTTTTGATTAAAAAAAAAATTAGACATTCCGAAAAGAAAACAAAGCATGAGGCTTTTCATTTAAAGTGTTGGAATAGACTTTGATTCAAGTAGAGTAGGTGTTATAAAAAGAAAACACATGATCAAGATTTGATTAGAGAAAGGAGACACTTTCACAAGAAAACTTTAGATTAGGGTTTTCATTAAAAAATAACAGGAATTCGAAAATGGAAAGAAAGGGTCAGGGTTCTTGACTAAAAAACACGAGTCATTTAAAAATAAAAACAAAGACTATGGTATTGATACAAAACTAAAATAGGAGAGATTACTATAAAAAAAATAATAATAATAAGATTAGGATTTTGATTAAAAACATATAGATAGGAGTTATTAATAAAAGTAAACATAAGATTCGTGTTTCGAACGAAAGATATTAGACTTTACGAAAGAAAAAAATAAACGATTATTGTTTTAAAAGATAGGGTTACTGTTTTGATTAAAAACAAAACGAGACAATCCGAAAAGAAAACAAAACATTAGGATTTTGATTTAAAGCGTAGGAATAGACTTTGATTCAACTACAGCAGGTGTTACGAAAAGAAAAACAAACGATCAAGATTTGATTAGAGAAATGTGACACTTTCTTAAGAAAAATTAAGATTAGGGTTTTGATTTGAAAAATAACAGGAATTCGGAAAGGGAAAGAAAGGGTTAGTGTTGTTATTTCAAAAACACGAGTCATTTTAAAATGAAAACAAAGACTAGGGTTTTGATTCAAAACTGACTCAAAACTGAAAAATAAGAGAGATTACTATAGGAAATCATCAGATTATGGTTTTGATTGAAAACATATGGATAGGAATTATTAACAAAAGGAAACATAAGATTCGTGTTTTGAACGAAAGATTGAAGCCTTTACGAAAGAAAAAGCAAAAGAATATTGTTGTGAAAGATAGGTTAGTTTTTTGATTAAAAACAAAATGAGACATTCCGAAAAGAAAACAAAGCATTAGGATTTTGATTTAAATCGTAGGAATAGAATTTGATTCAAGTATAGCAGGTGTTACGAAAAGAAAACATACGATCAAGATTTGATTAGAGAAAGGTGACAGGAATTCGGAAAAGGAAAGAAAGGGTTAGGGTTCTTGGTTCAAAAAGCAAATGAAAGTTTTAGTGCACTTGGTTCAAAAACACGAGTCATTTTAAAATGAAAACAAAGAATAGGGTTTTGATTCAAAACTGAAAAACAGGATATATTACGATAAGAAAACATAAGATTAGGGTTTTGATTAAAACATATAGATAGGGGTTATTAAGAAAAGGAAACATAAGGTTGTTGCTTTGAACGAAAGATATTTGACTTTACGAAAGAAAAACAAAAATTTATTGTTTCGAACGATAGTTTTAGTGTTTTGATTAAAAACAAAATTAGACATTCCGAAAAGAAAACAAAGCATGAGGCTTTTGATTTAAAGTATTGGAATAGACTTTGATTCAAGTAGAGTAGGTGTTATAAAAAGAAAACACATGATCAAGATTTGATTAGAGAAAGGAGACACTTTCACAAGAAAACTTTATATTATGGTTTTCATTAAAAAATAACAGGAATTCGAAAATGGAAAGAAAGGGTTAGGGTTCTTGACTAAAAAACACGAGTCATTTAAAAATAAAAACAAAGACTATGGTATTGATACAAAACTGAAAATAGGAGAGATTACTATAAAAAAAAAATAAGATTATGGTTTTGATTAAAAACATATAGATAGGAGTTATAAATAAAAGTAAACATAAGATTCGTGTTTCGAACGAAAGATATTAGACTTTAAGAAAGAAAAACAAAAGGTTATTGTTTTGAAAGATAGGGTTACTGTTTTGATTAAAAACAAAATGAGACATTCCGAAAAGAAAACGAAGCATTAGGATTTTGATTTAAAGCGTAGGAATAGACTTTGATTCAAGTACAGCAGGTGTTACGAAAAGAAAAACATACGATCAAGATTTGATTAGAGAAATGTGACACTTTCATAAGAAAAATTAAGATTAGGGTTTTGATTTCAAAAATAACAGGAATTCGGAAAGGGAAAGAATGGGTTAGTGTTGTAATTTCAAAAACACGAGTCATTTTGAAATGAAAACAAAGACTAGGGTTTTGATTCAAAACTGAATCAAAACTGAAAAATAAGAGAGATTACTATAGGAAATCATCAGATTATGGTTCTGATTGAAAACATATAGATAGGAGTTATTAACAATAGGAAACATAAGATTCGTGTTTTGAACGAAAGATTGAAGCCTTTACGAAAGAAAAAGCAAAAGAATATTGTTGTGAAAGATAGGGTTAGTGTTTTGATTAAAACAAAATGAGACATTCCGAAAAGAAAACAAAGCATTAGGATTTTGATTTAAATCGTAGGAATAGACTTTGATTCAAGTATAGCAGGTGTTACGAAAAGAAAACATACGATCAAGATTTGATTAAAGAAAGGTGACAGGAATTAGGAAAAGGAAAGAAAGCTTTAGGGTTCTTGGTTCAAAAACCAAATGAAAGTTTTAGGGCACTTGGTTCAAAAACACGAGTCATTTTTAAATTAAAACAAAGAATAGGGTTTCGATTCAAAACTGAAAAAAAAGAGTTATTACAATAAGAAAACATAAGATTAGGGTTTTGATTAAAAGTATATAGATAGGGGTTATTAAGAAAAGGAAACATAAGGTTCGTGCTTTGAATGAAAGATATTTGACTTTACGAAAGAAAAACAAAAATTTATTGTTTCGAACGATAGTTTTAGTGTTTTGATTAAAAACAAAATTAGACATTCGGAAAAGAAAACATAGCATGAGGCTTTTGATTTAAAGTGTTGGAATAGACTTTGATTCAAGTAGAGTAGGTGTTATAAAAAGAAAACACATGATCAAGATTTTATTAGAGAAAGAAGACACTTTCAAAAGAAAACTTTAGATTAGGGTTTTCATTAAAAAATAACAGGAATTCGAAAATGGAAAGAAAGGGTTAGGGTTCTTGACTAAAAAACACGAGTCATTTAAAAATAAAAACAAAGACTATGGTATTGATACAAAACTGAAAATAGGAGAGATTACTATAAAAAAAAAAATAAGATTATGGTTTTGATTAAAAACATATAGATAGGAGTTATTAATAAAAGTAAACATAAGATTCGTGTTTCGAACGAAAGATATTAGACTTTAAGAAAGAAAAACAAAAGGTTATTGCTTTGAAAGATAGGGTTACTGTTTTGATTAAAAACAAAATGAGACATTCCGAAAAGAAAACAAAGCATTAGGATTTTGATTTAAAGCGTAGGAATAGACTTTGATTCAAGTACAGCAGGTGTTACGAAAAGAAAAACATACGATCAAGATTTGATTAGAGAAATGTGACACTTTCATAAGAAAAATTAAGATTAGGGTTTTGATTTGAAAAATAACAGAAATTCGGAAAGGGAAAGAAAGGGTTAGTGTTGTAATTTCAAAAACACGAGTCATTTTGAAATGAAAACAAAGACTAGGGTTTTGATTCAAAACTTAATCAAAACTGAAAAATAAGAGAGATTACTATAGGAAATCATCAGATTATGGTTTTGATTGAAAACATATAGATAGTAGTTATTAACAAAAGTAAACATAAGATTCGTATTTTGAACGAAAGATTGAAGCCTTTACGAAAGAAAAAAGAAAAGAATATTGTTGTGAAAGATAGGGTTAGTGTTTTGATTAAAAACAAAATGAGACATTCCGAAAAGAAAACAAAGCATTAGGATTTTGATTTAAATCGTAGGAATAGACTTTGATTCAAGTATAACAGTTGTTACGAAAAGAAAACATACGATCAAGATTTGATTAGAGAAAGGTGACATTAATTCGGAAAAGGAAAGAAAGCGTTAGGGTTCTTGGTTCAAAAACCAAATGAAAGTTTTAGGGCACTTGCTTCAAAAACACGAGTCATTTTAAAATGAAAACAAAGAATAGGGTTTTGATTCAAAACTGAAAAACAGGAGATATTACAATAAGAAAACATAAGATTAGGGTTTTGATTAAAAGAATATATATAGGGGTTATTAAGAGAAGGAAACATAAGGTTCGTGCTTTGAACGAAAGATATTTGACTTTACGTAAGAAAAACAAAAATTTATTGTTTCGAACGATAGTTTTAGTGTTTTGATTAAAAAAAAAAATTAGACATTCCGAAAAGAAAACAAAGCATGAGGCTTTTCATTTAAAGTGTTGGAATAGACTTTGATTCAAGTAGAGTAGGTGTTATAAAAAGAAAACACATGATCAAGATTTGATTAGAGAAAGGAGACACTTTCACAAGAAAACTTTAGATTAGGGTTTTCATTAAAAAATAACAGGAATTCGAAAATGGAAAGAAAGGGTCAGGGTTCTTGACTAAAAAACACGAGTCATTTAAAAATAAAAACAAAGACTATGGTATTGATACAAAACTGAAAATAGGAGAGATTACTATAAAAAAAATAATAATAATAAGATTAGGATTTTTATTAAAAACATATAGATAGGAGTTATTAATAAAAGTAAACATAAGATTCGTGTTTCGAACGAAAGATATTAGACTTTACGAAAGAAAAATAAAAGATTATTGTTTTAAAAGATAGGGTTCCTGTTTTGATTAAAAACAAAACGAGACAATCCGAAAAGAAAACAAAGCATTAGGATTTTGATTTAAAGCGTAGGAATAGACTTTGATTCAAGTACAGCAGGTGTTACGAAAAGAAAAACATACGATCAAGATTTGATTAGAGAAATGTGACACTTTCTTAAGAAAAATTAAGATTAGGGTTTTGATTTGAAAAATAACAGGAATTCGGAAAGGGAAAGAAAGGGTTAGTGTTGTTATTTCAAAAACACGAGTCATTTTAAAATGAAAACAAAGACTAGGGTTTTGATTCAAAACTGAATCAAAACTGAAAAAAAAGAGAGATTACTATAGGAAATCATCAGATTATGGTTTTGATTGAAAACATACAGATAGGAATTATTAACAAAAGGAAACATAAGATTCGTGTTTTGAACGAAAGATTGAAGCCTTTACGAAAGAAAAAGCAAAAGAATATTGTTGTGAAGGATAGGGTTAGTGTTTTGATTAAAAACAAAATAAGACATTCCGAAAAGAAAACAAAGCATTAGGATTTTGATTTAAATCGTAGGAATAGAATTTGATTCAAGTATAGCAGGTGTTACGAAAAGAAAACATACGATCAAGATTTGATTAGAGAAAGGTGACAGGAATTCGGAAAAGGAAAGAAAAGGGTTAGGGTTCTTGGTTCAAAAACCAAATGAAAGTTTTAGTGCACTTGGTTCAAAAACACGAGTCATTTTAAAATGAAAACAAAGAATAGGTTTTTGATTCAAAACTGAAAAACAGGAGATATTACAATAAGAAAACATAAGATTAGGGTTTTGATTAAAAGCATATAGATAGGGGTTATTAAGAAAAGGAAACATAAGGTTCCTGCTTTGAACGAAAGATATTTGACTTTACGAAAGAAAAACAAAAATTTATTGTTTCGAACGATAGTTTTAGTGTTTTGATTAAAAACAAAATTAGACATTCCGAAAAGAAAACAAAGCATGAGGCTTTTGATTTAAAGTCTTGGAATAGACTTTGATTCAAGTTGAGTAGGTGTTATAAAAAGAAAACACATGATCAAGATTTGATTAGAGAAAGGAGACACTTTCACAAGAAAACTTTAGATTAGGGTTTTCATTAAAAAATAACAGGAATTTGAAAATGGAAAGAAAGGGTTAGGGTTCTTGACTGAAAAACATGAGTCATTTGAAAATAAAAACAAAGACTATGGTATTGATACAAAACTGAAAATAGGAGAGATTACTATAAAAAAAAAATAAGATTACGGTTTTGATTAAAAACATATAGATAGCAGTTATTAATAAAAGTAAACATAAGATTCGTGTTTCGAACGAAAGATATTAGACTTTACGAAAGAAAAAACAAAAGATTATTGTTTTGAAAGATAGGGTTACTGTTTTGATTAAAAACAAAACGAGACATTCCGAAAAGAAAACAAAGCATTAGAATTTTGATTTAAAGCGTAAGAATAAACTTTGATTCAAGTACAGCAGGTGTTACGAAAAGAAAAACATACGATCAAGATTTGATTAGAGAAATGTGACACTTTCATAAGAAAAATTAAGATTAGGGTTTTGATTTGAAAAATAACAGGAATTCGGAAATGGAAAGAAAGGGTTGGTGTTGTAATTTCAAAAACACGAGTCATTTTGAAATGAAAACAAAGACTAGGGTTTTGATTCAAAAATGAATCAAAACTGAAAAATAAGAGAGATTACTATAGGAAATCATCAGATTATGGTTTTGATTGAAAACATATAGATAGGAGTTATTAACAAAAGGAAACATAAGATTCGTGTTTTGAACGAAAGATTGAAGCCTTTACGAAAGAAAAAAGAAAAGAATATTGTTGTGAAAGATAGGGTTAGTGTTTTGATTAAAAACAAAATGAGACATTCCGAAAAGAAAACAAAGCATTAGGATTTTGATTTAAATCGTAGGAATAGACTTTGATTCAAGTATAACAGGTGTTACGAAAAGAAAACATACGATCAAGATTTGATTAAAGAAAGGTGACAGGAATTCGGAAAAGGAAAGAAAGCGTTAGGGTTCTTGGTTCAAAACCCAAATGAAAGTTTTAGGGCACTTGGTTCAAAAACACGAGTCATTTTAAAATGAAAACAAAGAATAGGGTTTTGATTCAAAACTGAAAAACAGGAGATATTACAATAAGAAAACATAAGATTAGGGTTTTGATTAAAAGAATATAGATAGGGGTTATTAAGAGAAGGAAACATAAGGTTCGTGTTTTGAACGAAAGATATTTGACTTTACGTAAGAAAAACAAAAATTTACTGTTTCGAACGATAGTTTTAGTGTTTTGATTAAAAAAAAAATTACACATTCCGAAAAGAAAGAAAGCATGAGTCTTTTCATTTAAAGTGTTGGAATAGACTTTGATTCAAGTAGAGTAGGTGTTATAAAAAGAAAACACATGATCAAGATTTGATTAGAGAAAGGAGACACTTTCACAAGAAAACTTTAGATTAGGGTTTTCATTAAAAAATAACAGGAATTTGAAAATGGAAAAAAAGGGTCAGGGTTCTTGACTAAAAAACACGAGTCATTTAAAAATAAAAACAAAGACTATGGTATTGATACAAAACTGAAAATAGGAGAGATTACTATAAAAAAAAATAATAACGATAAGATTAGGATTTTGATTAAAAACATATAGATAGGAGTTATTAATAACAGTAAACATAAGATTCGTGTTTCGAACGAAAGATATTAGACTTTACGAAAGAAAAAATAAAAGATTATTGTTTTAAAAGATAGGGTTACTGTTTTGATTAAAAACAAAACGAGACAATCCGAAAAGAAAACAAAGCATTAGGATTTTGATTTAAAGCGTAGGAATAGACTTTGATTCAAGTACAGCAGGTGTTACGAAAAGAAAAACATACGATCAACACTTTATTAGAGAAATGTGACACTTTCTTAAGAAAAATTAAGATTAGGGTTTTGATTTGAAAAATAACAGGAATTCGGAAAGGGAAAGAAAGGGTTAGTGTTGTTATTTCAAAAACACGAGTCATTTTAAAATGAAAACAAAGACTAGGGTTTTGATTCAAAACTGAATCAAAACTGAAAAATAAGAGAGATTACTATAGGAAATCATCAGATTATGGTTTTGATTGAAAACATATGGATAGGAATTATTAACAAAAGGAAACATAAGATTCGTGTTTTGAACGAAAGATTGAAGCCTTTACGAAAGAAAAAGCAAAAGAATATTGTTGTGAAAAATAGGGTTAGTGTTTTGATTAAAAACAAAATGAGACATTCCGAAAAGAAAACAAAGCATTAGGATTTTGATTTAAATCGTAGGAATAGAATTTGATTCAAGTATCGCAGGTGTTACGAAAAGAAAACATACGATCAAGATTTGATTAGAGAAAGGTGACAGGAATTTGGAAAAGGAAAGAAAGGGGTAGGGTTCTTGGTTCAAAAACCAAATGAAAGTTTTAGTGCACTTGGTTCAAAAACACGAGTCATTTTAAAATGAAAACAAAGAATAGGGTTTTGATTCAAAACTGAAAAACAGGAGATATTACGATAAGAAAACATAAGATTAGGGTTTTGATTAAAAGCATATAGATAGGGGTTATTAAGAAAAGGAAACATAAGGTTCGTGCTTTGAACGAAAGATATTTGACTTTACGAAAGAAAAACAAAAATTTATTGTTTTGAATGATAGTTTTAGTGTTTTGATTAAAAACAAAATTAGACATTCCGAAAAGAAAACAAAGCATGAGGCTTTTGATTTAAAGTGTTGGAATAGACTTTGATTCAAGTAGAGTAGGTGTTATAAAAAGAAAACACATGATCAAGATTTGATTAGAGAAAGGAGACACTTTCACAAGAAAACTTTAGATTAGGGTTTTCATTAAAAAATAACAGGAATTCGAAAATGGAAAGAAAGGGTTAGGTTTCTTGACTAAAAAACACGAGTCATTTAAAAATAAAAACAAAGACTATGGTATTGATACAAGACTGATAATAGGAGAGATTACTATAAAAAAAAAAAATAAGATTAGGGTTTTGATTAAAAACATATAGATAGGAGTTATTAATAAAAGTAAACATAAGATTCGTGTTTCGAACGAAAGATATTAGACTTTAAGAAAGAAAAATAAAAGGTTATTGCTTTGAAAGATAGGGTTACTGTTTTGATTAAAAACAAAATGAGACATTCCGAAAAGAAAACAAAGCATTAGGATTTTGATTTAAAGCGTAGGAATAGACTTTGATTCAAGTACAGCAGGTGTTACGAAAAGAAAAACATACGATCAAGATTTGATTAGAGAAATGTGACACTTTCATAAGAAAAATTAAGATTAGGGTTTTGATTTGAAAAATAACAGGAATTCGGAAAGGGAAAGAAAGGGTTAGTGTTGTAATTTCAAAAACACGAGTCATTTTCAAATGAAAACAAAGACTAGGTTTTGATTCAAAACTGAATCAAAACTGAAAAATAAGAGAGATTACTATAGGAAATCATCAGATTATGGTTTTGATTGAAAACATATAGATAGGAGTTATTAACAATAGGAAACATAAGATTCGTGTTTTGAACGAAAGATTGAAGCCTTTACGAAAGAAAAAGCAAAAGAATATTGTTGTGAAAGATAGGGTTAGTGTTTTGATTAAAACAAAATGAGACATTCCGAAAAGAAAACAAAGCATTAGGATTTTGATTTAAATCGTAGGAATAGACTTTGATTCAAGTATAACAGGTGTTACGAAAAGAAAACATACGATCAAGATTTGATTAGAGAAAGGTGACAGGAATTCGGAAAAGGAAAGAAAGCGTTAGGGTTCTTGGTTCAAAAACCAAATGAAAGTTTTAGGGCACTTGGTTCAAAAACACGAGTCATTTTAAAATGAAAACAAAGAATAGGGTTTTGATTCAAAACTGAAAAACAGGAGATATTACAATAAGAAAACATAAGATTAGGGTTTTGATTAAAAGAATATAGATAGGGGTTATTAAGAGAAGGAAACATAAGGTTCGTGCTTTGAACGAAAGATATTTGACTTTACGTAAGAAAAACAAAAATTTATTGTTTCGAACGATAGTTTTAGTGTTTTGATTAAAAAAAAAAATTAGACATTCCGAAAAGAAAACAAAGCATGAGGCTTTTCATTTAAAGTGTTGGAATAGACTTTGATTTAAGTAGAGTAGGTGTTATAAAAAGAAAACACATGATCAAGATTTGATTAGAGAAAGGAGACACTTTCACAAGAAAACTTTAGATTAGGGTTTTCATTAAAAAATAACAGGAATTCGAAAATGGAAAGAAAGGGTCAGGGTTCTTGACTAAAAAACACGAGTCATTTAAAAATAAAAACAAAGACTATGGTATTGATACAAAACTGAAAATAGGAGAGATTACTATAAAAAAAATAAGATTAGGATTTTGATTAAAAACATATAGATAGGAGTTATTAATAAAAGTAAACATAAGATTCGTGTTTCGAACGAAAGATATTAGACTTTACGAAAGAAAAAACAAAAGATTATTGTTTTGAAAGATAGGGTTACTGTTTTGATTAAAAACAAAATGAGACATTCCGAAAAGAAAACAAAGCATTAGGATTTTGATTTAAAGCGTAGGAATAGACTTTGATTCAAGTACAGCAGGTGTTACGAAAAGAAAAACATACGATCAAGATTTGATTAGAGAAATGTGACACTTTCATAAGAAAAATTAAGATTAGGGTTTTGATTTGAAAAATAACAGGAATTCGGAAAGGGAAAGAAAGGGTTAGTGTTGTTATTTCAAAAACACGAGTCATTTTAAAATGAAAACAAAGACTAGGGTTTTGATTCAAAACTGAATCAAAACTGAAAAATAAGAGAGATTACTATAGGAAATCATCAGATTATGGTTTTGATTGAAAACATATAGATAGGAGTTATTAACAAAAGGAAACATAAGATTCGTGTTTTGAACGAAAGATTGAAGCCTTTACGAAAGAAAAAACAAAAGAATATTGTTGTGAAAGATAGGGTTAGTGTTTTGATTAAAAACAAAATGAGACATTCCGAAAAGAAAACAAAGCATTAGGATTTTGATTTAAATCGTAGGAATAGACTTTGATTCAAGTATAGCAGGTGTTACGAAAAGAAAACATACGATCAAGATTTGATTAGAGAAAGGTGACAGGAATTCGGAAAAGGAAAGAAAGGGTTAGGGTTCTTGGTTCAAAAACCAAATGAAAGTTTTAGGGCACTTGGTTCAAAAACACGAGTCATTTTAAAATGAAAACAAAGAATAGGGTTTTGATTCAAAACTGAAAAACAGGAGATATTACAATAAGAAAACATAAGATTAGGGTTTTGATTAAAAGCATATAGATAGGGGTTATTAAGAAAAGGAAACATAAGGTTCGTGCTTTGAACGAAAGATATTTGACTTTACGAAAGAAAAACAAAAATTTATTGTTTCGAACTATAGTTTTGATGTTTTGATTAACAACAAAATTAGACATTCAGAAAAGAAAACAAAGCATGAGGTTTTTGATTTAAAGTGTTGGAATAGACTTTGATTCAAGTAGAGTATGTGTTATAAACAGAAAACACATGATCAAGATTTGATTAGAGAAAGGAGACACTTTCACAAGAAAACTTTAGATTAGGGTTTTCATTAAAAAATAACAGGAATTCGAAAATGGAAAGAAAGGGTCAGGGTTCTTGAATAAAAAACACAAGTCATTTAAAATTAAAAACAAAGACTATGGTATTGATTACAAACTGAAAATAGGAGAGATTACTATAAAAAAAAATAATAATAATAAGATTAGGGTTTTGATTAAAAACATATAGATAGGAGTTATTAATAAAAGTAAACATAAGATTCGTATTTCGAACGAAAGATATTAGACTTTATGAAAGAAAAAACAAAAGATTATTGTTTTGAAAGATAGGGTTACTGTTTTGATTAAAAACAAAACGAGATATTCCGAAAAGAAAACAAAGCATTAGGATTTTGATTTAAAGCGTAAGAATAGACTTTGATTCAAGTACAGCAGGTGTTACGAAAAGAAAAACATACGATCAAGATTTGATTAGAGAAATGTGACACTTTCATAAGAAAAATTAAGATTAGGGTTTTGATTTGAAAAATAACAGGAATTCGGAAAGGGAAAGAAATGGTTAGTGTTGTTATTTCAAAAACACGAGTCATTTTGAAATGAAAACAAACACTGGGGTTTTGATTCAAAAATGAATCAAAACTGAAAAATAAGAGAGATTACTATAGGAAATCATCATATTATGGTTTTGATTGAAGACATATAGATAGGAGTTATTAACAAAAGGAAACATAAGATTCGTGTTTTGAACGAAAGATTGAAGCCTTTACGAAAGAAAAAAAAAAGAATATTATTGTGAAAGATAGGGTTAGTGTTTTGATTAAAAACAAAATGAGACATTCCGAAAAGAAAACAAAGCATTAGGATTTTAATTTAAATCGTAGGAATAGACTTTGATTCAATTATAGCAGGTGTTACGAAAAGGAAACATACGATCAAGATTTGATTAGAGAAAGGTGACAGGAATTCGGAAAAGGAAAGAAAGGGTTAGGGTTCTTGGTTCAAAAACCAAATGAAAGTTTTAGGGCACTTGGTTAAAAAACACGAGTCATTTTAAAATGAAAACAAAGAATAGGGTTTTGATTCAAAACTGAAAAACAGGAGATATTACAATAAGAAAACATAAGATTAGGGTTTTGATTAAAAGCATATAGATAGGGGTTATTAAGAAAAGGAAACATAAGGTTCGTGCTTTGAACGAAAGATATTTGACTTTACGAAAGAAAAACAAAAATTTATTGTTTCGAACGATAGTTTTAGCGTTTTGATTAAAAACAAAATTAGACATTGCGAAAATAAAACAAAGCATGAGGCTTTTGATTTAAAGTGTTGGAATAGACTTTGATTCAAGTAGAGTAGGTGTTATAAACAGAAAACACATGATCAAGATTTGATTAGAGAAAGGAGACACTTTCACAAGAAAACTTTAGATTAGGGTTTTCATTAAAAAATAACAGGAATTTGAAAATGGAAAGAAAGGGTTAGGGTTCTTGACTAAAAAACATGAGTCATTTAAAAATAAAAACAAAGACTATGGTATTGATACAAAACTGAAAATAGGAGAGATTACTATAAAAAAAAAAAAATAAGATTACGGTTTTGATTAAAAACATATAGATAGCAGTTATTAATAAAAGTAAACATAAGATTCGTGTTTCGAACGAAAGATATTAGACTTTACGAAAGAAAAAACAAAAGATTATTGTTTTGAAAGATAGGGTTACTGTTTTGATTAAAAACAAAACGAGACATTCCGAAAAGAAAACAAAGCATTAGGATTTTGATTTAAAGCGTAAGAATAGACTTTGATTCAAGTACAGCAGGTGTTACGAAAAGAAAAACATACGATCAAGATTTGATTAGAGAAATGTGACACTTTCATAAGAAAAATTAAGATTAGGGTTTTGATTTGAAAAATAACAGGAATTCGGAAAGGGAAAGAAATGGTTAGTGTTGTTATTTCAAAAACACGAGTCATTTTGAAATGAAAACAAAGACTGGGGTTTTGATTCAAAACTGAATCAAAACTGAAAAATAAGAGAGATTAGTATAGGAAATCATCATATTATGGTTTTGATTGAAGACATATAGATAGGAGTTATTAACAAAAGGAAACATAAGATTCGTGTTTTGAACGAAAGATTGAAGCTTTTACGAAAGAAAAAAAAAAGAATATTGTTGTGAAAGATAGGGTTAGTGTTTTGATTAAAAACAAAATGAGACATTCCGAAAAGAAAACAAAGCATTAGGATTTTGATTTAAATCGTAGGAATAGACTTTGATTCAAGTATAGCAGGTGTTACGAAAAGAAAACATACGATCAAGATTTGATTAGAGAAAGGTGACAGGAATTCGGAAAAGGAAAGAAAGGGTTAGGGTTCTTGGTTCAAAAACCAAATGAAAGTTTTAGGGCACTTGGTTAAAAAACACGAGTCATTTTAAAATGAAAACAAAGAATAGGGTTTTGATTCAAAACTGAAAAACAGGAGATATTACAATAAGAAAACATAAGATTAGGGTTTTGATTAAAAGCATATAGATAGGGGTTATTAAGAAAAGGAAACATAAGGTTCGTGCTTTGAACGAAAGATATTTGACTTTACGAAAGAAAAACAAAAATTTATTGTTTCGAACGATAGTTTTAGCGTTTTGATTAAAAACAAAATTAGACATTGCGAAAATAAAACAAAGCATGAGGCTTTTGATTTAAAGTGTTGGAATAGACTTTGATTCAAGTAGAGTAGGTGTTATAAACAGAAAACACATGATCAAGATTTGATTAGAGAAAGGAGACACTTTCACAAGAAAACTTTAGATTAGGGTTTTCATTAAAAAATAACAGGAATTTGAAAATGGAAAGAAAGGGTTAGGGTTCTTGACTAAAAAACATGAGTCATTTAAAAATAAAAACAAAGACTATGGTATTGATACAAAACTGAAAATAGGAGAGATTACTATAAAAAAAAAAAATAAGATTACGGTTTTGATTAAAAACATATAGATAGCAGTTATTAATAAAAGTAAACATAAGATTCGTGTTTCGAACGAAAGATATTAGACTTTACGAAAGAAAAAACAAAAGATTATTGTTTTGAAAGATAGGGTTACTGTTTTGATTAAAAACAAAACGAGACATTCCGAAAAGAAAACAAAGCATTAGGATTTTGATTTAAAGCGTAAGAATAGACTTTGATTCAAGTACAGCAGGTGTTACGAAAAGAAAAACATACGATCAAGATTTGATTAGAGAAATGTGACACTTTCATAAGAAAAATTAAGATTAGGGTTTTGATTTGAAAAATAACAGGAATTCGGAAAGGGAAAGAAATGGTTAGTGTTGTTATTTCAAAAAGACGAGTCATTTTGAAATGAAAACAAAGACTGGGGTTTTGATTCAAAACTGAATCAAAACTGAAAAATAAGAGAGTATAGTATAGGAAATCATCATATTATGGTTTTGATTGAAGACATATAGATAGGAGTTATTAACAAAAGGAAACATAAGATTCGTGTTTTGAACGAAAGATTGAAGCTTTACGAAAGAAAAAAAAAAGAATATTGTTGTGAAAGATAGGGTTAGTGTTTTGATTAAAAACAAAATGAGACATTCCGAAAAGAAAACAAAGCATTAGGATTTTGATTTAAATCGTAGGAATAGACTTTGATTCAAGTATAGCAGGTGTTACGAAAAGAAAACATACGATCAAGATTTGATTAGAGAAAGGTGACAGGAATTCGGAAAAGGAAAGGAAGGGTTAGAGTTCTTGGTTCAAAAACCAAATGAAAGTTTTAGGGCACTTGGTTCAAAAACACGAGTCATTTTAAAATGAAAACAAAGAATAGGGTTTTGATTCAAAACAGAAAAACAGGAAATATTACAATAAGAAAACATAAGATTCGGGTTTTGATTAAAAGCATATAGATAGGGGTTATTAAGAAAAGGAAACATAAGGTTCGTGCTTTGAACGAAAGATATTTGACTTTACGAAAGAAAAACAAAAATTTATTGTTTCGAACGATAGTTTTAGTGTTTTGATTAAAAAAAAAATTAGACATTGCGAAAATAAAACAAAGCATGAGGCTTTTGATTTAAAGTGTTGGAATAGACTTTGATTCAAGTAGAGTAGGTGTTATAAACAGAAAACACATGATCAATATTTGATTAGAGAAAGGAGACACTTTCACAAGAAAACTTTAGATTAGGGTTTTCATTAAAAAATAACAGGAATTTGAAAATGGAAAGAAAGGGTTAGGGTTCTTGACTAAAAAACATGAGTCATTTAAAAATAAAAACAAAGACTATGGTATTGATACAAAACTGAAAATAGGAGAGATTACTATAAACAAAAAAAATAAGATTACGGTTTTGATTAAAAACATATAGATAGCAGTTATTAATAAAAGTAAACATAAGATTCGTGTTTCGAACGAAAGATATTAGACTTTACGAAAGAAAAAACAAAAGATTATTGTTTTGAAAGATAGGGTTACTGTTTTGATTAAAAATAAAACGAGACATTGCGAAAAGAAAACAAAGCATTAGGATTTTGATTTAAAGCGTAGGAATAGACTTTGATTCATGTACAGTAGGTGTTACGAAAAGAAAAACATACGATCAAGATTTGATTAGAGAAATGTGACACTTTCATAAGAAAAATTAAGATTAGGGTTTTGATTTGAAAAATAACAGGAATTCGGAAAGGGAAAGAAAGGGTTAGTGTTGTTATTTCAAAAACATGAGTCATGTTGAAATAAAAACAAAGACTGGGGTTTTGATTCAAAATTGAATCAAAACTGAAAAATAAGAGAGATTAGTATAGGAAATCATCAGATTATGGTTTTGATTGAAAACATATAGATAGGAGTTATTAACAAAAGGAAACATAAGATTCGTGTTTGGAACGAAAGATTGAAGCCTTTACGAAAGAAAAAAACAAAAGAATATTGTTGTGAAAGATAGGGTTAGTGTTTTGATTAAAAACAAAATGAGACATTCAGAAAAGAAAACAAAGCATTAGGATTTTGATTTAAATCGTAGGAATAGACTTTGATTCAAGTATAGCAGGTGTTACGAAAAAAAACAAACGATCAAGATTTGATTAGAGAAAGGTGACAGGAATTCGGAAAAGGAAAGGAAGGGTTAGCGTTCTTGGTTCAAAAACCAAATGAAAGTTTTAGGGCACTTGGTTTAAAAACACGAGTCATTTTAAAATGAAAACAAAGAATAGGGTTTTGATTCAAAACAGAAAAACAGGAAATATTACAATAAGAAAACATAAGATTCGGGTTTTGATTAAAAGCATATAGATAGAGGTTATTACGAAAAGGAAACATAAGGTTCGTGCTTTGAACGAAAGATATTTGACTTTACGAAAGAAAAACAAAAATTTATTGTTTCGAACGATAGTTTTAGCGTTTTGATTAAAAACAAAATTAGACATTCCGAAAAGAAAACAAAGCATGAGGCTTTTGATTTAAAGTGTTGGAATAGACTTTGATTCAAGTAGAGTAGGTGTTATGAAAAGAAAACACATGATCAAGATTTGATTAGAGAAAGGAGACACTTTCACAAGAAAACTTTAGATTAGGGTTTTCATTAAAAAATAACAGGAATTTGAAAATAGAAAGAAAGGGTCAGTGTTCTTGAATAAAAAACACGAGTCATTTAAAAATAAAAACAAAGACTATGGTATTGATTCAAAACTGAAAATAGGAGAGATTACTATAAAAAATAATAATAATAATAATAAGATTAGGGTTTTGATTAAAAACATATAGATAGGAGTTATTAATAAAAGTAAACATAAGATTCATGTTTCGAGCGAAAGATATTAGACTTTACGAAAGAAAAAACAAAAGATTATTGTTTTGAAAGATTGGGTTACTGTTTTGATTAAAAACAAAACGAGACATTGCGAAAAGAAAACAAAGCATTAGGATTTTGATTTAAAGTGTAGGAATAGACTTTGATTCAAGTACAGCAGGTGTTACGAAAAGAAAAACATACGATCAAGATTTGATTAGAGAAATGTGACACTTTCATAAGAAAAATTAAGATTAGGGTTTTGATTTGAAAATAACAGGAATTCGGAAAGGGAAAGAAAGGGTTAGTGTTGTTATTTCAAAAACACGAGTCATTTTGAAATGAAACCAAAGACTAGGGTTTTGATTCAAAACTGAATCAAAACTGAAAAATAAGTGAGATTAGTGTAGGAAATCATCAGATTATTGTTTTGATCGAAAACATATAGATAGGAGTTATTAACAAAAGGAAACATAAGATTCGTGTTTTGAACGAAAGATTGAAGCCTTTACGAAAGAAAAAAAACAAAAGAATATTGTTGTGAAAGATAGGGTTAGTGTTTTGATTAAAAACAAAATGAGACATTCCGAAAAGAAAACAAAGCATTAGGATTTTGATTTAAATCGTAGGAATAGACTTTGATTCACGTATAGCAGGTGTTACAAAAAGAAAACATACGATCAAGATTTGATTAGAGAAAGGTGACAAGAATTCGGAAAAGGAAAGAAAGGGTTAGGGTTCTTGCTTCAAAAACCAAATGAAAGTTTTAGGGCAATTGGTTCAAAAACACGAGTCATTTTAAAATGAAAACAAAGAATAGGGTTTTGATTCAAAACTGAAAAACAAGAGATATTACAATAAGAAAACATAAGATTAGGGTTTTGATTAAAAGCATATAGATAGGGGTTATTAAGAAAAGGAAACATAAGGTTCGTGCTTTGAACGAAAGATATTTGACTTTACAAAAGAAAAACAAAAATTTATTGTTACGAACGATAGTTTTAGCGTTTTGATTAAAAACAAAATTAGACATTCTGAAAAGAAAACAAAGCAAGAAGCTTTGGATTTAAAGTGTTGGAATAGACTTTGATTCAAGTAGAGTAGGTGTTATGAAAAGAAAACACATGATCAAGATATGATTAGAGAAAGGAGACACTTTCACAAGAAAACTTTAGATTATGGTTTTCATTAAAAAATAACAGGAATTCGAAAATGGAAAGAAAGGGTCAGGGTTCTTACTAAAAAACACGAGTCATTTAAAAATAAAAACAAAGACTATGGTATTGATACAAAACTGAAAATAGGAGAGATTACTATAAAAAAAAAATAATAATAATAAGATTAGGATTTTGATTAAAAACATATAGATAGGAGTTATTAATAAAAGTAAACATAAGATTCGTGTTTCGAACGAAAGATATTAGACTTTACGAAAGAAAAAACAAAAGATTATTGTTTTGAAAGATAGGGTTACTGTTTTGATTAAAAACAAAACGAGACATTCCGAAAAGAAAACAAAGCATTAGGATTTTGATTTAAAGCGTAGGAATAGACTTTGATTCAAGTACAGCAGGTGTTACGAAAAGAAAAACATACGATCAAGATTTGATTAGAGAAATGTGACACTTTCATAAGAAAAAACAAAAATTTATTGTTTCGAACGATAGTTTTAGTGTTTTGATTAAAAACAAAATTAGAGATTCCGAAAAGAAATCAAAGCATCAGGGTTTTGATTTAAAGTGTTGGAATAGACTTTGATTCAAGTAGAGTAGGTGTTATAAAAAGAAAGAAAGCACAAGATTTATGAAGCTCTTGCTAAGTTTCTTTACATGATTTTCTCTAGGCCTTCCTATTTCTGTTATGGAAATAAGTGCTAAGAATATGGAGTACTGGTATGAGACTTTTTTTGAGTGAATCTCTATGATGCTTGGTCCCTAAGACAATTGGAATAATATTGTTCTTATATCAAGATAATAGAGACTAATTCCTATGATGCTTGGTCCCTAAGACAGTTGAAACACTACTGATCTTATATCAAGATAATGGGATCAAATTTTATGATAAGGACCTCTCTTCTTTTTCCAACTTTTCTTTTGATGCAGATGGATAAGAAGAATTTTCCTTTAGAACCTACCCTAAAACCGCCTATCTTCCCCATGAAAACAAAGCATTAGGATTTTGATTTAAAGCATAGGAATAGACTTTGATTCAAGTATAGCAGGTGTTACGACAAGAAAACATACGATCACGATTTGATTAGAGAAATGTGACACTTTCATAAGAAAAATTAAGATTAGGGTTTTGATTTGAAAAATAACAGGAATTCAGAAATGGAAAGAAAGGGTTAGTGTTGTTATTTCAAAAACACGAGTCATTTTAAAATGAAAATAAAGACTAGGGTTTTGATTCAAAACTGAAAAATAGGAGGTATAATCATAAGAAATCATAAGATTAGGGTTTTGATTAAAAACATATAGATAGGAGTTATTAAGAAGAGGAAACATAAGGTTCATGTTTTCAATACAAGATATCAGACTATTTTATGAAAGAAAAACAAAAAATTGTTGTTTTCAACGATAGGGTTAGTGTTTTGATTAAAAACCAAATAAGACATTCTGAAAAGAAAACAAAGTATTATGGTTTTGATTTAAAGCGTAGGAATAGACTTTGATTCAAGTATAGCAGGTGTTATCAAAAGAAAACACAAGATAAAGATTTGACTAAAGAAAGGTGACACGTTCACAAGAAAACTTAAGAATAGGGTTTTGATTAAAGAATAACAGGAATTCGGAAAGTGAATGAAAGGGTCGGGGTTCTTGGCTCAAAAACACGAGTCATTTGAAAATTAAACAAAGACTAGGGCTTTGATTCAAAACTGAAAAATAAGAGAGATTACTATAAGAAATCATCAGATTATGGTTTTGATTAAAAACATATAGATAGGAGTTATTAATAAAAGGAAACATAAGATTCGTGTTTTGAACGAAAGATTGAAGCCTTTACGAAAGAAAAAACAAAAGAATATTGTTGTGAAAGATAGGGTTAGTGTTTTGATTAAAAACAAAATGAGACATTCCGAAAAGAAAACAAAGCATTAGGATTTTGATTTAAATCGTAGGAATAGACTTTGATTCAAGTATAGCAGGTGTTACGAAAAGAAAACATACGATCAAGATTTGATTAGAGAAAGGTGACAGGAATTCGGAAAAGGAAAGAAAGGGTTAGGGTTCTTGGTTCAAAAACCAAATGAAAGTTTTAGGGCTCTTGGTTCAAAAATACGAGTTATTTTAAAATGAAAACAAAGAATAGGGTTTTGATTCAAAACTGAAAAATAGGAGATATTACAATAAGAATACATAAGATTGGGGTTTTGATTAAAAACATATAGATAGGTGGTGTTTCCATGATAGAGATATTGCTCCATATGGTAAAACGTTGGCAGTAAGTCACTAGCAATTCACTTCATTCCTAACTTTTATTGTCAATCTGAATCAATAAACCAGTATTTTGTTTCTAGGAATCAAATGCAAACTTAGATGAAATAATCGAGCTCGCTGCTGAACTTCAGAAGGTATTACTACTGATAAATTGATATTAATTGATAAAAAAACCGCGTACCTTATTTAGCATGTTTGTTTTTCGGCTTTGATATCCTTCACAGGGAACTAAAATCCTGCCATTATGGGGCACTACTCAGTTGTTCATGCATCCAAGGTACATGCATGGAGCTGCTACCAGTTATGAATGATCCTTCCTGATGATTTCTCATGATATTTCAGAAAAAATTACTTCCCAAAATATCCCTGGATAGTCCAAAACTTAATATTTCTCATAATCTCAAAAAAATTTACTTCACCAAATGTTCCCTTATAGTTCAAAACTAAAGATTTCTCATAATATCTCTGACAAAATTTACTCTCAAATATCCCTCTACAGTCAAAATGTTACTTCTCAAAGTACACCTACAAAGTCAAAGTTGAATTCCAATCATTAGATTTGTCACAATATCTCATAAAAAATTTTACCTCCCTGAATAGTCCTAGATAGTCAAAATCAAATTTCATCCCAGTAAAAATTTTCTCCCAAAATACCCCTGCACGATCAAAATCAAAACCCAAACATTAGAGTTCCACACTATCATTGCCCCTAAGAAATAGGTACAACACATGTAACAGGGATTTTGAAGAATCTTCCTTTCCTAATCTGTTTACATGCATTTCATGCGGACTTCTTGCAGCTCTGAATTAGGAGCATACGCATATGCTGCGGCTCAAGTCAAGAAAGCCATGGAGGTGCTTAATTTAGACACCAACTGTAATTCTATTGTGCTTGTATTTGCAGCTTGTCAATTCGTATCACTACTAAGTTTTTTCTTCAGGTCACACACTATCTAGGAGGAGAAAATTTAGTCTTTTGGGGTAGGAGAGAAAGTTATCAGACTCTTCTAAATATGAAAAGAGAGCTTGATCACCTGGTATGAATTTCTTCAACTCCTCACTCTTGGCCTTGTGCATGAAATCATCTCCAAATATGAATAATATCATACTTTGCAGGCGAGATTTCTTCAAGCAACTGTTGACTGGAAGAAGAAGATTGGATTCAATGGTAAGCATAATATAATGCATAGAGAATTAGAAGGATGATGAAACTGATGCAAATATGAAATTTTAGCTTGACTTATTATTTTTTTTTTCTAAATATAAATATGACTTCAATCTTGCTTCCGTTTGGTTTTAAGGGACTCTCCTCATAGAACCTAAACCTCAGGAACCTACCAAGCATCAGTATGTGTTGTTTCTGTAAAACTAGGTGAGATGTTCACTTGATGCCATTAAATTTATCTAATTGCTGTTTTTTTATGTTCAGATATGACTGGGATGCTGCAACCACATTATCTTTCCTACAAAAGTATGGCTTTCAAGTATTCTCATCTGGCACTTGCTCTTTGATTCAAATTTTCCGAAACCACATTAAATTACCTACATTATCTTTCAGTGTATCAAAACACATGTAATAGTTTAAGAACAACTCTATGGTAAAACTATGATAAGTTATAGAAATTGCAATGGTTTTTCAAAAAATGAGTAATTAATAAGAATCTAAAACTATCTACCAAGGATTTAACTCAAATTTTAACAAAATGATGTTCTATAATTAATGCAAGCTAACTTGTGTTCTTCTCCCTATGCAGGAGAATTCAAACTAAACATTGAGTGCAACCATGCTACTCTGTCTAGTCATAGGTAAGTCCTGGTTAAAGGTATCAAATTCTCAAGTTTCTTCTAATCTAAGACTCTAAAATAAGACAAAACTTTGACAGCAACAAGGGACCTAGATTTATGAACTCTGCAGCTGCCATCATGAGCTTGAAACTGCGAGAATAAATGGCTTGCTTGGTAAAATTGATGCAAATACTGGTGATCCTCAGATTAGTATACAGCTTCACATTATTAAATTCCATAGGATGATTCATAATCAGAAATAGTTACAAGGAAAGGTAAAACCACAGACCTGATCCCTTGCATTTGCTGGAACAGGTTGGGATACAGATCAGTTCCTTACAAACATAGGAGAGGCAACTTTGATCATGCTAAGTGTAATTAGGAACGTACGTCAACCTACCTTATACCTTGTTAGGTGCTAAAAACAAGTTAGCTTTCTAATTTAATTGTTGATTCCTCCATTACCAGGAAGGACTTGCACCAGGAGGTTTCAACTTCGATGCTAAGTTGTAGGTTCTATTGCATTTTCTGTCTCTCCTATTGGTTTTACATAATAAACCCAACTTGGAACTCATGGAGAATTCTTTGGGTGCTATGCATGTTAGAATGACGAATCTTGTTATTCTATTTTATTAGACAGGAGAAGAGAGAGTATTGATGTTACGGATATGTTCATTGCTCACATTTCGGGAATGGATACACTAGTACGAGGACTCCGAAATGCTGCCAAACTGATTGAAGTAAAGGCGCATGTCTTTTCCATAAAATTTTTAACCTGAATCAAATTCTAAAACTTAACTCTTCTGGTATGGTCAAGATGGTACTCTGGATGAGCTCATTAGAAAGCGCTACAAGAGCTTTGATTCTGAAATTGGGTCTCAGATTGAGGCATGAATTTCTAAACACTGCTTTATATATCCTTTCTCTTTTTACTTGATTTGCATTCGCAAACCTAAATCTAACTTTACACGATCCATCCATGTTGAGATCTTTTTGGATAAACCCTTTTATTTAGTGCCATTCACCAGCCATTGTTCTGTTCAATGCCTAAGTAAAAGATATCTATATATCGATGCCATTGTAGGGACATGATTCAAATAAATTTTTGTTATTAGCAAGGGTATTAGCACCACTAGTTTCTTTCATAAATGGTTATTAAGCAAAATGATGGGGGCATAATAATAACGTAGTCTATTTTCTTTCCCAATTAGTGGTCATTTACATACTCTATAGGTTTATCCTGACATGGGTTGCTATAATATGAAATCAGGAGAAAATAATAACTTGATGTGTGGGGTACTTTTGTAAAAAAAAAAAAAAGAAAAAAAAATGATGAAGGATGAGTGAAAAAGAGAGGAAAATTTAAGGATGAGTAAAAAAATGAGGGAAAAAAAAAGAAAAGGGAAAAATGAGAGATGAGTAAAAAAAAAGAGGGAAAAAAAAGAGAAAAATGAAGGAGGAGTGAAAAAAATTGAAGAGGAAAAAATAAAGCAGTAAAAATGAAGAGGGAAAATGAAGAAAAAATGAGAGATGGGGGAAAAAGGAAAAGAGAGAAAAAAGAAAAAAAATGATGAAGGTGAGTGAAAAAAATGAAGAGGGGGAAATGAGAAAAAATAAGAGATGGGAAAAAAAAGGAGAAAAGGGGAAAAAAGAGAAAAAAAAATGAACCTCCAATTAAGAAACAAGTGTGAATAAGAAACAAATGAAGAAACACAAAATTATTTATTTATTTTTTTTTGTTGATTTCAAAGAGCACATGATTACATAATCATGAGCGAAAATGCAAAAATATTAAGAGAGCTATTTTTTTATTATGCTTTTCAATTTTTTTTTTTTTTTTGACTTGGCTGACGCTCTTGACTGCACTAAAAATAAAACATGTCAGAAGACCCTTTAACATCGGTGACAGTGGCTTTCTTCAATTTTTTAGCAGTGCTTGCATCTTGACACATTGCATAACTTTTAAGCTGCGGCCACTCTACATTGATGAGTTGCCTACTTGATCATCTTCATTTCTTTTATTGCTGAAGACTTTGGCCCTTTGTGCTTGTAAAATCTTCAGCTCTCTGACTTGTGAAACTCCTCAAATCTTTGACTTCTTTGTATCTTAAGACTTCAGAGTTGCATTTGTCATTTAGGTCTTGACTCTTCAATGCTTGTAAGTTTTGACCTTTAAATTTTCAAGTCGTGGACTTCAATATGATTAAGTCATTAACTTGACAATTTTGATTTATTTTGTAAAATGAATCTCAAGTTGTAATAATGAGCTTGATTCCCGTAAGCTAGGTCATCAATTGAGTTCTCCATTTCATTTTTGACGAAAAAGACCTCACAATGAGCTTCAAGAAAATCTCTATCAACATTTTTATGAGTGTTGACAAGAGATTTTTTTTTTTTGTGAAATTTTCATTTTTTGATTCTTCCTTACACTTCAAGAATAGATTTTTTTTATTTGTGGAATTTTCATTTTTTTTACTCTTCCTTTCACTTCATAAATTTTTTTACTTCAAGAAGAGAGATTTTTTTTTTTTTTGAAATTTCCATTTTACTCTTCCTTTCACTTTAATGAGTGTCAAAAGACCTCAAAGCGAGCTCAAACGAGATTTTATAAAAAATTTCATTTTACTCTTCATTTCACTCCAATGAGTGTCAAAAAAACCTCAAAGTGAATTCAGAGAAGATTTTGGAGAGATTTTAATTTTTTTACATAGAAAATTTCTTTTACCCCCAAAAGTGTCAAGAATTCAAGGGATATAGAAAATTTCCTTCATCCTCAATAGTGTCAAGATCTCAAGGTTGGTGTTAGAGGAAATTTTAAAAAAATTTCTTTCACCCCTAAGAGTGTCAAGACCTAAAGGTTGGTATTAGAAAATTCTTAAAAAATTTCTTTCACCTCCAAGAGTATCAAAAACCTCAAGGTTGGTGTTAGAGAAAATTTTTAGAAAATTTCTTTCACCCCCACGAGTGTCAAAGACCTCAAAGTTGGTGTTAGAGAAAATTTTTAGAAAATTTCTTTCACCCCCACGAGTGTCAAAAACCTCAAAGTTGGTGTTAGAGAAAATTTTTAGAAAATTTCTTTCACCCCCAAGAGTGTTAAAGACCTCAAAGTTGGTGTTAGAGAAAATTTTTAGAAAATTTCTTTCACCCCCAAGAGTGTCAAAGACCTCAAAGTTGGTGTTAGAGAAAATTTTTAGAAAATTTCTTTCACCCCCAAAAGTGTCAAGACCTCAAGGTTGGTGTTATAGAAAATTTTTAGAAAATTTCTTTCACCCCCAAAAGTGTCAAAGACCTCAAGGTTGGTGTTATAGAAAAGTTTTAGAAAATATCTCCCCCCCCCCCCCACCCCCCCACGAGGCCCCACGAGTGTCAAAGACCTCAAGGTTTGTGTTATAGAAAATTCTTAGAAAATTTTTTTCACCCCCAAAAGTGTGAAAGACCTCAAAGTTGGTGTTAGATAAAATTCTTAGAAAATTTTTTCACCCCTAAGAGTGTCAAAGACCTCAAGGTTGTTATATAAAATTCTTAGAAAATTTTTTTCACCCCCAAGAGTATCAAGACCTCAAGGTTGGTGTTATAGAAAATTCTTAAAAAATTTCTTTCACCCCAAGAGTGTCAAGACCTCAAGGTTGGTGTTATAAAAATTTCTTAGAAAATTTCTTTCACCCCCAAGGCTGTCAAAGACCTCAAAATTTGTGTTATAAAATTCTTAGAAAATTTTTTGACACTCTTGTGTTGTTGTTAGAAAAATCTTAGAAAATTTCTTTCACCCCCCAAGAGTGTCAAGATCTCAAGGCTGGCTCCAAGAAGATTCTCATTTTTTCTCAAGGAGAGGTTCTACAAAAGAAAATTACGGAAATACCCTCACTCCTTCATCCATCATCATTTTTTTCTGTTACTTCACTCATCCTTCATTCTTTTTTCCTCATTTTTCCCCTTCAATTTTTTTCATTTTTCCCTTCTTCATTTTTTTCACTCACCCTTTATCATTTTTTTCTCTTTTTTTTTTCCATCTTCACCTTTTTTTTTTCCATCTCTCATTTTTTCTCATTTCCCCCTCTTCATTGTTTTTCACTCACCCTTCATCATTTTTTTCTTTTTTCCCTCTTCTCCTTTTTCCCCATCTCACATTTTTTCCTCATTTTCCGTTCTTCATTTTTACTTCTTTATTTTTTCCTCTTTAATTTTTTTCAATCCTCCTTCATTTTTCTCTCATTTTTTTTTTACAAAAGTACCCCACACATCAAGTCATTATTTTCTCCTGATTTCATATTATAGCAACCCATGTCATTTTTTCACATCAACCCTTGATTTTTTTAATTTTATTTTTTATGAAAGTTCAAAATTTATTCAATCAGATCCTTCAAAACTTCACTTTTTTCATATCCCCCTCCCCTCTTTCTTTCTTTTTTTTTTTTTTTTTTTTGCAAACAAAACCATTTTTGATAACTTTTGCAAATGAACCAGGGTTTCCTTTTCCTACCATCTTTTTTTTACTTCAACCCTCGAACTTTATATATATTCTTTCCTTCTTCTTTTTTTGAGGCTCGAAGATCCTAGGATAAACTCGTTATTATTATGCCCCCATCATTTTGCTTAATAACCATTCATGAAAGAAACTAGTGGTGCTAATACCCTTGCCAATAACACAAATTTATTTGAATCATGTCCCTACAATGGCATCGATATATAGATATTTTTTTACTTAGGCATTGAACAGAACAATGGCTGGTGAATGGCACTAAATAAAAGGGTTTATCCAAAAAGATCTCAACATGGATGAATTGTGTAAAGTTAGATTTAGGTTTGCGAATGCAAATCAAATAAAAAGAGAAAGGATATATAAAGCAGTGTTTAGATCTAAATTCATGCCTCAATATGAGGATAAAGGCGTCTGTATGCACATAGGAAAAAGAAATAAAATGTGCAAACACTGCACAAGGCACAATAGATGGTATTGCATACAAATTGGAGAGCAAAAATATAGTATGCATGATAATGAGAGATTGAATAATGGCATTGATTGAATGTAAAAATAAATGGGTCCCATAAGATTCATGGTTCATTTCACATTCGGATGATGGCTATATGAGACATGGGCAAGGATCTTTCATGCATTCATACTAATAATGTTTCATGAACCAATGCATGGCATGGCATGGATCAATAAAAAAGAATGAAAGAAACGGGTCCCACTCAAGATTGCACTCATAACCCATGATAATCATCCATACATACTTCACGTTTTATAAAACTATGCAATAAACATCATTTTGCTATATCTCATAGAGAAAATTGTACCTTTTCTCTTAATTTTTTTTTCTCAACTGCTTCTTGTCTCCTCCACCGTGTGCTTTATCAATCACCCCTCTCCCTCTCTCTCTCTCGAATTTTCTTCCCTCTTTTTTTCTTTTACAAAAAGAAACTCTCTGTCTTTGCTCCTTCCTCCTCACTTCTTCTCTGAGCCCTCTTCTTCTTCTCCAAAAAACAAAGATCTCTTTTTCTTCCCCTTTCTCAAAAAATTCTCTCATTCTTTTTTTTTTTTCTTCTTTTCTATTCTTTTTTTCTTTTTGTCTTCTCCCCATGATATGGGAGATTTATTTTTTTCAAATTTCAATTTTTTATAAATTCAAAATCCTTTCTTATCCATTTTTTATTTCTTTTTTTTAATCTCAAAATATATTCTCACTCATTTCTTTTTTTTTAATTTTAAATTTTAAATTTTTTTTTACGTGGGAATTTATAACGTGACACTTTTATATTTATTTATTTATTCATTTTTTTCATTTTGGCCCTTCCCACATCTTTTTATTCGATTCTTCTTTTTCTTCATTCTTTTTTTTTCTTTTTTCTTTTTTATTCAAAGTCCATATAAACACTATGGTTCCACAACAATGCGGAAGAGAAGAAAAAAAAGGAGAGGAGAAGCTTGGAGAAGAAGAAGAGAATCAATCCAATTTCCATTCTGACTTCATTAGCATAGGAGTATTTTTATACCCAGTTCGAGCCTGAGACTGTCAAAAATCACCACAGGTCATGTTACATTGTATCTCCTTGAAATTCAAAAAATTACATTGTAATGAACTAATGCTATTTTAATAAATTTTTGAACTAATCTGAATCAAAGCTTTCATGACATTATTATTAAAAAAGAACAAAAGGACAAATAATTTTTACATCAATATTCACCAAATGTAACACTAACACTAAGGTTGCTTTCTTTTGCCCCATTTTTCTGTTTCTTTTTTTTCATGTGAGCCTAAATTTCAATTTTTTTATTTTTTTGAAGGGCCATCATTTTAACTAATAAAAAAAAGAAAAAAAAAAACCTAAAGACGCCCATGAGTGATGCATCAATGAATCATAGCACTTCTTATGAATGAATAAATCAATTACAAACCAAAGATGCTCAAATATTAGCTAAATAAGAAACAAAATCAGATGAAAACCAAGGAATACAAACAAACACATCCAAATTGAGATTGAATGGTCATCAAAGACCCAAACTATGGGAATTCAGCGAGAAAACATCAATCTATAAAAATATTTCAAATGACAACACATCCAAAATTGCCAATCCTTTTAATTAATGAAAATCTGGGGATCTATAACTCTATTTTGATTCCAAATCACGCTTTCAATAAGATAAAAACAAGGAATTCATACCGAAGGTCGCATGATGCCTTGGAGCTGATGCCTGAGCGAACTTCGAAAGGAGCGGTGGTAGTGGTGCAAATGAAAAAGTGCTTTTTTTCATATATACCCTGAAAAAATTTGTAATTACATATATGGCAGTATAAACAAAATCTTTTTGTGAAAACACCCCTATACAATAATTATAAGTAAATTGTCATTCTGCATTCAAATATATAATTCTTTTTTCATAAAATACTGAAATATAATTTTCCATTCAAATATAATTCCAGTAAATTTTCATATTTTTTAGGTAAATTTTTTTAAGGTTTAATTCTCCGTATTCAAATGTAATTCTTTTGAATAAAATGCTTATATATATATATATATATAATAGGATATGTAAAACGCCTGCAATTAATAATAGCATATATAGGATGTGTTTATTTGAGGACATTTGTAGAATGCCCGCAGTCAACAATAGTAACAACCGAGGAGAGAGAGAGAGAGAGAGAAACGGGTGGTGGATGGGTGGGTGTTGGGTTTCAGTTAAAAAAATAATAATATTATGCGTCCCAAGTCAAATCCGTTGAATTTGAATTGGATGGCGATATGTGAATGTTCAAAAATCTACAAATGTTCTTAGAGGATACATCCTCACATATATCAAAATCTACGATGTTAACAAAGTTCATTATAAGTTTATAAATTTTATCAAAACATTTATCTTAGTCACTACAATAAAATAATATTAGTTTATGTTTATTTTAATCAGAAAATGTTCATTTTTCCCCAACTACTATATATCATTGATAGTGTCACATTTTTATTCTTTATTATTTTTTTTTGTAACAAATAGGATATAAACACCCTTTTCTTCCCAAGTTTAAAAGAAGTCAGAGAGACGTGCACAGATGTGGAACAAGTTCAATAAGTATCTATATGCTCACCTTATGTGAGTTTTTGGGGTTCGATCTCATATCTTCCCCGAAATAAATACCCGATATAAGAGACCCGGTACTATTAAACAAAGAGACTATTGGTGCCTCGTAGTTTGTATATAGTTTTCAATTTAGTTAAGTTGCTATCAGATGACTAAAATTAACAAACTTATATTAATTTAAAATATTTATATCATTTTAGAATAAAATAATATTAATCTAATTAAAAGACAAAAGTGGAAATATTTATATAGTTTATATAATTATAGAAGGAAATGGTTTTTTAAATTGAATTTTCAATATAAAAATTTCAATATCATTTAGACTTTCATCTAAATGTATATTTATTTAACTTAGATGACTAAGTGTTGTGCAAGAAGGCAATAGTGTACCAAAATTATAATTGGGTACCAAAATGGTAATCGGGACCCTGCCTTGCAAACCATACTTGAACTAGGACATCTAAGATATCAACTAAACACTTTTAACAAACCAATGAACACTTCATTGCTATGGTGTTATTAAATTAATAAATAAAAGAAATAAAATAAATCGATAGGTATATAGTTGTTGGTGTATGGGCTCGATCCACTAGGATGAAACTTTTAGGTGTTCTTTGTTTGCAAGGTTTGGACTGGGAATGGATTGGGAATGTGCCCAATGCAGTGTTTGGTAGGTACTCATGTGAAAGTATCTTAAATGTGAAAGTTTTGATATCTTTTAACTTTATCTCTTACTTCTGCCTTCTGATCAAATTAACTGCGTAAGAGGAGGTTGCTCTTGAACTTCACGCAAGTCAGGTTACATTGAAACTTGTGGATTTTTTGGTTCTAGCAGAAACATGTTTGATGCTCAGATTATGCTAATATTTTTTCCCCCTTTTTCAAGGGTCCCTGTTGATGTGAACCATGGCTTTAGTGTAGATTTTGTGAGGAAGAGTACTAGTTTTGTTCAGATGCAAAGGGCAATGAAAACCTTTGCTGTGGATGAAACCAATGTCAGTGGGTAAGCTATGAGCTACTTGCAATGCTAATACATTTTGTTGTTAATGACTTGCAGGATAGTGAGTTCATTATGTTGTAATTATTTCTTGTTGTAGTTCCACGTATATAGTGTTTTTTGTAGCAAGTAATTGAGAGATTGTATTCTCAGTTTGCTTCTCAGATCACTGAATTGTTTAGCCAGTTTTGTAGAACAACACCCCTAGTGTTGTACATTTCAATTGGTACCCTGGGATTATATTAACAACCTTTACACTTTCTAGCCCTTTTATTCTACCATAGTTCCCTAATTTCTGTGTTTATTATAATGCTTTCCAACTGTTCTATACTCATAACTGAATTTCAGGTTCCATTTGGAGATATTAGTTATTTATAATTGCTAGATTGCTTATGTAATGCTGATTTTCTTTCTTACAGGTATATATACCATCACTTATTAGGGCATGAAGTTGAACTTCAAGTAGTCCGTAATACACTCCCACGGCATTTTGGTGCCCCTAGCCTTCCTGAATTAAATACGTCCCAGGTATGATTTGTCCTATTAAAAAAGCAAGTCACAAAACTTTTAAACAACATTTGCTTCATTTTTCTTTTACTTTTGCACTTGCACAAATAAAGTAAATATTCACAGCTAGATCTCCAAAATGCACACCCTTTTAAATTTCAGCCATCAGAAACCATCAATGATAAAAAAAACAACAAAGGAATCATGCAATAGTATAGATTGATATCATCACTTCAACATAAAAGACAACGTGGCAAACCATCTCGCAATGACTTATTAATTTCTGTCCTGCTCATGATCTCTCCATGGCTTGTGGTGCCAATATCTGTAACTTCCCGTTGGATACCTTCAAGAAGATCCTCTAGAAATAGACCAACAAAATCATCGGAATAACTATACAATAATTGCATATGAAATGGCAGAAAAAAACTAAGGAAATAATTAGTCTTTGTAAACTTGCCAGTAGCTAAGTAGCTGGGGACAGTAACCTTGTAATGGAAGAGAACCTTCTTGTCGTCTACTGTACATTGATAAAAAATCAGTCATAACCTTCAATAAAAATAAAAAATACTAGCAAGAAATATGTTAGTAAATAATTGGGTGAAAAATATTTACTAGCAGAATCCTCCAGAAGAGTAACCACCATTAATCTAAACCAAGCGGATCTATCTTTAAATTGAACAGTAATCTCAGTATTATTAACACAGCTGAAATACAAGCAAAAGCTAAATTCACAGAGCAACCTCATACTACTTCGTCTTTCCATTATGGCATCAACTCAAAAGATCCTTGAGTATTAAGATCATGCTGGATAGTTAGAAAGTTACAGTCCCTTTTTCCGAAAATATATACCCATGACACTCATATAAAGTTGTAGAGCCCACCAAACTTATGCCCAAGCATTTTTGTTGAACAAGAATGCTCTCAAATATATCATCCTTAATGATAGCAATTAAAATGAGACTAACCATTTGGTGTGGCCATGATACTTCTATTCTTGACTTTTCCAAAACTTGAGCTGCTAGAACATGAAACTTGACTGGACGGACCCTTTGAAATACCTCCTAGTTGATCACAAGCGCATTAAGATATACACAAGAAAGTTTTAGATATAATAAACCAAAAAGAAGAATGCATAAAAATGTCATAGTATACATTCATCCATATGAAGATTACCATCTAAAGGATGGATATCATGCAATTTAGTAAGAAGACAAGAATGGAAGAGCCATCACCTGAATGCTTGTTATTGATCACTTCTCTTGCACTTATAAAGTTGCCATTGTTTGAGCAGCCAGAATTTGCATCTTTTTCTGGAGTGGCCTTCCTGAGTTTTACAGATAGATGGATGAGAAAATGACAGTTAAAACAAATAGGCAACAGACATATTGGAAAAAAAAATAATAATTCAGACAAAATTACAGCTAATTCAGTCACCGACCCTCTAAAAAAATTGTGAAAATAACAAATGAAATATATATTGAAATTTGGCAATTGGACCTAAAAGATGAATTATATTTAAATTTCTGGATTAGTTTTACCTCCCTCAACAGTCCTCAGCTCAAAAATCTCAACCAGATAATTCGGCAACTCAAATGTCTTCCCGGTCTTGATGAATTCTGAAGACTTAACATACTTGCTGCTGAGAACAACCCCTTCTTCATTTAATAAAGTAACCTGAAAACTTATGAAATCCATTAGTGAGAAACTAACAGCTAACAGAATTTAAATTGATCCCAACAGGTTTTTATTCATATATTATCAAATGCAACACATCTCGCTTTCACTGCAGGCTATATTTCCCATAGAAACTCACACACTATAAAAGAGTTTGAAGAGACAAGTCTTTGTCACATACTTACAATGTATCATGTTATTGACATGCATAGGCCATGAAAAAAATAAGTGATCACTTCCCATAAGAAATGGATGTTGAAAATGATATTGGTAGATATTCAAAATCTTCAGATAGATAGACAAAAATGAGAACATTTTGAGAGGTCACACAATAAAGCAAAGAAAGACAAACCTGGTCTATATATGAACCACAAACTGAAAGCCGCAAGAAGCCATCGTGAAATTTCTTTGCCTTCTGAGTAATTTGAGTAGTGTATAAGGCATTCCATTCTGCACAAGCTCACATGCAATTTTTAGGAAAAAAAAAATGGATCAGTAAGTCACATCTGTCCAATCTATCGAAAGTCAAAGCATACGAAGATAAGGAGAGTTGTGAAGGGTAGAAAATAATTGCTTTATTTGATAATCATGCCAATAATGTGAGGTAATCTTGTGAGAATTTTGTTATTCTTTTAAAAAAATTTTGGACAAAGATCATTTCACAATTTCTCTAAACTTCCAAATCTCAAATTCACTTGACTGTGTTATTCTAAGAGAGAATAACGTCTTTAAGCCCTCTAGCAATTGAATTATTGTACTTAATTAATATATGTCACGTTGCTAGAATAACCGGTGATGCTTTTAGGAAAAAAAAAATAGAAAGAGAATTATAGTTAATGTATTAACCTTTTACAGTGGTCCTTGAGGCATTTGGTAGACTTTGTGGCTTTCCAAAGCTCTCAAGTTGCATCTTCTGAGTTACTGGAGCAAAATAAAATTATTTATTCTCTGAGGTCTAGATTTTCATGCATGATAAAAACATATGATCAAAGTGCCAACAAATGAGACGGAAAAATTAAGTGCCAAGTAACATCAAGGATAAGAAAGAGGGGTGTGCAATAGTAACAAATTTACTAAACTCCTTCATTCTTGTTTGTAGCATTTGAATGGTTTTGTGGCAGTCTGCGGTGCAACATGCTTTTCTTTCTCTCTAAGGATAGAAGTATTGAATGAAGACTAAAAATAATCTTTAAAAACACCAAATTTTCACTTCATGTGAAAGATATTTGTTTACCCTTTTGAGATCCAGCCCCGTGTCTTTCAGTTGATCTGACACCTGTAACATTTATATCAGCCAAGGGGGCGCGGCTTTCTTCAAGAACCCCAATATCAACAAGATGAGCTTCCAAGGTTACTGTTCTCCCACATTCAATCACCTCGTCATTTTTTAAAAACTTGCTATCTATTAGCTTCTCGCAGTCATCATACAACAACACCTGAAATTATAAAAACAAGTTCCCAATGATAAAAGCATCATCATAATTTCTAATACCCCAAACAAAGTGAAGTTGTCTGCAGAGCAGAACTTGGAAGTTGACTTCTTGTCTTTTGAGATATTAACCATAAGGTCAATCTTCAATCTGAATTTGATCCGTAACTAGGTGAGGCATGCTACTTAGTAAGCTGGATGGCATGTAGGGAGATCTTCACAAAGAGTGCTGGACATAAACTTCTTAAAAATTAACTCTGATATAGGTGATATATTTGAATCAGTTCATGTGATAAACAAATTAGTGCTCCATCATAGGACAACTTATTCTCTAGTGACTTGCAAGCAACAAAAATCACGCAAGTCAAACAAAACCTAACGTAACAGAGACAAGAAAAGCTCACTCTAAATATCGATCGCTAATATGAAATAGCTCCAAGATTTCCCATTAAAAAATTCACAAAATTCATGTTTTTCGTGAAAAAATCTCTTCTATTCATCAGAGAACAAATCAACTAGCATATCAAGACAACACTATAACAACCAGAAATAATTCAGAAAATGACAATTCTATTGAAGATCATTCACAAAAATACAGGATCTCACCTTCTTACTCGAGCCACAGAGCTCCAAAACCCCATCTTGATACACCTTTCTCTTCTGCTTCAAATGCTTCATGTAGGTCACTGCCCATCTCTTCACAATCGACATATTTGTGCCACAATTCATATCTAATTCACAAATTCCATCAACAGAAATAGTGATTTCAACCAATTTGAATTCAATAAAACCAAAATAACCACAGAGACCATCAACAACAAGAGAAACGAAACAAGGCAAAGAATTGTCAGGGCATTGATCACAAACACCAAATTCCAGAGTCAAGAAATCGATCCAATACAAGAGAATCGAATGAATTCACGAATAATCTCAAGAAAATGAGCAAGAATCGAGAGATCGTACCAAATTCGTTTTCGGAGTCTAGACGGCGATTCAAACAACCCGCGCTTTCTTCTTCGAAATGCTTTTCAAACAACCCGCGCGGGGTTTTAATCATGACCATTCGTTGTTTCTGAGAGATGATTAGTAAATTAAAGCTGGTGGATGTTAGCACGGCTTCAATCTAAACCGTTCATCGTAGTCAATCAATCTGAGCCGTCCGGCAACTGAGAGAAAGGAATCGAGGGTCCATGTTAGAGCCGGTGAATGTTGCGCCGTCTTTCATTTTATTCGTTATTTTTTTTTCCTATTTCTTTTGCATTCACTGGTAGCTAGTGTAGCCATGCTTATGGCACATTATTGTTTTTTATTTATTTAAAAAAATTAATAAACCACATATTTATTAAAAATATATATATATAAACAGAAACAAATAAGATAAAGGTAAAATTAGAAAACTCTTATTAGAGGTGAGGCTCTGAGCAACCAGAATAAATAAACTAATAAATACAAGAAAATAAAATAAAATATCAGTTTAGTAGACGAAGCACAGGCCTACTCAGATTGATGTAAGAAGTAACCTACTCCAGAGTAAGGTTTTGATCTGAATTACCGGTTTAGTTAAAAGCCCTAGCATTTATGAAATTGAGTGAGCACTTAATCTTCATTTTGAGTGAATCTATAAAGATAATAAAGCAAATAAATTTGTGAGGCTTATACTTCAAAATGATTTTCTTTTTCAACTTTATATAATAAATAATAAATTATTATTATTAACAAATTGCTGTGAATACGAGTTGATTTTCTATTACGGTAGATCAATAAAATAATAACTAAACCAATAGCTGCCACGGATTCCACCCCTACAAGCTACCAGGTCTTGCATTTTGCATTCCCGCTGTTGACGTCCCATCTAGTTTCCGTGTAGCTCGATATGCAACAGAGTTACTTGCGAATTCGAATTGAAAGGTCATATCAAATTGGTTTATCTTCGGCATGTGTTGGGACTGTGCCCTCAACCTGCGTAACATGGATTTGACCTTTGATCTGGTTAAAAAGTTGTCATTACAATAATCCAAATTTAATAAGTTATTAGTGGCTTTAAAACTTTTATTATATATGTATAGTTTAATCTCCTCTAATTAAACCGGGGATGAGTATGCTTAAGCTTGTACTTGTAAACCCATGGGCACTTGTTTGGAAAGCATCATTTATGGTACGCTCAGCGCTCAGATTTAAAACCCGTTAAATGCAATAGTACCAAAAATACCCAATTATCAATGAATAATATAAATAATAATTTATTTATTTTATTTTTTAAAAAAAGTTAAGATTCATGGGCGCACCTGCAAGGATACAGGCCAAGTAATACATTATCCATGAATTTACCGAGCATTCACATACTCGTGGGTAAGGTCACCCATCAGATAGGTTGGGTTGAGTTGACCGGGCAAACATTGAGGCATTTTTCATAAAACAGAACTGCATATATATTCATAAAATTCCCATTAATTATAAGAATGATGAGAAAAAACTAAATATATACAAAAGGCAGGAAGAGAAATATAACATTTAAAATTACAACAACAAAAAAAAAAGTCACATGATTCTCATTGCAGTAATACTGAAATTTATAGCATGAATGTCACCTTTACGCATACCAATTATATAATATTACAATGAAAACAGGCAGAGAACCATATAATCTTGTAAATACAGCAGAGTTCTTAGCTTTATGCCTGTACAATACTTTTGTGTGGTTTTCATAACAACAGTCCGTAGACAAAGCCACAAAAGCAAAGTATACGCAAACAGAAGACAAAAAATTGGACTTCTGAAAAAAAGAATACAGAGAACAATCTGAAGGTCTTCTGGTGCTACTGCTTAGAGTGGTTTTAATCATTCTTCACTTGATCAGCAGGTGTTTGTCATCAGATTTTCTCGGCATTCGAATTTCTTTAAGCGCAGAAAATAAAGGGATTACTTAATTGAAGGCATTCCCGGCATCATTGATAGAGTTGGATAGTTTCTTGGCTTATATTCTGTGTGAAATCCTCAAAGTCTTCCGAGAAATAACTCTGCCAAAATCAGAACAGAGATGGTCTTCATGGTTAGAAAGAAAGGCAATCAAAAACACAATTTTAATGCTCAGATGAAAACCCACAAGATCTTATAAATACGAGGGTCACTTACTGGTTGAAGTTTCAGTAATATTGAAACACTGACCAATACAATAGCAATTCATGTCAAGATGTTTATCTAAGTTGCACCAGTTTCACTGAACCATCTCCACCGCATGATAGGAAACCATTAGAAAGAACCTGGATATTTGTTACCCCAGCCTGTAATGTGAAAATAGAGAAAGTGGATGAATGACAATAACTGAACTAAGTTTTCAGAATTTATATATATTTCATCTTAAGTAGAATACCCTGACAACGCCAGCGAAGCCCCTTGAGTTTGGTTGAAGAAAAGTGTGCTTATCATGGAGTTTTGACCAATGGAAAACCAACTGTGACTTTTTTGTGTCCCAAAGCTTAACATCACCATCTTTACTACCAGTTAAAAACAAACTAGTATGCGGAATGGTTGATATTGTAGTGACACTTCCTATAAACAGGAAAAAAAATAAATTTAAAAATATATATATAAAAAGAAAACAATTAGATATATGTTATGTACCGCACCCACAGGAGGAATACACATAGTGAAGTAATATGACATACCTGAATGAGCTTTCGGTATGTACCAAAGCATCCCATTTGCATTTTCACCATGCTATAAAGTCTCAGTGTTATTATTTATAGAGGAAGACTTCAGGTCCTGATCACCAGATTGCCGATGTCGCTTGGACTTTCCAGTTGCAATGTAACGGAAGTCATGTAGACCCACGTCACCACCTTTTCCGCCTGTGACTATCAATGGTGAAACAGAGCCACTCCCAATGTCACTGCCAAAGACAGAGAGAGAACGAGCACCACCTGCAGATGAATTCATTGTTGAAATGCTTTCCTTGGAAACAAAAATTAAATGCTTAAAAAAAAAGTCAGATGCATCAACATGTAATATATATCACGGCACCTTCATGACAGGCAAGAGAAACTTGAGATGTTGAAGGTGGAGCCAATGTATCCCATACAACAACATTAAGACAATTTGAACTATATCTAGTGGCTGCCACAACTGAGCCACTTGTTCCCAAATACGCAACATCCCTGAAATCATATTATCGTAAGTTGACATTAAAATAATAAGCAATAACATAATTTGCAAGAAATAAGAGATCAGGAGTGAGAAGAAAAGTATAAAGCCTAGATCAAAACAAATTACTTACGACGCGTGGTTACTAAAGCAGAGAGTTGATTCGGTAGGGTGGACATTGCTTCTTCCTCCAACCTCGAGTTGCCATGTGCATACAGTTCCATCTAATGCAGCAGTAACAAAACGGTGCCCACAATGGTCAAATTTCAAAGCAGAGATTGATGCTAATGCATAGGGTGGAGGAACATTAGCAGCAGGAAGGACCCCATAGGTAGCCAAAGCTCTGTCCTTGCCAAACTGCAAAATTACATCATCACTGAAAAACCAAGTACAGTGTCTACTTCATATCCTTGAAAGTAGTAAATCATGACATAAAAATGAAAACTTAGCGAGTGTGATAACAGACTACAAACCCAAGTGGTAAGCTCTGTAATGTAGCAGTTAATAGTTGATCATAACAAACACTGCAGTCTACTTATTACAATAAGAATCTCTAATTATGAAGATACAGCTCTCAGGTTGATAGCCACATGTTTAATCACCTTAGGGATTATACAAAACTGAACCAATTAGTGAAAAAAAAATGTATGATAATCAAATTAGTTTACTTACCTCCCAAAGGTAAACATAGGTGTCGCTAGAACCAACTAAAAGGAAAGGCTTTGAAGGATGACTTGTCAAGGCACATGATCTAATGTTCTCAACCGTTGCTGGTGGATCTACATAATCTGTGACATCCTCCTGTTCACCCCAACCTAAGCCTGAGGCCCCAATTCCAGCATAACCTGGAATGCCAAATGCCCCGCCGCCTGTCAAGTCCCTTCCTGGTCTTGCCAAAGAACCATGCCCAGTTGTTGCTCCACCCAACCCAAGGTGTAACCCTTTTTTGCCTCCAAGACCAATGCCAGTTGAAACAAATGTAGGAATTGGAGTAGATTCACACCCTGCCCATCCACTTTTGGGCCAATCTGACTCTGACCAGATATAGTCTGGTTTCTCATGAAACGATTCCTCCATTTTCCAATTGAAGAAAAGAAGTCCCTAGAGAAAAAGCAATGGACTATGATCAAGCCAAAATATAAAACATTAACAAAGCAAAGGTGAATAAGAGATGTTTCTGCAAAGTCAACAGAGGAGGATGTCATTGATTTGGAGAACAAATAGCGTACCTTCCGGTTACTCGCAAGTGCAACTTGTTGTTCATCAACCGAGTTAAAACAAATAGACTGCATATGTAAAAGAATTAAAGAGCATAGTTAATTAGACCATCCAAATGAAATTACTCTCAACATGTGAAGTTAACAGAAAGAGTCCTAATAAACAGATCCCATACTGTTAATTTTGTATACAAGAACAATTTATATAAAAAAGGGCAATACCTCAATTAGTTCTCCATTTCTCTTAAACACATCCTTCGGACTGTGGAGAGAAATGGTATATTCTTGGAGAGTTGAATCTGTTCTTTTGGCCTCAAGAGGATCATTGGTTTTGAAGACACTATTCTGAGTAGGTAATCTAGACTCATTTTTAGAAATCTCATTGCTAACTTGAGTTTCAGTTTTACAATTCTCAGAGGTGGCTCGATCAACCAGGAAATCTTTATAACCATCTTGCCAGACAGTACACTTCGCCTTGTGAGAAGGAAAGCAATTAAGTCTGTCGTTCAAAAGGTAAGTAACAAGCTCCTCAGGATTAAGAGAAATTTCACGAAGTAAATCTAGCAAGGATTCAATGTCCTCATTTCCAGTCAGTTGCAATCTGTCAACTCTCTGACTAGAATTATGGCACGCAGATCTGGGTTGAGACTGACCAGATTCATACAACCAAGGAAGAGAAGATACAGGCAAGCCTTTTAATGCTTTCTGCCTAAGTAATGCCGTAAGTTGCTTGCTCAAAGAAGAAAAAATATATTCCAGAGAGGTTATTACTATCTTCGCACTGAAAAAGGGGAAAATATTTACCATGGTATTCTCACCATCATGCATTTCAGTTACCGAGGAATTAGTCAAGTGATGCTTGGCAAAAGTAACTACATACAGCCATAAACAAGCCCCTATTAGCTGCCATCTATCATCTTCTGATATTAATCCTATTCGTGAATCAATTTGTTCTAGATTATTTTCTTCACATTTAGAATCTGGAATATTGCAGATATCATCCCTTGGCATGCCATGAACCCTCGACTCTGAGGTCTGATGTAAAATTTTCATCAACTCACTTGCAGTAACTCCAAATGATGACTGGCTGTTTGCAGACAAATTTAAAATTGATCTGACTATCAGAATTAGATCTTTTACGTCCCTCTTAATCCAAGCAAAAGCAATATGCACGCAACATTCAAGAAAATCTAGAACAACTAACGTTCTAGAAGTCAGAACTTCATCAAGAACACCACCATTGTAAAGTTTGAAAACTGATCTAAAAGTGCTCAATGAATAGAGCAAATTCTGCAGGCAAAACTTGACTGGATAAAACTGGCTGTGGTAATTCTTTCTAAAGTCGACACTATTACTAAAATTCAATTTCAGAGTTGAATCAGTCAAACCGCAGAAGACCACATATCTAGTTACCAAATATGAGATTTCTTTGCTTGATTTTGAAAGCATCCTTGGCAGATTGGAATTTAAAGTAAAACCATCAGGGCCATAGCAATCGGTTTTCCGCCCTCCAAAACTATAGCTCTCTAAAAACAAATAACCAGAATATAGATGTTCCTTGTTGCAAGACAGTATTAATACCTGCAAGGAAGAAAAGTGATGACACCAAATCAGAAAAGAATTAAAGGAAACAGAAACAAGTGATTTCCAAAATAAATAACAAAGTTAATTATTGGAAGCAGAATGGGCAATAAATTGTAAGGGTTTTGAAACTGCATTTCATACCTTGTTACTCAAGTCAACTGGATTCAGCGAATATTTCTGTTCAAATGTTGACATCACCACGTTCAGCTTATCTTTGGATTTCCTTATCTGGAGTTCCTCTTTCTGAATATCACACCCATGGATGGTCAATTTTTCTGACGGTAATAAATTAGTGGATGGGGAGTTTAGATTATCATACAGCAACATTGTGATATACTGCAACGCAATACTTAATTTAGCTTTTGACTCTAAATGACAAGCCACTTCTCCCAGCAGCCAGTTACAAGCTCCATTACTCAAGAATGAATTCAGTAATCCATGGAAAATATTGTGACTTCCGGTGCCTGGTAAGTTTATCTTATCTTTACCCTCTATGCCAAAAGAGGAAGTCAAACATTCAAGCGCTTCAAACTACGAAGAAAAAATACTACTGTTAGATTTGATTGCCAACAACTTGAAACATATATGAAGCAAAATTAGAATAAATTATAATGTGCATCCTATCACATAAGATGCGGATGCCATGTTAAAGAAGGATATGTCAAACTTATCCATCAGTGGTGCTTGTTAGAACTTTTCATGCTACAGCTTACAATCAGACCCTTCATATTCTAATCAATATATAAGAACGTTCACAACATTTTGCAAAGTGGATAAGACAATTATATATATACATATATACATATATACATATATGTATATGTATATATACATATATATATATACATATATATATATATTATCTAGTTGATTTTCTTTTTTGATAAAATTATATAAAACAATGCATCATGTTAAAATAAAAGGGTAGGGATATCCAGTTGATATTGAAAATCCAAATTGTGATAGAAAATCAAATGAACCCATATCTTAAAAGAAAAAAAAAAACTACACGTGCACAATTAAGTAACATGCAAATGACAATAATAGGTGTCACTCATAGATAGAAAAGAATATTAGTTATTACAGAAAAGGTCTAAAATGAACTTACAGGTAGTCCGCATCTCTTCAAGGCAATCGAAACCATCACCATTGCTAATTTGGACAGCGTTATAGCCAAGTAGTCACCAATTGAATTTTTCAAACTATTTTTGGTAGCTAAAATCGCACAATAGCGGCCAATACTTGGATCTGAAAAAACAGCCTTATTGGCGGAAGTGGGGGGTTTACTGGTCATAGGCCCCATTTGACAATTGATTAAATTATTCATGCATTGAGAATAATTCCCCAACATGCACTGCAAAACCAAAATCATACACTTCAATTGAATGGAATGAAGAAAAACACTCAAAATGAGAAGTAAGAGCAATAAGGATTAAACAAGGCTCACTTCAAGCATGCTCGAAAGCCAGTAATCCCCTTTTTCCATTGCAGAAGGTAGCAGAAAATTTGATATAAGTTGGTGCTCCAGTGGCCCACCAATCCCCTAAATAAGCCGGCAAATTACAAGGGCAAGTTGTTCATCGCCAAGGTTTTTTTGCACAGACTATAACAGTAGAAGAAAGATCACCTCCCAACAAGAAAAAAGCAACAGCAAGTTCTAGTCGATGCCTTCCCATTAAAACGTAGGCATTCTTTAAGGCAACTGCTTTGTTTTTTTCTTCCTGAATAGTTGTAGATACATGAAATCATAATGTGCATTCAAAACAAAATGGCAAATGTACTGCAACACAATAAGCAAAAGGTAAATGACATCTTTTAAGTGATAAAACAATTTCCAAGAGAAACATTGAATATATTGTGAGCTTCAGCATAAGTTTTGTTCATGAACAAAAAAGTGACAGATCAATGCCAAGAGTAAAATTCTTGCCCTTGCCTTCTTACCACAACTGCCCACTAGCAAAACAAACATAAATGAAGTTGATAGAAAAATTAATAAATTCAAGTATCCCTGAATTTAACCATATTCATTAAACAAGCATTTTAGATATCTCTATTAGTGTCTTCCATGAGCTAGCTTTATAATTTACAGGGTTTCTTCATGTCAATTAACTGAATTCAACATTGGATCTTAATGATGCATAATATGTAAGCACAAAAATCAGGCACTGTAAGGTAAATAAAGAATTAAGCCTTCAACATTAATTTACCTAGATCAGGGTTCATGGTTAGGATTATTGACTTAAAAAATATTTCACAAAGCATTTCAGGGGAAAAAGGGAATGAAGAACTAGCCTTTTGACAAAAGGAAGAAAAACTGTGTGGAGAGCCTCTTGAGAGTATTTTCTGACATAGGAGAGCCTCTTCTTTCTGAGATACTTGAATCACAAAACAGTCAATTCCATCAGCATGCGCTAGAAGAAGAAAGTGGTTCTCCCCCAAAACTAAAGGTGCCCACCTTACAGCAGAATATTTAGTAACCGATGAAATATCATGTAGAATAATTTTCCCCAGAATTTTCCATAATGGATGGATGGCTGCTGGCACACGAAGAGTGTAACTAGAAACAGTTGAAAGGGACTAGAAAAGGAGGGAACCATTACAATCTAAAGAGACAGCAAGATCCATTTCAGAATAACATGGATGCACATCAAGTTCCACTATCTTCCCAGTGTGGCCATCTTGTTTTAAAACTCCACCTGAAACACATGAAAGACATTTCTCCATGCTAGTCTGAGACGACGATTCATCTTCTTTACTATTTGACATTGGATTATATAATTGCAACCAACTGAAAGAATTATCTGGTAACAACTGAAGCAAGGAGCAATGAACTGGTGGACCATATGGCTGAATTCTTTAAGCAACAGTGTTTACAAAAACTGGCCGATCTTTGAGATACAAACGGTCAGAATTGAAAATTTTCCACCCTTTGAATTCCATCAACTCCTGTGTCTTCCACAAAGTGACCCTTGGAAATCTTAGCGGGGCTGAATCATCGAGACAATGGATGGCCCAGAAAGTCAAGGCTGACCCAGGACCCACACTAATAATCCACTCACATTTGCCAATATGATTATGTTCAGAAGTTTCTGATGTCAAACAATAATTACCCCCTTCAACTTCACAAACTATGCCTCCATATTCTGTTGCCCAAGAAATAAATATGTCCATGTCAATAGTTCCCCTTAAATGCTGGTTTATTTCAATTACTGCAATAACATGGTATGTTCTTTTAATAGTTTTTTTTATCATGCACATCCTTACTCGATTTTTTATTTCTCCCATTTTCAATCTCACTCCACAATCTTACTGTGCCATCTAAACAACATGTCAAAAGCACATCCCTCCATGAGCGTGAAGTATTTTTTTCTGATTGTGCTGCATTTGATGGCCTCCACTGAATCATACATACAGGTTGAGGCTGAAATAATTGGAGCTTAGTAAATCCAGATTTTCCATCCCTATGATAGACAGACACACATAAGCATTCCTTGCTAGACATAGGTGATGACTTTTTGCCATCCGCTCCAGTGGCTGTCATGCAATTGGATGAACTTGCAGCAGTGGCTATGGATTTCCATGAGCAAACAAGGTTGCAGAAACCATAGTTTGAGGAATATCTGAACTGGATTTCCATGCCATTTCCCACGACATGTTCTTCCTCACCCACAAGGCAACAGAAACGCCTGCTGCAATGAGGCCATCACCTGACCCCATCCATTCAATGGCCTCTACTGTGAATGACTGCACAATTCCTGCAGTCTGCCTCCAACAGAAAGAACCTGAAGTTGTCAGATGTCTGGTTACTTTAACATCAACCTAGAAAGATGTTTATAAGTTCTCCTCAATTAAAATATTAAAAAGAGAAGCCATACATTTGAAAGAATAACAATCACACGAATTAAACAGAGACATGAAATTGTACTTGAGAAAATATATGCAAAAACAAAAACAAAAAAACAATGAAATGAAGTCCATCTGGGTTAGAGTGAATTCATGCATTCAATAATATAGCAGGTTGCTAAATTTGTATTTACGCAGTAGATGGTTTGGAAAATATGTATGAACATGAGAAGTCATTTTGCTATTCCAAAGTATAGTTCATCTCATGTTCCTCTTATCAATTTCTTGTGGTTTACATTTCCAATCTAATTATGGATCTCATGTCCCTATTATCATTGAACTTCATCATTTGACAATGATACATCTTTACAAACATCTTGACAACCGAACAAAGCCCACAAACATTGTAAATGGAAGGATGGTGAACAAGTTTACATCTTTTGTGCAAATTTCTAACTACGGAAGATTTATATCGAAGATTGGATAAAAGGAACTTGAGCCATAAATCGTTCGTAAACATTCAATGCCATAAAATTTCTCATGTTTCGTTGATAAAAAATAAACAATGTGATGATATCTCTTACTCGGATCGTCCCCGGTGCACGATGAATAAAACCGGATAAAATTTCCGGCCGCCGCCGCGATCTCACCCACCGAAGGGCGTGCTGGACACCACCTGACAGCATTCACGTCCGCAAGCTCATCCCCCGCGTCCGAAGGAGGTGGCTCGATGACCTGCTGCAAAAGCGAGCCAACAAGAGTCTCGTGCTCGTACAGAGGATTAGGGAAGTGGGAGATAACGAGTAGGGAAGATGCACCATAGGAGACCCATGAGGCGCCGCCAAACTCCGGGAGCCAATCCACGGCAGACTTCCAACGATTGGGGGCAGAAGGGAGAATTTGGGATCGGAGGAGGTGGAGCGGGATGAGGGCAGTGATCTCATCGGGATCGTTGGGGAGGGTGGTGGCCGGCGCCGGCCCGCGTCCGGCTTCTTCCAGCATGGCGATGGTTCTCTCGACGCGGAGGGAAACGAGTGGAGACTGGAGAGATCTCGCGCTGCTCGGAGTGATGGAAGAATACTAATACTGCTTAAAATTACTAAAATACCTTTCATGATATTTAAAATTATAAATTAATAAAATTCTGTAAATATTTGGTGATAACGCCACTTTTTTTAATTAAATTTAAAAATAACTAGTTAAATCAGGGGTGGTTTGGTTCATACAAATTGAAGAGTTGGAAATTTAAAATATAACTGGTGTCTTGGAATTTGAAGGATTTTTAAAATTTCAATTAATTTTGGGATTTTGAAAGTTTAACAACTCTTTTAAATTTTAACTCCAGGTTCTTAAAATGTTTCAAATTTTTTAAATTAATTTAGAGTTTGAAGATATTCTAGCTATTTATATTCCATAAATTAATTTTAAATTTTCAATGATTTTTAATTTTTATTCTACAAATCCACATAAAAGAAATTATATGGGAACTCTATGATAAAAGTCACTCCTCATTTTTGCAACCGGAGATTGTTGTATCATGAAAAACATGTGTTAGTTTAAACTTAAACATTCAAAGATGTTGAATCAACTTTAAAAAAAAGTATGAAATACATGCCTTAGTATCATGATTATTGGTAATTACATCATCTTTAAAATTGATGCTTATATTTGATTAACTAGTGGTTGTGACATGAGAAAAGTTTTTCAAACAAATTTGCCCTTCACATTATTGGTGATTACATCATCTTTAGAATTGATGTTTTGTAATTTGGTTATCAGGTTATGAGATTTTCTTTTCTTGTGTTTTATTGAGTGAAGAGAATGTGAAAATTTTATTTTTTTTTCCTTTTTTTTTTAGCTTTTGTTTATTTTAGATAATTTTGGTTGTTCTAATGATTTTATATGAGCATGTTGTAGATTTTTTCTAGTTGTTGCATTTAATTGGCTTGGATAATTCATTACCAATAAAGAAAATAAGTGGAGTGAATAGGAACTTGAAAAGCAAAAAAAATGCATTTTTTGGTCATATAATGAGATATGGGTTAAGAGAACACCCGTACATTTATGTTGATCAGTCTTTGATTATGGTGCAATTATTAAATATATTGATTAAAATGGCTTATAGTTGTACAATGGAAAAATTAACTGATGCAAGCTATTCTTTGTTGTGCTTGTTGCTCCATGGAATTTGCATACTTGCATGTGTCTTTATGAGGTGTTATATTGTGAAAACTCGGGTGGTTGATAAGCATGAGCTTAGGTGATTCAACCTTCTCTCTCTTAGTGCTTTCTTTCCATCATCTCCTCTCCATTCAACCCATCTTTACTCAAGCTTGTCTCACCAAATCCTCAAACCCTCGAAGTCATTTGGCCTAGTTTGAAAAGCAGTGTATTCCCTGATCTTTCAGTATCACGGCTTAGCACATGTCTCCAATTACAATATAAAAACAATAACATCATATGAAGATATGTGTCAAAATATGATAGAAGAGAACTAGAGAATACTCTGCTTCTCAAACTAGGTGAGATGAGTTAACTAACCCCAACCACAACAACACCCTTTCAATCAACAATCATTGCATTCTAACCACTTAGACTAGGTCAGTTCCACTGGTTTCCAGTCGAACCGGCCGGTTCATCAGATTTTTACCAGTTTTTGTCAAATCCAAGTTAAGCACCATGATCGGACTGGCCTCATAACTGGTTCCTGGTTGAACTGGCCAGTTTGGTCCGAGTCTGTAAATACCAATTATTAACCCCAACCATAGAAAAGTAAAAACCCTAATTAAATCTTTACTTGAATAATAATTATTTATCTATCAGCCAATAATCCGAGTTGCAGAAGATTCGATTCACAGCTCCGCGTTTCTTTTGCTCGATAAGGGGAGAAACTAGGAATTTTGAAACCCCTAAACCCTCTCTCTCATCGATGGATCCCGATGACCTTGCCGATGGAGTCGCTGAAGAGCCACTGGCTCACGCTGTGGAAGGGGAGGAAGATGGAGACATCGAGGAGGAAGCGGAGGACGACGATGAAGAGGAGGAGGAGGAGGAGTACCGGCTTGAATTCGATGTGGAGATGGACCCTTTGGGCTTGGCGCAAGAGGGCGTTGATGGTGGTGTGGAGCTTTACCGCCAGTTCGAGCGTCTTGAGTACGAGGCTCTTGCTGAGCGGAAGCGGAAGGCCCTCCAAGACCACCCGCGGTGAATTGAGACTCCTCTTTCTTGTTGGATTTATTCGAAAAACATCTTCTTGGATTCAACAATCGAAGAGTTACTCTTGTACTAGTTTGCAATTTTTTGCTGATAGGGGTGAGCCTGTGAAGAAGCCGAGGCAAGATGAGTACCTGGGAGCGACCATGGAGAAGATCAATGAGATGATGAACTTTGGCTCACGCAAGAAGTCTAGAGCTGTATGAACTCTTATTCTCATTTGAAGCATAAAACATTTTGTTCCTTTGTTGTGTTTTAATATTCTCTCAATGTGATATTTGGTGTGAAAAACTAGTTGAACAAACACTTTGGAACCGGGGAAATGTGTAAAACAATAGGTTCTATTGGACTAATATGCTATTTGATTGTTTTTAGGATCTTATAAAGAGGAATTCTTTGGGATAGGTCATTGTTAAGTTTTTCGTGGTATTTGCTTTTCATTTGCAAGGTTGTTCAGATTAATGTAACTTTTTTGCACGTCTAGGGTGCTGACTTTTGTTTTATGTTCATCTTAAGAAACGAGGAAGGCGGAAGGGGTCATGGAAGAAACTTAGCCCTGAAGTCACTACAAAGATTGGTGATGCTACTCTTCATTATGCATCTGGAGATTATGACAAGGTGATTTCTTTGCTTCCACAATTTTGATTTCTGGTTTTTTGCTAATTTTTTTATCCTTTCAAACATGTTACCCTGGTTGGATATTGTGTATATTGTTATTCTCTCTCTCTCTTTTTTTTTTTTAAATTGTAGAAGCTAACATCGATGTTGATGCTAGAAACACAAGAGGCCTAATTGTTCTTGGTTTGATGGGAAATATGTCCTTAAATCCAAAAACATGCAGATGAGATCATGAGAGTAAAATGGGTGATTATATTAAACAATTTATAGGAATTTGGGATATGAGATAACAAACATTGGATTCTATAGCACTTAAAGTCTCCGTTTGTTCATGATAAATTCCTTAATGCTCCTGTTCCAAGCTTGGTAAAATTTTCTTTTAGAAGATTGATTATGTATTTTGAGTCTTTTCTAAAGTTAATTATCAAAATTGTGATTTTTTTTTAGTTATTGTATGATAGTACTCATAATTTATAAAATACAGGCAGACTTAATTTTTGCCATCAGATTGTTTCTGTATATTGTTTCAAACTTCAATTAATTAGGCTGTTCCTAACATTAAATGCAGGCAATTCCATTACTAGAAGAAGTTGTGCGTATTGCCCCAAATTTGCCTGATGCGTACTATATACTTGGTCGTATGATGCCATGGGTAGCCGGAAAAAGGCGCTTAACTTTCATATGATTGCTGCACATTTGTCACCCAAGGACCCAGCTCTCTGGAGAAAGCTCATAGCATGGTCAATGCATGCTCTCTTAAATCCGGACAATTTAATTTTGTGCAACCTGTCTTGCTAGAATTAGCTGTCACTTCTTTCTCATTATTATTATTTTTTAATTCTTTCATGATGTATGATAGTAGCCTACTTATGTTTGTTCCTGTCAAGAAAAATTTGAATGCCATTGATAAACACTTCTAGTCTTTACCATTTTCTTTTGATTTGTTTTAGATTTAGATGGAAAAAATTTTAGCTTGTGATGGCTATTGAGTTGGACTGGTTTATCTGTTGGTAGTTTCTGAATATTTAAGTTTTAGTTTTCGCAGCTTTGTGATTTAGGTGCCATAGGTGCTATACCAGACATCTCGGGTTGAAGTAACATTTCCATAAGTGGTAAAAGTGTATTATTGCAGTGTGATTTGACATAATGTAGTATTTACTGTGACGGATGCGCCAGCATATAGAATTGTAATTGATTAAGTTATCTTGCTCTCTCCATCTGGTTTATTACTCATTTTTCAGTGTCATCTACTTATGAGACAGTTCCTACTTAAGCTTCTAATGCAAGGTTATTATCATTTCCAAGGATAAAATTCATTTAATTTGGAATTAAAAATATGTAGCATTTGTTCTTATGTTTGTCTGGTTTGTTTCCTAAGTTTTTTTTTGGTTTAAGCCTTCTCATGTTTTAAAACAAGTCTCCTGTAAGTGCTTCTGTGGTTTAAACCTTCTCAAGTTTTAAACAAGTCTCCTGTAAGTGCTTCTGTGGTTTAAACCTTCTCTTGTTTTAAACCAAGTCTCCTGTAAGTGCCTCTGTGTTGTCTATTTTTGGATATGGATATTCTCATTAACACTTGATGTACATGCTAGATATGTTGTAACCTGACTCATATCTGTCTAGCTGTTCTACATTCTTAATTTGTGATTTATCAATGTTTTTTTTATTAAATCTTTTCAATTGTTCTACTTTTATGAAATAGCAGAAATATTCTTACATGCCAGCTAGTTTCTCCATATTATATTTAGATTTCTACTTTATGCATACAATGGAAAGGTTCTCTTTGGGAAATTTTCTCTGCTTTAGTGACAAATTGTTGTTGGTTTTTCTTATGCACACCATTTCCTTCAATGCAGTGAAGAAAAAAATACTGGTCAAGTGAGGTATTGTCTTTCAAAGGCAATAACATCAGATCCAAAAGATGTGGGACTTAGGTTTGACCGGGCTTTGTTATATTGTGAGCTTGGAGAGTATCAGAAAGCTGCTGAATCATATGATCAGATAGTAGCTCTCTATCCTGGCAATATTGTAGCACGCAAGATGGCTGCTAAGGTTAACATGTTTTTGTGTTTTTATGGATCTCTCTTTTATTTTCTCTCTGGCAGGAATCAAGAGAATGAAACTCTACTTCTACACACGGTCAATATTACTTAAGTTTGTTAAGTAGATATCAGTAAATAGGTGTAGCTGAACAAATCTCTCCATCAAAATCCATTTATAATAGTGAAGCAGTTGCACCTTTTTCTTACTGAATCAGACAGCTTAACGTGACTGTAATTGTTTGAGATAGTAATCTGTTTCATTGATGTTTTTGACCAGTTTTACAAAAAAAATCCTGGGTCAGGTTTCTTTGATCATATCTAAGCATCAAATGGCTAAACAATCCTGCAGCAGTGCTTATAGTTAGGTCCAGTGAAGAAATGGATAAACTTCCATGGCTTTAACTCAGTAAACAAAAGACTCACGCCCTTAGTTTAAATAATGCCTGACTTATGTCCTTAGTTTAAATAATGCCTAATCTAATTATGTCTTAAAAATTAATCAGCACCCAAAATATATGGGATTCTCATAGGACTAGTATACCTTGATTTGAGGATTCACTATTCAGTGAAAGTTTTGGTTGTTAAGATTTATGATCCCTTAGTTCCGTGCGGAGAACTTGTTCCTGTGGAGCTCGTATATTAATTTTGTTAGTTAAATAAATATCGTATTCTTTTAGGGTAACCATTGTTTAAAATTTTTGATTATAACTACTAAAAAGATGATCTATCTTTTGCTTTTCTCCTTGGTTTATGATCTGTATAAATTAAGACAATTAATTTAATTTCTTGTTTCAATCTATTTCACTGAAACTTAGGTTAGAATTTATGACCATGATATCATGTACACCCCCACCCACAGAATATAACACAACATTTAACAGAGTTGCTAATATTTTAACACATAGTCTCATAGAGAATGGGATTCAAATGTTGTGTGATTGTGACAGATGTACCGAGAATGCAGTCAGCTTGAGAAGGCTATTAGTATTTTGGAGGACTATGTCAAGACCTATTCTTCAGAAGCTGATATTGGCACTCTTACCCTGCTCATTGACTTCCTTATGGAAAATAATTCACATGTTCTGGCACTTCATCAGATTGAATATGCCGCTAAGTCAGTTTGTCAATTTGATGAGGAATTACCACTTCATCTGAAAGCGAAAGCAGTAATTTGTCATGCATATCTTGGAAATATTTAATTTGTTGAGGTATTTTCCTTTTTAGGTGACATCTTATGCATTTTCCTGAGTTCAAAAAATATTTGTGATGAACCAACCTTTATCATGCCAAATCTCTCTTCCTTTTCCTGTCCCCGTGGTGATATTGGCATCTATATTATTTATCGTTCTTTGCTAATTGTCTCCAACAAGCATGTAACACTACAAGAAAGTTATTATTTAAAAACAGAATATTAGAAACGGATTTTAATCCGTTTCTAATAGAAAGGGACTACAAACGGATTTAAAAATTAATGTTTTATTTAAATATTATTATATATTAGAAAATATCCGTTTCTAATCCTGTTTCTAATAGAAAGGGACTAAAAACGGATTTTAAAATTAATATTTTATTTAAATATTATTAAATATTAGAAAATATCCGTTTCAAATAGAAAGGGACTAGAAATGGATTTAAAAATTAATATTTTATTTTAATATTATTAAATATTAAAAAATATCTGTTTCTAATCCGTTTCAAATAGCAAGAGACTAGAAACGGATTTAAAAATTGATATTTTATTTAAATATTATTAAATATTAGAAAATATCCGTTTCTAATCCGTTTTAATAGAAAGGATTAGAAACGGATTTAAAAATTAATATTTTATTTAAATATTATTAAATATTGGAAAATATCCGTTTCTAATCCGTTACAAATAAAAAAGGACAAAGAATTAGAAACGGATTTAAAAATTAATATTTTATTTAAATATTATTAAATATTGGAAAATATCCGTTTCGAATCCGTTTCAAATCCGTTTCAAATAGAAAGAGACTAGAAACAGATTTAAAAATTAATATTTTATTTTAATATTATTAAATATAAAAAAATATTCCTTTCTAATCCGTTTCAAATAGAAAGGGACTAGAAACAGATTTAAAAATTAAAATTTTATTTAAATATTAGAAAATATCTGTTTTTTTTTTCAGGAATAATTCTTTGAGTGAATACAAGTATGCTCAATATACTTTAGTTTGTTTTAGATTAATTTGCTTTTAAATACTTATATTAAAATGTTTTTAGTTATTTATAATGCACATGCACTGAATAGTTAGTGGTTAGAGTGAAAAGAAATCAATGTGATACTTTAAATCCCTAACATTCTTCGTGTGCTCCGCATCGTAATACCCCATCGATTCACCTCCCTCTTCTTCATCTTCATCTTCTCCTCCCGCCGGCAAAGCGAAGAACTCCCTCGCCACTGCCTCAACCCTCTCCAGCAACTCTACCGCCACTCCATGATTCACAACCTGGAAAAACCCCCAATTTTTGGGGGCCTCACCGACCTGGGCGAGGAGATTGGAGAGTTCGTCGGCGATGGCGGAATCGGAGGGATCGGAGGGGATGCGGTGATGGAGAAGAGGGGAGATTTCGATGAGGGGGATGCCGCTGGCGTTCCTCTTATGACATAAGATTGTATCTCTTTGTTTATCATTGTTATTCTTTGTGTGAACTGTGATGCTGTAGGGGATTTGCTCGGTTTGTGAATGTTAGAGACGGTAATGGGATAACACTGTTGCATCTCATGGCAAGACAAAGGAGGCCTAATTGTGTGCATATACTTTTAGATAATGGAGCTCTTGTTGGTGCACCGACGGGTGGATACAGGCATTGTTGGCTTTTTCCTTATTATCTCAGTGTCGGTGAAGTTGGTTTTACTGTTTCATTAACAGAGTTCCTAACCTTGCATAGCAGATGGGCAGGAAGCACCCAGCTTCACTTGGCAGCCCGTGGGGATGCTTAGGTTGTGTGAAGGAATTGCTTACTTGGGGAGCTGATCGGCTTCAAAGAGACTCATCAGGGTAAGCATGAGTGTTTATTGAATTGCCGTATGTATTGTGTTTTACCATATGGTGTTATTATTATTGCTAATGATTCAAAATCATCGTTTGGCTGGTGTTTTTTAGAAGAATTCCATATGTAATTGCATTAAAACGTAAGCATGGGGATAATTCCATTTGTAGATGCTGGAGTTGGATGAGTCTCTTTCCCAATTAAAGGTCATTCATGTTGCCGGTACCAAAGGCAAGGTACTTGTTACTTATTATCCGAATCTGAAATCATTTTGCAATCTCTACCTTGTGATTGTTGAGTGTTTGTGGTCGCTGTTAATGTTTTGGATGCATATGATGTTTGTATAGAGATCGACATGTAGTTTCAGAGTCTATCCTTCGTAATTGTGGTTTGAGGACAGGGCTCTTCACCTTGCCTCATCTAATTGATGTCCGGGAACGATTCAGATTGGATGGGTATATGTTGTGGATCTCATGAGTATGGCTTAATGGTGTTAGTGTCTAATTTGATTTCACTACTTGTTTCCTCTCTAAATTGGTAAAATCAGAGTGAACATCTGTGAAGAGAAGTTCTTAGCGTATTTCTGGTGGTGCTGGGAGAGACTGCAGGTATGGACATTTGCTTCAGTATGTATCCAAGAACAATTGATAGCAAAGAGTGAAAATTCTAGTTGATATGCACTGATATGTTTTTGGAAATTTCATGTTAAATTATTATTCATGCTCAATGAAAGCTCAAATAAGTATTTGGATTAACATCTTATGCTTTTATGGATGTGGTTGGGCATAGACTGTTGTTATATGAAACATCTAGCTTGAACAAAGATGGTTCCTTACTTTTGGAGACATCACAAAATAGTATATTGAGAAATACTCTTTCTTATTTGCAGGAGAAAACTAATGATGATGTACCAATGCCAACCAATTTCAGGTTTTTGCGCTGCTTGCGTTCAAGATATTTACAGCAAAATAGGTGAGATTTGCAGGCAGTTATTGTTTTCAAAGTTCTTTTTGGCCACATGTTTGCACAGCAATAGATTCTAAGAAGTTAGGATCTTCTCATTTAATATTTGATTGAAACTTCATCTCCCATAATTATAAACTCCTTTGCTACTATTGAGAATTAAAAAAAATAATAATAATATATTATAGAAAACACGTGGTATGTGTGAAAGCCACATTAAATAAATTTCTCATTTTATTCTTAACAGCCAATATAAATGCTTTAAATTGTTTTAATATATTATAATCACATGTTAACGTGTTTTTTATTTTATTTTATTGTTCTTATTACTTAATTGTTATGAGTTAATTTTGATGTTTATTTGAAAGGCACACAAACTGGGAATAAATTGGTGATATATATGTGACATAATAAGGACGCCATTTAATAATAAGAAGCATTGGCAAACTGCGTGATGCTCATGAGAAATTAAAGGCATTGTGACAGTAGAATCTTTTGGGAAGTTTGGGAATAATAACAAGAGAGAAAGAAAGAGAAAGAGGAAGAGGAATTAAGGATAAGATTTATAAAGTTAAAAAGAAAAGTATCAAGAGATTATATTTCACTGTTTATCATCCAATGTATCATGAGAGACATAAGAAATGCGTGCTGATCTCTCTTTGATCTGATAATAATAATAACAAATGGATATATGCAAATCTTTCTCTTATGGGCTTTTATTAGCGGGTGGAGGAATTGACTGCCCAAATTAAAACACCATTTTTTGAAGAGACAGCAACGCAATAAAAGAAGATAACACACACACATACACTTCAAGAAGTATAGTATACACAATTTAGACAGTCTTTTCATTTGATTGATTTGCAGAAAATTTATTTAGTGCGTCAAACGTAGAAGCAGCAATACAAAATACATAGATATTTACAATGCTAAATGGAGAAAGATTAATTAAGTACTGTGCAGGCTGTGCAGCAGTGAAGGATGGATGGATGAAGATGGCAGTAGGTAATAGTTAACTAAATAAAAGCTAATTCAGAAAGCCTCTGTTCTCCAGTCATTTGTCAACAAATGTTTTGTATGGTTTTGTCTAGTTAGCTAAATAATGTGGCTTTGGTGGTGTCATGGATGACTCCTCATCCCAGTGAGTCTGGGATAATATTATACCATTCTTACAATCCATAATTAAAAGTGTTCTAAATTTTGTTCAGCACACCAGTAACCTTACTTGGCGAGAGTACATGCTTCACTCACACTTCTTTTGATTTTGATTCTCATTCATATATGATGACATGTCGCTAAATTTTTGGCCTCTGCTGCAGAACTCATCGATTGAAGCCAAAACCTATGCAAAACTTCTCCCAGCATTGACAGAACATATGTAGAAAATTACATTAGCTCTTGTACGTTAGATTTATTATACATTATTTAGTCATGTTAGATTTATTATACATTACTTAGTCATGTTACTACGCCAGTTTAAGGAGCCAAAACAAAGAAATCTAATCTAATTCAGACCCAAAATGGATATGTTTTTGCCTGGTGGCTTTGAACTTATGTTCAGTCATCAACTTCCCTTTTGATGACTAATCTCTAATTTTTTTTTTTCTGAATCTCTTTCCAGGTATAAGAGATGAAAACAGGATAATGCACGAATGCTGGCAGTCCTGATGAATTCCATACATCATATACCGTCGCTTCCTAATGCGTATGTTGTATGAGTAATATATTCTTTTCCCCTTCAAATGAGAAGAAATATTAACGCGATAACCATCTTGATTTACATTTGTATTCTGACTTTTGTTTGATGGAATCACAATTCTACAATTAGAATCAATGCATGCAGTTTTGTGTAAATGTTATCCATGACCTTTCTATCATGGATTGTCATTGTTGTAGATACATGTGACATTCTGTCATGGAATCACAATTCTACAAGTCTATGGGGGTGCTATGTATTATCTGATGTGATGGATCATTCTCTATTCAAGATTTGGTTGGCTCTTTTTAAATTTTGATGTTTCCTCATGCAATTTTTTTAAAAAATGTTTGTGTGAATATGTGGTCTAACTAGCTCTTGCATGACACTTTCAATGTAAGGCAGAGAAATTAGGTTTCTGGTATTAGGGTGTCTTGAAAGTTTGATTGTGTCAAATAATCAATCTGATATGAGCTCAGAGTTAATTAGACTGTTGCCACATTGCCTGCAAGTCTCAACTTTCTATTAAGGTATTTAAAATTTACATTGTAGATTGATTTGATGGCTTAGAGGTGTCATATTCTTGGTCTTTGCCACAGCCTATGCCCTTTTTCTTTCTACTTAAGACCTGCAGAAGAGCTTGCCTTGATCATGAGCTGGAAATTTGACTGTCATGAACATAATTAGTGAGAATCTTTTGAATGGTTTTCTTTTGGATCTGCCAAATCATTTGGTTAGACAATTTGGAGATTTTAAGACATTAAGAAATTTGGAGAAACAAAATGTCTGATAAACATTCTACATATTATTTTGTGTTGAGCATATATACTTAAACTCTCTTTTTTTTTTGAATTGAGGAGTTTATCTTATTTGTTGGTATTTTAGGTTCAAAAAAATTTATGTACCAGGTTTTAAAAAAAACATGAATATAATTTTTATTTTATATTTTTTTACTTGAATGTTAGAAACGGATTAGAATCAGATTTATTTGTTTCAATATTGTTTTTTACTTTTAAAAAATTTTTAGAAACGGATTAAGAACAACAAAAATTTTTGTTTCTAATGAGGAGGTACAAAAATAAAACAGAAAATATTCCGTTTGGAATCCGTTTCTAATTTTTGGGAATTACGAAACATATTGGGTTCGGTTTTTAATCCGTTTCTAAAGTTAGAAATGGAACATTTTCTGTTTCTATGTAAATTAGAAACAAGGGGTTTCGAAACAAATAAATTCCGTTTATAATCCGTTGCTAAATTGAATTAGCAACGGAATAGAAACGGAAAATGTTGTTTCTAAACACTAATTTTCTTGTAGTGTAAACGCTTAGCTCATGCTTAAGAGCCAGTGTGTTCAAAGTTCAGGTTTAAGAACTCTGCAAGTTCAAATGTCTGTTTTTGTAGATGCCCTTTCATAGCTCTTGTTAAGATGTAAAATACCTCAACTAACAAATTTATGTCCAATCCTTTCCAGAATTTCCTCATGGATGTGGAATCAATGGGCACTGAAAATTGTGCTGACATGATTACTGAAATTGGCGATTCATTGAGAGAACTTCAGTATTTTGATGCTGCATTGAAGTTTTATTTAAAGTTGGAGCATACTGCTGGTGAGGATAATGTAGGTAAACTGTGTGGTACTTGTTCATCGATTATTACTTCTTGGTAATCTTAGATATCATGTTAAAAGTCAGCGGTTGTTTGCCAATTGACATTTATTATCCTGAGAACATATTTGATATAATTAGAAATTATTTTCTCTGGCAGCATTCTTTGAATTATTGCATATTTATTAGTAAAGATATAGCTTTTGGCAAAATTGATATGGTAATGTGCCAGATTTTGTGTGCTGCCTGCCTAATTTTAACTAGTTTAGGGATTCTTTGAATAATAGATCATGAGGCATTATGATTTGGAATTTTCATTTATGTATTTTGTTTAATCAATTTTCATGTTGGTTGTTATACATTGTTATATAATTTTTTATTTTATTTTATTTATCTTGATCTATTCATTTTAATCTTTGGTGCATAAAAGTAATCATAAATTCCCCTTTCTGCGTTCAACAATTTGAAGGTTATATATTGCTATTCAAATAATTAATCTTGTTTTGCTGAAAAATCTTTCCAGCTTGATCTTTCTATATGTTGCTTGCTTTATTCATAATGATTTACAGCTGCCTCATGTTTTGTTTTTGGTTAATTGTTGTTCTTTGAAGCTCATGCTTTTGACCTTTTAGATGATTTATGTATAATGTCTTTATTTTTTTATGTGAGGCTGTATGATGCTTCTGGCAATGTGCTTGGCAAATTCTACTGCAGTTTAATTAAATCCATTTTTCTTGTTTGAATTTTACAGGGTAACTTACATCTAAAAATTGCTCAATGTTATGCATCCAAGATGGAAAGAGGGCATGCAATTTCATTCTTCTATAAAGGTTTCCTTCTAATTTCTCTAGTTTATGACTAAAGAATCAAAGGGAAGCTTTTGGTTTGTAAAGTTCATTTAGTCAGGCTGGGACTAATGCTTTTGCAGTTTTATATACATTGAAGGACTGGATGGCATAATATATATATAGTCACCTTTAGTACTTTATTTCTATGATTTTATAACTCAAGTTCAAAGCATCTTTCTTTGAAGCATAGTCATGAATGTTGGACGGATTGTTGTGTTATGATCTTACAAGAATATCAGTCATCATGTTGTGAACTAATTTGTTTTTAGCAATTATACTTTCATTAAGCATTTGTTTTATTAAAGCTCTCCTATTCCTTGGAAAAAAAACTCCCTTTGATTTTCTTGCCATGTATTTTCCATTTTTCTAGCAAATCATTGGCCACCTGTTAAGTCTTATATTCACCTCGCCTTGCTTATTTAGTTATGAATCCAGGCTTTTATCCACTCTCCTTCATGCCATCTTCAACCTCTGAAGTGATGGATATAGTATTGAATGTTGATGGATGTGATATAAGTGTGATGCACTTGAGTCCCTGAAGATGTATTCTTGTGTCCTTTAAGATAAAGTAGGTTACATGCTGCTAACTAAGGTTATTTGATAGAAGGATGCACTCCTATGCTCCAATGAATCTGATTTCAAGAAATTAGTGTTGTTGTTCTGCACTTTTTTGAAATTTGATGTGTATGAGATACTCTGAGCTAAAATGGGCTTTGCGTGGTCATCTAGGGTTAGGAGATTAAAAGATACACTTGTCTTTATGGTTAGTTAAAACTAATGAATTTGCTTTTGAGAAATTGATGCTTCAGTTGTGTGCTTGATGGGTTTCAAATATTATTTGTACTGTTTGAAATTTGAGAGTTGCACTTCCTTTCAGCATTATCTAGGCTGGAGAACAATATTGATGCCCGTTTAACCCTTTGCTCTCTTTTTCTCGAGGAAGGAAAAGAGGATGAAGCAATTGGTGTGCTCTCACCTCCTAAAGATCTGGGTAATCAACCGCAGTTATTTCCTTTACATTGTGAACTTTGATTAAATCATCTTTGAAGCTCTATTTTTTCTGCTCATATCTATCTTTTAATTTTTTGTTGCTCCCTAATGTCCTGTAAAATATTTTTCTAGAACAGATATCCAACTTAGATTCACAAGCAAAATCTTGGTGGCTCAATGGGAAAATAAGATTACAGCTTGGTAAAATATATCATGCAAAAGATATGCTCAAGGACTTTGTTGATGCCATATTTTCATGCATCAAGGAGACGCTAACAATTGAGATCTTGAATCAAAAGGTTTTAATGTCTGTGTCCTATGAAAACTTTCTTTTTATTTATATTAGCAGATGCACTTTTCTCTTTTTCAACATTTATTCAGCAAATGATTATGTTGCATTTGCTTCCTCTGCTTGATGCCATCCTTGCAATAGTTCAAGCCCATTTTCTCTCGGCTGAAAAGCCTGTAGAATTTGAGGAAGTAGATAGTATGTGTTAAGTAGTCTGACCAAGCTTCTTTGATGTTATACTTCTGATGCTGGTCATGTTTAACTCGGAAAAGGTGAAATCAAAGAAAAAACTTACAAAAAGCGTGCTTGTTGAGAGAGCCAAATTATTGGATGAAGAACAGACTGCTAATGTGTTTCAAGGTTTCAAACCAATTGCAACTGCATCAGATTTGTAAGTTTGCTATTCATAGTGATTATGTGAATTCAGTTTCAAAATGTAAAGTGCTTATTACTTCTTTCTATGCTTTTCTAATGTGTGATGTGGTAGTAATTCCTGACATGAAAGCTAACTTCCTGAAGTTTCTTGAGCTTGGGTTATAAATTCAGTAACATGCACTGTAGAAATTCTAACTCATGGCTTTCCGTGAGATACTTAGATCCAATTGCTTATGTTGATGATTTCCTTGAGGTCATTTTTATCATATTAACTAATAGTCCTACATCAATTGATGTATTAACTTTGGATTTGAATATGCAAGTCTTGGTCTCTTATCCTATAATCTTAAGCTTTTGGGTTGAATTGAGTTCATATAATATGTTTGGTTTGGTTTGCATTTTAACAATTTTGTTTTCATTTTAGCCATTTTGTGTGTTCATTGCATCTGCCAGTTAAGTTATATGTGTAGATTAGTTCTTTCACACCCATATAGTTGTATGGGTGTGTGACTAAAAATTTTACATCAAATACTCCTTGAAGATCTAACAAATCTGTGGCCATTGATTGTCCATCTAGCTTACCCCATGTAGCATTGCCTATGTTTGTTTCATTGCGTATGTTGTGTCTATGCGTGTTTACATTTATTGGATCACATGTCTCACGTGAATTACTCATATATGATTTAATTTTTCACCATTTGTGTAGTCCTCAAGTTTCACGTGAGCGAGCCAAATGAATTTTACTTGTTTCTTTTATATTTCTTGTCTTTGGTTGCATAAATCTGGTTTCAATGTTGAGAAGGTAGTTAAATCCCTTGCTAGAGAGTAAATGCGAGCATTTTGAACCCCATATGTTATTTAATTTTTATATGATCATCCTTTGCATGGGTTTTTTACTTTTATTTTTATTTTCCATACTCATACGTGTCCTTGCTTTATTGTTTGGAGAGTCAAAGCATCTAGAGCTAAGAAGTCACTCCAAAAGAAGGCAGTTATCAGAGAAGAAAAGAAAGCAGCAGCTTTAGCTGCTGGTATGGATTGGCAAAGTGATAATTCAGAGGATGAGACTCCAGTGAGATAGTGTTATCTTGTTTCTTTTGCCTGGTTTATCTCTTTTCTCTTTTATTTTGATATGACCAATATTTGTTCGGTTTTGGTTTTGATATATCCAGAGAAAGTCACCACAACAGCCTCCTCTTCCAGAATTTTTGAAGAATGAGGAACATTACCAACTGATAATAGATGTTAGTATTTTCCTTAGTGTTTCTTGGCTGTTAACATGTTTGTGCATCATCTCTTTGGTGTTTTTTGAGCTTCAGTTGCAATATGGTAGGTTATTTGGAATTTTGTTTCCTGAATATGTGGATTTGGAATTCTAAGTTATGTATATCTTAGTAATGATTATGGATAATTCAAGTCATGTAATTCTACTGATGTTTATTCACGTAAAAAAGGTGAAAGCAGTAACAATAACATGCTTGCTTGAGGAGCGCCCCTGAATTTTATCTTGAGGTTGATAGTCTAAAGCATGTTGAACCAGTTCCACTAGAAACATTTACCTCCATATTTTCAGAACAGGTGAATTAAACATAGAACTGTTCATATCAGAAGTCCTTGAATTGTGCACTTTCTTTGAAGTGAATATGTATATGTATATATTGGTTCTTTCAACTGTGTACTCCTATTGGAGACAATACTCAAATTAGCATATTTAAACTTGAATATAGTTGACTGATTTTTGCTAATTCATGACTCTTTATTGTCAAAGTATCATCTGAATATTTAGGCATGGTCCACAGGAATTAATGTATCACAGAAAGTCAACTTCATGAAAAGCCAGAACCATTCATTTCCTGATTACTACGTTCTGCTCATCATCGTATCATGCCTTCACTCATCAGGGCACACCAGGGCATGAAATCTAGTTTTACACTGCACTCACATGTTGTAACCTTTTACTTGCCATGAGGTCTACATATATTTACTATAGGTGGCTAGGCGCATTTGCCTTTTATGCTTCAACCTGATTTGTTTCTCACAATCCAGGATGGTATCTTGTGTTTCTTAGATTCTTGCTATTCATAACAAGAAATTGAATGATGTTAGATGCAGCATATTATTATTTTGTGCTTTCAGTGGTTGGCTTGCTCCCACTTCCTTTCCGGTATGAGTTTTTTGCAGTAAATTTATCAATCTACTCTTCCCATCGCAGGGACTGCCTTGATAAATTTAGCTCTTGGACATAGGCTTCGGAATAAACACCAATGTATAGCACAAGGCCTAGCCTTCCTCTATAACTATCTGCGCATCTGCAACGACAGTCAGGTATGGTTTGCCAATAAATATTTCTTACCAAACCAGAGAATCCCTAGTAGACTCTGACAAATTATTCAGAACATGTTTGTGTTTTTTTTAACTCTCTATAAAAGAACATGATTTACCTTAGCCTCTTTCTTTTTTTTTTATTACCATTGAAGCAACAAAGACGAATTTTATACCATATGATTTTGTATTCCTAATGTATCAACTTCAATGTTCATAAACCTTTCAGGATGCAATGTATAACATCGCGAGAGCATATCAACATGTCGGCCTTGTTACTCTGGCTGTTTCGTATTATGAAAAGGTTCTTACTACTCAAGAGAAGGACCATCCCATTCCTAGACTTCCTTACGAGGAGAACTTTTCGGCTTCTGATAATTATCATCCGGGGTTCTGTAGTCTTCACAGAGAAGCAGCCTACAATTTACACCTGATTTACAAGAAAAGTGGCGCTGTTGATCTTGCTAGACAAATCTTGAAACGATATTGTAATCCTTAATCATTTCTTGTTGTTCCTATGATCTTTTTGTCTTGTAAATTATTGTTTTTTGTTGAAGATAATGATTATTTTTGAGGCAAGGCGTGGCCAAAATTAGCCATTGCTTGTTTGTTTAGGTTGAGGAAAAGAAAAACAAGGAGAACTATTCATAGTTTTATTTTTGTAAGTCGGGGAAGGGTCGTTGCACGTATACATCTTATTGAAGTTTTAATCATGCATTGAGAGGAAGTCGAACTTTCATCTTGTGCATGATAATATCTTTTTCATTTTTTCATTATTTTTTTTTGTTAAAATTATATATCTATAGATTGATTAGTACTCAAACTATCACTTTAACATGTTTTTAGTTGAAATTTCTTTTTGATTGGAGGAATAAGTTATTAGGAATGTAGAAAAAAAAAAAAAGTAAGATGGGATAATATTTATATATAAAACTTATAATTAGTATCATTTTTAATTTATAAGCTATAATTAAATATCAATATTCTATTGAATTATTTGAATTAAATAAACATTGTTATTGATTTTAATTAAGATGTAATTAACCAATTTAAATAAATATTTTTTATTTATTGAATATGCAAGTATTATTATTATTCATTTTAATCAATATAATTGAATATTTAATTATAATAATTAAGTATTTTAATTATTATGTATATATATATATAAAGTTCATAACCAAATGACGACCAAAAAAGATAAAAAATAAAAGGCTCACAAAAATTAACTCACCCCCAAAAACCACTCTAAAATACAAATATCACCAAAATAATTTAAACTTAAAAAAAAATGTCAATTCAAGTAATCAACACACAAGACATGCATCTCTCTCTCTCTCTCTCTATCTATCTCTCTTAGGACTAATAAGAGGACTCCAATGAATGAAGACCGCCATTTCCTCTCACTCGTAAGCACTGCCACCAAGCTCTGCAGCAGCATCAGCTCCCAAAGACAATCCCTAGAAACCCGCACAATGAGCTAAAAGCCCTTCCTTGCAACACTCGCCCCCACCCCACAAAACCCTAGACTAGATTGATGGAGCGATCTCGCTCCAAGCGTAACAGCTACCACTATGACCACGACTCTGACCGTCCAACCCCTCCTTCTCGATCCAAGCCTCGCCGCCACCACCCTTAATGGCTTGCGAAAAACACCTTTAGATACATTTTCTAAAATTTTAAAAAATAGCCGTTTTAATTTCCCAAAAATATCTCTCAATGGCTACACTTGCGCCCCAAGTCTTCTTTTATATAAACCCTAACCCCTTTGCAGTTCGTTTCCAGTTATCTCGCAGCCGGAAAAAACCAGCTCCTACGTTTTCAGCCTTCGGATCGTACAGTGATTTCCAAGGTCTTCTCGTTCCCTTCTCTCTGATTCTAGTTTCTCGACGCAGAGGTTTGGTTCAATTTAGGGTTAGGGTTTTGGGTGCTTATGATTTGTTTTTGGTTTGTCAGGTAGGGAAGTGGAGGAAGTTCCGGTTATATGAATTTATGGTTCCACTCCTGCTGGTCAGAAGGGATGCAGCACGTCCATTGGGTTTGTTGATCTTTCTTTTATATTGTTTTGTATTTATGCTCTTGGATTGTGATATTGCTTCTTGATTTCTTCAAAGATTTTAAATTTTTTTTCCTAAGATGGGTTATCTTTTCTTGTTTCTTCTTGGCATTCGCTGGCATTCGCAAGTTAATTGAAATTGTTGCATGGTTTTCAGTCAATTGAATTGTTCTTAGCTGGGTTTCCTTCTTTCTGTTTATTGGAATAGTTATAGTTTTAGCAATACTACTTTGTATGTATAGCTATACTACTTTGTAAGTCAGAAACCACAGAAATGTACAGATTTTATCTGCAGAAAAACACTACCAGTTTAATCAGTCTAAGTCAAATGAAACACACATGAAACATTTGCAATACCGTTATCCTATTGCCAGTGCTTGATCAATTTAAACCACAATTTTCATTTTTGCAGTAGAAATTTTAAAGCCGTGTGAGACAGCAATACTGTTTGGCCAGCATTGATCTCTATATATACACATATTCAAACTTCAAATAGCTGCCATTCAGCCTGGTTCAGTAATTTGCTTCATCTCTGTTTTTGCGCATTCTTGGTGTTTGTTGAAATGTCTATGATTTTTTTTTCATGAGATGAACATTGTGGAGTAATTGTTGTGTTAGGATTTATGAATCTCGTTTTAGTGTCTGTTTGGTGGTGTTGTGTGTGTGTGATGGCATGATCTATTTGGTTATTTGTTAATGTGATTTGTTTCTTGATTTTTTTTTTGGTGAATTATTTCTTTAGATAGATAGTTTTGATATAAAGTTTCAATTTTTATGATTTTTTAGTGTGAAAGGAGAAGTTGGAGTTTGATTTTTCTTGAAATGAGACCCTTTTATTGATGAAGGTGTTGTTGCTTTTGTGTTCTTTGGTGATCTGAATCTCTTTCCAATGTCTTCTTAATGAGGTCCTTTTACTGCAGCTAGATATCATAGCCTTGTGATTGAAAAGGATAGTTTTCCTAGCTAAACATCTTTTTATCTGTATTTGTTCAATTTCCCTTTGAGTTAAAAAGGCTGAAATTTACAATCCATTAGCTATGGACACAGAAAGTGAAACTCAAACCATCAGTTGCATGTGATTCCTATTTAGTCGACTTTAGGAATTCCATTTTAATGGCTATTTCTGAAACCAACTGAATTGACCATGCCATATGATGACTCTACCTTCGTTCAACCTCTGTTCATCAATACATGTGTTATGCAATTTTTTTTTCTGATGATATAAACACCAATCATATATTTGTGTGAAATATCTATTATTATAGTGTTTTCATGTTGTTATAAATTCAATATTATGGTTAAGAATATATGTATAAAAATATATATGGCCTATGCTGTGAAATATTGTTCAAGTATTTTGTTTGTAGCTTATCTGTTATAAATTCAATAATGTTCAGAGACTTGAATTTAGGTTTAATTTTTTGCTTGTAGCTTATCTTCTCAGGTCGCTTCTTTTAGCCTTATGCTGTGAAATATTGTTCAAGTATTTTGTTATCTGCTTGTATGCACTATAGTAGATTGGGAGCTTTTTTTCCAATTTTCTTAATAAACCAAATTGGCCTATATGCAAATCATACTGCTCTAATGTTTTTATCTGCAGCATCTTATTCAGATTGTTCTGATTTTGAGTGTGGTAGGTTTTATTTATTTATTTTTTAACTTCTAGGCTTGTAGCACATGATGGTTAATATTCTTTTTTGGCTATTCAGGCTGGAAGTCTTCCATTGCTTCTTGTATCTGTGGAGATAACTCATAGCCTTGAGCGAATCCTTATGTTGCTTCAGGTTGGATCTTTCTGTTGAATCTATTCTATGAGTTCTACATCTTTTTATATCTTTGAATTATTCATGCTATGCAGGGGATGGATCACTTCAAGAAAATTAAGTATGATGATGGAATTACTTATGGCGAGCTATTTTTGGAGAATGAGTAAATGCTACCGTACACTGTTTACATTTATTATTACATTATGATTTTTTTGTTGAAACAAGCATGAATTTCTTGTTTTGATATCATCTGTTTTTCTTCTCTTGAATATGATGTTTACAAATATTTCATTTCCAAAGTCAATGCGGTGGAACTCCAAGGTAAATATGCCTATGAGCTTGATGCTTGTATTGACATTCTTTAACTATTTTTTGAAAAGCATGTTTCAAGCATTAATAGGTTTTGGTGTGTGCATATGATTTTAAATGATTGCGTCACATTTCTCATTCCAAATTAATGTAGTTCGATTCCTAATTGACTGCTAAAAAAATATAACTATGAGAATTCAATATGGAATTCCTTTCTTTGCTTTCTACATTTCGTTCTAAATCCTCTACTTTTTTCCCATGTGGTGTTATATGAAATGCTTAAATTGTTTATATATGTCTAGGGATTCCTTTTAAAATGATTTTTTATGTATAATGGGATAATAACTATTCGTCATAAGCTATCAGTTCGTGTTAGTTTGTGATTATGCGTCAACCTTATTGTTATAATCATAGTGATATTTTATATTTTATTTCCTTTTTCAGTTTACATTTAGTCGACCTATTCGTTGGATAGTAGCACTACATGGAGACAATATTGTACCTTTTGTCTTTGCTGGTGTTATAAGGTAAAACTCCTCCTGCTTGTTATCATCTTACACCATTGTTATAAGAGGGTTAATTTTAGAATTTATTAAATATTTGCCATTAGTTCAGGTTAATGAGATTCGTGTCTATGGAGAAATAAACCATGCATTTTATGATAACCTTTCCTCTCAATGCCAGCCATATTACTTGTTCTTCTCTATGTTAGTATTCTATTAAGTAGTTTTTGTGTATGCTAATTGAGCATGATAGCTTAAATTTTTTTTTTTTAATTATGTTCAATAGATGGCAATAAATGTGTTCTTTTGGGTTTCTTGTGTTTATAAGTGGTTCCTGATGTACCTTTCCTATATTTAAGATTAAGGCACAAAGCTAACATGATAAATTTTGAAAATTGATGATATCATACTGGTTCTTAAAATCATTTATATTGCTCCCAGTCTTATTTGTTTTTTTTTTTTTTTGAGGATTTGTACAAAAAGAAGTGAGCTGTTTGAAGGGGCCATGTCTGTGAGGTACCCTTGGTCTATATCTATTCAATGACCGAGAACCTATATGCCTTGTTTAATCCATGCAGTCTTATTCAGTTGTTTGAATTCAATAAAGTAAAAACAATCAAAAGAAACTTGGTTTATTCTCTCTTATGTAGCTTTATATCCAAAGTTAATTGTACCAAGTTATATGACTGCTAAAATCGGCAGATGTGCTTGAGGGCATGTTTTGTTTATTTAATTCTTAAATATTCTGTTGTTGCTTCCTAAACTGCCTATTGAAGAAGTTATCACCTTTGCAACTGAAAATCTAGTTGGGAGAAAAAATATCACCAATCTTACTGGAGGTAATGAATGGGAGTCAAACTTTTGCAAAACTTAGAATAAGCACCACAGTTTTCTGACTTTTGCACATGATTTTAGTGTGAGGCTGTTGTGTGGTTTGCGCAATTCAGCCTCAGTTGTTTTTGAGGTACTTAATTTAAGGCAATTGTTCCTGTTGTTTCTTTATTTCTTTATGTTATTTCTTCATGCTATGTTTAAGACTGCTTTGAAGTTACAATAGTTTGGTTTGAGGTATGGTATTTGGAAAGCAAATTGAACACCATATTCTAGTTAAATTTTGTCCATAAGGTTTCATGATTTTTTTTTTTTGGCTAAAAATTTCTTAATTTCCTTTGAGTTTTTATAATTTTTAATTAAAATGACCCACATTGTTCAATGTGAGGTTTTTGCTTTAGTTATAAATTAATTTCTCTTCCATTTTTCTCATTTGTGCGCAGTTCCACAACATAATCTTGGTTTGATTTCATTGGTTCTTATTTTTGAGCTTTTCTAATTTATACAATTCTCATCTTAGTAATCTTCTTTCTCTTGTAATACTCTTATTTGATTCATTGTTATTGAGAAGCAAATTTTCTGAACCAGCACTGGAATCATGTTTTTTTTCATTGTTTTCTTTCAACAGTCATTCCATTTTCTATTGGTTTTAGAGTATGGAGTTTTGAGATCAGTATATGTACTAACTCAATTATTAAATAGTTTAGACTTAAATGTTTTATCAATTTTTTTCTGAGAGTAATCTTATTTATTAGGTTGAAAGTGCTGAGACTCATTCAAACTATTTGGTGAAAACAGGAGTTTTGATTGACATGGAGGTACCTGAGAAGACATTCTGCAATTGCTTTAATTAATTCATTTGCCTAATACAGACTTTTTTCTTATGGTTTTTGTGCATTATGTCTTTGATGAATAGCAATGATGCTATTTTTGTTCTTTTCGCCACATTAATTTATGATTAGATAATGATGTTTTCATTATGAGTTGTATTAGGAAGCATCTCTTTTCCATGGTTCTATTTGAGTCACTCATTCAAGATATTGCCATTAATGCAAATCATGTCAAGTATATTGCATCTATTAGTATTTTTATTGTCATTATTTGGAAGAATCTCTCTGTGATCTTAAAGGTAATGATGCAACAACACCATGTCACTTGTCGTTTAATGATGGGAGACTATATATAACACTTCATATTGTAGGAAAGGAAAGAAAATATTGTGCGTGATTTCACTTCATTGACGGAAGGTGTTGGCGGTTGTAAAGTGATGTATGATAACTTGCTTAATTAGGTATATAGTTTCGCCACAACTTTATATTTCCTCTATATAGCATGTTACAATTTCTTAAGCCATGATGTGTAGGTTGTGAATCTTGTTGAGGCACTCGTACCAGTTGTGGGAAAGTTTGATGAAGCATTCTTAGAACTTCCGAAAGATATATTAATTATGGTAAGTTGATATAGTCTTAAATAGTATATATTTTTTTTAGTTCCTCTCCAAATCTAATGTCTCAATATTGAAATGTTCTTAATCATAAGAGCTCAGGGAGCTCATCCTCTGCTTTCCTAATGTCTTATAGGAAATCCTTGCTGTTTTTCATGCAGGCCTCCATGGTATCGAAGTTGGTTTCCATTGAGGAGGTACAAGGCTTCGATTTCTATCCCACAGCTTCAATCGGACGAGCTGAAGGCCCGAATTAGAGCTTCTTCGATCCCTATGTTTCAGCAGGCTATTCAGCGGCTCCAGGTATGCCTTTTCTGATTTTTGCCCATGCCTTTGTTGCTATAGAGAGATCATCTTTTCAGCAAGGCGCTGGTGAATTTGTTTTATTTGCTGATTGTCTGTTTTCATATATGGTGGATGTCTAATTTAGCGTTTTTTTTTCTCTTGACTTCTAGGGGTTTGTTGCATTTTATTTTTCTTTTCTTTTGAGTTACTAGTTTTCTTGTGTGAATTCTTGTTCTTGTGTTTTCTATATTCTCATATTTTTCTTGTTTGAATGTTGAATGGTTTGATATTGTGTTTCCAGGCATGTTAAAAGCTTGGTTTTTTCTAATAGTTTGTTACTATGTGAATTCATAGCTTCACTTGTTGTATGGGTTATAGCATTTCCTGTTCTTTGAATTGATTGTGTGTTCTTTGAGTTGGCCTATAGCTTTTTTTTTCTTTTACTTGTTGGGGTTTCTTGCATTTTAATTTTCTTTTTTGTTGAGTTACTGGGTTTTTTGTTGTGTGAATTTTTGTTCTTGTGTTTTCTATATTCTCATAGTTGTCTTCTTTGAGTTGAATGGCTTGATTTTGTGTTTCCATGCATGCTAAAAGCTTTGGTTTTGCTGCAAGTTTGTTACTATATGAATTCATAGCTTTACTTGTTATATGGGTTATAGCATTTCCAGTTCTTTTAAATGATTGTGTGTTCTTTGAGTTGGCCATTATATTAGAATTCATATTTTCAAATATGTCCTTAACGCATGCTGGAAGTCTACTATGGCGTTTTTTTCCTTGGCTTACTGGGGTTTCTTGCATTTTAATTTTCTTTTCTGTTGCGTTACTGGTTTTCTTGTTGTGTGAATTCTTGTTCTTGTGTTTGCTTTATTGTCATATTTTTCTTCTTTGATTTGAATGGTTTGATTTTGTGACAACAGGCATGTTGAAAGCTTGGTTTTTGCTGCGAGTTTATTATTGTGTGCATTCATAACTTCACTTGTTATATGGGTTATAGCAATTACTGTTCTGTGAATTGATTGTGTGTTCTTTGAGTTGGCCTTTATATTAGAATTCATATTTTCAAATATGTTCTTAACGTCTGCTTGAAGTCTACTATAGCATTTTTTTTCCTTTTGACTTTTTTGGGTTTCTTGCATTTTAATTTTTTTTCTGTTGAGTTACTGGTTTTCTTGTGTGAATTCTTGTTCTTGTGTTTTCTATATTCTCATATTATTTTTCTTTGAGTTGAATGGTTTGATTTGTGTTTCCAGGCATGCTTAAAACTTGGTTATATGGGTTATAGCATTTCTTCTGTGATTTGATGTGAATTCGTAGCTTCACTTGTTATATGGGTTGTAGCATTTCCTGTTCTGTGAATTGATTGTGTGTTCTTTGAGTTGGCCTTCATATTAGAATTCATGTTTTCAAATATGTTCTTAATGCTTGCTTGTCAGCTTTATTGGTCAGTTGGCCTTTTTGTCTCATGGCATGAGTGCTATCGTTAGCTGTGTTGTGTGAATTCATAGCTTCACTTGTTATGTGGGTTATAGCATTTCTATTCTTTGAATTGATGGTGTGTTTTTTGAGTTGGCCTTTATATCAGAGTTCATATTTTAAAATATGTTTGTAATGCTTGCTTGTAAGCTTTAATCTCTTTTCTGGTCAGTGGGTTTTTTTTTTCTCATGGCATGAGTACTATCATTAACTATGTTGCTGTGTGAATTCATGGCTTCACTTGTTATATGAGTTATAGCACTTTCTGTTCATTGAATTGATTGTGTGTTCTTTGAGTTGGGCTTCATATTAGAATTCATATTTTCAAATATGTTCTTGATGCTTGCTTATCAATTTTAAGCTCTTTTCTGCTCAGTTGTTTTCCCCGTCATGGCATAAGTACTATCATTAATTAAGTTGCAGCGTGAATTCATAGCTTCACTTGATATATGAGTTATAACACTTCTTGTTCTTTGAATTGATTGTGTGTTCTTTGAGTTGGACTTTATATTATAATTCATATTTTCAAATATGTTCTGAATGTTTGCTCCTAAGTTTTAAACTCTATTCTGGTCAGTTGGGTTTTTTTTTTTCTCGTGACATGAGTACTATCACTAACTATGTTGCGGTGTCAATTCATAGCTTCACTTGTTATATGAGTTACAACACTTCTGGTTCTTTGAATTGATTGTGTGTTGTTTGAGTTGGCATTTATATTAGAATTCATATTTTCAAATATGTTCTTAACACCTGCTTGAAATCTACTATGGCATTTTTTTTTTCTATTGACTTGTGTTTCCAGGCATGCTTAAAGCTTGGTTTTTGCTATGAGTTTGTTAGTGTGTGAATTTATAGCTTCACTTGTTATATAGGTTATAGCATTTCCTGTTCTTTGAATTGATTGTGTTCTTTGAGTTGGCCTTTATATTATAATTCATATTTTCAAATATGTTCTTGACGCCTGCTGGAAGTCTAGTATGCCGTTTTATTTTCTTTTGACTTACTGGGGTTTCGTTCATTTTAATTTTCTTTTCTGTTGTGTTACTGGTTTTCTTGTTGTGTGAATTCTTGTTCTTGTGTTTTCTATATTCTCATATATTTCTTCTTTGGGTTGAATGGTTTGATTTTGTGTTTCCAGGCATGCTAAAAGCTTGGTTATATTGGTTATAGCATTTTCTGTTATGTGATTTTATGTGAATTCATAGCTTCACTTGTTATATGGGTTATAGCATTTCCTGTTATGTGAATTGATTGTGTGTTCTTTAAGTTTGCCTTTATATTAGAATTCATGTTTCAAATATGTTCTTAATGCTTGCTTCTCAGCTTTTTTGGTAAGTTGGTTTTTTTCTTGTGGCATGAGTACTATCATTAACTATGTTGTGGTGTGAATTCATAGCTTCACTTGTCATGTGGGTTATAGCATTTCCTATTCTTTGAATTGATGGTGTGTTCTTTGAGTTGGCCTCTATATTAGAATTCATATTTTCAAATATGTTCTTGATGCTTGTTTCTCGGTTTGTCCATTGGTTTTTTTTTTTCTCATGGCTTGAATACTTTCATTAAGTATGTTGCGGTGTGGATTCACTTGTTATTTGAGTTATAGCATTTCTTGCTTTTTGAATTGATTGTGTGTTCTTTGAGTTGGCCTTTATATTAGAATTTATATTTTCAAATATGGTCGTAACACTTGCTCCTAAGTTTTAAACTCTTTTCTGGTCACTTGGTTTTTTTTTTTTTTTTGTCTCATGGCATGAGTACTATCATTAACTATGTTGCGGCATGAATTCATAGCTTGTTAGATTAGTTTTGAAATCCTCTCTTTTTGATGTTTATTTTACTCAAATCCCTACTTGTATTTTTTTACTTATGACCTTGCACAATCTATCTTCCATTAATGCTTGCAATACCCTGTTATGTTCATCTATATATATGGCTTGCTGCAATCATTTGGATGCTTATGTCTATCTCTTCATTGTTATTATTCAATTTTAGTTCTATGTTTATGAGCAACCTCTGTGGTGGAAGCAATTTCTTGATTCTTATTTTATGCCGTTTCTTTTGACCCTATTGCTTGGTTTGTAGTTTTTGATTTATCAGGTTGGTGCTGGGACGATGAATCCTTTGACGTTCTTGAGGGTTCTAGGCCCTGAAGGGTGGAATATTGCGTAAGTTTATTTTAATTTTCATGTTTTCCCCAAATTAGGGAATGCTGCATATCTCTATTTTGTATGCATGTTTATGTGTATACCTTATTTTTGCGTAAGCATGCATAATAGTTCTCATTTTCTTAAGTTGAAGGTCAAAATATGTTTGATGTAAAAACTAGCATGCTTAAATATTCAGTCTTATAGTGTCATATCCTATAATTTTTTTAAGATAAAGAATATTGTTTTAGAGTTACCATTTGACTCAATGACTCAATCAATCTATAATACTTGGGAAGTTAGATGATTTATATTATTATTGAAAGGCTAAGAACAATGATCTTTTCATAAACATAAAACTTCATTCCTGTTCTTTGAAATCCGCTGTGTAAACAAAATTTATCTCTCTAAAGTTCTGGATTTCTTTTCGTTGATGTTGACTTTTTTTGGTTAAAGGTATGTTGAACCTAGCATACATCCAGATGATAGTCGATATGGTGACAACCCAAATAGACTTCAGTGTCATACTCAGTTTCAGGTTATACCACAAATGCTTCGTCCATTTGGCATAGTATTTTTTTTTCATCATGTGCATATTTAAATTATCCTAGGGTTTATTTTTGTTGCACAAAAATATCCTTTACTGCAATATTAAGAAGTAACCAATTATTTTATGACAAGTGTCATCTTAACATCTAGTCACTGTGACTTGCCTTCACTCCCAGCTTATTTCAAAGCCTGATCCTGGAAACTCATAAGATCACTTCAATGGTAGCCTGTCAACATTAGGTATGGCAGAGCATTAGTTGTGCTTGGTGTTTTGTGAGTCACGTGGTGCACAAATTTGGTAATTGTTTGATCATCGTCATCACAATCATCATCATCATTATTTGAGGTTCACTTTGTTATATTTGAAATATAGGAATTCTTTCATATTGTTTCATCAATTATTAGAAATATGGTGATTGAAGTTCATTACTCAATGATATGATCCTATGACCTTTTTTTTTTCTAGATAGGATCATGTTATAATTTTTTTTTCTTCTTAAATTGAGTGGAATTGGGTATAGCAAATGATTTTAAAAGAAATAATTGCCTTTTGTTATCTTTTCCTAAGAAATGTTCTTTTTGGTCATTTTGATTTTCATCTCGTTTGGAGCCAAAGAACTTGTTGGGAGTATGGATCTTGTTCTGCCAAATAACTCAATTTTATGTTAGATATTTTGTTTTAATTTTTTTATTTGAATAGATCTTTTATGACCTGAATTGGGGTGTCTGCAAGGAAGCTACACTGACCAAATCTGAAACTTTCACTATAATACAGAAATAGATCAATTTTTACATTGAGCAAAATTGACGTTAGATTTGAAATACACATATGAAACTTTTTTTATATTTGATTATAGGACAATCTTTATGATAGGTCTCTAATTGTTATTTATTCAACTTGGTTAACTGATACTCTGGTTATCTAGTTTTTATTAAGGTTGTTTGATTCTTTGATTATAGAATAGCTTTTACAATGTCTTGTGTTTTTATTGATATTTGTAAAATTGATCATTATCTGTACAAGCCTTAGGTATTGACGTTAACGAGCATGATATTCGCTTTGTTTTTTTTTTTATTAAGAATTGATATTATTATTATTTTTAATTATGATCATTGAGAATTGACGTCAACGAGCAAGATATTCGCTTTGTCGAAACAATTGGGAAAGTCCGGTAAAGTTTCTTTTTGATTGGTTTGTTTTCACTTTTCTTTCATATGCACACTATTCAGCAATTGCACTAATGAACTTGCATGTTCTTGGAATTTTTTTCTTTTCTTTTTTGCTTAATCTGGCAGCAAGAGAATCAAAATGCAAATTTCATGTTATGGAGCAATATGGTTATTCCGAGAGATTTATTTGGTAATTTGTCCTATTTTTGGTTAACGTTACATGCTCTTACGTTCTTGGTGCTTGCGGATTAGGCTGGGAAGTATGGATGGACGGGATGGAAATAACACAATTTACATATTTTCAGCAAGTATGAGTTTTCATCAGGGATGGAAATAACACAATTTACACAATTTAGATTTCGATTTCTTGTGGCTTATCCCTTGTCACTTGTTTTTGACTTATGGTGTAAATATGGTTTGAGTATTCAATTGGTATCTTCTTGTCTACACTATAAAGCGTATGGATAGAAGGACTCGATGTATCATAAATTAGATGTTCTGAGACTTGAATTTAGGTTTGATTTTTTGCTTGTAGCTTATCTTCTCAAGTCGCTTCTTTTAGGCTTATGCTGTGAAATATTGTTCAATTATTTTGTTATCTGCTTGTATGCACTATAGTAGATCGGGAGATTTTTTTTTCCAAATTTCTTAATAAACCAAATTGGGCTATATGCAAATCATACTGCTTTATTGTTTTTATCTGCAGCATCTTATTCAGATTGTTCTGATTTTGAGTGTGGTAGGTTTTATTTATTTATTTTTTAACTTCTAGGCTTGTAGCACATGATGGTTAATATTCTTTTTTGGCTATTCAGGTTGGAAGTCTTCCATTGCTTCTTGTATCTGTGGAGATAACTCATGGTCTCGAGCGATTCCTTATGTTGCTTCAGGTTGGATCTTTCTGTTGAATCAATTCTATTAGTCCGACATCTTTTTATATCTTTGGATTATTCATGCTATGCAGGGGGTGGATCACTTCAAGAAAATTAGGTATGCTGATGGAATTACTTATGGCGAGCTATTTTTGGAGAATGAGTAAATGCTACCATTCACTGTTTGCGTTTATTATTACATTATGATTTTTTTGTTGAAACAAGCATGAATTTCTGGTTTTTATATCATTTGTTTTTCTTCTCTTGAATATGATATTTTTTCATTTGCAATTTTGCTTGCTTACATGTGCATATCATTGTCTTTTGCATGGCTAGCAGAGCTAATAAAGAATCTGTGGAGAATTAATTTGAAAATCAGTAAAAGAATAGTTTCTTAATGTCAATGATAGATAGTAAACTATGTTTTATGTTTGGTCCGAATATTAACTGATATTGTATATTTACATATGTAAATTGGTCGTTAAAACTTTAGAATATATGGCATTATTTCTCTCCCAAAATAACTTTCATATGCAAATAAGCAATATAAAAGCTAACCTCCTTAGATTTGTCAAAGCAATCAGAATTTTATGACAAAAATGCAGTTGTTCTTATGTCTTCGAAAAGGTTACCAACTAGTAATACCATTCATCTTAGAATTGGATAGATGACATAATTTCAAAGTACATAATTCTCAAATGCTTATGCATGAAGTTGTAAGAGTAATATTCTAGTGAAGTAACTTTATTTACAAAGTATATATTCTCTAATTTCGTGAGAGGTTCTTTTTTTAATTATGATCATCTAGAATTGACATCAATGAGCATGATATTCGCTTTGTCGAAGACAATTGGGAAAGTCTGGTAAAGTTTATTTTTGATTGGTTTGTTTTCACTTTTCCTTCGTATGCACACTATTTAGCAATTGCACTAATGAACTTGCATGTGCTTGGAATTTTTTTCTGTTCTTTTTTGCTTAACCTAGCAGCAAGAGAATCAAAATGCAAATTTCATGTTATGGAGCAATATGGTTATTCCGAGAGATTTATTTGGTAATTTGTCCTATTTTTGGTTAACGTTACATGCTCTTACGTTCTGGGTGCTTGGGGATTAGGCTGGGAAGTATGGATGGACGGGATGGAAATAACACAATTTACATATTTTCAGCAGGTATGAGTTTGATAAGGTTAAAGTTTTAAATAATAAATTAGCCCATTAGAAACCTGAATCCACTTTATACTTTTCGATTTCTTGTGGCTTATCCATTGTCACTTGTTTTTAACTAATGGTGTAAAGGTGGTTTGAGTATTCAATTGGTATCTTCCTGTCTACACTATAAAACGTTTGGATAGAAGGACTCGATGGATCATAAATTAGATGTTCAGAGACTTGAATTTAGGTTTGATTTTTTTTTTGTAGCTTATCTTCTCAGGTCGCTTCTTTTAGCCTTATGCTGTGAAATATTGTTCAATTATTTTGTTATCTGCTTGTATGCACTATAGTAGATCGGGAGATTTTTTTTCTAAATTTCTTAATAAACCAAATTGGGCTATATACAAATCATACTGCTCTAATGTTTTTATCTGCAGCATCTTATTCAGATTGTTCTGATTTTGAGTGTGGTAGGTTTTATTTATTTATTTTTTAACTTATAGGCTTGTAGCACATGATGGTTAATATTCTTTTTTGGCTAGTCAGGCTAGAAGTCTTCCATTGCTTCTTGTATCTGTGGAGATAACTCATGGTCTCGAGCGATTCCTTATGTTGCTTCAGGTTGGATCTTTCCGTTGAATCAATTCTATGAGTCCTACATCTTTTTATATCTTTGGATTATTCATGCTATGCAGGGGGTGGATCACTTCAAGAAAATTAGGTATGCTGATGGAATTACTTATGGCGAGTTATTTTTGGAGAATGAGTAAATGCTACCATTCATTGTTTACATTTATTATTACATTATGATTTTTTTGTTGAAACAAGCATGAATTTCTGGTTTTGATATCATGTGTTTTTCTTCTCATGAATATGATGTTTTTATAAATATAACTATTATATGGAAATCTTATGATAGCTAGTCCAGAACAGGACTGATGTGCAAAGCTTAGTAGTAAATTTTGCCAAACTTCAAGTGTAAGCATATATTTCAGCTTGAAATGTTTTGTCATCAATTTATCAACTCACTATTTTTTTTTTTGTGTAAGTGTTTCATTTTGTATTCTGTAGCTGATTAATATTTTCGGAAGTATTTCTATTTAGTTCATGCTTACTCTTCAATTTCTTATTGCACAAAGTTAATACTATTTTTGGAAGCATAGGATGAATGCTGTAAAATTTATAACTCACTTTTTTTACTTTCATTGTATGGATAATCTCTAATGTGTCTTGTGTTTTTATTGATATTTGTAAAATTGATCATTATCTGTACATGCCTTGGGTATTCATGGATTAGCTAGTTTTTTTCATTTGCAATTTTTCCTGCTTACATGTGCATATCATTGTCTTTTGCATGGCTAGCTGAACCAATAAATAATCTGTGGAGAATTAATTTGAATATCAGTAAAAGAATAGTTTCTTAATGTCAATGATAGATAGTAAACTATGCTTTATGTTTGGTCGAAATATTAAATGATATTGTATATTTACATATGAAATTTGGTCGTTAAAACTTTAGAATATATGGCATTATTTCTCTCCCAAAATAACTTTCATATGCAAATAAGCAATATAAAAACTAACCTCCTTAGATTTATCAGAGCAATCAGAATTTAAGGACTAAAGATCCTTTGTACAATCACAGCTGACATTCATAGATAATCTTATCTTAATACTAATTATATTAAAAGTATAAGCCTTATTGTCATTCACTCAGGTTTTTCTTTTTCTGACAAAAATGCAGTTCTTCTTATGTCTTCGAAAAGGTTACCAACTAGTAATACAATTCATCTTAGAATTGGATAGATGACATAATTTCAAAGTACATAATTCTCAAATGCTTATGTGTGAAGTTGTAAGAGTAATATTCTAGTGAAGTAACTTTATTTACAAAGTATATATTCTCTAATTTCGTGAGTAGTTTTTTTTTTAATTATGATCATCGAGAATTGGCGTCAAGGAGCATGATATTCGCTTTGTCAAAGACAATTGTGAAAGTCCGGTAAAGTTTCTTTTTGATTGGTTTGTTTTCACTTTTTCTTCATATGCACACTATTCAGCAATTGCACTAATGAACTTGCATGTTCTTGGAATTATTTTCTTTTCTTTTTTGCTTAACTTGGCAGCAAGAGAATCAAAATGCAAATTTCATGTTATGGAGCAATATGATTATTCCGAGAGATTTATTTGGTAATTTGTCCTATTTTTGGTTAACGTTACATGCTCTTACGTTCTGGGTGCTTGGAGATTAGGCTGGGAAGTATGGATGGACGGGATGGAAATAACACAATTTTCATATTTTCAGCAGGTATGAGTTTGATAAGGTTAAAGTTTTAAATAATAAATTAGCCCATTAGAGACCTGAATCCACTTTATACATTTCGATTTCTTGTGGCTTATCCCTTGTCACTTGTTTTTGACTTATGGTGTAAATGTGGTTTGAGTATTCAATTGGTATCTTCTTGTGTACACTATAAAATGTATGGATAGAAGGACTCGATGGATCATAAATTAGATGTTCAGAGACTTGAATTTAGGTTTGATTTTTTGCTTGTAGCTTATCTTCTCAAGTCACTTCTTTTAGCCTTATGCTGTGAAATATTGTTCAATTATTTTGTTATCTGCTTGTATGCACTATAGTAGATCGGGAGATTTTTTTTCCAAATTTCTTAATAAACCAAATTGGGCTATATGCAAATCATACTGCTCTAATGTTTTTATCTGCAGCATCTTATTCAGATTGTTCTGATTTTGAGTGTGGTAGGTTTTATTTATTTATTTTTTAACTTCTAGGCTTGTAGCACATGATGGTTAATATTCTATTTTGGCTATTCAGGCTGGAAGTCTTCCATTGCTTCTTGTATCTGTGGAGATAACTCATGGTCTCGAGCGATTCCTTATGTTGCTTCAGGTTGGATCTTTCCGTTGAATCAATTCTATTAGTCCTACATCTTTTTATATCCTTGGATTATTCATGCTATGCAGGGGGTGGATCACTTCAAGAAAATTAGGTATGCTGATGGAATTACTTATGGCGAGCTATTTTTGGAGAATGAGTAAATGCTACCATTCACTGTTTACATTTATTATTACATTATGATTTTTTTGTTGAAACAAGCATGAATTTCTGGTTTTGATATCATGTGTTTTTCTTCTCATGAATATGATGGTTTTACAAATATAACTATTATATGGAAATCTTATGATAGCTAGTCCAGAACAGGACTGATGTGCAAAGCTTAGTAGTAAATTTTGCCAAACTTCAAGTGTAAGCTTATATTTCAGCTGGAAATGTTCTGTCATCAATTTATCAATTCATTGGTTTGCTTTTTTTTTGTGTGTAAATGTTTCATTTTGTATTCTGTAGATGATTAATATTTTCTTATGTATTTCTATTTAGTTAAAACTTAGGCTTCAATTTCGTATTGCACAAAGTTATTACTATTTTTTGGAGGCATAGGATGTATGCTGTAAAATATATAACTCACTTTTTGTACTTTCATTGTTTGGATAATCTCTAATGTATCTTGTGTTTTTATTAATATTTGTAAAATTGATCATTATCTGTACAGGCCTTAGGTATTCGTGGGTTAGCTAATTTTTTCATTTACAATTTTCCCTGCTTAAATGTGCATATCATTGTGTTTTGCATGGCTAGCTGAACCAATAAAGAATATGTGGAGAATTAATTTGAATATCAGTAAAAGAATAGTTTCTTAATGTCAATGATAGTAAACTATGTTTTATGTCTGGTACAGTTAAAAATATTTTTCTTTAATACATGGCAGCTTGAATGGTGGTTTCAATTTCCACTTGGTTTTTTATGGTTCAAGCCCTGTTTTCATATCAGACAACTAACCTTCACATCTGAAACTTAATGTGCCATATCGATGTGGTCGCATTTGTTATTGTACAAGTGAATGTTGTTTTAGTTAACTAGGTGTTAACAGCTCTTAATATTTCCTGTGTAAGGAAATAGTTTTGGGCATGGATAGGCTCAACCCAAATAAGATTTAGGAATCTGCTTGAACTTTATATCATGCACAGATTTTAGTCATGCATGATGTACACTTACAACAAAATGAATGGCAAGTTAGTGATTCATCCTGATTGAGCAGGAGTCTGGACCATCATTATTTGGCGAGAATTTCTTTGATTTTGCTTGTTTGTCTATGATATCGAGGAAGCCAATACTGAGCCAAAATCTGCACTAGATGCATACCGACTAATCATGAATGACCTGTTTAACTGGTAGTCATAAGCAGATTTTAGATTGTCATAAAATATCAAAAACCAGGAATTTCAGTTCCCCAACTAAGAGGACACATAACAAAGTTAAGTGTGACAAACTCACAAATGTGCTTAGTTTTTTACCTATTCATTCTCCAAGAGTTGCATACTTATGGATGACTCACCTGTTACCTGTTGTGCAAATATGCAAGTTTTAATTGGAGGATTAAACTGTTTCTATTCTTTGTGTATCTTGTTCGTGTTTCTATCTATATTCTACATTTGCACCTGAAGCATCATTGCTTAAACCAAAGAATATGTCAGTGCTGAACTTCTTATGTTTGGATGGGGGTGTCATCATGCAGTAAAGTGCTTCAATGTTGTATCTTTGCAAAATTATTATGTCGATCTTCTGATCTACGGTGCTTCAATTTATTGTCCTAGGTGTGAGGATCGTTTTGTGACGGTTACCTTTGATGGAGATCCCACAGCTGATTCAGAGTTATACAACAAGTTGGATAGATCCATTCGTGATGAGCATGAATCACAAGTGAGCCTTGTTACTGTTGTTTAATTAAATGAATTTAGATATTTTTGTCTACTTAAAAGGAATTTACAAATTTATGCTTTTCTTGTTAACTTTTCTAGTTTTAGCTACTATGTACATCTGATGATAGTTGCAAAGGGACAAACATTTGATTGGTTATTCACACAATATTTTTCAAGATAGAAGTTAGTGGTGACTCTTTGATAATTGCTTCACTTTGCTCTGATGTCTTTTGCTAAATCTTTTGTAATGCCTCATGAATACCAGCTTAACTTAAAAAATTTCTTCAAATCAAAGTTTGTCTTCAAAATTTCTTGTTTTGTATACAGGATAGCATGGGTTTCATTCATCAAGATATTTTAGTTACATTCTTGATTCATCATCTTCATTTTCACAAGCTATAATGAAGAGTTATGTGGTTAATAGTCAGATCCTTCGAAGCCAGAGAAGTTTCTGGCTTATATGGTTCCTGCACCTGATGAGGTAATAAGGTTCTTGTCTGTCATATTTCAGGTGTCACTGCAATTTATATCAAGAGCTGGTGGTTATTTTCATTATAAATATCTACTTCCTATATGTGACAAGATTTCCACTTTTCCTTCAAAGTGATGGTTGTTTAGTTTTAGCATTTACTTCTAGCTGTGCAATTAAATTTGACAGCCTTTGTTTGATTATTCTGGAAGCTGTCAAAGGATATCTATGATGAAAGCGAAGATGTATTAGATTCCTGGGTCAGAGAATATCACTGGGATGTACGTATTTTGAATACCATACATTTGATGTGACTTTTCCATTCTTTTGAATGCAGTGGCTATTTTTTATTTTTATTTTGCCTTTGTCAAGTGTGTGTTTTGTTAAAACTTATCAGTGGCATTAAGATTTAATTTATATGGGAAATAAACTGTGATTTTAATACGAACTTTGTATTATATTATGAACAGGTACTAGCAGCAACTCAAACACCTGGTGAAGCAGGAATGAACTGGTTTCAGGGGACAACAGATGTTGTGAGGCAATTCATCTGGGGCTTCGAGGTGTGAAATTTAGCTAACAAACAATGATGGTTAAATTTTTTGACCTTGATATTTTAATCCTTGCTTTTATTCCTCATGCATTCAAGACACCAAGAATAAGAACATAGGGCACATACTGATTTTATCTGGCGATCACTTGTACCGTATGGACTACATGGACTTTGTGCAAGTTTGTTTTCACTAGATAACTAGTTACTTTACTTTCTAAATTTCAGTGCGTGGTAATTTTTTATGTCTTCACTAAGTGTTCAATGAAATGTAATCGCAGAAACACATCGACTGTGGAGCTGAAATTACAGTTTCATGTGTGCCAATGGATGACAGGTATAATACATGTATGAAATAAATTGTTCACTATTTTTGTTGTCATTATTTGGAAGAATCTCTCTGTGATCTTGAAGGTAATGATGCAACAACACCATGTCACTTGTCGTTTAACGATGGGAGACTATATATAACACTTAATATTATAGGAAAGGAAAGAAAATATTGTGCGTGATTCCACTTCATTGACGGAAGGTGTTGGCGGTTGTATTGTGATTGATGATAACTTGCTTAATAAGGTATATCACCACTTTATATTACCTCTATATAGCATGTTACAATTTCTTATGTCATGATGTGTAGGTTGTGAATCTTGTTGAGGTACCAGTACCAGTTCTTGGAAAGTTTGATGAAGCATTCTTATTTTTGCCCAGCTTTCAGCAGGCTATTCAGCGGCTCCAGGTGTGCCTTTTCTGATTTTTGCCCATGTCTTTGTTGCTGTAGAGAGATCATCTTTTCAGCAAGGCGCTGGTGACTTTGTTTTATTTGCTAATATTCTGTTCTCATATATGGTGGAAGTCTAACTTAGCATTTTTTCTTCTTCACTTCTTGGGGTTTATTGCATTTTATTTTTCTATTATGTTGAGTTACTGGTTTTCTTGTTGTGTGAATTCTTGTTCTTGCGTTTTCTATATTCTCATATTTTTCTTGTTTGAATGTTGAATGGTTTGATATTGTGTTTCCAGGTATGTTAAAAGCTTGGTTTTTTCTGCGAGTTTGTTACTGTCTGAATTCATAGCATCACTCGTTGTATGGGTTATAGCTTCACTTGTGCGTCTACTATAGCGTTATTTTTTTCTTTTGACTTGCTGGGGATTCTTGCATTTTAATTTTCTTTTCTGTTGAGTTATTGGTTTTCTTGTTGTGTGAATTCTTGTTCATGTGTTTTCTATATTCTCATATTTTTCTTCTTTGAGTTGAATGGTTTGATTTTGTGTTTCCAGGCATTCTAAAAGCTTGGTTTTTGCTGCAAGTTTGTTACTGTATGAATTCATAGCTTCACTTGTTATATGGGCTATAGCATTTCCTGTTCTTTGAATTGATTGTGTGTTCTTTGAGTTGGCCATTATATTAGAATTCATATTTTCAAATATGTTCTTAACGCCTGCTGGAAGTCTACTATGGCGTTTTTTTTTCTTTGACTTTCTGGGTTTTCTTGTATTTTAATTTTCTTTTCTATTGAGTTACTAGTTTTCTTGTTGTGTGAATTCTTGTTCTTGTGTTTTCTATGTTCTCATATTTTTCTTCTTTGAGTTGAATGGTTTGATTTTGTGTTTCCAGGCATGGTAAAAGCTTGGTTTTTGCTGCGAGTCTGTTATTGTGTGTATACATAACTTCACTTGTTATATGGGTTATAGCATTTCTTGTTCGGTGAATTGATTGTGTATTCTTTGAGTTGGCCTTTATATTAGAATTCATATTTTCAAATATGTTCTTAACGCCTGCTGGAAGTCTATTATAGCGTTTTTTTTTTTCTTTTGACTTGTTGGGGTTTCGTACATTTTAATTTTCTTTTCTGTTGAGTTACCGATTTTCTTGTTGTGTGAATTCTTGTTCTTGTGTTTTCTATATTCTCATATTTTTCTTCTGAGTTGAATGGTTTGATTTTGTGTTTCCAGGCATGCTAAAAACATGGTTATATGGGTTATAGCATTTCCTGTTCTTTGATTTGATGTGAATTCATAGCTTCACTTGTGATATAGGTTATAACATTTCCTGTTCTGTGAATTGATTGTGTGTTCTTTGAGTTGGCCTTTATATTAGAATTCATGTTTTCAAATATGTTCTTAATGCCTGCTTCTCAACTTTTTTGGCCAGTTGGTCTTTTTTTCTCATGGCATGAGTACTATCATTAACTATGTTGTGGTCTGAATTCTTGTTCTTGTGTTTTCTATTTTCTCATATTTTTCTTGTTTGAATGTTGAATGGTTTGATATTGTGTTTCCAGGCATGTTAAAAGCTTGGTTTTTTTTTTGCGAGTTTGTTACTATGTGTATTCATAGCTTCACTTGTTGTATGGGTTATAGCATTTCCTGTTCTTTGAATTGATTGTGTGTTCTTTGAGTTGGCCTTTATATTAGAATTCATATTTTCAAAATGTTCTTAACACCTACTGGAAGGCTACTATAGCATTTTTTTTCTTTCCTTTTATTTGCTGGGGTTTCTTGCATTTTAATTTTCTTTTCTGTTGAATTACTGGTTTTTTTGTTGTGTGAATTCTTGTTCTTGTGTTTTATATATTCTCCTAGTTTTCTTCTTTGAGTTGAATAGTTTGATTTTGTGTTTACAGGCATGCTAAAAGCTTGGTTTTTGCTGCAAGGTTGTTACTGTATGAATTCATAGCTTCACTTGTTATATGGGTTATAGCATTTGCTGTTCTTTTAATTGATTGTGTGTTCTTTGAGTTGGCCATTATATTAGAATTCATATTTTCAAATATGTTCTTAACGTCTGCGGGAAGTCAACTATGGCGTTTTTTTTTCTTTGACTTGCTAGGGTTTCTTGCATTTTAATTTTCTTTTCAATTGTGTTATTGGTTTTCTTGTTGTGTGAATTCTTGTTCTTGTGTTTGCCTTATTGTCATATTTTTCTTCTTTCAGGTGAATGGTTTGATTTTGTAACACCAGGCATGCTAAAAGCTTGGTTTTTGCTGCGAGTTTGTTATTGTGTGCATTCATAACTTCACTTGTTATATGGCTTATAGCATTTACTGTTCTGTGAATTGATTGTGTGTTCTTTGAGTTGGCCTTTATATTAGAATTCATATTTTCAAATATGTTCTTAACGCCTGCTGGAAGTCTACTATAGCATTTTTTTCTTTTGACTTGCTTGGGTTTCTTGCATTTTAATTTTTTTTCCTGTTGAGTTTCTGGTTTTCTTATTGTGCGAGTTCTTGTTCTTGTATTTTCTATATTCTCATATTTTTCTTCTTTGAGTTGAATGGTTTGATTTGTGTTTCCAGGCATCCTAAAAACTTGGTTATATGGGTTATAGCATTTCCTGTTCTGTGAATTGATTGTGTGTTCTTTGAGTTGTCCTTTATATTAGAATTCATGTTTTCAAATATGTTTTTAATGCTTGATTCTCAGCTTTATTGGTCAGTTGGTATTTTTTTCTCATGGCATGAGTACTATCATTAGCTATGTTGTGGTGTGAATTCATAACTTCACCTGTCATGTGGGTTATAGCATTTCCTATTCTTTGAATTGATGGTGTGTTCTTTGAGTTGGCCTTTATATTAGAATTCATATTTTCAAATATGTTCTTGATACTTGCTTCTCAGTTTTTCCATTGGTTTTTTTTTCCCATGACTTGAGTACTATCATTAAGTATACTGCGGTGTGAATTCACTTGTTATATGAGTTATAGCACTTCTGGTTCTTTGAATTGATTGTGTTCTTTGAGTTGGCATTTATATTAGAATTTATATTTTTAAATATGTTCGTAATGCTTGCTCCTAAGTTTTAATCTCTTTTCTGGTCAGTGGATTTTTTTTTTCTCATGGCATGAGTACTATCATTAACTATGTTGCTGTGTGAATTCATAGCTTCACTTGTTATAAGAGTTATAGCACTTTCTGTTCATTGAATTGATTTGTGTGTTCTTTGAGTTGGCCCTTATATTAGAATTCATATTTTCAAATATGTTCTTAATGCTTGCTTCTCAATTTTAAACTCTTTTCTGCTCAGTTGTTTTTTCCCCCTCCTGGCATGAGTACTATCATTAACTAAGTTGCAGTGTGAATTGATTATGTGTTCTTTGAGTTGGCCTTTATATTAGAATTCATATTTTCAAATATGTTCGTAATGCTTGCTCCTACGTTTTAATCTCTTTTCTGGTCAGTGTTTTTTTTTTATCATGGCATGAGTACTATCATTAACTATGTTGCTGTGTGAATTCATAGCTTCACTTGTTATATGATTTATAGCACTTTCTATTGTTTGAATTGATTGTGTGTTCTTTGTGTTGGCCTTTGTATTGGAATTCATATTTTCTTAACACTTCTCAGTTTTAAACACTTATTTGTCAGTTGGTTTTTTTTCTCATAGCAGGAGTACGGTCATTAATTATGTTTCTCGGGGGTTCTTGCATGATCTTTTTCCTTTTTATTTTGCATTTGGTTTGTTTCATTTTTTAGTTTTGATTGTTTGTAGCTGTGTGACTTCTTCTTCTATCACTGTTTAAGCTCTCACATGTCTTGCTCTGAGTTGATTGTTTGAATTTTTTTCCCAAGCATTGCTAAAAATCCAATATTGCTGCTAGTTTGTTACTGTCTTAATTCATATTTTTATTTATCATTAGAGTTCATTGTGTGTTTTTTAGGCCTGTGAGAAACCCAATTGCTGCATTCTTTTTGATACTAGAACTTGTATCTTCAAGTTTGTTCTTAATATCTTTTTCTCTGTTGTTGAAGATTCTATGGTCAAAGCGAGTTTTTTTTCTTATTCTTGTTTGCTCCAAGAGTACTGGGCTTCTGTTGGATGTACCGTAATGCAATGCAGTAGTACAGAGGTGGCAACTTTTGCGAAGTAGTTTTGAAATCCTCTCTTTTTGGTGTTTGTTTTACTCAAATCCCTACTTTTGCCTTTGCTTTCTATTTTCATAACCTTAAGGTTTAACTTTTCACAGGTACATCAATTTATCTCGCGGAGACTAGAACTACTACTAGTATGTGGGCTTTGGCTGGCACACAGGAGTTCTTTGTTAACACGTTAGTTTTTCTTTCTGCTAGTACTCTTTTTGAATTATTGTTAATGTAATGTTTTGTTGTGGGGGCCCCAGCGGTCCAACCTAACAACTCAAGGTGATGCGCTAACCATTTTTCACAAGATTTAGTTATTCAAATAAATATATTTATAAGTTAATTTAAAAAAATATAAATATACTTATGGTTCATTCATAAGTATCGAACGATTTTCAACCATATAGTTTTGGCTTTTTTATAAATGTTGTAGTTTAGGTGTAACATGTTACTATAGCGTCTCGTTTCCTTGCATCTTTTTTTTTTTCCCTTGCTTTCTGTTTTTGATGTTTGATTTAATTCTAGGAAATGTTGGTTTTGTGTTATGGATTAGAGCTTTTCATTGTGGAGTTTTGTTGGAACTGATTATTGTGTTCAATGATTTGCAGGGTGAGATTGAGCTTGGACTTTTAAGAGTAAGTGTTCATTATCGGTGGTTTTGAACTGATTTAACAATGAAAGGCTTGTTTTTTTCTATCTGAATCCATTCATATTAGTTGTCAAGAATGAAATTTTTTGTCACGCCTTTTACCAAATATGTTGTTTGTACATTGCTTTTGTTATATATTTTGGTCAATCTCATGTGATTCTAGTAATGCAACATTCTGGCCATTTCTCTATGAACAACTGTTTTTGGTAAAAATCAATTTTTTTTCCATGCTCAAGAGAATGTTAATATGCTGTTTATACATTGTTTTTGTTTTATATTTTGTTCAATCTCTTGTGATTCTCGTAATGCAGCAGTCTAGCTAATTCTAGTTGAATAAGTTCTGTTTCCTTAGTACTTTAATTTGGGAAAAACATATCATTTTCTCCATGCTCATAAGAATGTACTCTCACAAATAAGTATTTGCTTCTAATAAGAGGATATCCAGCACCATTATTTGTTTAGAGAAATTAGTTATTAGTTCTTTCATAACATAATCTTGTGATGATGCTATTTTCGTAGCATCATTTAATTGATACAACAATTTCTTGTGATGATGGTTTGTGGCTAGCAGCTTTAGATGCATCCATTTATTTCTGCTGAACAGGCTTTGTGTTCTGCTACCAGAGTATATCTATGCCTCTCCATCAATGGGATGATTAGTTTGCAAGGATAATATATGCTAATAAATAACACTGGTTGGAAATACTGGACAATTAATGATAGTGTTTGCTTGGGAGAATAGCTGCTTCAAACACTCTAGTTCTGAGATTAGTTAGATAGATGTGATTGCAGGTTTCCAATTAGGATAAGAAATTTATCTTGTTTGATCTTCTCAATTGCTTGTCTCCTGTAAAATTATAAATATTCTCGGCTTCGCGCACGCACTTCTCCAAGCTAAGCAGGAAGCTTATTATATGGATCGAGTTGTTGAGGAAGTTTCAGGCTGTGTACATAAATTAGAAATTTTGTTTCCTGCTATTTTGAAATTTTATTACCTAAAGTTTTTCTGCTTATTTTGAAGTATTTTGCTGCTGTTGGAGTTCTTGAGGTGATTTTATTTCCTGCAAAGGGTCATATCTATAGATAGATTCTGCTGTTGTTAGATCTTTCAGCTTTGTTGTGTCACCTTATGTTTACTACCATGTTTTGGTGGTCTGCAATCCAAATAAATTTGTAATACTTTTCATGATCTACAGTGTTTTTTTTTTAAAAAAAAAGGTAAGTAATCATGAAAATTGCCTTCTTTGTCATATTTACGATTAAAAGTTCAATGACATCATGTTTGATAATAAACAAAACAAAAAGAAAATGGGAGGAGGATCTTCATGGTAAGTTGTTGGCTGCACCTAGAAATTTTAAATTTAACTTTCTTATAATCATCATTAAAGCATAACTAATCATTTTACTTTAGTCTTATAGTATGAACTTAATTTAGTGCTGAATATCGTTCATAAGTCTCTGGCATACATAGCCTGCAAAACTTTACAAGCTGAATTATCTTTCAAAAGTGGAGGTGATTGCAAATGATCCTACTGGCTGCACCTTTATGCTGGTAAGCGTCTCTTGTTCTGCACCTCTACTTCATTTGATGAGGTTTCATGCTCTAACTACTCCATTAATTTAATAACATACTAAACTTTCCTTTTTATTTAGACCCCCCAACTATGAAGAAATTCATCGTGTAGTGTGTTTCTGGTCCAGGGATTTGACAACCTCAGAAGCCAAAGTGTTGCACCTCCACAATGGACAATGCATAATACAGATGACAGGCGAGTATCGACAAGAGTATCAACGATATTTAGGATGATAAATAGATCACTTATATTACAGTGAGTATAAATTCTGGTTGTTCTGCTGTTCTTGAGTAGGAATCGGCTTCTTCATGGCATTCTAAACATGTGTAAAGAGATGAGATGTTAGGGCGCCTTCCCAAAGTTGTTGTTATAGACATTGTTGAGATGGCTATGTGGGCTAATTACAGTACATGCTTTCTTCTTCTTCTTCTTCTTCTTCTTTTCCTTGCATCTCATTGTCATAAACAATTTTGGTATGACATTTATTTCTGGCTAAGTGGCAGTTGTTTAGAGCTCTATAGTTTGCATGAATGTGGGGATTAAGGAAATCAAAACATTTTTTAATGGATGGAGTGTGTGATTTGGTTAAGTAGAATTCTTCTATCAGGATTTTGTAGTTAATGTTTGAAGTACGGTTAGAGTAATACACTTTATGTCAAGGGCACAAAGCACACTGTGTAAGTTTTTTTTTAATCATTATTAAACAGTGTATATCTAAAATTAAAATTATGGATATACCTTCTAATATTTTTATGAAAGTGTGCACTTCAATAGGTAGAGGTGATGTGAATTTTTTTTTCCAGGGTTGCAAGTGTGGTCATAAGAGGCTTCAAGTTGGACATTCTCATGTCCTTATTTTGTGACATCGCATAAATTTTACATCTTCAGTCATCGCCATAATCATACTATTTATTCACCATCATGTTTATTAAACTGGTTCAGGAGAACTAACCTGCAATTACGGATCAAGTAACCACAAGAGATGGCCCAGTTGCATCTGTTTTGACACCAACTGATTCCAAAGTTACCGTTGTGAATGATCTTGTTTCACAAGCTGAAAAGGACATGGAGGCTCTACTTGGCACATAAATCTTATCTTTTGCTTCTTGTATTGTATATTATTATTTTGTGATGATATCACTTATTTCTGCACATTGTGATACAAATGAGACCATCTATTATGTGATTCTTGCTTTTTTTTTTCTTGACCTCTCTATGTTATCATCAGATGTTCTTAATTTTGGACAGACATCTAAAAGCTCATTCCATGCAGGTATGTTATGGGGATTGGAGAAGCGGAGGCATTTTCAAAAAGGTTGAAGAGGGAGCTTCTTGCGTTGGAAGCAGCAAATGTCCATGCCATTTTGGAAAGTGAACCCCTAATAGAAGAGGTATCCTGCCCTTAGGACTTGTATGGTCAGTTCCTGATGTCTATTTTATCTATTATATTGAGGTAAAATGGAGAAACTATGTATTACTGAAAAGACGTCAGAATGTGTAGTATGTCATACAGATAGTGATTAAGCCTTCATGTATAACTGAACTTACATGAAAACAAGCCACTACTAATTCCTTCCAGAGTAGTTTGACTATGACAGATGCCAATTTGTATTAATCTACTGTAGACATCACCAGTTTGCCAGCTTACATTCTCTTATGAATCCCAATAAGATGAAACTTGATGGGAACAAGAGCTTCATTTTCTTCTTATCATCCTTTTTATATCGATTCGCCTTATGAAAAGTGTTCATTTATATTGTAACTTATAAATGTTTCTGAATCATTTCATTTATTTAATTATACAGGTATTACAGAGGCTAGAATCTGCCATTGCATGTGTTGATGATATGGATGAGTGGCTTTGAATTTTCAACGTAAAGCTCAGGCATATGAGAGAGGATATTGAATCGGTATAATGCAAGAAACTAAGCTGTCATATTCAGCTAGAATAAAGAAGTTTCATGAGAATTCAATTATATGGTGCTTATTATTTTTTGGAAGTTTTCTCCTGGTGCATTCATATTCTTATAGTGTTTTAGCCTGTGATACTCATGAATGTTGTCACAGTGTCCATCATTCTGGAGATTATTGGTATCAATTTGTGACTAAGAAAGCATGATGTGCCTTCTTATTGATTTTTATGAGCGACTAACCTTATTGTCATCAGAATCAACGCGCTTAAATTTTAGTAACTGAATCTTCTATGAATGAGCTCTATGATTTGTTCTTCAGACCCAACTCAAGTTAAGTTCTTATTTATGAATTCTAGACAACTATATCTGCTCTAATTTTTTGGCAGAAAAGTCATGTGGCTGATGCTGCTACAGAAGAGCTAAGTTTGAATAATACAAATCTGTCATATCGAGGCTATTGCCGCAGCTGATGGTAGTACTAATGATGACCAATGTTTACCTAGGACCGACAATAAGCTAGACAGAAACCATGGAGATCCATTAGTTCTAGGCACCCATGCTAAACCAATTGAAATTGGGTCAGGAGAAAATACTGAACTACTACCTGTTTGTAGAAATGATGCTCTGAGTGACAAACCTAGATCTGCTATTCCAATCCCTTGCAATCTAGAGAAAAAAGATGGGTGGGACTTGCATGTTAGTAAATGTGATAAAAAAAAATGATGTGGAACTTCCTAGCATTATTGATGATGCTAAACTAAATGGTGAAGTTGCTCCAGACACTGAAAAAACATGCAGAAAGCTTGTTGGGCGATGGTTCCAGTACTTACAGAAATGATCATATTATTGCAGGCACTGTTTCTTCTAGTTGCTTACCTTCAAACCCCATTAATTGCCCAAAGGATTTCTTGAGTAACACTGAACTTGAGAATGGTGTGGTAAACCAGTCAAAGTTATCAAAAAGGCACATGAAGATGCTATTCTGAAAGCGGCTCGGATAATTGAGGTGCATAAAGGTCAATTTAAAGTTTATCTTTTAATTGGGCATCTTTTTTGCCACCGAAATTTTACTAATTTATGTGATCAGGCAAATGTAAAGAGGGCTGGTGAGCTACCTATTTCAACTGTTTTCTCTGAGAAGCAGAAGAAATGTCATTGGGATTATGTACTGGAGGAAATGTCATGGATGGCCAATGATTTTGTGCAGGTCTGATTTCCACCAAGTGCAGAATTCTTCAACCTATTGCTATTCTTTATTTCCTTTATTTATAGTTATAGCATGGCCATATTAAACAGGAACGTGCACGGAAGATTACTGCCGCATCCAAAGTATCCTACTGTATCGCATCTGGTGGTCTGTCGAAGTCCTGGAGTGAGAATATGTACCGCAAGCAGCTACATGTAGCTCGAACATTGGCCAAGGCAATCATGCGTTTTTGGCATTCAGCTGAGGTAAGTTGCACAAGCAACATGGCTCCCAAAGGCATACAGTAAGGATGCATGCCAAATTTGTCTACTTCTACCAATGTTGATGGTGTGGAACCTGATAAGGACCAGGTTAGCGGGTTTGATTCATTAAATTACATTGCCACTTCTTACTTTGTGTGCTACTTTCTTTAAGTGTGACAATTTTATACATAAATTGTTTGGTCTGAGTGATTGAGTATATTGTGATAAGAATTTTTATCATCTGTTGAAACCAGGCACAGAATGCCGTTTTAATTTTTGCATTACGTAAATATGTTTTAGATGCATGTGCTAAACTTATCTCTGTTATTCCTTTTTTCCTTTTTTTCTGCTCCATGCAAGTGGCAAGTTCAATTGATTAACATCCCGAATGCATTTGCCAACCTATAATTTTGAGTTGACAAGTTCAATATGCAATATGAGAGAGCTGTCAATGTAAAGGTTAAATATGCTATCTCCAGTTAACTAGTTTAGTTGCTGCATGGACTTCGAGAACATCCAGACTTCAAGATGTGGATTAAAAAAGGGATCTTTCACTTTACAGATTCCTCGCAAAATTTTATTACTATTGGCTTGCTTAGTTTTGAAATACCATGTTATCATAGTGACAACTTCCACATTTGTTTCCAAACATTTTGTGTCTATGTTATTAATATATTGCAATGGTGTGATCATACTGCTTTAGACTTGTCTTCTATATATATATATATATATATATATATATATATATATATATATATATATATATATATTGGTCTTGATTGCTTTATTTTTAAATTCAATTTATTTATGCGCTGTTATCCATCTCTGAATTGTTTACAATGAATTGCAATTGAGTGAGCAAACTGCTTTTGACTTCCCATCTTTTTGTTTGAGAATGGAGGGTATAGAATGGAGGGTATAGATGTATGCTGCTTTTGATAGCTTTACTTTCAATACAATTTGTCAACGGGTTGTTATCCTGCTGTTCCAATTAGATAACCCGTGATGCCTTTTCAATAGCATGATCATAATTGTTTATGATTTCTTCTATCTAGCTCTTTTCATTTTTAGATAGTTAAATCCAATTCTCTGTCTTTTTTTTACTAGTGACAGCTACATAGACTGATTGAATGAGGTGGTTAGTTTTTTATTGGCAAAAGGTTGCACCTTTTTTATTTTTTTTGGTTTGTATGACATCTATTGGAATGCCTGAAACTTGATCCTGACATACTAATGTAAGTTTTTATTTCCTTAGATGAATCTCTGCATAAGTTTAAGAATTCTTTAGATTGGGAATTTTGATAACATCTCAATGTAGTCTTCTCTTTAAATTCTTTTTCGGTTGGTTGAAATCTTCTATTATGCTATTATTGCTGGCAACGTATGTGTTATTATCCTTCTATTTGTTCTAGATTTGTTAAATTCTAGATAATACAAAAGAGACGTCTTTGGGATGACATCAATTTAAGTCTTGTATATTTTGCATTGAATCATGCATTATTGGATGTTTTATGCCCTTCCCCCAATATGATTTTGGATGATACTACTTCCACATGAACTTGGTAAGAGAGATTTTGATGCTGTTACGAGGCCATTGGCTTTGGGGCATGTTTTCTTTGATGATTTCCAAGGTGCTCAAAAATTGTGTTTGCAACCCATTTTGTGTTGCCTGCTCCTATATGCTTCTTTGTGCAGCTGGATCTTCTGTTAAGTGGATTGTATCCCAAACATGAAGGAAATTAAATTATTAGGATTCAAAGGAGTTGGTGCCTAATTCAGACCTATAAAACTTTTCACTTTATCTTTATACTTCTGCTGAGGTGTTACTTTTTAGTTCTTGGTTGGTCATGAAATATGTTTATCTTTTTTTTTTCTTAAATTATTATTATAAGTACATGGTATCTATACCTGTAGGACATTAGTTGGATGGCATCTTTGATTTTGATTTTCTCTTTTGAGATAGTTGCCTTTATATAGTCCATGTAATTACTTATGATGCTTTCCTTATCTTTCATCTTAATGTCACAAGTCCAAATCTTTCTCTTCATATCTTAAAATTTTCCAGTCCTGCCAAGTAAGTCATCAGCAACTGACAAGTCTTGTTGATCTTTGCAGGACAGTGAATTCATCAAAGAATCTTCTGTGCGAACTCCTCTACCTGTTCAGGATTATGCTGTTAGATTTTTGGAGTATACCAGCATGTCTGATCGTCCTATCTTGCCTGAGGCACCAACTACGGCTGAGAGAATATATGATACAAGGATTTTGGAGATGTCCTGGGAAGATCATCTTTCAGAAGTACGCATCTCTGTTGTTGTTTTTAGTTCTTTGTCTTGCATGATTACCCTGTCTGTGCTAACTGAAATCCCTGAAAAATCTTTCTTATGTTTTTCATAAAATTTGTGGCATATTTGGGATGTTATGGTGGGATAAGTTTGATCTATTATTTCTTGTTTTGTAAAAACATGTCTCCTAACGGATGGCTTCCTACTTGAGTATTAGTTGCTAAATTTCACCCAACGCTTGCGCTAAAATCTATTTCATGAGGAATTACCATCTTTCATTCTCTGTTTCACCAGTGATTTTTTATGTAATTAAATTCTTATATTGTTTCACCGGTGGGATAAGTTTGATTTGTTTTTTTTTATATATTTATTTAGCTTCTGTTTCGACCGCTTTTGTTAGATGGATGCTTTTTGGATTTTGGTGATTGAATTCTAGTTTTATTCAAAACTGGAATTCAATCTTTGTTTCTCGATCAGTTTTGGATTGATGGAGAATAGCATAAACGTAGGCAATGATGAGAAGGAAAATTGCTTCATGTGTTTGGTTGGACTACTAAGAAGATTTCATGTCTCAGTTCTTTAGGAAAGGAAGCTAAAGAAGGTGATATAAGTGATTGGCTTGTTGTTGAGGAGCTATTTTTGTTTCCTTGGAGTTAATGTTGCTCAAGAATCTGAAATTTTTAATTAATTTGAGCTGTTACTTGATGTTATGATCTACTTGAGGTTTTTTTTTTTATAAATGTTTTCTCTGTGATTTGTTTTATTTTTTATTTTTATTTTTTGATTTGGTGTAAATCAGGCACAACACAATTGATGCAACTAGGCTTACAATGGCTTATTTTCTCTATTCTTTTGACTGATTACCCCTTTTATAACTGGTGGTGTCTCTTTTTGTCAACTATAGCTTGCATACATTGTTGTTAGTTTAGGTATGGAATCACATTGATATGTTAATCTAGTTGTTAACTTGTTTTTCATTTTTGGCATCATAACTTTGTATACCATGCTCTTGAAAGTACCATGTTTTTTCGATGAATTACTGACACATTCATTTTCATATTTACTTCTTAAAGTTGAAGGAAACTCATCTCATTTTTCTAACAGAATTCATTATCATTTATCAATAGTGGTTTCAGCACCTACTTGCTCCATTAGGCTCAAACTTATAATATCCAGGATGACCTTCATACTCTGTTATATGCTTGGCTTGTTCTGTACACAGGTTGCGTCACAGAGGCCCTGATTGGAGTGGCATACACTGTTATCAAGATTGTTACTTAGCTCACCAGCGTTTGGCTATTGTAGATCCTGCTTCTGGAGACCAACCGCTCTATAATGAAGACAAAACAATTGTTGTTACGGTTTGTCATCCTCCCGTTAACTAGTTTAATTTTGCCTGGTACCTTCAAATTTCTGTTTCGGGGATCCCTCATGCGTGTGTGTATACTTATTCAGCTTATGCATTGCGAGCATTATATTTTGTTAATTAAGAAATTGTTCCAGCACTAGATGCTAATTCTACTTAAACCTGTTCATTTTTCTTTTGACAAAAGGAGTTGAAGCAGCTAATAACAACTGGGTACAGAAAACAACAAGATAAGAGAACTATTTAGAATCTAAGCCTGGACTCTTCAGTGATCTCTAATAACCATCTTGGGATACTTTAACCTGTCCATTGCTGGAGCAGTTTATGAAGAGCACTGTGTGGAGTTACGCAAGCATTTAAATCAATAGATGACCTGTATCACATTATTCCATGATTGAAGTTGCAATAATGATTTTCATATGCTATTACATAACCAACAAAGGTGATCTTGTACATTTCTATATGGTATAATCCTAATTCCTACAACACATTTTTCAAATCATCTCAAAGGTAATCTTCACTTGAATTGACAGAAATCTGTTATTAAATCCTTATTTAAATAAAAAATGCATCTTAAGTGCTCGATCTTAGTCATCCTTAGTGTCAGGTGTAATGCGATCAGTGATTTGGAATTGGTTGGAAAGTGGTAAGTAGAGTTATTACAGGCGGAAATATATGCAAATCTGAATGAAAAACTGGACACAATTTCCATGTTTAGACTTTTTAGTCAAATCGGCTGCATTGCAATGTATCATCTATATGCATTTGCCAAGGAAAAAGATGTTTTGTAAAAACAAATTGTGACTTAGTCAACTAGACTGCTGCGTGATCAGGTGGCATCTAGAAAGCCTCTTTTGATTTTTACTGGGTTATTTGTTTAATTATGATTAGTGTTGTAACTAGGTTGCTAGTGTATGTCTAAGTGGCTAAATAAGAATGTTGTTTCTTTGGAATTGTTAGGGTTGTAAATCTCCATATATTGCAAGTAGGTGTCAAATCATTTAGTAATATTGCCAACTCATGTCTTCCCTGGTTTTCCACTTGAAAAACATCCATTTTACAGCCTTTGAATTTCTGCTTGTCTTTACTTTTAGGTTAATGGGGAGATCTATAACCACAGTGAGTTGAGAACCAAGCTCAAGAATCACCAATTCAGGACTGGCAGTGATTGTGAAGTCATTGCTCATCTTGTTAGTATCCAAACTTCTGTTTCTTTAATTATTCATTTTATTTATGTAGTTTGTTTTCAACTTCAAACAATTTGTTTTATGTTTACATTGAACATGGTATTAAGGCTTGGCTGGTTGGTTTGTTTTGCAAGGTGGCCGGCTAAAATAGACTTGTATGTATCAAGGCCTTGTATTGAAGTAACTAATTATCCCATATCAGTTAGGTTAGTAAATATGATATAAATGTATAATGGTCTCTCATCCTATCAACTTAAGCTTTTTGCTTGAATTGAGTTCATATAATGTGTTTGATGTGTGTCTAACATAACTGAAAACAACATCTTAGTTGTTGAAACAATTATCTTATATCTATTATACTTATATATAGATTTTATTTTGTAAATAATGTTTTGAGTTGAATTCTTTCCTGATTAAATTGTGAAGAAAAACCATGCTCAACTTATTTGTCCTAAGAAAGAAATCTTTGAAAGTGAAGTGTTCTTTACTAGGAAAGGGTTCTGCTGGGAATTATTGAATAGAAAGATGAAATCAGGGTGCTATAGATTCAAAAATTTGAGGTCAAGTTTATCTTATTAATGCAAGTCTAATCCATTTAGTTGAGTGATACTTATTAATGTTCAATGATGAAAATGCAATTCATTAACACCTTCGAAACCTATACAGTGCATCCACCTTGTTTACTTTTATTTTCTGATTTTCATTGTTATATAAACTAGCCCATATGCTAAAGAAGTCATCACAATGCTTTTCTAATTAGCACTATTGTGAGTTAGTTATCAAAAAAATTGCAAAATATACTCTATATTAACACCAACCAGGCCTTAATTATCATGTATATTCATAGTGTGGATCCTTGAGAAAAAGTTATTTTTGAACAATTGCATCAATTACTCTACTCCTCTCCTCTATACCTAACACCCCTGTAATACTTTGTCCCTTGTAGCCCACCAATATTAATCATCTTACCCCTCCATACTATTGCACGTGTTGTTATCCAAACAACTCTTTTGAAGGTTTTTTCAACTAGAACTACTTTCACTTCATCTATCTTTTTTTTATTTTTCTTTAAATATTTAAATTTCTTAATCTCAGGCTCTCCTTTAGAATCTGCTAAACTCTAGTTCTTTCCATATATAAAATTTTCATATTTTGTTGGTTCTATCTGGTTTTCCCAGGTTCTACTTGGTTTGTTTCAGAGATGAAAGACTTAAGTGATGATTGTGAACGATTTATGTCCTTTCTCCCTTGACATATTTACTCCAGTAAGAATGGTGAGTTCCTTAAGCTTTCATAGACTTAATGATACTGAAATTGTGTTCTTTGGCCATGATACATTGCAGCTCTGCAACATGAATGATTTTTTTTTCCAAAGTGCAAAGGCTAAAAAATAAAAGAAAACTAAAACACTAAAAGAAGAGGCCCTTAGAGGCCCAGAAGTCATAAAGCTAGAACGGGGGCTGCAATATGAATGATAATAGACCGTTTGTTTTTTTTTTTTTTTTTGTCAACATGAAGCTCTATAGTGCATTTTTCCCTGAATGCTGGTTCACTCATTATAATCTATATAAATTTGGTCATTGTGTCATTTATTTGTTGATCTTATTCATTTTTTAAATTTGAAATTAAATGTAGGAGGGATGCGGCAGTGGTACAACCCCCCATGGTTCTCAGAATAGATCCCATCATCTCCCTATGATCATCTCCTTTTACGTGAGGCCTTTTAGAAGGTGCATATTCAAAGTTTTCTTTTTAGCATATATAATGTTGTTGCATGCATCTTGTTTATGTGCTCTGGTCAACTTCTATACCAGTGAGCTGATTTTTTTTTTTCCTTTGTATATGCTCTGGTCAACTTCTATACCAGTGAGCTGATTTTTTTTTTCTTTGTATGTGCTCTGGTCAACTTCTATACCAGTGAGCTGATTCAACATATAAAGCCTTAAATTTGTATTAATTAATTATTTACCAGGCAGTTCTTTATTGCCAACTGCAAAACTATATCAATACTGGTGAATTTCACTTGTTGCTGCTATAGAATCACGCTGTTTGTTTGAGGTTAAAAGCGCCATTCAGTGGGGATCTCGATTACATACATTCTGTGTTAGTTTAAAGGTTGGTTTTTGTTTAGTCTTGTTCATTAACTGATTGCTTCGTCATCCATATGAAGGTTTCTTTGAAGTTACTCTATGGTAATGGCATCTCCAGCAAACCTATAGACTCACTGTTTCTTCATTTCCAATTTCTTTAATCCTTCACTAAAAATTTCTTTAATCCTTCATAGTGCAGGTGATATATTCTAAATTTTGTTGATGAGTGAGAAGTGTTATATGTGTTTGACTGTAAGCATGGCCATCCTTTTTCTTTTATTATTATTATTATTATTATTATTATTATTATTATTATTATTATTTATGTTTGTCTTAGCTTGTTTTCTCTTTTATTTTCAGGAGGGTATTGATGCACTTGAAAAAGTCATTTTTCACATTGAAACTTATGATGTGACAACTATTAGGGCAAGCAAACCAATGTTTTTAATGTTACGCAAGATTAAGTCATTAGGTGTAAAGATGGTGCTTTCTGGAGAAGGTTCAGATGAAATTTTTGGCAGTTACCTATATCTTCCTAAGGCACCAATAAAGTGAAATTTCATCAGGAAACATGTCGGAAGGTAACTATGGGAAGCCCTTACTTTTTGCCAATGACAGCATCTATCCACTTATTTTCAAGCTTGTTAAAATTTCAATAATGGTGCACATTTTCATATTTGAAAACTTGTTAAACCTTTTTCTCATGTTCATTTAGCATCATTGAATACAATGTCTAGTTTGGTTCCTGGTTTTGTTGTGTTCATTTTCTGTGTTATTTTTCTATTTATTTCTAACTTTATGTTCCATTACAATTAAAATGTGTGCATTGAAGGCATTAAAGTTGCATATCCTTATCAATTGGGATAATGTAGCCCGTGTCTTATTTTTGTAGAAGTGTCAGGTTATAAATTATAAGAATCTCAGAAAACCATGTTTCCAACTGCAAGGTTGTCAAAGTTCATTCAGAACGATTAAATTTCACATTTCTATGTTTGTTGCATTGGTTAACTTCTCTCATAATTTCTTACAAATCATCTTTCTGTTGACATCACACATATTTGATTCCATGAACATATTGTACTAAAAATACATCACAATGATGCTTAGTGGGTTCTTTGTTCTTGATTTTGAGTCATCTTCCCTGCCAAGAAGATGCATATAGCACATGCTGTGTTCTTGGAGGTTTGATTTGCTGAAACTTTTTTCCATTCTGTGAGAACCATGATAAAACATCTGTTAGTGAGATACTTTTTTTTGCAAAGCTTTGATATCTTGTTAAATATGTAGTCAAATGCATTATTTGGGTTCAATTCTATCTAAATGCTTAAGTTGATAAGATGAAAGAAGTGCACAAAAATTTTCAAGTCCAAATTTACTGCATTGACTAATTTCAGGTCTTTGAGAAAGGATGTGCGTCTGGAGGTGTTCAATGCAGCAGGTGATGTTGGCAGCACAGCACAAAGAGTATTCCTGAACATGGGCAACAACCCTGCATACAGAGGGAATCCCAATAATCACTGAGTTGTGAAATCTCTCCTCTCGCCTTTTTCTGTGCCTTGTTGGGCGTCCTCCTCCCCCCTTACCATGGCAAGCGGGGAAAAACCCGGTGAAAGGCCGGCACAGTCATCCTCCAGATCCTGGGCTCAGATTGCTTCCCAGGCCGCCCGCAATAACGCTGGTTCTCCGCTTCATAATACAGAAATCCTGAACAAGATCAAAGCAACATCCTCGGAGTTTGTCTTGGTGGACGACGAGGTGCTCAACAGGGCTCGCATGAAGTTCCAAAACTCCCTTTACGGGAAGTTCTTCGGGAAGCCCCCGGCGTTCGAACAAGTGAAGCAATATTTGATGGTTAAGTGGGCTGACATCGGTGAGGTAAGTATTTCGGACTTACCGAATGGTTTCCTACTGATTCACTGTGGTTCTCATGCTGTCATGCAGCGTCTCCTTCAGGATGGACCTTGGTCCATCAATGGGATTATCTTGCAGTTGTCTCCATGGAAGCCATTTTTCGAGCCGGCCTTTGCCAAGCTCAACTCGGCGGCCATTTGGGTTCAGCTTCATAATCTACCTGTAGACTTTTGGGACGGTGAATCTCTGGAGTCTGTTACTACACACTTAGGGCCACTCCTCAAGGTGGATGATCTTACCATCACTCTGGCCCGTTCCAAGTTCACCAGAGTTTGTATCGAAATAGACCTCTCTAAGCCTCTTTGCCGTGGTTTTTGGATTGGTGATGTTTCTCATCGAGTTTTTGTTGTAGTGATGTATGAGCGGCTGCCTACTTTTTGTTACTCCTGTGGAGTGATCGGTCATGGTTCGAACTCGTGTCCTTGAGCGGCGGCGACTGGAAATGGCGGAATCCGGTCACCCTCCCGCTCCGTGCGGGGGAAGGAGGTAGGTTCTAGCTCCAGTACGGCTGCTGCTGCTCGGATGGAGACTTCGACCACTGCTGATCCGGACCCTTCTTGTTCTGACATCTCCATGGAGCCCCTGCATTCCTCGCCAGAATCGGAGTTCGGCCCGTGGATGTTGGTTGCCCGGCGGCGAAGTCGCGGACGTGGTCGCAGTGATAGGCCACGTGCCGGTCACGTGACTGCGGACGAGGCAGCCGAGGGGCCTGTTGATGAGACACTTGTCAGGGGTGCAGGTGTTAGTGGGTTACGTGGCGGTCTGAGAGCAAGGGGCAGAGGTGGTTTTCTTGTGCAACGGACCGCGCGCTCTAATAGCATTAATGGTGAGGGGACAAGACCTGGGTCTCCTAACCCTCTGCCGAACGTTCTCTCTGACAACTGCACGCCTTCCATGCATTGGAACCCCAATTCTGACATCCCTGGGGACCCTGGCCCTTCTCTTCCTCGGGACCCTGGCCCTTCCCTTTCTAGGGACCCTAATTCTGGCTTTCCTGGCGGGTTGCAGACGATTGGGATGCCCCAGGCGCCATCTGTTACCCACCCTGAGAGAAACTCTCTATCAACCACTCCTGTCCTATCCTCTTCGCCGCCCCCTGTCATGCGTGCTTCTTTCCCTTTGATCACTAATATGGAGAACAATGGCTCTGCCTCCTCTCATGCTCTGCTGGTCGATAGAATATCCACCGCTCTCCAGGGAGATCCCCCTGATACGGTGGCTGATGATGCTGATGAATCCCTTGATGGGAGTGATAATGAGATGACTGATGGTGAGGAACCGGACGACATGATGACTCTGGCCCAGAGTCAGTCGGAAGCTAGGCGGGATGCGTTGATACGAAAGGTTTCGCAGACTTCTCTGCCTTCGCATAAGAAGGGTAGAGTGGAGTCTGATGGAATGGGTGCTTAATGCTTGTTTAGTAGAGCTTCGTCGTTGTCTCCGACGTCTTTACTGTGTTAAGGTTTTTATTTTGTTTATGATGAATTCATTTAATATGATTTGCTGGAATTGCAGGGGCATCTCTACGGGGGATACCTCGACTCGGATTCTCAAATTCATTCGCAAGTATAGATTATCGATGATTTGTCTCACAGAAACCAGAGCTAATGAGAATCGTGTTCTTCGTTTTTGTCGAAGACTTCCTGCGACCTGGGATTGGGCCTCAATCTTGGCGGAGGGGTATTCTGGAGGTATACTGGTCGCGTGGAGGAAAGATCTTGGTCGGGTCTCTCCGATTGCCACCTCGCGACATGCGCTTCATCTTATTATTTCTCCTGCTCATATGGGTAACTGGCTCATTTCAGTAATTTACAATTCCTCTCGGTTTAACTCCCAATGCTCTCTCTGGGTCGAGCTTTCCAAGCTCACTTCCGTCAGGGTCCCTTATCTTATTATAGGCGACTTTAATACTATTTGTACTCGTGACGAGCATAAGGGAGGGCCTTTCCATTATTATGCTCGTAAGGCGCGACATTTTGTTAATTTTATTGATACTAATAATCTTCTGGACTTGAATTTTTCTAGACCCAGGTACACGTGGTGTAATAGACAGTTGGGTACTGCCAGAAGGTGGGCTCGCCTTGATAGAGGTTTGGTTAACTTAGACTGGTCTTCGGCGTGTAGGTCGTACCAGTTTAAGCATCTTGCGAAGATTTTCTCGGACCATGCCCCTCTCTCCCTTACTGTTAATTTCTCTAGTAGTATTTTTCGTAGTCCTTTTCGTTTTAATAATTTCTGGTTGGATTATATTGGCTGCCATTCTGCCGTCCGCAGAGCTTGGGATTTTTCCCCTAATGGTAATGCCATGCATGCGTTTAATCACCTTATTTCCAGATCTCATACTTATGTGCTTAATTGGTGTAAAACAGGGATCAATAGTTTGGACTCTGACATTCGGCGCACTGAGAATATTATTTCCTCTTTGGAAATGTCTGAAGCCTTTGATTTTGATTCTGTTTCTTTTTTAGAGACTATGTATTCTAAGTATGCAGCTCTTGAAAGACAGAACACTAGCAAATGGGCTAAGCGTGCTCATTTGGATTGGGTGCGGGATGGAGACTCCAATTCGAAGTTCTTTCATAATATCACTCGTATTCGCAGACATTATAACTCCATCACGCAGGTACGCGATATGCATGGTAATTTACATTCTGAGCGTACAGGAATTGAAACAGCCTTTATGAATTTCTATTCCCAGCTCTGGACTAACCCTTCTAGTAGCTCTTTTATTGAGGTTCTTAATGATATCCCTAGTGATCTCCCTTAGCTTTCTTTGGCTGATAGGGAGTTCTTAGCCCGTTCTGTTTCTCGGGAGGAGGTCCAATTGGCTGTTTTTGAACTCCCTGCGGGTAAGTGCCCGGGTCCTGACGGGTTCAATGCTGAATTTTACAGGTTTTTCTGGCCGGAGGTAGGTGATCGTCTATTTGATGTTATTACTTTTTTCTTTAATAACTCTAGCACGCCTTCTTCTTGGGGTAGAACTTATGTTACTTTGATTCCTAAGAAGGATAATCCTAGGTCTATTTCTGATTATAGGCCTATCTCTTTATGTAATGTTTGTTTCAAAGTTGTGTCTAAAATTTTGGTTAATCGTTTAAAGTTGGTTCTGCCTAGCTTAATTGGGAGGGAACAGGTTGGTTTTGTTTCGGGTCGTTGTCCTCATGATAATATCATTGCTCTGCAAGAAGTTGTCCATAGTTTAGAAAATGATTGCAAAGATCCCCCTAGGATGTTAATCAAGATTGATGTTGAAAAAGCATATGACACGGTCAGTTGGAGTGCAATTCTTGCTACTCTTACCCGTATGAATTTCCCTTCTATTTGGATCTCTTGGATAGAAACTTGCATTAGTTCTAATTCCTTTTCCTTTCTCATTAATGGGCAATCTACTCCTTGGATTACTTCTTCTAGGGGCATTCGTCAAGGGGATCCTCTTTCCTCTTACCTTTTCATTCTTGTTTCACAGAATCTTACTACCATTTTAAATTATGGGCTTAGTCATGGTATGATTCCTGGTTATAACAGTCGGCTCAGATTTAATTTTAATCATCTTATGTATGCCGATGACTTGGTAATCATTACCCAAGCTTCTAGGAAAACTGCTAGATTCATCAAGCTTGCCCTTACATTCTATGGTAGTATTATTGGTCAGGTTCCTAATGCTAATAAATCAGCAATTTATTTCCCCACCTGGGCCAATCATAGAGTTGCTCAAAGTGTTTGTGCCATTCTCAATTTCCAGGCAGCCTCGTTTCCAATCAAGTATCTAGGGATTTTTGTCTCTCCAAAGAGATTGGCTAGGTCAGTCTTTGATTCCATGGTTGATAACATTAATAATAGATGTTCTAGTTGGACCAATTCCAATCTTTCCTCGGCAGCCAAAGCAGTTCTCATTAACTCCTCTCTGCTTTCCCTTCCTGTGTATTATCTCTCAGTTTATCCCATCTATGATTCTGTCCTTTTAGAGATCAATAGACTTGTTAGGAGATTCTTTTGGGTTAAGAGTAGCAATGGAAAGGGCATCCATGCCGTGGCTTGGAATGAATTAACTGCTTCTAAATCTGAGGGTGGTCTTGCAATCAAGAATTTACTTCTTGCTAAGCATTCGCTTATGGCTAAGAATGTGGACAAATACATTAATTGCAAGGACTACATTTGGGTTGACATTCTCCAGGTTAAGTATGGTCAGTTTAATTTTTGGGGGATGTTATCCCGGGTAGGTGCTCTTGGTTTTACAGGGGGTTATGCTATACTATGATTAAGTTACGTTCCAATCTGAGGCTTAGTTCTGTGAATCCAGGCCTCACTTCACTGATGAATCATTCTTGGTGCTCAGAAATTCCTCTCTCTTTGAGCCCTGCTCTCTTTAATATTAACCTGAATTTGGATTCTTTGACTGTGGATGACTTATGCTCTAATGGTATTTGGGATAATCATAAGCTTGGGATTCTGTTTGGGGATAATCTTGAACACTATATTCCGCAGCTGGGTGTTATTGATGCTAACACTCCCAACCGGTGGGTGTGGTCAATCAAATCCCAGAGCAGCAGGATTTCGGCTTGTGTCTATCGCCATCTTAATAGCATCAAGTGTTGGAATGATAATTGGGATGGTTGGAAGAAGATTTGGAAGCTGAAAGTGGCTCCGCGTGTGAAGCATTTTATATGGCTTGTTTTTAAGGGTAGAATCAATACTACTGAATTCTTATACTCCATACATTTGGGACCTAGGAGTTTCTGTGCTATGTGCAATCTTCATTATGAATCCATTGAGCACCTGTTGATATCCTGCCCTATAGCCTGTGAGGTCTGGAACTTGGTTGGAGTCAAACTGAATATGGATCTAAATTTTTCTGATGGTTTCAGCTCTGGTATGTGGCTTTCCACTGACATTTATTCTTCAAATATTAAAGCAGTTATTGCTGCGGTGGCTTGGTTCATTTGGAAAAACAGGTGTGATAAAATCTTCCGCAACAGCTCAGCTCCCAGCCAGATTATTGTAACTAGAGCTCTTGCCCATGCAAGAGAGTATTCTTATGCTCATACTGGGAAGATGGGGTTGCGGCTCATTCTCAACAACATCACTGAGGCTACTAAGGTTGGCGGGTCTAAGGTTGGTGGGTCTGGTTTTTTTTGTGTTTCATCTAATTATCTATTTGTGTTAGCAGGTGCTTGTCCAATCTCGGCAGTTAGCAGCAATGAGACTGATTTGGTGGCCACTTACATTGCTCTTTAAGCTGTGCTGGATGCTGGACTCCCGATCAAGCATGTCTTCCTCACGAGACCGGAAACTTCAAAATTGATTACTTCTAATCATGCTGTGGATAGTTGTCTTTGGATCTGGATTTCCAGAATCAATTCGATCTTATCCTGTGGCGATCATCCTCGCGTCCACATCATTCCTGCTAGCTGGGTTGCGCCGGCGTCCAAGCTTGCCACATTTGCTATCAACTTACACATGCTCACCATGTTCTTTCAAGGCAGAGACTTGCCTCGCTGGATCATGAAAGCCATTTGTCATGCTGGCTTTCAGTTTTGATGCTTTCTTCTTCTCTTTTGTTCTGTTTATTTAAGTTTGTAATTTGTATTTCCTAGTTTACTTGCTTTGTTTGTTTGTAACCCTTAAACTGTTTGTATTTTTTCCCCACTATCAATAAAATTAGCTCTCTGAGCTCTTCCCTAAAAAAAAATTAAAAAAAAAAAAAAAAACATGTGCAGACCCTGATCCAGTGTTTGGGTTTAACAGTTCTGATTTAAAACCAGCTTTACTGGGGGACTGCAGCAGCAGCAGCTGCTGCTGAACTGTTCAAAACCAGCTTTACTGGCCAGCAGCAGCAGCAGCAACCAGCTTTACTGGGGGACTGCAGCAGCTGCTGCTGCAGGTGAACAGTGTTGTTCGGTATGTTAACAACATTGGACAGACATCGGTTGGTTTCTAGTTTGTAATGTTTGGAATATATTATGCATGAATGTTATGTTAGGAATTATTTTATAATTTTACATCATGTTAACAATACTTGTGTATCATCCTTTCTCTTGGACTAAGGTGATCTATTTTTCAGATTTGTTGACAATTTTCATGATCTTTTTCATTCAGTAAAAAGTTTATGATTTTTATTTTTCAGGTCTCAAATGTGATCAATCTTCTTAGACTCTCCTGTTGGAACTGGGTTCTTATTCTCAAATACCCCATAGGGATATGTTGATGGTGATGTCACTTCATCCATTAGAGTGTACAAGTTTCTCAGAAAGGTATTCAATCACATAAATGCTAATATTGATCTTATTATTGATGATCATTGGGATTTCATGGGTCTAAACTTTCTTTTTGGCAACAGCATTGATAGTTCAAACAATTATCTTCCAGCCATTGACTTTGATTCTGATACACATTGGGTATGGAAGCCTAGATCTAATCATACTAAAGTTTCGGCTGCTGTCTATCATCATTTAAACCAATGTAATTCCACTTTGGAGTGTTGGAGTGGGTGGCATCTTCTTTGGCGAATTCAGGTGGCTCCTAGACTGAAATATTTCATTTGGATTTGTGTTCATGGACGCTTATCCGCTTCTGCATTCCTTCATTACATTCGTCTTGGTCCTGATAATCCCTGTATTCTCTGCGGGATGCATCGTGAAACTATTGATCATTTGATATGCCATTGTATCATGTCTCAGAGGCTTTGGAATATTATCAACTACACAGAGAATTTGTCTATCTCATTCCTTGCAGGTTTTTCCTCTGGCAATTGGATCACTGAATACAGACATTTGCAACACACTCTGGCAATGATTGCTGCAGGCGCTTGGTTCATATGGATCAGTCGGTGTAATGCAATTTTCAAAAACATTAGCCCAAATCCTTCAGCCATCGTGAGTCAAACAATTGCCCATGTTCGTGAGTTCTCCAATAACCTCTCTAATCCTCTTGGTAAAAAGCTCATCTTGAACAACTTCTCGAGCGCCGACGGCTACGTCCACGTCCTCTTCACTCACGCCATCACCAATCCAAGTTCTCAGGTTAGATCGATTGGTTTCTTCATTTCAAATTCTAATTATATAGTTTCACTTGCAGGATGTCTTTCCCAGTCAATGCTGAACAATTCATTGGTTGCACTTGAAGTGGCGTTACAGACTGCAATGGATTATCACTTTCGAATCAAACATATCTTCTGCGATCACCATGGTATCAAGAACACAATTTGGAATCCAGATCAACTCATTTCTTGGAGATTTCGCCCCTAGATTAGTAACTTAAAATTTCTCTTGGACATGTCTTTCCAACCAAGTCTTCATGTAATTCCTTCAGCTTGGTTATTCCCAGCTATCAACTTAGCCACCATCGGTTTCAATTACCAGCATCTCAATCTTTTCTTGACTGGTAGAGAATTACCCTTTTGGGTAATGAAGTCTTTCACTAAGCATGGGCTAGTGTTCTAATGTTGTTCTACTTTCTCTATCTCTTTTTGGATTCAGTCCTGTTGTCTACTTTGTACTAGCCTTTTCTTTTCAATAATATCTTAGCTTCTCGGTTGAGAAGTTCTTTAAAAAAAAAAAAAAAAAATCGCATGATCCTCATCATTTTCTTTTGCATTTGATTGAATGCTCTTAATAGTAATTGAAAATGAAACTTTGTGTTGTGATTAACAGTGGCTAATTGATCACTTTGAGTTCCTCTCCAATTCTCTGTATATTGCTGGTAGTTTATATGCTGGCAAGGTTGTCCCATTCATCATCACCTGATATCACAAGGTAACCTATCACATCTCAACCCAGTTTTTCTAGTTGATACTTATGTTGTTTGTTCTATCTAAAATGTGATGCTATTGATATTTAGGCATTGAATCTGGGATTTTGCCTCCTCTGAATCTCAAGGTAGTGATAATCAATTTAGTCTTAAAAGAGTCTAACTATAACCTTCATCTGTTTATGTATACCTTCAAAACATCATTCACCCCTTCTGGTGTGATAATGATGTTATTGTTTCAGGGATATTTGATTGGCAACCCAGGAACCGGTGAAGCAATCGATCTGAATTCCCGCATCCCATATGCTCATAATATGGGTATAATTTCTGATGAGTTATATGAGGTCATGCATTTCTCTTCCTACATTAAAATCTAGTTCTAGTGTTAAGGTCATGAAGTTCTATGCTAATTAGCTTTGCTCTAGTATATATGTCAATTGCCAACGGTATATATCAAAGATTTGATGAAGAGAAGAACATTATATCTTGCTTCAAACTATTTTTAATTTTGCAGTCCACCATTATTTCTTGTGAGGGAGAGGATTATGAAAGTCCTACCAATACTCTGTGTGCTGAGAAGTTTCGAATTGTGAATAAGGTTCTGTTATTCATACTTCACGAAATACGCTATACTTAATTCCACATGAAAGCTTGAAGTTGTCACCTCTTGACCTTGCAGTTCATTAATGAAATTCACGGCCCCCATATTTTGGAGCCAAAATGTCCATGAACATCTCCCAACCCAAGGAACTTGGCCGGAGAAAGGAGATTTCTCAAGGATGAGCATGAAGAGCTTATCGCCCCACCACCTGTCCCCGCTTTCTGCTGTTTTGCTTCTAAACTGACAATGTCTGCATTGAGCTCTTAGTAATATGTGTTCTATCCTTTGAGTTTTATTTTTTGCTTGTAGGATTGGACTGTAGTCTTGTCAGTTCTCAAGCAAGTGATCTGGCAGTTCTGGGAAATGCTCCTGCCACAGCAGTCACAAGGTTGCAATTTTTTGGAGCATGACTTGTTCAGTTTTTTTCTTGATGATAGCATTTGCAGAGTCCACTGATCCTGTTATAGTATACAGGAAAAACTTTTAGCAGCAATGATGCAGTACCCATAGAAAGTGAAATCAAAAATAAAGGTTTGATGCCATTTAGGAAAGCAGCTATATTGTTTTATATTAATGATAGTGTCCTTAAAATACAAAGGAACTTTTGGTTGATTGATAAGATATAGCATTTTGTGGTTTTGCCTGACAATCATGGTTTGCACCACTTAAATGTGATCTTTTAAGTAGTGTGTATATTCTTTTTGTGCCAACTGGCTTAGTGAGTTGTAGGTATAGCTTATATAGTCAAACACCCCTACAGGACATCATTCCATTGATATGTAACAAGACAGCTATGGAATATCCCATTAAAATGTATTCAATTTGTACTTCAATAATTTGGTTGTAACATCTTATGTCAACATCTTGATCTGTAACTAAAGGGTGCTAAACTGGTGAACTTGTGATAACATGTACAGTTTGCATCTTGGGCAACTATCATGCTATATTTTGGTTAGGTTGACAACTCTAGATGGTTAGGCAACTAGAATTGAATTTAACTTCTTTTACTTTGTTTTATCAAATTCTGACATTGCCCACAGGGTTCCTTTTAGTCTCCGCTTAGAAAGGATAAGAAAATTGAGATTAATGAATGTTTGATACACTTGTTAATGATGTGATGTGTGGGCAAAAGTTTGGTTTCAGTATCATATACTTCTTTACTTGTCACAGGCCAATTCTGTTAAGTTTAATGAGTATGCCTCTGTGGTTGTTTCTGCCAGGTATGATCAGTCTGTGCGTGCATGGGATTGCAGATCTCATAGTACAGAGCCGATTCAGGTGAAATTTTTGTCTCCTAATTTTGTTCTTATGAATTTTATAGATATCCACTTTTCTCTTGAAATGTTACTTAGAAGTTGAGATTCATGTCATAGATAATCGATACGTTTCAAGATAGTGTGATGTCTGTTTGCTTGACAAAGAGTGAAATTATTGCTGGAAGTGTTGATGGAACAGTTCGCACATTTGATATTCAGATTGGTAGGCATGAGTTGTATCGAAATTCATTAAGGTGTGATCTTGTCCTTTTCTTTTAGCAGAAAAGAGTTTCTATTGTTCTGATAAAACTTCTTTTACTTGATAAACTAGAGAGCTTGTTGATGACTTGAAGCAGCCTGTCAACTGTGTTTCATTATCAAATGATACTAATTGCATACTAGCAAGTTGCTTAGACTCTACTCTACGACTCCTTGACAGGTACTACTACATATCCATAATTCATGCATAACTGTGATTGCATTTATATTTGCTTATTTTACCCTACGGTTCTTCTATGGCAGATCCAGTGGGGAACTTCTACAAGAATACAAGGGGCATACATGCAAGGTATTTAGACATTTAACTTCCTCTTTTTATTGATAAAGTCGTTGTATTTATTCAATTGAATTGATTTCTTGAGAGTTGTTGGATTCTAACTGTAGTCTGGCATTGTGAGCTTTAATGGTTGGTTAAGCATGTTGGTAATGACACTGTTTATAAAATGCACTGGCAACTTGAGTACTTGCTAGGTAGTTTTTATTCTTGAAGTTGATTTATCTGTTTGTATTTGTAGTCATTCAAGATGGATTGCTGCTTGACCAACTCTGATGCTCATGTAACTAGTGGATCTGAGGATGGGTTTATTTACTTTTAGGATTTGGCAGATGCTTCCGTCGTCTCAAAATTCAGAGCACATGCATCTGTGGTAAGATTTTGATGTTTCTCCATTTGCTATGAAGAATATATAATGCCCCAATGTTTTTCATGATTTAGTTTCCAAAACTCATCAGAGTCATTGATAGCAATAACTTTAGATTTTGTGATTTAGGCAAGCTGCATTTTACTTTTATCTAATTTTGCTTATGGTGAGTTAGCTTGTGGATATGAGAGACAATTTTTAAATTTTGATTCTTAATATTGCATACAAACCACTAATTTGGATGTCTGTTCTTTTGGATGACACAATGTGTTTCATGATTCAATCCTGTGTTTATTTTCATTTGCCATTTATGTGTGTGTTTTTGAAAAACAAATAACAATAGTAAATGAGATCATAATATGTGAAAATGAACTGTGGAAATAATTAATCAAGAATGTCTAATGTACTTTAATGTTTGGTGGTAGGTAACAAGTGAGTTATCACCCAAAGGACTCTTGCATGATTACATCATTGGTGGATGGTAAGTGAAGCTGCATTTGAGAGTGACGAAGAGCGAGCATTATGGAGTGCTTATTTGACAGTAGAGTCTGAAATCCAGCCACTTAATTAATTCCACATTCAGTGATAACACACACACAAAGTGAAATACATAGAAAGAGTTATTCGATTTTTGAATCACATCTTTGCTCTATATCTTCTACTATCAAGTTGTATGTTGGTCAATCTCTCTCTCAAAAATTTTTTTTTTTTTTTTCTGACAAGGTGTGTCATAATCATAGCAATTGATTGACTTTGTTCTGTTTGATTGTTCTGTAGGTGTTGATATTGGTGTATTCTTAAACATATCCTCACAATTGTCACAACCTCCAGAAGATTTCTTTCAACATGTATATGTGATGGCGGTATGGCTTTCTGCTATTATTTATATGAATATAAAATGATGATCCCTTTCGCTAACTAATAATTCTCCTGAACCATAAATTTATATATTGTTACCAACATAAGTAGATCAAATACATGATTTGCAGGTCTCATAAATATTGTTTTTAAAATCCCATCTTTCACTAGCGTTTGAATTTTAGCTGTACTCATTGACTTCAAAAAGTGCTTTTCAACATTTATATTCGAATAGATCCCTCTCACTTTAAAGCCAAAATGTACTTGATTAGCATTTACTAACTTTATCTTAAGTCATACTGTCAAGTGTCAATTAGCACATTTAATGGCACATTGATATTAGGAAGATCAAAATGCCCATTGCCTACTGTCATATTATCAATTTGTCCCCAAAAAAAAAAATCTCAATGCAAGTCTATGAAATCTGATAAACAACTTGAGGTTTTTACTGAACTTATTCCTCTTTTGTGAATGATGAGGAAGTCATCACTATCTCTAAAACAAAAGATTCATTCATAATGATATGATTATTATGACCAATTGTTGTAAGCTTGTATTTCCATCTTAAGCATTGATGCTTTGCATCTACATTCTCAGGAAGACAAAAGAATTAGGAAAAATTGGCTTGCACTTCTGAAGAAAATTGCAGAACTCCCTAAAGGCATAGCCGACTTATCACTCTTGTCGGGTTTCTAAAATTGTGTTTGATTGATTGCTCAGGTCTTTCAATACTATCACAGTTATCTCTATACAAATTATCGCTCTTTCGGAATATGGCTTCAATGCTACCTTCACTTACTTCATCAACTCAGAGAGGTTCACTCATCTTACATTCAACTCTGTCATCATCCTCACCTTTTCTGCTGCCATTATTGCTTGTCAGCCTGCTTCTGATGATTCGTCAGAGACATCTGGAGGGAAATACATGCTTGGCTTCATCCTCACACTGGCAGCATCAGCAACCTACTCCCTCAACCTCTCTTTGATGGAGCTCACCTTTCACAAGATCATCAAGTGCAGAGCACTTTCAGCAGTTCTTAACATGCAGATATATACTGCACTTGTGTCCACTGTTGGGGCAATCATAGGACTCTTTGCTTCTGGAGAGTGGAGAGAATTGAAGAAGGACATGGAAGGGTTCAACCAAGGGAGACTGTCCTATGTGATGACCTTAGTTTGGACTTCCATATGCTGGCAAGTTACTAATGTTGGGCTTGTGGGACTCATCTTTGAGGTGTCTTCTCTGTTCTCTAATGTCATCAGCTCCCTTGCTGTGCCCATTGCTCCAGTATTCAATTGTGTTTGATTGATTGCTCAAGTTTTTCGATACAATCTGTGCAACTTAAAGATTATGCACAGATTGCCATATATGAGCAATGTTGTATTCTATTCATTGTTGTTTGACTCATTTAGATATTGAATAATAATATGCATTTAAATTATTATTATTATTATTATTATTATTATTATTATTATTATTATTATTATATAATGTATTTGTATTAAGGAAATTTGAGGCATTTGATTATTTCATTTTCAGGTTTATTCTTGGCAGGTGATATGATTATTTGTTAAGAAAATGCCAAACTTTAATGTATCTTATTATTTATTGTAATTTTGATAAATGTGTACTAACTGCAGAAGCAAACTTGTGTTATTTAGTATTGAATTTATCTAATATTATTTCTTACAAATTTGATAGCAGACCATGAAAACCCATTTTCTCTTTACATAGCATTGAATTGAATTTATCTAAAAAATTGTTTATCCACATCTAAAGAAACATGAATTGCTTCAAACTAAAATTTAAAATTATAATAAAATTTGGGACTTAATGCATCAATCTTTTGCACAATCAACTTGCACAACCATTTGTTAATCAAAAGATGCATCCTTTAAGTAGCAACGGACATCTAGAGTGGGCTTGGGGATAATGTCATAAAATTAGATGACCAATTTTCGCTCTTGTACAAAATTTTGTTTAACTAAGTTTGTGATATTTGTCAAAAAAAATTTTTGACAGTGAGATTAGACTAGTAAGGCAGATAAAATAATATTTCCCAAAATTTTATTTTTTTTACCATATTTTGTATGCAAATACTAGAGTTTTTAAGGGATACACACACAAGATTTTATGGGATATGTACACATTAATACACTTTTTTATGACCATATTTTTGTTTACAATATAATAAAAAGAAAATAAACACTTTTGTGTAAAAAGTGAAAGACTAATTGAGAGATTTTCCTTTTTGAATTTGATTAAAATAAATAAAATATTTGTGATTTGTATATTTTCATTGTTCTTTAGTGACAATCTAACAAGGTTAGACCATCGATTCATAGGAAAAGTTTCATTTTATATACTTAAAAAAAATCCTTGAAACCATTAAATTTTATTTAATCTAATGGAAAAATTAAAATAATAATTTTAAGTATAAAATATATTTTTAACTTATACTGCACTGCAAAAGCAAATCACTAATATACTTAGAAATTTTGAAATATAAACAACTTAAACAAAAAACGAATGACTTAGCCAATAAATCCCAAAAAAATCCTTATAATCCGATCTCTAATCATCTAATTGTCTTTTTTCATTATGAAAAATCAAATTAAGCCATCTACTTTCTATGTTTAGTCTAAAAATAAAAAAAAGAATCAATTAAAACAGATAAATCTCCTAATTATCTTCGTCAATGTTAAAAGATCAAACTTAATTTTTTCTGAATTTAAATCTAAATTAAAAAAAACAATTATTTTAAGTCAATGAAACCCTTCATATAATCCCGTTATTTAAAAAAAATAACTTAAATTAAAAACCAATAAATTAACCAATAAACCCCAAAAGTTACTACTAATTGAGAGCCGGTACAATCCAATCTCTCTAGCCACCTAATTGTCTTATTAATCATGAAATAATCAAATTAAGTCAATATCACAATCTATATTTAGTCTTAAAATTAAAATATATATATATATCAATCTTTAAAAAAAATCTTCTAATTATCTTCTCCAACGTTAAAAGATCAAACTTAATAATGAATACTTTTTTAAATTAACTAAATTAAAAATATTAATCCTTTTAAAAAATCCCTTATTTACAAAAAATAAAAAATAAATGTTTTATTACTATTAAAAATAAAAAATAGCCGTTATACTTAATCATGAATATTTTTCCGAATTTAAATCTAAATTAAAAAGACAATCATTTTAAGTGAATGAAACCTTTCATATAATCCGTTATTTAAAAAAAATAAAAAAAAATAGAAAACAACTTAAATTAAAAACCAATCAATTAACCAATAAACACGGTACAATCCAATCTCTCTAACCAACTAATTGATTAGTTTTATTAATTATGAAAATAATCAAATTAAGTCAATATCACACTCTATAGTCTTAAAATTAAAAAAAAAAATTATCAATCTTAAAAAAAATCTTTTAATTATCTTCTCCAATGTTAAAAGATCAAACTTAATAATAAATACTTTTTTTAAATTAACTAAATTAAAAAAACCAATCCTTTTAAAAAATCCCTAATTTACTAAAAATAAAAAATAACAGTTTTATTATTATCAAAAATAAAAAAATAGCCGTTATACTTAATCATTAATACATTTTTAAATTAACTAAATTAAAAAAAAACCAATCCTTTTAAAAAATCCCTAATTTACTAAAAATAAAAAATAACAGTTTTATTATTATCAAAAATAAAAAAATAGCCGTTATACTTAATCATGAATACATTTTTAAATTAACTAAATTAAAACAAATCCTTTTAAAAAATCCCTAATTTACTAAAAATAAAAACTAACCGTTTTATTACTATTAAAAATAAAAAATAGCCATTATACTTAATCATGAATACTTTTTTAAATAGTTAAATTTAAAAAACCAATCCTTTTAAAAAATCCCATAATTCCCAAAATTATTTTCCAAAATTTCATTTTTTTTACCATATTTTGGATGCAAATATTAGAGTTTTTATGGGATATATACAGGCACACACAAGATTTTATGGGATATGTACACATAATACACTTTTGTATGAGCATATTTTGGGTTACAATATAATAAAAAGAAAATGAACACTTTGTGTAAAAATTGAAAGACTTATTCAGAGATTTTCTTTTTTGAATTTTATTAAATTAAATAAAATATTTGTGATTTATATATTTTCATTATTTTTCAGTGACAATCTAATAAGATTAGACTTTGGATTCATAGGAAAAGTTTCATTTTATATACTTAAAAAAAAATTCAAACCCTTAAATTTTATTTAATATAATGGAAAAATTAAAATAATAATTTTAAGTATAAAATATATTTTTAACTTATACTCCACTGCAAAAGCATATCACTTATATACTTAGAAATTTTTAAATATAAATAACTTAAATAAAAAATGAATCACTTGGCCAATAAATCCCACAAAAATCCAACTAATTGAGAGCTGTTATAATCCAGGTCTAATCACCTAATTATCTTTGTTAATTATGAAAAATCAAATTAAGCAATCTACTCTCTATATTTAGTTTTAAAATAAAAAAACAATTAAAATCGACAAATCTTATAATTATCTTCGTCAATGTTAAAAGATCAAACTTAATCATGAATATTTTTCCAAATTTAAATCTAAATTAAAAAAACAATCATTTTAAGTCAATGAAACCCTTCATATAATCCCGATATTTTTTTTAAAAAAAAATAACTTCAATTAAAAACCAATCAATTAACCAATAAATATTTTTAACCACCTAATTGTCTTATTAATTATGAAAATAATCAAATTAAGTCAATATCACACTCTATATTTAGTCTTAAAATAAAAAAAAACAATCAATTAAAACTAAAAAAAAAATCTTCTAATTATCTTGTCCAACTTTAAAAGATCAAACTTAATCATGAATATTTTTTTAAATTAACCAATCCTTTTAAAAAATCCCTAATTTACTAAAAATAAAAAATAACCGTTTTATTACTATTAAAAATAAAAAATAGCCGTTATACTTAATCATGAATATTTTTTAAATAGTTAAATTTAAAAAACCAATCCTTTTAAAAAATCCCATAATTTACTAAAAATAAAAAATAACCTTTTTATTACTATGAAAAATAAAAAATAGCCGTTATACTTAATCATGAATATTTTTAAAATTAACTAAATTAAAAAAACCAACCCTTTTAAAACAATCCCTAATTTACTAAAAATAAAAAATAACCGTTTTATTACTATTAAAAATAAAAAATAGCCGTTATACCATGAATACATTTTTAAATTAACTAAATTAAAAAAACCAATCCTTTTAAATAATCCCATAATTTACTAAAAATAAAAATAACCTTTTTATTACTATTAAAAATAAAAAATAGCCGTTATATATAATCATGAAATATTTTTTTAAATAGTTAAATTAAAAAAACCAATCCTTGTAAAAAATCCCATAATTTACTAAAAATAAAAATAACTTTTTTATTACTATTAAAAATAAAAAATAGAGATTATACTTAATCATAAATATTTTTTAAATTAATCCTTTTAAAAAATCCCTAATTTATTAAAAATAAAAAATAACCGTTTTATTATTAAAAATAAAAAATAGCCGTTATTTAATCATGAATAATTTTTAAAATTAACTAAATTTAAAAAACCAACCCTTTTAAAAAATCCCATAATTAACTAAAACTTAAAAATAACCGTTATTAAAAAAAAAAATAGCCGTTATATTAATACTATATAAACCGAGGGTAAAGGAGAAGAGAACTCAGTGAAAGAGGGCTTTTTCTTCTCTCTTTCCCTCTGTGCGCCATGGACCTCAATGCGCTCCTTGCTCCTCCTCCTCTCGCCATTAGAGCTCAGGGAGCTCAACCTCTGCTCTCCCAATGTCTTAGAAAGTAATCCTTGCTGTTTTTCGTGCAGGCCTCCAGGGTATTGACGTTGGTTTCCATTGAGGAGGTACACGGCTTCGGTTTCTATCCCACAACTTCAATCGGAGGAGCTGAAGGCCCGAATCAGAGCTTCTTCGATCCCTACGTTTCAGCAGGCTATTCAGCGGCTCCAGGTGTCTCTTTTCTGATTTCATGCCTTTGTTGCTGTAGAGAGTTCATCTTTTCAGCAAGGCGCTGGTGATTTTGTTTTATTTTCTGATTTTCTGTTTTCATATATGGTGGAAGTCTAATTTAGCTTTTTTTTTTCTTTTGACTTCTTGGGGTTTGTTGCATTTTATTTTTCTTTTCTGTTGTGTTACTGGTTTTCTTGTTGTGTGAATTGTTGTTCTTGTGTTTTCTATATTCTCATATTTTTCTTTTTTGAGTTGAATGGTTTGATTTTGTGTTTCCAGGCATGCTAAAAGCTTGGTTATATGGGTTATAGCATTTCCTATTCTGTGAATTGATTGTGTGTGTTCTTTAAGTTGGCCTTTATATTAGAATTTATATTTGAAAATTGTTGTACCACAGATGATATATCATTTTGCATTTATAGATTCTTATAGATTTCTTATTTAAATTCTCAATCATCCTTCTCCATGGTTTATTTCTCATCCAGGCCAACTGTCCAGTAACATTTGTTTTTCCTTATAGGTATGTTGATGTTAATCTTCAGCTAATTGATAAAGCAGGGGATTTTTTCAGTGATGACATTTGGTACCGTGTGGTCCAATTTGTTACCAATAATGAGGACTTGCAGATATTATCAACCTTTTGTTTTTAATTCCTTTATTCTCATCAACTATTCTGTTGCCTTTTCTTCATTTCTGATACTTGTATCTCTGCCAGCCATATGCAGCTGGGAAGGCGAGAGATTACCTTGACAAACCTGCTTTGCATGAGACCATGGTCAAGGTGTTCATCTGATCCTCATATTTTCCCCCCTTTTCTCTTTGACATTTTGATATATTACACTGCTAGGAATGTCTATATCCTGGCTTTTATGGCATGCTAACTTGATCTCATGTTAATCTTAACATAGCGCAACATTGTTCTTGTGATCTTCTAATTTGCAAGGATTATGAACCTTTCATGGCACTTTGCATTTTTGGGTAACCCAAGAGTTTGCATAACTTGTATCTTCCCCTCACTTTCTGGAGTTTGAATTGTCATGGGCATGCTATGGAGGTGATATATATGATATGAGCCATAGTTAGTGCATGAGAACAATATTCAGGAAGGCAAACATTTTCTGTTGTTCTATGGAAGTGTTTTAAGATATTGTGCATTTTGTAATGGACTATTGGGAGTGATGATAATAATGTATGTAGGGCTGTGGGGTCTGGATATATATGACAATTCTGAACTGAATTGGTTCAGATGATCTATATGATATTCAAGATCTTTATTCTGATACTTCTATTGGTTCATTTTGGACATCTGAACCCATAATTACAGTTTTGAGATTTTTCTGCATGCTAAAGGGCCCCAATGCTGCCCCTTATTTGTTGCCGTTACCATTTATTACTTTTACAAAAGAAACGGTTTGATATGCAATCCATAATCCATGATTTGCTTGAGAATTGCCACAACTCATTCTACCCACTTCTTATTCTTGTTCATTACCTGTTTGTGAAAGTTTTGGATTTTACACACCTTGTGTGATTCTATTTTTAACTTTTCTATCTTTAGAAGTATACAATGGTGTCCTTTAACTTCCATTCTAGATTACATTGCTTGCTAGTTGGTGCTATTTTGCGGCCTTACTTTTGCATGTTGACCTTATATGTTTAACGTGTTTGACAGGTTAGTGCTTATATTCTTGGAGAATACAGCCACCTTTTGGCCAGAAGACCTGGGTGTAGTCCAAAAGAAATATTTGCTATCATTAATGACAAGCTTTCCACAATATCGTAAGATCAAAGGCTTTAGTGTATCTCTGCTCTTTTCTGTGTGTTTCTTCTTAATCTCTCATTTTTATTTGGATAAATATAACTGCTTCCAGACCACCTACTATTGCTATTCTCCTTTCAACATATGCGAAGATTTTGATGCATACACAGCCTCCAGATCCAGAATTACAAGAACAAGTCTGGGCGATATTTAGGAAGTGAGATGATATTCTCTTATTCACTTCTGTTCACCCTATAAATATGTCTTTTCATTGTCTCGATATTTGTGCTATAATTGATAACTCTTGACTGTAATTTGACATATTCCTCAGATATGAGAGCTATATTGATGTCGAGATACAACGAAGAGCTGTTGAATAGTTTGCATTAAGTAGGAAAGGCGCAGCTTTAGTGGACATATTGGTTGAAATGCCTAAATTCCCAGAACGGCAGGTACATAGTCTGCAAGGAAATCTTTATGCATAACTACGCATTGATTATTTTAAAGAGGAAGTTCACAATCACTAAAAGAACATAGTCTATGCTTATTTCTAATGGTCTGCGATCACTTTCTTTAAAATGCATACTAAATCTACCTTTATTTATTGTTGCCAAAACTAGTCGGCTTTGCTGAAGAAAGCTGAAGACAATGAAGTGGACTCTGCAGAACAAAGTGCTATAAAGCTACGTAGTCAATAGCAGGTGTCAAATGCACTGGTAGTAACTGATCAACACCCTCCCAGTGCCTCTGTACCAGTCAGCCAACCTGGACCTGTAAAAGTGCCAAGTTAAAATTTGGTGAAGTTACTTGCACTTCTCTGATTTTTAATATCGCAGATGTGAATTCTTGTTGGGTTCTTACCTGAAGGATTAAATAATATGTGCAGGAAGGAAGTTCTCCTGATCAAGGAATGGCCAAAGTTAATGGGATTGTTGACAAAATCGATGCACAACCTGTTCCATCTGCTGACCTCCTTGGTGATTTATTGGGACCACTTGCTATTGAAGGTCCCCCAGGAACAACTCCTTCAGAAGGGCAAAATCCAATTTCTGGATACGAGGCTGCTCCAAATTCAGCAGATGCCTTGGCTTTGAGTACCCTTACTGAAGAGTCAGATGCGGTTCAGGTATTAATGTTAAAACTGAATTCTCTTGGTAGCTCCTGGTACTTGATACCATATGCGTGTTGGTTTTCTAGCCATTTGTAGTTGTTTTGTTTATATTTTATTTTGATTTGTTTGGCTATATTTTCATGAGAAATCATGGACAACTTGCATCCATCTTAGCATCCCTTGGTTTAGACTGAAAACTAGAAATTATTTGTTTTTAGTTCTTTCTTGAAATTATGTTTCATGTGTTGCAGCCAATCGGCAATGTTGCAGATAGGTTTCATGCTCTGTGCCTGAAAGACAGTGGGGTGCTTTATGAGGACCCATATATCTAGGTCCGCTACTGAGTGTACTTTTATCTGTTCTGATTTGGTTGAAGTGTAATGCTTGCTGGGATTATATATGATTGTTCTTGGTGTGACTGGTTATTAACAGAATAACTTTTGCCATTCCATTTCCTTTTTATAATTATTATGTTTCTTTTATGGGTTTCTTTCCAGATTGGCTTAAAAGCCAATCTTCCATTTATGTGCCCAGATAATTTGTTTCTTGCAGTAAAGGACTGGTTTTTTTTTTTCTTTTTTCTTTCACTTAATAGCATAACTCATTGATAAACAGATTATGTGTTCTGATTGAAACTTGTTTTATTCTACAGATGCTCTTTTTCCCCCTTTGCAATCAGTGAAATCATCAGTTTTTTTATATAAAATGTTCCATTGTCTTGATGCAGGAAAATATGACTAGGATGTTGTTAGCAGCAGATGTGCAGGATATTATTAAAAGGCATCAAGCCCAGATTATTACTTCCTTGAAGGATCCTGATATCAGGTAAAGTTTAGGTACTAAGATACTTTGAATTTTTTTACCAGAAAAAAGAGAGCCAGAATTTCATAATAGGAAGCCTTATATGGTGTTCATTTTTCCTCTGCAGCATTAGAAGATGTGCACTTGATTTACTTTATGCCATGTGTGACATTACAAATGCAAAAGACATAGTTGAGGAGTTGCTACAGGTACTGATAAAATTTTTTTGAATGACAGATTTAATTTTAGTCACTTTCTTGGATGGATATAAATTTATGCCTTAGAATATGTTGTATCAATCCTTGGCCGCATTATCAACAATGAGGTAAATGTCTGTTTTTTTCTCAGTATCTCAGTACTGCAGATTTTGCCATGCGTGAAGAGTTGGCGCTAAAGGCTGCCATTCTTGCTGAGAAGTTTGCTCCGGACCTATCTTGGTAAGTTTACAACCTTTGTCAATATTCACAATCAAGATACTTTTTTATCAAGCTTGTTGTAGTACATTTTAGTTCCATAGTTTTTCATAGATGTATTTGCATGGATTTGGTATAAAGCATCTTGTCAATAAATTAACATTGTTCTCTTTTCTTTTTTATAATACCTTACAATACCAAGAGTTTGTTCCCTACTTTAGTTTAAGAAAGAAATTATATTAAAAATAAGTCTAGCTTAGATGAGGACATTTAGATGGGTGCAGCAATAAAAGAAAAGCCAAATTAAAAATGAAGGCAGTTTGTAGAATAAAGAGTATTTTTAATTGAGTAGTAGATAAGAGGTCATTGGTCAAGATGACTTGACCATGTATGTCGTAGATAAAATGCAGTTGTTCGCAACTTGAGAGGTGATTTGAATCAAAGTATCTCAAAGGACAACTAAAAGTTTTAAAATGATTTTGATGGATGCAAACATCAATGATAATCTTGCAAAATATTGAAACTTTAAAGGGGAGACATCAATATAGATAGATGGAGCAGAACTAAGAAAAATACTGGCAGTTAGCCTGGATAATTTTCTGCAAGGGATAATAAATTCTCTATTCTGTGATACCTAATTTCTTGTACTGAAACATTATGGTTGCTTGTTGAGGTGCTGTTATTTGGACCTGAATAGGATTGGATATTATCCGAGCCCACAGTGAAACATAAGTTGGGAGATTCTTTGCAACCTTGAAAAGATGAAAAGAACTTTAGATCTAAGAAATTTCAGTGTAAAGCTTAATATGTTGTAATGTTGGAACTCATTATCAAGGTCAGCCCAAGGTAAAAACTCGAGAATAGCTTTTACTAAGTACTTGGAATTACAGAGCTACACTCACAAGACTGAATAACAAACACACAGGGCTGCCCTCTTTTTTATAGCAGAAGACTTCCATGCAAATCCCTTGTAACTAGGCCATGAGACGTGTAGATCTCCTATAATCAGCTTGCAATAGAGCATGCAAATCTCATCCAGTATTTTCCCGTAGTTACAATATTCAGCCAATCCATTATTATTTCCTTGCCATACTTCACCTAATTTTACTATCTTCAACATGCGAGGCAAGTGATAATCATTATTTGCAATATGGCCCTCTTGATCCATCGCTGGAAAGGCGAAGTGATGTAGAAAGGTGAACCAAGTGTAACTTTTGCTCACCATGTTGAGGAGTGGTGGGTTACTAACTTGTCAGCAAAAACTATTTTTGTCTGGCTCATTAATTTAAATGTATTGCTTGGTAATGTTGAAGTGAGCATTGCTTATTGGAACTGTACATAGAAAAGCTTCTTGTATGAGTTGGAGATGTGGCAAAAATTTAGGAGGACTGCACCCTTAGAAAGAACTGCATTTGGGGAAGCAAGTGTGCACTTGAAATGAATGTTTGAAATTTTGGTCAAAATTGGAGGTTTTCAATGTGGATATCTGAAAATGGTACTAATTTTTGGAAGTTCTTTAATTTTTAGTTTCTGTTCTTGTTTATTTATTCAGCTCTGAGAGTTCCATACTGTTACATTAAAAAAAATGGCTAAATAGGGGCAAACTACTTTGATTTTCTTTTATATGCATTTATCTAAGTGTATAAGGAGAGCATATTAAATTTTGGTCTCTGTCATTAGGGATTTCATGAAATTTGTCCAAATTAGGATTCCTAACTTATAACTTGTGTGAATTAATGGTTAGCCTGATATTCTAATCTTTTGATCTAGACACATTGTTTCATGGAATGAAGTTGAAGTTAATATTCCAAAGATCACCTCGCCTCATAATAATTTATATGGTGATGCTGGAGTATGTATCTGTGCATTCTTTTAGACATTTAGGCTCAGAAAATTATTGTGCTTTTGAACTATGAAACTGATTGTGATCTTTTAAAGTAATTCAATCTAGCGATTTGGAGGTGCACCCTGCAAGCACAAAATTGTTGTACCACAGATGATATATCATTTTGCATTTATAGATTCTTATAGATTTCTTATTTAAATTCTCTATCATCCTTCTCCATGGTTTATTTCTCATCCAGGCCAACTGTCCGGTAACATTTGTTTTTCCTTATAGGTATGTTGATGTTAATCTTCAGCTAATTGATAAGGCAGGGGATTTTGTCAGTGATGATATTTGGTACCGTGTGGTCCAATTTGTTACCAACAACGAGGACTTGCAGGTATTATCAACATTTTGTTTTTAATTCCTTTATTCTCATCAACTATTCTGTTGCCTTTTCTTCATTTCTGATACTTGTATCTTTGTCAGCCATATGCAGTTGGGAAGGCGAGAGATTACCTTGACAAAACTGCTTTGCATGAGACCATGGTCAAGGTGTTCATCTGATCCTCATATTTTCCCCCCTTTTCTCTTTGACATTTTGATATATTACACTGCTAGGAATGTCTATATCCTGGCTTTTATGGCATGCTAACTTGATCTCATGTTAATCTTAACATAACGCAACATTGTTCTTGTGATCTTCTAATTTGCAAGGATTATGAACCTTTCATGGCACTTTGCATTTTTGGGTAACCCAAGAGTTTGCTTAACTTGTATCTGCCCCTCACTTTCTGGAGTTTGAATTGTCATGGGCATGCTATGGAGGTGATATATATGATATGAGCCATAGTTAGTGCATGAGAACAATATTCAGGAAGGCAAACATTTTCTTTTGTTCTATGGAAGTGTTTTAAGATATTGTGCATTTTGTAATGGACTATTGGGAGTGATGATAATAATGTATGTAGGCCTATGGGGTCTGGATATATATGACAATTCTGAACTGAATTGGTTCAAATGATCTATATGATATTCAAGATCTTTATTCTGATACTTCTATTGGTTCATTTTGGACATCTGAACCCATAATTACAGTTTTGAGATTTTTCTGCATGCTAAAGGGCCTCAATGCTGCCCCTTATTTGTTGTCGTTGCCATTTATTACTTTTACAAAAGAAACGGTTTGATATGCAATCCATAATCCATGATTTGCTTGAGAATTGCCACAACTCATTCTACCCACTTCTTATTCTTGTTCATTAACTGTTTGTGAAAGTTTTGGATTTGACACACCTTGTGTGATTCTATTTTTAACTTTTCTATCTTTAGAAGTATACAATGGTGTCCTTTAACTTCCATTCTAGATTACATTTCTTGCTAGTTGGTGCTATTTTGCAGCCTTACTTTTGCATGTTGACCTTATATGTTTAACGTGTTTGACAGGTTAGTGCTTATATTCTTGGAGAATACAGCCACCTTTTGGCCAGAAGACCTGGGTGTAGTCCAAAAGAAATATTTGCTATCATTAATGACAAGCTCTCCCCAGTATCGTAAGATCAAAGGCTTTAGTGTATCTCTGCTCTTTTCTGTGTGTTTCTTCTTAATCTCTCATTTTTATTTGGATAAATATAACTGCTTCCAGGCCACCTACTATTGCTATTCTCCTTTCAACATATGCGAAGATTTTGATGCATACACGGCCTCCGGATCCAGAATTACAAAAACAAGTCTGGGCGATATTTAGGAAGTGAGATGATATTCTCTTATTCACTTCTGTTCACCCTATAAATATATCTTTTCATTGTCTCGATATTTGTGCCATATTTGATAACTCTTGACTGTAATTTGACATATTCCTCAGATATGAGAGCTATATTGATGTTGAGATACAACGAAGAGCTGTTGAATATTTTGCATTAAGTAGGAAAGGCGCAGCTTTAGTGGACATATTGGTTGAAATGCCTAAATTCCCAGAACGGCAGGTACATAGTCTGCAAGGAAATCTTTATGCATAACTATGCATTGATTATTTTAAAGAGGAAGTTCACAATCACTAAAAGAACATAGTCTATGCTTATTTCTAATGGTCTGCGATCACTTTCTTTAAAATGCATACTAAATCTACCTTTAGTTATTGTTGCCAAAACTAGTCGGCTTTGCTGAAGAAAGCTGAAGACACTGAAGTGGACTCTGCAGAACAAAGTGCTATAAAGCAACGTAGTCAACAGCAGATGCCAAATGCACTGGTAGTAACTGATCAACACCCTCCCAGTGCCTCTGTACCAGTCAGCCAACCTGGACCTGTAAAAGTGCCATGTCAAAATTTTGTGAAGTTACTTGCACTTCTCTGATTTTTAATATCGCAGATGTGAATTCTTGTTGGGTTCTTACCTGAAGGATTAAATAATATGTGCAGGAAGGAAGTTCTCCTGATCAAGGAATGGCCAAAGTTAATGGGACTGTTTACAAAATCGATGCACAACCTGTTCCATCTGCTGACCTCCTTGGTGATTTATTGGGACCACTTGCTATTGAAGGTCCCCTAGGAACAACTCCTTCAGAAGAGCAAAATCCAATTTCTGGATATGAGGCTACTCCAAATTCAGCAGATGCCTTGGCTTTGAGTACCCTTACTGAAGAGTCAGATGCGGTTCAGGTACTAATGTTAAAACTGAATTCTCTTGGTAGCTCCTGGTACTTGATACCATATGCGTGTTGGTTTTCTAGCCATTTGTAGTTATTTTGTTTATATTTTATTTTGATACCATATAGTTGATACCATATGCGTGTTGGTACTTGCAAGTTACACAGAAACACCAGAGATATTTTCACTTGATAGATGACTCAAGCAACAAGCTGTTGCCATACTTCATTACTGTGAGACTTAACTGTCTTTCTGTTATTCATTTTTAGTTATATATGCATTATTTTTCTTTACTGGGCATAATTTTTCTCTGCAATTTTAAAATTTTTGTCCTAAGGTGGCTAATGGAGTAATTGATAAAGTGGTTGTTACTAAAGGGAGTGAAGCTGTTCTTAGGTTAGACATGGATACTTGCATCTTTTGTTTCGATTCCAGAGAAAATAACTGTATTATTTATTTTACTGTTTTTGATGCTTCCTATGAAATATGCTCCATTTTCAATTGGATCACAGCTATAATTTAACTTAAAAGCTGGCTTTCCTTATTTTTAGTATTTATTCCATCACTTGATTATAAATTCTTTTTAACATCTCCAATGGTTGGACTTATTGGTTAGAGCTCGCTATGAATGTTCTTTTTCCTTTTTATTGAGCATTTGGTTTCTTTTATTTTTTAGTTTTGATTGTTTGTAGCTGTGTGACTTCTTCTTTTATTGAGCAGAGTTTTTTTCTTGTTCTGGAGGTGGTTTGATATCTATACAAAACATTGAGTTTATCTCAGTGATATGTTTTTTCTAATTTGATCTGTATGTTGTTGGCATTTTTAATTTGTAGTTGTTGAAGTTGGTTCATGGTGCTTGTTTACAGTTGGAACTCCCTTTCTTTTGAACCTAGTATCTTCCAATGGAGGTTTCCATATCACTGAACAAAACGTGATCTCATTACTACAAATTGTTCTCTATTTTTTATGTATTTTTTATTGATGTTTTTGAACTTTGGGTTCTAGTTGTAAGTGAGGCAGAAGTTGGTTTTTAGAGCTTGTGTTTTATTGAAATTTAAGGTATCTTAGTTCTAAAATTTGGTGTCTTCTAAAGGGGGTTCATATCACTAAACAAAACTTGATCTTACTACAATAAACTTTTTCTATTTTGATGTACTTATTTATTGTTGGTATTTTGGACTTCAGGTATCTACTTCTCTGTTTTTTTGGATCTTATTCTCTATCAAAATCAGGGGTTTGTTAGTTCTAGAACTTGGTTTCTTTCAAAGGGAGTTTATTCTAATCTCTAGGACCTAATATCTTTCAGCCACTTGTTTTAATTAATCTGAAATTTTTTATTTTCCAATCTTTAAGAATTGAGCATTATTGACTATGGTGGTTACACTTGATATGTAGCTTGTAAGTTGGTTTTTTTTTTTTTAACTATATTTCCTGTTCATTTAGTCGTCTGCATTTCTAAAGCACTTCCTCTTAAAATGGTATTTATGTGGCTTTATATATGCGGTGTAAATACATTGTTGATGCTGGATGTTTATCTTCTTTAAGTCATTTTTGTTTACTGATTTTTTTGTTGGATAACATTTGTTGGCTAAATAAAGGGCTGATGGGTTTTATGATTTTTCATTATTGTACATTTTCAAATGCAGGCGTGCATTAGTGACTACCAAGGATGCTAGAGATGCTGTTACATTGTTTCAGTCTCTTGCTCGTTCTACCTTTGACAGCGACCAACTTGTCCTAATTGCTTGCATGGGTTATCAAGCTACGAATGAAACAAAACTCCAGGAGTTAAGAAAAAAACACAGGCCTGACGTTATAGCTGCCATGGAGGAAAGGTCCAAAGGGCTTGGTGTTTTGAATGGCTCCAAGGTGCTACCTTGATTTATAGTTGTAAGCATGACCCCGGATCTCTCTTGTCCAAAAGGATTGCGTGTGCCCTCTGCAGTTGCTCATCATGCAGTAGTTCTGCTGCATCATAACGTGCAAATTCTGGAATAAAATTTGAAGATGTTTGACCCTTATTGAGATTTTGATGGAATTCTTCATTACCATATACTCTTACTCTTCTTTAGTTGTCCTTTAATTTAGTTTTGCTCAAGTTGGTTGTCAAATGTGAAATGAATTGATTCAATCCACCCCAAAATTTTTTCATTGCCCCAATCTGTTGTAAACTTGATCAAAGTTGTAGATCTTTTGATTGGCATGGTGTTTCCACTTTATCAACTGTAACTGTATAGAGTGTATATAGTGTTGGTGTACTTGCTATTGGTAACAACTTAACAAACTATTGAATGCCTCTAAATGAAGTATTATTTAACAATAAGACATTTAGAGCATGAGTTACCAATATTTGGTTGGAGCTGATTAATGTGAACTAATTCAAATTCTCTTACTTGACCTTAATAATTTATCATGTTAAGTGTAGCTCCTTCTCATTTTTTGTTTTAACTATGCACATTTTGCTTAATATAATTAATATCTTTAAATTTTTCTTTGCATGTTTCCTTGTCATTGGTAATCGGATGTTTCCTTTTTTTAACCTGTGGTGTTATCGCCGTTCATTCTTTTGCTAGTTTAGTCTATCATAAATTTGTCTTGCATAATTCTTTTATAAATGTTCTATAGTCTTTTGCCCTTATGAGGTTTTGCCTATTGTTTCTTATCCTAAAGGAAACTGCATTTTTAAGCATCCGAGAATGGTTTAGTGATGCAGCCATAGTAAACAATCCGATCCTGTGGCTTATTGTAGGAATCATATATATGCATGAGGAAGACTATAATGAGGCTTTGAAGCCTACAAACTCTGGGGGTACTATGGAATTGTGAGTGCCAATTATTGTTTGTCTTTTTCTTAGTGGAGCAGTTGTCTTTGACTTTCTTTTCTATTTAGTTTGAGTGTGTTTTGAATGGCTCCAAGGGTCTTGCTACCTTGCTTTATAGCTGTAAACATGACCCAGGATCTCTCTTGTCCAAAACAGTGCCAGCAGAAAATTTATGTGAGATGCATACAAATGGGGATGCTCACCTTTCTGAGCCTCAGTCTTCAGATAGTTGAGGGTTCTTGAACAGTGAAAAGTGAAATGGTGGATGCTGAATTTGATTCTGTGCCTTATCTTAAAGAACAGGTAAATATTTTATATTGTTACTTTTGCTACTGGATATACCTGGTCACAATAGGTTATAGGCTTAGCTAGTGTAACTGAAATATTGAGTGGCTCTTGTAGACAGATATTACATGATTTTGGAATCATCTTAAGAGTTCATATACCGTTTGGTTTTGTAGCATGGATAAGTCCAGACATATGATCTACTTACGCATCTATTTGTTATAACTAATGTTATGATAGATGCAAAAAAATTTCTAGAGTCAAAACTAAAGTTATTACCAACAAATCAACAATTGTAATCTTTTATTGGCGGATGTTCTTCGGATTTGACTATAGGTGTTTATTAACTTGTTCTTCCAATTTTGGGATTTCTTTGTAGTTGAAGCTGTTGGAGATGTAGAATGCATCTGTGTCTTGTGATTGGGTGATCAGATTATTTTCCTTGTTGGTTATGATGCCCAGTGTAAGTGACCTGGAACAAAGGTTGGTCAATATTACAGACCTTCCTTTCGACCTGCTTGGTTGCTTGACATGATTTTTGTAAGTGCATCTATAATAGCTTCTCCAAATTAATAAACACCATCAATTAGTTTTCCCATAAAGAACATATGTTCATGACTAATTTTCATTAAACATAATTTTGTATTGGCTATCTCATTAAGAACCTGCTTGGTTGCTTGACACCTTTGATTTTTGTAAGTGCATCTATAATAGCTTCTGCAAATTAATGCACACCATCAATTAGATTTTCCTTAAAGAACATATGTTAATGACTAATTTTCATTAAATAAAATTTTTTATTAGCTATCTAATTAAGAACCTCTATATATGAAGCATGATATACAGTATTATATATATAGACATATATGCCTATCAAGCCCTTCAAAACAGAAATGAGCATCCATATATATACATATATATGCCAACCAAACCTTGAAAGTTTGGTTTTCTGGATGTTCTTCTGCCCATACTCCTCCATTGGTAACCATCATCATGTGGAGAATAAATGACTTTAGTCCATGAATTCATGCTCTTCCTGGAATTGAAAGAGAAAAGAAATTACAAATAGCCACACATGCAATGTTGTACTCTAGTCTCAATTACTGTATATCCAAGTGCTCCCCCATGAAATATATTCATATATCTATGCTATTAAAAAAAAAAAGACAGCAAGACATCAAAGATAATCCTTAAAAAAATTCACAGTTCTTTTTTTAACAAAATCCAGTTGCAGATGGGAAATCAGGTTCTTCATGTGGTATTTATTGCCTGGCAAGGGAGAGAATAATATATAAAGTGTGTTGCAGTGCTAGTATGAAGTTCAACAGAGATTTGGTGAGATGTGGTGAGATTTTATGAATGATTGAATGGATGGATGTGTTATAATATCATATACTTTCTTTAACAGAGAAGGATTTAGTTTGGTACAGAGTGGACATTGGAATCTTGGATGGATGATGTGTATAACATAGTGTAGAAGGTGTATTGATTAAGGAATATGAATGAATGATGTTTTGATTTATCTGTAAATGAGTATGGAGTGTAGAGGACTGTGGATATCTGTGACTCATGTGAATGTTCAGTGTTGTTTTGATTTCTCTTTTTTGTAAAAAATTTGGTTTGAAAATGCAATGAATCATGGACAGTAATGAGAGGTTTTGTCACTTGATTTGCTGCATCATGTAGGTAAGCTTATGTGGGTTGCTTCTTTGTAGGATGTTACTTTGTGGATGATCTAAGATGGAAGGGAGCATGAAATGAGATATTTGTTTTGTCTATTTGTGTATTTGACATATTTATGTTTTGCAACTTGGTTTGCTGCGTCATGTAGGTAGGTTATGTAGGTTGCAGAAAGTAATTTGTATAATGCATTGATCTGGTAAAGGCATTGTTTCAGTTTAAGGCAATAACAATAAAACATGTTTACTCAACCTAGATATGACTCCATTGTTAGCAAGGCTTTTGCAATTACCAATGAGTATCAGATGGGGAGTAGGATCCCATATGGAAAATTGTTCATTCTTAATAACTTCTCCTGGACAGATGAGTACTTTTTATTCGTTCACTCTCATTATAACTCTTGTACTGCTTCTGTCAATATTGGTTTCTTTGTTTCCAAATCCAATTATAATATCTCTGTCACAGGTTGCTTCTCCCGACCTGCACCTGATATCATTAGTGGAGAATTATTTGCCACGGAGGCTGCCTTGCATTCTGCTCTGGAGATGGATATTTCTATTAAACATGTGCTCACCACCAGCCTTTCCATTGTCGGTCTTCTGAACAATTTCAATTCCTCAACCACCTGGCGCTGGAATGAGTTGCTCTCCAACCTTAACTTCCTTTTTTATATGCTCAACAATCCTCGCTTGCTTGTTACCCCAATGAACTGGATGCTCCCGGCTGTCAACCTTGCCTGCCTCGGCACCAAATTTCAATCACTCAATCTTTTCCTGTTTAGTCGTGACCTGCCTTACTGGATCATGAAGATTTTCACTGCCAATGGCTTCACTTTCTGTAATTAGCCAATCGCTTTATCAGACCTTCCCCCTATCTTCTCTTTCCCTCTTGTAGTTTTTTAGTATGGTTGTTATTCTCCTGTATTTTTTCTGTTTTCAATAAATAGCTCCTTTTGGAGTTCTTTTAAAAAAAAAAAAAACAATGAAACATGTTTACTGACACTTACCTTTATTGGTGAAATTTTGGTTTAATTCATAATTTGTTTACTTCAATTAGGCAATAACTTAAAGCTTTTTGCGACCACCAAGAATTCAGAAGAAGGTTGTTGATGGGTCTTGTGCTTTCTCAGAATCTGCATGTTTTCTTTTTACCATGTTAGTATTGTTTAAAGAGGGTTTCGTATTACACTTACCTTTACCATGTTACTTATGTATTGTATTATGAACTTCAGAAGGTGGTTGCTCAATTGTGTTCAGGCACATTGACAAAAGATACTCGAATAAACTGCGAGAGACAGCAATCAAGGCATTTACATTTGCTGATAAATACCGAGGAAAATACAGTGACTGTTAGAAAAACAGAGACTGAAGAAGAAGATTTTAGTGGATTTTGAGGCGTGTAAGAACACTATTTTTTAGGAATTTGTCGCCCCATCAGGGTTTTGCAATAATTCCTTCAGGATACAACAAAATCCCAAGATTAACTTTGCAGAAAAAATGATAATCTTCTTTGAGAACATATCTGTATTTAAAGAGGATGAAGAGTTGTGAACAACGGTAGGATTTGTCTGTTATATAACTGACAAGACATCTCTTCATATAAAAAAGAATAATAATAATTTAATTCAACCCAAGTGCCCAAGTACCCCTTCATAGATTAAATAAATAAATATAATATTAATATAATAAATATATATAAATATATAAATATTAGAGGGCCTACTTGCACTTTTCTCAAATCTAATTATTTGATTTGTTTATTATCTTATATTATATAAACATACGTTCATTATTCTCTTTATCCGATGTGGGACTAAACTATTCACACATACTACACTAACAATCCCCCACTTAGTATGTGTGAAATTGATATAGTCATATTATAGCTAAATTCATTTATAAAGGTAACTTTCGTTTTAAACCTTTATATAGTGTAAATAATTCAAGAATTTAGCAAAATCACAAGTGGCTAAAGCTTAAACTGCGATTCTATCCACCAAATTGGAATTATCACACATGTTTTGCTATTAATGACATTCAAACAGAAGTTCTCTATGAAATAAAAATAGCACTATTAAGGCCATGTGCTCCATCCTGACTTCATAAAATTTTACAAAGTGTACTTAACTTTGATAGAAGCGGCACCACTTCCCAATTTTATATAGGTGAAGCTTTGCTTCATTAAGAGTGTTTAATTTCTACACTCACCCTCTTAATGACCATGGTACTAATTTGCTAATCAGCAAAACCTAGTACTCAAAACACTTATCACTAACTTGTTATTACCCTTTAAACTTTTATATCAGTGGTAATGCTAAAATAAAAGTTGGGTTCCTATTAATAATAAGTTTAGCTGAAAGGTCGTAGACCCATCTCATCAGCAGTGTTTCTTACTAAATCTCTTGGTAGAGCTTTAGTTAATGGATCTGCTAGATTCTTGCAAGATGTCACATAAGTTATGGTAATAATACCATCAGTGATCAATTGTCTCACAAATTCATGCCTTAGACTTATATGTCTTGACTTACCATTATATATTTTATTGAGCGCTCTTGACATAGTTGCTTGACTATCATAGTGCAAGGAAATGGCTGACATTGGTTGTGGCCACAACTTTATATCTAATAACCAGTTTCTCAACCACTCTCCTTCCTTGCCTGCTGCTGCTAAGGCAATAAATTCAGACTCCATTGTTAAGTGTGTTATACACGTTTGCTTCTTTGATGCCCAGAAGACATCCCCGCCTCCTAATGTAAAAATCCATCCACTAGTTGACATTTTGTCACTAGTACTTCTTATCCAACTAGCATCGGAATATCCCTCTAATACACCAGGAAAACTATCATAGAATAAACCCATGTCTTTTGTCCTCTTAAGGTATCCTAAAACTCTTTTTATTGCATTCCAATGTAACACACCTGGATTTTTAGTAAATCGTGATACTTTACAAACTGCAAAAGCTATGTCAGGTCTAGTGCAATGCATGACATACATAAGACTGCCTATAGCACTAGCATATTCGAGTTGAGCTATTGCCCTATCAGGATTTTCAGTCAAATTAATGGAAACATCATAAGGAGTATTTGCTTCTTTAATATTCAAATGATTGAACTTAATTAATACTTTCATAATGTAATGAGATTGACAGAGTGCAAAACCCCCACTATGTCTTTTAACTTGGACACCTAAGATTGTATCTACCTCACCTAAATCTTTCATTTGGAAATTTGAGGATAGATATCTCTTAGTGTCATTTATTCCTTCCATGTTAGTACTAATGATTAGCATATCATCAACATAGAGACATAGTATTATACCAAAATTATTAGTGAACTTAGAAAATATTATAAGTTCCCTAATTTCAATTGGTACCCTGGGATTATATTAATAACCTTTACACTTTCTAGCCCTTTTATTCTGCCATGGTTCCCTAATTTCTGTGTTTATTATAATGCTTTCCAACTGTTCTATACTCATAACTGAATTTCAGGTTCCATTTGGAGATATTAGTTATTTATAATTGCTAGATTGCTTATGTAATGCTGATTTTCTTTCTTACAGGTATATATACCATCACTTATTAGGGCATGAAGTTGAACTTCAAGTAGTCCGTAATACACTCCCACGGCGTTTTGGTGCCCCTAGCCTTCCTGAATTAAATGCGTCCCAGGTATGATTTGTCCTATTAAAAAAGCAAGTCACAAAACTTTTAAACAACATTTGCTTCATTTTTCTTTTACTTTTGCACTTGCACAAATAAAGTAAATATTCACAGCTAGATCTCCAAAATGCACACCCTTTTAAATTTCAGCCATCAGAAACCATCAATGATAAAAAAACAACAAAGGAATCATGCAATATTATAGATTGATATCATCACTTCAACATAAAAGACAACGTGGCAAACCATCTCGCAATGACTTATTAATTTCTGTCCTGCTCATGATCTCTCCATGGCTTGTGGTGCCAATATCTGTAACTTCCCGTTGGATACCTTCAGGAAGATCCTCTAGAAATAGACCAACAAAATCATCGGAATAACTATACAATAATTGCATATGAAATGGCAGAAAAAAAACTAAGGAAATAATTAGTCTTTGTAAACTTGCCAGTAGCTAGGTAGCTGGGGACAGTAACCTTGTAATGGAAGAGAACCTTCTTGTCGTCTACTGTACATTGATAAAAAATCAGTCATAACCTTCAATAAAAATAAAAAATACTAGCAAGAAATATGTTAGTAAATAATTGGGTGAAAAATATTTACTAGCAGAATCCTCCAGAAGAGTAACCACCATTAATCTAAACCAAGCGGATCTATCTTTAAATTGAACAGTAATCTCAGTATTATTAACACAGCTGAAATACAAGCAAAAGCTAAATTCACAGAGTAACCTCATACTACTTCGTCTTTCCATTATGGCATCAACTCAAAAGATCCTTGAGTATTAAGATCATGCTGGATAGTTAGAAAGTTACAGTCCCTTTTTCCGAAAATATATACCCATGACACTCATATAAAGTTGTAGAGCCCACCAAACTTATGCCCAAGCATTTTTGTTGAACAAGAATGCTCTCAAATATATCATCCTTAATGATAGCGTGTGGCCATGATACTTCTATTCTTGACTTTTCCAAAACTTGAGCTGCTAGAACATGAAACTTGACTGGACGAACCCTTTGAAATTTCTCCTAGTTGATCACAAGCGCGTTAAGATATACACAAGAAAGTTTTAGATATAATAAACCAAAAAGAATAATGCATAAAAATGTCATAGTATACATTCATCCATATGAATATTACCATCTAAAGGATGGATATCATGCAATTTAGTAAGAAGACAAGAATGGAAGAGCCATCACCTGAATGCTTGTTATTGATCACTTCTCTTGCACTTATAAAGTTGCCATTGTTTGAGTAGCCAGAATTTGCATCTTTTTCTGGAGTGGCGTTCCTGAGTTCTACAGATAGATGGATGAGAAAAATGACAGTTAAAACAAATAGGCAACAGACATATTGGAAAAAAATAATAATAATTCAGACAAAATTATAGCTCATTCAGTCACCGACCCTCTAAAAAAATTGTGAAAATAACAAATAAAATATATATTGAAATTTGGCAATTGGACCTAAAAGATGAATTATATTTAAATTTCTGGATTAGTTTTACCTCCCTCAACAGTCCTCAGCTCAAAAATCTCAACCAGATAATTCGGCAACTCAAATGTCTTCCCGATCTTGATGAATTCTGAAGACTTAACATACTTGCTGCCGAGAACAACCCCTTCTTCATTTAATGAAGTAACCTGAAAACTTATGAAATCCATTAGTGAGAAACTAACAGCTAACAGAATTTAAATTGATCCCAACAGGTTTTTATTCATATATTATCAAATGCAACACATCTCGCTTTCACTGCAGGCTATATTTCCCATAGAAACTCACACACTATAAAAGAGTTTGAAGAGACAAGTCTTTGTCACATACTTACAATGTATCATGTTATTGACATGCATAGGCCATGAAAAAAATAAGTGATCACTTCCCATAAGAAATGGATGTTGAAAATGATATTGGTAGATATTCAAAATCTTCAGATAGATAGACAAAAATGAGAACATTTTGAGAGGTCACACAATAAAGCAAAGAAAGACAAACCTGGTCTATATATGAACCACAAACTGAAAGCCGCAAGAAGCCATCATGAAATTTCTTTGCCTTCTGAGTAATTTGAGTAGTGTATAAGGCATTCCATTCTGCACAAGCTCACAGGCAATTTTTAGGAAAAAAAAATGGATCAGTAAGTCACATCTGTCCAATCTATCGAAAGTCAAAGCGTACGAAGATAAGGAGAGTTGTGAAGGGTAGAAAATAATTGCTTTATTTGATAATCATGCCAATAATGTGAGGTAATCTTGTGAGAATTTTGTTATTCTTTTAAAAAAATTTTGGGCAAAGATCATTTCACAATTTCTCTAAACTTGCAAATCTCAAATTCACTTGACTGTGTTATTCTAAGAGAGAATAACGTCTTTAAGCCCTCTAGCAATTGAATTATTGTACTTAATTAATATTTGTCACGTTGCTAGAATAACCGGTGATGCTTTTAGGAAAAAAAAAATAGAAAGAGAATTATAGTTAATGTATTAACCTTTTACAGTGGTCCCTGAGGCATTTGGTAGACTTTGTGGCTTTCCAAAGCTCTCAAGTTGCATCTTCTGAGTTACTGGAGCAAAATAAAATTATTTATTCTCTGAGGTCTAGATTTTCATGCATGATAAAAACATATGATCAAAGTGCCAACAAATGAGATGGAAAAATTAAGTGCCAAGTAACATCAAGGATAAGAAAGAGGGGTGTGCAATAGTAACAAATTTACTAACCTCCTTCATTCTTGTTTGTAGCATTTGAATGGTTTTGTGGCAGTCTCCGGTGCAACATGCTTTTCTTTCTCTCTAAGGATAGAAGTATTGAATGAAGAGTAAAAATAATCTTTAAAAACACCAAATTTTCACTTCATGTGAAAGATATTTGTTTACCCTTTTGAGATCCAGCCCCGTGTCTTTCAGTTGATCTGACACCTGTAACATTTATATCAGCCAAGGGGGCGCGGCTTTCTTCAAGAACCCCAATATCAACAAGATGAGCTTCCAAGGTTACTGTTGTCCCACATTCAATCACCTCATCATTTTTTAAAAACTTGCTATCTATTAGCTTCTCGCAGTCATCATACAACAACACCTGAAATTATAAAAACAAGTTACCAATGATAAAAGCATCATCATAATTTCTAATACCCCAAACAAAGTGAAGTTGTCTGCAGAGCAGAACTTGGAAGTTGACTTCTTGTCTTTTGAGATATTAACCATAAGGTCAATCTTCAATCTGAATTTGATCCGTAACTAGGTGAGACATGCTACTTAGTAAGCTGGATGGCATGTAGGGAGATCTTCACAAAGAGTGCTAGACATAACTTCTTAAAAATTAACTCTGATATAGGTGATATATTTGAATCAGTTCATGTGATAAACAAATTAGTGCTCCATCATAGGACAACTTATTATTCTCTAGTGACTTGCAAGCAACAAAAATCACGCAAGTCAAACAAAACCTAACGTAACAGAGACAAGAAAAGCTCACTCTAAATATCGATCGCTAATATGAAATAGCTCCAAGATTTCCCATTAAAAAATTCACAAAATTCATGTTTTTCGTGAAAAAATCTCTTCTATTCATCAGAGAACAGATCAACAAGCATATCAAGACAACACTATAACAACCAGAAATAATTCAGAAAATGACAATTCTATTGAAGATCATTCACAAAAATACAGGATCTCACCTTCTTACCCGAGCCACAGAGCTCCAAAACCCCATCTTGATACACCTTTCTCTTCTGCTTCAAATGCTTCGTGTAGGTCACTGCCCATCTCTTCACAATCGACATATTTGTGCCACAATTCATATCTAATTCACAAATTCCATCAACAGAAACAGTGATTTCAACCAATTTGAATTCAATAAAACCAAAATAACCACAGAGACCATCAACAACAAGAGAAACGAAACAAGGCAAAGAATTGTCAGGGCATTGATCACAAACACCAAATTCCAGAGTCAAGAAATCGATCCAATACAAGAGAATCGAATGAATTCACGAATAATCTCAAGAAAATGAGCAAGAATCGGGAGATCGTACCAAATTCGTTTTCGGAGTCTGGACGGCGATTCAAACAACCCGCGCTTTCTTCTTCGAAATGCTTTTCAAACAACCCGCGCGGGGTTTTAATCATGACCATTCGTTGTTTCTGAGAGATGATTAGTAAATTAAAGCCGGTGGATGTTAGCACGGCTCCAATCTAAACCGTTCATCGTACTCAATCAATCTGAGCCGTCCGGCAACTGAGAGAAAGGAATCGAGGGTCCATGTTAGAGCCGGTGAATGTTGCGCCGTCTTTCATTTTGTTCGTTATTTATTTATTATTTATTTTTTTCCCCTATTTCTTTTGCATTCACTGGTAGCTAGTGTAGCCATGCTTATGGCACATTATTGTTTTTTATTTATTTAAAAAAATTAATAAACCACACATTTATTAAATATATATATATATATATATATATATATATATATATATAAACAAAAACAAATAAGATAAAGGTAAAATTAAAAAACTCTCACTAGAGGTGAGGCTCTGAGCAACCAGAATAAATAAACTAATAAATACAAGAAAATAAAATAACAGTTTAGTAGACGAAGCACAGGCCTACTCAGATTGATGTAAGAAGTAACCTACTCCAGAGTAAGGTTTTGATCTGAATTGACGGTTTAGTTAAAAGCCCTAGCGTTTATGAAATTGAGTGAGCACTTAATCTTCATTTTGAGTGAATCTATAAAGATAATAAAGCAAATAAATTTGTGAGGCTTATACTTCAAAATGATTTTCTTTTTCAACTTTATATAATAAATAATAAATTATTATTTTTAACAAATTGCTGTGAATACGAGTTGATTTTCTGTTACGGTAGATCAATAAAACAATAACTAAACCAATAGCTGCCACGGATTCCACCCCTACAAGCTAGCAGGTCTTGCATTTTGCATTCCCGCTGTTGACGTCTCATCTAGTTTCCGTGTAGCTCGATATGCAACAGAGTTACTTGCGAATTAGAATTGAAAGGTCATATCAAATTGGTTTATCTTCAACATGTGTTGGGACTGTGCCCTCAACCTACGTAACATGGATTTGACCTTTGATCTGGTTAAAAAGTTGTTATTACAATAATCCAAATTTAATAAGATATTAATGGCTTTAAAACTTTTATTATATATGTATAGTTTAATCTCCTCTAATTAAACCGGGGATGAGTATGCTTAAGCTTGTACTTGTAAACCCATGGGCACTTGTTTGGAAAGCATCATTTATGGTACGCTCACCACTCAGATTTAAAACCCGTTAAATGCAATAGTACCAAAAATACCCGATTATCAATGAATAATATAAATAATAATTTATTTATTTTATTTTAAAAAAAAAGTTTAGATTCATGGGCGCACCTGCAAGGATACAGGCCAAGTAATACATTATCCATGAATTTACCGAGCATTCACATACTCGTGGGTAAGGTCACCCATCAGATAGGTTGGGTTGAGTTGACCGGGCAAATATTGAGGCATTTTTCATAAAACAAAACTGCATATATATTCATAAAATTCCCATTAATTATAAGAATGATGAGAAAAAACTAAATATATACAAAAGGCAGGAAGAGAAATATAACATTTAAAATTACACAAAAAAAAAGTCACATGATTCTCATTGCAGTAATACTGAAATTGATAGCATGAATGTCACCTTTACGCATACCAATTATATAATATTACAATGAAAACAGGCAGAGAACCATATAATCTTGTAAATACAGCAGAGTTCTTAGCTTTATGCCTGTACAATACTTTTGTGTGGTTTTCATAACAACAGTCCGTAGACAAAGCCACAAAAGCAAAGTATACACAAACAGAAGACAGAAAATTGGACTTCTGAAAAAAAGAATACAGAGAACAATCTGAAGGTCTTCTGGTGCTGCTGCTTAGAGTGGTTTTAATCATTCTTGACTTGATCAGCAGGTGTTTGTCATCAGATTTTCTCGGCATTCGAATTTCTTTAAGCACAGAAAATAAAGGGATTACTTAATTGAAGGCATTCCCGGCATCATTGATAGAGTTGGATAGTTTCTTGGCTTATATTCTGTGTGAAATCCTCAAAGTCTTCTGAGAAATAACTCTGCCAAAATCAGAACAGAGATGGTCTTCATGGTTAGAAAGAAAGGCAATCAAAAATACAATTTTAATGCTCATATGAAAACCCACAAGATCTTATAAATACGAGGGTCACTTACTGGTTGAAGTTTCAGTAATATTGAAACACTGACCAATACAATAGCAATTCATGTCAAGATGTTTATCTAAGTTGCACCAGTTTCACTGAACCATCTCCACCGCATGATAGGAAACCATTAGAAAGAACCTGGATATTTGTTACCCCAGCCTGTAATGTGAAAATAGAGAAAGTGGATGAATGACAATAACTGAACTAAGTTTTCAGAATTTATATATATTTCATCTTAAGTAGAATACCCTGACAATGCCAGCGAAGCCCCTTGAGTTTGGTTGAAGAAAAGTGCGCTTATCATGGAGTTTTGACCAATGGAAAACCAACTGTGACTTTTTTGCGTCCCAAAGCTTAACATCACCATCTTTACTACCAGTTAAAAACAAACTAGTATGCGGGATGGTTGATATTGTAGTGACACTTCCTATAAACAGGAAAAAAAATAAATTTTAAAAAATATATATAAAAAGAAAACAATTAGATATATGTTATGTACCGCACCCACATGAGGAATACACATAGTAAAGTAATATGACATACCTGAATGAGCTTTCGGTATGTACCAAAGTATCCCATTTGCATTTTCACCATGCTATAAAGTCTTAGTGTTATTATTTATAGAGGAAGACTTCAGGTCCTGATCACCAGATTGCCGATGTCGCTTGGACTTTCCAGTTGCAATGTAACGGAAGTCATGTAGACCCACGTCACCACCTTTTCCGCCTGTGACTATCAATGGTGAAACAGAGCCACTCCCAATGTCACTGCCAAAGACAGAGAGAGAACGAGCACCACCTGCAGATGAATTCATTGTTGAAATGCTTTCCTTGGAAACAAAAATTAAATGCTTAAAAAAAAAGTCAGATGCATGAACATGTAATATATATCACGGCACCTTCATAACAGGCAAGAGAAACTTGAGATGTTGAAGGTGGAGCCAATGTATCCCATACAACAACATTAAGACAATTTGAACTATATCCAGTGGCTGCCACAACTGAGCCACTTGTTCCCAAATACGCAACATCCCTGAAATCATATTATCGTAAGTTGACATTAAAATAATAAGCAATAACATAATTTGCAAGAAATAAGAGATCAGGAGTGAGAAGAAAAGTATAAAGCCTAGATCAAAACAAATTACTTATGACGCGTGGTTACTAAAGCAGAGAGATGATTTGGTAGGGTGGACATTGCTTCTTCCTCCAACCTCGAGTTGCCATGTGCATACAGTTCCATCTAATGCAGCAGTAACAAAACGGTGAGCACAATGGTCAAATTTCAAAGCAGAGATTGATGCTAATGCATAGGGTGGAGGAACATTAGCAGCAGGAAGGACCCCATAGGTAGCCAAAGCTCTGTCCTTGCCAAACTGCAAAATTACATCATCACTGAAAAATCAAGTACAGTGTCTACTTCATATCCTTGAAAGTAGTAAATCATGACATAAAAATGAAAACTTAGCGAGTGTGATAACAGACTACAAACCCAAGTGGTAAGCTCTGTAATGTAGCAGTTAATAGTTGATCACAACAAACACTGCAGTCTACTTATTACAATAAGAATCTCTAATTATGAAGATACAGCTCTCAGGTTGATAGCCACATGTTTAATCACCTTAGGGATTATACAAAACTGAACCAATTAGTGAAAAAAAAATGTATGATAATCAAATTAGTTTACTTACCTCCCAAAGGTAAACATGGGTGTCGCTAGAACCAACTAAAAGGAAAGGCTTTGAAGGATGACTTGTCAAGGCACATGATCTAATGTTCTCAACCGTTGCTGGTGGATCTACATAATCTGTGACATCGTCCTATTCACCCCAACCTAAGCCTGAGGCCCCAATTCCAGCATAACCTGGAATGCCAAATGCCCCGCCGCCTGTCAAGTCCCTTCCTGGTCTTGCCAAAGAACCATGCCCAGTTGTTGCTCCAACCAACCCAAGGTGTAACCCTTTTTTGCCTCCAAGACCAATGCCTGTTGAAACAAATGTAGGAATTGGAGTAGATTCACACCCTGCCCATCCACTTTTGGGCCAATCTGACTCTTACCAGATATAGTCTGGTTTCTCATGAAACGATTCCTCCATTTTCCAATTGAAGAAAAGAAGACCCTAGAGAAAAAGCAATGGACTATGATCAAGCTAAAATATAAAACATTAACAAAGCAAAGGTGAATAAGAGATGTTTCTGCAAAGTCAACAGAGGAGGATGCCATTGATTTGGAGAACAAATAGCGTACCTTCCGGTTACTCGCAAGTGCAACTTGTTGTTCATCAACCGAGTTAAAACAAATAGACTGCATATGTAAAAGAATTAAAGAGCATAGTTAATTAGACCATCCAAATGAAATTACTCTCAACATGTGAAGTTAACAGAAAGAGTCCTAATAAACAGATCCCATACTGTTAATTTTGTATACAAGAACAATTTATATAAAAAAGGGCAATACCTCAATTAGTTCTCCATTTCTCTTAAACACATCCTTCGGACTGTGGAGAGAAATGGTATATTCTTGGAGAGTTGAATCTGTTCTTTTGGCCTCAAGAGGATCATTGGTTTTGAAGACACTATTCTGAGTAGGTAATCTAGACTCATTTTTAGAAATCTCATTGCTAACTTGAGTTTCAGTTTTACAATTCTCAGAGGTGGCTCGATCAACCAGGAAATCTTTATAACCATCTTGCCAGACAGTACACTTCGCCTTGTGAGAACGAAAGCAATTAAGTCTGTCGTTCAAAAGGTAAGTAACAAGCTCCTCAGGATTAAGAGAAATTTCACGAAGTAAATCTAGCAAGGATTCAATGTCCTCATTTCCTGTCAGTTGCAATCTGTCAACTCTCTGACTAGAATTATGGCACGCAGATCTGGGTTGAGACTGACCAGATTCATACAACCAAGGAAGAGAAGATACAGGCAAGCCTTTTAATGCTTTCTGCCTAAGTAATGCCGTAAGTTGCTTGCTCAAAGAAGAAAAAATATATTCCAGAGAGGTTATTACTATCTTCGCACTGAAAAAGGGGAAAATATTTACCATGGTATTCTCACCATCATGCATTTCAGTTACCGAGGAATTAGTCAAGTGATGCTTGGCAAAAGTAACTACATACAGCCATAAACAAGCCCCTATTAGCTGCCATCTATCATCTTCTGATATTAATCCTATTTGTGAATCAATTTGTTCTAGATTATTTTCTTCACATTTAGAATCTGGAATATTGCAGATATCATCCCTTGGCATGCCATGAACCCTCGACTCTGAGGTTTGATGTAAAATTTTCATCAACTCACTTGCAGTAACTCCAAATGATGACTGGCTGTTTGCAGACAAATTTAAAATTGATCTGACTATCAGAATTAGATCTTTTACGTCCCTCTTAATCCAAGCAAAAGCAATATGCACGCAACATTCAAGAAAATCTAGAACAACTAACGTTCTAGAAGTCAGAACTTCATCAAGAACACCACCATTGTAAAGTTTGAAAACTGATCTAAAAGTGCTCAATGAATAGAGCAAATTCTGCAGGCAAAACTTGACTGGATAAAACTGGCTGTGGTAATTCTTTCTAAAGTCGACACTATTACTAAAATTCAATTTCAGAGTTGAATCAGTCAAACTGCAGAAGACCACATATCTAGCTACCAAATATGAGATTTCTTTGCTTGATTTTGAAAGCATCCTTGGCAGATTGGAATTTAAAGTAAAACCATAAGGGCCATAGCAATCGGTTTTCCACCCTCCAAAACTATAGCTCTCTAAAAACAAATAACCAGAATATAGATGTTCCTTGTTGCAAGACAGTATTAATACCTGCAAGGAAGAAAAGTGATGACACCAAATCAGAAAAAAATTAAAGGAAACAGAAACAAGTGATTTCCAAAATAAATAACAAAGTTAATTATTGGAAGCAGAATGGGCAATAAATTGTAAGGGTTTTGAAACTGCATTTCATACCTTGTTACTCAAGTCAATTGGATTCAGCGAATATTTCTGTTCAAATGTTGACATCACCACGTTCAGCTTATCTTTGGATTTCCTTATCTGGAGTTCCTCTTTCTGAATATCACACCCATGGATGGTCAATTTTTCTGACGGTAATAAATCAGTGGATGGGGAGTTTAGATTATCATACAGCAACATTGTGATATACTGCAACGCAATACTTAATTTAGCTTTTGACTCTAAATGACAAGCCACTTCTCCCAGCAGCCAGTTACAAGCTCCATTACTCAAGAATGAATTCAGTAATCCATGGAAAATATTGTGACTTCCGGTGCCTGGTAAGTTTATCTTATCTTTACCCTCTATGCCAAAAGAGGAAGTCAAACATTCAAGCGCTTCAAACTATGAAGAAAAAATACTACTGTTAGATTTGATTGCCAACAACTTGAAACATATATGAAGCAAAATTAGAATAAATTATAATGTGCATCCTATCACATAAGATGCGGATGCCATGTTAAAGAAGGATATGTCAAACTTATCCATCAGTGGTGCTTGTTAGAACTTTTCATGCTACAGCTTACAATCAGACCCTTCATATTCTAATCAATATATAAGAACGTTCACAACATTTTGCAAAGTGGATAAGACAATTATATATATACATATATATATAATCTAGTTGATTTTCTTTTTTGATAAAATTATATAAAACAATGCATCATGTTAAAATAAAAGGGTAGGGATATCCAGTTGATATTGAAAATCCAAATTGTGATAGAAAATCAAATGAACCCATATCTTAAAAGGAAAAAAAAACTACACGTGCACAATTTAGTAACATGCAAATGACAATAATATGTGTCACTCATAGATAGAAAAGAATATTAGTTATTACAGAAAAGGTCTAAAATGAACTTACAGGTAGTCCGCATCTCTTCAAGGCAATCGAAACCATCACCATTGCTAATTTGGACAGCGTTATAGCCAAGTAGTCACCAATTGAATTTTTCAAACTATTTTTGGTAGCTAAAATCGCACAATAGCGGCCAATACTTGGATCTAAAAAAACAGCTTTATTGGCGGAAGTGGGGGGTTTACTGGTCATAGGCCCCATTTGACAATTGATTAAATTATTCATGCATTGAGAATAATTCCCCAACATGCACTGCAAAACCAAAATCATACACTTCAATTGAATGGAATGAAGAAAAACACTCAAAATGAGAAGTAAGAGCAATAAGGATTAAACAAGGCTCACTTCAAGCATGCTCGAAAGCCAGTAATCCCCTTTTTCCATTGCAGAAGGTAGCAGAAAATTTGATATAAGTTGGTGCTCCAGTGGCCCACCAATCCCCTGAATAAGCCGGCAAATTACAAGGGTAAGTTGTTCATCGCCAAGGTTTTTTGCACAGACTGTAGCAGCAGAAGAAGGATCACCTCCCAACAAGAAAAAAGCAACAGCAAGTTCTAGTCGATGCCTTCCCATTAAAACGTAGGCATTCTTTAAGGCAGCTGCTTTGTTTTTTTTCTTCCTGAATAGTTGTAGATACATGAAATCATAATGTGCATTCAAAACAAAATGGCAAATGTACTGCAACACAATAAGCAAAAGGTAAATGACATCTTTTAAGTGATAAAACAATTTCCAAGAAAAACATTGAATATATTGTGAGCTTCAGCATAAGTTTTGTTCATGAACAAATAAGTGACAGATCAATGCCAAGAGTAAAATTCTTGCCCTTGCCTTCTTACCACAACTGCCCACTAGCAAAACAAACATAAATGAAGTTGATAGAAAAAATTAATAAATTCAAGTATCCCTGAATTTAACCATATTCATTAAACAAGCATTTTAGATATCTCTATTAGTGTCTTCCATGAGCTAGCTTTATAATTTACAGGGTTTCTTCACGTCAATTAACTAAATTCAACATTGGATCTTAATGATGCATAATATGTAAGCACAAAAATCAGGCACTGCAAGGTAAATAAAGAATTAAGCCTTCAACATTAATTTACCTAGATCAGGGTTCATGGTTAGGATTATTGACTTAAAAAATATTTCACAAAGCATTTCAGGGGAAAAAGGGAATGAAGAACTAGCCTTTTGACAAAAGGAAGAAAAACTGTGTGGAGAGCCTCTTGAGAGTATTTTCTGACATAGGAGAGCCTCTTCTTTCTCAGATACTTGAATCACAAAACAGTCAATTCCATCAGCATGCGCTAGAAGAAGAAAGTGGTTCTCCACCAAAACTAAAGATGCCCACCTTACAGCAGAATATTTAGTAACCAATGAAATATCATGGAGAATAATTTTCCCCAGAATTTTCCATAATGGATGGATGGCTGCTGGCACACGAAGAGTGTAACTAGAAACAGTTGAAAGGGACCAGAAAAGGAGGGAACCATTACAATCTAAAGAGACAGCAAGATCCATTTCAGAATAACATGGATGCACATCAAGTTCCACTATCTTCCCAGTGTGGCCATCTTGTTTTAAAACTCCACCTGAAACACATGAAAGACATTTCTCCATGCTAGTCTGAGATGACGATTCATCTTCTTTACTATTTGACATTGGATTATATAATTGCAACCAACTGAAAGAATTATCTGGTAACAACTGAAGCAAGGAGCAATGAACTGGTGGACCATATGGTTGAATTCTTGAAGCAACAGCGTTTACAAAAACTGGCCGATCTTTGAGATACAAATGGTCAAAATTGAAAATTTTCCACCCTTTGAATTCCATCAACTCCTGTGTCTTCCACAAAGTGACCCTTGGAAATCTTAGCGGGGCTGAATCATCGAGACAATGGATGGCCCAGAAAGTCAAGGCTGACCCAGGACCCACACTAATAATCCACTCACATTTGCCAATATGATTATGTTCAGAAGTTTCTGATGTCAAACAATAATTACCCCCTTCAACTTCACAAACTATGCCTCCATATTCTGTTGCCCAAGAAATAAATATGTCCATGTCAATAGTTCCCCTTAAATGCTGGTTTATTTCAATTACTGCAATAACATGGTATGTTCTTTAAGAGTTTTTTTATCATGCACATCCTTACTCGATTTTTATTTCTCCCATTTTCAATCTCACTCCACAATCTTACTGTGCCATCTAAACAACATGTCAAAAGCACATCCCTCCATGAGCGTGAAGTATTTTTTTTCTGATTATGCTGCATTTGATGGCCTCCACTGAATAATACATACAGGTTGAGGCTGAGATAATTGGAGCTTAGTAAATCCAGATTTTCCATCCCTATGATAGACAGACACACATAAGCATTCCTTGCTAGACATAGGTGATGACTTTTTGCCATCCGCTCCAGTGGCTGTCATGCTATTGGATGAACTTGCAGCAGTGGCTATGGATTTCCATGAGCAAACAAGGTTGCAGAAACCATAGTTTGAGGAATATCTGAACTGGATTTCCATGCCATTTCCCATGACATGTTCTTCCTCACCCACAAGGCAACAGAAACGCCTGCTGCAATGAGGCCATCGCCTGACCCCGTCCATTCAATGGCCTCTACTGTGAATGACTGCACAATTCCTGCAGTCTGCCTCCAACAGAAAGAACCTGAAGTTGTCAGATGTCTGGTTACTTTAACATCAACCTAGAAAGATGTTTATAAGTTCTCCTCAATTAAAATATTAAAAAGAGAAGCCATACATTTGAAAGAATAACAATCACACGAATTTGACAGAGACATGAAATTGTACTTGAGCAAATATATGCAAAAACAAAAACAAAAAAACAATGAAATGAAGTCCATCTGGGTTAGAGTGAATTCATGCATTCAATAATATAGCAGGTTGCTAAATTTGTATTTACGCAGTAGATGGTTTGGAAAATATGTATGAACATGAGAAGTCATTTTGCTATTCCAAAGTATAGTTCATCTCATGTTCCTCTTATCAATTTCTTGTGGTTTACATTTCCAATCTAATTATGGATCTCATGTCCCTATTATCATTGAACTTCATCATTTGACAATGATACATCTTTACAAACATCTTGACAACCGAACAAAGCCCACAAACATTGTAAATGGAAGGATGGTGAACAAGTTTACATCTTTTATGCAAATTTCTAACTACGGAAGATTTATATCGAAGATTGGATAAAAGGAACTTGAGCCATAAATCGTTCGTAAACATTCAATGCCATAAAATTTCTCATGTTTCGTTGATAAAAAATAAACAATGTGTTGATATCTCTTACTCGGATCGTCCCCGGTGCACGGTGAATAAAACCGGATAAAATTTCCGGCCTCCGCCGCGATCTCGCCCACCGAAGGGCTTGCTGGACACCACTTGACAGCATTCACGTCCGCAAGCTCATCCCCCGCGTCCGAAGGAGGTGGCTCGATGACCTGCTGCAAAAGCGAGCCAACAAGAGTCTCGTGCTCGTACAGAGGATTAGGGAAGTGGGAGATAACGAGTAGGGAAGATGCACCATAGGAGACCCATGAGGCGCCGCCAAACTCCGAGAGCCAATCCACGGCAGACTTCCGACGATTGGGGGCAGGAGGGAGAATTTGGGATCGGAGAAGGTGGAGCGGGAGGAGGGCAGTGATCTCATCGGGATCGTTGGGGAGGGTGGTGGCCGGCGCCGGCCCGCGTCCGGCTTCTTCCAGCATGGCGATGGTTCTCTCGGCGCGGAGGGAAACGAGTGGAGACTGGAGAGATCTCGCGCTGCTCGGAGTGATGGAAGAATACTAATACTGCTTAAAATTACTAAAATACCTTTCATGATATTTAAAATTATAAATTAATAAAATTCTGTAAATATTTGGTGATAACGCCACTTTTTTTAATTAAATTTAAAAAAAACTAGTTAAATCAGGGGTGGTTTGGTTCATACAAATTGAAGAGTTGGAAATTTAAAATATAACTGGTGTCTTGGAATTTGAAGGATTTTTAAAATTTCAATTAATTTTGGGATTTTGAAAGTTTAACAACTCTTTTAAATTTTAACTCCAGGTTCTTAAAATGTTTCAAATTTTTTAAATTAATTTAGAGTTTGAAGATATTCTAGCTATTTATATTCCATAAATTAATTTTAAATTTTCAATGATTTTTAATTTTTATTCTACAAATCCACATAAAAGAAATTATATGGGAACTCTATGATAAAAGTCACTCCTCATTTTTGCAACCGGAGATTGTTGTATCATGAAAAACATGTGTTAGTTTAAACTTAAACATTCAAAGATGTTGAATCAACTTTAAAAAAAAGTATGAAATACATGCCTTAGTATCATGATTATTGGTAATTACATCATCTTTAAAATTGATGCTTATATTTGATTAACTAGTGGTTGTGACATGAGAAATGTTTTTCAAACAAATTTGCCCTTCACATTATTGGTGATTACATCATCTTTAGAATTGATGTTTTGTAATTTGGTTATCAGGTTATGAGATTTTCTTTTCTTGTGTTTTATTGAGTGAAGAGAATGTGAAAATTTTATTTTTTTTTCCTATTTTTTTTTAGCTTTTGTTTATTTTAGATAATTTTGGTTGTTCTAATGATTTTATATGAGCATGTTGTAGATTTTTTCTAGTTGTTGCATTTAATTGGCTTGAATAATTCATTACCAATAAAGAAAATAAGTGGAGTGAACAGGAACTTGAAAAGCAAAAAAAAATGCATTTTTTGGTCATATAATGAGATATGGGTTAAGAGAACACCCGTACATTTATGTTGATCAGTCTTTGATTATGGTACAATTATTAAATATATTGATTAAAATGGCTTATAGTTGTACAATGGAAAAAGAGTAAAGCTATATCAGCCGAAACACTCTCCCGAATTCATCTCCCGAATGACGTGGAGGTCCACTGGTAACCCCACCTTCTATCCTACTCACCCACATGCTCACATGCTGAAAGTTAAAATAATAATTAGCTTTAAAAAAAAATAATTTTTTTCATTTCATCTCCAGCTTCTTCATCATCCCACAGCCATCATCACACCACCTTCGCCGCCTCACCTGACGCCACCAGCGCCGTCGCCGCTGACCTCACCGTCACCGGTGACCTAGCCGCCGTCGCACGACCTCACTGTCGCCCCACCACAATCGCCTTCTTCTTTGCGACACCAACGCAAGCCCTTACCACCGAGAGGGTTTAGCTGTCTCGGCTTCTTCAATATCTCATAATCTGTTTGTGGTGTTCCTTCGTCGGTATCCAACGCCAACTCGTTGGCCCCAATCATCACCAGATCCAAGAATTTCTCCACAGGTCACCTTCATTTATATGATCCCTCTTTGATGCCTCTTGCTTTGTGACTTGGTCTCTCTTTGATTCTCTTTAATGACTTTGTTTTTATTTTTTTGGGTTAATTGATGATCATGGTCGTCCCTTTCAAATAGGTATTTGTGAATGATGGACTGTTTTAATGTTTTGGATTTGAATATCTTCAATGTTTTTTTATTTATTTTGTGTTTATTTTGCTATTTTTTTTTTATCTATTCAAACCAAAGATGGCAATTTTTAAGTTAATCATTTGATTTATGTTAGACTGGTCATCCCACAATGAAGCGTAATCCAAGGAATTTAATGTAGATAGCTTTTTTCAAGGTTTCCTTTTTTAAATCAAATAGTGAGAGATTTTGTTAGCAATTAAGATTTCAGTGAGTTGTTTGTATCTTATCCTATAATTTGTTTTTTTTTGTTAGTCATGAATGATTTTTACATGTTTTATTTAGTTCCCTTTTTTTTGTTTGGTCCAAGTCTACTACTAATTTGGATTAAATGATTTGATTTTGTTTACTATGTCATGTATGCAAGGAATGAAGGCCTATTTTAGATTGATATGGCTAATTTAGTGGGCTATGTGTTGTGCCTTTTCCTTGTTTGAGGAAATGCCTCATAGAAACAAGTTTTGTATTTGCTTTCTGATCATAGCCTTAAGCAAGTCTTGATCATATATAGCATGATGTTCTTAACATTGTTTAGACTTGAGAACATGCTATGTAATCATAGACATTCCCTTAAGTCACCAGTTCAATATGTGGTGTTAGTAATATGACTATCCCATTGCATCATTGATTGTTTGTTTATTTTCTCCTTTGTATGTCAACATAATTATTCTTTATCTTGGTGTTTCTTTGCTAATAAAAACTAAGCCACTCTAAGTGCTTAACAATTACTTGTTTTCTAGTACTGGTTTCAATTAGTTACTAAGAAATTCATTGGATGTATTGTTTTATTACAGAGCATTTAATTTTATCAACTAAAGAAGATGCAGTGTTTGAGGTGGTTATTGGTGATCTGTTTAAGCATTTGACATTTGTATGAAGTTTTATATTTCAAATAAAAAAACTCCTCTGTATGTGAAGATGCAGAATCAGAAGCATTTTGTCCTGCAATAATGCACACAAATATTGCAAACTCCTCTGTATAATGCAAACAAACTCCTTCTAAGATAAGTAGAAATTGAGAATTTTTTTCGTATTTGTAATGTTCATGCTCAACTGTAAAAACCTGATTGTAGCCATGTATACTTCAGGTGAAATAAGATCAATTCAATGAATGAATGAATTGCTGCTTGAATTGTTGTTATCCTTGTGAATGAATAGCTGGAAAACCTTCATATGAACACACACACACACATAAACAAACCCCTACAAAAACAGGACTCCATCAAACTAAGCCACTACCAGAAATCATGCAAATCAATGTCAAACTTCTACATCTTTTCCTGCTGAAAATTATCAAAAATAGATAACAATGAATGAATGATTTGAAGAATAAGAAAACCTGCAATGAATGAATGATTTGAAGAATAAGACATGCTCAAGCTAAAAGCAGCAGACAACAATGTAAAATTAGCTTACTTCATACAAATTTAAATGAATAGTACACAACAAGCAACACTAGAAATTCCATTAATAACACAACAATAATGTAAAATTAGCTCATTGCATACAAATTTAAATGAACAGTACACAACAAACAACACTAGAAATTCCATTAATAACACAATAATAATGTAAAATTGGCTCATTGCATACAAATTAAAATGAACAGTACACAGCAAACAACAACAGAAATTTAAGCCATAAATTGATGAAGAAACACATTGATGAAGAAATTTAAGCCACATTCTCTGCAGTGCAAAAAAAGATCACCAACCAAAATAATATCTGCAGGATCAACACCCAAGAAAAGTATTATTAGAGGTATGAAATGGAATTTAAAGCATATAAAATAAGATACTACTAGAAAAAGCATGAACAAGAAGGAATACTAAAACACTTACTTTTCTTGCATGAATCATAACAAGTTTTACGGGCCATAAGGCTAATGTTCTCTATCAATCATTGCCAAGTTGATGGTGTAATCTGTCACAAATATAGTATCAACTTTCAGTCCTCTAAATTATATATTTGACAATTTTAAGAAGTTAATAACTAAACCTTTCTAGTTACCTGTGAAGAAGAATCATTGACAAGATTTTGTAAAGTGAAGCTATTGACATGCATATCCATAGCATTTGGAAGAGAATTCGAATTCACCTAGAATAAAAATGTTAATCAATTATATTTTAAAAAAAATATGAAATACCATAAGTGTTTTTAGAGAACATAATAATACCACACTTTCTTGAGTATAGAGTTCTTGTGTGTCATTTGGAGTTTGTGCATTTCCCTTTGATTGAACTTTCTGGGGAAAAAAAGAATTAGACCAAAAAATAATCATTGAGTTGGAAAAATGATATAAAAAAAAACATGAACACCTTTTTTTTATTTCTAATAATTATTTCTTCAACTTTTGACTTCTTCCTCTTCGATGGTGGTCGGCCCTTAGTTCGCACTTTTAATGGAGTTAGAAACTTTGTGGTTGAAGATGTTGATTGGTGTTGTTCTTGAATTTCTTCCATCAATATCTGTGGTTGAAGAAGTTGCTTTGGATGACCATCCTCATAATTTGAATTACCCATCACTTTCTCAATTGCTTCATCCACACATTTCATTAGAAAATAATATTTCTCAATAGATTGTGCTCCAATTTCAGCAGCTTTGGAAAAATGAGAGCATAAGCTATTGTATCGCATTTTTTTTTCACAAGTTTCTGTATCATCATAACAATTCATCACATAAGTATGCCTGCGTTTGATATCTTTTCTCCAACGTGGTAAGATATACTGAGGTGGAAGCTCTTTGATGTTCTTCTCAATGAAAACCTTGCATATATGTCTGCAAATAATTCCTCTGAACTCAAACAAACGGCATGTGCATTTAATGTCATATTCAGCTTCATTATGATAAACATTGAATACCACTTGTTTTCTGAGTCTGCCTTCTTTACCTCTGAAAATATCTGTCACTTGAAATGTGCGTACTGGCCCATCTACATTGATAAGGGCAAGATTGCAATATAGCATTCCTTTCAATTCATCTTGAAACAACTTAAAAATTTCATTTGTGTAGGCTTCCAATAATTGCTTCTCAAAATGACAATCGGTTAGCATATGAAAGTTTGTGTTAAAAGAAGCAAAATCAGCTTTGTTTTCTTTTTCAATCTTACTTTTTAATGCATTGTCATATTGCTCCACAAATTGCTTCAAAGATGTTGTTGGACCAACATAGCCATCAAAAAAAGCATTTATGCTTTCACTTCTTTGCGTGGTAGACATCCCAGCCCAAAAAATTCCTTTGACATAGACAGGAGCCCATCGATGACGAATTTTAAATAAAAAATTCAGCCACTCATTCTTTTCTATGTTGTAGTCCTTTATCATCTTCAACCAAATATCTTCAAATTCTTGAACATCCACCGCCTCATAAACGATACTCTTCAATATCTTCTTTATTGCTTTGTACTCATTTAACCCTCCAAGCTTTTCAGGAACTTTCTTCATTATGTGCCATAGACAAAGTCGGTGATGAGAATTCGGAAAAACCTCCTTAATTGCACCTTGAATAGCCATGCATTGATCTGTAATAATTGCATTAGGAGCCTTACCAGACATGCATTCTAACCAGGTTTTAAACAACCAAATATAAGTTTCCGTATCTTCTTTTGATAATAAACCACATCCAAACAATATAGTTTGTCCATGATGATTTACACCAACAAAAGGGGCAAAAGGCATATCGTACTTGTTTGTCAAGTACGTTGTGTCAAATGATATTACATCACCAAAAGCCTCGTATGCTGCTATGGACCTTGCATCTGCCCAAAATACATTTCTCAAACGACCATCGTCATCCATATCAATCATGTGAAAAAAATTTGAATTTCTCTGATGCATACGAGAAAAATAATTGCGAAGTGCTTCAGCATCCCCAACACCAAGCCTGAGCTGCCTTGCTTTTGAAATATAATTTCTGCAATCTTTTTCAGTATATGTTAAATTTTCATAACCACCACTTTCAACTGCTAAAGAATGAAAATTTTTACTCAAGCCTATGCCTGCTTGATCATTTAATTCAAGTCTTCTTTTCACATAGCCATCCATTCTTTTATTGCATTTATGAAAACGAGATTTATGTGGACTTAGTGCATGGTTGTGTTCCAACTTAACACTAGATATAGTGCACCGTCCATCATTACCAATTACAACATTAATCTTGGCTTGGCAATTCGTCTTGAAAGATAGCCTTGGGTTGAAAGCATTTTTTGCAGTGGATATTCTCCTACCACCTCTTACACATGCAAGTGTGTAATATTTCAATTTTCCATCATCTCCTGATCTTGTACTTCGTTTTGTAATGCCAAAACCTTCTTGTCGAGCATACTCAATGTAAAAATTGTATACTTCTTCTTCAGAATTGAGCATCATGCCTGCTTTTGGAACAACTTTTTCACATGTTAATGCCTCCATGTTTACCATTTCTTCATTCTCTTTGTTTAATACTTCTAAATTAGAAGGCCCGGTTTCTATTCCAATCATGCACCGTTCAGATGAGCCAATTTTCAATTCTGCCATAATATTTTTGATTTGGATGATGGACTAGAAAAGAAAACCTAAAATGTTACACACTTAATTAGTATTACAAGTATCTCAAAATAACAAATTAAATCACACATGGCCATGCATGAAATTCATATCACAATTATCTCAAAACAACACAAGCTCCAATGATGTTTACATACTCCACTTATAATTAATGTCATTTATGCTAGAAATTTAAAATGAGGTGGCAAGAACTTTTCAGGTAAACTTTGAAAAAAGCTAAATAAAACATGACATAGTAAACAAAATCAAATCATTTAATCCAAATTAGTGGTAGACTTTGACCAAACAAAAAAAAAGGAACTAAATAAAACATGTAAAAATCATTCATGACTAACAAAAAAAAAAAAACAAATTATAGGATAAGATACAAACAACTCACTGAAATCTTAATTGCTAACAAAATCTCTCACTATTTGATTTAAAAAAGGAAACCTTGAAAAAAGCTATCTACATTAAATTCCTTGGATTACGCTTCATTATGGGATGACCAGTCTAACATAAATCAAAGGATTAACTTAAAAATTGCCATCTTTGGTTTGAATAGATAAAAAAAAAATAGCAAAATAAACACAAAATAAATAAAAAAACATTGAAGATATTCAAATCCAAAACATTAAAACAGTCCATCATTCACAAATACCTATTTGAAAGGGACGACCATGATCATCAATTAACCCAAAAAAATAAAAACAAAGTCATTAAAGAGAATCAAAGAGAGACCAAGTCACAAAGCAAGAGGCATCAAAGAGGGATCATATAAATGAAGGTGACCTGTGGAGAAATTCTTGGATCTGGTGATGATTGGGGCCAACGAGTTGGCGTTGGATACCGACGAAGGAACACCACAAACAGATTATGAGATATTGAAGAAGCCGAGACAGCTAAACCCTCTCGGTGGTAAGGGCTTGCGTTGGTGTCGCAAAGAAGAAGGCGATTGTGGTGGGGCGACAGTGAGGTCGTGCGACGGCGGCGAGGTCACCGGTGACGGTGAGGTCGGCTGCGACGGCGCTGATGGCGTCAGGTGAGGCGGCGAAGGTGGTGTGATGGTGGCTGTGGGATGATGAAGAAGCTGGAGATGAAATGAAAAAAATTATTTTTTTTTAAAGCTAATTATTATTTTAACTTTCAGCATGTGAGCATGTGGGTGAGTAGGATAGAAGGTGGGGTTACACGTGGACCTCCACGTCATTCGGGAGATGAATTCGGGAGAGTGTTTCGGCTGATATAGCTTTACTCATGGAAAAATTAACTGATGCAAGCTATTGTTTGTTGTGCTTGTTGCTCCATGGAATTTGCATACTTGCATGTGCCTTTATAAGGTGTTATATTGTGAAAACTCGGGTGGTTGATAAGCATGAGCTTAGGTGATTCAACCTTCTCTCTCTTAGTGCTTTCTTTCCATCATCTCCTCTCCATTCAACCCATCTTTACTCAAGCTTGTCTCACCAAACCCTCAAACCCTCGAAGTCATTTGGCCTGGTTTGAAAAGCAGTGTATTCCCTGATCTTTCAGTATCACGGCTTAGCACGTGTCTCCAATTACAATATAAAAACAATAACATCATATGAAGATATGTGTCAAAATATGATATAAGATAACTAGAGAATACTCTGCTTCTCAAACTAGGTGAGACGAGTTAACTAACCCCAACCACAACAACACCCTTTCAATCAACAATCATTGCATTCTAACCCCTTAGACTAGGTCGGTTCCACTGGTTTCCGGTCGAACCGGCCGGTTCATCGGATTTTTACCAGTTTTTGTCAAATCCAAGTTAAGCACCATGATCGGAGTGGCCTCATAAGTGGTTCCTGGTTGAACTGGCCAGTTTGGTCCGAGTCTGTCAATACCAATTATTAACCCCAACCATAGAAAAGTAAAAAACCTAATTAAATCTTTACTTGAATAATAATTATTTATCTGTCAGCCAATAATCCGAGTTGCAGAAGATTCGATTCACAGCTCCGCGCTTCTTTTGCTCGATAAGGGGAGAAACTAGGAATTTTGAAACGCCTAAACCCTCTCTCTCATCGATGGATCCCGATGACCTCGCCGATGGAGTCGCTGAAGAGCCACTGGCTCACGCCGTGGAAGGGGAGGAAGATGGAGACATCGAGGAGGAAGCGGAGGACGACGATGAAGAGGAGGAGGAGGAGGAGGAGGAGTACCGGCTTGAATTCGATGTGGAGATGGACCTTTTGGGCTTGGCGCAAGAGGGCGTTGATGGTGGTGTGGAGCTTTACCGCCAGTTCGAGCGTCTTGAGTACGAGGCTCTTGCTGAGCGGAAGCGGAAGGCCCTCCAGGACCAACCGCGGTGAATTGATACTCCTCTTTCTTGTTGGATTTATTCGAAAAACATCTTCTTGGATTCAACAATCGAAGAGTTACTCTTGTACTGGTTTGCAATTTTTTGCTGATAGGGGTGAGCCTGTGAAGAAGCCGAGGCAAGATGAGTATCTGGGAGCGACCATGGAGAAGATCAATGAGATGATGAACTTTGGCTCACACAGGAAGTCTAGAGCTGTATGAACTCTTATTCTCATTTGAAGCATAAAACATTTTGTTCCTTTGTTGTGTTTTTAATATTCTCTCAATGTCTTCTTTGATAATTTTAACATCTAAAATGTGATATTTGGTGTGAAAAACTAGTTGAACAAACACTTTGGAACCGGGGAAATGTGTAAAACAATAGGTTCTATTGGACTAATATGCTATTTGATTGTTTTTAGGATCTTATAAAGAGGAATTCTTTGGGATAGGTCATTGTTAAGTTTTTCGTGGTATTTTCTTTTCATTTGCAAGGTTGTTCAGATTAATGTAACTTTTTTGCACGTCTAGGGTGCTGACTTTTGTTTTATGTTCATCTTAAGAAACGAGGAAGGCGGAAGGGGTCACGGAAGAAACTTAGCCCTGAAGTCACTACAAAGATTGGTGATGCTACTCTTCATTATGCATCTGGAGATTATGACCAGGTGATTTCTTTGCTTCCACAATTTTGATTTCTGGTTTTTTGCTGATTTTTTTATCCTTTCAAACATGTTACCCTGGTTGGATATTGTGTATATTGTTATTCTCTCTTTTTTTTTTTTTTAAATTGTAGAAGCTAACATCGATGTTGATGCTAGAAACACAAGAGGCCTAATTGTTCTTGGTTTGATGGGAAGTATGTCCTTAAATCCAAAAACATGCAGATGAGATCATGAGAGTAAAATGGGTGATTATATTAAACAATTTATAGGAATTTGGGATATGAGATAACAAACATTGGATTCTATAGCACTTAAAGTCTCCGTTTGTTCATGATAAATTCCTTAATGCTCCTGTTCCAAGCTTGGTAAAATTTTCTTTTAGAAGATTGATTATGTATTTTGAGTCTTTTCTAAAGTTAATTATCAAAATTGTGATTTTTTTTTAGTTATTGTATGATAGTACTCATAATTTATAAAATACAGGCAGACTTAATTTTTGCCATCAGATTGTTTCTGTATATTATTTCAAACTTCAATTAATTAGGTTGTTCCTAACATTAAATGCAGGCAATTCCATTACTAGAAGAAGTTGTGCGTATTGCCCCAAATTTGCCTGATGCGTACTATATACTTGGTCTTATTTATGATGCCATGGGTAGCCGGAAAAAGGCGCTTAACTTTCATATGATTGCTGCACATTTGTCACCCAAGGACCCAGCTCTCTGGAGAAAGCTCATAGCATGGTCAATGCATGCTCTCTTAAATCCGGACAATTTAATTTTGTGCAACCTCAATTCACTGTATAATAATCCCTCGACCTATCTTGCTAGAATTAGCTGTCACTTCTTTCTCATTATTATTATTTTTTAATTCTTTCGTGATGTATGATAGTAGCCTACTTATGTTTGTTCCTGTCAAGAAAAATTTGAATGCCATTGATAAACACTTCTAGTCTTTACCATTTTCTTTTGATTTGTTTTAGATTTAGATGGAAAAAATTTTAGCTTGTGATGGCTATTGTGTTGGACTGGTTTATCTGTTGGTAGTTTCTGAATATTTAAGTTTTAGTTTTCGCAGCTTTGTGATTTAGGTGCCATAGGTGCTATACCAGACATCTCGGGTTGAAGTAACATTTCCATAAGTGGTAAAAGTGTATTATTGCAGTGTGATTTGACATAATGTAGTATTTACTATGACGGATGCGCCAGCATATAGAATTATAATTGATTAAGTTATCTTGCTCTCTCCATCTGGTTTATTACTCATTTTTCAGTGTCATCTACTTATGAGACAGTTCCTACTTAAGCTTTTAATGCAAGGTTATTATCATTTCCAAGGATAAAATTCATTTAATTTGGAATTGAAAATATGCAGCATTTGTTCTTATGTTTGTCTGGTTTGTTTCCTAAGTTTTTTTTTGGTTTAAGCCTTCTCATGTTTTAAAACAAGTCTCCTGTAAGTGCTTATGTGGTTTAAACCTTCTCAAGTTTTAAACAAGTCTCCTGTAAGTGCTTCTGTGGTTTAAACCTTCTCTTGTTTTAAACCAAGTCTCCTGTAAGTGCCTCTGTGTTGTCTATTTCTGGATATGGATATTCTCATTAACACTTGATGTACATGCTAGATATGTTGTAACCTGACTCATATCTGTCTAGCTGTTCTACATTCTTAATTTGTGATTTATCAATGTTTTTTTTATTAAATCTTTTCAATTGTTCTACTTTTATGAAATAGCAGAAATATTCTTACATGCCAGCTAGTTTCTCCATAGCATATTTAGATTTCTACTTTATGCATACAATGGAAAGGTTCTCTTTGGGAAATTTTCTCTGCTTTAGTGACAAATTGTTGTTGGTTTTTCTTATGCACACCATTTCCTTCAATGCAGTGAAGAAAAAAATACTGGTCAAGTGAGGTATTGTCTTTCAAAGGCAATAACATCATATCCAAAAGATGTGGGACTTAGGTTTGACCGGGCTTTGTTATATTGTGAGCTTGGAGAGTATCAGAAAGCTGCTGAATCATATGATCAGATAGTAGCTCTCTATCCTGGCAATATTGTAGCACGCAAGATGGCTGCTAAGGTTAACATGTTTTTGTGTTTTTATGGATCTCTCTTTTATTTTTTCTCTGGCAGGAATCAAGAGAATGAAACTCTACTTCTACACACGGTCAATATTACTTAAGTTTGTTAAGTAGATATCAGTAAATAGGTGTAGCTGAACAAATCTCTCCATCAAAATCCATTTATAATAGCGAAGCAGTTGCACCTTTTTCTTACTGAATCAGACAGCTTAACGTGACTGTAATTGTTTGAGATAGTAATCTGTTTCATTGATGTTTTTGACCAGTTTTACAAAAAAAATCCTGGGTCAGGTTTCTTTGATCATATCTAAGCATCAAATGGCTAAACAATCCTGCAGTAGTGCTTATAGTTAGGTCCAGTGAAGAAATGGATAAACTTCCATGGCTTTAACTCAGTAAACAAAAGACTCACGCCCTTAGTTTAAATAATGCCTGACTTATGTCCTTAGTTTAAATAATGCCTAATCTAATTATGTCTTAAAAATTAATCAGCACCCAAAATATATGGGATTCTCATAGGACTAGTATACCTTGATTTGAGGATTCACTATTCAGTGAAAGTTTTGGTTGTTAAGATTTATGATCCCTTAGTTCCGTGCGGAGAACTTGTTCCTGTGGAGCTCGTATATTAATTTTGTCAGTCAAATAAATATCGTATTCTTTTAGGGTAAAAATTGTTTAAAATTTTTTATTATAACTACTAAAAAGATGATCTATCTTTTGCTTTTCTCCTTGGTTTATGATATGTATAAATTAAGACAATTAATTTAATTTCTTGTTTCAATCTATTTCACTGAAACTTAGGTTAGAATTTATGACCATGATATCATGTACACCCCCACCCACAGAATATAACACAACATTTAACAGAGTTGCTAATATTTTAACACATAGTCTCATAGAGAATGGGATTAAAATGTTGTGTGATTGTGACAGATGTACCGAGAATGCAGTCAGCTTGAGAAGGCTATTAGTATTTTGGAGGACTATGTCAAGAACTATTCTTCAGAAGCTGATATTGGCACTCTTACCCTGCTCATTGACTTCCTTATGGAAAATAATTCACATGTTCTGGCACTTCATCAGATTGAATATGCCGCTAAGTCAGTTTGTCAATTTGATGAGGAATTACCACTTCATCTGAAAGCGAAAGCAGTAATTTGTCATGCATATCTTGGAAATATTGAATTTGTTGAGGTATTTTCCTTTTTAGGTGACATCTTATGCATTTTCCTGAGTTGAAAAAATATTTGTGATGAACCAACCTTTATCATGCCAAATCTCTCTTCCTTTTCCTGTCCCCGTGGTGATATTGGCATCTATATTATTTATCCATGTTCTTTGCTAATTGTCTCCAACAAGCATGTAATTAAACGCTTAGCTCATGCTTAAGAGCCAGTGTGTTCAAAGTTCAGGTTTAAGAACTCTGCAAGTTCAAATGTCTGTTTTTGTAGATGCCCTTTCATAGCTCTTGTTAAGATGTAAAATACCTCAACTAACAAATTTATGTCCAATCCTTTCCAGAATTTCCTCATGGATGTGGAATCAATGGGCACTGAAAATTGTGCTGACATGATTACTGAAATTGGCGATTCATTGAGAGAACTTCAGTATTTTGATGCTGCATTGAAGTTTTACTTAAAGTTGGAGCATACTGCTGGTGAGGATAATGTAGGTAAACTGTGTGGTACTTGTTCATCGATTATTACTTCTTGGTAATCTTAGATATCATGTTAAAAGTCAGCGGTTGTTTGCGAATTGACATTTATTATCCTGAGAACATATTTGATATAATTAGAAATTATTTTCTCTGGCAGCATTCTTTGAATTATTGCATATTTAATAGTAAAGATATAGCTTCTGGCAAAATTGATATGGTAATGTGCCAGATTTTGTGTGCTGCCTGCCTAATTTTAACTAGTTTAGGGATTCTTTGAATAATAGATCATGAGGCATTATGATTTGGAATTTTCATTTATGTATTTTGTTTAATCAATTTTCATGTTGGTTGTTATACATTGTTATATAATTTTTTATTTTATTTTATTTATCTTGATCTATTCATTTTAATCTTTGGTGCATAAAAGTAATCATAAATTCCCCTTTCTGCGTTCAACAATTTGAAGGTTATATATTGCTATTCAAATAATTAATCTTGTTTTGCTGAAAAATCTTTCCAGCTTGATCTTTCTATATGTTGCTTGCTTTATTCATAATGATTTACAGCTGCCTCATGTTTTGTTTTTGGTTAATTGTTCTTTGAAGCTCATGCTTTTGACCTTTTAGATGATTTATGTATAATGTCTTTCTTTTTTTATGTGAGGCTGTATGATGCTTCTGGCAATGTGCTTGGCAAATTCTACTGCAGTTTAATTAAATCCATTTTTCTTGTTTGAATTTTACAGGGTAACTTACATCTAAAAATTGCTCAATGTTATGCATCCAAGATGGAAAGAGGCATGCAATTTCATTCTTCTATAAAGGTTTCCTTCTAATTTCTCTAGTTTATGACTAAAGAATCAAAGGGAAGCTTTTGGTTTGTAAAGTTCATTTAGTCAGGCTGGGACTAATGCTTTTGCAGTTTTATATACATTGAAGGACTGGATGGCATAATATATATATAGTCACCTTTAGTACTTTATTTCTATGATTTTATAACTCAAGTTCAAAGCATCTTTCTTTGAAGCATAGTCATGAATGTTGGACGGATTGTTGTGTTATGATCTTACAAGAATATCAGTCATCATGTTGTGAACTAATTTGTTTTTAGCAATTATACTTTCATTAAGCATTTGTTTTATTAAAGCTCTCCTATTCCTTGGAAAAAAAACTCCCTTTGATTTTCTTGCCATGTATTTTCCATTTTTCTAGCAAATCATTGGCCACCTGTTAAGTCTTATATTCACCTCGCCTTGCTTATTTAGTTATGAATCCAGGCTTTTATCCACTCTCCTTCATGCCATCTTCAACCTCTGAAGTGATGGATATAGTATTGAATGTTGATGGATGTGATATAAGTGTGATGCACTTGAGTCCCTGAAGATGTATTCTTGTGTCCTTTAAGATAAAGTAGGTTGCATGCTGCTAACTAAGGTTATTTGATAGAAGGATGCACTCCTATGCTCCAATGAATCTGATTTCAAGAAATTAGTGTTGTTGTTCTGCACTTTTTTGAAATTTGATGTGTATGAGATACTCTGAGCTAAAATGGGCTTTGCGTGGTCATCTAGGGTTAGGAGATTAAAAGATACACTTGTCTTTATGGTTAGTTAAAACTAATGAATTTGCTTTTGAGAAATTGATGCTTCAGTTGTGTGCTTGATGGGTTTCAAATATTATTTGTACTGTTTGAAATTTGAGAGTTGCACTTCCTTTCAGCATTATCTAGGCTGGAGAACAATATTGATGCCCGTTTAACCCTTTGCTCTCTTCTTCTCGAGGAAGGAAAAAAGGATGAAGCAATTGGTGTGCTCTCACCTCCTAAAGATCTGGGTAATCAACTGCAGTTATTTCCTTTGCATTGTGAACTTTGATTAAATCATCTTTGAAGCTCCATTTTTTCTGCTCATATCTATCTTTTAATTTTTTTGTTGCTCCCTAATGTCCTGCAAAATATTTTTCTAGAACAGATATCCAACTTAGATTCACAAGCAAAATCTTGGTGGCTCAATGGGAAAATAAGATTACAGCTTGGTAAAATATATCATGCAAAAGATATGCTCAAGGACTTTGTTGATGCCATATTTTCATGCATCAAGGAGACGCTAACAATTGAGATCTTGAATCAAAAGGTTTTAATGTCTGTGTCCTATGAAAACTTTCTTTTTATTTATATTAGCAGATGCACTTTTCTCTTTTTCAACATTTATTCAGCAAATGATTATGTTGCATTTGCTTCCTCTGCTTGATGCCATCCTTGCAATAGTTCAAGCCCATTTTCTCTCGGCTGAAAAGCCTGTAGAATTTGAGGAAGTAGATAGTATGTGTTAAGTAGTCTGACCAAGCTTCTTTGATGTTATACTTCTGATGCTGGTCATGTTTAACTCGGAAAAGGTGAAATCAAAGAAAAAACTTACAAAAAGCGTGCTTGTTGAGAGAGCCAAATTATTGGATGAAGAACAGACTACTAATGTGTTTCAAGGTTTCAAACCAATTGCAACTGCACAGATTTGTAAGTTTGCTATTCATAGTGATTATGTGAATTCAGTTTCAAAATGTAAAGTGCTTATTACTTCTTTCTATGCTTTTCTAATGTGTGATGTGGTAGTAATTCCTGACATGAAAGCTAACTTCCTGAAGTTTCTTGAGCTTGGGTTATAAATTCAGTAACATGCACTGTAGAAATTCTAACTCATGGCTTTCCGTGAGATACTTAGATCCAATTGCTTATGTTGATGATTTCCTTGAGGTCATTTTTATCATATTAACTAATAGTCCTACATCAATTGATGTATTAACTTTGGATTTGAATATGCAAGTCTTGGTCTCTTATCCTATAATCTTAAGCTTTTGGGTTGAATTGAGTTCATATAATATGTTTGGTTTGGTTTGCATTTTAACAATTTTGTTTTCATTTTAGCCATTTTGTGTGTTCATTGCATCTGCCAGTTAAGTTATATGTGTAGATTAGTTCTTTCACACCCATATAGTTGTATGGGTGTGTGACTAAAAATTTTACATCAAATACTCCTTGAAGATCTAACAAATCTGTGGCCATTGATTGTCCATCTAGCTTACCCCATGTAGCATTGCCATTCAGCCTGGTTCAGTAATTTGCTTCATCTCTGTTTTTGCGCATTCTTGGTGTTTGTTGAAATGTCTATGATTTTTTTTCATGAGATGAACATTGTGGAGTAATTGTTGTGTTAGGATTTATGAATCTCGTTTTAGTGTCTGTTTGGTGGTGTTGTGTGTGTGTGATGGCATGATCTTTTTGGTTATTTGTTAATGTGATTTGTTTCTTGATTTTTTTTTTTTTTTGGTGAATTATTTCTTTAGATAGATAGTTTTGATATAAAGTTTCAATTTTTAAGATTTTTTAGTGTGAAAGGAGAAGTTGGAGTTAGATTTTTCTTGAAATGAGACCCTTTTATTGGTGAAGGTGTTGTTGCTTTTGTGTTCTTTGGTGATCTGAATCTCTTTCCAATGTCTTCTTAATGAGGTCCTTTTACTGCAGCTAGATATCACAGCCTTGTGATTGAAAAGGATAGTTTTCCTAGCTAAACATCTTTTTATCTGTATTTGTTCAATTTCCCTTTGAGTTAAAAAGGCTGAAATTTACAATCCATTAGCTATGGACACAGAAAGTGAAACTCAAACCATCAGTTGCATGTGATTCCTATTTAGTGGGAATTCCATTTTATACATCTTTTTATCTGTATTTGTTCAATTTCATTGGTTCTTATTTTTGAGCTTTTCTAATTTATACAATTCTCATCTTAGTAATCTTCTTTCTCTTGTAATACTCTTATTTGATTCATTGTTATTGAGAAGCAAATTTTCTGAACCAGCACTGGAATCATGTTTTTTTTCATTGTTTTCTTTCAACAGTCATTCCATTTTCTATTGGTTTTAGAGTATAGAGTTTGAGATCAGTATATGTACTAACTCAATTATTAAATAGTTTAGACTTAAATGTTTTATCAATTTTTTTTATGAGTAATCTTATTTATTAGGTTGAAAGTGCTGAGACTCATTCAAACTATTTGGTGAAAACAGGAGTTTTGATTGACATGGAGGTACCTGAGAAGACATTCTGCAATTGCTTTAATTAATTCATTTGCCTAATATAGACTTTTTTCTTATGGTTTTTGTGCATTATGTCTTTGATGAATAGCAATGATGCTATTTTTGTTCTTTTCGCCACATCAATTTATGATTAGATAATGATGCTTTCATTATGAGTTGTATTAGGAAGCATCTCTTTTCTATGGTTCTATTCGAGTCACTCATTCAAGATATTGTCATTAATGCAAATCATGTCAAGTATATTGCATCTATTAGTATTTTTGTTGTCATTATTTGGAAGAATCTCTCTGTGATCTTAAAGGTAATGATGCAACAACACCATGTCACTTGTCGTTTAATGATGGGAGACTATATATAACACTTCATATTGTAGGAAAGGAAAGAAAATATTGTGCGTGATTTCACTTCATTGACGGAAGGTCTTGGCGGTTGTAAAGTGATGTATGATAACTTGCTTAATTAGGTATATAGTTTCGCCACCATTTTATATTTCCTCTATATAGCATGTTACAATTTCTTAAGCCATGATGTGTAGGTTGCGAATCTTGTTGAGACACCCATACCAGTTGTGGGAAAGTTTGATGAAGCATTCTTAGAACTTCCGAAAGATATATTAATTATGGTAAGTTGATATAGTCTTAAATAGTATATATTTTTTTTAGTTCCTCTCCAAATCTAATGTCTCAATATTGAAATGTTCTTAATTATAAGAGCTTAGGGAGCTCATCCTCTGCTCTCCTAATGTCTTATAGGAAATCCTTGCTGTTTTTCATGCAGGCCTCCACGGTATCGAAGTTGGTTTCCATTGAGGAGGTACAAGGCTTCGATTTCTATCCCACAGCTTCAATCGGACGAGCTGAAGGCCCGAATTAGAGCTTCTTCGATCCCTACGTTTCAGCAGGCTATTCAGTGGCTCCAGGTGTGCCTTTTCTGATTTTTGCCCATGCCTTTGTTGCTATAGAGAGATCATCTTTTCAGCAAGGCGCTGGTGAATTTGTTTTATTTGCTGATTGTCTGTTTTCATATATGGTGGATGTTTAATTTAGCGTTTTCTTCTCTTGACTTCTAGGGGTTGGTTGCATTTTATTTTTCTTTTCTGTTGAGTTACTAGTTTTCTTGTGTGAATTCTTGTTCTTTCTATATTCTCATATTTTTCTTGTTTGAATGTTGAATGGTTTGATATTGTGTTTCCAGGCATGTTAAAAGCTTGGTTTTTTCTATGAGTTTGTTACTATGTGAATTCATAGCTTCACTTGTTGTATGGGTTATAGCATTTCCTGTTCTTTGAATTGATTGTGTGTTGTTTAAGTTGGCCTTTATATTAGAATTCATATTTTCAAATATGTTCTTAACGCGTGCTGGAAGTCTACTATAGCTTTTTTTTTTTCTTTTACTTGTTGGGGTTTCTTGCATTTTAATTTTCTTTTTTGTTGAGTTACTGGGTTTTTTGTTGTGTGAATTTTTGTTTTTGTGTTTTCTATATTCTCATAGTTGTCTTCTTTGAGTTGAATGGTTTGATTTTGTGTTTCCAGGCATGCTAAAAGCTTGGTTTTTGCTGCTAGTTTGTTACTATATGAATTCATAGCTTTACTTGTTATATGGGTTATAGCATTTCCAGTTCTTTTAAATGATTGTGTGTTCTTTGAGTTGGCCATTATATTAGAATTCATATTTTCAAATATGTCCTTAACGCATTCTGGAAGTCTACTATGGCGTTTTTTTCCTTGGCTTACTGGGGTTTCTTGCATTTTAATTTTCTTTTCTGTTGCGTTACTGGTTTTTTCTTGTTGTGTGAATTCTTGTTCTTGTGTTTACTTTATTGTCATATTTTTCTTCTTTGAGTTGAATGGTTTGATTTTGTGACAACAGGCATGTTGAAAGCTTGGTTTTTGCTGCTAGTTTGTTATTGTGTGCATTCATAACTTCACTTGTTATATGGGTTATAGCAGTTACTGTTCTGTGAATTGATTGTGTGTTATTTGAGTTGGCCTTTATATAAGAATTCATATTTTCAAATATGTTCTTAACGCCATCTTGAAGTCTACTATAGCATTTTTTTTTCTTTTGACTTTTTGGGGTTTCTTGCATTTTAATTTTTTTCTGTTGAGTTACTGTTTTTCTTGTTGTGTGAATTCTTGTTCTTGTGTTCTCTATATTGTTATATTATTTTTCTTTGAGTTGAATGGTTTGATTTGTGTTTCCAGGCATGCTTAAAACTTGGTTATATGGGTTATAGCATTTCTTCTGTGATTTGATGTGAATTCGTAGCTTCACTTGTTATATGGGTTGTAGCATTTCCTGTTCTGTGAATTGATTGTGTGTTCTTTGAGTTGGCCTTCATATTAGAATTCATGTTTTCAAATATGTTCTTAATGCTTGCTTGTCAGCTTTATTGGTCAGTTGGTCTTTTTGTCTCATGGCATGAGTGCTATCGTTAGCTATGTTGTTGTGTGAATTCATAGCTTCACTTGTTATGTGGGTTATAGCATTTCTATTCTTTGAATTGATGGTGTGTTTTTTGAGTTGGCCTTTATATTAGAGTTCATATTTTAAAATATGTTTGTAATGCTTGCTTGTAAGCTTTAATCTCTTTTCTGGTCAGTGGGTTTTTTTTTTCTCATGGCATGAGTACTATCATTAACTATGTTGCTGTGTGAATTCGTGGCTTCACTTGTTATATGAGTTATAGCACTTTCTGTTCATTGAATTGATTGTGAGTTCTTTGAGTTGGGCTTCATATTAGAATTTATATTTTCAAATATGTTCTTGATGCTTGCTTATCAATTTTAAGCTCTTTTCTGCTCAGTTGTTTTCCCCGTCATGGCATAAGTACTATCATTAATTAAGTTGCAGCGTGAATTCATAGCTTCACTTGATATATGAGTTATAACACTTCTTGTTCTTTGAATTGATTGTGTGTTCTTTGAGTTTGACTTTATATTAGAATTCATATTTTCAAATATGTTCTGAACGTTTGCTCCTAAGTTTTAAACTCTATTCTGGTCAGTTGGGTTTTTTTTCTCTCGTGACATGAGTACTATCACTAACTATGTTGCGGTGTGAATTCATAGCTTCACTTGTTATATGAGTTACAACACTTCTGGTTCTTTGAATTGATTGTGTGTTGTTTGAGTTGGCCTTTATATTAGAATTCATATTTTCAAATATGTTCATAACACTTGCTGGAAATCTACTATGGCATTTTTTTTTCTATGGACTTGTGTTTCCAGGCATGCTTAAAGCTTGGTTTTTGCTACGAGTTTGTTAGTGTGTGAATTGATAGCTTCACTTGTTATATGGGTTATAGCATTTCCTGTTCTTTGAATTGATTGTGTTCTTTGAGTTGGCATTTATATTATAATTCATATTTTCAAATATGTTCTTGATGCCTGCTGGAAGTCTAGTATGCCGTTTTATTTTCTTTTGACTTGCTGGGGTTTCGTGCATTTTAATTTTCTTTTCTGTTGTGTTACTGGTTTCCTTGTTGTGTGAATTCTTGTTCTTGTGTTTTCTATATTCTCATATATTTCTTCTTTGAGTTGAATGGTTTGATTTTGTGTTTCCAGGCATGCTAAAGGCTTGGTTATATTGGTTATAGCATTTTCTGTTCTGTGATTTTATGTGAATTCATAGCTTCACTTTTTATATGGGTTATAGCATTTCCTGTTCTGTGAATTGATTGTGTGGTCTTTAGGTTGGCCTTTATATTAGAATTCATGTTTTCAAATATGTTCTTATTGTTTGCTTCTCAGCTTTTTTGGTAAGTTGGTCTTTTTCTTGTGGCATGAGTACTATCATTAACTATGTTGTGGTGTGAATTCATAGCTTCACTTGTCATGTGGGTTATAGCATTTCCTATTCTTTGAATTGATGGTGTGTTCTTTGAGTTGGCCTCTATATTAGAATTCATATTTTCAAATATGTTCTTGATGCTTGTTTCTCGGTTTGTCCATTGGTTTTTTTTTCTCATGGCTTGAATACTTTCATTAAGTATGTTGCGGTGTGGATTCACTTGTTATTTGAGTTATAGCATTTCCTGCTTTTTGAATTGATTGTGTGTTCTTTGAGTTGGCCTTTATATTAGAATTTATATTTTCAAATATGGTCGTAACACTTGCTCCTAAGTTTTAAACTCTTTTCTGGTCACTTGGTTTTTTTTTTTTTTTTTTTTGTCTCATGGCATGAGTACTATCATTAACTATGTTGCGGCATGAATTCATAGCTTGTTAGATTAGTTTTGAAATCCTCTCTTTTTGATGTTTATTTTACTCAAATCCCTACTTGTATTTTTTTACTTATGACCTTGCACAATCTATCTTCCATTAATGCTTGCAATACCCTGTTATGTTCATCTATATATATGGCTTGCTGCAATCATTTAGATGCTTATGTCTATCTCTTCATTGTTATTATTCAATTTTAGTTCTATGTTTATGAGCAACCTCTGTGGTGGAAGCAATTTCTTGATTCTTATTTTATGCCGTTTCTTTTGACCCTATTGCTTGGTTTGTAGTTTTTGATTTATCAGGTTGGTGCTGGGACGATGAATCCTTTGACGTTCTTGAGGGTTCTAGGCCCTGAACGGTGGAATATTGCGTAAGTTTATTTTAATTTTCATGTTTTCCCCAAATTAGGGAATGCTGCATATCTCTATTTTTTATGCATGTTTATGTGTATACCTTATTTTTGCGTAAGCATGCATAATAGTTCTCATTTTCTTAAGTTGAAGGTCAAAATATGTTTGATGTAAAAACTAGCATGCTTAAATATTCAGTCTTACAGTGTCATATCCTATAATTTTTTTAAGATAAAGAATATTGTTTTAGAGTTACCATTTGACTCAATGACTCAATCAATCTATAATACTTGGGAAGTTAGATGATTTATATTATTATTGAAAGGCTAAGAACAATGATCTTTTCATAAACATAAAACTTCATTCCTGTTCTTTGAAATCCGCTGTGTAAACAAAATTTATCTCTCTAATGTTCTGGATTTGTTTTCTTTGATGTTGACTTTTTTTGGTTAAAGGTATGTTGAACCTAGCATACATCCAGATGATAGTAGATATGGTGACAACCCAAATAGACTTCAGTGTCATACTCAGTTTCAGGTTATACCACAAATGCTTCGTCCATTTGGCATAGTTTTTTTTTTCATCATGTGCATATTTAAATTATCCTAGGGTTTATTTTTGTTGCACAAAAATATCCTTTACTGCAATATTAAGAAGTAACCAATTATTTTATGACAAGTGTCATCTTAACATCTAGTCACTGTGACTTGCCTTCACTCCCAGCTTATTTTAAAGCCTGATCCTGGAAACTCACAAGATCTCTTCAATGGTAGCCTGCCAACATTAGGTATGGCAGAGCATTAGTTGTGCTTGGTGTTTTGTGAGTTACGTGGTGCACAAATTTGGTAACTGTTTGATCATCGTCATCACAATCATCATCATCATTATTTGAGGTTCACTTTGTTATATTTGAAATATAGGAATTCTTTCATATTGTTTCATCAATTATTAGAAATATGGTGATTGAAGTTCATTACTCAATGATATGATCCTATGACCTTTTTTTTTCTAGATAGGATCATGTTATAATTTTTTTTTCTTCTTAAATTGAGTGGAATTGGGTATAGCAAATGATTTTAAAAGAAATAATTGCCTTTTGTTATCTTTTCCTAAGAAATGTTCTTTTTGGTTATTTTGATTTTCATCTCGTTTGGAGCCAAAGAACTTGTTGGGAGTATGGATCTTGTTCTGCCAAATAACTCAATTTTATGTTAGATATTTTGTTTTAATTTTTTTATTTGAATAGATCTTTTATGACCTGAATTGGGGTGTCTGCAATGAAGCTACACTGACCAAATCTGAAACTTTCACTATAATACAGAAATAGATCAATTTTTACATTGAGCAAAATTGACGTTAGATTTGAAATACACATACGAAACTTTTTTTTTTATTTGATTATAGGACAATCTTTATGATAGGTCTCTTATTGTTATTTATTCAACTTGGTTAACTGATACTCTGGTTATCTAGTTTTTATTAAGGTTGTTTGATTCTTTGATTATAGAATAGCTTTTACAATGTCTTGTGTTTTTATTGATATTTGTAAAATTGATCATTATCTGTACAAGCCTTAGGTATTGACGTTAACGAGCATGATATTCGCTTTGTTTTTTTTTTATTAAGAATTGATATTGTTTTTTTTTTAATTATGATCGTTGAGAATTGATGTCAACGAGCATGATATTCGCTTTGTCAAAGACAATTGAGAAAGTCCGGTAAAGTTTCTTTTTGATTGGTTTGTTTTCACTTTTCTTTCATATGCACACTATTCAGCAATTGCACTAATGAACTTGCATGTTCTTGGAATTTTTTTCTTTTCTTTTTTGCTTAACCTGGTAGCAAGAGAATCAAAATGCAAATTTCATGTTATGGAGCAATATGGTTATTCCGAGAGATTTATTTGGTAATTTGTCCTATTTTTGGTTAACGTTACATGCTCTTACGTTCTTGGTGCTTGAGGATTAGGCTGGGAAGTATGGATGGACGGGATGGAAATAACACAATTTACATATTTTCAGCAGGTATGAGTTTTCAGCAGGGATGGAAATAGCACAATTTACACAATTTACATTTCGATTTCTTGTGGCTTATCCCTTGTCACTTGTTTTTGACTTATGGTGTAAATGTGGTTTGAGTATTCAATTGGTATCTTCTTGTCTACACTATAAAACCTATGGATAGAAAGACTCGATGGATCATAAATTAGATGTTCTGAGACTTGAATTTAGGTTTGATTTTTTGCTTGTAGCTTATTTTCTCAAGTCGCTTCTTTTAGCCTTATGCTGTGAAATATTGTTCAATTATTTTGTTATCTGCTTGTATGCACTATAGTAGATCAGGAGATTTTTTTCCAAATTTCTTAATAAACCAAATTGGGCTATATGCAAATCATACTGCTTTTATGTTTTTATCTGCAACATCTTATTCAGATTGTTCTGATTTTGAGTGTGGTAGGTTTTATTTATTTATTTTTTAACTTCTAGGCTTGTAGCACATGATGGTTAATATTCTTTTTTGGCTATTCAGGCTGGAAGTCTTTCATTGCTTCTTGTATCTGTGGAGATAACTCATGGTCTCGAGCGAATCCTTATCTTGCTTCAGGTTGGATCTTTCCGTTGAATCAATTCTATTAGTCCTACATCTTTTTATAGCCTTGGATTATTCATGCTATGCAGGGGGTGGATCACTTCAAGAAAATTAGGTATGCTGATGGAATTACTTATGGCGAGCTATTTTTGGAGAATGAGTAAATGCTACCATTCACTGTTTGCGTTTATTATTACATTATGATTTTTTTGTTGAAACAAGCATGAATTTCTGGTTTTTATATCATTTGTTTTTCTTCTCTTGAATATGATGTTTTTTCATTTGCAATTTTGCTTGCTTACATGTGCATATTATTGTCTTTTGCATGGCTAGCTGAGCTAATAAAGAATCTGTGGAGAATTAATTTGAAAATCACTAAAAGAATAGTTTCTTAATGTCAATGATAGATAGTAAACTATGTTTTATGTTTGGTCCAAATATTAACTGATATTGTATATTTACATATGTAATTTGGTCGTTAAAACTTTAGAATATATGGCATTATTTCTCTCCCAAAATAACTTTCATATGCAAATAAGCAATATAAAAACTAACCTCCTCAGATTTGTCAAAGCAATCAGAATTTTATGACAAAAATGCAGTTGTTCTTATGTCTTCGAAAAGGTTACCAACTAGTAATACCATTCCTCTTAGAATTGGATAGATGACATAATTTCAAAGTACATAATTCTCAAATGCTTATGCATGAAGTTGTAAGAGTAATATTCTAGTGAAGTAACTTTATTTACAAAGTATCTATTCTCTAATTTCGTGAGAGGTTCTTTTTTTAATTATGATCATCGAGAATTGACGTCAACGACCATGATATTCGCTTTGTCGAAGACAATTGGGAAAGTCCGGTAAAGTTTATTTTTGATTGGTTTGTTTTCACTTTTCCTTCATATGCACACTATTCAGCAATTGCACTAATGAACTTGCATGAGCTTTGAATTTTTTTCTGTTCTTTTTTGCTTAACCTTGCAGCAAGAGAATCAAAATGCAAATTTCATGTTATGGAGCAATATGGTTATTCCGAGAGATTTATTTGGTAATTTGTCCTATTTTTGGTTAACGTTACATGCTCTTACGTTCTGGGTGCTTGGGGATTAGGCTGGGAAGTATGGATGGACGGGATGGAAATAACACAATTTACATATTTTCAGCAGGTATGAGTTTGATAAGGTTAAAGTTTTAAATAATAAATTAGCCCATTAGAAACCTGAATCCACTTTATACTTTTCGATTTCTTGTGGCTTATCCATTGTCACTTGTTTTTGACTTATGGTGTAAAGGTGGTTTGAGTATTCAATTGGTATCTTCCTGTCTACACTATAAAACGTTTGGATAGAAGGACTCGATGGATCATAAATTAGATGTTCAGAGTCTTGAATTTAGGTTTGATTTTTTGCTTGTAGCTTATCTTCTCAGGTCGCTTCTTTTAGCCTTATGCTGTGAAATATTGTTCAATTATTTTGTTATCTGCTTGTATGCACTATAGTAAATCGGGAGATTTTTTTTCCAAATTTCTTAATAAACCAAATTGGGCTATATGTAAATCATACTGCTCTAATGTTTTTATCTGCAGCATCTTATTCAGATTGTTCTAATTTTGAGTGTGGTAGGTTTTATTTATTTATTTTTTAACTTATAGGCTTGTAGCACATGATGGTTAATATTCTTTTTTGGCTAGTCAGGCTGGAAGTCTTCCATTGCTTCTTGTATCTGTGGAGATAACTCATGGTCTCGAGCGAATCCTTATGTTGCTTTAGGTTGGATCTTTCCGTTGAATCAATTCTATGAGTCCTACACCTTTTTATATCTTTGAATTATTCATGCTATGCAGGGGGTGGATCACTTCAAAAGGAATTACTTATGGCGAGCTATTTTTGGAGAATGAGTAAATGCTACCATTCACTGTTTACATTTATTATTACATTATGATTTTTTTGTTGAAACAAGCATGAATTTCTGGTTTTGATATCATGTGTTTTTCTTCTCATGAATATGATGTTTTTAAAAATATAACTATTATATGGAAATCTTATGATAGCTAGTCCAGAACAGAACTGATGTGCAAAGCTTAGTATTAAATTTTGCCAAACTTCAAGTGTAAGCATATATTTCAACTGGAAATGTTCTGTCATCAATTTATCAACTCACTATTTTTTTTTATGTAAGTGTTTCATTTTGTATTCTGTAGCTGAATAATATTTTCTAAAGTATTTCTATTTAGTTCATGCTTAGACTTCAATTTCTTATTGCACAAAGTTAATACTATTTTTGGAAGCATAGGATGAATACTGTAAAATTTATAACTCACTTTTTTTACTTTCATTGTTTGGATAATCTCTAATGTGTCTTGTGTTTTTATTGATATTTGTAAAATTGATCATTATCTGTACATGCCTTAGGTATTCATGGATTAGCTAGTTTTTTTTCATTTGCAATTTTTCCTGCTTACATGTGCATATCATTGTCTTTTGCATGGCTATCTGAACCAATAAATAATCTGTGGAGAATTAATTTGAATATCAGTAAAAGATTAGTTTCTTAATGTCAATGATAGATAGTAAACTATGTTTTATGTTTGGTCCAAATATTAACTGATATTGTATATTTACATATGAAATTTGGTCATTAAAACTTTAGAATATATGGCATTATTTCTCTCCCAAAATAACTTTCATATGCAAATAAGCAATATAAAAACTAACCTCCTAAGATTTATCAGAGCAATCAGAATTTAAGGACTAAAGATCCTTTGTACAATCACAGCTGACATTCATAGATAAACTTATCTTAATACTAATTATATTAAAAGTATAAGCCTTATTGTCATTCACTCAGGTTTTTCTTTTTCTGACAAAAATGCAGTTGTTGTTATGTCTACAAAAAGGTTACCAACTAGTAATACCATTCATCTTAGAATTGGATAGATGACATAATTTCAAAGTACAAAATTCTCAAATGCTTATGCGTGAAGTTGTAAGAGTAATATTCTAGTGAAGTAACTTTATTTACAAAGTATATATTCTCTAATTTCGTGAGTGGTTTTTTTTTTTTTAATTATGATCATCGAGAATTGGCGTCAAGGAGCATGATATTCGCTTTGTCAAAGACAATTGTGAAAGTCCGGTAAAGTTTCTTTTTGATTGGTTTGTTTTCACTTTTTCTTCATATGCACACTATTCAGCAATTGCACTAATGAACTTGCACGTTCTTGGAATTTTTTTCTTTTCTTTTTTGCTTAACTTGGCAGCAAGAGAATCAAAATGCAAATTTCATGTTATGGAGCAATATGATTATTCCGAGAGATTTATTTGGTAATTTGTCCTATTTTTGGTTAATGTTACATGCTCTTACGTTCTGGGTGCTTGGAGATTAGGCTGGGAAGTATGGATGGACGGGATGGAAATAACACAATTTACATATTTTCAGCAGGTATGAGTTTGATAAGGTTAAAGTTTTAAATAATAAATTAGCCCATTAGAGACCTGAATCCACTTTATACATTTCAATTTCTTGTGGCTTATCCCTTGTCACTTGTTTTTGACTTATGGTGTAAATGTGGTTTGAGTATTCAATTGGTATCTTCTTGTGTACACTATAAAACGTATGGATAGAAGGACTCGATGGATCATAAATTAGATGTTCAGAGACTTGAATTTAGGTTTGATTTTTTGCTTGTAGCTTATCTTCTCAAGTCGCTTCTTTTAGCCTTATGCTGTGAAATATTGTTCAATTATTTTGTTATCTGCTTGTATGCACTATAGTAGATCGGGAGATTTTTTTTCCAAATTTCTTAATAAACCAAATTGGGCTATATGCAAATCATACTGCTCTAATGTTTTTATCTGCAGCATCTTATTCAGATTGTTCTGATTTTGAGTGTGGTAGGTTTTATTCATTTATTTTTTAACTTCTAGGCTTGTAGCACATGATGGTTAATATTCTGTTTTGGCTATTCAGGCTGGAAGTCTTCCATTGCTTCTTGTATCTGTGGAGATAACTCATTGTCTCGAGCGATTCCTTATGTTGCTTCAGATTGGATCTTTCCGTTGAATCAATTCTATTAGTCCTACATCTTTTTATATCCTTGGATTATTCATGCTATGCAGGGGGTGGATCACTTCAAGAAAATTAGGTATGCTGATGGAATTACTTATGGCGAGCTATTTTTGGAGAATGAGTAAATGCTACCATTCACTGTTTACATTTATTATTACATTATGATTTTTTTGTTGAAACAAGCATGAATTTCTGGTTTTGATATCATGTGTTTTTCTTCTCATGAATATGATGTTTTTAAAAATATAACTATTATATGGAAATCTTATGATAGCTAGTCCAGAATAGAACTGATGTGCAAAGCTTAGTAGTAAATTTTTCCAAACTTCAAGTGTAAAAATATATTTCAGCTGGAAATGTTCTGTCATCAATTTATCAACTCACTATTTTTTTTATGTAAGTGTTTCATTTTGTATTCTGTAGCTGAATAATATTTTCTGAAGTATTTCTATTTAGTTCATGCATAGACTTCAATTTCGTATTGCACAAAGTTATTACTATTTTTTGGAGGCATAGGATGTATGCTGTAAAATATATAACTCACTTTTTGTACTTTCATTGTTTGGATAATCTCTAATGTATCTTGTGTTTTTATTAATATTTGTAAAATTGATCATTATCTGTACAGGCCTTAGGTATTCGTGGGTTAGCTAGTTTTTTCATTTACAATTTTCCCTGCTTAAATGTGCATATCATTGTGTTTTGCATGGCTAGCTGAACCAATAAAGAATAAGTGGAGAATTAATTTGAATATCAGTAAAAGAATAGTTTCTTAATGTCAATGATAGTAAACTATGTTTTATGTCTGGTACAGTTAAAAAATATTTTTCTTTAATACATGGCAGCTTGAATGGTGGTTTCAATTTCCACTTGGTTTTTTATGGTTCAAGCCCTATTTTCATATCAGACAGCTAACCTTCACATCTGAAACTTAGTGTGCCATATCGATGTGGTCGCATTTGTTATTGTACAAGTGAATGTTGTTTTAGTTAACTAGGTGTTAACAGCTCTTAATATTTCCTGTGTAAGGAAATAGTTTTGGGCATGGATAGGCTCAACCCAAATAAGATTTAGGAATCTGCTTGAACTTTATATCATGCACAGATTTTAGTCATGCATGATGTACACTTACAACAAAATGAATGGCAAGTTAGTGATTCATCCTGATTGAGTAGGAGTCTGGACCATCATTATTTGGCGAGAATTTCTTTGATTTTTCTTGTTTGTCTATGATATCAAGGAAGCCAATACTGAGCCAAAATCTGCACTAGATGCATACCGACTAATCATGAATGACCTGTTTAACTGGTAGTCATAAGCAGATTTTAGATTGTCATAAAATATCAAAAATCAGGAATTTCAGTTCCCCAACTAAGAGGACATATAACAAAGTTAAGTGTGACAAACTCACAAATGTGCTTAGTTTTTGACCTATTCATTCTCCAAGAGTTGCATACTTATGGATGATTCACCTGTTACCTGTTGTGCAAATATGCAAGTTTTAATTGGAGGATTAAACTGTTTCTATTCTTTGTGTATCTTGTTCGTGTTTCTATCTATATTCTACATTTGCACCTGAAGCATCATTGCTTAAACCAAAGAATATGTCAGTGCTGAACTTCTTATGTTTGGATGGGGGTGTCATCATGCAGTAAAGTGCTTCAATGTTGTATCTTTGCAAAATTATTATGTCGATCTTCTAATCTACGGTGCTTCAATTTATTGTCCTAGGTGTGAGGATCGTTTTGTGACGGTTACCTTTCGTGATGAGCATGAATCACAAGTGAGCCTTGTTACCGTTGTTTAATTAAATGAATTTAGATATTTTTGTCTACTTAAAAGGAATTTACAAATTTATGCTTTTCTTGTTAACTTTTCTAGTTTTAGCTACTATGTACATCTGATGATAGTTGCAAAGGGACAAACATTTGATTGGTTATTCACACAATATTTTTCAAGATAGAAGTTAGTGGTGACTCTTTGATAATTGCTTCACTTTGCTCTGATGTCTTTTGCTAAATCTTTTGTAATGCCTCATGAATACCAGCTTAACTTAAAAAATTTCTTCAAATCAAAGTTTGTCTTCAAAATTTCTTGTTTTGTATACAGGATAGCATGGGTTTCATTCATCAAGATATTTTAGTTACATTCTTGATTCATCATCTTCATTTTCACAAGCTATAATGAAGAGTTATGTGGTTAATAGTTCAGATCCTTCGAAGCCAGAGAAGTTTCTGGCTTATATGGTTCCTGCACCTGATGAGGTAATAAGGTTCTTGTCTGTCACATTTCAGGTGTCACTGCAATTTATATCAAGAGCTGGTGGTTATTTTCATTATAAATATCTACTTCCTATATGTGACAAGATTTCCACTTTTCCTTCAAAGTGATGGTTGTTTAGTTTTAGCATTTACTTCTAGCTGTGCAATTAAATTTGACAGCCTTTGTTTGATTATTCTGGCAGCTGTCAAAGGATATCTATGATGAAAGCTAAGATGTATTAGATTCCTGGGTCAGAGAATATCACTGGGATGTACGTATTTTGAATAGCATACATTTGATGTGACTTTTCCATTCTTTTGAATGCAGTGGCTATTTTTTATTTTGTCTTTGTCAAGTGTGTGTTTTGTTAAAACTTATCAGTGGCATTAAGATTTAATTTATATGGGAAATAAACTGTGATTTTAATACGAACTTTGTATTATATTATGAACAGGTACTAGCAGAAACTCAAACACCTGGTGAAGCAGGAATGAACTGGTTTCAGGGGACAACGGATGTTGTGAGGCAATTCATCTGGGGCTTCGAGGTGTGAAATTTAGCTAACAAACAATGATGGTTAAATTTTTTGACCTTGATATTTTAATCCTTGCTTTTATTCCTCATGCATTCAAGACACCAAGAATAAGAACATAGGGCACATACTGATTTTATCTGGCGATCACTTGTACCGTATGGACTACATGGACTTTGTGCAAGTTTGTTTTCACTAGATTACTAGTTACTTTACTTTCTAAATTTCAGTGCGTGGTAATTTTTTATGTCTTCACTAAGTGTTCAATGAAATGTAATCGCAGAAACACATCGACTGTGGAGCTGAAATTACAGTTTCATGTGTGCCAATGGATGACAGGTATAATACATGTATGAAATAAATTGTTCACTATTTTTGTTGTCATTATTTGGAAGAATCTCTCTGTGATCTTGAAGGTAATGATGTAACAACACCATGTCACTTGTCGTTTAACGATGGGAGACTATATATAACACTTAATATTATAGGAAAGGAAAGAAAATATTGTGCATGATTCCACTTCATTGACGGAAGGTGTTGGCGGTTGTATTGTGATTGATGATAACTTGCTTAATAAGGTATATCACCACTTTATATTACCTCTATATAGCATGTTACAATTTCTTATGTCATGATGTGTAGGTTGTGAATCTTGTTGAGGTACCAGTACCAGTTCTTGGAAAGTTTGATGAAGCATTCTTATTTTTGCCTAGCTTTCAGCAGGCTATTCAGTGGCTCCAGGTGTGTCTTTTCTGATTTTTGCCCATGTCTTTGTTGCTGTAGAGAGATCATCTTTTCAGCAAGGCGCTGGTGACTTTGTTTTATTTGCTAATATTCTGTTTTCATATATGGTGGAAGTCTAACTTAGCGTTTTTTTCTCTTCACTTCTTGGGGTTTATTGCATTTTATTTTTCTATTATGTTGAGTTACTGGGTTTCTTGTTGTGTGAATTCTTGTTCTTGCGTTTTCTATATTCTCATATTTTTCTTGTTTGAATGTTGAATGGTTTGATATTGTGTTTCCAGGCATGATAAAAGCTTGGTTTTTTCTGCGAGTTTGTTACTGTCTGAATTCATAGCATCACTCGTTGTATGGGTTATAGCTTCACTTGTGCGTCTACTATAGCGTTATTTTTTTCTTTTGACTTGCTGGGGATTCTTGCATTTTAATTTTCTTTTCTGTTGAGTTATTGGTTTTCTTGTTGTGTGAATTCTTGTTCTTGTGTTTTCTATATTCTCATATTTTTCTTCTTTGAGTTGAATGGTTTGATTTTGTGTTTCCAGGCATTCTAAAAGCTTGGTTTTTGCTGCAAGTTTGTTACTGTATAAATTCATAGCTTCACTTGTTATATGGGCTATAGCATTTCCTGTTCTTTGAATTGATTGTGTGTTCTTTGAGTTGGCCATTATATTAGAATTCATATTTTCAAATATGTTCTTAACGCCTGCTGGAAGTCTACTATGGCGTTTTTTTTCTTTGACTTTCTGGGTTTTCTTGCATTTTAATTTTCTTTTCTGTTGAGTTACTGGTTTTCTTGTTGTGTGAATTCTTGTTCTTGTGTTTTCTATATTCTCATATTTTTCTTCTTTGAGTTGAATGGTTTGATTTTGTGTTTCCAGGCATGGTAAAAGCTTGGTTTTTGCTGCGAGTCTGTTATTGTGTGCATACATAACTTCACTTGTTATATGGGTTTTAGCATTTCTTGTTCGGTGAATTGATTGTGTATTCTTTGAGTTGGCCTTTATATTAGAATTCATATTTTCAAATATGTTCTTAACGCCTGCTGGAAGTCTACTATAGCGTTTTTTTTTCTTTTGACTTGCTGGGGTTTCCTACATTTTTAATTTTCTTTTCTGTTGAGTTACCGGTTTTCTTGTTGTGTGAATTCTTGTTCTTGTGTTTTCTATATTCTCATATTTTTCTTTTTAGTTGAATGGTTTGATTTTGTGTTTCCAGGCATGCTAAAAACATGGTTATATGGGTTATAGCATTTCCTGTTCTTTGATTTGATGTGAATTCATAGCTTCACTTGTGATATAGGTTATAACATTTCCTGTTCTGTGAATTGATTGTGTGTTCTTTGAGTTGGCCTTTATATTAGAATTCATGTTTTCAAATATGTTCTTAATGCCTGCTTCTCAACTTTTTTGGCCAGTTGGTCTTCTTTTCTTATGGCATTAGTACTATCATTAACTATGTTGTGGTCTGAATTCTTGTTCTTGTGTTTTCTATTTTCTCATTTTTTTTCTTGTCTGAATGTTGAATGGTTTGATATTGTGTTTCCAGGCATGTTAAAAGCTTGGTTTTTTTTGCGAGTTTGTTACTATGTGAATTCATAGCATCACTTGTTGTATGGGTTATAGCATTTCTTGTTCTTTGAATTGATTGTGTGTTCTTTGAGTTGGCCTTTATATTAGAATTCATATTTTCAAATATGTTCTTAACGCCTGCTGAAAGGCTACTATAGCGTTTCGTTTTTCCTTTTACTTGCTGGGGTTTCTTGCATTTTAATTTTCTTTTCTGTTGAGTTACTGGTTTTTTTGTTGTGTGAATTCTTGTTCTTGTGTTTTATATATTCTCCTAGTTTTCTTCTTTGAGTTGAATAGTTTGATTTTGTGTTTACAGGCATGCTAAAAGCTTGGTTTTTGCTGCAAGGTTGTTACTGTATGAATTCATAGCTTCACTTGTTATATGGGTTATAGCATTTGCTGTTCTTTTAATTGATTGTGTGTTCTTTGAGTTGGGCATTATATTAGAATTCATATTTTCAAATATATTCTTAACGCCTGCTGGAAGTCTACTATGGCGTTTTTTTTCCTTGACTTGCTAGGGTTTCTTGCATTTTAATTTTCTTTTCAATTGTGTTATTGGTTTTCTTGTTGTGTGAATTCTTGTTCTTGTGTTTGCTTTATTGTCATATTTTTCTTCTTTCAGGTGAATGGTTTGATTTTGTAACACCAGGCATGCTAAAAGCTTGGTTTTTGCTGCGAGTTTGTTATTGTGTGCATTCATAACTTCACTTGTTATATGGCTTATAGCATTTACTGTTCTGTGAATTGATTATGTGTTCTTTGAGTTGGCCTTTATATTAGAATTCATATTTTCAAATATGTTCTTAACGCCTGCTGGAAGTCTACTATAGCATTTTTTTCTTTTGACTTGCTTGGGTTTCTTGCATTTTAATTTTTTTCCTGTTGAGTTTCTGGTTTTCTTGTTGTGCGAGTTCTTGTTCTTGTGTTTTCTATATTCTCATATTTTTCTTCTTTGAGTTGAATGGTTTGATTTGTGTTTCCAGGCATCCTAAAAACTTGGTTATATGGGTTATAGCATTTCCGGTTCTGTGAATTGATTGTGTGTTCTTTGAGTTGTCCTTTATATTAGAATTCATGTTTTCAAATATGTTTTTAATGCTTGCTTCTCAGCTTTATTGGTCAGTTGGTCTTTTTTTCTCATGGCATGAGTACTATCATTAGCTATGTTGTGGTGTGAATTCATAACTTCACCTGTCATGTGGGTTATAGCATTTCCTATTCTTTGAATTGATGGTGTGTTCTTTGAGTTGGCCTTTATATTAGAATTCATATTTTCAAATATGTTCTTGATACTTGCTTCTCAGTTTTTCCATTGGTTTTTTTTCTCATGGCTTGAGTACTATCATTAAGTATGTTGCGGTGTGAATTCACTTGTTATATGAGTTATAGCACTTCCGGTTCTTTGAATTGATTGTGTTCTTTGAGTTGGCATTTATATTAGAATTTATATTTTTAAATATGTTCGTAATGCTTGCTCCTAAGTTTTAATCTCTTTTCTGGTCAGTGGATTTTTTTTTTCTCATGGCATGAGTACTATCATTAACTATGTTGCTGTGTGAATTCATAGCTTCACTTGTTATAAGAGTTATAGCACTTTCTGTTCATTGAATTGATTTGTGTGTTCTTTGAGTTGGCCCTTATATTAGAATTCATATTTTCAAATATGTTCTTAATGCTTGCTTCTCAATTTTAAACTCTTTTCTGCTTAGTTGTTTTTTCCCCCCTCCTGGCATGAGTACTATCATTAACTAAGTTGCAGTGTGAATTGATTATGTGTTCTTTGAGTTGGCCTTTATATTAGAATTCATATTTTCAAATATGTTCGTAATGCTTGCTCCTACGTTTTAATCTCTTTTCTGGTCAGTGTTTTTTTTTTATCATGGCATGAGTACTATCATTAACTATGTTGCTGTGTGAATTCATAGCTTCACTTGTTATATGATTTATAGCACTTTCTGTTGTTTGAATTGATTGTGTGTTCTTTGTGTTGGCCTTTGTATTGGAATTCATATTTTCTTAACACTTCTCAGTTTTAAACACTTATTTGTCAGTTGGTTTTTTTTCTCATAGCAGGAGTACGGTCATTAATTATGTTTCTCGGGGGTTCTTGCATGTTCTTTTTCCTTTTTATTTTGTATTTGGTTTGTTTCATTTTTTAGTTTTGATTGTTTGTAGCTGTGTGACTTCTTCTTCTATCACTGTTTAAGCTCTCACATGTTTTGCTCTGAGTTGATTGTTTGAATTTTTTTCGCAAGCATTGCTAAAAATCCAATATTGCTGCTGGTTTGTTACTGTCTTAATTCATATTTTTATTTATCATTAGAGTTCATTGTGTGTTTTTTAGGCCTGTGAGAAACCCAATTTTGCTGCATTCTTTTTGATACTAGAACTTGTATCTTCAAGTTTGTTCTTAATATCTTTTTCTCTGTTGTTGAAGATTCTATGGTCAAAGCGAGTTTTTTTTCTTATTCTTGTTTGCTCCAAGAGTACTGGGCTTCTGTTGGATGTACCGTAATGCAATGCAGTAGTACAGAGGTGGCAACTTTTGCGAAGTAGTTTTGAAATCCTCTCTTTTTGGTGTTTGTTTTACTCAAATCCCTACTTTTGCCTTTGCTTTCTATTTTCATAACCTTAAGGTATAACTTTTCACAGGTACATCAATTTATCTCGCGGAGACTAGAACTACTACTAGTATGTGGGCTTTGGCTGGCACATAGGAGTTCTTTGTTAACACGTTAATTTTTCTTTCTGCTAGTACTCTTTTTGAATTATTGTTAATGTAATGTTTTGTTGTGGGGGCCCCAGCGGTCCAACCTAATAACTCAAGGTGATGCGCTAACCATTTTTCACAAGATTTAGTTATTCAAATAAATATATTTATAAGTTAATTTAAAAAAAATATAAATATACTTATGGTTCATTCATAAGTATCGAATGATTTTCAACCATATAGTTTTGGCTTTTTTATAAATGTTGTAGTTTAGGTGTAACATGTTACCATAACGTCTCGTTTAGTGATTGGCACAGCATGTTGGATCATCCTTGCTTCACCTTAATTTATAGTAGCTAGTCTATTTAGGGCTTGTGATTTGTATTGTTTTAAGTAAATTGCATTGTTTTAACAATGATCACGGTCCTCTATTTTTTTTTTTTTTGGACAATATGATAAGGACTCCTGTGATAGCTTATTAGCTGTTGCTTCTGATTTTGTTATTTAGCTATCTTATACACAGGTATTCTCAGTAAAACTTCCTGTTCACTTTATTATGTGATATTTTATTTGTGTTTCCTTACAAGTGGATAAGTGTATAAGTTCTGAAATTGTTCGTTCAGTACTTTTAGAATGCTCAAATTCACCTTGTTTAGCTGCAAAATCAGCCATCAAAGTAAGGTTTTTGGAAGTTTAGTAAAACAGTGATTTTGTGATATTTTTGTTTTTTTATTCACATTATTTTAAGTCGTTAACAACTTATATTTGGCTATGAAATCAGCTGTTACATCACATTGCTGTAACTAGATTTTTGAAGTTAATGGCTTGGCCTACTTACTGTTACCTATTGATTTTTTTTTACCCCAAAATAATCTCAATTGGCAGAAAGCACAAAGATGGTGCATGTTGATGGTTAATCCAAACTAGACTGCCAACACAATCTTCTAATTAAATTGAATCACCACTTTTTGGATCAACATTATATTTGTTCAACCCAAAATAATCTCAATTGGCAGAAAGCACAAAGTTGGATTTCTTTTGTTGTAAGTTGTTTGCTGTTAGTTCATGTGCAAACATAACCTTTGTTGGTTCTTAATGTGATTGACCAATGTTCAGAAAAATTCAATTAGAAAAGCCATAATTACTTAAAAATTCATCACGCTTACAAATAAAGTGCATTTGAAAGGCAGTGACCACTTTCGATCTGGTTCACAGCCTCGAACAATGAAGAGCTCGAGCTTGCTGGCGAAATGGAGGGATGGGAACAAGCAAAGATCATTCAATCCATTACCTTGGTCGTCGTCGTCGTCTCGGCGGTGTTCGTTCCGGTTCTATCCATTGATAACAAGTGCAGGGCTTGCAATGCCGTCGCGGTGATCTATCTTACTCCTTTCCTTGCATCTCTTTTTTTTTTTTTTCCCTTGCTTTCTGGTTTTGATGTTTGATTTAATTCTAGGAAATGTTGGTTTTGTGTTATGGATTAGAGCTTTTCATTGTGGAGTTTTGTTGGAACTGATTGTTGTGTTGAATGATTTGCAGGGTGAGATTGAGCTTGGACTTTTAAGAGTAAGTGTTCATTATCGGTGGTTTTGAACTGATTTAACAATGAAAGGCTTGTTTTTTCTATCTGAATCCATTCATATTAGTTGTCAAGAATGAAATTTTTGTCACGCCTTTTACCAAATATGTTGTTTGTACATTGCTTTTGTTATATATTTTGGTCAATCTCATGTGATTCTAGTAATGCAGCATTCTGGCCATTTCTCTATGAACAACTGTTTTTGGTAAAAATCAATTTTTTTTCCATGCCCAAGAGAATGTTAATATGCTGTTTATACATTGTTTTTGTTTTATATTTTGTTCAATCTCTTGTGATTCTCGTAATGCAGCAGTCTAGCCAATTCTAGTTGAATAAGTTCTGTTTCCTTAGTACTTTAATTTGGGAAAAACATATCATTTTCTCCATGCTCATAAGAATGTACTCTCACAAATAAGTATTTGCTTCTAATAAGAGGATATCCAGCACCATTATTTGTTTAGAGAAATTAGTTATTAGTTCTTTCATAACATAATCTTGTGATGATGCTATTTTCGTAGCATCATTTAATTGATACAACAATTTCTTGTGATGATGGTTTGTGGCTAGCAGCTTTAGATGCATCCATTTATTTCTGCTGAACAGGCTTTGTGTTCTGCTGCCAGAGTATATCTATGCCTCTCCATCAATGGGATGATTAGTTTGCAAGGATAATATATGCTAATAAATAACACTGGTTGGAAATACTGGATAATTAATGATAGTGTTTGCTTGGGAGAACAGCTGCTTCAAACGCTCTAGTTCTGAGATTAGTTAGATAGATGTGATTGCAGGTTTCCAATTAGGATAAGAAATTTATCTTGTTTGATCTTCTCAATTGCTTATCTCCTGTAAAATTATAAATATTCTCGGCTTCGCGCACGCACTTCTCCAAACTAAGCAGGAAGCTTATTATATGGATCGAGTTGTTGAGGAAATTTCAGGCTGTGTACATAAATTAGAAATTTTATTTCCTGCTATTTTGAAATTTTATTACCTAAAGTTTTTCTGCTTATTTTGAAGTATTTTGCTGCTGTTGGTGTTCTTAAGGTGATTTTATTTCCTGGAAAGGGTCATATCTATAGATAGATTCTGCTGTTGTTAGATCTTTCAGGTTTGTTGTGTCACCTTATGTTTACTACCATGTTTTGGTGGTCTGCAATCCAAATAAATTTGTAATACTTTTCATGATCTACAGTGTTTTTTTTTTTATAAAAAAAAAGTAAGTAATCATGAAAATTGCCTTCTTTATCATATTTACGATTAAAAGTTCAATGACATCATGTTTGATAATAAACAAAACAAAAAGAAAATGGGAGGAGGATCTTCATGGTAAGTTGTTGGCTGCACCTAGAAATTTTAAATTTAACTTTCTTATAATCATCATTAAAGCATAACTAATCATTTTATTTTAGTCTTATAGTATGAACTTAATTTAGTGCTGAATATCGTTCATAAGTCTCTGGCATACATAGCCTGCAAAACTTTACAAGCTGAATTATCTTTCAAAAGTGGAGGTGATTGCAAATGATCCTACTGGCTGCACCTTTATGCTGGTAAGCGTCTCTTGTTCTGCACCTCTACTTCATTTGATGAGGTTTCATGCTCTAACTACTCCATTGATTTAATAACATACTAAACTTTCTTTTTTATTTAGACCCCCCAACTATGAAGAAATTCATCGTGTAGTGTGTTTCTGGTCCAGGGATTTGACAACCTCAGAAGCCAAAGTGTTGCACCTCCACAATGGACAATGCATAATACAGATGACAGGTGAGTATCGGCAAGAGTATCAACGATATTTAGGATGATAAATAGATCACTTGTATTACAGTGAGTATAAATTCTGGTTGTTCTGCTGTTCTTGAGTAGGAATCGGCTTCTTCATGGCATTCTAAACATGTGTAAAGAGATGAGATGTTAGGCCGCCTTCCCAAAGTTGTTGTTATAGACATTGTTGAGATGGCTATGTGGGCTAATTACAGTACATGCTTTCTTCTTCTTCTTCTTCTTCTTCTTTTCCTTGCATCTCATTGTCATAAACAATTTTGGTATGACATTTATTTCTGGCTAAGTGGCAGTTGTTTAGAGCTCTATAGTTTGCATGAATGTGGGGATTAAGGAAATCAAAACATTTTTTAATGGATGGAGTGTGTGATTTGGTTAAGTAGAATTCTTCTATCAGGATTTTGTAGTTAATGTTTGAAGTACGGTTAGAGTAATACACTTTATGTCAAGGGCACAAAGCACACTGTGTAAGTTTTTTTTTTAAATCATTATTAAACAGTGTACATCTAAAATTAAAATTATGGATATACCTTCTAATATTTTTATGAAAGTGTGCACTTCAGTAGGTAGAGGTGATGTGAATTTTTTTTTCCAGGGTTGCAAGTGTGGTCATAAGAGGCTTCAAGTTGGACATTCTCATGGCCTTATTTTGTGACATCGCATAAATTTTACATCTTCAGTCATCGCCATAATCATACTATTTATTCACCATCATGTTTATTAAACTGGTTCAGGAGAACTAACCTGCAATTACGGATCAAGTAACCACAAGAGATGGCCCAGTTGCATCTGTTTTGACACCAACTGATTCCAAAGTTACCGTTGTGAATGATCTTGTTTCACAAGCTGAAAAGGACATGGAGGCTCTACTTGGCACATAAATCTTATCTTTTGCTTATTGTATTTTATATTATTATTTTGTGATGATATCACTTATTTCTGCACATTGTGATACAAATGAGACCATCTATTATGTGATTCTTGCTTTTTTTTTTCTTGACCTCTCTATGTTATCATCAGATGTTCTTAATTTTGGACAGACATCTAAAAGCTCATTCCATGCAGGTATGTTATGGGGATTGGAGAAGCGGAGGCATTTTCAAAAAGGTTGAAGAGGGAGCTTCTTGCGTTGGAAGCAGCAAATGTCCATGCCCTTTTGGAAAGTGAACCCCTAATAGAAGAGGTATCCCGCCCTTAGGACTTGTATGGTCAGTTCCTGATGTCTATTTTATCTATTATGTTGAGGTAAAATGGAGAAACTATGTATTACTGAAAAGATGTCAGAATGTGTAGTATGTCATACAGATAGTGATTAAGCCTTCATGTATAACTGAACTTACATGAAAACAAGCCACTACTAATTCCTTCCAGAGTAGTTTGACTATGACAGATGCCAATTTGTATTAATCTACTGTAGACATCACCAGTTTGCCAGCTTACATTCTCTTATGAATCCCAATAAGATGAAACTTGATGGGAACAAGAGCTTCATTTTCTTCTTATCATCCTTTTTATATCGATTCGCCTTATGAAAAGTGTTCATTTATATTGTAACTTATAAATGTTTCTAAATCATTTCATTTATTTAATTATACAGGTATTACAGAGGCTAGAATCTGCCATTGCATGTGTTGATGATATGGATGAGTGGCTTTGAATTTTCAACGTAAAGCTCAGGCATATGAGAGAGGATATTGAATCGGTATAATGCAAGAAACTAAGCTGTCATATTCAGCTAGAATAAAGAAGTTTCATGAGAATTCAATTATATGGTGCTTATTATTTTTTGGAAGTTTTCTCCTGGTGCATTCATATTCTTATAGTGTTTTAGCCTGTGATACTGATGAATGTTGTCACAGTGCCCATCATTCTGGAGATTATTGGTATCAATTTGTGACTAAGAAAGCATGATGTGCCTTCTTATTGATTTTTATGAGCGACTAACCTTATTGTCATCAGAATCAACACGCTTAAATTTTAGTAACTGAATCTTCTATGAATGAGCTCTATGATTTGTTCTTCAGACCCAACTCAAGTTAAGTTCTTATTTATGAATTCTAGACAACTATATCTGCTCTCATTTTTTGGCAGAAAAGTCATGTGGCTGATGCTGCTACAGAAGAGCTAAGTTTGAATAATACAAATCTGTCATATCGAGGCTATTGCCGCAGCTGATGGTAGTACTAATGATGACCAATGTTTACCTAGGACCGACAATAAGCTAGACAGAAACCATGGAGATCCATTAGTTCTAGGCACCCATGCTAAACCAATTGAAATTGGGTATGGAGAAAATACTGAACTACTAGCTGTTTGTAGAAATGATGCTCTGAGTGACAAACCTAGATCTGCTATTCCAATCCCCTGCAATCTAGAGAAAAAAGATGGGTGGGACTTGCATGTTAGTAAATGTGATAAAAAAAAATGATGTGGAACTTCCTAGCATTATTGATGATGCTAAACTAAATGGTGAAGTTGCTCCAGACACTGAAAAAACATGCAGAAAGCTTGTTGGGCGATGGTTCCAGTACTGACAGAAATGATCATATTATTGTAGCACTGTTTCTTCTAGTTGCTTACCTTCAAACCCCATTAATTGCCCAAAAGATTTCTTGAGTAACACTGAACTTGAGAATGGTGTGGTAAACCAGTCAAAGTTATCAAAAAGGCACATGAAGATGCTATTCTGAAAGCGGCTCGGATAATTGAGGTGCATAAAGGTCAATTTAAAGTTTATCTTTTAATTGGGCATCTTTTTTACCACTGAAATTTTACTAATTTATGTGATCAGGCAAATGTAAAGAGGGCTGGTGAGCTACCTATTTCAACTGTTTTCTCTGAGAAGCAGAAGAAATGTCATTGGGATTATGTACTGGAGGAAATGTCATGGATGGCCAATGATTTTGTGCAGGTCTGATTTCCACCAAGTGTAGAATTCTTCAACCTATTACTATTCTTTATTTCCTTTATTTATAGTTATAGCATGGCCATATTAAACAGGAACGTGCACGGAAGATTACTGCCGCATCCAAAGTATCCTACTGTATCGTATCTGGTGGTCTGTCGAAGTCCTGGAGTGAGAATATGTACCGCAAGCAGCTACATGTAGCTCGAACATTGGCCAAGGCAATCATGCGTTTTTGGCATTCAGCTGAGGTAAGTTGCACAAGCAACATGGCTCCCAAAGGCATACAGGAAGGATGCATGCCAAATTTGTCTACTTCTACCAATGTTGATGGTGTGGAACCTGATAAGGACCAGGTTAGCGGGTTTGATTCATTAAATTACATTGCCACTTCTTACTTTGTGTGCTATACTTTCTTTAAGTGTGACAATTTTATACATAAATTGTTTGGTCTGAGTGATTGAGTATATTGTGATAAGAATTTTTATCATCCGTTGAAACCAGGCACAGAATGCCCTTTTAATTTTTGCATTACGTAAATATGTTTTAGATGCATGTGCTAAACTTATCTCTGTTATTCCTTTTTTCCTTTTTTTCTGCTCCATGCAAGTGGCAAGTTCAATTGATTAACACCCCGAATGCATTTGCCAACCTATAATTTTGAGTTGACAAGTTCAATATGCAATATGAGAGAGCTATCAATGTAAAGGTTAAATATGCTATCTCCAGTTAACTAGTTTAGTTGCTGCATGGACTTCGAGAACATCCAGACTTCAAGATGTGGATTAAAAAAGGGATCTTTCACTTTACAGATTCCTCGCAAAATTTTATTACTATTGGCTTGCTTAGTTTTGAAATACCATGTTATCATAGTGACAACTTCCACATTTGTTTCCCAACATTTTTTTGTCTATGTTATTAATATATTGCAATGGTGTGATCATACTGCTTTAGTCTTGATTGCTTTATTTTTAAATTCAATTTATTTATGCGCTGTTATCCATCTGAATTGTTTACAATGAATTGCAATGGAGTGAGCAAACTGCTTTTGACTTCCCATCTTTTTGTTTGAGAATGGAGGGTATAGATGTATGCTGCTTTTGATAGCTTTACTTTCAATACAATTTGTCAACGGGTTGTTATCCTGCTGTTCCAATAAGATAACCCGTGATGCCTTTTCAATAGCATGATCGTAATTGTTTATGATTTCTTCGATCTAGCTCTTTTCATTTTTAGATAGTTAAATCCAATTCTCTCTCTTTTTTTTACTAGTGACAGCTACATAGACTGATTGAATGAGGTGGTTAGTTTTTTATTGGCAAAAGGTTGCACCTTTTTTATTTTTTTTGGTTTGCATGACATCTATTGGAATGCCTGAAACTTGATCCTGACATACTAATGTAAGTTTTTATTTCCTTAGATGAATCTCTGCATAAGGGTAAGAATTCTTCAGATTGGGAATTTTGATAACATCTCAATGTAGTCTTCTCTTTAAATTCCTTTTCGGTTGGTTGAAATCTTCTACTATGCTATTATTGCTGGCAACGTATGTGTTATTATCCTTCTGTTTGTTCTAGATTTGTTAAATTCTAGATAATACAAAAGAGACGTCTTTGGGATGACATCAATTTAAGTCTTGTATATTTTGCATTGAATCATGCATTATTGGATGTTTTATGCCCTTCCCCCAATATGATTTTGGATGATACTACTTCCACATGAACTTGGTAAGAGAGATTTTGATGCTGTTACGAGGCCATTGACTTTGGGGCATGTTTTCTTTGATGATTTCCAAGGTGCTCAAAAATTGTGTTTGCAACCCATTTTGTGTTGCCTGCTCCTATATGCTTCTTTATGCAGCTGGATCTTCTGTTAAGTGGATTGTATCCCAGACATGAAGGAAATTAAATTATTAGGATTCAAAGGAGTTGGTGCCTGATTCAGACCTATAAAACTTTTCACTTTATCTTTATACTTCTGCTGAGGTGTTACTTTTTAGTTCTTGGTTGGTCATGAAATATGTTTATCTTTTTTTTTCTTAAATTATTATTATAAGTACATGGTATCTATACCTGTAGGACATTAGTTGGATGGCATCTTTGATTTTGATTTTCTCTTTTGAGACAGTTGCCTTTATATAGTCCATGTAATTACTTATGATGCTTTCCTTATCTTTCATCTTAATGTCACAAGTCCAAATCTTTCTCTTCATATCTTAAAATTTTCCAGTCCTGCCAAGTAAGTCATCAGCAACTGACAAGTCTTGTTGATCTTTGCAGGACAGTGAATTCATCAAAGAATCTTCTGTGCGAACTCCTCTACCTGTTCAGGATTATGCTGTTAGATTTTTGGAGTATACCAGCATGTCTGATCGTCCTATCTTGCCTGAGGCACCAACTACGCCTGAGAGAATATATGATACAGGGATTTTGGAGATGTCCTGGGACGATCATCTTTCAGAAGTACGCATCTCTGTTGTTGTTTTTAGTTCTTTGTCTTAGGTGATTACCCTGTCTGTGATAACTGAAATCCCTGAAAAATCTTTCTTATGTTTTTCATAAAATTTGTGGCATATTTGGGATGTTATGGTGGGATAAGTTTGATCTATTATTTCTTGTTTTGTAAAAACATGTCTCCTGACGGATGGCTTCCTACTTGAGTATTAGTTGCTAAATTTCACCCAACCTGTCACAGCCGCTTGCGCTAAAATCTATTTCATGAGGAATTACCATCTTTCATTCTCTGTTTCACCAGTGATTTTTTATGTAATTAAATTCTTATATTGTTTCACCGGTGGGATAAGTTTGATTTGTTTTTTTTTATATATATTTATTTAGCTTCTGTTTCGACCGTTTTTGTTAGATGGATACTTTTTGGATTTTGGTGATTGAATTCTAGTTTTATTCGAAACTGGAATTCAATCTTTGTTTCTTGATCAGTTTTGGATTGATGGAGAATAGCATAAACGTAGGCAATGATGAGAAGGAAAATTGCTTCATGTGTTTGGTTGGACTACTAAGAAGATTTCATGTCTCAGTTCTTTAGGAAAAGAAGCTAAAGAAGGTGATATAAGTGATTGGCTTGTTGTTGAGGAGCTATTTTTGTTTCCTTGGAGTTAATGTTGCTCAAGAATCTGAAATTTTTAATTAATTTGAGCTGTTACTTGATGTTATGATCTACTTGAGGTTTTTTTTTTTATAAATGTTTTCTCTGTGATTTGTTTTATTTATTATTTTTATTTTTTTATTTGGTGTAAATCAGGCACAACACAATTGATGCAACTAGGCTTACAATGGCTTATTTTCTCTTTTCTTTGGACTGATTACCCCTTTTATAACTGGTGGTGTCTCCTTTTGTCAACTATAGCTTGCATACATTGTTGTTAGTTTAGGTATGGAATCACACTGATATGTTAATCTAGTTGTTAACTTGATTTCATTTTTGGCATCATAACTTTGTATACCATGCTCTTGAAAGTACCATGTTTTTTCGATGAATTACTGACACATTCATTTTCATATTTACTTCTTAAAGTTGAAGGAAACTCATCTCATTTTTCTAACAGAATTCATTATCATTTATCAACAGTGCTTTCAGCACCTACTTGCTCCATTAGGCTCAAACTTATAATATCCAGGATGAGCTTCATACTCTGTTATATGCTTGGCTTGTTCTGTACACAGGTTGCGTCACAGAGGCCCTGATTGGAGTGGCATACACTGTTATCAAGATTGTTACCTAGCTCACCAGCGTTTGGCTATTGTAGATCCTGCTTCTGGAGACCAACCGCTCTATAATGAAGACAAAACAATTGTTGTTACGGTTTGTCATCCTCCCGTTAACTAGTTTAATTTTGCCTGGTACCTTCAAATTTCTGTTTCGGGGATCCCTCATGCGTGTGTGTATACTTATTCAGCTTATGCATTGCGAGCATTATATTTTGTTAATTAAGAAATTGTTCCAGCACTAGATGCTAATTCTACTTAAACCTATTCATTTTTCTTTTGACAAAAGGAGTTGAAGCAGCTAATAACAACTGGGTACAGAAAACAACAAGATACGAGAACTATTTAGAATCTAAGCCTGGACTCTTCAGTGATCTCTAATAACCATCTTGGGATACTTTAACCTGTCTATTGCTGGAGCAGTTTATGAAGAGCACTGTGTGGAGTTACGCAAGCATTTAAATCAATAGATGACCTGTATCACATTATTCCATGATTGAAGTTGCAATAATGATTTTCATATGCTATTACATAACCAACAAAGGTGATCTTGTACATTTCTATGTGGTATAATTCTAATTCCTACAACACATTTTTCAAATCATCTCAAAGGTAATCTTCACTTGAATTGACAGAAATCTGTTATTAAATCCTTATTTAAATAAAAAATGCATCTTAAGTGCTCGATCTTAGTCATCCTTAGTGTCAGGTGTAATGCGATCAGTGATTCGGAATTGGTTGGAAAGTGGCAAGTAGAGGTATTACAGGCGGAAATATATGCAAATCTGAATGAAAAACTGGACACAATTTCCATGTTTAGACTTTTTAGTCAAATCGACTGCATTGCAATGTATCATCTATATGCATTTGCCAAGGAAAAAGATGTTTTGTAAAAACAAATTGTGACTTAGTCAACTAGACTGCTGCGTGATCAGGTGGCATCTAGAAAGCCTCTTTTGATTTTTACTGGGTTATTTGTTTAATTATGGTGTTGTAACTAGGTTGCTAGTGTATGTCTAAGTGGCTAAATAAGAATGTTGTTTCTTTGGAATTGTTAGGGTTGTAAATCTCCATATATTGCAAGTAGGTGTCAAATCATTTAGTAATATTGCCAACTCATGTCTTCCCTGGTTTTCCACATGAAAAACATCCATTTTACAGCCTTTGAATTTCTGCTTGTCTTTACTTTTAGGTTAATGGGGAGATCTATAACCACAGTGAGTTGAGAACCAAGCTCAAGAATCACTAATTCAGGACTGGCAGTGATTGTGAAGTCATTGCTCATCTTGTTAGTATCCAAACTTCTGTTTCTTTAATTATTCATTTTATTTATGTAGTTTGTTTTCAACTTCAAACAATTTGTTTTATGTTTACATTGAACATGGTATTAAGGCTTGGCTGGTTGGTTTGTTTTGCAAGGTGGCCGGCTAAAATAGACTTGTATGTATCAAGGCCTTGTATTGAAGTAACTAATTATCCCATATCAGTTAGGTTAGTAAATATGATATAAATGTATAATGGTCTCTCATCCTATCAACTTAAGCTTTTTGCTTGAATTGAGTTCATATAATGTGTTTGATTTGTGTCTAACATAACTGAAAACAACATCTTAGTTGTTGAAACAATTATCTTATATCTATTATACTTATATATAGATTTTATTTTGTAAATAATGTTTTGAGTTGAATTCTTTCCTGATTAAATTGTGAAGAAAAACCATGCTCAACTTATTTGTCCTAAGAAAGAAATCTTTGAAAGTGAAGTGTTCTTTACTAGGAAAGGGTTCTGCTGGGAATTATTGAATAGAAAGATGAAATCAGGGTGCTATAGATTCAAAAATTTGAGGTCAAGTTTATCTTATTAATGCAAGTCTAATCCATTTAGTTGAGTGATACTTATTAATGTTCAATGATGAAAATGCAATTCATTAACACCTTCGAAACCTATACAGTGCATCCACCTTGTTTACTTTTATTTTCTGATTTTCATTGTTATATAAACTAGCCCATATGCTAAAGAAGTCATCACAATGCTTTTCTAATTAGCACTATTGTGAGTTAGTTATCAAAAAAATTGCAAAATATACGCTATATTAACACCAACCAGGCCTTAATTATCATGTATATTCATAGTGTGGATCCTTGAGAAAAAGTTATTTTTGAACAATTGCATCAATTACTCTACTCCTCTCCTCTATACCTAACACCCCTGTAATACTTTGTCCCTTGTAGCCCACCAATATTAATCATCTTACCCCTCCATACTATTGCACGTGTTGTTATCCAAACAACTCTTTTGAAGGTTTTTTCAACTAGAGCTACTTTCACTTCATCTATCTTTTTTTCGATTTTTCTTTAAATATTTAAATTTCTTAATCTCAGGCTCTCCTTTAGAATCTGCTAAACTCTAGTTCTTGCCATATATAAAATTTTCATATTTTGTTGTTTTCTATCTGGTTTTCCCAGGTTCTACTTGGTTTGTTTCAGAGATGAAAGACTTAAGTGATGATTGTGAACGATTTATGTCCTTTCTCCCTTGACATATTTACTCCAGTAAGAATGGTGAGTTCCTTAAGCTTTCATAGACTTAATGATACTGAAACTGTGTTCTTTGGCCATGATACATTGCAGCTCTGCAACATGAATGATTTTTTTTTTTCCAAAGTGCAAAGACTAAAAAAAAAAAGAAAACTAAAACACTAAAAGAAGAGGCCCTTAGAGGCCCAGAAGTCATAAGCTAGAACGGGGGCTGCAATATGAATGATAATAGACCGTTTTTTTTTTTTTTTTTTTTTTTTTTGTCAACATGAAGCTCTATAGTGCATTTTTCCTTGAATGCTGGTTCACTCATTACAATCTATATAAATTTGGTCACTGTGTCATTTATTTGTTGATCTTATTCATTTTTAAAATTTGAAATTAAATGTAGGAGGGATGCGCCAGTGGTACAACCCCCCATGGTTCTCAGAACAGATCCCATCATCTTCCTATGATCATCTCCTTTTACGTGAGGCCTTTGAGAAGGTGCATATTCAAAGTTTTCTTTTTAGCATATATGATGTTGTTGCATGCATCTTGTTTATGTGCTCTGGTCAACTTCTATACCAGTGAGCTGATTTTTTTTTTCTTTGTATGTGCTCTGGTCAACTTCTATACCAGTGAGCTGATTCAACATATAAAGCCTTAAATTTGTATTAATTAATTATTTACCAGGCAGTTCTTTATTGCCAACTGCAAAACTATATCAATACTGGTGAATTTCACTTGATACTACTGTAGAATCACGCTGTTTGTTTGAGGTTAAAAGCGCCATTCAGTGGGGATCTCGATTACATACATTCTGTGTTGGTTTGAAGGTTGGTTTTTGTTTAGTCTTGTTTATTAACTGATTGCTTCGTCATCCATATGAAGGTTTCTTTGAAGTTACTCTATGGCAATGGCATCTCCAGCAAACCTATAGACTCACTGTTTCTTCATTTCCAATTTCTTTAATCCTTCACTAAAAATTTCTTTAATCCTTCATAGTGCAGGTGATATATTCTAAATTTTGTTGATGAGTGAGAAGTGTTATATGTGTTTGACTGTAAGCATGGCCATCCTTTTTCTTTTATTATTATTATTATTATTATTATTATTATTTATGTTTGTCTTAGCTTGTTTTCTCTTTTATTTTCAGGAGGGTATTGATGCACTTGAAGAAGTCATTTTTCACATTGAAACTTATGATGTGACAACTATTAGGGCAAGCAAACCAATGTTTTTAATGTTACGCAAGATTAAGTCATTAGGTGTAAAGATGGTGCTTTCTGGAGAAGGTTCAGATGAAATTTTTGGCAGTTACCTATATCTTCCTAAGGCACCAATAAAGTGAAATTTCATCAGGAAACATGTCGGAAGGTAACTATGGGAAGCCCTTACTTTTTGCCAATGACAGCATCTATCCACTTATTTTCAAGCTTGTTAAAATTTCAATAATGGTGCACATTTTCATATTTGAAAACTTGTTAAACCTTTTTCTCATGTTCATTTAGTATCATTGAATACAATGTCTAGTTTGGTTCTTGGTTTTGTTGTGTTCATTTTCTGTGTTATTTTTCTATTTATTTCTAACTTTATGTTCCATTACAATTAAAATGTGTGCATTGAAGGCATTAAAGTTGCATATCCTTATCAATTGGGATAATGTAGCCCGTGTCTTATTTTTGTAGAAGTGTTAGGTTATAAATTATAAGAATCTCAGAAAACCATGTTTCCAACTGCAAGGTTGTCAAAGTTCATTCAGAACGATTAAATTTCACATTTCTAAGTTTGTTGCATTGGTTAACTTCTCTCATAATTTCTTACAAATCATCTTTCTGTTGACATCACACATATTTGATTCCATGAACATATTGTACTAAAAATACATCACAATGATGCTTAGTGGGTTCTTTGTTCTTGATTTTGAGTCATCTTCCCTGCCAAGAAGATGCATATAGCACATGCTGTGTTCTTGGAGGTTTGATTTGCTGAAACTTTTTTCCATTCTGTGAGAACCATGATAAAACATCTGTTAGTGAGATACTTTTTTTTGCAAAGCTCTGATATCTTGTTAAATATGTAGTCAAATGCATTATTTGGGTTCAATTCTATCTAAATGCTTAAGTTGATAAGATGAAAGAAGTGCACAAAAATTTTCAAGTCCAAATTTACTGCATTGACTAATTTCAGGTCTTTGAGAAAGGATGTGTGTCTGGAGGTGTTCAATGCAGCAGGTGATGTTGGCAGCACAGCACAGTACTACCCAACATGTGCAAACCCTGATCCAGTGTTTGGGTTTAACAGTTCTGATTTAAAACCAGCTTTACTGGGGGACTGCAGCAGCAGCAGCTGCTGCTGAACTGTTCAAAACCAGCTTTACTGGGCAGCAGCAGCAGCAGCAGCAACCAGCTTTACTGGGGGACTGCATCTGCTACTGCAGGTGAACAGTGTTGTTGGGTATGTTAACAACATTGGACAGACATCGGTTGGTTTCTAGTTTGTAATGTTTGGAATATATTATGCATGAATGTTATGTTAGGAATTATTTTATAATTTTACATCATGTTAACAATACTTGTGTATCATCCTTTCTCTTGGACTAAGGTGATCTATTTTTCAGATTTGTTGACAATTTTCATGATCTTTTTCATTCAGTAAAAAGTTTATGATTTTTATTTTTCAGGTCTCAAATGTGATCAATCTTCTTAGACTCTCCTGTTGGAATTGGGCTCTTATTCTCAAATACCCCATAGGGATATGTTGATGGTGATGTCACTTCATCCATTAGAGTGTACAAGTTTCTCAGAAAGGTATTCAATCACATAAATGCTAATATTGATCTTATAAGCATGGCTGATCTTGTTATTGATGATCATTGGGATTTCATGGGTCTAAACTTTCTTTTTGGCAATAGCATTGATAGTTCAAACAATTATCTTCCAGCCATTGACTTTGATTCTGATACACATTGGGTCTGGAAGCCTAGATCTAATCATACTAAAGTTTCGGCTGCTGTCTATCATCACTGAAACCAATATAATTCCACTTTGGAGTGTTGGAGTGGGTGGCATCTTCTTTGGCGAATTCAGGTGGCTCCTAGACTGAAATATTTCATTTGGATTTGTGTTCATGGACGCTTATCCGCTTCTGCATTCCTTCATTACATTCGTCTTGGTCCTGATAATCCCTGTATTCTTTGCGGGATGCATCGTGAAACTATTGATCATTTGATATGCCATTGTATCATGTCTCAGAGGCTTTGCAATATTATCAACTACACAGAGAATTTGTCTATCTCATTCCTTGCAGGTTTTTCCTCTGGCAATTGGATCACTGAATACAGACATTTGCAACACACTCTGGCAATGATTACTGCAGGCGCTTGGTTCATATGGATCAGTCGGTGTAATGCAATTTTCAAAAACATTAGCCCAAATCCTTCAGCCATCGTAAGTCAAACAATTGCCCATGTTCATGAGTTCTCCAATAACCTCTCTAATCCTCTTGGTAAAAAGCTCATCTTGAACAACTTCTCGAGCGCCGACGGCTACGTCCTCTTCACTCACGCCATCACCAATCCAAGTTCTCAGGTTAGATCGATTGGTTTCTTCATTTCAAATTCTAATTATATAGTTTCACTTGCAGGATGTCTTTCCCAGTCAATGCTGAACAATTCATTGGTTGCACTTGAAGTGGCGTTACAGACTGCAATGGATTATCACTTTTGAATCAAACATATCTTCTGCGATCACCATGGTATCAAGAACACAATTTGGAATCCAGATCAACTCATTTCTTGGAGATTTCACCCCCAGATTAGTAACTTAAAATTTCTCTTGGACATGTCTTTCCAACCAAGTCTTCATGTAATTCCTTCAGCTTGGTTATTCCCAGCTATCAACTTAGCCACCATCGGTTTCAATTACCAGCATCTCAATCTTTTCCTGACTGGTAGAGAATTACCCTTTTGGGTAATGAAGTCTTCCACTAAGCATGGGCTAGTGTTCTAATGTTGTTCTACTTTCTCTATCTCTTTTTGGATTCAGTCCTGTTGTCTACTTTGTACTAGCCTTTTCTTTTCAATAATATCTTAGCTTCTTGGTTGAGAAGTTCTTTAAAAAAAAAATCGCATGATCCTCATCATTTTCTTTTGCATTTGATTGAATGCTCTTAATAGTAACTGAAAATGAAACTGTGTTGTGATTAACAGTGGCTAATTGATCACTGTGAGTTCCTCTCCAATTCTCTGTATATTGCTGGTAGTTTATATGCTGGCAAGGTTGTCCCATTCATCATCACCTGATATCACAAGGTAACCTATCACATCTCAACCCAGTTTTTCTAGTTGATACTTATGTTGTTTGTTCTATCTAAAATGTGATGCTATTGATATTTAGGCATTGAATCTGGGATTCTGCCTCCTCTGAATCTCAAGGTAGTGATAATCAATTTAGTCTTAAAAGAGTCTAACTATAACCTTCATCTGTTTATGTATACCTTCAAAACATCATTCACCCCTTCTGGTGTGATAATGATGTTATTGTTTCAGGGATATTTGATTGGCAACCCAGGAACCGGTGAAGCAATCAATCTGAATTCCCGCATCCCATATGCTCATAATATGGGTATAATTTCTGATGAGTTATATGAGGTGATGCATTTCTCTTCCTACATTAAAATCTAGTTCTAGTGTTAAGGTCATGAAGTTCTATGCTAATTAGCTTTGCTCTGGTATATATGTCAATTACCAATGGTATATATCAAAGATTTGATGAAGAGAAGAACATTATATCTTGCTTCAAACTATTTTTAATTTTGCAGTCCACCATTATTTCTTGTGAGGGAGAGGATTATGAAAGTCCTACCAATACTCTGTGTGCTGAGAAGTTTCGAATTGTGAATAAGGTTCTGTTATTCATACTTCACGAAATACGCTATACATAATTCCACATGAAAGCTTGAAGTTGTCACCTCTGGTCAAGAGTTCATTAATGAAATTCACGGCCCCCATATTTTGGAGCCAAAATGTCCATGAACATCTCCCAACCCAAGGAACTTGGCCGGAGAAAGGAGATTTCTCAAGGATGAGCATGAAGAGCTTATCGCCCCACCACCTGTCCCCGCTTTCTGCTGTTTTGCTTCTAAACTGACAATGTCTGCATTGAGCTCTTAGTAATATGTGTTCTATCTATTGAGTTTTATTTTTTGCTTGTAGGATTGGACTGTAGTCTTGTCAGTTCTCAAGCAAGTGATCTGGCAGTTCTGGGAAATGCTCCTGGCACAACAGTCACAAGGTTGCAATTTTTTGGAGCATGACTTGTTCAGTTTTTTTCTTGATGATAGCATTTGCAGAGTCCACTGATCCTGTTATAGTATACAGGAAAAACTTTCAGCAGCAATGATGCAGTACCCATAGAAAGTGAAATCGAAAATAAAGGTTTGATGCCATTTAGGAAAGCAGCTATATTGTTTTATATTAATGATAGTGTCCTTAAAATACGAAGGAACTTTTGGTTGATTGATAAGATATAGCATTTTGTGGTTTTGCTTGACAATCATGGTTTGCACCACTTAAATGTGGTCTTTTAAGTCGTGTGTATATTCTTTTTGTTCCAACTGGCTTAGTGAGTTGTAGGTATAGTTTATATAGTCAAACACCCCTACAGGACATCATTCCATTGATATGTAACAAGACAGCTATGGAATATCCCATTAAAATGTATTCAATTTGTACTTCAATAATTTGGTTGTAACATCTTATGTCAACATCTTGATCTGTAACTAAAGGGTGCTAAACTGGTGAACTTGTGATAACATGTACAGTTTGCATCTTGGGCAACTATCATGCTATATTTTTGGTTAGGTTGACAACTCTAGATGGTTAGGCAACTATAATTGAATTTAACTTCTTTTACTTTGTTTTATCAAATTCTGACATTGCCAACAGGGTTCCTTTTAGTCTCCGCTTAGAAAGGATAAGAAAATTGAGATTAATGAATGTTTGATACACTTGTTAATGATGTGATGTGTGGGCAAAAGTTTGGTTTCAGTATCATATACTTCTTTACTTGTCACAGGCCAATTCTGTTAAGTTTAATGAGTATGCCTCAGTGGTTGTTTCTGCCAGGTATGATCAGTCTGTGCGTGCATGGGATTGCAGATCTCATAGTACAGAGCCAATTCAGGTGAAATTTTTGTCTCCTAATTTTGTTCTTATGAATTTTATAGATATCCACTTTTCTCTTGAAGTGTTACTTAGAAGTTGAGATTCATGTCATAGATAATCGATACGTTTCAAGATAGTGTGATGTCTGTTTGCTTGACAAAGAGTGAAATTATTGCTGGAAGTGTTGATGGAACTGTTCGCACATTTGATATTCAGATTGTTCTGATAAAACTTCTTTTACTTGATAAACTAGAGAGCTTGTTGATGACTTGAAGCAGCCTGTCAACTGTGTTTCATTATCAAATGATACTAATTGCATACTAGCAAGTTGCTTAGACTCTACTCTACGACTCCTTGACAGGTACTACTACACATCCATAATTCATGCATAACTGTGATTGCATTTATATTTGCTTATTTTACCCTACGGTTCTTCTATGGCAGATCCAGTGGGGAACTTCTACAAGAATACAAGGGGCATACATGCAAGGTATTTAGACATTTAACTTCCTCTTTTTATTGATAAAGTCGTTGTATTTATTCAATTGAATTGATTTCTTGAGAGTTGTTGGATTCTAACTGTAGTCTGGCATTGCGAGCTTTAATGGTTGGTTAAGCATGTTGGTAATGACACTGTTTATAAAATGCACTGGCAACTTGAGTACTTGCTTGGTAGTTTTTATTCTTGAAGTTGATTTATCTGTTTGTATTTGTAGTCATTCAAGATGGATTGCTGCTTGACCAACTCTAATACTCATGTAACTAGTGGATCTGAGTATGGGTTTATTTACTTTTGGGATTTGGCAAATGCTTCCATCGTCTCAAAATTCAGAGCACATGCATCTGTGGTAAGATTTTGATGTTTCTCCATTTGCTATGAAGAATATATAATGCCCCAATGTTTTTCATGATTTAGTTTCCAAAACTCATCAGAGTCATTGATAGCAATAACTTTAGATTTTGTGATTTAGGCAAGCTGCATTTTACTTTTATCTAATTTAGCTTATGGTGAGTTAGCTTGTGGATATGAGAGACAATTTTTAAATTTTGATTCTTAATATTGCATACAAACCACTAATTTGGATTTCTGTTCTTTTGGATGACACAATGTGTTTCATGATTCAATCCTGTGTTTATTTTCATTTGCCAATTATTGTGTGTTTTTGAAAAACAAATAACAATAGTAAATGAGATCATAATATGTGAAAATGAACTGTGGAAATAATTAATCAAGAATGTCTAATGTACTTTAATGTTTGGTGGTAGGTAACAAGTGAGTTATCACCCAAAGGACTCTTGCATGATTACATCATCGGTGGATGGTAAGTGAAGCTGCATTTGAGAGTGACGAAGAGCGAGCATTATGGAGTGCTTATTTGACAGTAGAGCCTGAAATCCAGCCACTTAATTAATTCCACATTCAGTGATAACACACACACAAAGTGAAATACATAGAAAGAGTTATTCAATTTTTTAATCACATCTTTGCTCTATATCTTCTACTATCAAGTTGTATGTTGGTCAATCTCTCTCTCAAAATTTTTTTTTTTTTTCTGACAAGGTGTGTCATAATCATAGCAATTGATTGACTTTGTTCTGTTTGATTGCTCTGTAGGTGTTGATATTGGTGTATTCTTAAACATATCCTCACAATTGTCACAACCTCCAGAAGATTTCTTTCAACATGTATATGTGATGGCGGTATGGCTTTCTGCTATTATTTATATGAATATAAAATGATGATCCCTTTCGCTAACTAATAATTCTCCTGAACCATAAATTTATATATTGTTAGCAACATAAGTAGATCAAATACATGATTTGCAGGTCTCATAAATATTGTTTTTAAAATCCCATCTTTCACTAGCGTTTGAATTTTAGCTGTACTCATTGACTTCAAAAAGTGCTTTTCAACATTTATATTCGAATAGATCCCTCTCACTTTAAAGCCAAAATGTACTTGATTAGCATTTACTAACTTTATCTTAAGTTATACTGTCAAGTGTCAATTAGCACATTTAATGGCACATTGATATTAGGAAGATCAAAATGCCCATTGTCTACTGTCATATTATCAATTTGTCCCCAAAAAAAGAAATCTCAATGCAAGTCTATGAAATATGATAAACAACTTGAGGTTTTTACTGAACTTATTCCTCTTTTGTGAATGATGAGGAAGTCATCACTATCTCTAAAACAAAAGATTCATTCATAATGATATGATTATTATGACCAATTGTTGTAAGCTTGTATTTCCATCTTAAGCATTGATGCTTTGCATCTACATTCTCAGGAAGACGAAAGAATTAGGAAAAATTGGCTTGCACTTCTGAAGAAAATTGCAGAACTCCCTAAAGGCATAGCCGACTTATCACTCTTGTCGGGTTTCTAAAATTGTGTTTGATTGATTGCTCAGGTCTTTCAATACTATCACAGTTATTTCTATACAAATTATCGCTCTTTCGGAATATGGCTTCAATGCTGCCTTCTCTTACTTCATCAACTCAGAGAGGTTCACTCATCTTATATTCAACTCTGTCATCATCCTCACCTTTTCTGCTGCCATTATTGCTTGTCAGCCTGCTTCTGATGATTCGTCAGAGACATCTGGAGGGAAATACATGCTTGGCTTCATCCTCACACTGGCAGCATCAGCAACCTACTCCCTCAACCTCTCTTTGATGGAGCTCACCTTTCACAAGATCATCAAGTGCAGAGCACTTTCAGCAGTTCTTAACATGCAGATATATACTGCACTTGTGTCCACTGTTGGGGCAATCATAGGACTCTTTGCTTCTGGAGAGTGGAGAGAATTGAAGAAGGACATGCAAGGGTTCAACCAAGGGAGACTATCCTATGTGATGACCTTAGTTTGGACTTCCATATGCTGGCAAGTTACTAATGTTGGGCTTGTGGGACTCATCTTTGAGGTGTCTTCTCTGTTCTCTAATGTCATCAGCTCCCTTGCTGTGCCCATTGCTCCAGTATTTGCTGTCATCTTGTTCCATGATACAATAAATGGGATCAAGGTGATGTCCTTGCTGTGCCCATTGCTCCAGTATTCAATTGTGTTTGATTGATTGCTCAAGTTTTTCGATACAATCTGTGCAACTTAAAGATTATGCACAGATTGCCATATATGAGCAATGCTGTATTCTATTCATTGTTGTTTGACTCATTTAGATATTGAATAATAATATGCATTTAAATTATTATTATTATTATTATATAATGTATTTGTATTAAGGAAATTTGAGGCATTTGATTATTTCATTTTCAGGTTTATTCTTGGCAGGTGATATGATTATTTGTTAAGAAAATGCCAAACTTTAATGTATCTTATTATTTATTATAATTTTGATAAATGTGTACTAACTGCAGAAGCAAACTTGTGTTATTTAGTATTGAATTTATCTAATATTATTTCTTACAAATTTGATAGCAGACCATGAAAACCCATTTTCTCTTTACATAGCATTGAATTGAATTTATCTAAAAAATTGTTTATCCACATCAAAAGAAACATGAATTGCTTCAAACTAAAATTTAAAATTATAATAAAATTTGGGACTTAATGCATCAATCTTTTGCACAATCAACTTGCACAACCATTTGTTAATCAAAAGATGCATACTTTAAGTAGCAACGGACTTCTAGAGTGGGCTTGGGGATAATGTCATAAAATTAGATGACCAACTTTCGCTCTTGTACAAAATTTTGTTTAACTAAGTTTGTGATATTTGTCAAAAAAAATTTTTGACAGTGAGATTAGACTAGTAAGGCAGATAAAATAATATTTCCCAAAATTTTATTTTTTTTACCATATTTTGTATGCAAATACTAGAGTTTTTAAGGGATACACACACAAGATTTTATGGGATATGTACACATTAATACACTTTTTATGAGCATATTTTTGTTTACAATATAATAAAAAGAAAATAAACACTTTTGTGTAAAAAGTGAAAGACTAATTGAGAGATTTTCTTTTTTGAATTTGATTAAAATAAATAAAATATTTGTGATTTGTATATTTTCATTGTTCTTTAGTGACAATCTAACAAGGTTAGACCATCGATTCATAGGAAAAGTTTCATTTTATATACTTAAAAAAAAAATCCTTGAAACCATTAAATTTTATTTAATCTAATGGAAAAATTAAAATAATAATTTTAAGTATAAAATATATTTTTAACTTATACTGCACTGCAAAAACAAATCACTAATATACTTAGAAATTTTGAAATATAAACAACTTAAATAAAAAAACGAATCCAATAAATCCCAAAAAAATCCTTATAATCCGATCTCTAATCATCTAATTGTCTTTGTTAATTATGAAAAATCAAATTAAGCCATCTACTTTCTATGTTTAGTCTAAAAATAAAAAAAAGAATCAATTAAAACAGATAAATCTCCTAATTATCTTCGTTAATGTTAAAAGATCAAACTTAATTTTTTTTGAATTTAAATCTAAATTAAAAAAAACAATTATTTTAATTCAATGAAACCCTTCATATAATCCCGTTATTTAAAAAAACAACTTAAATTAAAAACCAATAAATTAACCAATAAACCCCAAAAGTTACTACTAATTGAGAGCCGGTACAATCCAATCTCTCTAGCCACCTAATTGTCTTATTAATCATGAAATAATCAAATTAAGTCAACATCACAATCTATATTTAGTCTTAAAATTAAAAAAATATATATATATATCAATCTTAAAAAAAAAAAAATCTTCTAATTATCTTCTCCAACGTTAAAAGATCAAACTTAATCATGAATACTTTTTTAAATTAACTAAATTAAAAATATTAATCCTTTTAAAAAATCCCTTATTTACAAAAAATAAAAAATAACCGTTTTATTACTATTAAAAATAAAAAATAGCCGTTATACTTAATCATGAATATTTTTCCGAATTTAAATCTAAATTAAAAAGACAATCATTTTAAGTGAATGAAACCTTTCATATAATCCGTTATTTAAAAAAATAAAAAAAATAGAAAACAACTTAAATTCAAAACCAATCAATTAACCAATAAACACGGTACAATCCAATCTCTCTAACCAACTAATTGATTAGTTTTATTAATTATGAAAATAATCAAATTAAGTCAATATCACACTCTACAGTCTTAAAATTAAAAAAAATTATCAATCTTAAAAAAAAATCTTCTAATTATCTTCTCCAATATTAAAAGATCAAACTTAATAATAAATACTTTTTAAAATTAACTAAATTAAAAAAAAAACAATCCTTTTAAAAAATCCCTAATTTACTAAAAATAAAAAATAACCGTTTTATTACTATTAAAAATAAAAAGTAGCAATTATACTTAATCATGAATACTTTTTTAAATTAACTAAATTAAAAAAAAAACCAATCCTTTTAAAAAATCCCTAATTTACTAAAAATAAAAAATAACAGTTTTATTATTATTAAAAATAAAAAATAGCCGTTATACTTAATCATGAATACATTTTTAAATTAACTAAATTAAAACAAATCCTTTTAAAAAATCCCTAATTTACTAAAAATAAAAAATAACCGTTTTATTACTATTAAAAATAAAAAATAGCCGTTATACTTAATCATGAATTATTTTTTAAATAGTTAAATTAAAAAAACCAATCCTTTTAAAAAATCCCATAATTTACTAAAAATAAAAAATAATCTTTTTATTACTATTAAAAATAAAAAATAGCCGTTATACTTAATCATGAATATTTTTTAAATTACCTAAATTAAAAAAACCAACCCTTTTAAAACAATCCCTAATTTACTAGAAATAAAAAATAACCGTTTTATTACTATTAAAAATAAAAAATAGCCGTTATACCTAATCATGAATACATTTTTAAATTAACTAAATTAAAAAAAACCAGTCTTAAATTTTTTTGTAAAAACAAAATTTCTAATTATCAACTCCAACGTTAAAATATCAAACTTTTTTAAATTAACTAAATTAAAAAAAAAAAACAATCCTTTAAAAAAATCCCTAAACAAAACCAATCCGTTATTTGCCAAAAGTTGTTTTTTGAAAATGATATTAGACTAACGAGGGGGATAAACTAATATTTCCCAAAATTATTTTCCAAAATTTCATTTTTTTACCATATTTTGGATGCAAATATTAGAGTTTTTATGGGATATATACAGGCACACACAAGATTTTATGGGATATGTACACATAATACACTTTTGTATGAGCCTATGTTGGGTTACAATATAATAAAAAGAAAATGAACACTTTGTGTAAAAATTGAAAGACTTATTCAGAGATTTTCTTTTTTGAATTTTATTAAATTAAATAAAATATTTGTGATTTATATATTTTCATTATTTTTCAGTGACAATCTAATAAGATTAGACTATGGATTCATAGGAAAAATTTCATTTTATATACTTAAAAAAAAATTCAAACCCTTAAATTTTATTTAATATAATGGAAAAATTAAAATAATAATTTTAAGTATAAAATATATTTTTAACCTATACTCCACTGCAAAAGCATATCACTTATATACTTAGAAATTTTTAAATATAAATAACTTAAATAAAAAACGAATGACTTGGCCAATAAATCCCACAAAAATCCAACTAATTGAGAGCTGTTATAATCCAGGTCTAATCACCTAATTATCTTTGTTAATTATGAAAAATCAAATTAAGCAATCTACTCTCTATATTTAGTTTTAAAATTAAAAAACAATTAAAATTGACAAATCTTATAATTATCTTCGTCAATGTTAAAAGATCAAACTTAATCATGAATATTTTTCCAAATTTAAATCTAAATTAAAAAAACAATCATTTTAAGTCAATGAAACCCTTCATATAATCCCGATATTTTTTTTTAAAAAAAAATAACTTCAATTAAAAACCAATCAATTAACCAATAAATATTTTTAACCACCTAATTGTCTTATTAATTATGAAAATAATCAAATTAAGTCAATATCACACTCTATATTTAGTCTTAAAATAAAAAAAACAATCAATTAAAACTAAAAAAAAAAATCTTCTAATTATCTTGTCCAACTTTAAAAGATCAAACTTAATCATGAATATTTTTTTAAATTAACTAAATTAAAAAAACCAATCCTTTTAAAAAATCCCTAATTTACTAAAAATAAAAAATAACCGTTTTATTACTATTAAAAATAAAAAATAGCCGTTATACTTAATCATGAATATTTTTAAATAGTTAAATTTAAAAAACCAATCCTTTTAAAAAATCCCATAATTTACTAAAAATAAAAAATAACCTTTTTATTACTATGAAAAATAAAAAATAGCCGTTATACTTAATCATGAATATTTTTAAAATTAACTAAATTAAAAAAACCAACCCTTTTAAAACAATCCCTAATTTACTAAAAATAAAAAATAACCGTTTTATTACTATTAAAAATAAAAAATAGCCGTTATACCTAATCATGAATACATTTTTAAATTAACTAAATTAAAAAAACCAATCCTTTTAAATAATCCCATAATTTACTAAAAATAAAAATAACCTTTTTATTACTATTAAAAATAAAAAATAGGCGTCATACATAATCATGAAATTTTTTTTAAATAGTTAAATTAAAAAAACCAATCCTTTTAAAAAATCCCATAATTTACTAAAAATAAAAATAACTTTTTTTATTACTATTAAAAATAAAAAATAACCATTATATTTAATCATGAATATTTTTTAAATTAATCCTTTTAAAAAATCCCTAATTTACTAAAAATAAAAAATAACTGTTTTATTATTAAAAATAAAAAATAGCCGTTATTTAATCATGAATAATTTTTAAAATTAACTAAATTTAAAAAACCAATCTTTTTAAAAAATCCCATAATTAACTAAAACTAAAAAATAACCGTTATTAAAAAAAAAAATAGCCGTTATATTAATACTATATAAACCGAGGGTAAAGGAGAAGAGAACTCAGTGGAAGAGGGCTTTTCCTTCTCTCTTTCCCTCTGTGCGCCATGGACCTCAATGCGCTCCTTGCTCCTCCTCCTCTCGCCATTAGATGTCAGGGAGCTCAACTCTGCTCTCCCAATGTCTTAGAAAGTAATCCTTGCTGTTTTTCGTGCTGGCCTCCAGGGTATTGACGTTGGTTTCCATTGAGGAGGTACACGGCTTCGGTTTTTATCCCACAGCTTCAATCGGAGGAGCTGAAGGCCCGAATCAGAGCTTCTTCGATCCCTACATTTCAGCAGGCTATTCAGCGGCTCCAGGTGTCTCTTTTCTGATTTCATGCCTTTGTTGCTGTAGAGAGTTCATCTTTTCAGCAAGGCGCTGGTGATTTTGTTTTATTTTCTGATTTTCTGTTTTCATATATGGTGGAAGTCTAATTTAGGTTTTTTTTTTCTTTTGACTTCTTGGGGTTTGTTGCATTTTATTTTTCTTTTCTGTTGTGTTACTGGTTTTCTTGTTGTGTGAATTCCTGTTCTTGTGTTTTCTATATTCTCATATTTTTCTTTTTTGAGTTGAATGGTTTGATTTTGTGTTTCCAGGCATGCTAAAAGCTTGGTTATATGGGTTACAGCATTTCCTGTTCTGTGAATTGATTGTGTGTTCTTTAAGTTGGCCTTTATATTAGAATTTATATTTGAAAATTGTTGTACCACAGATGATATATCATTTTGCATTTCTAGATTCTTATAGATTTCTTATTTAAATTCTCAATCATCCTTCTCCATGGTTTATTTCTCATCCAGGCCAACTGTCCGGTAACATTTGTTTTTCCTTATAGGTATGTTGATGTTAATCTTCAGCTAATTGATAAAGCAGGGGATTTTGTCAGTGATGACATTTGGTACCGTGTGGTCCAATTTGTTACCAACAATGAGGACTTGCAGGTATTATCAACCTTTTGTTTTTAATTCCTTTATTCTCATCAACTATTTTGTTGCCTTTTCTTCATTTCTGATACTTGTATCTCTGTCAGCCATATGCAGCTGGGAAGGCGAGAGATTACCTTGACAAACCTGCTTTGCATGAGACCATGGTCAAGGTGTTCATCTGATCCTCATATTTTCCCCCCTTTTCTCTTTGACATTTTGATATATTACACTGCTAGGAATGTCTATGTCCTGGCTTTTATGGCATGCTAACTTGATCTTATGTTAATCTTAACATAGCGCAACATTGTTCTTGTGATCTTCTAATTTGCAAGGATTATGAACCTTTCATGGCACTTTGCATTTTTGGGTAACCCAAGAGTTTGCATAACTTGTATCTTCCCCTCACTTTCTGGAGTTTGAATTGTCATGGGCATGCTATGGAGGTGATATATATGATATGAGCCATAGTTAGTGCATGAGAACAATATTCAGGAAGGCAAACATTTTCTGTTGTTCTATGGAAGTGTTTTAAGATATTGTGCATTTTGTAATGGACTATTGGGAGTGATGATAATAATGTATGTAGGGCTGTGGGGTCTGGATATATATGACAATTCTGAACTGAATTGGTTCAGATGATCTATATGATATTCAAGATCTTTATTCTGATACTTCTATTGGTTCATTTTGGACATCTGAACCCATAATTACAGTTTTGAGATTTTTCTGCATGCTAAAGGGCCTCAGTGCTGCCCCTTATTTGTTGCCGTTACCATTTATTACTTTTACAAAAGAAATGGTTTGATATGCAATCCATAATCCATGATTTGCTTGAGAATTGCCACAGCTCATTCTACCCACTTCTTATTCTTGTTCATTACCTGTTTGTGAAAGTTTTGGATTTGACACACCTTGTGTGATTCTATTTTTAACTTTTCTATCTTTAGAAGTATACAATGGTGTCCTTTAACTTCCATTCTAGATTACATTGCTTGCTAGTTGGTGCTATTTTGCGGCCTTACTTTTGCATGTTGACCTTATATGTTTAACGTGTTTGACAGGTTAGTGCTTATATTCTTGGAGAATACAGCCACCTTTTGGCCAGAAGACCTGGGTGTAGTCCAAAAGAAATATTTGCTATCATTAATGACAAGCTCTCCACAGTATCGTAAGATCAAAGGCTTTAGTGTATCTCTGCTCTTTTCTGTGTGTTTAACCTTAATCTCTCATTTTTATTTGGATAAATATAACTGCTTCCAGACCACCTACTATTGCTATTCTCCTTTCAACATATGCGAAGATTTTGATGCATACACAGCCTCCAGATCCAGAATTACAAGAACAAGTATGGGCGATATTTAGGAAGTGAGATGATATTCTCTTATTCACTTCTGTTCACCCGATAAATATATCTTTTCATTGTCTCAATATTTGTGCCATATTTGATAACTCTTGACTGTAATTTGACATATTCCTCAGATATGAGAGCTATATTGATGTTGAGATACAACAAAGCGCTGTTGAATAGTTTGCATTGAGTAGGAAATGCGCAGCTTTAGTGGACATATTGGCTGAAATGCCTAAATTCCCAGAACGGCAGGTACATAGTCTGCAAGGAAATCTTTATGCATAACTACGCATTGATTATTTTAAAGAGGAAGTTCACAATCACTAAAAGAACATAGTCTATGCTTATTTCTAATGGTCTGCGATCACTTTCTTTAAAATGCATACTAAATCTACCTTTATTTATTGTTGCCAAAACTAGTCGGCTTTGCTGAAGAAAGCTGAAGACACTGAAGTGGACTCTGCAGAACAAAGTGCTATAAAGCTACGTAGTCAACAGCAGGTGTCAAATGCACTGGTAGTAACTGATCAACACCCTCCCAGTGCCTCTGTACCAGTCAGCCAACCTGGACCTGTAAAAGTGCCAAGTCAAAATTTGGTGAAGTTACTTGCACTTCTCTGATTTTTAATATTGCAGATGCGAATTCTTGTTGGGTTCTTACCTAAAGGATTAAATAATATGTGCAGGAAGGAAGTTCTCCTGATCAAGGAATAGCCAAAGTTAGTGGGACTGTTGACAAAATCGATGCACAACCTGTTCCATATGCTGACCTCTTTGGTGATTTATTGTTACCACTTGCTATTGGAGGTCCCCCAGGAACAACTCCTTCAGAAGAGCAAAATCCAATTTCTGGATACGAGGCTACTCCTAATTCAGCAGATGCCTTGGCTTTGAGTACCCTTACTGAAGAGTCAGATGCGATTCAGGTACTAATGTTAAAACTGAATTCTCTTGGTAGCTCCTGGTACTTGATACCATATACGTGTTGGTTTTCTAGCCATTTGTAGTTGTTTTGTTTATATTTTATTTTGATTTGTTTGGCTATATTTTCATGAGAAATCATGGACAACTTGCATCCATCTTAGCATTCCTTGGTTTAGACTGAAAACTAGAAATTATTTGTTTTTAGTTCTTTCTTGAAATTATGTTTCATTTGTTGCAGCCAATCGGCAATGTTGCAGATAGGTTTCATGCTTTGTGCCTGAAAGACAGTGGGGTGCTTTATGAGGACCCATATATCTAGGTCCGCTACTGAGTGTACTTTTATCTGTTCTGATTTGGTTGAAGTGTAATGCTTGCTGGGATTATATATGATTGTTCTTGGTGTGACTGGTTATTAACAGAATAACTTTTGCCATTCCGTTTCCTTTTTATAATTATTATGTTTCTTTTATGGGTTTCTTTCCAGATTGGCTTAAAAGCCAATCTTCCAGTTATGTGCCCAGATAATTTGTTTCTTGCAGTAAAGGACTGGTATTTTTTTTTTCTTTTTTCTTTCACTTAATAGCATAACTCATTGATAAACAGATTATGTGTTCTGATTGAAACTTGTTTTATTCTACAGATGCTCTTTTTCCCCCTTTGCAATCAGTGAAATCATCGGTTTTTTTATATAAAATGTTCCATTGTCTTGATGCAGGAAAATATGACTAGGATGTTGTTAGCAGCAGATGTGCAGGATATTATTAAAAGGCATCAAGCCCAGATTATTACTTCCTTGAAGGATCCTGATATCAGGTAAAGTTTAGGTACTAAGATACTTTGATTTTTTTTACCAGAAAAAAGAGAGCCAGAATTTCATAATAGGAAGCCTTATATGGTGTTCATTTTTCCTCTGCAGCATTAGAAGACGTGCACTTGATTTACTTTATGCCATGTGTGACATTACAAATACAAAAGACATAGTTGAGGAGTTGCTACAGGTACTGATAAAATATTTTTGAATGACAGATTTAATTTTATTCACTTTCTTGGATGGATATAAATTTATGCCTTAGAATATGTTGTATCAATCCTTGGCCGCATTATCAACAATGAGGTAAATGTCTGTTTTTTTCTCAGTATCTCAGTACTGCAGATTTTGCCATGCGTGAAGAGTTGGCGCTAAAGGCTGCCATTCTTGATGAGAAGTTTGCTCCGGACCTATCTTGGTAAGTTTACAACCTTTGTCAATATTCACAATCAAGATACTTTTTTATCAAGCTTGTTGTAGTACATTTTAGTTCCATAGTTTTTCATAGATGTATTTGCATGGATTTGGTATAAAGCATCTTGTCAATAAATTAACATTGTTCTCTTTTCTTTTTTATAATACCTTACAATACCAAGAGTTTGTTCCCTACTTTAGTTTAAGAAAGAAATTATATTAAAAATAAGTCTAGCTTAGATAAGGACATTTAGATGGGTGCAGCAATAAAAGAAAAGCCAAATTAAAAATGAAGGCAGTTTGTAGAATAAAGAGTATTTTTAATTGAATAGTAGATAAGAGGTCATTGGTCAAGATGACTTGACCATGTATGTCGTAGATAAAATGCAGTTGTTCACAACTTGAGAGGTGATTTGAATCAAAGTATCTCAAAGGACAACTAAAAGTTTTAAAATGATTTTGATGGATGCAAACATCAATGATAATCTTGCAAAATATTGAAACTTTAAAGGGGAGACATCAATATAGATAGATGGAGAAGAACTAAGAAAAATACTGGTAGTTAGCCTGGATAATTTTCTGCAAGGGATAATAAATTCTCTATTCTGTGATACCTAATTTCTGGTACTGAAACATTATGGTTGCTTGTTGAGGTGCTGTTATTTGGACCTGAATAGGATTGGATATTATCCGAGCCCACAGTGAAACATAAGTTGGGAGATTCTTTGCAACCTTGAAAAGATGAAAAGAACTTTAGATCTAAGAAATTTCAGTGTAAAGCTTAATATGTTGTTATGTTGGAACTCATTATCAAGGTCAGCCCAAGGTAAAAACTCGAGAATAGCTTTTACTAAGTACTTGGAATTACAGAGCTACACTCACAAGACTGAATAACAAACACACAGGGCTGCCCTCTTTTTTATAGCAGAAGACTTCCATGCAAATCCCTTGTAACTAGGCCATGAGACGTGTAGATCTCCTATAATCAGCTTGCAATAGAGCATGCAAATCTCATCCAGTATTTTCCCGTAGTTACAATATTCAGCCAATCCATTATTATTTCCTTGCCATACTTCACCTAATTTTACTATCTTCAACATGCGAGGCAAGTGATAATCATTATTTGCAATATGGCCTTCTTGATCCATCGCTGGAAAGGCGAAGTGATGTAGAAAGGTGAACCAAGTGTAACTTTTGCTCACCATGTTGAGGAGTGGTGGGTTACTAACTTGTCAGCAAAAACTATTTTTGTCTGGCTCATTAATTTAAATGTATTGCTTGGTAATGTTGAAGTGAGCATTGCTTATTGGAACTGTACATAGAAAAGCTTCTTGTATGAGTTGGAGATGTGGCAAAAATTTAGGAGGGCTGCACCCTTAGAAAGAACTGCATCTGGGGAAGCAAGTGTGCACTTGAAATGAATGTTTGAAATTTTGGTCAAAATTGGAGGTTTTCAATGTGGATATCTGAAAATGGTACTAATTTTTGGAAGTTCTTTAATTTTTAGTTTCTGTTCTTGTTTATTTATTCAGCTCTGAGAGTTCCATACTGTTACATTAAAAAAACAATGGCTAAATAGGGGCAAACTACTTTGATTTTCTTTTATATGCATTTATCTAAGTGTATGAGGAGAGCATATTAAATTTTGGTCTCTGTCATTAGGGATTTCATGAAATTTGTCCAAATTAGGATTCCTAACTTATAACTTGTGTGAATTAATGGTTAGCCTGATATTCTAATCTTTTGATCTAGACACATTGTTTCATGGAATGAAGTTGAAGTTAATATTCTAAAGATCACCTCGCCGCATAATAATTTATATGGTGATGCTGGAGTATGTATCTGTGCATTCTTTTAGACATTTAGGCTCAGAAAATCATTGTGCTTTTGAACTATGAAACTGATTGTGATCTTTTAAAGTAATTCAACCTAGTGATTTGGAGGTGCACCCTGCAAGCACAAAAATGTTGTACCACAGATGATATATCATTTTGCATTTCTAGATTCTTATAGATTTCTTATTTAAATTCTCAATCATCCTTCTCCATGGTTTATTTCTCATCCAGGCCAACTGTCCGGTAACATTTGTTTTTCCTTATAGGTATGTTGATGTTAATCTTCAGCTAATTGATAAAGCAGGGGATTTTGTCAGTGATGACATTTGGTACCGTGTGGTCCAATTTGTTACCAACAATGAGGACTTGCAGGTATTATCAACCTTTTGTTTTTAATTCCTTTATTCTCATCAACTATTTTGTTGCCTTTTCTTCATTTCTGATACTTGTATCTCTGTCAGCCATATGCAGCTGGGAAGGCGAGAGATTACCTTGACAAACCTGCTTTGCATGAGACCATGGTCAAGGTGTTCATCTGATCCTCATATTTTCCCCCCTTTTCTCTTTGACATTTTGATATATTACACTGCTAGGAATGTCTATGTCCTGGCTTTTATGGCATGCTAACTTGATCTTATGTTAATCTTAACATAGCGCAACATTGTTCTTGTGATCTTCTAATTTGCAAGGATTATGAACCTTTCATGGCACTTTGCATTTTTGGGTAACCCAAGAGTTTGCATAACTTGTATCTTCCCCTCACTTTCTGGAGTTTGAATTGTCAAGGGCATGCTATGGAGGTGATATATATGATATGAGCCATAGTTAGTGCATGAGAACAATATTCAGGAAGGCAAACATTTTCTGTTGTTCTATGGAAGTGTTTTAAGATATTGTGCATTTTGTAATGGACTATTGGGAGTGATGATAATAATGTATGTAGGGCTGTGGGGTCTGGATATATATGACAATTCTGAACTGAATTGGTTCAGATGATCTATATGATATTCAAGATCTTTATTCTGATACTTCTATTGGTTCATTTTGGACATCTGAACCCATAATTACAGTTTTGAGATTTTTCTGCATGCTAAAGGGCCTCAGTGCTGCCCCTTATTTGTTGCCGTTACCATTTATTACTTTTACAAAAGAAATGGTTTGATATGCAATCCATAATCCATGATTTGCTTGAGAATTGCCACAGCTCATTCTACCCACTTCTTATTCTTGTTCATTACCTGTTTGTGAAAGTTTTGGATTTGACACACCTTGTGTGATTCTATTTTTAACTTTTCTATCTTTAGAAGTATACAATGGTGTCCTTTAACTTCCATTCTAGATTACATTGCTTGCTAGTTGGTGCTATTTTGCGGCCTTACTTTTGCATGTTGACCTTATATGTTTAACGTGTTTGACAGGTTAGTGCTTATATTCTTGGAGAATACAGCCACCTTTTGGCCAGAAGACCTGGGTGTAGTCCAAAAGAAATATTTGCTATCATTAATGACAAGCTCTCCACAGTATCGTAAGATCAAAGGCTTTAGTGTATCTCTGCTCTTTTCTGTGTGTTTAACCTTAATCTCTCATTTTTATTTGGATAAATATAACTGCTTCCAGACCACCTACTATTGCTATTCTCCTTTCAACATATGCGAAGATTTTGATGCATACACAGCCTCCAGATCCAGAATTACAAGAACAAGTATGGGCGATATTTAGGAAGTGAGATGATATTCTCTTATTCACTTCTGTTCACCCGATAAATATATCTTTTCATTGTCTCAATATTTGTGCCATATTTGATAACTCTTGACTGTAATTTGACATATTCCTCAGATATGAGAGCTATATTGATGTTGAGATACAACAAAGCGCTGTTGAATAGTTTGCATTGAGTAGGAAATGCGCAGCTTTAGTGGACATATTGGCTGAAATGCCTAAATTCCCAGAACGGCAGGTACATAGTCTGCAAGGAAATCTTTATGCATAACTACGCATTGATTATTTTAAAGAGGAAGTTCACAATCACTAAAAGAACATAGTCTATGCTTATTTCTAATGGTCTGCGATCACTTTCTTTAAAATGCATACTAAATCTACCTTTATTTATTGTTGCCAAAACTAGTCGGCTTTGCTGAAGAAAGCTGAAGACACTGAAGTGGACTCTGCAGAACAAAGTGCTATAAAGCTACGTAGTCAACAGCAGGTGTCAAATGCACTGGTAGTAACTGATCAACACCCTCCCAGTGCCTCTGTACCAGTCAGCCAACCTGGACCTGTAAAAGTGCCAAGTCAAAATTTGGTGAAGTTACTTGCACTTCTCTGATTTTTAATATTGCAGATGCGAATTCTTGTTGGGTTCTTACCTAAAGGATTAAATAATATGTGCAGGAAGGAAGTTCTCCTGATCAAGGAATAGCCAAAGTTAGTGGGACTGTTGACAAAATCGATGCACAACCTGTTCCATATGCTGACCTCTTTGGTGATTTATTGTTACCACTTGCTATTGGAGGTCCCCCAGGAACAACTCCTTCAGAAGAGCAAAATCCAATTTCTGGATACGAGGCTACTCCTAATTCAGCAGATGCCTTGGCTTTGAGTACCCTTACTGAAGAGTCAGATGCGATTCAGGTACTAATGTTAAAACTGAATTCTCTTGGTAGCTCCTGGTACTTGATACCATATACGTGTTGGTTTTCTAGCCATTTGTAGTTGTTTTGTTTATATTTTATTTTGATTTGTTTGGCTATATTTTCATGAGAAATCATGGACAACTTGCATCCATCTTAGCATTCCTTGGTTTAGACTGAAAACTAGAAATTATTTGTTTTTAGTTCTTTCTTGAAATTATGTTTCATTTGTTGCAGCCAATCGGCAATGTTGCAGATAGGTTTCATGCTTTGTGCCTGAAAGACAGTGGGGTGCTTTATGAGGACCCATATATCTAGGTCCGCTACTGAGTGTACTTTTATCTGTTCTGATTTGGTTGAAGTGTAATGCTTGCTGGGATTATATATGATTGTTCTTGGTGTGACTGGTTATTAACAGAATAACTTTTGCCATTCCGTTTCCTTTTTATAATTATTATGTTTCTTTTATGGGTTTCTTTCCAGATTGGCTTAAAAGCCAATCTTCCAGTTATGTGCCCAGATAATTTGTTTCTTGCAGTAAAGGACTGGTATTTTTTTTTTCTTTTTTCTTTCACTTAATAGCATAACTCATTGATAAACAGATTATGTGTTCTGATTGAAACTTGTTTTATTCTACAGATGCTCTTTTTCCCCCTTTGCAATCAGTGAAATCATCGGTTTTTTTATATAAAATGTTCCATTGTCTTGATGCAGGAAAATATGACTAGGATGTTGTTAGCAGCAGATGTGCAGGATATTATTAAAAGGCATCAAGCCCAGATTATTACTTCCTTGAAGGATCCTGATATCAGGTAAAGTTTAGGTACTAAGATACTTTGATTTTTTTTACCAGAAAAAAGAGAGCCAGAATTTCATAATAGGAAGCCTTATATGGTGTTCATTTTTCCTCTGCAGCATTAGAAGACGTGCACTTGATTTACTTTATGCCATGTGTGACATTACAAATACAAAAGACATAGTTGAGGAGTTGCTACAGGTACTGATAAAATATTTTTGAATGACAGATTTAATTTTATTCACTTTCTTGGATGGATATAAATTTATGCCTTAGAATATGTTGTATCAATCCTTGGCCGCATTATCAACAATGAGGTAAATGTCTGTTTTTTTCTCAGTATCTCAGTACTGCAGATTTTGCCATGCGTGAAGAGTTGGCGCTAAAGGCTGCCATTCTTGATGAGAAGTTTGCTCCGGACCTATCTTGGTAAGTTTACAACCTTTGTCAATATTCACAATCAAGATACTTTTTTATCAAGCTTGTTGTAGTACATTTTAGTTCCATAGTTTTTCATAGATGTATTTGCATGGATTTGGTATAAAGCATCTTGTCAATAAATTAACATTGTTCTCTTTTCTTTTTTATAATACCTTACAATACCAAGAGTTTGTTCCCTACTTTAGTTTAAGAAAGAAATTATATTAAAAATAAGTCTAGCTTAGATAAGGACATTTAGATGGGTGCAGCAATAAAAGAAAAGCCAAATTAAAAATGAAGGCAGTTTGTAGAATAAAGAGTATTTTTAATTGAATAGTAGATAAGAGGTCATTGGTCAAGATGACTTGACCATGTATGTCGTAGATAAAATGCAGTTGTTCACAACTTGAGAGGTGATTTGAATCAAAGTATCTCAAAGGACAACTAAAAGTTTTAAAATGATTTTGATGGATGCAAACATCAATGATAATCTTGCAAAATATTGAAACTTTAAAGGGGAGACATCAATATAGATAGATGGAGAAGAACTAAGAAAAATACTGGTAGTTAGCCTGGATAATTTTCTGCAAGGGATAATAAATTCTCTATTCTGTGATACCTAATTTCTGGTACTGAAACATTATGGTTGCTTGTTGAGGTGCTGTTATTTGGACCTGAATAGGATTGGATATTATCCGAGCCCACAGTGAAACATAAGTTGGGAGATTCTTTGCAACCTTGAAAAGATGAAAAGAACTTTAGATCTAAGAAATTTCAGTGTAAAGCTTAATATGTTGTTATGTTGGAACTCATTATCAAGGTCAGCCCAAGGTAAAAACTCGAGAATAGCTTTTACTAAGTACTTGGAATTACAGAGCTACACTCACAAGACTGAATAACAAACACACAGGGCTGCCCTCTTTTTTATAGCAGAAGACTTCCATGCAAATCCCTTGTAACTAGGCCATGAGACGTGTAGATCTCCTATAATCAGCTTGCAATAGAGCATGCAAATCTCATCCAGTATTTTCCCGTAGTTACAATATTCAGCCAATCCATTATTATTTCCTTGCCATACTTCACCTAATTTTACTATCTTCAACATGCGAGGCAAGTGATAATCATTATTTGCAATATGGCCTTCTTGATCCATCGCTGGAAAGGCGAAGTGATGTAGAAAGGTGAACCAAGTGTAACTTTTGCTCACCATGTTGAGGAGTGGTGGGTTACTAACTTGTCAGCAAAAACTATTTTTGTCTGGCTCATTAATTTAAATGTATTGCTTGGTAATGTTGAAGTGAGCATTGCTTATTGGAACTGTACATAGAAAAGCTTCTTGTATGAGTTGGAGATGTGGCAAAAATTTAGGAGGGCTGCACCCTTAGAAAGAACTGCATCTGGGGAAGCAAGTGTGCACTTGAAATGAATGTTTGAAATTTTGGTCAAAATTGGAGGTTTTCAATGTGGATATCTGAAAATGGTACTAATTTTTGGAAGTTCTTTAATTTTTAGTTTCTGTTCTTGTTTATTTATTCAGCTCTGAGAGTTCCATACTGTTACATTAAAAAAACAATGGCTAAATAGGGGCAAACTACTTTGATTTTCTTTTATATGCATTTATCTAAGTGTATGAGGAGAGCATATTAAATTTTGGTCTCTGTCATTAGGGATTTCATGAAATTTGTCCAAATTAGGATTCCTAACTTATAACTTGTGTGAATTAATGGTTAGCCTGATATTCTAATCTTTTGATCTAGACACATTGTTTCATGGAATGAAGTTGAAGTTAATATTCTAAAGATCACCTCGCCGCATAATAATTTATATGGTGATGCTGGAGTATGTATCTGTGCATTCTTTTAGACATTTAGGCTCAGAAAATCATTGTGCTTTTGAACTATGAAACTGATTGTGATCTTTTAAAGTAATTCAACCTAGTGATTTGGAGGTGCACCCTGCAAGCACAAAATTGTTGTATCACAGATGATATATCATTTTGCATTTCTAGATTCTTATAGATTTCTTATTTAAATTCTCTATCATCCTTCTCCATGGTTTATTTCTCATCCAGGCCAACTGTCCGGTAACATTTGTTTTTCCTTATAGGTATGTTGATGTTAATCTTCAGCTAATTGATAAAGCAGGGGATTTTGTCAGTGATGACATTTGGTACCGTGTGGTCCAATTTGTTACCAACAACGAGGACTTGCAGGTATTATCAACATTTTGTTTTTAATTCCTTTATTCTCATCAACTATTCTGTTGCCTTTTCTTCATTTCTGATACTTGTATCTCTGTCAGCCATATGCAGCTGGGAAGGCGAGAGATTACCTTGACAAACCTGCTTTGCATGAGACCATGGTCAAGGTGTTCATCTGATCCTCATATTTTCTCCCCTTTTCTCTTTGACATTTTGATATATTACACTGCTAGGAATGTCTATATCCTAGCTTTTATGGCATGCTAACTTGATCTCATGTTAATCTTAACATAGCGCAACATTGTTCTTGTGATCTTCTAATTTGCAAGGATTATGAACCTTTCATGGCACTTAGCATTTTTGGGTAACCCAAGAGTTTGCTTAACTTGTATCTTCCCCTCACTTTCTGGAGTTTGAATTGTCATGGGCATGCTATGGAGATGATATATATGATATGAGCCATAGTTAGTGCATGAGAACAATATTCAGGAAGGCAAACATTTTCTTTTGTTCTATGGAAGTGTTTTAAGATATTGTGCATTTTGTAATGGACTATTGGGAGTGATGATAATAATGTATGTAGGCCTATGGGGTCTGGATATATATGACAATTCTGAATTGAATTGGTTCAGATGATCTATATGATATTCAAGATCTTTATTCTGATACTTCTATTGGTTCATTTTGGACATCTGAACCCATAATTACAGTTTTGAGATTTTTCTGCATGCTAAAGGGCCTCAATGCTGCCCCTTATTTGTTGCCGTTGCCATTTATTACTTTTACAAAAGAAACGGTTTGATATGCAATCCATAATCCATGATTTGCTTGAGAATTGCCACAACTCATTCTACCCACTTCTTATTCTTGTTCATTACCTGTTTGTGAAAGTTTTGGATTTGACACACCTTGTGTGATTCTATTTTTAACTTTTCTATCTTTAGAAGTATACAATGGTGTCCTTTAACTTCCATTCTAGATTACATTGCTTGCTAGTTGGTGCTATTTTGCAGCCTTACTTTTGCATGTTGACCTTATATGTTTAACGTGTTTGACAGGTTAGTGCTTATATTCTTGGAGAATACAGCCACCTTTTGGCCAGAAGACCTGGGTGTAGTCCAAAAGAAATATTTGCTATCATTAATGACAAGCTCTCCACATTATCGTAAGATCAAAGGCTTTAGTGTATCTCTGCTCTTTTCTGTGTGTTTCTTCTTAATCTCTCATTTTTATTTGGATAAATATAACTGCTTCCAGACCACCTACTATTGCTATTCTCCTTTCAACATATGCGAAGATTTTGATGCATACACAGCCTCCAGATCCAGAATTACAAGAACAAGTCTGGGCGATATTTAGGAAGTGAGATGATATTCTCTTATTCACTTCTGTTCACCCTATAAATATATCTTTTCATTGTCTCAATATTTGTTCCATATTTGATAACTCTTGACTGTAATTTGACATATTCCTCAGATATGGTAGCTATATTGATGTTGAGATACAACAAAGAGCTGTTGAATATTTTGCATTTAGTAAGAAAGGCGCAGCTTTAGTAGACATATTGGCTGAAATGCCTAAATTCCCAAAACGGCAGGTACATAGTTTGCAAGGAAATCTTTATGCATAATTACGCATTGATTATTTTAAAGAGGAAGTTCACAATCACTAAAAGAACATAGTCTATGCTTATTTCTAATGGTCTGCGATCACTTTCTTTAAAATGCATACTAAATCTACCTTTATTTATTGTTGCCAAAACTAGTCGGCTTTGCTGAAGAACAAGTCTGGGCGATATTTAGGAAGTGAGATGATATTCTCTTATTCACTTCTGTTCACCCTATAAATATATCTTTTCATTGTCTCAATATTTGTGCCATATTTGATAACTCTTGACTGTAATTTGACATATTCCTCAGATATGGGAGCTATATTGATGTTGAGATACAACAGAGAGCTGTTGAATATTTTGCATTTAGTAGGAAAGGCGCAGCTTTAGTAGACATATTGGCTGAAATGCCTAAATTCCCAGAACGGCAGGTACATAGTCTGCAAGGAAATCTTTATGCATAACTACGCATTGATTATTTTAAAGAGGAAGTTCACAATCACTAAAAGAACACAGTCTATGCTTATTTCTAATGGTCTGCGATCACTTTCTTTAAAATGCATACTAAATCTACCTTTATTTATTGTTGCCAAAACTAGTCGGCTTTGCTGAAGAACAAGTCTGGGCGATATTTAGGAAGTGAGATGATATTCTCTTATTCACTTCTGTTCACCCTATAAATATATCTTTTCATTGTCTCAATATTTGTGCCATATTTGATAACTCTTGACTGTAATTTGACATATTCCTCAGATATGGGAGCTATATTGATGTTGAGATACAACAGAGAGCTGTTGAATATTTTGCATTTAGTAGGAAAGGCGCAGCTTTAGTAGACATATTGGCTGAAATGCCTAAATTCCCAGAACGGCAGGTACATAGTCTGCAAGGAAATCTTTATGCATAACTACGCATTGATTATTTTAAAGAGGAAGTTCACAATCACTAAAAGAACATAGTCTATGCTTATTTCTAATGGTCTGCGATCACTTTCTTTAAAATGCATATTAAATCTACCTTTATTTATTGTTGCCAAAACTAGTCGGCTTTGCTGAAGAACAAGTCTGGGCGATATTTAGGAAGTGAGATGATATTCTCTTATTCACTTCTGTTCACCCTATAAATATATCTTTTCATTGTCTCAATATTTGTGCCATATTTGATAACTCTTGACTGTAATTTGACATATTCCTCAGATATGGGAGCTATATTGATGTTGAGATACAACAGAGAGCTGTTGAATATTTTGCATTTAGTAGGAAATTCGCAGCTTTAGTAGACATATTGGCTGAAATGCCTAAATTCCCAGAACGGCAGGTACATAGTCTGCAAGGAAATCTTTATGCATAACTACACATTGATTATTTTAAAGAGGAAGTTCACAATCACTAAAAGAACATAGTCTATGCTTATTTCTAATGGTCTGCGATCACTTTCTTTAAAATGCATACTAAATCTACCTTTATTTATTGTTGCCAAAACTAGTCGGCTTTGCTGAAGAAAGCTGAAGACACTGAAGTGGACTCTGCAGAACAAAGTGCTATAAAGCTACGTAGTCAACAGCAGATGCCAAATGCACTGGTAGTAACTGATCAACACCCTCCCAGTGCCTCTGTACCAGTCAGCCAACCTGGACCTGTAAAAGTGCCATGTCAAAATTTTGTGAAGTTACTTGCACTTCTCTGATTTTTAATATCGCAGATGTGAATTCTTGTTGGGTTCTTACCTGAAGGATTAAATAATATGTGCAGGAAGGAAGTTCTCCTGATCAAGGAATGGCCAAAGTTAATGGGACTGTTGACAAAATCGATGCACAACCTGTTCCATATGCTGACCTCCTTTGTGATTTATTGGGACCACTTGCTATTGAAGGTCCCCCAGGAACAACTCCTTCAGAAGAGCAAAATCCAATTTCTGGATATGAGGCTGCTCCAAATTCAGCAGATGCCTTGGCTTTGAGTACCCTTACTGAAGAGTCAGATGCGGTTCAGGTACTAATGTTAAAACTGAATTGTCTTGGTAGCTCCTGGTACTTGATACCATATGCGTGTTGGTTTTCTAGCCATTTGTAGTTATTTTGTTTATATTTTATTTTGATACCATATAGTTGATACCATATGCGTGTTGGTACTTGATATTGCCTGCAATCTTGCAAGTTACACAGAAACACCAGAGATATTTTCACTTGATAGATGACTCAAGCAACAAGCTGTTGCCATACTTCATTGCTGTGAGACTTAACTGTCTTTCTGTTATTCATTTTTAGTTATATATGCATTCTTTTTCTTTACTGGGCATAATTTTTCTCTGCAATATTAAAATTTTTGTCCTAAGGTGGCTAATGGAGTAATTGATAAAGTGGTTGTTACTAAAGGGAGTGAAGCTGTTCTTAGGTTAGACATGGATACTTGCATCTTTTGTTTCGATTCCAGAGAAAATAACTGTATTATTTATTTTACTGTTTTTGATGCTTCCTATGAAATATGCTCCATTTTCAATTGGATCACAGCTATAATTTAACTTAAAAGCTGGCTTTCCTTATTTTTAGTATTTATTCCATCACTTAATTATAAATTCTTTTTAACATCTCTAATGGTTGGACTTATTGGTTAGAGCTCGCTATGAATGTTCTTTTTCCTTTTTATTGAGCATTTGGTTTCTTTTATTTTTTAGTTTTGATTGTTTGTAGCTGTGTGACTTCTTCTTTTATTGAGCTGAGTTTTTTTCTTGTTCCGGAGGTGGTTTGATATCTATACAAAACATTGAGTTTATCTCAGTGATATGTTTTTTTCTAATTTGATCTGTATGTTGTTGGCATTTTTAATTTGTAGTTGTTGAAGTTGGTTCATGGTGCTTGTTTACAGTTGGAACTCCCTTTCTTTTGAACCTAGTATCTTCCAATGGAGGTTTCCATATCACTGAACAAAACGTGATCTCATTACTACAAATTGTTCTCTATTTTTTATGTATTTTTTATTGATGTTTTTGTTTATTGATTTTTTTGTTGGATAACATTTGTTGGCTAAATAAAGGGCTGATGGGTTTTATGATTTTTCATTATTGTACATTTTCAAATGCAGGCCTGCATTAGTGACTACCAAGGATGCTAGAGATGCTGTTACATTGTTTCGGTCTCTTGCTCGTTCTACCTTTGACAGCGGCCAACTTGTCCTAATTGCTTGCATGGTGTCTTCTAAAGGGGGTTCATATCACTAAACAAAACTTGATCTTACTACAATAAACTTTTTCTATTTTGATGTACTTATTCATTGTTGGTATTTTGGACTTCAGGTATCTACTTCTCTTTTTTTTGGATCTTATTCTCTATCAAAATCAGGGGTTTGTTAGTTCTAGAACTTGGTTTCTTTCAAAGGGAGTTTATTCTAATCTCTAGGACCTAATATCTTTCAGCCACTTGTTTTAATTAATCTGAAATTTTTGATTTTCCAATCTTTAAGAATTGAGCATTATTGACTATGGTGGTTACACTTGATATGTAGCTTGTAAGTTGGTTTTTTTTTTTAACTATATTTCCTGTTCATTTAGTCGTCTGCATTTCTAAAGCACTTCCTCTTAAAATGGTATTTATGTGGCTTTATATATGCGGTGTAAATACATTGTTGATGCTGGATGTTTATCTTCTTTAAGTCATTTTTGTTTATTGATTTTTTTGTTGGATAACATTTGTTGGCTAAATAAAGGGCTGATGGGTTTTATGATTTTTCATTATTGTACATTTTCAAATGCAGGCCTGCATTAGTGACTACCAAGGATGCTAGAGATGCTGTTACATTGTTTCAGTCTCTTGCTCGTTCTACCTTTGACAGCGGCCAACTTGTCCTAATTGCTTGCATGGGTTATCAAGCTATGAATGAAACAAAACTCCAGGAGTTAAGAAAAAAACACAGGCCTGACGTTATAGCTGCCATGGAGGAAAGGTCCAAAGGGCTTGGTGTTTTGAATGGCTCCAAGGTGCTACCTTGATTTATAGTTGTAAGCATGACCCCGGATCTCTCATGTCCAAAAGGATTGAGTGTGCCCTCTGCAGTTGCTCATCATGCAGTAGTTCTGCTGCATCATAACGTGCAAATTTTGGAATAAAATTTGAAGATGTTTGACCCTCATTGAGATTTTGATGGAATTCTTCATTACCATATACTCTTACTCTTCTTTAGTTGTCCTTTAATTTAGTTTTGCTCAAGTTGGTTGTCAAATGTGAAATGAATTGATTCAATCCACCCCAAAATTTTTTCATTGCCCCAATCTGTTGTAAACTAGATCAAAGTTGTAGATCTTTTGATTGGCATGGTGTTTCCACTTTATCAACTGTAACTTTATAGAGTGTATATAGTGTTGGTGTACTTGCTATTGGTAACAACTTAACAAACTATTGAATGCCTCTAAATGAAGTATTATTTAACAATAAGACATTTAGAGCATGAGTTACCAATATTTGGTTGGAGCTGATTAATGTGAACTAATTCAAATTCTCTTACTTGACCATAATAATTTATCATGTTAAGTGTAGCTCCTTCTCATTTTTTGTTTTAACTATGCACATTTTGCTTAATATAATTAATATCTTTAAATTTTTCTTTGCATGTTTCCTTGTCATTGGTAATCGGATGTTTCCCTTTTTTTAACCTGTGGTGTTATCGCCGTTCATTATTTTGCTAGTTTAGTCTATCATAAATTTGTCTTGCATAATTCTTTTATAAATGTACTATAGTCTTTTTCCCTTATGAGGTTTTGCCTATTGTTTCTTATCCTAAAGGAAACTGCATTTTCAAGCATCCGAGAATGGTTTAGTGATGCAGCCATAGTAAGCAATCCGATCCTGTGGCTTATTGTAGGAATCATATATATGCATGAGGAAGACTATAATGAGGCTTTGAAGCCTACAAACTCTGGGGGTACTATGGAATTGTGAGTGCCAATTGGTGTTTGTCTTTTTCTTAGTGGAGCAGTTGTCTTTAACTTTCTTTTCTATTTAGTTTGAGTGTGTTTTGAATGGCTCCAAGGGTCTTGCTACCTTGCTTTATAGCTGTAAACATGACCCAGGATCTCTCTTGTCCAAAACAGTGCCAGCAGAAAATTTATGTGAGATGCATACAAATGGGGATGCTCACCTTTCTGAGCCTCAGTCTTCAGATAGTTGAGGGTTCTTGAACAGTGAAAAGTGAAATGGTGGATGCTGAATTTGATTCTGTGCCTTATCTTAAAGAACAGGTAAATATTTTATATTGTTACTTTTGCTACTGGATATACCTGGTCACAATAGGTTATATGCTTAGCTAGTGTAACTGAAATATTGAGTGGCTCTTGTAGACAGATATTACATGATTTTGGAATCATCTTAAGAGTTCATATACCGTTTGGTTTTGTAGCATGGATAAGTCCAGACGTATGATCTACTTACGCATCTATTTGTTATAACTAATGTTATGATAGATGCAAAAAAATTTCTAGAGTCAAAACTAAAGTTATTACCAACAAATCAACAATTGTAATCTTTTATTGGCGGATGTTCTTCGGATTTGACTATAGGTGTTTATTAACTTGTTCTTCCAATTTTGGGATTTCTTTGTAGTTGAAGTTGTTGGAGATGTAGAATGCATCTGTGTCTTGTGATTGGGTGATCAGATTATTTTCCTTGTTGGTTATGATGCCCAGTGTAAGTGACCTGGAACAAAGGTTGGTCAATATTACAGACCTTCCTTTCGACCTGCTTGGTTGCTTGACATGATTTTTGTAAGTGCATCTATAATAGCTTCTCCAAATTAACAAACACCATCAATTAGTTTTCCCGTAAAGAACATATGTTCATGACTAATTTTCATTAAACATAATTTTGTATTGGCTATCTCATTAAGAACCTGCTTGGTTGCTTGACATCTTTGATTTTTGTAAGTGCATCTATAATAGCTTCTGCAAATTAATGCGCACCATCAATTAGATTTTCCTTAAAGAACATATGTTAATGACTAATTTTCATTAAATAAAATTTTTTATTAGCTATTTAATTAAGAACCTCTATATATGAAGCATGATATACAGTATTATATATATAGACATATATGCCTATCAAGCCCTTCAAAACAGAAATGAGCATCCATATATATACATATATATGCCAACCAAACCTTGAAAGTTTGGTTTTCTGGATGTTCTTCTGCCCATACTCCTCCATTGGTAACCATCATCATGTGGAGAATAAATGACTTTAGTCCATGAATTCATGCTCTTCCTGGAATTGAAAGAGAAAAGAAATTACAAATAGCAACACATGCAATGTTGTACTCTAGTCTCAATTACTGTATATCCAAGTGCTCCCCCATGAAATATATTCATATATCTATGCTATTAAAAAAAAAAGACAGCAAGACATCAAAGATAATCCTTAAAAAAATTCACAGTTCTTTTTTTAACAAAATCCAGTTGCAGCTGGGAAATCAGGTTCTTCATATGGTATTTATTGCCTGGCAAGGGAGAGAATAGTATATAAAGTGTGTTTGCAGTGTTAGTATGAAGTTCAACAGAGATTTGGTGAGATGTGGTGAGATTTTATGAATGATTGAATGGATGGATGTGTTATAATATCATATACTTTCTTTAACCGAGAAGGATTTAGTTTGGTACAGAGTGGACATTGGAATCTTGGATGGATGATGCGTATAACATAGTGTAGAAGGTGTATTGATTAAGGAATATGAATGAATGATGTTTTGATTTATCTGTAAATAAGTATGGAGTGTAGAGGACTGTGGATATCTGTGACTCATGTGAATGTTCAGTGTTGTTTTGATTTCTCTTTTTTGTAAAAAATTTGGTTCAAAAATGCAATGAATCATGGACAGTAATGAGAGGTTTTGTCACTTGATTTGCTGCATTATGTAGGTAAGCTTATGTGGGTTGCTTCTTTGTAGGATGTTACTTTGTGGATGATCTAAGATGGAAGGGAGCATGAAATGAGATATTTGTTTTGTCTATTTGTGTATTTGACATATTTATGTTTTGCAACTTGGTTTGCTGCGTCATGTAGGTAGGTTATGTAGGTTGCAGAAAGTAATTTGTATAATGCATTGATCTGGTAAAGGCATTGTTTCAGTTTAAGGCAATAACAATAAAACATGTTTACTCAACCTAGATATGACTCCATTGTTAGCAAGGCTTTTGCAATTACCAATGAGTATCAAATGGGGAGTAGGATCCCATATGGAAAATTGTTCATTCTTAATAACTTTTCCTGGACAGATGAGTACTTTTTATTTGTTCACTCTCATTATAACTCTTGTACTGCTTCTGCCAATATTGGTTTCTTTGTTTCCAAATCCAATTATAATATCTCTGTCGCAGGTTGCTTCTCCCGACCTGCGCCTGATATCATTAGTGGAGAATTATTTGCCACGGAGGCTGCCTTGCATTCTGCTCTGGAGATGGATATTTCTATTAAACATGTGCTCACTACCAGCCTTTCCATTATCGGTCTTCTGAACAATTTCAATTCCTTAACCACCTGGCGCTGGAATGAGTTGCTCTCCAACCTTAACTTCCTCTTGGATATGCTCAACAATCCTCGCTTGCTTGTTACCCCAATGAACTGGATGCTCCTGGCTGTCAACCTCGCCTGCCTCGGCACCAAATTTCAATCACTCAATCTTTTCCTGTTTAGTCGTGACCTGCCTTACTGGATCATGAAGATTTTCAGTGCCATTGGCTTCACTTTCTGTAATTAGCCAATCGCTTTATCAGACCTTCCCCCTCTCTTCTCTTTCCCTCTTGTAGTTTTTTAGTATGGTTGTTATTCTCCTGTATTTTTTCTGTTTTCAATAAATAGCTCCTTTTGGAGTTCTTTTAAAAAAAAAAAAAAACAATGAAACATGTTTACTGACACTCACCTTTATTGGTGAAATTTTGGTTTAATTCATAATTTGTTTACTTCAATTAGGCAATAACTTAAAGCTTTTTGCGACCACCAAGGATTCAGAAGAAGGTTGTTGATGGATCTTGTGCTTTCTCAGAATCTGCATGTTTTCTTTTTACCATGTTAGTATTGTTTAAAGAGGGTTTCGTATTACACTTACCTTTACCATGTTACTTATGTATTGTATTATGAACTTCAGAAGAAGAAGATTTTAGTGAATTTTGAGGCGTCGCCCCACAAGTCTGCTCAGGGTTTTGCAATAATTCCTTCAGGATACAACAAAATCCCAAGATTAACTTTGCAGAAAAAGTGATAATCTTCTTTGAGAACATATCTGTATTTAAAGAGGATGAAGAGTTGTGAACAACATCTCTTCATATAAAAAAGAATAATAATAATTTAATTCACAGATTATGCACAGATTGTCATATATGAGCAATGAACTAAGGCTTGTTCCGGGGGATGAGCTCAGGCTGCGATACTCAGGCGATGGTGCCCATCCTGCATGGCAATCTGTGGGCCATGTGGTATGCTTTGTTTTACATATTACCTTATAATGGTCTTGAGTGCAACCCATATTTTTTTCAAATTCAATGAATCCAAACTGTTCCTCCTGCAAGTATCTTAAATGTGAAAGTTTTGACATCTTATAACTTTATCTCTTACTTCTGCCTCTAGATCAAATTAACTGCGTAAGAGGAGGTTGCTCTTGAACTTCGCGCAAGTCAGGTTGCATTGAAACTTGTGGATTTTTTGGTTCTAGCAGAAACATGTTTGATGCTCAGATTATGCTAATATTTTTACCCCCTTTTTCAGGGTGTCCCTGTTGATGTGAATCATGGCTTTAGTGTAGATTTTGTGTGGAAGAGTACTAGTTTTGATCGGATGCAAGGGGCAATGAAAACCTTTGCTGTGGATGAAACCAGTGTCAGTGGGTAAGCTATGAGCTACTTGCGATGCTAATACATTTTGTTGTTAATGACTTGCAGGATAGTGAGTTCATTATGTTGTAATTATTTCTTGTTGTTGTTCCACGTATATAGTGTTTTTTGTACCAAGTAATTGAGAGATTGTATTCCCAGCTTGCTTCTCATATCACTGAATTGTTTAGCCAGTTTTGTAGAACAACACCCCTAGTGTTGTACGTTTCAATTGGTACCCTGGGATTATATTAATAACCTTTACACTTTCTGGCCCTTTTATTCTGCCATAGTTCCCTAATTTCTGTGTTTATTATAATGCTTTCCAACTGTTCTATACTCATAACTGAATTTCAGGTTCCATTTGGAGATATTAGTTATTTATAATTGCTAGATTGCTTATGTAATGCTGATTTTCTTTCTTACAGGTATATATACCATCACTTATTAGGGCATGAAGTTGAACATCAAGTAGTCCGTAATACACTCCCACGGCGTTTTGGTGCCCCTGGCCTTCCTGAATTAAATGCGTCCCAGGTATGATTTGTCCTATTAATTTCAGGTTGTAATTAGTAATGACATGCTCAACATCTTGAAGTGGAGCTGTTTCTGGTTCTCAGTGATGCTTCTTGTTTCTTATGGAGGATTCTCTTTTGCTTTTGCAGCAAATTGGTTAATGTTTTCCCTGTCATACTTGTCTTTAATACCTTGTCATATTTGTGGCTTATTGCTAGTCAAAGATAACATAGACTTTGATTGGCATACTTTAGTTTGATAGTATTTAATAGTATTGCTTTTTTTCATTGTAAAATCATTCATTTTACATATTTTACATGGTTTTAACATTGTATGAGAGTTCACTGTATAAGATATTTGTTGCTTTATGGGTAGGTTTTTGCTGTAAAGAGTGTCCTTCAGAAGCCAATTAGTTTAATACAGGGTCCACCTGGTACAGGGAAAACTGTCACATCTGCATCCATTGTATAGCACATGGCCAAGCAAGGCCAGGAGCAGGTACATAATTTTCTTTTAAATCATATTGCAGCATCCTTTAAGTTATTCATGATTCCATTGTAAATTGGCATTTTGTGCAATTGCAGGTCCTGGTTTGTGCTCCAAGTAATGTTGCAGTTGACTAATTAGCGGGGAAGATAAACACAACTGGATTGAAGGTAAGATATTTGTTTTCTTTGATGGTATATTAAGTTGTCTGCAAACTTATGAGTTTGTCACCATTCAAGTTACAAAATATCGTATCTGGAAAAAAATTTGAAGCTTTATGATTCTGGCTTACCTTTTCATTGTGCTCTTTTCAGGTTGTTTGGCTGTGTGTTAAATCAAGAGAGGCTGTGAGTTCACCTGTTGAGCATCTAACGCTTCACTATCAGGTCTCTTCTGTTTCCTCCTCTTATATTTTCTTCCAGAATTTTAAGTAGTATGAGTTATATATCTAATTTGTATTATATGTGGTTTATCCACTTTAATAAAAAAAAAAATTGTATTATATGGCTCGCTTGCAAGTTCGACATCTTGACACATCTGAAAAGAGTGAACTTCATAAGCTCCAACAACTGAAAGATGAACAAGGTAGCTTATCAATTTTTTTGAACATGTACTTATTGTGAAAATCTGATTTGTCACCATTTTAATTTCTGCAAGCATGCAAATTTGGGCATAACAATCTTAAGACAGTCATGATTTACAACCTACACGCTGATATGAAGCTCGCAGTCATATCTTGTTATTTATCTTGGATGTAGTGTAATGTTATACAATTGTTTGTGGACTATGATCCTCTCCTTAGAAGTTCCTCTATGAAAGTTAATTTTTCTGATTCCTTACTCATTTGTAAAACTGCAACTTCAGAAACTAACTTCTTTAACATACTCATCCATCCAATTATATCTTATTGTTTTTGGCATCAATAAACAATGGTCATTGAAATTAGTCTATAAATTATCAGGGGAACTATCAAGCAGTGACGAGAAAAAGTTTTAAGGCTTTGAAAAGGGCTACTGAAAGAGAGATAATACAAAGTGCTGATGTCATTTGTTGCTCATGTGTTGGTGCTCGAGATCCTCGAATAGCTAACTTCCGGTTCCGACAGGTCTGTAAAAGTTTCATGTCTTGAAATTCCAAAAGCTTTTTATTACTAGGTGAAATTACATTATTTCATTTTTATTGTGTTCCAGGTGCTTATTGATGAGTCTACTCAAGCAACAGATCCCGAATGTCTTATTCCATTAGTGCTCGGGGTCAAACAGGTAGCTGGTGATAGAACTATATTTTAATATATTTTTTCCCCAGATACTCATCAGGTGTTTCTTGTATACCAGGTTGTTCTGGTTGGCGATCATTGCCATCTTGGTCCAGTCATAATGTGCAAAAAAGCAGCTCGTGCTGGATTGGCACAGTCTCTGTCTGAGCGCCTTGTGCTACTTGGGCTGAAGCCATTTAGATTGCAGGTTTGCATTTATATTCTATTGTTTTATTGTTTTAACTTTGGGGGACTGGTATGTCTGAAAGCAAATGGTTCACTCATGCTAGTAAGAAAATGGAAGTTGAATGAGTCATTTTAGTCTAAATTGATATTTGATTTTTGCAAAATTGTACTGAACTCCAGATATTTGATAGCTTCTCTGATGATTATTCCTGTTGCTTGCAAATTATATAATAGAACTATTCAGGGATCTATTTCCTCTGATTTCGTCGTGTGATTTGTTTCTGCTTGCTAATGTGGTTTATTTCAGAAACATACGCTTGGGCTATACAATTTTTTTTTCTTTGTTGTTTTGTGATGTCCTTCAACTAGTTTTGTTTCTTCTTTTTGTGAATGTTAAGACAATCAACCCCTAATTTCTTAACATACTTGAAATTGCAGGTCCAATATCGAATGCATCCTTCTCTTTCTGAGTTTCCTTCAAACAGCTTCTATGAGGGTACTTTACAGAATGGGGTGACAATAAATGAGAGACCATCCACAGGTATATATATATATATATATATATATATGTTTTTATTTTGCTGCAAAAGGTATCACTTATGTTTTCCTGTTATAAGGTGCTGTTGTCATCCCATGTTATTCTACCTTCAATCCACATTCTGTTAAAATGTGTGACTGTTTTTTCACTTCATTCTGTAAAATGCCTGCACTTATTGATGCCGTTCCATTATCTTATCAAGTTCTCCAACTCATAGGAACCGATCTGATTCTCCGAAGAAATTGCTGGATCCTGTTAGAGTTCACACTGAAAACAAACCTGCAAGCACTCTGTTGTTTGTCAAATTGTTGCCATATTAAAGGTTCTATTTATCCCTCGCATAGCTATCAAGTGCCAACTTCAAGCTTTGTATGTATAGCTATACTACTTAGTTACCATGGAACATACTTCATCAAGCTTTGGTCTGCAAAAGCCTGGCTTTATTAAGGTTCTTAGTTATTTAGCTTGAAATTAAGATTTTAAAGTCTTCCAAAATTTCTCTTGTTTTTATTCTTTAGGTAAGACATCCTATATTTATATGATGTTTGTTTATGTTCATCTCACTTTTCATCACTTTTCATCACTTTATTTATATGTCTCGTTTTATGGATATTTTATTCTGACATGAATAATTTATAAAATATATAATAGTTTAATTATATATGAGTACTGTTCCAGCAGGTTCCATATATAATATATAATAATAACATGCATAGGTAACTTGGAAAAAAATTAACAAGCCTGCATTTCTTAGATTCTAAGTTATGATTCACAACAACTTTAACATGCATTAGTCCAGTTCATGACTTAATATCATGTTTTTTTTTTAAATCCTTTCCGTTTAATTAGGAAAGAGTGGTCTGTGTTTCAAGTTATTGCTTTATTTAGGATGGATGTACTTATGATCTGGTTTTTCCAACCAGTAAATTTTAAACAAGTTTGAATGGGCTGTACAGAGTATATAACACATTGAGGGACTACTCCATGTTAGCTGCAGGACATATTTGGTTTCATCAGCTTACCAAGTTATTTCTTTAGAATTTGTTTAGTTCTATTCTTGGTCAGTTTAATCCAAATAGTGACAACATGCAATGCTCGATCTGATGGATCGATCTTAGTTAGACTCAACAATTTGAATGCTTTAATTGGAATTGGATCACAGACTATTTCAAGGAATTCATGAGCTGTGAGAAACATTGTAAATGTAAAGGTTTTATCTGCAGTAAATTAGTTGTTGTTGGTTTTCTTAGCATATATATGCATATAATGCACTGTTATCCCACCGCCAACTCTTTGAAGCAAGGATTGCCAATATTGCTTTGAGATTAATTATTTATTTAGAATTTGTTTAGTTCTAATCTTGGTCAGTTTAATCCAAATAGTGACAACATGCAATGCTCGATCTGATGGATCGATCTTAGTTAGACTCAACAATTTGAATGCTTTATTAATTGGAATTGGATCACAGACTATTTCAAGGAATTCATGAGCTGTGAGAAACATTGTAAATGTAAAAATTTTATCTGCAGTAAATTAGTTGTTGTTGGTTTTCTTAGCATATATATGCATATAATGCACTGTTATCCCACTGCCAACTCTTTGAAGCAAGGATTGCCAATATTGCTTTGAGATTAATTATTTCTTTAGAATTTGTTTAGTTCTAATCTTGGTCAGATTAATCCAAATAGTGACAACATGCAATGCTCGATCTGATGGATCGATCTTAGTTAGACTGAACAATTTGAATGCTTTAATTGAAATTGGATCACAGACTATTTCAAGGAATTCATGAGCTGTGAGAAATCTTGTAAATGTAAAAATTTTATCTGCAGTAAATTTCTGTGGTTTCTCAGAAGTCAGAAACCACAGAAATGTACAGATTTTATCTGCAGAAAAATGCTACCAGTTTTCTCATTCTAAGTCTAATGAAACACACATGAAACATATGCAATACCGTTATCCTTGTTAGAAGGGAGAAGAGAGAGAGAAATGGAACAAGTGTATATGCTTGAACACAATGCATGAGTGACCCTTTGGGTCTACATATAGAACATGATAAGTATACATATACATCTATATACATCTATATACATCTATATGTATACATATATATACAATATAACAATACATCTAACAATCCTATTGCCAGTGCTTGATCAATTTAAACCACAATTTTCATTTTTGCAGGAGAAATTTTAAAGCCGTGTGAGACAGCAATACTGTTTGGCCAGCATTGATCTCTATATATACACATATTCAAACTTCAAATAGCTGCCATTCAGCCTGGTTCGGTAATTTGCTTCATCTCTGTTTTTGCACATTCTTGGTGTTTGTTGAAATGTCTATGATTTTTTTTTCATGAGATGAACATTGTGGAGTAATTGTTGTGTTAGGATTTATGAATCTCGTTTTAGTGTCTGTTTGGTGGTGTTGCGTGTGTGTGATGGCATGATCTTTTTGGTTATCTGTTAATGTGATTTGTTTCTGGATTTTTTTTTTTTGGTGAATTATTTCTTTAGATAGATAGTTTTGATATGCAGAGTAATTTCTTGGTTTTTTACCGAATCATTAAGAGCCATGTGTAATGATGGGTTAATGGAATTGTCATTGAGTTTGTGGCTAAGAAGTTTATTTTGCCTCTGACACTAATCCTGCCATATATTTTTACTTTTGGCATAAAGGCATAAATAATTTTCTTTATTTTAAAAGGAGATTTCTGACATCTTATAAGTGTATAATCATGAGCCATGAGATTAGTGCATCATCACTCTTCTGGTTTCGTCCTTTGTCTCATTTTGCTCCTGATGATTTCTATATTGAATTAAATTTTTGTTAAGAAAGGAGAAAACCTTTGGCAGGGAGGTTGGCAAGAAATTTCTTGTAAAAACACTAGCTCCTGTTAGTTCATAATGTGACTAGTAAATTTTGAATTGCATGGATTACTTGGCATTTTGCACTGAAGGGAGGAGCTGTATGAAATGAAAATTTTGCATATAGTTCAAGAACAGAGATTCTTTGCTTGTAATGAATTACCGTAACGGATGTCAGCTCAATCGGAAAAAATTATTTAAATGCTAGGCAAGTGATACTCCCTTAACATCTTATAGTTTACATTCCTTCTATGTACAAGTTGGATTTATTGATCTGGTCATGTCTAGTTGGTAATGTTTGGAATATATTATGCATGAATGTTATGTTTGGAATTATTTTATAATTTTACATCATGTTAACAACACTTGTGTATCATTCTTTCTCTTGGACTAAGGTGATCTGTTTTTCAGATTTGTTGACAATTTTCATGATCTTTTTCATTCAGTAAAAAGTTTATGATTTTTATTTTTCAGGTCTCAAATGTGATAGATCTTCTTAGACTCTCTTGTTGGAACTGGGTTCTCATTCTCAAATACTCCATAGGGATATGTTGATGGTGATGTCACTTCATCCATTAGAGTGTATGAGTTTCTCAGAAAGGTATTCAATCACATGATCCTCATCCTTTTCTTTTGCATTTGATTGAATGCTCTAGATAGTAATTGAAAATCAAACTTTGTGTTGTGACAGTGGTTAATTGGTCACCGTCAGTTCTTCTCCAATCCTCTGTATATTGTTGGTGATTCATATGCTGGCAAGGTTGTCCCATTCATCACTCACCTGATATCACAAGGTAACCTATCACATCTCAAACCAGTTTTTCTAGTTGATATTTATGTTGTTTGTTCTATCTAAAATGTGATACTATTGATATTTAGGCAATTAATCTGGGACTCAGCTTCCTCTGAATCTCAATGTAGTGATAATCAATTTAGTATTAAAAGAGTCTAACTATATCCTGTTGTAGATTTTTGATAAGGAGAGCTTAACAAAGGAGAGAAAATGTTAGGAAAAACATTCACATTCATTTAGGTTAAGATATGCATATATATCACAAGACACAAGATGATAAGTCAACACAAAACCCAAGACATCAAACTTTTTCAAAAAGCAGATTCCACAAAACAGTAAGCTTCAGTCCTACAGCTAATTCATCTTTTTTTTGTTAGAGAAATTTCAGACTCTAACATATCCTTCATCCGTTTATGTATACCTTCAAAACATCATTCACCTCTTCTAGCGTGATAATGATGTTATTGTTTTAGGGATATTTGATTGGCAACCCAGGAACTGGAGAAGCAATCGATCTGAATTCTCTCATCTCATATGCTCATAATATGGGGATAATTTCTGATGAGTTATGAGGTGATGCATTTCTCTTCTTACATTAAAATCTAGTTCTAGTGTTAAGGTCATGAAGTTCTATGCTAATTAGCTTTGCTCTGGTATATATGTCAATTGTCAACGGTATATATCAAAGATTTGACGAAGAGAAGAACATTATATCTTGCTTCAAACTATTTTAATTTTGCAGTCCACCATTATTTCTTGTGAGGGAGAGGATTATGAAAGTCCTACCAATACTGTGTGCTGAGAAGTTTCGAATTGTGAATAAGGTACTGTTATTCATACTTCACTAAATACACTATACATAATTCCACATGAAAGCTTGAAGTTGTCACCTCTTGACCTTGCAGTTCATTAATGAAATTCATGGCCCCCATATTTTGGAGCCAAAATGTCCACAAGCATCTCCGAACCCAAGGAACTTGGCTGGAGAAAGGAGATTTCTCAAGGATGAGCATGAATTACTGAATTTTTAGTGTTTTAGAGAATTCTGTGTTGTATGAGAACAGATAGTCTCTTGTTAAGAAACTAACTGATCATAATTCTGATTTCAGTCTTACGCTCGCTATTTGTCCTACATTTGGGAAAATACCGATGCCGTGAGAGATGCTTTTCACATCCAGAAGGTACATCAAAGGGAATCTGATATGTGTATCATTTCTGATATTTGTTGCTCACTTGTCATTTATATGAAGCAGGGGACTGTGCCGGAATGGATTAGATGCAACGATTATTTGCGGTGAGCCTATGATCTTCCGAGCAGTGTAAAATACCAGCATAAGCACAAGCCAAGGTTATCGAGCTTGATCGGAATTAACAAGACTAGTGATAGTTTTATTGATCATGCATTTATCTGTATTTGTAGACTGATGTTGTTGTTTGGATTAAAATTCTTCAAAACATGAGAACATATGCCCACAATCTTACATTCACTACTATAAAGGTATGACATACAATAAAGTTTTGACGATAAGAACTTTGGAGTAGTAAAAAAAGAAAAACAAAATAGATGCTAATGCAGAGGTGGTTGTTTGTATTTATTTATGCAGGGTGCTGGTCATACAGGTCTAGAGTACAAAGCAAGGGAGAGCCTGGATATGATTAAAAGATGGCTTTCATATCAACAATGCAAATCACTTACTTGCCATCTCCAACGATCAAACTTCTGAGGATGCTCATAAACAGTAGGTTTTGGATTTTGTTACTGCCAGAGAAAGTTTATATACCACTAATCAAAGCATTTTTTCACCTTGAGTTCTTTTCATATTTTTGTTATATTCATTTTTTGAATGTTCAAATTCCAGGTTTATAGTTATCAATAAAGCAAAAGTAGGTGAACTCAAAATCTGGCAGAGTTTTTTTCTTGTTCCGGAGGTGGTTTGATATCTATACAAAACATTGAGTTTATCTCAGTGATATGTTTTTTCTAATTTGATCTGTATGTTGTTGGCATTTTTAATTTGTAGTTGTTGAAGTTGGTTCATGGTGCTTGTTTACAGTTGGAACTCCCTTTCTTTTGAACCTAGTATCTTCCAATGGAGGTTTCCATATCACTGAACAAAACGTGATCTCATTACTACAAATTGTTCTCTATTTTTTATGTATTTTTTATTGATGTTTTTGAACTTTGGGTTCTAGTTGTAAGTGAGGCAGAAGTTGGTTTTTAGAGCTTGTGTTTTATTGAAATTTAAGGTATCTTAGTTCTAAAATTTGGTGTCTTCTAAAGGGGGTTCATATCACTAAACAAAACTTGATCTTACTACAATAAACTTTTTCTATTTTGATGTACTTATTCATTGTTGGTATTTTGGACTTCAGGTATCTACTTCTCTTTTTTTTGGATCTTATTCTCTATCAAAATCAGGGGTTTGTTAGTTCTAGAACTTGGTTTCTTTCAAAGGGAGTTTATTCTAATCTCTAGGACCTAATATCTTTCAGCCACTTGTTTTAATTAATCTGAAATTTTTGATTTTCCAATCTTTAAGAATTGAGCATTATTGACTATGGTGGTTACACTTGATATGTAGCTTGTAAGTTGGTTTTTTTTTTTAACTATATTTCCTGTTCATTTAGTCGTCTGCATTTCTAAAGCACTTCCTCTTAAAATGGTATTTATGTGGCTTTATATATGCGGTGTAAATACATTGTTGATGCTGGATGTTTATCTTCTTTAAGTCATTTTTGTTTATTGATTTTTTTGTTGGATAACATTTGTTGGCTAAATAAAGGGCTGATGGGTTTTATGATTTTTCATTATTGTACATTTTCAAATGCAGGCCTGCATTAGTGACTACCAAGGATGCTAGAGATGCTGTTACATTGTTTCAGTCTCTTGCTCGTTCTACCTTTGACAGCGGCCAACTTGTCCTAATTGCTTGCATGGGTTATCAAGCTATGAATGAAACAAAACTCCAGGAGTTAAGAAAAAAACACAGGCCTGACGTTATAGCTGCCATGGAGGAAAGGTCCAAAGGGCTTGGTGTTTTGAATGGCTCCAAGGTGCTACCTTGATTTATAGTTGTAAGCATGACCCCCGGATCTCTCTTGTCCAAAAGGATTGCGTGTGCCCTCTGCAGTTGCTCATCATGCAGTAGTTCTGCTGCATCATAACGTGCAAATTCTGGAATAAAATTTGAAGATGTTTGACCCTTATTGAGATTTTGATGGAATTCTTCATTACCATATACTCTTACTCTTCTTTAGTTGTCCTTTAATTTAGTTTTGCTCAAGTTGGTTGTCAAATGTGAAATGAATTGATTCAATCCACCCCAAAATTTTTTCATTGCCCCAATCTGTTGTAAACTTGATCAAAGTTGTAGATCTTTTGATTGGCATGGTGTTTCCACTTTATCAACTGTAACTGTATAGAGTGTATATAGTGTTGGTGTACTTGCTATTGGTAACAATTTAACAAACTATTGAATGCCTCATAATGAAGTATTATTTAACAATAAGACATTTAGAGCATGAGTTACCAATATTTGGTTGGAGCTGATTAATGTGAACTAATTCAAATTCTCTTACTTGACCTTAATAATTTATCATGTTAAGTGTAGCTCCTTCTCATTTTTTGTTTTAACTATGCACATTTTGCTTAATATAATTAATATCTTTAAATTTTTCTTTGCATGTTTCCTTGTCATTGGTAATCGGATGTTTCCCTTTTTTTAACCTGTGGTGTTATCGTCGTTCATTCTTTTGCTAGTTTAGTCTATCATAAATTTGTCTTGCATAATTCTTTTATAAATGTTCTATAGTCTTTTGCCCTTATGAGGTTTTGCCTATTGTTTCTTATCCTAAAGGAAACTGCATTTTCAAGCATCCGAGAATGGTTTAGTGATGCAGCCATAGTAAGCAATCCGATCCTGTGGCTTATTGTAGGAATCATATATATGCATGAGGAAGACTATAATGAGGCTTTGAAGCCTACAAACTCTGGGGGTACTATGGAATTGTAAGTGCCAATTGGTGTTTGTCTTTTTCTTAGTGGAGCAGTTGTCTTTGACTTTCTTTTCTATTTAGTTTGAGTGTGTTTTGAATGGCTCCAAGGGTCTTGCTACCTTGCTTTATAGCTGTAAACATGACCCAGGATCTCTCTTGTCCAAAACAGTGCCAGCAGAAAATTTATGTGAGATGCATACAAATGGGGATGCTCACCTTTCTGAGCCTCAGTCTTCAGATAGTTGAGGGTTCTTGAACAGTGAAAAGTGAAATGGTGGATGCTGAATTTGATTCTGTGCCTTATCTTAAAGAACAGGTAAATATTTTATATTGTTACTTTTGCTACTGGATATACCTGGTCACAATAGGTTATATGCTTAGCTAGTGTAACTGAAATATTGAGTGGCTCTTGTAGACAGATATTACATGATTTTGGAATCATCTTAAGAGTTCATATACTGTTTGGTTTTGTAGCATGGATAAGTCCAGACGTATGATCTACTTACGCATCTATTTGTTATAACTAATGTTATGATAGATGCAAAAAAATTTCTAGAGTCAAAACTAAAGTTATTACCAACAAATCAACAATTGTAATCTTTTATTGGCGGATGTTCTTCGGATTTGACTATAGGTGTTTATTAACTTGTTCTTCCAATTTTGGGATTTCTTTGTAGTTGAAGCTGTTGGAGATGTAGAATGCATCTGTGTCTTGTGATTGGGTGATCAGATTATTTTCCTTGTTGGTTATGATGCCCAGTGTAAGTGACCTGGAACAAAGGTTGGTCAATATTACAGACCTTCCTTTCGACCTGCTTGGTTGCTTGACATGATTTTTGTAAGTGCATCTATAATAGCTTCTCCAAATTAACAAACACCATCAATTAGTTTTCCCGTAAAGAACATATGTTCATGACTAATTTTCATTAAACATAATTTTGTATTGGCTATCTCATTAAGAACCTGCTTGGTTGCTTGACATCTTTGATTTTTGTAAGTGCATCTATAATAGCTTCTGCAAATTAATGCACACCATCAATTAGATTTTCCTTAAAGAACATATGTTAATGACTAATTTTCATTAAATAAAATTTTTTATTAGCTATTTAATTAAGAACCTCTATATATGAAGCATGATATACAGTATTATATATATAGACATATATGCCTATCAAGCCCTTCAAAACAGAAATGAGCATCCATATATATACATATATATGCCAACCAAACCTTGAAAGTTTGGTTTTCTGGATGTTCTTCTGCCCATACTCCTCCATTGGTAACCATCATCATGTGGAGAATAAATGACTTTAGTCCATGAATTCATGCTCTTCGTGGAATTGAAAGAGAAAAGAAATTACAAATAGCCACACATGCAATGTTGTACTCTAGTCTCAATTACTGTATATCCAAGTGCTCCCCCATGAAATATATTCATATATCTATGCTATTAAAAAAAAAAGACAGCAAGACATCAAAGATAATCCTTAAAAAAATTCACAGTTCTTTTTTTAACAAAATCCAGTTGCAGCTGGGAAATCAGGTTCTTCATGTGGTATTTATTGCCTGGCAAGGGAGAGAATAGTATATAAAGTGTGTTTGCAGTGTTAGTATGAAGTTCAACAGAGATTTGGTGAGATGTGGTGAGATTTTATGAATGATTGAATGGATGGATGTGTTATAATATCATATACTTTCTTTAACAGAGAAGGATTTAGTTTGGTACAGAGTGGACATTGGAATCTTGGATGGATGATGTGTATAACATAGTGTAGAAGGTGTATTGATTAAGGAATATGAATGAATGATGTTTTGATTTATCTGTAAATAAGTATGGAGTGTAGAGGACTGTGGATATCTGTGACTCATGTGAATGTTCAGTGTTGTTTTGATTTCTCTTTTTTGTAAAAAATTTGGTTCGAAAATGCAATGAATCATGGACAGCAATGAGTGGTTTTGTCACTTGATTTGCTGCATCATGTAGGTAAGCTTATGTGGGTTGCTTCTTTGTAGGATGTTACTTTGTGGATGATCTAAGATGGAAGGGAGCATGAAATGAGATATTTGTTTTGTCTATTTGTGTATTTGACATATTTATGTTTTGCAACTTGGTTTGCTGCGTCATGTAGGTAGGTTATGTAGGTTGCAGAAAGTAATTTGTATAATGCATTGATCTGGTAAAGGCATTGTTTCAGTTTAAGGCAATAACAATAAAACATGTTTACTCAACCTAGATATGACTCCATTGTTAGCAAGGCTTTTGCAATTACCAATGAGTATCAGATGGGGAGTAGGATCCCATATGGAAAATTGTTCATTCTTAATAACTTATCCTGGACAGATGAGTACTTTTTATTCGTTCATTCTCATTATATATGCATGTATTATTTGATTGTCAAACAAGTCAGACTGGTAATAAATTTGGTAGCAATTGTGACCAACTAGCAAGCTTTAATTAGAGAGGAATGAGTAAATATATGAATGAATGGGTGCAGTACTCTTAATTTCTTGTTGTATATAAAACCCACCAACCATAAGACTTGCAAGCTGTGTGGGGACTATGATATTGATATCAGCCTTATAATTAATTCTGATCATTTTAAGCAGAATCATTAATTAATATTATTACTTATTATTTTGGTCAATGGCATTAAGAAATTGACACAGATTTTGAAGTTGGTGTCAAAACCCACCTAAATTTGTCGGTGTTTTATATATTAATGTTTTGCTGTGCAATAACAAATTAAGAAGATGTACACAGAAAATATTGGTAGGTGATTGCTTGTTTATCATGTTATATAATTATAGAAACTTGTAAGGAAACTCTTGCATGATATGTATGTCATGTTTTGGAATTTTGGAAGTGAAATTTTCTTTGCTGCATTGCTAAAAATCAAAGTTTGATCAAATGTGATGTAGTTTTTCTTTAAGATGAGTCATTCTTGTTTTAATCCTTATTCATGTTTAACATGTGTTATATATTAATTCTAGAATCTTATAAGTTGCCGGGTCTTCATAAACTCTATATACTTAAAACAACTTATGTGGATGATTTCCGCATGATGGCCATTCAACTTATATTACTTTTGTGTGTGTGTGTGATTTCATTAGCATAAGCATGCAAGACAAGGTCAAGGTGCTGTATTTGAATGGTAGTAGTCTCTGAAATTAAAGGCTAATATGAATAGCAAAAGGCACATATATTTTAGCCATGCAAAATAATGATTACTGGTTTAGAAGCTTCAATGCATTGATCTCCATTGATGTAAAAATAAATTGGAAGGCTTTTGCAAAAACAAGGATATACTTATTGTTTTGTTAAAATTTTCATGGCTCTTATACATGATTATAAACAAGCCGATTTAGATTTTGGCTTTTATGATCAGTAAAAGGCTACATTCAGTATTCCTATTCAGTTGCTAATGGATCTGATTTCTAAAAATTTTTGTCGCAGATAAAAGACTTGAAGATACATAATACAATGATAATATTCTAACAAAGTGTGTTCTGGATAAGAGTGTTGGTGCAAAGAAATCAACAAGGTTTGTTCCAATAATAATAATACTTATTATTATTACTATATAATAATAATAAATATTATTATTATTATTATTATTATTATTATTATTATTATTGTAATAAAAATTATTATCCGTTACAATATATATTATTGTTATTATTAACAGTAATAAAACTATTATTAATATATAGTATTGTTATTAATTATAGCTATAATTGTTTATAGTGTTAATATAAGGATAACATTATTATTGTAATAACTATTATTATTATTGTTAATCAAATGTCAAGAATAATTATTGTTACCATGGAGCAAAAATACAATGTTTATAATAATAACAAATAAATTAATATTTGTTATAATGTTATTATAAGGATAACATTAATAATAACGATAAATTAACAATTATTATATAATGATCATAATAACAATTATAATAAACATGTGTTATTATTATTGTTGTTGTCATTATTAATAACCAACAATATATAAACTATTATTATTACAATAGTATTATAATCAACGAATAATAATATTAATTTAAAATAAATAAATATGATAATACTAATAACAATAATAATATATTGTTATTATGTTCCATATAAGTTATTATTAACAAATATTATTGTTATAATAATAATTATAATAATATTTATTATTATTGGTACAATAATAACAATAATTATTATTGTAATAAATTTCATTTATTACAATAATAATAACAATATTGTTATTATATTATTATGGGTACTCGGAAAAAACGGCAATAATAATATTATTGTTATTGAGAAGCACAATAACAATAATAATAATTATTATCAACCGATGATATAATAATAACTATCATTATAATAATAATTATTATTATAACAATAATAATTATTATTATCTCCCGATGATATAATAATAACTATCATTATAATAATAATTATTAACTATCATTATAATAATTATTATTATTATAACAATAATAATTATTATTATTATAACAATAATAATTATTATTATCTCCCGATGATATAATAATAACTATCATTATAATAATTATTATTATTATAACAATAATAATCATTATTGAGAAACACAATAACAATAATAATAATTATTATCACCCGATGATATAATAATAACTATCATTATAATAATAATTATTATTATAACAATAATAATCATTATAATAATAAACACATGTTATTATAATTATTATAACTATCATTATAATAATAATAATTATTATTGTTATTGTTATTATTAACAAATATTATTATAATAACAATAATAATAATATTATTAATAATAATAATATTATTATTATTATAATATTATAAATTATTAAAATAATTAATTAATATTATTATTGTTATGATCACAACAACGAATAATAACTTATAATAATATAAGTACTACTCTCGCATATAATAATAATAACACATGTTTATTATTGAAGGGTTGATAATAATCATAGTACTTTTATTATTGTTATTATAATAACACATAATTAATAATAATATTATAATAACATGTAATTTTTATTACGTTTTTATTATTTTTTAAATAATAAAATTAACATGTGTTATTATTAGTATACGAGTAGTTGGCCAATAATATTATTCGTTTATTATTATTGTTATTATCCGCTATGATGTTCAAATTATTTCTTTTAATAAATTGATATCCGCTAATAATTTTATTATTGTTAATTATAACAATAATATTGTTATCATAATTATTCGTTGAACTTCTCCCTGTTATTGTTATTATAATAATAACAATATTGTTATTATTATTAATATTATTCCTTAAAGGAGAGGGGAATAATTATTGATAACCCTAAAATAAGTTTTATTTATTACCATAATAATAATAATAATAATAATAATAATAATAATAATAATAATAATAATAATATCAATGTGCAGTAACTATAATAATAATATTAGGTGTTATAACAGGTTATAATAATATTATACCATCAATAATAGTAAACTATACAAACTTATTATTATTATCATGTTTATATATTTCATTTAATAATATTAATAATACCAGCACCATGTTAGCTTTTAATAATATAGGGTGTTATAATAATAATAATAATTTAAATAATAATAATAATAGGCTTTATTATTATTATGTGAATAATTGATATTATAATAATAATAATAGTATTGTTATTTATATATTAATTTATTATTATTACCGTAGACAAGGACATACAATGTTTATAAAAATTATTATTATTATTATTATTATTATTATTATTATTATTATTATTATTGATCAACAAATAACAATTTTACATGTGTTATTATAATAATTATAGCACCAGATCCCATCTCAACAATTATTAACAATAATTATCACCCATGAACAATAATACTATTTTTATTATAAGAGTAGTACTATAATACAATATTATTATTACAACCCATCAATTTATAATAATAACATTATAAATTAATTTATATTCAGTTGTTATTATTATTATAGTTATTTAATAACAATAATAATTATTATTAATAAAATCCTTTTTAAAAATAATATTATTATTTTTAAAATTATTATTATTATTATTATTAACAATTAATAATAACAATTAATAATAACAACATATTATTATTATATACTCTCATCAAATAGATTATCCTAGTAAATGATAATGAGTAAATAATTATTATTCATTATTGTTATTATTTCTTATTATTATTATTATTAAATATTTATATAATAATTATTATCTTAATATATTATGATCCGCATATTAACAATTATTAATAGGCTGATCATACAAATAATAACAATAATAATAATAATTTGTTATTATTGTTATTACTAATAACAATAATAACAAATTATCATTTTTAATAATATTATTGTTATTGTTATTATTGTCTTTATTGTTAATAATAAAATTAGTACACCATTGCCCAATAAACCATATTATTATCATTATTAACACATAACAACATATAATAAGAATAAACTATTATTACATAATAGTACTACTCTCATGTGACATTTGTTGCTATCCCATCAGACAAAACAATATTATCATTGTATTGTAACAATATTATAGTACTATTGTTAACATCAAACAATTATTATTGTGTTATAATAATAATAATTAAGATAATCCGCTAACAATAATTATCACAAATTATTATTATTACATAATAATTATTAAATATTATTATTTAGTAATTATTAAATAACAATAATTATTGTTATTTCACGAGCGTTGTAATAAATTGATGGGTTATAATAGCGGCATTAATATTAACAATAATAACTTATTATTGTTGTTATGTGTCAATAATGATAATAATAATTGTATATAATATAATTCATTTCATTATTATTCGTTTTTTATTGTTATTATTGATATTATCACTAGTTATCCCATGATAACTAGTGATAATAATAACAATAATACTAAAATGACTTGTTATTGTATTGTTCATTATTATTATTATAATAATGATAATAATAACAATAATAATATTCATATCTCTCATTTATTTTTTTTGTTTTACTCCTTATAACTCCCATCCTCACACTCCCTCAAAACTAAATTTACTTATGTCCCCTTTGAAGCTTCATGATGAAAAAGAAAGAGGGGTTCCACTACTCTCGACTCACTCTCTCGGCCCTCTTCAATCTTGCTTAGTCTAATCCTAATTGAAGTTGCCACACCTTCAATGGATTACCATGAAATTTATTATTATTATTATTATTATTATTATTATTGAAACGCCTGTGCAATAATAATTATTATCAATTTATTATGATAATAGGATTATTTAATAATTATTGAAGTTAAATATTATAATATTATTATCCGAATTTATAATAATTTTTAATAATAATAATTATTGATAGTATAATATTGTTATAAGAGTAGGGACCTAATATTATTGTTATTATAATAACTATAATATAATAATAATATTATTATTATTATATAATTGTTATTATTTGTTATTATAATTATATTAGAAATAATATAATTATGATAACCATGAGAAACACAATAATTATTGCGAGTAGGGACCTTAAATAATAATTAACAATAATTTGTTAATTATTATTATAATAGCCGTATTATCATTATTGTTCATGTGTCAATAATATCGTATAATATTATTATACGATATTATTATGTTATTGTTTCAATAATAGCAATAACATAATTATTGATATAATTATACGATATTACTCTGCTTGGGGCTTATTATTTATTGACGTGTATTATTATGGGAACAATAATATATCATTGTTATCAATATATGCAATGATTAATTTTATTGTATAATTAATAACATAATTATTGTGATTATATTAATAATAATAATAATAAAGTCAATTATTTTTAAAAATAACATTTCAATATTTTTATTATTAATAGTTATTATTATTATTATTATTATTATTATTATTATTATTATTATTATTATTATTATTATCACTTATTATTGTTATTATTGCTATTATTATTTTTAGCTATAATTATTATTATAGCTAAAAATATTGAGAAAAAATGGATATGGGAAACGAATAAACTATGGACTATTATTATTATTATTATTATTATTATTATTATTATTGGTATGATCCGAAGTGATGGGGCTTCTCCAACGACGGATGTTAGCGGATAAGATCGCGTCCTCCGCTTCACCGTAGAACTTCAATTATGTTACCATAATTTTATCATGCAATATTATTATTTATTATTGTTATTATTATATTATTGTTATTAATGATAACAATAATAGTCTTATTAACGAATAATAATAGTGATTATTATTATAATCCCTGGAATAATAATCCACAACCCTAAATAATAATAACAATAATAATAATAATAATAATAATAATAATAATAATAACAACACGAGGACTTGGTATGATCGCACCAGTGCTTTAGTGCTGGTATGATCGCATCCGATGGAGATGCACAGGTGTTGCAATAAATTGATGGGTTACAATAGCAGACAAGGCCAAGATAGATCGATGATCTGCAGTGATGGGGCTTTTCCAATGGCGGATGTTAGCAGATAGGACCGCGTCCTCTGCGTTGAAGCGGAGGACGATAATAATATTATTCGTTAGCAGATAATAATAAAAAGGAGAGGGGGTTTACAAATAATAAATCACTCCGTTTGATAATTATAATAATTATTAAACGGAGTTATTGTGTTGAATAATATTTATATACAAATTATATAAATATTATTAACTTCGGAGTAATAATTTATAAATAATAATTATTATCGTTATTATTATATTAACGATACAATAATAATATAGCGGATAATTATTACATAATATACAAAAATTGTATATTGTGTAATAAATTATTGTTATAATAACAATATGGGAAATGTTAATTGATATATTATTAATAATATTACTTTATGTAATAATAGGGGTTATCACAATAATAATTATTAGTAAAAATTATTCGTTGATAATAATCATTATTATAATGATTATTATCCGTGAATTGATGTTAATAATGCACTATTATTAACACATGATAATTATTAACATTATTAATATTGTCTTTATTGTTATTATTCTTGACAATAACAATAATAAGTAACATAATAATATCGACCAAGCACGCTTATACGATATTATAATAATATTATAATAGTTATAATATTATTATTAACAAAAATATTATTATGTTAATATATGTTATATTAACAAATAATATAATATATTATTATATTAACAATAATAATTTGATTATTATTATTATTATTAACTTATTAATTATTGTTATAATTATATTATTATTATAACATTACAATAAAAGTATTAATAATATTGACAATAATACAATATTAATAATAATTATTGTTAATAATAATAAGGGCCATAATTTGTTATTATTAATTTATTACATAATAGTACTACTCTTATCAGAATAATGCACAATAATTATTATTAATATCAATAATAATAATAATAATAATAATAATAATAATAATAATATATTGTACCTGAATATTATATATTAATATATGTTCTATATATATATATATATATAATGCTATTGTTATTATATTAATAATAATAATAATAATAATGCTTAACTATCTTGGCCTTGTCTGCTGTTATAACCGATCAATTTATTGTAATTACTGTACATATCCATCGGGTGCGATCAATAATTTAGTGCTGGTATGATTAATAATAAAATCCTAGATGTGAAAATAGGCATAATTCATCAATGAAAAAGGTATACTAAATCATAAATCGAGTTCGGGTTGGACTTCCATAGATAATATAGACGGTATTTTAAGAATAATAATAAGAATAATAATAAGAAAAACGATAATAAAACTCCGCTAACAACAATAAATGAACGATGACAAGGCGTTTATTATTGCTATTGGTATCCTCAATTATTATTATTATTATTATTATTATTATTTATTTATTGTTATTGTTATTGTTGTTGTTGTTATTATTATTATTATTATTGTTATTAGGGAAAATTACTATTCACCCGTCGGGAATTGCAAAACTTCCCAGACAGCCCCTGCAAGTTTGTAATACCCCAGAAAGCCCTTCTGTTAGTATTTGAATTCCTTTTTCCCCCCTGTCGTTCATTTGTACACGGTCTATGTTGTGAAATTCCGTGTGTACCCTTGTAAATGGTGGGAAGAAAACCGCCCAGTCACATCATGTTAAAACATTTTTTATTTGGCTTTTGTCAATCTTTTTCATTTCTTCTTGCGTTGATTTTTCTGAAACAAAGTTTGGAAGACTCATCGTGCGAGAGAGTAACAATCTTTTGCATTCTTTTGAAATCCGCCGGTTGGCCGATAAAGTGAGATAAGGTGAGAATGTCTTCCTTTCCATCACTTTGATCATCCTTTAAGAGAGAGTACCAACTTATATTTATTTATATGCAGGTTTTTAATGGAGAGTTTTTGTGCAATTGCAAGATGCAACGGGGAGGGACGAGTGCTAGTGTTCACGGCACAGACTTGTTGGGATTCAATCTTAGCGGAGATATGTGACCGATGGGGTCTTGATGTTTCCCATGTTAGGGTGAAGTTTATCACACCCAATGGACATAAAATGATTTGTCCAATAGAAAATGAGGTTGACTTCCAGCGCATGTGTCATGTATACTCACTCTTCAAATGCGCTGCAGTCGATCTCGTTGTTGAGACAGATGATGTGCCATTGTCGCATCATAGTCAAAACGAGTTCTTGTCATTATAAAGTTCTTATCCTTTATCTTTACTCTTAAAGTCATATGTGTTCGCCTAATTATTATAGTTACCATTTAATTATTATATTTTTACCTTAAGTATTCCATTTTTCATTTAAACAAATAAGTTCCCGTTTTAAACCAATAAGTTATGCTTGGTTAACCGGTCTCATCCCAGTTCTCGTTTAAACACATATTTTATCGTTTAAACAATTGTGTCTATGTTTAACTTATTATGTTTTCGTTTAAATATGCATGTTTCAAGTGAACTTATTTTGTTTTTGATTATGTTACTGATGTTTTCCACTTAACTGAAGTGTTGGCAGGACTTCTGATTCTACCAGCGCACCTGTTCCATCTCATGGCAACCCGGACAGTGCAGCATGCCTTCTGTCCTCCTCGGATCATCCCGAAGTGTTGTCATTGGATATCGGACAACATTTCGTAGACGTTGAACATTTCAGAGACGTGCATCGAAATTTTGCAATCAAGAGGAATTTTGACTTCAAATTCGCAAAGAATGAAAAACACAGAGTGACTGTAGAATGCACTGCCGTTGGTTGTGGCTGGCGCCTTCATGCATAAAAAGAATACAATAAAAATACGTTCAGAATAAAGATAATGCACCCTTCACACACTTACGGTGGTGGAATTGGCTTGGCGTTACATCTGAAAACGTCGAAAAAATGGGTAAGCGCACGAGTGATTGATAAGCTTAAAGGCCAGCCATTGTACAGGCCTATCGACATTCAGAAGGACATGTTACGGGAACACAGTGTCCACATTCCATACAAGCAAGCTTGGTTGGGTAAAGAGCGTGCCCGGGTGATCCTCGATGGCACCGACGTCTCTAGCTATGATCTGTTGCTCTAGTACATGGATAAGGTGGCTGAGACAAATCCCGGCAGCATTGCGATTGTAGAAAGAGACGGTGAGTGTTTTAAATGTGCATTCTTCTCGTTCCGTACGTGTATCATGGGATTCAAGCGGGGTTGCAGGCCACTGCTGTTTGTCGACGGTACCCATCTTCTTGGAAAATATCATGGTACGCTGCTGGGCGCCACAGGCAAAGATGGAAACAATGGGTTTTTCCACTTGGCCTTCGATATCGTCGACAACGAGACAGATGCAAATTGGACGTGGTTCATTTCCAAGTTAGGTGATGCGTTATACGGTGACGACGATTATGAAGAGATTATTACATTTGTGTCGGACAGGTTAAGGGGCTTGTGAACGCCATTGCAAGGGTCTTCCCCTCTTCCCCACATGCATATTGCCTTCGGCACTTGGAGGCCAATTTTATAAAAGCCAATTGAGGACTTGGGAAGGCATTAAAGGAGGAGTGCTGGTCCATATGCTTTCGTATTGCGTGGGCATGGCTAAAGAATTTGATGATACGGTGAATAAATTGCGGGCCACATCACCAAAAGTGCATCGCTGGTTGCTTCAAAAGTCAGATTTGTCACATTGGTGTAATATTTGTTCAAAGGTCAACGTTGGGGCAATATGTATTCAAATGTCGCAGAGTCCTTCAATGCGTGGATAAAAGAAGCTCGCCATTTACCCGTGACGAGAATGGCCGGCTCCATACGGTATTTGAATGTTTGATTTTCAATCTGTTTAAACATCTTTGTCACTCTTTAACTACGTTTACTTTATGTTTGCCTATAATGGTTTCTGTTTAACTACATTTGTTCGTTTTTAATTATAATTGTTTTCGTTTGACTATCTATTTTATGTTTAAATATTCTTGGCTTACCTTAACAATCAATTATAATTTGTTATTATACAGGTTCAAATTAATGCGGATGTTATGCACCCGTCGTGAGCAAACGAACAAATGGGAAACCTACTTATGCCCCGATATACATAAGAAGGTAGACGAACTGGTTGCGGAAAGCCGAAATCTTTATGTTGGTCGTTGTGTCGATGATCGTTATGATGTCCTTGACCATTGCAACAACTTCGTCGATGTATCGGGTAGAACATGCCATGACGTAGGTGGAAAATTTATGGTATCCCGTGCACACATGCTTGCGCTGTAATAATGCAGACAGATACCAACGTTCATCAATTTATTAGCGGCTACTTCACCATGGAGACATACAAACTTGCGTATAGGGAAGCTATTTTCCCTATACCAGATGATGACAAACCTACAGACGACAATCGAGAACTCCATCTGTGTCCGCCTGTTACGAGAAGGCAACCTGGGCGACCTAGACGGAAGAGGATCGAGTTGCAAGTGTCTGAGGTCCGTGAGTTACGGTGTAGCCGCTGCCACACGTCCGAACATAATCGTAGATCTTGTAATGAACCTGTCGCCGACTAGGCATTGTAAATAAACACCTATTTTAACCAAAAGTAGTATATTTATGTCTATATTTTTTATATTTACACAGTAACGGTTTTTTTAAACATAAACATATTATTTTAATGAGTAACAATGTTTATTAAATGGAGACGTCAATATTTAAATGGTGTAAGTTAAAGTTAAATTGAAAACTTTATTTTTAAAGGATAACATAGAAATGTAATACATATAATAACAAAGCGTAGTTGTCCGGTCAAAATTGATCGACCATTGGAATTCTCATTCAAAGACATTTAATGTATCTCCTGAATTCAAGTAGCCATGCCAAGTTGAACGAACCTTCCATTTCCCGTCTACTCTATAAATTGCCTTCGAGTGGAGTGATAAGTGCTCCTGTTATAGTAACGCAAAGCGTTATTATCTTGCAATGAGCATTAATTTAATCAGATTTTATCACTAAAAAGTGTGCATTTGTTTACTTTTGTGTATTGCAGGGTTGTGAAGATAAAGTGAAGGAAAGGAACGAAGTTAGATCGTGTTCACCATTTTTGGGAAGATTCTTGGACTAAGCAAGGAGCATTAGTAGAGACTTGTGAGTGTGTGCCAACCTCCTTTGGAGGGGCACAAAGGCAGTCACATTCACAATAAGTCTAACTCATGCTAACAAGAAGAACTTCACCAATTAGGAGATTTGAAGCAATCGGCATGATCTACCGTTCATTGTGTGCCCAATTCAACGGCCTCAATGAAGAATGACGAATTCGGGAGCGTTTCGGGACAATTACTGCAGCAAGTCACTGCAGCAAAATACTATAGCAAGCTATTGTTCATTGACACGACCCCTTGCGTGTATCCCGCAAGTGCACGGCTTGTCGAAGTAATAAAATTTACCCCGGTGAGTGGGTAGTCGAATCCACAGGGAATAGGGAGTTAGAATACGAGATTTCACTATTTAAGCTATGTGGAGTATGGAAAAATAAGAATAGAATCAATGAGTGACTTATGGAAGCAATTATAATAAAAGACAAGAAATTGAATAGAAAGATGGAAGATAAGAAAGTGCAAGTAAAAGAAAATAGAGAGGATCTAGCAATGGATGAAGTGGGGTATCCGGACAAGCTACCTCTAGGATCTATTCTTCTAGTGAAAGACGATGCTATTATACTTTCCTATTGATGTCAATTGAGTCGAGAAAATCCTTAGATACACGGTCCCAAACCTAAGGACAACCATGACTAACCCCAACATTATGCCCCGGTATTAGGATTCACGTCAACCCTTCACTCCGTCGCTGGCACGACTAAGCCCCAGGGGAGTATATCTACCTAAACCTCAAACTACGTGGGATTGCTTTAAGTTCTAAGGACTCCTAGTGGTAAAACCTGTTCCTATGTGTAGTTCTAGCCCTTTGGTCCAGGTAGAAGAACCCTAGTCTAGATTAAGCCCCAGTGCGTAGGATTCACTTCAACCCTTTACTCTGTTACTTGTGTAACTAAGCCCCAGGGAGTTTATCTACCTAGCACTTCACTCTATCTCGACCGCTAAGAAATCAAGGAAACGGAGGTAGGGAGAAACCACATCGGAAGGGAAAGGGGACGCTTCGCTACCTCACGACTCACCCTCTCAACCCTCTTCGATCTTAAGTAGTCTAATCCTATAGGAGTTGTCACACCTCCAAATGACAACCTAGATTGTTCTCAACCCTAGTGTCACGTCTAAAGGAAAACATTAACAAGATGAAATTAAGATCGAAACTCAATTTTTATTCATCAATAATGGAAAAGCATAATAACAATGTCAAAGAAACATAATAACCATAGAGTTTACAAGTCCGAATACCCACAAGGGGTTTAGCTCCTCATGGAGTTATATATGTTTATCAAAATATGAAAGAAAGCACAAAGTAAAGACATCGATGAAAACCACCTTGCGTATGGTGTGGCCGTGGTCCTGTGCGGGCGCCGGACGTCGGTGACGATGCCGATGACGGGATCTAAACCTCCACGAAATCCTCTCGAAAACCCTAGCCGCACTCTCCAAAAGTTCGGGAGAAAGATAGGTCAAAAGATATTTTAAAAGTCTCCAAAATCGCTCTTTATATTGTTGAGTGCGGCTTTAAAAATCGGACTTATCGGGACTTCACACGGCCGTGTGGAATTTCCACACGGCCTTATGAAGTTTCTGGCTTGCCAGAAAATTAATTCAAATGGGCGTGTGGAATTTCCACACGTTCGTGTGAATTCTCTGGAATTCTGAATTTCGGCTGAAGATGAACAGTAGCTTGCTACAATATTTTTTGCTGCAATACTTGCTACAGTAATTGTCCCGAAACGCTCCCGAATTCTTCGTTCTTCATTGAGGCCGTTGAATTGGGCACACAATCAACGGTAGATCTTGCCGATTGCTTCAAATCTCCTAATTGGTGAAGTTCTCCTTGTTAGCATGAGTTAGACTTATTGTGAATGTGACTGCCTTTGTGCCCCTCCAAAGGAGGTTGGCACACACTCACAAGTCTCTACTCATGCCGTGCTCCTTGCTTAGTCCAAGAATCTTTCCAACAATGGCGAACACGATCTAACTTCGTTCCTTTCCTTCACTTTATCTTCACAACCCTGCAATACACAAAAGTAAACAAATGCACACTTTTTAGTGATAAAATCTGATTAAATTAATGCTCATTGCAAGATAATAACGCTTTGCATTACTATAACACGAGCACTTATCATTCATCTTCGTCCGAAATTCAGAATTCCAGAGAATTCACACGGGCGTGTGGAAATTCCACACGGGCATGTGAATTAATTTTCCAGCAAGCCAGAAACTTCACATGCCCATGTGTAAATTCCACACGGCCATGTGAAGTCCCGATAAGTCAGATTTTTAAAGCCGCACTCAACAATATAAAGAGCGATTTTGGAGACTTTTAAAATATCTTTTGACCTATCTTTCTCCCCAACTTCTGGAGAGTGCGGCTAGGGTATTGGAGAGGATTTCATGGAGGTTTAGGGCGCGTCATTAGCATCGTCACCGACGTCCGGCGGCAGCACAAGACCACGGCCACACCATACGCAAGGTGGTTTTCATCGATGTCTTTACTTTGTGCTTTCTTTCATATTTTGATCAACATGTATAGCTCCATGAGGAGCTAAACCCCTTGTGGGTATTCGGACTTGTAAACTCTAGGGTTATTATGTTTCTTTGACATTGTTATTATGCTTTTCCATTATTGATGAATAAAAATTAATTTTCGATCTTAATTTCATCTTGTTAATGTTTTACTTTAGACGTGACACTAAGGTTGAGAACAATCTAGGTTGTCCTTTGGAGGTGTGACAACTCCTATAGGATTAGACTACTTAAGATCGAAGAGGGTTGAGAGGGTAAGTCATGAGGTAGCGAAGCGTCCCCTTTCCCTTCCGATGTGGTTTCTCCCTACCTCCGTTTCCTTGATTTCTTAGCGGTCGAGATAGAGTGAAGTGCTAGGTAGATAAACTCTCTGGGGCTTAGTTACACAAGTAACAGAGTGAAGGGTTGAAGTGAATCCTACGCACTGGGTCTTAATCGAGACTAGGGTTCTTCCACCTGGACCAAAGGGTTAGAACTACACATAGGAACAGGTTTTACCACTAGGAGTCCCTAGAACTTAATGTAATCCTGCGTAGTGTGAGGTTTAGGTAGATATTCACATAGAGTGAAGGGTCCATGTGAATCCTAATACCGGGGCATAATGATGGGGTTAGTCACGGTTGTCCTTTGGTTTGGGACCGTGAGTCTAAGGATTTCCTCGACTCAATTAAACATCAATAGGAAAGTATAATAGCATAGTCTTGCACTATAATCATAGATCCTAGAGGTAGCTTGTCCGGATACCCCACTTCATCCATTGCTAGATCCTCTCTATTTTCTTTTACTTGCAGTTTCTTATCTTCCATCTTTCTATTCAATTTCTTGTCTTTTATTATATTTGCTTCCATATTCACTTATCGATTCTATTCTTATCTTTCCATACTCCACATAGCTTAAATAGTGAAATCTCATATTCTAACTCCCTATTCCCTGTGGATTCGACTACCCACTCACTGGGGTTAATTTTATTACTTCGACAAATCGGTGCACTTGCGGGATACAAGCAAGGGGTCGTGTCAGTTATTAGATTATAAAGTTAAAAAAATAATTGATGCCACATCTGCTCGACCAGGGGATCCCCTGGACACATCCACGCAATGTAATCGGAGGATCCTTCGAGATCAGAGAATCCGCAGGTGGTTGTTCAACTTGTAAAAAAATGTATTTGGTTTACAATTTGAACAACCCCATGCGAAGCCTCTAATTTCCAAGATTCCAACGATTACATTGCTGGGAAACATCCAGGACATCCCCTGTTCAATCAGATATCCCATTAATTATTTTAAAACTTTATAAAGGTTTCTATAGATATGACATGTTTTGGATGCAGTTGGTGGATGATATTTGAAGATGAAGATGAACTTTCCAGCTTGAAATGATTCCAATAAAAGTGCTCCTCAAATTCTTTGCATGACGTATTGGGGGAGCACTTCGATTGGAATCATTTCAAGCTGGAAGGTTCATCTTCGTCGGTTTTCCCCACCCCAGCTTGGAATCATCTCAAATTCCTGGCCAGGTTGAAGTTTAAATGGAACCATTTAAAATTACATATTTACACTTATAGTTATACAGAAATGGGTTTGTTTAAACATTAATACATTTAGTTAAACAGATTATTTCAAAACTATAACTCAAGTGGGTTTCCCCACCCCAGTCGAGGACTCGCCTCAAGTGGGTGCAACTGTCAGCGAGTTGGCATTGTAAATACACACTTGTTTAACTAAATGTAAACCTGTTTACGTGTCCTTGTTTATTATGTAATCAGTTATTCTCGTATTTGCAATAAACATATTTCATTTCAAGTGTAAAACTGCCTCTACGTTTGATATTTAAACAGAAACGGTTTTTTTAAACATAAACATATTATTGTTAAGGACTGAAATGCAGATAGTACAATGGCCAGGTTGAAGTTTAAATGGAACCATTTAAAATTACATATATACACTTATAGTTATACAGAAATAAGTTTGTTTAAACATTAATATATTTAGTTAAACAGAATATTTCAAAACAATAACTCAAGTCCGTTTCCCCACCCCAGTCGAAGACTCGCCTCTTTCTATGATTCTGGTTCTTCGACCTTCAATAAGTATGCGGGCAACATACTTTAATCGTAAATATGGTACATCCTTTCGAGGAAGGCGTAGCTTGTCACCTTCGAGTATTTGCTCGATAAATCGCATCACATAAACGGCGTAGTCGGCACTTCCTCGTCTCTGTCGTGGGGTATCACCGTCGTGAATTAGCGGGTACATTATAGTCACCGACTCGCACAACTCCATATCCAGACAATAGTCAAATAGTCTCCTCTGTTGAGATATACAACCTGATGTTATTAAAATACTGTTCATGAACCGGTGAATGACTGAGGAACTTAACATTTCAAACGCGTCTCTGTCGTACTCATCACTTTGGCATGGCGAATAATGCCTGTATTCCTGTTTGTCATTGTCAAGCACCACCACATGGAAGTGCCCATTCATGATTATTGGGCAGATAACAATATCAACTTCATGCAGGTTTCGCGCGGCGTCTCTGATTATAGTGATCGTCGACTCGCACGCGTCAGGTTGCTTGGTCATAAACAGTGCCAGTGGACGTTTGATAGAGGTGCGCTTCTTATAAGGGTATGGTACCCTCTTCAGGGACTGTTGAATTATGCATACGAACGCGTCCATCACATCGTCGAGCACCATTTCCTTCCCTTCAAGCAGAATGAATAGTTATCTTCGTGTAGTGCTGACAAATGCATTAGTCCAAACGACAGTGCTGCAGTTAAACGGTAACAGATATAGTTAGACAATGACACAAATAATTAAATGTTGAACGATCATGTTAAACATTAAAGTGTAATGGTAAAGGGTAATGTTAATGTCTAAAGGAAGACGTGAAAACATAACTGGTAAAATAATATTTAAACATCCCATGTAAAAACTTCATACATACTCGTCAATGTAGCAGTTGACGAAGATCGTTATTAACTCTTGCTCGAATATGTCGAGACACGAGGACCCGGGGTATTTTTTTTGCTCTGGAATGAAGTCGTGTCATACCTGTTTGTATGGTTCATTGTTGCTATTATCTGTCTGTGATGCGGTGACCACAACATCGTTCCCCAGATTTCTGTCTGTCTGCGATGCTGCTATTATCTCCTCGGCAGCCTGCGGAGAGAGATGCTTTGTTCTTTTTTTTCGCACGTCTTTTCAAATGTGACCGTCTTCGAATGGAGACCCCAATAACCTCATCATCGTCAAATTCTGAGCTCATCTCACTGAAGGCCCCAGCATTCACTGGGGCTACCTCCGGTGCATCATAACCGGGAACTTCATTTGTTTGTATGGATGGCGCATTCGATTGTGACTGTCCTTCCATTACCTCAACCAGAGCAACAAGCTGAGGGAACTCGGTTGTCAATAACTGGTATGCCTACAGCAGACGTGCGGTGACATCGTCGCTTCGTGCCGTTGGGTGGCTGCCGAGGTCGGGGGGGGGGTGGGGTGGGGGGGGCAATCGACGTCAAGGGGGGTGATAAGTGCTTGTGTTATAGTAACGTGAAGCGTTATTATCTTACAATGAACATATTTTTTATCAGATTTTATCACTAAATGGTGTGCATTTGTGTATTCTTATGCATTGTAGGTTTGTGGAGCTAATTTGGAGAAGAAGAGCAAAGTTAGATCGTCTTCGCCGTTGTTGGGAAGTTTTCGGACCGAGCAAGGAACAAGGCACGAGCCTAGACTTGTGAGTGTGTGCCAACCTCCTTTGGAGGGGCACAAAGGCAGTCACATTCACAACAAGTCTAACTCGTGTAGCTTAGGAGAACTTCACCAAGAAGGAAACTTGAAGCAATTGGCATGATCTACCATTGATTGTGGGCCCAATTCAATGGCCTCGATGAAGAACAACGGATTCGGGAGCATTTCGGCGAGTTACTGCAGCAGCACTGCAGCTTGTTATTGTAGTAAAACACTGTAGCAAGCTATTGTTCACTTTCTGCCGAAAATCAGGATTCCAGAGAGTTCACACGGGCGTGTGGAAATTCCACACGGCCGTGTGAATTAATTTTTCAGTAACCCAGAAACTTCACACGGGCGTGTGGAAATTCCACACGGCCGTGTGAAGTTCCGATAAGTCCAATTTTAAAGCCGCGACTCAACATTATAAAAGCCCGATTTGGAGCCTTTTGGGATATCATTTGACCTAACTTTCTCCCCAACTTCTGGAGAGTGCGGCTAGGGTTTCAGAGAGGACTTCGTGGAGGTTCGGAGCGCGTCATCGACGTTCGGCGGCCGCACAAGACCATGACCACTCCATACGCAAGGGGGTTTTTCATCATTGTCTTTAATTTGTGCTTTCTTTCATATTTTGATGAACATGTATAGCTCCATGAGGAGCTAAACCCCTTGTGAGTATTTAGACTTAGGATTATTGTGTTTCTATGACATTGCTATTATGCTTTTCCATTATTGATGAATAAATTCGAGTTTCAATTTTAATTATCTCTTTCAATTGTTTTCCCTAAGCCGTGACACTAGGGTTGAGAACAATCTAGGTTGTCCTTTGGAGGTGTGATAACTCCTATAGGATTAGACTACTTAAGATTGAAGAGGGTTGAGAGGGTGAGTCGTGAGGTAGCGAAGCGTCCCCTTTCCCCTCCGGTGTGATTTCTCCCTACCTCCGTATTCCTTGATTTCTTAGTGGTCGAGATAGTGTGAAGTGCTAGGTAGATAAACTCTCATGGGGCTTAGTTGCGCAAGCAATAGAATGAAGGGTTGGCGTGAATCCTAAGCAGTGGGGCTTATTCTAGACTAGGGTTCTTCCACCTGGACCAAAGGGTTAGAACTACACATAGGAACATGTTTTATCACTAGAAATCCCTAGAGCTTAAAGCAAACCCACGTAGTGTTAGGCTTAGGTAGATATACTCCCTTGGGGCTTAGTTGCGTGAGCGACAGAGTGAAGGGTTGACGTGAATCCTAATGCCGGGGCATAGTGTTGGGGTTAGTCACGGTTGACCTTAGGTTTGGAACCGTGAGTTTAAGGATATCCTTGACTCAATTAACATCAATAGGAAACTATAATAGCATAGTCTTGCACTAGAAGCATAAGTCCTAGAGGTAGCTTGTCCGGATACCCTATTTCATCAATTACTAGTCTTTCTCTTTTCACTTCTACTTGCGCTTTCTTGTCTTCCATCTTTCTATTTAATTTCTTGCCTTTTATTCTAATTTCTTCCATAATTCACTCATCAATTTTATTATCACTTTTCGTACACCGCACAACTAAATAGTGAAATCTTGTGTTTTAAATCCCTATTCCTTGTGGATTCGACCACCCACTCACCAGGGTAATTTTATTACTTCGACAAGCCCGTGCACTTGCGGGATACACGCAAGGGGTCATGCCAATTAGCATGTGGTCAATACACTCCATGTTATAGAAAAATTTGTAGTGCTACTGAACCTGTTGATTTTAGTGTTTCCAGGTAGATTGCTGGGTTAGATTGTTGGGTGTGTTTGGAAGTGAAAAAGTATCAAGAATACCATATTTTGTTTCAATGATGAATAAATATTAAAAATCTTTAGCCTTTCAATCTACTTTGTTGCCTTCTGTAATGTTCTCATATGATCTTCCTTTCCATGATTGTTGGCAATTACTGTAGGTGCTAGAGATAGTGCTCATGAAATAATGGAAGAGTCATTGCCACCACTTTCACTAGCCTTGAAATCTGGATCAAATGCTCAGAAAAAATCATCTGTAATGCTCTCATCAAGTCCATAGATTCTTTCCTTCAGAGTGAGTAATTGCATTCTTGATAAATTGTTTTTTTCCATTGAAAATTGCAGGTACTTGATTGCATTTCTCTTGTCACTTTTGTTGGTGCTATTGATACAGATGAAACTAAGAATGCTATGAAATGTTTGTGTTTGTAAATTATTTTTGTGTTTGTATCTGTAGTTGTAAATTATTTTTGCAGGTACTTGTAAATTATTTTTGTGTTTGTATCTGTAGTTGTAACTCTTATTTGATTTTAATCTTTGTTTTGTGAAGAGAAACATTGATAAAGATCAGGTGAAGGCTGCTATAAAAGCTCATCAAGATTAGCTGCTATAAAATTTCATATTATGTTTTAATTTTTAGCATGTTTGATGTCTCTCAAACATGAATTGACTCCACTGTTTTGGCCTAATGTTGGATTTTTGGCTTGGTTTATTATAGCACTTTGTTCCATGATGTCTTAAGGTTTGTAATACGAACAAAAAGAACATGAACATAGATGGCAATGACAATGAACCCAAGGCCATGACAATCTCCAGCTGAGAATACGAAAACAAAAAGAACACGAACATGGATGGCAATGACAATGAACCCAAGGCCATGACAATCTCCAGCTTAGAATATGAAAAAAAAGAACACGAACATTATAGCACTTTGTTGGTCTTCAGCTTATATTTAGTGTGTCATAAATACAATGAACCCAATGCCATGACAATCTCGAAACATAATAAGGGAAAACGTTAACCGTATAGCACAATCTCATCCAAAATCATCAAGCAACACAATTAAATAAATAATTCTCAAGCAACACAATACCATTCCCTCTAAAGATAAATGTTACAATAAATAACACGAACAAAAAACCTAAACATAAAGAACAAGAGCACAACCATGAACATTACAACACAATACAATTCCCTCTAAAACTTTTTTTTTTTGCTCCGCAACCTACATCACAAAAATGAGAAAAATGGATAACACATCAAAATTTCATAGCACCAAAATTCTTACTCACTTAGTATTGAATACAAAAATAAATACATAAGTCTTGCAACTCACCTTAATCATTTCATTGGCTTGAAAAACCTAAAGAAGAACTATGATGCATATCCAGAATGATCGATATAGAATTTGAATTTACCTAAGAAAAGAGATTATAATCCAACAAATCATTAAAATAAATTAAATGATTGAAATATGTAATTTGGACATTAGTGGAAATTGCAAGGGAATTGCCACGCTCTCTTGTGTGCAATGATCATCTTGTGTGATTTTTTGAGCTGCTGCATCTCCCTTTGTTTCTGGTTATTATTTCTTTAACTTTTGACTTCTTCCTTTTCGATGGTGGACGATCCTTACTCCGCACCTTCAAAGGAGACAGAAATTTTTGGTGTGGCACATTAGTCGCCTCCGACAACATAGGTGTAAACTTCTTCTTGCAAGTTGGGTTGTCCATCAACTTCTCAATTGCCTCATCTATATATTTCATCAAGAACATGTATTTGTCATTTGACTCTGCTCCAAGTTTTGCGGCTTTAGTAAAATGAGAGCATAATTTATTATACCGCAATTTCTCCTCATTGGTTTGTGGGTCATCATAACAGTTTAGTACATATGTATGCATGCGTTTGATGTCCTTCCGCCATCATGGTAAAATATACCTAGAAGGAATGTCTTTCACATTCCTCTCAATAAGCACCTTGCAAATGTGCCTACAAATAATCCCTTTGAATTCGAACAACCGACAAGAGCATTTAATGTCAAATTCTTCCTCGCTCGTGTAAACATTGTATACCACTTACTTTCTATATGCACCTTCTTTCCCTCTGACAATGTCGGACACCTGAATTGAGCAGACTGCCCCATGTGAACCAGTGATAGTAAGATTGCAATATATCATTCCTCGCAACTCATCTTGAAACAATTTAAAATTTCATTTGTGTATGCTTCTTGTAAGTGCTTCTCAAAATAGCAATCAGTGATAATGGAAAACACGAGTTAAATGAAGCAAAATCAGCTTTGTTTTCCTTCTCAATCTTGCTTTTCAAGGCATTATCATATTGCTCAACAAACTGCTTCAGTGAAGTCATCGGACCACATAACCATCAAAAAATGCATTCACACTTTTCACTTCATTGCATGGTAGACATTCCAGCCCAAAATATACCTTTAACAAATACAGGAGCCCAAAGATCACGAATTTTGAATAGAGAATTCAGTCATTCATTTTTCTCAATGTTATAGTCTGCCATCATTTTCAAGTATGTGTCTTCAAACTCTTTAGTATCCACTGCTTCATATGTGATGCGTTTCAAAATCTTCTTGATTGCTTTGTATTCATTTAAACCTCCAAGCTTCTCAGGAACCTTCTTCATGATATGCCAAAGGCAAAGACGGTGATGAGAATTTGGAAAAACCAATCTAACTGCACCCTGAATAGCCATACACTCGTCTGCAATAATTGTTTTAGGAGCCTTGCCTGACATACACTCCAACCAAGTTTTAAAGAGCCAAACATATGTTCTGTATCTTCCTTTGACAGTAAGCCACACCCAAACAATACTGTCTGTCCATGATGATTTACACTGACAAATGGAGCAAATGGCATGTCATACTTATTCGTCAAGTATGTTGTATCAAAGGAAATTACATCACCAAAAGCTTCATACGCCTCTATAGACCTCGCATCTGCCCAAAAGACATTTCTCAAACGACCTTCCTCATCCATGTCAATCAAATGGAAAAATTTTGTGTTTCTTTGTTGCATGCGAGAGAAATATTTTCCAAGTGCCACGGCATCTCCAACGCCAAGCCTAAATTGCCTTGCTTTCGCGATGTAATTCCTACAATCTTTCTCAGTGTATGTTAAATTTTCATTACCCTCACTTTCAATCGCTAGGGAATAAAAATTTTTGCTGAGGCTTATCCCTGGTTGGTCGTTTAATTCAAGCCTTCTTTTCACATATGCATCAATTTTCTTATTGCACTTTTGGAAACGAGCTTTTTGTGGGCTAAGTGCATGATTATGCTCCAAATTAACACTAGAAATGGTAAATTGCCCATCATTGCCAACAATGATATTGATCTTTGCCGGATAATTTACTTTGGTTGATAGCCTTGGGTTGAAGGAGTTTTTTGAAGTAGATATTCGTTTGCCATCTCTTGCGTGTGCTAGAGTGTAATATTTTAATTTTCCATCATCACCTAATTAATCTCGTGCTTTTTTTGATGATGCCAAACCCTTCATGCCGCGCATATTGGACATACAATTTATACACTTCTTCTTTGGAATCAAGGATCATACCGGCCTCTGGCACAATATTTTCAATTAAATCCACATCTACCAGTTTTTCTTTGGCATGTATTTCATAACTTGAACATCCAACTTTTACATTATCTTTTCCTTGCGTAGAACACCCAAGTACCACTTCTTCCATGTTCTTGCTTTAGGTATATGTCTAAACACAAATTAGACAAACAATAAATTCATAAATAATTTGCGTTATTTACTGATTTCAAAATTTACTTTCAAATAAATTTCACTCATTCTTTGGTGGAAGAAACAGGCTGTCAAAGGAAATGACTAATTGATATTTAGCACAACTAATTGAAAGAAATGACTAATTCATATTAATTGAAAGCCACAACCCAAAGCATCAATATAACATAAGTATTTCAGTGAAAAAAGGAAGCAACCTTTTTAAGATCAACAAAATAAGAACCGAATGTGTCTTAGTTCAGTTCAGGTTACTGTGTATCTTAATGTTGTCTCATTAATAACATAAGCACCCTAACATTTCACATAATATTTTTTTAGTGAATATTATGAACCTTAAAATGGCCGGGAGCGGGGACGGGAATTAAGTGACGGCCGGTGGCGGAAATTGGCTGCCAGGAGCGGGGGTGGGAAGCGATGGCTAGGACCGGGGGAGGGAAGCGGTGATCGGGGGCGGGAAAGTGATGGCTGGGGCTCGGGGAGGGAAGTGGTGGTCTGAGGCGGGGAAAAGGCGGCTGGAACCTGTAGAGGAAAGAGGCAGCCGGAACTGGGAGCGGAGAAACGGCGCTCGAGAGCCGAAGTGGGAAGCCGCGGTGATAAGTGCTCGTGTTATAATAATGCGAAGTGTTATTGCCTTACATTGAGCATTACTTTTATTAGATTTTATCACTAAAATGTGTGTATTTGTGTTCTTTTGTGCATGTAGGGTTGTGGAGATGAATTAAGGAGAAAAGAAGCAAGAATAGGTTATGTTCACCATTGTTGAGGAGTTCTCGGACCAAGCAAGGAACAAAGCACGAATCTAGACTGTAGCAAGTTACTGTTCACAGTCTGCCGAAAATCAGCAAACCCGAGAATTCACACGGCAGTGTGGAAATTCTGCAGGCCCGTGTGGAAATTCCACAGGGGCGTGTGGAACTCCGATTTCAGCCTATAAATAGCCCGTTTTCAGATCTATTTGGGGACCCCCCCTTTATCTCTTGCCTATCTTTTGGAGGGCTTTCAGCTAGGGTTTAGAGAGGTTCTTGGAGGTCTTTGGAGGCGATTATACGGCATCAGCATCAACATCCTTTGGAAGAAAGCTATTGAGGGAGCTTTCGTCGGCATCGATTCGGCGAGGTGTGCCCTAGGCTTGACAAGGGATTCGTGGAGAAGATTAGGCGGCTCCACAAGACCATCGATACGATCTACAAAGGGGTTTTCTTTATGGTTTTCATGCATATGTTCTTAAACTCTTTATTGACTTTGTATTGCTCCATGGAGAGCTAAACCCTAGTGGGTATTTGGACATGTAAACCCTAGGATGTTTGTATTTCTATAACTTTTATTATGCTTTATTAATTTGATGTTTTCTTATTGAGTTCCAATCTTGCATGCCGATTGTATGAGATTTTCCCTTAGCCGTGACACTAGGGTTGAGAATCTATTAGGTTATCCTTTGAGGGTGTGACAACCTCTATAGGATTAGACTACACAAGGTTGGAGAGGGTTGAGAGGGTGAGTCGAGAGGTAGCGGAACGTCCTTTTTCCCCTCCGGTGTGAATTTCCCTACCTCTGTATCCCAAGAGTTAATCGCGATCGAAGTTGAGTGAATCCTAGGACTGGTACTTAACTTAGATTAGGGTTCTTCCGCCTGGACCAAAGGGTTAGAACCATAATTAGGGATAGGGTCTTTTACTTGGAATCCCTAGAACTCCATGCAATTTCACACAGTTCTAGGCATTAGTATGATGTACTCCCCTGGGGCTTAGATGACAGGTCATCGAGAGTCAAGGGTCGTAGAGAAGTCTAGAGCCGGGTATAGTGTGAGATTAGTCACGGTTGATCTTAGGTTTGGGACCATGTGCTTAAGGATTTCCACGACTCATTAGACATCAATTAGAGGGTATAATACTAGTCTTGCACTAGAAGTATTAGCCCTAGGGGGAGCTTTATCCGGGTACCCCATCTTTATATCGATTACCTCTCCTACCTCTATTGCCCTTCTTGTATTATTTTACTCTCTTTTCTATATATATATACTCATCATCGACTTTCTTCATAGCTAAATAGCGATAACACTTGTTTCTGAACACTACTCCCTGTGGATACGACTACCCACTCACCAGGGTATTTTATTACTTCGACAACCCGCGCATTTTCGAGCCTTGTTAGGCGGCTAGGAGTCTCTTTCAACTTTATTAAAAAGTAAAGTTATTTTTTTTAAATTTAAAAAAAAAATGACACGTAACCAGCCACGTGAGTTGTATGGCTGGTTCGTGTCTTTCTTTCGTTGCATATAGCATTACTCTATTTTTATTATAGGGTCTTATCCCATCATAATAATAAAATATATAATGTCACCCATCCATGGTTATTATTGCGAATAAGAGTATTGTTATTATTACTCTTATTAATAATAATAATTATTTAAATAACAATAATTATACGATATTACTTATTATTAACAATAATAAGTAACAATAATTATTATTTTTTATTATTTTTTATCTCGACTTCATTATTATTATCATTTTTGTTACAATAAAAATAATAAATAATATTATTGTTATTATTGTTATTATATACAATAATTTATTATTATTATTATTATTATTATTATTATTATTATTATTATTATTATTATTATTATTATTTATAATAACTTCATTATTATTTTTATCATTGAGAAATAACAATAATTATTATTGCTATCATCATATTATTATTATTATTACAATGAAAAATAATTTCATAATAATAATAATAATAATAATAATAATAATAATAATAATAATAATAATATTGTTATTAAAAGTAAGCACCGATAATATTATTATTAATATAATAATAATGTTACTATATTATTATTATAATAACTTAATTATTATTTTTATTATAACAATAAAAATGTTCATAACTTTATTATTATTATTATTCATGATAATAATATTCCAATAAACCATGGAGCGCCCGATAGAGATGCACATCTGTTGCAATAATGATTTATATACAATAATAAGATAATAAAAACACCTGATGAAGATGCACAGGTGTTGCAATAAATTGATGGGTTATAGTAGCAGACAATCGATGATCCGAAATGATGGGGCTTCTCCAACGGTGGATATTAGTGGATAGGACTACACCCTCCGCTTCACGGCGGACCTTCAATTGAAAAGGGGATTTTGTATTAATTTGAAAAGAAAAATGAACGATGGCAAGGCCCACGAGACTTTTATGTTTTAAAAATAATAATGAAATTTATTATTATTATTATTATTATTATTATTATTATTATTATTATTATTGTCTTTAAAATAAAAAATTTTAAAATATTGAGAAAAAACGGAGGACTTCCCAAGAGGTCATCCACTACTATCGCCCAAGCACATTTAACTTCGGAGTTAATATAGTTATTGTTATTATTTTACAATAATTTAATAATAATAATAATAATAAAAAAAAAAAAATTATTATCGCTATTATCATATGATAATATACAGATAATAATTATAGTATAGTAATATTACTATTATTGTTATTATTATCAATAATATTGTTAATAATAATTAACAGTAATATTATTTTATAATTATTTTTATTATTATAATAATTATTATAAGTTTTATTAAAAAAGGGAGGGTGACACATAATAAAATATTCTGTGGCAACAATAATAATATTATTATTATTACTATTTAATTAATTATTTTATTATTGTATAATATTATGATCATAACAATAATATTATTCGTTTATTATTATTGCCCCAATCCGCTATTATTGTAATATTAATTCAATAATAATAATAATAATAATAATAATAATAATAATAATAATAATAATAATAATAATAAGGACGGCTTCAATAATAATAATTATTATCTGATAATAATTATGGTTTATTGGGCGTGCTATTATCATCTTAACATCAATAATTTATTTATTTTTGTTTTTATTGTAACAATAATTATGTCATAATAATTATTGCATTATCATTTATTGTTATTATTGTTATTGTTATAATAAGTTAATAATAATACTCTTATTATTATATCTGATGATAATAATAATAATAGTAATTACAATAATTATTGTAATAATAATAATAATAATAATAATAATAATAATAATAATAATAATAATTATTATTATTATTATTATTATTATTATTATTATTATTATTATTATTGTCTTATTATTTTGTTATTATTATAAAAGTTCTTTAATAATATTAATATTATGTAATAACTTATTACATAACAATAATAATAATGGAAATAATAATAATAATTATTGTAATAATAATAATATATTATTATTGTTATTTAATAATAGCAATAATATTGTTACACAGGAGTTGTTATTGTTGTTAACACATAATATTATTAAAAATAATTATTATTGTGCCAATAGTTATTGTATTATTGTTATTATTATTGTAATTATATTTATTATTATTATGTGTTAATAAGACTATTATCCGTTTTTTCTTATTATTGTTATTGTTTAAAACAATAATTTATTTTAATAAAAATTATTATTATTATTATTATTATTATTATTATTATTATTATTAGTTATTGTTATTATTATTATTTTTATTGTTTAAAATAATAAGTTATTTTAATAAAAATTATTATTATTATTATTAATTATTGTTATAGAAATAATAATAATATACAAAATCACCATCTCAAGATAATCATTTGATAATTATTGTTATTATCATATGATTATTGTTTTTATTATATTATTATGCTATTTTCTTATAATAACATAATAATAATTATTATCAATAATTGACTTAATTGTTATAATTATTAATATGCGGTGAAACTCTCCGCTTCACCACATATCTTTTTTGAAATTATATTGTAAATCTTTGTAATGAGAATTATATCTATTTCATAATTATAACAGTGATATTCTCTATAATCCCAGTAATTATGAGTATTTTAAAATTTAAAATAAAGCTTACATTTTCAAAATATATGTTGTTATGCCCTATTAATTATGATATTTATTTTTTAAAAATTTTTTATTGCAAATCTTTGCAAACGGTCAACTGGCCTTAAAGAAAAAAGCCTTACACTTGTCTCTCCGGCCTATAAATAGACCACTCCTCAACGGGCCATTCATAGCTTCTTTTCCTCATCCTTGTAGAGGCGATGGAGGATGACGAGGGAGGAGGTGTTGGTGCTGCGAGCGCTGTGGTAGGGCTGATCGAGAATTGAGCCAGAGAGGTTTTCTCCCCTCTCATCCATTTCCTCTTTTCTTCTATTTATGTGTTATGTTTTCTCTAATTTTAGTACTGAGGATTTAGGGTTTCTGAGATGATCGATGGATCTTATGAGTCCAGTAGTGGTAAGAGAGTTTTGATCTATGTTTGTATGATGTATGCTTCTTGAAATCTTGGAATGGTTTATTGATGTCTGTTTTTCGAAATGGTTTTCATGAGATGATTTGTTGTTATGCCTTATCTTGATGTCTGTTTCTTGAGATCTTTTAATGGTTTGCACTGTGAGTTTCTAGTAATTCCATTTGCAGTGGTTTCCAATCAAAAGTTTTGTTGATGAAATATCTTCTGTGCATTGGACATTATTTGGATGGATGTTTTTGATTTGTTTTGCTTTCCTTGGACAGAGTTCTTGAAGCTAGAATTGACAATTTATATCTTGATGATATACCCTTTCTCTATGTCTGTTTATTTGAATCTTGGAATTGTTTATTATGCAAGATTCTTGCAAGATCATTTGGATTGCTTCCAACCAAAAGCTTTATCTGTGAAATATCTTCTGTTTCTTTAACATTAACTAGGCGTTTCTGATTTATTGTGTTCTTGGACATCGTTTTTGAAGTTTGAAATGCCTATTTAGAAGTGGGCTAAAAAGTATATTTAGTTTAGGGTTTATCTGTGAAAATGCTTTAAGATTTTTCAATATTTTTCTTCTGGGGTGCCGATCATTTCGCAATTGAAATGTTGTTCACTGTAGTTCCCTGAACATTTTTTGGATTTAGGTCTAAGATAGTCTGGATTTTGAATTCTGTTTTAGGAATGATCTCTTACCTTTTTTTTTTTTTGCTCTTTTCTGAGTACCTTTTTGCAGGTTGGTGTGGCTGCCTTTGACTTGAGGTCGGCCTCACTTCATCTTTCTCAATACATTGAAACTAGCTAGCTGCTCATATCAAAACACGAAGACCTTGCTACACTTTTAAGACCCTATGGTGATTATTGTTCCCCAAGTCAAACTGGCACCAGATGGTATGGTTGGAGTGTATAAGCTGGTGGATAAATATTACACATCAAACAAGAAGGTGTTGATACTTTGTAAGCATTGTTGTTTACTTTCTCTTTAGTCTACCTTGGTGATGTGTGTGTATATAAATATATATATATATATATCTCAGATCACAATGTCTCGAGGTTGCTTTGATGACACAAAGGTAATATACGGTAATAATTTTCTCAATTTAAATCTTCTTTATGGTTGCTTGCAATGGTATTCTAACTTTGTGATAATTTGTCCATTAAGGGTGCTATGCTTGTGAACAATTTAGCAACAAAGAAGCCATCTGCTCTTGGCCTGGATACTTACTACAAGCAATACTATCTCTGCCTTGTTGCTACTGCAGCTACTATCAAATGGTATGTCGTGTTTTCTTTACCTTACATTAATTCAATCACAATAAATGAAATTTTTATATACATTAACTCACTAAAGTTGCTCCTAAAGAGTGAATTTCTTCCATATGAACTGTAATTTACACTATCATTAATTTGGCCCTACCATTTGTTTGCTGCAACTAACCATTATAGTTATTTTGCTTGGTGAAATTTTAGGGTGTACAAATTGAAATATCATGTTGGTTATCATATTGGTTGATGTTTTCTGGCATTGTTTTTCTCACGCTTTTGAAGATTGTGTGAAATTAGACAAAGTTCATGATGTAATAAGATGTCATAGCATTAAATATACAGTATCAAGTTAGTTCATGGTTTAGTGTGTTAGATATTGTGCTTTTTGTCAATAAGCTCTTCTAATGGTAATGGAGAAATTTTGGAAGCGGTAATCAACATTTTATAAAATCGACTAAAATTAGCAAATCTCTTAGTATAGGCACGGGTGTGATGGATGTGGTTCGGAAGTATAAAAGCTAGGGTTTGGCTAGGAGTTTTTACAGCATTTGATCTCGTGAAATTCCTTGAAAACTTCTGGTTTCTGAAATTTGAAAATCATAAATATATTTTGATTAGTTGCATGAGTCAGTGCTCAACTTTTGAGATTATGAGGTCTAATTTTGTATTGTCAAAAACTTGAAATTGTTATTTTTGATCAAGAATAGATTAAATGTCACCATATATGTAGAACCCTTGAATATCTTACTTCCCTACACTTTAATTTGGTGAGCTCAATCTCTCTATCACTTCTGTGCCCAACTTCTATTGCATGTCTTTCTTAGATTTCATTGAATGTAGACTTGGTAGATGGCTAGCAGCTTTTTCCTCCTACATAGTAACAATGATTTTAGATCTGTTTATTCTTTATGGAATATGTTGAAAAGGCAAAATTGCTTATACATTATTAATCCTTACCATCATGGATGCTCCTTTCTTATTACTATTATGGAGTCGCTGGTGGCTCACATGAAAATTCTGAGGTCTACTAGTATGGAGTGAGCAAAGGGCACCGTTGACATGCTATTATCTTACTATGTTTGCTTTTATTTCCAATTGCATGGCATCCAACATTTCCAAAGCACCATTATGTATTCCTATCCCAAATTCTTTCCTCATTGTTAAAAACTTGCTGTTGTATGTTTATCATGCACAAATTCTGGGGCATTCTAGAATAAAGTAAATGACATCCAATAATATGCTATTGCTTTCTCATTTCCGCCGTTGTTTTGAACATGTATATTGCATGAAATCAGCATTTCCAAAGCACGCAAATTCATTCATATATTATTTAAAAGTTCTTTTCTCCATTTCATTAATCTTGCTGCTGGATATATCAAACAATTGACATTGAAGTTCTCTCTGGTTTGAAATTATTCTCCCATAAAATTTGATGCTATAATTTAAGTTCTTAGGTGACTCATCTGTTTGCAACATCCAAATGTAAGGATAACTTGTTGCTATTATCTAAATGCTTATGATATCTTTTACGCATGCACAGGATTGAGGCAGAAAAAGGCGTGATTGTTACCAATCACTCACTGCCGGTACATTTATGTGCCTCCTATAAAGTGCTTTTTAGGTTGCCTTGAGGTGATCATCACTGGTGCCAACTCTGAATATACCGTCTCTATTCCCATTGTTTTTCATTAATTTGAAGGTCAATATTAATTAAATCTAGTCTTGGAAAGATAAAAATTATAATGTGTGTTTTGATAAACAATGAGCAAAAATCAATTTTGTATTATCTTATTTACACAGTTTTCCTTTTCCTTTTTCTTTTTTAGTAAACAATGAGCAAAAATCAACTTTAATTGGTGGGTGGTTGTATTCTCATTAATGTCACACCACATATGAAGTAAATCTGGTGTTTGCTTGGAGGATATGATGACCAAATACGTTAGCTCTAGTATAATACTAGTTTGACTCTTGAGGAGACATGCAAGAAGTGTAGATGAGATCAACACAAAGTCTGAAACATGCACAGTGATGGGGTAGTTTTGCAAGTTATACTAGAATTGTCAGTAGGAACATGTTTAATGGACAAGGTTCCCTTTGTAACTAGAAAGATGTGTGGCCATCTATCTGGAATAGTGATGGTTTAATTATTATTTTTTATTGGATGAATCAGCTCTCTTTATCAATTCTGAACTTTCATACTAAGTTTTGTATAATTTTCTTGGGTATTAATTTAACTAGAAATTGCAAAGATATTCAAAGTCTATTTGGAAGCATCTTACTGAACTTTAAAACTTGAGACTCAAACTTGAAAGAACTTATGCACTATATCTATTTGTCATTAGTCATATTACTAAGTTTAATTGTTTTAAGAAATGTCCAGAAGTGATTATTGTAGATGTACCCTGAAACTTTTCAAGAACATTATTTTTCATACCTTAGTGTATGCATGTCGAGAACTTCTTAGACACAGTTATTCATGATTATATCAGTAACTTCAAATTTCAGAACATGAAATGCACAAGATTTTGTTGACATATGCTAAACCTTCCAGGTCACATTTAATGGTTCATTTGACCAGATGAATATTGATGCAACCAGGTACTGTTTATGAATTCGTAGAAGTTCCCATGATCCAATATTTTAGTACACTGCTTTTTCTATTTTTAGGGGTGGCATAGCATATTTTTCATAGTGCACTATGATCTCAATATATATATAGACATTCTTTTTTCACATACAGTGTTCGGAATTTGGAGATTATTGACCCATTACATATTGAACTCTAGGGCTCAAGCAACAAGAAGAGAAGTCTATTCCATCTGTTGAAAACAACAAAGACAATTGGCGATTAAGTTAAATTGACATAGCTACTTAAACAATCTTCATTCTAGTGTGAAACTTGCACTTGTGTTTCCCTAGATTATTGGACATATCACTATATTGGTTAACTTCTCTGTCTGCAATATCTGTTAGGTGTTAGTTTTGAGTTTGTATTTGATGAATCTATGTTTTTGAAGAAGTAGAATCTTTAGGATGAGATGATCATTTATTTTCTTAGGCTGACATTTTTGTTTACTAGGAAAACCATATTGTTTCACATGGTATTTTAGTGCCCTGACTAGAAACATTGGCAAATGTCACTCTGTTAAAAATATACAAACCAACCTAACATAATAAAAATAAACATATGCAAAGGCTACTTGAAAATTTGTAAGAAAGGCATCTTATTACCATCAAATATTGTCATGTTGATTTTGGGTTTTAATAAGAAGTCTGTGTAATTGCCTGATGAGTATTTGGTTTCTGGTTGTAGAGCTCACATAATCTTGTAGTAAAATTTCATGAATTTCTGGTGACAATTAGTTAGAATAAATGTAGAATACCATTTGCAATCTCACGGGGGGCCTCTGATATTATTGTAAAGATCATGTCATTTCCGTATTTATCTTATTTGTAATTGATTTAATTCATTTGATTGTCTTATTGAACATATCAATTTGTATAATGTAAATATAGTCACATGTCCATTCTATTATTGTCTTTGTTGCTCGTTTATGCATTCTTATTTTAGTTGGTGGACATTGTTTGAGCATGGGCAAACACCATTTTCTTTATTTCTCTTTTATATCAGGTATAGTTTAGTTTGGATCAGAAGAAATGACCTGTTTATTTGTCTATATATCACATACATACATGTGTCTTTTAAAATGAAGGAGGATCCACTAGGTGCGCACTTACCTAGCTAAAAGTAAATTTGTAACCAGTAGCTATCACCTGAGCTAGCTTTGCCATATAAGAGTGAATATGATGGCAGTCAAAATTATGCATGGGGATGGGTTCAATGGTGTCAATAACTGTTTGATCAATTTATCCTCTTTTTCATTGTATCACCTGCTAGGGCCAACCTTTTTAGGATATGCTTTTGATTCTCATAATATATTGTTTGTTGACACAAAAAACATGCTTATGTATCTTAGTCTGTAGTGCTCTCTCTTTCTCTCTCTTATTTATTTTTTATTATATGCAGAACAATATTACTACGCACCAACTTATTGCAGCCATTAAAAAAAATCAATATTATTAATGCTCGTCTTGATTGTTTGGTCAGTATTAGTATTTTTCTTCATCCCTTAAGCTAGTTTTATTGTTTGTTTGAGAGGATGCCATTTACTTTTGCTGCAAATATACTTCATCTAGCCTTGTTGTCTACAATATGTCATATATTTACATTTTTGACTCATTATTCCCTCTTCAACCGCTTCTTTATAATGAACTAATGACCTTGGAAAGAATGCACTTGAAAAAAAGTTGCATACGTAGATTTGGAACAGTGAGTAAAATAATTGATGGGGATTAAAAACTCAACTAATCTCCCAAGATATGTGTTGTGTCAGCATAATGGGATTCCAAACATTTTGTGTAGTATGCATATAGTTGGTGACTCAAAAGGCAAAACAAGGTATGATGAAAAATTTTGTGTAGCATCATTATTTTCTTTTGTGCTCATGATGTGAGTAGGCTTTAAAATACAATTTCATCTTAAACTTGTCATTATCACCTACATTTGCTGCTACTTAAATTTGTTTATGTGTTCTTGCCAAACAAACTATCTGCATGTGTAGAATCACCTATTAATTTCTTAAAATGTCCTTCGAAGTAATTATGTGTCTAGGTGAAATATATAGGATTTATTACATTATGTCTGTTGTTTGATTTATTTTAGTGTTTTGTTGTGTTGCCAAATTGTTTTGAGAATAGTGCCACTCTGTTCATTTTTTGGGACGAACTCAATAGTGGTAACTTACCTTAAATTTATAGACAGAACTTGAACTTTAGTATCTTTTCAGGATGAGTTAAGTGAACAGTGGAGCTATTCTTGGGTCTATCTCATTGTCTTTGCACATTTTCTAAGAAACTCAAAATTCAATATCTTTCAGGACGAGCTAATGAGCAATGAGGAGTTATTCTTTGGTCTATCTCAGGGTCTACGTAAATTTCCAAAAGAAACAGGTAATCATCTTAATATTGATATCTTCATGGGATCCGTGGTTTTGTTTTCTTTTCTCTTTATGGCTTACTCTCACTATCTTGACAAGTTTTATTTTGCTAGTGGTCTAGATAAATACAATGTGCCTTCTGTTTCTTGATTCATTTTATTTTGTATGTGGTCTAGATAAAGTACTATGCCATTTCTGTTTTAAGCCGAAAAAGGTCACTGATATGGTTTTAAAGCCAGCCAATGGTAGAAAGTGTCAAATGCTAATATCAAGCATCATCATTCTCAAAACTACTTTAGATGCTCTTCCTTTCCTGTCTAAGGTAAGCAGCTGCTTCTCTTGGCAGAGTCCTTAATCTATTTTGTAACAACTTGGGCTCATCATCATTCATCACTCATGCGACATTCTACTGATTCTGGTGTTCTTTGTTCTTTTTGAATGAGATGCATGGTCATTTGTTATTGGAGTTCAATAAGTCAGAAAAAATATGTATTTACTGCTGTCTGATTTTGACCATATTTTGCTTGTTTCACATGACTTTTCTTTTCACTACTAGCATTTTTGCTATGTTAATGATGCAATGGTTCAGGTCCTGACGGATGCCAAAAGTTTTCTCCATTGCAACATCTATAGGTCTATCTGTGAAAATCCAAAGTATGAAGAAATGAGAAAGAGGTTTGGTTATCTATGTGAAATCTTCTGCCTGAATTGCATGTTTATCAAATGATATATTCTGCTCAAATTGCATAGCTCTTTTCTGACATAAGGTGCTTCTCAATGTAATGGTTAAACATTAAGAAAAATGTTATGTTTTTCAAACTGGCGGCTATTCAACTATATCTTTGAATTAATGGACCAGACATACCACTTTGTTTCCTTGTGGCCAACACCTGCCTTGCTTGTAATAACAGTTTGTATTTAATCTTCACCTTTCTTTCTCCATAAAGAACTTGTGGACCAGACATGTTAGCTTTATTTGTTAAGGGTGAATATGATCAATTAAATATGGATGCCACTGATGTGCACAAAACAGTTGCAAGTGAATTTATAGTATATTTGATGGAGATGCAATTAGAATTTTCGAGATGGGCCAATATTTTTCTTGAGCTCAACTCAAATTTATAGTATATTTGTTTCTCAGTATTGTAGCCTGGTGGTGACATACTCCTTTTCTTTTTATACTTCATCTATTCAAGAAATATTTAGCAACTATGGTGTGTCTTACTACTGCAACCTTGGCCAAGTTTTAAAGCCCTAATTTTGCACTTATTCTCTTTATTTCTCGTGGTACTGCAACAACTTTTATTTTTATTACTATTTAGTGCATTAGGTACTTTCTTTGCAATTTGTTCATCAAAATATAACCGGTTGTTGTTACATATTTTGCAGTACTTGGTTTAATTTGTTATTAATTTTAAGGGATATGAAGTTATTGCTGATATTTTCTTTAGATGCCATGGGATTTGCTAATTATTATTGAATTATGGTATCCCCCCCTCCCCCCTTTTTTTTTAAAGAATTGCAGGTGTCATTGATGAGGATGTAGTGCATGCCAGAGTTCCTTTTCTTGCCTACACTCAACAGTGTTTTGCAGTCAAGGCTGGTGTGGATGGCCTACTTGATGTTGCTCAGCGTTCTTTTTGTGATACCAGTGAAGGTATTTTAAAGTCCAACCATAAGTCTATAATTAATGTTTCTTTTGTTTTTTGTTGCTGATAAAATATTTTAATAGCTATGCATAACCTTGCAAACTAGTACCGCGAGGAATATAAGATGCCAAACTTGAAGATACCCTTCAATAATAGACAAGGATTTTACTTTAGTATTCCACAAAAGGATGTAAACGGAAAACTTGCTGGAAAATTCATACAGGTTTGATGTGTACCTTTTCTCATATTCTCATATTCTATGTGATAATTTCTTGTCCCTTCTTTTATTATTGTTGACATGAACATGTCATGAAACATGGGAAAAACATTCATTGCTCAACCTTTGAACTTGCATTTGCAAGTAATGCCATGCTCCCCTTTTAGCAAGGTTAATTTATTGTGCATGATGAATATGTAGTTTTAAAATTATTCTTCTAGTGTTTTTGACACTATATAATATATGGTTCCCTTTGCTTTTCTAGATATGTGATCTAATTTTGTGCTATTATGATAACCATCTAAAGTTTAAAAGAAAAAATCTTGAACTGTAAAATAATATTCCAAAAGTTTCGAAGCACTTATTAGTTTTTAATGCAGATCATGTGTAGCTTGAGTTGAATAATATTAGAGATGCAAGAATCAAGCTGATTAAGTTGGCTGAAGTAGGGTTTTTTTGTGAAACTAAAGTTAGAGATGCAAGAATCAGGCTCATACATGTTATCCTGATTCATCTGTCTCCTTAAAGAAATCTTTTATTGTATGTTAGGCCCCAGCTGGCTTTATGTATACCTCAACATCCTCCAATATCCTGTGGTAGCTACATTTTCCAAGCATTATGTGCATGCTTCAAACTTTTTGTTATTTAGACGACCTTCAACTCCATTACACCAATCTATTCTTTATTGATGGCTGTCAGTTAAGAAGAGTATGTTTTAATGCGCATTGTTAAAGGTTATTTTACCTCCTTCTGAACATTCCTAAAAACTTCTATCTATGTGTGTTTACTTCATGCATTCCAACCATGATTGCATGTATCTCTGAGAGCAAGCAAGATTTCAAGTGAATTTTGTATTATGATATGACTCAGCAAATCACAGACTGCATTACTTCTGTTATCACCCTCTGTACTTTATTAGATTATTGCACCTGGGGAGAATGGTGCCAATGATTTACTTTTCAGTTCTACTTATTTCTATTTACTTTATGTATGTCCCACTTTGGTAGGTGTAGCACGGTGATGACTCATTTAGTTATAAAAATAATTTGAATGTGAATATCATCTCAAATGAGCTTACACTTCCCTATCCTTGTTTTTGTTTTGGTCTCAAATTTGATGATTAACTTAATGGATCTCTTATTGGTAGCATTAGTGTCTCTGTTTTAATCATTTATATATCATTTTTTTCAATAGTAAAATTCTAATGTTTCTGTTGGACTATTGAAGGTCATGTTCCTCTATTCCCTTAGGCTATAAAAAGATGGATCTTTTTTTTATATAATTATTATTTATATCATCTCCATTGATCTTGCAGTGCACAATTTGTGAATTTATGTTGGCGTCAAATTTGATGCTTAACTTAGCCGGCTTTTGATTAACAAAATCAGTGTGGATTGTTTTGGTCATTTTTATATCACTTTTTTTTGCAAGTGAAGCTACTAAAGCCATGTTCCTTTACGTGAAGCTGTGGTGCCCAATTTTGTAAATCAAGGACTCCATCATTACTTTGAGAATGATTCTTTTTGATAGACCTGAGCCACTATGTCCCTAACACTTTTGAGATATGATGTGTTGCTCATTTATCTTGCAACTAAATGTTAGAAATAAGTCTGCAGCAGCTGAATGCTTTATGAGCGCAGAGATTTGTCTAGAAGGTTCTTATATAAATTCTTTCACACATTTGTAAGGTTTTCAGCATATTATCATATGCCAGTTAATTTCTTGCGAAAGATCGATATTTCTTTGATAGGCTTATTATAATCTTATCCTGTGGGACATAAATTTGCTTTTTTTTAAAAAAAAAAAGTTTTGAGAGAACATCTGCTGCAAATTTCTCAAAAGCTGTATGATCTTCACGCAGTTATAGTTTTGGCTATAAGCTATTTCCTGTTCTTTCTTTATGTTTAGTGTGTACTATGCATAAACATTCTTAACGCATCCATTTTGGTAAATTATTCATCTTTTAAGAACTATTTAATGCTTTTGCTATTTCATATCAATTTTCCTACAGCATTTCTGGAAGTCATAAGAGAGGATATCTCTCCATTAACACTGCTTGCGGAGGTCTTGTGCTTGCTAGACATGATTGTGAATTCATTTGCACATACAATATCCACCAAGCCTGTTGACCGCTATACAAGACCAGAGTTCACAGGTTAGACATTTTCTCCTTTTGCCTTGCAAAAATCATACATGCTTCGCACAAGCATTTAGAGATGCCTGATTGTGGTCTAAAACTGCAGATAATGGTCCTATGGCAATTGATGCTGGAAGACATCCCGTCCTAGAAAGCTTGCATAGTGATTTTGTTGTGTGAATTCTCGTTATCCTACTTACCTTCTGGCTACATTCTTCAAAAGGTTGATTCAGTTAGTTTCTCGTGTAGTCCAACAATTTGTTTCTTTCTGATGCATCAAAAATGATTGTTGTCATGGGGCCAAACATGTGAGACTCCATTGTTCTACTTGCACTTTATAGGCAATATTTTTTTTTTAACGCATTATTCATTTAATCGTTGTGGCAAGCATTGATCTCTTCTGTGCAATGCATTTTGTCCAGGAGTGGAAAAAACACTTACTTTCAACAAGTTTGCCTGATAGTTCTTCTTGCGTAAAATGGTTGTTATGTTCCTGCTAGATTTGCCTCTCTGAGGGTGGTTGATCTCATGTTTACAAGGAAGGCACAGGGGACAATGTTGAATACAACTCTAGCAGTGTATGTTGCCTTGAAGCTTTATTTCTATTTTTCTTGGAGTACCTATCTACTTCGATTCATTATTACTGGATTTTCATAATGGTGTGTGTGTAATCTTGATATTTCCTCAATTTATTTCCTTCGTTCTCTATATTAGCAATGCTACTATTTTTATACCCAAGTTAGATATAGCGTGATTGTTTCCAAAGTAGCTTCCTTTTATGTTGAAGATTATCTCTAGACATGAATTATTGGCAGCAATCTTGATTTGGGCAAGCTACTTAATCATCAAGGCATCTTTAAAATTTGTTTCAGTACATTCCCTTTCTATGATATTGCAAATTTTTTCTCTTTTAGAACAGGTGGCGTGTTCAAGAGAATATCCTCTAGTAATATCTTAGCAGGTTTACATAAGCAAGGTGCTTCACTTTTTTATTTTTGGCAATCCTGCTGCTTTTTCTGCAGGATCCTTTTTCCTCTGCTTTCATAACTTGTCAAAGTAGGTATAGTAAGTAAGGGGCACCGCCTCATTGTTAGATTTGGTGCCCAACAGAGCTATTTTTTTTTATTGATTATGCTATTCGAGACATTTATATTTAACTTATTTCATGCTTACTTGAGGTTTGCTTATTAATATGATATATACATCTTGATAGCCACTAGCATGTAGTTAATAGTCATATATGGGATGCAAAATGATCAATGGGTGTGCATTGCTTTTGTTTGAAAAGTTCAAATTGACAAGCTAGACAGCAAGAGTGAGGAGTGTCTTTTATTGAATGCCTTATAAAAGATACAACATTTTTTCTAAGGCTGATTAAAAGGTTAATACGAGTAGTGCTGCCCATTTCTTAAAAGATATATTTTTTTTTATCTTAATATATGTCCATTGATGGGTGACATATATTTTATTATTATGATGGGAAGCGAATAATTATGATTATTATTGTTAAAAAATATGCAATTGGTATTAACAAATAATATTGTAATATATAATAATGACAATAATAACAATAACAATTATTATTATTATGTTAATAATAACAATTAATAGCAGCGATAATGATAATAATATCCGCTACTCTTGAGAGTGTCAAGATTATTAATATGATCCGAAGTGAAGGTAATAATATTATTACCTTAACCATAATTGTTATTATTATTATTCGAATAATAATAATAATGCCTTGTCATAATAGTACTTTTAATTTTGACTACAATAATACCATGTTTATAATAATAACAAATAAATTAATATTTAAAAATTATTAATAATATGGTTATTGTTACCATATTAACAATCATTATAATAATTATCGTTATTATTTTTTATTATTATAAGTTATTATTGTTATTATTGTTAGCTGATAATTATTTGATTATATATTAATATTTGTTAATCATAATAACTTACTAACAATGATAATAGCGGTATTAATAATTATTAATACCGCTATTATCGTAATAATAGTTATTATTAACAATAATTATTGTTACAATAAATTAATAATAATATAATAACAATAATTATTATTCGTTATTATCATAATAACAAATATTTGCTATTACTATTGTTTTTAATAATAACAATAATTATATATAATATTATAGTATTATTATTGTTTATTATTACTTTTGTTATTATGTGCAATGCTTGTGCATATATTAAAGATACTTATTATTTTTCTTATTACGTTTAGAATTCAATAATATTATTATCATTAACACATAATTATTAAATAATTATTATTATGATAACAAAATAATTATTTATTATTGTTTATATAGAATTTTTATTTCTAGTTTCATTAGGAACTTGCTATTTTATTTTAAATTAAAATCAAACAAAAGAAAGGGATAAGTGAAAAGGATGGTGATGATAAGCCATATTTTTTTATTTTGAATTGGAGTAGGAAAAAAAGGAATAAGTAAAAGCAAAAGGGGTATCATCCTATTCGAAATAGGAGTATGAGGATAAATAAATAGATAATAATAATAATAACTCTTCATCCTTACTCTAAAGTTCCTTAATATGCTCCAATAGTGAAGGCCTCACTACAAAGCTAGCCACTAGAGCTCCACTATCTTCAGTCTCAAGTTCCAATCTCAAACTCTGCATCACTGAAAGTAGTTGCAGATAGGACACTCTCAAAGAGGATACTGAAGTAGACTTCCTACTCAAAGCATCAGCCACCATATTAGCTTTTCCTGGATGATAGTCTATGATCAAATCATAATCCTTGATTAATTCCAACCATCCGTCGTTGCCTTAAATTCAACTCCTCCTGAGTTAAGAGATACTTCAAGCTTTTATGGTATGTGAAAATCTGACATTTTTCTCCAAAGAGATAATGCCTCCAAATCTTCAAAGCAAAGACCACCGCTGCCAACTCCAAGTCATGGGTAGGGTAGTTCAACTCATGTTGCTTCAACTGTCTACAACCATAGGCCACCACCTTTCCTTCTTGCATCAACACACAACCTAAGCCCTATTGAGAAGCATCACTGAAGACTGCAAAACTCTTTCCCAATCTTTGGCAAAGTAAGCACTGAAGCTGATATCAAATGATCCTTCAGCATCTGAAAGCTCTTTTCGCACTCATCATTCCAGGTGAACATCACATTCTTACGAGTTAACTTAGACAATGGCAAAGCAATCGAAGAAAATCCTTTCACAAATCTCCTATTACCCACAAGTCCAAGAAAACTTTGAACCTCTGTGACATTCCTTGGCCTTTCCCAATCAACAATGGCTTTCATCTTCTTTGGATCCACAAAGATACCTTCTCCTGACACCACATGTCCAAGAAAACCAATTTCAGAAAGCCAAAACTCACACTTGGAAAACTTGGCGAATAATTGCTTCTCTCGGAGAGTTTACAAAATAATCCTCAAATGCTGAGCATGCATCTCTTTTAAAGGTGAATAGACCAAAATGTCATCGATGAACACAATTACAAACTTGTCCAAATAAGGCCTGAACACTCTATTCATCAAGTCCATCAATGCTGCAGGGGCATTGGTCAAACTAAACCGCATCACCAAAAACTCATAATGGCCATAACAGGTCCGAAATGCTGTCTTTGGAACATCCTCTGACTTAATCTTCAACTGATTATCCCCGGACCGCAAGTCAATCTTGGAGAACACTCTTGCTCCCTTCAATTGATCAAACAAATCATCTATTCTTGGCAATGGGTACTTGTTCTTGATTGTCACCCGATTCAATTGTCTATAGTTGATACATAACCTTAGAGATCCATCTTTCTTACTCACAAAGAGAAATGGTGCACCCCAAGATGAAACACTTGGACGAATGAAACCCTTATCTACAAGATCTTGCAATTGAGTCTTCAACTCTCCTAGCTGTGCTAGTGCCATCCGGTAGGGTGTTATAGAAATAGGAGCCGTACCACGTAGTAGGTCTATAGTAAATTCCATCTCCCTGTCGGGTGGCAAACCAGGCAGTTCCTCAAGAAAACATCGGGAAACTCCCTCACTACTGGCATCTCCTCTAAAGCTGCCTCCTGAACTCTGGTTTCTGTCACATGTGCCAAATACACAGGGCAACCCTTGCTCAACAATTTCCTAGCTTCCAAGGATGAAATCAAGCATGAAGGTAGAGTCTTTCTCATACCCTTCAGTACTACTGTGGATCCTAAGGACCCAGGTGATGATTGACCGCAAGGGCACGGGTCGCCAAGTAATACCCCTCGCGCAAGCACGAGGGAATCGTATTCCCTGGAGTCCCAAGAACTGCTATTACTTCCCTCTAAATGACACCGTCTAATCTAACAAGTATAATAAGTTCAAACCAAAGTAGGATAACTAACAAAAGAGAAAGCTATAAACAAGTGGACTAAGGCACACCATGTGAACAGAATAAAGAAGCAAATGACAATAATAGTCCGAGGCCTAGGCAGGATCCCCTCGGGACTACTAAAGCTAGAAAGATACTTGAATGACATAGGCAATTGTGGTTTTGGGCCAAGAGATATCCTAAGATAGATTAACCCAATGGTCACAGTGATAACCCCTAATCCGGTACAAGTATTGAATATGGAATTCCTTCGGCTCAAATCCTTGCATGATTGCATTAAGAATAGGGAAATCTCAAATCAGAGCTAAACTCAACCTAGGTCCAGCATTAATGGTTGGAGGGGTATGAAATACACGATGGTCACGGCGTATTCATACATGTATCCGTTCTAAGCCTAGTGTGTCTAGTATAACGGCAATGGTCACGCTACCAAGTACAATCTAGAAGTTGAAATATAGAGTTCTCATGCAAATCAATAGATCAAAGATCACAAGGCTTAGACACAAACTACACAAATGCCATAAATGTACTCAAAACATTCATACAAGCAAGTTCGTCCCAAGGTTCACCGGATGCTCGGTGACCTTGGGAGTCTAGTTCATCATCAATAAGGGAGAAAGTATGTGAAACAATAAATACAAGAAAATGCTAATGAAACTTCCCTAAGATGAAGACTAGGAGGTGGTGATGAGAACTTGATGGATCCACGTCAACAAGCTCCTAGATGTACTACTTTGAGTATAACCTTCTTCTCCCTTCGATTTGCCCTTCAGATCTGCCTTCTCCCGTAGCCTTGAAACCCTAGAAAAGTATGGAGGAAAAGGGATGGCCAAACACACAAAGAAAAGTGTCCTAACCCCCTTTAAAACCTATCCTCAGGATGCCATGCGCCTGGCATGCGGTCTGTATACGGGTACTGTAGCTCACTGAATTTCATTTAAGTTACTGCAGTAGAGTGCTATAGTAGAATTGTTACAGTAATCCTGATAGAGTCCCACATCTACAGTAAACTGCTACAGTGAAGCTACTTTAGGACTATATACGGCCATTTATGCGCCCGTATGAGTGCCCGCACGGAATTCCAGACTTAGTTATTTCATCAAGTTTTTGTGCTACCATGCTGCTGGAGTTCCACTACACTACCGGGGCTCGAAAATGGCATTTTCCTTGCCAATTTCTCTTTAAATCATGTTGCCGAGCTCCCCATGGTATCTTTTGTACCTGTAACACAAAATAAACCAATTTAGACTAATAACGGGCATCCACACATACAAAAATACTCTATTTATATGTACACATACATGAATAATATGTACATTTAGGTTTTTATCACCAGGAAAAGTTATTTCCTTCATGAAACAATCTATGGAAGCACGATGCCTATCCAACCAATCCATAGAAAGGATGACATCAAAATCCTTGATCTCTAAAGGAATTAAGTTTGCCTTCAACACTACCACACAGATTATCACAGGACACTCTCTAAGCACCAAACTCCTAACTACCTCTTCACCAAGAGGAGTTTGTATCACCAACTCACACTCTAAGAGAAAAGGAGGGCTACTGATAGCTTCGCCGCAAGCGTACGGGATCGTCAAGTAATACCCTGTGAGTGACACAGGGGTCGTATTCCACTGGGGCCAAGGAAGTACTATTACTCACTCTTCATCTATTTTCTAGCCTACATTCAATATGAGTGGGGAAGAAATAAAGCAAACAAACTAATTTAAACTAATCCTATGGCCTAGTAACTAACACACGGATGTAAACAATCAAGGGAGTATCAAGCATGAGAAGAGTGTGTTTGGACAAGGAATCCACCAAGGGTTGTCATTTAGTCCAAAACTAGGATGATATAAAGATGCATTGATGATAGTTGAGACCTAGAGACCTCGTGAGTAGATTAGCCCCGATCTCTCGGCGACTAACCCCTAATCCCATATGAGTGTTAATCGGAATCTCTCCGTATTAACCCACTTACGATCGCATAAAACTCTGTGAAGTCTCTAATAGGAGTAAACCTACTATCCTTCGGCTTAAACCTAGCAATAGAGGGCTTCCGACACCCAATTTCTCGGCGTGTCGGCACAAGAATTCCCTTTCGATCTTTCCTAGATCTAGTACATGTGAGTAGGTCACGTCTACGTGTATAACTCATAAAAGAATCATGGATTTCTCCATATATGTAATTCTTGACATGAAAGCATGAAAGATTGAATCTCAAAACAACCAATAAACTAGATTAATAATAACATCCAAAGTTGATGCACAAGATGAACCCTAGGGTTCATCCAAATCCAAACACAACAATAAGTTAATCCCTAATTACAAGGGACACTTTAACAACATACAAGGAAGACAAAAACATAAAAGAAGCAATGAAAACCCCCTCTAGGTTGTAATCTCCTTGAATGGATAAAGCTTCGAATGATGACACAATGGTGGCATAGAACTTCGAACAAACTCCTTCTCCCTTGCTCCTCTCCCTCTTGGTGATGATGTGTGCGTGTTTCCCACAAATATCACCGCCAAAAGGTGGCCGGAAGGCCTCAAGAAGGTGTGATGGCGGCGGCCTCAAAGGCCAAGAAAAAAGTCCCCTTCAAAAGCCCTAGAAGTCCCCATATATACCCCTGAAGCATATGGGCCGTATGGGGGGCCGTGAGGATGCAAATTAGGTCAAAGAAATCCCAAATCCCGAGCCTCACTGGGTAGTTAACTGGGTAGTGAAGGGTAGGCAAAACATTCTGAAAGGTCTTCACTGGGTCGCAGACTGGGCCGTGAGTTCCTCACGGGGTAGCAGACGGGGCAGTGAGGCATGGGCATAATTCTCAGGATTTTCTTGCTTGAAGACCCCCAGGTGCTATAGTACCTGCTACAGTGCATATGCTACAATACTTCAGCTGCAGTAGAACTGCTACAGTGCCGCGACTAGGTTTTTCTTCTTTTTTCTGCCCAGAATATGTGCTCGTGATCTCCATGGCTTTTACACGCCTTACAAAGCAAATATGACTTGATTAAGCATAAAAATGGGCACAAAATGTGACAAAATACATGCAAAGTGCAATGTATACATATACTAGAATATGTATATTTAGACACTTATCAGCTAACAACATGACATGCAAATGCAGTACTAAGAAAAGAATGCTCTGACCCAGAATCAGTCAATGCATAAGTATCATGCTGGAAAATAGACAATGTACTTGTGATCACATTAGGCCTACACTCAGCCTCTTCCTTTGTCATGGCAAAAGCTCGAGTCTGAGCTCTGGTCTGAGGTCGCTGGGGACCCGGCTGTGAAGTGTTACTGGTAACTCCTAACTTGGTAGGGACTGGGACAGATGCTACTGGCTACGGACCTTTTGACTGACTAGGACGGCCCTGAGATGGTGGTGCAAATCCACTCTGTCCTAGCTCTGGACAAGCTGATCTCAAATGTCCAGTTTAGCCACACTTGAAGTACTTGTTAGGGGTTGAGCACTGTCCCTTATTTGACTTTCCACAATTTCAGCACTTGTTGCTAGCTTCTGGGCCTCTGATACTAGGAGGACAGTCGACACGTGAGAATCTCTTCTGGTCACCGCTGTGAGGTGTTTGGGGTCTAGTAGGGCCTGAAACAAAGGTGCCTTTAGAGAAACCCTCACTCTTGCTCCTCTTGGATGGCTGTCCCATCTCCATGCTTCTCCTCTTAGCAATGTTCTCTTGAACTCTCTTGCCTTCTCTAACAAGCTGCTCTGCCCTCAAAGCTGATTGTACCATCTCCTTGAAGCTTTGCTTGCTTGTGACTGTCACTCTTTCTTTGAGGCCCAGGCTTAAACCAACTTCAAATTTGGAACAAAGAACTTCCTCTGTAGGTGCCAACTTTGGAACAAAACTAGCCAAGTACTTTGACAGGGGGCTGAAAGTACACTGATTGTCACAGTAATAATAGTACCCCGGTGAGAGGGTAATGGAATCCATAGGGAATAGGGATCAAAGACACAAGTGTTTGCTAATTAGCTCTTGCGATGTACGGAGAGTGAAAACAGAATCAATGTGGGTATGCAAGAGTAATTAAAAAAAAAAGGAAATAAAAGAGAAATATGGAAGACGGGAGAGTGCAAGCACAAGTATAAAAGAGAAGGACAATCAATGAGTAAATAGGGTACCCGAAGAAGCCACCCCTAGGATTAATGCTTCTAGTGCAAAACAATGCTATTATACTCTCCTATTGATGCTTAATGAGTCGAGGACATCCTAAAGCACACGGTGTTATACCTAAGGTCAACCATGACTAATCCCAACATTATGCCCCGGTATTAGGTTTCACTACGACCCTTAACTCTCGTTGACCTGTCAACTAAGTCCCGAGGGAGTCCATCTTCCAAAGCTTCACACTATGCAGGATTGCTTTAAGTTCTAGGGATTCCTAGTGAAAGACCCTGTTCCTATGTATAGCTCTAACCCTTTGGTCCAGGTGAAAGAATCGTAGTCTTAGTTAAGCCCCAGCACTAGGATTCGCTATAACCCTTCACTCTGTTGCTCGCACAACTAAGCCCCGGGGGAGTTCATCTCCTAGCACTTCACTCTACTTCGACCACTAAGAACTCTTTGAACACGGGGGTAGGGAAGATCACACCGGAGGGGAAAGGGGATGTTTCGCTACCTCATGCTTCACCCTCTCGACCCTTTCCAATCATAAGTAGTCTAACCCTATAGGAGTTGTCACACCTCTAAAGGATAACCTAGACGATTCTCAACCCTAGTGTCATGGCTAAGGGAAAATCAATACAATATGCAAATAAGATTGGAACTCCATTAAATTCATCAATAAAGAAAGCATAATAACATGTTATAGAAACATAATCATCGTAGGTTTTACAAGTCTGAATACCCAGAAGGGTTTTAACTCCTCATGGAGTTATACAAATCCATCAATATATATGAATAAACACAAATCGAAAACATAGATGAAAAGCCCCTTGTGTAGCGTGGCTATGGTCTTGTGCGGCCGATTTGTCTCTCCACCAAGCTCCTCGTCAAGCCTAGGTCACACCTTACAGGATCGGTGCCAACGAAAACTCCCCCAATAACTATCTTACGACGAGCTTCAATGTCGATACCCATGACGCACTCTGACAATGTCACGAAAGTGAATGGGTTGTCATAGTAATAATAGTACCCTGGTGAGAGAGTAGTCGAATCCACAGGGAATAGGGATTTAAGACACAAGAATTTACTATTTAGCTAATGCGGTGTACGAAGAGTGAGAATAGAATCAATGAGTGAGTGCAAAAGTAATTTTGAAGAAACTAGAAATAAAAAAAGTGTGGAAGGTAAGAGAGTGCAAGTAAGAGTAAATAGATGACACACCCTTTGCGTATGTACCCCGCAAGTGCACGGGTTGTCAAAGTAATAAAATACCCTGGTGAGTCGGTAGTCGTATCCACAGGGAATAGTGTTTAGAAACAAGCGTTATCACTATTTTAGCTATAAATGGAATCGATAATGAAAAAAGTATATATATATAGATGTAACAGAAAATAAAAGAGTGCAAGAATAATAATGAGGGTAGGAGAGGTAATCGATATAAAGATGGGGTACCCGGACAAAGCTCCCCCTAGGATTAATGCTTCTAGTGTAAAACTTGTATTATGCTCTACAATTGATGTCTAATGAGTTGTGGAAATCCTTAAGCACACAGTTCCAAACCTAAGGTCAACCGTGACTAATCTCACACTATAACCAGCTCTAGACTTCTCTACTACCCTTGACTCTCGATGACCTGTCACCTAAGCCCCAGGAGAGTACTTCATACTAATGCCTAGCACCGTGTGAAATTTCATGGAGTTCTAGGGATTCCAAGTGAAAGACCCTATCCTTAATTATAGTTCTAACCCTTTGGTCTAGGTGGAAGACCCTTAATCTAGGTTAAGCCCTAGTCCTAGGATTCACTCAACTCTTCGCAAGGGAGTTCATCTCGTAGTACTTCACTTTACTTCAATCGCGATTAACTCTTGGGATACGGAGGTAGGAAAATTCACACCGGAGGGGAAAGGGGACGTTCCGCTACCTCTCGACTCACCCTCTCAACCCTCTTCAACCCTAAGTAGTCTAATCCTATAGGAGTTGTCACACCTCCAAAGGATAACTGACATGACCCCTTGCGTGTATCTCGTAAGTGCATGTGTTTGTCGAAGTACTAAAATTTACCCTGGTGAGAGGGTAGTCGAATCCACAGGGAATAGGGATTTAGAATAAGAGATTTCACTAATAAAGCTATGCGGCTTATGGAAAAGCAATAATAGGATCAATGAGTGAATATACAATCAAACAGGATGAAAGACAAGAATTTAAATAGAAAGATGGAAGATACGAAAGTGCAAGTAAAAGAGAATAAAGAGGAACTAGCAATGGATGAAATAGGGTATCCGGACAAGCTACCTCTAGGATCTATGCTTCTAGTGTAGGACTATGCTATTATACTTCCCTATTGATGTTAATTGAGTCGAGGATATCCTAAAACTCATGGTCCCAAACCTAAGGACAACCGTGACTAATCCCAACACTGTGTCCTGGTATTAGGATTCACGTCAACCATTCACTCTGTCGCTCGCACGACTAAGCCCCAGGGGAGTATATTTACCTAAACCTCACACTACGTGGGATTATTTTAAGCTCTAGGGATTCCTAGTGGTAAAACCTGTTTCTATGTGTAGTTCTAACCCTTTGGTCCAGGTGGAAGAACCCTAGTCTAGATTAAGCCCCAGCGCGTAGGATTCACTTCAACCCTTCACTCTGTTACTTGCGTAACTAAGTCCTAGGGGAGTTTATCTGCCTAGCACTTCACTCTATTTCGACCGCTGTGAAATCAAGGAAACGGAGGTAGGGAGAAACCACACCGGAGGGGAAAAGGGGTACATCGCTACCTCACAACTCTCCCTCTCAACCCTCTTCAATCTTAAGTAGTCTAACCCTCAAGGACTTGTCACACCTCCAAGGGGTAACCTAAATTGTTCTCAACCCTAGTGTCACATCTAAGGGAAAACATTAACAAGATGAAATTAAGATTGAAACTCAATTTTCATTCATCAATCATGGAAAAGCATAATAACAATGTCAAAGAAACATAAAAACCCTAGAGTTTACAAGTCTAAATAGCCACAAGGGGTTTAGCTCCTCATGGAACTATACATGTTCATCAAAATAGAAAAGAAAGTACAAATCAAAGACATTGATGAAAACCCCCTTGTATATGGTGTGGCTGTGGTCTTGTGCGGCCGTCGAACATCGGTGACGATGCCAATGATGCCTCCTAAACCTCCATGAAATCCTCTCCAAAACCCTAGCCGCACTCCCCAAGTTGAGGAGAAAGATAGGTCAAAAGATCTCCCAAAAGGTCTCCAAAATCCCCTTTTATAATGTTGAATCGCGGCTTTAAAATCGAAATTATCGGGGGCTTCACACGGTAGTGTGGAATTTCCACACGCCCGTGTGAATCCTCTGAAACCCTGATTTTCGGCAGAAAATGAACAGTAGCTTGCTACAGCAACAAAGCTCATTGCTGCTACAGTACTCGCCAAACTGCTCCCGAATCCGTTGTTCTTCATCGAGGCCATTGGTTGGGCACACAAATAATGGTAGGTCATGCCGATTACTTCAAGTCTCCTTCTTTGTGAAGTTCTTCTAAGCTACACGAGTTAGACTTGTTGTGAATGTGACTGCCTTTGTGCCCCTCCAAAGGAGGATGGCACACACTCACAAGTCAAGCTCGTGCCTTGTTCCTTACTTGGTCCGAAAACTTCCCAACATCGGCGAACACGACCTAATTTCATTCTTCTTCTCCAATTTAGCTCCACAAACCTTCAGTGTACAAGAGTACACAAATACACACCATTTAGTGATAAAAACTGATAAAAGATATGCTCAATGTAAGATAATAACGCTTCGCGGTACTATAACACAAGCACGTATCAATAACCTAGATTGCTCTCAACCCTAGTGTCACGGCTAAAGGAAAACAATAACAAGAAGAAATTAAGATTGAAACTCAATTTTATTCATCAATTATAGAAAAGCATAATAGCAATGTCAAAGAAACATAATAATCCTAGGGTTTACAAGTCCGAATACCCACAAGGGGTTTAGCTCCTCCTAGAGCTATACAAATCCATCAAAATAATAAAAAGAACACAAATCGAAAGCATAGATGAAAACCCACTTGTGTGCGATGTGGCCGTGGTCTTGTGCGGCCGTCGGATGTTGATGTTGATGCCGATGACGCGCTCCAAACCACCACGAAGCCCTCTCTAAACCCTAGCTGCTCCTCTCTAGAAGTTAGGGAAAAGAAGAGCCAAAAAACGATCCCAAAACAATCTCCAAAACGGGCTTTCATAATGTTGAGTCGCGGCTTTAAATCGCAGAAATCGGGATTTCACACGGCCTTGTGGAATTTCCACACGCCCATGTGAAATTGCTGAATTGCTAATTTTCGCCAGACAGTAAACAGTAACTTGGTACAATAATTTTTGCTACAATACTCACTATAGTGCTGCTACAGTGATTGTGCCGAAACGCTCCCGAATTCATCGTTCTTCATCGAGGCCGTTGAATTGGGCACACAATCAATGGTAGATCGTGCCGATTGCTTCAAATCTTCTAATTGGTGAAGTTCTCCTTGTTATCACAAGCTAGGCTTATTATGAATGTGACTGCCTTTGTGCCCCTCCGAAGAAGGTTGGCACACACCCACAAGTATATGCTCATGCCTTGTTCCTCGCTTAGTACGAAAATCTCCCCAACAACGGCGAACACTATCTAACTTCGTTCTTTTTCTCTAATTTATCTTCACAACCCTAGAATGCACAAAAGTAAACAAATGCACACTTTTTAGTGATAAAATCTGATTAAATTAATGCTCATTGCAAGATAATAACACTTCGCATTACTATAATACGAGCACTTATCAATAGAGAAGGATAATTAATGAGTAAAGTTGAGTACCCGGACAAGCTACCCCTAGGACTTATGCTTCTAGTGCAAGACAATGCTATTATACTCTTCAATTGATGATTAATGAGTCGAGGATATTATTAAACACATGGTCCCAAACCTAAAGTCAACCGTGACTATCCCCGTCATTAGGTTTCACTACGACCCTTAACTCTTGTTGACCTATCAGCTAAGCCCTAGGGGAGTTTGACAGGCGGCCCGAAAGTGCACGGGTTTATTGAAGTAATAAAAGTTACCCCGGTGAGAGTGTAGTCGAATCCACAGGGAATAGGGAGTTAGAATACGAGATTTCACTATTAAAAATATGCGAAGTACGGAAAAGTGATCAATTGATTCGATGAGTGAATTATGGAAACAATTATACTAAAAGACAAGAAATTAAATAGAAAGATGGAAGATGAGAAAGTGCAAGTAAAAGAGAATAGAGAGGATTTAACAATGAATGAAGCGGGGAATCCGGACAAGCTACCTCTAGGATCTATGCTTCTAGTGCAAGACTATGCTATTATACTCTCCTATTGATGCCAATTGAGTCAAGGAAATCCTCAGACTCACGGTCCCAAACCTAAGGACAACCGTGACTAACCCCAACATTATGCCCCGGTATTAGGATTCACATCGACCCTTCACTCTATCGCTCACACGATTAAGCCCTAGGGGAGTACATCTACCTAAACCTCACACTACGTGGAATTGCATTAAGTTCTAGGGACTCCTAGTGATAAAACCTGTTCCTATGTGTAGTTCTAACCCTTTGGTCCAGAAGGAAGAACCCTAGTCTCGATTAAGCCCCAGTGCGTAGGATTCACTTCAACCCTTCACTCTGTTACTCACGTAACTAAGCCCCAGGGGAGTATATCGACCTAGCACTTCACTCTATCTCGACCGCTAATAAATCAAGGAAACGGAGGTAGGGAGAAATCACACCGGAGGGGAAAGGGCTACATCGCTACCTCACAACTCTCCTTCTCAACCCTCTTCAATCTTAAAGAGTCTAATCCTATAGGAGTTGTCACGCCTCCCAAGGAAAACCTAGATTGTTTTCAACCCTAGTGTCACATCTAAGGGAAAACAATAGCAAGATAAAATCAAGATTGAAACTCAATTCTTATTCATCAATAATGGAAAAGCATAATAACAATGTCAAAGAAACATAATAACCCTAGAGTTTACAAGTCTGAATACCCACAAGGGGTTTAGCTCCTCATGGAGCTATATATGTTCATCAAAGCATATAAGAAAGCACAAAATAAAGACATCGATGAAAACCCCCTTGCGTATGGTGTGGCCGTGGTCTTGTGCGGTTGATAAGTGTCTAAATGTATGTGTTTTAACATACATATTTTGTTCACTTAGCATGTGTTTTTATATGAATGGATGCCCGTTTTATGCTTAATCGAGCATTATTTATGTTGTAGGGCATGGAGGAGCCATGAGGAACATGATAATACGATTTGGGCGAAAAAAGGATGAAGAATCAGGGTGCTGGAGTACTGCAGCATACGGGGCCGTATAAGGGGCCGTGAGCATCAAAAGACAGTAGTTTTCAACTAGCCCTCACGGTCCCCTATCCACCCCGGGATCCATTCATCCACCCCGGGATGCACCCCCACATGAGACAGGTTTTGCCCTATTTTTGCCTATCTATCCACCCCGGGATGGATCTATCCACCCCGGGATCCTGCGGGAGTATATATAGAGGTTTTTAGGGCACACAAAGGGGACTTCTTGGCCGGCATCTAAAGGAAAGAAACAAAGAAATCTTTGAAGAGACGACGATTTGGAGCCAAGGAAGGAGGCAAGAACATCATTTTGAAGGGGAGAAGCTTCACCATCAAGGAGGCAAGGATCCAAGACAAGGGGAAGCGTCATTCGGCATCTCTTGGACGGAGGAAAGCGTCATTTGGCCGGACCTCCACCTCCTCCTTCATCATTTCATCTAGGGAGTGTCATTTATGAGCTTTTTAAGTGATTTACTTTGTATTTTTGTTGTTACTTGCTTGATGGCACACTAGACCCCCAAGGCCACCGGATGTTGGTGAACCTTGGGGGGTTTATCATGTATTTTGGATGATCTTTACTTAATTGCAAGCTTGGTTTGGTTTAAGATTTAGTTCATTGTGCCTCATGTCTAGAACTACCACATGGAGAGATCCGTAGTTCTTTCTTGAATTATACACGTAGACGTGACCTACTCACGTGTATTAGGTCATTAATGAATTAAAAGGGGTTACTTGTATTGGCACACCGAGAAATTGGGTGTCGATAGCCCTTCGAGCTTTAAGGATAGACTAGGGTTTAGTGTATCTTTATTTTGGGATCTCCTTGTACTTAATGCAATCGTAGGGATGTTGGTTAGGAAGAGATTCCAACCAATATCCGTATGGGATTAGGGTTCAATCGCCGAGAAATTGGGGTTGATCTAATCTTGAGATCCTTCGGTCTAAATCAACCAAGCTACCCTTCATCCTTCATCCATGTATCATGATGACCCCTCAAGGGGATCCACATCCATAGGCCTTTACTCTTCATTGTAGCACTTGCAACCACATTGTATGCTTTTAAATTTGTTTAATCATATCGTATTTATCTCTTTGCTTTACTAGAACAAACATCCATGCTTGTGTTGTTAGGTTAGATAATAGGCGATGGAGGAGTAAGAGTAGCTCCTTAACCCCGTGGAATACGACCCTCGTGCTTTTGTGCGAGGTATTACTTGGCGACCCGTGCGCTTGCGGATCGATTCAATCAGCGGTCGCTGGACGTCGGTGACGATGCCGAAGACGTGCTCTAAACCTCCACGAATTCCTCTCCAAAACCCTAGCCGCACTCTAGAAGTTGGAGAGAAAGTTAAGTCAAAAGATCTCAAAAAGTCTTCAAATCGGGCTTTTATAATGTTGAGTGGCGGCTTTAAAATTGCTGAAATCGGGATTTCACACGGCCGTGTGGAATTTCCACACGCCCTTGTGAAATTTCTGGAATGCTGAATTTTGGCCGACAGTGAACAGCAACTTGCTACAGTAATTTGCTACATTGCTGTTACAATAACTGTGCCGAAACGCTCCTGAATTTGTTGTTCTTCATCGAGGCCGTTGAATTGGGCACACAATCAGCGGTAGATCGTGTCGATTGCTTCGAGTCTCCTAATTGGTGAAGTCTTCATTGTTAGCATGAGCTAGATTTATTGTGAATGTGAACACCTTTGTGCCCCTCCAAAGGAGGTTGGCACACACTCACATGTCTATGCTCATGCCTCTTTCCTTGCTTAGTCCGAAAATCTTCCCAACAATGGCAAACACGATCTAACTTCGTTCCTTTCCTTCATTTTATCTTCACAACCCTACAATGCACAAAAGTAAACAATTGCACACTTTTTAGTGATGAAATCTTATTAAATCAATGCTCATTGCAAGATAATAACACTTCGCATTACTATAACATGAGCACTTATCAGAGTTCATCTTCCTATGCCTCACACTACGTGGGATTGCTTTAGGTTCTAGGGATTCTAAGTAATAAACCCTGTTCCTATGTATAACTCTAACCCTTTGGTCCAGATGAAAGACCCTAGTCTCAATAAAACCCTAGTATTAGGATTCACTATGACCCTTCACTTTGTTGCTGGCGTAACTAAGCCCCAGAGGAGTTTATCTCCTATCACTTAGCTCTATTTTAACCGCTAAGAATCCTAGGAACACAGTGATAAGTGCTTGTGTTATAGTAATGCGAAGTGTTATTATCTTGCAATGAGCATTGATTTAATCAGATTTTATCACTAAAAAGTGTGCATTTGTGTACTTTTGTGCATTGTAGAGCTGTGAAGATAAATTGGAGAAAAAGAAGAAAGTTAGATCTATTCGCCGCAGTTGGAGAATTTTCAGACTAAGCAAGGAACAAGGCATGAGCATAGACTTACGAGTGTGTGCCAACCTCCTTTGGAGGGGCACAAAGGCAGTCACATTCACAATAAGTCCAGCTCGTGTTAACAAGGAGAACTTCGCCAATAAGGAGATTTGAAGCAATCGGCACAGTCTACCGTTGATTGTGTGCTTAATTCAATGGCCTCGATGAAGAACAATGAATTTGGGAGCGTTTTGATGTGTAGTTCAAGGGACTCCTAGTGATTAACCCTGTTCCTATGTATAGTTCTAACCCTTTCGTCCAGGTGAAAGAACCCTAGTCTAAATTAAGCCCTAGCACTAAGATTCACTTCAACCCTTCACTCAGTTGCTCGTGCAACTTAACTAGGGGATTTTATCTCCTAGCACTTCACTCTATCTCAACCGCGAATAAATCATGGAACATGGAGGTAAGGAGAATCACATCGGAGGGGAAAGAGGGCGTTCCGGTAACTCACGACTCATCCTCTCAACCCTCTTCAATCCTAATTAGTCTAATCCTATAGTAGTTGTCACACCTCCAAAGGATGACCTAGATTGTTCTCAGCACTAGTGTCACGGCTAAGGGAAAACAATAACAAGATGAAATTAAGATTGAAACTCAATTTTAGTCATCAATAATGGAAAAGCATAATAACAATGTCAAAGAAACATAATAATCCTAGGGTTTACAAGTCCGAATACCCACTAGGGTTTAGCTCTACATGGAGCAATACAAAATTGATAAAGAGTTTAAGAACATATGCATAAAAACCATAAAGAAAACCCCCTTGTAGATCATATCGATGGTCTTGTGGAGCCACGTGTCTTCTCCAACGAATCCCTTGTCAAACCTTGGGCACACCTCGCCGAATCTATAAAGATGAAAGCTCCCGCAATAGCAATCTTCCAAACAATGTCGATGCCAATGCTGTATAATCGCCTCCAAAGACCTCCAAGAACTTCTCCAAACCCTAGCCGAAAGCCCTCCAAAACATAGGCAGGAGATAGAGGGGGGTGCCCAAATAGATATGAAAACGGGCTATTTATAGGCTGAAATCGGAGTTCCACATGCCCCTGTGGAATTTCCACATGGGCCTGCAGAATTTCCACACGGCCATGTGGAATTACCACATGGGCGTGTGAATTCTTGGGTTTGCTGATTTTCGGCAGACTGTGAACAGTAACTTGCTACAGTAATTAACTGTGGTAGCTGCTGCAGTACTTCACCGAAATGCTCCCGAATTCATCATTTTTCATCGAGGCCGTTGAATTGGGCACACAATCAACGTTAGATTATGTCGATAACTTCATTTCTCTTCATTGGCTGAGTTCTCCAATGCTACACGAGTTAGACTTTTGTGAATGTGACTGCCCTTGTGCCCCTCCAATGGAGGTTGGCACACACCCACAAGTCTAGATTCATGCCTTGTTCCTTGCTTGGTCCGAGAACTTTTCAACATTGGCGGACATAACCTATTCTTGCTTCTTTTCTCCTAAATTCGTCTCCACAACCCTACATGCACCAAACAACACAAATACATACATATTAATGATAAAATCTGATAAAAGTAATGCTCAGTGTAAGATAATAATACTTCGTATTACTATAACACGAGCACTTATCACCCGTGCACTTTCGGGCCCCTGTCACACGGCTGTAGGGAGAATCACACCTGAGGGGAAAGGGGACGTTTCGCTACCTCACGACTCACCCTCTCGACCCTCTCCAATCTTAAGTAGTCTAACCCTATAGGAGTTGTCACACCTCCAAAGGATAACGTAGATTATTCTCAACCCTGGGAAGTGTGGAAGATGAGAGAGTGCAAGTAGGAGTAAGAAGTGTATGACAAGCAATGAGTAAAGTTGGGTACCCGAACAAGCTACCCCTGGGAATTATGCTTCAAGTGCAAGACAATGCTATTATACTCTCCTATTGATGTTGATTGAGTCGAGGAAATCCTTAAACACATGGTCTCAAATCTAAGGTCAGCTGTGACTAACCGCAACACTATGCCCCGGCATTAGGTTTCACTACGATCCTTGACTCTTGTTGACCTGTCAACTAAGCCCTAGGGGAGTCTATCTTCCTAAGCCTCACACTGCGTGGAATTGCTTTAAGTTCTAGGGATTCCTAATGATTAATCCTGTTTCTATGTATAGTTCTAACCCTTTGGTCCAAGTGAAAGAACCCTAGTCTAAATTAAGCCCCAACACTAAGATTCACTTCAACCCTTCACTCTGTTGCTAGCGCAACTAAGCCCTAAGGGACTTTATCTCCTAGCACTTCACTCTATCTCGACGGCTCATAAATCATGGAACATGGAGGTAGGGAGAATCATATCGGAGGGGAAAGGGGATGTTGCAGTACCTCACAACTCACCCTCTCAACCTTCTTCAATCCTAAGTAGTCTAACTCTATAGGAGTTGTCACACCTCCAAAGAATAACCTAGATTGCTCTCAACCTTAGTGTCACGGCTAAGGGAAAACAATAACAAGATGAAATTAAGATTGAAACTCAATTTTATTCATCAATAATGGAAAAACATAATAGCAATGTCAAAGAAACATAATAATCCTAGGGTTTACAAGACCGAATACCCACAAGGGGTTTAGCTCCTCACGGAGCTATACAAATACATCAAAATAATAAAAGAGATACAAATTGAATGTATAGATGAAAACCCCCTTGTGTGTGTTGTGCCCGTGGTCTTGTGCGGCCGCTGGACGTTGATGTCGACGCTGATTCGCGCCCCAAACCTCCACGAAGTCCTCTCCAAACCCTAGCCGCGTCTCTCCAGAAGTTAGGTCAGTAGAGAGCCAAAAAGATCCAAAAATAGTCTAAAAAACGGGCTTTTATAATGCTGAGTCGCGGCTTTAAATCGGCTGAAATACGGATTTCACACGGCCGTGTGGAATTTCCACACGCCAGTGCGAAGTTGTTGTTTTGCTGATTTTCGGCAGACAGTGAACAACAACTTGCTACAATATTTTACTACAGTATATTGCTACAGTGCTTGTGCCGAAACGCTCCCGAATTCATTGTTTTTCATCGAGGTCGTTGAATTAGGCACACAATCAATGGTAGACAGTGCCGATTGCTTCAAATCTCCTTATTGGCGAAGTTCTCCTTGTTAACATGAGCTGGACTTATTGTGAATGTGACTGCCTTTGTGCCTCTCCAAAAGAGGTTGGCACACACTCACTAGTCTATGCTCATGCCTTGTTCCTTGCTTAGTCCGAAAACTCTCCAACTGCGGCGAACATGATCTAACTTCGTTCCTTTTCTCCAATTTATCTTCACAGCGCTACAATGCACAAAAGTACACAAATGCACACTTTTTAGTGATAAAATATAATTAAATCAATGCTCATTATAAGATAATAACACTTTGCATTACTATAACACGAGCACTTATGAACCCCCCCTGGTAGACAGTGCCGATTGCTTCAAATCTCCTTATTGGCGAAGTTCTCCTTGTTAACATGAGCTGGACTTATTGTGAATGTGACTGCCTTTGTGCCTCTCCAAAAGAGGTTGGCACACACTCACTAGTCTATGCTCATGCCTTGTTCCTTGCTTAGTCCGAAAACTCTCCAACTGCGGCGAACATGATCTAACTTCGTTCCTTTTCTCCAATTTATCTTCACAGCGCTACAATGCACAAAAGTACACAAATGCACACTTTTTAGTGATAAAATATAATTAAATCAATGCTCATTATAAGATAATAACACTTTGCATTACTATAACACGAGCACTTATGAACCCCCCCCCCCCCCCCCCCCCCCCCACCACACTTAAGCTTTTGCTTGTCCTCAAGCAAAAATAGAACGTGAAAGTACTTACGAAGAACAATTGAACGTGCTCGGCCTTAGGTTCACCAAAAGTATGCAAAAGAAGCATTCTACAAGTAAGGGAAATCAAAACATTGCATAAGGTTACCATTGCTCTAGCTAAAAACTCGAATAAAAAAGGATAACAACTCGAAAATGTGTAAGTGTGTGAGAATTCACTCAAGAGAACCAATGAGTACTCCTCAAACTCTTGTTACAAGGACTTATTTATATACACAAAGTAGGGAGGTAGTAGCTTCACACAACCTCTAATGTAGCCCTTTCCTAGGCGGCCGGTAAAGGTGGTTTTCACACTTTCGAGGAGGTATCTCTTTCTACCGGGGTAGTAGCTTTCACGCTTCCAACGAGATAGCTCTTTCTCTCATTAGGGCATAACTTGTATCCGACTTATGAGACTAGCTACATAATTCATAGGAGGTAGCTCTTTCCACCCCAAATGCACAAATAAAAGCTAAACTAATATTCACAAGTTCACAAGTTTTTTATTATTTTTTTAACAATATAGAGCTTAAAAAAAACTTACTAAAACAATGCTAAACTAGTCCTTACAACTTTGAGCTTGAGTTTCCAAAAGATTTCAAGAGTGAGTAGTGCAATAAGAGATAATCGAGCAAAAATTCGCTAAAAATTCAAGTAAAACTAGAGCATGATAGGATACAATGTTAAAAATTCTCCTAAACTCTAAGAATACAACCGTTGCGACTAAGGTGAACCGCCATAGGCTACATGAGTGATAAGTGCTTGAGTAGACATGTTTTATCCACTTGTTTTACATGCATTGAGCATCATTTTAAAATGGATTATGTCTCTTAAAGTGTATTTTGGTGTTCTTTTATGCAATTAGGTTGTGAAAGTATTGAAGGAGGAAAAGAAAGGAAAGATGGGTTATAAAGATCTATTGTTGGGAGTTTTTGTGCAACACAAGTGTCAAGGCACGAGAGGGGATCATGCACATAAGGGTGTGTGCTAACTTTGATAAGAATTCAAGCCAGTTTGTGTGATGGAAGGGCACAAAGCAGTCACATCTTCATGTCCCTTTTTGTGTGAAGATACCTAAAGCTTCCAAATGGTGGTTCGATGGAGTTGAAGTCTTATAACTCACCACATGGATGTGTGCCCGACCATGTGGCCTCAAGATAAGAGAGTTTGGATCGCGATTTATGAAGAGTACTGTAGTAAGACATCTTTTTACTGTAGCAGTACTGTAGCAGAAATCGCTATTCATGCGACCACGTGGGATCTCACGTGGTCGCGTGGAGGCACGTGACTGGCGCGCTTCAGGCTTATAAATAGCCCTTTTTGCCGATTCTTTTGGTATCTTTTGTGTGGCTTTTGAGAGGCGAAGCGGCTAGGGTTTGAGGAGGAGGTCTTTGCCGAATTGGTGGGCCGTTCTTCACCAACTTTGATAGTTCTTTCCTCTGTCATAGCATCGAGGGAGTCATTGGCAACCTAGCTTCAGAGAAGGATCCTTCAAGACGTTGAGCGACCCATCAAGGCCATCATCAGGAATTCAAGGGGATTTACTTCCATGGTTTACATTGCTTTTCATTGTGTTATGTTTTCCTTTGTAATAAGCCCCATGGAGGGCTAAACCCTAGTAGATACTTGGGCATGTGAACCTTAGGTTTCGATTCATGTATTGACTTTCTTTATGCTTTCTTTTAATTCCGAGTTAATTTGAGTTTTAATCTTGTTTAATCATTTCTTGCATGCCTTATTGATTCGTATGGTTGTTTGGTATGCTTGATTTGTTGTCTTGATGAGAGAGAGGTCTCCATTAGGGATTAGAACATACAAGGTTAAAGAGAGTTGAGAGGGTGAGTCTTGAGATAGAGGAATGTCCCATTTTCCTTCCGATTGAGTGTTTCCTATCTCCGTATTCCTTAAGTCTTATGCAACTATATGGGGTGTGAGGCGTGAGATTGATAGATTTCTCCACCGGGACCTTTGTAGGGGGTTGGGGATCTTTCACCTAGAAGTAGGGTTAGATCTAATTTTAGGAATCGGTTTCACTCCTAGGTATCCCTAAAGTTCATTGCTGTCATATGTGGTGTGAGGTGTTGAGATTGAGCGATTTCTCCACCGGGACCTTGTAGGGGACTAGTATCGGTGGCCTGGAGGCAGGGACCGATTATTCTGGGATTGCCTCGACTCATAGAACTCGGTTTAGAAGTTTTTAGTTAGTCTTGCACTTTATGATAGAGCCTAGGGGGAGTATTGCCCGGGTATCTCATCTTCATTGATTGAGATCTTCCTTTATTTACCTTTTGCCTATTCATCTCTGGTATTAATTTCTATGCACACTATATCACCACAAAATCACATTAGTCATTAGGCTAGATTGTAGAGAAGAAGTTAGTACTAGTAGCCCTGTTCCCTGTGGATTAAACTACCCTACTCACCGGGTATAATTATTACTTCGACAACCCGTGCACTTGCGGTACACACACGCAAGGGGTGTGTCAAGTTTTTGGCGCCGTTGCCGGGGAATAGGATACTAGGAATGCTAGGTCTTTGTTGCTCTAGCTATTTATCGTTTTCGTTATCTTGTCTATTTCATACTTTCTTTTTCTTTCACCGTTTTAATTTGTTTTATTTTAATTTGTTTTATTTTGACTTGTGTTACTTTTTTCTTGCAAGGTACTTGAATGATGATTGATCCAATTACAAAGTTATATTTTCAGATTGAAGATTTCAGTGGAAAACTTGATAGACTTATTTCTGCACAACAATAAGGCAACCAATATCACAGCACATATCATCCAAATCAATGGAGCTACCCAAACCACCTATGGAATATTGATGGACAGCAATGGGAAGCACCTCAAGAAGAATTTCAGATGGATGAGAAGCTTGAAGAGGATGTACTTCGGTTGGAAAGCGTATTACCTAGATTCATTGAAGCAACCGATGCCCGCTTCGAAAATATTCAGGCCACATTAAGATGTCATGAAATCTCCATCAAAAACATTGAGCATCATATAGGAGAGATTTTAGACACACTTGCTAGGGAAAAAGAAGAATTTGAACAAGCAAGGCAAGTTTCTTCCACGCATGACAAGGCCATGAACCACATTGATGAAGTAGGGAAAATTGAGTACATTGCTGCAGAAATTGAAAGGACAGAAGAAGAACATCATTTTAAGAATTTAGATTGCTTGAATGAAGATTATGCTTGTGTGCAACGAAATTTTCAAGGGGATTTGCTAACATCATGCTCATTTCAAGCTGAAAATACACAAGAAGAAGAAAGCTCTAAGGTAATGGAGCAAGCACCTTTCTTTCGGATTAATCAACTCATTGAATGCAAGAAAGAGATTTTGGGTTTGGGAGAAGATGTGGGTAGGATATTTAAACCATCCAATGACCCACCGATGCTAAGCTTGGACAATTCCCAACCCAAATTATTTCCTTGGAGGCCAAAGGTAAGATGGTTGGACTCTCCAACAAAAACTCCACCCCGACAAGTAGATTTTTTGTTTAAAGGAAGTAGCTATGCAATGTCTAGTCAGGAGGAACACACTCTTTTCAAGCCTCCATAAGGTAAGGAAGAGGTACGTCAAGCTTAGTGACGTAAAACAAGCGCTACTTGGGAGGCAACCCAAGTTTTTAATTGCTTTCTAGTTTAGATTTTAAATTCTATAGTAATAATTACCATGAGTGTGTGCCTTGATTAATTTTTGTTGGTGTTGAACTTTTCAAGGAAAATTTTTGGTGATTTGAAGTGTTTTTCACATGTATGACATGATTCAGGGTGCAATGCATGATAATTGTTGAAGAATAGGGTTAATTTTGAAGTTTGGAGAGCCGCGTGGACTGTTTGCAGAAATTCTGCAGCTCACGTGGCGGCGTGAGATTCTCACGCAGCCGTGTACAGTACCCACGCGGGGGTGTGGAATTCCCACACCCCCATGTGGCCTATAAACAGAGATAAAGAGTCATTATTCATTATCCATAATTTACAACTTTTCATTTTCTCATCTCTTTCTCTCCAAACTTCCCATCCTTAAGATTCCAAATCCATTTTTCTTCGACTTATTCGAGATTTAGAAGTGTTTTGCCAGCATTTGCATCAAGTTTTCTCCATCGATTCACGTCGGTAAGGCCTCATCTCTGCCTATCATGTCCATGCTTTCATGCTCAATTCCATCGAGTTTTCTTGTTTCTTGGATGATATTTTTATGGAAAACATTATGAAAACACTTAGAAAACATGTAAACGAAGTTTAGTGAGGTGTTGGAGCCCAACTATGGCTCTTTGGCCATGGTTGGACGCCCACGCGGGTGCGTGGCCTAGCCACACGATCGCGAGGACTGGTCAACAGCCCACGCGGGCGCGTGGCTCGGCCCACGTGACCACGTGGAGCTCACCAACTCTCGACCGAACAGCCACGCGACCGTGTGGCTGGGCCACACGATCGCGTGGTCCTTCTGCCAAGCCATGATGCGCCCACACGGGCGCGTGACTATCCCACACCCCCGTGTGGGCTGGAAACAGTGCAAATTAGGCCATGTGGGTGCGTGGCTTGGCCACACGCCCATGTGGATTCCTGCATCTTGCCATATCATGTAAATTTGCACTTCTTTGGCAATTTTCTTGCAGGTATGACACCAAGGACTAAAAAGCTTGAGTCAAAAATGCCTTGATCGTTTATAGCTGACCTTGGATGAGGACATGCCTTCTAACACACCAGCAGCACCAGCAGATGATGCCAATGCTTGAGGCGTCCCACTCATGAGACTTTAGTTTTCTTTACTTTAGTTTTCATTTCTAGTTTTCTTTATTTTATCTTTTAGACTTTAGTTATCTTTATACTTTGTTTTGATTGTGCGAGTTGTGCTTTATTTTGCTTCATTCGTAAGAACTCATGCAACTTTTCTATTTTTATTGAGCTTCACTGAATCCCTTGAATCTATGCAGATACCCTTGAGAGTGATGATGATGCTGTTTTTGTCATACACATGACCATATGACTTGGTCGTGTGAGCTTAACAACTCGTGGAACAATAACACACCCTCGAGTTAGCTTCACCAATCGATCACTGAGGAGTTCATGGGAGTATTGTTTCAATTGCATTTTTACCTACATCATATTTTTATTGCTTATATTTTTATTGTGCTTACATGTGTACATTGAGGACAATGTACATCTTAAGTGTGGGGGAGGGTTCACCTTATACATGGCCTTTACTTGCGTTTTTTTTTCATGATCATGCTCATGTTGCCCATGAAGGTTTACCTTAGGGTTGAGAATTTAATTCTTAGTTTTTGGAGGATGTAAACATTAGGTTTTATTATTGATAAGTGCTTGTGTTATAGTGACGCGAAGCATTATTATCTTACTATGAGCATCTCTTTTATCAGATTTTATCACTAAATAGTATGCGTTTGTGTACTTTTATGCATTGTAGGTTTGTGGAGCTAATTTGTAGAAAAAGAATGAAGTTAGATCGTGTTCGCCATTGTTGGGAGGTTTTCGGACCAAGCAAGGAACAAGGCACGAGCCTAGACTTGTGAGTGTGTGCCAACCTCCCTTGGAGGGGCACAAAGGCAGTCACATTCACAACAAGTCTAACTCGTGTAGCTTAGGAGAACTTCGCCAAGAAGGAGACTTGAAGCAATCGACACGATCTAGCATTGATTGTGTGCTGATGAGTGCTATCCCGCAAGTGCACGGGTCGTCAAGTAATACCCTGTGCGTGACACAGGGGTCGTATTCCCTGGGGCCCGAGAAGCTACCCTTACTTCCCTTTTACAATGTTGTTTGACCGATACAACTCAAGATAGTGAATATAATGCAAAGAAGCTAAATAAGTGAATAGCTAATGCAAACATACGAGGGCAAGAATACGGGGTAAAATAGGGCTAGGAGTGGTCACGGATGAGGATTCCCTTAGGGGCTACTAAAGTGAGTAGGATGCTTGAACTAACATGCAAGTGGCTAATTGGACCGAGAAAACCCTAGACTAGGCCGACCCGATGGTCACGGAAGTCAGCCCCTAATCCGGTACGGGTATGGGATACAGTACGTATACCGCCCAAGATTACCCCTACGATTGCAAAGGGTGAAGTGGTTTTCTCAAACTAGGGTTACAATACAAAAGAGTATTAAAACCTAGGAGTGGAGGGGTACAAATATCCGATGGTCACGGCGTATTTATACGTATTTCTCTTCCAAGTTTGGTGAGTCTAACACTAGGGCAATGGTCATGCAACCTAGCATTTCCTAAGTTTTTTGATACATAGAGTTCTCATACATACCAAGCATGTAAAACACCAAACAATGGATCACAAACAAGCCACAAACAATAAATAGAACAAAATCATCCAAAACATCACAAGTTCACCCCCAAGGTTCACCTACATCCGGTGACCTTGGGGTTTAAGTGCTCATGTTCACTAAATACAACAATAAATGCATGGAAACAACCAACAAAGGCATGAGAAGAACTCCCTCAAAGGATGAAGGCCGGAGAAGTTCCAAAGACGCCACTCCAAGGGGTGGCTTCCCTAGTCTTCAACCTCCAAATGTAAGCCCTAGGATGTAGAATCTTCCCAAAACCTTGCTCTCCTCACCAAATCCTTGCCTAGATCGCCCTCCAAGAGCTTCTTTTTCCTCAATTCGAAGGTGGTGGTGAGAGGCCCTAAGAAGAAAACTCAAGATTCCCTTGAAAACCCAAGCCAAAGTCCTTTAAAAGATGAGTTCGGGCAAGCTCACGGGTGGCCTCACGGTCCATATATGGCCCGTGAGGGAGCCTGTAATACGAGTTACAAGAAACTGCAAAGTTGTGATTTTGCACAGTAACTACTACAGTAAACTGCTACAGTACTGCTCGCGTATGACCTCATGGCCGTGAGCCTGCCCGTGAGGGTTTCCAGACTTCATTCTCTTTCCAACTCTTCATGCTTCGGGCAGCTACAGTAATGCTACAGTCTTGGGACCCTAAAACGACAGTTTCGGTGCAGATTTTCGCTCAAATCGCGTCGTTAGGGTCACCAAAGCACATAATGTACCTAAAACACGAAATAAAACAATTTAGACCACAAAAGGGCATCGAATCATCAACAAAATATGAAAGGCATGCGCAAGAATACATATAAAATACGTACATTTAGACGTTTATCAAACATCCCCACACCTAAGCATTTGCTTGTCCCCAAGTAAACAAACATGAAGAACAGGGGCAAGAAGATAAACGGCTAAATGTACGACCTCAAGCTCAAAAGTAAAGAACTCCACAGGCATGAATGGACAGAAATCAAGAAGTGAGCTGATCAATGAATAGTCAAGTAATACTAGTTCTATTTCTCCTAGAGTGCCCCGTGAGTGTGTGCTAACTTCCACCTTGACCTCCACACCCTGGATTACCCCAGGATGACCATTCACCCCACATACAATGAAAATGGCATTAAAATGTTAAAAGCATCCTCAATACTCAGTTAAAAGTCTTTCGGTTCCTGAACAAGACTTGTAAACTGTAGGGTTATTATGTTTCTTTGAATTTGTTATTATGCTTTTCCATTATTGATGAATAAAATTGAGTTTCAATCTCAATTTCATCTTGTTAATGTTTTCTCTTAGATGTGACACTAGGATTGAGAACAATTTAGGTTGGTTTCTGGAGGTGTGACAACTCCTTAGGGTTAGACTACTTAAGATTGAAGAGGGTTGAGAGGGAGAGATGTGAGGTAGCGATGTACCCCTTTCCCTTCCGACGTGGTTTCTCCCTACCTCCGTTTCCTTGATTTCATAGCGGTCAAGATAGAGTGAAGTGCTAGGCAGATAAACTCCGCTGGGGCTTAGTTACGTAAGTAACAGAGTGAAGGGTTGAAGTGAATCCTATGCATTTGGGCTTAATCTAGACTAGGGTTCTTCCACCTGGACCAAAGGGTTAGAACTACACATAGGAACAGGTTTTACCATTAGGAATCCCTAGAGCTTAAAGCAATCCCACGTAGTGTGAGGTTTAGGTAGATATACTTCCCTGGGGCTTAATCGTACGAGAGATAGAGTGAAGGGTGACGTGAATCCTAATACCGGGGCATAATGTTGGGGTTAGTCATGGTTGTCCTTAGGTTTGGGCATGCGTGAGGGGGTCGTATTCAGAAGGGCCCGAGAATCTACCCTTACTTCCTCTTTGCAATGTTGTTTAACCGATAAAGCTTAAGTTAAGGAAATTGATGAAAAGCAAACAAGTAAGTATAAAATAAATGCAAGATGACTAAGGCAAAATACGGGAAATTCAATGGTTAGGAGTGGTCACGGATGAGGATTCCCTTAGGGGCTACTAAAGTGTGTTTGGAAGCTTGATCTAACATGCATGTGGCAATGATGGACCGAGAAAACCCTAGACTAGGCCAACCCGATGGTCACGGAAATTGACCCCTAATCCGGTACGGGTATTGGAATATGGTATTTCCACCGCTACGGTATTTATACCGCCCAAATCCCCACACGATTGCTAAGGGTACAATGGCTTTCTCAAACTAGGGTTAAAGCAATAACTCGATACTTAACCCTAGGAGTGGAGGGGTACAAATACCCGATGGTCACGGCGTATTTATATGTATTTCCCTTCCAAAGTTGGTGAGTCTAATATAAGGGCAATGGTCATGCAACCTAGCATTTCCTAGATCAATGGATACATAGAGTTCTCATACATATCAAGCAATTAAAAACACCAAGCAATGGATCACAAACATGCCACAAACAATGAATTAGAACAAAACATCCAAAATGCACAAGTTCACCCCCAAGGTTCACCTACATCCGGTGACCTTGGGGTTTAGTCCCTCATGATCAAGAAATACAACATAAAATACATGAAACCAAACACCAAAATCATAAGAAGAACTCCCTTAAAAGAAGAAGGCCGGAGAAGTTCCAAAGATGCCACACAAAGGGGTGGCTTTCCTTGTCTTCAACCTTCCAAATCCAAGCTCTAGGGTGAAGATCCTTCCCAAAACCTTGCTCTCCTCGCCAAATCCTAGCCTAGATCGCCCTCCAAATGCTTCTCCTTCCTCAGAATTTGAGTAGTGGTGAGAGCTCTAAGAAGAAGACACTTGATGCCCTTGAAAACCCTAGCCAAAGTTCCTTAAAAGATGAATTCGGGCAAGTTCACGGATGACCTCACGGTCCATATACGGCCGGTGAGGGAGCCTGTAATACGGGCTACGAGAAACCGCAAAGTTGTGATTTTGCACAGTGAATGCTACAGTAAAACTACTACAGTAGACTGCTCGCGGACGACTTCACGGCCGTGAGCCTGCCCGTGAGGGTTTCCAGATTTCATTTTCCTTCCAGCTCTTCGCGCTTCAGGCAGCTACAGTAATGCTAAAGTACTCGGGACCCTAAAACAACGATTTCGGTGCAGATTTTCTCTCAAATCGCGTCGTTTGGGTCACCAAAGCATATAATGTACCTGAAACATGAAATAAAACAATTTAGACGGAAAAGGGCATCGATTCATTAATAAAACACCAAAATACATGTGTGTACATACGTGCAAAATACGTACATTTAGACGTTTATCAAACATCCCCACACCTAAGCGTTTGCTTGTCCCCAAGCAAACACACATGAAGAACAGGGGCAGAAAGATAAACGACTAAATACACGACCTCAAGCTCAAAGGTGAAGGACTCCACGGGCACACTGGACAGAAATCAAGAAGTGAGCTATTCTAGTGATAGTCAGGTAATGATAGCTCTGTCTCTCCTAAAGTGCCCTCAGTGAGTGTGTGCTGACTTCCACCTTGTTCTCCACACCCTGAATTACCCCAGGCTGTCTATTCACTCCACACACAATAATAATGACATTAAAGTGTTAAAAACATCCTCAGTACTCAGTTAAAAGTCTTTTGGTTCCTATGTAAAACTTTAGCACCTCAAGTGATTACGCAGCAGGCTCCAGAGGATCAAGATGCCACAACTTACTTACTTATGTACAACATACACACTTTTTTTTTTCTGAGTCCCTGACTAACATAGACTACCAAAAATCTTTCAGACGGATGCACATGCTGCTTAGGCACAAGAGTCACCCATCCTACTTGATTACAGTCTACATAGACGCATTCGTGCTGAACTAGCAGAGGAATACTGTCATAGACTCTGTTTTTTTTTTTTTTTTTGAATCTTAAACCCCTTGAACAACTTGCTACAATAGATCACTTTTAGGCTAAAGCAAACAACAAAGGAACTCAAAAGCTTTTAAAAGAATATTGGAGATAGAATTTAACACATTAATGCCAAAATAATTGTGATGGGTTAGTAGGAGTATACAAAATGTAAGTGCTCATGAACAAGTATAAAGGTACACTAAAGGTGAAACAGAGCTACAATTAAGTACAGATAAGATACAGCTCACGACTATCATTCTACCAAGCCTGGAAGTTCTAAACAATGAAATCATAGCTATCATAGGTATCATAGAAATCCATCCCCACACCTAAAGCTATACATTGCCCCCAATGTACAAAGGTCTGCAGCACAGGGTGGGAAAATAAACATGTAAAGTGCATAATAGGAGTAAAGAAACTTCCCCAGTCAGCTGATGCAGTTTGTGAATTGATCCTGTAGACTGGGGGATAGATGGGGCAAGAGAGGGCCTCGAGTGAGCAACCATAATATCCTGAACCTGAAAATATAGCAAGCACAGATCATGACTCCAGAAATAATAAAATCAGAGGAAAGCAAGCAACAAAAGTTCCACACACATAACATAAGTTTAGTAGGGACGAAGCCCTGACTAACTCACAAGTACATAATGCAACTAAAAGTAAAAGTACACACAAATACAAAACAAACAGAATGAAAGTAAAAAGAACAGGTGTGGTGTGCAGTCTAGGGGTCGGAGGGAAAGGAAGGTGCCGCGCAGGTCGTGGTCGCAGAGGTGGTGCCGACAGACGATGAAGAACTGCGCAAGAGCGCCAAGATGTCGGCAGTGGTAGCCTTGATGCGGCCTACAGAAGCAGCAAGGTCTTGATGTCTCCTGTCTAAAATCTGAAACTGCTCGTGCACCTCAGCACGAAATGATTCAAACCTTTCCTCCAAAGAGGGTCTATGCTCCCGGGTCTCGGTGTGGTGCTCGGGCTCCGACTCAAAGTGGGTATCACTATTTGTGTCATCGGTGTCGTGAGATGGACCGGTATCATCCTGTCATCGCGCGACTCGATAGGAAGAACCCCATCGCTCAACCATACTGATACTAACCAATGTCTGCATGGCGAGTGGAGCAATAGTGCCAACAACAGTCATGCCTTGGGTGTGTTCAATGAGCCCCATGCCCTTGATCATCCTCGTAATGTAGGGCCCCGCGTATATGGCTCCAAGGCGAACAAACTTTCCTTGATGGTCAAGGACCTCTGCAATCAAATGTCCCAAGTGAAGGTGGTACCGCTGTATAATGCTGTATAGCATCAATAAGTCCGTGCGGGAAACCACCGCAGTAGAGTCCAACCGGCCCCCAACACCCCGTGTCAACAATGCGTGAATATATCGATGGGCCGGGTCCTTTAATTGGGATTCTTTCTTGGTCCGGGACTTGCGAGTGATAATGGTCCAATAGGATGCCATAGTTATCGGGCGCGGGAAATCCTTGCCAAGATTCTTGAACTCGGGCCTCTGGGTGAATGCTTCGGTGTAGAAGCCCATGTAGACTCCTAACTGTTCATGTGTGATCCTGTAGCTCTTTCCAAAGGCACGAAATGAAATGTAGCCGGGTTGGCGGGAGAAGGGATTGTACTTGTAAATTTCGAAAGTGCTTAACACTTCGAGGGTCAATTCTTTATATGAAGGTTCTTCAATGGAGAGTAGCTTGTCCCAACCCCCATGTGAAATGAGCTCAAACACGGCTTCATCCAACCCAATAATCTTCAATGTGTCCCAATCAATCGTTCGAATGGTTCCAAAGTTCTTGCATGATAGTAGAGCAAACCGGGTCTTGTGATTTTCCTTCTTGAACCGTGGTTGCTCGGGAGGCGGAGTAGTGACACGACCTTTTGCGTGTGTACCGCAAGTGCACGGCCTTGTCGAAGTAATAAAATTACCCCGGTGAGTGGGTAGTCGAATCCACAGGGAATAGGGATTTAAAATACGAGAAATTGCTATTCAATCGTGCGATATACGAAAAGAAACAATGATCGGCGTGATGAGTGAGTTTATGAAAATTAGAGTAGATGCAAGGCAAGTAAATAGAAGGATGAAAGAGAGAAAAGTGCAAGCAACGAGTAAAGAGAGAGACTAGCAATAAGTGAGAATAGGGTATCCAGACAAGTTAGCTCTAGGACTTATGCTTCTAGTGCAAGACTATGCTATTATACTTTCCTATTGATGTTAATTGAGTCGAGGAAAATCCTTAAACACACGGTCCCAAATCTAAGGTCAACCTTGACTAACCCGCAACACTATGTCCTGGCATTAGGATTCACGTCAACCCTTCACTCTATTGATTGCTCAACTAAGCCCCAGGGGAGTATTTCTACCTAAGCCTAACACTACGTGGAATTGCTTTGAGCTCTAGGGACTCCTAGTGATAAAACCTGTTCCTATGTGCAGTAGTTCTAACCCTTTGGTCCAGGAGGAAGAACCGTAGTCTAAATTAAGCCCCAGTGCGTAGGATTCATGTCACCCCAAAGCCTTGGGGGAGTATATCTTCCTAGCACTTCACTCTATTTCGACTGCTAATAAATCAAGGAATCGGAGGTAGGGAGAAATCACATCGGAAGGGAAAGGGGTATGGTGCTACCTCACAACTCTCCCTCTCAACCTCTTCAATTTTAAGTAGTCTAATCCTATAGGAGTTTTCACACCTCCAAAGGATAACCTAGATTGTTCTCAATCCTTAGTGTCACGGCTAAGAGAAAACAATAGCACAAGATATCTAAAATTGAAACTCGAATTTATTCATCAATTAATGAAAAAGCATAATAACAATGTCAAAGAAACATAATTATCCTAGAGTTTTACAAGTCCGAATACCCACGAGGGGTTTAGCTCCTCATAGAGCTATACATGTTCATCAATGTATGAAATAAAACACAAACTAAAGACATCAATGAAAAACCCCCTCGCGTATGGTGTGGCCGTGGTCTTGTGCGGCCGTCGAACGTCGGTGACGATGCCGATGGCGCGCTCCAATCCTCCACAAAGTCCTCTCCGAAACCCTAGCCGCGCTCTCCAGAAGTTGGGGAGAAAGATAGGTTCAAAGATACTCAAAAAGTCTCCAAATCGGGCTTTAAATAGGCTGAGTGCGGCTTTAAATTTGAAGTTATCGGGGCTTCACACGGGCGTGTGGAATTTCCACACGCCCGTGTGAAGTTTCTGTCTTTCCTGAAAAATTACTTCACACGGCCGTGTGGAATTTCCACACGCCCGTTTGAAGTCTCTGGCTTGCTGGTAAATCAATTCACACGGCCGTGTGTTAATTCCACACGCCCGTGTGAGGTCTCTGCTTGCTGGAAAATTAATTCACACGGCCGTGTGTTAATTCCACACGCCCGTGTGAATTCTCTGGAATCTTGATTTTCGGCAGAAGTGCACAGTACTTGCTACAGTGATTTTGCTACAGTAACAAAGATACAGTGCTGCTACAGTAACTCTCCGAAATACTCCCAAATACGTTGTTCTTCATCGAGGCCATTGAATTGGGCACACAATCAATGGTAGATTGTGCCTATTGCTTCAAGTCTCCTTCTTGGTGAAGTTTTCCTAAGCTACACGAGTTGGACTTGTTGTGAATGTGACTGCCTTTGTGCCCCTCCAATGGAGGTTGGCACACACTCACAAGTCTAAGCTCGTGCCTTGTTCCTTGCTTGGTCCGAAAACCTTCCAACAATGGCGAACACGACCTAACTTCGTTCTTCTTTCCCAACTTAGCTCCACGAACCTACAATGCACAAGAATACACAAATACACACTATTTAGTGATAGAATCTGATAAAAAGTGTGTTCATTGTAAGATAATAACGCTTCGCGTTACTACAACACAAGCACTTATCAAGTAGGCTCACTCCAGGCTTTCTTATGCGCAACTTTCTTTCCCGCATCCTACAATGTCATAGGACCCTTCATTAGTCATCAAACAAGCAAAACTAGGTTGAAAAATTGAAAATTCAATGAAAACCTAGTAGTGCTACAATAAAACCGAAAATTTTTGCAAGAACCTTGCTTGGAAAATGGCCAATCCAAGAATACAAACAATCCAAAATACCAAAACAAAGTCATGGCATACCAAGAGACAAAGATCCACATAACAAACACCCCAAACAACCATGAAAACACCATGATCTCAAGAAAAAGTGTTCACCAAAAACCTAGGGTTTTATGAGCAAACCTTAGAGTGAATCTGGCCCAAAGAGGAGTTTTTCTTCAAAGTTTTTGCACACAATGAGTTTGGAGGAGGAGGAGAGTGATTTAATGCAAAAAAATGAGAAAAAATGGTGAAGAAGTGAGGGAGAAATGAGAGGAAGAGGTGAGTGAATGAGTAGGGAAGAAGAGGGATCAAAGGGGGCATAAGAGAGCCCAAGCCCGAGGGTCTCACTGTCTAGCTCACGGCTGTGAGCCAGGCCATGAATCCTCTCGGTTTGGCTCACGGCCTAGCTCACGGGCCGTGAGCCAGGCTGTGAGTGCTCTCGGGATGGCTCACGGCCTTGCTCAAGGGCGTGATCAAGGCCGTGAGCCCCTAGAGACTCACTTGGCCAATGTTTTAACACTCAAAAACGATTCTCCACTTGGTTTGGCAATGAAATACACTCAACCAAAGCTCAAAAACACTCAAAATGAGGCCGAATAAAGCATGAAAACATTCAAAACATGGTGATCATGAAGTCTAAAACATAAAGCAACTAGCACAACACACAAACATACAAATACAATTTAAATAAAACAATGAACAAGAAGAACACACAAGAACAAACCCTAGGGAGCTAACATGCTAAGACATAACAAAAATACGAAAAAAAAAACACAAGCACTAAAACAACAAGGGAATGAAATTGCAATGAATTTAAAACTTGGGTTGCCTCCTAAGAAGCACTTGTTTAACGTCGTTAGCTTGACGTGCATTACCTCCATGTTCATGGTGGGACAAAAGGAGGGAACTTACATCCAATCTTCGATGATGAAATATTACCCGAAAAATTCATGGAGAGGCATGAAAAGATCTTGAACTTCCCTTGATTTTCCATGAGTATGTCATCTACATCCACGGGCGGCAATGATACAACCTTCACAACTTTCGTAGGCTTTTTCTTTGTCTTCCTCCACATCTTCTTCAAAACTTTCTTTTCTTGGTCATGAGGAGGAGGTCGAACCATCACTTGTGCAACTTGTTGCATTGGTATAGGTGTGGCATCATTTTTTTCAATCTCATTGTCATCTAACTCCCCCAAAATCTCATCCAACGGATTCAAGGTTAAAACTTCCTGCACGCAATCAAAAACAATGACATCAGTTATATCAGTATAATACAAACTATCATCATGATCGAGTGTGTGCCACATTGCTTCGGGGAGAGAAAAGACAACTTGTTCATCACCAACTCTTAATGTCATCTTTCCGCCTTTGACATCAATCAATGCACCCGAAGTGTTTAGGGACCTCAACATCATCATCCACATCTAGAATTACAAAATCCACGGGGATGATGAGTTTGTCAACGCTTACAAGGACATCTTCAACAACACCCCTTGGTTTCCGCATAGAACGGTCGGCAAGTTGTAGGGTCATTCGTGTGGGCCTTAAATCCTCCAATCCTAGTTTCAAAAACAACTTGTACGGCATCACATTAATGCTCACTCCTGAGTCAGCTAAAGCATTCTCTTGTATTCCTTCACCAAGTATGCAAGGGATGATGAAACTGCCGGGATCATTGAGTTTCTTGGGCAACTTCTTTTGAATTAAAGCGGAGCAATTCCCCGATAGTGTCACCGAATCCACATCTTCTAGTTTTCTTTTGTTCGTGATGAGGTCTTTCATGAACTTGGCATACTTGGACATTTGTGAAAGGGCCTCAACCAATGGAATATTAATGTGGAGTTGCTTGAATATGTTCAAAAACTTTTTAAATTGAGCATCTTCCTTGTTTTGTTTCAATCTTGTTGGGTAAGGCACCACGGGCTTGTACTCGTTCACCTTTGGGACCGGGGATTTTTGGATATCATCACTACATTCCTTTTCATTATCCTTACATTCCTTCTTGTTCAAATGAGGGTCTTCCCGATCGGCTACCCTATCATTAGAAGCACTTGGACTCGCCTCGGCCCTTGCTTCCAATTGTTTTCCACTCCTCAGTGTAACAGCTTTCAAGTGTTCCCTCAAGTTGCTTTTGGTGTTTCTTGGCAAGCTACCCGAAGGACGATCAGAATGTGCTCGAGCAAGCTGTCCCACTTGGTTCTCAAGGGATTGCATGGATGCTTGAACATACCTCAACACAGTACCGAATTCATCTAATCTTTTCTCGACACCTTGAAACCGTGCTTCGGTATTAATCATGAATTTAGCCAACACATCCTCGGTGGTATACTTCCTTTCTTCTTACGGCGGTGCTTGGTAATGGTTTGCTTGAGGTGGAGGGGGCCTCTGTTGAGCTTGGCCTTGACCCCAGGGCATGTTCGGGGGATTCCTCCAACCTTGATTGTATGTGTTACTATATTGATTTCCCAGCTCTCTAGATCCACCTCCAACATAATCAACAGACTCCACAGGCGCAGATGGGGCAATGAATATAGGGCATTGTGATGCTGCATGCCCCGCTCCACATGTGTCACAAGACATCACGGCCTTAGAGATAGAGCTGGATCCTAGCATTAATTGCTCAACTTTCTGTGCCAAAGTGCTGACCAATGCCGTGTTGTCTGAAAGATTCTTTATAAGGGCCTCCACCTTAGCCTCCAACACGGTATTCTCATTCACTTCATACAACCCCGCAGCCTTAGGTGCCTTCTGTCGAGTGCTCCAATGGCACTCATTGCTTGCCATCTTCTCAATCAAGGCTTCAGCATCTTCAGGTAGTTTGTTACTCAAGGATCCACCTGCTGCGGCATCTATTAGTTGCCTTGTTGAATAGTTCAGCGCATTGCAAAACATTTGCACTCTAATCCAAGATTGAAATCCATGGTGAGGACATTTGCGCAACAAGTCTTTAAACCTTTCATGTGCTTCAAAGAGTGTTTCCGAATCTCCCTGCCTGAAGAATGAGATCTCCTGCCTCAATCTCGCTGCCTTGCTAGTTGGAAAATATCGGGCCAAGAATTTTTCCACCATATCCTTCCAAGTGGTGATGGAGCCGGGAGCCAAGGATGTGAGCCATCTATATGCTGCTCCCCTCAAACTGAATGGAAAAAGTCTCAGTCGGATAGCATCATTAGATACCGAGTTTATCTTGAAAGTTGAACAAATTTGCAAGAAGCGAGATAGATGAGCGTGCGGGTCTTCATCTGCCAACCCGTCAAACTGAACTGAATTCTGAATCATTCCAATTGTGCTCGCTTTAATTTCAAAATTGTTAGCTGGAACCGCCGGTGCTTGAACATTGAATTCTTTACCGCTGAATTGTGGCCGTTCATAATCAGACAAGGTCCCCCTTGGTTCGGCCATAATGGTAGGTTCACTTGATTCCACACTAACCTCTTGTCATCTTTGTCTTGAACTCTCACCCAACTCTCTCATCCTCTGATGCAAAGTTCTCTCTATTTCGTTGTTGCGTTCAACCAAGTTTGCTTGACTCGATCGTGTCATAAAATAGGTACCTTGCAAAACCGGAGTCAAGAATTAGCAATTGACGAGTGGTAAGAAAATAAAAATGCAAAACGATAGATAACGGAATATATACAAAAGATGATAAATGCAAGACAAGAAAATGATCAAATCAACACGCGCTAAGTTTTTCGAGTATTTCTCGTGGGTCCCCGGCAACGGCGCCAAAAACTTGATGGATCACCCGCAAGTGCACGGGGTCGCCAAGTAATACCCCTCACGCACGCGTGAGGGGGTCGTATTCCCAAGGACCCGAGAATCTACCCTTACTTCCTCTTTGCAATGTTGTTTAACCGATAAAGCTTAAGTTAAGGAAATTGATGAAAAGCAAACAAGCAAGTATAAAATAAATGCAAGATGACTAAGGCAAAATACGGGAAATTCAATGGTAAGGAGTGGTCACCGATGAGGATTCCCTTAGGGGCTACTAAAGTGTGTTTGGAAGCTTGATCTGACATGCATGTGGCAATGATGGACTGAGAAAACCCTAGACTAGGCCAACCCGATGGTCACGGAAATTGACCCCTAATCCGGTACGGGTACTGGAATATGGTATTTCCACCGCTACGGTATTTATACCGCCCAAATCCCCACACGATTACTAAGGGTACAATGGCTTTCTCAAACTAGGGTTAAAGCAACAACTCGGTACTTAACCCTAGGAGTGGAGGGGGTACAAATACCCGATGGTCACGGCGTATTTATATGTATTTCCCTTCCAAAGTTGGTGAGTCTAATACTAGGCCAATGGTCATGCAACCTAGCATTTCCTAGATCAATGGATACATAGAGTTCTCATACATATCAAGCAATTAAAACACCAAGCAATGGATGACAAACATGCCACAAACAATGAATTAGAACAAAACATCCAAAATATACAAGTTCACCCCCAAGGTTCACCTACATCCGGTGACCTTGGGGTTTAGTTCCTCATGATCAAGAAATACAACATAAAATACATGAAACCAAACACCAAAATCATAAGAAGAACTCCCTCAAAAGATGAAGGCCGGAGAAGTTCCAAAGATGCCACACAAAGGGGTGGCTTTCTTTGTCTTCAACCTTCCAAATCCAAGCTCTAGGGTGAAGATCCTTCCCAAAACCTTGCTTTCCTTCCCAAATCCTTGCATAGATCGCCCTCCAAATGCTTATCTTTCCTCAGAATTTGAGTGGTGGTGAGAGATCTAAGAAGAAGACACTTGATGCCCTTGAAAATCCTAGCCAAAGTTCCTTAAAAGATGAATTCGGGCAAGTTCACGGGTGACCTCACAGTCCATATACGGCCCTGTGAGGGAGCCTGTAATACGGGCTATGAGAAACCGCAAAGTTGTGATTTTGCACAGTGAATGCTACAGTGAAACTGCTACAGTAGACTGCTCGCGGACGACCTCACGGCCGTGAGGGTTTCCAGATTTCATTATCCTTCCAACTCTTCGCGCTTCAGGCAGCTACAGTAATTCTACAGTACTCGGGACACTAAAACGACGGTTTCGGTGCAGATTTCCTCTCAAATCGCGTCGTTAGGGTCACCAAAGCATATAATGTACCTGAAACACGAAATAAAACAATTTAGACCGAAAAGGGCATCGATTCATTAATAAAACACCGAAATACATGCTCATACATACGTGCATAATACGTACATTTAGACGTTTATCTGAGAGTTAGAAGTGGAAGGGCAAAAGAAATATGAACAAAAATTTCAGCCCTAATCAGTTCTGCGTAACCACACGGCCGTGTGGATGAACCAAATAGCCGTGTGCCTCTACTGAGAAAGTTCACAGTGGCCACCACACGGCCCTGTGTGATCTCGGGAAAATGCGTGACATTTCTGAAAACCTTCACATGGGCGTGTGGAAATTACACACGCCCATGTGCCCAAGAGCATAAGGTCGGTCACAGGGGCGCCCCACATACCCCCTGTGGCCTCTCTGTCTTGCCCGAGAATTTCTAAGTGTTCCACACGGCCATGTAAAGCATCGACACGGTCATGTGCCTTTCACAACCCTCCCACAGGGGTAGCCACACGTCCCTGTGTCTTCTTGGGAATGAATGGTGTCTCTGCACAGTTTTCACAACACCGTGTGGAATATCTACACGGCCGTGTGCCTTAACACAGGGTCTCCCACAGAGGCAGCCACACGCCCCTGTGGACTCTCAGGAAAAAGAGTTTAAGTTCTGCAGGATTTCACACGACCGTGTGGAAATTCCACACAATCGTGTACTACTTCTGAGGCTTTTCACAGGGGTGAGGTCACACGCTTGTGCCCTCTCTGGTTGGTAACACACGCCCATGTGGAATTTCCACACGGCCATGTGTTTTCTCTAGTTTACTTAGAAAAATTCACAGACTCTCCAGAAAAATTCAGAAACGACAACAACATAACTAGAGCCTGTGAATACAATAAAAACGTGACCAGAGGCCATAGAAAACATGCTCAACGGACTCAAACTTTGTCAATCATCGTTTAGGCACACAAAAATATCAACACTCCACAATAAAATCGCAGCACATGCATTTAAGAATCAGGACACCAAAGCTAAGACTCTTGTTCATTCTAAACTAAAACTAATTCCTAGAGAAACTGTAAAACCTTGGGTTGTCTCCCAAGAAGCACTTGTTTAACGTCACTAAGTTTGACATACCTGACCTTACTTTACGGCGGTTTGAGAAAGAATACCTCCTTATCGTCGGTGCCAACTTCGCCGCCAAAGTATGGCTTCAACCGATGCCCATTCACCTTAAACATACCCTTCTCCGGATGAGTGATCTCAATTCCCCATGGGGTGATACTTGAGTAACTGTATATGGGCCAAACCATCTAGAGTTTAGTTTCTTGGGGAAAAGTCGCAATCAACCATGGGTAGCTTAATGTGCTTGTCATGCCACTTTCTAATCTTTTCTTTGGAGATTCTAGCATTCTCATATGCCTTCAACCTCCATTCATCGAGTTCATTAAGATGAAGCAATCTCTGCTCACCGGCTTTTCTCAAATCAAAATTCATCGCCTTTATTGCCCAATATGCCTTCAACCTCCATTCATCGAGTCTTGTATGCGGTTCGATGGGCTCAGAGTGTATCATTCAAACACTCAGAACAATCGCGCTTCCCTTGCTTGATAAGTGCTTGAATATACATGTTTTACCGACTTGTTTTACATACATTGAGCATCATTTTACCATTGATTATGTCTCATAAAATGTATTTTGGTGCTCTTTTATGCAATCAGGTTGTGGAAGTGTTAAAGGAGGAAAAGGAAGCAAAGATGGGTTATAAAGACGTATTGTTGGGAGCTTTTGTACAACACAAGTGTCAAGGCGCAAGAGGGGATCATGCACATGAGGGTGTGTGCCAACTTCCTGAAGAATTCAAGATAATTTGTGTGATGGAAGGGCACAAAGGCAGTCACACCTTCATGTCCCAACTTGTGTGAAGATAGTTAAAGCTCTCAAATGATGATTCGAAGAAGGAGAAGTCTTATAACTCACCACATGGACGTGTGCCCGACCATGTGGCCTCAAGATGAGAGAGTTTGGATCATGGTTATGGAGAGTACTGTAGCAAAAACACTGTCCTCAAGACACGCGGCTGGCACGTTTTCAGATTTATAAATACCCCGATTTGCCAATTTTAAAAGGACTTTTTGCGCACGTTTGAAGGCAAGAGCGGCTAGGGTTTCAAGGACGAGGTCTTTGGCGATATTGGGAGTCGTTCTTCACCAACTTCGATAGATCTTTCGATAATATAGCATCAGGGAGACATTGGCAACCTAGCTTCGGAGAAGGTTCCTTCGAGACATTGAACGATTCATCAAGGCCATCATCACGAATTCGAGGGGGTTTATTTTCATGGATTACATTGCTTTTTTCTTCATTATCTTTTGCTTTGTAATAAGTCCCATGGAGGGCTAAACCCTAGTAGATACTTGGGCATGTGAACCCTAGGTTTCGATTCATGTATTGACTTTCTTTATGCTTTCTTTTAATTCCAAGTTTATTTGAGTTTTAATCTTGTTTAATAATTTCTTGCATGCCTTATTGATTCGTATGGTTGTTTGGTATGCTTGATTTGTTTCCTTGGTGAGAGAGAGATCTCCATTAGGGATTAGAACATACAAGGTTAAAGAGGGTTGAGAGGGTGAGTCTTGAGATAGAGGAGTGTCCCCTTTCCCTTCCGATTGAGTGTTTCCTATCTCCGTATTCCCTAAGTTTTATGTAACCATATGGGGTGTGAGGTGTGAGATTGATAGATTTCTCCTCCGGGACCTTTGTAAGGGGTTAGGGATCTTTCGCCTAGAAGTAGGGTTAGATCTAATTTTAGGAATCGGTTTCACTCTTAGGTATCCTCAAAACTCATTGCGGTCATATAGGGTGTGAGGTGTTGAGATTGAGTGATTTCTCCGCCGGGACCTTGTAGGGGACTAGTATCGGTGGCCTGGAAGCAGGGATCGATTGTTCTTGGATTACCTCGACTCATAGAACTTGGTTGAGAAGCATTTAGTTAATCTTGCACTTCATGATAGAGCCTAGGGGGAGCATTGCCCGGGTATCTCATCTTCATTGATAGAGATCTCCTTTACCTTTCCCTTTTACTTGCTTTCTGTCTTGCGATTTTCTTATTTTACACATTACATCCATTGCTTCTTATTATTGATTCGACTAGATAACTGAGAATCAGTCATTACTAGTACTTCCGTTCCCTGTGGATTCGACTACCCTACTCACCAGGGTAATTATTACTTCGACAACCCGTGCACTTGCGGTACACACACGCAAGGGGTGTGTCATTGCTCTATGGATTTTGTCAAGATCCTCTTGAGCTCTCTATTGGTTACCTCAACTTGGCCACTAGTTTGGGGATGGTACGGAGTAGCAAGGTGATGACAATGAGTAATGAGCAAGGATATCCCATCCATCTTCCCGTAATACACATCTCCGAATTACATGATCTGCACAGATTCGGAAGAGGAACGAATCATCCCAAAAATAGTTCTTCAAATCGCTAAAGAATTTCTTCTTTTGCTGGAATGTGAGCCCTTGTTTCAAGACATTCCCTGATAAGTAATTGGCAAAATCGGCTAACCATGGAGTATCACCTGATGAGGCTGAGTTCTAGATCGAATACAAGTGTTCTTCCGGGAAGGAATCATTGATCTACTTGCTTGATGGTTCTTGTCCAATGTTATCCTCTAATCGAGATAAATAATCTGCCACCACGTTTTCAGTTCCTTTCTTGTCCATTATCTCCATGTCAAACTCCTGTAAGAGTAATACCCAACGGATCAATCTTGGTTTTGCATCAACCTTGTTCATGAGGTAACGGAGAGCTGAATGGTCTGTAAATACAATGACTCTCAATAGGATGAGATACGGTCTGAATTTATCGAGGGCGAACACAACTGCTAATAACTCCTTTTCTATAGTAGTATAATTTTCTTTCACACCTGTGAGAGTCTTACTAGAATAATAAATAGGTTGGAACTACTTGCCCTTCCTCTGCCCTAGAACTGTTCTGATGGCATAGTCACTTGCATCACACATGAGCTCGAACGGTTCATTCCAATCCGGTGTGATCAAAATTGGAGCTTGAACTAGTTTTTCTTTTAGCACATTAAAAGCTGTTGTACATTCTTCCCCAAAATCAAACGGAGCATCTTTTTCGAGGAGCTTAGTCAATGGTTGTGTGATTTTTGAAAAATCCTTGATGAACCGCCTATAGAAACCTGCATGCCCCAAAAAACTCCGAATTCCTTTAACATTTGTTGGTGGAGGGAGTTTATCTATGACTTTGATTTTCACCTTGTCCACCTCCATACCCATCTGAGAGATCTTGTGTCCTAGAACAATGCTTTCCTGAATCATAAAGTGACACTTCTCCCAATCTAGCATAAGGTTTGCCTCCTCACATCTCATCAGCACTCTCTCCAAATTCTTCAAACATATGTCAAAGGAGTCACAGAACACAGGAAAATCATCCATGAACACCTCCATTATGTCCTCCAAAAGGTCATAAAAAATAGTAGTCATACAATGTTGGAATGTAGCGGGTACGTTGCATAGTCCGAACGACATCCGTCTGTATGCAAAAGTCCCATAAGCACAAGTAAATGTTGTCTTTTCTTGATCTTCCGGAGCTATAGGAATATGGAAATATCCTCACATACCATCGAGGAAGCAGTAAAACTGATGCCCTACAAATCGCTCCAACATTTGATCAATAAAAGGTAATGGTAAGTGATCCTTCTGGGTTGCATCGTTCAACCTTCTATAATCAATACACACCCTCCATCCTATGACTGTTCTAGTTGGGATGAACTTATTCTTTTCATTTTTGATCATTGTCATTCCCCCTTTCTTTGGAACCACTTGCGTCGGGCTCACCCAAGCACTATCAGATATAAGATAGATAATCCCAGCATCTAGTAGTTTCACCACCTCTGCCTTGACAACTTCCTTCATATTTGGGTTTAGTCTTCTTTGAGGTTGGATCAACGACTTGAAGTTATCCTCCATTAAAATCTTATGCGTGCAGAATGAGGGATTTATTCCTTTTAAATCTGCAATTTCCCACACAAAGGCAGACTTGTGTTTCTTCAACATATTAACCAACTTAGCCTTTTGGTCCAAAGAGAGATCTGATGCTATAATCATGGGAAACTTCATCTCTTCTGCCAAAAATACATATTTTAGTTGTTCTGGAAGTGTTTTCAACTCCAAATAAGGTGGTTCTTTAATGGATGGTCGAAGTTGACTCTCCTTTAATTTGTCAATTTCTTCAAATTGATGTGTTTGTTGTTTAGTAACACAGTCTGAAATCTTCTCAAAACCAAGTAAATTGAGTTGATCTTGAGACTCCATTGCAATTCCCAACTCACAAGCTTCCTTTGTCAAATCTACAATCCCCACTGAAAAGACTTCTTGCCTATGTTCGCGATAACATGATTCAAATTGAGCAAGAACCTTCTCTAGACTTTCTTCTATATCACCACTCAAAAAGGCTAGCGCTGATTTCTCAAATTCATCCAATACACTGCCGAATTCACAATTTATAATCTGCTCCATGCAAGAATAATCAATACTAGTCTCTTCTTTTGTAAAGGAGTGCTCACTGGTTGCTCATACTTAAAGTAATTTGTCACTGATTGTATCGTGAACAACCGCATTTTCTGCTCCACATCCTTAACTACTCCTGTAAGTGTATCAAAGATTTCAGTTGTATCAAACATCCCTTCTGAGGGTGAAATCCAAGAAAAGAGAACTAGTAAGAGTGATGATAGATAAAAGAAGTGTGAAATAGAAAAAGAAGTGCAAATAGCTAGAATAGCGAAAAACAAATATCTAAAATACGCTTACTCCCCGGCAACGGTGCCAAAAACTTGACACACCCCTTACGTGTGTACCCTGCAAGTGCACGGGTTGTCGAATTAATAAAATACCCTGGTGAGTGGGTAGTCGTATCCATAGAGAATACGGATTTGAGATATAAGTATTCACTATTTACCTATGCGATGTGTGGAAAGAAATCAATGAGTGAGTGTGAAAGCAATTAATAAAAACAAGAATTAAAATAGAAGTGTGGAAGGTGAGAGAGTGCAAGTAGGAGTAAGAAGAGTAGAACAAGCAATTAGTAAAGTTGGGTAACCGGACAAGCTACCCCTGGGACTTATGCTTCTAGTGCAAGACAATGATATTATACTCTCCTATTGATGTTGATTGAGTCAAGGAAATCGTTAAACACACGGTCCCAAATCTAAGGTCAACTGTGACTAACCCCAATATTATGCCCCGTCATTAGGTTTCACTACGACCCTTGACTCTTGTTGACCTGTCAACTAAGCCTTAGTGGAGTCTATCTTCCTAATCCTCACACTGAGTGGAATTGCTTTAAGTTCTAGGGATTCCTAGTGATTAACCCTGTTCCTATGTATAGTTCTAACCCTTTGGTCTAGGTGAAAGAGCCCTAGTCTAAATTAAACCCTAGCACTAAGATTCACTTCAACCCTTCACTCTATTGCTCCCGCAACTAAGCCCCAGAGGAGTTTATCTCCTAATACTTCACTCTATCTCGACCGCTCATAAATCATGGAACATGGAGGTAAGGAGAATCACATCGGAGGGGAAAGGGGACATTCCGCTACATCACGACTCACCCTCTCAACACTCTTCAAACCTAAGTAGTCTAACCCTATAGGAGTTGTCACACCTCTAAAGGAGAACCTAGATTGTTCTTAATAACTAGATGAAATTAACATTGAAACTCAATTTTATTCATTAATAATGGAAAGGCATAATAGCAATGTCAAAGAAACATAATAATCCTAGGATTTACAAGTCCGAATACCCATAAGGGGTTTAGCTCCTCATGGAGCTATACAAATCCATCAAAATAATAAAAGAGATACAAATTGAATGCATAGACAAAACCCCCTTGTTTGTGTTGTGGCCGTGGTCTTGTAAATCGGCTGACGTTGATGTCGACACCGATGACGCGCTTTTATAATGCTGAGTCACGGCTTTAAATCGGCTGAAATCAAGATTTCACACGGCCTGTGGAATTTTCACAAGCCCGTGTGAAGTTGCTATTTTGCTGATTTTCGGCAGACAGTGAACAATAACTTGCTATAGTATTTTGCTATAGTGCTTGTGCTGAAACGTTCTCTAATTCATTGTTCTTCATCGAGGCCGTTGAATTGGGCACATAATCAATGGTAGACCGTGCCAATTACTTCAAATCTCCTTATTGGAAAAGTTCTCCTTATTAACACGAGCTGGACTTATTGTGAATGTGACTACCTTTGTGCCCCTCCAAAGGAGGTTAGCACACACTCACAAGTCTATGCTCATGCCTTGTTCCTTGCTTAGTTTGAAAACTCCCCAACAATCGTGAACACGATCTAACTTCGTTCCTTTTCTCCAATTTATCTTCACAACCCTACAATGCACAAAAGTACACAAATGTACACTTTTTAGTGATAAAATCTGATTAAATCAATGCTCATTGCAAGATAATAACACTTCGCATTACTATAATACGAGCACTTATCAGCCACTATACTTTCTTGTGGCCTTCCAGCCATCTTCCAGCAACGATCCTTAAGGGAAACGAGCACACATCATCACCAAGACGGAGAGGAGTAAAGGAGAAGGAGTTGGAGTGAAGTTCTAAGCCACCATTGCATCATCATTCGAAGCTTCATCGATTCAAGGAGACCAAGATAGTAGAGGGAGTTTTCTTGCTTCTTTATTGTCTTTCTTTACCTTGTATGTTGTATAAGTATCCCTTATCATGAGGGATTAACTTATTTTGGTGCTTGGATGTGGATGAACTAGGGTTTATTCTTATGTATGAACTTGGGATGTTGCTAATCATTTAATTTGATGGTTGTTTGAGATTCAATCTTTCATGCTTTCATGTCTAGAATTACATTTGTGGAGAAATCCGTGATTCTTTTATGAGTTGTACACATAGATGTGACCTACTCACGTGCACTAGATCTAGGAGAGATTGAAAGGGGATTCTTGTGCAGACACGCCGAGAGATTGGGTGCTGGTAGCCCTCCATTGCTAGGTGTAAGCCGAAGGATAGTAGGCTTACTCCTATTAGAGATTTCCTTGAACTCATTGCTATTGTAGGTGGGTTAATACGGAGAGATTCCGATTAACACTCGTATGGGATTAGGGGTTAGCCGCCGAGAAATTGGGGTTAACCTATTTACGAGATCTCTAGGTCTTAAATGTCGTTAACACACTTTAAACCATCCTAGTTTGGACCTTAACGACAACCCTAGGTGGATTCCTTATCCAAACACTCCCTTCTCATGCTTGATACTCCCTTCTTTATTTACATCTGTGTGCTAGTGACACGGCCATTAGGTTAGTTAGTTTACTTTACTTTGTTCTTTTCACTAAGAATCGTAGGCTAGATAATAGATGAAGAGTGAGTAATAGTAATTCCTTGGCCCAGTGGAATACGACCCCTGTGTCACTCACAGGGTATTACTTGGCGATCCCACACACTTGCGGGGAAGCAATCAAGTTTTTGGTGCCATTGCCGGGGACATTCAAGGAATAATTGGAAAGCTTGTAATCTATGGCTCTAGCCATTTTTCTTTTCTTTATACATTATATTCTTTGTAGATATTTTCCTTCTTGTTTGTATTACTTTTATTTTCCACTCTTTTATTTTTACTTTGTTCTTCATATTCTCTTTTGTGTGAGGTACAATCCAATTGGAAAATGCAAGGTGCTAGCTCCTCCGTTGCACCAATCAATAATGTTGAGTATATAGTGGGGCCAAGACCACAAGGACATCCATACAGCCCAACTTACAATCCGGAATGAAAATACCACCCACACTTTTCATGGGATCAAGGGCAACAACAACAAAAAGATACCCCCCTCAAGGTCCTCATCATCAAACATGACAAGTAAAATGATTTACCACTAAGGATGTATTGGCGAAATTCATAATATAGACTGAAAAGTAGATTTCAAGTCGTCAATACCAAACTTGAAGCAATCACCACTAAACTTCAAGCCCTTGATGCCAAATACAATGCACGGTTTGAGGCCATCGATACCACCTTTTTGGCTGTGCAAGCCTCTCTTCACAAGCTAGAAAGTCGGGTTGAACAATTAATTCACGAGTGAGCAAAAGTGCCCCCATCTACAAACAATAATGAAATTGAAGAAAGATATTGTCAAAGAGTGGTGGATGAGGACTTTGGTGTATTGGAGGCTAAAAAGGAAGAAAATGTGGCATCAATATCACTTGAGCAAGCCCTTAGCATAGAAGTGACTCAAAACACTAAGCACAACAAAGAATTATTTGGGACGACTGAAGATGTGGGTAGAAGGTTGAAACCAGCCAATCACCTACCTATGCCGGTGTTAGACAAGTCCCAACCAAAATTATTTCCTTGGAGGCCTAAACGATTTTTATGGGTGATTAAAGGAAGATTGACATTGGTTGAAGAAGGAGATGTGGGTAGGAGGTTTACACCACCCAAGGACCTACCCATGCCGAGTTTGAAAAGCCTTCAACCTCATCTATTTCCTTCGAGGCAAAAACAATTTTTGAGGAAGCTCCAAGGAAATTCAGCCAGGACCAAAGTAGAAGCGGGGAAGATGCTCAAACCAACCAAGGATCTGCCCAAGTTCAAATTGCACAACTCCCCGCCCAAGCTTTTTCCATGGAGCCCAAAAGGTGACTCATGCATGACCTCCAAATTTGCATCATCCCGGAAGTTATGTTTCTTATTTCTTGGTAGTTCTTATGCCACTTTTTGCCAGGATAAACACACCATTTTCAAGCCTTCTTAGGTAAGAAAGAGGTATATCGAGCTAATGATGTTAAACAAGCGCTTCTTGGGAGGCAACCCAAGCTTAAATTTCTTGATTTTCTTCTTTTTGTGTTTTTAGTTTAGTGCGGTTTGTGTATTTGTGTTTCTTTCATATTTTTTGTTTGTTTGAATAAGTCCATGCTTGTATGCCTTATGCATTTTTTCTCATCGTCTTTCTTGTGTTTTAAATTGATAGCCATCTTGAGAAGAATGTTTTTGGTGTATTTCATGCGTTAGATTGAAGTCTTTAAGCATTTCTTTCAAGTTGGAGGTGTGCTAAATCCCCTTAAAGCCTTCCTATTCATGTGGAGAAGCAAATTTTTGGCCTAGAATGATTTCTAGGTGCATACGGCCTCAATGAGGACCTCATTGAGGTCGTCTGCCATAATCCAGAGCCAAATGCCTATCTTATACGGCCTCAATGAGGACCCCATTGAGGCCGTATGGATTATATAGCACATTAAGTTCTTGCCACCTTCTCTCTCTCCTCATTTCTTCTTCTTCTCACTAGATTTTCTCTTTTCTTTCCCCACCATTCCTTTGACAAATCCTCTCATTTCTTCTCCTAAATCACCTCCTAACCTCTTTGAGAAGTCAATCTAGTGGTTTTCTTCGAACTTAACTCAAGTTTTCTCAAGGTTTCGTCGGTAAGCTCTCTGATGCCCTAGTTTTATCTTTTTCATTTTTCTTGCATTCTTAGAGCTTTGTGTTGATGTTTTCAAGCATTTTGCTTGAATTTGGTTAAGGAATTGTTATGGATGAGGTTCCCATTGATCCTATGTACACAATTTTCAATTTTTCATGTTTATGGGGAAGTTTTATCGAAGTGAACAGTACCATATGGCCCCTATACGTCCGTATGGTCACTATACACCAATTTTTCTCCATCTTTTACACCACATTTTGGATTGTATTGGATTCCCCTATACTTTATTGGGTTCTTCATGGCTTGTGAGAGTGTGGAGGATGAAGAAATTAACAAGCTTGCGACCATGAAGTTATGTTGACAATACACGGAAGACCACATTTTCGACGAACCTAATTCCAAAGACAACGACTAGCATGGACACTTCGTTTTGTTGTTTTAGACTTTATTTTTTTAGCTTTTGTGTTCTTTGTGTGTTTTGTTTTAGTTTTTACATGAATACTCCCTATCTCTTCTTTGTAAATTTGTGTGAAATGATGATGTACCCTTTATGCCTTGCAGGGCATTAAGGGAACTTGGTGAGCCCTCTTTCCATTTTGTGGAAGCCAGACCAGAAAAGTATAGTTCGCCGTATAATGTGTTCGGGTTACCTCTCACCATTCGCACAAGATGAACCGGGGAAGTTCATTTTCACTCTCCTCTAGTGTTTTTATTGCATATATTGACTTGTAATTCATGATTAGTGTACATTGAGAGCAATGTACAACATTAAGTGTGGGGATGGGTGTATTACTTGTATTAGGGTCATATTTACATGCTAGTGTTATCAATGATGGCTTTATTTATTCTTGTCAGATTCTTCTAGCATAGACTAATGATTGATGTGCGTTACACATTTTTGTGCTCTATTGAATCCTGTTTCACCTCTAGTATTGTCATGTGCACTGAATTTTTTGTTGATGCCCTAGGAATAGCCAACATGACTGCTTTAAACCTCTTGTATGCTTAACACACAACTTTGAGTACACAGCCTTCGAATACTAAGTTCTATCCTTCAATGAACTCTTAAGAACTTCTAAGTCTTATTGAGCTAGTCCTAGTCGTGTAACATGTAGTGCAGTCTAAAGACATGATCTAGGATGAATGTAACAAAAAAAAAAGAGTCTATGTCAGTATTTCTCTGCTAATGAAGCATGAATGTGTCTATCTAGATTGTAATCGAGTAGTTGGGTAGCTCTTGTGCCTAACCAACATGTGCATCCTCTAGAAAGATTTTTGTGCAGTGTATGTTAGTCAGACTCGGGAAAAAAATGAAAAAAAAGAGAAAAAAAATTTGTGCATGTATAGGTAAATAAAAACCCTAGTGATCTTTCAATTACCTACTTAATGTTTTAAGGAGAAAATGGATTCAGTTTCAAATTCAGGAGATAGAAGGATCTCACTTGTTCATTAAGGTAGAGCTTAGTATTTTAAGGCCCAGTATTCTTATTTCTGGAGTGATTAGCTTATAGAGCTGTACTGATTGAAGTCAGTAGGCTAGACCACATAAGGGCAAATGAGATAAAATATTCACTTACACTGAACAGACATATTAGAGGTGAGGCAAGATCTTTCTGTTATGCTTATTGATTGTAACTCAACGTCTAAACATCACTGTTAATTGCTTGTAGAATCTTAAATTTACTTGAGCCGGGGATAGTACATTTAGCCACTTATCCTTCTTCTTCTTATTTGTTTACTTGGAGACAAGCAAAAGCTTAGCGTGGGGATGTTTGATAAGTGCCTAAATGTACTTATTTAGTATATATATTTTATACATTTAGCATGTATTTTTGTATGAATAGATGCCCGTTTTGTGCTTAATCGAGTATTATTTACTTTGTAGGATATGTAGGCTCCACGAAGAACACGAGAACATAATTTGGGCAAAAAAGAGAAGAAAACAGGTCACAGTACTGTAGCTGAAGTACAGTAGTGGTTTATTGTAGTTGGAGCACTGTAGCTGAAGAATCACTGTAGCACCTAGGGATTATCCGTGGCAAGAATGCAATTCGAGGCATACGGCCTCAAGGAGGCCGTTTTCCCCATCTAGAGAAAAATAACTAATTCATACTGCCTCCATAACCCCATCATTGAGCCCATCATTGATCCCGGTATACCTCCGATTTTGGCATTATAAAAGGATTCTTTCAAGGCTTCTTTAAGGGACTTCTTCTTAGCCTTTTGGGCCGACGCCAACATACTTTCTTGAGGCCTTCTGGCCATCTTCCGGCAATGATCCTTAAGGGAAATGAGCACACATCATCACCAAGAGGGAAAGGAGGAAAGGAGAAGGAGTTGGAGTGAAGTTCTAAGCCACCATTGCATCATCATTCGAGGCTTCATCGATTCAAGGAGATCAAGATAGTAGAGGGAGTTTTCTTTCTTCTTTATTGTCTTTCTTTACCTTGTATGTTGTATAAATATCCCTTATCATGAGGGATTAACTTATTTTGGTGCTTGGATGTGGATGAACCCTAGGGTTTATTCTTATGTATGAACTTGGGATGTTGCTAATTGATAAACGCTTAAATGTACGTATTATTCATGTATGTGTACATATAAATAGAGTATTTTTGTATGTGTGGATGCCCGTTTTCGGTCTAAATTGGTTTGTTTCGTGTTACATGTACAAAAGATACCGTGGGGAGCTCCACAACATGATTTAAGGAGAAATTGGCAAGGAAAACACTATTTTTGAGCCCAGGTACTGTAGTGGAATTGTAGCAGCGCTGTAGTACGAGAACTTGGCGAAACGGCGAAGTCTGGAGGTTCATGCAGGTACCCATACGGGTGCATAACAGACCGCATACAGCCCGGTAGCAGTAGCAAAGATAGTGTAGCAGTTTACTGTGGTTGAGTTACTGTAGCACTCCACTGCAGCAACTTACACAAAATTCTGGTGCTACAGTGCTCGTATGCCGCATGCCAGGCCGCCTGGCATCCCGAGTTAGGTTTTAAAGGGCTTAAGGTTATTTTTCTTGGGGTCTTTTGGCCACCACTTCTCCTCCACCACCGTCTAGGGTTTTAAGAGCTTCAAGGCTGCGGGAGAAGGCTGATATAGGGTCCAAATCGAACGAGAGAAGAGGAGCGTGATCAAGGAGAAGATCTAAGAGCTTGTTGGTGTGGATCCATCAAGTTCTTATCACCACCTCTAGTCTTCATCTTAGGGGAGTTTGTTATGTGCTTTACCGTGTATCTCTTGTTCTTTATGCTTTCTCCTTTATTGTTGTTGAACTAGACTGCCAAGGTCACCGGGCATCCGGTGAATCTTGGGATGAACTTGCTTGTATGAATACTTAATTTACATGTATGGTATTTGTGTGGTTTATGGTTCAAGTTTGGTGCACTTTGATGTATTGGTATGCATGAGAAGTCTATGTATTGATTTCTAGGTTATACTAGGTTGCGTGACAATCATCTTAGTATTAGACACATCGTATGAATACGCCGTGACCATGCATGAATATGTAAGAGTTTGGAAGGGATTCATGTTTGAATATGCCGTGACCATCGGGTATTTCGTACCCTCCAACCATTAGGGTTGAACCTAGATGTTGTGTTTGACCTTAATTACGGATTTCCCTATTCTTAATGCAATCATGTGAGGATTTGAGCCAAAGGAATTCCATATTCAATACTTGTACCAGATTAGGGGTTATCACCGTGACCATCGGGTTAATCTATATTAGGATATCTCTTGGGCCAAAAACACCTTTGCCTGTGTAATTCTAGTATCCTTCTAGCTTTAGTAGTCCCGAGGGGATCCTCGCCTGGGGACCTCGAACTTTCATTGTTACTTGCTTCCTTAGTATGATTATGTGGTGAACCTTAGTCCATGTGTTTATAGTTTTCTCTTTATTATTTTTCTTATCTTGTTTTAAATCTATACTTGTTAGATTAGACAGTGTCATCTAGAGGGGAGTAATAGCAGCTCTTGGGACCCCAGGGAATATGACCCCCTCGTGCTTGCGCGAGGGGTATTACTTGGCGCCCATGCGCTTGCGGTCACTCATCAAGTTTTTGGCTCCATTGCCGGGGAATCCAAGGATGCTAGGAAAACCTTTAGTGAACCGATTTAGTCATTTTTATTTCCTTTTGTTTATATTTGTCTTTCTATGTGTTTTCCTATCCTTTTGTGCATACTTGTTTGTTTTCTTTTTCTTTCAAGTTATTTGAATAGCTTATTTTTCTTAATTGTGTTTATTTACATATGGCCATGGATTTTCAAGAGAAACTTTTGGCCGCAAAAATTTTTGTACTTAAGGAACAGATGGCCAAGTACTTTCAAAATATCTATGCTATTCAGACAAAGATAGAAAATTTCCTTGGCATGAAAGCAATCCCAAGCAATCCACCACAACCCCAAGTTCCCCAATTTCAGCCCCAACCACAACAAGAGAAAAAGTACACCACTAGAGATGTCTTGGCTAAATTTATGGTCAACACAGAGGCAAGGTTTCAGAAGGTAGACAAAAGGTTTCATGAACTTGGCACAGTACTGAGAAATGTCTAAGCCTCTATCTAAGCACTTGAGAACCAAGTCGGGCAACTTGTTAGGGCAAATTCCGAGCCTTCTTCAAGTAGCCCATCGAGCAATCTTGAAAATAACTCAATTGAGCACTTGGGGGTCGTCACTCCTATGAGTGGGAAACAAATAGAGGTGGGGGCCAAAGAAAGTCCAAGTGTCATATAAGATGGGGTCAAGCAAGACAAGGATGTGGAGGTCATCATGGCTATGGAAAAATGTGAGGAAATGGAAGAAGCTCCATCGACCACATTTGAAGACACTACTCACCTTCATATTGACCATTCCATAAACGAATCAAATAATCTTCAAGTGCAGAAAATGAAACTTCGGGAATTGTATTTGATGATGTGGGTAGAAAGCAAAGGTCATCCTTGAACCCACCAATGCCAAGCTTGGGCAATTCCCAACCAAAAATTTTTCCATGGCGGCCCAAGCAAATTTTGTGGGCAATTGTTGATCATTCAAGAGGGATTGAGAAAAAAATTGTGGAAAGGATGTTAAAGCCACCAATTGATCCACCTATGCAAAGATTGACAAGTTCTCAACCCAACTTGTTCCCTTGCAAACCCAAACAACTCTTATGGGTAGTTCAAGGCCATCTAATAAGTGTCGAGGAAGAAGATGTGGGTAGGGGGTGGAAACCATCCAAGGACCCACCCGTGCCGAGCTTAAATAACTCTCGACCAAAACTTTTTCCATGGAGGCCCAAGCAACTTAGTGGGATACTTAAAGGAATTCTTGCTGGGAATAAAGAAGAAGCGGGGAGGAGGTTCAAGCCATCTAAGGATCCGCTCAAGTTTAAATTGCACAAAAGGTAGCTCATGTATTGCCTCCAAATTTACATCATCCCAGATGGTATGTTTTGTATTTCTTGGTAGTTCTTATGCAACCTCTTGCCGGGATGAATACACCATTTCCAAGCCTCCTTACGTAAGAAAAATGTACGTCGAGCTAATGACATTAAATAAGCACTTCTTGGGAGGCAACCCAAGTTTTTAAATTTGTTGCAATTTCATGTACATGTTGTTTGAATGCTTGTCTTATTCATTTTCCATATTCTTGGTGTGTTTGAAGTTTTAGTCTTCTTAGGTTTCTTCTTGTGTTAGTCATTTTTATCGTCATTTTTGTTTAATCATTCATGCATTTTTGTGTGTTTCCTTGAGTGATTTAATGATTAGATATCATGAGATCCATGTTTTGAGTGTTTCCATGCTTTCTTCAGCTTTGTTTTGAGTGTTTTTAAGGCTTTGAGGAGGTTAAGTTGATGTAAAACTGGAAAATGGTGGTATCTTGAATGCATGCATGCCCGTATCCAAATCCAGTAACTCATGCAGGAAAGCATGCGCCTACATAAGTGCTCGGGATGCCAAACCCGAGAGTCATGCGGGCATCCATGCGGGCGCATGGATGCTCGGGCTGAATGATAAGATCTGTACCCCTTCACCATTTTCTTCATATCTCTCTCATTTCTCATCCGTTTTCCCTCATTCTTTCACCATTTTTCTCCATTTTTCTTGCTCTACATGAATCTTCTGCTTCCAAGGACTAAATTTGCATGATTTATTGGGATATTTTCCATCATCTTCACCGATCTTCCAAGGTACCCCTTTCTAAACCCTAATTGTTGAGCATGAATGTTTCTTCATCCTTTATGCTATTTTTTCAAGTTTAATGGATGCCAATGTTGTGGGAGATTGGTTGTTTGTTGTTTTTGTGGATTTTTGGATAAATTTAAAAGCTTTGTAAAAATTTTTATGCTCCATGCCCAAGGGAAGGTCTTGCAAAATTTTTTTGGGAGTTACTGTAGTATTTCTTGAATTCCTTCACACTCCATCATGAGATGCCCTTGATTTTCTTGTATTTTGGATTAATCTTGTATCATCTATGTTACCCCTTGGCAACACTGGCAATAAGAGAGAATTGAACATCATGATATTGAATGCACATGGACTTGCTTGGATGATGTTTTGTTCCATTGTTTTTCTTTTGTTAGTTGTTTGTTGTGTTTATGTTTGTTCTTGTTTCTTTTGTATTTTCTTTTTGGGTGTGTGATTAGATGCCTTGAGTTGATATTCTTTTCTACCTTGCAGGGTGGAATTAGGGCATCAAGAACACTTTCTTTCTCCATTTTGTACAAGAATCATTGGTGGTCACCCCGATCTCATGGACTTCAAGGCTCATGCTTTGAGACTCGGGGACGTTCACGAAACCCTCCTACTATGTTTTAATTGTCTATATTGTTGCATTTCATTGCTTAGGCACATTGAGGGCAATGTGCATCTTTAAGTGGGGGGTGGAGTTGGATTTTCGTGAACTTTGAAATATTTTGCAGTTGCATCCTTATACCTGTTCACGATCACTTCTACCTTGTACACTCCAACCAATCCATCATAATGATTTTGGCATTAGATTGTTAAATTCTATTTTCAATACTCTTTTAAGAGCTTTTGAGTTCCTTCATTGTCTTCTTTAGCCTAAAGTGAACTATTGTAGTGGGTTTAACCAGGGGATTTGAGAGATAGTCTGTACATATATATATCTATAAATAAAAAAAAAGGAGTCTATAATAGTATTCCTCTGCTAGTATAGCATGAATGCGTCTATATAGACGGTAATCAAGTAGGATGGGTGGCTCTTGTACCTGGCCAGCATGTGAATCCGTCTGAAAGATTTTTGTGCAGTCTATGTTAGTCGGGGACTCAGAAAAAAAATGGTATGTCTGTACATATGTGAGAGTAATAAAGTATCTTGATCCCCTCGAGCTTGCTGCATAATCACTTAAGAGCCAGAGTTATATTTAGGAACCAAAGGACTCTTAACTGGGTATTGAGGGTGTCTTTAACATTTTAATGCCATCTTCATTGTGCATGGGGTGAATGGTCATCTTGGGGTAATCTAGGATGTGGAGGTCAAGGTGGGAGTTAGCACACACTCATAGGGGCACTCTAGGAGAAACAGAACTAATATTACTTGACTATTCATTGAACGGCTCACTTCTTAATTTCTATCCATTTATGCTCGCGGAGTTCTTTACTATCGAGCTTGAGGTCGTACATTTAGCCGTTTATCTTCTTGCCCCTGTTCTTCATGTTTGTTTGCTTGGGGACAAGCAAACGCTTAGGTGTGGGGATGTTTGATAAACGCTTAAATGTACATATTATTCATGTATGTGTACCTATAAATAGAGTATTTTTGTATGTGTGGATGCCCATTTTCGGTCTAAATTGGTTTATTTCATGTTACATGTACAAAAGATACCGTGGGGAGCTCGACAACATGATTTAAGGAGAAATTAGCAAGGAAAACACTATTTTCGAGCCTAGGGTACTGTAGTGGTACTGTAGCAGCGATGTAGCACGAGAACTTGGCGAAACGGCTAAGTTTGGAGGTCCATGTGGGTACCCATACGGGCGCATAACTGACCGCATACAGTCCTGTAGCAGTAGCAATTTTACTGGGGCAGAGTACTATAGCATTTTAGTGTAGCACTCCACTGCAACAACTTACACAAAATTTTGGTGCTACAGTCCCCGTATGCGGACCACATGCCTCGCATGGTATCCCGAAATTAGGTTTTAAAGGGCTTGAGGGCAATTTTTTTGGGGTGTTTTGGCGACCACTTCTCCTTCACCACCATCTAGGGTTTCAAGAGCTTCAAGGCTGCAGGAATAAGCTGATCTAGGGTGCAAATCGAAGTCGAGAAGAGGAGCGCGATCAAGGAAAGATCTAGGAGCTTGTTGGCGCGGATCCATCAAGTTCTTATCACCACCTCTAGTCTTCATCTTAGGGGAGTTTGTTATGTGCTTTACTGTGTATCTCTTGTTCTTTATACTTTCTCCTTTATTGATGTTGAACTAGACTCCCAAGGTCGCCAGGCATCCGGTGAATCTTGGGATGAACTTGCTTGTATGAATACTTGATTTACATGTATTGTATTTGTGTTATGGTTCAAGCTTGGTGCACTTTGATGTATTGGTATACATGAGAGCTCTGTGTATCGATTTCTTGGTTATACTAGGTTGCATGACCATCGTCTTAGTATTAGACACACCTAGTTTGGAAGGGATTCATGTATGAATACGCCATGACCATCGGGTATTTCGTACCCTTCCAACCATTAGGGTTGAACCTAGATGTTGTGTTTGACCTTAATTAGGGATTTCCCTATTCTTAATGCAATCGTGTGAGGATTTGAGCGGAAGGAATTCTGTATTCAATACTTATACCGGATTAGAGGTTATCACCATGACCATCGGGTTAATCTATCTTAGGATATCTCTTGGCCCAAAACCACCTTTTCCTGTGTAATTCGAGTATCCTTCTAGCTTTAGTAGTCCCGAGGGGATCCTCGCCCGGGGACCTCGAACTTTCATTGTTACTTGCTTCCTTAGTATGCTTATGTGGTGAGCCTTAGTCCATGTGTTTATAGTTTTCTCTTTATTATTTTTCTTACCTTGTTTTAAATCTATAGTTGTTAGATTAGACAGTGTCATCTAGAGGGGAGTAATAGCAGCTCTTAGGACCCCCGAGGAATACAACCCCCACATTCTTACGCGAGGGGTATTATTTGGTGGTGGCTCGATCCGCAAGTGCACGGGGTCGTCAAGTAATACCCCTCACGCACGCGCGAGAGGGTCGTATTCCCAAGGGCCCGAGAATCTACCCTTACTTCCTCTTCGTATGATTGTTTGGCCGATCAAGTCAAGTGTTGTGCAAAAGAAATTAACGAGATGATTAACATGCAAATGAAATGCTCTAAGGTGGAAGCAATAAACGAGGGGTAAAACAATACAAAGAGAGGGTCACGGATGAGGATTACCAAGGGGGCTACTAAAGTGCGGGGTTTGCCTTAACTAGCATGTAATTGGGTAGTTTGGACCGAGAAACCCGAAGTTAGACCAACCCGATGTTTACGGAAATTGATCCCTAATCCGGTACAAGTATCGAATACGGAATTCCTTCCGCTCGAATCCTCACACGATTGCAAAGGGAGCAAAAGGTTTCTCAAGTTAGGGAGAAGACACAATCTAGGTCAACCCGAACGGTTGGAGGAGTACAAATACCCGATGGTCACGGCGTATTCATACATGTATCACTACCAAGCTTGGTGAGCCTAATACTAGGGCAATGGTCATGCTTCCTAGCATTTTCTAAACATTGATACACAGAGTTCTCATGCATACCAAGCATTCAAATACACCAAACAAGGTTCACAAACAAGTCCCAAAATGCATAAATCAAGTCAAGCAAGCATCCTACACAAGTTCACCCCCAAGGTTCACCTACATCCGGTGACCTTGGGGTTTAGTTGCCCATGAATACAAAATACACAAGATAGTACATAGAAACAACCAAATACAAAGACAAGAACACTCCCTCAAAAGATAGAGGCCGAATGACGTTCCAAAGACGCCACCAAATAGGTGGCTTCCCTTGTCGATTCTCCTCTCAACTATGAATCAAGAAGGTGGATCTCGTCGTATGTCGCTACAGTAACTCTGCTGCACTACTTCTGCTACAGTAACTCTGCTGCAGTGCTTCTACTATAGGAGCCGTATGTGGGCAATCCAGCGCCCGTATGGGTGCCCGTATGAAACGTATGAAATTCCAGACTTAGCCGTTTCGCCAAAATCCCGTGCTACAGTGCTACTGCAGTGCCCCCTGGGCTCGAAAATGGTCTTTTCTTGTCAATTTCTTCTAAAAATCTCGTTGACGAGCTCCTCGTGGTAACTTTAGTGCCTGTAACACGAAATAAAACAATTTAGACCGAAAACGGGCATCCACTCATATAAAAATACTCGAAGAATATGCGAATATACACAAATGATACGTACAGTTAGGTATTTATCAAACATCCCCATACCTAAGCGTTTGCTTATCCCCAAGCAAACAGACATGAAGAACAGGGGAACAACAGATAAACAACTAACTGTATGACCTCAAGCTCAACAGTAGAGGACCCCACTAGCACAGACAGAAGGAAGGACAAATAATGAGTTGTTCTGTTGGCAACTGGGTATGGATGGTCCAGTTTCATCTAAAGTGCACTGGTGAGTGTGTGCTTACTTCCAACCTCATTCTCCATACTATTCACTCCACATACAATGAAAACGGCATTAATCTGCTAAAGACACCCTCAATACCCAGTTAAGAGTCCTTCGGGTCCTGAATGAACTTTGGCTCTCAAGTGGTAATACAACAGGTTCCAGGGGACACAAATAAGATACTTTATTCTTTACCTACATATATACACACACTCTTTTTTTTTTTTTCTGAGTCCTACTAACATAGACTGCACAAAAAATCGTTCAGACGGATGCACATGCTGGCCAGGCACAAGAGCCACCCATCCTACTTGATTACAGTCCACATAGACGCATTCATGCTGTACTAGCAGAGGAATACTGTCATAGACTCCATTTTTTTTTGGTACATATATACAATGTATCTCATATCCCCTGGTATAAAACATGTTAAACAATCTCCCTTGAGGCCAAAGAACAACACAGAACCTCAAAGGCTCTTAAAAAGGTATTGAAAGTAGACTTTAGCAATTTAATGCCAAAAACATTGCAATGGGTTAGTTGGAGTGTATGAGATGGAAGTAAATGTGCAAAAGTCTGTCGGTGCACTAAAGATAAAGCAGGACCTCATGTAGGTATAGTGAAGAAATACAACTCAAAATTGTCGAACCTTCATGCTAGGAAGTCCTAAACTAGGCATCATTGCTATCATCGGTATAACAAGCATGCAAATAAAAGTAAAGTGATAAGTGCTCATGTTATACTAATGCGAAGTGTTATTATCTTATAATGAGCATTAATTTAATCAGATTTTATCACTAAAAAGTGTGCAATTGTTTACTTTTGTGCATTGTAGGGTTGTGAAGATAAAATGAAGGAAAGGAATGAAGTTAGGTCGTGTTTGGCATTGTTGGGAAGATTTTCGGACCAAGCAAGGAGCAAGGCGTGAGCATAGACTTGTGAGTGTGTGCCAACCTCCTTTGGAGGGGCACAAAGGCAGTGACATTCACAATAAGTCTAACTCATGGCAACAATGAGAACTTCACCAATTAGGCGATTCGAAGCAATCGGCACGATCTACCGTTGATTGTGTGCCCAATTCAACGGCCTCGATGAAGAACGATGAATCCAGGAGCGTTTCGGCACAATACTGTAGCAGTACTGTATCAAATTACTATAGCAAAAACAATGTGGCAAGTTACTGTTTACAGTCGGCCGAAAATCAGAATTCCAGAAACTTCACACGGGCGTGTGGAAATTCCACTCGGCCGTGTGAAATCCCGTTTTCAGCAAATTTAAAGCCGCGACTCCACATTATAGAAGCCCGATTTGGTGACTTTTTGAGATATCTTTTGACTTATTCTTCTCCCCAACTTCTGGGAGTGCGGCTAGGGTTTTGGAGAGGACTTCGTGGAGATTTAGAGCGCGTCATCGGCATCGTCACCGACGTCCGGTGGCCGCACAAGACCACGGCCACACCACGCAAGGGGGTTTTCATCTATGCCTTTACTTTGTGTTTTATTTCATACATTGATGAACATGTATAGCTCCATGATGAGCTAAACCCCTTGTGGGTATTCGGACTTGTAAATTCTAGGGTTATCATGTTTCTTTGACATTGTTATTATGCTTTTCCATTATTGATGAATAAGAATTGAGTTTCAATCTTGATTTTATTTTGCTATTGTTTTCCCTTAGATGTGACACTAGGGTTGAGAGCAATCTAGGTTTTCCTTTGGAGGTGTGACAACTCCTATAGGATTAGACTATTCGAGATTGAAGAGGGTTGAGAGGGAGAGTTGAGAGGTAGCGATGTACCCCTTTCCCTTCCGGTGTGATTTCTCCCTACCTCCATTTCCTTGATTTATTAGCGGTCAAGATAGAGTGAAGTGCTAGGTAGATAAACTCCCTTGGGGCTTAGTTACACGAGTAACAGAGTGAAGGGTTGAAGTGAATCCTATGCACTGGGGCTTAATCTAGACTAGGGTTCTTCCTCCTGGACCAAAGGGTTAGAACTACACATAGGAACAGGTTTAATCACTAGGAATCCCTAGAACTTAATGTAATCCCACGTAGTGTGAGGTTTAGGTAGATATACTTCCCTGGGACTTAATCGTGCGAGCGATAGAGTGAAGGGTTGCTGGGAATCCTAATACCGGGGCATAATGTTGGGGTTAGTCACGGTTGACCTTAGGTTTGGGACCGTGAGTCTAAGGATTTCCTCGACTCAATTTGCATCAATAGGAAGGTATAATAGCATAGTCTTGCACTAGAAGCATAGATCCTAGAGGTAACTTGTCCGGATACCCGACTTCATTCATTGTTAAATCCTCCTTAATCTCTTTTTCTTGCACTCTCTAATCTTTCATCTCTCTCTATTTAATTTCCTGTCTTTTAGTATAGTTGTTCTCACAATTCACACGCGAATCGATTATTACTTTTCCGTACTTCGCATAGGTTTAATAGTGAAATCTCATACTCTAACTCCCTATTCCTTGTGGATTCGACTACCCTCTCACCTGGGTAACTTTTATTACTTCGACAAACCCGTGCACTTTCGGGGATCCTGTCAAAGTTGTTGGTGCCGTTACCGGGGAATAGGTGTTTTAGAGACATTTTTACTTTGCTATTTTAGCTATTTATCATTCATTCTATTTCACCTTTTCTTATTCTTCCATCATTCTTATTTGTTTTTCTTTTGTTTTGTCTTACTTTTTCTTGCAAGGGGCCTAAATGGAGATTGATGCAATTATTGAGCTATATTCTCAAGTTGAAGCTCTCAGTACAAGGCTTGATAGAATTATTGCTTCACAACAACAAAGCAATCTAAGCTACAACACATATCATCCAAATGAAAGGAGCTACCAAAATTTTTCATGGAATAATGATGGACAACATTGGGAAGCACCTCAAGAGCAATTCCAAAAGGATGAGGTACTTGAGGAGGATGCACCTCAGTGGAGAAAAGCGCTAGATAACTTTATTAAAGCATCCGATGCCTCTTGCCAAAGTATGGAAGCCACAAGAAAGTGTCATGAAGCCTCCTATAATAACCTTGAGCATCAATTAGGATGGATACTTGACACACTCTCCAAGGAAAATGAAGTATTTGAGCAAGCAACGCAAGTTCCTTGTAGAGATGATGTGGTATTGAACGATAATGAAGAAACTGGGCAGACCGAGTACGTTGTTGTAGAAATTGAAGAGAAAACAGAAGAAGATCATTTGGAGAATTGGAATTGCTTGAATGAAGATGGTGCTTGTGAGCAAGGAAGTTTGCAAGGGGATTTGCTAGTGTCATGTTCTTCCCAAGATAAAAATACACAAGAAGAAGCAAACCCTAAGGTAATGGAACAAGTACCATTCTTTGGGATTGATCAACTCATAGAAAGCAAGAAAGAGACTATGGGAAGGGAAAAAGATGTGGGGAGGATATTTAAACCATCCAATGACCCACCTATGCTAAGCTTGGACAATTCCCAACCCAAATTGTTTCCTTGGAGGCCAAAAGTAAGATGATTGGACCCTCCAACAAATACTCCACTTCGGCAAGTAGATTTTTGGTTTAAAGGAAGTAGCTATGCAATGTCTTGTCGGGAGGAATACACTCTTTTCAAGTCGCCATAAGATAAGGAAGAGGTACGTCAAGCTTAGTGACGTTAAACAAGCGCTTCTTGGGAGGCAACCCAAGTTTTTATTGCTTTTCTAGGCTTAATTTAGTTTTACAATAAATAATTGCCTAGTGTTGGTGTTTTCATTTTATTATGTGTGTGCTGTGATTTTCCCATGGATTATTGGTGTTTTAGTCTGCCTAATTGTAATTGTCGAAGTTTTGGGTCGTTTGAGTGTGTGTTCATGGATCTTTGGTAGAATTTTTATCGAATATACAGGCTCTAAACGTTGTATTTAAGTTTATGAAATTTTCTGCAAAGCCTGTAAATTTTTCTAAGTTGTCCAGAGAAAACACACGGCCGTGTGGAATTTCCACACGGCCGTGTGACTCATCTCAGAGCTCATCCCGAGCATCACAGGGGCCGTGTAGTTGCCCCTGTGAGCGACCTAGTGAAGGGCACATGGCCGTGTGGAATTTCCACACGGCCGTGTGAAATTCTGCAGAACTTCAACTCTCATTCCAGAGAGTCCACAGGGGCGTGTGGATACCCCTGTGAGTGCCCATGTGTTACGGCACACGGCCGTGTGGATGTCTCACACGGCCGTGTGAAACTCTGCAGAGTTTCCCTTCCATCCCGAGAAAACACAGGGGCGTGTGGCCGCTCCTGTGAGAGGTCCTGTGAAACGCACACGGCCGTGTGGATTTTGACACGGCCGTGTGGGACACTTAGAGTTTTTCGGGATATCCAGAGAGGCCACAGGGGCGTGTGGGTGCCCCTGTGGCCGGCCTTGTGCTTGGCCAGGTTGGGCACACGGCCGTGTGGAATTTCCACACGGCCGTGTATATGTTCTTCAGAGTCAAACAGTGGAAACACAGGGGGGTGTGACAGCCCCTGTGAACCCTACTAATGGAGGCACACGGCCGTGTGGAATTTCCACACGGCCATGTGGATGCACAGAACATGATAGGCTGTAATTTAATTTTAAAATCGTTTTCGCCTTTTCCATTCTAAGAGGCCTCCACACTTAAGGAATGCTTCCTCCCGTCTTCCCAACCCTCTCTTCGTCTACTTAAGGAGTTTTTAAGTTGTTTTCCGGCCATATTCAAGTTTTTGATCTTCATTTCGTCGGTAGGCATCTTGTCTCCTTTTCTTCGTCAATCTTTTCTTTTCTTTCTCAGCATCATATCATCACCGACAGCAGCACCGGAGATCACAAAGCGGATGACACCAACGCTTGAGGCATTTTTAGCTTTATGTTTCTTTTGTTTTATTTTACTTTTATTGAGCTTCACTGAGCCCCCTTGTGTTTACGTGTAGATGGTCTTGCGAGTAAGGAATTTGAGGACTAGTGATAGACACGGTCATGGAATCGTGTGTGCTCCACAACCCATTGGGACTCAACTCTCAATGAACATAGCTCCATCAAACGCAACACTTGGAGTTCAGGGGAGTATTGTTTCAATTGCCTACCCCTACACTAATTCTTTTAATTGCTACTTTTCATTATGCCTGCATGCGTACATTGGGGACAATGTACATCTTAAGTGTGGGGGGGAGTTCACATTGCACACACATTTACTTGTGCGTTCAATTGCTTATGCTCAAGTAGCCTATGGCGGTTCACCATAGTTGCAACGGTTGTATTCTTATAGTTTAGGAGAATTTTTAACATTGTATCCTATCATGCTCTAGTTTATACTTGAATTTTTAGGGAATTTTTGCTCGATTATCTTATATTGCACAACTTACTCTTGGAATCTTTTGGAAACTCAATCTTGAAGTTTTTAAGGACAAGTTTATCATCGTTCTTAGTTTTACTTTGGAAAATGCATATATAAAAAAAAAGGAAAAAGATGAAAAAAAAATGAAAAAAAAAATATATATATATATATGGAAAAGAGAAAAAGAAAAAAAAATATACATATGTTTTTTTTTAATAGTTGCTTTGTTTTATGTATGCATTTGGGGTGGAAAGAGCTACCACCTATGAAGTATGTAGCTACTCTCATAAGTCGGATACAAGTTATGCCCTAATGAGAGAAAGAGCTATCTCATGGGATGCGTGAAAGCTACTACCCCGGTAGAAAGAGCTACCTCCTCCAAAGTGTGAAAGCCACCTTTGGCGGCCGCCTAAGAAAGGGCTACCTTCAAGGATGTGTGAAGCTACTACTTCCTTCTCTCTTTAGTTTTGGTTTTTGTATATAAATAAGTCCTTTCTAAACAAAAGTTTGAGGAGTACTCGTTGGTTCTCTTGAGTGAAATCGCACACACTAACACATTTTCGAGTTTTTATCCTTTTTGATTCGAGTTTTTAGCTAGAGCAATGATAACCTTATGCATTGTTTAGATTTCCCCTTACTTGTAGAATGCTTCTTTTGCATATTTTTGGTGAACCTAAGGCCGAGCACTTTCAATTGTTCTTCCCAAGTACTTTCACGTTTTATTTTTGCTTGAGGACAAGCAAAAGCTTAAGTGTGGGGGGATTTGATAAGTGCTCGTGTTATAGTAATGCGAAGTGTTATTATCTTGCAATGAGCATTAATTTAATCAGATTTTATCACTAAAAAGTGTGCAATTGTTTACTTTTGTGCATTGTAGGGTTGTGAAGATAAAATGAAGGAAAGGAACGAAGTTAGGTCGTGTTTGGCATTGTTGGGAAGATTTTCGGACCAAGCAAGGAGCATGGCGTGAGCATAGACTTGTGACTGTGTGCCAACCTCCTTTGGAGAGGCACAAAGGCAGTCACATACACAATAAGTCTAACTAATGCTAACAATAAGAACATCACCAATTAGGCGATTCGAAGCAATCGAATCGATCTACCATTGATTGTGTGCCCAATTCAACGGCCTCGATGAAGAACGACGAATCCGGGAGCGTTTCGGCACAATTACCGTGGCAAGTTACTGTTCACAGTCGGCCGAAAATCAGAATTCCAGAAACTTCACACGGGCGTGTGGAAATTCCACACGGCCGTGTGAAATCCCGTTTTCAGCAAATTTAAAGCCGCGACTCCACATTATAAAAGCCCGATTTGGAGACTTTTTGAGATATCTTTTGACCTATTCTTCTCCCCAACTTTTGGGAGTGCGGCTAGGGTTTTGGAGAGGACTTCATGGAGGTTTAGAGCGCGTTATCGGCATCGTCACCGACGTTCGGCGGCCGCACAAGACAACGGCCACACCATACGCAAGGGGGTTTTCATCTATGTCTTTACTTTGTGTTTTATTTCATACATTGATGAACATGTATAGCTCCATAAGGAGCTAAACCCCTTGTGGGTATTCGGACTTGTAAATTCTAGGGTTATCATGTTTCTTTGACATTGTTATTATGCTTTTCCATTATTGATGAATAAGAATTGAGTTTCAATCTTGATTTTATTTTGCTATTGTTTTCCCTTAGATGTGACACTAGGGTTGAGAGCAATCTAGGTTTTCCTTTGGAGGTGTGACAACTCCTATAGGATTAGACTATTCAAGATTGAAGAGGGTTGAGAGGTAGCGATGTACCCCTTTCCCTTCCGGTGTGATTTCTCCCTACCTCCATTTCCTTGATTTATTAGCGGTCAAGATAGAGTGAAGTGCTAGGTAGATAAACTCCCTTGGGGCTTAGTTACACGAGTAACAGAGTGAAGGGTTGAAGTGAATCCTATGCACTGGGGCTTAATCTAGACTAGGGTTCTTCCTCCTGGACCAAAGGGTTAGAACTACACATAGGAACAGGTTTAATCACTAGGATTCCCTAGAACTTAATGCAATCCCACGTAGTGTGAGGTTTAGGTAGATGTACTTCCCTGGGACTTAATCGTGCGAGCGATAGAGTGAAGGGTTGCTGGGAATCCTAATACCGGGGCATAATGTTGGGGTTAGTCACGGTTGACCTTAGGTTTGGGACCGTGAGTCTAAGGATTTCCTCGACTCAATTAGCATCAATAGGAAGGTATAAGAGCATAGTCTTGCACTAGAAGCATAGATCCTAGAGGTAACTTGTCCGGATACCCCACTTCATTCATTGTTAAATCCTCCTTAATCTCTTTTTCTTGCACTCTCTAATCTTTCATCTCTCTCTATTTAATTTCCTGTCTTTTAGTATAGTTGTTCTCACAATTCACACACGAATCGATTATTACTTTTCCGTACTTCGCATAGTTTTAATAGTGAAATCTCATACTCTAACTCCCTATTCCCTGTGGATTCGACTACCCTCTCACCGGGGTAACTTTTATTACTTCGACAAACCCGTGCACTTTCGGGGATCCTGTCATAAAGCACTCCATCCCCACACCTAGAATTGTACATTGTCCCTAATGTTCATGAATCAGCAGAACATGGTGATATGTATGCAATAAAAATAAGGAGATGAAGCAAGGCGACTTCCCCAGTTGGTTGATGTAGTGAATACAAACTGGGGGAAGTCACTAAGGACATGGAGTGTGAAGCATCCTTAACGATCAGTCCTGAAAGCAACAGGAAATGCATCACAACTCAATAAATAAATAAGGAGAGCGAACAAATAAAATCCAAACTACATAAATAAAAAGAAATAGTTTAGTAGGGTCGAAACCCTAACTAACTGAACGATACAACATACACCAAAGTAAGTCTAAGTGCACAAAAACAAAATACAAACAACATGAAAAGTAAAAACTGAAAGTAGGTGTCATGAGTCTAATGATCCGGTGGAGGTAGTGAGGCCATGTGCGTTGTAGGGGTGTGGACAATATGCTTCAATCGAGCGAAGGACCTCCAATGTAATCTCCTTGTAAGTGGGCTCATCAATCTCAAAAATCTTATCCCAACCACCAAGCGAAATGTACTCCCGGATGGCATGATCAAGGTTCAAAGCCCTCAAAGTCTCCCAATCTATCTTGCGTACAATACCGAACTTCTTCCTCGACAAAAGAGCATAACGGGCCTTGTGGGTTTCGTCGGTGAACCTTGGCTCGTGAGCGGGTGGCGGAGAGCTCCTCCGGGGTCGCTTTGAGGCCACATGTTTGATTGGCATCCCTACAAGACCATACAAGCTTCATCAAATCAAAATTATATGAAAAGAATACTCAATGGAATCAAGGGGCTGAAATCTTAGTGTTGCTACAGTATATTCGGGAAAATTTTTCAAGAGTTTCTTCTTGTAAAAGTAGCAAACAAATTTTACAAACCTTGAAATTCAACACATACATTCACAAGAAACATTCACAACCACATTCCCAATAAAATCAGCCCAAAAACACAAAGAAAAGCCCTAGAAATGGAGAGATATGGAGCTTACTTCAATCTAGGGCACCAAAGTGAAAATGAAGTGGAATCCAGCTAAAAACTCGATAAAGCTTTGCAAATCTTCCAAAAACTTGATCTCTAGGTTGAGGAGAGCCTTCTTGTGCAAAAAGAATGAAGGGAAATGATGGAGAAATGAGGAAGAGAAGGAAAAGAAATGATGAGAAGATGAGTGAATAGTGCACAAAACATGGGTTGAAAGAGTTTTAAACAAGTCAGCCAACCATACGGGCAAGTATATGCCCATATGCTTGCCCGTATGACTTTCTGGAATTTTCTATATGCTCAACCATATGCCCGTATGGTAGCCCGTATGACTTTCTAAATTCAGGATTTTCATCAAGGGCTCATCCAAACACCCTAAAAACTCATGAAAAACAAAACCGAAACCACAAATAACCATTCAAAACATGGAATTTGATACAACACAATGAATTAAAAATTAAAGAACTCATGAGAACCATTGAAGATCATGATCAAAAAAATTGAGAAAGATGGCTAAACAACCACAAACACACATTTAAAAAGCAAAGAGCAACAAGCACTAACACTTTAAAAATACGAAAAATAGACAAACAAACAAACTAGGAATACGAAAATGAATTTGCAAGGAATTCAAATGCTTGGGTTGCCTCCCAAGGAGCGCTTGTTTAACGTCTTTAGCTCGACGTCTCTTACCTCGTCATCATGGTTGATCAAAGGAAGTCGAATTACCTCCAACCTTGTGTGAAATGTTGTTACCCGAGAAATAATGTTTCAACCGGTGCCCATTGACCTTAAAGGTTCCCGTTTGTGAATGAGATATCTCGACGGCGCCGTGAGGAAACACTTGAGTGACGGTGTAGGGGCCATGCCATCGTGATTTTAACTTCCCGGGGAATAATTTTAATCTTGCATTGAATAGTAATACTTGGTCCCCGGGTTGGAAACACTTGGCTCGTTTAATATGCCGGTCATGGTATTCCTTCATTTTCTCCTTATACCTTATTAATGTGTCATACGCCAAGGATCGCCATTCCTCTAACTCATTTAATTGGAGTTATCGCTTGCGACTACACAAATGAGGATCAAAGTTGAGTTGCTTTATGGCCTAATAAGCCTTGTGTTCTAGTTCAACCGGCAAGTGACATGTTTTTCCATAGACCAATCTATATGGTGTTGTCCTAATAGGTGTCTTGTATGCTGTTCTATACGCCCAGAGTGCATCATCAAGCTGGTCGGCCCAATCCCTCCTATGGTGGCTAACTGTTTTCTCAAGGATGCGCTTCAATTCCCTATTTGATACCTCCACTTGACCACTGGTTTGCGGGTGATAAGTGATTGAGATTCTATGAGACACACCATATCGTTTCAAAACCTTCTCAAACTGAGAGTTGCAGAAATGAGTGCCCCGGTCACTAATGATTGTCCTAGGTGCTCCGAACCGGGAGAACAATTTTTTTAGGAATTTCACAACAACTCGTGCATCACACGATGGGAGGGCCTGTGCTTCCACCCACTTGTAGACATAGTCCACTGCCACCAGGATATATTTGTTGCCCTGTGAGCTAGGAAACAGTCCCATGAAGTCGATTCCCCAAACATCAAATACTTCGCATGCTTGATTCCATTATTGAGGCATTTCCTCTCTTTTTGAGATATTACCCATTCTCTGGCACTTGTCACAATGTTGCACCAATGTTTGTGCATCTTGGAACATAGTCGGCCAATAAAACCCCGCATCGAGGACCTTCCTAGCAGTCCGGTTCCCACTATAATGACCACCTGTCGGCCCAGAATGGCAATGCTTCAAGATATCTTGCCCTTCCTCTAGTGAAACACACCTTCTGACAGTCTAATCCGAGCAAACCCTGAATAAATGGGGGTCCTCCCAAATGTAATACTTCAGGTCGGCAAAGAATTTCTTCCGTTGTTGGTGAGTGAGCCACTTAGGGAATGTTTTCGCAGCTAGAAAGTTGGCAAAGTCGGCAAACCACGGGGTTTCATCTGTTGCTACCACCTGAATACTACATAATTGTTCTCCAGGAAATGAATCATTGATTTCTCTCTTTTCCAATACATCGTCATTGGGACCCTCAAGGCGGGAGAGATGGTCAGTAGCAAGGTTTTCGGCCCCTTTTTTATCTCTTATCTCCAAGTCAAATTCCTGAAGAAGTAGCACCCAGCGGATCAGTCGAGGGTTGGCATCCGACTTGCTCAACAGATACTTTAGGGCAGAATGGTGTGCGTAAACAATCACCTTGGACAACACCAAATATGACCGGAAGTTGTCAAATGCAAAGACTACCGGCAGCAATTCCTTCTCGGTAGTGGTATAGTTCTCTTGAGCATCGTTCAAAGTTTTACTTGCATAGTAGAGAGGATGAAAATGTTTGTCCCTTCGTTGCCCAAGCACTGCACCCACAGCATAGTCACTCGCATCACACATCAGCTCAAATGGCAAACTCCAGTCAGGGGAAACCATGATTGGTGCTTCTACCAGTTTCTTCTTGAGGGTTAAGAAGGCATTCATGCAATCACTATTGAATTCAAAAGGAGCATCCTTCTCCAACAGTTTTGTCAATGGTCGGGCGATGGAAGAGAAGTCTTACACAAATCTTCTGTAAAACCCAGCATGTCCTAGGAAGCTCCTGATTGCCTTCACTGAAGTTGGAGGAGGAAGTTTTTCAATAGTAGCGACCTTTGCCTTATCCACTTCAATCCCCTGTTTTGAAATTTTGTGTCCCAGGACAATGCCATCCTTGACCATAAAATGGCATTTCTCCCAACTAAGCACCAGATTTGTTTCTTCGCATCTACTCAGGACTCGTTCAAGGTTGTTGAGGCATAGATCGAACGAGTCACCGAACATGGAGAAGTCATCCATAAACACTTCCATAATGTCTTCTACCATGTCTTCAAAGATGGCCATCATACACCTCTGAAAAGTGGCCGGCGCATTACAAAGTCCAAAAGGCATCCGTCGGTAAGCGAAAGTACCATAAGGGCAAGTGAAAGTAGTTTTCTCTTGATCTTCTGGAGCTATAGGAATTTGAAAATATCCAGAGAAACCATCCAAGAAACAATAGTAGGAGTGGCCGGCAAGTCGCTCAAGCATCTGATCAATGAAGGGTAGGGGGAAATGATCTTTCCTTGTAGCATCATTAAGCTTTCTGTAGTCTATGCAAACCCTCCATCCTGTTACCGTTCTGGTAGGTATCAGTTCATTCTTCTCATTGGTCACGACTGTCATACCCTCTTTCTTGGGTACTACTTGAACTGGACTCACCCATGCACTGTCAGAAATAGGATAAATAATGCCCGCATCGAGGAGCTTGATGACTTCATTCTTCACTACCTCTTTCATGTTAGGGTTCAGTCTTCGTTGGGGTATTGCCATAGGCCTGTGATTGTCTTCCATAAGAATTTTGTGAGTACAGAATGACGAACTGATCCCCTTAATATCAGCGATTTTCCAAGCAATTGCCTTCTTGTGTTTCTTTAGTACATCCAAGAGCATATCCTTCTGCTGTCTGGTCAAGTCTACTGCGATGATAACAGGAAGTGTAGAATTTTCCCCCAAGAAGGCATACTCTAGATGGTCCGGTAGTTGCTTCAATTCTAGTTCAGGGGGTTCTTCAAGCGATGATTTCAATCTCCCATAATTGCTCAAATCATTCTTTTTGATTCTCCGATCTTCCATTTCAGATGAACTATCATTCCCCGAGCTATCTTCCATTTTATGTTGCTCTACTTCAACTGAATTCATGTGCTCTTCCTGTAAACAGTCCTTTCCTTCTGAACTCTCTGACCCCGTTTGATCTGTCTCCTTGTCAACTGGAGCCCACGACCCTAAGTGTTCATCCGAATTATTCTCTGTCCAATTGTTGACGGGATCGAGCAGGCAGCTAGAGGGTCCAAAAGACTGTACCCGATTCACCCTTTTGTCTACATATACTATTGGAGAACAGACCCAGTGTCGTAATTTTTTGTGGTAAAGCTGGTTGAGTCTTCATAGTGCTGCCTCCTCCACTGATCATCATACAAGCTTGGAGGGTTCAATGTAGTCCCTGCGCTTGAGTAGTAAAGGTGCGCCTTCTGACAATGATAATAATTGCTCCAGTCACCTAACGAAGACATAGTTAAACGATAAGTAAGAGATATTTACAAAATAAAAGGAATGAAACGAAATATATATACAGTGGTGAAAAACACGAAACAAAATAATGGCCAAATCAACCAACTCTAAGTTTTCCGGATATCTCTCGTGGGTCCCCGGCAACGGCGCCAAAAACTTGGTGGCTCGACCCGCAAGTGCACGGGGTCGTCAAGTAATACCCCTCACGCACGCGCGAGGGGGTCGTATTCCCAAGGGCCCGAGAATCTACCCTTACTTCCTTTTCGTATGATTGTTTGGCCGATCAAGTCAAGTGTTGTGCAAAAGAAATTAACGAGATGATTAACATGCAAATAAAATGCTCTAAGGTGGAAGCAATAAACGAGGGGTAAAACAATACAAAGAGAGGGTCACGGATGAGGATTACCAAGGGGGCTACTAAAGTGCGGGGTTTGCCTTAACTAGCATGCAATTGGGTAGTTTGGACCGAGAAACCCGAAGTTAGACCAACCCGATGGTCACGGAAATTGGTCCCTAATCCGGTACAAGTATCGAATACGGAATTCCTTCCGCTCGAATCCTCACACGATTGCAAAGGGAGCAAAAGGTTTCTCAAGTTAGGGAGAAGACACAATCTAGGTCAACCCTAACAGTTGGAGAGGTACAAATACCCGATGGTCAAGGCGTATTCATACATGTATCCCTACCAAGCTTGGTGAGCCTAATACTAGGGCAATGGTCATGCTTTCTAGCATTTTCTAAACATTGATACACAGAGTTCTCATGCATACCAAGCATTCAAATACACCAAACAAGGTTCACAAATAAGTCCCAAAATGCATAAATCAAGTCAAGCAAGCATCCTACACAAGTTCATCCCCAAGGTTCACCTACATCCGGTGACCTTGGGGTTTAGTTGCCCATGAATACAAAATACACAAGATAGTACATAGAAACAACCAAATACAAAGACAAGAACACTCCCTCAAAAGATAGAGGCCGAATGACGTTCCAAAGATGCCACTAAATAGGTGGCTTCCCTTGTCGATTCTCCTCTCAACTATGAATCAAGAAGGTGGATCTCGTCGTATATCACTCCCCTTGTCGTTCTCTCCCCGAAAATGGCCTCTGACGGCAGTTCCTAGCTCTGATTTGAAGGTGGTGGCAAGTTTCCTCAAGACCTAGGGCTCCCCGAAAATCTGTGATTCTTTTATGAGTTGTACATGTAGATGTGACCTACTCACGTGCACTAGATCTAGGGGAGATTGAAAGGGTATTTTTGTGCCGACACGCCGAGAGATTGGGTGCCGATAGCCCTCCATTGCTAGGTTAAGCTGAAGGATATTAGGTTTACTCATATTAGAGATTTTCTTGAACTTATTGCGATCGTAGGTGGGTTAGTACGGAGAGATTCCGATTAACACTCATATGGGATTAGGGGTTAGTCGCCGAGAAATTGGGGTTAACCTATTTATGTGATCTGTAGGTCTTAAATGGCGTCAACACACTTTAAACCATTGACAGGCGGCCCGAAAATGCACGGGTTTGTCGAAGTAATAAAAGTTACCCCGGTGAGAGGGTAGTCGAATCCACATGGAATAGGGAGTTAGAATACGAGATTTCACTATTAAAACTATGCGAAGTACGGAAAAGTGATCAATTGATTCGATGAGTGAATTATGGAAACAATTATATTAAAAGACGAGAAATTAAATAGAAAGATGGAAGATGAGAAAGTGCAAGTAAAAGAGAATAGAGAGGATTTAACAATGAATGAAGCGGGGTATCCGGACAAGCTACCTCTAGGATCTATGCTTCTAGTGCAAGACTATGCTATTATACTTTCCTATTGATGCCAATTGAGTTGAGGAAATTCTCAGACTCACGGTCCCAAACCTAAGGACAACCATGACTAACCCCAACATTTTCCCCGGTATTAGGATTCACATCGACCCTTCACTCTATCGCTCGCACGATTAAGCCCCAAGGGAGTACATCTACCTAAACCTCACACTACGTGGAATTGCATTAAGTTCTAGGGACTCCTAGTGATAAAACCTGTTCCTATGTGTAGTTCTAACCCTTTTGTCCAGGAGGAAGAACCCTAGTCTCGATTAAGCCCCAGTGCGTAGGATTCACTTCAACCCTTCACTCTGTTACTCGCGTAACTGAGCCCCAGGGGAGTATATCTACCTAGCACTTCACTCTATCTCGACCTCTAATAAATCAAGGAAACGGAGGTAGGGAGAAATCACACCGGAGGGGAAAGGGGTACATCGCTACCTCACAACTTTCCCTCTCAACCCTCTTCAATCTTAAAGAGTCTAATCCTATAGGAGTTTTCACACCTCCCAAAGAAAACCTAGATTGTTCTCAACCCTAGTGTCACATCTAAGGGAAAACACTAGCAAGATAAAATCAAGATTGAAATGATAAGTGCTTGTGTTATAGTACCACGAAGCGTTCTTATCTTATATTGAGCATATCTTTTATCAGTTTTTATCACTAAATGGAGTCCATTTGTGTACACTTGTGCATTGAAGGTTTGTGGAGCTAAATTGGAGAAGAAGAACGAAATTAGGTCATATTCACCGATGTTGGGACATTTTCGGACCAAGCACGGAACTAGGCACGAGCTTGGACTTGTGAGTGTGTGCCAACCTCCTTTGGAGGGGCACAAAGGCAGTCACATTCACAACAAGTCTAACTCGTGTGGCTTAGGAGAACTTCACCAAGAAGGAGACTTGAAGCAATCGGCATGATCTACCATTGATTGTGTGCCCAATTCAATGGCCTCGATGATGAACGATGGATTCGGGAGCGTTTCGGGGGCGAGAAATGTAGCAGAACTGTAGCTTGTTACTGTAGAAAACATTGTACCAAGTTACTGTTCATTTTTGGCCGAAATTCTGAATTCCAAAGAATTCACACTGGCGTGTGGAATTAACACACGGCCGCGTGAATTAATTTTTCAGCAGACAGAAACTTCACACGCCCATGTGTTAATTCCACACGGCCGTGTGAAGCCCCCGATAAGTCAAATTTTAAAGCTGTGATTCAACATTATAAAAGGCGATTTTGGAGTCCTTTTGGAATATCTTTTGACCTTTCTTTCTCTACAACTTGGGGAGTGCGGCTAGGGTTTCGGAGAGGATTTCGTGGAGGTTTAGCGCGCGTCATCGGCATCGTCATCAACGTTCGATGGCCGCACAAGACCACGGCCACACCATACGCAAAGGGGTTTTCATTGATGTCCTTATTTTGTGCTTTCTTTCATATATTGATGAACATGTATAGCTCCATGAGGAGCTAAACCCCTTAAGGGTGTTCGGACTTGTAAACTCTAGGGTTATTATGTTTCTTTGACATTGTTATTATGCTTTTCCATTATTGATGAATAAAAATGAGTTTCAATCTTAATTTCATCTTGTTAATGTTTTCTCTTAGATGTGACATTAGGATTGAGAATAATTTAGGTTGACTTCTGGAGGTGTGACAACTCCTTAGGGTTAGACTACTTAAGATTGAAGAGGGTTGAGAGGGAGAGTTGTGAGGTAGCGATGTACCCTTTTCCTTTCCGACGTGGTTTCTCCCTACCTCCGTTTCCTTGATTTCATAGCGGTCGTGATAGAGTGAAGTGATAGGCAGATAAACTCCCCTGGGTCTTAGTTACGTAAGTAACAGAGTGAAGGGTTGAAGTGAATCCTATGCATTGGGCCTTAATCTAGACTAGGGTTCTTCCACCTGGACTAAAGGGTTAGAACTACACATAGGAACAGGTTTTACCATTAGGAATCCCTAGAGCTTAAAGCAATCCCACGTAGTGTGAGGTTTAGGTAGATATACTCCCCTGGGGCTTAATCGTGCGAGCGATAGAGTGAAGGGTGACGTGAATCCTAATACCGGGGAATAGTGTTGGGGTTAGTCACGGTTGTACTTAGGTTTGGAACCGTGAGTCTTAGGATATCCTCGACTCGATTAAACATCAGTAGTAAAGTATAATAGCATAGTCCTGCACTAGAAGTATAAACCTTAGAGGTAGCTTGTCCGGATGCCCTATTTCATTCATTACTAGTCCTCTCTATTCTCTTTTACTTGCACTCTCTCATCTTCCATCTTTCTATTTAATTTCTTGTCTTTCATTCTGTTTGATTCTATATTCACTCATTGATCCTACTATTGCTTTCCCGTACTCCGCATAGCTTAATTAGTGAAATCTCGTATTCTAATTCCCTAGTCCCTGTGGATTCGACTACCCACTCACCAGGGTAAATTTATTACTTCGACAAACCCGTGCACTTGCGGGATACACGCAAGGGGTCGTGTCATGAAACTCAATTTTTATTCATCAATAATGGAAAAGCATAATAACAATGTCAAAGAAACATAATAACCCTAGAGTTTACATGTCCGAATACCCACAAGGGGTTTAGCTCCTCATGGAGCTATTGAGAAGTGCTCGTGTTATAGTAACACGAAGTGTTATTATCTTGCAATGAGCATTAATTTAATCAGATTTTATCACTAAAAAGTGTGCAATTGTTTACTTTTGTGCATTGTAGGGTTGTGAAGATAAAATGAAGGAAAGGAACGAAGTTAGGTCGTGTTTGGCATTGTTGGGAAGATTTTCGGACCAAGCAAGGAGCATGGCGTGAGCATAGACTTGTGAGTGTGTGCCAACCTCCTTTGGAGGGGCACAAAGGCAGTCAGATTCACAATAAGTCTAACTCATGCCAACAATGAGAACTTCACCAATTAGGCGATTCGAAGCAATCGGCACGATCTACCGTTGATTGTGTGCCCAATTCAACGGCCTCGATGAAGAACGACGAATCCGGGAGCGTTTCGGCACAATTACTGTGGCAAGTTACTGTTCACAGTCGGCTGAAAATCAGAATTCTAGAAACCTCACACGGGCGTGTGGAAATTCCACACGGCCGTGTGAAATCCCGTTTTCAGCAAATTTAAAGCCGCGACTCCACATTATAAAAGCCCGATTTGGAGACTTTTTGAGATATCTTTTGACCTATTCTTCTCCCCAACTTCTGGGAGTGCGGCTAGGTTTAGAGCGCGTCATCGGCATCGTCACCAATGTCCGGCGGCCGCACAAGACCACGGCCACACCATACGCAAGGGGGTTTTCATCTATGTCTTTACTTTGTGTTTTATTTCATACATTGATGAACATGTATAGCTCTATGAGGAGCTAAACCCCTTGTGGGTATTCGGACTTGTAAATTCTAGGGTTATCATGTTTCTTTGACATTGTTGTTATGCTTTTCCATTATTGTTGAATAAGAATTGAGTTTCAATCTTGATTTTATTTTGCTATTGTTTTCCCTTAAATGTGACACTAGGGTTGAGAGCAATCTAGGTTTTCCTTTGGAGGTGTGACAACTCCTATAGGATTAGGCTATTCAAGATTGAAGAGGGTTGAGAGGGAGAGTTGTGAGGTAGCGATGTACCCCTTTCCCTTCCAGTGTGATTTCTCCCTACCTCCGTTTCCTTGATTTATTAGCGGTCAAGATAGAGTGAAGTGCTAGGTTGATAAACTCCCCTGGGGCTTAGTTACGCAAGTAACAGAGTGAAGGGTTGAAGTGAATCCTATGCACTGGGGCTTAATCTAGACTAGGGTTCTTCCTCCTGGACCAAAGGGTTAGAACTACACATAGGAACAGGTTTAATCACTAGGAATCCCTAGAACTTAATGCAATCCCACCTAGTGTGAGGTTTAGGTAGATGTACTCCCCTGGGACTTAATCGTGCGAGCGATAGAGTGAAGGGTTGTTGTGAATCCTAATACCGGGGCATAATGTAGGGGTTACTCACGGTTGACCTCAGGTTTGGGACCGTGAGTCTAAGGATTTCCTCGACTCAATTAGCATCAATAGGAAGGTATAACAGCATAGTCTTGCACTAGAAGTATAGATCCTAGAGGTAACTTGTCCGGATACCCCACTTCATTCATTGTTAAATCCTCCTTAATCTTTTTTTCTTGCACTCTCTAATCTTTCATCTCTCTCTATTTAATTTCCTATCTTTTAGTATAGTTGTTCTCACAATTCACACACGAATCGATTATTACTTTTCCGTACTTCGCATAGTTTTAATAGTGAAATCTCATACTCTAACTCCCTATTCCCTGTGGATTCGACTACGCTCTCACCGGGGTAACTTTTATTACTTCGACAAACCCGTGCACTTTCGGGGAGCCTGTCAAAGTTTTTGGCGCCGTTGCCGGGAATAGGCGTTTTCGGGAAATTTGGACTTTGCTATTTTAGATATTCATCATTCATTCTATTTCAACCTTTTTCTTATTCTTCCATCATTCTTATTTGTTTTCTTTTGTGTTGTCTTATCTTTTCTTGTGAGGAGCCTAAATGGAGATTGATTCGTTCATTGAGCTATATTGTCAAGTTGAAGCTCTAAGTAAAAAGGTTGATAGAATTTTTGCTTCATAACAACAAAGCAACCCATGCTACAGCACATATCATCTAAATGAAAGGAGCTACCAAAATATTTTATGGAATAATGATGGACAACATTGGGAAGCACCTCAAGAACAATTTCAAAAGGATGAGATACTTGAAGAGGATGAACCTCAGTGGGAAAAAGCGCTAGATAACTTTGTTAAAGCATCCGATGCCTCTTGCCAAAGTATGGAAGCCACAAGAAAGTGTCATGAAGCCTCCTATAACAACCTTGAGCATCAATTAGGATGGATGCTTGGCACACTCTCCAAGGAAAATGAAGTATTTGAGCAAGCAACGCAAGTTCCTTGTAGAGCTGATGTGGTATTGAATGATAATGAAGAAACGGGGCAGACCAAGTACATTGCTATAGAAATTGAAGAGGAAAAAGAAGAACATCAATTGGAGAATTGGGATTGCTTGAATAAAGATGGTTCTTGTGAGCGAGAAAGTTTTCAAGGGGATTTGCTAGTGACATGTTCCTTTCAAGATGAAGAAACACAAGAAGAAGCAAACCCTAAGGTAATGGAACAAGCACCGTTCTTTGGGATTAATCAACTTACAAAAAGCAAGAAAGAGATTTTGGGAAGGGAAAAAGATGTGAGGAGGATATTTAAACCATCCAATGACCCACCTATGCTAAGCTTAGATAATTCCCAACCCAAATTGTTTCCTTGGAGGCCAAAAGTAAGATGGTTGGACCCTCCAACAAATACTCCACTCCGGCAAGTAGATTTTTTTTTTAAAGGAAGTAGCTATGCAATGTCTTGTCAGGAGGAATACACTCTTTTCAAGCAGCCATAAGGTAAGATCAGGTACGTCAAGCTAAGTGACATTAAACAAGCGCTTCTTGGGAGGCAACCCAAGGTTTTACAGTTTTCCTAGGATCTAGTTTAGTAAGATTGAATAAGGATCTTAGTTTTGGTGTCTTGAAGTTTTAATGCATGTGCTGCGATTTCGATTGTGGATTATTGACGTTTTCGTGTGCCTTAATGTTAATTGACGAAGTTTAAGTCGGTTGAGTGTGTTTTCTATGGTCTCTGGTCGTGTTTTTATGATTTGTACAGGCTCTAAGTGTTTTAAAAGAGTTTCTGAAATTTTTGGAAGAGTCTGTGAATTTTTCTAAGTGAACCAGAGAAAACACACGGCCGTGTGGAATTAACACACGGCCGTGTGTTACCAAATCAGAGCTCAACCAGTCAGGGCACAGGGGCATGACTTTGCCCCTGTGAAAAACTTCAGAAGGGGCACACGACCGTGTGGAATTAACACACGGCCGTGTGAAATCTCGCAGAACTTCAACTCTTTTCCAGAGAGTCCACAGGGGCGTGTGGGTGCCCCTGTGAGTACCACTGTGCTAAGGCACACGGCCGTGTGGAAATTCCACACGGCCCTGTGAAACTCTGCAGAGATAACCCCTTCTTCCCGAGAATACACAGGGGCGTGTGGGTGCCCCTGTGGATGAGCTTGTGAAAGGCACACGGCCGTGTGGATTATTCACACGGCCGTGTGAAACACTTGGTATTTCTCGGGCAAGCCAGAGAGGTCACAAGGGCGTGTGATGTGCCCCTGTGGCCAGCCTTGTTCTTGGCCAGGTTGGGCACACGGCCGTGTGGAATTAACACACGGCTGTGTGAAATTTTTCAGAGACTTGCTGTGTTTTCCCGTGAATCCACAGGGCCGTGTATCGGCCCCTGTGGATCTTCCTGTGTAGGCATACGGCCGTGTGGAATTTCCACACGGCCGTGTGGGGTAGCCTAGAGAGTGAACATAATGCATACAGGGCCGTGTGTCAGCCCTGTGAACCCTAATTTAGAGGCACACGGCCGTGTTGCATTGTCACACGGCCGTGTGAAATCCCAGAACTTCAAAAGCCGCGCGATTTCTTTTTGTTTTTCACTTGTGCCTCTTGACATTTTCATTCTAAACTCTTCTCCTACCCTCTCTACTACTTCCCCGACTGTCTCTGAGCTTTTTGGAGGATTTTATTGGAGTTTTCCGGCCGATTTCTCAATTGTATTCGTCCACACCGTCGGTAAGAACTCCAACCCCTTTTTCTTCGTCAATCCTTGATTTAATTCATTCTTTTTGTTTATTTCGCTTGTTTTGAATGAGTTATACTTATGCGAACATGTTTAGATTAGAATTAGAATGAATTGAAGTGTAAATTTTGGATTTTTAGCCCACGGCCGTGATGTTCTGTCCGTCAGAAGCTTCACACGGCCGTGTGGAATTAACACACGGCCGTGTGGATTTCTGTAGAGTGAGTTTTTGAACTGATCTTTGAAAATTTTCTTTTGCAACTTTGCAGATATGGCTTCTAGGTCTAAGAAGTCGGCTGGGAAGCATCAGCGTGAGCCTACCCCACCTCCCGAAGAGGTAGATTTCCCATCACCTGAGCATCGGGAATGGTTCAAGCGATTATCAGACCTCCGCTTTGGACAGAGCCGTTTCCCCGATTTGAGCATTCTACGGGACATTCAGGGGGGAGCAGAGATGGTAGGTGAGGTCGAGGAGCTCCTCTCAGTGGGGAACTGGAGCAGACTCCTTTCCATTCGAGAGCCAGCGATCAGATCACTTACGCTGGAGGTGCTCTCCTCATTCGAGTTCGACCGGGGGTACGACAGTTTCACCGATGTTGATACCATTCAGTTCCAGGCCCTCGATCGACACTTCGCTTTGAGCATAACCGAGTTTTCAGTATGGATGGGACTGTATGATCAGGCATACACCGAGACAGAGGAGTACGCATTGCTACCCACAGACTACCCGGGTACTTTGACCCCGTAGCGTGTGTACAGTAGGTTATGTGGCCAGGGACAGTACGAGCCAGGAGTGTCCAAGGCCACATATTTGACCAGGGACTCGTACAGGTACCTCCATGCTATTCTCAGCCGATCAGTGAGCGGCAGGGGAGACAGTACGGTGGTTCTGAGCCGTCAGGAGCTCCTGTACCTATATTCGATGGTAGAGGGAGAGCCACTCCACCTGGGGCATATTGTAGCAGAGTACATCCGCCATCAGGGCCAGTACCCCAGGGTGGGAGTGATCTTCTCAGGCCCGTATATCACGCGACTGATTATGGGGTTAGGACTTCGAGACGGAGTGCGTGGAGCTGAGAGGACTTCTACACCGACTCCGTTAGGCATGGAGACCCTGAGGATGATGGGGATGGTCCGCAGATCAGGACCATGAGTTTACACTTTGATCATTCCTTGTACAGATCAGGCCGAGGGGTCACAGGCAACATTAGAGCCACCCCCAGCGGACACAGAGAACGAGGTACCACCCACCGCGCCGGAGCCACCTCCGGTGCGCATCTTCTCGCCTTCCCGAGGTCAGGATCGATTGGAGCGTCTCGAGAGCACAGTGGGGGTGCTACAGACAGAGGTGGCTGAGGTCAGGGCCACACAGGTAGCGCAGCACACAGAGGTCATGGCTCAATTACACAGCATACAGTAGTTACTCGAGCGAGCCATGACTTCACCATTCGTGGTCCGACCCCGAGCTTCCACTCCTCCACTACCAGCATCACCAGCACCAGTAGCAGCAGATCCACCATCACCGACAGAGCCTTCAGCAGCACCAGAGGCTTCTATTCAGGACACTGACGCTGAGGCGTCTTAGATTTTATTTTTATTTGATTTTCATTCTTGTATTTTCTATTTTATTTTGGACTAGTATTACTCAGAAAGGACTCTCCTTCTGAGTTTATCTTTTATTTAGCTTTTCTTTTATCTCGAGTTGTATTTCATTTTCATATTTTATATACTCGAGTTTTTATTGAGCTATACTGAACCCTTGTGTATGTGTGCGCAGATGGTCTTGGATGAAAGGAATCTAAGGAATAGTCATAAACACGGTCATGGGACCGTGTGTGCTTCACAACCCATTGAGACTCAACTCTCAATGCACCTAGCTCCATCAAATGCAGCACTTGGAGTTTAGGGGAGTAATGTTTCAATTGCCTACTTCCACACTAATTATTTTACAATTCTTATTTTTTTTTAATTGTGCTTGCATGCGTACATTGAGGACAATGTATATCTTAAGTGTGGGGGGGAGTTCACATTGCACACACCTTTACTTGTACGTTCAATTGCTTATGCTCATGTAGCCTATGGTAGTTCACCTTAGTTGCAACGGTTGTATTTTTATAGTTTAGGAGAATTTTTAACATTGTGTCCTATCATGCTCTAGTTTATACTTGAATTTTAGGAATTTTTTGCTAGATATTCTCATATTGCACAACTTACTCTTGGAATCTTTTGGAAACTCAATCTTGAAGTTTTTAAGGACAAGTTTATCGTCGTTCTTAGTTTTACTTTGGAAAATGCATAAAAAAATGAAAAAAAATATGGAAAAGAGAAAAGAAAAAAAGTATATGAGTTTGTAAATATTAGCTTTGATTTAATTATGCATTTGGGGTGGAAAGAGCTACCGCCTATGAAGTATGTAGCTACTCTCATAAGTCGGATACAAGTTATGCCCTAATGAGAGAAAGAGCTATCTCATGGGATGCTTGAAAGCTACTACCCCGGTAGAAAGAGCTACCTCCTCGAAAGTGTGAAAGCCACCTTTTGGCGGCCGCCTAGGAGGGGGCTACCTTCAAGGATGTGTGAAGCTACTACTTCCTCCCCTATTTTTGTTTTTGTATATAAATAAGTCCTTTCTAACCAAAGTTTGAGGAGTACTCGTTGGTTCTCTCGAGTGAGATTGCACACACTAACACATTTTCGAGTTTTCATCCTTTTTGATTCGAGTTTTTAGCTAGAACAATGGTAACCTTATGCAATGTTTTGATTTCCCCTTACTTGTAGAATGCTTCTTTTGCATACTTTTGGTGAACCTAAGGCCGAGCACTTTCAATTGTTCTTCCCAAGTACTTTCACGTTCTATTTTTGCTTGAGGACAAGCAAAAGCTTAAGTGTGGGTGTCACGCCCCGACCCGCGGGTCCCAAGCACGACATACCGCCATGACAACCCAAGGGAGGTCCAACACTGCCTTAACCCCAGGTGGCCGTAAGGCTAACCTGTTTCCTGTACAATGCGTCTATAATCACAATACATAACTCAACAACAAATACTTATGTTACTCAACAAGGTATCACACATTGATACTCATAACAAGGGGGTACATAAGAAACATAATAACACCACTCCAAATAGAGGATATACTCCTCAATCAAAACAAGAACTAGACTAGCATACAAAATATTCCAAGTATGGAGGAACATGAAAGGGTTCAATAATACATAGTGGATCCCTAATAACACATGCCAAGGCATAAATAACATACATAACCCCAAAATGAGAAGACACTGACGACTCTAGCCAAGCACTTCACGTCTTCACCCCTGCGCTGTGCTAACACCTGGGAGGAAGAAAGAGGGGGGGGTGAGTAACTAGGTTACTCAGTGAGGGGTTAGCCACAGGATTATAGCTTAAGCATGATCACAAAGAGATAATCATCACAAAAATATTTCAGTGTATAAAGAGAATGAAAAATATTCTAAATAGTAAATATTTCATAAGAACATAGCTTTTCTCAATGTAATGCAAGTAAAAGTTCTTTGAAAATCATCAAGAAAACACATGCCATCCTGGACCTAGCATAAGCACAATACTCAGGGATAATTTCAAATATCAAGAGACTTAGAAACAAGTAATTCAACTTTCTCAAATAAACAAAAATGTCCAGAATGGCCTAAAAACCCTCCGTCGCTAACCATGTCCTTGGTTAGGTCTGGAGCTACCAAGATGCGCGTATCTTGGCATTGGCCGCTGGGAAGTTCGTGTGGTGACTCCGAACAACCCAACTATATCCATGTCAGGACTCTACGCTCCCACCTGACATGGCATAACCGTTTTTGACAGTATTCCACGCCACCTCTATATAGGTCGGCTCGTGGAAACCATCCACTTCTTACTGCAGCAAGTTCTGGAGCTCAGCTCCCATGTCACCAACAAAAGATATAACCAATAACTTAGCCCGTAGACTCAATATATACATCATGATAGCATAATTCTCAACAAGAGATAATAAATGTTCACAATGGCAATTCCCACCCCAAGGGTGATCAATTTGATCAAAACATTAATAATGAAACCATTTTCATCAAAAGTATCATATAGAGGTGTCTTTCAAAAATACACTTTGAGCATTGCATTAATAACATGAAAATCCACTTGTTTTCATATGCCTTTGTTCATCATCATGAGAACATCCATCCTCTTGGAAACACATAGCTTAAAACATGTATTTTGAACATAGAGTTTCAAATCATAGCAACTTGTATACACTTTGCAAGAATTCAATAAATAAGCCAATCTCATAAATCATCATGTTTCTAAACATCATTCTATGTTTTGAAGAAGTTTAGCAATAAGGATATTGTAAATTCAAACAAGCAATTTAATATCAAGAAAAATATCATGCATGAATCATAGTCCAACTTTGGTAATTTCCCACTCACAAACTTGGCGAGCAAACGCCTCGAAAACTCTACTCCACCGGTTCTTTGCCCTTACTCAAAGCCTCACCTCCTAGAAGCCAATAAACACCCAAAACAAGCAACCAAACATCAACAATTATAAGATTAACTAGAATGAAGAAAAAATGCTCAAAATGAGGGATGGTTGCTTCTAGGGTTTGCTAAACACCATAGCAAAGAGTTCTAGCAAGGAGGAGACCTCTCACAACTCATAAAACCAACTAGGAAAGCAAGGATGACCCAACATGGTCGGTGCTACAGTAATTCCGGGATTAGGGTTTTCAAGATTCATGGATTTCATGGATTCAAGGTCATACAACTCAATACAATAAATCATCACAAGGTTTGCCATCAAAGAGGTAGAAAAAGAGACAATAATCAGGCTCTTATCAGGGCTTACAAGCAACCCTAACCATTCTCATCAAAGAACAAGGAAGAAGGGAAACAAGGTTGGAGCTTACCTTGATCAAGTGAAGAAGTAACTTGATGATCCAAGTTTCAAGCCCTAAAACCTCCTCTAAGCCAGCCTTAGAACCTCAAGAGAGGGTAGAGGAGGAGAGGAGAAGAAGGTGGAGAAGTTTGGGAGAAAAGAAATGAAGAGAAAGGGCTGAGAATGGAGTTTTATAACCAAAGTCGCGCTGCTGTGCGGGCTGCGCAGTGCCTGCATGCCCTCGGCAGAAGGGTGTGCGGGCTGGTGTGCGGCCCGCACACCAGGCCACACGCCCTTTTGCCTGGGGTGTGCGGCCACCTGTGCGGCCCGCACAAGAGGCCGCACAGCCCTCAGGAGAGGCCGTGCGGCCTGTGCACAGCCCGTACACGCTCAAAAACCATCCAAAATGCGACCAAAACATGCTCAAACATCCGGCAACCAAATCCAAAGATTCGACAAAAAGATTCAAAGAAAACTAAATGGGAAAATGACGACAACCCTCAAGACAAATTGAAACAACGACCAAGGGCAAAGAGACCAAAACTCCACAGTGGGGGGATTTGATAAGTGCTCGTGTTATACTAATGCGAAGTGTTATTATCTTGCAATGAGCATTAATTTAATCAGATTTTATCACTAAAAAGTGTGCAATTGTTTACTTTTGTGCATTGTAGGGTTCTGAAGATAAAATGAAGGAAAGGAACGAAGTTAGGTCGTGTTTGGCATTGTTGGGAAAATTTTCGGACCAAGCAAGGAGCAAGGCGTGAGCATAGACTTGTGAGTGTGTGCCAACCTCCTTTAGAGGGGCACAAAGGCAGTCACATTCACAATAAGTCTAACTCATGCCAACAATGAGAACTTCACCAATTAGGCGATTCGAAGCAATTGGCACGATCTACCGTTGATTATGTGCCCAATTCAACGGCCTCGATGAAGAACGACGAATCCGGGAGCGTTTCGGCACAATTATTGTAGCAGCACTGTAGCAAACCACTGTAGCAAGTTACTATTCACAGCCGCCCGAAAATCAGAATCCCAGAAACTTCACACGGGCGTGTGGAAATTCCACACGGCTGTGTGAAATCCCATTTTCAGCAAATTTAAAGCCGCGACTCCACATTATAAAAGGCCGATTTGAAGACTTTTTGAGATATCTTTTGACCTATTCTTCTCCCCAACTTCTGGGAGTGCGGCTAGGGTTTTGGAGAGGACTTCGTGGAGGTTTAGAGCGCGTCATCGGCGTCGTCATCGATGTCCGGCGGCCGCACAAGACCACGGCCACACCATACGCAAGGGGGTTTTCATCTATGTCTTTACTTTGTGTTTTATTTCATACATTGATGAACATGTATAGCTCCATGAGGAGCTAAACCCCTTGTGGGTATTCGGACTTGTAAATTCTAGGGTTATCATGTTTCTTTGACATTGTTATTATGCTTTTCCATTATTGATGAATAAGAATTGAGTTTCAATCTTGATTTTATTTTGCTATTGTTTTCCCTTAGATGTGACACTAGGGTTGAGAGCAATCTAGGTTTTCCTTTGGAGGTGTGACAACTCCTATAGGATTAGACTATTCAAGATTGAAGAGGGTTGAGAGGGAGAGTTGTGAGGTAGCGATGTACCCCTTTCCCTTCCGGTGTGATTTCTCCCTACCTCTGTTTCCTTGATTTATTAGCGGTCAAGATAGAGTGAAGTTCTAGGTAGATAAACTCCCCTAGGGCTTAGTTACGTGAGTAACAGAGTGAAGGGTTGAAGTGAATCCTATGCACTGGGGCTTAATCTAGACTAGGGTTCTTCCTCCTGGACCAAAGGGTTAAAACTACACATAGGAATAGGTTTAATCACTAGGAATCCCTAGAACTTAATGCAATCCCACGTAGTGTGAGGTTTAGGTAGATGTACTCCCCTGGGACTTAATCGTGCGAACGATAGAGTGAAGGGTTGTTGTGAATCCTAATACCGAGGCATAATGTTGGGGTTAGTCACGGTTGACCTCAGGTTTGGTACCGTGAGTCTAAGGATTTCCTCGACTCAATTAGCATCAATAGGAAGGTATAACAGCATAGTCTTGCACTAGAAGCATAGATCCTAGAGGTAACTTGTCGGGATAGCCCACTTCATTCATTGTTAAATCCTCCTTAATCTCTTTTTCTTGCACTCTCTAATCTTTCACCTCTCTCTATTCAATTTCCTGTCTTTTAGTATAGTTGTTCTCACAATTCACACACGAATCGATTATTACTTTTCCGTACTTCGCATAGTTTTAATAGTGAAATCTCATACTCTAACTCCCTATTCCCTGTGGATTCGACTACCCTCTCACCGGGGTAACTTTTATTACTTCGACAAACCCGTGCACTTTTGGGGAGCCTGTCAGCTATACATGTTCATCAAAGTATATAAGAAAGCACAAAATAAAGACATCGATGAAAAACCCCTTGCGTATGGTGTGGCCGTGGTCTTGTGCGGTCGCCGGACGTCGGTGACGATGCCGAAGACGCGCTCTAAACCTCCACGAAGTCCTCTCCAAAACCCTAGCCGCACTCCAGAAATTGGCGAGAAAGATAGGTCAAAAGATCTCTCAAAAAATCTCCAAATCGGGCTTTTATAATGTTGAGTCGCGGCTTTAAAATTGCTGAAATCGGGATTTCACACGGCCGTGTGGAATTTCCATACGCCCGTGTGAAATTTCTGGAATGCTCATTTTCGGCCAATAGTGAACAGTAATTTGCTACAGTAATACTACAGTAATATGAAGAGTGAGTAATAGTACTTCCTTGGCCCCAGTGGAATACGACCCCTGTGTCACTCACAGGGTATTACTTGGTGATCCCGTACACTTACGGGGAAGCAATCAAGTTTTTGGCGCCGTTGCTGGGGACATTCAAGGGATATTAGGAAAGCTTGTAATCTATTGCTATAGCCATTTTTCTTTTCTTTGTACATTATATTCTTTGTAGATATTTTTCTTCTTGTTCATATTACTTTTATTTTCCACTCTTTTATTTTTACTTTGTTCTTCATATTCTCTTTTGTGCGAGGTACAATCCAATTGGAAAATGTAATGTGCTAGCTCCTCCATGAATGTTGAGTATATAGGGGGGCCAAGAACACAAGGACATCCATACAGCCCAACTTATAATCCGTAATGTAAATACCACCCGCACTTTCCATGGGATCAAGGGAAACAACAACAAAAAGATACCCCCCCCCCCCCCCCCCCCCCCCCCCCTTAAGGTCCTCAGCATCAAACATAACAAGTAACTCTGCTATAATGCAACTGCTACAGGATTGTATGCGGCAACAAGTAACTCTGCATGAGCCTAGACTTGTGAGTGTGTGCCAACCTCCTTTGGATGGGCGCAAAGGCAGTCGCATTCACAATAAGTCTAACTCGTGTTAGCATAGGAGAACTTCGTCAATAAGGAGATTTGAAGCAATCAGCACAATCTACAGTTGATTGTGTGGCCAATTCAATGGCCTCGATGAAGAACAACGAATTTGGGAGCGTTTCAGCAAGAGTGTTGTAATAGCACTATAACAAGTTAATGTAACAAAAAAACACTGTAACAAGTTACTGTTCATTGTATGGCAAAAATTAGCAAAACAGAGACTTCATACTGGCGTGTGGAAATTGCACACAGCCGTGTGAAATCTCGATTTCAGCGATTTAAAGCCGCGACTCAGCATTATAAAAGCCCATTTTGGAGACTTTTTCTGATTCTTTTGGCTACCTTCTGACCTAACTTCTAGAGGGTTGTGGCTAGGGTTTCGAAGAGGACTTTGTAGAGGTTCGGAGTGCGTCATCAGTGTCGAAATAAATGTCCGCTAGCCGCACATGACCACAGCCACACTCTACACAAGGTGTTTTTCATCTAGGCTTTCACTTTGTATTCACTTTCATATTTTCATGGATTTGTATAACTCCATGAGGAGCTAAACCCATTGAGAGTATTTGGACTTGTTAACCCTAGGATCATTATGTTTCTTTGACATTGTTATTATGCTTTTCCATTGCTGATGAATAAAATTGAGTTTCAATCTTAATTGCATCTTGTAATTGTTTTCCCTTAGTCGTGACACTAGGGTTGAGAACAATCTGGGTTATCCTTTATAGGTGTGACAACTCCTATAGGGTTAGACTACTTAGGATTGGAGAGGGGGCGAGAGGGTGAGTCATGAGGTAGCGAAACATCCCTTTCCCCTCCGGTATGATTCTTCCTACCTCCGTGTTCCATGATTTCTTAGCGGTCGAGATAGAGTGAAGTGCTAGGAGATAAACTCCCCTAGGGCTTAGTTGCCCGAGCAACAGAGTGAAGGTTGAAGTGAATCTTAGTACTGGGGCTTAATTTAGACTAAGGTTTTTTTCACCTGGATCAAAGGGTTAGAACTATATATAGGAACAGAGTTTATCACTAGGAATCCCTGGAACTTAAAGCAATACCACACAGTGTGAGACTTTAGAAGATGAACTCCCCTAGGGCTTAGTTGACAGGTCAACAAGAGTCAAGGGTCGTAGTGAAACCTAATGCCGGGGCATAGTGTTGCGGTTAGTCACAGCTGACCTTAGATTTGAGACCATGTGTTTAAGGATTTCCTCGACTCAATTAACATCAATAGGAGAGTATAATAACATTGTCTTGCACTAAAAGCATAAGTCCTAGGGGTAGCTTGTCCGGGTACCCAACTTTACTCATTGATTGTCCTACTCTATTTGCTCTTGCTTGCACTCTCTTACCTACCATACTTCTCTTTTATTTCTTGTTTTCTTTAAAATTACTTTTACACCCACTCATTGATTCTATTCTCATTATTTGTATACCACATAGCTAAGTAGTGAAATCTTGTGACTTAAATCCCTATTCCCTTTGGATACGACTACCCACTCACCTGGGTATTTTATTACTTCGACAACCCGTGCACTTGCGGTGTACACATGCAAGGGGTGTGTCAATTTTTTAGTGGTGTTGTCGTGGAATAGACGTATTTTAGATACTTGTTTTTTGCTATTTTGGCTATTCACTTGGTTTTCTATTTCATACTTTCTTTATCTATCATCGTTCTTATTGGTTTTCTTTTCTTTGTTTTCGGCTCCAGGTTATAACCCGTGGAAACCCTTCGATTCTTGTTGAAGGAGACCCGGACATTGGTAGAAGAACACATCGCAAAGGGAATGAACCTGTACAAGAATCTTCAAATCAAGCGGATTTTGAAACAAAAGGGTCTGAAACAATGGCATAGCAGAATGAACAGCAGAGGTTGTTGTCCGATTTTGTTAGACACGCAGTATTAGGGACCTAATCAAGTATAGTGAGCCCCCAATCACAGCTCAAAATTTTGAGCTAAAGCCTGGTTTCATCCAAATGTTGCAGCATACAGCACAGTTCAGTGGATTGGCTAATGAGGATCCCAACAGTCATATCGAGAACTTTTTGGAGATGTGCAACATGTTGAAGATTAACGGAGTAACGGATGATGCCATCTGACTTAGAGCTTTCCCATTTTCCTTGAAGGGGAGAGCGAAGCTATGGTTACACTTATTACCAAGGGCATCTTTTACCACATGGGAGGAGATGGTTGAAGCGTTCTTGGCCCGATATTTCCCTCCCGGTAAATCAGCAAAGCATCGCAATGAGATCTCAGCCTTCATGCAAACAGAATTGAAGTCTCTCTTTAAGACATGGTATAGGTTCAAAGAGCTCCTGCGGAAGTGTCCACAACGCGGATTTCCCGATTGGATGATCATTCATACCTTCTATAAAGGGTTGAATCCAAGCACTAAACAATTATTGGATGCGGCAATAGGGGTACTCTTAGTAGCAAAACTCCCAGTGAGGCTCGGCAACTTATAAAGGAGATGGCTCTCAATAGCTATCAATGGAATTCAAGGGACAGAAAGAAAGTTGCCGGCATTCACGAGATCGATGCAGTTACATCTTTGGCGGCACAGGTGGAATCATTGAGTAAGAAGCTAGATGCTCTAGCTTCATCAAGAGTTGCGGCCATCACTACTTGTAACAGTTGTGGGGGAGGTCACGCTTCGAGCGATTGTCCTATTGCTATTGGAGGCACTAGTACGGTAGAACAGATCGATTTTGTTGGCAATGCTTATAGAGGACAAGGCCAAGGCAACCCGTATAATGGAACTTACAATCCGGGGTGGAAGAACCACCCAAATTTCTCATGGAGCAATCAAGGGCAGTCACAACAAAAGAACAATGCACCACCAAGATTTCAAGGTCAACAAGCACCGAACATAGAAAACCGAGTGACTGGGCTAGAGGGGAAGATGACCGATCTTGAAAGAGCCCTCACGAGGTTTGTTTCTTCATTGGATGCTAGATTTCAGTTGGTGGAGGCTACACTTCACAATCACACTGCCTCCTTACATAATTTGGAGAATCAATTGGTGCCAATTACGAAGTCTTTGGCTGAGAGACCTCAAGGTAGTTCGCCTAGTAATACGGAGACCAATCCGAGGGAGCAATTGAAGGCGATTACCTTGAGAAGTCGAAAAGAGGTCAAGAGAAATCTCCCTCTAGAGAAGACAAAGGAAACAAACGAAGTTGAGGGGGTAGGGGAAGAAGCATCAAAGGAAAAGAAGGTGGTACCTCTATCCTACAAGCTGAGGATCCCTTATCCTTCGCGATTGAAGAATGACCAAGATAATGCTATAAAAGATATTTCTGGGTATGTTCAAGCAGTTGCACATCAACATATCGTTTGCTGGAGGCATTGGCCCAAATGCCCAAGTATGCGAAGTTCTTGAAGGACCTCTTGACCAACAAGAGGAAATTGGATGAAAGTGCAACTATAGTTCTTGATGTCAATTGCTTAGCCATCTTACAAAAGAACATGCCGAGTAAGAGAAAAGATCCCGGAAGTTTTATTATTCCTTGTAACATTGGCAACTTGGGTGAAGAAATATCGTTAGCCGATTCTAGGGCAAGCATCAATGTCATTCCATATACCTTCTTCCAAAAGCTAGGCTTGGGTGAGCCTAGACCTACTCGGATGACACTTCAACTTGCGGATCGATCGGTGAGGCATCCGAGGGGAATTGTGGAAGATGTGTTAGTAAAAGTGGACAAGTATGTATTTCTTGTGGACTTTGTGGTGTTAGACGTCGATGAGGATGTCGAGGTGCCATTGATCCATAGAAGGCTATTCTTGCGCAACTCCAAGGCTCTCATTGACATGGACGGCGGGGAGCTCATTTTGTGAGTTAGAGATGACAAGCTTACATACCGCCTCGCTGAAGCCATTAAACACTCTCTTGACTTTGATGATGCTTTATATTTTCTTAACACGACCGATGAACTAATTGATGATTATGTGCAGGAAATGCTGAACCCGGACCCATATGAATGGTGGTTGGACCAAGATGTGGAGATCGAAGAAGAAGTGCTATCACTTGGTCTGGTCGAGAAGGAAGTCAAGGCAGAACTGGGACTCATGAAGAAGATGAGAAGGAAGATAAAGAGAGCGACGAAGCACCACATAAGAAGCCCCAAGGTCAATGGGGATGAGCAAGAACGGAGTAAGGGTGTTTCACCCTTGTGTGGAAACAAAATCGCTAACTCTCCCTCTGGACTACATAAGCTATGTCACGCATGTTTCCATGTGGTAGGAAAGAGGGCAACATCTATTCATGAGCCCCCATGAGCTAAAACAGGTACGTCAAGCTTAGTGACGTTAAACAAGCGCTTCTTGGGAGGCAACTGACAAGGGCCCGAAAGTGCACGGGTTATCAAAGTAATAAAATACCCTAGTCAGTGGGTAGTCGTATCCACAGGGAATAGGAAATTTAGACACAAGATTTCACTATTTAGCTATGTGGTGTACAGTGAATGTGAAGAGAATCAATGAGAGAGTGTAAAAGCAAATATAAAGAACACAAAACAAAATAAAAGAGAAATATGGAGGGTGAGAAAGTACAAGCAGGAGTAAATAGAGTAAGAAAATCAATGAGTAAAGTTGGGTACCCGGACAAGCTACCCCTAGGACTTATGCTTCTAGCGCAAGACAATGCTATTATACTCTCCTATTGATTTTAATTGAGTCAAGGAAATCCTTAAACACACAGTCCCAAACCTAAGGTCAACCAGGACTAATCCCAACACTATGCCCCGGCATTAGGTTTCACTAAGACCCTTGACTCTTGTTGACCTGTCAACTAAGCCCTAGAGGAATTCGTCTTCCTAAGCCTCACACTATGTGGAATTACTTTAAGTTCCAAGGATTCCTAGTGATAAACCCTGTTCCTATGTATAGCTCTAGCCCTTTGGTCCAGGTGAAAGAACGCTAGACTAAATTAAGCCCCAGCACTAGGATTCACTTCAACCCTTCACTTTGTTGCTCACGCAACTAAGCCGCAGGAGAGTTTATCTCCTATCACTTCACTCTATCTCAACCGCTAAGAAATCATGGAACACGGAGGTAGGAAGAATCACACCGGAGGGGAAATGGCACATTTCACTACCTTACGACTCACCCTCTCAACCCTCTCCAATCTTAAGTAGTCTAACCCTATAGGAGTAGTCATACCTCCAAAGGATAACCTAGATTGTTCTCAACCCTAGTGTCATGGCTAAGGGAAAATCAATACAATAAGTAATCAAGATTGAAACTCAATTTTTATTCATCAATAATGGAAAAGCATAATAACAATGTCAAAGAAACATAATCATCCTAGGGTTTACAAGCCCGAATACACACTAGAGTTTAGCCCTCCATGGAGCAATACAAAGTAAATAAAGAGTTTAAGAACATATGCATAAAAACCATAAAGAAAACCCCTTGTAGATTGTATCGATGGTCTTGTTGAGCCGCCTAATCTTCTCCATGAGTCCCTCATCAAGTGATAGGGGCCCGAAAGTGCACGCGTTGTCGAAGTAATAATATACCCTGGTGAGTGGGTAGTTGTATCCACAGGAATAGGGATTTGAGATACAAGTATTCACTATGTAGCTAATGCGATGTGTGGAAAGAAATCAATGAGTGAGTGTGAAAGCAATTAATAAAAACAAGAATTAAAATAGAAGTGTGGAAGGTGAGAGAGTGCAAGTAGGAGTAAAAAGAGTAAGACAAGCAATGAGTAAAGTTGGGTACCCGGACAAGTTACCCATAGGAATTATGCTTCTAGTGCAAGACAATGCTATTATACTCTCCTATTGATGTTAATTGAGTCAAGGAAGTCCTTAAAAGAGTAGGACAAGCAAAGAGTAAAGTTGGGTATCCGGACAAGCTACCCCTAGGACTTATGCTTCTAGTGCAAGACAATGCTATTATACTCTCCTATTGATGTTAATTGAGTCGAGGAAATCCTTAAAGACACGGTCGCAAACCTAAGCTCAACCGTGACTAACACCAACACTATGCCCCGGATTTAGGTTTCACTACGACTGATGACTTGACCGCAAGCGCACGGGTCGCCAAGTAATACCCCTCACGCACGCGTGAGGGGGTCGTATTCCCTGGGGTCCCAAGAGCTGCTATTACTCCCCTCTAGATGACACTGTCAAGTCTACCAAATATAGCTTTAAAACAAGATAAGAAAAATAACAAAAGAGAAAACTATACACAAGTGTACTAAGGCTCATCACATAAGCATACTAAGGAAGCAAGTAACAATGAAAGTTCGAGGTCCCCGGGCGAGGATCCCCTCGGGACTACTAAAGCTAGAAGGATACTCGAATTACACAGGTAAAGGTGGTTAGGCCAAGAGATGTCCAAAGGTAGGTCACCTCGATGGTCACGGCGATAACCCCTAATCTGGTACAAGTATTGGAATACGGAATCACTTCCACCCAAATCCTCGCACGATTGCAATGGGCCTAGGGAAATCCCTAATTAAGGTCAAACACAACATCTAGGCTCAACCCTAATAGTTGGAGGGGTACACATACCCGATGGTCACGGCGTATTCGTACATGTATCCCTTCCAAACTTGGTGTGTCTAATACTAAGGCGATGGTCACGCAACCTAGTATAACCTAGAAATCGATACACAGAGTTCTCATGCATACCAATACATCAAAGTGCACCAAGCTTGAACCATAAACCACACAAATACCATACATGTAAATCAAGTATTCATACAAGCAAGTTCATCCCAAGGTTCACCGGATTCCCGATGACCTTGGGAGTCTAGTTCAACATAAATGAGGAAGAAATCCTAAAATACATAACAAGAATGATCAAAACCAAAGAAAACCCCCTTAGTGTTGACTAGATGAAGATGGTGATGGGAACTCGCGGATCGGTGCCGACGAACTCCTAGATGGTCTCCCTTGCGTGTGATCTTCTTCTCTCCTTGATTTGCTCCTTAAAAGTGCCTTCTCCGGCCCCTTGAAGCCCTTGAAACCCTAGATGGTAATGGAGGAGAATGGTGGCCAAAAGTCCCAAAGAAAAGTGCCCTAATGCCCTTTAAAAACAACTTTCAGGATGCTATGCGGCCCCGCATGCGGGGAGAGAAAATTTCCGAGAAAATCCCGAAGTTGCGTAAGTTGCTACAGTCGCTACAGTGAACTGCTATAGTAAAGATGCTACAGTAGCACTGCTACAGTGCGATATGCGGCCTCTGCAGTGCCCGCATGGCAGCCGCATGAACCTCCAGACCACGCCGTTTCTTCAAGTGTTCGTGCTACAGTGGTTGCTACATTTCCACTACAGTACCGGGCTCAAAAATAGTGTTTTCCTTGCCAATTTCTCCTTAAATCATGTTGTTGAGCTCCCCACGGTAACTTTTGTACTTGTAACACGAAATAAACCAATTTAGACAGTAAACGGGCATCCACACATACAAAAATACTCTATTTATACATACACATACATGAATAATACGTACATTTAGGCGTTTATCAACGACCCTTGATTCTCATTGACCTGTCAACTAAGCCCTAGGAGAGTCTATCTTCCTAAGCCTCACACTGCGTGGAATTGCTTTAAGTTCTAGGGATTCGTAGTGATTAACCCTGTTCCTATGTATAGTTCTAACCCTTTAATCCAGGTAAAAGAACCCTAGTCTAAATTAAGCCCCAGCACTAAGATTCACTTCAACACTTTACTATGTTGCTCGCGTAACTAAGCCCCAGGGGAGTTTATCTCCTAGCACTTCACTCTATCTCGACCGCTCATAAATCATGGAACATAGAGGTAGGGAGAATCACATCGGAGGGGAAAGGGGACGTTCCACTAACTCATGACTCACCCTCTTAACCCTCTTCAATCCTAAGTAGTCTAACCCTATAGGAGTTGTCACACCTCCAAAGGATAACCTAGATTGTTCTCAATCCTAGTGTCATGGCTAAGGGAAAACAATAACAAGATGAAATTAAGATTGAAACTCAATTTTATTCATTAATAATAGAAAAGTATAATAGCAATGTCAAAGAAACATAATAATCCTAGGGTTTACAAGTCTGAATACACACAAAGGGTTTAGCTCCTCATGGAGCTATAGAAATCCATCAAAATAAGAAAAGAAATACAAATTGAATGCATAGATAAAACCCCCTTCTATGTGGTGTGGTCGTGGTCTTATGCGGCGGTCGGACGTTGATGTCGACGCCGATGACGTGCTCCAAACCTCCACGAAGTCCTCTCCAAACCCTAGCTGCACCTCTCTAGAAGTTAGGTCAGAAAGAGCCAAAAAGATCCAAAAACTTTCTCCAAAATAGGCTTTTATAATGCTGATTGTGGCTTTAAATCGGCTGATATCGGGATTTCACATGGCCGTGTGGAATTTCCGCACGCCCGTGTGACGTTGCTTTTTTGCTGATTTTTGGAAGACAGTGAACAGTCACTTGCTACAGTATTTTGCTACACTATCTTGCTACAGTACTTGTGCCGAGACGCTCCCGAATTCGTCGTTCTTCATCGAGGCCGTTGAATTGGGCACACAATCAATGGTAGACCGTGCCGATTGCTTCAAGTCTCCTTATTAACGAAGTTCTCTTTGTTAACACGAGCTGAACTTATTGTGAATGTGACTGCCTTTATGCCACTCCAAAGGAGGTTGGCACATACTCACAAGTCTATGCTCATGCCTTGTTCCTTTCTTAGTATGAAACTCCTCAATAATGGCGAACATAACCTATTATTGCTTCTTTTCTCCTTAATTCGTCTCCACAGCCCTACATGCATAAAAGAACACAAATACACACATTTTAGTGATAAAATCTAATAAAAGTAATGCTCAATGTAAGACAATAACACTTCGCATTATTATAACACGAGCACTTATCATCAAGCCTAGGGCACACCTCGCCGAATCGATGCCGACGAAAGCTTCCCCAATAGAAATATTCCAAACGATGTCGATGCTGATAAGTGCTCGTGTTATAGTAATGCAAAGTGTTATTATCTTGCAATGAGCATTGATTTAATCAGGTTTTATCACTAAAAAGTGTACATTTGTTTACTTTTGTGTATTGTAGGGTCGTGAAGATAAATTGGAGAGAAACAACGAAGTTAGATCGTGTTTGCCATTGTTGGGAAGTTTTTTTTTTTTGACTAAACAAGGAACAAGGCATGAGCATAGAGTTATGAGTGTGTGCCAACCACCTTTGAAGGGGTATAAAGGCAGTCACATTCACAATAAGTCTAGCTCGTGTCAACAAGGAGAACTTCGCCAATAAGAAGATTTGAACCAATCGGCACGGTCTACCATTAATTGTGTACCCAATTAAACGACCTCGATGAAGAACGATGAATTCCGGAGTGTTTTGGCACAAATGTTGTAGGAAGACACTGTAGCAAGTTACTGTTCACTATCTACCAAAATTCAGCAAAATAGCAACTTCACAAGGTGTGTGGAAATTCCACACGGCCGTGTGAAATCCCGATTTCAGCCTATTTAAAGCCGCGACTCAATATTATAAAAGCCCGTTTTGGAGACTATTTTTGGATCTTTTTTTTGGCTCTCTTCTGACCTAACTTCTAGAGAAGAGTAGCTAGGGTTAAGAGAGGACTTCATGGAGGTTTGGATTGCGTCATCGGCGTCGATAAGAAGTTGATGTTGATGCCAATGACGCACTTTAAACCTCCACAAAGTCCTCTCCAAGCCCTAGCCGCGCCTCTCTAGAAGTTAGGGCAAAGAAGAGCCAAAAAGATCCCAAAACAATATCCAAAACGGACTTTTATAATGCTGAGTCACGGCTTAAAAGCGGCTGAAATCGGGATTTCACATGGCCATGTGGAATTTCCACACGCTCGTGTGAAGTTGCTAGTTTTCTGAATTTCGGCAGAAAGTAAACAGTAACTTGCTACAGTATTTTGCTACATTGATGCTACAGCGATTGTGCCAAAACACTCCCGAATTCGTCGTTATTCATTTAGGCCGTTGAATTAGGTACACAATCAACGGTAGATCGTGCCAATTGCTTCAAATCTCATAGTTGGTAAAGTTCTCCTTGTTAGCACTAGCTAGACTTATTGTGAATGTGACTGCCTTTGTGCCCCTTCAAAGGAGGTTGGCACACACTCACAAGTTTATGCTCATGCATTGTTCCTTGCTTGGTCTGAAAATCTCTCCAACAACGGTGAACACGATCTAACTTTGTTCCTTTTCTCCAATTTATTTTCACAACCCTTACAATGCACAAAAGTAAACAAATGCACACTGTTTAGTGATAAAATCTGATTAAATCAATGCTCATTGCAAGATAATAACGCTTAGCTTTACTATAACATGAGCACTTATCATTGTCCTTTATGATTCAGGTTTTTAGCTAGAGCAGTGGTAACTTTATGCAATGTTTTGATTTCTCCTTACTTGTAGAATGCTTTTTTTTGCATATTTTTGGTGAACCTAAGGCCGAGCACTTTGAATTGTTCTTCCCAAGTACTTTCACATTCTATTTTTCTTGAGGACAAGCAAAAGCTTAAGTGTGGGGGGTTTGATAAGTGCAGCACTATACCAAGCTACAGTAGGAAAATAATGTAGCAAGTGATGGTCGCCGCGCGATAAGCTAAAAAACAAGCTAGCACGCGACTCCCCGGCTGCAAGTGCACGGGTCATCAAGTAATAACCTCTCGTGCATGCACGAGAGGGTCGTATTCCCAAGGGCTCCGAGATCTACTATTACTTCCTTCGGGGTTCACTGTCTAGTCGATCAAAACAGGGTTGGTGAAATTGTAAAGACTAGAAAATAAAGCGAATAAGAAAATAAAAGCAATATAATGCTCATTCCGAACAAAGATGAGGGTGAAGAATCCAAGAATCGAGGAAGGCCTCGGGTGAGGATTCCCCTGGGAGAAGACTACGTACGGATGACGATAACAATGTTAAAGGTAGGGTTGGTTTGGTCTTAGTCTGCTTGACTCGGATGTCGACTACCCTGGAACCTCCGTGGTGTAGCCCGTAATCCAGTACGGGTTCCTCTATCCAGAATAAACCCCCACGATGTCATTGAGAATAAGGAGTCTTGGTTAGGGTTATTCTAATGCACGCTTTCGGCTAAAATAACCCTAACCGCGCGGAAGGCTACTAATACCCGGAACATCCGGCGTATTAATACAATAAATCTCTCTTTAATTATCACATGACCTAACACAAGCTAGCATCCCACCAAACAAGTATTGTTCACAATCAATTCTACGGAATCCATCCATTGTAGAATGAACAAGAAAATGATAAATTAAAACTAAACACACAAGTCACACGCATTCATTCAAAGAGCAAGAATGTTATCCATACAAAGTCTCCTCCCAAGGTTCACTGGGAGCCCGGTGGCCTTGGGAGTTTAGTTCAAGATAACAAAATGGGAGAGCTCACAATACATGAAGTTCATTATACAAACAATGAGAAAACTCCCCTCGAAATGTCGACGAAAAGATGATGATGGTAGCCCGTCGGATCCGCGCCGCTGAGCTCTTCGATGCTTTCCAATGTTCTCCCCTTCGTCTCTCCTTCAATCCCTTGCCGAAATCACCTCCAAAAATGATGAAATTAGGTTTAGGGTGTGTGGAGGTCGGATGAGAACCAGTCATTTCCTTCAAAACCCTCAGCAATGCTTATATAATCCCGAGACCGTGCGGGTTGTGTGTGGGACCGCACATGCGCCCGCATGGTCTTCTGGCCACTCTGTGCGGCCTGGTGTGCGGGCCGCACACAAGGCCGCACAGCTCACTGGCTGAGCTGTGCGGGCACTGTGCGGCCCGCATAGTGGCCGCACAGAACTGTGTGCTTCACGGGTTTGTGTCATTCGGAGCTTGTTTAAACTTTATTTCTTCTTCAATTTTCTCCAAAATGACTCGAATATGGTTCATCCTCGCAAATATGGTCCTCAAAACCCTGAAAGGAGAATGAATACATCAAATGCGCAAAATTTCATCATAATACTAATACAAGTTGCATGAAAGTGCATAAATTTTACAAGTAAAACATAATGTATTTAGACACTTATCAGCAAGTTAATGTTTACTGTCTATCAAAAATCAGCAAAATAGAGACTTCACACGGGCATGTGGAAATTCCACACGGCGGTGTGAAAATCTCGATTTCAGCGATTTAAAGCCGTGACACAGCATTATAAAAGCCCATTTTGGAGACTTTTTATGGATCTTTTTAGCTACCTTCTGACCCAACTTCTAGAGGGTTGGGCTAGGGTTTCGGAGAGGACTTTGTGGAGGTTCGGAGCGCGTCATCGGCATTGAGATCAACGTCCGGTGGCCGCACAAGACCACGGACACACTCTACACAAAGGGGTTTTTATCTATGCTTTCACTTTGTATTCACTTTCATATTTCGATGGATTTGTATAACTGATAAGTGCTTGTGTTATAGTAATACAAAGTATTATTATCTTACATTGAGCATTACTTTTCTCAGATTTAATCACTAATTAGTGTGTATTTGTGTTCTTTCGTGCATTGTAGGGTTGTGGAGAAGATTTAGAGAAAAAGAATCAAGAATAGGTTATGTTCACCATTGTTGAGGAGTTCTCAGACCAAGCAAGAAACAAGGCACGAGTCGACACTTTTGGGTGTGTGCCAACCTCTATTGGAGGGGCACAAGGGCAGTCACATTCACAAAAGTCTAACTCGTGTAGCATTGGAGAACTTTGCCAATAAAGAGAAATGAAGTAATCAACATAATCTAATGTTGATTGTGTGCCCAATTCAACATCCTCGATAAAAAACAATGAATTCGGGAGCATTTCAGAAAAGTACTGTAGTAATTACTGTAGCGAAAACACCATAGCAAGTTACTGTTCATAGTCTGCCGAAAATCAGCAAAACAGAATTTCCACACGGGCGTGTGGACATTCTGATTTTCCACAGGGCCGTGTGAAATTAACTTCTGATTTTCCACAGGCCGTGTGAAATTAACACAGGGCCGTGTGGAACCCTGATTTCAGCCCGATTTCAGCCTATAAATAGCCCGATTTCAGATCTATTTGGGGACCACCCCCTTCTATCTTTTGCCTATCTTTCGGGGGGCTTTCGGCTAGGGTTTGGAGAGGTTCTTGGAGGTCCTTTGAGGTGATTATACGGTATTGACATAGACATCCTTTGGAAGAAAGCTATTCGGGGAGCTTTCATCGGCATCGATTCAGCGAGGTGTGCCCTAGGCTTGACAAGGGATTCATGGAGAAGATTAGGCGGCTCCACAAGACCATCGATATGATCTACAAGGGGGTTCTCTTTATGGTTTTTATGCATATGTTCTTAAACTCTTTATTGATTTTGTATTGCTCCATGGAGAGCTAAACCCTAGTGGGTATTCGGGCTTGTAAACCCTAGGATGATATTATTTCTAGGACTTTTATTATGCTTTATTAATTTGATGTTTTCTTTTTGAGTTCTAATATTGCATACCGATTGTATGAGATTTTCCCTTAGCCGTGACACTAGGGTTGAGAATCTATTAGGTTATCCTTTGAGGGTGTGACAACCTCTATAGGATTAGACTACACAAGGTTGGAGAGGATTGAGAGGATGAGTCGAGAGGTAGCGGAACGTCCGCTTTCCCCTCCAGTGTGAATTTCCCTACCTCCGTATCCCAAGAGTTAATCAAGATCGAAGTAGAGTGAAGTACTAGGAGATGAACTCCCTTACGATGGGTTGAGTGAATCCTAGGACTAGGGCTTAACTTAGATTAGGGTTCTTCCACCTGGACCAAAGGGTTAGAACTATAATTAGGGATAGGGTCTTTCACTTGGAATCCCTAGAACTCCATGCAATTTCACACGGTGCTAGGCATTAGTATGATGTACTCTCCTGGGCTTAGGTGACAGGTCATCGAGAGTCAAGGGTTATAGAGAAGTCTAGAGCCGGGTATAGTGTGGGATTAGTCACGGTTGACCTTAGGTTTGGGACCGTGTACTTAAGGATTTCCACGACTCATTAGACATCAATTAGAGGGTATAATATTAGTCTTGCACTAGAAGCATTAGTCCAAGGAGAAGCTTTGTCCGAGTACCCCATCTTTATATCGATCACCTCTCCTACCTTCATTACTTTTATTGTGCCCTTTTATTTTCTTTTACATATATATATATATATATATATATATATATATATATATATATATATATATATATATATATATATATTGATTTCTCTCACTATCAACTCCGCTCATAGCTAAATAGCGATAGCACTTGTTTCTGAACACTATTCCATGTGGATACGACTACCCACTCACCAGGGTATTTTATTACTTCGATAACCCGTGCACTTGCGGGGTACACACGTAAGAGGATGTGTCAATAACTCCATGAGGAGCTAAACCCCTTGTGGGTATTCGGACTTGTAAACCATACGATGATTATGTTTCTTTGACATTGTTATTATGCTTTCCCATTGTTGATGAATAAAATTAAGTTTCAATCTTAATTGCATCTTGTAATTATTTTCCCTTAGCCATGACACTAGGGTTAAGAACAATCTAGGTTATCCTTTGGAGGAGTGACAACTCCTATAGGGTTAGACTACTTAGGATTGTAGAGGGTCGAGAGGGTGAGTCATGAGGTTGCGAAACATCCCCTTTCCTCTCCGGTGTGATTCTCCCTACCTCAGTGTTCCATGATTTCCTAGCGGTCGAGATAGAGTGAAGTGTTAGGAGATAAACTCCCCTGGTGCTTAGTTGCGTGAGCAACAGAGTGAAGGGTTGAAGTGAATCTAAGTGCTAGGGCTTAATTTAGGCTAAGGTTCTTTCACCTGGACCAAAGGGTTAGAACTATATATAGGAACATGGTTTATCACTAGGAATCCCTAAACTTAAAGCAATGCCACACAGTGAGAGGCTTAGGAAGATGAACTCCCCTAGGGCTTACTTGACAGGTCAACAAGAGTCAAGGGTCGTAGTGAAACCTAATGCCGGGGCATAGTGTCGGGGTTAGTCACGATTGACCTTAGATTTGGGACCTTGTGTTTAAGGATTTCCTCTACTCAATTAACATCAATAAGAGAGTATAATAACATTGTCTTGTACTAGAAGCATAAGTCCTAGGGGTAGCTTGTCTGGGTACCCAACTTTACTCATTGATTGTGCTACTCTATTTGCTCTTGCTTGCACTCTCTTACCTACCATACTTCTCTTTTATTTCTTGTTCTTTTTAAATTACTTTTACACCCACTCATTGATTCTATTCTCATTATTCTTATACCGCATAGCTAAGTAGTGAAATCTTGTGTCTTAAATCCCTATTCCCTATGGTTACGACTATCCACTCATCTGGGTATTTTATTACTTCGACAACCCGTGCACTTGCGGGGTACACAAGCAAAGGATGTGTTAGGGTACCACCTCCTTCTTTTTCAATACTTCCTCCACTTCCACCACTTGAGGTGCTTCATAATTCTTCTTCTCAAGAGGGAGACTGCGCTCGACCTCTCGGCCACTTCTCAAGGAAATTGCCTTCAATTGGTTCCTCGGATTCATCTCCGTGTTACTTGGTAAGCTTCCTTGCGGCCTCCCTGATAGAGACTTCGCAATTTGCCCAACTTGTTTGTCACGCCTGATAAGTGCTTATGTTATAGTAACGCAAAGCGTTATTATCTTACAATGAGCATATCTTTTATCAGATTTTATCACTAAATAGTGTGCATTTGTGTATTTTTGTGCATTGTAGGTTTGTGCAGCCAAGTTGGAAAAGAAGAACAAAGTTAGGTCGTGTTCACCGTTGTTGGGAGGTTTTCGGACCAAGCAAGGAACAAGGCACGAACTTAGACTTGTGAGTGTGTGCCAACCTCTTTTGGAAGGGCACAAAGGCAGTCACATTCACAACAAGTCTAACTCGTGTAGCTTAGGAGAACTTCACCAAGAAGGAGACTTGAAGCAATCGGCACGATCTACCATTGATTGTGTGCCCAATTTAATGGCCTCGATGAAGAACAATGTATTAGGGAGCGTTTCGGTGAGTTACTGTAGCATCAATGTAGGTTGTTAATGCAGCAATTCACTGTAGCAAGTTACTGTGCATTTTCTGCCGAAGATCAGGTTTCCAGAAAGTTCACACGGGCGTGTGGAATTAACACACGGCCGTGTGAATTCATTCCCAGCGAGCCAAAGACTTCACACGGGCATGTGGAAATTCCATCCGGCCGTGTGTAGTAATTTTTCCAGGAAGCCAGAAACTTCACATGGGCATGTGGAAATTCCACACGGCCGTATGAAGCCCCGATAAGTTCAAATTTAAAGCCGCACTCAGCCTATTTAAAGCCCGATTTGGAGACTTTTTGAGCATCTTTTGACCTATCTTTCTCCCCAACTTCTGGAGAGTGCGGCTAGGGTTTCGGAGAGGACTTTGTGGAGGATTGGAGCGCGCCATCGGCATCGACATCGTCGTTCAACGGCCACACAAGACCACGGCCACACCATACGCGAGGGGGTTTTCATTGATGTTTTTAGTTTGTGCTTTATTTTACACTTTGATGAACATGTATAGCTCCGTGAGGAGCTAAACCCCTCATGGGTATTCGGATTTGTAAAACCCTAGGATCATTATGTTTCTATGACATTGTTATTATGCTTTTCCATTATTGATGAATAAATTCGAGTTTCAGTTTTAATTATCTTTTGTTATTGTTCTTCCTTAGCCGTGACACTAGGGTTGAGAACAATCTAGGTTATCCTTTGGAGGTGTGATAACTCCTATAGGATTAGACTACTTAAGATTGAAGAGGGTTGAGAGGGAGAGTTGTGAGGTAGCAATGTACCTTTTTCCCTTCCGGTGTGATTTCTCCCTGCCTCCGTTTCCTTGGTTAATTAGCGGTCGAGATAGAGTTTTAGGGCTCAGTCTAGACTAGGGTTCTTCCACCTGGACCAAAGGGTTAGAACTACATAGAGGAACAAGTTTTATCACTAGGAATCCCTAGAGCTTAAAGCAATCCCACGTAGTGTTAGGGTTAGGAAGATAGACTCCCCTGGTGCTTAGTTGACAGGTCAACGAGAGTCAAGGGTCGTAGTGAATCCTAATACCGGGACATAATGTTGGGGTTAGTCACGGTTGACCTTAAGTTTTGGGACCATGAGTTTAAGGATATCCTCGACTCAATTAACATCAATAGGAAAGTATAATAGCATAGTCTTGCACTAGAAGCATAATTCCTAGAGATAGCTTGCCCGGATACCCTATTTCATCCATTGCTAGTCTTCTCTTTTAACTTCTACTTGCTTTTCTCTCGTCTTCTATCTCTTTATTTACTTTCTTATCTTTTATTCTAATTGATTCCATAAATTCATTCATCACTCCGATCGTTATTTTTCATACATCGCACGACTGAATAGCAAATTCTCGTATTTTAAATCCCTATTCCCTGTGGATTCGACTACCCACTCACCAGGGTAATTTTATTACTTCAACAAGCCTGTGCACTTGCGGGATAAACGCAAGGGATCGTGTCAACGCCCTGACCCGCAGGTCCACAGGCCGCGACATACCACCGCGACAATCTCGAGGAGGGATACTCCGCCACTCAACCCTCGAGACAGCGCAAGGCTGAACAATAAACTTGGAATCAACAAATATTAACACAAATACCCAGTTCCAAGAACAACCATGCCAAACAGGAGTAATAGAACTAACAACAACAACAACAACAACAACAACAACAACGATTAAAGAAGATAGGAGACACTGACAATAATAGCAAAAACTGATACACACAAGTTTAAGAGTAGTTTATGATACGACACCATACAAAAGAGTTCTCGACATACTAGTGGATCCAAAACACAAATAACATATGCATGATGCAAAAATAACATACACAAATAAAAGTGATACAAGGAAACAACAAGGCAACAAATGCTCAGCACGCAGCCGCTACGCCTCACCTACTACCTGCAACAAATCTGGAAAGGAGAAAGAGGGGATGAGTAACCACAGTTACTAAGTGAGGGGATTAGCACAAAACCACCAAAAATATACCGAAAGATAACAATACCAAAACATAAATCAGTGAAGATACTTTACTAATGATATACTAGGTTTAGAACATACTTACATAAATAATCTTCACCACAATACCATGAGATATAGTAATACCAAGAAATTCTTAATACCCAACTAGGGTTTAAAACAATAAAACTTTGGAAAACCAAACACAGGTTCAAGCTATAAAACACACTGGACATTAAACAAACTTTACTATGATACCAATTAATAGATACAACACCAAATCAAATACAAGTGTAGCAATTTATAAAACACAAGGTTTATCAATTGTAACATGATGAAAATCCTCAAAAGTTGGGAATAATAAGGATAACAATTATCACATAAGAATATCATCTTTCTCATTGAAATACAAATAGAACTTCATAGAAACCAACAAGAAAACACATGCAATCCTAGACCTAGCATAAGCACAATTCTCATCGATAGATTCAAATATAAAGATGTTTAGAAATAATCAACTCATTGATCATAAATCAATAATGCTGTCCAGAATGGCCTCAAAAACTCTCCATCGCTAACCATGGCCTTGGTTAGGTCTGGAACTACCAACTCATTGCGCATATCTTGGCATTGGCCACTGGGAAGTTCGTGTGGTGACTCCGAACAACCCAACTATACCCATGTCAGGCATCTATGCTCCCACCTGACATGGTATAACCATTTTTGACAGTATTCCATGCCACCTCTATATAGGTCAGCCCGTGGAAACCATCCACTTCTTACTGCAGTAAGTTTTGGAGCTCGGCTCCCATGTCACCAACAAAGAATTTAAACAATAACTCAGCCCGTAGGCTTAATGAGTACATCATGATAGCATAATTCTCAATAAGAGACAATACATGTTCGTAATAGCAATACTCACTCCAAGAGTGATCAATTTGATCATATTAATAATAATGAAACCATTTTTATCAAAAGTATCATACAAAGATGTCTTTTGAAGATATACTTTGAGCATTGCATCAATACCATGAAAATCAACTTATTTTCACATGCCTTTGATCAAATAAACAGCGTTTAAAACTAAACAAGATTTCTTGAGCACTTGCTCCAATCATAGCCTTTGCAATAACACGAAATGTGTAGCATAATTAGGTTACATGAATCCATTTGGATACGATAAAAAAGTCTCAAACCTTCAATTGGAAACCACGAAGTCATAATAAAGCTTTCCGAACATAAATACAACATTTTCCAAACTTTGCAAATAAACTTAACCATGATTCAAATAAGCCTTTTTGGTCATCAAATCAAACATCTCAAATCTCATAAGAATACACAATTTGAAACATATACTTCGAGACATAGGATTTTCAAATCTCAACAACATATAAAAATACTTTAATAATGCTTAGGAAATGAATCTAGTCACAATTTAGTTATGGCTCCAACTAGCCAAAACACATTCAAAAGCCACTACTAATGCAAGGTATCATTGAAGTTAAACTAAACTAATTATGACAAAGGTGTGTGAAATAATACAATCTATAACTCATAGAATATCTAATCTTCACTTACAAATTCCTAATCACATAACAACTCAACTAACCATTCCTTTGAACGGTAATACTTTCAAGTAAGAAAATATAAATGCATATACATATATAGATATATATCTCATTCCAAAATCAAGTTTAAATCTTAAATCGAAGCATAAAACATCTAGAGCCCAAATCAAGCATCATAACGCTCAAGGATATATAAATATATGAATATAGATATTCTTCCGATAGTATTATGCTTATAAGTCCCACTCACAACTTTGACGACTTTGTTGCCTTGAACGCTAGTCCTCGACAAGCTCTTTGCTTCAATCGAAAGCTTTTTTCCTCATTGAGAAGACACAAGAAACCCTAAGTTCTTCTACCAAACAACCCTAATGAACTCTAAGGTTGCTCCACTCACAACTCAAGGTGCTAAACCAAATCTAAGGGTTTAAGCTTCTCTCTAAACCAAGGAAACCAAGAACACAAGGAAAGCTCACTGGAGCTACTGTAACTCTAACCTAGGAGATGAAGGATCTCTCTCAATCCTTCATCAAACCAAGAAAAATACAACCAATAAAGAATGTAAACTCAAGAACAACTACCTACTAAGGATTTCAAACCAAGAACTCAAGAAGAACCATAAGAGAGAAGGGAAGAAGAAGAAGAGAAAGAACCATACCTCCAAGCTTCTCAAAACTCCAAGGAGGTCTTCACTAGAGAGGATAAAGGAGATCCTCAAGCTTCACTAACAAATAACAAGGAGGAGAACAAAGCTCAAGCTCCAAAACACACTAACTAACAAACCCTAGCCTCATCCAAACAAGCAAAGAAGAAGGAAGGAGTGAAGAAGAACTTACTTTGAAGAAACAAGGGATTAATTGCAAGCTCCACAAATCAGCACAAAATCTCCTCCAAAACAAGCCCTAAACTCTAAAGAAAAGTAGAGGAAGAGAGAAGGAAGGAATGAGGGGCTTTAGGGAGAAAGAATGAGGTAAAAAGGAGCTAAAACGAGACTTTTATAAGCAAAACGGGTCGGTGTGCGGGTGGTGTGCGGCCCCGCACAGTGGCCGCACACCCCACTGCCTGGGTTGTGCGGGTGGTGTGGGGCCCCGCATAGTGGCAGCACACCCCTCTGCCTGGGATGTGCGGGCCGCACAAAGGCCGCACACGAGGCCGCACAAGCCTCTGAAATGCTTGTGCGGGCTGTGCACAGCCTGCACACACCCCTGTGCTCCCACCACACGACCCGAACGCCTTTTAAAACCCTCAAAACTTGACCCTAAACCCTCGGCAAGCCTCACCAACTCAAAACAAAGAAGAACTCAACTAAAACACCAAACAAACAACCAAGGAAAGATCGAAAAAAACATAGATCTACACAAGGAGGAAAAACCTGAAATACTACATTGGTTCTCCAAGTTGTGTAAGAATGTGATGTGGTTCCGAAGTGTAGACTCTATCGACTGAAATCTCATATCCGATTATTGGATAAAATGTGTGAGGGCTTTCTCTAAGTCGGTCATCTTGGTTTCTATGCAAATGTTCCATAGGGACAAGTGAAAGTTGTCTTCTCTTGATCTTCTGGTACTATAGGGATCTGAAAATACCCTGACATCCCATCTAGGAAGCAGTAAAACTGATGTCCGGCCAGCTGTTCTAACATCTGATCAATAAAAGGCAATGGAAAATGATCTTTTCGGGTCACGTCATTCAATCTTCTGTAATCAATGCACCCCCTCCATCCTGTGACTGTTCTCGTTGGAATGAGCTCATTCATTTCCTTTTTGATTACTGTCATCCCTCCTTTCTTTGGAACCACTTGCGTAGGGCTTACCTAAGCACTATCAGAGATAGGATAGATGATCCCTGCATCCAAAAGTTTCACCACTTCTGCCTTGATAACCTCCTTCATGTTTGGATTTAGTCTCCTCTGAGGTTGGATCACCGATTTAATATTATCCTCCATTAGGATCTTATGTGTACAAAACGAAGGATGTATTCCCTTCAAATCCAAAATTTTCCAAGCGAGGGCAGATTTGTGCTTCTTCAACATTTTCACCAACTTCTTCTTCTGATCCGGGAAGAGATCGGAGGCTATGATCACGGGCAGTTTCATTTCTTCTGCTAGATATGCATACTCCAAATGTGTTGGCAATGTCTTTCATTCCAAGTCAGGTGGTTCTTCAATAGATGGCCGCAAACGACTTTCCTTCAATCGATCAATTCCTTCAAACTGAAATGGTTTTTGTTCCTCAATACTTTCTGCACTGTTCTGCAAACCCCGACTGTTAAGATGATCGTGGGGTCTCATTATAGCTTCCATGTCACATGCTTCCTCGGTTAAGTCTATGATTCCCACTGAAAAGACCTCTTTCCTTTGTTCTAGATAGAATGATTCAAACTGAGCAAGGACCCTCTCTGGATTTTCTTCTGAATTCTCACTTAAAGAAGCCAAGGCTGATATCTCAAATTCATCTAACACATTGCCCAATTCACAGCCCGTGATCTGTCTTATGCCAAAATGATCAACAACTATCTCTTTTTCTATGGAAGGAATGTTTAATGGTTGCTCATACTCAATGCGATTTACAACTGACTGTACTATGAACAAATGCATTTTCTGTTCCACATCCTTCACTATTCCTGTAAGTGAATCAAAGATTTCAGTTGTATCACACATCCCCTCTCTTCTAAAGCTGAAAGCAGAACAAAGAAAACAAATAAGAGTGATACTGGATAACGGAAATGTGAAATAGGAAAATAAGAACAATGATAGATAAAGAAAGTGTGAAATAGAAAGTGAAGTGAATAACTAAAATAGTGAAAAACAAATATCTAAAACGCCTATTCCCCGGCAACGGCCGTGTGAAATAGCACTAAAATAGTTCTGGGAATTCACACGGCCGTGTAGAATTTCCACTCGGCCTTGTAAAATCTCGCAGAACTTAAACTCTTTTCCAAAGAGTCCACAGGGGCGTGTGGGTGCCCCTGTGAGTGCCACTGTGCTAAGGCACACGGCCGTGTGGAAATTCCACACTGCCGTGTGAAACTCTGCAGAGATAACCCTTCTTCTCGAAAGTACACAGGGGCATGTGTGCGCCCCTGTGGGAGAGCTTGTGAAAGGCACACGGCCGTGTGGTTTATTCACACAGCCGTGTGGAATACTTAGGGTTTCTCGAGCAAGTCAGAAAGACCACAGGGGCGTGTGGGTGCCCCTGTGGCCGGCCTTGTGTTCTTGGCTAGGTTGGGCACACGGCCGTGTGATATTTTTCAGAGACCTTCTATGTTTTCCCGTGAATCCACAGGGCCGTGTACCAGCCCCTGTGGAGCCCTCTGTGAAGGCACACGGCCGTGTGGGGTAGTCCAGAGTGTGTGGACAGAGTGCACACAGGGGCGTGTGATGGCCCCTGTGAAGCCTAATTTCAGAGGAACACGGCCGTGTGGAATTTCCACACGGCCGTATGAATTCCCAGAACTTCAAAAGCCGCGCATTTTCTTTTGGAATTCACTCGTACCTTTTGATTTCTCCACTCTAAACCACTCCCCGACTGTCTCCGTCGATTTCTCGATCTTCTTTGAGCTTTTTGAAAGAGTTTATTGGAGTTTTCCGGCCGATTTCTCAATTTTATTCATCCACACCATCGGTAAGGACTCCAACCCCTTTTTCTTCGTCAAAACATGATTTGATTCACTCTTTTAAATTGTTTCACTTATGTCGAGTGATTATAATGCATATAAACATATTTACAATGAAATTAGAGTGAATTGTGATGTAAAATTGAAATTTTACGACCCACGGCAGTAAGGCTCTGTCCGCCAAAAGCCCCACACGGGCGTGTGGATTTCTGCAGATTGTGTTCTTCAACTATTTTTAACTATTTTCTTTTGCAACCTTGCAGAGATGTCTTCCAGGGCCAAGAAGCAAGCGGGGAAGTGGCCCCGTTAGCCTACCCCACCCCCTGAGGAGATGGAGTTTGATTTACCGGAGCACAGGGAAAGATTCAAGAAGTTATCAGCACTCCGATTTGGACAGTCGCGCTACCCCGGACTTGAGTACATTGAGAGAAATATAGGTGGGCCACGCTCTAGCTACTGAGGTCGAGGAGCTACTAGCAGTTGGCAGTTGGGGCCGTTTGCTAACGATCAGAGAGCTAGCGACTCGAGCGCTCACGCTCGAGGTCTTAGCGACCTTTGAGTTCAACCGAGGGTACGATAGCTTCACACATGGCAAGACGATTCAGTTTCGTGCCCTCGGTCGACACTTCAGCCTGAGTATCACCTAGTTCTCGATTATGATGGGCCTCTACAATCAGGCATTTACCGGGACAGAGCAGTACGCGCAGCTGCCCACCAATTACCCTAGGGACCCTGACACCTCTGAGGGTCTACAGGACGTTGTGCGGGGATGGGCATTACGAGCCGGGGGTTTCGAAGGCGACATTTCTTTCCCGGACAATGTATAGGTACATCCATGCCATCTTGAGCAGGTCTATCAGCGGCAGAGGTGATAGCACAGGGGTGGTGAGTAGGCAGGAGCTGCTTTAGCTGCACTCTATGGTACAGAGCGAGCCACTCCATCTGGGGCACATCCTAGCTGAGTACATGCGCCACCAGGGCCAGTACCCCAGAGTAGGAGTGATTTTTGCTGGACCCTACATCACACACGTCATCATAGGCTTGGGGCTCAGAGATGGGGTATGCGTGGCCGAGAAGATTGCTACACCAGCCCCGCTCACGAGAGATACATTGGGACTGATGGGTATGGTCCCCAAATCAGGACCAGGAGTATATACTATGATCATACCCCAGTCAGATCAGCCCGAGGGGTCCCAGGCAGCCTTGGAGCCACCCGCAGCAGAGCCAAAGAGACAGGCACCACCCACAGCGCCGGATCCACCTTCGGTGCGCATGTTCTCACCCTCTCGAGGCCAGGATCTACTAGAGCGCCTAGAGAGTGCAGTGGGTGTGCTACAGATAGAGGTGGCCGAGGTTAGGGCTACACAGGCTGCATAGCACTTAGAGACCATGGCACGGCTTGACACTATACAGAGACTCCTTGAACAGGCCGTGTCATCACCATTTGTTGTCCAGCCTCGGGCCCCTACTCTACCACCATCTTCACCAGCAGCAGCAGCAGCAGATCTACCGGCATCCACTTCAGAGCCTCCAGCAGCCCCAGAGGCTCCACGACAGGACACCGACGCTGAGGCGTCGTAGTTTTATTTTACTTTTCATTTCGATGTACTTTTTTATTATATTTTGGACTTGTAGTACTCAGAAAGGATCTTTCTTCTGAGTTTATCATTATTTGGGTTTATTTCATCTCGAGTTGTATTTTATTTTTCATATCTTTATATATTCGAGCTTTATTTTGGTTTTTCTTGAGCTATACTGAACCCTTGTGTGTGTGTGCGCGCAGATGGTCTTGGATGAAAGCAATCTAATGAATAGTCATAGGCACGGTCATGAGACTGTTTGTGCTTCACAACCCATTGGGACTCAACTCTCAATGCACTTAGCTCCATCAAACGCAACACTTGGAGTTCAGGGGAGTAATGTTTCAATTGCCTACTTCCACACTAATTGTTTTACAATTCTACACTTTTACTGTGCTTGCATGCATATATTGGGGACAATGTACATCTTAAGTGTGCGGGGGAGTTCACATTGCATACATTTATACTTGTGCGTTCAACTGCTTATGCTCATGTAGCCTATGGCGGTTCACCTTAGTTGCAACGGTTGTATTCTTAGAGTTTAGGAGAATTTTTAACATTGTGTCCTATCATGCTCTAGTTTCTACTTGAATTTTTAGGGAATTTTTGCTCGATTATCTTATATTACACAACTTACTCTTGGAATCTTCTGGAAACTCAATCTTGAAGTTTTTAAGTACAAGTTTATCATCGTTCTTAGTTTTACTTTGGAAAATGCATATATATATATATATGAAAAAGATGGAAAAAATGAAAAAAAATGGAAAAGAGAAAAAGAAAAAAAATATATATATGAGTTGTGAATATTTGCTTTGTTATATGCATTTGGTGTGGAAAGAGCTACCACCCATGATGTATGTAGCTAGTCTAATAAGTCAGATACAAGTTATGCCCTAATGAGAGAAAGCGCTATCTCATGGGATGTGTGAAAGCTACTACCCCGGTAGAAAGAGCTACCTCCTCGAAAGTGTGAAAGCCACCTTTGGCAGCCGCCTAGGAAAGGGCTACCTTCAAAGATGTGTGAATCTACTACTTTCTTTCCTTTTTAGTTTTGTTTTTGTATATAAATAAGTCCTTTCTAACAAAAGTTTGAGGAGTACTCATTGGTTCTCTTGAGTGAAATTGCACACACTAACACATTGTCAAGTTTTTATTCTTTTTTATTCGAGTTTTTAGCTAGAGCATTGGTAACCTTATGCAATGTTTTGATTTCCCCTTACTTATAGAATGCCTCTTTTGCATACTTTGGGTGCACCTAAGGCCAAGCACTTTCAATTGTTCTTCCCAAGTTATTTCACATTCTATTTTTGCTTGAGGACAAGCAAAAGCTTAAGTGTGGGGGGATTTGATAAGTGCTCATGTTATAGTACTGCAAAGCGTTATTATCTTGCAATGAGCATTAATTTAATCAGATTTTATCACTAAAAAGTGTGCATTTGTTTACTTTTGTGCATTGCAGGGTTGTGAAGATAAAGTGAAGGAAAGGAACGAAGTTAGATCGTGTTCGCCATTGTTGGGAAGATTCTTGGACTAAGCAAGGAGCACGGCATGAGTATAGACTTGTGAGTGTGTGCCAACCTCCTTTGGAGGGGCACAAAGGCAGTCACATTCACAATAAGTCTAACTCATGCTAACAAAGAGAACTTCACCAATTAGGAGATTTGAAGCAATCAGCATGATCTACCGTTGATTGCGTGCCCAATCCAGCAGTCTCAATGAAGAACGACGAATTCGGGAGCGTTTCGGGACAATTACTGTAGCAAGCTACTGTAGCAAAATTATTGTAGCAAGCTACTGTTCATCTTCGGCCGAAATTAAGAATTCCAGAGAATTCACACGGGCATGTGGAAATTCCACACGGCCGTGTGAATTAATTTTCTAGCAAGCCAGAAACTTCACACGCCCGTGTGAAGTTCCGATATGTCTTTACTTTGTGCTATCTTTCATACTTTGATGAACATGTATAGCTCCATGAGGAGCTAAACCCCATGTGGGTATTCGTACTTGTAAACTCTAGGGTTATTATGCTTCTTTGACATTGTTATTATGCTTTTCCATTATTGATGAATAAAAATTGAGTTTCAATCTTGATTTCATCTTGATATTGTTTTTTCCCTCAGATGTGACACTAGGGTTGAGAACAATCTAGGTTATCCTTTGGAGGTGTGACAACTCCTATAGGATTAGACTCTTTAAGATTGAAGAGGGTTGAAAGGGTGAGTCGTGTGGTAGAGGAGCGTCCCCTTTCCCCTCCGATGTGGTTTCTCCCTACCCCCGTTTCCTTAATTTCTTAGTGGTTGACACGACCGTTTGCATGTATACCGCAAGCGCACGGCCTTGTCGAAGTAATAAAATTAGCCTGGTGAGTGGGTAGTCGAATCCACAGGGAATAGGGATTTAAGACACAAGATTTCACTATTTAGCTATGTGGTGTACGAAAAGTTAGATTATAATCAGTGAGTGAATATGTAAGAAAATATAAAGAGATAAGAATTAAAATAGAAAGATGACAGGTGGGAGAGTGCAGGTAGGAGTAAATAGAGAAGGACTAGCAGTGATTATGAAATAGGGTATCAGGACAAGCTACCTCTAGGACTTATGCTTCTAGTACAAGACTATGCTATTATACTTTCCTATTGATGTTAATTGAGTCGAGTATATCCTTAAACTCACGGTCCTAAAACTTAAGGTCAACCGTGACTAATCCCAACATTATGTCCCGGTATTAGGATTCACTATGATTCTTGACTCTTGTTGACCTGTCAACTAAGCCCCAGGGGAGTATATCTACCTAAACCTCACACTACATGGGATTGCTTTAAGCTCTACGGATTCCTATTGGTAAAACCTGTTCCTATGTGTAGTTCTAACCCTTTGGTCCAGGTGGAAGAACCCTAGTCTAGATTAAGCCCCAATGCATAGGATTCACTTCAACCCTTCACTCTGTTACTTGCGTAACTAAGCCCCAGGGGAGTTTATCTGCCTAGCACTTCACTCTATCTCGACCGCTATGAAATTAAGGAAACGGAGGTAGGGAGAAACCACGTCGGAAGGGAAAGGGGTACATCGCTACCTCACAACTCTCCCTCTCAACCCTCTTCAATCTTAAGTAGTCTAACCCTATAGGAGTTGTCACACCTCCAAAGGATAACCTAGATTGCTCTCAACCTTAGTGTCACGGCTAAGGGAAAAACAATAGCACAAGATAATTAAAATTGAAACTCGAATTTATTCATCAATAATGGAAAAGCATAATAACAATGTCATAGAAACATAATAATCCTAGGGTTTTACAAGTCCGAATACCCACGAGGGGTTTAGCTCCTCATGGAGCTATACATGTCCATCAAAGTATAAGAGAAAGCACAAAATAAAGACATCAATGAAAACCCCCTTGCGTATGATGTGGCCTTGGTCTTGTGCGGCCGTCGAACGTCGGCGACGATGCCGATGACGCACTCCAATCCTCCACAAAGTCCTCTCTGAAACCCTAGCCGCACTCTCCAGAAGATGGGGAGAAAAGATAGGTCAAAAGATATCTCAAATCGGGCTTTTATAATGCTAAGTCGCGGCTTTAAATTTGGACTTATCGGGACTTCACATGGCCGTGTGGAATTAACACACGAGCGTGTGAAGTTTCTGTCTCACACGGCCGTGTGGAATTTCCACACGCTCGTGTGAATTCTCTAGAATTCTGAAATTCGGCCGAAAGTGAACAGTAGCTTGCTAGAGTGTTTTTGCTACAGTAACAAGCTACATTGATGCTACAGTACTTGCCGAAAACGCTCCCGAATCCGTCGTTCTTCATCGAGGCCATTGAATTGGGCACACAATCAATGGTAGATCGTGCCGATTGCTTCAAGTCTCCTTCTTGGCGAAGTTCTCCTAAGCTACACGAGTTAGACTTGTTGTGAATGTGACTGCCTTTGTGCCCCTCCAAGGGAGGTTGGCACACACTCACAAGTCTAGGCTCGTGCCTTGTTCCTTGCTTGGTCCGAAAAGCTCCCAACAACGGCGAACACGATCTAACTTCGTTCTTTTTCTACAAATTAGCTCCACAAACCTACAATGCATAAAAGTACACAAACGCACACTATTTAGTGATAAAATCTGATAAAAGAGATGCTCATAGTAAGATAATAACGCTTCGCGTCACTAGAACACAAGCACTTATCAGCGGTCGAGATAGAGTAAAGTGCTAGGTAGATAAACTCCCCAAATTGCTTCAAATCTCCTAATTAGTGAAGTTCTCCTTATTAGCGTGAGTTGGACTTATTGTGAATGTGACTGCCTTTGTGCCACTCCAAAGGAGGTTGGCACACAGTCACAAGTCTCTACTCATGTGGTGCTCCTTGCTTAGTCCAAGAATCTTCCCAACAATGGCGAACACGATCTAACTTCGTTCCTTTCCTTCAGTTTATCTTCACAACCCTACAATGCACAAAAATAAACAAATGTACACTTTTTAGTGATAAAATCTGATTAAATTAATGCTCATTGCAAGATAATAACGCTTTGCATTACTATAACACGAGCACTTATCAGGCATCGACATCAACGTCCGACCACCGCGCAAGGCCACGGCCACACCACAGACAAGGGGGTTTTCATCTATGCATTCAATTTGAATTTCTTTTCTTATTTTGATGGATTTGTATAGTTCCATGAGAAGCTAAACCCCTTGTGGGTATTCGGACATGTAACCCCTAGGATTATTATGTTTCTTTGACATTTCTATTATGCTTTTCCATTATTGATGAATAAAATTGAGTTTCAGTCTGAATTTCATCTTGTTATTGTTTTCCGTTAGCCATGACACTAGGGTTGAGAGCAATCTAGCTTATCCTTTGTTGGTGTGACAACTCCTATAGGGTTAGACTACTTAGGATTTGATAAACGCCTAACTGTACGTATTATTTATGTATGTTCACGTATTTTTCGAGTATTTTCATATGTGTGGATGCCCGTTTTCGGTCTAAATTGGTTTATTTCGTGTTACAGGTATAAAAGATACAGTGGGGAGCTCGATAATGAGATTTTAGAAGAAATCGACAAAGAAAACACCATTTTCGAGTTCCTGGTACTGTAGCAGGCTGTAGCATTTTCACTGTAGCTCTCCATTGCAGCAACTTACACAAAACTCGGGGAGCTATAGTGCTCGTATGTCTGCCCGTATGCCAGGCCGCATGACTTGCTGGAATTAGGTTTTAAAGGCCTTTAGGGCATTTTTCTTGGGCACTTTTGGCCACCACTTCTCCTCCACCACCATCTAGGGTTCTAAGAGCTTCAAGGCTACGGGAGAAGGCTGATCTAGGGTGCAAATCAAAGGGGAGAAGAGGAGCGCGATCAAGGAGAAGATCTAGGAGCTTGTTGGCGTGGATCCATCAAGTTCTCATCACCACCTCTAGTCTTCATCTTAGGGGAGTTTGTTATGTGCTTTAGCTTATATCTCTTGTTCTTTACACTTTCTCCTTCATTGATGTTGAACTAGACTCCCAAGATCACCGATCATCCGGTGAACCTTGGGATGAACTTGCTTGTATGGATACTTTGAGTATATTTTTGGTATTTGGTTTGGTTGTGGTCTAAGCTTTGTGTTCTTTATTGTGTCAAATTACATGAGAACTCTGTGGTTTGAATTCTAGGTTGTACTTGGTTGCGTGACAATCGCCCTTGTACTAGACATGCTTGGCTTAGAAGGGATACATGTACGAATACGCCGTGACCATCGGGTATTTCGAACCTAGACGTTGTGTTTGACCTTAATTAGGGATTTCCCTAGGTGCATTGCAATCGTGTGAGAATTTGGGCGGAAGTGATTACGTATTCCAATACTCGTACCGGATTAGGGGTTATCACCGTGACCATCGGGGTGACCTACCTTTGGACATCTCTTGGCCTAACCACCTTTGCCTATGTTATTCAAGTATCCTTCTAGCTTTAGTAGTCCCGAGGGGATCCTCGCCAGGGGACCTTGAACTTTCATTCCTACTTGCTTCCTTAGTATGCTTATGTGGTGAGCCTTAGTCCATGTGTTTATAGTTTTCTCTTTGTTATTCTTCTTATCTTACTTTTATTATATAATTGCTAGGTTAGGAAATAGATGAAGGGGAAGTAATAGTAGTTCCTTGGCCCTTGGGAATATGACCTCCTCGTGCTTGCGCGAGGGGTATTACTTGGCGACCCGTGCACTTGCGGACACTCATCAAGATTGAAGAGGGCTGAGAGGGTGAGTCATGAGGTAGCGAAACATCCCTTTTTCCTCTCCGGTGTGATTCTCCCTACCTTAGTATTCCGTGATTTATGAGCGGTCGAGATAGAGTGAAGTACTAGGAGATAAACTGCCCTGGGGCTTAGTTTCACGAGCAACAGAGTGAAGGGTTGAAGTGAATCCTAGTGCTGGGGCTTAATTTAGACTATGGTTCTTTCACCTGGACCAAGGAGTTAGAACTATACATAAGAACAGGGTTAATCACTAGGAATCCATAGAACTTAAAGCAATTCCACGCAGTGTGAGGCTTAGGAAGATAGACTCCCATAGGGCTTAGTTGACAGGTCAACAAGAGTGAAGGGTCGTAGTGAAACCTTATGCCGCGACATAGTGTTGGGGTTAGTCACGGTTGACCTTAGAGTTGGGACCGTGTGTTTAAGAATTTCCTCGACTCAATTAACATCAATAGGAGAGTATAATAGCATTGTCTTGCACTAGAAGCATAAATCCTAGGGGTAGCTCGTCCGGGTACCCAACTTTATGTTGGGTTATACCGCAAAAACAATAATATCATCATTAGCATGCGGAAGCAATAATATATTTGCGATATATTCTAATTGGTTTCATGAACATCATAATTTTCATTAATTACAAAGGCCTAGAAGATTACCTCGTAATATTTGAAGACTTTCTTTAATGTGTTGAATTTGTTCCTTAGACTTTCGTAGATCTTTGTAGCGTCGAACGAAGGTCCCACGCCTCTAGGTCACACGCCAGGATTGAGAAACAATCTTCTCTTCTTCTCTAGAAGGCGGCTAGGGTTAGAGAGGAAGAGAGAGTCTTGGGGATTCTCACACTAGAGAATTGATTGATATTGTCTAGGGTTAGAGAGGAGTCATATTTATAGAGACTTCATAAAACATGATAAACATTATTCAATTATGAGTCCTATTCGAAATATGAACTTTCATAATATGATAAACATCATTCAATTATGAAGTCCTATTTAAAATATAAACCTTCATAATATCATAAACATTATCATAGAAGTTCTATTAGAAATATGAGTCCTAATCTAACTAAAACCACTTTTGTCTTTTAGTCCTTATAATTTTGATTATCTACTTGACTCCATCAAATTTAAATCAAAATTTAAACTCAAGACAAAAATCCTAGACCAATTTATAATTTAACTTATCACATGAAGTAAAATTGTAAATTGACAATTTTACCCCTGCACTCAAAACAAGATTGATTCTTTATCCCTTTAAGCGTGACTCCCTAGGTTCGTTCCGATTGGCAATGGGATGATACCAAAGAATGTGGGTGACACCTAGCCAGCTCCGTGGCCCCACGTCGTAACCCAACCGAACACGAATGAGTAGATCACTACGAACCTTTCCGATTATGATTACCATATGTGTATAAACCTTTCGTTCTTGCATCCCAATCGAGTGAGAGCCATGGTAATTGTCAAACTCACTGAACTTGATCATATGCAAATAGCTATAGTATGGTGAGATTACCAAACTATCCATCGTGTCCCACACGATTAGTTTGACTGCCTTGGCCAAGGTCTTCTAATCTCACATACTTACAATTGCATAGGATACTAACTCGTTTACTTCCGAGAGAACGAATTCCTTCTTGGTAATCACTCACAACTGCTACTTGCCCGACATAGTGGCACTTCGAGGTTGGCCCTACCAAAAGGTAAACTGAGCCTAACAACTCTAGTAACAGACTAGACGTCACAGGTACATTGTGATCATGATTCCTCAAGTCTAAGGTCCACTCATATGAGCATAACCAACAATCTCAATCATTGACTGTCAAAGAGTAAAACCCATGTGATTGGATTGTTGCGAGTCATGTTCGAATGCATTAATCCCAGTGATGTATTTATGACATATGCTCCCACTATTTCAGAGTGTTCAACTAGTACTCTTTGTCAAAATATATGTCATACAAATTCTTACAAATCTTTAACGCCCAATTAAAGGTTCTCTGATTTGTGAACTATTTAAGTGTATAAGAACCAAACCCTTCTAGTGCTCTCCTCTTTGTCCCGCAAAGAGTAGAAGGTTTAACTTAATACACATGGACTATGATATTCAAAACTAATTACAATGCCATCACAAGATTTATTTGAATATCAAAATAAGTGCCTATATAATAAATAATAATGTATAATACAAATAAAATGCCTTAATACAAGTATCCTCGTTGGCATTCGAGGGCATAATCCTAACCCTTTACTCATTGCTTGTCCTACTCTTTTACTCCTACTTGCACTCTCTTACCTTCCACACTTCTAATTTTTTTCTTACTTATTTAGAATTGCTTACACGCTCACTTGTTGATTTCTTTCCACACATCACATAGATAAATAGTGAATACTTGTATCTCAAATCCCTATTCCCTGTGGATACGACTACCCACTCACCAGGGTATATTATTACTTCGACAACCCGTGCACTTTCGGGCCCCTGTCAATGACTAATCTCAACATTATGCCCCGGCCTTAGGTTTCAATACGACCTTTAATTATCGTTGGCCTGTCAACTAAGTCCCAATAGAGTCCATCTGCCTATGCCTCACACTATGCTAGATTGATTTAAGTTCTAGGGATTCCTAGTGAACGACCCTATTCTTATGTATAGCTCTAACCCTTTGGTCCAGGTGAAACAACCCTAGTCTTAGTTAAGCCCTAGCACTAGGATTCACTACAACCAATCACTCTGTTGCTCTCGCAACTAAGCCCCAGGGTAGTTCATCTCCTAGCAGTTCACTCTACTTCGATCACTAAGAACTCTTGGAACAGGGAGGTAGGGAAAATCACACTAGAGGGGAAAGGGAACGTTTCTCTACCTCATGACTCACCCTCTCGACCCTCTCCAATCTCAAGTAGTCTAACCCTATAGGAGTTGTCACACCTCCTTAGGATAACCTAGACAATTCTCAATGCTAGTGTCATGGCTAAGGTAAAATCAATCGAATATGCAATTAAGATTGGAACTCCATCAAATTCATCAATAATGAAAGCATAATAACATTTTATAAAAACATAATCATCACAGGGTTTACTAATCTGAATACCCAGAAGAGGTTAAGATCTTTATGGAGCTATACAAATCCATCAATGTATATAAATAAACACAAATCGAAAACATAGATGAAACCCCCTTGTGTAGCGTGGTTGTGGTCTTGTGCGGCCGATTCGTCTCTCCATCAAGCTCCCCGTCAAGCCTAGGGCACACCTCGCCGAATTGGTGTCGACGAAAGCTCCCCGAATAACTATCTTCCAACGAGCTTCAATATCGATGCCAATGATGCACTCAAATCCTCCACAAAGTCCTCTCTAAATCCTAGCCGTGACACTCCAGAGAATAGGCGAAAAGGATCCCGAAAAAGTCCGCAAAAAGGCCTTTAAATAGTCTGAGTCGCGGCTGGAAAATCGGCTGAAATCAGGATTTCACAAGGTAAACTGTAAATTGGCGCAGTAAACAGTAAACTATTGAAGTGATTGCTATAGTACTCGCATATCAAATGCTCCTAATTACATCGTTCTTCATTGAGGTCATTGAATTGGGCACACAATCAATGGTAGATCATGTCGTTTGCTTCAATTATCCTCACTTGTGAAGTTCTCCTATGCTACACGAGTTAGACTTATTGTGAATGTGACTGTCTTTGTGACCCTCCAAAGGTGGTTGGCACACAGTCACAAGTCTAGGCTCGTGCCTTATTCCTTGCTTGGTCCGAGAACTTCCCAACAATGGCGAATATGACCTAACTTTGCTTTTTTTCTCCAAATTGGCTTCACAATCCTACAATGCACAAAGCACACAAATACACACAATTTAGTGATAAAACCTGATAAAAGTAATGCTCAATGTAAGACAATACCACTTCGTATTATTATAACACTGTGTATTCGTCCAGGAAGACTCCGCAATGTCTGCTCTTGCAGAGGAACATTCTCCACTTGTATGTGTATGCTCCAACGGGTTCTCCTCATGTTCTAACTCTTGGAAAAAAGTCGGGCTCGTCGCCACTCTGCTCCCGGTCATTAATCCTGCTCATGTCGTTGTAAAATATTTGATCGCTCCAAAGAACTGAAACCAGTCTAAGGGGATGAAAGAAGCATACCTAGCTTCCTTGGCCATGTCATGCCCGCGCCAAGGGAGTGACGCCGAGTTATCATGAATCATCAGAATGGCGGTACAAGCTTGCATTGGAATTTTATCTAATAAATGCATCCCTTCAAGAAGGTTGGGAATGTTGCACGTATTAGCTCTAGAATTACTATGGATATCCGAGTAACAGTGGTCACTCGGGGGAACAACGCAGGGAACGTGCGATGGCTGCGTCTTATGTATGTCGTTGGAGACCGTGGATGATGGGGAGGGACGATGCCCACCCCGGATCCAATCAAAATGGCCATCCCATTCGAGAGTGCTACATGCAACCCGGCCGTGCGTTGACGGTGGACAGGCCACCATTGAGGGCTGTCAGGAACGGAGCAATAGTGCTGCCAGAATGGGAGTAAGCAGGCCGCGCCGCCCGATGGTTAAAAAACATTGCTATCGACGTGGTCGGTGTTCTCACTGGGCAGCGAGTATCGATACATAAGAAATAGATGTCGCCTAGTGGTCGAGCGCGGATGGAGGACCGAATGAGGGGGCACCTAGCCAGCGGTCAGATGCAGCACGGCATCAGTCCCGTCAGGGATAGGTAGTCTGAGACCACTCAGCAGTGACATGATCATCCGAGGTGCGCTCCTCACCGTCCTGTCACAGTGCCCTGTGTCAAAACCCCTATTAGGAGGAAGACAATGGGCGGCGATGTGGGTCGGCATCGAGGCATGGAACGAAGGCTCCGCTGAGCACGTTCATGAGGGAATATGATGCCAGACTTGCACGAATGGGGCTAGGGCAAGCTGATGGGTGTCGTGTGACACGCTAAGGAGCGAGCACGCGACTCGCAGGGCCGCAAGTGCACGGGTCGTCAAGTAATAACCTCTCGCGTGAGCATGAGAGAATCGTATTTCCAAGGGCCCCAAGATATGCTATTACTTCCTCCTAGGTATCTGATAAGTGCTTGTGTTATAGTAACGCGAAGTGTTATTATCTTACAATGAGCATACATTTTATCAGATTTTATCACTAAATAGTGTGCATTTGTGTATTCTTATGCATTATAGGTTTGTGGAGCCAAGTTGGAAAAGAAGAACGAAGTTAGATCGTGTTCGCTGTTGTTGGGGAGGCTTTCGAACCAAGCAAGGAACAAGGCACGAGCTTACACTTGTGAGTGTGTGCCAACCTCCTTTGGAGGGGCACAAAGGCAGTCACATTCACAATAAGTCTAAACTCGTGTTGCTTAGGAGAACCTTGCCAAGAAGGAGACTTGAAGCAATCGGCACAATCTACCATTGATTGTGTGCCCAATTCAATGGCCTAGATGAAGAACGACGGATTCAGGAGTGTTTACGGCAAGTACTGTAGCTTGTTACTGTAGTAAAAACAATGTAGCAAGCTACTGTTCACTTTCGGCCGAATTTCAAAATTCCAAAGAATTCACACGAGCGTGTGGAATTAACACATGGCCGTGTGAATTAATTTTTCAGTAGACAGAAACTTCACACGCCCATGTGTTAATTCCACACGGCCGTGTGAAGTGCCGATAAGTCCAAATTTAAAGCCGCACTCAGCCTATTAAAAGCCCTGATTTGGAGACTTTTTAAAAATCTTTTGACCTATCTTTCTCCCTAACTTCTGGAGAGCGCGGCTAGGGTTTCGGAGAGGACTTTGTGGAGGATTGGAGAGCGTCATTGGCATCAACATCGATGTTCGACGGCCACACAAGACCATACGCGAGGGGGATTTCATCAATGCTTTTTACTTTATTCTTTCTTTCATATTTTGATGAACATGTATAGCTCCATGAGGAGCTAAACCCCTCGTGGGTATTCGAACTTGTAAAACCCTAGGATTATTATGTTTCTATAACATTGCTATTGTGTTTTTCGATTATTGATGAATAAATCGAGTTTCAATTTTAATTATCTTGTGCTATTGTTTTTCACTTAGCCATGACACTAAGGTTGAGAGCAATCTAGGTTATCCTTTGGAGGTGTGACAACTCCTATAGGGTTAGACTCCTTAATATTGAAGAGGGTTGAGAGGGAGAGTTGTGAGGTAGCGATGTACCCCTTTCCCTTCTGGTGTGATTTCTCCCTACCTCTGTTTCCTTGGTTAATTAGCGGTCAAGATAGAGTGTTAGGGCTCAATCTAGACTAGGGTTCTTCCACCTGGATCAAAGGGTTAGAACTACATAGAGGAACAGGTTTTATCACTAGGAATCCCTAGAGCTTAAAGCAATCCCACGTAGTGTTAGGGTTAGGAAGATAAACTCCCTTGGGGCTTAGTTGACAGGTCAACAATAGTCAAGGGTCGTAGTGAATCCTAATACCGGGACATAATGTTGGGGTTAGTCACGGTTGACCTTAAGTTTTGGGACCGTGAGTTTAAGGATATCCTCGACTCAATTAACATCAATAGGAAAGTATAATAGCATAGTGTTGCACTAGAAGCATACGTCCTAGAGGTAGCTTGTCTGGATACCCTATCTCATCCATTGCTAGTCTTTCTCTTTTAACTTCTACTTGCTTTTCTCTTGTCTTTCATCTCTCTATTTAGTTTCTTGTCCTTTATTCTAATTGCTTCCATAAATTCATTCATCACTCCGATTATTACTTTTCGTACACTACATAACTAAATAGCGAATTCTTGTGTTTTAAATCTCTATTCCCTGTGGATTCAACTACCCACTCACCAGGGTAATTTTATTAGTTCGACAAGCCCGTTCACCTACGTGATACACGCAAGGGGTCGTGTCAGTATCACTATCTAGTCTACCAAATCAAGAGTCATAATATGAAACACAAATATGAAAAATAAATAAAAAAAAGATATAAACAAAATGGACTAAGGCACACCATACGAACAATCTAAAAAGCAAGTAGCAATGAGAACTAGAGGCCTCGGCCTAGGATCCCCTAAGGAGAAGAACAAGTTAGGATGAATATAGGAATTAAGGCTTAAGGTTGGCAAGAGTTGGTTCGCTAGACTCGGATGTCAACTACTGCAGAACCTCCGTAGTGTAGCCCTAATCCAGTACAGGTTCCTCTATCCAGAAGATACCCCTACGATGTCATTGGAAATATGGAGTCTTACCTAGGGTAATTCTAATGCTCGCTCTTTGCTAGAACTACCCTAAAGCTCGCGGGAAGCTACTGGCACCTGGAACCTCGGGTATACTGATACATTGAATCCCGCTTCAAACATTGTGTGACATAATACATGGAAGCATACCACTATACAAGCATCATCCAAGAATCAAAACCTATGGAATCCATCCATTGTAGATTGAACATGAAAACAATAGAATGAAACATCCAAACATACCAACAATCAACTAATCTGACAATTATCATCCATCCATACAAACATGTTCTTCTCCCAAGGTTCACCGGATGCCCGGAGACCTTGGGAGACTAGTTCGGTATCACAAAGAGAGAAAACAAAATATAATCAATGACAAAGCTCATAAAATCTCCCTCGGATGTAGGCTAGAAGGTGGTAATGAAAGCTCACCAGATCCGCGCCAATCAGGCACCTTGATGAGAACCTTGAGTGCTTCCTTCTTCTCCCCTTGAGTTTTGCTCTTCAAATTGCCTCTCCGATCTGGTGATGATAATAGAAAATGATGGAAATGATGATGGAGGATCGTGGGGATGATGGTGGAGAAGGATGGAAAAGATGATGGCAAAAAGACCTCTCCAAACAAGCATTAGAAACCCTTAAATAACCAAACAGGACAAGTTCAGCCCGAGTGTGTGCGGGCATTGTGCGGGGCCGCACAGTGCCAGCACACTCTTCTGTTTCCCTTGTGCGTGTGCTACAGTAATTGTGCTATAATAAAATTGCTACAGTGCCAGTGCTACAATACCGGTGACTGAAAATCCACTCTTTTCTTGCCCAAAACATGAGGATGCATGCGAGCTTCAATAAATTCTTCGATTCATGCCGAAACAATGCTCATTCACACGCCAGATGATCTTCTGATGTCCTGAAACAATAGTAACAAATAAAAAAAGTAAACGGCATCGGAGTCTTACAAAAATACATGAAAGTGTATAAAATGTATATAATAAAAGTGATGTATTTTGACAGTTATCAAAACCCACGCAGCCTTGCAGAAATGCAAGTGTAGGAGAGGACACAACCCGTGATTTGACGGCCATACTTGCACTCCTAGGTGAACAGAGCCACAAAGCATTCAAGAAATGGGCCGATTTGATCCACGATTGCCTAACGGTATGAAAACAGGCAAAAAAAACCAAGGGGGACACCGCCGCTCCACCGCGGATGGCAGGGCATCTTTAGGGCCCATCCTTGAGCAACGGCTGGTTAGTGCGGCACCAACTCGAAGCCCAGCGCAGCAAAACTGTATGGGCAATGACCGGGTACCGCGACCACAAGCGTGACAACGTTGCCTTGTCACCGGCATAGGTCCGGGCGGCACACAGCCAACCATCTAGACATGCCATGACCGTGCGCACCATTTCTTGAGTGATGGGGAGTGCTGCACCCGTCCACCGCCCATGTAACCAAACATATCCCCACCTACTACTATATTTGTAAAACATCCCGCCCAACATAATCCCAGTGGCAAAAAGGGTTTTTGAGACCCCCCCCACCCCCCACTTTTTTTAAAAGGGGTGTTTAACCTTAATTCGCAAAACTAGTCCATTATCAGCACCCATCATCCTACCCATGGCCACAGTAGTCTGCCTGCCTTGATTACCTGGTCAAGGAAGAATTTCTCGGTGGCACGCTCGACGAAGGCAACTTTTCCCGCACATCCGCCCTGCCGAGGCAGGTTTTAACACATACTAGCCTAGTCAAGGAAAATTTTCTCGCACGCCCGCCGGCCCGAGCCAGGTTTTCTCAGTGGCAACCATCGCCAAGGCATGTTTTCCTGCACACCCACCATCCGACGAAAGTTTTACCCCACAACCGCCGTTAAAGGCAAGTTTTACAGCACAACCGGCGGTAGAAGCAGGTTTTCTCAGTGGGACGCCCCGCTGAGGCAAGTTTTCCACCACACCCGCACGACCAAGACATGTTTTCTCGGAGGCACTCCCCGTCGCGACAAGTTTTCTGTCACACATGCCCAGTAGAAGCAAGTTTTACCGCACAACCGCCGACTAAGGCAGGTTTTTTCGGTGGCACACATTGTTGAGGCAAGTTTTACTGTACACCCGCCGGGCCGAGGTAGGTTTTATCGGCGCCACGCCCCACCACGGCAAAATTTCCCTCACACCACCCGGCCGAGGCAGGTTTTCTCGACAGCATGTCGCGCCGAGTGATAAGTGATTGTGTTATAGTAATGCGAAGCGTAATTATCTTGCAATGAGCATTAATTTAATCAGATTTTATCACTAAAAAGTGTGCATTTGTTTACTTTTGTGCATTGTAGGGTTGTCAAGATAAAGTGAAGGAAAGGAATGAAGTTAGATCGTGTTCGCCATTGTTGGGATGATTCTTGGACTAAGCAAGGAGCACGACATGAGTAGAGACTTCTGAGTGTGTCCCAACCTCCTTTGGAGGGGCACAAAGGTAGTCACATTCACAATAAGTCTAACTCATGCTAACAAGGAGAACTTCACCAATTAGGAGATTTGAAGCAATTGGCATGATCTACCGTTGATTGTGTGAACAATTCAGCTGCCTCAATGAAGAACAACGAATTTGGGAGCATTCCGGGACAACGCTGTATCAAAAATACTGTAGCAAGCTACTTTTAATCTTCGGCCGAAATTCAAAATTCCAGAGAATTCACACAGGCGTGTGGAAATTTCACACGGCCGTGTGAATTAATTTTCCAGCAAGCAGAAACATCACACGCCCGTGTGGAAATTCCATACGGCCGTGTGAACTAATTTTCCAGCAAGCCAGAAACTTCACACGCCCATGTGGAAATTCCACATGGCTGTGTGAAGTCCCGATAAGTCCGATTTTCAAGCCGCACTCAACAATTTAAAGAGCGATTTTGGAGACTTTTAAAATATCTTTGGACCTATCTTTCTCCCCAACTTCTGGAGATTGCGGCTAGGGTTTTAGAGAGGATTTTGTGGAAGTTTAGAGCGCGTCATCGGCATCGTCACCGACATCCGGCGGCCGCACAAGACCACAGCCACACCATACGAAAGGGGGTTTTCATCGATGTCTTTACTTTATGCTTTCTTTCATACTTTGATGAACATGTATAGCTCCATGAGGAGCTAAACCCCTTGTGGGTATTCGGACTTGTAAACTCCAGGGTTATTATGCTTCTTTGACATTGTTATTATGCTTTTCAATTATTGATGAATAAAAATTGAGTTTCAATCTTAATTTCATCTTGATATTGTTTTCCCTTAGATTTGACACTAGGGTTGAGAGAAATCTAGGTTATTCTTTGGAGGTGTGACAACTCCTATAGAGTTAGACTACTTAAGATAGAAGAAGGTTGAGAGGGAGAGTTATGAGGTAGCGATGTATCCCCTTTCCCCTCCGGTGTGATTTTTCCCTACCTCAGTTTCCTTGGTTAATTAGCGGTCGAGATAGAGTGAAGTGCTAGGTAGATAAACTCACCTGGGGCTTAGTTACGCGAGTAACAGAGTGAAGGGTTGAAGTGAATCCTACGCACTGGGGCTAAATCGAGACTAGGGTTCTTCCACCTAGACCAAAGGGTTTGAACTCCACATAGGAACAGGTTTTACCACTAGGAGTCCCTAGAACTTAATGCAATTCCACGTAGTATGAGGTTTAGGTAGATATACTCCCCTGGGGCTTAGTCGTGCAAGCGATAGAGTGAAAGGTCGATGTGAATCCTAATACCGGGGCATAATGATGGGGTTAGTCACGGTTGTCCTTAGGTTTGGGACCGTGAGTCTAAGGATTTCCTCGACTCAATTAACATCAATAGGAAAGTATAATATCATAGTCTTGCACTAGAAGCATAGATCCTAGAGGTAGCTTGTCTGGATACCCCACTTCATCCATTGCTAGATCCTGTCTATTCTCTTTTACTTGCACTTTCTCATCTTCCATCTTTCTATTCAATTTCTTGTCTTTTATTATAATTGCTTCCATAAGTCACTCATTGATTCCATTGTTACTTTTCCATACTCCACATAGGTTAAATACTGAAATCTCATATTCTAACTCCCTATTCCCTGTGGATTCGACTACCCACTCATTGGGGTAAATTTTATTACTTCGACAAACCCGTGCACTTACGGGACACACGCAAGGGGTCATGTCACCGAGGCAAGTTTTCAAGCACACTCGCCCAGCCAAGGCAGGTTTTCTTGCCGGCATGCCGCTCCGCGACAAATTTTCCCGCACGCCTGCCAGGTATTCTCGGTTACACGCCTCACCAAGGCAAGTATTCCTCCGCAACCACCCCATCAAGGCAGGTTTTCTCAGTAACACGCCTTGCCGAGGCAAGTTTTCCCGCACACACGCCGCGCTGAGGCAAGGTTTCTCGCACACCAGCCCAGCCATGGCAAGTTTTCCCGCACCCACATAGGGCCGCCACTCGCTGGGCTCACCGGATGCCGCTCGATGCTCGCTAGAAGCCGGTTAGGGTTCACTGGAGACCGACAATGGTGGCTGGCGGTGGCCAGCCCACCCATCCACCGATGAAGGGTGGTGGCATGCAGCATTGCTTGACACATAGTGCGTCACAGCAAGGCGTGACAGTGGGCATGCCATGGCGCTCATGGTGGTAAAGTAGTGCATTCCCACTATATAACCTGCAGAACATCCAGGCCAAAGCAACCTCTAGGGTATAAAGGGTCTCTGGGACCACAATTTTTTCTGGGCGTCTCACTAGCGGGCTGCCCCGGCTGTTGTGTGTCATGGTCTTTGTCCAAAAAATGCCCCTTCTACCCACACCTTGACCAATGGGTGGAGGATTTGTCCCCCCTTTACTATACCTAAAGGAAATCCGCCCCCATGTTAACCCAGGCGGTACAAAGGGTATCTGGGTCCTCCTTTTTTTCGAGAAAGGGTACATAACCCCTTTTTAGGAATGTAGTGCTTTAATGGAACACGAGACCCCATGGTAAGTTTTCTTGGTAATAAGCCCCAGGGGGCAAGTTTCATCAGTAACCAGCACCACCGTGGTAATTTTCTAGGTAACGAGCACGGACGTTGCAAGCTTTCTCTGTAATGAGCGGTGCTAAGGCAAGTTTCCTCGGTAACGAGCCCTGCTGGGGCAAGTTTTCTCTTTAACTAGCACCGACATGGCAATTTTCTCTGTAACAGGCCTCTTTGTGGTGACATTCCTTGGTATCAAGCCCAACCATGGAAACATTTCTATGTAGGTAGCCCGCTCGCTTGACAATCACGGCTGACAAGCCAGTAAATACCATGGGGCTCACCGAATACCGGCCGGGCCTTGGCGGAGACCGGGCGAAGCTCACTGGAGTCCGCCCAGCCGACGACGGGCGGCAGCGGCGGTGGCAAGCCCACCCGCCCACTGGCGTGGAGGATGACATGTATTGTGGCACGACGTGTCGCATGACATAGCACGGCGTGATGGTGGGCACGACATGGCTCCCATGGGGGGAAATGAGTGGCTTCCCCCTATATAACTTGTAGATCATGTAGGCCAAAGCAATCCCGGGGATATGACGGGTCTCTGAGAACCCCCCCTTTTTCTGAGCCGCTGACTGTACGCATTACAGTGCGGGATGGGTGGTAGTTGTGCTGGTTCACGCCGCACAATTGCCCAGAACTGTCATAATCTTTTTAATCTACTCGTGCATTTTTTATGACACTCTTATTGAGGGGGTTTCATTGATTCCGAGTGATGCGGTGGGGACGCTAGACCAGGATGCCACCACCGACAGGGAGGCCTCTCCCGCACCACCGATAGATCACTCAATCCCACCATAAAATTTGGTGATCCCTTCATGCCAGAGGGGGTTTCATGTAATGCCGAGTGATGCAGTGGGCGAGCCGGGTAGGGATGCCACCGTAGAACGAGAGACCCCGCTGGCGCCGCCGCTCGATCACTCAATCACACGTGGGCGCTTTGATGGAATCGGTGATCCTGCAGTGCTAACCTGATGAAACTTTTCCCAAGAGTGTTTCATGTGATGTCGAGGGATGTAGCATGGCCGCTGGGTCAGGATGTACCGTCGGCTGGGATGCCTGCCGGAGCCGCTGCCCGATCACTCGATCACACAACCGTGCTTGGACAAAATCAGTGATCCCGCCGTGTAAACTCGACAAAACATTATCCTAGGAGGTTTCATGTGATGTCGAGTGATGAGGCGGGGGCGTGAAGTTCTTGATAATGTTGCACAAGTCGGAACATGTGAGTGTGACTGCCTTTGTGTCCTCTAAATCACGTATTCATTCGACCCCAATTGGAGTTTGGCACACACTCACATGCCTTTGACCACAACTTATGCCTTGTTCCTTGACCGGTCCAAGAACTCCCTCAACAATCGCGTTCATGACCTATTCTTGCTTTTTCTTCTTTAAATCTTCTCCACAACCCTACAATGCACGAAAGAATACAAATACACACTAATTAGTGATTAAATCTGAGAAAAGTAATGCTCAATGTAAGACAATAATACTTCGTATTACTATAACACATGCACTTATCAAATACACAAACGCACACAATTTAGTGATAAAATCTGATAAAAGATATGTTCATCGTAAGATAATAACGCTTCGCGTTACTATAACACAAGAACTTATCAAATTCCCCCCACACTTAAGTTTTTGCTTGTCCTCAAGCAAAATAGAACGTGGACGTACTTAGGAAAAACAATTGAAAGTGCTCGGCCTTAGGTTCACCAAAAGTATGCAAAAGAGGCATTCTACAAGTAAGGGGAAATCAAAACATTGTATAAGGTTATCATTGCTCTAGCTAAAAACATAAATCAAAAAGAATAACAACTCAAAAATGTGTAAGAGAACCAACGAGTACTCCTCAAACTCTTGTTACAAGGACTTATTTATATACACAAAGTAAGGAAGTAGTAGCTTCACTCAACCTCGAAGGTAGCCCTTTCCTAGACGGCCGCCAAAGGTGGCTTTCACACTTTCTAGGAGGTAGCTCTTTCTACCGGGGTGGTAGCTTTCATGCTTCCCATGAGATAGCTCTTTCTCTCGGTAGGTCATAACTTGTATCCGACTTATGAGAGTAGCTTCATACTTCATAGGAGGTAGCTCTTTCCACCCCAAATGTAAAGCTTAAACTAATATTCACAAGCTCAAAATTATATATATATATTATTATTTTTATTATTATTATTATTATTATTATTATTTAGCTACATAAAACTTCACAACTTAATAAAGTAATACTAAACTAGTCCTTAAAACTTCGAGTTCGATTTTCCAAAAGATTTCAAGAGTGAGTAGTGCAATAGGATGTAATCGAGGAAAAATCCCCTAAAATTCAAGTAAAACTGGAGCATGATAGGATACAATGTTAAAAACTCTCCTTAACACTAAGAATACAACCGTTGCAACTAAGGTGAACCGCCATAGGCTACATGAGCATAAACAATTGAACGCACAAGTAAAGGTGTGTGCAATGTGAATCGCTCCCACACTTAAGATGTACATTGTCCCCAATGTACGGATGTAAGCACAATAAAAATAAAGCAATGAAAAATAATTAGTGCCGAAGTTGGCAATTGAAATGTTACTCCCCTGAACTCCAAGTGTTCCTTTTGATGGAGCTAGATTCATTGAGAGTTGAGTCTCAATGGTTTGTGGAGCACACACGGTCCCATGACCGTGCCTATGACCATTCCTCAAATTCGTTAAATCCAAGACCATCTGCGCACATATACACAAGGGTTCAGTATAGCTCAACAAAGATGAAATAAAACTCGAGTATATAAAGATAAAGCAATAAATACAACTCGAGATAGAAGTAAAGCAACAGAAAAGATAAACTCAGAAGGAAGATCCTTTCTGAGTGCTACAATTCCAAAATATAATGAAGAGTACAAAACAAAGTAAAATAAAAATAAAACTACGATGCCTCATCGTCGGTATCCTATGCTAGGGCCTCTGGTGCTGCTTGAGCTGGTGTTGGTGGATCTGCTGCTGTTGGAGGAGACGGAGGTGGTGTAGATGGGGGTGATGGGATCTGTCGGGGCCACACCACAGATCGCTCAAAGAACTGAATAACCATGGCAAGCTGTGCCGATATCTGAGCAAACTGTGACGCCTGTGTGGCCCTCATCTCTGTGAACTTTGTCGCCTATGCGGCCCTCATCTCTGCCAACTCTGCATGCATGATACCCACAGCACTCTCGAGGCGCTCGAACCTGTCCTGGCCTCGAGAAGGAGAAAATATACGCACTGGAGGCGGTTCCGGTGATGTGGGTGGTGCCTCGGGCTCTGCCTGCCCTGAAGGTGGCTCCAATGCTGCCTGGGACCCCTCGGTTGGATAAGCTTCGGGCCAGTTCAGCGCATAAGTCTGATAACATTTCTTGGCCATGCCCATTTGCCTCAACATCTCTAGGCTGATAGGAGAAGGTATGACAGTCTTCTCTAATCGCTTCCCGAAGGCCCATTCCCTTCATAAGTCTTGTAACGTATGGTCCTGAAAAACAGCTCCAAACCTTGGGTACTGCCCCTGATGATGTATGTACTCTATGAGAACGTAACCAAGATGAAGCGGCTCGCTCTGTACAATCGAATGCAGGTAGAGGAGTGACAGGATCCCCGAAAGTGCACGAGTTTGTCGAAGTAATAAAAGTTACCCCGGTGAGAGGGTAGTCGAATCCACAGGGAATAGGGAGTTAGAATACGAGATTTCACTATTAAAACTATGCGAAGTACGGAAAAGTAGTAATCGATTTGTGTGTGAATTGCGAGAACAATTATACTAAAGACAGGAAATTAAATAGAGAAAGGTGAAAGATTAGAAATCGCAAGAAAAGAGATTAAAGAGGATTTAACAATTAATGAAGTGGGGTATCCGGACAAGTTATCTCTAGGATCTATACTTCTAGTGCAAGACTATGCTATTATACCTTCCTATTGATGCTAATTAAGTCGAGGAAATCCTTAGACTCACGGTCCCAAACCTAAGGTCAACCGTGACTAACCCCAATACTATGCCCCGGTATTAGGATTCACAACAACCCTTCACTCTATCGCTCGCACGATTAAGTCCCAGGGGAGTACATCTACCTAAACCTCACACTACGTGGGATTGCATTAAGTTTTAGGGACTCCTAGTGATTAAACCTATTCCTATGTGTAGTTCTAACCCTTTGGTCCAGGAGGAAGAACCCTAGTCTAGATTAAGCCCCAGTGCGTAGGATTCACTTCAACCCTTCACTCCGTTACTCGCGTAACTAAGCCCTAGGGGAGTTTATCTACCTAGCACTTCACTCTATCTTGACCACTATTAAATCAAGGAAACGGAGGTAGGGAGAAATCACACCGGAGGGGAAAGGGTTACATCGCTACCTCACAACTCTCCCTCTCAACCCTCTTCAATCTTAAAGAGTCTAATCCTATAGGTGTGGTGTTTCGGTCCGTTTTTGCCCTTGTTTGTTGTTCCGATTGTCTTAAGTGTCGAGGTTGTTTCCTCATTGAGTTTCTTTTAAATATTTTTTTATTTTATCAAGCTCTTGGAGTTTTGCCGGGCTTTTGAGAGTGTTTGGAGAGTTTTTTTAGGGTTAGTGGGCTGTGCACAGGCCGCACAGTGCTGTGCGGGCTGTGCACAGGCCGCACAGCCTCTCCTGGGGGCTGTGCGGCCCCTGTGCGGGCCGCACAGGGGCCGCACACCCCGGGCAGAGGGGTGTGCGGCTGGTGTGCGGGCCGCACACCACCCGCACACCCTTCTGGCTGGGGTGTGCGGGCACTGCGCAGCCCGCACAAGCCCCGCACACCGTCGGGTTTTTTCTTTATAAAACCCATGTTTTGAGCCCTTTTTTCCTCATTCTTCTTCTTCTCAAACACCTCTATTTCCTCCTCCTCTCTTCCCCCACCATTCCATGAGGTTTTAGAGCCGATTTAGGAGGAGATTTCAGGCTTGAGTCTTTGATCCTCAAGTTGATCACTCTTGAGATCAAGGTATGCTTCCATCCATTGCTTCATCCTTCTTGTTCTTTGATGATGATAGTTAGGGTTAAGCATGAGCCCTTATTGATGCTTAATTGTTGTCATTTCTTTTCCTCTTTGATGGCAAATCTTGTGATAATTTATTTCATTAAGTGTATGGCCTTAAATCCATGAAATCCATGAACCTTGAAAACCCTAATCCCGGAATTACTGTAGCACCGGCCATGTTTGGTCATTCTTGTCTTCTTTGTTCGTCTTATGAGTTGTGAGAAGTCTTCTCCTTGCCTTAACATCTTACCTTGGTGTTTAGCAAACCCTAGACGCAGCCATTTCCCATTTTTGAGCATTTTCCTTCTTTCTCTTTAATCAATGGCATGTTGATGTTTGGTTGCTTGTTTTGGGTGTTTAATGGCTTCTAGGAGGTGAGGCTTCAAGTAAGGGCAAGGGACCGGTGGAGAAGTGATTTTGAGGCGTTTGCTCGCCAAGTTTGTGAGTGGGAAAAATCACTAACATTGGACTATGACTCATGCATGATATTTGTTGTTTGAATTGCTTATTTGGATGATGGTTTCCTTATTGCTAAATACCTTGAAAGCTTTGACTAAAGAGTTGAATTGTGATGATTATGAAAGTGGCTTATCTTTGAATTCTTGCGAAAATATATGTATGTTACTCATGATTTGAAACTCTATGTTCAAAGTATATGTTTCAAGCTATGTATTTTTCAAGAGATGGATGATTTCCTTATGATGACCAAAAGCATGTGAAACCAGGTTGATTTCATTGTGTTAAGACAATGTTAATGTGTATTTTCCAAAGACACTTTCTTATGATGTTTTTGATGAAAAATGGTTTCATTGTTAGTATTGTGATCAAATTGATCACCCTTGGGGTGAGAATTGCCATTGTGCACCTTTATTGTCTCTTATTGAGAATTATGCCATCATGATGTACATATTGAGCCTACGGGCTAAGTTATTGTTTAAATTGTTTGTTGGTGACATAGGAGCCGAGCTCCAGAACTTGCTGCAGTAAGGTAGTGGATGGTTTCCACGGGCCGACCTATATAGAGGTGGCGTGGAATACTGTCGAAAATGGTTATGCCATGTCAGGTGGGAGCGTAGAGTCCTGACATGGATATAGTTGGGTTGTTCGGAGTCACCACACGAACCTCCCAGCGGCCAATGCCAAGATACGCGAATCTTGGTAGCTCCAGACCTAACCAAGGCCATGGTTAGCGACGGAGGGTTTTGAGGCCATTCTGGACACTATTGTTTATTTGTGAATGTTAAACTACTTGTTTCTAGGTATCTTGATATTTGAAACTATCAATGAGTATTATGCTTATGCTAGGTCCAGGATGGCATGTGATTTCTCGATGTTTTCAAAGAACCTTTATTTGCTTTTCAATGAGAAAAGCTTTGTCCTTGTGAAGGGTTTACTATTCAAAGTGTTTTCATTCTTGTTATTCCTTGAAGTATTTTTGTGAAGTTTATCCTTATTTGTTCATGCTTGAGCTCTAGTCTTGTGGCTAACCCCTCACTGAGTAACCGAGTTACTCATCCTCTCTTTCTTCCTCCCAGGTGTTAGCACAGCGCAGTGGTGAGGACGTGAAGTGCTTGGCTAAGATCTTCATAGTCTTCTCATTTTGGGGTTATGTATGTTACCTATGTCTTGGCATGTATTTCAGGGATCCACTATGTATTTGTGAACCCCCTCATGTTTTGCTATACTCGTAATACCTTGTATGCCAGTCTAGTCCTTATTTTGTTTGAGGTGTGTATCCTCTATTTGGAGTGGTTGTTATCATCTTTCTCATGTACCCCTGTTATGAGTATCAATGTGTGATACCTTGTTGAGTAATATAAGTGTGTGTTATTGAGTTATGTATTGTGATTATAGATGCATTGTACAGGAAACAGGTTAGCCTTACGGCCGCCTAGGGTTGAGGCAGTGTTGGACCTCCCTTGGGTTGTCGTGGCGGTATGTCGTGTTAGGACCTGCGGGTCGGGGCGTGACATACTTTAGTGGTATCAGAGCCCTGGTTTAGATTTAGGCCTGGGTTTGACAGTTTAATCCAGTTCCAGAGTCAGTTACTTGATTTTGGTCAGGAGTGTAATTCCTTGTCCTCGTTTCTAGTGGATCCCAGTAGAGTTGCATATAGCATTGTTGCATGTAGGAAATTGTTTCTAAAGGTTGTCTTGTGCTTTCTTTTCAGTAGAATGCCAGCACAGCGTTCACGCACTCGCCGTGGGAGAGCCACTCCCCCTGCTGTTGCTACACCGAGAGAGCAGAGGGGTGGGAGGCGAGGAGATCCATCCCCGCCTTCCTCTCCGTCGCCACCTAGGCAGGATGCCAGTTCAGGGCATGATCCTGCAGTGGCAGCTTCAGTGCATGCCCCTGAGGTTCAGGGAAGCTGCTCCAGCACCTGAGTCTGTTCCATCTCCAGAGGCATTGGAAGCCTTCAGGGCTCATTGGGCAAGCAAGGGAAGGCAACCTACCTACCAGGAGTATCAGGACTTCCTAGATTACTGGAGGAATTTTGGTGGACAGGCTCCACCTACAACAGCACCAGCACCAGCACCACCGCAGGCCCCAGCAGCTCAGCATGCACCAGCAGAGGCCAGTGGATCCAGTCAGTCTCTAGCTTTGTCCAAGCTTTTGAAGGAAGCCCGACAGCTTGGATGTGGTTCTTTTGATGGCACTAGTGATGCCATGATTGCTAAGGAGTGGATCAAGAGGGTGACTGCTACATTTGATGATATGGGTCTAGGAGGTGAGATGAGACTCAGGGTTGCTACCAGGCTACTTGAGGGTCGAGCTCGGATTTGGTGGGAAAGTTTGAAGAGCAGATCCTTTGGGAAAGTCACTTGGATAGATTTATTGCATGAGTTTGATGAAGAGTACTACACCCGATTTCATCGTGATCAGAAGAGGCATGAGTTCATGAGATTGGTTCAAGGGAATAGAACAGTGACAGAGTATGAGACAGAGTTGAAGGATTTGGCTACTTTTGTTCCTGAGTTGGCACCTACAGAAGAGGTCCTATGTTCCAAATTTGAAGTTGGTCTGAACTTGGGCATTAGAGAAAGAATGACAGTCACAAGCAAGCAGAGCTTCAAGGAGATGGTGCAGTCAGCTTTGAGAGCAGAGCAACTGGTTAGAGAAGGCAAGAGAGTTCGGGAGAATATTGCTAAGAGGAGAAGCTTGGAGATGGGACAGCCATCCAAGAAGAGTAAGAGTGAGGGTTCTTCCAAGGGCACCTCTGTTTCAGGTTCTCCTAGACCTCCACCACCTCACAGCGGTGATCAGCAGAGATTCTCCCGTGCTGATAGTGCTCCTAGTGTCAGAGGCCCAGAGGCTAGCAACAAGTGCAGGAATTGTGGGAAACCACACAAGGGTCAGTGCTTAGCTCCTCGCAAGTGTTTCCAGTGTGGTCAGACTGGACATTTGAGATCAGCTTGTCCAGAGCTAGGACGGAGTGGATCTGCACCACCATCTCAGGGTCATCCTAGTCGGTCCAGAGGTCCACAGGCAGTAGCATCTACACCAGTCACTACCAAGTCAGGAGCTGCTAGCAACACTTCACAGCCTAGTTCTCAGCGACCCCAGACCAGAGTTCAAACCCGAGTCTTTGCCATGACAGAGGAAGAGGCTGAGTGTAGGCCTAATGTGATCACAGGTACACTATCTATCTTTCAGCATGATGCTTATGCGTTGATTGATTCTGGGTCAGAGCGCTCTTTTGTTAGTACTGCATTTGCATGTCATGCCGATAGCCCTCCTTCTCCCTTAGAGTGTGAGTTGGTGATTCAGACTCCTCTTGGTGAGGAGGTAGTCAGGAGTTTGGTGTTTAGAGAGTGTTCCGTTTTAGTTGGTGGAGTAGTGTTGGAGGCAGATTTAATCCCTTTGGAGATCAAGGATTTTGATGCCATTCTTGGCATGGATTGGTTGGATAGGCATCGTGCTTCCATTGACTGTTTCAAGAAGGAAGTAACTTTTCCTGGATCCTTGGGATCCCCAGTTGTGCTGAAGGGTGTGAGAAGGACTCTACCTTCGTGTTTGATTTCAGCCTTGGAAGCTAGAAGATTGGTGAGCAAGGGTTGTCCTGTGTTCTTGGCGCATGTGATGGATACCAGAGTTCAGGAGCCAGCCTTAGAGGAGATGCCCGTAGTGAGGGAGTTTCCAGATGTTTTTCCTGAAGAGCTACCAGGTTTGCCGCCAGACAGGGAGATGGAGTTTGCTATAGACCTGTTACCTGGTACGGCTCCTATTTCTATACCACCCTACAGGATGGCACCAGCAGAGCTGAGAGAGTTGAAGACTCAACTACAAGATCTTGTGGATAAGGGTTTCATTCGTCCAAGTGTTTCACCTTGGGGTGCGCCAGTCCTCTTTGTGAAGAAGAAAGATGGATCTTGGAGATTGTGCATCGACTACAGGCAATTAAATCGGGTGACAATCAAGAATAAGTACCTCTTGCCAAGGATAGATGATTTGTTTGATCAGTTAAAGGGAGCAAGAGTGTTCTCTAAGATTGACTTGCGGTCTGGGTATCATCAGTTGAAGATTAAGCCTGAGGATGTTCCAAAGACGGCGTTTCGGACCCGTTACGGCCATTATGAGTTTTTGGTGATGCCGTTTGGTTTGACTAATGCCCCTGCAGCATTTATGGACTTGATGAACAGAGTATTCAGGCCTTATTTGGACAAATTTGTTATTGTGTTCATCGATGACATTTTGGTCTTTTCACCTTCGGATGAGGATCATGTTGAACATTTGAGAATTGTTTTGCAAACTCTTCGAGAGAAGCAATTATTCGCCAAGTTTTCCAAGTGTGAGTTTTGGCTTTATGAAGTTGGTTTCCTTGGACATGTGGTGTCAGGAGAAGGTATCTTTGTGGATCCAAAGAAAGTGGAAGCTATTGTTGATTGGGAAAGGCCGAAGAATGTGACTGAAGTTCGAAGTTTTCTTGGACTTGCGGGTTATTATAGGAGATTTGTGGAAGGATTTTCGTCGATTGCCTTGCCATTGTCAAAGTTGACTCGCAAAGATGTAAAGTTCACCTGGAATGATGAGTGTGATAAGAGCTTTCAGATGCTGAAAGATCGTTTGATATCAGCTCCAGTGCTTACCTTACCAGAAAGTGGGAAAGAGTTTGTAGTTTTCAGTGATGCTTCTCGTCAGGGCTTGGGTTGTGTGTTGATGCAAGAAAGCAAAGTGGTGGCCTATGCATCTAGGCAATTAAAGCAGCATGAGTTGAACTATCCTACCCATGACTTGGAGTTGGCAGCGGTGGTCTTTGCTTGAAGATTTGGAGGCATTATCTTTTTGGAGAAAAGTGTCGGATTTTCACAGACCATAAAAGCTTGAAGTATCTCTTCACTCAGAAGGAGTTAAATTTGAGGCAGCGACGATGGTTGGAGTTAATCAAGGATTATGACTTGATCATAGACTATCATCCTGGGAAAGCCAATGTGGTAGCGGATGCTTTGAGCAGGAAATCTACTTCAGTATCCTCGTTGAGAGTGTCCTATCTGCAACTACTTTCCTCGATGCAGAGTATGAGATTGGAACTTGAGACTGAAGATAGTGGAGCACTAGTGGCCAGTTTTGTAGTGAGACCTTCACTAACGGAGCGTATTAAGGAACTCCAGAGTAGTGATGGAAAGTTGATGCAAGAAGTACAGAAGTTGCAAGCAGGTGAGACTAGTGAGTTCAGAATAAGAGAAGATGGAATCCTAGAGTTCCGGGGACGTGTTTGTGTTCCAGCAGACTCAGAGCTTAGGAAGGCAATCTTGGAAGAAGCTCATTCTTCAGCTTATGCAGTTCATCCGGGAAGTACCAAGATGTACAGAACTATCAAGGGAAATTATTGGTGGTCAGGGATGAAGAGAGAGATAGCAGAGTTTGTGGCTAAGTGTTTGGTATGTCAACAAGTCAAGGCAGAGCATCAGAAGCCGTCAGGGTTACTACAACCCCTTCCAATTCCAGAGTGGAAGTGGGAAAATGTCACCATGGATTTTGTGGTGGGTTTGCCCCGAACCCCTCGTGGTTTTGATGCAGTGTGGGTGATAGTGGACAGACTAACCAAGTCAGGACATTTCCTAGCAGTGCATACCAAGTATCCTTTGGAGAAATTGGCAAAGTTGTACATTGATGAGATAGTGAAGTTGCATGGAGTGCCAGTCTCTATAGTTTCAGATCGAGACCCTAGATTCACTTCTCGTTTTTGGCCAAGATTTCAAGAAGCTTTGGGCACAACACTGAAGTTCAGTACCGCTTATCATCCTCAGACAGATGGTCAGTCCGAGAGGACCATTCAGACTCTTGAAGACATGTTGAGGACTTGTGTTATAGATTTCCAAGGGAGTTGGGATCAACACCTAGCCTTGGTGGAGTTCGCCTACAACAATAGTTTCCAAGCAAGCATCGGCATGGCTCCATATGAAGCTTTGTATGGAAGGAAGTGTAGAACTCCTCTTTGTTGGAGTGAAGTGGGAGAAAGAAAGCTTGAGAGTGTAGAATTGATTGATCAGACCATTGAGAAAGTTAAAGTGATTAGAGACAGATTGAAAGCAGCCCAAGATCGTCAAAAGAGTTATGCCGACAACCGCAGAAGATTCTTGGAGTTTGAGGTTGGGGATAGAGTGTTCTTGAAGATCTCTCCATGGAAAGGGGTAATTCGATTTCGAGATAGGGGAAAGTTGAATCCCCGGTTTATAGGTCCATTTTTGATCCTGGAGAGGATTGGACCGGTAGCTTATCGATTAGAATTACCGCCTGAGTTGGAGAAGATTCACAACGTGTTCCATGTGTCCATGTTGAAGAAGTATATCCCCGACCCATCTCATTGTCTTGAAGCGCCACCAGTTGAGTTGAGAGAAGACTTAAAGTTTGAAGTGCAACCCGTGATGATTCTTGATCGCCAAGAGAAGATGCTTCGCCGAAAGGTCATTCCTTTGGTCAAGGTGCTTTGGAGGAATGACGTAGTAGAAGAGGTTACTTGGGAACCTGAAGAGCTGATGTTGAGATTGTATCCTCATTTGTTTGGGGATAGAGGTATGTGAAATTTCGAGGCCGAAATTTCTGTAAGGGGGGTAGAGTGTGGTGTTTCGGTCCGTTTTTGCCCTTGTTTGTTGTTCCGATTGTCTTAAGTGTCGAGGTTGTTTCCTCATTGAGTTTCTTTTAAATATTTTTTTATTTTATCAAGCTCTTGGAGTTTTGCCGGGCTTTTGAGAGTGTTTGGAGAGTTTTTTTAGGGTTAGTGGGCTGTGCACAGGCCGCACAGTGCTGTGCGGGCTGTGCACAGGCCGCACAGCCTCTCCTGGGGGCTGTGCGGCCCCTGTGCGGGCCGCACAGGGGCCGCACACCCCAGGCAGAGGGGTGTGCGGCTGGTGTGCGGGCCGCACACCACCCGCACACCCTTCTGGCTGGGGTGTGCGGGCACTGCGCAGCCCGCACAAGCCCCGCACACCGTCGGGTTTTTTCTTTATAAAACCCATGTTTTGAGCCCTTTTTTCCTCATTCTTCTTCTTCTCAAACACCTCTATTTCCTCCTCCTCTCTTCCCCCACCATTCCATGAGGTTTTAGAGCCGATTTAGGAGGAGATTTCAGGCTTGAGTCTTTGATCCTCAAGTTGATCACTCTTGAGATCAAGGTATGCTTCCATCCATTGCTTCATCCTTCTTGTTCTTTGATGATGATAGTTAGGGTTAAGCATGAGCCCTTATTGATGCTTAATTGTTGTCATTTCTTTTCCTCTTTGATGGCAAATCTTGTGATAATTTATTTCATTAAGTGTATGGCCTTAAATCCATGAAATCCATGAACCTTGAAAACCCTAATCCCGGAATTACTGTAGCACCGGCCATGTTTGGTCATTCTTGTCTTCTTTGTTCGTCTTATGAGTTGTGAGAAGTCTTCTCCTTGCCTTAACATCTTACCTTGGTGTTTAGCAAACCCTAGACGCAGCCATTTCCCATTTTTGAGCATTTTCCTTCTTTCTCTTTAATCAATGGCATGTTGATGTTTGGTTGCTTGTTTTGGGTGTTTAATGGCTTCTAGGAGGTGAGGCTTCAAGTAAGGGCAAGGGACCGGTGGAGAAGTGATTTTGAGGCGTTTGCTCGCCAAGTTTGTGAGTGGGAAAAATCACTAACATTGGACTATGACTCATGCATGATATTTGTTGTTTGAATTGCTTATTTGGATGATGGTTTCCTTATTGCTAAATACCTTGAAAGCTTTGACTAAAGAGTTGAATTGTGATGATTTATGAAAGTGGCTTATCTTTGAATTCTTGCGAAAATATATGTATGTTACTCATGATTTGAAACTCTATGTTCAAAGTATATGTTTCAAGCTATGTATTTTTCAAGAGATGGATGATTTCCTTATGATGACCAAAAGCATGTGAAACCAGGTTGATTTCATTGTGTTAAGACAATGTTAATGTGTATTTTCCAAAGACACTTTCTTATGATGTTTTTGATGAAAAAATGGTTTCATTGTTAATATTGTGATCAAATTGATCACCCTTGGGGTGAGAATTGCCATTGTGCACCTTTATTGTCTCTTATTGAGAATTATGCCATCATGATGTACATATTGAGCCTACGGGCTAAGTTATTGTTTAAATTGTTTGTTGGTGACATAGGAGCCGAGCTCCAGAACTTGCTGCAGTAAGGTGTGGATGGTTTCCACGGGCCGACCTATATAGAGGTGGCGTGGAATACTGTCGAAAATGGTTATGCCATGTCAGGTGGGAGCGTAGAGTCCTGACATGGATATAGTTGGGTTGTTCGGAGTCACCACACGAACCTCCCAGCGGCCAATGCCAAGATACGCGAATCTTGGTAGCTCCAGACCTAACCAAGGCCATGGTTAGCGACGGAGGGTTTTGAGGCCATTCTGGACACTATTGTTTATTTGTGAATGTTAAACTACTTGTTTCTAGGTATCTTGATATTTGAAACTATCAATGAGTATTATTCTTATGCTAGGTCCAGGATGGCATGTGATTTCTCGATGTTTTCAAAGAACCTTTATTTGCTTTTCAATGAGAAAAGCTTTGTCCTTGTGAAGGGTTTACTATTCAAAGTGTTTTTCATTCTTGTTATTCCTTGAAGTATTTTTGTGAAGTTTATCCTTATTTGTTCATGCTTGAGCTCTAGTCTTGTGGCTAACCCCTCACTGAGTAACCGAGTTACTCATCCTCTCTTTCTTCCTCCCAGGTGTTAGCACAGCGCAGTGGTGAGGACGTGAAGTGCTTGGCTAAGATCTTCATAGTCTTCTCATTTTGGGGTTATGTATGTTACCTATGTCTTGGCATGTATTTCAGGGATCCACTATGTATTTGTGAACCCCCTCATGTTTTGCTATACTCGTAATACCTTGTATGCCAGTCTAGTCCTTATTTTGTTTGAGGTGTGTATCCTCTATTTGGAGTGGTTGTTATCATCTTTCTCATGTACCCCTGTTATGAGTATCAATGTGTGATACCTTGTTGAGTAATATAAGTGTGTGTTATTGAGTTATGTATTGTGATTATAGATGCATTGTACAGGAAACAGGTTAGCCTTACGGCCGCCTAGGGTTGGGGCAGTGTTGGACCCCCCTTGGGTTGTCGTGGCGGTATGTCGTGTTTAGGACCTGCGGGTCGGGGCGTGACAATAGGAGTTGTCACACCTCCAAAGGAAAAACTAGATTACTCTCAACCCTAGTGTGACATCTAAGGGAAAACAATAGGAAGATAAAATTAAGATCGAAACTCAATTCTTATTCATCAATAATGGAAAAGCATAATAACAATGTCAAAGAAACATAATAACCCTAGAGTTTTACAAGTCCGAATACCCACAAGGGGTTTAGCTCCTCATGGAGCTATACATGTTCATCAATGTATATAATAAAACAAGAAGTAATGACATAGATGAAAACCCCCTTGCGTATGCTGTGGCCGTGGTCTTGTGCGGCCGCCGGACGTCGATGACGATGCCGATGACGCGCTCCAAACCTCCACAAAGTCCTCTCCAAAACCCTAGCCACCCTCTCCAAAGTTGAGGAGAAAATTAGGTCAAAAGATGTCTCAAAAAGTCTCCAAATCGGGCTTTTATAATGTGGAGTCGCGGCTTTAAATTAGGTCAAAAGATGTCTCAAACAGTAATTTACTACAGTAATTATGCCAAAAGAGGTTGGCACACACCCACAAGTCCATGCTCACGCCTTACTCCTTGCTTAGTCCGAAAATCTTCCCAACAACGCCAAACACGACCTAACTTCGTTCCTTTCCTTCATTTTATCTACAATGCACAAAAGTAAACAATTGCACACTTTTTAGTGATAAAATCTGATTAAATTAATGCTCATTGCAAGATAATAACACTTCGCATTACTATAACACGAGCACTTATCAAGGAGCTCCTGCCGGCTAAGGACCACTGTACTATCACCCCGGTGGCTTACTGACCTACTCAGAATAGCGTGAATGTATCTATAGGCTGGCCGCGATAGACATGTAGCCTTCGATATACCTGGCTCATATTTCCCCTGCCCACATAATACTTGGTAAGCTCCTTGAGGGGTCAAACTGCCGGGGTAGTCAGTCGGAAGGTTTTCGTATTCCTCAATCTCCATGAAAGCTTCATCGTACAAACCCATATAGATGGAAAACTATGTCACTGACATACTGTACTCGTGCCCAAAAGCCTGAAACTGTATAGCATTGGCACTCTTCAACCCTCTACTTGATTTGTCAAACTCAAAAGACGAGAGCACCTCCAAAGTAAGCAGACGGTTAGCTGGGTCTCGAATAGACAGCAAGCTCTTCCAACTCCCCACTGCGACGAGCTCTTCAATCTCATCCGCCATATCATTACCCCATTCAGTTGTTCTTAAGCAGTCTATGTCTCAGTATTGAGATTGCCCGAACTTGAGTTTATTGGTGCTCAGACGTGACGAAGTTTATTGGTTCTGGAGAGTGTTCTCTTTCCCTCTTGTTGGTTTCGCTCTTTGACCTGGGTGCCATTCCTGAAAAGAATTCAAAAGGAAATCAATCAATTTATCATGAAAATTCATTCTGGGGATCCACACGGCCTTGGCTGCAAGGTTGTGGACTCGAAGCTCCATGTTCACACAAAAAATCATTTTCACACCTTTGTAATCTTACTCACATACGGTTTAATCATGCCAAATAAGCAAAATAATTAATATGAACGAATTAAATCTTGTTTGATAAAGAAAAAGAAGGGTTTGACATTCTCACCGACGATGTGGATGTGGAAAACTTCAAAATCGATCGGAAAACTGAAAATAAAACCTTAAAAACGCTCAGAGATGGTTGGAATATCTATAGCGAGGATCGGAGAGGTGTTATGAGTGGAGAAAACTAGAGGCACAAGTGTAAACAAAGAAATATTGCGATATTTAAAGTTTTGGGTTTTCACACGGTCGTGAGGTGGTTGCACATGGCCGTGTGCCTCTGAATCAAGGGTTCACAGGGGGCCAACATACGTCCATATGTTCACTCTTGTTTCTCTCTGAACTATCCCACACGGCCGTGTAATACACCCACACGGCCGTGCGCCTTCACAGCGGAGTTCCACGGGGGCAAATACACGCCCCCGTGGACTCTCAAGAAAACCGAAAGTCTCTGGAAAATTATCACATGGCCGTGTAGAATTTCCACACGGGCGTGTGCCCAACCTGGCTCAGCACAAGGCCAGCCACAGGGGCTCTCACACGCCCCTGTGACTTCTCTGGTTTGTCCCGAGAACTCTAAGGTGTTCCACACAGCCGTGTGAATACGCCACACGGCCGTGTGCCTTTCACAAGCTCTCCTACAGAGGCAGTCACACACCCCTGTGGTTTCTCGGGAAAGAAGGGTTTTCTCTGCAGATTTTCACACGGTCGTGAGAATATGCCACATGCCCGTGTGCCTTGAGACATGAGCACTCACAGGGGCAACCACACGCCCCTGTGAACTCTCTGGAACGAGAGTCTAACTTCTGCAGGATATCACACGGCCGTTTGCCCCTTCTGAGGTTTTTCACAGGGGCAGGGTCACGCCCCTGTGCCCTCTTTGGTTGAGCCCTATAAAGTAACACATGCCCGTGTGTTAATTCAACACAGCCGTGTGTTTTCTCTGGTTTACTTAGAAAAAATTCACAGACTCACAGAAGAATTCAGAAACATGTATACGATTCTTTGAGCCTGTGAAAACTATCAAAACATAACAAGAAACCATGGAAAACATACTCAACTGACTCAATCTTTATCAATTATCGTTTAGGCACACAAAAACATCAACAATCCACAGAAATATTGCAGCAATGTATTGAAAATATTAGGACACCAAAACTAAGACTTTTATTCAACTTAAAACTAAATAAAGTCCTAGAAAAACTGTAAAAGCTTGGGTTGCCTCCCAAGAAGCGCTTGTTTAATGTCACTTAGCTTGATGTACCTGATCTTACCTCACGTCGGTTTGAGAAAGAATACCTCCTTGTTATCATCACAAACTTCACCACCAAAGTACGGCTTCAACCGATGCCCATTCACTTTAAACGTACCCTTCTCTGGATGAGTGATTTCAACTGCCCCATGGGTTGATACATGCATAACAGTATATGGGCCAAACCATCTTGATTTTAGTTTCTCGGGGAAGAGCCGTAACCGTGAATTGAATAATAGTACTTTATCGCCCACTTTGAATTCTTTAGGTGGCTTAATGTGTTTGTCATGCTACCTTCTGAACTTTTCTTTATAGATTCTGGCATTCTCATACGCTTTCAACCTCCACTCATCAAGCTCATTAAGATGGAGCAATCTTTGCTCACTGGCCTTTCTCAAATCAAAGTTCATTACCTTGATTGCCTAATACGCCTTGTGTTTGAGCTCCACCGGCAAGTGACATGACTTCCCATAAACCAAATTGTACAGTGTAGTTCCTATCGGAGTCTTGTATGCTGTTTGATGAGCCCAAAGTGTATCATCCAACCATTCAAACCAATCTCACTTTCCTTGCTCTACAGATTTCGTCAAAATCCTCTTGAGCTCTCTTATGATACGGGGTCGTAAGGCGATGGTGCACTCCGTATCTTTTCAGCACTTTTTCCAATTGGAAGTTGCAAAAATGTGTTCCTCGATCACTAATGATAACTCGTGGAGTACCAAAGTGAGCAAACAACCTCTTCAAGAATTTTACCACCGTCCTAGCATCATTAGTCGGCAGTGCTTGAGCTTCAACCCATTTTGAGACATAATCGACTGCCACCAGTATGTATTGGTTCCCATTGGACTTCGGAAACGGCCCCATGAAATCAATGCCCCAAACATCAAATACCTCACAGAATTGTATAGGGTTCTGAGGCATCTCATCTAACCGTGACAAATTTCCTGCCCTCTGGCAACTATCACACCGAAGAACAAATTGGTGCGCATCCTGGAATAGAGTCGGCCAATAAAACCCTGCAACCAAAACCTTTTCTGCAGTTCTACTTGATGCATAATGATCTCCAACCTATCCGGAATGACAATGAGCAAGGATATCCCATCCTTCCTCCCTTGAGAAGCATCTTCGAACCACATGGTCTGCACAAATGCAGAAAAGGAATGGATCATCCCAAACGTAATGGTTCAGATCACTAAAGAATTTCTTCCTCAGTTGGAATAAAAACCCTTGTTGAGCACCTTCCCTGACAAGTAATTGGCAAAGTTAGCAAACCATGGAACATCACCAGATGATGATTCTGAATCTTTAATTGAGTATAAGTGTTCCTCCGGGAAAGAATCATTGATTTCCCTACTTGATGGCTCTTGTCCAATACTCCCCTCTAACCGAGACAAGTGGTCTGCCACCACATTTTCAGTCCCTTTCTTGTCCTTTATCTCCATATCAAACTCTTGTAGTAGTAGTATCCACCTAATCAACCTTGGCTTCACGTCGGCTTTGTTCATGAGGTAACGAAGAGCTGAATGGTCTGTAAAACAATGACCCTCGACAAGATGAGATATGGTCTGAATTTATCGAGGGTGAATACCACTGCTAGTAACTCTTTCTCTGTGGTGGTGTAATTCTCTTGAGCACCTGTGAGAGTTTTACTAGCATAATAAATAGTTTGGAACTGTTTACCCTTTCTTTGGCCCAAAACTGCTCCAATAGCATAATCACTTGCATCGCACATGAGTTCGAATGGCTCGTTCCAATCAGGTGTGACTAAAATTGGGGCTTGCACCAGTTTCTGTTTTAGAACATTGAATGCCGCCATACATTCTTCACCAAAATCGAACGGAGCATCTTTTTCGAGGAGTTTGGTCAATGGTTGTGTGATTTTCGAAAAATCCTTGATGAACCGTCTATAGAATCCTGCATGACCCAAGAAACTCCGAATCCCCTTAACATTTGCTGGTGGAGGAAGCTTGTCTATAACTTCGATCTTGGCTTTGTCTACCTCCATGCCCTTCCAGGAGATCTTGTGCCCTAGAACAATACCCTCCTGAACCATGAAATGACACTTCTCCCAATTAAGTACAAGGTTTGTTTCTTCACATCTCATTAATACTCTCTCCAAATTCTTCAAGCATAGATCAAAGGAGTCACCGAACACTGAAGAGTCATCCATGAACACCTCCATTATATCTCCCAAAAGGTCGTAAAAATTAGCAGTCATGCACCATTGGAATATTGCGGGTGCATTACACAGTCCGAATGGCCATAGGGACAAGTAAAAGTTGTCTTCTCTTGATCTTTTGGGGCTATAGGGATCTGGAAATGATCCTTTCGGGTCGCGTCATTTAACCTTCTGTAATCAATGCACACCCTCCATCCTGTGACTGTTCTCGTTAGATTGAGTTCATTCCTTTCATTCTTGATCACCGTCATACCTCTTTTCTTTGGAACCACTTGCATTGGTGATAAGTGCACGTGTTATAGTAATGCGAAGTGCTATTATCTTGCAATGAGCATTGATTTAATCAGATTTCATCACTAAAAAGTGTGCAATTGTTTACTTTTGTCCATTGTAGGGTTGTGAAGATAAAATGAAGGAAAAGGAACGAAGTTAGATCATATTTGCCATTGTTGGGAAGATTTTCGGACTAAGCAAGGAACGAGGCATGAGCATAGACTTGTGAGTGTGTGCCAACCTTCTTTGGAGGGGCACAAAGGCAGTCACATTCACCACAAGTCTAGCTCATGCTAACAATGAGGACTTCACCAATTAGGAGACTCGAAGCAATCGGCACGATCTATCGTTGATTGTGTGCCCAATTCAACGGCCTCGACGAAGAACGACGAATTCAGGAGCGTTTCGGCACAGTTAATGTAGCAGCACTGCAGCGGAAAACACCGTAGCAAGTTACTGTTCACTGTCGGCCGAAATTCAGCATTCCAGAAATTTCACACGGGCGTGTGGAAATTCCACATGGCCATGTGAAATCCCGATTTCAGCAATTTTAAAGCCGCGACTCAACATTATAAAAGCCCGATTTGGAGACTTTTTGAGAGATCTTTTCACCTATCTTTCTCCCAAACTTCTGGAGTGCGGCTAGGGTTTTGGAGAGGACTTCGTGGAGGTTTAGAGCACGTCTTCGGCAACGTCACCGATGTCCGGCGACCGCACAAGACCACGGCCACTCCATACGCAAGGGGGTTTTCATCGATGTCTTTATTTTGTGCTTTCTTATATACTTTGATGAACATGTATAGCTCCATGAGGAGCTAAACCCCTTGTGGGTATTCGGACTTGTAAACTCTAGGGTTATTATGTTTCTTTGACATTATTATTATGCTTTTCCATTATTGATGAATAAGAATTGAGTTTCAATCTTGATTTTATCTTGATATTGTTTTCCGTTAGATGTGACACTAGGGTTGAGAACAATCTAGGTTTTCCTTGGAAGGTGTGATAACTCCTATAGGATTAGACTCTTTAAGATTGAAGAGGGTTGAGAGGGAGAGTTGTGAGGTAGAGATGTACCCCTTTCCCCTCCGGTGTGATTTTTCCCTACATCTGTTTCCTTGATTTATTAGCGGTCGAGATAGAGTGAAGTGCTAGGTAGATATACTCCCATGGGGCTTAGTTACGCGAGTAACAGAGTGAAGGGTTGAAGTGAATCCTACGCATTGGGGCTTAATCGAGACTAGGGTTCTTCCTCCTCGACCAAAGGGTTATAACTATACATAGGAACAGGTCTTATCACTAGGAGTCCCTAGAACTTAATGCAATTCCACGTAGTGTGAGGTTTAGGTAGATGTACTCCCCTGGGGCTTAATCGTGCGAGCGATAGAGTGAAGGGTCAATGTGAATCCTAATACCGGGGCATAATGTTGGGGTTAGTCACGGTTGTCCTTAGGTTTGGGACCGTGAGACTGAGGATTTCCTCGACTCAATTGGCATCAATAGGAGAGTATAATAGCATAGTCTTGCACTATAAGCATAGATCCTAGAGGTAGCTTGTCTGGATACCCCGCTTCATTCATTGTTAAATCCTCTTTATTCTTTTTTACTTGCACTTTCTTATCTTCCATCTTTCTATTTAATTTCTCTCTTTTAGTATAATTGTTTCCATAATTCACTCATCGAATCAATTGATCACTTTTCCGTACTTCGCATAGTTTTAATAGTGAAATCTCGTATTCTAACTCCCTATTGCCTGTGGATTCGACTACCCTCTCACCGGGGTAACTTTTATTACTTTGACAAACCCGTGCACTTTCGGGCAGCCTATCAGTTGGGCTCACCTAAGCGCTATCAGAGATAGGATAGATAATCCCTGCATCCAAAAGTTTCACCACTTCTGCCTTGACAACCTCTTTCATATTCAGATTTAGTCTCCTTTGAGGTTGGATTACCGACTTGAAATTATCCTCCATTAGGATTTTATGTGTACAGAACGAAGGATTTATTCCCTTCAAATCCGAAATTTTCCAAGCAATGGCAGATTTGTGCTTTTTCAACATTTTCACCAACTTCTCCTTCTGATCCGGGGAGAGATCAGAGGCTATGATATGGGGAGTTTCATTTCTTCTGCTCGATATGCATACTCCAAATGTGTTGGCAATGTGTTTAATTCCAAATCAGGTGGTTCTTCAATAGACGGCCGCAGACAGCTTTCCTTCAATCAGTCAACTTCTTCAAACTGAAATGATTCTTGTTCCCCAAAATTTTCTGCATTGTTCTGCAAAACCTGGCTGTTCAGATGATCTTGGGATCCTATTGTAGCTTCTATCTCACATGCTTTCTCGGTTAAGACTATGATTCCCACTGAAAAAGACCTCTTGCCTTTGTTCTCGATAGCATGATTCAAACTGAGCAAGGACCCTCTCTAGATTTTCTTCTGAATCCTCACTTAAAGAAGCTAGAGCTGTTCTCTCAAATTCATCTAACACATTGCCCAATTCACAACCCATGATCTGTCCTATGCAAGAATGATCAATAATTATCTCTTTTAATATGGAAGAAATGCTCAATGGTTGCCCATGCTCAATGCAATTTACAACCGACTGTACTGTAAACAAATGCATTTTCTGTTCTACATCCTTCACTATTCTTGTAAGTGTATCAAAGATTTCAGTTGTATCAAACATCCCCTCTCCTCTGAAACTGAAAGCAGAACAAACAAAACAAATAAAAGTGATGATAGTTAAAGGAAAAATAAAAAAAAATGAAGTGAATTACTAAAGTAGCAAAAACAAGTATAAAAAATACTCCTATTCCTCGTCAATGGTGCCAAAAAACTTGACACGACCCCTTGCGTGTATCCTGCAAGTGCACGGGCTTGTCGAAGTAATAAAATTACCCTGGTGAGTGGGTAGTCGAATCCACAAGGAATAGCTATTTAAAACACAAGATTTCGCTATATAGTTGTGCGGTGTACAAAAAGAGATAATCGAACTGATGAGTGGATTATGGAATCAATTATAATAAAAAACAAGAAATTAAATAGAGAGATGGAAGACAAGAAAGTGCAAATAGAAATTAAAAGGTAAAGACTAGCAATGGATGGAATAGGGTATCCGGACAAGCTACCTAGAGGACTTATGCTTCTAGTGCAAGACTATGCTATTATACTTTCCTATTGATGTTAATTGAGTCGAGGATATCCTTACCCTCATGATCCCAAACTTAACGTCAACCGTGACTAACCCCAACATTATGCCCCGGCATTAGGATTCACTATGACCCTTGAATCTTGTTGACCTGTCAACTAAGCCCCAGGGGAGTCTATCTTCCTAAGCCTAACACTACGTGGGATTGCTTTAAGCTCTAGGGATTCGTAGTGATAAAACCTGTTCCTATATGTAGTTCTAACCCTTTGGTCCAGCTAAAAGAACCCTAGTCTAGATTAAGCCCTAATACTCTATCTCGACCGCTAATTATCCAAGGAAACGGATGTAGGGAGAAATCACACCGGAAGGGAAAGGGGACGCTTTGCTACCTCACGACTCACCCTCTCAACCTTCTTCAATCCTAAGTAGTCTAACCCTATAGGAGTTGTCACAACTCCAAAGGGTAACCTAAATTGCTCTGAACCCTAGTGTCACGGCTAAGTGAAAACAATAGCAAAATATAATTAAAATTGAAACTCGAATTTATTCATCAATAATGGCAAAGCATAAAAGCAATGTCAAAGAAACAAAATAATCAAAGGGTTTTACAAGTCCGAATACCCACAAGGGGTTTAGCTTCTCATGGAGATATAAATGCTCACCAAAATATGAAAGAAAGTGCAAATTAAAAACATCGATGAAAACCCCCTTGGGTTTGGTGTGGCCATGGTCTTGTGCGGCCGTCGGACATCAGTGACGATGCCGATGATGTGCTCCAAACCTCCACAAAGTATTCTCCGAAACCCTAGCCGCACTCTCCAGAAGGTGGGGAGAAAGTAGGTCAAAAGATGTCTTGAAAGTCTCCAAATCGGCATTTTATAATGTTGAGTGCGGCTTTAAATTTGAACTTATCGGGACTTCACACGGGCGTGTGAAGTTTCTGGCTAGCTAGAAAATTATTTCACACGGCTGTGTGGAATTTCCACACGCCCGTGCGAACTCTCTGGAATTCTGAATTTCGGCAGGAAGTGAACAGTAGCTTGCTACAGTAACAAGCTACAGTGCTTTGTGAAAATGCTCCCGAATCTGTTGTTCTTCATTGATGCCATTGATTGGGCCACACAATCAATGGTTTATCGTACCGATTGTTTCAAGTCTCCTCCTTGGTGAAGTTCTCCTAGACAACACGAGTTAGACTTATTGTGAATGTAACTGCCTTTGTGCCCCTCCAAAGGATGTTGGCACACACTCATAAGTCTAGGCTCGTGCCTTGTTCCTTGCTTGGTCTGAAAACCTCCCAACAATGGCGAACACGATCAAACTTCGTTCTTTTTCTCCAAATTAGCTCCACAAACCTACAATGCATAAGAATACACAAACACACACAATTTAGTGATAAAATCTGATAAAAGATATGTTCATCATAACATAATAACGCTTCGCGTTACTATAACACGAGCACCTATCATAAGTGATATGGTCAGGAGATGTGCCGGAATGCCACTGTCGGCTTGGAGGCCCCGCCATTGCCTGCTTGATCACTCGATCACATGAGTGCACTTCATCGGAATCAGTAATCCCGTCATGTAAACGCGTCGCGGCCCGATCACACTATCACATGAGCGCGCTCTAACAGAATCGGTAATCCCGCCATTCAATAAAACCCTAGCCTCAATAAAAACCTAGTATTAGGATTCACTATAACCCTTCACTCTATTGCTCATGCAACTAAGCCCCAGGGGAGTTTATCTCCTAGCACTTAGCTTTAGTTTGACCGCTAAGAACTCTTGGAACACAGAGGTAGGGAGAATCACACCGGAGGGGAAAAGGGACGTTTCGCTACCTCATAACTCACCCTCTCGACCCTCTCCAATCTTAAGTAGTCTAACCCTATAAGAGTTGTGACACCTCCAAAGGATAACCTAGATTGTTCTAAACCCTAGTGTCATGGCTAAGGGAAAACAATACAAGATGCAATTAAGATTGAAACTCAATTTTATTCATCAATAAAGAAAAACATAATAACAATGTCTTAGAAACATAATCATCCTAGGGGTTAAAAGTCCAAATACCCACAAGGGGTTTAGCTCCTCATGGAGCTATACAAATCCATCAATCTATGAAAATAAGCACAAATCAAAAGCATAGATGAAAATCCACTTGTGTAGAGTGTGGTCGTGATCTTGTTCGGCCACCAGACGTCATTGTTGACGTCGATGACGCACTCCAAACCTACATAAAGTCCTCTCCAAACCCTAGCCGCAACCCCCCAGAAGTTAGGTCAAAAGGTAGGCAAAAAGATCCAGAAAAAGTCTCCAAAACTGCTTTTTACAATGTTGAGTCGCGTCTTTAAATCACTGAAATTGGGATTTCACACGGCCGTGTGGAATTTCCACATGCCCGTTTGAAGTCTTTGTTTTGCTTATTTTTGGCAGACAGTGAAGTGTAACTTGTTACAGTATTTTGCTTCAATTAATGGTAGACTGTGCCGATTGCTTCAATTCTCCTTATTTGTTAAGTTCTCATATGCTACACGAGTTAGACTTATTGTGAATGTGACTGCCTTTGTGCCCCTCCAAAGGAGGTTGGCACACACTCACAAGTCTAGGCTCGTACCTTGTTCCTTACTAGGTCTGAAAACTCCCCAACAACAACAAACACGATCTAACTTTGCTCCATTTCTCCAAATTATCTTCACAACCCTGTAATTCACAAAAGCGCACAAATGCACATTATTTAGTGATAAAATCTGATGAAAGTAGTGCTCATTATAAGATAACAATACTTCGGATAATTATAACCCGAGCACTTATCAACTGGAGCCACCTCCAATGCGAATTTTCTCCCCATCTCGTTGCTAGGACAGTGCCATAAGAGTGCTGTGGGGGTATTACAGAGTGAGCTGTCCGAGATCAAAGCTACCCAGACCACGCAGCACTCAGAGATAATGGCACTGTTCGACGCTATCCGATAGTTACTTAAGTTGTGTCATCACCATTTGTGGTCCAGCACTGAGCCTCGACTCCACCGCCTTCTCCCACACCAAATACCGATCTACCAATCCCAGCAAAGCCTACAGCAGCACCAGAGGTTCCAGTACAGGACACCGACATTGAGGTATCGTAGTTTACTTTAGTTTTTGTCATTTTATACTTTTATTTCATATTTTGGACTTGTAGAACTCAGAAAGGATTTTCCTTCAAAGTTTATCTCATATGTTACTTTTATTTTTCTTCGAGTTGTATTCCATTTCTATATCTTTATATACTCAAGTTTTATTTTGTTATTCTTGAGCTACACTGAACCCCTTGTGTGTGTGTGCATATGGTATTGGATGTTTGGAATTTGAGGAATAGTCATAGGCACGCTCGTGGGATCATGTGTGCTTCACAACCCATTGAGACTCAACTTCCAATGAATATAGCACCATCGAACGCAACACTTAAAGTTTAGGGGAGTAATGTTTGAAATAGAGAGGGCACAGGGGTGTGTTTATGCCCTTGTGAAAAACCTCAGATGGGTCACACGACCGTGTGGAATTTCCACACGGCCTTGTGAAATCCTGCAGAGCTTAAACTCTCTCTTGCGAGAGTCCAGAGGGGTATGTGTATGCCCCTGTGAGTGCCCATGTGTTATGGCACACGGCCGTGGGAATCTCTGTAGAGAGTTCCCTTCTTTCCCGAGAAAACACTGGGGCGTTTGGCCGCTCCTGTGGGAGGGCTTGTGAATGGCACACGGCCGTGTGGATTTTCACACGGCCGTGTGAAACACTTAGACAATTCTTGGGTGGATCCAAAGAGGCCACAGGGGCGTGTAGGTGCCCCTGTGGCCGGCCTCATGTTCTTGGCCAGGTTGGGCATATAGCCGTGTGGAATTTTTTCAGAGGCCTTAGGCATTTTCCCGAGAGTACACAGGGTAGTGTGACTGCCCCTGTGGAGCTCCTCTATGAAGGTACATGGCCATGTGGGGGGGTGTTCAGAGAGTAACCAGAGAGGACACAGGGGCATGTGTCTGCCTTTGTGAACCAAACAGTAGAGGCACACGGCCGTGTGAAAGCGCAGAATGCCAAAAACAGCGACTTTATTTTTAATTTCACTTGTACCTCTCAATTCTTTCACTCTCAAACACTCCTTGAGCACTCCACTCGCATTCCCAACTTCTTAATTGAATTCTAGAGGTTTTTGACATTGTTTTCCTGCCGATTTCAAGGTTTTCCTCTTTCACACCATCGGTATGAACTTTAATCCCTTTCTCTTCATCAATCATGATTTAATTGGTTTATTTCGTAACCTTTCACTTGATTTGCATGCGCACACACTTGTTGGATGATTGTGGAAAGTTTGAGAACAAATTAAAGTGTAATATACAAATTTTTAGCCCCACGGCCGTGCGGCTGTATCCACCCGAAGATGCACACGGGCGTGTGGATTTCTGCAGATTGTGTTTTTAAAGTGAACTTGATCGTTTTCTTTTCAATCTTGTAGGTATGGCCTCCATATCAAAGATGGCAGCCGGTAAGCATCCTCGCGAGCTATCACCAGCACCATAGCAGCTAGAGTTCAGTATAGCCGAGCACTAGGCTCATTTCGCGCGGTTATCGAGCTTAAGATTTGGCTAGTCACGCTACTCTGACTTGAGCACACTAAGAGTAGTATAGGGATGTGAGGCCATTGTAGATGAGGTTAAGGAGCTCATCTCAATGGGTAGTTGGGAGCAGCTATTGCACATTCGGGAGTCGGCTATCCGTCTACTAACAGTAGAGGTCCTCACATCGTTTGAGTTCGATCGCTCGTACTCTAGTTTCGATTTCGTTGATGATATTCAGTTCAGAGCCCTCAGACAGCACCACAGTATGAGCACCACACATTTCTCAATATGATTAGGGGTGTACAATGCTGGGTATACTAGTATAGAGGAGTACGAGTGATTACCTACGTACTACCAAGGCATCCTTACTCCCCAGAGAAAGTACCGGGCTTTATGTTGCAAGGGGCAGCATGAGCCGGGGATTTTGAAGGTGACATGCCTGTCCCGCCTGACTAACAGATATGTGCATGCCATATTGAGCGGATCAGTGAGCGGCCAGAGGGATAGTACCGGACTGTTGAGTCGGCAGGAGTTATTATACCTACACTCCATGGTCTAGAGGGAGTCGTTGCACCTGGGACACATTTTGGCGAAGTATCTTCACCATCAGGGCTACTACGCCAGAGTGGGTGTCATCCTCATCGGCATAGGTCTCCTAGACGGCGTACGCGTGGCTGAGACGGCGACTATACTGGCCCCTCTTGGCACAGAGACGATGCGACTCATGGGGATGATTCGTAGATGTGGACCTGAAGTATACACTATGATCATTCCCCAGTCAGAGTCAGCAGAGGGGGAGCAGGCAAAGGGCTCGCAACCATCATTGGAGCCACCTCAGACACAGACAGAGGTAGAGGCACCACCCATAACACTAGAGCCACCTCTGACACACCCCTTGGGTGTGTACAATGCAAGTGCAAGGGTTGTTGAAGTAATAAAATACCTTGGTGAGTGGGTAGTCATATCCACAGGGAATAGTGTTCAGAAACAAGTGTTATCACTATTTAGTTATGAAAGGAATTGATGATGAGAGAGAAATATAGACATATATATGTAAAAGAAAATAAAAGAGCGCAAGAAGAGTAATGAGGGTAGGAGAGGTAATCGATATAAAGATGGGGTACCCGGACAAAGCTCCCCTGGTACTAATGCTTCTAGTGCAATACTATTATTATACCCTCCAATTGATGTCTCATGAGTCGAGGATATCCTTAAACACACGGTTCCAAACCTAAGGTCAACCGTGACTAACCGCAGCTCAACACCTAGCTTTGGTGGAATTCGCCTACAACAATAGTTTCCAAGCATGCATTGGTATGTCTCCATATGAAGCTTTGTATGGAAGAATGTGTAGAACCCCTCTTTGTTGGGATGAAGTTGGAGAAAGGAAGCTTCAGAGTGTGGAATTGATAGACTAGACTGTGGAGAAAGTGAAAGTGATTAAAGACAGACTGAAAGCAGCCCAAGATCGTCAAAAGAGCTATACTGACAACCGCAAAAGATTCTTGGAGTTTGAGGTTGGGGATAGAGTGTTCTTGAAAATCTCTCCATGGAAAGGGGTAATTCGGTTTCGAGGTAGGGGAAAGTTGAATCCCTGGTATATAGGTCCATTTTTTATCCTAGAGAGGATTGGACCGGTAGTATATCGATTAGAGTTACCGATTGAGTTGGAGAAGATTCACAACATGTTCCATGTGTCCATGTTGAAGAAGTATATCCCCGACCCATCTCATTGTCTTGAAGCGCCACCAGTTGAGTTGAGAGAAGACTTAAATTTTGAAGTGCAACCCGTGATCATTCTTGATCGCCAAGAGAAGATACTTCGACACAAGGTCATTCCAATAGTGAAACTGCTTTGGAGGAATGACGTGGTAGAAGAGGTTACTTGGGAGCCAGAGGTTTTGATGTCGAGCAAATACCCTCATTTTTTTGAATTTAGAGGTATGTGAAATTTCGAGGTCGAAATTTCTGTAAGGGGGGTAGGATGTGGAGTTCGGTCTCTTTGCCCTTGTTTGTTGTTTCGCTTGTCTTAAGTGTTTTCATCATTTTCCCTTTTAGTTTTCTTTGATTTTTCTTGTTGAGCCTTTAGGGTTGATTCCCGAGTGTTTGAGAGATTTTTGGAGAGTGTTTGGAGGAGTTTAGAGAGGGTGTGGGCTGTGCACAGGATGCGCAAAGTTGCGTGGGGCTGTGCGGGGCTGCACAGAGGCCGCACACCCCAGGCAGAGGGGTGTGCGGCTGGTGTGTAGGGCCGCACACCACCCGCACACCCTTCTGCCTGTGGTGTGCGGCTGGTGTGCGGGGCCGCGCATAGCCCGCACACCGGCTCGAGTTTGCTTATATAAACCCATTCTTAGCTTCTTTTTCTTCATTTCTTCTCTTCCAAACTTCTCTATCTCCTTATCCTCTCTTCCTCCATCATCTCTTGAGGTTCTAAGGCTGGCTTAGAGGAGGTTTTAGAGCTTGAAACTTGGTTCTCCAAGTTGCTCATCATTAAGATCACGGTAAGCTCCAATCTTGTGTCCCTTCTTCCTTGTTCTTTGATGATGATGGTTAGGGTTGTTTGTGAACCCTTATGAGAGCATGATTGCTATTTCTTTTTCTTTCTCTTTGATGGAAAATCTTGTGAGGACTGATTGTATTGAGTTATATGGCCTTGAACTCATGAAATCCTTGAACCTTCTTAACCCCAATCCCGGAATTACTGTAGCGCCGAGCATGTTAGGTCATTCTTGCTTTCTTTGTTGGTTTTATGAGTTGTGAGAGGTCTTCTTCTTGCTAGAACTCTTTGCTATGGTGTTTAGCAAACCCTAGAAGCAACCATTCTCCATTTTGAGCACTCTTTCTTCATCATAGTTAATCAAGTGTTTGATGATGTTCAGTTGCTTGTTTTGGTTGTTTAATGGCTTCTAGGAGGTGAGGCTTCAAGTAGTGGCAAAGAGCCGGTGGAGAAGTGACCTCGAGGCATTTACTCTCCAAGTTTGTGAGTGGGAATTTACCGAAGTTGAACTATAATTCATGCATGATATTTCTTGACATTTACTTGCATGTTTTGAGTTATATGCTCCTTATTGCTAAACTTCTTCAAAAACCTGAATTTATGTTTAGAATCATGATGATTCATGAGATTGGATTATTTCTTGAATTCTTGCAAAGTGTATATAAGTTGCTTATGATTTGAAACTCTATGTTCAAAATACATGTTTTAAGCTATGTGTTTTCAAGAGAATTGATGTTCTCATCATGATGAACAAAGGCATATGAAAACAAGTTGACTTTCATGTTATTAATGCAATGGTCAAAGTGTATCATGATGAAACTCTATATGATACTTTTGATGAAAATTGTTTCATTATTAATGTTTTGATCAAATTGATCACCCTTGGGGTGAGAATTACCATTGTGAACACTTGTTGTCTCTTATTGACAATTATACTATCATGATGTATATATTGAGCCTACGAGCTGAGTTATTGTTTAAATTCTTTGTTGGTTACATGGTTTCCACGGGCCGACCTATATAGAAGTGGCGTAGAATACTGTCAAAAATGGTTATGCCATGTCAGGTGGGAGCGTAGATCCCTGACATGGATATAGTTGGGTTGTTCGGAGTCACCACACGAACGTCCCAGCGCCCAATGCCAAGATACGCGAATCTTGGCAGCTCCGGACCTAACCAAGGCCATGGTTAGTGACGGAGGGTTTTGATGCCATTCTGGACATTATTGTTTATTTGTGAATGTTGAATTACTTGTTTCCAAGTATATTGATATTTGAAACTATCAATAAGAATTGTGCTTATACTAGGTCCAGGATGGCATGTGTTTTCTTGTTGATTTCCAAGAAACTCTATTTGCATTTCAATGAGAAAAGCTATGTTCTTATGAGATATTTGTTACTCAAACCATGTTTCATTCTTGTTGAGTATTGAAGTGTTTTCATGATGTTTTAGTTCGATTTGATCATGCTTGAACTAGTCCCATGTGTGGGATCGAAAATACGAGTTTGGCATCGTGTCTGTGAAGAAGACATTAGACGGCACATCGAAGCACAAATATCATATTTGTTTTGTGGGTTCTTTCATTCCTAATAGAGGCAAGCCTCTATTATTAATTACCCTAGACAGTGTCTTAGGAACCTCCGATTAAGGGCAAAAGTACAAATAAAAAAGACAAAGAAAAATAATAAATTTATTGTCAAAATATAGTGATTATTACATATGAATATTGCCATATATATATAGGCATACATATTTTATTTATTTATTTATTTTAATTTTTTTTATTTTTTAATTTTAATTTTTTTTACGCTGTCGTCTGCCTTAGGGAACACGCTCTGCCACCATTTCATGCCTTGTCGCTGCTTTGAGATTGGCTATCTCGAGTGTTTCACCATCATTTCGAGATTTGTGCCACTTTTTATTTGTCACCTCAAGATGCGCGTTTATTGCCGTCTTAAAATATATTTCATTATCACCTTGCACTTGGCAAAACAAGTTTTGCCATTACCTTGAGATAAGAACTTTTTTTTTCGTTGCTTCAAGATGAGTTTTCTCATGGAAGAATCTCAAAGGGGCTAATTTGATTATAGGGCCTTGATTTCTTCATCAAGCAAAATAGCCTGAGTTCGAGACAATTTGGGATGAAAGGTTTAGATTGGATTAGAGGGTATTTAGGTCTTTTCCAGAATTTAGAATTTGAGAGGAGATAGATCAGCGGCTGAGATCTCATCCATTTAAGTTTTAGGCAGCTCCAAGATTAGCATTTTGATGGAGGGCCAAGATTTCATCATCCATTAGTTCAAAGCAAGAGAATAAGAGGGGAAGGATGAGCGGCTGAGATTTCATCCATCAAAGAGATATGCTTAAGTTCTAGGCAGCTTCAAGATTAATGTTCTGATGGAGGGCCAGGATTTCATCATGAAGGATCTGGTAGGAAACGAATCAAAGGCTGAAATTTATTTAATCAAGAAAAGTGCATAAGTTCTAGGCACAAAAAGGAATCAGGATTGTATTTTGGATGGACGGCTGTGATTAAAAGAATCAAAAGGAAGCTTTAAGTTCAAGGCAACCATTTGGATTTTAATGGACGGCCATGATCTGATCATCAAAGGAGTTGGTTTAAGTTCGAGGCAACTTCAGGATTTGGATATTAATAGACGGCCAAGATCTAATCATCAAAGGAAGTGGTTTAAGTTCGAGGCAAATATAAGATTGGATTTTAATGTACGGCCAAGATCTGATCATCAAAGGAGTTGGTTTAAGTTCAAGGCAAGGAGACTAAGTGGTCCAGTCACTTTGCACATAACTCAGCGCACCCGTTTCAGTTTGGCTACTTAACTTTGACAGATTGAGTTAAAAGAACTGCTTCATGAAAACTTCTCATCTTGCATGAATTTTCCTATAATATTGATTGAGTTTTAAGCTTTATTATGAATACGAAAGTTGTTCCTCTCCATATCTAGAATCTATGTAGTGATTATCACGCCCCGACTGTAATTAAATCCAAGGCGACATTCGGTTTCAAAATCCAGCGTATTTCTAGATTTTTTGATTCATAATACGAAAGCTTAAAGCCTGAACCTTGCTTCAGCAGCTGCAGCTAGCATCTCGCCACAGGGATTCATTTTAGCACTAGACACCGCATTGATATAGGCTGTTCTTTTTTTTTAATCTCCGACATCTGAATTTTATTTTTATCATCATCATCACAATCATCACTATCAATTTGGACCGGATATTGATTAAAAGGATCACTACAAGTGATGCTATGATCTGAGTATCCAGCTGAACCCTTCTTTGCTATTTTTTTAAATAACTGCATGAGTGCATTGATCTCTAGATCCTTAGAGGTCAGGTTCCCTTCAAGTCCTTCAATTGTTATTTGACATCTTTGCTTCCCAAGCTAATTTTTCCATAGTTGCTTGCTTCTCAGCAAGCCTAATCTTGGCATTGTATAATTCTAAAATCAGAAGATTTGACTAGAGAGTCCTTCTCTGCAAACTGGGACTTTAAATCTTCAAGTGATGCATAAGCAGTACTCATTTGATTCAACAAACTTTCTTCTTTTCTTGGTGTAAGTTGCTTTTTTTTATTTAACTTTTCATTTATCTTTGTTAGAAAGAATAGCAAGGTTCAAGCTTATTGATATCTAGGAATCAATCAAGGATGGATTCGCATTAGAAACTAGAAAGAACAACATGGATTAATGTTCATCATCATTTTTCCTACAACTTTTTCTTCATTTTTTTTTTGTTGATCTTCCATTATTTGGTTCTTATATTTCACAAACTGGTGTTGCTATGTTAGTTTGTGTTTCCTGAATCAAAACCCATCTAGTTGCTGCAATTTAAAAAAAAATCGACAACATCTTCATCTAGAATAGAATTAAAGTTCACAATGCAGACATAGGATCCTAGCAGAGCAATCGAACATTGCATGTTTCTCTACTAATCAAGCCCTTCAAGACAAAGTCGGATTTAGCCTGGTACATTGAAGTGAAAGAGGCAGTAGATGATGAAGGCGAACACCCTGTAAGTGAGTAAGAAATTGAAGAAACAGTGATCACACCAAAAGGTTCTGATTTGTCTTGTTGGCAATGTCGCTGGAGCTGCACTGTTAGTCTCATTCTGCTGCACGATGAACTCAGCCTCACCAGTACCAATAACATTTTTATCGAGCCACCAAGTCTCAGCACATTGTTTATGAGCAGCAGCCAAATCATCCTTACAAGAATAACCCAACTTAAGCACTCTGCAAACCAAGTTGACAAATCCTATAATCCTTCCCATCAACTTTGGCCAAATTCACTTTAATTTCTGATGCACAAGATGAGCTTAATAGAGTTGAGCTCCTCTCAAACGAAATGAGCCATGACACCGTTAAGGCCCTCACAGTCGACCTTGCGGACCACCATCGACCGGAGATCGAGAGAATTGGCGCCGGTCTCCGTTAGGAAGAAGAGCCGATGCGTAGTGAAGGCGAGAGGCCAGCTGGAAATGATGGTGGCGCCATAAAGCATACTATTCTTAGTGAAGACGCGGATTAGACCCCGACATCGAAGGCAAACACATACTGCGCTTGTCAATCACCAAAGCCCGAACTTTCCTCCTACTTTCCTCCTCGAGAACCTTAATTTCAGGCTCATCAGCGTCGATGCACCACTGCTCGGAAAGCAAGCTGGCCTTCATCAGTGGAAGCTTAAACAGATTCTTCTTCTATGAATTCGCAAACGGGCTGTCATCTAAGGGATGAAGCTTAAGCTTAGGCCTTGGGATGTCATAATTTTCCTCAGATTTATGATTGAGATAAATAAATATCTCAAGACTTTTCACAGATTGTTGGGGCTTGACAAGACGAAACTTGCAGAAATCGGAGCTATCGAAACCAGAGCTGCAGAAGGTACCGTTGCTCGTGGCGAGACTAATTTGCACAGCTCCAATTAAGAGCGGCATCCGTCAGCGATAACAACAGAAATAGCAACCTTGGGAAACATCGGCAACAGCAGCAGCGGCAACATCAACAACAGCTACGGTAGCAGCAACATCGGTGACAGCAGTAATGACAACATCAATGGCGGAAGGAATGCAGCAGCTCATAGCCTCATTAACATCAAGTAACTGCTCTAAGATGTTCTCGATCTCCATCTCCATCGTCTTCCAGTAGGACTCTCTCACCGGAACCCTCGCATTGGCTTAACCTACTCCGAGCTTGGCATAGAAGGAGAAGTAGACATCGAGGTCGCTGGGCCATCATATAGCATATCGTTTCATCGAGCTTCTTTGCTTCTCCGCGTATCGGGCAGATTGGACCCTGCAGCTCCTGATTCTGATCAGTGTAGCTCTCCGACGAGAATAGACGGGGCTCCTGGTCCAGATCTGCTTCATCGTAGCGGCCAGATTGCCTCGAGATCGGAGTGCAAGATCAAGGGAGGAATGGTGGGACAAGAGCGATAGGATTTGGAAACGCGGTTGTGGATCTGGTCTATTTAATCAGAGAAAGCACGGGTGGCAGCACGCTTGGCGTAGGCATGAATCACCGGGATCCGGCGGTACAACATGCGTTGGAGCATCAAAGGAGGAATCAGATCGGAGTGGCAGGATCCAGCGATGACCTCACCGTGCTGGTCATCGTGAAACTTGGAGACCATAACTCGGTCAGGCGGTGAGATTGTGGATGAGAGAAACAGCAGTGGAGCGTTTTTTTTTGTTTTTTTATTCATCATTTTTTTATTCTATTATTATATTTTTTTTATAGAATATATATATATATATATTTCACTCATTTATTTTTTTCATTTTACTCCTTATAACTCCCATCCTCACACACCCTCAAACTAAGTTTACTTATGTCCCCTGTGACGCTTCCCGATAAAAAAATAATAATAAAAGGAAGGGGTTCTAAAGGCTTTATAATGATAATAATAATAATAATAATAATAATAATAATAATAATAATAATAATAATAATAAACGAAAAAGAAGAAAAATTCACCTTCTAACAACTTTTTTTTTTCTTTTTTTTTTTTGGTTGGTTACGGAGAGAAGGAAAAATCCCACTTCTTCTTTTTTTTTGTCTGAATCTAAGCCAAAATTTTTTAGCGAGATAAGAATTTTTCTTTTTTTTTTCAGCGAAATTCTCCCTCCTTCTCCTTTTAAAGATTCATCATGTCCTTATCCCCTAGAATCACAACCCCCCGTAGGATCACAACCTTCTCTCGGACCAAATCAAATATACGGCTAATCAAAATTCAAATTTTGAATTTAAAATTTTTTTAATTAATTTCTTTTAATTAAACGAGGATAGGATAAAACGAGGATAAGTTTTAATTTAAAATTTAAAATTTTCAAAATTTAAAATTCAATTTGCCTCGGGATATGTGTTTGGGTATCTCGAAATTTGCAGTTTCTTAAGTTGCCTCGAGATATGTTCTCAGGCTATTTAAAATCCAGGATCGCCTCGGGATGTGTATTCGGGCTATCTTGAGATTTGAGATTGCCTCGAGATATGCGCCCTTAAGGGTAATCTCGTAATTTGCACTTTTGCCTCGAGATATGTTCTCCAGGGTAATTTTGTGTAATTTGCAATTTTCCTCGAAAGACTTTATCAAGGGCAATTTTGTAATTTCATTTTGCCTCGAGATATTTTCTCAGGGGTAATTTTGTAATTTGTTATTTTGTTTTTTTGGTTTGCCTCGAAATATGCTCTCAAGGGCAATTTATAATTTGCATTTTGCCTCGAGATATGTGTTCTCAGGGACAATTATATAATTTGCATTTTGCTTCGAGATATGTTCTCAGGCTATATGAAGTTTAGGATCACTTCGAGATTTGGATATTTAAGATCGCCTCGAGATATGTGCTCTCGGGGAGATTTGAATATTTAGATCGCTTCGAGAACTGTGCTCTCAGCTGATCTTGAGATTTGGATATTTTAGATCGCCTCGAGGTCTGTGCTCTTGGCTGATCTTGAGATTTGAATATTTAGATCGCCTCGATATCTGTGCTCTCGACTGATCTTGAGATTTGAATATTTAGATCGCTTTGAGATCTGTGCTCTCAGCTGATCTTGAGATTTGAATATTTAGATCACCTCGAGATCTGTGTTCTCGGCTGATCTTGAGATTTGAATATTTAGATCGCCTTGAGATATGTGCTCTCGGCTGATCGATCGCCTCGAGATCTGTGCTCTCGGCTGATCTTGAGATTTGAATATTTAGATCGCTTTGAGATTTGTGCTCTCAGCTGATCTTGAGATTTGAATATTTAGATCGCCTTGAGATCTGTGCTCTCAGATGATCTTGAGATTTGAATATTTAGATCGCCTCGAGATCTGTGCTCTCGGTTAATCTAGGGAATTATATGTTTTCTTATATGTGATTTTAAGTTATTATTATTTCTTTATTATTAGGACATGCAATTCTTATGTAAACACCATGACTAACCCCTCACTGAGTAACCTAGTTACTCACCCCCTCTTTCTTCCTCCCAGGTCATAGCACAGCACAAAGGTGAAGACGTGAAGTGCTTGGCTAGAGTCGTCATTATCTTCTCATTTTGATTGGTGTATGTTATTATGTCTTTGCATGTATTATCAGGGATCCACTATGGATTTGTGAACCCTATCATGTTTCTCCATACTCACAGCACTTTGTAAGCCGGTTCAGTCTATGTTTTGTATGAGGAGTGTATCCTCTATTTGGAGTGGTTGTTATTATCTTCCTTATCTACTCCTTGTCATGAGTATCAGTGTGTGGTACCTTATTGAGTAATATAAGTATTTGATGTTGAGTTATGTATTGTGATTATAGATGTATTGTACAGGGAACATGTTAGCCTTACGGCCACCTATGATTGAGGTAGTGTTGGACCTCCCCTAGGTTGTCGTGGCGGTATGTTGTGCTCAGGACTTGCGGGTCGGGGCATGACATACTTTAGTGGTATCAGCGCCCTAGTTTAGATTTAGGTTTAGGATTGACAGTATAATCCAGTTTTAGTGTCAGTTTCTTGATTTGGGTCAGGAGTGTGATTCCTTGTATTTGTATCTAGTGGATCCTAATAGAGTTTGCATATAGCATTTTTGCATGTAGGAATTATTTTCTAAAGGTTGTCTTGTGATTCTCTTTCAGTAGAATGCCAGCACAACGTTCACGCACTCGCCGTGGGAGAGTCACTCCCCCTGCTATTGCTACACCGAGAGAGCAGAGAGGTGGGAGGCGAGGAGAGCCATCCCCGCCCTCCTCTCCGTCGCTACCTAGGCAGGATACCAGTTCAGGGCATGATCCTATAGTGGCTGCTTCGGTGCATGCCCTTAAGGTTCAGGGAGATGCTCCAGTGCATGGGTCTGTTCCAACTCCAGAGGCACTTGAAGCCTTTAGGGCTCATTGGGCTACCAAGGGAAGGCAACCTACTTATCAGGAGTATCAGGACTTCTTGGATTACTAGTGGAATTTTGTGGGACAGCCTCAGACTGCCCCAGCGCCAGTGCCAGCACCTGCACCACCTTAGGCCCCAGTAGCTCAGCATGCACCAGTAGAGGTAGGTGGACCAAGTCAGACCGTAGTCTTGTCCAAGCTTTTGAAGGAAGCTCGATAGCTTGGATGTGGATCTTTTGATGGCACCAGTGATGCCATGATTGCTAAAGAGTGTATCAAGAGAGTGACTGATAAACGCCTAAATATACGTTTTATTCATGTATGTGTACATATTAAACAAGTATTTTTGTATGTGTGGATGCCCGTTTTCGGTCTAAATTGGTTTATTTCGTGTTACAAGTACAAAAGTTACCGTAGGGAGCTCGACAACATGATTTAAGGAGAAATTGGCAAGAAAAACACTATTTTCGAGCACGGTACTATGCCGAACTGTAGCAACCACTGTAGCACGAACACTTGAAGAAACGGCGTGGTCTGGAGGTTCATGCGGGTTACCATGCGGGCACATTGCAGGGCTCATATGGTACTGTAGCAGTTTCACTATAGCATGGTTACTCTAGCGGCACTGTAGCAACTTACTCGATTTTCGGGATTTCTCGGAAACTTTCTCTCCCCGCATGTGGGGCCGCATGGAAGGCCACATAGCTCGCTGGAATTGGTTTTTAAGAGTTTTTTGGATCATTTTGAGGGGGGACATTTTGGGGACTTTTGGGAGACTCTTGGGCCGCCGCCCCACCCCTTTTGGCAGCGATTTCCGGCGATCTACGGCACAAAGTTTCACCAAGAGGGAGGCAACATCAAAGGAGGAGATTGGAGGGAAGATCCAAGACATTGAGGCATATTTTCAAGGTTTTCATCCATCCAAGAGGTTCCAAGGCTAGACTGAGTATTTCTTGCTTTATTTCTTGTTTTGTTATTCCTTAGGGTTGTATGAGTTTTCCTCTTTCATGAGGAACTAACTTATTTGTGATTTGGACATGATGAACCTTGGGGTTGGATGTTTGTAATTTGGATGATCATCTTTATTGATGCATTGTTTGATGTTGTATTTCTTTTATGGAATCTTGTAGTTTGTGGTTCAAGGCTTGTGTACTTTGATGTGTTGATTTGCATGAGAACTCTGTATTTCAACTTCTAGGTTGTACTCGGTTGCGTGACCATCACCCTTGTACTAGACACACTAGGCTTGGAAGGGATACATGTACAAATACGCCGTGACCATCGGGTATTTGTACCCCTCCAACCATTAGTGTTGAACCTAGATATTGTGTTTGACTCTAATTTGAGATTTCCCTAGGCCTAAGGTAATCGTGCGAGGATTTGGGCGGAAGTGATTCCATATTCCAATACTCGTACCGGATTAGGGGTTATCACCGTGACCATCGGGGTGACCTAGTTTAGGAATCTCTTGGCCCAACTACCATCATAACATTTCATCCTAAATTCAAGGCTTAATGACAACCCTAGGTGGATTCGTTGTCCAAATCACGCCTTTGCACGTTTGATTCTCCCTTGTTTGCTAAATGAGTGTAGTAGTGGTCCGGATTTCATTATAGTTATTTCTTTCTCCATTTTGTAATTATTGCTTGACAATTGAATTGCTAGGTTAGGAAATAGATGAAGGGGAAGTAATAGTAGTTCCTTGGCCCTTGGGAATACGACCCCATCGTGCTCGCGTGAGGGGTATTACTTGGCGACCCGTGTGCTTGTGGATAATCATCAAGTTTTTGGCGCCGTTGCCGGGGACTCACAAGGAGAACTAGGAAAACCTGTAGTGTATTGCTCTAGCCACTTTCCTCTTGTTGTACATACTATTTTATTATCTATTTTGTTTGTTTAGTTTTGCTTTGTTTCACTTTGAGTTTTCTTTCTTTTTGTGTGAGGTACACTGTTCTTGACAAATGCAAGCTCAAAATTGCCCTCCAAGTCCTAACCATGGATCATCGCAAGGAAGGAGATATACTATTGAGGAGGTCTTGGCCCGATTAATTAGCCATACTGAAGCAAAATTTCAGAATATAGACAAAAGGTTTGATGAATTTGGCACCGTATTGAGAAATGTCCAAGCCTCTATTCATTCCCTTGAGAGCCAGGTTGCACATCTTACTAGGGCCCTAATCTGAACAATACTCATCCCTTGATGCCAAATATGAAGCTAGATTTGAGGCCATCCATGCCACACTTTCGGATGTGCAAGCTTCTCTTCACAAGCTAGAGAGCCGAGTTGAACAACAAATTCGTGAACCAATAATGGAATGCCCAACTACAACCTATAATGAAAAGGAAGAGAACTTTGGTATTTTGGAGGTTGAGGGAGTCAAAAGAGCACCATTGATAACACTTGATCACGCTATTTGCATAAAAGCTAACAAGAAAACCAAGCACAAGAAAGAAGTATTTGGGACAAAAGAAATTGTGGGAAGGAGGTTCAGGCCATCCAATGACCCACCTATGCCGAGGTTAGACACGTCCCAACCAAAACTATTTCCTTGGAGGCCCAAATGATTCTTGTGGGTAATTAAAGGAAGATTGACTTTGGTTGAAGAAGGAGATGTGGGTAGGAGGTTTACACCCCCCAAGGACCCACCCATGCCGAGTTTGAAATTTTTTCAACCTTACTTATTCTCTTGGAGGCCGAAACAAGCTTTGTGGATGCTCTAAGGAAATTCAGCTGGGACCAAAGTAGAGGTGGGAAGGAGGTTCAAGCCATCCAAGGATCCGCCAAAGTTTAGATTGTGCAATGCCCGGCCCAAGCTTTTTCCATGGAGGCCAAAAGGTAACTCATGCTTGGTCTCCACTTTGACACCATCCCGGAAGGTACGCTTCACTTTTCTTGGTAGTTCTTATGCCACTTCTTGCCGGGAGGAACACACCATCTTCAAGCCCCCTTGAGGTAAAACACGTCGAGCTAATGACGTTAAACAAGAGCTTCTTGGGAGGCAACCCAAACATTAAAATTCATAACATGTGTGTTTTCGTATTTTGGTGTGTTTGGTTGCTTGAGTGTTCCTTGTTTTCAAGTGTGTGATCGTGGTTAGTTAGTCATTTTTCATAATTTATTTCCTTGTGTTTGTTCATGGTACTTGTGAGTTCTTTGTGTTATCATTCATCTTCATGCATTAAACATTATGTTTTGGGTGTTGTGGGTGGATTCGGTGTTGTTTTTATGTGATTTTGGGGTGTTTGGATGAGTATTTGATACAAAAACTGGAAACCGCCCGCTTATTGACCGCATAAGAGCCCGCATAAGCATCCAGTGAGTGATGCGGCCTGCTATGCGGCCGCATAGCAGGCCGCATAGGCATCCAGAGAGTGATGCGGCCTCCTATGCAGCCGCATAGGAGCCCGCATAGACTCTCGGGGCTGAACTTCATAAATGGTACCCCTTCACCATTTTCTTCATAACTTTCTCATTTCTCATCCGTTTTCCCTCATTCTTTCACCGTTCTTCTCCATTTTTCTCTCTCTACACGAATCTACTACTTAGAAGGACTTCATTTGCATGATTGATTGGGATTTTTGCCATCATCTTCACCAATCTTCGCCGATTCAAGCTTTGAAGCCCTAACTTGTGTTTTAAAGAAAACTTGTTTCTTTTTCTTGATTTTCATGCTTATCTTGATTCAAACTTTGGGGAATGATGTATGAATGTTTAATATTTGATTTATTTGTATTTTGAGAAATTATTTGTAAATTTTTGGGCTTCAAAAACAATGGGAAACTCTACGTCTTTCAAGACTGTGCTACAGTAGCCTTGGGCTGAAATTTCTCTTGAATTTATTTGTTCACTTGTAGCATCATTGTAAATATCCTACAACACTTGAAATGAAAATAATTGGATTTCATGATCTTGATTGCACAAAGAACTTGCTTGGATCATTTCTTGTTTAGTTGTTTAGTTGTTCTTGTGACGTTAGTTGTTTGTTTATTTGTGTGTTTTATTTTCTTTGTGTGTGATGGATGCCTTGAGATGATGTTCTTGTCTACCTTTCAGGGTGGAATTTGGACATCAAGCACACTCTCCTCCTCCATTTTATACTTGAAGCTTTGGTGGTCGCCCCGATCTCATGGACTTCAAGACGAATGCTTTGAGACTCGGGGAAGTTCACGAAACCCTCCTACTATGTTTTTATTGTCTATATTATTGCATCCTATCGCTTAGGCACATTGAGGGCAATGTGCATCTTTAAGTGGGGGGTGGAGACATGGATTTTCGTGAACTTTGAAATTTTTTTTTCAATTGCATGCTTGAATTACCTATGATAGCTATGATTTTATTGTTAAGGACTTCCTAGCTTGGTAGAATGATAGTTGTGAGCTGTATTTTACCTGTGCTTGAATGTAGTTCTGTTTCATCTTTAGTGCACCCTTATACTTGTTCACGATCACTTCCACCTTGTATATTCCAACCAACCCATTGCAATGTTTTTGGCATTAAATTGTTAAAGTCTATTTTCAATGTTCTTTTAAGAGCCTTTGAGGTCCTTTGTGTTTTCTTTGGCCTTAAGTGAGATTGTTTAATAGGTTTTATATAGGGGGATACGAGATAAAAAAAAAAAGAAAAAGAAAAAGTGGAGTCTATGACAGTATTCCTCTGCTAGTACAGCATGAATGCGTCTATGTGGACTGTAATCAAGTAGGATGGGTGGCTCTTATGCCTAGCCAGCATGTGCATCCCTCTGAAAGGTTTTTGTGCAGTCTACGTTAGTCGGAATCAGAAAATAAAATAAAAATAAAAAAATAAAGTAAAAGAATGTATTTATGTAAGTAAGGAATAAAGCATCTCGTATGTGTCCCCTGAAACCTGTTGCATGATCACTTAAGAGCCAGAGTTTTATTTAGGACCCGAAGGACTCTTAACTGGGTATTGAGGGTGTCTTTAACACTTTAATGCCGTCTTCATTATGCGTTTGGTGAATGGTCATCCTGGGGTAATCCAGGGTGTAGAGGTCAACGTGGGAGTTAGCACACACTCACGGGGGCACTCTAGGAGAAACAGAACTAATATTACTTGACTATTCATTGAGCAGCTCACTTCTTAATTTCTGTCCATTTGCGCTTGTGGAGTTCTTTACTATTAAGCTTGAGGTCGTACATTTAGCCGTTTATCACCTTGCCCCTGTTCTTCATGTTTGTTTTCTTGGGGACAAGCAAACACTTAGGTGTGAGGATGTTTGATAAACGCCTAAATGTACGTTTTATTCATGTATGTGTACATATAAAATGAGTATTTTTGTATGTGTGGATGCCCGTTTTCGGTCTAAATTGGTTTATTTCATGTTACAGATACAAAAGTTACCGTGGGGAGCTCGACAACATGATTTAAGGAGAAATTGGCAAGAAAAACACTATTTTTTATCCCGGTACTATAGCGGAACTGTAGCAATCATTGTAGCACGAACACTTGAATAAATGGCGTGGTCTGGAGGTTCATGCGGGTTACCATGCAGGCGCATTGCAGGCCGCATACGGTACCGTAGCAGTTTCACTGAAGCATGGCACTGTAGCGGCACTGTAGCAACTTACGTGATTTTCGGGATTTCTCGGAAACTTTCTCTCCCCACATGAGGGGCCACATGGAAGGCCGCATAGCTCGCTGGAATTGGTTTTTAAGAGTTTTTTGGATCATTTTGAGGGGTGACTTTTTGGGGACTTTTGGGATACTCTTGGGCCGCCGCCCCACCCCTTTGGTCGGCGACTTCCAGCGATCTACGGCACAAAGATTCACCAAGAGGGAGGCAACATCAAAGGAGGAGATTGGAGGGAAGATCCAAGACATTGAGGGATATTTTCAAGGCTAGAGGGAGTATTTCTTGCTTCATTTCTTGATTTGTTATTCCTTGGGGTTGTATGAGTTTTCCTCTTTCATGAGGAACTAACTTATTTGTGATTTGGACATGATGAACCTTGGGGTTGGATGTTTGTAATTTGGATGATCATCTTTATTGATGCATTGTTTAATGTTGTATTTCTTTTATGGATTCTTGTAGTTTGTGGTTCAAGCCTTGTGTACTTTGATGTGTTGATTTGCATGAGAACTCTATATTTCAACTTCTAGGTTGTACTCGGTTGCATGACCATCGCCCTTGTACTAGACACACTAGGCTTGGAAGGGATACATGTACGAATACGCCATGACCATCGGGTATTTGTACCCCTCCAACCATTAGGGTTGAACCTAAATATTGTGTTTGACTCTAATTTGAGATTTTTCCCTAGGCGTAAGGCAATCGTGCGAGGATTTGGGCGGAAGTGATTCCGTATTCCAATACTCGTACCGGATTAGGGGTTATCACCGTGACCATCGGGGTGACCTAGTTTAGGAATCTCTTGGCCCAACTACCATCATAACATTTCATCCTAAATTCAAGGCTTAATGACAACCCTAGGGGGATTCGTTGTCCAAATAGTAGTTCCTTGGCCCTTGGGAATACGACCCCCTCGTGCTTGCGCGAGGGGTATTACTTGCTGACCCGTGCGCTTGCAGATAAGTCATCAGTGACTGCTACATTTGAGGATATGAGTCTAGGAGATGAGATGAGACTCAGGACCAGACTACTAGATGGACGAGCTAGGATTTGGTGGGAAAGTCAGAAGAGCCGATCCTTTGGAAAAGTTACTTGGTCAGATTTCTTGCATGAGTTTGATGAAGAATACTACACTTGATTTCATTATGATCAGAAGAGGCATGAGTTCATGAGATTGGTTCAGGGGAACAGGACAGTTACAGAATATGAGTCAGAGTTGAAAGACTTGGCTACTTTTGTTCCTGAGTTGGCACTTACAAGAGAAGTCCTTTGCTCTAAATTTGAAGTTGGCTTGAACTTAGGCATCAGAGAAAGAATGACAGTCACAAGCAAGCAGAGCTTCAAGGAGATGGTGCAGTCAGCTTGTTAGAGAAGGCAAGCGAGTTCGAGAGAACATTGCTAAGAGGAGAAGCTTGGAGATGGGATAGCCATCCAAGAAGAGTAAGAGTGAGGGTTTCTCTAAGGACACCTCTGTTTCAGGCCCTCCTAGACCTCCACCATCCCGCAGTGGTGATCATCAGAGATTTTCCCGTTGATTGAACTGATCCGCAAGCGCACGGGTCGCCATGTAATACCCCTCGCGCAAGCACAAGGGGTCATATTCCCGAGGGCCAAGGAACTACTATTACTTCCTGTTCATCTATTTCCTAACCTAGAAATTCAATTATCAAGCAATAATTACAAAATGAAGAAAAAAAATGATGGTCGCCGCGCGACAAGCTAAATAGCTAGCACGCGGTTCCCCGGTCGCAAGTGCACAGGTCGTCAAGTAATAGCCTCTCGCGCGAGCACGAGAGGGTCGTATTCACAAGGGCCCCAAGATCTGCTATTACTTCCTCCTAGGTATCACTATCTAGTCTACCAAACCAAGAGTTGAAGTATAAAATACAAATTTGAAAATAAATAAAATAAATACTATAAACAAAATGGACTAAGGCACACCATACAGACGATTTGAAAGACAAGTAGCGATGAGGATTAGAGGCCTCGGGCAAGGATCCCCTCGGGAGAAGAACAAGTTAGAATGGATGAACTTAGGAAATTAAGTGCTAAGTTGGCTAGAGTTGGTCCGCTAGACTTGGATGTCGACTACTCCGGACCCTCCGTAGTGTAGCCCTAATCCAGTACAGGTTCCTCTATCTAGAAGATACCCCTACGATGTCATTGGGAACAGGGAGTCTTGGTTAGGGTTATTCTAATGCTCGCTTTCGGCTAAAACAACCCTAACCTCGTAGGGAGCTACCGGCACCCGGAACCTCCGGTGTACCAGCACATTGAATCCCCCTTCAATCATTGTGTGACCTAATACATGCAAGTATCCCACCATAATATACAATTCAAGAATCAAAACCTACAGAATCCATCCATTGTAGGTTGAACATTAAAACAATAGATTGAAACCAACAAACATGCCAACAATCAATTAAAACTAACAATGATCAGCCATCCATACAAACAAGTTCCTCACCCAAGGTTCACCGGAGCCCGAAGACCTTGGGAGGCTAGTTCCACATCAAAGGAAGAAATACAAGATATAATCAATGAAAATGCTCATAAGAAACTCCCTCAGATGTAGGCTAGAAGGTGAAGACGAAGACTCACCGGATCCGGGCCGATGAGCCCCTTGATGTGTTCCTTGAGTGCTTCCTTCTTCTCCCTTTGAGTTCTTGATCTTCAAATCACCTCTCCAATCCATTGATGGTGAAGAAAACTGATGGAATGATGGTGGAGAATGGTGGAGATGATGGTGGAGAAGAGTGGAGAGGATGGAGGCCAAAAGACACCATAAAGCAAGCCCTAGAAGCCTTAAATAACCAAACAATCATCTCTTCAGCCCGTGCATGTGCGGGCACTGTGCGGGCTGCACAGTGCCTGCACATCCTTCTGTCTGCCTTATGCGGGTGGTGTACGGGCCGCACAGTGCCCGCGCACTGCTATAGTAATGGCGCTACAGTGGAGTTGCTACAGTGAAATCGCTACAGTGAACGGCCTGAAATCCAATCTTTTCTTGCCCGAAACTTGGGGATACATGTGAGCTTCAATATATTCTTCGATGATGCCAAAAGAAGCTCAAACACGCAGTAGATGGTCTTCCGATGTCCTGAAATGATAATTAACAAGAAAAGTGCGTAAAGGGCATCGGAGTCATAGAAAAATGCATGAAAGTGTATCAAATATATATAATAAACGTGATGTATTTAGACACTTATCAGAAATAACTATAATGAAATCCGGGCTACTACTACACACATTTAGCAAACAAGGGAGAATCAAACATGCGAAGGCGTTATTTGGACAACGAATCCCCCTAGGGTTGTCATTAAGCCCTGAATTTAGGATGAAATGTTATGATGGTAGTTGGGTCAAGAGATTCCAAAACTAGGTCACCCCGATGGTCATGGTGATAACCCCTAATCCGGTATGAGTATACGGAAACACCTCCGCCCAAATCCTCACACGATTGCCTTACGCTTAGGGAAATCTCAAATTAGGGTCAAACACAATATCTAGGTTCAACCCTAATGGTTGGACGGGTACAAATACCCGATGGTCATGGTGTATTCGTACATGTATCCCTTCTAAGCCTAGTGTGTCTAGTACAAGGGTGATGGTCACACAATCGAGTACAACCTAGAAGTTGAAATACAGAGTTCTCATGCAAATCAACACATCAAAGTACACAAGGCTTGAACCACAACCTACAATATTCCATAAAAGAAATACAACATCACACAATGCATCAATAAAGATGATTATCCAAATTACAAACAAACAACCCCAAAGTTCATCATGTCCAAATCACAAATAAGTTAGTTCTTCATGAAAGAGGAAAACTCATACAACTCCAAGGAATAACAAAACAAGAAATGAAGCAAGAAATACTCCCTCTACCCTTGGAACCCCATGGATGGATGAAAACCTTGAAAATATGCCTCAATGCCTTGGATTTTCCCTCCAATCTTCTCCTTCGATGTTGCCTCCCTCTTGGTGAAGCTTTGTGCTGTAGATCACCGAAAATCGCCGCCAAAAGGCGTGGGCCGGCGGCCCAAAAGTCTCCAAGCAATCCCCCTCTCAAATGTGCCCTCAAAGCCCTTAAAAACACATTCCAGCGAGTTATGTGGCCTCCCATGCGGGGAGAGAAAGTTTCCAAGAAATCCCGAAAATTGCGTAAGTTGCTACAGTGCCACTACAGTAACCCCTGCTACATTAACTATGCTATAGTAAACCTGCTACAATACCGTATGCGGCCTGCAATGCGCCCGGATGGTAGCCCGTAGAAACCTCCTGACTAAACCGATCTTCAAGTCTTCGTGCTACAATGGTTGCTACAGTGCTCCCGCTCAGAAACAGTGTTTTCGATGCCGATTTCTTCTCTAATTCTGTCATTGATAAGTGCTTGAGTATACATGTTTTACCTACTTGTTTTACATACATTGAGCATCATTTTACCATTGATTATGTCTCATAAAATGTATTTTGGTGTTCTTTTATGCAATTAGGTTGTGGAAGTGTTAAAGGAGGAAAAGGAAGCAAAGATGGGTTATAAAGACGTATTGTTGGGAGCTTTTGTACAACACAAGTGTCAAGGCACAAGAGGGGATCATGCACATGAGGGTGTGTGCCAACTTCCTGAAGAATTCAAGATAATTTGTGTGATGGAAGGGCACAAGGGCAGTCACACCTTCATGTCCCAACTTGTGTGAAGATAGTTAAAGCTCTCAAATGATGATTCGAAGGAGGAGAAGTCTTATAACTCTCCACATGGACGTGTGCCCGACCATGTGGCCTCAAGATAAGAGAGTTTGGATCATGGTTATGAAGAGTACTCTAGCAAAAAAACTGGGCATTACACTGTAGCAGTACTGTAGCGGAATTACTGTTCACGTGACCGCGTCAAAATCCCACGCGACCGCGTGGGAATTCTGCAGCCCACGCGATTGCGTGGGATCTCACGCGGTCGCGTGAAGACACGTGACTGGCGCGATTCAGGCTTATAAATAGCCCTTTTTGCCGATTCTTTTGGTATCTTTTGTGTGGCTTTTGAGAGGCGAAGCGGCTAGGGTTTGAGGAGGAGGTCTTTGCCGAATTGGAGGGCCGTTCTTCACCAACTTTGATAGTTCTTTCCTCCATCATAGCATCGAGGGAGTCATTGGCGACCTAGCTTCGGAGAAGGATCCTTCAAGACGTTGAGCGACCCATCAAGGCTAATCATCACGAATTCAAGGGGGTTTATTTCCATGGTTTACATTGCTTTTCATTGTGTTATGTTTTGCTTTGTAATAAGCCCCATGGAGGGCTAAACCCTAGTAGATACTTGGGCATGTAAACCCTAGGTTTCGATTCATGTATTGACTTTCTTTATGCTTTCTTTTAAATCTGAGTTTATTTGAGTTTCAATCTTGTTTTATCATTGCTTGCATGCCTTATTGATTCGTATGGTTGTTTGGTATGCTTGATTTGTTGCCTTGGTGAGAGAGAGGTCTCCATTAGGGTTGGAACATATAAGATTGAAGAGGGTTGAGAGGGTGAGTCATGAGATAGTGGAGTGTCCCCTTTTCCTTCTGATTAAGTGTTTCCTATCTCCGTATTCCCTAAGATCTATGCAACCATATTTGGTGTGAGGTGTGAGATTGAGAGATTTCTCCGCCGGGACCTTGTAGGGGGTTAGGGATCTTCCGCCTAGAAGTAGGGTTAGATCTAATTTTAGGAATCGGTTTCACTTTTAGGTATCCCTAAAGCTTATTGCGGTCATATGGGGTGTGAGGTGTTGAGATTGAGCGATTTCTCCGCCGGGACCTTGTAGGGGACTAGTATCGGTGCCCTGGAAGCAGGGACTGATTATTCTTGGATTACCTCAACTCATAGAACTCGGTTTAGAAGCATTTAGTTAGTCTTGCACTTCATGATAGAACCTAGGGGGAGCATTGCCCGGGTATCTCATCTTCATTGATTGAGATCTCCCTTTATTTACCCTTCGCCTATTCATCTCTGGTATTAATTTCTATGCACACTAGATCACCACAAAATCACATTGGTCATTAGGCTAGATTGCAGAGAAGAAGTTAGTACTAGTAGCCCTGTTCCCTGTGGATTCGACTACCCTACTCACCAGGGTAATTATTACTTCGACAACCCGTGCACTTGCGGTACACACACGCAAGGGGTGTGTCAGTCATCAAGCTCGCTGGGGCCTCATTGGTACCTGTAACACCAAAGAAACCAATTCAGACCAAAAACGGGGGTCAACTCATATAAAAATACGCAATACATAAGCCCGAATATGAAGAAAATACGTATATTTAGGCGTTTATCACCCGTGCTGATAGTGTTCCTAGTGTCAGAGGCCAAGAGGCTAGTGACAAGTGCAAGAACTGTGGGAAGCCACACAAGGGACAGTGCTTAGCTCCCCGCAAGTACTTCTAGTGTGGTCAGACCGGACATTTAAGATCAGCTTGTCCAGAGCTAGGACGGAGTGGATCAGCACCACCATCTTAGGGTCGTCCTAGTCAGTCCAGAGGTTCGCAGCCAGTGGCATCTACACCAGTCCCTATCAAGTCAGGAGCTGCCAGCAACAGTTCACAGCCCGGTTCCCAGTGACCCAAGACCAGAGCTCAGACCTGAGTCTTTGCCATGACAGAGGAAGAGGCTGAGTGTAGGCCTAATGTGATCACAGGTACACTGTCTATTTTTCAGCATGATGCTTATGCATTGATTGATTCTGGATCCGAGCGTTCTTTTGTTAGAATTGCATTTACATGTCATGTTGATAGCCCTTCTTCTCCCTTAGAGTGTGAGTTGGTGATCCAGACTCCTCTTGGTGAGGAAGTAGTCAGGAGTTTGGTGTATAGAGAGTGTCCTGTGATAGTCTGTGGAGTAGTGTTGGAGGCAGACTTAATTCCTCTAGAGATCAAGGATTTTGACGCCATTCTTGGCATGGATTGGTTGGATAGGCATCATGCTTCAATTGATTGTTTCAAGAAGGAAGTAACTTTTCCCGGATCCTTAGGATCGACAGTAGTGCTGAAGGGTTTGAGAAGGACTCTATCTTCATGTTTGATTTCAGCGTTGGAAACTAGAAGATTGGTAAGCAAGGGTTGTCCTGTGTATATGGCACATGTAATGGATACCAGAGTTCAGGAGCCCGCTTTAGAGGAAATGCCAGTAGTAAGGGAGTTTTCAGATGATTTTCCTGAGGAACTGCCTGGTTTGCCACCAGACAGAGAGATTGACTTTGCTATAGACCTACTACCTAGTACGGCTCCTATTTCTATACCATCCTACCGGATGGCACCAGCAGAGTTGAGAGTGTTGAAGAATCAATTGCAAGATCTCGTGGATAAGGGTTTCATTCGTCCAAGTGTTTCATCTTAGGGTGCGCCAGTTCTCTTTGTGAAGAAGAAAGATGGATCTTTGAGATTATGCATCGACTATAGACAACTGAATAGGGTGACAATCAAGAACAAGTACCCATTGCCGAGGATTGATGATTTGTTTGATCAATTGAAGGATGTTCCAAGGACAGCATTTCGGACCCGTTATGGCCATTATGTGTTTTTGGTGATGCCGTTTGGTTTGACCAATGCCCCTGCAACATTTATGGACTTGATGAACATGGTGTTCAGTCCTTATTTGGACAAGTTTGTGATTGTGTTCATCGATGACATTTTGGTTTATTCACCTTCAGATGAGGATCATGTTGAGCATTTGAGGATTGTCTTGCAAACTCTTCGTGATAAGCAATTATTCGCCAAGTTTTCCAAGTGTGAGTTTTGGCTTTATGAAGTTGGGTTTCTTGGACATATGGTGTCAAGAGAACGTATCTTTGTCGACCCAAAGAAGGTGGAAGCCATTGTTGATTGGGAAAAGCCGAAGAACGTGACCGAAGTTCGAAGTTTTCTTGGACTTGCGGGTTATTATAGGAGATTTGTGGAAGGATTTTCTTCGATTGCCTTGCCATTATCAAAGTTAACTTGCAAAGATATGAAGTTCACTTGAAATGATGAGTGTGAAAAGAGCTTTTAGATGCTGAAGGATCATTTGATATCAGCTCCACTGCTTCTCGACCATGCTTCTAGGCAGCTGAAGCAACATGAGTTGAACTACCCTACCCAGGACTTGGAGTTAGCAGCGGTGGTCTTTGCTTTGAAGATTTGGAGGCATTATCTCTTTGGAGAAAAGTGTCAGATTTTCACAGACCATAAGAGTTTGAAGTATCTCTTTATTCAGAAGGAGTTCAATTTGAGGCAACGGCGATGGTTTGAATTAATCAAGGATTATGATTTGATCATTAATTATCATCCAGGAAAAGCCAATGTGGTAGCTGATGCTTTGAGCAGGAAGTCTACTTTAGTATCCTCTTTGAGAGTGTCCTACCTACAGCTACTTTCAGCAATGAAGAGTTTGAGATTGGAACTTGAGACTGAAGATAGTGGAGCCTTAGTGGCCAGCTTTGTTGTGAGACCTTCACTATTGGAGCGTATTAAGGAACTTCAGAGTAAGGATGAAGAGTTGATGCAAGAAATGCAGAAGTTGCATGCAGGCGAACCTAGTGAGTTCAGATTGAGAGAAGATGGAATTCTAGAGCTTCGAGGACGTGTCTGTGTTCCAGAAGATTCAGAGCTCAGGAAAGCTATCTTGGAAGAAGCTCATTCTTTAGCCTATGCAGTTCATCCTGGAAGTACCAGGATGTATAGAACAATCAAGGAAAGCTATTGGTGGTCAGGGATGAAAAGAGAGATAGCAGAGTTTGTGGCTAAGTGTTTGGTATGCCAACAAGTCAAGGCAGAGCACCAAAACCTTCTGGACTTTTGCAACCTCTTCCAATCCCAGAATGGAAGTGGGATCATATAACCATGCATTTTGTGGTGTATTTACCTAGGACACCTCGTGGTTTTGATGCAGTGTGGGTGATAATGGACAGACTAACTAAGTCAGGACATTTCCTAGCAGTGCATACCAAGTGTTCTTTGGAGAAATTGGCAAAGTTGTACATTGATGAGATAGTGAAGTTGCATGGAGTGCCAGTCTCTATAGTTTCAGATCGAGACCCCAGATTCACATCTCGCTTTTGGCCAAGATTTCAAGAATCTTTGGGTACAACACTAAAGTTCAGCACCGCTTACCACCCTCAGACCGATGGTCAGTCCAAGAGGACCATTAAGACCCTTGAAGACATGTTGAGAGCTTGTGTTATAGATTTCCAAGGGAGTTGGGATCAACACCTAGCTTTGGTGGAATTCGCCTACAACAATAGTTTCCAAGCATGCATTGGTATGTCTCCATATGAAGCTTTGTATGGAAGAATGTGTAGAACCCCTCTTTGTTGGGATGAAGTTGGAGAAAGGAAGCTTCAGAGTGTGGAATTGATAGACTAGACTGTGGAGAAAGTGAAAGTGATTAAAGACAGACTGAAAGCAGCCCAAGATCGTCAAAAGAGCTATACTGACAACCGCAAAAGATTCTTGGAGTTTGAGGTTGGGGATAGAGTGTTCTTGAAAATCTCTCCATGGAAAAGGGTAATTCGGTTTCGAGGTAGGGGAAAGTTGAATCCCTGGTATATTGGTCCATTTTTTATCCTAGAGAGGATTGGACCGGTAGTATATCGATTAGAGTTACCGATTGAGTTGGAGAAGATTCACAACATGTTCCATGTGTCCATGTTAAAGAAGTATATCCCCGACCCATCTCATTGTCTTGAAGCGCCACTAGTTGAGTTGAGAGAAGACTTAAATTTTGAAGTGCAACCCGTGATCATTCTTGATCGCCAAGAGAAGATACTTCGACACAAGGTCATTCCAATAGTGAAACTGCTTTGGAGGAATGACATGGTAGAAGAGGTTACTTGGGAGCCAGAGGTTTTGATGTCGAGCAAATACCCTCATTTTTTTGAATTTAGAGGTATGTGAAATTTCGAGGTCGAAATTTCTGTAAGGGGGGTAGGATGTGGAGTTCGATCTCTTTGCCCTTGTTTGTTGTTTCGCTTGTCTTAAGTGTTTTCGTCATTTTCCCTTTTAGTTTTCTTTGATTTTTCTTGTTGAGCCTTTAGGGTTGATTCCCGAGTGTTTGAGAGATTTTTTGAGAGTGTTTGGAGGAGTTTAGAGAGGGTGTGGGCTGTGCACAGGATGCACAAAGTTGCGTGGGGCTGTGCGGGGCTACACAGAGGCCGCACACCCCAGGCAGAGGGGTGTGCGGCTGGTGTGTAGGGCTGCACACCACCCGCACACCCTTCTGCCTGTGGTGTGCGGCTGGTGTGCGGGGCCGCGCATAGCCCGCACACCGGCTCGAGTTTGCTTATATAAACCCATTCTTAGCTTCTTTTTCTTCATTTCTTCTCTTCCAAACTTCTCTATCTCCTTATCCTCTCTTCCTCCATCATCTCTTGAGAAGGCTGGCTTAGAGGAGGTTTTAGAGCTTGAAACTTGGTTCTTCAAGTTGCTCATCCTTAAGATCACGGTAAGCTCCAATCTTATGTCCCTTCTTCCTTGTTCTTTGATGATGATGGTTAGGGTTGTTTGTGAACCCTTATGAGAGCATGATTGCTATTTCTTTTTCTTTCTCTTTGATGGAAAATCTTGTGAGGACTGATTGTATTGAGTTATATGGCCTTGAACTCATGAAATCCTTGAACCTTCTTAACCCCAATCCCGGAATTACTGTAGCGCCGAGCATGTTAGGTCATTCTTGCTTTCTTTGTTAGTTTTATGAGTTGTGAGAGGTCTTCTTCTTGCTAGAACTCTTTGCTATGGTGTTTAGCAAACCCTAGAAGCAACCATTCTCCATTTTGAGCACTCTTTCTTCATCATAGTTAATCAAGTGTTTGATGATGTTCAGTTGCTTGTTTTGGTTGTTTAATGGCTTCTAGGAGGTGAGGCTTCAAGTAGTGGCAAAGAGCCGGTGGAGAAGTGACCTCGAGGCGTTTACTCTCCAAGTTTGTGAGTGGGAATTTACCGAAGTTGAACTATAATTCATGCATGATATTTCTTGACATTTACTTGCATGTTTTGAGTTATATGCTCCTTATTGCTAAACTTCTTCAAAAACCTGAATTTATGTTTAGAATCATGATGATTCATGAGATTGGATTATTTCTTGAATTCTTGCAAAGTGTATATAAGTTGCTTATGATTTGAAACTCTATGTTCAAAATACATGTTTTAAGCTATGTGTTTTCAAGAGAATTGATGTTCTCATCATGATGAACAAAGGCATATGAAAACAAGTTGAATTTCATGTTATTAATGCAATGGTCAAAGTGTATTTTCGAAAGAAACCTCTATATGATACTTTTGATGAAAATGGTTTCATTATTAATGTTTTGATCAAATTGATCACCCTTGGGGTGAGAATTACCATTGTGAACACTTGTTGTCTCTTATTGACAATTATACTATCATGATGTATATATTGAGCCTACGGGCTGAGTTATTGTTTAAATTCTTTGTTGGTGACATGGGAGCCGAGCTCCAGAACTTGCTATAGTAAGAAGTGGATGGTTTCCACGGGCCGACCTATATAGAGGTGGCGTGGAATACTGTCAAAAACGGTTATGCCATGTCAGGTGGAAGCGTAGATACTTGACATGGATATAGTTGGGTTGTTCAGAGTCACCACACGAACTTCCCAACGACCAATGGCAAGATAAGCGAATCTTGGTATCTTCAGACCTAACCAAGGCAATGGTTAGTGACGGAGGGTTTTGAGGCCATTCTGGACATTATTGTTTATTTGTGAATGTTGAATTACTTGTTTCCAAGTATCTTGATATTTGAAACTATCAATAAGAATTGTGCTTATACTAGGTCCAGGATGGCATGTGTTTTCTTGTTGATTTCCAAGAAACTCTATTTGTATTTCAATGAGAAAAGCTATGTTCTTATGAGATATTTGTTAATCAAACCATGTTTCATTCTTGTTGAGTATTGAAGTGCTTTCATGATGTTTTAGTTCGATTTGATCATGCTTAAACTAGTCTCATGACTAACTCCTCACTGAGTAACCTAGTTACTCACCCCCCCTTTCTTCCTCCCAGGTGATAGCACAACACAGAGTTGAAGTCGTGAAGTGCTTGGCTAGAATCGTCATTGTCTTCTCATTTTGATTGGTGTATGTTATTATGTCTTTGCATGTATTATCAAGGATCCACTATGTATTTGTGAACCCTATCATGTTTCTCCATATTCATAGCACTTTGTATGTTGGTCGAGTCTATGTTTTGTATGAGGAGTGTATCCTTGTCATGAGTATCAGTGTGTGGTACCTTGTTAAGTAATATAAGTACTTGATGTTGAGTTATGTATTGTGATTATAGATGTATTGTACAGGGAACAGGTTAGCCTTACGGCCTCCTAGGATTGAGGCAGTGTTGGACCTACCCTGGGTTGTCGTGGCGTTATGTTGTGCTCAGGACCTGCGGGTCGGGGTGTGACACTATGCAGCCCCGCACACAAGCTGCACAGGCCAAAAAAATGGCCTGGGCGGGCTATATACAGCCCGCACACCCCCTGTGCGGCCTGTACATGGCCCGAACCCCATTTAAACCCCTCAAAGCTCGACCTAAAACCCTCGGCAAGCCTCACCAACTCAAAACAAAGAGGAACTCACCCAAAACTACAAGTAATTAAACAAGGAACGATCGAAAAACACCGATCTACACAAGAGGGAAAACCCCGAAATACTACACTTCATGACATTTTCGTGTGCCTTCCATACTTTTGCAAGAGACATCGGATGCTTCAATAAAGTTGGCTAGCACTTTTTTCCACTGAGGTGCATCCTCTTCAAGTATCTCATCCTTTTGAAATTGCTCTTGAGGTGCTTCCCAATGTTGTCCATCATTATTCCAAAAAAAATTTGGGTAGCTCCTATCATTTGGATGATATGTGCTGTGTAGCATGGATTGCTTTGTTGTTGTGAATCAATAATTCTATCAACCTTTTTACTCAAAGCTTCAACTTGAAAATATAGCTCAATGACAGGATCAATCTTCATTTAGGCTCCTTGCAAGAAAAAGTAAGACAAAACAAAAGAAAACAAATAAGAATGATGAAAGAATAAGAAAGGATAAAATAGAATGAATGATGAATAGATAAAATATCAAAGTACAAATGTCTCTAAAATGCATGTGTACCCCACAAGTGCACGGGTTATCGAAGTAATAAAATAACTTGGTGAGTGGGTAGTCGTATCCACAGGGAATAGTGTTCAGAAACAAATGTTATCGCTATTTAGCTATGAAGGGAATCGATGATGAGAGAGAAATATAGATATATATATGTAAAAGAAAATAAAAGAGCACAAGAAGAATAATGAGGGTAGGAGAGGTAATCGATATAAAGATGGGGTACCCGGACAGAGCTCCCCTAGTACTAATGCTTCTAGTGCAAAACTATTATTATACCCTCTAATTGATGTTTAATAAGTCGAGGATATCCTTAAACAGACAGTTCCAAATCTAAGGTCAACCGTGACTAACCCTAACACTATGGCCCAGCATTAGGTTTCATTATGACCCCTGACTCTCGTTGACCCGTCAACTAAGCCCTAGGGGAGTTCATCTTCCCAAGCCTCACACTACGTGGGATTGCTTTAAGTTCTAGGGATTCCTAGTGATAAACCCTGTTTCTATGTATAACTCTAACACTTTGGTCTAGGTGAAAGAACCATAGCCTCAATAAAACCCTACTATTAGGATTCACTACGACCCTTCACTCTGTTGCTCGCGCAACTAAGCCCCAGGGAGTTTATCTCCTAGCACCTAGTTCTATTTCGACCGCTAAGAACTCTTGGAACACGGAGGTAGGGAGAATCACGCCGGAGGAGAAAGGGGACGTTTTGCTACCTCATGACTCACCCTCTCGACCCTCTCCAATCTTAAGTATTCTAACCCTATAGGAGTTGTCACACCTCCAAAGGATAACCTAGACAATTCTCAACCCTAGTGTCATGGCTAAGGGAAAATCAATACAATTAACATGCAAGATTGGAACTCAATTAAAAGCATCAAATTAAGAAAGAATAATAAAAGTCATAGAAACAATATCATCCTAGGGTTTACAAGTCCGAATACCCACTAGGGTTTAGCTCTCCATGGAGCAATACAAAATCAATAATAAGTTTAAAAACATATGCATAAAAACCATAAAGAAAACCACCTTATAGATCATATCGATGGTCTTGTGGAGCCGCGTGTCTTCTCCAACGAATCCCTTGTCAAGCCTAGGGCACACCTCGCCAAATCGATGTTGACAAAAGCTCCTACAATAGCTATCTTCTAATGGATGTCAATGCCAATGCCGTATAATTGCCTCCAAAGACCTCCAAGAACTTCTCCAAACCCTAGCCGAACGCCCCCAAAAAGATAGGCAAGAGATAGAAGGGAGCGTCCCCAAGTATATCTGAAAACGGGCTATTTATAAGCTGAAATCGCGGTTCCACATGCCCCTATGGATTTTCCACACGGGCCTGCAGAATTTCCACATGCCCGTGTGGATTCTCTATTTTGCTGATTTCCCGCAAACTATGAACAGTAACTTGCTGCATTGTTTTTGCTACAGTAATTCGCTGTAGTGTTGCTACAGTGATCTTACCGAAATGCTCCCGAATTGATCGTTTTTCATCGAGGTCATTGAATTGGGCACACAATCAACGGTAGATCATGTCGATTACTTCATTTCTCTTCATTGGCAAAGTTCTCCAATGCTACACAAGTTAGACTTTTATGAATGTGACTGCCCTTTTGCCCCTCCAATGGAGGTTGGCACACACCAACAAGTCTAGACTCGTGCCTTGTTCCTTGCTTGGTCTGAGAACTCCTTAACAATGGCGAACATAACCTATTCTTGCTTCTTTTCTCCTTTATTCGTCTCCACAACCCTATATGCACAAAAGAACACAAATACACACACTTTAGTGATAAAATCTAATAAAAGTAATGCTCAATGTAAGACAATAACACTTCGCATTATTATAACACGACCACTTATCAACCCCCAGTGCGCATCTTTTCGCCTTCTCGAGGCCAAGACACACTTGAGCACCTCGAGACTGCTGTGGATGTATTATAGACAGAGGTAGCCAATGTCTGGGCTACCCAGATTGTGCACCACTCCGAGGTCATGGCACAATTTCATAGCCTCTAGCAGCTACTTGCGTAGGCTATGACCTTCCCATTCGTCATTCAGACTCGAGCTTCTACTCCACCACGTTCACTTTCTCCACGCGCCATCAGCTGAGGCAACGTAGTTTACTTTAGTTTTTGTCATTTTGTACTTTTATTTCATATTTTGGACTTGTAGCACTCAGAAAGGACTTTCCTTCTGAGTTTATCTCTTATGTTCCTTGTATTTTTCCTCGAGTTGTATTCCATTTCTATATCTTTATATACTCGAGTTTTATTTTGTTATTCTTGAGCTACATTGAACGCCTTGTGTGTGTGTGTGCAGATGGTCTTGGATGTTTGGAATTTGAGGAATCGTCATAGGGACGGTCATGGGACCGTGTGTGCTTCACAACCCATTGAGACTCAAATCTCAATGAATATAGCCCCATCGAACGCAACACTTGGAGTTCAAGGGAGTAATGTTTCAATTGCCCACTCCCACATTAATTATTTTCAGTGTTATACTTTTTATTGTGCTTGCATGCGTACATTGGGGACAATGTACATCTTAAGTGTGGGGGGAGTTCACATTGCACACACGCTTACTTGTCCGTTCAATTGCTTATGCTCATGTAGCCCGTGGCGGTTCACCTTAGTTGCAATGCTTGAATTCTTAGAGTTTAGGAGAATTTTTAACATTGTATCCTATCATGCTCTAGTTTTACTTGAATTTTAGGGAATTTTTTCTTGATTATCTCTTATTACACTACTCACTCTTGAAATCTTTTGGAAACTCAAGCTTGATGCTTAAGGACTAGTTTAGCATTGTCTTTAGTAAGTATTTAAGTTCTATATTGATGAAAAAAAAATAGTGAGATCGTGAATATTTGTTAGTTTTATTTGTGCATTTGGGGTGGAAAAAGATACCTCCTATGAAATATGTAGCTACTCTCATAAGTCGGATACAAGTTATGCCCTAATGAGAGAAAAAGCTATCTCATGGGAAGCGTGAAAGCTACTACCCCGGTAGAAAGAGCTACCTCCTTGAAAGTTTGAAAGCCACCTTTGGCGGCCGCCTAGGAAAGGGCTACCTTAGAAGTTGTGTGAAGCTATTACCTCCTTACATTGTGTATATAAATAAGTCCTTGTAACAAGAGTTTAAGGAGTACCTTTTGGGTTATTTTGAGTGAGTTCGCACACACTTACACATTTTCGAGTTATTGTCCTTTTTTATTCAAGTTTTTAGCTAGAGTAATGATAACCTTATGCAATGTTTTGATTTCCCCTTACTTGTAGAATGCTTCTTTTGCACACTTTTGGTGAACCTAAGGCCGAGCACTTTCAATTGTTCTTCCCAGCTACTTTAATGTTTTTAGTTTTGCTTGAGAACAATCAAAGCTTAAGTGTGGGGTAGTTTGATAAGTTAGGTCATGCTCGCCATTGTTGGGGAGTTCTCGGAACAAGCAAGCAACAAGGCACGAGCCTAGACTTGTGAGTGTGTGCAACCTCCTTTGGAGGGACACAAAGGCAGTCACATTCACAATAAGTCTAACTCGTGTAGCCTAGGAGAACTTTACCAATGAGGATAATTGAAGCAATCGACATGATCTACCGTTGATTATGTGCCCAATTCAACGTCCTCGATGAAGAAAGATGGAATCGAGAGCATTTGATGCGTGAGTATTATAGCAGTAATGTAGGAAATCACAGTAGCAATTACTGTAGTATTTTACTGTTCACTACATGCCAGAATTCAGAATTCAGAAAATCCACATGGACGTGTGGAAATTCCACACAGCCGTGTGAAATCCCGATTTCAACCGATTTTCAAGGCCCAACTCAGACTATTTAAAGGCATTTTTGGGGAATTTTTCATGGTCCTTTTCGCCTATTCTCGTGAGGGTCATGGCTAGGGTTTGGAGAGGACTTTTGTGGAGGATTGGAGCACGTCATCGGCATCGACATTGAACTCGTCAGAAGATAGTTAATGGGGGAGCTTTTGTCGGCACCGATCCAGCAAGGTGTGCCCTAAGCTTGACAACGAGCTTGGTGGAGAGACGAATCGGCCGCACAAGACCACAGTCATGCTACACAAGGGGGTTTTCATCTATGTTTTTGATTTGTGTTTATTCATATGCATTGATGGATTTGTATAGCTCCATGAGGACCTAAACCCCTTGTGGGTATTCGGACTTGTAAACCCTAGGATGATTATGCTTCTATGACATGTTATTATGCTTTTTTATTGGTGAATTTAATGGAGTTGCAATCCTAATTGCATATTGTATTAGTTTTCCCTTAGCCGTAACACTAGGGTTGAGAATCGTCTAGGTTACTCTAAGAAGATGTGACAACTCCTATAGGGTTAGACTACTTGAGATTGGAGAGGGTCGAGAGGGTGAGTCATGAGGTAGTGAAACACCCCCTTTCCCCTCTGGTGACATTTTCCCTATCTCCATGTTCCAAGAGTTCTTAGCGGTCGAAGTAGAGTGAAGTGCTAGGAGACAAACTCCTTTGGGCTTAGTTGCGCGAGCAACAGAGTGAAGGGTTGTAGTGCATCCTAGTGCTGAGGCTTAACTAAGACTAGGGAATCCCTAGAACTTAAAGCAATCCCACATAGTGTGAGGCTTAGGAAGACGGACTCCCCTAGGACTTAGTTGACAGGTCAACGAGAGTTAAGGGTCGTACTGAAACTTAAGGACGGGTCATAATGTTGGGATTAGTCATGGTTGAACTTAGGTTTGGCACCGTGTGCTTTAGGATGTCCTCGACTCATTAAGCATTAATAGGAGTGTATAATAGTATTGTCTTGCACTAGAAGCACTAATCCTAGGGGTAGCTTGTCCGGGTATCCTCTTGTCTCACTTTTTGATTGTCCTTCTCTCACTTTTTGCTTGCACTCTCCTGTCTTCCATACTTCTCTTTTATTTTCTTATTTATTTTAATTACTCTTGCATACACACACTGATTCTATTTTCATTCTCTGTACATCGCACCAGCTAATTAGTAAACACTCGTGTCTTTGATCCCTACTCCTTGTGGATTCGACTACTTTCTCATCAGGGTACTCTTATTATTGTGACAACCCATGCACTTTTGGGCCCCTGTCAACAGTGATTATCAGGCGATGGGGATATAAGAGTGATAAGTGCTCGTGAATAAGTAATACAAAGTATTCTTTTATTACATTCAGTATTACTTTTCTTAGGTTCTATCATTATTTTGTGTGTGTTTGTGTTCTTTTGTGCATGTAGGGTTGTGGAGAAAGGTTCAAGAGAAAAGAGCAAAATTAAGTCATGTTCGCATTTGTGGGGGCTTTCTTGGACCAAACAAGGATCAAGGCACGGATTCTAGATTAGTGGGTGTGTGCCAACCTCTAATGCGCTCAAAGGATTCTATAACTTGAAGGGGCACAAAGGCAGTCACACCCATGATGTCTAACTCGCGTAACATTGAAAAACTTCATCAATGTGTTGAAAGCAAGAAGCGACATGATCTACCGTGTGTTGTGTGACCAACTTAGTGGCCTCGATGGAGAAATGAAGTTGGGAGCATTTTGGCACAAGTACTATAGCAATTTACTGTAGTAAACATTGTATCGATTCACTGTTACAAGTTGATGTTCACATCGCACAGAAATTCAAAATTCCAAAGAATCCACACGGGCTTCTTGACCTATCTTTCACACAACTTTGACATCGACATCGACATACTTTGCAAGATAGCTAGTGGGGGAACTTTCATCGGTATTGATTCGACGAGGTATGCCGTAGACTTGACAAGGGATTCATTGGAGAAGATGAAGCTTCTTCATAAGACTATCAGCATGGACCACAAGGGGGTTTTCTTCATGTTTTCTATGCCTATTGATATAAACACCTTGTTGATTTTGTATAGCTCCATGGAGAGCTAAACCCCTAGTTGATATTCGCACTTCTAAACCTTAGGATGACATTGTTTCTATGACTTTTATTATGCTTTCTAAATTGATGGTTTAATTGAGTTCCAATCGTGCATGATAATTGCATTGACTTTTCCTTAGACGCATCACTAGGGTTGAGAGTTATCTAGGTTATCCTTTGAAGGTGTGACAATGATAAGTGCTTGTGTTATAGTAACGCGAAGCGTTATTATCTTACAATGAACATATCTTTTGTCAGATTTTATAACTAAATAGTGTGCATTTGTGTATTCTTATGCATTGTAGGTTTGTGGAGCTAATTTGTGAAAACACTGTAGCAAACTACTGTTCACTTTCGGCCGAATTTCAGAATTCCAGAGAATTCACACGAGCGTGTGGAATTAACACACGGCCGTGTGAATCAATTTTTTAGCAAACAGAAACTTCACACGCCCGTGTGTTAATTCCACATGGCTGTGTGAAGTCCCGATAAGTTCAAAAATTAAAGCCGCACTCAGCATTATAAAAGCTCAATTTGGAGACTTTTGAGATATATTTTGACCTATCTTTCTCCCCAACCTTTGGAGAGTGCGGCTAGGATTTCAGAGAGGACTTTGTGGACGATTGAAACGCGTCATCGGCATCGACATTGATGTTCGATGGCCGCACAAGACCACGGCCACACCATACGAAAGGGGGTTTTCATCAATGCTTTTGTTTTGTACTTTCTTTCATATTTTGATTAGCATGTATAGCTCCATGAGGAACTAAACCCCTCGTGGGTATTCGGACTTGTAAACCCTAGGATTATTATGTTTCTATGACATTGTTATTATGCTTTTCCATTATTGATGAATAAATTCGAGTTTCAATTTTAATTATCTTGTACTATTGTTTTCTCTTAGCCTTGACACTAAGGATTGAGAACAATCTAGGTTATCCTTTGGAGGTGTGACAACTCCTATAGGGTTAGACTACTTAAGATTGAAGAACGTTGAGAGGGAGAGTTGTGAGGTAGCGATGTATCCCCTTTCCCTTCCGATGTGATTTCTCCCTACCTCAGTTTCCTTGATTTATTAGCGGTCGAAATAAAGTGAAGTGCTAGGTAGAAAAACTCCCCTGGGGCTTAGTTGCGCAAGTGATAGAGTGAAGGGTTGACGTGAATCCTACGCACTGGGGCTTAATTTAGACTAGGGTTCTTTCACCTGGACCAAAGGGTTAGAAATGTACATAGGAACATGTTTTATCACTAGGAATCCCTAAAGCTTAAAGCAATCCCACGTAGTGTTAGGCTTAGGTAGAAATACCCCCTGGGGCTTAGGTAGCAATCCCACGTAGTGTTAGTCACGGTTGAGCTTAGGTTTAGGACCGTGTGTTTAAGGATATCCTCGACTTAATTAACATCAATAGGAAAGTATAATAGCATAGTCTTGCACTAGAAGCATAAGTCCTCGAGGTAACTTGTCCGGATACCCTATTTTATTCATTGCTAGTCTTTCTCCTTCTACCTTTACTTGCACTCTCTTGTCTCCCATCTCCTTATTTACTTTCTTTTCTTTTATTTTAATTGATTCCATAATTCTCTCATCAAACTGATTATCACTTTTTTTACACTGCATAACTAAATAGCGAATTCTTGTGTTCCAAATCCCTATTCCCTGTGGATTTGACTACCCACTCACTAGGGTAATTTTATTACTTCGACAAGCTCGTGCACTTGCAGGGCACATGCAAGAGCTTGTGTCAAGTTTTTGGCGCCGTTGCCGGGGAATAGGCGTATTTTTAATACTTGTTTTTTCTGCTTTAGTTATTCACTTCGTTTTCTATTTCACACTTTCTTTATCTATCATTGTTCTTATTTTTCTTTTCTTTGTGTTGGCTTCAGGGTTATGACCTGCGGGAATCCTTCGATTCTTGTTGAAGGAGACCCAGACATTGGTAGAAGAATGCACCGTAAAGGGAAAGAGCTTGTGGAAGAACAACCCAAGCAAGCCAGCAGAGATTCAGAAGGATCAGAAGCAATGGCAGAACAAAAGGATCAACAAAGGACGTTGTCCGAGTTTGCTAGACCTACGGTAATGGGGACCCAATCTAGCATTGTGAGGCCCCCAATCACCGCAAAAAACTTTGAGTTGAAGCCGTCGTTCATTCAAATGTTGCAACAGTCCGCATAGTTTAATGGGTTGGCCGATGAAGATCCTAACAACCATCTTGAGAACTTTCTTGAAGTGTGCGACATGTCGAAGATCAATGAAGTAACGGACATTGAAGTGTCACAATTAGATTGAGAGCCTTCCCATTTTCATTGAAGGGAAAAGCAAGACATTGGCTACATTCATTACCGAGAGCATCTATTACTACATGGGAGGAGATGGCCGAGGCGTTCTTGGCTAGGTACTTCCCTCCGGGAAAATCAGCGAGGCTCCAGAATGAGATCTCATCCTTCATGCAAATGGAATTGGAGTCTCTACTCGAGACATGGGATAGGTTCAAGGAGCTCCTTCGTAAGTGCTCGCAACATGGATTCCCCGAGTGGATTATCATTCATACTTTCTACAATGAGTTGAATCCAAGTACTAAGTAACTTCTAGATGCGGTGGAAGGAGGAACTCTAGGAAGCAAGACTCCCGGTGAAGCCCGGCACCTTATTGAAGAGAATGCTATGAATAGCTATCAATGGAACACAAGGGACTGAAAGAAGGTGGCGGAATTCATGAGGTTGATGCAGTTACATCTTTTGCGGCACAAGTGGAATCATTGAGTAAGAAGTTGGATGTTCTAACTTCACCAAGAGTTGCAGCCATTACTACTTGTAATTGATGTGGGGGAGGTTACGCATTGAATGACTGTTCGATTGCTATTGGAGGCACAAGTACGGTAGAACATGCTGATTTTGTGGGCAATACATACAGAGGACAAGGCCAAGGCAACCCGTATAGTTGTACTTATAACCGGGGGTAGAAGAACCACCCAAATTTCTCATGGAGCAATCAAGGGCAGTCACAACAGAGGAATAACACACCACCGGGATTTCAAGGCCAACAAGCACCAAATTTAGAAGACCGAGTGACCAGGCTAGAAGTGAAGATGACCGATCTTGAGAAAGCCCTCACGAGGTTTATTGCTTCGTCGGATGCTAGGTTCCAATCGGTGGAAGCTACAATTCGTAATTACACCGCTTCCCTACACAACTTGGAGAATCAAGTGGGGTAAATTATGAAGACATTGGCGGAAAGACCTCAAGGTAGTTTGCCTAGTAATACGGAGACCAATCCAAAGGAGCAATTGAAGGCAATCACCTTGAGGATTGGAAAAGTGGTCGAGAGAAATCTCCCTCTAGAGAAGACATAAGAGACACCCGAGGTCATGGAGATAGAGGAAGGGACGACAAAGGAGAAAGAGGTGGCATTCCCACCCTACAAGCCAAGGATCCCCTATCCTTGACGATTGAAGAATGACCAAGAGAACGAACAATACAAGAAATTTCTGGGAATTTTCAAGCAGTTGCACATAAACATACCATTCGTGGAAGCATTGGCCCAAATGCCCAAGTACGCGAAGTTCTTGAAGGACCTCTTGACCAATAAGAGGAAATTGGAGGAGAGTGCATCTGTGGTCCTTGATGCCAATTACTCGGCCGTATTGCAAAAGAACATGCCGAGCAAGAGAAAAGATCCCGGGAGTTTCATAATACCATGCAACATTGGCAACTTAGGTGAAGAGATGCCATTGCCCGACTCGGGGGCAAGCATCAATGTCATGCCCTACACGCTCTTCCAAAAGCTAGGCTTGGGCGAGCCTAGACCCACTCGGATGACACTTCAACTCACAGACCGATCGGTGAGGCATCCGAGGGGAATTGTGGAAGACGTTTTGGTGAAAGTCGACAAATACATATTTCCTGTTGACTTCTTGGTTTTAGATGTCGATGAGGATGTCGAGGTTCCATTGATCCTTGGAAGGCCGTTTTTGTGCACTTCTAAGGCTTTGATTGACATGGACGGCGGGGAGCTTACATTGCGAGTGGGAGAAGACAAGCTTACATACCGCCTCGCCGAAGCCATGAGACACTCTCTCGACTTTGATGATACGTTATATTTTCTTCACACCACCGATGAACTAATTGATGATTATGTGCAGGAAATATTAAACCCGGATCCATATGAAGGGTGGCCGGACCAAGACATGGAGATTGAAGAAGAAGTACTTTCCCTTGGTCTATTCAAGAACGACTTCAAGCTAGAAACAGAGCATATGAAGAAGATGCTTCGGAGGATGAAGTGGTCAAAAAGACGTCACAAGAAGAAGACCAACAAAAAGGGGGATGAGCATTCAAGGAGTAAGGGTGTTTCACCCTTTTGTGGTAACAAACTTAACTCCACCTCTACTCTACAAAGATTATGTAATGCATGCTTTCAGGTTGTAGGGAAGAGGGCTACCTCCATTCATGAACCTCCATAAGGTAAGACAGGTACGTCAAGCTAAGTGACGTTAAACAAGCGCTTCTTGGGAGGCAACCCAAGGGTTTTACAACTTTTCTAGGATCTAGTTTAGTTTTAGCATGAATAAAAGTCTTAGTTTGGTGTCCTAATATTTTTTAGTGTATATGATGCGACTTTTCTATGGATTGTTGATATTGTCGTGTACCTAAACGATAATTGATGAAGTCTGAGTTAGTTGAGCATGTTTTCCAAAGTATCTGGTTGTGTTTTAATGGTTTTCATAGGCTCTACATATCGTGTGGATGCCCCTGTGAGAAACCCTGTGTTACGGCACACGGCCGCGTGGAATTTCCACACGGCCGTGTGAAAACCCTGCAGAGACACCCCTTTCTTCCCGAGAATACACAAGGGCGTGTGACTGCCCTTGTGAAGTGCTTGTGCATGGCACACGGCCGTGTGGATATTTCACACGGCCGTGTGAAATACTTAGGGTTTCTTGGGTAAGTAAGAGAGACCACAGGGGCATGTGAGGTGCCCCTGTGGCCGGCCTTCTGTTCTTGACCAGGTTGGGCGCACGGCCGTGTGGAATTTCCACACAGCCGTGTGAAGTTTTTCAGAGACCTTCGGTAACTCCCCGAGAATCCACAGGGCCGTGTACCAACCCTTGTGGAACTCCCCTGTGAAGAGACACGACCGTGTGGAGTAGTCTAGAGAGTGACCATAGTGCACACAGGGGCGTGTGTGAGCCCCTGTGAACCCTAATTTCAAAGGCACACATCCGTGTGGAATTTCCACACGGCCGTGTGAATTCCCAGAACTTCAAAAGCCTCGCGTTTTCCTTTAGATTTCACTCATGCCTCTTTCATTTTCCACTCCAAAACACTCTCCGACCTTCTCTTTCACTTCCCCAACCGTCTCCGAAGTCCTTTGAGTCTTCTTTTCGAGTTTTCTGGCCGATTTCGAGGTTTTCTTCATTCACTCCGACGGTAAGAACTTCAAGCCCTTTTTCTTCATCAAAACTTGATTCAATTCATTCTTTTCAATTATTTCGCTTATTTCGAGTGATTATAATGCATATAAACATATTTATAATGAGATTAGAATGAATTGTGATGTAAATTTGAAATTTTAAGACCCACGGCTGGGAGACTCTGTCCGGCAGAAGCTCCACATAGGCATGTGGAATTAACACACGGCCGTGTAGATTTCTGCAGATTGTGTTTTTGAACTGCTTTTTGACCGTTTTCTTTTGCAACTTTGCAGAGATGACTTCCAGGTCTAAGAAATCGGCAGGGAAGCGACCACGGGAGCCCACCCCACCTCCCAAGCAGTTGGACTTTGATATACCGGAGCACAGGGAAAGATTTAAGAAGTTATCAGCGCTCCGCTTTGAACAGTCACGCTACCTAGATTTGAGCACATTGAGAGAGATACAGGGGGGCGACGCTGTAGCTACCGAGGTTGAGGGGCTACTAGCAGTTGGTAGTTGGGACCTTTTACTGTCTATCAAAGAGCTAGCGACTCGAGCACTCACACTCGAGGTTTTATCGACCTTTGAGTTCGATCGAGGGTACGACAGCTTTACACATGGCGAGACGATCCAGTTTCGTGCCCTCGGTCGACACTTCAGCCTGAGTATCACCCAGTTCTTGATTTTGATGGACCTTTACGATCAGTTATTTACCGAGACAGAGTACGGGTTACTGCCCACAGATTACCCAGGGACCCTGACACCTAAGAGCGTCTATAGGTCGTTGTGCGGGGACGGGCACCACGAGCTGGGGGTTTTGAAAGCGACATTTCTCTCCCAGCTAGTGTACAGGTACATCCATGCTATATTGAACAGCTCTTTGAGTGGCAGAGGGGACAGCACAGGGGTGCTGAGTAGATAGGAGCTGCTCTACTTACACTCCATGCTACAGAGCGAGCCACTCCATCTGGGCTCGTTCTAGCTGAGTACATGTGCCGCCAGCGCTAGTACCCCAGGGTTGGAGTTATTTTTGCAGGCCCCTACATCACACGCCTCATCATAGGCTTGGGACTCAGAGATTGGGTATGCGGGGCCGAGAAGGTTGCTACACCAGCTCCACTTACTAGAGATACATTGAGACTGATGAGTATGATCCGCAAATCAGGGCCAGGAGTATATACCATGATCATACCCCAGTCAGATCAGGCCGAGGGGTCACAGGCAACGATAGAGCCACCTCCAGCAGATACAGAGGCACAGGCACCACCCACAACAACCGAGCCACCTCCGGTGCGCATGTTCTCGTCTTCTCGAGGCCAGGATAGACTGGAGCACCTCAAGAGTGCCGTGGGTGTCCTTCAGACTGAGGTGGCCGAGGTCAGGGCCACTCAAACCACACAGCATCAGGAGGTGATGGCCCAGCTCCAGAGATTACAACAGATATTTGAGCAAGCCATTACCTCCCCTTTTGTAGTCCGATCTCGGGCCCCTACTCCACCACCGTCCCTAGCCCCATCAGTAGTAGATCTACCTACAGATCCACCAGCAGCACCACCACCACCAGAGGATCCACAGCAGGACACCGACGCTGAGGCGTCGTAGTTTTATTTTCATTTTTTCTATTGCACTTTTATTTTCATATTCTGTTGGACTTGTAGTACCCAGAAAGGACTCTTCTTCTAGGTTTGCTTTTATTTTTCGTTTATTTTTATTTTTTTCTCGAGTTGTATTTCATTTTCGTATCTTTATATACTCGAGCTTTGTTTTTGTTTTTCTTGAGCTATACTGAACCCTTGGTATGTGTGCAGATGGTCTTGGATTTAAGGAATTTGAGGAATAGTTATAGGCACGGTAATGAAACCGTGTGTGCTCCACAAAACCATTGAGACTCAACTCTCAATGAACCTAGCTCCATCAAACGTAACACTTGGAGTTCAGGAGAGTAATGTTTCAATTGCCTACTTCCACATTAATTTTTTTTCATTGTTTTCTTTTTTATTGTGCTTGCATGAGTACATTGGGGACAATGTACATCTTAAGTGTGGGGTGATTCACATTGCACACACCTTTACTTGCACGTTCAATTGCTCATGCTCATGTAGCCTATGGCGGTTCAACTTAGTTGCAACGTTTGTATTCCTAGAGTTTAGGAGAATTTTTAACATTGTATCTTATAATGCTCTAGTTTCTACTTGAATTTTTAGGGAATTTTTGCTCGATTATCTTATATTGCACAACTTACTCTTGGAATATTTTGGAAACTCAATCTTGAAGTTTTTAAGGACAAGTTTATCATCGTTCTTAGTTTTACTTTGGAAAATGCATATAAAAAAATGGAAAAGAGAAAAAGAAAAAAATATATGAGTTTGTAAATAGTTGCTTTGTTTTATGTATGCATTTGAGGTGGAAAGAGCTACCACCCATGAAGTATGTAGCTACTCTCATAAGTTGGATACAAGTTATGCCCTAATGAGAGAAAGAGCTATCTCATGGGATGCGTGAAAGCTACTACCCCGGTAGAAAGAGCTACCTCCTCGAAAGAGTGAAAGCCACCATTGGCGGCCACCTAGGAAAGTGCTACCTTCGAGGTTCTGTGAAGCTACTACTTCCTTTCTTATTTTTCGTATATAAATAAGTCCTTGTTAAAAAAAGTTTGAGGAGTACTCATTGGGTTGTCTTGAGTGAGTTCACACACACTTACACATTTTCGAGTTGATTGACCCTTTTTATACATGTTTTAGCTATAGCATTGGTAACATTATGCAATGTTTTGATTTCCCCTTACTTGTAGGATGCTTCTTTTGCATACTTTTGGTGAACCTAAGACCGAGAACTGTCAATTGTTCTTCCCAAGTACTTTCACGTTTTATTTTTGCTGCAAGACAAGCAAAAGCTTAAGTGTGGGGGAGTTTGATAAGTGCTTGTGTTATAGTAACGCAAAGCGTTATTATCTTACAATGAACATATCCTTTATTAGATTTTATCACTAAATAGTGTGCATTTGTGTATTCTTATGCATTGTAGGTTTGTGGAGCTAATTTGGAGAAGAAGAATGAAGTTAGATCATGTTCGCCGTTGTTGGGAGGTTTTCGGACCAAGCAAGGAACAAGGCACGAGATTAGACTTGTGAGTGTGTGCCAACCTTCTTTGGAGGGGCACAAAGGCAGTCACATTCACAACAAGTCTAACTTGTGTAGCTTAGGAGAACATCGCCAAGAAAGAGACTTGAAGTAATTGGCACGATCTACCATTGATTGCTTGCCCAATTCAATGGCCTCGATGAAGAACGATGGACTGGGGAGGGTTTTGGCGAGTACCATAGCAAAAGCACTATAGCAATCTACTGTTCACTTTCTGCCGAATTTCGGAATTCCAGAGAATTCACACAGGCATGTGGAATTAACACACGGCCGTGTGAAGTCCCGATAAGTCCAAAAATTAAAGCCGCACTCAGCATTATAGAAGCCCAATTTGGAGACTTTTGAGATATCTTTTGACCTATCTTTCTCCTCAACCACTGGAGAGTGCGGCTAGGGTTTCGGAGAGGACTTTGTGGAGGATTGAAGCGCGTCATCGGCATCAACATTGACGTTCCACTGCCGCACAAGACCACGGCCACACCATACGAAATGGGGTTTTCATCAATGCTTTTGTTTTGTTCGTTCTTTCATATTTTGATGAACATATATAGCTCCATGAGGAGCTAAACCCCTCGTGGGTATTCGGACTTGTAAACCCTAGGATTATTATGTTTCTATGACATTATTATTATGCTTTTCCATTATTGATGAATAAATTCTAGTTTCAATTTTAATTATCTTGTACTATTGTTTCCTCTTAGCCGTGACACTAAGGATTGAGAATAATCTAGGTTATTCTTTGGAGGGGTGACAACTCCTATAGGGTTAGACTACTGAAGATTGAAGAAGGTTGAGAGGGAGAGTTGTGAGGTAGCGATGTATCCCCTTTCCCTTTCGACGTGATTTCTCCCTACCTCCGTTTCCTTGATTTATTTGCGGTCGAAATAGAGTGAAGTTCTAGGTAGAAAAACTCCCCTGGGGCTTAGTTGCGCAAGTGACAGAGTGAAGGGTTGACGTGAATCCTATGCACTGGGCTTAATTTAGACTAGGGTTCTTTCACCTGGACCAAAGGGTTAGAACTGTACATAGGAACAGGTTTTATCACTAGGAATCCCTGAAGCTTAAAGCAATCCCACGTAGTGTTACACTTAGGTAGAAATACTACCCTGGTGCTTAGTTGCGTGAGTGACAGAGTGAACAGTTGACGTTAATCCTAATGCCGAGACATAGTGTTGGGGTTAGTCACGGTTGACCTTAGGTTTGGGACCGTGTGTTTAAGGATATCCTCGACTCAATTAACATCAATAGGAAAGTATAATAGCATAGTCTTGCACTAGAAGCATAAGTCCTAGAGGTAACTTGTCCGGATACCCTATTTCATTCATTGCTAATCTTTCTCTTTCTACCTTTACTTGCACTCTCTTGTCTCCCATCTCTCTATTTACTTTCTTGTCTTTTATTTTAATTGATTCCATAATTCTCTCATCAAACCGATTATCACTTTTCGTACACCGCATAACTAAATAGCGAATTCTTGTGTTCCAAATCGCTATTCCCTGTGGATTCGATTACCCACTCACCAGGGTAATTTTATTACTTCGATAAGCCCGTGCACTTGCGGGACACACGCAAGGGGTTGTGTCAGACAACTTCTATAGGATTAGGCTACACAAGATTAGAGAGTTGAGAGGGTGAGTCGAGAGGTAGCGTAACGTCCATTTTTCTTTCCGGTGTGATTTATCCTATCTCCACATTCCAAGAGTTCTTTGCGGTCGAAGTAGAGCAAAGTACTAAGAGATGAACTCCCCTGGGGGCTTAGTTGCGCGACCAACAGAGTGAAGGGTTCTAGTGAATCTTAGTGCTGGTGCTTAATTGAGACTAGGGTTCTTTCGCCTGGGCCAAAAGGTTAGAACTATATTTAGGAACAGGGTTTATCACTTGGAATACCTAGAAGTCCAAGTAGTCCAACATAGTGTGAGGCATTGAGAGTATTTTCTCCGCTGGGGCATAGTGTAGAGGGCTAGTCACGATTAACCTTAGGTTTGGGACAGTGTGCTTTACAATATCCACGACACATTAAACATCAATTAGGAAGTATAATACTAGTCTTGCACTTGAAACAATAGTCTTAGGGCTAGCATTGTCCGGGTGCCCCATTTTACTATCGATTATCTCTCTTGCTCTTATTGCTTTTCCTGCACTCTTTATTTCCTTTTGTATTTATACATTGATTTCTCTTATCATCAATTCTCACTGTAGATAAATAGTGATCGCTCTTGTTTCTAAACACTATTCTCTGTGGATATGGCTTCCCACTCACCGGGGTATATTATTATTTTGGTACCGATACACTTGCGGTACACACACTTAATTCGTTGATGTGTCAAAGTTTTTGGCGCCGTTTCCGGGGAATAGGCGTTTTAGAGACATTTTGATAAACACCTAAATGTGCGTATTATTTATGTATTTGTGCGTATAAAAAGAGTATTTTAATATGTGTGGATGTCTGTTTTTGGTCTAAATTTGTTTATTTCATGTTACAGGTATAAAAGAAGCCTTGGAGAGCTTGATAACAAGATTTTAGAAAAAATCAACAAGAAAAAGACCGTTTTCGAGACCCGGACACTGTAGTGACACTGTAGCACGAAAACTTGAAGAAATGGCTAAGTCTGGAATTCCATGCTGGCAATTATATGGGTGCATAAATGCCCGCATGGAGTTATAGTGCCCATATACTGACCGCATGCCAAGCCGTATTTCATCAGGAAACTTGCTTTTTATATGATTTTGTGTTTATTTCTTTGGGAGAGGAGCCCTAGTTCTTGAGCCTTCTTGCCACCACCTTCAAATTTGAGCTACGAGAAGACTTTTGAGGCCATTTATGGGGAGAGGACAACAAGGAGAGCGAGATACGACGAGATCCACCCCCTTGATCCACATTTCAGAGGAAGATCGATGAAGGAAGCCACTCTTTGGGTGGCGCCCTTGGTAGCGTCATTCGGTCTCTATCTTTTGAGGGAGTGCTCTTATTGTATTATTTGGTTGTTTGTATGCATTTTCTTGAGTATTTTGTACCCATGAACAACTAAAACCCCAAGGTCACCATATGTAGGTTAACCTTTGGGGTGAACTTGTGTAGAATGGTTGTTTGGCTTGTTTTATGCATTTGGGCTTGTTTGTGAACTTGTTTGGTGTTCTTGAATGCTTGGTATACATGAGAACTTAGTATATCAATTTCTAGAAAATTATAGGTTGCATGACCATTGCCCTAGTATTAGGCTCACCAAGCTTGGTAGGGATACATGTACGAATACACCGTGACCATCGGGTATTTGTACCCCTCCATTGTTAGGGTTGACCTTAATTGTGTTTTGACCGTAACTTGAGAAACCTATCTTTCTCATTGCAATCATGTGAGGATTTCAGCAGAAGGAATTCCTTATTCAATACTCGTACCAGATTAGGGACCAATTTCTGTGACCATCGGGTTAGTCTAATTTAGGGTTTCCCAATCCAAACTCCCTATTTGCATGTTAGTCAGGGCAACCTTCACACTTTAGTAGCCTCCTTGGGAATCCTCATCTGTGACCCTTTCCTTGCATTGTTTTACCATTTGATTATTGTCTCCGTCTTAGAGCTTTTTACTACCACTTTAATTGTGATATCATTTTCTTTTCACATCACTCAAATTGATAGACCAAACAATCATATGAAGAGGAAGTAAGGGTAGATTCTCGGGACCTTGGGAATATGACCCTCTCGTGCCTGTGCGAGTGGTATTACTTGGCGACCTCGTGCACTTGCGGGACCTGCACCAAGTTTTTAGCGCCGTTGCTAGGAACCCACGAGAAATACTGGAAAAACATAGAGTTGGTTGATTTGGCCATTGTTTTGTTTCGCGTTTTTCATCCTTGTTTATATTTGACCATTTTCTCATTTGCATTTTCCTTTCATTGTTTCTCTTCAATTTCTAAGTCATGACTCTTATTATCTTGCAAGGTACCCATCTTATAATAAGAGCAAGTCAAGCGGATTTAGTTGAGCCCAATGACGAAATTGAATGACCTTTGCATCAACAGTCGAGAGGAGTGACAGAAAGTTCAAGGCAACAAGATGTTCGGGTTAAGTCTAGTGAACCATCCGTCATGGTCGAACCAAGAAGAACATTGTCAGATTATGATAGGCCTCAGTTCACCGTGGAAGAATTCAGTGTGCAAGTGCCTATGGTGCGAACTAATAATTTTGAAATCAAGGCGAGCACAATAGGAATGATTCAAATTTAGTTCAATTATATCGGTTGGCTGACAAAGACCCACATGCCCACCTGTCCCGCTTCTTCCAGATTTGTTCCACTTTTAAGATAAATTCCATATCTGATGATGCCCTAAGATTGAGATTGTTTCCATTCAGTCTGTGGGGAGCAGTGTATAGATGGCTTACTGATGTGTTTGCTAACCCGTAAGTGCACGGATCATCAAGTAATACCTCTCGTGCGAACACAAGAGGGTCATATTCCCTAGGGCCAGAGAAGCTACCCTTACTTCCTTTTTGCAATGTTGTTCAACCGACAAGATTAAAGAGAGTGAATTGAATGCAAAGAAATTAAACAACTAATTAATTAATGCGAATTAATAAGGACAAGGTACCAGGTAAATCAAGGATAGGAGTGGTCACGGATGAAGGTCCTCTTAAGGGCTACTAAAGTGAGTTGGATGCTTGAACTAACATGCAAGTGGCTAGAATGGACCGAGAAAACCGTAGATTAGGCCAACCCGATGGTCATGGCAATTGACCCCTAATTCGGTACGGGTATTGGAATATGGTATTTCTACCACCCAAGATCCCCCTACGATTCCTATAGGTACAATAGTTTTCTCAAACTATGGTTGAAGAGCAACTTAGTATTTAACCCTAGGGGTGGAGGAGTACAAATACCCGATGGTCACGGTGTATTTATACACAATTCCCTTCCAAAATTTGGTGAGTCTAATACTAGGGCAATGGTCATGCAACCTAGCATTTCCTGAGTCTTTTGATACATAGAGTTCTCATACATATCAAGCATGTAAAACACCAAACAATGGATCACAAACAAGCCACAAACACTAATTAGAACAAAACATCACAAGTTCACTCCCAAGGTTCACCTACATCAGGTGACCTTGGGGTTTAGTTGCTCATGTTCACTAAATACAACAAGATATACATGAAAACAACCAACTAAAGCATGAGAAGGACTACCCCAAAGAATGAAGGCTGGAGAAGTTCCAAAGACGCCACTCAAAGGGGTGGCTTCCCTTGTCTTCAACCTTCTAAATTCAAGCTCTAGATCATAGATCCTTCCCAAAAACTTGCTCTCCTCACCAAATCCTCGCCGAGATCGCCCTCCAAAAGCTTTTTCTTCCTCAGATCCGGAGTAGTGGTGAAAGGCTCTAAGAAGAACACTTGATGCCCCCTAGGAAACCCTAGAATTCCCAATAAAAGGGTGAATTTGTGCCTCTTTCTGGGTGAGCTCACGGTCCATATATGGCCCGTGAGGTAACCTGTAATGTGAGACAAAAGAATCGGCAAAGTTGTGAAACTGCTATAGTACTGCTACAGTGACACTGCTACAGCACTATCTGCCCCTGAATTGCTTGCGGTTGAGCTTACGGCTGTGACCTTACCCGTGAGTGTTTCCAGACTTAGAAAATTCTTCAAATGTGCATGCTTCAGGCTACTACAGTATTGCTACAGTGCCGGGACCCTAAAACGACGATTTCGGCGTAGATGTCTTCTCAAGTTATGTCGCTGGGCTCACCTAGGCATCCTTTACACTGAAATACAAAATGACCCAATTTAGACCATAAATGGCATCAATTCATCAACAAAAATATGGAAACTATGTGGATGCATACGTATAAAAGCGTTTGCTTGTCCCCAAGCAAACAAACATGAAGAACAGGGGCAAGAAGATAAATGGCTAAATGTACAACCTCGAGCTCAACAATAAAGAACTCCACAAGCACGAGTGGGTAGAAATCAAGAAGTGAGTTGTACAATGAATAGTCAAGTAATACTATCTCTATTTCTCCTATAGTGCCCCGTGAGTGTGTGCTAACTCCCACCTTGACTTCCACACCCTAGATTACCCCAAGATGACCATTCACCCCACACACAATAAAAACGACATTAAAATGTTAAAATATATCTTCAATACTCAGTTAACAGTCCTTCGGTGCCTAGATAAAACTTTAGCTCTTAAGTGACTACGGATCGAGTACCAGGGGGCTAAGATACTTTATTACTTCTCACATATATACAAACATACACTTTATTATTATTATTATTATTATTTTTCTGAGTCCCCAACTAACATAGACCGCGCAAAAATCTTTCAGACGGATGCACATGCTGGCCAGGCACAAGAGCCACCCATCCTACTTGATTATAATCTACATAGACGCATTCATGCTATACTAGCAGAGGAATACTGTCATAGACTCCTTTTTTTCACACACACACACACACATATATATATATATATATATATGTACAGATTATCTCTCAATTCCCTTGGTTTACAAAAGTTCACTTTAGGCTAAAGAGAACAATGAAGGAACTCAAAGCTCTTAAAAAAGTATTGAAAATAGAATTTAACAATCTAATGCCAAAATCATTATGATGGGTTGGTTGGAGTGTACAAGGAAGAAGTGATCGTGTACAGGTGTAGGGGTGCACTAAAGGTGAAATAGTGCTACATTCAAGCACAGCTAAAGTGTAGCTCACAACTATCATTATACCAAGCCAGGAAGTTCTAAACACATAAATCATAGCTATCATAGGTAATCAAAACATGCACTGACAAAAAGTACTCCAAAAATCCATCCCCACACCTAAAGCTGTACATTGTCCCCAATGTACATAAGTTAGCAGAACAGGGTGGGACAAACATGCTAAGTATACGAAAATGGAGTAAAAGAAACTTCCCCAAACAGTTGATGAAGTATGTGATGTGATCCTCCAGTTCGTGGGGACAAATAATACAGCGAGGGCATGGAGTGTGCAACTCAGTACAAACATCCTGAAAGTACAAAAAAAACGCAAATCACAACTCAAGAAATCAAAATAGCAGAGAAAAGCAAGTAGACAAAAATCCCAGAACAACCAGATAAAGTTTAGTAGGGGCGAAGCCCTGACTAACTCAAAAGTACACAGTACAACATAGAACAAGAAATGTAACAAGTACAGAAATAAAAGTAACAAAATGAAGTAGCAAGCATGCTGTGTGAGTCTAGGGGCCTGAGAGAAATGATGGTGCTGCATTGGTGATGGCCGTAGAGGTGGTGTCGACTGACGATGAAGAGCTGCGCAAGAATGGTAAAATGTCAGCAGTGGTGGTCTCGATACGGCTCACCGAGGCAGTCAGTATCTACAACTGCTCGTAGACCTCTGAACAAAATGTGTCAAATCTCTCCTCAAGTGAATGTTGACGCTCCCTGGGTGCAGCATCATGGTCTGGCTCTGACTTGGACTGAGAATCAGACTTGGTGCCATAAGATGGGCCGGGGTCAGTCTGGCGTCACACCAGTCTGTGGGTGCTACCCCGCCTCTCAACAATACCAATACATACCAGAGTCTGCATACTCAGTGGAGCAACTGTACCAACAACTGTCATGCCTTGGTTCCTGTCAATGAGTCCCATGCCTCTAATCATGCAAGTAATGTAAGGTCCGGCATAAATGGCTCCAAGGCGACCAAACTTTCCCTGATGAGCAAAAACTTCAGCAACCAAGTGGCCCATTTGAAGGGGGTACCGCTGTATGATACTGTACAACATTAGTAGGTCTGTCCGTGATACCATGCCTATGGAATCCAGTCGACCCCCTATGCCATGTGTCAGTAGGGCATGGATATATCTGTGGGTTGGGTCGTTCTACTAGGAGGTCTTCTTGGTTCGGGAGCTGGTGGCAATGGAATTCCAGTATGTGGCACCAGTCATAGGATACGGGAAATCCTTGCCCAAGTTCTTGAATTCTGGCCTTTGGGTGAGTGCTTCCGTATAAAATCCCATGTAAACCCCCAACTGATCTTGAGTTATTCTGTGGCTCTTCCCAAAAGCATGAAATGATATTTAGCCGGGTTGGCGAGAGAAGGGATTGACATCATACACTTCGAATGTGCTCAACACTTCCAGAGTCAAATCTTAATATGTAGGTTATTCAATGGCAAATAGCTTGTCCCATCTCCCATGGGAAATAAGTTCCAAGATTGTTTCATCCAAACCCAAGAGCTTCAAAATATCCCAATCAATTCGTCGAATTGGGTTTTATGGTCCTCCTTCTTAAGCTTGGGTTGTTCCTGTTGGGATCAAAAAGGGTCTACGAGCATGCTAGAAGCAAAAATATGCACAGCGGATAATAAACAAAACTAGCATGGACCCTAGCATGCAATGGAAGCGAATAAAGATATAAAATACTAAAATAAATAAATAAATACAATTCCAGGGGTGTAGTCGAAAAAGGGGCTGCATATACGTGACTCCCCTCTACTCTAACACACACACAAGCCGGAAACAATCCGGCATGGATTGCTAGTATCCAACGATAACTCTTATCGAAAAATACGAATAGCAATTAAAATTAGATCTCAAAACCTAATCGTAAACATGTGTAAGGAATTGTAAATCCAAAACCAACACTCGGCGAAGGTTTCACATGTGAGAATCTTTTGAGAAAAATTCCACAACCATAATGAAATAATCTCAAAAGGTTCTCACTCCGGTGATCTCCATTGATAAAGAAATATCAATGAAAAAGACGGCCTGTGAACTAACAAACATGAATAAACAAGAAATATCAAAAAAGTGTCGACCTATACCTTTGCCAGAGCCAAGTAATGGCAATCCGGATGGAGAAAACTTTCTCCAAAAGGTGGGGAAAAGACGGACAACACCTTTGACCAGCGGCAGCGGCGTCCTCTTGGCTAGGGCGGACTAGCGGCATCCTTGAGGGAGAGAGGGAGAAGAAAGATTAGGGTTAGGGTTTTCTCTAATACACACGTATTTATAAAACCCTAAAACCAATCCCAATGCAATATCAACCATTGATTCCTCTTATTGGATATTAATCATATTAGATCCAATAAGCTAACACTTAATTTCTAATTAAGTCCCTCAATTTTTAAGTTATCTCATAACTTAATTCTTACACATTCGCGCTTAGACCAAATCAACTCTTGATTTATCTATACACCATTTAGCTATTCGACTCATTAGATTGAGTCCAGATTTTACGGCTTTTACGTGTGCGATCTTGTAGGCCCGTTTTAAAATCGGCAATGGGATTTTAACCTCGTTAAGGCCCATAAATCATAAACGCCATCTAGCATGACAATGTGACTACCCGAATTAAAACGGAGGTCGACTGGGTAATCAAATAACCTCGTAACCTTATATGATTCCTTTGCCAATTGAATATCTCGATTAACATAAGGCATGGAGCTTAGTCACCCTTACTTATTTGTCGATCAATTTCTTGATCCTCAGTGAACTGAGTAGGTCAAATAAATGATAACCCTTATCATTTAACTTGGGGCATGGCCACGCACTACTCAGTTTCACGGATCAAGAGGCCAGTGATATTCTCTCTCCTCAGAGAGTGGCAATCCCCTCGCATCGCAAATGTTACTCGCTATGAATCTCGATGCACCCAATCATACCCACACTTGTCACTCTGTTACGAATAACGTTAGGCATATGTCAAAGTACACCAACATTCATCCAAGCTCCATAGCGACCTTGAGTCTAAGGATTCAGTATAAGCGTTATACGAGAACCACTTATGACTTTGCAACCATGTAGTGATCTCGTAAGCAGATTGATCCAGACACGCTGTTCACTAACACGTGTCAATGTCTATTGATTGACATCACATGTCCTATAATCCATAAAATATGATCATCACACAATAGTCATACTAGTCTTAGTTTACTATCATTCCCATGACAGTAATTGACTAGGGATGTTTAGAAAGTTGTTCCTTTACGCACCAAGGTTTTACTACCCGAATCACGTATTCGGTAACTTGTGCGGAACAAACTCTCAGCGATAGTTCTATCCAAGCATACATGCACAGATATGTAGTAAGATAAAACAAGCCAGGTTTTATTAAAAAACATATAACTAATAAAGGTTCCGATCAACACATTGGGGCTAGGGCTAACACTAACAGTTCCGGAGGCCGAGGGGGCTAATTCTGGGCTCGTTTGTTTGCTACCTTCTTCACCCTCATCCTACATGATCAAAGGAGTCACCATTAAACAAGTTACAAGCAAAGCATAAGTGAAAAAAAATGAAAGATTAATGAAAAATATCCAGTGCTACAGTAACTCCAAAATTTTTTTTTCAAGAATCTTGTTTGAAAACTTGATGATCTAAAAATACAACCATTCCAAAACATCATTACAAGATTGTAGTAACTAAGGAGAGAAGAAACCATGGAAAAATCAGCCCAAACAACCATGAGAACACCAAGTTCATGAGAAAGCATGCTCACCTCAAAACCTAGGGTTTATGGAGTGATCCTTAGGTTTAATCCGGCCAAAAGAATGGTTTTTCTTCAAAACTTCAGCACATAATGATTTTAGAGGATATGGAGAAGGTTTTAAAGCAAGAAAAATGAAAAAAAATGTAGGAGAAATGAAGTAGAAGTGAGGGGTAGAAGGGTAGAAGATGGTGAATAGAAGGAAGGACCAAATGGCCCTTAAAAACCCAAGGGACGAAGGGTCTCGCGGGTAGGCTCACGGCCGTGAGCATACCCGTAAGCTCCCTCAGTTTGGTTCACGGCCAAGCTCACGACCGTGAGCTTGCCCGTGAGGCCTCTCGGGATAGCTTGCGGGCCGAGCTCACGGGCTTGAGCTCGGACGTGAGGGCTCTATGGATAGCTCGTGGGCAAGCTCACGGCCGTGAGCTTACCTGCAAGGGCTCTTTAACTTGCATAAGGGCTCATTCATGGGCATTAAATAGCTCTTAACTCGATTTAGCATTGAAGAACACTCCTCTAAGTCTTAAAAACACTCAAAATAAAGCCGAACAAAGCATGAAAGCACTCAAAACATGAATCTCATGAAATATAATTATTAAACAACTCACAACAACACATAAGCATGCATGAATGATGAAACAAAAATTGATGAAAAGATGACTACAACATGGAGATGACTTAGAAGACTAACATGCCAATGCACTTCAAGAATACGGAAAAGAACCAAGACATGCATTCAAACTACAAGAAAATGGAATTGCATACAATTTAAAACATGGGTTGTCTCCCAAAAAGCGCTTGGTTAATGTCGTTAGCTTGACGTGTTTTACCTTAAAGCTTATGGTGGGACAAAGGGAGGAAAGTTACCTCCATTCTTTAGTGATGCATTGTTACCCGAAAAATAGTTCTTCAAACGGTGACCATTGACTTTAAAGGCTCCCTTTTCTAGATGAGATATCTCGATGGCGCCATGAGGAAACACTTGAGTCACGGTGTAGGGGCCATGCTATCGCGATTTTAATTTCCCGGTGAATAACTTTAATCTTCCATTAAATAGTAATACTTGGTCCCCGGGTTTGAAATACTTGGCTTGTTTAATATGCCGGTCATGATATTCCTTCATTCTCTCTTTATATTTCACCGATGTGTCATAAACCAAGGATCGCCATTCCTCTAACCCATTTAATTGGAGTTTTCTTTTTCGGCCACAAAGGTAAGGATCAAAATTGAGTTGCTTGATGTCCCAATAAGCTTTGTGTTCTACTTCAACAGGTAAATGGCATGCCTTCCCAAAGACCATTCAATAGGGAGTAGACCCGATAGGTGTCTTAAATGCGGTCTTATATGCCCATAGTGCATCGTCAAGTTGGTTAGCCCAATCCCGTCGGTGATGATTGACTATTTTCTCTAGGATTCACTTTAACTCTCTATTCGAAACTTCAACCTGGCCACTAGTTTGAGGATGATAAGCAGTTGATACTCGGTTCGACACCCCATATCATTTTAAGACTTTCTCGAACTGGGAGTTACAGAAGTGGGTGCCCCGGCCACTAATGATCGTTCTGGGTGTTCCGAACCGAGAAAATAATTTTTTTAAGAATTTTACCACAACTCTTGCATCACATGACATGGAGGCTTGTGCTTCTACCCACTTGGAGACATAATCCATTGCCACAAGGATATACTTGTTTCCCTGAGAACTAGGGAACGGGCCCATGAAATCGATGCCCCAAACATCAAATATTTTGTATGCTTGATTCCATGACTGTGGCATTTCTTCTCTTTTTGAAATATTTCCCGTTCGCTGGCATCTGTCACAATGCTACACCAATGCCTGAGCATCTTGAAATATAGTTGGCCAATAAAACCTAGCATCGAGGGCCTTCTTAGCTGTTCGGTTCCCACTATACTGACCTCCTGTCGGCCCAGAATGACAATGCCTGAAAATGTCTTGACCTTCCACTTTCGAAACACATCTCCTGACAATCTGATCAGAGATAACCCTTAACAAGTGGGGGTCCTCCCAGATATAGTACTTCAAATTAACAAAGAACTTCTTTCTTTGTTGCTGAGTGAGCCACTTTGGGAAAGTTTTCGCCGCAAGAAAGTTTGCAATGTCAGCGAACAAGGGGGTCTCATCTTCTACTACCACATGAATACTACAAAGTTGCTCCCAAGGAAATGTATCATTTATCTCTCTCCTTTCTAGCACATCATCATTAGGACCCTCAAGGCGAGAGAGGTGGTTAGCAGCTAAGTTTTCTACGCCCTTCTTGTCTCTTAACTCCAAATCGTATTCCTGAAGAAGTAGCACCCAGTGGATCAATCGAGGCTTAGCATCTGACTTGTTCAACAAATACTTTAAGGCTGAATGTTCTGTGTAAACAATCACCTTGGACAACACCAAATACGACCTGAACTTGTCAAATGCAAAGACTACAACCAGCAATTCCTTCTCGGTAGTGGTATAGTTCTCTAGAGCAACATTCAAAGTTTTGCTTGCATAATAGATAGGATGAAAATGTTTGTCCCTTCGCTGCCCAAGTACTGCACCAACAACATAGTCACTCGCATCACAAATCAGCTCAAACGGCAGACTCCAGTCAGGGGAAACCATGATCATAGCTTCTACAAGTTCCTTATTGAGGTTTAAGAAGGCACTCATGCAATCATTATTGAATTCAAAAGGAGTGTCCTTCTCCAACAATTTTGTCAATGGTCGGGCAATGAATGAGAAGTCTTTCACAAACCTCCTATAGAACTCGGCATGTCCTAGAAAACTTCTAATTGCCTTCACTGAAGTAGGGGGTGGAAGTTTCTCAATAGTGGCGACCTTTGCCATGTCCACCTCAATCCCATGTTTCAAAATTTTATGTCCAAGCACTATACCTTCCTTGACCATAAAATGACATTTCTCCCAGCTGAGCACTAGATTAGTCTCCTTACATCTGCTCAAGACCCGTTCCAGGTTTTTGAGGTGAAACTCAAATGAATCACTGAAAACTGAGAAGTCATCCATGAATACTTCCATAATGTCTTCCACCATGTCCTCAAAAATAGCCATCATACATCTCTGGAAGGTGGCCGGTGCATTACAAAGCACAAAAGGCATCCGTTGGTAAGCAAATGTAGCGTAAGAACAGGTGAAAGTAGTATTCTCCTGATCTTTTGGAGCTATGGGAATCTTAAAATATCCAGAGAGACCTTCTAGAAAGCAATAATAAGCGTGACTTGCAAGTCGCTCAAGCATCTGATCGATGAAGGGCAAAGGAAAATGATCTTTCCATGTGGCATCATTAAGCTTCCTGTAGTATATACAAACCCTCCACCCTGTCACCGTTCTAGTAGGAATGAGCTCATTTCTTTCATTGGTTACGACTGTCATACCCCTTTTTTTTGGCACTACCTGAAATGGACTCACCCATGCACTGTCGGAAATGGGATAAATAATACCCGCATCAAAAAGTTTGATAACTTCATTCTTAACTGCCTCCTTCATGTTGGGGTTTAGTCTTTGTTGGGGAATCGCCATAGGCTTGTGATTATCTTCCATTAGAATCTTGTGAGTGCAAAATGATGGACTGATTCCCTTAATATCAGCAATTTTCCAAGCTATTGCCTTCTTGTGTTTTTTGAGTACATCTAAAAGTTTACTCTTCTGTTGTCCTGCAATGATAACAAGGAGAGTAGAATCTTTCCCCAAGAAAGCATACTCTAAGTGATCAGGTAGTGGCTTCAATTCTAGTTCAGGAGGTTCTTCAAGCGATGATGTCAATCTTCCATAATTGCTTAAGTCAAGCTTCTCAACTCTCTGGTCTTCCATTTCAGATGAACTATCATTCCCTGAGCTATCTTCCATTACTTGTATCACTGCTTTGACCGAATCCAGGTCATCCTTCTGCAAATAATCCATTTCTTTTGAGCCATTTGTCCCTTTTTCAACTGGAGTCAATGACCCAAATTGCCCGTTTGAATTGTTTTAAGACCATTCATTGACGGGGTCAAGCTGATTGCTTAGTGGGTAAGAACTCCCTATAAGATTCACCCTCTCTAACTGCATATACTGTTGGAGTAGAGAATCAGCATTGCTATTTTCCACAGTTAGGTTGGTTGAATCTTCAAAGAACTGCCTTCTCCACTGATTGTCATAGAAGCTGGGGGAATCAGTGCAGTGTTGGAGCTAGGGTTACAGAGATGGGGTACCTGTGGCCAATCAAAATTACCCCAGTCAACTGTCGAAGACATGATTAAGGAAATATGTACACACTAAAGGGAGAATTAACCACGAAAATTTAGTGCAAACAATGATATGATGGGAAATATACAAAAGTGGTAAATATGAAACAAGAAAATGGTCAAATCAACACTGACACACCCCTTGCGTGTGTGTACCGCAAGTGCACGGGTTGTCGAAGTAATAATTACCCTGGTGAGTAGGGTAGTCGAATCCACAGGGAACGGAAGTACTAGTAATGACTGATTCTCAGTTATCTAGTCGAATCAATAATAAGAAGCAATGGATGTAATGTGTAAAATAAGAAAATCGCAAGACAGAAAGCAAGTAAAAGGGAAAGGTAAAGGAGATCTCTATCAATGAAGATGAGATACCCGGGCAATGCTCCCCTAGGCTCTATCATGAAGTGAAAGACTAACTAAATGCTTCTCAACCAAGTTCTATGAGTCGAGGTAATCCAAGAACAATCGATCCCTGCTTCCAGGCCACCGACACTAGTCCCCTACAAGGTCCCGGCGGAGAAATCACTCAATCTCAACACTTCACACCCTATATGACCGCAATGAGTTTTGGGGATACCTAAGAGTGAAACCGATTCCTAAAATTAGATCTAACCCTACTTCTAGGCGAAAGATCCCTAACCCCTTACAAAGGTCCCGGCGGAGAAATCTATCAATCTCACACCTCACACCCCATATGGTTGCATAAAACTTAGGGAATACGGAGATAGGAAACACTCAATCAGGAAGGGAAAGGGGACACTCCTCTATCTCAAGACTCACCCTCTCAACCCTCTTTAACCTTGTATGTTCTAATCCCTAATGGAGATCTCTCTCTCACCAAGGAAACAAATCAAGCATACCAAACAACCATACGAATCAATAAGGCATGCAAGAAATTATTAAACAAGATTAAAACTCAAATAAACTTGGAATTAAAAGAAAGCATAAAGAAAGTCAATACATGAATCGAAACCTAGGGTTCCCATGCCCAAGTATCTACTAGGGTTTAGCCCTCCATGGGACTTATTACAAAGCAAAAGATAATGAAGAAAAAAGCAATGTAATCCATGAAAATAAACCCCCTCGAATTCGTGATGATGGCCTTGATGAATCGTTCAACGTCTCGAAGGAACCTTCTCCGAAGCTAAGTTGCCAATGGCTCCCCGATGCTATATCGTCGAAAGATCTATCGAAGTTGGTGAAGAACGACTCCCAATATCGCCAAAGACCTCGTCCTTGAAACCCTAGCCGCTCTTGCCTTCAAACGTGCGCAAAAAGTACCAAAAGAATCGGCAAAAAGGGCTATTTATAAGCCTGAAACGCATCAGTCACGTGCCTCCACGCGACCACGTGAGATCCCACGCGGTCGCGTGGGCTTTTGACGCGGTCGCGTGAACAGTAATTTCTGCTACAGTACTTCTACAGGGGAAATGTACAGTGTTTTGCTACAGTACTCTTCATAAACGCGATCCAAACTCTCTCATCTTGAGGCTACATGGTCGGGCACACGTCCATGTAGTGAGTTATAAGACTTCTCCTCCTTCGAATTATCATTTGAGACCTTTAACTATTTTCACACAAGTTGGGACATGAAGGTGTGACTGCCTTTGTGCCCTTTCATCACATAAATCATCTTGAATCCTTCAGGAAGTTGGCACACACCCTCATGTGCATGACCCCCTCTTGTGCCTTGACACTTGTGTTGTACAAAAGCTCCCAACAATACGTCTTTATAACCCATCTTTGCTTCCTTTTCCTCTTTTAACACTTCCACAACCTAATTGCATAAAAGAACACCAAAATGCAGTTTATGAGACATAATCCATGGTAAAATGATGCTCAATGTATGTAAAACAAGTAGGTAAAACATGTATAATCAAGCACTTATCAAACACGCTGATAGTTTTCCAAGTATTTCTCGTGGGTCCCCGGCAACGGCGCTAAAAACTTGATGTGTTTGCTAACCCGCAAGTGCACGATTCATCAAGTAATATCTCTCGTACGAACACGAGAGGGTCGTATTCCCTAAGGCCCGAGAAGCTACCATTACTTCCTTTTTGCAATGTTGTTCAACTGACAAGATTAAAGAGAGTGAATTGAATGCAAAGAAGTTAAACAACTAATTAATCAATGCAAATTGATGAGGACAAGATACCGAGTAAATCAAGGCTAGGAGTGGTTACGGATGAGGGTCCTCTTAGGGGCTCCTAAAGTGAGTTGGATGCTTGAACTAACATGCAAGTGGCTAGAATGGACCGAGAAAACCCTAGATTAGGCCAACCAGATGGTCACGGCAATTGACCCCTAATCCGGTACAGGTATTGGAATGCGGTATTTCTACCGCCCAAGATCCCCCTACAATTGCTATGGGTACAATGGTTTTCTCAAACTAGGGTTGAAGTGCAACTTAGCATTTAACCCTAGGGGTGGAGGGGTACAAATACCCGATGGTTACGGCGTATTTATACACAACTCCCTTCCAAAATTTGTTGAGCCTTTACTAGGGCAATGGTCATGCAACCTAGCATTTCCTGAGTCTTTTGATAAATAGAGTTCTCATACATATCAAGCATGTAAAACACCAAACAATGGATTGCAAACAAGCCACAAACATTAATTAGAACAAAACATCCAAAACATCACAAGTTTACCGCCAAGGTTCACCTACATCTAGTGACCTTCGGGTTAAGTTGCTCATTGATCGACCCGCAAGTGCACGGAATCGTCAAGTAATACTCCTCACACACGCGCAAGGGGGTCGTATTCCCAAGGGCCCAAGAATCTACCCTTACTTCCTCTTCTTATGATTGTTTGGCCGATCAATACAAGTGTTGTGCAAAGAAAAGTAAAAAGACAATCAACATGCCAGAGACTTACTCTAAGGCGGAGGCAATGATTGGAGGGTAAGAACAATATAAAGAGAGAGACACGGATGAGGATTCCCAAGGGGGCTACTAAAGTGTGGAAGTTACCTTAACTAACATGCAAATGGGTAGTTTGGACCGAGAAACCCTAAATTAGACCAACCTGATGGTCACGGAAATTAGTTCCTAATCCGGTACAAGTATCGAGTACGGAATTCCTTCCGCTCGAATCCTCACACGATTGCAAAGGGCACGGTAGGTTTCTCAAGTTAGGGAGAAGACACAATCTAGGTCAACCCTAACAATTGGAGGGGTACAAATACCCGATGGTCACGGCGTATAAGTACATGTGTCCCTACCAAGCTTGGTGAGCCTAATACTAGGGCAATGGTCATGCTTCCTAGCATTTTCTAAACATTGATACACAGAGTTCTCATGCATACCAAGCATTCAAATACACCAAACAAGGATCACAAACAAGTCCCAAAATGCATAAATCAAGTCAAGCAAGTATCCTACACAAGTTCACCTACATCCGGTGACCTTGGGGTTTAGTTGCTCATGAATACAAAATACTCAAGATAATACATGAGAACAACCAAATACAAAGAGAAGAACACGCCGTCAAAAGGTAGAGGCTGAATGGTGCTTCCAAAGACGCCACTGACACGACCCCTTGCATGTATCCCGCAAGTGCACGGGTTTGTCGAAGTAATAAAATTTACCCTGGTGAGAGGGTAGTCCAATCCATAGGGAATAGGGATTTAGAATACAAGATTTCACTAATTAAGCTATGTGGTGTATGGAAAAGCAATATCTGGATCAATGAGTGAATGTAGAAGCAAACAGAATAAAAGACAAGAAATTAAATAGAAAGATGGAAGATCAGAAAGTGCAAGTAAAAGAGAATAGAGAGGACTAGCAATGAATGAAATAGGGTATCCGGACAAGCTACCTCTAGGATCTATGCTTCTAGTGTAGGACTATGCTATTATACTTCCCTATTGATGTTAATTGAGTCGAGGATATCCTAAAACTCACAGTCCCAAACCTAAGGACAACCGTGACTAACCCAAACACTATGCCCCGGTATTAGGATTCACGTCACCCTTCACTCTGTCGCTCGCATGACTAAACCCCAGGGGAGTTTATCTACATAAACCTCACACTACGTGGGATTGCTTTAAGCTCTAGGGATTCCTAGTGGTAAAACCTGTTCCTATGTGTAGTTCTAACTCTTTGGTCCAGGTGGAAGAACCTTAGTCTAGATTAAGCCCTAGCACGTAGGAGTCACTTCAACCCTTCACTCTATTACTTGTGTAACTAAGCCCAAGGGGAGTTTATCTGCTTAGCACTTCACTCTATTTCGACCGCTATGAAATCAAGGAAACGGAGGTAGGGAGACACCACGTCAGAAGGGAAAGGGGTACATCGCTACCTCACAACTCTCCCTCTCAGCCTTCTTCAATCTTAAGTAGTCTAACCCTAAAGGAGTTGTCACACCTCCAAAGGGTAACCTAAATTGTTCTCAATCCTAGTGTCACATCTAAGAGAAAACATTAGCAAGATGAAATTAAGATTGAAACTCAATTTTTATTCATCAATAATGGAAAAGCATAATAACAATGTCAAAGAAACATAATAACCCTAGAGTTTACAAGTCTGAATACCCTTAAGGGGTTTAGCTCCTCATGGAGCTATACATGTTCATCAAAATAGAAAAGAAAGTACAAATCAAAGACATTGATGAAAACCCACTTGTATATGGTTTGGCCGTGGTCTTGTGCTGCCGTCGAACATCGGTGACGATGCCGATGACGCGCGCTAAACCTCCACGAAATCCTCTCCAAAACCCTAGCTGCACTCCCCAAAGTTAAGGAGAACGATAGGTCAAAATATATCCCAAAAGGTCTCCAAAATCACCTTTTATAATGTTGAATCGCGGCTTTAAAATCAAACTTATCGGGGGCTTCACACGGCCGTGTGGAATTTCCACACGCCCATGTGAATCCTCTGAAACATTGATTTTTGGCAGAAAATAAACAGTAGCTTGCTATAGTGTTTTGCTATAGTACAAGCTACAATGCCGCTTCAGTAACTCGCCGAAACACTCCCGAATCCGTTGTTCTTCATTGAGGCCATTAATTGGGCACACAAACAATGGTAGGTCTTGCCGATTGCTTTAAGTCTCCTTCTTGGTGAAGTTCTTCTAAGCTACACGAGTTAGGCTTGTTGTGAATGTGACTGCCTTTGTGCCCCTCCAAAGGAGGTTGGCACACACTCACAAGTCCAAGCTCGTGCCTTGTTCCGTACTTGGTCCAAAAACTTCCCAACATCGGTGAACATGACCTAATTTCATTCTTCTTCTCCAATTTAGCTCCATAAATCTTCAATGCACAAGAATACCCAAATGCACGCCATTTAGTGATAAAACCTGATAAAAAATATGCTCAATGTAAGATAATAACGCTTCGCGGTACTATAATACAAGCACTTATCAGCCACCAAAGAGGTGGCTTCCCTTGTCGATTCTCCTCTCAACTATGGATCAAGAAGGTGGATCTGGTCATATATCACTCTCTTTGTCATTCTTTCCCAGGAAATGACCTCCAACGGCATCTCCTAGCTCTGATTTGAAGATGGTGGCAAGTGTGCTCAAGACCTAGGGCTTCCTCTCCAAGAAAAATGAACTTCTCCCCTTTAGAAACTCATTTCCGGCAAGTCATGCTGCCTGGCATATGGTCCATATAAGGGCATTGTAGCACCCCAAATTTTGTGTAAGTTGTTGCAGTGGATCTCCAGACTTAGCCATTTCACCAAAGTTCCCGTGCTACAGCGCTGCTACAGTACCGTGGCTCGAAAATGGTCTTTTCTTGTTGATTTCTTCTAAAAATCTCATTGACGAGCTCCCCATGGTAACTTCTGTGCCTGTAACACGAAATAAACTAATTTAGACCGAAAACGGGCATCCACACATATAAAAATACTCGATAAATATGCAAACATATATAAGTAATACGTACAGTTACGCGTTTATCAAACATCCCCACACCTAAGCTTTTGCTTGTCCCCAAGAAAACAAACATGAAGAACAGGGGCAAGAAGATAGACTAACTATACGACCTCAAGCTCAATAATAGAGGACCCCACAAGCACAAATAGAAGAAAAGACAGATAATGAGTTGTTCTGTTGGCGACTGGGTAAGGATAGTCCTGTTTCATCTAAAGTGCACTGGTGAGTGTGTGCTGGCTTCCAACCTCAACCTCCATACCATGGATCGCCCAAAAGTGTCCAATCACTCCACACGCAATGCAATCGACATTAATCTGTTAAAGGCACCCTCAATACCCAGTTAAGAGTCCTTCAGGTCCTGAATAAAACTTTGGCTCTCAAGTGGCTGTGCAATAGGCTCCAAGGGATACAGACAAGATGCTTTATTCCTTACTTACATATATACATAGGTTTTTTTTTCTGAGTCCGACTAACGTAGACTGCACAAAAATCTTTTAGACAGATGCACATGCTGGCCAGGCACAAAGAGCCACCCATCCTACTTGATTACAGTCCACATAGACGCATTCATGCTGTAATAGCAGATAAATACTGTCATAGATTCCACTTGTTTTCTTTTATATATATATATATATATATATATATATATATATATATATATATTGCATGTCGTATCCCCCGGTATAAAACCTGTTAAACAAACTCATTTGAGGCTAAAGAAAACAACAAAGGACCTCAAAGGCTCTTAAAAAGGCATTGAAAGTAGACTTTAACAATTCAATGCCAAAACATTGTAATGGGTTAGTTGGAGTGTATGAGGTGGAAGTAAATGTGCATAAGTCTGACAATGTACTAAAGATAAAGCAGGATATCATTTAGGCACAATAACAAAATACAACTTATAACTGTTGACCCTTCATGCTGGGAAGTCCTAAACTAAGTGTCATTGCGATCATAGATAAAACAAGCATGCAATAAAGGCAAAGCACTCCATCCCCACACCTAGAATCGTACATTGTCCCTAATGTACATGAATCAGCAGAACAGGATGATAGGTATGCAATAAAAATAAGGAGATGAAGCAAGGAGACTTCCCCAAATAGTTGATGTTGTGAATCCAAAGAGAACGTGGGTTGGGGTAAGTCACTAGGGCCATGAAGTGTGAAGCATCCTCAACGATCAGTCCTGAAAGCAACAGGAAATGCATCACAACTCGACAAATAAATAAAGAGAGCGAACAGATAAAATCCAAACTAGATAAAAAAAAAGAAACAGTTTAGTAGGGCCGAAACCCTAACTAACTAAACAATACAACATACACCCAAAATAAGTCTAAGTGCATACAAACAAAATACAAGTAACATGAAAAGAAAAATAAAGACTGAAAGTCGGTGTCATGAGTCTAATGATCTGGTGTAGATGGTGAAGCCATGCACGAGGTCGTGGCAATCAAGGTAGTGTTTAAGCCTCACATCTTTCAAACTTTCCAAATCAAGCATTCGAACGTTGACGAAACCCTTTCCTCGACAATAAGGCGTATCTTGTCTTGTGGGCATCATTTGTAAATCTTGGCTCGCTAATGGGCGGTGGAGAGCTTCTCCGAGCTCACTTGGAAGCCACATGCTTAGTCGGAATCCCTACAAGGCAATACAAGCATCATTAAACCAAAAATATATCAAAAGAATGCTTAATGAAGTCAATGGGCTGAAATCTAGGCATTGCTACAGTTATTTCGGGAAAATTTGGCAAGAGTCTCTCCTTGTAAAAGTAGCAAACCAATTTTACAAAGCTTCAAATTCAAAGCAAACATTTACGAGAAGCATTCACAACAATATTCCCAAGAAAATCAGCCCAAGAACACGAAGAAAAGCCCTAGAGATGGAGAGTTATGGAGCTTACTTCAAGCTAGGGCACCAAAGTGAGTATGAAGTGGAATCCGGCTAAAAACTAGATAAAACCTCAAAAATCTTCCAAAAACTTGTTCTGTAGGATGAGTAGAGCCCTTGTGTGCAAAAAGAATGAAGGAAAATGATGGAGAAATGAAGAGGAGAGGAGAAGAAGATGATGAGAAAATGAGTGAATAGTGCAAAAAATGGGGTGAAGATGGGCTAAAATCAACCAGCCATCCATGCGGCCAGCCATATGCCCATATGGTTGCCCACGTAGCTTGCTGGATTGCAATGCCGAGCAGTCATATGCCCATATGGTTGCCCGCACAGCTTTCTGGATGGGTATATGGGCATGCATATGCCCAAATGGTTGCCCGCATAGCTTTCTGGATGGGTATATGGGCGTGCATATGCTCAAGAAACGGCTGTTTTCTAGATTTTTCATCAAGGACTCATCCAAACACCCTAAAAACTCATTAAAAACAAAGCCGAAATCACTAACAACCATTGAAAACATAGAATTTGATGCGTCACAATGAATCAAAAATTAAAGAACACACGACAACCATTGAAGATCATGATTAAAAAAAATGAGGAAGATAGCTAAACAACCACAACCACACACTAAAAATTTAAACAACAACAAGCACAAGCACTTCAAAAATACGAAAAACACACAAACACACAAACTAAAAATACGAAAATGAACTTGCAAGGAATTCAAATGCTTGGGTTGCCTCCCAAGGAGCGCTTATTTAACGTCTTTAGCTTGACGTCTCTTACCTCGTCATCATGGTGGCTCAAAGGAAGTTGAATTACCTCCAACCATGTGTGAAATGTTGTTATCCGAGAAATAATGCTTCGACTGATGACCATTGACTTTAAAGGTTCCCATTTGTGAATGAGATATCTTGACGGTGCCGTAAGGAAACACTTGAGTGACGGTGTAGGGGCCATGCCATCGTGATTTTAACTTCCCGGGGAATAATTTTAATCTTGCATTGAATAGTAATACTTGGTCCCCGGGTAGGAAACACTTGGCTTGTTTAATATGTTGGTCATGATATTCCTTCATCCTCTCCTTATACCTTATCAATGTGTCATATGGCAAGGATCGCCATTCCTCTAACTCATTTATTTGGAGTTTTCGCTTGCGACCACACAAATGGGGATTAAAGTTGAGTTGCTTTATGGCCCAATAAGCCTTGTGCTCTAGTTCAACAGGCAAGTGACATGTCTTCCCATAGACCAATCTATATGGTGTTGTCCCAATAGGCGTCTTGTATGCTGTCCTATACACCCAGAGTGCATCATCAAGCTGGTCGGCCCAATCCTTCCTATGGTGGCTAACTGTCTTCTCAAGGATGCGCTTCAATTCCCAATTTGATACCTCCACTTGACCACTGGTTTGCAGGTGATAAGAGGTTGAGATTCTATGGGACACACCGTATCGTTTCAAAACCTTCTCAAACTGAGACTTGCAGAAATGAGTGCCTCGGTCACTAATGATTGTCTTGGGTTCTCTGAATAGGGAAAATAATTTTTTAGGAATTTCACAACAACTCGTGCATCACACGATGGGAGAGCCTGTGCTTTCACCCACTTGGAGACATAGTCCACTGCCACTAGGATATATTTCTTGCCCTGAGAGCTTGGAAACGGTCCCATGAAATCGATTCCCAAAATAGCAAATACTTCGCATGCTTGATTCCATGATTGAGGCATTTCCTCTATTTTCAAAATATTACCCGTTGTTTTGTACTTGTTACAATGTTGCACAAATGTTTGTGCATCTTGGAACATAGTCGGCCAATAAAATGCTGCATCAAGGGCCTTCCTAATAGTCTGGTTTCCATTATAGTGACCACCTGTCGGCCTAGAATGGCAATGCTTCAAGATATCTTGCCCTTCCCCTAGCGAAACACACCTTCTAACAATTTGATCTGAGCAGACTTTGAATAAATGGGGATCCTCCCAAACATAATACTTCAGGTCGGCAAAGAACTTTTTCCGTTGTTGGTGAGTGAGCCACTAAGGGAATGTTTTCATAGCTAGATAGTTAGCAAAGTCGGTGAACCACGGGGTCTCATCTGTTGCTACCACCTGAATACTACATAATTGTTCCCCAGGGAATGAGTCATTTATTTCTCTCATTTCCAATATGTCATCATTGGGACCCTCAAGGCAGGAAAGGTGGTCAGTAGCTAAGTTTTCTGCCCCCTTCTTATCTCTTATCTCCAAATCGAATTCTTGAAGAAGTAGCACCGAGCGGATTAGCCGAGGCTTAGCATCCGACTTGCTCAACAAATACTTTAGGGCAGAATAGTCTGTGTAAACAATCATCTTGGACAACACCAAATATGACCGGAACTTGTCAAATGCAAAAACTACTGCCAACAATTCCTTCTCGGTAGTGGTGCAGTTATCTTGAGCATCATTCAAAGTTTTACTTGTATAGTAGATAGGATGGAAGTGTTTGTCCCTTCGTTGCCCAAGCACTACACCAGCAGCATAATCACTCGCATCACACATCAGCTCAAATGGAAAACTCCAGTCTGGGGAAACTATAATTGGTGCTTCCACCAATTTCTCTTTGAGGGTTAAGAAGGCACTCATGCAATCACTATTGAATTCAAAAGGAGTATCTTTCTCCAAAAGTTTTGTCAGTGGTCGGGCGATGGAAGAGAAGTCTTTCACAAATCTTCTGTAAAACCCAGCATGTCCTAGGGAGCTCCTGATTGCCTTCACTGAAGTTGGAGGGGTAAGTTTTTCAATAGTAGCGACCTTTGCCTTATCCACTTCAATCCCTGTTTTGAAATTTTGTGTCCCAGGACTATGCATTCCTTGACCATAAAATGACATTTCTCCCAGCTAAGCACCAGATTCGTTTCCTCGCACCTACTCAAGACCCGTTGAAGGTTTTTGAGGCATTGCTCAAACGAGTCACCGAAAGCAGAGAAGTCATCCATAAACACTTCCATAATGTCTTCTACCATGTCTTCAAAGATGGCCATCATACATCTCTGAAAAGTGGCCGGCGCATTGCAAAGCCCAAAAGGCATCTCCGGTAAGCTAAAGTACCATAGGGACAAGTGAAAGTAGTCTTCTCCTAATTTTCTGGAGCTATAGGAATCTGAAAATATCCGGATAGACCATCCAGGAAGCAATAGTAGGAGTGGTCAGCAAGTTGCTCAAGCATCTGATCAATGAAGGGTAGGGGAAATGATCATTCCTTGTGGCATCATTAAGCTTTCTGTAGTCTATGCAAAGCCTCCATCCTATCACCGTTCTGGTAGGGATGAGTTCATTCTTCTCATTGGTCACACCCATCATACCCCCATTCTTGGGTACTACCTGAACTGGACTCACCCATGTACTCTCAGAAATAGGGTAGATAATGCCCGCATCAAGGAGCTTGATGACTTCATTCTTTACTACCACTTTCATGTTAGGGTTCAGTCTTCGTTGGGGTATCGCCATAGGCCTGTGATTGTCTTCCATAAGAATTTTGTGAGTACAGAACGATGGACTAATTTCCTTAATATCAGTGATTTTCCAAGCAATTACCTTCTTGTGTTTCTTTAGTACATCTAAGAGCTTACCCTTCTGCTATCCTGTCAAGTCTGCTGTGATGATAATAAGAAGTGTAGAATCTTCCCCTAAGAAGGCATACTCCAAATGATCCGGTAGTTGCTTCAATTCCAGTTCAGGAGGTTCTTCAAGTGATGATTTTAATGTCCCGTAATTGCTTAAATCATGCTTGTCAATTCTTTGATCTTCCATTTCAGATGAACTATCATTCCTAGAGTTGTCTTTCAATGCCTGTATCTTTACTTCAACAGAATTCAAGTTTTCTTCCTGCACATAACCCTTTCCTTCTGAGCTTTCTGACCCTGTTTGATCTGTCCCTTTGTCAGCTAGAGCCCATGACCCTAAGTACCCGTATGAATTATTCTCCGTCCAATTGTTGACGGGATCGAGCTGACAGCTAGATGGTCCAGAATATACTACAAGATTCACCCTTTCTGACTACATGCACTATTGGAGAAAAGATCCAGTATCGTGATTTTCCATGGTAAAACTGGTTGAGTCTTCATAGTACCGCCTCCTCCACTGATCATCATAAAAGCTTGGAGAGTTCAATGCAGTCCCCGTACTTTGAGTGGTGAAGATGCATCTCCTGAGAACAATAATAATTATTTCAGTCACCGGATCAAAACATGATCAAACAATAGATAAAAGATATTTACAAACTAAAGTGAATGAAGTAAGAGAGAAGGGTGCGAATGAAAGGGAAAAAAAATGGTGAAATAAATACAATGATGAAAAACACAGAACAAAACAATGGCCAAATCAACCAACTCTAAGTTTTCCGGATATTTCTCGTGGGTCCACGGCAACGCCGCCAAAAACTTGGTGATCGACCCGCAAGCACCAAAGGCAATCAACATACAAGAGAATTACTCTAAGGCGAAGGCAATGATCAGAGGGTAAGAACAATATAAAGAGACGATCACGGATGAGGATTCCGAAGGGGGCTACTAAAGTGTGGAAGTTGCCTTAACTAGAATGCAAATGGGTAGTTTGGACCGAGAAACCCTAAATTAGAACAACCCGATGGTCATGGAAATTGGTCCCTAATCCGGTACAAGTATCGAGTACGGAATTACTTCCGCTCGAATCCTCACACGATTGCAAAGGGCATGGTAGGTTTGTCAAGTTAGGGAGAAGACACAATCTAGGTCAACCCTAACAATTGGAGGGGTACAAATACCCGATGGTCACGGCGTATAAGTACATGTGTCCCTACCAAGCTTGGTGAGCCTAATACTAGGGCAAAGGTCATGCTTCCTAGCATTTTCTAAACATTGATACACAGAGTTCTCATGCATACCAAGCATTCAAATACACCAAATGATAAGTGCTTGTGTTATAGTAATACGAAATATTATTATCTTACATTGAGTATTACTTTTCTCAGATTTAATCACTAATTAGTGTGTATTTGTGTTCTTTTGTGCATTGAAGGGTTGTGGAGAAGATTTATAGAAAAAGAAGCAAGAATAGGTTATGTTCGCCATTGTTGAGGAGTTCTCGGACCAAGCAAGGAACAAGGCACGAGTCTAGACTTGTGGGTGTGTGCCAACCTCCATTGTAGGGGCACAAGGGCAGTCACACTCACAAAAGTCTATAACTCGTGTAGCATTGGAGAACTTTGCCAATGAAGAGAAATTAAGTAATCGACATAATCTAATGTTGATTGTGTGCCCAATTCAACGGCCTCGATGAAAAACGATGAATTTGGGAGCATTTTGGTCAGTACTGTAGCAGGCTGTAGCAAACAATGTAGTAAGCTACTATTCACTTTCTACCAAAAATCAGGATTTCAGAGAGTTCACACGGGCTTGTGGACATTCCACGCAGACGCGCACTGCAGAAAAACACTGTAGCAAGTTACTGTTCAAAGTCTGCCAAAATCAACAAAACAGAATTTCCACACGGTCGTGTGGAATTAACACACGGGCGTGTGGAAATTCTGCAGCCCGTGTGGAAAATCCATAGGGGCGTGTTGAACTCCGATTTCAGCCCGATTTTAGCTTATAAATAGCCCTTTTTCAGATCTATTTGGGAACCCCCCTTCTATCTCTTGCCTATCTTTTGGGGGGCTGCTAAATGCCTAAGAATACATATTTCCTATGTATTCTGGTGTATGTATTGCGTATTTTTATATGAGTTGATGCCCGTTTTTGGTCTGAATTGGTTTCTTTCGTGTTACAGGTACCAATGAGAACCCCTTCGAGCTCGTTGACAGAATTTGAGAAGAAATTGGCATCAAAAACAATGTTTTTGAGCCGGGGGGTACTATAGCAACCACTGTAGCACGAAGACTTGAAGAATAACTTGGTCAGGAGATTCATGCGGGCTACCATGCGGGCGCAGTAGAGGCCGCATATGGTACTCTAGCAGTTCTACTGTAGCGGCACTGTAGCAACTTACGCGATTTCGGGATTTCTCGGGAATTTTCTCTCCCCGCATACGGGGCCGCATGAGGGCCGCATAACTTGCTGGAACTTATTTTTAAGGGGTTTGAGTGCATTTTGAGAAGGGAGGAACCTAGGCCTTGGCATTGCTTGACTTCACCACTTTCTTTGGGAGCTTGAGGCCGGGTTTTGGTGGTAATTCTTGAGGAGAGGACGATGGGGAGAGCACGACATGACGAATCCACAGCTTCGATTTGCATTCGAGAGGAAGATTGACAAAGGAAGCCACTCCTTGGGTGGCATCCTTGGAAGCGTCATTCGGCCTTGATCTTTTCAGGGGGTGTTTTCATTATGCATTTGGTTGTTTCTATGTATTTTCTTGCTTACTTTGTGATCATGAGAAACTAAACCCTAAGGTCACCGGATGTAGGTGAACCTTGGGTGTGAACTTGTGTTATTTGGATGCTTCTTTCTAGTTTATGCATTTGGCTTGGTTTGTGATCCTTGTTTGGTGGTTCTTGATTGCCTTGATATGTATGAGAACTCTATGTATCAATTCCTAGATAATGCTAGGTTGCATGACCATTGCCCTAGTATTAGGCTCACCAAGCTTGGAAGGGAATACATGTACGAATACGCCGTGACCATCGGGTATTTGTACCCTTGCAATTGTTAGGGTTGTCCTTGATTGTGTTTCAACCCTAACTTGAGAAATCCACTAGACCCATTGCAATCGTAGTAGGATTTGGGCAGAAGCAATTCCATATTCCAATGCTCGTACCGGATTAGGGACCAAACACCGTGACCATCGGGTTGGTCTAATTTAGGGTTTCTCGGTCTAAACCACCCACGTGCATGCTAGTTAGGGCATCCTTAGCACTTTAGTAGCCCCCGAGGGAATCCTCATCCGTGACCATTCCCTCTCCTTGATTTCTCTCCGTATTTGTATTTACTATTTGCATGTTTTTTATATCCATAGATTATTTGTAGTTATCTCTATCAAGTAATTGCTAGGTTGGACAACATTGTGATAAGGAAGTAAGAATAGATTCTCGGGCCCTTGATAATACGACCCCCTCGTTCTCGCGCGAGGGGTATTACTTGGCGACCCCGTGCACTTGCGGGTGAGCAAATCAAACGCATTATCAAGTTTTTGGCGCCGTTGCCGGGCACCCACGAGGAATATTCTGAAAACTTATAGCGTGTTGATTTGACCATTTTTTTTTATTTGTGTTACCTTTCTTATATTTATTCCGTCATTTCTTTGTTTGCATTATATTTTATTATTTCTCTTCCTCTCTTTAGATTATGGGCTCGACTAATATTTGGGGTTACAATTGCTATCCACAGGAACCATACTTCTATCCTCCTTGCACACCATTCACGTCGTATGTGATTCGCCCTAGTAACGATCAGCGGATGGGACTGCTAGTGAATACCACAAACGTTTCAATTTACGAAGAACAAGGGGCTCTAGCCATGTTCAACCGATTTAAGGAATCTACTGAGGAACAACCAGTAACAGAAACAGGCCCACCAAATCACCAACCTGCAGCTGTTAATCGTGAGCTATGGAGAGACGTTGTTCCTCCTACTGATTCTTTGGTGCCTATTGAATCTGTGGTAGATCAATCTTGGACTGGCAATCCTGAGGCAGCTACCTATGTGCCAGTGGGTAATGCAGATGTGATTAAAAGTGTGTTCCAGTGTGAGGACGATGTGTTAGTCGCTGGTAGCTCAGCAGTGGGGGACTGCAGTGACACTAAACAGTATAGCCTGGGGAATTATGGGAAGCAGAAGTCATCAATCGAGGAGCCCCAGAATTAGAGTTGAAGCCTCTCCTCGAGCATCTAGAATATGCTTTCTTGGAAAAGGGGTCCAAGCTTCTAGTCATTATTGCCTCAGATCTTATTGTTAGGCAGAAGGAGCAGCTTCTTGATTTGCTTAAAAGACAGAAAAGGGCGATTGCGTGGAAAATCTCAGATATTAAGGGAATCAGTCCATCCTTCTACACTCATAAGATCCTCATGGAGGACAATCATCGACCTCGGGCAATTCCCCAACGGAGACTCATCCCTAACATGAAAGAGGTTGTGAGGACGAAGTCATTAAACTTTTGGATGCAGGCATTATTTATCCCATTTCCGACAGTGCATGGGTAAGCCCAGTGCAAGTGGTACCAAAGAAAGGAGGGATGACATTTATTGCTAATGAAAAGAATGAACTTGTTCCTACCAGGACTGTCACAGGTTGGAGGGTATGCATTGACTACAGGAAACTTAATGATGCCACGAGGAAAGATCACTTTCCCTTACCTTTCAATGATCAGATGCTTGAGCGATTAGCGGGACATTCTTACTACTGTTTCTTGGATGGTCTCTCTGGGTATTTTTAGATTCCCATTGCCCCAGAAGATCAGGAGAAAACAACTTTCACTTGTCCCTATGGCACATTCGCATACCGTCGTATGCCTTTCGGGTTATGCAATGCACCAGCGACATTTCAGAGATGCATGATGGCAATTTTCGAAGATATGGTAGAAGATATTATGGAAGTGTTTATGGATGATTTCTCGGTCTTCGGTGATTCATTCGAGCTATGCCTTAGAAATCTGGAATGAGTTTTGGACAGATGTGAAGAAACTAATTTGGTTCTCAGTTGGGAAAAATGTCACTTTATGGTCAAGGAAGGTATAGTGCTCGGGCATAAAATCTCACAAAATGGGATCGAGGTGGATAGGGCAAAAGTTGCAACTATCGAAAAACTTCCACCTCCTACTTCAGTTAAAGCAATTAGAAGTTTTTTGGGGCATGCTGGGTTTTATCGAAGGTTTATGAAAAACTTTTCATCAATTGCTCGACCGCTTACAAAACTGGTTGAGAAGGATGCCCCTTTTGAGTTCAATGACGATTGTATAAACGCCTTCCTCACCGTGAAGAAGAAGCTTGTGGAAGCACCGATCATGGTCTCCCCGGACTGGAGTCTGCCGTACTTGGGTAGTGACGAGACAACCATTTCCATCCTGTCTATTATGCCAGTAAAACTTTGAACGATGCTTAGGAAAATTACACCACCACTGAGAAGGAAATGCTCGTGGTCGTTTTCGCATTTGACAAATTCTGGTCATATTTAGTGCTTTCCAAGGTGACTGTGTATACTGATCATTCAGCATTGAAGTACCTATTGAGTAAGCCCGACGCCAAGCCTCGTCTAATCCGATGGGTTCTACTGTTACAAGAATTTGATTTGGAGATAAAAGATAAAAAAAGGGCAGAGAACTTAGCAACTGATCACCTCTCGCACCTTGAGAACCTATATAAGGGTGTCTTGCAAAATGGAGAAATAAATGACACCTTCCCTGGGGAGCAACTCTGTAGCATTCGAGTGATTGAGCAGGATGAGGCTCCGTGGTTCACTGACTTTACGAACTACTTGGCGGCAAGAACCTTCCCGAAGTGGCTCACATCTCAACAAAGAAAAAAATTCTTCACCGATCTGAAGTACTATACATGGGAGGATCCATTCCTATTCAGGACTTGCTCCGATCAGATTGTGAGAAGGTGTGTCTCAAAGGATGAGGGGCATGATATCTTGTTACATTGTCATTCAGGTCCTACTGGGGGCCATTACAGTGGGACCAGAACAGCTAAGAAGGCACTTGATGCGGGGTTTTACTGGCCCACCATGTTCCAAGATGCGCAATCATTGGTGAAACGTTGTGATCGGTGTTAGAGAGTGGGTAATTTATCAAAAAGTGATGAAATGCCTCAAACGTGGAACCAAGCCTGCGAAGTAATTGATGTGTGGGGAATTGATTTCATGAGTCCGTTCGCTAGTTCCCAGGAGGGCAACAAGTATATCTTGGTTGCAGTGGACTACGTCTCCAAGTGGGTGGAGGCCCAGGCCTACTGATCTTGTGATGCTAGGGTGGCTGTGAAATTTTTAAAAAAATTTGGTCTCTCGGTTTGGAACTCCCAGGGAAATCATAAGTGACCGGGGAACACATTTTTGTAACTCTCAGTTCAAAAAAGCTCTTAAACGATACGGGGTATCTCGCAGAACATCGACCGCCTATCACCCTCAAACAAGTGGTCAAGTTGAAGTGTCGAACAGGGAGTTGAAGCGGATCCTGGAAAAAACTGTCAACCACCACCGGAAAGATTGGGCAGACCAGCTCGAGGATGCACTTTGGGCATACAGAACTGCATTCAAGACCCTTATTGGATCAACACCCTACCGACTAGTCTATGGAAAGGCATGTCATTTGCCGGTGGAACTAGAGCACAGAGCATATTTTGCGATAAAGTAACTCAATTTCGACCTCCATTTTTGTGGTCACAAGAGAAAATTTCAACTGAATGAGTTAGAAGAATGGCGAGCTTTGGCATACGAAACTTCAGTCCGGTATAAAGAGAAGATGAAGGAATACCACGACTGACACATAAAGCAACCTAAGTGCTTCCAAAATGGGGATCATGTACTTCTTTTCAATTCAAAGTTGAGACTTTTCCCGGGGAAATTAAAATCACGATGGCACGGACCATATACGGTCACTCAAGTATTTCCTCATGGCGCTGTTGAGATATTTCATCCACAACATGGGACGTTCAAAGTCAATGGACACCAGTTGAAGCATTACTTTCCGGGTAACAATTCTTCATCGAAAATTGGAGGTATCTCCCACCCCTTTGTCACACCATGAGTTGAGGTAAACCATGTCGAGCTAAAGACATTAAAAAAGCGCTTCTTGGGAGGCAACTCAAGTCTTTAAATTCATTGCATTTATTTTTCTTCTTAGTTGTTGTTGTTGTGTTTGGGTGTTTTTCGTATTTTTTGTGGTGCTTGTGAGTTTGAGTGTTGTTGATTTTTGTGATTGTGGTGGTTGTTTAGTCGTTTTCCATAATTTATTTCATCATGTTGCACCATAGGTTTCATGATCTTTGTATTTTTCCTTGAGTGTTGGTGCTTCAATTTCCATGTTTTCAATGATTTTGAGTGTTTTCGGCTTTGTTTTCATGTGATTTTTGAGTGCTAGAATGAGTACGGTGCTTTGATGAGTGTGTTTTTTAGCATTTTTTGCACATGGAGCCAGCCAGTGGACCATGCGGCCTGCTATGCGCCCGCATAGCAGGCCGCATAAGGCACCAGCCCCCCCTTCTTCTACTTCTTCACCGCATTTTGACACTATTCACCCATTCTTCACTCTTCTTCTTCTCTTTTCTCCTCCATTTCTCCACCATTTTCCTTCATTTCTTTGCATCAAAACACTCTCCTCATCTTAGCAAACAAGTTTTTGGGAGATTTTCGAAGTTTTATCAAGCTTTTAGCCAATTTTCACTCCATCTTCTCATTGGTGCCCTAGATCAAGGTAAACTCATTTTTCATTCATTCTAGGGTTTTTATTGATTTAAATGGTGGAAAAACCTTGTGGTTATCATGGTGAATGCTTCTTGTAATTGATTATCTTGAATTCAAAGCTTTGTACATTTAGATTATCACTTTTACAAGAAGAAACTTTACTAATTTTTTCCCGAAATTACTGTAGCACTGGTCAAAAATCAGCCTTGTTTCTTCATTAAGCATTTTTCTCACAAATTCTTGGCTTGATGAAGGTTCTCTTGTCTTGTAGGGATGCCGACCAAACACGTGGCCTCCAAGCGAGTTAGAAGAAGCTCTCCACCACCAGTTTGCGAGCCTACCTTCAACAGCGATGCCAACAAGACAAGATTCGTGTTCTTGTCCAATAGGAGGTTCGGCAGCTTGAAGATTATTTGATTGGAATGCTTTGAAGACTTTGGGCATCGATGAAACCATCCGGGACCTCATTTCCCATAGTGGATGGGATAGCATACTTGAGATCGATGAGTCCACCTATAGGGAGTTGACTTTTGAGGTGTTGAGCACATTTGAGGTCTCCGGGTATTCTCCATTCATGCGCCAAGCAAGCACTGTCACTTTCAGAGCTTTTGGTAAGCGGCATAGGATCACCGACAACCAGTTAGGCATGTACCTTGGGTTTTACACACCTGAGACCCTCATCGGGTCGGAGCTTAGGGACTTGCCTCGTGATCTTCCACGCTCAGTCTCCCATGATTCTTTTTGGAAAGCCATTGCTTGCACAACATCGAAGAAGGCCTCTACGATGGTGGACCCCGTTCAAAGATACATTCAGGCGCTATTATCCAGAAGTGTGAAAGGTCGCGCTGATTCTACCAGGGTAGTGACACGTACCGACTTGCTGATGATGAACAGTATCCTTGAGCGGTACCCTATCCACATGGGACATCTGTTTGCCGGACTCATCGCACATCAGGGGACATCTACTCACCTTAGAGCTATATTTGCCGGACCGTATATTATGCGCATTATCAGGGGCATAGGATTGATTGAGCTCACTCGAGGCATGAGTGTTGTGGGCTCCGTCGCACCGCTTGGTCTGTCGATTCTGCTTTCTATCGGGATAGTTGAGAGGTCGGGAGACACTTATCGCCTCCCACGCACCCATAACCCCGACACCTCTCGAGATTCTAAGATAGGATCTGAGTCTGATTCAGAGTTTTCCCCCATACCTGACGCAACACCCAGCGGGAGTCGATCATCACTGGAGGCCAGTTTCACGGAGTTCCGCATCGAGGTCCGTCTGCAGTTACAGACCCTTGGGACATCACAGGAGGTGCTGGCGACATCAGTGAGGGACTTGGCCACATCACAGAGCCGCATAGAAAGTAGCATAGCCGAGATCCTATCCTATTTGCGCAGCTCATCGTCATCTGTCGGCACCTCCTCCACGGCCACCACATGCTTCGCACCATCGATCCCTCCAGATCTCTAGACTCGCAGCACCACTTTTTAGTTTCTTGTTGTTTGTGTTTGTTTTTTTTTTATTTGCAGACTTGTTGGTTTGTATTGTGGTACTTTTCAGTTAGCAAGGGTCCTGACCCTCCTAAACTGTACTTCCCCGTTTTTGATTCGTGCTTACTCATCCGGCTCTCTATTTATTTCTTGGGGTGTGATATGTCTTCTTTTTACTTTCAGGACTGATCATTGTAGAAGGTTCACACCCCTTGCGCCTCACAACTTTCCCCGATTCATGCACATTTGGAGCTCATCTCATCGACCAATTGGGGAAGTTTCTTTACCCCATTCCTTTATTTCTGTTTTTATTTTTTATCTCGCACCTTACTCTACTGATCTACGTACATTGAGGGCAATGTACAACTTTAGGTGTGGGGATGTGGTACTTTACTTGTTTTGCGTGCATGAGTACCGATGATAGCTATGATTTTAGTGTTTAGCACTTCCTAGCTTGAAAGAATGATAGAAGTGAGTTGTATTCTTGTACTGTGCCTTAATGATGCCCTGTTTTATTTTTAGTGCTTTTCAATGCTCTATCATGATTGCTTCTACCTTGTACACTCCAACCAACCCATTATGATGATTTTGGCATTAGACTGTTAAATTCTTTCTTCAATAGTCTTTTAAGAGCTTTTGAGTTCCTTCTTTGTTTTCTATAGCCTTAAGTGAACTATTGTGACAGGTTACCAAGGGACATGAGATACAATGTGTACAGTCGAAAAAAAAATAATGTGTGGAGTCTATGACAGTATTCCTCTGCTAGTATGATAAGTGCCTAAATACATCATGTTATAGCTATGATGTTCTTGTACATTCATGCAACTTATGTGTATTTTCGATGAGTTTTTGCGCACTTGATGTTTTATTTTTCATTTCAGGGTTTCAAGGACCAAGTGCGCAAGTTTTGACCATATTCGTGTCATTCCGGGGATGATTGAAGAAGGAACGAAGAGTTGGAGCACCCTGGAAGCCGACGCGCCGCACACGGGCACATTTTTCTCGGCCGTGTGCGGCCACTGTGCGGGCTGCGCAGTGGCCGCACACCCTGGCCAGAAGGGTGTGCGACCACTGTGCGGCCGCACAGTGACCGCACAAGAGAGACAGAGAAGTGTGCGGCCAGTGTGCAGCCCGCACACTGGCCGCACAACACAGCCAGAAGGCTGTGCGGGCACTGTGCGGCCCGCACAGTGCCCGCACACCTTCGGGCTATATATGCTTGTTCTGAAGAGTTTTGGGAGAGTTTTTTTTCTCATCCGGCCTCCACTTGTCCTAGACTTCATTTCACCATTTCTTGAGGGATTTTGGAAGGATTTTCGGCTAGATTCGAAGGAGAGAAGAAGGGGAAGACGTTGAGAAGCTTCATAGGGCTCGCCGGCGCGGATCCGACGAGCTACGCCATCAACCCTAGTCAACATCTTCAAGGGGGTTTTTCTTGTTTTTATTGGATGGAATTGTTGTATGATGAGCTCCTTAGTTTTGTGATGTTGAACTAAACCTCCCAAGGCCGCCGGGCTCCCGGTGAACCTTGGGAGGAGACTTTGTATGAATGACCCATATTTTGCTTTAAATGAATGTGTTAGTTTGATTGTTTGGTTTTAATTCATCATCATGTTGTTCATTCTACAATGGATGGATTCCGTAGAATTGATTTTGAATGATACTTGTTTGGCGGGATGCTAGCTTGTATTAGGTCCTTTGATGAGTTAAAGAGGGTAACATGTATTAATACACCGGAGGTTCCGGGTGTTAATAGCCTCCCGCGCGATTAGGGTTAATTTAGCCGAGAGCGTGCATTAGATTAACCCTAATCAAGACTCCTTGTTCTCATTGACATCGTAGGGGTATTTTCTGGATAGAGAAACCCGTACTGGATTAGGGCTACACTACGGAGGTTCCGGGGTAGTCGACATCCGAGTCTAGCGGACCGAAACCAAGCTAACCCTAGTTTTATAATTATCTTGGTCATTCGTATTTAGTCTCCTCCCGGGGGAATCCTCGCCCGAGGCCTTCCATAATTATTGGATTCTTCATCTCTATTTTATTCCGGATTGAGTTTTATCTTATTTGCATTCCTTTACTTGCTTTTATTATTTTAATATTGCTTCAACCCTGTTTCGATCGACTAGAAAGTGACTCCCAAAAGGAAGTAATAGTAGATCTCGGGCCCTTGGGAATACGACCCTCCTCGTGAGGTTTATTACTTGACGACCCGTGCACTTGCGGCCGGGGAGTCACGTGCTAGCTCTGTAGCTAGTCGCGCGCTCGCTTATCATAGTACAGCATGAATGCGTCTATGTAGATTGTAATTGAGTAGGTTGGATGGCTCATGTGCCTAATCAGGATGTGCATCCTTCTGAAAGATTTGTTGTGCAGTCTATGTTAGTCGGACTCAGAAAAAAAAAAATTGTATATTTGTGAAAAAAAAGAAATAAGTATCTCTACTGCGTCCCCTGGAACTTGTTACACCGCCACTTAAGTGCTAGAGTTTTGTTTAGGAACCCAAAAGACTTTTAACTGAGTATTGAAGAGGTCTTTAACTGTCTAATACCACTCTCACCATATGTGGGGTGAATGGACCCCTGGGATAATCCAGGGTGTGGAGATTAAGGTTGGGAGCCAGCACACACTCACAGAAGCACTTTAGATAAAACAGGGCGACCATTACTCGATCACTCACTGTGCAGCTCACTTTCTAGATTTCTTTCCGTCTGTGCTAGTGGAGTACTTTACAGTTGAGCTTGAGGTCGTATGTTTAGTCATTTATCATCGTGCCCCTGCTCTTCATGTGTGTTTGCTTGGGGACAAGCAAATGCTTAGGTGTGGGAATATTTGATAAATGCCTAAACATACGTATTTCCTATGTATTTAGGCGTATGTATTACATATTTTTATATGAGTTGACGCCCATTTTTGGTCTGAATTGGTTTTTTTCGTGTTACAGGTACCAATGAGATGCTTTCCAGCTCGTTGAAAGAATTTGAGAAGAAATCGGCATCAAAAACACTGTTTCTGAGCCCGGGGGAGTTTACTGTAGCAACCACTGTAGCACGAAGACTTGAAGAACAACTTGGTCAGGAGATTCATGCGGGCTACCATGCGGGCGCAGTAGAGGAGGCATATGGTACTGTAGCAGTTCTACTGTTGCAACTTACGCGATTTCGGGATTTCTCGGGAGGAAGATTGACAAAGGAATCCACATCTTCGATTTGCATTCGAGATGAAGATTAACAAAGGAAGCCACTCCTTGGGTGGCGTCCTTGGAAGCGTCATTCGGCCTTGATTTTGTCAGGGGGTGTTTTCATTATGCATTTGGTTGTTTCTATGTATTTTCTTGCTTACTTTGTGATCATGAGCAACTAAACCCCAAGGTCACCGGATGTAGGTGAACCTTGGGGGTGAACTTGTGTTATTTGGATGCTTCTTTCTAGTTTATGCATTTGGCTTGGTTTGTGATCCTTGTTTGGTGGTTGACACGACCTTTTTGCGTGCGTACCGCAAGTGCACGGCCTTGTCGAAGTAATAAAAATACCCTGGTGAGTGGGTAGTCGTATCCACAGGGAATAGTGTTCAGAAACAAGTGTTATCGCTATTTAGCTATGAAAGAAGTCGATGATGAGAAAAGTATATATATATATAAATGTAAAAAGAAAATAAAAGAGTGCAAGAAGAATAATGAGGGTAGGAGAGGTAATCGATATAAAGATGGGGTACCCGGACAAAGCTCCCCCTAAGACTAATGCTTCTAGTGCAAGACTAGTATTATACCCTCTAATTGATGTCTAATTGAGTCGAGGATATCCTTAAACACACGGTCCCAAACCTAAGGTCAACCGTGACTAACCCCAATACTATGCCCCGGCATTAGGATTCACTACGACTCTTGACTCTCGTTGACCTGTCAACTATGCCCTAGAGGAGTATATCTACCTAAGCCTCACACTACGTGGGATTGCATTAAGTTCTAGGGACTCCTAGTGGTAAAACCTGTTCCTATGTGTAGTTCTAACCCTTTGGTCCAGGTGGAAGAACCCTAGTCTAGATTAAGCCCCAGTGCGTAGGATTCACTTCAACCCTTCACTCTGTTACTCGCGTAACTAAGCCCCAGGGGAGTTTATCTACCTAGCACTTCACTCTATCTCGACCGCTAATGAATCAAGGAAACGGAGGTAGGGAGAAACCACACCGGAGGGGAAAGGGGTACATCGCTACCTCACAACTCTCCCTCTCAACCCTCTCCAACCTTGTGTAGTCTAATCCTATAGAGGTTATCACACCCTCAAAGGATAACCTAATAGATTCTCAACCCTAGTGTCACGGCCAAGGGAAAATCTCATACAATCGGCATGCAAGATTGGAACTCAATAATAGAACATTAAATTAAGAAAGCATAATAAAAGTCATAGAAACAATATCATCCTAGGGTTTACAAGTCCGAATACCCACTAGGGTTTAGCTCTCCATGGAGTAATACAAAGTCAATAAATAGTTTAAGAACATATGCATGAAAACCATAAAGAAAACCCCCTTGTAGATCGTATCGATGGTCTTGTGTAGTCGCGTGTCTTCTCCAACGAATCCCTTGTCAAGCCTAAGGCACACCTCGACAAATCAATGCCGATGAGAGCTTCCCCAATAGCTTTCTTCCAAAGGATGTCGATGTCGATGCCGTTTAATCGCCTCCAAAGACCTCCAAGAACCTCTCCAAACCCTAGCCGAAACCCCCCACAAGATATCCAAGTGATAGAAGAGAAGGGTCCCCAAATAGATATGAAAACGGGCTATTTATAGGCTGAAATCGGGCTGAATTCGGGCTGAAATCGGACTTCTGTGAAAATCCAGAAATTCCACACGCCCGTGTGTTAATTCCACACGGCCGTGTGGAAATTCTGGAATCGTGATTTCTCGGCACCTGTGAACAGTGTTTTTTGCTGCAGTATTTATCTATAGTATTTTACTACAGTGCCTGCTACAGTACTTCTCCAAAATACTCCCGAATCGATCGTTCTTCATCGAGGCCGTTGAATTGGGCACACAATCAACGGTAGATTATGTCGATTACTTCATTTCTCTTCATTGGCGAAGTTCTCCAATGCTACACGAGTTATAGACTTTTGTGAGTGTGACTGCCCTTGTGCCCCTCCAATGAAGGTTGGCACACACCCACAAGTCTAGACTCGTGCCTTGTTCCTTGCTTGGTCCGAGAACTCCTCAACAACGGCGAACATAACCTATTCTTCCTTCTTTTTCTCTAGATCTTCTCCACAACCCTTCAATGCACAAAAGTAAACAAATGCACACTTTTTAGTGATAAAATCTGATTAAATTAATGCCCATTGCAAGATAATAACACTTCGCATTACTATAACACGAGCACTTATAAGTGGTTCTTGATTGCCTTGATATGTATGAGAACTCTATGTATCAATTCCTAGATAATGCTAGGTTGCATGACCATTGCCCTAGTATTAGGCTCACCAAGCTTGGAAGGGAATACATGTACGAATACGCCGTGACCATCAGGTATTTGTACCCCTCCAATTGTTAGGGTTGTCCTTGATTGTGTTTCAACCCTAACTTGAGAAATCCACTAGACCCATTGCAATCGTAGTAGGATTTGGGACCAAACACCGTGACCATCGGGTTGGTCTAATTTAGGGTTTCTCGGTCTAAACCACCCACGTGCATGCTAGTTAGGGCATCCTTAGCACTTTTGTAGCCCCCGAGGGAATCCTCATCCGTGACCATTCCCTCGCCTTGATTTCTCTCCGTATTTGTATTTACTATTTGCATGCTTTTTATATCCGTAGATTATTTGTAGTTAACTCTATCAAGTAATTGCTTGGTTGGACAACATTGTGATAAGGAAGTAAGAATAGATTCTCGGGCCCTTGGGAATATGACACCCTCGTGCTCGCACGAGGGGTATTACTTGGCGACCCCGTGCACTTGCGGGTGAGCGAATCAAACGCATTACCAGAGGCTTTCGGTTAGGATTTGGAGAGGTTCTTGGAGGTCTTTGGAGGTGATTATACGGCATCGACATCAACATCCTTTGGAAGAAAGCTATTGGGGGAGGTTTCGTCGGCACCGATTCGGCGAGGTGTGCCCTAGGCTTGACAAGGGATTCATGGAGAAGACTAGGCGGCTCCACAAGACAATCGTTACGATCTACAAGGGGGTTTTCTTTATGGCTTTTATGCATATGTTCTTAATCTCTTTATTGATTTTGTATTGCTCCATGGAAAGTTAAACTCTAGTGGGTATTCGGACTTGTAAACACTAGGATGATATTGTTTCTATGACTTTTATTATGCTTTCTTTATTGATGAATTTAATTGAGTTTCAATCTTGATTTATTCTTGTATTGATTTTCCGTTAGATGTGACACTAGGGTTGAGAGCAATTTGGGTTACCCTTTGGAGGTGTGACAACTCTTATAGGGTTAGACTACTTAAGATTGAAGAGGGTTGAGAGGGAGAGTTGTGAGGTAGCGATGTATCCCCTTTCCCTTCCGATGTGATTTCTCCCTACCTCCGTTTCCTTGGTTGATTAACAGTCGAGATAGAGTCAAGTGCTAGGTAGATAAACTCCCCTGGGGCTTAGTTACGCGAGTAATAGAGTGAAGGGTTGAAGTGAATCTTACGCACTGGGGCTTAATCTAGACTAGGGTTCTTCCACCTGGACCAAAGGGTTAGAACTACATATAGGAATAGGTTTTATCACTAGGAATCCCTAGAGCCTAAAACAATCCCACGTAGTGTTAGGCTTAGGAAGATAGACTCCCCTGGGGCTTAGTGGACAGGTCAATGAGAGTCAAGGGTCATAGTGAATCCTAATGCTGGGACATAATGTTGGGGTTAGTCACGGTTGACCTTAGGTTTGGGACCGTGTGTTTAAGGATATCCTTGACTCAATAGGCATCAATTGTAGAGCATAATACAAGTTTTTCACTAGAAGCATTAGTCCTAGGGGGAGCTTTGTCCGGGTACCCCATCGTCATATCGATTACCTCTCCTACCCTCATTATTCTTCTTGCACTCTTTTACTTTATTTTACATCCATACATATATACTTTTCTCATCATCGATTCCCATCATAGCTAAATAGCGATAACACTTGTTTCTGAACACTATTCCCTGTGGATACGACTACCCACTAAACAGGGTATTTTATTACTTCGACAACCCGTGCACTTGCGGGGTACACACGCAAGGGGTGTGTCACCAAAAAAGGATCACAAACAATTCCCAAAATGCATAAATGAAGTCAAGCAAGCATCCTACACAAGTTCACCCCCAAGGTTCACCTACATCTAGTGACCTTGGGGTTTAGTTGCTCATGAATACAAAATACTCAAGATAATACATGGGAACAACCAAATACAAAGACAAGAACACCCCCTCAAAAGGTAGAGGCCGAATGATGCTTCCAAAGACACCACCAAAGAGGTAGCTTCCCTTGTCGATTCTCCTCTCAACTATGGATCAAAAAGGTGGATCTCGTTATATGTCGCTCTCCTTGTAGTTCTCTCCCACGAAATGGCCTCCAACGGCAGTTCCTAGCTCCGATTTAAAGATGGTGGCAAGTGTGCTCAATACTTATGGCTTCCTCCCCAAAAAAAATGAACTTCTACCCTTTAAAAACTCATTTCCAGCAAGTCATGCGGCCTGGCATACGGTCCATATACGGGCACTGTAGCACCCCGAATTTTGTGTAAGTTGCTGCAGTGGAGTGCTACAGTATTGGGGCTCGAAAATGGTCTTCTCTTGTCGATTTCTTCTAAAAATCTCGTTGACGAGCTCCCCATGGTAACTTCTGTGCCTGTAACATGAAATAAACCAATTTAGACCGAAAACGGGCATCCACACATATAAGTAATACGTACAGTTATGTGTTTATCACTCATGTTCACTAAATACAACAAGAAATACATGAAAACAACCAACAAAAAGAATGAGAAGAACTCCCTCAAAGAATGAAGGCCAGAGAAGTTCCAAAGACGCCACTCAAAGGGGTGGCTTCCCTTGTCTTCAACCTTCTAAATTCAAGCTCTAAATCATAGATCCTTCCCAAAACCTTGCTCTCTTAGCCAAATCCTCGCCGAGATCACCCTCCAAAAGCTTCTTCTTCCTCAGATCTGAAGTAGTGGTGAGAAGCATAGATTTCTTCTCAAATTACGTCGCTGGGCTCACCTAGGCATCCTTTACACCTGAAACACGAAATTACCAAATTTAGACCAAAAAGGGCATCAATTCATCAACAAAAATACGGAAACTATGTGGATGCATTAATAAGTGCTCATGTTATAGTAATGCAAAGCATTATTATCTTGTAATGAGCATTAATTTAATCAGATTTTATCACTAAAAAGTGTGCATTTGTTTATTTTTGTGCATTGCAGGGTTGTGAAGATAAAGTGAATGAAAGGAACAAAGTTAGATCATGTTCGCCATTGTTGGGAAGATTCTTGGACTAAGCAAGGAGCACGGCATGAGTAGAGACTTGTGATTGTGTGGCAACCTCCTTTGGAGGGTCACAAAGGCAGTCACATTCACAATAAGTCCAACTCATGCTAATAAGAAGAACTTCACCAATTAGGAGATTCGAAGCAATCGGCACGATCTAACGTTGATTGTGTGCCCAATTCAACGGTCTCAATGAAGAACGACGAATTCAGGAGCGTTTCGGGACAATTACTGTAGCAAGCTACTGTTCATCTTTGGCCGAAATTCAGAATTCCAGAGAATTCACACGGGCACGTTGAAATTCCACACAACCGTGTGAATTAAAATTCCAACAAGCCAAAAACTTCACACGCCCGTGCTGAAATTCCACACGGCCCTGTGAAGTCCCGATAAGTCCGATTTTTAACCGCACTCAACAATATAAAGAGCGATTTTGGAGACTTTTAAAATATCTTTTGACCTATCTTTCTTCCCAACTTCTGGAGAGTGCGGCTAGGGTTTTGGAGAGGATTTCGTGGAGGTTTAGAGCGTATCATCGGCATCGTCACCAACATCCGGTGCCCACACCATACGCAAGGGGGTTTTCATCGATGTCTTTACTTTATGCTTTCTTTCATACTTTGATGAACATGTATAGCTCCATGACGAGCTAAACCCCTTGCGGGTATTCGGACTTGTAAACTCTAGGGTTATTATGCTTCTTTGACATTGTTATTATGCTTTTCCATTATTAATGAATGAAAATTGAGTTTCAATCTTGATTTCATCTTGATATTGTTTTTCCTTAGATGTGACACTAGGGTTGAGAACAATCTTGGAAAGTATAATAGCATAGTCTTGCACTAGAAGCATAGATCCTAAAGGTAGCTTGTCCGGATACCCCACTTCATCCATTGCTAGATCCTCTCTATTCTCTTTTAATTGCACTTTCTCATCTTCCATCTTTCTATTCAATTTCTTGTCTTTTATTATAATTGCTTCCATAAGTCACTCATTGATTCTATTGTTACTTTTCCATACTCCACATAGCTTAAATAGTGAAATATCGTATTCTAACTCCCTATTCCCTGTGGATTCGACTACCCACTCACCGGGGTAAATTTTATTACTTCGACAAAAACATGCACTTGCGGGATACACGCTAGAGGTCGTGTCAAGTTTTTGGCACCGTTGCCGGGGACTAGGCATTTTAGATATTTGTTTTTCACTATTCTAGCTATTCACTTCACTTTCTATTTCACACTTTCTTTATCTATCATTGTTCTTATTTTTTTTCCTTTGCTTTGGCTTCAGGTTATGACCCGTAGGAATTCTTCGATTCTTGTTGAAGGAGATTCGGACATTGGACGAAGAACACATCGCAAGGGTAAAGAACCTGTGCAAGAAGCTTCAAATCAAGCTGATATTGAGACAGAAAGTTCAGAAACAATGGCAAAACAGAATGAACAGCAGAGGACATTGTCTGACGTTACTAGACCTGCAGTCATGGGGACCCAATCGAGCATTGTGAGGCCCCCAATTACGGTAATGAATTTTGAGTTGAAGCCGTCGTTCATTCAGATGTTGCAACAGTCCACACAATTTAATGGGTTGGCCGATGAAGATCCCAATAGTCATATAGAGAATTTCCTTGAAGTGTGCGACATGTTGAAGATTAATGGAGTGACGGACGACGCGATTCGTTTGAGAGCCTTCCCATTTTCATTAAAAGGAAAAGCAAGACATTGGCTTCATTCATTACCGAGAGCATCCATCACTACGTGGGAAGAGATGGCCGAGGCATTCTTGGCTAGATACTTTCCTTCGGGAAAGTCAGTAAGGCTCCGGAATGAGATATCATCCTTTATGCAAATGGAATTGGAGTCTCTATTTGAGACATGGGATAGGTTCAAGGAGCTTCTTTGCTAGTGCCCACAACATGGATTTCCCGAGTGGATGGTCATTCACACCTTCTATAACGGGTTGAATCCGAGTACCAAGTAACTCTGAGATGCAGCGGCTGGAGGAACTCTAGGAAGCAAGACTCCCGGTGAATAGCTATCAATGGAACTTAAGGGACATAAAGAAGGTTGCCGGAATTCATGAGGTTGATGCGATTACATCTTTGGCGGCACAAGTGGAATCATTGAGTAAGAAGCTAGATGCACTAGCTTCACCAAGAGTTGCGGCCATCACTACTTGTAACGGTTGTGGGGGAGGACATGCTTCGAGTGATTGTCCTATTGCGATTGGAGGCACTAGTGCGGTAGAGCAGGCTGATTTTGTTGGAAATTCTTATAGAGGACAAGGCCAAGGCAATCCGTACAGTGGAACTTATAACCCGGGGTGGAAGAACCACCCAAATTTTTCTTGGAGCAATCAAGGAAAGTCGCAACAGAAAAATAGTGCACCACCATGATTTCAAAGTCAACAAGCTCCGAATCTAGAAAGCCGAGTGACCAGGTTAGAAGGAAAGATGACCGACCTTGAGAGAGCACTCACACGGTTTGTTTCTTCATCGGATGCTAGATTTCAGTCAGTGGAGGCTACTCTTCGCAATCACAACGCCTCCCTACATAATTTGGAAAATCAAGTGGGGCAAATTGCGAAGACATTGGCGGAAAGGCCTCAAGGTAGCTTGCCTAGCAATACGGAAACTAATCCAAGGGAGCAACTAAAGGCAATCATCTTGAGGATTGGGAAAGAGGTTGAGAGAAATCTCCCTCTAGAGAAGACAAAAGAAGCACCCAAAGTTGAAGAAGTAGGGGGAGAAGCACCAAAAGAGAAAGAGGTGGCACCACCACCCTACAAACCAAGGATCCCATACCCTTCGAGGTTGAAGAATGACCAAGACAATGAGTAATACAAGAAATTTTTGGGTATCTTCAAACAATTTCAGATCAATATACCATTCGCGGAAGCATTAGCCCAAATACCCAAGTACGCGAAGTTCCTGAAGGACCTCTTAACCAATAAGAGGAAGTTGAAGGAGAGTGCAGCTGTAGTTCTTGATGCAAATTGCTCAGCCGTCTTACAAAAGAACATGCTGAGTAAGAGAAAAGATCTCGGGAGTTTCATCATACCTTGCAACATTGGCAATTTGGGTGAAGAAATGGCATTGGCCGATTCGGGGGCAAGCATCAATGTCATGCCCTATACCTTCTTCCAAAAGCTAGGCTTGGGCGAGTCTAGACCCACTCGGATGACACTTCAACTCGTGGATCGATCGGTGAGGCATCCGAGGGGAATTGTGGAAGATGTCTTGGTGAAAGTAGACAAGTACATCTTTCCGGTGGACTTTGTTGTGCTTGATGTGGATGAGGATGTCGAAGTACCGCTGATTCTTGGGAGGCCGTTCTTGCTCACTTCCAAGGCTTTGATAGATATGGACGGTGGAGAGCTCACACTTAGAGTTGGAGATGACAAGCTTACTTATCGCCTCGCCGAAGCCATGAGACATTCTCTTGATTTTGACGACACTCTTTATTATCTTAATGCTACTAATGAGTGTATTGATGAATATGTGCAGGAAATGTTAAATCCGGATCCATATGAAGGATGGCCGGACCAAGACGTGAAGATCGAAGAATAAGAGGTACTTTCGCTTGGTCCAATCAAGACAGACATCAAGTTGGAGAGGGAGCGTATGAAGAAGATGCTTCGGAGGATGAATAGGTCGAAAAGATGCCACAAGAAGAACCCCAACAAGAAGGGGGATGAGCATTCACGGAGTAAGGGTGTTTCACCCTTTTGTGGTAACAACTTTGACAACTCTCCTTCTACTCTACAAAAATTATGTAATGCATGCTTTCAGGTTGTAGGGAAGAGGGCAACTTCTATTCATGAACCTCCATAAGGTAAGATCAGGTACGTCAAGCTAAGTGACATTAAACAAGCACTTCTTGGGAGGTAACCCAAGGTTTTACAGTTTTTCTAGGACATAGCATAGTTTCGGTTGAATAAGAGTCTTAGTTTTGGTGTCCTGAAGATTTAATGCATGTGTTGCGATTTTTATTATGGATTGTTGACGTTTTCGTGTTCCTAGATGATAATTGATGAATTTTGGGTTGGTTGAGCATATTTTCCATGGTATCTGGTCGTGTTTTGATGGTTTTCACAGGCTCCAAACATCGTATTTGTGTTTCTGAATTTTTGTAAGAATCTGTAAAATTTTCTAAGTAAACTAGAGAAAACACTTTGCCGTGTAGAAATTTCACACGAGCGTATGTCACCACTTAGGGCTCAGCCAGAGAGGATACAGGGGCGTGTCCATGCCCCTGTGAACAACCTCAAAAGGGGCACACGACCGTGTGGAATTACCACACGGCCGTGTGAAATCTCACAGAACTTAAACTCTTTTCCATAGAGTCCACAGGGGCGTGTGGGTGCCCCTGTGAGTGTCACTGTGCTAAGGCACATGGCCGTGTGGAAATTCCACACGGCCGTGTGAAACTCTGCAGTGACAACCCTTTTTCCCGAGAATACACAGGGGCGTGTGTGCGTCCCTGTGGGAGAGCTTGTGAAAGGTACACGGGCGTGTGGTATACTTAGGGTTTCTCGGGCAAGTCAGAGAGACCACAGGGGCGTGTGGGTGCCCCTGTGGCCGGCCTTGTGTTCTTGGACAGGTTGGGCACACGGCTGTCTAGAATTTCCACACGGCCGTGTGATATTTTTCAGAGACCTTCTGTGTTTTCCCGTAAATCCACAGGGCTGTGTACCAGCCGCTGTGGAGCCACCTGTGAAGGCACACGGCCTTGTGGATGACTCACACGGCCGTGTGGGGTAGTCCAGAGTATGCGAACAGAGTGCACACATTGGCGTGTGATAGCCCCTGTGAACCCTAATTTCAAAGGCACACGGCCGTGTGGAATTTCCACACGTCCGTGTGAACTTCGAGAACTTCAAAAGCCGCGCATTTTCTTTTGGAATTCACTAGTACCTTTTGATTTCTCCACTCTAAACCACTCCTTGACCCTCTCCATCGATTTCTCGATCTTCTTTGAGCTTTTTGAAGGAGTTTGTTGGAGTTTTCCGGCCGATTTCTCAATTCGATTCATCCACACCATCGGTAAGGACTCCAACCCCTTTTTCTTCGTCAAAACATGATTTGATTCACTCTTTTCAATTGTTTCGCTTATGTCGAGTGATTATAATGCATATAAAGATATTTACAATGAAATTAGAGTGAATTGTGATGTAAAATTGACATTTTACGACCCACGGCCGTGAGGCTCTGTCCACCAGAAGCCCACATGGGCGTGTGGAATTAACACACGGCCATGTGGATTTCTACAAATTATGTTCTTGAACTCTTTTTTAACTATTTTCTTTTGCAACCTTGCAGAGATGTCTTCCAGGGCCAAGAAGCAAGTGGGGAAACGGGCCGTGAGCCTACCCCACCCCCTGAGGAGATGGAGTTTGATTTACCGGAGCATAGGGAAAGATTCAAGAAGTTATTAGCACTCCAATTTGGACAGTCGCGCTACCCGGACTTGAGTACATTGAGAGAAATACAGGGGGCGACGCTGTAGCTACTGAGGTCAAGGAGCTACTAGCAATTGGCAGTTGGGGCCGTTTGCTAACGATCAGAGAGCCAGCGACTCGAGCGCTCACGCTCGAGGTCATAGCGACCTTTGAGTTCAACCGAGGGTACGACAGCTTCACACACGGCGAGACGATTCAGTTTCGTGCCCTCGGTCGACACTTCAGCCTGAGTATCACCCAGTTCTTGATTATGATAGGCCTCTACGATCAGGTATTTACCAGAATAGAGGAGTACGCGCAGCTGCCCACCAATTACCTAGGGATCCTAACACCTCTAAGGGTCTACATGACGTTGTGCAGGGATGGGCAGTACGAGCCGGGGGTTTCGAAGACGACATTTCTTTCCCGGCCAGCGTACAGGTACATCCATGCCATCTTGAGCAGGTCTATCAGCGGTAGAGGTGATAGCACAGGGGTGCTGAGTAGGCAGGAGCTGCTTTACCTGCACTCTATGGTACAGAACAAGCCACTTCATCTGGGGTACATCCTAGCTGAGTACATGCACCACCAGGGCCAGTACCCTAGAGTAGGAGTGATTTTTGCTGGACCCTACATCACACGCCTCATCATAGGCTTGGGGCTCAGAGACGGGGTACGGGGGACCGAGAAGATTGCTACACCAGCCCTCCTCACGAGAGATACATTGAGACTAATGGGTATGGTCCGCAGATCAGGACCAGGAGTATATACTATGATCATACCCGAGTCAGATCAGGCCGAGGGATCCCAGGCAGCCTTGGAGCCACCCGCAGTAGAGCCAGAGACACAAGCACCAACTACCGCGCCGGAGCCACCTCCGGTGAGCATGTTCTCACCCTCTTAAGGCCTGGATCGACTGGAGCACCTTGAGAGCGTCGTGGGTGTGCTACAGACAGAGGTGGCAGAGGTGGCAGAGGTTAGGGCTACAGATAGAGGTGTTAGAGGTGGCAGAGGTTAGGGTTACAGACAGAGGTGGCAGAGGTGGCAGAGGTTAGAGACCATGGCACGGCTTGACACTATACAGAGACTCCTTGAGCAGGCCGTGTCATCACCATTTGTGGTCCACCCTCGAGCCTCCACACCACCATCACCGTCTCCAGCCCCAGCAGCAGCAGTAGCAGATCCACCAGCATCCACTTCAGAGCCTCCAGCAGCACCAGAGGCTCCACAGCAGGACACCGACGTTGAGGCATCGTAGATTTATTTCACTTTTTATTTTGATGTACTTTTTATTATATTTTGGACTTGTGGTACTCAGAAAGGATCTTCCTTCTGAGTTTATCTTTATTTGGGTTTATTTAATCTCAATTTGTATTTTATTTTTGATATATTTATATGTGATAAGTGTTTGTGTTATAGTAACGCGAAGTGTTATTATCTTACAATGAGCATACCATTTATCAGATTTTATCACTAAATAACGTGCAATTGTGTATTCTTGTGCATTGTAGGTTTGTGGAGCCAAGTTGGAAAAGAAGAACGAAGTTAGGTCGTGTTCGCCGTTGTTGGGAGGTTTTTGGACCAAGCAAGGAACAAGGCACGAACTTGGACTTGTGAGTGTGTGCCAACCTCTTTTGGAGGGGCACAAAGGCAGTCACATTCACAACAAGTCTAACTCGTGTAGCCTAGGAGAACTTCACCAAGAAGGAGACTTGAAGCAATTGGCACGATCTACCATTGATTGTGTGCCCAATTAAATGGCCTCGATAAAAACAACGTATTCGGGAGCGTTTCGGTGAGTTACTGTAGCAGCACTGTAGCTTGTTACTATAGTAATTCACTATAGCAAGTTACTGTGCATTTCCGCCGAAGATCAGGTGTCCAGAGAATTCACACGGGCGTGTGGAATTAACACACGGCCGTGTGGATTATTTTCCAGCAAGCCAGAGACTTCACACGGGCGTGTGGAAATTCCACACGGCCGTGTGAAGTAATTTTTCCAGGAAGCCAGAAACATCACACGGGCGTGTGGAAATTCAACACGGCCGTGTGAAGTTCCGATAAGTTCAAATTTAAAGCCATCGGAGAGTGCGGCTAGGGTTTCAGAGAGGACTTTGTGATTATTATGTTTCTACCGTCGGAAACATATCATTATTGATGAACATATAATAACAATGTCATAATAATATAATAACATAACAATATAATAACAATGTCATAATAATATAATAACAATGTCATAATAATATAATAACATTATGACAATGTCATAATAATATAATAACATAACAATGTCATAATAACAATGTCATAATAACAATGTCGGATCATTATTGATGAACATATCATTATAATAACAATGTCATAGAAACATAATAACAATTTCATAGTCACGGCTAAGGACTTTGTGATTATCTTTTGATTATCTTTTGACATATCTTTCTCTCGAACTGCTGGAGAGTGCGGCTAGGGTTTCAGAGAGGACTTTGTGGAGGATTGGAGCGCGCCATCGGCATCGTCATCGATGTCCGACGGTAGTACAAGACCACGGCCACAGCACACGCGAGGGGGTTTTCATTGATGTTCTTATTTTGCAAACTATTTTACACTTTGATGAACATGTATAGCTCCATGAGGAGCTAAACCCCTCGTGGGTATTCGGACTTGTAAAACCCTAGGATCATTATGTTTCTATGACATTGTTATTATGCTTTTCCATTATTGATGAATAAATTCGAGTTTCAGTTTTAATTATCTTTTGCTATTGTTCTTCCTTAGCCGTGACACTAGGGTTGAGAACAATCTAGGTTATCCTTTGGAGGTGTGACAACTCCTCTAGGATTAGACTACTTAAGATTAAAGAGGGTTGAGAGGGAGAGTTGTGAGGTAGCAATGTACCCCTTTCACTTCCGGTGTGATTTCTCCCTACCTCCGTTTCCTTGGTTAATTCGCGGTCGAGATAGAGTTTTAGGGCTCAATCTAGACTAGGGTTCTTCCACCTGGACCAAAGGATTAGAACTACATAGAGGAACAGGTTTTATCACTAGGAATCCCTAGAGCTTAAAACACTCCCACGTAGTGTTAGGGTTAGGAAGATAGACTCCCCTGGGGCTTAGTTGACAGGTTAACGAGAGTCAAGGGTCGTAGTGAATCCTAATACCGGGACATAATGTTGGGGTTAGTCACGGTTGACCTTAAGTTTTGGGACCGTGAGTTTAAGGATATCCTCGACTCAATTAACATCAATAGGAAAGTATAATAGCATAGTCTTGCACTAGAAGCATAAGTCCTAGAGGTAGCTTGTCCAGATGCCCTATTTCATCCATTGCTTGTCTTCTCTTTTAACTTCTACTTGCTTTTCTCTTGTCTTCCATATCTCTATTTACTTTCTTATCTTTTATTCCAATTGCTTCCATAAATTCACTCATCACTCCGATTATTTCTTTTCGTACACCGCATAACTAAATAGTGAATTCTTGTGTTCTAAATGCCTATTCCCTGTGGATTCGACTACCCACTCACCAGGGTAATTTTATTAATTCGACAAGGCCGTGCACTTGCGGTACACACGCAAAAGGTCGTGTCATGTTTTTGGCGCCGTTGCCGGGGAATAGGCGTATTTTTTTTTAATACTAGTTTTTGCTACTCTAGTTATTCACTTCGTTGTCTATTTCACACTTTCTTTGACTATCATCGTTCTTATTTTTCTTTTCTTTGTGTTGGCTTCAGGTTATGACCCGTGGGAACCCTTCGATTCTTGTTAAAGGAGACCTGGACATTGGTAGAAGAACGCACCATAAAGTGAAAGAGCCTGTAGAAGAATAATCCAAGCAAGCAAGCATAGATTCAAAAGGGTCAGAAGCTATAGCAGAACAGAACGACCAACAAAGGACGTTGTCCGACTTTGCTAGACCCGCGGTAATGGGGGCCCAATCAAGCATTGCGAGGCCCCCAATCACAGCGAACAACTTTGAGTTGAAGCCGTCGTTCATTCAAATGTTGCAACAGTCTGCACAGTTTAATGGGTTGGCAGACGAAGATCCCAACAGCCATCTAGAGAACTTTCTTGAAGTATGCGACATGTTGAAGATCAATGGAGTAACGGACGACACAATCAGGTTGAGAGCCTTCCCATTTTCATTGAAGGGAAAAGCAAGACATTGGTTACATTCATTACTGAAAGCATCTATTACTACATGGGAGGAGATGGCCGAGGCGTTCTTGGCTAGGTATTTCCCTCTAAGAAAATCAGCAAGGCTCCGGAATGAAATCTCATCCTTCATGCAAGTGAAATTGGAGTCTCTATTCGAGACATGGGATAGGTTCAAGGAGCTCCTCCGAAAGTGCCCGCAACATGGATTCCCCGAGTGGATGATCATCCATATTTTCTACAACGGGTTGAATCCAAGCACCAATCAACTTTTAGATGCGGCGGCAGGAGGGACTCTAGGAAGTAAGACTCCCGATGAGGCACGTCACCTTATTGAAGAGATGGCAATGAATAGCTATCAATGGAACACAGGGGACCGAAAAAAGGTGGCCAGAATTCATGAGGTTAATGCAGTTACATCTTTGGCGGCACAAGTAGAATCATTGAGTAAGAAGTTGGATGTTCTAACTTCACCAAGAGTTGCGGCCATCACTACTTGTAACGGTTGTGGGGGAGGTCATGCTTCAAGTGATTGTCCGATTGCTATTGTAGGTGCTAGTACGGTGGAGCAGGCTGATTTTGTGGGAAATAACTATAGAGGACAAGGCCAAGGCAACCCGTATAGTGGCACATACAATTCGGGGTGGAGAAACCATCCAAATTTCTCATGGAGCAACCAAGGATAGTCACAACAAAAGAACAACACACCACCGGGTTTTCAAGGTCAACAAGCACCGAATTTTGAAAGCCGAGTGACCGGGCTAGAGGGAAAGATGACCGATCTAGAGAAAGCTCTCACACGGTTTGTTGCTTCATCGGATGCTAGGTTCCAATCGGTGGAAGCTACACTTCGCAATTACACCGCCTCCTTACACAATTTGGAGAATCAAACGGGGCAAATTGCGAAAACATTGGCGGAAAGACCTCAAGGTAGTTTGCCTAGTAATACGGAGACCAATCCGAGGGAACAATTGAAGGCAATCATCTTGAGGAGTGGAAAAGAGGTCGAGAGAAATCTCCCTCTAGAGAAGACCCAAGAGACACCCGAGGTAGTGGAGGTAGATGAAGGAGCGACAAAGGAAAAAGAGGTGGCATCCCCACCCTACAAGCCAAGAATCCCCTATCCATCACGATTAAAGAATGACCAAGAGAACGAACAATACAAGAAATTTCTGGGAATTTTCAAGCAATTGCACATCAACATACCATTCGCGGAGGCATTGGCCCAAATGCCTAAGTATGCAAAGTTCTTGAAGGACCTCTTGACCAACAAGAGGAAATTGGAGGAGAGCGTGTCGGTAATCCTTGATGCCAATTGCTCGGCTGTATTGCAAAATAACATGCCGAGCAAAAGAAAAGATCCCGGGAGTTTCATAATACCATGCAACATTGGCAACTTGGGTGAAGAGATGGCATTAGCCGACTCGGGGGCAAGTATCAATGTTATGCCCTACACGTTCTTCCAAAAGCTAGGCTTGGGCGAGCCTAGACACACATGGATGACACTTTAACTCGTGGACCGATCGATGAGGCATCCAAGGGGAATTATGGAGGACGTCTTAGTAAAAGTCGACAAATACATATTTCCTGTTGACTTCGTGGTGTTGGATGTCGATGAGGATGTCGAAGTTCCTTTGATCCTTGGAATGCCGTTCTTGCGCACTTCTAAGGCTTTGATTGACATGGATGGCGGGGAGCTCAGATTGTGAGTGGAAGAAGACAAGCTTACATACCGCCTTGCCGAAGCCATGAGACACTCTCTTGACTTTGATGATACTTTATATTTTCTTGACAACACCGATGAGCTAATTGATGATTATGTGCAGGAAATATTGAACCCGGATCCGTATGAAGATTGGCCGGATCAAGACATGGAGAACAAGGAAGAAGTGTTTTCACTTGGTCTAATTGAGAAAGAGGTCAAGCCGGACCCGGGAGACATGAAAAAGATGAGGAGAAGGATGAAGAGAGCAAGGAGGCGCCACACGAAAAGACCCAAGAACAATGCGGATGAGCAAGAACGGAGTAAGGGTGGTTCACCCTTGAGTGGTAACAGAATCACTAACTCTCCCTCTATTCTACAAAGGTTATGTAATGCATGTTTTCAGGTTGTAGGAAAGAGGTCAACCTTCATTCATGAACCCCCATAAGATAAGACAGGTACGTCAAGCTAAGTGACGTTAAACAAGCGCTGCTTGGGAGGCAACCCAAGGGTTTTACAGTTTTCCCAGAATCTAGTCTAGTTTTTTTTTTTAGCATGAATAAAAGTCTCAATATTGGTGTCCTAAATTTTTAATGCTTAAAACTGTGATTTTATTGTGGATTGTTGATGTTTTCGTGTGCCTTAATGTTAATTGATGAAGTTTAAGTCGGTTGAGTGTGTTTTCGATGGTCTCTGGTCATATTTTTATGATTTGTACAGGCTCTAAGTGGTTTAAAAGAGTTTCTGAATTTTTTGGAAGAGTCTGTGAATTTTTCTAAGTACACCAGAGAAAACACACGGCCGTGTGGAATTTTTACGCGGGTGTGTGTTACCAAATCAAAGCTCAAGCAGTGAGGACACAGGGGCTTGTGTGTGCTCCTGTGAACAACCTCAGAAGGGGCACACAGCCGTGTGGAAATTCTACACAGCCGTGTGACATCTCGCAGAACTTCAACTCTTTTGCCAGAGAGTCCACAGGGGCGTGTGGGTGCCCCTGTGAGTGCCACTGTGCTAATGCACACGGCCGTGTGGAAATTCCACACGGCCATGTGAAACTCTGCAGAGAAAACCCTTCTCCCCGAGAATACACAGGGGCATGTGTGTGCCCCTGTGGGAGGACTTGTGAAAGGCACACTGCCGTGTGGAATACTTAGCGTTTCTCGGGCGAGTCAGAGAGAACACAGGGGCGTGTGGGTGCTTGATACTGAGGACCTTGAGGAGGGGAAACTTTTTGTTGTTGTTGTCCTTGATTCCCAGAAAAGTTTGGGTGGTATTTCCACTCCGGATTGTAAGTTGGGCCATATGGATTTCCTTATGGTCTTGACCCCCCCATATACTCAACATTCTTAACTTGTGTAACGGAGGAGCTAGCACCTTGCATCTTCCAATTGGATTGTACCTCACACAAAAGAGAATACAAAGAACAAAGTCAAAATAAAAGAATAGAAAATAAAAGCAATATGAAAAAGAAGAAAAATATCTACAAAGAGTATAATGTACAAAGAAAAGAAAAGAAATGGCTAGAGCAATAGACTACAAGCTTTCCTAATATTCCTTGAAAGTCCCCGGCAACGGCGCAAAAAACTTGATTGGCTTCCCCGCAAGTGTACGGGATCGCCAAGTAATACCCTGTGAGTGACACAGGGGTCGTATTCCACTGGGTCCAAGGAAGTACTATTACTCACCCTTCATCTATTTTCTTGCCTACCATTCAATATGAGTTGATAAGAAATAAAGCAAACAAATTAATTTAAACTAATCCTATGGCCTGGTAACTAGCACACAGATGTAAACAATCAAGGGAGTATCAAGCATGAGAAGGGTGTGTTTGGACAAGGAATCCACCTAGGGTTGTCATTTAGTCCAGAACAAGGATGATATAAAGATGCATTAATGATAGTTGAGACCTAGAGACCTCCTGAGTAGATTAGCCCCGATTTCTCAGTGACTAACCCCTGATCCCATACGAGTGTTAATCGGAATCTATCCGTAGCAATCTCTCGAAATGTGACCTCCCCCACAACCATTACAAGTAGTCATGGCCGCAACTCTTGGTGAAGCTAGAGCATCTATCTTCTTACTCAATGATTCCACCTGTGCCGTCAAAGATGTAACTGCATCTATCTCGTGAAGGTCGGCGACTTTCTTTCTATCCCTTGAATTCCACTTATAGCTATTGAGAGCTATCTCCTCTATATGTTGCCGGGCCTCACCGAGAGTTTTGCTTCCAAGAGTGCCCCCTGCTGCCGCATCCAATAACTGTTTAGTGCTCGGATTCAGCCCGCTATAAAAGTTATGAATGATCATCCAATCGGGAAATTCGTGTTGTGGACACTTCCGCAGGAGCTTCCTAAACCTATCCCACGTCTCAAAGAGAGACTCCAATTTCGTTTGCGTAAAAGATGAGATCTCATTGCGAAGCTTTGCTGATTTACCAGGAAAGAAATATCAGGCCAAGAATGCTTCAACCACCTCCTCCAATGTTGTAATAGATTCCCTGGGCAATGAGTACAACCATTGCTTCGCTCTCCCCTTCAAGAAAAATGGGAAAGCTCTAAGTTTGATGGCATTATCCTTCACTCCATTAATTTTCAGCATGTCGTACATTTCCAAGAAGTTCTCGATATGACTGTCGGGATCCTCATCAGCCAATCCATTAAACTGTGCTGTTTGATGCAACATTTGGATGAAACCAGGCTTTAGCTCAAAATTTTGAGTTATGATTGGTGGCCTCACTATGCTTGATTGAGTCCCCAATATTGCGGGTCTAGCACAATCAGACAATGTCCTCTTCTGTTCATTCTGCTCTGCCATTTTTTTTGACCCTTCTGTTTTAAAATCTACTTGATTCAAATGTTCTTGTACATGTTCCTTCCCTTTTTGATGTGTTCTTCTACCAATGTCCGGGTCTCTTTCAACAAGAATCAAAGGGTTCCCACGGGCCATAACCTGGAGCTGAAAATAAAGAAAAGAAAACAAGTAAGAACGATGATAGATAAAGAAAGTGTGAAATAGAAAATGAAGTGAATAGCTAAAATAGTAAAAAGCAAGTATCTAAGATACGCCAACTCCCCGAAACGGTGCCAAAAACTTTAACAGGGGCCCGAAAGTGAACGGGTTGTTGCAGTAATAATAGTACCCCGGTGAGAGGGTAGTCGAATCCACAAGGAATAGGGATTTAAGACACAAGAATTCACTATTTAGCTAATGCGGTGTACGAAGAGTGAGAATAGAATCAATGAGTAAGCACAAAAGTAATTTTAAAGAAAATAAGAAATAAAAAAGAAGTATGGAAGGTAGGACAGTGCAAGTAAGAGTAAATAGAGAAGGACAATAAATGAGTAAAATTGGGTACCCTGACAAGCTACCCCTAGAACTTATGCTTATAGTGCAAGACAATAATATTATACTCATCAATTGATGATTAATGAGTTGAGGATATCCTTAAACACACGGTCCGAAACCTAAGGTCAACTGTGACTAACCAAAACACTATGCCCCGGCTTTAGGTTTTACCATGACCCTTGACTTTTGTTGACCTATCAACTAAGCCCTAGAGGAGTTCATCTTCCTAAGCCTCACACTATGTTGGATTGCTTTAAGTTCTAGGGATTCCTAGTGATAAACCATGTTCCTATATATAGCTCTAACCCTTTGGTCGAGGTGAAAGAACCCTAGTCTCAATAAAACCCTAGTATTAGGATTCACTACGACTCTTCACTCTATTGCTCGTGCAACTTAGCCCAGGGGAGTTTATCTCCTACCACTTAGATCTATTTTGACCGCTAAAAACTCTTGGAACACAGAGGTAGGAAGAATCACACCGAAGGAGAAAAGGGAAGTTTCGCTACCTCACGAGTCAGCGTCTCGACCTTCTCCAATCTTAAGTAGTCTAACCCTATAGGCATTTTTACACCTCCAAAGGATAACCAAGATTGTTCTCAACCCTAGTGTCACGACCTAAGGAAAATAATACAAGATGCAATTAATATTAAAAACTTAATTTTATTCATCAATAAAGAAAAGCATAATAACAATGTCATAGAAACATAATCATCGTAGGGTTTACAAGTCTGAATACCCACAAGGGGTTTAGCTCCTCATGGAGCTATAGAAATCCATCAAACTAAGAGAATAAACATAAATTGAAAACATAGATGAAAACCCCGTTGTGTAGAGTGTGGCCGTTGTCTTGTGCGGCGACCGGACGTCGATGTCGATGCCGATGATGCGCTTCAAACATCCACAAAGTCCACTCCAAACCCTAGCCACAACCCTCTAAAAGTTAGGTCAAAAGTAGGCAAGAAGATCAATAAAAAGTCTCCAAAATGGCATTTTATAATGTTGAGTCACGGCTTTAAATCGCTGAAATCGGGATTTTACACAGCCGTGTGGAATTTCCACACGCCCGTATGAAGTCTTTGTTTTGCTGAATTTCGGCAGCCAGTGAACAGTTCTTGCTACAGTATTTTACTACATTGCTGCTATAGTACTCTTGCCGAAACGCTCCCGAATTCGTTATTCTTCATCGAGGCTGTTGAATTGGACACATAATCAATGGTAGATCATGGCGATTGCTTCAATTCGATTGATTGGCAAAGTTCTCCTATCGTAACATAAGTTAGACTTATTGTGAATGTGACTGCCTTTTTGCCCCTCCAAATGAGGTTGGCACACACCCACAAGTCTGGAGTCGTGCCTTGTTCCTTGCTTAGTCTGAAAACTCCCCAACAACGGCGAACATGATCTAACTTTGCTTCATTTCTCCAAATTAGCTTCACAACCCTACAATGCACAAAAGCATACAAATGCACACTATTTAGTGGTAAAATCTTATGAAAGTAATGCTCATTATAAGATAATAACACTTCGCATTATTATAACAGGAGCACTTATCACAAGCGCTTCTTGGGAGGCAACCCAAGCTTCAATTTCTTCATTTTCTTCTTTTAATGTTTTTAGTTGAGTGTGGTTTGTGTATGTTTGTGTCTCTTTTATATATTTATTTGTTTGAATAAGTCCTTGCTTGAATGCCTTGTACATATTTCTTGTTGTCGTTCTTGTGTTTTAATCGATAACCATCTTGGGAAACACATGTTTTTGATGTAATGTCATGCATTAGATAGGGTTTTTAAGCATTACTTTCAAGTTGGAGGTGTTCTAAACCACTTCAAAGCCTTACTTATTGACTTGGAGAATCAATTTTTGGCCTAAGAATAATTTCCAGGTTCATACGGCCTCCATAGGGCCATTTGGGAGGCCATTTTGCCAATTCCAGTAAGGTTTGCCTAGGGCAAACGACCTCAATGTTGCCATTTTAGAGGCAGTATGGATCTTGCAGGACATTAAGTTCTTGCCACCTTCTCTCTCTCTTCATTTCTCCTTCTTTCCACATGATTTTCTCTTTTCTTTCTCCACCAAATCTTGGCCAAATCTTCTCATTTCTTCTCCTAGATCACCTAATAACCTCTTTGAGAACGATCTAGTGGTTTTCTTCGAGCTTTACTCAAGTTTTCATCGGTAAGCTCTTTGGTGCCCTATCTTTATATTTTTCATTTTTCTTGCATTCTTGGAGCTTTTATGTGGATGTTTCCAAGCATTTTGCTTGATTTTGGTAGTGTGATGGTTATGGATGAGTTTTCCATTGATTTAATGTAAAAGTTTTTTATTTTCATGTTTCTCGGGAGGTTCTTTCGTAGTGAACAGCACCCATACTATTGTATGGTTACTTTTCATCATTTTACCCAATTTGTCTTCAAGTTTTACACAACATTTTGACTTGTATTAGATTCTTCTTTTTCATGATTTGTAGGATTCTGAAGGATGAAGAAATGGACAAGTGACTATGAAGTTATGTTTGCACCACACGGAAGACCACATCTTCGACGAATCCACTTCCAACGACAAGGGCTAGCATTGATACTTTATTTTGTTTGTTTTAGTTTTTGTGCTCTTCTTTGTGAATTTTTGTGGAACGATGATGTGTCCTTTTTGCCTTACAGGGCATTAACGGAAGTTTGGTGAGCTTCTCTGCATTCAATGGAGATTGGACCCAACATGTATAGCTCGGCGTACCCTATGTTCGGGTCACACATCGCCAATTGCTCAAGATAAACAAGGGAAGTTCGTTTTCATCCTCTTCTAATTTTTTTATTGAATATATTTCCTTGTTATTTATGATTAGTGTTCATTGAGGGCAATGTACAACACTATGAGTGGGGATGGGTGTATTACATGTATTAGGGCCATATATACATGCTAGTGTTATCAATGATGGCTATGTTCATTCTTGTGAGATCCTTAAAGTATGGATTAATGACTAATGTGAGTTACATATTTCTTTGTGCTTTATTGAATCCTGTTTCACCTCTAATATTGTTATGTGCACTGAGTTATTTGTTGATGCCATGGGAATAGCCAACTTGACTACTTGAACTCTCTTGTATGCTTAACACACAACCATGAGTACTTGGTCTTAGAAAACTAAGTTCTATCCTTCAATGAACTCTTAAGAATTCTAAACCTTGTTGATCTAGTCCTAGTTTTCTGACTTGTAGTGCAGTCTAAAGACATGATCTAGGGTGAACAAAAAAAAATGAGAAAAATGAGTCTTTGTTAGTATTCCTCTGCTAGTGAAGCATGAATGCGTCTATGTAGACTGTAATCGAGTAGTTGAGTGGCTCTTGTGCCTAACCAGCAGGTGCACCCTCTGTGCAGTCTACATTAGTCAGACTCGAAAAAAAAATGCATGTATATATAAATAAAAACCCTAGTGATCACTTGGACTACCTACTGGAAGTTTTGAGAAAAAAAGGGATTTAGTTTCAAATTTAGGAGTTAGTACTCTATAAATGTGGAGTGATTAGCATCTAGAGATACATTGATTGAAGTCATTAGGCTAGACCAGATCAGCGCAAATGAGACAGAAGATTCACTTACACAGCACAGATATATAAGAGATGAGACAGGATCTTTTTATTGTACTTATTGATTATCACTCAACATCTGTATATCATTATTCATTGCTTGTAGAATCTCATATTTATTCGAGCCAGAGATAGTTGATAAGTGCTCGTGTTATAGTAATGCGAAGTGTTATTATCTTGCAATGAGCATTGATTTAATCAGATTTTATCACTAAAAAGTGTGCATTTGTTTATTTTTGTGCATTGTTGGGTTGTGAAAATAAATTGGAGAAAAAGAACAAAGTTAAATTGTATTCGTCGTTGTTGGGGAGTTTTTAGACTAAACAAGGAACGAGGAATGAGCATAGGCTTGTGAGTGTGTGCCAACCTCCTTTGGAGGGGCACAAAGGCAGTCACATTTGCAATCGGCATGGCCTACCATTGATTGTGTGCCAATTCAACGGCCTCGATGAACAATGACGAATTTGGGAACATTTTGGCATAATTAATGCAGCAGCACTATAGCAAGATACTGTAGCTAGTTACTGTTCACTATCCACTGAAATCAGCAAAATAGCAACTTCACACGGGTGTGTGGAAATTCCACACGACCGTGTGAAATCCCTATTTCAGCTGATTTAAAGGCGCGACTCAACATTATAAAAGCCCGTTTTTGAGACTGTTTTTGGATATTTTTGTCTCTCTTCTGATCTAACTTCTAGAGAGGAGCGGCTAGGGTTTGGAGAGGACTTGGTGGAGGTTTGTGATGAGCGAGCACGCGACTAGCTATAGAGCTAGCACGCGACTCCCCGGCCGCAAGTGCACGGGTCGTCAAGTAATAACCTCACAAGGAGGGTCGTATTCCCTAGGGCTGAGATCTACTATTACTTCCTTTTGGAAGTCACTTTCTAGTCGATCGAAACAAGGTTGAAGCAATATTAAAATAATAAAAACAAGTAAAGAAATGCAAATAAAATAAAGCTCAATCCGGAATAAAGTTAGAGACAAAGAAGCCAATAATTAGGGAAGGCCTCGGGCGAGGATTCCCCCGGGAGGAGACTAAATACGAATGATCATGGGAATCAAAAGCTAGGGTTGGCTTAGTTTTGGTCCGCTAGACTCGGATGTCCACTACCCCGGAACCTCCGTAGTGTAGTCCTAATCCAGTAAGGGTTCCTCTATCCAGAAGATACCCCTACGATGTCAATTATAACAAGGAGTCTTGATTAGGGTTAATCTAATGCACACTCTCGGCTAAATTAACCCTGAACGCGCGGGAGGCTACTAACACCCGGAACCTCTGGTGTATTAATACATGAAACCCTCTTTAACTCATCAAGTGACCTAATACAAGCTAGTATCCCACCAAACAAGTATCATTCGAGATCAATTCTACAGAAACCATCCATTGTAGAATGAACAACAAGATGATGAATTAAAACAAAACAACCAAAACAACTCAATCATTCAAAGCAAATAAAGATCATTCATACAAAGTCTCCTCCCAAGTTTCACCGGGAGCCTGGTGGCCTTGGGAGTTTAGTTCGGCATTAAAAAATGAAGGAGTTCACAATACATAAGGTTCATCAAGGAAACAACAAGAAAACTCCCCTCGAAATGTCGACTAAGGGTTGATGGTGTAGCTCGTCGGATCCGCGCCGCCTAGCCCTTTGATGCTTGTCAACGTTCTCCCCTTCTTCTCTGCTTCCAATCCTAGCCGAAATCCCTCCAAAGCCCTCCAAAGATGAATAAAGTGGTGTATGGTGGAGTGGAGGCCGGAAGAGAGCAAGAATCCCTCCAAAATACTTCTCAAAAACCCTCGGATCTGCTTAAATACCTCGAGGGTGTGCGGGCACTGTGCGGGCCGCAGAGTCCCCGCACAGCCTTCTATCTGTGGTGTGCGGCCATTGTGCGGGCCACACAGTAGCCGCACACTCTTCTGGCCAGGGTGTGCAGCCACTGTGCGGCCCGCACAGTGGCCGCACACGGCCGAGAAGATCGGCTCCGTGTGCGGCGCGTCGGCTTCCGGGGTGCTCCAACTCTTCGTTTCTTCTTCAATTATCCTCGAAATGACACAGATATGGTTTAATCTCGTACACTTGGTCCTCGAAACCCTGAAACGAAAATAAAAACATCAAGTGTGCAAAATGTTATCGAAAATACACAAAAGTTGCATGAAAGTACAAGAACATCATCGCTAAAGCATGATGTATTTAGGCACTTATCAAATACCCCCCACTTAAGCATTTGCTTGTCCCTAAGCAAACGGACATGGAAAACTAGGGATACTGATAAGTGACTAAATACACAACCTCAGGCATGAAATGAAAATATCATAGCCAAAATGAAACTCAAAATACTAAGCAAAGACCACTTGAGATCATTCACGCATTCATTGGCTGTGTTGTGCTGTGTGTGTGCAAATCCCCTAGTTCGAAGCTCTGTAGTCCAAACGAGGTAGACAGGACCCCGAGGACCACTTCTTGAAGCAATTCACGCCACTTAGTGGAATACGGCCTTGACGTGGTAGAAATACTTCTAGTAGAGTCCTAAGGATCCTTCCTCTTATTTTCGAACAAGTACCGGTCGAATTTTATTTTTCTGTACACAATTGCATAACTTTTTCTTTTTCATTTTTGGGACTAACATGAACTGCAAATCCACATTACCTAGAGCTTTGCACATTCATGTAAACGCGTTCATGTCCTTATAGCTTTTGGTGAGAGGAACACTCTGGTTAGGAGCTAGAACCCCGAGTTACTTCGCTATTAGGGCAGAGGAGCACTGTCCACGCTTTTATTCAACTTTCCCATTTTTTTTTTCGACCGTATTGCAAGAAGAAACAAGAAGAAGATCCTCAAAACACTAATAGAAGACATTCTAACACATCAAGGTGTGAAACCACTAGTATAGGTTAGCACCTAAGAGGGTCACGAAGGTGCTGTGGTCCCTCGGCTAGGTGTCCAGGGTTTTACCTAAGGGAAAAGTGTGAAAAATGCATAGAATGGCACGAAAATCTCAAGTGTGCAAGGTCATAAGAAGCTTAGCATTTATCACGGTTTCGAGCTATAATACAATTAGAAACGCCATCCTAGGTTTTACAATCATGCATCAATTCAAAAATTTTCAAAAAGTTTCATACAAGTTCACGAAATAAATATTGAAACTAAGACATGCATACCCACCCCCCCTCCACTTAAAGCAGTACATTACCCTCAATGTACAGGAATCAGCAGTACAGAAAAATCAGTGCAATGAAAATAAGAAGGATGGTTTCGTGAACTTCCCCGAGAATTTAGTAAGGAAACTTGCAAAGCATGAGCTCGGGGTGGCCAACACCATGGTAGCATACAAGATGGAGAGGAAGAAAAATGGACGTCTTGTTCTACCTACAAGGTGAAAAGACGTCGAGTCAAGCATCCATCAACTACATAAAAATAAAGAAAAGAAACAAATAGTGAAAGGGAAAGTGAGCTCTCTGAGTGAAAGGACTGATGGAGCTGCTCAAGGTCTTCTGTGTCTCCTTCAAGGGGCTTGATCGGAAAGTTAACCTACATCTCCAAAAATAAAGATCAAGCAATGGCAACATGCTGAAATGTGCGAACATGAGTTTAGAAAAATGAGTGAAGCGGAAACCACGTGATTGCGATCAAAATCGAAAATCGTCGCAAACCCCCCGAGGATCCAATTCGGGCCGGGAAACTAAAAACAAGAAATCACCTCGAAGGTATGAAAAGAAATTGAGTTTTGAAAATGTTTTTAATGTTGAAACGATGCGAGGGAGGTGATATGATTAAAACGAGTGCCGAAAGGTGGAGAAAAGCCGGAAAAAAAGCATTTCTGTAGCAAAACTTGGGCCGGTGTGCTGGTGGTGTGCGGGCTGCACACCAGCCCACACGGTCTTCTGCCAAGCATGTGCGGCTTGGTGTGTGGGTCGCACACCAGGCCGCACGCTCCTCTGGCTGAGGCGTACGGCTGGTGTGCGGGCCGCACACCAGCCTGCACACCCTTCTGGCAGGGGTGTGCGCCCTCTGTGTGGCCGCATAGTGGCCGCACAGAGCCCTACAAAACGCTCAGAAATCAGCTATCTCCAAACTAAAACTAGTCTATGACATTACAAACACGACGAAACTCATCTCGGACAATTGATACATGTTGAAAAACACAAAACATATGGGATTTTACCGAGATGGGGAGGAAACAAAGACATACACAATAAAGCATACCAAGAACGAATGAAGAGGAGAGCTCACAATCCAAACCTAATTCATGCATAACAAAAATACGAAAATGAAAAAGTACGGAATTGTAAAAATCATGGGTTGCCTCCCACAAGCGCTTGTTTAGCGTCACGAGCCTGACGTTCAAGTTTCTCATCATCAAGGTGGTTCAAAGATAGAGATTTTACCTGAATTTCCCATAGATGCAAATGATGACCCCGCCGGCAAATTCAAGGAAAGGAGAGAATCAACATTGTGCATACCTAGGTCTACGAAGCATGACATGTGTCCCTTTTCATGAGAGTTCTTGCTTGCTTTGCTAACCTTAGGAGTCACCTTTTTCCATGCTCGCTTTAATGATCGTTCTCCTTTGCTTCTCCCTTGTGCCTTGTCCGGATATGTATGAAGAGGGTCTTCTTGTGCCTTCTTTGGTGTTTTTTTCTCCTCAATATCAACATCTTGTAATAATTCATCAAGGGGGTTCATCATAAGGACTTCATGCACACAATCTTCAACTTGTAGTTCTGTATCATCTAGTGCATAGGAAGTGTCATTAAGCTCCTTGCGGTGTTTCATTGCCTCGGGAATTTTAAAAGTGGCTTCCTCATTCCCGGCTCGCAAGGTCATTTTCCCGTCTTGGATATCCAGCAAGGCACGGGATGTGGCAAGGAAAGGCCGGCCAAGTATGATGGGGACCTCAGTAGCGTCATCAACATCAAGGATAACAAAATCAGCCGGAAAGACTAGACCAGCAACTTTCACAATCACATCGCTCACAATGCCATGCGGGCGTCTAATAGTCCGGTCCGCAAAATGTATGGTGATCCGTGTCGGCTCTAAGTCTTGAAGGCCTAGTTTTAAGAAAATCTTGCAGGGCATAACATTTATGCTTACACCGGAATCGGCGAGGGCTTTCTCTACAAGCGAGTCCCCAAAATGACACTCCACAATTAGACCACCCGGGTCTTTGATTTTCTCGGGCAATTTGCTTTGGATAATTGCCGAACAACTCTCGCCAAGAGACACCATAGATGCTTCTTCAAGTTTCTTCCTGTTTGTAAGCAACTCCTTCATAAACTTGGCATATTTTGGCATTTGAGCAAAGGCCTCGACAAGTGGAAGATTAATGTGAAGTTGCTTGATCATCTCCAAAATTTTTTGAATTGAGTGTCCTCCTTATCTCTATTGGGTCTTGCCGGATAGGGGACCTTTGGTTGGTGCTCTAGCAATTTTTTTTCTTTGTTTTGAGATTCAATCGAATTGTCATGGCTGTCATTAGCTTCCTCCCCACCCACGGAGGGAGTGCCTCTCACCATGTTCTTTTCCTTGTTTTCAGTTGGCTTAGGAGTCGACCGAACCTCAACCTCTCTACCACTCCTCAAAGTGATAGCTTGTACATGTTCTCGTGGGTTAGTCTCAATGTTGCTAGGGAGACTACCCAGTGTTCTTTCTGCCATGGATGCCGTAATCTGTCCCAAGTGTTTTTCGATGCCTTGTATTGAAGCTTGCATGTTTTTCACTGTCATTTCAAATGTGTTCAACCTTGCATCGGTGATTTGCATGTATTTAGCTAGGACATCTTCAGTAGTGAGTTTCTTTTCCGTTCGAGGTGCTTGGGATGACAGTGCCTGAAACCCTAGCAGTTGTGAAAATTTCTGTTGGCCCTGATTTCCCCAATTGAAATTTGGGTGATTTCTCCACCCGGGTTTGTATGTCCCACCATAGGGGTTTCTTTGAATTTTCTGCCCCTGATTCACATAGTCAACATGTTCAACTGGGGCGGAATCGGGGACAGAAATTGGGCAATAAGCAACATCATGCCCCCCTCCACAAGTTCCATAGTTCATCACTTGCTTGACACTTGTGCTCGAACGCTAGACTCTTTCGGACATAAGCAAGCTCACTTGCTTCGCTAGTGCTTCGAGCTTCGCATCTTGAGCGGTCTTACTGTCTATTTCATGAACTCCTCGAGCTTGAGTCATTTTTGCCCTCGAACCCCAATGTGATTCATTTCGTGCCATATTCTCAATTAATTCTTCGGCATCCTCGGGGTATTTGCTACTCAAGGATCCACCGACTGCGGCATCAATGAGTTGACGATTCTGGTAGCTCAAACCATTATATAGTATCGGTTTTCGCATCCAATCCTCGAAACCATGATGTGGACATTTTCGCAAGAGATCTTTAAATCTCTCATGGGCTTCAAAGAGGGTTTCAGAATCTTTTTGACTGAAGGCTGAGATCTCTTGCCTTAACCTTGCTGCCTTGCTGCCTTGCTCGGAGGAAATTAGCGGCCCATAAACTTGTTCACCATCTCCTCCCATGTCTTTATGGAACTCGGGGCAAGTGAGGTGAGCCACCTGTAAGCGGTGCCCCGCAAACTGAATGGGAAAAGACGGAGTCTAGATGCATCATGGGATAGGCCATTGACTTTAAATGTCGAGCACATTTGGAGGAATCGGGATAGGTGCTCATTCTGGTCCTCGTCGGCCAAACCATCGAACTGCACGGTGTTCTGTATCATCCTAATTGGTCTGGCCAAATCAAAATTACCGGAACTGGCAGCCAGAGCTTGCACACTAAACCCTCCCCCGGTAAACTGTGTCCTCTCATAGTCAGACAATGTTCTTCTCTCTTTGGCCATAGCAATAGGAATTGATTCAGGTGCTGCAACTGATCCTGAGGAGGAACCCACCTGAGTTTCCTTCAACTGTTGGTGTATGACGCGTTCGATTTCTTCGTTCGGCTCTAGAAACCCAGTGGGGTTTGCACGAGTCATGCACAGAACGCCTGAGAAAACAAAAAGAAAAAAAGATATTAGTGAATATATATACAAATAATGAAAACTAACACAATAAAAGACGGATAATTACAAACGAAAGTGAAATGACTAGAGCAATGATCCAAAAGTTTTCTAGTATTCTCAGATGGTCCCCGACAACAGCGCCAAAAACATGATGAGCAAGCGCGCGACTAGCTACAGAGATAGCATGCGACTCCCTGGCCGCAAGTGCACGGGTCGTCAAGTAATAGCCTCACAAGGAGGGTCGTATTCCCTAGGGCCCGAGATCTACTATTAATTCCTTTTGGAAGTCACTTTCTAGTCGATCGAAACAAGGTTGAAGCAATATTAAAATAATAAAAACAAGTAAAGAAATGCAAATAAAATAAAGCTAAATCCGGAATAAAGTTAGAGACAAAGAAGCCAATAATTAGGGAAGGCCTCGGGCGAGGATTCCCCAGGGAGGAGACTAAATACGAATTATCATGGGAATAAAAAAGCTAGGGTTGGCTTGGTTTTGGTCCGCTAGACTCGGATGTCCACTACCCCGGAACCTCCGTAGTGTAGTCCTAATACAGTACGGGTTCCTCTATCCAGAAGATACCCCTACGATGTCAATGAGAACAAGGAGTCTTGATTAGGGTTAATCTAATGCACACTCTCGACTAAATTAACCCTAAATGCGCGGGAGGCTACTAACACCCGGAACCTCTGGTGTATTAATACATGAAACCCTCTTTAACTCATCATGTGACCTAATACAAGCTAGTATCCCACCAAACAAGTATCATTCGAGATCAATTCTACGGAAACCATCCATTGTAGAATGAACAACAAGATGATGAATTAAAACCAAACAACCAAAACAACTCAATCATTCAAAGCAAATAAAGATCATTCATACAAATTCTCCTCCCAAGGTTCACCGGGAGCCCGGTGGCCTTGGGAGTTTAGTTCGGCATTACAAAATGGAGGAGTTCACAATACATAAGGTTCATCAAGTAAACAACAAGAAAACTCCCCTCGAAATGTCGACTAAGGGTTGATGGTGTAGCTCGTCGGATCCGCGCCGCCGAGTCCTTTGATGCTTGTCAACGTTCTTCCCTTCTTCTCTCCTTCCAATCCTAGCCGAAATCCCTCCAAAGCCCTCCAAAGATGAAGAAAGTGGTGTATGGTGGAGTGGAGGCTGGAAGAGAGCAAGAATCCCCCCAAAATACCTCTCAAAAATCCTCAGATCTGCTTAAATACCTCGAGGGTGTGCGGGCACTGTACGAGCCATAGAGTGCCCGCACAGCCTTCTGTCTATGGAGTGCGGCCATTGTTCGGGCCGCACAGTAGCCGCACACTCTTCTGGTCAGGGTGTAGGGCCACTTTGCGGCCCGCACACGGCCGAGAAGATCGGCTCCGTGTGCGTAGCGTCGGCTTCTGGGGTGCTCCAACTCTTCGTTTCTTCTTCAATCATCCCCGAAATGACACAAATACGGTTTAATCTTGCGCACTTGGTCCTCGAAACCCTGAAACGAAAATAAAAACATCAAGTGCGCAAAATGTTATCGAAAATACACAAAAGTTGCACGAAAGTACAAGAACATCATCGCTAAAGCATGATGTATTTAGGCACTTATCAGTTTGGAGCGCGTCATCAGGGTCGACATCAATATCTGACGGCCGCACAAGACCATGGCCACACAACACACAAGGGGGTTTTCATCTATGCATTCAATTTTTCCTTCTTTTATTATTTTGATGGATTTGTATAGCTCCATGAGGAGCTAAACCCCTTGTGGGTATTCGGACTTGTAAACCCTTGAATTATTATATTTCTTTGACATTGCTATTATGCTTTTCCATTATTGATGAATAAAATTGAATTTTAATCTTTATTTTATCATGTTATTGTTTTCCCTTAGCCGTGACACTAGGTTGAGAACAATTTAGGTTATCTTTTGGAGGTGTGACAACTCCAATAGGATTAGACTACTTAGGATTGAAGAGGGTTGAGAGGGTGAGTCGTAAGGTAGAGGAACTTCCCCTTTCCCCTCCGATGTGATTCTCCCTACCTCCATGTTCGATGATTTATTAGCGGTCAAGATAGAGTTAGGTACAAGGAGATAAACTCCCCTGGGGCTTAGTTGCGCAAGCCACAGAGTGAAAGGTTGAAGTGAATCTTAGTGCTAGGGCTTAATTTAGATTAGGATTCTTTCACTTGGACCAAAGGGTTAGAACTATACATAGGAACAGGGTTAATCACTAGGAATCCCCAGAGCTTAAAGCAATTCCACGCAGTGTGAGTCTTAGATAGATAGACTCCCCTAGGGCTTAGTTAATAAGTCAATGAGAGTCAAGGGTCGTAGTGAAACCTAACACTGGAGCATAGTGTTGGGGTTAGTCACGGTTGACCTTAGATTTGGGACTGTGTGTTTAAGGTTTTCCTCAACTCAATTAACATCAATATGAGGGTATAATAGCATTGTCTTGCACTAGAAGCCTAAGTCCTAGGGGTAGCTTGTCCGGGTACCCATCTTTACTCATTGCTTGTCCTACTCTTTTACTCCTACTTGCACTCTCTCACCTTCCACACTTCTTTTTTAATTCATGTTTTTATTAATTGCTTTCACACTGATTCATTGATTTCTTTCAACATATCACATTAGCTATATAGTGAATACTTATATCTTAAATCCTTATTCCCTGTGAATACAACTACCCACTCACCAGGGTATATTATTACTTCGATGACCCGTGAACTTTCGGGCCCCTATGAATAGTACATTTAGCCACTTATCTTTCCCTTTATTTTTCATGATTTGTTTGCTTGGGGACAAGAAAATGCTTAGGTGTAGGGATATTTGATAAGTGTCTAAATGTATGTATTTCAGTATACATATTTTATACATTTAGCATGAATTTTTGAATGAATAGAAGCCCGTTTTGTGCTTAATCGAGTATTATTTGCTTTGTAGGGCATGTAGGCACCACGGAGAACACGAGAACATAATTTGGGCAGAAAAGAGAAGAAAACCAGGTTGCAGTACTGTAGCGCATTCACTGTAGCTGAAGCACTGTAGCACCTAGGGAATTTTTTGTGGCAGGAATTCAATTCTAGGCATACAACCTCAAGGAGGCCGTATGGGAGGTTGTCTGCCCCAAAAATCAAAGTTTTCTTGCATATTTCATACCACTCGTCATACCAGCCTCACTGACCTCGTTTTGGGGGATGTATGGCTGGGGATTTGGGGTTTTAAAAGATTATCTCGAGGGCTTTTGAAGGGTACTTCTTCTTGGCCTTTAGGCCACCGCCACCACACCTTCTTGAGGTTTTCTGGCCATCTTTCAGCGGTGATCTTTGTGGAAACAAGCACACATTATCACCAAGATGGAGAGGAGCAAAGTAGAAGGGGTTAGAGTGAAGATCTACGCCATCATTACATCATCATTCAAAGCTTCATTGATTGAAGGAGATCAAGATAGTAGAGGGAGCTTTCTTGCTTCTTTATTGTCTTTCTTTGCCTTGTATGTTGTATATAGGTATCCCTTATCAAGAGGGATTAACTTATCATTGTGTTTGGATTTGGATAAACCCTAGGGTACATCTTGTGTATATACTTTGGATGTTGTTATTAATTTAGTTTGTTGGTTAATTAAGATTAAATCTTTCATGTCTAGATTTACAATTGTGGAGAAGTCCGTAATTCTATTAAGAGTTGTGCACGTAGATGTGACCTATTCACTTGTGCTAGATCTAGGCAAGATTGAAAGGGGATTCTTGTGCTGACATACCGAGAGATCGGGTGCCGGTAGCCCTCCATCATTATGTTTAAGCCGAAGGATAGTAGGTTTACTCCTATTAGAGATTTTACGGAGCTCATTGCGATCGTAGATGGTTAATTGACACACCCCTTGCTTGTGTGTACCGCAACATCACGAATTCGAGGGGGTTTACTTTCATGGATTACATTGCTTTTTACTTCATTATCTTTTGCTTTGTAATAAGCCTCATGGAGGGCTAAACCCTAGTAGATACTTGGGCATGTGAACCCTAGGTATCGATTCATGTATTGACTTTCTTTATTCTTTCTTTTAAATCCGAGTTTATTTGAGTTTTAATCTTGTTTAATCATTGCTTGCATGCCTTATTAATTCGTATGGTTGTTTGGTATGCTTGATTTGTTTTCCTGGTGAGAGAGAGGTCTCCATTGGGGATTAGAACATACTGGGTTAAAGAGGATTGAGAGGGTGAGTCTTGAGATAGAGGAGTGTCCCATTTCCCTTCCAATCGAGTGTTTCCTATCTCCGTATTCCCTAAGTTTATGCAACCATATGGGGTGTGAGACATGAGATTGATAGATTTCCTATCGCCATGATAGATTTCTCCTCGCGAACAGTGATTTCTGCTACAGTGCTGTTACATCGAAATGAGCAGTGTTTTGCTACAGTACTCTTCATAAAACGCGATCCAAACTCTCTTATCTTGAGGCCACATAGTCGGGCACATGTCCATATGGTGAGTTATAAGACTTCTCCTCCATCGAACCATCATTTGGAAGCTTTGGCTATCGTTACACAAGTGGGGACATGAAGATGTGACTGCCTTTGTGCCCTTCCATCACACAAATCAGCTTGAATTCTTCTGGAAGTTGGCACACACCCTCATGTGCATGACCCCCTCTTGTGCCTTGACACTTGTGTTGTACAAAAGCTCCCAACAATGTATCTTTATAACCCATCTTTGCTTCCTTTTTCTCCTTTAACACTTTCACAACCTAATTGCATAAAAGAACACCAAAATACACTTTATGAGACATAATCCATGTAAAATGATGCTCAATGCATGTAAAACAAGTAGGCAAAACATGTATACTCAAGCACTTATCAAACTCCCCCACACTTAAGCCTTTGCTTGTCCTTAAGCAAAATTAACCATAAACTCATGAAAAGCAAAGGGAAGTGCTTGGCCTTAGGTTCACCAAGAGGGTACAAGAATAAAATTCTAAAATCATGGAGAGAAACAAACATTAGATGAAACAATCAATACTCTAGCAAATAATCCAATCAAAAATGAAAGTACTAAAGTCTGAAAGCGTTTGTGTGTGAAAGCTCAACTCATGTCAACACTATATCCACTACTCAAAGTTCTTATTAGCAATGGGACTTATATATAAACAAAAAGAATAGGTAGTAGCTTCACACATCCTCTAAGGTAGCCCTTTCCCAAGATGCATCCCGAGTGGCTTTCACACTTTCGAGGTGGTAGCTCTTTCTACAGAAGGTGGTAGCTTTCACACATCCTATGAGATAGCTCTTTCTCTCATTAGGGCATAACAAGTATCCGACTTATAAGAGTAGCTTCATACAACATAGGCGGTAGCTCTTTCCACCCCTATATATACAAACACAACTGAAATTCTGAATTTTGTGAATTTTCTCATTTTTTTTCAAATTAAACTAACACTAGAAAATCCCACTATAATGAACTAGAGTAAATTTCCATAGGTTTAATGAGTGAGAAAAGTGCATTAAAGAGCAATCGGACAAAAATTTCAAGAAAATTGGATAAAAACTAGAGCATGATAAAACCTAATGTTTACAACCTCCAAAAATTAAGAATTAAACTCTCAACCCTAAGGTGAACCTTCATGGGCAGTATGAGCATGATCATGAAAACACAAGTAAAGGCCATGTATAAGGTGAACCCTCCCCCACACTTAAGATGTACATTGTCCTCAATGTGCACATGTAAGCACAATAAAAATATAAGCAATGAAAACATGATGTGGGTGAAAATGCAATTGAAACAATACTCCCCTGAACTCCTTAGTGATCGATTGGTGAAGCTAACTCGAGGGTGTGTTATTGTTCCACGGGTTGTGAAGCTCACACGACCAAGTCACTTGGTCATGTGTATGACAAAAACATCATCATCATCACTCTCAAGGCCATCTACATGGATTTAAGGGTTTCAGTGAAGCTCAATAAAATATAAAAATACACGAGTTCATAAAGATATAATCACTGAAGCATAAACTCGCAACAAAAGCTAAGATATGAAGATAACTCTCAGAAGGCAAAACCTTTATGAGTAAACAAGTCCACAAAATAAGATAATGCAAGTAAAATAAGAAAAATGAAAACTAAAACATAGTCCCATGAGTGAAACGCCTCAAGCATCGGCACATGGTGCTGCTGGTGTCGCTGGTGAGTCTGACTCAATATCAATGTCCAATGTCTACTGAATATGGTCCAGACGCTCCATGATCCGCACCTGGTTCTCGAGGATGGTGGCAACGGCAGCTTCGAGTCGAGCCAGTCGCTCGTGTACTTGATCAGATGATGTGCCAGGATCGGCCGATGAACTCGGTGCTGCCGGAGTGATTGTGGGCTCTACGGGACTCGTCATCGTCGGATGACACCTCTACTAAAGCATATCCACCTGATGCTGTATGTCGCACTACCCTAATCAGTCGGAGAGTGACTAGCCCCAACGGTGACGGACTACTAGCTCTCTCCTCACCTCTCACTGAACGCATGAGACACATCTGGAACATGAGTCGAGTAGCATATGGTCACACAAATAGTGCTCCAATGCGCAAATACTGACTCTGATGCCGAAAGAAATCTGCGATGACATATCTAAGGTGTATGGGAACTCACTGAGTCATGGAGTACAGGTAGAGCAGATCTGCACGGTTAAGTGCACCTATACCATCTCCCCGTCCAGTGATCGACCTGCTGAGCACAACATAGACATACCTATGTGCATGACATACGAGAGAAGAACCCTTCGACTGACCCGAAACGTACCGAGCACCTCCGCATAAATCGTGGAAGACCTGGCTCGGAGTAATGTCCGGAGGGAAATCAGTCAACAGCTCCCGGTACTCCAATGTGTCCATATAATCCTGATCATATAGTCTACGCAATGTCCCAAACTACATCAGTGACATCCCGTGAAACTGACCGAAAGCCCTGAATCGAATGACGTTCTCCGTATCAAAACTTGTATCTAGTCGCTCACGGTCAAAGGAGAATGTCGATAAAACCTCCAAGGTAATATCTCGTCAGACAGGCTCATAAATAGACAAGAGTCGGTCCCTAACCCCCAACCTGTATCAGTCCTCGAACCTCCTCTGTAAGGCCAACTGCGTCGAGTGCCTCAAAACAAATGTAGCGTGACTGCCCAATCTTAAGTTTCCGGAGACGCTCAAACCTATGCCTATGTGTAAGATCGGTAAACTTAACCTCAGGTGGTGGTGTTGGCTCCCTGTCTTGACGAGGGCGTTTGGGTGCTACTTTCTTTGTCCTAGGTGCCATACCTACAAGAAAACATCAAATAAATCAGTTTAGCATGATTTCTATGAGAGCAGGGGAAAACCTGCGTGCAAAAGTGTGAAAAACAGCAAAGCAAGTATGTTTCCAGCCGACGTGGGTGCGTGAAATGCTCATGCGCCCGCGTGGGCACGTGAAATGCTCACGCGCCCGCGTGGGCCCGTGTTTGCATGGCAGAAAACCCACGCGACCGCGTGGATTAGCAATGCGGTCGCGTGGGTGCTTGGTTGGCACCCTCGGCAGGCCACGCTGTCGTGTGGCCTGCTCCACACGGTCGCATGGTCGCAGGCAGAGAGTTGGGTCTCGGTCGAGGGCCACGTGACCGCGTGACCCCAGCCACGCGGTCGCGTGATTGGCTGGCTGTGACCAGCGCCAGCCCACGCGGCCGCATGGCTCGGCCACGCGCGCGCGTGGGCGGTCGTCCATGTCAAAACGTCATGGCCGACCTCCAACGCCACACTCTACCTTGGTTCTACACAATCTAAGTGATTTTGTCACGCCCCGACCCGCGAGCCCACGGAACGCGACAACCGCCGCGACAATCCCAAGGAGGGATGCTCCGCCACTCAACCCTTGAGACAGCGCAAGGCTAGACAACAACTTGGAATGTCACAATATTCCACGGAAACACAAGTGCGGAAATAATAGCAACAATGACAACAGTTATGATATACAACAGTAAACAAGATCACAAGTACACAGGGAAGCTATAACAACAATAACAAGTCTTAATACATTAAAGTTTCAAAGTTTAGATAAATATACAACATACAATAGGGTTTACTACAAACTAGTGGATCCAAAAGATAGGACTACATGTTCATGACCAAAAAGAAACATACATGAAACAAAAAAGATACACAGAAGAAGGAGTAGCGACAAATGCCCAGCACAATACGCACCGCCTCACCTACTACCTGCAACGGTCTAGGAGAAGAAAGAGGGGGGGGGTGTGAGTAACTAGCGTTACTCAGTGAGGGGAGACTAGCACAACCTCACCGGAAAACGCTAACAGCAATGAAAACAATAAAGCATTAAAAATAAGCATTTTACCAAAACCAAGATAAACATTTAGAACATACTTATATATATATATACAGTAGCCATCTTAACACAGCATCATAAAAGATAGGGTTAAGAAACCTTCTTACTAAAACAAGATCACAACAACCTCAAATCCGGTAAAACACTGAACATTGATTCAGTAAAAGAATAAGTCAAACATCAACCCAAACATGCCTTCGCATTAAATGTCCAGTCTGCGCTGGCCCTCGAAGTAAATGTCCAGTCTGAGCTGACCCTCATAGTATATGTCCAGTCTGAGCTGGCCCTCGTAGTAAATGTCCAGTCTGAGCTGGCCCTCATAGTATATGTCCAGTCTGAGCTGGCCCTCGTAGTAACCCACCAACAAAACCAACAGTATGCGCAAATCCGCACGAAGCACAAAAGCCAACAAAACAGCCAATAATCCAGAATACTTCCGCATTTCCACGAGGAAATGATAGAAACACAATCAACAATCAAGCTTTAACACAAGGGGATAAGCAAATCCCAATACAAGAAATAACATGGAAAACCTCAACAAATTCCAGAATAAGTACCAGGCATTTGAATTCTCAAAATCCCAAAGATTCACAATGAATCTTAAGTTCAACACAAACAAGGGTTTCGCAACCTCAAAGAAGCGATAATCCAACACAACTCGAATATTAGCAAATCAATTAACACATAAAACATTTAAGATCAACTCAATAGAAATTATCATTCACCACAATGGCAACCAAATATAAATCTATAAAACTATACTCATTCCATGATAAATGTGTATATGAATGCACATGAGTGTGTGTGCGTGTGTTTATGTCTAGCTATCGGCATTCATCCAATAAAGCTATGCATAATGATCCCACTAACCGAATTGGCGATCCACCTTCCTCGCAAGCTACTCTTCAGCTAAGCCCTTGCCTCGAGTCAAAGCCTCTTCTCCTTGCCAAAGCACCATAAACGCAATGTTAGCACAAGCAACACAAGGATACCCTAGGATTCCCTTACCAACAACCTAACCGGCTCTAGGGTTTTCTTGAGATCAAAGCCTACAAACAAAGCCAAAGCTTCTCTTAAGATCTACAACCAATAAACAAGCATGAACACAAGCATTAAACTCCTCTCAAAGCTCCAAACAAGCCCTAGGATCAACATCCAAAGAAGAAGAAGAAACAAGAAGCAAAGAAGGAAGGAAGGGCTTACCTAGCACAACCAAAGGATTGGTTTGCAAGCTCCACAACCAAGCCAGAAATCTCCTCCAAACCAACCCTAAACTCTCAAGAATGGTGGAGGAAGAGAAGGGGAAGGAAAGAGAAGTGTTTGGGAGAAGAAATGAAGAGAAAGGGGTTTAGATCGGGTTTAAAAAAGGGCAAAACAGTGGGTTGTGCGGCCGGTGCGCGGCCCCGCACAGCGGTCGCACAACCTTGGCAGAAGGGTGTGCGGCCAGTGTGCGGCCCCACACAGTGGCCGCACACCCTTCTTCCAAGGTTGTGCGGGCACTGTGCGGCCCCGCACACAGGCCGCACAGGCCAAAAAAATAGCCTGTGCGGGTAGTGTACAGCCCGTACACCCCCTGTGCGGCCTGTACACGGCCCGAACCCCCTTTAAACCCCTCAAAATTCAACCTAAACCCTCGGCAAACCTCTCCAACTCAAAACAAAGAGGAACTTACCCAAAACATCAAACAAACAAACACTGAATGATCGAAAGACACCGATTTACATAAGAGAGAAAAACCCGAAATACTACAGATTTCCATATAAAAAAATAGCCATGAAAAAATAAAATCTAAGAACTAGAAACACTATGGATATGGAAATTGGAAACTAGGGCAAGAATGGGAGAGGAAAAACCTTACCGATGCGAATCAATGTATGAAACTTGATGCAAATACCGGCAAAACCCTTTTGAAACCACAAAGAATCGAAGAAAAATGGATTTGAGACCTCATGGATGAGGAATTTGGAGAGGAGAAGATGAGGAAATGAAGAGCTTCAAGGTCAAGGATGATGAATAGTAACCCTTCAAGTCATTATATAAGCCACATTTCCACACCCCCGCATGGGTACTGTACACGGTAGCGTGAGAATCTCACGCGACCACGTGAGCTGCAGAATTTCTGCATACAGTCCACGTGGCTCTCCAAACTTCAAAATTAGCCCATTTCTTCAACAATTATCATGAATTAAAACCCTGAAACATGACCAATATGTGAAAAACACTTATAATCACCAAAAAATGATCATGAAAACTCAACCCCAAGAAAAATTTCATCAAAACGCACACTCATGACTTTATTACTGCAGAATTTTAAAACTAAGACTAGAAAATACATAAAAACTTGGGTTGCCTCCCAAGAAGCACTTGTTTAATGTCACTAAGCTTGACGTACCTGTTCTTACATCATGGTGGCTCATGTAAGTGGAAAATTTCCTTTTTTGCAACCTGTATGCATGAGGGACAGAATTGTTTCATGTTTAAAGAGAATTGCTTAAATATGTTACCAATTGAGGAAGTATAACTTTCTTCTTTTGTGTGCTTGTCTCCAGCTGTACATGAACGCTTCCTATACCGATGCCTTACTCTTTTGACATGACGGAAAATCTGTTTAAGCACCCCTCCTTCTGATTGGTCCTTGAAAAGGCATGATGCTTGATCATGAAGTCTCTCCTCCTCAATAACCGGCCATTTTTCATATGGGTCCGTGTGTGCAATTTCCTGCAAATACTCATTAGCAATCTCATCATTAACATCTAAAAAATAACATGAATCATCAAAGTCTAGAGAATGCTTCATTGCTTCGGCGAGGCGGTATGTGATCTTTTATTCTCCAACTCGAAGTGTCATCTCGCCTCCGTCCATGTTGATGAGCGCCTTAGAGGTTCGTAGAAATGGTCTTCCCTTAATGGAACCTCCACGTCTTCATCCACATCGAGCACCATGAAATCTGCAGGAAAAATATATTTGTCAACCTTTACCAAAAGATCGTCAATTATACCTCTAGGATGACGAATTGAGTGATCTGCTAATTGTAGAGTCATGTGGGTTGGCCTTAGCTCTCTCAATCCCAATTTCTAAAACAAAGTGTACGGCATGACGTTAATACTAGCTCCCAAATCGGCCAATGCTTTTTCTTCCCCCAAACCTCCGATCACACATGGTATGATAAATGACATGACCTTTTGCATGTGTACCGCAAGTGCACGGCCTTGTCGAAGTAATAAAATTACCCCGGTGAGTGGGTAGTCGAATCCACAGGGAATAGGGATTAAAAATACGAGAAATTGCTATTCAGTCGTACGATATATGAGAAAACAATAATCAGAGTGATAAGTGGATTTATGGAAATTAGAATAAAAGCAAGTGAAATGAATAGAAAGATGAAAGAAAGAAAAGTGCAAGTAAAGAGTAAAAGAGAGAGACTAGCAATGAATGAAAATAGGGTATCCGGACAAGTTACCTCTAGGACTTATGCTTCTAGTGCAAGACTATGCTATTATACTTTCCTATTGATGTTAATTGAGTCGAGGAAAATCCTTAAACACACGGTCCCAAACCTAAGGTTAACCGTGACTAACCCCAACACTATGTCCCGGCAATAGGATTCACGTCAACCCTACACTCTGTTGATTGCTCAACTAAGCCCCAGGGGAGTATTTCTACCTAAGCCTAACACTACGTGGGATTGCTTTAAGTTCTAGGGACTCCTAGTGATAAAACCTGTTCCTATGTGTAGTAGTTCTAACCCTTTGGTCCAGGTGGAAGAACCCTAGTCTAAATTAAGCCCCAGTGCATAGGATTCACGTCACCCCAAAGCCTTGGGGGAGTATGTCTACCTAGCACTTCACTCTATTTCGACCGCTAATAAATCAAGGAATCGGAGGTAGGGAGAAATCACATCTGAAGGGAAAGGGGTACGGTGCTACCTCACAACTCTCCCTCTCAACCCTCTTCAATTTTAAGTAGTCTAATCCTATAGGAGTTGTCACATCTCCAAAGGATAACCTAGATTGTTCTCAGTCCTTAGTGTCACGGCTAAGAGAAAACAATAGCAAAAGATAATCAAAATCAAAACTCGAATTTATTCATCAAAATTGGAAAAGCATAATAACATTGTCATAGAAACATAATTATCCTAGAGTTTTACAAGTCCGAATACCCACGAGGGGTTTAACTTCTCATGGAGCTATACATGTTCATCAATTTATGAAAGAAAGCACAAACTAAAGACATCAATGAAAACCCCCTCAAGTATGGTGTGGCCGTGGTCTTGTGCGGCCGTCGAACGTCGGTGACGATGCCGATGGCGCTGTCCAATCCTCCACAAAATCCTCTCCGAAACCCTAGCCGCACCTTCCAGAAGTTGAGAAGAAAGATAGGTCAAAAGATGCCCAAAAAGTCTCCAAATCGGGCTTTAAATAGGCTGAGTGCGGCTTTAATTTTGAACTTATCGGGGCTTCACACGGCCGTGTGGAATTTCCACACGCCCGTGTGAAGTCTCTGGCTTGCTGGAAAATATTTCACACGGCCGTGTCTTAATTCCACACGCCCGTGTGAACTCTCTGGACTCCCGATCTTCGGCAGAAAATGCACAGTAACTTGCTACAGTAATAAACTATAGTGCTGCTACAGTAACTTGCCGAAATGCTTCCGAATACGTTGTTCTTCACCGAGGCCATTGAATTGGGCACACAATCAATGGTAGATCGTATCGATTGCTTCAAGTCTTCTCTTTGGTAGAGTTCTCCTAAACTACACAAGTCGGACTTGTTGTGAATGTGACTGCCTTTGTGCCCGTCCAAAAGGAGGTTGGCACACACTCACAAGTCCGGGCTTGTGCCTTGTCCTTGGTTGGTCCGAAAAATTCCCAATAACGGTGAACACGATCTAATTTTGTTCCTATTCTCCAAATTAGCTCCATAAACCTACAATGCGCAAAAGTAAACAAATGCACATATTTAGTGATAAAATCTGATTAAATTAATACTTATTGCAAGATAATAATGCTTCGCATCATTACTACACGAGCACTCATCAATAAAATTTCCCGGATCCGTCATCTTGTTCAGCAAATTCTTTTGAAGCAATTATCCCGGATCCGTCATCTCACATGGTCATGTGAAGACACGTGACTGGCGCATTTTCAGATTTATTAATACCCCGATTTGCCGATTTTTAGAGGACTTTTTGCGCACGTTTGAAGGGAAGAGTGACTAGGGTTTCAAGGACAAGGTCTTTGGTGATATTGGGGTTCAAAACTTGAATTTATTCATCAAAATTGGAAAAGCATAATAACATTGTCATAGAAACATAATTATCCTAGAGTTTTACAAGTCTGAATACCCACGAGGGGTTTAACTTCTCATGGAGCTATACATGTTCATCAATTTATGAAAGAAAGCACAAACTAAAGACATCAATGAAAACCCCCTCGCGTATGGTGTGGCCGTGGTCTTGTGCGGCCGTCGAACGTCGGTGACGATGCCGATGGCGCGGTCCAATCCTCCACAAAATCCTCTCCGAAACCCTAGCCGCACCTTCCAGAAGTTGAGAAGAAAGATATGTCAAAAGATGCCCAAAAAGTCTCCAAATCGGGCTTTAAATAGGTTGAGTGCGGCTTTAATTTTGAACTTATCGGGGCTTCACACGGCCGTGTGGAATTTTCACACGCCCGTGTGAAGTCTCTGGCTTGCTGGAAAATATTTCACACGGCCGTGTCTTAATTCCACACGCCCGTGTGAACTCTCTGGACTCCTGATCTTCGGCAGAAAATGCACAGTAACTTGCTACAGTAACAAACTATAGTGCTGCTACAGTAACTTGCCGAAATGCTTCCGAATACGTTGTTCTTCACCGAGGCCATTGAATTGGGCACACAATCAATGGTAGATCGTATCGATTGCTTCAAGTCTTCTCTTTGGTAGAGTTCTCCTAAACTACACAAGTCGGACTTGTTGTGAATGTGACTGCCTTTGTGCCCCTCCAAAAGGAGGTTGGCACACACTCACAAGTCCGGGCTTGTGCCTTGTCCTTGTTTGGTCCGAAAACTCCCCAATAACGGTGAACACGATCTAATTTCATTCCTATTCTCCAAATTAGCTCCATAAACCTACAATGCGCAAAAGTAAACAAATGCACATATTTAGTGATAAAATCTGATTAAATTAATACTTATTGCAAGATAATAATGCTTCGCATCATTACTACACGAGCACTCATCAATAAAATTTCCCGGATACGTCATCTTGTTCAGCAAATTCTTTTGAAGCAATGCTGAATAATTTCCCTCTAAGACCACAGCCACACTTTCTTTCATTTTCTTCTTGTTAGTCAAGAGATCCTTCAAGAATTTTGCATACCTAAGCATTTGCGACAACGCCTCAACAAATGGTATATTGATGTGTAGTTGCTTAAATAGATCCAAAAATTTTCTGTTTTGCTCATCAATTTGATCTTTCTTCAAATGCACCGGATAAGGAATTCTTGGGGCAAATGATGAGGATGGTATAGCTGCCCCCTTGTCCTTGTCATGCACCTTACTCATCGGTTTTTCTTAAGGATTTTTAGCTGTCTTGCCAGTGGGGGTTAACTCGTGAGGAATTTCAGAATTCTTTACAGTAGTGAACTTTTCTTGGAGCTCCCGACCACTCCTCAAAGTGATTGCCTTTACATGCTCTCTTGGGTTTGTCTCAGTGTTACTTGGCAAGCTTCCTTGATGTCTCTGCGCTAATGACTTCGCTATTTGTCCTACTTGATTCTCCAAATTATGTAACAAAGCGGTGTGATTTCGGAGTGTTGCCTCAATATTCTGAAATCTTGTGTCGGTTGATTGAATGAACTTTGACAAAACATTTTCTAATTCTGAAACTCTCTCTAGAATCGGAGGTGGTTGCTGAAATCCTGGTGGGGCAGCAGGCCTTTGCTGCCCTTGATTACTCCATGAGAGATTGGGGTGGTTTCTCCACCCTTGGTTGTAGGTGTTGCTAAAAGGATTACCTTGTCCTCTACCTGAATTCCCCACAAAATCAACTTGTTCAATTGGGTCTGAGTTATTAATCAAAATAGGACAATCAGTTGGCATATGTGAACCCCCACAACCATCGCAACTAGTGACTGTGGCAACTCTTGAAGAAGTTAAAGTGTCTAATTTCTTGCTCATAGCATCAACTTGGGCTGCGAATGATGTAACTGCATCAATTTCGTGAATCCCGGCCACTTTCTTCTTCTCTCTTGCATTCCATTGATAACTATTGAGTACCATCTCTTCGATTAGTTGTCGGTCCTCTTCCGAAGTCTTATTTCCAAATGTTACTCCCATGGTGGCATCAAGTAACTATTTGGTGCCCTGGTTCAACCCATTGTACCCGTGTTGAGGACACTTCCGCAAGAGGTCCTTAAATCACTCCCATGTTTCAAATAATAACTCTAACTCAATCTGAACATAAGAGGAGATCTCATTCTGAAGCTTTGCCGATTTCCTCGGTGGAAAGTATCTTGCAAGGAAAGCTTCTACCATTTCATTCCATGTTTTGATGGAAGCTCTTGGTAAAGAATGGAGCCATTGTTTGGCTTTTCCTTTTAGTGAGAATGGAAAAGCCCTCAAGCGAATTGCATCATCCGAAACCCCATTAATTTTCAGCATGTCGTACACTTCAAGGAAACGTTCAATATGACTATTCAGATCTTCATCTGTTAATCCATTGAACTGTGCGGACTGTTGAAGCATTTGAATGAAGCCCGGCTTCAACTCAAAATTCTGGGCTGCGACTGGTGGCCTAACAATGCTTGATTGCGAACCACGAATCGTAGGACGAGCAAACTCTGAAATTGTTCTCTGCTGCCCTGCTTGTTCTGCCATGTTTTCAGACTCTTCGATTTCTATTTCTGCAGGAAAATTCTGTGCTACTACAGATTCCTTCCCCTTTCTACGCAATCTGCGCTCAATTTCAGAATTTTCTTCAACGAATGTCGAAGGATTTCCTCGGGTCATAACCTGTAGAAGGAATCAAGAAAAGAAGTAATGAGAATGATGAAAGAAAGAAATATGGAATAGAAAAGAAATAAAATGATGAATGACTAAAGTAACCAAGTCCTAGCATTCCTAATATCCCGTTCCCCAGCAACGGCGCCAAAAACTGGACACACCCCTTGCGTGTGTGTACCACAAGTGCATGGGTTGTCGAAGTAATAATTACCCCGGTGAGTTGGTAGTCGAATCCACAGAGAACGGAAGTACTAGTAATGACAGATTCTTAGTTATCTAGTCGAATCAATGATATGAAGCAATGGATGTAATGTGTAAAATAAGAAAATCGCAAGAAAGAAAGCAAGTAAAAGGAAAAGGTAAAGGAGATCTCAATCAATGAAGATGAGATACCTGGGCAATGATCCCCCTAAGCTCTATCATGAAGTGCAAGACTAACTAAATGCTTCTCAACCGAGTTCTGTGAGTCGAGGTAATCCAAGAACAATCGATCCCTGCTTCCAGGCCACTAATACTAGTCCCCTATAAGGTCTCGGCGGAGAAAACGCTCAATCTCAACACCTCCCACCCCATATGACCGCAATGAACTTTAGGGATACCTAAGAGTGAAACCGATTCCTAAAATTAGATCTAACCCTACTTCTAGGTGAAAGATCCCTAACCCCCTACAAAGGTCCCGGCGGAGAAACCTATCAATCTCACATCTCACACCCCATATGGTTGCATAAACTTAGGGAATACGGAGATAAGAAACACTCGATCGGAAGGGAAAGGGGACACTCCTCTATCTCAAGACTCACCCTCTCAATCCTCTTTAACCCTGTGTGTTCTAATCCCCAATGGAGACCTCTCTCTCACCAGGAAAACAAATCAAGCATACCAAACAACCATATGAATTAATAAGGCATGCAAGCAATGATTAAACAAGATTAAAACTCAAATAAACTCGGATTTAAAAGAAAACATAAAGAAAGTCAATACATGAATCGACACCTAGGGTTCACATGCCCAAGTATCTACTAGGGTTTAGCCCTCCATGGGGCTTATTACAAAGCAAAAGATAATGAAGTAAAAAGCAATGTAATCCATGAAAGTTAACCCCCTCGAATTCTTGATGATGGCCTTGATGAATCGTTCAACGTCTCGAAGGAACTTTATCCGAAGCTAGGTCGCCAATGGCTCCCCAATGCTATCTCGTCGAAAGATCTATTGAAGTTGGTGAAGAACGAATCCCAATATCACCAAAGACCTTGTCCTTGAAACCCTAGTCACTCTTCCCTTCAAACGTGCGCAAAAAGTCCTCTAAAAATCGGCAAATCGGGGTATTAATAAATCTGAAAATGCGCCAGTCACGTGTCTTCACATGACCATGTGAGATCCCACGCGGTCACGTGAACAGTGATTTCTGCTACAGTACTGCTACATTGAAATGAACAGTGTTTTGCTACAGAAGTCTTCATAAAACGCGATCCAAACTCTCTTATCTTGAGGCCACACGGTCGGGCACATGTCCATGTGGTGAGTTATAAGACTTCTCTTCCATCAAACCATCATTCGGAAGCTTTGGCTATCTTTACACAAGTGGGGACATGAAGGTGTGACTGCCTTTGTGCCCTTCCATCACACAAATCAGCTTGAATTCTTCTGGAAGTTGGCACACACCCTCATGTGCATGACCCCCTCTTGTGCCTTGACAATTGTGTTGTACAAAAGCTCCCAACAATGTGTCTTTATAACCCATCTTTGCTTCCTTTTTCTCCTTTAACACTTCCACAACCTAATTTCATAAAAGAATACCAAAATACACTTTATGAGACATAATCCATGGTAAAATGATGCTCAAATCATGTAAAACAAGTAGGTAAAACATGTATACTCAAGCACTTATCATTAATTCAGAGAGATTCCGATTAACACTCATACCGGATCAGGGGTTACTCACAGAGATCGGGGCTAACCTACTCACGAGGTCTCTAGGTCAGAGGATTAGCTTAAATTAGTTAGTTTACTTTATTTCTTTTCCACTTATATTGAGTTGTAGGCTAGAAAATAGATGAAGAGTAAGTAATAGTACTTCCTTGGCCCTAGTGGAATACAACCCCTGTGTCATTCACAAGGTATTACTTGGTGATCCGGTACACTTGCGGGGAAGCAATCATTTTCAAGAGTGTTCTTATGCTTGTTTAGCCATTTTTCTTAATTTATTTGACCATGTTCTTCAATGGTTGTTGTGAGTTCTTTGGTTTATTATTCATATTGGTGCATCAAACTTCATGTTTTTGGTGTTTATAGGTGAATTCGGCTTTGTTTTTATGAGTTTTATGGGTGTTAGGATGAGTAAGTTGTGAAATACCTGGAAAACACCCATTTATTGACTGCATGGGTGCTCTAGATGTCATACAAAAACTCATACGGCCATCTATGCGGCCGCATGGATGGCCGTATGCCATCCAGAGACTCATGCTGCCATCCATGCGGGCGTCGAGTCCCTTAAAGCCCTTCATCTCTTCAAAATTTCACTATTCATCCATTTTCCTATCTTCTTCTCCTCTTTTTCTGTTGTCTTCTCCACTGTTTTTCTTCATTCTTTTTGCACTAAAACATTCTCCTCAACCTAACAAACAAATTGTTGGAAGATTTTCAATGTTTTATGAAGGTTTTAACCGATTTTCACTTCATCTTCTCCTTGGTGCCCTATCTTGAGTTAAGCTCTCTAACTCATCATTTCTAAGGCTTTTTCTTGTTCTGTTGGGCTTAAATCCTTGGGGATATTGTGATGAATGTTTCTTGTGAATGTATGTCTTGAATTTAAAGAATTGTAAATTTCGATTGCTACTTTTACAAGAAGAAACTCTTGCAAAATTTCCCTGAAAATTACTGTAGCAATAACTAAAATTCAGCCCATTGACTTCATTAAGCATTGTTTTCATGTATTTTTGGTTTAATGGTGCTTGTACTGTTTTGTAGGGATGTCAACAAAGCATGTGGCCTCCAAGTGAGCCAGGAGAAGCTCTCCACCTCCCATTAGGGAGCCAAGATTTACAAATGATGCACACAAGACAAGATACACCTTATTGTCAAGGAAAGGGATTCGACACCATTCGAAGGCTTGATTTCGAAAGTTATAAAGATGTGGGGCTTAGACACTACCTTAATCTCTATGACCATGTGCATGGCATCATCACTCCCACTAGACCCTTAGACTCATGACACAGCTTTTCATTTTTATTTTCATGTTGCTTATATTTTGTTTGTGTGCACTTGGACTTATTTTGATGTATTTTGTGCTACTTAGTTAGTTAGGGTTCCAACCCTACTAAACTATATTTATCTATTTTGAGTTCTATTTACTCACTTCTTCTTATTTATTTTTTTGAGTTGTGATGCATTTTTTCTTTTTTTCAGGATTGATCATTGAGGATGCTTCACACTTCTTGGCCCCAATGACTTACCCCTATCTGTGTTCACTTGGGATTCACTTCATCAACTAATTGGTGAAGTCTCTTTACTCCATCTCTTTGTTTCTATTGCATACCTATCACCATGTTATGTTGATTTATGTATATTGGGGGCAATGCATGATATTAGGTGTGGGGATGGAATGCTTTACCCTTATTGCATGCTTGATTTACCTGTGATAGCCATGATACTTAGTTTAGAACTTCCTAGCATGTAGGATTGACAGATGTGAGTTGTATGTCATTTCTGTGCCTAAATGATGTCTTGCTTTATCTTTAGTGCACTGACAAACCTTTTCAAATTTACTTCCACCTTATACACTACAACTAACCCATTGCAATGTTTTTGGCATTAAAATGCTAAATTCTACTTTCAATGCTCTTTTAAGAGCTTTTAAGGTCATTTGTTGCTTTCTTTGGCCTTAAGTGAAATTGTATAACAGGTTCTATACCAGGGGATACGAGATACGGTTTGTAAAAAAAAAAAGTGGAGTCTATGACAGTATTCCTCTGATGTTTTAGCATGATTGCGTCTATGTAGACTGTAATTGAGTAAGTTGGGTGGCTCTTGTGCCTAATTAGCATGTGCATCCTTTAGAAAGATTTTTGTGCAGTCTATGTTAGTCGGACTCAGAGAAAAAAAAGTAGAGTAGAAGTATGTATATACGTAAGTAAAGAATTGAGTATCTCATATGTGTCACCTGAAACCTATTGCATGATCACTTGAGAGCCAGAATTTTATTCAGGACCCAAAGGACTCTTAACTGGGTATTGAGGATGTCTTTAACATATTTATGCTAACGTCATTGTGTGTGGAGTGATTGGACACCTCAGGGTGATCCATGGTATGGAGGTTAAGGTTGGAAGTCAGCACAGACGCACAGGTGCACTTTAGATGAAACAACACTAATCTTACCTGGTTGCCAATAGAACAACTCACTATCTAGTTTTCCTTCTATCGGTGCTTGTGGAGTTCTTTACTGTTAAGCTTAAGGTCGTACATTTAGTCAATTATCTTCTTCCTCCTATTCTTCATCCTTGTTTACTTAGTGACAAGCAAATGCTTAGGTGTGGGGATGCTTTGATAAACGCCTAAATGTACGTATTATTTATGTATTTGTGTGTATAAATAGAGTCTTTTTGTATGTGTGGATGCCCGTGTTCGGTATGAATTTGTTTATTTCATGTGACTGGTGCAAAACAAGCCTTGGAGAGCTCGACAAAGAGATTTTAGAAGAAATTGGCAAGAAAAAGATCGTTTCCGAGCCAGGGCACTGTAGCACGAAAACATAAAGAAATGGCTAAGTCTGGAATTCCATGCGGACAATCATATGGGTTCATAAATGGCCGCATGGAGTCCATAGTAGTTTACATGAAATTCGGGGAGCTACAGTGCCCGTATACTGACCGCATGCCAGGACGTATGGCATCCTGAAACTTGTTTTTTATTGGGTTTTGTGTTCATTTCTTTAGGAGAGGACACTAGTTCTTGAGCCTTCTTGCCACCACCTTCAAATCCAAGCTAGGAGAAGACTTTGGAGGCCATTTACAGGGAGAGGACGATGAGGAGAGCGAGTTACTACAAGATCCACCGCTTGATCCACATTTGGAAGGAAGATTGACGGAAGAAGCCACTCTTAGGGTGGCGTCCTTGGAAGCATCATTCAGCCTCTATCTTTTGAGGGAATACTCTTACTATATTATTTGGTTGTTTGTATGCATTTTCTTGAGTATTTTGTACCCATGAACAACTACTACCCCAAGGTCACCGGATGTAGGTGAACCTTGTGTGTGAACTTATGTAGAATGGTTGTTTGGCTTGTTTTATGCATTTGGGCTTTTTCATGAACCTTTTTTGGTGTTCTTGATTGTTTGTTATGCATGGGAACTCAGTATATCAATTACTAGACAATGCTAGGTTGCATGACCATTGCAATAGTATTATGCTCACTAAGCTTGGTAGGGATACATGTATGAATACGCCTTGACCATCTGGTATTTGTACCCCTCCATTGTTAGGGTTGAACTTAATTGTGTTTTAACCTTAACTTGAGAAACCTATCTTTCTCATTGCAATCATGCGAGGATTTGAGCGGAAGGAATTCCGTATTCAATACTCCTACCGAATTAGGGACCAATTTCCGTAACCATCAGGTTGGTCTAATTTAGTGTTTCTCGGTCCAAACTCCCTATTTGCATGCTAGTTAGGGCAACCTTCACACTTTAGTAGCCCCCTTGGGAATCCTCATCCGTGACCCTTTCCTTGCATTGTTTTACCCTCAGATTATTGTCTCTGCCTTAGACCTTTTACTACCATTTTAATTATGATTTCATTTTCTTTTCACATCTCTCGAATTGATAGGCCAAACAATCACACGAAGAGGAAGAAAGGATAGATTCTCGGGCCCTTGGGAATATGATCCCCTCGTGCGTGCGCAAGGGGAATTACTTGGCGACCCTGTGCACTTGCAGGACCCACACCACATTTGCACTTTACTATTTTAGCTATTCATCGTTCATTCTATTTCATACCTTCTTATTTCTTCCATTGTTCTTACTTGTTTTTCTTTCTTTGATTTCAGCTCCAAGTTATGACCAGAGGCAATACTTCGACATTGGTTGAAGGAGATCCAGAAATTGGAAGAAGAACTCATAGACGGGGAAAGGAACCTATGTAAGAATAGTCCAATCAAGCTAAAATAGATACTGAAGGGTCAGAAACTATGGCAGAACAACATGAGCAGTAGAGGACTGATAGCAAGATCCTCATGTGCATGGGTCACCAAGTAATACCCTTCACGCAAGCATTAGGGGGTCGTATTCCCTAGGGTCCCAAGAACTGCTATTACTTTCCCCTGGACGACACTGTCTAGTCTAACATGTATAATAGATTTATAAAACTTAATAAATAAAACTAACAAAGGGGAAAACTATAAACAAGTAGACTAAGGCACATCATTTGAACAGAATAAAGAACCAAATGATAATAATAGCGCGAGTTCCGGGCAAGGATCCCTTCAAGGCTACAAAAGCTAGAAAGATGCTTGAATGTCATAGGAAATGGTGGTTTAGACAGAGAGAATCCTAACATAAGCTAACCTAATGGCCATAACAATTGGCCCCTAATATAGGAAAAGTATTGATATGGAATTCCTTCCGACCAAATCCTCCTATGATAGCATTACAAGTACGGGATTCTCAAATTTGGGTTGAAACACAAACTAGGCACAACCCTAATACTGGAGGGATATAGAATACCTGATGGTCACGGCGTAATTGTACATGTATCCCTTCTAAGCCAAGTGTGTCTAGTACAAGGGCGATGGTTACGCTACCAAGTACAACCTAGAAGTTGAAATACAGAGTTCTCATGCAAATCAACACATCAAAGATTACAAGGCATAAACCAAAAACTACACATAACATAAATGTAAATCAAAGCATCCATGCAAGCAAGTTCATCGCAAGGTCACCGGATGTCCGGCGACCTTGGGAGTCTAGTTGATCATCAACAATGGAGAAAGTATATAAAACAAGAAGTACAAGAAAAAGCTTATGAAACTTCCCCTAAGATGAAGGCTAGGAGGTGGTGATGAGAACTTGTCGGATCAACGTTGGCAAGCTCCTAGATGTGCTCCTTTGAGTATAACCTTCTTCTCCCTTCGATTTTCCCTTCAGATCTGTCTTTTCCAGTAACCTTGAAACCCTAAAAAAGTATGGAGGAGAAGGAGTGTCCAAAAATCCAAAGAAAAGTGCCCTAATCCTCTTGAAAAGGTATTTTCGTGATGCCATGAGGCCTGGCATGCGGGTAGTATACTAACAGGAACCTGAAAGTGCACGGGTTGTCGAAGTAATAAAATACCTTGGTGAGTGGGTAGTCGTATCCACAAGGAATAGGGATTTGAGATACAAGTATTCTCGATTTGGCTATGCGATGTGTGAAGAGAATCAATGAGTGAATGTGTAAGAAATTATAAAGAAACAAGAAATAAAATAGAATTGGGGAAGATGAGAAAGTGCAAGTAGGAGTAAAAAGAGTAGGACAAGCAATGAGTAAAGTTGGGTACCCGGACAAGCTACCCCTAGGACTTATGCTTCTAGTGCAAGACAATGTTATTATACTCTTCTATTGATGTTAATTGAGTCAAGGAAATCCTTAAACACACGGTCCCAAATCTAAGGTCAACCGTGACTAACCCCAACACTATGCCCCGGCATTAGGTTTCACTATGACCCTTGACTCTTGTTGATCTATCAACTAAGCCCTATTGGATGCTCGGGCTGATTGATAAGATGTGTACCCCTTCACCATTTTCTTCATATCTCTCTCATTTCTCATCCGTTTTCCCTCATTCATTCACCATTTTTCTCCATTTTTCTTCCTCTACATGAATCTCCTGCTTCCAAGGGCTAAATTTTCATGATTTAATGGGAGTTTTGCCATCATCTTCACCGATTTTCCAAGGTACCCCTTTCTAAACCCTAATTGTTGAGCATGAAAGTTTCTTCATCCTTTATCCTATTTTTTTCAAGTTGAATGGATGAAAATGTTATGGGAGATTGGTTGTTTGTTGTTTTTGTGGGTTTTTGGAGAAATTTAAAAGCTTTGTAAAAATTTTTATGCTCCATGTCCAAGGGAAGCTCTTGCAAATTTTTTTTGGGGGGGTACTGTAGCATTTCTTGAATTCCTTCACACTCCATCATGGGATGCCCTTGATTCTCTTGTATTTTGGACTGATCTTATATCATCTATGTTCTTGGTAACACTTGCAATAAGAGAGAATTGAACATCATGATATTGAATGCACATGGACTTGCTTGGATGATGTTTTGTTTCATTATTTTTCTTTTGTTAGTTGTTTGTTGTGTTTGTGTTTGTTCTTGTTTCTTTTTGTATTTTCTTTTTGGGTGTGTAATTAGATCCCTTGAGTTGATGTTCTTTTCTACCTTGTAGGGTGGAATTAGGGCATCAAGCACACTTTCTTTCTCCATTTTGTACAAGAAACGTTGGTGGTCGCCCCGATCTCATGGACTTCAAGACTCATGCTTTGAGACTCGGGGAAGTTCACGAAATCCTCCTACTATGTTTTTATTGCCTATATTTTTGCATTCTATTACTTAGGCACATTGAGGGCAATGTGCATCTTTAAGTGGGGGTGGAGTTGGATTTTTGTGAACTTTGAAAATTTTTGCAATTGCATGCTTGAATTACCTTTGATAGCTATGATTTTATTGTTAAGGACTTCCTAGCTTGGTAGAATGATAGTTGTGAGCTATACTTTACCTGTGCTTGAATGTAGTTCTGTTTCATCTTTAGTGCACCCTTGTTCATGATCACTTCCACCTTTTACATTCCAACCAACCCATCGCAATGTTTTTGCCACTAAATTGTTAAAGTCTACTTTCAATGTACTTTTAAGAGCCTTTGAGGTCCTTTGTTGTTTTCTTTGGCCTCAAGTGAGATTGTTTAATAGGTTTTATACCAGGGGATACGAGATACTTGTTTGTGAAAAAAAAATAGAAAAAGGGAAAAAAAAGTGGAGTCTATGACAGTATTCCTCTGCTATTATAGCATGATTGCGTCTATGTGGACTGTAATCAAGTAGGATGGGTGGCTCTTGTGCTTGGCCAGCATGTGCATCCGTCTGAAAGATTTTTGTCCAGTCTACGTTAGTCGAATTCAGAAAAAAAAAGAGAGAAAAAAAAAGAAAAAAAGAAGGTAGAAGATAAAATGTGATATGTAAGTAAGGAATAAAGCATCTCGTTTGTGTCCCCTGAAACCTGTTGCATGATCACTTAAGAGCTAGAGTTTTATTTAGAACCCAAAGCACTCTTAACTGGGTATTAAGGATGTCTTTAACACTTTAATGCCGTCTTCATTGTGCGTGTGGTGGATGGTCATCCTGGGGTAATCCAGGGTGTGGAGGTCAAGGTGGGAGTTAGCACACACTCACGGGGGCACTCTAGGAGAAACAGAACTAATATTAGCTAACTATTCATTGAACAGCTCACTTCTTAATTTCTGTCCATTTGTGCTTGTGGAGTTCTTTAATATTGAACTTGAGGTCGTACATTTTGCCGTTTATCTTCTTGCCCCTGTTCTTCATGTTTGTTTTCTTGGGGACAAGCAAACGCTTAGGTATGGGGATATTTGATAAACGCCTAAATGTATGTATTATTTATGTATGTGTGCGTATTAATATAGTATTTTGTATGTGTGGATGCCCATTTTCGGTATGAATTGGTTTATTTCGGTACTGTAGAAGCACTGCAGCAATTTTACTGTAGCATTTTTCACTGTAGCACTCAACTGCAGTAATTCACGCAAAATTCGGGGTGCTACAGTAGCAATTTCGCTCTTTATCTTAGGGGAATTTTTATGAGCTTTTTGTTGTATTTCTTGTTTTCTATACTCTCTCCATTGTTGATGATGAACTAGACTCCCAAGGTGACCGGGCATCCGGTGAACCTTGGGATAAACTTGCTTGTATGAATACTTGATTTACATGTATGGTATTTGTGTGGTTTATGGTTCAATCTTGGTGCATTTTGATGTATTGGTGATAAGTGCTCGTGTTATAGTATTGCGAAGTGTTATTATCTTGCAATGAGCATTAATTTAATCAGATTTTATCACTAAAAAGTGTGCAATTGTTTACTTTTGTGCATTGTACGGTTGTGAAGATAAAATGAAGGAAAGGAATGAAGTTAGGTCGTGTTTGGCATTGTTGAGAAGATTTTCGGACCAAGCAAGGAGCAAGGCGTGAGCACAGACTTGTGAATGTGTACCAACCTCCTTTGCAGGGGCACAAAGGCAGTCACATTAACAATAAGTCCAACTCATGCCAACAATGAGAACTTCACCAATTAGGCGATTCGAAGCAATAAGCACGATCTACCGTTGATTGTGTGCCCAATTCAACGGGCTCGATGAAGAACGACGAATCCGGGAGCGTTTCGGCACAATTACTGTAGCAGTTCTGCAGCAAATTAATGTAGTAAAAACACTGTAGCAAGTTACTGTTCATAGTCGGCTGAAAATCAGAATTCCAGAAACTTCACAGGGGCGTGTGGAAATTCCACACGGCCGTGTGAAATCCCGTTTTCAGCAAATTTAAAGCCGCGACTCCACATTATAAAAGCCCGATTTGGAGACTTTTCTGAGAGATCTTTTGATCTATTCTCCCCCCCAACTTCTGGGAGTACGGCTAGGGTTTTGGAGAGGACTTCGTGGAGGTTTAGAGCGCGTCATCGGCATCGTCACCGACGTCCAGTGGCCGCACAAGACCACAACCACACCATACGCAAGGGGGTTTTCATCTATGTTTTTACTTTGTGTTTTATTTCATACATTGATGAACATATATAGCTCTATGAGGAGCTAAACCCCTTGTGGGTATTTGGACTTGTAAATTCTAGGGTTATCATGTTTCTTTGACATTGTTATTATGCGTTTCCATTATTGATGAATAAGAATTGAGTTTCAATCTTGATTTTATTTTGCTATTGTTTTCCCTTAGATGTGACACTAGGGTTGAGAGCAATCTAGGTTTTCCATTGGAGGTGTGACAATTCCTATAGGATTATACTATCCAAGATTGAAGAGGGTTGAGAGGGAGAGTTGTGAGGTAGCGATATACCCCTTTCCCTTCCGGTGTGATTTCTCCCTACCTCCGTTTCCTTGATTTATTAGCGTTCAAGATAGAGTGAAGTGCTAGGTAGATAAACTCCCCTGGGGCTTAGTTACGCGAGTAACAGAGTGAAGGGTTGAAGTGAATCCTATGCACTGGGGCTTAATCTAGGCTAGGGTTCTTCCTCCTGGACCAAAGGGTTAGAACTACACATAGGAATAGGTTTAATCACTAGGAATCCCTAGAACTTAATGCAATCCCACGTAGTGTGTGGTTTATATAGATGTACTCCCCTGGGACTTAATCGTGCGAGCGATAGAGTGAAGGGTTCTTGTGAATCCTAATAACGGGGCATAATGTTGGGGTTAGTCACGGTTGACCTTAGGTTTGGGACCGTGAGTCTAAGGATTTCCTCGACTCAATTAGCATCATAAGAAAGGTATAATAGCATAGTCTTGCACTAGAAGCATAGATCCTAGAGGTAACTTGTCCAGATACCCCACTTCATTCATTGTTAGATCCTCCTTAATCTCTTTTTCTTGCAATCTCTAATCTTTCACCTCTCTCTATTTAATTTCCTGTCTTTTAGTATAGTTGTTCTCACAATTCACACATGAATCAATTATTACTTTTCCGTACTTCGCATAGTTTTAATAATGAAATCTCATACTCTAACTCCCTATTCTCTGTGGATTCGACTACCCTCTCACCGGGGTAACTTTTATTACTTCGACAAACCCGTGCACTTTCGGGGATCCTGTCAATTGGTATTCATGAGAACTCTTTGTATCGATTTCTAGGTTATACCAGGTTGTGTGACCATCGCCTTAGTATTAGACACACCAAGTTTGGAAGGGATTCATATATGAATACGCCGTGACCATCGGGTATTTCGTCCCCCTCTAACCATTAGGGTTGAGCCTAGATATTGTGTTTGACCTTAATTAGGGATTTCCCAAGGCGTAATGCAATCGTGTGAGGATTTGGGCGGAAGTGATTCCGTATTCCAATACTCATACCGGATTAAGGGTTATCACGGTGACCATCGGGGTGACCTATATTTGGACGTCTCTTGGCATAACCACCTTTGTCTGTGTAATTCGAGTATCCTTCTAGCTTTAGTAGTCCTGAGGGTATCCTCGCCCGGGGACCTCGAACTTTCATTGTTACTTGCTTCCTTAGTATGCCATTGTGGTGAGCCTTAGTCCACTTATTTATAGCTTTTTATTTTGTTTGTTTTCTTATCTTGTTTTAAACCTATATTTGGTAGATTAGACAATGTCATCTAGAGGGGAGTAATAGCAGCTCTTGGGACCCCAGGGAATATGACCCCCTCGTGCTTGCTCGAGGGGTATTACTTGGCGACCTGTGCGCTTGCGATAATCATCATAGAGCTCACCTAAGCATATTTTGTACCTGAAACATGAAATAAATAGATTTAGACCGAAAAGGACATCGACTCATCCACAAAATATGAAAATCATGAGCAGGTATACGTATAAAATATGTACATTTAGATGTTTATCAAACATGCCCACACCTAACTGTTTACTTGTCCCCAAGCAAACGAACATGAAAAAATAGGGGCAAGAAGATAAAAGGCTAGATGTACGACATCAAGATAAATAGTAAGTATTTCATTGGCACAACTAGATAGAAATTAAGAAGTGAGCTGTTCAGTAAATAGTCAAGTAATATTAGTTCTATTCCCCCTGTGAGTGTGTGCTGACTTTCACCTTGATCTCCTTACCCTGGACTATCCTAGGATGCCCATTCACCCCACACATAATGAGAATGGCATTAGAGCATTAAAAACACAATTAATACTCAGTTAAGAGTCTTTTGGTTCCTAGATGAAACAACAGCCTTTTAAGTGAATGCGCAGTAAGTTCCAAGGGATCAAGATACTATAATACTCCATCATATATATATATAAACATGCAAACACATTAGACTGCACAAAAATCTTTCAGCTGGATGCACATACTGATTAGGCACAAGAGCCACCTAACCAACTTGATTATAGTCTACATAGAAGCATTCGTGCTATACTAGCGGAGCAATACTGTCATAGACTCTCTTTATTTGTGTGTGCGTGCGTGTGTGTGTGTGTGTGTGTGTGTGTGTGTGTGTGTGTGTGTATAATGCTGTATAAACTGTATCTTAAATTCCCAGGTACAAAACCTACTACTATAGTCACTTTAGGCTACGGAGAACAATAAAGGAACTCAAAAGCACTTAAAAGAGTATTGACAATAGAATTTAACAAACTAACACAAAAATCATCATGATGGGTTGGTAGGAATGTACAAGGTGAAAACGCTTGTGAACAAGTGTAATGGTGCACTAAAGGTGAAATAGAAATACATTCAATCACAGGTTAAGTATAGCTCACAGCTATCATTCTACCAAGCAAGGAAATCCTTAACAATGAAATCATAGCTATCATAGGTCGTACAAGCATGCAATGATATAAAGTACTCCAAAAATCTATCCCCACATCTAAAGCTGTACATTGTCCCCAATGTAAGTGTTCAACAGAACAAGGTGTGAAATATGTGCTAAATACAGTAAAATAGAGTAAAGAAACTTCCCTATTCTGTCAATGAAGTGTGCAACAGATTACTCTCTAAGCTTGGGGACACATAGTGTAGTGAGGGCTTGGAGTGTGAAGCATCCATATAAAGTAATCATGAAATTAACAAAAACACAAATCACAACTCCATAAATCCAGATAATAGAAGAGAGGATGCATACAAAATCCCAAAACAAATAAATAAGTTTAGTAGGGATGGCGCCCCGACTAACTCACAAGTACACACTACAACACTTTGTAAAAAGTGCAAACAAAATACAAATAACAAAATGTAAGTAAAATGGCAATCATGCTGTGTGAGCCTAGGGATCAGAGGGGAATGATGGTATTGCATAAGTAGTCGCCGCAAATGTGGTGCTGACAGACAATGGTGAACTATGCAGCAATGCTAAAATCTCTGCAGTGTTGGTCTCAATACGACTCAATGATGCAGCCAAGTCTCTGTGTCCCCTCTCGAGCACCTGTAACTACTCGTAGACATCAGAACGGAACTCCTCGAATCTTTCCCAAAGTCAAGGTCTGCACTCCCCGGATCCATGCTCTAGCTAGGACTCAGGCTCAGGCTAGGAATCAAACTCTGTGTCGTGCGAAGGGCCGGGGTCTCTCTAACATTTCACAAGTCTGTAGCTACTACCCCGTCTCTCGACTATAATGATACATTCAAGGGTCTGCATTCCCAGTGGAGCATTGGTACCAACAACCGTCATGCTCTGGGTCCGATCTATAAGGCCCATGCCTCTGATCATGCGGGTGATAAACAGTCCAGCGTAAATAGCACCAAGGCGGACGAACTGTCCCAGATGAAGTAAAACTTCAGAAACCAAGTGTCCCATGTGAAGGGGGTACCACTGTATAATACTTTATAGCATCAGTAAATTCATGTGCGATACCTGATGGGCGTTACGCGACAGGCTAAAGAGCGAGCACGTGACTCCCCCGCCATAAGTGCACGGGTCGTCAAGTAATAACCTCTCACGAGAGGGTCATATTCCCAAGGGCACTAAGATCTGCTATTATTTCCTCCTGGGTATCACTATCTAGTCTACCAAATCAAGAGGCATAATATGAAACACAAATATGAAAATAAATAAAGAAAAGCTATAAAAAAATGGACTAAGGCACACCATACGAGCAATCTAAAGAGCTTGTAGCAATGAGAACTAGAGGGCTCAGGTAAGGATCCCCTAAGGAGAAGAACAAGTTAGGATGAATATAGGAAATTGAGTGCTAAGTTGGCAAGGTTTGATCCGCTTGACTCAGGAGTCGACTACCCCGGAACCTCCGTGATGTAACCCTAATCCAATACGGGTTCCTCTATCTAGAAGATACCCCTACGATGTCATTGGGAACAGGGAGTCTTGGTTAGGGTTATTCTAATGCGCGCTTTCGGCTAAAACAACCTTAACCATGCGGGGAGCTACGGGAACCCGGAACCTACGGTGTACCGGCACATTGAATCCCCCTTCAATGATTGTGCGACCTAATACATGCAAGCATCCAACCATACATATACAATTCATGAATCAAAACCTACGAAATCCATCCATTATAGGTTTAACATCAAAACAATAGATTGAAATCAAACAAATATGCCAACAATCATTTATAAACAAATGTCATCATCCATACAAGTTCATCTCCCAAGGTTCACCGGAGCCCGGTGGCCTTGAGAGTGTAGTTCCACATCAAGAGAGAACACGCAAGATAAACAATAAAGATGCTCATAAGAAACTCCCTCAGATGTAGGCTAGAAGGTGGTGATGAAGGCTCGCCGGATCCGCGCCGATAAAGCCCCTTGATGACAGCCTTGAGTGCTTCCTTCTTCTCCCCTAGAGTTTTGCTCTGCAAATTGCCTCTCTAATATGGTGATGATGATGGAAAATGATGGAAACGATGGTGGAGGATCGTGAGGATGATGGTAGAGAAGGATGGAGGAGATGATGGCCAAAAGACCCCCTCCGAAATGCCCTAGCTTAACTTAAATAACCAAAAACTTGAAGATCTGGCCGTGTGTGTGCGGGCTATGTGCGGGGCTGCATATATCCTGAACACCCTTCTGTCTGCCCTTTGCGGGTGGTGTGCGGGGCCGCACAGTGCCCGCACACCGCTACAACACCTGTGCTACAGTAAATGGCTACAGTAATGGTGTTACTGTACCGACCCGAAAATCAACTCTTTTATTGCTTGAAACATGAGGATGCGTGTGAGCTTCAATAAATTCTTCGACTCATGCTGAAATAAGGCTCAAACACATGCTAGATGATCTTCTGATGTTCTGAAACAATAATAACAAATAAACGCGTAAAGGGCATCGGAGTCATAAAAAAAGGCATGAAAGTGTATAAAATGTACATAATAAAAGTGATGTATTTAGACACTTATCAAATATCGCCCCTACTTGAGTGTTTGCTTGTCCCCAAGCAAACAAATATGAAGAACAAAAGGGATTGATAAGTGGCTAAATACATAACCTCCGTCTTAAGTGTAAGTGTAAAATAGCAATGGTAAAACTCAAGATACTAAGTACGAACCACTTAAGAAATTTCATGCATTCAACAGTAATGACATGGTGTGTGTGTGTGCAACCCCTCTATTTTGAAGCCCTGTAATCCAAGTCAGGTCGACAGAACCCCGAGGACCACATCTTGAGGCAAGTTACGTCACTTAGTTGAATTCGGCCTTGAGGTGGTAGAGATAATCCAAGTAGATTCCTAAAGATCTTTCCTCTTTTGTTCAAACAATCACCGGTCATAAAACTTTATTTTCCTGTACACAAACATTTTTTTTTCTTGACTAACATGAACTACAAATCCACATTACTTAGAGCTTTGCACATTCATATATACGCGCTCATGCCTTTATAGCTTTTGGCGAGAGGAACACTCTGGTTAGGAGCAAGAACCCCAGGTTACTTCGCTAGTAGGGTAGAGGAGCATTGACCCCTTTTTTATTTGCTAAAATCCTTCTTTTTAACATTTTTCATTTTCTTTTTGACCGTGCTGAGAGAAAAAACAAAGAAGAAACTCCTTAAGAGTCTATTAGAGGCAATGCCTAACACATCAATACATGAGGCCACGTGAATGGGTTAGCAACTAAGAGGCTCACGAAGGTTACTGCTTTCATAAACTAGGTGTCCAAGGTCCTACATAGGGGGTAAGTGATGGAATGCCGAGAATGACACAAAATTCTTAAGAGTCCAAGGTTGTAGATAGCTTAGCATCTATCATGGTTCTACACTATCATACACCTACTTCAATCATTCATGCCATCCTTGGTTTACTAACATGTAAAATTTTCAAAAATCCTCAAAGTTCACAAAAATCATAAAAGTCCAACCCCCTACTTAAAGTAGTACATTGTCCCCAATGTACGTAAATCAGCAGCATGCAAAAATTATAGGCAATTAAAGCAAAGAAAGAGGGTTTCATGAACTTCCCTGAGTCTCAAATAATGAGTCTTGAAGTATACGAGATCGGGGGTGACCGCCGATGAGTCTTGTAGATGTCGGGGGAGAAAGTCGCATATGACGGGCCAATTCCACCTGCAAGGTAGAAAGGAACATCATCTCAAGGCATCCATCACACACAAAAATAAAATACAAACACACAAACAAACAACAAACAACAAAGCTAAGAACAAAGGAAACAAGAAGTACAAAGCACAATGTGTGGGTGCTCGAGTGAACCTTTCTAACTCAATGCTTGGCAAAACTTGATAGGAAATGATGTAAGAGCATGCATTTTCAAGTTTACAAAATTCTTACATCAAAAAGCTTGGGAATTAAAACAAATTTACACAATGAAAATCAACAGAGATGAGAGATGCGCTTATACCCAAAGCTAGACGACAAAATTCAAAGATGTCGATGAAAACTCGATGAAAACGGTAGATCGGCAAAATTAAAACTCAAAAATGATGAGAACTTTAAGATCAAGGAAAGTTTGGCCAAATGAGGAGGTAATCCATGAGGATACACCAAAAATAAATTGGAGGAAAAATAGGCGAAAGAAAAACGATGAAATCAGCCCTGAAGATGCTGGAAATTGAGATAAAATTTGGCTGAAAAGGCTGTGTGCGGCCCCGCACAACACCCGCACACATTGGGCCTGTAAGGTGTGCGACCTGTGTGCAGGGCCGTACATAGGCCGCACACAGGCTCAAGAAGGGTGTGCGGCTTGTGTGCAAGGCCGCACACTGCCCGCACACCCCTTAAAATTTTTTTTCCGGCCTTGACATGTCATGAATCACCTCCCAAAAACTAGCATTCTCAACCCTACATGCATAAAACTCATCAAAACACAAAGATGATCATAAATCAATGAAGAACACACAAAGAATCACCAACATGAACAAGAGTATTCAATTAAGCCTACCATGCAATGAAATTAAACAATTGAGGCATCCATACACAAACAAATACCCAAAACTAAGAAAATTAAAGCACACAAGCAAACAAAGCAAAATACAAAATTTGACACCTTGGGTTGCCTCCCAAGAAGTGCTTGTTTAACCTCACGAGCTTGATGTATCTCTCCTTACCTCATGGAGGCTTGAAAATGGTATGCTCCTCCTAGCCAAGACTGGCGTGGCTACTACCATGAAAAAAGAAACATACCTGCTGGGATGGTGTCGAGGTGGAGATCAAAGAAGAATTACCTTTTGGCCTCCATGGAAAAAGCTTTTGCCCGGAATTATGCAATTTGAACTTGGGCGGATCCTTGGATGGGTTGAACCTCCTCTCCGCTTCTACTTGAGTCCTGACCAAAATTCCTTTGAGTATCCCACCAAATTGTTTGGGTCTCCAGGGAAAGAGCTTTGGTTAAGAACTATCTAAGCTTAGCACGGGTGGGTTATTGGGCGGCTTCAACACCCTATCCACATCTTATTCCTCAACCATGGTGGGATAATTTTGGATTGCCCAAAGAATGTGTTTAGGTCTCCAAGGAAATATTTTTGGTTGGGAATTGTCCAAGCCTGGCATAGGTGGGTTCAAGGATGACCTTAGTTTTGTACCCATATCTTCAAATACAATTCCCGGGATTTTTTTAGTGCACACGATAAAAATGGGCAGATGGGTAGGATGGTCGATGTTGAGGCAAGTAGCATCTTCAATTGTGACTGATGGACTAGCTTCTACTTCCTCACGTTTTTCTATGGCTAGGTTTTCTTCTATCCCCCTTTCTTCTCCCATAGCATCTTCAGGTGGAACTTCAATTGCTTGTTTATTGCTCTTGTCGCTCTCACTAATTGTCTTGAGAAGTTCAACCACTTATTTCTCGACTCTATAAATAGATGCTTGAAAAATTTTCACGCTTGCTTCCAACGCTTCCAAACGAGAGTCCGTGACCTGGATGCACTTGGCTAAGACATCTTCAGTAGTAAACGTCCTTCTCATTCGTGGTTGTGGGGGTTTTTGTAGCTGATAAGTGCTCGTGTTATAGTAATGTGAAGTGTTATTATCTTGCAATGAGCATTAATTTAATCAGATTTTATCACTAAAAAGTGTGCAATTGTTTACTTTTGTGCATTGTAGGGTTGTGAAGATAAAATGAAGGAAAGGAACGAAGTTAGGTCGTGTTTGGCGTTGTTGGGAAGATTTTCGGACTAAGCAAGGAGGAAGGCGTGAGCATAGACTTGTGGGTGTGTGCCAACCTCCTTTGGAGGGGCACAAAGGCAGTCACATTCACAATAAGTCTAACTCATGCCAACAAGGAGAACTTCACCAATTAGGCGATTCGAAGCAATCGACACGATCTACCGTTGATTGTGTGCCCAATTCAACGGCCTTGATGAAGAACGACGAATTCGGGAGCGTTTCGGCACAATTACTGTACAGTTGATTGTATGCCCAATTCATAGTCGGCCGAAAATCAGTTTTCCAGAATTTTCACACGGGCGTGTGGAAATTCCACACGGCCGTGTGAAATCTCGATTTCAGCAAATTTAAAGCCGCGACTCCACATTATAAAAGCCTGATTTGTAGACTTTTTGAGACATCTTTTGACCTAATTTTCTCCTCAACTTTGGAGAGGGCGGCTAGGGTTTTGGAGAGGACTTCGTGGAGGTTTGGAGCGCGTCATCGGCATCGTCATCGACGTCCGGCAGCCGCACAAGACCACGGCCACACCATACGCAAGGGGGTTTTCATCTATGTCTTTACTTCTTGTTTTATTATATACATTGATGAACATGTATAGCTCCATGAGGAGCTAAACCCCTTGTGGGTATTCGGACTTGTAAAACTCTAGGGTTATTATGTTTCTTTGACATTGTTATTATGCTTTTCCATTATTGATGAATAAGAATTGAGTTTCGATCTTTATTTTATCTTGCTATTGTTTTCCCTTAGATGTGACACTAGGGTTGAGAGCAATCTATGTTTTCCTTTGGAGGTGTGACAACTCCTATAGGATTAGACTCTTTAAGATTGAAGAGGGTTGAGAGGGAGAGTTGTGAGGTAGCGATGTACCCATTTCCCCTCCGGTGTGATTTCTCCCTACCTCCATTTCTTTGATTTAATAGCGGTCAAGATAGAGTGAAGTGCTAGGTAGATAAACTCCCCTGGGGCTTAGTTACGCGAGTAACGGAGTGAAGGGTTGAAGTGGATCCTACGCACTGGGGCTTAATCTAGACGAGGGTTCTTCCTCCTGGACCAAAGGGTTAGAACTACACATAGGAACAGGTTTAATCACTAGGAGTCCCTAAAACTTAATGCAATCCGACGTAGTGTGAGGTTTAGGTAAATGTACTCCCCTGGGACTTAATCATGCGAGCGATAGAGTGAAGGGTTGTTGTGAATCCTAATACCGGGGCATAGTGTTGGGGTTAGTCACAGTTGACCTTAGGTTTGGGACCGTGAGTCTAAGGATTTCCTCGACTTAATTAGCATCAATAGGAAGGTATAATAGCATAGTCTTGCACTAGAAGCATAGATCCTAGAGATAACTTGTCCGGATACCCCACTTCATTAATTGTTAAATCCTCTTTAATCTTTTTTCTTGCGATTTCTAATCTTTCACCTTTCTCTATTTAATTTCCTGTCTTTAGTATAATTGTTCTCGCAATTCACACCCAAATCGATTACTACTTTTCCGTACTTCGCATAGTTTTAATAGTGAAATCTCGTATTCTAACTCCCTATTCCCTGTGGATTCGACTACCCTCTCACCGGGGTAACTTTTATTACTTCGACAAACCCGTGCACTTTCGGGGATCCTGTCAGTAGCAATCCATGGTGAGAGGGCTTCCACTGACGTGTGGAATAATGTGTCAAATTATCTATGTGCCTTTGCAAATATGGATCATACACATGTTCGAATTGATTACTACAGCTTGCTGTCAAGGCCTGGTACTCATTGGTTTGCTATTCTTGAAGATGAAAATTTGCACCAACTGAGGCTCCTTGCAAACACATTGCCCTCTAAAAGAAAACAAGAATATTTACAAAAAATAAATAAATGACTAGAGTAGCGAGCTAGAAGTTTTTCTAGCATTCTTGGATGTCCCCGGCAAAGGCGCCAAAAACTTGATGGGCGTCGCGTGATAGGCTAAAGAGCAAGCACGCGACTCCATGGACGCAAGTGCATGCGTCGTCAAGTAATAACCTCTCACACGAGCACGAGAGGGTCGTATTCCCAAGGGCCCCAAGATCTGCTATTACTTTCTCCTGGGTATCACTATCTAGTCTACCAAATCAAGAGTCATAATATGAAACACAAATACGAAAATAAATAAAAGAAAAGCTATAAACAAAATGGACTAAGGCACACCATACGAGCAATCTAAAGAGCATGTAGCAATGAGAACTAGAGGCCTCGGGCGAGGATCCCCTAAGAAGAAGAACAAGTTAGGATGACTATAGGAAATTGAGTGCTAAGTTGGCAAGGTTTGATCCGCTAGACTCGGGAGTCGACTACCCCGAAACCTCCGTGGTGTAGCCCTAATCCAATACGGGTTCCTCTATCCAGAAGATATCCCTATGATATCATTTGGAATAGGGAGTCTTGGTTAGGGTTATTCTAATGCGCGCTTTCGGCTAAAACAACCCTAACCACGCGGGGAGCTACCGGCATCCGGAACCTCTGGTGTACCGGCACATTGAATCCCCCTTCAATCATTATGCGACCTAATACATGCAAGCATCCCACCATACATATGCAATTCATGAATCAAAACCTATGGAATAGATCCATTGTAGGTTGAACATCAAAACAATAGATTGAAATCAAACAAACATGCCAACAATCATTTATAAACAAATGTCATCATCCATACAAGTTCATCTCCCAAGGTTCACCGGAGCCCGGTGGCCTTGGGAGTCTAGTTCCACATCAAGAGAGAATAAATAAGATAAACAAAAAAGATGCTCATAAGAAACTCCCTCAGATGTAGGCTAGAAGGTGGTGATGAAGGCTCGCCGGATCCGCGCTGATCAAGCTCCTTGATGATAGCCTTGAGTGCTTCCTTCTTCTCCCCTAGAGCTTTGCTCTCCAAATTGCCTCTCCAATCTGGTGATGATGATGGAAAACGATGGAAATGATGGTGGAGGATCATGGGGATGATGGGGGAGAAGGATGGAGGGGATGATGGCCAAAGACCCCCTCCAAAATGCCCTAGCTTAACTTAAATAACCAAAAACTTGAAGATTTGGCAGTGTGTGTGCGGGCTGTGTGCGTGGCTGCACACATCCCAAACACCCTTCTGTCTGCCCTTTGCAGGTGGTGTGCGGGGCCGCACAGTGCCCGCACACCGCTACAGCACCGGTGCTACAGTAAATGGCTACAGTGATTGTGCTACTGTACCGACCCGAAAATCCACTCTTTTATTGCTCGAAACATGAGGATGCATGTGAGCTTCAATAAATTCTTCGACTTATGCTGAACAAGGCTCAAACACAAGCTAGATGATCTTCTGATGTCCTGAAACAATAATAACAAATAAACGCGTAAAGGGCATCGGAGTCATACAAAAATGCATGAAAATGTATAAAATGTACATAATGAAAGTGATGTATTTTAGACAGTTATCAATACCACCTTAGTGGAATCCAGTTGACCACCAATGCCACATGTCAGCAGTGTATGAATATATTTGTTTGCGGGGGTCCCTTAACTGGGAGGCCTTCTTGGTCCTTGATCTAGTGGTGATGGTAGCCCAGTATGAAGCACTAGTCACCAAAGATTGGAAATCCTTAGCTAAATTATTGAACTCAGGCTTTTCTGTAAGCTTCAGAATGAAAATCCCATAAACACTCCTAGTTTGTCTTGAGTAATCCGGTGACCTTTCCCAAAAGCATGAAAGGAGATAGAACTGGGCTGACAAGTGAGGGAGAGGGAGGGAGGGGGGGAATCAGGGTAAGAGTGGTCACGTATGAGGATTCCCTCGAGGGTTACTAAAGCATGCAAGATGCTTGAACTAACATGCAAGTGGCTAGTTGGACTTAGAAAACCCTAGGTTGGTCCAACCCAATGGTCACGTTAATTGACCCCTAATCCGGTATGAGTATTGGATACAGTAATTGTACCGCCCCAAATCCTCCTATGATTGCGATGTGTAAAGTGGTCTTCTTGAACTAGGGTTGAAATCCAAGTAAGTACATAACCCTAGAACTGGAGGGGTACAAATACCCAATGGTCATGGCATATTTATACGTATTTCCCTTCCAAGGTTGGTGAGTCTAACTCTAGGGCAATGCTCATGCAACCTTGCATTTCCTATGTCATGATACATATATTTCTCATACATATCAAACATTTAAAAACACCAAACATGGATCGCAAACAAGGCAACATGCATAAATGATAAGTGCTCGTGTTATAATAATGCGAAGTGTTATTATGTTACAATAAACATTACTTTCATCAGATTTTATCAGTAAATAGTGTGCATTTGTGTGCTTTTGTGCATTGTAGGGTTGTGAAACTAACTTGGAGAGAATAAGCAAAGTCAGATCGTGTTTGCCGTTGTTGGGGAGTTTTCAGACCGAGCAATGAACAAGGCATGAGTATAGACTTGTGGGTGTATGCCAACCTCCTTTGGAGGGGTACAAAGGCAATCACATTCACAATAAGTCTAACTCGTGTAGCTTAGGAGAACTTCGCCAATAAGGAGAATTGAAGTAATCGACATGATCTACCATTGATTGTGTGCCCAATTCAACGGCCTTGATGAAGAATGATGAATTCGGGAGCATTTCGGTAAAGCACTGTAGCAAGTTACTGTTCACCAACTGCCAAAATTCAGCAAAACAGAGACTTCACACGGGCGTGTAGAAATTCCACACGACCGTGTGAAATCCCGATTTCAGCAATTTAAATCCACGATTCAACACAATTTAAAGTCGTTTTGGAGACTTTTTCTAGATCTTTTTGGCTACTTTTTTACCTAACTTCTAGAGGATTGCGGCTAGGGTCTGAAAATGATTTTTTGAGTATTGAAGCGTGTCATCGGCATTGACATCTACTTCTAGCGGCCGCACAAGACCACGGCCACACTCTACACAAGGTGGTTTTCATCTATGCTTTTGATTTGTGTTTATTTTCATAGATTGATGGGTTTGTATAGCTCCATGAGGAACTAAACCCCTTGTTGGTATTCGGACTTGTAAACCTAGGATGATTATGTTTATATGACATTGTTATTATACTTTGCTTTATTAAATAATAAAATTGAGTTTCAATCTTAGTTGTATCTTGCATTGTTTTAACTTAGCTGTGTGACAAACCCCTTGTGTGTGTACCCCACAAGTGCATGGGATGTCAAAGTAATAAAATACCCTGGTGAGTGGGTAGTCGTATCCACAGGGAATAGGGATTTAAGACACAAGATTTCATTACTTAGCTATTCTAAATACGAATAATGATAATAGAATAAATGAGTGGGTGTAAAAGTAATTTTAAAGAAAACAAGAAATAAAAGAGAAGTATGGTAGGTAAGAGAGTGCAAGCAAGAGCAAATAGAGTAGGATAATCAATGTGTAAAGTTGGGTACCCGCACAAGCTACCCCTAGGACTTATGCTTCTCTAGTGCAAGACAATGTTACTATATTCTCCTATTGATGTTAATTGGGTCGAGAAAATCCTTAAACACACGGTCCCAAACCTAAGGTCAAACGTGACTAACCCCGACACTATGCCCTGGCATTAGGTTTCACTATGACCCTTGACTCTTATTGACCTGTCAACTAAGCCCTAGGGGTGTTTGTCTTCCTAAGCCTCACACTGTGTGGAATTGCTTTAAGTTCTAGGGATTCCTAGTGATAAACCCTATTCCTATGTATAGTTCTAACCCTTTGGACCAGGTGAAAGAAACCTAGTCTAAATTAAGCCCCAGCACTAAGATTCACTTCAACCCTTCACTCTGTTGCTCGGGTAACTAAGCCCCAGGGGAGTTTATCTCCTAGCACTTCACTCTATCTCGACCGCTAAGAAATCATGGAACACAGAGATAGGGAGAATCACACCGGAGTAGAAAGGGGATGTTTCGCTACCTCACAACCCATCCTCTAAACCCTCTCAAATCCTAACTAGTCTAACCCTATAGGAGTTATCACAGCTCCAAAGAATAACCTAGATTGTTCTCAACCCTAGTGTCACGGCTAAGGGAAAACAATTACAAGATGCAATTAAGATTGAAACTCAATTTTATTCATCAATAATGGAAAAGCATAATAATAATGTCAAAGAAACATAATAATCCTATGGTTTACAAGTCCGAATACCCACAAAGGGTTTAGCTCCTCATGGAACTATACAAATCCATCAAAATATGAAAGTGAATACAAATTGAAAGCATAGATGAAAACCCCCTTGTGTTGAGTGTGGCCGTGGTCTTGTGTGGCCGCCGGACGTTGATGTCGATGCCGATGACGAGCTCCAAACCTCCACAAAGTCCTCTCTGAAACCTTAGCCTCAATCCTCTAGAAGTTAGGTCAGAAGGTAGCCAAAGAGATCCAGAAAAAGTCTACCAAACGGGCTTTTATAATGCTGTGTCACGGCTTTAAATCACTGAAATCGGGATTTCACACGACTGTGTGGAATTTTCACACGCCCGTGTGAAGTCCCTGTTTTGTTGATTTTCAGCAAACAATGAACAGTAACTTGCTACAGTGTCTCGTTGCAGTAACTTGCTATAGTGCTACTGCAGTACTTTTGCCGAAACGCTCTCAAATTCGTTGTTCTTCATCTAGGCCGTTGAATTGGGCACACAATCAACGGTAGACCTTACCGATTGCTTCAAATCTCCTTATTGGTGAAGTTCTCTTATGCTAACATGAGCTAGACTTGTTGTGAATGTGACTGATTTTGTGCTCCTCCAAAAGAGGTTGGCACACACTTAGAAGTATACGCTCGTTCCTTGTTTCTTGCTTGGCCAGAAAATTCCCCAACAACGGCGAACCGAATCTAACTTTGCTCATTTTCTCCAAATTGTCTTCACAACCCTACAATGCACAAAAGCACACAAATGCATACTATTTAGTGATAAAATCTTATGAAAGTAATGCTAATTGTAAGATAATGACACTTCTCATTACTATAATATGAGCACTTCTCACCGTGACACTAGGATTGAGAACAATCTAGGTTATCCTTTGGAGGTGTGACAACTCCTATAGAGTTAGACATTTTAAGATTGGAGAGGGTCGAGACGGTGAGTCGTGAGGTAGCGAAATGTCCCCTTTCCCCTCCGGTGTGACTCTCCCTACCTCCTTGTTCGATGAGTTCTTAGCGATCGAAATAGAGCTAAGTGCTAGGAGATAAACTCCCTTGGGGATTAGTTGCGCAAGCAATAGAGTGAATTGTCATAGTGAATCCTAGTACTAGGGTTTTATTGAGATTAGGGTTCTTTCACCTGGACCAAAGTGTTAGAGCTATACATAGGAAATTTGTTTATTACTAGGAATCGCTGGATCTTAAAGCAATCATGCGTAGTGTGAGGCTTAGGAAGATGGACTCCCTTAGGGCATAGTTGACAGTTCAACGAGAGTCAAGGGTCATAGTAAAACCTAATGCCGGGGCATAGTGTTGTGGTTAGTCACGGTTGACCTTAGGTTTTGGACCGTGTGTTTAAGGATATCCTTAACTCATTAATCATCAATAGGAGAGTATAATAGCATTGTCTTGCACTAGAAGCATAAATCCTAGGGTTAGCTTGTATGAGTACCCTTTTTTACTCATTGATTGTCTTTCTCTATTTACTCTTACTTGCTCTCTCCTACCTTCCATATTTCTCTTTTATTTCTTCTTTCCTTAAAATTACTTTTGCACTCACTCATTAATTCTATTCTCACTCTTGGTACACCGCATTAGCTAAATAGTGAATTCTTGTGTCTTAAATCCCTATTCCCTGTGAATTCGACTACCCTCTCACCGGGGTACTATTATTACTGCGACAACCCATGCACTTTCGGTCCCCTGTCAAAGTTTTTGGCGCCGTTGCTGGGGAATAGGCGTATTTTAGATACTTGCTTTTTGCTAGCTATTCACTTCGCCTTCTATTTCACACTTTCTTTATCTACCAACGTTCTTATATGTTTGCTTTTCTTTGTTTTCGACTCCAGGTTATGACCCATGGGAATCCTTTGATTCTTGTTGAAGGAGACCCAGACATTGGAAGAACAACACATTGAAATGGGAATGAACCTATACAAGAATAGTCAAATCATGTCGATATTGAAACAGAAAGGTCAGAGACAATGGCAGAGAAGAATGAACAGTAGAGGACATTGTCCGATTTTGCTAGACCCGCAGTCTTGGGGACCCAATAAAGCATAGTGAGGCCCCCAATCACAGCTCAAAATTTTGAGCTAAAGCCTGGTTTCATCGAAATGTTGCAGCAGACAACAGAGTTTAATGGATTGGCTGATGAGGATCCCAACAGTCATATTGAGGACTTCTTGGAGATGTGCGACATGCTAAAAATTAATCGAGTGATGGATGATGCCATCAGAATTAGAGCTTTCCCATTTTCCTTGAAGAGGAGAGTGAAGCAATAGTTGCACTCATTACCCAGGACATCCATTACCACATTGGAGGAGATGGTTGAAGCGTTCTTGGCCCGATATTTCCCTCCAGGTAAATCAGCAAAGCTTCACAATGAGATCTCTTCCTTCATACAAATGGAATTGGAGTCTCTTTTTAAGACGTGGGATAGGTTCAAAGAGCTCATGCGGAAGTGTCCACAACAAGGATTTCCTGATTGGATGATAATTCATACCTTCTACAAAGGGTTGAATCCAAGCACTAAAGAGTTATTGGATGTGGCAGCAGGGTGTACTCTTGGAAGCAAAATCCAGGTGAGGCCCAGCAACTTATAGAGTAGATGGCTCTCAATAGCTATCAATGGAATTCAAAGGACAAAAAGAAAGTTGCCGGCCTTCGCAAGATAGATGCAGTTACATCGTTGGCGGCACAAGTGGAATCATTGAGTAAGAAGCTAGATGCTTTAGCTTCAGTAAGAGTTGTGGCCATCACTACTTGTAATCATTGTGGGAGAGGTCATGCTCCGAGCGATTACCCTATTGCTATTGGGGACACTAGTGTGATGGAACAGGTTGATTTTGTTGGCAATGCATATAGATGACAAAGCCAAGGCAACCCGTATAGTGGAACCTACAACACGGGGTGGAAGAACCACATGAACTTCTCATGGAATAATCAATGGCAGTCACAACAAAAGAGCAATGCACCAACGGGATTTCATAGTCAACAACAAGCACCGAACTTAGACAGCCGAGTGACCAGGCTAGAGGGAAAGATGACCGATCTAGAGAGAGCCCTCACAAGGTTTGTTTCTTCTTCGGATGCTAGATTTCAATCGGTGGAAGCTACACTTTGCAACCACACCGCCTCACTACACAATTTGGAGAATCAAGTCTGGCAAATTGCGAAGACATTGGCCAAGAGACCCCAAGGTAATTTGCCTGGTAATATGGAGACCAATCCGAGGGAGCAATTGAAGGCAATTACCTTGAGAAGTTGAAAAGAGGTCTAGAGAAATCTCCCTCTAGAGAGGAGAAAGAAAGCAGTTGAGGTCATGGAGATAGGGGAAGAAGCGTCAAAAGAAAAGGAAGTGGCACCCCCGTCTAACAAGCCAAGGATCCCTTATCCTTCACGATTGAAGAATGACCAAGAAAATGAGTAATATAAGAAATTTCTGGGTATGTCCAAGCAATTTCACATCAACATACCATTCGCGGAGGCAATGGCTCAAATGCCCAAGTATGCGAAGTTCTTGAAGGACCTCTTGACCAACAAGAGGAAATTGGAAGAGAGTGTAGTTGTAGTTCTTGATGCCAATTGCTCGTTCGTCTTGTAAAAGAACATGGCGAGTAAGAGAAAAGATCTCAGAAGTTTTATTATACCTTGCAACATTGGCAAGTTGGGTGAAGAAATGGCCTTGGCCAATTCTGGGGCAAGTATCAATGTCATGCCCTATACCTTTTTCCAAAAGCTAGGCTTGGGCGAGCCTAGACCGACTCGGATGACACTTGAGCTTGCCGATCGATCAGTGAGGCATCCGAGGGGGATAGTGGAAGATGTGTTGCTTAAAGTGAATAAGTATATATTTCCTATTGACTTTGTGGTGTTAGACGTCGATGAGGATTTAGAGGTGCCGTTGATCCTTGGAAGGCCTTTTTTGCGCACTTCTAAGGCTCTTATTGACATGGATGGTGGGGAGCTCTCATTGCGAGTTAGAGATGACAAGATTACTAACACACCCCTTGCGTGTGTACCCCGCAAGTGCACGGGTTGTCGAAGTAATAGAATACCAAGGTGAGTGGGTAGTCGTATCCATAGGGAATAGTGTTCAGAAACAAGCGTTATCACTATTTTAGCTATAAATGGAATCGATGATAAGAGAATTCACTATGTAGATATATGTATATATATAAGAAAGTAAAAGAGTGCAAAAAGGGCAATAAAGATAGGAGAGGTAATCGATATAAAGATGGGGTACCCGGACAAGTTGTCCCTAGGACTAATACTTCTAGTGTAAGACTATGCTATTATACTTTCCTATTGATGTTAATTGAGTCGAGGATATTATTAAACACATGGTCCCAAACCTAAGGTCAACCGTGACTAACACCAACACTATGCCCCCGCATTAGTATTCACTACGACCCTTGACTCTCATTGACCTGTCAACTAAGCCCTAGGGGAGTCTATCTTCCTAAGCCTCACACTACGTGGGATTGCTTTAAGCTCTAGGGATTCCTAGTGATTAAACATGTTCCTATGTATAGTTCTAAACCTTTGGTCCAGGTGGAAAAACCCTAGTCTAAATTAAGCCCCAGTGCTTAGGATTCAGGTCAACCCTTCACTCTGTTGCTCGCGCAACTAAGCCCCAGGGTAGTTTCTCTCCTAGCACTTCACTCTATCTCGACCACTAAGAAATCAAGGAATATGGACGTAGGAAGAAATCACACCGAAGGGGAAAGGGGATGCTTCGCTACCTCACGACTCACCCTCTCAACCCTCTTCAATCTTAAGTAGTCTAATCCTATAGGAGTTGTCACACCTCCAAAGGATAACCTAGATTGTTCTCAATCCTAGTGTCATGGCTAAGGGAAAACAATTGCAAAAGGTAATTAAGATTGAAACTTGAATTTATTCATCAATAATGGAAAAGCATAATCTCAATGTCATAGAAACATAATAATCCTAGGGTTTACAAGTCTAAATACCCACTAGGGTTTAGTTCTCCATGGAGCAATACAAAATCAATAAAAAGTTTAAGAATATATGCATGAAAACCATAAAGAAAACCCCCTTGTAGATCGTATCGATTGTCTTGTGGAGCCGCACGTCTTCTCCAACGAATCCCTTGTCAAGCCTAGGGCACAACTCGCCGAATCAATGCCGACGAAAACTCCCCCAATAGCTATATTCCAATAGATGTCGATGCCGATGCTGTATAATCGCCTCCAAAGACCTCCAAGAACCTTTCCAAACCCTAGCCGAAAGCCCCTAAAAGATAGGCAAGAGATAGAAGGGGAGGGTCCCCAAATAGACCTGAAAATGGGCTATTTATAGGCTGAAATCCGACTGAAATCGGAGTTCCACAAGCCCCTGTGGATTTTCCACATGGGCTGCAGAATTTCCACACGCCTGTGGGAAATTCTGTTTTGCTGATTTTCGGCAGACTGTAAACAGTAACTTGCTACATTGTTTTTGCTACAGTGCTACTACAGTCTTCGCCGAGATGCTCCCGAATTCGTTGTTCTTCATCTAGGTCATTGAATTGGGCACACAATCAACGGTAGATTATGTCGATTACTTCATTTCTCTTCATTGGCAAAATTCTCCAATCCTACATGAGTTAGACTTTTGTGAATGTGACTGTCTTTGTGCCCCTCCAATGGAGGTTGGCACACACCCGCAAGTCTAGACTCGTGCCTTGTTCCTTGCTTGGTCCGAGAACTCCTCAACAATGGCGAAGATAACCTATTCTTGCTTCTTTTTCTCCAAATTGGCTCCACAACCCTACAATGCGCAAAAGCACACAAATGCACACCATTTAGTGATAAAATTTGATAAAAGGTATGCTCATTATAAGATAATAACGCTTTGCATTACTATAACACAAGCACTTATCACTTACATACCACCTCGCCGAAGCCATGAGACACTCTCTTGATTTTGATGATACTTTGTATTTCCTTGAAACCATTGATGAGGTAATAGATGATTATGTGCAGGAAATGATGAACCCGGACCCATATGAAGGGTGGTTAGACCAAGATGTGGAGATCGAAGAAGAAGTATTATCACTTGGTCTAATCGAGAAGGAAGTCAAGCTGGAACCGGGACTCATGAAATGGATGAGAAGGAAGATAAGGAGATCATGGAGGCGGCACATGAAAAGCCCCAAAGTCAATGGGGATGAACAAGCAAGGAGTAAGGGTGTTTCACCCTTGTGTGGTAACAAAATCGCTAACTCCCCCTCTAGACTACATAAGCTATGTCATGCATGTTTCCAGGTGGTAGGAAAGAGGGCAACATTCATTCATGAGCCTCATGAGCTTAAATAGGTACGTCAAGCTAAGTGACATTAAACAAGTGCGTCTTAGGTAGCAACCCAAGTTTTTACTATTTTCTAGGGTTTAGTTTTAGTCTAGTTTGAATATGAGTCTTACTTTTGGTGTCCTGACTTTTAAATGCATGTGTTGTGATTTTAGTGTCGATCGTTGATGTTTTCGTGTGCAGAAACATTGATTGACAAAGTTTGAGTCAGATGAGCATGTTTTCTATGGTTTCTGGTCGTGTTTTTATTGTATTTACAGGCTCTAGCTATTGTCCTTATGTTTCTGAATTTTTTTTTAAGAGTCTGTGAATTTTCCAAGTAAACTAGAGAAAACACACGGCCATGTGGAATTTCCACATGGTGTGAGTTGCCTATTAGGGCTCAACAAAAGATAACACAGGGGCGTGACCACTATAGGGTTAGACTACTTAAGATTGGAGAGGGTTAAGAGGGTGTCGTGAGGTAGCGAAACATCCCCTTTCCCCTCCGGTGTGATTCTCCCTCCCTCCATGTTCCAACAGTTCTTAGCGGTTGAAATAGAGCAAAGTGCTAGGAGATAAACTCCTCTGGGGCTTAGTTGCGGGAGCAACAGAGTGAAGAGTTGTAGTGAATCCTAGTATTAGGGTTTTATTGAGACTAGGGTTCTTTCACATGGACCAAAAGGTTAGAGCTATACATAGGAACAGGGTTTATCACTAGGAATCCCTGGATCTTAAAGCAATCCTGTGTAGTATGAGGCTTACAAAGATGGACTACTCTAGGGCTTGGTTAATAGGTGACAGGGGCCCGAAAGTGCACGGGTTGTCGAAGTAATAAAATATCCTAGTGAGTGGGTAGTCGTATCCACAGGGAATAGGGATTTGAGATACAAGTATTCACTATTTAGCTATGCGATGTGTGGAAAGAAATCAATGAGTGAATGTGTAAGCAAATCTAAATAAACAAGAAATAAAGTAGAAGTATGGAAGGTAAGAGAGTGCAAGTAGGAGTAAAAGAGTAGGACAAGCAATGAGTAAGGTTGGGTACCCGGACGAGCTACCCCTAGGACTTATGCTTCTAGTACAAGACAATGCTATTATACTCTCCTGTTGATGTTAATTGAGTCGAGGAAATCATTAAACACACGATCCCAAATCTAAGATCAACCTTGACTAACCCCAATACTATGCCCCGACATTAGGTTTCACTACGACCCTTGACTCTCGTTGACCTGTTAACTAAGCCCTAAGGGAGTCTATCTTCCTAAGCTTCACATTGCGTTAAATTGCTTTAAGTTCTAGGGATTCCAAGTGATTGACCCTATTCCTATGTATAATTCTAACCCTTTGGTCAAGGTGAAAGAACCCTAGTCTAGATTAGGCCCCTAGCACTAAGATTCACTTCAACACTTTACTCTATTGCTCACGCAACTAAGGCCCAGGGAAGTTTATCTCATAGCACTTCACTCTATCTCGACAGCTCATAAATCATGGAACATGAAGGTAGGGAGAATCACATTAGAGGGGAAAGGGGATGTTCCGCTACCTCACGACTCACCCTTTCAACCCTCTTCAATCCTAAGTAGTCTAACCTTATAGGAGTTGTCACACCTCCAAAGGGTTACCTAGATTGCTCTCAACCCTAGTGTCACGGCTAAGGGAAAACAATAACAAGATGAAATTAAGATTGAAACTCAATTTTTATTCATCAATAATTGAAAAGCATAATAGCAACGTTAAAGAAACATAATAATCCTAGGGTTACAAGTCTAAACATCCACAAGGGGTTTAGCTCCTCATGGAGCTATACAAATCCTTCGAAATAATAAAAGAGATACAAATTGAATGCATACATGAAAACCCCCTTGTGTGTGCTGTGGTTGTGATCTTGTGCGGCCGGTGGACGTTGATGTCGACGCCGACGATGCCCTCCAAACCTCTATGAAGTCTTCTCCAAACCCTAGCCGCGCCTCTCTAGAGTTAGGTCAGAAGAGAGCCAAAAAAGATCTAAAAACAGTCTCCAATACGGGCTTTTATAATGCTGAGTCACGGCTTTAAATCGGCTGAAATCGGGATTTCACACAGTCGTGTGAAGTTGCTGTTTTGCTGATTTTCGGTAGACAGTGAACAGTAAGTTACTAAAGTTTCGCTATAGTACTTGCTACATTGCTTCTACAGTACTTTTGCCGAAATGCTCCCAAATTCATTGTTCTTCATCTAGGCCATTGAAATGGGCACACAATCAACGGTAGGCCGTGCCGATTGCTTCCAATCTCCTTATTAGTGAAGTTCTCCTATGCTAACACGAGCTAGAATTGTTGTGAATGTGATTGGTTTTGTGCCCCTCTAAAAGAAGTTGGCACACACTCACAAGTGTACGCTTGTTCCTTGTTTCTTGCTTGGCCAGAAAATTCCCCAACAATGGCAAACACGATCTAACTTTGCTCATTTTCTCCAAATTGTCTTCACAACCCTACAATGCACAAAAACACACAAATGCACACTATTTAGTGATAAAATCTGATTAAATCAATGCTCATTGCAAGATAATTACACTTCGCATTACTATAACACGAGCACTTATCAAACCCCTCCCCCCCCCCCCTCAGACTTAAGCTTTTGCTTATTCTCAAGCAAAATCGAACGTGAAAGTACTTGGGAAGAACAATTGAAAGTGCTCGGCCTTAGGTTCACCAAAAATATGCAAAATAAGCATTCTACAAGTAAGGGGAAATCAAAACATTGCATAAGGTTACCATTGCTCTAGCTAAAAACCTGAATAAAAAAAAGGATAACAACTCGAACATGTGTTAGTGTGTGCGAATTCACTCAAGAGAACCTACAAGTACTCCTCAAACTCTTGTTACAAGGACTTATTTATATACACAAAGTAGGGAGGTAGTAGCTTAACACAACCTCTAAGGTAGCCCTTTCCTAGGCGGCCGCCAAAGGTGGCTTTACGCTTCCCACGAGATAGCTCTTTCTCTCATTAGGGCATAACTTGTATCTGACTTATGAGAGTAGCTACATACTTCATTGGATGTAGCTCTTTACACCCCAAATGCACAAATAAAAGCTAAACTAATATTCACAAGTTCACAAGTTTTTTTTTTCAGCAATATGGAACTTAAAAACTTACTAAAACAATGCTAAACTAGTCCTTACAACTTCGAGCTTGAGTTTACAAAAGATTTCAAGAGTGAGTAGTGCAATAAGAGATAATCGAGCAAAAAAAATTCCTTAAAAATTCAAGTAAAACTAGAGCATGATAGGATACAATGTTAAAAATTCTCCTAAACTCTAAGAATACAACAGTTGTAACTAAGGTGAACCGCCATAGGCTACATGAGCATAAGCAATTGAACGCACAAGTAAAGGTGTGTGCAAAGTGAAGTCCCCCCACACTTAAGATGTACATTGTCCCCAATATACACATGAAAGCACAATAAAAAGTAAAGAATTGTAAAACAATTAGTGTGGAAAGGGGCAATTGAAACATTACTCCCCTGAACTCCAAGTGTTGTGTTTGGTGGAGCTCGCTTCATTGAGAGTTGACCGTGCCTATAACTATTCCTCAAATTCCTTACATCCAAGACCATCTACACACACACACACACACATACACAAGAGATTCAGTATAGCTCAATAAAACCAAAATAAATCTCGAGTATATAGAAATATGTAAATGAAACACAACTCGAGACAAATAAAACAAAATAAAAGATAAACTCAGAAGGAAGATCCGTTCTTAGTGCTACAAATCCAAAATATAAAGAAAAGTACAATTGAATATCAAAATAAAAGTAAACTACGACGCCTCAGCGTCGGTGTCTGATCAGGAGCCTCTAGTGCTGCTGAAAGCTCTAAAGCTAGTGGATCTGCTTCTGCTGGAGGAGGAGACGGTGGTGAGGTGGAGGCTCAAGGTAAGACCACATAGGGAGATGACACGGATATGCTTCTGCTGAAGGAGGACACGGAGTAGTCGATTGATAATGTCGATCCGTGCCATCATCTCCGCGTGCTACGCGGTCTGGGTGGCCCTGTTCTCGGCCACCTCTGTCTAGAGGATACCCACAGCACTCTCGAGGCGCTCAAGTTGATCTTGGCCTATAGAAGGAGAAAAGATCCGCAGTGGAGGTGGCTCCGATGCTGTGGGTGGTACCTTGGTCTTTGTCTGCCTTGGGGGTGGCTCCAACGCCGGCTGTGACACCCTCGGTGGCTGCTGTCTGGGAATGATCAATGTATAACCCCTAGCCCTGATCTGCGGACCATCCCCATCATCCTTAGTGTCTCAGTGCTGAGTGATGAGCGAGCGCGCGACTAGCTACAGAGCTAGCACGCGACTCCCCGCCCGCAAGGTCACGGGTCATCAAGTAATAACCTCACAAGGAGGGTCGTATTCCCTAGGGCCCCAGATCTACTATTACTTCCTTTTGGGAGTCACTTTCTAGTCAATCGAAACAAGGTTGAAGCAATATTAAAATAATAAAAACAAGTAAAGAAATGCAAATAAAATAAAGCTCAATTAGGAATAAAGTTAGAGATGAAGAAGCCAATAATTAGGGAAGGCCTCGGGCGAGGATTCCCCCGGGAGGAGACTAAATACGAAAGACCATGATAATTATAAAACTAGGGTTGGCTTGATTTTGGTCTGCTAGGCTCGGATGTCGACTACCCCGGAACCTCCGTAGTGTAGCCCTAATCTAATGCACCCTACGATGTCAATGAGAACAAGGAGTCTTGATTAGGGTTAATCTAATGCATACTCTCAGCTAAATTAACCCTAAACGCGATGAACGCTATTAGCTTCCGGAACCTCCGGTGTATTAATACATGAATCCCTCTTTAATTCATAAAGTGACCTAATACGAGCTAGCATCCCGCCAAACAAGTATCATTCAAAATCAATTCTACGGAATCCATCCATTGTAGAATGAGCAACAAGATAATGAATTAAAACCAAACAATCAAACCAACACATTCATTCAAAACAATATAAAGGTCATTCGTACAAAGTCTCCTCCCAAGATTCACCAGGAGCCTGGTGGCCTTGGGAGGTTTAGTTCGACATCACAAAATTAAGGAGCTCATCATACAAAGATTCCATCAAACAAAAACAAGAAAAACTCCCTCAAAGATGTCGGCTAGGGTTGATGGTGTAGCTCGTCAGATCCGCGCCGGCGAGCCCTATGAAGCTTCTCCGTGTCTTTCCCTTCTTCTCTCCTTCAAAGCTGCCCAAAAATCCCTCCAAATCCCTCCAAAGATGATGAGAATGGTGTGTGGTGAAATGGAGGCCGGATAGAGAACAACTTCCCTCAAAAAACCCTGAAGAATCTCTATATAATCCCGAGAGCGTGCGGGCATTGTGCGGGCCGCACATGTGCCCGCACGCTCTTCTGGCCACCCTGTGCGGCCTGGTGTGTGGGCCACACACGAGGCCGCACTGCTCACTGGCTAGGGTTTGCGGCCACTATGCGGGCCGCACAGTGGCCGTACATGGCCGAGAGAAACGGCCCCTATGTGCGCGTGTCGGCTTCCGGGGTGCTCCAAGTCTTCATTTCTTCTTCAATCTTCCCCGAAACGACACGAATACGGTTTGATCATGCGCACTTGGTCTTCGAAACCCTGAAATGAAAATAAAAACATCAAGTGCACAAAATGTCATCGAAAATACACATAAGTTGCATGAAAGTACAAGAACATCATTGCTAAAGCATGATGTATTTAGGCACTTATCAAATACCCCCCACTTAATCATTTGCTTATCCCCATGTAAATGGACATGGAAAACCAGGGATACTGATAAGTGACTAATTACACAACCTCAGGCAAGAAACGAAAATATCATAGCCAAAATGAAACTCAAAATACTAAGCAAAGACCACTTGAGATCATTCACGCATTCATTGGGCGTGTTGTGCTGTGTGTGTGCAAATCCCTAGTTCGAAGCCCTGTAGTCCAAATAAGGTAGACAGGACCTTGAGGACCACTTCTTGAAGCAATTCATGCCACTTAGTGGAATACGGCCTTGAGGTGGTAGAAATACTTCTAGTAGAGTCTTAAGGATTGACAGGCTCCCCGAAAGTGCACGGGTTTGTCGAAGTAATAAAAGTTACCCCGGTGAGAGGGTAGTCGAATCCACAGGTAATAGGAAGTTAGAGTATGAGATTTCACTATTAAAACTATGTGAAGTACGGAAAAGTAATAATCGATTCGTGTGTGAATTGTGAGAACAACTATACTAAAAGACAGGAAATTAAATAGAGAGAGATGAAAGATTAGAGAGTGCAAGAAAAAGAGATTAAGGAGGATTTAACAATGAATGAAGTGGGGTATCTGGACAAGTTACCACTAGGATCTATGCTTCTAGTGCAATACTATGCTATTATACCTTCCTATTGATGCTAATTGACTCGAGGAAATCCTTAGACTCACGGTCCCAAACCTAAGGTCAACCGTGACTAACCCCAACATTATGCCCCGGTATTAGGATTCACAGCAACCCTTCACTCTATCGCTTGCACGATTAAGTCCCAGGGGAGTACATCTCCCTAAACCTCACACTACGTGGGATTGCATTAAGTTCTAGGGATTCCTAGTGATTAAACCTGTTCCTATGTGTAGTACTAACCCTTTGGTCCAGGAGAAAGAACCCTAGTCTAGATTAAGCCCCAGTGCATAGGATTCACTTCAACCCTTCACTCTGTTACTCGCGTAACTAAGCCCCAGGTGAGTTTATCTACCTAGCACTTCACTCTATCTTGACCGCTAATAAATCAAGGAAATAGAGGTAGGGAGAAATCACACCGGAAGGGAAAGGGGTACATCGCTACCTCACAACTCTCCCTCTCAACCCTTTTCAATCTTGAATAGTCTAATCCTATAGGAGTTGTCACACCTCCAAATGAAAACCTAGATTGCTCTCAACCCTAGTGTCACATCTAAGGGAAAACAATAGCAAAATAAAATCAAGATTGAAACTCAATTCTTATTCATCAATAATGGAAAAGCATAATAACAATGTCAAAGAAACATGATAACCCTAGAATTTACATGTCCGAATACCCGCAAGGGGTTTAGCTCCTCATGGAGCTATACATGTTCATCAATGTATGAAATAAAACACAAAGTAAAGACATAGATGAAAACCCCCTTGCGTATGGTGTGGCCGTGGTCTTGTGTGGCCGCCGGACGTCGGTGACGATGCCGATGACGCGCTTTAAACCTCCACGAAGTCCTCTCCAAAATCCTAGCCGCACTACCAGAAGTTGGGGAGAAGAATAGGTCAAAAGATATCTCAAAAAGTCTCCAAATCGGGCTTTTATAATGTGGAGTCGCAGCTTTAAATTTGCTGAAAACGGGATTTCATACGGCCGTGTGAAGTTTCTGCAATTCTGATTTTCGGCCGACTGTGAACAATTGTGCCGAAACGCTCCCGGATTCGTCGTTCTTCATCGAGGCCGTTGAATTGGGCACACAATTAACGGTAGATTGTGTCGATTGCTTCGAATCGCCTAATTGGTGAAGTTCTCATTGTTGGCATGAGTTAGACTTATTGTGAATGTGACTGCCTTTGTCTGAAAATCTTCCCAACAAGTCACAAGTCTATGTTCACGCCTTGCTCCTTGCTTGGTCCGAAAATCTTTCCAACAATGCCAAACACGACCTAACTTCGTTCCTTTCCTTCATTTTATCTTCACAACCCTACAATGCACAAAAGTAAACAATTGCACACTTTTTAGTGATAAAATCTGATTAAATTAATGCTCATTGCAAGATAATAACACTTCGCATTACTATAACACGAGCACTTATCAAGGATCCTTCCTCTTATTTTCGAACAAGTACCGGTCGAATTTTATTTTTCTGTACACAATTGCTTAACTTTTTCTTCTTTTCTTTTTCTTTTCCAGGAGTAACATGAACTGCAAATCCACATTACCTAGAGCTTTGCACATTCATATAGGTGCGCTCATGTCCTTATAGCTTTTGGCAAGGGGGACACTCTGGTTAGGAGCCAGAACACCAAGTTACTTCGCTATTAGGGCAGAGGAGCACTGTCCGCGCTTTTATTCAACTTTCCCCCTTTTTGTTTGACCGTATTGCAAGAAGAAACAGGAAGAAGGTCCTTAGAACACTATTAGAAGACATTCTAACACATCAAGGTGCGAAACCCCTAGTATGGGTTAGCAACTAAGAGGGTCACGAAGGTGCTGTGGTCCCTCGCCTAGGTGTCCAGGGTTCTACCTAAGGGAAAAGTGCGAAAAATGCCTAGAATGACACGAAAATCTCAAGTGTGCAAAGTCATAAGAAGCGTAGCATTTATCACAGTTTCAAGCTATAATACAATCACAATTAGATAAGCCATCCTAGGTTTTACAATCATGCAACAATTCAAAAATTTTCATACAAGTTTCATACAAGTTCATGAAACAAATAATGAAACTAAGACATGCATACCCACCCCCCACTTAAAGCAGTACATTGCCCTCAATGTATAGGAATCAGCAGTACAGAAAAATTAGTGCAATGAAAATAATAAGGATGGTTTCGTGAACTTCCCCGAGAATAAGTGTTGTGGGATTCTGGGAGCATGAGGTCGGGGTAGCTTTTGCGTCAACAACAAATGAGGTGGGGAGAAAGAAAAATGTGACATCTAATTCAACCTGCAAGGAGAAAAGACGTTGAGTCAAGCATCCATCAACCACACAAAAATAAAGAAAAGAAACAAAAAGTGAAAGGGAAAGTGAGCTCTCAGAGTGAAAAGACTAATGGAACCGCTCAAGGTCTTCTGTGTCTCCTCCAAGGGGCTTGATCAGAAAGTTAACCTACATCTCCAAAAATAAAGATCAAGCAATGACAACATGCTGAAATGTGCGAACACGAGTTTAGAAAAATGACTGAAGCGGAAACCACGTGAACGCGATCAAAATTGAAAATCGTCGCAAACCCCCCGAGGATCCAATTCGGGCAGGAAACTAAAAACCAAGAAATCACCTCGAAGGTACGGAAAGAAATTAAGTGTTGAAAATGTTTGTAACGTTGAAAACAATACGAGGGAGGTGATAAGAGCAAAGCGAGCGCCAAAAGGTGGAGAAAAGCCGGAAAGAAAAGCATTTCTGTAGCAAAACTGGGGCTAGTGTGCGGGCCGCACACCAGCCCGCACGGTCTTCTGCCGAGCATGTGCGGCATGGTGTGCGGGCCGCACACCAAGCCGTACGCTCCTCTGGCTAAGGCGTGCGGCTGGTGTGCGGGCCGCACACCAGCCTGCACACCCTTCTGGCAGGGTCATGCGGCCTTTGTGTGGCCGCATAGTGGCCACACGTAGCCCTACAAAATGCTCAGAAATCAGTTATCTTCAAACCAAAACTAGTCTTCGACATTACAAACGCTACGAAACTCATCTCGGACAATTGATACATGTTGAAAAACACAAAACATACGGGATTTCACCGAGATGGGGAGGAAACAAAGACATACACAATGAAGCATACTAAGAACGAATGAAGAAGAGAGCTCACAATCCAAACCTAATTCATGCATAACAAAAAATACGAAAATAAAAAAGTACATAATTGTAAAAATCATGGGTTGCCTCCCACAAGTGCTTGTTTAGCGTCACGAGCCTGACGTTCAAGTTTCTCATCATCAAGGTGGTTCAAAGGCAGAGATTTTACCTGAATTTCCCATGGATGCAAATGATGACCCCGCCGGCAAATTCAAGGAAAAGAGAGAATCAACATTGTGCATACCTAGGTCGATGAAGCATGCTATGTGTCCCTTTTCATGAGAGTTCTTGCTTGCTTTGCTAACCTTAGGAGTCACCTTTTTCCATGCTCGCTTCCATGATCGTTCTCCTTTGCTTCTCCCTTGTGCCTTCTTTGGTGCTTTTTCCTCCTCAATATCCTCATCTTGTAATAATTCATCAAGGGGGTTCATCATAAGGACTTCATGCACACAATCTTCAACTTGTAGTTCTATATCATCTAGTGCATAGGAAGTATCATCAAGCTCCTTGGGGTGTTTCATTGCCTCGGGAATTTTAAAAGTGGCTTTCTCATTCCCGGCTCGCAAGGTCATTTTCCCGTCTTGGATATCCAGCAGGGCACGGGATGTGCCAAGGAAAGGCCGGCCAAGTATGATGGGGACCACAGTAGCATCATCAACATCAAGAATAACAAAATCAGCCGAAAAGACTAGACCACCAACCTTCACAATCACATCGCTCACAATGCCATGCGGGCGTCTAACAGTCCGGTCCGCAAGTTGTATGGTGATCTGTGTCGGCTCTAAGTCTTGAAGGCCAAGTTTTAAGAAAAGCTTGTAGGGCATAACATTTATGCTTGCACCGGAATCGGCGAGGCCTTTCTCTACAAGCGAGTCCCCAAAATGACACTCCACAATTAGACCACTCAGGTCTTTGATTTTCTCGGGCAATTTGCTTTGGATAATTGCCGAACAACTCTCGCCAAGAGACACCGTAGATGCTTCTTCAAGTTTCTTCCTGTTTGTAAGCAACTCCTTTATAAACTTGGCATATTTTGGCATTTGAGCAAAGGCCTCGACAAGTGGGAGATTAATGTGAAGTTGCTTGATTATCTCCAAAAATTTTTTGAATTGAGTGTCCTCCTTATCCCTATTGAGTCTTGCCGGGTAGGGGACCTTTGGTTGGTGCTATAGCAATTTTTTTTCTTTGTTTTGAGGTTCAATTTAATTGTCGTGGCTGTCATTAGCTTCATCCCCACCCACGGAGGGAGTGCCTCTTGCCATGTTCTTTTCCTTGTTTTCAGTTGGCCTAGGAGTCGGCCGAACCTCAACCTCTCTACCACTCCTCAATGTGATAGCTTGTACATGTTCTCATGGGTTAGTCTCAGTGTTGCTAGGGAGACTACCCGGTGTTCTTTCTGCCATGGATGCATCAATCTGTCCCAAGTGTTTTTCGATGCCCTGGATTGAAGCTTGCATGTTTCTCACTGTCGTTTCAAGTGTGTTCAACCTTGCATCAGTGATTTGCATGTATTTAGCTAGGACATCTTCAGTAGTGAATTTCCTTTCCGTTGGAGGTGCTTGTAATGACTGTGCCTGAAACCATGGCGGTTGTGAAATTTTTTGTTGGCCCTAATTTCCCCAATTGAAATTTGGGTGATTTCTCCACCCGGGGTTGTATGTCCCACCATAGGGGTTTCCTTGAAATTTCTGCCCCTGATTCACATAGTCAACATGTTCAACTGGGGCGGCATCGGGGATTGAGATGGGGCAACTAGCAACATCATGCAACCCTCCACAAGTTCCACAGTTCATCACTTGCTTGACACTTGTGCTCGAACGCTCGACTCTTTAGGACATAAGCAAGCTCACTTGCTTCGCTAATGCTTCGAATTTCGCATCTTGAGAGGTCTTACTGTCTATTTCATGAACTCCTCGAGCTTGAGTCATTTTTGCCCTCGAACCCCAATATGATTTATTTCATGCTATGTTCTTAATTAATTCTTCGGCATCCTCGGGGAATTTGCTACTCAAGGATCCACCGACTGTGGCATCAATGAGTTGACGATTCCAGTAGCTCAAACCATTATACAGTATCTGTACTCGCATCCAAGCCTCGAAACCATGATGTGGACATTTTCGCAAGAGATCTTTAAATCTCTCATGGGCTTCAAAGAGGGTTTCAAAATCTCTTTGACTGAAAGCCGAGATCTCTTGCCTTAACCTTGCTGCCTTGCTCGGAGGGAAGTAGCGGCCCATAAACTTGTTCACCATCTCCTCCCATGTCTTTATGGAACCCGGGGCAAGTAAGGTGAGCCACCTGTAAGCGGCGCCCAGCAAACTGAATGGGAAAAGATGGAATCTAGCTGCATCATCGGATAGGCCATAGACTTTAAATGTCGAGCACATTTGGAGGAATCGGGATAGGTGCTCATTCGGGTCCTCGTCGGCTAAGCCATCGAACTGCACGGTGTTCTGTATCATCCCAATTGGTCTGGCCAAATCAAAATTACCGGCACTGGCAGCCGGAGCTTGCACACTAAAGCCTTCCACGGTAAACTGTGGCCTCTCATAGTCAGACAATGTTCTTCTCTCTTCGGCCATAGCAATAGGAATTGATTCAGGTGCTGCAACTGATCCTGAGGAGGAACCCACCTGAGTTTCCTTCAACCGTTGGTATATGACGCGCTCGATTTCTTCGTTTGGCTCTACAAACCCAGTGGGGTTTGCACGAGTTGTCACGCTCCGACCCGCAGGTCCGCAGGACGCGACACACTGCCGCGACAATCTCGAGGAGGGATACCCTGCCACTCAACCCTCGAGACAGCGCAAGGCTGAACAATAAACCTGGAGTCAATAATATTAACACAAATGTCAAAATTCAAGAACAACAATGCCCAGCGGAAACAATATAAACAACAACAACAACGACATCAATGACAACTTTAAGAATAAGGATAGAAGATAGAAGACACTGACAATAATAGTAGAAGCAGTTTAAGGATAGTTTAGATACAACACCATACAGTAGAGTTCTCGACATACTAGTGGATCCGAGACTCAAATAACTTATGCATGATCCAAAAATAACATACACGAATAAAAGCTATACAAGGGCAAAAGAAGGTGACAAATGCCCAGCACGCAGCGCACCGCCTCACCTACTACCTGCGACAAAACTGGGAAGGAGAAAGAGGGGATGAGTAACCACAGTTACTCAGTGAGGGGATTAGCACAAAACCACCAGAAATATAGCAAAAGGAAACAGTACCAAAGCATGAATCAGTGAAGATACTTGCTAGTAATATACTAGGTTTAGAAAATACTTACATAAATAATCTTCACCACAATACAACGAGATAAAGTAATACCAAGAAATTCTCAATACCCAACTAGGGTTTAAAACAATGAAGCTTTGAAATACCAAACACAGGTTCAAGTTATAAAACACACTGAGCATTAAACAACTTTACCATGATACAAATAAATCGATACAACACCAAATCAAATACAAGTGTAGCAATTTATAAAACACAAGGTTTATCAATTGTAACATGACGAAAATCCTCAAAAGTTTGGGAATAATAAGGATAACAATTATCACATAAGAAAACCATCTTTCTCATTGAAATACAAATAGAATTTCATAGAAATCAACAAGAACACACATGCCATCCTGGACCTAGCATAAGCACAATTCTCATCAATAATTTCAAATATCAAAATGCTTAGACATAATTAACTCATCGATCAAAATCAATAATGATGTCCAGAATGGCCTCAAAAACTCTCCGTCGCTAACCGTGGCCTTGGTTAGGTCTGGAGCTACCAAGATGCGCATATCTTGGCATTGGCCGCTGGGAAGTTCGTGTGGTGACTCCGAACAACCCAACTATACCCATGTCAGGGATCTACGATCGCACCTGACATGGTATAACCATTTTTGACAGTATTCCACGCCACCTCTATATAGGTCGGCCCGTGGAAACCATCCACTTCTTACTGCAGTAAGTACTAGAGCTCGGCTCCTATGTCACCATCAAGAATTTAAACAATAACTCAGCCCGTAGGCTATATGAGTACATCAAGATAGCATAGTTCTCAATAAGAGACAATAAATAGTCACAATAGCAATTTCTCACTCCAAGGGTGATCAATTTGATCATATCAATAATAACGAAACCATGTTCATCAAAAGTATCGCATAAAGATGTCTTTCGAAGATACACTTCGTGCATTGCATTAATACCATGAAAATCAACTTATTTTCACATGCCTTTGATCAAATAAACAACATTTAAAACTAAACAAGATTTCTTGAGCACTTGCTCCAATCATATGCTTTCGCAATAACACGGAAAGTATAGCATAAATAGGTTACATGAATCCATTTGGATACGATAACAAAAGTCTCAAACCTTCAATTTGGAAACCACGAGGTCATAATAAAGCTTTCAAAACTTAAATACAACATTTGGCAAACTTTGCAAATAAACTTAACCATGATTCAAATACGCCTTTTTGGTCATCAAATCAAACATCTCAAATCTCATAAGAATACACAATTTGAAACATATACTTCAAGACATAGGATTTTCAAATCTCAAAAACATATAAATACTTTCACAATACTTAGGAAATGAATCCAGTCACAATTTAGTTATGGCTCCAACTAGCCAAAACACATTCAAAAGCCACTAATTATGCAAGGCTATGATTCAAGTGAAACTAAACCAACTATGACAAGGTGCGTGAAATAATACAATATATAACTCATAAAATATCTCATCTTCACTTACAAATCCCTAATCAAATAATAACTCAAGTAACCATTACTTTGAACGGTAATACCTTCAATTAAGCATATATATATATAGATATATAAATATATATCTCATTCCAAAATGAAGATTAAATCTTAAATCGAAGCATAAAACATATAGAGCCCAAATCAAGCATCATATTGCACAAGGATATATAAATATACGAATATAGGTATTCTTTGGATAGTATTATGCTTATAAGTCCCACTCACAACTTTGACGACTTTGCTCCCTTGAACGCTAGTCCTCAACAAGCTCTTTGTTTCAATCCAAAGCTTTTCCTCCTTGAGAAAGCACAAGAAACACCAATAACTTGTTAGGACAAAGTCAAGCAAGAACCCTAAGTTCTTCTACCAAACAACCCTAATGCACTCTAGGGTTGCTCCACTCACAACTCAAGGTACTAAACCAAATCTGAGGGTTTAAGCTTCTCTCTAAACCAAGGAAACCAAGAACACAAGGAAAGCTCACCAGAGCTACAGTAACTCTAACCTAGGAGATGAAGGATCTCTCTCAATCCTTCATCAAACCAAGGAAAATACAACCAATCAAGAGTCTAAACTCAAGGACAACTACTCATTAAGGATTTCTCACCAAGAACTCAAGAAGAACCACAAGAGAGAAGGGAAGAAGAAGAAGAGGAAGAACCATACCTCCAAGCTTCTCAAAACTCCAAGGAGGTCTTCACAAGGGAGGATAAAGAGATCCTCAAGCTTCACTACAAAGAACAAGGAGGAGAACAAGGCTCAATCTCCAAAATAAACCAGCCAACAAACACTAGCCTCATCCAACCAAGCAAAGGAGAAGGAAGGAATGAAGAAAGACTTACTTTGAAGAAACAAGGGATTGATTGCAAGCTTGAAAAACCAACCCAAAATCTTCTCCAAAACAAGCCCTAAACCCTGAAGGAAAGTAGAGGAAGAGAGGAGGACGGAATGAGGGGCTTTTGGGAGAAAGAATGAGGTAAAAAGGAGCTAAAATGAGGGTTTTATAAGCAAAACGGGTGGCTGTGCGGCTCATGTGCGGGCTGCGCAGTGCCCGCACGCCCTAGGCAGAAGGGTGTGCAGGCTGGTGATAAGTGCTCGTGTTATAGTAATGCGAAGTGTTATTATCTTGCAATGGGCATTAATTTAATCAGATTTTATCACTAAAAAGTGTGCATTTGTTTACTTTTGTGCATTGAAGGGTTGTGGAGAAGATCTAGAGAAAAAGAAGGAAGAATAGGTTATGTTCGCCGTTGTTGAGGAGTTCTCGGACCAAGCAAGGAACAAGGCACGAGTCTAGACTTGTGGGTGTGTGCCAACCTCCATTGGAGGGGCACAAGGGCAGTCACACTCACAAAAGTCTATAACTCGTGTAGCATTGGAGAACTTCGCCAATGAAGAGAAATGAAGTAATCGACATAATCTACCTTTGATTGTGTGCCCAATTCAACGGCCTCGATGAAGAACGATCGATACGGGAGTATTTCGGAGAAGACTGTAGATAAATACTATAGCAGCTACTGTTCACATTCTGCCGAAATTCAGAATTCCAGAGAGTTCACACGGGCGTGTGGAAATTCCACACGGCCGTATACTGTAGCAGAAACACTGTAGCAGAAACACTGTTCACAGGTGCCGAGAAATCACGATTCCAGAATTTCCACACGGCCGTGTGGAATTAACACACGGGCGTGTGGAATTTCTGGATTTTCACAGAAGTCCGATTTCAGCCCGAATTCAGCCCGACTTCAGCCTATAAATAGCCCGTTTTCATATCTATTTGGGAACCCTCCCCTTCTATCACTTGGATATCTTTTGGGGGGCTTTCGGCTAGGGTTTGGAGAGGTTCTTGGAGGTCTTTAGAGGCGATTAAACGGCATCGACATCGACATCCTTTGGAAGAAAGCTATTGGGGAAGCTCTCATCGGCATTGATTTGGTGAGGTGTGCCCTAGGCTTGACAAGGGATTCGTTGGAGAAGACACGCGACTACACAAGACCATCGATACGATCTACAAGGGGGTTTTCTTTATGGTTTTCATGCATATTTTCTTAAATTCTTTATTGATTTTGTATTGCTCCATGGAGAGCTAAACCCTAGTGGGTATTCGGACTTGTAAACCCTAGGATGATATTGTTTCTATGACTTTTATTATGCTTTCTTAATTTGATGTTCTTTTATTGAGTTTCAATCTTGATTTTATCTTGTTATTGTTTTCCCTTAGATGTGACACTAGGGTTGAGAATCTATTAAGTTATCCTTTGAGGGTGTGACAACCTCTATAGGGTTAGACTCCTTAAGATTGAAGAGGGTTGAGAGGGAGAGTTGTGAGGTAGCGACGTACCCCTTTCCCTTCCGTTGTGATTTCTCCCTACCTCCGATTCCTTGATTCATTAGAGATCAAAATAGAGTGAAGTGCTAGGTAGACAAACTCCCCCAAGGTTTTAGGGTGATGTGAATCCTATACACTGGGGCTTAATTTAGACTAGGGTTCTTCCACCTGGACCAAAGGGTTAGAACTACTACACATAGGAACAGGTTTTATCACTAGGAATCCCTAGAGCTTAAAGCAATTCCACGTAGTGTTAGGCTTAGGTAGATATACTCCCCTGGGGCTTAGTTGAGCAATCAACAGAGTGAAGGGTTGACGTGAATCCTAATGCCGGGACATAGTGTTGGGGTTAGTCACGGTTGACCTTAGGTTTGGGACCGTGTGTTTAAGGATATCCTCGACTTAATAGGCATCAATTGTAGAGCATAATACAAGTTTTGCACTAGAAGCATTAGTCCTAGGGGGAACTTTGTCCGGGTACCCCATCGTTATATCGATTACCTCTCCTACCCTCATTATTCTTCTTGCACTCTTTTATTTTCTTTTATATCTATACATACATACTTTTCTCGTCATCGATTCCCATCCTAGCTAAATAGCGATAACACTTGTTTCTGAATACTATTCCCTGTGGATACGACTACCCACTCACCAGGGTATTTTATTACTTCGACAAGTCCGTGCACTTGCGGTACACACGCAAAAGGTCGTGTCAGCTGGTGTGCTGCCCGCACACCAGGCCGCACACCCCTCTGCCTGGGGTGTGCGGCCACCTATGCGGCCCGCATAGGAGGCCGCACAGCTCCCAGGAAGGGCTGTGCGGCCTGTGCACAGCCCACGCACACTAAAATTATCTCTGAAACACCCTCAACACTCGACGAACAACTCCAAAAGCTCGACCAGAAAAATAAAAAAAAAACACTCAAAGGAAAAACGACGACAACAATTAAAAAAATCGAAACAACAAACAATGGCAAGGAGGACCGAAACACAACACGAGTCATGCACAGAACGCCTGAGAAAACAAAAAGCAAAAAAGGATATTAGTGGATATATATACAAACGATGAAAACAAAAACAGTAAATGATGGATAATTACAAATGAAAGTGAAATGACTAGAGCAATGATCCAAAAGTTTTCCTAGTATTCTCGGATGTTCCCCGGCAACGACGCCAAAAACTTGATGAGCGAGCGCGCGACTAGCTACAAAGCTAGCACGCGACTCCCCGGCCACAAGGGCACGGGTCGTCAAGTAATAACCTCACAAGGAGGGTCGTATTCCCTAGGGCCCGAGATCTACTATTACTTACTTTTGGGAGTCACTTTCTAGTCAATCAAAACAAGGTTGAAGCAATATTAAAATAATAAAAACAAGTAAAGAAATGCAAATAAAATAAAGCTCAATCAGGAATAAAGTTAGAGACGAAGAAGCCAATAATTAGGGCAGGCCTCGGGCGAGGATTCCCCCTAGAGGAGACTAAATACGAAAGACCATGATAATTATAAAACTAGGGTTGGCTTGATTTTGGTCCGCTAGACTCGGATGTCGACTACCCCGGAACCTCCATAGTGTAGCCCTAATCCAGTACGGGTTTCTCTATCCAGAAAAGACCCCTACGATGTCAATGAGAACAAGGAGTCTTGATTAGGGTTAATCTAATGCACACTCTTGGCTAAATTAACCCTAAACACGCGGAAGGCTATTATCACCCGGAACCTCCGGTGTATTAATACATGAATCCCTCTTTAATTCATCAAGTGACCTAATACAAGCTAGCATCCTGCCAAACAAGTATCATTCAAAATCAATTCTACGAAATCCATCCATTGTAGAATGAGCAACAAGATAATGAATTAAATCCAAACAATCAAACCAACACATTCATTCAAAACAATATAAAGGTCATTCATACAAAGTCTCCTCCCAAGGTTCACCGGGAGGCCGGTGGCCTTGGGAGGTTTAGTTCGACATCACAAAATTAAGGAGCTCATTATACAAAGATTCCATCAAATAAAAACAAGAAAAACTCCCTCAAAGATGTCGGCTAGGGTTGATGGTGTAGCTCGTCGGATCAGCGCTGGCGAGCCCTATGAAGCTTCTCCACATCTTCCCCTTCTTCTCTCCTTCAAAGCTGCCCAAAAATCCCTCCAAATCCCTCGAAAGATGATGAGAATGGTGTGTGTTGGAGTGGAGGCCGGATAGAGAACAACTTCCCTCAAAAAACCTAAAGAATCTCTATATAATCCCGAGAGCGTGCGGGCAGTGTGCGGGCCGCACATGTTCCCGCACGCTCTTGTGGCCACCCTGTGCGGCCTGGTGTGCGGGCCGCACACAAGGCCGCACAGCTCACTGGCCAGGTTGTGCGGCCACTGTGTGGGCCGCACAGTGGCCGCACATGGCCGAGAGAAACGGCCCCTATCTGCGGCGTCTCGGCTTCCGGGGTGCTCCAAGTCTTCATTTCTTCTTCAATCTTCCCTGAAACGACACGAATACGGTTTGATCACGCGCACTTGGTCCTCAAAACCCTGAAATGAAAATAAAATGTCATAAAAAATACACATAAGTTGCATGAAAGTACAAGAACATCATCGCTAAAACATGACGTATTTAGGCACTTATCACTGAGCGGAGTTGGTACAGACATCTTCTTGACCCCGCGCCCTCCGTCTCAGATGCCCATCCCGATGATGAGTCTCGTAATGTAGGGCCCTGAGAAGATCACTCCAACTCTAGGTTACTGGCCCTGGTGGTGACAGTACTCTGCTAGGATGTGCCCTAGGTGGAGTGGCTCGCTCTGTACCATGGAGTGCAGGTAGAGCTGCTCCTGCCTACTCAATTCCCCTGTGTTATCTCCTCTGCCGCTCACTGACCTGCTCAGTACGGCGTGGATGTATCTGTGTGCTGGCCGGGATAAGCAGGTCACCTTTGAAACCCCCGGCTTGTACTGTCCATCTCCGCATAGAGCACTGTAAGCTCTATGGGGTGTCAGGGTCCCTGGGTAGTCTGTAGGTAGCAGTGCATACTCCTCTGTCTCAGTAAATGCCTCGTCATAGAGGCCCATCCTAACTGAGACTGAGTAACACTCAGACTGAAATGCTAACCGAGGGCACAAAACTAAATAGTATTTGTGTCTGTGAAATTATCGTATCCTCGGTCGAACTCAAAGGTCGATAAGACCTCGAGTGTAAGTGTACGAGTGGCTGGCTCTTGGATTTCACACGGCCGTGTAGAATTTCCACACGCCCGTGTGAAGTTGTTGTTTTGCTGATTTTCGGCAGACAGTGAACAGTAACTTGCTACAGTAATTGTGCCGAAACGCTCCCGAATTCGTCGTTCTTCATCGAGGATATTGAATTGGGCACACAATCAACGGTAGATTGTGTCGATTGCTTCAAATCTCCTTATTGGCGAAGTTCTCCTTGTTAACACGAGCTAGACTTATTGAATGTGACTGCCTTTGTGCCCCTCCAAAAGAGGTTGGCACACACTCATAAGTCTATGCTCATGCCTTGTTCCTTGCTTAGTCCGAAAAACTCCCCAACAACCGCGAACACGATCTAACTTCGTTCCTTTTCTCCAATTTATCTTCATAACCCTACAATGCACAAAAGTAAACAAATGCACACTTTTTAGTGATAAAATCTGATTAAATCAAGGCTCATTGCAAGATAATAACACTTCACATTACTATAACATGAGCACTTATCAATTCACTACAACCCTTTACTCTCTTGATCTCTCAACTAAGCACAGGGAAGCCCATCTCGAAAAACCTCACACTACATGGAACTTCTTCTAGTTCTAGGGATTCCAAGTGATAGACCCTGTTCATAAGTATAGTTCTAACCCTTTGGTACAAGCGAAAGTACCCTAGTCTTAGTTTATCCAGAACACTAAGATTCATTACAATTTTGCACTTTATTGCTCATACAACTAAGCCCCAGGGGAGTTCATGTTCTAGCACTTCACTCTACTTTGACCGCAAAGAACTCTTGGAACATGGAGGCAGGGAAAATCACACCAAAGGGAAAGGGGACATTTCGCTACCTCTCAACACACCCTCTCGACCCTCTCCAATCTTAAGTAGTCTAATCATATAGAAGTTGTCACATTTTTAAACAATAACCTAGATGGTTCTCAACCCTAGTGTAATGGGTAAGGGAAAATCAATACAATTATCATGCAAGATTGGAACTCAATTAAAAGCATCAATTAAGAAAGCATTATAAATGTCATAGAAACAATGTCATCCTAAGCTTTACAAGTATATGTAACAAAAAAAACATAGTAAACATGAATAAAACCACCTTGATACGTAACAATGTCATCCTAGAATTTACAAAATCATCAAAGTATATGTAACAAAAAACATAGCAAACATGAATAAAACCCCCTTGATATGCGTGTCGATGGTCTTGTGAAGCATCTTCATCTTCTCCACCAAGTCCCTTGTCAAGCCTAGGGCACACCTTGCTGAATCGCCGAAGAAAACTCCCTCAATAACTATCTTCCAAAGGACGCCGATGTCGATGCCATAGAACACTCTAAAAGCCCTCCAAATTCTTCTCCGAAACCTAGCCCCGAGCTCTCCAGAAGTTGGGCAAAAAACAAGTCAAAAAGTCTCCAAAATAAATCTAAGTCACGGTATTTAATGGCTAAAATTGGGCATCCACATGGCCGTTGATAAATGCCTAATTGTACATATTATTTATTTCTGTTTGCGTATAAATTGAGTATTTTTATATGTGTGGATGCCCGTTTTCGGTCTAAATTGGTTTATTTCATGTTACAGGTACAAAAGATAATGTGGGGAGGTCGACAACTAGATTTTATAAGAAATCGGCTGGAAAAAGACCATTTTCGATCCCGGTAATGTAGCAGCTGTCACGCCCCGACCCGTAGGTCCTGCGCACGACATATCGCCACGACAACCTAAGGGAGGTCCATCACTGCCTCAACCCTAGATTGCCGTAAGGCTAACCTATTCCCTGTACAATGCATCTATAATCACAATACATAACTCAACAACAAATACTTATATTACTCATACAAGGTGTCACACACTGATACTCATTACAAGGAGTACATAAGGAAGACAACAACAACCACTCCAAATAGAGGATACACTCATACAAAACATGGACTAGACTGGCATATAAAGTATTTTAGATAAAGAAGACATAATAAAGTCCTACAACTCATAGTAGATCCCTAATAATACATGCCAAGAAATAAGAACATACACAACCCAAAATAAGGGGACAAAGGTGACTCTTGCGAAGCACTTCATCCCTTCACCCCTACGCTGTGCTATCACCTAGGAGGAGGAAAGAGGGGGTGAGTAACTAGGTTACTCAGTGAGGGGTTAGTCACAGGACTATAGTTCAAGCATGATCAAATTGAAATAAAACATCATAAAAATATTTCAATACTCAACAAGAATGAAACATGCTTTGAGTAACAAATATCACATAAGAACATAGCTTTTCTCATTTAGATACAAATAGAAGTTCTTTGAAATCATCATGAAATCACATGCCATCCTGGACCTAGTATAAGCACAATTCTTATTGATAGAATCAAATATCGAGATGCTTATAGATAAATAACTCATCGATCACAAATCAACAAAAATGTCCAGAATGGCCTCAAAACTCTCCGTTGCTAACTATGGCCTTGGTTAGGTCTAGAGCTACCAAGATGCGTGTATCTCGGCATTGGGCAGTGGGAAGTTCGTGTGGTGGCTCCGAACAACCCAACTATATCCATGTCAGGGATCTATGCTCCCACCTGACATGGCATAACCGTTTTTAACAGTATTCCACGCCACCTTTATATAGGTCGGCCCGTGGAAACCATCCACTTCTTACTGCAGCAAGTTCTGGAGCTCGGCTCCCATGCCACCAACAAAGAATTTAAACAATAACTCAGCCCGTAGGCTCAATATATACATCATGATAGCATAATTCTCAATAAGAGACAATAAGTGCTTACAATGGGAATTCTCACTCCAAGAGTTATCAATTTGATCATAACATTAATAATGAAACCATTTTCATCAAAAATATCATATAAAGATGACTTTTGAAAATAAACTTTGTGCATTGCATTAATATCATGAAAATCAACTTATTTTCACTTGTCTTTTGTTCATCATAATGAGAACATCAATTCTCTTGAAAACACATAGCTTAAAACATATATTTTGAACATAGAGTTTCAAATCATAAGCAACATATATACACTTTGCAAGAATTCAAGAAATAAACCAATCTCATAAATCATCATAACTCTAAACTTCAATCAAAGGTTTCAAGGAAATTTAGTAATAAGGAATCCATTATTCAAACAAGCAATTCAAATATCAAAATATCATGCATGAGTCATAGTCCAATTTTAGTAATTTCCCACTCACAAACTTGGCAGGTAACCACCTCGAGGGTACTTCTCCACCGGCTCTTTGCCCTTACTTCAGGCCTCACTTCCTAGAAGCCATTAAACAACCAAAACAAGCAACTAAACATCAACAATTATAAGATTAACTAAAATGAAGAAAGAATGCTCAAAATGGGGAATGGTTGCTTCTAGGGTTTGCTAAACACCATAGCAAAGTGTTCTAGCAAGAAGAAGATCTCTCACAACTCATTAAACCAACAAAGAAAGCAAGAATGACCTAACATGGTCAGTGGTACAGTAATTTGGGGTTAGGGTTATGAAGGTTTATGGATTCCATGAATTCAAGGCCATACAACTCAATAAAATCAATCCTCACAAGACTAACCATCAAAAAGGAAGAAAGAGACAACAATCAAGCTCTCATGAAGGGGTCACCAACAACCCTAACCATTCTTATCCAAGAACCAAGAAGAAGGAACAAATGGATGAAAGCATACCTTGATCCTATGAATGAGCAACTTGATGATCCAAGTTTCAAGCTCTAAAACTCCTTCTAAATCAGCCTTAGAACCTCAATAGATAATGGACGAGGAGAGGAGAAGGAGATAAAGAAGTTTGGGAGACAAGAAATGAAGAAAAAGAAGCTAGGAACGGGTTTTTATAACCAAAATCGGGTCGCTCTGCATGCTGTGTGCGGCCCCGCACACCAGCCGCACACCACAATCAGAAGAGTGTGCGGGTGGTGTTCGGCCCTGCACATCAACCGCACACTGATGAAGTGTCACGCGACAAGCTAAGAAGCTAGCACGCAACTCCCCGGCCTTAAGTGCACGGGTCGCCAAGTAATAACCCCTCGTGCACACACGAGAGGGTCGTATTCCCAAGGGTCCCGAGATCTACTATTACTTCCCTTTGGGGTTCACTGTCTAGTCGAACGAAATAGAGTTAAAGTGATTATAAGATTGAAAATAAAAGAAGTTACGAGAAAGTAAAAGTAAAATAAAATACGATCCGGAAGGAAATGGGGATGAAGAATCCAATAGTTGAGGAAGGCCTCGGGCGAGGATCCCCCTGGGAGAAAACTAAGTACGAATGACGGTAATAAACCGAAGGATAAAGTTGACTTGGTTTTAGCCTGCTAGACTCGGATGTCAACTACCCCAGAACCTCCTTAGTGTAGCACTAATCCAGTATAGGTTCCTCTATCTAGAAGATACCCCTACGATGTCATTGGGAATGGGGAGTCTCGGTTAGGGTTATTTTAATGCACACTCTCGGCTAAAAGAATCCTAACCTCACAGAAGGCTACTAACACTTGGAACCTCCGGTGTATTAGTACAATAAGTCCCTCTTTAAACATCACAAGATCTAATACATGCTAGCATCCCGCCAAACAAGTATAATTCAAAATCAAATCTACGGAATCCATCCATTGTAGATTGAACATGAAAATGATAGATTCAAGCCAACAACACAAGTCAAACACAATTAAATACAAATACTAATGTCATCCATATAAAGTTTCCTCCCAAGGTTCACTGGGAGCCCGGTGGCCTTGGGAGTATAGTTTGACATGACAAAATGAGAAGATTAAGAATACATAATAGCCATTATACAATCAACGATGAAACTTCCCTCGAAATGTTGGCTAGAAGGTGTTGATGAGGCTTCGTCGGATCCGCGCCAGCGAGCCCTTGATGCTTCTCTACGTTTTCCCCTTTTTCTCCCCTTCAATTCCCACCGAATTCGCCCCAAGAATGACGGAAAATGGCCTAATGAAGAGTGGATGTCGGATGAGTGCCAACAGCCCTAGAATGCCCCTCAAAACCATTGAAGAGCAGCTTACATACAGATAAGTGCTTGTGTTATAGTAATACGAAGTTTTATTATCTTACATTGAGCATTACTTTTCTCAGATTTAATCACTAATTAGTGTGTATTTGTGTTCTTTTACAAGGATTCGCCATTGTGGAGAAGATTTAGAGAAAAAGAAGCAAGAATAGGTTATGTTCACCATTGTTGAGGAGTTCTCGGACCAAGCAAGGAACAAGGCAAGAGTCTAGACTTGTGGGTGTGTGCCAACCTCCATTGGAGGGGCACAAGGGCAGTCATACTCACAAAAGTCTATAACTCATGTGGCATTGAAGAACTTCGCCAATGAATAGAAATGAAGTAATCGACATAATCTACCATTGATTGTGTGTCCAATTCAACGGCCTCGATGAAGAACGATGAATTCGGGAGCATTTTGCGAGCACTGTAGCTTTGTACTCTAGCAAAATCAATGTAGCAAGCTACTGTTTACTTTTGCCGAAAATCAAGATTTCAGAGAGTTCACACGAGCGTGTGGAAAACACTGTAGCAAGTTACTGTTCACAGCCCAGCGCAAATCAGGAAAACAGAATTTCCACATGGCCGTGTGGAATTAACACATGGGCTTGTGAAAATTCTGCAGCCCGTGTGGAAAATCCACAAGGGCGTGTGGAACTCCGATTTCAGTCTATAAATAGCCCGTTTTCAGATCTATTTCGGGACCCCTCCCTTGCTATCTCTTGCCTATCTTTTGGGGGGCTTTCGGCTAGGGTTTGGAGAGGTTCTTGGATGTCTTTGACGGCGAATATACGTCATCGACATCGATATCCTTTGGAAGAAAGCTATTGGGGAAGCTTTCGTCGACATCGATTCGGCGAGGTGTGCCCTAGGCTTGACAAGGGATCGTGGAGAAGACTAGGTAGCTCCACAAGACCATCGATACGATCTACAAGGGGGTTTTCTTTATGGTTTTTATGCATATGTACTTAATCTCTTTATTGATTTTGTATTGCTCCATGGGGAGCTAAACCCTAGTGGGTATTCGGACTTGTAAACCCTAGGATGATATTGTTTTTATGACTTTTATTATGCTTTCTTTATTGATGAATTTAATTGAGTTTCAATCTTGATTTATTCTTGTATTGATTTTCCCTCAGATGTGACAATAGGGTTGAGAGCAATTTAGGTTATCCTTTGGAGGTGTGACAACTCCTATAGGGTTAGACTACTTAAGATTGAAGAAGGTTGAGAGGGAGAGTTGTGAGGTAGCGATGTACCCCTTTCCCTTCCAGTGTGATTTCTCCCTATCTCCGATTCCTTGATTTATTAGCGGTCGAAGTAGAGTGAAGTGTTAGGTAGATAAACTCCCCCAAGGCTTTGGGGTGACGTGAATCCTATGCACTGGGGCTTAATTTAGACTAGGGTTCTTCCACCTGGACCAAAGTGTTAGAACTACTACACATAGGAACAGGTTTTATCACTAGGAATCCCTAGAGCTTAAAGCAATTCCACGTAGTGTTAGGCTTAGGTAGATATACTCCCCTGGGGCTTAGTTGCGTGAGCGATAGAGTGAAGGGTTGACGTGAATCCTATTGCCGGGACATAGTGTTAGGGTTAGTCACGGTTGACCTTAGGTTTGGGACCGTGTGTTTAAGGATATCCTCGACTCAATAGGCATCAATTGTAGAGCATAATACAAGTTTTGCACTAGAAGCATTAGTCCTAGGGGGAGCTTTGTCCGGGTACCCCATCGTTATATCGATTACCTCTCCTACTCTCTTTATTCCTACGGGGAGCAATTTCCACACGGCCGTGTGTGTGCGTTTAGAGTCAAACAGAGGAAACACATGGGGGTGTAACTGCCCCTGTGAACCCGACTAATGGAGGCACATGGCCGTGTGGAATTTCCACACGGCCGTGTGGATGCACAGAACACAAAAGGCTGTGGTTTCTTTTAAAAATCTATTTGTGCCTTTTCGATTCTAAATGCCTCCACACTCAAGGGATGTTTCCTTCCATCTTCCCAACCTTCTCTTCGTCCTTTTAAGGAGTTTTTAAGTCATTTTCCGGCCATATTCGAAGTATTTGATTTACATTTTGTCGGCAAACATCTTTTCTCCTTTTCTTCGTCAATCTTTTCTTTATTTTTCAGCACCACGATCACTATCAACAACAACAACAGCATCGGCACCAGTATAAGACGACACCGATGCTTGAGGCGTTTCTAGTTTTATGTTTCTTTTGTTTTATTTTACTTTTATTGAGCTTCATTGAACCCCCTTGTGTATGCGTGCAGATGGTCTTGCGAGTAAGGAATTTGAGGACTAGTTATTGGCACGGTCTAGTGACCGTGTGTGCTCCACATCCCATTGAGACTCAACTCTCAACGAACATAGCTCCATCAAACGCAACACTTGGAGTTCAGGGGAGTATTGTTTCAATTGCCTACCCCTACACTAATTGTTTTAATTTCTACTTTTCATTATGCCTGCATGTGTACATTGGGGACAATGTACATCTTAAGTGTGGGGGGGAGTTCACATTGCACACACTTTTACTTGTGCGTTCAATTGCTTATGCTAATGTAGCCTATGGCGGTTCACCTTAGTTGCAACGGTTGTATTCTTAGAGTTTAGGAGAATTTTTAACATTGTGTCCTATCATGCTCTAGTTTCTACTTGAATTTTTAGGGAATTTTTGCTCGATTATCTTATATTGCACAACTTACTCTTGGAATCTTTTGGAAACTCAATCTTGAAGTTTTTAAGGACAAGTTTATCGTTGTTCTTAGTTTTACTTTGGAAAATGCATACATAAGGAGAGAAAAATATGAAAAAAAAAATTGATGAAAATGAAAAAAGTGGAAAAATGAAAAAGAAAAAAGAGAAAAATATGAGTTTGTGAATAGTTGCTTTCTTTTATGTATGCATTTGGGGTGGAAAGAGCTACCACCTATGAAGTATGTAGCTACTCTCATAAGTCGGATACAAGTTATGCCCTAATGAGAGAAAGAGCTATCTCATGGGATGCGTGAAAGCTACTACCCCGGTAGAAAGAGCTACCTCCTCGAAAGTGTGAAAGCCACCTTTGGCGGTCGCCTAGGAAAGGGCTACCTTCAAGGATGTGTGAAGCTGCTACTTCCTTTCATTTTTAGTTTTGTTTTTGTATCTAAATAAGTCCTTTCTAACAAAAGTTTGAGGAGTACTTGTTGGTTGTCTTGAGTGAGTTCACACACACTACAGATTTTCGAGTTAATTGTTCTTTTTTATTCGAGTTTTTAGCTAGAGCATTGATATCCTTATGCAATGTTTTGAGGTCCCCTTACTTGTAGAATGCTTCTTTTGCACACTCTTGGTGAACCTAAGGCCAAGCACTTTCAATTGTTCTTTCCAAGTACTTTCACGTTTTATTTTTGCTTGAGGACAAGCAAAAGCTTAAGTGTGGGGGAGTTTGATAAGTGCTTGTGTTATAGTAATACGAAGTATTATTATCTTACATTAAGCATTACTTTTCTCAGATTTAATCACTAATTAGTGTGTATTTGTGTTCTTTTGTGCATTGAAGGGTTATGGAGAAGATTTAGAGAAAAAGAAGCAAGAATAGGTTATGCTCGCCATTGTTGAGGAGTTCTCAGACCAAGCAAGGAACAAGGCATGAGTCTAGACTTGTGGGTGTGTGCTAACCTCTATTGGAGGGGCAGAAGGGCAGTCACACTCACAAAAGTCTATAACTCGTGTGGCATTGGAGAACTTCGCCAATGAAGAGAAATGAAGTAATCGACATAATCTACCGTTGATTGTGTGTCTAATTCAACGGCCTCGATGAAGAATGATGAATTCGGGAGCATTTCGCGAGTACTGTAGCAGCACTGTAACTTGTTACTGTAGCAAAATTAATGTAGCAAGCTACTGTTCACTTCTGCCGAAAATCAGGATTTCAGAGAGTTCACATGGGCATGTGAATTAATTTTCCAGCAAGCCAGAAATTTCACACGGACGTGTGGAAATTCCACACGGCCATGTACTGTAGCAAAAGAACTGCAGGGAAAACATTGTAGCAAGTTACTGTTGACAGCCCGGCGAAAATCAGCAAAACAGAATTTCCACATGACCTTGTGGAATTAACACACGGGCGTGTGGAAATTCTGCAGCCCGTGTGGAAAATCCACAGGGGCGTGTGGAACTCGAATTTCAGCCTATAAATAGCCCGTTTTCAGATCTATTTGGGGACCCCTCCATTGCTATCTCTTGCCTATCTTTTGGGGGCTTTCGGCTAGGGTTTGTAGAGGTTCTTGGAGGTCTTTGGCGGCGAATATACAGTATCGACATCGACATCCTTTGGAAGAAAGCTATTGGGGGAGCTTTCGTCGACATCGATTCGGCGAGGTGTGCCCTAGGCTTGACAAGGGATTCGTGAAGAAGACTAGGCAGCTCCACAAGACCATCGATACGATCTACAAGGGGGTTTTCTTTATGGTTTTTATGCATATGTTCTTAATCTCTTTATTGATTTTGTATTGCTCCATGGAGAGCTAAACGCTAGTGGGTATTCAGACTTGTAAACCCTAGAATGATATTGTTTCTATGACTTTTATTATGCTTTCTTTATTGATGAATTTAATTGAGTTTCTATCTTGATTTATTCTTGTATTGATTTTCCCTTAGATGTGACACTAGGGTTGAGAGCAATTTAGGTTATCCTTTGGAGGTGTGACAACTTCTATAGGGTTAGACTACTTAAGATTGAAGAAGGTTGAGAGGGAGAGTTGTGAGGTAGCGATGTACCCCTTTCCCTTCCAGTGTGATTTCTCCCTACCTGCGATTCCTTGATTTATTAGCGGTCGAAATAGAGTGAAGTGTTAGGTAGATAAACTCCCCCAAGGCTTTGGGGTGACGTGAATCCTATGCACTGGGGCTTAATTTAGACTAGGGTTCTTCCACCTGGACCAAAGTGTTAGAACTACTACACATAGGAACAGATTTTATCACTAGGAATCCCTAGAGCTTAAAGCAATTCCACGTAGTGTTAGGCTTAGGTAGATATACTCCCCTGGGGCTTAGTTGCGTGAGCGATAGAGTGAAGGGTTGACGTGAATCCTATTGCTGGGACATAGTGTTGGGGTTAGTCACGGTTGACCTTAGGTTTGGGACCGTGTGTTTAAGGATATCCTCGACTCAATAGGCATCAATTGTAGAGCATAATACAAGTTTTGCACTAGAAGCATTAGTCCTAGGGGGAGCTTTGTCCGGGTACCCCATCGTTATATCGATTACCTCTCCTACCCTCATTATTCTTCTTGCATTCTTTTATTTTCTTTTACATCTATACATATATACTTTTCTCATCATCGATTCCCATCATAGCTAAATAGCGATAGCACTTGTTTCTGAACACTATTCCCTGTGGATACGACTACCCACTCACCAGGGTATTTTATTACTTCGACAACCCATGCACTTGCGGGGTACACACGCAAGGGGTGTGTTACATACGCCGAGGCTGTGCGGGCACTGTGCGGGGCTGAATAGTGGCCGCACAGCCTTCTGGCTGTGTTGTGCGGCTAGTGTGCGGGGCTGCACACTAGCCGCACAGGCTTCTGGCCATGGTGTGCGGCTAGTGTGCGGCCCTGCGCATTAGCCGCACAGGCTTCTGGAAGGTGTATGCGGCCACTGTGTAGGACTGCACAGTGGGCGCACAAATGCTTCAGTATAAGCATCACGCGCATCCCTTGGCGTCCGGAGCATGTAACAACTTTCTCTCTTCCACATTTCCCTCCGGAACGACTCAAATACATATCTTTATAGCGATAATGGTCCACGAAACCCTGAAATGAAAATAAATGCATGAAATGCACCAAATGTCGTCGAAGTAAATATAATTTGCATGAAAGTAAACAAATTTTATAACTAAAACATGATATATTTAGGCACTTATCAAATACCCCCCACTTGAGCATTTGCTTGTCCCAAGCAAATAGACATGAATAACAGGAGAGACTGATAAGTGACTAAAGGCATAACCTCAGGCTAGCAAGTAGTATTAAGGCAAAAGTAGAACTCAAAACACCAAGCCAGGACCACTTAGGACTTTCCATGCATTCATTGGCCGTATCATGATGTGTGTGTGCAACCTCCCTAGTTCGAAACCCTGTAGTCCAAGCAAGGTAAACAGGACCCCGAGGACCACTTCTTAAGGCAATTCATGCCACTTAGTGGAATTCGGCCTTAAGGTGGTAGGGATACTCCATGTAAACCCCCAAAGATCTTTCCTTTTCTATTCGAGCAAATACCGGTCATAAAACATTATTTTGCTGTACACACATATTTTTATTTTTCTTCGAGACTAACATGAACTCCAAATCCACATTACTTGGAGCTTTGCACATTCATATAAACGCGCTCACGCCTTTATAGCTTTTGGCGAGAGGAACACTCTAGTTAGGAGCAAGAACCCCAGGTTAGTTCGCAAGTAGGGCAGAGGAGCACTGTCCCATTTCTTTATTAGATTTCCCACTTTTTTTTTTTATCCATATTGCAAGAAAAATGAAGAGGAAAGTCCTTAAGAGTGTATTAGAAAGCATGGCTAACACATCAAGGCACGAAACCACTAGAATGGGTTAGCAACTAAGAGGGTCCTGAAGGTAACTGTTGTTCCTCACCTAGGTATCCAAGGTTCTACCTAGGGGGTAAGTGCAAGGAATGCCAAGAATGACACGAAAATCTTAAGAGTGCCGGGTCACAAATAGCTTAGTGTCTATGATGGTTTCATGCTATAATACATTCACAACTAAGCATGCCATCCTTGGTTTAACAATCATGCAAAAATTCAGAAATTTTCATACAAGTTCACGAAAAACATAAGTAGACCAGAACATACACACCCACCCCCCACTTAGAGTAGTACATTGCCCTCAATGTACCTAAGTCAGCAGCAAAGAACAAATATGCAATGAAAATAAAGAAGGTGGGTTCATGAACTTCCCGGAAAGAAGTGTCGTGAGACTCGTGGAGCATGAGTTCTGGGTGGCCTTGCAAAAATATCTCAAAAGTTGGAGAGAAGAGATCATATGATGTCCAATTCATCCTGCAAGAAGAAAAGACACCGAATCAAGCATCCATCAAATCCATAAAAGTAGAATATGGAATTGCATAACATTAACACAAGTTCACAAGCCAAAGTGAAGTAACAACAACAAAGTGGTAGGGATAGGCCCAAATCCACTAGAGTACTACAAAGACAAACAACATTCAAAAGCACCCCAAAAGCAAGAAAAGAAAACTAAAGGAAAGTGAGCTCAAAAGAAAGAGAAGAAAACAATGTGAATTGTAAACCGGTCAAGAGACGAAGGATCAAAATAACATACTTCAAGAGCGCGAAGAAAATCAGAGTTAGTGTGCACTCTGCCAAAGGTGTGCGGGTGGTGTGCAGGGCTGCACACCAGCCGCACACCGTTTTGGCAAGGATGTGCGGGTGGTGTGTGGGATTGCATACCAGCCGCACACGGTTCTGGCAAGGGTGTGCTGGTGGTGTGCGGGATTGCACACCAGCCGCACACGGTTCTGGCAATGTTGTGCGGCTACTGTGCGGGGCCGCACACATGCCGTAATAGTGAGCGAAAACCAGTTCTCATCTTCTAAAACAAGCAAACAAGTGTGCAGATGAGTCATAAGCTCACTTTGGGCATCTAGTACAAGCTTTTTAAAACTAAAACACAACAAAGTTTACCAAAAAGAAAAAGGACCGATGAAACACAAACTACGAAACAAAATGAACGAAAGGGGGAAAGAGCTCACAGTCCGATCACAACACAAGTGCAACTAAAATACGAAAATAAACGAGTACGGAAATGTAAAAATTTTGGGTTGCCTCCCAAAAGCGCTTGTTTAGTGTCACGAGCCTGACGTTAAAGCCTTACATGATCAGGATGGTTTAAAGGAAGGGATTTTACCTGATGTGGTCCTGGATGCAAATGATGACTTGGTCGGTAAATTTAGTGAGAGGAGAGAATTGATGCTGTGCATACCTAGGTCGATAAAGCATGCCATTTGTGCCTTATCCTTAGAGTTTTTGCTCACTTTGTTGACCTTAGGACTCACATTTTTCCATGCTCATTTCCATGATCTTTCTCCTCTGCTATTTCCCTGCATCTTGTCTGGTGGTATTGGAGGAGGGACTTACTGTGATTGCATTGGTACAATTTCCTCTTCATCATCAACCTCTTGCAAGTAATCATCTAATGTACTCATTATAAGCACCTCCTGTACACAATCTTCCACTAGCAATTCTGTGTCATCGAGTGCATAGGAAGTGTCATCAAGCTCCATGGGGTGTTTCATGGCCTAGGGAATTTTGAAAGTAGCTTCCTCATCGCCGGCGCGCAAAGTCATTTTCCCATCTTCTATATCCAAAAGAGCTTGAGAAGTGGCAAGGAATGGTCGCCCAAGAATAGTGGGGACCTAAGTGTCTTCATCCACATCCAGAATGACAAAGTCAGCCGGGAAGACCAAACCACCCACTTTGATGATAACATCGTTCACGATACCACGTGGGCATCTAACAGTTTGATCAATAAGTTGGATAGTGATTCGTGTTAGCTCCAGGTCTTAAACGCCCAGCTTGAGAAAAAGCTTGTAGGGCATTACATTAATACTTGCACCGGAGTCCGCGAGGGCTTTCTCAACAATTGAATCCCCAAAGTGACATTCCACAATCAGACCACCAAGGTCCTTGATTTTCTTGGGTAGCTTTCTTTGAATAATGGCCAAGAAATTTTCGCCAAGGGAAACCGTGGAGGTTTCTTCAAGTTTCTTACGGTTCGTGAACAACTTCTTCATGAATTTTGCATATTTCGGCATTTGAGCGAAGGCTTCGACTAGCGGCAAGTTGATATGAAGTTGCTTAATCAGTTCCAAGAACTTTTTCAATTATGTATCATCCTTGTCCCTTTGGAGTCTCGCCGGATAAGGAATTTTTGGTTGGTGCTCACGTAATTGTTTCTCCTTGTCACGAGGTTCACTCATCTCATCACAGCTGTCCTTAGCTTCATCCTGAGTAATGGATGTGTTGCCTCTCACCATGTTCTTCGTTTTATCATCATTTGGCCTAGTGTTTGGCTGAACCTCCACCTCTTTGCCACTCCGCGGGGTGATAGCTTGCAAGTGCTCCCGTGGGTTGGTTTCAGTGTTGCTAGGGAGGCTACCTTGCGGTCTCTCCGCAATTTTGCTGAAATTTGTCCCAAATGTTTCTCCACGCTTGCATTGAAGCTTGAATGTTCCTCACTGCCCTTTCCAATGTGTTCAACCTGCCATTAGTGACTTGCATGTATGTGTTCAGCCTGTCATTAGTGATTTGCATGTACTTTGCCAAGATATCCTCAGTAGTAAACTTGCGTTCTGTAGGGGGTGCGGGCTGCGGTTGGGTTTGGAACCCTGGTGGTTGCGAGAACTTTTGTTGATTTTGGCTTCCCTAATTAAAATTTGGATGATTCCTCCACCCGGGGTTATAAGTTCCCCCATAAGGATTTCCATGAAATTTTTGACCTTGACCTACAAAGTCAACTTGTTGTAATGGGGTTGCATCAGGTACAGAAATAGGGCAATGAGCAACACTATGCCCACCTCCGCAGGTATCGCAATGCATAACCTGCATAGTGCTTGAGCTAGAGCGTTCAGCTCGCTCGGACATAAGTAGACTAACTAGCTTTACTAATGCTTCATTCTTAGCGTCCTGAGCAGTCTTACTATCCACTTCATGCACCCCCCGAGGTTGGGTTACCTTCGGTCGGGAGGCCCAATGTGATTGATTCTTTGCCATGTTTTCAATCAATTCTTCTGCATCCTCGAGGTATTTGCTACTCAAAGAGCCACCAGCTGCAGCATCGATGAGTTGACGGTTTTGATAGCTCAACCCATTATACAAAATTTGTACTCGCATCCAAGCCTCGAAGCCATAATGGGCGCACTTTCACAAAAGATCTTTAAATCTCTCATGAGCTTCAAAGAGTGTCTCGGATTCTCTTTGACGGAATGCTGAGATTTCTTGTCTTAGTCGGGTGGCCTTACTCGGAGGAAAATATCTGCTAAGAAATTTGTTCAACAAGTCATCCCACGTTTTGATGGACCCTGGGGCAATTGACGTGAGCCACCGATAAGCAGCACCCCACAAACTGAATGGGAAAAGGTAGAGTCTTGCTGCCTCATCAGACAACCCGTTGACCTTGAACGTTGAGCACATCTGAATAAACCGGGATAAGTGCTCGTTCGGGTCCTCATCGGCCAACCCATCAAATTGTACTGTGTTTTGTATCATACCTATCGGTCTAGACAGATTGAAATTTCCTACACTGACGGCTGGTGCTTTCACACTAAATTCCCTACCAGTAAACTGTGGTCTCACATAATCGGACAGTGTTCTCCTTTTTTTGGCCATTGCAATTGAAATTTCCTCTGGTGCTTCAACTGGTCTTGATGGTAACCCAACTTGGTTTTCTCACAATCTTTGATGTACGATGACCTCAATTTCTTTGTTTGGTTCCATAAACCGTGTGGGATTTGCACGAGTCATATACAGAGTACCTAGACAAACAAGAAGTGAAAAGATAAGTTAGTTAATATGTACAAAAGAAGACAACACTGAAAATAAGAGATGATGAATAAATACAAATGGAGGTGAAGTGACTAGATCATTGATCCAAAAGTTTTCATAGTATTCTCAGGGTTCCCCGACAACGGCGGCAAATCCTTGATGAAGCTTCACGTGACAAGCTAAGAAGGTAGCATGCAACTCCCCGGGCGCAAGTGCATGGGTCATCAAGTAATAACCCCTCGTGCACGCAAGAGAGGGTGTATTCCCAAGGGTCCTAGATCTACTATTACTTCCCTTTGGGGTTCACTATCTAGTCGAATGAAACAGAGTTGAAGTGATTATAAGATTGAAAATAAAAGAAGTTACGAGAAAGTAAAAGTAAAATAAAATGCGATCCCGAAGGAAATGGGGATGAAGAATCCAATAGTTGAGGAAGGCCTCGGGCAAGCATCCCCCTGGGAGAAAACTAAGTACGGATGATGGTAATAAACCGAAGGATAAAGTTGACTTGGTTTTCGCCCGTTAGACTCGGATGTCGACTACCCCGGAACTTCTGTAGTGTAGCCCTAATCCAGTACAGGTTCCTCTATCCAGAAGATACACCTATGATGTCATTGGGAATGGGGAGGCTCGGTTAAGGTTATTTTAATGCACACTCTCAGCTAAAACAATCCTGACCTCGCAGAAGGCTACTAACAACCGAAACCTTCGGTGTATTAGTACAATGAGTCCCTCTCTAAACATCACAAGACCTAATACATGCTAGCATCCAGCCAAACAAATATAATTCAAAATCAAATCTACAAAATCCATCCATTGTAGATTGAACATGAAAATGATAGATTAAAGCCAACAACACAAGTCAAACACAATTAAATACAAATACTAATGTCATCCATACAAAGTTTCCTCCCAAGGTTCACCGGGAGCCCGGTGGCCTTGGGAGTCTATTTCGACATGACAAAGTGAGAGGATTCGGAATACATAATAGCCATTATACAATCAACGATGAAACCCCCCTCAAAATGTCGGCTAGAAGGTATTGATGAGGCTTCATCGGATCCGTGCCAGCGAGCCCTTGATGCTTCTCTACGTTTTCCACTTCTTCTCTCCTTCAATTCCCACCGAATTCGCCCCAAGAATGACAGAAAATAGCCTGATGAAGAGTGGAAGTCGGATGAGAGCCAACAGCACAAGAATGGCCCTCAAAACCCTTGAAAAGCAGCTTAAATACCCCAAGGCTGTGCGGGCACTGTGTGGGGCTGCACAGTGGCCCCACAGCCTTCTGGCTGTGTTGTGCTGCCAGTGTGCGGGGCTGCGCACTAGCTGCACAGGCTTCTGGCCATGGTGTGCGGCCAGTGTGCGGCCCTACGCATTGACCGCACAGGCTTCTGGATGGTGTATGCGGCCACTGTGCGGGACTGCACTGTGGCCGCACAAATGCTTCAGTATAAGCATCGCGCGCATTCCTTGGTGTTCGGAGCGTGTAACGACTTTCTTTCTTCCTTATTTCCCTCCGTAATGACTTAAATACATATCTTTATCGCAATAACGGCCCACAAAGCCTTGAAACGAAAATAAATGCATCAAACGCACCAAATGTCGTCGAAGTAAATATAAGTTGCATGAAAGTAAACAAATTTTTTAACTAAAACATGATGTATTTAGGCACTTATCACACACCCCCTCTACCTAGGGTGTGCGGCCTCTGTGAGGCCCTGTACAGAGGCCGCACAACCCGGTACAACTTTGTGCGGCCTGTGCACAGCCCACACCCATACTAAACTCCTCCAAACACTCTTAAAAATCTCTCAAACACTCGGGAAACAACTCTAAAGGCTTGACAAGACAAATCAAAGAAAACACAAAGGGAAAATGATGACAACACTTAAGACAATAGAAACAACAAACAAGGGCAAAGAGCCCGAGACTCCACAGTAGTACTGTAGCACGAAAACTTGGAGAAATAGCTATGTCTGGAACTCCATATGGGCATTCATAAATGGCCGCATACAGCTACTGTACCAGAGTTACTGTAGCATTATTAATGTAACACTCAACTGCAGCAACTTACACAAAATTCGGGGAGCCATAGTGGCCGTATGCTTACCACATGCTAGGCCACATGGCATCCCAAGGATATCCTTTTAAGGCTTTGGTGTTCATTTTCTTGGGAGAGGAAGCCCTAGTTCTTGAGCCTACTTGCCACCACCTTCAAATCCGAGCTAGGAGCAGCCGTTGGAGGCCATTTCCAGTGAGAGAATGACGAGGAGAGGGACATATGACGAGATCCATCTTCTTGATCCACACTTGAGAGGAAGATTGACAAGGGAAGCCAATCTTTGGGTGCCATCCTTGGAAGCATTATTCGGGCTCTACCATTTGTGGGAGTGTTCTCATTGTTGTATTTGGTTGTTTCTATATATTTTCTTGAGTATTTTGTATCCATGAGCAACTAAAACCCCAAGGTCACCGGATGTAGGTGAACCTTGGAGATGAACTTGTGTAGAATGATTGCTTGACTTGTTTTATGCATTTTGGACTTGTTTGTGAGCCTTGTTTGGTGTATTTGAATGCTTGGTATGCATGAGAACTCGGTATATCAATTTTTAGAAAATGCTAGGAATCATGACCATTGCCCTAGTATTAGGCTCACCAAGCTTGGTAGGGATACATGTACAAATACGCCATGACAATCGGGTATTTATACCCCTCCATTGATAGGGTTGACCTTGATTGTGTCTTGACCCTAAGTTGAGAAACCTATCATTCTCATTGGAATCGTGTGAGGATTCGAGCGGAAGGAATTCCGTATTCGATACTTGTACCGGATTAGGAACTAATTTCCGTGACCATCGGGTTGGTCTAATTTAGAGTTTCTCTGTCCAAACTACCCATTTGCATGCTAGTTAGGGCAATCTTCGTACTTTAGAAGCCCCCTTGGGAATCCTCATCCATGACCCTTTCCTTGCATTATTTTTACCCCTCGATTATTGCCTCCGCCTTAGAGCACCTCATTAGCATTTTAATTGTGTTTTTATTTTTCTTTTCAAAAAACTTGAATTGATCGGCCAAACAATCGTACGAAGAGGAAGTAAGGGTAGATTCTCGGGCCCTTGGAATACGACCCCCTTGTTCGTGCGCGAGGGGTATTACTTGGTGACCTCGTGCACTGCGGGACCCGCACCAAGTTTTTGTCACTGTTGCCGAGGACCCACGAGAAATATCCGGAAAATTTAGAGTTGGTTATTTGACTATCATCTTGTTTTGTGTTTACCATTCTTGTATATATATCTCCTCATATTTTTTTCATTTGAACCGTATTCTCTTACTTCATTCATTCTAGTTTGTAAATATCTCTTATCTACTGTTTAACCATGTTTTCATCCGGTGACTGGATTGATTATTAATGTTTTTAGGAGGCGCATCTTCACTACTCAAGTACTGGGACTGCATTGAATCCTCTAAGCTTTTATGATGATCAGTGGAGGAGGCAGTACTGTGAAGACTCAACCAATTTAACCATGGAAAATCACAGTACTTAATCTTTGCTCTAATAGTATATGCAGTTAGAAAGGGTGAATCTTGTACGGTATTCTAGCCCATCAAGCTGTGAGCCTGACCCCATCAACGAATGGTCGAAAAGCAATTCAAATGTACACTCAGCATCAATGTCTCCAATGGAAGAAAGGACAAACCAAATAAGGCCAGAAAACTCGGAAGAAAAAGATTATATGCAGGAAGAGGGCTTAAATTCTTTCATGCCAAAAACTCAAGTAATTGAAGATAGCTCAGGGAGTGACAGTTTATCTGAAATGGAAGATCAGAGATTTGTTCAGCATGATTTAAGTAATTACGGGAGATTGAAATCATCACTTAAAGAACCTCCTGAACTGGATTTGAAGCCACTACCGGAACATTTGGAATATGCTTTCTTGGGGGAAGATTCTACACTTCCTATTATCATCGCAGCAGACTTGACAGGACAGCAGAAGAGTAAGCTCTTACATGTACTCAAGAAACACAAGAAGGTAATTGCTTGGAAAATCGCTGATATTAAGGGGAATAATCCGACACCTGTACTCACAAAATTCTTATGGAAGACAATCATAGGCCTATGGCGATACCCCAATGACGACTGAACCTTAAAATGAAAGAGGTACTGAAGAATGAGGTCATCAAACTTCTTGATGTGTGTATTATCTACCCCATTTCTGATAGTGCATGGGTGAGTCCAGTTCAGGTAGTTCCCAAGAAAGGGGATATGAAAGTTGTAAGCAATGAGAAGAATGAACTCATCCCTACCAGAACGGTGGCAGGTTAGAGGGTTTGTATAGACTATAGAAAGCTTAATGATGCCACAAGGAAGGATCATTTGGCCCTACCCTTCATTGATCTGATGCTTAAGTGACTTACTGGACACTCCTATTATTACTTCTTGGACGGTCTCTCCGGATATTTTTAGATTCCTATAGCTCCAGAAGATCAGGAGAAGACCACATTCACTTGTCCTTATGGTACATTCGCTTACCGGCGGATGCCTTTTAGGCTTTGTAATGCGGCGACCACTTTTCAGAAATGTATGATGGCCATCTTTGAAGACATGGTAGAAGACATTATGGAAGTATTTATGGATGACTTCTCTGTTTTTGGTGATTCATTTGAGTTATGCCTCAAAACCCTTCAACGGGTCCTGAGTAGGTGCGAGGAAATGAATCTAGTGCTCAGTTGGGAGAAATGTCATTTTATGGTCAAGGAAGGCATAGTACTTGGACATAAAATTTTAAAACTCGAGATTGAAGTGGATAAGGCAAACGTTACCACTATTGAAAAACTTTTCCCTCCAACTTCAGTAAAGGCAGTCAGGAGCTTCTAAGGATGATAAGTGCTTGTGTTATAGTACCGCGAAGCATTATTATCTTATATTGAGCATATCTTTTATCAGTTTTTATCACTAAATGGCGTGCATTTGTGTATTCTTGTGCATTGAAGGTTTGTGGAGCTAAATTGGAGAAGAAGAGCGAAATTAGGTCTTGGTCGCCGATGTTGGGAAGTTTTCGGACCAAGCACGGAACAAGGCACGAGCATGGACTTGTGAGTGTGTGCCAACCTCCTTTGGAGGGCACAAAGGCAGTCACATTCACAACAGGTCTAACTCGTGTGGCTTAGGAGAACTTCACCAAGAAGGAGACTTGAAGCAATCGGCATGATCTACCATTGATTGTGTGCCCAATTCAATGGCCTCGATGAAGAACGACGGATTATGGAGCGTTTCGGGCGAGTACTGTAGCAACACTGTAGCTTGTTATTGTAGCAAAACACTGTATCAAGTTACTGTTTACTTTCCACCTAAATTCAGAATTCCCGAGAATTCACACGGTCGTGTGGAATTAACACACGGCCGTGTGAATTAATTTTTCAGCAGACAGAAACTTCACACGCCCGTGTGTTAATTCCACATGGCCGTGTGAAGCCACCGATAAGTCAAATTTTAAAGCCGCAATTCAACATTATAAAAGGCGATTTTGGAGACCTTTTATGATATTTTTTGACCTATCTTTCTCTTCAACTTGGGGAGTGCGGCTAGGGTTTCGGAGAGGATTTCGTGGAGGTTTAGCGCGCGTCATCGGCATCGTCACCGACGTTCGACGGCCGCACAAGACCACGGCCACACCATACGCAAGGGGGTTTTCATTGATGTCCTTATTTTGTTCTTTCTTTCATACATTGATGAACATGTATAGCTCCATGAGGAGCTAAACCCCTTAAGGTATTCGGACTTGTAAACTCTAGGGTTATTATGTTTCTTTGACATTGTTATTATGCTTTTCCATTATTGATGAATAAAATTGAGTTTCAATCTTAATTTCATCTTGTTAATGTTTTCTCTTAGATGTGACACTAGGATTGAGAACAATTTAGGTTGCCTTTTGGAGGTGTGACAACTTAGACTACTTAAGATTGAAGAGGGTTGAGAGGGAGAGTTGTGAGGTAGCGATGTACCCCTTTCCCCTCCGACGTGGTTTCTCCCTACCTCCGTTTCCTTGATTTCAAAGCGGTCGAAATAGAGTGAATTGCTAGGCAGATAAACTCCCCTGGGGCTTAGTTACGCAAGTAACAGAGTGAAGGGTTGAAGTGAATCCTATGCGCTGGGGCTTAATCTAGACTAGAGTTCTTCTACCTGGACCAAAGGGTTAGAACTACACATAGGAACATGTTTTACCACTAGGAATCCCTAGAGCTCAAAGCAATCCCACATAGTGTGAGGTTTAGGTAGATATACTCCCCTGGGGCTTAGTCGTGCGAGCGACAGAGTGAAGGGTGATGTGAATCCTAATACCGGGGCATAGTGTTGGGGTTAGTCACGGTTGTCCTTAGGTTTGGGACCGTGAGTCTTAGGATATCCTCGACTCAATTAAACATCAATAGGAAAGTATAATAGCATAGTCCTGCACTTACTATTGCTTTTCCGTACTCCGCATAGCTTAATTAGTGAAATCTCGTATTCTAATTCCCTATTCCTTGTGGATTCGACTACCCACTCACCAGGGTAAATTTATTAGTTCGACAAACCCGTGCACTTGCGGGATATATGCAAGGGGTCGTGTCAAAGGACATGATGGGTTTTATAGAAGATTTGTGAAAGACTTCTCTTCCATCGCCTGACCATTGACAAAATTGCCGTAGAAGGATGCTCCTTTTGAGTTTAATAATGATTGTATGAGTGCCTTCTTAAACCTTAAGAAGAAACTAGTAGAAGCACCGATTATGGTATCCCCTGACTAGAGTTTGCCATTTGAGCTGATGTGTGATGCAAGTGACTATGTTGTTGGTGTAGTGCTCGGGCAATGTAGGGAAAAACACTTTCATCCTATCTACTATGCAAGTAAAACTTTGAATGATGCTCAAGAGAACTATACCACGACCGAGAAATAATTGTTGGCGATAGTCTTTGCATTTGACAAGTTCTGGTTATATTTGCTGTTGTCCAAGGCGATTGACAGGGGCCCGAAAGTGCACCGGTTGTCGAAGTAATAAAATACGCTGGTGAGTGGATAGTCGTATCCACAGGGAATAGGGATTTGAGATACAAGTATTCACTATGTAGCTAATGCGATGCGTGGAAAGAAATCAATGAGTGGGTGTGAAAACAATTGATTAAAACGAGAATTAAAATAGAAGTGTGGAAGGTGAGAGAGTCCAAGTAGGAGTAAAAAAGAGTATGACAAGCAATGAGTAAAGATTGGTACCCGGACAAGCTACCCCTAGGACTTATTCTTCTAGCGCAAGACAATGATATTATACTCTCCTATTGATGTTAATTAAGCCGAGGAAATCCTTAAACACACGGTCCTAAATATAAGGTCAACTATGACTAACCCCAACACTATGTTCCGGCATTAGGTTTCACAATGACCCTTGACTCTCGTTGACCTATCAACTAAGCCCTAGGGGAGTCTATCTACCTAAGCCTCACACTGCGTGGAATTGCTTTAAGTTCTGGGGACTCCTAGTGATTAACCCTGTTCCTACGTATAGTTCTAACACTTTGGTCCAGGTGAGAGAACCCTAGTATAAATTAAGCCCTAGCACTAAGATTCACTTCAACCCTTCACTCTGTTGCTCGCGCAACTAAACCCTAGGGGAATTTATCTCCTAGCACTTTACTCTATCTCGACCACAAATAAATCATGGAACATGGTGGTAGAGAGAATCACATCGGAGGGGAAAAGGGACGTTCTGCTACCTCACTACTCACCCTCTCAACCCTCTTCAATCCTAAGTAGTTTAACCCTATAGGAGTTGTCACTCCTCCAAAGGATAACCTAGATTATTCTCAACCCTAGGGTCACGGTGAATGAAAAACAATAATAAGATGAAATTAGGATTGAAACTCAATTTTTTTCATCAATAATGGAAAAGTATAATAGCAATGTCAAAGAAACATAATAATCCTATGGTTTACAAGTCCGAATGTCCACAAGCGGTTTAGCTCCTCATGGAGCTATACAAATCAATCAAAATAATGAAAGGAATACAAATTGAATGCATAGGTCAAAACCCCCTTGTGTGTGGTGTGGCCGTGGTCTTGTGCAGCAGTCGGACGTTGGTGTCGATGCCGATGACACACTCCAAACCTCCACGAAGTCCTCTCCAAACCCTAGCCACTCCTTTCCAGAAGTTAGGTCATAAGAGAGCCAAACTGATCCAAAAATAGTCTCCAAAACGGGCTTTTATAATGTTAAGTCGCGGTTTAAATGGGTTGAAATCGGGATTTCACACGGCCGTGTGGAATTTCCACACGCCCACGTGAAGTTGCTGGTTTGCTGATTTTCGGCAAACAGTGAACAGTAACTCGCTACGGTATTTTGCTACAGTACTTGCTACAATGTTGATACAGTATTGTACCGAAATGCTCCTGAATTCGTCATTCTTTATCAAGGCCATTGAATTAGGCACACAATCAATGGTAGATCGTGCTGATTGCTTCAAATCTAATTATTGGCGAAGTTCTCCTTGTTAACACGAGCTAGAATTATTGCGAATGTGACTGCCTTTGGGCCCCTCCAAAGGAGGTTGGCACACACTCACAAGCCTATGCTCGTGCCTTGTTCCTTGTTTAGTCCAAAAACTCCCCAATAACGGCAAACATGATCTAACTTCGTTCCTTTTCTCCAATTAATCTTCACAACCCAAAATGCACAAAAGTAAAGAAATACACACCTTTTAGTGATAGAATCTGATTAAATCAATGCTCATTGCAAGATAATAACACTTCGCATTACTATAACAAAAGCACTTATCAAATCCCCCACACTTAAGCTTTTGCTTGTCCTCAAGCAAAATAGAACGTGAAAGTACTTGGGAAGAACAATTGAAAGTGCTCGGCCTTAGCTTCACCAAAAGTATGCAAAAGAAGTATTCTACAATTAATTGGAAATCAAAACATTGCATAAGGTTACCATTGCTCTAGCTAAAAACTCGAATAAAAAAGGATAACAACTCAAAAATGTGTTAGTGTGTGCGAATTCACTCAAGAGAACCAATGAGTACTCCTCAAACTCTTGTTACAAGGACTTATTTATATACACAAAGTAAGGAAGTAGTAACTTCACTCAACCTCTAAGGTAGCCCTTTCCTAGGTGGCTTTCACACTTTCGAGGAGGTAGCTCTTTCTACCGGAGTGGTAGCTTTCACGCTTCCCATGAGATTGTTTTTTCTCCCATTAGGGCATAACTTGTATCCGACTTATTAGAGTAGCTACATACTTCATAGGAGGTAGCTCTTTCCATCCCAAATGCAACGATAAACGCTAAACTAATATTCACAAGCTCACAAGTTTTTTTTAGCTACACAGAACTTCAAAATTTACTAAAGTAGTACTAAACTAAGTCCTTGAAACTTTGAGTTTGAGTTCCCAAAAGATTTCAAGAGTGAATAGTGCATTAAAAGGTAATCGAGCAAAAAATTCCCTAAAAATTCAAGTAAAACTAGAGTATGATAGGATACAATGTTAAAAATTCTCCTAAACTCTAAGATTACAACCGTTGCACCTAAGGTGAACCACCATAGGCTACATGAGCATTAGCAATTGAACGCACAAGTAAAGTGTGCGTAAAGTGAACTCCCCCCCCCACCCCCCCCACACACACACACACTTAAGATGTACATTGTCCCCAATGTACGCATGTAAGCACAATAAAAGTAAAAAGTTGTAAAACAATTAGTGTGGAAGTAGGCAATTAAAACATTACTCCCCTAAACTTCAAGTGTTGTGTTTGATGGAGCTAGGTTCATTGAGAGTTGAGTCTTAATGGGTTATGAAACACACATGGTCCAATGACCGTGCCTATGAGTATTCCTCAAATTCCTTACATCCAAGACCATCTGCGAGCACACACACACAAGGGATTCAGTATAGCACAATTAAAAACAAATATAAAGCTCGAGTATATAAAAAAAATATGGAAATGAAATACAACTCGAGACAAAATAAAGCAACAAAAAGATAAACTCTGAAGGAAGATCCTTTCTGAGTACTACAAGTCCAAAATATAAAAGAAAATACAACTGAAATCGAAATAAAAATAAAACTACGACGCCTCAGCGTCGGTGTCCTGTATGGGAGACTCTGCTGCTGTTGTAGGCTCTGCTGGTGGATCTGCTGCTAATGGAGGAGCTGGAGATGGAGGTGGGGTAGAGGCTCGGGGTCGGACCACGAAAGGTGATGCTATGGCTTGCTCGAGTAGCTGCTAGATAAGGTCTAATCGAGCCATGACCACAGTATATTGTGGTGTGTGTGCAGCCCTGACCTCAGCCAACTCTAACTGCAGAATACCGACAGCACTCTCGAGGCGCTTGAATCTATCCTGGCCTCGAGATGGAGAAAGTATCCACACTGGAGGTGGCTCTAGTGCTGTGGGTGGTGCCTCAGCCTCTGCCTGCCTAGGGGTGGCTCTAGTACTTCCTATGACCCCTCGGCCTGATCTCCCTCTGTAGACTCTGAGTGGGGGATAATCATAGTATATACTCTGGCCCCTGATCTGCGGACCATCCCCATCATCCTCAGAGTCTCAATGCCCAATGGAGCTGGTGTAGAAATTCTCTCGGCCCCTGCGAACTCCGTCCTGAAGTCGTAACCCGATAATCAGTCGTGTGATATACGGGCCTGAGAAGATAACTTCCACCTTGGGGTACTGGCCCTGGTGGTGGATGTAGTCTGCTGCAATATGGCCCAGGTGGAGTGCCTCACTCTCCACCATAGAATACAAATAGAGGAGCTCCTGGTGACTCAGAACAGCTGTATTGTCTCCTCGTCCACTCACTGATCGGCTAAGTATGGCGTGAATGTATCGGTGAGAAGCTCTGGACAAGCAAGTAGCCTTGGATAACCCCAGCTCATACTGTCCCTATTCGCATAATCTGCTATAAGCGCGCTGTGGAGTCAAAGCATCGGGGTAATTAGTGTGGAGGCCCTTATACTCCTTTGTCTTTGTATAGGCCTCATCATAAAACCCCATCCTAATTGAAAACTAGGTGACGCTATGGCTGAAATGCTGTCCCAGTGCTCTGAACTGAATGGTATCGGGGGTAGAGAAAGCCCTATATGATCTGTCAAACTCAAATGATGCCAGAATCTCGAGTGTCACCAGCCGAACAGCTGGCTCTCTAATCATCAGTAATCTCTGCCAACTGCCCACGGACAGTAGCTCCTCTACCTCATCCGCAACACCATCACCCCCCTGGATCCCTTTAATAGTGCTCAGGTCGGGGTATCGTGACTGTCCAAACTGAGTGTCGATAATCGCTTTAACCTGGTCTAGTGCTCTGGAATAGCAAAGGCAACCTGTTCGGCTGGGGGTGATGGCTCGCGAGGGCGCTTACCAGCTGACTTCTTGGACCTAGAAGCCATATCTGCAAGTTTGAAAAGAAAAAAACGATTAAAACAGTTCAAAAACATAGTCTGTAGAAATACACACGGCCGTGTGGATCGTCGGGCGGACAGAGCCCCACGACCGTGGGGCTAAAATCTCACTTTTACATTTTAATTTGCTCTAAAATCCTTCTATACATATTCGCAAACACTTTAATCATTTAAACCAAGCAAAATAATCAAGAAAAATGAATTAAATCAAGAATTGTTGAAGAAAAAGGGTTTGAAGCTCTTACCGACGGTGTGGATGAAGAACCTTTGAAATCGGCCGGAAAACTTCAATTAAAACCTCAAAAACACCTAGAGATGGTCGAAAAATCAATATAGAAGATCGGAGAGGGTTTTAGAGTGGAAAATAATTGAGGTACGAGTGAAATCCAAAAGAAAACAGGCGGCTTTTGAAAGTGCACGGGTTGTTGAAGTAATAAAATACCCTGGTGAATGGGAAATTGTATCAACAGGGAATAGGGATTTGAGATACAAGTATTTACTATATAGCTAGTGCGATGTGTGGAAAGAAAACAATGAGTGGGTGTGAAAACAATTGATAAAAACGAGAATTAAAACAGAAGTGTGGATGGTGAGAGAGTACAAGTAGGAGTAAAAAGAGTAGGACAAGCAATGAGTAAAGATGGGTACCCGGACAAGCTACCCCTAGGACTTATGCTTCTAGCACAAGACAATGCTATTATACTCTCCTATTGATGTTAATTAAGCCGAGGAAATCCTTAAACACACAGTCCCAAACCTAAGGTCAACCGTAACTTACCCCAACACTATGTTTCGGTATTAGTTTTCACTATGACCCTTGACTCTCGTTGACCTGTCAACTAAGCCCTAGGGGAGTCTATCTACCTAAGCCTCACACTGCGTGGAATTGCTTCAAGTTCTGGGGACTCCTAGTGATTAACACTGTTCTTACGTATAGTTCTAACACTTTGGTCCAAGTGAGAGAACCCTAGTCTAAACTAAGCCCTAGCACTAAGATTCATTTCAACCTTTCACTCTGTTGCTCGCGCAACTAAGCCCTAAGGGAGTTTATCTCCTAGCACATTACTCTATCTCGACCGTGAGTAAATCATGGAACATGGAGGTAGGGAGAATCACATCGGAGTGGAAAGGAGACGTTCCGCTACCTCACGACTCACCCTCTCAACCCTCTTCAATCCTTAGTAGTCTAACCCTATAGGAGTTGTCATACCTCTAAAGGATAACCTAGATTGTTCTTAACCCTAGTGTCACGGCTAAGGGAAAACAATAACAAGATGAAATTAAGATTGAAACTCAATTTTATTCATCAATAATGGAAAAGCATAATAGCAATGTCAAAGAAACATAATAATTCTAAGGTTTACAAGTCTGAATACCCACAAAGGGTTTAGCTCCTCATGGAGCTATACAAATACATCAAAATAATAAAAGGAATACAAATTGAATGCATAGATCAAAACCCCCGTGTGTGTGGTGTGGCCGTGGTCTTGTGCGGCAGTCGGATGTTGGTGTCGACGCCGATAACGCGCTCCAAACCTCCACAAAGTACTCTCCAAACCCTAACCGTGGTTCTCTAGAAGTTAGGTAAGAAGAGAGCCAAAAAAATACAAAAATAGTCTCCAAAATGGGCTTTTATAATGTTGAGTCGCAGTTTAAATCGGCTAAAATCAGGATTTAACACGGCCGTGTAGAATTTCCACACGCCCGTGTGAAGTTACTGGTTTGCTGATTTTCGTCAGACAGTAAGCAATAACTTGCTACAGTATTTTTGCTACATTAACTTGTTACAAATGTCGCTACATTATTGTGGCAAAATGCTCCCAAATTCATCGTTCTTCATCGAGGCCATTGAATTGGGCACACAATCAATGGTAGATCGTGCCGATTGCTTCAAATCTCCTTATTTGTGAACTTCTCGTTGTTAACATGAGCTAGACTTATTGAGAATGTGACTCCTTTGTGCCCCTCCAAAGAAGGTTGGCACGCACTCACAAGCCTATGCTCATGCCTTGTTCCTTGTTTTGTCCAAAAACTCCCCAACAACGACGAACATGATCTAACTCCAATTAATCTTCACAACCCTACAATGCATAAAAGTAAGCAAATACACACTTTTTAGTGATAAAATCTGATTAAATCAATGCTCATTGCAAGATAATAACACCTTGTATTACTATAACATGAGCACTTATCAGTGATTGTCTACACATACCATTCTGCTCTAAAGTATCTGTTGAGCAAGTCAGATGGTAAGCCTCGACTGATCCGCTGGGTGCTACTTCTTCAGGAATTCAATTTGGAGATAAGAGATAATAAGGGGGCAAAAAACTTAGCTGGTGACAACCTCTCCCGCCTTCAGGGTCCCAATGATGACGTGTTAGAAAGGAGAGAGAGAAATGATAAATTTCCTGGGGATCAATTATGTGGTATTCAGGTGGTAGCAGAAGATGAGACCTCATGGTTTGCTGACTTTGCAAATTATCTAGTGATAAGTTCTTGAATATACATGTTTTACCGACTTGTTTTACATACATTGAGCATCATTTTACCATTGATTATGTCTCATAAAGTGTATTTTGGTGTTCTTTTATGCAATCAGGTTGTGGAAGTGTTAAAGGAGGAAAAGGAAGCAAAGATGGGTTATAAAGAAGTATTGTTGGGAGCTTTTGTACAACGCAAGTGTCAAGGCGCAAGAGGGGATCATGCACATGAGGGTATGTGCCAACTTCCTGAAGAATTCAAGATGATTTGTGTGATGGAAGGGCACAAAGGCAGTCACACCTTCATGTCCCAACTTGTGTGAAGATAGTTAAAGTTCTCAAATGATGATTCGAAGAAGGAGAAGTCTTATAACTCACCACATGGACGTGTGCCCGACCATGTGGCCTCAAGATGAGAGAGTTTGGATCATGGTTATGGAGAGCACTGTAGCAAAACACTGTTCATTTCACTGTAGCAGTACTGCAGCAGAATTACTATTCACGCGACCGCGTCAAAATCCCACGCGACCGCGTGGGAATTCTGCAGCCCACGCGATCACGTGGGATCTCACGCGGTCGCGTGAAGACACGCGGCTGGCACGTTTTCAGGTTTATTAATACCCCGATTTGCAGATTTTAAAAGTACTTTTTGCGCACGTTTGAAGGCAAGAGTGGCTAGGGTTTCAAGGACGAGGTCTTTGGCGATATTGGGAGTCGTTCTTCACCAACTTCGATAGATCTTTCGACGATATAGCATCGGGGAGCCATTGGCAACCTAGCTTCGGAGAAGGTTCCTTCGAGACGTTGAACGATTCATCAAGGCCATCATCACGAATTCGAGGGGGTTTATTTTCATGGATTACATTGCTTTTTTCTTCATTATCTTTTGCTTTGTAATAAGTCCCATGGAGGGCTAAACCCTAGTAGATACTTGGGCATGTGAACCCTAGGTTTCGATTCATGTATTGACTTTCTTTATGCTTTCTTTTAATTCCAAGTTTATTTGAGTTTTAATCTTGTTTAATAATTTCGTGCATGCCTTATTGATTCGTATGGTTGTTTGGTATGCTTGATTTGTTTCCTTGGTGAGAGAGACATCTCCATTAGGGATTAGAACATACAAGGTTAAAGAGGGTTGAGAGGGTGAGTCTTGAGATAGAGGAGTGTCCCCTTTCCCTTCCGATTGAGTGTTTCCTATCTCCGTATTCCCTAAGTTTTATGCAACCATATGGGGTGTGAGGTGTGAGATTGATAGATTTCTCCTCCGAGACCTTTGTAAGGGGTTAGGGATCTTTCGCCTAGAAGTAGGGTTAGATCTAATTTTAGGAATCGGTTTCACTCTTAGGTATCCCCAAAACTCATTGCGGTCATATAGGGTGTGAGGTGTTGAGATTGAGTGATTTCTCCGCCGGGACCTTGTAGGGGACTAGTATCGGTGGCCTGGAAGCAGGGATCGATTGTTCTTGGATTACCTCGACTCATAGAACTTGGTTGAGAAGCATTTAGTTAGTCTTGCACTTCATGATAGAGCCTAGGGGGAGCATTGCCCGGGTATCTCATCTTCATTGATAGAGATCTACTTTACCTTTCCCTTTTACTTGCTTTCTGTCTTGCGATTTTCTTATTTTACGCATTACATCTATTGCTTCTTATTATTGATTCGACTAGATAACTGAGAATCAGTCATTACTAGTACTTCCGTTCCCTGTGGATTCGACTACCCTACTCACCAGGGTAATTATTACTTCGACAACCCGTGCACTTGCGGTACACACACGCAAGGGGTGTGTCATCTAGCATCGAAAGCATTCCCTAAGTGGCTCACTCACCAACAAAGGAAGAAGTTTTTGCTGATGATAAACGCCTAAACATACTTATTTTCTATGTATTCGGGTGTATGTATTGCGTATTTTTATATGAGTTGACGCCGTTTTTGGTCTGAATTGGTTTCTTTCGTGTTACAGGTACCAATGTGACCCCTTCGAGCTCGTTGATAGAATTTGAGAAGGAATCGGCAACAAAACACTGTTTTTGAGCGCGGGGGGGGGGGGGTATTGTAGTAAATCACTGTAGCAACAACTGTAGCAGGAAAGCTTTGGCGAAATGGCTAAGTCTGGAGGTTCATGTGGGCTACCATGTGGGCACTTCAGAGGCCGCATACGGTACTATAGCAGCTTTACTGTAGCACCACTGTAGTAACTTACGCGATTTCGGGATTTCTCTGGAATTTTCTCTCCTCGCATGGGGGGGCGCATAACTCGCTGGATCATGTTTTTAAGGGTTTTTAGTCCATTTTGAGAGGGGGGAACCCTAGGTCTTGAGAGAGTTTGACTTCACCATCTTCTTTGGGAGCTTGAGGTCGGGTTTTGGAGGCAATCCTTGAGGAGAGGACGACGGGGAGAGCACGACACGATGAATCCATGCATCCGATTTGCATTTGAGAGGAAGATTGACAAAGGAAGCCACTTCTTAGGTGGCGTGCTTGGAAGCGTCATTCGGCCTTGATCTTTTGAGGGAGTGTTTTCATTATGCATTTGGTTGTTTTTATGTATTTTCTTGTCTACTTTGAGATCATGAGCAACTAAACCCCAAGGTCACCGGATGTAGGTGAACCTTGGGGGTGAACTTGTGTATTTTGGATGCTTGTTCTAGTTTTATGTATTTGGTGTGGTTTGTGATCCTTGTTTGGTGATTCTTGAATGACTTGGTATGTATGAGAACTCTATGTATCAATTCCTAGACAATACTAGGTTGCATGACCATTGCCCTAGTGTTAGGCTCACCAAGCTTGGAAGGGAATACACATACAAATACGCCGTAACCATTGGGTATTTGTACCCCTCCAATTGTTAGGGTTGTCCTTGGTTGTGTCTTAACCCTAGCTCGGGGAAATCCACTAAACCCATTGCGATCGTACTAGGATTTGGGTGGAAGCAATTCCGTATTCCAATACTCGTACCGGATTAGGGACCAACACCGTGACCATCGGGTTGGTCTAACTTAGGGTTTCTCGGTCCAAACCACCCACGTGCATGCTAGTTAGGGCATCCTTAGCACTTTAGTAACCCCCGAGGGAATCCTCATCCGTGACCATTCCCTCGTCTTGATTTTTCCCTCCGTATTTATACTTACTATTTGCATGCTCTTTGCTTTAGTAGATTATTTGTAGTTCTTCTTCCAAGTGATTGACTAGGTCGGACAACATTGTGATAAGGAAGTAAGAATAGCTTCTCAGGCCATTGGGAATACGACCCCATCGTGCTCGCACGAGGGGTATTACTTGGTGACCCCATGCACTTACGAGTGAGCGATTCAAACTCATATTCACCAGCTGACCTGAAGTACTATATTTCAGAGGATCCTCATTTATTCAGGGTCTGCTCTAAACAAATTGTCAGAAGCTATGTTTCACTGGGGGAAGGGAAAGATATCTTGAAGCATTGCCATTTTGGGTCGACAGGTGGTCACTATAGTGGGAACCGAACATCTAGGAAGGCCCTTGATGGAGGGTTTTATCGGCCGACTATGTTCAAAGATGCACAAACATTGGTGCAACATTATGACGGGTGCCAAAGAACGGGTAATATCTCAAAAAGAGAGGAAATGCCTCAATCACCGAATCAAGCATACAAAGTATTTGATGTTTGGGGAATCGATTTCATAGGACCATTCCTTAGCTCCCAGGGAAACAAATATATCCTAGTAGCAGTGGACTATGTCTCCAAGTGGGTGGAAGCACAGGCCTTCAGTTGTGTGATGCACGAGTTGTTGTGAAATTTCTAAAAAAAATTATTTTCCCAGTTCGGAACACCAAGGACAATCATTAGTGACAGGGGCACTCATTTCTGCAACTCTCAGTTTGAGAAGGTTTTGAAATGATGCAGTGTATCTCATAGAATCTCGACTGCTTATCACCCGCAAACCAGTGGTCAAGTTGAGGTATCAAATAGGGAATTGAAGCGCATTCTGGAGAAAACAATTAGCCATCATAGGAGGGATTGGGCCGATTAGCTTGATGATGCACTTTAGGCGTATAGGATGGCATATAGGACGCCTATAGGGACAATGTCCCATCGATTGGTGTACAGAAAAACATGTCACTTGCCGGTTGAACTAGAGCACAAAGCTTACTGGGCCATAAAGCAACTCAATTTTGATCCCCATTTATGTGGTTGCAAGCACAAACTCCAATTAAATAAGTTAGAGGAATTGCAATCCTTGGCTTATGACACATCGATGAGATATAAGGAGAGCATGAAGGAATATCATGATCGGCATATTAAACAAGCCAAGTGTTTCCAGCCCGGGGAGCAATTGTTACTATTCAATGCAAGATTGAAATTATTCACCGGCAAGTTAAAATCACGATGGCATGGCCCCGACACCGTGACTCATGTGTTTCCTCATGGCGCCGTCGAGATATCTCATCCACAAAAGGGAACCTTTAAAGTCAATGGTTACCAGTTGAAGCATTATTTTTTGGGTAACAACACTTTACAAAAGAATGGAGGTAATTCGACCCACTTTGACCCACCATGATGACAAGGTAAGACACGTCGAGCTAAAGACATTAAACAAGCGCTCCTTAGGAGGCAACCCAAGCATTTAAATTCCTTACAAGTGTGTTTTCATATTTTTAGTTTGTGTGTTTGTATGTTTTTGTATTTTTATAGTGCTTAATGCTTTTTGTTCTTTAGATTTCAAGAGTGTTGTTGTGGTTGTTTAGCCGTTTTTCTTAATTTTTTTTACTATGTTCTCGGCGCATCAAACTTCATGTTCTTGATGTTTATAAGTGAATTCGGCTTTGTTTTATGTGGTTTTTGGGTGTTTGGATGAGTATTTTATGAAAAAATTGGAAATTGCCCATTTGTTGATCGTATCTGAGCTCGGGATGTCATCCAGAAAGTCATGCGACCATTTATGCTGCCACATGAGTGCTTTGGATGCCATCCAGAGAGTCATGCGGGCATCCATACGCCCGCATGAATGCCCGCATGGATGGCTGAGTCTCTTATGGCTCTTGATAACTTCAAAAATTCACTATTCACTGATTTTCCTATCTTTTTCTCCTCTTTTTCTCTTCACTTTTCCACTGTTTTTCTTCATTCTTTTTGCACCAAAACGTTCTCCTCATCCTAAAAAACAAATTTTTGGAAGATTTTCAAGGTTTTATCAAGGTTTTTGCTGATTTTCAATTCATCTTCTTCAAGGTGCCCTAACACAAGGTTAGCTTCCTATCTCACTCATTCTTGGGGTTTTTCTTGTTTAAATGGATGGAAAATTTTGTGGAACTTATTGTGAATGCTTCTTGTGAATGTTTGTCTTGAATTGAAAGCTTTGTAAACTTGGATTGCTACTTTTACAAGAAGAGACTCTTGCCAAATTTTCCCGGCATTACTGTAGCAATAATAAGTTTTCAGCCCATTAAATTCATTGAGCATTCTTTTGATATATTTTTTGTTTAATGGTGCTTGTATTGTCTTGTAGGGATGCCAACCAAGCATGTAGCTTCTAAGCGAGCCCGGAGAAGCTCTCAACCACCCGTTTACAAGCCAAAATTTACAAATAAAGTCCACAAGACACATTATGCTTCATTGTCGATGAAAGGGGTTCGGCATCGTTCGAAGGCTTGATTTGGAAAGTTTGAAAGATGTGGGGCTTAAACACTACCTTAATTGCCATGACCATGCCCATGGCGTCATCACTCACACCGGAGCCTTAGACTCATGACACGGATTTTTATTTTTATTTTCATGTTGCTTGTACTTTGTTTGTGTGCACTTAGACTTATTTTGATGTATGTTTAGGGTTCTGGACCTACTTAACTATTTTTATCTATTTTGGATTTTGTTTGCTCGCTTCTCCTTATTTATTTTTCGAGTTGTGATGCATTTCCTATTGTTTTCAGGACTAATCATTGAGGATGATTCACACTCCTTGGACCCAGTGACTTATCCTTGTCTGTGTTCACCTTGGATTCACTGCATCAACTAATTGAGGAAGTCTCTTTGCTCCATCTCCTTATTTTTACTACATACCTGTCACCCTGTTCTGCTTATTTATGTACATTAGGGGCAATGTATGATTTTAGGTGGGGATGGAGTGCTTTGCCTTTATTGCATGCTTGTTTTACCTATGATAGCAATGATACTTAGTTAAGAACTTCGTAGCATGAAGGACTAATAGTTGTGAGTTGTATTTCATTTTTGTGCCTGAATGATGTCCTACTTTATCTTTAGTGCATTGATAGACTTTTGCACATATACTTCCACCTTATACATTCCAACTACCCATTATAATGTTTTTGACATTAAATTGTTAAAGTCTACTTTCAATGCCCCTTTAAGAGCTTTGAGGTCCTGTGTTGTCTTCTTTGGCCTTAAGTGAGATTGTTTAACAGGTTTTATGTTAGGGGATACGAGATACTTGTTTATGAAAAAAAAAAGTGGAGTCAATGATAGTATTCCTTTGCTATTTATGTATGAATGCGTCTATGTAGACTGTAATTGAGTAGGTTGGGTGGCTCTTGTGCCTAATTGATAAATGCCTAAACATACGTATTTTCTATGTATTCGGGCGTATGTATTGCGTATTTTTCTATGAGTTGACGCCCGTTTTTGGTCTGAATTGGTTTCTTTCGTGTTACAGGTACCAATGAGACCCCTTTGAGCTCGTCAACAGAATTTTAGAAGAAATCGGCATCGAAAACACTGTTGCTGAGCCCGGGGGACACTGTAGCAATCATTGTACCAATTGCTGTAGCACAAAAACTTGAAGAACTTGGTCAGGAGATTCATGCGGGTTACCATGCGGGTGCTGTTGAGGCCGCATACGGTACTGTAGCAGTTCTACTGTATCGGTTTTACTGTAGCATTTACGCGACTTTCGGGACTTCTCAGAAATTTTCTCTCCCCGCATGCGGGGCCGCATGGGAGGCCCCATAACTCACTGGAATTGGTTTTTAAGGGTTTTTGGAGATAATTTTGAGGGGAGAACCGAGGTCTTGGGGATAGCTTGACTTCACCACCTTCTTTGGGAGCTCGAGGCCGGGTTTTGGAGGCGATTCTTGAGGAGAGGACGACGGGGAGAGCACAATACGACGAGTCCACACCCTCGATTCACATTTGAGAGAAAGATTGACAAAGGAAGCCACTCCTTGGGTGGCGTCCTTGGAAGCGTCATTCGGCCTTGATCTTTTGAGGGAGTGTTCTTGTGATGCTTTTGGTTGTTTTCATGTATTTTCTTACTTGTTTTGTGACCATGAGTAACTAAACCCCAAGGTCACCGGATGTAGGTGAACCTTGGGGGTGAACTTGTGTATTTTGGATGCTTTTCCGAGTTTTATGCATTTGACTTGGTTTGTGATCCTTGTTTGGTGGTTCTTGATTGCCTTGATGTGTATGAGAACTCTATATATCAATTCCTAAACAATGCTAGGTTGCATGACTATTGCCCTAGTATTAGGCTCACCAAGCTTGGAAGGGAATACATGTACGAATACGCCGTGACCATCGGGTATTTGTACCCCTCCAATTGTTAGGGTTGTCCTTGATTGTGTTTCAACCCTAGCTTGGCGAAATCCATTAAACCCATTGCAATCGTACAAGGATTTGGGCGGAAGCAATTCCGTATTCCAATACACATATCGGATTAGGGACCAACACCGTGACCATCGGGTTGGTCTAATTTAGGTTTTCCCTGTCCAAACCACCCACGTGCATGCTAGTTAGGGCATTCTTAACACTTTAGTAACCCCCGAGGGAATCCTCATCCGTGACCACTTCCTTACCTTGATACTTTCCTCCGTATTTATACTTTCCATTTGCATGTTCTTTGCTTTAGTAGGTTATTTTTAGTTCTTCTTCCAAGTAATTGATTAGGTTAAACAGCATTGTAATAAGGAAGTAAGAATAAATTCTCGGGCCCCTGGGAATACGACCCCCTCGTGTTCGCGCGAGGGGTATTACTTGGCGACCCCGTGCACTTGCGGGTGAGCGATTCAAACGCGTACCACTAATCAGTATGTGCACCCTTTTGAAAGATTTTTGTGCAGTCTATGTTAGTCAGACTCAGCAAAAAAAAAAGAATAAACTATGTATATATGGAAGTAAAGAATAAAATATCTTGTCTGTATCCCTTGGAACCTGTTGCACAGCCACATGAGAGCCAAAGTTTTATTAGGACCCGAAGGACTCTTAACTGGGTATTGAGTGTGTCTTTAACATATTAATGCCGACTTCATTGTGTGTGGACTGATTGGACACCTTTGGGTGATCCATGGTATGGAGGTTAAGGTTGGAAGTCAGCACACACTCAGTGGTGCACTTTAGATAAAACAGGACTATCCTTACCCGGTTGCCAATGAAACAACTCACTATCTATTTTTCCTTCTACCTATGCTTGTGGAGTTCTCTACTGTTGAGCATGAGGTCGTACATTTAGTTGCTTATCTTCTTGCCCCTATTCTTCATGTTTTTTTGCTTGGGGACAAGCAAACGCTTAGGTGTGGGGATGTTTGATAAACGCCTAATTGTATGTATTATTGATAAGTGCTTGATTATACATGTTTTACCGACTTGTTTTACATACATTGAGCATCATTTTACCATTGATTATGTCTCATAAAGTGTATTTTGGTGTTCTTTTATGCAATCAGGTTGTGGAAGCGTTAAAGGAGGAAAAGGAAGCAAAGATGAGTTATAAAGACGTATTGTTGGGAGTTTTTGTACAACACAAGTGTCAAGGCACAAGAGGGGATCATGCACATGAGGGTGTGTGCCAACTTCCTGAAGAATTCAAGATAATTTGTGTGATGGAAGGGCACAAAGGCAGTCACACCTTCATGTCCCAACTTGTGTGAAGATAGTTAAAGCTCTCAAAGGATGATTCGAAGAAGGAGAAGTCTTATAACTCACCACATGGGCGTGTGCCCGACCATGTGGCCTCAAGATGAGAGAGTTTGGATCATGGTTATGAAGAGTACTGTAGCAAAAACACTGTTTATTTCACTGCAGCAGTACTGTAGCGGAATTACTGTTCACGCGACCGCGTCAAAATCCCACGCGACCGCGTGGGAATTCTGCAGCCCACGCGATCGCGTGGGATCTCACGCGGTCGCGTGAAGACACGTGACTGGCGCGATTCAGACTTATAAATAGGCCGTTTCGTCGATTCTTTTGATATCTTTGGTGTGCCTTTTGAGAGGGGAAGCGGCTAGGGTTTGAGGAGGAGGTCTTTGCCGAATTGGAGGGCCGTTCTTCACCAACTTTGATAGTTCTTTCCTCCGTCATAGCATCGAGGGAGTCATTGGCAACCTAGCTTCGGAGAAGGATCCTTCAAGACGTTGAGCGACCCATCAAGGCCATCATCACGAATTCAAGGGGGTTTATTTCCATGGTTTACATTGCTTTTCATTGTGTTATGTTTTGCTTTGTAATAAGCCCCATGGAGGGCTAAACCCTAGTAGATACTTGGGCATGTGAACCCTAGGTTTCGATTCATGTATTGACTTTCTTTATGCTTTCTTTTAAATCCGAGTTTATTTGAGTTTCAATCTTGTTTTATCATTGCTTGCATGCCTTATTGATTCGTATGGTTGTTTGGTATGCTTGATTTGTTGCCTTGGTGAGAGAGAGGTCTCCATTAGGGTTAGAACATATGAGATTGAAGAGGGTTAAGAGGGTGAGTCATGAGATAGTGGAGCGTCCCCTTTCCCTTCCGATTAAGTGTTTCCTATCTCCGTATTCCCTAAGATCTATGCAACCATATTTGGTGTGAGGTGTGAGTTTGAGAGATTTCTCCGCCGGGACCTTGTAGGAGGTTAGGGATCTTCCGCCTAGAAGTAGATTTAGATCTAATTTTAGGAATCGGTTTCACTTTTAGGTATCCCTAAAGCTTATTGCGGTCATATGGGGTGTGAGGTGTTGAGATTGAGCGATTTCTCCACCGGGACCTTGTAGGGGACTAGTATCGGTGGCCTGGAAGCAGGGACCAATTATTCTTGGATTACCTCGACTCATAGAACTCGGTTTAGAAGCATTTAGTTAGTCTTGCACTTCATGATAGAGCCTAGGGGGAGCATTGCCTGGGTATCTCATCTTCATTGATTGAGATCTCCCTTTATTTACCTTTTGCCTATTCATCACTTGTATTAATTTCTATGCACACTAGATCACCACAAAATCACATTGGTCATTAGGCTAGATTGCAGAGAAGAAGTTAGTACTAGTAGCCCTGTTCCCTGTGGATTCGACTACCCTACTCACCAGGGTAATTATTACTTCGACAACCCGTGCACTTGCGGTACACACACGCAAAGGGGTGTGTCAATTATTTATGTATGTTTGCGTATAAATCGAGTATTTTTATATATGTGGATGCCTATTTTTGGTCTATATTGGTTTATTTCATGTTATAGGTACAAAAGATACCATGGAGGACTCGACAACGAGATTTTAGAAGAAATCGGCAGGAAAAAGACAATTTTCGAACCCGGTACTTTAGCAGCACTGTAGCATGAAAACTTGGAGAAATGGCTATGTCTAAAACTCCATGCGGGCACATAAATAGCCACATACAGTACTGTAGAAGAGTACTGCAGCAACATTACTGTAGCACTCCACTGCAGCAATTTACACAAAATTCGGGGAGCTACAGTGCCCGTATACTTATCGCATGGCATCCAGAGGATAGCTTTTTAAGGGTTTGGTGTTCATTTTCTTGGGAGAGAAAGCCCTAGTTCTTGAGCCTACTTGCCACCACCTTCAAATCTGAGCTAGGAGCAGCTGTTGGTGGCCATTTCCGGAGAGAGAACGACGAGGAGAGTGACATACGACGAGATCCACCTTCTTGAACCACACTTGAGAGGAAGATTGACATGGGAAGCTGATAAGTGCTTGAGTATACATGTTTTATCTACTTGTTTTACATACATTGAGCATCATTTTACCATGGATTATGTCTCATAAACTGTATTTTGGTATTCTTTTATGCAATTAGGTTGTGGAAGTGTTAAAGGAGGAAAAGGAAGCAAAGATGGGTAATAAAGACGTATTGTTGGGAGCTTTTGTACAACACAAGTGTCAAGGCACAAGAGGGGATCATGCACATGAGGGTGTGTGCCAACTTCCTGAAGAATTCAATATGATTTGTGTGATGGAAAGGCACAAAGGCAATCATACCTTCATGTCCCAACTTGTGTGAAGATAGCTAAAGCTTTCAAATGATGGTTCGATGGAGGAGAAGTCTTATAACTCACCACATGGACGTGTGCCCGACCATGTGGCCTCAAGATAAGAGAGTTTGGATCGCGTTTTATGAAGAGTACTGTAACAAAACACTATTCATTTCACTGTATCAGAAGTTACTGTTCACGCGACCGCGTCAAAATCCCACATGACCGCGTGGGAATTCTGCAGCCCACGCGACCGCGTGGGATCTCACGTGGTCGCGTGAAGACACGTGACTGGCACGTTTTCAGATTTATAAATACCCCGATTTGCCGATTTTTAAAGGACTTTCTGCGCACGTTTGAAGAAGGAGCGGCTAGGGTTTCAAGGACGAGGTCTTTGGCGATATTGGGAGTCGTTCTTCACCAACTTCGATAGATCTTTCGACGAGATAGCATCGGGGAGCTATTGGCGACCTAGCTTCGGAGAAAGTTCCTTCGAGACGTTGAACGATTCATCAGGGCCATCATCACGAATTCAAGGGGGTTTACTTTCATGGATTACATTTCTTTTTACTTCATTATCTTTTGCTTTGTAATAAGCCCCATGGAGGGCTAAACACTAGTAGATACTTGGGCATGTGAACCTTAGGTTTCGATTCATGTATTGACTTTCTTTATGCTTTCTTTTAATTCCTAGTTTATTTGAGTTTTAATTTTGTTTAATCATTGCTTGCATGCCTTATTGATTCGTATGGTTGTTTGGTATGCTTGATTTGTTTCCTTGGTGAGAGGGAGATCTCCATTAGGGATTAGAACACACAAGGTTAAAGAGGGTTGAGAGGGTGAGTCTTGAGATAGAGGAGTGTCCCCTTTCCCTTCCGATTGAGTGTTTCCTATCTCCGTATTCCCTAAGTTTTACGCAACCATATGGGGTGTGAGGTGTGAGATTGATAGATTTCTCCGCCAGGACCTTTGTAGGGGGTTAGGGATCTTTCTCCTAGTAGTAGGGTTAGATCTAATTTTAGGAATCGGTTTCACTCTTAGGTTTCCCTAAAACTCATTGCGGTCATATGGGGTGTGAGGTGTTGAGATTGAGCGATTTCTCCGCCGGGACCTTGTAGGGGACTAGTATCGGTGGCCTGGAAGCAGGGATCGATTGTTCATGGATTACCTCGACTCATAGAATTCGGTTGAGAAGCATTTAGTTAGTCTTGCACTTCATGATAGAACCTAGGGGGATCATTGCCCGGGTATCTCATCTTCATTGATAGAGATCTCCTTTACCTTTCCCTTTTACTTGCTTCCTTTCTTGCAATTTTCTTATTTTACACATTACATCCATTGCTTCATATTATTGATTTGACTAAATAACTGAGAATCAGTCATTACTAGTACTTCCGTTCCCTGTGGATTCGACTACCCACTCACCGGGGTAATTATTACTTCGACAACCCGTGCACTTACGGTACATACACGCAAGGGATGTGTCAAGTTTTTGGCGCCGTTGCCGGGGAGCGGGATATTAGGAACGCTAGGACTTGGTTACTTTAGTCATTCATCTTTTTATTTCTTTTCTATTCCATATTTCTTTCTTTCTTTCATCATTCTCATTACTTCTTTTCTTGTTTCTTTCTACAGGTTATGACCCGAAGAAATCCTTCGACATTCGTTGAAGAAGATCCTGAAATTGAGCATAGATTGCGTAGAAAAGGCAAGGAATCTGCAGTGGCACAGAATTTTCCTGCAGAAATAGAAATCGAAGAATCTGAAAACATGGCAAAACAAGCAAGGCAGCAGAGAACACTTTCAGATTTTGTTCGTCGTACGATTCGTGGTTCACAATCAAGCATCGTTAGGCCACCAGTCGCTGCCCAGAATTTTGAGTTGAAGCCGGGCTTCATTCAAATGCTTCAACAGTCCGCACAGTTTAATGGATTAACCGATGAAGATCCGAATAGTCATATCGAAAGTTTCCTTGAAGTGTGCGGCATGCTGAAAATTAATGGGGTTTCGGATGATGCAATTCGCTTGAGGGCTTTTCCGTTCTCATTAAAAGGAAAAGCCAAACAGTGGCTCCATTCTTTCCCAAGAGCTTCCATCACAACATGGAATGAGATGGTCGAAGCTTTCCTTGCAAGATACTTTCCACCAGGTAAATCGGCAAAGCTTTGAAATGAGATATCCTCTTATGTTCAGATTGAGTTAGAATCATTGTTTGAAACATGGGAGCGATTTAAGGACCTCTTGCGGAAGTGTCCTCAACACGGGTTCCCCGAATGGATGATTATTCACACATTTTACAACAGGTTGGACCCGGGCACCAAACAGTTAGTTGATGCCGCTGCGGGAGGAACATTGGGAAACAAGACTCTAGAAGAGGCCCGACAACTAATCGAAGAAATGGCACTTAATAGTTATCAATGGAATGCAAGAGAGAAGAAGAAAGTGGTCGGGATTCATAAAATTGACGCAGTTACGTCATTGGCAGCCCAAGTTAAGGCTATGAGCAAGAAATTGGATACTTTAGCTTCTTCAAGAGTTGCCGCAGTTACTAGTTGCGATGGTTGTGGGGGGTTCACATATGCCACCTGATTGTCCTATCTCAATTACTACTTCAGCCCCAATTGAACAAGTTGATTTTGTGGGTAATTTGGGGAGAGGACAAGGTAATCCTTTTAGCAACACTTACAACCAAGGGTGGAGAAACCACCCCAACCTCTCATGGAGTAATTAAGGGCAGCAAAGGCCTGTTGTCCCACCAGGATTTCAGCAACCACCTCCGATTCCGGAGAGAGTTTCAGAATTAGAGAAGCTTTTGTCAAAGTTCATTCAATCAACCGACACAAGATTTCAGAATATTGAGGCAACACTCCGAAATCACACTGCTTCGTTACATAATTTGGAGAATCAAGTAGGACAAATAGCGAAGTCATTAGTGGAGAGACCTCAAGGAAGCTTGCCAAGTAACACCGAGACAAATCCAAGAGAGCATGTAAAGGCGATCACTTTGAGGAGTGGTCGGGAGCTCCAAGAAAAGCTCACTGCTGAGAAGAATTCTGAAATTCCTCACAAATTAACCCCCACTGGGAAGACAGCTGAAAATCCTCAAGAAAAGCCGATGAGTAAGGTGCATGACAAGGAGAAGGGGGCAGCTATACCATCCTCATCATTTGCTCCAAGAATTCCTTATCCGGCGCGTTTGAAGAAAGATCAAACTGATGAACAAAACAGAAAATTTCTGGATCTATTTAAGCAACTACACATCAATATACCTTTTGTTGAGGCATTGTCGCAAATGCCTAGGTATGCAAAGTTCTTGAAGGATCTGTTGACCAACAAGAGAAAAATGGAAGAGAGTGTGGCTGTGGTCTTAGAAGGAAATTGCTCGGCATTGCTTCAAAAGAATTTGCCAAACAAGATGAAAGATCCGGGAAGTTTCATCATACCATGTGTGATTGGAGGTTTGGGGGAAGAAAAAGCATTGGCCGATTCGGGGGCTAGTATTGACGTTATGCCATACACTTTATTTCAGAAATTGGGGTTGGGAGAGCCAAGGCCAACCCGCATGACGTTACAATTAGCCGATCGTTCTATTCGTCATCCTAGAGGTATAATTGAAGATGTTTTGGTAAAGGTTGACAAATATATTTTTCCTGCAGATTTCGTGGTGCTCGATGTGGATGAAGACGTGGAGGTTCCATTAATTTTGGGAAAACCATTTCTACGAACCTCCAAGGCGCTCATCGACATGGATGGAGGCGAGATGACACTTCGAGTTGGAGAAGAAAAGATCACATACCGCCTCGCCGAAGCAATGAAGCATTCTCTAGACTTTGATGATTCATGTTATTTTTTAGATGTTAATGATGAGATTGCTAATGAGTATTTGCAGGAAATAGTACACCCGGACCCATATGAAGAATGGCCGGTTATTGAGGAGGAGAAACTTCATATTCAAGCACCAAGCCTTTTCAAAGATCAATCGGAAGGAGGGGTGCTTAAACAGATTTTCCGTCGTGTCAAGAGAGTGAGGCATCGGTATAGGAAGCGTTCATGTGCAGCTGGAGACAAGCACACAGAAGAAAAGAATCATACTTCCTCAATTGGTAACATATTTGAGCAATTTTTCTTAAACATGAAACAATTCTGTCCCTCATGCGTGCAGGTTGCGAAAAAAGAAATTCTCCATTTATATGAACCACCATGAGGTAAGAACAGGTACGTCAAGCTTAGTAACATTAAACAAGCGCTCCTTGGGAGGCAACCCAAGTTTTTACTTGTTTTCTAGTTTAGTTTTTAAATTCTGCAGTAATAAATTCATGAGTGTGCGTTTTGATGAAATTTTTCATGGTGCTGAGTTTTCATGAACAATTTTTGGTGATTATAAGTGTTTTTCACATGTTGGGCATGATTCGGGTTTTCATTAATGATAATTGTTGAAGAAATGGGCTAATTTCGAAGTTTAGAGAGCCGCGTGGACAGTCTGCAGAAATTCTGCAGCTCACGTGGTCGCGTGAGATTCTCACGCGACTGTGTACAGTACCCACGCGGGGGTGTGCAATTTCCACACCCCCATGTGGCTTATATATGACTTGAAGGGTTACTATTCATCATCCTTGACCTTGAAACTCTTCATTTCCTCATATTTTCCTCTCCAAACTTCTCATCCATAAGGTTCCAAATCCATTTTTCTTCAACTCTTTGGGGATTCAAAAAAGTTTTGCCGGCATTTGCATCAAGTTTCATACATTGATTCGCATTGGTAAAGTCTCTCTCCTTTTCTTTCATGACCTAGTTTCCGATTTTCATTTCCATGGTGTTCTCTAATTTCTTAGACTTTATTTTGCATGGTTAAATGTTGTGAAAACACTTAGAGAACTTAGATTTAAGTTGTAGAGGGTTGTTGGAGGTCATCCATGGCCAAAGGCCACGGATGACCGCCCATGCGCGCGCGTGGCCGAGCCACGCGGCCGCGTGGGCCGGCCAACAGTCCACGAGATCGCGTGGACCAGCCCACGCGACCGCGTGGGCTGGCGCTGGCCACAAGCAGCCAGCCACGCGGTCGCGTGGCTGGGATCACGCGGTCGTGTGGCCCTCAGCCGAGACCCAAGCCTCTGTCTGCGACCACGCGACCGCGCGACCGCGTGGGGCAAGCCACGCGACCGCGTGGCCCGCCGTGGGTGACAAACAAGCACCCACGCGACCGCGTGGATGATCCACGCGGTCGCGTGGGTCTTCTGCTATGCAACCACGCGCCCACGCAGGCGCGTGAGCATTTCAAGCGCCCACGTGGGCTGGGAACACATTAAGTCTTGCTATTTTAACACTTTTGCACGCAGGTTTTTCCCTGCACTCATAAAAATTATGCTGAACTGATTTATTTTGTGTTTTGTTGCAGGTATGGCACCTAGGACAAAGAGAGTAGCCCATAAACGACCTCGTCAAGACATGGAGCCGACACCACCACCTGAGGTTGATTTTGTTGATCTTACACATAGGCAGAGGTTCGAGCGTCTGCAGAGACTTAAGATTGGACAGTCCCGTTACATTTGTTTTGAGACACTTGGCGCAGTTGGCCTTACAGAGGAGGTTCGAGGACTGATACAGGTTGGGGGTTGGGACCGACTCCTGTCTATTTATGAGCCTGTCCGACGAGATATCACTTTGGAGGTGTTGTCGACGTTTTTTTTTTACCGTGAGCGACCAGATGCGAGTTTTGATGCGGAGAATGTCATTCGATTCAGGGCTTTCGGTCAGTTTCACGGGATGTCACTGACGCAGTTTGCGACATTGCTTGGACTATATGATCAGGATTATGTGGACACATTGGAGTACCGGGAGCTTTTGACTGACTTCCCTTCGGACATTACACCGAGCCAGGTTTTCCACGATTTATGCGGAGGTGCTCGGTATGTCCCAGGTCAGTCAAAGGGTTCTTCTCTTGTACATAACGCACATAGGTATGTCCATGTTGTGCTCAGCAGGTCGATCACTGGACGGGGAGATGGTACAGGTGCACTTAGCCGTGCAGATCTACTCTACCTGTACTCCATGACTCAGCGAGTGCCCATACATCTTGGATTTGTCATCGCAGACTTCTTTCGCCATCAGAGTCAGTATTTACGCATTGGCGCGCTATTCGTGGGACCGTATATTACTCGACTCATGTTCCAGATGCAGCTCATGCGTTCATTGAGAGGCGAGGAGAGAGTTAGTAGTCCGTCACCTTTGGGCCTAGTCACTCTCCGATTGATGGGAGTAGTGCGACGTACAGGATCAGGTGGATATGCATTGGTAGAGATGTCATCCGACGATGACGAGTCCGCTGGGGCTCCAGACGCACCACCTCCCGCAGAGCCCACAGCTACTCCAGCAGCACCGACTTCATCAGCTGATCCTGGCACATCTTCAGATCGAGTACACGAGTGACTGGCTCGACTCGAAGCCACCATCACCACCATCCTCGAGAACCAGGCGCGGATCATGCAGCGCCTTGACCAGATTCAGCAGACTCTAGACGCGGATTATGCGACACCAGCAGCACCAGACGTCGATGCTTGAGGCATTTTCACTCATGGGATTTTCTTTTAGTTTTCGCTTTTCATTTTACTTGCATTATCTTATTTTGTGGACTTGTTTACTCAGAAAGGTTTTGCCTTCTGAGAGTTATTTTCATATTTTAGCTTTTGTTGCGAGTTTATGTTTCAGTGTTATATCTTTAAGAACTCGTGTATTTTTATATTTTATTGAGCTTCACTGAACCCCTTGTATCCGTGCAGATGGCCTTGAGAGTGATGACGATGATGTTTTTTTTGTCACGCACATGACCATGTGACTTGGTCGTGTGAGCTTCACAACCCGTGGAACAATAACACGCCCTCGAGAGAGCTTCACCAATCGATCACTAAGGAGTTCAGGGGAGTGTTGTTTTATTTGCATTTCCACCCACATCATGCTTTTATTGATTATATTTTTATTGTGCTTACATGTGTACATTGAGGACAATGTACATCTTAAGTGTGGGGGAGGGTTCACCTTATACATGGCCTTTACTTGAGTTTTAATAATCATGCTCATATTGCCCATGAAGGTTCACCTTAGGGTTGAGAGTTTAATTCTTAGTTTTTGGAGGTTGTAAACATTAGGTTTTATCATGCTCTAGTTTTTTATCCAATTTTCTTGAAATTTTTGTCCGATTGCTCTTTAATGCACTTCTCTCACTCATTAAACCTAAGGAAATTTACTCTAGTTCATTGTTGCGGGATTTTATAGTGTTAGTTTTATTCGAATTAAAAAAAAAACCAGAAAATTCAGAATTTTAGTTTTGTTTGTATATAGGCGGTGGAAAGAGCTACCACCTATGTTGTATGAAGCTACTCTCATAAGTCGGATACTTGTTATGCCCTAATGAGAGAAAGAGCTATCTCATAGGATGCGTGAAAGCTATCACCTTCGGTAGAAAGAGCTACCACCTCGATAGTGTGAAAGCCACTCGGGATGCATCTCAAGAAAGGGCTACCTTAGAGAATGTGTGAAGCTACTACCTATTTTTTTTTTTATCGTTTTTAAATAAGTCCCTGATAAATGTCTAAATGTATGTATTTTATACGTACGCATGCGCATGCTTCTCGTATTTTGTTGATGAATCGATGCCCTTTTAGGTCTAAATTGCTTTATTTTGTGTTTCAGGTACAAAAGAAGCCTAGGTGAGCTCAACGACGCAATTTGAGAAGAAATTGACACTGAAATCATCGTTTCGGGTTCCCTGGCACTGTAGCAACACTGTAGCAGCCTGAAGCACGAAGATTTGAAGAAAATTCTAAGTCTGGGAATCCTCACGGGCAAGCTCCAGGCCGTGAGGTCATCCACGAGCAGTTCACTGTAGTACTTTACTGTAGCAGTTTTACTGTAACAGTTACTGTGCAAAATCACATCTTTGCGGTTTCTTGCAGCCCCTATTACAGGCTCCCTCATGGGCCATATATGGACCGCGAGGCCACCCGTGAGCTTGCCCGAACTCATTATTTAAAGGGGCTCTACTTGGGTTTTGAGGGGGTATCTTGGAGTTCTTCTTAGGGCCTCTCACCACCACCTTCGAATTGAGGAAGAAGAAGCTCTTGGAGGGCGATCTAGGCAAGGATTTGGCGAGGAGAGCAAGGTTTTGGGAAGATCCTTCATCCTAGGGCTTTCATTTGGAGGTTGAAGACTAGGGAAGCCACCCCTTGGAGTGGCGTCTTTGGAACTTCACCGGCCTTCATCCTTTGAGGGAGTCCTTCTCATGCCTTTGTCGTGTGTTTCCATGCATTTATTGTTGTATTTAGTGAACATGAGCACTTAAACCCCAAGGTCACCGGATGTGGGTGAACCTTGGGGGTGAACTTGTGATGTTTTGGATGATCTTGTTCTATACATTGTTTGTGGCTTGTTTGTGATCCATTGTTTGGTGTTTTACATGCTTGGTATGTATGAGAACTCTATGTATCAAAAGACTTAGGAAATGCTAGGTTGCATGACCATTGCCCTAGTGTTAGACTCACCAAACTTGGAAGGGAAATACGTATAAATACGCCGTGACCATCGGGTATTTGTACCCCTCCACTCCTAGGGTTGAGTACTCTTTTGTATTGTAACCCTAGTTTGAGAAAACCACTTCACCCTTTGCAATCGTAGGGGAAAGCTTGGGCGGTATACGTACCGTATCCAATACCCGTACCGGATTAGGGGTCGACATCCGTGACCATCGGGTTGACCTAGTCTAGGGATTTCTCGGTCCAATTAGCCACTTGCATGTTAGTCCAAGCCTTCCTACTCACTTTAGTAGCCCCTAAGGGAATCCTCATCCGTGACCACTCCTAGCCCTATTTCTACCCCGTATCTTGCCCTCGTATGTTTGCTTTGATTATTTACTTCTTTAACTTCTTTGCATCATATTCACTCTTTTGAATCATATCGGCCAAACAATATTGTAATAAGGAAGTAAGGGTAGCTTCTCGGGCCCCAGGGAATACGACCCCTGTGTCACGCACAGGGTATTACTTGACGACCCGTGCACTTGCGGGATAGTAACTCATCAAGTTTTTGGCGCCGTTGCCTGGGACCCCACGAGAAATATCCGGAAAACTTTGCGCGTGTTGATTTGATCATTTTCTTGTTCCATGTTTTGTTTTCTTTTGTATATAGACTGATCACTTCTAATCCTTATCTTCTTTATCTTCTTTATCTTCTTACTTCATTCATTTTAGTTGTATTTATATTTCCCCTTTGTGTCTCACTATGCTTCCATCTAGTGATCGGACTAATTGCATGTTTTCACAGGAGCCTTACCCGTGCTACTTGAACACTGGAATTTCATTGGATCATCCAAACCTCTTTGATGATCATTGGAAAAGGTAGTATTGTGATGACTCACCCAACGCAACCCTGGAAAACCGAAACTCTGACTTTGTGCTACAACAGTATTCGCTAACAGAAAGAGTGAATAGTGTTGGGTATTCTTGTTCTCCGATCTACCAACCTACCCCCGTCGGTGATTAGTCGAAAAACAATTCAGATAGGTACGTTGGGTCATTAACTCCAGTCAAAGGAGGTACTGATCAATCAGTTTCAGACAGCTCCGATGGAACGGATTATACACAGATTGGGGATTCTATTGCCATTGAAGCAGAGATCCATGCTTTGGACGATAGTTCAGGGAGTGATTGCTCATCTGATTTGGAGGATCGAAGGGGTGAGAAGAATGATTTAAGGAATTATGGAAGGCTGATTTCATCACTTGAAGAACCTCCTGAATTAGAGCTAAAACCACTTCCTGTTCATTTGGAATACGCTTTCTTGGGGGAAGATTCTACACTCCCGGTTATCATTGCATCCGATTTGACAGGACAACAGAAAGACAAACTTTTAGATGTACTCAGGAGACACAAGAAGGCAATTGCTTGGAAGATCGCTGATATAAAGGGGATTAATCCATCTTTCTGCACTCACAAAATTCTCATGGAAGATAATCACAAACCAGTGGCAATACCCCAACGAAGGTTGAATCCCAACATGAAGGAGGTAGTAAGGAGTGAGGTCATTAAGCTTCTTGATGCGGGTATCATCTATCCTATCTCCGATAGTGCTTGGGTAAGTCCAGTTCAAGTGGTACCAAAGAAGGGAGGCATGACAGTTGTAACTAATAAGAGAAATGAACTCATCCCTGCCAGAACAGTCACAGGTTGGAGGGTTTGCATTGACTACAGGAAACTTAACGATGCCACAAGAAAAGATCATTTCCCTTTGCCCTTCATCGATCAGATGCTTGAGCGGCTTGCAGGACATGCTTATTATTGTTTTCTAGATGGCTTCTATGGATATTTTCAGATTCCCATAGCTTCAGAAGATCAGGAGAAGACCACTTTTACCTGTCCTTATGGTACGTTTTCTTACAGGCGGATGCCTTTTGGGCTATGTAATGCCCCGGCCACTTTCCAGAGATGCATGTTGGCTATTTTCGAAGACATGGTGGAAGACATTATGGAAGTTTTTATGGATGACTTCTCAGTTTTTGGTGATTCTTTTGAACTTTGCCTCAGAAATCTTGAACGGGTATTAAACAGATGTGAGGAGACAAATTTAGTGCTCAGCTGGAAGAAATGCCATTTTATGGTAAGGGACGGCATAGTCCTTGGACACAAAATTTCGAAACATGGGATCGAGGTGGACAGAGCTAAGATTGCCACTATCGAGAAACTTCCACCCCCTACTTCAGTGAAAACAATCAGAAGCTTCTTGGGACATGCAGGTTTCTACAGAAGGTTTGTGCAAGATTTCTCATCCATTGCCCGACCCTTAACAAAGCTGCTGGAAAAGGATGTCCCTTTTGAATTCACTAGTGAATGTATGCACGCCTTCTTGACACTCAAACAGAAACTAATCGAGGCACCCATTATTGTTTCACCTGACTGGAATTTGCCATTCGAGCTAATATGTGATGCTAGTGACTATGCCGTTGGAGCAGTGCTTAGGTAGCGAAGGGATAAACATTTCCATCCTATCTATTATGCAAGCAAAACTTTGAATGATGCTCAAGAGAACTATACCACTACTGAGAAGGAATTACTGGCGGTAGTCTTCGCATTTGACAAATTTAGGTCATACTTGGTGTTATCCAAAGTAATCGTTTACACAGACCATTCTGCACTAAAATATCTGTTGAACAAGTCAGACGCCAAGCCTCGATTAATCCGCTGGGTGCTACTTCTTCAAGAATTTGATTTGGAGATAAGAGACAAAAAAGGGGCGGAAAACTTAGCTGCTGATCACCTCTCCCGCCTTGAGGATCCTGATGATGATACGGTAGGAAGGAAAGAGATTAATGATGCATTCCCTGGAGAGCAACTTTGCAGTATTCAAGTGATAGCAGAAGACGAGACTCCATGGTTTGCTGATATTGCAAATTATCTCGCGGCAAAAACTTTTCCCAAATGGCTCACTTCACAACAAAGGAAAAAGTTCTTTTCTGAACTGAAGTATTATACCTGGGAGGATCCATACTTATTCAGGTTGAGCTCTGATCAGGTTGTCAGGAGATGTGTCTCAAAAGTGGAAGGTCAAGACATTCTAAGGCATTGTCATTCTGGGCCAACAGGAAGTCACTATAGTGGAAGTCGAACAGCTAAAAAGGCCCTTGATGCTGGGTTCTATTGGCCAACTATATTTCAAGATGCCCAGGCTTTGGTGCAACACTGTGACAGATGCCAGCGACGTTTGGGGTATCGACTTTATGGGCCCATTCCCTAGTTCCCAGGGTAACAAGTACATTCTTGTGGCAGTGGATTATGTCTCCAAGTGGGTGGAAGCACGTGCCTTTCCATCGTGTGATGCAAGAGTTGTGGTGAAATTCTTAAAAAAATTGTTTTCCCGATTTGGGAAACCTAGAACAATCATCAGTGACCGGGGCACCCACTTTTGCAACTCACAATTCGAGAGAGTCTTGAAACGATATGGGGTATCACACCATGTTTCGACTGCTTACCATCCCCAAACTAGTGGCCAGGTTGAGAATTCGAATAGAGAGTTGAAGCGAATCCTAGAGAAGATAGTCAATCATCACAGGCGGGATTGGGCAGACCAACTTGATGATGCATTGTGGGCATATAGAACCGCTTTCAAGACACCTATTGGGTCCACTCCTTACTGTTTGGTCTACGGAAAGGCTTGCCATCTGCCGGTCGAACTGGAGCATAAAGCCTATTGGGCCATAAAGCAACTTAATGTCGATCCTCATCTTTGTGGTCGAAAAAGAAAGCTCCAATTAAATGAGCTAGAGGAGTGGCGATCCTTGGCTTATGACACATCTGTGAAGTATAAAGAGAGGATGAAGGAATATCATGACCGACACATCAAACAAGCCAAGTGCTTCCAACCCGAGGACCAAGTGTTACTATTCAATGCAAGATTGAAGTTATTCCCCGGGAAATTAAAATCACGATGGCATGGCCCCTACGCTGTGACTCAAGTGTTTCCTCATGGGGCCGTCGAAATTACTCACCCTCAAAATGGAACCTTCAAAGTCAATGGCCACCGCTTGAAGCACTACTTTTCGGGTAACAATACATCATCAAAGGTTGGAGGTAAATTCCCTCCTTTTGTCCCACCATGATTGTTGAGGTAACACACGTCAAGCTAACGACGTTAACCAAGCGCTTCTTGGGAGGCAACCCAAGTTTAATTTCATTGCAATTTCATTCTTTTGTTGTTTTGAGTGTTTGTGTTTCTCTTTTTCGTATTTTTGTTGTGTGTTAGCATATTAGCACCCTAGGGTTTGTTCTTGTGTGCTCTTATCGCTCATCATTTTGTCTAATTCATAGTTGCATGCTTGTATGTTGTTGTGAATTGTTTAATGATTAGTTTTCATGAGATTCATGTTTTGATTGCTTTCATGCCTTATTTGGCCTTTCTTTGAGTGGTTTTAAGCTTTAGAGGAGTGTTCTTCATTGCTAAATCGAGTTGAGAGCTAAGTTTTGTACATGATTGTGCCCTTAAGCAAGGGAAAGAACCTTTGCGGGCAAGCTCACGGCCGTGAGCTTGCCCGCAAGCAAAACAGAAGGCTCTCACGGCCAAGCTCACGGGCGTGAGCTTGGCCGTGAGCCAAACCGAGAGCCCTCACGGCCAAGCTCACGGCCATGAGCTTGGCCGTGAGGCAAACCGAGAGCACTCACCCGTGAGGCTTTTCGGGACTTCATTAAAATGGCTTCATTTGGCCATTCCTTCTATTCATCATCCTCTCCACTTAACACTCTCACTTCCCTCTCATTTCTCCTCCATTTTCTTCCATTTTTCTTGCTTTAAATCGCTCTCTCTCCTCTAAAAACATTTGGTGCTTAAGATTTGAAGAATAACCACTCTTTTGGCCGGATTCAACTCAAGTTTCACTCCAAAAACCCTAGGTTTTAAGGTGAGTTTTTGTTCTCATGATCTTGAGGTTTCCATGGTTGTGTGGGCTTATTTTCTCATGGTTTGTTCTCTCCTTGGCTTCTACAAGCTTGTATCAAGGTTTTGGAATGGTTGTATTTTGAGATCTTCAAGTTTTCAAACAAAGTTCTTGAAAAAATTTTCGGAATTACTGTAGCACTGAGAAATTTTCATGATTCTTTCATTTTTCAAGATTTTTGTTGCTTGTAACTTGTCTAATTGAGCTTCCATTCACTTTGTAGGATGAGAACCAAGAAGGTTGCTTACAAGAGAGCCCGAAATGACCCTCCTCCGCCTCACGAACAACCCAAGTTTAAGAAGGAAGAACACATGAATCGTTTTGCGCTTCTTTCGCGCAAGAACTTTGGGACGATAAAGAAAATTGATTGGGATGTCCTCAAAACCCTGGGTTTGGATGAAACAATATTGGAACTCATCACACACGACGGTTGGGATACATTGTTCTCCATTGACGAACCCACATACAAGGAGTTAACTCTTGAAGTGTTAAGCACCTTTGAAATCTATCATTTCAACCGTTTCTCTCGCCAACCCGGATATGTGTCATTCCGTGCCTTCGGGAAGAGCCACAGGATCACTTAAGACCAATTGGGCATTTACATGGGATTTTACACCGAAGCATTCACCCAAAGGCCGGAATTCAAGGAATTAGGTAGGGGCTTCCCTTACCCCGTGACCAATGCTACATATTGGAATACCATTGCTCACTGGTCACGCACCAAGAAAGCTTCCCAGTTGAAAGACCCCGCTCACAGATACATTCACACCTTACTGACTAGGAGCATTGGGGGCCGACTGGATTCTACCGGGGTAGTATCGCGCACGGACTTATTGACGCTGTATAGCATTATACAACGGTACCCCCTCCACATGGGTCATTTGTTCGCCGATGTTTTTGCCCACCAAGGCAAGTTTGTCCGCCTGGGATCCATTTACGCTGGGCCCTACATCACACGCATGATCAAGGGTATGGATCTTCTTGAGGGAACCCAGTGCATGACAGTTGTGGGTGCAGTCATCCCACTCAGCATGCAGACTTTGGTATGTATTGGTATGGTTGAGCGGCGGGGCACTACACACAGGGTAGTACGACGCCAGTCAGACCCCGGCCCATCTCATGACACCGAGTCTGAGTCTCGATCAGAGTCTGAGTCGGACGATGTTGCTGCACCCCGGGCACCTCAGCATTCATTGGAGGAGAGGTTTGACACGTTCCGAGCAGAGGTCTGTGAGCAGCTGCAGATGCTGACTGCTTCGGTGAGCCGCCTTGAGACCGCTACCACCGACATTTTAGCGTTCCTGCGCAGTTCGTCATCGTCAGTCGGCACCACCTCGGCGGCCACCACTTGTGCAGCTCCGTCATTCCCTTCTGGCCCCTGACTCGCGTTGCATGCTTGCTATGATACTTTGTTTCCACTGCACTTTCTTTTTCATGTTGTACTCTGTACTTTTGAGTTAGCTAGGGCTTCGCCCTGCTAAACTTTTCATGGTTGTTTTGAGACTTTTGTCATTTTGCTCTCTTCTGCATTTTTCATTTCTGGAGTTGTGATCTATACTTCTTGTGCTTTCAGGAGAATTGTTACTGAGTTTCACACTCCGCGCCCTCAGTATTCTTTCACCCCACCAACATTGAGGACCACATGCCATTCTTCATCAGTTGTTGGGGAAGTTTCTTTTACTCCATTTACTTGTGCTTAAAATGTTTGTCCCACCCTGTTCTCCTGACTTATGTACATTGGGACAATGTACAGCTTTAGGTGTGGGGATAGATTTTTGGAGTATACTTGTATTTTGTGCATGCTTTGATTACCTATGATAGCTATGATTCACATGTTTAGAATTTCCTGGCTTGGTAGAATGATAGTTGTGAGCTGTACCTTTACATGCGCTTGAATGTAGTTCTATTTCACCTTTAGCGCCCCCTATGCCTGTACACGATTACCTCTTCCTTGTACACTCCAACCAACCCATTATAATGATTTTGGCATTAATTTGTTAAATTCTATTTTCAATACTCTTTTAAGAGCTTTTGTGTTCCTTTATTGTTTTCTTTAGCTTTTTGTGAACTACTGTAGTGGGTTTAGCCAGGGGATTTGAGAGATAGTCTATACATGTAAAAAAAAAAAAAAGGAGTCTATGACAGTATTCCTCTGCTAGTACAGCATGAATGCGTCTATGTTGACTGTAATCAAGTAGGATGGGTGGCTCTTGTGCCTGGCCAGCATGTGCATCCGTCTGAAAGATTTTTGTGCAGTCTACGTTAGTCGGACTCCGAAAAAAAAAAAAAGTGTATGTTTGTACATATGTGAGAGTAATAAAATGTCTTGATCCCCTGGAGCGTACTGCATAGTCACTTTTGAGCTAAAGTTTTATCTAGGAACCGAAAGACTTTTATCTGAGTATTGAGGATGTTTTTAGTATTCTAATGTCACTTTCATTATACGTGGGGTGAATGGTCATCCTGGGGTAATCCAGGGTGTGTAGGTCAAGGTGGAAGTTAGCACACACTCACGGGGCACTCTAGGAGAAATAGAACTAGTATTACTTGACTAGTCATTGATCAGCTCACTTCTTGATTTCTGTCCATTCGTGCCTGTGGAGTTCTTTACTTTTGGGCTTGAGGTCGTACATTTAGCCGTTTATCTTCTTGGCCCTGTTCTTCATGTTTGTTTGCTTGGGGACAAGCAAACGCTTAGGTGTGGGGATGTTTGATAAACGTCTAAATGTACGTATTTTATACGTACGCATGCGCATGCTTCTCGCATTTTGTTGATGAATCGATGCCCTTTTAGGTCTAAATTGGTTTATTTTGTGTTTCAGGTACAAAAGAAGCCTAGGTGAGCTCAACGATGCAATTTGAGAAGAAATTGACACCGAAATCGTCGTTTCGGGTTCCCTGGCACTGTAGCAACACTGTAGCAGCCTGAAGCACGAAGATTTGAAGAAAATTCTAAGTCTGGGAATCCTCACGGGCAAGCTCACGGCCGTGAGGTCATCCGCGAGCAGTTCACTGTAGTACTTTATTGTAGCAGTTTTACTGTAGCAGTTTACTGTAACAGTTACTGTGCAAAATCACATCTTTGCGGTTTCTTGCAGCCCGTATTACAGGCTCCCTCATGGGCCGTATATAGACCGTGAGGCCACCCGTGAGCTTGCCCGAACTCATCATTTAAAGGGGCTCTACTTGGGTTTTGAGGGGGTATCTTGGAGTTCTTCTTAGGGCCTCTCACCACCACCTTCGAATTGAGGAAGAAAAAGCTCTTGGAGGGCGATCTAGGCAAGGATTTGGCGAGGAAAGCAAGGTTTTGGGAAGAGCCTTCATCCTAGGGCTTTCATTTGGAGGTTGAAGACTAGGGAAGCCACCCCTTGGAGTGGCGTCTTTGGAACTTCACCGGCCTTCATCCTTTGAGGGAGTCCTTCTCATGCCTTTGTCGTGTGTTTCCATGCATTTATTGTTGTATTTAGTGAACATGTGCACTTAAACCCCAAGGTCACCGGATGTGGGTGAACCTTGGGGGTGAACTTGTGATGTTTTGATGATCTTGTTATATACATTGTTTGTGGCTTGTTTGTGATCCATTGTTTGGTGTTTTACATGCTTGGTATGTATGAGAACTCTATGTATCAAAAGACTTAGGAAATGCTAGGTTGCATGACCATTGCCCTAGTGTTAGACTCACCAAACTTGGAAGGGAAATACGTATAAATACGCCGTGACCATCGGGTATTTGTACCATCGTGACCATCAAGAAGCGAACACGACCTAACTTCGTTCTTCTTTCCCAAATTAGCTCCACGAACCTACAATGCACAAGAATACACAAATGCACACTATTTAGTGATAGAATCTGATAAAAAGTATGTTCATTGTAAGATAATAACGCTTCGCGTTACTACAACACAAGCACTTATCAAATCCCCCCACACTTAAGCTTTTGCTTGTCCTCAAGCAAAATAGAATGTGAAAGTACTTGGGAAGAACAATTGAAAGTGCTCGGCCTTAGGTTCACCAAAAGTATGCAAAAGAAGTATTCTACAAGTAAGGGGAAATCAAAACATTACATATGGTTATCGTTGCTCTAGCTAAAAACTTGAATCAAAAAGGATAAAAACTCGAAAACGTGTAAGTGTGTGCGAATTCACTCAAGAGAACCAACGAGTACTCCTCAAACTCTTGTTACAAGGACTTATTTATATATACTAAGTAAGGAAGTAGTAACTTCACTCAACCTCTAAGGTAGCCCTTTCCTAGGCGGCCGCCAAAGGTGGCTTTCACACTTTCGAGGAGGTAGCTCTTTCTACCGGAGTGGTAGCTTTCACGTTTCCCATGAGATAGCTCTTTCTCTCATTAGGGCATAACTTGTATCCGACTTATGAGAGTAGCTTCATACTTCATAGGAGGTAGCTCTTTCCACCCCAAATGAAAAGCTTAAACAAATATTCACAAGCTAATTTTTTTTTTAAATTGCTACATAGAACTTCACAACTTACTAAAGTAGTCCTTAAAACTTCAAGATCGAGTTTCCAAAAGATTTCAAGAGTAAGTAGTGCAAGAAGGTGTAATCGAGCAAAAATCCCCTAAAATTCAAGTGGAACTAGGACAAGATAGAATATAATGTTAAAAATTCTCCTAAACTCTAAGAATACGAATGTTGCAACTTAGGTGAACCGCCATAGGCTACATGAACATGAACAATTGAACGCACAAGTAAAGGTGTGTGCAATGTGAATCCCCCCCCACACTTAAGATGTACATTGTCCCCAATGTACGCATGCAAGCACTATAACAATAAAACAATGAAAAACAATTAGTGTCGAAGTGGCAATTAAAACATTACTCCCCTGAACTCTAAGTGTTGCGTTTGATGGAGCTATGTCATTGAGAGTTGAGTCTCAATGGTTTGTGGAGCACACACGGTCCCATGACCGTGCCAATGACAATTCCTCAATTTCCTTAAATCCAAGACCATCTGCACACATACGCAAGGGTTCACTACAGCTCAAGAAAAACCAAAATAAAGCTCGAGTATATAAGGATATGATAATGAGATACAACTCGAGACAAAGTAAAGGAAAAATAAAAGCAAATCCAGAAGGAGAGTCCTTTCTGGGTACTACAAGTCCAACAAAATAAGGAAATAACAGTGCGACAAAAGAAAGATAAAAACTATAACGCCTCAGCGTCGGTGTCCTGATGAGTATCCTCTGGTACTGCTGCTGCTGCTGCTGGTGGTGGATCTGATGCTGATGGAGATGTAGGTGGAGTCGGGGAGGGGACCCGTCGGGGTCGCACCACAGATCGCTCAAACAACTGGATCACTGTGGCAAGCTGTGCCGACAAGTGAGCGAACTGTGATGCTTGAGTGGTCCTCAACTTGGCAAACCCTGCTGCTTGTGCGACCCTCAGCTCTGCTAACTCCTGCTGCATGATACCCACAGCACTCTCGAGGCGCTCGAACCTGTCCTGTCCTCGAGATGGAGAAAAGATACGCACTGGAGGTGGCTCCGGTGTTGTGGGTGGTGCCTCGGTCTCTGCCCCTACCTCTGTGTCCACTGGTGGTGGCTCTAAGGCTGCCTGTGAGCCCTCGGCCTGGTCTGTCTGGGGAATGGTCCATGTATACGTCCCTGATCCTGCTCTGCGGATCATCCCCATCATCCTCAGTGTATCTGCGCCCAGAGGGATCGGTACACAGGTCCCGCGAAGATCACTCCAACCCTAGGGTACTGGCCCTGATGGCGCAAATACTCTGCTAAAATGTGCCCTAGGTGGAGTGGTACCTTCTGAGCCATAGAATATAGATAAAGAAGCTCCTGCCGGCTCAGAACCCCAGTGCTATCACCCCGGCCACTCACTGATCTACTCAGAATGGCATGTAAATATCTGTAGGCCGGGCGAGATAAACACGTGGCCTTCGAGACCCCTAGCTCATACTGGCCTTTTCCGCACAAATCTCTGTATGCCCTCTACGGAGTAAGACTGCCCGGGTAGTCTGTAGGAAGTCCCTTATACTCCTCGGTCTGTGTATAGGCCTCATCGTATAGCCCCATATGGATTGAAAACTTGGTCAAGCTGAGGCTGAAATGCTGGCCTGATACCCTGAACTGAATCGCATCAGGAGTATAAAAGTCCCTGTATGATTTGTCAAACTCGAATGAGGCCAGAAACTCCAGTGTCACCCCTCGAATGGCTGGATCTCTAATCCTCAGTAGTTTCCTCCAGCCACCCACCGAGAGTAGCTCCTCAACCTCCTCGGCAATACTGTCACCCCCCTGGATCCCTCTGATAATGCTCAGGTCGGGGTATCGTGATTGTCCAAAACGGAGTGTGGACAATCTTTTAAACCTGGTCTGGTGCTCAGGTATACTAAACTCTGTCTCCTCTGGAGGGGGTGTGGGCTCACGGGGTCGCTTCCCAGCCGACTTCTTGGACCTGAAAGCCATATCTGCGGGATTGAAAAGAGAATCGATTAAAAACATTAAAATAGAACAATCTGTAGAAATCCACACGGCCGTGTGTTAATTCCACACGCCCGTGTGGATCATCGGGCGGACAGAGCATAACGGCCGCGGGGTTTAAAATTCCAAAATTTACACTCTAGTTCGTTCTAATTCATCCTTAAGCATGTTCGCATATATAATAAACATTCAAAATAAGCGAAATCATCCAAACAATCGAATCAAATTAAGAATTTACGAAGAAAAGAGCGAGGGAGAGCTCACCGACGGTGTGAAGTGAAAAACTGAGGAAATCGGCCGGAAAACTCAACTAAAATCCTTCAAAAGGCCCAGAGAAAGTCGGGAAATTAGTGGAGAGGGTAGAGGAGAAGTTTAGAGTGAAGAATGAAGAGGCACAAGTGATTTCTATAAGAAAAACGCGCGGCTTTTGAAATTCTGGGAATTCACACGGCCGTGTGGAAATACCACACGGCCGTGTGCCTCTAAAATTAGGGTTCACAGGGGCCAACACACGCCCCTGTGTGCACTCTGCTTCTTCTCTGGGTTACCTCACACGGGCGTGTGTTAATTACACACGCCGGTGTGCCTTCTCAAAAAGACTCCACAGGGGCTGGTCCACGCCCCTGTGGATTCTCGGGAAACCACAGAAGATCTCTGAGATTTGTCACACGGCCGTGTGTTAATTCCACACGGCCGTGTGCCCAACATGGCCAAGAACACAAGGCCAGCCACAGGGGCATCTCACACGCCCCTGTGGCCTCTCTGACTCACCCGAGAAACGCTAAGTATTCCACACGGCCGTGTGAATCATCCACACGGCTGTGTACCTTTCACAAGCTCTCCCACAGGGGCACCCACACGCCCCTATGTATTCTCGGGGAGAAGGGGTTTTTCTGCAGAGTTTCACACGGCCGTGTGGAATTTGCACACGGCCGTGTGCCTTGGCACAGTGGCACTCACAGGGGCACCCACACGCCCCTGTGGACTCTCTGGGATGAGAGTAAAAGTTCTGCGAAAACCCACACGGCCGTGTGTTAATTCCACACGGCCGTGTGCCCCTTCTGGAGTTTTTCACAGGGGCAAGGTCACGCCCCTGTGTCTCCTCTGGTTGAGTCCTAATTGGTAACACACGGCCGTGTGTTAATTCCACACAGCCGTGTGTTTTCTCTGGTTTACTTAGAAAATTTACAGACTTCTCAGAAAAATTCAGAAATTCTTGTATGACACTCAGAACCTGCAAAAATCATGAAAATACGACCAGAGACCACAAAAAACACACTCAACCGACTTAAACTTCGTCAATTATCATTAAGGCACACGTGATTCATCAAAAACCCTCAAGAAAATTGCAGCGTAAGCACATGAAAAATTCAGGACACCAAAACCAAGACTTTTATTCAATCTAAAGCTAACTAAGTCCTAGAAAAACTGTAAAACTTTGGGTTGCCTCCCAAAAAGCACTTGTTTAACGTCACTAAGCTTGACGTACCTAGCTTACCTTATGGAGGTTCATGAATGTAGGTCGCCCTCTTCCTTACAACCTGAAAGCATGTATTACATAACCTTTGTAGAGTAGAGGGGGAGTTGTCAAATTTGTTACCACCAAAGGGTGAACCACCCTTACTCCTTGAATGTTCATTCCACTTGTTATTGGGGTTCTTCTTGTGGCGTCTTTTTGACCTTTTCATCCTCCGAAGCATTTTCTTCATACGCTCTGTTTCTTGCTTGAAGTCATCCTTGATTAGACCAATGGAGAGCACTTCTTCTTCAATCTCCAAGTCTTGGTCCGGCCACCCTTCATATGGATCTGGGTTCATCAGTTCCTGCACATAATCATCTATTAGTTCATCGGTGGTATCAAGGAAATATAAAGTGTCATCAAAATCGAGAGAGTGTCTCATGGCTTCGGCGAGTCGGTATGTAAGTTTGTCTTCTCCTACTAGCAATGTGAGCTCCCCGCCGTCCATGTCAATCAACGCCTTGGAAGTGCGCAAGAATGGCCTTCCAAGGATCAATGGAACCTCGACATCTTCATCAATATCCAACACTATGAAGTCAACATGAAATATGTATTTGTCGACTTTCACCAACACATCTTCCACGATTCCTCTCGGATGTCTCACTGATCAGTCCGTGAGTTGAAGTGTCATCCGAGTGGGTCTTGGCTCGCCCAAGCCTAGCTTTTGGAAGAACGTGTAGGGCATGACATTGATGATTACCCCCGAGTCGGCCAATGCCATCTCTTCACCCATGTTGCCAATGTTACATGGTATTATGAAACTCCCAGGATCTTTTCTTTTGCTCGGCATGTTCTTTTGTAATACGGCTGAGCAATTGGCATCTAGTACCACAGACGCACTCTCCTCCAATTTCCTCTTGTTGGTCAAGAGGTCCTTCAAGAACTTCGCGTACTTAGGCATTTGGGCTAATGCTTCCGCGAATGGTATGTTGATGTGCATTTGTTTGAAAATTCCCAGAAATTTCTTGTATTGTTCGTTCTCTTGGTCATTCTTCAATCGTGAAGGATAGGGGATCCTTGGCTTGTAGGGTGGGGATGCCACCTCTTTTTCCTTTGTTACTCCTTCCTCTACCTCCACTACCTCAGGTGTTTCTTGGGCCTTCTCTAGAGGGAGATTTCTCTCAACCTCCTTCCCACTCCTCAAGGTGATTGCCTTCAATTGTTCCCTCGGATTAGTCTCCGTATTACTAGGCAAACTTCCTTGAGGTCTTTCCGCTAATGTCTTCGTAATTTGCTCCACTTGATTTTCCAAATTATGTAAGCTTCCACCGACTGAAATCTAGCATCCGATGAAGAAACAAACCGTGTAAGAGCTCTTTCTAGATCGGTCATCTTTCCTTCTAGCCCTGTCACTCGGCTTTCTAAATTCGGTGCTTGTTGGCCCTGAAATCCTGGTGGTGTGTTGTTCTTTTGTTGTGACTGTCCTTGGTTGCTCCATGAGAAATTTGGGTGATTCCTCCACCCCAGATTGTAAGTGCCACTATACGGGTTGCCTTGGCCTTGTCCTCTGTAATTATTTCCCACAAAATCAGCCTGCTCTACCGTACTAGCGCCTCCAATAGCAATCGGACAATCACTTGAAGCATGACCTCCCCCACAACCGTTACATGTAGTGATGGCTGCAACTCTTGGTGAAGTTAGAGCGTCCAACTTCTTACTCAATGATTCTACTTGTGCCACCAAAGATGTAACTGCATCAACATCATGAATTCCAGCTACCTTCCTTCTGTCCCTTGTGTTCTATTGATAGCTATTCATCGCCATCTCTTCAATAAGGTGCCGGGCTTCATCGGGGGTCTTGCCTCCCAGAGTCCCTCCTGCCGCCGCATCTAAAAGTTGCTTAGTGCTTGGATTCAACCCATTGTAAAAAGTATGAATGATCATCCACTCGAGGAATCCATGTTGCGGGCACTTCAGGAGGAGCTCCTTGAACCTATCCCATGTCTCTAATAGAGACTCCAATTCCACTTGCATGAAGGATGAGATATCATTCCGGAGCCTAGCTGATTTTCCCGGAGGGAAATACCTAGCCAAGAACGCCTCGGCCATCTCCTCCCATGTAGTGATAGATGCTCTCGGTAATGAATATAACCAATGCCTTGATTTTCCCTTCAATGAAAATGGGAAGGCTCTCAACCTGATTGCGTCGTCCGTTACCCCATTGATCTTCAACATGTCGCACACTTCAAGAAAGCTCTCTAGATGGTTGTTGGGATCTTCATCGGCTAACCCATTAAACTGTGCGGACTGTTGCAACATTTGAATGAACGACGGCTTCAACTCAAAATTATTTGCGGTAATTGGGGGCCTCACAATGCTTGATTGGGTCCCCATTACCGCGGGTCTAGCAAAATCGGCCAATGTCCTTTGTTGTTCGTTCTGTTCTGCCATAGCTTCTGACCCTTCTGAATTTATGCTGGCTTGCTCGGATTGTTCTTCCACAGGCTCTTTCCCTTTACTGTACGTTCTCCTACCAATGTTCGGGTCTCCTTCAACAAGAATCGAAGGGTTCCCACGGGTCATAACCTGAAGCCAACACAAAGAAAAGAAAAATAAGAACGATGATAGTTAAGGAAAGTGTGAAATAGTCAACGAAGTGAATGACTAAAATAGCAAAAACAAGTATCCAAAATACGCCTATTCCCCGGCAACGGCGCCAAAAACTTGACACGACCTTTTGCGTGTGTACCGCAAGTACACGGCCTTGTCGAAGTAATAAAATTACCCCGGTGAGTGGGTAGTCGAATCCACAGGGAATAGGGATTTAAAATACGAGAAATTGCTATTCAATCGTGCGATATACGAAAAGAAACAATGATCGGTGTGATGAGTGAGTTTATGAAAATTAGAGTAGATGCAAGGCAAGTAAATAGAAGGATGAAAGAGAGAAAAGTGCAAGCAACGAGTAAAGAGAGATACTAGCAATAAGTGAGAATAGGGTATCCGGACAAGTTACCTCTAGGACTTATGCTTCTAGTGCAAGACTATGCTATTATACTTTCCTATTGATGTTAATTGAGTCGAGGAAAATCCTTAAACACACGGTCCCAAATCTAAGGTCAACCGTGACTAATCCCCAACACTATGTCCCGGCATTAGGATTCAAGTCAACCCTTCACTCTGTTGATTGCTCAACTAAGCCCCAGGGGAGTATTTCTACCTAAGCCTAACACTACGTGGAATTGCTTTGAGCTCTAGGGACTCCTAGTGATAAAACCTGTTCCTATGTGCAGTAGTTCTAACCCTTTGGTCCAGGAGGAAGAACCGTAGTCTAAATTAAGCCCCAGTGCGTAGGATTCACGTCACCGCAAAGCCTTGGGGGAGTATATCTTCCTAGCACTTCACTCTATTTCGATCGCGAATAAATCAAGGAATCGGAGGTAGGGAGAAATCACATCGGAAGGGAAAGGGGTACGGTGCTACCTCACAACTCTCCCTCTCAACCCTCTTCAATTTTAAGTAGTCTAATCCTATAGGATTTGTCACACCTCCAAAGGATAACCTAGATTGTTCTCAATCCTTAGTGTCACGGCTAAGAGAAAACAATAGCACAAGATATCTAAAATTGAAACTCGAATTTATTCATCAATTAATGGAAAAGCATAATATCAATGTCAAAAAACATAATTATCCTAGAGTTTTACAAGTCCGAATACCCATGAGGGGTTGAGCTCCTCATAGAGCTATACATGTTCATCAATGTATGAAATAAAACACAAACTAAAGACATCAATGAAAATCCCTTCGCGTATGGTGTGGCCGTGGTCTTGTGCGGCCGTCGAACGTCGGTGACGATGCCGATGGCGCACTCCAATCCTCCACAAAGTCCTCTCCGAAACCCTAGCCGCACTCTCCAGAAGTTGGGGAGAAAGATAGGTTCAAAGATACTCAAAAAGTCTCCAAATCAGGGCTTTTAATAGGCTAAGTACGGCTTTAAATTTAAAGTTATCGGGGCTTCACACGGCCGTGTGGAATTTCCACACGCCCGTGTGAAGTTTCTGTCTTTCCTGAAAAATTACTTCACACGGCCGTGTGGAATTTCCACACGCCCGTGTGAAGTCTCTGGCTTGCTGGGAAATCAATTCACACGGCCGTGTATTAATTCCACACGCCCGTGTGAGGTCTCTGCTTGTTGGATAATTAATTCACACGGCCGTGTTTTAATTCCACACGCCCGTGTGAATTCTCTGGAATCTTGATTTTCGGCAGAAGTGCACAGTACTTGCTACAGTGATTTTGCTACATCAGCAAGATACAGTGCTGCTACAGTAGCTCTCCGAAATGCTCCCGAATACGTTGTTCTTCATCGAGGCCATTGAATTGGGCACACAATCAATGGTAGATCGTGCCTATTGCTTCAAGTCTCCTTCTTGGTGAAGTTTTCCTAAGCTACACGAGTTGAACTTGTTGTGAATGTGACTGCCTTTGTGCCCCTCCAATGGAGGTTGGCACACACTCACAAGTCTAAGCTCGTGCCTTGTTCCTTGCTTGGTCCGAAAACCTTCCAACAATGGCGGACACGACCTAACTTCGTTCTTCTTTCCCAACTTAGCTCCACGAACCTACAATGCACAAGAATACACAAATGCACACTATTTAGTGATAGAATCTGATAAAAAGTATGTTCATTGTAAGATAATAATGCTTCGCGTTACTACAACACAAGCACTTATCATATCTCATCTTCATTGATAGAGATCTCCTTTACCTTTCCCTTTTACTTGCTCTCTTTCTTGCAATTTTCTTATTTTACACATTACATCCATTACTTCATATTATTGATTCGACTAAATAACTGAGAATCAGTCATTACTAGTACTTCCGTTCCCTGTGGATTCGACTACCCACTCACCGGGGTAATTATTACTTCGACAACCCGTGCATTTACGGTACACACACGCAAGGGGTGTGTCAGAAGCTAATCTTTCGGATGGCATCCTTGGAAGCATCATTTGGCCTCTATCTTTTGAGGGAGTGTTCTCATTGTTGTATTTGGTTATTTCTATGTATTTTCTTGAGTATTTTGTATCCACGAGCAACTAAAAGCCCAAGATCAGGCGGATATAGGTGAACCTCGGTGGAGAACTTGTGCAGAATGATTGCTTGACTTGTTTTATGCATTTGGGACTTGTTTGTGAAGCTTGTTTGGTGTATTTAAATGCTTGGTATGCATGAGAACTTAGTATATCAATTTTTAGAAAAAGCTAGTAAGCATGACTATTGCCCTAGTATTAGGCTCACCAAGCTTGGTAGGGATACATGTACAAATACGCCGTGACCATCGGGTATTTGTACCCCTCCATTGTTAGGGTTGACCTTGATTGTGTCTTGACCCTAACTTGAGAAACCTATCATTCTCATTGCAATCGTGCGAGGATTCGAGCGGAAGGAATTCCGTACTCGATACTTGTACCGGATTAGGGACTAATTTCTATGACTATCGGGTTGGTCTATTTTGGGTTTCTTAATCCAAACTCTCCATGTGCATGCTAGTTAGGGCAATCTTCGGATTTTAGTAGCCCCCTTGTGAATCCTCATCCGTGACCCTTGGCAATCTTCGCACTAGCCGTGTGGAATTTCCATACGCCCGTGTTGATTTTTGGAAATTAATTTATGGCGCACAATAAAAAGTAAACTGCTACAGTTATTTTGCTACGATGGCTGCTACAGTGCTTGCCCAAAGTTGTTTCATCTTCATGTTCTTCATCGAGGCCACTACGTTGGGCACACAACCAACGGTAGATCATGTAATTTCTTCTTTTCTTCTTATTGACAAGGTTCTTCAATATTACACAGGCTAGACTTTATGAGTGTAACTGCTTTTGTGCCCCTCCAAATAATTGAACCATTTGAGCACATCGGAGGTTGGCAAACACCCATAAGTCTAGAACCTGTGCCTTGACCCTTGCTTGGTCCAAGAAACTCCTCAACAAATACTGACATGACCTAATTTTGCTCCTTTTGCACTAACTCTTCTCCACAACCCTACATTCACAAAAGAACACAAATGCCTACAAATCAAAGATAAAATCTGACAAAATTAATGCTCAAAGTAAGAAAAGAATACTTCGTATTAGTTAAGCAAGAGCACTTTTTTCTTTATCAGAAGTACTGTAGCAACTTATTCAGATTTTTTGCCTGTTTTTCGGGCAACGTCACAGTCCGTATATTGACTGTGACGGCCATCGGTGAGCTACCCCGAATTCATCCTTTTTAAGGGTTTCTTGGGTTTCTATTGGCCATCTTTTGTCATTCTTCTTGGAGCTTATCACCGCCATCATCCATCCGAGCTAGAAAAAGAGGTTTGAGGGAATTTCCATAGAGGAATAGGCGAGGAGAGCATGATTTTGGGCAAGATCCATCACTAGGGCTTGTTCTGAAGAGGTAGAAGACAAGGGAAGCCACCCCTTGGAGTGGCGTCGTTGGAAGCTCATCTCCGGTGGATCCAAACATCGTTTGGCCTATAGCTTTTGAGGGAGTTTGTTTATGTTTTGTTTTGTTGTCTCCATGCTTTTGATTGTTTATTTTGTGACCATGAGCAACTAAAATCCCAAGGTTACTCGATATAGGTGAACCTTGGGGTTGAACTTGTGTTGTTTGGATGTTTTGATCTAATTTATTGACAGGGGCCCGAAAGTGCACGGGTTGTACGAAGAGTGAGAATAGAATCAATGAGTGAGTGCAAAAGTAATTTTAAAGAAAGAACAAATAAAAGAGAAATATGGAAGGTAGGAGAGTGCAAGGAAGAGTAAATAGAGAAGGACAATCAATGAGTAAACGAGGGTACACAGATGAGCTACCCATACGATTTATGCTTCTAGTGCAAGACAATGCTATTATACTCTCCTATTGATAATTAATGAGTCGAGGATACCCTTAAACACACTGACACGACCCCTTGCGTGTATCCCGCAAGTGCACGGGCTTGTCGAACTAATAAAATTACCCTGGTGAGTGGGTAGTCGAATCCACAGGGAATAGGGATTTAAAACATGAGATTTCACTATTTTAGTTATGTGGTGTACGAAAAGTGATAATAGAATTGATGAGTGAATTGTGGAAGTAATTATAATAAAAGGCAAGAAATTAAATAGAGAGATGGAAGGAAAGAAAGTGCAAGTAGAAGTGAAAATAGAAAGACTAGCAATGGATGAAATAGGGTATCCAGATGAGCTACCTCTAGGACTTATGCTTCTAGTGCAAGACTATGCTATTATACTTTCCTATTGATATTAATTAAGTCGAGAATATCCTTAAACACACGGTCCCAAACTTAAGGTCAACCGTGACTAACCGCAACACTATGCCCCGGCATTAGGATTCACGTCAACCCTTCACTCTGTTACTCACACGACTAAGCCCCAGGGGAGTCTATCTACCTAAGCCTAACACTACGTGGGATTTCTTTAAGCTCTAGGGATTCCTAGTGATAAAACCTGTTCCTATGTATAGTTCTAACCCATTGGTCTAGGTGGAAGAACCCTAGTCTAAATTAAGCCCTAGTGCTTAGGATTCACATCAACACTTCACTCTGTTGCTAGCGCAACTAAGCTAAAGTGGAGTTTATCTACCTAGCACTTCACTCTATCTCGACCACTAAGAAATCAAGTAAAACGAAGGTAGGAAGAAATCACACCCGAGGGGAAAGGGGAAGTTCTCTTAAGCCACACGAGTTAGACTTGTTGTGAATGTGACTGCCTTTGTGCACCTCCAAGGGAGGTTGGCACACACTCACAAGTCTCATCTCGTGCCTTGTTCCTTGCTTGGTCTGAAAACTTTCCAACAATGGCAAACACGATCTAACTTCATTCTTTTTCTCCAAAATAGCTCCACAAACCTACAATGCATAAGAATACACAAATGCACACCATTTAGTGATAAAATCTGATAAAAGAATTGTTCATTGTAAGATAATAATGCTTTGCATTACTATAACACGAGCACTCATCACACACGGTCCCAAACCTAAGGTCAACCGTGACTAACCCCAGCACTATGCCCCGGCATTAGGTTTCAGTACGACCCTTGAATCTCGTTGACCTGTTTATAAGTGCTCATGTTATAGTAATGCGAAGTGTTATTATCTTGCAATGAGCATTGATTTAATTAGATTTTATCACTAGAAAGTGTGCATTTGTGTACTTTTGTGCATTGTAGGGTTATGAAGATAAATTGGAGAATAGGAACGAAGTTAGATCATGTTCGCCGTCGTTGGGGAGTTTTCGGACTAACCAAGAAACTAGGCACGAGATGAGACTCATGAGTGTGTGCCAACCTCCTTTGGAGGGGTACAAAGGCAGTCACATTCACAATAAGTCTAGCTTGTGTTAACAAGGTGAACTTCACCAATAAGGAGATTTGAAACAATCAGCACAGTCTACCGTTGATTGTGTGCCCAATTCAACGGCCTCGATGAAGAACAACAAAATTGGGAGCGTTTCGGCAAAAGTACTGCAGCGGCATTATAGCAAGCACTGTAGCAAAATACTATAGTAAGTTACTGTTTACCGTCTGCCGAAAATCAGCAAAATAGCAACTTCACACGGGCGTGTGGAAATTTGATAAACGCCTAAATATACATATTCTATACGTATTCAGGCATATGTAGCAATACTGTAGCAACCACTGTAGTACGAAGACTTGAAGAATGGCCTGGTTAGGATGTTCATGTGGGCACAGTGAAGACCGCATGCAGTACTGTAGCAGTTCTACTGTAGCAACTTACGTGATTTTCGGGATTTCTCGGAATTCTTCTCTGCCCGCATACCGACCGCATGCCAAGCCGCATGGTTTCCTGGAATGGGTTTTTAAGGCACTTTTTAGAGCATTTTTGGGGGAGAACCCTAGGTCTCTTAGGATCTTTACTTTCACCACCTTGATTTGAGAGTTTGAGGCCAGGTTTTTGAGTAGATTCTTGAGGAGAGCACGACGGGGAGAGCACGACATGACGAGTCCACACCTTTGATCCACATTTGAGAGGAAGATAGACGAAGGAAGCCACTCCTTTGGTGGCGTCCTTGGAAGCATCATTCGGCCTTGATCTTTTGAGGGTGTGTTCTCTTTATGTTATTTGGTTATTTTGATGTATTTTCTTGCTTATTTTATGATCATGAGTAACTAAACCCCAAGGTCACCGGATGTAGGTGAACCTTGGGGTTGAACTTGTGTTGTTTGGATGCTTGACTTAGTATTTGCATCTGTTTTGGTTTGTGATCCATGTTTGGTGTATCTTGAATGCCTTGGTATGTATGAGAACTCTATGTATCAATTCCTAGAAAATACTAGGTTGCATGACAATTGCCCTTGTATTAGGCTCACCAAGCTTGGAAGGGAATATATGTACGAATACACCATGACCATCGGGTATTTGTACCCCTCCATTTGTTAGGGTTGTCCTTGATTGTGTCTCGACCCTAGCTTGAGAAATCCACTACCCCCAATGCGATTGTAGGAGGATTTGGGCGGAAGTAATTCCGTATTCCAATACTCGTACCGGATTAGGGACCAAACACCGTGACCATCGGGTTGGTCTAATTTAGGGTTTCTTGGTCCAAACCACCCACGTGCATGCTAGTTAGGGCATCCTTAGCACTTTAGTAGCCCCCGAGGCAATCCTCATCCATGACCATTTCCTCTCCTTGATTTCCTTCCGTATTTGTATTTACTATTTACATGCTATTTACATCCATAGATTACTTGTAGTTCTCTCTTCCAAGTGATTGCTAAGGTTAGACAACATTGTGATAACGAAGTAAGAGTAGATTCTCAGGCCCTTGGGAATACGTCCCCCTCATGCTAGCGCGAGGGGCATTACTTGGTGACCCCGTGCACTTGCGGGTTAGCAAACACACTCACCAAAATTCCACACGGCCGTGTGAAATCCCGATTTCAGCCGATTTGAAGCCGCGACTCAGCATTATAAAAGCCCATATTGGAGACTATTTTTGGATCTTTTTTGGCTCTCTTCTGACCTAACTTCTGGACAGGCACGGCTAGGGTTTGGAGAGGACTTTGTAGAGGATTGGATTGCGTCGTCGGCGTCGACATCAACGTCCGGCGGCCACACATAACCACGGCCACACCACACACAAGGGGGTTTTCATCTACGCATTCAATTTGTATCTCTTTTATTATTTCGATGGATTTGTATTTCTCCATGATGGGTTAAACCCCTTGTGGGTATTCGGACTTGTAAACCCTAGGATTATTATGTTTCTTTGACATTGCTATTATGCTTTTCCATTATTGATAAATAAAAATTGAGTTTCAATCTTAATTTCATCTTGTTATTGTTTTCCCATAGCTGTAACACTAGGATTGAGAGCAATCTAGGTTATCCTTTGGAGGTGTGACAAGTCCTATAGGGTTAGACTACTTAGGATTGAAGAGGGTTGAGAGGGTGAGTCTTAAGGTAGCGGAACGTCCCCTTTCCCTTTCGATGTGATTCTTCCTACCTCCATGTTCCATGATTTATGAGCGGTCGAGATAGAGTGAAGTGCTAGGAGATAAACTCCTCTCGGCTTAGTTGCGCGAGCAACAGAGTGAAGGGTTGAAGTGAATCTTAGTGCTGGGGCTTAATTTAGACTAGGGTTCTTTCACTTGGACCAATGGGTTAGAACTATACATAAGAACAGGGTTAATCACTAGGAATCCCTAGAACTTAAAGCAACTCCACATAGTGTGAGGCTTAGGAAGATAGACTGCCCTAGGGCTTAGTTGACAGTTCAACGAGAGTTAAGGGTCATAGTGAAACCTAATGCCGGAGCATAGTGTTGGGGTTAGTCACGGTTGACCTTAGGTTTGGGACCGTGTGTTTAAGGATTTCCTCGACTCAATTAACATCAATAGGAAAGTATAATAGCATTATCTTGCACTAGAAGCATATGTCCTAGGGGTAGCTTGTCCGGGTACCCAACTTCACACATTGCTTGTTGATAAGTGTCTAAATGTATGTATTATAGTATACTTATTTAGTATGCTTTGCATGTATTTGTTATGTTTTGTGCCCGTTTTTATGCTGAATCGAGTCATATTTGCTTTGTAGGGCAAGTAGAAGCCATGGAGATCGCGAGCACATATTCTGGCAGAAAAGTGAAGAAAGACTAGTTCGCGGTACTGTAGCAGATCTACTGAAGCATACGCATTGTAGCAATTACTTTAGCACTTGGTGGGTCTTCGGGCAAGAAAATCCGAGATTTTTGCCTAAGCCTCACGGCCCCGTGTGCTACCCTGCGAGGACTGTCCAGAAGCCTTAACTTAGTTCTCACAGCCCAGTCTGCGACCCAGTGAGGAATTTCCAGAACGTTTTGCCTACCCTTCACTACCCAGTTATACCGAGTTAACTACCCCGTCAGGCTCGGGATTTGGGTCTTTCTTGACCTAATCTACATCCATATGACCCCTCCCCCATACGGCCCGTATACTTCAGGGGTATAAATTGGGAGTTCTAGGGCTCAACAAAGGGACCTTTGGCCTGCATATTGAAGGAGAGAACGAAGATACCTTTTGGAAGACGACGATTTGGAGCCAAAGAAGGAGACAAGAGCATCATCAACAAGGGGAGAGCTTCGCCATTAAGGGAGCAAGGTGCCAAGCCGAGGAGAAGCATCATTTGGCAACCTTTTGGGCGAGGGAAAGCGTCATTCGGCCGGACCTCCACCTTCTTCTTCATCATTTCACCTAGGGAGTGTCATTTATGAGCTTTTTGTGTGATTTGCTTTACTTTGTTATTATGGTTTGTATGATGGCACACTAGACCCCCAAGGCCACTGGATGTCGGTGAACCTTGTGGGGTTCATCATGTATTTTGGATGATTTGCACTTAATATCATGTTTGGGTTGATTTATGAATTTGTTCAATCTATTTCATGACTAGAGCTACTTACTTGAAAGAGAAATCCGTAGCTCTTTATTGAGTTGTACACGTAGACGTGACTTACTCGCGTGTATTAGATCTTTCATGAACAAATAGGGGTTTCTTGTATTGATATTGCGGAGAAATTGGGTATCAATAGCCCTCCGATCTATAAGGGTAAATTAAGGTTTAGGGTACCCTTATATTGGGATCTCCTTGTACTTAATGCAATCATAGGAATACCGGTTAGGAAGAAATTTAACTAGGTATTCGTATGGGATTAGGGCTCAATGGCCGAGAAATTGGGATTGATCTAATCTTGGGATCCGTCGGTCAAAATCACCCGAACTATCTTTTTACTGTTCATCCATGTTTCATGACCACCCCTCAAGGGGATCCACATCCATAGGCCTTCACACATCACTATAGCACTTTGCAACCGTTTTTTTTTTTACTTTTAATTTGTTTATATGTATTGTTCTTGTTAGAGTACCACAATCATGCTTGAGATGTTAGGTTAGAAAATAGGTGATGAAGGAGTAAAAGTAGACCCTTAGCCCAGTGGAATGCGATCCTTGTGCTTTTGCATTAGGTATTACTTGGCGACCCCGTACACTTGCGGGATTCCTCTACCAAGTTTTTGGCGCCGTTGCCGGGGACCCTTTAAGAGATTCTAGGAAACTTCTAGCTTATTGCTCTAGCAATTTATTTACTTACTATTTTCTTTTGTTTTATTTTCGTTTCTTTTGAGCTTAACTTGTTCTATCTTTTCTGATTTGTGCAAGGTACCGTGTATGACATGTGGAAATCCGGTAGACGTAGTTGAGCCGGATATTGAAATTGACAGAACCTTGCGTCGTAGAAGAAGAGAAATTGGTGAAAGCTCGAGTGAGCAAAACATTTTGGTTGAGGATTTCTCATCATACATCATGACTGAGGAGAGACGAACGTTGTCCGAATATGAAAGGCCACAATTTACGAGTGAAGAATTTAGTGTCCAAGCGCCTACTATTGCAACCAATAATTTTGAAATCAAGGCAAGAACAATTGCCATGGTCCAAAATTCAGTTCAGTTCAATGGTCTAGCAAACAAAGATGCACATGATCACCTTGCCCGTTTCCTCCAAATTTGCTCTACATTCAAGATAAATGGGGTGACGGATGATGCTATCCAGTTGCGACTTTTCCCATTCAGTCTTAGGGATGCGGCATACCGATGGCTCACATCTCTACCACCGGGTTCAATCAAGACATGGAAAGACATGGTCGAGAAATTTCTTGGAAGGTATTTACCTCCTAGCAAAGCGGCAAGATTGAGGCAAGAAATTTCAGCTTTTAAGCAAGGAGAGTCCGAGAGTCTATTTGAAGCTTATGAGAGATTCAAGGACCTCCTTCGAAGATGCCCTCACCATGGGTTTGCTTCATGGATGCGGGTACAAATCATCTACAATGGGCTGAATTATGCCACCCGCCAACTCATTGATGCCGCATCGGGTGGATCACTTAGCAACAAGTACCCCGATGAGGCCAAGCAACTACTTAAGTCCATGGCAAGCAATGAATCTCATTGGGCCTTGAGAGGAACACCACAAAAGGGGGCCAGGATATATGAAATTAATGCTAATGATGCTCTCGCCGCGAAGGTTGATATGTTGTCTAGGAAGCTAGACACGCTCATGGGCAGCAGTTCAAAGTTTGAAACAGTGATGAGTTGTAGCACTTGTGGTGGTGGACATGGGGCCGCCCAATGTCCTATTGCTAGCTCTTCCGTCGCACCCATTGAGAATGTTGACTACATCAGAGGCCCAAGGCCGCAAGGAAATCCGTACAGCTCTACCTATAATCTGGGGTGGAAATACCACCCTAACTTCTCTTGGAATCAAGGACAACAACAAAAGGTTGGCCCCACCCTTAGAATCCTCAGGCACAACCACCTTTGCAATAGAAGAGGTTTACCACCGAAGATGTACTTGCCAAGTTCATAATTGGCACCGAATCGAGATTTAACAATGTGAATTCTCTACTCAATGACTTTGGGTCCATCTTGAGAAATCTTTGACACGACCTTTTGCGTGTGTACCGCAAGTGCACGGCCTTGTCGAAGTAATAAAATACCCTGGTGAGTGGGTAGTCGTATCCACAGGGAATAGTGTTCAGAAACAAGTGTTATCGCTATTTAGCTATGATGGGAATCGATGACGAGAAAAGTATGTATGTATAGATATAAAAGAAAATAAAAGAGTGCAAGAAGAATAATGAGGGTAGGAAAGGTAATCGATATAACGATGGGGTACCCGGACAAAGGTCCCCCTAGGACTAATGCTTCTAGTGCAAAACTTGTATTATGCTCTACAATTGATGCCTACTGAGTCGAGGATATCCTTAAACACACGGTCCCAAACCTAAGGTCAACCGTGACTAACCCCAACACTATGTCCCGGCATTAGGATTCACGTCAACCCTTCACTCTGTTGATTGCTCAACTAAGCCCCAGGGGAGTATATCTACCTAAGCCTAACACTACGTGGAGTTGCTTTAAGCTCTAGGGATTCCTAGTGATAAAACCTGTTCATATGTGTAGTAGTTCTAACCCTTTGGTCCAGGTGGAAGAACCCTAGTCTAAATTAAGCCCCAGTGCATAGGATTCACATCACCCCAAAACCTTGGGGGAGTTTGTCTACCTAGCACTTCACTCTATTTCGACCTCTAATGAATCAAGGAATCGGAGGTAGGGAGAAATCACAACGGAAGGGAAAAGGGTACGTCGCTACCTCACAACTCTCCCTCTCAACCCTCTTCAATCTTAAGGAGTCTAACCCTATAGAGGTTGTCACACCCTCAAAGGATAACTTAATAGATTCTCAACCCTAGTGTCACATCTAAGGGAAAACAATAACAAGATAAAATCAAGATTGAAACTCAATAAAAGAACATCAAATTAAGAAAGCATAATAAAAGTCATAGAAACAATATCATCCTAGGGTTTACAAGTCCGAATACCCACTAGGGTTTAGCTCTCCATGGAGCAATACAAAATCAATAAAGAATTTAAGAAAATATGCATGAAAACCATAAAGAAAACCCACTTGTAGATCGTATCGATGGTCTTGTGTAGTCGCGTGTTTTCTCCAACGAATCCCTTGTCAAGCCTAGGGCACACCTCGCCAAATCAATGCCGATGAGAGCTTCCCCAATAGCTTTCTTCCAAAGGATGTCGATGTCGATGCCGTTTAATCGCCTCCAAAGACCTCCAAGAACCTCTCCAAACCCTAGTCGAAAGCCCCCTAAAAGATATCCCAGTGATAGAAGGGGAGGTCTCCCCAAATAGATATGAAAACGGGCTATTTATAGGCTGAAATCGGGCTGAATTCGGGCTGAAATCGGACTTCTGTGAAAATCCAGAAATTCCACACGGCCGTGTGGAAATTCTGGAATCGTGATTTCTCGGCACCTGTGAACAGTGTTTTTGCTACAGTGTTTCTGCTGCAGTATTCCTGCTACAGTACACGGCCGTGTGGAATTTCCACACGCCCGTGTGAACTCTCTGGAATTCTGAATTTCGGCAGAATGTGAACAGCAGCTGCTACAGTATTTATCTACAGTAGTTCTCCGAAATACTCCCGAATCGATCGTTCTTCATCGAGGCCGTTGAATTGGGCACACAATCAACGGTAGATTATGTCGATTACTTCATTTCTCTTCATTGGCGAAGTTCTCCAATGCTACACGAGTTATAGACTTTTGTGAGTGTGACTGCCCTTGTGCCCCTCCAATGGTGGTTGGCACACACCCACAAGTCTAGACTCGTGCCTTGTTCCTTGCTTGGTCCAAGAACTCGTCAACAATGGCGAACATAACCTATTCTTGCTTCATTCTTCTCCAAATTGGCTCCACAACCCTACAATGCACAAAAGTAAACAAATGCACACTTTTTAGTGATAAAATCTGATTAAATCAATGCTTATTGCAAGATAATAACACTTCGCATTACTATAACACGAGCACTTATCAATCTTCAAGCCTCAGTACAATCTCTTGAGCATCAGGTGGGGCAACTTGCCAAGGCAAATTCAGAGTGACCTTCACGTAGTCTTCCTAGTAACACCGAAGAGAATCCAAGGGAGCACTTGAAGGCCATAGCCCTTAGGAGTGGAAGACAAGTTGAGACAAGTGTCGAAGTTGACCCAAGTGTCGAGGAGACCGGGATAGCCCTAGAGGAAGATCCCAAATCTGCTAAAGAAGTTGTTGAGAAGGATGATCGGGAAAGAAACAATGAATCTCATATTCGGGGAAAATCAAATCCACCCGAGTACAAGCCTCCAATTCCTTATCCGGCTAGATTGAAACAAGACAAGGAGGATGTGTAGTTTATAAAATTCATCAACATCTTCAAACAACTCCACATCAATATCCCGATCGTTGAAGCTTTAACACAAATTCCCAAGTATGCCAAGTTTCTGAAGGAGCTCCTCACCAATAAAAGAAAATTAGAAGAGGAAGGCACCGTGGCACTCTCGGGAAATTGTTCTTCTATTTTAGAAAAGAAGCTCCCACAAAAATTGAGAGATCCGGGAAGTTTCGTAATTCCTTGTGTGCTTGAAGGAGGAGTTCAAGAAAATACATTAGCGGATTGGGGCCAAGCATCAACGTCATGCCCTACACCATGTATTTAAAGCTTGGCTTGGATGAGCTTAAACCCACAAGGATGACTTTACAATTGGCTGATCGATCAACAAGAAAACCTCGTGGGATTGTGGAGGACGTGATTGTTCGAGTTGATAAATTGGTCTTTCCCGTGGATTTTGTTATTATGGACATTGATGAAGATGTGGACACACCGTTAATTCTTGGTCGGCCATTCTTAAGTACCTTGGGTGCCCTAATTGATCTCAAGGGAGGAAAACTAACACTTACGGTTGGAGAGGAGGAAGCAGTGTACACATTGCCGGCAGCCATGAAGCACTCTCTTGACCATGATGACAAACTTTATTTTATTGATGAAACTGACCTCTTGATTTCTAATTGTGTGCAGGAGGTCTTGTCGTTGAATCCCTTGGACGAATACTTGGAAGAACTAGGGGATGAGGAACAAGAAGAACCCCACTCTCCCCCTCCAAATAACAACCTAAAGCAACCAAAGGTGAAGGCAATGTGCACTAGTGCCAAAGAAAAGGAGAAAAAGGAATCAGTGTTGAAGACAATTTGGAGGGAAGTACGGGGGAAAAGAAAGAAAGGTACTAACCCCCGCCGTTCAAAATCCCATGGAGGGAAGGTAAAATTCGAACCCCTCTTTGATCATGAAAAAGTTGATGTCTATTCGTTGATGTCGTTGAACTTGCCGGGTAACAATGTTACTTCAAGCTTGACCGGGGGTAACCTCAAGCTCTTTGAACCCCCGTAAGGTGTGGAAAAAAGGTATGTCAGGCTCGTGACGTTAAACAAGCACTTCTTGGGAGGCAACCCAAGCATTCGGGGGTCTTTAGTTCACTTTTCCTATTTTGGATGTTCATTTTATTGTTTTAGTTGCCATTTCCTTTACTAGTTTTGCAATTGAATAAGTCCATGCTCGCAATTTTCCTATCATCTTGAGAGTGGTGTAATCATTTTATTTGTTGAGTGTTGCTTGTTTTTGTCATTGTTTTGTGCATTAGATCAAATTATTTCGTATTTCTTTCAAGTTGGAGGTGTTCTATAATGTTTCAATGTTGTACTTAGCCATTTGTAGAAGGAAATTTTGGCTTTTGAGTGATTCTCCAGGTCCTCACGGCCTCAAGGGGCCGTGAGATGGGCCGTCTGCCCTTTGGCCGAGTACTTGGCCTAGGGCTCACGGCCCCCCTCACAGCCCCCTTGGGGCCGTCTGCCCATCAAGCAGAGCATTTGGCCTAGGCCTCACGGCCTCCCTCACCCCGTGAGGCACGGGTTATATTCACCTCTCCACCGTTTTCTTCATATCTCTCTCGTTTCTCATCCGTTTTCCCTCATTCTTTCACCGTTTTTCTCCATTTTTCTTCCTCTACACGAATCTATTACTTACAAGGACTTATTTTGCATGATTTAATGGGAGTTTTGCCATCATCTTCACCGATCCTCCAAGGTACCCCTTTCTAAACCCTAGGTGTTGAGCATGAATGTTTCTTCTTCCTCTCCCCTATTTTTCAAGTTGAATGGACGCCAATGTTGTGGGAGATTGGTTGTGTGTTGTTTTTGTGGGTTTTTGGAGTAATTTGAAAGCTTTGTAAAAATTTTTATGCTCCATGTACAAGGAAAGCTCTTGCAATTTTTTTTGGGAGTTACTGTAGTAATTCTTGAATTCTTTCACACTCTTTCATGAGTACCATTGATTTTCTTGTATTTGGGCCTACTATTGTATCATCTTTGTTATCCAATAGCAACACTTGCAATATGAGAGAATTGGACATCATGATATTGAATGAACATGGACTTGCTTTGATGATGTTTTTTTCCATTGTTTTTCTTTTTTTAGTTGTTTGTTGTGTTTGTGTTTATTCTTGTTGTGTTCATTTTGTATTTGGTTTTAGTTTTTTCTTGATTACTCGCCGCCCCTCCTTTGTAAATTTCATGGAATGATGATGTGCCCTTTGTGCCATGCAAGGCATTGAGGGTAGTTTGGTGAGCCTCCCCACATTTTGTGGAAACCGGGCCCGACATGTAGAGCTCACCGTACATTTGTTCAGGTCACATCTCGCCATTTATACAAGATAAACCGGGGAAGCTTGATAAACGTCTAAACATACGTATTTTATACGTATATTTGCGCATGACTTTTCATATTTTGATAATGAATTAATGCCCTTTTAGGTCTAAATTGGTTTATTTTGTGTTTCAAGTGCAAAAGATGCCTAGGAGAGCTCAATGACACAATTTGAGAAGAAATCTACGCCAAAATCGTTGTTTCAGTGTCGGGGGTCACTGTAGAAACACTGTAGCAGCCTGAAGCACACACATTTGAGGAATTTTCTAAGTCTAGAAACCCTCACGGGCAAGCTCACGCCCGTGAGGTCAACCGCAAGTAATTCAAAGGCAGACAGTACTGTAGTAGTGTGCTGTAGAGACTTTGTTGTAGCAGTGTACTGTAGCAGTGTTGTAGCAATTTTACAACTTTGCGGATTCTTTCAATTCACGTTACAGGCTACCTCACGGGCCACATATGGACCATGAGCTCACCCATGAAGAGGCACGGGATCATCTTTAAAAGGGTTTCTAGGGCATCATCTTGGTTGTCTTTGGCCACCATTCTCCACCATTGTCATCTAGAGCTTCAAGGCTGCGGGAGAAGGTGGATCTAGGGTACAAATCGAAGGGGAGAAGAGGAGTGCTATCAAGGAGAAGATCTAGGAGCTTGCCGGCGCAGATTCGACAAGTTCTCATCACCACCTTCTAGTCTTCATCTTAGGGGAGTTTGTTTGAGCTTTGCTTTGTATTTCTTATCTTTTACTCTTGCTCTTTTGTTGATGATGAACTAGACTCCTAAGGTCACCGGGCATCCGGTGAACCTCGGGATGAACTTGCTTATATGGATACTTGATTTACATGTATGGTATTTGTGTGGTTTGTGGTTTAAGTTTGGTGTATTTGAATGCTTTGGTATGCATGAGAACTCTGTGTATCAATATTTAGGTAATACTAGGTTGCATGATCATTGCCCTAGTGTTTGACTAAACAAGCTTAGAAGGGATGCATATACAAATACGCCGTGACCATCGGGTATTTTGTACCCCTCCAACCATTAGGGTTGAGCCTAGATATTGTGTTTGACCTTAATTAGGGATTTCCCTAGGCGTAATGCAACCGTAGGAGGATTTGGGCGGAAGTGATTCTGTATTCCAATACTCGTACCGGATTAGGGATTATCACCGTGACCATCGGGGTGACCTACTTTTGGACGTCTCTTGGCCTAACCACCTTTGCCTGTGTAATTCTAATATCCTTCTACCTTTAGTATTCCCGAGGGGATCCTCACCCGAGGACCTCAAACTTTCATTGTTACTTGTTTCCTTAGTATGCTTATGTGGTGAGCCTTAGTCCATGTGTTTATAGTTTTCTCTTTATTATTCTTCTTATCTTGTTTTTATGATATAATTGGTAGACTAGACAGTGTCGTCTAGGGGGTAGTAATAGCAGCTCTTGGGACCCCAGGGAATACGACCCCTGTGTCACGTACAAGGTATTACTTGACGACCCGTGCACTTGCGGACCACGCGTATCAAGTTTTTGGCGCCGTTGCCGGGGAACTCCAAGAATGCTAGGAAAACCTTTAGTTCACTGATCTAGTCATTTTTATTTCCTTTTGTAGATATTTATCTTTCTATGTGTTTCCTATCCTTTTGTGCATACTTGGTTGTTTTCTTTTTCTTTTAGTTTCTTTGTTATCTTATTGATTTTTATTTATTCATTTACACAGGGCCATGGACCTCATAGAAAAATTGTTGGCCACAAGAAACTATGCACTTGAGAAGGCGATGGAAGAATCTTCTGGCATGAGAGCATACCAAGGTAATCCACACCATAATGACTACTATCCATATTGGCAAGGGCACCAAAATTTTTCTACACATCATTATACTCAACAATATGAACACCCTTACCAAGGATTGCCACAAGAACCCTCATTTCAAGAACCATGGCATTACCACCCTCCAGTCGTTCAAAGTAAGCGACTTAATGAATGGGGTTTCAATACACAAGATGTGTTTACAAAATTTATGATGAATACGGATGCTGAACTTGAAGCCTTGACTGCCGCAAATTTTAATGCCCAACCATCTCTTCAAAGCATGGAAAGCCAGATAGGGGTGTCTTCCAGCACATCGACCAAGTTGCCACACACTATAGAAGACCTATCCGAGAATGACACTAGTAGGGAAAAGAACAAAGATAAATTTGAGGTGGAATTGGATATTGAGGTATTGGAGGTTGAAGAAAATGATGTTGCATCAATACCTTGTGAGAAAATGATAGATGTTCCATCTCAAGGTGAAGTTGAAGAAGAAAGAGAGGAGGATGACATCATGGCCATGGAAAAATGTGAGGAAGTGGATGAAGCTCAATCAACCACATCTGATGACACTACTCACCTTCATGTTGACCACTCCATCAATGAATCAATAATCTTCAAGTGTAGAAAAGAAACTCTGGTAATTGTATTTGAAGACGTGGGAAGGAAGTTAAGGCCATCCTTGAACCCACCAATGCCGGGCTTGGACAATTCCCAACCAAAAATTTTTCCTTGGCGGCCCAAGCACATTTTATGGGCAATTGAAGTTCATCACAAAAGGGTTGAGAAAAAGATTGTGGATAGGATGTTGAAGCCTCCAATTGATCCACCCATGCAAATCTTGACAAGTTCTCAACAAAACTTGTTTCCTTGGAGATACAAACAATGCCTATGGGTAGTTCAAGGCCATTTACCAAGGGTTGAGAAAAAGGATGTGGATAGGATGTTAATGTCATACAATGATCCACCAACGCCAAGCTTAGATAACTCTCGACCAAAACTTTTTCTTTGGAGGCCCAAGCAACTTTGTGGTGGGATACTCAAAGGAATTCTTGTCGGGACAAAAGAAGAAGCGGGGAGGAGTTTCAAGCCGTCTAAGGATCCGCCCAAGTTTAAATTGCACAACTCCCGGCCCAAGCTTTTTCCATGGAGGCCAAAAGGTAACTCATGCTTGGTCTCCACTGTGACACCATCCCGGAAGGTACGCTTCACTTTTCTTGGTATTTCTTATGCCACTTCTAGCCGGGAGGAACACACCATCTTCAAGCCCCCTTGAGGTAAAACACATCGAGCTAATGACGTTAAACAAGCACTTCTTGGGAGGCAACCGAAGTTTTTAAATTTATTGCAATTTCATTTTCCTGTTGTTTGAATGCTTGTCTTATTCATTTTCCATATTCTTGGTGTGTTTAAAGTTTTAGTCTTCTTAGGTTTCTTCGTGTGTTGGTCATTTTTATCGTCATTTTTTTTTAATCATTCATGCATGTTTGTGTGTTGCCTTGAGTAATTTAATGATTAGATATCATGCGATCCATGTTTTGAGTGTTTCCATGCTTTGTTCGGCTTTGTTTCGAGTGTTTTTAGGGTTTAGAGGAGGTCTACTTGATGTAAACCTGAGTTCAGGCCGTTTATGGCCCGTGAGCTCACCCGTGAGCCATCCAGAGAGTGCTCACGGGTAGGCTCACAGCCGTGAGCTCAGGCCGTGAGCTATCCCGAGACTCCTCACGGGTAGGCTCACAGCCTTGAGCCCACCCACATGGATGCTCGGGCTGCACTTTAAGTTTGTTACCTCTCCACCATTTTCTTCATATCTCTCTCATTTCTCATCCTTTTTTCCTCATTCTTTCACCGTTTTTCTCCATTTTTCTTCCTTTAAATGAATTCCTTACTTCCAAGGACTTAAGTTTCATGATTTATTGGGAGTTTTGCCATCATCTTCACCGATCTTCCAAGGTACCCCTTTCTAAACCCTAGTTGTTAAGCATGAATGTATCTTCTTCCTTTCTCCTATTTTTCAAGTTAAATGGATGCCAATGTTGTGGGGGAATGGTTGTTTGTTGTTTTTGTGAGTTTTTGGGGTAATTTGAAAGCTTTGTAAAAATTTTTATGCTCCATGTCCAAGGGAAGCTCTTGCAATTTTTTTTGGGAGTTACTGTAGCATTCTTGAATTCTTTAACACTCCATCATGAGATGCCCTTGATTTTCTTGTATGTTGGACTAATCTTGTATCATCTATGTTACCCCTTGGCAACACTTGCAATAAGAGAGAATTGAACATCATGATATTAAATGCACATGGACTTGCTTGGATGATGTTTTGTTCCATTGTTTTTCTTGTGTTTGTGTTTGTTGTGTTTGTGTTTGTTCTTGTTTCTTTTTGTATTTTCTTTTTTGGTGTGTAAATGGATGCCTTGAGTTGATGTGCTTTTCTACCTTGTAGGGTGGAATTAGGACATCAAGTGCGCTTTCTTCTTCATTATCTACCAGAATCTTTGGTGGTCACCCCGATCTCATGGACTTCAAGGGAGACTCGGGGAAGTTCACGAAACCCTCCTACTATGCTTTTATTTTCTATATTGTTGCACTCTATTGTTTAGGCACATTGAGGGCAATGTGCATCTTAAAGTGGGGGTTGGAGTTGGATTTTCGTGAACTTTGAAATTTTATGCAATTGCATGCTTAACTACCTATGATAGCTATGATTTTATTGTTAAGGACTTTCTGGCTTGGTAGAATGATAGTTGTGAGCTGTACTTTACCTGTGCTTGCATGTCACTCTGTTCCACCTTTAGTGCATCCTTATACTTGTTCATGATCACTTCCACTTTGTATACTCCAACCAACCCATCATAATGATTTTGGCATTAGACTGTTAAATTCTATTTTGAATACTCTTTTAAGAGCTTTTGTGTTCCTTCATTGTTTTCTTTAGCCTAAAGTGAACTATTATAGTGGGTTTAAGTAGGATGGGTGGCTCTTGTGCCTAGCCAGCATGTGCATCCGTCTAAAAGATTTTTGCCCAATCTATGTTTGTCGGGGACTCAGAGAAAAAAAAAAAGAGTGTAAGTCTGTATATACATGAGAGTAATAAAGTCTCTTAATCCCCTAGTCCTTGCTGTGTAGTCACTTAAGAGCTAAAATTTTATCTAGGAACCAAAGGACTCTTAATTCAGTATTGAGGGTGTATTTAACATTTTAATGTTGTCTTCATTGTGCGTGTAGTGAATGGTCATCCTGGGGTAATCCAGGGTGTGGAGGTCAAGGTGGGAGTTAGCACACACACACGGGGGCACTCTAGGAGAAATAGAGCTAGTATTAGTTGACTATTCATTGTACAGCTCAATTCTTGATTTCCACCCACTCGTGCTTGTGGAGTTCTTTACTTTTGAGCTTGAGGCCGTACATTTAGCCGTTTATCTTGTTACCCCTGTTCATCATGTTTGTTTGCTTGGGAATAAGCAAACGCTTAGGTGTGGGGATGTTTGATAAACATCTAAATGTACGTATTTTATACGTATACTTGCGCATGCCTTTTCATATTTTGATAATGAATTGATGCCCTTTTAGGTATAAATTGGGTTATTTTGTGTTTCAGTTGCAAAAGATGCCCAGGAGAGCTTAACGACGCAATTTGAGAAGAAATCTACGCCAAAATCATCGTTTTAGGGTCCCGGGCATTGTAAAAACACTGTAGCAGCCTGAAGCACACACATTTGAGGAATTTTCTAAGTCTGGAAACCCTCACGGGTAAGCTCACGGCCGTGAGGTCAACCGCAAACAATTCAAAGGCAGACAGTACTGTAGCAGTGTGCTGTAGAGACTTTGCTGTATCAGTGCACTGTAGCAGTGTGCTGTAGAGACTTTCCTGTATCAGTGTACTGTAGCAGTACTGTAGCAATTTTACAACTTTGCGGATTCTTTCGACTCATATTACAGGCTACCTCACGGGCCACATGATGACTTGACCGCAAGCGCACGGGTCACCAAGTAATACCCTTCACGCACGCGCGAGGGGGTCGTATTCCCTAGGGTCTCAAGAGCTGCTATTACTCCCCTCTAGATGACACTATCTAGCCTACCAAATATAGATTTAAAACAAGATAAGAAAACAAATAAAAGTGAAAACTATAAACACATGGACTAAGGCTCACCACATAACTGTTGGAGGGGTACAAATACCCGATGGTCACGGCGTATTCGTACATGTATCCCTTCCAAACTTGGTCTGTCTAATACTAGGGCGATGGTTACGCAACCTAGTATAACCTAGAAATTGATACACAGAGTTCTCATGCATACCAATACATCAAAGTGCACCAAGCTTGAACCATAAACCACGCAAATACCATACATGTAAATCAAGTATTCATACAAGCAAGTTCATCCCAAGGTTCACCGGATTCCCGGTGACCTTGGGAGTTTAGTTCAACATCAATAAAGGAGAAAGTATAAAGAACAATAGATACAAGCTAAAGCACATAACAAACTCCCCTAAGATGAAGACTAGAGGTGGTGATGAGAACTTGATGGATCCGCGCCAACAAGCTCCTAGATCTTCTCCTTGATCGCGCTCCTCTTCTTCCCTTCGATTTGCACCCTAGATCAGCCTCTCCAACCCCTTGAAACCCCAGAGAATGATGATGGAGAGAATGGTGGCCAAAGACATCAAGAAGAATGCCCAAAAGGCCTTTAAAACCTAATTTCGGGATGCTATGCGGCCTCCCATGCGGCCCCGCATGCGGGGAAAGAAAGTTTTCGAGAAATCCCGAAAGTCGCGTAAGTTGCTATAGTGCATCTACAATAATCCATGCTACAGTAACTCTACTACAGTAAAACTACTACAGTGCCGTATGCGCCCGCATGGTAGCCCGAATGAACTTCCTGATCAAGCCGTTCTTCAAGTCTTCGTGCTACAGTGGTCGCTACAGTATCCCGGGCTCAAAAACAGTGCTTTTGGTGCCGATTTCTTCTCCAATTCTGTCATCGAGCTCGCCGAGGCCTTATTGGTACCTGTAACACGAAAGAAACCAATTTAGACCAAAAACGGGCATCAACTCATATAAAAGTAGGCAATACATACGGCCCGAATATGTATAAAATATGTATATTTAAGCGTTTATCACCACATATGGACCGTGACCGCACCCGTGAAGAGGCACGGGATCATTTTTAAAAGGGTTTCTAGGGCATCATCTTGGTTGTCTTTGGCCACCATTCTCCACCATTGTCATCTAGAGCTTCAAGGTTATGGGAGAAGGCGGATCTAGGGTGCAAATCAAAGGGGAAAAGAGGAGTGCTATCAAGGAGAAGATCAAGGAGCTTGCCGGCGCGGATTCGACAAGTTCTCATTACCACCTTCTAGTCTTCATCTTAGGGGAGTTTGTTTGTGCTTTGCTTTGTATTTCTTATCTTTTACTCTTGCTTTTTTGTTGATAATGAACTAGACTCCTAAGGTCACCAGGCATCCGGTGAACCTTGGGATGAACTTGCTTGTAAGGATACTTGATTTACATGTATGGTATTTGTGTGGTTTGCGGTTTAAGTTTGGTGTATTTGAATGCTTTGGTATGGATGAGAACTCTGTGCATCAATATTTAGGTAATACTAGGTTGCATGACCATTGCCCTAGTGTTAGACTCACTAAGCTTAGAAGGGATATATGTACAAATACGCCGTGACCATCGGGTATTTTATACCTCTCCAACCATTAGGGTTGAGCCTAGATATTGTGTTTGACTTTAATTAGGGATTTCCCTAGGCATAATGCAATCGTAGGAGGATTTGGCCGGAAGTGATTCCGTATTCCAATACTCGTACCGGATTAGGGATTATCACCGTGACCATCGTGGTGACCTACTTTTGGACGTTTCTTGGCCTAACCACATTTGCCTGTGTAATTCTAGTATCCTTCTAGCTTTAGTAGTCCCGAGGGGATCCTCGCCCGGGGACCTCAAACTTTCATTGTTACTTGTTTCCTTAGTATGCTTATGTGGTGAGCCTTAGTGCATGTGTTTATAGTTTTCTCTTTATTATTCTTCTTATCTTGTTTTTATCATATAATTGGTACATTAGGCAGTGTCGTCTAGGGGGAAGTAATAGCTGCTCTTGGGACCCCAGGGAATACGACCCCTGTGTCACGCACAAGGTATTACTTGACGACCCGTGCGCTTGCGGACCACGAGTATCAAAGCTCGTTTTCACCCTCCTCTATTATTTATATTGATTATCTTTCTTTGTTATTCATGACTAGTGTACATTGGGGGCAATGCATAACACTAAGTGTGGGGATGGGTGTATTACATGTTAGGGCCACTTTTACATGCTAAGTGTTATCAATGATGGCTTTATTCATTCTTGTGAGATTCTTTTAGCATGGACTAATGATTGATGTGAGTTACATATACTTTTTGTTCTCTACTGAATCCTATTTCACCTCTAATATTGTCTTCTGCTCTGAATTTTTTGTTGATGCCCTGAGAATAGCCAACTTGACTACTTTAACTCTCTTGTATGCTTAACACACAACCTTGACTACTTGGCCTTAGAAGACTAAGTTCTATCCTTCAATGAACTCTTAAGAACTTCTAAACCTTGTTGAGCTAGTCCTAGTTTTATAACTTGTAGTGCAGTCTAAAGACATGATCTAGGGTGAATATAAAAAAAAATTATTCTATGTCAATATTCCTCTGCTAATGAAGCATGAATGCGTCTATGTAGACTGTAATCGAGTAGTTGGGTGGCTCTTGTGCCTAACCAGCATGTGCACCCTCTAGAAAGATTTTGCTGCGGTCTACGTTAGGCGGACTCAAAAAAAAAAAAAGGTGTTCACACATGTAATTAAAACCTTAGTGATCTCTTAGACTGCCTACCTGATGTTTTGAGGAAATTGGGTTTTAGTTTCAACTACAAGACTTAGAAGGATTTTACTTGTTCATTGAGGTAGCACTTAGCATTTTAAGACCCGGTATTCTTATTTGTGGAGTGATTAGCATCTAGAGCTGTACTGATTGAAGTCAGTAGGCTAAACCAAGCAAGGGCAAATGAGATAAAAGGTTCACTTACACTGCACAAACATATAAGAGGTGAGACAGGATCTTTTTGTTGTACCTACTATTTGTAACTCAACATCTGTATTTTGTTTTACATTGCTTGTAGAATCTCATTTTTATTCAAGCCGGAGATAGTACATTTAGCCACTTATCTTTCCCTCTATTTTTCATGATTTGTTTGCTTGGGGACAAGCAAACGCTTAGTGTGGGGATGTTTGATAAGTGTCTAAATCTATGTATTATAGTATACTTATTTAGTACGCTTTGCATGTATTTTGTTACGTTTTGTGCCCATTTTTATGCCTAATCGAGTCATATTTGCTTTGTAGGGCAAATAGAAGCCATAGAGATCGTGAGCACATATTCTGGGCAGAAAAGTGAAGAAACACAAGTTCACGGTACCGAACCAGATCTACTCTAGCTATGAACTGTAGCAGTTAATGTAGCACTTGGTGGGTCTTCGGGCAAGAAAATCCGAGATTTTTGCCTAAGCCTCACGGCCCCGTCTGCTACCCTGTGCGGACTGTCCAGAAGCCTTAACTTAGTTCTCACGGCCCAGTCTGCAACCAGTGAGGAATTTCCAGAACGTTTTGCCTACCCTTCACTGCCCAGTTAACTACCGAGTTAACTACCCCGTGAGACTCGGGATTTGGGTCTTTCTTGACCTAATCTACATCTATACGACTCCCCATACGGCCCGTATGCTTCTGGGATATAAATTGGGAGTTCTAGGGCTCAACAAAGGGACCTTTGGTCGGCATATTGAAGGAGAGAACGATGATACCTTTTAGAAGATGACGATTTGGAGCCAAAGAAGGAGGCAATAGCATCATCAACAAGGGGAGAGCTTTGCCATTAAGGGAGCAAGGTGCCAAGCCCAGGGAAAGCATCATTTGGCAACCTTTTGGGCGAGGGAAAGCGTCATTCGGCCGGACCTCCACCTTCTTCTTCATCATTTCACCTAGGGAGTGTCATTTATGAGCTTTTTGTGTGATTTGCTTTACTTTGTTATTATGGTTTGTATGATGGCATACTAGACCATCAAGGCCACCGGATGTCGGTGAACCTTGTGGGGATCATCATGTATTTTGGGTGATTTACACTTAATATCATGGTTGGGTTGATTTATGAATTTGTTCATTGTATTTCATGCCTAGAGCTACTTGAAGGAGAAATCCGTAGCTCTTTATTGAGTTGTACACGTAGACGTGACCTACTCGCGTGTATTAGATCTTTCATGAACAAATAGGGATGTCTTGTATTGATATTGCCGAGAAATTGGGTATCAATAGCCCGCCAATCTATAAGGGTAAACTAAGGTTTAGGGTACCCTTATATTGGGATCTCTTTGTACATAATGCAATTGTAGGAATACCGGTTAGGAAGAAATTCAACTAAGTATTCGTATGGGATTAAAGCTCAATCGGCAAGAAATTGGGATTGATCTAATCTTGGGATCCGTCGGTCTAAATCACCCGAACTATCTTTTTACTGTTCATCCATGTTTCATGATGACCCCTCAAGGGGATCCACATCCATAGGCCTTCACACATCACTGTAGCATTTGCAACCGTTTGTTTGAATTTTAATTTGTTTATACGTATTGTTCTTGTTAGAGTACCACAATCATGCTTGAGATGTTAGGTTAGAAAATAGGTGATGAAGGAGTAATAGTAGACCCTTAGCCTATGATCCTTGTGCTTTTGCATTAGGTATTACTTGGCGACCGCGTACACTTGCGGGATTCCTCTACCACTTATCCTACTCTTTTTACTCCTACTTGCATTCTCTCATCTTCCACACTTCTATTTTAATTCTTGTTTTTATTAATTACTTTAACACTTACTCATTGATTTCTTTCCACACATCACATTAGCTACATAGTGAATACTTTTATCTCAAATTCATATTCCCTAACGAGATGGGGGAGCTTCTCTCGGTTGGGAGTTGGAGCAGGTTGTTGTCCATCCGAGAGGCTGCCACTAGATCACTCACGCTCGACGTGCTTTCCTCGTATAATTTTGCCCGGGGGTACGATAGTTTTACCGACGTTGATACCGTTCAGTTCCAGGCCCTCAGTCGATATTTCAGCTTGAGCATGACCCAGTTCTTAGTGCGGATGGGACTATATGATGAGGTATTCATTGAGATAGAGGAGTACGCGCTGCTACCTACAGATTATCTGGGTACTCTGACCCCCCAGTGCGTGTACAACAGATTATGTGGCCAGGGACAGTACGAGCCAGGGGTCTCCAATGCCACATGGGCATCGTACAGGTACCTCCACGCCATTCTCAGCCTATCAGGGAATAGCCATGGAGATAGTACTGGGGTCCTGAGCGAACAAGAGCTCTTGTACCTATACTCTATGGTGGAGAGTGAGCCGTTCCACTTGGGGCACATCATTGCCGAGTGCATACGCCATCAGGGCCAGTACCCCAGGGTTGGAGTCATCTTCGCAGGCCAGTACATTACCCGATTGATTATTCTTTTGGGACTTAGAGACGGGGTGTGCGGGGTTGAGAAGATTGCTGTACCGGCTCTTCTTGGCACAGAGACCCTGAGACTGATGGGTTTGGTCCACAGAGGGGGACCGGGAGTCTATATACTGATCATACCCCAGTCAGGACAGGGAGAGTAGGCCGAGGGATCATAGCCAGCACTAGAGTCGCCACCTGCACAAACAGATACACAGGTGCCACCCACACCGCAGGAGCCACCTCTAGTGTGCATGTTTTCACCCTCTTGAGGCCAGGACAGGTTTGAGCACCTCGAGAGTGCTATGGGTATCCTGCAGACTAAGGTGGCCAAGCTGCGAGCTACCCAGACCACACAGTACTCAAAGATGATGACACAGCTTGATACCATACAACGACTACTCGAGCAGGCCGTGTCATCACCATTTATGGTCCAGCCTCAAGCCTCCACCCCACCACCGTCTCCTCTATCACCAGCAGTAGATCCACTAGTACCAGAGCCTTCAGCAACACCAGAAGTTCTCGATCAAGAACCCGATGCTGAGGTGTCGTAGTTTATTTTTATTTTGATTTTTAGTTGTACTTTTCCTTATTATTTTGGACTTGTAGTACTGAGAAAGGATCTTCCTTCTGAGTTTAATTTTATTTTGCTTCATTTTATCTCGAGTTGTATTTCATTACCATATTTTTATATACACGAGCTTTATTTTGGTTTTTCTTGAGCTATAATGAATCTCTTGTGTGTATGTGTGCACAGATGGTCTTGGATGTAAGGAATTTGAGGAATAGTCATAGGTACGGTCATGGGTCCTTGTGTGCTTCACAACCCATTGAGATTCAACTCTCAGTGTACCTAGCTCCATCAAACGCAACACTTGGAGTTCAGGGGAGTAATGTTTCAATTGCAAACTTCCACACTAATTATTTTTCATTACTATACTTTTTATTGTGCTTGCATGCGTACATTGGGGACAATGAATATCTTAAGTGTTGGGGAGGGGGGGGGGGGAGTTTACTTTGCACACACATTTACTTGTGCGTTCAATTGCTTATGCTCATGAAGCCTATGGCGGTTCACCTTAGTTGCAACGTTTGTATTCTTAGAGTTTAGGAGAATTTTTAACATTGTATCCTATCATGCTCTAGTTTTACTTGAATTTTTAGGGAATTTTTGCTCTATTATCTCTCATTGCACTACTCACTCTTGAAATCTTTTGGAAACTCAAGCTCGAAGTTGTAAGGACTAGTTTAGCATTGTTTTATTAAGTTTTAAGTTCTATATTGCGGAAAAAAAAAACAAAACATCAACTTGTTAGCTTGTGAATATTAGTTTAGTTTTTGTGCATCTGGGGTGGAAAGAGCTACCTCCTACAAAGTATGTAGCTACTCTCATAAGTCGGATATAAGTTATGCCCTAATGAGAGAAAGAGTTATCTCATGGGAAGCGTGAAAACTTCTACCATGGTAGAAAGAGCTACCCTCTCGAAAGCGTGAAAGCCACCTTTGGCGGCCGCCTAAGAAAGGGCTACCTTAGAGGTTGTGTGAAGCTACTACCTCCCTACTTTGTGAATATAAATAAGTACTTGTAACAAGAGTTTGAGGAGTACTCGATGGTTCTCTTGAGTGAATTCACACACACTTACACATTTTCGAGTTGTTGTCCTTTTTGATTCGAGTTTTTAGCTAGAGCAATGGTAACCTTATGCAATGTTATGATTTCCCCTTGCTTGTAGAATGCCTCTTTTGCATACTTTCGATGAACCTAAGGCCGAGCATTTTCAATTGTTCTTCCCAAGTAGTTTCACATTCTATTTTGATTGAGGACAAGCAAAAGCTTAAGTGTTGGGGGGGGGGGGGGGGGGGGGGTTTGATAAGTGCTCGTGTTATAGTAATTGATTTAATCAGATTTTATCACTAAAAAGTGTGCATTTATTTACTTTTGTGCATTGTACGGTTGTGAAGATGATAAACGTCTAAATGTACGTATTTCATACGTATACTTGCGCATGGTTTCCGTACTTTGTTGATGAGTTGATGCCCTTTTTCGGTCTAAATTGGGTTATTTCATGTTTCAGGTCCAAAAGATGCTTTGGTGAGCTCAACGACGCGATTTGAGAAGAAATCCACACCGAAATCGTCATTTTAGGGTCTCGGCACTGTAGCAATACTGTAGCAGCCTGAACCACGAACATTTGGAGAAATTTTCTAAGTCTGGAAACCCTCACGGGCAAGCTCACGGCCGTGAGGTCAACCGCAAGGAATTTGGGGGCAGACAGACTGTAGTAGTGCTACTGTAGCAATGACACTGTAGCAATACCTGTAGCAGTTTCACAACTTTGCAGATTCTTTTGTCCCACATTACAGGATACCTCATGGGCCATATATGGACCGTGAGCTCACCCGTGAAGAGGCACGAATTCACCCTTTTATGGGATTTGGAGGGCTTCTTCTAGGGTATCTTGTGTCTTCTTCTTAGAGCCTCTCACCACCACCTTTGATCTGAAGAAGAAGAAGCTTTTGGAGGGAAACTTCATGGAGAATTTGGCGAGGAGAGCAAGGTTTTGGGAAGAATCTACATCCTAGGGCTCACATTTGGAGGTTGAAGACTAGGGAAGCCACCCCTTTGAGTGGCATCATTGGAACTTCTCCGGCCTTCATCCTTTTAGGGAGTTCTTCTCATGCCTTTGTTGGTTGTTTGCATGTATTCTTTGTTATATTTGTTGAACATGAGCAACTAAACCCCAAGGTCACCAGATGTAGGTGAACCTTGGGGGTGAACTTGTGATGTTTTGGATGTTTTGTTCTAATTATTGTTTGTGGCTTGTTTGTGATCCATTGTTTGGTGTTTTTACATGCTTGATATGTATGAGAACTCTATGTATCAAAAGACTTAGGAAATGCTAGGTTGCATGACCATTGCCCTAGTATTAGACTCACCAAACTTGGAAGAGAAATACGTATAAATACACCGTGACCATCGGGTATTTGTACCCCTCCACTCCTAGGGTTAAATACTCCTTTGTATCTTAAGTCTAGTTTGAGAAAATCACTTCACCCATTGCAATCGTAGGGGTAATCTTGGTCGGTAGACGTACCGTATCCAACACCCGTACCGGATTAAGGGTTAATTACCGTAACCATCGGGTTGGCCTAGTCTAGGGTTTTCTCGGTCCAATTAGCTACTTGCATGTTAGTTCAAGCATCCTACTCACTTTAGTAGCCCCTAAGGGAATCCTCATTCGTGACCACTCCTAGCCCTAATTTATCCCGTATCTTGTTCTCGTATGTTTGCATTGGTTACTTATTTGATTGGTTTATTTACATCTTATTCACTCTCTTAAATTGTATCGGTTGAACAACATTGTAATAGGAAAGTAAGGGTAGCCTCTCGGGCCCCAGGGAATACGACCCCTGTGTCACGCACAGGGTATTACTTGATGATCCGTGCACTTGCGAGTATAGCTCGACGAGCGTATCAAGTTTTTGGCGCCGGTGTCGGGGACCCAGGAGAAATACTCAGAAAACTTTGAGCGTGTTGATTTGACCATCTTCGTGTTTTATTTTTACCATTTTTGTATATACTTCATCATTTTTTGTTTGCTTAAAAATTTTTGTGATAATTTTCCTCTTAGTGTGTACATATTCTTTTTACCATGTGTTCAACAGTTAACTGGGATAATTTTGTTCGGCCAAAGGAACCCCGTCTTGGAGATCTTAACTCTGGTGCTGCATCAATTCCTCCCAGCTTTTATGATGACCAGTGGAGAAGGAAGTTTTGTGATGATTCAACCAACTTAACCGTAGAAAATCATAGCACTGATTCTCTACTTCGGCAATATTTGTAGTCAGAAAAGGTGAATCTTGTAGCGAAATCTTATCCACCGAGCTTTTAGCGTGCCCCCATCAACGAATGTTAAAAAAAAAATTCAGATGGATACTTTGGGTTATCGACTCCAGTTGAAAAAGGGACAAATCAAACAGGATCAGACAGCACCGACGGAACGGATTATGTACAGGAGGAGGACTTGAATTCTGTTGAAGCAGAGATACATGTGATAGAAGATAGCTCAGGGAGTGATAGTTCATCTGGTTTGGAAGATCAAACAATTGAGAAGCATGATTTAAGCAATTATGGAAGATTGATTTCATCACTTGAAGAACCTCCTGAGCTGGAGCTAAAGCCACTACCTGATCATTTGGAATATGCCTTCTTGGGGAAAGACTCTACACTCCCGGTTATCATTGCATCAGATTTGACAGGGCATCAGAAAGATAAACTTTTGGATGTACTCAAGAAACACAAGAAGGCAATTGCTTGGAAAATCGTGGATATCAAAGGGATCAGTCCTTCGTTCTGTACTCACAAAATTCTTATGGAAGACAATCACAAGCCAATGGTAATCCCCCAACGAAGAATGAATCCTAACATGAAGGAGATAGTAAAGAATGAAGTCATTAAGCTTCTTGATGCGGGTATCATCTACCCCATTTCTGACAGTGCATGGGTGAGTCCAGTCCAGGTGGTACCTAAAAAATGAGGTATGACAGTTGTGACTAATGTAAAAAATGAACTTATCCCGGCTAGAACAGTAACAGGTTGGAGGGTCTGCATTGACTATAGGAAACTTAATGATGCCACAAGGAAAGATCATTTCCCTTTACCCTTCATCGATCAGATGCTTGAGCGGCTTGCAGGACACTCTTATTATTGCTTTTTAGACGACTTCTCTGGATATTTTCAGATTCCTATTGCCCAGAAGATCAGGAGAAGACTACTTTCACCTGTCCTTACGGCACCTTTGCTTATCGGGCGGATACCTTTTGGGCTCTGTAATGCACCGGCTACCTTCCAAAGATGCATGATGGCCATTCGAGGACATGGTGGAAGACATTATGGAAGTATTCATAGATGACTTCTCAGTTTTCGGTGATTCATTTGAGTTTTGCCTCAAAAACCTTGAACGGGTCCTAAGCAGATGTGAGGAGACAAATCTAGTGCTCAGCTGGGAGAAGTGTCATTTTATGGTCAAGGACGGTATAGTTCTTGGTCATAAAATTTCGAAACATGGGATTGAGGTAGACAGGGCAAAAATCGCCACTATTGAGAAACTTCCACCCCCAACTTCAGTGAAGGCAATCAGAAGTTTTTTGGGACATGCCAGCTTCTACAGAAGATTTATGCAAGATTTCTCATCCATTGCCCGACCATTAACAAAGCTGTTGGAGAAGGATGCCCCTTTTGAATTCACTAGTGATTGTATTCACGCCTTCTTAACTCTCAAACAGAGACTAATTGAAGCTCCTATCATGGTTTCGCCTGACTGGAATCTGCCATTCGAGCTGATGTGTGATGCAAGTGACTATACTGTTGGTGCAGTTCTTGGGCAACGAAGGGACAAACACTTTCATCCTATCTATTATGCAAGCAAAACTTTGAATGATGCTCAAGAAAACTACACTACTACCGAGAAGGAATTACTAGCGGTAGTCTTCGCATTTGACAAATTCATGTCCTATTTGGTGTTGTCCAAGGTGATTGTTTACATAGACCATTCTGCCCTAAAATATCTGTTGAGCAAGTCAGATGCCAAGCCTCGACTGATCCGCTGGGTGCTACTTCTTCAAGAATTCGATTTGGAGATAAGAGATAAGAAGAGGCCAGAAAATTTGGTTGCTGACCACCTCTCCAGCGTTGAGGATCCCAATGATGACAAGCTAGAAAGAAGAGAGATAAATGATACATTTCTGGGGGAGCAACTTTGTAGTATTCAAGTGATAGCAGAAGATGAGACTCCATGGTTCGCCGATATTGCAAACTATCTTGCGGCGAAAACTTTTCTCAAGTGGCTCACTCAACAACAAAGGAAAAAGTTCTTTGCGGATTTGAAATACTATATCTGGGAGGACCCCCACTTGTTCAGGGTTTGCTCTAATCAGATCGTCAGGAGATGTGTTTCGAAAGTGGAAGGTCTTGACATCTTGAGGCATTGTAATTCTGGGCCGACAGGAGGCCACTATAGTGGATGCCGAACAGCTAAGAAGGCACTCGATGCTGGGTTTTATTGGCCAACAATATTTCAGGATGCTCAGGCATTGGTACAACATTGTGATAGATGCCAGCGTACGTGAAACATTTCGAAAAGAGAAGAAATGCCACAGTCATGGAATCAAGCATGCAAAGTATTTGATGTCTGGGGCATCGATTTCATCGGCCCATTCCCTAGTTCTCAGGGAAACAAGTATATTCTTGTAGCAGTGGATTATGTCTCCAAGTGGGTGGAAGCGCATGCCTTTCTGTCATGTGATGCAAGAGTTGTGGTGAAATTCTTAAAAAAATTATTTTCGCAGTTCGGGACACCCAGAACGATCATTAGTGACCGGGGCACCCAGTTCTGCAACTCTCAGTTCGAGAGAGTCTTGAAATGATATGGGGTGTCGCACCGTGTTTCAACTGCTTATCATCCCCAAACTAGCGGCCAGGTTAAAGTTTCGAATAAAGAGTTGAAGCGAATCCTAGAGAAAATAGTCAATCATCACCGACGGGATTGGGTTGACCAACTTGACGATGCACTGTGGGAATATAGAACCGCTTTCAAGACACCTATTGGGTCCACTCCCTATCGAATGGTCTATGGGCACTTGCGGGATATACACAAGGGGTCGTGTCAAGTTTTTGGCGCCGTTACCGGGTAATAGGCGTATTTTTAATACTTGTTTTTGCTACTTTAGTTATTCACTTCGTTTTTTATTTCACACTTTCTTTATCAATCATTGCTCTTATATTTCTTTTCTTTGATTTTAGCTTCTGAAGGGATGTTTGATTCAAGCGAAGCCCTTGATACACATGCAGGACTGGTTAAGGATGTGTAGCAGAAAATGCAGTTATTTACTTTACAACCAGTTCCAAATTATATTAAGTTTGGGAAATCAGAGAGACACCCTTTTACAGAAATAGGGGATATGGTTGATCAGTTTTGCGTGGGGCAGAACATGAATTATGAATTGGGCAGTGTATTGGACAAATTTGATAAATCAGCCCAATCTTTCTCAAGTGGTGACGCAGAAGAAACCCTAGAGAAGGTCCTTGCACAGTTTGAATCAGGTTATTAGGAGGACAAGCAAGAAGTCTTTTCAATGGGAATTATAGACATGACAGAGGAAGCTTGTGAATTTGGGAGTACAGTGGAGCCCCAGGATCAACCCAAGAAGTGTGATTTGGAAAAAGGTTCCGGTTGTGTTAATGAACAGCAAGCTACTTAATTTGAAGAAATTGATAGATTAAAGAAAAGCCGACTTCGACCATCCATTGAAGAGCCACCTGATTTGGAGTTGAAAACACTTCCAGAGCATTTAGTTTATGCATTTTTGGCAGAAGAAATGAAGTTGCCCGTAATCATAGCATCATCTCTCTCTTTGGAACAAAAGGCTAAGTTGGTGAATGTGTTGAAGAAATACAAGTCTGCCCTGGCATGGAAAATTACAGATTTAAAGGGAATAAACCACTCATTCTGTACGCATAAGATTTTAATGGAGGATAATTTCAAATCAGTGATTCAACCCCAAAGAAAACTAAACCCGAACATGAAGGAAGTTGTAAAGGCAGAGGTGGTGAAACTACTGGATGCAGGGATCATTTATCCTATTTCTGATAGTGCTTGGGTGAGCCCAATGCAAGTGGTTCTGAAGAAGGGTGGGATGACAGTGATCAAGAATGAAAGAAATGAACTCATTCCAACTAGAACGGTCACAGGATGGAGAGTTTGCATTGATTACAGAAGGCTGAATGATGCAACCCGGAAAGATCACTTCCCATTGCCTTTTATTGACCAAATGTTGGAGCGATTGGCAGGCAATTAGTTTTACTGCTTTCTAGATGGGATGTCAGGATACTTTCAGATTCCTATTGCTCCGGAAGATCAAGAGAAGACAACTTTTACTTGTCCCTACGGGACTTTTGCATACAGACGAATGTCATTCGGGCTATGCAACGCGCTTGCCACATTGCAACGTTGTATGACTGCTATTTTCGATGACCTTATCGAAGACATAATGGAAGTATTTATGCATGATTTCTCTGTATTTGGTGACTCCTTCGAAATATGTTTGAAGAACTTAGAAAGAGTGTTGATAAGGTGTGAGGAGACAAATCTTATGCTAAATTGGGAGAAGTGTCACTTCATGGTTCAAGAAGGCATTGTTCTTGGGCATAAGATTTCCCATATGGGTATGGAGGTGGATAAGGCAAAAATTGAAGTAATAGATAAGCTTCTTCCACCAACCAATGTTAAAGGAATTCGGAGTTTTCTGGGGCATGCAGGCTTTTATAGGCGGTTCATTAAGGATTTTTAGAAGATCACTCAACCGTTGACTAAGCTCCTCGAAAAAGATGTTCCGTTTGATATTAGGAAAGATTGTGCAGCAGCTTTTAATGTGTTAAAAGAAAAACTAGTTCAAGCTCCAATCTTGATTAACCCAGACTGGAATGAACCGTTTGAGCTCATGTGTGATGCTAGTGACTATGCTGTCAGAGCAGTTTTGGGACAAAGGAAGGGCAAGCAATTCCAACCTATTTATTATGCAAGTAAGACTCTCACAAATGCGCAGGAGAATTACACTACTATGGAGAAGGAATTATTAACGGTGGTGTTCGCCATCGATAAGTTCAGGCTGTATCTTATCTTATCAAGAGTCATCTTGTTTATATACCATTCAGCTCTCCGTTACCTCATGAACAAAATTAATACGAAACAAAGACTGATCCGTTGGATACTACTCTTACAGGAGTTTGATATGGAGATAAAGGATAAGAAAGGAACTGAAAACGTAGTGGTGGATCACTTGTTGCTGTTAGAAGGTAGCATTGGGCAAGAGCCATCAAGTAAGGAAATCAATGACTTCTTCCCGGAGGAACACTTGTTTTCAATTCAAAAATAAACATCATCAGGTAATACTCCATGGTTTGTAAATTTTGCTAATTACTTGTCAGGGAAGGTCCTCAAACAAGAGCTCACATTCCAACAAAAGAAGAAATTATTTAGCGATTTGAAGAACTATTTCTGGGACGATCCATTCCTCTTCCGCATTTGTGCAGATCATATAGTTCGGAGATGTGTATTGCAGAAGGAAGGATGGGATATCCTTACTCATTGTCATTCAGGCCCAGTTGGGCGCCATTATGCATCAAGTAGAACCGCAGAAAAAGTCTTGGCTGTAGGATTCTATTGGCCGACACTCTTTCACGATGCGCACCAGTTTGTTCTTCGATGTGATAGGTGTCAGAGGGTAGGAAATTTATCTCGGCGGGATGAGATGCCTCAGAACCCTATGCAATTTTGTGAGGTTTTTGATGTTTGGGGCATTGATTTCATGTGGCCGTTTCCAAAGTCTAACGGGAACCAATACATATTAGTAGCAGTCGATTATGTCTGCAAATGGGTTGATGCTCAAGCATTGTGATAAATGCCTAAACATACATATTTCCTATGTATTCGAGTGTATGTATTGAGTATTTTTATATGAGTTGATGCCCGTTTTTGGTCTGAATTGGTTTCTTTCGTGTTACAAGTACCAATGAGACCCCTTCGAGCTCGTTGACAGAATTTAAGAAGAAATCGGCATCGAAAACACTGTTTCTGAGCCAGGGGCACTATAGCAACCACTGTAGCACGAAGACATGAAGAACAACTTGGTCAGGAGATTCATGCGTGCTACCATGCGGGCACAGTAGAGGACGCATATGGTACTGTAGCAGTTCTACTGTTGCAACTTATGCGATTTCGGGATTTCTCTGGAATTTTCTCTCCCCGCATGCGGGGCCACATGGGGGCCGCATAACTCGCTGGAACTTATTTTGAAGGGTTTTGAGTGCATTTTGAGGGAGGAAGAACCTAGGTCTTGGGAGAGCTTGACTTCACCACTTTCTTTGGGAGCTTGAGGCTGGGTTTTGGAGGCAATTCTTTAGGAGAGGATGACTGGGAGAGCACGACACGACGAATCCACGCCTTCGATTTGCATTCGAGAGGAAGATTGACAAAGGAAGCCACTCCTTGGGTGGCGTCCTTGGAAGCGTCATTCGGTCTTGATCTTTTTCAGGGGGTGTTTTCATTATGCATTTGGTTGTTTCTATGTATTTTCTTGCTTACTTTGTGATCATGAGCAACTAAACCCCAAGGTCACCGGATGTAGGTAAAGCTTGGGGGTGAACTTGTGTTATTTGGATGCTTCTTTCTATTTTATGCATTTGGCTTGGTTTGTGATCCTTGTTTGGTGGTTCTTGATTGCCTTCATATGTATGAGAACTCTATGTATCAATTCCTAGATAATGCTAGGTTGCATGACCATTGCCCTAGTATTAGGCTCACCAAGCTTGGAAGGGAATACATGTACGAATATGCCGTGACCATCGGGTATTTGTACCCCTCCAATTGTTAGGGTTGTCCTTGATTGTGTTTCAACCCTAACTTGAGAAATCCACTAGACCCATTGCAATCGTAGGAGGATTTGGGCGGAAGCAATTCTGTATTCCAATACTCGTACCGGATTAGGAACCAAACACCGTGACCATCAGGTTGGTCTAATTTAGGGTTTCTCGGTCTAAACCACCCACGTGCATGTTAGTTAGGGCATCCTTATCACTTTAGTAGCCCCTGAGGGAATCCTCATCCGTGACCATTCCCTCGCCTTGATTTTCATCCGTATTTGTATTTACTATTTGCATGGTTTTTATATCCATAGATTATTTGTAGTTATCTCTATCAAGTAATTGCTAGTTTGGACAACATTGTGATAAGGAAGTAAGAATAGATTTTCAGGCCCTTGGGAATACGACCCCTTCGTGCTCGCGCGAGGGGTATTACTTGGCGACCCCGTGCACTTGCGGGTGAGTGAATCAAATGCATACCAAGTTTTTGGCGCTGTTGCCAGGGACCCACGAGTAATATTCTGAAAACTTAAAGCGTGTTGATTTGACCATTTTATTTTTGTTCGTTTTTACCATTCTTGTTTATACTTCATCATTTCATTTTTTGCCAGTTTTGACTTTAGTTATTTTGCAAGGTACCCATCTTATGACACGGGCTGGACAAGCAACTCTAGTTGAGCCCGACGATGAGATCGAACGCACTTTGCATCAACGGTTGAGAGAGGTTACCGAGAGTTCGAGGCAACAGGAAGTTCAGGTCGAGTCTAGTGAACCATCAGTTATGGCCGAACCAAGGAGAACTTTATCCGATTTTGAGAGACCACAGTTCACCGGGGAAGAATTCAGTGTGCAAGCGGCCTCAATCCCGTCGAATAACTTTGAGATCAAGGCGAGCACAATAGCGTTGATACAAAACTCAGTTCAGTTTGATGGACTTCCTGATGAGGACCCGCATGCCCATCTATCCCGCTTCCTGCAGATTTGCTCTACTTTCAAGATCAACTCTGTGTCAGATGATGCTATCAGACTGTGATTGTTTCCATTCAGTTTGAAGGGAGCAGCTTACAGATGGCTCACTTCCTTGGCTCCCAGGTCCATTACCACATTGAAGGAAATGGTTGAGAAATTCTTGGCCCGGTATTTCCCACCAAGCAAGGCCGCAAGATTGAGACAAGAGATCTCCTCTTTCGGACAGGGGGATTCGGAAACCCTTTTTGAGGCACACGAGCGGTTCAAGGATTTGTTACGTAGGTGCCCTCACCATGGCTTCCCTGCTTGGATGCGAGTACAGATGCTCTGTAATGGCTTGAATTATGCTACAAGACAACTCATATATGCCGCGGCAGGTGGCTCCTTGAGTGACAAGCGCCCTGAAGAAGCTGAGAAATTGATTGAGAACATGGCAAGCAATGAGTGCCACTAGAGCACTCTGCAGAAAGGACAAAGGGTTGCAGGCTTGTTCGAGGTGAATGAGACCACAGCATTGACTGCAAAGGTTGAGGCATTATCGAAGAATGTCACCGATAACAACGCGGCAGTTAGCGCACTGACACAGAAATTTGATCAGTTCATGCTGGGGTCTATTTCTAGCGCTAAGGCAGTGATGTCCTGTGATACTTGTGGTGCAGGGCATGAAACTTCGCAGTGCCCCATATTTATTGCTCCCTCTGCACCCGTGGAATCGGTGGATTATGTTGGTGGAGGACCTCAGGGACCGGGGAATCAATACGGTAATAGCTACAACTCGGGGTGGAGGAATCCCCCGAACATGTCTTGGAACCAAGGCCAGTTCCAACAGAGACCTCCACCACCCCAGGGCCCCCAATTTCAGCCCTAGTAGGTCCAAGAGAAGAAATACTCAACTGAGGATGTATTGGCAATTTTCATGATCACTACGGAGGCAAAATTCCAGAATGTAGACAAGAGATTTGATGAATTTGGTACTATATTGAGAAACGTCCAAGCCTCCATTCTGTCTCTTGAGACCCAAGTGGGACAGCTTGCTAGGGCACAGTTAGATCGTCCCTCTGGTAGCTTGCCGAGCAACACTGAATGCAACCCGAGGGAACACTTGAAGGTAAGGACCGGGGATAGTCCAAGTACCTCCAATGATAGGGTAGCCAACCGGGAAGACCCTAAGTCAAATAATGATGCAATTGATGAGATTGAGGGGAAGCACAAGGGAAATGTTCCAAGTTCCTCGACTAAGAAGGAGCCTTGGTATAAACCTGTGGTACCATATCCTTCTAGGCTCAAACAAGATAAAGAAGACACTCAATTCAAGAAACTCTTGAACATCTTTAAGCAACTTCACATAAACATTCCCTTGGTTGAGGCCCTCTCACAAATGCCGAAATACGCTAAATTCATGAAGGGCCTCCTCACCAATAAGAGGAAGCTTGAAGACTTGGAGACGATGACTCTATCGGAAAATTGCTCGGCCGTACTTCAAAAGAAATTACCCAAGAAACTTAATGATCCGGGTAGCTTCATCATCCCTTGTGTGATTGGGGATGGAGTGCAAGAAAACGCCTTGGCTGACTCGGGAGCTAGCATAAACGTTATGCCGTATAACTTGTTCTTGAGGTTGGGGTTAGACAATTTGAGACCCACACAAATGACTTTGCAACTTGCGGATCGTTTCCTGTGAAGACCCCGGGGAATTGTTGAAGATGTTCTTGTTTTTGTTCAAATTGATAAGCTAATCATCACGGTTGACTTTGTAATTCTAGATGTGGATGATGATGTGGAGGTCCCATTGATCCTCGGGCGTCCATTTCTTAATAACTCCGGGGCATTGATCGATGTAAAAGTAGGAAAAAAGACTTTGAGGGTTGGAGAAGAACAAGTGGAGTTCACCCTTCCCGAAGCTATGAAATGTACACTTGATCATGATGATGCTCTTTATTTTACGGATACAACTGACATGATTATCTCTGATTGCGTGCAGGAGGTCCTCGCTTTGAACGCCTTGGAGGAGTACTTTGAAGATCTCGGGGATGATCTTATGGATAATGAACTTCCCCGTCCACCATTGCAACAACTAGCACAAGTAGAGGTTAAATCTTCACCACATTCCAATGAGAAGAGAACCTTGAAGAAGCTATGGAGGAAGAAAAAAGAGAAACAAAAGCGGGGGGTGAATGTCTCTATAATGTCACCCAAGGAGGTTGACCGTTTATTCTTTGATGACAGCGGGAAATTCAAGATCTTCTCGTGCCTCTCATTGAACTTTCCGGGTAACAATTCTTCATCGAAAATTGGAGGTATCTCTCACCCCTTTCTCCCACCATGAGTTGAGGTAAACCATGTCGAGCTAAAGATATTAAAAAAGTGCTTCTTGGGAGGCAACCCAAGTCTTTAAATTCATTGCACTTTTTTTTCTTCTTAGTTGTTGTTGTTGTGTTTGGGTGTTTTTCGTATTTTTTTTTGTGCTTGTGAGTTTGAGTGTTGTTGATTTTTGTGATTGTGGTGGTTGCCAATTTTTTCCCGAAATTACTGTAGCACTGGCCAAAAATCAGCCTTGTTTCTTCATTAAGCATTTTTCTCACAAATTCTTGGCTTGATGAAGGTTCTCTTGTCTTGTAGGGATGCGGACCAAACACGTGGCCTCCAAGAGAGTTAGGAGAAGCTCTCCACCACCCGTTTGCGAGCCTACCTTCAAGAGCGATGCCCACAAGACAAGATTTGCGTTGATCATGAGGGACTTGGCCACATCACAGAGCCGCATAGAGAGTAGCATGGCCGAGATCCTATCCTATTTGCGCAGCTCATCATCATCTGTCGGCACCTCCTCCACGGCCACCACATGCTTCACACCATCGATCCCTCCAGATCTCTAGACTCACAGCACCACTTTTTAGTTTCCTGTTGTTTGTGTTTGTTTTTATTTGCAGTCTTGTTGGGTTGTGTTATGGTACTTTTCAGTTAGCAAGGGTCCTGACCCTCCTAAACTGTACTTCCCCATTTTTGATTTGTGCTTACTCATCCGGCTCTCTATTTATTTCTTGGGGTGTGATGTGTCTTCTTTTTACTTTCACGACTGATCATTGTAGAAGGTTCACACCCCTTGTGCCTCACAACTTTCCCCGATTCATGCACATTTGGAGCTCATCTCATCGACCAATTGGGGAAGTTTCTTTGCCCCATTCCTTTATTTCTGTTTTTATTTTTTATCTCGCACCTTACTCTGCTGATCTAAGTACATTGATGGCAATGTACAACTTTAGGTGTGGGGATGGGGTACTTTACTTGTTTTGCATGCATGAGTACCGATGATAGCTATGATTTTAGTGTTTAGCACTTCCTAGCTTGAAAGAATGATAGAAGTGAGTTGTATTCTTGTACTGTGCCTGAATGATGCCCTGTTTTATTTTTAGTGCTTTTCCATGCTCTGTCATAATTGCTTCTACCTTGTACACTCCAACCAACCCATTATGATGATTTTGGCATTAGACTGTTAAATTCTTTCTTCAATAGTCTTTTAAGAGCTTTTGAGTTCCTTCTTTGTTTTCTGTAGCCTTAAGTGAACTATAGTGACAGGTTACCAAGGGACATGAGATACAGTGTGTACAGTCGAAAAAAAAATGTGGAGTCTATGACAGTATTCCTCTGCTAGTACAGCATGAATGCGTCTATGTAGACTGTAATTGAGTAGGTTGGGTGGCTCTTGTGCCTAATCAGCATGTGCATCCTTCTAAAAGATTTGTTGTGCAGTCTATGTTAGTCGGACTCAGAAAAAAAATATTGTATATTTGTGAAAAAAAAGAAATAAGTATCTCTACTGCGTCCCCTGGAACTTGTTACACAGTCACTTAAGTGCTAGAGTTTTGTTTAGGAACCTAAAAGACTTTTAACTGAGTATTGAAGAGGTCTCTAACTGTCTAATGCCACTCTCACCATATGTGGGGTGAATGGACCCCTGGGATAATCTAGGGTGTGGAGGTTAAGGTTGGGAGCCAGCACACACTCACGGAAGCACTTTAGATAAAACAGGGCCACCATTACTTGATCACTCACTTTACAGCTCACTTTCTAGATTTCTTTCCACCTGTGCTAGTGGAGTACTTTACAGTTGAGCTTGAGGTCGTATGTTTAGTCGTTTATCATCGTACCCCTGCTCTTCATGTGTGTTTGCTTGCGGACAAGCAAATGCTTAGGTGTGGGCATGTTTGATAAATGCCTAAACATACGTATTTCCTATGTATTCGGGTGTATGTATTGCGAATTTTTATATGAGTTGACGCCCGTTTTTGGTCTGAATTAGTTTCTTTCATATTACAAGTACCAATGAGACCCCTTTGAGCTCGTTGACAGAATTTGAGAAGAAATCGGCATCGAAAACACAGTTTCTGAGTTGGGCAGGTGGGCACTGTAGCAAACACTGTAGCACGAAGACTTGAAGAACAACTTGGTCAGGAGATTCATGCGGGCGCAGTAGAGGCCGCATACTGTACTGTAGCAATTCTACTGTAGCAACTTACGAGATTTCGGTATTTCTCGGGAATTTTCTCTCCCCGCATTGGGGGCCGCATAACTTGCTGGAACTTGTTTTTAAGGGTTTTGAGTGCATTTTGAGGAAGGAGGAACCTAGGTCTTGGGAGAGCTTGACTTCACCACTTTCTTTGGGAGCTTGAGGCCGGGTTTTGGAGGCAATTCTTTAGGAGAGGATGACTGGGAGAGCACGACACGACGAATCCACGCCTTCGATTTGCATTCGAGAGGAAGATTGACAAAGGAAGCCACTCCTTGGGTGGCGTCCTTGGAAGCGTCATTCGGCCTTGATCTTTTTCAGGGGGTGTTTTCATTATGCATTTGGTTGTTTCTATGTATTTTCTTGCTTACTTTGTGATCATGAGCAACTAAACCCCAAGGTCACCGGATGTAGGTAAAGCTTGGGGGTGAACTTGTGTTATTTGGATGCTTCTTTCTAGTTTATGCAGTTGGCTTGGTTTGTGATCCTTGTTTGGTGGTTCTTGATTGCCTTCATATGTATGAGAACTCTATGTATCAATTCCTAGACAATGCTAGGTTGCATGACCATTGCCCTAGTATTAGGCTCACCAAGCTTGGAAGGGAATACATGTACGAATATGTCGTGACCATCGGGTATTTGTACCCCTCCAATTGTTAGGGTTGTCCTTGATTGCTTTTCAACCCTAACTTGAGAAATCCACTAGACCCATTGCAATCGTAGGAGGATTTGGGCGGAAGCAATTCCGTATTTCAATACTCTTACCGTATTAGGGACCAAACACCGTGACCATCGGGTTGGTCTAATTTAGGGTTTCTCGTTCTAAACCACCCACGTGCATGCTAGTTAGGGCATCCTTAGCACTTTAGTAGCCCCCGAGGGAATCCTCATCCGTGACCATTTCCTCGCCTTGATTTCCCTCCGTATTTGTATTTACTATTTGCATGCTTTTTATATCCATAGATTATTTGTAGTTATCTCTATCAAGTAATTGCTAGGTTGGACAACATTGTGATAAGGAAGTAAGAATAGATTCTCAGGCCCTTGGGAATACGACCCCCTCGTGCTCGCGCGAGGGGTATTATTTGGTGACCTCGTGCACTTGCGGGTGAGCGAATCAAACGCATACCACATTGCCGAGTAATGATGCTAGAACTGTGGTGAAATTCTTGAAGAGGTTGTTTACTCGGTTTGGAACTCAACGAATCATCATCAGTGATCGAGGGACCCATTTTTACAACACCCAATTAGAAAATGTGTTGAAACAATACGGGGTATGACACCACCTTGCCACTCCATATCATCCACAAACTAGTAGTCAAGTGGAAGTCACAAATAGAGAACTCAAGTGAATCTTGACAAAGTTGGTGGAACAAGGGAAGTGGGATTGGTCGGAACAGTTGGATGATACACTCTGGGCCTATCGTACAGCGTACAAGACCCCAATAGGAACCACTTCGTACAATCTGGTTTACGGGAAGTCATGTCATCTACCCATAGAACTTAAACATAAAGCATATTGGGCAATCAAGGCAATGAACTTCGATTTGAGAAGAGCCGATGAACAAAAACTACTTCATCTTAATGAGCTCGATGAATGGAGGTTGAAAGCATATGAGAATGCTAGAATTTACAAGGAGAAGAATTGAAAGTGGCATGACAAGCATATCAAATTGCCTAAGGAGTTCAAAGTCGGTGACCAAGTTCTACTATTCAATTCCCGATTATGACTCTTTCTCAGGAACCTAAAAACTAGATGGTTTGGCCCATACACAGTCACTCAAGTATCATGTCAAGGGTCAATTGAGATCACTCATCCGGAGAAGGGTACGTTCAAAGTAAACGGACACCGGCTGAAGCCATACTTTGGCAGAGAGGTTTGTAACGATGACAAGGAAATATTCTTTCTTAAGCCTCTGTAAGGTAAGCAAGGTACGTCAAGCTAAGTGACGTTAAACAAGCGCTTCTTCGGAGGTAACCTAAGGTTTTTACATGCTTTTCTGGTTAGTTTAGTTTTACCATGAATAAAAGTCTTAGTTTTGGTGTCCTATTATTTTCAATATATGTGCTGCGATATTTCTGTGGATTGTTGATGTTTTCATGTGCCTAAACGATAATTGATAAAGTTTGAGTCAGTTTGAGCATGTTTTCCATGGTATCTGGTAATGTTTTGATGGTTTTCACAGGCTCTAAGCATCGTATCTATGTTTCTGAAATTTTTTTGTGAGTTTGTGAATTTTTCTAAGTAAACCAGAGAAAACACATGGTGATGTGGAATTTCCACACAGGCGTGTGATACCACTTAGGGCTCAACCAGAGAGGGCACAGGGGCATGACCTTGCCCTTGTGAAAAACCTCAGGAGGGGCACACGGCCGTGTGGGATTTCCACACGGCCGTGTGAGATCCTGCAGAACTTACACTGTTATTCGAGAGAATCCACAGGGACGTGTTAGTGCCCATGTCTTCCGAGACACGCCCATGTGAAATTCTGCAGAGAATCCCCTTCTTTCCCGAGAAACCACAGGGGCGTGTGGCTACCCCTGTGGGAGAGCTTGTGAACGACACACGGCCGTGTGGATTATTCACACGGCCGTGTGGATTATTCACACGGCCATGTGGGACACTTAGAGTTCTCGGGACAAACCAGAGAAACCACAGGGGCGTGTGAGAGCCCTTGTGGCTGACCTTGTGTTCTTGGCCAGGTTGAGCACACGGGCGTGTGGAATTTCTACACGGCCGTGTGATAATTTCTGGAGACCTTAAAGTTTTTCCCGAGAGTCCACAGGGGCGTGTCACTGCCCCTATGAGCTGCCATGTGAAGGCACACGGGCGTGTGGAGTTTCCACACGGCTGTGTGGGGTAGTCCAGAGAATAACCAGAGTGCACACAGGGGCGTGTGCTGGCCCCTGTGAACCCTAAATATATAGGTATATGGCTGTGTGGTATTGTCACACGGCCTTGTGAATGCCCAAAACTTCAAAATGAGAATTACAACTGTTTTTTTATCAATTTTTCTTCTAAACTTTGCAGAGATGTCTTCTAGGTCGAAGAAGCAAGCAGGGAAGCGCCCTCGTGAGCATTCCCCACTCCCTGAGGAGGTAGATCTCCCTTTACCTGAGCAACGGGAGCAATACAAGCGGCTTGCGAAACTCCGTTTTGGACAGACACGTTACCTAGATTTGACCATAGTCAGGGAGATACAGGGGGGCAAAGCATCACAGATGAGATCGAGAATATGCTCGCCGTCGGTAGCTGGGGCCGTCTATTATGCATTTGAGAGCCATCTATCAGATCACTCACACTCGAGGTCATATCCACCTTTGAGTTCGACAGAGGGTATGACAGTTTGACAGATACTGGCTCCATTCAGTTCCGTGCACTCAGTCGGCACTTTACCTTGAGTGTGACCCAGTTTTCGATCCAAATGGGCCTCTATGATGAGGCATTCACGGAGACAGAGGAGTACGCGCAGCTACCTACAGACTATCTGGGTACCCTGACCCCCCAGCGCATATACAGTAGGTTATGTGGCCAGGGACAGTACGAGCCAGGGGTGTCCAAGGCCACATGCCTGACCAAGGCTTCGTACAGATGCATCTATGCGATTCGGAGCCGATCAGTGAACGGCAGGGGAGACAGTACCGGGGTCCTAAGTCGCCAGGAGCTCTTGTACTTGCATTCGATGGTGGAGAGTGAGCCACTTCACCTGGGGCACATCTTAGCAGAGTATATTCGCCATCAGGGTATCTTAGGGTTGGAGTTATCTTCGCTGGCCCATACATCACCCGATTAATTATTGGCTTAGGGCTCGAGATGGGGTTCAGGGGGCCGAGAAGATCAGTACACCAACCCTCCTCAGAGCAGGACCAGGAGTCTACACATGGATCATTCCCTAGATAGATCAGGTCGAAGGGTCTCAAGTAGCATTGCAGCCACCTCCAGGGCAGGCAGAGGCCGAGGCACCACCCACAGCACCGGAGCCATCTCCAGTGCGGATATTTTCTCCTTCTCGGGGCTAGGACTGGTTCGAGTGCCTCAAGAGTTCTGTGGGTAACATGTAGGCACAGTTGGCCGAGATGAGGACCGCATAGGCGACAGAGTTCGCAAAGATGAGGGCTACACAGGCATCACAGTTTGCTCAGATATCGGCACAGCTTGCTACAGTTATTCAGTTATTTGAGTGATCCATGGTGCAGCCCCGACGGATCCCATACTACCTCCATCTCCACTTTCTCCAGCTTCATCAGCACCAGATCCACCTACAGAGCTAGCAGCAGTAGCAACAGCACCAGAGGCTCCACAGCAGAACACCGACGCTGAGGCGTCATAGTTTTATTTTTATTTTTATTTTTATTTATGTTACACTTTTATTTTCATATTCTGTTGGACTGGTAGTATACAGAAAGGACTCTCCTTCTGGGTTTGCTTTTATTTTTCTTTTATTTTATCTCGAGTTGTATTTCATTTTCATATCTTTATATACTCGAGCTTTATTTTGGTTTTTCTTGAGCTATTCTAAACCCTTGCATATGTGTGCAGATGCTCTTGGATTTAAGGAATTTGAGGAATAGTCATAGGTATGGTCATGGCACCGTGTGTGCTCCACAAACCATTGAGACTCAACTCTCAATGAACCTAGCTCCATCAAATGCAACACTTGGAGTTCAAGGGAGTAATGTTTCAATTGCCAATTTCCACACTAATTAATTTTCATTATTTTATTTTTATTGTGCTTACATGCGTACATTGGGGACAATGTACATCTTAAGTGTGGGAGGATTCACATTGTACACACCTTTACTTTTGCGTTCAATTGTTTATGCTCAGGTAGCCTATAACGGTTCACCTTAGTTGCAGCGATTGTATTCTTAGAGTTTAGGAGAATTTTTAACATTGTATCTTATCATGCTCTAGTTTTACTTGAATTTTAGGGGATTTTTACTCGATTACACCTTATTGCACTACTCACTCTTGAAATCTTTTGGAAAATTGAACTCGAAGTTGTAAGGACTAGTTTAGTATTACTTTAGTAAGTTGTGAGGTTCTATGTAGCTAAAAAAAAAGAAAAAAAAACTTGTGAGCTTGTGAATATTAGTTTAAGCGTTACATTTGGGGTGGAAAGAGCTACCTCCTATGAAGTATGAAACTACTCTCATAACTCGGATACAAGTTTTGCCGTAATGAGAGAAAGAGCTATCTCATGGGAAGCGTGAAAGCTACTACCCCGGTAGAAAGAGCTACCTTCTCGAAAGTGTGAAAGCCACCTTTGGCGGTCGCCTAGGAAAGGGCTACCTTAGAGGTTGAGTGAAGCTACTACTTCCTTACTTTGTGTATATAAATAAGTCCTTGTAACAAGAGTTTGAGGAGTACTCATTGGTTCTCTTGAGTGAATTCGCACAGACTTACGCATTTTCGAGTTGTTATCCTTTTTGATTCAAGTTTTTAGCTAGATCAATGATAACCTTATGCAATGTTTTGATTTCCCCTTACTTGTAGAATGCTTCTTTTGCATACTTTTGGTGAACCTAAGGCCGAGCACTTTTCAATTGCTCCTTCCAAGTACTTTCATGTTCTATTTTGCTTGAGGACAAGGAAAAGCTTAAGTGTGGGGGGATTTGATAAGTGCTCGTGTTATAAAAACGCGAAGCGTTATTATCTTACAATGAACATATATTTTATCAGATTTTATCACTAAATTGTGTGCGTTTGTGTATTCTTATGCATTGTAGGTTTGTGGAGCTAATTTGGAGAAAAAGAATGAAGTTAGATCGTGTTCGCCGTTGTTGGGAAGTTTTTAGACCAAGCAAAGAACAAGGCACGAGCTTAGACTTGTGAGTGTGTGCCAACCTCCTTTGGAGAGGCACAAAGGCAGTCACATTCACAACAAATCTAACTCGTGTTGCTTAGGAGAACTTCACCAAGAAGGACACTTGAAGCAATCGGCAGGATCAACAATTGATTGTGTGCCCAAATCAATGGCCTCGATGAAGAACAACAGATACAGGAGTGTTTCGGCGAATTACTGTAACAAGCTACTGTTCACTTACTGCCGAAATTCAGAATTTCAGAGAGTTCACACGGGCGTGTAGAAATTCCACATGGCCGTGTGAATTAATTTTCCAGCAAGCCAGAAACTTCACATGGGCGTGCGTTAATTTCACACGGCCGTGTGAAGTCACGATAAACACGATTTTTAAAGCCGACTCAAGATTATAAAAGCCCGATTTTGGAGACTTTTGAGATATCTTTTGACCTAACTTTCTCACCAACTTCCGGAGAATGCTGCTAGGCTTTCGGAGAGGACTTCATGGAGGTTTGCAGCGCGTCATTGGCATCGTCACCTACGTCCGGTGGCTGCACACGACCACGGCCACACCATACTGATAAACGTCTAAATGTACGTATTTTATACATATACCTGTGCATGTTTTTTATATTTTGTTAATGAATCGATGCCCTTTTGTGGTCTAAATTGGGTTATTTTGTGTTTTAGGTGCAAAATATGCTTTGGGGAGCTCAACGACGCAATTTGAGAAGAAATCGATACCGAAATCGTCGTTTTTTAGTCCCGGGCACTGCAGCAACACTGTAGCAGTCTGAAGCACGAACGTTTGAAGAATTCTGTAAGTCTGGAAATCCTCACGGGCAAGCTCACGGCCGTGAGGTCAACCGTATGGAATTCAGGGGCAATGTCGCTATAGTAGATTACTGCAGCAGATTACTATAGATAGGTTGTTGTAGCACTTTCGCAACTTTGCAGAATCTTTCTTCCCGCATTATAGGCTACCTCATAGGCCATATATGGATCGTGAGCTCACCCGTGAAGAGGCACGAACTCACCTTTTTATGGACTTGGAGACTTCTTTTTAGGGCATCTTGAGTTTTCTTCTTAGGGCCTCTCATCACCACCTTCGAATTGAGGAGAAAGAAGCTCTTGGAGGGCGATCTAGGCAAGGAATTGGCGAGGAGAGCAAGGTTTTGGGAATATTCTATGTTCTAGGGCTTACAATTGGAGGTTGAAGACTAGGGAAGCCACCCCTTGGAGTGGCGTCTTTTGAACTTCTCCGGCCTTCATTCTTTGAAGGAGTTCTCCTCATGCCTTTGTTGGTTGTTTCCATGCATTTCTTGATGTATTTAGTGAATATGAGAACTTAAACCCCAAGGTCATCGGATGTAGGTGAACCTTGGGGGTAAACTTGTGATGTTTTGGATGATCTTGTTCTATTTATTGTTTGTGGCTTGTTTGTGATCCATTGTTTGGTGCTTTTACATGCTTGGTATGTATGAGAACTCTATGTATCAAAAGACTTAGGAAATGCTAGGTTGCATGACCATTGCCCTAGTGTTAGACTCACCAAACTTGGAAGGGAAATACGTATAAATATGCCGTGACCATCGGGTATTTGTACCCCTCCACTCCTAGGGTTAAGTACTCTTTTGTATTGTAACCCTAGTTTAAGAAAACCACTTCACCCTTTGCAATCGTAGGGGTAATCTTGGGCGGTATATGTACCATATCCAATACCCGTACTGGATTAGGGGTCGACTTCCGTGACCATCGGGTTGGCCTAATCTAGGGTTTTCTCGGTCCAATTAGCCACTTGCATGTTGGTCCAAGCTTCCTACGCACCTTAGTAGCCCCTAAGGGAATCCTCATCCGTGACCACTCCTAGTCCTATTTTACCTCATATCTTGCCCTCGTATGTGGTACGCTTTTGAATCGCTCACCTGCAAGTGCACGGGGTCGCCAAGTAATACCCCTCGCGTGAACACGAGGGGGTCGTATTCCCAAGGGCCCGAGAATCTATTCTTACTTCCTTATACCAATGTTGTTTAACCTAATCAATCACTTGGAAGAAGACCTAAAAATAACCTACTAAAGCAAAGAGCATGCAAATGGCAAGTATAAATACGGAGGAAAGTATCAAGGTAAGGAAATGGTCACGGATGAGGATTCCCTCGGGGGTTACTAAAGTGACAAGGATGCCCTAACTAGCATGCACGTGGGTGGTTTGGATCGGGAAACCCTAAATTAGACCAACCCGATGGTCACGGTGTTGATCCCTAATCCGGTACGAGTATTGGAATACGGAATTACTTCCGCCCAAATCCTTGTATGATTGCAATGGGTTTAGAGGATTTCCCAAAGCTAGGGTTGAAACACAATCAAGGACAACCCTAACAATTGGAGGGGTACAAATACCCGATGGTGATGGCGTATTCGTACATGTATTCCCTTCCAAGCTTGGTGAGCCTAATACTAGGGCAATGGTCATGCAACCTAGCATTGTCTAGGAATTGATATATAGAGTTCTCATACATATCAAGGCAATCAAGAACCACCAAACAAGGATCACAAACCAAGTCAAATGCATAAAACTAGAAAGAGTATCCAAAATACACAAGTTCACCCCAAGGTTCACCTACATCTGGTGACCTTGGGGTTTAGTTACTCATGGTCACAAAACAAGTAAGAAAATACATGAAAATAACCAAAAGCATAACAAGAACACTCCCTCAAAGGATCAAGGCCGAATGACGCTTCCAAGGACGCCACCCAAGGAGTGGCTTCCTTTGTCAATCTTCCTCTCAAATGTGAATCGAAGGTGTGGACTCGTCGTATCGTGCTCTCCCCGTCGTCCTCTCCTCAAGAATCACCTCCAAAACCCGGCCTCAAGCTCCCAAAGAAGGTGGTGAAGTCAAGCTCTCCCCAAGACCTAGGTTCCTCCCTCAAAATGCTTTCCAAAAGCCCTTAAAAACGAATTCCAGTGAGTTATGCAGCCTCCCATGCGGCCCCGCATGCGGGGAGAGAAAGTCTCCAAGAAATCCCGAAAGTCACGTAAATGCTACAGTGAAACTGCTACAGTGCCGTATGCGTCCTCAACAGAACCCGCATGGTAACCCGCATGAATCTCCTGTAAAGTACTCCTCTAGCACAGGTGAAAAGAAATCTAGAAAGTAAGCTGTACAGTGAGTGATCCAGTAACGGTAGCCCTGTTTTATCTAAAGTGCTTTTGTGAGTGTGTGTGTTGGCTCCCAACCTTAACCTCCACACCCTGGATTACCCCAGGGGCCCATTCACCCCACATATGGTGAGAGTGGCATGAGACACTTAAATACATCTTCAATACTTAGTTAAGAGTCTTTTGGGTTCCTAAACAAAACTCTAGCACTTAAGTAACCGGGCAACAAGTCCCAGGGGGCGAAGTAGAGATACCAGAATTCTCTTTTTTTTTTTTTCTTGAGTCCGACTAACATAGACTGCACAACAAATCTTTCAGAAGGATGCACATGCTGATTAGGCACAAGAGCCACCCAACCTACTCAATTACAGTCTACATATACGCATTCATGCTGTACTAGCAGAGGAATACTGTCATAGACTCCACATTTTTTTTCACTGTACACACTGTATCTCAAGTCCCTTGGTAACATGGCACAATAGTTCACTTAAGGCTACAAAAAACAACGAAGGAACTCAAAAGCTCTTAACAGACTATTGAAGAAAAAATTTAACAGTCTAATGCGAAAATCATCATAATGGGTTGGTTAGAGTGTACAAGGTAGGAGCAATCATGATAGAGCATGAAAAAGCACTAAAAATAAAACAGGGCATCATTCAAGCACAGTATAAGAATACAACTCACTTCTATCATTCTTTCAAGCTAGGAAGTGCTAAACACGAAAAGTAAAGTACCCCATCCCCACACCTAAAGTTGTACATTATCCCCAATATACATAGATCAGCAAAATAAGGTGTGAGACATGTCAAAAAAATAAAGGAATGAGGTAAAGAAACTTCCCCAAATGGTCGATGAGACGAAATCCAAATAGGCATGAACTGGGGAAAGTTGAGGGGCGCAAGGGGCATGGAGTTTCTACAGTGATCAGTCCTGAAAATAGAAAGAAAGCAAATCACACCCCAAGGAATAAATAGAGAGCAGGACAAGTAAGCACGAATCAAAAACGGTAAAGTACAGTTTAGGAGGGTCAGGACCCTTGCTAACTGAAAAGTACAACAATACAAACAAACAAGACTAGAAATAAAAACCAGTACAAACAACAGAAAAACTAAAAGTGGTGTTGTGAGTCTAGAGATCTAGAGGGAGTGATGGTGCAAAGCACGTGGTAGCTATGGAGGAGGTGCCGACAGATGATGAAGCGCCGCGCATGTATGACAAGATCTCGGCCATGCTGCTCTCGATACGGCCCTGTGATGTGGCTAAATCTCTCACTGATGCTGCCAGTACCTCATGAGATGTCCCAAGGGTTTGCAACTACTGACGGACCTCGATGCGGAACTCCGCGAAACTATCCTCAAGTGATGGTCGACTCCCGCTAGGTGCTGCGTCGGGTACAGAGGCAAACTCTGAATCAGACTCGGATCCTGTCTCAGATTCCCGAGAGGTGTCGGGGTCATGGGTGCTCGTGCCACCGCTACGCGGGAGGCGATAAGTGTCTCCCGACCTCTCAACTATCCCAATATGAAGCAGGATCGACAGACTAAGTGGCGCGACGGTGCTTACAACGCTCATGCCCTGGGTGAGCTCAATCAATCCTAGGCCCCTGATAATGCGTGTAATATACGGCCTGATAAATATAGCCCCAAGGCGAGTAGAAGTCCCCTGATGTGCAATAAGTCTGGCAAAAAGATGACCCAGGTGAATGGGGTACCGTTGAAGGATACCGTACATCATAAGCAAATCGGTACGAGAAACCACCCCAATAGAATCAGCGTGACCGTTCATACTTCTGGATAGCAAGGCCTGCATGTACCTGTGAATGGGGTCTGCCATCATAGAAGCCTTCTTCGATGATGATGAGCGAGCAATTGACCTCCAAAGAGAACTAGGGGACACCGAGCGTGGGAAATCACGAGGTAAATTCGCGAAGTCAGAAGTTTGGGTGTCCACAGCGTAGAGCCCAAGATAAATACCCAACTGGTCATGATTGATCCTATGCCTCTTGCCAAAAGCCCGAAAAGAGATAGTACTTGTTTGGCGCGCAATGTGACCGGGACCGGTAACCTCAATTGTGCTCAATACTTCCAAAGTTAACTCACGGTAGGTGGGCTCGTCAATTTCAAATACCTTATCCCATCCGCCATGGGAGATGGAGTCCCGGACGGTACTGTCGAGGCCTAAAGTCCTCAAGGCCTCCCAATCGATAACTCGTACTGTGCCAAACCTCCTTTTCGACAAGAAAGCAAACCTTGTCTTGTGGGCTTCGCTCTTGAAGGTAGGCTCGCAAACGGGTGATGGAGAGTTTCTCCTAACTCGCTTGGAGGCCACGTGTTTGATCGGCATTCCTACAAGACAAGAGAACCATCATCAAGACAAAAAAAAAAACATGAGAAAATTGGTTAATGAAGAACAAAGGCTGATTTTTGGCTAGTGCTACAGTAATTTCGGTGAAATTTTGGTAGAGTTTCTTCTTGTAAAAGTGATAATCTAAATGTACAAAGCTTGGAATTCAAGAGAAATAATTACAAGAAGCATTCACCTTGAAAACCACCGTGTTTTCCCATCATTTCAACAATCAAGAACCCTAGAATGAGTGATAAGAAAACAAATCTTGAACTAGGGCACCAATGAGAAGATGAAGTGAAAATCGGCTTAAACCTTGATAAAACCTTGAAAATCTTCCAAAAATTCGTTTGCTAGGATAAAGAGAGTGTTTGGATGCAAAAAGAATGAAGGAAAATGGTGGAGAGATGAAAGAGAAAAGAGAAGAAGTTTGATGAAAATTGAGTGAATAGTGAGTAAGTGGGGTGAAGAGAGGAAGAAGTAAAGGTCGGGTGACCATGCGGCCCCTTGTGCGGCCGCATGGTACCCCGCAGGAGACTCGGGAAAAAAACATGCGACCTCCTATGCGGCCGCATAGCAGGCCGCATTGCTCTTGGGAAAATTCATGCGGCCCCTTGTGCGGCCGCATGGTACCCCGCATTGCTCTCGGGAAAATTCATGCGGCCCCTTGTGCGGCCGCATGGTACCCCGCATTGCTCTCGGGAAAATTCATGCGGCCCCTTATGCGGCCGTATGGTACCCCTTATTGCTCTCGGGAAAAACCATGCGGCCTGCTATGTAGGCGCATAGGAGGCCGCAAAGATGCCAGGAAATTCTCCAGCACAAGAATGGCTCAAAAAACTCTCAAATTAAACGTCGAACTCAACCTAGCACTAAAAAATTACATGAAAACAAAGCCGAAAACACTCAAAAATAATTGAAAACATGGAAATTGAAGCACCAACACTCAAGGAAAAATACAAAGATCATGAAACCAAGGGTGCAACATGGTAAAATAAATTAAGGAAAACGACTAAACAACCAACACGATCAAAGAAATCATCAACACTCAAACTCAAAAAGCACCACAAAAAATACGAAAAACACCCAAACACAACAACAACAACTAAGACGAAGAAATAGATGCAATGAATTTAAAGACTTAGGTTGCCTCCCAAGAAGCGCTTTTTTAATGTCTTTAGCTCGACATGGCTTACCTCAATTCATGGTGGGACAAAGGGGTGAGAGATAACTCCAATTTTCGATGACACAATGTTACTCGGAAAACTAAATGAGAGACACGAAAAGATCTTGAATTTCCCACGGTCATCAAAGAATAAGTGGTCAACCTCCTCGGATGGCATCGTCAAGACATTCATCCCCCGCTTTTGCTTGTCTTTTCTCTTCCTCCATAGCTTCTTCAAGGTTCTCTTCTCATTAGAATGTGGTGAAGATTTAACCTCTACTTGTGCTAGTTGTTGCATTGGTGGAGGGGGGAGCTCATCATCCACTACATCATCTCCGAAATCTGCAAAGTACTCCTCCAAAGGGTTCAAGGCGAGGACTTCCTGTACACAATCAGAGATAATCACATCAGTAGTACCCGTGAAATACAAAGTATCATCGTGATCAAGTGTACGCTTCATTGCTTCGGGGAGGGTAAAAACCACTTGTTCGTCCCCAACCCTCAAAATCATTTTTCCTCCTTTTACATCAATTAGTGCTCCGGCGGTGTTAAGAAATGGACGCCCGAGGATCAAGGGGACCTCCACATCATCATCCACATCTAGAATTACAAAGTCAACCGGGATGATAAGCTTATCAACTTGAACAAGAACGTCTTCCACAATTCCCCGGGGTCTTCGCACTGAACGATCCGCAAGTTGCAAAGTCATCCGTGTGGGTCTCGAGTTGTCTAACCCGAACCTCAAGAACAAGTTGTACGGCATGATGTTTATGCTAGCTCCCGAGTCGGCCAAGGCGCTTTCTTGCACTCCATCCCTAATCACACAAGGGATGACGAAGCTACCCGGATCATTAAGTTTCTTGGGTAGTTTCTTTTGAATTACGGCCGAGCAATTTCCCGATAGAGTCACCATCTCCAAGTCTTCAAGCTTCCTCTTATTGGTGAGGAGGTCCTTCATGAATTAAGCGTATTTCGGCATTTGTGAAAGGGCCTCAACCAAAGGAATGTTTATTTGAAGTTGCTTAAAGATGTTCGAGAATTTCTTGAATTGAGCGTCTTCTTTATCTTCTTTGAGCCTTGAAGGATATGGTACCACAGGTTTATACTCAGGCTTCTTCTTAGTCAAGGAACTTGGAACATTTCCATTGTGCTTCCCTTCCATCTCATCAATTTCATCATTACTTGACTTAGGGTCTTCCCGGTCGGCTACCCTATCGTTGGAGGCACTTGGACCATCCCCGGTCCTTACCTCCAACTGCTTCCCACTCCTTAGTGTCACCGCCTTTAAGTGTTCCCTCGGGTTACATTCAGTGTTGCTCGGCAAGCTACCCGAGGGACGATCTGACTGTGCCCTAGCAAGCTGTCCCACCTGGGTCTCAAGAGACTGAATGGAGGCTTGGACGTTTCTCAATATAGTACCAAATTCATCAAATCTCTTGTCTACATTCTGGAATTTTGCCTCTGTAGAAATCATGAATCGTGCCAAAACATCTTCAGTCGAGTATTTCTTCTCTTGGACATGCTGTAGTTGGGGTCCCTGGGGTGGTGGAGGTCTCTGTTGGAACTGGCCTTGATTCCACAACATGTTCGGGGGATTCCTCCATCCCGAGTTGTAGCTACTACCGTATTGATTCCCCGGTCCCCGAGGTCCTCCACCAACATAATCCACCGATTCCACGGGTGCAGGGGGAGCAATAAAAATTGGACACTGCGAAGTTGCATGTCCTGCACCACAAGTCTCACAGGACATCACTGCCTTAGGGGTAGAACTAGACCCCAACATGAACTGTTCAAATTTCTGTGTCAAAGCACTGACTGTGGCGTTGTTATCGGTGACATTCTTCGATAAGGCCTTAACCTTTGCCGTCAATGCGGTGGTCTCATTCACCTCGAACAAGCCAGCAACCTTTGGTCCCTTCTGCCGAGTGCTCTAGTGGCTCTCATTGCTTGCCATGTTCTCAATCAGTTTCTCAGCTTCGTCAGGGAGCTTGTCACTCAAGGAGCCACCCGCCGCGGCGTCAATGAGTTATCTCGCGGCATAATTCAAACCATTACAGAACATCTGCACTTGCATCCAAGCAGGGAAGCCATGATGAGGGCACCTACGTAACAAGTCTTTGAATCGCTCGTGTGCCTCAAAAGGGTTTCAGAATCCCCCTGTCGGAAAGAGAAGATCTCTTGTCTCAATCTTGCGGCCTTGCTTGGTAGGAAATACCGGGCCAAGAATTTCTCAACCATTTCCTTCCAGGTGGTGATGGACCCGGGAGCTAAGGAAGTGAGCCATCTGTACGTTGCCCCCCTCAAACTGAATGGAAACAATCACAGACTGATAGCATCATCGGACACAGAGTTGATCTTGAAAGTGGAGCAAATTTGCAGGAAACGGGATAGGTGAGCATGCGGATCCTCATCAGCGAAACCGTCAAACTGAACTGAATTTTTCACAGAGTTGATCTCAAAGTTGTTCGCCGGGACTGTGGGAGCTTGCACGCTGAATTCTTCCCCGGTGAACTGTGGTCTCTCAAAATCGGATAAAGTTCTCCTTGGTTCGGCCATGACTGATGGTTCACTAGATTTGACCCGAACCTCTCATTGCCTCGAACTCTCGGTGACCTCTCTCAATCGTTGATGCAAAGTGCGTTCGATCTCGTCGTCGGGCTCAACAAGAGATGCTTGGCCCGCCCGAGTCATACGATGGGTACCTCGCAAAATAATTAAAAGTCAAAAACAAGCAAACGATGGAATGATGAAATATAAACAAGAATGGTGAAAGTGAACAAAATAAAAATGGTCAAATCAACACGCTTTAAGTTTTCAGAATATTCCTCGTGGGTCCTCGGCAATGGCGCCAAAAACTTGGTACGCGTTTGAATCACTCACCCGCAAGTGCACGGGGTCGCCAAGTAATACCCCTCGCACGAACACGAGGGGGTCGTCTTCCCAAGGGCCTGAGAATCTATTCTTACTTCCTTATCACAATGTTGTTTAACCTAATCAATCACTTGGAAGAAGACCTAAAAATAACCTACTAAAGCAAAGAGCATGCAAATGGCAAGTATAAATACGGAGGAAAGTATCAAGATAAGGAAGTGGTCACGGATGAGGATTCCCTCCGGAGTTACTAAAGTGACAAGGATGCCCTAATTAGCATGCACGTGGGTGGTTTGGACCGGGAAACCCTAAATTAGACCAACCCTATGGTCACGGTGTTGATCCCTAATCCGGTACGAGTATTGGAATACGGAATTACTTCCGCCCAAATCCTTGTATGATTGCAATGGGTTTAGAGGATTTACCAAAGCTAGGGTTGAAACACAATCAAGGACAACCCTATCAATTGGAGGGGTACAAATACCCGATGGTGACGGCGTATTCATACATATATTCCCTTCCAAGCTTGGTGAGCCTAATACTAGGGCAATGGTCATGCAACCTAGCATTGTCTAGGAATTGATATATAGAGTTCTCATACATATCAAGGCAATCAAGAACCACCAAACAAGGATCACAAACCAAGTCAAATGCATAAAACTAGAAAGAGTATCCAAAATACACAAGTTCACCCCCAAGGTTTACCTACATCCGGTGACCTTGGGGTTTAGTTACTCATGGTCACAAAACAAGTAAGAAAATACATGAAAATAACCAAAAGCATAACAAGAACACTCCCTCAAAGGATCAAGGCCGAATGACGCTTCTAAGGACACCACCCAAGGAGTGGCTTCCTTTGTCAATCTTCCTCTCAAATGTGAATCGAAGGTGTGGACTCGTCGTATCGTGCTATCCCCGTCGCCCTCTCCTCAAGAATCGCCTCCAAAACCCAGCCTCAAGCTCCCAAAGAAGGTGGTGAAGTCAAGCTTTCCCCAAGACCTTGGTTCCTCCCTGAAAATGCTCTGCAAAAGCCCTTAAAAACGAATTCCAGTGAGTTATGCGGCCTCTCATGCGGTCCCGCATGCGGAGAGAGAAAGTCTCCGAGAAATCCCGAAAGTCACGTAAATGCTACAGTGAAACTGCTATAGTAGACCTGCTACAGTACCGTATGCGGCCTCAACAGCACCCGCATGGTAACCCGCATGAATCTCTTGACCAAGTTCTTCAAGTTTTCGTGCTACAGTGATTGCTACAGTACTCAGTATGTTTGCATTAGTTATTTACTTATTTAGCTTCTTTGCATTATATTCACTCTCTCTTGAATTGTATCGGTCAAACAACATTGTAAAAGGGAAGTAAGGGTAGCTTCTCGGGCCCCAGGGAATACGATCCCTGTGTCACGTACAGGGTATTACATGATGACCCGTGCACTTGCGGTATAACACTCATCACATACGCAAGGGGGTTTTCATCAATGTTTTTAATTTGTGCTTTCTTTTATACTTTGATGAACATGTATAGCTCCATGAGGAGCTAAACCACTCGTGGGTATTTGGACTTGTGAAACCCAATGATTATTATGTTTCTATGACATTGCTATTATGCTTTTCCATTATTGATGAATAAATTCGAGTTTTAATTTTAATTATCTTTTGCTATTGTTTCCCCTTAGCCATGACGCTAGGGTTGCGAGCAATCTTGGTTACCCTTTGGAGGTGTGACAACTCTTATGGGGTTAGACTACTTAAGATTGAAGAGGGTTGAGAGGGTGAGTCGTGAGGTAGCGAAACTTTCCCTTTCCCCTCCGGTGTGATTTCTCCCTACCTCCGCTTTCCATGATTTATTAGCGGTCGAGATGAAGTGTCGTAGTTCGGAGCTTAATCTAGCTACACGGGTTAGAACTATACGTAGGAACAAGTTTTATCACTAGGAATCCCTACAGCTTAAAGCAATCCCTCGTAGTGTTAGGCTTAGGTAGATATACTACCCTGAGGCTTAGTTGCGTGAGGGACAGAATGAAGGGTTGATGTGAATCCTAATGCCGGGGCATAGTATTGAGGTTAGTCACGGTTGACCTTAGGTTTGGGACAGTGAGTTTAAGGATTTCCTTGACATAATTAACATCAATAGAAAAGTATAATGGCATAGTCTTGCACTAGAAACATAAGTCCTAGAGGTAGCTTGTCCGGATATCCTATTTCATCTATTGCTATTCTTTCTCTAAGTCACTTCTACTTGGACTTTCTTGTTTTCCATCTCTCTATTTAATTTCTTGTCTTTTATCCTTATTACTTCCATAATTCACTCAGCAATCTTATTATCACTTTTCATACACCACACAACTAAATAGCGAAATCTTGTGTTTTAAATCCCTATTCCCTGTGGATTCGACTACCCACTCACCAGGGTAATTTTATTACTTCGACAAGCCCGTGCACTTGCGGGATACACGCAAGAAGTCGTATCAGCTTCATTAGCAGATGAATACTTACATGGACTCTTCTTTTTTTTCAATCATTCACCCCAAATCATGTCTTTAAACTGCACTACAAATCACAAAACTAAGACTAGCTCAACAAGGTTTAGAAGTCCTTTAGAGTTCATTGAATGATAGAACTTACTCTTCTAAGGCTAACTACTCAGGGTTGTGTGTTAAGAATACAAGATAGTTAAAGTAGGCAAGTTGTCTATTCCTAGGGCATCAATAAAAAATTCAGTGCAAAAGACAATACCAGAGGTGAAACAGGATTCAATAGAGAACAAAAAATATGTACCTCACATCAATCATTAGATCATGGTTGAAGAATCTCACAAGAATGTATAAAGCCATCATTGATAACACTAGCATGTAAAAATTGACTCTAATACATGTAATACTGATAAGTGCTCATGTTATAAGAATACGAAATGTTACTTTCTTACATTCAACATTACTTTTCTCAGATTTTATCATTATTTGGTGTGCATCTGTGTTCTTTTGTGCATTGTAGGGTTGTGGACTAAACTTAGAGGAGAAAGAGCAAAGTTAGGTCATGTTTGCCGTTGTTGGGGAGTTCTTGGACCAAGCGAGGAATACGGCATGAGTCTAGACTTGTGGGTGTATGCCAACCTCCAATAGAGGGGCACAAAGGCAATCACACTCGTAAAAGTCTAACCCATGTAGCATTGGAGAACTTCGCTAATGAGGAGAATGAAGCACTCGACATGATCTACCATTGATTGTGTGCCCAATTCAACGACCTCGATGAAGAACGATGAAATTCGGAACATTCGATGTGAGAGTACTGTAGCAATTCACAATAGCAAACACTGTAACAGTTTACTATTCACTGCGCACCTGAAAACCAATTCCAGAGAATCCACATGGCCATGTGGATGCCCGATTTTAGCCGATTTTTAACCGTAACTCAGCACTATTTAAAGGACTTTTCTGGAGTTTTTGAGGATCTTTTTTCATCTATTTTCTGGGGGGTCGTGGCTAGGGTGCTCTCCAAACCCTAGCCATGACCCCGTTGGAAGATTGGAGCAAGTTCTCGGTATTGACATTGAAGTCCGTTGGAAGATAGATATTAAGGGAGCTTTCGTCAGTACCGATCCAACGAGGTGTACCCTAGGCTTGACAAGGGGCTCGGTGGGGAGGACAGAGCGACCTCACAAAACTATCGCCACGCATCGCAAGTGGGTTTCATCTATGTTTTCTATTATTGTTCATTCATATACATTGATGGATTTGTATAGCTCTATGGAGAGCTAAGCCGCTTGTGGGTATTTGGACTTGTAAACCCTAGGATGACATTGTTTCTATGACTCTTATTATGCTTTCTTAATTGATACTTTTAATTGAGTTCCAATCTTGATTGCTTGTTGTATTGATTTTCCCTTAGCCGTGTCACTAGGGCTAAGAATCATCTATGTTGTCTTTTGACGGTGTGACAACTCCTATAGGATTAGACTACTCAATATTGGAGAGTGTCGAGAAGGTGAGTCGTGAGGTAGCGAAACATCCCCTTTCCTCTCCACTGTGATTTTCCCTACCTCCGTGTTCCAAGAGTTCTTAGCGGTCAAAGTAGAGCAAAGTGCTAGGAAATGAACTCTCCTAGGGCTTAGTTGTACAAGCAACAAACTGAAGAGTTGTAGTGAATCCTAGTGTTGGGTCTTAATTGAGACTAGCGTTCTTTCACCTGGAGCAAATGGTTAGAACTACACTTAGGAATAGGGGTATCACTTGGAATCTCTGAAACGTAATGCAATTCCATGTAGTGTGAGGCTTAGGAAGATGTACTCCCCTGGGCTTAGTTGATAGGGCAACAAGAGTTAATGATCGTAGTGAAATAAAATTCTTGGACATAATGTTGGGATTAGTCACGGTTGACCTTAGGTTTGAGACCGTGTGCTTAATGATGTCCATGACTCATTAAACATCAATAGGAGAGCATAATACATTGTTTTGAATTAGAACATTAGTCCTAGGGGGAGCTTGTCCGGGTACCCCTTTTCATATTGATTGTCTCTCTTCCTCTTTGCTTACACTCTCTTATCTTCCATATTTCTCTTTCAATTTCTTATTTCTCTTAAATACCCTAGCACACACACATTGATTTTTCCTCTCACCATTCATACTTCACACTAGCTAAATAGCAAGTTCTTGTGTATACAATCCCTACTCCATGTGTATTCGACTACACTCTCACCGGTGTACTTTATTACTGCGATAACCCGTGCACTTTCTGGCCCCTGTCAAAGTTTTTGGTGCCGTTGCCGAGGAGTAGGCGTATTTTAGATATTTACTTTTGGCTATTTTAGACAAGAGAATTTGCTAGTTAGCTAGTGCGAAGTACCCCGAGTAAGAGCAAGATCAATGTGTGTGTAATAAAGTACACCGGTGAGAAGGTAGTCAAATCCACAGGGAATAAGGATTATAGACAAGAGAATTTTCTAGTTAGCTAGAACGAAGTACGAAAAGTGAGAGCAAGATCAATGGGTGTGTGTAAGAATTTTTAAAAGAAATAAGAAAATGAAAAGTAAGAGAGACAATCATTATGAAAAGTAGGGTATCCGGACACGCTCCCCCCTAGGACTAATGTTCTAGTGCATGACAAACTATTATACTCTCCTATTGATGTTTAATAAGTCAAGGACATCCTAAAGCACACCGTCCCAAACCTAAGGTCAACCCTGACTAATCCTAACACTATACCCCTGTGATGCATGGTCCGCAAGCACATGAGTCATAAAGTAATACCCTGTGAGTGACACAGGGGTCGTATTCCCTGGGGTCCCAAGAGCTACTATTACTCCCCTCTAGATGACACTCTCTAGTCTACCAACTATAGTATTAAAACAAGATAAGAAAAATAATAAGGAGAAAGCTATAAACAAATGGACTAAGGCTGACCACATAAGCATACTAAGGAAGCAAGTAACAATGAGAGTGCGAGGTCACTGGGCAAGGATTTCCTTGGGACTACTAAAGCTAGAAGGATGCTAGAGTAACAAAGGTAATGGCGGTTAGGCCAAGAGATGTCCAAAGGTAGGTCACCCCGATGGTCACAGTGATAACCCTTAATCCAGTACGAGTGTAGGAACACGGAATCACTTCCGCCCAAATCCTCCTACGATTACATTACTGATAAGTGCTCATATTATAGTAATGCGAAGCGTTATTATCTTACAATGAACATATCTTTTATTAGATTTTATCACTAAATTGTGTGCATTTGTGTATTCTTATACATTGTAGGTTTGTAGAGCTAATTCGGAGAAAATGAACGAAGTTAGATCGTGTTCGCCGTCGTTGGGAAGTTTTTGGACCAAGCAAGGAACAAGGCATGAGCCTAGACATGTGAGTGTGTGCCAACCTCCTTTGGAGGGGCACAATGGCAGTCACATTCACCATAAGCCTAACACGTGTTGCTTAGGAGAACTTCACCAAGAAGGAGACTTGAAGCAATCGGTAGGATCAACCATTGATTGTGTGCCCAAATCAACGGCCTCGATTAAGAACAACGGCTTCGGGAGCATTTTACTATAGCAGCACTGTAGCTTGTTACTATAGCAAAACACTGTATCAAGCTACTGTTCACTTTTTGGTCAAAAATCAGGATTTCAGAGAGTTCACACGGGCGTGTGGAAATTTCACGCGGCCGTGTGAATTAATTTTCCAGCAAGCCAAAAACTTCACACGGGCGTGTGTTAATTCCACACGACCGTGTGAAGTCCCGATAAGTACGATTTTTAAAGCCGACTCAAGATTATAAAAGCCTGATTTTTTAGACTTTTGAAGGATCTTTCGACCTAACTTTCTCCCCCACTTCTGGAAAGTGCGGCTAGGGTTTCGGAGAGGACTTCATGGAGGTTTGGAGCGCGTCATCGAGATCATCATAGACGTTCGGTGACCGCACAAAACCACGCCCACACCATACGCAAGGCGGTTTTCATCAATGTCTTTAATTTGTACTTTATTTCATACTTTGATGAACATGTATAGCTACATGAGGAGCTAAACACCTCGTGGGTATTCGGACTTGCAAACGCTAGGATTAATATGTTTCTATGACATTGCTATTATGGTTTTTCCATTATTGATGAATAAATTTGATTTTCAATTTTAATTATCTTTTGTAATTATTTTCTCTTAGCAGTGAAACTAGGGTTGAAAACAATCTAGATTGTCCTTTGGAGGTGTGACAACTCCTATAGGATTAGACTACTTTAGATTGAATTGGGTTGAGAGGGTGAGTCGTGAGGTAGCGAAGCGTCCCCTTACCCCTCCGGTGTGATTTCTCCCTACCTCCGTTTTCCTTGATCTCTTAGCGGTCGAGATAGAGTGAAATGCTAGGTAGATAAACTCCCCTGGGGCTTAGTTGCGCAAGCAACACAGTGAAGGGTTGACGTGAATCCTAAGCGCTGGGGCTTAATCTAGACTAGGGTTCTTTCACCTTGACCAAAGGGTTAGAACTACACATAGGAACAAGTGTTATCACTAGGAATCCCTAGAGCTTAAAGCAATCCCACGTAGTGTTAGGCTTAGGTAGATATACTCCCCTAGGGCTTAGTTGCGTGAGCGACAGAGTGAAGGGTTGACGTGAATCCTAATGTCGGGGCATAGTGTTGGGATTAGTCACGGTTGACCTTCGGTTTGGGACCATGAGTTTAATGATATCCTCGACTCAATTAACATCAATAGGAAAGTATAATAGTATAGTCTTACACTAGAAGCATAAGTACTAAAGGTAGTTTGTCCGGATACCCTATCTCATCCAATGCTAGTCCTTCTCTATTCACTTCTACTTACACTTTCTTGCCTTCCATCTCTCTATTTAATTTCTTGTCTTTTATTATATTTGCTTCCATATTCACTCATCTATTCTATTATCACTTTTCGTACACCGCACAACTAAATAGCGAAATCTCGTATATTAAATCCCTATTCCCTGTGCATTCGACTACCCACTCACTAAGGTAATTTTATTACTTCGACAAGCCCGTGCACTTGCGGGATACAAGCAAGGGGTTGTGTCAATAATGTTTAGGGAAATTTCTAATTAGGGTCAAACTCAATATCTAGATTCGTCCCTAATGGGTGGAGGGGTACAAATACCCGATGGTCACGGCGTATTTGTACGTGTTTCCCTTCTAAGCCAAGAATGTCTAGTACAAGGGCGATGGTCACGCAACCAAGTACAACCTAGAATTCAAATCACAGAGTTCTCATGCAATTTGATACAATAAAGATCACAAATCTTAGACCACAACCAAACCAAATACCAAAAATGTACTCAAAACATTCATACAAGCAAGTTCATCCCAAGGTTCACTGGGTGCCCAGTGACCTTTGGAGTCTATTTCATCATCAACAAAGGAGAATGTATGTAAAAATAGAAATATAAGTTTGATAAGTGCTCGTGTTATAGTAATGCGAAGTGTTATTATCTTCCAATGAGCATTGATTTAATCAGATTTTATCACTAAAAAGTGTGCATTTGTTTACGTTTGTGCATTATAGGGTTGTGGAGCCAATTTGGAGAAGAATGAAGCAAGAATAGGTTATGTTCGTCATTGTTGACGAGTTCTTGGACCAAGCAAGGAACAAGGAACGAGTTTAGACTTGTGGGTGTGTGCCAACCTCCATTGGAGGGGCACAAGGGCAGTCACATTCACAAAAGTCTAACTCGTGTAGCATTGGAGAATTTCGTCAAAGAAGAGAAATGAAGTAATCGACATAATCTACCATTGATTGTGTGCCCAATTCAATGGCCTCGATGAAGAACGATGGATTCGGGAGTATTTCGGAGAAGTACTGTAGCAGGCACTGTAGGAAAATGCTGTAGATAAATACTGTAGCATCTACTGTTCACATTTTGCCGCAATTCAGAATTCCCGAGAGTTCACACGGGCGTGTGGAAATTCCACACGGCCGTGTCCTGTAGCAGGATACTGTAGCAGAAACACTGTAGCAAAACACTGTTCACAGGTGCCGAGAAATCACGATTCCAGAATTTCCACACGGCCGTGTGGAATTAACACACGGGCGTGTGGAATTTCTGGATTTTCACAGAAGTCCGATTTCAGCCCGAATTCAGCCCGATTTCAGCCTATAAATAGCCCGTTTTCATATCTATTTCGTGACCCTTCTCTTCTATCACTTGGATATCTTTTGGGGGGCTTTCGGCTAGGGTTTGGAGAGGTTCTTGGAGGTCTTTGGAGGCGATTAAACGGCATCGACATCGACATCCTTTGGAAGAAAGCTATTGGGGAAGCTCTCATCGGCATTGATTTGGCGAGGTGTGCCCTAGGCTTGACAAGGGATTCGTTGGAGAAGACACGCGACTACACAAGACCATCGATACGATCTACAAGGGGGTTTTCTTTATGGTTTTCATGCATATTTTCTTAAAGTCTTTATTGATTTTGTATTGCTCCATGGAGAGCTAAACCCTAGTGGGTATTCGGACTTGTAAACCCTAGGATGATATTGTTTCTATGACTTTTATTATGCTTTCTTAATTTGATGTTCTTTTATTGAGTTTCAATCTTGATTTTATCTTGTTATTGTTTTCCCTTAGATGTGACACTAGGGTTGAGAGCAATCTAGGCTTTCCTTTGGAGGTGTGACAACTCCTATAGGATTAGACTACTCAAGATTAAAGAGGGTTGAGAGGGAGAGTTGTGAGGTAGCAATGTACCCCTTTCCCCTTCGATGTGATTTCTCCCTACCTCCGATTCCTTGATTTAATAGCGGTCGAAATAGAGTGAAGCAATAGGTAGATAAACTCCCCTAGGGCTTAGTTACGCAAGTAATAGAGTGGAGGGTTGTAGTGAATCCTATTTGCTGGGGCTCAATCTAGACTAGGGTTCTTCCACCTGGACCAAAGGGTTAGAACTACTACACATAGGAACAGGTTTTATCACTAGGAATCCCTAGAGCTTAAAGCAACTCCACGTAGTGTTAGGCTTAGGTAGATATACTCCCCTGGGGCTTAGTTGAGCAATCAACAGAGTGAAGGGTTGACGTGAATCCTAATGCCGGGACATAGTGTTGGGGTTAGTCACGGTTGACCTTAGGTTTGGGACCGTGTGTTTAAGGATATCCTCGACTCAATTAGACATCAATTAGAGGGTATAATACTAGTCTTGCACTAGAAGCATTAGTCTTAGGGGGAGCTTTGTCCGGGTACCCCATCTTTATATCGATTACCTCTCCTACCCTCATTATTCTTCTTGTACTCTTTTATTTTCTTTTACATCTATATATAAATACTTTTCTCATCATCGATTCCCATCATAGCTAAATAGCGATTAACACTTGTGTCTAAACACTATTCCCTGTGGATTCGACTACCTTCTCACCAAGGTAAATTTATTACTTCGACAAACCCGTGCACTTGCGGGATACACGCAAGGGGTCGTGTCAAGTTTTTGGCGCCGTTGCTGGGGAATAGGCGTTTTAGATATTTGTTTTTCACTACTTTAGCTATCCACTTCGCATTCTATTTCATATTTTCCTTATCTACCATTGTTCTTAGTGGTTTGCACTGACTTGATCTTAAGTACAGAAAAGAAGGGATGCTTTATGCGACTGAAATGATCGATACACTTACAAGATTAGTAGAAGAGGCGGAATCGAAATTTCAGTCATTCACAGTACAAGCAGTCATGAGTGGTATTGAGTATGAGCAAATAATTCTCACTCCTTCCGTTGAAGAAGACACCAAGGTTTATCAGTCTTGCATGAAACAGCACATGGGATGTGAGTTGTATGGGGTATTAGATGAATTTGAAAGGTCTGCATTCGCTTCAAGGGAAGAGTCGGGAGAGACTCTAGAGAAAGTTCTCTCCCAGTTTGAATCATATTGTCAAGAACAGAAACAGGAGGTCTTTTCAGTAGAGATAATCGATTTCACCCGTGAAGCATGTAGTATAGAGTTTGCAGTGGAACCCCAAGATCATCTCAATAGCCAAGTTTTACAGAACAACACAGGAAATGTAGAAGAACAAGAATCATGTCAGTTTGAAGAGATTGATCGATTAAGGGAGAACCGTTTGCGGCCATCCATTGAAGAACCACCTGATATAGAGTTAAAAACATTACCGCAGCACCTGGAGTATGCATATCTAGCAGACGGAATGAAACTCCCTGTTATCATAGCCTCTGATCTTTCATTAGAACAAAAAGAGAAGTTGGTGAACATGTTAAAGAAGCACAGGTCTGCTATTGCTTGGAAGATTTCAGATTTGAAGGGAGTAAATCCTTCGTTTTGCACACATAAAATTCTAATGGAGGATAATTTCAAGTCAGTAATTCAGCCCCAGAGAAGACTGAACCCAAACATAAAAGAGGTTGTCAAGGCAGAGGTGGTGAAGTTGTTGGATGCAGGAATTATTTACCCCATCTCTGACAGTGCTTGGGTCAGTCCAACGCAAGTAGTTCCAAAGAAAGGTGGAACGACAGTGATCAAGAATGAAAAGAATGAACTTATTCCAACCAGAACGGTCACAGGATGGAGGGTGTGTATTGACTACAGAAGGTTGAACGATGCAACCCGAAAGGATCATTTCCCATTGCCCTTCATAGATCAGATGTTAGAGCGGTTAGCCGGGCATGAGTTTTACTGTTTCCTCGACGGGATGTCAGGGTATTTTCAGATTCCTATAGCCCCGGAAGATCAAGAGAAGACTACTTTCACTTGTCCCTACGGTACATTTGCATATAGACGAATGCCGTTCGGACTTTGCAACGCACCTGCAACGTTTCAACGATGTATGACTGCTATTTTTGACGACCTTTTGGAAGATATAATGGAGGTGTTCATGGATGACTTCTCGGTTTTTGGTGATTCCTTTGATCTGTGTTTAAAAAATTTGGAGAGAGTGCTAACAAGGTGCGAAGAAACAAACCTTGTTCTCAATTGGGAGAAGTGTCACTTCATGGTACGAGAAGGTATTGTTTTAGGACATAAGATCTCTCGGAAGGGTATAGAGGTAGACAAAGCCAAGATTGAAGTTATAGACAAGCTTCCTCCACCAGCAAATGTAAAGGGCATTCGAAGCTTCTTGGGTCATGCAGGGTTCTATAGACGATTCATTAAGGATTTCTCAAAAATCACACAACCACTAACTAAACTTCTTGAAAAAGATGCTCCATTTGATTTTGGGGAAGAATGTAAGACGGCATTCAATATGTTAAGGAACAAATTGGTGCAAGCTCCGATTTTGATCACACCTGATTGGAATGAGCCTTTTGAGATAATGTGTGACGCAAGTGATTATGCTGTTGGAGCAGTCTTGGGGCAAAGGAAAGGAAAACAGTTTCAGCCCATTTATTATGCTAGTAAGACTCTCACAGGTGCACAAGAGAATTACACCACTACTGAAAAAGAACTGTTAGCAGTAGTGTTCGCCCTAGACAAATTTAGATCATATCTTATCTTGTCAAGGGTGATTGTTTTTACAGATCATTCAGCTCTCCGTTACCTCATGAACAAAGCCGATGCAAAGCCAAGGTTAATTAGGTGGATATTACTGCTGCAGGAATTTGATATGGAAATAAAGGACAAGAAGGGGACCGAAAATGTGGTAGCAGATCATTTGTCTAGGCTAGAAGAGAGTCCTGTTCAAGAGCCATCGAGTAAGGAAATTAATGATTCCTTCCCGGAAGAACATCTATACTCAATCAAAAACCTAGACTCACCATCAGATGATACGCCATGGTTCGCAGACTTTGCCAATTACCTATCCGGAAAGGTACTCAAGCAAGGGCTTACATTCCAACAAAAGAAGAAATTCTTTAGTGACCTGAAGCATTACTTCTGGGATGATCCATTCCTCTTCCGTATTTGTGCGGATCAGGTTGTTCGGAGATGTGTCTCGAGAGAAGAAGGATGGGATATTCTTGCTCATTACCATTCCGGTCCGGTTGGGGGCCATTATGCCTCGAGTAGAACTGCCGAAAAGGTCTTATCCGCAGGATTCTATTGGCCGACTCTATTCCGAGATGCACACCAGTTTGTTCTTCGATGTGATAGCTGCCAAAGGGCAGGTAATCTAACGCGAAGAGACGAGATGCCTCAGAATCCTATGCAATTCTGCGAAGTTTTTGATGTATGGGGCATTGACTTCATGGGACCTTTTCCGAAATCTAACGGGAACCAATATATACTGGTGGCAGTAGACTACGTCTCTAAATGGGTCGAAGCTCAAGCTTTGCCAAGAAATGATGCAAGGACAGTGGTAAAATTCTTAAAGCGGTTGTTCACTAGGTTCGGCACTCCACGAGTGATTATCAGTGATCGTGGAACACATTTCTGTAATCTTCAATTGGAAAAGGTATTGAAAAGATACGGAGTACACCATCGCCTTGCAACCCCGTATCATCCACAAACAAGTGGACAAGTTGAGGTGACCAACAGAGAGCTTAAGAGGATCCTAACAAAATCTGTAGAGCAAGGGAAGCGAGACTGGTCTGAAAGGTTAGATGACACACTATGGGCCCATCGGACAGCATACAAGACTCCTGTAGGGACCACTCCATACAATTTGGTTTATGGGAAGTCATGTCATTTACCGGTGGAGCTTGAACACAAGGCATATTGGGCAATCAAGACAATGAACTTTGATCTGAAAAAGGCCGGTGAGCAGAGGCTGCTTCATCTTAATGAACTTGACGAGTGGAGATTGAAAGCATATGAGAATGCTAGAATCTATAAGTGGCATGATAAACACATTAAATCACCGAAGGAATTCAAAGTGGGCGATAAAGTGTTGTTATTCAACTCGCGATTGCGGCTCTTCCCCGGAAAACTTAAATCAAGATGGTTTGGCCCGTATACTGTTACGCAAGTATTCACCCAGGGGGCAGTGGAGATCACTCACTCGGAGAAGGGTACATTTAAAGTGAATGGGCATCGGTTGAAGCCCTATTTCAGTAGAGAAGTTTGCAACGATGACAAGGAGGTATTCTTTCTCAAACCCCCGTAAGGTAAGACAGGTACGTCAAGCTAAGTGACGTTAAACAAGCGCTTCTTGGGAGGCAACCCAAGTTTTTACTGTTTTCTAAGGATTAGTTTAGTTCTAACATGAATAAAAGTCTTAGCAATGGTGTCCCAATTTTCATGTGCATATGCTGGGTTTTCTTGTGGATTTTCGATTATTTACATGTGCCTTAACGTTAATTGACGAAGTTTGAGTCGGTTGAGTGTGTTTTCGATAATCTCTGGTCATGTTTTTATGGTTTATCCAGGCTCTAAGTGTTTTAAAAGAGTTTCTGAATTTTTCTGAGAGTCTGTAAAATTTTCTAAGTAAACCAGAGAACACACACGGCCGTGTGGAATTAACACACGGCCGTGTGTTACCAATTGGAGCTCAACCAGAGAAGACACAGGGGCGTGACTTTGCCCCTGTGAAAAACTTCTGAAGGGGCACACGGCCGTGTGGAATTAACACACGGCCGTGCGAAATTCCGCAGAATTTCAACTCTTTTTCAGAGAGTCCACAGGGGCGTGTGGATGCCCCTGTGAGTGCCGCTGTGCCAAGGCACACGGCCGTGTGGAATTTCCACACGGCCGTGTGAAACTCTGCAGAAAGAACCCCAAACTTCCCGAGAAAACACAGGGGCGTGTGTGAGCCCCTGTGGGAGAGCTTGTCAAGGCACACGGCCGTGTGGCTCATGCACACGGCCGTGTGAAACACTTAGTTTTCTCGGGCAATCCAGAGAGGTCACAGGAGCGTGTGACATGCCCCTGTGACCGGCCTTGTGTTCTTGGCCAGGTTGGGCACACGGGCGTGTGGAAATTCCACACGGCCGTGTGAAGTTTTTCAGAGACCTTTTGTGTTCTCCCGAGACTCCACAGGGCCGTGTACCAGCCCCCTGTGGATATCTTTGTGAAGGCACACGGCCGTGTGGAATTAACACACGGCCGTGTGGGGTAGTCAGAGAACAAACAGAATGCACACAGGGGCGTGGGTTGGCCCCTGTGAACCCTAATTTGAGAGGCACACGGGCGTGTGGAATCGTGACACGGCCGTGTGAATCCCCAGAACTCCAAAAGCCGACTGATTTCTTTTGGGTTTCACTTGTGCCTCTTCTATTTCCATTCTAAACTCTTCTCCTACCCTCTCCACTAGTTCGCCAACCATCTCAGAGGATTTTTGAGGCGTTTTATTGGAGTTTTCCGGCCGATTCTTAGTATTTCTTCATCCACTCCGTCGGTATGAACTTCAAAGCCTTTTTCTTCTTTACTAAATTCCGAATTTTGATTGTTTGTGATAAAAAAAAAAAAAAAAATTCGTCTGTTTTGCACGGTTTACCTGGCTACTAATGAGTTTACAAGGATTCCTATGAAAAATTTTGTGGGACTTTGGAGTTATGCTTCTCAACCTTGCATCAGTGTCCGCCTGATACTCCACACGGGCGTGTGGAATTTCCACACGGCCGTGTGGATCTCCATTATACCAAAATGACTAATTTTCTTTCAAAACCACTTTGCAGGAATGGCACCCAGGAAAGGCACCAACAAAAGAGCACGAGAACACTCTCCAGAGCCGATCAATGACATTCCATCTGAACACCAAGAAACATATAGACGATTGGCGAAACTCAAAATTGGACAATCTCGATACCTGGACATAGAATATGTAAAACCAGCTGATTGGGGTATTGAAATGGCGGATGAGATTGAAGAGCTTGTTGCGGTAGGAAGTTGGAAGAGCTTGCTAACAATTCGAGATCCAGCGAACCGTTTGCTTACCTTAGAGGTGCTCTCATCATTCAAATTCGACAAAGCAAGTAGAGAGTCGATGAGCGCCAACTCTATACAGTTTCGGGCATGCGGGCATGAGTACAATTTGTCGGTGACACAGTTTTCCATTTACATGGGGTTGTACGACGAGGCATTCACTGTAACGGAGGAGTACAAGAACCTCCCAACTGACTACCCCGGAAATTTGACCCCTCAAAGAGCTTACAAAGTGTTATGTGGACGAGGGAACTATGAGCCCGGTGTATCAAAAGCTACTTGTCTATTACGACCGGCTTATAGATACATTCATGCCATTCTGAGTAGGTCAATAAACGGCCGGGGCGATAGTACAGGAGTTCTTAGTCGACAGGAACTCCTTTATTTATACTCGATGGTACAAAAGGAGCCACTCCATATTGGGTATATACTCGCCGAGTCCATGCGTCATCAAAGTCAATATCCCAGGCTTGGGACGATTTTCGCAGGACCATACATCACAAAACTTATGAAGGGAATGGGTCTTCGGTCTGCAATCAGAGGGACAGAAAAAACAGTCACACCTTCCCCAATCGACTTGGAGATGCTAAGACAGATGGGCATGGCCTGGAGACATTACCAGCGTTACACACTATACTGGCCCGAGGCATTCCCGGGCGAGGGCTCCCAGGCAGCATTGGGGCCACCCCCGCAGGACACAGAGACAGGGGCAGAGGCTGAGGTACCCCCCACCGCACCGGAGCCACCTCCGGTGCGGATGTTTTCACCGTCTCGAGGCCAGGACAGACTGGAGCACCTCGAGAGCGCAGTGGGGATCCTACAGACCGAGGTGGCCGAGGTTAGGACCACACAGATTTCACAGCACCAGGAGGTGATGGCGCAGTTCCAGAGCTTACGACAGACCTTCGAGCAGATTGCCTCCTCCTCCTTCGTGGTCCGACCTCGAGTTTCCACTCCACCACCTCCATCTCCCGCATCACCAGCAGATCCACCTGCACCGACATCAGCCGATCCACCAGCAGATACAGAGCCTCCAGCAGCACCAGAGGCCACCACTCAGGACACCGACGCTGAGGCGTCCTAGATTTTAGATTCTTTTCTTTTATTTGTCATTTCTGTATATCTTTACTTTATTTTGGACTTGTAGTACTCAGAAGGGATTCTCCCTCTGAGTATAGCTTTTATTTTGCTTTTTATTTTGTCTCGAGTTGTATTCATTGCTTTACATTTTATATACTCGAGTTTTATTGAGCTTTACTGAACCCTCGTTTATGTGTGCGCAGATGGTCTTGGATGTAAGGATTTTGAGGAATAGTCATTGACACGGTCATGGGATCGTGTGTGCTCCACAAACCATTGAGACTCAACTCTCAATGACTTAGCTCCATCAAATGCAACACTTGGAGTTCAGGGGAGTAATGTTTCAATTGCCACTTCCACACTAGTTGCTTTTATCGTATTCACTTATTATTGTGCTTCTACGCGTACATTGAGGACAATGTACATCTTAAGTGTGGGGGGGAGTTCACATTGCACACACCTTTACTTGTGCGCTCAATTGTTTATGCTAATGTAGCCTATGGCGGTTCACCTTAGTTGCAACGGTTGTATTCTTAGAGTTTAGGAGAATTTTTAACATTGTATCCTATCATGCTCTAGTTGCACTTGAATTTTAGGGGATTTTTGCTCGATTACACCCTATTGCACTACTCACTCTTGAAATCTTTTGGAAACTCGATCTTGAAGTTTTAAAGGACAAATTTATCATCGTTCTTAGTTTTACTTTGGAAAATGCATATATATATAAAAAAAAAAAAAAAAAAAGAGAAAAAGAATAATGAAAATGAAAAGAAAAATGTGAGTTTGTGAATAGTTGCTTTCTTTTATGTATGCATTTGAGGTGGAAAGAGCTACCACCCATGAAGTATGTAGCTACTCTCATAAGTCGGATACAAGTTATGCCCTAATGAGAGAAAGAGCTATCTCATGGGATGCGTGAAAGCTACTACCCCGGTAGAAAGAGCTACCTCCTCGAAAGAGTGAAAGCCACCTTTGGCGGCCGCCTAGGAAAGGGCTACCTTCGAGGATGTGTGAAGCTACTACTTCCTCTCCTAATTTTTTCCGTTCGTAAATAAGTCCTTGTAAATAAGAGTTTGAGGAGTACTCGTTGGTTCTCTTGAGTGAAGTCGCACACACTAACACGTTTTCGAGTTGTTATCCTTTTTAATTCATGTTTTTAGCTAGAGCATTGATAACCTTATGCAATGTTTTGATTTCCCCTTACTTGTAGAATGCTTCTTTTGCACTTTTGGTGAACCTAAGGCCAAGCACTTTCAATTGTTCTTCCCAAGTACTTTCACGTTTTATTTTTGCTTGAGGACAAGCAAAAGCTTAAGTGTGGGGGAGTTTGATAAGTGCTTGTGTTATAGTATCGCGAAGCGCTATTATCTTACATTAAGCATACCTTTTATCAGATTTTATCACTAAATGTGTGCATTTGTGTTCTCTTGTGCATTGAAGGTATTGTGGAGCCTAATTGGAGAAGAATAATGAAATTAGGTCGCGTTTGCCAATGTTGAGATGTTCTCGGACCAAGCAAGGAACGAAGCACGTATTTGGACTTGTGGATGTGTGCCAACCTCCTTTGGAGGGGCACAAAGGCAGTCACATTCACAACAAGTCCAATCTGTGTTACTTAGGAGAATTTCGCGAAAGAAGAAGACTTGAAGCAATCGGCGCGACCTACCGTTGCTTGTGTGCCCAAGTAATGGCCTCGATGAAGAACAATGGACCCGGGAGGCGTTTCGGCAAGTTACCAAGCCTGTTCAGCTGAAGACCAGTGTTCCAGAGAAGTCACACGGGCGTGTGGAAATTACACACGGCCGTGTGTTTTGCAATTTCAGCCATCCAGTGAAGACACACGGGCGTGTGGAAATTCCACACGGCCGTGTGAAATTAATTTTTCAGCCGAGACAGAAGCTTCACACGGGCGTGTGGATATTCCACACGGCCGTGTGAAGCCCCCGATAAGTCCAATTTTAAAGCCGCGATTCAACAATATAAAAGGGGATTTTTGCAACCTTTTGGAGGATCTTTCGACCTAACTTTTCCCCAACTTTCTGGAGTGCGGCTAGTGTTTCGGAGAGGATTTCGTGGAGGTTCTAGCACATCGTCGGCATCGATTTCGAGGTTCGACGTTTGCACAAGACCACGGCCACACCAACTTCGAGGGGGTTTTCATCTATGTCTATGTTTTATGCTTTATTTTCCACATTGATGAACATGTATAGCTCTACGAGGAGCTAAACCCTTCGTGGGGTATTCGGACTTGTAAACTTTAGGGTTCTTATGTTTCTTTGACATTGATTATTATGCTTTCCATCGTTGATGAATAAAATTGAGTTTTAATCTTAATTATCTCTTGATATTGTTTTCCCTTAAACGTGACATTAGGGTTGAGAGCAATCTAGGTTTTCCTTTGGAGGTGTGACAACTCCTATAGGATTAGACTACTTAAGATTAAAGAGGGTTGAGAGGGAGAGTTGTGAGGTAGCAATGTACCCCTTTCCCTTCCGATGTGATTTCTCCCTACCTCCGATTCCTTGATTTAATAGCGGTCGAAATAGAGTGAAGCAATAGGTAGATAAACTCCCCTAGGGCTTAATTGCGCAAGTAATAGAGTGAAGGGTTGTAGTGAATCCTATATGCTGGGGCTTAATCTAGACTAGGGTTCTTTCACCTGGACCAAAGGGTTAGAACTATTGTTGTAGGAACAGGTTTAATCACTAGGAATCCCTAGAGCATAATGCAATCCCATATAGTGTGAGGTTTAGGTAGATGGACTCCCCTGGGGCTTAATCATCTAGGTGACAGAGTGAAGGGTGTTGTGAATCCTAATACCAAAGCATAGCATTGGGGTTAGTCACGGTTGTCCTTAGGTTTGGGACCGTGAGCCTTAGGATTTCCTCGACTCAATTGACATCAATAGGAGAGTATAATATCATAGTCTTGCACTTGAAACATAGACCCTAGAGGTAGCTTGTCCGGATACCCGCTTTTACTCATTGCAAGTCCTTCTCGATTTTCCTATTTGCATTTCTTACTTTCATCCTTCTATTTAGTTTATTGTTTTGAAATACATTCATTCATTAATATCACCATTGTTTTCCATATTTCGCATAGCTTAATTAGTGAATTCTTATACTCTATCTCCCTATTCCCTGTGGATTCGACTACCTTCTCACCAAGGTAAATTTATTACTTCGACAAACCCGTGCACTTGCGGGATACACGCAAGGGGTCGTGTCACCCTTTGGTCCAGGTGGAAGAACCCTAGTCTAGATTGAGCCCCAGCAAATAGGATTCACTACAACCCTCCACTCTATTACTTGCGTAACTAAGCCCTAGGGGAGTTTATCTACCTATTGCTTCACTCTATTTCGACCGCTATTAAATCAAGGAATCGGAGGTAGGGAGAAATCACATCGAAGGGGAAAGGGGTACATTGCTACCTCACAACTCTCCCTCTCAACCCTCTTTAATCTTGAGTAGTCTAATCCTATAGGAGTTGTCACACCTCCAAAGGAAAGCCTAGATTGCTCTCAACCCTAGTGTCACATCTAAGGGAAAACAATAACAAGATAAAATCAAGATTGAAACTCAATAAAAGAACATCAAATTAAGAAAGCATAATAAAAGTCATAGAAACAATATCATCCTAGGGTTTACAAGTCCGAATACCCACTAGGGTTTAGCTCTCCATGGAGCAATACAAAATCAATAAAGACTTTAAGAAAATATGCATGAAAACCATAAAGAAAACCCCCTTGTAGATCGTATCGATGGTCTTGTGTAGTCGCGTGTCTTCTCCAACGAATCCCTTGTCAAGCCTAGGGCACACCTCGCCAAATCAATGCCGATGAGAGCTTCCCCAATAGCTTTCTTCCAAAGGATGTCGATGTCGATGCCGTTTAATCGCCTCCAAAGACCTCCAAGAACCTCTCCAAACCCTAGCCGAAAGCCCCCCAAAAGATATCCAAGTGATAGAAGAGAAGGGTCACGAAATAGATATGAAAACGGGCTATTTATAGGCTGAAATCGGGCTGAATTCGGGCTGAAATCGGACTTCTGTGAAAATCCAGAAATTCCACACGCCCGTGTGGAAATTCTGGAATCGTGATTTCTCGGCACCTGTGAACAGTGTTTTTGCTACAGTGTTTCTGCTACAGTATCCTGCTACAGGACACGGCCGTGTGGAATTTCCACACGCCCGTGTGAACTCTCTGGCTTGCTGGAAAATTAATTCACACGGCCGTGTGGAATTTCCACACGCCCGTGTGAACTCTCTGGAATTCTGAATTCCGGCAAAATGTGAACAGTAGATGCTACAGTATTTATCTACAGTATTTTCCTACAGTGCCTGCTACAGTACTTCTCCGAAATACTCCCGAATCCATCGTTCTTCATCGAGGCCATTGAATTGGGCACACAATCAATGGTAGATTATGTCGATTACTTCATTTCTCTTCTTTGACGAAATTCTCCAATGCTACACGAGTTAGACTTTTGTGAATGTGACTGCCCTTGTGCCCCTCCAATGGAGGTTGGCACACACCCACAAGTCTAAACTCGTTCCTTGTTCCTTGCTTGGTCCAAGAACTCGTCAACAATGGCGAACATAACCTATTCTTGCTTCATTCTTCTCCAAATTGGCTCCACAACCCTATAATGCACAAACGTAAACAAATGCACACTTTTTAGTGATAAAATCTGATTAAATCAATGCTCATTGGAAGATAATAACACTTCGCATTACTATAACACGAGCACTTATCAGATGCCGACGACATGCTAGAACCTCCACGAAACCCTCTCCGAAACCCTAGCCGCACTCCAGGAAGTTGGGGAAAAGATAGGTCCAAAGATCCCTCCAAAGGTTGCAAAAATCCCCTTTTATATTGTTGAATCGCGGCTTTAAAATTGGACTTATCGAGGGCTTCACACGGCCGTGTGGAATTTCCACACGCCCGTGTGTCTTCACTGGATGGCTGAAATTGCAAAACACACGGCCGTGTGGAATTTCCACACGCCCGTGTGACTTCTCTGTCTGGCTGGAAAATGGCTCACACGGCCGTGTGGAATTTCCACACGCCCGCGTGACTTCTCTGGAACACTAATCTTCAGCTGAACAGGCTTGGTAACTTACCCAAACGCCTCCCGGGTCCATTGTTCTTCATCGAGGCCATTACTTGGGCACACAAGCAACGGTAGGTCGCGCCGATTGCTTCAAGTCTTCTTCTTTCGCGAGATTCTCCTAAGTAACACGGATTGGACTTGTTGTGAATGTGACTGCCTTTGTGCCCCTCCAAAAGAGGTTGGCACACATCCACAAGTCCAAATACGTGCTTCGTTCCTTGCTTGGTCCGAGAACATCCCAACATTGGCGAACACGACCTAATTTCATTCTTCTTCTCCAATTAGGCTCCACAATACCTTCAATGCACAAGAGAACACAAATGCACACATTTAGTGATAAAACCTGATAAAAAGTATGCTTAATGTAAGATAATAGCGCTTCGCGATACTATAACACAAGCACTTATCAATCTCTTCCTAACCAACATCCCTACGATTGCATTAAGTACAAGGAGATCCAAAATAAGGAAAACACTAAACCCTAGTCTATCCTTATAGCTCGGAGGGCTATCGACACCCAATTTCTCTGTGTGCCAATACAAGTAACACCTTTTAGTTCATTAACGACCTAATACACGTGAGTAGGTCATATCTACGTGTATAATTCAAGAAAGAACTACGGATCTCTCCATGTGGTAGTTCTAGACATGAAGCACAATGAACTAAATCTTAAACCAAACCAAGCTTGCAATTAAGTAAAGATCATCCAAAATACATGATTAAACCCCCCCCCCCCCCCCCTAAGGTTCACCAACATCCGGTGGCCTTGGGGGTCTAGTGTGCCATCAAGCAAGTAACAACAAAAATACAAAGTAAATCACTTAAAAATCTCATAAATAACATTCCCTAGATGAAATGATGAAGGAGGAGGTGGAGGTCCGGCCGAATGATGCTTTCCCCCCGTCCAAGATATATCGAATGATGCTTACCTTGACTTGGATCCTTGCCTCCTTGATGGTGAAGCTTCTCCCTTTCAAAATGATGCTCTTGCCTCCTTCCTTGGCTCCAAATCGTCGTCTCTCCAAAGATTTCTTCGTTTCTTCCCTTTAGATGCCGCCCAAGAAGTCTCCCATGTGTGCCCTAAAAACATCCATAAATATTCCCGCAGTATCCCGGGGTGGATAGATAGGCAAAGGCAAGGCAAAAACTTGTCTCATATGGGGGTGCATCCTGGGGTGGATAGGTGGATCCCGGGGTGGATAGATGGATCCCGAGGTGGATAGGGGGCTGTGAGAGCTAGTTGAAATTCACTGTCTTTTGATGCTCACGGCCCCTTATACGGCCCCGTATACTGCACTGTTCACTCTTATGCACTTCCATCATTTCCAGCCAAAAACTCCTCAGGTGCAATAGCAACTGTAATAGTAAATATGCTACAGTACTCCATCTATAGTGCTGCGACACCTGAATTTCATCCTTTTTTCACCCAAATTGCATTCTCGTGCTCCTCATGACTCCCCCGTGTTCTACAACATAAATGATAGTCGATTAAGCACGAAACGGGCATCAATTCTTAAGAAAATACATGCTAAGTGTATAAAATACGTATATTAAAATATATACATTTAGACACTTATCACGCAACTAAGCCCTAGGGGAGTATATCTACCTAAGCCTAACACTACATGGGATCGCTTTAAGCTCTAGGGATTCCTAGTGATAAAACCTGTTCCTATGCTTAGTTCTAACACTTTGGTTCAGGTGGAAGAACCCTAGTCTAGATTAAGCCCCAGTGCTTAGGATTCACGTTAACCCTTCACTCTGTTGCTTGCACAACTAAGCCCCAGGGAAGTTTATCTACCTAGCACTTCGCTATATCTCGACCGCTAAGAAATCAAGGAAAACGGAGGTAGGGAGAAATCACACCGGAGAGGAAAGGGGACGCTTCGCTACCTCACGGCTCACCCTCTCAACCCTCTTCAATCTTAAGTAGTCTATTCCTATAGGAGCTGTCACACCTCCAAAGGACAACCTAGATTATTCTCAACCCTAGTGTCATGGCTAAGCGAAACCAATTGAAAGAGACAATTAAAATTAAAACTCAAATTTATTCATCAATAATGGAAAAGCATAATAGCAATGTCATAGAAACATAATAATCCTAGGGTTTTACAAGTCCGAATACCCATGAGGGGTTTAGCCCCTCATGGAGCTACACATGTTCATCAAAATATGAAAGAAAGCACAAATTAAAGACATTGATGAAAAACCCCTTACGTATGGTGTGGCTGTGGTCTTGTGCGGCTGTCAAACATCGATTACGATGCCAATGGCGCGCTCCAAACGTCCACGAAGTCCTCTTCGCAACCCTAGCCGCACTCTCCAGAAGTTGGGGAGAAAGTTAGGTTAAAATATATGTAAAAAGTCTCCAAATCGGGCTTTTATAATGTTGAGTCACGGCTTTAAAATGGACTTATCGGGACTTCACACGGCCGTGTGGAATTTCCACACGCCCGTGTGAAGTTTTTGGATTGTTGGAAAATTAATTCACACGGCCGTGTGAAATTTCCACACGCCCGTGTGAAATTTCCACACGCCCGTGTGAATTCTCTGGAATCCTGATTTTTGGCAGAAAGTAAACAGTAGCTTGCTACAGTGTTCTACTATAGTACAAGCTACAGTGTTGCTATAGTAACTCACCAAAACACTCCAAAATCCGTTATTCTTCATCGAGGCCATTGATTTGGGCACGCAATCAATGGTAGATCATGCCGATTTCTTGAAGTCTCCTTCTTTGTGAAGTTCTCCTAAGCTACACAAGTTAGACTTGCTATGAATGTGACTGCCTTTGTGTCCCTCCAAAGGAGGTTGGCACACACTCACAAGTCTAGGCTCGTGCCTTGTTCCTTGCTTGTTCCGATAAGTTCCCAACAACGGCGAACACGATCTAACTTTGTTTTTCTTCTCCAAATTAGCTCCACAAACCAATAATGCATAAGAATACACAAATGCACACCATTTAGTGATAAAAAATCTGATAAAAGATATGTACATTGTAAGATAATAATGCTTCGCGTTACTATAACACAAGCACTTATCAAAAACATAAATGAACCCCCTTGTGATGCGTGGCTGTGGTCTTGTAAGGTTGCTCCGTCCTCTGCACCAAGCTCCTCGTCAAAGTTAGGGCACACCTCACCGTATCGGTGCCGACAAATGCTCCCTCAGTAGGTATCTTCCGATGGGCCTTGATGTCGATGCTGAAAACTCTCTCCAATCCTCCATAAAGTCCTTTCCAAACCCTAGCCACCATCATCCAAAAGATAGGCGAAAATATCCAGAAAAAGTCACGAAAAGTCATTAACAGTACTAAGTCGCAGTTGTAAATCGGCTGAAATTGGGCATCCACACGGCCGTGTGGAATTTCCACATGCCCGTGTGGATTCTCTAGAATCAGATTTTTGGCGTACAGTTAACAGTAAACTGCTACAGTGATTGCAACATCGGTTTCTTATAGTACCTGCTACAGTACTCGAGCATCTAATGTTCCTAATTTCATCGTTCTTCATCAAGGCCGTTGAATTGGGCACACAATCAACGGTAGATCATGTCGATTGCTACATTTCTTCTTATTGGTGAGGTTCTCCAATGTTACACGGATTAGACCCTTTGTGAATGTGACTACCTTTGTACCCTCCAAAGGAGGTTGGCACACACCCACAAGTCTAAACTCGTGCCTTGTTCCTTATTTGGTCCAAGAACTCCCCAACAACGGCCAACATGACCTAACTTTACTCTTTATTCTCTAAATTGGCTCAAAAGTTGAAAGGAGGTTGGCACAAAAGAACACAAATGCACACAAATTAATGATAAAATCTGAGAAAAGTAATGTTCAATATAAGACAATAACACTTCGTATTACTATGACACGAGCACTTATCACTCCACCAACAAATGTTAAGGGATTTCAAAGTTTCTTGGGGCAAGTAGGGTTCTATAAGCGGTTCATCAAGGATTTTTCAAAAAATCACACAACCGTTGACTAAACTCCTGGAAAAAGATGCTCTTTATGATTTTGAGGATGAATGTGAGGCAGCGTTTAATGTGTTAAAAGAGAAGTTATTTCAAGACCCAATTTTGATCACACTGGATTGGAATGAACTATTTGAGCTTATGTCCGATGCAAGGGACTATGCTATTGGAACAGTTCTTAGGGTGAGAAAGGGCAAGCAGTTCCAACTGATATAGTATGCTTGTAAGACTCTTACAAGTGCTCAAGAGAATTATACCACTACAGAGAAAGAGTTGCTAGCAGTTGTATTCGTCCTTGACAAGTTTAGGCCGTATCTCATCTTGTCAAGAGATATTGTCTTTACAGATCACTCAGCTCTTCGTTATCTCATGAACAAGGCTGATGCTAAACCAAGATTGATTTAGTGGATATTACTTCTACAAGAGTTTGATATGGAGGTAAAAGATAAGAAAGGGACTGAAAATGTGGTTGCAGATCACTTGTCTCGGTTAGAGGGAAGTGTTGGACAAGAGCAATTAAGCGAGGAGATTAATGATTTCTTACTGGAGGAGCACTTGTACTCGGTCCAGGACTCAGCATAGTCAAGTAATACTCCATGGTTTGCAGACTTTGTCAATTACTTGTTAGGGAAGGTGATAAGTGCTTGTGTTATAGTAATGCGAAGTGTTATTATCTTGCAATGAGCATTGATTTAATCAAATTTTATCACAAAAAAGTGTGGATTTGTTTACTTTTGTGCATTGTAGGGTTGTGAAGATAAATTGGAGAAAAGGAACAAAGTTAGATTATGTTTGCCGTTGTTGGGGAGATTTTCGGACTAAGCAAGGAACAAGGCATGAGCATAGACTTGTGAGTGTGTGCTAACCTCCTTTGGAGGGGCACAAAGGCAGTCACATTCATAATAAGTCTAGCTCGTGCTAACAAGGAGAACTTCACCAAATCAGGAGATTTGAAGCAATCGGCACAATCTACCATTGATTGTGTGCCCAATTCAACGGCCTCGATGAAGAACGACGAATGCGGGAGCGTTTCGGCACAATCACTATAGCATGTTACTGTTCATTGTCTGCCAAAATTCAGAAAACCAGCAACTTCACACGGGCGTGTTCTCAAATTCTACACGGCCGTGTGAAATCCCGATTTCAGCAATTTAAAGCTGTGACTCAACATTATAAAAGCCCATTTTGGAGATTATTTTGGGGAAATTTTTGGTTCTCTTCTGACCTAACTTCTAGAGAGGAGAGGCTAGGGTTTGGAGAGGACTTCGTGGACTTTTGGAACGCGTCATCGGCGTCGACATCAACGTCCGACGGCCGCACAAGACCACGGCCACACCGCACAAAGGGGGTTTTCATCTATGCATTCAATTTGTACTTCGTTTATTGTTTTGCCTTAGCCGTGTCACTAGGGTTGAAGACAATCTAGGTTATCGTTTGGAGTTGTGATAACTCCTATAGGGTTAGACTACTTATGATTGAAGAGGATTGAGAGGGCGAGTCGTAAGGTAGCGGAATGCCCTCTTTTCCCTCCGATGTGATTCTCCTTACCTCCATGTTCCATGATTTATTTGCGGTTGAGATAAGGTCAAGTGATAGGAGATAAACTCCACTAGGGCTTAGTTGCGCGAGCAACAGAGTGAAGGGTTGAAGTGAATCTTAGTGCTGGGAATTAATGTAGACTAGGGTTCTCTCACCTGGACCAAAGGGTTAGAACTACACATAGGAACAGGGTTAATCACTAGGAATCCCTAGAATTTAAAGCAATTCCACGTAGTGTGAAGTTTAGGTAGATAGACTCCCCTAGGGCTTAGTTGACAGGTCAACGAGAGTCAAGGGTCATAGTGAAACCTAATGCCGAAGCATAGTGTTGGGGTTAGTCACGGTTGACATTAGGTTTGGGACCGTGTGTTTAAGGATCACCTCAACTCAATTAACATCAATAGGAGAGTATAATAGCATTGTCTTACACTAGAAGCATAAGTCCTAAGGGTAGCTTGTCCGGGTACCCATCTTTACTCATTGCTTGTCCTACTCTTTTACTTCTATTTGCACTCTGTCACCTTCCACAATTCTATTTTAATTCTTGTTTTTATTAGTTTCTTTCACACTCACTCATTAATTTCTTTCCACAAATCACATTAGCTACATAGTGAATACTTGTATCTCAAATCCCTATTCCTTGTGGATACGACTATCCACTCACTAGGGTATTTTATTACTTCGATAACCCGTGCACTTTCGTGCCCCTGCCAAAAGGTTCTTAAGCAAGGGCTCACATTCCAGCAAAAGAAAAAATTCCTCAGTGATTTGAAGAATTACTTCTGGGATGATCCATTCCTTTTTCGCATCTGTGCAGACCATGTAGTTCAAAGATGTCTATCAATTGAAGAAGGATGGGATATTCTTGCTCATTGACACTCAAGACAGTGTGGATGCCAGATTTCAGCCAATTTACAACTGCATGATAAGCGCTCGTGTTATAGTAATGCGAAGTGTTATTATCTTACAATGAGTATTACTTTCATCAGATTTTATCACTAAAAAGTATGCATTTGTGTACTTTTGTGCACTGTAGGGTTATGAAGATAATTTGGAGAGTGATAAGTGCTCGTGAAGGGTTGACGTGAATCCTAATACCGGGGCATAATGTTGGGGTTAGTCACGGTTGTCCTTAGGTTTGGGACCGTGTATCTAAGGATTTCCTCGACTCAATTGACATCAATAGGAAAGTATAATAGCATCGTCTTGCACTGGAAACATAGATCCTAGAGGTAGCTTGTCCGGATACCCTATTTCATCCATTGCCAGTTTCTCTCTATTCTCTTTTACTTGCACTTTCTTATCTTCCATCTTTCTATTCGATTTCTTGTCTTTTATTGTATTTTCTTCCATATTCACTCATCGATTCTATTCTTATCTTTCCATAGTCCACATAGCTTAAATAGTGAAATCTTGTATTTTAACTCCCTATTCCCTGTGGATTCGACTACCCACTCACCGGGGTAAATTTTATTACTTCGACAAACCCGTGCACTTGCGGGATACATGCAAGGGGTCGTGTCAAGTTTTTGGTGCCGCTGCCGGGGAATAGGCGTTTTAGATATTTGTTTTTCACTATTTTAGTTATTCACTTCACTTTCTATTTCACAGTTTCTTTATCTATCATTGTTCTTATTTTTCTTTCTTTTACTTTGGCTTCAGGTTATGACCCGCGGCAATCCTTCGATTGTTGTTGAAGGAGATCCGGGCATTGGACGAAGAACACATCGCAAGGGTAAAGAACCTGCGTAAGAAGCTTCTAATCAAGCCGATATTGAGACCGAAGGGTCAGAAATAATGGCACAACAGAATGAACAGCAGAGGACATTGTCCGACTTTGCTAGACCTGCAGTCATGCGGACCCAATTGAGCATTGTGAGGCCCCCAATTATAGCAATGAATTTTGAGTTAAAGCCGTCATTCATTCAGATGTTCCAACAGTCTGTACAATTTTATGGGTTGGTCGATGAAGATCCCAATAGTCATATAAAGAATTTCCTTGAAGTGTGCGTCATGTTGAAGATTAATGGAGTGACAGACGATGCGATTCGTTTGAGAGCCTTCCCATTTTCATTAAAGGGAAAAGTAAGACATTAGCTTCATTCATTACCGAGAGCATCCATCACTACGTGGGAAGAGATGGCCGAGGCATTCTTGGCTAGATACTTTCCGCCAGTAAAGTCAGCAAGGCTCCGGAATGAGATATCATCCTTTATGCAAATGGAATTGGAGTCTCTATTCAAGACATGGGATAGGTTCAAGGAGCTCCTTCGCAAGTGCCCACAACATGGATTTCCCGAGTGGATGATCATTCACACCTTCTATAACGGGTTGAATCCGAGTACCAAGCAACTCTTAGATGCGGTGGCTAGAGGAACTCTAGAAAGCAAGACTCCCGGTGAAGCCCGGCACCTTGTAGAGGAGATGGCTATGAATAGCTATCAACGGAACTCAAGAGACAGAAAGAAGGTTGCCAGAATTCATGAGGTTGATGCGGTTACATCTTTGGCGGCACAAGTGGAATCATTGAGTAAGAAGCTAGATGCACTAGCTTCACCAAGAGTTGTGGCCATCACTACTTGTAACGGTTGTGGGGGAGGACATGCTTCGAGTGATTGTCCTATTGCGATTGGAGGTACTAGTGCGATAGAGCAGGCTGATTTTGTTGGAAATTCTTATAGAGGACAAGGCCAAGGTAATCCATATAGTGGAACATATAACCCGGGGTGGAAGAACCACCCAAATTTCTCTTGGAGCAATCAAGGACAGTCGCAACAGAAAAATAGTGCACCACTAGGATTTCAAAGTCAATAAGCTCCGAATCTAGAAAGCCAAGTGAACGGGCTAGAAGGAAAGATGACTGACCTTGAGAGAGCACTCACACAGTTTGTTTCTTCATCGGACGCTAGGTTTCAGTCGGTGGAGGCTACTCTTCACAATCACACCGCCTCCCTACATAATTTGGAAAATCAAGTGGGCCAAATTGTGAAGACATTGGCGGAAAGGCCTCAAGGTAGCTTGCCTAGTGACAGGCGGCCCGAAAGTGCACGGGTTTGTCGAAGTAATAAAAGTTACCCCTGTGAGAAGGTAGTCGAATCCACAGGGAATAGGGAGTTAGAATACGAGATTTCACTATTAAAACTATGCGAAGTACGGAAAAGTGATCAATTGATTCGATGAGTGAATTATGGAAACAATTATACTAAAAGATGAGAAATTAAATAGAAAGATGGTTCTAGTGCAAGACTATACAATTATACGAGATTTCACTCTAGGATCTATGCTTCTAGTGTAAGACTATGCTATTATACTCTCCTATTGATGCCAATTGAGTCGAGGAAATTCTCAGATTCACGGTCCCAAACCTAAGGAAAACCGTGACTAACCCCAACATTATGCCCCGGTATTAGGATTCACATCGACCTTTCACTCTATCGCTCGCACGATTGAGCCCCAGGGGAGTACATCTACCTAAACCTCACACTACGTGGAATTGCATTAAGTTCTAGGGACTCCTAGTGATTAAACCTGTTCCTATATGTAGTTCTAACCCTTTGGTCCAGGAGGAAGAACCCTAGTCTCGATTAAGCCCCAGTGCGTAGAATTCACTTCAACCCTTCACTGTGTTACTCACATAACTAAGCCCCAGGGCAGTATATCTACCTAGGACTTCACTCTATCTCGATCGCTAATAAATCAAGGAAACGGAGGTAGGGAGAAATCACACCGAACGGGAAAGGGGTACATCGCTACCTCACAACTCTCCCTCTCAACCCTCTTTAATCTTAAAGAGGCTAATCCTATAGGAGTTGTCACACCTCCCAAGGAAAACCTAGATTGTTCTCAACCCCAGTGTCACATCTAAGGGAAAACAATAGCAAGATAAAATCAAGATTGAAACTCAATTCTTATTCATCAATAATGGAAAAGCTTAATAACAATGTCAAAAAAACATAATAACCCTAGAGTTTACAAGTCCGAATACCCACAAGGGGTTTAGCTCCTCATGGAGCTATACATGTTCATCAAAGTATATAAGAAAGTACAAAATAAAGACATCGATGAAAACCCCCTTGCGTATGGTGTGGCCGTGGTCTTGTGCGGTCGCCGGATGTCGGTGACGATGCCGAAGACGCGCTGCGCTATAAACCTCCATGAAGTTCTCTCCAAAACCCTAGCCGCACTCCAGAAGTTGGGGAGAAAGATAGGTCAAAAGATCTCTCAAAAAGTCTCCAAATCGCGCTTTTATAATGTTGAGTCACGGCTTTAAAATTGCTGAAATCGGGATTTCACACTGCCGTGTGGAATTTCCACACGCCCGTGTGAAATTTCTGGAATTCTGAATTTCGGCTGACAGTAAACAGTAACTTGCTACAGTGTTCTTGCTGCAGTTCGCGGCCGTGTGGATTTTCCACACACCCGTGTGAAGTTTCTGGCTTGCTGGAAAATTAATTCAGACAGCCGTGTGGAATTTCCACACGCTCGTGTGAACTCTCTGAAATCCTGATTTTCAGCAGAAAGTGAACAGTTGCTTGCTACAGTAACAAATTTACAGTACTCGCCGAAATGCTCCCGAATTCATCGTTCTTCATCGAGGCCATTGAATTGGGCACACAATCAACGTTAGATAATGTCAATTACTTCATTTCTCTTCATTGGCAAAGTTCTCGAATGCTACACGAGTTATAGACTTTTGTTAGTGTGACTGCCCTTGTGCCCCTCCAATGGAGGTTGGCACACACCCATAAGTCTAGACTCATGCCTTGTTCCTTGCTTGGTCCGAGAACTCCTCAACAATGGTGAACATAACCTATTCTTGCTTCTTTTTCTATAAATCTTCTCCACAACCCTTCAATGCACAAAAGAACACAAATACATACTAATTAGTGTTTAAATCTGAGAAACGTAATGCGCAATGTAAGATAATAATACTTTGTATTACTATAACACAAGCACCTATCACCTAGCAATACGGAGACTAATCCAAGGGAGCAACTAAAGGAAATCACCTTGAGAAGTGGGAAAAAGGTTGAGAAAAATCTCCCTCTAGAGAAGACAAAAGAAGCACCCGAAGTTGAAGAAGTAGGGGGGAAGCACCAAAGGAGAAAGAGGTGGCACCACCACCCTACAAGCCGAGGATCCCCTACCCCTCACGATTAAAGAATTGCCAAGATAATGAGCAATACAAGAAATTTCTGGGTATCTTCAAACAATTGCACATCAACATACCATTCGCGGAGGCATTGGCCCAAATGCCCAAGTACGCGAAGTTCCTAAAGGACCTCTTGACCAAAAAGAGGAAATTAGAGGAGAGTGCATCTGTGATCCTTGATGTAAATTGCTCGGCCGTATTGCAAAAGAAAATGCCAAGCATGAAGAAAGATCCCGGGAGTTTCATAATACCATGTAATATCGGCAACTTCGGTGAAAAGATGGCATCGGCCGATTCTGGGGCAAGTATCAACGTCATGCCCTACACATTCTTCCAAAAGCTAGGTTTGGGTGAACCTAGGCCAATTCGGATGACACTTCAACTTGCGGATCGATCGGTAAGGCATCCGAGGGGGATTGTGGAAGATGTGTTAGTGAAGGTAGAGAAGTACAACTTTCCGGTGGACTTTGTTGTGCTTGATGTGGATGAGGATGTCGAAGTACTACTGATTCTTGGGAGGCCATTCTTGCGCACTTCCAAGGCTTTGATAGACATGGACGGTAGAGAGCTCACACTTAGAGTTGGAGATGACAAGCTTACCTATCGCCTCGCCGAAGCCATGAGACATTCTCTTGATTTTGATGACACTCTATATTATCTTGATGCTACTGATGAGTGTATTGATGAATATGTGCAGGAAATGTTAAACCCGGATCCATATGAAGGATGGCCGGACCAAGACGTGGAGATCAAAAGAGAAGAAGTACTTTCGCTTGGTCCAGTCAAAACAGACATCAAGATGGAGAGGGTGATAAGTGCTCGTGTTATAGTATTGTGAAGTGTTCTTATCTTACAATGAGCATTGATTTAATCAGATTTCATCACTAAAAAGTGTGCAATTGTTTACTTTTATGCATTGTAGGGTTGTGAAGATAAAATGAAGGAAAGGAACGAAGTTAGATCGTGTTTGCCATTGTTTACTTTTGTGCATTGTACTGTTCACTGTCAGCCGAAATTCAGCATTCCAGAAATTTCACACGGGCGTGTGGAAATTCCACACGGCCGTGTGAAATCCCGATTTCAATAATTTTAAAGCCGCGACTCAACATTATAAAAGCCCGATTTGGAGACTTTTTGAGAGATCTTTTGACCTATCTTTCTCCCCAATTTCTAGAGTACAGCTAGGGTTTTGGAGAGGACTTCATGGATGTTAAGAGCGCGTCTTTGGCATCGTCACTGATGTCCGGCAACCGCACAAGACCACGGCCACACCATACGTAAGGGGGTTTTCATCGATGTCTTTATTTTGTGCTTTCTTATATACTTTGATGAACATGTATAGCTTCATGAGGAGCTAAACCCTTTGTGGGTATTCGGACTTGTAAACTCAAGGGTTATTATGTTTCTTTGACATTGTTATTATGCTTTTCCATTATTGATGAATAAGAATTGAGTTTCAATCTTGATTTTATCTTGCTATTGTTTTCCCTTAGATGTGACACTAGGGTTGAGAACAATCTAGGTTTTCCTTGGGAGGTGTGACAACTCCTATAGGATTAGACTCTTTAGGATTGAAGAGGGTTGAGAGGAAGAGTTGTGAGGTAGCGATGTACCCCTTTCCCCTCCGGTGTGATTTGTCCCTACCTCCGTTTCCTTGATTTATTAGCGGTCGAGATAGAGTGAAGTGCTAGGTAGATATACTCCCCTGGGGCTTAGTTACGCGAGTAACAGAGTGAAGGGTTGAAGTGAATCCTACGCACTAGGGCTTAATCGAGAGTAGGGTTCTTCATCCTAGACAAAAGGGTTAGAACTACACAGAGGAACCGGTTTTATCACTAGGAGTCCCTAGAACTTAATGCAATTCCACGTAGTGTGAGGTTTAGGTAGATGTACTCCCTAGGGCTTAATCGTGCGAGCGATAGAGTGAAGGGTCGATGTGAATCCTAATACCGGAGCATAATGTTGGGGTTAGTCACGGTTGTCGTTAGGTTTGGGACCATGAGTCTGAGGATTTCCTCGAGTCAATTGGCATCAATAGGAGAGTATAATAGCATAGTCTTGCACTAGAAGCATAGATCCTAGAGGTAGCTTGTCTGGATACCCCACTTCATTCATTGTTAAATCCTCTCGATTCTCTTTTACTTGCACTTTCTGATCTTCCATCTTTCTATTTAATTTCTCGTCTTTTGGTATAATTGTTTCCATAATTCACTCATCGAATCAATTGATCACTTTTCCGTACTTCGCATAGTTTTAATAGTGAAATCTCGTATTCTAACTCCCTATTCCCTGTGGATTCGACTACTCTCTCACCTGGGTAACTTTTATTACTTTGACAAACCCGTGCACTTTCGGGCCGCTTGTCAGAGGGAGCGTAGGAAGAAGATGTTTCAGAGGATGAAGAGGTCGAAAAGATGCCACAAGAAGAACCCCAACAAGAAGGGGGATGAGCATTCACGGAGTAAGGGTGTTTCACCATTTTGTGGTAACAAATTTGACAACTCTCCCTCTAGTCTACAAAAATTATGTAATGCGTGCTTTCAGGTTGTAGGGAAGAGGGCAACTTCCATTCATGAACCTCCGTAAGGTAAGATCAGGTATGTCAAGCTAAGTGACGTTAAACAAGCGCTTCTTGGGAGGCAACCCAAGCTTAGACAGTTTTTCTATGACTTAGTTTAGTTTTTAGGTTGAATAAAAGTCTTAGGGTTGGTGTCCTGAATTTCATGTGCTTATGCTATGTTTTCCTTGTGGATTAATGATGTTTTCGTGTGCCTAAATGATAATTGATGAAGTTTAAGCTGGTTGAGCATGTTTTCTATGGTATCTGGTCATGTTTTAATATTTTTCACAGGCTCCAAGCATCGTATTTATGTTTCTGAAAATTTCTGTAAGTCTGTGAATTTTTTCTAAGTAAACCTGAGAAAACACACGGGCGTGTGGAATTTTCACACGGGCGTGTGTTACCAATTAGGGCTCAACCAGTGAGGGCACAGGGGCGTGTCCATGCCCCTGTAAACAACCTCAGAAGGGGCACACGGCCGTGTGAAATCTCCCAGAACTTAAACTCTTTTCCAGAGAGTCCACAGGGGCGTGTGGGTGCCCCTGTGAGTGCCAATGTGTTAAGGCACATCGCCGTGTGGAAATTCCACACGGCCGTGTGAAACTCTGCAAAGACAACCCATTCATCCCGAGAATATACAAGGGCGTGTGTGTGCCCCTGTGGAAGAGCTTGCAAAAGGCACACTGCTGTGTGGATTATCCACACGGCCGTGTGGAATACTTAGGGTTTCTCGGGCAAGTCAGTGAGGCCACAGGGGCGTGTGGGTACCCCTGTGGCCGGCCTTGTATTTTCCCGTGAATCCACAGGGCCGTGTACCAGCCCCTGTGGATCCCACCTGTGAAGGCACATGGCCATGTGGGGTAGTCTAGAGTGAAACCTGAGTGCGCACAGGGGCATGTGTGAGCCCCTGTGAACCTTAATTTCAGAGGCACACGACCGTGTGGAATTATCACACGACTGTGTGAATTCCCAGAACTTCAAAAGCCGCGCATTTCTCTTTTGTAATTCACTTGTACCTCTTCATTTCTTCACTCTAAATCACTCTCCGACCCTCTCCGTCAATTCCCTGACCTTTTCTGAGTTTTCTGGAGGTTTTATTGGAGTTTTTCTGGCCGATTTCTGTAATTTCTTCATCCAGTCCATTGGTAAGAACTTCAAGCCTTTTTTCTTCATTAATTCTTGATTTGATTCGTTCTTTTGGATGATTTCTCTTAAATTGAATGCTTGAAGTGCATGCAAACATAGTTACAATGAATTTAGAATGAATTTAGTTGTAAAAATCGAAATTTTAGCTCACGGCCGTGATGCTCTGTCCGCCAGAAGCTCCACACTTGCGTGTGGAATTTTCACACGGCCGAGTGGATTTTTGCAGATTATGTTTTTGAACTGATTTTTTATAGTTTTCTTTTTCAATCTCGTAGCTATGTCTTCTAGGTCTAAGAAATCGGCTGGGAAGCGTCCTCGAGAGCCATCACCCCCTACAGAGGAGCCTGAGTTCAGTATACCCGAGCATCAGACACGTTTTGAGCGTTTATCGACACTTAGGTTTGGACAGTCACGATACCCGGACTTGACTACAATTAGAGGCATACAGGGGGGGTGATGATGTCGCAGACAGGGTCGAGGAGTTACTTTCAGTAGGTAGTTGGCAGAGGTTGCTGACTATCAGAGATCCAGCTATTCAAGCGGTGACACTTGAGTACTTAGCCTCGTTCGAGTTTGACAAATCATACGGGGACTTCTCTGCTCCTGACGTGATTCAGTTCAGAGTATTGGGACAACATTTTAGCCTCAGCCTGGCTCAGTTTTCAATCCAGATGGGGTTATATGATGAGACTTATACACAGACGGACGAGTATGAGGGCCTCCACACTGATTATACGGGCGATCTTACTACACAGGGAGCCTACAGGGAGCTGTGAGGAGAGGGTCAGTATGAGACGGGGTTCTCAAAGGCTACGTGCCTATCCCACCCGGCCTACAGATATGTACAAGCCATTTTGAGCAGATCAGTGAGTGGCCGAGGTGATCGCACTAGAGTTTTGAGCCGACAGGAGCTTCTCTATCTATATTCTATGGCTCAGAGAGTACCACACCACCTAGGGCACATCCTAGCAGAGTATTTGTGCCATCAAGGCCAATATCCTAGGATTTGAGTGATTTTCTCGGGACCTTACATCACGAGACTCCTGCTCGGGATGGGTCTCAGAGACAGAGTTCGGGGGGACGAGAAGACGATGGTACCAGCTCCTTTAGGCACAGAGACACTGAGACTTATGGGTATGATCCGTAGAGCTGGATCAGGGACTTACGCATGAATCATACCCCAGCCAGACCAGACCGAGGGTTCACACGTAGCCTTAGAGCCACCACCAGCAGATACAGAGGCACAGGCACCACCCACAGCACCGGAGCCACCTCCGGTGTGCATGTTCTCACCCTCTCGAGGCCAGGATAGACAGGAGCGCCTCGAGAGCGCCGTGGGTGTCCTTCAGCCAGAGTTGGCCGAAGTCAGAACCACACGGACAGCACAGCATACTGAGACGATGGCACGGCTTGATACCATTCAGCGTTTACTTGAGCAGGCGGTGTCATCACCATTTGTGGTCCAGCCTTGTGCCCCTACTCCACCATCACCTTCTCCGGCTCCCGCAGTAGCAGATCCATCAGCACCAGCTCCAGCAGCACCAAAGGCTGCTGCACAGGACATCGACGCTGAGGCATCGTAGTTTTAGTTTTTACTTGCTTTTGATTTCGTTTTTTGTGCTTTTCATTCTATTTTGGACTTGTAGCACTTAGAAAGGATCTTGCTTTTGAGTTTATCCCTTATTTTGTTTTCTCTTTTATCTCAAGTTGTATTCATTGCTTTATCTTTATATATACTCGAGTTTTTATTGAGCTATACTGAACCCTTTTGTGTGTGTGTGCGTAGATGGTCTTGGATGAAAGGAATCTAAGGAATAGTCATAGGCACGGTCATGAGACCGTGTGTGCTTCACAACCCATTGGGACTCAACTCTCAATGCACCTAGCTTCATCAAACGCAACACTTGGAGTTCAGGGGAGTAATGTTTCAATTACCTACTTCCACAATAATTGTTTTACAATTTTCTTTCACTTGTATTGTGCTTGCATGCGTACATTGGGGATAATGTACATCTTAAGTGTGGGGGGGGTGGGGGGGTTCACATTGCACACACCTTTACTTGTGCGTTCAATTGCTCATGCTCATGTAGCCTATGGTGGTTCACCTCAGTTGCAACGGTTGTATTCTTAGAGTTTAGGAGAATTGTTAACATTGTGTTCTATCATGCTCTGCTTTCTACTTGAATTTTAGTGAATTTTTGCCCGATTATCTCATATTGCACAACTCACTCTTGGAATCTTTTGGAAACTCAATCTTGAACTTTTTAAGGACAAATTTATCATTGTTCTTAGTTTTACTTTGGAAAATGCAAATAAAAAAATATATATATATATATATGAGTTGTGAATATTTGCTTTGTTAAATGCATTTGGGGTGGAAAGAGCTACCACCTATGAAGTATGTAGCTACTCTCATAAGTCGGATACAAGTTATGCCCTAATGAGAGAAAGAGCTATCTCATGGGATGCGTGAAAGCTACTACCCCGGTAGAAAGAGCTACCTCCTCGAAAGTGTGAAAGCCACCTTTGGCGGCCGCCTAAGAAAGGGCTACCTTCAAGGATGTGTGAAGCTACTACTTCCTTTCCTTTTTTTTAGTTTTGTTTTTGTATATAAATAAGTCCTTTCTAACAAAAGTTTGAGGAGTACTCATTGGTTCTCTTGAGTGAAATCGCACACACCAACACATTTTCGAGTTTTTGTCCTTTTCGATTCGAGTTTTTAGCTAGAGCATTGGTAACCTTATGCAATGTTTTGATTTCCCCTTACTTATAGAATGCCTCTTTTGCATAGTTTGGGTGAACCTAAGGCCAAGCACTTTCAATTGTTCTTCCCAAGTACTTTCACGTTCTATTTTTGCTTGAGGACAAGCAAAAGCTTAAGTGTGGGGGGATTTGATAAGTGCCCATGTTATAGTAATGCAAAGCATTATTATCTTGCAATGAGCATTAATTTAATAAGATTTTATCACTAAAAAATGTGCATTTGTTTACTTTTGTGCATTGCAGAGTTCTGAAGACAAAGTGAAGGAAAAGAACGAAGTTAGATCGTGTTCGCCATTGTTGGGAAGATTCTAGGACTAAGCAAGGAGCACGGCATGAGTAGAGACTTGTGAGTGTGTGCCAACATCCTTTGGAGGTGCACAAAGGCAGTCACATTCACAATAAGTCTAACTCATGCTAACAAGGAGAACTTCACCAATTAGGAGATTTGAAGCAATCAACATGATCCACCATTGATTGTGTGCCCAATTCAACGGCCTCAATGAAGAACGATGAATTCGGGAGCGTTTCGAGATAATCACTGTAGCAACCTACTGTTCATCTTCGGCCGAAACTCAGAATTCCAGAGAATTCACACGGGCGTGTGGAAATTCCACACGGCCGTGTGAATTAATTTTCCAGTAAGCCAAAAACTTTACACGCCCGTGTGGAAATTCCACATGGCCGTGTGGAGTCCTGATAAGTCTAAATTTTAAAGCCGTACTCAATAATATAAAGAGCGATTTTGGAGACTTTTAAAATATCTTTTGACCTATCTTTCTCCCCAACTTCTGGAGAGTGCGGCTAGGGTTTTGGAGAGGATTTCGTGGAGGTTTAGAGCACGTCATCGGCATCGTCACCGACGTCCGGTAGCCAGACAAGACCACAGCACACCATACGCAAGAGGGTTTTCATCGATGTCTTTACCATGTGCTTTCTTTCATATTTTGATGAACATGTATAGCTCCATGAGGAGCTAAACCCCTTGTGGGTATTCGGACTTGTAAACTCTAGGGTTATTATGTTTCTTTGACATTGTTATTATGCTTTTCCATTATTGAAGAATAAAAATTGAGTTTCGATCTTAATTTCATCTTGTTAATGTTTTCCTTTAGACGTGACACTAGGGTTGAGAACAATCTAGGTTGTCCTTTGGAGGTGTGACAACTCCTATAGGATTAGACTATTTAAGATTGAAGATGGTTGAGAAGGTGAGTTGTGAGGTAGCGAAGCGTCCCCTTTCCCTTCTGATGTCAATAAGGATGGTTGAGAGGGTGACGATGCTTTCCCTTTCACAAAGGCAGTCACATTCACAATAAGTCTAGCTCGTGTTAGCATAGGAGAATTTTGCCAATAAGGAGATTTGAAGCAATCGGCACGGTCTACCATTGATTGTGTACCCAATTTAACGGCCGCGATGAAGAACAACGAATTCAGAAGCGTTTTGGCACGAGACTGTAGCAACAATGTTACTGTTCACTATCTGCCGAATATCAGCCGGAAATCAGCAAAACAGAAATTTCACATGGGCGTGTGGAAATTCCACACGGCCGATCGAAATCCCGATTTTAGCCAAATTAAAGCCGTGACTCAGCATTATAAAAGCCCATTTTGGAGACTTTTTCTGGATCTTTTTAGGCTACCTTCTGACCAAACTTCTAAAGGGTTGCGGCTAGGGTTTCGGAGATGACTTTGTGGAGGTTTGGAGCGTGTCATCGGTGTCGACGTCAACGTCCGGCGGCTACACAAGGCCACGACCACATCCAACACAAAGGGGTTTTCATCTATGCTTTCAATTTGTATCTCTTTTCATATTTTGACGGATTTTTATAGCTCCATGAGGAACTAAACCCCTTGTGGTTATTTGGACTTGTAAACCCTAGGATGATTATGTTTCTTTGACATTGATATTATGCTTTTTCATTATTGATGAATAAAATTGAGTTTCAATCTTAATTGCATTTTGTTATTACTTTCCTTTAGCCGTGACAGTAGGGTTAAGGACAATCTAGGTTATCCTTTGGAGGTGTGACAACTCTTATAGGATTAGACTACTTAGGATTGGAGAGAGTCGAGAGGGTAAGTCGTGAGGTAGCGAAACGTCCCCTTTCCTCTCTGGTGTGATTCTCCCTACCTCCATGTTCCATGATTTCTTAGTGGTCATGATAGAGTGAAGTGCTAGGTGATAAACTCCCCTGGGGCTTAATTGCGTGAGCAACAGAGTGAAGTATTGAAGTGAATCTTAGTGCTGGGGCTTAATTTAGACTAGGGTTCTTTCACCTGGAACAAAGGGTTACAACTATACATAGGAACAGGGTTTATCACTAGGAATTACTAGAACTTAAAGCAATTCCACATAGTGTGAAGCTTAGGAAGATGAACTCCCCTAGGGCTTAGTTGACAGATCAACAAGAATCAAGGGTCGCAGTGAAACCTAATGCCGGGGCATAGTGTTCGGGTTAGTCACAGTTGACCTTAGATTTGGGACCGTGTGTTTCAGGATTTGCTCGACTCAATTAACATCAATTGGAGAGTATAATAGCATTGTGTTGCACTAGAAGCACAAGTCCTAGGGGTAGTTTGTCCGGGTACCCAACTTTATTCATTGATTGTCCTACTCTATTTACCCTTTCTTATATTCTCTTACCTTCCACACTTCTCTTGTATTTCTTGTTCTTTGTAATTGTTTTTACACTCACTCATTGATTCTCTTCACACTCTTCATACATCACATAGCTAAACAGTGAATACTTGTATCTTAAATCCCTATTCCCTGTGGATACAATTGCCCACTCACCAGGTTATTTTATTACTTCGACAACCCGTGCATTTTTGGGCCCCTGTCAAAGTTTTTGGCGCCGGTGCCGTGGAATAGGCGTATTTTAGATACTTGCTTTTTGCTATTTTAGCTATTCAATTTGCTTTCTATTTCACACTTTCTTAATCTATCATCGTTCTTATTGGTTTTCTTTTCTTTGTTTTCGGCTCTAGGTTATGACCCGTGGGAATCCTTCGATTCTTTTTTATGGTGACCCGGACATTGGAAGAAGAACACATCCCAAAGGGAAGGAACCTGTACGAGAATCTTCAAATCAAGCCGATATTGAGATAGAAGGGTCAGAAACAATGGCAGAGAAGAATGAACAGCAGAGGACATTGTCCGATTTTGCTAGACCCGCAGTCTTGGGGGCCCAATCTAGCGTAGTGAGGCCCACAATCACAACTCAAAATTTTGAGCTAAAGCCTGGTTTCATCGAAATGTTGCAACAAATAGCACAGTTCAATGGATTGGCTGATAAGGATCCCAACAGTCATATCGAGAACTTCTTGGAGATGTGTGACATGTTGAAGATCAATGGAGTAACGGATGATGCCATTTGACTTAGAGCTTTCCCATTTTCCTTGAAGGGGAGAGTGAAGCAATGGTTGTAATTGATTGCTCACCCGTAAGTGCACGGGGTCGCTAAGTAATACCCCTCGTGCGAGCACGAGGGGGTCATATTCCCAAGGGCCCAAGAATCTATTCTTACTTCCTTATCACAATGTTTTCCAACCAAAGCAATCACTTGATAGAGATAACTACAAATAAACTACGGATGTAAAAAGCATGTAAATAGTAAATACAAATGCAGAGGGAAATCAAGACGAGGGAATGGCCACGGATGAGGATTTCATCAGGGGCTACTAAAGTGCTAAGGATGCCCTAACTAGCATGCACGTGAGTGGTTTGGACCCAGAAACCCTAAATTAGACCAACCCGATGGTCATGGTGTTTGGTCCCTAATCCGGTACGAGTATTGGAATACGAAATTGCTTCCGCCCAAATCCTCCTATGATCGCAATGGGTCTAGTGGATTTCTCAAGCTAGGGTTGAAACACAATCAAGGACAACCCTAACAATTGGAGGGGTACAAATACCCGATGTTCACGGCGTATTCGTGCATGTATTCCCTTCCAAGCTTGGTAAGCGAAATACTAGGGCAATGGTCATACAACCTAGTATTATCTAGGAAATGATACATAGAGTTCTCATACATATCAAGGCATTTCTAGAATCACCAAACAAGGATCACAAACCAAGCCAAATGCATAAACTAGAGAAAAGCATCCAAATAACACAAGTTCACCCCCAAGGTTCACCTACATCCGGTGACCTTGGGGTTTAGTTGCTCATGATCACAATGTAAGCAAGAAAATACATAGAAACAACCAAATGCATAATGAAAACACCCCTCAAAAGATCAAGGCCGAATGACGCTTCCAAGGATGCCACCCAAGGAGTGGCTTCCTTTGTCAATCTTCCTCTCAAATGCAAATCGAAGGCGTGGATTCGTCGTGTCGTGCTCTCCCCATCGTCCTCTCCTGAAGAATTTCATCCAAAACCCGACCTCAAGCTGCCAAGCAAAAATGGTGAAGTCAAGCTCTCCCAAGACCTAGCTTCCTCCCTCAAAATGCTCTCCAAAAACACTTAAAAACGGATTCCAGTGAGTTATGCGGCCCCGCATGCGGGGAGAGAAAATTCCCGAGAAATCACAAAAATCGCGTAAGTTGCTACAGTGTCACAACAGTAAATTTGCTGCAGTATAACTGCTACAGTACGTAAGCGGCCTGCAATGCGCCCGCATGGTAGCCCGCATGAATCCCCTAACCAAGCTGTTCTTCAAGTCTTCATGCTATAGTACCACACCCCCCGGCTCAAAAACAGTGTTTTCGATGCCGATTTCTTCTCAAATTCTGTCAACAAGCTCTATGGGGTCTCATTGGTATTTGTAACATGAAAAAAACTAATTCAAACCAAAAACGGGCGTCAACTCATATAAAAATACGCAATACGTATGCCTGAATACCTATGAAATACGTATATTTAGGCGTTTATCAAACATCCCCACACCTAAGCATTTGCTTGTCCCCAAGAAAACACACATGAAGAATAAGGGCACGATGCTAAACGACTAAACATACGACCTTAAGCTCAACTGTAAAGTACTTCACTAGCACAGGTGAAAAGAAATCTAGAAAGTGAGTTGTACAGTGAGTGATCGAGTAATGGTAGCCCTGGTTTATCCAAAGTGCTTCCGTGAGTGTGTGCTGGCTCCCAACCTTAACCTCCACACCCTGAATTACCCCAGGGGTCCATTCACCCCACATATGGTGAGAGTGGCATTAGACAGTTAAAGACATCTTCAATACTCACTGTATTTATTTTTTTTCGACTGTACACACTGTATCTCATGTCCCTTGGTACCCTGCCACAATAATTCACTTAAGGCTATAGAAAACAATGAAGGAACTCAGAAGCTCTTAAAAGAATATTGAAGAAAGAATTTAACAGTCTAATGCCAAAGTCATCATAATGGGTTGGTTGGAGTGTACAAGGTGGAAGTAATCATGATAGAGCATGGAAAAGCACTAAAGATAAGACAGGGCATCATTCAAGCACAGTATAAGAATATAACTCACTTCTATCATTATTTCAAGCTAGGAAGTGCTAAACACTAAAATCATAGCTATCATCGGTAATCATGCATGCAAAAATAGTAAAGTACCCCATCCCCACACCTAAAGTTGTACATTGCCCTCAATGTACGTAGATCAGCAGAGTAAGGTGCAAGATAAAAACATAAAAATAAAGGGATGAGGTAAAGAAACGTCCCCAATTGGTCGGTGAGATGAACTCCAAATGTGCATGAATCGGGGACAGCTGTGAGGTGCAAGGGGTGTGAAGCTTCCACAATGATTAGTCTTGAAAGTAGAAAGAAAACATATCACACCCCAAGAAATAAATAGAGAGCCGGACAAGTAAGCACGAATCAAAACGGGAAAATACAGTTTAGGAGGGTCAGGATTCTTGCTAACTGAAAAGTACAACAATACAAACCAACAAGTCTGTAAACAAAAACAAAAACAAACAACAGGAAATTAAAAAGTGGTGCTGCGAGTCTAGAGATCTGGAGGGAACGCTGGTGCGAGGCATGTGGTAGCCGTGGAGGAGGTGCCGACAGATGACGATGAGCTGTGCAAATAGGATAGGATCTCGGCCATGCTACTCTCGATGCGGCCCTGTGATGTGGCAAAGTCTCTCACTGATGTCGCCAGCACCTCCTGTTATGTCCCGATAGTTTGCAACTACTAACGGACCTTGATGCAGAACTCCACGAAACTGGCCTCCAGTGATGATCGACTCCCGCTGGGTGCTGCGTTATGTATAGGGGAAGACTCTGAATCAGACTCGGATCCTGTCTCAAAATCTCGAGAGGTATCGGGATCATGGATGCTCTTGCCTCCACTGCGCAGGAGGCGATAAGTGTCTCCCGATCTCTCAACTATTCCAATATGAAGTAGGATCGACAAACTAAGCGGTGCGGTGGGGTTCACAACACTCATGCCTCGGGTGAGCTCAATCAATCCTAGGCCTCTGATAATGTGCGTAATGTACGGTCCGGAAAATATAGCTCCAAGGCGAGTAGAAGTCCCCTGATGTGCAATAAGTCCAGCAAAAAGATGGCCCATGTGGATGGGGTACCGCTCAAGGATACTGTACATCATAAGCAAGTCGGTACGAGTAACCACCCCTGTAGAATCAGTGCGACCGTTCATACTTCTGGATAGCAAAGCCTGAATGTATCTATGAATAGGGTCCACCATCGTAGAACCCTTCGTCGATGATGTGCAAGCAATTGACCTCCAAAAAGAACCAAGGGAGAATAAGCATGGGAAATCACGAGGCAAATCCCTGAGCTCTGAACTGATGACGGACTTAGGTGTGTAAAATCCAAGGTACATGCCTAACTGGTTGTCGGTGATCCTGTGCCGCTTGCCAAAAGCTCTGAAAGTGATGGTGCTTGCTTCGCGTGTGAGGTGAGAATACCCGGAGACCTCAAATATGCTCAACACTTCCAAAGTTAACTCCCTATAGGTGGGCTCATCGATTTCAAGTATGCTATCCCATCCACCCTGAGAAATGAGGTCTCGGATGGTATCGTCAATGCCCAAAGTCTTCAAAGCATTCCAATCGATAATTTTCACGTTGCCAAACCTCCTTTTCGACAAGAACGAGAATCTTGTCTTGTGGGCTTCGCTCTTGAAGGTAGGCTCGCAAACGGGTGGTGGAGAGCTTCTCCTCACTCGCTTGGAAGCCATGTGTTTGGTCGGCATCCCTACAAGACAAGAGAACCATCATTAAGCCAAGAATTCATGAGAAAAATGCTTAATGAAGAAACAAGGCTGATTTGTGGCCAGTGCTACAGGGATTTCGGGAAAAATTTGGTAGAGTTTCTTCTTGTAAAAGTGATAATCTAAATATACAAGGCTTTGAATTCAAGGTAAATGATTACAAAAAGCATTCACCATGATAACCACACAGTTTTCCCATCCATTAAACCAATAAAAACCCTAGAATGAGTGAAAAATGGGATTACCTTGAACTAGGGCACCAATGAGAAGATGTAGTGAAAATCGGCTAAAAGCTTGATAAAAGTTTGAAAATCTCCCAAAAACTTGTTTGCTAGGATGAGGAGAGTGTTTTGATGCAAAAAGAATGAAGGAAAATGGTGGAGAGATGGAGGGGAAAAGAGATGAAAAAGAGTGAAGAATGAATGAATAGTGTTAAAATGGGGTGAAGAAGTACAAGGAGGTGGCTGGTGGCTTATGCGGCCTTTCATGCGGCCGCATGACAGGCCGCATAAGCCACTGGGTTGCTATGCGGCCTGCTATGTGGCCGCATAGCAGGCCGCATAACCCACTAGGTTGCTATGCGGCCTACAATGCGGGAGCATAGCAGGGCGCATGGGTGCCTGGAAAGGCTCATGCTCACAAATTGCTCAAAAACACTCCAAATCAAACATCGTACTCAACCTAGCACTCAAAAATCACATGAAAACAAAGCTGAAAACACTCATAATCATTGAAAACATGGAAATTGAAGCACCAACACTCAAGGAAAAATACAAAGATCATGAAACCAACGGTGCAACATGATGAAATAAATTAGAGAAAACAACTAAACAACCACCACAATCACAAAAATCAACAACACTCAAACTCACAAGCACCACAAAAAATACAAAAAATACCCAAACACCACAACAACAACTAAGAAGAGAAATAAGTGCAATGAATTGGGTTTGTTTGGTTATTTAAGGGAAGCTAGGGCATTTTGGAGAGGGTCTTTGGCCATCCACTCCTCCATCCTTCTCAACCTTCATCTCCACCACCCTCTACCATCATCTCCATCATTCTCCACCATCATCACCGGATTGGAGAGGCGATTTGAAGAGCAAACTCAAAGGGAGAAGAAGGAAGCATTCAAGGAATTCATCAAGGAGCTCTACCGGCGCGGATCCGGCGAGTTTTCGTGACCACCTTCTAGCCTACATCTAAGGGAGATTTTTATGAGCTTTGTCGTTCATTATACTTTGTTTTCTTTCCTTTTGATGTGGAACTAGCCTCCCAAGGTCTTCGGGCATCCGGTGAATCTTGGGAGAAGAACATGTTTGTATGGATGGATTATCATTGTTAGTTTTAATTAATTGTTGGCATGTTTGTTGGTTTCATTCTATTGTTTTCATGCTCGACCTACAATGGATGGATTCCGTTGGTTTTGATTCTTGAATGATGCTTGTATGGTGGGATGCTTGCATGTATTAGGTCACACAATGTTTGAAGGGGGATTCAATGTACCGGTATACCGGAGGTTCCGGGTATTGGTAGCCCCCCACGAGGTTAGGGTTGTTTTAGCTGAGAGCGTGCATTAGAATAACCTTAACCAAGACTCCCTATTCTCAATGACATCGTTGGGGTATCTTCTGGATAAAGGAACCTGTACTGGATTAGGGCTATACTACGGAGGTTCCGGGGTAGTCGACATCCGAGTCTAGCGGACCAACTCTATCCAACCTTGTGCTTTAATTGCTAATTTCATCCTAATGTGTTCTTCTCCCGAGGGGATCCTCGCCCGAGACCTTTAGTTCTCATTGCTACTTGCTCGTTAAATTGCTTGTATGGTGTGCCTTAGTCCATTTTGTTTATAGTCTTTATTTTATTTATTTTCGTATTTTTCTATTTCTCAAACAACAATCTTTGTTTGGTAGACTAGATAGTGATACCTATGAGGTAGTAATAGCAGATCTTGGGGCCCTTGGGAATACGACCCTCTTGTGTTCTCATGAGAGGTTATTACTTGACGACCCGTGCACTTGCGGCCAGGGAGTCGCGTGCTCGCTTTTTTAGTGTATCACACAGCGACCATCAAGTTTTTGGCGCTGTTGCCGGGGAAATCCAAGAATGCTAGGAAAACTTCTAGCTCGCTACTCTAGTCATTTATCTTTTCTTTTGTAAATATTCTTGTTTTCTTCTAATACCTTAATTTTGTTTTATTTTGTTTTGTGCACAAGGCAATGGGTTTTCATGAAGCCTCAGGTGATGCAAATTTTCATCTTCAAAAATGGCAGATCAATGAGTATGAGACCTTGAGGACATGCAGTACCAATCAATTCGAGCATGTATACTAATGAGCGAGCGCGTGACTAGCTACAGAGCTAGCATGTGACTACCCGGCCATAAGTGCACGGGTCGTCAAGTAATAACCTCACAAGGAGGGTCGTATTCCCTAGGGCCCGAGATCTACTATTACTTCCTTTTGGGAGTCACTTTCTAGTCGATCGAAACAGGGTTGAAGCAATATTAAAATAATAAAAGCAAGTAAAGAAATGCAAATTAAATAAAGCTCAATCCGGAATAAAGTTAGAGACAAAGAAGCCAATAATTGGGGAAGGCCTAATCTGTAAAGAAAACTAGGGTTGGCTTGATTTTGGTCCGCTAGACTCGGATGTCGACTAGCCCAGGACCTCCGTAGTGTAGCCCTAATCCAGTACGGGTTTCTCTATCCAGAAAAGACCCCTACGATGTCATTGAGAACAAGGAGTCTTGATTAGGGTTAATCTAATACACACTCTCGGCTAAATTAACCCTAAACACACGGAAGCCTATTAGCACCCGGAACCTCCGGTGTATTAATAAATGAATCCTACTTTAACTCCTCAAGTGACCTAATACAAACTAGCATCTTGCCAAACAAGTATCATTCAAAATAAATTCTACGGAATCCATCAATTGGAGAATGAGCAACAAGATAATGAATTAAAACCAAACAATTAAACCAACACATTCATTCAAAACAATATAAAGGTCATTCGTACAAAGTCTCCTCCCAAGGTTCACCGGGAGCCCGGTGGCCTTGGGAGGTTTAGTTCGACATCACAAAATTAAGGATCTCCTCATACAATGATTCCATCAAACAAAAACAAGAAAAACTCCCTCAAAGATGTCAGCTAGGGTTGATGGTGTAGCTCGTCGGATCCGCGCCGGCGAGCCCTATGAAGCATCTCCACGTCTTCCCCTTCTTCTCTCCTTCAAATCTGCCCAAAAATCCCTCCAAATCCCTCCAAAGATGATGAGAATGGTGTGTGGTGGAGCGGAAGCCGAGTAAAGAACAACTTCTCCTCAAAAACCCTAAAGAATCCCTATATAATCCCGAGAGCGTGCGGCCTGGTTTGCGGGCCGCACACTAGGCCACACAACTCACTGACCAGGGTGTGTGGCCACTATGCGGGCCGCACAGTGGCCGCACATGGCCGAGAGAAATGGCCCCTGTGTGTGGCGTGTCGGCTTCCTGGGTGCTCCAAGTCTTCATTTCTTCTTCAATCTTCCCCGAAACGACACGAATATGGTTTGATCACGCGCACTTGGTCCTCAAAATCACTGAAATGAAAATAAAAACATCAAGTGCGTAAAATGTCATCGAAAATACCCATAAGTTGCATGAAAGTACAAGAACATCATCGCTAAAGCATGATGTATTTAGGCACTTATCAAATACCATCCACTTAATCATTTGCTTGTCCCCAAGCAAACGGACATGGAAAACCAGGGATACTGATAAGTGACTAGATGCACAACCTCAGGCAAGAAATGAAAATATCATAGCCAAAATGAAACTCAAAATACTAAGCAAAGACCACTTGAGATCATTCACGCATTCATTGGTCGTGTTGTGCTGTGTGTGTGCAAATCCGCTAGTTCGAAGCTCTGTAGTCCAAACAAGGTAGACAGGACCCCGAGGACCACTTCTTGAAGCAATTCATGCCACTTAGTGGAAAACGGCCTTGAGATGGTAGAAATACTTCTAGTAGAGTCCTAAGGATCCTTCCTCTTATTTTCGTGCAAGTACAGGTCGAATTTTATTTTTCTGCACACAGTTGCTTAACTTTTTCTTCTTTTTTCTTTCCGGGACTAAAATGAACTGCAAATCCATATTACCTGGAGTTTTGCACATTCATGTAGATGCGCTAATGTCCTTATAGCTTTTGGCGAGAGGAACACTCTGGTTAGGAGCCAGAACTCCAAGTTACTTCGCTATTAGGACAGAGGAGCACTGTTCACGCTTTTATTCAAGTTTTTTTCGACCGTATTGCAAGAAGGAACAGGAAGAAGGTCCTTAGGACACTATTAGAAGACATTCTAACACATCAAGGCGCAAAACCACTAGTATGGGTTAGCAACTAAGAGGGTCATGAAGGTGCTGTGGTCCCTCGCCTAGGTGTCCAGGGTTCTACCTAAGGGAAAAGTGAAAAAAAATGCCTAGAATGACGCAAAAATCTCAAGTGTGCAAGGTCACAAGAAGCTTAGCATTTATCACAGTTTCGAGCTATAATACAATCACAATTAGATAAGCCATCCTAGGTTTTACAATCATGCAAAAATTCAAAAATTTTCAAAAAGTTTCATACAAGTTCACGAAATAAATAATGAAACTAAGACATGCATACCCACCCCCCACTTAAAGCAGTACATTGCCCTCAATGTACAGGAATCAGCAGTACAGAAAAATTAGTACAATGAAAATAAGAAGGATGGTTTCAGGAACTTGCCCAAGAATAAGTGTTATGGGATTCGGGGAGCATGAGGTCGGGGTGGCTTTTGCCTCAACAACAAATAAGGTGGGGAGAAAGAAAAATGTGACATGGAGTGAAAGGACTGATGGAATCGCTTAAGGTCTTCTGTGTCTCCTCCAAGGGGCTTGATCGGAAAGTTAACCTACATCTCCAAAAATAAAGATCAAGCAATGGCAACATGCTAAAATGCGCGAACACGAGTTTAGAAAAATGAGTGAAGCGGAAACCACGTGAACACGATCAAAATCGAAAATCGTCGTAAACCCCCCGAGAATCCAATTCATGCGGGAAACTAAAAACCAAGAAATCACCTCGAAGGTACGGAAAGATAGTGAGTGTTGAAAATGTTTTTAACATGGAAAACGATGTGAGGGAGGTGATAAGATCAAAGCGAGTGACAAAAGATGGAGAAAAGCCAAAAAGGAAAGCGTTTTGCAGCAAAACTGGGGCCAATGTGCGGGTGGTGTGCGGGCCGCACACCAGCCCGCACGGTCTTCTGCCGAGCATGTGCGGCCTGGTGTGCGGGCCGCACACCAGGCCGCACGCTCCTCTGGCTGAGGTGTACGGGCCGCAGACTAGCCTGCACACCCTTCTGGCAGGGGGTGCACCCTTTGTGTGGCCGCATAGTGGCCGCACGTAGCCCTACAAAATGCTCAGAAATTAGTTATCTTCAAACCAAAACTAGTCTTCGACATTACAAACACTACGAAACTCATCTCGGACAACTGATACATGTTGAAAAACACAAAACATACGGGATTTCACCGAGATAGGGAGGAAACAAAGACATACACAATGAAGCATACTAAGAACGAATGAAGAAGAGAGCTTACAATCCAAACCTAATTCATGCATAACAAAAAATACGAAAATGAAAAAGTACAGAATTGTAAAAATCATGGGTTGCTTCCCACAAGCGCTTGTTTAGCGTCGCGAGCCTGACGTTCGAATGTCTTGAGTTAATGAGGTACAAAGGGAAAGATTTTACCTGATGAATCGGGCGGTAAAGAGTTCTTACTGAAATATAGCTTGAGGCGATGCCCATTTACCTTGAATTGACCTTTCTCCGGGATGAATGATCTCGACTACGCCTTGAGGAGAGACACTCATTGCTGTGTATGGTCCTGACCATCGTGATTTATGCTTCCCTGGGAATAGACGAACTCGGGCATTGTATAGCAACACTTGATCCCCCTCCTCAAACTTCTTGTCCTGTTTTATGTTTTTGTCGTGGAAGTGTTTCACTTTTTCTTTGTATAATCTTGAGTTCTCATAGGCTAGAGCCCTCAATTCTTCAAGCTCATCCAGTTGCAATTTCCTTTTCTCCTTCATCAGGTTGAAATCAAAGTTCATGAACTTTGTGGCCCAAAATGCTTTGTGTTCGAGTTCAACAGGGAGATGGCAAGCCTTGCCATAGACCAAGCGATATGGACTGCTCCCAGTAGGCGTATTGTAAGCTGTACGGTAAGCCTAAAGAGCATCATCTAGAGGATCTGCCCAATCTTTGCGGTGATGAGCCACAGTTTTTTCCAAAATTAGCTTGAGTTCTCTGTTAGAAACTTCAGCTTGACCACTAGATTGTGGATGATAAGTAGTAGATGTGTAATGGGAAACGCCGTATCTCTTCAGGATCTTTGCAAACTGAGAATTACAAAAATATGCTCCGCGGTCACTGATAATTGTTTGTGGCGTTCCAAACCTCGAGAACAACCTCTTCAAAAATTGCACAACAACACGAGCATCACTGGATGGAAGCGACTGAGCTTTCACCCAACGAGACGCATAATCCACTGCGACCAGAATAAACTTGTGTCCCCGGGAGTTTGGAAATGGGCCCATAAAATCAATTCCCCACACATCAAAAACCTCACAAACCTGAATAGCATTCTGAACCATTTCGTCCCGGTGTGAAATGTTCCTAGTTTTTTGGCAGCAGTCACAGGACTGAATATGCTTCTGCGTGTCTAGAAAAATAGTGGGCCAGAAGAAACCAGCGTGAAGAATTTTTTTAGCTGTTCGATTGGTGTTGTAATGCCCCCAGTTGGCCCTTCATGGCAATGCATGATAATGTTCCTCCCTTCTTGTTGAGATACGCACTGCCTAACCACTTGATTGGCACATACGCGGAATAAATAAGGTTCCTCCCAAATGTAATGCTTAAGATCAGCAAAAAATTTCTTCCTTTGTCGATAACTGAACCACTTTGGGAGAATACCTACTGCTAGATAAGTAGCAATGCCTGCGAACTAGGGTTGCTCTTCTTCTTGAACCACCCGAACATGGAAAAGTAGTTCCTCCAGAAAGGAGTCATTGATCTCGACATCCATGGTGGATGTGAGTAGTTGTTCTCTAATCGAGATAGATGATCAGCAGCTAAGTTTTCAGCGCCCCGCTTATCTTTGATTTCCAAGTCGAATTCTTGAAGCAAGAGCACCCAAGGGATCAAACGTGGCTTAGCATCAGTCTTACTCAGGAGAAATCAAAGTGCTGAATGATCAGTGTAAACCACCACTTTGGAAAGCACTAAATAAGGCCTGAACTTGTCGAAAGAAAAGACCACTGTAAGGAGTTCCTTTTCAGTGGTAGTAAAATTTTCCTGAGCCCCGGTGAGAGTTTTGCTTGCATAATAAATAGGATGGAAATGATTGTCTTTCATTTGCCCCAGAACTGCTCCCACTGCAAAATCATTAGCATCACACATTAATTCAAATGCTAGCTCCCAGTTTGGTGCGACAAGGATAGGTGCCTGGATAAGTTGATTCTTTAGAGTAGTGAAAGCAGTCAAGCACTCTGGGGTGAAATGGAATGGCACATCCTTCTCGACTAGCTTGGTCAATGGTTTTGCAATCTTAGAAAATTCTCTTATGAATCTCCTGTAAAATCCAGCATGCCCCAAAAAACTTCTAATGGCCTTGACAGATGTTGGAGGAGGGATCTTCTCAATGGCAGATATTTTTGCCTTGTCTACTTCAATGCCATCACCCGAAATTTTATATCCCAAAACTATCCCTTCCTTTACCATGAAGTGGCATTTTTCCCAGCTCAACACTAAGTTGGTTTCCTCACATCATTCCAAGACATGCTCCAAGTTCTTCAAACATAAATCAAATGAGCTTCCGTATACAGAAAAATCATCCATGAACACTTCCATCATTTTTTCAACCATATCCTTGAAGATAGCAAGCATGTATCTCTGAAATGTGGCTGGGGCATTGCATAACCTGAAAGGCATTCTGCGATAAGCAAACGTACCATAAGGACAGGTGAAAGTAGTTTTTTCTTGGTCTTCAGGAGCTATGGGAATTTGAAAGTATCCGGAAAAACCATCTAGAAAGCAATAATACTCGTGTCCGGCCAATCTTTCGAGCATCTGATCAATGAATGAAAGAGGGAAGTGATCCTTACGAGTGGCGTCATTGAGTTTCCTATAATCAATACAGACTCTCCAACCAGTGACCTGCCTAGTAGGGATGAGCTCATTCTTCTCGTTGGTCACTACCGTCATGCCCCCTTTTTTTGGTACCACCTGGGTGGGACTGACCCAAGCACTATCAGAGATTGGGTAGATTATGCCGGAGTCTAGCAGTTTGATCACTTCAGCTTTCACCACTTCTTTCATATTCAGGTTCAACCTCCTTTGTTGGAGGGCCGACGGCTTATGGTTGTCTTCCATTAAAATCTTATGAGTGCAGAAAGATGGATTTATTCCCCTGATGTCTGAAATCTTCCATGCCAAGGGTTGCTTATGTTTCTTTAATACTTTTAACAGTTCATTCTTGTTTTCTGTTGAAAGACTGGACGAAATTATTACCCATAGCTTAGAATTCTCTTCAAGAAATGCGTACTCAAGGTGCGGGGGTAATTCTTTCAACTCCAATTCTGGTGGTTCATCGATAGATGGCTTTAGTCTCTTTATGTTATCACGTTGTATTCTCTCAAATTCTTCCATTTCATCAGTGGAGCTTTCCGATTCCGATTCCCTTTTCATCTCATACACAAGCTCTTTAGACTGTAGAGGGCTGGTATACTCATCAACTGTGTTTGGCTGTTGGTCATGAGTCCCATCTCTTGCAAAATCTAAGCACTCGGCTTTATTCATGAACTGAGAGAAAATTTTGTTGTTGCTAAAGTTTCTTTCTTTCTGATCCAGAATGCTTAAGTTGAAGATCTCATCATGAACCAAGAACTACCTTGCCCATTGATCCAAATAGTGTGATGCAGGTTCACTCAGGTATCGATCCATCGATGCAGAGAAGTATAATGGTGCACCTGGAAAATGAAAATTAAAAAGGGATGTTAGTTGATATGTACAAAGGATAGAGAATAGAAGAAGAAAAGATGGATAATTACAAATGAAAGTGAAGTGACTAGAGCAATGATCCAAAAGTTTTCCTAGTATTCTCGAATGTTCCCTGGCAGCGGCGCCAAAACTTGATGAGCGAGCGCGCGACTAGCTACAGAGCTAACACGCGACTCCCCGGCCGCAAGTGCATGGGTCGTCAAGTAATAACCTCACAAGGAGGATCGTATTCCCTAGGGCCCAAGATCTACTATTACTTCCTTTTGGGAGTCACTTTCTAGTCGATCAAAATAAGGTTGAAGCAATATTAAAATAATAAAAGCAAGTAAAGAAATGCAAATTAAATAAAGCTCAATCCGGAATAAAGTTAGAGATGAAAAAGCCAATAATTAGGGAAGGCCTCAGGCGAGGATTCCCCCGGGAGGAGTCTAAATACGAAAGACCATGATAATTATAAAACTAGGGTTGGCTTGATTTTGGTCCGCTAGACTCGGATGTCGACTACCCCGGGACCTCCGTAGTGTAGCCCTAATCCAGTACGGGTTTCTCTATCCAGAAAAGACCCCTACGATGTCAATGAGAACAAGGAGTCTTGATTAGGGTTAATTTAATGCACACTCTCGTCTAAATTAACCCTAAACGCGCGGAAGGCTATTAGCACCTGGAACCTCCGGTGTATTAATACATGAATCCCTCTTTAACTCATCAAGTGACCTAATACAAGCTAGCATCCCGCCAAACAAGTATCATTCAAAATCAATTCTACGGAATCCATCCATTGTAGAATGAGCAACAAGATAATAAATTAAGACCAAACAATCAAACCAAGGGTCATTCATACAAAGTCTCCTCCCAAGGATCACCGGGAGCCCGGTGGCCTTGGGAGGTTTAGTTCGACATCACAAAATTAAGGAGCTCCTCATACAATGATTCCATCAAACAAAAACAAGAAAAACTCCCTCAAAGATGTCGGCTAGGGTTGATGGTGTAGCTCGTCGGATCCTCGCCGGCGAGCCCTATGAAGCTTCTCCACGTCTTCCCCTTCTTCTCTCCTTCAAATCTACCCAAAAATCCCTCCAAATCCTTCCAAAGATGATGAGAATGGTGTGTGGTGGAGTGGAAGCCGAGTAGAGAACAACTTCTCCTCAAAAACACTGAAGAATCCCTATATAATGCCGAGAGCGTGCGGGCAGTGTGCGGGCCGCACATGCGCCCGCACGCTCTTCTGGCCACCCTGTGCGGCCTGGTGTGCAGGCCGCACACGAGGCTGCACAGCTCACTGGCCAGGGTGTGCGGCCACTGTGCGGGCCGTACAGTGGCCCCACATGGCAGAGAGAAACGGCTCCTATGTGCGGCGTGTCGGCTTCCGGGGTGCTCCAAGTCTTCATTTCTTCATCAATCTTCCCCGAAACGACACGAATACGGTTTGATCACGCGCACTTGGTCCTCGAAACCCTGAAATGAAAATAAAAACATCAAGTGCACAAAATGTCATCGAAAATGCACATAAGTTGCATGAAAGTACAAGAACATCTTCGCTGAAGAATTTTAATCACATACAATCCATATCAGCGAGGGCACCAAGATTTTTCATCACATCATTATGGATAACAATGGGAGCCGTCTCACCATGGACTGCTGCGAAAACCCCCACAACCACCAACGAAGAGGACGTATACCACTGAAGATATCTTAGCCAAGTTCATGCAAATCACAGACTCTCATTTGGATGCGTTGGGAAAAAGTGTGACAATTGTTCAGGCATCTATTTACAGAATCGAAAAATAAGTGGTAGAACTTCTCAAACTAATGGATGAGGAAAACAAGAATAATGAGCAAGCTGTTGAAGTTCCACCTGTAGATGCTATGGAAGAAGACAGGGGGATTGAGGAAAACCAGGCCATTGAGAGGTGTGAGGAAGTAAAATCAAGTCCGTCAATCACAAATGAAGAAGCTACTTGCCTCAACATGGACCATTCCACCCACTTGCACATTTTGGTTTTGTGCACTCAAAAAATTCCGGGAATTGTTTTTGATGATGTAGGTACAAAACTAAGGTCATGCTTGAACCCACCTATGTCGGGACTGGACAATTCCCAACCAAAAATATTTCCTTTGAGGCCTAAACACATTCTTTAGGCAATCCGAGATTATCCCACCATGGTTAAGGAAGAAGATGTGGATAGGGTGTTGAAGCCGCCCAAGGACCCACCCGTGCTAAGCTTAGATAGTTCTCAACCAAAGCTCTTTCCTTGGAGACCCAAACAATTTGGTGTGATACACAAAGGAATTTTGGCCGGGCATCAAGAAGAAGCGGAGAGGAGGTTCAAACCATCCAAGGATCCGCCTAAGTTCAAATTGCACAATTCTCGGCCCAAGCTTTTTCCTTGGAGGCCAAAAGGTAATTCGACCTTGACCTCCACCTCGGCACCATCTTGGCAGGTATGTTTTGTATTTGTTGGTAGTTCTTATGCCATGTCTAGCCGGGAGGAGCACACCGTTTTCAAGCCTCCATGAGGTAAGAGAGATACGTCAAGCTCGTGATGTTAAACAAGCGCTTCTTGGGAGGCAACCCAAGGTGTTAAATTCTGTATTTTGCTTAATATGTTTGTATGTTGTAGTTTTCTTAGGTTTGGTTGTTTAGCTTTGTGTGGGTATGCTAATTTCATGTTTGTATTGCATTTGATGCTTGGATGAGTATTTTCATTCGTGTTGGTGATTTTCGGTGTGTTCTTCATTATTTATGATCATCTTTGTGTTTTAATGAGTATTATGCATGTAGGGTTGAGAATGTTAGTTTTTGGGAGGTGATTCATGACAATCCAAGGCCAAAAACACACATTTTATGGGTGTGCGGGTTGTATGCGGCCCGCACACACCAGCCAGAGCCATGTGCGGGCTGTTGTGCAGCCCGCACATCAAACCGCACACACCAGCAAGAGCCATGTGCGGCCTGTTGTGCAGCCCGCACATCAAACCGCACACACTAGCCTGTAGGGTGTGCGGCCAGTGTGCGGGGCCGCACACAGGCTCCAAAAGGATATGCGGGCTGTTGTGCAGCCTGCACACGCATGTGCGGCCCGCACACAGCCAGCACATAGCCATTTCAGTCCATTTTCAAGAAAATTTCAGATTCATTTGGGGCTGATTTCTTCGCCTTCCTTTCACCCGATTTCTCTTCAATTTTTTTGGTGTATCTACCTTGATTACCTCCTCATTTGGCCAACCTTTCCATGATCTTAAAGTCTCTCATCATTTTTGAGTTTTAATTTTGTCAATCTATCATTTTTATCGAGTTTTCACCGACATCTTTGAACTTTGTCATCTAGGTTTGGGTTTTTGCGTATCTCTCATCTTTGTTGATTTTCATTGTTTAAAATTGTTTTAAATCCCAAACTCTTTGATGTGAGAATGTCTTTAACTTGAATTTGCATGCTCTTATATCATTTATTTTCAAGTTTCGCCAAGCATTGAGTTGGAAAGAGCACCCACACATTGTGTTTCATATTTCTTGTTTTCTTTGTTCTTAGCCTTGCTTATTTGTGTGTTTGTTGTATTTTATTTTTGTGTGTGTGATGGATACCTTGAGATGATGTTCTTTTCTACCTTGCAGGTGGAATTGGGGCATCAAATGTGACTTTCTCCCCCGACATCTACAAGATTCATCGGTAGTCACCCTGATCTCATGGATTTCAAGATTATGTTTTGAGACTCAGCGAAGTTCACGAACCTACCTCTTCTATTTTCATTACGTATTCTTTATCTACTACTGACTTAGGTACATTGAGGGCAATGTACTACTTTAAGTGGGGGGTGGGTGTGCATGTTTTGGTTTGATTACTTATTTCGTGAACTTGTTTGAAAATCAATGAATTGTTGCATGATTGTAAAACCTAGGATGGCATACTTAATTGAGAACGTGTTATAGCTTGAAACTATGATAAATGCTAAGCTTCTTGTGACCTTGCATGCTTGAGATTCTCATGTCATTCGAGGCATTTCTTGCACCATTCCCATAGGTAGAACCCTGGACACCTAGGCAAGGAACAACAGCATCTTCGTGACCCTCTTAGTTGCTAACTCATTCTAGTGGTTTCGCACCTTGACGTGTTAGAATGTCTTCTAATAGTGTTTTAAGGACCTTCTTCTTGTTCTTTCTTGCAATATGGTAAAAAAAAAAGGGAAAGTGAATAAAAGCCTGGACAGTGCTCCTCTTTCCTAATAGCGAAGTAACATGGGGTTCCGGCTTCTAACCAAAGTGTTCCTCTCGCCAAAAGCTATAAGGACATTAGCACGTCTACATGAATGTGCAAAGCTCCATGTAATGTGGATTTGCAATTCATGTTAGTCCCAGAAAAGAAAAAGAAAAAGTTAAGCAATTGTGTACAAAAAAATAAAATTCGACCGGTATTTGTTCGAAAATAAGATGAAGGATCCTTAGGACTCTACTAGAAGTATTTCTACCACCTCAAGGCCGTATTCCACTAAGTGGCATGAATAGCATCAAGAAGTGGTCCTCGGGGTCCTGTCTGCCTTGTTTGGACTACAGGGCTTCGAACTAGGGGATTTGTACACACACATCATCACACGGCCGATGAATGCGCGGATAATCTCGAGTGTTCCTTGCTTGGTGTTTTGAGTTTCATTGTTGCTATGATACATTCCTTTTTAGCCTGAGGTTATGTATTTAGTCACTTATCAGTATCCCTGGTTTTCCATGTCCGTTTGCTTGGGGACAAGCAAATGCTTAAGTGGGGGGTATTTGATAAGTGCCTAAATACATCATGCTTTAGCTATGATGTTTATTTACTTTCATGCAACCTGTGTTAGTTTTCGGTGACATTTTGCGCATTTGATGTTTTATTTTTGTTTCAGGGTTTCGAGGACCAATTGCGTAAGGATGAACCATATTTGACAAGTTTCGGGCAAGAAAAGAGAGGATTTTCAGGCGCTGTTCACTGTAGCAAAGTTACTGTAGAAAATTCATTGTAGCACCTTTACTATAGTAGTGTGCGGGCACTGTGCGGCCCGCACACCACCCGCACACACACGGGCTAAATTGGGTTTGGTTGGTTATTTATGGGAAGCTAGGGCATTTTGGAGAGGGTCTTTGGCCACCCACTCCTCCATCCTTCTCCACCTTCATCTCCACCACCCTCCACCATCATCTCCATCATTCTCCATCATCATCACCGGATTGGAGAGACGATTTGAAGAGCAAACTCAAAGAGAGAAGAAGGAAGCATTCAAGGAATTCATCAAGGAGCTCTACCAGCGCGGTTCCGGCGAGTTTTCGTCACCACCTTCTAGCCTACATCTAAGGGAGATTTTTATGAGCTTTGTCATTCATTATACTTTGTTTTCTTTCCTTTTGATGTGGAACTAGCCTCCCAAGGTCTCCGGGCATCCGGTGAACCTTGGGAGAAGAACATGTTTGTATAGATGGATTATCATTGTTAGTTTTAATTAATTGTTGGCATGTTTGTTGGTTTCATTCTATTGTTTTCATGTTCAACCTACAATGGATGGATTCCGTAGGTTTTGATTCTTGAATGATGCTTGTATGGTGGGATGCTTGAATGTATTAGGTCACACAATGTTTGAAGGGGGATGCAATGTACCGGTACACTGGAGGTTTCGGGTATTGGTAGCCCCCCGCGAGGTTTGGGTTGTTTTAACCGAGAGCGTGCATTAGAATAACCTTAACCAAGACTCCCTGTTCTCAATGACATCATAGAGGTATCTTCTGGATAGAGGAGCCAGTACTGGATTAGGGCTACACTACGGAGGTTCCTGGGAGTCGACATCCGAGTCTAGCGAACCGACTCTAGCCAACCTTGTGCTTTAATTCCTAATTTCATCCTAATGTGTTCTTCTCCCGAAGGGATCCTCACCCGAGACCTTTAGTTCTCATTGCTACTTGCTCGTTAAATTGCTTGTATGGTGTGCCTTAGTCCATCTTGTTTATAGTCTTTATTTTATTTATTTTCGTATTTTTCTATTTCTCAAACAACAATCTTTGTTTGGTAGACTAGATAGTGATACCTTGGAGGAAGTAATAGCAGATCTTGGGGCCCTTGGGAATACGACCCTCTTGTGTTCTCACGAGAGGTTATTACTTGACGATCCATGCACTTGCTGCCGGGGAGTCTCGTGCTCGCTTCTTTAGCGTGTCGCGCGGTGACCATCAGATATCTCAACGGCGCCATGAGGAAATATCTGAGTCACCATATATGGTCCGTGCCATAACGATTTTAATTTCCCCGGGAAAAGTCTCAACCTTGCATTGAAAAGAAGTACATGATCCCCACTTTGGAAGCACTTAGGTTGCTTTATGTGTCGGTCGTGGTATTCCTTCATCTTCTCTTTGTACCGGACTGAAGTTTCATATGCCAAAGCTTGCCATTCTTCTAACTCATTTAGTTGAAATTTTCTCTTGTGACCACAAAGATGGGGGTCGAAATTGAGTTGCTTTATCGCCCAATATGCTCTGTGCTCTAGTTCCACCGGCAAATGACATGCCTTTCCATAGAACAGTCGGTAGGGCGTTGACCCAGTAGGGGTCTTGTATGCAATTCTGTATGCCCAAAGTGTATCCTCGAGCTGGTCTGCCCAATCTTTCCGGTTGTGATTAACAGTCTTTTCCAGGATCCGCTTCAACTCCCTGTTTGACACTTCAAATTGACCACTTGTTTGAGGGTGATATGCGGTCGATGTTCTGTGAGATACCCCGTATCGTTTAAGAGCTTTTTCAAACTGAGAGTTGCAAAAAATGTGTTCCCCGATCACTTATCATTGCCCTGGGAGTTCCAAATCGAGAGAAAATGTTTTTAAAAAATTTCACAACGACCTTAGCATCACAAGACGAACAGGCCTGGGCCTCCACCCACTTGGAGACGTAGTCCACTGACACGACCTTTTGCGTGTGTACCGCAAGTGCACGGCCTTGTCGAAGTAATAAAATTTACCCCGGTGAGTGGGTAGTCGAATCCACAGGGAATAGGGATTTAAGACACAAGATTTCACTATTTAGCTATGCGGTGTACAAAAAGTGAGATTATAATCAATGAGTGAATATGTAAGCAAATATAAAGAGATAAGAATTAAAATAGAAAGATGGCAGGTGGGAGAGTGCAGGTAGGAGTAAAAAAAGAAGGACTAACAGTGATTATTAAATAGGGTATTCGGACAAGCTACCTCTAGGACTTATGCTTCTAGTGCAAGACTATGCTATTATACTTTCCTATTGATGTTAATTGAGTCGAGGATATCCTTAAACTCACGGTCCCAAAACTTAAGGTCAACCGTGACTAATCCCAACATTATGTCCCGGTATTAGGATTCACTACGACCCTTGACTCTTGTTGACCTGTCAACTAAGCCGCAGAGGAGTATATCTACCTAAACCTCACACTACGTGGGATTGCTTTAAGCTCTAGGGATTCCTAATGGTAAAACCTATTCCTATGTGTAGTTCTAACCCTTTGGTCCAGGTGGAAGAACCCTAGTCTACATTAAGCCCCAATGCATAGGATTCACTTCAACCCTTCACTCTGTTACTTGCGTAACTAAGCCCCAGGGGAGTTTATCTGCCTAGCACTTCACTCTATCTCGACCGCTATGAAATCAAGGAAATGGAGGTAGGGAGAAACCACGTCGGAAGAGAAAGGGGTACATCGCTACCTCCCAACTCTCCCTCTCAACCCTCTTCAATCTTAAGTAGTCTAACCCTATGGGAGTTGTCACACCTCCAAAGGATAACCTAGATTGCTCTCAACCTTAGTGTCACGGCTAAGGGAAAAACAATAGCACAAGATAGTTAAAATTGAAACTCGAATTTATTCATCAATAATGGAAAAGCATAATAACAATGTCATAGAAACATAATAATCCTAGGGTTTTACAAGTCCGAATACCCACGAGGGGTTTAGCTCCTCATGGAGCTATACATGTCCATCAAAGTATAAGAGAAAGCACAAAATAAAGACATCGAGTACTTGCCGAAATGCTCCCGAATCCGTCGTTCTTCATCGAGGCCATTGAATTAGGCACACAATCAATGGTAGATCGTGCCGATTTCTTCAAGTCTCCTTCTTGGTGAAGTTCTCCTAAGCTACATGAGTTAGACTTGTTGTGAATGTGATTGCCTTTGTGCCCCTCCAAAGGAGGTTGGCACACACTCACAAGTCTAGGCTCGTGCCTTGTTCCTTGCTTGATCCGAAAACCTCCCAACAATGACGAACACGATCTACTTTCGTTCTTTTTCTACAAATTATCTCCACAAACCTACAATGCATAAGATTACACAAACACACACTATTTAGTGATAAAATCTGATAAAATAGATGCTCAAAGTAAGATAATAACGCTTCGCGTCACTATAACACAAGCACTTATCATCCACTGCAACCAAGATATACTTGTTACCCTGGGAACTAGGGAACGGACCCATGAAATCAATTCCCCACACGTCAAATACTTCGCAGGCTTGGTTCCATGTTTGAGGCATTTCATCTCTTTTTGATAAATTACCCACTCTCTGACACCGATCACAATGCTGCACCAATGACTGCGCATCATGGAACATGGTGGGCCAGTAGATCCCCCCATCAAGTGCCTTCTTAGCAGTTCTGGTCCCACTATAGTGGCCCCCAGCAGGACCTGAATGACAATGTAACAAGATATCATGCCCCTCATCCTTTGAGACACACCTTCTCACAATCTGATTGGAGCAAGTCCTGAATAGGAATGGATCCTCCCATGTATAGTGCTTCAGATCGGCGAAAAATTTTTTTCTTTGTTAAGATGTGAGCCACTTCGGAAAGGTTCTTGCCGCCAAATAGTTCGCAAAGTCAGCGAACCATGGGGCCTCATCATGCTCAATCACTCGAATGCTATAGAGTTGATCCCTAGGGAAGGTGTCATTTATTTCTTCTTCTTGCAAGACACCCTCATATGGGTTCTCAAGGCGCGAGAGGTGATTAGCTGCTAAGTTCTCTACCCCTTTTTTTATATCTTATCTCCAAATCAAATTCTTGTACCAGTAGAACCCATCGGATTAGACGAGGCTTGGCGTCGGGCTTACACAACAGGTACTTCAATGCTGAATGATCAGTATACACAATCACCTTAGATAGCACTAGATATGACCCGAATTATTCAAATGTGAAAACGACCGTGAGCATTTCCTTCTCAGTGGTGGTGTAATTTTCCTGCGCATCATTCAAAGTTTTGCTTGAATAATAGACAGGATGGAAATGGTTGTATCGTCGCTGCCCAAGTACGACCCCCACTGCGAAGTCACTTGTATCACACATTAACTCAAACAGCAGATTCCAGTCCGGGGAGACCATGATGGGTGCTTCCACAAGCCTCTTCTTCCGGGTGAGGAAGACATTCATACAATCATCATTGAACTCAAAAGGAGCATCCTTCTCAAGCAGTTTTGTAAGCGGTCGAGCAATTGATGAAAAGTCTTTCACAAACCTTCTATAAAACCCAGCATGCCCCAAAAAACTTCTGATTGCTTTAACTGAAGTAGGAGGAGGAAGTTTTTCGATGGTTGCAACTTTTGCCTTATCCACCTCAATCCCTTTTTGTGAGATTTTATGCCCGAGCAATATGCCTTCCTTGACCATAAAGTGACATTTTTCCCAACTGAGCACCAAATTAGTTTCTTCGCATCGGTTCAAAACTCGTTGCAGATTTCTAAGGTATAGTTCGAATGAATCACCAAAGACCAAGAAATCATCCATAAACACTTCCATGATATCCTCTACCATATCTTCGAAAAGTGCCATCATGCATCTCTGAAATGTCGTCGGTGCATTGCATAACCCGAAAGGCATACGACGATATGCGAATGTGCTATAGGTACAAGTGAAAGTTGTTTTCTCCTGATCTTCTGGGGCTATGGCAATCTGAAAATACCCGGAGAGACCATTCAAGAAACAGTAGTAAGAATGTCCCGCTAGTCGCTCGAGCATCTGATCAATGAAGGGTAAGGGAAAGTGATCTTTCCTCGTGGCATCATTAAGTTTCCTGTAGTCAATGCATACCCTCCAACCTATGACAGTCCTGGTAGGAACAAGTTCATTCTTTTCATTAGCAATAACTGTCATCCCTCCTTTCTTTGGTACCACTTGCACTGGGCTTACCCATGCACTGTCAGAAATGGGATAAATAATGGCTGCATCCAAAAGTTTAATGACTTCGTTCCTTACAACCTCTTTCATGTTAGGGTTGAGTCTCCGTTGGGGAATTGCCCGAGGTTGATGATTGTCCTCCATGAGGATCTTATGAGTGCAGAAAGATGGACTGATTCCCTTAATATCTGAAGATTTTCCACGCAATCGCCATTTTGTGTCTTTTAAGCACATCAAGAAGCTGCTCCTTCTGCCTAACAGTCAGATCTGAGGCAATAATGACTGGAAGCTTGGACCTTTTTTCCAAGAAAGCATATTCCAGGTGCTCGGGGAGAGGCTTCAACTCTAATTCTGGGGGTTCCTCGATTGATGACTTCTGCTTCCCATAATTCCCAAGACCAAACTGTTCGGCGTCACTGTAGTCCCCCACACCTGGGCTATCAATGTCCAGCACTTCTTCTACACACTGAAACATATGCTCAATCACATCTGCATTACCCTCTGGCACATGGGGAATTACCTCTGAATTGCCGGTTCGAATTTGATCTGCCACACTCTCAATAGGCATTAAAGAATCAGTAGGATAATCAACATTTCTTCTTAGCTCACAATTAAGAGCTTCAGGTTGGTGGTTTGGTGGGCAGGTTTCTGTTACCGGTTGTTCCACAATAGATTCCAAATATTGGCTGAACACGGCCCGAGCCCCTTATTCTTCAACAATTTTAGCGGCCATGGCCTCTATCGGCGTTCTCATCCACTGTTCATTGCTGGGGCAAATCTCATCCAACCTAAATGGTGCGCTTGAATGAGAGAAAAATGGTTCCTGTGGATAGTAATTGTAAACCCAAGTGTTAGTCGAAGCCATAGTCTAAAGAGAGAAACAAAATAAACAAGAATGGTAAAACGAACAAAAAATAAAAATGGTCAAATCAACACGCTTTAAGTTTTCCGAATATTCCTGGAGGGTCCACGGCAGTGGCGCCAAAAACTTAATTGCTCACCCGCAAGTGCATGGGGTGGGCCAAGTATACCCCTTGCGCGAGCATGAGGGGGTCGTATTCCCAAGGGCCCGAGAATCTATTCTTACTTCCTTATCACAATGTTATCTAACCAAAGCAATCACTTGATAAAGATAACTACAAATAAACTATGGATGTAAAAAGCATGCAAATAGTAAATACAAATGCTGAGGAAAATCAAGACGAGGGAATGGCCATGGATGAGGATTCCCTCGAGGGCTACTAAAGTGCTAAGGATGCCCTAACTAGCATGTACGTGAGTGGTTTGGACCCAGAAACCCTAAATTAGACCAACCCGATGGTCACGGTGTTTGGTCCCTAATCCTGTACGAGTATTGGAATACGGAATTGCTTCCGCCGAAATCCTCCTACGATCGTAATGGGTCTAGTGGATTTTTCAATCTAGGGTTGAAACACAATCAAGGACAACCCTAACAATTGGAGGGGTACAAATACTCGATGGTCACGGCGTATTCGTGCATGTATTCCCTTCCAAGCTTGGTGAGCCTAATACTAGGGCAATGGTCATGCAACCTAGTATTATCTAGGAAATAATACATAGATCTCTCATACATATCAAGGCATTCAAGAATCACCAAACAAGGATCACAAACCAAGCCAAATGCATAAACTAGAGAAAAGCATCCAACTAACACAAGTTCACCCCCAAGGTTCACCTACATCCAGTGACCTTGGGGTTTAGTTGCTCATGATCACAAAGTAAGCAAGAAAATACATAGAAACAACCAAATGCATAATGAAAACACCCCCTCAAAAGATCAAGGACGAATGACGCTTCCAAGGACGCCACCCAAGGAGTGGCTTCCTTTGTCAATCTTCCTTTCAAATGCAAATCGAAGGCGTGGATTCGTCGTGTCGTGCTCTTCCCGTCGTTCTCTCCTCAAGAATTTCCACCAAAACCCGGCCTCAAGCTCCCAAGGAAAAATGGTGAAGTCAAGCTCTCCCAAGACCTAGCTTCCTCCCTCAAAATGCTCCCCAAAAACCCTTAAAAACGGATTCCAGTGAGTTATGCGGACCCCCATGCGGCCCCGCATGCGGGGAGAGAAAATTCCCGAGAAATCCTGAAAATCGCGTAAGTTGCTACTGTGTCACTACAGTAAATTTTCTACAGTAGAACTGCTGCAGTACCGTATGCAGCCTGCAATGCGCCCGCATGGTAGCCCGCATAAATCCCCTGACCAAGCTATTCTTCTAGTCTTCATGCTATAGTGTTGCTACAGTATTGGAGTCTATTACCACATTGAACGAGATGGTTGAAGCGTTCTTGGCCCGATATTTCCCTCCCGGTAAATCAGCAAAGCTTTGCAATGAGATCTCATCCTTCATGCAAATAGAATTGGAGTCTCTCTTTGAGACGTGGGATAGGTTCAAAGAGCTCCTGCGGAAGTGTCCATAACACGGATTTCCTGATTGGATGATCATTCATACCTTCTACAATGGGCTGAATCTGAGCACTAAATAGTTGTTGGATACAGCTGCAAGGGGTACACTTGGAAGCAAAACTCCCGGTGAGGCCTGGCAACTTATAGAGGAGATATCTCTCAATAGCTATCAGTGGAATTCAAGGGACAGAAAGAAAGTTGCCAGCATTCACGAGATCGACGCAGTTATATCTTTGACGGCACAGGTGGAATTATTGAGTAAGAAGATAGATGCTCTATCTTCACCAAGAGTTATGGCCATCACTACTTGTAACGGTTGTGGGGGAGGTCACGCTTTGAGCGATTGCCCTATTATTATTGGAGGCACTATTGCTGTGGACCAAGTCAATTTTGTTGGCAATGCTTATAGAGGACAAGGCCAAGGCAACCCGTATAATAGAACTTACAACCCGGTGTGGAAGAACCACCCGAATTTCTCATGGAGCAATCAAGGGCAGTCACAACAAAAGAACAACGCACCATCGAGATTTCATGGTCAACAAGCACTGAACATAGAAAGCCGAGTGACCGGGCTAGAAGGGAAGATGACCGATCTAGATAGAGCCCTCACAAGGTTTGTTTCCTCATCGGATGCTAGATTCTAGTCGGTGAAGGCTACACTTCGTCATCACACCGCCTCCTTACATAATTTGGAGAATCAAGTGGTGTAAATTGCGAAGACTTTGGCCGAGAGGCCTCAAGGTAGTTTGCCTAGTAATACGGAGACCAATCCAAGGGAGCAATTGAATACGATTACCTTGAGAAGTGGAAAAGAGGTCATGAGAAATCTATTTCTAGAGAAGACAAAGGAAGCACCCGAGGTCGAAGAGGTAGGGGAAGAAGCATCAAAGGAAACAGAGGTGGCACCACAACCTTACAAGCTGAGGATCCCCTATCCTTCATAATTGAAGAATGATCAAGACAATAAGCAATATAAGAAATTTCTAGGTATTTTCAGACAGTTGCACATCAACAAACCGTTCACAGAGGCATTGGCCCAAATGCCCGAATATGCGAAGTTCTTGAAGGACCTCTTGACCAACAAGAAGAAATTGGAGGAGAGTGCAGCTGTAGTTCTTGATGCCAATTGCTCGGCCGTCTTGCAAAAGAACATGCCGAGTAAGAGGAAAGATCCTGGAAGTTTTATTATACCTTGCAACATTGGCAACTTGGGTGAAGAAATGGCGTTGGCTGATTCTGGGGCAACCATCAATGTTATCCCTATACCTTCTTCCAAAATCTAGGCTTGGGTGAGCCTAGACCAACTCGGATGACTCTTCAACTTGCGGATCGATCGGTGAGGCATCCGAGGCGGATTGTGGATGATGTGTTAGCGAAGGTGGTCAAGTAAATATTTCCTGTCGACTTTGTGGTGTTAGACGTCGATGAGGATGTCGAGGTGGCATTGATCCTTGCAAGGCTGATAAGTGCTCGTGTTATAGTAATGCGAAGTGTTATTATCTTGTAATGAGCATTGATTTAATCAAATTTCATCACTAAAAAGTGTGCAATTGTTTACTTTTGTGCATTGTAGGGTTGTGAAGATAAAATGAAGGAAAGGAACGAAGTTAGATCGTGTTTGCCATTGTTGTGAAGATTTTTGGACTAAGCAAGGAACGAGGCATGAGCACAGACTTGTGAGTGTGTGCAACCTCCTTTGGAGGGGCACAAAGGCAGTCACATTCACAATAAGTCTAGCTCATGCTAACAATGAAGACTTTACTAATTAGGAGACTCAAAGCAATCGGTACGATCTACCGCTGATTGTGTGCCCAATTCAACGGCCTCGATGAAGAACGACGAATTGGGGAGCATTTCGGCACAGTTACTGTAGCAGCACTAACGGCCGAAATTCAGTATTCCAGAAATTTCACACGGGCGTGTGGAAATTCCACACTGCCGTGTGAAATCCCGATTTCAGCAATTTTAAAGCCGCCACTTACCATTATAAAAGCCAGATTTCGAGACTTTTTGTTGGATCTTTTGACCTATCTTTCTCCCCAACTTCTGGAGTGCGGCTAGGGTTTTAGAGAGGACTTCGTGGAGGTTTAGAGCGCGTCTTCAGCATCGTTACTGGCGTCCAGTGACCGCACAAGACCACGCCCGCACCGTACGCAAGGGAGTTTTCATCAATGTCTTTATTTTGTGCTTTCTTATATACTTTGATGAACATATATAGCTCCATGAGGAGCTAAACCCCTTGTGGGTATTCGGACTTGTAAACTCTAGGGTTATTATGTTTCTTTGACATTGTTATTATGCTTTTTCCATTATTGATAAATAAAAATTGAGTTTCAATCTTGATTTTATCTTGCTATTGTTTTCCCTTAGATGTGACACTAGGGTTGAGAACAATCTAGGTTTTTCTTGGGAGGTGTGACAACTCCTATAGGATTAGACACTTTAAGATTGAAGAGGGTTGAGAGGGAGAGTTGTGAGGTAGTGATGTACCCCTTTCTCCTCCGGTGTGATTTCTCCCTACCTCCATTTCCTTGATTTATTAGCGGTCGATATAGAGTGAAGTGCTAGGTAGATATACTCCCCTGGAGCTTAGTTACGCGAGTAATAGAGTGAAGGGTTGAAGTGAATCCTACGCATTGGGGCTTAATCGAGACTAGGGTTCTTCCTCCTGGACCAAAGGGTTAGAACTACACATAGAAACAGGTTTTATCACTAGGAGTCCCTAGAACTTAATGCAATTCCACGTAGTGTGAGGTTTAGGTAAATGTATCCCCTGGGGCTTAATCGTGCGAGTGATAGAGTGAAGGGTCAATGTGAATCCTAATACCAGGGCATAATGTTGGGGTTAGTCACGGTTGTCCTTAGGTTTGGGACCGTGAGTCTGAGGATTTTCTCGACTCAATTGGCATCAATAGGAGAGTATAATAGCATAGTCTTGCACTAGAAGCATAGATCCTAGAGGTAGCTTGTCCGGATACCCCGCTTCATTCATTGTTAAATCCTCTCTATTCTCTTTTACTTGCACTTTCTCATCTTCCATCTTTCTATTTAATTTCTCGTCTTTTAGTATAATTGTTTCCATTATTCACTCATCGAATCAATTGATCACTTTTCTGTACTTCGCATAGTTTTAATAGTGAAATCTCGTATTCTAACTCCCTATTCCCTGTGGATTCGACTACCCTCTCACCGAGGTAACTTTTATTACTTCGACAAACCCGTGCACTTTCGGGCCGCCTGGCAAAGGCCATTCTTGTGCACTTCTAAGGCTCTTATTGACATGGACGGCGGGGAGCTCACATTGCGAGTTGGAGATGACAAGCTTACATACCGCCTCGCTGAAGCCATGAGACACTCTCTTGACTTTGATGAACCTTTATATTTTCCTGACACTACCTATGAACTAATAGATGATTATGTGTAGGAAATGTTGAACCCGGATCCATATGAAGGGTGGCCAGACCAAAATGTGAAGATTGAAGAAGAGGTACTATCACTTGGTCTTGTCGAAAAGGAAGTCAAACCGGAACCGCGACTCATGAAGAAGATGAGAAGAAAGATAAAGAGAGCGAGGAGGTGCCATACGAAAAGCCACAAGGTCGATGGGGATGGGCAAACAAGGAGTAAGGGTGTTTCACCTTGTGTGGTAACAAAATCGCTAATTTTCCCTCAAGACTATATAAGCTATGTCATGCATGTTTCCAGGTGGTAGGAAAGAGGGAAACATCCATTCATGAACCACCATGAGCTTAAACAGGTACGTCAAGCTTAGTAATGTTAAACAAATGCTTCTTGGGAGACAACCCAAGGTTTTACAGCATTTCTAGGATTTAGTTTAGTTCTAGTATGAATAAGAGTCTTAGTCTTGGTGTCCTGAATTTTTAATGCATGTGCTGCGAATTTTATTGTGGATTGTTGATGTTTTCATTTACCTAAATGTTGTTTGACGAAGTTTGAGTCGGTTAAGCATGTTTTCTAGGGTTTTGGTCGTGTTTTTGTGGTATTTACATGCTCTGGTTATTGTACCGATGTTTCTAAATTTTTTAGTAGAGTCTGTGAATTTTTCTAAGTAAGTCAGAGTTTCACACGGCCGTGTGTTACCAATTAGGGCTCAACCAGAGAGGGCACAGGGGCGTGACCTTGCCCCATTGAAAAACCTCAGAAGAGGCACACGGCCGTGTGGAATTTCCATCCGGCCGTATGAAATCCATCAGGACTTGAACTCTTTTTCCCTGAGAGTCCATAGGAGCGTGTGGGTGCCCCTATGAGTGACCATGTGTTAAGGCCGTGTGGAATTTCCACACGGTCATGTGAAACTATGCAAAGACCTCCCTTCTTTCTTGAGAATACACAAGGGTGTGTGGCCGTCCCTATGAGAGAGCTTGCAAACGCACATGGCCGTGGGGAGTTTTCACATGGCCGTGTGGAACACTTAAAGTTTCTCGGGCAAGCCAGAGACGCCACAGGAGCGTGTGGGTACCCCTGTGGCTAGCCTTGTGTTCTTGGCCAGGTTGGGCACACGACTGTGTGGAATTTCCACACGGCCATGTGAAACTTTTCAAAGACCTTAGGAATTTCCTGAGAGCCCACAGGGGCGTGTGGGTGCCCCTGCGAAGCTCCCCTGTGAAGGCACACGGGTGTGTGGGAGTCTCAAACTGCCGTGTGGGGTAGTCCAGAGAGTAATCAGAGTGCACACAGGGGTGTGTGCTGGCCCCTGTGAACCATAATTTCAAAGTTACACGGCCGTGTGGCATTTCCACACTGGCGTGTAGATTCGCAGAACTTCAAAAGCCGCGATTTTGTTTTGGCTTTCACTCGTGCCTCTTGATCTCTCCACTCTAAATAACTCTCTAACCCTCTCTTTTACTTCCCCGATACTCTTTGAGTGTTTTTGAGGTTTTATTTGGAGTTTCCCAACTGATTTCAAATCTTTATTCATCCACACCGTCGTTAAGAACTTCAAACATTTTTTTCTTCATCAAATCTTGATTTAATTCGTTCTTTTTTATGATTTTACTTGTTTTGAATGATTAAAGTATAGGCGAATGTGTTTAGAAAAGAATTAGAACGAATTTGATTGTAAAAATGAAATTTTGGCCTCTACAGCCGTGGGGCTCTATCCGCCAGACGATCCACACGGGCGTGTGGAATTTCCACATGGCCGTGTGGATTTCTGCAGATTGTGTTTTTTAACTATTTTTAATCGTTTTTTTTTTTCCAATCTTGCAGATATGGCTTCCAGGTCCAAGAAATCAGCTGTGAAACGCCCTCGTGAGCCCTCTACACGACCCGAGGAGATGGATTTCTCTTTACCCGAGCATAGGGATAGGTACAAGCATTTATCAGCACTTTGCTTCGGCCAGTCACGATATCCGGATTTGAGCACGGTTAGAGAGATATAGGAGGGACAGAGCATTGCAGATGAGATTAAGGAGATGCTTGCCGTCGGTAGCTGGGGCCGTCTATTGTCCATTAGAGAGCCAGCTATCCGATCACTCACGCTCGAGCTCCTATCCACTTTTGAGTTTGACCGGGGTTACGACCGCTTCCCTGATGCCGACACTATTCAGTTCCATACTCTCTGTCAGTACTTTAGTCTGAGCATGACACAGTTTTCAGTGCGAATGGGCTTGTATGATGAGGCATACACGGACATAGCGGAATATAAGCAGTTACTCACGGACTATCCCGGTATTTTGACCGTGCAATGGCCCTATAACAGATTATGTAGTCAGGGGCAGTATGAGCCGGGGATGTCCAAACCACGTGTTTATCCAAGGCTTCCTATAGATATCTCCACGCCGTTCTTAGTCGTTTGGTGAACGGCCGTGGAGACAGTACCGGGGTCTTGAGCCGCCAAGATCTTCTTTACTTACATTTGATGGTGGTGAGCGAGCCACTCCACCTGGGGCACATTCTAGCAGTTAGTACCCTAGGATTGGAGTTATCTTCTCCGGTGCGTACATCATCCGACTGATCATTGGTTTTGGACTCATGGATGGGGTGCGTGGGGCCGAGAAGACTGCTGTATCAGCTCCCCTGGGCACAGAGACTCTGAAGATGATGGAGATGGTCCACAGATCAGGGCCAAGGGTCTATACACTGATCATCCCCCAGACAGTAGCCGCCGAGGGGTCACATCCAACACTCGATGCACCCACTAAGCAGACAGAGGCTGAGGTACCGCCCACTGCACCAGAGCCACCTCTACTGCGGATCTTTTTACCATCTCGAGGCCAGGACCGATTCAAGCGTCTCGAGAGTGCTTTGAAGGTCCTCCAGACTGAGATGGCCGAGGTTATGGCCACTCAGGTGACACAGCACGAGGAGGTCATGGCCTAGTTCCAGAGTCTGCGCCACTTATTCAAGCAGGCCATGACCTCCACCTTCGTGGTGCAACCCCGAGCCTCCACTCCACCACCGTCTCCTGCACCATCAAATGATCCACCAGTTCTAGAGCCCGCAACAGCAGCACCAGAGGCTTCCATATAGGACACTGACGTTGAGGCGTCATAGTTTTTTTTATTTTTTATTTTCGTTGTACTTTTCTTATATTTTGGACTTGTAGTACTCAGAAAGGATCTTCCTTCTGAGTTTATCTTTTATTTTGCTTTTATTTGTCCTCGACTTGTATTTCATTTCTATATTTTTATATACTCGAGCTTTATTTTGGTTTCATTGAGCTATACTGAATCCCTTGTGTGTGTGTGAACAGATGGTCTTAGATGTAAGGAATTTTGAGGAATAGTCATGGGCACGGTCATGGGACCGTGTGTGCTTCACAACCCATTGAGACTGAACTCTCAATGAACCTAGCTCCATCAAACGCAACACTTGGAGTTCAGGGGAGTAATGTTTCAATTGGCCACTTTCACACTAATTGTTTTTCATTTTTTATTCTCTTTATTGTGCTTGCATCCGTACATTGGGGAGAATGTATATCTTAAGTGTAGGGGGGGAGTTCACTTTGCACACACCTTTACTTGTGCGTTCAATTGGTTATGCTTATGTAGCCTGTGGCGGTTCGCCTTAGTTGCAATGGTTGTATTCTTAGAGTATAGTAGAATTTTTAACATTGTATCCTATCATGCTCTAGTTTTACTTGAATTTTAGGGAATTTTTGCTCGATTATCTCTTATTGCACTACTCACTCTTGAAATCTTTTGGAAACTCTAGCTTGAAGTTTTAAGGATTAGTTTAGCATTGTTTTAGTGAGTTTTTAAGTTCCATATTGCCAAAAAAAAAAACAAACTTGTGAATATTAGTTTAGCTTTTATTTGTGCATTTGGGGCAGAAAGAGCTATCTCCTATGAAGTATGTAGCTACTCTCATAAGTTGGATACAAGTTATGCCCTAATGAGAAAAAGAGCTATCTCATGGGAAGCGTGAAAGCTACTATCCCGGTAGAAAGAGCTACCTCCTCTAAAGTGTGAAAGCCACCTTTGGCGGCCGCCTAGGAAAGGGCTACCTTAGAGGTTGTGTGAAGCTAGTACCTCCCTACTTTATGTATATAAATAAGTCCTTGTAACAAGAGTTTAAGGAGTACTCATTGGTTTTCTTGAGTGAATTTACACACACTTACACATTTTCGAGATGTTGTCCTTTTTGATTCAGGTTTTTAGCTAGAGCAATGGTAACCTTATGCAACGTTTTTATTTCCCTTTACTTGTAGAATGCTTCTTTTGCATACTTTTCGTAAACCTATGGCCGAGCACTTTCAATTGTTCATCCCAAGTACTTTCACATTCTATTTTGCTTGGGGACAAGCAAAAGTTTAAGTGTGGGGGGGGGGGGGGGGGGTTTGATTAGTGCTCGTGTTATAGTAATGCGAAGTGTTATTATCTTATAATGAGCACTACTTTCATCAGATTTTCTCAATAAAAAGTGTGCATTTGTGTACTTTTGTGCATTGTAGGGTTGTGAAGATAATTTGGAGAAAAAGAATGAAGTTAGATCTTGTTCGCCGTTGTTGTGGTATTTTCGGAACAAGTAAGAAACAAGGCATGAGCCTAGACTTGTGGGTGTGTGCCAACCTCCTTTGGAGGGGCACAAAGGCAGTCACATTTGATAAGTGCTTGAATATACATGTTTTACCGACTTGTTTTACATACATTGAGCATCATTTTACCATTGATTATGTCTCATAAAGTGTATTTTTGTGTTCTTTTATGCAATTAGGTTGTGGAAGTGTTAAAGGAGGAAAAGGAAGCAAAGATGGGTTATAAAGACGTATTGTTGGGAGCTTTTGTACAACACAAGTGTCAAGGCACAAGAGGGGATCATGCACATGAGGGTGTGTGCCAACTTCCTTAAGAATTCAAGATGATTTGTGTGATGGAAGGGCACAAAGGCAGTCACACCTTCATGTCCCAACTTGTGTGAAGATAGTTAAAGCTCTCAAATGATGATTCGAAGAAGAAGAAATCTTATAACTCACCATATGGACGTGTGCCCGACCATGTGGCCTCAATATGAGAGAGTTTGGATCATATTTATGAAGAACACTGTAGCAAAATTACTGTTCACGCGACCGCGTCAAAATCTCACGCGACCGCGTGGAAATTCTGCAGCCCACGCGATCGCGTGGGATCTCACGCGGTCGCGTGAAGACACGCAGTTGGCGCGATTCAGGCTTATAAATAGCCCTTCTCGCTGATTCTTTTATAACTTTTTTTCGCACGTTTGAAGGCAAGAGCGGCTAGGGTTTCTAGGACGAGGTCTTTGGCGATATTGGGAGTTGTTCTTCACCAACTTCGATAGATCTTTCGACGAGATAGCATCGGGGAGCCATTGGTGACCTAGCTTCGGAGAAGGTTCCTTCGAGACGTTGAACAATTCATCAAGGCTATCATCACGAATTTGAGGGGGTTTATTTTCATGGATTACATTGCTTTTTACTTCATTATCTTTTGCTTTGTAATAAGTCCCATGGAGGGCTAAACCCTAGTAGATACTTGGGCATGTGAACCTTAGGATTCGATTCATGTATTGACTTTCTTTATGCTTTCTTTTAATTCCAAGTTCATTTGAGTTTTAATCTTGTTTAATCATTGCTTGCATGCCTTATTAATTCGTATGGTTGTTTGGTATGCTTGATTTGTTTCCTTGGTGAGAGAGAGATCTCCATTAGGGATTAGAACATACAAGATTAAAGAGGGTTGAGAGGGTGAGTCTTGAGATAGAGGAGTGTCCCCTTTCCCTTCCGATTGAGTGTTTCCTATCTCCGTATTCCCTAAGTTTTATGCAACCATATGGGGTGTGAGGTGTGAGATTGATAGATTTCTCCGCCGGGACTTTTGTAAGGGGTTAGGGATCTTTCGCCTAGAAGTAGGGTTAGATCTAATTTTAGGAATCGGTTTCACTCTTAGGTATCCCTAAAACTCATTGCGGTCATATAGGGTGTGAGGTGTTGAGATTGAGTGAATTCTCTGCTGGGACCTTGTAGGGGACTAGTATCGGTGGCCTGGAAGCAGGGATCGATTGTTCTTGGATTACCTCGACTCATAGAACTTGGTTTAGAAGCATTTAGTTAGTTTTGCACTTCATGATAGAACCTAGGGGGATCATTGCCCGAGTATCTCATCTTCATTGATTGAGATCTCCTTTACCTTTTCCTTTTATTTGTTTTCTTTCTTGCGATTTTCTTATTTTACATATTACATTTAATTGCTCCATATTATTGTTTCGACTAGATAACTAAGAAATCAGTCATTACTAGTACTTCCGTTCCCTGTGGATTCGACTACCCACTCACCGGGGTAATTATTACTTCGACAACCCGTGCACTTGCGGTACACACACGCAAAAGGGTGTGTCAAGTTTTTGGCGCCGTTGCCGGGGAACGGGATATTAGGAACGCTAGGACCTAGTTACTTTAGTCATTCATCATTTTATTTCCATTCCATACGTCTTACTTCCACCATTCTTATTCTTTTTATTGGTTTTCTCTTTGTGAACAATAATTCCAGTATCTACTCTTTAATCTCAGGATCATGTTTATTGAATCGTCAATTATCGAGAAGATACAGGATATGATGGCATCTACTGAGAGAAAAATAGAGCATTTGGTAGCATGTTTCGATTCTAGAGAGCAGCATGAGGAAGTTTTCGAATTGGGAACAGTTGGGTTGAAAGGGATGAAGGAAGAATTCAGTTTACATTATCAAGGGGCTGAGTTATCAAGACTATTGGAGTGTTTCGAAAAATCTGCATTCACAGCTCTTCAAAATGGGGAAAACTGTGAATTTAGACAGATACCCACATTCTTTTCGGCAACATTTGGGACAGATTTTGATGAGCAAGAATCTGAATTAGATGTTGAAGGAGAAATTTCAGCCTGCATTGAATCAGTCTCATCAATTGAAGTGTTGAAATTGGACATTCCAGAGAATGCTTTGGACAGTGAACAAGAGATTAAAGGAGAGGACAACCTTACAGGATTTGAGGACATCGAGCAAAAACAAGCAAATCGGTTGCGGCCATCAGTGGAAGATCCTCCCGATTTAGAACTTAAAGCATTACCCAACCATTTGGAGTACGCTTTCCTTGCCGACGGATCAAAATTACCGGTAATCATCTCCTCGAATCTGTCCCATAAACAGAAAGAACAATTGGTTAACATGTTGAAGTTGCACAAGGCGGCCATAGCTTGGAAAATTTCAGACATTAAGGGAATTAACCCATCCTTTTGTACTCACAAGATTCTGATGGAAGACAACTATAAAACAGTGATTCAACCACAACGAAGATTGAACCCGAACATGAAGGAGGTAGTGAAAGCAGAAGTAGTGAAGTTACTTGATGCCGGCATCATTTATCCTATCTCAGATAGTGCTTGGGTGAGCCCAACACAAGTAGTACCTAAAAAGGGTGGTATGACAGTAGTGAAGAATGAGCAGAACGAGTTGATACCTACGAGAACGGTAACAGGATGGCGGGTCTGCATAGATTACCGAAGATTGAATGATGCTACAAGAAAAGATCATTTCCCATTGCCATTCATTGACCAAATGTTGGAACGTCTAGCTGGTCACGAATTTTATTGCTTCTTAGATGGCATGTCAGGGTACTTCCAAATTCCGATTGCTCCTGAAGACCAAGAAAAGACTACCTTTACTTGTCCTTTTGGCACTTTTGCATATAGAAGAATGCCTTTCGGACTTTGCAACGCACCCGCTACTTTCCAAAGATGCATGACGGCAATTTTTGATGATTTGTTGGAGGATGTGATGGAAGTATTCATGGATGATTTCTCAGTTTTTGGGGATTCATTCGAAGTATGTTTGAGGAATCTTGAGAAGGTGCTTATGAGATGTGAAGAGACAAACTTGGCTTTAAATTGGGAGAAATGTCATTTTATGGTCCAAGAAGGGATTGTACTTGGTCACAAAATTTCTAACAAAGGAATTGAGGTAGATAGAGCTAAAATTGAAACTATTGAGAAATTACCTCCTCCTACAAATGTTAAAGGAATTCGGAGTTTCTTGGGACATGCGGGGTTTTATCGCCGTTTTATCAAAGATTTTTCTAAGATAACTCAACCATTAACCAAGTTGTTAGAAAAGGATACACCGTTTGAGTTTAATGAAGAGTGCTTGGTTGCTTTTAAATCGTTAAAGGAGAAACTTACACAAGCACCTATCCTTATTTCGCCGGATTGGAGTCGTCCATTTGAACTTATGTGTGACGCAAGTGATTACGCCGTGGGGGCAGTTTTGGGCCAAAGAAAGGATAAACATTTTCAGCCAATCTACTATGCTAGCAAGAGTTTGACAAGTGCTCAAGAGAACTACACCACAACTGAAAAAGAATTATTAGCTGTGGTATTTGCATTTGACAAATTCAGATCATATCTCATCTTGTCACAAGTGGTTGTTTTCACGGACCATTCAGCACTACGGTATCTAATGAATAAATCCGATGCAAAGCCTAGACTAATCCGTTGGGTTTTACTTTTGCAGGAATTTGATGTGGAAATCAAGGATAAGAGAGGAGCTGAAAATGTAGCTGCAGACCATCTTTCTCGCCTTGAAGGTTTAGATGAGGAAGATTCATGGAAAACAGAAATTAATGATTCATTTCCAGAAGAACATTTGTATAAATTGCAGGAAATTTCAGAATTAGGCACACCATGGTTTGCTGATTTTGCGAATTACCTTTCTGGGAAAATTCTTCCCAAGGGACTTACATTCCAACAAAAGAAGAAATTCTTTTCTGATCTGAAGCATTTTTCTTGGGAGGACCCATTTCTGTTCCGAATGTGTGCAGATCACATAGTGCGAAGATGTGTTTCACGAGAAGAAGGCTGGGATGTTCTTCGTCATTGTCATTCAGGGCCAATTGGAGGGCATTATGCTGCGAATAGGACAGCTGAGAAGGTCTTAGCTGCTGGCTTCTATTGGCCAACCATTTTCCAAGACGCTCGGCAGTTTGTGCAAAAGTGTGACCAATGTCAACGAGCAGGAAATCTTTCTAGACGTGATGAAATGCCGCAGAATCCAATTCAGTTTTGTGAGGTTTTCGATGTGTGGGGTATTGATTTCATGGGGCCATTTCCAAGTTCTAATGGGAATCGTTATATTTTGGTCGCTGTGGATTATGTATCTAAATGGGTGGAGGCTCAAGCTCTTCCCACAAATGATGCCAGAACTGTAGTACGATTTCTCAAAAAGTTGTTCACTCGTTTTGGGGCTCCAAGGCTCATCATAAGTGATAGAGGAACTCACTTTTGCAATTCTCAACTTGAGAAAATTCTGAAAAGATATGGTGTAAACCATAGGCTTGCTACTCCATATCATCCACAAACAAGTGGACAAGTTGAAGTAACCAACCGGGAATTAAAAAGAATTCTGTCCAAATCAGTGGAACACAACCGAAAGGATTGGTCAGAGAGGTTAGATGACGCATTATGGGCACACCGTACAGCATATAAAACTCCGGTTGGTACTACACCATACAATTTGGTTTATGGTAAGGCATGCCATTTGCCGGTGGAACTCGAGCACAAGGCATATTGGGCGATCAAAGCAATGAATTTCAACCTTGTGCAAGCCGGAGAACAAAGGAAACTTCAATTAAATGAACTAGATGAATGGAGATTGTGAGCTTATGAGAATGCAAGAATTTATAAGGAGAGAATGCGTCAATGGCATGATAAACATATAAAATTGAATAAAGACTTCAAGGTAGGTGACCAAGTGCTACTTTTCAACTCCCGACTGAAATTATTTCCGGGAAAATTGAGATCAAGGTGGTCAGGTCCATATCAGATCACTCAGGTATTCCCTTATGGCTCTATTGAAATCACACATCCAGAAAAAGGGACATTCAAGGTAAATGGACATAGGTTGAAACTTTACTATGAAGGCTTAACACCAAATGTAGAAAAAGAAATTCTTCATTTACATGAACCACCATGAGGTAAGAACAGGTACGTCAAGCTTAGTGACGTTAAACAAGCGCTCCTTGGGAGGCAACCCAAGTTTTTACTTGTTTTCTAGTTAGTTTTTTAAATTCTGCAGTAATAAATTCATGAGTGTGCGTTTTGATGAAATTTTTCGTGGTGTTGAGTTTTCATGAACAATTTTTGGTGATTATAAGTGTTTTTCACATATTGGGCATGATTCGGGTTTTAATTCATGATAATTGTTGAAGAATTGGGCGAATTTTGAAGTTTGGAGAGCCACGTGGACTGTCTGCAGAAATTCTGCAGTTCACGTGGTCGCGTGAAATTCTCACGCGACCGTGTACAGTACCCACGCGGGGGTGTGGGATTTCCACACCCCCATGTGGCTTATATAAGGACTTGAAAAGTCACTATTCATCATCCTTGCCATTGAACCATTCATTTCCTCACACTTCCCCTCTCCAAATTTCTCATCCATAAAGGTTCCAAATCATTTTTCTTCAACTCTTTGGGGATTCAAAAAGGTTTTTCCGGCATTTGCATCAAGTTTCATACATTGATTCGCATCGGTAAGGTTTCTTCCCTTCCTTTCATGCCCTAGCTTCAAACTTTCATTTCCATGGTGTTCTTTACATTCCTAGACTTGCTTTTGCATGGTTAATTGGTGAGAAAACACTTAGAGAACTTAGATTTAGTGGTAGAGGGTTAAATGGTGACCAAAGAACCAAGAGTGACCGCCCGCGCGTGCGTGTGGCCGATCCACACGGACATGAGGGCTGCCCAACAGCCCACGCGGTCGCGTGGATCAGCCCACGCGGTCGCGTGGGCTGGCGCTGGCCACAAGCAACCAGCCACGCGATCGCGTGGCTGGGGTCACGCGATCGCGTGGCCCGCGGCCGAGCCCAGCTCTCGGCCTGCGACCACGCGACCGCGTGGCCTGCCGCGGGTGCCAAACAAGCACCCACGCGACCGCGTTGCTAGCCCACGCGGTCGCGTGGGTTTTCTGCCGTGCGAACACGCCCCCACGCGGGCGCGTGGGCTGTCCACGCGCCCATGTGGGCTGGAAACGCATTATTTTTGGCTATTTTACACACTTTTGCACGCAGGTTTCCTCCTGCACTCATTGAAATGATGCCGAATTGATTTATTTTGTGTTTTCTTGCAGGAATGGCACCTAGGACAAAGAGAGTGGCCCATAACGCCTTCGTCACGACAGGGAGTCGACACCACCACCTGAGGTTGAGTTTGTTGATACTACACATAGGCATAGGTACGAGCGTCTGCAGGGACTTAAGATCGGACAGTCGCGTTACATTTGCTTCGAGACGCTCGATGCTATTGGCCTTTCAGAGGAGGTTCGAGGATTGATCCAGGTTGGGGGTTGGGACCGACTCCTATCTGTTCATGAGCCTGTCCGACGAGATATCACTCTGGAGGTTCTGTCGACATTCTCTTTTGACCGTGAGCGACCAGATGCTAGTTTTGATGCGGAGAATGTCATTCGATTTAGGGCTTTCGGTCAGTTTCACGGGATGTCACTGACGCAGTTTGCGACATTGCTCGGATTATATGATCAGGATTATGTGGACACATTGGAGTATCGGGAGCTTTTGACTGACTTTCCTTCGGACGTTACTCCGGGTCAGGTTTTCCACGATTTATGCAGGGGCGCTCGATATGTTCCAGGTCAGTCGAAGGGCTCTTCTCTCGTACGTCACGCACATAGGTATGTACATGCTGTGCTCAGCAGGTCGATCACTGGACGGGGAGATGGCACAGGTGCACTTAGCCGAGCAGATCTACTCTACCTGTACTCCATGACCCAGAGAGTTCCCATACATCTTGGATACGTCGTCGCAGACTTCTTTCGACATCAGAGTCAGTATCTGCGCATTGGCGCACTATTTGTGGGACCGTATATCACTCGACTCATGTTTCGGATGCATCTCCTGCGTTCAGTTATAGGCGAGGAGAGAGTCAGTAGTCCGTCACCTTTGGGGCTAGTCACTCTACGACTGATGGGAGTAGTGCGACGTACAGCATCAGGTGGATATGCATTGGTAGAGGTGTCATCCGATGATGACGAGTCTGCGGAGACTCCAGACGCACCACCTCCCGCAGAGCCCACAGCCACTCCAGCAGCACCGATTTCATCAGCGGACCCTAGTACATCCTCAGATCGAGTACATGAGCGACTGGCTCGACTCGAGGCTGCAGTCGCCACCATCCTCGAGAACCAGGCGCGGATCATGCAGCGCCTTGACCAGATTCAGCAGACTCTGGACGCTGAGACTGAGTCGGATTCCCCAGCGACACCAGCAGCACCACCAGACGCTAATGCTTGAAGCGTTTTCACTCATGGGATTTTCTTTTAGTTTTTGTTTTTCTTTATTTTACTTGCATTATCTTATTTTGTGTGGACTTGTATACTCAGAAAGGTTATGCCTTCTGAGAGTTATCTTCATATTTTAGCTTTCGTTGCGAGTTTATGTTTCAGTGTTATATCATTATGAACTCGTATATTTTTATTTTATTGAGCTTCACTGAACCCCTTAAATCCGTGCAGATGGCCTTGAGAGTGATGATGATGATGTTTTTGTCATACGCACAACCATGTGACTTGGTCGTGTGCGCTTCACAACCCGTTGAACAATAACACACCCTCGAGTTAGCTTCACCGATCGATCAATAAGGAGTTCAGGGGAGTGTTGTTTTAATTGCATTTCCACCCACATCATGCTTTTATTGCTTATATTTTTATTGTGCTTACATGTGTACATTGAGGACAATGTACATCTTAAGTGTGGGGGAGGGTTCACCTTATACATGGCCTTTACTTGTGTTTTCATGATCATGCTCATGTTGCCCATGAAGGTTCACCTTAGGGTTGAGAGTTTAATTCTTAGTTTTTGGAGGTTGTAAACATTAGGTTTTATCATACTCTAGTTTTTATCCAATTTCCTTGAAATTTTTGTCCGATTGCTCTTTAATGCACTTTGCTCACTTATTAAACCTATGGAAACTTACTCTAGTTCATAATTGCGGGATTATCTAGTGTTAGTTTGATTTGAGTATGTAAAAAATAAAAAAAAATAAAAAAAAAAAAAATCAGAAAATCAGAAAATTCAGAAAAATTCATAATTTTAGTTTGTTTGTATATAGGGGGTGGAAAGAGCTACCACCTATGTTGTATGAAGCTACTCTCATAAGTCGGATACTTGTTATGCCCTAATGAGAGAAAGAGCTATCTAATAGGATGTGTGAAAGCTACCACCTTCGGTAGAAAGAGCTACCACCTCAAAAGTGTGAAAGCCACTCGGGAGGCATCTCAAGAAAGGGCTACCTTAGAGGATGTGTGAAGCTACTACCTATTCTTTTTGTTTATAAATAAATCCCATTGCTAATAAAAACTTTGAGTAGTGGATATAGTGTTGACATGAGTTGAGTCTACACACACACACGCTTTCGGACTTTGGTACTTTCATTTTTGATTGGATTATTTGCTAGAGTATTGATTGTTTCATCTAGTGTTTGTTTCTCTCCATGATTTTAGAATTTTATTCTCGTACCCTCTTGGTGAACCTAAGGCCAAGCACTTCTCTTTGCTTTTCATGATGTTTATGGTTAATTTTGCTTGAGGACAAGCAAAGGCTTAAGTGTGGGGGAGTTTGATAAGTGCTTGAATATACATGTTTTACCGACTTGTTTTACATACATTGAGCATCATTTTACCATTGATTATGTCTCATAAAGTGTATTTTGGTGTTCTTTTATGCAATTAGGTTGTGGAAGTGTTAAAGGAGGAAAAGGAAGCAAAGATGGGTTATAAAGACGTATTGTTGGGAGCTTTTGTACAACACAAGTGTCAAGGCACAAGAGGGGATCATGCACATGAGGGTGTGTGCCAACTTCCTTAAGAATTCAAGATGATTTGTGTGATGGAAGGGCACAAAGGCAGTCACACCTTCATGTCCCAACTTGTGTGAAGATAGTTAAAGCTCTCAAATGATGATTCGAAGAAGAAGAAATCTTATAACTCACCATATGGACGTGTGCCCGACCATGTGGCCTCAATATGAGAGAGTTTGGATCATATTTATGAAGAGTACTGTAGCAAAAACACTGTTCATTTCACTGTAGCAGTACTGTAGCAAAATTACTGTTCACGCGACCGCGTCAAAATCTCACGCGACCGCGTGGAAATTCTGCAGCCCACGCGATCGCGTGGGATCTCATGCGGTCGCGTGAAGACACGCAGTTGGCGCGATTCAGGCTTATAAATAGCCCTTCTCGCTGATTCTTTTATAACTTTTTTTCGCACGTTTGAAGGCAAGAGCGGCTAGGGTTTCTAGGACGAGGTCTTTGGCGATATTGGGAGTTGTTCTTCACCAACTTCGATAGATCTTTCGACGAGATAGCATCGGGGAGCCATTGGTGACCTAACTTCGGAGAAGGTTCCTTCGAGACGTTGAACAATTCATCAAGGCTATCATCACGAATTTGAGGGGGTTTATTTTCATGGATTACATTGCTTTTTACTTCATTATCTTTTGCTTTGTAATAAGTCCCATGGAGGGCTAAACCCTAGTAGATACTTGGGCATGTGAACCTTAGGATTCGATTCATGTATTGACTTTCTTTATGCTTTCTTTTAATTCCAAGTTCATTTGAGTTTTAATCTTGTTTAATCATTGCTTGCATGCCTTATTAATTCGTATGGTTGTTTGGTATGCTTGATTTGTTTCCTTGGTGAGAGAGAGATCTCCATTAGGGATTAGAACATACAAGATTAAAGAGGGTTGAGAGGGTGAGTCTTGAGATAGAGGAGTGTCCCCTTTCCCTTCCGATTGAGTGTTTCCTATCTCCGTATTCCCTAAGTTTTATGCAACCATATGGGGTGTGAGGTGTGAGATTGATAGATTTCTCCGCCGGGACTTTTGTAAGGGGTTAGGGATCTTTCGCCTAGAAGTAGGGTTAGATCTAATTTTAGGAATCGGTTTCACTCTTAGGTATCCCTAAAACTCATTGCGGTCATATAGGGTGTGAGGTGTTGAGATTGAGTGAATTCTCTGCTGGGACCTTGTAGGGGACTAGTATCGGTGGCCTGGAAGCAGGGATCGATTGTTCTTGGATTACCTCGACTCATAGAACTTGGTTTAGAAGCATTTAGTTAGTTTTGCACTTCATGATAGAACCTAGGGGGATCATTGCCCGAGTATCTCATCTTCATTGATTGAGATCTCCTTTACCTTTTCCTTTTATTTGTTTTCTTTCTTGCGATTTTCTTATTTTACATATTACATTTAATTGCTCCATATTATTGTTTCGACTAGATAACTAAGAAATCAGTCATTACTAGTACTTCCGTTCCCTGTGGATTCGACTACCCACTCACCGGGGTAATTATTACTTCGACAACCCGTGCACTTGCGGTACACACACGCAAAAGGGTGTGTCAACATTAATAATAAGTCTAGCTCGTGTTAGCATAGGAGAATTTCACCAATAAGGAGATTTGAAGCAATCGGCACAGTCTACCATTGATTGTGTGCCTAATTCAACGGCCTTGATGAAGAACAACGAATTCGGGAACATTTCGGCATGAGTACTGTAGCAATAATGTAGTAATTTATGTCCCTTTTTCCCTCCGGTGTGATTCTCCCTACCTCCGTATTCCATGATTTTCTTAGTGGTAGAGATAGAGTGAAGTGCTAGGTGATAAACTCCCCTAGGCTTAGTTGCGCAAGCAACAAAATGAAGGGTTGAAGTGAATCTTAGTGCTGGTGCTTAATTTAGACTAGGGTTCTTTCACCTGGACCAAAGGGTTAGAACTATACATAGGAACAAGGTTTATCACTAGGAATCTCTAGAACTTAAAGCAATTCCACATAATGTGAGGCTTAGGAAGACGAACTCCCCTAGGGCTTAGTTGACAGGTCAACAAGAGTCAAGGGTTGTAGTGAAACCTAATGCCGGGGCATAGAGTTCGGGTTAGTCACGGTTGACCTTAGATTTGGGACCGCGTGTTTAAGGATTTCCTCGACTCAATTAACATCAATAGGAGAGTATAAAAGCATTGTGTTGCACTAGAAGCATAAGTCCTAGGCGTAGCTTGTCCGGGTACCCAACTTTATTCATTGATTGTCCTACTCTATTTATCATTTCTTATACTCTCTTGCCTTCCACACTTCTCTTGTATTTCTTGTTCTTTATAATTGTTTATACACTCACTCATTGATTCTCTTCACACTCTTCATACATCGCATAGCTAAATGGTGAATACTTAAACCTTAAATCCCTATTCCCTGTGGATACGACTACCCACTCACCAGGGTATTTTATTACTTCGACAACCCGTGCACTTGCGGGCCCCTGTCACTACAACTCAGCACTATTAAAAGGAATTTTTGGGATTTTTTGTGGATCTTTTTCGTCCATCTTCTGGAGGATTGTGGCTAAGGTTTGGAGAAGACTTTGTGGAGGAATGGAGCGACTTCTCATCATTGACATCGAAACCCATTAGAAGATAGCTATTGGGGGAGCTTTCGTCGGCACCGATCTGGTGAGGTCTACGCTAGGCTTGACGAGGAGCTCGGTGGAAAGGACGGAGCGACCTCACCAGACCATCGCCACACAACACAAGGGGGTTTCATCTATGTTTTCTATTCTTGTTATTTCATATACATTGATGGATTTGTATAGTTCCATGGAGAGCTAAACCCCTTGTGGGTATTCGACTTGTAAACCCTACAATGACATTGTTTCTATGACTTTTATCATGCTTTCTTAATTTAGGCTTTTAATTGAGTTCCAATCTTGATTTCTTGTTGTATTGATTTTACCTTAGCCGTGACACTAGGGTCGAGAATCATCTAGGTTATCTTTTGAATGTGTGACAACTCCTATAGGGTTAGACTACTTGAGATTAGAGAAGGTCGTGAGGCTGAGTCGTGGGGTAGTGAAACATCCCCCTTTCCCTACCTCTGTGTTCTAAGAGTTCTTAGCGGTCAAAGTAGAATGAAATGCTAGGAGATGAACTCCAGTGGGGCTTAGTTGCGCAAGCAACAGAGTGAAGGGTTGTAGTGAATCCTAGTGCTGGGGCCTAACTGAGACTAGGGTTCTTTCACGTGGACCAAAGGGTTAGAACTATACTTAAGAACAGGGTCTATCACTTGGAATCCCTAAAACGTAATGCAATTTCACATAGTGTGTGGCTTAGGAAGATGGACTACCCTGGGCTTAGTTGACAGGTGAACAAGAGTTAAGGGTCGTAATGAAACCTAATGCCGGGGCATAATGTTGGGATCAGTCATGGTTGACCTTAGGTTTGGGACCATACACCTAAGGATATTCACAACTCATGAAATTTAGGGAGCTACAGTACCAGTATACTGACCGCATGCTAGGCCGTATGGCATCCCGTAAGTGGCTTTATATAGGGTTTTGTGTTCATTTCTTTGGGAGAGAAGCCCTAGTTCTTGAGCACCACTGATAAGTGCTTGTGTTATAGTAATGCGAAGCGTTATTATCTTATAATGAACATATCTTTTATTAGATTTTATCACTAAATGGTGTGCATTTATGTACTCTTATGCATTGTAGGTTTGTGGAGCTAATTTGTAGAAGAAGAGTGAAGTTAGATCGTGTTCGCCGTTGTTGGGAAGTTTTCGGACCGAGCAAGGAACAAGGAACGAGCCTAGACTTATGAGTATGTGGCAACCTCCTTTGGAGGGGCACAAAGGCAGTCACATTCACAACAAGTCTAACTCATGTAGCTTAGGAGAACTTCACCAAGAAGGAAACTTGAAGCAATCAGCACGATCTACCATTGATTGTGTGCCCAATTCAATGGCCTCGATGAAGAACAACGAATTCGGAAGCATTTCGGCGAGTATTGTAGTAGCACTACAGCTTGTGACTGTAATGAACACTGTAGCAAGCTACTGTTCAGTTTCTGCTGAAAATCAAGATTCCAAAGAGTTCACATGGGCGTGTAGAAATTCCATACAGCCGTGTGAATTAATTTTTCAACAACCCAGAAACTTCACACGGGCGTGTGGAAATTCCACACGGCAGTTTGAAGTCCCAATAAGTCCAATTTTAAAGCCGCGACTCAATTAACATCAATAGGAAAGTATTGGGATTAGTTACGGTTGACCTTAAGTTTGGGAACGTGAGTTTAAGGATATCCTCGACTCAATTAACATCAATACGAAAGTATAATAGCATAGTCTTGCACTAGAAGCATAAGTCCTAGATGTAGCTTGTCCGGATACCCTATTTCATCCATTGCTAGTCATTCTCTCATTCACTTCTACTTGCACTTTCTTGTCTTCCATCTCTCTATTTAATTTCTTGCTTTTTATTATATTTTCTTCCATAATTCACTCATCATTTCTATCATCACTTTTTCGTACACCGCACAACTAAATAGCGAAATCTCATGTCTTAAATCCCTATTCCCTGTGGATTCGACTACCCACTCACCAGGGAAAATTTTATTACTTCGACAAGCTCGTGTACTTGCGGGATACACGCAAAGGGTTGTGTCAACCACCTTCAAATCTGAGCTTGGAGAAGCCATTAGAGGCCATTTCTGGGGAGAGGATGACAAGGAGAGTGACATATGACGAGATCCACCACCTTGATCCACCTTTGAGAGGAAGATCGACAAAGGAAGCCACTCTTTGGGTGGCGTCCTTGGAAGCGTCATTCGGCCTCTATCTTTCGAGGGAGTGTTCTCATTGTATTATTTGGTTATTTTTATGCATTTTCTCGAGTATTTTATACCCATGAGCAACTAAGCCCCTAAGGTTACCGGATGTAGGTGAACCTCGGGGGTGAACTTGTGTAGAATGATTGCTTGACTTATTTTATGCATTTGGGCTTGTTTGTGAACCTTGTTTGGTGTATTTGATTGCTTGGTATGTATGAGAACTTAGTATATCAATTTCTAGAAAATGCTAGGAAGCATGATCATTGCCCTAGTATTAGGCTCACCAAGCTTGGTAGGGATACGTGTATGAATACGCCGTGACCATCGGGTATTTGTACCCCTTCACTGTTAGGCTTGACCATGATTGTGTCTTGGTCCTAGCTTGAGAAACCTATATTTCTCATTGCAATTTTGCAAGGATTTGAGCAGAAGGAATTCCGTACTCAATACTTGTACCAGATTAGGGACCAATTTCCCTGACCATCGTGTTGGTCTAATTTAGGGTTTCTCGATCCAAACTCCTTATTTGCATGCTAGTTAGGGAAACCTTCACACTTTTTTAGGCCCCTCGTGAATCCTCATCCGTGACCCTTTCCTTGTATTGTTTTACTCTCCGATTATTGTCTCCACCTTAGAACATTTCATTAGCATTTTAATTGTGTTTAGATTTTTCTTTTCTCAACACCTGAATTGATGGGCCAAATAATCATACAAAGAGGAAGCGTAGATTCTCGGTATTACTTGGTGACACCGTGTGCTTGCGGGACCCACAACAGTATCCCTTTTTCATATTGATTGTCTCTGATAAGTGCTTGTGTTATAGTAACGTGAAGCGTTATTATCTTACAATGAGCATATCTTTTATCAGATTTTATTACCCCGTGTACTGTAGCAGCAATGTAGCTTATTACTGTAGTAATTCACAGTAGCAAGTTACTGTGCATTTCTGCCGAAGATCAAGTGTCCAGAGAATTCACACGGCCGTGTGGATTATTTTCGAGCAAGCCAGAGACTTCACACGGGCGTGTGGAAATTCCACACGGCCGTGTGAAGTAATTTTTCCAGGAAGCCAGAAACTTCACACGGGCGTGTGGAAATTCCACACGGCCGTGTGAAGCCCCTGATAAGTTCAAATTTAAAGCCGCACTCAGCCTATTTAAAGCCGGATTTGGAGACTTTTTGAGTATCTTTTAACCTATCTTTCTCTCGAACTACTGGAGAGTGCGGCTAGGGTTTCGGAGAGGACTTTGTGGAGGATTGGATCGCGACATCGGCATCATCATCGACGTCCGATGGCAGCACAAGACCACGGCCACATCACACGCGAGGGGGTTTTCATTGATGTTCTTATTTTGCAAATTATTTTACACTTTGATGAACATGTATAGCTCCATGAGGAGCTAAACCCCTCGTGGGTATTCGGACTTGTAAAACCCTAGGATCATTATGTTTCTATGATATTTTTATTATGCTTTTCCATTATTGATGAATAAATTCGAGTTTAAGTTTTAATTATCTTTTGCTATAGTTCTTCCTTAGCCGTGACACTAGGGTTGAGAACAATCTAGGTTATCCTTTGGAGGTGTGACAACTCCTATAGGATTAGACTACTTAAGATTGAAGAGGGTTGAGAGAGAGAGTTGTGAGGTAGCAATGTACCCCTTTCCCTTCCGGTGTGATTTCTCCCTACCTCCGTTTCCTTAGTTAATTAGCGATCGAGATAGAGTTTTAGGGCTCAATCTAGACTAGGGTTCTTCCACCTGGACCAAAGGGTTAAAACTACATAGAGGAATAGGTTTTATCACTAGGAATCCCTAGAGCTTAAAGCACTCCCACATAGTGTTAGGGTTAGGAAGATAGACTCCCCTGGGGCTTAGTTGACAAGTCAACGAGAGTCAAGGATCATAGTGAATCCTAATACCGGGACATAATGTTGGGGTTAGTCACGGTTGACCTTATGTTTTTGGACCGTGAGTTTAAGGATATCCTCGACTCAATTAACATCAATAGGAAAGTATAATAGCATAGTCTTGCACTAGAAGCATAAGTCCTAGAGGTAGCTTGTCCGGATACCCTATTTCATCCATTGCTAGTCTTCTCTTTTAACTTCTACTTGCTTTTCTCTTGTCTTCCATATATCTATTTACTTTCATATCTTTTATTCCAATTGCTTCCATAAATTCACTCATCACTCCGATTATTTCTTTTCGTACACCGCATAACTAAATAGTGAATTCTTGTGTTCTAAATCCCTATTCCCTGTGGATTCGACTACCCACTCACCATGGTAATTTTATTACTTCGACAAGGCCGTGCACTTGAGGTACACACGCAAAAGGTCGTGTCAGTCTCTCTTCCTCTTTTCTTACACGCTCTTATCTTCTATATTTCTCTTTCAATTTCATATTTCTCTTTTACTTTCTTGCACACACATTGATTTTTGTTCTCGCCATTCATACTTCACAGAAGCTAAATAGCAAGTTCTTGTGTCTACTGATAAGTGCTCGTGTAATAATAATGTGAAGTATTATTATGTTACATTGAGCATTACTTCTATCAGATTTTATCATTAAATTCTGTGTATTTGTGTATTTTTGTGCATTGTAGGGTTGTGAAGCTAGTTTGGAGAAAAGAGCAAAGTTAGATCGTGTTCGCCGTTGTTGGGAAGTTCTTGGACCAAGCAAGGAACAAGGCATTAGTCTAGACTTGTGAGTTTGTGCCAACCTCCAATGGAGGGGTACAAAGATAGTGACATTCAAAATAAGTCTAACTCATGTAGCACAGGAGAACTTCACCAATGAGGAGAATTGAAGCAATCGGCATGATCTACCATTGATTGTATGTCCAATTCAATGGCCTCGACGAAGAACAACGAATTTGGGAGCATTTCAGCGAGAGTACTGTAGCAGCACTATAGCAAAATACCGTAGCAAAAATGTTGTAGCAAGTTACTGTTCACTGTTCGCCGAGATTTAGCAAAACCGAGACTTCACACGGGTGTGTAGAAATTCCACACGGCCGTGTGAAATCCCGATTTCAGCTAATTTGAAACCGCGACATCGACATTGACGTTCGGCGGCCGCACAAGACCATGGCCACATGCTACACAAGGGGGTTTTCATCGATGCTTTTGATTTGTTTTTATTCTCATAGTTTGATGGGTTTGTATAGCTCCATGAGGAGCTAAACCCCTTGTTGGTATTCGGATTTGTAAACCCTAGGATGATTATGTTTCAATGACATGTTATTATGCTTTATTTATTGATGAATAAAATTGAGTTTTAATCTTAATTGCAACTTTTGTTGATTTTCCCTTAGCTGAATAATAGGGCTTGAGAATCTTCTATGTTATCTTTTGGATGTGTGACAACCCCTATAGGGTTAGACTACTTAAGATTGGAGAGGGTCGAGATGGTGAGTCGTGAGGTAGCGAAACGTCCCCTTTCTCTTCCGGTGTGATTCTCCCTACCTCCGTGTTCTAAGAGTTCTTAGCGGTCAAAATAGAGTTAAGTACTAGGAGATGAACTCCCCTAGGGCTTAGTTATGCAAGCAACAGAGTGAAGGGTTGTAGTAAATCCTAGTGCTAGGGCTTAGTTGATACTAAGGTTCTTTCACCAGGACCAAAGGGTTAGAGTTATACATAGGAACTGGGTTTATCACTAGGAATCTCTAGAAATTAAAGCAATCCCTGCGTAGTGTGAGGCTTAGGAAGATGGACTACCCTAGGTTTTAGTTGACAGGTTAACAAGAGTCAAGGGTCGTAGTGAACCCTAATGCTGGGCATTGTGTTGGGTTTAGCCACGGTTGATCTTAGGTTTGGGACCGTGCGTTTAAGGATATCCTTGACTCGTTAGACATCAATAGGAGAGTATAATAGCATTGTCTTGCACTTGAAGCATAAATCATAAGGGTAGCTTGTCTGGGTACCCTATTTCACTCATTGATTGCCTTTCTCTTATTACTCTTTCTTGCACTCTCCTGCTTTCCATACTTCTCTTTTATTTCTTGTTTCTTTAAATTACTTTTGCAACCACACATTGAATCTGTTCTCAGTCTTCATACACCTCACTAGCTAAATAGTGAACGCTTGTGTCTTCAATCCCTATTCCCTGTGGATTCGACTACCCTCTCACCGGGGTACTATTATTACTGCAACAACCCGTGTATTTTTGGGCCCCTGTCATCTACAACCCCCACTCCCTATGGATTTGACTACCCTCTCACTGGGGTACTTTATTACTGTGACAACCCGTATACTTTCGAGCCCCTGTCATATTTCATTCCTTCATCTTTATATAATCAAGTTTATTTTGCTTTTGTTGAGCTTTATTAAATCCCCTTATGTATATGTCCAGATGGTCTTGGATGTTTAGAATTTGAGGAATAGTCATTGGTACAGTCATTGGAGCGAGTGTGCTCCACATCCCATCGAGACTCAACTCTCAATCAGCATAGCTCCATCAAGTGCAACACTTGGAGTTCAGGGGAGTATTGTTTCAATTGCCCATTCCCACATATTTTTGCTTTAATTCTTATACTTTTCATTGTGCTTGTATGCGTACATTGGGGACAATGTACATCTTAAGTGTGCGGGAGAGTTCACATTGCACACACACTATACTGGTGCGTTCAGTTGCTTATGCTCATGTAGCCCATGGCGGTTCACCTTAGTTGCAACTATTGTATTCTTAAAGTTTAGGAGGATTTTTAACATTGTATCTCATCATGCTCTAGTTTTTACCTGAATTTTAGGGAATTTTTGCTCGATTATTTTAGTTGAGTTTTTAGTTGTATTATTAACGTTGTATTCACTCTTGAAACCTTTTGGAAAGTCAAGCTCAACATTTTGAGGATGAGTTTATCGTTGTTTTAGTTGAGTTTTTAGTTTTGTTTTCAGATATATAAAAAAAACTTGTGAGCTTCTGAATATTTGTTTAGGTTTTATTTGTGAATTTGGGGTGGAAAGAACTACCACCTATAAAGTATGTAGCTACTATCATAAGTTGGATACGAGTTATGCCCTAATGAAAGAAAGAGCTATTGATAAATGTCTAAATGTACGAATTTTAATGCATGCACATAGTTTCCGTATTTTGTTAATGAATTGATGCCCTTTTTGGTCTAAATTGGTTTATTTTGTGTTTCAGGTGCAAAATATAGGCAGGAGAGCTCAACGATGCAATTTGAGAAGAAATCTACGCTAAAATCATCGTTTTAGGGTCCCGACATTGTAGCAACACTGTAGTAGCCTGAAGGACACACATTTGAGGAATTCTCTAAGTACTGTAGCAGTTTTCCAACTTTGCGGATTCTTTCGACTCACATTATAGCCTACCTCACGGGCCATATGTGGACCGTGAGCTCACCCGTGAATAGGCACGATTCACCCTTTTTATGTGAATTTTAGGGTTTCCTTGGGAAGGTCTAGACTCTTCTTCTTGGAGCCTCTCACCATCATCCGAGATCTGAGGTTGAAGAAGTTTTTGGAGGACAATTTCGTGGAGAATTTGGAGAGGAGAGCAAGCTTTTGGGAAGGATCTTCAAGCTAGAGCTTTGCATTTGAAGGTTGAAGACAAGGGAAGCCACCTCTACAAGTGGCGTTCTTGGAACTTCTCCGGCCTTCACCTTTGAGGGAGTCTTTCTCATGTTTTCTTTGGTTCTTTTCATGGACTTTGTGTTGTATTTCTTGAGCATGGGCAACTAAACCCCAAGGTCACCGGATGTAGGTGAACCTTGTGGGTGAACTTGTGATGTTTTGGATGATTTTGTGCTAATTAATGTTTGTGGCTTGTTTGTGATCCATTGTTCGGTGTTTTTATATGCTTGATATGTATGAGAAGTCTATGTATGAAAAGGCTTAGGAAATACTAGGTTGCATGATCATTGCCCTATTGTTAGACTCACCAAACTTGGAAGGAAAATATGTATAAATATGTTGTGACCATCGGGTATTTGTACCCCTCCACTCCTACGGTTAAATACTCATTTGTACTTCAACCCTAGTTTGAGAAAATAACTTCACCCATTGCAATCGTAGGGGGAATCTTGGGCGGTAGAAATACCGTATCCAATACCTGTACTGGATTAGGGGTCAATTATCGTGACCATCGAGTTGGCCTAGTCTAGGGTTTTCTCATTCCAACTAGCTACTTGCATGTTAGTCCAAGGATCCTACTCACTTTAGTAGCCCCTAAGAGAATCCTCATCCGTGACCACTCCTAGCCCTAAATTATCCTATACCTTGTCCTCATCAATTTGCATTAACTAATTATTTGTTTAGTTTCCTTGCATTCAATTTACTCTCTTAAATCCTGTGGGTTGAACAACATTATAAAAAGGAAGTAAGGGTAGCTTCTCAGGCGCCAGGAAATATTACCCTCTCATGTTCGCACGAGAGATATTACTTGACGACCCATGCGCTTGTGGGTTAGCAAACACATCAAATATTTGGTGCCGTTGCCGGGGACACACGGGAAATACTCAGAAAACTTTGCACATGTTGATTTGACCATCATCTTGTTTCATATTTACCATTCTTGTATATATTCGGTCGTTTCATTGTTTGCACTAAATTTCTTGGTTAATCTTTCCTTTAGTGTGTACATATTTCTTTAATCATGTCTTCGACAGTTGACTGGAATAATTTTGTTTGGTCATAGGAATCCCATCTTTGTGACCCTAGCTCTGACACTGTGTTGGCCCCCCTTCCCGCCCAGCTTTTATGATAACCAATGGAGAAGACAGTTCTGTGATGATTCAACCAACTTAACCGTGGAAAATCACAATACTGATTCTCTACTCCAGCAGTGTATGTAGTTAGAAAGGGTCAATCTTGTAGGGAGTTCTTATCCACCAAGCTGTCAGCATGACCCCGTCAATGAATGGTCGAAGATCAATTCATACGGACACTTTGGGTCATTGACTTTGGTTGATGAAGGGACATATTATACAGGGTTAGCAAGCTCAGAAGGAAAGGGTTATTTACAGGAGGAAAACTTGAACTCTGTCGAGGCAGGGATACAAGTAATGGAAGACAGTTCAGACAGTGACAGTTCATCTGAAATGGAGCGCAGCATGAGTGAGAAATATGCATTAAGCAATTACGCGAGATTGAAATCGTCACTTGAAGAACCACCTGAGCTAGAATTGAAACCGTTACCGAAAAATTTGGAATATGCTTAGTTGGGGGAAGATTCTAAATTGACTATTATCATTGCATCCGACTTGACAAGGGAGCAGAAGAACAAACTTTTAGATGTGCTCAAGAAACACAAGTGGGCAATTGCTTGGAAAATCGCTAATATCAAGGGGATCAGTCCATCATTCTGCGCACACAAAATTCTTATAGAAGACAATCACAAGCCTATGGCGATACCCCAACAAAGACTAAACCCTAACATGAAGGAAGTAGTAAAGAACGAAGTCAACAAACTTCTCGATGCGGGCATCATTTACCCTATTTCTGACAGTGCATGGGTGAGCCCAGTTCAAGTGGTACCTAAAAAAGGGGGTATGACAGTTGTGATTAATGAGAAAAATGAACTCATCCCCACCAGAACAGTTACAGGATGGAGGGTTTATATAGACTACCGGAAGCTCAATGATGCCACATGGAAAGATCATTTCCCCCTATTCTTCATTGATCAGATGCTTGAGCGACTTGCTAGACACTCCTACTATTGCTTCTTAGACGGTCTCTCCGGATATTTTTCAGATCCCTATAGCTTCAGAAGATCAAGAAAAGACTATCTTCACGTGTCCTTATGGTACATTTGCTTACCGGCGAATGCCTTTTGGGCTTTGCAATGCGCTGGCCACTTTTCAGAGATGTATGATAGCGATCTTTGAGGACATGGTGGAGAACATTATAGAAGTGTTCATGAATGTCTTTTCAGTTTTCGGTGATTCATTTGAGCTATGCCTCAGAAACCTTGAACGAGTCCTGAGTAGATGTGAGGAAACAAACCTTGTGCTTAGTTAGGGGAAATGTCATTTTATGGTCAAGGAAGGTATAGTCCTCGGACATAAAATTTAACAATAAGGAATTGAAGTGGATAAAGCTAAGGTCGCCACTATCTGGAAACTTGCTCCCCCAACTTCAGTGAAAGTGGTCAGAAGTTTTTTAGGACATGCCGGGTTTTACAGGAGATTTGTAAAAGACTTTTCATCCATCGCCCAACCATTAACAAAGTTTCTTGAGAAGGATGCCCCTTTTGAATTCAATAGTGAATGTATGATCGCCTTCTCAACACTCAAACAGAGACTAGTTGAAGCAGCAATCATGGTTTCTGCTTACTGGGGCCTATCTTTTGAGGTGATGTGTGATGCGAGTGACTATGTAGTAGGTGCAGTACTTGGACAACAAAGGGAAAAACACTTCCATCCAATCTATTATGCAAGCAAAACCTTGAATGATGCTCAGGAAAACTACACCACTACCGAGAAGGAACTACTGGCGATAGTCTTTGCATTTGACAAGTTTCGATTATATTTGCTACTGTCCAAGCTGATTGTCTATACAGACTATTCTGCCCTAAAGTATTTGCTAAACAAGTCTGATGCTAAGCCTCATCTGATTCGCTGGGTGCTGCTACTACAGGAGTTTGATCTAGAGATAAGAGATAAGAAGGGGGCAAAAAACTTAGCTGCTGACCACCTTTCCCGTCTTGAGGGTCCCACCGATGATGTATACGAAAAAGAGAGATAACTGATACATTTCCCAGGGAGCAACTCTGTAGTATTCAAGTGGTTGCAGAAGATGAGACCCCATGGTTTGCTGATATTGCAAACTATCTAGCGGCAAAAACTTTCCCCTAGTTGCTCACTCACCAGCAAAGGAAGAAGTTATTTGCTGATTTGAAGTACTATATTTGGGAGGACCCCCACTTGTTTTGGGTTTGCTCTGATCAGATTGTTAGGAGGTGTGTTTCAAATATGGAAGGGCAATCCATTCTGAGGCATTGTTATTCGGGGCCGCCATGGGGTCACTATAGTGGGAACCGGATAGCTAAGAAGGCCCTTAAGGCCGGGTTTTATTGGCCAACTATATTTCATGACACTCAAGCATTGGTGCAGCATTGTGATAGATGCCAACGAACAGGGAATATCTCAAAAAGGGAAGAAATGCCACAATCATGGAATCAGGCATGCAAAGTATTTGATGTTTGGGGCATTGATTTTATTGGCCCATTCCCCAGCTCCCAGGGGAACAAATATATTCTTGTAGCAGTGGATTATGTCTCCAAGTGGGTTGAAGCACAAGCCTCCCTATCATGTGATGCAAGAGTTATGGTAAAATTCTTAAGAAAATTATTATCCCGGTTCGGGGCACCCAGAACAATCAATAATGACCGGGGCATCCACATTGCAATTCTCAATTTGAAAAAGTTTTGAAATGATACGAGGTGTCACACCATGCATCGACTAATTATCATCCTCAAACTAGTGGCTAGGTTGAAGTCTCGAATAGAGAGTTGAAGCGGATCCTAGAAAAACAGTCAATTATCAACGACGGGATTGGGCTAACCAACTTGATGATGCATTGTGGGCATATAGGACCGCATACAAGACACCTATTGGGTCGACTCCCTATTGAATGGTATATGGGAAGGCATGCCTGATAAATGCCTAAACATATGTATTTTCTATGTATTCGGGCATATGTATTGCGTATTTTTCTATGAGTTGACGCCCATTTTTGGTCTGAATTGGTTTCTTTCGTGTTACAGGTACCAATGAGACCCCTTCGAGCTCGTAGAAAGAATTTTAGAAGAAATCGGCATCGAAAACACTGTTGCTGAGCCCGGGGGGTACTGCAGCAATCATTGTAGCAATCACTATAGCACGAAAACTTGAAGAACTTGGTCAGGAGATTCATACGGGTTACCATGCGAGTGCTGTTGAGCCTGCATACGGCACTGTAGCAGTTCTACTGTAGCAGTTTCACTGTAGCATTTACGCGACTTTCAGGATTTCTCGGAGACTTTCTCTCCCCGCATACGGGGCCGCATGGGAGGCCGCATAACTCATTGGAATTCGTTTTTAAGGGCTTTTGGAGAGCATTTTGGGTGGGAGAACCTAGGTCTTGGGGAGAGCTTAACTTCACCACATTCTTTGGGAGCTTAAGGCCGGGTTTTGGAGGCAATTCTTGAGGAAAGGACAACGGGAAGAGCACGACACGACGAGTCCACACCTTCGATTCATATTTGAGAGGAAGATTGACAAAGGAAGCCACTCCTTGGGTGGCGTCCTTGGAAGCGTCATTCGGCCTTGATCCTTTAAGGGAGTGTTCTTGTTATGCTTTTGGTTGTTTTCATGCATTTTCTTACTTGTTTTGTGACCATGAGTAACTAAACCCCAAGGTCACCGGATGTAGGTGAACCTTGGCGGTGAACTTGTGTATTTTGGTTACTCTTTCTAGTTTTATGCATTTGACTTGGTTTGTGATCCTGTTTGGTGGTTGTTGATTGCCTTGATATGCATGAGAACTCTATATATCAATTCCTAGACAATGCTAGGTTGCATGACCATTGTCCTAGTATTAGGCTCACCAGGCTTGGAAGGGAATACATGTATGAATACGCCGTGGCCATCGGGTATATGTACCCCTCCAATTGTTAGGGTTGTCCTTGATCGTGTTTCAACCCTAGCTTCGGGAAATCCTCTAAACCCATTGCAATCGTACAAGGATTTGGGCGGAAGTAATTCCGTATTCCAATACTCGTACCGGATTAGGGACCAACACCGTGACCATCGGGTTGGTCTAATTTAGGGTTTCCCGGTCCAAACCACCCACGTGCATACTAGTTAGGGCATCCTTGTCACATTAGTAACCCTCGAGGGAATCCTCATCCGTGACCACTTCCTTACCTTGATACTTTCCTCCGTATTCATACTTGCCATTTGCATGTTCTTTGCTTTAGTATGTTATTTTTAGGTCTTCTTCCAAGTGATCGATTAGGTTAAACAACATTGAGATAAGGAAGTAAGAATAGATTCTCGGGCCCTTGGGAATATGATCCCCTCGTGTTCGCGCGAGGGGTATTACTTGGCGACCCCGTGCACTTGCGGGTGAGCGATTCAAACGCGTACCAAGTTTTTGGTGCCGTTGCTGTGGACCAAAGAGGAATATTCTGAAAACTTAAAGCGTGTTGATTTGACCATTTTTATTTTATTCACTTTCACCATTCTTGTTTCTTTTCTGTCAGTATTTTGTTTGTATTATATTTTCATATTTCTTTTCCTCTTTTTAGGTTATGGCTTCGACTAACATTTGGGGCTATAATTGTTTTCCACAGGAACCATATTTCTCTCCTTCTTGCGCACCATTCAGGTCGGACGTGATGCACCCTAACAATGACCAGTGGATGGGATTGCCAGAGGATGCCACGACTGCTACAATTCACGAAGAACTGGGTACTCAAGCCATTTTTGACCGATTTATGGAGTCTATTGAGGAACAAACAGTGACAGAGGCGTGCCCACCAAATCACCAACCTGCTACACTCACTCGTGAGCCAAGAGACGACGTTGCTTCTCAGGCCGATTCTTTGGTACCTGCAGGGTGTGTGGTAGATCAAGCTTGGGCTGACCATTCCGAGGCAATCACCCATGTACCTACGAGTAATGCTAGTGCGATTGGAAGTATGCTTCAATGTGTGGACAACGTAGTAGACATTGATGGCCCAGCAGTGGGGGACGGTAGTAACACTGAACAGTCTAGCCTGGGGAATTATGGGAGGCAGAAGTCATCAATTGAGGAACCCCCAGAACTAGAGTTGAAGCCCCTCCCCGAGAACTTGGAATATGCTTTCTTGGAAAGGGGGTCCAAACTCCCAGTCATGATTGCTTCAGATCTTACTGTTAGGCAGAAGGAACAACTTCTTGATGTGCTTCGAAGATATAAAAAGGCGATCGCGTGGAAAATCTCATATATTAAGTTGATCAGTCCATATTTCTGCACTCATAAGATTCTCATGGAGGACGATCATCGACCCCGGGCAATTCCCCAACGAAGGCTCAACCCTAATATGAAAGAGGTCATGAGGAATGAAGTCATTAAACTTTTGGATGCAGGTATCATTTATCCCATTTCCGACAGTGCATGGGTAAGCCCACTGCAAGTGGTACCAAAGAAAGGGGGAATGACAGTTATTGCTAATGAGAAGAATGAAATTTTTCCTACCAGGACTGTCACAGGATGGAGGGTATGCATTGACTACAGGAAACTTAATGATGCCACAAGGAAAGATAATTTTCCATTACCCTTCATTGATCAGATGCTTGAGAGACTAGCGGGACATTCCTAATACTGTTTCTTGGATGGGCTTTCCGGTTATTTCCAAATCCCCATTGCCCCAGAAGATCAGGAGAAGACAACTTTCACTTGTCCTTATGACACATTCGCATACCGTCGTATGCCCTTCGGGTTATGCAACGCACCGGCGACATTTCAGAGATGTATGATGGCAATTTTTGAAGATATGGTGGAAGATATCATGGAAGTATTTATGGATGATTTCTCCATTTTCGGTGATTCATTTGAGCTATGCCTTAAGAATTTGGAAAGAGTTTTGGACAGATGCGAGGAAACTAATTTGGTGCTTATTTGGGAGAAATGTCATTTTATGGTCAAGGAAGAAATAGTGCTCGGGCATAAAAACTCAAAAAAGGGGATCGAGGTGGACAGGGCAAAAGTCGCAACCATTGAAAAACTCCCTCCTCCCACTTCAGTTAAAGCAATCAGAAGTTTTTTGGGGCACGCGGGGTTTTATCGAAGGTTCATGAAGGATTTTTCATCAATTGCTCGACCGCTTACAAAACTGCTCGAGAAGGATGCCCCTTTTGAATTCAATGATGATTGCATGAACGCCTTCCTCACCTTGAAAAAGAAGCTTGTGGAAGCACCAATTATGATCTCACCGGACTGGAGCCTGCCGTTTGAGGCTAATGTGTGATGCAACTGACTTTGCAGTAGGGGCCGTACTGGGGCAGCGACGAGACAACCATTTCCATCCGGTCTATTATGCAAGCAAAACTTTGAATGATGCCCAGGAAAACTACACCATCACTAAAAAGGAGATGCTTGCAGTCGTTTTTGCATTTGATAAATTCCGGTCATATTTGGTGCTATCCAAGGTGGTTGTATACACTGATCATTCGGCATTGAAGTACCTGTTGAATAAGCCTGACGCCAAGCCTCGTCTATTCCGATGGGTCCTGCTGTTACAAGAATTTGATTTAGAGATAAGAAATAAAAAGGGGGCAGAAAATTTAGCAGCCGACCATCTTTCGCGCCTTGAGAATCCATATGAGGGAATCTTGCAAAAAGGAGAAATAAATGACACCTTCCCTGGAGAGCAACTTTGTAGCATACGAGCGATTGAGAGTGATGAGGCTCCATGGTTCGCTGACTTTGCGAACTATTTGGCAGCAAAAACCTTCCCGAAGTGGCTCTCGTCTCAACAAAGAAAAAAATTCTTCGCTGACCTGAAGCACTATACTTGGGAGGATCCATACCTTTTTAGGACATGCTCCGATCAGATTGTGAGAAGGTGCGTCTCAAAGGACGAGGGTAATGACATCCTGCTGCACTATCATTCAGGACCTACTAGGGGCCACTACGGCGGGACCAGGACAGCTAAGAAGGCACTCGATGCTGGGTTCTACTGGCCGACCTTGTTCCAGGATGCGCAGTCATTGGTACAGCATTGTGATAGGTGCCAGAAAGTGGGCAACTTATAAAAATTTGATGAAATGCCTCAAACCTGGAACCAAGCTTGCGAAGTATTTGATGTGTGGGGAATCGATTTCATGGGTCCATTTCCTAGTTCCCAAGGGAACGAATATATTCTGGTTGCTATGGACTATGTTTCCAAGTTGGTGGAGGCTCAGGCTTGCTCGTCTTGTGATGCAAGGGTAGTTGTGAAATTTCTAAAAAGATTGTTTTCTCTGTTTGGAACTCCCAAGGCGATCATTAGTGACCGGGGGACTCATTTCTGCAACTCCCTGTTCGAAAAAGCTCTTACGAGATACGGGGTATCTCACAGAATATCGACAGCCTACCATCCTCAAACAAGTGGACAAGTTGAAGTGTCGAACAGAGAGTTGAAGCGAATCTTGGAAACGACTGTTAACCACCACCGAAAAGATTGGGCAAACCAACTTGAGGATGCACTTTGGGCATACAGAACTGCATTCAAGACTCCCACTGGATCGACGCCCTACAGACTGGTTTATGGAAAGGCATGCCACTTGCCGGTGGAATTAGAACACAGAGCATATTGGGCAATAAAACAACTCAATTTTGACCCTCATCTTTGTGGTCACAAAAGAAAATTCCAACTGAATGAGCTAGAGGAATGGCGAGCTTTGGCGTACGAAACTTCTGTCCGGTATAAAGAGAAAATGAAGGAGTACCACAACCAACATATTAAGCAACCCAAGTGCTTCCAAAGTGGGGATCATGCACTTCTTTTCAATGCACGGTTGAAGCTTTTCCCAGGAAAACTAAAGTCACGATGGCATGGACCATATACAGTCACTCAAGTGTTCCCACATGGCGCCATTGAGATTTCTCATCCACAACACGGGACGTTCAAGGTCAATGGTCACCGATTGAAACACTATTTTTCGGGTAACAATGCATCGTCGAAAATTGGAGGTATCTCTCACCCCTTTGTCCCACCATGAATTGAGGTAAGCCATGTCGAGCTAAAGACATTAAAAAAGCGCTTCTTGGGAGGCAACCCAAGTCTTTAAATTCATTGCATCTATTTTTTCGTCTTAGTTGTTGTTGTTGTGTTTGGGTGTTTTTTGTATTTTTTGTGGTGCTTTTAAGTTTGAGTGTTGTTGATTTCTTTGATCGTGGTGGTTGTTTAGTCGTTTTCCTTAATTTATTTTACCATGTTGCACCATTGGTTTCATGATAATTGTATTTTTCCTTGAGTGTTGGTGCTTCAATTTCCATGTTTTCAATGATTTTTGAGTGTTATTGGCTTTGTTTTCATGTAATTTTTGAGTGCTAGGTTGAGTTCGATGGTTAATTTGAGAGTTTTTTTGAGCTGGAGAATTCCAGAACATTGTGCGGCCTGCTATGCGGCCGCACAAAGGGCCGCACAAAATTTCCCGAGAGCATTGCGGCCTGCTATGTGGCCGCATAGCAGGCCGCATGGATTTTCCCGAGCCTCATGCGGGGTACCATGCGGCCGCACAAGGGGCCGCATGGTCACCCGACCCTTACTTCTTCCCCTTTTCACCCCACTTCCTCACTATTCACTCAATTTTCATCAAACTTCTTCTCTTTTCTCCTTCATCTCTCCACCATTTTCCTTCATTCTTTTTCCATCCAAACACTCTCTTCATCCTAGCAAACGAATTTTTGGAAGATTTTCAAGGTTTTATCAAGGTTTAAGCCGATTTTCACTTCATCTTCTCATTGGTGCCCTAGTTCAAGGTTTGTTTTCTTATCACTCATTCTAGGGTTTTTGATGGTTGAAATGGTGGGAAAACAAGGTGGTTTTCATGGTGAATGCTTCTTCTAATTATTTCTCTTGAATTCCAAGCTTTGTACATTTAGATTATCACTTTTACAAGAAGAAACTCTACCAAAATTTCCCCGAAATTACTGTAGCACTAGCCAAAAATCAGCCTTTGTTCTTCATTAACCAATTTTCTCATGTTTTTTTTTTGACTTGATGATGTTTCTCTTGTTTTGTAGGAATGCCGATCAAACACGTGGCCTCCAAGCGAGTTAGGAGAAGCTCTCCACCACCCGTTTGCGAGCTTACCTTCAAGAGCGTGGCCCACAAGACAAGGTTTGCGTTCTTGTCGAAAAGGAGGTTTGGCACAGTACAAGTTATCGATTGGGAGACCTTGACGACTTTAGGCATCGACAGTACCATCCGGGACTCCATCTCTCATGACGGGTGGGATAAGGTATTTGAAATTGACGAGCCTACATATCGGGAGCTAACCTTGGAAGTCTTGAGCACAATTGAGGTTACCGGGTACGGTCAATTTGCGTGCCAAACAAGTACTATATCTTTTAGAGCTTTCGGCAAGAGGCATAGGATCAATCAAGACCAGTTGGGTGTTTATCTTGGGCTCTACACTGATGAGGACACCCAAACTTCAGGCTTCGCGGATTTGCCTCGTGATTTTCCACACTCGGTTTCCCCTAGTTCTTTTTGGAGGTCAATTTCTCGCACATCATCGATGAAGGCTTCTACGATGAGACCCCGTTCACAGATACATGCAAGCCTTGCTATCCATAACTGTGAACAGTCGCGCTGATTCCACTGGGGTTGTTTCTCGTACCGACTTACTTATAATGTACAGTATCCTTGAGCGGTACCCCATCCACATGGGTCATCTTTTTTGCCAGACTCATTGCATATCAGGGGACTTCTACTCGCCTTGGGGCTATATTCTCTGAACCGTATATTATGCGCATTATCAAGGGCCTGGGATTGATTGAGCTCACCCAGGGCATGAGCGTTGTGAGCACCATCGCGCCACTTAGTCTGTCGATCCTGCTTCATATTAGGATAGTTGAGAGGTCGGGAGACACTTACCGCCTCCCGCGCGGAGGTGGCACGAGCACCCATGACCCCGACACCTCTCGGGATTCTGAGACAAGATCCGAGTCTGATTCAGAGTCTGCCCCTGTACCCGACGCAGCATCTAGCGGTAGTCGACCATCACTTGAGGATAGTTTCACGGAGTTCCGCATCGAGGTCCGTCAGTAGTTGTAGACCCTTGGGACATCTCAGGAGGCGCTGGCAGCATCAGTGAGAGATTTAGCCACATCACAGGGCCGCATCGAGAGCAGCATGGCCGAGATCTTATCATACATGCGCGGTGGTTCATCATCTGTCGGCACCTCCTCCACAGCTACCACATGCTTTACACCATCACTCCCTCCAGATCTCTAGACTCACAGCACCACTTTTAGTTTTTCTTTTGTTTGTACTGGTTTTTATTTCTAGACTTGTTTGTTTGTATTGTTGTACTTTTCAGTTAGCAAGGGTCCTGACCCTCCTAAACTGTACTTTACCTTTTTTGATTCGTGCTTACTTGTCCCGCTCTCTATTTATTCCTTGGGGTGTGATTTGCTTTCTTTCTATTTTCAGGACTGATCACTGTAGAAGCTCCACGCCCCTTGCGCCCCTCAACTTTTCCCGGTTCATGCGTATTTGGAGTTCATCTCATCGACCATTTGGGGAAGTTTCTTTACCTCATTCCTTATTTTTCTGGCATGTTTCACACCTTATTCTGCTGATCTATGTACATTGGGGGCAAGGTACAACTTTAGGTGTGGGGATGGGGTACTTTACTTGTTGTGCATGCATGAATACCGATGATAGCTATGATTTTCGTGTTTAGCACTTCCTAGCTTGAAAGAATGATTGAAGTGAGTTGTATTCTTATACTGCGCTTGAATGATGCCCTGTTTTACTTTTAGTGCTTTTTCATGCTCTATCATGATTGCTCCTACCTTGTACACTCTAACCAACCCATTATGATGATTTTGGCATTAGACTCTTAAATTCTTTCTTCAATAGTCTGTTAAGAGCTTTTGAGTTCCTTCATTGTTTTTTGTAGCCTTAAGTGAACTATTGTGCCATGCTACCAAGGGACTTGAGATACAATGTGTACAGTGAAAAAAAAAATGTGGAGTCTATGACAGTATTCCTCTGCTACTACAGCATGAATGCATCTATGTAGACTGTAATTGAGTAGGTTGGGTGGCTCTTGTGCCTAATCAGCATGTGCATCCTTCTGAAAGATTTGTTGTGCAGTCTATGTTAGTCGGACTCAAAAACAAAAAAAAATTCTGGTATCTCTACTTCGTCCCCTGGGACTTGTTGCCCGGTCACTTAAGTGCTAGAGTTTTGTTTAAAAACCCAAAAGACTCTTAACTGAGTATTGAAGATGTATTTAACTGTCTCATGCCACTCTCACCATATGTGGGGTGAATGGGCCCCAAGGGTAATCCAGGGTGTGGAGGTTAAGGTTGGGAGCCAGCACACACACTCACGAAAGCACTTTAGATAAAACAGGGCTACCATTACTTGATCACTCACTGTACAGCTCACTTTCTTGATTTTTTTTCACCTGTGCTAGAGGAGTACTTTACAGTTGAGCTTGAGGTCGTATGTTTAGTCGTTTATCATCGTGCCCCTGTTCTTCATGTGTGTTTGCTTGGGGACAAGCAAATGCTTAGGTGTGGGGATGTTTGATAAATGCCTAAACATACGTATTTTCTATGTATTCGGGCGTATGTATTGCATATTTTTCTATGAGTTGACGCCCGTTTTTGGTCTGAATTGGTTTCTTTCGTGTTACAGGTACCAATAAGACCCCTTCAAGCTCGTTGACAAAATTTTAGAAGAAATCAGCATCGAAAACACTGTTGCTGAGCCCGGGGGGGGGTACTGCAGCAATCAATGTAGCAATCGCTGTAGCACGAAAACTTGAAGAACTTGGTCAGGAGATTCATGCGGGTTACCATGCGGGTGCTGTTGAGCCCGCATACGGCACTGTAGCAGTTCTACTGTAGCAGTTTCACTGTAGCATTTACGCGACTTTCAGGATTTCTCGGAGACTTTCTCTCCCTGCATGCGGGGCCGCATGGGAGGCCGCATAACTCACTGGAATTCGTTTTTAAGGGCTTTTGGAGAGCATTTTGGGGGGAGAACCTAGGTCTTGGGGAGAGCTTGACTTCACCACATTCTTTGGGAGCTTGAGGCCGGGTTTTGGAGGCGATTCTTGAGGAGAGGACGACGGGAAGAGCACGACACGACGAGTCCACACCTTCGATTCATATTTGAGAGGAAGCTTGACAAAGGAAGCCACTCCTTGGGTGGCGTCCTTGGAAGCTTCATTCGGCCTTGATCCTTTGAGGGAGTGTTCTTGTTATGCTTTTGGTTGTTTTCATGCATTTTCTTACTTGTTTTGTGACCATGAGTAACTAAACCCCAAGGTCACCGGATGTAGGTGAACCTTGGGGGTGAACTTGTGTATTTTGGTTACTCTTTCTAGTTTTATGCATTTGACTTGGTTTGTGATCCTTGTTTGGTGGTTCTTGATTGCCTTGATATGTATGAGAACTCTATATATCAATTCCTAGACAATGCTAGGTTGCATGACCATTGCCCTAGTATTAGGCTCACCAAGCTTGGAAGGGAATACATGTACGAATACGCCGTGACCATCGGGTATTTGTACCCCTTCAATTGTTAGGGTTGTCCTTGATCGTGTTTCAACCCTAGCTTGGGGAAATCCTCTAAACCCATTGCAATCCTACAAGGATTTGGGCGGAAGTAATTCCGTATTCCAATACTCGTACCGGATTAGGGACCAACACTGTGACCATCGGGTTGGTCTAATTTAGGGTTTCCCGGTCCAAACCACCCACGTGCATGCTAGTTAGGGCATCCTTGTCACTTTAGTAACCCCCGAGGGAATCCTCATCCGTGACCACTTCCTTACCTTGATACTTTCCTCCGTATTCATACTTGCCATTTGCATGTTCTTTGCTTTAGTAGGTTATTTTTAGGTCTTCTTCCAAGTGATCGATTAGGTTAAACAACATTGTGATAAGGAAGTAAGAATAGATTCTCGGGCCATTTGGAATACGACCCCCTCGTGTTCGCACGAGGGGTATTACTTGGCGACCCCGTGCACTTGCGGGTAAGCGATTCAAACGCGTACCAATGCCACTCACCGGTCGAATTAGAACACAAAGCCTATTGGGCATAAAGCAACTCAATTTTGACCCTTATCTTTGTTGTCGCACGAGAAAACTCCAATTAAATGAATTAGAGGAATGGCGAGCTCTGGCATATGACATATCAATTAAATATAAGGAGAAGATGAAGGAATATCATGACCAGCATATTAAGCAAGCTAAGTGCTTCCAACCTGGGGACCAAGTGCTATTATTCAATGCAAGATTGAAACTATTTCCTGGGAAATTAAAATCACGATGTCATGGCCCTTACACCGTAACTCGAGTGTTTCCTCATGGCGCTGTTGAGGTATCTCATCCGCTAAAAGGGACTTTTAAAGTCAACGGTCACCGGTTGAAGCATTATTTTTCTGGTAACAATGCATCATCAAAGAATGGAGGTAACTTTCCTCCTTTTGTCCCACCATAAACTTTGAGGTAAAACACATCAAGCTAATGACGTTAACCAAGTGCTTCTTGGGAGGCAACCCAAGTTTTAAATTCAATGCAATTCCATGTTCTTGTGATTTGATATGCATGTCTTAGTTTTTTTTTGTATTCTTGGAGTGTTTTAGCATGTTAGTGTTCTAGGGTTTCTTCATATTGTAGTCATCTTCATCATTGTTTTTATTTACTCATTCATGCATGCTTGTGTGTTGTTGTCAACTATTTAATGGCTAGATATAATGTGGTTCATGTTTCGAGTGTTTCCATGCTTTGCTCGGCTTTATTACAAGAGTTTTTAAGTCTTAAAGGAGGATGTTTCAATGCCAAAACTAGTCTAGGGCCGTTTGATGACTGTGAGCTAGCCCTTATGCCATCCAAAGAGCACTCGTGGCCGAGCTCACGCCCGTAAGCTCAGCCCGCGAGCTATCTTGAGAGCACTCACGGCCAAGCTTACGCCCGTGAGCTCAAGCCGTGAGACATCCCGAGACCACTCACGCCCAAGCTCATGGCTATAAGCTTGGCTGTGAGCTATCCTAAGAGCTCTCACGGGTAGGCTCACGCCCGCGAGCCCACTTGTGAGGCCCTTCGTCCCTTGGGCTTTAAGAGCCATTTTGGCCCTCTTTCCGAGACACTCTCTTCCACACTTCTCTCCCTCATATCTCCCCCCATTCTACTCCATTTTTCTTCATTTTTCTTGCACTAGAATCCTCTCCTCCTCCTCTAAAAACATTTTGTGCTGAAGTTTTGAAGGTTAATCACTTATTTGGCCGGATTCAACCTAAGAAATACTACATAAACCCTAGGTTTAAGGTGAAAATCTTTTCTTGTGATGCTTGGGGTTTTCATGGCTTTTTGGGGTGATTTTTTCATGGATTCTTGTCTCCTTGAGTTCTATAATCTTGTGATGATGTTTTGGCATGTTTGTATTTCTAGATCATCATGTTTTCAAGCAAGACTCTTGGAAATTTTTTTCGAAATTACTGTAACACTACAAAATTTTCATCAATCTTTCATTTTTTTCAAGATTGTTTTGCTTGTAACATGGTTAATTGAGATTCTCTTGACCTTGTAAAATGAGAGTAAAGAAAGTTGCCTACAAGAGAGCCCGGAGTGAACCTCCTCCGCTCCTCGAACAATCTAAGCTCAAAAGGGAAGATCATAAGAACCGTTTCGTGCTCCTCTCGCGCAAGAGCTTTGGCATGTTTAAGAAAATTGATTGGGATGTATTAAAGAACCTGGGTTTGGATGAAATGATTTTAGAACTCATATCACACAGCAGTTGGGATAAACTATTCTCCATTGAAGAACCTACGTACAAGGAACACACCCTTGAGGTGTTAAGCACTGTCGAGGTCACTAATATCTGTCCGTTCACCTGTCAGCCCGCGCACATTGCATTCCATGCATTTGGGAAAAGCAACAGATTAACTCAATATTAGTTAGTAGTGTATATGGGATTCTACACTGATGCCTACACACAGAGGCCAAAATTCAAGGGTTTCGGTAAGGATTTTCCGTATCCTATGGCTGTTGCTGCCTACTGGAAGACCATTGCCACCAGATCATGAACCAAGAAGGCCTCCTAGTTGAAGGACCCAGCCCACAGGTATATCCATGCCTTACTGGCATAGGGGGTTGACTGGATTCCATCGAGGTGGTATCATGCACAGACCTACTGATGTTGTACAGTATCATACAGCGGTACCCCCTTCATATGGGCCACTTGGTTGCTGAAGTTTTTGCTCATCAGGGAAAGTTTGTTCGCCTTGCAGCAATTTACGCCGGACCTTGCAGTTGCTCCACTCGGGATGCAAACCCTGGTGTGTATTGGTATTGTTGAAAGGCGGGGTAGCACCCATAGACTTGTGCGACGACAGAGTGACCCCGGCCCATCTTATGGCACTGAGTCTGATTCTCAGTCTGAGTCAGAGCCAGACCGTGATGCTGCACCCAGCAAGCGGCGACCTTTACTTGAGGAGAGATTTGACACATTTGTCAGTCTTCTTGCGCAGTTGTAGATACTAGAGAGGACCCACAAAGACCTGGCTGCCTCGGTGAGCCGTATTGAGACCACCACCGCCGACATCTTAGTCTTCTTGTGTAGTTCTTCATTGTGCATCGGCATAACCTATGCGGCTACCACATGTGCAGCACCATCATTTCCATCTGGCCCCTAGACTCACAAAGCATGCTTGCTACTTTATTTCGTTAATGTTATTTCTATGTTGGTTGCATTTCCTGTTCTATGTGTGTACTTTTGAGTTAGTCAGGGCTTCGCCCCTACTAAACTTTTTCTGTTTGTTCTGAGATTTTTGTCTACTTGCTCTTTTCTACTATTTTGATTTCTGGAGTTGTGATCTACGCTTTTTTATACTTTTAGGATGCTTGTTATAGAGTTTCACACTCCATGCCCTCGTTGCACTATTTGCCCCCAAAATTAGAGGATCATGTCACATACTTCATCATCTGTTTGGGGAAGTTTCTTTTACTCCATTTTCTTGTACTTAGCATGGTTGTCCCACCCTGGTTTACTAATTTATGTATGTAGTATTTCGGGTTTTCCTCCTTGTGTAGATCAATGTTTTTTCAATATTTCCTTGGTTGTTTGTTTGGTGTTTTAGTTGAGTTCTCCTTTGTTTTGAGTTGGTGAGGCTTGCCGAGGGCTTAGGGTTAAATTTTGAGGGTTTTTAAAGGTGTTCGGGCCTTGTGCTGGGCCCACAAGGTTGTGTGCGGGCTGTGCACAGTCCGCACAAGCATTTCTGAGGCTTGTGCGGCCTCGTGTGCGGCCTCTGTGCGGGGCCGCACACCACCCGCACACCGAACCGTTTTGTTTATAAAACTCTCGTTTTGGCTTCATTTTACCTCATTCTTTCTCCCTAAAGCCCCTCATTCCTTCCTCGTCTCTTCCTCTACTTTTCTTCAGAGTTTAGGGCTTCTTTTGGAGAAGATTTTGGGTTGATTTATGGAGCTTGCAATTAATCCCTTGTTTCTTTAAAGTAAGCTCTTCTTCACTCCTTCCTTCTTCTTTGCTTGTTTGGATGAGGCTAGGGTTTGTTAGTTGATTTATTTTGGAGCTTGAGCTTTTTTCTCTTCCTTGTTCTTTGTTAGTGAAGCTTGAGGATCTCCTTCATCCTTCCATGTGAAGACCTCCTTGGAGTTTTGAGAAGCTTGGAGGTATAGTTCTTCCTCTTCTTCTTCTTCCCTTCTCTCTTGTGGTTCTTCTTGAGTTCTTGGTGAGAAATCCTTAGTGATTAGTTGTTCTTGAGTTTACATTCTTGATTGGTTGTATGTTCCTTGGTTTGATGAAGGATTGAGAGAGATCCTTCATCTCCTAGGTTAGAGTTACTGTAGCTCTGGTGAGCTTTCCTTGTGTTCTTGGTTTCCTTGGTTTAGAGAGGAGCTTAAACCCTTAGATTTGGTTTAGTACCTTGAGTTGTGAGTGGATCAACCCTAGAGTTCATTAGGGTTGTTTGGTAGAAGAACTTAGGGTTCCTGCTTGACTTTTGTCCTAACAATTTATTGGTGTTTCTTGTGCTTTCTCAAGGAGGAAAAGCTTTGGATTGAAGCAAAGAGCTTGTCAAGGACTATCGTTCAAGGGAGCAAAGTCATTAAAGTTTTTAGTGGGACTAATAAGCATAAACCTATTCGAAGAATACCTATATACGCATACATATATTTATCGTTGTGCATTATGAGGCTTGATTAAGGCTCTAGATGTTTTACGCTTCAATTGGAGATTTAAACTTGATTTTGGAATGAGGTATATATATATATATATATATATATATATATATATATATATATATATATATATATATATATATATATATATATATATATATATATGCATGTTTTCTTACTTGAAAGTTTTACAGTTCAAAGGAATGGTTAGTTGAGTTGTTATGTGATTAGGAATTTGTAGGTAAAGATTAGATATTCTATGAATTATAGATTGTATTATTTCACACACCTTGTCATAATTGGTTTAGTTTCACTTGAATGATACCTTGCATTATTAGTGGCTTTTGAATGTGTTTTGGCAAGTTGGAGCCATAACTAAATTGTGACTGGATTCATTTCCTAAGCATTATTAAAGTATTTTTATATGTTGTTGGGATTTGAAAATCCTATGTTTTGGAAGTATATGTTTCAAATTGTGTATTCTTATGAGATTTGAGATGTTTGATTTGATGACCAAAAAGGCGTATTTGAATCATGGTTAAGTCTATTTGAAAAGTTTGGCAAATGTTGTATTTATGTTCCGAAAGCTTTATTATGACATTGGGGTTTCCAAATTGAAGGTTTGAGACTTTTGTTATTGTATCCGAATGGGTTTATGTAAGCTATTTATGTTACACATTTTGTGTTATTGCCAAGGCTATGATTTGAGCAAGTGCTCCAGAAATCTTGTTTAGTTTTAAATGTTGTTTATTTGATCAAAGACATGTGAAAACAAGTTGATTTTCATGGTATTAATGCAATGCACAAGATGTATTTTCGAAAGACATATTTATATGATACTTTTGATGAAAATGGTTTCATTACTTGTGATATGATCAAATTTATCACCCTTGGAGTGAGAATTGCCATTGTGAACACTTATTGTCTCTTATTGAGAATTATGCTATCATGATGTTATATTGAGCCTATGGGCTGAATTATTGTTTAAATTCTTTGTTGGTGACATGGGAGCCGAGCTCCATTACTTACTGCAATAAGAAGTGGATGGTTTTCACGGTCCGACCTATATAGAAGTGGCGTGGAATACTGTCAAAATCGGTTATACCATGTTAGGTGGGAGCGTAGATCCCTGACATGGGTATAGTTGGGTTGTTTGGAGTCACCACACGAACTTCCCAGCGGCCAATGCCAAGATATGTGCATCTTGGTAGCTCCAGATCTAACCAGGGCCACGGTTAGCGACGGAGAGTTTTTGATGCCATTCTGGACATTATTGTTGATTTATGATCGATGAGTTAATTATTTCTAAACAGCATTATATTTGAATCTATCGATGAGAATTATGCTTATGCTAGGTCCAGGATGGCATGTGTTTTCTTGTTGATTTCTATGAAATTCTATTTGTATTTCAATGAGGAAATTGATATTCTTATGTGATAAGTGCTTGAATATACATGTTTTACCGACTTGTTTTACATACATTGAGCATCATTTTACCATTGATTATGTCTCATAAAGTGTATTTTGGTGTTCTTTTATGCAATCAGGTTGTGGAAGTGTTAAAGGAGGAAAAGGAAGCAAAGATGGGTTATAAAGACGTATTGTTGGGAGCTTTTGTACAACACAAGTGTCAAGGCGCAAGAGGGGATCATGCACATGAGGGTGTGTGCCAACTTCCTGAAGAATTCAAGATGATTTGTGTGATGGAAGGGCACAAAGGCAGTCACACCTTCATGTCCCAACTTGTGTGAAGATAGTTAAAGCTCTCAAATGATGATTCGAAGAAGGAGAAGTCTTATAACTCAACACATGGACGTGTGCCCGATAGTAGAATAACTCCCAACTTGTGTGAAGATAGTTCATTTCACTGTAGAAGTACTGTAGCAGAATTACTGTTCACGCGACCGCGTCAAAATCCCACGCGGCCGCGTGGGAATTCTGCAGCCCACCCGATCGCGTGGGATCTCACGCGGTCGCGTGAAGACACGCGGCTGGCACGTTTTCAGGTTTATAAATACCCCGATTTGCCGATTTTAAAAGGACTTTTTGCGCACGTTTGAAGGCAAGAGCGGCTAGGGTTTCAAGGATGAGGTCTTTGGCGATATTGGGAGTCGTTCGTCACCAACTTCGATAGATCTTTCGACGATATAGCATCGGGGAGCCATTGGCAACCTAGCTTCGGAGAAGGTTCCTTCGAGACGTTGAACGATTCATCAAGGCCATCATCACGAATTCGAGGGGGTTTATTTTCATGGATTACATTGCTTTTTTCTTCATTATCTTTTGCTTTGTAATAAGTCCCATGGAGGGCTAAACCCTAGTAGATACTTGGGCATGTGAACCCTAGGTTTCGATTCATGTATTGACTTTCTTTATGCTTTCTTTTAATTCCAAGTTTATTTGAGTTTTAATCTTGTTTAATAATTTCTTGCATGCCTTATTGATTCGTATGGTTGTTTGGTATGCTTGATTTGTTTCCTTGGTGAGAGAGAGATCTCCATTAGGGATTAGAACATACAAGGTTAAAGAGGGTTGAGAGGGTGAGTCTTGAGATAGAGGAGTGTCCCCTTTCCCTTCCGATTGAGTGTTTCCTATCTCCGTATTCCCTAAGTTTTATGCAACCATATGGGGTGTGAGGTGTGAGATTGATAGATTTCTCCGCCGGGACCTTTGTAAGGGGTTAGGGATCTTTCGCCTAGAAGTAGGGTTAGATCTAATTTTAGGAATCGGTTTCACTCTTAGGTATCCCCAAAACTCATTGCGGTCATATAGGGTGTGAGGTGTTGAGATTGAGTGATTTCTCCGCCGGGACCTTGTAGGGGACTAGTATCGGTGGCCTGGAAGCAGGGATCGATTGTTCTTGGATTACCTCGACTCATAGAACTTGGTTGAGAAGCATTTAGTTAGTCTTGCACTTCATGGTAGAGCCTAGGGGGAGCATTGCCCGGGTATCTCATCTTCATTGATAGAGATCTCCTTTACCTTTCCCTTTTACTTGCTTTCTGTCTTGCGATTTTCTTATTTTACACATTACATCCATTGCTTCTTATTATTGATTCGACTAGATAACTGAGAATCAGTCATTACTAGTACTTCCGTTCCCTGTGGATTCGACTACCCTACTCACCAGGGTAATTATTACTTCGACAACCCGTGCACTTGTGGTACACACACGCAAGGGGTGTGTCATTATGTGATAAGTGTTATCCTTATTATTCCCAAACTTTGAGGATTTTCATCATGTTAGAATTGATAAACCTTGTATCTTATAATTGCTATACTTGTTTACAACTTGGTGTTGTGTTGATTTATTTGTAGCATGGTAAAGTTTGTTAAATGTTTAGTGTGCTTTATAATTTGAACCTGTGTTTGGTATTTCAAAGTTTTATTGTTTTAAACCAAGTATATTATTAGTAAAGTATCTTCACTGATTCATGTTTTGGTATTGTTATCTCTTGGTATTTTTCTGGTGGATTTGTGCTAATCCCCTCACTGAGTAACTGTGGTTACTCATCCCCTCTTTCTCCTTCCTAGTTTTGTTGCAGGTAGTAGGTAAGGCAGTGCGACTGCGTGTGTGGCATTTGTCACCTTCTTTACTCCTTGTATCACTTTTATTCAGTGTATGTTATTTTTGGATCATGCATATGTTATTTGTGTCTTGGATCCACTAGTATCTCGAGAACTCTACTGTATGGTGTTGTATCTAAACCACTCTTAAACTTGTGTGTAACAGCTTTTGCTATTATTGTCAGTGTCTCCTATCTTCTATCCTTATTGTTGTTGTCGTCATCGTCGTCGTCGTTGTTGTCGTTATTGTTGTTGTTTAAATTACTTCTGCTGGGTAGTGTTGTTCTTGAAACTTGGTATTTGTATTAATATTATTGATTCCAGGTTTATTGTTCAGCCTTGCATTGTCTTGAGGGTTGAGTGGCGAGGCATCCCTCCTCGAGATGGTTGCGGCGGTATGTCACATCCTGTGGACCTGCGGGTCGGGGCGTGACTGTTAGGTTATATCGCAAAAATCAATAATATCATCAATAGCATGCGGAAGCAATAATAAATTTGCGATATAGTCTAATTGGTTTAATGAACACCATAATTTTAATTAATTACAAAGGCCTAGAATATTACCTCGCAATGTTTGAAAGCCTTTCTTTGATGTGTTGAATTTGTCTCTTAGATTGTTGTAAATCTCTCTAGCATCGAACGAAGGTCCCACACCTCTAGATCACACGCCGGGATTAAGAAACAACCTTCTCTTCTTCTCCAAAAGGCGGCTAGGGTTAGAGAGTAAGAGAGAGCTTGGGGATTCTCACACTAGAGAATTGATCTATTGATTCTAGGGTTAGAGAGGAGTCATATTTATAGAGACTTCATAAAACATGATAATTATTATTTAATTATGAGTTCTATTCAAAATATGAACCTTCATAATATGATAAATATTATCATAGAAGTTCTATTAGGAATATGAGTCCTAATCTAACTAAAACCACTTTTGTCTTTTAGTCCTTATAATTTTGATTATCAATTCGACTCCATCGAATTTAAATCAAAATTTAAACTCAAGACAAAAATCCTAGACCAATTTACAATTTAACTTATCCCATGAAGTAAAATTGTAAATTGACAATTTTACCCTTGCACTCAAAAACAAGATTGATTCTTTATCCCTTTAAGCGTGACTCCCTAGGTTCGTTCCGATTGGCAATGGGAGGATACCAAAGAATGTGGGTGACACCTAGCCAGCCCCGTGGCCCCACGTCGTAACCCAACCGAACACGAATGATTAGATCACTACGAACCTTTCCGATTATGATTACCATATGTGTATAAACCTTTCGTTCTTGTATCCCAAACGAGTGAGAGCCATGGTAATTATCAAACTCACTGAACTAGATCATATGCAAATAGCTATAGTAGGGTGAGATTACCAAACTACCCTTCGTGTCCCACACGATTAGTTTGACTACCTTGGCCAAGGTCTTCTAATCTCTCATACTTATAATCACATAGGATACTAACTCGTTTACTTCCGAGAGAACGAATTCCTTCTTGGTGATCACTCACAACTGCTACTTGCCCGGCATAGTCGCACTTTGAGGTTGGCCCTACCAAAAGGTAAACTAAGCCTAACGACTCTAGTAACAGACTAGACGTCACAAGTACATTGTGATCATGATACCTCAGGTCTAAGGTCCACTCATATGATCATAATCACCAATCTCAATCATTGACTGTCAAAGAGTAAAACCCATGTGATTGGATTGTTGTGAGTCATGTTCGAACACACCAATCCTAGTGATGTATTTATGACATATGCTCCCACTATTCCATAGTGTTCAACTAGCACTCTTCGTCAGAGTATATGTCATACAAATGCTTATGAATCTTTAACGCCCAATTAAAGATTCTCCGATTTGCGAACTATTTAAGTGTATAAGTGCCAAACCCTTATAGTGCTCTCCTCTTTATCCCACAAAGAGTAGAAGGTTTAACTTAATACACATAGATTGTGATATTCAAAACTAATTATAATGCCATCACAAGATTTATATGAATATCAAAATAAGTGCCTATATAATAAATAATAATGTATAATACAAATAAAATGCCCTAATACAAGTATCCTCATTGGCATTCGAGGGCATAATGTACATTGGGGACAATGTACAACTTTAGGTATGGGGATGGATTTTTGGAGTACCTTTTATCATTGCATGTTTTGATTACCTATGATAGCTATGATTTCTCTGTTTAGAACTTCCTGGCTTGACAGAATGATAGTTGTGAGTTGTACTTTACTTGTGCTCGAATGTAATTCTATTTCACCTTTAGTGCACCCCTATAACTATACACGATCACTTCTACCTTGTACACTCCAACCAACCCATCATAATGATTTTGGCATTAGACTATTAAATTCTATTTTCAATACTCTTTTAAGAGCTTTTGTGTGCCTTCATTGTTTTTCTTTAGCCTAAAGTGAACTTTTGTAGTGGGTTTAACTAGGGGTTTTGAGAGATTGTTGGTATAAAAAAAAATAAAAAAAAAAAGAGTCTATGACAGTATTCCTTTGCTAGTATAGCATGAATGCGTCTATGTAGACTGTAATTAAGTAGGATGGGTGGCTCTTGTGCCTGGCCAGCATGTGCATCCATCTAAAAGATTTTTGTGCAGTCTATGTCAGTCGGGGACTCAGAAAAAAAAAAAAAGCAGTGTATGTTTGTATATACGTGAGAGTAATAAAGTCTCTTAATACCCTAGTACTTGTTGTGTAGTCACTTAGGAGCTAAAGTTTTCTCTAGGAACCGAAGGACTCTTAACTGAGTATTGAGGGTATATTTAACACTTTAATACCAATTTCATTGTGTGGGGTAATTGGGCATCGTGGGGTAACCCAGGTTGTGGAGGTCAAGGTGGAAGTTTGCACACACTCACGGGGCACTCTAGGAGAAATAGAGCTAGTATTACTTGACTATTCATTGAACAGCTCATTCCTTGATTTTTATATATTCGTGCTTGTGGAGTTCTTTACCATTGAGCTTAAGGTCGTACATTTGGCCGTTTATCTTCTTGCACCTGTTCTTCATGTTTGTTTGCTTGGGTATAAGCAAACGCTTAGGTGTGAGGATGTTTGATAAACGTCTAAATGTACATAGTTTCCATATTTTGTTAATGAATTGATGCCCTTTTTGGTCGAAATTAGTTTATTTTGTGTTTCAGGTGCAAAAGATGCCCAGGAGAGCTCAACGATGCAATTTCAGAAGAAATGTACTCCGAAACCATCTTTTTAAGGTCCCGGGCACTGTAGCACACTATAGCAGCCTGAAAGACACACATTTGAGGAATTCTCTAAGTCTCGAAACTCTCACGGGCAAGCTCACGGCCGTGAGGTCAACCGCAAGCAATATTGTAGCAGTTTTGCAACTTTGCGGATGCTTTCGAGTCATATTACAGGCTACCTCACGGGCTATATGTGGACTGTGAGCTCACCCGTGAAGAGGCACGAATTCACCCTTTTTATGTGAATTTTAGGGTTTCCTTGGGAGATCTAGACTCTTTGATAAGTGCTTGTGTTATGGTGACGCGAAGCGTTATTATCTTACTATGAGCATCTCTTTTATCAGATTTTATCACTAAATAGTGTGCGTTTGTGTACTTTTATGAATTGTAGATTTGTGGAGCTAATTTATAGAAAAAGAACGAAGTTAGATCGTGTTCGCCGTTGTTGGGAGGTTTTCAGACCAAGCAAGGAACAAGGCACGAGCCTAAACTTGTGAGTGTGTGCCAACCTCCCTTGGAGGGGCACAAAGGCAGTCACATTCACAACAAGTCTAACTCGTGTAGCTTAGGAGAACTTCGCCAAGAAGGAGACTTGAAGCAATCGACACGATCTACTATTGATTGTGTGCCCAATTCAATGGCCTCGATGAAGAACGACGGATTAGGGAGCGTTTTGGGCAAGTACTGCAGCATCACTGTAGCTTGCACTGTAGCAAAAACACTGTATCAAGCTACTGTTTGCTTCCGGCCGAATTTCAGAATTCTAGAGAATTCACACGGGCGTGTGGAAATTCCACACGGCCGTGCGAGACAGAAACTTCACACGCCCGTGTGTTAATTCCACACGGCCGTGTGAAGTCCCGATAAGTCCAAATTTAAAGCCGCGACTCAGCATTATAAAAGCCCGATTTGAGATATCTTTTGACATATCTTTTCTCCCCATCTTCTGGAGAATGCGGCTAGGGTTTCGGAGAGGACTTTGTGGAGGATTGGAGTGCATCATCAGCATCGTCACCGACGTTCGACGGCCGCACAAGACCACGGCCACACCATACGCAAGGGGGTTTTCATCGATGTCTTTATTTTGTGCTTTATCTTATACTTTGATGGACATGTATAGCTCCATGAGGAGCTAAACCCCTCGTGGGTATTCGGACTTGTAAAACCCTACGATTATTATGTTTCTATGACATTGTTATTATGCTTTTCCATTATTGATGAATAAATTCGAGTTTCAATTTTAATTATCTTGTGCTATTGTTTTTCCCTTAGCCGTGACACTAAGGTTGAGAGCAATCTAGGTTATCCTTTGGAGGTGTGACAACTCCTATAGGGTTAGACTACTTAAGATTGAAGAGGGTTGAGAGGGAGAGTTGTGAGGTAGCGATGTACCCCTTTCCCTTTCGACGTGGTTTCTCACTACCTCCGTTTCCTTAATTTCATAGCGGTCGAGATAGAGTGAAGTGCTAGGCAGATAAACTCCCCTGGGGCTTAGTTACGCAAGTAACAGAGTGAAGGGTTGAAGTGAATTCTATGCATTGGGGCGTAATCTAGACTAGGGTTCTTCCACCTGGACCAAAGGGTTAGAACTACACATAGGAACAGGTTTTACCATTAGGAATCCCTAGAGCTTAAAGCAATCCCACGTAGTGTGAGGTTTAGGTAGATATACTCCCCTGGGGCTTAGTTGACAGGTCAACAAGAGTCAAGGGTCGTAGTGAATCCTAATACCGGGACATAATGTTGGGATTAGTCACGGTTGACCTTAAGTTTTAGGGCTGTGAGTTTAAGGATATCCTTGACTCAATTAACATCAATAGGAAAGTATAATAGCATAGTCTTACACTAGAAGCATAAGTCCTAGAGGTACCTTGTCCGGATACCCTATTTCATAATCACTGCTAGTCCTTCTCTATTTACTCCTACCTGCACTCTCCCACCTGTCATCTTTCTATTTTAATTCTTATCTCTTTATATTTGCTTACATATTCACTCATTGATTATAATCTCACTTTTCGTACACCGCATAGTTAAATAGTGAAATTTTGTGTCTTAAATCCCTATTCCCTGTGGATTTGACTACCCACTCACCAGGGTAATTTTATTACTTCGACAAGGCCGTGCACTTGCGGTATACATGCAAAAGGTCGTGTCAAAGATTTTGGCGCCGTTGCCGGGGAATAGGCGTATTTTTGATACTTATTTTTGCTATTTTAGCTATCCACTTCGTTTTCTATTTCACACTTTCTTATTCTTCCATCACTCTTAATTGTTTTCTTTTGTATGTGTTACTCTTTCTTGCGAGGAACCTAAATGGTGATTGATTCAATTATTGAGCTATATTCTCAAGTTGAAGCTCTCAATACAAGGCTTGATAGAATTATTGCTTCACAACAACAAAGCAATCCATGCTACAACACATATCATCCAAATGAAAGGAGCTACCCAAATTTTTCATGGAATAATGATGGACAACATTGGGAAGCACCTCAAGAGCAATTTCAAAAGGATAAGGTACTTGAAGAGGATGAACCTCAGTGGAAAAAAGCGCTAGATAACTTTTTTAAAGCATCCGATGCCTCTTGCCAAAGTATGGAAGCCATGCGAAAGTGTCATGAAGCCTCCTATAACAACCTCAAGCATCAATTAGGATGGATACTTGACACACTCTCCAAGAAAAATGAAGTGTTTGAGCAAGCAAACCAAATTCCTTCTAGAGATGATGTGGTATTGAACGATAATGAGGAAACGGGGCAGACTGAGTACATTGCTGTAGAAATTGAAGAGGAAAAAGAAGAACATCAATTGGATAATTGGGATTGCTTGAATAAAGATGGTGCTTGTGAGCAAGAAAATTTTCAAGGGGATTTGCTAGTGACATGTTCCTTTCAAGATGAAAATACACAAGAAGAAGCAAACCCTAAGGTAATGGAGCAAGCATCCTTCTTTGGGATTGATCAACTCACAAAAAGCAAGAAAGAGATTTTGGGAAAGGAAAAAGATGTGGGGAGGATATTTAAACCATCCAATGACCCACCTATGCTAATCTTAGACAATTCCCAACCCAAATTGTTCCCTTGGAGGCCAAAAGAAAGATGGTTGGACCCTCCAACAAATAGTCCACCCCGTCAAGTAGATTTTTGGTTTAAAGGAAGTAGCTATGCAAATTCTTGTCGGGAGGAACACACTCTTTTCAAGCCGCCTTGAGGTAAGAAAGAGGTACGTCAAGCTTAGTGACGTTAAACAAGCGCTTCTTGGGAGGCAACCCAAGTTTTTACCGTTTTTCTAAGGATTAGTTTAGTTCTAGCATGAATAAGAGTCTTAGTGTTGGTGCCTTGATCATATATGCGTGTGCTGTGAATTTCTCGTTGATCTTTTGATGTTTTCGTGTGCCTAAATGTTGTTTGACGAAGTTTTGAGTCATTTGAGCATGTTTCCATAGATCTCTGGTCATGTTTTTATTGTTTATACAAGCTCTAAGTGTTATAAACGCGTTTCTGAAATTTTCTGTAGAGCTTGTAAATTTTCTAAGTCATCTAGAGAAGACACACGGCCGTGTGGAATTTCCACACGGGCGTGTGTTGCCGTTCAGAGCTCAAACAGAGAGTCCACAGGGGCGTGTTCATGCCCCTGTGAACGACCCAGTGAAGGGCATACGGCCGTGTGGAATTTCCACACGGCCGTGTGTAATTCTGCAGAACTTCAACTCTCATTCCAGAGAGTCCACAGGGGTGTGTGGATGCCCCTGTGTGTGCCTATGTGTTGCGTCACACGGCCGTGTGGAATTTCCACACGGCCGTGTGAAACTATGCAGAGTTTCCCTTCCATCCCGAGAAAACACAGGGGCGTGTGGCCGCTGCTGTGAAAGGTCCTGTGAGAAGCACACGGCCGTATGGATTTATCACACGGCCGTGTGGAACACTTAGAGTTTTTCGGGATATCTAGAGAGGCCACAGGGGCGTGTCGGTGCCCCTGTGGCCGGCCCTGTGCTTGGCCAGGTTGGGCACACGGCCGTGTGGAATTTCCACACGAGCGTGTGTATGTTATGGAGAGCAAACAGAGGAAACACAGGGCGTGTCATTGCCCCTGTGACTGATTCCAGTGGAGGCACACGGCCGTGTGGAATTTCCACACGGTCCTGTGGATGCACAAAACACAAAAGGCTGTGGTTTCTTTTAAAAATCTATTTGTGCCTTTTCGATTCTAAATGCCTCCACACTCAATGGATGTTTCCTCCCATCTTCCCAACCCTCTCTTTGTCCTTTTAAGGAGTTTTTGAGTCGTTTTCCGACCATATTTGAAGTTTTTGATTTACATTTTGTCGGCAAGCATCTTTTCTCCTTTTCTTTGTCAATCTTTTCTTTCTTTTTCAACACCAGGATCACTATCAACAACAGCAACAGCATCGACACCAGTATAAGACGACACCGACGCTTGAGGCGTTTCTAGTTTTATGTTTATTTTATTTTATTTTACTTTTATTGAGCTTCACTGAACCCCCTTGTGTATAAGTGCAGATGGTCTTGGATGTAAGGAATTTGAGGAATAGTCATAGGCACGGTCATGGTACCGTGTGTGCTCCACAAACCATTGAGACTCAACTCTCAATGAACCCAGCTCCATCAAACACAACACTTGCAGTTCAGGAGAGTATTGTTTCAATTGCCTACCCCTACACTAATTGTTTTAATTCCTTACTTTTCATTATGCTTGCATGCGTATATTGGGGATAATGTACATCTTTAGTGTGGGGGGGAATTCACATTGCACACACCTTTACTTGCGCATTCAATTGCTCATGCTCATGTAGCCTATGGCGGTTCACCTTAGTTGCAATATTTGTATTCTTAAAGTGTAGGAGAATTTTTAACATTGTATCCTATCATGCTCTAGTTTTTACTTGAATTTTAGGGGATTTTTGCTCGATTACACCCTATTGCACTACTCACTCTTGAAATCTTTTGGAAACTCGATTTTGAAGTTTTTAAGGACAAGTTTATCGACGTTCTTAGTTTTACTTTGGAAAATGCATATATAAAGAAAAAAAATGATGAAAATGAAAAAAGATGTAAAATTGAAAAAAAATATATGAAAAAGAAAAAGAGAAAAATATGAGTTTGTGAATAGTTGTTTTCTTTTATGTATGTATTTGAGGTGGAAAAAGCTACCACCCATGAAGTATGTAGCTACTCTCGTAAGTCGGATACAAGTTATGCCCTAATGAGAGAAAGAGCTATCTCATGGGATGCGTGAAAGCTACTACCCCGGTAGAAAGAGCTACCTCATCGAAAGAGTGAAAGCCACCTTTGGCGGCCGCTTAGGAAAGGGCTACCTTCGAGGATGGGTGAAGCTACTACTTCCTCTCTTACTTGTCGTACATAAATAAGTCCTTTTTAATAAGAGTTTGAGGAGTACTCGTTGGTTCTCTTGAGTGAATTCGCACACACTTACACGTTTTCGAGTTGTTATCCTTTTTTATTCATGTTTTTAGCTAGAGCAATGATAACCTTATGCATTGTTTTGATTTCCCCTTACTTATAGAATGCTTCTTTTGCATATTTTTGGTGAACCTAAGGCCGAGCACTTTCAATTGTTCTTCGCAAATACTGTCACATTTTATTTTTGCTTGAGGACAAGCAAAAGCTTAAGTCTGGGGGGATTTGATAAGTGCTTGTGTTATAGTGACGCGAAGCATTATTATCTTACTATAAGCATCTCTTTTATCAGATTTTATCACTAAATAGTGTGCGTTTGTGTACTTTTATGCATTGTAGGTTTGTGGAGCTAATTTGTAGAAAAAGAACGAAATTAAATCGTGTTCGCTATTGTTGGGAGGTTTTCGGACCAAGCAAGGAACAAGGCACGAGCCTAGACTTATGAGTGCGTGCCAACCTCCCTTGGAGGGGCACAAAGGCAGTCACATTCACAACAAGTCTAACTCGTGTAGCTTAGGAGAACTTCGCCAAGAAGGAGACTTGAAGCAATCGACATGATCTACCATTGATTGTGTGGCCAATTCAATGGCCTCGATGAAGAACGCCGGATTCGGGAGCGTTTTCGGCAAGTACTGCAGAATCACTGTAGCTTGTTACTGTAGCAAAAACACTATATCGAGCTACTGTTCGCTTTCAGCCGAATTTCAGAATTCTAGAGAGTTCACACAGGCGTGTGGAAATTCCACACGGCCGTGTGAGACAGAAACTTCACACGCCCGTGTGTTAATTCCACACGGCCGTGTGAAGTCCCGATAAGTCCAAATTTAAAGCCGCGACTCAGCATTATAAAAGCCCGATTTGAGATATCTTTTAACCTATCTTTTCTCCCCATCTTCTGGAGAGTGCGGCTAGGGTTTTGGAGAGGACTTTGTGGAGGATTGGAGTGCGTCATCGGCATCGTCACCGACGTTCGACGGCCGCACAAGACCACGGCCACACCATACGCAAGGGGGTTTTCATCGATGTCTTTATTTTGTGCTTTCTATTATACTTTGATGGACATGTATAGCTCCATGAGGAGCTAAACCCCTCGTGGGTATTCGGACTTGTAAAACCCTAGGATTATTATGTTTCTATGACATTGTTATTATGCTTTTCCATTATTGATGAATAAATTCGAGTTTCAATTTTAATTATCTTGTGCTATTATTTTTCCCTTAGCCGTGACACTAAGGCTGAGAGCAATCTAGGTTATCCTTTGGAGGTGTGACAACTCCTATAGGGTTAGACTACTTAAGATTGAAGAGGGTTGAGAGGGAGAGTTGTGAGGTAGCGATGTACCCCTTTCCCTTCCGACGTGGTTTCTCCCTACCTCCGTTTCCTTAATTTCATAGCGGTCGAGATAGAGTGAAGTGCTAGGCAGATAAACTCCCCTGGGGCTTAGTTACGCAAGTAACAGAGTGAAGGGTTGAAGTGAATCCTATGAATTGGGGCTTAATCTAGACTAGGGTTCTTCCACCTGGACCAAAGGGTTAGAACTACACATAGGAACAGGTTTTACCATTAGGAATCCCTAGAGCTTAAAGCAATCCCACGTAGTGTGAGGTTTAGGTTGATATACTCCCCTAGGGCTTAGTTGACAGGTCAACAAGAGTCAAGGTTTAGTAGCAGTCTACTGTAGCAGTTTACTGTAGCAGTTACTGTGCAAAATCACAACTTTGCGGTTTCTTGTAGCCCGTATTACAAGTTCCCTCACGGGCCGTATATGGACCGTGAGGCCACCCGTGAGCTTGCCCGAACTCATCTTTTAAAGGACTTTGGCTTGGGTTTTCAAGGGCATCTTGAGTTTTCTTCTTAGGGCCTCTCAGCACCACCTTCGAATTGGGGAAGAAGAAGCTCTTGGAGGGCGATCTAGGCAAGGATTTGGCGAGGAGAGCAAGGTTTTGGGAAGATTCTACATCCTAGGGCTTACATTTGGAGGTTGAAGACTAGGGAAGCCACCCCTTGGAGTGGCGTCTTTGGAACTTCTCCGGCCTTCATCCTTTGAGGAAGTTCTTCTCATGCCTTTGTTGGTTGTTTACATGCATTAATTGTTGTATTTAGTGAACATGAGCACTTAAACCCGAAGGTCACCGGATGTAGGTGAACCTTGGGGGTGAACTTGTGATGTTTTGGATGATTTTGTTCTATTTATTGTTTGTGGCTTGTTTGTGATCCATTGTTTGGTGTTTTACATGCTTGGTATGTATGAGAACTCTATGTATCAAAAGACTTGGGAAATGCTAGGTTGCATGACCATTGACCTAGTGTTAGAGTCACCAAACTTGGAAGGGAAATACGTATAAATACGCCGTGACCATCGGGTATTTGTACCCCTCCACTCCTAGGGTTTAATACTCTTTGTATTGTACCCTAGTTTGAGAAAACCACTTCACCCTTTGCAATCATAGGGGCAATCTTGGGCGGTATATGTACCGTATCCAATGCCTGTACCGGATTAGGGGACGACCTCCGTGACCATCGGGTTGGCCTAGTCTAGTGTTTTCTCGGTCCAATTAGCCACTTGCATGTTAGTTCAAGCATCCTACTCACTTTAGTAACCCCTAAGAGAATCCTCATCCGTGACCACTCCTAGCCCTATTTTACCCCGTATCTTGCCCTCGTATGTTAGCTTTGGTTATTTACTTATCTAGCTTCTTTGCATTATACTCACAATCTTGAGTTGTATCGGTTAAACAACATTGTAAAAGGGAAGTAAGGGTAGCTTCTCGGGCCCCAGGGAATACGCCCCCTGTGTCACGCACAGGGTATTACTTGACGACCCGTGCACTTGCGGGATAGCACTCATCAAGTTTTTGGCGTTGTTGCCGGGGACCCACGAGAAATATTCAGAAAACTTTGCACGTGTTGATTTGATCTTTTTCTTGTTCCATATTTGCCATTTTTGTATATTTACTGCTAACTTCTAATCCTTTTCTTCTTTATCTTCTTATTTCATTCATCTTAGTTGCATTTATATTTTCCCTTGTGTCTTACTATGTTTTCACCTAGTGATTGGACTAATTGCACGTTTTCACAGGAGCCATACCCGTACCACTCGAACACTGGAATATCATTAGATCATCCAAACCTTTTTGATGATCATCGGAAAAGGCAATATTGTGAAGACTCACCCAACGTAACCCTGGAAAACTGAAATTCTGACTTCCTGCTACAACAGTTTTCGCTAACAGAAAGAGTGAACAGTGTTGGGTATTCTTGTTCTCCGAACTACCAGCCTGCCCCCATCGATGATTGGTCGAAAAACAATTCAGATGGGTACTTTCGGTCATTAACTACGGTTGAAAGAGGTACTGATCAATCAGGTTTAGATAGCTCCGATGGAGCGGATTATACACAGATTGGGGATTCGTTTGCTGTTGAAGCAAAGATACATGCTTTGGACGATAGTTCAGGGAGTGATTGCTCATCTGATTTGGAGGATCAAAGAAGTGAGAAGAATGATTTAAGAAATTATGGAAGATTTATTTCATCACTTGAAGAACCCCCTGAACTGGAGCTAAAACCACTACCTGCTCATTTGGAATATGCTTTCTTGGTGGAAGATTCTACACTCCCAGTTATCATTGCATCTGATTTGACAGGGCGACAGAAAGATAAACTTTTAGATGTACTCAGGAGGCACAAGAAGGCAATTGCTTGGAAGATCGCTGATATAAAGGGGATTAATCCATCGTTCTGCACTCACAAAATTCTCACGGAAGACAACCACAAACCAATGGCAATACCCCAACGAAGATTGAATCCCAACATGAAGGAGGTAGTAAGGGGTGAAGTCATTAAGCTTCTTGATGCGGGTATCATCTATCCTATCTCCGATAGTGCATGTGTAAGTCTAGTTCAAGTGGTACCAAAGAAGGGAGGCATGACAGTTGTAACTAATGAGAAAAATGAACTCATCCCTGCCAGAACAGTCACAGGTTGGAGGGTTTGCATAGACTACAGGAAACTTAATGATGCCACAAGAAAAGATCATTTCCCTTTGCTCTTCATCGATCAGATGCTCGAGTGGCTTGCAGGACACTCTTATTATTGTTTTCTAGATGGCTTCTCTGGATATTTTCAGATTCCCATAGCTCCAGAAGATCAGGAGAAGACCACTTTTACCAGTCCTTATGGCACATTTGCTTACAGGCGGATGCCTTTTGGGCTCTGTAATGCCCCGGCCACTTTCCAAAGATGCATGATGGCTATTTTTGAAGACATGGTGGAAGACATTATGGAAGTATTCATGGATGACTTCTCGGTTTTCGGTGATTCTTTTGAACTTTGCCTCAAAAACCTTGAACGGGAATTAAACAGATGTGAGGAGACAAATTTAGTGCTTAGCTGGGAGAAATGCCATTTTATGGTAAAGGATGGCATAGTTCTTGGACATAAAATTTTGAAACATGGGATCGAGGTGGATAGGGCTAAGATTGCCACTACCGAGAAACTTCCACCTCCTTCTTCAGTAAAGGCAATCAGGAGCTTCTTGGGACATGCCGAGTTCTACAGAAGGTTTGTGCAAGATTTCTCATCCATTACCCGACCCTTAACAAAGCTGTTGGAGAAGGATGTCCCTTTCGAATTCACTAGTGAATGTATGCACGCCTTCTTGACACTTAAACAGAAACTAATTGAGGCACCCATTATAGTTTCACCTGACTGGAATTTGCCGTTCGAGCTAATGTGTGATGCTAGTGACTATGTTGTTGGTGCAGTGCTTGGGCACCGAAGGGATAAACATTTCCATCCTATCTATTATGCAAGCAAAACTTTGAATGATGCTCAAGAGAACTATACCACTACTGAAAAGGAATTACTGGCAGTAGTCTTTGCATTTGACAAATTCAGGTCCTACTTGGTGTTGTCCAAAGTGATTGTTTACACAGACCATTCCGCACTAAAGTATCTGTTGAACAAGTCGGATGCCAAGCCTCGACTAATCCGCTGGGTGCTACTTCTTCAAGAATTTGATTTGGAGATAAGAGACAAAAAAGGGGCAGAAAACTTAGCTGCTGATCACCTCTCCCGACTTGAGGGTCCTAATGATGATACGGTAGAAAGGAAGGAGATTAATGATGCATTCCCTGGAGAGCAACTTTGCAGTATTCAAGTGATAGCAGAAGATGAGACCCCATGCTTTGCTGATATTGCAAATTATCTCGAGGCAAAAACTTTTCCCAAATGGCTCACTTCACAACAAAGGAAAAAGTTCTTTACTGAGCTGAAGTATTATACCTGGGAGGACCCATACTTATTCAGGATTTGCTCTGATCAGGTTGTCAGGAGATGTGTCTCGAAAGTGGAAGGTCAAGACATTCTAAGGCATTGTCATTCTATTGGCCAACTATATTTCAAGATGCCCAGACGTTAGTGCAGTATTGTGACAGATGCCAGCGAACGGGTAATATCTCAAAAAGGGAAGAAATGCCACAATCGTGGAATCAAGCATGCGAAGTATTTGACGTTTGGGGTATCAATTTTATGGGCCCATTCCCTAGTTCCCAGGGTAACAAGTATATTCTTGTAGCAGTGGATTATGTCTCCAAGTGGGTGGAAGCGCGTGCCTTTCGATCATGTGATGCAAGGGTTGTGGTGAAATTCTTAAAAAAATTATTCTCCCGATTCGGGACCCCTAGAACAATCATCAGTGACCGGGGCACTAACTTTTGCAACTCCCAGTTTGAGAGAGTCTTGAAACGATATGGGGTGTCGCACCATGTTTCAACTGCTTACCATCCCCAAACTAGTGGCCAGGTTGAGAGTTCGAATAGAGAGCTGAAGCGAATCCTAGAGAAAACAGTCAATCATCACCGGCGGGATTGGGCAGACCAACTTGATGATGCACTGTGGGCATATAGAACCACTTTCAAGACACCTATTGGGTCCACTCCTTACCGATTGGTCTATGGGAAGGCATGCCATCTACCGGTTGAATTGGAGCATAAGACCTATTGGGCCATAAAGCAACTTAATGCCGATCCTCATCTTTGTGGTCGAAAAAGAAAACTCCAACTAAATGAGTTAGAGGAATGGCGATCCTTGGCTTATGACACATCTGTGAAGTATAAAAAGAGGATGAAGGAATACCATGACCGACACATCAAGCAAGCCAAGTGCTTCCAACCCGGGGACCAAGTATTACTATTCAATTCAAGATTGAAGTTATTCCCCGGGAAATTAAAGTCACGATGGCATGGCCCCTACACCGTGACTCAAGTGTTCCCTCATGGCGCCGTAGAAATAACTCACCCACAAAATGGAACCTTCAAAGTCAATGGCCACCGTTTGAAGCACTACTTTTCGGGTAACAATGCATCATCAAAGGTTGGAGGTAAATTTCCTCCTTTTGTCACACCATGATTGTTGAGGTAAAACATGTCAAGCTAACGACGTTAACCAAGCGCTTCTTGGGAGGCAACCCAAGTTTAAATTCATTGCAATTTCATTCTTTTGTTGTTTGAGTGTTTGTGTTTCTCTTTTTCGTATTTTTGTTGTGTTTTAGCATGTTAGCTCCCTAGGGTTTGTTCTTGTGTGCTCTTATTGCTCATCATTTTGTTTAATTCATATTTGCATGCTTGTATGTTGTTGTGAGTTGTCTAATGATTAGATTTCATGAGATTCATGTTTTGATTGCTTTCATGCTTTGTTCGGCTTTAATTTGAGTGTTTTTAAGCTTTAGAGGAGTGTTCTTCATTGCTAAATTGAGTTGAGAGCCAATTTTTGTTCGCAAGTGTGCCTTTAAGCAAGGGAAAGAACCCTTGCGGGCAAGCTCATGGCCGTGAGCTTGCCCGCAAGCAAACCCGAGAGCATTTACGGCCAAGCTCACGCCCGTGAGCTTGGCCCGTGAGCAAACCCGAGAGCTCTCACGGCCAAGCTCACGGCCGTGAGCAAACCCGAGAGCTCTCACGAGTGAGCTCACGCCCGTGAGCTCACCCGTGAGGCTTTTCGGGACTTAGGTTTTTAAACCCCTTTTGGCCATTTCTCCTATTCATCATCCTCTCCACTTAATACTCTCACTTCCCTCTCATTTCTCCTCCATTTTCTTCCATTTTTCTTGCTTTAAAACACTCTCACTCTCCTCTAAAAACATTTGGTGCTTAAGATTTGAATAAAAACCACTCTTTTGGCCGGATTCAACACAAGTTTCACTCCAAAAACCCTAGGTTTTGAGGTGAGTTTTTGATCTCATGAACTTGGTATTTCCATGGTTGTGTGGGCTGATTTTCCCATGGTTTATTCTCTCCTTGGCTTCTACAAGCTTATATTATTATTTTGGAATGGTTGTATTTTGAGATCATCAAGTTTTCAAACAAGGTTCTTGAAATTTTTTTTCGGAATTACTGTAGCACTGAGAATTTTTCATGATTCCTTCATTTTTCAAGACTTTTGTTGCTTGTAGCTTGTCTAATTGAACTTCCATTAATTTTGTAGGATGAGAACTAAGAAGGTTGCCTACAAGAGAGCCTGGAATGACCCTCCTCCGCCTCACGAGCAACCCAAGTTTAAAAAAGAAGAACACAAGAATCGATTTGCGCTCCTTTCGCGCAAGAATTTTGGGACGATCAAGAAGATTGATTGGGATGTTTTAAAAACCCTGGGTTTGGATGAAACAATTTTGGAGCTCATCACACACGACGGTTGGGATAAATTATTCTCCATTGACGAACCCACATACAAGGAATTAACTCTTGAAGTGTTAAGCACCTTTGAAATCTATCACTTCAATCCATTTTCGCGCCAACCCGGATATGTGTCATTTCGTGCCTTCGGGAAGAGTCACAGAGTCACTCAAGATCAATTGGGCATTTACATGGGATTCTACACAGAAGCATTCGCCCAAAGTCCGGAATTCAAGGATTTAGGCAGGGATTTCCCTTATCCCGTGACCAATGTTACATATTGGAACACTATTGCTAACTGGTCACGTACCAAGAAGGCCTCCCAGTTGAAAGACCCCGCCCACAGATACATTCACGCCCTACTGACTCGGAGCATTGGGGGTCTACTGGATTCTACCGGGGTAGTATCGCGCACGGACTTACTGATGCTGTACAGCATTATACAGCGGTACCCCCTCCACATGGGTCATTTGGTCGCCGATGTCTTTGCCCACCAAGGCATGTTTGTCCGCCTGGGATCCATTTACGCCGGGCCCTACATCACACGCATGATCAAGGGTATGGATCTTCTTGAGGGAACCCAGGGCATGACAGTTGTGGGTGCAGTCGTCCCACTCAGTTTGCAGACATTGGTATGCATTGGTATTATTGAGCGGCGGGGCAGTACACACAGGATAGTGCGACGCCAGTCTGACCCCGGCCCATCTCATGACACCGAGTTTGAGTCTCGATCCGAGTCCGAGTCGGACGATGCTGCTGCACCCAGGGCACCTCGACATTCGCTGGAGGAGAGATTTGACACTTTCCGTGCTGAGGTCTGCGAGCAGTTGCAGATGCTGACTGCCTCCGTGAGCCGTCTTGAGACCGCCTCTGCCGACATTTTAGCGTTTTTGCGCAGCTCATCATCGTCAGTCGGCACCACTTCAGCGGCCACCACCTGTGCAGCACCGTCATTCCCTTCCGGCCCTTAGACTCACGTTGCATGCTTGCTATGTTAGTTTGTTTTTTTTTATTCCCTTTTTCGCTGCATTTTCTGTTTCATGTTATATTTTGTACTCTTGAGTTAGCTAGGGCTTCGCCCTGCTAAACTTTTTCTGGTTGTTTTGAGACTTTTGTTATTTGCTCTCTTCTGTTATTTTTAATTTCTGGAGTTGTGATCTATGCTTCTTGTGCTTTCAGGAGAATTGTTACTGAGTTTCACACTCCGCGCCCTCAATATTCTTTTGCCCCACCAACCTTGAGAACCACATGACATTCTTCATTAGTTGTTGGGGAAGTTTCTTTTACTCCATTTACTTGTGCTTACCATGTTTGTCCCACCCTGTTCTGCTGACTTATGTACATTGGGGACAATGTACAGCGTTAGGTGTGGGGATGGATTTTTGGAGTATTTTTATTCTGTGCATGCTTTGATTACCTATGATAGCTATGATCTACATGTTTAGAATTTCCTGGCTTGGTAGAATGATAGTTGTGAGCTGTACCTTTACATGTGCTTGAATGTAGTTATATTTCACCTTTAGTGCAACCCTATACCTATACACGATAGCTTCTACCTTGTACACTCGAACCAACCCATTATAATGATTTTGGCATTAAATTGTTAAATTCTATTTTCAATACTCTTTTAAGAGCTTTTGTGTTCCTTTATTATTTCTCTAGCCTATTGTGAACTATTGTAGTGGGTTTAGCCAGGGGATTTGAGAGTTAGTCTGTACATATATATATATCTATAAAAAAAAAAAAGGAGTCTATGACAGTATTCCTCTGCTAGTACAACATGAGACTGTAATCAAGTGGGATGGGTGGCTCTTGTGCCTGGCTAGCATGTGCATCCGTCTGAAAGTGTGTACATTTGTATATATGTAAGAGTTAAGTATCTTGATTCCTTGGAGCTTGCTACTGACACGACCTTTTTGCGTGCGTACCGCAAGTGCACGGCCTTGTCGAAGTAATAAAAGTTACCCCGGTGAGTGGGTAGTCGAATCCACAGGGAATAGGGATTTAAAATACGAGAAGTTGCTATTGAGTCGTGTGATGTACGAAAAGAAACAATGATCGGAGTGATGAGTGAATTTATGGGAACTAGAGTAGATGCAAAGCAAATAAATCGAAAGATGAAAGAGAGAAAAGTGCAAGCAACGAGTAAAAAGAGAGAGACTAGTAATAAGTGAAAATAGGGTATCCGGACAAGTTACCTCTAGGACTTATGCTTCTAGTGCAAGACTATGCTATTATACCTTCCTATTGATGTTAATTGAGTCAAGGAAATCCTGAAACACACGGTCCCAAATCTAAGGTCAACCGTAGCTAACACCAACACTATGTCCCGGCAATAGGATTCACGTCAACCCTTCACTCTGTTGATTGCTCAACTAAGCCCCAGGGGAGTATTTCTACCTAAGCCTAACACTACGTGGGATTGCTTTAAGCTCTAGGGACTCCTAGTGATAAAACCTGTTCCTATGTATGATAGTTCTAACCCTTTGGTCCAGGAGGAAGAACCATTGTCTAAATTAAGCCCTAGTGCGTAGGATTCACGTCACCCCAAAACCTTGGGGGAGTTTGTCTACCTAGCACTTCACTCTATTTCGACCTCTAATGACTCAAGGAATCGGAGGTAGGGAGAAATTACAACGGAAGGGAAAGGGGTACGGTGCTACCTCACAACTCTCCCTCTCAACCCTCTTCAATTTTAAGTAGTCTAATCCTATAGGAGTTGTCACACCTCCAAAGGATAACCTAGATTGTTCTCAATCCTTAGTGTCACGGCTAAGAGAAAACAATAGCACAAGAAATCTAAAATTGAAACTCGAATTTATTCATCAATTAATGGAAAAGCATAATAACAATGTCAAAGAAACATAATTATCTTAGAGTTTTACAAGTCCGAATACCCACGAGGGGTTTAACTCCTCATGGAGCTATACATGTTCATCAATTTATGAAAGAAAGAACAAAATAAAGACATCAATGAAAACCCCCTCGCGTATGGTGTGGCCGTGGTCTTGTGCGGCCGTCTAACGTCGGTGACGATGCCGATGACGCGCTCCAATCCTCCACAAAGTCCTCTCCGAAACCCTAGCCGCCCTCTCCAGAAGTTAGGGAGAAAGATAGGTCAAAAGATTCTTCAAAAAGTCTCCAAATCGGCTTTAAATAGGCTGAGTGCGGCTTTAAATTTGAAGTTATCGGGAATTCACACGGCCGTGTGGAATTTCCACACGCCCGTGTGAAGTTTCTGTCTTTCCTGAAAATTACTTCACACGGCCGTGTGTTAATTCCACACGCCCGTGTGAAGTTTCTGGCTTGCTAGAAAATCAATCCACACGGCCGTGTGTTAATTCCACACGCCCGTGTGACGTCTCTGGTTTGCTGGAAAATTAGTTCACACGGCCGTGTGTTAATTCCACACGCCCGTGTGAATTCTCTGGAACCTTGATTCTTCGGCAGAAGTGCACAGTAACTTGCTGCAGTGATTCGCTACAGTAACAAGCTACATTGTTGCTACAGTACACTCCGAAATGCTCCCGGATATGTTGTTTCTTCATCGAGGCCATTGAATTGGGCACACAATCAATGGTAGATCGTGCCTATTGCTTCGAGTCTCCTTCTTGGTGAAGTTTTCCTAAGCTACACGAGTTAGACTTGTTGTGAATGTGACTGCCTTTGTGCCCCTCCAAAGGAGGTTGGCACACACTCACAAGTCTAACCTCGTGCCTTGTTCCTTGCTTGGTCTGAAAACCTCCCAACAACGGCGAACACGACCTAACTTCGTTCTTCTTTTCCAACTTAGCTCCACGAAACCTACAATGCTCAAGAATACACAAATGCACACTATTTAGTGATAAAATCTGATAAAAGTATGTTCATTTGTAAGATAATAACGCTTCGCGTTACTACAACACAAGCACTTATCAGCTACATAATCACCTCAGTACTAGAGTCTTGTTCAGGAACCGAAAGACTTTTAACTGAGTATTGAGGATGCTTTTAACATTTTAATGCCATTTTCATTGTATGTGGGGTGAATGGTCATTCTGGGGTAATCCAGGGTGTGGAGGTCAAGATGGAAGTCAGCACACACTCACGGGGCACTCTAGGAGAAATAGAACTAGTATTACTTGACTATTCATTGATCAGCTCACTTCTTGATTTCTGTCCATTCATGCCTGTGGAGTTCTTTACTTTTGAGCTTGAGGTCGTACATTTAGCCGTTTATCTTCTTGCCCCTGTTCTTCATGTTTGTTTGCTTGGGGACAAGCAAACGCTTAGGTGTGGGGATGTTTGATAAACGTCTAAATGTACGTATTTTATACGTATACTTGCGCATGCTTTTCGTATTTTGTTGATGATTCGATGCCCTTTTGTGGTCTAAATTGTTTTATTTCGTGTTTCAGGTACATTATATGCTTTGGTGACCCTAACGACGAGATTTGAGAGGAAATCTGAACCGAAACTGTCATTTTAGGGTCCCGAGTACAGGCTCCCTCACGGGCCGTAGCAGGTTTGCTGTAGCGGTTTTACTGTAGCAGTTTACTGTGCAAAATCACAACTTTGCGATTTCTTGTAGTGCGTATTACAGGCTCCCTCACGGGCCATATATGGACCGTGAGGCCACCCGTGAGCTTGCCCGAACTCATCTTTTAAAGGACTTTGGCTTGGGTTTTCAAGGGCATCATGAGTTTTCTTCTTAGGGCCTCTCACCACCACCTTCGAATTGGGGAAGAAGAAGCTCTTGGAGGGCGATCTAGGCAAGGATTTGGTGAGGAGGGCAAGGTTTTGGGAAGATTCTACATCCTAGGGCTTACATTTGGAGGTTGAAGACTAGGGAAGCTACCCCTCGGAGTGGCGTCTTTGGAACTTCTCCGGTCTTCATCCTTTGAGGGAGTTCTTCTCATGCCTTTGTTAGTTGTTTCCATGCATTTATTGTTGTATTTAGTGAACATGAGCACTTAAACCCCAAGGTCACCGGATATAGGTGAACCTTGGGGGTGAACTTGTGATGTTTTGGATGATTTTGTTCTATTTATTGTTTGTGGCTTGTTTGTGATCCATTGTTTGGTGTTTTACATGCTTGGTATGTATGAGAACTCTATGTATCAAAAGACTTGGGAAATGCTAGGTTGCATGGCCATTGCCCTAGTGTTAGACTCACCAAACTTGGAAGGGAAATAAGTATAAATACACCGTGACCATCGGGTATTTGTACCCCTCCACTCCTAGGGTTTAGTACTCTTTGTATTGTACCCTAGCTTGAGAAAACCACTTCACCCTTTGCAATCGTAGGGGTAATCTTGGGCGGTATACATACCGTATCTAATACCCGTATCGGATTAGGGGCCGACCTCCGTGACCATCGGGTTGGCCTAGTCTAGGGTTTTCTTGGTCCAATTAGCCACTTGCATGTTAGTTCAAGCATCCTACTCACTTTAGTAACCCCTAAGGGAATCCTCATCCGTGACCACTCCTAGCCCTATTTTACCCCGTATCTTGCCCTCGTATGTTAGCTTTGGTTATTTACTTATCTAGCTTCTTTGCATTATATTCACAATCTTGAGTTGTATCGGTCAAACAACATTGTAAAAGGGAAGTAAGGGTAGCTTCTCGGGCCCCAGGAAATACGACCCCTGTGTCACGCACAGGGTATTACTTGACAACCCGTGCACTTGCGGGATAGCACTCATCAGAATCCCTAGAGCTTAAAGCAATCCCACGTAGTGTGAGGTTTAGGTAGATATACTCCCCTGGGGCTTAGTTGACAGGTCAACAAGAGTCAAGGGTCGTAGTGAATCCTAATACCGGGACATAATGTTTGGATTAGTCACGGTTGACCTTAAGTTTTAGGACCGTGAGTTTAAGGATATCCTCGACTCAATTAACATCGATAGGAAAGTATAATAGCATAGTCTTGCACTAGAAGCATAAGTCCTAGAGGTAGCTTGTCCGGATACCCTATTTCATAATCACTGCTAGTCCTTCTCTATTTACTCCTACCTGCACTCTCCCACTTGTTATCTTTCTATTTTAATTCTTATCTCTTTATATTTGCTTACATATTCACTCATTGATTATAATCTCACTTTTCGTACACCGCATAGCTAAATAGTGAAATCTTGTGTCTTAAATCCCTATTCCCCGTGGATTCGACTACCCACTCACCAGGGTAATTTTATTATTTCGACAAGGCCGTGCACTTGCGGTATACACGCAAAAGGTCGTGTCACTCTTCTTCTTGGAGCCTCCTACCATCATCCGAGATCCGAGGTTGAAGAAGCTTTTGGAGGGCAATTTCATGGAGAATTTGGGAAGGATCTCCAAGCTAGAGCTTTGCATTTGAAGGTTGAAGACAAGGGAAGCCACCACTACAAATGGCGTTCTTGGAACTTCTCCGGCCTTCACCTTTGAGAGAGTCTTTCTTATTTTTCTTTGGTTGTTTTCATGGACATTGTGTTGTATTTCTTGAGCATGAGCAACTAAACCCTAAGGTCACCGGATGTAGGTGAACCTTGGGGGTGAACTTGTGATATTTTGGATGATTTTGTTGGCTTGTTTGTGATCCATTGTTTGGTGTTTTTACATGCTTGATATGTATGAGAACTCTATGTATCAAAACACTTAGGAAATACTAGGCTGCATGATCATTGCCCTAGTGTTAGACTCACCAAACTTTGAAGGGAAATACATATAAACATGCCGTGACCATCGGTTATTTGTACCCCTCCACTCCTAGTGTTGGGTGTTAGACTCACCAAACAAGCCAACAAACAATGGATCACAAACAAGCCAACAAAATCATTGCCCTAGTGTTAGACTCACCAAACTTTGAAGGGAAATACATATAAACATGCCGTGACCATCGGGTATTTGTACCCCTCCACTCCTAGGGTTAAATACTCATTTGTACTTCAACCCTAGTTTGAGAAAATCACTTCACCCATTGCAATCGTAGGAGGAATCTTAGGTGGTAGAAATATCGTATCCAATACCCGTACCGGATTAGGGGTCAATTACCGTGACCATCGGGTTGGCCTAGCCTAGGGTTTTCTCAGTCCAACTAGCCACTTGCATGTTAGTCCAAGCATCCTACTCACTTTAGTAGCACCTAAGGGAATCCTCATTCGTGATTACTCCTATCCCTAAATTATCCCGTACCTTGTCCTCATCAATTTGCATTAACTAATTATTTGTTTAGTTTCCTTGCATTCAATTCACTCTCTTAAATCCTGTCGGTTGAACAACATTGTAAAAAGGAAGTAAGGATAGTTTCTCGGGCCCCAGGGATTACGACCTTCTCTTGTTCGCAAGAGAGGTATTACTTGATGACCAGTGCGTTTGCGGGTTAGCAAACACATCAGCTATCTTATGGGATGCGTGAAAGCTACTACCCCGGTAGAAAGAGCTACCTCCTCGAAAGTGTGAAAGCCACCTTTGGTGGCCGCCTTGGAAAGGGCTACCTTAGGGGTTGTGTGAAGCTACTACCTCCTTCCTTGTGTATAAATAAGTCCTTTTAATAAGAGCTTAGAGTAGTACTTTTTTGGGTTAACTTGAGTGAGTTCACACACACTTACACATTTTTGAGTTGTTATCCTTTTCTATTCAAATTTTAGCTAGATCAATGATACCTTTTATGCAATGTTTTGATTTCCTCTTACTTGTAGAATGCTTCTTTTGCATACTGACACGACCCCTTTGCGTGTGTGTACCGCAAGTGCACGGGTTGTCGAAGTAATAATTACCCTGGTGAGTAGGGTAGTCGAATCCACAGGGAACAGGGCTACTAGTACTAACTTCTTCTCTGCAATCTAGCCTAATGACCAATGTGATTTTGTGGTGATCTAGTGTGCATAGAAATTAATACCAGAGATGAATAGGCAAAAGGTAAATAAAGGGAGATCTCAATCAATGAAGATGAGATACCCGGGCAATGCTCCCCCTAGGCTCTATCATGAAGTGCAAGACTAACTAAATGCTTCTAAACCGAGTTCTATGAGTCGAGGTAATCCAAGAATAATCGGTCCCTGCTTCCAGGCCACCGATACTAGTCCCCTACAAGGTCCCGGTGGAGAAATCGCTCAATCTCAACACCTCACACCCCATATGACCGCAATAAGCTTTAGGGATACCTAAAAGTGAAACCGATTCCTAAAATTAGACCTAACCCTATTTCTAGGCGGAAGATCCCTAACCCCCTACAAGGTCCCGGCGGAGAAATCTCTTAATCTCACACCTCACACCAAATATGGTTGCATAGATCTTAGGGAATACGGAGATAGGAAACACTTAATCGGAAGGGAAAGGGGACACTCCACTATCTCATGACTCACCCTCTCAACCCTCTTCAATCTCATATGTTCTAACCCTAATGGAGACCTCTCTCTCACCAAGGCAACAAATCAAGCATACCAAACAACCATACGAATCAATAAAGCATGCAAGCAATGATAAAACAAGATTGAAACTCAAATAAACTCGGATTTAAAAGAAAGCATAAAGAAAGTCAATACATGAATCGAAACCTAGGGTTCACATGCCCAAGTATCTACTAGGGCTTAGCCCTCCATGGGGCTTATTACAAAGAAAAACATAACACAATGAAAAGCAATGTAAACCATGGAAATAAACCCCCTTGAATTCGTGATGATGGCCTTGATGGGTCGCTCAACGTCTTGAAGGATCCTTCTCCGAAGCTAGGTTGCCAATGACTCCCTCGATGCTATGACGGAGGAAAGAACTATCAAAGTTGGTGAAGAACGGTCCTCCAATTCGGCAAAGACCTCCTCCTCAAACCCTAGCCGCTTCCTCTCTCAAAAGGCACACCAAAGATATCAAAAGAATCGACGAAACGGCCTATTTATAAGTCTGAATCGCGCCAGTCACGTGTCTTCACGCGACCGCGTGAGATCCCACGCGATCGCGTGGGCTGCAGAATTTCCACGCGGTCGCGTGGGATTTTTGACGCGGTCGCGTGAACAGTAATTCTGCTACAGTACTGCTACAGTGAAATAAACATTGTTTTGCTACAGTACTCTTCATAATTATGCTCCAAACTCTCTCATATTGAGGCCACATGGTCGGGCACACGTCCATGTGGTGAGTTATAAGACTTCTCCTTCTTCGAATCATCATTTGAGAGCTTTAACTATCCTCACACAGGTTGGGACATGAAGGTGTGACTGCCTTTGTGCTCTTCCATCACATAAATCATCTTGAATTCTTCAGGAAGTTGGCACACACCCTCATGTGCGTGATCCCCTCTTGTGCCTTGACACTTGTGTTGTACAAAAGCTCCCAACAATACGTCTTTATAACCCATCTTTGCTTCCTTTTCCTTTTTTAACACTTCCACAACCTAATTGCATAAAAGAACACCAAAATACATTTTATGAGACATAATCAATGGTAAAATGATGCTCAATGTATGTAAAACAAGTAAGTAAAACATGTATACTCAAGCACTTATCACATACTCTTGGTGAACTTAAGACCGAGCACTTTTAATTGTTCTACCCAAGTACTTTCATGTTTTATTTTTGCTTGAGGACAAGCAAAAGCTTAAGTGTGGGGAAGTTTGATAAGTGCTCATGTTTAAGTAATACGAAGTATTATTTTCTTACTTTGAGCATTAATTTTCTCAGATTTTATCATTGATTTGTGGGTATTTGTGTTCTTTTGTGCATGTAGGGTTGTGGAGAAGAGTTAGTGAAAAAAGAACAAAATTAGGTCATGACCTCATTTGTTGAGGAGTTTCTTGGACCAAGCAACGGTCAAGGCACGGGTTCTAGACTTGTGGGTGTGTGCCAACCTCCAATGTGCTCAAATGGCTCTATGATTTGGAGGGGCACAAAGGCAGTCACACTCATAAAGTCTAGCCCGTGTAACATTGAAGAACCTCATCAATAAGGAGAAAAGAAGAAAAGACATGATCTGCCGTTGGTTGTGTGCCCAATGCAACGGCTTTGATGAAGAACATGAAGTCGGGAACAACTTGGCGTAAGCACAATAGCAATTATCGTAACAAATTGATTTCCAAAAAATCTACTCAGGCGTATGGATGCCCGATTTCAGCCTTTAAATACCGCGACTCAGATTTATTTTGGAGACTTTTTGACCTATTTTTTTGCCAAACTTTTGGATAGCTCACGGCTAGTGTTTAGAGAGGATTTTGGAGTGCTTTTGGAGTGTTCTACGGCATCAACATTGGCATCCTTTGGAATATAGCTACTTGGGGAGTTTTTGTTGGCATCGATTCGGTAAGGCATGCCCTAGGCTTGACAAGGGATTTGGTGAAGAATACAGATAGGCTAAATAAGACCACCGCCACACGTATCAAGGGGGTTTTATTCATGTTTGCTATGTTTTTTGTTACATATACTTTGATGATTTTGTATAGCTCTGTGGTGTCTCAGTCCTCTTTGCCCTTGGTTGTTGTTTTGGTTGTCTTAGATGTTGTGGTCATTTCCCCATTGAGTTTTCTTTGAATCTTTTTGTCGAGTCTTTGGAGATGTTTGTCAGGTGTTTGAGAGTGTTTTGGAGAAGTTGTGAGGGTGAGTGGGCTGTGCACAGGCCGCACAAAGTTGTGCGGGCTGTGCACAGGCCGTACGGCCTCTCCTGGGGGCTGTATAGCCTCTGTACCGGGCTGCACAGAGGCGGCACACCCCAGGCAGAGGGGTGTGCGGCTGGTGTGCGGAGCCGCACACAGCCAGCACACCGACCCGTTTTGCTTATAAAAGTCTCGTTTTGGCTTCATTTTACCTCATTCTTTATCCCTAAAGCCCCTTATCCCTTCCTCCTCTCTTCCTCTACTTTTATTCAGAGTTTAGGGCTTGTTTTTGAGGAGATTTTGGGCTGGTTTGTACAACTTGCGAATCAATCCCTTGTTTCTTCAAATTAAGTTTTTCTTCATTCCTTCCTTCTCCTTTGCTTGGTTGAATGAGGCTAAGGTTTGTTAGTTGGTTTATTTTGGAGCTTAAGCCTTGTTCTCCTCCTTGTTCTTTGTAGTGAAGCTTGAGAATCCCCTTCATCCTTCCTTGTGAAGATCTCCTTGGAGTTTTGAGAAGCTTGGAGGTATGGTTCTTCCCCTTCTTCTTCTTCCCTTCTCTCTTATGGTTCTTCTTGAGTTCTTGGTGAGAATCCTTAGTGAGTAGTTGTTATTGAGTTTAGATTCTTGATTGGTTGCATTCCACTTGGTTTGATGAAGTATTGAGAGAGATCTTTCATTCCTAGGTTAGAGTTACTATAGCTCCGTTGAGCTTTCCTTATGCTCTTGGTTTCCTTGGTTTAGAGAGGAGCTTAAACCCTTAGAGTTGGTTTAGTACCTTGAGTTGTGAGTGGAGAAACCTTAGAGTTCATTAGTCTTGTTTGGTAGAAGAACTTAGGGTTCTTGCTTGACTTTTGTCCTAACAATTTATTGGTGTTTCTTGTGCTTTCTCAATAAGGAAAAGCTTTGGATTGAATGAAAGAGCTTGTCGAGGACTAGCGTTCAAGGGATCATAGTCGTCAAAGTTGTGAGTGGGATTAATAAGCATAATCCTATCCGAAGAATACCTATGTACGTATATATATTTATCGTTGTGCATTATGAGGCTTGATTAGGGCTCTAGATGTTTTATGCTTCGATTTAAGATTTAAACTTGATTTTGGAATGAGATATATATCTATATATGCATGTATATTTCTTACTTGAAAGTATTACAGTTCAAAGGAATGGTTATTTGAGTTGTTATGTGATTAGGAATTTGTAAGTGAAGATTAGGTATTCGATGGGTTATAGATTGTATTATTTCACTAACCTTTGCCATAATTGGTTTAGTTTCACCTAAGTGATAGCCTGCATTACTAGTGGCTTCTGAAATGTGTTTTTGGGTAGTTTGGAGTCATAATTAAATTGTGACCTGGTTCATCTCCTAAGTATTATTTAAGTATTTATATATGTTGTTATGATTTGAAGTCCTATGTTTTGAAGTATACGTTTCAAATTTTGTATTCTTATGAGATTTGAGATGTTTGATTTGATGACCAAAAAGGCATATTTGAATCGTGGTTAAGTTTATTTGCAAAGTTTGCCAAATGTTGTATTTCAGTTTCGAAAGCTTTTTTATGACTTCATGGTTTCCAAAATTGAAGGTTTGAGACTTTTGTTATCGTATCCAAATGGATTCATGTAACCTATTTATGTTACACATTTGTGTTATTGCCAAGGCTATGATTGGAGCAAGTGCTTAAGGAATCCTGTTTAGTTTTAAATGTTGTTTATTTGAGCAAAGGCATGTGAAAACAAGTTGATTTTGATGGTATTAATGCAATGCACCAAGTGTATATTTGAAAGACATCTTTACATGATATTTTTAATGAAAATGGTTTCATTATTATTGATATGATCAAATTGATCACTCTTGGAGTGAGAATTGCCATTGTGAACACTTACTGTCTCTTATTGAGAATTATGCTATCATGATGTTTATATTGAGCCTATAGGCTGAGTTATTGGTTAAATTCTTTGTTGGTGACATGGGAGCCAAGCTCCACTACTTACTCTAGTACTTACTGTGCCTCCGTGCTGAGCATTTGTTGCCTTCTTGTTTCCTTGTATCACTTTTATTCGTGTATGTTATTTTTGGATCATGCATATGTTATTTGAGTCTTGGATCCACTAGTATGTCGAGAATTCTATTGCATGGTGTTGTACTTAAACCACTCTTAAACTGGTGTGTATCAGCATTTGCTATTATTGTCAGTGTCCTCTATCTTCTATCCTTATTGTTGATGTCATCATTGTTGTTATTGTTGTTGTTGTTATTGTTATTAGTTCTACTACTCCCATTGGGAATGGTTGTTTTTGGAACTGGGTATTTGCATTAATATTGTTGATTCCAGGTTTGTTATTCAGCCTTGCGCTGTCTTGAGGGTTGAGTGGCGAAGTATCCCTCCTCGAGATTGTCGCGGCGGTTGTCGCATCCTGCAGACCTGCGGGTCGGGGCGTGACAAGCTCCATGGAGAGCTAAACCCCTAGTTGGTATTCGGACTTGTAAACCCTAGGATAACATTATTTCTGTGACTTTTATTATGCTTTCTTAATTGATGCTTTTAATTGACTTACAATCTTGCATGATAATTGTATTGATTTTCCCTTAACCATGACACTATGGTTGATAATCATCTAGGTTATCCTTTGAAGGTGTGTGACACGACCCCTTGCGTGTATCCCGTAAGTGCACGGGCTTGTCGAAGTAATAAAATTACCCTGGTGAGTGGCTAGTTGAATCCACAGGGAATAGGGATTTAAAACACAAGATTTGGCTATTTAGTTGTGCGGTGTAAGAAAAGTGATAATAGAAATGATGAGTGAATTATGGAAACAATTAGAATAAAAGGCAAGAAATTAAATAGAAAGATGGAAGAGAAGAACGTGCAAGTACATGTGAAAGGAGAAAGACTAGTAATGGATGAAATAGGGTATCCTGACAAACTACCTCTAGGACTTATGCTTCTAGTGCAAGACTATGCTATTATACTTTCCTATTGATGTTAATTGAGTCGAGGACATCCTTAAACTCACGGTCCCAAACCTAAGGTCAACCGTGGTTAACCCCAACACTATGCCCCGGCATTAGGATTCACGTCAACCCTTCACTCTGTCGCTCACGCAACTAAGCCCAGGGGAGTATATCTACCTAAGCCTAATAATACGTGGGATTATTTTAAGCTCTAGGGATTCCTAGAGATTAAACCTGTTCCTATGCGTAGTTCTAACCTTTTGGTCCAGGTGGAAGAACCCTAGTCTAGATTAAGCGCCAGTGCTTAGGATTCACGTCAACCTTTCAGTCTGTTGCTTGTGCAAGTAAGCCCCAAGGGAGTTTAACTACCTAGCACTTCACTCTATCTCGACCGCTAAGAAATCAAGGAAAACGGAGGTAGGGAGAAATCACACCGGAGGGGAAAGGGGACGCTTCGCTACCTCACAACTCACCCTCTCAACCCTCTTCAATCTTAAGTAGTCTAATCCTATAAGAGTTGTCACACCTCCAAAGGATAACCTAGATTGTTCTCAACCCTAGTGTCACGGCTAAGGGAAAACAATTGCAAGAGATAATTAAAATTGAAACTCAAACTTATTCATCAATAATGCCAAAACATAATAGCAATGTCATAGTAAAATAATAATCCTTGGGTTTACAAGTCCGAATACCCACGAGAGGTTTAGCTCCTCATGGAGCTATACATGTTCATCAAAATATAAAAGAAAACACAAATTAAAGACATTGATGATAACCGCCTTGCGTATGGTGTGGCCGTGGTCTTGTGCGGCCGCCAAACATCGATGACGATGCCGATGACGCGCTCCAAACCACAACGAAGTCCTCTCCAAAACCTAGCCGCACTCTCCAAAAGTTGGGGAGAAAGTTAGGCTGAAAGATATCTCAAAAGTTTCCAAAATTGGCCATTTATAATGTTGAGTCGCTGCTTTAAAATTGGGCTTATTGGGACTAAAGTGAATAGTAGCTTGCTACAGAAACTCACCGAAACACTCCCGAATCCGTTGTTCTTCATCGAGGCTGTTGATTTGGGCACAAAATCAATGGTAGATTGTGCCGATTGCTTCAAGTTTTCTTCTTGGTGAAGTTCTCCTACGCTACATGATCAACCCGCAAGTGCACGGGGTCGTCAAGTAATACCCCTCACGCATGCGCGAGGGGGTCGTATTCCCAAGGGCCCGAGAATCTACCCTTACTTCCTCTTCGTATGATTGTTTGGCCGATCAAGTCGAGTGTTGTGCAAAAGAAATTAAAAAGATGATTAGCATGCAAATAAAATGCTCTAAAGTGGGGGCAATAATCGAGGGTTAAAACAATGTAAAGAGAGGGTCACGGATGAGGATTACCAAGGGGGCTACTAAAGTGCAGGGGTTGCCTTAACTAGCACGCAAATGTGTAGTTTGGACCGAGAAACCCGAAGTTAGACCAACCCGATGGTCACGGAAATTGGTCCCTAATCCGGTGCAAGTATCGAGTACGGAATTCCTTCCGCTCGAATCCTCACACGATTGCAAAGGGAGCAAAAGTTTTCTCAAGTCAGGGAGAAGACACAATCTGGGTCAACCCTAACAATTGGAGGGGTATAAATACCCGATGGTCACGGCGTATTCATACATGTATCCCTACCAAGCTTGGTGAGCCTAATACTAGGGCAATGGTCATGCTTCCTAGCATTTTCTAAACATTGATACACGGAGTTCTCATGCATACCAAGCATTCAAATACACCAAACAAGGTTCACGAACAAGTCCCAAATTCTATAAATCAAGTCAAGCAAGCATCCTACACAAGTTCACCCCCAAGGTTCACCTACATCCGGTGACCTTGGGGTTTAGTTGCCCATGAATACAAAATACACAAGATAATATATAGAAACAACCAAATACAAAGACAAGAACACCCCCTCAAAAGGTAGAGGCCGAATGACATTCCAAAGACGCCACCAAAGAGGTGGCTTGCCTTGTCGATTCTCCTCTCAACTATGGATCAAGAAGGTGGATCTCGTCGTATGTCACTCTCCTTGTGGTTCTCTCCCCGGAAATGGCCTCCGACGGTAGCTCCTAGCTCTGATTTGAAGGTGGTGGCAAGTATGCTCAAGACCTAGGGCTTCCTCCTTTTTAAAAAAATGAACTCTCCCCTTTAAAAACCCAATTCCAGCAACTTATGCGAGCTGGTATACGGGCCGATATACGGTACTGTAGCACCCCGAGTTTCGTGTAAGTTGCTGCAGTATCCTTCTACAGTAACTCTGCTACAAGAGCTGTATGCGGGTAGTCCAGCGCCCGTATGGGTGCCCGTATGAAATTCTAGACTTAGCCGTTTCACCAAAATTCTCGTGCTACAGTGCCGCTACAGTACCATAGACTCGGAAATGGTGTTTTCTTCGCCGATTTATCCTAGAATTTTGTTGTCGAGCTTCCCACGGTATCTTTTGTACCTGTAACATGAAATAAACCAATTTAAACCGAAAATGGGCATCCACACATATAAAAATACTCAAAAAATATGCAAACATACATAAATAATACGTACAGTTACGCGTTTATCAAACATCCCCACACCTAAGCGTTTACTTGTCCCCAAGCAAACAGACATGAAGAACAGGGGAACAACAGATAAACGACTAACTGTACGATCTCAAGCTCAACAGTAGAGGACCCCACTAGCACAGATAGAAGGAAGGACAGACAATGAGTTGTTCTGTTGGCGACTGGGTATGGATGGTCCTGTTTCATCTAAAGTGCACTGGTGAGTGTGTGCTTACTTTCAACCTCATCCTCCGTACCACTCACTCCACATACAATGAAAATGGCATTAATCTGTTAAAGACACCCTCAATACCCAGTTACGAATCCCTCGGCTCCTGAATGGAACTTTGGCTCTTAAGTAGTTGTGTAATAGGTTCCAAGGGATACAGATAAGATATTTTATTCTGTATTTAAATATTTACATAGTTTTTTTTTTAAGTCCGACTAACGTAGACTGCACAAAAATCTTTCAGATGGATGCACATGCTGGCCAGGCACAAGAGCCACCCATCCTACTTGATTACAGTCCACATAGACGCATTCATGCTGTACTAGCAGAGGAATACTGTCATAGACTTCACTTTTTTTTTTTTACATATATACAAAGTATCTCGTATCCCCTGGTATAAAACCTGTTAAACAAACTCCCTTGAGGCCAAAGAACAACAAAGAACCTCAAAGGCTCTTAAAAAGGTATTGAAAGTAGACTTTAGCAATTTAATGCTGGAAACATTGCAATGGGTTATTTGGAGTGTATGAGATGGACGTAAATGTTCAAAAGTCTATCGGTGCACTACAGATAAAGTAGGACCTCATGTAAGTATAGTGAAGAAATACAACTCATAATTGTCGAACCTTCATGCTAGGAAGTCCTAAACTAGGCGTCATTGCTAGCATAGGTAAAACAAGCATGCAAATAACTCCATCCCCACACCTAGAATCGTACATTGTCCCTAATGTACATGAATCAGCAGAACATGGTGATATGTATGCAATAAAAAATAAGGAGATGAAGCAAGGAGACTTCCCCAATTGGTTGATGCAGTGAATCCAAGGTGAACACAGACAGGGGTAAATCACTAGGGTCATGGAGTGTGAAGCATCGTCAACAATCAGTCCTGAAAGCAACAGGAAATGCATCATAACTCGATAAATAAATAAGGAGGGCGAACAAATAAGATCCAAACTACATAAATAAAAAGAAATAGTTTAGTAGGGCCGAAACCCTAACTAACTAGACGATACAACATATACCAAAATAAGTCTAAGTGCGCAAAAACAAAATACAAACAACATGAAAAGTAAAAACTGAAAGTCGGTGTCATGAGTCTAATGATCCGGTGGAGGTGGTGAGGCCATGCGCGTGGTCGTGGCTGATGAAGTACCGGCGGACGAAGATGAGCTACGCAGGACTGTGAGGATCTCAGCAACGCAGCTCTCAATACGGCTCTGTCCCCTCTCTAGTTTCTGAAGCTGCTGCTGAACCTCGAGGCGAAACTCCGCGAACCTAACCTCAAGAGAAGATGTACTAGCTCTAGTGTCGGGCTCAGGTTCGGGAGTAGACTCCGACTCAGAGTCAGATCCTGCCTCAGAATCCTGCGGGGTCTCAGGGTCTCGTGATGTTCCTTCTGCCTGGCGCTTGAGCTGATTTGTGGTCCCTGATCTCACAACCATACCCATAGCAAGTAAAGTCGTCAGTCCAAGCAGGGCGACAGTCCCCACAACACGCATGCCCCGCGTGAGCTCAATCAAACCAAGGCCCCTGATCAGACGTGTAACGTATGGGCCGGCAAAAATCATCCCAAGGCGGGTCAAGGTCCCCTGGTGGGTAAAAAAGTCAGCAAGAAGGTAGCCCAGGTGTATGGGGTAACGCTTGATGATGCTGTAGAGCATAAGCAAGTCGGTACGAGTAACTACCCCTGTAGAATCAGCTCGACTGCACACACTCCTGGATAGCAAAGCCTGAATGTATCTGTGAGTAGGCTCCGCCATCGTGGAAGCCTTCATGGATGATGTGCAAGCGATGGACTTCCAGAAGGATCTATGCATGGTTGGGTGCGGAAAATCTCGCAGCAAATTTTTGAACTCCGAAGTGTGAATGTCATCATCCGTGTAAAGTCCAAGATAAAAAGCCAACTTGTCTTGAGACATCTTATGCTTCTTGCCGAATGCCCTGAATGATACATAGGCAGTCTGTCGGGTGTAGGGGTGCAGACAATATGCCTCAATCAAGCTAAGGACCTCCAATGTAATCTCCTTGTAAGTGGGTTCATCAATCTCAAAAATCTTATCCCAATCACCAAGCGAAATGTACTCCCGGATGGCATGATCAAGGTTCAAAACCCTCAAAGTCTCCCAATCTATCTTGCAGTCAACGCCGAACTTTTTCCTTGACAAAAGGCATAACGGGCCTTGTGGGTCTCGTCGGTGAACCTTGGCTCATGGGCGGGCGGCGGAGAGCTCCTCCGGGGTCACTTTGAGGCCACATGTTTGGTCGGCATCCCTACAAGACCATACAAGCTTCATCAAACCAAAAATATATGAAAAGAATACTCAATGGAATTAATGGGCTGAAATCTAAGTGTTGCTACAGTAATTTAGGGAAAATTTTTCAAGAGTTTCTTCTTGTAAAAGTAGCAAACAAATTTTACAAACCTTCAAATTCAGCACATTGATTCACAAGAGTCATTCACAACCACATTCCCAAGGAAATCAGCCCATAAACACAAAGAAAAGCCCTAGAAATGGAGAGATATGGTTCAATCTAGGGCACCCAAATGAAGATGAAGTGGAATCCGGCTAAAAACTCAATAAAGATTCGCAAATCTTCCAAAAACTTGATCTCTAGGATGAGGAGAGTCTTCTTGTGCAAAAAAAATGAAGAGAAATGATGGAGAAATGAGGAGGAGAAGGAAAGAAAATGATGAGAGGATGAGTGAATAGTGCACAAAAATTGAGTTGAAGGGCTTTTAACCAAATCAGCCAACCATACCGGCACTGTAGCACCCGCATGGTTGCCCGCATAAGTTGCTGGAAACACTCTGCGCGGCCATGCCGGTAGGCATACGGTCACTGTAGCACCCGCATGACTTGCTGGATTTTTCATATGGGCAGTCATATGCTCAAGAAACGGCCGGTTTTCAGAATTTTCATCAAGGACTCATCCAAACACCCTAAAAACTCATGAAAAACAGAGCCAAAACCACTAACAACCATTCAAAACATGGAATTTGATACAACACAATGAATTAAAAAAATTAAGAAAGATGGCTAAACAACCACAAACACACATTTAAAAAAGCAAAGAACAACAAGCACTAACACTTCAAAAATACGAAAAACACGCAAACACACAAACTAGAAATATGAAAATGAACTTGCAAGGAATTCAAATGCTTGGGTTGCCTCCCAAGGAGCGTTTATTTAACGTCTTTAGCTCGACGTCTCTTACCTTAAGATCATGGTGGGTCAAAGTGGGTTGAATTACCTCCATTCTTTTGTGAAATGTTGTTACCGGAGAAATTCATGGAGAGGCATGAAAAGATCTTGAACTTCCTTTGATTCTCCATGAGTATGTCATCTACATCCATGGGTGGCGATGATACAACCTTCACAACTTTTGTAGGCCTTTCCTTTATCCTCCTCCACATCTTCTTCAAAGCTTTCTTTTCTTGGTCATGAGGCGGAGATCGAACCATCACTTGTGCAATTTGTTGCATTGTTATAGGTGTGGCATCACTTTTTTCAATCTCTTCGTCATCTAACTCCCTCAAAATCTCATCCAACGGATTTAAGGCTAGAACTTCCTGCACACAATTGGAAACAATGACATCAGTTATATCGGTATAATACAAACTATCATCATGATCGAGTGTGTGCCGCATTGCTTAAGGAAGAGTAAAGACAACTTGTTCATCACCAACTCTTAATGTCATCTTTCCACCCTTGACATCAATCAATGCACCCGAAGTGTTTAGGAACGGCCGACCGAGAATGATGGGGACCTCAACATCATCATCAACATCTAGAATCACAAAGTTAACGGGGATGATAAGTTTGTCAACCCTTACAAGGACATCTTCAACAACACCCCTTGGTTTCCGCATAGAACGGTTGGCAAGTTGTAGGGTCATTCGTGTAGGCCTTAAATCCTCCAATCCTAGTTTCAAAAATAACTTGTACGGCATCACATTAATGCTTGCTCCCGAGTCGGCTAAAGCATTCTCATGTATTCCTTCACCAAGTATACACGGGATGATGAAACTGCCGGGATCATTGAGTTTCTTGGGCAACTTCTTTTGAATTTAAGCAGAGCAATTCCCCGATAATGTCACCGAGTCCACATCCTCTAGTTTTCTTTTGTTCGTGATAAGGTCTTTCATGAACTTGGCATACTTGGGCATTTGTGAAAGGGCCTCAACCAATGGAATATTAATGTGGAGTTGCTTGAATATGTTCAAAAACTTTTTAAATTGAGCATCCTCCTTGTCTTGTTTCAATCTTGTCGGGTAAGGCACCACGGGCTTGTACTCGTTCACTACATTCCTTTTCATTGTCCTTACATTCCTTCTTGTTCAAATGAGGGTCTTCCTGATCGGCTACCCTATCATTAGAAGCACTTGGACTCGTTTCGGCCTTTGCTTCCAATTGTTTTCCACTCCTCAGTGTAACAGCTTTCAAGTGTTCCCTCAGGTTGCTTTCGGTGTTGCTTGGCAAGCTACCCGAAGGACGATCAGAATGTGCTCGAGCAAGCTGTCCCACTTGGTTCTCAAGGGATTGTATGGATGCTTGAACATTCCTCAACACAGTACCGAACTCATCCAATCTTTTCTCGACACCTTAAAACCGTGCTTCGGTATTAATCATGAATTTAGCCAAAATATCCTTTGTGGTATACTTCCTCTCTTGTTGAGGAAGTGCCTGGTACTGACTTCCTTGGAGTGGTGGAGTTCTCTGTTGCGCTTGTCCCTGACTCCATGATAAGTTTGGATGGCCCCTCCATCCTGAGTTGTAAGTGTTGCCATATTGGTTCCCAATTCCTCTAGGTCCACCACCAACGTAGTCAACATTTTACACAGGTGCCGAGGGAGCAATGAATATAGGGCATTGAGAAGTTGCATGCCCGGTACACAAGTGTCACAAGACATCACTGCCTTAGGAGTGGAGCTAGAACCAAGCATCAACTATTCAACCTTCTGCGCTAATGAACTGACTAGGGCATTGTTGTCTGAGACATTCTTCATTAAGGCTTCGACCTTAGTAGTCAACGCAGTATTTTCATTCACCTCATACAGGCCTGCAGCCTTTGGTGATTTCTGTCGAGTACTCCAGTGACACTCATTACTAGCCATATTTTCAATAAGAGCTTCAGCATCCTCTTGTAACTTTGCACTTAGAGATCCTCCTGCTGCAGCATCAATTAATTGTCTCGTTGCGTAGTTTAACCCATTACAGAACATTTGCACTCTCATCCATGCAGGGAACCGGTGGTGAGGACACTTACGCAAGAGATCTTTGAACCGTTCGTGGGCCTCGAAAAGTGTTTCTGAATCCCCCTGCCTAAAAGATGAAATCTCTTGCCTTAGTCGTGCAGCCTTGCTTGGAGGGAAATAACAGGCAAGGAACTTCTCTACCATCTCCTTCCGTGTAGTGATCGATCCAGGGGCGAAAGAAGTGAACCAACGATATGCTGCTCCTCTCAAACTGAACGGGAATAACCTCAATCTTATGGTGTCGTCGGACACTGAATTAATCTTGAAAGTGGAGCATATTTGGAGGAAGCGGGACAGGTGGGCATGTGGGTCTTCATCGGCCAACCCATCGAACTGGACTGAATTTTGAATCATTCCTATTGTGCTCGCCTTGATTTCAAAATTATTAGTTGCCACAGTTGGGGCTTGCACACTGAACTCCTCACCGGTGAATTGGGGCCTCTCGTAATCGGACAATGTTCTTCTTGGTTCGGCCATGACGGAGGGTTCACTAGACTCAACCCGAATTTCTTGTTGCCTTGAACTTTCCGTTGCTTCTCTCAGTAGTTGATGCAAGGTTCGTTCGATTTCGTCGTCGGGTTCAACTAAATTTGCTTGATTTGCTCGTGTGATAAGATGGGTACCTCGCAAGATAACAAGAGCCAAAACTTAGAAATTGAAGAAAACAAGGAAATGAAAATGCAAAAGGAAGAATGGCGGAATATATACAATGATGAAAACCCCGAAACAAAAAAATAGCTAAATCAACCAACTCTAAGTTTTCCGGATATCTCTCGTGGGTCCCTGGCAACGGCGCCAAAAACTTGGTGATCGACTCGCAAGTGCACGGGGTCGTCAAGTAATACCACTCACACACGCGCGAGGGGGTCGTATTCCCAAGGCCCCGAGAATCTACCCTTACTTCATCTTCGTATAATTGTTTGGCCGATCAAGTAGAGTGTTGTGCAAAAGAAATTAAAAAGATGATTAACATGCAAATAAAATGCTCTAAAGTGGGGGCAATAATTGAGGGGTAAAACAATGTAAAGAGAGGGTCACGGATGAGGATTACCAAGGGGGATACTAAAGTGCAGGGGTTGCCTTAACTAGCACGCAAATGTGTAGTTTGGACCGAGAAACCCGAAGTTAGACCAACCCGATGGTCACGGAAATTGGTCCCTAATCCGGTGCAAGTATCGAGTACGGAATTCCTTCCGCTCGAATCCTCACACGATTGCAAAGGGAGCAAAAGTTTTCTCAAGTCAGGGAGAAGACACAATCTAGGTCAACCCTAACAATTGGAGGGGTATAAATACCCGATGGTCACGGCGTATTCATACATGTATCCCTACCAAGCTTGGTGAGCCTAATACTAGGGCAATGGTCATTGATAAGTGCTTGAGTATACATGTTTTACTTACCTGTTTTATATGCATTGAGCATCATTTCACCATGGATTATGTCTCATAAAGTGTATTTTGGTGTTCTTTTATGCAATTAGGTTGTGAAAGTGTTAAAGAAGGAAAAGGAAGCAAAGATGGGTTATAAAGATATATTGTTGGGAACTTTTGTACAACACAAGTGTCAAGGCACAAGAGGGGGTCATGCACATGAGGGTGTGTGCCAATTTCCTGAAGGATTCAAGATGATTTATGTGATGGAAGGGCACAAAGGCAGTCATACCTTCATGTCCCAACTTGTGTGAAGATAGTTAAAGCTCTCAAATGATGATTCGAAGGAGGAGAAGTCTTATAACTCACTACATGGACGTGTGCCCGACCATGTAGCCTGAAGATGAGAGAGTTTGAATCGCGTTTATGAAGAGTACTGTAGCAAAAATTGTTCATTTCACTGTAGCAGAAATTACTGTTCACGCGACCGCGTCAAAATCCCACGCGACCGGGTGGGATCTCACGTGGTCACATGAAGACACGTGACTGGCACGTTTTCAGATTTATAAATACCCCGATTTGCCGATTTTTGGAGGACTTTTTGCACACGTTTGAAGGCAAAAGCGGCTAGGGTTTCAAGGAGGAGGTCTTTGGCGATATTGGGAGTCGTTCTTCACCAACTTCGATAGATCTTTCGACGAGATAGCATCGGGGAGGCATTGGCGACCTAGCTTCGGAGAAGGTTCCTTCGAGACGTTGAACGATTCATCAAGGCCATCATCACGAATTGAAGGGGGTTTACTTTCATGGATTACATTGCTTTTTACTTTATTATCTTTTGCTTTGTAATAAGCCCCATGGAGGGCTAAACCCTAGTAGATACTTGGGCATGTGAACCCTAGGTTTCAATTCATGTATTGACTTTCTTATTGCTTTCTTTTAATTCTAAGTTAATTTGAGTTTTAATCTTGTTTAATCATTGCTTGCATGCCTTATTGATTCGTATGGTTGTTTGGTATGCTTGATTTGTTTCCTTGGTGAGAGAGAGGTCTCAATTAGGGATTAGAACATACAAGGTTAAAGAGGGTTGAGAGGGTGAGTCTTGAGATAGAGGAGTGTCCCCTTTCCCTTCCGATTGAGTGTTTCCTATCTCCGTATTCCCTAAGTTTTATGCAACCATATGGGGTGTGAGGCGTGAGATTGATAGATTTCTTCGCCGGGACCTTTGTAGGGGGTTAGGGATCTTTCTCCTAGAAGTAGGGTTAGATCTAATTTTAAGAATCGGTTTCACTCTTAGGTATCCCTAAAACTCATTGCGGTCATATGGGGTGTGAGGTGTTCAGATTGAGCGATTTCTCCGCTGGGACCTTGTAGGGGACAAGTATCGGTGGCCTGGAAGCAAGGATCGATTGTTCATGGATTACCTCGACTCATAGAACTCGGTTGAGAAGCATTTAGTTGGTCTTGCACTTCATGATAGAGCCTAGGGGGATCATTGCCCGGGTATCTCATCTTCATTGATAGAGATCTCCTTTACCTTTCCCTTTTACTTGCTTTCTTTCTTGCGATTCTCTTATTTTACACATTACATCAATTGCTTCATATTATTGATTCGACTAGATAACTAAGAATCAGTCATTACTAGTACTTCTGTTTGATAAGTGCTTGTGTTATAGTATCGCGAAGCGCTATTATCTTACATTAAGCATACCTTTTATCAGGTTTTATCACTAAATGTGTGCATTTGTGTTCTCTTGTGCATTGAAGGTATTGTGGAGCCTAACTGGAGAAGAAGAATGAAATTAGGTCGCGTTCGCCAATGTTGGGATGTTCTCGGACCAAGCAAGGAATGAAGCACGTATTTGGACTTGTGGATGTGTGCCAACCTCCTTTGGAGGGGCACAAAGGCAGTGACATTCACAACAAGTCCAATCCGTGTTACTTAGGAGAATTTCGCGAAAGAAGAAGACTTGAAGCAATCGACGCGACCTACCGTTGCTTTGTGTGCCCAAGTAATGGCCTCGATGAAGAACAATGAACCCGGGAGGTGTTTCGGCAAGTTACAATCCTATTCAGCTGAAGATTAGAGTTCCAGAGAGGTCACACGGGCGTGTGGAAATTCCACACGGCCGTGTGAACCAGTTTCCAGCCAGACAGAGAAGTCACACGGGCGTGTGGAAATTCCACACGGCCGTGTGTTTGTGCAATTTTAGCCATCCAGTGAAGACACACGGGCGTGTGGAAATTCCACACGGCCATGTGAAATTAATTTTTCAACCGAGACAGAAGCTTCACACGGGCGTGTGGAAATTCCACACGGCCGTGTGAAGCCCCCGATAAGTCTAATTTTAAAGCCGCGATTCAACATTATAAAAGGGGATTTTTGCAACCTTTTGAGGCATCTTTTGACCTATCTTTTCCCCAACTTTCTGGAGTGCGGCTAGGGTTTCGGAGAGGATTTCGTGGAGGTTCTAGCACGTCGTCGGCATCGATTTCGAGGTTCGACGTTTGCACAAGACCACGGTCACACCAATTCGAGGGGGTTTTTCATTGATGTCTATGTTTTATGCTTTATTTCTCACATTGATGAACATGTATAGCTCTATGAGGAGCTAAATCCCTCGTGGGGTATTCGGACTTGTAAACTTTAGGGTTTCTTATGTTTCTTTGACATTGATTATTATGCTTTTCATCGTCGATGAATAAAATTGAGTTTTTAATCTTGATTATCCTTTCATATTGTTTTCCCTTAAACGTGACATTAGGGTTGAGAGCAATCTAGGCTTTCCTTTGGAGGTGTGACAACTCCTATAGGATTAGACTACTCAAGATTAAAGAGGGTTGAGAGGGAGAGTTGTGAGGTAGCAATGTACCCCTTTCCCCTTCGATGTGATTTCTCCCTACCTCTGATTCCTTGATTTAATAGCGGTCGAAATAGAGTGAAGAAATAGGTAGATAAACTCCGCTAGGGCTTAGTTACGCAAGTAATAGAGTGGAGGGTTGTAGTGAATCCTATTTGCTGGGGCTCAATCTAGACTAGGGTTCTTCCACCTGGACCAAAGGGTTAGAATTACGTATAGGAACAGGTCTAATCACTAGGAATCCCTAGAGCATAATGCAACTCCACATAGTGTGAGGTTTAGGCAGATGGACTGCCCTGGGGCTTAGTCATCTAGGTGACAGAGTGAAGGGTGTTGTGAATCCTAATACCGGGGCATAGTGTTGGAATTAGTCACGGTTGTCCTTAGGTTTGGGACCGTGAGTCTTAGGATATCCTCGACTCAGTTGACATCAATAGGAGAGTATAATATCATAGTCTTGCACTTGAAACATAGACCCTAGAGGTAGCTTGTCCGGATACCCCCCTTTTATTCATTGTTAGTCTTTCTCGATTTTCCTACTTGCACTTCTTTCTTCCATCTCTCTATTTAGTTTATTGCTTTGCATTATTTTCACTCATCAATCTTATTATCGATCTCCGTATTTTGCATAGCTTAATTAGTGAAACCTTATATTCTATCTCCCTATTCCCTGTGGATTCGACTACCTTCTCACCAAGGTAAATTTATTACTTCGACAAACCCGTGCACTTGCGGGATACACGCAAGGGGTCGTGTCAAGTTTTTGGCGCCGTTGCCGGGGACTAGGCGTTTTAGATATTTGCTTTTCACTATTTTAGCTATTCACTTCGCATTCTATTTCATATTTTCTTTACCTATCATTGTTCTTATTTTTCTTTTCTTTGTTTTCGGCTCCAGGTTATGACCCGTGGGAACCCTTCAATACTTGTTGAAGGAGACCCAGACATTGGAAGAAGAACACATCGTAAAGGGAAAGAACCTGCACAAGAAGCATCAAATCAAGCCGATATTGAGACAGAAGGGTCAGAGACAATGGCAGAACAGAACGAGCAGCAGCGAATGTTGTCCGATTTTGCTAGACCCGCAGTTATGGGGACCCAATCAAGCATCGTGAGGCCCCCAATTACAGCAATGAATTTCGAATTGAAGCCGTCGTTCATTCAGATGTTGCAACAGTCCGCACAGTTTAATGGTTTGGCCGATGAAGACCCTAATAGTCACATAGAAAATTTCTTGGAAGTGTGTGACATGTTGAAGATAAATGGAGTGACGGACGATGCAATTCGATTGAGAGCCTTCCCATTTTCATTGAAGGGAAAAGCAAGGCATTGGTTGCACTCATTACCGAGAGCCTCCATTACTACGTGGGAGGAAATGGCCGAGGCATTCTTGGCTAGATACTTTCCACCGGGAAAATCTGCAAGACTCCGGAATGAGATATCATCCTTTGTTCAGATAGAATTGGAGTCTCTATTCGAGACATGGGACAGGTTCAAAGAGCTCCTTCGCAAATGTCCGCAACATGGATTTCCTGAGTGAATGATTATTCACACATTTTACAACGGGTTGAATCCGAGTACAAAGCAACACTTAGATGCGGCGGCCGGAGGGACTCTTGGAAGCAAGACTCCCGTTGAAGCTAGGCACCTTGTAGAAGAAATGGCTATGAATAGCTATCAATGGAACTCAAGGGATAGAAAGAAGGTTGCCGGACTTCATGAAATTGATGCGGTTACATCCTTGGCGGCACAAGTCGAGTCATTGAGTAAGAAGTTAGACTCCCTAACTTCACCAAGAGTTGCGGCCATAACTACATGTAACGGTTGTGGAGGAGGACATGCTTCAAGTGATTGTCCTATTGCCATAGGAGGTACTAGTGCGGTGGAGCAAGCCAACTTTGTTGGAAACACGTATAGAGGACAAGGCCAAGGCAACCCGTATAGTGGTACATACAATCCGGGATGGAAGAACCATCCGAACTTCTCTTGGAGCAATCAAGGACAGTCACAACAGAACAAAAATAGTGCACCACCGGGATTTCAAAGTCAACAAGCTCCGAATTTAGAAAGCCGAGTGACCGGGTTGGAGGGAAAGATGACTGACCTAGAGAGAGCCCTCACACGGTTCGTTTCCTCTTCGGATGCAAGGTTCCAATTGGTGGAAGCTACTCTTCGCAATCACACCGCCTCCCTACACAACTTGGAGAACCAAGTAGGGCAAATTGCGAAGATTTTGGCGGAGAGACCTCAAGGTAGTTTGCCTAGCAATACGGAGACCAACCCAAGAGAACAACTAAAGGCAATTACCTTGAGAAGTGGTAAGGAGGTTGAGGGGCATCTCCCTCTTGAAAAGACTAAAGACTCACCCGAAGTTGTGGGAGTAGAGGATGGAGCACCAAAGGAGAAAGAGGTGGCACCCCCACCTTACAAGCCGAGAATTCCCTATCCTTCACGATTGAAGAATGACCAAGACAATGAGCAATACAAGAAATTTCTGGGTGTCTTCAAGCAATTGCACATCAACATCCCATTCGCGGAAGCATTAGCCCAAATGCCCAAGTACGCGAAGTTCTTAAAAGACCTCTTGACCAATAAGAGGAAGTTAGAGGAAAGTGCATCCGTCATCCTCGATGCAAACTATTCGGCAGTGCTACAGAAGAATATGCCAAGCAAGAGGAAGGACCCCGGAAGTTTTATCATACCGTGCAATATTGGTGATATGGGTGAGGAGATGGCACTAGCCGACTCGGGGGCAAGCATCAATGTCATGCCCTACACATTCTTCCAAAAGCTAGGCTTGGGCGAGCCTAGACCTACCCGGATGACACTTCAGCTTGCGGATAGATCGGTGAGGCATCCGAGGGGTATTGTTGAAGATGTGTTGGTGAAAGTGGATAAGTACATTTTCCCGGTCGACTTTGTAGTGCTCGATGTAGACGAGGATGTCGAGGTGCCGCTGATCCTTGGGAGGCAGTTCTTGCGCACTTCCAAGGCTTTGATAGACATGGACGGTGGAGAGCTCACACTTAGGGTTGGAGACGACAAGCTCACTTACCGCCTCGCCGAAGCCATGCGACATTCTCTTGATTTTGATGATGCTCTATATTATCTTGATGTCACTGATGATTGCATTGATGAATATATGCAGGATATGTTTAACCCGGATCCATATGAAGGGTGGCCAGACCAAGACATGGAGACTGAAGAGGAAGAAGTGCTCGCGCTTGGTTCAGTTGAAACAGACATCAAGAAGGAAAAGGAATTTAGGAAGAAAATCCTTCGGAGATTGAAGAGGTCGAGACGTCGCCACAAAAAGAACCCTAACAAGAAAAGGGATGAGCATTCACGGAGTAAGGGTGTTTCACCCGTGTGTGGTAACAAACTCGATAACTCTCCCTCTACCTTGCAACGATTATGCAATGCTTGTTTTCAAATTGTAGGGAAGAGGGCAAACTCCATTCATGAACCTCCGTAAGGTAAGACAGGTACATCAAGCTAAGTGACGTTAAACAAGCGCTTCTTGGGAGGCAACCCAAGCATTTTATAGTTTTCTAGTACTTAGTTTAAGTTCGGATTGAATAAAAGTCTTAGCAATGGTGTCCCAATTTTCATGTGCATATGCTGAGTTTTCATGTGGACTTTCGATTATTTACGTGTGCCTTAACGTTAATTGACGAAGTTTGAGTCGGTTGAGTGTGTTTTCTGTAGTTTCTGGTCGTATTTTTTATGTTGTACACAGGTTCTAAGTGTTCTAAAATCGTTTCTGAAATTGTCTGAAGAGCCTGTAAAATTTTTCTAAGTAAACCAGAGAAAACACACGGCCGTGTGGAATTTCCACACGGCCGTGTGTCACCATTCAGAACTCAACCAGAGAGGGCACAAGGGCGTGAACCTGCCCCTGTGAACACCCTCAGAAGGTGCACACGGCCGTGTGTTATTTCCACACGGCCGTGTGGAACCCTGCAGAACCCCAACTCTTTTTCCCGAGAGTCCACAGGGGCGTGTGTGTGCCCCTGTGAGTGCTACTGTGTCAAGGCACACGGCCGTGTGGAATTTTCACACGGCCGTGTGACAACTCTGCAGGAATTCCCTTTCATCCCGAGAAACCACAGGGGCGTGTGTGAGCCCTTGTGGGAGAACTTGTCAAGGCACACGGCCGTGTGGATTATTCACACGGCCGTGTGAAACACTTAGGTTTTTCTCGGGCGAGTCAGAGAGGCCACAGGGGCATGTGGGTACCCCTGTGGTTGGCCTTGTGTTCTTGGCCAGGTTGGGCACACGGCCGTGTGGAATTGTCACACGGCCGTGTGGGGTAGTTCAGAGAGTGACCAGAGTGCACACAGGGGCGTGTGTTGGCCCCTGTGAACCCTAATTTCCCAGGCACACGGCCGTGTGGATGGTTCACACGGCCGTGTAAATTCCCAGAATTTCAAAAGCCGCGCGTTTCTCATTTAGTTTTCAGTTGTGCCTATGAATGCTTTCACTCTAAACTCTCTTGGACTTTCTCCGTTACTCTCCTGACTTTCTCTGAGGATTTTTGGGGATCGTATTCGAGTTTTCCGGCCGTATTACTTTGTTTTTCATCTTCACCGCCGGTGAGACCTTCAGTTCCTTTTTCTTCGTCAATTCTTGATTCAATTCGTTCTTTTATACAATTTTGCTTGGTTTGAATGTTTACATTACATACGAGCATGCTTAGAATGAAATTAGAACGAATTTAGATGTAAATTGTGGATTTTTAGCCCCACGGCCGTGATGCTTTGGCCATCAGAAACTCCACACGGGCGTGTGGAATTAACACACGGCCGTGTGGATTTCTGCAGATTGGTTATTTTGAACTGTTTTTGATTGTTTTCTTTTCCAATCTTACAGGAATGTCTTCTAGACCCAGGAAATCGACAGGGAAGCGTCCCCGTGAGTCCACACCTCCTCCGGCAGAGACAGAGTTTAGTATAACCGAGCATCAGGTTCGGCTCAAGCGTTTATCAGGACTCCGTTTTGGACAGACGAGATATTTGGATTTGAGTATAGTGAGGAATATTCAGGGGGGAGACAGCGTCGCAGATGAGATTGGCGAGCTGCTCTCAGTCGGTAGCTGGGAGAGATTGATGGTTATCAGGGACTCGGTAATCCGATCGCTCACGCTGGAGGTACTATCTTCATTTGAGTTTGACCGAGGGTACGACAGTTTCACCGAGGATACGACTATTCAGTTCAGAGCCCTCGGTCGACATTTCACGCTGAGTATGACCCAGTTCTCGGTGCGGATGGGTCTATATGATGAGGCATACACTGAGACAGAGGAGTACTCATTGCTCCCCACAGACTACCCGGGTACCTTGACACCGCAGCAGGCGTATAGCAGACTTTGTGGTCAGGGTCAGTATGAGCCGGGTGTCTCCAAGGCTTCATGCCTTTCTCGACCATGCCTATAGATGTCTACACGCAGTTATGAGCAGATCTATTAGTGGCAGGGGAGACAGTACTGGTGTTTTGAGTCGCCAGGAGCTTCTCTACTTGTATTCGATGGTGGAGAGTGAGCCACTCCACCTGGGGCACATTGTGGCCGACTACATTCGCCATCAGGGCCAGTACCCCAGGGTAGGAGTTATCTTTGCAGCCCCCTACATCACCAGACTTATCATTGGCATGGGGCTCAGAGATGGAGTCAGGGAGCAGAGAAGACGAGTGTACCAGTTCCCCTGGGCACAAATACCTTGAGGATGATGGGTATGATCCGCAGAGGAGGATCAGGGACGTATACCTGGACCATACTCCAGACGGAGCAGACTCAGGGTACATAGGCAGCTTTAGAGCCACCCCCGACGGATGCATAGACCGAGGTACCCACCACCGCGCCGGAACCACCTCCGGTACGGATGTTTTCACCGTCTCGAGGCCAGGACAGACTAGAGCGCCTCGAGAGCGCAGTGGGGATCCTACAGACCGAGGTGGCCGAGGTTAGGGCCACACATATTACACAGCACCAGGAGGTGATGGCGCAGTTCCAGAGCTTGCGACAGGTCTTCGAGCAGATTGTCGCCTCCTCCTCCTTCAAGGTCCGACCTCGGGTTTCTCCTCCACCACCTTCTCCCCCGACTTCAGCCGATCCACCAGCAGATCCAGAGCCTCCAGCAGCACCAGAGGCCACCACTCAGGACACCGACGCTGAGGCGTCTTAGATTTTAGATTCTTTTCTTTTATTTGTCATGTCTGTATATCTTTACTTTATTTTGGACTTGTAGTACTCAGAAAGGATTCTCCTTCTGAGTATAGCTTTTATTTTGCTTTTTATTTTTGTCTCGAGTTGTATTCATTGCTTTACATTTTATATACTCGAGTTTTATTGAGCTTTACTGAACCCTCGTTTATGTGTGCGCAGATGGTCTTGGATGTAAGGATTTTGAGGAATAGTCATTCACACGGTCATGGGATCGTGTGTGCTCCATAAACCATTGAGACTCAACTCTCAATGACCTAGCTCCATCAAACGCAACACTTGGAGTTCAGGGGAGTAATGTTTCAATTGCCACTTCCACACTAATTGCTTTTATCGTTTTCACTTATTATTGTGCTTATATGCGTACATTGAGGACAATGTACATCTTAAGTGTGGGGGGGAGTTCACATTGCACACACCTTTACTTGTGCGTTCAATTGTTTATGCTAATGTAGCCTATGGCGGTTCACCTTAGTTGTAACGGTTGTATTCTCATAGTTTAGGAGAATTTTCAAATGTAGCCTATGGCGATTCACTTTAGTTGTAACGGTTGTATTTGATAAGTGCCAAAATACATCATGTTTTAGCGATGATGTTCTTGTACATTCATGCAACTTATGTGTATTTTCGATGAGTTTTTGCGCACTTGATGTTTTATTTTCATTTCAGGGTTTCGAGGACCAAGTGCGCAAGTTTCGACCGTATTCGTGTCATTCCGGGGAAGATTGAAGAAGAAACGAAGAGTTGGAGCACCCTGGAAGCCGACGCGCCGCACACGGACACATTTTCTCGGCCGTGTGCGGCCACTGTGCGGCCCGCACAGTGGCCGCACAAGGGAGACAAAGAGGTGTGCGGCCAGTGTGCGGCCCGCACACTGGCCGCACAGCACAGCCAGAAGGCTGTGCGGGCACTGTGCGGCCCGCACAGTGCCCGCACACCTTCGGGCTATATATGCTTGTTCTGAAGAGTTTTTGAGGGGATTTTTTGGGTTTTCATCCGGCCTCCACTTGTCCTAGACTTCATTTCACCATTTCTTGAGGGATTTTGGAGGGATTTTCGGCTAGATTCGAAGGAGAGAAGAAGGGGAAGACGTTGAGAAGCTTCATAGGGCTCGCCGGCGCGGATCCGACGAGCTACGCCATCAACCCTAGTCGACATCTTCGAGGTGGTTTTTCTTGTTTTTATTGGATGGAATTGTTGTATGATGAGCTCCTTAGTTTTGTGATGTTGAACTAAACCTCCCAAGGCCGCCGGGCTCCCAGTGAACCTTGGGAGGAGACTTTGTATGAATGACCTATATTTTGCTTTAAATGAATGTGTTAGTTTGATTGTTTGGTTTTAATTCATCATCATGTTGTTCATTCTACAATGGATGGATTCCGTAGAATTGATTTTGAATGATACTTGTTTGGCGGGATGCTAGCTTGTATTAGGTCCTTTGATGAGTTAAAGAGGGTAACATGTATTAATACACCGGAGGTTCCGGGTGTTAATAGCCTCCCGCGCGATTAGGGTTAATTTAGCCGAGAGCGTGCATTAGATTAACCCTAATCAAGACTCCTTGTTCTCATTGACATCGTAGGGGTATTTTCTGGATAGAGAAACCCGTACTGGATTAGGGCTACACTACGGAGGTTCCGGGGTAGTCGACATCCGAGTCTAGCGGACCGAAACCAAGCCAACCCTAGTTTTATAATTATCTTGGTCATTCGTATTTAGTCTTCTCCCGGGGGAATCCTCGCCCGAGGCCTTCCATAATTATTGGATTCTTCATCTCTATTTTATTCCGGATTGAGTTTTATCTTATTTGCATTTCTTTACTTGTTTTTATTATTTTAATATTGCTTCAACCCTGTTTCGATCGACTAGAAAGTGACTCCCAAAAGGAAGTAATAGTAGATCTCGGGCCCTTGGGAATACGACCCTCCTCGTGAGGTTTATTACTTGACGACCCGTGCACTTGCGGCCGGGGAGTCGCGTGCTAGCTCTGTAGCTAGTCGCGCGCTCGCTCATCAAGTTTTTGGCGCCGTTGCCGGGGAACATCCGAGAATACTAGGAAAACTTTTGGATCATTGCTCTAGTCATTTCGCTTTCATTTGTAATTATCCATCTTTTATTGTTTTTGTTTTCGTCATTTTTATATAGTCACTAATATCTCTTTTGTGTTTTGTTTTCTCAGGCGTTCTGTGCATGACTCGTGCAAACCCCACTGGGTTTGTAGAGCCGAACGAAGAAATTGAACGCGTCATACACCAATGGTTGAGAGAAACTCAAGTGGGTTCCTCCTCGGGATCAGTTGCTGCACCTGAATCAGTTCCTATAGCTATGGCCGAAGAGAGAAGAACTTTGTCTGACTATGAGAGGCCACAGTTTACTGGGGGAGGGTTTAGTGTGCAAGCTCCGGCTGCCAGTGCAAGTAATTTTGATTTGGCTAGACCAATCGGCATGATACAGAATTCAGTGCAGTTCGATGGCTTGGCCGATGAGGACCCGAATGAGCACCTATCCCGATTCCTCCAAATGTGCTCAACTTTCAAAGTCAATGGCCTATCTGATGATGCAGCTAGACTCCGTCTTTTCCCATTCAGTTTGCGGGGCGCCGCTTACAGGTGGCTCACATCACTCGCCCCGGGTTCCATAAAGACATGGGAGGAGATGGTAAACAAGTTTATGGGCCGCTATTTTCCTCCAAGCAAGGCTGCTAGATTAAGGCAAGAGATCTCGGCCTTCAGTCAAAGAGATTCCGAAACCCTCTTTGAAGCTCATGAGAGATTTAAAGACCTCTTGAGAAAATGCCCACATCATGGTTTTGAAGCTTGGATGCGAATACAGATACTGTATAATGGCTTGAGCTACCAGAATCGTCAACTCATTGATGCCGCAGCCGGTGGATCCTTGAGTAGCAAATACCCCGAAGATGCCGAAGAATTAATTGAGAACATGGCACGAAATGAATCACATTGGGGTTCAAGGGCAAAACTGACTCAAGCTCGAGGGGTTCATGAAATCGACAGTAAAACCGCTCAAGATGCGAAGCTCGAAGCACTAGCGAAGCAAGTGAGTTTGCTTATGTCCGAAAGAACCGAGCGTTCGAGCACAAGTGTCAAGCAAGTGATGAATTGTGGAACTTGTGGAGGGGGGCATGATGTTGCTAGTTGCCCCATTTCAGTCCCCGATGTCACCCCACTCGAACATGTTGACTATGTGAATCAGGGGCAAAAATTTTAAGGAAACCCCTATGGTGGAACATACAACCCCGGGTGGAGAAATCACCCAAATTTCAATTGGGGAAATCAAGGCCAACAAAAATTTACGCAACCACCAGGGTTTCAGGCACAATCATCACAAGCACCTCCAACGGAAAGGAAATTCACTACTGAGGATGTCCTAGCTAAATACATGCAAATCACCGATGCAAGGTTGAACACACTTGAGACAACAGTGAGGAATATGCAAGCTTCAATCCAGGGCATCGAAAAACACTTGGGACAGATCGCGGCATCCATGGCGGAAAGAACACCGGGTAGTCTCCCTAGCAACACTGAGACTAACCCACGAGAACATGTGCAAGCTATCACTTTGAGGAGTGGTAGAGAGGTTGAGGTTCGGCCGACTCCTAGGCCAATTGATAACAAGGAAAAGAACGTGGTGAGAGGCACTTCCTCCGTAAGTGGGGATGAAGCTAATGACAGCCATGACAATTCAATTGAACCTCAAAACAAAGAGAAAAAATTGCTAGAGCACCAACCGAAGGTCCCCTATCCGGCAAGACTCAATCGGGACAAGGAGGACACTCAATTCAAAAAATTTTTGGAGATGATCAAGCAACTTCACATCAATCTTCCACTTGTAGAGGCCTTTTCTCAAATGCCAAAATATGCCAAGTTTATGAAGGAGTTGCTTACAAACAGGAAGAAACTTGAAGAAGCATCTACGGTGTCTCTAGGGGAGAGTTGTTCGGCAATTCTCCAAAGCAAATTGCCCGAAAAAATCAAAGACCCGGGTGGTCTAATTGTGGAGTGTCATTTTGGGGACTCGCTTGTAGAGAAAGCCCTTGCCGATTCCGGTGCAAGCATAAATGTTATGCCCTACAAGCTTTTCTTAAAACTGGGCCTTCAAGACTTAGAGCCAACGCGGATCACCATACAACTTGCGGACCGAACTGTTAGACGCCCGCGTGGCATTGTGAGCGATGTGATCGTGAAAGTTGGTGGTCTAGTTTTTCCGGCTGATTTTGTCATTCTTGATGTTGATGATGCTACTGAGGTCCCCATCATACTCGGCCGGCCCTTCCTTGCCACATCCCGTGCCCTGCTGGATATTCAAGACGGGAAAATGACCTTGCGGGCCGGGAATGAAGAAGCCACTTTTAAAATTCCCGAGGCAATGAAACACCCCAAGGAGCTTGATGACACTTCTTATGCACTCGATGATACAGAATTACTAGTTCAAGATTGTGTGCATGAAGTCCTTATGATGACTCCCCTTGATGAATTCTTACAAGATGTTGTTATTGAGGAGGATGAGACACAAAAGAAGGCACAAGAAGACCCTCCTCATATATTTCCGGATAAGTCACAAGGGAGAAGTAAAGGAGAGCGCTCGTGGAAGCGAGCATGGAAAAAAATAACTCCCAAGGTCAACAAAGCAAACAAAAATTCTCATGACGAGGTACACACAGCATGTTTCGTCGACCTAGGTATGCACAACATCGATTCCCTCCTCTCCTTGAATTTGCCGGTTGGATCATCATTTGCATCCATTGGAACTTCAGGTAAAACTTTTTCTTTTAAACCACCATGAGTTGAGAAACTTGAACGTCAGGCTCGTGACGCTAAACAAGCGCTTGTGGGAGGCACCCCACGAATTTTTACAATTCCGTACTTTTCAATTTTCGTATTTTTGGTCATGCTATGTTTGGGGTGTGAGCTCTCCGTTTCATCTGTTCTCGGTATGTTTTTAGTGTGTACGTCCTTGTTTCCTTCCCATCTCGGTGAATTCTCGTTTGTTTTATGTTTATATACATATATCCTTTGTCCGAGATGAGTTTTGTTGCGTTTGTAATGTCGAAGACGTGTTTTAGGGTTGGAGATAGCCGTTTCTGCATTTTTTCAGGGCTCTGTGCGGCTACTGTGCGGCCGCACAGAGGCCGCACACCCCTGGCAGAAGGGTGTGCGGCTGGTGTGCGGCCCGCACACCACCCACACACTGGCCCCAGTTTTGCTGCTGTAATGCTCTTCTTTCCGGCTTCTCTCCACATTTTCGCACTTGTTTTGATCATACCACATCCCTCGCATCGTTTCAACGTTAAAAATATTTTCAAAACTCAATTTATTCGCATACCTTCGCGTTGTTTCCACTTCACTCATTTTTCTAAACTCGTGTTCGCGCATTTTAGCGTGTTGCCATGGCTTGATCTTTATTTTTCGAGACGTAGGTCAACTTTCTGATCGAGCCCGTTGGAGGAGACACAGAAGACCTTGAGCGGCGTCATCAGTCCTTTCACTCCGAGAGCTCACTTTCGCTTTCATTCCTTGTTTCTTTTCTTTGTTTTTGTGTGGTTGATGGATGCTTGACTCGACGTCTTTTCTCCTTGTAGGTAGACCAAGACGTCCATTTCTCTTCCTCTCCACTTCGCTTGTAGCCATGGTGATGGTCACCCCGAGCTCGTGCCTTGCAAAGCTCATTACCAATTTCTCGGGGAAGTTCATGACACCACCCTCTTTATTTTCCATGCATAAATTTTTCTGTACTGCTGATCAATGTACATTGAGGGCAATGTACTGCTTTAAGTGGGGGGTGGCTATGCATGTCTGATCTTCGTTACTTGTTTCGTGAACTTGTATGAAAATTTTTAATTCTTGACTTGTTGCATGATTGTAAACCTAGGATGGCGTACTTAATTGTGATTGTATTATAGCTCGAAATCATGATAAATGCTAAGCTTTTTATGACCCTGCACACTTGAGATTTTCATGTCATTCTAGGCAATTCTCGCACTATTCCCTTAGGTAGAACCCTGGACATCTAGGCGAGGAACCACAGCACTTTCGTGACCCTCTTAGTTGCTAACCCATACTAGTGGTTTCGCGCCTTGACGTGTTAGAATACCTTCTAATAGGGTTTTAAGGACCTTCTTCTTGTTCTTTTTTGCAATACGGTAAAAAAAAAAAAAAAAAAAAAAAAAAAAAAAAAAAAAAGAGGCAAAGTGAATAAAAACGTGGACAGTGCTCCTCTGTCCTAATAGCGAAGTAACCTGGGGTTCTGGCTCCTAACCAGAGTGTTCCTCTCGCCAAAAGCTATAAGGACATGAGCGCGTTTACATGAATGTGCAAAGCTCCAGGTAATGTGGATTTGCAGTTCATGTTAGTCCCAGAAAAAGAAAAAGGTAAAGAATTGTGTACAGAAAAATAAAATTCGACCGGTATTTGTTCGAGAATAAGAGGAAGGATCCTTAGGACTCTACTAGAAGTATTTCTACCACCTCAAGGCCGTATTCCACTAGGTGGCGTGAATTGCTTCAAGAAGTGGTCCTCGGGGTCTTGTCTACCTTGTTTGGACTACAGGGCTTCGAACTAGGGGATTTGCACACACACAGCACGACACGGCCAATGAATGCGTGAATCATCTCAAGTGGTCTTTGCTTAATATTTTGAGTTTCACTTTGACTATGATACTTCCATCTCTGGCCGGAGGTTATGTATTTTGTCACTTATGATTATCTCTGGTTCTCCATGTCCGTTTGCTTGGGGACAAGCAAATGCTTAAGTGGGGGGTATTTGATAAGTGCCAAAATACATCATGTTTTAGCGATGATGTTCTTGTACATTCATGCAACTTATGTGTATTTTCGATGAGTTTTTGCGCACTTGATGTTTTATTTTCATTTCAGGGTTTCGAGGACCAAGTGCGCAAGTTTCGACCGTATTCGTGTCATTCCGGGGAAGATTGAAGAAGAAACGAAGAGTTGGAGCACCCTGGAAGCCGACGCGCCGCACACGGACACATTTTCTCGGCCGTGTGCGGCCACTGTGCGGCCCGCACAGTGGCCGCACAAGGGAGACAGAAAGGTGTGCGGCCAGTGTGCGGCCCGCACACTGGCCGCACAGCACAGCCAGAAGGCTGTGCGGGCACTGTGCGGCCCGCACAGTGCCCGCACACCTTCGGGCTATATATGCTTGTTCTGAAGAGTTTTTGAGGGGATTTTTTGGGTTCTCATCCGGCCTCCACTTGTCCTAGACTTCATTTCACCATTTCTTGAGGGATTTTGGAGGGATTTTCGGCTAGATTCGAAGGAGAGAAGAAGGGGAAGACGTTGAGAAGCTTCATAGGGCTCGCCGGCGCGGATCCGACGAGCTACGCCATCAACCCTAGTCGACATCTTCGAGGGGGTTTTTCTTGTTTTTATTGGATGGAATTGTTGTATGATAAGCTCCTTAGTTTTGTGATGTTGAACTAAACCTCCCAAGGCCGCCGGGCTCCCGGTGAACCTTGGGAGGAGACTTTGTATGAATGACCTATATTTTGCTTTAAATGAATGTGTTAGTTTGATTGTTTGGTTTTAATTCATCATCATGTTGTTCATTCTACAATGGATGGATTCCGTAGAATTGATTTTGAATGATACTTGTTTGGCGGGATGCTAGCTTGTATTAGGTCCTTTGATGAGTTAAAGAGGGTAACATGTATTAATACACCGGAGGTTCCGGGTGTTAATAGCCTCCCGCGCGATTAGGGTTAATTTAGCCGAGAGCGTGCATTAGATTAACCCTAATCAAGACTCCTTGTTCTCATTGACATCGTAGGGGTATTTTCTGGATAGAGAAACCCGTACTGGATTAGGGCTACACTACGGAGGTTCCGGGGTAGTCGACATCCGAGTCTAGCGGACCGAAACCAAGCCAACCCTAGTTTTATAATTATCTTGGTCATTCGTATTTAGTCTTCTCCCGGGGGAATCCTCGCCCGAGGCCTTCCATAATTATTGGATTCTTCATCTCTATTTTATTCCGGATTGAGTTTTATCTTATTTGCATTTCTTTACTTGTTTTTATTATTTTAATATTGCTTCAACCCTGTTTCGATCGACTAGAAAGTGACTCCCAAAAGGAAGTAATAGTAGATCTCGGGCCCTTGGGAATACGACCCTCCTCGTGAGGTTTATTACTTGACGACCCGTGCACTTGCGGCCGGGGAGTCGCGTGCTAGCTCTGTAGCTAGTCGCACGCTCGCTCATCAGTATTCTCATAGTTTAGCAGAATTTTCAACATTGTATCCTATCATGCTCTAGTTTTCACTTGAATTTTAGGGAATTTTTGCTCGAATCATCTTAGTACACAACTTACTCTTAGAATCTTTTGGAAACTCAATCTTGAAGTTTTTAAGGACAAGTTTATCATCGTTCTTAGTTTTACTTTGGAAAATGCATTTAATCTAAAAAAAAAAAAAAAAAAAAAAGGGTATATGAGTTTGTAAATATTAGCTTTGTTTTGATTATGCATTTGGGGTGGAAAGAGCTGCCTCCTATGATGTATGAAGCTACTCTCATAAGTCGGATACATGTTATGCCCTAATGAAAGAAAGAGCTATCTCATGGGAAGCGTGAAAGCTACTACCCCGGTAGAAAGAGCTACCTCCTCGAAAGAGTGAAAGCCACCTTTGGCGGCCGCCTAGGAAAGGGCTACCTTCAAGGATGTGTGAAGCTACTACTTCTTCACTTATTTTTGATCTTTGTATATAAATAAGTCCTTTTTAATCAAAGTTTGAGGAGTACTCGTTGGTTCTCTTGAGTAAGATCGCACACACCAACACATTTTCGAGTTTTTCATCCTTTTTGATTCAAGTTTTTAGCTAGAGCATTGATAACCTTATGCAATGTTTTAATTTCCCCTTACTTGTAGAATGCTTCTTTTGCATACTTTTGGTGAACCTAAGGCCAAGCACTTTCAATTGTTCTTCCCAAGTACTTCCACATTCTATTTTGCTTGAGGACAAGCAAAAGCTTAAGTGTGGGGGGGTTTTGATAAGTGCTTGTGTTATAGTATCGCGAAGCGCTATTATCTTACATTAAGCATACCTTTTATCAGGTTTTATCACTAAATGTGTGCATTTGTGTTCTCTTGTGCATTGAAGGTATTGTGGAGCCTAATTGGAGAAGAAGAATGAAATTAGGTCGCGTTCGCCAATGTTGGGATGTTCTCGGACCAAGCAAGGAACGAAGCACGTATTTGGACTTGTGGATGTGTGCCAACCTCCTTTGGAGGGGCACAAAGGCAGTCACATTCACAACAAGTCCAATCCGTGTTACTTAGGAGAATTTCGCGAAAGAAGAAGACTTGAAGCAATCGGCGCGACCTACCGTTGCTTGTGTGCCCAAGTAATGGCCTCGATGAAGAACAATGAACCCGGGAGGTGTTTCGGCAAGTTACAATCCTATTCAGCTGAAGATTTGAGTTCCAGAGAGGTCACACGGGTGTGTGGAAATTCCACACGGCCGTGTGAACCAGTTTCCAGCCAGACAGAGAAGTCACACGGGCGTGTGGAAATTCCACACGGCCATGTGTTTGTGCAATTTCAGCCATCCAGTGAAGACACACGGGCGTGTGGAAATTCCACACGGCTGTGTGAAATTAATTTTTCAGCCGAGACAGAAGCTTCACACGGGCGTGTGGAAATTCCACACAGCCGTGTGAAGCCCCCGATAAGTCTAATTTTAAAGCCACGATTCAACATTATAAAAGGGGATTTTTGCAACCTTTTGAGGCATCTTTCAACCTATCTTTTCCCCAACTTTCTGGAGTGCGGCTAGGGTTTCGGAGAGGATTTCGTGGAGGTTCTAGCGCGTCATCGGCATCGATTTCGAGGTTCGACGTTTGCACAAGACCACGGCCACACCAATTCGAGGGGGTTTTTCATTGATGTCTATGTTTTATGCTTTATTTCTCACATTGATGAACATGTATAGCTCTATGAGGAGCTAAACCCCTCGTGGGGTATTCGGACTTGTAAACTTTAGGGTTTCTTATGTTTCTTTGACATTGATTATTATGCTTTCCATCGTCGATGAATAAAATTGAGTTTTTAATCTTGATTATCCTTTCATATTGTTTTCCCTTAAACGTGACATTAGGGTTGAGAGCAATCTAGGCTTTCCTTTGGAGGTGTGACAACTCCTATAGGATTAGACTACTCAAGATTAAAGAGGGTTGAGAGGGAGAGTTGTGAGGTAGCAATGTACCCCTTTCCCCTTCGATGTGATTTCTCCCTACCTCCGATTCCTTGATTTAATAGCGGTCGAAATAGAGTGAAGCAATAGGTAGATAAACTCCCCTAGGGCTTAGTTACGCAAGTAATAGAGTGGAGGGTTGTAGTGAATCCTATTTGCTGGGGCTCAATCTAGACTAGGGTTCTTCCACCTGGACCAAAGGGTTAGAATTACGTATAGGAACAGGTTTAACCACTAGGAATCCCTAGAGCATAATGCAACTCCACATAGTGTGAGGTTTAGGCAGATGGACTCCCCTGGGGCTTAGTCATTGATAAGTGCCTAAATACATCATGTTATAGCTATGATGTTCTTGTACATTCATGCAACTTATGTGTATTTTCGATGAGTTTTTGCGCACTTGATGTTTTATTTTTCATTTCAGGGTTTCAAGGACCAAGTGCGCAAGTTTTGACCATATTCGTGTCATTCCGGGGATGATTGAAGAAGGAACGAAGAGTTGGAGCACCCTGGAAGCCGATGCGCCGCACACGGGCACATTTTTCTCGGCCGTGTGCGGCCACTGTGCGGGCTGCGCAGTGGCCGCACACCCTGGCCAGAAGGGTGTGCGACCACTGTGCGGCCGCACAGTGACCGCACAAGAGAGACAGAGAAGTGTGCGGCCAGTGTGCGGCCCGCACACTGGCCGCACAGCACAGCCAGAAGGCTGTGCGGGCACTGTGCGGCCCGCACAGTGCCCGCACACCTTCGGGCTATATATACTTGTTCTGAAGAGTTTTTGGGGGGGATCTTTTCTCATCCGGCCTCCACTTGTCCTAGACTTCATCTCACCATTTCTTAAGGGATTTTGGAAGGATTTTCGGCTAGATTCGAAGGAGAGAAGAAGGGGGAGACGTTGAGAAGCTTCATAGGGCTCGCCGGCGCGGATCCGACGAGCTACGCCATCAACCCTAGTCAACATCTTCGAGGGGGTTTTTCTTGTTTTTATTGGATGGAATTGTTGTATGATGAGCTCCTTAGTTTTGTGATGTTGAACTAAACCTCCCAAGGCCGCCGGGCTCCCGGTGAACCTTGGGAGGAGACTTTGTATGAATGACCTATATTTTGCTTTAAATGAATGTGTTAGTTTGATTGGTTGGTTTTAATTCATCATCATGTTGTTCATTCTACAATGGATGGATTCCGTAGAATTGATTTTGAATGATACTTGTTTGGCGGGATGCTAGCTTGTATTAGGTCCTTTGATGAGTTAAAGAGGGTAACATGTATTAATACACCGGAGGTTCCGGGTGTTAATAGCCTCCCGCGCGATTAGGGTTAATTTAGCCGAGAGCGTGCATTAGATTAACCCTAATCAAGATTCCTTGTTCTCATTGACATCGTAGGGGTATTTTCTGGATAGAGAAACCCGTACTGGATTAGGGCTACACTACGGAGGTTCCGGGGTAGTCGACATCCGAGTCTAGCGGACCGAAACCAAGCTAACCCTAGTTTTATAATTATCTTGGTCATTCGTATTTAGTCTCCTCCCGGGGGAATCCTCGCCCGAGGCCTTCCATAATTATTGGATTCTTCATCTCTATTTTATTCCGGATTGAGTTTTATCTTATTTGCATTCCTTTACTTGCTTTTATTATTTTAATATTGCTTCAACCCTGTTTCGATCGACTAGAAAGTGACTCCCAAAAGGAAGTAATAGTAGATCTCGGGCCCTTGGGAATACGACCCTCCTCGTGAGGTTTATTACTTGACGACCCGTGCACTTGCGGCCGGGGAGTCGCGTGCTAGCTCTGTAGCTAGTCGCGCGCTCGCTCATCAGTCATCTAGGTGACAGAGTGAAGGGTGTTGTGAATCCTAATACCGGGGCATAGTGTTGGAATTAGTCACGGTTGTCCTTAGGTTTGGGACCGTGAGTCTTAGGATATCCTCGACTCAGTTGACATCAATAGGAGAGTATAATATCATAGTCTTGCACTTGAAACATAGACCCTAGAGGTAGCTTGTCCGGATACCCCCCTTTTATTCATTGTTAGTCTTTCTCGATTTTCCTACTTGCACTTCTTTCTTCCATCTCTCTATTTAGTTTATTGCTTTGCATTATTTTCACTCATCAATCTTATTATCGATCTCCGTATTTTGCATAGCTTAATTAGTGAAACCTTATATTCTACCTCCCTATTCCCTGTGGATTCGACTACCTTCTCACCAAGGTAAATTTATTACTTCGACAAACCCGTGCACTTGCGGGATACACGCAAGGGGTCGTGTCACTGTTCCCTGTGGATTCGACTACCCACTCACCGGGGTAATTATTACTTCGACAACCCGTGCACTTGCGGTACACACACGCAAGGCGTGTGTCAGTCATGCTTCCTAGCATTTTCTAAACATTGATACACGGAGTTCTCATGCATACCAAGCATTCAAATACACCAAACAAGGTTCACGAACAAGTCCCAAATTCTATAAATCAAGTCAAGCAAGCATCCTACACAAGTTCACCCTCCAAGGTTCACCTACATCCGGTGACCTTGGGGTTTAGTTGCCCATAAATACAAAATACACAAGATAATACATAGAAACAACCAAATACAAAGACAAGAACACCCCCTCAAAAGGTAGAGGCCGAATGACGTTCCAAAGACGCCACCAAAGAGGTGGCTTCCCTTGTCGATTCTCCTCTCAACTATGGATCAAGAAGGTGGATCTCGTCGTATGTCACTCTCCTTGTCGTTCTCTCCCCGGAAATGGCCTCCGACGGCAGCTCCTAGCTCTGATTTGAAGGTGGTGGCAAGTATGCTCAAGACCTAGGGCTTCCTCCTTTTTAAAAAAATGAACTCTCCCCCTTTAAAAACCCAATTCTAGCAACTTATGCGGGCTGGCATACGGGCCGACATACGGGTACTGTAGCACCCAGAGTTTTGTGTAAGTTGCTGCAGTGAGTACTACAGTAAAGTGATACAGTACGAGGGACTCGAAAATGGTGTTTTCTTCGCCGATTTCTCCTAGAATTTCGTTGTCGAGCTCCCCAAGGTATCTTTTGTACCTGTAACACGAAATAAACCAATTTTGACCGAAAATGGGCATCCACACATATAAAAATACTCAAAAAATACGTGAACATACATAAATAATACGTACAGTTATGCGTTTATCACTACACGAGTTAGACTTGTTGTGAATGTGACTGCCTTTGTGCCAATCCAAAAGAGGTTGGCACACACTCACAAGTCTAGGCATGTGCCTTGTTCCTTGCTCGGTCTGAAAACTTCCCAACTACAGCGAGCTCGATCTAACTTCGTTCTTTTTCTCCAAATTAGCTCCACAAACCTACAATGCATGAGAATACATAATTTCACACAATTTAGTGATAAAATCTGATGACAGATATGTTTATTGTAAGAGAATAATGCTTCGCGTTACTATAACACAAGCACTTATCAAACTCCCCCACACTTAAGCTTTTGCTTGTCCTCAAGCAAAAATAAAAAGTGAACGTACTTGGGAAGAACAATTAAAAGTGATCGGCCTTAGGTTCATTGATAAGTGCTCATGTTATAGTAATGCGAAGTGTTATTATCTTGCAATGAGCATTAATTTAATCAGATTTTATCACTAAAAAGTGTGCAATTGTTTACTTTTGTGCATTGTAGGGTTGTGAAGATAAAATGAAGGAAAGGAACGAAGTTAGGTCATGTTTGGCATTGTTGGGAAGATTTTCGGACCAAGCAAGGAGCAAGGCGTGAGCATAGACTTGTGAGTGTGTGCCAACCTCCTTTGGAGGGGCACAAAGGCAGTCACATTCACAATAAGTCTAACTCATGCCAACAATGAGAACTTCACTAATTAGGCGATTCGAAGCAATCGGCATGATCTATCGTTGATTGTGTACCCAATTCAACGGCCTCGATGAAGAACGACGAATCCGGGAGTGTTTCTGCACAATTACTGTAGCAGTACTGTAGCAAATTACTTTAGCAAACACTGTAGCAAGTTACTGTTCACAGTCGTCCGAAAATCAGAATTCCAGAAACTTCACACGGGCTTGTGGAAATTCCACACGGCCGTGTGAAATCCCGTTTTCAGCAAATTTAAAGCCGCGACTCCACATTATAAAAGCCCGATTTGGGAGACTTTTTGAGATATCTTTTGTCCTATTCTTGTCCCCAACTTCTGGGAGTACGGCTAGGGTTTTGGAGAGGACTTCGTGGAGGTTTAGAGCGCGTCATCGGCATCGTCAACGACGTCCGGCGGCCGCACAAGACCACGGCCACACCATACGCAAGGGGGTTTTCTTCTATATCTTTACTTTGTGTTTTATTTCATACATTGATGAACATGTATAGCTTCATGAGGAGCTAAACCCCTTGTGGGTATTCGGACTTGTAAATTCTAGGGTTATCATGTTTCTTTGGCATTGTTATTATGCTTTTCCATTATTGATGAATAAGAATTGAGTTTCAATCTTGATTTTATTTTGCTATTGTTTTCCCTTATATGTGACACTAGGGTTGAGAGCAATCTAGGTTTTTCTTTGGAGGTGTGACAACTCCTATAGGATTAGACTATTCAAGATTGAAGAGGGTTGAGAGGGAGAGTTGTGAGGTAGCGATGTACCCTTTCCCTTCCGGTGTGATATCTCCCTACCTCCGTTTCCTTAATTTATTAGCGGTCAAGATAGAGTGAAGTGCTAGGTAGATAAACTCCCCTGGGGCTTAGTTACGCGAGTAACAGAGTGAAGGGTTGAAGTGAATCCTATGCACTGGGGCTTAATCTAGACTAGGGTTCTTCCTCCTGGACCAAAGGGTTAGAACTACACATAGGAACAGGTTTAATCACTAGGAATCCCTAGAACTTAATGCAATCCCACGTAGTGTGAGGTTTAGGTAGATGTACTCCCCTGGGACTTAATCGTGCGAGTGATAGAGTGAAGGGTTGTTGTGAATACTAATACCGGGGCATAATGTTGGGGTTAGTCACGGTTGACCTTAGGTTTGGGACCGTGAGTCTAAGGATTTCCTCAACTCAATTAGCATCAATAGGAAGGTATAACAGCATAGTCTTGTACTAAAAGCATAGATCCTAGAGGTAACTTGTCCGGATACCCCACTTTATTCATTGTTAAATCCTCCTTAATCTCTTTTTCATGCACTCTCTAATCTTTCACCTCTCTCTATTTAATTTCCTATCTTTTAGTATAGTTGTTCTCACAATTCACACACGAATCGATTATTACTTTTCCGTACTTCGCATAGTTTTAATAGTGAAATCTCATACTCTAACTCCCTATTCCTTGTGGATTCGACTACCCTCTCACCGGGGTAACTTTTATTACTTCGACAAACCCGTGCACTTTCGGGGAGCCTGTCATTCACCAAAAGTATGCGACGGAAGCATTCTAAAAGTAAGGGGAAATCAAAACATCGCATAAAGATATCATTGCTCTAGCTAAAAACATGAATCAAAGAGATCAATCAACTCGAAAATGTGTAAGTGTGTGTGAACTCACTCAAGACAACCCAATGAGTACTCCTCAAACTTTGGTTAACAAGGACTTATTTATATATGAAAAGCAAGAAAGGATGTAGTAGCTTCACACAACCTCGAAGGTAGCCATTTCCTAGGCGGCCGCCAAAGGTAGCTTTCACTCTTTCGAGGATGTAGATCTTTCTACTGGGGTAGTAGCTTTCACGCATCCCATGAGATAGCTCTTTCTCTCATTAGGGCACAACTTGTATCCGACTTATGAGAGTAGCTACATACTTCATAGGTGGTAGCTCTTTCCACCCCCAAATGCATAAACAAAGCACATATTCACAAACTCATATATATATTTTTTTTTCTTTTTCTCTTTTCCATATATTTTTTTTTTCATTTTTTCCATCTTTTTCATATATTTTTTTTTATATATGCATTTTCCGAAGTAAAACTAAGAACAATGATAAACTTGTCCTTAAAAACTTCAAGATTGAGTTTCCAAAAGATTCCAAGAGTAAGTTGTGCAATATAAGATAATCGAGCAAAAAATTCCTTAAAAATTCAAGTAGAAACTAGAGCATGATAGGACACAATGTTAAAAATTTTCCTAAACTCTAAGAATACAACCGTTGCAACTAAGGTGAACCGCCATAGGCTACATGAGCATAAGCAATTGAACACACAAGTATAAGTGTGTACAATGTGAACTCCCCCCCACACGTAAGATGTACATTGTCCCCAATGTACGCATGCAAGCACAATAAAAGTGTAGAATTGTAAAACAATTAGTGTCAAAGTAGGAAATTGAAACATTACTCCCCTGAACTCCAAGTGTCGCATTTGATGGAGCTAGGTGCATTGAGAGTTGAGTCTCAATGGGTTGTGAAGCACACACGGTCCCATGACCGTGTCTATGACTATTCCTTAGATTCCTTTCATCCAAGACCATCTGCGCACACACACACACAAGCGTACAGTATAGCTCAAGAAAAACCAAAATAAAGCTCGAGTATATAAAATATGAAAAATAAAATACAACTCGAGATGAAATAAACCCAAATAAAGATAAACTCAGAAAGAAGATCCTTTTTGAGTACTACAAGTCCAAAATATAATAAAAAGTACATCGAAATGAAAAGTAAAATAAAACTATGACGCCTCAGTATCGGTGTCCTGCTGTGGAGCCTCTGGTACTGCTGGAGGCTCTGAAGTGGATGCCGGTGGATCTGCTGCTGCTGCTGCTGGGGCTGGAGACGGTGATGGTGGTGTGGAGGCTCGAGGGCGGACCACAAATGGCGACGACACGGCCTGCTCAAGGAATCTCTGTATAATGTCAAACCGTGCCATCGTCTCTAAGTGCTGCGTAGCCTGTGTCGCCCTAAGCTTGGCCAACTCAGTCTGTATAACACCCACTGCATTCTCAAGGCGCTCAAATCGGTCTTGGCCTCGAGGGGGAGAGAAGATGTGCACTGGAGGTGGCTCCGGTGCTGTGGGTGGTACCTCAGCCTCTGCCTGATCTGCTGCGGGTGGCTCTAAGGCTGCCTGGGCTCCCTTGGCCTGATCTGACTGGGGAATGATCCATGTGTAGACTCCTGGTCCTGCTCTGCGGACCATCCCTATATGTCTCAATGTATCAACGCTAAGGGGGGCTGGTGTACTGATCTTCTCAGCCGTCCGAACTCCATCTCTGAACCCTAACCCAATAATCAATCTGGTGATGTATGGGCCTGCGAAGATAATTCTGACCCTGGGGTACTGGCCCTGATGGCGAATATACTCTGCTAAGATGTGCCCCAGGTGACGTGGCTCGCTCTCCAGCATTGAATGTAAGTATAGGAGCTCCTGGCGGCTCAAGACCCTGGTACTATCTCCCCTGCCGCTCACTGATCGGCTTAAAATAGCGTGGATGCATCTGTACGAAGCCTTGGTCAAGCATGTGGCCTTGGACACCCCTGGCTCGCACTGTCCCTGACCACATAATCTATTGTATATGCGCTGGGGGGTCAGGGTACCCAGATAATCTGTAGGTAGCAGCGCATAATCCTCTGTCTCTGTGAATGCCTCGTCATAGAGGCCCATCCCAATCGAAAATTGGGTCATACTCAAGGTAAAGTGCCGACCGAGTGCACGTAACTAAATGGAACCAGTATCTATAAAGCTATCATAGCCTCGGTTGAACTCAAAGGTCGATAAGACCTCCAGTGTGAGTAATCTGATAGCTGGCTCTCGAATGGATAATAGACGGCCCCAGCTACCGACGGCGAGCATCTCCTCGATCTCATCTATGATGCTCTGCCCCCTTGTATTTCTCTGACTGTGCTCCTGTAAATCAAACTCCATCTCCTCAGGGGGTGGGGTAGGCTCACGGGGCCACTTCCCTGATTGCTTCTTCATCCTGAAAGACGTCTCTACAAAGTTGTAAAAGAAAATAGTTAAAAACAGTTCAAGAACACAGTCTGCAGAAATCTACAAGGCCGTGTGGAAATTCCACAATCCCGTATGGAGCTTCTGGCGGACAAAGCCCCACGGCCGTGGGTCTTAAAATTTCACTCTAATTTCATTATAAATATGTTTATATGCATTATAATCACTCGACATAAGCGAAACAATTGAAAAGAATGAATCGAATCATGTTTTGATGAAGAAAAAGGGGTTGGAGTACTTACCGACGGTGTGGATGAATAGAATTGAGAAATTGGCCGGAAAACTCGAATAAACTCCTTCAAAAAGCTCAAAAAAGATCGAGAAATCGACGGAGAGGGTCGGGGAGTGGTTTAGAGTGGATAAGTCAAAAGGTACGAGTGAATTCCAAAAGAAAATGCACGGCTTTTGAAGTGCTCAGAATTCACACAGCCGTGTGCCTCTGAAATTAGGGTTCACAGGGGGCCATCACACGCCCCTGTATGCACTTTGTTCATACTCTGGACTACCCCACACGGCTGTGTGCCTTTACAGGGGGCTCCACAGGGGCTGGTACACGGCCTTGTGTATTCACGGGAAAACATAGAATGTCTCTGAAAAATATCACACGGCCGTGTGGAAATTCCACAGGGCCGTGTGCCCAACTTGGCCAAAAACACAAGGCCGGCCACAGGGGCACCCACGTGGCCCTGTGGTCTCTCTAACTTGCCCGAGAAACCCTAAGTATTCCACACGGCCGTGTGCCTTTCACAAGCTCTCCCACAGGGGCGCACACACGCCCCTGTGTATTCTCGGGAAAAAGGGTTGTCTCTGCAGAGTTTCACACGGCCGTGTGGAATTTCCACAAGGCCGTGTGCCTTAGCACAGTGGCACTCACAGGGGCACCCACACGCCCCTGTGGACTCTATGGAAAAGAGTTTAAGTTCTGCGAGATTTCACACGGCCGTGTGCCCCTTCTGAGGTTGTTCACAAGGGCATAGACACGCCCCTGTGCCCTCTCTGGCTGAGCCCTAAGTGGTGACACACGCCCGTGTGGAATTTCCACACCGCCGTGTGTTTTCTCTGGTTTACTTGGAAAAAATTACAGACTCTCAAAAAAATTCAGAAACACAAATACGATGTTTGGAGCCTGTGAAAACCATCAAAACACGACCAGATACAGTGGAAAATATGCTCAACCAACTCAAACTTCGTAAATAATCATCTAGGCACACGAAATCGTCAATAATCCACAATAAAAATCGAAGCACATGCATTAAAACTTCAGGAGACCAAAACTAAGACTCTTATTCAACCTAAACTAAGCTAAGTCCTAGACGTAAAACCTTGGGTTGCCTCCCAAGAAGCGCTTGTTTAACGTCACTTAGCTTGACGTACCTGATCTTACCTTACGGAGGTTAATGAATAGAAGTTGCCCTCTTTCCTACAACCTAAAAGCATGCATTACATAATCTTTGTAGAGTAGAGGGAGAGTTGTTGAATTTGTTACCACAGAAGAGTGAAACACCCTTACTCCATGAATGCTCATCCCCTTTCTTGGTGGGGTTCTTCTTGTGGCGTTTTTTCGACCTCTTCATTCTCCGAAGCATCTTCTTCATACGCTCCCTCTCCATTTTGATGTCTGTCTTGACTGGACCAAGCGAAAGTACTTCTTCTCTTTTGATCTCCATGTCTTGATCTGGCCATCCTTCATATGGATCCGGGTTTAACATTTCCTGCACATACTCATCAATACACTCATCAGTAGCATCAAGATAATAAAGAGTGTCATCAAAATCGAGAGAATGTCTCATGGTTTCGGCGAAGCGATAGGTAAGCTTGTCATCTCCAACTCTAAGTGTGAGCTCTCCACCGTCCATGTCTATCAAAGCCTTGGAAGTGCGCAAGAACGGCCTCCCAAGAATCAGCGGTACTTCGACATCCTCATCCACATCAAGCACAACAAAGTCCACCGGAAAGATGTACTTGTCTACCTTCACTAACACATCTTCCACAATCCCCCTCGGATGCCTTACCGATCGATCCACGAGTTGAAGTGTCATCGGAGTTGGTCTAGGTTCACCCAAACCTAGCTTTTGGAAGAATGTATAGGGCATGACGTTGATACTTGCCCCGGAATCGGCCAATGCCATCTCTTCACCCAAATTGCCGATGTTGCAAGGTATGATGAAACTCCCGGAATCTTTTCTCTTACTCGGCATGTTCTTTTGTAAGATGGCCGAGCAATTAGTATCAAGAACTATAGCTGCACTCTCCTCCGACTTCCTCTTATTGGTATGTTGATGTGCAATTGTTTGATGATACCCAGAAATTTCTTGTATTGCTCATTGTCTTGGTCATTCTTCAACCTTGAAGGGTAGGGGATCCTTGGTTTGTAGGGTGGTGGTGCAACCTCTTTCTCTTTTGGTGCTTCTCCCCCTACTTCTTCAACTTCGGGTGCTTCTTTTGTCTTCTGTAGAGGGAGATTTCTCTCAACCTCTTTCCCACTCCTCAAGGTGATTGCCTTTAGTTGCTCCCTTGGATTAGTTTCCGTATTGCTAGGCAAGCTACCTTGAGGCCTTTCGGCCAATGTCTTCGCAATTTGCCCTACTTGATTTTCCAAATTATGTATGGAGGTGGTGTGATTACGAAGAGTAGCCTCCACTGACTGAAATCTAGCATCCGATGAAGAAACAAACTGTAGCAACACTGTAGCACGAGGTTTTGGCGAAAACGGCTAAGTTTGGAACTTCATACGGGCACCCATACGGGCACTGGATTGCCCGTTATGCTCTTTTGTCAAGGAAGAAGTTCGGTTCATCCGCCACGACCACGCGCATGGCCTCACCACCTCCACCGGATCATTAGACTCATGACACCGACTTTCAGTTTTTATTTTTCGTGTTGTTTGTATTTTGTTTTTGCGTACTTAGACTTATTTTGGTGTATGTTGTATCGTTCAGTTAGTTAGGGTTTCGGCCCTACTAAACTATTTCTTTTTATTTATGTAGTTTGGATTTTATTTGTTCGCTCTCTTTATTTATTTATCGAGTTGTGATGCATTTCCTGTTGCTTTCAGAACTGATCGTTGAGGATGCTTCACACTCCATGGCCCTAGTGATTTCCCCTATCTGTATTCACCTTGGATTCACTGCATCAGCCAATTGGGGAAGTCTCCTTGCTTCATCTCCTTATTTTTATTGCATACATATCACCATGTTTTGCTGATTCATGTACATTAGGGACAATGTACGATTCTAGGTGTGGGGATGGAGTGCTTTACTTTTATTTGCATGCTTGTTGTACCTATGATAGCAATGATGCCTAGTTTAGGACTTCCTAGCATGAAGGTTCGACAATTATGAGTTGTATTTCTTCACTATACCTACATGAGGTCCTACTTTATCTTTAGTGCATCGACAGACCTTTGCACATTTACTTCCGCCTCATACACTCCAACTAACCCATTGCAATGTTTCCTGTATTAACTTGCTAAAGTCTACTTTCAATGCCTTTTTAAGAGCTTTTGAGGTCCTCTGTTGTTTCTTTGGCCTCAAGTGAGTACGTTTAACAGGTTTTATACCGGGGGATACGAGATACATTGTATATATGTATAAAAAAAAAAAAGTGGAGTCTATGACAGTATTCCTCTGCTAATACAGCATGAATGCGTCTATGTGGACTGTAATCAAGTAGGATGGGTGGCTCTTGTGCCTGGCCAGCATGTGCATCCATCTGAAAGATTTGTGTGCAGTCTACGTTAGTCGGACTCAGAAAAAAAAAAGTGTGTATATATGTAGGTAAAGAATAAAGTATCTTGTTTGTGTCCCCTGGAACCTGTTGCATTGCTACTTGAGAGCCAAAGTTTTATTCAGGATCCGAAGGACTCTTAACTGGGTATTGAGGGTGTTTTTAACAGGTTAATGTCGTTTTCATTGTATGCCGAGTGAGTAGTATGGAGAATGAGGTGGAAAGTAAGCACACACTCACAAGTGCACTTTAGATGAAACAGGACCATCCATACCCAGTTACCAATAGAACAACTCATTATCTGTCCTTCCTTCTATCTGTGCTAGTGGGGTCCTCTACTGTTGAGCTTGAGGTCGTATATTTAGTCGTTTATCTTCTTGCCCCTGTTCTTCATGTTTGTTTGCTTGGGGACAAGCAAACGCTTAGGTGTGGGGATGTTTGATAAACGCCTAACTGTACGTATTATTTGTGTATGTTCGCGTATTCTTTGAGTATTTTTATATGAGTGGATGCCCGTTTTCGGTCTAAATTGGTTTATTTCGTGTTACAGGTACAAAAGATACCGTGGGGAGCTCGACAACGAAATTTTAGAAGAAATCGGCAAAGAAAACACCATTTTCGAGCCCTGGCACTGTAGCGAAACTGTAGCAACACTGTAGCACGAGGTTTTGGCGAAAACGGCTAAGTTTGGAACTTCATACGGGCACCCATACGGGCACTGGATTGCCCGTATCGGCTCCTGTAGCACTCACTGAAGCAACTTACACGAAACTAGTAGTTCGTTTTTGAGAAGAGGAATTGGGTTTTTAAAGGAAAAGTAGTTCATTTTTGAGAAGAGGAGCCCTAGGTCATGTGCCAACTTGTTACCATCTTCAAATCAGAGCTAGGAGCTGCCGTCGAAGGCCATTTCCTGGGAGAGAACGACGAGGAGAGCCACATACGACAAGATCCACCTTCTTGATCCTTAGTTGAGAGGAGAATCGACAAGGGAAGCCGCCTCTTTGGTGGCGTCTTTGGAACGTCATTCGGCCTCTATCTTTTGAGGGGGTGTTCTTATCTATGTATTTGGTTGTTTTGATGTATTCTCTTGTGTCTTTTGTATTCATGGGCAACTAAACCCCAAGGTCACCGGATGTAGGTGAACCTTAGGGTTGAACTTGTGTAGGATGCTTGCTTGACTTGATTTATGCATTTTGGGACTTGTTTGTGAACCTTGTTTGGTGTATTTGATTGCTTGGTATGCATGAGAACTCTGTGTATCATTGTTTAGATAATGCTAGGAAGCATGACCATTGCCCTAGTATTAGGCTCACCAAACTTGGTAGGGATACATGTATGAATACGCCGTGACCATCGGGTATTTGTACCCCTCCAATAGTTAGGGTTGACCTAGATTGTGTCTTCGCCCTAACTTGAGAAACCTTTTGCTCCCTTTGCAATCGTGTGAGGATTCGAGCGGAAGGAATTCCGTATTCGATACTTGTACCGGATTAGGGACCAATTTCCGTGACCATCGGGTTGGTCTAACTTCGGGTTTCTCGGTCCAAACTACCCATTTGCATGCTAGTAAGGCAACTCCCGCACTTTAGTAGCCCCCTTGGTAATACTCATCCGTGACCCTCTCGTTGTATTGTTTTACCCCTCGATTATTGCCTCCACCTTAGAGCATTTTATTTGCATGTTAATCATCTTTTTACTTTCTTTTGCACAACACTTGACTTGATCGGCCAAACAATCATACGAAGAGGAAATAAGGGTAGATTCTCGGGCCCTTGGGAATACGACCCCCTCGCGCGTGCGTGAGGGGTATTACTTGACGATCCCGTGCACTTGCGGGTGACTCATCAAGTTTTTGGCGCCGTTGCCGGGGATCCACGAGAGATATCCGGAAAACTTAGAGTTGGTTGATTTTGCCATTATTTTGTTTCGTGTTTTTCACAATTGTATATATTTCATCATTTTTTTCTTTTACATCTTCATTTCCTTGTTTTCCTCAATTTCTAAGTTTTGGTTCTTGTTATCTTGCGAGGTACCCATCTTATGACACGAGCAAGTCAAGCAAATTTAGTTTAACTCGACGACGAAATCGAACGAACCTTGCATCAACGATTGAGAGAAGCACTGGAAAGTTCAAGGCAACAAGAAATTCGGGTTGAGTCTAGTGAACCCTCCGTCATGGCCGAACCAAGAAGAACATTATCCGATTATGAGAGGCCCCAATTCACCGGTGAGGAGTTCAGTGTGCAAGCTCCTAGTGTGCCAACTAATAATTTTGAAATCAAGGCAAGCACAATAGGAATGATTCAAAATTCAGTCCAGTTCGATGGGTTAGCCGATGAAGACCCACATGCCCACCTTTCCCGCTTCCTCCAAATATGCTCCACTTTCAAGATTAATTCAGTGTCCGACGATGCCATAAGATTGAGGTTGTTCCCGTTCAGTTTGAGAGGAGCAGCATATCATTGGCTCACTTCTTTGGCCCCTGGGTCGATCACTACATGGAAGGAGATGGTCGAGAAGTTCCTTGCCCGATATTTTACACCAAGCAAGGTGGCACGACTGAGGCAAGAAATATCATCCTTCAGGCAGGGGGATTCAGAAACACTTTTCGAGGCCCACGAACGGTTCAAAGATCTCTTGCGTAAGTGTCCTCACCACGGGTTCCCTGCGTGGATGAGAGTGCAAATGTTCTGTAATGGGTTGAACTACGCAACGAGATAATTAATTGATGCTGCAGCAGGAGGATCTCTGAGTGCAAAGTTACCCGAGGATGCTGAAGCTCTTATTGAAAATATGGCTAGTAATGAGTGTCACTGGAGTACTCGACAGAAAGCACCAAAGGCTGTAGGCCTGTATGAGGTGAATGAGAACACTGCGTTGACTGCTAAGGTCGAAGCCTTAACGAAGAATGTCTCAGACAACAATGCCCTAGTCAGTTCATTGGTGCAGAAAGTTGAACAGTTGATGCTTGGGTCTAGCTCCACTCCTAAGGCAGTGTTGTCTTGTGACACTTGTGGTGCTGGGCATGCAACTTCTCAATGCCCTATATTCATTGCTCCCTCGGCACCTATGGAAAATGTTGACTACGTTGGTGGTGGACCTAGAGGATTTGGGAATCAATTTGGTAACACCTACAACTCGGGATGGAGGGGCCATCCAAACTTATCATGGAATCAGGGACAAGCACAATAGAGAGCTCCACCATCCCAAGGAAGTCAGTACCAGGCGCCTCCTCAACAAGAAAGGAAGTTTACCACAGAGGATGTTTTGGCTAAATTCATGATTAATTCCGAAAAACGGTTTCAAGGTATCGAGAAAAGGTTGGATGACTTCGGTACTGTGTTGAGGAATGTTCAAGCATCCATGTAAACCCTTGAGAACCAAGTGGGACAGCTTGCTCGAGCACATTCTGATCGTCCTTCGGGTAGCTTGCCAAGCAACACCGAGAGCAACCCGAGGGAACACTTGAAAGCCGTTACACTGATGAGCGGGAAGCAATTGGAAGCAAGGGCCGAGGCAAGTCCAAGTGCTTCTAATGATAGGGTAGGCGATCGGGAAGACCCTCATTTGAACAAGAAGGAATGTAGTGATAATGTCCAAAATTCCCCGGTCCCAAAGGTAAGCGAGTACAAGCCCGTGGTGCCTTACCCGACAAGATTGAAACAAGACAAGGAGGATGCTCAATTTAAAAAGTTTTTGAACATGTTCAAGCAACTCCACATTAATATTCCATTAGTTGAGGCCCTTTCACAAATGCCCAAGTATGCCAAGTTCATGAAAGACCTCATCACGAACAAAAGAAAACTAGAAGATGTGGACTCGGTGATACTATCGGGGAATTGCTCCGCTTTGATTCAAAAGAAGTTGCCCAAGAAACTCAATGATCCCGGCAGTTTCATCATCCCATGCATACTTGGTGAGGGAATACAAGAGAATGCTTTAGCCGACTCGGGAGTGAGAATTAATGTGATGCCGTACAAGTTATTTTTGAAACTAGGATTGGAGGACTTAAGGCCTACACGAATGACCCTACAACTTGCTGACAGTTCTATGCGGAGACCAAGGGGTGTTATTGAAGATGTCCTTGTTAGGGTGGACAAACTCATCATCCCCGGTTATTTTGTGATTCTAGATGTTGATGATAATGTTGAGGTCCCCATCATTCTCGGTCGGCCGTTCCTAAACACTTCGGGTGCATTGATTGATGTCAAGGGCGGAAAAATGACATTAAGAGTTGGTGATGAACAAGTTGTCTTCACTCTCCCCGAAGCAATACGGCACACACTCGATCATGATGATAGTTTGTATTATACCGATATAACTGATGTCATTGTTTCCGATTGTGTGCAGGAAGTTCATGCCTTAAACCCGTTGGATGAGATTTTGGGGGAGTTAGATGACGATGAGATTGAAAAAAATGACGCCACACCTATACCAATGCAACAAGTTGCACAAGTGATGGTTCGACCTCCGCCTCATGACCAAGAAAAGAAAGCCTCAAAGAAGATGTGGAAGAAGACAAAGAAAAAGCCTACAAAAGTTGTGAAGGTTGTATCATCGCCGCCCATGGATGTAGATGACATACTCATGGAAAATCAAGGGAAGTTCAAGATCTTTTCATGCCTCTCCATGAATTTCTCAGGTAACAACATTTCACACAAGGTTGGAGGTAATTTGACTCACTTTGATCCACCATAATGATGAGGTAAGAGATGTCGAGCTAAAGACGTTAAACAAGCGCTCCTTGGGAGGCAACCCAAGCATTTGAATTCCTTGCAAGTTCATTTTCGTATTTCTAGTTTGTGTGTTTGCATGTTTTTTGTATTTTTGAAGTGTTAGTGCTTGTTGTTCTTTGCTTTTTAGATGTGTGTTTGTGGTTGTTTAGCAATCTTTCTCAATTTTTTTGATCATGATCTTCAATGGTTGTCATGTGTTTTTTTAATTTTTAATTCATTGAGATGTATCAAATTCCATGTTTTGAATGGTTGTTTGTGGTTTCGGCTTTGTTTTTCATGAGTTTTTAGGATGTTTGGATGAGCCCTTGATGAAAATCTTGAAATCAGCCCGTTTCTTGAGCATATGCAAAATTCCAGAAAGTCATACGGGCTACCATATGGGCATATGGTTGAGCATATAGAAATTCCAGAAAGTCATACGGGCTACCATATGGGCATATGGTTGAGCATATGAAAATTCCAGAAAGTCATACGGGCAAGCATATGCCCGTATGCTTGCCCGTATGCTTGGCTGATTTGTTTAAAACCTCTTCAACTCAAGTTTTGTGCACTATTCACTCATCTTCTCATCATTTTCTTTCCTTCTCTTCCTCATTTCTCCACCATTTCCCTTCATTATTTTTGCACAAGAAGGCTCTCCTCAACCTAGAGATCAAGTTTTTGGAAGATTTGCAAAACTTTATCGAGTTTTTAGCCGGATTCCACTTCATTTTCACTTGGGTGCCCTAGATTGAAGTAAGCTCCATATCTCTCCATTTCTAGGGCTTTTCTTTGTGTTTTTGGGCTGATTTTCTTGGGAATGTGGTTGTGAATGTTTCTTGTGAATGTTTGTGTTGAATTTCAAGGTTTGTAAAATTTGTTTGCTACTTTTACAAGAAGAGACTCTTGCAAAATTTTCCCGAGTTTACTGTAGCAACACTAAGATTTCCGCCGATTGATGCCATTGTGCATTCTTTTCATATATTTTTGGTTTGATGAAGCTTGTATGGTCTTGTAGGGATGCCTATCAAGCATGTGGCTTCAAAGAGACAACGGAGGAGCTCTCCACCGCCCGCTCACGAGCCAAAGTTCACCGACGAAACCCACAAGGCCCATTATGCTCTTTTGTCGAGGAAGAAGTTCGGTTCATCCGCCACGACCACCCGCATGGCCTCACCACCTCCACCGGATCATTAGACTCATGACACCAACTTTCAGTTGTTATTTTTCAAGTTGTTTGTATTTTGTTTTTGCGTACTTAGACTTATTTTGGTGTATGTTGTATCGTTCAGTTAGTTAGGGTTTCGGCCCTACTAAACTATTTTTTTTATTTATGTAGTTTGTATTTTATTTGTTCGCTCTCTTTATTTATTTATCGAGTTGTGATGCATTTCCTGTTGCTTTCAGGACTGATCGTTGAGGATGCTTCACACTCCATGGCCCTAGTGATTTCCCCTATCTGTATTCACCTTTGATTCACTGCATCAGCCAATTGGGGAAGTCTCCTTGCTTCATCTTCTTATTTTTATTGCATACATATCACCATGTTCTACTGATTCATGTACATTAGGGACAAATGTACGATTCTAGGTGTGGGGATGGAGTGCTTTACTTTTATTTGCATGCTTGTTGTACCTATGATAGCAATGATGCCTAGTTTAGGACTTCCTAGCATGAAGGTTCGACAATTATGAGTTGTATTTCTTCACTATACCTACATGAGGTCCTGCTTTATCTTTAGTGCACCGACAGACCTTTGCACATTTACTTCCGCCTCATACACTCCAACTAACCCATTACAATGTTTCCGGTATTAACTTGCTAAAGTCTACTTTCAATGCCTTTTTAAGAGCTTTTGAGGTCCTCTGTTGTTTTCTTTCGCCTCAAGTGAGTACGTTTAACAGGTTTTATACCGGGGGATACGAGATACATTGTATATATGTATAAAAAAAAAAGTGGAGTCTATGACAGTATTCCTCTGCTAATACAGCATGAATGCGTCTATGTGGACTGTAATCAAGTAGGATGGGTGGCTCTTATGCCTGACCAGCATGTGCATCCATCTGAAAGATTTTTGTGCAGTCTACGTTAGTCGGACTCAGAAAAAAAAAAGTGTGTATATATGTAGGTAAAGAATAATGTATCTTGTTTGTGTCCCCTGGAACCTGTTGCACTGCTACTTGAGAGCCAAAGTTTTATTCAGGATCCGAAGGACTCTTAGCTAGGTATTGAGGGTGTCTTTAACAGGTTAATGCCGTTTTCATTGTATGCGGAGTGAGTAGTATGGAGAATGAGGTGGAAAGTAAGCACACACTCACCAGTGCACTTTAGATGAAACAGGACCATCCATACCCAGTTACCAATAGAACAACTCATTATCTGTCCTTCCTTCTATCTGTGCTAGTGGGGTCCTCTACTGTTGAGCTTGAGGTCGTATATTTAGTCGTTTATCTTCTTGCCCCTGTTCTTCATGTTTGTTTGCTTGGGGACAAGCAAACGCTTAGGTGTGGGGATGTTTGATAAACGCCTAACTGTACATATTATTTGTGTATGTTCGCATATTCTTTGAGTATTTTTATATGAGTGGATGCCCGTTTTCAGTCTAAATTGGTTTATTTCATGTTACAGGTACAAAAGATACCGTGGGGAGCTCGACAACGAAATTTTAGAAGAAATCGGCAAAGAAAACACCATTTTCGAGTCCCTGGTACTGCAGCAGACTTTAGCAACACTGTAGCACGAGGTTTTGGCGAAAATGGCTAAGTTTGGAACTTCATACGGGCACTGGATTGCCCGTATACGGCTCCTGTAGCACTCACTGTAGCAACTTACACGAAACTCGGGGTGCTACAGTGGCCCGTATGTCGGCCCGTATGCCAGCCCGCATGAGTTGCTGGAATTGGGTTTTTAAAGGGAAAGTAGTTCATTTTTGAGAAGAGGAGCCCTAGGTCTTGTGCCAACTTGCTACCATCTTCAAATCGGAGTTAGGAGCTGCCGTCGGAGGCCATTTCCGGGGAGAGAACGACGAGGAGAGCGACATACGACGAGATCCACCTTCTTGATCCTTAGTTGAGAGGAGAATCGACAAGGGAAGCCGCCTCTTTGGTTTCGTCTTTGGAACATCATTCGGCCTCTATCTTTTGAGGGGGTGATCTTATCTATGTATTTGGTTGTTTTGATGTATTCTCTTATGTATTTTGTATTCATGGGCAACTAAACCCCAAGGTCACCGGATGTAGGTGAACCTTGGGGTTGAACTTGTGTAGGATGCTTGCTTGACTTGATTTATGCATTTTGGAACTTGTTTGTGAACCTTGTTTGGTGTATTTGATTGCTTGGTATGCATGAGAACTCTGTGTATCATTGTTTAGATAATGCTAGGAAGCATGACCATTGCCCTAGTATTAGGCTCACCAAACTTGGTAGGGATACATGTATGAATACGCCGTGACCATCGGGTATTTGTACCTCTCCAATAGTTAGGGTTGACCTAGATTGTGTCTTCGCCCTAACTTGAGAAACCTTTTGCTCCCTTTGCAATCGTGTGAGGATTCGAGCGGAAGGAATTCCGTATTCGATACTTGTACCGGATTAGGGGCCAATTTCCGTGACCATCGGGTTGGTCTAACTTCGGGTTTCTCGGTCCAAACTACCCATTTGCATGCTAGTAAGGCAACTCCCTCACTTTAGTAGCCCCCTTGGTAATCCTCATCCGTGACCCTCTCGTTGTATTGTTTTACCCCTCGATTATTGCCTCCACCTTAGAGCACTTTATTTGCATGTTAATCATCTTTTTACTTTCTTTTGCACAACACTTGACTTGATCGGCCAAACAATCATACGAAGAGGAAGTAAGGGTAGATTCTCGAGCCCTTGGGAATACGACCCCCTCGCGCGTGCGTGAGGGGTATTACTTGACGATCCCGTGCACTTACGGGTGAGCCACCACCTTCTAACCCGGTCACTCGGCTTTCTAAATTCGGAGCTTGTTGACTTTGAAATCCTGGCGGTGCACTATTTTTCTGTTGTGACTATCCTTGATTGTTCCAAGAGAAATTTGGATGGTTCTTCAACCCCGGGTTATATGTTCCACTGTACGGGTTGCCTTGGCCTTGTCCTCTATAAGAATTTCCAAAAAAATCAGCCTGCTCCACCGCACTAGTGCCTCCAATAGCAATAGGGCAATCACTCGAAGCATGTCCTCCCCCACAACCGTTACAAGTAGTGATGGCCGCAACTCTTGGTGAAGCTAGTGCATCTAGCTTCTTACTCAAAGATTCCACTTGTGCCGCCAAAGATGTAACCGCATCAACCTCATGAATTGCGGCCACCTTTTTCCTGTCGCTTGAGTTCCATTGATAGCTATTGATAGCCATCTCCTCTACAATGTGCCAGGCTTCACCGAGAGTGTTGCTTCCTACAGTTCCTCCGGCCGCCTCATCTAAGAGTTGCTTGGTACTCGGATTTAACCCGTTATAGAAAGTGTGAATGATCATCCACTGGGGAAGTCCATGTTGCGGGCACTTGCGAAGGAGCTTCTTGAACCTATCCCATATCTTGAATAGAGACTCCAATTCCATTTGCACAAAGGATGATATCTCATTCTGGAGCCTTGCTGACTTTCCCGGCGGAAAGTATCTAGCCAAGAATGCCTCGGCCATCTCTTCCCACATAGTGATGGATGCTCTCGATAATGAATGAAACCAATGTCTTTCTTTTCCCTTTAATGAAAATGGGAAGGCTCTAAAATGAATCGCATCGTCCGTCACTCCATTAATCTTCAACATGTCGCACACTTCAAGGAAATTCTATATATGACTGTTGGGATCTTCATCGGCCAACCCATTAAATTGTGCGGACTGTTGCAACATCTGAATGAACGACAGCATTAACTCAAAATTCATTGCCGTAATTGGGGGCCTCTCAATGCTCAATTGGGTCCCTATGACTGCAGGTCTAGCAAAGTTGGACAATGTCCTCTGCTGTTCATTATGTTCTGCCATTGTTTCTGACCCTTCTGTCTCAATATCAGCTTGATTTGAAGCTTCTTGCACAGGTTCTTTACCCTTGTGATGTGTTCTTCGTCCAATGTCCGGATCTCCTTCAACAAGAATTGAAGGATTCCCGCAGGTCATAACCTGAATCCAAAGCAAAGGAAAGAAAAATAAGAACAATGATAGATAAAGAAAGTGTGAAATAGAAAGTGAAGTGAATAACTAAAATAGTGAAAAGCAAATATTTAAAACGCCTATTCCCCGGTAACGGTGCCAAAAACTTGACACAACCCCTTGCGTGTATCCCACAAGTGCACGGGTTTGTCAAAGTAATAAAATTTACCCCGGTGAGTGGGTAGTCGAATCCACAGGGAATAGGGAGTTAAAATACGAGATTTCACTATTTAAGCTATGTGGAGTATGGAAAGATAAGAATAGAATCGATGAGTGACTATGGAAGCAAATACAATAAAAGACAAGAAATCGAATAGAAAGATGGAAGATAAGAAAGTGCAAGTAAAAGAGAATAGAGAGAAACTGGCAATGGATGAAATAGGGTATCCGGACAAGCTACCTCGAGGATCTATGCTTTTAGTGCAAGACGATGCTATTATACTTTCCTATTGATGTCAATTAAGTCGAGGAAATCCTTAGATACATGGTCCCAAATCTAAGGACAACCGTGACTAACCCCAACATTATGCCCCGGTATTAAGATTCACGTCAACCCTTCACTCTGTCGGTGGCATGACTAAGCCCCAGGGGAGTATATCTACCTAAACGTCACACTACATGGGATTGCTTTAAGTTCTAGGGACTCCTAGTGGTGAAACCTGTTCCTATGTGTAGTTCTAACCCTTTGGTCCAGGTGGAAGAACCCTAGTCTAGATTAAGCCCCAGTGTGTAGGTTCCACTTCAACCCTTCACTCTGTTACTTGCGTAACTAATACCCAGCGGAGTTTATCTACCTAGCACTTCACTCTATCTCGACCGCTAAGAAATCAAGGAAACGAAGGTAGGGAGAGACCACATCGGAAGGGAAATGGAACGCTTCGCTACCTCACGACTCACCCTCTCAACCCTCTTCGATCTTACATAGTCTAATCCTATAGGAGTTGTCACACCTCCAAAGGACAACCTAAATTGTTCTCAACCGTAGTGTCACGTCTAAAGGAAAACATTAACAAGATGAAATTAAGATCGAAACTCAATTTTTATTCATCAATAATGGAAAAGCATAATAACAATGTCAAAGAAACATAATAACCCTAGAGTTTACAAGTTCGAATACCCACAAGGGGTTTACCTCCTCATGAAACTATACATGTTCATCAAAATATGAAAGAAAGCACAAAGTAAAGACATCGATGAAAACCCCCTTGCGTATGGTGTGGCTGTGGTCTTGTGGGGCCGCTGGACGTCGGTGACGATGCCGATGACGCGCTCTAAACCTCCACGAAATCCTCTCCAAAACCCTAGCCGCCCTCTCTAGAAGTTGGGGAGAAAGATAGGTCGAAAAATATTTTAAAAGTCTCCAAAATTCATTCGGGGTAGTATTTTCCTCATGATAAGTGCTTGATTATACATGTTTTACCTACTTGTTTTACATACATTGAGCATCATTTTACCATTGATTATGTCTCATAAAATGTATTTTGGTGTTCTTTTATGCAATTAGGTTGTGGAAGTGTTAAAGGAGGAAAAGGAAGCAAAGATGGGTTATAAAGACGTATTGTTGGGAGCTTTTGTACAACACAAGTGGCAAGGCACAAGAGGGGATCATGCACATGAGGGTGTGTGCCAACTTCCTGAAGAATTCAAGATAATTTGTGTGATGGAAGGGCACAAAGGCAGTCACACCTTCATGTCCCAACTTGTGTGAAGATAGTTAAAGCTCTCAAATGATGATTCGAAGAAGAAGAAATCTTATAACTCACCATATGGACGTGTGCCCGACCATGTGGCCTCAATATGAGAGAGTTTGGATCATGTTTATGAAGAGTACTGTAGCAAAAACACTGTTCGTTTCCCTGTAGCAGTACTGTAGCAAAATTACTGTTCACGCGACCGCGTCAAAATCTCACGCGACCGCGTGGAAATTCTGCAGCCCACGCGATCGCGTGTAGACACGTGACTGGCGCGATTCAGACTTATAAATAGGCCGTTTCGCCGATTCTTTGGATATCTTTTGTGTGCCTTTTGAGAGAGGAAGCGGCTAGGGTTTGAGGAGGAGGTCTTTGCCGAATTGGAGGGCCGTTCTTCACCAACTTTGATAGTTCTTTCCTCCGTCATAGCATCGAGGGAGTCATCGGCAACCTAGCTTCGGAGAAGGATCCTTCAAGACGTTGAGCGACCCATCAAGGCCATCATCACGAATTCAAGGGGGTTTATTTCCATGGTTTACATTGCTTTTCATTGTGTTATGTTTTGCTTTGTAATAAGCCCCATGGAGGGCTAAACCCTAGTAGATACTTGGGCATGTGAACCCTAGGTTTCGATTCATGTATTGACTTTCTTTATGCTTTCTTTTAATTCCGAGTTAATTTGAGTTTTAATCTTGTTTTATCATTGCTTGCATGCCTTATTGATTCGTATGGTTGTTTGGTATGCTTGATTTGTTGCCTTGGTGTGAGAGAGGTCTCCATTAGGGTTAGAACATATGAGATTGAAGAGGGTTGAGAGGGTGAGTCATGAGATAGTGGAGTGTCCCCTTTCCCTTCCGATTGAGTGTTTCCTATCTCCGTATTCCCTAAGTATTATGCAACCATATGGGGTGTGAGGTGTGAGATTGATAGATTTCTCCACCGGGACCTTTGTAAGGGGTTAGGGATCTTTCGCCTAGAAGTAGGGTTAGATCTAATTTTAGGAATCGGTTTCACTTTTAGGTATCCTTAAAACTCATTGCGGTCATATAGGGTGTGAGGTGTTGAGATTGAGTGAATTCTCCGCCGGGACCTTGTAGGGGACTAGTATCGGTGGCCTGGAAGCAAGGACCGATTATTCTTGGATTACCTCGACTCATAGAACTCGGTTTAGAAGCATTTAGTTAGTCTTGCACTTCATGATAGAGCCTAGGGGGAGCATTGCCCGGGTATCTCATCTTCATTGATTGAGATCTCCCTTTATTTACCTTTTGCCTATTCATCTCTGGTATTAATTTCTATGCACACTAGATCACCACAAAATCACAGTGGTCATTAGGCTAGATTGCAGAGAAGAAGTTAGTACTAGTAGCCCTGTTCCCTGTGGATTCGACTACCCTACTCACCGGGGTAATTATTACTTCGACAACCCGTGCACTTGCGGTACACACACGCAAAAGGGTGTGTCACCTCATTTTGTGGAACCACACCATAATTCATGTATCCTGTGAATAAGGCCTTGAAAGTGTCATTCTTATTTTCTATGGCTGAATCTTCCCTTGGCTTAAACATGCAGAAAGAATTGTCCTGAATGTATGATAAATGTTCTTCAGGTGGTATCCACTCCTGCCAAATGCTAGCCCAAATTGAATCATGAACTGGTGTAGGGTTTAAATTTGCCATGGTAAACTTCTTCTTCAGTCAAGTTCACATAGCACCTTGCACAACCAAGACAAATGATAACAAGTTAAGCTCAAAGGAAAAGAAAATAAGAGAAAAGAAAAGAGACAAAAAGTAAATGGTTAGAGTAATAAGCTAGAAGTTTCTCAGAATTCCTTAGAACTCCCCGGCAACGACGTCAAAAACTTGATAAGCTTTCCCGCAAGTGTACGGGATCGCCAAGTAATACCTCGTACAAAAGCACGAGGATCGTATTCCACGGGGCTAAGGAGCTACTCTTACTCCTCCATCGCCTATTATCTAACCCAACAACACAAGCATGGATGTATGTTCTACTAAGGCAAAGAGATAAATATGATATGATTAAACAAATTTAAAAACATACAATGTTGTTGCAAGTACTACAATGAAGAGTGAAGGCCTATGGATGTGGATCCCCTTGAGGGGTCATCATGATACATGGCTGAAAGATAAAAGGTAGCTTGGTTGATTTAGACCGAAGGATCTCAAAATTAGATCAACCCCAATTTCTCGGCTATTGAACCCTAATCCCATACGGATATCGGTTGGAATCTCTTCCTAACCAACATCCCTACGATTGCATTAAGTAGAAGGAGATCCAAAATAAGGAAACCACTAAACCCTAGTCTATCCGTATAGCTCGGAGGGCTATCGACACCCAATTTCTCGGTGTGCCAGTACAAGTAACCCCTTTTAGTTCATTAATGACCTAATACACGTGAGTAGGTCACATCTACGTGTATAATTCAAGAAAGAACTACGGATCTCTCCATGTGGTAGTTCTAGACATGAAGCACAATGAACTAAATCTAAAACCAAATAAAGCTTGCAATTAAGTAAAGATCATCCAAAATACATGATAAACCCCCCCCCCCCCCCCCCCCAAGGTTCACCAACATCCGGTGCCCTTGGGGGTATAGTGTGACATCATGCAAGTAACAACAAAAATACAAAGTAAATCACTTAAAAAGCTCATAAATGACACTCCCTAGATGAACTGATGAAGGAGGAGGTGGAGGTCCGGCCGAATGATGCTTTCCCCCCCGTCCAAGAGATAACGAATGATGCTTCCCTTGACTTGGATCGTTGCCTCCTTGATGGTGAAGCTTCTCCCCTTCAAAATGATGCTCTTGCCTCCTTCCTTGGCTCCAAATCGTCGTCTCTCCAAAGATTTCTTCTTTTCTTCCCTTTAGATGCCGGCCAAGAAGTCCCCCATGTGTGCCCTAAAAACATCCATAAATATTCCCGCAGTATCCCGTGGTGGATAGATGGATCCCGGGGTGGATAGATAGGCAAAGACAAGGCAAAAACTTGTCTCATGTGGGGGTGCATCCCGGGGTGGATAGGTGGATCCCGGGGTGGATAGATGGATCCCGGGGTGGATAGGGGGCCGTGAGAGCTAGTTGAAATTCACTGTCTTTTGATGCTCACGGCCCCTTATACGGCCCCGTATACTGCACTGTTCACTCTTATGCACTTCCATCATTTCCAGCCCAAAACTCCTCAGGTGCAACAGCAACTGCAACAGTAAATATGCTACATTACTCCAGCTACAGTGCTGCGACGCCTGAATTTCATCCTTTTTTCGCCCAAATTGCATTCTCGTGCTCCTCATGGCTCCCCCGTGTCCTACAACATAAATGATAGTCGATTAAGCACAAAACGGGCATCAATTCTTAACAAAATACATGCTAAGTGTATAAAATACGTATATTAAAATATATACATTTAGGCACTTATCAAACATCCCCACACCTAAGCATTTGCTTGTCCCCAAGCAAACAAATCATGAAAAAACAAAGGGAATGATAAGTGGCTAAATGTACATCTCCGGCTCAAACAAATACGAGATTCTACAAGTATAGAATAGTGATATACAGATGTTGAGTTACAGTCAATACGTACAACAAAAGGATCCTGTTTCACCTCTAATATGTCTGTGCAGTGTAAGTGACTCTTTCATCTCATTTGCCCTGACCTAGTCTAGCCCTATGACTTCAATCAGTAAAGCTCTATATGCTAATCATCCCACATGTATAGAGTACCAAGTCTTAAAAATGCTAAGTGCCACTTCAATGAACAAATAAGATCCTTCTAAGTCTATAACTTGAGATAAAATCCCATTTCCACTCACGAACTCAAGTAGGCAGTCCAAGAGATCACTAGGGTATTTAATTACAACTACATACACTTCTTTTTTTTTCGAGTCCGCCTAACGTAGACTGCACAAAAATCTTTTTGGAGGATGCACATGCTGGTTAGGCACAAGAGTCATCCATCTACTCGATTACAGTCTACATAGACGCATTCATGCTCCATTAGTAGAGGAATACTGACATAGACTCTTTTTTTTTTTAATATACCCTAGACCAAACCTTTAGACTGCACTACAAGTAACAAAACTAGGACTAGCTCAAAAAGACTTAGAAGTTCTTAAGAGTTTATTGAAGGATAGAACTTAGTAGTCTAAGGCTAAGTACTCAAAATTGTGTGTTAAGCATACAAGAGAGTTAAGAAAGTCAAGCAGGCTATTCCCAGGGCATCAACAAAAGACTCAGTGCACAGAATAATACTCAGTGCAAAGAATCTCACAAGAAAGTAACAAGCCATCATTGATAACACTAGCATGTAAAGTTGACCTAATACATGTAAATACACCCATCCCCACACCTAGTGTTGTACATTGTCCTCAATGTATACTAATCATGAAAATAGAGGCAATATACACAATAATAACAAAGGAGGAGGGTGAAAACGAACTTCCCCGGATTATCTTGTACAAATGGCGAAATGTGACCCGACTAAAGTGTACGGCAAGCTTTACATGTCGGGTCCGGCTCCCACAAAATGTGGAGATGCTCACCAAATTCCTCTCAATGCCCTGCAAAGCACAAGGGCATACCACCATTCCAAAAAAAAAACTAAAAAGGAAAGATTAATACTAGGGAGCAGTCAAACACACAACTAAATAAAAGCAACCAGAGTTCTACAAAGTGTTGTTCAGGGTATAACCCTTTCCAACTTATTCAAAACAAACAAACACACGTGCAGAAAATAAAGAAAACAACAATAAATAGAAACAACATGCTGCTAAAAGAGAAATAAGTGTCCATGTTGAAGAATGAAACGGCTCGTCGATAATAGATGGGACAGGTGTGTCGGTGCAGGATGTGGTGCCAGTCCGTGAAGATGAACCGCGAGCAGAGATGGCAAACTGGCGAAAGTCCTCGGTGAGCAGGCGCTGACCCTCTATGATCTGGTACAGCTGTCCGCGCATCTCACGCTGCTCGTGATGGATGGCCTGAATATCGCTCTCCATTCCTCGCAACCTAGCTTCGAAACCCGATGATGATGTGGTGCCAGGAGTGGGAGTGGGCGTGTCATCAGGATCAGAGTCAGTGTCTGCTGGCAAACTGGACTCCCCGGCCGATGACTATCAGGAAAGTCGGTAGCGAGCACCTCTCTTTTCAACTAGACCAACAGCTAGCAAGACATTCGCGCCAAGGGCCGCTGCACCACCCACAATCATCATATCACGAGCGCGGTCCAACAATTTCATACCGCGAATCAACCTGGTGATGTATGGACCGAAGAAAATAGCACCTAATCGCGTGCACTATGCGTGATGAATAAATGCTTCAGCCACAAGATGCACAAGGTAGAGGGGGCATTGCTAAAAAATCCCAAACAAAATCAGTAGATCAGAGTTAGACACTACTCCAGTACTATCCTTTCGGCCCCCCTATGGAACGAGTAATTAGGGCATGCACAAATCTCATGATAGGATCTGCAATCCGGGACGCCTTTCGAGTGTTTTTGGTGTCGCCTGGGGCTATGGTGGCCAATCGGAATGGAGTTCATGTATTCCTCGTCATAGAATCCCAAGTAACTTGCAAATTCGACATGAGTCAACTCGCGAAGCCTTCCAAAAGCTTAGAAGCGGATAGTCCCCTGTTTCTGACAAATGATGCGTCGCCGGTCTTGTTGTGCCTCAAAGGTGCTCAGAACCTCCAAAGTGAGTTGCGGTATGTTGGTTCATCGATAGTAAATAAGTTCACCCAACCATTTCGAGATAGAATTTCCCTCACTTGGTCGGCAATTCCAAGCTCTTCCAGAAAATTCCAATTAATATGTCGGACGGTGCCAAAGGGTTTAGTCTTCAATATTTCGTAACGTGCCATGTGAAGGGGGTGTGTGAACGTAGGCTCCTCGGGGTTTTGTGTTGAAGCTCATGGATGTTTTGAAGCAACCCTCTTGATGTTTGGCATCCCTACAACGCATAAGATCTTCATCAAGCCTTAACCAATCCAATACAATCACCAAAAACAACACAAGAAGCAAGAAACAAATGAGAAAAGGGCATGAATAGGGTCCATACGGCCGTATAGGGGGCTGTATGGGTACTATTCATGGTGTAGCATTTCCTTACCATCATGAACATCGAAAAAGTTTTACAAGAATTCAATGGGAATTGAACATACAACATTCACACCACCAACACATGATAAAAGCATGAATTTATCCACCGAAAAGCTCCATGAACTCAAGAGAAAATGAGAAAGGGAAATCTAGGGCACCAAAAAGCTTACCGGTGAATCCTTGGTGGAACTTGCTTGAAACTCTTGGTAAATCACTCTTGGTAGTATTTTCCTCATTTTGTGGAACCACACCATAATTCATGTATCCTGTGAATAAGGCCTTGAAAGTGTCATTCTTATTTTCTATGGCTGAATCTTCCCTTGGCTTAAACATGCAGAAAGAATTGTCCTGAATGTATGATAAATGTTCTTCAGGTGGTATCCACTCCTGCCAAATGCTAGCCCAAATTGAATCATGAACTGGTGTAGGGTTTAAATTTGCCATGGTAAACTTCTTCTTCAGTCAAGTTCACATAGCACCTTGCACAACCAAGACAAATGATAACAAGTTAAGCTCAAAGGAAATGAAAATAAGAGAAAAGAAAAGAGACAAAAAGTAAATGGCTAGAGTAATAAGCTAGAAGTTTCTCAGAATTCCTTAGAACTCCCCGGCAACGGCGCTCAAAACTTGATAAGCTTCCCCGCAAGTGTACGGGATCGCCAAGTAATACCTCGTACAAAAGCACGAGGATCGTATTCCACGGGGCTAAGGAGCTACTCTTACTCCTCCATCGCCTATTATCTAACCCAACAACACAAGCATGGATGTATGTTCTACTAAGGCAAAGAGATAAATACGATATGATTAAACAAATTTAAAAACATACAATGTTGTTGCAAGTACTACAATGAAGAGTGAAGGCCTATGGATGTGGATCCCCTTGAGGGGTCATCATGATACATGGCTGAAAGATAAAAGGTAGCTTGGTTGATTTAGACCGAAGGATCTCAAAATTAGATCAACCCTAATTTCTCGGCTATTGAACCCTAATCCCATACGGATATCGGTTGGAATCTCTTCCTAACCAACATCCCTACGATTGCATTAAGTAGAAGGAGATCCAAAATAAGGAAAACACTAAGCCCTAGTCTATCCTTATAGCTCGGAGGGCTATCGACACCCAATTTCTCGGTGTGCCAATACAAGTAAACCCTTTTAGTTCATTAATGACCTAATACACGTGAGTAGGTGACATCTACGTGTATAATTCAAGAAAGAACTACGGATCTCTCCATGTGGTAGTTCTAGACATGAAGCACAATGAACTAAATCTAAAACCAAGCAAAGCTTGCAATTAAGTAAAGATCATCCAAAATACATGATAAACCCCCCCCCCCCCCCCCCCAAGGTTCACCAACATCCGGTGCCCTTGGCGGTATAGTGTGACATCAAGCAAGTAACAACAAAAATACAAAGTAAATCACTTAAAAAGCTCATAAATGACACTCCCTAGATGAACTGATGAAGGAGGAGGTGGAGGTCCGGCCGAATGATGCTTTCCCCCCCGTCCAAGAGATGCCGAATGATGCTTCCCTTGACTTGGATCCTTGCCTCCTTGATGGTGAAGCTTCTCCCCTTCAAAATGATGCTCTTGCCTCCTTCCTTGGCTCCAAATCGTCGTCTCTCCAAAGATTTCTTCGTTTCTTCCCTTTAGATGCCGGCCAAGAAGTCCCCCATGTGTGCCCTAAAAACATCCATAAATATTCCCGCAGTATCCCGTGGTGGATACATGGATCCCGGGGTGGATAGATAGGCAAAGACAAGGCAAAAACTTGTCTCATGTGGGGGTGCATCCCGGGGTGGATAGGTGGATCCCGGGGTGGATAGATGGATCCCGGGGTGGATAGGGGGCCGTGAGAGCTAGTTGAAATTCACTGTCTTTTGATGCTCACAGCCCCTTATACGGCCCCGTATGCTGCACTGTTCACTCTTATGCACTTCCATCATTTCTAGCCCAAAACTCCTCAGGTGCAACAGCAACTGCAACAGTAAATATGCTACATTACTCCAGCTACAGTGCTGCGACGCCTGAATTTCATCCTTTTTTCGCCCAAATTGCATTCTCATGCTCCTCATGGCTCCCTCGTGTCCTACAACATAAACAATAGTCGATTAAGCACAAAACGGGCATCAATTCTTAACAAAATACATGCTAAGTGTATAAAATACGTATATTAATATATATACATTTAGACACTTATCAGCGAACATGATCTAACTTCGTTCCATTCCTTCACCTTATCTTCACAACCCTGCAATACACAAAAGTAAACAAATGCACACTTTTTAGTGATAAAATCTTATTAAATTAATGCTCATTACAAGATAATAACGCTTTGCATTACTATAACACGAGCACTTATCAGCAAGTTAATGTAGCAAGTTACTATTTACTGTCTACCGAAAATCACCAAAACAGAAACTTCACACGGGCGTGTGGAAATTCCCCACGGCCGTGTGAAATCCCAATTTCTGCCAATTTAAAGCCGCGACTAAGCATTATAAAAGGTTACTTTGGAGACTTTTTCTGGATCTTTTTGGCTATCTTCTGACCTAACTTCTAGAATGTTGCGGCTAGGGTTTCAGAGAGGACTTTGTGGAGGTTCGGAGCCCATCATCGGCGTCGACATCAACGTCCGGCGGCCACACAAGACTACGGCCACACTCTACACAAGGGGGTTTTCATATATGCTTTCAATTTGTATTCGCTTTCATATTTTGACGGATTTGTATAGCTCCATGAGGAGCTAAACCTCTTGTGGGTATTCGGACTTGTAAACCCTAATATGATTATGTTTCTTTGACATTGTTATTATGATTTTCCATTATTGATGAATAAAATTGAGTTTAAATCTTAATTGCATCTTGTAATTGTTTTCCCTTAGCCGTAACACTAGGGTTGAGAACAATCTAGGTTATCCTTTGGAGGTGTGATAACTACTTGAAGATTAGACTATTTAGGATTAGAGAGGGTCGAAAGGGGTAGTCTTATCCACAGGGAATAGGGATTTAAGATACAAGTGTTCACTATTTAGCTATGTAGTGTACTTTGAGTGTGAAGAGAATTAATGAGTGACTGTAAAAGCAATTAATAAGAACAAGAATTAAAGAGAAGTATGCAAGGTAAGAGAGTACGAGCAAGAGCAAATAGAGTAGGACAATCAATGAGTAAAGTTGGGTACCTGGACAAGCTACCCCTAGGACTTATGCTTCTAGTGCAAGACAATACTATTATACTCTCCTATTGATGTTAATTGAGTTGAGGAAATCCTTAAACACTGATAAGTGCTCGTGTTATAGTAATGCGAAGTGTTATTATCTTGCAATGAGCATTAATTTAATCAGATTTTATCACTAAAAAGTGTGCAATTGTTTACTTTTGTGCATTGTAGGGTTGTGAAGATAAAATGAAGGAAAGGAACGAAGTTAGGTCGTGTTTGGCATTGTTGGGAAGATTTTCGGACCAAGCAAGGAGCAAGGCGTGAGCATAGACTTGTGAGTGTGTGCCAACCTCCTTTGGAGGGGCACAAAGACAGTCACATTCACAATAAGTCTAACTCATGCCAACAATGAGAACTTCACCAATTACTCGATTCGAAGCAATCGACACGATCTACCGTTGATTGTGTGCCCAATTCAACGCCCTCGATGAAGAACGACGAATCCGGGAGCGTTTTGGCACAATTACTGTAGCAGTACTACCGAAAATCAGAATTCCAGAAACTTCACACGGGCGTGTGGAAATTCCACACGGCCGTGTGAAATCCCGTTTTCAGCAAATTTAAAGCCGCGACTCCACATTATAAAAGCCCGATTTGGAGACTTTTTGGGATATCTTTTGATCTATTCTTCTCCGCAACTTCTGGGAGTGTGGCTAGGGTTTTGGAGAGGACTTCGTGGAGGTTTAGAGCGCCTCATCCGCATCGTCACCGACGTCCGGCGGCCACACAAGACGACGGCCACACCATACGCAAGGGGGTTTTCATCTATGTCTTTACTTTGTGTTTTATTTCATACATTGATGAACGTGTATAGCTCCATGAGGAGCTAAACCCCTTGTGGGTATTCGGACTTGTAAATTCTAGGGTCATCATGTTTCTTTGACATTGTTATTATGCTTTTCCATTATTGATGAATAAGAATTGAGTTTCAATCTTGATTTTATTTTGCTATTGTTTTCCTTTAGATGTGACACTAGGGTTGAGAGCAATCTAGGTTTTCCTTCGGAGCTGTGACAACTCCTATAGGATTAGACTATTCAAGATTGAAGAGGGTTGAGAGGGAGAGTTGTGAGGTAGCGATGTACCCCTTTCCCTTCCGATGTGATTTCTCCCTACCTCCGTTTCCTTGATTTATTGGCGGTCAAGATAGAGTGAAGTGCTAGGTAGATAAACTCCCCTCGGGCTTAGTTACGTGAGTAACAGAGTGAAGGGTTGAAGTGAATCCTATGCACTGGGGCTTAATCTAGACTAGGGTTCTTCCTCCTGGACCAAAGCGTTAGAACTACACATAGGAACAGGTTTAATCACTAGGAATCCCTAGAACTTAATGCAATCCCACGTAGTGTGAGGTTTAGGTAGATGTACTCCCCTGGGACTTAATCGTGCGAGTGATAGAGTGAAGGGTTGTTGTGAATCCTAATACCAGGGCATAATGTTGGGGTTAGTCACGGTTGACCTTAGGTTTGGGACCGTGAGTCTAAGGATTTCCTCGACTCAATTAGCATCAGTAGGAAGGTATAACAGCATAGTCTTGCACTAAAAGTGATGAGCGAGCGCGCGACTAGCTACAGAGCTAGCACGCGACTCCCCGGCCGCAAGTGCACGGGTCGTCAAGTAATAAACCTCACGAGGAGGGTCGTATTCCCAAGGGCCCGAGATCTACTATTACTTCCTTTTGGGAGTCACTTTCTAGTCGATCGAAACAGGGTTGAAGCAATATTGAAATAATAAAAGCAAGTAAAGGAATGCAAATAAGATAAAACTCAATCCGGAATAAAATAGAGATGAAGAATCCAATAATTATGGAAGGCCTCGGGCGAGGATTCCCCCGGGAGGAGACTAAATACGAATGACCAAGATAATTATAAAACTAGGGTTAGCTTGGTTTCGGTCCGCTAGACTCGGATGTCGACTACCCCGGAACCTCCGTAGTGTAGCCCTAATCCAGTACGGGTTTCTCTATCCAGAAAATACCCCTACGATGTCAATGAGAACAAGGAGTCTTGATTAGGGTTAATCTAATGCACGCTCTCGGCTAAATTAACCCTAATCGCGCGGGAGGCTATTAACACCCGGAACCTCCGGTGTATTAATACATGTTACCCTCTTTAACTCATCAAAGGACCTAATACAAGCTAGCATCCCGCCAAACAAGTATCATTCAAAATCAATTCTACGGAATCCATCCATTGTAGAATGAACAACATGATGATGAATTAAAACCAAACAATCAAACTAACACATTCATTTAAAGCAAAATATAGGTCATTCATACAAAGTCTCCTCCCAAGGTTCACCGGGAGCCCGGCGGCCTTGGGAGGTTTAGTTCAACATCACAAAACTAAGGAGCTCATCATACAACAATTCCATCCAATAAAAACAAGAAAAACCCCCTTGAAGATGTTGACTAGGGTTGATGGCGTAGCTCGTCGGATCCGCGCCGGCGAGCCCTATGAAGCTTCTCAACGTCTTCCCCTTCTTCTCTCCTTCGAATCTAGCCGAAAATCCTTCCAAAATCCCTCAAGAAATGGTGAAATGAAGTCTAGGACAAGTGGAGGCCGGATGAGAAAAAAAAGATCCCCTCAAAAACTCTTCAGAACAAGTATATATAGCCCGAAGGTGTGCGGGCACTGTGCGGGCCGCACAGTGCCCGCACAGCCTTCTGGCTGTGCTGTGCGGCCAGTGTGCGGGCCGCACACTGGCCGCACACTTCTCTGTCTCTCTTGTGCGGTCACTGTGCGGCCGCACAGTGGTCGCACACCCTTCTGGCCAGGGTGTGCGGCCACTGCGCAGCCCGCACAGTGGCCGCACACGGCCGAGAAAAATGTGCCCGTGTGCGGCGCGTCGGCTTCCAGGGTGCTCCAACTCTTCGTTCCTTCTTCAATCATCCCCGGAATGACACGAATATGGTCAAAACTTGCGCACTTGGTCCTTGAAACCCTGAAATGAAAAATAAAACATCAAGTGCGCAAAAACTCATCGAAAATACACATAAGTTGCATGAATGTACAAGAACATCATAGCTATAACATGATGTATTTAGGCACTTATCAAATACCCCCTACTTAAGCATTTGCTTGTCCCCAAGCAAACGGACATGGAAAACCAGGGATACTGATAAGTGACTAAATACACAACCTCGGGCAAGAGATGAAAGTATCCTAGCCAAAGCGAAACTCAAAATACTAAGCAAAGACCACTTGAGATCATTCACGCATTCATTGGCCGTGTCGTGTTGTGTGTGTGTGCAAATCCCCTAGTTCGAAGCCCTGTAGTCCAAACAAGGTAGACAGGACCCCGAGGACCACTTCTTGAAGCAATTCACGCCACCAAGTGGAATACGGCCTTGAGGTGGTAGAAATACTTCTAGTAGAGTCGTAAGGATCCTTCCTCTTATTTTCGAACAATAACCAGTCGAAATTTATTTTTCTGTACGCAATATGTTTATCTTTTTCTTTTCCGGGACTAACATGAACTGCAAATCCACATTACCTGGAGCTTTGCACATTCATGTAAACGCGCTCATGTCCTTATAGCTTTTGGCGAGAGGAACACTCTGGTTAGGAGCCAGAACCCCAGGTTACTTCGCTATTAGGACAGAGGAGCACTGTCCACGTTTTTATACACTTTGCTTTTTTTTTTTTTTTTTTTTTTTTTTTTTTTTTTTCCGACCGTATTGCAAAAAAAAGAACAAGAAGAAGGTCCTTAAAACCCTATTAGAAGGTATTCTAACACGTCAAGGCGCGAAACCACTAGTATGGGTTAGCAACTAAGAGGGTCACGAAAGTGCTGTGGTTCCTCGCCTAGATGTCCAGGGTTCTACCTAAGGGAATAGTGCGAGAATTGCCTAGAATGACATGAAAATCTCAAGTGTGCAGGGTCATAAAAAGCTTAGCATTTATCATGATTTCGAGCTATAATACAATCACAATTAAGTACGCCATCCTAGGTTTACAATCATGCAACAAGTCAAGAATTATCAAAAATTTTCATACAAGTACACGAAACAAGTAACGAAGATCAGACATGCATAGCCACCCCCCACTTAAAGCAGTACATTGCCCTCAATGTACATTGATCAGCAGTACAGAAAAATTTATGCAAGGAAAATAAAGAGGGTGGTGTCATGAACTTCCCCGAGAAATTGGTAATGAGCTTTGCAAGGCACGAGCTCGGGGTGACCATCACCATGGCTACAAGCGAAGTGGAGAGGAAGAAAAATGGACGTCTTGTTCTTCCTACAAGGAGAAAAGACGTCGAGTCAAGCATCCATCAACCACATAGAGATTGAAGACAAGAAACACGGTTTACAAGAGCAAACAAGAGTTTTTAAGCGATAGAATAAAACAACACTCAACAAACTAAGTTGTAAGGATAAGCCTTAGACAACTAGATTAATACAACAAACGCAAGCACACAAGAGACAACAATAAAAAGAACAGAAACGGAAATAGCAATAAAAAGAACAGGAACAGAGGAAAGCCTGGGAGCCTCAATCCCAGTCATCCCAGTCATCAGTAGAAGCTGGTGGTGCAGAAAATGGTGGAGAGTGGGGTTGATGCTGCAGGAGGGCCAGGATGTCCTGTTGGCCCTGAAGAAGGTTAAGTTGCCCCTGGATGATCCGAGAAATATCTTCTCCCTGACGCCGCTGTATGTCTCGCAAATCTTGTATATCACGCTGTAACTCTGCAGGGGAAACGGTGCGAGTGGAACTCGATTGAGCTTGGTCACCCTGAGGAATATCCGGTGTACTCTGGTTGTCGTCGGAATTGAGGAGGCTCTCATGAGAAACGACATAATAGGATGATCCTCGGCGCTTGATAATACCAATCGCGAGTAAGGTTTGAATCCCCAATGCAATCGTTCCCCCAACCCTCTTCATTGAACGAATACGGCCAAGAACCTGCATGCCCCTCACAAGGCGTGTGATATATGGTCCGGCGAAGATGACCCCGATCGGGGGGTGTTGATTATGTCGGGCAATGCATTCTGCTAGCACACAGGCCAAATTGATGGGATAACGGTTAATCATACTGTATAGAATGAGCAGGTCCATGCGAGATACTACCCCAGTGCTGTCGGTGCGCCCGGTGATAGATCGGCTCATCAATGCGTGTACATAACGGTGGGCGGGACTACGAAGGAGTGACGCTTTCTTGGAATCTTGACCGGCAGCAAGGGTAATAGAACGCCAAAAGTGCCTTGGCTCGACATGCGGGGGAAAATCAAGTGGTAAGATGGGGTAGTCCATACTTTTCAGAAACTCCCAGTCATAAATGCCCAAGTGGTTGGCAAAGTAACGGAGACTAATGGATTTATGTTCACCATGGACTTGGAATGAAATTCCTCCTGGGCGATGAAGACGGGCATAGGTCTTGTTAAATTCAAAGGTGCTCAGAACTTCGAGGGTGAGCTCGCGATAAACAGGTTCGTTGATATCAAAAACGGTGAGCCACTGATCAAACCCAACTAATTGCCGAACATCATCGGCCAAACCCAATTGTTCAAGTAGTTCCCAATCAATTATTCGGGTTTGGCCGAATGGCTTTGTGCTAAGTGAATCGTAGCGTTCTTGGAATACATTGTCATTGAATTGGATCTCGGATGAAGAGCTAGCTCGGGCCAATGCGCGCTTGTTAGAAGCCTTCGGTGCCATATCTATAATCACACAATTTAGATAAAATCAAATCTCATCCCATAATAGGTATGACACAAGAATTAATATTATCATGATACATTAACAATATGGAAAGATAAGAAAGGAGATTACAAAATCAAACAAAGGCAACAAGGGTGAGTACAATAGTTTACTAGCATGAAAACAAGGCATGTGAGATCAAAATAGAGGATGGAAACAAAGATTTCTTAAAAGCAAGCATAACATCCTAAATTCACCATAGAAATTTGTACAATTGTGAACAACTTTGAAACAACACCATGAGGAGACATTCCACTCAAGACAACAATGAGCTACAAAAATTAAACCCAAAAAGGGAAATCAAACTCTCCAAGATTAAACACTCACAAATAAATGTAACAAATACCACAATGAAGTAGCAAGATCTCCAAGATCTCAAGAAAAAGAAGTAAGATAAAACAAACCTTAAGGGCAAGGGAGAACAAGCAAGATGAGGTTGAAGAGCTAGTGAGGACGAGGACGAGCTTGGAAGAAGAAGAGGGAAATCAGGGAGCTAGTTTTGGAGATGGTCGGCCAAGGTGATGGAGGTGAGTCTTGGAGAAATTCAGTGCTTAAGAGTCAAAGATGGAGAATAGGGGCTGAAAAGAAGTCTTTGAAAGGGATAAGACTAAAGAGGACACTAAGCAAGGCAAGATGGTGGACAAGTGGCAAGAATCAGCCACTTGTCACTCGTTGGTGTGCGGGGGACACACCAACCGCATATGATGTGTGCGGTTGGTGCGCGGCCCGCACACCCACCGCACAAGGATCTGTCTCAAGTGTGCGGCTGGTGTGCGGGCCGCACACCAGCCGCATGGGCTTCTGTCTCAAGTGTGCGGCTGGTGTGCGGGCCGCACACCAGCCGCATGGGCTTCTGTCTGTGTCATGCGGCCACTGTGCGGGCCGCACAGTGGCCGCACAAGGCTTCAGGAAATTGGAAATTTTCACCCCTTTGGAATGCAAACAAGGATACAACAATTGCACCGACAAGATAAAATACGAGGGAGAGGAGGATTAAACTCGAGATTCTAACGAACACACAAAAACAACAAAGAAAACAAGAATACGAACAAAAAGAAAACAAAGGCTTGGGCTACCTCCCAAGAGTGCTCGTTTAGCGTCGCGAGCACGAAGCATGAGTGTCCCGAATTAATGAGGTTCAAAGGGAAAGATTTTACCTGACGGATCGGGCAAAAATGAGCTCTTACCGAAATATAGCTTGAGGCGATGCCCGTTTACCTTGAACCGACCTTTCTCCGGGTGGTTGATTTCGACTACTCCCTGAGGTGAGACACTCATGACCGTGTACGGTCCTGTCCATCGCGATTTGAGCTTCCCTGGAAACAGGCGAAGTCGGGCATTGTATAGCAACACTTGATCCCCTTCCTCCAACTTCTTGCCCTGTTTTATATTTTTGTCGTGGAATCGCTTCACTTTTTCTTTGTATAATCTTGAATTCTCGTAGGACAGAACCCTCCATTCCTCAAGTTCATTCAGTTGCATCTTCCTTTTCTCCCCAACCAAGTTGAAACCAAAATTCAGAAATTTGGTGGCCCAATATGCTTTGTGTTCCAGCTCAACAGGGAGATGGCAAGCCTTGCCATAAACTAGGCGATACGGACTGCTCCCCGTAGGTGTTTTATATGCTGTACGGTAGGCCCAAAGTGCATCATCCAGATGGTCTGCCCAGTCCTTGCGATGATGAGCAACAGTTTTTTCCAAAATTCGCTTGAGTTCGCGGTTGGAAACTTCGACTTGACCACTAGTTTGTGGATGATAAGCGGTAGATGTATAATGGGAGACACCGTATCTTTTCAAGATCTTCGCAAACTGGGAATTACAAAAGTGTGCTCCTCGGTCACTGATAATTGTTCGCGGCGCCCCAAACCTCGAGAACAACCTCTTCAAGAATTGCACAACAACACGGGCATCATTAGACGGCAACGATTGAGCTTCCACCCAGCGGGATGCGTAATCCACAGCAACTAGAATAAACTTGTGCCCCCGGGAGTTTGGAAAGGGACCCATGAAATCGATCCCCCACACATCAAAAACCTCACAAACTTGGATAGCATTCTGAGGCATTTCGTCCCGGCGCGAAATGTTCCCTGCTCTTTGGCATCGATCGCAGCATTGAATATGGCTTTGTGCGTCTAGAAAAATAGTGGGCCAAAAGAATCCAGCGTCAAGAATTTTTTTAGCTGTTCGATTGGTGCTGTAATGCCCCCCGGTTGGGCCTTCATGGCAATGTTTGATAATGTGCACTCCTTCTTGTCGAGATACGCACCGCCTAACCACCTGATCGGCACAGACGCGGAACAAGTAAGGTTCCTCCCAAATATAATGCTTCAGATCAGCGAAAAATTTCTTCCTTTGTTGGTAACTAAACCACTTTGGGAGAATGCCCGCTGCCAGATAATTAGCAATGTCTGCGAACCAGGGTTGATCTTCTTCCTGAGTCACCTGAACACGAAACAGTTGTTCTTCCGGAAAGGAGTCATTGATCTCACCATCTATGGTAGATGATGAGTAGTTGTTCTCAAGTCGAGACAAATGATCAGCAGCTAAATTTTCAGCACCGCTTTTGTCCTTGATTTCCAAATCGAATTCCTGCAGCAGGAGCACCCAACGGATCAGACGCGGCTTAGCATCAGTCTTACTCAGGAGATATCGAAGTGCAGAATGATCAGTGTAAACCACAACTTTGGAAAGCACCAAATAAGGCCTGAACTTGTCGAAAGCAAAGACCACCGCAAGGAGTTCTTTTTCAGTGGTAGTATAATTTTCTTGAGCCCCCGTGAGAGTTTTGCTTGCATAATAAATAGGATGGAAATGTTTGTCTTTCCTTTGCCCCAGAACTGCTCCCACTGCAAAATCACTAGCGTCACACATTAATTCGAATTGTAGCTCCCAGTTTGGTGCGATGAGGATAGGTGCCCGGATAAGTTGATTCTTTAGTGTAGTGAAGGCAGTCAAACACTCCGGGGTGAAATTGAACGGCACATCCTTCTCAAGGAGCTTAGTCAACGGTTTTGCAATCTTAGAAAAATCTCTTATAAATCTCCTGTAAAACCCGGCATGCCCCAGAAAGCTTCTAATTGCCTTGACACATGTTGGAGGAGGGAGCTTCTCAATGGCAGAGATTTTTGCCTTGTCTACTTCAATGCCATCACCTGAAATTTTATGTCCCAGAACTATACCCTCCTTTACCATGAAGTGGCATTTTTCCCAGCTCAGCACCAAGTTGGTTTCCTCACATCGTTCCAGAACACGCTCCAAGTTTTTCAAACACAAGTCAAATGAGCTCCCATACACTGAGAAGTCATCCATGAACACTTCCATCGTGTTTTCAACCATGTCCTCGAAGATAGCAAGCATGCATCTCTGAAATGTGGCAGGGGCATTGCACAACCCGAAAGGCATTCTGCGGTAAGCAAATGTACCATAAGGGCAGGTGAAGGTGGTTTTCTCTTGGTCTTCAGGGGCTATGGGAATTTGAAAGTACCCGGAAAAACCATCAAGAAAGCAATAGTATTCGTGTCCGGCCAACCTTTCAAGCATCTGATCAATGAACGGAAGAGGGAAATGATCTTTGCGAGTGGCGTCATTGAGCTTTCTATAATCAATACAGACTCTCCAACCAGTGACCTGCCTAGTAGGGATAAGCTCATTCTTCTCGTTAGTCACTACTGTCATGCCCCCTTTCTTTGGTACCACCTGGGTGGGACTGACCCAAGCACTATCAGAGATTGGGTAGATTATGCCGGCGTCTAGCAGTTTGATCACTTCAGCTTTTACCACTTCTTTCATATTCGGGTTTAACCTCCGTTGCGGGAGGGCCGACGGCTTGTGGTTGTCTTCCATTAGAATTTTATGAGTGCAGAAAGATGGATTTATTCCCCGGATATCTGAAATCTTCCACGCCAACGCCCGCTTGTGCCTCTTTAACACCTTTAAGAGTTCATTCTTGTGCTCTGTTGACAGGCTAGAGGAAATTATCACTGGTAGCTTAAGATTTCCATCAAGAAATGCGTATTCAAGGTGTGGGGGTAATTCCTTCAACTCCAATTCTGGTGGTTCATCGACGGATGGCTTTAGTCTGTTCATGTTATCACGTTGTATTCTCTCAAATTCTTCCATCTCATCATCAATAGAGTTGTCAGATTCAGATTCATCTTGCACCTCGCACACAGACTGCTTAGGAGGCAAAAAAGTGGTAAACTCGTGAACTGTGGTCGGCTGCCGGTTGTGAGCTCCGTTCTGAACAGAATTTACATACTCGGCTCCACTCATGAATCGCGAAAAAAATTCGTTGTTGCTGAGAGTACAATCATCCTGATCCGTAGTCTTCAAATTAGAGCCTTCATTATGAACCAGAAACTGCCTTTTCCATTGATCCAAGTAGTGAGAAGTGGGTTCACTCAAGTATTGATCCATCGATGTGAAGGTTTAAAATGGGGTACCTGGAAATGCACAAGAGACCACGAGAGAGATATTAGTGAATATATAAAAAATGACGAAAACAAAAAAAATAAAAGATGGGTAATTACAAATGAAAGCGAAATGACTAGAGCAATGATCCAAAAGTTTTCCTAGTATTCTCGGATGTTCCCCGGCAGCGGCGCCAAAAACTTGATGAGCGAGCGCGCGACTAGCTACAGAGCTAGCACGCGACTCCCCGGCCGCAAGTGCACGGGTCGTCAAGTAATAAACCTCACGAGGAGGGTCGTATTCCCAAGGGCCCGAGATCTACTATTACTTCCTTTTGGGAGTCACTTTCTAGTCGATCGAAACAGGGTTGAAGCAATATTGAAATAATAAAAGCAAGTAAAGGAATGCAAATAAGATAAAACTCAATCCGGAATAAAATAGAGATGAAGAATCCAATAATTATGGAAGGCCTCGGGCGAGGATTCCCCCGGGAGGAGACTAAATACGAATGACCAAGATAATTATAAAACTAGTGTTAGCTTGGTTTCGGTACGCTAGACTCGGATGTCGACTACCCCGGAACCTCCGTAGTGTAGCCCTAATCCAGTACGGGTTTCTCTATCCAGAAAATACCCCTACGATGTCAATGAGAACAAGGAGTCTTGATTAGGGTTAATCTAATGCACGCTCTCGGCTAAATTAACCCTAATCGCGCGGGAGGCTATTAACACCCGGAACCTCCGGTGTATTAATACATGTTACCCTCTTTAACTCATCAAAGGACCTAATACAAGCTAGCATCCCGCCAAACAAGTATCATTCAAAATCAATTCTACGGAATCCATCCATTGTAGAATGAACAACATGATGATGAATTAAAACCAAACAATCAAACTAACACATTCATTTAAAGCAAAATATAGGTCATTCATACAAAGTCTCCTCCCAAGGTTCACCGGGAGCCCGGCGGCCTTGGGAGGTTTAGTTCAACATCACAAAACTAAGGAGCTCATCATACAACAATTCCATCCAATAAAAACAAGAAAAACCCCCTTGAAGATGTTGACTAGGGTTGATGGCGTAGCTCGTCGGATCCGCGCCGGCGAGCCCTATGAAGCTTCTCAACGTCTTCCCCTTCTTCTCTCCTTCGAATCTAGCCGAAAATCCTTCCAAAATCCCTCAAGAAATGGTGAAATGAAGTCTAGGACAAGTGGAGGCCGGATGAGAAAAAAAAGATCCCCTCAAAAACTCTTCAGAACAAGTATATATAGCCCGAAGGTGTGCGGGCACTGTGCGGGCCGCACAGTGCCCGCACAGCCTTCTGGCTGTGCTGTGCGGCCAGTGTGCGGGCCGCACACTGGCCGCACACTTCTCTGTCTCTCTTGTGCGGTCACTGTGCGGCCGCACAGTGGTCGCACACCCTTCTGGCCAGGGTGTGCGGCCACTGCGCAGCCCGCACAGTGGCCGCACACGGCCGAGAAAAATGTGCCCGTGTGCGGCGCGTCGGCTTCCAGGGTGCTCCAACTCTTCGTTCCTTCTTCAATCATCCCCGGAATGACACGAATATGGTCAAAACTTGCGCACTTGGTCCTTGAAACCCTGAAATGAAAAATAAAACATCAAGTGCGCAAAAACTCATCGAAAATACACATAAGTTGCATGAATGTACAAGAACATCATAGCTATAACATGATGTATTTAGGCACTTATCAAAAAGCATAGATCCTAAAGGTAACTCGTTCGGATACCCCACTTCATTCATTGTTAAATCCTCCTTAATCTCTTTTTCTTGCACTCTCTAATCTTTCACCTCTCTCTATTTAATTTCCTGTCTTTTAGTATAGTTGTTCTCACAATTCACACACGAATCGATTATTACTTTTCCGTACTTCGCATAGTTTTAATAGTGAAATCTCATACTCTAACTCCCTATTCCCTGTGGATTCGACTACCCTCTCACTGGGGTAACTTTTATTACTTCGACAAACCTGTGCACTTTCGGGGATCCTGTCAAACACACGGTCCCAAATCTAAGATCAATCGTGACTAACTCCAACACTATGCCCCGGTATTAGTGATATGAATTGATCCGCAAGCGCACGGGTCGCCAAGTAATACCCCTCGCGCACGCGCGAGGGGGTCGTATTCCCTGGGGGTCCCAAGAGCTGCTATTACTCCCCTCTAGATGACACTGTCTAGTCTACCAAATATAGATTTAAAACAAGATAAGAAAAATAACAAAAGGGAAAAACTATGAACAAGTGGACTAAAGCACACCACAAAAGCACATTAAGGAAACAATTAGCAATAAAAGTGCGAGGCCCCCGGGCGAGGATCCCCTTGGGACTACTAAAGCTAGAAGGATGCTAGAGTAATGAAGGTAATGGTGGTTAGGCCAAGAGACGTCCAAAAGTAGGTCACCCCGATGGTCACGGTGATAACCCCTAATCCGGTATGAGTATTGGAATACGGAATCTCTTCCACCCAAATCCTCCTACGATCGCATTACGCTTAGGGAAATCTCTAATTAGGGTCAAACTCAATATCTAGGTTCTTCCCCAACGGGTGGAGGGGTACTGATAAGTGTCTAAATGTATGTGTTTTAACATACATATTTTGTTCACTTAGCATGTATTTTTATATGAATGGATGCCCGTTTTATGCTTAATTGAGCATTATTTATGTTGTAGGGCATGGAGGAGCCATGAGGAACATGATAATACGATTTGGGCGAAAAAGGATGAAGAATCAGGGTGCTGGAGTACTGCAGCATACGGGGCCGTATAAGGGGCCGTGCGCATCAAAAGACAGTAATTTTCAACTAGCTCTCACGGCCCCTTATCCACCCCGGGATGCTTCTATCCACCCCGGGATCCATCCATCCACCCCGGGATGAACCCCCACGTGAGACAGGTTTTTGCCCTATTTTTGCCTATCTATCCACCCCAGGATGGATCTATCCACCCCGGGATCTTGCGGGAGTATATATAGAGGTTTTTAGGGCACACAAGGGGGACTTCTTGGCCGGCATCTAAAGGAAAGAAACGAAGAAATCTTTGAAGAGACGACGATTTGGAGCCAAGGAAGGAGGCAAGAACATCATTTTGAAGGGGAGAAGCTTCACCATCAAGGAGGCAAGGATCCAAGACAAGGGGAAGCGTCATTCGGCATCTCTTGGACGGAGGAAAGCGTCATTTGGCCGGACCTCCACCTCCTCCTTCATCATTTCATCTAGGGAGTGTCATTTATGAGCTTTTTAAGTGATTTACTTTGTATTTTTGTTGTTACTTGCTTGATGGCACACTAGACCCCCAAGGCCACCGGATGTTGGTGAACCTTGGGGGGTTTATCATGTATTTTGGATGATCTTTACTTAATTGCAAGCTTGGTTTGGTTTAAGATTTAGTTCATTGTGCCTCATGTCTAGAACTACCACATGGAGAGATCCGTAGTTCTTTCTTGAATTATACACGTAGACGTGACCTACTCACGTGTATTAGGTCATTAATGAATTAAAAGGGGTTACTTGTATTGGCACACCGAGAAATTGGGTGTCGATAGCCCTCCGAGCTTTAAGGATAGACTAGGGTTTAGTGTATCCTTATTTTGGGATCTCCTTATACTTAATGCAATCGTAGGGATGTTGGTTAGGAAGAGATTCCAACCAATATCCGTATGGGATTAAGGTTCAATCGCCGAGAAATTGGGGGTTGATCTAATCTTGAGATCCTTCGGTCTAAATCAACAAAGCTACCTTTCATCCTTCATCCATGTATCATGATGACCCCTCAAGGGGATCCACATCCATAGGCCTTTACTCTTCATTGTAGCACTTGCAACCACATTGTATGCTTTTAAATTTGTTTAATCATATCGTATTTATCTCTTTGCTTTAGTAGAACAAACATCCATGCTTGTGTTGTTAGGTTAGATAATAGGCGATGGAGGAGTAAGAGTAGCTCCTTAACCCCGTGGAATACGACCCTCGTGCTTTTGTGCGAGGTATTACTTGACGACCCGTGCGCTTGCGGATCGATTCAATCAAGTTTTTGGCGCCGTTGCCGGGGACTTTCTAAGGAATTCTGAGAAACTTCTAGCCTATTGCTCTAGCCATTTACTTTTTGTCTCTTTTCTTTTCTCTTATTTTCATTTCTTTTGAGTTTGACTTGTTCTATCTTTCTTGATTTGTGCAAGGTACTGTGTATGACACGTGGAAATCCATCAAACTTGGTGGAGCCGGATAGTGAGATTGAAAGGACCTTGCATCGGAGGTTGAGAGAAATTGGTGAAGACCCGATTGAAGAAGGCGTTCAAGTTGAGACTAGTGAATCGTCAATCATGGCCGAAGAGAGACGAACTTTATCCGAATACGAGAGGCCGCAATTCACGGGTGAAGAATTCAGTGTCCAAGCACCCACCATCGCCACCAACAATTTTGAAATAAAAGCAAGCACAATTGGCATGATTCAAAATTCGGTGCAATTCAATGGTCTTGCAAATGAAGACGCACACGATCACCTCGCCCGTTTTCTCCAAATTTGCTCTACCTTCAAGATAAATGGAGTGACGGATGATGCAATTCGATTGCGACTATTCCCATTCAGCCTAAGGGATGGTGCATATCGGTGGCTCACGTCTCTGCCCTCGGGGTCGATTAAAACTTGGAAAGACATGGTAGAAAAATTCCTTGGGAGATACTTTCCCCCAAGTAAGGCGGCGAAGTTGAGGCAAGAAATTTCAGCTTTTAAACAAGGGGAGTTCGAGACTTTATTTGAAGCTTATGAAAGATTCAAGGATCTCCTTAGAAGATGTCCTCATCATGGTTATGCTTCGTGGATGCGGGTACAAATTGTCTACAATGGACTGAACTATTCAACCCGCCAATTAATTGATGCCGCAGCAGGTGGATCCCTTAGCAACAAGTACCCCGAGGTAGCCGAACAACTACTTGAGAATATGGCAAGTAATGAATCTCATTGGGCCTCAAGAGGAACACCACAGAAAGGGGCCGGGATTTATGAAGTTAAGGCCGATGATGCCCTAGCCGCAAAGGTCGAGATGTTGTCCAGGATGATTGATACACTCATGGGTAGCAGTTCCAAGTCTGAAACCGTCATGAGTTGTAACACTTGTGGAGGTGGACATGTCACCACTCAATGCCCTATCGCGAGCTCCTCTGTGGCACCCATTGAGACTGTTGACTACATTGGGGGTCCAAGACCGCAAGGAAATCCGTATAGCTCTACCTACAATCCAGGGTGGAAATACCACCCTAACTTCTCTTGGAATCAAGGACAACAACAAAAGGGTGGCCCCCCTCAAAATCCTCAAGCACAACCACCTTTGCAAGAGAAGAGATTTACCACCGAAGATGTACTTGCCAAGTTCATGATTGGCACTGAATCACGATTTAACAGTGTAAATTCACAACTCAGTGACTTTGGGTCCATCTTGAGAAATCTTCAAGCCTCGGTGCAATCTCTTGAGCATCAAGTGGGGCAACTTGCCAAGGCAAATGCAGAACGACCTTCGGGAAGTCTCCCTAGCAACACCGAGGAGAATCCAAGGGAGCACTTAAAGGCCATTGCCCTTAGAAGCGGAAAACAAATTGAGACAAGGGTTGAAGTTAACCCAAGTGTCAAAGAAACCGGGATAGCCATTGAGGAAGATCCCCATCCAGCTGAAAAAATTGCTAAGGAGGTTGCTCGAAAGGAAAATAATGAAGCTCACCCTCGGGAACACTCAAAGCCACCGGAGTACAAGCCCCAAATTCCTTATCCGGTGAGATTGAAGCAAGACAAGGAGGATGTCCAATTCAGAAAATTCATCAATATTTTCAAGCAACTCCACATTAATATCCCGATCGTTGAAGCTTTAACGCAAATGCCCAAGTATGCCAAGTTTCTAAAGGAGCTCCTCACCAATAAAAGAAAATTAGAAGAGGAAGGCACCGTGGCGCTCTCGGGAAATTGTTCGGCTATTTTAGAGAAGAAGCTCCCACAAAAATTGAGAGATCCGGGGAGTTTCATAATTCCTTGTGTGCTTGAAGGAGGAGTTCGAGAAAATGCATTAGCGGATTCGGGGGCAAGCATCAACGTCATGCCCTACACCATGTATTTGAAGCTTGGATTGGATGAACTTATACCCACAAGGATGACTTTACAATTGGCGGATCGATCAACAAGAAAGCCTCGTGGGATTGTGGAGGATGTGATTGTTCGAGTTGACAAATTGGTCTTTCCCGTGGATTTTGTCATTATGGACATTGATGAAGATGTGGAGACACCGTTAATTCTTGGTCGGCCATTCTTAAGTACCTCGGGTGCCCTAATTGATCTCAAGGGAGGAAAATTAACACTAAGGGTTGGAGAGGAGGAAGCAGTGTACACATTGCCGGCGGCCATGAAGCACTCTCTTGACCATGATGACAAACTTTATTTTATTGATGAAACTGACCTCTTGATTTCTAATTGTGTGCAGGAGGTATTGTCGTTGAATCCCTTGGATGAGTATTTGAAAGAACTAGGGGATGAAGAACAAGAAGAAGAAGCCCACTTCCCCCCTCCAAATAATAACCTAAAGCAACCAAAGGAGAAGGCAATATGCACCAATGCCAAAGAAAAGGAGAAAAAGGAATCAATGTTGAAGACAATTTGGAGGGAAGTACGGGGGAAGAAAAAGAAAGGTACCAACCCCCGTCGTTCAAAATCTCATGGAGGGAAGGTAAAATTTGAACCCCTCTTTGATCATGAAAAAGTTAATGTCTATTCGTTGATGTCTTTGAACTTGCCGGGTAACAATGTTGTTTCAAGCTTAACCGGGGGTAACTTCAAGCTCTTTGAACCCCCATGAGGTAAGAAAAAAGGTACGTCAGGCTCGTGACGTTAAACAAGCGCTTCTTGGGAGGCAACCCAAGCATTCGGGTGTCTTTAGTTCACGTTTCGTATTTTGGATGTTCATCTTATTGTTGTAGTCACCGTTTTTCTTTACTAGCTTTGAAATTGAATAAGTCCATGCTAGCTATTCTCTTGTCATCTTAAGAGTGGTGTAATCATTTTATTTGTTGAGTGTTGCTTGTTTTTGTTGTCATTTTGTGCATTAGATCGATTTGTTTCATGTTTCGTTCAAGTTGGTGGTGTTCTATAATGTTTCAATGTCATCCTTAGCCATTTGGAGAAGAAAAATTCCAACTTTTGAGTGATTTCCAGGTCCTCACGGCCTAAGGGGGCCGTTTGGAGGGCCATGAGACGATTCCAGTGAGTTTGGCTTGTGTCTCACGGCCCCCCTCACGGCCGTACATGGGGCCGTGACAAATTTCCAGTGAAAATGGCCTAGGGCTCACGGTCCCCTTCACGGCCGTGAGAGGGGCCGTATGCCACGGGTCCTGGACCTATATCTTCACCATTTTCTTCATAACTCTCTCATTTCTCATCCGTTTTCCCTCATTCTTTCGCCATTTTTCTTCATTTTTCTTCCTCTACACGAATCTACTACTTCCAAGGACCTAATTTGCATGATTTATTGGGAGTTTTGCCATCATCTTCGCCTATCCTTTAAGGTACCCCTTTCTAAACCCTAGGTGTTGAGCATGAATGTTTCTTCTTCCTCTCCCCTATTTTTCAAGTTGAATGGATGCCAATGTTGTGGGAGTTTGGTTGTGTGTTGTTTTTGTCAGTTTTTGGAGTAATTTGAAAGCTTTGTAAAAATTTTTATGCTCCATGTACAAGGGAAGCTCTTGCAAAATTTTTTTTGGGAGTTACTGTAGCAATTTTTTTTAATTCTTTCACACTCCTCCATGAGCACCCTTGATTTTATTGTATTTGGGCCTATTATTGTATCATCTTTGTTATCCAATAGCAACACTTGCAATATGAGTGAATTGGACATCATGATATTGAACGAACATGGATTTGCTTGGATGATGTTTTTGTTCCATTGTTTTTCTTTTGTTAGTTGTTTGTTGTGTTTGTGCTTATTCTTGTTGTGTTCTTTTTGTGTTTGGTTTTAGTTTTTGCTTGATTACTCCCCGTCCCTCCTTTCTAAATTTCGTGGAATGATGATGTGCCCTTTTTGCCTTGCAGGCATTGAGGGTAGTTTGGTGAGCCTCCCCACATTTTGTGGAAGCCGGGCCCGACATGTAGAGCTCGCCGTACACTTTTGTCGGGTCACACTTCGCCATTTTTACCAAATAAACCGGGGAAGTTCGTTTTCACCCTCCTCCTTTGTTATTATTGTGTATATTGCCTCTATTTTCATGATTAGTGTACATTGAGGGCAATGTACAACACTAGGTGTGGGGATGGGTGTATCTACATGTATTAGGTCAACTTTACATGCTAGTGTTTCAATGATGGCTTTTTACTTTCTTGTGAGATTCTTCAAGTATGAATTAATGATTGATGTGAGTTACATTTTTGACTTTGTGCTCTATTGAATCCTGTTCACCTCTAGTATTGTTCTATGCACTGAGTCTTTTGTTGATGCCCTGGGAATAGCCTGCTTGACTTTCTTAACTCTCTTGTATGCCTAACACACAATTTTGAGTACTTAGCCTTAGACTACTAAGTTCTATCTTTCAATGAACTCTTAAGAACTTCTAAGTCTTGTTGAGCTAATCCTAGGTTTGTTACTTGTAGTGCAGTCTAAAGCTGTGATCTAGGGTATGTAAAAAAAAAAAAGAAAAAAAAAAAAAAAAAAAAAAAGGAGTCTATGTCAGTATTCCTCTGCTAATGGAGCATGAATGCGTCTATGTAGACTGTAATCGAGTAGTTGGGTGACTCTTGTGCCTAACCAGCATGTGCATCCTCCAGAAAGATTTTTGTGCGGTCTACGTTAGGCGGACTCGAAAAAAAAAAAAAAAAAAAAAAAAGTGTTTATACATATAAATAAAAATAACCCTAGTGATCACTTAGACTGCCTACTTGAGTTTGTGAGTAGAAATGGGATTTAGTTTCAAGTTGTAGAATTAGAAGGATCTTAATTGTTCATTGGAGTGGCACTTAGCTTTTTAAGACTTAGTACTCTGTACTTGTGGAGTGATTAGCATATAGAGCTGTACTGATTGAAGTCATAGGGCTAGACCATGTCAGGGCAAATGAGATAAAAGATTCACTTACACTGTACAGACATATAAGAGGTGAGACAGGATCTATTTATTGTACGTATTGACTGTAACTCAACATCTGTATATCATTATTCTATACTTGTATAATCTCGTATTTATTTGAGCCGGAGATGTACATTTAGCCACTTATCATTCCCTTTGTTTTTCATGATTTGTTTGCTTGGGGACAAGCAAACGCTTAGGTGTGGGGATGTTTGATAAGTGTCTAAATGTATGTGTTTTAACATACATATTTTGTTCACTTAGCATGTATTTTTATATGAATGGATGCCCGTTTTATGCTTAATTGAGCATTATTTATGTTGTAGGGCATGGAGGAGCCATGAGGAACATGATAATACGATTTGGGCGAAAAAGGATGAAGAATCAGGGTGCTGGAGTACTGCAGCATACGGGGCCGTATAAGGGGCCGTGCGCATCAAAAGACAGTAATTTTCAACTAGCTCTCACGGCCCCCTATCCACCCCGGGATGCTTCTATCCACCCCGGGATCCATCCATCCACCCCGGGATGAACCCCCACGTGAGACAGGTTTTTGCCCTATTTTTGCCTATCTATCCACCCCAGGATGGATCTATCCACCCCGGGATCTTGCGGGAGTATATATAGAGGTTTTTAGGGCACACAAGGGGGACTTCTTGGCCGGCATCTAAAGGAAAGAAACGAAGAAATCTTTGAAGAGACGACGATTTGGAGCCAAGGAAGGAGGCAAGAACATCATTTTGAAGGGGAGAAGCTTCACCATCAAGGAGGCAAGGATCCAAGACAAGGGGAAGCGTCATTCGGCATCTCTTGGACGGAGGAAAGCGTCATTTGGCCGGACCTCCACCTCCTCCTTCATCATTTCATCTAGGGAGTGTCATTTATGAGCTTTTTAAGTGATTTACTTTGTATTTTTGTTGTTACTTGCTTGATGGCACACTAGACCCCCAAGGCCACCGGATGTTGGTGAACCTTGGGGGGTTTATCATGTATTTTGGATGATCTTTACTTAATTGCAAGCTTGGTTTGGTTTAAGATTTAGTTCATTGTGCCTCATGTCTAGAACTACCACATGGAGAGATCCGTAGTTCTTTCTTGAATTATACACGTAGACGTGACCTACTCACGTGTATTAGGTCATTAATGAATTAAAAGGGGTTACTTGTATTGGCACACCGAGAAATTGGGTGTCGATAGCCCTCCGAGCTTTAAGGATAGACTAGGGTTTAGTGTATCCTTATTTTGGGATCTCCTTATACTTAATGCAATCGTAGGGATGTTGGTTAGGAAGAGATTCCAACCAATATCCGTATGGGATTAGGGTTCAATCGCCGAGAAATTGGGGGTTGATCTAATCTTGAGATCCTTCGGTCTAAATCAACCAAGCTACCTTTCATCCTTCATCCATGTATCATGATGACCCCTCAAGGGGATCCACATCCATAGGCCTTTACTCTTCATTGTAGCACTTGCAACCACATTGTATGCTTTTAAATTTGTTTAATCATATCGTATTTATCTCTTTGCTTTAGTAGAACAAACATCCATGCTTGTGTTGTTAGGTTAGATAATAGGCGATGGAGGAGTAAGAGTAGCTCCTTAACCCCGTGGAATACGACCCTCGTGCTTTTGTGCGAGGTATTACTTGACGACCCGTGCGCTTGCGGATCGATTCAATCAGGTACAAATACCCGATGGTCACGGTGTATTCGTACATGTATCCCTTCTAAGCCAAGTGTGTCTAGTACGAGGGCGATGGTCACGCAACCAAGTACAACCTAGAATTCAAACCACAGAGTTCTCATGCAATTTGATACAATAAAGAACACAAAGCTTAGACCACAACCAAACCATATACCAAAAATATACTCAAAACATACAAACAAGCAAGTTCATCCCAAGGTTCACCGGATGCCCGGTGACCTTGGGAGTCTAGTTCATCATCAACAAAGGAGAATGTATACAAAACAAGAAATACAAGATGAAGCTCATAACAACTCCCCTCGAATGAAGACTAGAAGGTGGTGATGAGAACTCGTCGGATCCGCGCCGGCAAGCTCCTAGATGCTCTTCCTTGAGTATGATCTCCTTCTCCCTTTGATTTGCTCCTCAAAAATGCCTTCTCCCGCAGCCTTGATGCTCTTAAAACCCTAGATGGTGGTGGAGTAGAAGTGGTGGCCAAAGACCAGAGAAATGATGCCCTAAAAGTCCTTAAAAACCCATTCCAGTGAGCTACGCGGCCTCCCATGCGGCCCCGCATACGGGGAGAGAAAGTCTCCGAGAAATCCCGAAAGTCGCGTAAATGCTACAGTGAAACTGCTACAGTGCCGTATGTGGCCTCAACAGCACCCGCATGAATCTCCTAACCAAATTCTTCGAACTTTCGTGCTACAGCGACTGCTACAGTACCCCCCCCTCCCCCCCGGGCTCAGGAACAGTGTTTTCGATGCCGATTTCTTCTAAAATTCTATCAACGAGCTCAAAGGTGTCTCATTAGTACCTGTAACACGAAAGAAACCAATTCAGACCAAAAACGGGCGTCAACTCATAGAAAAATACACAATACATACGTCCGAATACAAAGAAAATATGTATGTTTAGGCATTTATCAATTAGGTTTCACTACGACCCTTGACTCTTTCTGACCTGTCAACTAAGGCCTAGGGAAGTTCGTCTTCCTAAGCCTCACACTATGTGGAATTGCTTTAAGTTCTAGGGATTCGTAGTGATAAACCCTGTTCCAATGTATAGTTCTAACCCTTTGGTATAGGTGAAAGAACCTTAGTCTAAATTAAGCCTCAACACTAAGTTTCTCTTCAACGCTTCACTCTGTTGCGCAAGCAACTAAGCCCAGGGGAGTTTATCTCATAGCACTTCACTCTGTCTCGACCGCTAATAATTCATGGAACATGGAGGTAGGGAGAATCACACCGGAAGGGAAAGGGGATGCTTCACTACCTCACGACTTATCCTCTCAACCCTCTCCAATCCTAAGTAGTCTAACCCTATAGAGTTGTCACACCTCCAAAGGATAACCTAGATTGTTCTCAACCCTAGTGTCACGGCTAAGGGAAATCAATAGCAAAATGAAATTAAGATTAAAACTCAATTTTATTCATCAATAATGGAAAAGCATAATAATAATGTCAAAGAAACATAATGATCCTAGGGTTCACAAGTCTGAATACCGCTAAGGGGTTTAGCTACTCATGGAGCTATACAAATCCATCAAAATATGAAAAGCGATACAAATTGAAAGCATAGATGAAAACCCCCTTGTGTTGGATGTGGCCATGGTCTTGTGCGGCGGCGGGACGTTGATGTCGACGCCGATGACGCGCTCCCGAATTTGTTGTTCTTCATCGAGCCTGTTGAATTGGGTACACAATCAACGGTAGACCGTGCCGATTGCTTCAAATCTCCTTATTGGTGGAATTCTCCTATACTAACATGAGCTAGACTTATTATGAATGTGACTGCCTTTGTGCCCCTCCAAAGGAGGTTGGCACACTCACAAGTCTATGCTCATGCCTTGTTCCTTGCTTGGTCCGAAAACTCCCCAACAACGGCGAACACGATCTAACTTTGCTCCTTTTTTCCAAATTATCTTCACAACCCTACAATGCACAAAAGCACACAAATGCACACTATTTAGTGATAAAATCTGATGAAAGTAATGCTCATTGTAAGATAATAACATTTCGCATTACTATAACATGAGCACTTATCAGCTTAGTTGACAGGTCAACAAGAGTCAAGGGTCGTAGTGAAACCTAATGCCTTGGCATAGTGTCAGGATTAGCCATGGTTGATCTTAGGTTTGGGACCATGTGTTTAAGGATTTCCTTGACTCAATTAACATCAATAGGAGAGTATAATAACATTGTCTTGCACTAGAAGCATAAGTCCTAGTAGTAGCTTATCTGGGTACCCAACTTTCCTCTTTGATTGTCCTTCTCTATTTACTTCTACTTGCACTCTCTTACCTTCCATACTTCTCTTTTATTTCTTGTTTTCTTTAAAATTACTTTTACACCCACGTATTGATTCTATTCTCATTATTCGTATACCGCATAGCTAAGTGGTGAAATTGTGTGTCTTAAATCCATATTCCCTGTGGATACGACTACCCACTCACCAGGGTATTTTATTATTTTGACAACCCGTGTACTTGCGGGGTACACACGCAAGGGGTGTGTCATCGTGAAAGTTGACAAATACGTATTTCCTGTGGATTTTGTGGCGTTAGATGTTGACAAAGATGTCGAGGTTCTATTGATTATTGGGAGGTCATTCTTGCTCGCTTCCAAGGCACTCATTGACATGGACAGTAGGGAGCTAACTTTGAAAGTCAGAGATGAAAATCTCACCTATCGCCTCGCCGAAGCCATGAGATATTCTTTAGACATTGATGATAATTTGTATTATCTTGATACTACGATGAACTAATTGATGAATATGTAAAGGAAATGATGTGTACGGACCCGTACAAGGGGTGGCTATACCAAGACATGGAGAATGAAGACATTTCATCAATTGGTCTAGTGGAGGAAGTTCAACCTTTCCCAGGAGCCATGAAGAGGATTATCCGGAAGCTAAGAAGAGCAAAAAGATGCCACAAGAAAAGTCCCAAGGCTAGTGGGGATGAGCATTCACGGAGTAAGGATGATAAGCCCTTGTGTGGTAACAAACTCGATAACTCTCCCTCTACTTTGCAGAGATTATGTTCTGCATGCTTTCAAGTTGTTGGAAAGAGGGCAACTTTTATTCATGAAACCCTGTGAGGTAAGATCAGGTACATCAAGCCAAGTGACATTAAACAAGCGCTTCTTAGGAGGTAACCCAAACTTTTACTGTTTTTCTAGGACTTAGTTTAGTTTTAGGTTAAATAAAAGTCTTAGTTTCAGTGTTTTGGTTTTTATACATGTGTGCTATGATTCTCTCATAGATGTTTAGTATTCTTCATGTGCCTTAATTGTGATTGACAAAGTTTTAGATCATTTGAGCGTGTTTTCATGGATCTTTGGGTGTAATTTTGTCATGTTTGTGGGCTATATACTTAGCATTAGAGTTTTGAAATTTTTTCACAAAGTTTGTAATTTTTTTTAAGTCATCCAGAGAAGATACACGGCTTGTGGAATTTCCACACGAGCTTGTTTCCCCATTAAGACCTCATCCAGAGACGACACAAGGGCATGTGCATGCCCCTGTGAATGACCTTGTGAAGGGCACACGGCCATGTGCACCTCTATAGTGCTGAAGTTCTCCATCGAAAGAAGAGACAGGGGCGTATTACTGCCCCTGTGAGTGACCACTTGCAAAGCACATGGCCGTGTGGAATTTCCACACGGCCATGCGGAATTTCCACACGGCCGTGTGGAACACTTAAGAGAATTTCAAGGATTCCAGAGAGGCCCAAAGGGCGTGTGGGTGCCCCTGTGGCCAGCCTTGTGTGTAGGCTAGGTTGGGCACACGACCGTGTGGATGTGTTCAGAAGGCTGAGTGCTATCCCGATAGCTCACAGAGGCTTGTAACTGCCCCTGTGAAATTTCCACACGCCCGTTGATAAACGCCTAAATGTATGTATTATTCATGTATGTGTACATATAAATTTAGTATTTTTGTATGGGTGGATGCCCGTTTTCGGTCTAAATTGGTTTATTTTGTGTTACAGGTACAAAAGATACCGTGGGGAGCTCGACAACATGATTTAAGGAGAAATTGGCAAGAAAATACTATTTTCGAGACCCGGTAGTGTAGCAACACTGTAGCATGAAAACTTGGAGAAACGGTTAAGTCTGGAACTCCATGCGGCACTTATATGGCCACAAAAATTGCCGCATATAATCCTGCAGCAGTTTTGCTGTAGCCGAGTACTATAGCAATGACTGTAGCATTCTTACTGTAGCACTCCACTGCAGCAACTTACGCAAAATTCGGGGAGCTACAGTGCCTGTATGCTGACCGCATGCCAGGCCACATGGCATCCCGAGAACACTTTTTAAAGAGGGTTAGGGCATTTTTTCTTGATGTTTGTTGGCCACCACTTCTCCTCCACCACCATCTAGGGTTTCAAGAGCTTCAAGGCTGCGGGAGATGGCTGATCTAGGGTGCAAATCGAAGGGAAGAAGAGGAGCGCTATCAAGGAGAAGATATAGGAGCTTGTTGGCGCGGATCCATCAAGTTCTCATCACCACCTCTAGTCTTCATCTTAGGGGAGTTTGTTATGTGCTTTAGCTTGTATCTCTTGTTCTTTATACTTTCTCCTTTATTGATGTTGAACTAGACTCCCAAAGTCGCTGGTCATCCGGTAAACCTTGGGATGAACTTGCTTGTATGAATACTTGATTTACATGTATGGTATTTGTGTGGTTTGTGGTTCAAGCTTGGTGCACTTTGATGTATTAGTATACATGAGAACTCTGTGTATCGATTTCTAGGTTATACTAGGTTGCGTGACCATCGCCTTAGTATTAGACACACCAAGTTTGGAAGGAATTCATGTATGAATAGGCCGTGTTCATCGGATATTTCGTACCCCTCCAACCATTAGGGTTGAGCCCAGATATTGTGTTTGATCTTAATTAGAGATTTCCCTAGGCATAATGCAATCGTGTGAGCATTTGGGCGGAAGTGATTCCGTATTTCAATACTCGTACCAGATTAGGGGTTATCACCGTGACCATCGGGGTGACCTACCTTTGGATATCTCCTGGCCTAACCACCTTTGCCGGTGTAATTCGAGTATCCTTCTGGCTTTAGTAGTCCCGAGGGGATCCTCGCTCGGGCACCTCGTACTTTCATTGTTATTTGCTTCCTTAGTATGCTTATGTGGTGAGCCTTAGTCCATGTGTTTATAGTTTTCTCTTTATTATTCTTCTTATCTTGTTTAAAATCTATATTTGGTAGACTAGACAGCGTCATCTAGAGGGGAGTAATAGCAGCTCTTGGGACCCCAGGGAATATCGTGCTTGCGCGAGGGGTATTGCTTGGCGACCACGTGCGCTTGTGGTCACTCATCAAGTTTTTGGCGCTGTTTCCGGGGACTTCCAAGGATGCTAGGAAAACCTTTAGTTCATTGATTTAGTCATTTTTATTTCCTTTTGTAAAAATTTGTCTTTCTATGTGTTTCCTATCCTTTTGTGCATACTTGTTTGTTTTCTTTTTCTTTTAAGTTCTTTGTTAGCTTATTGATTTTTGTTTTATCTATTTACACAAGGCCATGGATTTTCAAGAAAAACTTTTGGCCGCGAAAATTTATGCACTTGAAGTAAAGATAGAAAAATGTTGTGCCATAAAAGCAAGGCAAGGAAATCCACAACAAGTGAGTCCACCACAACCCCAAGTTCCCCAACTTTAGCCCCAACCACAACAAGTGAGAAAGTACACCACTGAAGAGGTCTTGGCCAAATTTATGATTAACACAGAAAGAAGGTTTCAGGATATGGAAAAAAGGTATGATGAAATTGGCACAGTACTGAGAATTGTCTAAGCTTCTATTTAGTCACTTAAGAACCAAGTCGGGCAACTTATTATTGCAAATTCCGAGCCTTCTTCGAGTAGCCCATCGATCAATATCAAAAATAACCCAATTGAGCACTTGAGGGCCATCATTCCTATGAGTGGGAAACAAATAGTTGTGGGGGCCGAAGATAGTCCAAGTCATTTGGAAGATGGGGTAGAGCAAAACGATGTAGAGGCCATCATGGCTATGGAAAAATGTGAGGAAGTGGAAGAAGCTCCATCGACCACATTTGAAGACACTACTCACCTTCATATCGACCATTCCATTAACAAATCAATAATCTTCAAGTGCCGAGAGAAAATTCTGGGAATTGTATTTGAAGATGTGGGTGAGAGGCTAAGGTCATCCTTGAACCCACCAATGCCGGGCTTGGACAATTCCCACCCAAAACTTTTTCCTTGGTGGCCCAAACAAATTTTGTGGGCAATTGTTGATCATTCAAGAGCGGTTGAGAAAAAAATTGTGGAAAGGATGTTAAAGCCACCAATTAATCCACCCATGCAAAGCTTGACAAGTTCTCAACCCAACTTGTTACCTTGGAGACCCAAACAACTCTTATGGGTAGTTTAAGGGCATTTAATAAGAGTCGAGGAAGAAGATGTGGGTAGGAGGTGGAAATCATCCAAGGACCCAGCCATGCCAAACTTAACTAGCTCTCGACCAAAACTTTTTCCTTGGAGGCCCAAGCAACTTTGTGGTGGGATACTCAAAAGAATTCTTGCCGGGAACAAACAAGAAGCGGGGAGGAGGTTCAAGCCATCTAAGGATCCACCCAAGTTTAAATTGCACAACTCTCGGCCCAAGCTTTTTCCATGGAGGCCAAAAGGTAAGTCATGCTTGGCCTTCAATTTGAAACCATCCCGGAAGGTATGCTTCGTATTTCTTGGTAGTTCTTATGCAACTTCTAGCCGGGATGAATGAACCATTTTTAAGCCTTCTTAGGTAAGAAAGAGGTATGTTGAGCTAATGACGTTAAACAGGCGCTTCTTGGGAGGCAACCCAAGTTTTCAAATTTGTTGCAATTTCATTTTCATGTTGTTTGAATGCTTGTCTTATTCATTTTCCGTATTCTTGGTGTGTTTGAAGTTTTAGTCTTCTTATGTTTCTTCTTGTGTTAGTCATTTTTATCGTCATTTTTGTGTAATCATTCATGCATGTTTGTGTGTTGCCTTGAGTGATTTAATGATTAGATATCATGATATCCATGTTTTGAGTGTTTCCATGCTTTTTCGGCCTTGTTTTGAGTGTTTTTAAGGCTTTGAGGAGGTTAAGTTGATGTAAAATTGGAAAATGGCCGTTTGTTGACCGTATGCATGCCCGGATACCCATCCAGAAAGTCATGCGGGCATTCATACACCCGCATGGCTGCTCGGGATGGCCAATCCAAGAGTCATGCGGCCATCCATGCAGGGCGCATGGATGCCCGCATGGACACTCGGGCTGAACTTAAAAGTGGGTACCTCTTCACCATTTTCTTCATAACTTTCTTATTTCTCATCCGTTTTCCTCATTCTTTCACTGTTTTTCTCCATTTTTCTTCCTCTACACGAATATCCTACTTCCAAGGACTTAATTTGCATGATTTATTTGGATTGTTTCCATCATCTTCACCAACTTTCCAAGGTACCCCTTTATAAACCCTAGTTGTTGAGCATGAATGTTTCTTCTTCCTTTCTCCTATTTTTCAAGTTGAATGGATGCCAATGTTATGGGAGATTGGTTGTTTTTTGTTTTTGTGGATTTTTGGATCAAATTGAAAACTTTGTAAAAATTTTTATGCTCCATGTCCAAGGGAAGCTCTTGCAAACTGTTTTTTGGTAGTACTGTAGCATTCTTGAATTCTTTCACAGTCCATCATGACAAGCCTTTGAATTTCTTGTATTTGGGCCTGCTATTGTATCATCTCTTTTATCCCCTACAACACTTACAATAAATAGAAATGGGACTTCATGATTTTGATTGCGCAAAGAACTTGCTTGGATTATCTCTTGTTTAATTGTTTTTGTTTTGTTAGTTGTTTGCTTGCTTGTTTGTGTGTGTTTGATAAATGCCTAAACATACATATTTTCTATGTACTTGGGCGTATGTATTGCGTATTTTTATATAAGTTGACGCCCGTTTTTGGTCTGAATTGGTTTCTTTCATGTTACAGGTACCAATGAGGCCCCGGCAAGCTTAATGACAGAATTGGAGAAGAAATCGGCGTCGAAAACACTGTTTCTAAGCATGGGGACACTGTAGCAATCGCTGTAGAATGAAAACTTGAAGAACTTGGTAAGGAGATTCATGTGGGTTATCATGCGGGCGCTGTAGAGACCGCTAATGGTACTGTAGCAGTTTTACTGTAGCAGTTTTGTGCGGCTTGTGCACAGCCCACGCACACTAAAATTGTCTCTGAAACACCCTCAACACTCGACGAACAACTCCTAAAGCTCGACCAAAAAAAAAAATAAAAGAACACTCAAAGGGAAAATGACGATGATAAGTGCTCGTGTTATAGTAATGCAAAATGTTATTATCTTGCAATGGGCATTAATTTAATCAGATTTTATCACTAAAAAGTGTGCATTTGTTTACTTTTGTGCATTGAAGGGTTGTGGAGAAGATCTAGAGAAAAAGAAGGAAGAATAGGTTATGTTCGCCGTTGTTGAGGAGTTCTCGGACCAAGCAAGGAACAAGGCACGAGTCTAGACTTGTGGGTGTGTGCCAACCTCCATTGGAGGGGCACAAGGGCAGTCACACTCACAAAAGTCTATAACTCGTGTAGCATTGGAGAAATTCGCCAATGAAGAGAAATGAAGTAATCGACATAATCTACCGTTGATTGTGTGCCCAATTCAACGGCGTCGATGAAGAACGATGGATTCGGGAGTATTTCGGAGAAGTACTGTAGCCAAATACTATAACAGCTACTGTTCACATTCTGCCGAAATTCAGAATTCCAGAGAGTTCACACGGGCGTGTGCAAATTCCACACGGTCGTGTACTATAGTAGGAATACTGTAGCAGAAACACTGTAGCAAAAACACTGTTCACAGGTGCCGAGAAATCACGATTCCAGAATTTCCACACGGCCGTGTGGAATTAACACACGGGCGTGTGGAATTTCTAGATTTTCACAGAAGTCCGATTTCAGCCCGAATTCAGCCCGACTTCAGCCTATAAATAGCCCGTTTACATATCTATTTGGGGAACCTCCCCTTCTATCACTTGGATATCTTTTGGGGGGCTTTCGGCTAGGGTTTGGAGAGGTTCTTGGAGGTCTTTGGAGGCGATTAAACGGCATCGACATCGACATCCTTTGGAAGAAAGCTATTGGGGAAGCTCTCATCGGCATTGATTTGTCGAGGTGTGCCTTAGGCTTGACAAGGGATTCGTTGGAGAAGACACGCGACTACACAAGACCATCGATAAAATTTACAAGGGGGTTTTCTTTATGGTTTTTCATGCATATGTTCTTAAACTATTTATTGACTTTGTATTGCTCCATGCAGAGCTAAACCCTAGTGGGTATTCGGACTTGTAAACCCTAGGATGATATTGTTTCTATGACTTTTATTATGCTTTCTTAATTTAATGTTCTATTATTGAGTTCCAATCTTGCATGACGATTGTATGAGATTTTCCCTTAGCCGTGACACTAGGGTTGAGAATCTATTAGGTTATCCTTTGAGGGTGTGACAACCTCTATAGGATTAGACTACACAAGGTTGGAGAGGGTTGAGAGGGAGAGTTGTGAGGTAGCGATGTACCCCTTTCCCCTCCGGTGTGGTTTCTCCCTACCTCCGTTTCCTTGATTCATTAGCGGTCGAGATAGAGTGAAGTGCTAGGTAGATAAACTCCCCTGGGGCTTAGTTACGCGAGTAACAGAGTGAAGGGTTGAAGTGAATCCTACGCACTGGGGCTTAATCTAGACTAGGGTTCTTCCACCTGGACCAAAGGGTTAGAACTACACATAGGAACAGGTTTTACCACTAGGAGTCCCTAGAACTTAATGCAATCCCACGTAGTGTGAGGCTTAGGTAGATATACTCCTCTAGGGCTTAGTTGACAGGTCAACGAGAGTCAAGAGTCGTAGTGAATCCTAATGCCGGGGCATAGTGCTGGGGTTAGTCGCGGTTGACCTTAGGTTTGGGACCGTGTGTTTAAGGATATCCTCGACTCAATTAGACATCAATTAGAGGGTATAATACTAGTCTTGCACTAGAAGCATTAGTCTTAAGGGGAGTTTTGTCCGGGTACCCCATCTTTATATCGATTACCTCTCCTACCCTCATTATTCTTCTTGCACTCTTTTATTTTCTTTTTACATTTATATATATATACTTTTCTCATCATCGACTTCTTTCATAGCTAAATAGCGATAACACTTGTTTCTGAACACTATTCCCTGTGGATACGACTACCCACTCACCAGGGTAATTTTATTACTTCGACAAGGCCGTGCACTTGCGGTACACACGCAAAAGGTCGTGTCAGACGACAACACTTAAGAAAATCGAAACAACAAACAAGGGCAAAGAGAACGAAACTCCACATCCCGATTTCGGGATCCGAATTTCCAATTTTTTATTTTTATTTTTATTTTTATTTTTTTTTTTTTTTGCACAAAGAATGAATAAACTACTCGCCTAAAACAAGATGAGTGACAGAAAACTCTGGGTGAAGTGAACTGATATTTTTTTTGCAAGTAGAGAAGGGTGTACACTTAAGTTCAAAAAGACTCCTAATAGGTTCATGTCTTCCTAAGTTTAAGCTGAGTCAAACAAACAATTCATAGGTTATCATTAGCAAGGTATTCATCTATACAAGCATAAAACACTCATGCAAACATGCAACCCTCCCCCACACTTGAAACCTACATTGTCCCGAATGTAGAAACAAATAGTACACATAATGATCATGGGGAACAAAAAGACAGGACGAGGGTGTGAAAATCTTCCTTGAACATGGAAAGTGAAGGTGCCGCTCTCACACGGGTGCTAAACAACCAATTTGCGGAGAGTGATGTGGCTACTCTCAACGCGTTACCAAATTAACTCCAAGCAACCAACACACACCTGAGATATGAAAAGGCATACAGATGAAATAGTGCAACAAAATATGAAAATGACATATGAAAAGTAAACAAATCAAAATGCCAGTTGAGCAGGGGGTGCCCTTGCTACTGGACTTACACAGTACAAAGTTCAAACAAAGGAATACAATAAACAACATAATATTAAAATAGAAAATAAAAATAGATACTGCAGATGATGATCAAGGGGTGGCACTGTTGTCTTCAGAGGTACTACTGATAAGTGCTCGTGTTATAGTAATGCGAAGCATTATTATCTTGCAATGAGCATTAATTTAATCAGATTTTTATCACTAAAAAGTGTGCATTTGTTTACTTTTGTGCATTGTAGGGTTGTGAAGATAAATTGGAGAAAAGGAACGAAGTTAGATCATGTTTTGTGATACCTTGCCCATCACCCTCGTTTCCGTTTCCTCTTCTTTGGTTGTTTGGAGGGTACATGGTTTTCTCAGCATTTATTGTGTTAGTTGGGGTCGTTTGAGTAATTATCTCCCAAGCTTACTCACCCATATCCTTCTTGAATGTTCAGGGGCATTGTTGTCATTTGCCAAATGCTTATTCACTCTAGTCCTTATTTCAAATGCTTGAGGGTAATTTGGTCTTTTTCCATGACCCTACTTTTTGCCATATCCCAACCATACCCCTTTCATGTCAAACCCATACCATGTCAAATCAAAGCCATACCCTATCAACTCAAAGCCATAACTTGTCATTCAAGCCATTCTTTTTAAAGCCATTCTTATCTTTTAATCACCCCTTTGTTTTTTTTTCTCTCCTAGATGGGAACCTTGAATGAAATCTTTCTCTCTTGAAGCTCCATCTTTCTTTCTTCCTTATCTTCTTGATGTTGTGTAGAAGGATGTTGGAGTATGATGCCCTCATTTTCTTTCTCAAATATGGTTGGAATCTTGAAAGATTTTGTGCTTGCAATTTCGGGGTTACTGTAGCACCGGTGAGTTCCCTTTGTTTTCTTGGTTTCTTTGGCTTAGAGAGAAACCTAGAATCTTTAGAATTCTTTGGAAATCCTTGGTCTTTGTTTTGAGCTAACCCTTGACCTCGTTGAGGTTGTTTTGCATGCTTAATGTTAGGATTTTCCTTGGCTTACTCTTTACTTATTTGTGTGTGGGTGTGTGTGTGGTCGTGGTTGGTTAGGTGGTGAGGGTTCGTCTCGAGGCAAGGTGCCAGTAGAGGAGTAGCATTCTCTTCGACTGTATTCGCCTATGTTTTGTGAGTGGGATTAATATGCATAATTCTATTGAAAGAATGCCTAAACTTATATGTAAATATGTGTATATATACATATTTGTGCATTTTGATGCTTGAGAAAAGCTATGGACTTATCATCTTTTTCCCTTTAGTATGTTTCATGTTTTGATTAGTGATAATTGAACTTGAGTCGTTTGGGGTTTATATTTTCTTGAATGATGGAAATAGTCAAGTATCACCACAAGTTTCTTTGAGTTTAATTGATATACATGGGAGTGATTATCTATGTTGTGATTTGAGGATATTAATTACATCATTAAGTCTATGTGTAGCTTTGAATTGTGAAGTCAATGAGGGAAGAATAATGGATTCTAATGATGTATATTTTTCGGGTAATCTTGAGGTGTATGATGCCAAAACTTGCCTAAGAGCATGTATGAGCAATGTATGGTCTAACCACTCAAGGATCTTTAAAGTGTTGATGTATGATATTATGATAGAGGTGTATGGGATTGGAATATAGCTTGATTTTATAAATTTGTCGAGAGGATGCATGTTATGACTATAATTATTGTTGCTCTAAAAGCCATATGTTTGATATGATTAGATTGTTACAAGTGAAAGTTCCTTGGAGGAATAATGATAGATAGCATGTGTTGTATATGCTAAAAATTGTAATGAATCTTGATTGTGAACTTGGAGGTTTTTGTGAATGTCCATAAATTGTTTGGTATAATGCCAACATGAAATGGAAGTCAAATCTCTATAGCTTTTATAATGAAATTGTTACTAGTGAAGTTAATGCTAGTGTTTTGAGAGTAATGTCACTTTGTTGAGGAATTTGCATTTGATCTAAAATATAGGAATAATACAAAGAGTTATAGGCTTGTGTATGTGGCCAGTCGATGATGTGTAAATCTTGCAAGCATATTGAAGATCTTTAATGAAAGACTTGGTAGATGTCTTGGCACACATAACTGTATGTGATGGCTTGAATACTTTCTGCATGATCAGTGTGACTTTAGTTTGTAAATTTGTTTATTTGGAAATCATTTGTATATGGGTGAATTAAACTTGTATTTAGCAATTGAGGCGTAATAACCACTCTTGTGTTGTTGAGGGGTCTCTAAGAAATCCTTTATCAATTATGAAAAGTTGTAAAGATGATAAAGAGTAGAGAGGAATGTAAGAAAGGTTATTCGAGTTGTTATTGATTCAAAATTTATAAGTGAGCTTTATAGATTCTATGGGTTATAGATTATAATATCATACATACCTTTATCCTATTTGCTTTAATTTCATCTTAATGACACCTTGCATTGTCAATAGCTTTTAAAATGTCTTTTGGGTAGTTTGGAGCCATAATTGAATTATGTTTTGGCTTATTTTATGATTATTGGAAAACATTTTATATACTACTTGTGGGTTGAAAAACCTTATGTTTCGATATCTATGTTTTACAGTTTTGGTGTTTTCATGGGATTTGATGTTCTTGTTATAATGTCCTTAAAAGGCTTATGCAACCAAATTGCATTTTCATTGGGATGATGCTATATTTGAAGTATATTTTCAAAATGTTGTATTTATGTTTCGAAAGCTTTATTATTGAGTCATAATTTGCAAATTATATGTTTTTAAATTCTCGTTTTGATAATAAATGAGTTTATGTAACTTAGTTATGCAAAACATTTTGTGTTATTGCTAATGCTATGATTGAAATGAGTGCTCAATGATGTTTTAATCAAGTTATTCACTCTTGGAGTGAAATTTGCATATGTGAGAACTTGTGACCTCTTGATGAGGCTCATGCAAACATATTGTTATATATATTGAGCCTGCGGGCTGGATTGTTATTCAAATGTTTTGATGGTGACATGGGAGCCGAGCTCTAGTACTTACTGCAGTAAGAAGTAGATTGTTTTCCACAGGCTGACCTATATAGAGGTGGCGTGGAAAACTGTCAAACCGGTTATGCCATGTCAGGTGGGAGCGTAGATCCCTGACTTGGATATAGTTGGGTTGTTCGGAGTCACTACACGAACTTCCCAGCGGCCAATGCCAAGCGCATCTTGGTAGCTCCAGACCTAACCAAGGCCACGGTTAGCAATGGAGGGTTTTAAGGCCATTCTGGATACTATTGATTATTTGTGATTGTTGAATGACTCATTTCTAAGCATCTTGATATTTGAAACTATTAATTGAATGTTCGAATATTGGTTTCCAGAATGGTATGGATTTCTTGATGATTTCAAAGGAATTTTTGCTTTGCATTTCATTAAGAAAGTTATATTCTTATGTGATAATTATTATTCAAAGTATCTTCATTTTTGTTAAGAATTGAAACATTTTTATGATGTTTTATTTCTATTTGATCATGCTTGAGATATAGTCCTGTGTTTAACCCCTCACTGAGTAACTGTGGTTACTCATCCCCTCCTTCTTCTTCCCAGTTTTGTTGCAGGTAGTAGGTGAGGCGGTGCGGCTGCGTGCTGAGCATTAGTTGCCTTCTTGCCTTCCTTGTACCTCCTCCTATTCATTTATCTTATTTTGAATCATGCACTTGTTTCTCGAGTCTGGGATCCACTAGTATGTCGAGGATTCTGTTACTTGGTGTTCTATTTAAACAACTCTTAAACTTTGGTGCATCAGCTTTCGCTATTATTGTTAGTATTGCCTCCTTGTGTGCTTGAAAACTCCCTTTTGTATTCTTATCATTGGTGCGATTGGTGTTGTTATTACTTCTGTTGGGCATCATTATTCTTGAAACTCTGCTTTTGTGTTGAGAATTTGTCGATTCCAGGTTTAATATTTAGCCTTACACTGTCTCGAGGGTTGAGTGGCGGGGTATCCTTCCTCGGGATTGTCGCGGCGATTGTCACGTTCCGTGGGCCCGCGGGTCAAGGCGTGACATGTTTGCCATTGATGGGGAGATTCTCGCACTAAGCAAGGAGCAAGGCATGAGCATAGACTTGTGAGTGTGTGCCAACCTCCTTTGGAGGGGCACAAAGGCAGTCACATTCACAATAAGTCTAGCTCGTGCTAACAAGGAGAACTTCACCAATTAGGAGATCTGAAGCAATCGGCACTATCTACCGTTGATTGTGTGCCCAATTCAACGGCATCGATGAAGAACGACAAATTTGGGAGCGTTTCAGCCAGTACTGTAGCAGAAACGCGGCAAAACACTGTAGCAAGTTACTGTTCATTTTCGGCCGAAATTCAGAAAACCGGAGAGTTCATACGGGCGTGAGGAAATTCCACACGGCCGAGTGAAATCCTGATAAGTTGAATTTTAAATTCGTGACTCAACATTATAAAATCCCGTTTTGGAGAATATTTGGGAGAACTTTTTGGCTCTTCTTTGCCCTAACTTCCGGAGAGGCGTGGCTAGGGTTTGGAGAGGACTTCGTGGAGGTTTAAAGCACGTCATCGGCATCAACATCAACGTCCGATGGCGGTACAAGACCACGGCCACATCGCACACAAGGGGGTTTTCATCTATGCATTCAATTTGCGTTATTATTATTATTTTGATGGATTTGTATAGATCCATGAGGAGCTAAGCCGCTTGTGGGTATTCGGACTTGTAAACCCTAGGATTATTATGTTTCTTTGACATTACTATTGTGCTTTTCCATAATTGATGAATAAAGTTGAGTTTCAATCTTAAATTCTTTTCTTTTATTATTGTTTTCCCTTAGCCGTGACACTAGGGTTGAGAACAATCTAGGTAATCCTTTGGAGGTGTGACAACTCCTATAGGATTAGACTACTAGGGTTGAAGAGGGTTGAGAGGGTAAGTTGTGAGGTAGCGGAACATCCCCTCTCCCCTCCGATGTGATTCTCCCTACCTCCATGTTCCCTTATTTATTCGCAGTCGAGATATTGTTAGGTGCTAGGCGATAAACTCCCCTAGGGCTTTATTGCGCAAATACCAAAATATAGGGTTGAAGTGAATCTTAGCACCGGGACTTAATTTAGACTAGGGTTCTCTCACCTGGACCAAAGGGTTAGAACTATACATAGGAACAGGGTTAATCACTAGGAGTCCCTAGAACTTAATGCAATTCCACATAGTATGAGACTTAGGTAGATAGACTCCCCTAGGGCTTAGATGACAGGTCAACGAAGTCAAGGGTCGTAGTGAAACCTAATGACCGGAACATAGTGTTGCGGTTAGTGACGGTTGACCTTAGGTTTGGGAACGTGTATTTAAGGATTTCCTCGACTCAATTAACATCAATAGGAAGTCATAATAGCATTGTCTTGCACTAGAAGCATAAGTCCTAGGGTAGCTTATCCGAATACCCATCTTTTCCCATTGCTAATCCAACTCTTTTACTCTTATTTGCACTCTCTCGTCTTCCACACTTCTCTTTTAATTCTTGCTTTTACCGATTATTTTCACACTCACTCACTGATTTATGTCCACATATCGCGATAGCTAAATAGTGAAATATTGTGACTTAAGTACCTATTCCCTGTGGATTCGACTACCCACTCACCGGGGTATTTTATTACTTCGACAGCCCGTGCACTTTCGGGCCCCTGACAACTGACAACTGCCCGAACCAGAAGTGTCAGCCTCTGATGCACTGCCCGAACAAGAATCAAAACCAGATGAAGCAGGGGCAAGAGGAGCATCAGTGGGCCAGGCCGAAGGGCCAGCTGTATCTGCGATCGAGCGCGGGGATGTATGAATGGGCGAAAGTGGCGAGGTCAGCAGACGGACCCCCAAATGATTAGCGATAAGCTGTACACTCCTCTGCAGCCACCGGAATGACGCAGATGAACAGGTAATCAGGCCCGGGTGACGGGCTAACTATCCTGCCCCAGATGAGGGCATGGCAGCAGGAGCGGGCACCGAAGGATCAAAATCTCACCGAAGCCGGCACTCAATCCCCCGAGTAGTCTGAATCCGATGAAGCATCCCCATAGACCTCAATGTCTCAATGGAAACGGGAAGCACCCCACCGACCACCCGCATCCCGCAAGTGACTATGTTAGGAAGAAGACCCATGTGTCGAGCTAGTCGAGTGATGTACGGGCCAACAAAGATAGCGCTGATACGGGGGTTCGTCTGCTGATGCAAGATGGAAACGGCGACCTTATACCCTAAATGAAGGTAAAAACCACCCACCATACTCAACAGAAAATCTAACTCACGCAGACTCACGATCCCCATGCTGTCTCCACGGCCTACTATGGTATGACTAAGTAGATAGTGTATGTAGCAGACGGCGGGAGAGCGTAGTGTAGTTGGCTTAGTACGAAGAGGGTCATATGGTAGTGCTGTGCAAATGCGCAGCCAAGCTTGCTCAATAGATTCACCCGATGCCCGAGATGTCAATAAAGCATTATACTCGGGAGTCTGAGTGAAAGTAGCATCATAAAGCCCAAGATTGATGGAAAACTCAGTAAGGCTCATCCGGTAGAGAGCTCCGAAAGCTTGAAACTGAATAAAATCGGCCTGATGGAAGGCAATGGTGCCCCGGGACATCTCGAATGTAGAGAGGATCTCGAGAGGCAACCACTCATATGTGGTATCCATGATCGAGAATAAGCGCCTCCAAGCCCCAACATCCACTAATTGCCAGACATCCTCCTCAAGACACACCTCGCGCAAAGCATCCCAATCAACATTGTGCGACTCACCGAAATGACGGCAAACAAGGCGATCGTAGCGTGCTTGGTGGACTTGAGTATGGAATCGCAGTGTCGTGTCACTACGACTAGCGGGAGGGTCAGTACTCGGCACCTTTGGAGCCCTTGAAGTAATAGATTTCTTAGGCATAACTGCGGGAGAAGACAACATGATTTTAGTCATAGCCAAGAAGCATATCATCGACACGGTCGTGTCATGGGAGTTACGACCGTGTCGAATCAGCGTAGAAAAATCAGGCAAGGGGTTGACACGGTCGTGTCAAAATGACACGCCCGTGTCAACGATGGTCATCGTCCCCAACCGAGGTCGCGAAGACCTCAACCACCAAATTAATTAAAATTAAAACATGGGTGAATGAGAATGTATGCAACAACAACAGATCTACACCACAATGAAGAGAACCGAGCATGAGAACCTTCCACATATCTTGGTTCAGAGAAACCACGAACGAGTGGGAATCAACACGGAAGAGTGAGAAGAAAAAGACCTGATTCGTGATGATTTAAGGAGGACAATCGGGAGTGAAATGACGGCGCGATGAAAAGATGCGCGAAGGGTGAAGAGGCACTTCGAAGGTAACGGCCGAGTATTGAAGAGGGGCGACCTAATACGCCCCTGACACGTGAGTCCCGAGGCCAGCGCCGTTCCCAAAGTGACACGCCCGTCTCGCGCTTATGTCCCAAGTGCTACAGATTATAGGGTAAAGGACATTTAAACTTACCTAAATGGGACACGATCGTGTGCCGAGCGCTCTTGTCATGTCACGGCCCAAACAAGCCCGTGTCAGGATCGTGTCAACCTAAAAACAACAATCTCAAATATAATGATCAACCCCTACTATTACTTCATACCGAAGGGCAAGATTAACAGGCTTTCCCCTCGAATCCTCCATAGCATAGTTTGAAGACAAAATAACTCAACAAAACACTAACAAAGAAATCAAATGGAAAGAGTTTATACACAAAACGCTTGGGTTGCCTCCAAAGAAGCGCTCGTTTTCCATCACTAGCATGACATTCACGTTTCATCTCAAGGGGGCTCAGAAAATCCGGGCCTCACCAATTTTCCTGAAATCACACCACAATGATATGGATGCAAAGAATCAATTAGTTCACTCTCACTGAAAGTCGGGGCCAGATTGTCTTTGGCTTGCTAGGACCTGGAGGCGGTGATGTGTCTTTTCTTCCTTTCATGGGTGACGAGTGCCACCAAATTTTTCCGTGAGAGAGCTTCCTCGAAGGAGATGCGGAAGGCGATATGCTCTCTACCGCAGCCAGGTTTGTGCACTGAAGCTCTTCCATCACACTATCCTTAGATGGGGTTTCTTCCCCTAATAATTCACCCAAATCGTCTCTCACGAATGTGCCCTGAACAAAATCAAAAATAAAATCATCAATAACATCAAGGGAGTAGCATGTGTCATCAAAATCCATGGAGTGTCTCATTGAATACTTAAGCTTGAAAATGACTTCTTCATCCCCCACACGAAGCGTCATTTGGCGATCTTGTACATCAATCAACACCATAGATATTGCAAGAAACGGCCAGCCCAAAATCAGTGGGACCTTAACTCGATCATCAATATTAAGAATTACAAAGTCTACCGGGAAAATGAACTTGTCAACCTTGACTAACACATCCTCAATAATCCCCTTCAGTTGCCGGACGGACTTATCAGCAATCTGTAGTGCCATGTTGGTGGCCCTTGGCTCCCCGAGGCCCAGTTTCTAAAAAATTTTGTAGGGCATGAGATTAATACTTGCCCCCAAATCTGTAAGAGCCTTTTCGTCTACAAGACCCCAGATATTGCGTGGAATAATGAACCCACCCGGATCCTTTTCTTTCTTAGGAAGCTTGTTACAAATAAGAGCCGAACATTCTTCACTAAGTGTCACGGATGACACTCCTTCCAATTTCCTCTTGTTCGTAAGCAACTCCTTAAGGAACTTAGCATATTTTGGCATTTGTGCAAGAGACTCAACGAAGGGAACATTGATGCATAGGGTTTTTAACACATCCAGGAATTTTTTGAATTGCTCATCATGCTTTGACTTTTGAAGTCTCATCGGGTAGGGAAGCTTTGGTTGGTACTCCACAGGTTACTCCTTCTTCTTTCCCAGCTCGTTTTTATTTTCATCATCAATTGGGTTCTCAAGTTCCACAACCACAGTGGGACTGACATGTTCTTCTATAGGGGGCTTCTCGAAAGAGTTCTACACTTGTTTGCCACTTCTCAACTATACATCCTTCAAGGATTCCTTAGGATTCACCACTGTGTTGCTTGGGAGAGATCCCGGTAACCTTTCATCAATCAATTTGGACAATTGGGCATCTGGTGTTCCAAGTTTCTTACTGTTGCATTGGTGTTCCTAATCATCTCTTCATTGCTAGCAAAATGGGATTCTGTACTCTTGACGAACCTTGCCATCAAGCCAGTGAGGTTGGGGATTGGCTCTACTGATGAAGAGGAAGGCGACGAATGTGTTTGCGGTGGAGGAAGAGCATGTTGCTGTTGTGGTGCCCCCTGCCCTTGCCCAAACTGACTTGACCATGAAACATTTGGGTGATTCCTCCATCTGGGGTTATAGGTGTTACTATATGGGTTGTTCTGAAATCTGCAATTTTGCCGCAGATAGTCAACTTGCTCTACTAGTCCTGTCCCCGAATCAGATGATGGGTGGCAAAGAATCACATCAGAAGGACCACAAGAACTGCAACAAGGTCCAGAACTTTGGGGAGGTATGTGCATGGCATCAAGCCGCTTAGCAATAGCCTCGACTTGAGCCGCAAGTGTTGTAACGGCATCCACTTGATAAATACCAGCTGATTTTGCCAGCTTGCAACGTTCAGTGCTCTATTGGTACCTGTTGTTGGCCATCTCCTCAATCAAAGTGAAGGCATCATTAGGCTATTTATTGCACAACGATCCTCCTACGGCGGCGTCGAGCATTTGCTTGGTGGTGTTGCTCAACCCATTGTAAAAAATTTGAATCTGCATACACTAAAGAATTCCATGTGGAGGGCACTTTCTCAACAATTCCTTCTACCTTTCCCAACTGTCGTACAAGGATTCTGTCTTAATTTGGCGATAAGAAGAGATATCACTTCTTAACTTTGCGATTTTTGCCGGAGGAAAGTACCGTGCCAGAAAACTATCTGTAACTTGTTTCCAATCCTTGAGGGAACCCGCGGGTAATGATGTAATCCATTGCTTAGCCCTTTCTCTCAAGGGGAACAAGAACAATCTCAGACAGATGGCATCCTCGGTGACATTGTTTATCTTACAGGTGTCACAAATCTCTAAAAATTTTGAAGGTGCTCGTAAGGGTCTTCATCCTGGAACCCATCAAACTGACTCTCCTGTTGCAACCACTGAATAAAATTCAGCTTCAATTCAAAGTTGTTGGCCATGATAGGTGGTCGGACAATACTCGACCCTATTCCATCAAAGTTTGGCCGGGCAAAATCTGAAATGCTCTAGTGTTGGTTTTTGGCCATTTCTTGTTCTTGATTGACTTCCACATTGATTTCAACTGACCCTGATTCACTCAGATGTACTTGTCAAAGTCTTCTTCTGAAATTTCTCTCAATTTCTGGATCAGGGCTCAGTAGTGGGGATGATGTACTCCCATGGGTCACACAACGGTACCTGCGCACAAGGTAAGCGCTCTGAGTTCACAGGGCAATCAAGAACCAAATCAAAAGCGAAATAAGAAATAATAATGAAAAATTGCAAACAAATATTGACATACTAGATCACCAAATTCCTAATTTTCCTAAAAGTGACCAGTTCCCCGGCAATGGCACCAAAAACTTGATTCACTCTCCGCAAGTGTACGGGTCGCAAGAAGTAATAAAGTGGTAATCAATTAAAAGTAGGGTTGTCGAACCTCATGGAACTATACTTAAAGTACTCGTTGATCATTTTATGTCTAGTGAAACAAGTAAAAAAGATATGTGATCATAACAACAATCAATAAAATGTAATATTGGTGATAATGGAGGAGATTAGGACTAAGTACTCAACAATCACAAGAGTAAAGCCCTTCGGAAGAATCCAATGACTACTGCACAATATCTCATCCTAGTTGGCTACTGCGGTACATTCTAATAACGTTCGTGTGTGCTCAATAGCCATATTGCATCTATGTGTTCATAGATACACTTCAGTTTTGCTAGGACAACCTAACAACTATGCACTCCAAACACACTATAGTTATGCAATACAAGATGAAACACAAGCATCAATTAGAACTCCATAGTTAAATGCAATGAGTTTATAAGCAATACAGTCTCACGATTGTCCACAACCAAGGCACTATGGCTAGTTAGCCCCTGAGGATAGGTACACAAGGTGAGGCAAAAGATAGAACAAAGAAAGAGAGAAAGAACCCCCTTCAATACTCAAGATGTCCTCCCTTGTAGTGTTCTTGCACCAACTCTCCACCTCTTGCAATGTCTCCTGCTAGTCCTTGATCTCCTTAGGCGGTTTGGTGAAGCTTGATCTTCGATTTCATCAATGTCCTTCCGATGGAGAGATGAATCCCCGAAAAAATATGAGAAAGAACCCTAATTTTTAGAGTTAAAAAGGCTGAATCGGGGCCCGACACGATCTGGACACGGGCATGTTCATACCGTGTACTTTTCTAGGAAATCCTAGGGTGACACTCCTGAGGTTTGTAGTAGTTGGGACACTAGCGTGTGTCCCCCGTGTTACCTAGCACACGACCGCGTATTGGGTAACGTGCCCGTGTCATTCTTTGAGAAAACATCTCCTGAGATTTGCAGCGCTTGGAATTTGGGTGTGTGGTGACCGTGTCCAGATTTTAGCTCTTCTACACTCCAAGCTGGGACTTGCAACACTGGGGGCACGGGCGTGTCATGCCCGTGTCAGTCAGTTATGAACCTTTGGCCACTGCACATGAGGAAAAAGCCCTCGGTTTCATATCAAGGAGTGAAATACCTTAAATAGTACCAATTCCAATCAGTAAATATGCCTAGGGATAGAGAAAAGACTATGATAGAAGGTAAGAAACATGATATAAAATGCACTCATTAGTTTTGCTAACCCGCAAGTGCATGGATTGTCAAGTAATACCTCTCGTGCGAACACGAAGGGTTGTATTCCCTGGGGCCCGAGAAGCTACCCTTACTTCCTTCTTACAATTTTGTTCAATCGACAGGATTTAAGAGAGTGAATTGAATGCAAAGAAACTAAACAAATAATTAACTAATGTGAATTGACGAGGATAAGGTACGAGATAACTTAGGGCTAGGAGTGGTCACGGATGAGGATTCCCTTAAGAGCTACGAAAGTGAGTAGGATGCTTGGACTAACATACAAGTGGCTAATTGGACTGAGAAAACCGTAGACTAGGCCAACCCAAAGGTCACGACAATTGACCCCTAATCCGGTATGGGTAGTGGATACGGTACATCTACCACCCAAGATTACCCCTACGATTGCGATGGTTGTAGTGATTTTCTCAAATTAGGGTTAAAGTACAAATGAGTATTTAACCCTAGGAGTGGGAGGTACAAATACCCGATGGTCATGGTGTATTTATACGTATTTTCCTTCCAAGTTTGGTGAGTCTAACACTAGGGCAATGATCATGCAACCTGGAATTTCCTAAGTCTTTCGATACATAGAGTTCTCATACATATCAAGCATGTAAAAACACCAAACAATGGATCACAAACAAGCCACAAACATTATTTAGCACAAAATCATCCAAAACGTCACAAGTTCACCCCCAAGGTTCACCTACATCCGGTGACCTTGGGGTTTAGTTGCTCATGCTTAAGAAATACAACACAAAGTCCATAGAAACAACCAAAGGAAACATGAGAAAGACTCCCTCAAAGATGAAGGCCGGAGAAGTTCCAAGAACGCCACTTGTAGGGGTGGCTTCCCTTGTCTTCAACCTCCAAAATGCAAGCTCTAACTTGAAGATCTTTCCCAAGGACTTGCTCTCCTGGCCAAATTATCCACGGAATTGCCCTCCAAAAGCTTCTTCAACCTCAGATCAAAGGTGGTGGTGAGAGGCTCCAAGAAGAAGACACAAGATGCCTCAAAAGAAACCCTAAAATTCCCATAAAAAGGGTGAATTCGTGCCTCTTCACGGGTGAGCTCACGGTCCATATATGGCCCATGAGGTAGCCTGTAATGTGAGTCGAAAGAATCCGCAAAGTTGTGAATTGCTATAGTACTGCTACAGTAAACCTTCTGCAGTGACACTGCTATAGCACTGTCTGCCCCTGAATTGCTTGCAGTTGACCTCACAGCCGTGAGCTTGCGCGTGAGGGTTTCCAGACATAGAAAATTCTTCAAATGTGCGTGCTTCAGGATGCTATAGTGACCCCTAAAACAACGATTTTGGTGTCGATTTCTTCTCAAATCGCATCGTTGAGCTCACCTAAGCATCTTTTGCACCTGAAACACGAAATAACCCAATTTAGGCCACAAAAGGGCATCGATTCATTAACAAAATATGAAAACTATGTGCATGCATACGTAGAGAATACATACATTTAGACGTTTATCACCTTTGGTCCAGGTGAAAGAACCCTAGTCTAAATTAAGCCCTAGCACTAAGACTCACTTCAATCCTTCACTCTGTTGCTCGTGCAACTAAGCCCCAGGGGAGTTTATCTCCTAGCACTTCACTCTATCTTGACCGTGAATAAATCATGGAACATGGAGGTAGGGAGAATCACGGCGGATGGGAAAGGGGACGTTCCACTACCTCATGACTCACCCTCTCAACCCTCTTCAATCCTTGGTAGTCTAATCCTATAGGAGTTGTCACACCTCCAAAGGATAACCTAGATTGTTATCAACCCTAGTGTTACAGCTAAGGGAAAACAATAACAAGATGAAATTAAGATTGAAACTCAATTTAATTCATCAATAATGGAAAAGCATAATAGCAATGTCATAGAAACATAATAATCCTAGGGTTTAAAAGTCCATCAAAATAATAAAAGAAATAAAAATTGAATGAATAGATGAAAACCAAATCGTATGTGGTGTGGCCGTGGTCTTGTGCTGCCGCCGGACGTTGATGTTGATGCCGATGACGCGCTCCAAACATCGACGAAGTCCTCTCCAAACCCTAGCCGCGCCTCTCTAGAAGTTAGGTCAGAAAAGAGCCAAAAAAGATCCAAAAATAGTCTCCAAAATAGGCTTTTATAATGTTGAGTCGCGGCTTTAAATCGACTGAAATCGGGATTTGACACGGCCTTGTGGAATTTTCACACGCCCGTGTGAAGTTGCTGTTTTGCTGATTTTTGGCTGACAGAGAACAGTAACTGGCTAGAGTATTTTGCTATAGTAACTTGCTACGGTGCTGGTACAGTAATGTCCCGAAACGCTCCAGAATTCATCGTACTTCATCAAGGCCATTGAATTGGGTACACAATCAACAGTAGTACCGTGCCGATTGCTTCAAATCTCCTTATTAGCGGAGTTCTCCTTGTTAACACGAGCTAGACTTATTATGAATGTGACTGCCTTTGTGCCCCTCCAAAGGAGGTTGGTAGACACTCACAAGTCTATGCTCATGCCTTGTTCCTTGCTTAGTCTAAAAACTCCCCAACAACGCCGAACACGATCTAACTTCGTTCCTTTTCTTCAATTTATCTTCACAACCCTACAATGCACAAAAGTAAACAAATGCACACTTTTTAGTGATAAAATTTGATTAAATCAATGCTCATTGCAAGATAGTAACATTTCACATTACTATAACACGAGCACTTATCAAACCCCCCCCCCCCACACACACACTTAAGCTTTTGCTTGTCCTCAAGAAAAATAGAACGTGAAAGTACTTGGGAAGAACAATTGAAAGTGCTCGGCCTTAGGTTCACCAAAAGTATGCAAAAGAAGTATTCTACAAGTATGGGGAAATCAAAACATTGAATAAGGTTCACTCAAGAGAACCAACGAGTACTCCTCAAACTCTTGTTACAAGGACTTATTTATACACACAACGTAGGGAAGTAGTAGCTTCACACAACCTCTATGGTAGCCCTTTCCTAGGCGGCCGCCAAAGGTGGCTTACACGCTTTCGAGGAGGTAGCTCTTTCTACCGGGGTAGTAGCTATCATGCTTCCCATGAGTTAGCTCTTTGACACTACCCCTTGCGTGTATCCCGCAAGTACACGGGTTGTCGAAGTAATAAAAGTTACCCTGGTGAAAGGGTAGTCGAATCCACAGGGAATAGGGATTTATAATAAGAGATTTCACTAATTAAGCTATGTGGTGTATGGAAAAGCAATATCTGGATCAATGAATGAATGCATCAGTAAGCAGAATAAAAGACAAGAAATTAAATAGACAGATGGAAGATCAGAAAGTGCAAGTAAAAGAGAATAGAGAGGACTAGCAATGAATGAAATAGGGTATCCGGACAAGCTACCTCTAGGATCTATGCTTCTAGTGCAGGACTATGCTATTATACTTCCCTATTGATGTTGATTAAGTCGAGGAAATCCTTAGACTCACGGTCCCAAACCTAAGGAAAACCATGACTAACCCCATCATTATGCCCCGGTATTAGGATTCACGTCACCCTTCACTTTGTCGCTCGCACGACTAATCCCCAGGGGAGTATATCTACCTAAACCTCACACTATGTGGGATTACTTTTAGCTCTAAGGATTCCTAGTGGTAAAACCTGTCCTATGTGTAGTTCTAACCCTTTGGTCCAGGTGGAAGAACCCTAGTCTAGATTAAGCCCCAGCGCGTAGGATTCACTTCAACCCTTCACTCTGTTACTTGTGTAACTAAGCCCCAGGGGAGTTTATCTGCCTAGCACTTCACTCTATTTTGACCGCTATGAAATCATGGAAACGGAGGTAGGGAGAAACCATATCCAAGGGGAAAGGGGTACATCGCTACCTCACAACTCTTCCTCTCAACCCTCTTCAATCTTAAGTGGTCTAACCCTAAAGGAGTTGTCACACCTCCAAAGGGTAACCTAAATTATTCTTAATCCTAGTGTCACATCTAAGAGAAAACATTAGCAAGATGAAATTAAGATTGAAACTCAATTTTTATTCATCAATAATGGAAAAGCATAATAACAATGTTAAAGAAACATAAAAACCCTAGAGTTTACAAGTCTGAATAGTCTCAAGGGGTTTAGCTCCTCATGGAGCTATACATGTTCATCAAAATAGAAAAGAAAGTACAAATCAAAGACATTGATGAAAACCCCATTGTATATGGTGTGGCCGTGGTCTTGTGCGGCCGTCGAACGTTGGTGACGATGCCGATGACGTGCGCTAAACCTCCACGAAATCCTCTCCGAAACTCTAGCTACACTGTCCAAGTTGAAGAGAAAGGTAGGTCAACAGATATCCCAAAAGGTCTCCAAAATCCCTTTTTCTATAGTTGAATCGCGGTTTTAAAATCGGACTTATCGGGGGCTTCACACGGCCTTGTGAAATTTCCACACGCCCATGTGAAGTTTTTGTCTGGCTGAAAAATCGATTCACACGGCTGTGTGGAATTTCCACACGCCCGTGTGAATTCTCTAAAACCCTGATTTTCGGCAGAAATTAAACAGTACCTTGCTACAGTGTTTCGCTACATTAACATGCTACAGTGCTGCTACAATACTCGCCGAAATGCTCCCGAATCCGTTGTTTTTCATCGAGGCCATTGATTGGGCACACAAACAATGGTATGTCGTGCTGATTGCTTCAAGTCTCCTTCTTGGTGAAGTTCTTCTAAGCTACACGAGTTAGACTTGTTGTGAATGTGACTGCCTTTGTGCCCCTCCAAAGGAGGTTGGCATACACTCACAAGTCCAAGCTCGTGCCTTGTTCCGTACTTGGTCCGAAAACTTCCGAACATCGGCGAACACGACCTAATTTCATTCTTCTTCTCCAATTTAGCTCCACAAACCTTCAATGCACAAGAATACACAAATGCATGCTATTTAATGATAAAATTTGATAAAAGATATGCTCAATGTAAGATAATAACGCTTCCCGGTACTCTAACACAAGCACTTATCACTCTTTCTCTCATTAGGGCATAACTTGTATCCGACTTATGAGAGTAGCTACATATTTCGTAGGAGGTAGCTCTTTCCACCCCAAATGCACAAATAAAAGCTAAAATAATATTCACAAGCTCACAAGTTTTTTTTTTTGTGCAATATAGAACTTAAAAACTTACTAAAACTATATTAAACTAGTCCTCACAACTTCGAGCTTGAGTTTCCAAAAGATTTCTAGAGTGAATAGTGCAATAAGAGATAATCGAGCAAAAATTCCCTAAAAATTGAAGTAAAACTAGAGCATGATAAGATACAATTTTAAAAATTCTACTAAACTCTAAGAATAGAACTATTGCAACTTAGGTGAACCGCCATAGGCTTCATGAGCATAAGCAATTGAACGCACAAGTAAAGGTTTGTGCAAAGTTAACTAGCCCCCCCCTCCCCCCCCCCCCCCCCCCCCCCCCCCCCCCCCCCCACACACTTAAGATGTACAGTGTCCCCAAAAGTAAAGAGTTGTAAAACAATTAGTGTGGAAGTAGGCAATTGAAACATTACTCCCCTGAACTCCAAGTGTTGCGTTTGATGGAGCTAGGTACATTGAGAGTTGAGTCTCAATGGGTTGTGAAGCACACACGGTCCCATGACTGTGCCTATGACTATTCCTCACATTCCTTACATCGAAGACCATCTGTGTACACACACACAAGAGATTCCGTATAGCTCAATGAAAAACCAAAATAAAGCTCGAGTATATAAAGATATGGAAATGAAATACAACTCACGACAAAATAAAGCAACATAAAGATAAACTCAGAAGGAAGGTCCTTTTTGAGTACTACAAGTGCAAAATATAAAAGAAAAGTACAACTAAAAATCAAAATTAAAATAAAACTATGATGCCTCAGCATCAGTGTCCTGATCGAGAGCCTCTGGTGCTGCTGAAGTGTCTGAAGGTGCTGGTGGATCTGCTCGCTGCTAGAGACGGTGGTAGGCTGGAGGCTCGAGAATGGGCCACAAATGGTGATGACACAGCCTGCTCGAGTAGTCGATTGATGATATCGAGCCGTGCCATCACCTCTGAGTGTAGTACGGTCTGGATGGCCCTGATCTCGGCCACCTCAGTCTGGAGGATGCCCACAGCACTCTCGATGCGCTCTATCCTTTCCTGGCCTCGAGATGGTAAAAAGGTCCGCACTGGAGGTGGCTCTGGTGCTGTGGTTGGTGCCTCGGCCTCTGCCTGCTCAGGGGGTGGCTCTAATGCCTGCTGTGACCCCTCGGTATGATCTGACTGGGGTATGATCCATATGTAGACTCCTGGTCATGCTCCGCGGACCATCCCCATCATCCTTAATGTCTCTGTACTTAGGGGAGCAGTACTATAGTCTTCTCGGCCCCGCGCACTCCATCTCGGAGACCCATCCCAATCAGGAGTCTCATAATGTAGGACCCCGAAAAGATCACTGAAACCCTAGGATACTGGCCTTGGTGGCGCAAGTACTCGGCTAAGATGTGCCCTAGGTGGAGTGGTACACTCACTGATGGCTCGAAACTCCAGTGCTGTCACTCCGGCCAATCACTGACCTACTCTAAATGGTGGGATAAGCACCTAGCCTTCGAAACCCCCGGTTCGTACTGTCCTTCTCTGCACAACTCCCTATTGGCCTTCTGCGGAGTAAGACTGCCCGAGTAATCAGTGGGGAGGCCCTCATACTCCTTTGTCTGTGTATAAGCCTCATCATATAATGGTCGAGAAATGGGTCACACTAAGGCTGAAATGCCGTCCCAGTGCTCTAAACTGAATAATATCGGGGGTAGAGAAAGCAGTCTACGATCTGTCGAACTTGAATGAAGCCAAGACCTCGAGTGTCACCTCTCGAATAGCTGGCTCCCTGATCATCAATAACCTCTGCCAACTGCGCACAGAAAAAAGCTCCTCGACCTCGTCTGCAATACTATCGCACTGCTGTATCCCTCTAATTGTGCTTAGTTCTGGATAACGTGACTGGCCAAAGTGGATCGTCGATAGTCTCTTAAACCTATCCCTGTGCTTTGGTAACGGGAAATCAACCTCCTCGGGCAGTAGAAAAGGCTCACGGGGGCGAAATTAAAAAGGAAAACGGTCAAAAAAAGTTGAAAAACTCAATCGGCAGAAATCCACACGGCCGTGTGGAAATTCCACACGCCCATGTGGATTGTCGGGCGGATAAAGCCCCACAGCCGTGGGGGCTAAAATTCCGTTTTTACAATCAATTTCATTCTAATTTCTTTCTAAACATGTTCGCCTATAGTTTAATCATTCAACACAAGCGAAATAACTAAGAAGAACGAATTAAATCAAGAATTGACGAAGAAAAATGGTTTGAAGTTCTTACCGATGGTGTGGATGAATAAACTTAGAAATCGGCCGAAAAAACTCCAAAGGAAACCTCTAGAAAGCTCAGAGAAGATTGGCAAATCGAAAGAGAGGGTCGGAGAGTGTTTGAGAGTGAAAAATCAACGAGGTATGAGTGAAAACAAAAAGAAAATCGCGCTTTTGAAGTGCTGGGAATTCGCACGGCCGTGTGCCTGTGAAATTAGGGTTCACAGGGGCCAGAACATGCCCCTTTGTGCACTCTGGTTTCTCCCTGGAATACCTCACACGGACGTGTGGCTTCACAAGGAAGCTCCACAGGGGCTGGTACACGCTCCTATTGATTCACGGGAAACACAAAAGGTCTCTGGAAAAATTTCACACAGCCGTGTTGAAATTCCACACGGCCGTGTACCCAACCTGGGCAAGAGCACAAGGCTGGCCACAGGGGCACCTCACATGCCCCTGTGGCCTCTCTGACTTGCCCGAGAAACCCTAAGTATCTCACACGACCGTGTGGAGATTTCACACGGCCGTGTGGAGATTCCACGCGGCCGTGTACCCTTTCCGTTTTCACAGGGGCTAGGTCACGCCTCTGTGCCTTCTCTGGCTGAGCATTAATTGGTAACACACGCTGATGATCAACCGGCAAGTGCACGGAGTCGTCAACTAATACCTCCCACGCACGCGCGAGGGGGTCGTATTCCCAAGGGCCAGAGAATCTACCCTTACTTCCTCTTCGTATCATTGTTTGGCCGATCAATATAAGTGTTGTGCAAAGAAAAGTAAAAAGACAATTAACATGCAAGAGAATTACTCTAAGGAGGAGGCAATAATCGGAGGGTAAGAACAATATAAAGAGAGGGTCACGGATGAGAATTCCCAAGGGGGCTACTAAAGTGCGGAAGTTGCCTTAACTAGCATGCACATGGGTAGTTTGGGCCGAGAAACCCTAAATTAGACCAACCCGATGGTCACGGAATTTGGTCCCTAATCCGGTACAAGTATCGAGTACGGAATTTCTTCCGCTCGAATACTCACACGATTGCAAAGGGCACAGTAGGTTTCTCAAGTTAGGGGGAAGACACAATGACACACTCCTTGCATTTGTGTACTGCAAGTGCACGGGTTGTCGAAGTAATAATTATACCCGGTGAGTAGGGTACTCGAATCCACAGGGAACAGGGCTACTAGTACTAACTTCTTCTCAGCTATCTAGCCCAAGGGTAGATGTGATGTTGTGGTGATCTAGTGTGCATAGAAATTAATACCATAGATGAATAGGCTAAAGGTAAATAAAGGGAGATCTCAATCAATAAAGATGAGGTACCCAGGCAATGCTACCCCTAGGATCTAACATGAAGTACAAGATTCACATAATTCTTCTAGGCCAAGTTGTATGAGTCGAGGTAATCCAAGAACAATCGGCCCCTGCCTCCAGGCCACCGATACAACTCCCCTACAAGGTCCCGGCAGAGAAATCGCTCAATCTCAACACCTCGCACCCCATATGACCGCAATTAACTCTAGGGATACCTAAGAGTGAAACCGATTCCTAAAAATAGATCTAACCCTACTTATAGGTGAAAGATCCCTAACCCCCTACAAGGTCCCGGTAGAGAAATCTCTCAATCTCATGCCTCACTCCAAATATGGTTGCATAGAGCTTAGGGAATACGAAGATAGGAAACACTCAATCAGAAGGGAAAGGGGATGCTCCACTATCTCATGACTCACCCTCTCAACCTTCTTCAATCTCATATGTTCTAACCCCAATGGAGACCTCTCTTTCACCAAGGCAACAAATCAAGCATACCAAACAACCATACTAATCAATAAGGCATACAAGCAATGATGAAACAAGATTGAAACTCAAATAAACTCGGATTCAATAGAAATCATGAAATAAATCAATATAAAGAGTAAGATCCTAGGGTTCACATGCCCAAATACCTACTAGGGTTTAGTCCTCCATGGGGCTTATTACAAAGCAAAACATAACACAATGAAAAGCAATGTAAACCATGGAAATAAACCCCTTGAATTCGTGATGATTGGCCTTGATGGGTGGCTCAACGTCTTGAAGGATCCTTCTCCGAAGCTAGGTCGCCAATGACTCCCTCGATGCTATGACGGAGGAAAGAACTATCAAAGTTGGTGAAGAACGGCCCTTCAATTCTGCAAAGACCTCCTCCTCAAACCCTAGCCGCTTCGCCTCTCAAAAGCCACACAAAAGATACCAAAAGAATCGGCAAAATGGGCTATTTATAAGCCTGAATTGCGTCAGTCACATGCCTCCACGTGACCACGTGAGATCCCACGCGGTCGTGTGGGCTGCAAAATTCCCACGCGGTCGCATGAACAGTGTTTTACTACAGTATTCTTCTTAAAACGAGATCCAAACTCTCTTGTCTTGAGGCCACATGGTTGGGCACACGTCCATGTGGTGAGTTATAAGACTTCTCCTTCATCGAACATTCATTTGGAAGCTTTGGGTATCTTCACACAAGAAGGGACATGAAGATGTGACTATTTTGTGCACTTCCATCACACAAATTGGCTTGAATTCTTCTGGAAGTTAGCACACACCCTCATGTGCATGATCCCCTCTCGTGCCTTGACACTTGTGTTGTACAAAAACTCCCAACAATAGGTCTTTATAACCCATCTTTGCTTCTTTTTCCTCCTTCAATACTTTCACAACCTAATTGCATAAAAGAACACCAAAATACACTTTATGAGACATAATTCATGGTAAAATGATGCTTAATGCATGTAAAACAAGTGGATAAAACATGTATACTCAAGCACTTATCACACAACCTAGGTCAACCCTAACAATTGGAGGGGTACAAATACCCGATGGTCACGGCGTATAAGTACATGTGTCCTTACCAAGCATGGTGAGCCTAATACTAGGGCAATGGTCACGCTTCCTAGCATTTTCTAAACATTGATACACAGAGTTCTCATGCATACCAAGTATTTAAATACACCAAACAAGGATCACAAACAAGTCCCAAAATGCATAAATCAAGTCAAGCAAGCATCCTACACAAGTTCACCCCCAAGGTTCACCTACATCCAGTGACCTTGGGGTTTAGTTGCTCATGAATACAAAATACTCAAGATAATAGATGCAAACAACCAAATACAAAGATAAGAACACCCCCTCAAAAGGTAGAGGCCGAATGACCCTTCCAAAGACGCCACCAAAGAGGTGGCTTCCCTTGTCGATTCCCATCTCAACTATGGATCAAGAAGGTGGATCTCATCTTATGTCGCTCTCCTTGTCGTTCTCTCTCCAAAAATGGCCTCCAACGGCAGCTCCTAGCTCCGATTTGAAGATGGTGGCAAGTGTGCTCAAGACCTAGGGCTTCCTCCCAAGAAAATAAACTTCTCCCCTTTAAAAACTCATTTCCAGCAAGTCATGCAGGCTAGCATACGGCCCACATACGGGCACTGTAGCACCCCGAATTTTGTGTAAGTTGATGCAACTTAGTGCTACAGTAAAATGCTGCAGTACTTTTCGCGACAGTACTCTGTTACAGTAAAACTACTACAGTGCTACTGCTACAGGGCTGTATGTGGTCAGTCATGCACCCGTATGGATCTCCAGACTTAGCCATTTCACCAAAGTCCTTGTGCTACAGTGCTGCTACAGTACAGACTCATAAATGGTCTTTTCTTTTTGATTTCTTCTAAAAATCTAGTTGACGAGCTCCCCATGGTAACTTTTGTACCTGTAACACGAAATAAACCAATTTAGACCGAAAACGGGCATCCACACATATAAAAATACTCGATAAATATGCAAACATACATAAGTAATATGTCTAGCTCCATCAAACACAACACTTGGAGTTCATGGGAGTAATGTTTCAATTCCGTACTTCCACACTAATTATTTTACAGCTCTTTACTTTTTATTATGCCTGCATGCGTACATTGGGGACAATGTACATCTTAAGTGTGAGGGGGAGTTCACCTTGCACACACCTTTACTTGTGTGTTTAATTGCTTATGTTCATGTAGCTTATGGCGGTTCACCTTAGTTGCAATGGTTGTATTCTTAGAGTTTAGGAGAATTTTTAACATTGCATCCAATCATGCTCTAGTTTTACTTGAATTTTTAGGGAATTTTTGCTCGATTATCTCTTATTGCACTACTTACTCTTGAAATCTTTTAGAAACTCAAACTCAAAGTTGTAAGGACTAGTTTAGCATCGTTTTAGTAAGTTTTTAAGTTCTATATTGCAAAAAAAAAAAACTTGTGAGCTTGTGAATATTATTTTAGCTTTTATTTGTGCATTTGGGGTGGAAAGAGCTATCTCCTACGAAGTATGTAGGTACTCTCATAAGTCGGATACAAGTTATGCCCTAATGAGAGAAAGAGCTATCTCATGGGAAGCGGGAAAGCTACTACCCCGGTAGAAAGAGCTACCTCCTCGAAAGTGTGAGAGCCACCTTTGGCGGCCGCCTAGGAAAGGACTACCTTAGAGGTTGTGTGAAGCTACTGCTTCCCTACGTTGTGTGTATAAATAAGTTCTTGTAACAAGAGTTTGAGGAGTACTCATTGGTTCTCTTGAGTGAATTCGCACACACTTACACATTTTTGAGTTGTTGTCTTTTTTTATTCGAGTTTTTATCTAGAGTAATGGTAACCTTATGCAATGTTTTGATTTCCCCTTACTTGTAGAATGCTTCTTTTGCATACTTTTGGTGAACCTAAGGCCGAGCACTTTCAATTGTTCTTCCCAAGTACTTTCACGTTCTATTTTTCTTTAGGATAAGTAAAAGCTTAAGTGTGGGGGGGGGGGGGGGGGGGGGGGGGGGGGGGGGGCGGGTTTGATAAGTGCTCGTGTTATAGTAATGCGAAGTGTTATTATCTTGCAATAAGCTTTAACTGAATCAGATTTTATCACTAAAAAGTGTGCATTTGTTTACTTTTGTGCATTGTAGGGTAGTGAAGATAAATTGGAGAAAAAGAACAAAGTTAGATCATGTTAGCCGTTGTTGGGGAGTTTAAAGACTAAGCAAGGGATAAGGCATGAGCATAGACTTCTGAGTGTGTGCCAACCTCCTTTGGAGTGGCATAAAGACAGTCACATTCACAATAAGTCTAGCTCGTGTTAATAAGGAGAACTTCGCCAATAAGGAGATTTGAAGCAATCGGCATGGTCTACCATTGATTGTATGCCCAATTCAACGGCCTCGATGAAGAGCAGCGAATTCGGGAGCGTTTCAGCAGAATTATTGTAGCAGCACTGTACTAAGTGCTATAGCAAAAATACTGCAGCAAGTTAGTGTTCACTGTCTGCCAAAAATCAACAAAACAACAACTTCACACGGATGTGTGAAATCCCTATTTCAGCCGATTTAAAGCCGCGACTCAACATTATAAAATCCCGTTTTGGAGGCTACTTTTGGATCTTTTTGTCTCTCTTCTGACCTAACTTATAGAGAGGCGCGACTAGGGTTTTTAGAGGACTTCGTGGAGGTTTGGAGCGCGTCATCGGCGTCGACATCAACGTCCGACGGCAGCACAAGACCACAGCCACACCACACACAAGGAGGTTTTCATCTATCCATCCAATTTGTATTTCTTTTATTATTTTGATGGATTTGTATAGCTCCACGAGGAGCTAAACCCCTTGTGGGTATTCGGACTTGTAAACCATGTTTCTTTGACATTGCTATTATGTTTTTCCATTATTGATGAATAAAATTGAGTTTCAATCTTAATTTCATTTTGTTATTGTTTTCCCTTAGCCGTGACACTATGGTTGAGAATAATCTAAGTTATCCTTTGGAGGTGTGACAACTCCTATATGATTAGACTACTTAGGATTGAAGAAGGTTGAGAGAATGAGTCGTGAGGTAGCATAACATCCCCTTTCCCCTCTGATGAGATTCTTCCTACCTCCATGTTCCATTATTTATTCGCGGTCGAGATAGAGTGAAGTGCTATGAGATAAACTCCCCTGGGGCTTAGTTGTGCGAGCAACAGAGTGAAGGGCTAATGTCAATCTTAGTGCTGGGGCTTAATTTAGACTAGGGTTCTTTCACCTGGACCAAAGGGTTAGAACTATACATAGGAACACGATTAATCACTAGCAATCCCTAGAACTTGAAGCAATTCCACGCAGTGTGAGGCTTAGGAAGATAGACTCCCCTAGGGCTTAGTTGACAGGTCAACGAGAGTCAAGGGTTGTAGTGAAACCTAATGCTGGGGCATAGTGTTGGGGTTAGTTACGGTTGACCTTAGGTTTGGGACCGTGTGTTTAAGGATTTCCTCGACTCAATTAACATCAATAGGAGAGTATAATAGCATCGTCTTGCACTAGAAGCATAAGTCCTAGGGGTAGCTTGTCCGGGTAACCAACTTACTTCATTGCATGTCCAACTCTTTTTACCTTGCACTCTCTCACCTTGGATCGTGAGGTCACCAACAAAGGGCAATGAGATCATCTTATTAAGGGCTTTCTAGGGTTTCCTTGGAACCTTTTGGCCTTCTTCTTGAAGCTTCACACGCTATTTCTGGATCAGAAGGAGAAGAAGCACTTTGAGGACAATTTTGTGGAGGATTTGGCAAGGAGAGCAAGTTCTTGTGAAGAATCTTCAAGCTAGAGCTTTAAATTGGAAGGTTAAAGACAAGGGAAGCCACCCTTACGAGTGGTGTTCTTGGAACTTCTCCGGCCTTCATCTTTGAGTGAGTTCTTCTCATGTCTTTGTTGGTTATTTCTATGGATTTCATGTTTTATTTCTTGGACATGAACAACTAAACCCCAAGGTCACTATATGTAGGTGAACCTTGAGTGTGAACTTGTGATATTTTGGATGATTTTGTTCTAATTAATGCTTGTGGCTTGTTTGTGATCCATTGTTTGGTCTTTTTACATGCTTGATATGTATGAGAACTCTATGTATCAAAGGACTTAGGAAATACTAGGTTGCATGATCATTGCCCTAGTGTTAGACTCACCAAACGTGGAAGGGAAACATGTATAAACACGCTGTGACCATCGGGTATTTGTACCCTTCCACTCCTAGGGTTAAGTACTCATTTGTATTTTTACACTAATTTGGGAAAACCACTTTACCCCTAGCAATCGTAGGGGATCTTGGGCGGTAGAAATACCGTGTCCAATACCTATACCAGATTAGGAGTCAATTGCTGTGATCATCGTGTTGGCCTAATTTAGGGTTTTCTCGGTCCAATCTATCCAGTTGCATGTTAGTTCAAGTATTCAGTTCACTTTAGTAGCCCTTGAGTGGACCCTCATCCATGACCACTTCTAGCCCTGATTTTCCCCGTATCTTGTCTTCATCAATTTGCATTAATTAATTATTTGTTTAGTTCCTCTGCATTTAATTCACTCACTTAGGTCTTGTCGGTTAAACAACATTGCAAAAAGGAAGTAAGGGTAGTTTCGCAGTAGTGGTATTACTTGACGACCTGTGCACTTTTGGGTTAGCACACATCAGCAAGAGTGAGGGTTCTTCTATGGGCACCTCTATTTCAGGCCCTCCTAGACCTTCACCATATCACACCGGTGATCAGCAAAGAGTATCACGTTTTGACAGTACTCCTAGTGTCAGAGGCCCAGAAACTAGCAACAAGTGCCGAAATTGTGGGAAGTCGCATAAGGGACAGTGCTTAACCCCTCGCAAGTGCTTCCAGTGTGGTCATACTGGACACTTGAGATCATCTTGTGTAGAGCTAGGATGGAGTGGATCTGCGCTACCCTCTCAGGGCTGTCCTAGTCAGTCCAGAGGTCTGCAGCCAGTGGCATCTGCACTAGTCCCTACCATGTCATAAGCTTCCAGTAACACTTCACAGCCGGGTACCCAACGACCCCAGACTAGAGCTCAGACCTAAGTTTTTGCCTTGATAGAGGAAGGGGCTGAGTGTAGGCCTAATGTGATCACAGGTACACTATCTATCTTTCAGCATGATGGTTTTTCATTGATTAATTATGGGTCAGATTGTTCTTTTGTTTGTTCTGCATTTACATGTTAATGCGTGGCTTGCAAGCGCACGGGACGTCAAGTAATACCCTGTGACTGACACAGGGGTCGTATTCCTTGGGGCCCGAGAAGCTACCCTCGCTTCTTTTTTACAATGTTGTTCAACCGACAAGATTTAAGAAAGTGAATTAAGTACAAAGAGACTAAACAAATAATTAACTAAAGTAAATTGACGAGGACAAGGTACGAGGTAACCAAGGGCTAGGAGTTGTCACGGATGAGGATTCCCTTAGGGGCTACTAAAGTGACTAGGATAGTTGGACTAACATGCAAGTGGTTAATTGGACCGAGAAAAACCTAGATTAGGCCAACCCGATGGTCACGGCAATTGACCCCTAATCCGGTATGGGTATTGGATACAGTACATCTACCACCCAAGATTACCGCTACTATTGCAATGGGTGAAGTGATTTTATCAAACTAGGATTAAAATACAAACGAGTATTTAACCCTAGGAGTGGAGGGATACAAATACCCGATGGTCATGGCGTATTTATACATATTTCCCTTCCAAGTTTGGTGAGTCTAACACTAGGGCAATGGTCATGCAACCTAGCATTTCCTAAGTCTTTTGATACACAGAGTTCTCATACATATCAAGCATGTAAAAACACCAAACAATGGATCACAAAGAAGCCACAAACATTAATTAGAACAAAATCATCCAAACATCACAAGTTCACCCCAAGGTTCACCTACATCCGGTGACCTTGGGGTTTCGTTGCTCATGCTCAAGAAACATAGCACATAGTCCATGAAAACAACCAAAGAAAACAAGAGAAAGACTCCCTCAAAGACGAAAGCCGGAGAAGTTCCAAGAACGCCACTGGTAGGGATGGCTTCCCTTGTCTTCAACCTCCAAAACGCAAGCCCTAACTTGAAGATCTTTACCAATGACTTGCTCTCCTCGCCAAATTCTCCACGGAATTGCCCTTCAAAAGCTTCTTCAACCTCAGATCAAAGGTGGTGGTGAGAGGCTCCAAGAAGAAGACATAAGATGCCCCAAGGAAACTCTATATTGCCAATAAAAAGAGTGAATTCATGCCTCTTCACCGGTGAGCTCACGGTCCATATATGGCCCATGAGGTAGCATGTAATGTGAGATGAAAGAATCCACAAAATTTGTGAAATTGCTACAATACTGCTACAGTGCCACTTCCACATTAAAGCTGCTACAGTGACACTGCTGCAGCACTGTCTGCCCCTGATTCGCTTGCGGTTGACCTCACGGCCGTGAGCTTGCCCGTGAGGGTTTCCAGACTTAGAAAATTCTTCAAATGTGCGTGCTTCAGGCTGCCACAGTGTTGCCACAGTGCCCGGGACACTAAAATGACGATTTCGGCATGGATTTCTTCTCAAATCACGTCGTTGAGCTCACCTAGGCATCTTTTGCACCTGAAACACAAAATAAACCAATTTAGACCTAAAAGGGCATCCATTCAGTGACAAAATATGGAAACCATGTGTATGCATATGTATAAAATAGGTACATTTAGATGTTTATGAAACATCCCCACACCTAAGCGTTTGCTTGTCCCCAAGCAAACAAACATGAAGAACAGGGGCAAGAAGATAAACGGCTAAATGTACGGCCTCAAGCCCAAGAGTAAAGAACTCCACAAGCACAAAGGTACAGAAATCATGAGATGAGCTGTTTAATGAATAGTCAAGTAATACTAGCTCTATTTCTCCTAGACTACACAGCGAGTACCAGGGGATTAAGATACTTTATTACTTCTCACATATATACAGACATACATTTTTTTTTGTTCTGAGTCCGACTAACATAGACTGCACAAAAATCTTTCAGACGGATGCACATGCTGGACAAGCACAAGAGCCACCCATCCTACTTGATTACAGTCTACATAGACGCATTCATGCTATACTAGCAGAGGAATACTGTCATAGACTCTCTTTTTCTCTCTCTTTTTTTTTTTTATAGAGTGTCTCTCCTATCCCCTGGTTAAACTCACTACAATAGTTCACTTTAGGGTAAATGTGGGATCGAAAATACGTGCTCTGGCATCGTGTCGATGAAATGACACCAGAGGATATATCAAATCACAAATGAAATTTATTTTTTTTATTTTTTTTTATTTTTGTGGATTCTTCCATTTCTAATAGAGGCAAGCCTCTATTATTAATTACCCCAGATTAAAATCTTGGGAACCTCCGATTAAGGGCTCGAGTACAAGTAAAGACAAGAAAATTATAAATTTCATTATTGATTTATTACACACCCACACACACACATATATATTACATGTGGACATATAACTTTTATATATATATATATATACATATAATTATATCCTTCATATGTCGCTGCCTATACCTTGTCACGACGTTACCGTTTTGAGATATATATCTCATTGTTGCCTTGAAATTTGCCACTGGCCCAAAATAAACATTTTTGTTGTTGCTTTGGGATAAGTATCCTTTTTTTTAAGTCTGAGTAAGTTGATCATGAATTTCTCGGATTCCTTGTAACCACATTGCATGCCTTGTCGTTGTCTTGAGATAAATCTGGTTAATGCTGCCTTGAAATAAATATAGGAGCTACCTTGAGATGAGCATTGTTTTTGTTGCTTCGGGATGAGTGCTTTAACTCTATATAAGAATGTTTTTTTTTTAATGACCTTCATCGCATCAATGGAATCCCTACTCAAACCTTTCCCTAGTAAAACCCATCGGATACAAATATGGCTTCATACTCTCCCCAGATATCACTTTTCTTTAGCTAATGTGGTAATTTGATCTTACAACAACCAGCACCAAAGTCTTCCCATATATTATCCACGAAATCTCCATCATGTTTACCATACATGCTCTTCCTTCTTTTTTATTTTTTTATTTTTATTTTTTATTTTTATTTTTTTTAAATCATGCACGTATGAATATGCATGCTAATTTTTTTTATCTTTCCTTTGCCATGTACGCACGCAAGCTCTTCTCATCATTTTAATTTATTTTTTTTTAATTTCTTTTTGGTGGGGCCCACGTGGGTAAGCATACATGTTCTTCTCTCTTTTTCATGCACGTATGAATATGCATGCCAAAACTTTTTTTTTTATTCTTCCTTTGCCATGCATGTAACCATGAAACTTACTCTTGACTATTCACGTCCTTCATATATATATATATATATATATATATATATATATATATATATATATATATATATATATATATATATATATATATATATATATATATTTTAAATTGCTAAATTGACTTCATGAAATCAACTTCATTAACAGTGGTGGGCCCCCCTTATATATGGATGCAAAACACAGCCTATAAGGACCCTCTCCATAACCTTTGACCACGATTCTCTCAATAGCTTTGTGTTTGCTTGTCTTTAAAAAGAAGAATGATGGCATTAGGATATTAAGCATGTCTTTGAGTTCAATTTCAATAGCTGCATTTATTTATCTTTATATTAAGCATGTCTCTAATCAACTCATTAGTGTCTCTAAATCTCTGAAACACAGCTTCTTTCATGCTATGCTGTTTGAGAGGTGAGCTTTGAAAATGAGTGTCTGGCTTCTTCACTTGCAGTGATTCTGCATGTTCAAGATCCAAAGCTAGCAACTTATCAATGATGGTCGTCAACTTATAATGATTGGCTGGGTACTTTGATGGAGTTTTTTAATATTCATTAGCATATTCCAATTTGAGAAGTAACCGAGTGTCAAATTCTCAAAGTACCACTCTTTTATATGTATATAACCTCTTAATTAATAGCCATATTTTTCATGTGTCACTTTCTTTAATTAATAATATGACACGTTGCTTTTGCCAATTATTTTTTTTATTTGAAATAAAATCTTATTCAAACCACACAACAACACCAAGCATGCATGGTTCACACCCTCTTGATAGTTCATGTAAACTGCAAGATAGGAGAATTGGTTTTGTATAAAAGACCATCATCATAAAAGAAGAATTAAGGTTACAATGATTGGTAGAGACTCCTTTTGAATATCTCATCAGCTCCTAATATGGTGACTGCACTACCTTTCCTCAATGTTTGCGACTTTGACCTCAAGATCATCTGCAAGGAGGGTAAAACTCTGGGAATAGATGCCAAGCTCTTTTTCACTAAAGTCGAGTTCAAGGCCAAGTGCATGGATGTAGCTTGCAGAGCCATCAGCAAGGAATTTCACATATTTGTTCTCAGGGTAAGTCTTTGCCCAAGCCTTCATCATAAAGGGATCATTGATACTAATGCAAAGGATTTCATCAACGCCCTTGGATTTCAACATCTCACCGCTCTCTATAAATCCAGGCACATGCTTCATACTGTAGGTTGGGATGAAAGCTTCAAGAACACTTGCCAGCGGCGAGGGAATGGATGGAGACTTGCTGGAGCTCATCCTTTTCATTGAACCAAGAAAGAATCCCTGCAGGGAACGCATCACCCACAGCGATCGGTGCCATAGAACACTTGAGCTGAATTTTTAGAGAGACATAGCATAGCCCAAGAGGAGAGTCGCTAGCTATAGAATACTTGAGTAGTGGCACCAGGTGACAACAACGGTGGTAACTATTTACCACCATTTTCCGATAGCAAAGTAGCAACAAAGGCAAGCGAATGAGGGATATTCCACCCTCATTCGTGTTGTCGATGGTGGGGTAGCTATGATAACGGCATGGTGTGGTAGCTTTGACTAGAATTGAGAGTCGAGTGAGGGGTATTCCACCCTCACTCGTGTTGCCAACGGCAACGAGTGGCAATAACAGCAGCAACGGAGATGTCAGCATCGGCGGTGACAACCATTCTCCAATGAAAAAGTAACAACGAAAGGGAGGCTAACGAGAGATTTTTGAATCAACGGCCAGCGAGGGATATTCCACCCTCGCCGGCGTTGAAAGCAGCGGCTCACTAGCGAAGCGCCGAATTATCTAGATGGCAAGCAGCAACATTGTGACGAGCACAGCGACAACCCTCTCTTTTTTTTTATTATTGTATATCTCTTTTTTTTTATGTACCTATATGTATTTAGTAAAGAGAATAATCACCTTCTTCTTCAGATCTCTCTTCTTCTTCAAATCTTTTTTCTTTCTTCAGCTTTGTTCCGTCTCTTCGTTCGTTCGGTCCTCGTCAATCTCCCTCCTTGGCGTCTCCTCTCCGGCCTTTTAAAAAACCACTGGACGGTTGCATAGATGATGGGCGAACGTGAGGCGAACGGGGCAGTTGTATTGATCGTGGGGAGCAACGACGCGCCACTTCGGTCATTTTATTTAATTTATTTATTTTTATATTATATTTATCATTATCTCTATATATATATTTTGATATATGTATATATATATATTCTTTTATTATTATTATTATTATTATTATTATTATTATTATTATTTTATTTTGATTGATCGTTACATCCCATGTTTCTTCTCTTTTGTTTATTTATTATTTTAATTAATTTATTTATTTTATCTTTATGTGAATTTTATTTAATAATAATTTTTTGATCTGATCATTATCTTGAATCAGATATATATGCATATATATTTATTTTATTTTATCTTCTTGCCTGATTTGTTTTGATTTATTTGATTTAGTTATATTTATAATTATTATTTTAATTTATTTATTTTTATTTTTTTTATTTGATTTTTTTTACACTATATTTGATTGATTTTTTTTTATTTTTTATTTTTTATTATATATATAAATATGTTTGCCTTGTGATTATTATTATTTATTATTATTATTATTATTATTATATTATTATTATTATTATATTTATTATTATTACTATTATATTATTATTATTATTATTTTATATTATATTATATTTATTTATTTATTTATTTTTATTTAGAGTATTTTAAATCGCCTAATCTGGATATTTTTAGATCGCCTCGAGATCTGTACTCTTGGCTGATCTTGATATTTGAATCTTTTAAGCTGCCTCGAGATCTGTGCTCTTAGCTGATTTTGATATTTGGATCTTTTAGATCACCTCGAGATCTGTGCTCTTGGCTGATCTTGATATTTGAATCTCTTAAAACTGCTACGAGATCTGTGCTCTTGGCTGATTTTGATATTTGGATCTTTTAAATCGCCTCGAGATCTGTGCTCTTGGCTGATCTGGATATTTGAATCTCTTAAAACTCCCTCGAGATTTGTGCTCTTGACTGATTTTGATATTTGGATCTTTTAGATCGCCTGGAGATCTGTGCTCTTGGACAATCTTGATATTTGGAAATTTTTAGATCGCCTCGAGATCTGTGCTCTTGGACAATCTTGATATTTGGATATTTTTAAATCGCCGCGAGATCGGTGCTCTTGGCTGATCTTGATTTTTAGATCGCCTCGAGATCTGTGCTCTTGACTGATTTTGATATTTGGATCTTTTAGATCGCCTGGAGATCTGTGCTCTTGGACAATCTTGATATTTGGAAATTTTTAGATCGCCTCGAGATTTGTGCTCTTGGACAATCTTGATATTTGGATATTTTTAAATCGCCGCGAGATCGGTGCTCTTGGCTGATCTTGATTTTTAGATCGCCTCGAGATCTGTGCTCTTGGCTGATCTTGATATTTGGATATTTTAGATCACCTCGAGATCTGTGCTCTCGGCTGATCTTAGAATTTGTGTATTTTGATCGCCTCGAGATCTGTGCTCTTGGCTGATCGTGAGATTTAAATATTTTATAATTTTGATTTTGATTTGAATTAGGACATGTATTATTATTATTATTATTTTTTTATTTTTTATTTTTTTATATATAAACAAATGCCCCCTTCATACTTCTCTCACGAAAAATTTTAGTGAGATTGAGTGAGCGAAGTAGGAATTCCAAATTTTTTTGATATTTCATGGCCAAATATGTTATTGCTTCATGAAAATAAAACTTTGAGATAATATGGCATTCATTTCATCATAGACAAGAGTATACAAAGGTCAATGTTTTGCCTCAGGAAGTACATTTAAATCGTACATGACCGATCAACCCTTTTTACATTTAAAGGAACCAGACATTCCGTCATAGACAAACATTTTACATTATGCATAATATTTCTTTAAAAAACGACCATTGATAGGTGGCATGGGTCTTTCTCCATTCGCATCAATGAGTTGGTATGCCCCTCCTTCGTAGACGATCTCCACGACATATAGACCTTCCCAATTTGCTTTGAATTTGCCCCCGGCTCGCTTGTTGGTGATGGTAGATCTTCTGAGGACAAGGACCATTTCTCCTTTTGTAAATGTGCGAAATCTAGCCAACTTATTATAGGCCTGGGACATCTTTGCTTTGTAAACTTCAAGATTTTGTTGTACTTCTATCCTTTTTCATCAAGAGAGTCTAACTCATCTAAGCGAAGTCGAACATTATCTTCATTTGACATTTCATTCTGCAACGCCATTCTTAATGAAGGTATTTGAATTTCAAGGGGTAGGACTGCTTCAGTTCCAAACACTAAAGCGTATGGTGTACATTGTGTTGGAGTCCTGTACGTGGTACGATATGCCCATAGCATCTCAGGAAGTCTGTCGTGCCAATCCTTTTTATTTTTGGACACAGCCTTCTTTAGCAATTTTGAGAGCATTTTGTTAAATGCTTCCGCCAATCCATTTGCTCTCGCATTATAGATGGAGGTATACCTCCAGTCTATTTTGTGATATTGTGCAAATCTCCCAATTTTGAAGCTTTTGAAAGCAGGGCCATTATCTGAGATAATTCTTCTTGGAGTTCCAAACCTGTATAGGATATTTTCTCTGAAAAATTTTATGATGTTTTCAGTCTTTACTTCTCTTAAAGGAATAGCCTCTGCCCATCTAGAGAAATAGTCTGTTGCAGCCAATATAAATCGATGCTCGGAAGATGATGGAGGCTCAATGGGGCTAATCACATCTGTCCCCCATATCTCAAAAGGCCATGAGGAGACTGTAGGATGCAAGGGATTCAGATGTTGATGAATAAAATCCCCATGAATTTGACATAGATGGCATTTTTTAGCATATTCAATGCAATCTTTGATCATGGTTGTCCAATAATATCCCATGCGCTTAATCTTGAGCCGCATCTTGGGTCCCGACTGGTGTGCACCACATATCCCGGAATGTGTATCATGCATGACTTCTTTTGCTTCTTCATATGAAAGACATCACAGGAGCAGCTGATCATATGATCTGCGGTACAACGTGTCATTAATAAGGGTGAATCTTAGAGCTCTTCGTTTTATTTGAAGGCTTTCTGATTTATCCCCAGACAATTTATCATATTTCAAATATTCCATGAATGGTTGCCTCCAATCTTCTTCTGGCATTTCTAGAGTGAAGACTTCCCTGCTCCCTTCAATATTTTCTTCTTCGACATCGCTGAGGATTGTACTTATGGGTCTTCTATTTCTTATAGTGATTTGAACTTCATCATGATCTGGATTTGCCAGCTCCTTCACTATTCTTGCTAAAGAATCAGCTTCTCCATTTTCTGATCTTGAAACTCTCTCCAGTTTCACTTGAGGAATTTTCTTTATTAACATTTTGACCTTCCTATAGTATTTAAGAAGTTCAGCTTTGTATATTTTGTATTCTCCTTCAATTTGCTTGATAATGAGTTGCGAGTCGCCGAATATATGGATATGTTGAATTTCCATTTTAATTGCCAATTCCAAACCAGCTATTAGAGCTTCATATTCTGCTTCATTATTTGTGCATGGCTCTGTAAGAGAAAGTGCATATCTAAGGATTCCTCCTTCTGGTTTAACAAACACAAGCCCTATCCCAGCTTTGATTCGTGGAATCTCAGATCTGAGTGCTGGCTTTATGGATGACGCTCCATCAAAGTACAGTCGCCATTCTGCTTCTTTTACTGTAAGCGTCTCTTCATCAGGGAGATCATAATTTAGGGGTGAATCATCAGAGAGAGGATGTGCCGCTAAGAAATCTGCTAACACTTGCCCCTTAATAGCTTTTTGCGGAGTGTATGTTATATCGAACTCCATTAGGATCAATGCCCATTTTGCAAGTCTTCCTGTGAGCAGTGGCCTCGTCATGAGATATTTTAGAGGATCAATTTTTGATATGAGAATAATTTTGTGCGCCAGCAAGTAATGTCTCAATTTCTTCACTGCAAACACTAAGGCCAAGCAATGCTTTTCAATGGGTGTATATTTACTCTCAGCTCCTATCAACATTCTACTAAGGTAATACAATGCATTTTCTTTGCCATCTTCATTGTTTTGAGCTAGCATAGCTCCCAATGACCCTTCTAAAGCAGCATTATATAGGATTAGTGGCTTTCCTGAAATTGGTGCTGCTAATACTGGTGGATTCAGCAAATACTTCTTAATATCTTCAAAAGCTTTTTGACATTCAGCATCCCACTTAAAAGGCATATTTTTCTTAACCATCTTGGAAAAAGGCTTGCATCTTCCTGATAAGTTGGAAATGAATCTTCTGATATATGCTAAACGTCCTTGAAAAGACCGCAACTGCTTCAATGTCTGTGGTGGCGGCATTTCCAAAATTGCCTTTATCTTAGAAGGGTCTACTTCTATCCCCCGATGTCTCACAATGAAACCCAGAAATTTTCCTGATAGGACCCCAAAGGCGCATTTCATTGGGTTCATTTTCAATTTATATTCTCTGAGGCGTACAAAAACGGTTCTCAAATCTTCAAGATGTTTGTCTTTTGAATTTGTTTTCACGACCAGATCATCCACATAGCATTCGACGACCTTATGAATCAAACCATCAAATATTTTGGTCATAGCCCTTTGATATGTTACTCCCGCATTTTTCAAGCCAAAAGGCATTACCCTGTAACAATATATGCCCATAGGTGTTCGGAAGGCGGTATGTTTCTCATCATCTGTGTGCATTTTAATTTGATTATATCCTGAGTATCCATCCATAAAGGAGAACATCTCATACCCTGAGGTGTTGTCGATCATAATCTCCATGACTGGTAGAGGAAAATCATCTTTGGGACATGCTTTGTTCAAATCTCTGAAATCAACACATATCCGTATCTGACCATTCTTTTTTTTCACAGGTACTATACTGGCAACCCAATCTGGGTATTTTTCTTCCCTGATGAAGTTTGCTTCTATCAACTTCTTTGTTTCTTCTATTACTTTCTCTTCTAAATCAAATTTCATCTTTCTTGGGGCCTGCTTAATTGGAGTAACACTAGGATCAATAGCCAATCTATGAACAGCTACCTCATTCTCCAACCCTAGCATCTCATTGTAACTCCAGGCAAAACAGTCAATATATTCTTTCAAAAGAGCCTTGAATGATTCTTTTTGTTCTTCTGTCAGTTGTGTACTTAAGAAAGTTGGCCTTGGGTCTTCATCACTTCCCAAATTGATTTCAATTAACTCATCAATTGTTGCTTGACCACCATCCTCTAATTCAGGTGGTGCACTTTTCATTTTACCATCTTCTTCTTCCTTAGACTCCATCATGTAACACGAGTGCCTGGAAGATTCAAAATAACCTATCCCCCTCTTGTCTGGATGAGAATGGTTCCATAGTTGATGAAAATTTTGATATGATTTCTTTGACCAATTTATTTTGTCCCCAAACTCTTCAACTATTCTCCTGAGTTTATTAGGGTACTGGCTTGGGAAGTTTATAGGTTGAACTTCACCATCCACTTCTTGTTCAATATGTATAATGTCATCACTTGAAATTTTGTTATTTTTAACTTTGTAGAAGAGGATATCTCTTTCATTCTCATTTCGAGCTGGCACATAGAATGTCTTTAATTGCTCGACTATATCAACCTTCAAATCATCTAGGGATTTACAGAGACCATTTGGAACCCTTGTGATATGCAATGTACATTCTTGGGCAGACCCTCTAGTTTGACTTGTGTCACTTTCATCTTCTGAAGATTCAGTATCACTACCATAGTGAGGCAATGTTGATTCATTCTTTTCAGGTATTGGTATAGCCTTAGATGATTTCACCAATGACTTTTCCTTTAAGCTTAGTGCTTTGCCTCCTTTGGAGACACCAAGATAGTATTTAGCATCCTCATAATGTATTTCATGAACACCAAAGGGTTGAATTTCACCATCAATTCTGCATTCTTCTTCATCCACCATATATTTCATGCACTGATGAAGGGTTGATGGGACCATCCGATTTTCATGAATCCATGGCCTACCCAACAAAGCTTTGTATGAAGCATCAGCATCAATCACATGAAACTTCACATCAGACATGATCTTTCCAAACTTGATCGGGAGAGTGATAGATCCCAATGCCTTCTGACTATGCTGATTAAAGCCTTGAATAATGATCCTTTCTGGTGATAAATGGCATATTTCCAGAGCTAATGCCCGAAGAGTATTGAGAGTCATTAGGTTTAAGGAAGACCCTGGGTCAACAAGAATTCGGTTAATCTTTATCCCATCACAAGACCCTGTCACATACAATGGTCTATTGTGCTCTGCAGTTCCAAGTAATAAGTCTTCATCAGTGAATGATACTGAAAGTGTATGTGTTGCGTACAGAGCTTCTGTCATGTTTATTTCAGCAAAATAAGCCTGATACTCCTCAGGGTTTTGTAGAGCATGTATTAAAGATTCTCTGACTTCTGCTGACATCATCAATGCGTCATACATACTGAGTAGAGCCGGGACTTTCTTCAAGTGTGCTAAGATATTGTAGTCTGGTTTCTTCAAGGGTTTCTTTGGTAAGACATTTTCTTCTTCTATCACCTTCCCTTTATTTTTATCATTAGAGCTGGAAGCTTGTCTTGATTGGAGTAACTTTCCAGTTTTAAGTTGCATTTGATGTACATGGCAGGATACCTCATCCTCTTCATCTGGAAAATTCAATTCATCCTCAGAACTTTCCTGGCATGCTATGGCGTAACAAACACCTCTCACTTCAAAATCATCATCATTCAACTTTAAGTTTCCCATGGAAACTTGCTTTTGTAGCCATTCTTGAAAATTTCGACAATCTTCTATAGTATGTCCCACGAGTCGGTGATATGGGCAGTAATTTGGGTGGCTGTCCAAATGCATCAAACACGGCCTTTTGGGCTTGGGTAAGTCTAGCCCTTCTTCCATGGCCCTATTAAAAAGCTCTCTTCTCTTGTCTTTTCTGATTTCAATATCTGAAGGAATGGATTTGTCCTTGACATTTATCATCGAGGACGTAGGCCTCATGATTTCTGGATCAAAATTATCTCTTGTTGACTCTGGAGGATATGTCTCAAATACATCCCATTTATTATCAGCGATATGGAGTTGCATTAGCCTGTTAGCTGATTCCTTCGTTACTTTTTGAATGAAAGAAGGGATTTCTTTAGCAGGCATCACTTTTCTCAAGACTTTATACCTCGGGGTCTTTGGAGTATAATATGGTATCTTTGGCTTTTCTGACTGGTGTGGCTCTGAGAGTTTGGCATTTGCCTTCTTTACCCTTTCTTTGAATGCTGTCTTCTTTTGCTGCTTCTTGCTGATGTAAGGCCGACCATAGCGATCATACAGCTCTTCTGACTCAGAAAAACTATCCTCATCATCATCTTGATCATATGTAGGGTATTCAACTCCAGAAATAACCCTACAAGTTTCCACTTGCACTATTTCATCATTTTCTCCGACTAATTCCTCAAGTAGCTCTTCAACCTCTTGGGGAAAATAGTCTTTAAGAGTGATTAACACCCTTTCTTTCTGTTCATATTCTTCGAGAGAATCAATATATTCTTCTATGATGGACTTCTTGTGCTTTGAGTGTTTACGCTTCTGCTTTTCTTCTTATTTTTCTTCTTGGCCTGCTTTATCGGGAGCCCTTCAGGGGGTTTCTCAACATTTCTCCACTTGATCCCTGAGAGTTCAGCCAACTTCTTCAACATCTTCTTTGATTTTTTAGATATGAATATTTCCCACAATTCCCCTGGAACAGAAGGAAGTTTACCATCAAATATTGATGGGAGCATTATTTTATTACCCACCACCGTTACTTCCCCTTGAGATAATCCCTCATAATCTGGGGTAGTCACATACCGGATATGTTCAGCAGGCTGTTCCAATAGAACACTCTTGGACAGTGTGATCTTCCCTTCTTGACGTTCAAGCCAATCCTTAAAGACATAACAGTCTTCAATTGTATGTCCCAACACTCTATGGTATGGACAATAATTAGGATGATCTTTCTTACTCTGTTCTTCTGGTCATTTACACTTAGGTAATTGTAAGCCTTCATTCACGGCATCTTTAAAAATTTTTAGTACTTTATCTCTTCGAAAAGAGTACTTTTTGTTCATCCTCTCCTTCAAAGAGGGAATGGACCTTGATTCATTTCCAGGCACACCTAAGATGGGTGGCATAGCTTGTTCTGGTTTATGTGGCTCTATTGTGCCTTTTCCTTTATCAACATTGAAGGTTGTAGCAATGTACTTAACACCTTCCGACTTTTTAGGCTTGCCAGTTTTGGAAGTTTGGAAATTAGACAACAACCTCGGGCTAGTCCTTTCCAGTTTCTTGGCTTGTGAAATCAACTCTTGAAATGTGGTGATGCCAGACGTACTTAAGAAAGGTGCCATCCAGCTATCAATGTTCCCGAGTAAAAATCCCACTGCTTGAGGTTGATCCAGGTGTTGTTCACATTTAATACTCAGGTTTCTCCATCTCATAATGTAGTCAACTACTTTCTCATCTTTGTTTTGGCGAGTGGCTGCAAGATCAGCTATTGTAATCTTATCACTGACACCTCCAAACCGTACTCGAAATGCATCTTTCATCTGTTGCCAATTCTGAATCGATTCAGGTTGCAAACATGCATACCACTCAAATGCAACTCCTGTGAGACTGGCAGAAAATTGTCTGAGGAGAAGTGATGGCTTTGCACTTGTGTCTCCACATGCTGTTACAAAATGGGCTAAGTGTTGATCACGATTACCAATCCCATTGAATTGTTTGAATTTAGGCACATTATATCCTTTGGGATAAGGAACCATCATGATAGCTAGGATAAGGTTTGTCACTATCAACTCTTATCTCTCTATTTTTGAAATTTTTTAGTTCAATAGCCACCATCTGTTGTATCTCCTCTCTGGTCATTACAACCGAATGTTCTTGGATAGGAATACTTGTTGTTTCTCCTGGCCCTACTGCTTGAACAGTCTCTTTTGGTTGAGGGATTGGATTATTTGACTTCTGTACCAGCTCGGGGCGATTTGCCATCAAGGCTGCCATTTGTTTTTGCATCTGGAACACTGTATCCATTAACATCATCATATTTTCATTCATCTTCTTGTATTCTATTTCCCGATTTTCCAGGATGTTGTTCTGGTTTATACCAAAGGTTGGTTCATCTTCATCATCTTTATTTGGAGGGTCTACCCCCTTGTAATCTTTTGGTGCATCATGTGGAACATTGCTTGAACCTTCTTCTCTAACTATGCTTTGAGAATCTGGTGCCCGTCTACGAGATCTTGTGACTGGCCCTGGTTGTTCTTGTTCAGCTCTCGGATCTCCTCGAGTTTCGGTAATCATACAGACAGTGTGTACCTCAACATCTCCATCGGACATATCTTCATCTTCACTCTCCTTCTTTCTGTCAAACTTTGAGTAAGAAATTGAAGCTTGACTCTGTAAAGCTTGCTGTTGTGAAACTTGATCATCTGGTAAAGTGATTCGATCAAAGACAGTTTTACGTGCGCTCAACACTAACTTCCTCTTCTTTTGGTAGAATTCTCTTGGTCACATTTGGTTTGATTGCAATTTCTTCGATTCTGCATATATCTTATAAATATTGTTGCCAAAGAAATTTTTGTGAGATTTTGGGGGTCTACCGCCTTTCTTTTCATATGGCTGGTAATGCAACTCAGCAGTGGTTGCGTTCTTCTTAACCATATTAAGTGGTCCGAAGGAATTTTTGAATGAACCCATTCGATTATCCTTTTGATCTTGTAATGACACAAAATTTAAGTTGTAATTTGGCGTTTTTATGTTCCTGAGAGTCAGCCTTGAAAACACACTTTTCCTGGGCTTAATTTCCTCGGAACGAAAAATCCCACTTTCTTTCCCTTTGGCAGTAACAGTGAAAGTGGGCTCATCGTCTTCATCATCTGGAGAAACTATCTTCTTAGGATATGACAGCCTCTAAAAAATAGTGGTTCTTGCTTTCTCATCGAATACATCCTTCTCAAATGCAGGAGCAATGACATTTGGGCGGCGGCCCTTAGATGGAAGTCGTGGGATAGTCAGGTTTTCCTCCAAAGATGGAATTCTTTTCACAAACTATACAGACTCAGAGATTGTGCCGAATCTCATTTCATCTCCAGCAGCTCCAGTGTTGAAAACACAGTTGGGCAATTGGACTTCAGATCCTTCTCCGAGGAAAATGGTCAGCTTAGGGCTCCCAGTGCAATTGAACTCTTCAACGCCATTTGACCTGCAATTATAATATAAATATTAATTTTCTTATATATGAGTTATAAAAAGTAATGCCTTTACTTGTACTTTTGCCTCAAAGATGGGGGGAGGAATTATAAGAGTCCCACCGGGCGTGCCAGATTTTTTGGGATCGAAAATACGCACCCTGGCATCGTGTCGATGAAATGACACCAGAGGATATATCGAATCACAAATGAAATTTATTTTTTTATTTTTTTTTTATTTTTGTGGATTCTTCCATTCCTAATAGAGGCAAGCCTCTATTATTAATTACCCCAGATTAAAATCTTGGGAACCTCCGATTAAGGGCTCGAGTACAAGTAAAGACAAGAAAATTATAAATTTCATTATTGATTTATTACACACCCACACACACACATATATATTACATGTGGACATATAACTTTTATATATATATATATACATATAATTATATCCTTCATATGTCGCTGCCTATACCTTGTCACGACGTTACCGTTTTGAGATATATATCTCATTGTTGCCTTGAAATTTGCCACTGGCCCAAAATAAACATTTTTGTTGTTGCTTTGGGATAAGTATCCTTTTTTTTAAGTCTGAGTAAGTTGATCATGAATTTCTCTGATTCCTTGTAACCACATTGCATGCCTTGTCGTTGTCTTGAGATAAATCTGGTTAATGCTGCCTTGAAATAAATATAGGAGCTACCTTGAGATGAGCATTGTTTTTGTTGCTTCGGGATGAGTGCTTTAACTCTATATAAGAATGTTTTTTTTTTAATGACCTTCATTGCATCAATGGAATCCCTACTCAAACCTTTCCCTAGTAAAACCCATTGGATACAAATATGGCTTCATACTCTCCCCAGATATCACTTTTCTTTAGCTAATGTGGTAATTTGATCTTACAATAACCAGCACCAAAGTCTTCCCATATATTATCCACGAAATCTCCATCATGTTTACCATACATGCTCTTCCTTCTTTTTTATTTTTTTATTTTTTATTTTTTTTAAATCATGCACGTATGAATATGCATGCTAATTTTTTTATCTTTCCTTTGCCATGTACGCACGCATGCTCTTCTCATCATTTTAATTTAATTTTTTTTTATTTCTTTTTGGTGGGGCCCGCGTGTGTAAGCATACATGTTCTTCTCTCTTTTTCATGCACGTATGAATATGCATGCTAAAACTTTTTTTTTTATTCTTTCTTTGCCATGCATGTAACCATGAAACTTACTCTTGACTATTCACGTCCTTCATATATATATATATATATATTTTAAATTGCTGAATTGACTTCATGAAATCAACTTCATTAACAGTGGTGGGCCCCCCTTATATATGGATGCAAAACACAGCCTATAAGGACCCTCTCCATAACCTTTGACCACGATTCTCTCAATAGCTTTGTGTTTGCTTGTCTTTAAAAAGAAGAATGATGGCATTAGGATATTAAGCATGTCTTTGAGTTCAATTTCAACAGCTGCATTTATTTATCTTTATATTAAGCATGTCTCTAATCAACTCATTAGTGTCTCTAAATCTCTGAAACACAGCTTCTTTCATGCTATGCTGTTTGAGAGGTGAGCTTTGAAAACGAGTGTCTGGCTTCTTCACTTGCAGTGATTCTGCATGTTCAAGATCCAAAGCTAGCAACTTATCAATGATGGTCGTCAACTTATAATGATTAGCTGGGTACTTTGATGGAGTTTTTTAATATTCATTAGCATATTCCAATTTGAGAAGTAACCGAGTGTCAAATTCTCAAAGTACCACTCTTTTATATGTATATAACCTCTTAATTAATAGCCATATTTTTCATGTGTCACTTTCTTTAATTAATAATATGACACGTTGCTTTTGCCAATTAATTTTTTTATTTGAAATAAAATCTTATTCAAACCACACAACAACACCAAGCATGCATGGTTCACACCCTCTTGATAGTTCATGTAAACTGCAAGATAGGAGAATTGGTTTTGTATAAAAGACCATCATCATAAAAGAAGAATTAAGGTTACAATGATTGGTAGAGACTCCTTTTGAATATCTCATCAGCACCTAATATGGTGACTGCACTACCTTTCCTCAATGTTTGCGACTTTGACCTCAAGATCATCTGCAAGGAGGGTAAAACTCTGGGAATAGATGCCAAGCTCTTTTTCACTAAAGTCGAGTTCAAGGCCAAGCGCATGGATGTAGCTTGCAGAGCCATCAGCAAGGAATTTCACATGTTTGTTCTCAGGGTAAGTCTTTGCCCAAGCCTTCATCATAAAGGGATCGTGAACTCTTCTTGGAAATACTGGGGTGAAACTCCTGAGATTTGTAGCAGTTGGGACACAAGCGTATGTCCCCCGTGTTACCTAGTGCCCGACCGTATCCTAGGCACCATGCCCATGTCATTCATGAGAGACGTCTCCTGAGATTTGCAGCACTTGGGGCACAGGCGTGTGGTGACCGTGTCCTGCCTGGGACACTCCCGTGTCAGAATTTTAGCTCTTCTACATTGCAGGGCGGGACTTGCAGCACTTGGGGCACAAGCGTGTCATGCCCGTGTCAGGCAGTACTGAATCTTTGGTCACTGAATACACTGGAAACACCCTTGATTTCACACCAAATTGAATCGGGCCCCAGATTCCTACACAAGAATTAAAATACCTTAAATACCACCAATTTCAATCAGTAAATATACTTAAGGACAGAGAAAAGACTATAATAAGGGGCAAGAAACATGATATAAAATGCACTCATCTAATGCCCCCACACTTGAACATTTGCTTTTCCTCAAGCACAACACAAACACATAAAGAGAAATACAGATGAGTGGCAAACTTCCAACCTCACATGAAAGACAGAGCTTAAACAAAAGAGGAACAGTCAGAGTTTAAAGACCCCATAATTCGTATAAGACTCTCCTCTACTCACAAGACCATGTGTGTGTGCCAGACCCAAGAGTATGAGCCCCACAATCTTGAAATGACTTAAACTACTTCACTCTATTTAGACTCACAAAATGGGTAGTAGCTTCAGACACTCTAGTGGTAGCCTTTTCTCCCGGTAGGTCATCAAATGTACAATTGTAATGCCCAAAATTCGACTACTCAAGAGCGGCTTTCACTTAACATAGGGCGATCGCTCTTTCTACCATCTTAACACAACAATTTACCCAAAAGTGTGACTGGTAGGGCATCCTAAAGTCGGGATCCGACTTTCCAGTTTTTTTTTTAACACAAGTCTAAATCAAAATGAGTGGCACAAAACTCTAGGTAAAGTGAACTGATATTCGTCTTGCAAGTAGAGAAGGGTCTACACTTAAGTTCAAAGGGTTCCTAACATTCTCATGTCTTCCTAAGTTTAAGCTGAGTCAACAAACAATTCATAGGTTATCATTAGCAAGCTACTCATCTATACAAGCATACAACACTCATGCAAACATGCAACCATCCCCCACACTTGAAACCTACATTGTCCCCAATGTAGAAATAAATAATACACATAATGACCATGGGAAACAAAATGAAAGGACGAGAGTGCGAAAATCTTCCTTGAACATGGAGAGTGAAGATGCCGCTCTCACATGGGTGCTAAACAAACAATTTGCGGAGAGTGATGTGGTTACTCTCAACGCGTTGCCAAATTAATTCCAAGCAACCAACACACACCTGAGATATGAAGAGGCATATAGGTGAAATAGTGCACAAAATATGGAAATGGCATACGAAAAGTAAACAAAACAAAATGCCAGTGGAGCAGGGGGTCCTCTTGCTACTGGACTTACAAAGTACAAAGTTCAATTAACAGAAAACAGTAAACAACAGAACATAAAAACAGGAAATAAAAACAGATGCTGCAGGAGCTGATCAAGGGGTGGCACTGTCGTCCCCAGAAGCACTGTCTGAACCAGAAGCATCATCCTCCGATGCACTGCCCGAGCCAGAACCAGACGAAGTAGGGGCAGGAGGAACATCAGTGGGCGGGGCAGAAGAGCCAGCGGTATCTGTGTACGAACGCGGAGATGAACGAGCGGGTGAACATGGCACGGTCGGCAGACGGACCCCTAAATGATCGGTGATACACTGAAGACTCCTATGCATCCACCGGAATTCCGTAAATGAACATGTGATCGGGCACAGGTGACGGGCAGAGGAGCCGGGGCCAGAGGAGGGTATTGCGGCCGGAGCGGGCGACGGTGGATCAGAATCGGGCCGAACCCGGTACTCGATCCCCGAGTAGTCTGAATCCGGTGAAGCATCCCCATAGATCTCAATGTCTCAATGGAAACGGGTAATACCCCACCGACCACCAGCATCGCTCACGTGACTATGTTAGAAAGAAGACCCATGCGTTGAGCTAGTCACGTGATGTGTGGGCCAACAAAGATAGCACCGATATGGGGGTTCGTCCCCTGACTCGAAATGGAAACGGCGACCTCGTTCCCCAAATGAAGGTGAAAACCATCCACCATACTCAACAGAAAATCCAACTCCCGTAAACTCATGACTGTCGTGCTATCCCCATGCCCCGCTATGGTGTGACTCAGCAGATAGTGAATGTAACAGAATGCGGGAGAGCACAGTGTAGTCGTCTTAGTCTGGCGAGGGTCATATGGTAGTGTCGTGCCAATGCGCTGCCAAGCCTGCTCAATAGATTCACCCGGTGGCCGAGACATCAGTAAAGCATCATACTGGAGTCTGACTGAAAGTAGCATCATAAAGCCCCAAATGGATGGAAAACTCAGTAAGACTCATCCAGTAGAGAGCTCCGAAAGCCTGGAACTGAATATAATCGGCCTGATGAAAGGCAATGGTGCCCCGGAACATCTCGAATGTAGAGAGAATCTCGAGAGTCAACTGGTCATATGTGGTGTCCGTGATCGAGAATGACTACCTCCAAGCCCCAACGCCCACTAATGGCCGGACGTCCGCCTCAAGACCCACCTCGCGCAAAGCGTCCCAGTCAATCTCGCGTGACTCGCCGATATGACGGTGAACAAGGTGATCGTAGCGTGTTTGGTGGATTTGAGTGTGGAATCGCGGTGTCGTGTCAATGCGACTAGCAGGAGGGTCAGTCCTCGGTGCCTTTAGACCCCTAGAAGCAACATATTTCTGAGACATGATCTGCAAGAGAAGAAGACAACATGATTTCAGTCATTGCCTGAAAATAGGTCATCAACATGGTCGTGCCATGGGGATGATGTCCGTGTCGAGACAGCGAAGAAAAATCAGACAAGTGGCTGACACGATCGTGCCGAAATGACACGCCCGTGTCACACATGGTCATCGTCCCCAATCGAGGTCGTGAGGGCATCAAACACCAAATCAGTCAAAAATCAAGCATAGGGGAACGAGAATGCATGCAACATGAACATTAAAAGCAAGGATCGCAGGCAACAACAATAGATCTACACCATATCGAAGAGAATCTAGCATGAAAACATTCCACATACCTTGGCTAAAAGAAACAACGAATGAAGGAGGGTCAACAATGGAAAAGTGAGAAGCAAAAGAACTGTTTCGTGAGGATTTAAGGAGGAGATCAGGAGCGAAATGGCAGCGCGATGGACGGATGCGTGGAGGGTGAAAAGGTACCTCGAAGGTAACGGCCGGGTATTGAAGAGGGGTGACCTAACACGCCCCCAACATGCTTGTCCCGAGGCCAGCACCCATGTCACGCCTGTGTCCCAATTGCTGCAGATTGTAGGGAAAACTATTTAAACTTACCGAAATGGGACACGAACGTGAACCGAGTGCGCTCATCGTGTTAGGGCCCACACATGCCCGTGTCGTGCCCGTCTCTTCCTTGAGAATACAAAAACCACACAACTTGTAAAGATCAGCGTTTGGAACACTGTGGTGACGCGCCAGTGTCAAGCATGAAAAATCTTTAGAATGACAACTTCGTTCATAATACAATAATCTCAATAGTAACAGTCAATCCCCATCTATTACTTTAAATTGAAGGACAAAATTAATAGGCATTGATGATTACCGCAAGCGCACGGGTTGCCAAGTAATACCCCTCGTGCAAGCACAAGGGGGTCGTATTGCCTGGGGTCCCAAGAGCTGCTATTACTCCCCTCTAGATGACACTGTCTAGTCTACCAAATATAGATTTAAAATAAGATAAGAGAAATAATAAAGAGAAAACTATAAACACATGGACTAAGGCTCACCACATAAGCATACTAAGGAAGCAAGTGACATTGAATGTTCGAGGTTCCTGGGCGAGGATCCCCTCAGGACTACTAAAGCTAGAAGGATACTCGAATAACATAGGCAAAGGTGGTTAGGCTAAGAGATGTCCAAAGGTAGGTCACCCCGATGGTCACGGTGATAACCCCTAATCTGGTACAAGTATTAGAATACGGAATCACTTCTACCCAAATCCTCACACGATTGCAATGCGCCTAGGGAAATCCCTAATTAAGGTTAAACACAACGTCTAGGTTCAACCCTAAGGGTTGGAGGGGTATGAAATACCCGATGGTTACGGCGCATTCATACATGAATCCCTTCCAAACTTGGTGTGTCTAATACTACGGCGATGGTCACGCAACCTAGTATAACCTAGAAATTGATACGCAGAGTTCTCATGCATACCAATACATCAAAGTGCACCAAGCTTGAAACATAAACCACACAAATACCATACATGTATATCAAGTATTCATACAAGCAAGTTCATTCCAAGGTTCACCGAATGCCCGGTGACCTTGGCAGTCTAGTTCCTCATCAACAATGGAGAAAGTAAAGAAAACAAGAAATACAACAAAAATCTCATAATACTTCCCCTAAGATGAAGACTAGGTGGTGGTGATGAGAATCCGACGGATCGGCTCCGACGAACTCCTAGATGTGCTCCTTGATAGATTGCTCTTCTCCACTTGATTTGCCTTTCAGATCTGCTTTCTCCCGCAGCCTTGAAGCTCTTGAAACCCTAGATGGTGGTGGAGAAGTGGTGGCCAAAAGTCCCCAAGAAAAATGCCCTAAAGGCCTTTAAAACCTAATTTCGGGATGCTATGCGGCCTGGCATACGGTTAGGATACGGGCACTGTAGCACCCCAAATTTTCTGTAAGTTGTTGCAGTGGAGTGCTACAGTGAAAATGCTACATTGCCTGCTACAGTGCTGCCGCTACAGGCTGTATGCGATCAGTCATGCGCCCGTATGCGTGCCTGTATGGATCTCAGATTTAGCCGTTTCACCAAAGTTCCCATGCTACAGTGCTGCTACATTGCCGGGCTCGAAAATGGTCTTTTCTTGTCGATTTCTTCTAAAATATCGTTGTTGAACTCCCCACGGTATCTTCTGTGCCTATAACATGAAATAAAGCAATTTAGAACGAAAACGGGCATCCACACATACAAAAATACTCTATTTATATGTACACATACATGAATAATACGTACATTTAGGCATTTATCAAACATCCCCACACCTAAGCGTTTGCTTGTCCCCAAGCAAACAAACATGAAGAACAGGGGCAAGAAGATAAACGGCTAAATGTAAGACCTCAAGCTCAATAGTAAAGGACTCCGCAAGCACAGATGGATAGAAATTAAGAAGTGAGTTGTTCAATGAATAGTTAGGTAATAATAGTTCTGTTTCTCCTAGAGTGCCCCGTGAGTGTGTGCTAACTCCCACCTTGACCTCCACAGCCTGGATTACCCGAGGATGACCAATCACCCCACGCACAATTAAGATGGCATTAAAATGTTAAAGACATCCCCAATAACCAGTTAAGAGTCCTTTGGCTCCTAAATAAAAGTATGGCTCTTAAGTGATCATGCAACTGGTTTCAGGGGACACACAAGATGCTTTATTCCTTACTTTCATATATATATTCTTCTTCTTTCTTTTTTTCTGAGTCTGACTAACGTAGACTGCACAAAAATCATTCAGACGGATGCACATGCTGGCCAGGCACAAGAGCCACCCATCCTACTTGATTACAGTCTATATAGACGCATTCATGCTGTACTAGCAGAGGAATACTATCATAGACTCCACTTTTTTTTTCCTTTTTTTTTTTTGCTATATATATATATATATATATATATACATTATATTTCATATCCCCCGGTATAAAACCTATTAAACAAACTCACTTGAGGCCAAAGAAGACAATAAAGGACCTCAAAGGCTGTTAAAAGTGCATTGAAAGTAGACTTTAACAATTTAATGTCAAAAACATTGCAATGGGTTGGATGGAATGTACAAGGTGGAAGTGATCGTGAAAAAGTATAAGGGTGCACTAAAGATGAAACAGAAATACATTCAAGCACAGGTAAAGTACAGCTCACAACTATCATTCTACTAAACTAGGAAGTCCTTAGCAATAAAATTATAACTATCATAGGTAATTCAAGCATGCAATTGCAAAAATTTTCAAAGTTCACAAAAATCCAACTCCACCCCCACTTAAAGATGCACATTTCCCTCAATGTGCCTAAGCAATAGGATGCAATAATATAGACAATAAAAACATAGTAGGAGGGTTTTGTGAACTTCCCCGAGTCTCAAAACATGAGTCCTGAAGTCCATGAGATTGGGGTGACCACCAAAGATCATGGTAGATATAGGAGATGGGAAGTGTGCTTGATGTCCAAATTCCACCCTGTAAGGTAGAAAAGAACATCAACTCAAGGCATCTAATCACACACCCAAAAAGAAAGTACAGAAAGAAATAAGAACACACACAAGTATGCAAGCAAACAACTAACATAATAAAAACAATTAAACAAGTGATAATCCAAGCAAGTTCTTTGTGAAATCAAGATCATGAAGTCCAATTCTTTTTATTGCAAGTGTTGTAGGATATTCATAATGATGCTACAAGTGAACAAATAAATTTAAGAGAAATTCAGTCCAAAGTTACTGTAGCACAGTGTTGAAAGAGGTAGAGTTTCCCCTTGTTTTTGAAGCCCAAAAATTTACAAATAATGTTAAAAAATGCAAATAAATCAAATATTACACATTCATACATCATTCCCCAAACTTTGAAGCAAGATAAGCATGAAAATAAAAAAAAAGAAACATATTTGCTTCAAAACACAAGTTAGGGCTCCAAAGCTTGAATCGGCGAAGATCGGTGAAGATGATGGTGAAGCCCCCAATAAATCATCCAAATTAAGTCCATTGAAGTAGGATATTCGTGTATAGGAAGAAAAATGGAGAAAAACGGTGAAAGAATGAGGGAAAACGGATGAGAAATGAGAGATATATGAGGAAAATAGTGAGGGGGTACACAACTTAACTTTCAGCCCGAGCACCCATGCGGCCAGCCATATGCCCATATGGCTGGCCGCATAGCTTGCTGGAATGCAATGCCGAGCGGTCACATGCCCATATGGTTGCCCGCATAGCTTTCTGGATGGGTATATGGGCGTGCATATGGTCAAGAAACGGCCATTTTCCAGTTTTACATCAACTTAACCTCCTCAAAGCCTTAAAAACACTCAAAACAAAGCCGAAGAAAGCATGGAAACACTCAAAACATGGATCTCATGATATCTAATCATTAAATCACTCAAGGCAACACACAAACATGCATGAATGATTAAACAAAAAGGACGATAAAAATGACTAACACAAGAAGAAACCTAAGAAGACTAAAACCTCAAACACACCAAGAATACGGAAAATGAATAAGACAAGCATTCAAACAATATGAAAATGAAATTGCAACAAATTTTAAAACTTGGGTTGCCTCCCAAGAAGCGCTTGTTTAACGTCATTAGCTCGACGTACCTCTTTCTTACCTAAGAAGGCTTGAAAAAGGTGTGTTCATCCCGGCAAGAGGTTGCATAGGAACTACCAAGAAATACGAAACATACCTTCTGGGATGATGTAAATTTGGAGGTAATGCATGAGCTACCTTTTGGCCTCCATGGAAAAAGCTTGGGCCGGGCATTGTGCAACTTCAACTTTGGTGGATCCTTAGATGACTTGAACCTCCTCCCCACTTCTTTTATAGTCCCGGCAAAAATTCCTTTGAGCACCCAACCACAAAGTTGCTTGGGCCTCCATGGAAAAAGCTTTGGTTGAGAGTTATCTAAGTTTGGCATTGGTGGATCATTGTATGACATCAACATCCTATCCACATCCTTTTTCTCCACCCTTGGTAAATGGCCTTGAACTACCCATAGGAATTGTTTGGGTCTCCAAGGAAACAAGTTTGGTTGAGAACTTATCAAGATTTGCATAGGTGGATCAATTGGAGGCTTCAACAACTTATCCACAGTTTTTTTCTCAACCATGTTGCGATGAACTTCAATTGCCCATAAATTGTGCTTGGGTCGCCACGGAAAAATTTTTGGTTGGGAATTGTCCAATCCCGGCATTGGTGGGTTCAAGGATGGCCTTAGCTTTCTACCAACATCATCAAATACAATTCCCGGAATTTTCTCTTTTCTGCACTTGAAAATTATTGACTGGTTCCTTAAATGATCAATGTTGAGGCAAGTAGCATCTTCAAATGTGGTCGATCGAGCTTCTTCCACTTCCTCACACTTTTCTAGGGCCATGATGTCATTCTCCCCTCTTTCTTCTTCAACTTCACTTTGAGATGGAACATCTATCATTTGCTCACAAGGTATAGATGATACCTCAATTGCTTCTTCAACCTCCCATATCTCAATATCAACTTCCATCTTAATTTCATCTTTGTTCTCTTCCCTTCTAGTGTCATTCTCAGATAGGTCTTCTATAGTGTGTGGCAACTTGGTCGATGTACTGGAAGTGCACGGGTTGTCGAAGTAATAATTATACCCGGTGAGTAGGGTAGTCGAATCCACAGGGAACAGGGCTACTAGTACTAACTTCTTCTCTGCAATCTAGTCTAATGACTAATGTGATTTTGTGGTCATCTAGTGTGCATAGAAATTAATACTAGAGATGAATAGGCAAAAGGTAAATAAAGTTATATCTCAATCAATGAAGAAGAGATACCCGGGCAATGCTCCCCCTAGGCTCTATCATGAAGTGCAAGACTAACTAAATGCTTCTAAACCGAGTTCTATGAGTCGAGGCAATACAAGAATAATCGGTTCCTGCCTCCAGGCGGTGACCGATACTAGTCCCCTACAAGGTCCCAGTGGAGAAATCGCTCAATCTCAACACCTCACAACCCATATGACCGCAATGAACTTTAGTGATACCTAGGAGTGAAACCGATTCCTAAAATTAGACTAACCCTACTTCTAGGTGAAATATCCCTAACCCCCTACAAAGGTCCCGGCGGAGAAATCTATCAATCTCACACCTCACACCCCATATGGTTGCATAAAACCTAGGGAACACGGAGATAGGAAACACTCAATCGGAAGGGAAAGGGGACACTCCTCTATCTCAAGACTCACCCTCTCAACCCTCATTAACCTTGTATGCTCTAATCCCTAATGGAGACCTCTCTCTTACCAAGGCAACAAATCAATCATACCAAACAACCATACGAATCAATAAGGCATGCAAGCAATGATTAAACAAGATTAAAACTCAAATTAACTCAGAATTAAAAGAAAGCATAAAGAAAGTCAATACATGAATCGAAACCTAAGGTTCACATGCCCAAGTATCTACTAGGGTTTAGCCCTCCATGGGGCTTATTACAAAGAAAAACATAACACAATGACAAGCAATGTAAACCATGGAAGTAAACCCCCTTGAATTCGTGATGATGGCCTTGATGGGTCGCTCAACGTCTTGAAGGTTCCTTCTCCAAAGCTAGGTTGCCAATGACTCCCTTGATGCTATGACGGAGGAAAGAACTATCAAAGTTGGTGAAGAACGGCCCTACAATTCGGCAAAGACCTCCTCCTCAAACCCTAGCCGCTTCGCCTCTCAAAAACCACAACAAAGATCCCAAACGAATCAGCAAAAAGGGCTATTTGTAAGCCTGAAGCACGCCAGTCACGTGCCTCCACGCGACCACATGAGATCCCACGCGGTCGCGTGGGCTGCAGAATTCCCACGCGGTCACGTGATCAGTGATTTCTGCTACAGTACTGCTTCAATTATAAAATGCCCAGTGTTTTGCTGCATTACTCTTCATAAATCGCGATCCAAACTCTCTTATCTTGAGGCCACATGGTCGGGCACACGTCCATGTGGTGAGTTATAAGACTTCTCCTCCATCGAACCATCATTTGGAAGCTTTAGGTATCTTCACACAAGAAGGGACATGAAGGTGTGACTGCTTTGTGCCCCTCCATCACACAAATTGGCTTGAATTCTTCTGGAAGTTAGCACACACCCTCATGTGCATTATCCCCTCTCGTGCCTTGACACTTGTGTTGTACAAAAACTCCCAACAATAGGTCTTTATAACCCATCTTTGCTTCCTTTTTCTCCTTCAATGCATTCACAACCTAATTGCACAAAAGAACACCAAAATACACTTTATGAAACATAATCCATGGTAAAATGATGCTCAATGCATGTAAAACAAATAGGTAAAACATGTATACTCAAGCACTTATCAAACTCCCCCGCACTTAAACCTTTGCTTGTCCTCAAGCAAAATTAACCATAAACTCATGAAAAGCAAAGAGAAGTGCTTGGCCTTAGGTTCACCAAGAGGGTACAAGAATAAAATTCTAAAATCATGGAGAGAAACAAACAATAGATGAAACAATCAAAAATCTAGCAAATAATCCAAACAAAAATGAAAGTACTAAAGTCCGAAAGCGTGTGTGTGTGAAAGCTCAACTCATGTCAACACTATATCCATTTGTCAAAGTCCTTATTAGCAATGGGACTTATTTATAAACAAAAAGAATAGGTAGTAGCTTCACACATCCTCTAAGGTAGCCCTTTCACGGGATGCACCCCAAGTGGCTTTCACACTTTCGAGGTGGTAGCTCTTTCTACAGAAGATGGTAGCTTTCACGCATCCTGTGAGATAGCTCTTTCTCCCATTAGGGCATAACAAGTATCCGACTTATGAGAGTAGCTTCATACAACATAGGTGGTAGCTCTTTCCACCCCCTATATAGAAAACACAACTACAATTCTTAATTTTGTGAATTTTGTGAATTTTTTTATTTTTTTTATTTTTTTATTACATAAAAATTAAAACTAACACTAGAGAATCCCACAATCATGAACTGGAGTAAATTTCCATATGTTTAATGAGTGAGAGAAGTGCATTAAAGAGCAATCGGACAAAAATTTCAAGGAAATTGGATAAAAACTAGAGCATGATAAAAACTAATGTTTGCAACCTCCAAAAATTAAGAATTAAACTCTTAACCCTATGGTGAACCTTCATGGCCAACATGAGCATGATCATTAAAACACAAGTAAAGGCCATGTATAAGGTGAACCCTCCCCCACACTTAAGATGTACATTGTCCTCAATGTACACATGTAAGCACAATAAAAATATAAGCAATAAAAGCATGATGTGGGTGGAAATGCAATTAAAACAACACTCCCCTGAATTCCTTATTGATCGATCGGTGAAGTTAACTCGAGGGTGTGTTATTGTTCAACGGGTTGTGAAGCTCACACGACCAAGTCACATGGTTGTGCGTATGACGAAAACATCATCATCATCACTCTCAAGGCCATATGCATAGATTCAAGGGATTCAGTGAAGCTCAATAAAAATAGAAAAGTTGCATGAGTTCTTATGAATGAAGAAAAATAAAGCACAACTCGGACAATTGATAAGTGCTTGTATTATAGTATCGTGAAGCGCTATTATCTTACATTAAGCATACCTTTTATTAGGTTTTATCACTAAATGTGTGCATTTGTGTTCTCTTGTGCATTGAAGGTATTGTGGAGCCTAATTGGAGAAGAAGAATGAAATTAGGTCGTGTTCGCCAATGTTGGGATGTTCTCGGACCAAGCAAGGAACGAAGCACGTATTTGGACTTGTGGATGTGTGCCAACCTCTTTTGGAGGGGCACAAAGGCAGTCACATTCACAACAAGTCCAATCCGTGTTACTTAGGAGAATCTCGCGAAAGAAGAAGACTTGAAGCAATCGGCACGACCTACCGTTGCTTGTGTGCCCAAGTAATGGCCTCGATGAAGAACAATGGACCCGGGCGGCGTTTCGGCAAGTTACCAAGCCTGTTCAGCTGAAGATTAGTGTTCCAGAGAAGTCACACGGGCGTGTGGAAATTCCACACGGCCGTGTGAGCCATTTTCCAGCCAGACAGAGAAGTCACACGGGCGTGTGGAAATTCCACACGGCCGTGTGTTTTGTAATTTCAGCCATCCAGTGAAGACACACGGGCGTGTGGAAATTCCACACGGCCGTGTGAAATTAATTTTTCAGCCGAGACAGAAGCTTCACACGGGCGTGTGGAAATTCCACACGGCCGTGTGAAGCCCCCAATAAGTCCAATTTTAAAGCCGCGATTCAACAATATAAAAGGGGATTTTTGCAACCTTTTGAGGGATCTTTTGACCTATCTTTTCCCCAACTTTCTGGAGGGCGGCTAGGGTTTCGGAGAGGATTTCGTGGAGGTTCTAGCGCGTCGTCGGCATCGATTTGGAGGTTCGACGTTTGCACAAGACCACGGCCACACTAATTCGAGGGGGTTTTTCATTGATGTTTATGTTTTATGCTTTATTTCTCACGTTGATGAACATGTATAGCTCTATGAGGAGCTAAACCCCTCGTGGGGTATTCGGACTTGTAAACTTTAGGGTTTCTTATGTTTCTTTGACATTGATTATTATGCTTTCCATCGTTGATGAATAAAATTGAGTTTTTAATCTTGATTATCCTTTCATATTGTTTTCCCTTAAACGTGACATTAGGGTTGAGAGCAATCTAGGCCTTCCTTTGGAGGTGTGACAACTCCTATAGGATTAGACTACTCAAGATTAAAGAGGGTTGAGAGGGAGAGTTGTGAGGTAGCAATGTACCCCTTTCCCCTTCGATGTGATTTCTCCCTACCTCCGATTCCTTGATTTAATAGCGGTCGAAATAGAGTGAAGCAATAGGTAGATAAACTCCCCCAGGGCTTAGTTACGCAAGTAATAGAGTGGAGGGTTGTAGTGAATCCTATTTACTGGGGCTCAATCTAGACTAGGATTCTTCCACCTGGACCAAAGGGTTAGAATTACGTATAGGAACAGGTTTAATCACTAGGAATCCCTAGAGCATAATGCAATTCCACATAGTGTGAGGTTTAGGCAGATGGACTCCCCTGGGGCTTAGTCATCTAGGTGACAGAGTGAAGGGTGTTGTGAATCCTAATACCGGGGCATAGTGTTGGAGTTAGTCACGGTTGTCCTTAGGTTTGGGACCGTGAGTCTTAGGATATCCTCGACTCAATTGACATCAATAGGAGAGTATAATATCATAGTCTTGCACTTGAAACATAGACCCTAGAGGTAGCTTGTCCGGATACCCCCCTTTTATTCATTGTTAGTCCTTCTCGATTTTCCTACTTGCACTTCTTTCTTCCATCTCTCTATTTAGCTTATTGCTTTGCATTATTTTCACTCATCAATCTTATTATCGTTCTCCGTATTCTGCATAGCTTAATTAGTGAAACCTTATATTCTATCTCCCTATTCCCTGTGGATTCGACTACCTTCTCACCAAGGTAAATTTATTACTTCGACAAACCCGTGCACTTGCGGGATACACGCAAGGGGTCGTGTCAACAATCAAAACAAAGTATAAAGATAACTAAAGTCTAAAAGATAAAATAAAGAAAACTAGAAATGAAAACTAAATTAAAGAAAACTAAAGTCTCATAAGTGGGATGCCTCAAGCATTGGCATCATATGCTGGTGCTACTACTGTGTTAGAAGGCATGTCCTCATCTAAGGTCAGCTATAAACGATCAAGGCATTTTTGGAGCAAGTTTTTTAGTCCTTAGTGTCATACCTACAAAAAAATTGCCAAAGAAGTGCAAATTTACATGATATGGCAAGATGTAGGAATCCACATAGGCGTGTGGGCAAGCCACGCGCCCACGTGGCTTAATTTGCCACGTTTCCAGCCCACGCGGGCATGTGGGATAGCCACGAGCCCGCGTGGGCATGTCCTGGCTTGGCAGAAGGGCTACGCGACCGCGTGGCCCAGCCACGCGGTCGTGTGGCTTTTCGACGGAGAGGTGGTGAGCTCCACGCGGTCACGTGGGTTGAGCCACGCGCCCGCGTGGCCTGTTGGCCGGTCCACGCGGCCGTGTGGCTAGGCCACGCGCCGCGTGGGCGTCCAACCATGGCCAAAGAGCCATAGTCGGGCTCCAACACCTCACTAAACTTCGTTTACATGTTTTCTAAGTGTTTTCACATTGTTTTCCATGAAGAATATCATCCAAGAAACAAGAAAACCCGATGGAATTGAGCATGAAAGCATGGACATGATAGGGGGAGATGAGTCCTTACCGACGCGAATCGATGGAGAAAACTTGATGCAAATGCCGGCAAAACACTTCTAAATCTCAAATAAGTCGAAGAAAAATGGATTTGGAATCTTAAGGATTCGAAGTTTGGAGAGGAAAAGATGAGAAAATGAAGAGTTGTAAGTTATCGATAATGAATAATGACTCTTCATCTTTGTTTATAGTCCACATGGGGGTGTGGGAATTCCACACCCCCGCGTGGGTACTGTACACAGCCGCGTGAGAATCTCACGCAGCCATGTGAGCTACAGAATTTCTACAAATAGTCCACGCGGCTCTCCAAACTTCAAAATTAACCCTATTCTTCAACAATTATCATGCATTGCACCCTGAATCATGTCATACATGTGAAAAATACTTCAAATCACAAAAATTTTCCTTGAAAAGTTCAACACCAACAAAAATTAATCAAGGCGCACACTCATGGTAATTATTACTATAGAATTTAAAATCTAAACTAGAAAGCAATTAAAAATTTGGGTTGCCTCCCAAGTAGCGCTTGTTTTACCTCACTAAGCTTGATGTACCTCTTCCTTACCTTATGGAGGCTTGAAAAGAGTGTGTTCCTCCCGACTAGACATTGCATAGCTACTTCCTTTAAACCAAAAATCTACTTGCCGGGGTGGAGTTTTTGTTGGAGAGTCCAACCATCTTACCTTTGGCCTCCAAGGAAACAATTTGGGTTGGGAATTGTCCAAGCTTAGCATCGGTGGGTCATTGGATGGTTTAAATATCCTACCCACATCTTCTCCCAAACCCAAAATCTCTTTCTTGCATTCAATGAGTTGATTAATCCGAAAGAAAGGTGCTTGCTCCATTACCTTAGGGCTTGCTTCTTCTTGTGTATTTTCAGCTTGAAATGAACATGATGTTAGCAAATCACCTTGAAAATTTCATTGCACACAAGCATAATCTTCATTCAAGCAATCCAAATTCTGAAAATGATGTTCTTCTTCTGTCCTTTCAATTTCTGCAGCAATGTACTCAATTTACCCTACTTCATCAATGTGGTTCATGGCCTTGTCATGCGTGGAAGAAACTTGCCTTGCTTGTTCAAATTCTTCTTTTTCCCTAGCAAGTGTGTCTAAAATCTCTCCTATATGATGCTCAATGTTTTTGATGGAGATTTCATGACATCTTAATGTGGCCTGAATATTTTCGAAGCGAGCATCGGTTGCTTCAATGAATCTAGGTAATACGCTTTCCAACCGAAGTACATCCTCTTCAAGCTTCTCATCCATCTGAAATTCTTCTTGAGGTGCTTCCCATTGCTGTCCATCAATATTCCATAGGTGGTTTGGGTAGCTCCATTGATTTGGATGATATGTGCTGCGATATTGGTTGCTTTGTTGTTGTGCAGAAATAAGTCTATCAAGTTTTCCACTGAAATCTTCAATCTGAAAATATAACTTTGTAATTGGATCAATCATCATTCAAGTACCTTGCAAGAAAAAAAAAGTAACACAAGTCAAAATAAAACAAATTAGAACTTTGGAAGAAAAAGAAAGTATGAAATAGACAGGATAACGAAAACGATAAATGGCTAGAGCAACAAAGACCTAGCGTTCCTGCTATCCTATTCCCCGGCAACGGCGCCAAAAACTAGACACACCCCTTGCGTGTGTGTACCACAAGTGCACGGGTTGTCGAAGTAATAATTATACCCGGTGAGTAGGGTAGTCGAATCCACAGGGAACAGGGCTACTAGTACTAACTTCTTCTCTACAATCTAGCCTAATGACTAATGTGGTTTTATGGTCATCTAATGTGCATAGAAATTAATACTAGAGATGAATAGGCAAACGGTAAATAAAGGGAGATCTCAATCAATGAAGATGAGATACTCGGGCAATGCTCCCCCTAGGCTCTATCATGAAGTGCAAGACTAACTAAATGCTTCTAAACCGAGTTCTATGAGTCGAGGCAATCCAAGAATAATCGGTCCCTGCCTCCAGGCGGTGACCGATACTAGTCCCCTACAAGGTCCCAGTGGATAAATCGCTCAATCTCAACACCTCACACCCCATATGACAGTAATGAACTTTAGGGATACCTAGGAGTGAAACTGATTCCTAAAATTAGATCTAACCATACTTCTAGGTGAAATATCCCTAACCCCCTACAAAGGTCCCGGCGGAGAAATCTATCAATCTCACACCTCACACCGCATATGGTTGCATAAGACCTAGGGAACACGGAGATAGGAAACACACAATCAGAAGGGAAAGGGGACACTCCTCTATCTCAAGACTCACCCTCTCAACCCTCATTAACCTTGTATGCTCTAATCCCTAATGGAGACCTCTCTCTCACCAAGGCAACAAAATCAATCATACCAAACAACCATATGAATCAATAAGGCATACAAGCAATGCTTAAACAAGATTAAAACTCAAATTAACTCGGAATTAAAAGAAAGCATAAAGAAAGTCAATACATGAATCGAAACCTAAGGTTCACATGCCCAAGTATCTACTAGGGTTTAGCCCTCCATGGGGCTTATTACAAAGCAAAACATAACACAATGACAAGCAATGTAAACCATGGAAGTAAACCCCCTTGAATTCGTGATGATGGCCTTGATGGGTCGCTCAATGTCTTGAAGGATCCTTCTCCAAAGGTAGGTTGCCAATGACTCCCTCGATGCTATGATAGAGGAAAGAACTATCAAAGTTGGTGAAGAACAGTCCTACAATTCGGCAAAGACCTCCTCCTCAAACCCTAGCCGCCTCGCCTCACAAAAGCCACACCAAAGATCCCAAAAGAATCGGCAAAAAGGGCTATTTATAAGCCTGAAGCACGCTAGTCACGTGCCTCCACGCGACCACATGAGATCCCACGCGGTCGCGTGGGCTGCAGAACTCCCACGCGGTCACGTGATCAGTGATTTCTGCTATAGTACTGCTACAATAATAAAATGCCCAGTGTTTTTCTGCATTACTCTTCATAAATCGCGATCCAAACTCTCTTATCTTGAGGCCACATGGTCGGGCACACGTCCATGTGGTGAGTTATAAGACTTCTCCTCCATCGAACCATCATTTGGAAGCTTTAGGTATCTTCACACAAGAAGGGACATGAAGGTGTGACTGCTTTGTGCCCCTCCATCACACAAATTGGCTTGAATTCTTCTGGAAGTTAGCACACACCCTCATGTGCATTATCCCCTCTCGTGCCTTGACACTTGTGTTGTACAAAAACTCCCAACAATAGGTCTTTATAACCAATCTTTTCTTCCTTTTTCTACTTCAATGCTTTCACAACCTAATTGCACAAAAGAACACCAAAATAAACTTTATGAAACATAATCCATGGTAAAATGATGCTCAATGCATGTAAAACAAATAGGTAAAACATGTATACTCAAGCACTTATCAATGACATTGTCTAGTCTACCAAATATAGATTTAAAATAAGATAAGAGAAATAATAAAGAGAAAACTATAAACACATGGACTAAGGCTCACCACATAAGCATACTAAGGAAGCAAGTGACATTGAAAGTTCGAGGTCCCCGTGCGAGGATCGCCTCGGGACTACTAAACTAGAAGGATATTCGAATAACATTGGCAAAGGTGGTTAGGCTAAGAGATTTCCAAAGGTAGGTCACCCCGATGGTCACGGTGATAACCCCTAATCCGGTAGAAGTACTGGAATATGGAATCACTTCCGCCCAAATCCTCACACGATTGCAATGCGCCTAGGGAAATCCCTAATTAAGGTCAAACACAACGTCTAGGTTCAACCCTAATGGTTGGAGGGATACGAAATACCCGATGGTCATAGCGCATTCATACATGAATCCCTTCCAAACTTGGTGTGTCTAATACTAAGGCGATGGTCACGCAACCTAGTATAAACTAGAAATCGATACGCAAAGTTCTCATGCATACCAATACATCAAAGTGCACCAAGCTTGAACCATAAACCACACAAATATCATACATGTAAATCAAGTATTCATACAAGCAAGTTCATCCCAAGGTTCACTTGATGCCCGGTGACCTTGGGAGTCTAGTTCCTCATCAACAATGGAGAGAGTAAAGAAAACAAGAAATACAACAAAAAGCTCATAAAACTTTCCCTAAGATGAAGACTAGGAGATGGTGATGAGAATCCGACGGATCGGTGCCGACGAACTCCTAGATGCGCTCCTTGATAGATCACTCTTCTCCACTTTATTTGCCCTTCTGATCTGCTTTCTCCCGTAGCCTTGAAGGTCTTGAAACCCTGGATGGTGGTGGAGGAGAAGTGGTGGCCAAAAGTCCCCAAGAAAAATACCCTAAAGACCTTTAAAACATAATTTCGGGATGCTATGTGGCCTGGCATATGGTCAGGATACGGGCACTGTAGCACCCCGAATTTTGTGTAAGTTGCTGCAGTGGAACTGCTACCAGTGAAAATGCTACAGTGAAAATGCTACAGTACTGCCGCTACAAACTGTATGCGATCAGTCATGCGCTCGTATGCGTGCCCGTATGGATCTCCAGACTTAGCCGTTTCACCAAAGTTCACGTGCTACAGTACTGCTACACTGCCTGTCTCGAAAATGGTCTTTTCTTGTTGATTTCTTCTAAAATCTCATTGTCGAGCTCCCCACGGTATCTTCTGTGTCTGTAACACGAAATAAACCAATTTAGACCGAAAACGGGAATCCACACACAAAAATACTCTATTTATATGTACATATACATGAATAATATGCACATTTAGGCGTTTATCAGGCATTCTCCACGAATTCTGCGTAGCAAATCTTGAAAACAAAATAATTCAACAAAATACTAACAAGGAAATCAAATGGAAAGAGTTTATACACTAAATAATTGGGTTACCTCCCAAGAAGCGCTCTTTTTCCGTAGCTAGCTTGAAGTCCACATTTCATCTCAATGGGGCTTGGATAGTCCGAGCCTCAACAATTTTCCTGAAATCACACCATAATGATATAGATGCAAAGAATCAATTAGTTCACACTCACTGAAAGGTCAGGGCCAGATCGTCTTTGGCGTGTTAGGACCCGGAGGGGATGATGTGGCTTTCCTTCCTTTCATGGGTGACGAACGCCACCAAGTTTCTCGCAAGGAAGCTTCCTTGAAGGAGATGCGGGAAGTGATATGCTCTCTACCGCAGCTAGGTTTGCGCATTGAAGCTCTTCCATCACACTATCCTAAGATGGTGATTTTTCCCTTAACAATTCTCCCAAGTCATCTCTCACGAATGTGCCCTAAACAAAATCAAAAACAAAATCGTCAATAACATCAATAGAGTAGCATGTGTCATCAAAATCCATGTAATGTCGCATTGAATCCTTAAGCTTGAAAATGACTTCTTTGTCCCCCAATCAAAGTGTCATTCGGCCATCTTATACATCGATCAACGCCATGGATGTTGCAAGGAACGGCCGGCCCAAAATCAATGGCACCTCAACTCAGTCATCAATATCAAGAATCACAAAGTCCACCGGAAAAATAAACTTGTCAACGTTGACTAAGACATCCTCAATAATCCCCTTTGGATGCCGGACGGACGTGTCAGCAAGCTGAAGTGTCATGTTGGTGACCCTTGGCTCCCCGAGGCCTAGTTTCTGAAAAATTTTATAGGGCATGAGATTAATACTTGCCCCCAAATCTGCAAGAGCCTTTTAATCTACAAGACCCCCGATAGTGCATGGAATAATGAACCCACCCTGATCCTTTTCTTTCTTAGGGAGCCTGTTACAGATAAGAGCCGAACATTCTTCACTAAGTGTCACGGATGACACTTCTTCCAATATTCTCTTGTTCGTGAGCAACTCCTTGAGGAACTTAGCATATTTTCACATTTGTGCCAGAGCCTCAACGAAGGGAACATTGATGTGTAGGGTCTTGAACACATCCAGGAATGTTTTGAATTGCTCATCTTGTTTCTTCTTTCGAAGCTTCACCGGGTAGGGGAGCTTTGGTTGGTACTCTGTAGGTGGGTCCTTTTCCTTACCCGGCTCCTCAACTGGGGCCTCCAGTTATACAAACATAGTGGGGCTGACAAGTTCTTTTGTAGGGAGCTTCTCGACAGGGTTTTACACTTGTTTCCCACTTCTCAACTGGACACCCTTCAACGACTCCCTAGGATTCACCACTGTGTTACTTGGGAGAGATCCCGACAATCTTTCTTCAACTAATTTGGACAATTGGGCCATCTGGTGCTCCAGGTTTCTCATTGTTGCATTGGTGTTCCTAATCATCTCCTCATTGCTAGAAAAACGAGATTCAGTACTCTTGATGAACTTTGCCATCATGCTAGCGAGGACGGGGGTTGGTTCAGATGATGAAGAGGAAGGCGACGATTGTGCTTGTGGTGAGGGAAGAGCGTGTTGCTGTTGTGGTGCCCTTTGCCCTTGCTTAGACTGACTTGACCAAGAAAAATTTGGGTGATTCATCCATCCGGGGTTGTAGGTGTTACTGTATGGGTTGTTCTAAAATCTGTGATTTTAACCCACATAGTCGACTTGCTCTACTGGCCCTGACCCTGAATCAGATGATGGAGGGTAAAGAATCACATCAGAGGGACCACCTGAACTACAAGAAGGTCCAGTGCTCGGGGGAGGCATGTACATGGCATCAAGCCGCTTAGCAATAGCCTCGACTTGAGCCGCATGTGTCGTAACGGCATCCACTTGATAGATACCAGCTGATTATCCCAGTTTGCTCCGTTCAGCCCTCCATTGGTATCCATTGTTGGCCATCTCCTAAATCAAAGTAAAGGTGGCACTGGATTGTTTATTGCACAAAGATCCTCCTGAGGCGGCTTCGAGCATTTGTTTAGTGGCGTTGCTCAACCCATTGTAAAAAATTTGAATTTGCATCCACTCAACAATTCTATGTAGAGGACACTTTCTCAACAATTCCATGTACCTTTTCCAAGTGTCGTACAAGGATTCTGACTCAAATTGGCGATAAGAGGAGATATCGCTTCTTAACTTTGTGATTTTCGCCGGAGGGAAGTATCGTGCCAGAAAACTATCTGTAACTTGTTTCCAATCCTTGAGGAAACCCGTGGGTAATGAGGTAACCCATTGCTTAGCCCTTCCTCTCAAGGAGAATGAGAACAATCTCAGATGGATGGCATCCTCGGTGACGTTGTTCATCGTACATGTGTCACAGATCATTAAAAATTTGCGAAGGTGTTCGTAAGGATCTTCATCCTGGAATCCATCAAACTGACACTCCTGTTGTAACCACTGAATAAAATTCAGCTTTAATTCAAAGTTGTTGGCTGCAATAGGTGGTCGGACAATATTCGACCACATTGCATAGAAGTTTGGCCGGGCAAAATCTAAAATGCTCTGTTCTTGGTTTTCTGCCATTCCCTATTCTTGATTTACTTCCACACTGATTTCAACTGACCCTGATTCACTCAAATGTACTTGTTGAAGTCTTCTTCTAAAATTTCTCTCAATTTCGGGATCAGGGTTCAGTAGTGGGGATGACGTACTCCCATGGGTCATACAATGGTACCTGCGCACAAGGTAAGCGCTCTGAGTTCGCAAGGCAATCAAGAGCCAAATCAAAAGCGAAATAAGAAATAATACGTATGTGTATACATACATATAAAATATGTACATTTAGACGTTTATCACATGTCATGCTGCTAGCCCTCCTTCTCCCTTAGAGTGTGAGTTGGTGATACAAACTCCTCTTGGTGAAGAGGTAGTCAGGAGTTTGGTGTTTAGAGAGTGTACTGTGATAGTCTGTGTGGTAGTGTTGGAGGCAGACTTAATTCCTTTGGAGATCAAGGATTTTGATGCCATCCTTGGTATGGATTGGTTGTATAGGCATCATGCTTCCATTGATTGTTTCAAGAAGGAAGTAACTTTTCCTTGGTCCTTAGGATCCACAGTAGTGCTGAAGGGTGTGAGAAGGACTCTACCTTCGTGCTTGATTTCATCCTTGGAAGCGAGAAAATTGGTGAGCAAGGGTTATCCTGTGTACTTGGCACATGTGATGTATACCAGAGTTCAGGAGCCAGCTTTAGAGGAGATGCCAGTGGTGAAGGAGTTTCCTGATGTTTTTCCTTAGGAACTGCCTGGTTTGCCACCCGACAGTGAGATGGAGTTTGCTATAGACCTACTACCTGGTACGGCTTCTATCTCTATATCACCCTACAGAATGGCACCAGCAGAGCTGAGAGAGTTGAAGACCCAATTGCAAGATCTTATGGATAAAGGTTTCATTCGTCCAAGTATGTCACCTTGGGGTGCACTAGTTCTCTTTGTCAAGAAGAAAGATGGATCTTTGAGGTTGTGCATCGACTACAAACAATTGAATCAGGTGATAATTAAGAACAAGTACCCATTACCGAGGATTGATGATTTGTTTAATAAGTTTGAGGGAGCAAGAGTGTTCTCCAAGATCGACTTGTGGTCCGTGTATCATTAGTTGAAGATTAAGTCAGAGGATGTTCCAAAGATGGCCATTATGAGTTCTTGGTGATGCCTTTTGGTTTAACCAATGCCCCTACAGCATTTATGGACTTGATGAATAGAGTGTTCAGGCCTTATTTGGACAAGTTCGTGATTGTGTTCATCGATGACATTTTGGTCTATTCACCTTCAAACGATGAGCATGCTCAGCAATTGTGGATTATTTTGTAAACTATCGATAAAAATTTTGCTTATATTAGATCCAGAATGGCATGTGTTTTCTTGATGATTTCAAAGAACCTCTAGTTGTATTTCAATGAGAAAAGCTATGTTCTTATGTGATAATTGTTAATCAAAGTATTTTTTTTTCATTCTTGTTGAGAGTTGAAATATTTTTATGATGTTTTATTTCTATTTGATCATGCTTGAGCTGTAGTCCTATGTCTAACCCCTCACTGAGTAACCTAGTTACCCACCCCCACTTTCTTTCTCCTAAGGTGATATCACAGCGTAGGGGTGAAGGCATGAAGTGGTTGACAAGAGTCACCTTTGTCCTCTTATTTTGAGTTGTGTATGTTATTTATTTCTTGGCGTGTATTATCAGGTATCCACTATATATTGTTGAACTTTATCATGTCTTTTCATACTTGAAACTCTTATGTCTGTCAGTCTGATCTACATTATGTAGGAGATGGTGTAGTTTGAGTTTGGACATACTGTGGTTGTTATTGTTTTGATGAATGTTGTTACTTATACTTCTCACCTTGGTGTTAAATTGATGTTTTTGAGTAAGATGAGTAACATAGGTATTTATTGTTAAGTTATGCATTATTGTTATAGATGTAATATACAGGGAACAGGTTAGCCTTACGGCTACCTATGGTTGAGGTAGTGTTGGACCTCTCCTGGGTTGTCGTGGCGGTATGTCGTGCGCAGGACCCATGGGTCGGGGCGTGACAGAAACAAACACCTCCGAATGCTTGGGTTACCTCCCAAGAAGCCCTAATCCAATATAGGTTCCTCTATCCAGAAGATACCCCTATGATGTCATTGGGAACAGAGAGTCTCGGCGAGGGTTATTCTAATACACACTCTTGGCTAAAACAACCCTAACCACGCGGGGAGCTACCGGCACCCGGAACCTCAGGTGTACTGGAACATTGAATCACCCTTCAATCATTGTGTGACCTAATACATGCAAGCATCCCGCCATACATATACAATTCATGAATCAAAACCTACCGAATCCATCCATTGTAGATTGAACATTAAAACAATAGATTGAAATCAAACAAACAAGCCAACAATCATTTATAAACAATTATCATCATCCATACAAGTTCTCCTCCCAAAGTTCACCTGAGCCCGGTGGCCTTGGGAGTCTACTTCCACATCAAAAGAGAGAACAAGCAAAATAATCAATGAAAATGCTCATAAGAAATCCCTCAGATGTACGCTAGAAGGCGGTGATGAAGGCTCGCCGGATCCGCGCCGATCAAGCTTCGTGATGACAACCTTGACTGCTTCCTTCTTCTTCCCTTAAGTTTTGCTCTTCAAATTGCCTCTCCAATCTGGTGATGATGATGGAAAATGATGGAAATGATGGTGGAGGATCGTGGGGATGATGGTGGAGAAGGATGGAGGAGAGGGTGGCCAAAGACACCTCCAAACAAGCCTTAGAAACCCTTAAATAACCAAACATGACAAGATCTGGCCGTGTATGTGCGGGCTGCACACAGCCCGCACACCCTTCTGTCTGCCTTATGTGGGTGGTTTGCGGGGCCGCACAGTGTCCGCACACTGATACAGTACACGCACACTGTTACAGTACCGCCCCCGAAAATCCACTCTCTTATTGGTTGAAACATGAGGATGCGTGTGAGCTTCAATAAATTCTTCGATTCATGCTGAAACAAGGCTCAATCACGCGCTAGATGATCTTCCGATGTCCTGAAACAATAATTACAATAAACGCATAAAGGGCATCGGAGTCATACAAAAATGCATGAAAGTGTATAAAATGTACATAATAAAAGTGATGTATTTAGACACTTATCACTTAACGTTCACTTTAGCACCACCTACTTCCACCAATAATTTGGACGACTGGGATTAGAGCTCACTTTCCTTTAGTTTTCTTTTCTTGTCTTTGGTGTGCCTTTTGATTGTTGTTTGTTTTCGTTGTAGTCTAGTGGATTTGGGCCTACCCCTACCACTTGTTTGTTGTATCACTTTGTTTTATGAACTTGTATTAATGTTTTGCAATTCTATATTTTGCTTTTATGGGTATGATGGATGCTTGATTCGACGTCTTTTCTCCTTGTAGGTTGAATTAGACATCACATGTTCTCTTCTCTCTAACCTATATGATGTTTTTGCAAATCCACCCAAACTCATCATCCACATGAATCACACCTCATGTTTCGAGGAAGTTCACATACTCACCTTCCTTGTGTTTCTTATTCATTCTTTTTACACTGCTGACTTAGGTACATTGAGGGAAATGTACTTCTCTAAGTGGGGAGTGTGTGTGTGTTGTGCATAACTCTAAACTTTGTGAACATAAAGGGGTAGATTAGACATTTTGCATGTTAGTAAACCAAGGATGGCATGAATGATTGCAGTAGGTGTATGATAGTATAGAAACATGAGAGATGCTAAGCTACCTACAACCTTGCACTCTTAAGAATTTTGTGTCATTCTCGGCATTCCATCACTTACCCCTTATGTAGGACCTTGGACACCTAGGTTAGTGATAAGTGTCTAAATGTATATGTTTTAGTATATGTATTTTATACACTTAGCATGTATTTTTATATGAATGGATGCCCGTTTTATACTTAATTGAGTATCATTTATGTTGTAGGGCACGGGGGAGCCATGAGGTGCACGAGAATACAATTTGGGCGAAAAAGGATGAAATTCAGGCGTCGCAGCACTGTAGCGTATTTACTGTAGCTGAAGCACTGTAGCATTCTTACTGTAGCAGTTGTTATTGCACCTGAGGAGTTTTGGGCTGGAAATGATGGAAGTGCATAAGAGTAAACAGTGCAGCATACGGGGCCGTATAAGGGGCCGTGAGCATCAAAAGACAGTGATTTTGTACTAGGGTTCACGGCCCCCTATCCACCCCGGGATCCATCCATCCACCCCGGGATACACCCCCACATGAGCCATATTTTGCCTTATCTTTGCCTACCTATCCACCCCGGGATCAATCTATCCACCCCGGGATACTGCGGGAATATAAAAGAGCATTTTTAGGGCTTTTCGGAGAGACTTTTCCTTGGCCTTTTGGGCCGCCGCCACCACTTCATCTTGAGGCTTTCCGGCCACCTTTTGGCGGGGATCCAAGTGGGAAACAAGCACACATCATCACCAAGAGGGAGAGGAGCAAAGGAGAAGGTGTTGGAGTGAAGATCTAAGCCACCATTGACAAACCTTTGAAGCTTCATCCATTCAAGGAGATCATCACCTAGAGGGGGTTTTCATTGCTTCTTTTATGTTTTTATCTTCCTTGTATGTTGTTCATGTATCCCTTGTCATGAGGGATTAACTTATCATTGTGTTTGGATTTGGATGAACCCTAGGGTTCATCTTGTGTATGAACTTTGGATGTTTTTATTAATCTAGTTTGATGGTTGTTTGAGATTCAATCTTTCATGCTTTAATGTCTAGAATTACATTTGTGGAGAAATCCGTAATTCTTTTATGAGTTGTATGCGTAGATGTGACCTACTCACGTGTACTAGATCTAGGAAAGATTGAAAGGGGATTCTTGTGCCGACACGCCGAGAAATTGGGTGTTGGTAGCCCTCCATTGCTAGGTTTAAGCCGAAGGATAGTAGGTTTATTCCTATTAGAGACTTCACGGAGCTCATTGCGATCATAGGTGGGTTAATACAGAGAGATTCTGATTAACACTCGTATGGGATCAGGGGTTAGTCACCGAGAAATCGGGGCTAATCTACTCACGAGGTCTCTAGGTCTCAACTATCATCAATGCATCTTTATATCATCCTAGTTTGGGACTTAATGACAACCCTAGGTGGATTCCTTATCCAAACACACCCTTTTCATGCTTGACACTCCCTTGTTTGCTTACATCCGTGTGCTAGTGACCCGGCCATAGGATTAGTTTACATTAGTTTATTTGTTTTATTTCTTATCCACTTATATTGAATGGTAGGCTAGAAAATAGATGAAGGGTGAGTAATAGTACTTCCTTGGCCCCAGTGGAATACGACCCCTGTGTCACTCACAGGGTATTACTTGGCGATCCCGTACACTTGCGGGGAAGCAATCAAGTTTTTGGCGCCGTTGCCGGGGACTATTCCAGGAATACTAGGAAAGCTTGTAGTCTATTGCTCTAGTCATTTGCTTTGTAAATATTTGTCTTTGTATGTATCTTTTACCATTTTGTGCATATTTATTTATTTTACTTCTTTCTTATTTTCTTTGTTAGCTTATTGTTTTTAGTTTGATTATTTATATAGGCCCATGGATTTCCATGAAAAGCTTTTGGCCGCCAAAATCTTTGCACTTGAAGAGAAGATAGAAAAGTTCATTGCCATGAAAGCACGCCAATGCAATCCACCACAACCCCAAGTTCTCCGATTTCAGGCCCAACCACAACAAGTGAGAAAGTACACCACTGAAGAAGTCTTGGCTACATTTATGATCCACACAGAAACAGGGTTTCGGAATATAGACAAAAGGTTTGATGAATTTGGAACCATATTGAGAAATGTCCAAGATTCTATTCAATCTCTCGAGAACCAAGTCGGGCAACTTGTTAAGGAAAATTCCGAGCATTCTTCAAGTAGCCCATCGAGCAATATCGAAAATTTCCCAATCGAGCACTTGAGGGCCATCACTCCTATGATTGGGAAGCAAATAGAGGTTGGGGCCAAAGAGAGTCCAAGTGTCATGGAAGATGGGGTCAAGCAAGACAGGGACGTGGATGTCATCATGGCCATGGAAACATGTGAGGAAGTGGAAGAATCTCCATCGACCATATTTGAAGACACTACTTGCCTCAACATGAACCATTCCATGAATCAATCGATAATCTTCAAGTGCAGAAAAGAAACTCCGGGAATTGTATTTGAAGACGTGGGAAGGAAGCTAAGGCCATCCTTGAACCCACCAATGCCGGGCTTGGACAATTCCCAACCAAAAATTTTTCCTTGGCGGCCTAAGCAAATTTTATGGGCAATTGAAGTTTATCAGAACAGGGTTGAGAAACAAATTGTGGATAGGATGTTGAAGCCTCCATTTGATCCACCCATGCCAAGCTTGACAAGTTCTCAACCCAACTTGTTCCCTTGGAGACCCAAACAATACTCATGGGTAGTTCAAGGCCATCTAATAAGTGTCGAGGAAGAAGATGTGGGTAGGAGGTGGAAACCATCCATGGACCCACTTGTGCCGAGCTTGAATAACTCTCGACCAAAGCTTTTTCCATGGAGGCCCAAGCAACTTTGTGGTGGGGTACTCAAAGGAATTCTTGCCGGGAACAAAGAAGAAGCGGGGAGGATGCTCAAATCAACCAAGGATCCGCCTAAGTTCAAATTGCACAACTCCCGGCCCAAGCTTTTTCCATGGAGGCCAAAAGGTGACTCATGCTTGACCTCCAAATTTTCATCATCCCGGAAGGTATGTTTCATATTTCTTGGTAGTTCTTATGCCACTTCTAGCCGGGATGAACACACCGTTTTCAAGCCTCCTTAGGTAAGAAAGAGGTACGTCGAGCTAATGACGTTAAACAAGCGCTTCTTGGGAGGCAACCCAAGCCTTAAATTCTTCATTTTCTTCTTTTTATGTTTTTAGTGGAGTGTGGTTTGTGTATTTGTTGTGTATGCTTGTGTTTCTTTCATGTTTTTATTTGTTTGAATAAGTCCATGCTTGTTTTCCTTGTACATTCTTCTTGTCATTGTTTGTGTGCTTTAATTGATAAACATCTTGAGAATCATGTTTTTGTTATTATATCATGCATTACATCGAGTTTTTAAGCATTTCTTTCAAGTTAGAGGTGTTCTTAATCACTTCATGGCCTTCATTGGGTGTTTTGGGTTGCATTTGAAGAGTTTTTGAAGCTTTCCAGGTCCTCACGGCCCTAAGGGGGCCGTTTGGAGGGCCGTGAGATGATTCCAGTGAGTTTGGCTTATGTCTCACGGCCCCCCTCACGGCCGTATATGGGGCCGTGACAAAATTCCAGTGAAAATGGCCTAGGCCATGCGGCCCCCTTCACGGCCGTGAGAGGGGCCGTATGCCACGGGTCCTGGACCTATATCCTCACCATTTTCTTCATAACTCTCTCATTTCTCATCCGTTTTCCCTCATTCTTTCGCCGTTTTTCTTCATTTTTCTTCCTCTAAACGAATAATCTACTCCCAAGGACCTAATTTGCATGATTTTTTTGGGAGTTTTGCCATCATCTTCACCTATCCTCAAAGGTACCCCTTTCAAAACCCTAGGTGTTGGTCATGAATGTTTCTTCTTCCTCTCTCATAATTTTTCAAGTTGAATGGATGCCAATGTTGTGGGGGATTGATTGTTTGTTGTTTTTGTGGGTTTTTGGAGTAATTTGTAGGCTTTGTAAAATTTTTATGCTCCATGTACAAGGGAAGCTCTTGCAATTTTTTTTTGGGAAGTTACTGTAGCACATCTTGAACTCTTTCACACTCCCATCATGAAAACCCTTGATTTTTCTTTTATTTGGGTCTGCTATTGTATCATCTTTTTATCCCTTTGCAACACTTGGAATAAGAGAGAATTGGGCATCATGATATTGAATAAGCATGGACTTGCTTGGATGATGTTTTGTTCCATTGTTTTTCTTTTGTTAATTGTTTGTTGTGTTTGTGTTTGTTCTTTTTGTGTTTTGTTTTAGTACTTGCATGATTACTCCCCGTCTCTCCTTTGTAAATTTTGTGGATTGATGATGTGCCCTTTTTGCCTTGTAGGGCATTAAGGGAAGTTTGGTGAGCTTCTTCACATTCAATGGAGATTGGACCCGACATGTATAGCTCGCCGTACTCTATGTTCGGGTCACACATCGCCGTTTGCGCAACAAGAACCGGGGAAGTTCATTTTCACCCTCCTCCTTTGTTATTATTGTGTATATTGCCTCTATTTTCATGAATAGTGTACATTGAGGGCAATGTACAACACTAAGTGCGGGGATGGGTGTATTACATGTTTAGTGGCAATATCTACATGCTAGTGTTATCAATGATGGCTTTGTTCATTCTTGTTAGATTCTTCAAGTATGAATTAATGATTGATGTGAGTTACATTTCTTTTGTTGTGCTCTATTGAATCCTGTTTCACCTCTAGTATTATTCTGTACACTGAGTCTTTTGTTGATGCCCTGGGAATAGCCTGCTTGACTTTCTTAACTCTCTTCTATGCTTAACACACAATTTTGAGTACTTAGCCTTAGACTACTAAGTTCTATCCTTCAATGAACTCTTAAGAACTTCTAAGTCTTTTTGAGCTAGTCCTAATTTTGTAACTTGTAGTGCAGTCTAGGGTGAATATATATAAAAAAAAAAAAAAAAAAAAAAAAAAAAAAGGAGAAAATGAGTCTATGACAGTATTCCTCTGCTAGTATAGCACGAATGCGTCTATGTAGATTGTAATCAAGTAGGATGGGTGGCTCTTGTGCCTGGCCAGCATGTGCATCCGTCTGAAAGATTATTTTTGTGCAGTCTACGTTAGTCGGACTTCAAAAAAAAAAAAAAAAAAAAAAAAAAAAAATGTATATACATGTAAATAAAACCCTAGTGATCTCTTGGACTGCCTACTTGAGTTCGTGAGTGGAAATGGAATTTAGTTTCAAGTATAGACTTAGAAGGATCTTTTTTGTTCATTGAAGTGGCGCTTAGCATTTTAAGACTTGGTACTCTGTACTTGTGGAGTGATTAGCATCTAGAGCTGTACTAATTGAAGTCATAGGGCTAGGCCATGTCAGGGCAAATGAGATGAAAGATTCACTTACACTGTACAGACATATAAGAGGTGAGACAGGATCTATTTGTTGTACGTATTGACTGTAACTCCACATTTGTATATCATTGTTCTATACTTGTATAATCTTGTATTCATTTGAGCCGGAGATGTACATTTAGCCACTTATCATTCCCTTTATTTTTCATGATTTGTTTGCTTGGGGACAAGCAAACGCTTAGGTGTGGGGATGTTTGATAAGTGTCTAAATGTATATGTTTTAGTATATGTATTTTATACACTTAGCATGTATTTTTATATGAATGGATGCCCGTTTTATACTTAATTGAGTATCATTTATGTTGTAGGGCACGGGGGAGCCATGAGGTGCACGAGAATACAATTTGGGCGAAAAAGGATGAAATTCAGGCGTCGCAGCACTGTAGCGTATTTACTGTAGCTGAAGCACTGTAGCATTCTTACTGTAGCAGTTGTTGTTGCACCTGAGGAGTTTTGGGCTGGAAATGATGGAAGTGCATAAGAGTAAACAGTGCAGCATACGGGGCCGTATAAGGGGCCGTGAGCATCAAAAGACAGTGATTTTGTACTAGGGTTCACGGCCCCCTATCCACCCCGGGATCCATCCATCCACCCCGGGATACACCCCCACATGAGCCATATTTTGCCTTATCTTTGCCTACCTATCCACCCCGGGATCAATCTATCCACCCCGGGATACTGCGGGAATATAAAAGAGCATTTTTAGGGCTTTTCGGAGAGACTTTTCCTTGGCCTTTTGGGCCGCCGCCACCACTTCATCTTGAGGCTTTCCGGCCACCTTTTGGCGGGGATCCAAGTGGGAAACAAGCACACATCATCACCAAGAGGGAGAGGAGCAAAGGAGAAGGTGTTGGAGTGAAGATCTAAGCCACCATTGACAAACCTTTGAAGCTTCATCCATTCAAGGAGATCATCACCTAGAGGGGGTTTTCATTGCTTCTTTTATGTTTTTATCTTCCTTGTATGTTGTTCATGTATCCCTTGTCATGAGGGATTAACTTATCATTGTGTTTGGATTTGGATGAACCCTAGGGTTCATCTTGTGTATGAACTTTGGATGTTTTTATTAATCTAGTTTGATGGTTGTTTGAGATTCAATCTTTCATGCTTTAATGTCTAGAATTACATTTGTGGAGAAATCCGTAATTCTTTTATGAGTTGTATGCGTAGATGTGACCTACTCACGTGTACTAGATCTAGGAAAGATTGAAAGGGGATTCTTGTGCCGACACGCCGAGAAATTGGGTGTTGGTAGCCCTCCATTGCTAGGTTTAAGCCGAAGGATAGTAGGTTTATTCCTATTAGAGACTTCACGGAGCTCATTGCGATCATAGGTGGGTTAATACAGAGAGATTCTGATTAACACTCGTATGGGATCAGGGGTTAGTCACCGAGAAATCGGGGCTAATCTACTCACGAGGTCTCTAGGTCTCAACTATCATCAATGCATCTTTATATCATCCTAGTTTGGGACTTAATGACAACCCTAGGTGGATTCCTTATCCAAACACACCCTTTTCATGCTTGACACTCCCTTGTTTGCTTACATCCGTGTGCTAGTGACCCGGCCATAGGATTAGTTTACATTAGTTTATTTGTTTTATTTCTTATCCACTTATATTGAATGGTAGGCTAGAAAATAGATGAAGGGTGAGTAATAGTACTTCCTTGGCCCCAGTGGAATACGACCCCTGTGTCACTCACAGGGTATTACTTGGCGATCCCGTACACTTGCGGGGAAGCAATCAGTTAGGAGAACAGTAACCTTCGTGACCCGCTTAGTTGCTAACCCATTCGAGTGGCTTCGTGCTTTGATGTGTTAGGCATTGCTTCTAATAGACTCTTACGGACTTTCCTCTTTGTTTTCTATCTCAACACCGTCATAAAGAAAATGAAAAATGAAAAAAAAAGAAGGGGGCAAATTTAACAAATAAAAAGGACAGTGCTCCTCTGCCCTACTAGCGAACTAACATGGGGTTCTTGCTCCTAGCCAGAGTGTTCCTCTTGCCAAAAGCTATAAAGGCATGAGCGCGTATAAATGAATTTGCAAAGCTCTAGGTAATGTGGATTTGCAGTTCATGTTAGTCCCGAAAAAAAAATGTTTGTGTATAGGAAAAGAAAGTTTTATGGCCGGTGATTGTTTGAATGAAAGAGGAAAGATATTTAGAAGTCTATTAGGAGTATCTCTACCACCTCAAGGTCGAATTCAACTAAGTGGCATGACTTGCCTCAAGACGTGGTCCTCGAGGTTCTGTCAACCTGACTTGGACTACAGGGCTTCGAAATAGAGGGGTTGCACACACACACCATATCATTGCCGTTGAATGCATGAAATTTCTTAAGTGGTTCTTACTTAGTATTTTGAGTTTTACCATTGCTATTGTACACTTACACTTAAGCCGGAGATTGTGTATTTAGTCACTTATCAACCCTTATTGCTCTTCATGTTTGTTTGCTTGGGGACAAGAAATGCTCAAGTGGTGGGGTATTTGATAAGTGCCTAAATACATCATGTTTTAGTTATAAAATTTGTATACTCTCAGGCAACATGTATTCGTTTCGATGACATTTGGTAAACTTGATACATTTGTTTTTGCTTCAGCGCTTCGTGGGCCATTTTCATGAGGTTGTGTTATTCCAAAGAGAAATGAGGAAGAAAGGAAGTCTTTGCATACTCCGGATGCCAAGGGGAGCGCGCGCATTGCTGACACTGAGCATGTGTGCAGCCACTGTGCGGGGCCGCACAGGTGCCGCACATCTCCTTCAGAAGCTTGTGCGGCCAGTGTGCAGGGCCGCAAACTGGCCCCACACCTTGCCCAAAAGCTTGTGAGGCCAGTGTGCAAGGCCGCACAGTCACCGCACACCATAGCCAGAAGGCTGTGCGGCCACTGTGCGGCCCCGCACAGTGCCTGCACAGCCGCAAGATATATAAGGCATCTCTGCAGGGTTTTGAGGGGATCCTGTTGGCTGTTGGCTCTCATCCAACCTTCACTTCATATCAGGTCATTTCTATCACTTTTGGAGGTGATTTCGGCAGGAATTGAAAGAAAGAAGAAGTAGAGAATGCAGATAAGCATCAAAGGACTCATTGGCACGGATCCGACGAATCCTTATCAACACCTTCTAGCCGACATTTAGAGGGGAGTTTCATTGTTTTTTGTATAATGGCTATCATGTATTACGAACTCTTCCATTTTGTTATGTCGAACTAGACTCCCAAGGCCACCGGGTACCCGGTGAACCTTAGGAGAAGACTTTGTATGGATGACATTGGTATTTTCTAATTGATTGTGTGTGACTTGTGTTGTTGGTTTTAATCTATCATTTCAATGCTCAGTCTACAATGGATGGATTCCGTAGATTTGATTTTGAATGATACAATGGATGGATTCCGTAGGTTTGATTTTAATCTCCTAGCTTGTATTAGGTCTCGTGATGATTAAAGAGGGTTTCACTGTATTAATACATTGGAGGTTCCGGGTGTTAGTAGCCTCCCGCGTGGTTAAGATTATTTTAGCCGAAAGCATGTGATAGCTTCCCCGCAAGTGTACGGGATCACCAAGTAATACCTCATATAAAAGTACGAGGATCATATTCCACGGGGCTAAGGAGTTACTCTTACTCCTCCATCGCTTATTATCTAACCCAACAACACAAGCATGGATGTATGTTTTACTAAGTCAAAGAGATAAATACGATATGATTAAAAAAATTAAAAAAAAACATACAATGTTGTTGCAAGTACTACAATGAAGAGTGAAGGCCTATGGATGTGGATCTCCTTGAGGGGTCATCATGATACATGGATGAAAGATAAAAGGTAGCTTGGTTGATTTAGACCGAAGGATCTCAAAATTAGATCAACCCCAATTTCTCGGCTATTGAAACCTAATCCTATACGGATATCGGTTGGAATCTCTTCCTAACCAACATCCCTACGATTGCATTAAGTACAAAGAGATCCAAAATAAGGAAAACACTAAACTCTAGTCTATCCTTATAGCTCGGAGGGCTATCGACACCCAATTTCTTGGTGTGCCAATACAAGTAACCCCTTTTAGTTCATTAACGACCTAATGCACTTGAGAAGGTCACATCTACATGTATAATTCAAGAAAGAACTATGGATCTCTCCATGTGGTAGTTCTAGACATGAAGCACAATGAACTAAATCTTAAACCAAACCAAGCTTGCAATTAAGTAAAGATCATCCAAAATACATGATAAACCCCCCCAAGGTTCACCAACATCCGGTGGCCTTGGGGGTCTAGTGTGCCATCAAGCAAGTAACAACAAAAATACAAAGTAAATCACTTAAAAAGCTCATAAATGACACTCCCTAGATGAAATGATGAAGGAAGAGATGGAAGTCCGGCCGAATGATGCTTTCCCCCCGTCCAAGAGATGCCGAATGATGCTTCCCTTGACTTGGATCTTTGCTTCCTTGATGGTGAAGCTTCTCCCCTTCAAAATGATGCTCTTGCCTCCTTCCTTGGCTCCAAATCGTTGTCACTCCAAAGATTTCTTCGTTTCTTCCCTTTAGATGCCGGCCAAGAAGTCTCCCATGTGTGCCCTAAAAACATTCATAAATATTCCCGCAGTATCCCGGGGTGGATAGATGGATCCCGGGGTGGATAGATAGGCAAAGACAAGGCAAAAACTTGTCTCATGTGGGGGTGCATCCCGGGGTGGATAGATAGGCAAAGACAAGGCAAAAACTTGTCTCATGTGGGGGTGCATCCCGGGGTGGATAGGTGGATCCCGGGGTGGATAGATGGATCCCGGGGTGGATAGGGGGCCGTGAGAGCTAGTTGAAATTCACTGTCTTTTGATGCTCACGGACCCTTATACGGCCCCGTATGCTGCACTGTTTACTCTTATGCACTTCCATCATTTCCAGCCCAAAACTCCTCAGGTGCAACAGCAACTGCAACAGTAAATATGCTACAGTACTCCAGCTACAGTGCTGCGCCGCCTGAATTTCATCCTTTTTTCATCCAAATTGCATTCTCGTGCTCCTCATGGCTCCCCAGTGTCCTACAACATAAATGATAGTCGATTAAGCACAAAACGGGCATCAATTCTTAACAAAATACATGCTAAGTGTATAAAATACGTATATTAAAATATATACATTTAGACACTTATCAGCATGCATTAGAATAACCTTAACCAAGTCTCCTTGTTCCCAATGATATCTTGGAGGTATTTCTGGATAGAGGAAACCATATTGGATTAGGGCTATACTACGGAGGTTCCGGGGTAGTCGACATCTGAGTTTAACGGGCCAAAACCAAGTCAACTTTATCTTTAGGTATATTACCATCATTCGTACTTAGTTTTCTTCCAGGGGGATCCTTGCCTGAGGCCTTCTTTAATTATTGGATTTTTCATCCCCATTTCTATCCGGATTGAGTTTATTTTATTTTTATTTTATCGTTAATTTTATTGTTTTTAGTTTTATCACTGCATCAACCTTGCTTTATTCGACTAGACAGTGACCCCCAAAAGGAAGTAATAGTAGATCTCGAAACCTTTGGTAATACGACCCTCTCGTGCTTGCGCGAGAGGTTATTTCTTGACGACCCATGCACTTGCGGCCGGGGAGGCGCGTGCTCGCTCTTTAGCATATCGCGCGACATTCATCAAGCAGCAGGGGGTACTCTTGGAAGCAAAAGTCCTGGTGAGTCCCGACAACTTATAGAGGAGATGGCTCTCAATAGCTATCAGTTGGAATTCAAGGGACAGAAAGAAAGTTGCTGGCCTTCACGAGATAGACATAGTTACTTCGTTGGTGGCCCAAGTAGAATCATTGAGTAAAAAGCTAGATACTCTAGCTACACCAAGAGTTGCTACCATCCCTACTTGTAACGGCTGTGGGGGAGGCCACGTTTTGAGCGATTGCCCTATTGCTATTGGGGGCACTAGTGCGGTTGAACATGTCGATTTTGTTGGCAATGCATATAAAAGACAAGGCCAAGGAAATCCATACAATGGAACCTACAACCCGGGGTGGAAGAACCACTCGAACTTCTCATGGAGCAACCAAGGGCAGCCACAACAAAAGAGCAGTGCACTACCGTGATTTCAAAGTCAACAAGCACCGAACATAGAGAGACGAGTTACCGGGTTAGAGGGAAAGATAACCGATCTAGAAAGAGCCCTAACAAGATTTGTTTCTTCATCGGATACTAGATTTCAATCGGTGGAAGCTACAGTTCGCAACCACACAGCCTCACTACACAACTTGGAGAATCAAGTTGGGCAAATTGTAAAGACATTAGCCGAGAGACCCCAAGGTAGTTTGCCTAGTAATATGGAGACCAATCTGAGGGAGCAATTGAAGGCAATTACCTTGAGAAGTGGAAAAGAGGTCGAGAGAAATCTCCCTCTAGAGAAGACAAAGGAAGCACCGGAGGCCGTGGAGGTAGAGGAAAAAGTGTCAAAGAAAAATGAGGTGGCACCCCCGCCCTACAAGCCAAGGATCCCCTATCCTTCACGTTTGAAGAATGACCAAGAAAATAAGTAATACAAGAAATTTCTGGGTATGTTCAAGCGGTTGTACATCAATTAACCATTCGCGGAGGCATTGGCCCAAATACCCAAGTATGCGAAGTTCTAGAAGGACCTCTTGACCAATAACAGGAAATTGGAAGAGAGTGCAGCTGTAGTTCTTGATGCGAATTGCTTGGCCATCTTGCAAAAGAACATGCCGAGTAAGAGAAAAGATCCTGGAAGTTTCATTTTACCTTGTAACATTGGCAACTTAGGTAAAGAAATGGTGTTGGCCGATTCTAGGGCAAGTATCAATGTCATGCCCTATATCTTCTTCCGAAAGCTAGGCTTGGGTGAACCTAGCTGACTCAGATGACACTTCAACTTGAGGATCGATCAGTGAGCCATTCGAGGGCGATTGTCGAAGATGTGTTGGTGAACGTGGACAAGTATATATTTCCTGTTGACTTTGTGATGTTAGACATCGATGAGGATGTAGAGGTGCCATTGATCCTTGGAAGGCCTTTCTTGCACACTTCCAAGGCTCTTATTGACATAGATGGTGGGGAGCTCACATTGCAAGTTGGAGATGACAAGCTTACATACCGCCTCACTGAAGCCATGAGACACTCTCTTGATTTTGATGATACTTTGTATTTCTCGACACCACTGATGAGCTAATAGATGATTATGTACAGCAAATGATAAATCCAGACACGTACGACTTGTGCCCGTACCAAGATGTGGAGATTGAAGAAGAAGTACTATCACTTCGTCTAGTACAGAAGGAAGTCAAGCTGGAACCGGGACTCATGAAACGGATGAGAAAGAAGATAAGGAGAGTGATAAGTGCTCGTGTTATAGTAATGCAAAGTGTTATTAACTTGCAATGAGCATTGATTTAATCAGATTTTATCACTAAAAAGTGTGCATTTGTTTACTTTTGTGCATTGTAGGGTTGTTAAGATAAATTAGAGAATAAGAACGAAGTTAGATCGTGTTCGCCCTTGTTGGGGAGTTTTCGGACTAAGAAAGGAACAAGGCATGAACATAGACTTGTGAGTGTGTGGCAACCTCCTTTGGAGGGGAACAAAGGCAGTCATATTCACAATAAGTCTAGCTCGTGTTAACAAGGAGAACTTCGCCAATAAGGAGACTTGACGCAATCGACACGGTCTACCGTTGATTGTGTGCCCAATTCAATGGCCTCGATGAAAAATGACGAATTCGAGAGTGTTTCGGCACAATACTATAGCAACACTGTAGGAAGTTACTGCAACAAAAATAATATAGCAAGTTACTGTTCATTTTCTGCCGAAAATCAGCAAATCAGCAATTTCATATGGGCATGTTGAAATTCCACACGCCCGTGTGAAATCCCGATTTTATCCGATTTAAAGCCCATTTTAGAGACTGTTTTTGGATCTTTTTGGCTCTCTTCTGACCTAACTTCTAGAGAGGAGCGGCTAGGGTTTGGAGAGGAGTTCGTGGAGGTTTGGAGCGTGTCATCGGCGTCGACATCAATGTCTGATGACCGCATAAGACTACGGCCACACCACACACAAGGGGATTTTCATCTATGCATTCAATTTGTATTCCTTTTATTATTTTGATGGATTTGTATAGCTCCATGAGGAGCTAAACCCCTTGTGAGTATTCGGACTTGTAAACTGATAAACACCTAAATGTACGTATTATTCATGTATGTGTATGTATAAATAGAATATTTTTGTATGTGTGGATGCCCGTTTTTGGTCTAAATTGGTTTATTTCGTGTTACAGGTACAAAAGATACTGTGGGGAGCTCGGCAACATGATTTAAGGAGAAATTCTCAAGGAAAACACTATTTTCAAGCCTAGTACTGTAGCGAAACTTTAGCAGCGCTGTAGTACGAGAGCTTGGCAAAACGGCTAAGTCTGGAGGTCCATGCGGGCACCCATACTGGCGCATAACTGACCACTTCTCCTCAACCACCATCTATGGTTTCAAGAGCTTCAAGGCTGTGGGAGAAGGCTAATCTAGGGTGCAAATCGAAGGAGAGAAGAGGAGCGCGATCAAGGAGAAGATCTAGGAGCTTGTTGGCGCAGAATCCATCAAGTTATTATCACCACCTCTAGTCTTCATCTTAGGGGAGTTTGTTATGTGCTTTACCGTGTATCTCTTGTTCTTTATACTTTCTCCTTTATTGATGTTGAACTAGACTCCCAAGGTCGCCGGCCATCCGGTGAACCTTGGGATGAACTTGCTTGTATGAATACTTGATTTACATGTATGGTATTTGTGTGGTTTATGGTTCAAGCTTGGTGCACTTTGATGTATTGGTATGCATGAGAACTCTATGTATCGATTTCTAGGTTATACTAGGTTACGTGACCATCGCCTTAGTATTAGACACAACGAGTTTAGAAGGGATTCATGTATGAATACGCCGTGACCATCGGGTATTTCATACCGCTTCAACCATTAGGATTGAGCCTAGATATTGTGTTTGACATTAATTAGGGATTTCTCTAGGCATATTGCAATCGTGTGAGAATTTGGGCGGAAGTGATTCCGTATTACAATACTCGTACCGGATTAGGGGTTATCACCGTGACCATCTGGGTGACCTACCTTTGGATATCTCTTGGCCTAACCACCTTTGCCTATGTAATTCGAGTATCCTTCTAGCTTTAGTAGTCCCGAGGTGATCCTCGCTCAGGGACCTCAAACTTTCATTGTTACTTGCTTCCTTAGTATGCTTTGTGGTGAGCCTTAGTCCATGTCTTTATAGTTTTCTCTTTATTAATTTTCTTATCTTGTTTTAAATCTATACTTGTTAGATTAGACAGTGTCATCCAGAGGGGAGTAATAGCAGCTCTTGGGACCCCAGGCAATATGACCCCCTCGTGCTTGCCTGAGGGGTATTACTTGGTGATCCGTGCACTTGCGGTCACTCATCATAAACCCTAGGACTATTATGTTTCTTTGACATTGCTATTATGCTTTTCCATTATTGATGAATAAAATTGAGTTTTAATCTTAATTGCATCTTGTTATTGTTTTCTCTTAGCCTTAACACTAAGGTTGAGAACAATCTAGGTTATCCTTTGGAGGTGTGACAACTCCTATAGGGTTAGACTACTTAGGATTGAAAAGGGTTGAGAGGGTGAGTCGTGAGGTAGCGGAACGTTCCCTTTACCCTCCTATAAGATTCTCCCTACCACCATGTTCCATGATTTATTCGCGGTCGAGATAGAGTGAAGTGCTAGGAGATAAACTCCCCTGGGGCTTAGTTGCGCAAGCAACAAAGTGAAGGGTTGAAGTGAATCTTAGTTATGCGGCTTAATTTAGACTAGGATTCTTCCACCTGTACCAAACTGTTAGAACTATACATAAGAATAGGGTTAATCACTAGGAATCCCTAGAACTTAAAGCAATTCCATGCAGTGTGAGTCTTAGGAAGATAGACTACCCTAGGGCTTAGTTGGCAGTTCAACGAGAGTCAAGGGTCATAGTGAAACCTAATGCCGGGGCATAGTGTTAGGGTTAGTCACTGTTGACATTAGGCTTGGGCCATGTGTTTAAGTATTTCTTGACTCAATTAACATCAATACGAGAGTATAATAGCATTGTCTTGCACTAGAAGCATAAGTCCTAGGGGTAGCTTGTCTGGGTACCCAACTTTATTCATTGCTTGTCCTACACTTTTTACTCCTACTTGCACTCTCTCACCTTCCACACTTCTATTTTAATTCTTGTTTTTATTTATTACTTTCACATTCACTGATTGATTTCTTTGCACACATCGCATTAGCTACATAGTGAATACTTGTATCTCAAATCCCTATTCCATGTGGATACGACTACCCACTCACCAGGGTATATTATTACTTCGACAACCCGTGCACTTTTAGGCCCCTGTCAGGGTCTAACACTAGGGCAACGATCATGCAACCTAGCATTTCCTAATTCTTTTGATATATAGAGTTCTCATACATATCAAGCATGTAAAGACACCAAACAATGGATCACAACTAAGCCACACACATTAATTAGCACAAAATCATCAAAAACATCACAAGCTCACCCACAAGGTTCACCTACATCTGGTGACCTTGAGGCTTAGTTGCTCATGCTCAAGAAATACAACACATAGTCGATGAAAACAACCAAAGAAAACATGAGAAAGACTTCCTTAAAGGTGAAGGCTGGAGAAGTTCCAAGAACGCCACTTGTAAGGGTGGCTTCCCTTGGCTTCAACCTCCAAATGCAAGCTCTAGCTTGGAGATCCTTCGCATAAACTTGCTCTCCTCGCCTAATTCTCCACGAAGTTACCCTCCAAAAGCTTCTTCAACCTTAGATTTTCAGATAGTGGTGAGAGGCTCCAAGAAGAAAGACTTGATGCCCAAAAGAAACCCTAAAATTCCCATAAAAGGGGTGAATTCGTGCCTCTTCACGAGTGAGCTCACTATCCATTTATGGCACGTGAGGTAGCCTGTAATGTGAGTCGAAAGAATCTACAAAGTTGTGAAACTGCTACAGTGCCCAGGACCCTAAAATGCTGATTTCGGGGTAGATTTCTTCTTAAATTGCATCGTTGAGCTAACCTAGGCATCTTTTACACTTGAAACACAAAATTAACCAATTTAGGCCAAAACAGGGCATATATTCATTAACAAAATATGAAAACTATGTGCGTGCATACATATAAAATTGATAAGTGCTTGTGTTATAGTACCGCGAAGCGTTATTATCTTACATTAAGCATACCTTTCATCAGTTTTTATCATTAAATTGTGTGTATTTGTGTACTCTTGTGCATTGAAGGTTTGTGGAGCTAAATTGGAGAAGAAGAATGAAATTAGGTCGTGTTCGCCGAAGTTGGGAAGTTTTCGGACCAAGTAAGGAACAAGGCACGAGCTTGACTTGCGAGTGTGTGCCAACCTCCTTTGGAGGGGCACAAAGGCAGTCACATTCACAACAAGTCTAACTCGTGTAGCTTAGAAGAACTTCACAAAGAAGGAGACTTGAAGTAATCGGCACGACTTACCATTGTTTGTGTGACCAACCAATGGCCTCAATGAAGAACAACGGATTCGGGAGCATTTTGGCAAGTTACTATAGCAGCACTTACCAATCTTTTCTATTTTGATGAACATGTATAGTTCCATCAGGAGCTAAACCCCTTGTGGGTATTCAGACTTGTAAACTCTAGGGTTTTTATGTTTCTTTGACATTGTTATTATGCTTTTCCATGATTGATGAATAAAAATTGAGTTTCAATCTTAATTTCATCTTGTTAATGTTTTCCCTTAGATGTGACACTAGGGTTGAGAGCAATTTAGGTTACCCCATAGAGATGTGACAACTCTTTGAGGGTTAGACTACTAAAGATTAAAGAGGGTTGAGAGGGAGAGTTGTGAGGTAGCAATATACCCCTTTCCCTTCCAACGTGGTTTCTCCCTACCTCCGTTTCCTTGATTTCACAGCGGTCGAAATAAAGTGAAGTACTAGGCAGATAAACTCCCCTGGGGCTTAGTTACGCAAGTAACAGAGTGAAGGGTTGAAATGAATCCTACGCGCTGGGGCTTAATCTAGACTAGGGTTCTTCCACCTGGACCAAAGGGTTAGAACTACACATAGGAACAGGTTTTACCACTAGGAATCCCTAGAGCTTAAAGCAATCCCACGTAGTGCGAGGTTTAGGTAGATATACTCCCCTGGAGCTTAGTCGTGCGAGTGACAGAGTGAAGGGTTGACGTGAATCCTAATATCGGGACACAATGTTGGGATTAGTCACTGTTGTCCTTAGGTTTGGGACCATGAGTTTTAGGATATCCTCGACTCAATTAATATCAATAGGGAAGTATAATAGCATTGTCCTGCACTAGAAGCATAGATCCTAGAGGTAGCTTGTCCGGATACCCTATTTCATCCATTGCTAGTACCTCTCTATTCTCTTTTACTTGCACTTTCGTATCTTCCATCTTTCTATTTAAATTCTTGTCTTTCATTCTGTTTGATTCTATATTCACTCATTGATCCTATTATTGCTTTTCCATACGCCGCATAGCTTTACTAGTGAAATCTCGTATTCTAAATTCCTATTGCTTGTAGATTCGACTACCCTCTCACCAGGGTAAATTTTATTACTTCGACAAACCCGTGCGCTTGCGGGATACACGCAAGGGGTCGTGTCAAAAATACGTACATTTAGACGTTTATCAAACATCCCCACACCTAAGCGTTTGCTTGTCCCCAAGCAAACAAACATGAAGAACAGGGGAAAGAAGATAAATGGCTAAATGTACGACCTCAAGCTCAACAGTAAAGAACTCCACAAGCACAAATGGACAGAAATCAAGAAATGAGTTGTTCAATGAATAGTCAAGTAATACTAGCTCTATTTCTCCTAGAGTGCCCCGTGAGTGTGTGCTAACACCCACCTTAACCTCCACACCCTAGATTACCCCAGGATGACCATTCATCCCACACACAATGAAAACGGCATTAAAATGTTAAATACCTCCTCAATAGTCAGTTAAGAGTCCTTCGGTTCCTAGATAAAACTTTATCTCTTAAGTGACTACACAGCGAGTACCAGGGGATTAAGATACTTTATTACTTCTCACATATATACAAACTTACACTCTATTTTTTTTTCCTGAGTCCCCGACTAACATAGACTGCAGAAAAATCTTTCAGACGGATGCACATGCTCGCCAGCCACAAGAGCCACCCATCCTACATGATTACAGTCTACATAGACGCATTCATGCTATACTAGTAGAGGAATACTGTCATAGACTCCTTTTTCTTTTTTTGTATATATAAATATGTACATATTGTCTCTCACATCCCCTGGTTAAACACACTTAAATAGTTCACTTTAGGCTAAAGAAAACAATGAAGGAACTCAAAAATTCTTAAAAGAGTATTGAAAATAGAATTTAACAGTCTAATGCCAAAATCATAATGATGGGTTGGTTGAAGTGCACAAGGTAGAAGTAATCGTGTACAAGTATAGGGTTGCACTAAAGGTGAAATAGAACTACATTCGAGCACAAGTAAAATACAGCTCATAACTATCATTCTGTCAAGCCAGGAAGTTCTAAACAGAGAAATCATAGATATCATAGGTAATCAAAACATGCACTGCTAAAAGATACTCCAAAAATCCATCCCCACACCTAAAGTTGTACATTGTCCCCAATGTACATAAGTCAGCAGACCAGGGTGGGACAAACATGCTAAGCACGAGAAAATGGAGTAAAAGAAACTTCCCCAAACTGTTGACGAAGTATGTGTCATGATCATCTAGTGTTGGGGTCAAACAGTGTGACGAGGCCATGGACTGTGAAACTCTGTAACAATTCCCATATGAAAGGAAATGGAGGACATGGAGCACGAAACGATTCTTATGATCTTCCTTTTTGAGCTTGGGTTGTTATGGGGGCGGAGGAGGTTCACTCCAGGCTCTCTTATAGGCAACTTTCTTCACCCTCGTCCTACAAGGTCAAGAGAAACCCAATTAATCAAGTTACAAGCAAAACAATCTTGAAAAATTGAAAGATTAATGAAAAATTTGTAGTGCTACAGTAATTCCGGAAAAAATTTTCAAGAGTCTTGTTTGAAAACATGATGATCTAGAAATACAAACATGCCATAACATCATCACAAGATTATAGCACTCAAGGAGACAAGAATCCATGCAAAAATCACAACACAAAGCCATAAAAACCCCAAGCATCATAAGAAAAAATTTCACCTTAAACCTAGGGTTTATGGAGTATTTCTTAGGTTGAATCCGGCCAAATGAGTGATTAATCTTCAAAACTTCAGAACAAAATATTTTTAGAGGAGGAGGAGAGGATTCTAGGGCAAGAAAAATGAAGAAAAATGAAGTAGAATGGAGGGAGAAATGTGGGAGAGAAGTATGGAAGATGATGAATAGGAGGGGAGACTCAAAAGACCCTTAAAAAGCCCTAACCCGCAAGTGCTCACGGGTGGGCTCACAGGCATGAGCTCACCCGTGAGCATGTTCTGGATGCCTCACGGGTGGGCTCACAGGTGTGAGCTCACCCGTGAGGGAGTTCTAGATGACTCACAACCTGGCTCACGACCGTGAGTCAGGCCGTGAGGATGTTCAGAATGCTTCACAGGCAAAGCTCACGGCCGTGAGCTTGCCCGTGAAGAAGTTCTAGATGCCTTACACCCAACCTCACGGGTAGAAAATGGTTCTCAACTCAATTTAGCATTGAAATACACTCCTCTAAGTCTTGGAAACACTCGAAATAAAGCCGAACAAAGCATGGAGAGGCTCAAAACATGAATATCATGATATCTAATCATTGAAAAACTCACCATAACACACAAGCATGCATGAATGATCAAATAAAGATAACACAAAACAATGACAAGGATAACGAAAACATGAATAAAAACCCTAGAACACTCACATGCTACAACACTCCAAGAATATGGAAAAGAACCAAGACATGCATTCAAATCACAAGAACATATAATTGCATTGAATTTAAAACTTGGGTTGCCTCCCAAGAAGTGCTTGGTTAACGTCATTAGCTTGATGTGTTTTACCTCAAAGTTTATGGTGCGACAAAGGGAGGAAAATTACCTCCATTCCTTGATGATGCATTGTGTAACACGAAAAATAATGCTTCAACCGGTGACCGTTGACCTTAAAAGTCCCTTTTTTGCAGATGAGATACCTCAATGCCACCATGAGGAAACACTTGAGTTACGGTGTAAAGGCCATGCCATTGTGATTTTAATTTTCCGGGGAATGGTTTCAATCTTGCATTGAATAGTAGCACTTGGTCCCCAGGTTGGAAGCACTTCGCTTGCTTAATATGCCGGTCATGATATTCCTTCATCTTCTCTTTATATTTAACCGATGTATCATATGCCAGAGCTCACCATTCCTCTAATTCAATCAGTTGGAGTTTCCTTTTGTGACTACAAAGATAAGGGTCAAAATTGAATTGCTTTATGGCCCAATAGGCTTTGTGTTCCAATTCGACCGGTAAGTGGCATGCCTTCCCATATACCATTCGATAGGGAGTAGATCCAATAGGTGTCTTGTATGTAGTTCTATATGCCCACAATGCATTGTCAAGTTGGTCAGCCCAATCCCGTCGGTGATAATTGACTGTTTTCTCAAGGATCCGCTTCAACTCTCTATTTGAAACTTCAACCTGGCAGCTGGTTTGAGGACGATAAGCAGTCGAAACTCGGTGCAACACCACATATCATTTTAGCACTTTTTCAAATTGAGAGTTACAAAAGTGGGTGCCCTGATCACTAATGATTGCTCTGGGTGCCCCGAATCGGGAAAATAACTTCTTCAAGAATTTCACAACAACTCTTGCATCACATGATGGGGAGGCTTGTGTTTCTACCCATTTGGAGACATAATCCACTGCCACAAGAATATATTTATTTCCCAAGGAGCTAGGGAACGGGCCCATGAAATCAATGCCCCAAACATCAAACACTTCACATGCTTGATTCCATGATTGTGGCATTTCTTCTCTTTTAGAGATATTCCCTGATCGCTGACATCTGTCACAATACTGTACCAATGCCTGAGCATCTTGAAATATAGTTGGCAAATAAAACCCGGCATCAAGAACGTTCTTAGCTGTTCGGCTTCCACTATAATGGCCTCCTGTCGGTCTAGAATGACAATGCTTCAAGATGTCTTGCCCTTCCACATTTGAAACACACCTCCTGACAATTTGATCAGAGCAAACCCTAAATAAGTGGGGTCCTCCCAGATATAATACTTCAAATCAGCAAAGAACTTCTTCCTTTGTTGGTGAGTGAGCCACTTGGGGAAAGTTTTTGCTGCTAGATAGTTAGCAATGTCAGCAAACCATGGGGTCTCATCTTTTGCTACCACTTGAGTACTACACAGTTGCTCCCCAGGGAATGTATCATTTATCTCTCTTCTTTCCCGTGCCTCGTCAGTGGGACCCTCAAGGAGGGAGAGGTGATCAGCAGCTAAGTTTTCTGCCACCTTCTTATCTCTTATCTCTAGATCAAACTCCTGTAGTAGCAGCACCCAGCGAATCAGTCGAGGCTTAGCATCAGACTTGTTCAACAGATACTTTATGGTAGAATGGTCAGTATAGGCAATCACCTTAGACAGCACCAAATATGATCGAAACTTGTCAAATGCAAAGACTACCACCAGCAATTCTTTCTCGGTAGTGGTATAGTTTTCTTGAGCATCATTCAAGGTTTTACTTGCATAGTAAATTGGATGGATGTGTTTCTCCCTTCGTTGCCCCAGTATTACACCAACTGCTAAGTCGCTCACATCACACATCAACTCAAAAGGTAAACTCCAGTCAGGAGAAACCATGATTGGTGCTTCAACCAGCCTCTGTTTGAGTGTTAAAAGGCATGCATACATTCACTGTTGAATTCAAAAGGAGCATCCTTCTCCAATAGCTTTGTCAATGGTCGAGTAATGGAGGAGAAATCTTGCACAAACCTCCTGTAGAACCCAGCATGTCCCAAAAAATTTTTGACTGCTTTCACTGACGTCGGGGGTGGTAGTTTCTCAATAGTGGTAACCTTTGCTCTGTCTACCTCAATCCCATGTTTTGAAATTTTGTGTCCAAGTACTATACCTTCCTTGACCATAAAATGGCACTTTTCCCATCTGAGCACTAGATTCGTCGCCTCACATCTGTTTAAGACCCATTCAAGGTTTTTGAGGCAAAACTCAAATGAATCACCAAAAACCAAGAAGTCATCCATGAAGACTTCCATAATTTCGTCCACAATATCCTCAAAAATAGCCATCATACATCTTTGGAAAGTGGCCGGTGCATTACAAAGCCCAAATGGCATCCGACGGTAAGCAAATGTGCCGTAGGGACAAGTGAAAGTAGTCTTCTCCTGATCTTCTGGGGCTATGGGGATCTGAAAATATCCAGAGAGACCGTCGAGAAAGCAATAATAAGAGTGTCCTGTAAGACACTCAAGCATCTGATCGATGAAAGGCAACGGGAAATGATCTTTCCTTGTGGCATCATTGAGTTTTCAGTAGTCTATACAAACCCTCCACCCTATTACTGTTCTGGTAGGGATGAGTTCGTTTTTCTCATTGGTCACAACTGTCATACCCCCCTTTTTAGGCACCACCTGAACTGGGCTCACCCATGCACTGTCAGAAATGGGGTAGATGATACCCGCATCAAGAAGCTTGATGACTTCATTCTTCACTACCTCCTTTATGTTGGGATTCAATCTTCGCTGGAGTATAGCCATTGGCTTGTGATTATCTTCCATAAAAATTTTGTGAGTGCAAAACGATGGACTGATCCCCTTTATATCAGTGATTTTCCAAGCAATTATCTTCTTATGATTCTTGAGTACATCTAAAAGTTTACCCTTCTGTTGTTTTGTCAAGTCCGATGCGATGATAACAGGGAGTGTGGAATCTTCCCCCAAAAAGGCATATTCCAAATGATCCGGTAGCGGTTTCAATTCCAGTACAGGAGGTTCTTGAAGTGATGATTCCAATCTCCCGTAATTGCTTAAATTATGATTCTAAATTTCCTGATCCTGCATTTCCAATGAACTGTCATTCCAGAGCTATCTTCCATCACTTGTATTTTTGCTTCGACCAAATTTAAGTCCTCCTCCTGCATATAGCCCTTTTCTTCTGAGCTCTTTGACCCTTCTTAATCTGTCCCCACTTCACATGGTGTTAATGACTCAAGGTGTCCGTCTGAATTATTTTTCGACCATTCGTTGACGGGGTCAAGTTGGTAGCTTGGTGGATAAGAATGCCCTACAAGGTCCACCCTTTCTATCTGTGAATACTGTCGGAGCAGAGTCAATGTTGTGGTTTTCCAAGGCTACATTAATTAAGTCTTCACAATACTGTCTCTTAAACTGATTATCAAAAAAGTTTGGAGGATCCAATGAAGTCCCGATGCTTGAATAGTGAGGGTATGGCTCCTGTGAAAAATCACAACTAGTCCAATCACTAGGTGAAAACATGGTAAAACATAAGGAGATATTTACAGAATAAGATGAATGAAGTAAGAAGATAGGGAGATAAGAATTAGAAACAAAAGAGATACAATAAAATAAAATGCAAGCGAATAAATGGTGGAATATATACAAAAGTGGTAAATATGAAACACGATGATGGTCAAATCAACACGCTCAAAGTTTTCCGAGTATTTCTCGTGGGTTCCCTGCAATGGCGGCAAAACTTTGATGTGTTTGCTAACCCGCAAGTGCACGGATCGTCAAGTAATACCTCTCGTGCGAACACAAGTGGGTCGTATTCCCTGGGGCCCGAGAAGCTACCCTTACTTCCTTTTTACAATGTTTCTTAACTGACAAGATTTAAGAGAGTGAATTTAATGCAAAGAGACTAAACAAATAATTAACTAATGCAAATTTATGAGGGCAAGATATGGGGTAATTTAGGGCTAGGAGTGGTCACAGATGAGGATTCCCTTAGGGGCTACTAAAGTGAGTAGGATGCTTGGACTAACATGCAAATGGCTAATTGGACCGAGAAAACCCTAGACTAGGCCAACCCGATGGTCACGGCAATTGACCACTAATCCGGTATGGGTATTGGATACCGTACATCTACCGCCCAAGATTACCCCTACGATTGCAATGGGTAAACCGATTTTCTCAGACTAGGGTTAAAATACAAATGAGTACTCAACCCTAGGAGTGGAAGGGTACAAATACCCGATGGTCACGGTGTATTTATACGTATTTCCCTTCCAAGTTTGGTGAGTCTAACACTAGGGCAATGATCATGCAACCTAGCATTTCCTAAGTCTTTTGATATATAGAGTTCTCATACATATCAAGCATATAACGACACCAAACAATGGATCACAACCAAGCCACACACATTAATTAGCACAAAATCATCCAAAAGAACACAAGTTCACCCCCAAGGTTCACCTACATCCGGTAACCTTGGGGTTTAGTTGCTCATGCTCAAGAAATACAACACATAGTCCATGAAAACAACCAAAGAAAACATGAGAAAGACTCCCTTAAAGGTGAACGCTGGAGAAGTTCCAAGACGCCACTTGTAGGGGTGGCTTCGCTTGGCTTCAACCTCAAAATGCAAGCTCTAGCTTGGAGATCCTTCCCATAAACTTGCTCTCCACTCTAAATTCTCCACGAAGTTGCCCTCCAAAAGCTTCTTCAACCTCAGACTTTCAGATGGTGGTTAGAAGGTCCAAGAAGAAAAACTTGATGCCCAAAAGAAACCCTAAAATTCCCAAAAAAGGGATGAATTCGTGCCTCTTCACGGGTGAGCTCACGGTCCATATATGGCGCTTGAGGTAGTCTATAATGTCAGTCGAAAGAATCCGCAAAGTTGTGAAACTGCTATAGTACGGCTACAGTGCCTCTTCACGGGTGAGCTCACCTAGGCATCTTTTACACCTGAAACATAAAATAAAACAATTTAGACCAAAAAGGGGCATCGATTCATTAATAAAATACCAAAACTATGTGCATGCATATGTATAAAATATGTAGATTTAGATGTTTATCAGCCTACACCCCTGTGGCCTCTCTGGTTACTCTCTGAATACCCCCACACGGCAGTGTGAGACCCTCACACGGCCGTGTGCTTCACAGGGGAGCACCACAAGGACAGTCACACGCCCCTATGTGCTCTCCAAAAATTCCTAAGGCCTCTGAAAACTTCCACACGGCCGTGTGGAAATTCCACACAGCCGTGTGCCCAACCTGGCCAAGAACACAAGGCTAGCCGCAGGGGCACCCCACACGCCCATGTGCCATTCACAAGCTCTCCCACAATGGCGGCCACACTCCCCTGTGCTTTTTTGGAAAAGAAGGGGAGTCTCTGCAGAGTTTCACACGGCCAAGTGACAATTCCACAAGGCCGTGTGCCTTAACACATGGGCTTTCACAAGGGCATCAACACGGCCATGTGGACTCTCGTTAAAGACATTTCAAGTCCTGCAGGATTTGACACAGCCGTGTAGAATTTTCACACGGCCATGTGCCTCTTCTGAGGTTTTCCACAGGGGCATGGTCACGCCCCTGTGCACTCTCTGGTTAAGCCCTAATTGGTGACGCACGCCCATTTGGAAATTCCACAAGGCCGTGTGTCATCTCTGGATTACTTAGAAAATTCACAAACTCTGTAGAAAAATTTAGATGCACAAACACAATACCTAGAGCCTGTAAATACAATAAAAACACGACTAGAGAATATAGAAAACATGCTCAACCGACTCAAAACTTCATCAATCAACATTTTGGCACACGAAAACATCAACGATCTACATGAAAACCTAGCATATGTACATGAAAATCAGGACACCAAAACTAAAGCTCTTATTCATGCTAGAACCAAAGCTTGGGTCACTTAGCTTGGCGTACCTGGCCTTACCTTAAAGAGGTTCATGGTTAAAAGTTTTCCTCTTCCTTATAACCTGAAAGCATGCAGAACACAACCTTTGTAGAATAGAGGGGAAGTTGTCAAATTTGTTACCACACAAGGGTGAAACACCTTTACTCCTTGAATGTGCATCCCTGTTTCTGTTTGGGCTCTTCTTGTGGCATCTTCTCGACCTCCTTATCTTCTGGATCATCTTCTTTATTACTCCCGTTGTCAGCTTCACTTCCTCTACCAAACCAAGTCCTAGTACATTTTCAATTTCCGCGTCTTGGTCGGGCCACCCTTCATACGGGTCCGTATTCATCATTTCCTGTACATATTCATCTATTAGTTCATTAGTAGCATTAAGGTAATAAAGAGTATCATCAAAGTCTAGAGAATGCCTGATAAGTGCTCGTGTTATAGTAATGCGAAGTGTTATTATCTTGCAATGAGCATTAATTTAATCAGATTTTATCACTAAAAAGTGTGCAATTGTTTACTTTTGTGCATTGTAGGGTTGTGAAGATAAAATGAAGGAAAGGAACGAAGTTAGGTCTTGTTTGGAGTTGTTGGGAAGATTTTCGGACTAAGCAAGGAGTAAGGCGTGAGCATAGACTTGTGGGTGTGTGCCAACCTCCTTTGGAGGGGCACAAAGTCAGTCACATTCACAATAAGTCTAACTCATGCCAACAAGGAGAACTTCACCAATTAGGCGATTCGAAACAATCGACACGATCTACAGTTGATTGTGTGCCCAATTCAACGGCCTCGATGAAGAACGATGAATTCGGGAGCGTTTCGGCACAATACTGTAGCAGTACTGTAGTCAATACTGTAGCATGTGGAAATTCCACACGGCCGTGTGAAATCCCGATTTCAGCAAATTTAAAGCCGCGACTCCACATTATAAAAGCCCGATTTGGAGATTTTTTGAGATATCTTTTGACCTAATTTTCTCCTCAACTTTGGAGAGGGCGGCTAGGGTTTTGGAGAGGACTTCGTGGAGGTTTGGAGCGCGTCATCGGCATCGTCATCGACGTCCGGCGACCGCACAAGACCACGGCCACAACATACGCAAGGGGGTTTTCATCTATGTCTTTACTTCTTGTTTTATTATATACATTGATGAACATGTATAGCTCCATGAGGAGCTAAACCCCTTGTGGGTATTAGGACTTGTAAAACTCTAGGGTTATTATGTTTCTTTGACATTGTTATTATGCTTTTCCATTATTGATGAATAAGAATCTAGGTTTTCCTTTGGAGGTGTGACAACTCCTATAGGATTAGATTCTTTAAGATTGAAGAGGGTTGAGAGGGAGAGTTGTGAGGTAGCGATGTACCCCTTTCCCCTCCGGTGTGATTTCTCTCTACCTCCGTTTCTTGATTTAATAGCGGTCAAGATAGAGTGAAGTGCTAGGTAGATAAACTCCCCTGGGGCTTAGTTACGCGAGTAACGGAGTGAAGGGTTGAAGTGAATCCTACGCACTGGGGTTTAATCTAGACTAGGGTTCTTCCTCCTAGACCAAAGGGTTAGAACTACACATAGGAACAGGTTTAATCAATAGGAGTCCCTAAAACTTAATGCAATCCCATGTAGTGTGAGGTTTAGGTAGATGTACTCCCCTGGGACTTAATCATACGAGCGATAGAGTGAAGGGTTGTTGTGAATCCTAATACCGGGGCATAGTGTTGGGGTTAGTCATGGTTGACCTTAGGTTTGGGACCGTGAGTCTAAGGATTTCCTCGACTTAATTAGCATCAATAGGAAGGTATAATAGCATAGTCTTGCACTAGAAGCATAGATCCTAGAGATAACTTGTCCGGATACCCCACTTCATTAATTGTTAAATCCTCTTTAATCTCTTTTCTTGTGATTTCTAATCTTTCACCTTTCTCTATTTAATTTCCTGTCTTTAGTATAATTGTTCTCGCAATTCACACACAAATCGATTACTACTTTTCCGTACTTCGCATAGTTTTAATAGTGAAATCTCATATTCTAACTCCCTATTCCCTGTGGATTCGACTACCCTCTCACCGGGGTAACTTTTATTACTTCGACAAACCCGTGCACTTTCGGGGATCCTGTCAATGTCTCATGGCTTCGGCGAGGCGATAGGTAAACTTGTTATCTCCAACACGCAGTGTGAGCTCTCCACCGTCCATGTCTATCAAAGCCTTGGAAATGTGCAAGAACGGCCTTCCAAGAATCAGCAGTACATCGACATCCTTATCCACATTGACGAGCACATCCTCAATTATGCCCCTCGGATGTATTTGTCTACTTTGACGAGCACATCCTCAATTATGCCCCTCGGATGTCTAACTGATCGATCGGCAAGCTGAAGTGTCATGCGAGTGGGCCTAGGCTCTCCCAAGCCTAGCTTCTTGAAGAATGAGTAAGGCATGACGTTGATGCTAGCTCCCGAATCCACTAGTGCCATCTCCTCACCCAAATTACCGATGTCGCATGGTATGATGAAGCTCCCGTGTTCTTTTCTCTTGCTCAGAATATTCTTTTACAACACCGCCGAGCAAGTGGCACCTAATATCACAGATGCACTCTCCTCCAATTTCCTCTTGTTTGTCAAGATGTCTTTCAAGAATTTCACGTACTTAGTCATTTGTGACAACGCCTCCATGAAAGGAATGTTTATGTGCAATTGCTTAAACAAACCCAAAAATTTATTGTACTGCTTGTCTTATCGATCATTCTTCAAGCGGAAAGGATGTGGAATTCTCGGTTTGTAAGGTGGGGGTACCACTTGTTTCTCTTTTGATGCTTCCTCCACATCCACCACTTGAGGTGCTTCATCATTCTTCTTTTCAAGAGGGAGACCACGCTCAACCTCTCGGTCACTTCTCAAGGAAATTGCTTTCAATTGCTCCCTTGGATTAATCTCCGTGTTACTAAGCAAGCTTCCTTGTAGCCTCTCGGATAGAGACTTCGGATTTGTCCAACTTGGTTCTCCAAGTTATGCAACGATGCCGTATGATTGTGAAGTTTAGACTCTACCGACTGGAATCTCACATCCGATGATTGATCAAACCATGTGAGGGCTTTCTCTAAGTCAGTCATCTTGGTTTCTAGCCCCGACACACGATTTTCCAAGTTCAGCGCTTGTTGTTGAAACCTCGGTGGTGCGTTGCTCTTTTGCTATCCCTGGTTAATCCACGACAAGTTAGGGTGATTTCTCCAACCCGGATTATAGGTACCACTGTAAGGATTCCCTTGTCCTCTATGCACATTCCCTACAAAGTCCATTTGTTCGATCGAAAAAGTACTACCACCGATGGCTATTGGACAATCGCTTGAAGCAAGCCCTCCGCAGCATCCGTTACAATTCGTGATGGCCACTACTCTAGGGAAAGTTAGACTATCTAACTTCCTACTCAAGGATTCCACTTCGGCAGCCAACGATGTAACTGCATCTATCTCATGTAGGCCAGCAACTTTCTTTTTGTCCCTTGAATTCCAGTGATAGTTATTCAAAGCCATCTCCTCTATAAGTTGTCGGGCCTCACCAGGAGTTTTGCTTCCTAAGGTCCCCCCTGTTGCTGCATCTAATAACTATTTGGTGCTTGGATTCAGCTCGTTGTAGAAGGTATGAATGATCATCCAACCAGGAAATCCGTGTTGTGGGCACTTCCGTAGGAGATCCTTGAACCTATCCCACGTCTCAAAGAGAGACTCCAATTCCATTTGCACGAAAAAGAGATCTCATTCTGAAGCTTTGCCGATTTGCCGGGAGTGAAATTTCGGGCCAAGAACGCTTCAACCATCTCCTCCCATATGGTAATAGATGCCCTAGGTAGTGAGTGCAACCATTGCTTGGCCCTTTCCTTCAAGGAAAATGAGAAAGCTCTAAGTTTGATGGCGTCATCCGTTAGTCCATTAATTTTCAGCATATCGTACATCTCCAAGAAGTTCTCTATATGACTGTTAGGATCTTCATCAGCCAATCCGTTAAACTGTGCTGTTTGGTACAACATTTGGATGAAACCAGGGTTTAGCTCAAATTTTGAGCTGTGATTGGGGCCTCACTATGATTGAATGGGTCCCAATACTTAGGATCTAGCAAAATTAGATAAGGTCCTCTGCTATTCATTTTGCTCTGCCATTGTTTCTTTCCCTTCTGTTTTTATATCGGCTTGATTTGACTGTAATCAAGTGCCTAAAATATGCCTAATCCCGGGCAACGGCGCCAAAAACATTAACAGGGACCTGAAAGTGCACGGGTTGTCGTAGTAATAATAGTACCCCGGTAAGAGGGTAGTCAAATCCATAGGGATAGGGATTAAATACACAAGTGTTGACTATTTAGCTAGTGCGGTGTACGAAGAGTGAGAACAGATTCAATGTGTGGTTGCAAAAGTAATTTAAACAAATAAGAAATAAAAGAGAAATATGGAAGGCAAGATCGTATGACAGGGGGCCGAAAGTGCATGGGTTGTCGTAGTAATAATAGTACCCCAGTGAGAGGGTAGTCGAATCCACAGGGAATAGGGATTTTAAGACACAAGAATTCACTATTTAGCTAATGAGGTGTGCGAAGAGTGTGAAGAGAATCAATGAGTGAGTGTAAAAGTAATTATAAAGAACAAGAAATAAAAGAGAAGTATGGAAGGTAAGAGAGTGCAAGTAAGAGTAAATAGAGGAGGACAATCAACGAGTAAAGTTGGGTACCCGGACAAGCTACCCCTAGGACTTATGCTTCTAGTGCAGGACAATGCTATTATACTTTTCAATTGATGATTAATGAGTGTAGGATATCCTTAAACACACAGTCCCAAACCTAAGGTCAACCGTGACTAACCCCAACACTATACCCGGCATTAGGTTTCACTATGACCGTTGACTCTTGTTGACATGTCAACGAAGCCCTAAGGGAGTTCATCTTCCTAAGCCTCACACTACATGGGATTGCTTTAAGTTCTAGGGATTCCTAGTGATAAACCATGTTCCTATGTATAGCTCTAAACCATTGGTCTAGGTGAAAGAACCCTAGTCTCAATAAAACCCTAGTACTAAGATTCACTACAACCCTTCACACTATTGCTCGCGCAACTAAGCCCCAGGGGAGTTCGTCTACTAGCACTTAGCTCTATTTCAACCGCTAAGAATTCATGGAACACGGAGGTAGATAGAATCACACTGGAGCGGAAAGAGGACGTTTTGCTACCTCACGACTCACCCTATCGATCCTCTCTAATCTTAAGTAGTCTAACCCTATAGGAGTTGTCACACCTCCAAAGGATAACCTAGACTGCTCTCTACCCTAGTGTCACAGCTAAGGGAAAACAATACACGATGCAATTAAGATTGAAACTCAATTTTATTCATCAATAAAGAAAAGCATAATAACAGTGTCATAGAAACATAATCTTCCTATGGTTTACAAGTCTGAATACCCACAAGTTGTTTAGCTCCTCATGGAGCTATTCAAATCCATCAAACTATGAAAGTAAACAAAAATTGAAAGCATAGATCAAAACTCCCATATGTAGAGTGTGGTCGTGGTCTTGTGCTGTCGCCGGACGTCAATGTCGATGCTGATGACGTGCTCCATACCTCCAGAAAGTCCTCTCCGAAACCCTAGCCGCAACCTTCCAGAAGTTAGGTCAAAATGTAGGCAAAAAAGAACCAGAAAAAGTCTCAAAACGGCTTTTTATAATGCTGAGTCGCGGCTTTAAATCGCTGAAATCAGGATTTCACACGGCCATGTGAAATTTCAACACGCCCGTGTGAAGTCTCTATTTTGCTGATTTTCGGCAGACAGTGAACAGCAACTCGCTATAGTAACTTGCTACAGTGCTACTGTAGTACTTTTACCGAAAAAGCTCCCGAATTCGTTGTTCTTCATCGAAGCCGTCGAATTGGGCACACAATCAATAGTATACTGTGCCGATTGCTTCAATTCTCCTCATTGGCGAAGTTCTCCTATGCTAACACGAGCTAGACTTATAGTGAATGTGACTGCCTTTGTGCCGGCACACACTCACATGTCTAGGCTCGTGCCTTATTCCTTTCTCAGTCCAAAAACTCCCCAACAACGGTGAACATGATCTAAATTTGTTCTTTTTCTCCAAATCAGCTTCACAACCCTATAATGCACAAAAGCAAACAAATGCACACTATTTAATGATAAAATCTAATGAAAGTAATGCTCATTGTATGATAATAACACTTCACATTATTATAACACGAGCACTTATCAAAGTGCAAACAAGAGTAATAGGAGAAGAACAATCAATGAGTGAAAGAGAGTTCAAGTTTTGCAAGATTTCACATGGGCGTGTGGAAATTCCACAAGGCTATGTGCCCCTTCTGAGGTTTTTCACAGGGGCATGGTCACGCCTCTGTGCCCTCTCTGGCTGAGCCCTAATTGGTAACACACGCCCATGTGAAAATTTCACACGGCCATGTGTCTTCTCTGGATTACTTCGAAAATTGACAGACTATATAGAAAAATTCAGAAACAAAATCATAATACCTAAAGCCTGTAAATACAATAAAAACACGACCAAAGATCAATAGAAAACATGCTCAACCGACTCAAAACTTCATCAATCAATGTTTAGGCACACAAAAACATCGACGATCCATAAGAAGAACACAACATATGCACATAAAATTCAGGACACCAAAACTAAAGGTCTTATTCAACTAGAACTAAACTAAATCCTAGAAAAACCATAAAACCTTGGGTTGCCTCCCAATAAGCGCTAGGTTAACATCACTAAGCTTGACATACTTGTTTAAGCTCATAGGGGCTCATCAATGAATGTTGCCCTTTTTCCTACCACCTGCAAACATGCATGACATAGCTTATGTAGTCTAGAGGGGGAGTTAGCAATTTTGTTACCACACAAGGGTGAAACACCCTTACTCCTTGCTTGCTCATCCTCATTGACCTTGGCGCTTTTTGTGTGGTGCCTCCTCGCTCTCTGACAGGGACCCGAAAGTGCATGGGTTGTCGAAGTAATAATATACCCTGGTGAGTTGGTAGTCATATCGACAGGGAATAGGGATTTGAGATACAAGTATTAATTATGTAGCTTATGCGATGTGTGGAAAGAAATCAATGAGTGAGTGTGAAAGCAATAAATATAAACAAGAATTAAAATAGAATTGTGGAAGGTGAGAGAGTGCAAGTAGGACTAGAAAGAGTAGGACAAGCAATGAATAAAGTTGGGTACCCGGACCAGCTACCTCTAGGACTTGTGCTTCTAGTGCAAGACAATGCTATTATACTCTCCTTAAACACCCGGTCCCAAACCTAAGGTCAACCATGACTAACCTCAACACTATGCCCCGACCTTAGGTTTCACTACGACCCTTGACTCTCGTTGACCGGTCAACTAAGCCCTAGGGGAGTCTATCTTCCTAAGCCTCACACTGCGTGGAATTGCTTTAAGTTCTAGGGATTCTTAGTGATTAACCCTATTCCTATGTATAGTTCTAACCCTTTGGTCCAGGTGAAAGAACCCTAGTCAAAATTAAGCCCCAGCACTAAGATTCACTTCAACTCTTCACTTTGTTGCTTGCGCAACTAAGCCCCAGGGGAGTTTATTTACTAACACTTAACTCAATCTCGACCGTGAATAAATCATAGAACATGGTGATGAGTGTGATCTGCAAGCGCATGGGTCGTCAAGTAATACCCTGTCCGTGGCACAGGGGTCGTATTCCCTAGGGTCCCAAGAGCTGCTATTACTTCCCCCTAGATGGCATTGTCTAGTCTACCAATTATATGATAAAAACAAGATAAGAAGAATAATAAAGAGAAAACTATGAACAAGTGGACTAAGGCACACTACGATAGCACATTAAGGAAACAATTAGCAATAAAAGTGCGAGGTCCCCAGACAAGGATAACCTCGGAACTACTAAAGCTAGAAGGATGCTAGAGTAAGGAAGGTAATGGTGGTTAGGCCAAGAGACGTCCAAAGGTAGGTCACCTCGATGGTCACCTTGATAACCCCAAATCCAGTACGAGTATTGGAACACGGAATCGCTTCCGCCCAAATCCTCCTACGATCGCATTATGCTTAGGGAAATCTCTAATTAGGGTCAAACTCAATATCTAGGTTCTTCCCTAATGGGTGGAAGGGTACAAATACCCGATGGTCACTGCGTATTCGTACATGTATCCCTTCTAAGCCAAGCATGTCTAGTACAAGGGCGATGGTCATGCAACCAAGTACAACCTAGAATTCAAACCACAGAGTTCTCATGCAATTTGATACAATAAAGAACACAAAGCTTAGACCACAACCAAACCAAATAGCAAAAATATGCTCAAAACATCCAAACAAGCAAGTTCATCCCAAGGTTCACCGGATGCCCGGTGACCTTGGGAGTCTAGTTCATCATCAACAAAGGAGAATGTATACAAAACAAGAAATACAAGATAAAGCTCATAACAACTCCCCTAAAATGAAGACTAGAAGGTGGTGATGAGAACTTGTCAGATCCGAGCAGGCAAGCTCCTAGATGGTCTCCCTCGAGTATGATCTCCTTCTCCCTTTGATTTTCCTCTCAAAACTGCCTTCTCTAGCCCAGATCAAACCCTAGATGGTGGTAAAGGAGAAGAGGTGACCAAACACACCCAAGATGATGCCCTAACCCTTGATTTAAAGCTCCCTCGGGATGGCTTACGGCCTGGCTCACGGTCCATAAACAGGTCGTGAGGATCCTCTGAATTCTACCGAAAAACGCGTAAGTTGCTACAACGATTGCTATATTGACTGCTGCATTTATCAGCTACAGTTGACTTCACGCCGTGAGGTTGCCCGTGAGGGTTGCCAGACTTTTCAGGTAACTACAGTGCTGCTACAGTGCCGGGACCCTAAAACAACAATTTCGGTGTCAATTTCTTTTCAAATTGCGTCGTTGAGCTCACCTAGGCTTCTTTTGTAGCTGAAACACAAACTAAACTAATTTAGACCAAAAAGCGCATCGATTTATCAATAAAATATGGAAAGCATGCACAAGTATACGTATAAAATATGTACATTTAGACGTTTATCACATGGAGGTAGGGAGAATCACATCGGCTGGGAAAGGGGACGTTCCGCTACCTCATGACTCACCCTCTCAACCCTCTTCAATCCTAAGTAGTCTAACGCTATAGCAGTTGTCACACCTCCAAAGTATAACATAAATTGTTCTTAACCCTAGTATCACGGCTAAGGGAAAACAATAACAAGATGAAATTAAGATTAAAACTCAATTTTTTTCATCAATAATGCACAAATAATATTCACAACTTTTATTATTTTGATGGATTTGTATAGCTCCATGAGGAGCTAAACCCCCTCTGGGTATTCGAACTTGTAAGCCCTAGGATTATTATGTTTCTATGACATTGCTATTATGATTTTCCATTATTAATGAATAAAATTGAGTTTTAATCTTAATTGCATCTTGTTATTTTTTTCCCTTATCCGTGACACTAGGGTTGAGAACAATCTAGGTTATCCTTTGGAGGTGTGACAACTCCTATAGGGTTAGACTACTTAGGATTGAAGAGGGTTGAGAGGGTGAGTCGTGAGGTAGCGGAACATCCACTTTCCCCTCGGATGTGATTCTCCCTACCTCCACATGGTGCAAAAAAACATGACACATCCCTTGCTTTTTAACACGGCCATGTGAAATCCGGATTTCAGCATATTTAAACCGCGACTCAGAATTATAAAAGCCCGTTTGGAGACTATTTTTGTATCTTTTTGGCTTTCTTCTGGCCAACCGTCTAGAGAGGAGTGGCTAAGGTTTGGAGAGGAATTCATGGAGGTTTGGAGCGCGTCATCGGCGTCGACATCAACGTCCGACGGCCGCACAAGACCACGGCCACACCACACACAAGGGGGTTTTCGTATATGCATTCAATTTGTACTCCTTTTATTATTTTGATGGATTTGTATAGCTCCATGAGGAGCTAAACTCCTTGTGGGTATTCAGACTTGTAAACCCTAGGATTATTATGTTTCTTTGACATTGCTATTATGCTTTTCCATTATTGATAAATAAAATTGAGTTTTAATCTTAATTGCATCTTGTTATTTTTTTCCCTTAGCCGTGACACTAGGGTTGTGAACAACCTAAGTTATCCTTTGAAGGTGTGACAACTCCTATACGGTTAGACTACTTAGGTTTGAAGAGGGTTGAGAGTGTGAGTCGTGATGTATCGGAACATCCCCATTCCCCTCCGATGTGATTCTCCCTAGATGAAAACCCCCTTGTGTCTGGTGTGGTCGTGGTCTTGTGTGGCCGTCGGACGTAGATGTCGACGCCGATGACGTGCTCCAAGCCTCCATGAAGTCCTTTCCAAATCCTAGCCGCTCCTCTCTAGAAGTTAGGTCATAAGAGATCCAAAAAGATCCAAAAACAATCTCCAAAACGGGATTTTATAATGCTGAGTCGTGACTTTAAATCGGCTGAAATATGGATTTCACACGGCCGTGTAGAATTTTCACATGCCCATGTGAAGTTGTTGTTTTGCTGATTTTCGTAAGACAGTGAACAGTACTTGCTACAGTTTAACTGTTGTAACTTGTTACAGTGCTTCTACAGTGATTGTGCCAAAAACGCTCCCGAATTCATCGTTCTTCATCTAGGCCGTTGAATTGGGCACACAATCAACTGTAGACCGTGCCGATTGCTTCAAGTCTCCTTATTGGCGAAGTTCTCCTTGTTAACACGAGCTAGACTTATTGTGAATATGACTGCCTTTGTGCCCCTCCAAAGGAGGTTGGCACACACACACAAGTCTATGCTCATGCCTTGTTCTTTTCTTACTCCGAAAACTCCCCAACAATGGCGAACACGATCTAACTTTGTTCTTTTTCTCCAATTTATCTTCAGAACCCTACAATGCACAAAAATAAATAAATGTACACTTTTTAGTGATAAAATCTGATTAAATCAATGCTCATTGTAAGATAATAACACTTCACATTACTATAACACGAGCACTTATCAAACTCCCCTATACTTAAGCTTTTGCTTGTCCTCAAGCAAAAATAAAACATGAAAGTACTTGGGAAGAACAATTGAAAGTGCTCGGCCTTAGGTTCAACAAAAGTATGTAAAAGAAGCATTCTACAATTAAGGGAAAATCAAAACATTGCATAAGGTTGTCATTGCTCTATCTAAAAACTCGAATCAAAAGGACAACAACTCGAAAATGTATAAGTGTGTGTGAATTCACTCAAGAGAACCGAAAGCGTACTCCTCAAACTCTTGTTAAAAGTACTTATTTATGTACACAAAGTTGGGACGTAGTATCTTCACACAACCTCTAAGGTAGCCCTTTCCTAGGCGGGCGCCAAAGGTGGTTTCACATTTTCGAGGAGGTAGCTCTTTCTACCGGGGTAGTAGCTTTCACGCTTCCCATGAGATAGCTCTTTCTCTTATTAGGGCATAACTTGTATCCGACTTATGATAGTAGCTACATACTTCATAGGATGTAGCTCTTTCTACCCCAAATGCAAAGATAAAAGCTGAATAATATTCACAAGCTCACAAGTTTTTTTTTCAGCAATATAGAACTTAAAAACTTACTAAAACGATGCCAAACTAGTCCTTACAACTTCCACTTCGAGTTTCCAAAAGATTTCAAGAGTGAATAGTGCAATAAGAGATAATCGAGCAAAAATTCCCTAAAAATTCAAGTAAAACTAGAGCATGATAGGATACAATATTAAAAATTCTCCTAAACTCTAAGAATACAATTGTTGCAACTAAGTTGAACCGCCATAGGCTACATGAGCATAAGCAATTGAAAGCACAATTAAAGGTGTGTGCAAGCTGAACTCCCCCCCACACTTAAGATATACATTGTCCCCAATGTACGCATGTAAGCACAATAAAAAGTAAAGAATTGTAAAACAATTAGTGTGGAAGTAGGAAATTGAAACAATTAGTGTGGAGCTAGGTTCATTTAGAGTTAAGTTTCTATGTGTTGTGAAGCACACACAGTCCCATGACCGTGCCTATGACTATTCCTCAAATTTCTTACATCCAAGACCATCTGCGCACACACACACAAGGGATTCAGTAACGCTCAAGAAGTCCAAAATAAAGCTCGAGTATATAAAAATATGTAAATAAAATACAACTCAAGACAAAATAAAGCAACATAGAGATAAACTCAGAAGGAAGATCCTTTCTGAGTACTACAAGTCCAAAATATAAAAGAAAAGTACAACTGAAAATCAAAATAAAAATAAAACTACGACGCCTCAGCGTAGGTGTCCTGATCGAGAGCCTCTGGTATTGCTGAAGGCTCTAAAGGTGCTGGTGGATGTGCTGCTGCTGCTAGAGATGGTGGTGGGGTGGAGGCTTGAGACTGGGCCACAAAGGGGGATCACATGGATAGCTCTAGTAGTCGCTGTATAGTCTCGAGCCGTGCCATCCTCTCTGAATGCTGCATGGTCAGGGTAGCTCTCAGCTAGGCCACCTTAGTCTGTAAAACACCCACAGCGCTCTCGAGGCGCTCAAGTTGATCCTGGCCTCGGGAGGACGAAAACATGCGCACTGGAGATGGCTCAGGTGCTGTGGGTGGTACGTCAGTCTCGGGCGGTGCTGGAAGTAATTGCAAAATCGGTTACGATCCTCCTGTTGTCCCTGATTGGGGCCTGTTCATTATGTAGCATTGACCATATTTCTGGGCCATTCCCATCTGTCTCAACATCTCCAAGCTAATAGGAGAAGGTATGACTGTCTTCTCCATCCCTTTAACTGTCTCTCGAAGGCCCACCCCCTTGATAAGCCTCGTAATGTATGGTCCTAAAAAGATCGCTCCAAGCCTTGTATAAGTCTCGGGCTCACTCTGTACCATTGAGTGGAGGTAGAGGAGCTCCTACCGACTTAGGACTCCTGTACTATCATCCCGTCCGTTCACTGATCGACTTAGAATCCCGTCCGTTCCCTGTCTCATATTGCCCTTGCCCACATAACACTCTATAAGCTCCTTGAGCAGTCAAACTGCCGGGGTAATCGGTCTTGAGGCTCTCATATTCCTCTGTCTTAGTGAAGGCTTCGTCATATAAACCCATGTGAATGGAGAACTGTATCACTGACATGCTGTAATCATGTCCAAAAGCCCTGAACTGTATGGCGTCGACCCTTGTTAACTTTTGACGTGATTTGTCAAACTCAAAAGACTCAAGTACTTCCAAGGTAAGTGAACAGTTAGCTGGGTCTCTAATAGACAGTAAGTTCTTCCAAGTTCCCACTACTATAAGCTTCTCTATCTCATTCGCCATATCCTCACCCCACTCGGCTATCCTCAAACAGCTTAAATCAATGTATCTGGACTGACCGAATTTGAGCTTTGCCAACCTCTCGTATCTTATACGATGCTCCCTTGTAGCGAAGGCCAATTATTCTAACGAGTGTTCGAGAGGCCTCTTTCCACTCACCAGCTTCTGTTTTGGTGCCATTCCTGTATGAATAGTATAAATAAGTCAAATTATTGTTAAAAATTTACTCTACAGGAATCCACACGGCCGTGTGGATCGTCGGGGCGCTGTGGACACATGACCATGAGGTCAAAATATCTTGCAAAACACTCTTAATCACTCTGAAATTCTCAATAATCCTCTAAAATTGTAATTTCGCAAGTGGAACATATGCAAACGGCTCGATTAGACCCATAAAATAAGATTAACGAAATGAATGAAACAAAAGAGTTTTACCAATAATAATGAATCGAAAAAGATTTTACAATGCGGTTTGAAACTCTCCAAAAACAGCGAAAATGGTGACGAAATGGTCAGGGGTGTAGAGAGAGGTGTTCCTTAGAGCGTATAGAGAGTTAGAAGTGAAAGGGCAAAAGAAATATGAGCAAACATTTCGGCCCTAATTAATTATGCGTAACCACACAGCCGTGTGCCTATCCTGAGAAAGTTCACAGGGGATACCACACGGCCCTGTGTGCTCTCGGGAAAATTTGTGATTCTGCTGAAAGCCTTCACGTGGGCGTGTGCAAATTCCACACGCCCGTGTGCCCAAGAACATAAGCTCTATCACAAGGCACCGCACATGCCCCTGTGGCTTCTCTGGCTTGCCCTAGAGTTTCTAAGTGTTTCACATGGCCCTGTGCCTTTTACAACTCTTACACAGGGCAACCACACGCCCTGTGTATTCTCGGGAAGGAAGGGTATCTCTGCAGAATTTTCACACGGCCGTTTGGAATTTCCACATGGCCGTGTGCCTTAACACAGGGTCTCCGACAGGGGCAGCCACACACCCCTGTGGACTCTCGAGAAAGAGAGTTCAAGTTCTGCAGGATTTCACACGGCCGTGTGGAAATTCCACACGGCTGTGTGCCCCTTCTGAAGTTTTTCACAGGGGCGAGGTCACGCCCCTTTGTCTTCTCTGGTTCAGCCTTATTGGTTACACATGCCCGTGTGGAAATTCCACACGGCCGTGTGTTTTCTCTGGTTTACTTAGAAAATTTCACAGACTCTTAAAAAAAAGTCAGAAACATAGACACAATAATTAGAGCCAGTGAATACCATAAAAATACGACTAGAAACAATAGAAAATATACTTAACCGACTCAAATTTTGTTAATCATCATTCAGGCAAACGAAAATATCAACACTCCATAATAAAATCACAGCATATGCATTTAGAAATTAGGACACCAAAACTAAGACTCTTGTTCATTCTAAACTAAAACTAATGCCTAGAAACACTGTAAAAACTTAGGTTGCCTCCCAAGAAGTGCTTGTTTAAGGTCACTAAGCTTGACGTACCTGCCCTTACCTTACGGCTGTTTGAGAAAGAATACCACCTTATTGTCGGTAGCAACTTCGCCACCAAAGTATGGCTTCAACCGATGGCCATTCACCTTAAACTTACCCTTCTCCGAATGAGTGATCTCAATTGCCCCATGGGGTGATACTTGAGTAACTGTATATGGGCCATACCATCTAGATTTTAGTTTCCCGGGGAAAAGTCTCAATCGAGAATTGAAGAGTAACACTTGATCGCCCACTTTGAATTCTTTGTGTAGCTTGATGTGCTTTTCGTGCCACTTTCTGATCTTTTCTTTGTAAATTCTCGCATTCTCATATGGCTTCAACCTTCATTCATCTACTTCATTAAGATAAAGCAATCTTTGTCCACCGGCTATCTTTAAATCAAAATTCATTGCCTTGATTACCCAGTATGCTTTATGCTCGAGCTCCACCGGTAAATGACATGGCTTCCCATAGACCAAATTGTATGGAGTAGTTCCGATAGGAATCTTGTATGCAGTTCGATGGGCCCAGAGTATATCATCCAAACGCTCAGATCAATCTCGCTTCCCTTGCTCTACAGATTTTGTCAAGATCCTCTTGAGCTCTCATTGGTTACCTCACCTTGGCCACTAGTTTGAGGATGGTACGGAGTAGCAAGGTGATGACGTACCCCATACCTCTTCAACACTTTTTCCAGTTGGTAGTTGCAAAAATGAGTTCGTTGATCACTAATGATCACTCGCAGGGCTCCAAACCGAGTAAACAACCTCTTCAAGAATTTTACCACCATTCTAGCATCATTAGTCGGTAGTGCCTGAGCTTCAACCCATTTAGATATACAATCAACCGCCACTAGTATGTACTGGTTCCCATTGCTCTTTGGAAATGGCCCCATAAAGTCGATACCCCAAACATCGAATACTTCGTAGAATTGCATCGGGTTCTGAGCCATCTCGTCTCGCCGAGATAGATTTTCTACTCTTTGACAACTATCACATCAAAGATCAAATTGGTGTGCATCTTGGAAGAGGGTCGGCCAATAAAACCTCGCAGCCATGATCATTTCTGTGGTCCTCCCTGATGCATAATGGCCCCAACTAGTCCTGAATGACAATGAGCAAGGATATCCCATCCTTCCTCCCGCGATACACATCTCCGAACTACATGGTCTGCACAGATGCGGAAGAGGAACGGATCATCCTAAAAATAGTTCTTCAAATTGCTAAAGAATTTCTTCTTTTATTGGAATGTGAGCCCTTGTTTTAGGACCTTCCTTGATAAGTAATTGGCAAAATCGACAAACCATGGAGTATCACCTGATGATGCTGAGTTCTGGATTGAATACAAGTGTTCCTCTGGGAAGGAATCATTGATCTCCTTGCTCGATGGTTCTTGACCAATGCTATCCTCTAACCGAGATAAATGATCTGCCACCACATTTTCAGTTCCTTCTTGTCCTTTATCTCCATGTCAAACTCCTGTAAGAGTAATATCCAATGGATCAATCTTGGTTTTGCATCAGCCTTATTCATGAGGTAACGGAGAACTGAATGGTCTGTAAAGACAATGACTCTCGATAGGATGAGATATGGTCTGAATTTATCGAGGGCGAACACAACCACTAATAACTCCTTCTCTGTAGTAGTATAATTCTTTTGCGCACCTGTGAGAGTCTTACTGGCATAATAAATAGGTTGGAACTGCTTGCCCTTCCTCTGCCCTAAAACTGCTCTGATAGCATAGTCACTTGCATCACACATGAGCTCGAACGGTTCATTCCAATTCAGTGTGATCAAAATTAGAGTTTGAACTAGTTTTTCTTTTAGCACATTAAAATCTACTGTACATTCTTCCCCAAAATCAAACAGAGCATCTTTTTCAAGGAGCTTAGTCAATGGTTGTGTGATTTTCGAAAAATCCTTAATGAACCGGCTGTAGAAACCTGCATGCCCCAAGAAACTATGAATTCCTTTAATATTTGTTGGTAGAGGGAGTTTATCTATGACTTCAATTTTCGCCTTGTCCATCTCCATACCCATCCGAGAGATCTTGTGCCCTAGAACAATGCCTTCCTGAACCATGAAGTGGCACTTTTCCCAATTTAGCATAAGGTTTGTCTCCTCACATCTCATCAGCACTCTCTCCAAATTCTTCAAACATATGTCAAAGGAGTTACCAAACACAGAAAAATCATCCATGAACACCTCTATTATGTCCTCCAAAAGGTCATCAAAAATAGCCGTCATACAACGTTGGAATGTAGTGGATGCGTTGCACAGTCCAAACGGCATCCATCTATATGCAAAAGTCCTGTAGGGACAAGTAAATGTTCTCTTTTTTTGATCTTCCAGAGCTATCGGAATCTAGAAATATCCTGACATACCATCGAGGATGCAGTAAAACTGATAACTTCTTGAGAGGAACAACGAGGGTTTGGAGAGCACTTCATGGAGGTTTAAAGCTCGTCATCGGCGTCGACATCAACGTCCGACGGCGGCACACGACCACGACCACATCGCAGACAAGGGGGTTTTCATCTATGCATTCAATTTGTGTTCTTATTATTGCTTTGATGGATTTGTATAGCTCCATAAGGAGCTAAACCTTTTGTGGGTATTCGGATTTGTGAACCCTAGGACTATTATGCTTCTTTGACATTGTGGTTGAATCGCGCTTGAATCACTCACCCGCAAGTGCACGGGGTCGCCAAGTAATACCCCTCGCGTGAACACGAGGGGGTCGTATCCCCAAGGGCCCGAGAAGCTATTCTTACTTCCTTATCACAATGTTGTTTGACCTAATCAATCACTTGGAAGAAGAACTACCAAAAACCTACTAAAACAAAGAGCATGCATATAGCAAGTATAAATACGGAGGGGAAAAATCAAGGTGAGGGAATAGCCACGGATGAGGATTCCCTCGGGGGCTACTAAAGTGCTAAGGATGCCCTAACTAGCATGCACGTGGGTGGTTTGGACCGGAAAACCCTAGATTAGACTAACCCGATGGTCACGGCGTTGGTCCCTAATCCAATACAAGTATTGGAATACGGAATTGCTTCCGCCCAAATCCTTGTACGATTGCAAAGGGTTTAGTGGATTTCCCCAAGCTAGGGTTGAAACACAATCAAGGACAACCCTAACAATTGGAGGGGTACAAATACCCGATGGTCACGGCGTATTCGTACATGTATTCCCTTCCAAGCTTGGTGAGCCTAATACTAGGGCAATGGTCATGCAACCCAGCATTGTCTAGGAATTGACATATAGAGTTCTCATACATATCAAGGCATTCAAGAACCACCAAACAAGGATCACAAACCAAACCAAGTACATAAACTAAAGAATAGCATCCAAAATACACAAGTTCACCCCCAAGGTTCACCTACATCCGGTGACCTTGGGGTTAGTTGGTCATGATCACAAAGTAAGCGAGCAAGTACATAAAAACAACCAAAAGCATAATGAAACACCCCCTGAAAAGATCAAGGCCGAATGACGCTTCCAAAGACGCCACCCAAGGAGTGGCTTCCTTTGTCAAACTTCCTCTCAAATGCAAATCGAAGGCGTGGATTCGTCGTCTCGTGCTCTTCCCGTCGTCCTCTCCTCAAGAAATGCCTCCAAAAGCCGGCCTCAAGCTCCCAAAGAAGATGGTGAAGTGTAGCTTCTCTCAAGACCTAGCCTCTCCCCATCCAAATGAACTCAAAACACTTAGAAACCTTTTCCAGTGGGTTATACGGCCCCCTATGCGGCCCCGCATGGGGGCCGAGAAAATTCCCGAGATCGCGTACAATAAATTGCTACAGTAGAATTGCTACAGTACCGCCCCCGCTCAGAAATAGTGTTTTCGTCGCCGATTTCTTCTCAAATTCTATCAACGAGCTCGAAGGGGTCACATCAGTACCTGTAACACAAAAGAAACCAATTCAGACCAAAAACGGGTGTCAACTCATAGAAAAATACGTAATACATACACCCGAATACATGGAAAATACGTATGTTTAGGCGTTTATCAAACATCCCCATACCTAAGCATTTGCTTGTCCCCAAGCAAACACACATGAAGAACAGGGGCACGATGATAAATGACTAAACATACGACCTCAAGCTCAACTGGTAAGTACTCCACTAGCACAGGTGAAAAGAAATCTAGAAAATGAGCTGTACAGTGAGTGATCGAGTAATGGTAGCCCTGTTTTATTCAAAGTGCTTCCGTGAGTGTGTGCTGGCTCCCAACCTTAACCTCCACACCCTGGATTACCCCAGGGGTCCATTCACCCCACATATGGTGAGAGTGGTATTAGGCAGTTAAAGACCTCTTCAATACTCAGTTAAAAGTCTTTCGAGTTCCTAAATAATACTCTAGCACTTAAGCGACTGTGTAACAAGTTCCAGGGGACGCAATAGAGATACTTATTTACCTATTCACAAATATACAATATATATATATATATATATATATATATATATATATATATATATATATATATATATATATATATATATATATATATATATATATATATATTTTTTTTTTTTTTTGAGTCCAGCTAACATAGACTGCACAAGAAATCTTTCAGAAGGATGCACATGCTGATTAGGCACAAGAGCCACCCAACCTACTCAATTACAGCCTACATAGACGCATTCATACTGTGCCAGCAGAGGAATACTGTCATAGACTCCACTTTTTTTTTTTTCGACTGTACACACTGTATCTCAGTCCCTTGGAAACCTGTCACACAAGTTCACTTAAGGCTACAGAAAACAAAAAAGGAACTCAAAAGCTCTTAAAAGAATATTGAAGAAAGAATTTAACAGTCCAATACCAAAATCATCATAATGGGTTGGTTAGAGTGTACAAGGTAGGAGCAATCATGATAGAGCATGAAAAAGCACTAAAAATAAAACAGGGCATCATTCAAGCACAGTATAAGAATACAGCTCATTTCTATCATTCTTTTAAGCTAGGAAGTGCTAAACATTAAAATCATGGCTGTCATCGGTATTCATGCATGCAAAACTAGTAAAGTACCCCATCCCCACACCTAAAGTTGTACATTGCCCTCAATGTACATAAATTAGCAGAGTAAGGTGCGAGACATGCCATAAAAGTAAAGGAATGAGGTAAAGAAACTTCTCCAAATGGTTGATGAAAGGAACATCCAAATATGCATGAACTGGGGAAAGCTGAGGGGTGCAAGGGCGTGGAGCTTCTACAGTGATCAATCCTGAAAATAGAGAGAAAGCAAATCACACCCCAAGAAACAAATAGAGAGCAGGACAAGTAAGCACGAATCAAAAACGGGAAAGTGCAGTTTAGGAGGGTGAGGACCCTCACTAACTGAAAAGTACAACAATACAAACCAACAAGTCTAGAAATAAAAACCAGTACAAACAACAGAAAATACTAAAGTGGTGCTGCGAGTCTAGAGATCTAGAGGGAGTGATGGCGCAAAGCACATGGTAGCTGTGGAGGAGGTGCCGACAGAAGATGAAGCACCGTGCCAAACCTCCTCTTCGACAAGAAAGCAAATCTTGTCTTGTGGGCATCGTTCTTGAATGTAGGCTCGCAAACGGGTGGTGGAGAGCTTCTCCAAACTCGCTTAGAAGCCACATGTTTGATCGTCATCCCTACAAAACAAGAGAACCATCATCAAGCCAAAAAAACTTAAGAAAATTAGTTAATGAAGAACAAAGGCTGATTTTTGGCTAGTGCTACAGTAATTTCGGGAAAATTTGGTAGAGTTTCTTCTTGTAAAAGTGACAATCTAGATGTACAAAGCTTGGAATTCAAGAAAAATAAGTACAAGAAGCATTCACCATGTAAAACATCATGTTTTCCCACCATTTCAACCATCAAAATCCAAAGAATGGGTGATAAGAACACAAACCTTGAACTAGGGCACCAATGAGAAGATGAAGTGAAAATCGGCTTAAACCTTGATAAAACTTTGAAAATCTTCCAAAAATATGCTAGCTAGGATGAAGAGAGTGTTTGGATGCAAAAAGAATGAAGAAAAATGGTGGAGAGATGAAGGAGAAAAGAGAAGAAGTTTGATGAAAATTGAGTGAATAGTGAGGGGGTGGAGTGAAGGAGGTAGAAGAAGAAATCGGGTGACCATGCGGCCCCCTATGCGGCCGCATGGTTACCCGCATGGCTGTCGGGATAAATCGTGCGGCCTGCTATGTGGCCGCATAGCAGGCCGCATTCCTCTCTGGAAAATTCATGCGGCCTGCTATGCGGCCGCATAGCAGGCCGCATACCTCTCTGGAAAAGGTATGCGGCCCCTTGTGCGGCCGCATGACAGGCCGCACAAGGCCCAGGAATTTTTTCAGCTCCGAACACTCTCAAATTAAACAATGAACTCAACCTAGCACTCAAAAATCACATGAAAACAAAGCCGAAAACACTCAAAAATCATTGAAAACATGGAGAATGAGGCACCAACACTCAAGGAAAAATACAAAGATCATGAAATCTATGGTGCAACAAGATGAAATAAATTACGGAATTCGACTAAACAACAACCACAAGCACAAAAATCAACAAGACTCAAACTCATAAGCACCACACAAAAATACGAAAAAAAACTAAACACAACCGCAAAGAATAAAAAGAAAGAATGATTGCAATGAATTGAAAGACTTGGGTTGCCTCCCAAGAAGTGTTTTTTTAATGTCTTTAGCTCGACATGACTTACCTCAATTCAAGGTGGGACAAAGGGGTGAGAAATACCTCCAATTTTCGATGAAGAATTGTTACCCGGAAAGTTCAATGAGAGGCACGAAAAAATCTTGAATTTCCCCCGGTCATCGAAGAACAAATGGTCAACCTCCTCGTGTGACATTGTAGAAACATTCACCCCCCGCTTTTGCTTCTCTTTTTTCTTCCTCCACAACTTTTTCAAGGTTCTCTTCTCATTGGAATGTGGTGAAGATTTAACCTCTACTCGTGCTAGTTGTTGCAATGGTGGAGGGGGAGGCTCATCATCCGCAACATCATCCCCGAGATCTTCAAAGTACTCCTCCAATGGGTTCAAAGCGAGGACTTCCTGCACACAGTCGGAGATAATCACATTAGCTGTATCCGTGAAATAAAGAGTATCATCGTGATCAAGTGTACGTTTCATAGCTTCGGGGAGGGTGAAGAACACTTGTTCATCTCCGACCCTCAACGTCATTTTTCCTCCTTTTACATCAATTAGTGCGCCGGCGGTGTTAAGAAATGGACGACCAAGGATCAACGGAACCTCCACATCGTCATCCACATCCAGAATTACAAAATCAACTGGGATGATCAACTTATCTACCTGAACTTGAACATCTTCAACAATCCCCCGGGGTCTTCGCACTGAACGATCCGCAAGTTGCAAAGTCATTCGAGTGGGTCTCAAATTGTCTAACCCCAACCTCAAGAACAAGTTATACGGCATAACATTTATGCTAGCTCCCGAGTCAGCCAAGGCACTTTCTTGCACTCCATCCCCGATCACACAAGGGATGATGAAACTACCCGGATCATTGAGTTTCTTAGGTAATTTCTTTTAGATAATGGCTGAACAATTTCCAGATAGAGTCACCGTCTCCAAGTCTTCAAGCTTCCTCTTATTGGTAAGGAGGTCCTTAATGAATTTAGCGTATTTCGGCATTTGTGAAAGTGCCTCCACCAAGGGAATGTTTATGTGAAGCTGCTTGAAGATGTTCAAGAATTTCTTGAATTGAGCGTCCTCTTTATCTTGTTTGAGCCTAGAAGGATATGGTACCACAGGTTTATACTCGGGCTCCCTCGTAGTTGAAGAACTCGGAACATTTCCCTTGTGCTTCCCCTCAATCTCCTCAGTTACCTCATCACTTGGCTTAGGGTCTTCCCGGTCGGCTACCCTATCGTTGGAGGCACTTGGACCATCCCCGGTCCTTACCTCCAACTGCTTTCCACTCCTTAGTGTCACTGCCTTTAAGTGTTCCCTCGGGTTGCACTCAGTGTTGCTCGGCATGCTACCCAAGAGGCGATCTGACTGTGCCCTAGCAAGTTGTCCCACCTGGGTCTCGAGAGACTGAATGGAGGCTTGGACATTCCTCAGTACAGTACCAAATTCATCCAATCTTTTGTCCACATTCTGGAACTTGGCCTCCGTAGTGATCATGAATCGTGCCAATACATCCTCAGTCGAGTATTTCTTTTCTTGGACCTGCTGGGGTTGAAATTGGATGCCCTGGGGTAGTGGAGGTCTCTGCTGAGACTGTCCTTGGTTCCAAGACATGTTTGGGGGATTCCTCCACCCCGAGTTGTAGCTATTGCCGTATTGATTTCCCGGTCCTCGAGGACCTCCACCAACATAATCCACTGATTCCACGGGTGCAGAAGGAGCAATAAATATGGGGCACTGCGAAGTTGCATGCCCAGCACCGCAAGTATCACAGGACAACACTGCCTTAGGGGTAGAACTGGACCCCAACATGAACTGCTCAAATTTTTGTGTCAATGCACTGACTGCCGCGTTGTTATCGGTGACATTCTTCGATAAAGCCTCAACCTTTGCAGTCAATGCAGTGGTCTCATTCACCTCGAACAGGCCGGCAACCTTTGGTCCCTTCTGCGGAGTGCTCCAGTGGCACTCATTGCTCGCCATGCTTTCAATTAAGGTCTCAGCTTCTTCGGGCAATTTGTTACTCAGGGATCCACCTGCAGTAGCATCAATCAGTTGCCTTGCTGAATAATTTAACCCGTTGCAGAACATCTGTACTCTCATCCAAGACTGGAATCCATGGTGAGGACACCTGCGCAGCAAATCCTTGAATCTTTCATGGGCCTCAAACAGTGTCTTAGAATCTTCCTGGCGAAAAGATGATATCTCCGGTCTCAGTCTCGCAGCCTTACTCGGTGGGAAATATCGGGCCAAGAATTTCTCAACCATTTCCTTCCAAGTGGCGATGGACCCGGGGGCCAAGGAAGTGAGCCATCTGTATGTTGCTCCCCTCAAACTGAATGGAAACAGTCGTAATCTGATAGCATCATCTGACACCGAATTGATCTTGAATGTAGAGCAAATCTGCAAGAAGCGGGATAGGTGGGCATGTGGGTCTTCATCAGCTAGCCCATCAAACTGAACCGAATTTTGTATCATTCCAATTGTGCTTGCCTTGATTTCGAAATTATTAGCCGGCACAGCGGGCGCATGCACACTAAACTCAGTTCCGGTGAATTGCGGTCTCTCATAGTCCAACAAAGTCCTCCTAGGTTCGGCAATGACTGAGGGTTCACTTGATTCCACTCTAACCTCTTGTTGTCTTGAGTTCTCAGCTACCTCTTTCAATCTCTGATGCAATGTTCTTTCAATTTCATCGTCGGGCTCAATCAAATTGGCTTGACTCGCTCTTGTCATAAGATACATGCCTTGCAAAAAGTTGAGTCAAGAATTAGAAATGAAGGAGAGACAAGAAAATAAAATGCAAGCAAAGAAATGACGGAATATATACAAGAATGGTAAAACAAACAAAATGAAATGATCAAATCAACACGTTATAAGTTTTCCGAATATTCCTCGTGGGTCCCCGCCAGCGGCGCCAAAAACTTGGTTGAATAGCGCTTGAATCGCTCACCCGCAAGTGCACGGGGTCGCCAAGTAATACCCCTCGCGCGAACACGAGGGGGTCGTATCCCCAAGGGCCCGAGAAGCTATTCTTACTTCCTTATCACAATGTTGTTTGACCTAATCAATCACTTGGAAGAAGAACTACCAAAAACCTACTAAAACAAAGAGCATGCATATAGCAAGTATAAATACGGAGGGGAAAAATCAAGGTGAGGGAATAGCCACGGATGAGGATTCCCTCGGGGGCTACTAAAGTGCTAAGGATGCCCTAACTAGCATGCACGTGGGTGGTTTGGACCGGGAAACCCTAGATTAGACGAACCCGATGGTCACGGCGTTGGTCCCTAATCCAATACAAGTATTGGAATACGGAATTGCTTCCGCCCAAATCCTTGTACAATTGCAAAGGGTTTAGTGGATTTCCCCAAGCTAGGGTTGAAACACAATCAAGGACAACCCTAACAATTGGAGGGGTACAAATACCCGATGGTCACGGCGTATTCGTACATGTATTCCCTTCCAAGCTTGGTGAGCCTAATACTAGGGCAATGGTCATGCAACCCAGCATTGTCTAGGAATTGACATATGGAGTTCTCATACATATCAAGGCATTCAAGAACCACCAAACAAGGATCACAAACCAAACCAAGTACATAAACTAAAGAGTAGCATCCAAAATACACAAGTTCACCCCCAAGGTTCACCTACATCCGGTGACCTTGGGGTTAGTTGTTCATGATCACAAAGTAAGCGAGCAAGTACATAAAAACAACCAAAAGCATAATGAAAACACCCCCTAAAAAGATCAAGACCGAATGACGCTTCCAAAGACACCACCCAAGGAGTGGCTTCCTTTGTCAAACTTCCTCTCAAATGCAAATCGAAGGCGTGGATTCGTCGTCTCGTGCTCTTCCCGTCGTCCTCTCCTCAAGAAATGCCTCCAAAAGCCGGCCTCAAGCTCCCAAAGAAGATGGTGAAGTGTAGCTTCTCTCAAGACCTAGCCTCTCCCCATCCAAATGAACTCAAAACCCTTAAAAACCTTTTCCAGTGGGTTATGCGGCCCCCTATGCGGCCCCGCATGCGGGGAGAGAAAATTCCCGAGAAAATCTTGAAATCGCGTAAGTTGCTACAGTGTCGCTACAGTAACTGCTACAATAGAACTGCTGCAGTACCGTCTGCAGCCTCTACAGTGCCCCGCATGACAGCACGCATGAACCTCCAGACTTAGCCATTTCGCCAAAGGGCTCGTGCTACAGTATTTGCTACAGTACCGCCCCCGCTCAGAAATAGTGTTTTCGCCGCCGATTTCTTCTCAAATTCTATCAACGAGCTCGAAGGGGTCACATCAGTACCTGTAACACAAAAGAAACCAATTCAGACCAAAAACGTGTGTCAACTCATAGAAAAATACGTAATACATACACCCGAATACATGGAAAATACGTATGTTTAGGCGTTTATCACATTGCTATTATGCTTTTCCATTATTGATGAATAAAGTGAGTTTCAATCTTGATTTATTTTGTTATTTTTTTCCCTTAGCTGTGACACTAGGGTTGAAAACAATTTAGGTAATCCTTTGGAGGTGTGACAACTCCTATAGGGTTAGACTACTTAGGATCGAAGAGGGTTGAGAAGGTGAGTCGTGAGGTAGCGGAATGTCCCCTTTCCCCTCCGATGTGATAGAGTGAAGTGCTAGGAGATAAATGATGAGTGCTATCCCGCAAGTGCACGGGTCGTCAAGTAATACCCTGTGCGTGACACAAGGGTCGTATTCCCTGGGGCCCGAGAAGCTACCCTTACTTCCCTTTTACAATGTTGTTTGACCGATACAACTCAAGATTGTGAATATAATGCAAAGAAGCTAGATAAGTAAATAACCAAAGCTAACATACGAGGGCAAGATAAGGGATAAAATAGGGCTAGGAGTAGTCACGGATGAGGATTCCCTTAGGGGTTACTAAAGTGAGTAGGATGCTTGAACTAACATGCAAGTGGCTAATTGGACTGAGAAAACGCTAGACTAGGCCAACCCGATGGTCACGGAAGTGGGTCCCTAATCCGGTACGGGTATTGGATACGGTACGTATACCGCCCAAGATTACCCCTACGATTGCAAAGGGTGAAGTGGTTTTCTCAAACTAAGGTTACAATACAAAGAGTACTAAACCCTAGGAGTGGAGGGGTACAAATACCCGATGGTCACGGCGTATTTATATGTATTTCCCTTCCAAGTTTGGTGAGTCTAACACTAGGGCAATGGTCATGCAACCTAGCATTTCCCAAGTCTTTTGATACATAGAGTTCTCATACATACCAAGCATGTAAAACACCAAGCAATGGATCACAAACAAGCCACAAACAATAAATAGAACAAAATCATCCAGAACATCACAAGTTCACCCCCAAGGTTCACCTACATCCGGTGACCTTGGGGTTTATGTGCTCATGTTCACTAAATGCAACAATAAATGCATGGAAATAACCAACAAAGGCATGAGAAGAACTCCCTCAAAGGATGAAGGCTGGAGAAGTTCCAAAGACGCCACTCCAAGGGGTGGCTTCCCTAGTCTTCAACCTCCAAATGTAAGCCCTAGGATGTAGAATCTTCCCAAAACCTTGCTCTCCTCGCCAAATCCTTGCCTAGATCGCCCTCCAAGAGCTTCTTCTTCCCCAATTCGAAGGTGGTGGTGAGAGGCCCTAAGAAGAAAACTCAAAATGCCCTTGAAAACCCAAGCCAAAGTCCTTTAAAAGTTGAGTTCGGGCAAGCTCACGTGTGGCCTCACGGTCCATATACGGCCCGTGAGGGAGCCTGTAATACGGGCTACAAGAAACCGCAAAGTTGTTATTTGCACAGTAAACTGCTACAGTAAACTGCCACAGCATGCTGCTACAGTACTTCTCACGATGACCTCACGGCCGTGAGCCTGCCCTTGAGGGTTTCCATACTTCATTCTCCTTCCAATTCTTCGCGCTTCGGGCAGCTACAGTAATGCTACATTTCGGTGCAGATTTCCTCTCAAATCACGTCGTTAGGGTCACCAAAGCATATAATGTACGTGAAACACGAAATAAAACAATTTAGACCACAAAAGGGCATCGAATCATCAACAAAATATGAAAAAGCATGCGCAAGTATACGTATAAAATATGTACATTTAGACGTTTATCAATAAACTACCTTGGGGCTTAGTTGCGTGAGCAACAGAGTGAAGGGTTGTAGCAAATCTTAGCATTGGGGCTTAATCTAGACTAGGGTTCTTTCACCTGGACCAAAGGGTTTGAACTACATATAGGAACCGGGTTTATCACTAGGAATCCCTAGAACCTAAAGCAATTCCACATAGTGTGAGGCGTAAGAAGACAAACTCCCCTAGGGCTTAGTTGACTGGTCAACGAGAGTCAAGGGTCGTAGTGAAACATAATGCCGGGGCATAGTGTTGGGATTAGTCACGGTTGACCTTAGATTTGGGATCGTGTGTTTAAGGATCTCCTCGACTCAATTAACATCAATAGGGGTAGCTTGTCCGGTATCCATCTTCTCTCATTGCTTGTCCTACTCTTCTACTCTTACTTGCATTCTCTCATCTTCCACACTTCTCTTTTAATTCTTGCTTTTACCAATTATTCTCACACTCACTCACTGATTTCCTTTCGCACATTGCGTTAGCTAAATAGTGAATACTTATATCTCAAATCCCTATTCCCTTTGGATACGACTAACCACTCACCAGGGTATTTTATTACTTTGACAACCCGTGTACTTTCGGGCTCCTGTCACTCATGCAACGAGATTCGATGTCGATCCTAAGAACTCGCTCCAATCCTCCACAAAGTCCTCTTCAAACCCTAGCCGTGACCCCCCAGAAGATGTGGAAAATGATCCTCTAAGGGGTCCAAAAATGTCCTTTAAATAGTGCTGAGTCGCGGTTGTAAATCAATTGAAATCGGGCATCCACATGGCCGTGTGGATTCTCTGGAATTGGTTTTATTGTGCACAGTAAATAGCAAACTATTACAGTAACTACTGTAGTACTCGCGCATCAAATGTTCCGGATTTCATCGTTCTTCATCGAGGCTATTGAATTGGGCACACAATCAGCGGTAGGTCATGTCGATTGCTTCATTTCTTTTCATTGACGAAGTTCTCCAATGTTACACGGGTTAGACTTTTGTGATTGTGACTACCTTTGTACCCCTCCAAAGGAGGTTGGCACACACCCACAAGTCTATACTCGTGCCTTGTTCCTTGCTTGGTCTAAGAACTCCTCAACAATGGTGAACATGACCTAACTTTCATCTTCCTTGACTAAATTTACTCCACAACCCTACAATGAGCAAAAGAACACAAATGCACACTAATTAATGATGAAATATGAGAAACGTAATGCTCAATATAAGACAATAGCACTTAGTATTACTATAACATGATCACTTATCAATAACTAATATGAAGTATTCTTTTCTTACATTGAGCATTACTTTTCCAAGGTTTTATTATTAATTCTTGTATATTTGTGATCTTTTGTGCATGTAGGGTTATGGAGACGAGATTAAGAGAAATGAGCAAAATTAGGTCATTTCTGTGATGGTTGAGGAGTTTCTTGAACCAAGCAAGGATCAAGGCATGGGTTGTAGATTTGTGGGTGTGTGCCAACCTCCAATGTGCTGAAATTATTCCATAATTTGGAGGGGCACATAGGCAGTCACACTCATAAAATCTAACTCATGTAACATTGAAGAACTTCATCAATACAGGGAAAAGAAGAAACGACATGATCTACCGCATGGTTGTGTGCCCAACCTAGCGGCCTCAATGAAGAAATGAAGTTGGGAGCAATTTTGGTGCCAGTACTGCAGTAGGTTACTGTAGTAAAATGATTTAGTAATTACTGTGGCATTTACTATTCACAGCACAAGGAAAATCGAATTTCCAAAAAATCCACACGGGCGTGTGGAAATTCCACACGGCATTGTGGATGCCTGATTTCAGTCCTTTAAATACCACGACTTCAAATTTATTTGGGGACTTTTGACCAATCTTTCCAAACTTCAGAAGAGCTTGCGGTTAGGGTTTGGAGTGGATTTTAGAAGAATTTTGGAGCAAGCCTACGGTATCGGCATCGATGCCCTTTGGAAGATAGCTATTGGCGGAGCTTTCGTCGACATTAATTCGGCAAGGTGTGCCCTAGGCTTGACATATGATTCGTTGGAGAAGAAGAAGCGGCTTCACAAGACCATCAACACGAGCCACAAGGGGGTTTTATTCATGTTTTATATGCTTACTAACATAAACACTTTGTTGTTTTTGTATAGCTCCATCGAGAGATAAATCCCTATTGGCTATTCGGATTTATAAACCTTAGGATGACATTGTTTTTATAACTTTTATTATGCTTTCTTAATTGATGCTTTTAATTGAGTTCAAATCTTGAATGTCAATTGCATTGATTTTCTCTTAGACATGACACTAGAGTTGAGAGTCATCTAGGTTATCCTCCGAAGGTGTGACAACTGCTATTAGATTAGACTACACAAGATTGGCGAGAGTTGAGAGGGTGAGTCGAGAGGTAGCGGAATGTTCCCTTTCCTTTCCGATGTGATTTATCCTTTCTCCACATTTGAAAAGTTCTTTCCGGTCAAAATTGAGCGAAGTACTAAGAGATGAACTCCCCTAGGCTTAGTTGCGTGAGCAACAGTGTGAAGAAATGCAGTAATTCTTAGTGCTGGGGCTTAATTGAAAGTAGGGTTCTTTCGCCTGAACCAAAAGGTTAAAGCTATACATAGGAACAGGGTTTATCACTTGGAATCTATAGAACCCCAAGCAGTCCAACACAGTGTGAGGCGTCGAGAGCATTCTCACCGCCAACGCATATTGTATAGGACTAGTCATGTATGACCTTAGGTTTGGAACCGTGTGCTTTAATATATCAACGACTCATTAAAACATCAATTAGTGAGTAAAACTAGCCTTGTACTTAAAACAATAGTCCTAGGAGGAGCATTTTCCGAGTGCCCCAATTTACAATCGATTACCTCTCTTATCGTTATTGCTCTTCCTACGTTCTTTTATTTTCTTTTGCGTATACACAGATTTCTCCCACCATCAATTTTCCTTCATAGATAAATAGTGATAACTCTTGTATTTAAGCCATATTCCACGTGGATATGACTACCCACTCACTAAGGTAATTTATTACTACGACGACCCGTGCACTTGCGGAGCACTCTCGCAAGGGATGTCTCACCTCGGCGCATCACTTGGAATCACATGAGTTAGCACGACGGCATCAGCGATTCTGTTGGAGCGCTCTCCTTTGATCGAGTGATCGAGCGGCGGCACCGGCGGGGCCTCTAAGTCGACAGTGGCATCCCGGCCCGGCGCCCCTGCCGCATCACTTGGTATCACATGAAACCCCCTCGGGCCATGTTTCGTTGGGTTTGTAAGGCGGGATCACCAATTCCGTCAGAGCGTCCTCATGTAATTGTGTGATCTAGTGGCAGCGCAGGCTGCTCCTCTTGGTCGATGACGGCATCTCGGCTCGGCACCCCTGCCACATCACTCCTCATTACATGAAACCCCCTTTGGCCAAGTTTTATCGAGTTTGCACGGCGGGATCACCGATTCAGTCGGAGCGCGCTTGTGCGATCAAGTGATGGGGCTGCGGCGCCGGCGGGGCGCCCTGGTTTAGCTACGAACTCCCCAAAATTTGGGCGAAAGATAGGCCAAAAGTCCCCCAAAATGATTCACATTGCGGCATTTATAGGGATGAAATCAGGCATCCACATGCCCGTGTGGAATTTCCACACTCCTATGTGGATTTTCGGCGTGTAGTGAATAGTAACTACTACAATAAATTGCTACAATGCTTACTACAACAAACTACTATAGTACTCGACCCAAAGTTGCTCCCGACTTCATTTTCTTCATCGCGGCAACTAGGTTGGGTACACAACCACTTGGTAGATCATGCCATTTCTTTTTTTCAAAGCATTAATGAAGTTCTTCAACATTACACGAGTTAGACTTTATGATTGTGACTATCTTTGTGCCCTTCCAAATTGTTGAATAATTTGACCACATTGGAGGTTGGCACACACCCACAAGTCTACAACCCATACCTTGATCATTGCTTGGTTCAAGAAACTCCTCACAATCGTGGACATGACTCACTTTTTGCTCTTTTCCCTGAAACTCTTCTCCAAAACCCTGCATGCATAAAAGAACATAGATACACTTGAATTAATGATAAAACCAGAGAAAAGTGATGCTCAATGTAAGAAAAGAATACTTTGTATTATTTATACATGAGCACTTATCAAACATCATCTCAAGGCATCCATTCACACAACCAAAAAGAAGATACAAGAAAAACAAGAACTAACACATCAAAGAACTACAAAGACAATGATAGTGGAGCAAAACATAATCCAATCAAGTCTTTGTTCATTCAATATCATGATGTCCAAGTCTTTGTCATCAAAGTGTTGCTAACTGATAACAAAAATGATACGAGAGCAGGGCAAACAGAAGAAAATCAAGGGCATCTCACGATGGGGTGTCAAAGCATTCAAGAATGCTACAGTAACTCCCAAAAACGTTTTGCAAGAACTTCTCTTAAACATGGAGCATAAAAATTTTTACAAAGCTTGAAAATTGTTCCAAAAACCCATAAAAACAGCAAACAACCAATCTCCCACAACATTTCCATCCATTCAACTTTAAAAATGGGAGAAAGGAAGAAGAAAGAAGCATGCTAAAAAACTAAGGTTTAAAGAGAGATACCTTGGTGAATCGATGAAGATAATGGAAAACACCCAATAAATCATGAAAATTAAGTCGTTGGAAGTAGTATAATCATGTAGAGGAAGAAAAATGAAGAAAAACAGTGAAATAATGAGGGAAAACAGATGCGAAATGAGAAAGATATGATGAAAACGGTGGAGAGGTACCAAACTTAAAGTGCAGCCCGAGAATCCTTACGGGAAAGCTGGCAACCTTGCGGCCGTTAGGATGCCCACAAGACCTTGAAATTTCAGTCGATACACATTTTCTCCCTTGCAACTTAAGCATAATCAATGCATCAATGGTTTCAACATAAACTCATACAAGAATTTACATTTGAATTGCATAATCAAAGGATAAAACCTATAAATTCAAGGACAAGCATGGATTCAACTCAAACAACAAACAAACATTCTAACATTCTAATGACAACAAGCAAGAAGCAAAAACAACAACACAATAGCAACACAAGGTATCACACAACTAGAATACGGAAATTGAAAGAACATGAATTTATAAGCTTGGGTTCCCTCACAAGAAGAGCTTGTTTAACATCATTAGCTCGATGTACCTCTTTCTTACCTAAGGAGGCTTGAAAATGGTGAGTTCATCCCGGTTAGAAGATGCATAGGAACTACCAAGGAATGCAAAATATACCTTCCGGGGTGATGCAAATTTGGAGGTCATGCATGAGTCACCTTTTGGCCTCCATGGAAAAAGCTTGGGCCGGGAATTGTCCAACTTCAACTTTGGCGGATCCTTAGACGGCTTGAACCTCCTCCCCGCTTATTCTTTAATCCTAAAAAAATCCTTTCAGTACCCCACCACAAAATTGCTTGGGCCTCCATGGAAAAAAGTTTGGTCAAGAATCATTTAAGCTCGGTATGGGCAGGTCCTTCAATGGTTTCAACCTCCTACCCACATTTTCTTTCTTGACCCATGTCAAATTGGCTTGAACTACCCATAAGCATTGTTTAGGTCTCCAAGAAACAAGTTTGGTTGAGAACTTGTCAAGCTTTGCATAGGTGGATCAATTGTAGGCTTCAACATCCTATCCATAATTTTTTTTCTCAACCTCTCTTGAATGATCAACAATTGTCCACAAAATTTGCTTGGGCTGCCATGGAAAAATTTTTGGTTAGGAATTGTCCAATCCTGGAATTGGTGGGTTCAAGGATGGCCTTAGCTTCCTACCCACATCATCAAATACAATTCCCAAAATTTTTTTTTTGCACTTGAAAATTATTGATTGGTTGATGGAATGGTCAATACTGAAGCAAGTGGCTTCTTCAATTGTGGTCGATTGAGTTTCTTCCACTTCCTCACATTTTTCTATGGCCATGATTTCATCCTCCACTCCTTCATCTTCATTTTCACATTGAGTTGGAATATCTATTATTTTCTCAAAAGGTATTGATGCAACATCATTTGCTTCAACCTTCAATGCCTCAATGTACACTTCCACCTTTATTTTATCTTTCCTTTCCTCTATTCTAGTGTCAATTTCAGATACAGCTTTTGAAGTTGGTGTATGAATTGGTGGCAACTCTACCAATATCTTGAAAGGTTCTCCTATCCGATTCTCTATTCTTGGAAGAGATGGGTGGTCATTAAAATTTGTGAAATTCAAAGCTTCAAGTTCAGCATCCGCATTCATCATGAATCTTGCAAACACTTTTTTTGTATTGAAAACCCATTGATTAAGAGGCTTATTATGAATAATTGGAGGGTGGTAATGCCACAGTTCTTGGAAGGAGGACACTTGTAGCAATCCTTGGTAAGGGTATCCCCATTGTTGAGCATGATGATGTGTCAAAGAATTTTGATGCCGTCGCCAATATAGATTGTAAAAGTCATGGTGCGGATTTCTTTGTCGTACTCTCATGGTAGAAGATTCTTCCATTGCCTTCTGAAGTGCATAGATTTTGGCGGCCAACAATTTTTCTTGGAAATCCATGACTCTGTGTAAATAATCCAAACAAAAATCAATAAGCTGCCAAAGAGTTTAAAATAAGAGGAAAACAAACAAATATGCATAAAAGGATAAGAAGCACATAGAAAGGAAAATATTTACAAAAGAAAATAAAAGTGACTAGATTAGTGAGCTAGAAGTTTTACTAGCATCCTTAGAGTTCCCTACCAATGGCACCAAAAACTTAATGAGAGATCGGCAAGCACAAGGGTCATCAAGTAATACCCCTTGCACAAGAACAAAGGGGTCGTATTCCCTGGGGTCCCAAGAGCTGCTATTACTCCCCCTAGACAACACTGTCTAGTCTACCAAACATAGTATTGAAACAAGATGAGAAAAATAACAAAGAGAGAACTATAAATACATGGACTATGGCTCACCACTTAAGCACATTGAGGATGCAATTAGTAATGAAAGTGCGAGGTCCCTGGGCAAGGATCCCGTCGGGATTACTAAAGCTAGAAGGATGCTATAACTACACAGGAAATGGTGGTTTGGACAAAGAGAATACCAAGATAGGTCAACCTGATAGTCATGGCAATTGACACCTAATTTGGTACGAGTGTTGATACGGAATTTTTTCTGACCAAATCCTTCTACGATTTCATTAAAAGTATGGGATTCTAAAATTATGGTTGAAACACAAACTAGGCACAATCCTAATACAGAGGGGTACAAAATACCCGATGGTCACGGTGTATTTGTGACACAACCTTTTGCGTGCGTACCGCAAGTGCACGGCCTTGTCGAAGTAATAAAAGTTACCCCGGTGAGTGGGTAGTCGAATCCACAGGGAATAGGGATTTAAAATACGAGAAATTGCTATCCAGTCGTGCGATATACGAAAAGAAACAATGATCGGAGTGATAAGTGAATTTATGAAAATTAGAGTAGATGCAAGGCAAGTAAATAGAAAGATGAAAGAGAGAAAAGTGCAAGCAACGAGTAAAAAGAGAGAGACTAGGAATAAGTGAGAATAGGGTATCCGGACAAGTTACCTCTAGGACTTATGCTTCTATTGCAAGACTATGCTATTATACTTTCCTATTGATGTTAATTGAGTCGAGGAAAATCCTGAAACACACGGTCCCAAATCTAAGGTCAACCGTAACTAACCCCAACACTATGTCCCGGCAATAGGATTCACGTCAACCATTCACTCTGTTGATTGCTCAACTAATCCCCAAGGGAGTATTTCTACCTAAGCCTAACACTACGTGGGGTTGCTTAAAGCTCTAGGGACTCCTAGTGATTAAACCTGTTCCTATGTGTAGTAGTCCTAACCCTTTGGTCCAGGAGGAAGAACCGTAGTCTAAATTAAGCCCCAGTGCGTAGGATTCACGTTACCCCAAAACCTTGGTGGAGTTTGTCTACCTAGCACTTCACTCTATTTTGACTTCTAATAAATCAAGGAATCAGAGGTAGGGAGAAATCACAATTGAAGGGAAAGGGGTAGGGTGCTACCTCACAACTCTCCCTCTCAACCCTCTTCAATTTTAAGTAGTCTAATCCTATAGGAGTTGTCACACCTCCAAAGGATAACCTAGATTGTTCTCAATCCTTAGTGTCACGGCTAAGAGAAAACAATAGCACAGGAAATCTAAAATTGAAACTCGAATTTATTCATCAATTAATGGAAAAGCATAATAACAATGTCAAAGAAACATAATTATCCTAGAGTTTTACAAGTCCGAATAACCACGAGGGGTTTAGCTCCTCATGGAGCTATACATGTTCATCAATGTATGAAATAAAACACAAACTAAAGACATCAATGAAAACCCCCTCGCGTATGGTGTGGCCGTGGTCTTGTGCGGCCGTCGAACGTTGGTGACAATACCGATGGCGCGCTCCAATCCTCCACAAAGTCCTCTCCGAAACCCTAGCCGCACTCTCCAGAAGTTGGAGAGAAAGATAGGTCAAAAGATGTCTCAAAAAGCCTCCCAATTGGGCTTAAAATAGGCTGAGTGCGGCTTTAAATTTGAAGTTATCGGGGCTTCACACGGCCGTGTGGAATTTCCACACGCCCGTGGGAAGTTTCTGTCTTCCTGAAAATTTAATCCACACGGCCGTGTGTTAATTCCACACGCCCATGTGAAGTCTCTGGCTTGCTGGAAAATTAATTCACACGGCCGTGTGTTAATTCCACACGCCCGTGTGTTAATTCCACACGCCCGTGTGAAGTCTCTGTTTTGCTGGAAAATTACTTCGCACGGTCGTGTGTTAATTCCACACGCCAGTGTGAATTCTCTGGAATCATGATTTTTGGCAGAAGTGGTACTGTAGCAGAATCACTGCAGCAGATACTGTAGCATTTTACTGTATCACTCACTGCAGCAACTTACACGAAACTCGGGGTGCTACAGTTCCCTATGTCGGCCCGTATGCCAGCCCGCACAACTTTCTGGAATTAGGTTTAAAAGAGCTTTAGGGCTTCATTTCTCTTGTCTTTTCGCCACCATTCTCCACCATTGTCATCTAGAGCTTCAAGGTTGCGGGAGAAGGCGGATCTAGGGTGCAAATCGAAGGGGAAAAGAGGAGTGCTATCAAGGAGAAGATCTAGGAGCTTGTTGGCGCGGATCCATCAAGTTCTCATCACCACCTTCTAGTCTTCATCTTAGGGGAGTTTTTTTGAGCTTTGCTTTGTATTTCTTATCTTTTACTCTTGCTCCTTTGTTGATGATGAACTAGACTCCCAAGGTCACCGGGCATCCGGTGAAGCTTGGGATGAACTTGCTTGTATGAATACTTGATTTACATGTATGGTATTTGTGTGGTTTGTGGTTTAAGTTTGGTGTATTTGAATGCTTTGGTATGCATGAGAACTCTGTGTATCATTATTTAGGTAATACTAGGTTGCATGACCATTGCCCTAGTGTTAGACTCACCAAGCTTAGAAGGGATACATGTACGAATACGCCGTGACCATCGGGTATTTCGTACCCCTCCAACCATTAGGGTTGAGCCTAGATGTTGTGTTTGACCTTAATTAGGGATTTCCCTAGGCCTATTGCAATCGTGTGGGGATTTGGGCGGTAGAAATACCGTAGCGGTGGACATACCGTATTCCAATACCCGTACCGGATTAGGGGTTATCACCGTGACCATCGGGGTGACCTACCTTTGGACATCTCTTGGCCTAGCCACCTCTGCCTGTGTAATTCGAGTATCCTTCTAGCTTTAGTAGTCCCAAGGGGATCCTCGCCCGGGGACCTCACACTTTCATTGTTACTTGCCTCCTTAGTATGCTTAAGTGGTGAGCCTTAGTCCACTTGTTAATAGTTTTCTCTTATTTTTCTTATTATCTTGTTTTTATTATATAACTGTTAGACTAGACAGTGCCGTCTAGGGGGAAGTAATAGCAGCTCTTGGGACTCTAGGAATACGACCCCTGTGTCACGCACAGGGTATTACTTGACGACCCGTGCGCTTGCGGATCACACCCATCATGCCGAAATTTGAGTAAATCGCTACAGTGATTACTATAGTATAGTGCTATAGTACTGCTACATTTGTCGACTTGTGGTCGACCTCATGGCCACAAGGTTACACATGAGGAATTCCAGACTAAGAAATTTTCTTCAAATCTCCATGCTTCAGGTTGCTACAGTATCTCTATAGTGTCAGCCCTATAACGCCTTTTTTTGTGTAGATTTCTTGTGAAATCACGTCGTTTGGCTGACCTAGGCTTCTTTTATACTTGAAACATGAAAAAAAAAAGCAATTTAGACCATAAAAAGGCATCGATTCATCAATAAAACATGAAAACCATGGACACTCATATGTATAAAATACATACATTTAGACGTTTATCACCCATGGCTTGGAGGAAGCCAAGAAGGTTAATAGTGTGATATGGTGACATAAAGAAGGGCACCTTAACTATCAACACTTTTGATGATTTCAAGAAGGATATGAAGAACCAATTTTACCTCAAAAATGTGGAGAATGAGTCAAGAGGGAAGCTTCATTAGCTATCTCACAAAAATAGCATTCAAGAGTACGTGAAGGAGTTCTCTGAGCTACTCTTTGAAATCACCAACTACCATGACAAGGAAGCTCTCTTGCCCTTCATGGATGGACTCCAACATTGGGCTAGGTTGGAGATCCAAAGGAGGGGTGCTTAAGACCTCGCCACCACTATTTTCATTGCTGAATCTCTCATTGAGCTCAAGAAGCCAGAGAAACCCAAGTTCTTCAAAAGACAAGGGGTTTAAAGGCAAGAATGGTGGTGAGAACAAGAAGGAGAACTTTTCAAAGGTTTCTAAACCCAAGGAATGATGCAACACACTGGAAAGCAAAGAGCGTCCTCCACCCAAGTGTTACTTTTGCGATGGTCCTCATTTTGCTAGGAATTATCCTAGCAAAAGCAAGATTTCCGCCTTGGTGGAGGAGAAGGAGAATGCTTAAGAGGAGAAGAAGTTGGGCTCTTTACAAATGTTAGACACCATCAAAGACAAGGTTGCAGCCAAATGCGAAAAGAAGGGATGTTTATTTGTAGAAGCCGAGGTGAAAGGCCAAGTTATGAAGGCCTTAGTTGACACTAGTGCATCCAACAACTTCCTAGAGGTGAAGGAAGCCAAGAGGTTGGGTGTAACCAACAAGTTAGAGCATGTGTGGCTCAAGGCTGTCAACTCCTAGGCCAAGTCCATTTTTGACGTAGCCCATGGAGTAGAGGTGCGCCTTAGAGAATGGAGGAGCCAAGTTGATTTTTCTATTGTGCCAATAGATGATTATTCCATGGTCCTAGGGATGGACTTCATGGACAGTGTCAAAGAGGTGCTGATTCCCTTTGCTAACACCATGTGCATTATTGGAAAGGGAAGCCCGAGTATGATACCTTTAGCAAGGGAGGTGAGCCTCCAAGTAAAGCAAATTTCGGCCTTACAACACTAAAATGGCCTTAAGAAGTCTTGTTCTATGTTCCTCTCCGTACTCAAAGAGAAAACTAGAGAGACACCTTGTGAAGTACCCAAGGAGATCATCCCCATCCTTGAGGTGTTCAAGTACATCATGCCACCGTAGTTGCTGAAGAAGCTTCCTCCCAAGAGGGAGGTTGATAACAAGATTAAGCTAAAGCAAGGCTTAACACTGCCGCCCGATGTTCCTTACCGAATGCCACCACCCAAACATGAGGAGTTGAGAAAGTTATTCGACCCTCGAAGGCACCTAATGGATCTCACATTTTTTCCAAAAGAAGCATGACAGGTCCTTAAGGATGTGCATTGACTAAAGAGCTCTAAACAAGCTCACAACAAAGAACAAGTATCCAATCCCCCTTATAAGAGACTTGTTCGATCGGCTTGGAGATGCGAGATGGTTCACCAAGCTTGACCTATTGTCTGGGTACTATCAAGTGAGGATTGTGGAGGAAGATGTGCCAAAGATCGCGTGTGTGACAAGGTATGGTTCCTATGAGTTCCTTGTCATGCCTTTTGTGTTTACTAATGCTCCAGCAACATTTTGCACATTGATGAATCATATTTTTCATCCTTTCTTGGATAAATTTGTTGTAGTGTACTTGGATGATATAATAGTCTATAGTAAGACCTTGGAGGAACATATCCTACAACAAGTTTTCCAAGTTTTAAGGGAAAATGAGTTGTTTGTAAAAAGAGAGAAGTGCGAATTTGTGATAGGGGCCCGAAAGTGCACGGGTTGTCGTAGTAATAAAATACCCTGGTGAGTGGGTAGTCATATCCATAGGGAATAGTGTTCAGAAACAAGTGTTATCGCTATTTAGCTATGAAAGTAGTCGATGGTTAAAAAAATCAATATATATATATAGATATAAAAGAAAGTAAAATAATACAAGAAGAGCAATAGAGGTAGGAGAGGTAATCGATAAAAAGATGCGGCACCCGGACAAAGCTCCCCCTAGGACTAATGCTTCTAGTGCAAGACTAGTATTATACTTTCTAATTTATGTCTAATGAGTCATGGAAATCCTTAAGCACACGGTCCCAAACCTAAGGTCAACCATGACTAGTTCCAACATTATGCCCCGGCATTATGTTTCACTACGATCCTTAACTCTCGTTGACCTATCAACTAAGCCCCAGGGGAGTTCATCATCATAAGCCTCACACTACATGGAACTGCTTGGGGTTTTAGGGATTCCAAGTGAAAGACCCTGTTCCTAAGTATAGTTCTAACCCTTTGGTCCAGGTGAAAAAACCCTAGCCTTAGTTAAGCACCAGCACTAGATTCACTACAACCCTTCACTCTGTTAGGGTAGTCCATCTCCTAGCACTTCACTCTACTTCGACCGCAAAGATTTCTTGGAACATGGAGGTAGGGAAAATCACATCGAAGGGGAAAGGGGATGTTTCGCTACCTCTCGACTCACCCTCTCGACCCTCTAGAAACTTGGGTAGTCTAATCCTATAGAAGTTGTCACACCTTCAAAGAATAACCTAGATGATTCTCAACCCTAGTGTCACGGCTAAGGGAAAATCAATACAATTAACATGCAAGATTGGAACTCAATTAAAAGCATCAATTAAGAAAGCATAATAAAAGTCTTAGAAACAATATCATCCTAGGGTTTACAAGTCCGAATACCCACTAGGGGTTTAACTCTCCATGGAGCAATACAAAGTCAATAAAGAGTTTAGGAACATATGCATAAAAACCATAAAGAAAACCCCCTTGTAGATCATATCAATGGTCTTGTGGAGCCGCGTGTCTTCTCTAACGAATCCCTTGTCAAGCCTAGGGTACACCTCGCCGAATCGATGCCGACAAAATCTCCCCCAACACTTATCTTCCAAAGGATGTCAATGCTGATGCAGGATAATCACCGCCAAAGACCTCCAAGAACCTCTCCAAACCCTAGCCGAAAGCCCCCCAAAAGATAGGGAAGAGATAGCAAGGGGGGTCCCCAAATAGATATGAAAACTGGCTATTTATAGGCTGAAATAAGGTTTCACACGGCCCTATGGATTTTCCACACAGCCCTGTAGAATTTCCACATGGGCGTGTGGATTCTCTGTTTTGTTGATTTTCGGCAGACTGTGAACAGTAATTTGCTACAATATTTTTCTATAGTATTTTGCTACAATGCTGCTGTAGTAATCTTGCTGAAATGCTCACGAATTCATCGTTTCTCATTGAGGCCGCTGAATTGGGCACACAATCAATAGTAGATCATGTCGATTACTTAATTTCTCTTCATTGGCGAAGTTCTCCAATGCTACACGAATTAGGCTTTTGTGAATGTGACTACACTTTTGCCCCTCCAATGGAGGTTGACACACACCCACAAGTTCAGACTCGTGCGTTGTTCCCTTCTTAGTCTGAGAACTCCTCAGCAATAGCGAACATAACCTATTCTTTCTTCTTTCTTCTCCAAATTGGCTCCACAACCTTACAATGCACAAAAGCGCACAAATTAATGATAAAATCTGAGAAAAGTAATGCTCAATGTAAGATAATAATACTTCGTATTACTATAACACGAGCACTTATCAATTTGTGAGGCAAAAAGTTTCATTCTTGGGGCATGTGGTTGGCCTTGGGAAGCTCAAGATGGATAAGGCTAAGATTTAAGCTATTGAGTCTTGAGAGACACCATGATGAGTCACAAACTTGCGGAGTTTCCTTGTGTTTGTGAACTACTGCCACAAGTTCATTCAGGGACATTCTTCCATTGCTTCCCCTCTCACCAACCTACTCAAGAAAAACAAGGCGTGGGGGCGGGATATGGCATACCAAGAGGCTTTAATGAAGTTGAAGCAAGCCGTGATGGAGGAACCCATCCTAGCACTTCCGGACCATGCAAAGCCTTTTGAGGTACAAACCAAAGCTTCTGACTATGCTATTGATGGTGTATTGATACAGGAAGGACACCCCATTGCTTATGAAAGCCGAAAGCTCAATGATACAGAGAAAAATTACACGGTCTAAGAGAAGGAAACGACGGCCGTTGTACATTGCCTTAGAACTTGTAGCCATTATATTTTGGGTGGTATGTTCAAGATGAAGACTGACAATGTTGCAACAAGCTACTTCGGTAAACAAAAGAAGTCAACACCAAAGCAAGCAAGGTTGAAAATGTTCCTAGCCGAGTTTGACATCATGGTGGAGCACAAATCTGGTAAGATGAATTGTGTGGCGGATGTACTTAATCAGAGGACTAAGCTCGCCTCGGTTTCTTCCCCTAATTTTCCTTTAGCAAACCACATCCAAGAGGGCTTAAAGCATGATCCCCAAGCCAAGAACATCCTAGAGGACGCGAGTGGAGTCAAGACTTGGCGGTTTTGGGTGAATGATGGGGCGCTTGCCACCAAAGGAGGACGGACTTATGTTTCTAACTGGCAAGACCTATGGAAAGAGATCATGAAGGAGTGTCATGATGCAGTTTGGATGGGACATCCAAGAGTCCAATGCACCTAAGCACTCATTGAGAGGGCCTATTATTGGCCTCAAATAAGGGAAGACATTGAGTTGTATATGAAGACTGACATGACCCCTTGCGTGTATCCCGCAAGTGCACGGGTTTGTCGAAGTAATAAATTTGCCCTGGTGAGTGGGTAGTCGAATCCACAGGGAATAGGGAATTAGAATATGAGATTTCACTAATTAAGCTATGCGGAGTACGGGAAAGCAATAGTAGGATCAATGAGTGAATATAGAATCAAACAGAATGAAAGACAAGAAATTAAATAGAAAGATGGAAGATGAGAGAGTGCAAGTAAAAGAGAATAGAGAGGACTAGTAATGAATGAAATAGGGCATACGGACAAGCTACCTCTAGGGTTTATGCTTCTAATGCAGGACTATGCTATTATACTTTCCTATTGATGTTTAATCGAGTCGAGGATATCCTAAGACTCACGGTCCCAAACCTAAGGACAACGGTGACTAACCCCAACACTATGCCCCGGTATTAGGATTCACGTCACCCTTCACTCTATTGCTCACACGATTAAGCCCCAGGGGAGTATATCTACCTAAACCTCACACTACGTGGGATTGCTTTAAGCTCTAGGGATTCCTAATGGTAAAACCTGTTCCTATGTGTAGTTCTTACCCTTTAGTCCAGGTGGAAGAACCCTAGTCTAGATTAAGCCCCAATGCATAGGATTCACTTCAACCCTTCACTCTGTTATTTATGTAACTAAGCCCTAGGGGAGTTTATCTGCCTAGCACTTCACTCTATCTCGACCGCTATGAAATCAAGGAAACGGAGGTAGGGAGAAACCACGTCGGAAGAGAAAGGGGTACATCGCTACCTCACAACTCTCCCTAAGGAGTTGTCACACCTCCAGAAGACAACCTAAATTGTTCTCAATCCTAGTGTCACATCTAAGAGAAAACATTAACAAGATGAAATTAAGATTGAAACTCAATTTTATTCATCAATAATGGAAAAGCATAATAACAATATCAAAGAAACAAAATAACCCTAGAGTTTACAAGTCCGAACACCCTTAAGGGGTTTAGCTCCTCATGGAGCTATACATATTCATCAATGTATGAAAGAAAGCACAAAATAAGGACAACAATGAAAACCCCCTTGCGTATGGTGTGGCCGTGGTCTTGTGCGTCTGACACACCCCTTGCGTGTGTACCCCGCAAGTGCACGGGTTGTCGAAGTAATAAAAATACCCTGGTGAGTGGGTAGTCGTATCCACAGGGAATAGTGTTCAGAAACAAGTGTTATCGCTATTTAGCTATCGAAGAAGTCGATGATGAAAGAAGTATATATATATATATATAAATGTAAAAGAAAATAAAAGAGTGCAAGAAGAACAATGAGGGTGGGAGAGGTAATCGATATAAAGATGGGGTAACCGGACAAAGCTCCCCCTACGACTAATGCTTCTAGTGCAAGACTAGTATTATACCCTCTAATTGATGTCTAATTGAGTCGAGGATATCCTTAAACACACGGTCCCAAACCTAAGGTCAACCGTGACTAACCCCAACACTATGCCCCGGCATTAGGATTCACTACGACTCTTGACTCTCGTTGACCTGTCAACTAAGCCCTAGAGGAGTATATCTACCTAAGCCTCACACTACGTGGGATTGCATTAAGTTCTAGGGACTCCTAGTGGTAAAACCTGTTCCTATGTGTAGTTCTAACCCTTTGGTCTAGGTGGAAGAACCCTAGTCTAGATTAAGCCCCAGTGCGTAGGATTCACTTCAACCCTTCACTCTGTTACTCGCGTAACTAAGCCCCAGGGGAGCTTATCTACCTAGCACTTCACTCTATCTCGACCGCTAATGAATCAAGGAAACGGAGGTAGGGAGAAACCACACAGGAGGGGAAAGGGGTACATCGCTACCTCACAACTCTCCTTCTCAACCCTCTCCAACCTTGTGTAGTCTAATCCTATAGAGGTTGTCACACCGTCAAAGGATAACCTAATAGATTCTCAACCCTAGTGTCACGGCTAAGGGAAAATGTCATACAATCGGCATGCAAGATTGGAACTCAATAATAGAACATTAAATTAAGAAAGCATAATAAAAGTCATAGAAACAATATCATCCTAGGGTTTACAAGTCCGAATACCCACTAGGGTTTAACTCTCCATGGAGCAATACAAAGTCAATAAATAGTTTAAGAACATATGCATGAAAACCATAAAGAAAACCCCCTTGTAGATCGTATCGATGATCTTGTGTAGTCGCGTGTCTTCTCCAACGAATCCTTTGTCAAGCCTAAGGCACACCTCGACAAATCAATGCCGATGAGAGCTTCCCCAATAGCTTTCTTCCAAAGGATGTCGATGTCGATGCCGTTTAATCGCCTCCAACGACCTCCAAGAACCTCTCCAAACCCTAGCCGAAAGCCCCCCAAAAGATATCCAAGTGATAGAAGGGGAGGGTCCCCAAATAGATCTGAAAACGGGCTATTTATAGGCTAAAATTGGGCTGAAATCGGAGTTCCACACGCCCCTGTGTTAATTCCACACGGCCCTGTGTAAAACCAGGAATTCCACACGCCCGTGTCTTAATTCCACACGGCCGTGTGGAAATTCTGAAATCGTGATTTTTCGGCACTGTGAACAGTAACTTTGCTACAGTACACATCAGCTTGCTACAGTACTTTCGATACTGTATTTTGCTACAGTATTTAGCCGAAATGCTCCCGAATTCATCGTTTTTCATCAAGGCCATTGAATTGGGCACACAATCAATGGTAGATTATGTCGATTATTTCATTTCTCTTCTTTGACGAAATTCTCCAATGCTACACGAGTTAGACTTTTGTGAATGTGACTGCCCTTGTGCCCCTCCAATGGAGGTTGGCACACACCCACAAGTCTAAACTCGTGCCTTGTTCCTTGCTTGGTCCAAGAACTCGTCAACAATGGCGAACATAACCTATTCTTGCTTCATTCTTCTCCAAATTGGCTCCACAACCCTACAATGCACAAAAGTAAACAAATGCACACTTTTTAGTGATAAAATCTGATTAAATCAATGCACATTGCAAGATAATAACACTTCGCATTACTATAACACGAGCACTTATCAAATCCCCCCACACTTAAGATTTTGCTTGTCCTCAAGCAAAATAGAACGTGAAAGTACTTGTGAAGAACAATTGAAAGTGCTCGGCCTTAGGTTCACCAAAAGCATGCAAAAGAAGCATTCTACAAGTATGGGGAAATCAAAACATTGCATAAGGTTACCAATGCTCTAGCTAAAAACTCGAATCAAAAAGAATGAAAACTCGAAAATGTGTTAGTGTGTGCGATCTTACTCAAGAGAACCAACGAGTACTCCTCAAACTTTGGTTAGACAGGACTTATTTATATACAAAAAACAAAAAATAGGGAAGGAAGTAGTAGCTTCACACATCCTTGAAGGTAGCCCTTTCCTAGGCGGCCGCCAAAGGTGGCTTTCACTCTTTCGAGGAGGTAGCTCTTTCTACCGGGGTAGTAGCTTTCACGCATCCCATGAGATAGCTCTTTCTCTCATTAGGGTATAACTTGTATCCGACTTATGAGAGTAGCTACATACTTCATAGGCGGTAGCTCTTTCTACCCCAAATGCATAATTAAAACAAAGCTAATATTTACAAACTCATATTTTTTATTTCTCTTTTTCTCTTTTCCATTTTTTTTTCATTTTTTCATTTTTTTATGCATTTTCCAATGTAAAACTAAGAACGATGATAAACTTGTCCTTACAAACTTCAAGATTGAGTTTCCAAAAGATTCCAAGAGTAAGTTGTGCAATATGAGAATATCGAGCAAAAAATTCCTAAAATTCAAGTAGAAACTAGAGCATGATAGGATACAATGTTAAAAATTCTCCTAAACTATAAGAATACAACCGTTGCAACTAAGGTGAACCGCCATAGGCTACATAAGCATAAGCAATTAAACGCACAAGTAAAAGTGTGTGCAATGTGAACTCCCCCCCACACTTAAGATGTACATTGTCTTCAATGTACACATGCAAGCACAATAAAAGTATAACAATCAAAACATAATGTGTGGAGGAGGGCAATTGAAATAATAATACTCCCCTGAACTCCTAGTGGTACGTTTGATGGAGCTATGTTTATTAAGGGTTGAGTCTCAACGGGTTGTGGAGGGTACACGGTCCCATGACCGTGCCTATGACTAGTACTCAAATTCCTTGCATCCAAGACCATCTGTACGTACACAAGGAGGATCAGTGAAGCTCAATAAAAGTAAAATAAAACAAAAGAAAAATAAAGCTAAAAACGCCTCAAGCGTCGGTGTCGTCCGTTCTTCGATCTCTGGTGCTGCTGTCGGTGCTGATACTGGTGGATCTGGTGCTGAAAAAGAAAAGATTGACGAAGAAAAGGAGAAAATATGCTTACCGACGAAGTGAAAATCAAAAACTTCGAATATGGTCGGAAAACAACTTAAAAACTCCTTAAATGGACAAAGAGAGGGTTGGGAAAATGTGAGGAAACATCCCTTGAGTGTGGAGGCATTTAGAATTGAAAAGACAAAAGAAGATTTTAAAATTAAAAACAACCTATCATGTTCTGTACATCCACACGGCCGTGTGCCTCCACTAGAAGGGTTCACAGGGGCAGTCACACCCCCTTGTGTTTCCTCTGTTTGCTTTCCAGAACATACACACGGCCGTGTGGAAATTCCACACGGCCGTGTGCCCAACCTGGCCAACACACGGCCGGCCACAGGGACACCCACACGCCCCTGTGGATTCTCTGGATCCCAAGAAAATCATCTAAGTGTTCCACACGGGCGTGTGCCATGTAGACGCTCACCCACAGGGGCACTCACATGTCCCCTGTGAGCCTCTAGATGAAGTTCTTGTTCCGCAGAACCTCCACACGGCCGTGTGGAATTTCCACACGGCCGTGTGCTATACACATGGGCACTCACAGGGGCACTCACACTGCCCCTGTGTCTCTCGGGATGGAGAGTTGTAGCTTTGTAGAGATCCACACGGCCGTGTGGAAATTCCACACGGCCGTGTGCCTTCATATGGTCGTTCACAGGGCCAATCACACGCCCCTGTGTCTTCTCTTGATGAGCTCTGAAATGGTTCACACGGCCGTGTGGAAATTCCACATGGCCGTGTGTTTTCTCTGGATGACTTAGAAAATTTACAAGCTCTAAAGAAAATTTCAGAAACACGATTATAACACTTAGAGCTTGCATAGACGATAAGAACACGACCAGAGATCCATGAAAACACACTCAAATGACCCAAAACTTCAACAATCACAATTAGGCACACTACAACACCAATAATCCATAAGAAATCACAGCACACGCATAATAAAATGAAAACACCAACACTAAGCAATTATTCATGCTAAAACTAAACTAAAACCTAGAAAAGCAATAAAAACTTGGGTTGCCTCCCAAGAAGCGCTTGTTTAACGTCACTAAGCTTGACGTACCTATTTCTTACCTCAAGGCGGCTTGAAAAAAGTGTGTTCCTCCCGACAAGAACTTGCATAGCTACTTCCTCTAAACCAAAAATCGACTTGCCGAGGTGGAGTATTTGCTGGAGGGTCCAACCATCTTGCTTTTGGCCTCCAAGGAAACAATTTGGGTTGGGAATTGTCCAAGCTTAGCATAGGTGGGTCATGGGATGGTTTAAATATCCTCCCCACATCTTTTTCCCCTCCCAAAGTCTCTTTCTTGCTTTTTATAAGTTGATCAATCCCAAAGAGCGGTGCTTGTTCCATTACCTTAGGGTTTGCTTCTTCTTGTGTATTTTCATCTTGAAAGGAACATGACACTAACAAATCCCCTTGAAAATTTTCTTGCTCACAAGCACCATCTTCATTCAAGCAATCCCAATTCTTAACAAGATGTTCTTCCTCTTTCTCTTCAATTTCTACAGCAACGTGCTTGGTATGCCTCATTTCTTCATTATCGTTCACTACCACATCATCTCTACAAGGGTCTTGCATTACTTGCTCAAATACTTCATGTTCCTTGGATAGTGTGTCGAGTATCCATCCTAATTGATGTTCAAGGTTGTTGTAGGAGGCTTCATGACACTTTCGTGTGGCTTCCATACTTTGGCAAGAGGCATCGGATGCTTCAATAAAGTTATCTAGCACTTTTTTCCACCGAGGTGCATCCTCTTCGAGTCTCTCATCCTTTTGAAATCGCTCTTGAGGTGCTTCCCAATATTGTCCATCATTATTCCATAAAAAATTTTGGTAGCTCCTTTCATTTGGATGAGATGTGTTGTAGCATGGATTACTTTGTTGTTGTGAAGCAATAATTCGATCGAGCTTTGTATTGAGAGCTTCAACTTGAGAATATAGCTCAACGATTGAATCAATCTCCATTTAGGCTCCTCGCAAGAAAAAGTAAGACAAGACAAAAGAAAACAAATAAGAACGATGGAAGAATAAGAAAAGGTGAAATGGAATGAATGATGAATAGCTAAAATAGCAAAGTACAAATGTCTCTAAAACGCCTATTCCCCGGCAACGGCGCCAAAAACTTGACACGACCTTTTGCGTGTGTACCGCAAGTGCACGGTCTGGTCAAAGTAATAAAGTTACCCCCGTGAGTGGGTAGTCGAATCCACAGGGAATAGGGGTTTAAAATACGAGAAATCGCTATTGAGTCGTGCGATATACGAAAAGAAACAATGATCGTAGTGATGAGTGAATTTCTAGAATTAGATTAGAAGCAAGGCAAGTAAATAAAAAGATGAAAGAGTGAAAAGTGCAAGCAATGAGTAAAAAGAGAGAGACTAGCAACAAGTGAGAATAGGGTATCCGGACAAGTTACCTCTAGGACTTATGCTTCTAGTGCAAGACTATGCTATTATACTTTCCTATTGATGTCAATTGAGTCGAGGAAAATCCTTAGACACACGGTCCCAAATCTAAGGTCAACCGTGACTAACCCCAACACTATGTCCCGGTAATAGGATTCACGTCAACCCTTCACTCTGTTGATTGCTCAACTAAGCCCCAGGGGAGTATTTCTACCTAAGCCTAACACTACGTGGGATTGCTTTAAGCTCTAGGGACTCCTAGTGATAAAACCTGTTCCTATGTGTAGTAGTCCTACCCCTTTGGTCCAGGAGGAAGAACCATAGTCTAAATGAAGCCCCAGTGCGTAGGATTCATGTCACCCCAAAACCTTGGGGGAGTTTTTCTACCTAGCACTTCACTCTATTTTGACCTCTAATAAATCAAGGAATCGGAGGCAGGGAGAAATCACATCGGAAGGGAAAGGGGTACGGTGCTACCTCACAACTCTCCCTCTCAACCCTCTTCAATTTTAAGTAGTCTAATCCTACAGGAGTTGTCACACCTCCAAAGGATAACCTAGATTGTTCTCAATCTTTAGTGTCACGGTTAAGAGAAAATAATAGCACAAGAAATCTAAAATTGAAACTCGAATTTATTCATCAATTAATGGAAAAGCATAATAACAATGTCAAAGAAACATAATTATCCTAGAGTTTTACAAGTCCGAATACCCACGAGGGGTTTAGCTCCTCATGGAGCTATACATGTTCATCAATGTATGAAATAAAACACAAACTAAAGACATCAATGAAAACCCCCTCGCGTATGGTGTGGCCGTGGTCTTGTGCGGCCGTCGAACGTCGGTGACGATGCCGATGGCGCGCTCCAATCCTCCACAAAGTCCTCTCCGAAACCCTAGCCGCACTCTCCAGAAGTTGGGGAGAAAGATAGGTTGAAAGATCCTCAAAAAGTCTCCAAATCGGGCTTTAAATAGGTTGAGTGCGGCTTTAAATTTGAAGTTATCGGGACTTCACACGGCTGTGTGGAATTTCCACATACCCGTGTGAAGTTTCTGTCTTTCGTGAAAAATTTCCATTGATTTGCTACAGTAACAAGCTACAATGCTGCCACAGTAACTCCCCCGAACTGCTCCCGAATACGTTGTTTATTCATCGAGGCCATTGAATTGGGCACACAATCAATGGTAGATCGTGCCTATTGCTTCAAGTCCCTTTCTTGGTGAAGTTTTCCAAAGCTACACCAGTTGGACTTGTTGTGAATGTGACTGCCTTTGTGCCCCTCCAAAGGAGGTTGGCACACACTCACAAGTCTAACCTCGTGCCTTATTCCTTGTTTGGTCCGAAAACCTCCCAACAACGGCGAACACGACCTAACTTCGTTCTTCTTTTCCAACTTAGCTCCATGAACCTACAATGCACAAGAATGCACAAATGCACATTATTTAATGATAAAATCTGATAAAAAGTATGTTCATTGTAAGATAATAACGCTTCGCGTTACTACAACACAAGCACTTATCAGCGTCCGTCGAACGTCGATGACGATGCCGATGACGCGCGCTAAACCTCCACGAAATCCTCTCCAAAACCCTAGCCGCACTCCCCAAGTTGAAGAGAAAGATAGGTCAAAAGATATCCCAAAAGGTCTCCAAAATCGCCTTTTATAATGTTGAATCGCGGCTTTAAAATTTGACTTATCGGGGGCTTCACACGGCCGTGTGGAATTAACACACGGGCGTGTGAAGTTTCTGTCTGCTGAAAAATTAATTCACACGGCTGTGTGTTAATTCCACACACCTGTGTGAATTCTCTGGAATTCTGAATTTTGGCCGAAAGCGAGCAGTACTTGCTACAGTAATGAGCTACAGTGCTGCTGCAGTACTAGCCCCCGAAACGCTCCCGAATCCGTCATTCTTCATAGAGGCCATTGAATTGGGCACACAATCAATGGTAGATCGTGCCGATTGCTTCAAGTCTCCTTCTTGGTGAAGTTCTCCTAAGCCATACGACTTAGACTTGTTGTGAATGTGACTGCCTTTGTGCCCCTCCAAAGGAGGTTGGCACACACTCACAAGTCCAAGCTCGTGCCTTGTTCCGTGCTTGTTCCGAAAACTTTCCAACATCGGTGAATACGATCTAATTTCGTTCTTCTTCTCCAATTTAGCTCCACAAACCTTCAATGCACAAAAGTACACAAATGCACGCCATTTAGTGATAAAAACTAATAAAAGATATGCTCAATGTAAGATAATAACGCTTCGTGGTGCTATAACACAAGCACTTATCAAAGACTTATCTTGTGTGCCAACAATACAAGGTAGAGCATGTGATAAGTGTCTAAATGTACATATTTTAGTGTATATATTTCATACATTTAGCATGTATTTTTATAGGAATGGATGCCCGTTTTGTGATTAATCTAGTATTATTTGCTTTATAGGGCATGGAGGAGCCACGGAGAATATGAGGACACGATTAAGGCAAAAAAGGGAGAAAACAAGGTGCAGCAGATTTACTGTAGCACTCACTATAGCACCTGGGGAATTTTTGGGGCAGAAAGTTGGTTCGAGTCATACGGTCTCAACAATGGTCGTCATTGAGGCCGTCTGCCCCATCCAGAGAAGTTAGCTTATTTCGTACTGCCTCATTGATGCCCATCATTAACCCCGCTATACCTTGGGTTTTGAAGGTTTTAAGCTTCATTTCCTTCCTATACGGCCACCATATGACCCGTATGCTTGTGGGGTATAAAAACACACTTCTAGGGCTTATTTTGGGGACATTTGGCCAGCACTTGGAGAGAAGAAGAAGTAGAATGAAGACATTTTGAAGAGGCAACATTCTTAGGTGAGTGGAGTAGACAAGGCGTAGATCTTCAAGGAAGAGCATCATCATCACCTAGGAGTAAGGATCTTGTACCGGGAAGTAGCCTTCAGCAAGGGGTAGCGTCATTCACCACTTTTTGGATGGTGGAATCCTTATTTGACCAGATCTTCACCGTCTTCCTCATCATTCACCTAGGGAGTGTCATCTATGAACACTTTTCTTGTTTTTCTTTAGTTTTGTTGTTCTTATTTGTATGATGGCACACTAGACCCCCAAGGCCACAGGATGTTGATGAACCTTGGGGGCTGGTGGGGGGGGGGGGGGGGGGTTCATCATGTATTTTTGATGATTTTGGAGATTTTTTTCTGGATTTTTTTGCCTGCCTTTTGACCTAACTTCTGGAGGGTTGCGGCTAGGGTTTGGAGAGAACTTTGTGGAGGATCAAAGTGCGTCATTGGCATCGACATCGATGTCCGGCCGCCGCACAAGACCACGACCACACTCTACACAAGGGGGTTTTCATCTATGCTTTCAATTTTTGTTTACTTTCATAGTTTGTTGGATTTGTATAGCTCCATGAGGAGGTAAACCCCTTGTGGGTATTCAGACTTATAAACCCTAGGATGATTATGCTTCTATGACATTGTTATTATGCTCTTTCTTTACTGATGAATAAAATTGAGTTTCAATCTTAATTGAGTCTTGTATTTTTTTCCCTTACCCATGACACTAGCATTGAGAACAATCTAGGTTATCCTTTGGAGGTGAGACAAATCTTATAGGGCTAGACTACATAAGATTAGAGAGGGTCAAGAGGGTGAGTCATGAGGTAGCGAAACGTCCCCTTTCCCCTCTGGTGTGATTCTCCCTATCTCCATGTTCCAAGAATTCTTAGCGGTCAAAATAGAGCTAGGTTCTAGGAGATAAACTTCCTTGGGGCTAAGTTGCACGAGAAACAGAGTGAAGGATCGTAGTGAATCATAATACTAGGGTTTTATTGAGACTAGGCTTCTTTCACTTGGACCAAAAGGTTAGAGCTATACATAGGAACAGGGTTTATCACAAGGAATCCCTAGAACTTAAAGCAATCCCACGTAGTGTGAGGCTTAGGAAGATGAACTCCCCTGGGGCATAGTGTTGGGGTTAGTCACGGTTGACCTTAGGTTTGGGACGGTGTGTTTAAGTATATCCTTAACTCATATATCATCAATTGAAGAGTATAATAGTATTGTCTTGTACTAGAAGCATAAGTCCTAGGCGTAGCTTGTTCGGGTACCCTACTTTACTTATTGAATGTCCTCCTCTATTTACTCTTACTTGCTCTCTTACCTTCCATACTTCTCTTTTATTTCTTGTTTCTTTAAAATTACTTTTGCACTCACTCATTGATTCTATTGTCACTCTTCGTACACCACATTAGCTAGATAGTGAATTCTTGTGTCTTAAATCCCTATTCCCTAGGGATTCAACTACCCTCTCACTAGGGCACTATTATTACTGCGACAACCCGTGCATTTTCAGGCCCCTGTCAGCTACAGTATTTCTACTATAGTAACTTACTACATTACTGCTACAGGAAGTCCATCAAACTGAACTGAGTTTTGTATCATCGCTATTGTGCTCGCCTTGATCTCAAAGTTATTCGCTGGGATTGAGGGCGCTTGCACACTGAATTCTTCCCCGTTGAACTGTGGTCTCTCAAAATCGGATAAAGTTTTCCTTGGTTCGGCCATAACTAATGGTTCACTAGACTCGACCCGAACTTCCTGTTGCCTCGAACCCTTGGTAACCTCTCTCAACCGTTGATGCAAAGTGCGTTCGATCTCGTCGTCCGGCTCAACTAGAGTTGCTTGTCCCGCCCGTGTAATAAGATGGGCACCTCGCAAAATAACTAAAGTCAAAACGAGCAAAAGATGAAATGATGAAGTATAAACAAGAATGGTAAAAACGAACAAAAATAAAATGGTCAAATCAACACGCTTTAAGTTTTCAGAATATTCCTCGTGGGTCCCCGGCAACGGCGCCAAAAACTTGGTATGTGTTTGATTCGCTCACCCGCAAGTGCACGGGGTCGCTAAGTAATACCCCTCACGCGAGTATGAGGGGGCCGTATTCCCAAGGGCCCGAGAATCTATTCTTACTTCCTTATCACAATGTTGGCCAACCTAGCAATTACTTGATAGAGATAACTACAAATAATCTACGGATATAAAAAGCATGCAAATAGTAAATACAAATACGGAGGGAAATCAAGGCGAGGGAATGTCACGGATGAGGATTCCCTCGGGGGCTACTAAAGTGCTAAGGATGCCCTAACTAGCATGCACGTGGGTGGTTTAGATCGAGAAACCCTAAATTAGACCAACTCGATGGTCACGGTGTATGGTCCCTAATCCGGTACGAGTATTGGAATACGGAATTGCTTCCGCCCAAATCCTCCAACGATTGCAATGGGTCTAGTGGATTTCTCAAGTTAGGGTTGAAACACAATCAAGGACAACCCTAACAATTGGAGGGGTACAAATACCCGATGGTCACGGCACATTCGTACATGTATTCCCTTCCAAGCTTGGTGAGCCTAATACTAGGGCAATGGTCATGCAACCTAGCATTGTCTCGGAATTGATACATAGAGTTCTCATACATATCAAGGCAATCAAGAACCACCAAACAAGGTTCACAAACCAAGCCAAATGCATAAACTAGAAAGAAGCATCCAAATAACACAAGATCACCCCCAAGGTTCACCTACATCCGATGACCTTGGGGTTTAGTTGCTCATGATCACAAAGTAAGCAAGAAAATACATAGAAACAACCAAATGTATAATAAAAACACCCCCTGAAAAGATCAAGGCTGAATGACGCTTCCAAGGACGCCACCCAAGGAGTGGCTTCCTTTGTCAATCTTCCTCTCGAATGCAAATTGAAGGCGTGGATTCGTCATGTCATGCTCTCCCAGTCGTGCTCTCCTCAAGGATTGCCTCCAAAACCCGGTCTCAAGCTCCCAAAGAAAGTACTGAAGTCAAGCTCTCCCAAGACCTAGGTTCCTCCTTTCTCAAAATGCACTCAAAACCCTTAAAAACAAGTTCCAGCGAGTTGTGCGGCCCCCATGCGGCTGCGCATGCGGGGAGAGAAAAATTCCGAGAAATCGTGTAAGTTGCTACAGTGCCGCTACAGTAAAACTGCTACAGTCCATATGCGGCCTCTACTGTGCCCGCATGGTAGCCCGCATGAATCTCCTAACCAAGTTGTTTTTCAAGTGTTCGTGCTACAGTTGTTGCTACAGTACCCCCCCCCCCCCCCCGCGGGCTTAGAAACAATTTTTCGGTGTCGATTTCTTCTCAAATTCTGTCAACGAGCTTGAAGGGGTCTCATTGGTACCTGTAACACGAAAGAAACCAATTCAGACCAAAAACGGGCGTCAACTCATATAAAAATACGCAATACATACGCCCAAATACATAGGAAATATGTATGTTTAGGCATTTATCAAATATCCCCACAATTAAGCATTTGCTTGTGCCCAAGCAAAAACACATGAAGAGCAGGGGCACGATGATAAACGACTAAACATACGACCTCAAGCTCAACTGTAAACTAGCACAGATGGAAAGAAATCTAGAAACTGAGCTGTACAGTGAGTGATCGAGTAATGGTGGCCCTGTGTTATCTAAAGTGCTTCCGTGATTGTGTGCTCGCTCCCAACCTTAACCTCCACACCCTGGATTATCCCAGGGGTCCATTCACCCCACATATGGTGAGAGTGGCATTAGACAGTTAAAGACCTCTTCAATACTCAGTTAAAAGTCTTTTGGGTTCCTAAACAAAACTCTAGCACTTAAGTGACTGTGCAACAAGTTCCAGGGGACGCAGTAGAGATACTTATTTCTTTTTTTCACAAATATACAATTTTTTTATTTTTATTTTTTTCTTTTTTCTGAGTCCGACTAACATAGACTGCACAACAAATCTTTCAGAAGGATGCACATGCTGATTAGGCACAAGAGCCACCCAACCTACTCAATTACAGTCTACATAGACGCATTCATACTGTACTAGCAGAGGAATACTGTCATAGACTCCACATTTTTTTTTCGACTGTACACACTGTATCTCATGTCCCTTGGTAACCTATCACAATAGTTCACTTAAGGCTACAGAAAACAAAGAAGGAACTCAAAAGCTCTTAAAAGACTATTGAAGAAAGAATTTAACAGTCTAATGCCAAAATCATCATAATGGGTTGGTTGGAGTGTACAAGGTAGAAGCAATCATGATAGAGCATGCAAAAGCACTAAAAATAAAATAGGGCATCATTCCGGCACAGTACAAGAATACAACTCACTTCTATCATTCTTTCAAGCTAGGAAGTGCTAAACACTAAAATCATAGCAATCATCGGTACTCATGCATGCAAAACAAGTAAAGTACCCCATCCCCACACCTAAAGTTGTACATTACCCTCAATGTACGTAGATCAGCAGAGTAAGGTGCGAGATAAAAAGTAAAAACAGAAATAAAGGAATGGGGTAAAGAAACTTCCCTAATTGGTCGATGAGAGGAGCTTCTCCTAACTCGCTTGGAGACCATGTGTTTGGTCGGCATCCCTACAAGACAAGAGAACCTACATCAAGCCAAGAATTTGTGAGAAAAACACTTAATGAAGAAACAAGGCTGATTTTTGGCCAGTGCTACAGTAATTTCGGGAAAAAATTGGTTGAGTTTCTTCTTGTAAAAGTGATAATCTAAATGTACAAAGCTTTGAATTCAATATAATCAATTACAAGAAGCATTCACCATGATAACCACAAGGTTTTCCCACCATTTAAATCAATAAAAACCCTAGAATGAATGAGAAATGAGTTTACCTTGATCTAGGGCACCAATGAGAAGATGGAGTGAAAATCGGCTAAAAGCTTGATAAAACGTCGAAAATATCCCAAAAACTTGTTTGCTAAGATGAGGAGAGTGTTTTGATGCAAAAACAAAATGAAGGACAATGGTGGAGAAATGGAGGCGAAAAGAGAAGAAGAAGAGTGAAGAATGGGTGAATAGTGTCAAAATAGGGTGAAGAAGTAGAAGAAGGGAGGCTAGTGGCTTATGCGGCCTCTCATGCGGCCGCATAAGGGGCCGCATAAGCCACTGCCCCTCTATGCAGCCTGCTATGCGGGCGCATAGCACGCCGCATAGGCCGCTGGATGGTTATGCGGCCTGCTATGCGGGCGCATAGCAGGCCGCATGGTCGACTGGCTAGCTCCATGTGCAAAAAATGCTCAAAAACACACTCATCAAAGCACTGTACTCATTCTAGCACTCAAAAATCACATGAAAACAAAGCCGAAAACACTCAAAATCATTGAAAACATGGAGATTGAAGCACCAACACTCAAGGAAAAATACAAAGATCATGAAACCTATGGTGCAACATGATGAAATAAATTATGGAAAATGACTAAACAACCACCAAAATCACAAAAATCAACAACACTCAAACTCACAAGCACCACAAAAAAATACGAAAAACACCCAAACAAAACAACAACAACTTAGAAGAAAAACAACTAAGACTTGGGTTGTCTCCCAAGAAGCGCTTTTTTAATGTCTTTAGCTCAACATGGTTTACCTCAACTCATGGTGGGACAAAGGGGTTTGAGATACCTCCAATTTTTGATGAAGAATTGTTACCCAGAAAGTTCAATGAGAGGCACGAGAAGATCTTGAATTTCCCGCGGTCATCAAAGAATAAACGGTTAATCTCCTTGGGTGACATTGTAGAGACATTCACCCCCCGCTTTTGTTTCTCTTTTTTCTTCCTACATAGCTTCTTCAAGGTTCTCTTCTCATTGGAATGTGGTGAAGATTTAACCTCTACTTGTGCTAGTTGTTGTAATGGTGGATGGGGAAGTTCATCATCCATAAGATCATTCCCGAGATCTTCAAAGTACTCCTCCAAGGGGTTCAAATCGAGGACCTCCTACACGCAATCGGAGATAATCACGTCAGTTGTATCCGTAAAATAAAGAGCATCATCATGGTCAAGTGTACGTTTCATAGCTTCGGGAAGGGTGAAGACCACTTGTTCTTCTCCAACACTCAAAGTCATTTTTCCTCCTTTTACATCGATCAATGCCCCGGAGGTATTAAGAAATGGATGGCCGAGGATCAATGGGTCCTCCACATCATCATCCACATCTAGAATTACAAAGTCAACCGGGATGATTAGCTTATCAATTTGAACAAGAACATCTTCAACAATTCCCCGGGGTCTTCGCACGGAACGATCCGCAAGTTGCAAAGTCATTCGTGTGGGTCTCAAATTGTCTAACCCCAACCTCAAGAACAAGTTATACGGCATAACGTTTATGCTAGCTCCCGAGTCGGCCAAGGCACTTTCTTGCACTCCATCCCCAATCACACAAGGGATGATGAAGCTACCCGGATCATTAAGTTTCTTGGGTAATTTCTTTTGAAGTACGGCCGAGCAATTTCCCGATAGAGTCACCGTCTCCAAGTCTTCAAGCTTCCTCTTATTGGTGAGGAGGTCCTTCATGAATTTAGCGTATTTCGGCATTTGTGAGAGGGCCTCAACCAAGGGAATGTTTATGTGAAGTTGCTTAAAGATGTTCAAGAATTTCTTGAATTGAGCGTCTTCTTTATCTTGTTTGAGCCTAGAAGGATATGGTACCACAGGTTTATACTCAGGCTCCTTCTTAGTTGAGGAACTTGGAACATTTCCCTTGTGCTTCCCCTCAATCTCTTCAATTGCATCATTATTTGACTTAGGGTCTTCTCGGTCGGCTACCCTATCGTTGGAGGTACTTGGACTATCCCCGGACCTTACCTCCAATTACTTTCCACTCCTTAGTGTCACCACCTTCAAGTGTTTCCTTGGGTTGCATTCAGTGTTGCTCGGCAAGCTACCCGAGAAACGATCTGACTGTGCCCTAGTGATAAGTGCTTGTGTTATAGTAACGCGAAGCATTATTATCTTACAATGAGCATACCATTTATCAGATTTTATCACTAAATAGCGTGCAATTATGTATTCTTCTGCATTGTTGGTTTGGGGAGCCAAGTTGGACAAGAAGAACGAAGTTAGGTCGTGTTCGCCGTTGTTGGGAGGTTTTCGGACCAAGCAAGGAACAAGGCACGAACTTAGACTTGTGAGTGTGTGCCAACCTCCTGTGGAGAGGCACAAAGACAGTCACATTCACAACAAGTCTAACTCGTGTAGCTTAGGAGAACTTCACCAAGAAGGAGACTTGAAGCAATCGGTACGATCTACCCTTGATTGTGTGCCCAATTCAATGGCCTCGATGAAGAACAATGTATTCGGTAGCGGTTCGGCGAGGTACTGCAGCAGCACTATAGCATGTTACTGTAGTAATTCACTGTAGCAAGTTACTGTGCATTTCTGCCTAAGATCAGGTGTCCAGAGAATTCACACGGGCGTGTGGAATTAACACACGACCGTGTGGATTATTTTCCAGCAAGACAGAGACTTCACACGGGCGTGTGGAAATTCCGCACGGCCGTATGAAGCAATTTTTCTAGGAAGCCAGAAACTTCACACGAGCGTGTGGAAATTCCACACGGCCATGTGAAGCCCCGATAAGTTCAAATTTAAAGCCGCACTTAGCCTATTTAAAGCTGGATTTGGAGACTTTTTGAGTATCTTTTGACCTATCTTTCTCTCGAACTGCTGGAGAGTGCGGCTAGGGTTTCAGAGAGGACTTTGTGGAGGATTGGAGCGCGCTATCGGCATCGTCATCGACGTCCGACGGCAACACAAGACCACGGCCACATCACACGCGAGGGTGTTTTCATTGATGTTCTTATTTTGCAAATTATTTTACACTTTGATGAACATGTATAGCTCCATGAGAAGCTAAACCCCTCATGGGTATTCGGACTTGTAAAACCCTAGGATCATTATGTTTCTATGACATTGTTATTATGCTTTTCCATTATTAATGAATAAATTCGAGTTTCAGTTTTAATTATCTTTTGCTGTTGTTCTTCCTTAGCGGTGACACTAGGGTTGAGAACAATCTAGGTTATCCTTTGGAGGTGTGACAACTCCTATAGGATTAGACTACTTAAGATTGAAGAGGGTTGAGAGGGAGAGTTGTGAGGTAGCAATGTACCCCTTTCCCTTCCGGTGTGATTTCTCCCTACTTCCGTTTCCTTGGTTAATTAGCGGTCGAGATAGAGTTTTAAGGCTCAATCTAGACTAGGGTTCTTCCACTTGGACCAAAGGGTTAGAACTACATAGAGGAACAGGTTTTATCACTAGGAATCCCTAGAGCTTAAAGCACTCCCACGTAGTGTTAGGGTTAGGAAGATAGACTCCCCTGGGGCTTAGTTGACAGGTCAACGAGAGTCAAGAGTCGTAGTGAATCCTTATACCGGGACATAATGATAGGGTTAGTCACGGTTGACCTTAAGTTTTGGGACCGTGAGTTTAAGGATTTCCTCGACTCAATTAACATCAATAGGAAAGTATAATAGCATAGTCTTGCACTAGAAGCATAAGTCCTAGAGATAGCTTGTCCGAATACCCTATTTTATCCATTGCTAGTCTTCTCTTTTAAGTTCTACTTGCTTTTCTCTTGTCTTCCATATCTCTATTTACTTTCTTATCTTTTATTCCAATTGCTTCCATAAATTCACTCATCACTCCGATTATTTCTTTTCGTACACCGCATAACTAAATAGTGAATTCTTGTGTTCTAAATCCCTATTCCCTGTGGATTCGACTACCCACTCACCAGGGTAATTTTATTACTTCGACAAGGCCGTGCACTTGTGGTACACACGCAAAAGGTCGTGTCAAGTTTTTGGCGCCGTTGCCGGGGAATAGACGTATTTTTTTTAATACTAGTTTTTGCTACTTTAGTTATTCACTTCGTTGTCTATTTCACACTTTCACATTGCACACACCTTTACTTGTGCGTTCAATTGCTTATGCTCATATAGCCTAGGGCGGTTCACCTTAGTTGCAACGTTTGTATTCTTAGAGTCTAGGAGAATTTTTAACATTGTATCCTATCATGCTCTAGTTTTTACTTGAATTTTTAGGGAATTTTTGCTCGATTACACCCTATTGCACTACGCACTCTTCAAATCTTTTGGAAACTCGATCTTGAAGTTTTTAAGGACAAGTTTATCATCGTTCTTAGTTTTACTTTGGAAAATGCATATAAAAAGATAAAAAAATATATGAAAAAAAAAGAGAAAAATCTGAGTTTGTGAATAGTTGTTTTCTTTTATGTATGCATTTGGGGTGGAAAGAGCTACCACCCATGAAGTATGAAGCTACTCTCATAAGTCGGATACAAGTTATGCCCTAATGAGAGAAAGAGCTATTTCATGGGATGTGTGAAAGCTACTACCCCGGCAGAAAGAGTGATAAGTGCTTGTGTTATAGTAATACGAAGTATTATTATCTTACATTGAGCATTAATTTTCTCAGATTTAATCACTAATTAGTGTGTATTTGTGTTCTTTTGTGCACTGAAGGGTTGTGGAGAAGATTTAGAGAAAAAGAAGCAAGAATAGGTTATGTTCGCCATTGTTGAGGAGTTCTCGAACCAAGCAAGGAACAAGGCATGAGTCTAGACTTGTGGGTGTGTGCCAACCTCCATTGGAGGGGCACAAGGGCAGTCACACTCACAAAAGTCTATAACTCGTGTAGCATTGGAGAACTTTGCCAATGAAGAGAAATGAAGTAATCGACATAATCTAACGTTGATTGTGTGCCCAATTCAACGGCCTCAATGAAGAACGATGAATTCGGGAGCATTTCGGTGAGTACTGTAGTAGCACCGTAGCTTTGTTACGTAGCAAATCACTGTAGCAAGCTACTGTTCACTTTCTGCCGAAAATCAGGATTTCAGAGAGTTCACACGAGCGTGTGGAAATTCCACACGGCCGCGACTGTAGCAAAAGTACTGCAGCGAAAACACTGTAGCAAGTTACTGTTCACAAGCTGCCGAAAATCAGCAAAACAGAATTTCCACACGGCCGTGTGGAATTAAGACATGGGCGTGTGGAATTCCTGGTTTTTCACGGGGCGGTGTGGAAAACCCACAGGGGCGTATGGAACTCCGATTTCAGCCCGATTTCAGCCTATAAATAGCCCATTTTCAGATCTATTTGAGGACCCCCCTTCTATCTCTTGCCTATCTTTTGGGGGGCTTTCGACTAGGGTTTGGAGAGGTTCTTGGAGGTCTTTGGAGGTGAATATACGGCATCGACATCGACATCCTTTGGAAGAAAGCTATTGGGGGAGCTTTCGTCGGCATCGATTCGGTGAGGTGTGCCCTAGGCTTGACAAGGGATTCGTGGAGAAGACTAGGCGGCTCCACAAGACCATCGATACGATCTAAAAGGGGGTTTTCTTTATGGTTTTATTGCATATGTTCTTAATCTCTTTATTGATTTTGTATTGCTCTATGGAGAGCTAAACCCTAGTGGGTATTCGGATTTGTAAACCCTAGGATGATATTGTTTCAATGACTTTTATTATGCTTTCTTTATTGATGAATTTAATTGAGTTTCAATTTTAATTATGTTTTGCTATTGTTTTCCCCTAGCCGTGACACTAGGGTTGAGAACAATTTAGGTTACCCTTTGGAGGTGTGACAACTCCTATAGGGTTAGACTACTTAAGATTGAAGAGGGTTGAGAGGGAGAGTTGTGAGGTAGCGATGTACCCCTTTCCCTTACGGTGTGATTTCTCCCTACCTCCGATTCCTTGATTTATTAGCGGTTGAAATAGAGTAAAGTGTTAGGTAGATAAACTCCCCCAAAGCTTTGGGGTGACGTGAATCCTATGCACTGGGCTTAATTTAGACTAGGGTTCTTCCACCTGGACCAAAGGGTTAGAACTACTACACATAGGAACAGGTTTTATCACTAGGAATCCCTAGAGCTTAAAGCAATTCCACGTAGTGTTAGGCTTAGGTAGATATACTCCCCTGGGGCATAGTTGCTTGAGCGACAGAGTGAAGGGTTGACGTGAATCCTATTGCCGGGACATAGTGTTGGGGTTAGTCACGGTTGACCTTAGGTTTGGGACCATGTGTTTAAGGATATCCTTGACTCAATAGGCATCAATTGTAGAGCATAATACAAGTTTTGCACTAGAAGCATTAGTCCTAGGGGGAGCTTTGTCCGGGTACCCCATCGTTATATCGATTACCTCTCCTACCTTCATTATTCTTCTTGCATTCTTTTATTTTCTTTTACATCTATACATATATACTTTTCTCATCATCGATTCCCATCATAGTTAAATAGCAATAACACTTGTTTCTGAACACTATTCCCTGTGGATACGATTACCCATTCACCAGGGTATTTTATTACTTCGACAACCCGTGCACTTACGGGGTACACACGCAAGGGGTGTGTCAAAGAGCTACCTCATCGAAAGAGTGAAAGCCACCTTTGGCGGCCGCCTAGGAAAGGGCTGCCTTCGAAGATGTGTGAAGCTACTACTTCCTCTCTTATTTTTCGTATATAAATAAGTCATTTTGAATAAGAGTTTGAGGAGTACTCGTTGGTTCTCTTGAGTGAATTCACACACACTTACATCTCTTCGAGTTGTTATCCTTTTTGATTCGTGTTTTTAGCTATAGTAATGATAAACTTATGCAATGTTTTGATTTCCCCTTACTTGTAGAATACTTCCTTTGTATATTTTTGGTGAACCTAAGGCCGAGCACTTTCAATTGTTCTCCCCAAGTACTATCACATTTTATTTTTGCTTGAGGACAATCAAAAGCTTAAGTGTGGGGGGGTTTTATAAGTGCTTGTGTTATAGTAACGCGAAGCGTTATTATCTTACAATGAGCATACCTTTTTTCAGATTTTATCACTAAATAGCATGCAATTGTGTATTCTTGTGCATTGTAGGTTTGTGGAGCCAAGTTGGAAAAGAAGAATGAAGTTAGGTCGTGTTCGCCATTGTTAGGAGGTTTTCGGACCAAGCAAGGAACAAGGCACGAACTTGGACTTGTGAGTGTGTACCAACCTCCTTTGGAGGGGCACAAAGGCAGTCACATTCACAACAAGTCTAACTCGTGTAGCCTAGGAGAACTTCACCAAGAAGGAGACTTGAAGCAATCGACACGATCTACTATTGATTGTGTGCCCAATTCAATGGCCTCGATGAAGAACAACGTATTCGGGAGCGGTTCGGCGAGGTACTGCAGCAGCACTGCAGCTTGTCACTGTAGCAAGTTACTGTGCATTTCTGCCGAAGATCAGGTGTCTAGAGAATTCACACGGGCGTGTCGAATTAACACACGGCCGTGTGAATTATTTTCCAGCAAGCCAGAGACTTCACACGGGCGTGTGGAAATTCCACACGGCTGTGTGAATTAATTTTTCTACGAAGCCAGAGACTTCACACGGGCGTGTGGAAATTCCACACGGCCGTGTGAAGCCCCGATAAGTTCAAATTTAAAGCCGCACTCAGCCTATTTAAAGCCGGATTTGGAGACTTTTTGAGTATCTTTTGACCTATCTTTCTCTCGAACTGCTGAAGAGTGTGGCTAGGGTTTCGGAGAGGACTTTGTGGAGGATTGGAGCGCGCCATCGGCATCGCCATCGACGTCCGATGACAGCACAAGACCACGGCCACATCACACGCGAGGGGTTTTCATTGATGTTCTTATTTTGCAAATTATTTTACACTTTGATGAGCATGTATAGCTCCATGAGAAGCTAAACCCCTCGTGGGTATTCGGACTTGTAAAACCCTAGGATCATTATGTTTCTATGATATTGTTATTATGCTTTTCCATTATTGATGAATAAATTCGAGTTTCAGTTTTAATTATCTTTTACTATTGTTCTTCCTTAGCCGTGACACTAGGGTTGAGAACAATCTAGGTTATCCTTTGGAGGTGTGACAACTCCTATAGGATTAGACTACTTAAGATTGAAGAGGGTTGAGAGGGAGAGTTGTGAGGTAGCATGAGGGGGTCGTATTCCCAAGGGACGATTGAAAGTGCTCAGCCTTAGGTTCACCAAAAGTATGCAAAAGAAGCATTCTACAAGTATGGGGAAATCAAAACATTGCATAAGGTTACCATTGCTCTAGCTAAAAACTTGAATTAAAAAGGATAACAACTCAAAAATGTGTAAATGTGTGCGAATTCACACAAGAGAACCCAAAGAGTACCCCTCAAACTCTTGTTACAAGGACTTATTTGTATACAAAGTAGCCAAGTAGTAGCTTCACACAACCTCTAAGGTAGTCGTTTCCTAGGCGGCCGCCAAAGGTGGCTTTCACACTTTCGAGGAGGTAGCTCTTTCTACCGGGGTAGTAGCTTTCACGCTTCCTATGAGATAGCTCTTTCTCTCATTAGGGCATAACTTGTATTCGACTTATGAGAGTTGCTACATACGTCATAGGAGGTAGCTCTTTCAACCCCAAATGCACAAATAAAAGCTAAACAAATATTCACAAGCTCATAAGTTTTTTTTTCTTTTTTCTTTTAGCCATATAGCACTTAAAAACTTACTAAAACAATGCTAAACTAGTCTTAAAACTTTGAGCTTAAGTTTGCAATAGATTTCAAGAGTGAGTAGTGAAATAAGAGATAATCGAGCAAAAATTCCCTAAAAGTCAAGTAAAACTAGAGCATGATAGGATATAATGTTAAAAATTCTCCTAAACTCTAAGAATACAACCGTTACAACTAAGGTGAACTGCCACGAGCTACATGAGCATAAACAATTGAACGCACAAGTAAAGGTGTGTGCAAAGTGAACTCCCCCCCACACTTAAGATGTACATTGTCCTCAATGTACGCATGCAAGCACAATAAAAAGTATAGCAATGAAAAACACTTAGTGTGGAAGTGGGCAATTGAAACATTACTCCCCTGAACTCTAAGTGTTATGGTTGATGGAGCTAGGTACATTGAGAGTTGAGTCTCAATGGGTTGTGAAGCACACACGGTCTCATTGCCGTGCTTATGACTATTCCTCAAATTCCATACATCCAAGACCATTTGCACACACACACACACACACAAGGGATTCAGTGTAGCTCAAGAAAAATCAAAATAAAACTTGAGTATATAAAGATAGAGAAATGAAATACAACTTGAGAAAAATAAAGACAAAATAAAAGATAAACTCATAAGGAAGATCCTTTCTGACTGCTACAAGTCCAAAATATAAAAGAAAAGTTCAACTGAAATAAAAAACTAAACCAAAAAACTAAAATAATCTACAACGCCTCCACCTCGGTGTCCTGTAATAGAGCCTCTGGTGCTGTGGAAGGCTTCGTGGGTACTTGTGGATTGGCTGCTGGTGTGGGAGATAGTGGTGGAGTAGAAGCCCGAGGCCGGACCTCGAAGGGGGAGGTCATGGCCTGCTCAAGTACCTGACGGAGACTCTGAAACTGGGCCAAAACCTCCTGGTGCTGTATCGCCTGAGTAGCCCTGACCTCGGGCACCTCAGTCTGTAAGACAACCAAAGCACTCTCGAGGAGGTTAAATCGGTCCTGGCCTCTAGAAGGAGAAAAGATGCGAGATTGCTTCCCCGCAAGTGTACGGGATCGCCAAGTAATACCCTGTGAGTGACACAGGGGTCGTATTCCACTGGGGCCAAGGAAGTACTATTACTCACCCTTCATCTATTTTCTAGCCTACAATTCTTAGTGAAAAGAGCAAAATAAAGTGAACTAACTAACCTAATGGCCGGGTCACTAGCACACGAGTGTAAATAAACAAGGGAGTATCAAGCATGAGAAGGGAGTGTTTGGATAAGGAATCCACCTAGGGTTGTCATTAAGACCCGAACTAGGATGATCTAAAGATGCAATGACGATAGCTGAGACCTAGAGACTTCATGAATAGATTAGCCCCAATTTCTCGGCAACTAACCCCTAATCCCATACGAGTGTTAATCGGAATCTCTTCCGGATTAACCCACCTACGATCGCAATGAGTTCAAGGAAATCTCTAATAGGAGTAAACCTACTATCCTTCGGCTTAAACCTAGTAAAGGAGGGCTACCAACACCCAATCTCTCGGCAATGTCGGCACAAGAATCCCCTTTCAATCTCTCCTAGATCTAGTACACGTGAGTAGGTCACATCTACGCGCACAACTCATAAAAGAATCACGGATTTCTCCACAAATGCGATTCTAGACATGAAGCATGAAAGATTGAACCTCAAACAACCATCAAATTAGATTAACAACAACAATCCAAAGTTCATGCACAAGATAAACCCTAGGGTTCATCCAAATCCAAACACAACAATAAGTTAATCCCTCATGATAAGGGACACTTATACAACATACAAGGAAGATAAAAACATAAAAGAAGCAATGAAAACCCCCTCTAGGTGATGATCTCCTTGAATGGATGAAGCTTCACAAGATTGTCGATGATGGCTTAGATCTTCACTCCAACTCCTTCTCCCTTGCTCCTCTCCCTCTTGGTGATGATGTGTGCTCGTTTCCTATGAAGATCGCCGCCAAAAGGTGGCCGGAAAGCCTCAATAAGGTGCGGTGGCGGCGGCCTCAAAGGCCAAGAAGAAGTCTCTCTAAAAAGCCCTAAAAATGCTCTTTTATATTCCCGCAGTATCCCGGGGTGGATAGATTGATCCCGGGGTGGATAGGTAGGCAAAGATAAGGCAAAACATGGCTCATGTGGGGGTGTATACCGGGGTGGATGGATGGATCCCGGGGTGGATAGGGGGCCGTGAACCCTAGTACAAAATCACTGTCTTTTGATGCTCACGGCCCCTTATACGGCCCCGTATGCTGCACTGTTTACTCTTATGCACTTCCATCATTTCCAGCCCAAAACTCCTCAGGTGCAACAGCAACTGCTACAGTAAGAATGCTACAGTGCTTTAGCTACAGTAAATACGCTACAGTGCTGCGACGCCTGAATTTCATCCTTTTTCGCCCAAATTGTATTCTCGTGCACCTCATGGCTCCCCCGTGCCCTACAACATAAATGATACTCAATTAAGTATTAAACGGGCATCCATTCATATAAAAATACATGCTAAGTGTATAAAATACATATACTAAAACATATACATTTAGACACTTATCAATGCGCACTAGAGGTGGCCCCTGAGCTGTGGGTGGTGCCTGTGTATTTGTTTGCCTAGGAGATAGCTCCAACACTGGATGTGAGCCCTTTACCTGCTCACCCTATGCCTCGCCCTGGTCAGACAGGGGTATGATCATGGAATAGACTCCCGGTCCTGATCTGCGGATCATCCCCATGAGTCTCATAGTCTCATCGCCAAGAGGGGCTGATGTAGTCGCCTTCTCAGCCCCGCGTACTCCGTGTAACAGCCCTATACCGATAAGGAGCCTCATGATGTAGGGGCCCGACAAGATGACACCAACTCTAGCGTAATGGCCTTGGTGGCGTAGGTACTCCGCTAATATATGTCCAAAGTGTAGCGGCTCCCTCTAGACCATAGAGTGTAGGTATAATAACTCCTGCCAGCTCAAAACTCCTACGCTGTCCCCCCGGTCGCTCACTAATCAGCTCAACACTGCATGTATGTATCTATAGCTCGGGCGGGATAGGCATGTAGTCTTCAAAACCCCCGGCTCATACTGTCCCTGGCCACATAAAGCTCGGTATGCTCACTGGGGTCTAAGAATGCCCGGGTAGTCTGTAGTGAGTCATTCGTACTCCTCAGTACTAGTGTATGCCACGTCATATAACCTTAATCGAAGAGAAAACTATGTGATGCTCATACTGTGGTGCTGTTTGAAGGCTCTGAAAGGAATAGTATCAACCGAGACAAAACTGGAGTACGAGCGATCGAACTCAAAGGATGCCAGCAACTATAGTGTTAGTGCACGGATAGCTGGCTCCCTGATCTGTAACAAACGCTCCCACCCACCAACTGAAATAAGTCCCTCAACCTCCTCTGCAATATGCTCACTTCCCCGTACTGCTCTATGTGCGCTCGAGTGAGGGTAGCTCGACTGACCAAATTGGAATGTCGATAACCGCTTGAACTTGTCCCGATGCTCTGGTATAGCGAACTCCATCTCTTTGGGGGTCGGAGAAGGCTCACGAGGCTCACGAGGGCATTTCCCAGCCTGCTTCTTCGATCTGGAGGCCATATCTACAGGATTGAAATGAAAAACGATCAAATCCAATTAAAAAATACAATCTGCAAAAATCCACACGGCCGTGTGGATCTTCGGGCGGACAGAGCCCCACGGCCGTGGAGGCTGAAATTCCGTATTTACACACTAATTCATTCTAAATCTTTTCCAAACACATTCGCATACAGTTTAATCATACAAAACAAGAGAAATAATCAGAAAGAATGAATTAAATTAAGATTAACGAAGAAAAAGGGGTTGAAGTTCTTACCGGCGGTGTGGATGAAGAAAACTATGAAATCAGTTGGAAAACAATGTCAACAATCTCTAAAATGGAAAAAGATGGTCGGGAGAGTAAAAGAGAGGATCAAGGAGTGCTTTAGAGTGGAAAAATCAAGCAGCACGAGTGAAAACAAAAGGAAAATCGCAGCTTTTGAAGTTCTGTGAATCCACATGGCTGTGTGCCTCTACAATTAGGATTCACAAGGGCCAACACACTGCCCTGTGTGCACTTTGGTTGCTCTCAGGACTACACCACACAACCGTGTGCCTTCACAGGGGAGCTTCACAGGGGCACCCACATGCCCCTGTGTGCTCTCGGGAAAATACCTAAGGTCTCTGTAAAATTTCACACGGCCGTGTGGCAATTCCACATGGCCGCCCATAGGGGCACCCACCACGCCCCTGTGGCCACTCTGGTTCGCCCGAGAAACTTTAAGTTTTCTACACGTCCGTGTGCTTTTCACAACCTCTCCAACAGAGGCAGCCACACGCCCCTGTGTATTCTTGGGAAAGAAGGAAACTCTTTGCAGAGATTCACACGGCCGTGTGAACATTCGAGTTACTATTAACTATCTGCCGAAATTCAGCAAAACAAAGAGTTCACACGAACGGGTGGATATTCCACACGGCCGTGTGAAATCCAGATTTCAGTGATTTAAAGCCGCGACTCAACATTATAAAAGCCCATTTTGGAAACTTTTTCTGGATCTTTTTACCTACCTTTTTAACTAACTTCTGGAGGATTGCGGCAAGGGTTTCAGAGAGGACTTTGTGGATGTTTGGAGTGTGTCATTGTTATTATACTTTTTCTCTATTGATGAATAAAATTGAGTTTCAATCTTAATCGCATCTTGTATTATTTTCCCTTAGCCGTGACACTAGGGCTGAGAATAATCTAGGTTATCCTTTGGAGGTGTGGCAACTCCTATAGGGTTAGACTACTTAAGAATGGAGAGGGTCGAGAGGGTTAGTCGTGAGGTACCGAAACATCCCCTTTCCCCTCTGGTGTGATTCTCCCTACCTCCGTGTTCCAAGAGTTCCTAGCTATCAAAATAGAACTAGGTGCTAGGAGATAAACTCCCCTGGGGCTTAGTTGCGTGAGCAACAGAGTGAAGGGTCTTAGTGAATCCTAATACTAAGGTTTTATTGAGGCTAGGATTCTTTCACCTAGACCAAAGGGTTAGAGCTATACATAAGAATATGGTTTATTAGTAGGAATTCCTAGAACTTAAAGCAATCCCACGTAGTGTGAGGCTTAGGAAGATGAACTGCTCTAGAGCTTAGTTGACAGGTTAACAAGAGTTAAGGGTCATAGTGAAACCTAATGCCGGGGCATAGTGTTGGGGTTAGTCATGAATGACCTTTGGTTTGGGACCATGTGTTGAAGGATATCCTCGACTCATTAATCATCAATTGGAGAGTATAATAGCATTGTCCTGCATTAGAAGTATAAGTCCTGGGGATAGCTTTTCCAGGTACCCAACTTTTCTCATTGATTTCCTTCTCTATTTACTCTTAATTGCACTCTCTTATCTTCCATACTTCTCTTTTATTTCTTGTTCTTTGTAAATGCTTTTACACACACTCATTGATTCTCTTCACACTCTTCACACACCGCGTTAGCTAAATAATGAATTCTTGTGTCTTAAATCCCTATTCCTTGTAGATTTGACTACCCTCTCACCGGGGTAATATTATTACTGCGACAACCCGTGCACTTTCGGGCCCCTGTCAGCATTGTGTTTTCTCTGGTTTACTTAGAAAATTCACAGACTCTCCAGAAAAATTTAGAAACACAAGCACAATAATCTAGAGCTTGTAAATACAATAAAAACACTACCAGAAACCATAGAAAACATGCTCAACCGACTCGAACTTCGTTATTCAACGGTCAGGCACACGAAAACATCAACGATCCACACTAAAATCGCAACACATGCATTTAAAAGTTAGGATACCAAAACTAAGACTCTTATTAAAACTAGACTAAAACTAAACCTTAGAAAAAAAGTAAAAACTTTGGTTACCTCCCAAGAATCGCTTGTTCAACGTCACTTAGCTTCATATACCTGTTTATGCTCATGGTGACTCATGAATGAAAGTTGCCCTCTTTCCTACCACCTGGAAACATGCATGACATAGCTTATGTAGTCTAGAGGGGAAGTTAGTGATTTTGTTACTGACACGACCCCTTGCGTGTTGATAAACGCCTAACTGTACGTATTATTTATGTATGTTCGCGTATTTTTCGAGTATTTTTATATGAGTCGATGCCCCTTTTGGTCTAAATTGGTTTATTTCGTGTTTTAGGTACAAAAGAGGCCTAGGTGAGCTCAACGACGCAATTTGAGAAGAAATTGACACCGAAATCGTCGTTTTGGGTTCCCTGGAACTGTAGCAATACTGTAGCAGCCTGAAGCACGAAGATTTGAAGAATTTTCTAAGTCTGGAGGTTCATGCGGGCTACCATGCGGGCGCATCGCAGGCCGTATGAGACTGTAGTGTTCTACTGTAGCAGCAGCACTGTAGCGACACTGTAGCAACTTACGCGGTTTTCGGGCTTTTTTCGGAAACTCTCTCTCCCCGCATACGGGGCCGCATGGGAGGCCGCATAGCATCCCGAAAGTTGTTTTTAAAGGGGATTAGGGCATCATTTGGAAGGATCTTTTGGCCACCATTCTCCTCCATCATCATCTTGGACTTCAAGGGGCTGGAGAAGGCACTTTTAAGGAGCAAATCAAAGGGAGAAGAAGATCACACGCAATGGAGATCATCTAGGAGTTCGTCGGCACCGATCCGCGAGTTCCCATCACCATCTTCATCTAGTCAACACTAAGGGGGTTTTCTTTGGTTTTGATCATTCTTGTTATGTATTTTAGGATTTCTTCCTCATTTATGTTGAACTAGACTCCCAAGGTCGCCGGGCATCCGGTGAACCTTGGGATGAACTTGCTTGTATGAATACTTGATTTATATGTATGGTATTTGTGTGGTTTATGGTTTAAGTTTGGTGTATTTGAATGCCTTGGTATGCATGAGAACTCTGTGTATCAATTTTTAGGTAATACTAGGTTGCATGACCATTGCCCTAGTGTTAGACTCACCAAGCTTAGAAGGGATACATGTACAAATACGCCGTGACCATCGGGTATTTTGTACCCCTCCAACCATTAGGGTTGAGCCTAGATATTGTGTTTGACTCTAATTTGAGATTTCCCTAGGCCCTTAGCAATCGTGTGGGGATTTGAGCGGTAGAAATACCGTAGCGGTGGAAATTCCGTATTCCAATACCCATACTGGATTAGGGGTCATCACCGTGACCATCGGGGTGACCTATCTTTGGATGTCTCTTGGCCTAACCACCTTTGCCTGTGTGATTCGAGTATTCTTCTAGCTTTAGTAGTCCCGAGGGGATCCTCGCCCGCGGCCTTGTTCATTTATTGCTCATTGTTTCCTTAATGTGCTTGTTTGGTGTGCCTTAGATCACTTGTTTATAGTTTTATCTTTTGTTATTTTTCTTATCTTGTTTTAAATCTATATTTGGTAGACTAGACAGTGTCATCTAGAGGGAAGTAATAGCAGCTCTTGGGACCCCAGGGAATACGACCCCCTCGCGCGTGCGTGAGGGGTATTACTTGGCGACCCGTGCACTTGCGGTAATCATCAAGTTTTTGGCGCCGTTGCCGGGGACTTCCAAGGATGCTAGGAAAACCTCTAGCTCACTGATTTAGTCATTTTTATTTCTTGCTGTAAATATTTGTCGTTGTATGTGTCTTTTTTCCATTTTGTGTATATTTGTTTATTTTTCTTTCTTTCTTATTTTCTTTTATAGCTTATTAATTTTAATTTTGTTTGTTTATACAGGGCCATGACAGCACGCCAGAGCAATCCACACCCTAATGACTACTATCCATATTGGCAAGGGCACCAAAATTTTTCGACACATCATTATACTCAACCATGGGAGAACCCTTACCAAGGATTGCCACAAGAACCCTCCTTTCAAGAACCATGGCATTTTCACACCTCCAAAGGACAACCTAGATTGTTCTAAACCCTAGTGTCACATCTAAGGGAAAACAATTTTAAGATGAAATCAAGATTGAAACACAATTTTTATTCACCAATAATGGAAAAGCATAATAACAATGTCAAAGAAGCATAATAACCCTAGAGTTTACAATTCCGAATACCCACAAGGGGTGTAGCTCCTCATGGAGCTATACATGTTCATCAAAGTATGAAAGAAAGCACAAAGTAAAGACATCGATGAAAACCCCCTTGTGTATGGTGTGGCCGTGGTCTTGTGCGGCCGCCGGACGTCGGTGACGATGCCGATGACGCGCTCTAAACCTCCATGAAATTCTCTCCGAAACCCTAGCCGCATCTCCAGAAGTTGGAGAGAAAGATAGGTCCAAAGATATTTTAAAAGTCTCCAAAATCGCTATTTATATTGTTGAGTGCGGCTTTAAAAATCGGACTTATCGGGACTTCACACGGCCGTGTGGAATTTCCACACGGTCGTGTGAAGTTTCTGGCTTGCTGGAAAATTAATTCACACGGCCATGTTGAATTTCCACATGCCCGTGTGAATTCTCTGGAATTCTGAATTTCGGCCGAAGATGAACAGTAGCTTGCTTTAGTATTTTGCTACAGTAACTTGCTACAATATTGTCCCGAAACGCTCCTGAATTCGTCATTCTTCATTGAGGCCGTTGAATTGGGCACACAATCAACGGTAGATCGTGCCAATTGCTTCAAATCTCCTAATTGGTGAAGTTCTCCTTGTTAGCATGAGTTAGACTTATTGTGAATGTGGCTGCCTTTGTGCCCCTCCAAAGGAGTTTAGCACACACTCACAAGTCTCTACTCATGTCGTGCTCCTTCCTTAGTCCAAGAATCTTCACAACAATGGTGAACACGATCTAACTTCCTTCCTTTCCTTCACTTTATCTTCACAACCCTGCAATACACAAAAGTAAACAAATGCACACTTTTTAGTGATAAAATCTGATTAAATTAATGTTCATTGCAAGATAATAACACTTTGCATTACTATAACACGAGCACTTATCAAATCCTCCCACACTTAAGCTTTTGCTTGTCCTCAAGCAAAAATAGAACGTGAAAGTACTTGGGAAGAACAATTGAAATTGCTCGGCCTTAGGTTCACCCAAAGTATGCAAAAGAGGCATTCTATAAGTAAGGGGAAATCAAAACATTGCATAAGGTTACCAATGCTCTAGCTAAAAACTTGAATAAAAAAGGATAAAAACTCGACAATGTGTTAGTGTATGCGATTTCACTCAAGAGAACCAACTAGTACTCCTCAAAATTTTGTTAGAAAGGACTTATTTATATACAAAAACAAAAATAAAAAGGAAAGGAAGTAGTAGCTTCACACATCCTTGAAGGTAGCCCTTTCCTAGGCGGCCGCCAAAGGTGGCTTTCACACTTTCGAGGAGGTAGCTCTTTCTACCGAGATAGTAGCTTTCACGCATCCCATGAGATAGCTCTTTCTCTCATTAGGGCATAACTTGTATCTGACTTATGAGAGTAGCTACATACTTCATAGGTGGTGATTGAATCGATCCGCAAGCGCACGGGTCGTCAAGTAATACCTCGCACAAAAGCACGAGGGTCGTATTCCACGGGGTTAAGGAGCTACTCTTACTCCTCCATCGCCTATTATCTAACCTAACAACACAAGCATGGATGTTTGTTCTACTAAAGCAAAGAGATAAATACGATATGATTAAACAAATTTAAAAGCATACAATGTGGTTGCAAGTGCTACAATGAAGAGTAAAGGCCTATGGATGTGGATCCCCTTGAGGGGTCATCATGATACATGGATGAAGGATGAAAGGTAGCTTGGTTGATTTAGACCGAAGGATCTCAAGATTAGATCAACCCCAATTTCTCGGCGATTGAACCCTAATCCCATACGGATATTGGTTGGAATCTCTTCCTAACCAACATCCCTACGATTGCATTAAGTATAAGGAGATCCCAAAATAAGGATACACTAAACCCTAGTCTATCCTTAAAACTCGGAGGGCTATCGACACCCAATTTCTCGGTGTGCCAATACAAGTAACCCCTTTTAATTCATTAATGACCTAATACACGTGAGTAGGTCACGTCTACGTGTATAATTCAAGAAAGAACTACGGATCTCTCCATGTGGTAGTTCTAGACATGAGGCACAATGAACTAAATCTTAAACCAAACCAAGCTTGCAATTAAGTAAAGATCATCCAAAATACATGATAAACCCCCCAAGGTTCACCAACATCCGGTGGCCTTGGGGGTCTAGTGTGCCATTAAGCAAGTAACAACAAAAATACAAAGTAAATCACTTAAAAAGCTCATAAATGACACTCCCTAGATGAAATGATGAAGGAGGAGGTGGAGGTCCGGCCAAATGACGCTTTCCCTTTGTCCAAGAGATGCCGAATGACGCTTCCCCTTGTCTTGGATCCTTGCCTCCTTGATGGTGAAGCTTCTCCCCTTCAAAATGATGTTCTTGCCTCCTTCCTTGGCTCCAAATCGTCGTCTCTTCAAAGATTTCTTCGTTTCTTTCCTTTAGATGCCGGCCAAGAAGTCCCCTTTGTGTGCCCTAAAAACCTCTATAAATACTCCCGCAGGATCCCGGGGTGGATAGATCCATCCCGGGGTGGATAGATAGGCAAAAATAGGGCAAAACCTGTCTCATGTGGGGGTGCATCCCGGGGTGGATGAATGGATCCCGGGGTGGATAGGGGGCCGTGAGGGCTAGTTGAAAACTACTGTCTTTTGATTCTCACGGCCCCTTATACGGCCCCGTATACTGCAGTACTCCAGCACCCTGATTCTTCATCCTTTTTTCGCCCAAATCGTATTATCATGTTCCTCATGGCTCCTCCATGCCCTACAACATAAATAATGCTCAATTAAGCATAAAACGGGCATCCATTCATATAAAAACACATGCTAAGTGAACAAAATATGTATGTTAAAACACATACATTTAGACACTTATCAGGTGGTCGCTCTTTCCACCCCAAATGCATATAACAAAGCAAATATATTCACAACTCATATATATATATATATATATATATATATATATATATATATATATATATATATATATATTCTTTTTCTCTTTTCGATATTTTTTTGGTCAAGTTTTATATGCATTTTCCAAAGTAAAACTAAGAACGATGATAAGCTTGTCCTTAAAAACTTCAAGATTGAGTTTCCAAAAGATTCCAAGAGTGAATTGTGCAATATGAGAATATCGAGCAAAAAAATCCCTAAAATTCAAGTACAAACTAGAGCATGACAGGATACAATGTTAAAATTCTCCTAAACTCTAAGAATACAACCGTTGCAACTAATGTGAACCACCATAGGCTACATGAGCATGAGCAATTGAACGCACAAGTAAAGGTGTGTGCAATATGAACTTCCGCCCACACTTAAGATGTACATTGTCCCCAATGTATGCATGCAAGCACAATAGAAGTGTAGAATTGTAAAATAATTGGTGTGGAAGTAGGCAATTGAAACATTATTTCCCTGAACTCTAAGTGTTGCGTTTGATGGAGCTAGGTGCATTGAGAGCTGAGTCTCAATGGGTTGTGAAGCACACACGGTCCCATGACAGTGTCTATGACTAATCCTTAGTTCCTTTCATCCAAGACCATCTGCACACACACACACACACAAGGGTTCAGTATAGCTCAAGAAAAACCAAAATAAAGCTTGAGTATATAAAGATATGAAAAATAAAATCCAAGTCGAGATAAAATAAATCCAAATAAAGATAAACTCAGAAGGAAGATCCTTTCTGAGTACTACAAGTCAAAATATAATAAAAAAGTACATCGAAATGAAAAGTAAAATAAAACTACGACGCCTCAGCGTCGGTGTCCTGCTATGGAGCCTCTGGTGCTGCTGGAGGCTCTGAAGTGGATGCCGGTGGATCTGCTGCTACTGCTGCTGGAGAAGGTGGTGGTGGAGCAGGGGCCCGAGGCTGGACCACAAGTGGCGACCACACGAACTGCTAAAGCAATCTTTGTATAATGTCAACTCGTGCCATCGTCTCTAAGTGCTGAGCAGCTTGTATTGCCCTAAGCTCGGCCAACTTAGTCTGTATAACACCCATTGCACTCTCTAGGCGCTCAAATCGGTTTTGGCCTGGAGAGGGTGAGAACATGAGCACCGGAGGTGGCTCCGGCGCGGTGGGTGGTGCCTGTGTCTATGGCTCTGCTACGGGTGGCTCCAAGGCTGCCTGGGACCCCTCGGCCTGATCTGACTGGGGTATGATCATAGTATATACTCCTGGTCCTGATCTGCGGACCATACCCATTAGTCTCAATGTATCTCTCGTGAGCAGGGTTGCTGTAGCAATCTTCTCGGCCCCGCGTACCCCGTCTCTGAGCCCCAAGCCTATGATGAGGCATGTGAGCAAAAATCACTCCTACTCTGGGGTACCAGCCCTGGTGGCGCATGTACTCAGCTAGGATGTGCCCCAGATGGAGTGGCTCGCTCAGTACCATAGAGTGCAGGTAAAGCAGCTCCTACTTACTGAGCACCCCTTTGCTATCACCTCTGCCGCTGATAGACCTACTCAAGATGGCATGGATGTACCTGTACTCTGGCAGAGAAAGAAATGTCACCTTCGAAACCCCCGGCTCGTACTGCCCATCCTCGCACAACGTCCTTTAGACCCTCTGAGGTGTTAGGGTCCCTAGGTAATCGGTGGCCAGCTGCGCGTACTCCTCTATCCCGATAAATGCCTAATCGTAGAGGCCCATCATAATCGAGAACTGGGTGATACTCAGGCTGAATTGTCGACCGAGGGCACAAAACTAAATTGTCTCGCCATGTGTGAAGCTGTCGTACCCTCGGTTGAACTCAAAGATCGCTAAGACCTCGAGCGTGAACGCTCGAGTCGCTGGCTCTCTGATCATTAGCAAACGGCCCCAACTTCCAACTGCTAGTAGCTTCTCGACCTTAGTAGCTACAGCGTCGCCCCCAGTATTTCTCTCAATGTACTCAAGTCTGGGTAGCGCGATTGTCCAAATCGGAGTGCTGATAACTTCTTGAATCTTTCCCTGTGCTCTAGTAAATCAAACTCCATCTCCTCAAGGGATGGGGTAGGCTCACGGGGCCACTTCCCCGCTTGCTTCTTGGCCCTGGAAGACATCTCTGCAAGGTTGCAAAAGAAAATAGTTAAAAACAGTTCAAGAACACAATCTGCAGAAGTCCACACGGCCGTGTGTTAATTCCACACGCCCGTGTGGGGCTTCTGGCGGACAGAGCCTCACGGCCGTGGGTCATAAAATTTCAATTTTACATCATAATTCACTCTAATTTCATTGTAAATATGTTTATATGCATTATAATCACTCGACATAAGTGAAACAATTGAAAAGAGTGAATCGAATCATGTTTTGACGAAGAAAAAGTTGTTGGAGTCCTTACTGTCGGTGTGGATGAATAGAATTGAGAAAACGGCCGGAAAACTCCAATAAACTCCTTCAAAAAGCTCAAAGAAGATCAAGAAATCGACGGAGAGGGTCGGGGAGTGGTTTAGAGTGGAGAAATCAAAAGGTACGAGTGAATTCCAAAAGAAAATGCGTGGCTTTTGAAGTTCTGGGAATTCACACGGCCGTGTGCCTCTGAAATTAGGTTCACAGGGGCCATCACACGCCCCTGTGTGTACTCTGTTCACACTCTAGACTGCCCCACACGGCCGTGTGAGTCACCCACATGGCCATGTGCCTTCACAGGGGGCTCCACAGGGGCTGGTACACAGCTCTATGGATTCACGGGAAAACAAAGATGGTCTCTGAAAAATATCACACGGCCGTGTGGAAATTCCACACGGCTGTGTGCCCTACCTGGCCAAGCACACAAGGCCACCCACATGCCCCTGTAGTGTCTCTGACTTGCCCGAGAAACTCTAAGTATTCCACACGGCCGTGTGCCTTTAACAAGCTCTCCCACAGGGGCGCACACACGCCCCTGTGTATTGTCGGGAAGAAGAGTTGTCTCTGCAGAGTTTCAAACGGCCGTGTGCCTTAGCACAGTGGCACTCACAGGGGCACACACACGCCCCTGTGGACCCTCTGGGAAAGAGTATAAGTTCTGCTAGATTTCACACGGCCGTGTGGAAATTCCACACGGCCGTGTGCCCCTTCTGAGGTTGTTCACAGGGGCATGGACACGCCCCTGTGCCCTCTCTGGCTGAGCCCTAAGTGGTGACACACGCCAGTATGGAATTTCCACACGGCTGTGTGTTTTCTCTGGTTTACTTAGAAAAATTTACAGACTCTCACAAAAATTCAGAAACACAAATACGATGTTTGGAGCCTATGAAAACCATCAAAACATGACCAGATACCATGGAAAATATGTTCAACCAACTCAAACTTCGTCAATAATCATCTAGGCACACAAAAACGTCAACAATCAACAATAAAAATCACAGCACATGCATTAAAACTTCAGGACACCAAAACTAAGACTCTTATTCAATCTAAAGTAAGCTAAGTCCTAGAAAAACTGTAAAACCTTGGGTTGCCTCCCAAGAAGCGCTTGTTTAACGTCACTTAGCTTGACGTACCTGATCTTACCTTATGGAGGTTCATGAATAGAAGTTGTCCTCTTCCCTACAACTTGAAAACATGCATTACAAAATCTTTGTAGAGTAGAGGGAGAGTTGTCGAATTTGTTACCACAGAAGGGTGAAACACCCTTACTTCGTGAATGCTCATCCCCATTCTTGTTGGGGTTCTTCTTGTGGCGTCTTTTCAACCTCTTCATCCTCCGAAGCATCTTCTTCATACGCTCCCTCTCCATCTTGATGTTTGTCTTGACTGGACCAAGCGAAAGTACCTCTTCTTCTTTGATCTCCACGTCTTGGTCCGGCCATCCTTCATATGGATCCGTGTTTAACATTTCCTACACATATTCATCAATTCACTCATCAGTAGCATCAAGATAATAAAGAGTGTCATCAAAATCGAGAGAATGTCTCATGGCTTCGGCGAGGAGATAGGTAAGTTTGTCATCTCCAACTCTAAGTGTGAGCTCTCCACCGTCCATGTCTATCAAAGCCTTGTAAGTGCGCAAAAACGGCCTCCCAAGAATCAATGGTACTTTGACATCCTCCTCCACATCAAGCACAACAAAGTTCATCGGAAAGGTGTACTTGTCTACTTTCACCAAGACATCTTCCACAATTCCCCTCGGATGTCTCACCAATCGATTCGCGAGTTGAAGTGTCATCCGAGTGGGTCTAGGATTGCCCAAATCTAGCTTTGGGAAGAAGGTATAGGGCATGATATTGATGCTTGCCCCTGAATCGGCCAATGCCATCTCTTCACCCAAATTACCGATGTTGCAAGGTATGATAAAACTCCCGGGATCTTTTCTCTTACTCGGCATGTTCTTTTGTAAGACGGCCGAGCAATTAGCATCAAGAACTACAGCTGAACTCTCCTCCAACTTCCTCTTATTGGTTAAGAGGTCCTTCAGGAACTTCGCGTACTTGGGCATTTGGGCTAATGCTTCCGCGAATGGTATGTTGATGTGCAGTTGTTTGAAGATACCCAGAAATTTCTTGTATTACTCATTGCCTTGGTCATTCTTCAACCTCGAAGGGTAGGGGATCCTTGGTTTGTAGGGTGGTGGTGCTTCCTCTTTCTCTTTTGGTGCTTCTCCCCCTACTTCTTCAACTTCGGTGTTTCTTTTGTCTTCTCTAGAGGGATATTTCTCTCAACCTCTTTCCCACTCCTCAAGGTGATTGCCTTTAGTTGCTCCCTTGGATTAGTTTCCGTATTGCTAGGCAAGCTACTTTAAGGCCTTTCCGCTAATGTCTTTGCAATTCGCCCCACTTGATTTTCCAAATTATGTAGGGAGGCGGTGTGATTGCGAAGAGTAGCCTCCACTGACTGAAATCTAGCATCCGATGAAGAAACAAACCGTGTGAGTGCTCTCTCAGGATCGGTCATCTTTCCTTCTAACCCGGTCACTCGGCTTTTTAAATTCGGAGCTTGTTGACTTTGAAATCCTGGTGGTGCACTATTTTTATTTTGTGACTGTCCTTGATTGTTCCAAGAGAAATTCGGATGGTTCTTAAACCCCGGGTTATATGTTCCACTATACGGGTTGCCTTGGCCTTGTCCTCTATAAGAGTTTCCAACAAAATCAGCCTGCTCCACCACACTAGTGCCTCCAATAGCAATAGGACAATCACTCAAAGCATGTCCTCCCCAACAACCATTACAAGTAGTGATGGCCGCAACTCTTGGTGAAGCTAGTGCATCTAGCTTCTTACCCAAAGATTCCACTAGTGCCGCCAAAGATGTAACCGCATCAACCTCATGAATTCCAGCAACCTTCTTTCTGTCCCTTGAGTTCCATTGATAGCTATTCATTGCCATCTACTCTACAAGATGACGGGCTTCACCGGGAGTCTTGCTTCCTAGAGTTCCTTCGGTTGCCGCATCTAAGGGTTGCTTGGTACTCGGATTTAACACGTTGTAGAAGGTGTGAATGATCATCCACTCAGGAAATCCATGTTGCCGGCACTTGTGAAGGAGCTCCTTGAACCTATCCAATGTCTCGAATAGAGACTCCAATTCCATTTGCATAAAGAATGATATCTCATTCCAGAGCCTTGCTGACTTTCCCGGCAGAAAGTATCTAGCCAAGAATGCCTTGGCCATCTCTTCCCACGTAGTGATGGATGCTTTTAGTAATGAATGAAGCTAATGTCTTGCTTTTCCCTTTAATGAAAATGGGAAGGCTCTCAAACGAATCACATCGTCCGTTACGCCATTAATCTTCAATATGTCGCACACTTCAAGGAAATTCTCTAGATGACTGTTGGGATCTTCATCGGCCAACCCATTAAATTGTACGGACTATTGCAACATCTGAATGAACGACGGCTTTAACTCAAAATTCATTGCCGTAATTGGGGGCCTCACAATGTTCGATTGGGTCCCCATGACTGCAGGTCTAGCAAAGTCGGACAATGTCCTCTTTTGTTCATTCTGTTCTGAAATTGTTTCTGACCCTTCTGTCTCAGTATCGGCTTGATTAGAAGCTTCTTGCATAGGTTCTTTACCCTTGCGATGTGTTCTTTGTCCAATATCCGGATCTCCTTCAACAAAAATCGAAAGATTCCCGCGGGTCATAACCTGAAGCCAAAGCAAAGGAAAGAAAAATAAGAACAATGATAGATAAAGAAAGTGTGAAATAGAAAGTGAAGTGAATAACTAAAATAGTGAAAAACAAATATCTAAAACGCCTATTCCACGGCAACGGCGCCAAAAACTTGACACGACCCCTTGCGTGTATCCCGCAAGTGCACGGGTTTGTCGAAGTAATAAAATTTACCCCTGTGAGTGGGTAGTCGAATCCACAGGGAATAGTGAGTTAGAATATGAGATTTTACTATTTAAGCTATGTGGAGTATGGAAAAGTAACAATAGAATCAATGAGTGACTTATGGAAGCAATTATAATAAAAGACAAGAAATTGAATAGAAAGATGGAAGATAAGAAAGTGCAAGTAAAAGAGAATAGAGAGGATCTAGCAATGGATGAAGTGGGGTATCCGGACAAGCTACCTCTAGGATCTATGCTTCTAGTGCAAGACTATGCTATTATACTTTTCTATTGATGTCAATTGAGTCGAGGAAATCCTTAGACTCATGGTCCCAAACCTAAGGACAACTGTGACTAACCCCATCATTATGCCCCAGTATTAGGATTCACATCGACCATTCACTCTATCTCTTGCATGACTAAGCCCCAGGGGAGTATATCTACCTAAACCTTACACTACGTGAGATTGCATTAAGTTCTAGGGAAGTATATCAATAATGGAAAATCATAATAACAATGTCAAAGAAGCATAATAACCCTAGAGTTTACAAGTCCGAATACCCACAAGCGGTTTAGCTCCTCATGGAGCTATACATGTTCATCAAAGTATGAAAGAAAGCACAAACTAAAGACATCGATGAAAACCCCCTTGCGTATGGTGTGGCCATGGTCTTGTGCGGCCGCCGGACGTTGGTGATGATGCCGATGACGCACTCTAATCCTCCACGATATTCTCTCCGAAACCCTAGCCGCACTCTCCAGAAGTTGGGGAGAAAGATAGGTCCAAAGATATTTTAAAAGTCTCCAAAATCGCTCTTTATATTGTTGAGTGCGGCTTTAAAAATCGGACTTATCGGGACTTCACATGGCCGTGTGGAATTTCCACATGGGCGTGTGAAGTTTCTGGCTTGCTGGAAAATTAATTCACATGGCCGTGTGGAATTTCCACACGCCTGTGTGAATTCTCTGGAATTCTGAATTTCGGCCGACGATGAACAGTAGCTTGCTGCAATATTTAGCTACAGTAACTTGCTACCGTAATTATCCCGAAACGCTCCTGAATTCGTCATTCTTCATTGAGGCCGTTGAATTGGGTACACAATCAATGGTAGATCGTGCCAATTGCTTCAAATCTCCTAATTGGTAAAGTTCTCCTTATTAGCATGAGTTAGACTTATTATGAATGTGGCTACCTTTGTGTCCCTCCTAAGGAGGTTGGCACACACTCACAAGTCTCTACTCATGCCGTGCTTCTTCCTTAGTCCAAGAATCTTCACAACAATGGTGAACACAATCTAATTTCGTTCCTTTCCTTCACTTTATCTTCACAACCCTGCAATACACAAAAGTAAACAAATGCGCGCATTTTAGTGATAAAATCTAATTAGATTAATGCTCATTGCAAGATAATAACACTTTGCATTACTATAACATGAGCACTTATCAATTACCACACAAGGGTGAAACACCCTTACTCCTTGCTTGCTCATCTCCATTGATCTTGGGGCTTTTCGTGAGGCGCCTCGTCACTCTCTTTATCTTTCTTCTCATCCATTTCACGTGTCCCAGTTCCGGCTTGACTTCCTTCTCTACTAGACTAAGTGATAATACTTCTTCTTTGATCTCCACATCTTGGTCCTGTCACCGTTCATACGGGTCTGGGTATATCATTTCCTGCACATAATCCTCTATTAGCTCATCAGTGGTGTCAAGGAAATACAAAGTATCATCAAAATCAAGAGAGTGTCTCATGGCTTCTGCGAGTCGGTATGTAAGCTTGTCATCTCTAACTCGCAATGTGAGCTCCTCACCGTCCATGTCAATTAGAGCCTTAGAAGTGTGCAAGAAAGGTCTTCCAAGGATCAACGACACCTCTACATCCTCATTGACGTCTAACACCACAAAGTCAACAGGAAATATATACTTGTCCACTTTCACCAACACATCTTCCACAATCCCCCTCGGATGCCTCACTAATCGATCCGCAAGTTGAAGTGTCATCTGAGTCGGTCTAGGCTCGCCCAAGCCTAGCTTATGGAAGAAGGTATAGGGCATGACATTGATACTTGCCCCAGAATCGGCCAACGCCATTTCTTCACCCAAGTTGCCAATATTGCAAGGTATAATGAAACTTTTGGGATCTTTTCTCTTACTCGGCATGTTCTTCTACAAGACGGCTGAGCAATTGGCATCAAGAACTACAACTGCACTCTCTTCCAATTTCCTCTTGTTGGTCAAGAGGTCCTTCAAGAACTTCACATACTAGGGCATTTGGGCCAATGCCCACACGAATGGTATGTTGATGTGCAACTGCTTGAACATACCCAAAAATTTCTTGTATTGCTCATTTTCTTGGTCATTCTTCAATCGCCAAGGATAGGGGATCCTTGGCTTGTAGGGTGGGGGTGCCACCTCCTTTTCCTTTGACATTTCTGCCACTCTCTTCCTTTGGCTTCTCTGGAGGAAAATTTCTCTCGACCTCTTTTCCACTTCTCAAGGTAATTGCCTTCACTTGCTCCCTCGGGTTGGTCTCCATATTACTAGGCAAACTACCTTGGGATCTCTCATGTCTTCGCAATTTACCCCACTTGATTCTCCAAATTGTGTAGTGAGGGGGTGTGATTGTGAAGTGTGACTACCCTTGTGAGGGCTCTCTCTAGATAGGTGATCTTTCCCTCTAGCCTGGTCACTCGGCTCTCTATGTTCTGTGGTTGTTGACTTTGAAATGCCTGTGGTTCATTGCTCTTTTGTTGTGACTGTCCTTGATTACTCCATGAGATGTTCTGGTGGTTCTTCCACAACGGGTTGTAGGTTCCACTGTATAGGTTGCCTTGGCCTTGTCCTCTATATGCATTGCCAACAAAATCGATCTGTTCCATTGCACTACTGCCCCCAATAGCAATAGGGCAATCGCTCAAAGCATGACCTCCCTCACAACCATTACAAGTAGTGATGGCTGCAACTCTAGGTGAAGCTAGAGCATCTAGCTTCTTACTCAATGATTCCACCTGGACCGCCAACGTTGTAACTGCATCTATCTCGTGAAGGCCGGTAACTCTCTTTTTGTCCCTTGAATTCCACTGATAGCTATTGAGAGCCATCTCCTCTATAAGTTATCGGGCCTCACCGGGAGTTTTGCTTCTAAGAGTACACCCTGCTGCCGCATCCAATAACTGTTTAGTGCTCGAATTCAACCCGTTGTAGAAGGTATGAATGATCATCCAATCGGGAAATTCGTGTTGTAGACACTTCCACAGGAGCTCTTTAAACCTATCACACGTCTCAAAGAGAGACTCCACTTCCTTTTGCATGAAGGGCGTGATCTCACTGTGAAGCTTTGCTGATCTACAGAGAGGGAAATATCGGGCCAAGAACGCTTCAACCATCTCCTCCCATGTGGTAATAGATGCCCTGGGTAATGAGTGCAACCATTGCTTCGCTTCCCCTTCAAGGAAAATGGGAAAGCTCTAAGTTTGATGGCATCATCCGTTACTACATTAATTTTTAGCATGTCGCACATCGCCAAGAAGTTCTCGATATGACTGTTGGGATCCTCATCAGCCAATCCATTAAACTGTGCTGTTTGTTGCAACATTTGGATGAAACCAGGCTTTAGCTCAAAATTTTGAGCTATGATTGAGGGCCTCACTATCCGTGATTGAGTCCACAATACTGCGAGTCTAGCGAAATCAGACAATGTTCTCTGCTATTTATTCTGCTCTGCCATTGTTTCTTACCCTTCTGTTTCAATATTGGCTTAATTTGACTGTTCTTGTATAGGTTCCTTCCCTTTTTGATGTATTTTCTACCGATATCCAGGTCTTCTTCAACAAGAATCGAAGGGTTCCCGTGGGTCATAACCTAGAGCTGAAAACAAAGAAAAGAAAATAAGTAAGAACGATGATAGGTAAAAGAAATTGTGAAATAGAAAACGAAATGAATAGCTAAAATAACAAAAAACAAGTATCTAAAACACGCCTATTCCCCGGCATCAGCGCCAAAAACTTTGACAGGGGCCCGAAAGTGCACGGGTTATCGCTGTAATAGTAGTACCCCGCGGAGAAGGTAGTCCAATGCACAACAAATAGGGATTTAAGACACAAGAATTCACTATTTAGCTAATGCAGTGTGCGAAGAGTGAGAATAGAATCAATGGTTGAGCGCAAAAGTAATTTTAAAGAAACAAGAAATAAAAAAGAAGTATGGAAGTTAGGAGAGTGCAAGTAAGAGTAAATAGAGAACGACAATCAATGAGTAAAATTGGGTACCCAGACAAGCTACTCCTAGGACTTATGCTTCTAGTACAAGACAATGCTATTATACTCATCAATTGATGATTAATGAGTCGAGGATATCCTTAAACACACGGTCCCAAACCTAAGGTCAACAATGACTAATTCTAACACTATGCCCTGGCTTTAGGTTTCACTACGACTCTTGTTTACCTGTCAACTAAGCCGTAGGGGAGTTCATCTTCCTAACCCTCACACTACATGGGATTGCTTTAAATTCTAGGGATTCCTAGTGATAAACCATGTTCCTATGTATAGCTTTAACCCTTTAGTCTAGGTGAAAGAACCCTAGTCTCAATAAAACCCTAGTATTAGGATTCACTACGACCCTTCACTCTGTTGCTCACACAACTAAGCCCAAGGGAGTTTATCTCCTAGCACTTAGCTCTATTTTGACCGCTAAGAATTCTTAGAACATGGAGGTAGGGAGAATCACACCGGAGGGGAAAGGTGATGTTTCGCTACCTCACGACTCACCTTCTCGACCCTCTCCAATCTTAAGTAGTCTAACCCTATAAGAGTTGTCACACCTCTAGAGGATAACCTTGATTGTTCTCAACCCAAGTGTCACGACTAAGGGAAAACAACACAAGTTGCAATTAAGATTGAAACTTAATTTTATTCATCAATAAAGAAAGCATAATAACAAGTCATAGAAACATAATCATCCTAGGGTTTACAAGTCCGAATATACCCACAAGGGGTTTAGCTCTTCATAGAGCTATACAAATCTATCAAACTAAGAGAATAAACACAAATTGAAAGAATAGTTGAAAACCGCCTTTTGTAGAGTGTGGCCGTGGTCTTGTGCGGCCGCCGGACGTCAATATCGATGCCGATGACGCGCTTTGAACCTCCACAAAGTCCTCTCCAAACCATAGTTGCAACCCTCTAAAAGTTAGGTCAAATGGTAGGCAAAATGATCCAGAGAAAGTCTCCAAAACGGCTTGTATAATGTTAAGTGGTTGCTTTAAATCACTGAAGTCGGGATTTCATAAGGGCGTGTGGAATTTCCATATGCTCGTGCGAAGTCTCTGTTTTGCTGAATTTCGACATATAGTGAACAGTATTCTTGCCGAAACTCTCCGAAATTCATTGTTCTTCATCAAGGCAGTTGAATTGGGCACACAATCAATGGTAGATCATTTTGATTGCTTCGATTCTCCTTATTGGTGAAGTTCTCCTATGCTATACAAGTTAGACTTATTGTGAATGTGACTGTCTTTGTGCCCCTCCAAAGGAAGTTGGCACACACCCACAAGTCTAGAATCGTGCCTTGTTCCTTGCTCGGTCAGAAAACTCCCCAATAACGGTGAACATGATCGTGGTTCGTCATTGTTGTGGAGTTTTTGGACTGAGCAAGAAATAAAGCACGATCCTAGACTTGTGACTGTGTGCCAACCTCCTCTGGAGGGGCAAAAAGGCAGTCACATTCACAATGAGTCTAGCTTGTGTGAACATAGGTGAACATCGCCAATAAGGAGAATTGAAGCAATTGGCACGGTCTATCATTGATTGTGTGCCCAATTAAACCGCCCTGATGAAGAACAATGAATTTGGGAGCGTTTCGGTAAGAGTACTGTAGCAGCAATGTAGCAAATATTGTACCAAAATACTGTGAATTCAGCAAGTATTGTTCACTATCTATTGAAAATCAGCAAAACAGAGACTTCATACGGGCGTGTGGAAATTCCACAAGGCCATGTGAAATCCCGATTTCAGCGTTTTAAAGCCGCGACTTAACATTATAAAAAGCCATTTTTGGAGACTTTTTCTGGATCTTTTTGCCTTCCTTTTGACCTAACTTCTAGAGGATTATGGCTAGGGTTTCCGAGAGGACTTTGCGGAGGTTTGCAGCGCATCATCAGCATCGATATTGACCTCAGACGGCCACACAAGACCATGACCACACTCAACCCAAGGGGGTTTTGATCTATGCTTTCAATTTGTGTTTGCATTCATAGTTTGATGGATTTGTATAGCTCCATGAAGAGCTAAACACCTTTTGGGTATTCAGACTTGTAAACCCTAGGATGAATATGTCACACCCCGACCCGCAGGTCCTGCGCACGACATACCGCCACGACAACCCAGGGGAGGTCCAACACTTCCTCAACCCTAGGTGGCCATAAGGCTAACCTGTTTCCTTTACAATACATCTATAATCACAATACATAACTCAACATCAAATACTTATATTACTCAAGAAGGTACCACACACTAATACTCATAACAAAGAGTACATAACAAAGATAATAAAGATAATAACCACTCGAAATAGAGGATACACTCCTCAAACAAAACAAGGACTAGATTGGCATACAAAGTGCTACGAGTATGGAGAAACATGATAGGGTTCACAAATACATAGTGGATCATTATTAATACATGCCAAGACATAAGAACATACACAACACAAAATAAGGGGACAAAGGTGACTCTTGCCATGTACTTCACGTATTCACCCCTACGTTGTGCTATCACCTGGGAGGAAGAAAGAGGGGGTGAGTAACTAGGTTACTCAGTGAGGGGTTAGTCATGGGACTATAGTTCAAGCATGATCAAATATAAATAAAACAATGTAAAACTATTTCAATATTCAACAAGAATGAAACATGCTTTGAGTAACAAATATCTCATAAGAACATAGCTTTCCTCACTTAAATACAAATAAAGGTTCTTTGAAATCATCATGAAAACACATGCCATCCTGGACCTAGTATAAGCACAATTCTTATTGATAGTTTCAAATGTCGAGATGCTTATAAATAAATAACTCATCGATCACAAATCAACAAAAATGTCCAGAATGACCTCAAAACTCTGACATTGGCCACTGGGTAGTTCGTGTGGTGACTTCGAACAACCCAACTATACCCATGTCAAGGATCTACCCTCCAACATGACATGGTATAACTGTTTTTGACAGTATTCCACGCCACCTCTATATAGGTCGGCCCGTGGAAACCATCCACTTCTTACTGTAGCAAGTTCTGGAGCTCAGCTCGAATGTCACCAACAAGAAATTAAACAATAACTCAGCCCGTAGGCCCAATATATACATCATGATAACATAACTCTCAATAAGAGATAATAAGTGTTCACAATGGCAATTCTCCCCCCAAGGTGATTAATTTGATCTTAATATTGATAATGAAGTCATTTTCATCAAATGCATCATACAAGAGTGTCTTTTGAAAATACACTTCAAACATTGTCTCAAAACAATGAAAACCAACTTGGTTTCACATGCTTTTTGTTCAACATAATGGGAATATAGCATCTCATGAAAATACGTAGTTTAAAGCATATATCTCGAACATAGAGTTCCTAACCCAAAAACAATATGAATTCTTTGCAAATAGTCATGCAATAAGCCAACTCATAAATCATCATGATTCTAAACATCAATTCAGGTTTTTGAAGAAGTTTAGCAATAAGGATTTTATCACTCAAAACAAGCAACTCAATATCAAGAAAATATCATGCATGAATCATAGTCCAACTTTGGTAAATTCCCACTCACAAACATGGCGAGTAAACGGCTCGAGGTCACTTCTCCACCGGTTCTTTGCCCTTACTCGAAGCCGCACCTCCTAGAAGTAATTAAGCAACCAAACATCATCAAACACTAGATTAACTATGATGAAGAAAGAATACACAAAATAGGGAATGGATGCTTCTAAGGTTTTCTAAACACCATAGCAAAGAGTTCTAGCAAGAAGAAAACCTCTCACAACTCATGAAACTAACAAGGAAAGCAAGAATGACCAAACATGCTGGGTGCTACAGTAATTCTGGGATTAGGGTTACGAAGGTTCAAGGATTTCAAGCATTCAAGGCCATACAACTCAATAAAATAAATCCTCACAAGATTAACCAACAAAGAGGTAGAAAGAGACAACATTCAAGCTCTTATGAAAGGGTTCACACCCAACCCTAACAATCATCATCAAAGAACCAAGAAGAAGGAACAAATGGATAAAAGCATACCTTGATCTTAAGGATGAGCAACTTGATGAACCAAATTTCAAGCTCTAAAACCTCCTCTAAGCCAGCCTTAGAACCTCAAGAGATGATGGAGGAAGAGAGGAGGAGATAGAGAAGCTTGGAAGAAGAAAAATGAAGAAATGAAGCCAAGGCTCTGGTTTTATAAGCAAATTCGCGTCGGTGTGCGGGTTGTGTGTGGACCCACACACCAGCCGCACACACTAGGCAGAGCAGTGTGCGGGTGGTGTGCGGCCTTGCACACCAGCCGCACACCCCTCTGCCTAGGGTGTGTGACTCTGTGCATCCCCGCACAGAGGTGGCACAGCCCACAAGAGGGGCTGTGCAGCTTGTGCACAACCCCGCACAACTTTGTGCGCCCTGTGCACAGCCTACACCCTCACTAAACACCTCCAAACACTCTCAAAATCTCTCAAACAATCGGGAAACAACTCTAAAAGCTTAACGAGAATAATCAAAGAAAACTCAATGGAAAAATGACGACAACACTTAAGACAATCGAAACAATAAACAAGGGCAAAGAGACCGAAACTCCACATCCTACCCCCCTTACAGAAATTTCAACCTCAAAATTTCACATAGCTCTAACTCCAAACAAATGAGGGTATTTGCTCAACATCAAAACCTCTGGCTCCCAAGTGACTTCTTCTACCACATCATTCCTCCAAAGCACTTTTACCAAAGGAATGACCTTTCGGCGAAACATCTTCTCTTGGCGATCAAGAATCATCATGGTTGTACTTCAAACTTCAAGTCTTCTCTCAACTCCATTGGTGGTGCTTCAAGATAATGGGATGGATCAGGGATATACTTCTTTAACATGGACACATGGAACAAGTTATGTATCTTCTCCAACTCAGGCCGTAACTCCAATCGATAAGCCACCGGTCCAATCCTCTCTAGGATAAAAAATGGACCTATATAATGGGGATTCAACTTTCCCCTACCTCGAAACCGAATTACCCCTTTCCATGGAGAGATCTTCAAGAACACTCTATCCCCAACCTCAAACTCCAAGAATCTTTAGCGGTTGTCAGCATAGCTTTTTTAACGATCTTGGGCTGCTTTCAGTCTATCCTTAATCACTTTCACTTTCTCAATAGTCTGGTCTATTAATTCCACACTATGAAGCTTCCTTTCTTCCACTTCATTCCAACAGAGAGGAGTCCTGCACTTTCTTCCATATAAAGCTTCATATGGAGCCATACCAATGCTTGCTTGGAAACTGTTGTTGTAGGCGAACTCCACCAATGATAGATGCTGATCCCTGATGAGTCGCCGCGCGACACGCTAAAGAAGCGAGCACGCGACTCCCCGGCCGCAAGTGCACGGGTCGTCAAGTAATAACCTCTCGTGCGAACACAAGAGGGTCGTATTCCCAAGGGCCCCAAGATCTGCTATTACTTCCTCCTAGGTATCACTATATAGTCTACCAAATCAAGAGTTTAATATAAACACAAATAGGAAAATTAAATAAAAGAAAAGCTATAAACAAAATGGACTAAGGCACACCATACAAGCAATGTAAAGAACAAGTAGCAATGATAACTAGAGGCCTCGGGCGAGGATCCCCTAAGGAGAAGAACAAGTTAGGATGAATATAGGAAATTGAGCGCTAAGTTGGCTAGGTTTGATCCGCTAGACTCGGGAGTCGACTACCCCGGAACCTCCGTGGTGTAGCCCTAATCCAATACGGGTTCCTCTATCCAGAAGATACCCCTACGATGTCATTAGGAACATGGAGTCTCGATTAGGGTTATTCTAATGCGCGCTTTCGGCTAAAACAACCCTAACCACGCGGGGAGCTACCGGCACCCGGAACATCCGGTGTACCGGCACATTGAATCCCCCTTCAATCTATGTGCGACCTAATACATGCAAGCATCCCGCCATACACATACAATTCAAGAATCAAAACCTACGGAATCCATCCATTGTAGGTTGAACATTAAAACAATAGATTGAAAACAAACAAACAAGCCAACAATCAATTATAAACAATTATCATCATCCATACAAGTTCTCCTCCCAAGGTTCACCGGAGCCCGGTGGCCTTGGGAGCCTAGTTCCACATCAAAGGAGATAATACACAAGATAATCAATGAAAATGCTCATAAGAAACTCCCTCAGATGTAGGCTAGAAGGTGGTGATGAAAGCTCGCCGGATCCGCGCCGATCAAGCTCCGTGATGACAACCTTGAGTACTTCCTTCTTCTCCCCTTGAGTTTTGCTCTTCAAATTGCCTCTCCAATCCGGTGATGATGGTGGAAATGGGTGGAGATGATGGTGGAGAATGGAGGAGATGATGGTGGAGAAGGATGGAGAGGATGCTGGCCAAAAGACAAGCTCTCCAAAGCCCTAGAAAGCCTTAAATAACCCAAACAAAGCCTCATCAGCCCGTGCGTGTGCGGGCACTGTGCGGGCCGCACAGTGCCCGCACACCCTTCTGTCTGTCCTGTGCGGGTACTGTGCGGCCGCACACTGGCCGCACACTGCTACAGTAACGGTGCTGCAGTGGAAATACTACAGTAAAATCGCTACAGTAACTTCCTCAAATCCACTCTTTTCTTGCCCGAAACTTGAGGATACGTGTGAGCATCAATAAATTCTTCGATGATGCCAAAAGAAGCTCAAACACGCACTAGATGGTCTTCCGATGTCCTGAAATGATAATTAACAAGAAAAGCGCGTAAAGGGCATCGGAGACATACAAAAATGCATGAAAGTAAATAAAATGTACATAATAAAAGTGATGTATTTAGACACTTATCAATCCCAACTCCCTTGGAAATCCATAACACAAGCTCTCAACATGTCTTCAAGGGTCTGAATGGTCCTCTCGGACTGACCATCTAAGGGTGGTAAGCGGTGCTGAACTTCAAAGTTGTGCCCAAAGATTCTTGAAATCTTGGCCAAAACTGAGAAGTGAATCTGGGGTCTCGATCTGAAACTATAGAGACTGGCACTCCATGTAACTTCACTATCTCATCAATCTACAACTTCGCCAATTTCTCCAAAGAATACTTGGTATGCACTACTATGAAATGTCCTGACTTAGTTAGTCTATCCACTATGACACGACCCCTTGCGTGTATCCCGCAAGTGCACGGGTTTGTCGAAGTAATAAATTTACCTTGGTAAGAAGGTAGTCGAATCCACAGGGAATAGGGAGATAGAATATAAGGTTTCACTAATTAAGCTATGTAGAATACGGAGAACGATAATAAGATTGATGAGTGAAAATAATGCAAAGCAATAAACTAAATAGAGAGATAGAAGAAAGAAATGCAAGTAGGAAAATCGAGAAGGACTAACAATGAGTAAAGGGGGGTATCCGGACAAGCTACCTTTAGGGTCTATGTTTCAAGTGCAAGACTATAATATTATGCTCTCCTATTAATGTCAATTGAGTCGAGGATATCCTAAGACTCACAGTCCCAAACCTAAGGACAACCGTGACTAACTCCAACACTATGCCCCGGTATTAGGATTCACAACACCCTTCACTCTGTCACCTAGATGACTAAGCCCCATGGGAGTCCATCTGCCTAAACCTCACACTATGTGGAGTTGCATTATGCTCTAGGGATTCCTAGTGATTAAACCTGTTCCTATACGTAATTCTAACCCTTTGGTCCAGGTGGAAGAATCCTAGTCTAGATTGAGCCCCAGCAAATAGGATTCACTACAACCCTCCACTCTATTACTTACGTAACTAAGCCCTAGGGGAGTTTATCTACCTATTGCTTCACTCTATTTCGACCGCTATTAAATCAAGGAATCGGAGGTAGGGAGAAATCACATCGTAGGGGAAAGGGGTACATTGCTACCTCACAACTCTCCCTCTCAACCCTCGTTAATCTTGAGTAGTCTAATGCTATAGGAGTTGTCACACCTCCAAAGGAAAGCCTAGATTGCTCTCAACCCTAATGTCACATTTAAGGGAAACAATATGAAAGGATAATCAAGATTAAAAACTCAATTTTATTCATCAATGATGGAAAGCATAATAATCAATGTCAAAGAAACATAAGAAAACCCTAAAGTTTACAAGTCCGAATACCCCACGAGGGGTTTAGCTCCTCATAGAGCTATACATGTTCATCAACGTGAGAAATAAAGCATAAAACATAGACATCAATGAAAAACCCCCTCGAATTAGTGTGGCCGTGGTCTTGTGCAAACGTCGAACCTCCAAATCGATGCCGACGACGGGCTAGAACCTCCACGAAACCCTCTCCGAAACCCTAGCTGCACTCCCGGAAGTTGGGGAAAAGATAGGTCAAAAGATCCCTCCAAAGGTTGCAAAAATCCCCTTTTATATTGTTGAATCGCGGCTTTAAAATTGGACTTATCGGGGGCTTCACACGGCCGTGTGGAATTTCCACACGCCCGTGTGAAGCTTCTGTCTCGGCTGAAAAATTAATTCCACACGCCTCTAACTTCCTCTTATTAGTCAAAAGATCCCTCCAAAGGATGACGGATGCACTTTCCTCTAACTTCCTCTTATTGGTCAAGAGGTCTTTCAAGAACTTCGCGTACTTGGGCATTTGGGCTAATGCTTCCGCGAATGGAATGTTGATGTGCAATTGCTTGAAGACACCCAGAAATTTCTTGTATTGCTCATTGTCTTGGTCATTCTTCAATCGTGAAGGATAGGGAATTCTCGGCTTGTAAGGTGGGGGTGCCACCTCTTTCTCCTTTGGTGCTCCATCCTCTATTTCCACGACTTCGGGTGAGTCCTTAGTCTTCTCAAGAGGGAGATGTCCCTCAACCTCCTTACCACTTCTCAAGGTAATTGCCTTTAGTTGTTCTCTTGGGTTGGTCTCCGTATTGCTAGGCAAACTATCTTGAGGTCTCTCCGCCAAAGTCTTCGCAATTTGCCCTACTTGGTTCTCCAAGTTGTGTAGGGAGGCGGTGTGATTACGAAGAGTAGCTTCCACCGATTGGAACCTTGCGTCCGAAGAAGAAATGAACCGTGTGAGGGCTCTCTCTAGGTCAGTCATCTTTCCCTCCAACCCGGTCACTCGGCTTTCTAAATTCGGAGCTTGTTGACTTTGAAATCCCGGTGGTGCACTATTTTTGTTCTGTTGTGACTGTCCTTGATTGCTCCAAGAGAAGTTCGGATGGTTCTTCCATCCCGGATTGTATGTACCACTATACGGGTTGCCTTGGCCTTGTCCTCGATATGAATTCCCCACAAAATCGGCCTGCTCTACCGCACTAGTGCCTCCAATAGTAATAGGACAATCGCTTGAAGCATGTCCTCCCCCACAACCGTTACAAGTAGTGATGGCCGCAATTCTTGGCGAAGCTAGAGCATCTAGCTTCTTACTCAACGATTCCACTTGTGCTGCCAACGATGTAACCGCATCAACCTCATGAATTCCGGCAACCTTTTTCCTATCCCTTGAGTTCCATTGATAGCTATTCATAGCCATCTCCTCTACAAGGTGCCGAGCTTCACCGGGAGTCTTGCTTCCAAGAGTCCCTCCGGCCGCCGCATCTAAGAGTTGCTTTGTACTCGGATTCAACCCGTTGTAAAATGTGTGAATAATCATCCACTCGGGAAATCCATGTTGCGGACATTTGCGAAGGAGCTCTTTGAACCTGTCCCATGTCTCAAATAGAGACTCCAATTCCATCTGTACAAAGGAAGATATCTCATTCCGGAGTCTTGCAGATTTCCCCGGTGGAAAGTATCTAGCCAAGAATGCCTCGGCCATTTCCTCCCACGTAGTAATGGAGGCTCTAGGTAATGAGTGCAACCAATGCCTTGCTTTTGCTTTCAATGAAAATGGGAAGGCTCTCAATCGAATTGCATCGTCCGTCACTCCATTTATCTTCAACATGTCACACACTTCCAAGAAATTTTCTATGTGACTATTAGGGTCTTCATCGGCTAACCCATTAAACTGTGCGGACTGTTGCAACATCTGAATGAACGACGGCTTCAATTCGAAATTCATTGCTGTAATTGGGGGCCTCACGATGCTTGATTGGGTCCCCATAATTGCGGGTCTAGCAAAATCGGACAACGTTCGCTGCTGCTCGTTCTGTTCTGCCATTGTCTCTGACCCTTCTGTCTCAATATCGGCTTGATTTGATGCTTCTTGTGCAGGTTCTTTACCTTTACGATGTGTTCTTCTTCCAATGTCTGGGTCTCCTTCAACAAGTATTGAAGGGTTCCCACGGGTCATAACCTGGAGCCGAAAACAAAGAAAAGAAAGATAAGAACAATGATAGGTAAAGAAAATATGAAATAGAATGCGAGGTGAATAGTTAAAATAGTGAAAAACAAATATCTAAAACGCCTATTCCCCGGCAACGGCGCCAAAAACTTGACACGACCCCTTGCGTGTATCCCGCAAGTGCACGGGTTTGTCGAAGTAATAAATTTACCTTGGTGAGAAGGTAGTCGAATCCACAGGGAATAGGGAGATAGAATATAAGGTTTCACTAATTAAGCTATGCAGAATACGGAGAACGATAATAAGATTGATGAGTGAAAATAATGCAAAGCAATAAACTAAATAGAGAGATGGAAGAAAGAAATGCAAGTAGGAAAATCGAGAAGGACTAACAATGAGTAAAGGGGGGTATCCGGACAAGCTACCTCTAGGGTCTATGTTTCAAGTGCAAGACTATAATATTATGCTCTCCTATTAATGTCAATTGAGTCGAGGATATCCTAAGACTCACGGTCCCAAACCTAAGGACAACCGTTACTAACTCCAACACTATGCCCCGGTATTAGGATTCACAACACCCTTCACTCTGTCACCTTTATGACTAAGCCCCATGGGAGTCCATCTACCTAAACCTCACACTATGTGGAGTTGCATTATGCTCTAGGGATTCCTAGTGATTAAACCTGTTCCTATACGTAATTCTAACCCTTTGGTCCAGGTGGAAGAATCCTAGTCTAGATTGAGCCCCAGCAAATAGGATTCACTACAACCCTCCACTCTATTACTTACGTAACTAAGCCCTAGGGGAGTTTATCTACCTATTGCTTCACTCTATTTTGACCGCTATTAAATCAAGGAATCGGAGGTAGGGAGAAATCACATCGAAGGGGAAAGGGGTACATTACTACCTCACAACTCTCCCTCTCAACCCTCGTTAATCTTGAGTAGTCTAATCCTATAGGAGTTGTCACACCTCCAAAGGAAAGCCTAGATTGCTCTCAACCCTAATGTCACGTTTAAGGGAAACAATATGAAAGGATAATCAAGATTAAAAACTCAATTTTATTCATCAATGATGACGAACCTCCAAATCGATGCTGACGACGCGCTAGAACCTCCACGAAACCCTCTCCGAAACCCTAGCCGCACTCCCGGAAGTTGGGGAAAAGATAGGTCAAAAGATCCCTCCAAAGGTTGCAAAAATCCCCTTTTATATTGTTGAATCGCGGCTTTAAAATTGGACTTATCGGGGGCTTCTCACGGCCGTGTGGAATTTCCACACGCCCGTGTGAAGCTTCTGTCTCGGCTGAAAAATTAATTTCACACGGCCGTGTGGAATTTCCACACGCCCGTGTGTCTTCACTGGATGGCTGAAATTGCAAAACACACGGCCGTGTGGAATTTCCACACGCCCGTGTGACTTCTCTGGCTGGCTGGAAAATGGCTCACACGGCCGTGTGGAATTTCCACACGCCCGTGTGACTTCTCTGGAACACTAATCTTCAGCTGAACAGGCTTGGTAACTTGCCGAAACGCCTCCCGGGTCCATTGTTCTTCATCGAGGCCATTACTTGGGCACACAAGCAACGGTAGGTCGCGCCGATTGCTTCAAGTCTTCTTCTTTCACGAGATTCTCCTAAGTAACATGGATTGGACTTATTGTGAATGTGACTGCCTTTGTGCCCCTCCAAAAGAGGTTGGCACACATCCACAAGTCCAAATACGTGCTTCGTTCCTTGCTTGGTCCGAGAACATCCCAACATTGGCGGACGCGACCTAATTTCATTCTTCTTCTCCAATTAGGCTCCACAATACCTTCAATGCACAAGAGAACACAAATGCACACATTTAGTGATAAAACCTGATAAAAAGTATGCTTAATGTAAGATAATAGTGCTTCGCGATACTATAACACAAGCACTTATCACACTATCACCCACACTGGATCAAAACCATGAGGTGCTCTGGGTAAACCCACCATAAAATCAATGGTTATATGGTCCCACTTCCACTCTGAAATTGGAAGGGGTTGTAGAAGTCCTGAAGGTCTCTGGTGATGTGCCTTGACTTGTTGACATACCAAACACTTAGCCATAAACTCTGTTATCTCTCTCTCTTCATCCTTGACCGCCAATAGGTCTCTTTTATTGTTCTGTACATCTTGGTACTTCCAGGACGAATTGCATAAGCTGAAGAATGAACTTCTTCCAAGATAGCTTCTCTGAGCTCTGAATCTATTAGAACACAAACACATCTCTGAAACTCTAGGATTCCATCTTCTATCAATCTGAACTCACTAGGCTCACCTGCTTGCAACTTCTGCATTTCTTGCATCAACTCTTCATCCTAACTCTAAAGTTCCTTAATTCGCTCCAATAGTGAAGGTCTCACCACAAAGCTGGCCACCAAAGCTCTACTATTTTCAGTCTCAAGTTCCAATCTCAAAGTTTGTATCGCTGAAAGTAGCTGTAGGTAGGACCCTCTAAAAGAGGATACTAAAGTAGACTTCTTGCTCAATGCATCAGCTACCACATTGGCTTTTCCTGGATGATAGTCAGTGATCAAATCATAATCCTTGATTAATTCCAACCATCGCCATTGCCTCAAATTCAACTCCTTCTGAGTGAAAAGATACTTCAAGCTTTTATGGTCTGTGAAAATCTGACACATTTCTCCAAAGAGATAATGCCTCCAAATCTTCAAAGCAAAGACCACCGCTGCCAACTCCAAGTCATGGGTAGGGTAGTTTGCCTCATGTTGCTTCAGCTGCCTTGAAGCATAGGCCACCACCTTACTTTCTTGCATCAACACACAACCTAAGCCCTGTCGAGAAGCATCAATGAAGACTACGAACTCTTTTCCACTTTCTGGCAAAGTAGGCAATGGAGCTGATATCAAATGATCCTTCAGCATCTGAAAGCTCTTCTCACACTCATCATTCCTGGTAAACTTCATATCTTTGTGAGTTAACTTTGACAGTGGCAAAGCAATCAAAGAAAATCCTTCCACAAATCTCCTATAATAACCCGCAAGTCCAAGAAAACTTTAAACTTCGGTCATGTTCTTTGGCCTTTCCCAATCTACAATGGCTTCCACCTTCTTTGGATCTACAAAGATACCTTCTCCTGACACCGCATGTCCAAGGAAACCAACTCCATAAAGCCAAAACTCACACTTGGAAAACTTGGTGAATAATTGCTTCTCTCGGAGAGTTTGCAAAACAATCCTCAAATGCTCAACATGATCCTCATCTGAAGGTGAATAGACCAAAATATTGTCGATGAACACAATCACAAGCTTGTCCAAATAAAGCTTGAACACTCTGTTCATTAAGTCCATGAATGCTGCAGGGGCATTGGTCAAACCAAATGGCATCACCAAAAACTTATAATAACCATAACGGGTCCGAACGCCATCTTTGGAACATCCCCTATCTTAATCTTCAACTGATGATACCCGGATCGCAAGTTGATCTTGGAGAACACTCTTGCTCCCTTCAATTGATGAAACAAATCATCTATCCTCGGCAATGGGTACTTGTTTTTGATTGTCACCCGATTCAATTGTCTGTAGTCGATGCACAACCTTAAAGATCTATCTTTCTTCTTCACAAAGAGAACTGGTGCACCCCAAGGTGAAACACTTGGACGAATGAAAACCTTGTCCACAAGGTCTTGCAATTGACTCTTCAACTCTCTCAGCTCTGCTGGTGCCATCCGGTAGGGTGGTATAGAAATAGGAGCCGTACCAGGTAGTAGGTCTATAGCAAACTCCATCTCTCTGTCTGGTGGCAAACTAGGCAGTTCCTCAAGAAAAACATCTGAAAACTCCCTTACTACTGGCATCTCCTCCAAAGCTAGCTCCTGAACTCTGGTATCCACCACATGTGCCAAATACACCGGACAACCCTTGTTCACCAATTTTCTAGCTTCCAAGGCTGAAATCAAGCACGAAGGTAGGGTTCTTCTCACACCCTTCAGCACTACTGTGGATCCCAAGGATCCAGGAAAAGTTACTTTCTTCTTGAAACAATCAATGGAAGCACGATGCCTATCCAACCAATCCATACCAAGAATGGCATCAAAATCCTTAATCTCCAAAGGAATTAAGTCTGCCTCCAACCCTACTCCACAAACTATCACAGGACACTCTCTAAACACTAAACTCCTGACTACCTCTTCACCAAGAGGAGTCTGAATCACCAACTCACAATCTAAGGGAGACGGAGGGCTATCAGCATGACACGCAAATGCAGTGCTAACAAAAGAACGCTCGGATCTAGAATCAATCAATGCATAAGCATCATGCTGAAAGATAGACAGTGTACCTATGATCACATTAGGCCTACACTCAGCCTCTTCCTCTGTCATGGCAAAGACTCGGGTCTGAGCTCTGGTCTGGGGTCGCTGGGAACTTGGCTGTAAAGTGTTGCTGGCAGCTCCAGACTTCGTAGGGACTGGGGTAGATGCCACTGTCTGCGGCCTCTAGACTGACTAGGACGACTTTGAGATGGTGGCGCTGATCCACTCCATCGTAGCTCTGGATAAGCTGATCTTAAATGTTCAGTCTGACCACACTGGAAGCACTTGCGGGGAGCTAAGCACTATCCCTTATGTGGTTTCCCACAGTTCCTGCACTTGTTGCTAGCTTCTAGGCCTCTGACACTAGGAGCACTGTCAGCATTGGAGAATCTCTGCTGATCACCGCTGTGAGGTGATGGAGGTCTAGGAGGGCCTGAAACAGAGGTGCCCTTAGAAGAAACCTCACTCTTGCTTTTCTTGGATGGCTGTCCCATCTCCAAGCTTCTCCTCTTAGCAATATTCTCTCGAACTCTCTTGCCTTCTCTGATAAGCTGCTCTGCTCTCAAAGCTGACTGTACCATCTCCTTGAAGCTTTGCTTGCTTGTAACTGTTATCCTCTCTCTGATGCCCAAGTTCAAGCCAACTTCAAATTTGGAGCAAAGAACCTCCTCTGTAGTTGCCAGCTCAGCAACAAAAATGGCCAAGTCTTTCAACTTTGTCTCATATTCTGTAACTGTCCTATTCCCCTGAACCAATCTCATGAACTCATGCCTCTTCTGATCATGGTGAAATCGAGTGTAGTACTCTTCATCAAACTCGTGCAAGAAATTTGGCCAAGTTACTTTTCCAAATGATCTGCTCTTTAAACTTTCCCACCAAATCCGAGCTCGTCCCTCTTGTAGTCTGGTAGCAACCCCGAGTCTCATCTCATCTGCTAGACTTATATCCTCAAACGTAGCAGTCACTCTCTTGATCCACTCTTTAGCAATCATGGCATCACTAGTGCCATCAAAAGAACCACACCCAAGCTGTCGGGCTTCCGTCAAGAGCTTGGACAAGACTAGGGTCTGATTGGATCCACCGACCTCTGCTAGTGCATGCTGAGCTATTGGGACCTGAGGTGGTACTGGTGCTGGTGCTGGAGCTGGGGCAGTTTGAGGCTGTCCTCAAAAATTCCTCTAGTAATCCAAGAAGTCCTAATACTCCTGATAGGCAGGTTGCCTACCCTTGGTAGCCCAATGAGCCCTAAAGGCTTCTAGTGCCTCTGGAGTTGGAATAGACCTAGGCACTGGAGTAGCTCCCTGAACCTCAGGGGCATGCACAAAAGCAGCCATTGCAGGATCATGCCCTGAACTGGCATCTTACCTAGGTGGCGACGAAGAGGAGGGCGGGGAGGGCTCTCCTCGCCTCCAACCCCTCTGCTTTCTCGGTGTAACAACAGCAGGGGGAGTGACTCTCCCACGGTGAGTATGTGAACGTTGTGCTAGCATTCTACTGAAAAGAAAACACAAGAGACCCTTCAGATACAATTTCTACATGCAACAATGCTATATGCAACTCTACTGGGATCCACTAAGTACCAAGACAAAGAATCACACTCCTGACCCAAATCAAAGAACTGACTTTGGAATTGAATTATACTTTCAAACCTAGGACTAAATCTAACCCAGGGCTCTGATACCACTAAAGTATGTCACGCCCCGACCCGCAGGTCCTGCGCATGACATACAGCCACGACAACCCAGGGGAGGTCCAATACTTCCTCAACCCTAGGTGGCTGTAAGGCTAACCTGTTCCCTGTACAATACATCTATAATCACAATACGTAACTCAACATCAAATACTTATATTACTCAAGAAGGTACGACACACTAATACTCATAACATTGAGTACATAAGAAAGATAATAAAGATAATAACCACTTGAAATAGAGGATACACTCCTCAAACAAAACAAGGACTAGATTGGCATACAAAGTGCTACGAGTATGGAGAAACATGATAGGGTTCACAAATACATAGTGGATCCCTATTAATACATGCCAAGACATAAGAACATACACAACTAAAAATAAGGGGACAAAGGTGACTCTTGCCAAGCACTTCACGTCTTCAACCCTAGACTGTGTTATCACCTGGGAGGAAGAAAGAGGGGGTGAGTAACTAGGTTACTCAATGAGGGGTTAGTCATGGGACTATAGTTCAAGCATGATCAAATATAAATAAAACAACGTAAAAAAATTTCAATATTCAACAAGAATGAAACATGCTTTGAGTAACAAATATCTCATAAGAACATAGTTTTTCTCACTTAAATACAAATAAAGGTTCTTTGAAATCATCATGAAAACACATGCCATCCTGGACCTAGTATAAGCACAATTCGTATTGATAGTTTCAAATGTCAAGATGCTTATAAATAAATAACTCATCGATCACAAATCAACAAAAATGTCCAGAATGGCCTCAAAACTCTCTGTCGCTAACCATGGCCTTGGTTAGGTCTGGAGCTACCAAGATGCGCGTATCTTGGCATTGGCCAATGGGAAGTTCGTGTGGGGACTCCGAACAACCCAACTATACCCATGTCAGGGATCTACGCTCCCACCTGACATGGTATAACCGTCTTTTACAGTATTGCACGCCACCTATATATAGGTCGGCCAGTGGAAACCATCCACTTCTTACTGCAGCAAGTTGTGGAGCTCGGCTCCCATGTCACCAATAAGAAATTAAACAATAACTCAGCCCGTAGGCTCAATATATACATCATGATAACATAACTCTCAATAAGATATAATAAGTGTTCACAATGGCAATTCTTACCCCAAGGGTGATTAATTTGATCATAATATTGATAACGAAGTTATTTTCATCAAATGCATCGTACAAGAGTGTCTTTTGAAAATGCACTTCAAACATTGTCTCAAAACAATGAAAACCAACTTGGTTTCACATGCTTTTTGTTCAACATAATGAGAATATAGCATCTCATGAAAATGCGTAGTTTAAAGCATATATCTCGAACATAGAGTTCCAAACCCAAAAATAATATGAATCCTTTGCAAATAGTCATGCAATAAGCCAACTCATAAATCATCATTATTCTAAACATCAATTCAGGTTTTTGAAGAAGTTTAGCAATATGGATTTTATAATTCAAAATAAGCAACTCAATATCATAAAAATATCATGCATGAATCATAGTCCAATTTTGGTAAATTCCCACTCACAAACTTGGCGTGTAAATGCCTCGAGGTCACTTCTCCACCGGTTCTTTACCCTTTCTCGAAGCCTCACCTCCTAGAAGTAATTAAGCAACGAAAACAAGCAACCAAACATCATCAAAAACTAGATTAACTATGATGAAGAAAGAATGCCCAAAATAGGGAATGGATGCTTCTAAGGTTTGCTAAACACCATACCAAAGAGTTCTAGCAAGAAAAAGAGATCTCACAACTCATGAAACCTACAAGGAAAGGAAGAATGACCTAACATGCTCGGTGCTACAGTAATTTGGGATTAGTTTTAAGAAGGTTCAAGGATTTCATGCATTCAAGGCCATACAACTCAATAAAATAAATCCTCACAATATTAACCAACAAAGAGGAAGAAAGAGACAACAATCAAGCTCTCATGAAGGGGTTCACACCCAACCCTAACCATTATCATCAAAGAACCAAGAAGAAGGAACAAATGGATGAAAGCATACCATGATCTTAAGGATGAGCAACTTGATGAACCAAGTTTCAAGCTCTAAAACCTGCTCTAAGATGGCCTTAGAACCTCAAGAGATGATGGAGGAAGAGAGGAGAAGGAGATAGAGAAGTTTGGAAGAAGAAAAATGAAGAAATGAAGCCAAGGCTCGGGTTATATAAGCAAATTCGCGTCGGTGTGCGGGCTGTGTGAGGCTTAGCAAGATGAATTCCCCTAGGGCTCTTTCACCTAGACTAGGGTTCTTTCACCTGGACTAAAGGGTTAGAACTATACATAGAAACAGTGTTTATCACTAGGAATCCTTAGAACTTAATGTAATCCCACGTAGTGTGAGGCTCAGCAAAATGAATTCTCCTAGGGCTTAGTTGACAAGTCAGTAAGAGTCAAGAGTCATAGTGAAACCTAATGCTGAGGCATAGTGTTTGGGTTAGTCATGGTTAACCTTAGGTTTGGTATCGTGTGTTTATGGATATCCTCAACTCATTAATCATCAATTGAAGAGTATAATATCAATGTCCTGCACTAGAAGCATAAGTCCCAGGGGTAGCTTGTCCGGGTACCAAACTTTACTCATTGATTAACCTTCTCTATTACTCTTACTGGCACTCTCTTACCTTCCATACTTCTCTTTTATTTCTTCTTCTTTATAATTACTTTTACACTCACTCATTGATTCTCTTCACACTCTTCGCACACCGCATTAGCTAAATAGTGAATTCTTGTGTCTTAAAATCCCTATTCCCTGTGGATTCGACTACCCTCTCACCGGGGTACTATTATTACTGTGACAACCTGTGCACTTTCATGCCTTATCAAGAACTGATTGCTTCCCCACAAGTGTACAGGATCGCCAAGTAATACCCTGTCTGTGACACAAGGGTTGTTACATACGCCATTTCTACCAACGTAAATGTGGTACCCGTCAGTTAAAAATCTCTTTTTAACTTGAAACTGGCATCCTTGACAAACCAAATCAGACTTACAGAACACGTATAAAAACTTTTAAATAAACTACAGGTTCAAATACACGAATACAACAACAATCACTCCAACATGCGGATACAACCGCTACCAATCATGACACCAACAATAGAAAGAAAAGGTCCCACTGTAACCCTAGACTCAATCTTGACTGGCTCTATACTCGTACGGGCAATCTAGTAAAGTTCTGCTCCTACAACTGTATAATATTTCAGTTGGTCGAAAGTGGCTTAATAATTTCAAATAATTAAATATAAAATATGTAAAGTATATAAAGATCAATTTTCTCAAATAATTTCCCAACTCTCCCAAATACTACAAATTTGGCAGAATACCACTATAAAGAGCTTTAAATATATAAATTCATCATAAATCATCATCAAATCAATTTAAAAGGAAATATAAAATTTTATGTGAGAGACTGCCTTATTAAAAGCGACAACTGGGCTTCATCCATCCCCTCATCACAATCTAAAATAACATCTCAAAAACATACTTAATCCACAACACACATGACAGGGGCCCAAAAGTGCACGGGTTGTCGAAGTAATAAAATACCCTGGTGAGTGGGTAGTCGTATCCACATGCAATAGGGATTTGAGATACAAGTATTCACTATGTAGCTAATGCGATGTATGGAAAAAAATCAATGAGTGAGTGTGAAAACAATTAATAAAAACAAGAATTAAAATAGAACTATGGAAGGTGAGAGAGTGCAAGTAGGAGTAAAAAGAGTAGGACAAGCAATGAGTAAAGTTGGGCACCCGGACAAGCTACCCCTAGGACTTATTCTTCTAGTTCAAGACAATGCTATTATACTCTCCTATTGATGTTAATTGAGTCGAGGAAATCCTTAAACACACGTTCCAAAACCTAAGGTCAACCGTGACTAACCCCAACACTATGCCCCAACATTACGTTTCACTACGACGCTTGACTCTCGTTGACCTGTCAACTAAGCCATAGGCGAGTCTATCTTCCTAAGCCTCACACTGCGTGGAATTGCTTTAAGTTGTAGGGATTCCTAGTGATAAACCCTGTTCCTATGTATAGTTCTAACCCTTTGGTCCAGGTGAAAGAACCCTAGTCTAAATTAAGCCCTAGCACTAAGATTCACTTCAACCCTTCACTCTATTGCTCGCGGAACTAAGCCCCAGGGGAGTTTATCTTCTAGCACTTTACTCTATCTCGACCGCTCATAAATCATGTAACATGGAGGTAGGGAGAATCACATTGGAGGAGGAAGGGGACGTTCCACTACCTCATGACTTACCCTCTCAACCCTCTTCAATGCTAAGTAGTCTAACACTATAGGAGTTGTCACACCTCCAAAGTATAACCTAGATTGCTCTCAACCCTATTGTCACAGCTAAGGGAAAATAATAACAAGATAAAATTAATATTGAAACTTAATTTTATTCATCAATAATTTAAAAGCATAATAGCAATGTCAAAAAAACATAATAATCCTAAGGTTTACAAGTCCGAATATCCACAAGGGGTTTAGCTCCTCATGTAGCTATACAAATCCATCAAAATAAGAAAAGAAATACAAGTTGAATGCATAGATGAAAACCCCCTTGTGTGTGGTGTGGCCGTGGTCTTGTGCGGCCGTCCGACATTGATGTCGATGCCGATGACGGGCTCCAAACCTCCACGAAGTCCTCTCCAAACCCTAGCCGCGCCTCTCCAGAAGTTAGGCCAGAAGAGAGCCAAAAAGATCCCAAAGTAGTTTAAAAAACAGGCTTTCATAATGCTGAGTCGCGGCTTCAAATCGGCAGACAGTGAACAGTGAACAGTGAACAGTAGGTTGCTAATTTTCGGCAGACAGTGAACAGTATGTAAATATTAGGTTTGCTAATTTTTGGCTTTAAATCGGCTTCCAAAATGGCCATGTGAAGTTGTTGTTTTGCTAAATTTCGGCAAACAGCGAACAGTAGATTGCTACAGTATTTCCCCACAGTGTTTCTACAGTACTTGTGCCACAACGCTCCTGAATTCGGCGTTTTTCATCGAGGCTGTTGAATTGGGCACACAATCAATGGTAGATCATGTCGATTGCTTCAAATCTCCTTATTGGCGAAGTTCTCCTTGTTAACATGAGCTAGACTTATTGTGAATGTGACTGCCTTTGTGCCCCTCCAAAGGAGGTTAGCACGCACTCACAAGTCTATGCTCATGCCTTGTTCCTTGCTTCTTCCGAAAACTCCCCAACAACGGCGAACACAATCTAACTTTGTTCCTTTTGTCCAATTTATCTTCACAACCATACAATGCACAAATATAAACAAATGCACACCTTTTAGTGATAAAATCTAATTAAATCAATGCTCATTGCAAGATAATAACACTTCACATTACTATAACACGAGCACTTATCAACGCACCTAGCATGAAATGGTCTAGAAACTTCTCTAAACCTTCACCGTGGCCTTGGCTTGGTGGTGCGGGTCCCGCAAGTGCACAGGGTCGCCAAGTAATACCCCTCGCGCACGCACGATGGGGTCGTATTCCCAAGGGCCCGAGAATCTACCCTTACTTCCTCTTCGTATGATTGCTTGGCCTATCAATTCGAGTGATGTGAAATGAAAATGAAATCACAATTAAAATGGTAGTAAAATGCTCTAAGGCGGTGACAATAATCGGATGATGAAACAATGCAAGGAAAGGGTCACTGATGAAGATTCCCAATGGGGCTACTTTGCCCTAACTAGCATGCATATAGGGAGTTTGGACCGAGAAACCCTAAATTAGACAAACCCGATGGTCATGGAAATTGGTCCCTAATCCGGTACAAATATTAAATACGGAATTTCTTACGCTCAAATCCTCGCACGATTGCAATGAGAAAGATAGGTTTCTCAACTCAGGGTCAAGATACAATCAAGGTCAACCCTAACAATGGAGGGGTACAAATACCCGATGGTCATGGCGTATTCGTCCATGTATCCCTACCATGCTTGGTGAGCCTAATACTAGGGCAATGGTCATGCAACCTAACATTGTTTAGAAATTGATATACAGAGTTCTCATGCATACTAAACTGAATTCTTAGAGTTTAGGATAATTTTTAAAATTGTATCCTATCATGCTTTAGTTTTACTTGAATTTTTACGGAATTTTTGCTCGATTATCTCTTATTACACAATTCACACTTGAAATCTTTTGGAAACTCAAGCTTGAAGTTGTAAGGACTAGTTTACCATCGTTTTAGTAAGTTTTTAAGTTCTATATTGCAAAAAAAAAATAATTGTGAGCTTGTGAATATTATTTTAGCTTTTATTTGTACTTGTGAACTTCACCAATTAAGAGGCTTGAGGCAATCGGCATGATCTAAGGTTGATTGTGTGCCTAATTCAATGGCCTTAATGAAGAATGACAAATTTGGGAGCATTTCGGCACAGGTACTGTAGCATCAATGCAGCAAATAATGTAGCAAATTACTGTTCACTGTCTACCGAAATTAAGAAAATCAGAAACTTCACACGGGCATGTGGAAATTCCACACGGCCGTGTGAAATCCCAATTTATGCGATTTAAAGCCGCGACTCAATATTATAAAAGCCCATTTTGGAGATTGTTTTGGGTTCTTTTTGGCTCATCTTTGCCCTAACTTCTAGAGATGCTCGGCTAGGGTTTGGAGAGGACTTTGTGAAGGTTTGGAGTGTGTCATCGGTGTCGACATCAACGTCCGACGACCGCACAAGACCACGGCAACATCGCACACAAGGGGGTTTTCATCTATACATTCAATTCGTGTTCTTATTATTATTTTAATGGATTTGTATAGCTCCATGAGGAGCTAAACCCCTTGTGGGTATTCGGACTTGTAAACTCTACGATTATTATGTTTCTTTGACATTGCTATTATGCTTTTCCATAATTGATGAATAAAATTTAGTTTCAATCTTAATTTCCTCATGTTATTGTTTTCCCTTAGCCGTGACACTACAGTTGAGAGTAGTCTACGTTATCCTTTGGAGGTGTGACAACTCCTATAGGATTAGACTACTTAGGGTTGAAGAGAGTTGAGAGGGTGAGTCGTGAGGTAGAGAAATGACCCCTTTCCCCTCCGATGTGATTCTCCCTACCTCCTTGTTCCATGATCTATTTGCGGTCGAGATAGAGTAAAGTGCTGGAAGATAAACTCCCCTAGGGCTTAGTTGTACAAGCAACTAAGTGAAGGGCTAAAGTGAATTTTAGTGATAGACTTAATTTAGACTAGGGTTCTTTCACTTGGACCAAAGGGTTAGAACTATACATAGGAACAGAGTTAATCACTAGGAGTCCCTACAACTTAAAGCAATTCCACACAGTGTGAGGCTTAGGTAGATAGACTCGGCTAGGGCTTAGTTGACAAGTCAACGAGAGTCAAGGGTCGTAGTGAAACCTAATGACCGGAACATAGTGTTGGGGTTAGTCACGGTTGACCTTAGGTTTGGGACCGTGTGTTTAAGGATCTCCTTGACTCAATTAACATCAATAGGATAGTATAATAGCATTGTCTTGCACTAGAAGCGTAAGTCCTAGGGGTAGCTTGTCCGGGTACCCATCTTTTCTCATTGGTTGTCCTACTCTTTTACTCCTACTTGCACTCTCTCACTTTCCACAATTCTATTTTAATTCTTGTTTTTATTAGTTTCTTTCGCACTCACTTATTGATTTCTTTCCACATATCGCATTAGCTACAAAGTGAATACTTGTATATCAAATCCCTATTCCATGTGGATACGACTACACTCTCACCAGGGTATTTTATTACTTCGACAACCCGTGCACTTTCGGGCCCTGTCACTTTTGCATACTTTTGGTGAACCTAAGGCCGAGCACTTTCAATTGTTCTTCCTAAGTACTTTCACATTCTATTTTGCTCGAGGACAAGCAAACACGTAAGTGTGTGGGGGGGTTGATAAGTGCTTGTGTTATAGTAATGCGAAGTGTTATTATCTTGCAATGAGCATTGATTTAATTAGATTTAATCCTAGTGATAATCACTATTCCTATGTATAGCTCTAACCCTTTGGTCCAGGTGAAAGAACCCTAGTCTCAATAAAACACTAGTACTAGGATTCACTACAACCCTTCACTCTGTTGCTCGCACAACTAAGCCCCAGGAGAGTTCATTTCCTAGTACTTAGCTCTATTTTGACCGCTAAGAACTCTTGGAATAAGGAGGTTGGGAAAGGGACGTTTTGCAACAGCACAACTCACCATCTCGACCCTCTCCAGTCTTAAGTAGTCTAACCCTATAGGATTTGTCATACCTCTAAAGTATAACCTAGATTGTTCTCAACCCAAGTGTCACGGCTAAGGAAAAACAATACAAGATGCAATTAAGATTGAAACTCAATTTTATTCATCAATAAAGAAAGCATAATAACAAGTGATAGAAACATAATCATCCTAGGATTTACAAGTCCAAATATACCCAGAAGGGGTTTAGCTTCTCATGGAGCTATACAAATCCATCAAACTAAGAGAATAAACACAAATCAAAAGCATAGATGAAAACCCCCTCGTGTAGAGTGTGGCCGTGGTCTTGTGTGGTCGCCGGACGTCGATGTTGATGCTGATAACGTGCTTCGATCCTCCATAAGGTCCTCTCCAAACCCTACCCGCAACCCTCCAGAAGTTAGGCTAAAAGATTGGCAAAAAGATACAGAAAAAGTCTCAAAAGCACCTTTAAATAGTGTTAAGTCACGGCTATAAATCACTGAAATTGGGATTTCACACGGCCATGTGGAATTTTCACACGCCCAACTAAAGTCTCTATCTTACTGAATTTTGGCAGACTATTGATAAGTGCTCATGTTATAGTAATGCTAAGTCTTATTATCTTGCAATGAGCATTGATTTAATCAGATTTCATCACTAAAAAGTGTACATTTGTTTACTTTTGTGCATTGTAGGGTTGTGAAGATAAATTGGAGAAAAAGAACGAAGTTAGATCGTGTTCGCTATTGTTGGGGAGTTTTCGGACTAAGCAAGGAACAAGGCATGAGCATAGACTTGTGAGTGTGTGCCAACCTCCTTTGGAGGGGCACAAAGGCAGTCACATTCACAATAAGTCTAGCTCGTGTTAACAAGGAGAACTCCACCAATAAGGAGATTTGAAAGCAATCGGTACCGTCTACCGTTGATTTTGTGCCCAATTCAACGGCTTCGATGAAGAACGACGAACTTGGTTGCGTTTTGGCATAATTACTATAGCCGCACTATAGTAAGTACTGCTAAAAATACTGTAGCAAGTTACTGTTCACTGTCTGCCAAAAATCAGCAAAACAACAACTTCACACGGGCGTGTGGAAATTCTACATTGCCGTGTGAAATCCTGATTTCAGCCGATTTAAAGCCGCGACTCAACATTATAAAAGCCCATTTTAGAGACTATTTTTGGATCTTTTTGGCTCTCTTCTGACCTAACTTCTGGAGAGACGCGACTAGGGTTTAGAGAGGACTTCGTGGAGGTTTGGAGTGCGTCATCGGTATTGACATCAACGTCCGATGGTCGCACAAGACCACCACACCACACACAAGGGGGTTTTCATATATACATTTAATTTGTATTTCTTTTCTTATTTTAATGGATTTGTATAGCTCCATGAGGAGCTAAACCCCTTGTAGGTATTCGGACTTGTAAACCATAGGATTATTATGTTTCTTTGACATTGCTATTATTCTTTTCCATTATTGTTGAATAAAATTGATTTTCAATCTTAATTTCATCTTGTTATTATTTTCCCTTAGCCGTGACACTAGGGTTGAGAGCAATCTAGGTTATCATTTGGAGGTGTGACAACTCCTATAGGATTATGATAAGTGCCTAAATACATCATGTTTTAGCGATAATGTTCTTGTACTTTCGTGCAACTTATGTGAATTCTCGATGACATTTTGCACACTTGATGTTTTTATTTTTGTTTCAGGATTTCGAGGACCAAGTGCGTGTGATCGAACCGTTTTCGTGTCGTTTCGGGGAAGATTGAAGAAGAAATGAAGACTTGGAGTACCCCGGAAGCCGACGCGCCGCACACAGAGCCATTTCTCTCGGCCGTGTGCGGGGACTGTGCGGCCCGCACAGTGGCCGCACGGCTCAGCCAGTGAGCTGTGCGGCCTAGTGTGCGTCCGCATACTTGGCCACACGCCCTGGCTAGAGAGCCGTGCGGCCTAGTGTGCGGGCCCGCACACCAGGCCGCACAAGGTGGCCAGAAGAGCGCGCTGGCGCACGTGCGGCCCGCACGCCCCCCGCACGTTCTCGGGTTTATATAAGGTTTCTTCAAGGGTTTTTGAAGGGAGTTATTCTCTATTCGGCCTCCACTCGACCATACACCATTCTCATCATCTTTGGAAGGATTTGGAGGGATTTTTGGGCTGATTTGAATGAGAGAAGAAGGGGAAGACGTGGAGAAGCTTCATAGGGCTCACCGGCGCGGATCCGACGAGCCACACCATCAACCCTAGTCGACATCTTTGAGGGAGTTTTTCTTGTTTTTTTTTTATTTGATGGATCCTTTGTATGATGAGCTCCTTAGCTTTGTGATGTCGAACTAAACCTCCCAAGGCCACCGAGCTCCCGGTGAACCTTGGGAGGAGACTTTGTATGAATGACCTTTATGTTGTTTTAAATGAATGTGTTGGTTTGCTTGTTTGGTTTTAATTCATCATCTTGTTGTTCATTCTACAATGGATAGATTCCGTAGAATTGATTCTGAATGATACTTGTTTGGCGGGATACTAGCTTGTATTAGGTCACGTGGTGAGTTATAGAGGGATCCCTGTATTTGTATGCTGGAGGTTCCGGGTGTTAATAGCCTCCCGCGCGTTTAGGGTTAATTTAGCCGAGAGAGTGCATTAGATTAACCCTAATCAAGACTCCTTGTTCTCATTGACATCGTAGGGGTATTTTCTGGATAGTGAAACCCGTACTGGATTAGGGCTACACTACGGAGGTTCTGGGGTAGTCGACGTCCGAGTCTAGCCGATCAAAACCAAACCAACCTTAGTTTATTGAATTCCATGGTCATTCGTTCTTAGTTTCCTCCCAGGGGAATCCTCGCCCGAGGCCTTCCCCAATTATTGGCTTCTTCATCTCTATCTTTATTCTGGATTGAGCTTTATTTTACTTGCATTTCTTTACTTGTTTTTATTATTTAAATTTGCATCAACCCTGTTTCGATCGACTAGAAAGTGACCCCCAAAAGGAAGTAATAGTAGATCTTGGGCCCTAGGGAATACGATCCTCCTTGTGAGGTTATTACTTGACGACCCGTGCACTTACGGCCGGGGAGCCGCGTGCTAGCTTTTTAGCCTGTCGCGTGTCCACTCATCAAGTTTTAGGCGCTGTTGCGGGGAGCATCCGAGAATACTAGGAAAAATTTTGGATCATTGCTCTAGTCATTTCGCTTTCATTTGTAATTATCTATCTTTTGTTGTTTTTGTTTTCATCGTTTGTATACATATTCCCTAATATCTCTTATTGCCTTTTGTTTTCTCAGGCATTCTGTGTATGACTCGCGCAAATCCTAAGGGGTTGGTGGAACCGAACGAAGAAATTGAGCGCGTCGTACATCAAAGATTGAGAGAAACTCAAGTTGGGTCACCCTCAGGATCAGTTGAAGCACCAGAGGAAATTTCAGTTGCAATGGCCGAGGAAAGGAGAACACTGTCAGATTATGAGAGACCACAGTTTACGGGTGGAGAATTTACCGTGAAAGCATCGGCCGTTAGTGCTGGAAATTTTGATTTGGTAAGACCAATCGGCATGATACAGAACACAGTACAGTTTGACGGTTTGGCCGATGAGGACCCGAATGAACACCTATCTCGATTCCTCCAAATGTGCTCGACATTTAAAGTTAATTGCCTATCTGACGATGCAGCTAGACTTCATCTTTTCCCATTCAGTTTGCGAGGCGCTGCTTACAAGTGGCTCACATCACTTGGCCTCGGGATCCATCAAGACATGGGAGGAAATGGTGAACAAATTTATGGGCCGATACTTCCCCCCGAGCAAAGCTGCAAGATTAAGGCAAGAGATCTCTGCCTTTAGTCAAAGAGACTCCGAAACCCTCTTTGAAGCCCATGAGAGATTTAAAGATCTCTTGCGAAAATGTCCACATCATGACTTCGAAGCTTGGATGCGAGTACAGATACTGTATAATGGTTTGAGCTACCAGAATCGTCAACTCATTGATGCCACAGCCGGTGGATCCTTGAGTGGTAAATACCCCGATGATGCCGAAGAATTAATTGAGAACATGGCACAAAATGAATCACATTGGGGTTCGAGGCCAAAAATGACTCAAGCTCGAGGAGTTCATGAAATAGATAGTAAGACCGCTCAAGATGCGAAGCTCGAAGCACTAGTGAAGCAAGTGAGTTTGCTTATGTCCGAAAGAACCAAGCGTTCGAGCACAAGTGTGAAGCAAGTAATGAACTGTGGAACTTGTGGAGGGGGGCATGATGTTGCTAGTTACCCCATTGCAGTCCCCGATGTCGCCGCAGTTGAACATGTTGACTATGTGAGTCAGGGACAGAAATTTCAAGGAAACCCCTATGGTGGGACATACAACCCCGGGAGGAGAAATCACCCAAATTTCAATTGGGGAAATCAAGGCCAACAGAAATTTTCACAACCGCCAGGGTTTCAGGCACAGTCATCACAAGCACCTCCAATGGAAAGGAAATTCACTACTGAAGATGTCCTAGCTAAATACATGCAAATCACCGATGCAAGGTTGAACACACTTGAAACAACAGTGATAAACATGCAAGCTTCAATCCAGGGCATCGAAAAACACTTGGGACAGATTGTAGCATCCATGGCAGAAAGAACACCGGGTAGTCTCCCTAGTAACACTGAGACTAACCCACGAGAACATGTACAAGCTATCACTTTGAGGAGTGGTAGAGAGGTTGAGGTTCGGCCAACTCCTAGGCCAACTGAAAACAAGGAAAAGAAAATGGTGAGAGGCACTCCCTCCGTGGGTGGGGATGAAGCTAATGACAGCCATGACAATTCGATTGAACCTCAAAACAAAGAAAAAAAATTGTTAGAGCACCGACCAAAGATCCCCTATCCGGCGAGACTCAATAGGGATAAGGAGGACACTCAATTCAAAAAATTTTATGAGATGATCAAGCAACTTCACATTAATCTTCCAGTTGTCGATGCCTTTGCTCAAATGCCAAAATATGCCAAGTTTATGAAGGAGTTGCTTACAAATAGGAAGAAACTTGAAGAAGCATCTACGGTGTCTCTTGGTGAGAGTTGTTCGGCAATTATCCAAAGCAAATTGCCCGAGAAAATCAAAGACCCGGGTGGTCTAGTTGTGGAATGTCATTTTGGGGACTCGCTTGTAGAGAAAGCCCTCGCCGATTCTGGTACAAGCATAAATGTTATGCCCTACAAGCTTTTCTTAAAACTGGGCCTTCAAGACTTAGAGCCGACATGGATCACCATACAACTTGCGGACTGGACTGTTAGACGCCCGCATGGCATTGTGAGCGATGTGATTGTGAAAGTTGGTGGTCTAGTCTTTCCGGCTGATTTTGTTATCCTTGATGTTGATGACGCTACTGAGGTCCCCATCATACTTGGCCGGCCTTTCCTCGCCACATCCCGTGCCTTGCTGGATATCCAAGATGGGAAAATGACCTTGTGAGCCGGGGATGAGGAAGCCACTTTTAAAATTCCCGAGGCAATGAAGCACCCCAAGGAGCTTGATGACACTTCCTATGCACTAGATGATACAGAGCTACAAGTTGCAGATTGTGTGCATGAAGTCCTTATGATGAACCCCCTTGATGAATTATTACAAGATGTTGATATTGAGGAGGAAGAAGCAATAAAGAAGGCACAAGAAAACCCTCCTCACACATATCTGGACAAGGCACAAGGGAGAAGCAAAGGAGAGCGTTCATGGAAGCGAGCATGGAAAAAAGTGACTCCTAAGGTTAGTAAGGCAAGCACGAACTCTCATGAAAAAGTACACATGGCCTGCTTCGTCGGCTTAGGTATGCATAATGTTCATTCTCTCCTTTCTGTGAATTTGCCGGCGGGGTCATCATTTGCTTCCATGGGAAATTCAGGTAAAATCTCTGCCTTTGAACCACCTTGATGATGAGAAACTTGAACGTCAGGCTCGTGATGCTAAACAAGAGCTTGTGGGAGGCAACCCATGATTTTTACAATTCCGTACTTTTTCATTTTCGTACTTTGGTTATGCATGAATTTGGTTTGAATTGTGAGCCCTCCTCTTCATTCATTCTTGGTATGCTTTATTGTGTATGCCTTTGTTTCCTCCCCATCTCTGTGAAATCCCATTTGTTTTGTGTTTTTCAACATGTATCGATTGTCCGAGATGAGTTTCCTTGCGTTTGTATTGTCGAAGAATCATTTTGGTGTGGAGATAGCTTTTCTCTGAGATTTTTCAGGGGCTCTGTGCGGCACTGCGCGGGCCGCACAGTGCCCGCGCGCCTCTGCCAGAAGAGCGTGCGGCCTTGTATGCGGCCCGCACACCAGCCGCACGCCCCTGCCAGAGGTGCGTGCAGCCTGGTGTGCGGCCCGCACACCTGGCCGCACAAGGAGTTGTTATGTTCCACCCCTTCTTTTGAAGTCATTGCTCGCACATTTCAGATATTTTGCCATTGCTTGATCTTTATTTTTGAAGATGTAGGCCAACTGCCCGATCAAGCCACTTGGAGGACACCGAAGACCTTGTGTGACTCCACCAGTCCTTTCCTTCCGAGAGCTCACTTTCCTTTTCACTTTCTATTTCTTTTCGCTATTTTTCTTGGTTGATGGATGCTTCACTCGACGTCATTTCTCCTTGTAGGTAGAACATGACGTCCATTTTTCTTCTTCTCCGCATTGTATGCTGCCATGGTGATGGCCACCCCGAGCTCATGCCCTACACGTTTTGCCACTAATATCTCGGGGATGTTCACGAAACCATCCTCCTTATTTTCAATGCATTAATTATTTCTATACTGCTGATCCCTGTACATTGAGGGCAATGTACTGCTTTAAGTGGAGGGTGGGTATGCATGTCTTAGTCTCATCACTTTTCTCGTGAACTTGTATGAAAATTCTTGAAATTTCTAAATTGTTGCATGACTGTAAAACCTAGGATGGCGTATTTAATTGTGATTATATCGTAGCTCGAAACCATGATAAATGCTAAGCTTCTTATGACCTTGCACACTTGAGATTTTCGTGTCATTCTAGGCATTTCTCGCAGTATTCCCCTAGGTAGAACCCTGGACATCTAGGCGAGGGAACACAACACCTTCGTGACCCTCTTAGTTGCTAACCCATTCTAGTGGATTCGCGCCTTGGCATGTTGGACTGTCTTCTAATAGAGTTTTAAGGACCTTCTTCGTGTTTTTTTTGCAATGCGGTAAAAAAAAAAAAAAAAAAAAAAAAAGCCTTGGACAATGCTCCTCTGCCCTAATAGCGAAGTAACTTGGGGTTCTGGCTCCTAACCAGAGTGTTCCTCTCGCCAAAAGCTATAAGGACATGAGCGTGTTTACATGAATGTGCAAAGCTCCAGGTAATGTGGATTTGCAATTCATGTTAGTCCCGAAAAAAAAAAAAAAAAAAAGAAAAAGTTAAGCAATTGTGTACAGAAAATTAAAATTTGACCGGTGCTTGTTCGCTAATAAGAGGAAGGATCCTCAGGACTCTACTAGAAGTATTTCTACCACCTCAAGGCCGTATTCCACTAAGTGGCATGAATTGCTTCAAGAAGTGGTCCTCGGGGTCCTGTTTACCTCGTCTGGACTACAGGGCTTCGAACTAGGGAATTTGCACACACACAGCACAACACGGCCAATGAATGCATGAATGATCTCAAATGGTCTTTGCTTAGTATTTTTGAGTTTCGTTTTGGCTACGATATTTTCATCTCTTTCCTGAGGTTGTGTATTTAGTCACTTATCAGTATCCCTGGTTTTCATGTCCGTTTGCTTGGGGGCAAGCAAATGCTTAAGTGGGGGGTATTTGATAAGTGCCTAAATACATCATGTTTTAGCGATAATGTTCTTGTACTTTCGTGCAACTTATGTGAATTCTCGATGACATTTTGCGCACTTGATGGTTTTATTTTCGTTTCAGGGTTTCGAGGACCAAGTGCGCGTGATCGAACCATTTTCGTGTCGTTTCGGGGAAGATTGAAGAAGAAATTAAGACTTCGAGTACCCTCGGAAGTAGACGCGCCGCACACAGAGCCATTTCTCTCGGCCGTGTGCGGCGACTGTGCGGCCCTGCACAGTGGCCGCACGGCTCAGCCAGTGAGCTGTGCGGCCTAGTATGCGGCCGCACAACTGGCCGCACGCCCTTGGCCAGAGAGCCGTGCAGCCTGGTGTGCGGCCCGCACACTAGGCCGCACAAGGTGGCCAGAAGAGCGTGGGCGCGCGTGCGGCCCGCATGCCACCCGCACGCTCTCGGGTTTATATAAGGTTTCTTCAAGGGTTTTTGAAGGGAGTTGTTCTCTATCCTGCCTCCACTCCACCATACACCATTCTCATCACCTTTGGAAGGATTTGGAGGGATTTTTGGGCTGATTTGAAGGAGAGAAGAAGGGGAAGACGTGGAGAAGCTTCATAGGGCTCATCGGCGCGGATCCGACGAGCCACACCATCAACTCTAGTCGGCATCTTTGAGGGAGTTTTTCTTTTTTTTTTTTTATTTGATGGATCCTTTGTATGATGAGCTCCTTAGCTTTGTGATGTCAAACTTAACCTCCCAAGCCCACCGAGCTCCCGGTGAACCTTGGGAGGAGACTTTGTATGAATGACCTTTATGTTGTTTTAAATGAATGTGTTGGTTTGCTTGTTTGGTTTTAATTCATCATCTTGTTGTTCATTCTACAATGGATGGATTCCGTAGAATTGATTCTGAATGATACTTGTTTGGCGGGATGCTAGCTTGTATTAGGTCACGTGGTGAGTTAAAGAGGGATCCCTGTATTTATACGCCGAAGGTTCCGGGTGTTAATAGCCTCCCGCGCATTTATGGTTAATTTAGCCGAGAGAGTGCAGTAGATTAACCCTAATCAAGACTCCTTGTTCTCATTGACATCGTAGGGGTATTTTCTGGATAGAGAACCCCATACTGGAACGGAGGTTCCGGGGTAGTCGACGTCCGAGTCTAGCGGATCAAAACCAAACCAACCTTAGTTTATTGAATTCCATGGTCATTCGTTCTTAGTTTCCTCCCAGGGGAATCCTCGCCCGAGGCCTTCCCCAATTATTGCCTTCTTCATCTCTATCTTTATTCTGGATTGAGCTTTATTTTACTTGCATTTCTTTACTTGTTTTTATTATTTAAATTTGCATCAACCCTGTTTCAATCGACTAGAAAGTGACCCCCAAAAGGAAGTAATAGTAGATCTCGGGCCCCAGGGAATACGACCCTCCTTGTGAGGTTATTACTTGACGACCCGTGCACTTGCGGCCAGGGAGTCGCGTGCTAGCTTTTTAGCCTGTCGCGCGTCCTACTCATCAGATTAGACTACTTAGGATTGAAGAGGGCTGAGATGGTGAGTCGTGAGGTAGCGGAACGTCCCCTTTCCCCTCCGATGTGATTCTCCCTACCTCTGTGTTCCAAGAATTCTTAGCGGTCGAGATAGTGTGAAGTGTAAGAAGATGAACTCCCCTGGAGCTTAGTTGTGTGAGCAATAGAGTGAAGGGTTGAAGTGAATTTTAGTGCTAAGGCTTAATTTAAACTAGGGTTCTTTTCCTGGACCAAAGGGTTAGAACTATATATATGAACAGGGTTAATCACTAGGAATCCCTAGAACATAAAGCAATTCCATCCAGTGCAAGGCTTAGGAGGATAGACTCCCCTAGGGCTTAGTTGACAGGTCAACGAGAGTCAAGAGTCGTAGTGAAACCTAATGCCGGGGCATAGTGTTGGGGTTAGTCACGGTTGACCTTAGGTTTTGGACCGTGTGTTTAAGGATTTCCTCGACTCAATTAACATCAATAGGAGAGTATAATAGCATTGTCTTGCACTAGAAGCATAAGTCCTAGGGGTAGCTTGTGCGGGTACCCAACTTATTTCATTGCTTGTCCTACTCTTTTTACTCCTACTTGCACTCTATCACCTTCCACACTTCTATCTTAATTCTCGTTTTTATTAATTGCTTTCACACTCTGTCATTGATTTCTTTCCACACATCGCATTAGCTACATAGTGAATACTTGTATCTTAAATCCCTATTCCCTGTGGATATGACTACCTACTCATCAGAGTATATTATTACTTCGACAACCCGTGCACTTGCAGGGTACACACGCAAGGAGTGTGTCAAGTTTTTGGCACCGTTGCTGGGGAATAGGCGTATTTTAGATATTTGTCTTGCACTATTCTAGCTATTTCACTTCATTTTCTATTTCACACTTCTTTTATCTATCATCGTTCTTATTTGTTTTCTTTTTCTTGTTTTCGGCTCCAGGTTATGACCCATGGGTACCCTTCAATTGTTGTTGACGGAGACCTGGACATTGGTAGACGAACACATCGCAAAGGGAAGGAACATGTACAAGAATCTTCGAATCAAGCCAAATTTGATACAGAAGGGTCAAAAGTAATGGCAGAACAGAATGAAGAGTAGAGGATATTGTTCGATTTTGCTAGACCCGCGGTGATGGGGACCCAGTCGAGCATTGTGAGGCCCCCAATTACGGCAATGAATTTTGAGTTAAAGCCGTCGTTCATTCAGATGTTACAATAGTCTGCACAATTTAATGGGTTGGCCGATGAAGACCCCAATAACCACATAGAGAACTTCCTTGAATTGTGCGACATGTTGAAGATTAATGGAGTGACGGATGATGCGATTCGTTTGAGAGCCTTCCCATTTTCATTGAAGGGAAAAAGCAAGACATTGGCTTCATTCATTACCGAGAGCATCTATCACTATGTGAGAGGAGATGGCCGAGGCATTCTTGGCTAGGTATTTCCCTTCGGGAAAATCAGCGAGGCTCCAGAATGAGATTTCATCCTTCATGCAAATGGAATTGGAGTCTCTATATGAGATATGGGATAGGTTCAAAGAGCTCCTTCGGAAATGCCCACAACATGGATTCCCCGAGTGGATGATCATTCATACCTTCTACAATGGGTTGAATTCGAGTACCAAGCAACTCTTAGATGCAGCGGCAGGAGGAACTCTAGGAAGCAAGACTCCCGGTGAAGCCCGGCACCTTATAGAAGAGATGGCTATGAATAGCTATTAATAAGTGATCATGTTATAGTAATGTGAAGTGTTATTATCTTGCAATGAGCATTGATTTAATCAGATTTTATTACTAAAATGTGTGTATTTGTGTTCTTTTGTGCATGTAGGGTTGTGGAGACGAATTAAGAAGAAAAGAAGCAAGAATAGGTTATGTTCACCATTGTTGAGGAGTTCTCGGACCAAGCAAGGAACAAGGCACGAGTCTAGACTTGTAAGTGTATGCCAACCTCTATTGTAGGGCACAAGGGCAGTCACATTCACAAAAGTCTAACTCGTGAAACATTGGAGAACTTTATCAATGAAGAGAAATGAAGTAATTAACATAATCTAATGTTGATTGTGTGCTCAATTCAACGGCCTCGATGAAGAATGATGAATTTGGGAGCATTTCGGCGAGTACTGTAGCAGTTGTTGTAGCTAATTAATGGCGCAAACACTGTAGCAAGGTACTGTTCATAGTCTGCCGAAAATCAGGAAAACAGATTTTCACACGGTCGTGTGGAATTAACACACCGGCGTGTGGAAATTCTGATTTTTCACAGGACCGTGTGGAAAATCCAAAAGGGCGTGTGGAACTCCGATTTCAGCCCGATTTCAGATCTATTTGGGGACCCTCCCTTCTATCTCTTGCCTATCTTTTGGGGGGCTTTTGGCTAGGGTTTGGAGAGGTTCTTGGATGTCTTTGGAGGCAATTATACGGCATCGGCATCGACATCCATTGGAAGAAAGCTATTGGGGGAGCTTTCATCGGTATCGATTCGGTGAGGTGTGCCCTAGGCTTGACAAGGGATTCATTGGAGAAGACGTGCGGCTCCACAAGACCATCGATACGATCTACAAGGGGGTTTTCTTTATGGTTTTCATGCATATGTTCTTAAATTCTTTATTGAATTTGTATTGCTCCATGGAGAGATAAACCCTAGTGGGTATTCGGACTTGTAAACCCTAGGATGTTTGTGTTTTATACCTTTTATTATGCTTTATTAATTTGATGTTTTCTTATTGAGTTCCAATATTGCATGCCGAGTGTATGAGATTTTCCCTTAGCTGTGACACTAGGGTTGAGAATTGATTAGGTAATCTTTTGAGGGTGTGACAACCTCTATAGGATTAGACTACATAAGGATGGAGAGGGTTGAGAGGGTGAGTCGACAGGTAGCAGAACGTCCTCTTTCCCCTCCTGTGTGAATTTTCCCACCTCCGTGATAAGTGTCTAAATGTATGCATTCTAGTACACGTATTTGTTGCACTTAGCATGTACTTTATGACATTTTGATGCCTGATTTATGCTTAATCGAGTATTATTTTCTTTGTAGGGCATGTAGAAGCCATGGGAAACACGAAGACATAATTTGGTCACAAAATAGAAAAAACCGGGGTCACGGTACTGTAGTAGATCTACTGTAGAAGAAGAACTGTAGTATACATACTGTAGCAGCTGTTGGGTCTTCGGGCAAGAAAACCATAAGAATTTCCCATGACCCTCACGGCCCCGTCTGCTACACCGTGAGGAACTTCCACAGATCGAAACATAATCCTCACTACCCAGTCTGCGACCCAGTAATGACTTTCCAGAAATTTTTGCTTATGCTTCACTGCCCAGTTAACTACCCAGTTAACCACCGAGTTAACTACCCCGTGAGGCTCGGGATTTGGGGTTTCCTTGATCCAATGTACATCCATACGGCCCCCTTCACGGCCCGTATACTTCGGGGATATAAATTGGGAGTTCTAGGGCACAACAAAAGGACCTTTGGCCGGCACATCAAAGAGGAGAACGAAAATACCTTTTGGAGGACAATGATTTGGAGCCAAAGAAGGGGCAAGAGCATCACCAATAAGGGGAGAGCTTCACCATCAAGAGAGCAAGGTGACAAGCCGAGGGGAACCATCATTTGGTAACCCTTTGGGCGAGGGAAGCGTCATTCGGCAGAACCTCCACCTTCTCCTTCATCATTTCATCTAGGGAGTGTCATTTATGAGCTTTTTGAGTGATTTACTTTATCTTGTTGTTATTACTTGTATGATGGCACACTAGACCCCCAAGGCCACCGGATGTCGGTGAACTTTGGGGGGTTCATCATGTATTTTGGATGATTAGCACTTAATATCATGTTTGGGTTGATTTATGATTTTGTTCATTGTATTTCATTCCTAGAGCTACTTGAAGGAGAAATCCATAGCTCTTTATTGAGTTATACACGTAGACGTGATCTACTCGCATGTATTAGATCTTTCATGAACAAAAAAGGGTTTCTTGTATTGGTATTGCCGAGAAATTGGGTATCAATACCCCTCCGATCTATAAGGGTAAACTAGGGTTTAGGGTACCCTTATATTGGGATCTCCTTGTACTTAATGCAATCGTAGGAATGCCGGTTAGGAAGAAATTCCATTAGGTATTCGTATGGGATTAGAGTTCAATTGCTGAGAAATTGGGGTTGATCTAATCTTTAGATCCTTCGGTCTAAATCACCCGAACTATCTTTTTACTATTCATCCATGTTTCATGATGACCCCTCAAGGGGATCCACATCCATAGGCCTTCACACATCACTGTAGCACTTGCAACCGTTTGTTTGACTTTTAATTTGTTTACACATATTGTTGTTGTTAGAGTACCACAATCATGATTGAGATTTTAGGTTAGAAAATAGGTGATGAAGGAGTAATAGTAGACCCTTAGCCCCGTGGAATACGATCCTTGTGCTTTTGCACTAGGTATTACTTGGGGACCCCGTACACTTGCGGGATTCCTCTTACCAAGTTTTTGGCGCCGTTGCCGGAGATGGTGACTTCTCCAGTGAGTTGTTGCTTTAAAAATTGGGGGGATAAATGAGCCCCGGTCAAGTCGGATAATCGAATTTGTAGAGGATCAGAAAAATACAGAAGAAAGCATTATGCAACATGTGTTTGGCATAAATGATAGCTCGGATGAGAGTTCAGAGTCAGAGGAAAAAGAGGTTGCAGTTTAGCATGATAGACTGAGAAATAAGAGCTTAAGACCATCAACCGAAGAAGCACCTGAATTGCGTGGAAGATAGCCGACATAAAAGGAATAAATCCATCCTTCTGCAATCACAAAATTTTGATGGAAGAAAATCACAGACCCTCAGTGTTGCCTCAAAGAAGACTCAATCTAAATATGAAAGAAGTGGTCAGGGATAAGGTCATAAAGCTCCTTGATGCAGGCATCATCTACCCAATATCTGATAGTGAGTGGGTTAGTCCAGTGCAAGTGGTCCCTAAGAAAGGGGGGATGACCATGATCACCAATGAGAAAGATGAGTTGATTCCAACCTGAACTATCACTGGGTGGCGTGTCTGCATTGAATACAGAAAATTGAATGATGCCACTCGGAAAGACCACTTCCCACTGCCATTCATTGACCAGATGCTTGAGCGACTAGCAGGGCACTCCTACTACTGCTTCTTGGATGGGTTTTCTGGGTATTTTCAAATCCCCATTACACAGGAAGATCAGGAAAAGACCATATTCACATGTCCTTATGGGACATTTGCCTATCGCTGAATGCCTTTTGGACTTTGCAATGCCCTGCTACTTTTCAAAGGTGCATGATGGCAATTTTTGAAGACATGGTGGAAGATTTCATGGAAGTGTTTGTGGATGACTTTTCCGTCTTTGGAGACACATTTGATTGTTGCCTCAAAAATCTTGAGTGGGTTCTCATTAGGTGTGAGGAAACTAATCTTGTGCTAAGTTGGGAGAAATGTCACTTCATGGTACAAGAAGGGATAGTCTTGGGTCACAAAATTCAGTGAAGATCTCTGTCATAGAAAAGCTACCTCCCCCAAATTTAGTGAATGCCATTAGATGTTTTCTGGGACATGCAGGTTTCTATAGAAGATTCATCAAAGATTTCTCAAGAAATTGCAAGACCCTTGACAAAGTTGTTGGAAAAAGAACTCCCATTCGAGTTTGGTGATGACAGCATGAAAGCTTTCCTCACACTCAAGATGATGCTAGTTCAAGCTCCTATTGTGGTAGTTCCCGATTGGGATTCCTCATTTGAACTAATGTGTGATGCAAGTGATTTTGCAGTGGGTGTGGTTCTTGGACAACACTGAGACAAACATTTCCAGCCCATCTATTATGCGAGCAAAACCTTAACTAGAGCTTAGGAGAATTACACCACAACTGAAAAAGAACTACTTGCCGTGGTGTTCACATTTGATAAATTCCATTCCTACCTAATTCTGTCCAGAGTTGTAGTGTACACTGATCATTCAGCCTTGAGATACCTGCTCAGTAAGTCAGACGCCAAGCCACGGTTGATTAGATGGGTGTTGCTCCTTCAGGAGTTTGATCTAGAAATTAAGGACAAGCGTGGGGCAGAAAATCTTACAGCCGATCACTTATCCCGCTTAGAGAACCCCAGTAGGGAAACCATAACTGAGAGAGACATCAATGATTCATTCCCTGAAGAACACTTGTACGGCATTCAAGTTATGAGGAAAATTAGCCGCCTTGGTTTGTCGATTTTGCCAACTATTTGGTTGGAGCGGTTATCCCAAAGTGGTTCACATATCAACAACGAAAGAAATTTTTTTCGGACGCCAAGCACTACATATGGGAAGATCCCTACTTATTCCGAATTTGTGTCGATCAAGTTGCTCAAAGATGTGTTTCCCGACTGGAGGGCCTTAGCATCTTGAAATATTGTCATTCAGGGCCTACTGGAGGCCACTACAATGCGAACCGGACTGTAAAGAAGATCCTTGATGCAGGTTTCTATTGGCCATCATTATTTCAAGATACTCAAAAATTCATACAATCTTGCAATTGTTGTCAGCGAGTCGGCAACATATCTCGTCGGGATGAGATGCCCAAGAGTTGGAATCAAGCTTGTGACGTCTTTGACATTTGGGAGACTGACTTTATTGGACCATTTCCTAGCTTCCATGGGTTTAAGTTCATCCTTATGGCAGTAGACTATGTATCCAAATGGGTGGAAGCACAAGCCTTGCAAACAAGTGACGCTAGGGTGGTGGTAAAATTTTTGAAGAAACTGTTTTCCAGGTTTGGCAAGCCACGCGCAATCATCAGTGACAGGGGCACACACTTCTGCAATGCATAATTCGCAAAAATCTTGAAGTGATATGGTGAACACCACAAAATGGTGACACTATATCACCCACAAACTAGTGGGCAGGTAGAAGTGTCTAATCGAGACTTAAAGTGAATACTGGAGAAAATGGTGAGCCAAAACCGAAGAGAGTGGGCGAAACACTTGGATGACGCTCTCTGGGCTTACAGAACTGGATACAAGACTCCTATAGGGACTACCCCTTATTGGCTAGTCTATGGGAAAGCTTGCCATTTACCGGTTGAGCTTGAACACAAAGCTTTTTTGGCCATCAAATTCCTAAATCTTGACTCCACTCTTGCAGATAACAAGAGGAAGCTACAACTGAATGATTTGGATTAATGGCGCTCCAATGCATACGAGAATTCGAAGCTTTACAAGGAAAGAGTAAAGGAGTACCACGACAGGCATATCAAACACCCAAAACAATTCTAAGAAGGAGATCAAGTGTTACTATTTAATTCCAGGTTGAGATTATTCCCTGGGAAGCTCAAATCACGATGGTCAGGTCCATATGTTGTCACTCAGGTTTTCCCGCATGGAGCATTTGAGGTGACCCACCCGGATCGTGGTACCTTCAAAGTGAACGGACAAAGATTGAAATTGTACTTCAACCATAACGATGTTTCAAGATCGACCGGGGGTAACCGCAGGCTTTTTGAACCCCCATGAGGTAAGAAAGAAGGTACGTTAGGCTCGTGACGTTAAACAAGTGCTTCTTGGGAGGCAACCCAAGCATTCAGGTGTCTTTAGTTCGCTGTTCATATTTTGGTTGTTCATCTTATTATTTTAGTTGCCATATCCTTTACTAGTTTTGAAATTAAATAAGTCCATGCTAGCAATTTTCTTATTGTCGTGAGAGTGGTGTAATCATTTTATTTGTTGAGTGTTGCTTGTTTTTGTTGTCATTTTGTGCATTAGATTGATTTCTTTCATGTTTCTTTCAAGTTGGAGGTGTTCTATAATGTTTCAATGTTATCCTTAGCCATTTGGAGAAGGAAAATTACAACCTTTGAGTGATTTCCAGGTCCTCACGGCCTCAAGGGACCGTGAGATGGGCCGTCTGCCCTTTGGCCGAGTACTTGGCCTAGGGCTCAAGGCCCCCCTCACGGTCCCCCTTGGGGCCATCTGCCCATCAAACAGAGCCTTTGGCCTAGGCCTTACGGCCTCCCTCACCCCGTGAGAGACCCCATGAGGCACGGGTTATATCTCGGGATGAACTCTAAAGTGGGTGCCTCTCCACCGTTTTCTTCATATCTCTCTCGTTTCTCATCCGTTTTCCCTCATTCTTTCACCGTTTATCTCCATTTTTCTTCCTCTACACGAATCTATTACTTCCAAGGACTTAATTTGCATGATTTATTGAGAGTTTTTCCATCATCTTCACCGATCCTCCAAGGTACCCCTTTCTAAACCCTAGGTGTTGAGCATGAATGTTTCTTCTTCCTCTCTCCTATTTTTCAAGTGGAATGGATGCCAATGTTGTGGGAGATTGGTTTTTTGTTGTTTTTGTGGGTTTTTGGAGTAATTTGAAAGCTTTGTAAAAATTTTTATGCTCCATGTATAAGGGAAGCTCTTGCAAAATTTTTTTTGGGAGTTACTGTAGCATTTCTTGAATTCTTTCACACTCCATCATGAGTACCCTTGATTTTCTTGTATTTGAGCCTACTATTGTATCATCTTTTTTTTTTATCTCATAGCAACACTTGCAATAGGGTGAATTGGACATCATGATATTGAATGAGCATGGACTTGCTTGGATGATGTTTTGTTCCATTGTTTTCCTTTTGTTAGTTGTTTGTTGTGGATGGCTCTTGTGACTAACCAGCATGTGCACCCTCCAGAAAGATTTTGGTGCAGTCTACGTTAGGCAGACTCGGAAAAAAAAAAAAAGATGTTCATACATGTAAATAAAACCCTAGTGATCTCTTAGACTACCTACTTGATGGTTGGAGAGAAAGTGGGTTTTAGTTTCAAATGCAAGACTGTGCTGACTGAAGTAGCACTTAGCAAGACTGTACTTGATTTTACTTGTTCATTGAGGTAGCACTAAGCATTTTAAGACCCGGTATTCTTATTTGTGGAGTGATTATCATCTAGAGCTATGCTGATTGAAGTCAGTAGGATAGACCAAGTTAGGGCAAATGAGATAAAAGATTCACTTACACTGCACAGACATACAAGAGGTGAGACAGGATCTTTTTGTTGTACTTATCAATTGTAACTCAACATCTATTTATCGTTATCCATTGCTTGTAGAATTTCATTCTATTCGAGCCGGAGATAATACATTTAGCCACTTATCTTTCCCTCTATTGTTCATGATTTGTTTGGCTTGGGGACAAGCAAACGCTTAGTGTGGGGATGTTTGATAAGTATCTAAATGTATGCATTCTAGTACACGTATTTGTTGCACTTAGCATGTACTTTATGACATTTTGATGCCCGATTTATTCTTAATCGAGTATTATTTTCTTTGTAGGGCATGTAGAAGCCATGGAGAACACGAAGACATAATTTGGGCACAAAAGAGAAGAAAAACAGGGGTCACGGCACTGTAGCAGGTCTACTATAGATGAAGAACTGTAGCAGCTACTGTAGTAGCTGGTGTGTCTTCAGGCAAGAAAACCATAAGAATTTCCCATGACCCTCACGGCCCCGTCTGCTACCCCGTGAGGCACTTCCAGAGATCGAAACATAATCCTCACTGCCCAGTCTGCGACCCAGTCATGACTTTCCAGAAATTTTTGCTTATGCTTCACTGCCCAGTTAACTACCCAGTTAACCACCGAGTTAACTACCCCGTGAGGCTCGGGATTTAGGGTTTCCTTGATCCAATCTACATCCATACGGCCCCTTTACGGCCCGTATGCTTCGGGGGTATAAATTGGGAGCTCTAAGGCTCAACAAAAGGACCTCTGGCCGACACATCAAAAAGGAGAACGAAAATACCTTTTGAGGACAACGATTTGGAGCCAAGGAAGGGGGCAAGAGCATCACCAACAAGGGGAGAGCTTTACCATCAAGAGAGCAAGGTGCCACGCGAGGGGAACCGTCATTTGGCAACCCTTTGGGCGAGGGAAGCGTCATTCGGCCGGACCTCCACCTTCTCCTTCATCATTTCATCTAGGGAGTGTCATTTATGAGCTTTTTGAGTGATTTACTTTATCTTGTTGTTATTACTTGTATGATGGCACATTAGACCCCCAAGGCCACCGGATGTCTGTGAACCTTGGGAGGTTCATCATGTATTTTGGATGATTTACACTTAATATCATGTTTGGGTTGATTTATGATTTTGTTCATTGTATTTCATTCCTAGAGCTACTTGAAGGAGAAATCCATAGCTCTTTATTAAGTTATACATGTAGACGTGACCTACTCGCGTGTATTAGATCTTTCATGAACAAAAAGGGGTTTCTTGTATTTGTATTGCCGAGAAATTGGGTATCAATAGCCCTCCGATCTATAAGGGTAAACTAGGGTTTAGGGTGCCCTTATATTGGGATCTCCTTGTACTTAATGCAATCATAGGAATGCCGGTTAGGAAGAAATTCCACTAGGTATTCGTATGGGATTAGGGTTCAATTGCTGAGAAATTGGGGTTGATCTAATCTTGAGATCCTTCGGTCTAAATCACCCGAACTATCTCTTTACTGTTCATCCATGTTTCATGATGACCCCTCAAGGGGATCCACATCCATAGGCCTTCACACATCATTGTAGCACTTGCAACTGTTTGTTTGACTTTTAATTTGTTTATACATATTGTTCTTGTTAGAGTGCCACAATCATGATTGAGATGTTAGGTTAGAAAATAGGTGATGAAGGAGTAATAGTAGACCCTTAGCCCCGTGGAATACGATCCTTGTGCTTTTGCACTAGGTATTACTTGGCGACCCCGTACACTTGCGGGATTCCTCTTACCATTCCGTATCCCAAGAGTTAATCGCGATCGAAGTAAAGTGAAGTACTAGGAGATGAACTCCCTTGCGAAGAGTTGAGTGAATCCTAGGACTGGGGCTTAACTTAGATTAGAGTTCTTCCACCTGGACCAAAGGGTTAGAACTATAATTAAGGATAGGGTCTTTCACTTGGAATCCGTAGAACTCCATGCAATTTCACACAGTGATAGGCATTAGTATGATGTACTCTCCTGAGGCTTAGGTGACCGGTCATCGATAGTCAAGGGTCGTAGAGAAGTTTAGAGCCGGGTATAGTGTGAGATTAGTCACAGTTAACCTTAGGTTTAGGACTGTGTGCTTTAGGATTTCCATGACTCATTAGACATCAATTGTAGAGCATAATTCAAGTTTTGTACTAGAAGCATTAGTCCTAGGGGGAGCTTTGTCCAGGTACCCCATCTTTATATCGATTACCTCTCCTACCCTCATTATTCTTCTTGCACTCTTTTATTTTCTTTTACATGTATATATATATATATATATATATATACTTTTCTCATCATCGATTCCATTTATAGCTAAAATAGTGATAACGCTTGTTTTTTAACACTATTCCCTGTGGATAAAACTATCCACTCACCAGGATATTTTATTACTTCGACAACCCATGCACTTGTGGGGTACACATGCAATGGATGTGTTAGCTATCAGTGATTGTAACGGTTGTGGGAGAGGTCACGCTTCGAGTGATTGTCCTATTGCTATTGGTGGCACTAGTGTGGTGGAGCAAGTCGACTTTGTTGGTAATTACAATCCGGGGTGGATGAACCACCCAAATTTCTTATGGAGCAAGGCCAAGGCAACCCGTATAGTGGTACTTACAATCTGTGGTGGATGAACCACCCAAATTTCTTATGGAGCAATCAAGGGCAGTCACAACAAAAGAATTATGCGCCACCGGGATTTCAAATTCAACAAGCACCAAACTTAGAAAGCCGAGTGACCCAGCTGGAGGGAGAGATGACTGATTTTGAGAGAGCCCTCACAAGTTTTGTTTCTTCATTGGATGCTAGATTGCAGTTGGTGGAAGCTATACTTCACAATCACACCACCTTCCTACATAATTTGGAAAATCAAGTGGGGTAAATTGCGAAGACATTGGCGGAAAGACCTCAAGGTAGTTTGCCAAGTAATACGGAGACCAATCCAAGGAAGCAACTGAAGGGGATTACCTTGAGAAGTGGAAAAGAGGTCGAGAGAAATCTCCCTCTAGAGAAGACAAAGGAAGCACCCGAAGTTGAAGAGGTAGGGGGAGAAGCACCAAAGAAGACAGAGGTGGCACCACCACCCTACAAGCCGAGGATCCCCTATCCTTCAAGGTTGAAGAATGACCAAGATAATGAGCAATACAAGAAATTTCTGGGTATTTTCAAATAGTTGCAAATCAACATACCGTTCGCGGAGGCATTAGCCCAAATGCCTAAGTATGCAAAGTTCTTAAAGGATCTCTTGACCAACAAGAGGAAGTTGGAGGAGAGTGTAGCTATAGTTCTTGATGCTAATTGCTCGGTCATTTTGCAAAAGAACATGCCGAGTAAGAGAAAAGATTCCGGTAGTTTTATCATACCTTGTAATATTGGCAATTTAGGTGAAGAGATGGCGTTGGCCGATTCTGGGGCAAGCATCAATGGCATACCCTATACCTTCTTCCAAAAGCTAGGCTTGGGCAAGCCTAGACCTACTCGGATGACACTTCAACTTGCGGATCAATCGGTGAGGCATTCGAGGGGAATTGTGGAAGATGTGTTGGTGAAGGTGGACAAGTATATATTTCCTGTTGATTTTGTGGTGTTAGATGTCGATGAGGATGTCAAGGTGCCGCTAATCCTTGGAAGGCCATTCTTGCGCACTTCCAAGGCCCTTATTGACATGGATGGCGGGGAGCTCACGTTGGGAGTGGGAGATGACAAGCTTACATACCACCTCACCGAAGCCATGAGAGACTCTCTTGACTTTGTTGATACTTTATATTTTCTTGACACCACCGATGAATTAATTGATGATTATGTACAGGAAATGTTGAACCTGAATCAATATGAAGGATGGCAGAACCAAGATGTTGAGATCAAAGAAGAAGTGCTATCACTTGGTCTAGTTGAGAAGGAAGTAAAGCCGGAACCAGGACTCATGAGGAAGATGAGAAGAAAGATAAAGAGAGTGAAGTGGCACCACACGAAAAGACCCAAGGACAATGCTGATAAGCAAGCAGGGAGTAAGGGTGTTTCACCCTTGTGTGGTAACAAAATCGCTTAACTCTCCCTCTATTCTACAAAAATTATGTTCTGCATGCTTTCAGGTTGTAGGGAAGAGAACAACCTTCATTCATGAACCCCCATAAGGTAAGGCAGGTATGTCAAGCTTAGTGACATTAAACAAGCGCTTCTTGGGAGGCAACCCAAGGTTTTACAGCTTTTCTAGGACTTAGTTTAGTGTTAGCATGAATAAGAGTCTTAGTTTTGGTGTCCTAAATTTTTAATGCATGCGCTATGATATTTTTGTGGATTGTTGATGTTCTCATGTGCCTAAATGATTATTGACAAAGTTCAAGTCGGTTGAGCATGTTTTCCAGGGTATCAGGTAGTGTTTTGATTGTTTTCACAGGCTTTAAGTATCGTATTTATGTTTCTGAATTTTTCTGTAGAGTCTGTGATTTTTCTAAGTAAACCAGAGTAAACACACAGCTGTGTAAGATTTCCACACGGGCGTGTGTTACCAATCAGGGCTCAACCAGAGAGGGGACAGGGGCGTGAACCCCCATAATTGATTAATAAAGTTGAGTTTCAATCTTAAACTCTTTTCTTTTATTATTGTTTTCCCTTAGCCATGACACTAGGATTGAGAACAATCTAGGTTATCCTTTGGAGGTGTGACAACTCCTATAGGATTAGACTACTTAGGGTTGAAGATGGTTTACAGGGTGAGTCGTAAGGTAGAGGAACGTCCCCTTTCCCCTCCGATGTGATTCTCCCTACCTCCATGTTCCATGATTTATTCGCAGTCGAGATAGAGTTAGGTGCTAGGTGATAAACTCCTCTAGGGCTTTATTATGCAAATACCAAAGTATAGGGTTGAAGTGAATCTTAGTGCCGGGACTTAATTTAGACTAGGATTCTCTCACCTGGACCAAAGGGTTAGAACTACACATAGGAACAGGGTTTATCGCTAGGAATCCCTAGAACTTAATGCAATTCCACATAGTGTGAGGCTTAGGTAGATAGACTCTCCTAGGGCTTAGTTGACAGGTCAACGAGAGTCAAGGGTCGTAGTGAAACCTAATGACCGGAACATAGTGTTGGGGTTAGTCATGGTTGACCTTAGGTTTGGGGTATAATAGCATTGTCTTGCACTAGAAGTATCAATTGGAAGGTACAATAGCATTGTCTTGCACTAGAAGCATTAGTACTAGGGGTAGCTTGTCCGGATACCCATCTTTTCCCATTGCTAGTCCTACTTTTTACTCTTACTTGCACTCTCTCGTTTTCCATACTTCTCTTTTAATGCTTGCTTTTACCGATTATTTTTGCACTCATTCACTGATTTCTTTCCACACATCACGATAGCTAAATAGTGAAATCTTGTGTCTTAAGTACCTATTCCCTGTGGATTCGACTACCCACTCACCACGGTATTTTATTACTTGGACAACCCGTGCACTTTCGGGACCCGTCCACAGCACCAGAGGCTCCTGTTAAGGACACCGATGCTGAGGCATCGTAGTTTATTTTATGTTGATTTCAGTTGTACTTTTTCTTTATATTTTGGACTTGTACCACTCAGAAAGGATCTTCCTTCTGAGTTTATCTTTTATTTTGCTTTTATTTGTCTTGAGTTGTATTTCATTTCTATATCTTTATATAGTCAAGTTTTATTTTGATATTATTGAGCTACACTGAATCCCTTGTGTGTATGTGCGCATATGGTCTTAGATGTAAGGAATTTGAGAATAGTCATAAGCATGGTCATGGGACTGTGTGTGCTTAACAACCCATTGAGACTCAACTCTCAATGAACCTAGCTCCATCAAACGCAACACTTGGAGTTCAGGGGAGTAATGTTTCAATTGCCCACTTGAACACTAATTGTTTTTCTTTACTATACTTTTTATTGTGCTTGCATGCGTACATTAAGGACAATGTACATCTTAAGTGTGTGTGTGTGGGGGGGGAGTTCACTTTGCACACACCTTTACTTGTGCCTTCAATTGCTTATGCTCATGTAGCCTGTGGCGGTTCACCTTAGTTGCAACAGTTGTATTCTTAGAGTTTAGGAGAATTGTTAACATTGTATCCTATCATGTTCTAGTTTTACTTGAATTTTAGGGAATTTTTGCTCGATTATCTCTTATTGCACTACTCACTCTTGAAATCTTTTGGAAACTCAGACTCGAAGTTTTAAGGACTAGTTTAGCATTACTTTAGTAAGCTTTGAAGTTCTATATTACTGGAAAAAAAACTTGTGAGCTTGTAAATCTTAGTTTAACTTTTATTTGTGCATTTTGGCTGGAAAGAGCTACCCTATATGAAGTATGTAGCGACTCTCATAAGTCGGATACAAGTTATGCCATAATGGGAGAAAGAACTATCTCATGGGAAGCGTGAAAGCTACTACCCCGTTAGAAAGAGCTACCTCCTCGAAAGTGTGAAAGCCATCTTTGGCGGCCGCCTAGGAAAGGGATATCTTAGAGGTTTTGTGAAGCTACTACCTCCCTACTTTGTGTATATAAATATGTCCTTACAACAAGAGTTTGAGTAGTACTCTTTGGTTCTTTTGATTGAATTCGCACACACTTACACATGTTCCAGTTGTTGTCCTTACTTATAGAATGCTTCTTTTACATACTTTTGGTGAACCTAAGGCCGAGCAGTATCAATTGTTCTTCCTAAGTATTTTCACATTCTATTTTGCTTGAGGAGAAGCAAAAGCTTTTGTGTCGCGGGGGGTGGGGGGGTGGGGGGTTTGATAAGTGCTCATGTTACAATAATGCAAAGTGTTATTATCTTATAATGATCATTACTTTCATCAGATTTTATCACTAAATAGGGTGCATTTGTGTGCTTTTGTGCATTGTAGGGTTGTGAAGATAATTTGGAGAAAAGGAACAAAGTTAGATCATGTTCACCGTTGTTAGGCAGTTTTTGGACCGACCAAGGAATAAGACATGAGAATAGACTTGAGAGTGTGTGCCAACCTACTTTGGAGTGGCACAAAGGCAGTTACATTCACAATAACTCTAGCTCGTGTTAGCATAGGAGAACTTCGCCATTGAGGAGGACGGAAGCAATCGACACCGCCTACCATTGATTGTGTGCCCAATTCAACGGTCTTGATGAAGAACAATGAATTCGGGAGCGTTTCGGCAAGAGTACTGTAGCAGCAATGCAACAAAATTCCATAGTCAAATACTGTAGCAAGTTACTGTTCATTGCCTGCCAAAAATCAGCAAAACAGAGACTTCACATGGGCGTGCGGAAATTCCATACGGCTGTGTGAAATCCAGATTTTAGCAATTTAAAGATGCGACTCAGCATTATAAAAGCCCATGTTGGAGACTTTTTCTGGATCTTTTCACCTACCTTTTGACCTAATTTCTAGAGGGTTGCGGCTAGGGTTTCGTAGAAGACTTTGTGGAGGTTTGGATCACGTCATCGGCGTTGACATCAACGTCCGACAGCCGCACAAGACCACGGCCACACTCTACACAATGGGGTTTTCATCTATGCTTTCAATTTGTATTCACTTTCATATTTTGATGGATTTGTATAGCTCTATAAGGAGCTAAAACCCTTGTGGGTATTGAGACTTGTAAACCCTAGGATGGTTATGTTTCTTTGACATTGTTATTATCTTTTTTCTCTATTGATGAATAAAATTGAGTTTCAATCTTAATTGTATCTTGTAATTGTTTTCCCTTAGCCGTGACACTAGGGTTAAGAACAATCTAGGTTATCCTTTGGAGATGTGACAACTCCTATAGAGTTAGACCACTTAGGATTGGAGAGGGTCAAGAGGGTGAGTCGTGAGATAGCGGTCGCCGGTGTGATTCTTCCTACCTCGGTGTTTCATGATTTCTTAGCGGTCGAGGTAGAGTGAAGTGCTAGGAGATAAACTCCCCAGGGGCTTAATTTAGACTAGGGTTCTTTCACCTGGACCAAAGGGTTAGAGCTATACATAGGAACAGGGTTTATCACTAGGATTCCCTAGAACTTAAAGCAATTCAACATAGTGTGAGGCTTAGGAAGACGAACTTCCCTAGGGCTTAGTTGACAGGTCAACAAGAGTCAAGGGTCATAGTGAAACCTAATGCCGGGTCATAGTGTTGGGATTAGTTACTGTTGAACTTAGGTTTGTGACCGTGTGCTTAAGGATTTCCTCAACTCATTAATCATCAATTGAAGAGTATAATAGCATTGTCTTGCACTAGAAGCATAAGTCCTATGGGTAGCTTGTCCGGGTACCCAACATTACTCATTGATTGTCCTTCTCTATTTACTCTTACTTGCACTCTCTTACTTTCCATACTTCTTTTCATTTCTTGTTCTTTATAATTACTTTTACATTCACTCATTGATTTTCTTCACACTCATCGTACACCGCATAGCTAATTAAGGAATTCTTGTGTCTTAAATCCCTATTCCCTGTGGATACGACTACCCACTCACCAGGGTATTTTATTACTTCGACAACCCTTGCACTTTCGGGCCCCTATCATTATCCTTTTTTGAGTCAATTGTTTAGCTAGAGCAATGATACCTTTATGCAAAGTTTTGATTTCCCCTTACTTATAGAATGTTTCTTTCGTACAATTGTGGTTAACCTAAGGCCGAGCACTTTCAATTGTTCTTCTCAAGTACTTTAATGTTTTATTTTTGCTTGAGGACAAGCAAAATCTTAAGTGTGGTGGAGTTTGATTAGTTCTCGTGTTAAGTGTGGTGGAGCTTTCATCAGCACCGATCCGGCGAGGTGTGCCCTAGGCTTGACAAGCGGCTTTGTGAAGAGACGGAGTGGCAGCACAAGACCATCACCACGCATCACAAAGTGGCTTCATCTATGTTTATCTTTTTTGTTTATTCATACACATTGATGGATTTGTATAGCTCCATGGAGAGCTAAACCCCTTGTGGGTATTTGGACTTGTAAACCCTAAGATGGCATTATTTCTATGAATTTTGTTATGCTTTCTTAATTGATGCTTTTAATTGAGTTCCAATCTTGGTTGCTTATTGTATTGATTGTCACTTAACCATGACACTAGGGTTCAGAATCATCTAGGTTGTCTTTTGCAAGTGTGACAACTTCTATAGGATTAGACTACTAGAGATTGGAGAGGGTTGAGAGGGTGAGTCATGAAGTAGCGAAACGTCCACTTTCTCCTTTGGTGTGATTTTCCCTACCTCCGTGTTCCAAGAGTTCTTGGCGGTTGAAGTAGAGCGAAGTGCTAGGAGAGGAACTCCCCTAGGGCTTAATTGCATGAGCAACAGAGTGAAGTATTGCAGTGAATCCTAGTGTTGGGTCTTAATTGAGACTAGGTTTCTTTCACCTGGACCAAAGGGTTAGGACTATATTTAGGAACATGGTCTATCACTTGGAATCCCTAGAAAGTAAAGCAGTTCCACGTAGTGTGATAAGTGCTTGTGTTATAGTAATACAAAGTATTATTGTCTTACATTGAGCATTAATTTTCTCAGATTTAATCACTAATTAGTGTGTATTTGTGTTCTTTCGTGCATTGTATGGTTATGGAGAAGATTTAAAGAAGAAGGATCAAGAATAGATCATGAACGCGATTGTTGAGGGAGTTCTTTGACCGGTCAAGGAAGAAGGCATAAGTTGTGATCAAAGACATGTGAGTGTGTGCCAAACTCCAATTGGGGTCAAGTGAATACGTGATTTGGAGGACACAAAGGCAGTCACACACATATGTTCTGACTTATGCAACATTATCAAGAACTTCGTCAGTGTGTTTCAAGTGAAGATGCGACGTGATTTACCGTTGATTGTGTGTCCAATTCAATGGCCTCGATGAAGAACGATGAATTTGGGAGCATTTCGGCGAAGCACTGTAGTAGTTACTGCAGCTAATCACTGCAACGAAAACACTATAGCAAGTTACTGTTCACTGTCTGCCAAAAATCAACAAAGCAGAATTTCCACACGGCCATGTGGAATTAAGACACGGGCGTGTGGAAATTCTGATTTTATACAGGGCCGTGTGGAATTTCCACAGGGGCGTGTATAACTCTGATTTCAGCCCGATTTCAGCCTATAAATAGCCCGTTTTCAGATCTATTTGGGACCCCCCCCTCTATCCCTTGCCTATCTTTTGGGGGACTTTTGGCTAGGGTTTGGAGAGGTTCTTGGAGGTCTTTAGAGGTGATTATACATCATCGGCATTAATATTCTTTGGAAGAAAGCTATTGGGGGAGCTTTCGTCAGCATCGATTCGGCGAGGTGTGCCCTAGGCTTGAGAAGGGATTTGTGGAGAAGACTAGGCGGCTCCACAAGACCATCGATACGATCTATAAGGGGGTTTTCTTTATGGTTTTTATGACTATGTTCTTAATCTCTTTATTGATTTTGTATTGCTCCATGGAGAGCTAAACCCTAGTGGGTATTCGGACTTGTAAACCCTAGGATGATATTGTTTCTATGACTTTTATTATGCTTTCTTTATTGATGAATTTAATTGAGTTTAATCTTGATTTATTCTTATATTGAATTTCCCTTAGATGTGACACTAGGATTGAGAGTCATCTAGGTTGTCCTTTGGAGATGTGACAACTCCTATAGGATTAGACTACTTAAGATTGAAGAGGGTAGAGAGGATGAGTCGTGAGATAGCGAAGCATCCCCTTTCCCCTCCGGCGTGATTTCTCCCTACCTCCATATTCCTTGATTTCTTAGTGGTCCAGATAGAGTGAAGTGCTAGGAGAGGAACTCCCCTGTGGCTTAGTTGCGCGAGCAACAGAGTGAAGGGTTGACGCGAATCCTAAGCACTGGGGCTTAATTTAGACTAAGGTTATTCCACCTAGACCAAAGGGTTAGAACTATACATAGGAACATGTTTTATCACTAGGAATCCCTAGAGCTTAAAGCAAACCCATGTAGTGTGAGGCTTAGGTAGATAGACTCCCATGGGGCTTAGTTGCGTGGGCAACAGAGTGAAGGGTTGACGTGAATCCTAATGCCGGGGCATAGTGTTGGGGTTAGTCACGGTTGACCTTAGGTTTGGGACCGTGTGTCTAAGGATATCCTCGACTCAATTAACATCAATTAGAGGGTATAATACAAGTCTTGCACTAGAAGCATTAGTCCTAGAGGTAGTTTGTCCGGATACCCCATCTTTATATCGATTACCTTTCCAACCTATATCACTCTTTTTGTATTAATTTACTTTCTTTTCTATCTATACATATATATTTCTTTCACCATTGTTTCCCTTCATAGCTAAATAGCGATAACACTTGTTTCTGAATACTATTCCTTGTGGATACGACTACCCATTCATCAGGGTATTTTATTAGTTCGACAACCCGTGCACTTGCGGGGTACACACGGAAGGGGTCGTGTCATAGTGTGAGGCTTAGAAAGATAGACTCCCCTGGGGCTTAGTTGATAGATTAACAGAGTAAAGGGTCGTCGTGAAACCTAATACCATGGCATAATGTTGGGATTAGTCACGATTGACCTTAGGTTTGGGACAGTGTGCTTAAGGATGTCCATGAGTCATTAAATATCATTAAGAGAGCATAATACTTTGTCTTGCACTAGAACATTAGTCCTAGGGGGAGCTTGTCTGGGTACCCCTTTTACATTAATTAACTCTCTCTTACACTTTGCTTACACTCTCTTGTCTTCCACATTTCTCTTTCATTTTCTTATTTCTCTTAAATACTCATGCACACACACATTGATTTTTCTACTCACCACCATCATATTTTCGCACTAGCTAACTAGCAAATTCTCTTATCTATAATCCCTACTCCCTATGGATTCGACTACCTCTAAACGGGGTATTTTATTACTGCGATAACCCGTGCACTTTCGGGCCCCTGTTACCTAGTGTTAGGACTTAACCGAGACTAGGGTGCTTTCACCTGGGGATTAGTTGAGAGATCAACAGAGTGAAGGGTTGTAGTGAAATCTAATACCGGGACATAGTGTTGGAACTAGTCACGGTTGACCTTAGGTTTGGGACCGTTGATATGAATCGATCCACAAGCACATGGGTTGCCAAGTAATACCCCTCACGCAAGCGCGAGGGGGTCGTATTCCCTGGGGTCCCAAGAGCTGCTATTACTCCCCTCTAGATGACACTGTCTAGTCTACCAGATATAGATTTAAAACAAGATAAAGAAACAAACAAAAGAAAAGCTATAAACACTTGGACTAAGGCACACCACAATAGCACATTAAGGAAACAAGTAGTAATGAAAGTTCGAGGTCCCCGAGCGAGGATCCCCTCGGGACTACTAAAGCCAGAAAGATGCTTGAATGACACAGGCAATGGTGGTTTTGAGCCAAGCGATATCCTAAGATAGATTAACCCGATGGTCACGGTGAAAACCCCTAATCAGGTATGAGTATTGCAATACGGAATCACTTCCGCCCAAATCCTCACACGATTGCATTAAGAATAGGGAAACCTCAAATTAGGGCCGAACACAACCTAGGTCTAGCCCTAATGGTTGGAGGGGTATGAAATACCCTATGATCACGGTGTATACATACATGTATCCCTTCTAAGCCTAGTGTGTCTAGTACAAGGGCGATGGTCACGCTACCAAGTACAACCTAGAAGATGAAATACAGAGTTCTCATGCAAATCAACACATCAAAGATCACAAGGCTTAGACACAAACCATACAAATGCCATAAATGCAATCAAAACATCAATACAAGCAAGTTCATCCCAAGGTTCACCGGATGCCCGGCGACCTTGGGAGTCTAGTTCGTCATCAACAAAGGAGGATGTATACAAAACAAGAAATACAAGATGAAGCTCATAACAACTCCCCTCGAATGAAGACTAGAAGGTGGTGATGAGAACTCGTTGGATCCGCACCGACAAGCTCCTAGATGCTCTCCCTCGAGTATGATCTCCTTCTCCCTTTGATTTGCTCCTCAAAAATGCCTTCTCCCTCAGCCTTGATGTCCTAGATGATGATGGAGGAGAAGAGGTGGCCAAAGACCCTTCCAAATGATGCCCTAGAAACCCATAAAAACTAATTCCAGTGAGCTATGCGGCCCCGCATGCGGGGAGAGAAAGTTTCCGAAAAAGCCTGAAAACCGCGTAAGTTGCTACAGTGCCGCTACAGTAAACCTGTTACATTAGGATGGCTACAGTAGAATGGCTACAGTACTTATGCGGCATGCTATGCGCCCGCATGGTAGCCCGCATGAATCTCCTGACCAAGCCGTTTCTTCAAGTGTTCGTGCTACAGTGTTGATACAGTCGCTACAGTACCGGGCTCGAAAATAGTGTTTTCCTTGCCAAATTCTCCTTAAATCATGTTGTCGAGCTCCCCACGGTAACTTTTGTACCTGTAACACGAAATAAACCAATTTAGACCGAAAACGGGCATCCACACATACAAAAATACTCTATTTATACATACACATACATGAATAATACGTACATTTAGGCGTTTATCAAACATCCCCACACCTAAGCGTTTGCTTGTCCCCAAGCAAACAAACATTAAGAACAGGGGCAAGATGATAAACGGCTAAATGTACGACCTCAAGCTCAATAGTAAAGAACTCCGCGAGCATAAATGGATAGAAATTAAGAAGTGAGCTGTTCAATGAATAGTCAAGTAATATTAATTCTGTTTCTCCTAGAGTGCCCCCATGAGTGTGTGCTATCTCCCATCTTGACCTCCACACCCTGAATTACCCCAGGATGACCATTTACCCCACGCACAATGAAAATGGTATTAAAGTGTTAATGACACCCTCAATACCCAGTTAAGAGTCCTTTGGGTCCTAAATAAAACTCTGGCTCTTAAGTGATCATGCAACAAGCTTCAGGGGACACAGACGAGATGCTTTATTCCTTACTTACATATATACATTCTATTACTTTACTTCTTTTTTTTTTTTTCTGAGTCCGACTAACGTAGACTGCACAAAAATCTTTCAAACGGATGCACATGCTGGCTAGGCACAAGAGCCACCCATCCTACTTGATTACAGTCCACATAGACGCATTCATGCTGTACTAGCAGAGGAATACTGTCATAGACTCCACTTTTTTCTCTTTTTCTAATTTTTTTTTTTTCAAAAACAAGTATCTCGTATCCCCTGGAATAGAACCTGTTAAACAATCTCACTTGAGGCCAAAGAAAGCAACAAAGGACCTCAAAGGCTCTTAAAAGTGCATTGAAAATAGACTTTAACAATTTAATGCCAAAAGCATTGCAATGGGTTGGTTGGAATGTACAAGGTGGAAGTGATCGTGAACAGGTATAAAGGTGCACTAAAGGTGAAACAGAACTATATTCAAGCACAGGTAAAGTACAGCTCACAACTATCATTCTACCAAGCTAGGAAGTCCTTAACAATAAAATCATAGCTATCATAGGTAATTCAAGCATGCAATTGCAAAAATTTTCAAAGTTCACGAAAATCCAACTCCACCCCCCACTTAAAGATGCACATTGCCCTCAATGTGCCTAAGCAATAAAATACAACAATATAGACAATAAAAACATAGTAGGAGGGTTTCATGAACTTCCCCGAGTCTCAAAGCGTGAGTCTTGAAGTCCATGAGATCGGGGTGAGCACCGACGCTTCTTGTAGAAAATGGAGAAAGAAAGGGTACCCGATGTCCAAATTCCACCATGCAAGGTAGAAACGAACATCAACTCAAGGCATCTAATCACACACCCAAAAAGAAAATACAAAAAGAAACAAGAACAAAAACAAACACAACAAACAACTAACAAAAGAGAAACAATGGAACAAAACATCATCCAAGCAAGTTCTTTGTGCAATCAAGATCATGAAGTCCAATTCTTTTTATTTCAAGTGTTGTAGGAGATAACATAGATGATACAAGATCAGTCCAACATACAAGAAAATCAAGGGCATCTAATGATGGAGTGTGAAAGAATTCAAGAAATGCTACAGTAACTCCCAAAAAAAAATTGCAAGAGCTTCCCTTGGACATGGAGCATAAAAATTTTTACAAATCTTTCAAATTACTCCAAAAACCCACAAAAACAACAAATAACCAATCTCCCACAACATTATCATCCATTCAACATAAAAAATAGGAGAAAGGAAGAAGAACCCAACATGCTCAAAGCTAGGGCTTAGAGAAAGGTACCTAGGAAAGTCGGTGAAGATGATGGCAAAACTCTCAATAAATCATGCAAATTAAGTCCTTGTAAGTAGAAGATTCGTGTAGAGGGAGAAAAATGGAGAAAAATGGTGAAAGAATGAGGAAAAACGGATGAGAAATGAGGAAGATATGAAGAAAATGGTGAAGGGGTACCAACTTTAAAATGCTGCCAGAGAGTCATGCAGGGTCTTGTGCGGCCGCATGGTACCCCGCATGAGGCTCGGGAAAAACCATGCGGCCTGCTTTGCGGCCGCATAGCAGGCCGCACTGCTCTCGGGAAAAAACATGCGGCCCCTTGTGCGGCCGCATAGCAGGCCGCACAAGTGCCAAGAATTCTCCAGCACACAAGACTGGCTCAAAAACTCTCAAATTAACCATCGAACTCAACCTAGCACTCAAAAATCACATGAAAACAAAGCCGAATTCAACCACAACACCCAAAACATAATATTTAATGCATGAAGATGAATGATAACACAAAGAACTCACAAGTATCATGAATTAACACAAGTAAATAAATTATGAAAAACGACTAACTAGCCACAATCACATACACATGAAAACAAACACTCAAGCAACTAAACACACCAAAATACGAAAAACACACATGCAATGAATTTTTATGCTTGGGTTGCCTCCCAAGAAGCGCTTGTTTAACGTCATTAGCTCGACGTACCTTTTTCTTACCTAAGGAGGCTTGGAAACGGTGTGTTCATCCCGGCAAGAGGTTGCATAAGAACTACCAAGAAATATGAAACATACCTTCCGGGATGATGCAAATTTGGAGGCAATGCATGAGCTACCTTTTGGCCTCCATGGAAAAAGCTTGGGCCGGGAGTTGTGCAATTTAAACTTGGGCGGATCCTTAGACGGCTTGAACCTTCCTCCCCGCTTCTTCTTTGTTCCCGACAAGAATTCCTTTGAGATGCCCTTGAACTACCCACAAGTGTTGTTTGGGTTTCCAAGGGAACAAGTTGGGTTGAGAACTTATCAATCTTTGCATAGGTGGATCGATTTGTGGCTTTAACATCCTTTCCACATTTCTTCTCCCAACCCCTCTTGAATAGTCAACCATTGCCCATAAAATTTGCTTGGGCCGCCACGGAAAAATTTTTGGTTGGGAATTGTCCAATCCCGGCATTGGTGGGTTCAAGGATGACCTTAGCCTCTCCCCCACATCTTCAAATACAACTCCCTAGAATTTTCTCTCGGCACTTGAAAATTATTGATTCGTTGATGGAATGGTCGATATGAAGGTGAGTAGTGTCTTCAAATGTGGTCGATGGAGCTTCTTCCACTTCCTCACATTCTTCCATTGCCATGGTATCATCCTCCTCTCTCTCTTCTTCAACTACACCAAGAATTGGAACATCTATCATTTGCTCACAAGGTATAGATGATACCTCAACCGCTTCTTCAATCTCCCACACCTCAACATCAATTTCCACCTCAATTTCACCTATGTTCTCTTCCAAACTAGTGTCAATCTGAGGTAGGTCTTCTCTAGTGCGTGGCAACTCCGTCGATATATTGGAAGACACTCCTATCTTGTTTTCCATGCTTGGAAGAGATAGATGGGCACTAGAATTTGTGGAATTCAGGGCTTCACGTTCAGCATCATAATTCATCATAAATCTTTCAAACACATCTTGTGTATTGAAACCGCATTCATTAAGTGGCCTTCTTTGAACGACTGGAGGGTGGTAATGCCATGGTTCTTGAAAGGAGGTTTCTTGTGGCAATCCTTGGTAAGGGTGCTCCCAATGTTGAGTATAATTTTGTGTAGAAAAATTTTGGTGCCCTTGCCAATATGGATAGTAGTCATTAAGGTGTGGATTGCACTGGTTTTCTCTCATGGCAGAATATTCTTCCATTGCTTTCTCAAATGCATAGTTTCTTGTGGCCAATAGTCTTTCTCTGTGGTCCATGGCCCTGTGTAAGCAAACAAAAATTAAAATTAATAAGCTATCAGAGAAAACAAGAAACAAGTAAAATAAATAAATATGCACAAAATGGTAAAGGACTCATACAAAGACCAAAACTTACAAAAGGAAATAAAAATGACTAAATCAGTGAACTAAAGGTTTTCCTAGCATCCTTGGAAGTCACCGGCAGCGGCGCCAAAAACTTGATATAAATCGATCCGCAAGCGCACGGGTCGCCAAGTAATACCCCTCGCGCACGCGCGAGGGGGTCGTATTCCCTGGGGTCCCAAGAGCTGCTATTACTCCCCTCTAGATGACACTGTCTAGTCTACCAGATATAGATTTAAAACAAGATAAAGAAACAAACAAAAGAAAAGCTATAAACACTTGGACTAAGGCACACCACAATAGCACATTAAGGAAACAAGTAGTAATGAAAGTTCGAGGTCCCCTAGCGAGGATCCCCTCGGGACTACTAAAGCCAGAAAGATGCTTGAATGACATAGGCAATGGTGGTTTTGAGCCAAGAGATATCCTAAGATAGATTAACCCGATGGTCACGGTGAAAACCCCTAATCCTGTATGAGTATTGCAATACAGAATCACTTCCGCCCAAATCCTCACACGATTGCATTAAGAATAGGGAAACCTTAAATTAGGGTCGAACACAACCTAGGTCTAGCCCTAATGGTTGGAGGGGTATGAAATACCCTATGGTCACGGTGTATACATACATGTATCCCTTCTAAGCCTAGTGTGTCTAGTACAAGGGCGATGGTCACGCTACCAAGTACAACCTAGAAGTTGAAATATAGAGTTCTCATGTAAATCAACACATCAAAGATCACAAGGCTTAGACACAAACCACACAAATGCCATAAATGCAATCAAAACATCAATACGAGCAAGTTCATCCCAAGGTTCACCGGATTCCCGGCGACCTTGGGAGTCTAGTTCGTCATCAACAAAGGAGGATGTATACAAAACAAGAAATACAAGATGAAGCTCATAACAACTCCCCTCGAATGAAGACTAGAAGGTAGTGATGAGAACTCGTCGGATCCGCGCCGGCAAGCTCCTAGATGCTCTCCCTCGAGTATGATCTCCTTCTCCCATTGATTTGCTCCTCAAAAATGCCTTCTCCCGCAGCCTTGATGTCCTAGATGATGATGGAGGAGAAGAGGTGGCCAAAGACCCTTCCAAATGATGCCCTAGAAAAATTTAAAAACTAATTCCAGCGAGCTATGCGGCCTCCCATGCGGCCCCGCATGCGGGGAGAGAAAGTTTCCCAAAAAGCCCGAAAACCGCGTAAGTTGCTACAGTGCCGTTACAGTAACTGCTACAGTAGGATTGCTACATTAGAATGGCTACAGTACTTATGCGGCCTGCTATGCGCCCGCATGGTAGCCCGCATAAATCTCCTGACCAAGCCGTTTCTTCAAGTGTTCGTGCTACAGTGTTTGATACAGTCCCGCTACAGTACCGAGGCTCGAAAATAGTGTTTTCCTTGCCAAATTCTCCTTAAATCATGTTGTCGAGCTCCCCACGGTAACTTTTGTACCTGTAACACGAAATAAACCAATTTAGACCGAAAACGGACATCCACACATACAAAAATACTCTATTTATACATACACATACATGAATAATACGTACATTTAGGCGTTTATCAACCGTATGCTTTAGGATTTCCTTAACTCATTACATATCAATTAGAAGGTATAATACTAGCCCTGCACTAGAAGTATTAGTTTCCCTTATCCGGGTACCCTATATTTGCATTAGCTGATCTCTCCTTACTCTTTAGTTGTATTCTTCAGTCTTCCATCGTTCTCTTTATTCTATTGCACACACATTGTTTTTCTCAACACCGTGTTTCCGCACTACCTAATTAGCAATTTTCTTGTCTTGAATCACTACTCCCTGTGGATACGACTTCTCTTTCACCAAGGTATTATCACTTCAACACCCCGTGCACTTTCGAGGCACACTCGAGGCAGATAATGTAGCACATAGCGCATTCTCGAGACAGAAACTTGATTCGAGTCATACAGCCTCGACATTGGCGATATGGGAGGCTGTCTACCCCAAAACTAGAGACTTTTGCCTACTCCATACCACCTACATACTACTCGGTATACTATCCCTCATTAACCCCGTTTCGCCGGTGGTATGGCTTAGGATTTGAGCAATTTGAGCCCCATTCCACTTCTATACGGCCCTCATAAGGCCCGTATACCTTAGGGACGGGTATAAAAGAATATTTCTAGGGCTTTTCTAGGAGACTTTTCTCTTGGCTTTTGAGGCCACCGCTACCACACCTTCTTGAGTCTTTCCGGCCACCTTTCGGCGGCAATCTTTGTGGGAGACGAGCACACATCATCACCAAGAGGAAGAGGAACAAATGAGAAGGAGTGGAGTAAAGATCTAAGCCATCATCGACAAACTTGTAAAGCATCATCCATTCTAGGGGATCACGACCTAGAGGTAGTTTTCATTACTTCTTTTATGTTTGTCTTCCTCGTATGTTGTATAAGTGTCCCTTATCATGAGGGACTAACTTATTCTAGTGTTATGATTTGGATGAACCATAGGTTTCATCTTGTGCAAGAACTTTGGATGTTGTTATTAATTTAGTTTGATGGTTGTTTGAGATTTAACCTTTCATGCTTTCATGTCTAGAATTACAATTATGGAGAAATCCGTAATTCCTTTATGAGTTGTACACGTAGATGTGACCTACTCATGTGTACTAGATTTATGAGAGAGTGAAAGGGGATTCTTATGCTGACACACCGAGAGATCAGATGCCGGTAGCCCTCCATCATTAGGTTTAAGCTGAAGGATAGTAGGTTTACTCCTATTAGAGATTTCACGGAGCTTATTGCGATCGTAGGTGGGTGAATCCGTAAGGGATTCTGATTAACACTAGTATAGGATTAGGGGTTAGTTACTGAGAGATATGAGCTAATTTACTCACGAGGTCTCTAGGTCTCAACAACCGTCAATGCATCATTATATCATCCTAGTTTTGTCCTTAATGACAACCTTAGGTGGATTCCTTGTCCAAACACACGCTTCTCATGCTTGATACTCCCTTGTTTGTTTACATCCATGTGCTAGTAACCAAGCCATAGGATTAGCTTAGGTTAGTTTGTTTGTTTTATTTCCTCTCTACTTATATTGAATTGTAGGGTAGAAAATAGTACTTCCTTTGCCCGTGGAATACGAACCTTGTAATACCCTAAACCTTTGGATACCGGTAAGAAAACTATATTCAGGATATTACCGTAATGGCAATAAAATTCTTCTACAGAGTATTTTTGTTGAGAACCCCAAGTGGAAAGAACAAGGACCTAAGTGTAAGAGTATATATAATATTTTGGATTTACAAGTAGTTAAAAAGATTTTATCTAAACTGTCTCCAAAGACCAAGGACTAAAAGGTAAGTTTACATGGACCTTTTTGTACGAAATTGTGCTTTCAGGGACTAATCATAAATTTTGGTAGTAAACTTAAGTTGAGGAGAAAAATCTAGAATGGATGAAATGGAGGAGAAAATGGAGGTTTTAAGGAGAAAGACTTGAAGATCGTTGGAGAGAGTTCGCCAGAGGGATGGCTTGGCTTGGTAAGAATCTTTCTTTGTGTATTTTCGTTAATGGGTGTATGTGTGTATGTATGAATGTATATATGGTTATTTTAATGAAAAAGATGATGGATTTGAGTAGAAAAAATATGGTTTATTATTTTATTGGATGAATGCTTCAAATTTAATTGGAAAAATGTTTGTATTTGAGTGGGATCATGTTGGGAATAGGGTTTGGTTTCGTAAATTAAGTTGATGATGATGATGATTAAGATGTTAATGAAGATGGTTAGATGAAATTGGATGAGTTATCCAAATTGACTTGGTTCTATCAAACCAAGTTGGAGTAAGTTGGTTGAGTTTAATTGATTTGGTTGAGTTGGTTTGATTAATCAAGTGAAGTTGGGTTTGAGTGAGAATTGAAATTAGGTTGGGTTCAGCTGAACCAAGCTGGTTCAAGAGAATTGTATAAGAATTGGAATTGGTTCAATGCTAGTTGGTTAAATTGAACCCGGTTCAGTGAAATTGAGGTTGGTTCAGGTTGTTCTGATGGTTTAGCCGAAACTGAATGGATTTTAGTGCAATTGGAGACCGGTTAATTATGCAAGGTCGGGTTTTAATTGATTGGAGTGAGTGGGCCAAATTAGAGAGTCAGTTATTCATTTATTTTATTTTTTCTTTGGGTTGAGTTATATGTTTAGGTTGTCATATTTATTTATTTTATTCCGTTATTTTGTTAGGTGGGGTTCAGGCTTGGGACAAAGTTCCAGGTCTAGCAAGAAACCCAAGGGAGACCAGGTGAGTTGGTAGTGGATATTATTTTAAATAATTGGTTAATTATTATTGTTATTATTTTGAAGTAATTATTTAATAGCTAGTAATTTGGAAATAATGGTTTAATTATTTCATCTTATTATGTATAATTATGTATAATGGTAAAGGATATTTATATTGATGCATGACAATCGTATTGATACATCTAGTTTTGTATAATTATACATATTTGCAAACAGTGGAGATACATGTGCATATTATTTAATGGTTATGTGTACTTTAATTTTGAGATGATATGTGAAACCATGTATGCGTACTTAAATGATTTTAACGGTAATGTTTGTGGAATTGGTTTTCATTTATGCTATAGGAATGGTATCATAGACCTGGACTTTATTGGTGTCATACATGTATTGTACTGTAGAGCTTGCACTGATTTTATGGTGGTATCCTACTGGAGAAGGTGGTCTCCACGGCTAGCCTTTTGAGGTGGCGTACTAGACTGATTATTATCTATGAGGGCCAAGTTCAGGTGGGAGTGTAGAGCCCTAATTGGATATTCATCGGGTCGCTGGAGTCACCAACCAGTGAACCGCTAGGCCAACGTCAAGGGCATGAGTACCTTGACGTCTCTACACCTAGTGATAAATGCCTAAATGTACGTATTATTTATGTATTTATGCATATAAATAGATTATTTTTGTATGGGTGGATGCCCGTTTTGGGTATAAATTGGTTTATTTCGTGTTACAAGTACAAAAGAAGCCTTGGAAAACTCGACAATGAGATTTTAGAAGAAATCTGCAAGAAAAAGACCGTTTTTGAGCCCCTGTACTGTAGCAACATTGTAGCACGAAAACTTGAAGAAATGACTAAGTCTGGAATTCCATGCGGGTAATCATATGGGCGTATAAACTGCGGCATGGAGTCCTATAGCAGTTTTGTTTTAGAAGGGACTGTAGCAATATTATTGTAGCACTAACTGTAGTAACTTACGCGAAATTCTGGCATGCCAGGCCGTATGGTATCCCAAAACATGCCTTTTATAGGGTTTTATGTTCATTTCTTTGGGGGAGAAACCCTAGTTCTTGAGCCTTCTTGCTACCACCTTCAAATTCAAGCTAGGAGAAGACTTTGGAGGCCATTTCCGGGGAGAGGAAGATGAGGAGAGCGAGATACTACGAGATCCACCCCCTTGATCCACATTTGAAAGAAAGATGTACGAAGGAAGCCACTCTTTGGGTGGCGCCCTTGGAAGCGTCATTCGGCATCTATCTTTTGAGGGAGTGTTCTTATTGTATTATTTGGTTGTTTATACGCATTTCATTGAGTATTTTGTATCCATGAACAACTAAAACTCCAAGGTCACCTGATGTAGGTAAACCTTGGGTGTGAACTTGTGTAGAATGGTTGTTTGGCTTGTTTAATTCATTTGGGGTTGTTTGTGAACCTTGTTTGTGATAAGTGCTCATGTTATAATAATGCGAAGTGTTATTATTTACAATAAGCATTATTTACCAAATTTCTATCGTGTTTGCTGTTGTTTGGAAGTTTTCAAACCAAGCAAGGAACAAGGCATGTGTCTAGACTTGTGGATGTGTGTCAACTTCCTTCGGAGGGGTACAAAGGCATTCATATTCGCAATAAGTTTAACTCATGTAGCATAAGGAGAACTTCACCAATGAGGATAATTGAAGCAATCGGTACGATCTACCGTTGATTGTGTGCCCAATTCAATGGCCTCAATGAAGAATGATGAATTCCGGAGTGTTTCGGTGAGAGTACTATAACAGCATTATAGTGGAATACTGTAGCAAGTTACTGTTCACATTTGACACACCCCTTGTGTGTGTATCCCGCAAGTGCGTGGGTTGTCAAAGTAATAATATACCCTGGTGAGTGGGTAGTCGTATCCACACGGAATAGGGATTTGAGATACAAGTATTCACTATATAGCTAATGTGATGTGTGGAAAGAAATCAATGAGTGAGTGTGAAAGCAATTAATAAAAACAAGAATTAATATAAAAGTATGGAAGGTGAAAGAGTGCAAGTACGAGTAAAAAAGAGTAGGACAAGCAATGAAATAAGTTGGGTACCTGGACAAGCTACCCCTAGGACTTATGTTTCTAGTGCAAGACGATGCTATTAAACACACGGTCCCTAAACCTAAGGTCACTTGTTGTGAGTTGTACTTTACCTGTGCTTGAATGTAGTTTTGTTTCACCTTTAGTGCACCTTTATACATGTTCAAGATCACTTCTACCTTGTACATTCCAACCAACCCATCATAATGATTTTGGCATTAGACTGTTAAATTCTATTTTTAATACTCTTTTGTAAGATTTTGTGTTCCTTCATTGTTTTCTTTAGCCTAAAGTGAACTATTGTAGTGGGTTTAACCAGGGGATGTGAGAGATAGTCTGTATATATATATATATATATATATATATATATATATATATATATATATATATATATATATATATATATATATATATATATAAAGTCTATGACAGTATTCCTCTGCTAGTATAGCATGAATGCGTCTATATAGATTGTTATCAAGTAGTATGGGTGGCTCTTGTGCCTGCCTAGTATGTGCATCCGTCTGAAAGATTTTTGTGCAGTCTATGTTAGTCGGGGACTTAGAAAAAAAAAAGAATAAATGTTTGTATATACGTAAGAGTAATAAAGTCTCTTAATCCGCTGGTACTCGCTGTGTAGTCACTTAGGAGCTAAAGTTTTATCTAGGAACCAAAAGACTCTTAACTGGGTATTGAGGGTGTCTTTAACATTTTAATGCCATCTTCATTGTTCGTGGGGTGAATGGTCATCCTTGGGTAATCCAGGGTGTGGAGCTCAAGCTGGGAGTTAGCACATACTCACGGGGGCACTCTAGGAGAAACAGATCTAATATTACGTAATTATTCATTGAACAGCTCACTTCTTAATTTCTGCCCATTTGTGCTTGTGGAGTTCTTTACTATTGAGCTTTAGGTCATGCATTTAGCCGTTTATCTTCCTGCCCCTGTTCTTCATGTTTGTTTGCTTGGGGACAAGCAAACACTTAGGTGTGGGGATGTTTGATAAATTCCTAAATGTACATATTATTCATGTATGTGTACGTATAAATAGAGTATTTTTGTATGTGTGGATACCCATTTTCGGTCTAAATTGGTTTATTTTGTGTTACATGTACAAAAGATACCTTGGGGAGCTCGACAACATGATTTAAGGAGAAATTGGCAAGGAAAACACTATTTTTGAGCCCGGTACTGTAGCGGAACTGTAGCAGCGCTGTAGTACGAGAACTTGGCGAAACGGCTAAGTTTGGAGGTCCATGCAGGCAACCATACAGGCGCATACTGACCGCATATAGCCCTGTAGCAGGTTTACTGTAGTAGAGTTACTGTAGTATTTGTCTGTAGCACTCCGCTGAAGCAACTTACACAAAATTCGGGTTGCTACATTACCCGTATGTCGACCACATGCCAGGCCGCATGGCATCCCGAAATTAGGTTTTAAAGGGCTTGAGGCCATTTTTCTTGGGGTCTTTTGGCCACCACTTCTCCATCACCATCTAGGGTTTCAAGAGCTTCAAGGCTACGGGAGAAGGCTGATCTAGGGTGCAAATCGAAGGGGAGAAGAGGAGCGCGACCAAGGAGAAGATCTAAGAGCTTGTTGGCACAGATCCATCAAGTTCTTATCACCACCTCTAGTCTTCATCTTAGGGGAGTTTGTTATGTGCTTTACCGTGTATCTCTTGTTCTTTATACTTTCTCCTTTATTGATGTTGAACTAGACTCCCAAGCTCGCCGGGCATCCGGTGAACCTTGGGATGAACTTGTTTGTTTGAATACTTGATTTACATGTATGGTATTTGTGTGGTTTATGGTTCAAGCTTGGTGCACTTTGATGTATTGGTATGCATGAGAACTCTGTGTATCGATTTCTAGGTTATACTAGGTTGCGTGACCATCGCCTTAGTATTAGACACACAAAGTTTAGAAGGGATTCATGTATGAATACGTCGTGACCATCAGGTATTTCGTACCCCTCCAACCATTAGGGTTGAGCCTAGATATTGTGTTTGACTTTAATTAGGGATTTCCCTAGGTGTATTGCAATCATGTGAGGATTTGGGCGGAAGTTATTCCGTATTCCAATACTCGTACTAGATTAGGGGTTATCACCGTGACCATCGCGGTGACTTACCTTTGGATATCTCTTGGCCTATGATAAGTGCTTGTGTTATAGTAATACGAAGTATTATTATCTTACATTGAGCATTACTTTTCTCAGATTTAATCACTAATTAGTGTGTATTTGTGTTCTTTTGTTCATTGAAGGGTTATGGAGAAGATTTAGAGAAAAAGAAGCAAGAATAGGTTATGTTCGCCATTGTTGAGAAGTTCTCGGACCAAGCAAGGAACAAGGCACGAGTCTAGACTTTTGGGTGTGTGCCAACCTCTATTGGAGGGGCACAAGGGCAGTCACACTCACAAAAGTCTATAACTCGTGTAGCATTGGAGAACTTCGCCAATGAAGAGAAATGAAGTAATCGACATAATCTACCGTTGATTGTGTGCTCAATTCAACGGCCTCGATGAAGAACGATGGATTCAGGAGTATTTCGGAGAAGTACCGTAGCATGCACTGTAGCAAAACTGTAGAGAAATACTGTAGCAGTTACTGTTTATATTCTGCCGAAATTCAGAATTCCAGAGACGTCACACGGGCGTGTGGAATTAACACATGGCGTGTACTGTAGCAGAAATACTGTAGCAAAAACACTGTTCACAGGTGCCGAGAAATCACGATTCCAGAATTTCCACACGGCCGTGTGGAATTAACACACGGGCGTGTGAAATTTCTGGATTTTCATAGAAGTCCGATTTCAGCCCGAATTCAGCCCGATTTCAGCCTATAAATAGCCCGTTTTCAGATCTTTTGGGGGACCTCCCCTTCTATCACTGGGATATCTTTTGGGGGGCTTTCGGCTAGGGTTTGGAGAGGTTCTTGGAGGTCTTTGGAGGCGATTAAACGGCATCGACATCGACATCCTTTGGAAGAAAGCTATTGGGGAAGCTTTCATCGGCATTGATTTGGCGAGGTGTGCCCTAGGCTTGACAAGGGATTCGTTGGAGAAGACACGCGACTACACAAGACCATCGATACGATCTACAAGGGGGTTTTCTTTATGGTTTTCATGCATATTTTCTTAAATTCTTTATTGATTTTGTATTGCTCCATGGAGAGCTAAACCCTAGTGGGTATTCGGACTTGTAAACCCTAGGATGATATTGTTTCTATGACTTTTATTATGCTTTTTTAATTTGATGTTCTTTTATTGAGTTTCAATCTTGATTTTATCTTGTTATTGTTTTCCCTTAGATGTGACACTAGGGTTGAGAATCTATTAAGTTATCCTTTGAGGGTGTGACAACCTCTATAGGGTTAGACTCCTTAAGATTGAAGAGGATTGAGAGGGAGAGTTGTGAGGTAGCGACGTACCCCTTTCCCTTCCGTTGTGATTTCTCCCTACCTCCGATTCCTTGATTCATTAGAGGTCGAAATAGAGTGAAGTGCTAGGTAGACAAACTCCCCCAAGGTTTTGGGGTGATGTGAATCCTATGCACTGGGGCTTAATTTAGACTAGGGTTCTTCCACCTGGACCAAAGGGTTAGAACTACTACACATAGGAACAGGTTTTATCACTAGGAATCCCTAGAGCTTAAAGCAACTCCATGTAGTGTTAGGCTTAGGTAGATATACTCCCCTGGGGCTTAGTTGAGCAATTAACAGAGTGAAGGGTTGACGTGAATCCTAATGCCGGGACATAGTGTTGGGGTTAGTCACGGTTGACCTTAGGTTTGGGACCGTGTGTTTAAGGATATCCTCGACTCAATAGGCATCAATTGTAGAGCATAATATAAGTTTTGCACTAGAAGCATTAGTCCTAGGGGGAGCTTTGTCCGGGTACCACATCGTTATATCGATTACCTCTCCTACCCTCATTATTCTTCTTGCACTCTTTTATTTTCTTTTATATCTATACATACATACTTTTCTCGTCATCGATTCCCATCATAGCTAAATAGCGATAACACTTGTTTCTGAATACTATTCCCTGTGGATACGACTACCCACTCACCAGGGTATTTTATTACTTCGACAAGGCCATGCACTTGCGGTACACACGCAAAAGGTCGTGTCAGCCTAACAACCTTTGCCTGTGTAATTCGAGTATCCTTCTAGCTTTAGTAGTCCCGAGGGGGATCCTCACCTGGGGACCTCGAACTTTCATTGTCACTTGCTTCCTTATTATGCTTATGTGATGAGCATTAGTCCATGTGTTTATAGTTTTCTCTTTATTAATTTTCTTATTTTGTTTTAAATCTATACTTGTTAGATTAGACAGTATCATCTAGAGGGGAGTAATAGCAGCTCTTGGGACCCCAGGGAATACGACCCCCTCGTGCTTGCACGAGTGGTATTACTTGGCGACCCGTGCGCTTGCGGTCACTCATCATCCGGCGGCCGCACAAGACCATGGCTACACTCTACACAAGGGGGTTTTCATCATTACTTTTGATTTGTGTTTATTCTCTTAGTTTAATGGATTTGTATAGCTCCATGAGGAGCTAAACCCCTTGTGGGTATATTAGGACTTGTAAATCCTAGGATGATTATGTTTCTATAACTTGTTATTATGCTTTCTTTATTGATGAATAAAATTGAGTTTCAATCTTAATTGCATCATGTATTGTTTTCCCTTAGCTGTGACACTTGGGTTGAGAACAATCTAGGTTATCCTTTAGAGGTGTGACAACTCCTATAGGCTTAGTGATAAGTGCTTGAGTATACATGTTTTACCTATTTGTTTTATATGCATTGAGCATCATTTTACCATGGATTATGTTTCATAAAGTGTATTTTTGTGTTCTTTTGTGCAATTAGGTTGTGAAAGCATTGAAGGAGAAAAAGGAAGAAAAGATGGGTTATAAAGACCTATTGTTGGGAGCTTTTGTACAACACAAGTGTCAAGGCACAAGAGGGGATCATGCACATGAGGGTGTGTGCTAACTTCCGGAAGAATTCAAGCCGATTTGTGTGATGGAAGGGCACAAAAGCAGTCACACCTTCATGTCCCTACTCATCTGAAGATAGCTAAAGCTTCCAAAGGATGGTTCGATGGAGGAAAAGTCTTATAACTCACCACATGGACGTGTGCTCGACCATGTGGCCTCAAGATAAGAGAGTTTGGACCGCATTTTATGAAGAGTACTGTAGCAAAATACCGTTCATTTTTTTACTGGAGCATCACTGTAGCAAAAATTATTATTCACCTGACCGCGTGGGAATTCTGCAGCCCACGCGACCGCATGGGATCTTATGTGGTCGCATGAAGACATGTGACTGGCGCGTTTTCAAATTATAAATACCCCGTTTTGCCGACTTTTAGATGACTTTTTGCGCACGATTGAAGGCAAGAGCGGCTAGGGTTTCAAGGACGAGGTCTTTGGTGATATTGGGAGTCATTCTTCACCAACTTTGATAGATCTTTCGACGAGATAGCATCGGTGAGCCATTGGCAACCTAGCTTCGGAGAAGGTTCCTTTGAGATGTTGAATGATTCATCAGGGCCATCATCACGAATTCGAGGGGGTTTACTTTCATGGATTACATTGCTCTTTATTTCATTATCTCTTGCTTTGTAATAAGCCCCATGGAGGGCTAAACCCTAGTAGATACTTGGGCATGTGGAAATTCCACACGGCCGTGTGAAACTCTGCAGAGAAAAACCCCTTCTTCCCGAGAATACACAGGGGCGTGTGGGTGCCCCTGTAGGGGAGCTTGTGAAAGGCACACGGCCTTGTGGATTATTCACACGGCCGTGTGAAATACTTAGCATTTCTCGGGCAATTCAGAGAGACCACAGGGGCGTGTGTTGGCCCCTGTGGCCGGCCTTGTGTCTTGGCCAGGTGGGGCACACGGCCGTGTGGAATTAACACACGGCCGTGTGAAAATTTTCAGAGACCTTCTGTATTTTCCCATGAATCCACAGGGCCGTGTGGGGGCCCCTATGGATCCCCCTGTGAAGGCACACGGCTGTGTGGATTGTTCACACGGCCGTGTGGGGTAGCCCAGAGAGTGAACAGAATGCACAAAGGGGCGTGTGATGGCCCCTTTGAACCCTAATTTCAGAGGCACAAGGCCGTGTGGAATTTCCACACGGCCGTGTGATTTCCCAGAACGTCAAAAGCCGCACGATTTCTTTTGGTTTTCACTTGTGCCTCTTGACATTTTAATTCTAAACTCTTCTCTACCCTCTCTATTACTTTCCTGACCTTCTCAGAGGATTTGCGATTTGTTATTGGAGTTTTTCCGGCCGATTTTAAAACATTTCTTCATCCACTTCATCGGTAAGGACTTCAAGCCTTTTTCTTCATCAATTCTTAATTTGATTCGTTCTATTGGCTGATTTCGCTTGTTTTAAATGCTTATTATGTTTGCGAACATGTTTTAGATGAATGCAAAACGAACTTAGTTGTAAATTTTGGAATTTTAGTCCCACGGCCGTGATGCTCTGTCCACCAGAAGCTCCACATGGACATGTGGAATTTCCACACGGCCGTGTGGATTTCTGCAGAATGAGTTTCTGAACTAATTTTTAAAATTTTCTTTTGCAATTTTGCAGATATGGCTTCTAGGTCTAAAAAATTGGCCGGTAAGTGTCTTCGCGAGCCTACACCCCCTCCAGCGTAGTCCGAATTCAGTATACCTGAGCACCAGACCAGGTTTGATAGATTGTCCACACTCTGATTCGGACAGGCGCGATATGCTGATTTGAATGCAGTTAGAAGAGTGCAGGGAGGAGATGCTATTGCCGACAAGATTGAGGAGTTGCTCGCGGTTGGTAGCTGGAGCCGTCTATTATCTATCAGAGATCCCGCGATCAGGTCACTTACTTTAGAGGTTCTGGCATCATTTGAGTTCGATCGGGGTTACGACAGCTTCACTGAAGATTCCACTGTTCAGTTCTGTGCCCTCGGTCGACATTTTATTTTGAGCATGACCCAGTTCTCAGTGCGGATGGGGTTATACGATGAGGCGTACACTGAGACAGAGGAGTACGCACTGCTCCCCACAGATTACCCTGGCACCCTGACCCCCCAGCGTGCATACAGTCGATTATGTGGTCAGGGCCAGTACGAGCCTGGGGTTTCCAAGGCCACTTGCTTGACCAGGACATCTCACAGATACATCCACACCGTACTCAGCAGGTCAGTGAGTGGCAGAGGGGACAGTACAGGGGTGTTGAGCCGTCAGGAGCTCTTGTACTTGTATTCGATGGTGGAGAGCGAGCCACTCCACCTTGGGCACATTGTGGCTGAGTACATCGGCCACCAGGGTCAGTACCTCAGGATCGGAGTTATCTTCGCAGGCCCGTACATCACCCGATTGATTATTGGATTGGGGCTCACAGATGGAGTTCGGGGGACCGAGAAGATCAGTACACCAGTGTTCCTTAGTATTGAGACATTGAGACAGATGGGGATCGTCCACAGAGCAGGACCAGGGACCTACACATGGATCATACCCCAGACAGATCAGGCCGAGGGGTCACAGGCAGCGTTAGAGCCACCCCCGACAGATACAGAGACACAGGCATCACCCACCGCACCGGAGCCACCTCCGGTACGCATGTTCTCGCCCTCTCGGGGATAGGACAGGTTGGAGCGCCTCGAGAGCTTAGTGAGCGTGCTACAGGCAGAGCAGGCTGAGATCAGGGCCGCACAGGTCGCACAGCACGCAGAGACAATGACACGGCTTGACACCATACAGAGACTTCTAGAGCAAGCCGTGTCAGTACCATCTGTGGCCCGACCCAGAGACCCCACTCCTCCACCACCATCTCCTCCAGCATCAGTAGATCCACCTACATCTCCAGAGCCTCCAGCAGCACCAGAGGCCACTATCCAGGACACCGACACCGAGGCGTCTTAGTTTTAGTTTTTATTGCTTTTGATTTTCATTTTTGTACTTTTTATTTTATTTTGGACTTGTAGTACTCAGAAAGGATTATCCTTCTAAGTTTATCCTTTATTTTGCTTTTCTTTTTTCTCGAGTTGTATTCGTTGCTTCATATTTTATATACTCGAGTTTTATTGAGCTATACTGAACCCTTGTGTATGTGTGCGCAGATGGTCTTGGATGTAAGGATTTTGAGGAACAGTCATTGGCACGGTCATAGGACCGTGTGTGCTCCACAAACCATTGAGACTCAACTCTCAATGACCTAGCTCCATCAAACGCAACACTTGGAGTTCAGCGGAGTAATGTTTCAATTGCCCACTCCCACACTATTTGTTTTTATTTGCTACTTTTAATTGTGCTTGCATGCGTACATTGGGGACAATGTACATCTTAAGTGTGGGGGGGAGTCACATTGCACACACTTTTACTTGTGTGTTCAATTATTCATGCTCATGTAGCCTATGGCGTTTCACCTTAGTTGCAACGGTTGTATTCTTATAGTTTAGGAGAATTTTTAACATTGTGTCCTATCAGGCTCTAGTTTTCACTTGAATTTTTAGGGAATTTTTGCTCGATTACATCTTATTGCACTACTCACTCTTGAAATCTTTTGGAAACTCAAACTCGAAGGTTAAAGGACTAGTTTAGTATTACTTTAGTAAGTTGTGAAGTTCTATGTAGTAAAAAAAAAATTTTATTATGAGTTTGTGAATATTAATCTAGCTTTTATCTTTGCATTTGGAGTAGAAAGAGCTACCTCCTATGAAGTATGTAGCTACTCTCATAAGTCGGATACAAGTTATGCCCTAATGAGAGAAAGAGCTATCTCATGGGAAGCGTGAAAGCTACTACCCCGGTAGAAAGAGCTACCTCCTCGAAAGTGTGAAAGCCACCTTTGGCGGCCGCCTAGGAAAGGGCTACCTTAGAGGTTGAGTGAAGCTACTACTTCCTTACTTTATACATATAAATAAGTCCTTGTAACAAGAGTTTGAGGAGTACTCGTTGGTTCTCTTGAGTGAATTCGCACACACTTCACGTCGTCGAGTTATTGTCCTTTTTTATTCGAGTTTTTAACTAGAACAATGGTAAGTTTATGCAATGTTTTAATTTCCCCTGACTTGTAGAATGCTTATTTGGCATACTTTTGGAGAACCTAAGGCCGAGCACTTTCAATTGTTCTTCCCAAGTACTTCACGTTCTATTTTGCTTGAGGATAAGAAAAAGCTTAAGTGTGGGAGGATTTGATAAGTGCTTGTGTTATAGTAGCGCGAAGCGTTATTATCTTACATTGAGCATATCTTTTATCAGTTTTTATCACTAAATGGCTTGCATTTGTGTATTCTTGTGCATTGAAGGTTTGTGGAGCTAAATTGGAGAAGAAGAACGAAATTAGGTCGTGTTCGCCGATGTTGGGAAGTTTTCGGACCAAGCACGGAACAAGGCACGAGCTTAGACTTGTGAGTGTGTGCCAACCTCCTTTGGAGGGGCACAAAGGCAGTTAGATTCACAACAGGTCTAACTCGTGTGGCTTAGGAGAACTTCACCAAGAAGGAGACTTGAAGCAATCAGCACGATCTACCATTGATTGTGTGCCCAAATCAATGGCCTCGATGAAGAACGACGGATTCAGGAGGGTTTCGGGCGAGTACTCTAGCAGCACTGTAGCTTGTTACTGTAGAAAAACATTGCAGCAAGTTATTGTTCACTTTCGGCCGAAATTCAGAATTCTAGAGAATTCACACGGGCGTGTGGAATTAACACAAGGCCGTGTGAATTAATTTTTCAGCAGAAAGAAACTTCACATGCCTGTGTATTAATTCCACATGGCCATGTGAAGCCCCCGATAAGTCAAATTTTAAAACCGCGATTCAACATTATAAAAGGCGATTTTGGAGACCTTTTGGGATATCTTTTGACCTATCTTTCTCTCTAACTTGGGGAGTGCGGCTAGGGTTTCGGATAGGATTTCGTGGAGGTTTAGCGCGCGTCATCGGCATCGTCACCGACGTTTGACGGTCGCACGGCCACAACATACGCAAGGGGGTTTTCATTGATGTCCTTATTTTGTGCTTTCTTTCATACATTGATGAACATGTATAGCTCCATGAGGAGCTAAACCCCTTAAGGGTATTCGGACTTGTAAACTCTAGGGTTATTATGTTTCTTTGACATTGTTATTATGCTTTTCCATTATTGATGAATAAAATTGAGTTTCAGTCTTAATTTCATCTTGTTAATGTTTTCTCTTAGATGTGACACTTGGATTGAGAACAATTTAGGTTGTCTTTTGGAGTTGTGACAACTCCTTAGGTTTAGACTACTTAAGATTGAAGAGGGTTGAGAGGGAGATTTGTGAGGTAGCGATGTACCCCTTTCACCTCCTGATGGGCGCCGCGCGACATGCTAAAGAAGCGAGCACGCAACTCCCCGGCCGCAAGTGCACGGGTCGTCAAGTAATAACCTCTCATGCGAACATAAGAGGGTCGTATTCCCAAGGGCCCAAAGATCTGCTATTACTTCCTCCTAGGTATCACTATCTAGTCGATCAATTCAAGAGTTGTTGTATAAAACACAAATATGAAAATATAGATAAAAGAAAAGCTATAAACAAAATGGACTAAGGCACACCATACAAGCAATCTAAAGAACAAGTAGCAATGATAACTAGAGGCCTCGGGCGAGGATCCCCTAAGGAGAAGAACAAGTTAGGATGAATATATGAAATTGAGTTCTAAGTTGGCTAGGTTTGACCCGCTCGACTCGGGAGTCGACTACCCCGGATCCTCCGTAGTGTAGCCCTAATCCAGTACAGGTTCCTCTATCTAGAAGATACCCCTACGATGTCATTGGGAACAGGGAGTCTCGATTAGGGTTATTCTAATGCGCGTTTTCGGCTAAAACAACCCTAACCACGCGGGGAGCTACCGGCACCCGGAACCTCCGGTGTACCGGCACATTGAATCCCCCTTCAATCATTGTGCGACCTAATACATGCAAGCATCCCGCCATTAATACACATACAATTCATGAATCAAAACCTACGGAATCCATCCATTGTAGATTGAACATTAAAACAATAGATTGAAATCAAACAAACAAGCCAACAATCAATTAAAACTAACAATGATCATCCATCCATACAAACAAGTTCCTCTCCCATGGTTCATCGGAGCCCGGAGACCTTGGGGGGCTAGTTCCACATCAAAGGAATAAATACAAGATATAATCAATGAAAATGCTCATAAGAAACTCCCTCAGATGTAGGCTATAAGGTGGTGACGAAAGCTCGCCGGATCCGCGCGGATCAAGCTCCGTGATGACAACCTTGAGTGCTTCCTTCTTCTCCCCTTGAGTTTTGCTCTTCAAGTTGCCTCTCCAATCCGGTGGTGATGATGGAGAATGATGGAGATGATGGTGGAGAAGAGTGGAGAGGATGGTGGCCAAAGACAAGTCTCCCAAAAGCCCTAACTTCTCTTATAAAGCTTCAAAATCCAGGTTCTGCCCGTGTGTGTGCGGGCTGTGTGCGGGCTGCACACAGCCCGCACACCCTTCTGTCTCCCTTTTGCGGGTGGTGTACGGGGCCGCACAGTGCCCGCACGCTGCTACAGTACCGGTGCTACAGTAAATGCCTACAGTGCGTTTCTACAGTAACGCCTGAAAAGCCACTCTTTTCTTGCCCGAAATATGAGGATGCGTGTGAGCTTCAATAAATTCTCCGATCTATGCCAAAACAACGCTCATTCACGCACTAGATGATCATCCGATGTCCTGAAACAATAATAACAAATAAAACACGTAAAGGGCATCGGAGTCATACAAAAATGCATAAAAGTGTATAAAATGTACATAGTAAAAATGATATATTTAGACACTTATCACCTCCGACGTGGTTTCTCCCTACCTCTGTTTCCTTGATTTCATAGCGGTCGAAATAGAGTGAAGTGCTAGGCAGATAAACTCCCCTGGGGCTTAGTTATGCAAGTAATAGAGTGAAGGGTTGAAGTGAATCCTATGCGCTGGGGTTTAATCTAGACTAGAGTTCTTCCACCTGGACCAAAGGGTTAGAACTACACATAGGAACAGGTTTTACCATTAGGAATCCCTAGAGCTTAAAGCAATCCCACGTAGTGTGAGGTTTAGGTAGATATACTCCCCTGGGGCTTAATCGTGTGAGCGATAGAGTGAAGGGTGACGTGAATCCTAATACCGGGGCATAGTGTTGGGGTTAGTCACGGTTGTCCTTAGGTTTGGGACCGTGAGTCTTAGGATATCCTCGACTCAATTAAACATCAATAGCAAAGTATAATAGCATAGTCCTGCACTAGAAGCATAGACCCTAGAGGTAGCTTGTCCGGATGCCCTATTTCATTCATTACTAGTCCTCTCTATTCTCTTTTACTTGCACTCTCTCATCTTCCATCTTTCTATTTAATTTCTTGTCTTTCATTCTACTTTATTCTATATTCACTCATTGATCCTACTATTGCTTTTCCGTACTCCGCATAGCTTAATTAGTGAAATCTCGTATTATAATTCCCTATTCCCTATAGATTCGACTACCCACTCACCAGGGTAAATTTATTACTTCGACAAACCCGTGTACTTGCGGGATACACGCAAGTGGTCGTGTCATTATTCCTCACATTCCTTACATCCAAGACCATATGCGTACACACACACACAAGAGATTCAGTATAGCTCAATGAAAAACTAAAATAAAGCTCGAGTATATAAAGATATGGAAATGAAATACAACTCAAGACAAAATAAAGCATCATAAAGATAAACTTAGAAGGAAGATCCTTTCTGAGTACTGCAAGTCCAAAATATAAAAGAAAAGTACAACTAAAAATCAAAATAAAAATAAAACTATGACGCCTCAGCGTCAGTGTCCTAATCGAGATCCTCTTATGCTGCTGAAGGCTCTGAAGGTGCTGGTGGATCTGCTGCTGCTGGAGACGGTGGTGCGGTGGAGGCTCGAGGCTGGGCCACAAATGGTGACAACATAGCCTGCTCGAGTAGTCGACTGATGATATCGAGCCGTGCAATCACCTCTCAGTGTTGTGCGATCTGGGTGGCCCTGATCTCAGCCACCTCGGTCTGGAGGATGCCCACAGCACTCTTGAGGCACCCTATCCTGTCATGGCCTCGAGATGGTGAAAAGATCCGCATTGGAGGTGGCTCTGGTGGTGTGGGTGGTGCCTCGACATCTACCTACTCATGGGGTGGCTCTAATGCCTGCTGTGATCCCTCGGCATGATCTGACTGGTGTATGATCCATATGTAGACTCCTGGTCCTGCTCTGTAACCATCCCCATCATCCTCAATGTCTTTGTACTCAGGGAAGCCGGTACTGTAGTCCTCTCGGACCCACGCACTCCATCTCAGAGACCCATCTCGTAATGTAGGGCCCCGAAAAGATCACTCCAACCCTAGGGTACTGGCCCTGGTGGCGCAAGTACTCGGTTAGGATGCTGCCGAGGTGGAGTGGTATGCTCTGAGCCATAGAATATAAATAGAGCAACTCCTGATGGCTCAAAACTCCAGTACTGTCACCCCGGCCACTTACTAAACTGCTCAAAATGGCGTGAACGTATCTGTAGGCCGGGCGGGATAAGCACGTAGCCTTCAAAACCACCAGCTCGTATTGTCCCTCTCCGCACAACTCCCTTTAGGCCCTTTGTGGATTAAGACTACCTGGGTAATCAGTGCGGAGGCCCTCGTACTCCTCTGTTTGTGTATAAGCCTCATCATATAACCCCATCATGGTCGAGAATTGGGTCACACTGAGGCTGAAATGCCGTCCCAGTGCTCTAAACTGAATAATATTGTGGGTAGAGAAAGCAATGTACGATCTGTCGAACTCTAATGAGGCCAAGACCTCGAGTGTCACCACTCGAACAACTGGCTCCCTGATCATCAATAACCTCTACCAACTGCGCACAGACAAAAGCTCCTCGACCTCGTTTGCAATACTATCGCCCCTTGTATACCTCTAATGGTGCTCAGGTCCGGATACCATGATTGTCCAAAGCGGAGCATCGATAGTCTCTTAAACCTGTCCCTGTGCTCTGGTAACAGGAAATCAACCTCCTCGGGGGGTGGGGAAGGCTCACAGGGGCGCTTCCCTGCCGACTTCTTGGACCTAGAAGCCATATCTGCGAGATTGAAAAGGAAAATAGTCAAAAACAGTTGAAAAACTCAATCTGCAGAAATCCACACGCCCGCGTGGATCATCGGGCGGATAGAGCGCCACGGTCGTGGGGGCTAAAATTCCGTTTTTACAATCAATTTCATTCAAATTTCTTTCTAAACATGTTCGCCTATAGCTTAATCATTCAACACAAGCGAAATAACTAAGAAGAACGAATTAAATTAAGAATTGATGAAGAAAAATGGTTTGAAGTTCTTACAGATGGTATGGATCAATAAACTTAGAAATCGGCCGGAAAAACTCGTCTAAATCCTCCAAAAACATGAAGAGAAGATCGGGAGAAAAAGAGAGTAGTTTAGAGAGTGTTTGAGAGTGATTAGATGAAGAGGCACGAGTGAAACTTAAAAGAAAATCACGGCTTTTGGCATTCTGGGAATCCACACGGCCGCGTGGAAATACCACACGGCTGTGTGCCTCTGAAATTAGGGTTCATAAGGGCTAGCACAGGCCCCTTTGTGCACTTTGTTTCTCCCTGGACTACCCCACACGGCCGTGTGAGACTCCCACATGGCCGTGTGCCTTTACAGGGGAGCTTCACAGGGGCTAGTACACGCCCCTATGTGCTAATGGGAAAATCTTAAGGTCTCTGAAAATTCTCACACGGCCGTGTGCCCAACCTGGCCAAGAACACAAGGTCGGCCACAAGGGCACCTCACACGCCTTGTGGCCTCTCTGACTTGCCCTAGAAACCCTAAGTATCTCACACGGCCGTGTGAAATGTCCACACAGGCGTGTGTCATGCAGAAGCTCTTCACAGGAGCAGCCACATGCCCCTGTCTATTCTCGGAAAGCAAGGGTTTCTCTGCATAGCTTTCACACGGCCGTGTTGGTGTTTGCACAATAAAGCCCTTGAGGAGTTTATCACCTAGCACCTAACTCTATCTTGATCTCGAATAAATCATGGAACATGGAGGTAGGGAGAATCACATCGGAGGGGAAATGGGACGTTCCGCTAACTCACGACTCACCCTCTCAACCCTCTTCAACCCTAAGTAGTCTAATCCTATAGGAGTTGTCACACTTCCAAAGGATAACCTAAATTGTTCTCAACCCTAGTGTCACGGCTAAAGGAAATAGTAATAAAAGAAAAGAATTTAAGATTGAAACTCAACTTTATTCATCAATTATGGAAAAACATAATAGCAATGTCAAAAAAACATAATAATCCTAGGGTTTACAAGTCCGAATACCCACAAGGGGTTTAGCTCCTCATGAAGCTATACAAATCCATCAAAATAATAATAAGAACACAAATTGAATGCATAGATGAAAACCCCCTTGTGCGCGATGTGGCCTTAGTCTTGTGCCGCCGTTGGACATTGATGTCGACGCCGATGACGCGCTTCAAACCTCCACGAAGTCCTCTCCAAACCCTAGCCGTGCCTCTCCAGAAGTTAGGGCAAAGAAGATCCAAAAGATTCCCAAACAGTCTCCAAAATGGGTTTTTATAATGTTGAGTCGCCGTTTTAAAATTGGACTTATCACGATTTCACATGCCCATGTGGAATTTCCACACATCCGTGTGATCTCTTTGGTTTTCTGAATTTCGGCCGAAAATGAACAGTAGCTTGCTACAGTTGTTTGCTACAGTAACTCTCCGGAACGCTCCTGAATTCGTCGTTCTTCATCGAGGCCACTGAATTAAGCACACAATCAATGGTAGATCATGCCGATTGCTTCAAATCTCCTAATTGGTGAAGTTCTTCTTGTTAGCACGAGCTAGACTTATTGTGAATGTGACTACCTTTGTGCCCCTCCAAAGGAGGCACTCACAAATCTATGCTCATGCATTGCTCCTTGCTTAGTGCGAGAATCTCCCCAACAACGGCGCACACGATCTAACTTCGTTCCTTTTCTCCAATTTATCTTCACAACCCTACAATGAAGAAAAGTAAACAAATGCACACTTTTTAGTGATAAAATTTGATTAAATCAATGCTCATTGCAAGATAATAATGCTTCGCATTACTATAACACGAGCACTTATCAAATCCCCCCACACTTAAGCTTTTGCTTGTCCTCAAGCAAAATAGAACGTGAAAGTACTTGGAAAGAACAATTGAAAGTGCTCGGCCTTAGGTTGACCAAGAGTATGCAAAAGAAGCATTCTACAAGTAATGGGAAGTCAAAACATTGAATAAGGCTACCAATGCTCTAGCTAAAAACTCTAATAAAAAAGGATAACAACTCGAAAAATATGTTAGTGTCTGTGAATTCACTCAAGAGAACTAACGAGTACTCCTCGAATTCTTGTTACAAGGATTTATTTATATACACAAAGTAAGGAAGTAGTAGCTTCACTCAACCTCTAAGGTAGCCCTTTCCTACGCGGCCGCCAAAGGTGGCTTTCACACTTTTAAGGAGGTAGCTCTTTCTACCGGGGTAGTAGCTTTCACGCTTCCCATGAGATAGCTAGTTCTCTCATTAGGGCATAACTTGTATCCGACTTATGAGAGTAGCTACATACTTCATAGGAGGTAGCTCTTTCCACCCCAAATGTGCAAATAAAAGCTAGAATAATATTCACAACCTCAAAAGTTTTTTTGTTTTTTTTTAGCTACATAAAAACTTCACAACTTACTAGAGTAGTACTAAACTAGTCCTTAAAACTTCGAGTTCAAGTTTCCGAAAGATTCCAAGAGTGAATAGTGCAAAAAGAGATAATCGAGCAAAAATTCCGTAAAAATTCAAGTGAAAACTAGAGCATGATAGGATACAATGTTAAAAATTCTCCTAAACTATAAGAATACAACCATTGCAACTAAGTTGAACCTCCATAGGCTACACGAGCAAAAGCAATTTAACGCACAAGTAAAGATGTGTCCAAAGTGAACTCCCCCCACAATTAAGATGTACATTGTCCCCAATGTACGCATGCAAGCACAATAAAAGTGAAGAAGTGTAAAACAATTAGTGTGGAAGTAGGCAATTGAAACATTACTCCCTTGAATTCCAAGTGTTGCGTTTGATGGAGCTAGGTGTATTAAGGGTTGAGTCTCAATATATTGTGAAGCACACAAGGTTCCATGACCGTGCCTATGACTGTTCCTTAAATTCCTTACATCTAAGACCATCTACGCACACACACACACAAGGTATTCAGTAATGCTCAATGAATAACAGAAATAAAACTCGAGTATATAAGGATATGAAAATGAAATACAACTTGAGATAAAAGAAAAGAAAAATAAAAGCAAAATAAAAATAAACTCAAAAGGAAGATCCTTTCTGAGTACTACAAGTCTAACAGAATACGAAAATAAAAGTACAACAGAAATAAAAAATAAAACTATGACGCCTCAGCGTCGGTGTCCTGCTTGGAGCCTCTGGTGCTGCTGCAGGATCTACTGGTGTGGGTGGATCTGCTAAGGATGGAGCTAGTGAAAGTGGTGGAGTAGGGGCTCCAGGGTGGACCATAAAAGTTGATGACACGGCCTGCTAAAGTAGTCGGTGTATCGTGTCCAGCCGTGCTATCGTCTCTGCGTGATGGGCGGCCTGTGTAACTCGCATCTCGACAATCTCAGTCTAGAGACCACTACAGCACTCTCGAGGCGCTCGAATCTGTTCTGGCCTCGAGAGGGGGAAAAAATACGCACTACAGGTGGTTCCGGTGCTGTGGGTGGTGCCTCTAATGCTGCCTGTTCTCCCTCGGCTGGCCCAAATGGGGGCCAGTTTAGTGCATAAGTTTGATAATGTTTCTTGGCCATACCCATTGATAAACGTCTAAATGTACGTATTTTATACGTGTGCATGCGCATGCTTCGTGTATTTTGTTGATGAATCGATGCCCTTTTAGGTCTAAATTAGTTTATTTTGTGTTTCAGGTACAAAAGAAGCCTAGGTGAGCTCAACGACACAATTTGAGAAGAAATTGACACCGAAATCATCGTTTCGGGTTCCCTAACACTGTAGCAACACTGTAGCAGCCTGAAGCACGAAGATTTGAAGAAAATTCTAAGTCTGGGAATCCTCACGGGCAAGCTCACGGCCGTGAGGTCATCCGCGAGCAGTTCACTGTAGTACTTTACTGTAGCAGTTTTACTGTAGCGGTTACTGTGCAAAATCACATCTTTGCGGTTTCTTGCAGCCCATATTACAGGCTCTCTCACGGGCCGTATATGGACCGTGAGGCCACCCGTGAGCTTGCCCGAACTCATCATTTAAAGGGGCTCTACTTGGGTTTTGAGGGGGCATCTTGGAGTTCTTCTTAGGGCCTCTCACCACCACCTTCGAATTGAGGAAGAAGAAGCTCTTGGAGGGCGATCTAGGCAAGGATTTGGCGAGGAGAGCAAGGTTTTGGGAAGATCCTTCATCCTAGGGCTTTCATTTGGAGGTTGAAGACTAGGGAAGCCACACCTTGGAGTGGCGTCTTTGGAACTTCACCGGCCTTCATCCTTTGAGGGAGTCTTTCTCATGCCTTTGTCGTTTGTTTCCATGCATTTATTGTTGTATTTAGTGAACATGAGCACTTAAACCCCAAGGTCACCGGATGTAGGTGAACCTTGGGGGTGAACTTGTGATGTTTTGGTTGATCTTGTTCTATACATTGTTTGTGGCTTGTTTGTGATCCATTGTTTGGTGTTTTACATGCTTGGTATGTATGAGAACTCTATGTATCAAAAGACTTAGGAAATGCTAGGTTGCATGACCATTGCCCTAGTGTTAGACTCACCAAACTTGGAAGGGAAATACGTATAAATACGCCGTGACCATCGGGTATTTGTACCCCTCCACTCCTAGGGTTGAGTACTCTTTTGTATTGTAACCCTAGTTTGAGAAAACCACTTCACCCTTTGCAATCGTAGGGGAAATCTTGGGCGGTATGCGTACCGTATCCAATACCCGTACCGGATTAGGGGTCGACTTCCGTGACCATCGGGTTGACCTAGTCTAGGGTTTTCTCGGTCCAATTAGCCACTTGCATGTTAGTCCAAGCCTTCCTACTCACTTTAGTAGCCCCTAAGGGAATCCTCATTCGTGACCACTCCTAGCCCTATTTCTACCCCGTATCTTGCCCTCGTATGTTTGCTTTGATTATTTACTTCTTTAACTTCTTTGCATCATATTCACTCTTTTGAATCATTTCGGTCAAACAATATTGTAATAAGGAAGTAAGGGTAGCTTCTCGGGCCCCAGGGAATACGACCCCTGTGTCACGCACAGGGTATTACTTGACGACCCGTGCACTTGCGGGATAGCACTCATCAAGTTTTTGGCGCCGTTGCCGGGGACCCCACGAGAAATATCCGAAAAACTTTGCGCGTGTTGATTTGATCATTTTCTTGTTCCATGTTTTGTTTTCTTTTGTATATAGACTGATCACTTCTAATCCTTATCTTCTTTATCTTCTTACTTCATTCATTTTAGTTGTATTTATATTTCCCCTTTGTGTCTCACTATGCTTCCATCTAGTGATCTGACTAATTGCATGTTTTCACAGGAGCCTTACCCGTGCTACTTGAACACTGGAATTTCATTGGATCATCCAAACCTCTTTGATGATCATTGGAAAAGGCAGTATTGTGATGACTCACCCAACGCAATCCTGAAAAACCGAAACTCTGACTTCGTGCTACAACAGTATTCGCTAACAGAAAGAGTGAATAGTGTTGGGTATTCTTGTTCTCCGATCTACCAACCTACCCCCGTCGGTGATTGGTCGAAAAACAATTCAGATAGGTACTTTGGGTCATTAACTCCAGTCAAAGGAGGTACTGATCAATCAGTTTCAGACGGCTCCGATGGAACGGATTATACACAGATTGGGGATTCTATTGCCATTGAAGCAGAGATCCATGCTTTGGACGATAGTTCAGGGAGTGATTGCTCATCTGATTTGGAGGATCGAAGGGGTGAGAAGAATGATTTAAGGAATTATGGAAGGCTGATTTCATCACTTGAAGAACCTCCTGAATTAGAGCTAAAACCACTTCCTGTTCATTTGGAATACGCTTTCTTGGGGGAAGATTCTACACTCCCGGTTATCATTGCATCCGATTTGACAGGACAACAGAAAGACAAACTTTTAGATGTACTCAGGAGACACAAGAAGGCAATTGCTTGGAAGATCGCTGATATAAAGGGGATTAATCCATCTTTCTGCACTCACAAAATTCTCATGGAAGATAATCACAAACCAGTGGCAATACCCCAACGAAGGTTGAATCCCAACATGAAGGAGGTAGTAAGGAGTGAGGTCATTAAGCTTCTTGATGCGGGTATCATCTATCCTATCTCCGATAGTGCTTGGGTAAGTCCAGTTCAAGTGGTACCAAAGAAGGGAGGCATGACAGTTGTAACTAATGAGAGAAATGAACTCATCCCTGCCAGAACAGTCACAGGTTGGAGGGTTTGCATTGACTACAGGAAACTTAACGATGCCACAAGAAAAGATCATTTCCCCTTGCCCTTCATCGATCAGATGCTTGAGCGGCTTGCAGGACATGCTTATTATTGTTTTCTAGATGGCTTCTCTGGATATTTTCAGATTCCCATAGCTCCAGAAGATCAGGAGAAGACCACTTTTACCTGTCCTTATGGCACATTTGCTTACAGGCGGATGCCTTTTGGGCTATGTAATGCCCCGGCCACTTTCCAAAGATGCATGTTGGCTATTTTCAAAGACATGGTGGAAGATATTATGGAAGTTTTTATGGATGACTTCTCAGTTTTTGGTGATTCTTTTGAACTTTGCCTCAGAAACCTTGAACGGGTATTAAACAGATGTGAGGAGACAAATTTAGTGCTCAGCTGGGAGAAATGCCATTTTATGGTAAGGGATGGCATAGTCCTTAGACACAAAATTTCGAAACATGGGATTGAGGTGGACAGAGCTAAGATTGCCACTATCGAGAAACTTCCACCCCCTACTTCAGTGAAAACAATCAGAAGCTTCTTGGGACATGCCGGTTTCTACAGAAGGTTTGTGCAAGATTTCTCATCCATTGCCCGACCTTTAACAAAGCTGTTGGAAAAGGATGTCCCTTTTGAATTCACTAGTGAATGTATGCACGCCTTCTTGACACTCAAACAGAAACTAATCGAGGCACCCATTATTGTTTCACCTGACTGGAATTTGCCATTCGAGCTAATGTGTGATGCTAGTGACTATGCCGTTGGAGCAGTGCTTGGGCAGCGAAGGGATAAACATTTCCATCCTATCTATTATGCAAGCAAAACTTTGAATGATGCTCAAGAGAACTATACCACTACTGAGAAGGAATTACTAGCGGTAGTCTTCGCATTTGACAAATTTAGGTCATACTTGGTGTTATCCAAAGTAATCGTTTACACAGACCATTCTGCACTAAAATATCTATTGAACAAGTCGGACGCCAAGCCTCAATTAATCCGCTGGGTGCTACTTCTTCAAGAATTTGATTTGGAGATAAGAGACAAAAAAGGGGCGGAAAACTTAGCTGCTGATCACCTCTCCCGCCTTGAGGGTCCTGATGATGATACGGTAGGAAGGAAAGAGATTAATGATGCATTCCCTGGAGAGCAACTTTGCAGTATTCAAGTGATAGCAGAAGACGAGACTCCATGGTTTGCTGATATTGCAAATTATCCCACGGCAAAAACTTTTCCCAAATGGCTCACTTCACAACAAAGGAAAAAGTTCTTTTCTGAACTGAAGTATTATACCTGGGAGGATCCATACTTATTCAGGTTGAGCTCTAATCAGGTTGTCAGGAGATGTGTCTCAAAAGTGGAAGGTCAAGACATTCTAAGGCATTGTCATTCTGGGCCAACAGGAGGTCACTATAGTGGAAGTCGAACAGCTAAAAAGGCCCTTGATGCTGGTTTCTATTGGCCAACTATATTTCAAGATGCCCAGGCTTTACTGCAACACTGTGACAGATGCCAGCGAACGGGTAATATCTCAAAAAGGGATGAAATGCCACAATTGTGGAATCAAGCGTGCGAAGTATTTGACGTTTGGGGTATCGACTTTATGGGCCCATTCCCTAGTTCCCAGGGTAACAAGTACATTCTTGTGGCAGTGGATTATGTCTCCAAGTGGGTGGAAGCACGTGCCTTTCCATCATGTGATGCAAGAGTTGTGGTGAAATTCTTAAAAAAATTGTTTTCCCGATTTGGGACACCTAGAACAATCATCAGTGACCGGGGCACCCACTTTTGGAACTCACAATTCGAGAGAGTCTTGAAACGATATGGGGTATCACACCATGTTTCGACTGCTTACCATCCCCAAACTAGTGGCCAGGTTGAGAATTCGAATAGAGAGTTGAAGCGAATCCCCAAACGTCTAAATGTACATATTTTATACGTGTGCATGCGCATGCTTCTCGTATTTTGTTGATGAATCGATGCCCTTTTAGGTCTAAATTGGTTTATTTTGTGTTTCAGGTACAAAAGAAGCCTAGGTGAGCTCAACGACGCAATTTGAGAAGAAATTGACACCGAAATCGTCGTTTCGGGTTCCCTGACACTGTAGCAACACTGTAGCAGCCTGAAGCACGAAGATTTGAAGAAAATTCTAAGTCTGGGAATCCTCACGGGCAAGCTCACAGCCGTGAGGTCATCCACGAGCAGTTCACTGTAGTACTTTACTGTAGCAGTTTTACTGTAGCGGTTACTGTGCAAAATCACATCTTTGCGGTTTCTTGCAGCCCATATTACAGGCTCTCTCACGGGCCGTATATGGACCGTGAGGCCACCCGTGAGCTTGCCCGAACTCATCATTTAAAGGGGCTCTACTTGGGTTTTGAGGGGGCATCTTGGAGTTCTTCTTAGGGCCTCTCACCACCACCTTCGAATTGAGGAAGAAGAAGCTCTTGGAGGGCGATCTAGGCAAGGATTTGGCGAGGAGAGCAAGGTTTTGGGAAGATCCTTCATCCTAGGGCTTTCATTTGGAGGTTGAAGACTAGGGAAGCCACACCTTGGAGTGGCGTCTTTGGAACTTCACCGGCCTTCATCCTTTGAGGGAGTCCTTCTCATGCCTTTGTCGTTTGTTTCCATGCATTTATTGTTGTATTTAGTGAACATGAGCACTTAAACCCCAAGGTCACCGGATGTAGGTGAACCTTGGGGGTGAACTTGTGATGTTTTGGTTGATCTTGTTCTATACATTGTTTGTGGCTTGTTTGTGATCCATTGTTTGGTGTTTTACATGCTTGGTATGCATGAGAACTCTATGTATCAAAAGACTTAGGAAATGCTAGGTTGCATGACCATTGCCCTAGTGTTAGACTCACCAAACTTGGAAGGGAAATACGTATAAATACGCCGTGACCATCGGGTATTTGTACCCCTCCACTCCTAGGGTTGAGTACTCTTTTGTATTGTAACCCTAGTTTGAGAAAACCACTTCACCCTTTGCAATCGTAGGGGAAATCTTGGGCGCTATACGTACCGTATCCAATACCCGAACCGAATTAGGGGTCGACTTCCGTGACCATCGGGTTGACCTAGTCTAGGGTTTTCTCGGTCTAATTAGCCACTTGCATGTTAGTCCAAGCCTTCCTACTCACTTTAGTAGCCCCTAAGGGAATCCTCATCCGTGACCACTCCTAGCCCTATTTCTACCCCGTATCTTGCCCTCGTATGTTTGCTTTGATTATTTACTTCTTTAACTTCTTTGCATCATATTCACTCTTTTGAATCATTTCGGTCAAACAATATTGTAATAAGGAAGTAAGGGTAGCTTCTCGGGCCCCAGGGAATACGACCCTTGTGTCACGCACAGGGTATTACTTGACGACCCGTGCACTTACGGGATAGCACTCATCACCCATCTGTCTCAACATCTCCAAGCTAATAGGAGAAGGTATGACAATCTTCTCCATCCCTCTAATTGCCTCACGAAGGCTCGTCCCCTTGATAAGTCTTGTAACATATGGTCCTGCAAAGATAGCTCCAAGCCTAGGGTATTGGCCTTGATGACGCATACAATCTTCGAGAATTTAACCAAGATGGAGCGGCTTGCTCTGTACCATTGAATGTAGGTATAGGAGCTCCTGTCAGCTAAGGACCCCTATACTATCGCCCCGCCCGCTCACTGACCTACTCAGAATGGCATGAATGTATCTATAAGCTGGCCATGATAGACAAGTAGCCTTCGATATTCCTGGCTCGTATTATCCCTGTCCACACGACACTTGGTAAGCTCCTTGAAGGGTCAAACTACCAGGGTAGTCAGTCGGAAGGTTCTCATAATCTTCTGTCTTAGTAAATGCTTCATCATACAAACCCATGCGAACAGAGAACTACGCCACCGATATACTGTAATCATGCCCAAAAGCCCTAAACTGTATAGCATCTGCACTTGTCAAGCCTTTACATGATCTGTCAAACTTAAACGATGCGAGCACTTCCAATGAAAGCGAACGGTTGGCTAGATCTCGAATAGACAGCAAGCTCTTCCAATTTCCCGCTGCTACGAGCTCTTCAATCTCGTCTGCCATAACATCACCCCAGTAGGCTGGCCTTAGGTAACTCGAATCTATGTATCGAGACTGTCCGAACTTGAGCTTTGCCAACCTTTTATATTTGGCTTGGTGTTCTTTTGTGGCGAAGTCAACTGTTCGAAAGAAGGTTCGAGGGGCTGCTTCCCAGTTATTTGCTTTTGTATAGGTGCCATTACTGAAAAAGAATATAACTAATCAAGACTTTGTTGAAGAATTAGTTTGCAGGATTCCACACGCCCGTGTGGACCCTCGGGGCGTAACCAACACATGGCCGTTATGACGAAAATCTTACACAAAATACCCTCAAGTGGCTCTGAAACTTCCCTGAACTTTTACAGAATTAAGTACGCTAGTAAAATTTGTGTAAATAGATCCAATCAACTAATAAGAACAGATTGACGAAGAAAAGGGATTTGAAGTCTTTACCATCGGTGTGGATGAAGAAAACCTTGAAATCAGCCGGAAAACTCCAAATAAAACCTTAGCAAATCACTAGGAGAAGGTTGGGAGAGGGAGAGGGAGTCGGAGAGAAGTTTGGAGTGAAAACAATCGAGGCATGAGTGAAAACAAAAAGAAAATATGCAGCTTTTAAAGTTCTGGGAATCCACACGGCCGTGTGCCCAACCTAACCAAGAACACAAGACCAGCCACAGGGGCACCCACACGCCCCTATGGCTTCTCTGGTTCATCCCGAGAATTGTCTAAGTGTTACACACGGGCGTGTGGACTCGCCACATGGCCGTGTACCTTTCACAAGTCCTCCCACAGGGGCAGGCACACGCCCCTGTGGTTTCTATGGAGAAAGAGAGGGTTTCTGCAGAGTTTCACAAGGCCGTGTGGAATTTCCACATGACCGTGTGCCTTAACACAGGTGATAAGTGCTTGTGTTATAGTATCGCGAAGCGCTATTATCTTACATTAAGCATACCTTTTATCAGATTTTATCACTAAATGTGTGCATTTGTGTTCTCTTGTGCATTGAAGGTATTGTGGAGCCTAATTGGAGAAGAATAATGAAATTAGGTCGCGTTTGCCAATGTTGAGATGTTCTCGGACCAAGCAAGGAACGAAGCACGTATTTGGACTTGTGGATGTGTGCCAACCTCCCTTGGAGGGGCACAAAGGCAGTCACATTCACAACAAGTCCAATCCGTGTTACTTAGGAGAATTTCGCGAAAGAAGAAGACTTGAAGCAATCGGCGCGACCTACCGTTGCTTGTGTGCCCAAGTAATGGCCTCGATGAAGAACAATGGACCCGGGAGGCGTTTCGGCAAGTTACCAAGCCTGTTCAGCTGAAGACCAGTGTTCCAGAGAAGTCACACGGGCGTGTGGAAATTTCACACGGCCGTGTGTTTTGCAATTTCAGCCATCCAGTGAAGACACACGGGCGTGTGGAAATTCCACACGGCCGTGTGAAATTAATTTTTCAGCTGAGACAGAAGCTTCACACGGGCGTGTGGATATTCCACACGGCCGTGTGAAGCCCCCGATAAGTCCAATTTTAAAGCCGCGATTCAACATTATAAAAGGGGATTTTTGCAACCTTTTGGGGGATCTTGGAACCGAACTTTTCCCCAACTTTCTGGAGTGCGGCTAGGGTTTCGGAGAGGGTTTCGTGGAGGTTCTAGCACATCGTCGGCATCGATTCCGAGGTTCGACGTTTGCACAAGACCACGGCCACACCAACTTCGAGGGGGTTTTCATCTATGTCTATGTTTTATGCTTTAAATTTCACATTGATGAACATGTATAGCTCTATGAGGAGCTAAACCCCCTCGCGGGGTATTCGGACTTGTAAACTTTAGGGTTCTTATGTTTCTTTGACATTGATTATTATGCTTTCCATCGTTGATGAATAAATTGAGTTTTAATCTTAATTATCTCTTGATATTGTTTTCCCTTAAACGTGACATTAGGGTTGAGAGCAATCTAGGTTTTCCTTTGGAGGTGTGACAACTCCTATAGGATTAGACTACTTAAGATTAAAGAGGGTTGAGAGGGAGAGTTGTGAGGTAGCAATGTACCCCTTTCCCTTCCGATGTGATTTCTCCCTACCTCCGATTCCTTGATTTAATAGCGGTCGAAATAGAGTAAAGCAATAGGTAGATAAACTCCCCTAGGGCTTAATTGCGCAAGCAATAGAGTGAAGGGTTGTAGTGAATCCTATATGCTGGGGCTTAATCTAGACTAGGGTTCTTCCACCTGGACCAAAGGGTTAGAACTATTTTTGTAGGAACAGGTTTAATCACTAGGAATCCCTAGAGCATAATGCAATCCCATATAGTGTGAGGTTTAGGTAGATGGACTCCCCTGGGGCTTAATCATCTAGGTGACAGAGCGAAGGGTGTTGTGAATCCTAATACCAAGGCATAGCGTTGGGGTTAGTCACGGTTGTCCTTAGGTTTGGGACCGTGAGTCTTAGGATTTCCTCGACTTAATTGACATCAATAGGAGAGTATAATATCATAGTCTTGCACTTGAAACATAGATCCTAGAGGTAGCTTGTCCGGATACCCCCTTTTACTCATTGCAAGTCCTTCTCGATTTTCCTATTTGCACCTCTTACTTTCATCCTTCTATTTAGTTTATTGCTTTGCATTATTTTTCACTCATCAATCCTATTATCGTTTCCCGTATTTCGCATAGCTTAATTAGTGAAACCTTATATTCTATCTCCCTATTCCCTGTGGATTCGACTACCTTCTCACCAAGGTAAATTTATTACTTCGACAAGGCCGTGCACTTGCGGTACACACGCAAAAGGTCGTGTCAACAAGGTTACTCAAAGGGGCACCCACACGCCCTTGTGGACTCTCTGGACTGAGAGCTTAAGTTCTGCAGCTTTTCACACGGCCGTGTGGAAATTCCACACGGCCGTGTGTCCCTTCTGAGGTACTTCGCAGGGGCTAGGTCATGCCCCTGTGCCCTCTCTGGCTGAGTCCTAGATGGCAACACATGCCCGTGTGTTAATTCCACACGGGCATGTGTTTTCTCTGGTTGACTTATAAAAAATCACAGACTTACAGAAAAACTCAGAAACATAAATACGATGCTTGGAGCCTGTGAAAACCATCAAAACACGACTAGAAACCATGGGAAACATGCTCAACCGACTCAAACTTCTTCAATAATCATTTAGGCACACGAAAAATATCAACAATCCACTGTAAAAACGCAGTATATGTATTGAAAATCAGGATACCAAAACTAAGACTTTTATTCAACCTGGTACGCATTTGAATCGCTCACCCGCAAGTGCACGGGGTCGCTAAGTAATATCCCTCGCGCGAACACGTGGGGGTCGTATTCCTGATAAGTGCTTAAATACATCGTGTTTTAGCAATGATATTCTTGTACTTTCATGCAACTTGTATGTGTTTTGATGACATTTTGCGCACTTGATGCTTTTATTTTCATTTCAGGGTTTTGAGGACCAAGTGCGCGAGATTAAACAGTATTCGTGTCATTTCGGGGATGATTGAAGAAGAAACGAAGAGCTGGAGCACACCGGAAGCCGACGCGCCGCACACGGGCTGATTTTTCTCGGCCGTGTGCGGCCACTATGTAGAGCGCACAGTCGCCGCAGGCTCCAGCCAGAAGGCTGTGCGGCCTGTGCGCAGGGCCGCACACTGGCCGCACAGCAGAGCCAGAAGGCTGTGCGGCTTGTGTGCAGTCTCGCACAGTGGCCGCACAGCACAGCCCCGTGTAGTGCCCGCACACCTTCGAGCTATATATGGGCTCTTTCAGGGTTTCTTTAGGAGATCTGGTTCTCTATCCGGCCTCGACTCCACCACTCATGACTCTCATCATCTTTGGAGGTATTTGGAGGAATTCTTAGGCCGATTTGAAGGAGAGAAGAAGGGGAAGACGTGGAGAAGCTTCATAGGGCTCGCCGGCGCGGATCCGACGAGCTACACCATCAACCCTAGTCGACATCTTTAATGGAGTTTTTCTTGTTTTTATTCGATGAATCCTTTGTATGAAGAGCTCCTTAGCTTTGTGATGTCGAACTAAACCTCCCAAGGCCACCGGGCTCCCGGTGAACCTTGAGAGGAGACTTTGTATGAATGACCTTGTATTGATTTGAATGAATGTGTTGGTTTGATTGTTTGGTTTTAATTCATCAACATGTTGTTCATTCTACATCGGATGGATTCCGTAGAATTGATTGTGAATGATACTTGTTTGGTGGGATGCTAGCATGTATTAGGTCAGTTGATGAGTTAAAGAGGGATACATGTATTAACACACCGGAGGCCCCGGGTGTTAATAGCCTTCCACGCGTTTAGGGTTAATTTAGCCGAGAGTGTGCATTAGATTAACCCTAATCAAGACTCCTTGTTCTCATTGACATCGTAGGGGTATTTTCTGGATAGGAAAACCCGTACTGGATTAGGACTACACTACGGAGGTTCCGGGGTAGTCGACATCCGAGTCTAGCGGACCAAAACCTTGCCGACCTTATTTTTATAGTTATCATGGTCTTTCTTATTTAGTCTCCTCCCGGGGGAATACTCGCCGGAGGCCTTCCTTAATTATCGGCTTCTTCATCTCTATCTTTATTTCGGATTGAGTTCTATTTTATTTGCATTTCTTTACTTGTTCTTTTTATTTAAAATTTGCATCAACCCTATTTCGATCGATTAGAAAGTGACTCCCAAAGGGAAGTAATAGTAGATGTCGTGCCCTAGGGAATACGACCCTCCTTGTGAGGTTATTACTTGACGACCCGTGCACTTGCAGCCGGGGAGTCGCGTGTTAGCTCTGTAGCTAGTCGCGCGCTCGCTCACCAAGTTTTTGGCGCCGTTGCCGGGGACCACACCGAGAATACTAGGAAAACTTTTGGTTCATTGCTCTAGTCATTTCGCTTTCACATGTAATCATCCATCTTTTATTATTTTCGTTTCCATTGTTGGTATATATTCACTAATATCTCTTTTTGTCTCTTGTTCATTTCCAGGTACCCCATTATAACTCTTTACATCGATGGATCACCACTTGATTGAACCTGCTTCTTACTACTTAGATCAATGGAAAAGGCAATTTCTGGTTCACGATGGGGGTTCTAATTTAAGAACTATGGATCAAAATGTTTGCACTCTCAGCAACGATGAAATTTTTTCTCAATTAATGAATAAAGCTGAGTTTTTAGATTTTTCAAGAGGTGGGACTTACAACCAACAGCCGAGTACAGTTGTTGAGTACACCGGCCCTGTACATTCTGAAGAATGTGTGTTTGAGGTGAAAAGGGAATCGGAGTCTGAATTGGAAAGCTCCACAGATGAAATGGAAGAATTTGAGAGAATACAATGTGATAACATGAACAGGCGAAAGCCATCCATCGATGAACCACCACAATTAGAATTGAAAGAATTACCCCCACACCTTGAGTATGCATTTCTTGACGGGAATTCTAAGCTACCGGTGATAATTTCCTCTAGTTTGTCTGCAGAAAGCAAGAATGAACTCTTAAAGGTGTTAAAGAAGCACGAGCGGGCTTTGGCATGGAAAATTTCAGACATCAGGGGAATAAATCCGTCTTTCTTCACTCATAAAATTTTAATGAAAGACAACCACAAGCCGTCGACTCTCCCCCAAAAGAGGTTGAACCCGAATATGAAAGAAGTGGTGAAAGCTGAAGTGATCAAACTGCTAGACGCCGGCATAATCTACCCAATCTCTGATAGTGCTTGGGTCAGTCCCACCCAGGTGGTGCCAAAGAAAGGGGGCATGACGGTAGTGACCAATGAGAAGAACAAGCTCATTCCTACTAGGCAGGTCACTGGTTGGAGAGTCTGTATTGATTACAGGAAACTCAATGACGCCACTCGCAAGGATCACTTCCCTCTTCCATTCATTGATCAGATACTCGAATGGTTGGCTGGACACGAGTACTACTACTTCCTAGACGGTTTTTCTGGATACTTTCAAATTCCCATAGCCCCTGAAGACCAAGAAAAAACTACTTTCACCTGTCCTTATGGTACGTTTGCTTATCGTAGGTTGCCTTTCGGGTTATGTGATAAGTGCCTAAATACATCATGTTTTAGCAATGATATTCGTGTGCTTTCGTGCAACTTGTATGTGTTTTGATGACATTTTGCTCACTTGATGCTTTTATTTTCATTTCAGGGTTTTGAGGACCAAGTGCGCGAGATTAAACAGTATTCGTGTCATTTCGGGGATGATTGATGAAGAAACGAAGAGTTGGAGCACCCCGGAAGCCGACGCGCCGCACACGGGGTGGTTTTTCTCGGCCGTGTGCGGCCACTGTGCGGAGCGCACAGGCCCCGCAGGCTTCAGCCAGAAGGCTGTGCGGCCTGTGCGCAGGGCCGCACACTGGCCGCACAGCACAGCCAGAAGGCTGTGCGGCTTGTGTGCAGCCCTGTACACTGGCCGCACAGTACAACCAGAAGGCTGTGCGGTCACTGCGTAGCCCCGCGTAGTGCCCGCACACCTTCGAGCTATATATGGGTTCTTTCAGGGTTTCTTGAAGACATCTGGTTCTCTATCCGGCCTCCACTCCACCACTCACGACTCTCATCATCTTTGGAGGTATTTGGAGGAATTCTTGGGCCGATTTGAAGGAGAGAAGAAGGGGAAGACGTGGAGAAGCTTCATAGGGCTCGCCGGCGCGGATCCGACGAGCTACACCATCAACCCTAGTCGACATCTTTGAGGGAGTTTTTCCTGTTTTTATTCGATGAATCCTTTGTATGACGAGCTCCTTAGCTTTGTGATGTCGAACTAAACCTCCCAAGGCCACTGGGCTCCCGGTGAACCTTGGGAGGAGACTTTGTATGAATGACCTTGTATTGATTTCAATGAATGTGTTGGTTTGATTGTTTGGTTTTAATTCATCAACATGTTGTTCATTCTACATCGGATGGATTCCGTAGAATTGATTGTGAATGATACTTGTTTGGCGGGATGCAAGCATGTATTAGGTCAGTTGATGAGTTAAAGAGGGATACATGTATTAACACACCGGAGGTCCCGGGTGTTAATAGCCTTCCGTGCGTTTAGGGTTAATTTAACTGAGAGTGTGCATTAGATTAACCCTAATCAAGACTCCTTGTTCTCATTGACATCGTAGGGTTATTTTCTGGATAGGAAAACCCGTACTGGATTAGGACTACACTACGGAGGCTCCGGGGTAGTCGACATCCGAGTCTAGCGGACCAAAACCTTGCCGACCTTATTTTTATAGTTATCATGGTCTTTCTTATTTAGTCTCCTCCCGGGGGAATCCTCGCCCGAGGCCTTCCTTAATTATCGGCTTCTTCATCTCTATCTTTATTTCGGATTTAGTTCTATTTTATATGCATTTCTTTACTTGTTCTTTTTATTTAAAATTTGCATCAACCCTGTTTCGATTGATTAGAAAGTGACTCCCAAAGGGATGTAATAGTAGATCTCGGGCCCTAGGGAATACGACCCTCTTTGTGAGGTTATTACTTGATGACCCGTGCACTTGCGGCCGGTGAGTCGCGTGCTCGCTTTTTTAGCGTGTCGCGCGGCGACTCATCATTATGTAATACCCCTGCCACATTTCAGAGATGCATGCTTGCTATCTTCGGGGATATGGTTGAAAAAACGATGGAAGTGTTCATGGATGATTTTTCTGTATACGGGAGCTCATTTGGTTTATATTTGAAAACTTGGAGCGCGTTTTGGAACGATGTGATTAAACCAACTTAGTGCTGAGTTGGGAAAAATGCCACTTCATGGTAAAGGAAGGGATAGTTTTGGGGCATAAAATTTCAGGTGATGGCATTGAAGTAGACAAGGCAAAAATCTCTGCCATTGAGAAGCTCCCTCCTCCAGCATCTGTCAAGGCCATTAGGAGTTTTCTAGGGCATGCCGGATTTTACAGGAGATTCATAAGAGATTTTTCCAAGATTGCAAAACCATTAACCAAACTACTCGAGAAGGATGTGCCATTCCATTTCACCCAGGAATGCTTGAACACTTTTACTATTCTAAAGAATCAACTTATCCAGGCACATATCCTTGTTGCCCCAAACTGGGAACTACCGTTCGAATTAATGTGTGATGCTAGTGACTTTGCAGTGGGAGCAGTTCTGGGGAAAAGGAAAGACAATCATTTCCATCCGATTTACTTTGCAAGCAAAACTCTCACTGGGCCTCAGGAGAACTATACTACCACTGAGAAGGAACTCCTTGCAGTGGTCTTTGCTTTCGATAAGTTCAGACCTTATTTAGTGCTTTCCAAAGTGGTGGTTTACACTGATCATTCAGCACTTCGATTTCTCCTGAGTAAGACTGATGCTAAGCCATGTTTGATCCGTTGGGTGCTTCTGCTTCAAGAATTCGACTTGGAAATCAAAGACAAGCGGGGCGCTGAAAATTTAGCTGCTGATCATCTGTCTCGATTAGAGAACAACTGCTCATCATCCACCATGGATGTCGAGATCAATGACTCCTTTCCAGGGGAACAACTTCTCCATGTTCAGGTGGTTCATGAAGATGAGCAACCCTGGTTCGCCGACATTGCTAATTATCTCGCAGCCGGCATGCTCCCAAAGTGGTTCAGTTATCAACAAAGGAAGAAATTCTTCACTGATCTTAAGCATTACATTTGGGAAGAATCCTTTTTGTTCCGCGTCTGTGCCGATCAAGTGGTTAGGCGATGCGTGACTCGATAGGAAGGGATGAACATACTTATGCATTGTCATGAAGGGCCAACTGGGGGACATTACAGCACTAATCGAACAACTAAAAAAATTCTTGATGTTGGTTTCTTCTGGCCCACTATTTTTCTGGACACACAGAAGCATATTCAGTCCTGTGACAGCTGCCAAAGAGTTGGGAACATTTCACGCCGGGACGAAATGCCTCAGAATACTATTCAGGTCTGCGAAGTTTTTGATGTGTGGGGGATTGATTTTATGGGCCCATTCCCAAACTCCCGGGGACACAAGTTTATTCTGGTCACAGTGGAATATGCGTCTCGTTGGGTGGAAGCTCAGTCGTTGCCATCTAGTGATGCTCGTGTTGTTGTGCAATTTTTGAAGAAGTTGTTCTCGAGGTTTGGGATGCCACGAACAATTATCAGTGACCGAGGAGCACATTTTTGTAATTCTCAGTTTGCAAAGATCCTGAGGAGATACGGCGTTTCCCATTACGCATCTACTGCTTATCATCCACAAACTTATGGTAAAGCTGAAGTTTCTAACCGAGAACTCAAGCGAATTTTGGAAAAAACTGTAGCTCATCACCGCAAAGATTGGGCAGATCATCTAGATGATGCTCTTTGGGCTTACCGTACAGCTTACAAGACGCCTACTGGAAGCAGTCCATATCGCTTGGTCTACGGCAAGGCTTGCGATCTCCCCGTTGAGCTTGAACACAGAGCATATTGGGCCACAAAATTTTTGAACTTTGATTTCAACCTGGTGGGGGAGAAAAGGAAATTGCAACTGGACGAACTTGAAGAATGGAGGACTCTGGCCTACGAGAACTCGAGACTATACAAAGAAAAAATGAAGCGGTTCCACGACAAAAACATAAAACAAGACAAGAAGTTTGAAGAGGGGGATCAAGTGTTGCTATACAATGCTCGACTTCGCCTATTCCCCGGGAAGCTTAAATCACGATGGTCAGGACCATACACAGTCACTAGTGTGTCGGCCCAACGAGTAGTCGAAATCCATCACCCAGAAAGAGGTCAGTTCAAGGTTAACGGGCATCGCCTCAAGCCATATTTCAGTAAGAACTCGATATCGCTCGATGCATCAGGTAAAATCTTTCCTTTTGACCCACATTAACTCTAAGACACCTGGTCATCAAGCTTATGATGCTAAACCAGCGCTCTTCGGAGGCAACCCAAATTTTTCTGTTTACATTTTCGTATCTTTGCTCCTTTCATTTTTATTATCCTAATTTGTTGATTGTTGGAGTGCGAGCTCTTTCTCTTATTTTCTACTTTTTGCGTTTTGGTTGTGTGTCGTCAATTTGTCATCGTTCCAGCGAACCTCTTTATGTCTTTACGATCAGATGCATGCTTCCCTTGCCTTTATGATGCTTGTATTTCAGCTCTCATTGGGGCCTTGTGCAGTCCATGTGCGGCACCGCATATCAACCGCACAACCTTGCCAGAACCGTGTGCGGGTGATGTGCGGCTCCGCACATCAACCACACAACCTTGCCAGAACCTTGTGCGGATGATGTGCGGCTCCGCACATCAACCGCACAACATGGGCAGAACCTTGTGCGGTTGATGTGCAGCCCCGCAGATCAGCCGCACACTTGGTTGCGCCATCCGTCTCTTTGAGTGACAAGTGGCAAAGATGCTGCCACTTGTCCACTTCTCTTCACCCTTTTTGGCCGCACACCCTTGCCAGAGGGGTGTGCGGTTGGTGTGCCGCCCGCACACCACCCGCACACTTGGATCAGTTTTGCTACATAAATGTCTTCTTCTTCGGCTTTTCTCCACCTTCTAACATTCATCTTGATCTCTTCACCTCCCGTCGCATCGTTTCAACTTTAAAAAGATTTTCAAAACCCCATTTCCCTTCATGTTTTCAAGATGTTCTACCATTGCTTGATCTTCATCTCTGACGATGTAGGTCAACTGTCTGATCAAACCACGTGGAGGAAACACGGAGGACTTTGAACGACCCCACCCATCTTTTTATTTCGAGAGTTCACTTTCCTTTTACTGTCCCTTTTTTTTTGTTGTTTTCTTTATTTTTGTGTGGTTGATGGATGCTTAACTCGATGTCTTTTCTCCTTGCAGGTTGAACAAGACGTCCATTTCTCTTCTTCTCCACTTTGCTTGTTGCCATGGTGATGGCCACCCCGAGCTTATGCCCTACAAGTTTCATTACAAATTTCTCGGGGAAGTTCACGAAACCACCCTCCTTATTTTCCCTGCATTAATTTGTCTGTACTGCTGAACCATGTACATTGAGGGCAATGTACTGCTTTAAGTGGGGGGTGGGTATGCATGTCTGAGCTTTACTACTTATTTCGTGAACTTGTATGAAAATTTTTGGAAACTTTTGAATTGTTGCATGTTTGTTAAACCTAGGATGGTGTACTTGATTGTGATTATATTATAGCTCGAAACCATGATGAATGCTAAGTTTTTTTTTTATGACCTTGCACACTTGAGATTTTCATGTCATTCTAGGCATTTCTCGCACTATTCCCCTAGGTAGAACCCTGGACATCTAGGCGAGGGACCACAGCACCTTCGTGACCCTCTTAGTTGCTAACCTATACTAGTGGGTTCGTGCCTTGGCGTGTTAGAATGTCGTCTAATAAAGTTTTAAGGACCTTCTTCTTGTTCTTTTTTGCAATACAGTCGAAAAAAAAAAACGTGGACTGTGCTCCTCTGCCCTAATAGCGAAGTAACTTTGGGTTCTGGCTCCTAACCAGAGTGTTCCTCTTGCCAAAAGCTATAAGGACATGAATGCGTCTACATGAATGTACAAAGCTCCAGGTAATGTGGATTTGCAATTCATGTTAGTCCCGAAAAAGAAAAAGAAAAAGTTAAGCAATTGTGTACAGAACAATAAATTTTGATCGGTATTTGTTCGATAATAAGAGGAAGGATCCTTAGAACTCTACTAGACGTATTTCTACCACCTCAAGGCTGTATTCCACTAAGTGGCGTGAATTGCTTCACGAAGTGGTCCTCGGGGTCTTGTCTACCTTGTTTGGACTACAGGGATTCGAACTAGGGGATTTGCACACACAAAGCACAACACGGCCAATGAATGCGTGAATGATCTGAAGTGGTCTTTGCTTAGCATTTTGAGTTTCATTTTGGCTATGATATCATCTCTTGCCTGAGGTTGTGTATTTAGTCACTTATTAGTATCCCTGGTTTTCATGTCCGTTTGCTTGAGGACAAGCAAATGCTTAAGTGGGGCGGTATTTCATAAGTGCTTAAATACATCATGTTTTAGCAATGATATTCTTGTACTTTCGTGCAACTTGTATGTGTTTTGATGACATTTTGAGCACTTGATGCTTTTATTTTCGTTTCAGGGTTTTGAGGACCAAGTGCGCGAGATTAAATAGTATTCGTGTCATTTCAGGGATGATTGAAGAAGAAACGAAGAGCTGGAGCACCCCGGAAGCCGACGCGCCGCACACGGGCTGATTTTTCTCGGCCGTGTGCGGCCACTATGCGGACCGCACAGTCGCCGCAGGCTCCAGCCAGAAGGTTGTGCGGCCTGTGTGCAGGGCCGCACACTGGCCGCACAGCACAGCCAGAAGGCTGTGCGGCTTGTGTGCGGCCCCGAACACTGGCCGCACAGCACAGCCAGAAGGCTGTGCGGTCACTGCGCAGCCTCGCGCAGTGCCCGCACACCTTCGAGCTATATATGGGCTCTTTCAGGGTTTCTTTGGGAGACCTGGGTCTCTATCCGGCCTCCACTCCACCACTCACCACTCTCATCATCTTTGGAGGTATTTGGAGAAATTCTTGGGCAGATTTGAAGGAGAGAAGAAGGGGAAGACATGGAGAAGCTTCATATGGCTCGCCGGCGCGGATCCGACGAGCTACACCATCAACCCTAGTCGACATCTTTGAGGGAGTTTTTCTTGTTTTTATTGGATGAATCCTTTGTATGACGAGCTCCTTAGCTTTGTGATGTTGAACTAAACCTCCAAGGCCACCGGGCTCCCGGTGAACCTTGGGAGGAGACTTTGTATGAATGACCTTGTATTGATTTAAATGAATGTGTTGGTTTGATTGTTTGGTTTTAATTCATCAACATGTTGTTCATTCTACATTGGATGGATTCCGTAGAATTGATTATGAATGATACTTGTTTGGCGGGATGCTAGCATGTATTAGGTCAGTTGATGAGTTAAAGAGGGATATATGTATTAACACACCGGAGGTCCCGGGTGTTAATAGCCTTCCGCGCGTTTAGGGTTAATTTAGCCGAGAGTGTGCATTAGATTAACCCTAATCAAGACTCCTTGTTCTCATTGACATCGTAGGGGTATTTTTTGGATAGGAAAACCCGTATTGGATTAGGACTACACTACGGAGGTTCCGGGGTAGTCGACATCCGAGTCTAGCGGACCAAAACCTTGCCGACCTTATTTTTATAGTTATCATGGTCTTTCTTATTTAGTCTCCTCCCGTGGGAATCCTCGCCCGAGGCCTTCCTCATTTGCATCTATTTCTTCATCTCTATCTTTATTTCGGATTGAGTTCTATTTTATTTGCATTTCTTTACTTGTTCTTTTTATTTAAAATTTGCATCAACCCTATTTCGATCGATTAGAAAGTGACTCCCAAAGGCAAGTAATAGTAGATCTCGGGCCCTAGGGAATACAACCCTCCTTGTGAGGTTATTACATGACGACCCGTGCACTTGCGGCCGGGGAGTCATGTGTTAGCTCTGTAGCTAGTCGCGTGCTCGCTCACCAATTCCCAAGGGCCCAAGAACCTATTCTTACTTCCTTATCACAATGTTGTTTAACCTAATCAATCACTTGGAAGAAGACCTAAAAATAACCTACTAAAGCAAAGAACATGCAAATGGCAAGTATAAATACGGAGGAAAGTATCAAGGTAAGGAAGTGGTCACGGATGAGGATTCCCTCGGGGGTTACTAAAGTGACAAGGATGCCCTAACTAGCATGCACGTGGGTGGTTTGGACCGGGAAACCCTAAATTAGACCAACCCGATGGTCACGGTGTTGATCCCTTATCCGGTACGAGTATTGGAATACGGAATTACTTCCACCCAAATCCTTGTACGATTGCAATGGGTTTAGAGGATTTCCCAAGGCTAGGGTTGAAACACAATCAAGGACAACCCTAACAATTGGAGAGGTACAAATACCCGATGGTCACGGTGTATTCGTACATGTATTCCCTTCCAAGCTTGGTGAGCCTAATACTAGGGCAATGGTCATACAACCTAGCATTGTCTAGGAATTGATATATAAAGTTCTCATACATATCAAGGCAATCAAGAACCACCAAACAAGGATCACAAACCAAGTCAAATGCATAAAACTAGAAAGAGTATCCAAAATACACAAGTTCACCCCCAAGGTTCACCTACATCCGGTGACCTTGGGGTTTAGTTACTCATGGTCACAAAACAAGTAAGAAAATACATGAAAACAACCAAAAGCATAACAAGAACACTCCCTCAAAGGATCAAGGCCGAATGACACTTCCAAGGACGCCACCCAAGCAGTGGCTTCCTTAGTCAATCTTCCTCTCAAATGTGAATCGAAGGTGTGGACTCGTCGTATCGTGCTCTCCCCGTCGTCCTCTCGTCAAGAATCGCCTCCAAAACCCGGCCTCAAGCTCCCAAAGAAGGTGGTGAAGTCAAGCTCTCCCCAAGACCTAGGTTCCCCCCTCAAAATGCTCTCCAAAAACCCTTAAAAACGAATTCCAGTGAGTTATGTGGCCTCCCATGCGGCCCCGCATGCGGGGAGAGAAAGTCTCCGAGAAATCCCGAAAGTCACGTAAATGCTACAGTAGAACTGCTATAGTACCGTATGCGGCCTCAACAGCACCCGCATGAATCTCCTGACCAAGTTCTTCAAGTTTTTGTGCTACAGTGATTGCTACAGTATCCCCCCCCCCCCCCCCCCCCCCCCCCCCCCCCCGGCTAAGAAACAGTGTTTTCGATGCCGATTTCTTCTAAAATTCTGTCAACGAGCTCAAAGGGGTCTCATTGGTACCTGTAACACAAAAGAAACCAATTCAGACAAAAACGGTCGTCAACTCATAGAAAAATACGCAATACATACGCCCGAATACATAGAAAATACGTATGTTTAGGCATTTATCAAACATCCCCACACCTAAGCATTTGCTTGTCCCCAAGCAAACACACATGAAGAACAGGGGCTCGATGATAAACGACTAAACATATGACCTCAAGCTCAACTGTAAAGTACTCCTTTAGCACAGGTGAAAAGAAATCTAGAAAGTGAGCTGTACAGTGAGTGATCAAGTAATGGTAGCCCTGTTTTATCTAAAGTGCTTTTGTGAGTGTGTGTGCTGGCTCCCAACCTTAACCTCCACACCCTGGATTACCCCAGGGGCCCATTCACCCCACATATGAGGAGAGTGGCATGAGACAGTTAAATACATCTTCAATACTCAGTTAAGAGTCTTTTGGGTTCCTAAACAAAACTCTAGCACTTAAGTGACCGAGCAACAAGTCCCAGGGGACGAAGTAGAGATACCAGAATTCTCTTTTTTTTTTTTTTTTTCTTGAGTCCGACTAACATAGACTGCACAACAAATCTTTTAGAAGGATGCACATGCTGATTAGGCACAAGAGCCACCCAACCTACTCAATTACAGTCTACATAGACGCATTCATGCTGTACTAGCAGAGGAATACTGTCATAGACTCTACAATTTTTTTTCACTGTACACACTGTATCTCAAGTCCCTTGGTAACATGGCGCAATAGTTCACTTAAGGCTACAAAAAACAACGAAGGAACTCAAAAGCTCTTAACAGACTATTGAAGAAAGATTTTAACAGTCTAATGCCAAAATCATCATAATGGGTTGATTAGAGTGTACAAGGTAGGAGCATTCATGATAGAGCATGAAAAAGCACTAAAAATAAAACAGGGCATCATTCAAGCACAGTATAAGAATACAACTCACTTCTATCATTCTTTCAAGCTAGGAAGTGCTAAACACGAAAATCATAGCTATCATCGGTATTTATGCATGCACAAAAAGTAAAGTACCCCATCCCCACACCTAAAGTTGTACATTGCCCCCAATGTACATAGATCAGCAGAATAAGGTGTGAGACATGCCAGAAAAATAAAGGAATGAGGTAAAGAAACTTCCCTAAATGGTCGATGAGACGAAATCCAAATACGCATGAACCGGGGAAAGTTGAGGGGCGCAAGGGGCGTGGAGCTTCTATAGTAATCAGTCCTGAAAATAGAAAGAAAGCAAATCACACCCCAATGAATAAATAGAGAGCGGGACAAGTAAGCACGAATCAAAAATGGTAAAGTACAGTTTAGGAGGGTCAGGACCCTTGCTAACTGAAAAGTACAACAATACAAACAAACAAGACTAGAAATAAAAACCAGTACAAACAACAGAAAAACTAAAAGTGGTGCTGTGAGTCTAGAGATCTGGACGGAGTGATGGTGCAAAGCACGTGGTAGTTGTGGAGGAGGTGCCGACAGATGATGAAGCGCCGCGCATGTATGAAAAGATCTCGGCCATGCTGCTCTCGATGCGGCCCTGTGATGTGGCTAAATCTCTCACTGATGCTGCCAGTGCCTCCTGAGATGTCCCAAGGGTTTGCAACTGCTGACGGACCTCGATGTGGAACTCCACGAAACTATCCTCAAGTGATGGTCGACTCCCGCTGGGTGCTGCGTCGGGTACAGGGGCAGACTCTGAATCAGACTCGGATCCTGTCTCAGAATCCTGAGAGGTGTCGGGGTCATGGGTGCTCGTGCCACCGCTGTGCGGGAGGCAGTAAGTGTCTCCCGACCTCTCAACTATCCCAATATGAAGCAGGATCGACAGACTAAGTGGCGCGACGGTGCTCACAACGCTCATGCCCTGGGTGAGCTCAATCAATCCTAGGCCCCTGATAATGCGTGTAATATACGGCCCGGCAAATATAGCCCCAAGGCGAGTAGAAGTCCCCTGATGTGCAATAAGTCTGGCAAAAAGATGACCCAGGTGGATGGGGTACCGCTGAAGGATACTGTACATCATAAGCAAATCGGTACGAGAAATTACCCCAGTAGAATCAGCGCGACCGTTCACACTTCTAGATAGCAAGGCCTGCATGTACCTGTGAATGGGGTCTGCCATCATAGAAGCCTTCTTCGATGATGATGAGCGAGCAATTGACCTCCAAAGAGAACTAGGGGATACCGAGCGTGGGAAATCACGAGGTAAATTTGCGAAGTCAGAAGTTTGGGTGTCCACAGCGTAGAGCCCAAGATAAATACCCAACTGGTCATGATTTATCCTATGCCTCTTGGCAAAAGCCCAAAAAGAGATAGTACTTGTTTGGCGCGCAATGTGACCGGGACCGGTAACCTCAATTGTGCTCAATACTTCCAAAGTTAACTCACGGTAGGTGGGCTCGTCAATTTCAAATACCTTATCCCACCTGCCATGGGAGATGGAGTCCCGGATGGTACTTTCGAGGCCTAAAGTCCTCAAGGCCTTCCAATCGATAACTCGTACTGTGCCAAACCTCCTTTTCGACAAGAAAGCAAACCTTGTCTTGTGGGCTTCGCTCTTGAAGGTAGGCTCGCAAACGGGTGGTGGAGAGCTTCTCCTAACTCACTTGGTGGCCATGTGTTTGATCGGCATTCCTACAAGACAAGAGAACCATCATCAAGCCAAAAAAAAAACATGAGAAAATTGGTTAACGAAGAACAAAGGCTGATTTTTGTCTAGTGCTACAGTAATTTCGGGGAAATTTTGGTATAGTTTCTTCTTGTAAAAGTGATAATGTAAATGTACAAAGCTTGGAATTCAAGATAAATAATTACAAGAAGCATTCACCATGAAAACCACCATGTTTTCCCATCATTTCAACCATCAAGAACCCTAGAATGAGTGATAAGAAAACAAACCTTGACCTAGGGCACCAATGAGAAGATGAAGTGAAAATCGGCTTAAACCTTGATAAAACCTTGAAAATCTTCCAAAAATTCATTTGCTAGGATGAAGAGAGTGTTTGGATGCAAAAAGAATGAAGGAAAATGGTGGAGAGATGAAGGAGAAAAGAGAAGAAGTTTGATGAAAATTGAGTGAATAGTGAGGAAGTGGGGTGAAGAGAGGGAGAAGTAAGGGTCGGGTGACCATGCGGCCCCTTGTGCGGCCGCATGGTACCCCGTATGAGGCTTGGGAAAAAACATGCGGCCTGCTATGCGGCCGCATAGCAGGCCGCATTACTCTCGGGAAAATTCATGCGGCCCCTTGTGCGGCGGCATGGTACCCCGCATTGCTCTCGGGAAAAACCATGCGGCCTGCTATGCGGGCGCATAGTAGGCCGCAAAGATGCCAGGAAATTCTCCAGCACAAGAATGGCTTAAAAAACTCTCAAATTAAACGTCGAACTCAACCTAGCACTCAAAAATTACATGAAAACAAAGCCGAAAACACTCAAAAAACATTGAAAACATGGAAATTGAAGCATCAACACTCAAGGAAAAATACAAAGATCATGAAACCAAGGGTGCAACATGGTAAAATAAATTAAGGAAAACGACTAAACAACCACCACGATCAAAGAAATCAACAACACTCAAACTCAAAAGCACCACAAAAAATACGAAAAACACCCAAACACAACAACAATAACTAAGACGAAGAAATAGATGCAAATGAATTTAAAGACTTGGGTTGCCTCCCAAGAAGCGCTTTTTTAATGTCTTTAGCACGACATGGCTTACCTCAATTCATGGTGGGACAAAGGGGTGAGAGATACCTCAAATTTTTGACGACGCAATGTTACCCGGAAAATAGTGTTTGAACCGGTGACCATTGACCTTGAACGTCCCGTGTTGTGGATGAGAAATCTCAACGGCACCATGAGGGAAGACTTGAGTGACTGTATATGGTCCATGCCATCGTGACTTTAGTTTTCCCGAGAAAAGCTTCAACCGTGCATTGAAAAGAAGTACATGATCCCCACTTTGGAAGCACTTGGGATGCTTAATATGTCGGTCGTGGTACTCCTTCATTTTCTCTTTATACCGGACAGAAGTTTCGTACGCCAAAGCTCGCCATTCCTCTAGCTCATTCAGTTGGAATTTTCTTTTGTGACCACAAAGATGAGGGTCAAAATTGAGTTGTTTTATCACCCAATATGCTCTGTGTTCTAATTCCACCGGCAAGTGGCATGCCTTTCCATAAACCAGTCTGTAGGGCGTCGATCCAGTGGAAGTCTTGAATGCTGTTCTGTATGCCCAAAGTGCATCCTCAAGTTGGTTTGCCCAATCTTTTCGGTGGTGGTTAACATTCTTTTCCAAGATCCGCTTCAACTCTCTGTTTGACACTTCAACTTGTCCACTTGTTTAAGGATGGTAGGCTGTCGATATTCTGTGAGATACCCCGTATCTTGTAAGAGCTTTTTCGAACAGCAAGTTGCAGAAATGAGTCCCCCTGTCACTAATGATCGCCCTGGGAGTTCCAAACCGAGAAACAATCTTTTTAGAAATTTCACAACTACCCTTGCATCACAAGACGAGTAAGCCTGAGCCTCCACCCACTTGGAAACATAGTCCACAGCGACCAGAATATATTTGTTCCCTTGGGAACTAGGAAATGGACCCATGAAATCGATTCCCCACACATCAAATACTTCGCAAGCTTGGTTCCAGGTTTGAGGCATTTCATCCCTTTTTGATAAGTTGCCCACTTTCTGGCACCTATCACAATGCTGTACCAATGACTGCGCATCCTGGAACATGGTCAGCCAGTAGAACCAGCATCAAGTGCCTTTTTAGCTGTCCTTGTCCCGCCGTAGTGACCCCCAGTAGGTCCTGAATGACAGTGCAGCAGGATGTCATTACCCTCGTCCTTTGAGACGCACCTTCTCACAATCTGATCGGAGCATGTCCTGGAAAGGTATGGATCCTCCCATGTATAGTGCTTCAGGTCAGCAAAGAATTTTTTTCTTTGTTGAGACGAGAGCCACTTCGGGAAGGTTTTTGCTGCCAAATAGTTCGCAAAGTCAGCGAACCACGGAGCCTCATCACTCTCAATCGCTCGTATGCTACAAAGTTGCTCTCCAGGGAAGGTGTCATTTATTTCTCCTTTTTGAAAGATTCCCTCATATGGATTCTCAAGGCGCGAAAGATGGTCGGCTGTTAAATTTTCTGCCACTTTTTTATCTCTTATGTCTAAATCAAATTCTTGTAACATCAGGACCCATCGGATTAGACGAGGCTTGGCATCAGGCTTATTCAACAGGTACTTCAATGCCGAATGATCAGTGTATACAACCACCTTGGATAGCACCAAATATGACCGGAATTTATCAAATGCAAAAACAACTGCAAGCATCTCCTTTTCAGTGGTGGTGTAGTTTTCCTGGGCATCATTCAAAGTTTTACTTGCATAATAGACCGGATAGAAGTGGTTGTCTCGTCGCTGCCCCACTACGGCCCCTACTGCAAAGTCACTTGCATCACACATTAGCTCAAACGGCAGGCTCCAGTCCGGTGAGATCATAATTAGTGCTTCCACAAGCTTCTTTTTCAAGGTGAGGAAGTGATAAGTGCTTGTGTTATAGTATTGCGAAGCGCTATTATCTTACATTAAGCATACATTTTATCAGGTTTTATCACTAAATGTGTACATTTGTGTTCTCTTGTGCATTGAAGGTATTGTGGATCCTAATCGGAGAAGAAGAATGAAATTAGGTCGCGTTCGCCAATGTTGGGATGTTCTCGGACCAAGCAAAGAACGAAGCACGTATTTAGACTTCTGGATGTGTGCCAACCTCCTTTGGAGAGGCACAAAGGCAGTCACATTCACAGCAAGTCCAATCCGTGTTACTTAGGAGAATTTCGCGAAAGAAGAAGACTTGAAGCAATCGGCGCGACCTACCGTTGCTTGTGTGCCCAAGTAATGGCCTCGATGAAGAACAATGAACCCGGGAGGTGTTTCGGCAAGTTACAACCCTGTTCAGCTGAAGATTAGAGTTCCAGAGAAGTCACACGGGCGTGTGGAAATTCCACACGACCGTGTGAACCAGTTTCCAGCCAGACAGAGAAGTCACACGGGCGTGTGGAAATTCCACACGGCCGTGTGTTTGTGTAATTTCAGCCATCCAGTGAAGACACACGGGCGTGTGGAAATTCCACACGGCCGTGTGAAATTAATTTTTCAGCCGAGACAGAAGCTTCACACGAGCGTGTGGAAATCCCACACGGCCGTGTGAAGCCCCCGATAAGTCTAATTTTAAAGCCGCGATTCAACAATATAAAAGGGGATTTTTGCAAACTTTTGAGGCATCTTTCGACCTATCTTTTCCCCAACTTTCTGGAGTGCGGCTAGGGTTTCAGAGAGGATTTCGTGGAGGTTCCAGCGCGTCATCGGCATCGATTTCGAGGTTCGACGTTTGCACAAGACCACGGCCACACCAATTCGAGGGGGTTTTTCATTGATGTCTATGTTTTATGCTTTATTTCTCACATTGATGAACATGTATAGCTCTATGAGGAGCTAAACCCCTCGTGGGGTATGCGGACTTGTAAACTTTAGGGTTTCTTATGTTTCTTTGACATTGATTATTATGCTTTCCATCGTTGATGAATAAAATTGAGTTTTTAATCTTGATTATCCTTTGATATTGTTTTCCCTTAAACGTGACATTAGGGTTGAGAGCAATCTAGGCTTTCCTTTGGAGGTGTGACAACTCCTATAGGATTAGACTACTCAAGATTAAAGAGGGTTGAGAGGGAGAGTTGTGAGGTAGCAATGTACCCCTTTCCCCTTCTATGTGATTTCTCCCTACCTCCGATTCCTTGATTTAATAGCGGTCGAAATAGAGTGAAGCAATAGGTAGATAAACTCCCCTAGGGCTTAGTTACGCAAGTAATAGAGTGGAGGGTTGTAGTGAATCCTATTTGCTGGGGCTCAATCTAGACTAGGGTTCTTCCACCTGGACCAAAGGGTTAGAATTACGTATAGGAACAGGTTTAATCACTAGGAATCCCTAGAGCATAATGCAACTCCACATAGTGTGAGGTTTAGGCAGATGGACTCCCCTGGGGCTTAGTCATTTAGGTGACAGAGTGAAGGGTGTTGTGAATCCTAACACCGGAGCATAGTGTTTGAGTTAGTCACGGTTGTCCTTAGGTTTGGGACCGTGAGTCTTAGGATATCCTCGACTCAATTGACATCAATAGAAGAGTATAATATCATAGTCTTGCACTTGAAACATAGACCCTAGAGGTAGCTTGTCCGGATACCCCCCCTTTTTATTCATTGTTAGTCCTTCTCGATTTTCCTACTTGCACTTCTTTCTTCCATCTCTCTATTTAGTTTATTGCTTTGCATTATTTTCACTCATCAATCTTATTATCGATCTCCGTATTTCGCATAGCTTAATTAGTGAAACCTTATATTCTATCTCCCTATTCCCTGTGGATTCGACTACCTTCTCACCAAGGTAAATTTATTACATCGACAAACCCGTGCACTTGTGGGATACACGCAAGGGGTCGTGTCAGGAAGGCATTCATGCAATCATCATTGAATTCAAAAGGGGCATCCTTCTCGAGCAGTTTTGTAAGCGGTCGAGCAATTGATGAAAAATCCTTCACGAACCTTCAATAAAACCCCGCGTGCCCCAAAAAACTTCTGATTGCTTTAACTGAAGTGGGAGGGGGGAGTTTTTCAATGGTTGCGACTTTTGCCCTGTCCACCTTAATCCCCTTTTTTGAGATTTTATGCCCGAGCACTACGCCTTCCTTGACCATAAAATGACATTTCTCCCAACTAAGCACCAAATTAGTTTCCTCGCATCTGTCCAAAACTCATTCCAAATTCTTAAGGCGTAGCTCAAATGAATCACCGAAAACGGAGAAATCATCCATAAATACTTCCATGATATCTTCCACCATATCTTCAAAAATTGCAATCATACATCTCTGAAATGTCGCCTGTGCGTTGCATAACCCGAAGGGCATACGACGGTATGCGAATGTGCCATAAGGACAGGTGAAAGTTGTCTTCTCCTGGTCTTCTGGGGCAATGGGGATTTGGAAATAACCGGAGAGCCCATCCAAGAATTAGTAGTAAGAATGTCCCACTAGTCGCTCAAGCATCTGATCAATGAAGGGTAATGTAAAATGATCTTTCCTTGTGGCATCATTAAGTTTCCTGTAGTCAATGCATACCCTCCAACCTGTGACAGTCCTGGTAGGAACAAGTTCATTCTTCTCATTAGCAATAACTGTCATCCCCCCTTTCTTTGGTACCACTTGCACCGGGCTTACCCATGCACTGTCGGAAATTGGATAAATGATACCTGCATCCAAAAGTTTAATGACTTCATTCCTCACGACCTCTTTCATATTAGGGTTGAGCCTTCGTTGGGGAATTGCCCGGAGTCGATGATCGTCCTCCATGAGAATCTTATGAGTGCAGAAAGATGGACTAATCCCCTTAATATCTGAGATTTTCCACGTGATCACCTTTTTATGTCTTCGAAGCACATCAAGAATCTGTTCCTTCTGCCTAAAAGTAAGATCTGAAGCAATAATGACTGGAAGTTTGGACCCCCTTTCCAGGAAAGCATATTCCAAGTGCTCGGGGAGGGGCTTCAACTTTAGTTCTGGGGGTTCCTCAATTGATGACTTCTGCCTCCCAAAATTCCCCCAGGCTAGACTGTTCACTGTCACTACCATCCCCACTGCTGGGCCATCAATGTCCACTACGTTGTCCACACATTGAAGCACACTTCCAATCACACTAGCATTACTCGTAGGTACATGGGTGATTGCCTCGGAATGGCCAACCCAAGCTTGATCTACCACACACCCTGTAGGTACCAAAGAATCGGCCTGAGAAGCAACATCGTCTCTTGGCTCACGAGTGAGTGTAGCAGGTTGGTGATTTGGTGGGCACGCCTCTGTCACTGTTTGTTCCTCAATAGACTCCATAAATCGGTAAAAAATGGCTTGAGTACCCAGTTTTTCGTGAATTGTGGCAATCGTGGCATCGCCTGGCAATCCGATCCACTGATCATTGTTAGGGTGCATCACGTCCGACCTAAATGGTGCGCAAGAAGGAGAGAAATATGGTTCCTGCGGAAAACAATTGTAGCCCCAAATGTTAGTTGAAGCCATAACCTAAAAAGAAGAAAAAAAATAAGAAAATATAATACAAACAAAATAATGACGGAAAAGACACAAGAATGGTGAAAGTGTACAAAATAAAAATGGTCAAATCAACACGCTTTAAGTTTTCAGAATATTCCTCGTGGGTCCCCGGCAACGGCGCCAAAAACTTGGTACACGTTTGAATCGCTCACCCGCAAGTGCACGGGGTCGCCAAGTAATACCCCTCGCGCGAACACGAGGCGATCGTATTCCCAAGGGCACGAGAATCTATTCTTACTTCCTTATCACAATGTTGTTTAACCTAATCAATCACTTGGAAGAAGACCTAAAAATAACCTACTAAAGCAAAGAACATGCAAATGGCAAGTATAAATATGGAGAAAAGTATCAAGGTAAGGAAGTGGTCACGGATGAGGATTTCCTCGGGGTTACTAAAGTGACAAGGATGCCCTAACTAGCATGCACGTGGGTAGTTTGGACCAGGAAACCCTAAATTAGACCAACCCGATGGTCACGGTGTTGATCCCTAATCCGGTACGAGTATTAGAATACGAAATTACTTCCGCCCAAATCCTTATACGATTGCAATGGGTTTAGAGGATTTCCCAAGGCTAGGGTTGAAACACAATCAAGGACAACCCTAACAATTGGAGAGGTACAAATACCGGATGGTCACGGCGTATTCGTACATGTATTCCCTTCCAAGCTTGGTGAGCCTAATACTAGGGCAATGGTCATGCAACCTAGAATTGTCTAGAAATTGATATATAGAGTTCTCATACATATCAAGGCAATCAAGAACCACCAAACAAGGATCACAAACCAAGTCAAATGCATAAAACTAGAAAGAGTATCCAAAATACACAAGTTCACCCCCAAGGTTCACCTACATCCGGTGACCTTGGGGTTTAGTTACTCATGGTCACAAAACAAGTAAGAAAATACATGAAAACAACCAAAAGCATAACAAGAACACTCCCTCAAAGGATCAAGGCCGAATGACGCTTCCAAGGACGCCACCCAAGGAGTGGCTTCCTTTGTTAATCTTCCTCTCAAATGTGAATCGAAGGTGTGGACTCGTCGTATCGTGCTCTCCCCGTCGTCCTCTCCTCAAGAATCGCCTCCAAAACCTGGCCTCAAGCTCCCAAAGAAGGTGGTGAAGTCAAGCTCTCCCCAAGACCTAGGTTCCCTCCTCAAAATGCTCTCCAAAAGCCCTTAAAAACGAATTCCAGTGAGTTATGCGGCCTCCCATGTGGCCCCGCATGCAAGGAGAGAAAGTCTCCGAGAAATCCCGAAAGTCGCGTAAATGCTAAAGTGAAACTGCTACAGTAGAACTACTACAGTACCGTATGCGGCCTCAACAGCACCCGCATGGTAACCTGCATGAATCTCCTGACCAAGTTCTTCAAGTTTTCATGCTACAGTGATTAACACATGGCCGATTTCTTCTAAAATTCTGTCGACGAGCTCAAAGGGGTCTCACTTTCGGCCGAATTTCAGAATTCCAGAAAATTCACACGGGCGTGTGGAATTAACACACGACCGTGTGAATTAATTTTTCAGCAGACAGAAACTTCACACGCCCGTGTGAAGTCCTGATAAGTCCAAATTTAATGTCGCACTCAGCCTATTAAAAACCCGATTTGGAGACTTTTTAAAACATCTTTGGACCTATCTTTCTCCCCAACTTCTGGAGAGTGCAGCTAGGGTTTCAGAGAGGACTTTGTGGAGGATTGGAGCGCATCATCGGTATCGACATCGATGTTCGACGGCCGCACAAGACCATGGCCACACCATACGCAAGGGGGTTTTCATCAATGCATTTACTTTATTCTTTCTTTCATATTTTGATGAACATGTATAGCTCCATGAGGAGCTAAATTCCTGGTGGATATTCGGACTTGTAAAACCCTAGGATCATTATGTTTCTATGACATTGTTATTATGCTTTTCCATTATTGATGAATAAATTCGAGTTTCAGTTTTAATTATCTTTTACTATTGTTCTTCCTTAGCCGTGACACTAAAGTTGAGAGCAATCTAGGTTATCCCTTGGAGGTGTGACAACTCCTATATGATTAGACTACATAAAATTGAAGAGGGTTGAGAGGGAGAGTTGTGAGGTAGTGATGTACCCCTTTCCCTTCCGGTGTGATTTCTCCCTACCTCCGTTTCCTTGGTTAATTAGCGGTCAAGATAGAGTGTTAGGGCTCAATCTAGACTAGGGTTCTTCCACCTGGACCAAAGCGTTAGAACTACATAGAGGAACAGGTTTTATCACTAGGAATCCCTAGAGCTTATAGCAATCCCACGTAGTGTTAGGGTTAGGAAGATAGACTCCCCTGGGGCTTAGTTGACAGGTCAACAAGAGTTAAGGGTCGTAGTGAATCCTAATACCGGGACATAATGTTGGGGTTAGTCACGGTTGACCTTAAGTTTTGGGACCGTGAGTTTAAGGATATCCTCGACTCAATTAACATCAATAGGAAAGTATAATAGCATAGTCTTGCACTAGAAGCATAAGTCCTAGAGGTAACTTGTCCGGATACCCTATTTCATATTCATTGCTAGTCCTTCTCTGTTTACTCCTGTCTGCACTATCTCACCTATCATTTTTCTATTTTTAATTCTTGTCTCTTTATATTTACCTTCATACTCACTCATTGATTCTAATCTCACTTTCCGTATACCGCATAGCTAAATAGTGAAATCTTGTGTCTTAAATCCTATTCCCTGTGGATTCGACTACCCACCCACCAGGGTACAATTTATTACTTCGACAACCCGTGCACTTGCGGGTACACACGCAAGGGGTCGTATCAAAGGGAGTAATGTTTCAATTGCCCACTTCCACATTAATTTTTTTTATTGCTATACTTTTTTATTATGCTTGCATGCGTGCATTGGGACAATATACATCTTAAGTGTGGGAGGGAGTTCACTTTCCACAAACCTTTACTTGTGCGTTCAATTGCTTATGCTCATGTAGCCCATGGCGGTTCACTTTAGTTGCAATGGCTGTATTCTTGGAGTTTAGGAGCATTTTTAACATTATATCCTATCATGCTCTAGTTTTACTTTAATTTTAGGGAATTTTTGCTCGATTATCTCTTATTGTACTACTCACTCTTGAAATCTTTTGGAAACTCAAGCTCTTTGTTTTAAGGACTAGTTTAGCATGTAGTAAACCCTATTGTATGTTTTGTATTTATCTCAACTTTGAAACCCTGACGTATTAAGACTTGTTATTGTTGTTATCATTTTCCTATGCACCTGTGATCTTGTTTACTGTTATATTTCATCACTGTTGGTGGAATATTATGGAATTCCAGGTTGTTTAGCCTTGCGCGAGCTCGAGGGTTGAGTGGTTGTCACGTCTCGTGGACCAGCGGGTTGGGGCGTGACACTATACATAAGAACAGGGTTAATCACTAAGAATCCCTAGAACTTAAAGCAATTCCACGTAGTGTGAGGCTTAGGAAAATAGACTACCCTAGGGCTTAGTTGACAGGTCAACAAGAGTCAAGGGTCATAGTGAAACCTAATGACGGGAAATAGTATTGGGGTTAGTCACGGTTGACCTTAGGTTTGGGACCATGTGTTTAAGGATTTTCTCAACTCAATTAACATCAATAGGAGAGTATAATAGCATTGTCTTGCACTAGAAGCATAAGTCCTAGAGGTAGCTTGTCTGGGTGCCCAACTTTACTCATTGCTTGTCCTACACTTTTTACTTCTACTTGCACTCTCTCATCTTCCACACTTCTATTTTAATTCTTGTTTTTATTAATTGCTTTCACACTCACTCATTGATTTCTTTCCATACATCGCATTAGCTACATAGTGAATACTTGTATCTCAAATTCATATTCCCTGTGGATTCGACTACTCACTCACCAGGGTATTTTATGAATTTGACAACCCGTGCACTTTCGAGCCCCTGTCAGTTCCCACAGGTCATAAAATGGAGCTTAAAACAAAGAAAAGAAAACAAATAAAAATGATGATAGACAAGGAAAGTGTGAAATAGAAAACGAAGTAAATAGCTAAAATAGCAAAAAAGCAAGTATAAAAACTATGCCTATTCCCCGACAACGGCGCCAAAAACTTTGACAGGGGCCCGAAAGTGCACGGGTTGTCGCAGTAATAATAGTACCCTGGTGAGAAGGAAGTCGAATCCACAGGGAATAGTGATTAAAGACACAAGAATTCACTATTTAGCTAGTGTGGTGTACGAAGAGTGAGAATAGATTCAATGTGTGGTTGCAAAAGTAATCTACAGAAATAAGAAATAAAAGAGAAATATGGAAGGCAGGAGAGTGAAAACAAAAGTAATGAGAGAAAGATAATCAATGAATGAAATTAGGTTCCCGGATAAGCTACCCCTACGATTTATGCTTCTAGTGCAAGATAATACTATTATACTTTCCTATTGATGTCTAATGAGTCGTCGATATCCTTAAACACTCAGTCCCAAACCTCAGGTCAACTATGACTAACCCCAACATTATGCCCGGCATTAGGTTTCACTATGACGCTTGACTTGTATTGACCTATCAACCAAGCCGTATTGGAGTCCATCAGTCGATCTTCCTAAGCCTCACACTACACAGGATTGCTTTAAGTTCTAGGGATTCCTAGTGATAAACCCTGTTCCTATGTATAGCTCTAACACTTTGGTCTAGGTGAAAGTACCCTAGTCTCAATAAAACCCTAGTACTAGGATTCACTACAACCCTTCACTCTGTTGCTCATGCAATTAAGCCCCAGGGGAGTTCATCTACTAGTACTTAGCTCTATTTTGACCGCTAAGAACTCTTGGAACACGGAGGTAGGGAGAATCACACCGCAGGGGAAAGGGGACATTTCGCTAACTCACGACTCACCCTCTCGACCCTCTCCATTCTTAAGTAGCCTAACCCTATAGGAGTTGTCACACCTTCAAAGGATAACCTAGATTGTTCTCAACCCTAATGTCACGGCTAAGGAAAAATGAACAAGATGCAAGTATTATTGAAACTCAATTTTATTCATCAATAAAGAAAGCATAATAAGAAGTCATAGAAACATAATCATCCTAGGGTTTAGAAGTCCCAATACCCACAAGGGTTTTAGCTCCTCATGGAGCTATACAAATCCATCAAACTATGAAAATAAGCACAAATTGAAACCATAGATGAAAACCCCCTTGTGTAGCGTGTCGATGTCGATGCCAATGTCACTCTTCGATCCTCCACAAGGTCCTCTCCAAACCCTAGCCGCAACCCTCCAGAAGTTATACGAAATGATTGGCAAAAAGATACAGAAAAAGTTTCAAAAGCTCCTTTAAATAGTGTTGAGTTGCTTCTTTAAATAGCTGAAATAAGGATTTCACACGACTGTGTGGAATTTCCACATGCCCTCGTTAATACTCTGTTTTGCTGAATTTCGGCAAACAGTGAACAGTAACTTGCTACAGTATCTTTGTTTAGTACTTACTATGGTGCTACTAAAGTACTCTTGCCGAAACATTCTTGAGTTCATCGTTCTTCATCAAGGCCATTAAATTGGGCACACAATCAATGGTAGATCGTGCCGATTGCTTCAATTATCCTCATTGGTGAAGTTCTTCTTATGTTACACAAGTTAGACTTATTTTTAATGTGACTGCCTTTGTGCCCCTCCAAAGGAGGTTGGCACACACTCACAAGTCTAGGCTCGTGCCTTGTTCCTTGCTCGGTCCAAAAACTCAACAACAACGGCGAACACGATCTAACTTTGCTCTTTTTCTCCATAAGTGCTTGTGTTATAGTAACGCGAAGCGTTATTATCTTACAATAAACATATCTTTTATCAGATTTTATCACTAAATAGTGTGCATTTGTGTATTCTTATGCATTGTAGGTTTGTGGAGCTAATTTGGAGAAGAAGAATGAAGTTAGATTGTGTTCACCGTTGTTGGGAGGTTTTCGGACCAAGCAAGGAACAAGGCACGAGATTAGACTTGTGAGTGTGTGCCAACCTCCTTTGGAGGGGCACAAAGGCAGTCACATTCACAACAAGTCTAACTTGTGTAGCTTAGGAGAACTTCGCCAAGAAGGAGACTTAAAGCAATCGGCATGATCTACCATTGATTGTGTGCCCAATTCAAAGGCCTCTATGAAGAATGAAGGACTCGGGGGCTTTTCGGCGAGCACTGTAGCAGGCTGTAACAAACACTGTAGCAAACTACTGTTCACTTTCGGCCGAATTTCAGAATTCCAGAGAATTCACACAGGCGTGTGGAATTAACACACGGCCGTGTGAATCAAGTTTTCAGCATCAGAAACTTCACACACCCGTGTGTTAATTCCATACGGCCGTGTGAAGTCCCGATAAGTTCAAAATTTAAAGCCACACTCAACATTATAATGCCCGATTTGGAGACTTTTGAAATCATCTTTTGACCCATCTTTCTTCCCAACTTCTGGGAGTGCGGCTAGGGTTTCGGAGAGGACTTTGTGAAGGTTTGGAGCGTGTCATCGACATTGTCACCGACGTCCGGCGGCCGCACAAGACCACGGCCACATCTTACGCGAGGGGGTTTTCATCAATGCTTTTTATTTATACTTTCTTTCATATTTTGATGAACATGTATAGCTCGATGAGGAGCTAAACCCCTCGTGGGTATTCGGACTTGTAAAACCCTAGGATTCTTATGTTTATATGACATTGCTATTGTGCTTTTCCATTATTGATAAATAAACTGAGTTTCAATTTTAATTATCTTGTGCTATTGTTTTTTCCTTAGCCGTAACACTAAGGTTGAGAGCAATCTAGGTTATCTTTTAGAGGTGTGACAACTCCTATAGGGTTAGACTCCTTAAGATTAAAGAGGGTTGAGAGGGAGAGTTGTGAGGTAGCGATGTACACCTTTCCCCTCTGGTGTGATTTCTCCCTACCTCCGTTTCCTTGGTTAATTAGCGGCCAAGATAGAGTGTTAGGGCTCCATTTAGACTAGGCTTCTTCCACCTGGACCAAAGGGTTAGAACTACATAGAGGAACAGGTTTTATCACTAGGAATCCCTAAAGCTAAAAGCAATCTCACATTGTGTTAGGCTCAGGAAGATAGACTCCCCTGGGGCTTAGTTAACAGGTCAACAAGAGTCAAGGGTCGTAGTGAATCCTAATGCCGGGACATAATGAAGGGGTTAGTTACGGTTGACCTTAAGTTTTGGAACCGTGAGTTTAAGGATATCCTCGACTCAATTAAACGTCAATAGGAAAGCATAATAGCATAGTCTTGCACTAGAAGCATAAGTCCTAGAGGTAGCTTGTTCAGATACCATATTTCACCCGTTGCTAGTCATTCTTTCATAACTCCTACTTGCTTCTCTCTTGTCTTCCATCTCTCTGTTTAAATTCCTGTCGTTTAGTATAATTGATTTCGTAATCTACTAACCAATTCGATGGACACACGCAAGCGGTCGTGTCAAGTTTTTGGCACCGTTGCCGGGGAGTAGGCATATTTTTAATACTTGTTTTTGCTACTGTAGTTATTCACTTCGTTTTCTATTTCACACTTTCTATTTCACAATTTCTTTATCTATTTCGCACGCAAGGGGTCTTTGTGTTGGCTTCAGGTTATGACCCACGGGAACCCTTTGATTCTTGTTGAAGGAGACCCAAACATTGGTAGAAGAACGCACCGTAAAGGGAAGGAGCCTGTGGAAGAAGAATCCAAGCAATGCAGCATAGATTCAGAAGGGTCGGAAGCAATGGCAGAACGAAACGATCAACAAAGGACGTTGTCGGACTTTGTTAGACCTACGGTAATGGGGACCCAATCAAGCATTGTGAGGCCCCAATCACCGCAAACAACTTTCAGTTGAAGCCATCGTTCATTCAAATGTTGCAACAGTCCGCACAGTTTAATGGGTTGGCCGATGAAGATCCTAACAACCATCTTGAGAACTTTCTTGAATTGTGCGACATGTTGAAGATCAATGGAGTAACGGATGACCCAATTAGGTTGAGAGCATTCCCATTTTCATTGAAGGGAAAAGCAAGACATTGGCTATATTCATTACCGAGAGCATCTATTACTACATGGGAGAAGATGGCTGATAAGTGCTTGGGTTATAGTACCGCAAAGTGTTATTATCTTACATTGAGCATATCTTTTGATAAATGTCTAAATGTACGTATTTTATACGTATGCATGCGCATGCTTCTCGTATTTTGTTGATGAATCGATGCCCTTTTAGGTCTAAATTGGTTCATTTTGTGTTTCAGGTACAAAAGAAGCCTAGGTGAGCTCAACGACGCAATTTGAGAAGAAATTGACACCGAAATCGTCGTTTCGGGTTCCCTGCCACTGTAGCAACACTGTAGCAGCCTGAAGCACGAAGATTTGAAGAAAATTCTAAGTCTGGGAATCCTCACGGGCAAGCTCACGGCCGTGAGGTCATCCGTGAGCAGTTCACTGTAGTACTTTACTGTAGCAGTTACTGTGCAAAATCACATCTTTGGGGTTTCTTACAGCCCGTATTACAGGCTCCCTCACGGGCCGTATATGGACCGTGAGGCCACCCGTGAGCTTGCCCAAACTCATCATTTAAAGGGGCTCTACTTGGGTTTTGAGGGGGCATCTTGGAGTTCTTCTTAGGGCCTCTCACCACCACCTTCGAATTGAGGAAGAAGAAGCTCTTGGAGGGCGATCTAGGCAAGGATTTGGAGAGGAGAGCAAGGTTTTGGGAAGATCCTTCATCCTAGGGCTTTCATTTGGAGGTTGAAGACTAGAGAAGCCACCCCTTGGAGTGGCGTCTTTGGAACTTCACCGGCCTTCATCCTTTGAGGGAGTCCTTCTCATGCCTTTGTCGTGTGTTTCCATGCATTTATTATTGTATTTAGTGAACATGAGCACTTAAACCACAAGGTCACCGGATGTGGGTGAACCTTGGGGGTGAACTTGTGATGTTTTGGATGATCTTGTTCTATACATTGTTTGTGGCTTGTTTGTGATCCATTGTTTGGTGTTTTACATGCTTGGTATGTATGAGAACTCTATGTATCAAAAGACTTAGGAAATGCTAGGTTGCATGACCATTGCCCTAGTGTTAGACTCACCAAACTTGGAAGGGAAATACGTATAAATACGCCGTGACCATCGGGTATTTGTACCCCTCCACTCCTAGGGTTGAGTACTCTTTTGTACTGTAACCCTAGTTTGAGAAAACCACTTCGCCCTTTGCAATCGTAGGGTAAAGCTTGGGTGGTATACGTACCATATCCAATACCCGTACCGGATTAGGGGTCGACTTCCGTGACCATCGGGTTGACCTAGTCTAGGGTTTTCTCGGTCCTATTAGCCACTTGCATGTTAGTCCAAGCCTTCCTACTCACTTTAGTAGCCCCTAAGGGAATCCTCATCCGTGACCACTCCTAGCCCTATTTCTACCCCGTATCTTGCCCTCGTATGTTTGCTTTGATTATTTACTTCTTTAACTTCTTTGCATCATATTCACTCTTTTGAATCATATCGGTCAAACAATATTATAATAAGGAAGTAAGGGTAGCTTCTCGGGCCCCAGGGAATACGACCCCTGTGTCACGCACAGGGTATTACTTGACGACCCGTGCCCTTGCGGGATAGCAACTCATCATCTTTTATCAGTTTTTATCACTAAATGGTGTGTATTTGTGTACTCTTGTGCATTGAAGGTTTGTGGAGCTAAATTGGAGAAGAAGAACGAATTTGGTCGTGTTCGCCGATGTTGGGAAGTTTTTGGACCAAGTAAGGAACAAGGCACGAGCTTGACTTGTGAGTGTGTGCCACCCTCCTTTGGAGGGGCACAAAGGCAGTCACATTCACAACAAGTCTAACTCGTGTAGCTTAGAAGAACTTCACAAAGAAGGAGACTTGAAGTAATCGGCACGACCTACCATTGTTTGTGTGCCCAACCAATGGCCTCGATGAAGAACAACGGATTCGGGAGCAATTTGGGGAGTTACTGTAGCGGCACTATAGCTTGTTACTGTAGCAAACAATGTAGCAAGCTACTGTTCATTTTCTGCCGAAAATCAGGGTTTCAGAGGATTCACACGGGCGTGTGGAAATTCCACACGGCCGTGTGAATCGATTTTTTAGCCAGTCATAAACTTCACACGGGCGTGTGGAAATTCCACATGGCCGTGTGAAGCCCCCGATAAGTCCGATTTTAAAGCCGCGATTCAACATTATAAAAGGGGATTTTTGAGACCTTTTGGGGGATCTTTTGACCTATCTTTCTTCTCAACTTGGGGAGTGTGGCTAGGGTTTTGGAGAAGATTTCGTGGAGGTTTAGCGCTCGTCATCGGCATTGTCACCGATGTTCGATGGCCACACAAGACCACGGCCACACCATATACAAGGGGGTTTTCATCAATGTCTTTTATTTGTACTTTCTTTTCTATTTTGATGAACATGTATAGTTCGACAAGGAGCTAAACCCCTTATGGGTATTTGGACTTGTAAACTCTAGGGTTTTTATGTTTCTTTGACATTGTTATTATGCTTTTTCATGATTGATGAATAAAAATTGAGTTTCAATCTTAATTTCATCTTGTTAATGTTTTCCATTAGATGTGACACTAGGGTTGAGAACAATTTAGATTACCCCTTAGAGGTGTGACAACTCTTTGAGGGTTAGACTACTTGAGATTGAAGAGGGTTGAGAGGGAGAGTTGTGAGGTAGCGATGTACCCCTTTCCCTTCAGACGTGGTTTCTCCCTACCTCCGTTTCTTTGATTTCACAGCGGTCGAAATAGAGTGAAGTACTAGGCAGATAAACTCCCCTAGGGCTTAGTTACACAAGTAACAGAGTGAAGGGTTGAAGTGAATCCTACGTGCTGGGGCTTAATCTAGACTAAGGTTTTTCCACCTGGACCAAAGAGTTAGAACTACACATAGGAACAGGTTTTACCACTAGGAATCCCTAGAGCTTAAAGCAATCCCACGTAGTGTGAGGTTTAGGTAGATATACTCCCTTGGGGCTTAGTTGTGCGAGCGACAGAGTGTAGGGTTGACATGAATCCTAATACCGGGACACAGTGTTGGGATTAGTCACGGTTGTCCTTAGGTTTGGGACTGTGAGTTTTAAGATATCCTCGACTCAATTAACATCAATAGGGAAGTATAATAGCATGGTCCTGTACTAGAAGCATAGATCCTAGAGGTAGTTTGTCCAGATAGCCTATTTCATCCATTGCTAGTTTCTCTCTATTCTCTTTTACTTGCACTTTCGTATCTTCCATCTTTCTATTTAAATTCTTGACTTTCATTCTGTTTGATTCTATATTCACTCATTGATCCTATTATTGCTTTTCCATACGCTGCATAGCTTTATTAGTGAAATCTCATATTCTAAATCCTTATTCCCTGTGGATTCGACTACCCTCTCACCAGGGTAAATTTTATTACTTCGACAAACCCGTGCACTCACGGGATACACGCAAGGGGTCGTGTCAAGTTTTTGGCGCCGCTGCTGGGGAATAGGCATTTTAGATATTTGTTTTTCATTATTTTAGCTATTCACTTCGCATTCTATTTCATACTTTCGTTATTTATTATCATTCTTATTGGTTTGCGTTATTTTGATTTCAGCTTCAGAAAAAAGAGATGTTTCATACAACTGAGATGTTTGATACACTTACAGGATTAGTGGAGGAAGTGGAATAGAAATTTCATTGGTTCACAGCACAGTCGATTATAAACTGCATTGAGTATGGGCAATCGGTTAACACTCCTTCCATAAAAAAAGACACCGATGTTGATCATTTTTGTGAAGAACAGCTCATGGGTTGTGAATTGGATGAGGTATTAGATGAATTTGAAAGATCAGCCCTAGCTTCTTCAGGGGAGGATGCAGAAGAAAATCTAGAGAGAGTTCTTGCTCAGTTTGAATCATACTATCAAGAACAGAGACAAGAAGTCTTTTCAGTGGGGATAGTAGACTTAACCAAAGAAGCGTGTGAGATAGGATTTGTAATGGGATCCCAAGATCATCTTAACAGCCAGGTTTTACTGAACAATGCAGAAAGTGTTGAGAAACAAGAACCATTTCAGTTTGACAAGATTGATCGATTGAAGGAAAGCCGTCTGCGGCCGTCCATTGAAGAACCACCTGATTTGGAGTTAAAAACCTTACCAAAACATTTGGAGTATCCATATCTAGAAGAAGGAATGAAACTTCCCGTTATCATAGCTTCCGATCTCTCCCTGAATCAGAAGAAGAAGTTGGTAAGCATGTTGAAGAAGCACAAATCTGCCATTGCTTGGAAAATTTTAGATTTGAAGGGAATAAATCCTTCGTTTTGTACACATAAAATATTAATGGAAGATAATTTCAAGTCGGTGATCCAACCTCAAAGGAGACTGAACCCAAATATGAAAGAGGTTGTCAAGGCGGAGGTGGTGAAGTTGTTGGATGCAGGGATTATCTATCCAATTTCTGATAGCGCTTGGGTGAGCCCAACGCAAGTGGTTCCGAAGAAAGGAGGAATGACGGTGATAAAAAATGACAAGAATGAACTCATTCCAACTAGAACAGTCATAGGCTGGAGGGTGTGTATTGATTACAGAAGGTTGAACGATGCAACTCGGAATGACCATTTCCCATTGCTGTTTATTGATCAGATGTTTGAGCGGCTGGCTGGGCATCAGTTTTACTGCTTCCTAGATGGGATGTCAGGGTATTTTCAGATTCCTATAGCTCTGGAAGATCAAGAGAAAACAACCTTCACTTGCCCCTACAGAACGTTTGCATATAGACAAATGTCATTCGGACTGTGTAATGCACCCGCAACATTCCAACGGTGCATGACTGCTATTTTTGATGATCTTTTGGAAGATATAATGGAGGTGTTCATGGATGACTTTTCGGTGTTTGGTGACTCCTTTGATCTATGCTTGAAAAATTTGGAGAAAGTACTAATGAGGTGTGAAGAAACAAACCTTGTTTTTAATTGGGAGAAGTGTCATTTCATGGTGCAAGAGGGTATTGATCTAGGGCACAAGATCTCCCGAAAAGGCATGGAGATGGATAAAGCCAAGATTGAAGTTATAGACAAGCTTCCTCCACCAGCAAATGGAATTGGAGTCTCTATTCGAGACATGGGATAGGTTCAAGGAGCTCCTTCGTAAGTGCCCGCAACGTGGATTTCCCGAGTCGATGATCATTTATACTTTCTACAATGGGTTGAATCCAAGTACTAAGCAACTTCTAGATGCGGCGGCAGGAGGAACTCTAGGAAGCAAGACTCCCGGTGAAGCCCGACACCTTATTGAAGAGATGGCTATGAATAGCTATCAATGGAACACAAGTGACCGAAAGAAGGTGGCCGGAATTCATGAGGTTGATGCAGTTACATCTTTAGCGGCACAAGTGGAATCATTGAGTAAGATGTTGGATGTTTTAACTTCACCAAGAGTTGTGGCCATTACTACTCGTAACGGATGTGGAGGAGGTCACGCTTTGAATGATTGTCCGATTACTATTGGAGGCACTAGTACGGTAGAACAGACTGATTTTGTGGGCAATACATACAGAGGACAAGGCCAACGCAACCCGTATAGTGGTACTTACAACCCGGGGTGGAAGAACCACCCAAATTTCTCATGGAGCAATCAAGGGCAGTCGCAACAGAGGAATAATACACCACCAGGATTTCAAGGCCAACAAGCACCGAATTTAGAAGGCCGAGTGACCGGGCTAGAAGGGAAGATGACCGATCTTGAGAAAGCCCTTATGAGGTTTATTGCTTCATCGGATGCTAGGTTCTAATCGGTGGAAGCTACACTTCGCAATCATACCGCCTCCCTACATAACTTGGAGAATCAAGTGGGGCAAATTGCGAAGACATTGGCGGAAAGACCTCAAGGTAGTTTGCCTAGTAACACAGAGACCAATCCGAGGGAGCAATTGAAGGCAATTACCTTGAAGAGTGGAAACGAGGTCGAGAGAAATCTCCCTCTAGAGAAGACACAAGAGACACCCAAGGTCCTGGAGATAGAGGAAGGGATGACAAAGGAGAAAGAGGTGGCATCCCCACCCTACAAACCAAGGATCCCCTATCCTTCATGATTGAAGAATGACCAAGAGAACGAACAATACAAGAAATTTCTGGGAATTTTCAAGCAGTTGCACATAAACATACCATTCACGGAAGCATTGGTCCAAATGCCCAAGTATGCGAAGTTCTTGAAGGACCTCTTGACCAACAAGAGGAAATTGGAGGAGAGTGCATCTATGGTCCTTGATGCCAATTGCTCAGCCGTATTGCAAAAGAACATGCCGAGCAAGAGAAAAGATCCCGAGAGTTTCATAATACCATGTAACATTGGCAACTTGGGTGAAGAGATGGCATTGTCCGACTCAAGGGCAAGCATCAATGTCATGCCCTACACATTCTTCCAAAAGCTAGGCTTGGGCGAGCGTAGACCCACTCGTATGAAACTTCAACTCGCGGACCGATCGGTGAGGCATCCTAGGGGAATTGTGGAAGACGTGTTGGTGAAAGTCGACAAATATATATTTCTTGTTGACTTCATGGTGTTAGATGTCGATGAGGATGTCGAGGTTCCATTGATCCTTGGAAGGCCGTTCTTGCGCACTTCTAAGGCTTTGATTGACATGGACGGCGGGGAGCTCACATTGCGAGTGGGAGAAGACAAGCTTACATACCGCCTCGCCGAAGCCATGAGACACTCCCTCGACTTTGATGATACTTTATATTTTCTTGACACCACCGATAAACTAATTGATGATTATGTGCAGGAAATGTTAAACCCTGATAAACGTCTAAATATACATATTTTATACGTACACTTGCGCATGCTTCTCGTATTTTGTTGATGAATCGATGCCCTTTTAGGTCTAAATTGGTTTATTTTGTGTTTCAGGTACAAAAGAAGCCTAGGTGAGCTCAATGACGCAATTTGAGAAGAAATTGACACCGAAATCGTCGTTTCGGGTTCCCTGGCACTGTAGCAACACTGTAGCAGCCTGAAGCACGAAGATTTGAAGAAAATTCTAAGTCTGGGAATCCTCACGGGCAAGCTCACGCCCGTGAGGTCATCCGCGAGCAGTTCACTGTAGGACTTTACTGTAGCAGTTACTGTGCAAAATCACATCTTTGCGGTTTCTTACAGCCCGTATTACAGGCTCCCTCACGGGCCGTATATGGACCGTGAGGTCACCCGTGAGCTTGCCCGAACTCATCATTTAAAGGGGCTCTACTTGGGTTTTGAAGGGGATCTTGGAGTTCTTCTTAGGGCCTCTCACCACCACCTTCGAATTGAGGAAGAAGAAGCTCTTGGAGGGCGATCTAGGCAAGGATTTGGCAAGGAGAGCAAGGTTTTGGGAAGATCCTTCATCCTAGGGCTTTCATTTTGAGGTTGAAGACTAGGGAAGCCACCCCTTGGAGTGGCGTCTTTGGAACTTCACCGGCCTTCATCCTTTGAGGGAGTCCTTCTCATGCCTTTGTCGTTTGTTTCCATGCATTTATTGTTGTATTTAGTGAACATGAGCACTTAAACCCCAAGGTCACCGGATGTAGGTGAACCTTGGGGGTGAACTTGTGATGTTTTGGATAATCTTGTTCTATACATTGTTTGTGGCTTGTTTGTGATCCATTGTTTGGTGTTTTACATGCTTGGTATGTATGAGAACTCTATGTATCAAAAGACTTAGGAAATGCTAGGTTGCATGACCATTGCCCTAGTGTTAGACTCACCAAACTTGGAAGGGAAATACGTATAAATACGCCGTGACCATCGGGTATTTGTACCCCTCCACTCCTAGGGTTGAGTACTCTTTTGTATTGTAACCCTAGTTTGAGAAAACCACTTCACCCTTTGCAATCATAGGGGAAATCTTGGGCGGTATACGTACCGTATCCATTACCCGTATCGGATTAGGGGTTGACTTCTGTGACCATCGGGTTGACCTAGTCTAGGGTTTTCTCGGTCCAATTAGCCACTTGCATGTTAGTCCAAGCTTTCCTACTCACTTTAGTAGCCCCTAAGGGAATCCTAATCCGTGACCACTCCTAGCCCTATTTCTACCCCGTATTTTGCCCTCGTATGTTTGCTTTGGTTATTTACTTCTTTAACTTCTTTGCATCTTATTCACTCTTTTGAATCGTATCGGTCAAACAATATTGTAATAAGGAAGTAAGGGTAGCTTCTCGGGCCCCAGGGAATACGACCCCTGTGTCACGCACAGGGTATTACTTGACGACCCGTGCACTTGCGGGATAGCACTCATCAAACCCGGATCCATATGAAGGGTGGCCGGACCAAGACGTGGAGATTGAAGAAGAAGTACTCTTCCTTGGTCTAGTCAAGAACGACTTCAAGCAAGAAACGGAGCATATGAAGAAGATGCTTCGGAAGATGAAGAGGTCGAAAAGACGCCACAAGAAGAACCCCAACAAAAAGGGGAATGAGCATTCAAGGAGTAAGGGTGTTTCACCCTTTTGTGGTAACAAATTTGACAACTCCCCCTCTACTCTACAAAGATTATGTAATGCATGCTTTCAGGTTGTAGGGAAGAGGGCAACCTCCATTCATGAACCTCCGTAAAGTAAGACAGGTACGTCAAGCTAAGTGACGTTAAACAAGCGCTTCTTGGGAGAAAATCCAAGGTTTACACGCTTTTCTAAAGTCTAGTTTAGCCTAGTTTAGTTTCGCATGAATAAAAGCGTTAGTTTTGGTGTCATAAATTTTTAATACATGTGCTACGATTTTTCTGTGGATTGTTGATATTTTCGTGTGCCTAAACGATAAATGATGAAGTTTTAGTTAGTTGAGCATGTATCTGGTCGTGTTTTGATGGTTTTCATAGGCTCTACATATCGTATATATGTTTTTGAATTTTTCTGTGAGTTTGTGAATTTTTCTAAGTAAACCAGAGAACACACACGGCCGTTTCTTATTTCCACACGGCCGTATGTTACCAATTAGGGCTCAACCAGAAAGGGTATAGGGGCGTGACCTTGCCCCTGTGAAAGACCTCAGAAGGGGCACACGAGCGTTTGGAATTTCCACACGGCCGTGTGAAATCCTAAAGAACTAAGCTCTCATTCCAGAGAATCCACAGGGGCGTGTGGGTGCCCCTGTGAGAAACCTTGTGTTAAGGCACACGGGGCGTGTGGAATTTCCACACGGCCGTGTGAAACTCTACAGAAACCCCTCTTTTTCCCGAGAATCCACAGGGGCATGTGGCTGCCCCTGTGGGAGAGCTTGTGAAAGGCACATGCCCGTGTGGAATTTCCACACGCCCGTGTGGAACACTTAGAATTCTCGGGACAAACCTGAGAAGGCACAGGGGCATGTAAAGTGCCTCTGTGACCAGCCTTGTGTTCTTAGGCACACGGCCGTGTGATAATTCTTCAGAAACCTTCTGTCTTTCCCGAGAATCCACAGGGGCGTGAACCAGCCCCTATGGAACTCCCCTGTAAAGGCACAGGGGCGTGTGGGGTATTCACACGCCCGTGTGGGAGGATTTCTGTAAGACACCAGAGTACGCACAGGGGCATGTGTCTACCCCCTGTGAACCTTCTCAGCGGAAGCACACGGCCGTGTGGTATATTCACATGGCCGTGTGAAAGCGCAGAATTAATTAGGGCCGAAACCCTTGTTCAGATTCTTCTTGCCCTATAATTCTAAACCCCTTTGCACACAAAAGAACACTCTTTTCTGCAATCGTGACTACTTCTCTGGTGATTTCCATTAGTTTAAGACGGATTTTTGGCCAGATTTTGATTTCTAGATTAATTCATCATCGGTAAATCATTTTTGGTCCTTCCACTTAATTAATCCGAACTTGTTAGTTGATTTTAACTATTTACACAAGTTTTACTTGCGTATTTATTTCTGCAAAAGTTCTAGAAAGTTTTAGAATATCATGGGTGTATTCTGTTCGAGATTTTGGTTTCACAACTATTTGTTTTCAACGCACCGAGGATCCACGCGGGCATGTGGAAATTTCACACGGCAATGTGGAATTCTGCAGAACTCAACAATGTTTTGATTAGTTTTTACGTTTTGCAGGAATGGCGCCAAAAAAGAAGGAAGTAGCTAGCAAGAGGCCCCTTGAACCCTCTAACGAACAGTTGAGTTTTGCCAAGACGGAACACCGAACAAGATATACAAGGTTGGAGAGACTCAAGTTCGGACAGTCTCGATACATATATTTGAGTTGCATAAGGCCGGCCTATTGGGGTGATGATATGGCGGACGAGATTGAAGAGCTTATAGAAACGGGGAATTGGAAGAACTTACTTTCTATTCGAGATCAGCCAACCGCTCACTTTCTTTGGAGGTGCTCGCATCCTTTGAGTTTGACCGATCGACTACGGTTTTAACAAGTTCAAATGCCATCCGGTTTAGGGTTTTTGGGCAGGACTACAGTATGTCAGTAACACAATTCTCTATTCACATGGGGCTCTATGACGAGGCATTCACTGAAACAAAGGAGTATGAGAGCCTACCAACTGATTACCCCGGTAATTTAACTCCTCAAGGAGTTTGCCAAATATTATGTGGGCAAGGGCAATATGAGCCAGGAATATCAAAGGCTACTTGTCTATCACGGCCAACTTATAGATACATTCATGGCATTCTTAGTAGATCGGTGAGCGGCCGAGGTGATAGTACAGGGGTCCTTAGCCGTCAGGAACTTCTGTACCTACATTCAATGGTGAAGAAAGAGCCTATCCATCTTGGTTATATTCTCAAAGATTACATGCGTCATCAAGGCCAATACCCCAGATTGGGAACTATCTTTGCAGTACCATATGTTACAAGACTGATCAAAGGGATAGGCCTTCATGTGGAAATTAGAGGGATGGAGAAGATGGTCATACTGTCTCCAATCAGCATGGAGATGTTGAGACAAATGTGATAAGTGCCTAAATACATCATGCTTTAGCGATGACGTTCTTGTACTTTCATGCAACTTATGTGTATTTTCGATGACATTTTGCGCACTTGATGTTTTTATTTTCGTTTTAGGGTTTTGAGCACCAAGTGTGCTTGATCGAACCGTATTCGTATTGTTTCGGGGAAGATTGAAGAAGAAATAAAGTTTAAACAAGCTCCGAATGTCACAAACACGCAAACCACACTGTTCTGTGCGGCCACCGTGCGGGTCGCACAGTTCCCACACAGCTCAGCCAGTGAGCTGTGGGGCCTAGTGTGCGGCCCGCACACTTAGCCGCACAGGGTGGCCAGAGGAGCGTGCGGGCACATGTGCGCTCGCACACAGCCCGCACGGTCTCGGGAGTATATAGGCACTGCTGAGAGTTTTGAGAAGTGGTTGTTCTCATCCGACCTCCACACACCCTAAACCTAATTTCATCATTTTCTGGAGGCGATTTTGGCTAGGATTGAACGAGAGAAGAAGGGGAGAACGTTGACAAGCATCAAAGGGCTCGGCGGCGCGGATCCGACGAGCTACACCATCAACCCTTAGTCGACATTTCGAGGGGAGTTTTCTTGTTGTTTCCTTGATGAACATCATGTATTGTGAACTCCTCCATTTTGTAATACCGAACTAAACTCCCAAGGCCACCGGGCTCCCGGTGAACCTTGGGAGGAGACTTTGTATGAATGATCTTTATTTTCTTTGAATGATTGAGTTGTTTTGGTTGTTTGGTTTTAATTCATCATCTTGTTGTTCATTCTACAATGGATGGTTTCCGTAGAATTGATCTCGAATGATACTTGTTTGGCGGGATGCTAGCTTGTATTAGGTCACTTGATGAGTTAAAGGGGGTTTCATGTATTAATACACCGGAGGTTCTGGGTGTTAGTAGCCTCCCGCGCGTTTAGGGTTAATTTAGCCGAGAATGTGCATTAGATTAACCGTAATCAAGACTCCTTGTTCTCATTGACATCGTAGGGTTATCTTCTGGATAGAGGAACCCGTATTGGATTAGGACTATGACACACCCCTAGCGTTTGTGTACCGCAAGTGCACGGGTTGTCGAAGTAATAATTACCCTAGTGAGTAGGGTAGTCGAATCCACAGGGAACAGGGCTACTAGTACTAACTTCTTCTCTGCAATCTAGCCTAATGACCAATGTGATTTTGTGGTGATCTAGTGTGCATAGAAATTAATACCAGAGATGAATAGGCGAAGGGTAAATAAAGGGAGATCTCAATCAATGAAGATGAGATACCCGGGCAATGCTCCCCCTAGGTTCTATCATGAAGTGCAAGACTAACTAAATGCTTCTAAACCGAGTTCTATGAGTCGAGGTAATCCAAGAATAATCAGTCCCTGCTTCCAAGCCACCGATACTAGTCCCCTACAAGGTCCCGGCGGAGAAATCGCTCAATCTCAACACCTCACACCCCATATGACCGCAATAAGCTTTAGGGATACCTAAAAGTGAAACCGATTCCTAAAATTAGATCTAACCCTACTTCTAGGCGGAAGATCCCTAACCCCCTACAAAGGTCCCGGCGGAGAAATCTATCAATCTCACGCCTCACACCCCATATGGTTGCATAAAACTTAGGGAATACGGAGATAGGAAACACTCAATCGGAAGGGAAAGGGGATTTTGACGCGGGCGCGTGAACAGTAATTCCGCTACAGTACTGCTACAGCGAAATGGTCAGTGTTTTTGCTACAGTGCTCTTCATAACCATGATCCAAACTCTCTCATCTTGAGGCCACATGGTCGGGCACACGTCCATGTGGTGAATTATAAGACTTCTCCTCCTTCGAATCATCATTTGAGAGCTTTAACTATCTTCACACAAGTTGGGACATGAAGGTGTGACTGCCCTTGTGCCCTTCCATCACACAAATTATCTTGAATTCTTCAGGAAGTTGGCACACACCCTCATGTGCATGATCCCCTCTTGTGCCTTGACACTTGTGTTGTACAAAAGCTCCCAACAATACGTGTTTATAACCCATCTTTGCTTCCTTTTCCTCCTTTAACACTTCCATAACCTAATTGCATAAAAGAACACCAAAATACATTTTATGAGACATAATCAATGGTAAAATGATGCTCAATGTATGTAAAACAAGTAGGTAAAACATGTATACTCAAGCACTTATCAAACTCCCCCACACTTAAGCCTTTGCTTGTCCTCAAGCAAAATTAACCATAAACTCATGAAAAGCAAAGAGAAGTGCTTGGCCTTAGGTTCACCAAGAGGGTACAAGAATAAAATTCTAAAATCATGGAGAAAAACAAACACTAGATGAAACAATCAATACTCTAGCAAATAATCCAATCAAAAATGAAAGTACTAAAGTCCGAAAGCGTGTGTGTGTGAAAACTCAACTCATAACAACACTATATCCACTACTCAAAGTTCTTATTAGCAATGGGACTTATTTAAAAACAAAAAGAATAGGTAGTAGCTTCACACATCCTCTAAGGTAGCCCTTTCCCGAGATGCCTCTCGAGTGGCTTTCACACTTTCGAGGTGGTAGCTCTTTCTGCCGAAAGTTGTAGCTTTCACGCATCCTATGAGATAGCTCTTTCTCTCATTAGGGCATAACAAGTATCCGACTTATGAGAGTAGCTTCATACAACATAGGTGGTAGCTCTTTCCACCCCCTATATACAAACAAACTAAAATTCTGAATTTTTTTTTTTTAACAATAAAACTAACACTAGAAAATCCTGCAATTATGAACTAGAGTAAGTTTCCATAGGTTTAATGAGTGAGGAAAGTGCATTAAAGAGCAATCGGACAAAAATTTCAAGGAAATTGGATAAAAACTAGAGCATGATAAAACCTAATGTTTACAACCTCCAAAAACTAAGAATTAAACTCTCAACCCTAAGGTGAACCTTCATGGGCAACATGAGCATGATCATGAAAACATAAATAAAGGCCATGTATAAGGTGAACCCTCCTCCACACTTAAGATGTACATTGCCCTCAATGTACACATGTAAGCATAATAAAAATATAATCGATAAAAGCATGATGTGGGTGGAAATGCAATTAAAACAACACTCCCCTGAACTCCTTAGTGATCGATTTGTGAAGCTAACTCGAGGGCGTGTTATTGTTCCATGGGTTGTGAAGCTCACACGACCAAGTCACATGGTCATGTGTTTATGACAAGAACATCATCATCATCACTCTCAAGGCCATCTGCACGGATACAAGGGGTTCAGTGAAGCTCAATAAAAATAGAAAAGTTGCACGAGTTCTTACGAATGAAACAAAATAAAGGACAACTCGCACAATCAAAATAAAGTATAAAGATAACTAAACTCTAAAAGATAAAATAAAGAAAACTAGAAATGAAAACTAAAGTAAAGAAAACTAAAGTCTCATGAGTGGGACGCCTTAAGCATTGGCATCATCTGTTGGTGCTGCTGGTGTGTTAGAAGGCATGTCCTCATCCAAGGTCAGCTATAAACGATCAAGGCATTTTTGGAGCACGCTTTTTAGTCCTTGGTGTCATACCTGCAAGAAAATTGCCAAAGAAGTACAAATTTACATGATATCGCAAGGTGCAGGAATCCACATGGGCTTGTGGGCAAGCCACGCGCCGACATGGCTTAATCTGCCACGTTTCCAGCCCACGCGGTCGCGTGGGTTAGCCACGCGCCCGCGTGGGCGTGTCCTGGCTCGGCAGAAGGACCACGCGACCGCGTGACCCAGCCACGCGGTCGTGTGGCTGTTCGGCAGAGAGTATGTGAGCTCCACGCGGTCGCGTGGGCTGTTGGCCGGTCCACGCGGCCATGTGGCTAGGCCACACACCCGCGTGGGCGTCCAACCATGACCAAAGAGTCATAGTCGGGCTCCAACGTCTCACTAAACTTTGTTTACATGTTTTCTAAGTGTTTTCACAATGTTTTCCATGAAAAATATCATCCAAGAAACAAGAAAACTCGATGAAATTGAGCATGAAAGCATGGACATGATAGGGTGAGATGAGGCCTTACCGACGTGAATCGATGGAGAAACTTGATGCAAATGCCGGCAAAACACTTCTAAATCTCGAATAAGTCAAAGAAAAATGGATTTGGAATCTTAAGGATGGGAAGTTTGGAGAGGAAGAGATGAGAAAATGAAGATTTGTAAGTTATGGAAAATGAATAATGACTCTTCATCTCTGTTTATAGGCCACATGGGGGTGTGGAAATTCCACACCCCCGCGTGGGTACTGTACACGGCCGCGTGAGAATCTCACGCGGCCACGTGAGCTGCAGAATTTCTGCAGACAGTCCACGCGGCTCTCCAAACTTCAAAATTAACCCTATTCTTCAACAATTAGCATGCATGGCACCCTGAATCATGTCATACATGTGAAAAACACTTCAAATCACCAAAAATTTTCCTTGAAAAGTTCAACACCAACAAAAATTAATCAAGGCACACACTCATGGTAATTATTACTATAGAATTTAAAATCTAAACTAGAAAGCAATTAAAAACTTGGGTTGCCTCCCAAGTAGCGCTTGTTTTACGTCACTAAGCTTGACGTACCTCTTCCTTACCTTATGGAGGCTTGAAAAGAGTGTGTTCCTCCCGACTAGACATTTCATAGCTACTTCCTTTAAACCAAAAATTGACTTGCCGGGGTGGAGTTTTTGTTGGAGAGTCCAACCATCTTACCTTTGGCCTCCAAGGAAACAATTTGGGTTGGGAATTGTCCAAGCTTAGCATCGGTGGGTCATTGGATGGTTTAAATATCCTACCCACATCTTCTCCCAAACCCAAAATATCTTTCTTGCATTCAATGAGGTGATTAATCCGAAAGAAAGGTGCTTGCTCCATTACCTTAGGGTTTGCTTCTTCATGTGTATTTTCAACTTGAAATGAACATGATGTTAGCAAATCCCCTTGAAAATTTCATTGCACACAAGCATACTCTTCATTCAAGCAATCCAAATTCTGAAAATGATGTTCTTCTTCTATCCTTTCAATTTTTGCAGCAATGTACTCAATTTGCCTTTCTTCATCAATGTGGTTCATGGCTTTGTCATGCATGGAAGGAACTTGACTTGCTTGTTCAAATTCTTCTTTTTCCCTAGCAAGTGTGTCTAAAATCTCTCCTATGTGATGCTCAATGTTTTTGATGGAGATTTCATGACATCTTAAGGTGGCTTCAACATTTTCGAAGGGGGCATCGGTTGCTTCAATGAATTTGAGTAATACGCTTTCCAACCGAAGTACATCCTCCTCATGCTTCTCATCCATCTGAAATTCTTCTATAGGTGCTTCCCATTGCTGTCCATCAATATTCCATAAGTGGTTCGGGTAGCTCCATTGATTTGGATGATGTGTGCTGCGATATTGGTTGCTTTGTTGTTGTGCAGAAATAAGTCTATCAAGTTTTCCACTGAAATCTTCAATCTGAAAATATAACTTTGTAATTGGATTAATCATCATTCAAGTACCTTGCAAGAAAAAGTAACACAAGTCAAAGAAAACAAATGAGAATGGTGGAAGAAAAAGAAAGTGTGAAATAGATAAGATAACGTAAACAATAAATGGCTAGAGCAACAAAGACTTAGCGTTCCTAGTATCCTATTCCCCGGCAACGGCGCCAAAAACTTGACACACCCCTTGCGTGTGTGTACCGCAAGTGCACGGGTTGTCGAAGTAATAATTACCCTAGTGAGTAGGGTAGTCGAATCCACAGGGAACAGGGCTACTAGTACTAACTTCTTCTCTGTAATCTAGCCTAATGACCAATGTGATTTTGTGGTGATCTAGTGTGCATAGAAATTAATACCAGAGATGAATAGGCGAAAGGTAAATAAAGGGAGATCTCAATCAATGAAGATGAGATACCCGGGCAATGCTCCCCCTAGGTTCTATCATGAAGTGCAAGACTAACTAAATGCTTCTAAACCGAGTTCTATGAGTCGAGGTAATCCAAGAATAATCAGTCCCTGCTTCCAAGCCACCGATACTAGTCCCCTACAAGGTCCCGGCGGAGAAATCGCTCAATCTCAACACCTCACACCCCATATGACCGCAATAAGCTTTAGGGATACCTAAAAGTGAAACCGATTCCTAAAATTAGATCTAACCCTACTTCTAGGCGGAAGATCCCTAACCCCCTACAAAGGTCCCGGCGGAGAAATCTATCAATCTCACGCCTCACACCCCATATGGTTGCATAGAACTTAGGGAATATGGAGATAGGAAACACTCAATCGGAAGGGAAAGGGGACACTCCTCTATCTCAAGACTCACCCTCTCAACCCTCTTTAACCTTGTATGTTCTAATCCCTAATGGAGACCTCTCTCTCACCAAGGAAACAAATCAAACATACCAAACAACCATATGAATCAATAAGGCAGGCAAGCAATGATTAAACAAGATTAAAACTCAAATAAACTCGGACTTAAAAGAAAGCATAAAGAAAGTCAATACATGAATCAAAACCTAGGGTTCACATGCCCAAGTATCTACTAGGGTTTAGCCCTCCATGGGGCTTATTACAAAGCAAAACATAACACAATGAAAAGCAATGTAAACCATGGAAGTAAACCCCCTTGAAGTCGTGATGATGGCCTTGATGGCTCGCTCAACGTCTTGAAGGACCCTTCTCCGAAGCTAGGTCGCCAATGACTCCCTCGATGCTATGACGGAGGAAAGAACTATCAAAGTTGGTAAAGAACGGCCCTCCAATTCGGCAAAGACCTCCTCCTCAAACCCTAGCCGCTTCGCCTCTCAAAAGCCACACAAAAGATACCAAAAGAATCGGCAAAAAGGGTTATTTATAAGCCTGAATCGCGCCAGTCACGTGTCTTCACCCGACAACGTGAGATCCCACGCGATCGCGTGGGCTGCAGAATTCCCACGCGGTCGCGTGGGATTTTGACGCGGTCGTGTGAACAGTAATTCCGCTACAGTACTGCTACAATGCAATGAAGGTGTGACTGCCCTTGTGCCCTTCGAATCATCATTTGAGAGCTTTAACTTTCTTCACACAAGTTGGGATATGAAGGTGTGACTGCCCTTGTGCCCTTCCATCACACAAATTATCTTGAATTCTTCAGGAAGTTGGCACACACCCTCATGTGCATGATCCCCTCTTGTGCCTTGACACTTGTGTTGTACAAAAGCCCCCAACAATACGTCCTTATAACCCATCTTTGCTTCCTTTTCCTCCTTTAACACTTCCACAACCTAATTGCATAAAAGAACACCAAAATACATTTTATGAGACATAATCAATGGTAAAATGATGCTTAATGTATGTAAAACAAGTAGGTAAAACATGTATACTCAAGCACTTATCAGACTATACTACGGAGGTTCCGGGGTAGTCGACATCCGAGTCTAGCGGACCAAAACCAAGCCATCCCTAGCTTTTTGATTCCCATGATCATTCGTATTTAGTCTCCTCCCGGGGGAATCCTCGCCCGTGGCCTTCCCTAATTATTGGCTTCTTCGTCTCTAACTTTATTCCGGATTGCGCTTTATTTTATTTGCATTTCTTTACTTGTTTTTTTTATTATTTTAATATTGCTTCAAGCTTGTTTCGATCGACTAGAAAGTGACTTCCAAAAGGAAGTAATAGTAGATCTCAGGCCCTAGGGAATATGACCCTCCTTGTGAGGTTATTACTTGACGACCAGTGCATTTGCGGCCGGGGAGTCATGTGCTAGCTCTGTAGCTAGTCGCGCGCTCGCTCATCAAGTTTTTGGCGCCGTTGCCGGGGACCATCCGAGAATACTAGGAAAACTTTTGGATCATTGCTCTAGTCACTTCACTTTCATTTGTAATTATCCATCTTTTCTTGCTTTTATTTTCTATCTTTTGTACATATCAACTGATATATTTCTAATTTTTGTTTTCTAGGTGCTTCATTATTACTCTTTGCATAGATGGATTTATACTTGAGAGAACCTGCCTCTCATTATTTGGATCGATGGACAAAGCAGTTTTTAGTTTATGATGGAATCTTTGATTTGAGCACTGTGGATCGTAAAGAAAGGAACCTCAGCAATGATGAAATTTTTTCTCAACTCATGAATAAAGTGGTCTACACAGATGTTACACAGAGTAGGATCCACGATCGACAGCCTAGCCACGCTGATGAGAAGGGAAGTTTTTCAGAACCCGAGGAATTTGTTTATGAAATTCAAAGAGAATCTGAATCGGAAAGCTCCTCAGATGAAATGGAAGAATTTGAGAGAATACAACGTGATAACATGAACAGGCTAAAGCCATCTATTGATTAACCACCAGAATTGGAGTTGAAAGAATTACCCCCGCACATTGAGTACGCATTTCTTGAAGAGAATTCTAAGCTGCCGGTTATAATTTCATCTAGCCTGTCAGTAGAGAACAAGGATAAACTCTTAAAGGTTTTAAAGAAACACAAGCGGGCTTTGGCATGGAAAATTTCAGACATCAGGGGGATAAACCCATCTTTCTGTACTCATAAAATTTTAATGGAAGACAACCACAAGCCGTCGGCCCTCCCACAAAGGAGGTTGAACCCGAATATGAAAGAAGTGGTGAAAGCTAAAGTGATCAAACTGCTAGACGCCGGCATAATCTAACCAATCTCTGATAGTGCTTGGGTCAGTCCCACTCAGGTGGTACCAAAGAAAGAGGGCATGACGGTAGTGACCAACGAGAAGAACGAGCTCATCCCTACTAGGCAGGTCACTGGTTGGAGAGTCTGTATTGATTACAAGAACTCAATGACGCCACTCGCAAGGATCACTTCCCTCATCCATTCATTGATCAGATTCTCGAAAGATTGGCCAAACACGAGTATTATTGCTTTCTAGATGGTTTTTCCGGATATTTCCAAATTCCCATAGCTCCTGAAGACCAAGAAAAAACTACCTTCACCTGTCCTTATGGTACATTTGCTTATCACACAATGCCTTTCGGGTTGTGCAATGCCACTGCGACATTTCAGAGATGCATGCTTGCTATCTTCGAGGATATGGTCGAAAACACGATGGAAATGTTCATGGATGACTTTTCTGTATATGGGAGCTCATTTGACTTGTGTTTGAAGAACTTGGAGCAGGTTTTAGAACGATGTGAGGACACCAACTTAGTGCTGAGCTGGGGAAAATGCCACTTCATGGTAAAGGAAGGGATAGTTTTGGGGGGCACTACAGCACCAATCGAACAGCTAAAAAAATTCTTGATGCTGGGTTTTTCTGGCCCACTATCTTCATGGACACGTAGAAGCACATTCAGTCTTGTGACCACTGCCAAAGAACTGGGAACATATCACATCGGAATGAGATGCCTCAGAACGCCATTCAAGTCTTTGAGGTTTTTGATGTGTGGGGGATTGATTTCATGGGCCCGTTTCCAAATTCCAGGGGACACAAGTTTATTCTAGTCGCGATGGACTATGCTTCTCGTTGGGTGGAAGCTCAATCGTTGCCATCTAGTGATGCCCGAGTTGTTGTGCAATTCTTGAAAAAGTTGTTCTCCAGGTTTGGAACGCCGCGAACAATCATTAGTGACCGGGCAGCACATTTTTGTAATTCCCAATTTACGAAAATTCTTAAGAGATATGGCATCTCCCATTACACATCTACCACCTATCATCCACAAACTAGTGGTCAAGCCAAAGTGTCCAACCGAGAACTCAAGAGAATCCTAGAAAAAAGCGTCGCTCATCATCGCAAGGATTGGGTGGATCACTTGGAAGATGCACTATGGGCTTATCGCACAGCATACAAAACACGTACTGGGAGTAGTCCGTATCGCTTAGTTTATGGCAAGGCATGTCACCTTCCAGTAGAGCTTGAGCACAAAGCATATTGGGCAACCAAATTCCTAAATCTTGATTTCAACTTGGTTGTGGTGAAGAGAAAAATGCAATTGAATGAACTTGATGAATTGAGGACCCTGGCTTATGAGAATTCGATAATATATAAAGATAAAGTGAAGCGGTACCATGATAAAAATAGTAAACAGGGCAAGAAGTTTGAGGAAGGAGATCAAGTGTTGCTATACAATGCTCGACTTCGTCTATTTCCAGGGAAGCTTAAGTCGCGATGGTCAGGACCGTACACAGTCACTAGTGTCTCACCCCAAGGCATAATTGAAATCCATCACCCAGAAAAAGGTCAGTTCAAGGTTAACGGGCATCGCCTCAAGCCATATTTCGGTAAGAATTCATTACCTCCCAATGCGTCAGGTAAAATCTTCCCTTTTGAACCACCTTGATTTTGCAAGACTCAAACGTCAGGCTCGCGACGCTAAACAAGCGCTCATGGGAGGCAACCCAAAATTTTTACATTTCCGTACTCTTCCATTTTCGTATTTTAGTTTTTCTTGTGTTGTCGCTGGGATTTTGAGCTCTTTCTCTCATTTCTTCCAATGTTGCTAAATTCTTGTGTCCTTGTTTCACCTTCATCTTAGTGATTTCTTTTATGTTTTGGGGTTTAAAGATTGTAATTTTTGTCCAAGTTAAGCTTGAGTTGCATGTTTTTCATTGTTTACATGTTTGGAGGCTGAAATTGAGGTTTTTAGTAAGCAACAGTGCGCTGTGCGGACTATATACAGCCCCCACACCCTTTCCAGAAGGGTGTGTGGGGTGATGTGTGGCCCGCACACTAGGCCGCACGTCCCAGCCAGAAAGGTGTGCTGGTTGGTGTGCGGCCCGCACAACAGCCGCACGCCTCAACCAGTGCGCGTGATGTTCTTGTACTTTCATGCAACTTATGTGTATTTTCGAAGACATTTTGCGCACTTGATGTTTTTATTTTCGTTTCAGGGTTTCGAGGACCAAGTGCGCATGATTGAACCGTATTCGTGTCGTTTCGGGGAAGATTGAAGAAGAAATAAAGTTTAAACAAGCTCTGAACGTCACAAACATGCAACCCACACTGTTTTGTGCGGCTATTGTGCGGGCCGCACAGTGCCCGCACAGCTCAGCCAGTGAGTTGTGCGGCCTAGTGTGTGGCACGCACACTTAGCTGCACAGGGTGGCCAGAGGAGCGTGCGGGCGCATGTGAGCCCGCACACAGCCCGCACGGTCTCGGGAGTATATAGGTACTAATGAGGGGATTTTGTAGGCGATTTTGGCTAGGATTGAAGGAGAGAAGAAGGGGAGAACGTTGACAAGCATCAAAGGGCTCGGCGGCCCGGATCCGACGAGCTACACCATTAACCCTTAGTCGACATTTCGAGGGGAGTTTTCTTGTTGTTTCCTTGACGAACCTTATGTATTGTGAACTCCTCCATTTGTAATGCCGAACTAAACTCCCAAGGCCATCGGGCTCCTGGTGAACCTTGGGAGGAGACTTTGTATGAATGATCTTTATTTGCTTTGAATGATTGAGTTGTTTTGGTTGTTTGGTTTTAATTCATCATCTTGTTGTTCATTCTACAATGGATGGTTTCCATAGAATTGATCTCGAATGATACTTGTTTGGCAGGATGCTAGCTTGTATTAGGTCACTTGATGAGTTAAAGAGGGTTTCATGTATTAATACAACGGAGGTTCCGGGTGTTAGTAGCCTCCCGAGCGTTTAGGGTTAATTTAGCCGAGAGTGTGCATTAGATTAACCCTAATCAAGACTCCTTGTTCTCATTGACGTCATAGGGGTATCTTCTGGATAGAGGAACCCGTACTGGATTAGGACTACACTACGGAGGTTCCATGATAGTCAGCATCCGAGTCTAGCGGACCAAAACCAAGCCAACCCTAGCTTTTTGATTCCCATGATCATTCATATTTAGTCTCCTCCCTGGGGAATCCTCGCCCGAGGCCTTCCCTAATTATTGGCTTCTTCATCTCTAACTTTATTCCAGATTGAGCTTTATTTTATTTGCATTTCTTTACTTGTTTTTTTTTATTATTTTAATATTGCTTCAACCTTATTTCGAGTGACTAGAAAGTGACTTCCAAAAGGAAGTAATAGTAGATCTCAGGCCCTAGGGAATACGACCCTCCTTGTGAGGTTATTACTTGACGACCCGCGCACTTGCTCTGTAGTTAGTCGCGTGCTCGCTCATCAAAATGGGCATAGCGAGGAAACATTATCAAACTTACTCGCTGAACTGGCCAGAAGCTTATTCAGCCGAGGATTCACAAGCAGCGATAGAGCCACCTCCAACAGATATAGAGGCACAGGCACCACCCACAGCATCGGAGCCACCTCTGGTGCGCATGTTCTCGTCCTCTCGAGATCAGGATAGACTGGAGCGCCTCGAGAGCACCATGGGTGTCCTTCAGACCGAGGTGGCCGATGTCAGGGCCACTTAGACCACGCATCATCAGCAGATGATGGCCCAGCTCCAGAGATTACAGCAGATATTTGAGCGTTTCCGCGAGTACTGTAGTAGCACTGTAGCTTGTTGCTTTAGCAGCACTGTAGCAAGCTACTGTTCACTTTCGCCCGAATTTCAGAATTCCAGAAAATTCACACGGGCATGTGGAATTAACACACGGCCGTGTGAATTAATTTTTCAGCAGACAGAAACTTCAAACGCCCGTGTGTTAATTCCACACAGCCGTGTGAAGTCCCGATAAGTCCAAAATTTAAAGCCGCACTCAGCATTATAAAAGCCCGATTTGGAGACTTTTGAAATCATCTTTTGACCTATCTTTCTACCCAACTTCTGGGAGTGCGGCTAGGGTTTCGAAGTGGACTTCGTGGAGGTTTGGAGCGCGTCATCACCATCGTCACCGACGTTCGGCGGCCGCACAAGACCACAGCCACATCTTACACGAGGTGGTTTTCATCAATGCTTTTTATTTATACTTTCTTTCATATTTTGATGAACATGTATAGCTCCATGAGGAGCTAAACCCCTGATGGGTATTTGGACTTGTAAAACCCTAGGATTCTTATGTTTCTATGACATTCCTATTGTGCTTTTCCATTATTGATAAATAAATCGAGTTTCACTTTTAATTATCTTGTGCTATTGTTTTTCCCTTAGCCGTGACACTAAGGTTGAGAGCAATCTAGGTTATCCTTTGGAGGTGTGACAACTCCTATAGGGTTAGACTCCTTAAGATTGAAGAGGATTGAGAGGGAGGGTTGTGAGGTAGCGATGTACCCCTTTCTCCTCCGGTGTGATTTCTCCCTACCTCCGTTTCCTTGGTTAATTAGTGGTCAAGATAGAGTGTTAGGGCTCCATCTAGACTAGGGTTCTTCCACCTGGACCAAAGGTTAGAACTACATAGAGGAACAGGTTTTATCACTAGGAATCCCTAGAGCTTAAAGCAATCCCACATAGTGTTAGGCTCAGGAAGATAGACTCCCCTGGGCTTAGTTGACAGGTCAACAAGAGTCAAGGGTCATAGTGAATCCTAATGCTGGGACATAATGATGGGGTTAGTCACGGTTGACCTTAAGTTTTGGGACTGTGAGTTTAAGGATATCCTCGACTCAATTAAATGTCAATAGGAAAGCATAATAGCATAGTCTTGCACTAGAAGCATAAGTCCTAGAGGTAGCTTGTCCAGATACCCTATTTCACCCATTGCTAGACTTTCTTTCATAACTCCTACTTGCTTCTCTCTTGTCTTCCATCTCTCTATTTAAATTCTTGTCGTTTAGTATAATTGATTTCGTAATCTACTCACCAATTCGATTATCACTTCTCGTATATCGCACAACTAAATAGCAAATTCTTGTGTTTTAAATCCATATTCCCTGTGGATTCGACTACCCACTCATCAGGGTAATTTTATTACTTTGACAAGCCCGTGCACTTGCGGGACACACACAAGGGGTCATGTCACCACCTTTGGTGGGGGCCTAGGAAAGGGCTACCTTAGAGGTTTAGTAAAGCTATTACTTCCTTACTTTGTGTATATAAATAAGTCCTTGTAACAAAAGTTTGAGGAGTACTCGTTGGTTCTCTTGAGTGAATTCGCACACACGAACACATTTTGGAGTTGTTATCCTTTTTGATTTGAGTTTTTAGCTATAGCATTGGTAAACTTATGCAATGTTTTGATTTCCCCTTACTTGTAGAATGCTTCCTTTACATACTTTTGGTGAACCTAAGGCCGAGCACTTTCAATTGTTCTTCCCAAGTACTTTCACTTTCTATTTTGCTTGAGGACAAGCAAAAGCTTAAGTGTGGGGGGATTTGATAAGTGCCTGTGTTATAGTAATGCGAAGCGTTATTATCTTGCAATGAGCATTAATTTAATAAGATTTTATCAATAAAATTTGTGTATTTGTTTACTTTTGTGCATTGTAGGGTTGTGAAGATAAAGTGAAGGAAAGGAACGAAGTTAGATCGTGTTCGCCATTGTTGGGAAGATTCTCGGACTAAGCGAGGAGCACGGCATGAGTATAAACTTGTGAGTGTGTGCCAACCTCCTTTGGAGGGACACAAAGGCAGTCACATTTACAATAAGTCTAGCTCGTGCTAACAAGGATAACTTCACCAAATTAGGAGTTTTGAAGCAATCGGCATGATTTACCATTGATTGTGTGCCCAATTCAACGACCTCGATGAAAAACGATGAATTTGGGAGCGTTTCGGCAAGTACTGTAGCAAAACATTGTAGCAAACTACTGTTCATTTTCGGCCGAAATTCAAAAAATCAGAAAGTTCACACGGACGTGTGGAAATTCCACACGGCCGTGTGAAATCCCGATTAGTTCAAATTTCAGCCGTGACTCAACATTATAAAAGCCCGTTTTGGAGACTATTTTGGTGATCTTTTTGGCTCTTCTTTGCCCTAACTTCTGGAGAGGAACGGCGAGGGTTTGGAGAGGACTTCATGGAGGTTTAAAGCGCGTCATCGGCGTCAACATCAACATCCAATGACGGCACAAGACCACGGCCACATCGCACACAAGGGGTTTTCATCTATACATTCCATTTGTGTTCTTATTATTATTTTGATGGAATTGTATAGCTCCATGTGGAGCTAAACCCTTTGTGGGTATTCGGACTTGTAAACCCTAGGACTATTATGTTTCTTTGACATTGTTATTATGCTTTTCCATTATTGATGAATAAAATTGAGTTTCAATCTTGATTAATTTTGTTATTGTATTCCCTTAGCCGTGACACTAGGGTTGAGGACAATTTAGGTAATCCTTTGGAGGTGTGACAACTCCTATAGGGTTAGACTACTTAGGATTGAAAAGGTTTAGAGGGTGAGTCGTGAGGTAGCAGAACGTCTCTTTCCCCTCCGATGTGATTTTCCCAACCTTCATGTTCCATGATTCATTAGCGGTCAAGATAGAGTGAAGTACTAGGAGATAAACTCCCCTGGGGCTTAGTTGCGTGAGCAACAGAGTGAAGGGTTGTTGTGAATCTTAGTATTAGGGCTTAATCTAGACTTGGGTTCTCTCACCTGCACCAAAGGGTTTGAACTACATATAGGAATCGGGTTTATCACATAGTGTGACGCTTAGGAAGATGAACTCCCCTAGGGCTTAGTTGACAGGTCAACGAGAGTCAAGGGTCGTAGTGAAACCTAATGACGGGGCATAGTGTTGGGACTAGTTACGGTTGACCTTAGATTTGGGACCGTGTGTTTAAGGATCTCCTCGACTCAATTAACATCAATAGGAACGTATAATAGCATTGTTTTTCACTAGAAGCATAAGTCCTAGGGGTAGCTTTTCCGGATACCCATCTTCTCTCATTGCTTGTCCTACTCTTCTACTCTTACTTGCACTCTCTCATCTTCCACACTTCTCTTTTAATTCTTGCTTTTACCAATTATTCTCGCACTCACTCACTGATTTCTTTTCACACATCACGTTAGCTAAATAGTGAATACTTATATCTCAAATCCCTATTCCCTGTGGATACGACTACCCACTCACCAGGGTATTTTATTACTTCGACAACCCGTGCACTTTTGGGCCCATGTCAATTGACGATATAAACATGACCAGAGATCCATGAAAACATACTCAAATGACTCAAACTTCTTCAATCAATATTTAGGCTGATGAGTGCTATCCCGCAAGTGTACGGGTCGTCAAGTAATACCCTGTGCGTGACACAGGGGTCGTATTCCCTGGGGCCCGAGAAGCTACCCTTACTTCCTTATTACAATATTGTTTGACCGATACGATTCAAAAGAGTGAATATGATGCAAAGAAGTTAAAGAAGTAAATAATCAAAGCAAACATACGAGGGCAAGATATGGGGTAGAAATAGGGCTAGGAGTGGTCACGGATGAGGATTCCCTTAGGGGCTACTAAAGTGAGTAGGAAGGCTTGGACTAACATGCAAGTGGCTAATTGGACCGAGAAAACCCTAGACTAGGTCAACCCGATGGTCACGGAAGTCGACCCCTAATCCGGTACGGGTAATGGATACGGTACGTATACCGCCCAAGATTTACCCTACGATTGCAAAGGGTGAAGTGGTTTTCTCAAACTAGGGTTACAATACAAAAGAGTACTCAACCCTAGGAGTGGAGGGGTACAAATACCCGATGGTCACAGTGTATTTATACGTATTTCCCTTCCAAGTTTGGTGAGTCTAACACTAGGGCAATGGTCATGCAACCTAGCATTTCCTAAGTCTTTTGATACATAGAGTTCTCATACATACCAAGCATGTAAAACACCAAACAATGGATCACAAACAAGCCACAAACAATGTATAGAACAAGATCATCCAAAACATCACAAGTTCACCCCCAAGGTTCACCTGCATCCGGTGACCTTGGGGTTTAAGTGCTCATGTTCACTAAATACAACAATAAATGCATGGAAACAAACGACAAAGGCATGAGAAGGACTCCCTCAAAGGATGAAGGCCGGTGAAGTTCCAAAGACGCCACTCCAAGGGGTGGCTTCCCTAGCCTTCAACCTCCAAATGAAAGCCCTAGGATGAAGGATCTTCCCAAAACCTTGCTCTCCTTGCCAAATCCTTGCCTAGATCGCCCTCCAAGAGCTTCTTCTTCCTCAATTCGAAGGTGGTGGTGAGAGGCCCTAAGAAGAACTCCAAAACTCTCCTTCAAAACCCAAGTAGAGCCCCTTTAAATGATGAGTTCGGGCAAGCTCACGGGTGGCCTCACGGTCCATATACGGCCCGTGAAGGAGCCTGTAATACGGGCTGCAAGAAACCGCAAAGATGTGATTTTTGCACAGTAACTGCTACAGTAAATTGCTACAGTGAACTGCTCGCGGATGACCTCACGGCCGTGAGCTTGCCCGTGAGGATTCTTAGACTTAGAATTTTCTTCAAATCTTCGTGCTTCAGGCTGCTATAGTATTGTTACAGTGCCAGGGAACCCAAAACGACGATTTCGGTGTCAATTTCTTCTCAAATTGCGTCGTTGAGCTCACCTAGGCTTCTTTTGTACCTCAAACACAAAATAAACCAATTTAGACCTAAAAGTGCATCGATTCATCAACAGAATACGAGAAGCATGCGCAAGTGTATGTATAAAATACGTACATTTAGACATTTATCAAACATCCCCACACCTAAGCGTTTGCTTGTCCCCAAGCAAACAAACATGAAGAACAGGGGCAGGAAGATAAACGGCTAAATGTACGACCTCAAGCTCAAAAGTAAAGAACTCCACAGGCACGAATGGACAGAAATCAAGAAGTGAGCTGATCAATGACTAGTCAAGTAATACTAGTTCCATTTCTCCTAGAGTGCCCCGTGAGTGTGTGCTAACTTCCACCTTGACCTCCACACCCTGGATTACCCCAGGATGACCATTCACCCCACCTATAATGAAAGTGACATTAGAATGCTAAAAACATCCTCAATACTCAGATAAAAGTCTTTCGGTTCCTAGATAAAACTTTAGCTCAAAAGTGACTATGCAGTACACTCCAGGGGATCAAGACATTTTATTACTCTCACATACGCACAAACTTTTCTGAGTCCGACTAACGTAGACTGCACAAAAATCTTTCAGACGGATGCACATGCTGGCCAGGCACAAGAGCCACCCATCCTACTTGATTACAGTCAACATAGACGCATTCATGCTGTACTAGCAGAGGAATACTGTCATAGACTCCTCTTTTTTTTTTTTTTTTTTTTTACATGTATAGACTATCTTTCAGATCCCCTGGCTAAACCCACTACAATAGTTCACAAAAAGCTAAAGAAAACAATAAAGGAACACAAAAGCTCTTAAAAGAGTATTGAAAATAGAATTTAACAAATTAATGCCAAAATCATTACAATGGGTTGGTAGGAGTGTACAAGGCGGAAGTAATCGTGTACAGGCATAGGGGGCGCTAAAGGTGTAATAGAACTACATTCAAGCGCATGTAACAGTGCAGCTCACAACTATCATTCTACCAAGCCAGGAAATTCTAAACATGTGAATCATAGCTATCATAGGTAATCAAAGCATGCACAAAATACAAGTATACTCCAAAAATCCATCCCCACACCTAAAGCTGTACATTGTCCCCAATGTACATAAGTCAGCAGAACAGGGTGGGACAAACATTTTAAGCACAAGTAAATGGAGTAAAAGAAACTTCCCCAACAACTGATGAAGAATGGCATGTGGTCCTCAATGTTGGTGGGGTGAAAGAATACTGAGGGCGCGGAGTGTGAAACTCAGTAACAATTCTCCTGAAAGCACAAGAAGTATAGATCACAACTCCAGAAATGAAAAATACAAAAGAGAGCAAAATGACAAAAGTCTCAAAACAACCATGAAACATTTAGCAGGGCGAAGCCCTAGCTAACTCAAAAGTACAGAGTACAACATGAAAAAGAAAATGCAGTGGAAACAAAGTATCATAGCAAGCATGCAACGCGAGTCAGGGGCCAGAAGGGAATGACGGAGCTGCACAAGTGGTGGTCGCCGAGGTGGTGCCGACTGATGATGACGAACTGTGCAGGATCGCTAAAATGTCGGCGGTAGCGGTCTCAAGGCGGCTCACCGAAGCAGTCAGCATCTGCAGCTGCTCGCAGACCTCTGCTCAGAACGTGTCAAACCTCTCCTCCAATGAATGCTGAGGTGCCCGGGGTGCAGCAACATCGTCCGACTCAGACTCTGATCGAGACTCAGACTCGGTGTCATGAGATGGGCCGGGGTCTGACTGGCGTCGTACTACCCTGTGTGTAGTGCCCCGCCGCTCAACCATACCAATACATACCAAAGTCTGCATGCTGAGTGGGACGACTGCACCCACAACTGTCATGCCCTGGGTTCTGATAAGTGCTTGTGTTATAGTATCGCGAAGTGCTATTATCTTACATTAAGCATACCTTTTATCAGGTTTTATCACTAAATGTGTACATTTGTGTTCTCTTGTGCATTGAAGGTATTGTGGAGCCTAATTGGAGAAGAAGAATGAAATTAGGTCGCGTTCGCCAATGTTGGGATGTTCTCGGACCAAGCAAGGAATGAAGCACGTATTTGGACTTGTGGATGTGTGCCAACCTCCTTTGGAGAGGCACAAAGGCAGTCACATTCACAACAAGTCCAATCCGTGTTACTTAGGAGAATTTCGCGAAAGAAGAAGACTTGAAGCAATCGGCGCGACCTACCGTTGCTTGTGTGCCCAAGTAATGGCCTCGATGAAGAACAATGAACCCGGGAGGTGTTTCGGCAAGTTACAATCCTGTTCAGCTGAAGATTAGAGTTCCAGAGAAGTCACACGGGCGTGTGGAAATTCCACACGACCGTGTGAACCAGTTTCCAGCCAGACAGAGAAGTCACACGGGCGTGTAGAAATTCCACACGGCCGTGTGTTTGTGCAATTTCAGCCATCCAGTGAAGACACACGGGCGTGTGGAAATTCCACACGGCCGTGTGAAATTAATTTTTCAGCCGAGACAGAAGCTTCACACGGGCGTGTGGAAATCCCACACGGCCGTGTGAAGCCCCCGATAAGTCTAATTTTAAAGCCGCGATTCAACAATATAAAAGGGGATTTTTGCAACCTTTTGAGGTATCTTTCGACCTATCTTTTCCCCAACATTCTGGAGTGCGGCTAGGGTTTCGGAGAGGATTTCGTGGAGGTTCCAGCGCGTCATCGGCATCGATTTCGAGGTTCGACGTTTGCACAAGACCACGGCCACACCAATTCGAGGGGGTTTTTCATTGATGTCTATGTTTTATGGTTTATTTCTCACATTGATGAACATGTATAGCTCTATGAGGAGCTAAACCCCTCGTGGGGTATGCGGACTTGTAAACTTTAGGGTTTCTTATGTTTCTTTGACATTGATTATTATGCTTTCCATCGTTGATGAATAAAATTGAGTTTTTAATCTTGATTATCCTTTGATATTGTTTTCCCTTAAACGTGACATTAGGGTTGAGAGCAATCTAGGCTTTCCTTTGGAGGTGTGACAACTCCTATAGGATTAGACTACTCAAGATTAAAGAGGGTTGAGAGGGAGAGTTGTGAGGTAGCAATGTACCCCCTTCCCCTTCGATGTGATTTCTCCCTACCTCCGATTCCTTGATTTAATAGCGGTCGAAATAGAGTGAAGCAATAGGTAGATAAACTCCCCTAGGGCTTAGTTACGCATGTAATAGAGTGGAGGGTTGTAGTGAATCCTATTTGCTGGGGCTCAATCTAGACTAGGGTTCTTCCAGCTGGACCAAAGGGTTAGAATTACGTATAGGAACAGGTTTAATCACTAGGAATCCCTAGAGCATAATGCAACTCCACATAGTGTGAGGTTTAGGCAGATGGACTCCCCTGGGGCTTAGTCATTTAGGTGACAGAGTGAAGGGTGTTGTGAATCCTAACACCGGAGCATAGTGTTGGAGTTAGTCATGGTTGTCCTTAGGTTTGGGACCGTGAGTCTTAGGATATCCTCGACTCAATTGACATCAATAGGAGAGTATAATATCATAGTCTTGCACTTGAAACATAGACCCTAGAGGTAGCTTGTCCGGATACCCCCCCTTTTATTCATTGTTAGTCCTTCTCGATTTTCCTACTTGCACTTCTTTCTTCCATCTCCCTATTTAGTTTATTGCTTTGCATTATTTTCACTCATCAATCTTATTATCGATCTCCGTATTTCGCATAGCTAAATTAATGAAACCTTATATTCTATCTCCCTATTCCCTGTGGATTCGACTACCTTCTCACCAAGGTAAATTTATTACTTCGACAAACCCGTGCACTTGTGGGATACACGCAAGGGGTCGTGTCAGGTTCCCTCAAGAAGATCCATACCCTTGATCATGCGTGTGATGTAGGGCCCAGCGTAAATGTATCCCAGGCGGACAAACTTGCCTTGGTGGGCAAAAACATCGGCGAACAAATGACCCATGTGGAGGGGGTACCGCTGTATAATGCTATACAGCATCAATAAGTCCGTGCGCGATACTACCCCGGTAGAATCCAGTCGGCCCCCAATGCTCCTAGTCAGTAAGGCGTGAATGTATCTGTGAGCGGGGTCTTTCAACTGGGAAGCTTTCTTGGTGCGTGATCGGTGAGCAATGGTATTCCAATATGTAGCATTGGTCACGGGGTAAGGGAAGTCCCTCCGTAATTCCTTGAATTCCGGCCTTTAGGTGAATGCTTCGGTGTAAAATCCCATGTAAATGTCCAATTGGTCTTGAGTGATCCTGTGGCTCTTCCCAAAGGCACGGAATGACACATATCCGGGTTGGTGAGAGAAAGGGTTGAAGTGATAGATTTCAAAGGTGCTTAACACTTCAAGAGTCAACTCCTTGTATGTGGGTTCGTCAATGGAGAACAATGTATCCCAACCGTCGTGTGTGATGAGTTCCAATATTATTTCATCCAAACCCAGGGTTTTGAGGACATCCCAATCAATTTTCTTTATCGTCCCAAAGTTCTTACGCGAAAGAAGCGCAAAACGATTCTTGTGTTCTTCCTTCTTAAACTTGGGTTGTTCATGAAGCGGAGGAGGGTCATTTCGGGCTCTCTTGTAAGCAACCTTCTTGGTTCTCATCCTACAAAGTGAATGGAAGCTCAATTAGACAAGTTACAAGCAACAAAAATCTTGAAAAATGAAAGAATCATGAAAATTTCTCAGTGCTACAGTAATTCCGAAAAAAATTTTCAAGAACTTTGTTTGAAAACTTGAAGATCTCAAAATACAACCATTCCAAAACATTGATACAAGCTTGTAGAAGCCAAGGAGAGAACAAACCATGAGAAAATAAGCCCCAACAACCATAGCAACATCAAGATCATGAGAACAAAAATTCACCTTAAAACCTAGGGTTTTTGAAGTAAAACTTGAGTTGAATCCGGCCAAAAGAGTGGTTATTCTTCAAATCTTAAGCACCAAATGTTTTTAGAGGAGAGTGAGAGCAATTTAAAGCAAGAAAAATGGAAGAAAATGGAGGAGAAATGAGAGAGAAGTGAGAGTGTTAAGTGGAGAGGATGATGAATAGAAGGAATGGCCAAATGAAGCCAATTTAATCAAGTCCCGAAAAGCCTCACGAGTGAGCTCACGCGCGTGAGCTCACCCGTGAGAGCTCTCGGTTTGCCTCACGGCCAACCTCACGGCCGTGAGCTTGGCCGTGAGGGCTCTCGGTTTGGCTCACGGCCAAGCTCACGCCCGTGAGCTTGGCTGTGAGAGCCCTCTGTTTTGCTTGCGGGCAAGCTCACGGTCGTGAGCTTGCCCGCAAGGGTTCTTTCCCTTGCTTAAGGGCACAATCATGTACAAAACTTAGCTCTCAACTCGATTTAGCAAAGAAGAACACTCCTCTAAAGCTTAAAACCACTCAAAGAAAGGCCGAATAAGGCATGAAAGCAATCAAAACATGAATCTCATGAAAACTAATCATTAAACAATTCACAACAACATACAAGCATGCAACCATGAATTAGACAAAATGATGAGCGATAAGAGCACACAAGAACAAACCCTAGGGTGCTAATATGCTAACACACAACAAAAATACGAAAAAGAGAAACACAAATACTCAAAACAACAAAAGAATAAAATTGCAATGAAATTAAACTTGGGTTGCCTCCCAAGAAGCGCTTGGTTAACGTCGTTAGCTTGACGTGTGTTACCTCAACAATCATGGTGGGACAAAAGGAGGGAATTTACCTCCAACCTTTGATGATGTATTGTTACCCGAAAAGTTCATGCAGAGGCATGAAAAAATTCTGAACTTCCCTTGGTTCACCATGAGTATGTCCTCTACTTCCTCGGGTGATACCGTTGAAACCTTTGCAACCTTCTTTGATTCCTTTGTTTTTCTCCACACCTTTTTTGTGGGTTTCTTCTCCTTGTTATGTAGTGGGGGGTCAAACACCACTTGAGTAGATTGTCGCAATGGTGGAGGGGGGGCATCAAATTCTTCTATCTTTTCCTCCTCTAGCTCATCCAAAATTTCATCAAGTGGGTTCAGAGCGAAAGTTTCCTGCACACAATCAGAAATAATTGCATCAGTTATATCCATGAAATAAAGACTATCATCATGGTCAAGTGTGTGCCGCATTGCAGCAGGAAGGGTGAGAACCACTTGTTCATCACCAACTCTTAATGTCATCTTTCCACCCTTGACATCAATCAATGCTCCGGAAGTGTTTAGGAATGGACGGCCGAGAATGATGGGGACCTCAACATCATCATCCACATCTAAAATCACAAAATCCACAGGAATGATGAGTTTGTCAACCCTCACAAGGACATCTTCAACAATACCCCTTGGTCTCCGCAAAGAACGATCGGCAAGTTGTAGAGTCATTCGTGTAGGCCTTAGATCTTCCAGTCCCAATTTCAAAAACAACTTGTAAGGCATCACATTAATACTCGCACCCGAGTCGGCCAAAGCACTCTCTTGTATTCCTTCACCAAGGGTGCAAGGGATGATGAAACTGCCGGGATCATTGAGTTTCTTGGGCAACTTCTTTTGAATTAAAGCGGAGCAATTCCCCGATAGTGTCACCGAGTCCACCTCTTCTAGTTTTCTTTTGTTTGTGATGAGGTCTTTCATGAACTTGGCATACTTGGGCATTTGTGAGAGGGCCTCAACCAAAGGAATGTTAATGTGGAGTTGCTTGAATATATTAAAAAATCTTTTAAATTGAGCATCCTCCTTGTCTTTTTTCAACCCTGTTGGGTAAGGTATCACGGGCTTGTACTCGTTCACCTTTGGGGCCGGGGATTCGTGGACATCATCACTACATTTCCCCTTATCATCCTTGCATTCTCCCATGTTCAAATGAGGGTCTTCCAGATCGGTTACCCTATCATTAGAAGCACTTGGGCTCGTCTCGGCCCTTGCTTCCAATTGCTTTCCGCTCCTTAGTGTAACAGCCTTCAGGTGTTCCCTCGGGTTGCTTTCAGTGTTGCTTGGTAAGCTACCCGAAGGACGATCAGAATGCACTCGAGCAAGCTGTCCCACTTGGTTCTCAAGAGATTACATAGATGCCTGAACATTCCTCAACACAGTGCCGAACTCATCCATTCTTTTCTCAATACCCTGAAACCGTGTCTCGGTATTAATCATAAATTTGGCCAAAACATCTTCCGTGGTATACTTTCTTTCTTGTTGTGGTGCTGCTGGGTAATGGCTTGCTTGAGGTGGAGGGGGCCTCTGTTGAACTTGGCCTTGACCCCAGGGCATGTTCAGGGGGTTCCTCCAACCTTGATTGTATGTGTTACCATATTGATTTCCCGGCCCTCTAGGTCCATGATAAGTGCTCGTGTTATAGTAATGCGAAGTGTTATTATCTTGCAATGGGCATTAATTTAATCAGATTTTATCACTAAAAAGTGTGCATTTGTTTACTTTTGTGCATTGAAGGGTTGTGGAGAAGATCTAGAGAAAAAGAAGGAAGAATAGGTTATGTTCACCGTTGTTGAGGAGTTCTCGGACCAAGCAAGGAACAAGGCACGAGTCTAGACTTGTGGGTGTGTGCCAACCTCCATTGGAGGGGCACAAGGGCAATCACACTCACAAAAGTCTATAACTCGTGTAGTATTGGAGAACTTCGCCAATGAAGAGAAATGAAGTAATCGACATAATCTTCCATTGATTGTGTGCCCAATTCAACGGCCTCGATGAAGAACGATCGATTCGGGAGTATTTCGGAGAAGTACTGTAGCAGGCACTGTAAAAAATAATGTAGATAAATACTGTAGCAGATACTGTTCACATTCTGCCGAAATTCAGAATTCCAGAGAGTTCACACGGGCGTGTGGAAATTCCACACGGCCGTGACTGTAGCAGGAATATTGTAGCAGAAACACTATAGCAGAAACACTGTTCACAGGTGCCGAGAAATCACGATTCCAGAATTTCCACACGGCCGTGTGGAATTAACACACGGGCGTGTGGAATTTCTGGATTTTCACAGAAGTCCGATTTTAGCCCGAATTCAGCCCGACTTCCGCCTATAAATAGCCCGTTTTCATATCTATTTGGAAACCCTCCCCTTCTATCACTTGGAGATCTTTTGGGAGGCTTTCGGCTAGGGTTTTGAGAGGTTCTTGGAGGTCTTTGGAGGTGATTAAACGGCATCGACATTGACATCCTTTGGAAGAAAGCTATTGGGGAAGCTCTCATCGGCATTGATTTGGTGAGGTGTGCCATAGGCTTGACAAGGGATTCGTTGGAGAAGACACGCGACTACACAAGACCATCGATACGATCTACAAGGGGGTTTTCTTTATGGTTTTCATGCATATTTTCTTAAATTCTTTATTGATTTTGTATTGCTCCATGGAGAGCTAAACCCTAGTGGGTATTCGGACTTGTAAACCCTAGGATGATATTGTTTCTATGACTTTTATTATGCTTTCTTAATTTGATGTTCTTTTATTGAGTTTCAATCTTGATTTTATCTTGTTATTGTTTTCCATTAGATGTGACACTAGGGTTGAGAATCTATTAAGTTATCCTTTGAGGGTGTGACAACCTCTATAGGGTTAGACTCCTTAAGATTGAAGAGGGTTGAGAGGGAGAGTTGTGAGGTAGCGATGTACCCCTTTCGCTTCCGTTGTGATTTCTCCCTACCTCCGATTCCTTGATTCATTAGAGGTCGAAATAGAGTGAAGTGCTAGGTAGACAAACTCCCCCAAGGTTTTGGGGTGATGTGAATCCTATACACTGGGGCTTAATTTAGACTAGGGTTCTTACACCTGGACCAAAGGGTTAGAACTACTACACATAGGAACAGGTTTTATCACTAGGAATCCCTAGAGCTTAAAGCAACTCCAGAGGATATACTCCCCTGGGGCTTAGTTGAGCAATCAACAGAGTGAAGGGTTGACGTGAATCCTAATGCCGGGACATAGTGTTGCGGTTAGTCACGGTGGACCTTAGGTTTGGGACCGTGTGTTTAAGGATATCCTCGACTTAATAGGCATCAATTGTAGAGCATAATACAATTTTTGCACTAGAAGCATTAGTCCTAGGTGGAACTTTGTCCGGGTACCCAATCGTTATATCGATTACCTCTCCTACCCTCATTATTCTTCTTGCACTCTTTTATTTTCTTTTATATCTATACATACATACTTTTCTCGTCATCGATTCCCATCCTAGCTAAATAGCGATAACACTTGTTTCTGAACACTATTCCCTGTGGATACGACTACCCACTCACCAGGGTATTTTATTACTTCGACAAGGCCGTGCACTTGCGGTACACACGCAAAAGGTCGTGTCAGTCCACCTCCAACATAATCAACAGACTCCACAGGTGTAGAAGGGGCAATGAATATAGGACACTGTGACGTTGCATGCCCTGCTCCACATGTGTCGCAAGACATCACGGCCTTAGGGGTAGAATTGGACCCCAACATCAGTTGCTCAACTTTCTGTGCCAATGAACTGACCAAGGCATTGTTGTCTGAGAGATTCTTTGTCAAGGCCTCAACCTTAGCCGTCAATGCTGTGTTTTCATTCACTTCATAAAGCCCTGCAGCCTTTGGTGCCTTTTGCCTAGTACTCCAGTGGCATTCATTACTGGCCATGTTTTCAATCAAAGCTTCAGCTTCTTCAGGTAGTTTGCTACTCAAGGATCCACCTGCTGCGGCATCAATCAGTTGCCTTGTTGAATAATTCAGTCCATTGCAGAACATTTGCACTCTAATCCAAGACTGAAATCCTTGGTGAGGGCACTTGCGCAACAAGTCTTTAAACCTTTCATGTGCTTCAAAGAGTGTCTCCAAATCTCCCTGCCTGAAGGATGATATTTCTTGCTAGGAGGAAAGTATCGGGCCAAGAATTTTTCCACCATATCCTTCCAAGTAGTGATGGAGCCGGGAGCCAAGGATGTGAGCCACCTATAAGCTGCTCCCCTTAAACTGAATGGAAAAAGTCTTAGCCGAATAGCATCATCAGAGACCGAGTTTATCTTGAAGGTTGAACATATTTGCAAGAAGCGAGATAGATGAGCGTGCGGGTCCTTATCTGCCAACCCGTCAAACTGAACCGAGTTCTGAATCATTCCAATCATGCTCGCCTTGATTTCAAAATTGTTAGCCGGAACCGCCGGTGCCTGAACACTGAATTCTTCACCGGTGAATTGAGGCCGCTCATAATCAGACAGGGTCCTCCTTGGTTCGGCCATAACGGTAGGTTCACTTGATTCCACAACAAACTCTTGTTCTCGTTGTCTTGAACTCTCACCCAACTCTCTCAACCTTTGATGCAAAGTTCTCTCTACTTCGTTGTCGGGTTCAACTAGGTTTGCTTGACTCGAACGTGTCATAAAATAGGTACCTTGCAAAACCGGAGTCAAGAATTAGCAATCGACGAGAGGTAAAAAAAATAGAAATGCAAAACGATAGATAATGGAATATATACAAAAGATGATAAATGCAAAACAAGAAAATGATCAAATCAACATGCGCAAAGTTTTCCGGATATTTCTCGTGAATCCCCGGCAACGGCGCCAAAAACTTGATGAGTGTTATCCCGCAAGTGCACGGGTCGTCAAGTAATACCCTATGCGTGACACAGGGGTCGTATTCCTTGGGGCCCGAGAAGCTACCCTTACTTCCTTATTACAATATTGTTTGACCGATACGATTCAAAAGAGTGAATATGATGCAAAGAAGTTAAAGAAGTAAATAATCAAAGCAAACATACGAGGGCAAGATACGGGGTAGAAATAGGGCTAGGAGTGGTCACGGATGAGGATTCCCTTAGGGGCTACTAAAGTGAGTAGGAAGGCTTGGACTAACATGCAAGTGGCTAATTGGACCGAGAAAACCCTAGACTAGGTCAACCCGATGGTCACGGAAGTCGACCCCTAATCCGGTACGGGTAATGGATACAGTACGTATACCGCCCAAGATTTCCCCTACGATTGCAAAGGGTGAAGTGGTTTTCTCAAACTAGGGTTACAATACAAAAGAGTACTCAACCCTAGGAGTGGAGGGGTACAAATACCCGATGGTCACGGCGTATTTATATGTATTTCCCTTCCAAGTTTGGTGAGTCTAACACTAGGGCAATGGTCATGCAACCTAGCATTTCCTAAGTCTTTTGATACATAGAGTTCTCATACATACCAAGCATGTAAAACACCAAACAATGGATCACAAACAAGCCACAAACAATGTATAGAACAAGATCATCCAAAACATCACAAGTTCACCCCCAAGGTTCACCTACATCCGGTGACCTTGGGGTTTAAGTGCTCATGTTCACTAAATACAACAATAAATGCATGGAAACAAACGACAAAGGCATGAGAAGGACTCCCTCAAAGGATGAAGGCCGGTGAAGTTCCAAAGACGCCACTCCAAGGGGTGGCTTCCCTAGTCTTCAACCTCCAAATGAAAGCCCTAGGATGAAGGATCTTCCCAAAACCTTGCTCTCCTTGCCAAATCCTTGCCTAGATCGCCCTCCAAGAGCTTCTTCTTCCTCAATTCGAAGGTGGTGGTGAGAGGCCCTAAGAAGAACTCCAAAACTCTCCTTCAAAACACAAGTAGAGCCCCTTTAAATGATGAGTTCGGGCAAGCTCACGGGTGGCCTCACGGTCCATATACGGCCCGTGAGGGAGCCTGTAATACGGGCTGCAAGAACCCGCAAAGATGTGATTTTTGCAAAGTAACTGCTACAGTAAATTGCTACAGTGAAATGCTCGCGGATGACCTCACGGCCGTGAGCTTGCCCGTGAGGATTCCCAGACTTAGAATTTTCTTCAAATCTTCGTGCTTCAGGCTGCTACAGTATTGCTGCAGTGCCAGGATTCCCAAACTTCACTTAGCTTAATGTACCTGGACTTACCTCATTGGGGTTCATGAATAAAAGTTACCCTCTTCCTTGTGACTCGAAAGCATGCTTGACATAATTTTTGTAGTTTAGAGGGGGAGTTATCGAGATTCTTAACACACAAGAGCGAAACATCCTTACTCCTTGGATGCTCCTCCCCATTTATGTTGAGGCTCTTCTAATGAAGAATCCTCGATCTCCTCATGTTCTGGATCACCCTCTTCATGACTCCCGTGGTCAGCTTTACTTCCTCCACGAGACCAAATTATAGAACATCTTCAATCTCCATGTCTTGGTCTGGCCACCCTGTATATGGGTGCGGATTCATCATTTCCTACACATATTCATCGATTAGTTCATCAGTAGTGTCAAGATAATAAAGAGTATCATCAAAGTCTAAAGAATGTCTCAACCTGTTGTTTGGTGACTGGATTGTTTGGTGACTGGATTCAACCTGTTGTAGAAAGTATGAATGATCATCAATTCGGAAAATCCATATTGTAGGCACTTCCACCGGAACTCCTTGAACCTATCCAATATCTCAAATAGAGACTCCATTTCCATTTGTACGAAGGAAGAGATCTCATTCCGAAGCATTGCTGATTTTTCGGGAGGAAAATATCGGGCCAAGAATGCTTCTACTATCTCCTCCCATGTGGTGATTGATGCTCTAGGCAATGAGTGCAACCATTGCTTTGCTTTTTCCCTTCAAGGAAAATGGGAAAGCTCTCAATCTGATGGTATCATCCGTTACTCCATTGATTTTTAGCATACCACACACTTAAAAGAAGTTCTCTATGTGGTTGTTGGGATCTTCATCGGCCAAACCATTAAAGTGTGCGGACTGCTGTAGCATTTGGATGAATGCCGGCTTTAGCACAAAATTCTGAGCTGTAATTAGGGGCCTCACAATGCTTGATTGTGTCCCCAAAACTGCTGGTCTAGCAAAATCAGTTAGAGTCCTCTTTTGTTCATGCTATTCTGCCACTACTTTTGACCTTTCTGTATCTATATCAGCTTGATTGGACTGTTCTTGCACAGGTTCTTTCCTTTTTTGATATGTTTTTCTTCCAATATCAGGGTCTTCTTCAACTAGAATCGAAGGGTGACAGGGGCCTGAAAGTATACCGTTTATCGCAGTAATAAAGTACCATGGTGAGAGGGTAGTTGACAGGGGCTCTTAAGTGCACGGGTTGTCGAAGTAATAAAATACCCTGGTGAGTGGGTAGTTGTATTCACAGGGAATAGGGATTTAAGACACAAGAATTCACTATTTAGCTATGTGGTGTATGATGAGTGTGAAGAGAATCAATGAGAGAGTGTAAAAACTAATTTTAAAGAAACAAGAAACAAAAAAGAAGTATGGAAGGTAAGAGAGTGCAAGTCAGAGTAAATAGAGAAGGACAATCAATGGATAAAGTTGGGTACCGGACAAACTACCCCTAGGACTTATGCTTCTAGTACAAGACAATGCTATTATACTCTTCAATTGGTGATTAATGAGTCAAGGATATCATTAAACACACGATCCCAAACCTAAGGTCAACTGTGACTAACCCCAACACTATGCCCCGGCATTAGGTTTCACTATGACCCTTGACTCTTGTTGACTTGTCAACTAAGCCCTCGGTGAGTTTATTTTCCTACGCCTTACATAATGTTGGATTGTTTTAAGTTCTAGGGATTCCTAGTAATAAACCCTATTCCTATGTATAGCTCTAACCCTTTGGTCCAGGTCAAAGAACACTAGTCTAAATTAAGACCCAGCACTAGGGTTCACTTCAACCCTTCACTCTGTTGCTTGCGCAACTGACACGACCTTTTGCGTGTGTACCGCAAGTGCACGGCCTTGTCGAAGTAATAAAATACAATGGTGAGTGGGTAGTCGTATCCACAGGGAATAGTGTTTAGAAACAAGTGTTATCGCTATTTAGCTAGGATGGGAATCGATGACGAGAAAAGTATGTATGTATAGATATAAAAGAAAATAAAAGAGTGCAAGAAGAATAATGAGGGTAGGAGAGGTAATCGATATAACGATGGGGTACCAGGACAAAGCTCCCCGTAGGACTAATGCTTCTAGTGCAAAACTTGTATTATGCTCTACAATTGATGCCTATTGAGTCGAGGATATCCTTAAACACACGGTCCCAAACCTAAGGTCAACCGTGACTAACCCCAACACTATGTCCCGGCATTAGGATTCACGCCAACCCTTCACTCTGTTGATTGCTCAACTAAGCCCCAGGGGAGTATATCTACCTGAGCCTATCACTACGTGGAGTTGCTTTAAGCTCTAGGGATTCCTAGTGATAAAACCTGTTCCTATGTGTAGTAGTTCTAACCCTTTGGTCCAGGTGGAAGAACCCTAGTCTAAATTAAGCCCCAGTGCATAGGATTCACATCACCCCAAAACCTTGGGGGAGTTTGTCTACCTAGCACTTCACTCTATTTCGACCTCTAATGAATCAAGGAATCGGAGGTAGGGAGAAATCACAACGGAAGGGAAAGGGGTACGTCGCTACCTCACAACTCTCCCTCTCAACCCTCTTCAATCTTAAGGAGTCTAACCCTATAGAGGTTGTCACACCCTTAAAGGATAACTTAATAGATTCTCAACCCTAGTGTCACATCTAAGGGAAAACAATAACAAGATAAAATCAAGATTGAAACTCAATAAAAGAACATCAAATTAAGAAAGCATAATAAAAGTCATAGAAACAATATCATCCTCGGGTTTACAAGTCCGAATATCCACTAGGGTTTAGCTCTCCATGGAGCAATACAAAATCAATAAAGAATTTAAGAAAATATGCATGAAAACCATAAAGAAAACCCCTTGTAGATCGTATCGATGGTCTTGTGTAGTCGCGTGTCTTCTCCAACGAATCCCTTGTCAAGCCTAGGGCACACCTCGCCAAATCAATGCCGATGAGAGCTTCCCCAATAGCTTTCTTCCAAAGGATGTCGATGTCGATACCGTTTAATCACCTCCAAAGACCTCCAAGAACCTCACCAAACCCTAGCCGAAAGCCCCCCAAAAGATATCCCAGTGATAGAAGGGGAGGTCCCCCAAATAGATATTAAAACGGGCAATTTATAGGCTGAAGTCGGGCTGAAATCGGACTTCTGTGAAAATCCAGAAATTCCACACGCCCGTGTGTTAATTCCACACGGCCGTGTGGAAATTCTGGAATCGTGATTTTTCGGCACCTGTGAACAGTGTGGAATTTCCACACGCCCGTGTGAACTCTCTGGAATTCTGAATTTCGGCAGAATGTGAACAGTATTTATCTACAGTAGCTGCTACAGTATTTCTCCGAAATACTCCCGAATCGATCGTTCTTCATCGAGGCCGTTGAATTGGGCACACAATCAACGGTAGATTATGTCGATTACTTCATTTCTCTTCATTGGCGAAGTTCTCCAATGCTACACGAGTTATAGACTTTTGTGAGTGTGACTGCCCTTGTGCCCCTCCAATGGAGGTTGGCACACACCCACAAGTCTAGACTCGTGCCTTGTTCCTTGCTTGGTCCGAGAACTCCTCAACAACAGCGAACATAACCTATTCTTCCTTCTTTTTCTCTAGATCTTCTCCACAACCCTTCAATGCACAAAAGTAAACAAATGCACACTTTTTAGTGATAAAATCTGATTAAATTAATGCCCATTGCAAGATAATAACACTTTGCATTACTATAACACGAGCACTTATCAAATCCCCCCACACTTAAGCTTTTGCTTGTCCTCAAGCAAAATAGAACGTGAAAGTACTTGGGAAGAACAATTGAAAGTGCTCGGCCTTAGGTTCACCAAAAGTATGCAAAAGAAGCATTCTACAAGTAAGGGGAAATCAAAACATTGCATAAAGTTATCATTGCTCTAGCTAAAAACTCGAATCAAAAAGGAAGAAAAACTCGAAAATGTGTAGTGTGTGTGAACTCACTCAAGACAACCAACGAGTACTCCTCAAACTTTTGTTAACAAGGATTTATTTATATACAAAAACAAAAAAAATAGTGGTGGAAGTAGTAGCTTCACACATCCTTGAAGGTAGCCCTTTCCTAGGCGGCCGCCAAAGGTGGCTTTCACTCTTTCGAGGAGGTAGCTCTTTCTACCGGGGTAGTAGCTTTCACGCATCCCATGAGATAGCTCTTTCTCTCATTAGGGCATAACTTGTATCCGACTTATGAGAGTAGGTGCATACTTCATAGGCGGTATCTCTTGCCACCCCAAATGCATAATTAAAACAAAGCTAATATTTACAAACTCATATATTTTTTCTCTTTTTCTCTTTTCATTTTTCCACTTTTTTTTTTCATTTTCATCTTTTTTTTTTTCATTTTCATATTTTTCTCTCCTTATATATGCATTTTCCAAAGTAAAACTAAGAACAACGATAAACTTGTCCTTAAAAACTTCAAGATTGAGTTTCCAAAAGATTCCAAGAGTAAGTTGTGCAATATAAGATAATCGAGCAAAAAATTCCCTAAAATTCAAGTAGAAACTAGAGCATGATAGGATACAATGTTATGTATTCTCCTAAACTATAAGAATACACCGTTGCAACTAAGGTGAACCGCCATAGGCTACATGAGCATAAGCAATTGAACGCACAAGTAAAGGTGTGTGCAATGTGAACTCCCCCCCACACTTAAGATGTACATTGTCCTCAATGTACGCATGCAAGCACAATAAGAAGTATAACAATCAAAACATAATGTGTGAAGGTGGGCAATTGAAACAATACTCCCCTGAACTCCTAGTGGTACGTTTGATGGAGCTATGTTCATTGAGGGTTGAGTCTCAACTGGTTGTAAAGGACACACGGTCCCATGACCGTGCCTATAACTAGTACTCAAATTCCTTGCATCCAAGACCATCTGCACGTACACAAGGGGGTTCAGTGAAGCTCAATAAAAGTAAAATAAAACAAAAGAAAAATAAAGCTAAAAACACCTCAAGCGTCGGTGTCGTCCGTTCTTCGATCTGCGGTGCTGCTGTCGGTGCTGATACTGGTGGATCTGGTGCTGAAAAAGAAAAGATTGACGAAGAAGAGGAGAAAATATGCTTACCGACGAAGTGAAAATAAAAAACTTTGAATATGGTCGGAAAACAACTTAAAAACTCCTTAAATGGAAAAAGAGATGGTTGGGAAGATGGGAGGAAACATCCCTTGAGTGTGGAGGCATTTAGATTTGAAAAGGCAAAAATAGATTTTAAAAGAAATCACAGCCTTTTTATGTTCTGCGCATCCACACAGCCGTGTGGAAATTCCACACGGCCGTGTGCCTTCACTGGTAGGGTTCACAGGGGCAGTCACACCCCCCTGTGTTTCCTCTGTTTGTTTCTCAGAACATCCACACGGCCGTGTGGAAATTCCACACGGCCGTGTGCCCAACCTGGCCAACACAAGGCCAGCCACAGGGGCACCCACACGCCCCTGTGGCCTCTCTGGATATCCCGAAAAACTCTAAGTGTTCCACACGGCCGTGTGAAACATCCACACGGCCGTGTGCCTTTCACGAGCTATCTCACAGGGGTTGCCACACGCTCCTGTGTTTTCTCGGGATGTAAGGGAAGTTTCTGCAAAATTTCACACGGCCGTGTGAACTTGCCACACGGCCGTGTGCCTTAACACATGGGCACTCACAGGGGCACTCACACGCCCCTGTGGACTCTCTGGGCTGAGAGTTGATGTTCTGCAGAATTTCACACGGCCGTGTGGAAATTCCACACGGCCGTGTGCCCTTCACTGGGTCGCTCACAGGGGCAGCTACACGGCCCCTGTGATGCTCGAGAAGAGCTCGGAGATGGTTCATACGGCCGTGTGGAAATTCCACACGGCTGTGTGTTTTCTCTGGATGACTTAGAAAAATCACAGGCTCTGCAGAAAATTTCAGAAACACATTCATAGCACTTAGAGCCTGTATAAACGATAAAAACACGACCAGAGATCTATGAAAACACACTCAAATGACCCAAAACTTCGACAATCACAATTAGGCACACTAAAACACCAATAATCCATGAGAAAATCACAGCACATGCATAATAAAATCAAAACACCGAAACTAGGCAATTATTCATACTAAAACTAAACTAAGCCTAGAAAAGCATTAAAAACTTGGGTTGCCTCCCAAGAAGCGCTTGTTTAACGTCACTGAGCTTGACGTACCTCTTTCTTACCTCAAGGCGGCTTGAAAAGAGTGTGTTCCTCCCGACTAGCATTTGCGTAGCTACTTCCTTTGAACAAAAAATCTAGTTGCGCGGGTGGAGAATTCGTTGGAAGATCCAACCATCTTACTTTCGGCCTCCAAGGGAACAATTTGGGTTGGGAATTGTCCAAGCTTAGCATAGGTGGGTCATTGGATGGTTTAAATATCCTCCCCACATCTTTTTCCCTTCCCAAAATCTCTTTCTTGCTTCTTATGAGTTGATCAATCCCAAAGAGAGATGCTTGCTCCATTACCTTAGGGTTTGCTTCTTCTTGTGTATTTTCATCTTGAAGAGAACATGACACTAGCAAATCCCCTTGAAAATTTCCTTGCTCATGAGCACCATCTTCATTCAAGCAATCCCAATTCTCCAAATGATCTTCTTTTTTTTTTCTCTTCAATTTCTACAACATCGTACTCAGTTTGCCCCATTTCTTCATTATCGTTCACTACCACATCATCTGTACAAGGAGTTTGCGTTGCTTGCTCTAACACTTCATGTTCCTTGGAGAGTGTGTCAAGTATCCATCTTGATAGATTCTCAAGGTTGTTATAGGAGGCTTCATGACACTTTCTCATGGCTTCCATACTTTGGCAAGAGGCATAGGATGCTTTAATGAAGTTATCTATAGCTTTTTTCCATTGAGGTGCATCCTCTTCAAGTACCTCATCCTTTTGAAATTTCTCTTGAAGTGCTTCCCAATGTTGTCCATCATTATTCCATGAAAAATTTGGGTAGCTCCTTTCATTTGGATGATATGTGTTGTAGCATGGATTGCTTTGTTGTTGTGAAGCAATAATTCTATCAAGGCTTGTATTGAGAGCTTCAACTTTAGAATATAGCTCAATAACTCAATCAATCTCCATTTAGGCTCCTTGCAAGAAAAAGTAAGACAAAACAAAAGAAAAACAAATAAGAAGGATGGAAGAATAAGAAAGGTTAAAATAGAATGAATGCTGAATAGCTAAAATAATGAAGTACAAATGTCTCCAAAACGCCTATTCCCCGGCAACGGCGCCAAAAACTTGACACGACCTTTTGCGTGTGTACCGCAAGTGCACGGCCTTGTCGAAGTAATAAAATACCCTGGTGAGTGGGTAGTCGTATCCACAGGGAATAGTGTTCAGAAACAAGTGTTATCGCTATTTAGCTAGGATGGGAATCGATGACGAGAAAAGTATGTATGTATAGATATAAAAGAAAATAAAAGAGTGCAAGAAGAATAATGAGGGTAGGAGAGGTAATCGATATAACGATGGGGTACCAGGACAAAGCTCCCCCTAGGACTAATGCTTCTAGTGCAAAACTTGTATTATGCTCTACAATTGATGCCTATTGAGTCGAGGATATCCTTAAACACACGGTCCCAAACCTAAGGTCAACCGTGACTAACCCCAACACTATGTCCCGGCATTAGGATTCACGCCAACCCTTCACTCTGTTGATTGCTCAACTAAGCCCCAGGGGAGTATATCTACCTGAGCCTATCACTACGTGGAGTTGCTTTAAGCTCTAGGGATTCCTAGTGATAAAACCTGTTCCTATGTGTAGTAGTTCTAACCCTTTGGTCCAGGTGGAAGAACCCTAGTCTAAATTAAGCCCCAGTGCATAGGATTCACATCACCCCAAAACCTTGGGGGAGTTTGTCTACCTAGCACTTCACTCTATTTCGACCTCTAATGAATCAAGGAATCGGAGGTAGGGAGAAATCACAACGGAAGGGAAAGGGGTACGTCGCTACCTCACAACTCTCCCTCTCAACCCTCTTCAATCTTAAGGAGTCTAACCCTATAGAGGTTGTCACACCCTCAAAGGATAACTTAATAGATTCTCAACCCTAGTGTCACATCTAAGGGAAAACAATAACAAGATAAAATCAAGATTGAAACTCAATAAAAGAACATCAAATTAAGAAAGCATAATAAAAGTCATAGAAACAATATCATCCTGGGGTTTAGCTCTCCATGGAGCAATACAAAATCAATAAAGAATTTAAGAAAATATGCATGAAAACCATAAAGAAAACCCCCTTGTAGATCGTATCGATGGTCTTGTGTACTCGCGTGTCTTCTCCAACGAATCCCTTGTCAAGCCTAGGGCACACCTCGCCAAATCAATGCCGATGAGAGCTTCCCCAATAGCTTTCTTCCAAAGGATGTCGATGTCGATGCCGTTTAATCGCCTCCAAAGACCTCCAAGAACCTCTCCAAACCCTAGCCGAAAGCCCCCCAAAAGATATCCCAGTGATAGAAGGGGAGGTCCCCCAAATAGATATGAAAACGGGCTATTTATAGGCTGAAGTCGGGCTGAATTCGGGCTGAAATCGGACTTCTGTGAAAATCCAGAAATTCCACACGCCCGTGTGTTAATTCCGCACGGCCGTGTGGAAATTCTGGAATCGTGATTTCTCGGCACCTGTGAACAGTGTTTTTGCTACAGTATTTCTCCAAAATACTCCCGAATCGATCGTTCTTCATCGAGGCCGTTGAATTGGGCACACAATCAACGGTAGATTATGTCGATTACTTCATTTCTCTTCATTGGCGAAGTTCTCCAATGCTACACGAGTTATAGACTTTTGTGAGTGTGACTGCCCTTGTGCCCCTCCAATGGAGGTTGGCACACACCCACAAGTCTAGACTCGTGCCTTGTTCCTTGCTTGGTCCGAGAACTCCTCAACAACCGTGAACATAACCTATTCTTCCTTCTTTTTCTCTAGATCTTCTCCACAACCCTTCAATGCACAAAAGTAAACAAATGCACACTTTTTAGTGATAAAATCTGATTAAATTAATGCCCATTGCAAGATAATAACACTTCGCATTACTATAACACGAGCACTTATCAGCAACTAAGCCCCAGGGGAGTTTATCTCCTAGCACTTCACTCTATCTCGACCACTAGGAATTCATGGAACATGGAGGTATGGAGAATCACACCGGAGGGGAAAGGGGATGTTTCACTACCTCACAACTCACCCTATCAACCCTCTCCAATCTTAAGTAGTCTAACACTACAGGAGCTGTCACAGCTCCTTTAGGTAACCTAGATTGTCCTTAACCCTAGTGTTATGGCTAAAGGAAAAATAATTACAACATGCAATTAAGATTGAAACTCAATTTTATTCATCAATAGAGAAAAAAATATAATAACAATGTCAAAGAAACATAATCATCATAGTGTTTACAAGTCCTAATACCCACAAGTGGTTTAGCTTCTCATGGAGCTATACAAATCCATCAAACTATGAAAGTGAATACAAATTAAAAGCATAGATGGAAATCCCTTTGTGTAGAGTGTGGTTGATAAGTGCTAGTGTTATAGTAATGTAAAGTATTATTATCTTTCAATGGGCATTGATTTAATCAGATTTTATCACTAAAAAGTGTGCATTTCTTTAGTTTTGTGCATTGTAGGGTTGTGAAGATAAATTGGAGAAAAAGAACGAAGTTGGATCGTGTTCGCAGTTGTTGGGGAGATTTTTGGACTAAGCAAAGAACAAGGCATGAGCATAGACTTGTGAGTGTGTGCCAACCTCCTTTGGAGGGGCACAAAGGCAGTCACATTCACAATAAGTCTAGCTTGTGCTAACAAGGAGAACTTCACCAATTAGGAGATTTGAAGCAATCAACACGATCTACCATTGATTGTGTGCCCAATTCAACGGCCTCGATGAAGAACGATGAATTCAGGAGCATTTCGGCACAATTACTACAGCAGCACTGCAGCACATACTATAGCAAAAATACTGTAGCAAGTTACTGATTACTGTCTGCTAAAATTCAAAAAACCAGCAACTTCACACGGGCATGTGGAAATTCCACACGGCCGTGTGAAATCCCGATTTCAACGATTTAAAACTGTGACTCAACATTATAAAAGTCCGTTTTGGAGATTGTGTTGGGATCTTTTTGGCTCTCTTCTGACCTAACTTCTAGAGAGGAGCGATTAGGGTTTGGAGAGGACTTCGTGGAGGTTTAGAGCGTGTCAGTGGCATCGATATCAACGTCTGACGGCCGCACAAGACCACGGCCACATCACACATAAGGGGTTTTCATCTATGCTTTCAATTTGTGTTCTTATTATTATTTTGAAGGATTTGTATAGCTCCATGAGAAGCTAAACCCCTTGTGGGTTTTAAGACTTCCAAACCCTAGGATTATTACGTTTTTTTTTTTGACATTGCTATTATGCTTTTCCATTATTGATGAAAATAATTGAGTTTCAATCTTAATTTCTTCTTGTTATTGTTTCCCCTTAGCCGTGACACTAGGGTTGAGAACATTCTAGGTTATCCTTTGGAGGTGTGACAACTCCTCTAGGGTTAGATTACTTAGGATTGAAGAGGGTTGAGATGGTGAGTCGTGAGGTAGCGGAATGTCCCTTTCCCCTCCGAAGTGATTCTCACTACCTCCATGTTCCATGATTTATTCGCCGTCGAGATAGAGTCAGATGCTAGGAGATAAACTCCCCTAGGGCTTAGTTGTGCGAGCAACAGAGTGAAGGGTTGAAGTGAATCTTAGTGCTAGGACTTAATTTAGACTAGGGTTCTCTCACCTGGACCAAAGGGTTAGAACTACACCTAGGAACAGGGTTAATCAATAGGAATCCCTAGAACTTAAAGCAATTCCACATAGTGTGAATCTTAGGTAGATAGACTCCCCTAGGGTTTAGTTGGCAGGTCAACGAGAGTCAAGGGTCGTAGTGAAACCTAATGCCGAAACATAGTGTTGAGGTTAGTCACGGTTGAGCGTAGGTTTGGGAATGTGTGTTTAAGGATTTCCTCGACTTAATTAACATTAATAGGAGAGTATAATAGCATTGTCTTGCACTAGAAGCATAAGTCCTAGGGGTAGCTTGTCCGGGTAGCCATCTTTACTCATTGCCTGTCCTACTCTTTTACATCTACTTTCACTCTCTGACCTTCCACAATTCTATTTTAATTCATGTTTTTATTAGTTTCTTTCACATTCACTCATTGATTTCTTTCCACATATCACATTAGCTACATAGTGAATACTTGTATCTCAAATCCCAATTCCCTGTGGATACGACTACCCACTCACCAGGGTATTTTATTACTTCGAAAACCCTTGCACTTTTGAGCCCCTGTCAGTGGCCGTGGTCTTATGCGGCCACTGGGCGTTGATGTCGACGCTGATGATGCGCTGCAAACCTCCACAAAGTCCACTCTGAAACCTGATAAGTGCTCATGTTATAGCAATGCGAAGTATTATTATCTTACAATGAGCATTGATTTAATAAGATTTTATCACTAAAAATTGTGCATTTGTGTACTTTTGTGCATTGTAGGGTTGTGAAGATAAATTGGAGAAAAGGAATGAAGTTAGATCGTGTTTGCCGTTGTTGGGGAGTTTTAGACCAAGCAAGGAACAAGGCACGAACCTAAACTTGTGAGTGTGTGCCAACCTCCTTAAGAGGGGCATAAAGGCAGTCATATTCACAATGAGTATAGCTCGTGTTAACAAGGAGAACTTCGCCAATAAGGAGATGTGAATCAATCCGCATGATCTACTATTGATTGTGTGCTCAATTCAATAGCCTCGATGAAGAACGATGAATTCGGGAATTTTTCAGCATGAGTCTGTAGCAGCACTGTAGCAAGTTATTGTCACAAAACACTGTTGCAAGTTACTGTTCGCTGTCTGCCGAAAATCAGCAAATCAGCAACTTCACACGGCGTGTGGAAATTCCACACGACCGTGTGAAATACTGATTTCAGCCTATTTAAAGCCGCGACTTAGCATTATAAAAGACCATTTTGGAAACTGTTTTTTGGATCTTTTTTGGCTCTCTTGTGACCTAATTTCTAGAGAGGCACGGCTAGGGTTTAGAGAGGACTTTGTGGAGGTTTTTAGCGCATCATTGGCGTCGACATCAACGTCCGGCGGCCGCACAAGACCACGACCACACCACACACAAGGGGGTTTTCGTCTATGCATTCAATTTGTATTTTTTTTCTTATTTTGATGGATTTGTATAGCTCCACGAGGAGTTAAACCCCTTGTGGGTATTCGGACTTGTAAACCCTAGGATTATTATGTTTCTTTGACATTGTTATTATGCTTTTCCATTTTGATTAATAAAATTGAGTTTCAATCTTAATTTCATCTTGTTATTGTTTTCTCTTAGCTGTGACACTAGGGTTGAGAGCACTCTAGCTTATCCTTTGGAGGTGTGACAACTCCTATAGGGTTAGACTACTTAAGATTGGAGAGGGTTGAGAGGGTGAGTCGTTAGGTAGTGGAACATCGCTTTCCCCTCCGATGTGATTCTTCCTACCTCCATGTTCCATGATTTATTAGCGGTCGAGATAGAGTGAAGTGCTAGGAGATAAACTCCGATGGGTCTTTGTTGCACGAGAAACAGAGTGAAGGGTTGAAGTGAATCTTAGTGCTGGGGCTTAATTTAGACTAGGGTTCTTTCACCTGGACCAAAGGGTTAGAAATATACATAGGAATAGGGTTTATCACTAGGAATCCGTAGAACTCAAAGCAATTCCATGCTGTGTGAGGCTTAGGAAGATAGACTCCCCTAGGGCTTAGTTGATAGGTTGACAAGAGTCAAGGGTCGTAGTGAAACCTAATACTGGGGCATAGTGTTGGGGTTAGTGATGGTTGACCTAAGGTTTGGGAACGTGTGTTTAAGGATTTTCTCGACTCAGTTAACATCAATAGGAGAGAATAATAGCATTGTCTTGCAATAGAAGCATAAGTCTTGGGGGTAGCTTGTCCGAGTACCCAATCTTTACTCATTACTTATCCTATTCTTTTTACTCCTACTTGCACTTTCTTACCTTTCACACTTCGATTTTATTTATTGTTTCTTTATAATTGCTTACACATTCACTCATTAATTCTCGTCACACATCGCATAGCTAAATAGTGAATACTTGTATCTCAAATCACAATTCGCTGTGGATACGACTACCCACTCACCAGGGTATTTTATTACTTCGATAACCCGTGCACTTTTGGACCCCTGTCAATGTTTTTGGTGCCGTCTGATAAGTGCTCGTGTTATAGTAAGGTGAAGTGTTATTATGGTGCAATGAGTATTGATTTAATCAGATTTCATCACTAAAAAGTGTCCATTTGTTTACTTTTGTGCATTGTAGGGATGTGAAGATTAATTGAAGAAAAAGGAATGAAGTTAGATCGTGTTTGCCGTTGTTGGGGAGTTTTTGGACTAAACAGGGAACAAGGCATGGGTATAGGCTTGTGAGTGTGTGCCAACCTCCTTTGGAGGGCAACAAAGGCAGTGACATTCACAATAAGTCTAGCTCTTGTTAACAAAGAGAACTTCACCAATAAGGAGACTTGAAGCAATCAGCACGATCTACCATTGATTGTGTGCCCAATTCAATGGCCTCGATGAACAACGGTGAATTCGTGAGTGTTTTGGCGAGTACGGTAGCAACACTGTAGCGGGGTGCAATAGCAAAACACAATAGCAAGCTACTGTTCACTTATAGCCAAAATTCAGAAATCCTGAGAGTTTACACGGGTGTGTAGAAATTCCACACGGCCGTCTGAAATCCCAATTTCAGCCAATTTAAACAGCGACTCAACATTATAAAACCTCATTTTGGAGTATGTTTTGGGATCTTTTTGGCTCTCTTTTGAAATAACTTCTGGAGAGGCGCGGCTAGGGTTTCGAGAGGACTTCATGGAGGTTTGGAGTGCATCATCAGTGTCGACACCAAGGTACAACAGTCGCACAAGACCATGGCCACACCACACACAAGGGGTTTTTCATCGATGCATTCAATTTATACTACCTTTATTATTTTGATGGATTTGTATAGCTTGATGAGGAGCTAAACCCCTTGTGGGTATTCGGACTTGTAAACCCTAGGATTATTATGTTTCTTTGACATTGCTATTATGCATTTCCATTATTGATGAATAAAATTGAGTTTCAATCTTAATTTCATCTTGTTATTGTTTTCCCTTAGCCATGATATTAGGGTTGAGAACAATCTAGGTTATCCTTTGGAGATGTGACAACTTCTATAGGATTAGACTACATGGGATTGAAGAGGGTTGAGAGGGTGAGTCGTGAGGTAACAGAACGTCCCCTTTCCCCTCCAATGTGATTCTCCCTAACTCCATGTTACATGATTTATTCGCAGTCGAGATAGAGTAAAGTTATAGAACATAAACTCCCCTAGGGCTTAGTTGCACGAGCAACAGAGTGAAGGGTTGAAATAAATCTTAGTGCTAGGGCTTAATTTAGACAAGGGTTCTTTCACCTGGACCAAAGGGTTAGAATTATACATAGGAACAGGGTTAATCACTAGGAGTCCCTAGACTTTAAAACAATTCCACGCAGTGTGAGGCTTAGGTAGATAGACTCTCCTAGGGCTTAGTTGACAGGTCAACGAGAGTCAAGGGTCGTAGTGAAACTTAATGCCGAAACATAGTGTTGGGGTTAGTCACGGTTAACCTTAGGTTTGGGAACGTTTGTTTAAGAATTTTCTCGACTTAATTAACATCAATAGGAGAGCATAATAGCATTGTCTTGCACTAGAAGCATAAGTCCTAGGGGTAGCTTGTCCGGGTACCCATCTGATGAGTGTCGCACAACAAGCTAAAAAGCTAGCACGCAACCACCCTGCCGCAAGTGCACGGGTCACCAAGTAATAACCTCTCGCGCGAACACGAGAGGGTCATATTCCCAAGGGCCCCGAGATCTACTATTACTTCCTTTTGGGATTCATTGTCTAGTTGATCGAAACAGGGTTTTTGCAATTGTAAAGGTTAAGAACGATAAAACAAATAAGAAAATAAAAGTAGGACAAAGCTCGATCCGAGCAATGATTGAGATGAAGAATCCAAGAGTTTAGGAAGCCCTCGGGTGAGGATTCCCCCAAGAGGAGAATAAGTACGGATGACAATGACAATCAAAACAATACGGTTGACTTGGTTTTGGTCCGCTAGACTCGGATATCGACTACCCCGGAACCTCCGTATTGTAGCCCTAATCCAGTACGAGTTCTTCTATCCAGAAGATACTCCTACGATGTCAATGAGAGCAAGGAGTCTCAATTAGGGTTAATCTAATGCACACTTTCGGCTAAATTAACCCTAAACTATCGGAAGGCTACTAATACCCGGAACCTCCGGTATACTAGTACAATGAGTCCCTCTTTAACCATTATAAGACCTAATACAAGCTAGCATCCCACCAAACAAGTATCATTCATAATCAATTCTACGGAAAAAATCCATTGTAGAATGAACAAGATAGTGATGAATTAAAACCAAACAAACAAGCCACACATTCATTTAATAAGTAAAAGAGTCATCCATACAAAGTCTCCTCCCAAGGTTCACCGGGAGCCCGTGGCCTTGGGAGTATAGTTCCGCATTACAAAATAGAGGAGTTCACAATACATAAGGTTCATCAAACAAACAACAAGAAAACTCTCCTCGAAATGTCGACTAAGGGTTGATGATGTAGCTCATCTGATCCGCGCCGCCGAGCTCTTTGATGCATGTTAACGTTCTCCCCTTCCTCTTTCCTTTAATTTCCATCGAATTCACCTCTGGAATGATAGAGAATTGGCCTGATGGAGTAAGGGAACCGGATGAGAGCCAACAGCCCAAGAATGCCCTCTAAAACACTTGAAGAGCGGCTTAAATACCCCGAAGCTTTGCGGGCACTTTGCGGGGCTGCACACAAGCCGCACAGCCTTCTGGCTATACTGTGTGGCCAGTGTGCGGCCCTGCGCACATGCCGTACAAGCTTCTGTCTGGTGCATAAGGCCAGTGTGCGGGGCTGCACAATGGCCGCACAGATGCTTCAGAATGAGCTTCGCACGCGTTCCTTGGCGTCCGGAGCCTGTAGCGATCTTCTTTCTTCCTCATTTCCTTCTGGAACGACTCAAATACGTATCTTTATCGTGAAAACCATCCACGAAGCCCTGAAATGAAAATAAATGCATCAAGCGCACCGAATGTCGTTGAAATAAATACAATTTGCATGAAAGTAAATAAATTTTATCACTGAAATATGATGTATTTAGGCACTTATCAAATACCCCCACTTGAGCATTTGCTTGCCCCAGGAGAGACTGATAAGTGACTAAATGCAAAACCTCAGGCTAGTAAATAGTATTAAAGCAAAAGTAGAACTCAAAACACCAAGCCAGGACCACTTGAGACTCTCCATGCATCCATTGGCTGTATCATGATGATGTGTGTGTGCAATCTCCCTAGTTCGAAACCCCATAGTCCAAACAAGGAAGAGAGGACCCCGAGGACTACTTCTCGCGGGTAATTCATGTCACTCAGTGGAATTCGGCCTTGAGATGGTAGGGATACTCCTAGTAAACCCCCAAAGATCTTTCCTCTTCTATTCAAACAAAAACCAGTCATAAAACATTATTTTGCTATAAAAACATGTTTTCATTTTACTTCGAGACTAACTTGAACTGCAAATCCTCATTACCTGGAGCTTTGCACGTTCATGTGCACACGCTCATGCCTTTATAGCTTTTGGCGAGGGGAACACTCTGGTTAGGAGCAAGAACCCTAGGTTAGTTCGCTAGTAGGGTAGAGGAGCACTGTCTCACTTTTTTTTTTTTGACCAGATTGCAAGAAAAATGAAGAGGAAAGTCCTTAAGAGCTCATTAGTGAGCATGCCTAACAAACCAGGGCGCGAAACCACTAGAATGGGTTAGCACTAAGAGGGTCACGAAGGTAACTGTTGTTCCTCACCTAGGTGTCCAGGGTTCTACCTAGGGGAAAAGTGCAAAGAATGCCAAGAATGACACAAAAATCTTAAGTGTGCAGGGTCACAAATAGCTTAGCATCTATCATAGTTTCATGCTATAATACATTCACAACTAAGCATTCCATCCTTGGTTTAACAATCATGTAACAAAACAGAAATTTTCATCCAAGTTTACACAAAAAATGAGTAGAACAAACATGCACATCCACCCCCCACTTAGAGTAGTACATTGCCCTCAATATACCTAAGTCAGCAGAGAAAATAAATCATGCAGTGAAAATAAAGAGGATGGGCTCGTGAACTTCCCTGAAAGGAGTGTCGTGACTTGTGGAGCAAAAGTTCAGGGTGGCTTTGCAAAATACCACAGAAGTTGGAGAAAAGAAAACATATGACATTCAATTCATCCTGCACGGAGAAAAGACGACGAATAAAGCATCCATCAACCACACAAAAGTAAAGTACGGAAATACATAACCTTACACACGTTCATTAGCTAAAGTGGAATACAACAAAAAAGTGGTAGGGGTAGGCCCAAATCCACTCAACTACAACAAAAACAAACAACACACAAAAGCACACTAAACGCAGGAAAATAAAACTAAAGAAGAATGTCCTGCTGAGGCATTTGGAGACGGGGAGGGGGGGGGGAGGGGGGAGGGGGGGTTGTAGTAGGGCGATGATGTGCTGCTGGCCCCAGAGAATGTCCTGCTGCCCCTATATAAGTTGGGCGATGTCTTCCCCCTGTTGCCGCTGTGTGTCGCGTAAGGCTTGGAGCTCGTGATGCAACTTGGACAGGGTAAGGAACTATCAGTGTGCGGCTGCGATTGTCAACTCCTAGGTGTATTGGTGTCTTCGTCAGACTCCGACGAAGTGTCCGTGTGAGGTGCGAGGGTATAGGAGGACCCACGGCGCTGCACAAGGCCTATAGCTCGAAGAACCTGAATTCCGAGCGCAACTGATCCCCCAACTCTCTCCATAGAGCGGATGCGGCTAAGACAGCCAACCTGGGCACTAGGCGACTGACATAAGGTCCTGCGAAGATGATCCTAACAGGTGCATGCTGATTATGACGCGCAAGACACTCGGCCACGACGCAAGCTATATTGATGGTGTAGCGGTTTATCATGCTATACATGATTAGCAAATCTATTCAAGATACCACCCCTGTGCTATCAGCCAGGCCCGTTAGAGATCGGCTCAATAACGCATGAATATATCTGTGAGCTCGGTTGCGGAGAAGGGAGGCCTTCTTGGATTCTTGGCCAGCAGCAGTGGTGATAGTGCGCCAAAAATACCGCGGTTCGACATGCGCAGGAAATTCAAGATGAAGGCCAGGATAGTCCATGCCCCGAAGGAAATTGTGGTCGTAAATCCCCAGATAATTTGTGAAATCCCGAAAACTGATAGATCTATGCTCACCATGAACTTGGAATGTGACGCCACCCGGGTGACTGAAACAGGCAAATGTAAGGTTTACTTCAAGCGTGCTCAGAACCTTCAATGTGAGTTCGCAATATACAGGCTCATCGAGATCAAGAACCGCAAGCCAATGATCAAAACCAACCAGTTGTCGGACATCATCAGTGAGCCTTAACTGCTCAAGCACTGCCCAATCAATGATACGAGTTTGACCAAAGGGTTTGGAACGGAGGTTTTCGTAGCGTTCTTGAAAGATTTCATTGTCGAAATGCAGATTGGTAGACACGCTCGCACCAGCTCTTGCACGTGACATGCTCGCACTAGCTCTTGCACATTTCCCCGCCACGGATACGGTCGACATGAGTCTTACAATGGCACAGGACTTTGTATAATACCAACAAGCTAACGCGAAGGAATGGAGAGCAAACAACTTCAAGAGCAAGGATAACCAGAAGATAGGAGTAAGGAGCATACCTTGCAAAAATACTCAAAGAGAAGGAATGGAGCTTTTAGGGCGAGATGAAGACTCAAAATGGATGTGTTTGTGAAGTAAGAGGATGAGAGGGGTCAGGTAGATGTGTATAAATGTGAACAAGAGTGGACACGTGGCAGCATCTTTGCCACTTATCACTCAAAGGGACGGGTGGCAGTGCGACATGTGCGTTTTATGTGTGAGTCCGCACACAAACCGCACACGGCTCTGCCCATGCTGTGCGGTCGATGTACAGGTCCGTGCACGGACCGCACACGGTTCTGCCCATGTTGTGCAATCGGTGCGCAGGGCCGCACACCAACTGCACAAAGGTAACAATCAAGTTAAAAACCAGTCTGGAAGAAGCTCACACACACAGTAAGGCTAAAGGGAAACAACAAACAAGCAACAAAATGTAGGGGAGGTATGCACATGCCAAAATGATGATAAATTGACGACACATAAACAAAACTCAAAGGGTAAGAACAAGTCCAACAATCAACAAATCAATAAACTAAAATCAAAAGACCGTTGCAATGATAAGAAAAACTTTGGGCAACCTCCCAAAAGTGCTCGTTTAGTATCGTGAGCTCGACGATTGTTGTTGCAAAGTTAGTGCTGGTCAAAAGGAAAGATTTTACCTGACATGTCGAAAAGTGTTGAACTCTTACCAAAGTATGGTTTGAGGCGATGTCCATTTACCTTGAACCGACCTTTTTCTGGATGAAGAATTTCAATTACTCCTTGGGACGAGACATTAGTGATAGTGTATGGTCCTGACCATCATGATTTAAGCTTCCACGGAAATAACCGCAGTCGGGTGTTGTATAGCAATACTTGATCTCCTTCCTCAAATCTCTTGTCTTGCTTCACGTGTTTATCATGGTACTGCTTCATCTTGTCTTTGTATAATTTTGAATTTTTGTAAGCCAGCTTCCGCCATTCATCAAGTTCATTCAACTGCAATTTCCTCTTTTCACCAACCAAGTCGAAGTCAAAATTTAAGAATTTGGTTGCCCAGTAAGCCTTGTGCTCAAGTTCTTCTGGCAGGTGACATGCCTTGCCATAGACTAATCGATAAGGACTACTCCCAGTAGGTGTTTTGAACGCTGTGCGATAAGCCCATAATGCATCATCCAAATGATCCACCCAATCCTTATGATGATGAGCGACATTTTTTTCTAGAATTCTTTTGAGTTCTCTGTTGGAGACTTCGGCCTGACCACTAGTTTATGGATGATAGGCGGTAGATCAGTAATCAGAGACGCCATATCTTTTTTGAATCTTGGCGAATTGTGAATTGCAAAAATGTGCTCCTCTGTCGCTGATGATTGCCCGCGGCGCTCCAAACCTCGAGAACAATCTCTTCAAGAATTGCACAACAACTCGAGCGTCACTAGATGGTAGCGACTGAGACACCACCCAACAGGAGGCATAATCTACTGCAACCTAAATGAACTTATGCCCCGCGAATTTGGGAATGACCCCATGAAATCTATTCCCCATACATCAAAAACTTCACAAACTTGGATGGCATTCTGGGGCATCTCATCCCGCCGTGAAATATTCCCCATTCTTTGGCAACGGTTACAGGTTTGCACATGTTTTTGTGTATCCTAAAAGATGGTAGGCCAAAAGAATCCGACATGAGAGTGCTTCATGACAGTTGGTCCTCTAGTTGTTCGGTTGGTGCCGTAGTGTCCTCCAGTTGGTCCTTCATGACAGTGCTTTATGATGTCTAGTCCTTCTTCCTGCGATACACAACGCCTCACCATTTGATCAGCACAAACACGGAACAAGTAAGGCTCTTCCCAAATGTGATGCTTAAGATCAGAGAAAAATTTCTTCTTTTGATGATAGCTGAACCAAATGGGAAGGACGCCAGCCGCTAAGTAGTTAGCGATGTTCGCAAACCAAGGTGGCTCATTATCTTGCACTGTATGAACTCGAAAGAGTTGCTCTCCAGGGAAGGAGTCATTAATTTCCATGTTCCCTGATGAAGATGGGTGGCTGTTCTCTAATTAAGATAGATGATCTGTAGCTAAATTCTCAGCGCCCCACTTATCTTTAATTTCCAAATCAAACTCCTAAAGTAGTAACACCCAACGGATTAGGCGTGGTTTCGCATCGGTCTTAGTTAGGAGGTACCGAAGGGCCGAATGGTCAGTGTACACCACCACCTTAGAAAGTACCAAATATGGTCGGAATTTGTCGAAAGCGAAAATCATGGCGAGGAGTTCCTTTTCAGTGGTGGTGTAATTCTCCTGCGCCTCCGTGAGAGTTTTGCTCGCATAATAAATCGGGTGAAAGTGATTATTCCTCCTCTGTCCTAATACTGCTCCCACAGCATGATCACTGGCATCACACATTAGCTTGAATGGTAGTCCCCAATTCGTAGTGATTAAGATCGGTGCATGAGTGAGCCGATTTTTCAACGTTGTGAAAACAGCTAAGCATTCCGGAGTAAAATTGAATGGCGTGTCTTTTTCGAGGAGCATGGTCAATGGTTTTACAACCTTTGAGAAGTCCCGAATGAATCTCCTGTAAAACCCCGCATGACCTAAGAAACTCTTGATGGTCCTGACTGATAAAGGAGGGGGATGCTTCTCAATGGCTGCAATCTATGCCTTATCAACTTCAATGCCCCAGCTTGAAATCTTATGTCCCAAAACTATTCCCTCTTTTACCATGAAATGGCATTTCTCCCAACTCAGAACTTGGTTGGTCTCTTCACATCTTTTCAGTACACACTCCAAGTTCCTCAAACATAATTCAAAAGAGTTGCCATACACTGAAAAATCATACATGAAGACGCCATGGAATTCTCAACCATATCTTGAAAGATGGCGAGCATGCAGTGTTCAAAAGTGGCAGGGGCATTGCATATCCCAAAAGGCATCCTACGATAAGCAAAAGTGTCGTACGGACAGGTGAAGGTTGTCTTCTCTTGATCCTCCGGGGCTATAGGTATTTGGAAATACCCAGAGGAAAGTGATCTTTTTGAGTGGCATCATTCAGCTTCCTGTAGTCGATACAGACCCGCCAACCCGTCACTGGTTGAGTAGGGATGAGCTAATTCTTTTCATTAGTTGCCATTGTCATACCCCCTTTTTTTGGGACCAACTGCGTCGGGCTAACCCACATACTATCAGAGATTGGATAAATGATACCAGCATCTAATAACTTGATAACTTCAGCTTTTACTACTTCTTTCATGATTGGGTTTAGCCTCCTTTGTGGTAGCGCTGATGGTTTGTAGTTATCTTCCATTAAGATCTTGTGTGTCCAGAAGGATGGGTTTATTCCTCTGATGTTGGAGATTTTCCAAGCCAAGGCTCTCTTATGTCTCCCCAACACATTCAAAAGTGCACTCTTTTGCTCTGCTGACAGATCGGATGACACAATAACAGGTAGCCTAGAGTTTGTCTCAAGAAATGCATACTCAAGGTGTGGGGGTAATTCCTTTAGTTCCAACTCTGGCGGTTCTTCAATGGACGGTGATAGCTAACCCGCAAGTGTACGGGGTCGCCAAGTAATACCTAGTGCAAAAGCACCAGGATCATATTCCACGGGGCTAAGGGTCTACTATTACTCCTTCATCACCTATTTTCTAACCTAACATCTCAACATGGTTTTGGTACTCTAATTAAAGCAAGAAACAAGAACAATATGTAAGAACAACTTAAAGACAAACGCAATGGTTGCAAGTGCTACAATAATGTGTAAAGGCCTATGGATGTGGATCCCCTTAAGGGGTCATCATGAAACATGGATGAACATTAAAAAAAAGATAGTTCGGGTGATTTAGACCGAAGGATCTCAAGATTAGATCAACCCCAATTTCTCGGCGATTGAACCCTAATCCCATACGAATACCTAGTGGAATTTCTTCCTAACCGGTATTCCTACGATTGCATTAAGTACAAGGAGATCCCAATATAAGGGTACACTAAACCCTAGTTTACCCTTATAGATCGGAGGGCTATTAATACCCAATTTCTCGGCAATACCAATACAAAAAAACCCCTTTGTGTTCATGAACGATCTAGTACACGCGAGTAGGTCACGTCTACGTGTACAACTCAATAAAGAGCTATGGATTTCTCCTTCAAGAAGCTCTAGGCATGAAATACAATGAACAAAATCATAAATCAACCCAAACATAGTATTAAGTTCTAATCATCCAAGATACATGCTAAACCCCCCCCCCAAGGTTCACCGACACCCGGTGGCCTTGGGGGTCTAGTGTGCCATCATCCAAATAACAACAACAAAGTATGATAAATCACTCAAAAAGCACATAAATGACACTCCCTAGATGAAATAATGAAGGTGAAGGTGGAGGTCCGGCCGAATGACACTTTCCCTCGCCCAAGAGGTTGCCAAATGACGCTTCCCCTCGGCTTGGCACCTTGCTCCCTTGATGGTTAAGCTCTCCCCTTGTTGATGATGCTCTTGCCTACTTCTTTGGCTCCAAATCGTCGTCTTCCAAAAGATATCTTCGTTTTCTCCTTCAATGTGCCGGCTAAAAAAAAGTCCCCTTCTTGAGCCCTAGAACTCCCAATTTATACCCCCGAGGCATACGGGCCGTGAAGGGGGCCGTATGGATGTATATTGGATCAAGAAAACTCCAAATCCCGAGCCTCACTGGGTAGTTAACTGGGTAGTTAACTGGGTAGTGAAGCATAGGCAAAAGGTACTGAAAAATCAATACTGGGTCGCAGACTGGGCAGTGAGGATTTATGTTGCGATCTCTGGAGGTGCCTCACGGTGTAGCAGACGGGGTCGTGAGGGTCATGGCAAAAACTTAGAGTTTTCTTGCCCGAAAACCCCCAGTTGCTACAGTAACTGTTACAGTGTTTATATGCTACAGTATTTCATCTACAATAGATCTGCTACAGTACTGCGACCCGGCTTTTCTTCTCTTTTCCGCCCAAATTGTGTTCTCCATGGCTCCTACATGCCCTACAAAGGGAATAATACTCGACTAAGCATAAAATGGGCATCAAAATATAGTGAAATACATGCTAAGTGTATAAAATATGTATGCTAAAGTACATACATTTAGACACTTATCAGACGGCTTCAACCTGTTCATGTTGTCCCGCTGTACTCTTTCAAACTCTTTTAATTCTTCTGTAGAGCTATCAGAGTCGGACCCCCTGTGAATTTCAAAAACAACTTCCTCGGGCTCTAGTTTGTGTCTCTTCTCAGTGGTAAGGTCGGTCCGTAGGTTGTGAACCTTACTTTGGGCAACATCAGTGTACATGGTCTCATTCATGAATTGGCGAAAGACTTCAATGTTGCTGAAGTTTCTGCTTTCCCACCACACGGTACACAGATCAAATACCTCCCCATGAGTCAAAAACTGCTTTGTCCATTGATCTAGATAGTAGGCAACGGGGTCACACAGGTACGAATCCATTGATGTAGGGCCTAGTCAAGGGGTACCTGTGAAAAGGGAGTCAAAAAGATAAATTAGTCGGTATGCACAGAAGAAAATAAAAGGTGGCGAATAAGTACAAATGGAAATAAAGTGACTAGATCATTGATCCAAAAGTTTTCCTAGTATTTTCAGGAGTTTCTCCGGCAAAGGCGGCAAGAACTAGATGAGTGTCGCGCGACAAGCTAAAAAGCTAGCACGCAACTACCAGGCCGTAAGTGCACGAGTCGCCAAGTAATAACCTCTCGCGTGAACACGAGAGGGTCGTATTCCCAAGGGCCCCAAGATCTACTATTACTTCCTTTTGGGATTCACTGTCTAGTCGATCGAAACAGGGTTTTTGCAATTGTAAAGGTTAAGAACGATAAAACAAATAAGAAAATAAAAGTAGGACAAAGCTCGATCCGATCAATGATTGAGGTAAAGAATTCAAGAGTTTAGGAAGCCCTCGGGCGAGGATTCCCCCAGGAGGAGAATAAGTACGGATGGCAATCACAATCAAAACAATACGGTTGACTTGGTTTTGGTCCGCTAGACTCGGATGTCGACTACCCCGGAACCTCCGTAGTGTAGCCCTAATCCAGTACGAGTTCTTCTATCCAGAAGATACTCCTACGATGTCAATGAGAGCAAGGAGTCTCGATTAGGGTTAATCTAATGCACACTTTTGGCTAAATTAAACCTAAACGCGCAGAAGGCTACTAATACCCGGAACCTTCGGTATACTTGTACAATGAGTCCCTCTTTAACCATCACAAGACCTAATACAAGCTAGCATCCCGCCAAACAAGTATTATTCATAATCAATTCTATGGAAACCATCCATTGTAGAATGAACAAGATAGTGATGAATTAAAACCAAACAAACAAGCCACACATTCATTCAATAAGTAAAAGAGTCATCCATACAAAGTCTCCTCCCAAGGTTCATCGGGAGCCCGGTGGCCTTGGGAGTTTAGTTCGGCATTACAAAATAGCGGAGTTCACAATACATAAGGTTCATCAAACAAACAACAAGAAAATTCCCCACGAAATGTCGACTAAGGGTTGATGATGTAGCTCGTGGGATCCGCGCCGCCGAGCTCTTTGATGCTTGTCAACGTTCTCCCCTTCTTCTCTCCTTCAATTCCCACCGAATTCGCCTCAAGAATGATAGAGAATTGTCCTGATGGAGTGAGGGAACTGGATGAGAGCCAACAGCCCAAGAGTGCCCTCCAAAACCCTTGAAGAGAGGCTTAAATACCCCGAAACTGTGCGGGCCTGCGCAGTGACCGCTCAGCCTTCTGGCTGTGTTGTGTGGCTCGGGGCTGCACACATGCCGCACAGCCTTCTGGCTGTGCTGTGCGGCTCATGTGCGGGGCTGCACACAAGCTGCACAGCCTTCTGGCTGTGGTATGCAGCTAGTGTGCGGCCCTGCGCACAGGCCGCTCAGGCTTCTGTCTGGTGCATACGGCCAGTGTGTGGGGCTACACAATGGCCGCACAAATGCTTCAGAATGAGCTTCGCACACGTTCCTTGGCATCTGGAGCATGTAACGATCTTCTTTCTTCCTCATTTCTTTCCGGAACGACTCAACTATGTATCTTTATCGCGAAAACCGTCCACAAATCCCTGAAATGAAATTTAATGCATCAATCGCACCAAATGTCGTCGAAATAAATAGAAGTTGAATGAAACTAAATAAATTTTATTGCTGAAATATGATGTATTTAGGCACTTATCACCATCTTTACTCATTGCTTGTCCTACTCTTTTACTTCTACTTGCACTCTCTCACCTTCCACAATTCTATTTTAATTCTTGTTTTTATTAGTTTCTTTCACATTCACTCATTGATTTCTTTCCACATATGACATTAGCTACGTAGTGAATACTTGTATCTCAAATCCCTATTCTCTGTGGATACGACTACCCACTCACCAGAGTATTTTATTACTTCGACAACCCATGCACTTTTGGGCTCCTGTCAAAGTTTTTGGCGCCGTTGCAAGGAAATAGGCGTATTTTAGATATTTGTTTTTTGCTATTCTAGCTATTTCACTTCATTTTCTATTTCACATTTCTTTTATCTATCATCATTCTTACTCATTCTCTTTTCTTAGATTTCAGCCTCAAAAGGGATGTTTGATACAACTGAAATCTTTGATACACTTACCGAAGTAGTTAAGGATGTGGAGCAGAAAATGTAGTTGTTCACAATGCAATTAGTGACAAATTACTTTGAGTATGAGCAACCAATGAGCACTCATTTAATAGAAAAAGAGATCGGTATTGATTATTCTTGCATGGATCAAATCATGAATTGTTAATTGGGCAGTGTATTGAATGAATTTGAGAAATCAGCCCTAGCCTTTTCGAGTGGTGATGCAAAAGAAAGTCTAGAGAAGTTTCTTGCTCAATTCGAATCATGTTATCGGGAACACAGGCAAGAAGTCTTTCCAGTGGGGATTGTAGATTTGACGAAGGAAGTTTGTGAGTTGGAAATTACAAGGGAGTCTCAGGATCAATTCAATTTGAATGGTTCAGAGAAGATTTTAGACTGTGTTACTGAACAGCAAACAAATCAATTTGAAGAAATTGACAAATTAAAGGAAAGTCGACTGCGACCATCCATTGAAGAACCACCTGATTTGTAGTTGAAAACACTTCCAAAACACCTGGAATATGCATTTTTGGCAGAAGAGGTGAAGTTGCATGTGATTATAGCATCAGATCTCTCTTTGGACCAAACGGCTAAGTTGGTTAATATGCTGAAGAAACACAAGTGTGCCCTTGCGTGGAAAATTGCAGATTTAAAAGGAATAAACCCATTGTTCTGTACGCATAAGATTTTAATGGAGGATCACTTTAAGGTAGTGATTCAACCTCAAAGAAGACTAAACCCCAATATGAAGGAAGTTGTCAACGCAGAGGTGGTGAAACTACTAGATGCGGGTATTATCTATCCTATATCTGACAGTGATTAGGTGAGCCCGACGCAAGTGGTTCCAAAGAAAGAGGGGATGACAGTGATCAAGAATGAAAAGAATGAACTCATCCCAACTAGAACAGTCACAGGATGGAGGGTGTGTATTGATTACAGAAGGTTGAACGATGCAACCCGGAAGGATCACTTCCCATTACCTTTTATTGATCAAATGTTGGACCGATTAGCAGGGCATCAGTTTTATTGTTTCCTTGATGGGATGTCAAGATATTTTTAGATTCCTATTGCTCTAGAAGATCAAGAAAAGACAACATTCACTTGTCCCTACAGGACTTTTGCATACAGACGGATGCCGTTCGGACTATGCAACGCACCCGCTACATTTCAACACTCTATGACGGCTATTTTTGATGACCTTTTGGAGTACATAATGGAGGTATTCATGGACGATTTTTCTCTGTTCGGTGACTCCTTTGACATATGTTTGAAGAATTTGGAGAGAGTGCTGATGAGATGTGTGGAGACAAACCTTATGCTAAATTGGGAAAAATGCCACTTCATGTTTCAGGAAGGTATTGTTCTAAGGCACAAGATCTCTCGGATGGGTATCAAGATGGACAAGGAGAAAATCGATGTCATAGATAAACTCCCTCTGCCAACAAATTTTAAAGGAATCCGGAGTTTCTTTGGGCATGCAGGTTTCTATAGGCGGTTCATCAAGGACTTTTCAAAAATCACACAACCATTGACCAAGCTGATAAGTGCTTGTGTTATAGTATCGCGAAGCGCTATTATCTTACATTAAGCATACCTTTTATCAGATTTTATCACTAAATGTGTGCATTTGTGTTCTCTTGTGCATTGAAGGTATTGTGGAGCCTAATTGGAGAAGAAGAATGAAATTAGGTCGCGTTTGCCAATGTTGAGATGTTCTTGGACCAAGCAAGGAACGAAGCACGTATTTGGACTTGTGGATGTGTGCCAACCTCCCTTGGAGGGGCACAAAGGCAGTCACATTCATAACAAGTCCAATCCGTGTTACTTAGGAGAATTTCGCGAAAGAAGAAGACTTGAAGCAATCGGCGCGACCTACCGTTGCTTGTGTGCCCAAGTAATGGCTTCGATGAAGAACAATGGACCCGGGAGGCGTTTCGGCAAGTTACCAAGCCTGTTCAGCTGAAGACCAGTGTTCCAGAGAAGTCACACGGGCGTGTGGAAATTCCACACGGCCGTGTGTTTTGCAATTTCAGCCATCCAGTGAAGACACACGGGCGTGTGGAAATTCCACACGGCCGTGTGAAATTAATTTTTCAGCCGAGACAGAAGCTTCACACGGGCGTGTGGATATTCCACACGGCCGTGTGAAGCCCCCGATAAGTCCAATTTTAAAGCCGCGATTCAACATGATAAAAGGGGATTTTTGCAACCTTTTGGGGGATCTTGGAACCGAACTTTTCCCCAACTTTCTGAAGTGCGGCTAGGGTTTCGGAGAGGGTTTCGTGGAGGTTCTAGCACATCGTCGGCATCGATTTCGAGGTTCGACGTTTGCACAAGACCACGGCCACACCAACTTCGAGGGGGTTTTCATCTATGTCTATATTTTATGCTTTAATTTTCACATTGATGAACATGTATAGCTCTATGAGGAGCTAAACCCCCTCGCGGGGTATTCGGACTTGTAAACTTTAGGGTTCTTATGTTTCCTTGACATTGACTATTATGCTTTCCATCGTTGATGAATAAATTGAGTTTTAATCTTAATTATCTCTTGATATTGTTTTCCCTTAAACGTGACATTAGGGTTGAGAGCAATCTAGGTTTTCCTTTGGAGGTGTGACAACTCCTATAGGATTAGACTACTTAAGATTAAAGAGGGTTGAGAGGGAGAGTTGTGAGGTAGCAATGTACCCCTTTCCCTTCCGATGTGATTTCTCCCTACCTCCGATTCCTTGATTTAATAGCGGTCAAAATAGAGTAAAGCAATAGGTAGATAAACTCCCCTAGGGCTTAATTGCGCAAGCAATAGAGTGAAGGGTTGTAGTGAATCCTATATGTTGGGGCTTAATCTAGACTAGGGTTCTTCCACCTGGACCAAAGGGTTAGAACTATTTTTGTAGGAACAGGTTTAATCACTAGGAATCCCTAGAGCATAATGCAATCCCATATAGTGTGAGGTTTAGGTAGATGGACTCCCCTGGGGCTTAATCATCTAGGTGACAGAGCGAAGGGTGTTGTGAATCCTAATACCAAGGCATAGCGTTGGGGTTAGTCACGGTTGTCCTTAGGTTTGGGACCGTGAGTCTTAGGATTTCCTCGACTTAATTGACATCAATAGGAGAGTATAATATCATAGTCTTGCACTTGAAACATAGATCCTAGAGGTAGCTTGTCCGGATACCCCCTTTTACTCATTGCAAGTCCTTCTCGATTTTCCTATTTGCACCTCTTACTTTCATCCTTCTATTTAGTTTATTGCTTTGCATTATTTTTCACTCATCAATCCTATTATCGTTTCCCGTATTTCGCATAGCTTAATTAGTGAAACCTTATATTCTATCTCCCTATTCCCTGTGGATTCGACTACCTTCTCACCAAGGTAAATTTATTACTTCGACAAGGCCGTGCACTTGCGGTACACACGCAAAAGGTCGTGTCACAAGCTCCTCGAAAAAGATGCTCCGTTTGATTTTGGGAAAGAATGTACAACAGCTTTTAAGGTGCTAAAAGAAAAACTAGTTCAAGCTCTAATTTTGATTACACCGGATTGGAATGAACCATTTGAGCTCATGTGTGATGCAAGCAACTCTGCTATCTGAGCAGTTCTGGGGCAGAGGAAGGGCAAGCAGTTCCAACCTATTTATTATGCTAGTAAGAATCTCTCAGGTACGCAAGAGAATTATAGTACTACAGAGAAGGAGTTATTAGCAGTTGTGTTCACCCTCGATAAGTTCAGACCGTATCTCATTCTATTGAGAGTCATTGTGTTTGCGGACCATTCAGCTCTCCATTACCTCATGAACAAGGTTGACGCAAAACCAAGATTGATCCATTGGATATTACTCTTGTAGGAGTTCTACATGGAGATAAAGGACAAGAAAGGTACTGAAAACATAGTGGCGGATCACTTACCTCGGTTAGAAGATAGCATTGGACAAGAACCATCAAGCAAGGAGATCAATGATTCGTTCCCGGAGGAACACTTATATTTGATCCAAAACTCAGCATCATCAGGTGATACTCCATGGTTTGCAGACTTTGCTAATTACTTATCAGGGAAGGTCCTTAAACAGGGACTTACATTGCAACAAAAGAACAAGTTCTTTAATGATTTGAAGAATTACTTCTGGGATGATCCGTTTCTTTTTCATATTTGTGCCGACCATGTCGTCCGGAGGTGTGTATCAAGGGAGGAAGGATGAGATATTCTCGCTCATTGTCATTCAGGACCAGTTGGAGGCCATTATGCATCAGTAAGAACTGCCGAAAAGGTTTTGGCTGCGGGGATTTCTTGGCCAACTCTCTTCCAAGATGCATACCAATTTGTTCTTCGTTGTGATAATTGTGAAAATGCAAGAAATCTATCTCGGCGGGACAGGATGCCTCAGAATCCTATACAATTTTGCGAGGTGTTTGATGTTTGGGGTATTGACTTCATGGCCCCATTTCCAAAGTCCAATGGGAATTAGTACATACTAGTGGCAGTTGATTATGTATCTAAATGGGTTGAAGCTCGCGCACTACCGACCAATGATGCTAGAACGGTGGTAAAATTTTTGAAGAGAATGTTAACTCAGTATGAAACTCCGCGAGTTATCATTAGTGATTAAGGAAGTCATTTTTGCAACTACCAACTGGAAAAAGTGTTGAAGAGGTATCTGGTACGTCATCGTCTTGCTACTCCGTACCATCCTCAAACTAGTGGCCAAGTCAAGATAACTAATAGAGAGCTCAAGAGGATTTTGACAAAATTCATAGAGTAAGGAAAGCGATATTGGTTTGAGCATTTGGATGATACACTCTGGGCCCATCAAACCGCATACAAGACTCCTGTCGGAACTACTCCATACAATTTGGTCTATGGGAAGTCATGTCATCTACCGGTGGAGCTCGAGCATAAAGTATACTGGGCAATCAAGGCAATAAGTTTCGATTTGAAAGGAGCTGGTGAATAAAGATTGCTTCATCTTAATGAATTAGATGAATAGAGGTTGAAGGCATATGAGAATGCGAGAATTTACAAATAAATGATTAAAAATTGGCACGACAAGCACATCAAGCTACCCAAAGAATTCAAAGTGGGCGATCAAGTTCTACTCTTCAATTCTCGATTAAGACTTTTCCCCTGGAAACTAAAATCTAGATGGTTTGGCCCATATACGGTTACTCAAGTATCACCCCATGTGGCAATTGAGATCACTCATCCAGAGAAGGGTACGTTCAAGGTGAATGGGCATAGGTTGAAGCCATACTTTAGCTGTGAAGTTGGCACCAACGATAAGGAGGTATTCTTTCTTAAACCGCTGTAAGGTAAGGGCAGGTACGTTAAGCTTAGTGACGTTAAACAAGTGCTTCTTGGGAGGCAACCCAAGGTTTTCAGTTTTTCTAGGATTTAGTTTAGTGTTAGCATGAATAAGAGTCATAATTTTGGTGTCCTGAATTTTTAATGCATGTCCTGTGATTTTATTATGGATTGTTGATATTTTCATGTACCTAAACGATTATGGACAAAGTTCGAGTCAGTTGAGCATGTTTTCCATGGTATCTGGTCGTGTTTTGATAGTTTTCAAAGGCTTTAAGTATCGTATTTGTGTTTCTGAACTTTTCTGTAGAGCCTGTGAATTTTTCTAAGTAAACCAGAGGAAACACACGGCCGTGTGGAATTTCCACATAGGCGTGTGTTACCAATTAGGGCTCAACTAGAGAGGGCACAAGGGCGTGACCTAGCCCCTATGAAAAACCTTAGAAGGGGCACACGGCCGTGTGGAATTTCCGCAATGCCGTGTGAAGTCCGGCAGAATTTGAACTCTTTTTTCTGAGAGTCCACAGGGGCGTGTGGCTGCCCCTGTGTGAGACCTTTTGCTAAGGCACACGGCCGTATGAAAACTCTGCAGAGATACCCTTGCTTCCTGAGAATACACAGGGCCGTGTGGCTGCCCCTTTGTAATAGTTGTAAATGGCACACGCCCGTATGGATGTTTCACATGGCCAAGTGAAACAATTAGAAACTCTCGGGCAAGTTAGAGAAGCCACAGGAGCGTGTGGGGTGCCCCTGTGATAGAGCTTTTGTTCTTGGGCACACGACCGTGTAGCATTTCCACATGCCCGTGTGAAGTTTTTCAGCATAATCATGAAGGTTCACGAGAGCACACAGGGCCGGTTTGTGGCCCCTGTGGACTTTCTCAGTAAAGGCACACGGGCGTGTGGTTACGTAGAACGTATTAGGGCCAAAATTTTTGTTCATATTTCTTTTGCCCTTTCACTTCTAACTCTCTGTATGCTCTGAGGAACATATCTCTTTGCACCCATGACCGTTTCGTCACCATTTTTGTTGGTTTTGGTGGGTTTCAAGCCGCATTCTAAATCTTTTTCGATTCATTTATTATCGGTAAAACTCTTTTGCCTCTTTCACTTTGTTAATATGATTTTATGGGTTTAATCTAGCTGTTTGCACAAGTTCTATTTGCGAAACTACAATTTTGGGGGTTTATTGAAAATTTCGGAGTGATTAAGCGTGTTTTGCAAGATATTTTGACCTCACGGTCGTGTGCCCCGTGTGGATTCCTGCATAATAAATTTTTAATGATAATTTAATTTGTTTCTACTTTTTATGTAGGAATGGCACAGAGACAAAACTTGGTAACTGGTAAGAGGCCCCTCAAGCCCTCGTTGGAACAATTGGCCTTCGCCATAAGGGAGCATCATATAAGATACGAGAGGTTGGTGAAGCTCAAATTCGGGTACTCCAGATACATCGATTTAAGCGGTTTGAGGACAGCCGAGTGGGGTGAGGATATGACGAAAGAGATAGAGGAGCTTATAGCAGTGGGAAGTTGGAAGAACTTACTGTCTATTAGAGACCCAGCTAACCTTTCCCTTACCTTGGAAGTACTTGCATCTTTTTAGTTTGGCAAATCGCGTCAAGAGTTAAAAAGGGCCGACGCCATACAGTTCAATACTTTTGGGCATGATTACAGCATGTCAATGACACAGTTCTCCATTCACATGGGTTTATATAACGAGGCCTTCACTAAATCAGAGGAGTATGGCAGTCTCCCGACTGATTACCCCGGTAGTTTGACCCCTCAAGGAGCCTATAGAGTGTTATGTGGGCAAGGACAATATGAGCCAGGGATATCAAAGGCCACTTGTCTATCATGACCAGCTTATAGATACATTCACGCCATACTGACTCGATCAGTGAACGGACGGGGTGATAGTACAGGAGTCCTAAGTCGGCAGGAGCTCCTCTATCTCCACTCAATGGTATAGAGCGAGCCGCTCCATCTTGGTTATATTCTGGCAGAGTACATGCACCATCAGGGCCAGTACCCTAGGTTTGGAGCGATCTTTTTAGGACCATACCTTACGAGGCTTATAAAGGTGATGGGCCTTTAAGAGGCAGTTAGAGGATGGAGAAGATAGTCATACCTTCTCCTATTAGTTTGGAGATGTTGAGATAGATGGGAATGGCCAGGAAATATGATCAATGCTACATAATGACAAGCCCCAATCAGGGACAACAGGAGGATCACAACCGACTTTGCAATTACTTCTAGCACTGCCCGAGATTGAGGCACCGCCCACAGCACTGGAGCCACCTCTAGTGTGTGTGTTTTCTCCCTATCGAGGCCAGGACAAATTTGAGCGTCTCGAGAGTGCTGTGGGTGTCCTCCAGACGGAGGTGACTGATCTGCGAGCTACAGAGGTCGCACAACACTCAGAGACGATGACACTGCTGGATACCATACAATGATTACTTGAACAGGCCGTGTGATCAACTTTTGTGGTCCACCCTCGAGCCTCCACCCCACCTACATCTCCAGTTCCTCCTTCAGCAGCAGATCCACCGGCAGAGCCTACTATAGCAGCACCAGAGGCTCCCATATAGGACACCAACACTGAGTTATCATAGTTTTATTTTTATTTTGATTTCAGTTGTATTTTCTTTTATATTTTGGACTTGTAGTACTCATGTTGCTTTATTTTGTCTCGAGTTGTATTTCATTTCCATATTTTTATATACTCGAGCTTTATTTTGGTTTTTCATTGAGCTATAGTGAATCCCTTGTGTGTGTGTGTGCACAGATGGTCTTGGATGTAAGGAATTTGAGGAATAGTCATAGGCACGGTCATGAGACCGTGTGTGCTTCACAACCCATTTAGACTCAACTCTCAATGAACCTAGCTCCATCAAACGCAACACTTGGAGTTCATGGGAGTAATGTTTCGATTGCCTACTTCCACACTAATTGTTTTACAACTTTTTATTTTTATTGTGCTTAGATGCGTACATTGGGGACAACGTATATCTTAAGTGTGTGTGTGTGGGGGGGGGGGGGAGTTCACTTTACACACACTTTACTTGTGCATTCAATTGCTTATGCTCATGTAGCCTATGATGGTTCACCTTAGTTACAACGGTTGTATTCTTAGAGTTTAGGAGAATTTTTAACATTTTATCCTATCATACTCTAGTTTTACTTGAATTTTTAGGGATTTTTTGCTTGATTATCTTTTATTGCACTACTCACTCTTGAAATCTTTTGGAAACTCGAACTCAAAGTTTCAAGGACTAGTTTAGTACTACTTTAGTAAGTCTTGAAGTTCTATGTAGCTGGAAAAAAAAACTTGTGAGCTTGTGAATATTAGTTTAGCATTTATCGTTTTATTTGGGGTGGAAAGAGCTACCTCCTATGAAGTATGTAGCTACTCTCATAAGTCGAATACAAGTTATGCCCTAATAGGAGAAAGAGCTATCTCATGGGAAGCGTGAAAGCTACCACTTCAGTAGAAAAGAGCTACCTCCTCGAAAGTGTGAAAGATACCTTTGGCGGCCGTCTAGTAAAAGGCTACCTTAGAGGTTGAGTGAAGCTACTACTTCCTTACTTTGTGTATATAAATACGTCATTATAACAAGAGTTTGAGGAGTACTCGTTGGTTCTCTTGAGTGAATTCACACACACTAACACAGTTTCAAGTTGTTATCCTTTTTTATTCGAGTTTTTAGCTAGAGCAATGGTAACCTTATGCAATGTTTTGATTTTCCCTTGTAGAATGCTTCTTTTGCATACTTTTGGTGAACCTAAGGCAGAGCACTTTCAATTGTTCTTCCCAAGTACTTTCACGTTCTACTTTGATTGAGTACAAGCAAAAGCCTAAGTGTGGGGGGATTTGACAAGTGCTCATGTTATAGTAATGCGAAGTGTTATTATCTTGCAATGAGCCTTGATTTAATCAGATTTTATCACTAAAAAGTGTGCATTTGTTTACTTTTGTGCATTGTAGGGTTGTGAAGATTAATTAAAGAAAAAGGGATGAAGTTAGATCGTGTTTGCCGTTGTTGGGGAGTTTTCGGACTAAACAAGGAACAAGGCATGGGCATAGGCTTGTGAGTGTGTGCCAACCTTCTTTGGAGGGCAACAAAGGCAGTGACATTCACAATAAGTCTAGCTTGTGTTCACAAAGAAAACTTCGGCAAGAAAGACTTGAAGCAATCGGCATGATCTACCATTGATTGTGTGCCCAATTCAATGGCCTCGATGAAGAACGGTGAATTCGGGAGCGTTTCGGCGAGTACGGTAGCAGCACTGTAGCGGGGTGCATTAGCAAAACACAATAGCAATCTACTTGACATGACCCCTTGTGTGTATCCCACAAGTGCACGGGCTTGTCGAAGTAATAAAATTACCCTGGTGAGTGGGTAGTCAAATCCACAGGGAATAGGGATTTAAGACACGAGATTTCGCTATCTAGTTGTGCAGTGTACGTAAAAGTGATAGTAGAATTGATGAGTGAATTATGGAAGTAAATATGATAAAAAATAAGAAATTTAAATAGAGAGATGGAAGACAAGAAAGTGCATGAAGGAGTGAATTAGAGAAAGACTAGCAATGGATGAAATAGGGTATCCGGACAAGCTACCTCTAGGACGTATGCTTCTAGTGAAAGACTATGCCATTATACTTTCCTATTGATGTTAATTGAGTAGAGGATATCCGTAAACTCATGGTCCCAAACCTAAGGTATACCGTTACAAATCCTAACACTATGCCCCGGCATTAGGATTCACGTCAACCCTTCACTCTGTCACTCACACAACTAAGCCCCAGGGGAGTATATCTACCTAAGCCTAACACTACGCTGGATTTCTTTAAGCTCTAGGGATTCATGTCAACCCTTCACTCTGTTGCTTGCGCAACTAAGCCCAAGGGGAGTTCATCTACCTAGCACTTCACTCTATCTCGACCGTTAAGAAATCAAGGAAAACGGAGGTAGGGAGAAATCACACCATTAAACTGAGTCATGAGTTTATCGCTACCTCATGACTCACCCTCTCAACCCTCTTCAATCTTAAGTAGTCTAATCCTATAGGAGTTGTCATACCTCCAAAGGACAACCTAGATTGTTCTCAACCCTAGTGTCATGGCTAAGAGAAAACAATTGCAAAATATAATTAAAAATGAAACTCGAATTTATTCATCAATAATGGAAAAACATAATAGCAATGTCATAGAAACATAATAATCCTAGGGTTTACATGTCCGAATACCCATGAGGGGTTTAGTTCCTCATGGAGCTATACATGTTCATCAAAATATGAAATAAAGCACAAATTAAAGACATTGATGAAAACCCCCTTGCGTATGGTGTGGCCGTGGTCTTGTGCGGCCGCCGAACGTTGATGATGATGTCGATGACGCGCTCCAAACCTCCACGAAGTCCTCTCCGAAACCCTAGCCGCACTCTCCAGAAGTTGGGGAGAAAGTTAGATCAAAAGATATCTCAAAAGTCTCCAAAATCGGGCTTTTATAATGTTGAGTCGCGGCTTTAAAATTATGCTTATCGGGACTTCACATGGCCGTGTGGAATTTCCACACGCTCATGTGAAGTTTCTGGGTTGCTGAAAAATTAATTCACACGGCCGTGTGGAATTTCCACATGCCCGTGTGAACTCTCTGGAATTTCCACATGCCTGTGCAATTTGCTACAGTGTTTTGCTACAGTACAAACTACAATGCTGCTATAGTAACTCACCGAAACGCTCCTGAATCGGTTGTTTTTCATCGAGGCCATTGAATTGGGCACACAATCTATAGTAGATCGTGCCGATTGCTTCAAGTTTCCTTCTTGGTGAAGTTCTCCTAAGCTACATGAGTTAGACTTGTTGTGAATGTGACTGCCATTGTGCCCCTCCAAAGGAGGTTGGCACACACTCACAAGTCTAGGCTCGTGCCTTGTTCCTTGCTTGGTTCGAAAATTTCCGAACAATGGAGAACACGATCTAACTTCGTTCTTTTTCTCCAAATTAGCTCCACAAACCTATAATGTATAAGAATCCACAAATGCACACCATTTAGTGATAAACTCTGATAAAAGGTATGCTCATTGTAAGATAATAATGCTTTGCATTACTACAACACAAGCATTTATCACTACTGTTCACTTTCATCCGAAATTCAAAAATCCAGAGAGTTTACATGGGCGTGTGGAAATTCCACACGGCTGTGTGGAATCCTGATTTTAGCCGATTTAAACTGTGACTCAACATTATAAAACCCCATTTTGGAGACTGTTTTGGGATCTTTTGGGCTCTCTTCTGACCTAACTTCTGGAGAGGTGTGGCTAGGGTTTAGAGAGGACTTCGTGGAGGTTTGGAGCGCATCATCGGCTTCGACACCAATGTCCGACAGCCGCACAAGACCATGGCCACACCACACACAAGGGGGTTTTCGTCAATGCATTCAATTTGTACGCCCTTTATTATTTTGATGGATTTGTATAGCTCGATGAGGAGCTAAACCCCTTGTGGGTATTCAGACTTGTAAAGCCTAGGATTATTATGTTTCTTTAACATTGCTATTATACTTTTCCATTATTGATGAATAAAATTGAGTTTCAATCTTAATTTCATCTTGTTATTGTTTTCCCTTAGCAATGATATTAGGGTTGAGTATAATCTAGGTTATCCTTTGGAGGTGTGACAACTCCTATAGGATTAGACTACTTAGGATTGAAGAGGGTTGAGAGGGTGAGTCGTGAGATAGCGGAACATCATCTTTCCCCTCCGATGTGATTCTCCCTACCTCCATGTTACATGATTTATTCGCGGTCGAGATAGAGTAAAGTTCTAGGACATAAACTCCCCTAGGGCCTAGTTGCGTGAGCAACAGAGTGAAGGGTTTAAGTGAATCTTAGTGCTAGCGCTTAATTTAGACTAGGGTTCTTTCACCTGGACCAAAGGGTTAGAACTATACATAGGAATAAGGTTAATCACTAGGAGTCCCTAGAACTTAAAGCAATTCCATGCAATGTGAGGCTTAGGTAGATAGACTCCCCTAGGGCTTAGTTGATAAGTCAATGAGAGTCAAGGGTCGTAGTGATAACTAATGCCGAAACATAGTGTTGGGGTTAGTCACGGTTGACCTTAGGGTTGGGATCGTGTGTTTAAGGATTTCCTCTACTCAATTAACATCAATATTAGAGTATAATAGCATTGTCTTGCACTAGAAGCATAAGACCTAGGGTAGCTTGTCCGGGTACCCATCTTTACTCATTGCTTGTCCTACTCTTTTTACTCGTACTTGCACTCTCTCACCTTCCACACTTCTATTTCAATTGTTGTTTTTATCAAATATTTTCACACCCACTCATTGATTTCTTTCCACACATCTCACTAGCTACATAGTGAATACTTGTATCTCAAATCCCTATTCCCTGTGGCTACGACTACCCACCCACTAGGGTATTTTATTAGTTCGACAACCCGTGCACTTTAGGGCCCCTATCACCGTTGCCGGGGAGTAGGCGTATTTTAGATATTTGTTTTTTTCGCTATTTTAGCTATTTCAGTTCGTTTTCTATTTCACACTTTTTTTATCTATCATCGTTCTTATTTGTTTTATTTTTCTTGATTTCGGCTCCAGGTTATGACCCGTCGGGACCCTTCGATTCTTGTTGAAGGAGACCCGAACATTGGTAGAAGAACACATCGCAAAGGGAAGGAACTTTGACACAACCGCTTACGTGTATCCCGTAAGTGCACGGGTTGTCGAAGTAATAAAAGTTACCCTAGTGAGACGGTAGTCGAATCCACAGGGAATAGGGATTTAGAATATGAGATTTCACTAATTAAGCTATGTGGTGTATGGAAAAGCAATATTTGGATCAATGAATGAATGTAGAAGTAAACAGAATAAAAGACAAGAAATTAAATAGAAAGATGGAAGATCAGAAAGTGCAAGTAAAAGAGAATAGAGAGGACTACCAATGAATGAAATAGGGTATCCGGACAAGCTACCTCTAGGATCTATGCTTCTAGTACAGGACTATGCTATTATACTTCCCTATTGATGTTAATTGAGTCGAGGAAATACTTAGACTCATGGTCCCAAATCTAAGGACAACCGTGACTAACCCCATCATTATGCCCCGGTATTAGGATTCACGTCACCCTTCACTCTGTCGCTCGCACGACTAAGCTCCAGGGGAGTATATCTACCTAAACCTCACACTACTTGCGATTGCTTTAAGCTCTAGGGTTTCCTAGTGGTAAAACCTGTTCTTATGTGTAGTTCTAACCCTTTGGTCCAGGTGGAAGAACCCTAGTCTAGATTAAGCCCCAGCGCGTAGGATTCACTTCAACCCTTCACTCTGTTACTTGCGTAACTAAGTCCCAGGGGTGTTTATCTACCTAGCACTTCACTCTATTTCGACCACTATGAAATCACGGAAACGGAGGTAGGGAGAAACCACATCGAAGGGGAAAGGGGTACATCGCTACCTCACAACTCTCCCTCTCAACCCTCTTCAATCTTAAGTAGTCTAACCCTAAAGGAGTTGTCACACCTCCAAAGGGTAACCTAAATTATTCTCAATCCTAGTGTCACATCTAAGAGAAAACATTAGCAAGATGAAATTAAGATTGAAAGTCAATTTTTATTCATCAATAATGGAAAAGCATAATAACAATGTCAAAGAAACATCAAAACCCTAGAGTTTACAAGTCCGAATACCCTGAAGGGGTTTAGCTCCTCATGGAGCTATACATGTTCATCAAAATAGAAAAGAAAGTACAAATCAAAGACATTGATAAAAACCCCCTTGTATATGGTGTGGCCGTGGTCTTGTACGGCCGTTGAACGTCAGTGACGATGCCGATGATGCGCTCTAAACCTCCACGAAATCCTCTACGAAACCCTAGCAGCACTCCCCAAGTTGAAGAGAAAGGTAGGTCCAAAGATCCCCCAAAAGGTCTCCAAAATCCCCTTTTATAATGTTGAATCGCGGCTTTAAAATCGGACTTATCGGGGGCTTCACACAGCCGTGTGGAATTTCCACACGGCCGTGTGAAGTTTCTGTCTGGCTGAAAAATCGATTCACAGGGCCGTGTGGAATTTCCACACGCTCGTGTGAATTCTCTGAAACCCTGATTTTCGGCAGAAATTAAACAGTAGCTTGCTACAGTGTTTTGCTACAGTGACAAAAGGTGCGTTACTGCTACAGAAATTGGCCAAGACGCTCTCGAATCCGTTGTTCTTCATCGAGGCCATTGATTGGGCACACAAACAATGGTAAGTCATGCCGATTGCTTCAAGTCTCCTTCTTGGTGAAGTTCTTCTAAGCTACATGAGTTAGACTTGTTGTGAATGTGACTGCCTTTGTGCCCCTCCAAAGGAGGTTGGCACACACTCACAAGTCCAAGCTCGTGCCTTGTTCCACACTTGGTCCGAAAACTTCCCAACATCGGCGAACACCACCTAATTTCATTCTTCTTCTCCAATTTAGCTCCACAAACCTTCAATGCACAAGAATACACAAATGCACGCTATTTAATGATAAAATCTGATAAAATATATGCTCAACGTAAGATAATAACGCTTCGCGGTACTATAACACAAGCACTTATCAAATCACCCCACACTTAAGCTTTTTCTTGTCCTCAAGCAAAGATAAAATGTGAAAGTACTTGGAAAGAATAATTGAAAGTGCTCAGCCTTAGGTTCACCAAAAGTATGTAAAAGAAGCATTCTACAAGTAAGGGGAAATCAAAACAATGCATAAGGTTATCATTGCTCTAGCTAAAAACTCGAATCAAAAAAGATAAAAAAACTCGAAAATGTGTTAATGTGTGCGATTTTACTCAAGAGAACCAACGAGTACTCCTCAAACATTTATTAGAAAGGACTTATTTATATACAAAAACAAAACTAAAAATAAAAGGAAGTAGTAGCTTCACACATCCTTGAAGGTAGCCCTTTCCTAGGCAGCCGCCAAAGGTGGCTTTCACACTTTCGAGGAGTTAGCTCTTTCTACCGGTGTAGTAGCTTTCACGCATCCCATTAGATAGCTCTTTCTCTCATTAGGGCATAACTTGTATCCGACTTATGAGAGTAGCTACATACTTCATAGGTGGTAGCTCTTTCCACCCCAAATGCATACATAAAACAAAGCAAATATTCACAAAGTCATATGTATTTTTTTATTTTTATTTTTCATTTTCTCTTTTCCATATTATTTTTTATTTTTATTTTTTTATATTTTTTTATATGCATTTTCCAAAGTAAAACTAAGAATGATGATAAACTTTTACTTAAAAACTTCAAGATTAAGTTTCCAAAAGATTCCAAGAGTAAGTTGTGCAATATAAGATGTAATCGAGCAAAAATTCCCTAAAAATTCAAGTGAAAACTAGAGCATGATAGGATACAATGTTAAAAATTGTCCTAAACTCTAAGAATACAACTGTTGCAACTAAGGTGAACCTCCATAGGCTACATGAGCATAAGCAATTGAACGCACAAGTAAAGGTGTGTGCAATGTGAACTGCCCCCCTCCCCCCCCCCCCCCCCCCCCACACACACACACACTTAAGATGTACATTGTCCCCAATGTTCGCATGCAAGCACAATAATAAGTAACAAATAAAAACAATTAGTGTGGAATTGAGTAATTGAAACATTACTCCCCTGAACTCCAAGTGTTGCGTTTGATGGAGCTAGGTCATTGAGAGTTGAGTCTCAATGGTTTGTGAAGCACACACAGTCCAGTGACCGTGCCAATGACTATTCCTCAAAATCCTTACATCCAAGACCATCTGCGCACACATATACAAGGGTTCAGTATAGCTCAAGAAAAACCAAAATGAAGCTCGAGTATATAAATATATGAAAATGAAGTACAACCCGAGACAAAATAAAAATAGACGGAAAATAAAAGCAAACTCAGAAAGAGAGTCCTTTCAGGGTATTACAAGTCCAACAGAAATAGAAAATAAAAGTGCAAAAGCAAATCAAAATGAAAACTACGACGCCTCCACGTCGATGTCCTGAATGGTGGCCTCTAGTGCTGTTGGAGGCTCTGAAGGTGCAAGTGGATCTGCTGCTGCTAGAGGAGATGGTGGTGGAGGGATGGAAGCTCAGGGTCGGACCACGAAAGGTGAAGTCACGGCTCGCTCGAGTAACTGTTGTATAAGGTCTAATTGAGCCATGACCTCAGTGTGCTGTGCTATCTGTACGACCCTGACCTCAGCCACCTCTGTCTGTAGTACCCCCACTGCGCTCTCGAGGCGCTCCAGTCGATCCTTGCCTCGAGAAGGTGAGAACATGCGCACCAGAGGTGGCTCCGGTGCGGTGGGTGGTGCCTGTGTCTCTGTCACTGCTGGGGGTGGCTCCAAGGCTGCCTGGGACCCCTCGGCCTGATCTGACTGGGGTATGAACATAGTATAGACTCCTGGCCCTGATCTGCGGACCATACCCATCAGTCTCAATGTATCTCTGCTGAGCGGAGCTGGTGTAGCAATCTTCTCGGCCTCGCGCACCCCATCTCTGAGTCCCAAGCCTATGATGAGGCGTGTGACGTAGAGACCTGCAAAGATGACTCCAACCTAGGGGTACTGGCCCTAGTGGCGCATGTACTCGACTAGAATGTGCCCCAGGTGAAGTGGCTCGCTTTGCACCATGGAGTATAAGTATAGCAGCTCCTATCTGCTCAGTACCCCTGTACTATCCCCTCTGCCGCTCACTGACCTGCTCAGTATGGCATGAATGTACCTATACGCTGGCCGGGAAAGGAATGTCACCTTCGAAACCCCTGGCTCGTACTGCCCATCCCCGCACAATATCCTGTAAATCACCTGAGGTGTCAGGGTACCTGGGTAATCAGTGGGAAGCAGCGCGTACTCCTCTGTCTCGGTAAATGCCTGATCGTAGAGGCCCATCACAATCGAGAATTGGGTGATACTCATGTTGAAGTGTCGACCAAGGGCATGAAACTGGATCGTCTTCCCATGTGTGAAGCTGTCGTATCCTCTGTCAAACTCAAAGGTCGATAAGGCCTCGAGTGTGAGTGCTCGAATCGCTGGGTCTCTGATAGACAGTAGACGGCCCCAACTACCAACTGCTAATAGCTCCTTAAACTTAGTAGCTATCGCGTCGCCCCCTGTATCTCTCTCAATGTGCTCATGTCAAGGTAGCGCGACTGTCCAAAACGAAGTGCTGAGAGTTTCTTAAACCGTTCCCTGTGCTCTAGTATATCAAACTCCATCTCCTCAGTGGGTAGGGTAGGCTCACGGGGCCGCTTCCCTGCTTGCTTCTTTATCCTGGAAGACATCTCTGCAAAGTTGTAAAAGAAAACAGTTAAAAACAGTTCAAGAACACAGTCTACAGAAATCCACACGGCGGTGTGGAGCTTCTGGCGGACAAAGCCTCACGGCCATGGGTCTTAAAATCCAAAATTTACAACTAAATTCGTTCTGCATTCATCTCTAAACATGTTCGCATACATAATAAGCATTTTAAAAAAGCAAAATCATCCAACAGAATGAGTCAAATTAAGAATTGACGAAGAAGAAGGCTTTAAAGTCCTTACTGACGGAGTGGATGAAGGAATACTTAGAATCGGCCGGAAAAACTCCAATAAAACCTCAAAAATCCTCTAAGACGGTCAGGAAAGTAGTAGAGAGTGTAAGAGAGGAGTTTAGAGTGGAGGAATCAAGAGGCACAAGTGAAATCCAAATGAAAACGTGCGGCTTTTGAAGTTCTGGGAATTCACACGGTCGTGTGAAAATGACACACGGCCGTGTGAAAATGACACACGGCCGTGTGAAAATGACACACGACTGTGTGACTCTAAAATTAGGGTTCACAGGGGCCATCACACGCCCCTGTGTGCACTCTGTTCACACTCTGAACTACGCCACACGGCCATGTAAGTTACCCACACAGCTGTGCGCCTTCACAGGGGGATCCACAGGGGCTGGTACACGCCGCTGCGAATTCTCGGGAAAACATATATGGTCTCTGAAAAATTTCACATAGCCGTGTGGAAATTCCACACTGCCGTGTGCCCAACCTGGCCAAGAACACAAGGCCGGCCACAGGGGCACCCACACGCCCCTGTGGTCTCTCTGACTTGCCCGAGAAACCCTAAGTATTTCACACGGCCGTGTGAAATAATCCACACGGCCGTGTGCCTTTCATAAGCTCTCCCACAGGAGCGCACACACGCCCCTGTGTATTCTCGGGAAGAAGGGTTGTTTCTGCAAAGTTTCACACGGCCGTGTGCCTTAGCATAGTGGCACTTATAGGGGCACCCACACGCCCCTGTGGACTCTCTGGAAAAGAGTTTAAGTTCTGCGAGAACTCACACGGCCGTGTGGAATTTCCACACGGCCGTGTGGCCCTTCTGAGGTTGTTCATAGGGGCATGGACACGCCCCTGTACCCTCTCTGGCTGAGCCCTAAGTGGTGTCACACGCCCGTGAGAAATTTCCACACAGGCGTGTGTTTTCTCTGGTTTACTTAGAAAAAATTTACAAACTCTCACAAAAATTCAGAAACACAAATACGATGTTTAGAGCCTGTGAAAACCATCAAAACACGACCAGATACCATATAAAATATGCTCAACCAACTCGAACTTCGTCAATAATCATCTAGGCACACGAAAACGTTAACAATCGACAATAAAAATCACAGCGCATGCATTAAAACTTCAGGACACCAAAACTAAGACTCTTATTCAACCTAAACTAAGCTAAGTCCTAGAAAAAACTGTAAAACCTTTGGTTGCCTCCCAAGAAGCGCTTGTTTAACGTCACTTAGCTTGACGTACCTGATCTTACCTTACGGAGGTTCATGAATAGAAGTTGCCCTCTTCCTTACAACCTGAAAACATGCGTTACATAATCTTTGTAGAGTAGAGGGAGAGTTATCGAATTTGTTACCGCAAAAGGGTGTCACACCCTTACTCTGTGAATGTTCATCCCCTTTCTTGTTAGGGTTCTTCTTGTGGCGTCTTTTCGACCTCTTCATCCTCCGAAGCATATTCTTCATACGCTCTTTCTCCATCTTGATGTCTGTCTTGACTGTACCAAGTGTAAGTACTTCTTCTTCTTCGATCTCCATGTCTTGGTCCGGCCACCCTTCATAAGGATCCGGGTTTAACATTTCTTGCACATATTCATCAATACACTCATTAGTAACATCAAGATAATAAAGAGTATCATCAAAATCAAGAGAATGTCTCATGGCTTCGGCGAGACGATAGGTGGGCTTATCATCTCCAACTCTAAGCGTGAGCTCCCCACCGTCCATGTCAATGAAAGCCTTGGAAGTGCGCAAGAACGGCCTTCCAAGAATCAGCGGCACCTCGACATCCTCATCCACATCAAGCACAACGAAGTCCACCAAAAAGATGTACTTGTCTACTTTTACCAAGGCATCTTCCACAATTCCCCTCGGATGCCTCACCGATCGATTTGCGAGTTGAAGTGTCATCCAAGTGGGTCTAGGCTCGCCCAAGCCTAGCTTTTGGAAGAAGGTATAGGGCATGACATTGATGCTTGCCCCTGAATCGGCCAACGCCATCTCTTCACCCAAATTGCCGATGTTGCAAGGTATGATGAAACTCCCGGGATCTTTTCTCTTACTCGGCATATTCTTTTGTATGATGGCCGAGCAATTAGCATCAAGAACTATAGCTGCACTCTCCTCCAACTTCCACTTATTGGTTAAGAGGTCCTTCAGGAACTTCGCGTATTTGGGCATTTGCGCTAATGCTTCCGCGAATGGTATGTTGATGTGCAATTGTTTGAAGATACCCAGAAATTTCTTGTATTGCTCATTGTCTTGGTCATTCTTCAACCTCGAAGGGTAGTGGATCCTTGGTTTGTAGGGTGGTGGTGCCACCTCTTTTTCTTTTGGTGCTTCTCCCCCTACTTATTCAACTTCGGGTGATTCTTTCGTCTTCTCTAGAGGGAGATTTCTCTCAACCTCTTTACCACTTCTCAAGGTGATTACCTTCAATTGCTCCCTTGGATTAGTCTCCGTATTGCTAGGCAAGCTACCTTGAGATTTTTCTGCCAATGTCTTCACAATTTTAACTACTTGATTTTCCAAATTGTGTAGGAAGGCGGTGTAATTGCGAAGAGTAGCTTCCACCTACTGAAACCTAGCATCTGATGAAGAAACAAACCATGTGAGGGCTCTCTTGAGGTCGGTCATTTTCCCTTCTAACCCGGTCACTCGGCTTTCTAGATTCGGAGCTTGTTGACCTTGAAATCCCTGTGGCGTACTGTTTTTCTGTTGTGACTGCCCTTGATTGCTCCAAGAGAAATTTGGATGGTTCTTCCACCCCGGATTGTAAGTTCTACTGTACGGGTTACCTTGGCCTTGTCCTCTATAAGAATTTCCAACAAAATCAGCCTGCTCCACCGCACTTGTACCTCCAATAGCAATAGGATAATCACTCGAAGCATGTCCTCCCCCATAACCGTTACATGTTGTGATGGCCGCAACTCTTGGTGAAGCTAGTGCATCTAGCTTCTTACTCAATGACTCTACTTGTGCCGCCAAAGATGTAACCGCCTCAACTTCATGAATTCCGGCCACCTTTTCCCTGTCCCTTGAGTTCCATTGATAGCTATTCATAGCCATTGATGAGCGAGCGCGCGACTAGCTACAGAGCTAGCACACGACTCCCCGGCCGCAAGTGCACGGGTCGTCAAGTAATAAACCTCACGAGGAGGGTCGTATTCCCAAGGGCCCGATATCTACTATTACTTCCTTTTGGGAGTCACTTTCTAGTCGATCGAAACAGGGTTGAAGCAATATTAAAATAATAAAAACAAGTAAAGAAATGCAAATAAGATAAAACTCAATCCGGAATAAAATAGAGATGAAGAATCCAATAATTATGGAAGGCCTCGGGCGAGGATTCCCCCGGGAGAAGACTAAATACGAATGACCAAGATAATTATATAACTAGGGTTGGCTTGATTTCGGTCCGCTAGACTCGGATGTCGACTACCCCGGAACCTCCGTAGTGTAGCCCTAATCCAGTACGGGTTTCTCTATCCAGAAAATACCCCTACGATGTCAATGAGAACAAGGAGTCTTGATTAGGGTTAATCTAATGCACGCTCTCGGCTAAATTAACCCTAATCGCGCGGGAGGCTGTTAACACCCGGAACCTCCGGTGTATTAATACATGTTACCCTCTTTAACTCATCAAAGGACCTAATACAAGCTAGCATCCCGCCAAACAAGTATCATTCAAAATCAATTCTACGGAATCCATCCATTGTAGAATGAACAACATGATGATGAATTAAAACCAAACAATCAAACTAACACATTCATTTAAAGCAAAATATAGGTCATTCATACAAAGTCTCCTCCCAAGGTTCACCGGGAGCCCGACGGCCTTGGGAGGTTTAGTTCAACATCACAAAACTAAGGAGCTCATCATACAACAATTCCATCCAATAAAAACAAGAAAAACCCCCTCGAAGATGTCGACTAGGGTTGAAGGCGTAGCTCGTCGGATCCGCGCCGGCGAGCCCTATGAAGCTTCTCAACGTCTTCCCCTTCTTCTCTCCTTCGAATCTAGCCGAAAATCCTTCCAAAATCCCTCAAGAAATGGTGAAATGAAGTCTAGGACAAGTGGAGGCCGGATGAGAACCCCATTCCCCTCAAAAACTCTTCAGAACAAGCATATATAGCCCGAAGGTGTGCGGGCACTGTGCGGGCCGCACAGTGCCCGCACAGCCTTCTGGCTGTGCTGTGCGGCCAGTGTGCGGGCCGCACATTGGCCGCACACCTCTCTGTCTCCCTTGTGCAGCCACTGTGCGGGCCGCACAGTGGCCGCACACGGCCGAGAAAATGTGTCCGTGTGCGGCGCGTCGGCTTCCAGGGTGCTCCAACTCTTCGTTTCTTCTTCAATCTTCCCCGGAATGACACGAATACGGTCGAAACCTGCGCACTTGGTCCTCGAAACCCTAAAATGAAAATAAAACATCAAGTGCGCAAAAACTCATCGAAAATACACATAAGTTGCATGAATGTACAAGAACATCATAGCTAAAACATGATGTATTTTGGCACTTATCAAATACCCCCCACTTAAGCATTTGCTTGTCCCCAAGCAAACGGACATGGAGAACCAGAGATAATCATAAGTGACAAAATACATAACCTCCGACCAGAGATGGAAGTATCATAGCCAAAGTGAAACTCAAAATATTAAGCAAAGACCACTTGAGATGATTCACGCATTCATTGGCCGTGTCGTGCTGTGTGTGTGCAAATCCCCTAGTTCGAAGCCCTGTAGTCCAAACAAGGTAGACAGGACCCCGAGGACCACTTCGTGAAGCAATTCACGCCACCTAGTGGAATACGGCCTTGAGGTGGTAGAAATACTTCTAGTAGAGTCGTAAGGATTCTTCCTTTTATTTTCGAACAATAACCGGTCGAAATTTATTTTTCTGTACGCAATATGTTTATCTTTTTCTTTTCCGGGACTAACATGAACTGCAAATCCACATTACCTGGAGCTTTGCACATTCATGTAAACGCGCTCATGTCCTTATAGCTTTTGGTGAGAGGAACACTCTGGTTAGGAGCCAGAACCCCAGGTTACTTCGCTATTAGGACAGAGGAGCACTGTCCATGTTTTTATTCACTTTGCCTCTTTTTTTTTTTTTTTTTTCGACCGTATTGCAAAAAAGAACAAGAAGAAGGTCCTTAAAACCCTATTAGAAGGTATTCTAACACGTCAAGGCGCGAAACCACTAGTATGGGTTAGCAACTAAGAGGGTCACGAAAGTGCTGTGGTTCCTCGCCTAGATGTCCAGGGTTCTACCTAAGGGAATAGTGCGAGAATTGCCTAGAATGACATGAAAATCTCAAGTGTGCAGGGTCATAAAAAGCTTAGCATTTATCATGATTTCGAGCTATAATACAATCACAATTAAGTACGCCATCCTAGGTTTACAATCATGCAACAAGTCAAGAATTATCAAAAATTTTCATACAAGTTCACGAAACAAGTAACGAAGATCAGACATGCATAGCCACCCCCCACTTAAAGCAGTACATTGCCCTCAATGTACATTGATCAGCAGTACAGAAAAATTTATGCATGGAAAATAAAGAGGGTGGTGTTATGAACTTCCCCGAGAAATTGGTAATGAGCTTTGCAAGGCACGAGCTCGGGGTGACCATCACCATGGCTACAAGCGAAGTGGAGAGGAAGAAAAATGGACGTCTTGGTCTACCTACAAGCATCCATCAACCACACAAAAACAAAGAAAAGAAACAAGGAATGAAAGCGAAAGTGAGCTCTCGGAGTGAAAGGACTGATGAAGCCGCTCAAGGTCTTCTGTGTCTCCTCCAACGGGCTCGATCAGAAAGTTGACCTACGTCTCGAAAAATAAAGATCAAGCCATGGCAACACGCTAAAATGCGCGAACACGAGTTTAGAAAAATGAGTGAAGTGGAAACAACGCGAAGGTATGCGAATAAATTGAGTTTTGAAAATATTTTTAACGTTGAAACGATGCGAGGGATGTGGTATGATCAAAACAAGCGCGAAAATGTGGAGAAAAGCCGGAAAGAAGAGCATTACAGCAGCAAAACTGGGGCCAGTGTGTGGGTGGTGTGCGGGCCGCACACCAGCCGCACACCCTTCTGCCAGGGGTGTGCGGCCTCTGTGCGGCCGCACAGTAGCCGCACAGAGCCCTGAAAAAAAATGCAGAAACGGCTATCTCCAACCCTAAAACACGTCTTCGACATTACAAACGCAACAAAACTCATCTCGGACAAAGGATATATGTATATAAACATAAAAGAAACGGGAATTCACCGAGTTGGGAAGGAAACAAGGACATACACACTAAAAACATACCAAGAACGGATGAAACGGAGAGCTCACACCCCAAACATAGCATGACGAAAAATACGAAATTTGAAAAGTACGGAATTGTAAAAATTCATGGGGTGCCTCCCACAAGCGCTTGTTTAGCGTCACGAGCCTGACGTTCAAGTTTCTCAACTCATGGTGGTTTAAAAGAAAAAGTTTTACCTGAAGTTCCAATGGATGCAAATGATGATCCAACCGGCAAATTCAAGGAGAGGAGGGAATCGATGTTGTGCATACCTAGGTCGACGAAACATGCTGTGTGTACCTCGTCATGAGAATTCTTGTTTGCTTTGTTGACCTTGGGAGTTATTTTTTTCCATGCTCGCTTCCACGAGCGCTCTCCTTTACTTCTCCCTTGTGACTTATCCGGAAATATATGAGGAGGGTCTTCTTGTGCCTTCTTTTGTGTCTCATCCTCCTCAATAACAACATCTTGTAAGAATTCATCAAGGGGGGTCATCATAAGGACTTCATGCACACAATCTTGAACTAGTAATTCTGTATCATCGAGTGCATAAGAAGTGTCATCAAGCTCCTTGGGGTGTTTCATTGCCTCGGGAATTTTAAAAGTGGCTTCTTCATTCCCGGCCCGCAAGGTCATTTTCCCGTCTTGAATATCTAGCAGGGCACGGGATGTGGCAAGGAAGGGCCGGCCGAGTATGATGGGGACCTCAGTAGCATCATCAACATCAAGAATGACAAAATCAGCCGGAAAAACTAGACCACCAACTTTCACAATCACATCGCTCACAATGCCACGCGGGCGTCTAACAGTTCGGTCCGCAAGTTGTATGGTGATCCGCGTCGGCTCTAAGTCTTGAAGGCCCAGTTTTAAGAAAAGCTTGTAGGGCATAACATTTATGCTTGCACCGGAATCGGCAAGGGCTTTCTCTACAAGTGAGTCCCCAAAATGACACTCCACAATTAGACCACCCGGGTCTTTGATTTTTTCGGGCAATTTGCTTTGGAGAATTGCCGAACAACTCTCCCCTAGAGACACCGTAGATGCTTCTTCAAGTTTCTTCCTGTTTGTAAGCAACTCCTTCATAAACTTGGCATATTTTGGCATTTGAGAAAAGGCCTCTACAAGTGGAAGATTGATGTGAAGTTGCTTGATCATCTCCAAAAATTTTTTGAATTGAGTGTCCTCCTTGTCCCGATTGAGTCTTACCGGATAGGGGACCTTCGGTTGGTGCTCTAGCAATTTTTTCTCTTTGTTTTGAGGTTCAATTGAATTGTCATGGCTGTCATTAGCTTCATCCCCACCTACGGAGGAGGTGCCTCTCACCACGTTCTTTTCCTTGTTATCAATTGGCCTAGGAGTCGGCCGAACCTCAACCTCTCTACCACTCCTCAAAGTGATAGCTTGCACATGTTCTCGTGGGTTAGTCTCAGTGTTGCTAGGGAGACTACCCGGTGTTCTTTCCGCCATGGATGCCGCGATCTGTCCCAAGTGTTTTTCGATGCCCTGGATTGAAGCTTGCATATTCCTCACTGTTGTCTCAAGTGTGTTCAACCTTGCATCGGTGATTTGCATGTATTTAGCTAGGACATCCTCAGTAGTGAATTTCCTTTCCGTTGGAGGTGCTTGTGATGATTGTGCCTGAAACCCTGGTGGTTGCGTAAATTTTTGTTGGCCTTGATTTCCCCAATTGAAATTTGGGTGATTTCTCCACCCGGGGTTGTATGTTCCACCATAAGGGTTTCCTTGAAATTTTTGCCCCTGATTCACATAGTCAACATGTTCGAGTGGGGTGACATCGGGGACTCAAATGGGGCAACTAGCAACATCATGCCCCCCTCCACAAGTTCCACAATTCATCACTTGCTTGACACTTGTGCTCGAACGCTCGGTTCTTTCGGACATAAGCAAACTCACTTGCTTCGCTAGTGCTTCGAGCTTCGCATCTTGAGCGGTTTTACTGTCGATTTCATGAACCCCTCGAGCTTGAGTCAGTATTGCCCTTGAACCCCAATGTGATTCATTTCGTGCCATGTTCTCAATTAATTCTTCGGCATCTTCGGGGTATTTGCTACTCAAGGATCCACCGGCTGCGGCATCAATGAGTTGACGATTCTGGTAGCTCAAGCCATTATACAGTATCTGTATTCGCATCCAAGCTTCAAAACCATGATGTGGGCATTTTCTCAAGAGGTCTTTAAATCTCTCATGAGCTTCAAAGAGGGTTTCGGAATCTCTTTGACTGAAGGCCGAGATCTCTTGCCTTAATCTAGCAGCCTTGCTTGGAGGAAAATAGCGGCCCATAAACTTGTTTACCATCTCCTCCCATGTCTTTATGGAACCCGGGGCGAGTGATGTGAGCCACCTGTAAGCGGCGCCCCGCAAACTGAATGGGAAAAGACGGAGTCTAGCTGCATCATCAGATAGCCCATTGACTTTGAAAGTTGAGCACATTTGGAGGAATCGGGATAGGTGCTCATTCGGGTCCTCATCGGCCAAGCCATCGAACTGCACTGAATTCTGTATCATGCCGATTGGTCTAGCCAAATCAAAATTACTTGCACTGGCAGCCGGAGCTTGCACACTAAACCCTCCCCCAGTAAACTGTGGCCTCTCATAGTCAGACAAAGTTCTTCTCTCTTCGGCCATAGCTATAGGAACTGATTCAGGTGCAGCAACTGATCCCGAGGAGGAACCCACTTGAGTTTCTCTCAACCGTTGGTGTATGACGCATTCAATTTCTTCGTTCGGCTCTACAAACCCAGTGGGGTTTGCACGAGTGATGCACAGAACGCCTGAGAAAACAAAAGACAAAAGAGATATTAGTGAATATATAAAAATGACGAAAACAAAAACAATAAAAGATGGATAATTACAAATGAAAGAGAAATGACTAGAGCAATGATCCAAAAGTTTTCCTAGAATTCTCGGTTGCTCCCCGGCAACGGCGCCAAAAACTTGATGAGCGAGCGCGCGACTAGCTACAGAGCTAGCACGCGACTCCCCGGCCGCAAGTGCACGGGTCGTCAAGTAATAAACCTCACGAGGAGGGTCGTATTCCCAAGGGCCTGAGATCTACTATTACTTCCTTTTGGGAGTCACTTTCTAGTCGATCGAAACAGGGTTGAAGCAATATTAAAATAATAAAAACAAGTAAAGAAATGCAAATAAGATAAAACTCAATCCGGAATAAAATAGAGATGAAGAATCCAATAATTATGGAAGGCCTCGGGCGGGGATTCCCCCGGGAGAAGACTAAATACGAATGACCAAGATAATTATATAACTAGGGTTGGCTTGATTTCGGTCCGCTAGACTCGGATGTCGACTACCCCGGAACCTCCGTCGTGTAGCCCTAATCCAGTACGGGTTTCTCTATCCAGAAAATACCCCTACGATGTCAATGAGAACAAGGAGTCTTGATTAGGGTTAATCTAATGCACGCTCTCGGCTAAATTAACCCTAATCGCGCGGGAGGCTGTTAACACCCGGAACCTCCGGTGTATTAATACATGTTACCCTCTTTAACTCATCAAAGGACCTAATACAAGCTAGCATCCCGCCAAACAAGTATCATTCAAAATCAATTCTACGGAATCCATCCATTTTAGAATGAACAACATGATGATGAATTAAAACCAAACAATCAAACTAACACATTCATTTAAAGCAAAATATAGGTCATTCATACAAAGTCTCCTCCCAAGGTTCACCGGGAGCCCGGCGGCCTTGGGAGGTTTAGTTCAACATCACAAAACTAAGGAGCTCATCATACAACAATTCCATCCAATAAAAACAAGAAAAACCCCCTCGAAGATGTCGACTAGGGTTGAAGGCGTAGCTCGTCGGATCCGCGCCGGCGAGCCCTATGAAGCTTCTCAACGTCTTCCCCTTCTTCTCTCCTTCGAATCTAGCCGAAAATCCTTCCAAAATCCCTCAAGAAATGGTGAAATGAAGTCTAGGACAAGTGGAGGCCGGATGAGAACCCCATTCCCCTCAAAAACTCTTCAGAACAAGCATATATAGCCCGAAGGTGTGCGGGCACTGTGCGGGCCGCACAGTGCCCGCACAGCCTTCTGGCTGTGCTGTGCGGCCAGTGTGCGGGCCGCACACTGGCTGCACACCTCTCTATTTCCCTTGTGCGGCCACTGTGCGGGCCGCACAGTGGCCGCACACGGCCGAGAAAATGTGTCCGTGTGCGGCGCGTCAGCTTCCAGGGTGCTCCAACTCTTCGTTTCTTCTTCAATCTTCCCCGGAATGACATGAATACGGTCGAAACCTGCGCACTTGGTCCTCGAAACCCTGAAATGAAAATAAAACATCAAGTGCGCAAAAACTCATCGAAAATACACATAAGTTGCATGAATGTACAAGAACATCATAGCTAAAACATGATGTATTTTGGCACTTATCAGCCATCTCCTCTACAAGGTGCCGGTCTTCACAGGGAGTCTTGCTTCCTAGAGTTCCTCTGGCCGCCGCATCTAAGAGTTGCTTGGCACTCAGATTTAACCCATTGTAGAAGGTGTGAATGATCATCAACTCGGGAAATCCATGTTGCGGGCACTTACGAAGGAGCTCCTTGAACCTATCCCATGTCTCGAATAGAGACTCCAATTCCATTTGCACGAAGGATGATATTTCATTCCGGAGCCTTGCAGATTTTCCCGGCGGAAAGTATCTAGCCAAGAATGCCTCGGCCATCTCCTCCCACGTAGTGATGGTTGCTCTCTGTAATGAATGAAGCCAATGTCTTGCTTTTTCCTTCAATGAAAATGGGAAGGCTCTCAAACGAATTGCGTCATCCGTTACTCCATTAATCTTCAACATGTCACACACTTCAAGGAAATTCTCTATATGACTGTTGGGATCTTCATCGGCCAACCTATTAAATTGTGCGGACTGTTGCAACATCTGTATGAACGATGGCTTCAACTCAAAACTCATTGCCATGATTAGGGGCCTCACAATGCTCGATTAGGTCCCCATGACTGCGGGTCTAGCAAAATCAGACAATGTTTGTTGTTGTTCATTCTGTTCTTCCATTGTTTCTGACCCTTCTGTCTCAATATCGGCTTGATTTGAAGCTTCTTGCACAGGTTCCTTTCCCTTGCGATGTGTTCTTCGTCCAATGTCCGAGTCTCTTTCAACAAGAATCGAAGGGTTCTCACGGGTCATAACCTGTAACCGAAAACCAAGAAAAGAAAATTAAGAACAATGATAGATAAAGAAAATATGAAATAGAATGCGAAGTGAATAGCTAAAATAATGAAAATCAAATATCTAAAATGCCTATTCCCCGGCAACGGCGCCAAAAACTTTGACACGACCCCTTACGTGTATCCCGCAAGTGCACGGGTTGTCGAAGTAATAAAAGTTACCCTGGTGAGAGGGTAGTCGAATCCACAGGGAATAGGGATTTAGAATACGAGATTTCACTAATTAAGCTATGTGGTGTATGGAAAAGCAATATTTGGATCAATGAATGAATGTAGAAGTAAATAGAATAAAAGACAAGAAATTAAAGAGAAAGATGGAAGATCAGAAAGTGCAAGTAAAAGAGAATAGAGAGGACTAGCAATGAATGAAATAGGGTATCCGGACAAGCTACCTCTAGGATCTATGCTTCTAGTGCAGGACTATGCTATTATACTTCCCTTAAAGTATGTAACTCACAAGATTAAACAAAGCCATCATTGATAACCCTAGCATATAAATATGGCCCTAAACATGTAATACACCCATCCCCACACTTAGTGTTGTACATTGCCCTCAATGTACACTAGTCATGGATAACAATGAAATATATTCAATAAGAACAATGGAGGAGGGTGAAAACAAGCTTCCCCGGTTTATCTTGTATATATGGCGCGATGTGACCTAAACAAGTGTACGGCAAGCTCTACATGTTGGGCCCAGCTTCTACAAAATGTGGGGAGGGTCACCAAACTACCCTCAATGCCCTGGAAGGCACAAGGGCACATCATCATTCCACATAGAAAAATAAATTCAAAGAACAAACACTAAGGAGGAGTCGAACAAACATGCTAGATAATAAAAATACAAAGAGTTTAACCAAAGGTTCCCAGCTTATTCAAATAAACCAAACACACATGCGGAAAATGAAATAAAGACAAAACAAACACAAGCTACTGATGTAAAGATAAATGTCCGTGCTCAAGAGTGAAAGTGATCATCGCTGAAAGGTGGTGCGGGTGTGGCAGTGCAGGAAATGGTGGTAGTGTAGTGCCCTGAGTAGGAGCGGGAGCACCCTCGTGGTCTGAGTCGGACTCTACTGGCATACTGGATTCTCCCATGACTGAGTATTGGGAGAGCCTGTACTGATCACCTCTCTTCTCAATTAATCCAGTAGCCCGCAGGATTGCCGCATTAAGGGGTGCCATACCCCCCATAATGGTCATGTCACGAGCCCGGTCCAATAAGTTCATGCCTCGTATCAGCCTAGCAATGTAAGGACGCACGAAGATGGCACCCAATCGCGCAAACTGCGCTTGATGTAAGAAAGCCTCGGTAACAAGGTGCCCCATGTGGAGAGGATGCTGCTCAAAGATCCCATAAAAAATGAGTAGATCGGACTGAGAAACCACACCAAGATTGTCCCGTTGACCCCCAATGGACCAAGTAATCAAGGAGTGGATGTATCTCTGTGCAGGGTCAGTAATTTGAGAAGCCTTTCGGGTATTTTTGGTGTCATTTGGAGCAATGGCAGCCCAATAATCCTTCACAGTCATGCCCGACGGGAAATCAATGTGGAGCTGGGCAACCGGCAATGAACTAGTGTATTCCTCATCATGGATCCCAAAGTACTCGGCAAACTCCAAATGATTCATGTCATATGTCCTCCCAAAGGCTTGGAAGCGAATGGCGCCTTGTTTTCGAGAGATGATAGCCCTTTGGTCTTGGCGCGCCTCGAAGGTGCTAAGCACTTCCAAAGTAAGTTGGCGAAAGGATGGCTCATCAATGGAGAAAAGGTTCTCCCACCCATTTGGTGACAACAACTCTTTCACTTGCTCGGCTAGACTAAAAGTCCCTAAGATTCCCCACTCGATGTTTCGAAGAGTGCCAAATGGCTTGGTCTTTAACACCTCGTATCTTGCTTTGTGGAGGGTGTGTGTGAAATGGGGTTCATCGGGGCTTTGCGTGAAAGCCCTTGGACGTTTCGAGGTAAGCTTCTTGAAGTCCGGCATTCCTACAATGTCAATACACCTCATCAAACTTCAAGAGAGCCAAGATAAAGCCAAACCACAAACAAATCATGGAAAAAGAGGAAGAAAAGGGGATGAATAGGGTCCATACGGCCGTGAGAGAGGCCATATGGACACTATTCATCGAGTAGCATAACCCCTCATTTCCAAAAATCCAAACAATTTGTACAAGAATCCAATAGGAAATGTTCATACAACATTCATGACATCAAATGCAAGCATAAACTTGAAATTATCCATTAACAAGCTCAAAGAAACCAAAAAAAATTGAAAAAGAAAAAACTAGGGCATCAAAGACCTTACCGATGAAACCTTGATGAAACTTGCTTGTAAACCTTGGAAAAACACTAGGTCAAAATCTCAAAGTATTTAGGAGGTGATCTAGGAAGAAAAATGAGTGGATTCGGCCAAGAAATGAGAAAGAAAGAAGAAGAAAATTTTTTTGTTTTGAAGAGAGGATGAAGAGGCGGTGAGAGAAGTGAAGAAAAAAGATGAGAGGAAGGGATAAAAACCCACGCCTCACGGCCTCAAGGAGGCCGTGAAGAAGGTCGTGAGCCATAGGAAAGTCCCTCCGATGTAGGGTAGACGGCCTCTCTCACTCTGTGAGGGAGGCCGTGAGTTGCTGGCAAAGGGCTCGGCAAGATAGCAGACGGCCTCTCGGACCCCGTGAGAGGGGCCGTTAGCCCTAGGCCAATTGCTCGGCCAAGGGGCAGACGACCCATCTCACGGCCCCTTGAGGCCGTGAGGACCTGGGGAATCACTCAAAAATCAAAATCTTCTTCACCAAACAGCTGAGTACAACATTGAAACATTAAAGAACACCTCCAACTCGAAAGAAACACGAAACAAAACAATCTAATGCACAACACGACAACAAGAACAAGTAAAACTCAACAAATAAAATGAAGACACCACTCTCAAGATGATAAGAAAATTGCTAGCATGGACTTATTCAAGTTCAAAGCTAGTAAAGAAAAATGGCAACTAAAATAATAAGATGAACAACAAAAATACGAAAAGCGAACTAAAGACCCCCGGATGCTTGGGTTGCCTCCCAAGAAGCGCTTGTTTAACGTCACGAGCCTGACGTACCTTCTTTCTTACCTCATGGCGGTTCAAAAAGCTTGCGGTTACCCCCAGTCGAGCTTGAAACATCATTATGGTTGAAGTACAATTTTAATCTTTGTCCGTTCACTTTGAAGGTACCATGATCCGGTTGGGTCACCTTAACTGCTCCATGCGGGAAAACCTGAGTGACAACAAATGGACCTGACCATCGTAATTTGAGCTTCCCCGGGAATAATCTCAACCTGGAATTAAATAGTAACACTTGATCTCCTTCTTGGAATTGTTTTGGGTGTTTGATATGCCTGTCGTGGTACTCCTTTACTCCTTCCTTGTAAAGCTTCGAATTCTTGTATGCATTGGAGCGCCATTCATCCAGTTTATTCAGTTGTAGCTTCCTTTTGTTACCTGCAAGAGTGGAGTCAAGATTTAGGAATTTGATGGCCCAAAAAGCTTTGTGTTCAAGCTCAACCGGTAAATGGCAAGCTTTCCCATAGACTAGCCTATAAGGGGTAGTCCCAATAGGAGTCTTGTATGCAGTTCTATAAGCCCAGATAGCGTCATCCAAGTGTTCCGCCCAGTCTCTTCGGTTTTGGCTCACCATTTTCTCCAGTATTCGCTTTAAGTCTCTATTGGACACTTCTACCTACCCACTAGTTTGAGGGTGATACGATGTCGCCATTTTGTGTTATACACCATATTGCTTCAAGATTTTTGCGAATTGTGCATTTCAGAAGTGTGTGCCCCTATCATTAATGATTGCGCGTGGCGTGCCAAATCTGGAAAACAGTTTCTTCAAAAATTTTACCACCACCCTACCATCACTTGTTTGCAAGGCTTGTGCGTCCACCCATTTGGATACATAGTCTACTGCCACAAGGATGAACTTAAACCCATGGGAGCTAGGAAATGGTCCCATAAAGTCAATCCCCCAAGTGTCAAAGACTTCACAAGCTTGATTCCAATTCTGGGGCTTCTCATCCAGACGAGATATGTTGCCGACCCGCTGACAACGATCGCAAGATTGTATGAATTTTTGAGTATCTTGAAATAATGATGGCCAATAGAAACCTGCATCAAGGATGTTCTTTGCAGTCCAGTTCCAATTGTAGTGGCCTCCAGTAGGCCCTGAATGACAATGTTTCAAGATGCTAAGACACTCCGGTCGGGAAACACATCTTCGAGCAACTTGATCGGCACAAGTTCGGAATAAGTAGGGATCTTCCCATATGCAGTGCTTGGCGTCCGAAAAAAATTTCTTTCATTGTTGATATGTGAACCACTTTGGGATAACCCCTCCAACCAAATAGTTGGCAAAATCGGTAAACCAAGGCTGCTCATTTTCCTCCATAACTTGAATGTCGTACAAGTGCTTTTCAGGGAATGAATCATTGATGTCTCTCTCAGTTATGGTTTCCTTACTGAGGTTCTCTAAGTGGGATAAGTGATCGGCTGCAAGATTTTATGCCCCACCCTTGTCCTTGATTTCTAGATCAAACTCCTGAAGGAGCAACACCCATCTAATCAACCTTGGCTTGGGGTCTGACTTGCTGAGCAGGTATCTCAAGGCTGAATGATCAGTGTACACTACAACTCTGGAGAAAACTAGGTAGGAACGGAATTTATCAAATGCGAACACCACGACAAGTAGTTCTTTTTCAGTTGTGGTGTAATTCTCCTGAGCTCCAGTTAAGGTTTTGCTCGCATAATAGATAGGGTGGAAATGTTTGTCTCAGCGTTGCCCAAGAACTGCACCAACTGCAAAATCACTTGCATCACACATCAGTTCAAATGGGGAATCCCAATCCGGAGCTACCAGAATAGGAGCTTAAACTAGCATCATCTTGAGTGTGAGAAAAGCTTTCATGCAGTCATCACCAAACTCGAATGGGACATCTTTTTCCAACAACTTTGTCAAGGGTCTAGAATTTTTTGAGAAATCTTTGATGAATCTTCTATAGAAACCTGCATGTCCCAGAAAACTTCTAATGGCTTTCACTGAATTTGTTGGAGGTAGCTTTTCTATGACAGAGATCTTCGCCTTATCTACCTCAATTCCATCCTTCGAGATTTTGTGACCCAAGACTATCCCTTCTTGTACCATGAAGTAGCATTTCTCCCAACTTAGCACAAGATTAGTTTCCTCACACCTAATGAGAACCCGCTCAAGATTTTTGAGGCAACAATCAAATGTGTCTCCAAAGACGGAAAAGTCATCCATAAACACCTCCATGAAATCTTCCACCATGTCTTCAAAAATTGCCATCATGCACCTTTGAAAAGTAGCAGGGGCATTACAAAGTCCAAAAGGCATTCGACGATAGGCAAATGTCCCATAAGGACATGTGAATGTTGTCTTTTCCTGATCTTCCGGTGCAATGGGGATTTGAAAATACCCAGAAAACCCATCCAAGAAGCAGTGGTAGGAGTGCCTTGCTAGTTTCTTAAGCATCTGGTCAATGAATGGCAGCGGGAAGTGGTCTTTCCGAGTGGCATCATTCAATTTTCTGTAGTCAATGTAGACACGCCACCCAGTGATAGTTCGGGTTGGAATCAACTCATCTTTCTCATTGGTGATCATGGTCATCCCCCCTTTCTTAGGGATCACTTACACTGGAATAACCCACTCACTATCAGATATTGTGTAGATGATGGCTGCATCAAGGAGCTTTATGACCTCAGCCCTGACCACTTCTTTCATATTTGGATTGAGTATTCTTTGAGGCAACACTGAGGGTCTGTGATTTTCTTCCATCAGAATTTTGTGAGTGCAGAAGGATTGATTTATTCCATTTATGTCGGCTATCTTCCACACAATTTCTTTCTTATGTTTCTTCAACACATTCACTAAGCTCCTCTTCTGTTCAACTGTTAGATTCGCAGCAATGATAACTGGAAGTTGTGTTCATTCCCCAAGAAAAGCATATTCGAGGTGTTCAGGCAACTTTTTCAGTTCTAATTTAGGTACTTCTTCTGTTGACGGTCTTAAGCTCTTATTTCTCAGTCTATGATGCTGAACTGCAACCTTCTCTTCCTTTGACTCCGAACTCTCATCCGAGCTATCATTTATGCCAAACACATGTTGCATAACGCTTTCTTCTGTATCTTTCTGATCCTCAACAAATTTGACCATCTGACTTGACCGGGGCTCGCTTATCCCTCCCCACCCCCCCAATTTTTGAAGCAGCAACTCACTGGAGAAGTCACCATCCTCATTTTGTGAAACCACCCCATTGTTCATGTATTCTGTGAATAGTACCTTCAATGTGTCACCTGTGTTTTCTAGGGTTGAGCCTTCCCATGGCCTAAATCTGTAGAAAGAATTATCCTGAATGTATGACAAGTGATGTTTAGGTGGTATCCACTCTCACCAAATCTTATTCAGAATTAATTCATTTCCTTGTGTATAGTTTAAGTTTGCCATGCATGGTGCCTTGCAAGATCAATAAAGATAGAACAAGTTAAGCTCAAAAGGAACGAAAACAAAAGAAAAGAAAAGAAATAATAAATAAATGAATGGCTAGAGCAATAGGCTACAAGTTTCCTAGAATCCCTTAAACATCCCCGGCAATGGCGCCAAAAACTAGATAGAGGAATCCCGGAAGTGTACGGGGTCACCAAGTAATCCCTAGTGCAAAAGCACAAGGATAGTATTCCACGGGGCTAAGAGTCTACTATTACTCCTTCATCACCTATTTTCTAACCTAACATCTCAAGCATGATTGTGGTACTCTAACAAGAACAATATGTATAAACAAATTAAAAGTCAAGTGGCAGTGTAGACTATTTCTCCTTCATCACCTATTTGTTGAGTTTTGCTTGTTCTTATTGTCGTGGTGTGCATTAGATTGTTTTGTTTCGTGTTTCTTTCAAGTTGGAGGTGTTCTTTAATGTTTCAATGTTGTACTCAGCCGTTTGGTGAAGAAGATTTTGATTTTTGAGTGATTCCCCAGGTCCTCACGGCCTCAAGGGGCCATGAGATGGGTCGTCTGCCCCTTGGCCGAGCAATTGGCCTAGGGCTCACGGCCCCTGTCACGGGGTCCGAGAGGCCATCTGCCATCTTGCGGAGCCCTTTGCCTGTACCTCACGGCCTCCCTCACGGGGTGAGAGAAGACGTCTACCCTACATCCGAGGGACTTGCCTATGGCTCACGGCCTTCTTCACGGCCTCCTTGAGGCCATGAGGCGTGGGTTTTTATCCCTTCCTCTCATCTTTTTTCTTCACTTCTCTTACCCCCTCTTCATCCTCTCTTCAAAACAAAAAAATTTTCTCCTTCTTTCTTTCTCATTTCTTGGCCGAATCCACTAATATTTCTTCCTAGATCACCTCCTAAATACTTTGAGATTTCGACCTAGTGTTTTTCCAAGGTTTTCAAGCAAGTTTCATCAAGGTTTCATCGGTAAGGTCTTTGATGCCCTAGTTTTTTTCTTTTTCAATTTTTTTTGGTTTCTTTGAGCTTGTTGATGGATAATTTCAAGTTTATGCTTGCATTTGATGTCATGAATGTTGTATGAACATTTCCTATTGGATTCTTGTACAAATTGTTTGGATTTTTGGAAATGAGGGGTTATGCTACTTGATGAATAGTGTCCATATGGCCTCTCTCACAGCCGTATGGACCCTATTCATCCCCTTTTCTTCCTCTTTTTCCATGATTTGTTTGTGGTTTGGCTTTATCTTGGCTCTCTTGAAGTTTGATGAGGTGTATTGACATTGTAGGAATGCCGAACTTCAAGAAGCTTACCTCGAAACATCCAAGGGCTTCCACGCAAACCCCCGATGAACCCCATTTCACACACACCCTCCACAAAGCAAGATACGAGGTGTTAAAGACCAAGCCATTTGGCACTCTTCGAAACATCGAGTGGGGAATCTTAGGGACTATTAGTCTAGCCGAGCAACTGAAAGAGTTGTTGTCACAAAATGGGTGGGAGAACCTTTTCTCCATTGATGAGCCATCCTTTCGCCAACTTACTTTGGAAGTGCTTAGCACCTTCGAGGCGCGCCAAGACCGAAGGGCTATCATCTCTCGAAAACAAGGTGTCATTCGCTTCCAAGCCTTTGGGAGGACATATGACATGAATCATTTGGAGTTTGCCGAGTACTTTGGGATCCATGATGAGGAATACACTAGTTCATTGCCGGTTGGCCAGCTCCACATTGATTTCCCGTCGGGCATGACTGCGAAGGATTATTGAGCTGCCATTGCTTCAAGTGACACCAAAAATACCTGTAAGGCTTCTCGAATTACTGACCCTGCACAGAGATACATCCACTCCTTGATTACTCGGTCCATTGGGAGTCGACGGGACAGTCTTGGTGTGGTTTCTCAGTCCGATCTACTCATTCTTTACGAGATCTTTGAGCAGCATTCTCTCCACATGGGGCACCTTGTTACTGAGACTTTCTTACATCAAGCGCAGTTTGCACGATTGGGTGCCATCTTCGTGGGTCCTTACATTGCTAGGCTGATACGAGGTATGAACTTATTTGACCGGGCTCGTGACATGACCATTGTGGGGGGTGTGGCACCCCTTAATGCGGCAATCCTGCGGGCTACTGGATTAATTGAGAAGGGAGGTGATCAGTACAGGCTCTCCCGGTACTCAGTTGCAGGAGAATCCAGTATGCTAGTAGAGTCCGACTCAGACCACGAGGGTGCTCCCGCTCCTACTCAGGGCACTACACTGCCACTAGATTTCGATGTCAGGTTGCGAGGGATGGAGGGCGATATTCAGGCTATTCGACACGAGCAGCATGAGATACGCGGTCAGCTCTTCCAGATTTTAGAGGGACAGCACTTGCTCACTGAGGACTTTCGGCAGTTTGTCATTTCCTCTCGTGGTTCTTCGTTAACTGGGCAGTGAAGCATAAGCAAAAATTTCTTGAAAGTCATTACTAGGTCGTAGACTAGGTAGTGAGGATTATGTTGCGATCTCTGCAAGTGCCTCACGGGGTAGCAGACGGGGCCATGAGGATCATGTGAAAATCTTAGGGCTTTCTTACCCGAAGACCCACCAGCTGCTATAGTAACTGCTATAATGTGTTTGCTACAGTACTTCATCTACAGTAGACCTACTACAGTGCTGTAACCCGGTTTTTCTTCTCTTTTGTGCCCAAATTATGTCTTCGTGTTCTCCATGGCTTCTACATGCCCTACAAAGAAAACAATACTCGATTAAGCATAAATCAGGCATCAAAATGTCATAAAATACATGCAAAGTGCAACAAATATGTGTACAAGAATGCATACATTTAGACACTTATCATGGTACTTACAATCTAGGGTGGAAGAACCACCGGAATTCCTCATTGAGTAATCAAGGGCAGTCGCAACAAAAGAACAATACACCACCGGGATTTCAAAGTCAACAAGCATCGAACCTAGAAAGCCGAGTGACCAGGCTATAGGAGAAGATGACCGATCTTGATAGAGCACTCACGAGGTTTGTTTCTTCATCAGATGATAGATTTCAGTCTGTGGAGGCTACACTTCGTAATCACACCGCCTCCCTACACAATTTGGAAAATCAAGTGGGGCAAATTGCGAAGACATTGGCAGAAACACCTCAAGGTAGTTTGCCTAGTAATTGATAAGTGCTTGTGTTGTAGTAACGCGAAGCGTTATTATCTTACAAATGAACATACTTTTATCAGATTTTATCACTAAATAGTGTGCATTTGTGTATTCTTGAGCATTGTAGGTTTCGTGGAGCTAAGTTGGAAAAGAAGAACGAAGTTATGTCGTGTTCGCCGTTGTTGGGAGGTTTTCAGACCAAGCAAGGAACAAGGCACGAGGTTAGACTTGTGAGTGTGTGCCAATCTCCTTTGGAGGGGCACAAAGGCAGTCACATTCACAACAAGTCTAACTCGTGTAGCTTAGGAAAACTTCACCAAGAAGGAGACTCGAAGCAATAGGCACGATCTACCATTGATTGTGTGCCCAATTCAATGGCCTCGATGAAGAAACAACATATTCGGGAGCATTTTCGGAGAGTTACTGTAGCAACAATGCAGCTTGTTACTGTAGTGAATCACTGTAGCAAGTTACTGTGCACTTCTGCTGAAGAGTCAAGGATCCAGAGAATTCACACGGGCGTGTGGAATTAACACACGGCCGTGTGAACTAATTTTCCAGCAAACCAGAGACGTCACACGGGCGTGTGGAATTAACACACGGCGGTGTGGATTGATTTTCCAGCAAGCCAGAAACTTCACACGGGCGTGTGGAATTAACACACGGCCGTGTGAAGTAATTTTCAGGAAAGACAAAAACTTCACATGGGCGTGTGGAAATTCCACACGGCCGTGTGAATTCCCGATAACTTCAAATTTAAAGCCGCACTCAGCCTATAAAAAGCCGATTTGGAGACTTTTTGAGGAATCTTTTGACCTATCTTTCTCCCCAACTTCTGTAGAGGGTGGCTAGGGTTTCGGAGAGGACTTTGTGGAGGATTGGAGCGCGTCATCGGCATCGTCACCGACGTTCGACGGCCGCACAAGACCACGGCCACACCATACGCGAGGGGGTTTTCATTGATGTCTTTAGTTTGTTCTTTCTTTCATAAATTGATGAACATGTATAGCTCCATGAGGAGCTAAACCCCTCGTGGGTATTCGGACTTGTAAAACTCTAGGATAATTAAGTTTCTTTGACATTGTTATTATGCTTTTCCATTAATTGATGAATAAATTCGAGTTTCAATTTTAGATTTCTTGTGCTATTGTTTTCTCTTAGCCGTGACACTAAGGATTGAGAACAATCTAGGTTATCCTTTGGAGGTGTGACAACTCCTATAGGATTAGACTACTTAAAATTGAAGAGGGTTGAGAGGGAGAGTTGTGAGGTAGCACCGTACCCCTTTCACTTCCGTTGTGATTTCTCCCTACCTCCGATTCCTTGAGTCATTAGAGGTCGAAATAAAGTGAAGTGCTAGGTAGACAAACTCCCCCAAGGTTTTGGGGTGACGTGAATCTTACGCACTGGGGCTTAATTTAGACAATGGTTCTTCCTCCTGGACCAAAGGGTTAGAACTATCACACATAGGAACAGGTTTTATCACTAGGAGTCCCTAGAGCTTAAAGCAATCCCACATAGTGTTAGGCTTAGGTAGAAATACTCCCCTGGGGCTTAGTTGAGCAATCAACAGAGTGAAGGGTTGACGTGAATCCTATTGCCGGGACATAGTGTTGAGGTTAGCCACGGTTGACCTTAGATTTGGGACCGTGTGTTTCAGGATTTTCCTCGACTCAATTAACATCAATAGGAAGGTATAATAGCATAGTCTTGCACTAGAAGCATAAGTCCTAGAGGTAACTTGTCCGGATACCCTATTTTCACTTATTACTAGTCTCTCTCTTTTTACTCGTTGCTTGCACTTTTCTCTCTTTCATCTTTCGATTTATTTGCTTTGCATCTACTCTAGTTCCCATAAATTCACTCATCACTCCGATCATTGTTTCTTTTCGTACATCACATGACTCAATAGCAATTTCTCGTATTTTAAATCCCTATTCCCTGTGGATTCGACTACCCACTCACCGGGGTAACTTTTATTACTTCGACAAGGCCGTACACTTGCGGTACGCACGCAAAAGGTCGTGTCAAGTTTTTGGCGCCGTTGCCGGGGAATAGGCGTATTTTTGATACTTGTTTTTGCTATTTTAGTCATTCACTTCGTTGACTATTTCATATTTTCTTTAACTATCATCATTCTTATTTTTCTTTTCTTTGTGTTGGCTTCAGGTTATGACCCGCGGGAACCCTTCGATTCTTGTTGAAGGAGACCCGAACATTGGAAGGAGAATCCACCGTAAAGGGAAAGAGCCTGTGGAAGAACAATCCGAGCAAGCCAGCATAGATTCAGAAGGGTCGGAAGCTATGGCAAAACAGAACAAACAACAAAGGACATTGGCTGATTTTGCTAGACCCGCGGTGATGGGGACCCAATCAAGCATTGTGAGGCCCCCAATTACCGCAAATAACTTTGAGTTGTAGCCGTCGTTCATTCAAATGTTGCAACAGTCCGCACAGTTTAATGGGTTGGCCGATGAAGATCCCAACAACCATCTAGAGAATTTTTTTGAAGTGTGCGACATATTGAAGATCAATGGGGTAACGGACGACGCAATCAGATTGAGAGCCTTCCCATTTTCATTGAAGGGGAAAGCAAGACATTGGTTACATTCATTACCGAGAGCATCTATCACTACATGGGAAGAGATGGCCGAGGCATTCTTGGCTAGGTATTTTCCGCCGGGAAAATCAGCAAGGCTCCAGAATGATATCTCATCCTTCATGCAAGTGGAATTGGAGTCTCTATTCGAGACATGGGATAGGTTCAAGGAGCTCCTCCGGAAGTGCCCGCAACACGGATTCCCCGAGTGGATGATCATTCATACTTTTTATAATGGGTTAAATCCAAGCACTAAGCAACTTTTAGATGCAGCGGCAGGAGGGACTCTGGGAGGTAAGACCCCCGATGAAGCCCGGCACCTTATTGAAGAGATGGCGATGAATAGCTATCAATGGAACACAAGGGACAGAAGGAAGGTAGCCGGAATTCATGATGTTGATGCAGTTACATCTTTGGTGGCACAAGTAGAATCATTGAGTAAGAAGTTGGACGCTCTAACTTCACCAAGAGTTGCGGCCATCACTACATGTAACAGTTGTGGGGGAGGTCATGCTTCAAGTGATTGTCCGATTGCTATTGGGGGCGCTAGTACGGTGGAGCAGGCTGATTTTGTGGGAAATAACTACAGAGGACAAAGCCAAGGCAACCCGTTGATAAGTGCTTGAATATACATGTTTTACCGACTTGTTTTACATACATTGAGCATCATTTTACCATTGATTATGTCTCATAAAGTGTATTTTGGTGTTCTTTTATGCAATTAGGTTGTGGAAGTGTTAAAGGAGGAAAAGGAAGCAAAGATGGGTTATAAAGACGTATTGTTGGGAGCTTTTGTACAACACAAGTGTCAAGGCACAAGAGGGGATCATGCACATGAGGGTGTGTGCCAACTTCCTTAAGAATTCAAGATGATTTGTGTGATGGAAGGGCACAAAGGCAGTCACACCTTCATGTCCCAACTTGTGTGAAGATAGTTAAAGCTCTCAAATGATGATTCGAAGAAGAAGAAATCTTATAACTCACCATATGGACGTGTGCCCGACCATGTGGCCTCAATATGAGAGAGTTTGGATCATATTTATGAAGAGTACTGTAGCAAAATTACTGTTCACGCGACCGCGTCAAAATCTCACGCGACCGCGTGGAAATTCTGCAGCCCACGCGATCGCGTGGGATCTCACGCGGTCGCGTGAAGACACGTAGTTGGCGCGATTCAGGCTTATAAATAGCCCTTCTCGCTGATTCTTTTACAACTTTTTTCGCACGTTTGAAGGCAAGAGCGGCTAGGGTTTCTAGGACGAGGTCTTTGGCGATATTGGGAGTTGTTCTTCACCAACTTCGGTAGATCTTTCGACGAGATAGCATCGGGGAGCCATTGGTGACCTAGCTTCGGAGAAGGTTCCTTCGAGACGTTGAACAATTCATCAAGGCTATCATCACGAATTTGAGGGGGTTTATTTTCATGGATTACATTGCCTTTTACTTCATTATCTTTTGCTTTGTAATAAGTCCCATGGAGGGCTAAACCCTAGTAGATACTTGGGCATGTGAACCTTAGGTTTCGATTCATGTATTGACTTTCTTTATGCTTTCTTTTAATTCCAAGTTTATTTGAGTTTTAATCTTGTTTAATCATTGCTTGCATGCCTTATTAATTCGTATGGTTGTTTGGTATGCTTGATTTGTTTCCTTGGTGAGAGAGAGATCTCCATTAGGGATTAGAACATGCAAGATTAAAGAGGGTTGAGAGGGTGAGTCTTGAGATAGAGGAGTGTCCCCTTTCCCTTCCGATTGAGTGTTTCCTATCTCCGTATTCCCTAAGTTTTATGCAACCATATGGGGTGTGAGGTGTGAGATTGATAGATTTCTCCGCCGGGACTTTTGTAAGGGGTTAGGGATCTTTCGCCTAGAAGTAGGGTTAGATCTAATTTTAGGAATCGGTTTCACTCTTAGGTATCCCTAAAACTCATTGCGGTCATATAGGGTGTGAGGTGTTGAGATTGAGTGAATTCTCTGCTGGGACCTTGTAGGGGACTAGTATCGGTGGCCTGGAAGCAGGGATCGATTGTTTTTGGATTACCTCGACTCATAGAACTTGGTTTAGAAGCATTTAGTTAGTTTTGCACTTCATGATAGAACCTAGGGGGATCATTGCCCGAGTATCTCATCTTCATTGATTGAGATCTCCTTTACCTTTTCCTTTTATTTGTTTTCTTTCTTGCGATTTTCTTATTTTACATATTACATTCAATTGCTCCATATTATTGTTTCGACTAGATAACTAAGAATCAGTCATTACTAGTACTTCCGTTCCCTGTGGATTCGACTACCCACTCACCGGGGTAATTATTACTTCGACAACCCGTGCACTTGCGGTACACACACGCAAAAGGGTGTGTCAAGTTTTTGGCGCCGTTGCCGGGGAACGGGATATTAGGAACGCTTGGACTTAGTTACTTTAGTCATTCATCATTTTATTTCTTTTCTATTCCATATTTCGTTCTTTCATCGTTCTCATTATTTCTTTTCTTCATTCTTTCTACAGGTTATGACCCGAGGAAATCCTTCGACATTCGTTGAAGAAGATCCTGAAATTGAGCGTAGATTGCGGAGAAAAGGAAAGGAATCTGCAGTAGCACAGAATTTTCCTGCAGAAATAGAAATCGAAGAATCTGAAAACATGGCAGAACAAGCAGAGCAGCAGAGAACACTTTCAGATTTTGCTCGTCCTACAATTCGTGGTTCGCAATCAAGTATTGTTAGGCCACCAGTCGCAGCCCAGAATTTTGAGTTGAAACCGGGTTTCATTCAAATGCTTCAACAGTCCGCACAGTTCAATGGACTAACAGATGAAGATCCGAATAGTCATATTGAGAGTTTCCTTGAAGTGTGCGACATGCTGAAAATTAATGGGGTTTCGGACGATGCAATTCGTTTGAGGGTTTTTCCATTCTCATTAAAAGGAAAAGCCAAACAGTGGCTCCATTCTTTGCCAAGAGCTTCCATCACAACATGGAATGAGATGGTCGAAGCTTTCCTTGCAAGATACTTTCCACCGGGGAAATCGGCAAAGCTTCAAAACGAGATATCCTCTTATGTTCAGATTGAGTTAGAGTCATTATTTGAGACATGGGAGCGATTTAAGGACCTCTTGCGGAAGTGTCCTCAACACGGGTTCCCCGAATGGATGATTGTTCACACATTTTACAATGGGTTGAACCCGGGCACCAAACAATTACTTGATGCCGCCGCGGGAGGAACATTGGGAAACAAGACTCCGGATGAGGCAAGACAACTAATCGAAGAGATGGCACTCAATAGCTATCAATGGAATGCAAGAGAGAAGAAGAAAGTGGCCGGGATTCATGAAATTGACGCCGTTACGTCATTGGCAGCCCAAGTTGAGGCTATGAGCAAGAAATTGGACACTTTAACTTCTTCAAGAGTTGCCGCGGTGACTAGTTGCGATGGTTGTGGGGGTTCACATATGCCAACTGACTGTCCTATCTCAATTAATTCTTCAGCCCCAATGGAACAAGTTGATTTTGTGGGGAATTCGGGAAGAGGACAAGGTAATCCTTTTAGCAACACCTACAACCAAGGTTGGAGAAACCACCCCAATCTCTCATGGAGTAATCAAGGGCAGCAAAGGCCTGCTGCCCCACCAGGATTTCAGCAACCACCTCCGATTCCGGAGAGAGTTTCAGAATTAGAGAAGGTTTTGTCAAAGTTCATTCAATCAACCGACACAAGATTTCAGAATATTGAGGCAACACTCCGAAATCACACCGCTTCGTTACATAATTTGGAGAATCAAGTAGGACAAATAGCGAAGTCATTAGTGGAAAGACCTCAAGGAAGCTTGCCAAGTAACACCGAGACAAATCCAAGAGAGCATGTAAAGGCAATCACTTTGAGGAGTGGTCGGGAGCTCCAAGAAAAGCTCACTGCTGAGAAGAATTCTGAAATTCCTCACGAGTCAACCCCCACTGGGAAGACAGCTGAAAATCCTCAAGAAAAGCCGATGAATAAGGTGCTTGACAAGGAAAAGGAGGCAGCTATACCAGCCTCATCATTTGCTCCAAGAATTCCTTATCCGGCACGTTTAAAGAAAGATCAAATTGATGAACAAAACAGAAAATTTCTGGATCTATTCAAGCAACTACACATCAATATACCTTTTGTTGAGGCGTTGTCGCAAATGCCTAGGTATGCAAAATTCTTGAAGGATCTTTTGACCAACAAGAGAAAAATGGAAGAGAGTGTGGCTGTGGTCTTAGAAGGAAATTGCTCGGCATTGCTTCAAAAGAATTTGCCGAACAAGATGAAGGATCCGGGAAGTTTCATCATACCATGTGTGATCGGAGGTTTGGGGGAAGAAAAAGCATTGGCCGATTCGGGGGCTAGTATTAACGTCATGCCATACACATTGTTTCAGAAATTGGGGTTGGGAGAGCCAAGGCCAACCCGCATGACATTACAATTAGCTGATCGTTCTATTCGTCATCCTAGAGGTATAATTGAAGATGTTTTAGTAAAGGTTGACAAATATATTTTTCCTGCAGATTTCGTGGTGCTCGATGTGGATGAAGACGTGGAGGTTCCATTAATTTTGGGAAGACCATTTCTACGTACCTCCAAGGCGCTCATCGACATGGATGGAGGCGAGATGACACTTCGAGTTGGAGAAGAAAAGATCACATACCGCCTCGCCGAAGCAATGAAGCATTCTCTAGACTTTGATGATTCATGTTATTTTTTAGATGTTAATGATGAGATTGCTGATGAGTATTTGCAGGAAATAGCACACCCGGACCCATATAAAGAATGGCCGGTTGTTGAGGAAGAGAAACTTCATGTTCAAACACCATGCTTTCTCAAGGACCAATCGGAGGGAGTGGTGCTTAAACAGATTTTTCGTCGTGTCAAGAAAGCGAGGCGTCGGCGTAAGAAACATTCATGTGCAGCTGGAGACAAGCACACCGAAGAAAAGAATCATACTTCCTCAATTGATAACATATTTGAACAATTTTTCTTAAAAATGAAACAATTCTGTCCCTCATGCATGCAGGTTGCGAAAAAAGAAATTCTTCATTTACATGAACCACCATGAGGTAAGAACAGGTACGTCAAGCTTAGTGACGTTAAACAAGCGCTCCTTGGGAGGCAACCCAAGTTTTTACTTGTTTTCTAGTTAGTTTTTAAATTCTGCAGTAATAAATTCATGAGTGTGCGTTTTGATGAAATTTTTCGAGGTGTTGAGTTTTCATGAACAATTTTTGGTGATTATAAGTGTTTTTCACATATTGGGCATAATTCGGGTTTTAATTCATGATAATTGTTGAAGAATTGGGCGAATTTTGAAGTTTGGAGAGCCGCGTGGACTGTCTGCAGAAATTCTGCAGTTCACGTGGTTGCGTGAAATTCTCACGCGACCGTGTACAGTACCCACGCGGGGGTGTGGGATTTCCACACCCCCATGTGGCTTATATAAGGACTTGAAGAGTCACTATTCATCATCCTTGCCATTGAACCATTCATTTCCTCACACTTCCCCTCTCCAAATTTCTCATCCATAAAGGTTCCAAATCATTTTTCTTCAACTCTTTGGGGATTCAAAAAGGTTTTTCCGGCATTTGCATCAAGTTTCATACATTGATTCGCATCGGTAAGGTTTCTTCCCTTCCTTTCATGCCCTAGCTTCAAATTTTCATTTCCATGGTGTTCTTTACATTCCTAGACTTGCTTTTGCATGGTTAATTGGTGAGAAAACACTTAGAGAACTTAGATTTAGTGGTAGAGGGTTAAATGGTGACCAAAGGACCAAGAGTGACCGCCCGCGCGTGCGTGTGGCCGAGCCACACGGCCATGTGGGCTGCCCAACAGCCCACGCGGTCGCGTGGATCAGCCCACGCGGTCGCGTGGGCTGGCGCTGGCCACAAGCAACCAGCCACGCGATCGCGTGGCTGGGGTCACGCGATCGCGTGGCCCGCGGCCGAGAGCCCAGCTCTCGGCCTGCGACCACGCGACCGCGTGGCCTGCCGCGGGTGCCAAACAAGCACCCACGCGACCGCGTGGCTAGCCCACGCGGTCGCGTGGGTCTTCTGCCGTGCGAACACGCCCCCACGCGGGCGCGTGGGCTGTCCACGCGCCCATGTGGGCTGGAAACGCATTATTTTTGGCTATTTTACACACTTTTGCACGCAGGTTTCCTCCTGCACTCATTGAAATGATGCCAAATTGATTTATTTTGTGTTTTTCTTGCAGGAATGGCACCTAGGACAAAGAGAGTGGCCCATAAACGCCTTCGTCACGACAGGGAGTCGACACCACCACCTGAGGTTGAGTTTGTTGATACTACACATAGGCATAGGTACGAGCGTCTGCAGGGACTTAAGATCGGACAGTCGCGTTACATTTGCTTCGAGACGCTCGATGCTATTGGCCTTTCAGAGGAGGTTCGAGGATTGATCCAGGTTGGGGGTTGGGACCGACTCCTATCTGTTCATGAGCCTGTCCGACGAGATATCACTCTGGAGGTTCTGTCGACATTCTCTTTTGACCGTGAGCGACCAGATGCTAGTTTTGATGCGGAGAATGTCATTCGATTTAGGGGTTTCGGTCAGTTTCACGGGATGTCACTGACGCAGTTTGCGACATTGCTCGGATTATATGATCAGGATTATGTGGACACATTGGAGTATCGGGAACTTTTGACTGACTTTCCTTCGAACGTCACTCCGGGTCAGGTTTTCCACGATTTATGCAGGGGCGCTCGATATGTTCCAGGTCAGTCGAAGGGCTCTTCTCTCGTACGTCACGCACATAGGTATGTACATGCTGTGCTCAGCAGGTCGATCACTGGACGGGGAGATGGCACAGGTGCACTTAGCCGAGCAGATCTACTCTACCTGTACTCCATGACCCAGAGAGTTCCCATACATCTTGGATACGTCGTCACAGACTTCTTTCGACATCAGAGTCAGTATCTGCGCATTGGCGCACTATTTGTGGGACCGTATATCACTCGACTCATGTTTCGGATGCATCTCCTGCGTTCAGTTATAGGCGAGGAGAGAGTCAGTAGTCCGTCACCTTTGGGGCTAGTCACTCTCCGACTGATGGGAGTAGTGCGACGTACAGCATCAGGTGGATATGCATTGGTAGAGGTGTCATCCGATGATGACGAGTCTGCAGAGACTCCAGACGCACCACCTCCCGCAGAGCCCACAGCTACTCCAGCAGCACCGATTTCATCAGCGGACCCTAGTACATCCTCAGATCGAGTACATGAGCGACTGGCTCGACTCGAGGCTGCAGTCGCCACCATCCTCGAGAACCAGGCGCGGATCATGCAGCGCCTTGACCAGATTTAGCAGACTCTGGACGCTGAGACTGAGTCGGATTCCCCAGCGACACCAGCAGCACCACCAGACGCTGATGCTTGAAGCGTTTTCACTCATGGGATTTTCTCTTAGTTTTTGTTTTGCTTTATTTTACTTGCATTATCTTATTTTGTGTGGACTTGTATACTCAGAAAGGTTATGCCTTCTGAGAGTTATCTTCATATTTTAGCTTTCGTTGCGAGTTTATGTTTCAGTGTTATATCATTATGAACTCGTATATTTTTATTTTATTGAGCTTCACTGAACCCCTTAAATCCATGCAGATGGCCTTGAGAGTGATGATGATGATGTTTTTGTCATACGCACAACCATGTGACTTGGTCGTGTGCGCTTCACAACCCGTTGAACAATAACACACCCTCGAGTTAGCTTCACCGATCGATCAATAAGGAGTTCAGGGGAGTGTTGTTTTAATTGCATTTCCACCCACATCATGCTTTTATTGCTTATATTTTTATTGTGCTTACATGTGTACATTGAGGACAATGTACATCTTAAGTGTGGGGGAGGGTTCACCTTATACATGGCCTTTACTTGTGTTTTCATGATCATGCTCATGTTGCCCATGAAGGTTCACCTTAGGGTTGAGAGTTTAATTCTTAGTTTTTGGAGGTTGTAAACATTAGGTTTTATCATGCTCTAGTTTTTATCCAATTTTCTTGAAATTTTTGTCCGATTGCTCTTTAATGCACTTCTCTCACTCATTAAACCTATGGAAATTTACTCTAATTCATTGTTGCGGGATTTTATAGTGTTAGTTTTATTCGAATTAAATAAAAAAAAAAAAATCAGAAAATCAGAAAATTCAGAAAAATTCAGAATTTTAGTTTGTTTGTATATAGGGGGTGGAAAGAGCTACCACCTATGTTGTATGAAGCTACTCTCATAAGTCGGATACTTGTTATGCCCTAATGAGAGAAAGAGCTATCTAATAGGATGTGTGAAAGCTACCACCTTCGGTAGAAAGAGCTACCACCTCAAAAGTGTGAAAGCCACTCGGGAGGCATCTCAAGAAAGGGCTACCTTAGAGGATGTGTGAAGCTACTACCTATTCTTTTTGTTTATAAATAAATCCCATTGCTAATAAAAACTTTGAGTAGTGGATATAGTGTTGACATGAGTTGAGTCTACACACACACACGCTTTCGGACTTTGGTACTTTCATTTTTGATTGGATTATTTGCTAGAGTATTGATTGTTTCATCTAGTGTTTGTTTCTCTCCATGATTTTAGAATTTTATTCTCGTACCCTCTTGGTGAACCTAAGGCCAAGCACTTCTCTTTGCTTTTCATGATGTTTATGGTTAATTTTGCTTGAGGACAAGCAAAGGCTTAAGTGTGGGGGAGTTTGATAAGTGCTTGAATATACATGTTTTACCGACTTGTTTTACATACATTGAGCATCATTTTACCATTGATTATGTCTCATAAAGTGTATTTTGGTGTTCTTTTATGCAATTAGGTTGTGGAAGTGTTAAAGGAGGAAAAGGAAGCAAAGATGGGTTATAAAGACGTATTGTTGGGAGCTTTTGTACAACACAAGTGTCAAGGCACAAGAGGGGATCATGCACATGAGGGTGTGTGCCAACTTCCTTAAGAATTCAAGATGATTTGTGTGATGGAAGGGCACAAAGGCAGTCACACCTTCATGTCCCAACTTGTGTGAAGATAGTTAAAGCTCTCAAATGATGATTCGAAGAAGAAGAAATCTTATAACTCACCATATGGACGTGTGCCCGACCATGTGGCCTCAATATGAGAGAGTTTGGATCATATTTATGAAGAGCACTGTAGCAAAATTACTGTTCACACGACCGCGTCAAAATCTCACGCGACCGCGTGGAAATTCTGCAGCCCACGCGATCGCGTGGGATCTCACGCGGTCGCGTGAAGACACGCAGTTGGCGCGATTCAGGCTTATAAATAGCCCTTCTCGCCGATTCTTTTACAACTTTTTTCGCACGTTTGAAGGCAAGAGCGGCTAGGGTTTCTAGGACGAGGTCTTTGGCGATATTGGGAGTTGTTCTTCACCAACTTCGGTAGATCTTTCGACGAGATAGCATCGGGGAGCCATTGGTGACCTAGCTTCGGAGAAGGTTCCTTCGAGACGTTGAACAATTCATCAAGGCTATCATCACGAATTTGAGGGGGTTTATTTTCATGGATTACATTGCCTTTTACTTCATTATCTTTTGCTTTGTAATAAGTCCCATGGAGGGCTAAACCCTAGTAGATACTTGGGCATGTGAACCTTAGGTTTCGATTCATGTATTGACTTTTTTTATGCTTTCTTTTAATTCCAAGTTTATTTGAGTTTTAATCTTGTTTAATCATTGCTTGCATGCCTTATTAATTCGTATGGTTGTTTGGTATGCTTGATTTGTTTCCTTGGTGAGAGAGAGATCTCCATTAGGGATTAGAACATGCAAGATTAAAGAGGGTTGAGAGGGTGAGTCTTGAGATAGAGGAGTGTCCCCTTTCCCTTCCGATTGAGTGTTTCCTATCTCCGTATTCCCTAAGTTTTATGCAACCATATGGGGTGTGAGGTGTGAGATTGATAGATTTCTCCGCCGGGACTTTTGTAAGGGGTTAGGGATCTTTCGCCTAGAAGTAGGGTTAGATCTAATTTTAGGAATCGGTTTCACTCTTAGGTATCCCTAAAACTCATTGCGGTCATATAGGGTGTGAGGTGTTGAGATTGAGTGAATTCTCTGCTGGGACCTTGTAGGGGACTAGTATCGGTGGCCTGGAAGCAGGGATCGATTGTTTTTGGATTACCTCGACTCATAGAACTTGGTTTAGAAGCATTTAGTTAGTTTTGCACTTCATGATAGAACCTAGGGGGATCATTGCCCGAGTATCTCATCTTCATTGATTGAGATCTCCTTTACCTTTTCCTTTTATTTGTTTTCTTTCTTGCGATTTTCTTATTTTACATATTACATTCAATTGCTCCATATTATTGTTTCGACTAGATAACTAAGAATCAGTCATTACTAGTACTTCCGTTCCCTGTGGATTCGACTACCCACTCACCGGGGTAATTATTACTTCGACAACCCGTGCACTTGCGGTACACACACGCAAAAGGGTGTGTCACCCGTATAGTGGCACTTACAATCCAGGGTGGAGGAATCACCCAAATTTCTCATGGAGCAGCCAAGGACAGTCACAACAAAAGAATAACACACCACCAGGATTTCAGAACCAACAAGCACCGAATTTAGAAAGCCGAGTGACAGGGATAGAAGGAAAGATGACTGATCTAGAAAGAGCTCTCACACGGTTTGTTTCTTCATCGGATGCTAGATTCCAGTCGATGGAAGCTACACTTCGCAATCATACCGCCTCCTTACATAATTTGGAGAATCAAGTGGGGCAAATTGCGAAGACATTAGCGGAAAGGCCTCAAGGGAGTTTGCCTAGTAATACGGAGACAAATTCGAGGGAACAATTGAAAGCAATCACCTTGAGGAGTGGGAAAGAGGTCGAGAGAAATCTCCCTCTAGAGAAGGCCTAAGAGACACCCGAGGTAGTGGAGGTAGAGGAAGGAGTAACAAAGGAAAAAGAGGTGGCATCCCCACCCTACAAGCCAAGGATCCCCTATCCTTCACGATTAAAGAATGACCAAGACAATGAACAATACAAGAAATTTCTGGGAATTTTCAAACAGTTGCACATCAACATACCATTCGCGGAAGCATTAGCCCAAATGCCTAAGTACGTGAAGTTCTTGAAAGACCTCCTAACCAACAAGAGGAAATTGGAGGAGAGTGCATCTGTGATACTCGATGCCAATTGCTCGGCTGTATTGCAAAAGAACATGCCTAGCAAAAGAAAAGATCCCGGGAGTTTCATAATACCATGTAACATTGGCAACATGGGTGAAGAGATGGCATTGGCCGACTCAGGGGCAAGCATCAATGTCATGCCTTACACGTTCTTCCAAAAGCTAGGCTTGGGCGAGCCAAGACCCACTCGGATGACACTTCAACTCGCGGACCGATCAGTGAGGCATCCGAGAGGGATTGTGGAAGATGTGTTGGTCAAAGTCGACAAATACATATTTCCTATTGACTTCATAGTGTTGGATGTCGATGAGGATGTCGAGGTTCCATTGATCCTTGGAAGGCCATTCTTGCGTACTTCCAAGGCCTTGATCGACATGGATGGCGGGGAGCTCACATTGCGAGTAGGAGAAGACAAGCTCACATACCGACTCGCCGAAGCCATGAGACACTCTCTCGATTTTGATGACACTTTATATTTCCTTGACACCACCGAGGAACTAATAGATGATTATGTGCAGGAAATGATGAACCCGGATCCATATGAAGGGTGGCCGGACCAAGACTTGGAGATTGAAGAAGAAGTGCTCTCCATTGGTCTAATCAAGGATGACTTCAAGCAAGAAACGGAGCGTATGAAGAAAATGCTTCGGAGGATGAAAAGGTCGAAAAGACGGCACAAGAAGAACCCTAAGAACAAGGGAAATGAACATTCAAGGAGTAAGGGTGATTCACCCTTTTGTGGTAACAAACTCGACAACTCCCCCTCTACTCTACAAAGGTTATGTAATGCATGCTTCCAGGTTGTAGGGAAGAGGGAAACTTCCATTCATGAACCTCAGTAAGGTAAGCCAGGTATGTCAAGCTTAGTGACGTTAAACAAGCGCTTCTTGGGAGGCAACCCAAGGCTTTACAGTTTTTCTAGGACCTAGTTAGCTTTAGATTGAATAAAAAGTCTTAGTTTTGGTGTCCTGAATTTTTCATGTGCTTACGCTGCGATTTTCTTGTGGGTTTTTGATGAATTTCGTGTGCCTTAACGATAATTGATGAAGTTTAGGTTGGTTGAGTGTGTTTTCTTTGGTTTCTGGTCATAATTTTATGGTTTTTACAGGCTCTAAGTATTTTTAAAGAGTTTCTGAATTTTTCTGAGAGTCTGTAAAATTTTCTAAGTAAACCAGAGAAAACACACGGCCGTGTGGAATTAACACACGGCCGTGTGTTACCAATTGGAGCTCAACCAAAGAAGACACAGGGGCGTGACTTTGCCCCTGTGAAAACTTCAGAAGGGGCACACGGTCGTGTGGAATTAACACACGGCCGTGTGAATTTTCGCAGAACTTCAACTCTTTTCCAGAGAGTTCACAGGGGCGTGTGGATGCCCCTGTGAGTGCCACTGTGCTAAGGCACACGGCCGTGTGAAAACTCTGCGGAAAAATCCCTTCTTCCCGAGAAAACACAGGGGCGTGTGACAGCCCCTGTGGAAGAGCTTGTGATTGGCACATGGCCGTGTGGAATTAACACGCGGCCATGTGAAACACTTAGATTTTTCGGGCAAATCAGAGAGGCCACAGGGGCGTGTGTTGGCCCCTGTGACCGGCCTTGTGTTCTTAGCCAGGTTGGGCACACGCCCGTGTGGAATTAACACACGGCCGTGTGATATTTTTCAGAGAGCTTCTATGTTTTCCCGAGAAGCCACAGGGCCGTGTACCAGCCCCTGTGGATATCCTTGTGAAGGCACACGGCCGTGTGGAATTTCCACACGGCCGTGTGGAATTTCCACACGGCTGTGTGGGGTAGCCAGAGAGTAAACAGAATGCACACAGGGGCGTGTGTTGGCCCCTGTGAACCCTAATTTCAGAGGCACACGGCCGTGTGGCATTGTCACACGGCCGTGTGAATTCCCAGAACTCCAAAAGCCACTCGATTTCTTTTGGTTTTCACTCGTGCCTCTTCCATTTTCATTCTAAACTCTCCTTCTACTCTCTCCACTAGTTCCCCAACCATCTCAGAGGATTTTTAAGGCTTTTATTGTAGTTTTCCGGCCGGTTCTTAATATTTCTTCATCCACTCCGTCGGTAAGGACTTCAAAGCCTTCTTCTCCATCAATTCTCAACTTAATTCGTTCTTTTTGATGATTTCGCCTATATTGAATGATTAATGAGTATGCGAGTATGCTTAGGAATGAATTGGAACGAATTAGATTGTTAATTTTGGAATTTTGGCCCCGCGGCCGTTATGCTCTGCCCGCCCGATGATCCACACGGGCGTGTGGAATTAACACACGGCCGTGTGGATTTCTGCAGATTGTTATATTTTAATGTTTCTGAACAATTCTCTTTTCAATCTCGCAGATATGACTTCCAGGTCCAAGAAGTCGGCTGGGAAGCGACCCCGTGAGCCCACACCCCCTCCAGAGGAGACAGAGTTCAGTATACCTGAGCACCAGACCAGGTTTGATAGATTATCCACACTCCGTTTCAGACAGTCACGATACCCCGACCTGAGCATTATCAGAGAGATCCAGGGGGGTGACGGTATTGCCGAGGAGGTTGAGGAGCTACTCTCGGTGGGTGGCTGGAGGAGATTATTGAGGATTAGAGACCCAGCCATTCGAGGGGTGACACTGGAGTTCCTGGCTTCATTTGAGTTTGACAGATCATACAGGGATTTTTCCACTCCTGATACCATTCAGTTCAGGGTATTAGGCCATCATTTCAGCTTCAGCTTGACCCAGTTTTTGATCCATCTGGGACTATACGATGAGGCCAATACACAGACCGAGGAGTACAGGGATCTTCCTACAGACTACCCGGGCAGTCTTACCCCGCAGAGGGCATACAGAGATTTGTGCGGAGAAGGCCAGTATGAGCCAGGGATCTCAAAGGCCACGTGCTTGTCTCGCCCGGCCTACAGATACTTACATGCCATTCTTAGTAGATCAGTGAGTGGCCGAGGTGATAGCACTGGGGTTCTGAGTCGCCGGGAGCTTCTTTATCTATATTCGATGGCTCAGAGGGTACCACTCCACTTAGGACACATCTTAGCAGAGTATTTGCGCCATCAGGGCCAGTACCCTAGGGTTGGAGTGATCTTCGCAGGACCCTACATTTCGAGACTCCTGATAGGGATGAGTCTCCGAGACGGAGTACGAGGGACAGAGAAGACCAGTATACCGATCCGTCTTGGCACAGATACACTGAGGATGATGGGGATGATCCGCAGGACAGGGCCAGGAGTATATACATGGACCATTCCCCAGACAGAGCAGGCCGAGGGCTCACAGGCAGCCTTAGAGCCACCACGAGTGGACACAGAGACAGGGGCAGAGGCCGAGGCACCACCCACAGCACCGGAGCCACCTCCAGTGCGTATCTTTTCTCCTTCTCGAGGACAGGACAGGTTCGAGCGCCTCGAGAATGCTGTAGGTATCATGCAGCAGGAGTTAGCCGAGCTGAGGGTCGCACAGGCAGCAGGGTTTGCCGAGTTGAGGACTACTCAGGCATCACAGTTCGCTCACTTATCAGCACAGCTTGCCACAGTGATTCAGTTGCTTGAGCGATCTGTGGTGCGACCCCGACGGGTTCCCTCACCGAATCCGCCTCCATCTCCATCAGCATCAGGTTCACCAGCAGCAGCAGCAGCAGCAGCAGCACCAGAGGATACACATCAGGACACCGACGCTGAGGCGTCGTAGATTTTATCTTTCTTTTATCGCACTTTTATTTTCTTATTTTTGTTGGACTTGTAGTACCCAGAAAGGACTCTCCTTCTGGGTATGTTTTTATTTGTTTTGTCTCGAGTTGTACTTCATTATCATATCTTTATATACTCGAGCTTTATTTTGAGCTATACTGAACCCTTGCGTATGTGTGCAGATGGTCTTGGATTTAAGGAAATTGAGGAATTGTCATAGGCACGGTCATTGGACCGTGTGTGCTCCACAAACCATTGAGACTTAACTCTCAATGACCTAGCTCCATCAAACGCAACACTTGGAGTTCAGGGGAGTAATGTTTCAATTGCAACTTCCACACTAATTGTTCTTCATTGTTTTATTGGTTATAATGCTTGCATGCGTACATTGGGGACAATGTACATCTTAAGTGTGGGGGGGAGAATTCACATTACACACACCTTTACTTGTGCGGTCAATTGATCATGTTCATGTAGCCTATGGCGGTTCACCTTAGTTGCAACGGTTGTATTCTTATAGTTTAGGAGAATTTTTAACATTGTATCCTATCATGCTCTAGTTTCTACTTGAATTTTAGGAATTTTTTGCTCGATATTCTCATATTGCACAACTTACTCTTGGAATCTTTTGGAAACTCAATCTTGAAGTTTTTAAGGACAAGTTTATCATCGTTCTTAGTTTTACTTTGGAAAATGCATATAAAAAATATATATATATATGAAAAAAAAATATGGAAAAGAGAAAAAGAAAAGAAAAAAATATATATATATATATGACTTTGTGAATATTTGCTTTGTTTTATGCATTTGGGGTGGAAAGAGCTACCACCTATGAAGTATGTAGCTACTCTCATAAGTCGGATACAAGTTATGCCCTAATGAGAGAAAGAGCTATCTCATGGGATGCGTGAAAGCTACTACCCCGGTAGAAAGAGCTATCTCCTCGAAAGTGTGAAAGCCACCTTTGGCGGCCGCCTAGGAAAGGGCTACCTTCGAGGTTGTGTGAAGCTACTACTTCCTTTCTTGCTTTTCGTATATAAATAAGTCCTTGTTAACAAAAGTTTGAGGAGTACTCGTTGGTTGTCTTGAGTGAGTTCACACACAGTACACATTTTCGAGTTCTTCTTCCTTTTTGATTCGAGTTTTTAGCTAGAGCAATGATAACCTTATGCAATGTTTTGATTTCCCCTTACTTGTAGAATGCTTCTTTTGCATACTTTTGGTGAACCTAAGGCCGAGCACTTTCAATTGTTCTTCCCAAGTACTTTCACGTTCTATTTTGCTTGAGGACAAGCAAAAGCTTAAGTGTGGGGGGATTTGATAAGTGCTTGTGTTGTAGTAACGCGAAGCATTATTATCTTACAAATGAACATACTTTTATCAGATTTTATCACTAAATTGTGTGCATTTGTGTATTCTTGAGCATTGTAGGTTTCGTGGAGCTAAGTTGGAAAAGAAGAACGAAGTTAGGTCGTGTTCACCGTTGTTGGGAGGTTTTTAGACCAAGCAAGGAACAAGGCACGAGGTTAGACTTATGAGTGTGTGCCAACCTCCTTTGGAGGGGCACAAAGGCAGTCACATTCACAACAAGTCTAACTCGTGTAGCTTAGAAAAACTTCACCAAGAAGGAGACTCGAAGCAATAGGCACGATCTACCATTGATTGTGTGCCCAATTCAATGGCCTCGATGAAGAAACAACATATTCGGGAGCATTTCGGAGAGTTACTGTAGCAACAATGTAGCTCGGTACTGTAGCGAATCACTGTAGCAAGTTACTGTGCACTTCTGCCGAAGAGTCAAGGATCCAGAGAATTCACACGGGCGTGTGGAATTAACACACGGCCGTGTGAACTAATTTTCCAGCAAACCAGAGACGTCACACGGGCGTGTGGAATTAACACATGGCCGTGTGGATTGATTTTCCAGCAAGCCAGAAACTTCACACGGGCGTGTGGAATTAACACACGGCCGTGTGAAGTAATTTTCAGGAAAGACAGAAACTTCACACGGGCGTGTGGAAATTCCACACGGCCGTGTGAATTCCCGATAACTTCAAATTTAAAGCCGCAGTCAGCCTATAAAAAGCCGATTTGGAGACTTTTTGAGGAATCTTTTGACCTATCTTTCTCCCCAACTTCTGGAGAGGGCGGCTAGGGTTTCGGAGAGGACTTTGTGGAGGATTGGAGCGCGTCATCGGCATCGTCACCGACGTTCGACGGCCGCACAAGACCACGGCCACACCATACGCGAGGGGGTTTTCATTGATGTCTTTAGTTTGTTCTTTCTTTCATAAATTGATGAACATGTATAGCTCCATGAGGAGCTAAACCCCTTGTGGGTATTCGGACTTGTAAAACTCTAGGATAATTATGTTTCTTTGACATTGTTATTATGCTTTTCCATTAATTGATGAATAAATTCGAGTTTCAATTTTAGATTTCTTGTGCTATAGTTTTCTCTTAGCCGTGTCACTAAGGATTGAGAACAATCTAGGTTATCCTTTGGAGGTGTGACAACTCCTATAGGATTACACTACTTAAAATTGAAGAGGGTTGAGAGAGAGAGTTGTGAGGTAGCACCGTACCCCTTTCCCTTCCGTTGTGATTTCTCCCTACCTCCGATTCCTTGAGTCATTAGAGGTCGAAATAGAGTGAAGTGCTAGGTAGACAAACTCCCCCAAGGTTTTGGGGTGACGTGAATCCTACGCACTGGGGCTTAATTTAGACAATGGTTCTTCCTCCTGGACCAAAGGGTTAGAACTATCACACATAGGAACAGGTTTTATCACTAGGAGTCCCTAGAGCTTAAAGCAATCCCACATAGTGTTAGGCTTAGGTAGAAATACTCCCCTGGGGCTTAGTTGATCAATCAACAGAGTGAAGGGTTGACGTGAATCCTATTGCCGGGACATAGTGTTGAGGTTAGCCACGGTTGACCTTAGATTTGGGACCGTGTGTTTCATTATTTTCCTCGACTCAATTAACATCAATAGGAAGGTATAATAGCATAGTCTTGCACTAGAAGCATAAGTCCTAGAGGTAACTTGTCCGGATACCCTATTTTCACTTATTACTAGTCTCTCTCTTTTTACTCGTTGCTTGCACTTTTCTCTCTTTCATCTTTCGATTTATTTGCTTTGCATCTACTCTAGTTCCCATAAATTCACTCATCACTCCGATCATTGTTTCTTTTCGTACATCACACGACTCAATAGCAATTTCTCGTATTTTAAATCCCTATTCCCTGTGGATTCGACTACCCACTCACCGGGGTAACTTTTATTACTTCGACAAGGCCGTGCACTTGTGGTACGCACGCAAAAGGTCGTGTCAGTAATACGGATACTAATTCGGAAGGCGATTACCTTGAGAAGTGGAAAAGAGGTCGAGAGAAATCTCCGTTTAGAGAAGACAAAGGAAGCACCTGAAGTTGAAGAGGTGGGGAGAAGCATCAAAGGAGAAAGAGGTGGCACCACCACCCTACAAGCTGAGAATTCCCTATCCTTCGCGATTGAAGAATGACCAAGAGAATGGGCAATACAAGAAATTTCTGTTTATTTTCAAATAGTTGCACATCAACATAGCGTTCGCGGAGGCATTGGCCCAAATACCTAAGTATATGAAGTTCTTGAAGGACCTCTTGACCAACAAGACGAAGTTGGAGGAGAGTGCAGCTGTAGTTCTTGATGGTAATTGCTCGGCCGTCTTGCAAAAGAACATGCCGAGTAAGAGAAAGGATCCCAGAAGTTTTATCATACCTTGAAACATTGGCAACATGGGTAAAGAAATGGCGTTGGCCGATTCGGGGTCAAGCATTAATGTCATGCCCTATATCTTCTTCCAAAAGCTAGGCTTGGGTGAACCTAGACCTACTCAGATGACACTTCAACTTGTGGACCGATCAGTGAGGCATCCGAGGGGAATTGTGGAGGATGTGTTGGTGAAGGTGGACAAGTACATATTTCCTATTGATTTCATAGTGTTAGACGTCGATGAGGATGTAGAGGTGCCATTAATCCTTGGAAGGCCCTTCTTGTGCACTTCTAAGGCTTTTATTGACATGGACGGTGGGGAGCTCACATTACGAGTTGGAGATCGAAGAAGAAGCGCTATCACTTGGTCTAGTCGAGAAGGAAGTTAAGTCAGAACCGGGACTCATGAAGAAGATTAGAAGGAAAATAAAGAGAGCGAAGAGGTACCATACGAAAAGCCCCAAGGTCAATGGGGATGAGCAAACACGGAGTAAGGGTGTTTCACCCTTGTGTGGTAACAAAATTGCTAACTCTCCCTCTTGACTACATAAGCTATGTGTTGCATGTTTCCAGGTAGTAGGAAAGAGGGTAACGTCCATTCATCAACCAGAGAAAACACACGGCCGTGTGGAATTTCCACACGGCCGTGTGTCACCAATTAGGGCTCAACCAGAGACGCCACAGGGGCGTGACCTCGCCCCTGTGAAAAACCTCAGAAGGGGCACACGGCCGTGTGAAATCTTGCAGAACTTGAACTCACTTTCCCAAGAGTCCACAGGGGCGTGTGGGAGTCCCTGTGGGAGATTCTATGTTAAGGCACACGGCTGTGTGGATTTTCCACACGGCCGTGTGAAACTCTGCAGAGACCCCCTTCTGTCCCTAGAATACACAGGGGCATGTGGCTGCCCCTGTGGAAGAGCTTGTGAATGGCACATGGCCATATGGCTTATTCACATGGCCGTGTGAGATTGGTGACTCAATCCGCAAGTGCACGGGGTCGTCAAGTAATATCCCTCACGCACGCGCGAGGGGGTCGTATTCCCAAGGGCCCGAGAATCTACCCTTATTTCCTCTTCGTATGATTGTTTGGCCGATCAAGTCAAGTGTTGTGCAAAAGAAATTAACGAGATGATTAACACGCAAATGAAATGCGCTAAGGTGGAAGCAATAAACGAGGGGTAAAACAATACAAAGAGAGGGTCACGGATGAGGGTCACCAAGGGGGCTACTAAAGTGCGGGGATTGCCTTAACTAGCATGCAAATGGGTAGTTTGGACCGAGAAACCCGAAGTTAGACCAACCCGATGGTCACGGAAATTGGTCCCTAATCCGGTACAAGTATCGAATACGGAATTCCTTCCGCTCGAATCCTCACACGATTGCAAAGGGAGAAAAAGGTTTCTCAAGTTAGGGAGAAGACAGAATCTAGGTCAACCCTAACAATTGGAGGGGTACAAATACCCGATGGTCACGGTGTATTCATACATGTATCCCTACCAAGCTTGGTGAGCCTAATACTAGGGCAATGGTCATGCTTCCTAGCATTTTCTAAACATTGATACACAAAGTTCTCATGCATACCAAGCATTCAAATACACCGAACAAGGTTCACAAACAAGTCCCAAAATGCATAAATTAAGTCAAGCAAGCATCCTACACAAGTTCACCCCCAAGGTTCACCTACATCCGGTGACCTTGGGGTTTAGTTGCCCATGAATACAAAATACACAAGATAATACATAGAAACAACCAAATACAAAGACAAGAACACTACCTCGAAAGATAGAGGCCGAATGACGTTCCAAAGACGCCACCAAATAGTTGGCTTCCCTTGTTGATTCTCCTCTCAACTATGAATCAAGAAGGTGGATCTCGTTGTATGTCACTCTCCTTGTCGTTCTCTCCACGAAAATGGCCTCCGACGGCAGCTCCTAGCTCTGATTTGAAGGTGGTGGCAAGTATGCTCAAAACCTAGGGCTCCTCTTGAAAAATGAACTACTTTCCCTTTAAAAACTCAATTCCAGTAACTCATACGGGCTGGCATACGGGCACTGTAGCACCCCGAGTTTCGTGTAAGTTGCTGCAGTGAGTGCTACAGTACCCCTGCTACAGGCCGTATGCGTGCAATCCAGCGCCCGTATGAAATTACAGACTTAGCCGTTTCACCAAAAGCTCGTGCTACAGTGCTGCTACAGTACCCCCTCTCGAAAATGGTCTTTTCTTATCAAATTCTTCTAAAAATCTCGTTGACAAGCTCCCCGTGGTAACTTCAGTGCCTGTAACACGAAATAAAACAATTTAGACCGAAAACGGGCATCCACTCATAAAAATACTCGAAGAATACGCGAACATACATAAATAATACGTATAGTTAGGCATTTATCAGAGATACGTAAGGTTTCTTGCGCAAGGCAGAGATGCCACAGGGGCGTGTGACATGCCCTTATTTGCTTGGCCAGGTTAGGCACACGGCCATGGGAACACTGTAGCAAGTTAGTGTTCACTGTCTGCCGAAAATCAACAATTCAGCAACTTCACACGGGCGTGTGGAAATTCCACACGGGCGTGTGGAAATTCCACACGGCTGTGTGAAATCCTAATTTTAGCCGATTTAAGGCCGTGACTCAGTATTATAAAAGCCCGTTTTGTAGACTGTTTTTGGATCTTTTTTGGCTCTGTTCTGACCTAACTTCTAGAAAGGTGCGGCTAGGGTTTGGAGAGGACATTGTGGAGGTTTCGAGCGCGTTATCGGTGTTGACATCAATGTCCGGAGGCCGCACAAGACCACGGCCACCCCACACACAAGGTGGTTTTCGTCTATGCATTCAATTTTTATTACTTTTCTTATTATGATGGATTTGTATAGCTCCATGAGGAGCTAAACCCCTTGTTGGTATTCAGACTTGTAAACCCTAGTATTATTATGTTTCTTCGATATTGTTATTATATTTTTCAATTATTGATGAATAAAATTAAGTTTCAATCTTAATTTCATCTTGTTATTGTTTTTCGTTAGTCGTGACACTAGGGTTGAGAACAATCTAGGTTATCCTTTGGAGGTGTGACAACTACTATAAGGTTAGACTACTTAAGATTAGAGAGTGTTGAGAGGGTGAGTCGTGAGGTAGCGGAACATCCCCTTTCTCCTTCGATGTGATTCTCAATACCTCCCTGTTCCATGATTTATTAGCGGTTGATAAGTGCTTGTGTTATAGTAACGCGAATCATTATTATCTTACAATGAACATATCTTTTATTAGATTTTATCAGTAAATAATGTGCATTTGTGTATTCTTATGCATTGCAGGTTTGTGGAGCTAATTTGGAGAAGAAGAGCGAAGTTAGATCGTGTTCTCCGTTGTTGGCAGTTTTCGGACCAAGCAAGGAACAAGGCCCGAGCCTAGACTTGTGAGGGTGTGCCAATCTCCTATGGAGGGGTACAAAGGTAGTCACATTCACAACAAGTTTAACTCATGTAGTGATAAGTGCTTGTGTTATAGTAATGTAAAGCGTTATTATCTTACAATGAGCATACATTTTATCAGATTTTATCACTAAATAGTGTGCATTTTTGTATACTTATGCATTATAGGTTTGTGGAGCCAAGTTGGAAAAGAAGAACGAAGTTAGATCGTGTTCGCCATTGTTGGGGAGGTTTTCGGACCAAGCAAGGAACAAGGCACAAGCTTAGACTTGTGAGTGTGTGCCAACCTCCTTTGGAGGGGCACAAAGGCAGTTACATTCACAATAAGTCTAAACTCATGTTGCTTAGGAGAACTTCACCAAGAAGGAGACTTGAAGCAATGGGCACAATCTACCATTGATTGTGTGCCCAATTCAATGGCCTCGATGAAGAACAACGGATTCGGAAGTGGTTTCGGATAGTACTGTAGCTTATTACTGTAGCAAAACAATGTGGTAAGCTACTGTTCACTTTCTGCCAAATTTCAAATTCCAGAGAATTCACACGGGCGTGTTGAATTAACATACGGCCGTGTGAATTAATTTTTCAGCAGACAGAAACTTTATACGCTCGTGTGTTAATTTCACACGGCCATGTGAAGTCCCGATAAGTCCAAATTTAAAGCCGCACTAAGCCTATTAAAAGCCCGATTTGGAGACTTTTTATGAATCTTTTGACCTATCTTTCTTCCCAACTTCTAGAGAGGGCGGCTAGGGTTTCGGAGAGGACTTTGTGGAGGATTGGAGCGCGTCATCGGCATCGACATCGATGTTCAACGCCCGCACAAGACCACGGCCACACCATATGCGAGGGGGTTTTCATCAATGCTTTTACTTTATTCTTTCTTTCATATTTTGATGAACATGTATAGCTCCATGAGGAGCTAAACCCCTTGTGGGTATTCGGAATTGTAAAACCCTAGGATTATTATGTTTCTATGACATTGCTATTGTGCTTTTCCTTATTGATGAATAAATCGAGTTTCAATTTTAATTATCTTGTGCTATTATTTTTCCCTTAGCCGTGAGACTAAGGTTGAGAGCAATCTAGGTTATCCTTTAGAGGTGTGACAACTCCTATAGGGCTAGACTCCTTGAGATTGAAGAGGGTTGAGAGGGAGAGTTTTGAGGTAGCGATGTACCCCTTTCCCTTCCGGTGTGATTTCTCCCTACCTCTATTTCCTTGGTTAATTAGCGGTCAAGATAGAGTGTTAGGGCTCAATCTAGACTAGGGTTCTTCCACCTGGACCAAAGGGTTAGAACTACATAGAGGAACAAGTTTTATCACTAGGAATCCCTAGAACTTAAAGCAATCCCACGTAGTGTTAGGGTTAGGAAGATAGACTCCCCTGGGGCTTAGTTGAGAGGTCAACAAGAGTCAAGGGTCGTAGTGAATCCTAATACCGGGACATAATGTTGGGGTTAGTCACGGTTGACCTTAAGTTTTGTGATCGTGAGTTTAAGGATATCCTCGACTCAATTAACATCAATAGGAAAGTATAATAGCATAGTCTTGCAGTAGAAGCATAAGTCCTAGAGGTAGCTTGTCCGGATACCCTATCTCATCCATTGCTAGTCTTTCTCTTTTAACTTCTATTACTTCGATAAACCCGTGCACTTTCGGGCCGCCTATCAAAGTTTTTGGTGCCGTTGCCAGGGAATAGGCGTTTTAGATATTTGTTTTTCACTATTTTAGCTATTCACTTCACTTTCTATTCCACACTTTCTTTATCTATCATTGTTCTTACTTTTCTTTCCTTTGCTTTGGTTTCAGCTTCAGAAGAAAGGGGATGTTTGATGCAACTGAAATTTATGATACATGATAAGTGCTCGTGTTATAGTAATGCGAAGTATTATTATCTTGCAATGAGCATTGATTTAATCAGATTTTATCACTAAAAAGTGTGCATTTGTTTACTTTTGTGCATTGTAGGGTTGTGGAGCCAATTTGGAGAAGAATGTAGCAAGAATAGGTTATGTTCGCCATTGTTGACGAGTTCTTGTACCAAGCAAGGAACAAGGCACGAGTTTAGACTTGCGGGTGTGTGCTAACCTCCATTGGAGGGGCACAAGGGCAGTCACATTCCCAAAAGTCTAATTCTTGTAGCATTGGAGAATTTCGTCAAAGAAGAGAAATGAAGTAATCGACATAATCTACCATTGATTGTGTGCCCAATTCAATGGCCTCAATGAAGAACGATGAATTTGGGAGCATTTCGGCTAAGACTGTAGCAAAAACTGTAGCGAAATTACTGTAGCAAGCTGCTGTTCACTGTTGCCGAAAATCAGGATTTCAGAGAGTTCACACGGGCGTGTGGAATTAACACACGGCCGTGTGAAATATTTTCCAGCAAGCCAGAGACTTCACACGGGCGCGTGGAAATTCCACACGGTCGTGACTGTAGCAAAAGTGATGTAGTAAAACACTGTAGCAAAGTTACTGTTCACAGTGCCGAAAAATCACGATTTCAGAATTTCCACACGGCCGTGTGGAATTAAGACAAGGGCGTGTGAAATTCCTGGTTTTACACAGTGCAGTGTGGAATTAACACATTGGCGTGTGGAACTCCGATTTCAGCCTATAAATAGCCCGTTTTCAGATCTATTTGGGGACCCTCCCCTTCTATCACTTGAATATCTTTTGGGGGGCTTTCGGCTAGGGTTTGGAGAGGTTCTTGGAGGTCTTTGGAGGCGATTAAACGGCATCGACATCGACATCCTTTAGAAGAAAGCTATTGGGGAAGCTCTCATCGGCATTGATTTGTCAAGGTGTGCCTTAGGCTTGACAAGGGATTCGTTGGAGAAGACACGCGACTACACAAGACTATCGATATGATCTACAAGGGGGTTTTCTTTATGGTTTTCATGCATATGTTCTTAAACTATTTATTGACTTTGTATTGCTCCATGGAGAGCTAAACCCTAGTGGGTATTCGGACTTGTAAACCCTAGGATGATATTGTTTCTATGACTTTTATTGTGCTTTCTTAATTTAATGTTCTATTATTGAGTTCCAATCTTGCATGCCGATTGTATGAGATTTTCCCTTAGCCGTGACACTAGGGTTGAGAATCTATTAGGTTATCCTTTGAGGGTGTGACAACCTCTATAGGATTAGACTACACAAGGTTGGAGAGGGTTGAGAGGGAGAGTTGTGAGGTAGCGATGTACCCCTTTCCCCTCCGGTGTGGTTTCTCCCTACCTCCGTTTCCTTGATTCATTAGCGGTTGAGATAGAGTGAAGTGCTAGGTAGATAAACTCCTCTGGGGCTTAGTTACGCGAGTAACAGAGTGAAGGGTTGAAGTGAATCCTACGCACTGGGGCTTAATCTAGACTAGGGTTCTTCCACCTGGACCAAAGGGTTAGAACTACACATAGGAACAGGTTTTACCACTAGGAGTCCCTAGAACTTAATGCAATCCCACGTAGTGTGAGGCTTAGGTAGATATACTCCTCTAGGGCTTAGTTGACAGGTCAACAAGAGTCAAGAGTCGTAGTGAATCCTAATGCCGGGGCATAGTGTTGGGGTCAGTCACGATTGACCTTAGGTTTGGGACCGTGTGTTTAAGGATATCCTCGACTCAATTAGACATCAATTAGAGGGTATAATACTAGTCTTGCACTAGAAGCATTAGTCGTAGGGGGAGCTTTGTCAGGGTACCCCATCGTTATATCGATTACCTCTCCTACCCTCATTATTCTTCTTGCACCCTTTTATTTTCTTTTTACATCTATACATATATACTTTTCTCATCATCGATTCCCATCATAGCTATGTAGAGATAACACTTGTTTCTGAACACTATTCCCTGTGGATACGACTACCCACTCACCAGGGTATTTTATTACTTTCGACAACCCATGCACTTACGGGGTACACACGCAAGGGGTGTGTCAATACACTTACAGGAATGGTGAAGGTTGTGGAACAGAAAATGCCATTGTTCACAGTACATTCGGTGGTAAATAGCATTGAGTATGGGCAATCGTTGAACATTCCCTCCACGAAAAAAGAGACAGTTGTCGATTATTCTTGCATAGAACAAGTCATCGAGTGTGAGTTGGGCAATGTGTTAGATGAATTTGAGAGATCGGCTGTAGCTTCTTTGAATGAAGATTCAGAAGAAAATCTAGGAAGAGCCCTTGCTCAGTTTGAATCAGGCTATCTTGAACAAAGGCAAGAGGTCTTTTCAGTTGGAATCATAGACTTAACTAAGGAAGCATGTGAGATAGAAGCTACGATGGAAACCCAAGAACATCTTAACAGCCAGATTTTACAGAACATTGCAGAAAGTGTTGAGGAACAAGGATCATTTCAGTTTGAAGAAATTGACCGATTAAAGGAAAGCCATCTGCGGCCGTCTATTGAAGAACCACCTGATTTGGAATTAAAGACATTGCCAACACATTTGGAGTATGCATATCTAGCAGAAGAAATGAAACTCCCCGTTATCATAGCCTCCGATCTCTCCACGGATCAGAAGGAAAAGTTGGTGGAAATGTTGAAGAAGCACAAATCTGGCATTGCTTGGAAAATTTCGGATTTGAAGGAAATAAATCCTTCGTTTTGTACACATAAAATCCTAATGGAGGATAATTTCAAGTCGGTAATTCAACCTCAAAGGAGATTAAATCCAAATATGAAGGAGGTTGTTAAGGCAGAAGTGGTGAAACTGTTGGATGCAGGGATTATTTATCCTATCTCTGATAGCGCTTGGGTGAGCCCAACGCAAGTGGTTCCAAAGAAAGGAGGGATGACGGTAATCAAGAATGAAAGAAATGAACTCATTTCGACAAGAACAGTCACAGGATGAAGGGTGTGCATTGACTACAGAAGGTTGAATGACGCAACCCGAAAGGATTATTTTCCACTGCCTTTTATTGATCAAATGTTAAAACGGCTGGCCGGACATCAATTTTACTGCTTCCTAGATGGGATGTCAAGGTATTTTCAAATCCCTATAGCCCCAGAAGATCAAGAGAAGACAACTTTTACTTGTCCCTACGGGACGCTTGCATATAGAAGGATACCGTTCGGACTGTGTAATGTACCCGCAACATTCCAACGGTGCATGACTGCTATTTTTGATGATCTTTTGGAAGCTATAATGGAAGTATTTATGGATGTCTTTTCAGTGTTCGGTGACTCCTTCGATCTATGCTTGAAAAATTTGGAGAGAGTACTAATGAGATGTGAAGAAACAAACCTTGTACTTAATTGGGAGAAGTGTCATTTCATGGTTCAGGAAGGTATTGTTCTAGGGCACAAGATCTCCAGGCAAGGTATGGAGGTAGACAAAGGCAAGATCGAAGTTATAGACAAGCTCCCTCCACCAGCAAATGTTTAGGGGATTCGGAGTTTCTTAGGTCATGCAGGATTCTATAGACGGTTCATCAAGGATTTTTCGAAAATCACACAACCATTTACCAAACTCCTTGAAAAAGATGCTCCGTTTGATTTTGGTGAGGAATGTACGGCGGCTTTCAATGTGCTAAAAAAGAAACTGGTGCAAGCCCCAATTCTAGTCACACCTGATTGGAACGAGCCATTCGAGCTCATGTGCGATGCAAGTGATTATGCTATTGGAGCAGTTTTAGGGCAAAGAAGGGGTAAACAGTTCCAACCTATCTATTATGCGAGTAAGACTCTCACAGGGGCTCAAGAGAACTACACCACCATGGAGAAGAAGTTACTAGCAGTGGTATTCACCCTCGATAAATTCAGACCGTATCTCATCTTGTCGAGAGTCATTGTATTTACAGACCATTCAGCTCTTCGTTACCCCATGAGCAAAGCAGACGCGAAGCCAAGGTTGATCAGGTGGATATTGCTACTACAAGAGTTTGATATGGAGATAAAGGACAAGAAAGGGACTAGAAATGTGGTGGCGGATCACTTATCTCGATTAGAGGGAAGTATTGGGCAAGAGCTATCAAGTAAGGAAATCAACGATTCTTTCCCGGAGAAACACTTATACTCAATTGAGAATTCAGAATTATCATCAGGTGATGTCCCATGGTTTGCGGACTTTGCCAATTACTTATCAAGAGAGGTGCTCAAACAAGGGCTTACATTCCAACAGAAGAAGAAATTCTTTAGTGATCTGAAGCATTATTTTTGGGATGATCCATTCCTCTTCCGTATTTATGCAGACCATGTGGTTCGGAGATGCGTCTCAAGGAAGAAAGGATGGGATATCCTTGCTCATTGTCATTCTGGACCGGTTGGAGGCCATTACGCATCAAGTAGAACTGCAGAGAAGGTTTTGGCTGCAGGATTTTATTGGTCGACTCTGTTCCAGGATGCACACCAATTTGTCCTTCGATGTGATAGTTGCCAGAGGTCAGGAAATTTGTCACAGGAAGATGAGATGCCTCAGAACCCTATGCAATTCTATGAGGTATTTGATGTTTGGGCACGACAAACACATTAACTCACCTAAAGAATTCAAAGTGGACACACCAATTTTGTGAGGAAATTTGTCGCAGTGAGATGAGATGCCTCAGGAAATTTGTCACAGCGAGATGAGAATGCTAGAGTTTATAAAGAAAGGATCAGAATGTGGCACGACAAACACATTAAGTCACCTAGAGAATTCAAAGTGGGCGATAAGGTATGTGGAACAATAGATAAATTTATTTATGAATGGTACGTTATGTTTTTTTTATTTTTATCTGTATTTCTATTTACCAGACATTGTAGTTTGATGTTGAATTTTTTTATGTTATTGCTTGATGTTGAATAATTGATATATTTGCTATAAGAGACCAAGTATTCTGATAAGTGCTTGTGTTATAGTAATGCAAAGTGTTATTATCTTACAATGAGCATACCTTTTATCAGATTTTATCACTAAATGGTGTCCATTTCTGCGCTTTTGTGCATTGTAGGTAGTTTGGAGAAAAAGAAGCAAGAATAGGTTATGTTCGCCATTGTTGAGGAGTTCTCGGACCAAGCAAGGAATAAGGCACGAGTCTGGACTTGTGGGTGTGTGCCAACCTCCATTGGAGGGGCACAAGGGCAGTCACACTCACAAAAGTCTATAACTCGTGTAGCATTGGAGAACTTTGCCAATGAAGAGAAATGAAGTAATCGACATAATCTAACATTGATTGTGTGCCCAATTCAACGGCCTCGATGAAGAATGATGATTCGTGAGTATTTCGGCAAAGTACTGTAGTAGGTACTGCAGTTAATTGTCGTAGCAAAACACTGTAGCAAGTTACTGTTCGCAGCCTGCCGAAAATCAGCAAAATAGAATTTCCACACGAGCGTGTGGAAATTCTGCAGCCCGTATGGAAAATCCATAGGGGCGTGTGGAACTCCGATTTCAGCCCGATTTCAGCCTATAAATAGCCCGTTTTCAGATCTATTTGGGGACCCCCCTTCTATCTCTTGCCTACCTTTTGGGGGGCTTTCGGCTAGGGTTTGGAGAGGTTCTTGGAGGTCTTCGGAGGTGATTATACTGCATCGACATCGATATCCTTTGGAAGAAAGCTATTGGGGGAGCTTTCGTCGGCATCGATTCGGTGAGGTGTGCCCTAGGTTTGACAAGGGATTCGTGGAGAAGACTAGGCAGCTTCACAAGACCATCGATACGATCTACAAGGGGGTTTTCTTTATAGTTTTTATGCATATGTTCTTAATCTCTTTATTGATTTTGTATTGCTCCATGGAGAGCTAAACCCTAGTGGATATTCGGACTTGTAAACCCTAGGATGATATTGTTTCTATGACTTTTATTATGCTTTCTTTATTGATGAATAAATTCGAGTTTCAATTTTAATTATCTTGTGCTAATGTTTTCCCTTAGCCGTGACACTAAGGTTGAGAGCAATCTAGGTTATCCTTTGGAGGTGTGACAACTCCTATAGAGTTAGACTACTTAATATTGAAGAGGGTTGAGAGGGAGAGTTGTGAGGTAGCGATGTATCCCATTTCCCTTTTGGTGTGATTTCTCCCTACCTCCGTTTCCTTGGTTAATTAGAGGTCGAGATAGAGTGTTAGGGCTTAATCTAGACTAGGGTTCTTCCACCTGGACCAAAGGGTTAGAACTACATATAGGAATAGGTTTTATCACCAGGAATCCCTAGAGCCTAAAGCAATCCCACGTAGTGTTAGGCTTAGGAAGATAGACTCCCCTGGGCTTAGTTGACAGATCAACGAGAGTTAAGGGTCGTAGTGAATCCTAATGCCGGGACATAATGTTGGGTTTAGTCACGGTTGACCTTAGGTTTGGGACCGTGTGTTTAAGGATATCCTCGACTCAATAGGCATCAATTGTAGAGCATAATACAAGTTTTGCACTAGAAGCATTAGTCCTAGGGGGAGCTTTGTGCTTGTACCCCATCGTTATATCGATTACCTCTCCTACCCTCATTATTCTTCTTGCACTCTTTTATTTTCTTTTACATCTATACATATATACTTTTCTCATCATCGATTCCCATCATAGCTAAATAGCGATAACACTTGTTTCTGAACACTATTCCCTGTGGATACGACTACCCACTCACCAGGGTATTTTATTACTTCGATAATCCATGCACTTACGGGGTACACACACAAGGGGTGTGTCATATTCTATATTTTCATTGCTATTTAAAGGTTTGTATATGAATGTGTATTTGCAATGAAACAGGAAAAAATGGAAGCTGGTAGCCATTCATCAAGCACTAGGAAGAATGTAGGTAATATGCGATGGAGACCAAGTGAGGGCAAGTTTTTCTTCCAATTTATGGTAACACAGGTGGAAAATGGTCTGAAGTGTGATAAGACATTCAAACAGCAAGCAATTCATGCAGTTATAAGTGCTTTGAGAGGGAATTTTGGTAAAGACTGTACCGACTCGAACATATGTAACCATCTCCAAACAAAAGCGCAAATGGGCTATAATTAGAAGACTTCGAGAGATGAGTGGTGTGGGTTGGGACGAAGAAAACAAGAAAATAATTATGGGTGAAGATGAATGCAAGACATATCTGATGGTATGCTCTTTATGTCTTACAATTTTGTAGTCACCCGTTACACTTTGTTTATATTTCTCTAACATTAATGATATTTTTTTTTGTTTTGTTGATAGAACCATCCAAATGAAGAACCATTTATAAATAAACCCATTGAAGACTATGATTTTCTTGAAGTTGTTTGTGGCAATGATCATGCAACAGGGCGTTTTGTTCATGATAGTATTGAGACAAATCCGACTGATGATGGCATACCAAACTTTTCGCAAGATAATTTCAATACTGGATTGACACCAGAGTATCTTGGAGATGGACAATTTGACAATAACTACAGGTTTGAGACACCATCACCGACATCAAATAGTTCACAAGAACGTACATCTCAAGAAACACAAACAAGAAAGAAAGATAAAAAAAGAGATGCTAGTACTGATTCTGCCTTGGCACAAACTGTAGGTTCAAAAATGGATAGAATTACACTTGCAATTGAGGAGCATAACCCAGTCACTCTTACCACCAAGCTAAGTGAAGCATGCATGAAGCTTACTGAAGTTGGTTATTCAATGAGTGATGTGGCCAAAGTTTATTCATATTATGCATATAGTGAGACCAGGACATTCAAATTCTTGGGCGCCCCAGATATTCTCCGCCAGTACATGGTAGCGGAACTTGTAGGACCGCCAGGACAAACGTTTTAGTTCGGCATTGTAAACGTGGCATATGTGAACTTATAGCTTGTATTTTTTACATGGCTTGTTTTTTTTTAAATTTTGAACTACGACACTATGTCTACAATGTTTTTAAAACTTTGTTGTGAACTTATAGCTTCACCTTATGTTGTTGGATTTGCTATTAGTGTGTAATGCTAACATATTGGAACTCTATTTTCATATTTACTAAATTATTTTGTCATTAGCTACAAGAACTAAGTTAATTAACTATAAGAATTATTTTGTTTACATTATGATTTAACTGTTTGTCATTAGCTACAAAAATTAAGTTAATTTTTTGTTTCTTTACATTACAAATTAATTGTTTATCAATTACTACAATTTAAATGTTAAATTGACTTGATTTTTTTAATTAAATTCAATTCGAAAAATAAGTTAAATAATAAATCGATATGTTATTCATTAATAGCCCATTAAAAATATTTCATGCTAAATAAATAAAAATTTTATCTATTAATATCCGTTATTTAAATCAAATAACTACATAAAATATTTAAAAATAAATTTCTCTAATCATCCACTAATAATTGAATTTAATTAAACAATTTGAAAATATTTTTAAAAAATAATTAATTAAATAATTAATTATCCCTTTAACCAAACACCAAACAATCTTTATCCCTATTATTAAATCCCTCCAACCAAACAGTTACATATGGATATTCCCATCCATGGATATCCCCATCTATGAGAACAAAATATCCCACTATCCAAATGCAACCTAAGCATAACTAGCAGATTCCAACAGGATCCAGAGGAATACCATTGGTCTGTTGTTAAGAATATTCTTAAGTACTTGCGAAGGACTAAAGATTACTTCTTAGTGTATGATGGTGAGAATGAGCTCATTCTAATGGGTTACACTCATGCTGCATTTCAAACCAATATCGACGATAGTAAATCACAATTTGGTTATGTGTTTTGCTTGAATGGAGGTGCTGTAAGTTGGAAGAGCTCAAAACAGAACACCGTCACTGATTCTACCACAGAGTCTGAGTATATAGTTGCATCGGATAGTGCTAAGGAGACTGTTCAGCTTAAGAGGTTCCTTACAGGATTAGGAGTTATCCCAACCATCCTAGATCCAGTAAACCTCTTTTGTGACAACAATGGGGATATAGCACAGGCCAAGGAGCCCCGATCACACCAGAAGTCCAAACACATACTCAGGAGATTGTCCATAAAGGAGATGTGAAAGTTTGCAAGATTGCTGGAAAAGACAATGTACTTGATCCTTTGACCAAGTAGCTGGTTAGGCCGAAACATGATCCTCATGTTAGGTCTTTCATCTTAGAGTTATGCCTGATTGGGACTAGTGCTAGTGGGAAATTGTTAGTGTAAGCTCTAGCCCCAATATATTATATGAATTCTTATTATTTGGATAATTATTATGAAGCATTATTTTATCTATTATTATTTCTATGCATAGTTAATAAGAAAAAATATCCTTGAATATTAGTTTTGCTCAAGTTATCAAATGCGTGATTTGGATAGTAAAACCTTGAAGCATAAACTAGAACAAGATTCTAAATGTACCTAGTCGATTACTTTTATGGGAATGAAATAAATTAAGACTAGCATGTCTTTCGTGAGATGGCCTTCTTTTACAGGTCATAGGATATGGGATATCAATCAAAGGACATACATACATATTAAGGAACAGTGTACCTGGATTGATCTGCTCTTGAGAACACTACATGGTTGTAAAGTCATAAGTGTTTTTCTCAAGCAATTCATGTACTAGAATCCTTCGACCTGAAATCACTATAGATCTCGGGTGAATCCTTACATGCTTTTACTTACGCCTAACATCATTCTTAACTGAATGGTAAGTACGGGTATGATTGGGTATGTCGCGATTAATGCTGAGAGACATGAGTGAAGTGAACTGATTGTCCATCTTTGTAGGGAGAGTAAATATCACCGGCCACTTGATTTGTGAGAATGACTAGTGCGTGGCCAAGCCCAAGGGAAACGATAAGAGTTATCATTTAGTTGACCTAGTCTGTTCACTAGGAGATCAAGAAATTAATTAACATTAAAATTAGGGTGACTTGCTCCATGCCTTATGCTAATTAAAATATTCAGTGGCAAAGGATTGTATGAGGTTGCGATAGGTTCCGTTAATTCTCAAAAATGACCTTCATTTAATATTGGTAATCATATTATCTTACTAGCGAATAATTATGATTTATGAGCATTAAAATTGTTTAAGCTCATTGCCAATGTTAAATGGACCTACAGGATCATACAATAAGAATGCCAGGATCAAGGTTCAGTATTTGTTACCTATTGAACTACCTGTTTAGGGTTTTGGTGAAAAACCTAAATTAGGTGGAACGAATAGCTTATTCGGGTTGTGTTTTATTAAGTGTTTATCCAATCTAGTCGATTTGGTAAATTAAAATGGTTTAATTAATCAAGTAAGAAGAGATTCCTAATTTAATTAGGTATGAAGGGTTTTATCATAAATTAGGGCTTTGGATTTCCAATATAAATAGATTTTCTAACCCTAATATGAGAGAGAGAGAAAAAAATAGAATAATAGAGAGATTGTCTCTCAAGAAACCATTGCTGCCACCAATTCTTCTCCCTTGGCCGCCACCGTCGGATCTCACTGCCGGAACCCGCCGCCGCCACGCCTACAGGCCTTTTTTTTCTCTTGAATCTTGGGTGCTTGCTATTCGAACCAAGAAATACGTATTGTTTCTTGAGGTACTAGCATACCTGCTTTATTCCTAGAGACGTTCGTGTGTACATGATTGTAGAGGGGAGTCGCGATTCGTAGTCCCTTTTTGATTTCGAGGAAACAAGGGTACGTTAAGAATCATTATCAAAAGAAAGGTATAACTTTTAATTATCTTTTTATTTAGAATTTAATCCTAGTTCTGGCATGCATTTGGGTTTTTATCATGGTTACTTGCCATTAAATTTTTTGTTATCCACTGCGTATTGGCATGTATTTTCACGTGATAATTCCCTTGATAGAGTGATAAGATCTCGACAATTGTTTCTATGACTTTTTTTATGCTTTCTTAATTGATGCTTTTAATTGAGTTCCAATCTTTATTGCTCATTGTATTGATTTTCCCTTAGCCATGACACTAGGGTTGAGAATCATCTAGATTATCCTTTGGAGGTGTGAAAACTCCTATAGGGTTAGATTACTTGGTATTGGAGATGGTCGAGAGGGTGAGTCATGAGGTAGCGAAATGTCCTCTTTCCCCTCCGGTGTGATTTTCCCTAACTCCTTGTTTTAAGAGTTCTTAGTGGTTGAACTAGAGCGAAGTGCTAGGAGATGAACTCCCCTGGGGCTTAGTTGCGCAAGCGACAGAGTGAAGGGTTGTAGTGAATCCTAGTGCTGGGGCTTAACTAAGACTAGAGTTCTTTCACCTGACCAAAGAGTTAGGACTATACGTAAGAACAGGGTCTATCACTTGGAATCACTAGAACATAAAGCAATCCCACGTAGTGTGTGGCTTAGGAAGATGGACTCCCCCGGTGCTTAGTTGACAGGCTAACAAGAGTTAAGGGTCATAATGAAACCTAATGCCGGGGCGTAATGTTGGGATTACTCATGGTTGACCTTAGGTTTGGGACCGTGTTCTTTAGGATGTCCATGACTTATTAAACATCAATAGGAGAGTATAATACATTATCTTGCACTAGAACATTAGTCCTATGGGGAGCTTTTTCGGGTACCCTACTTTTCATATTGATTATCTCTCTTACTCTTTGCTTGCACTCTCCTGTCTTCCATATTTCTCTTGCATTTTCTTATTTCTTTTAATTACTCTTGCATACACATATTGATCTTGCTCTCACTTTCCGTACTTCAGATTAGCTAAATAGCAAGTTCTTGTGTCTACAATCCCTACTCCTTGTGGATTCAACTAATCTCTCACCGGGGTACTTTATTACTATGACAACCAGTATACTTTAGTGTCCCTGTCACCCACCGAGGCAAGTTTTTCTGCATACATGCCAGGCCGGTGCTAGTCGACTCGCCAGAGGCCACCCGAGGTTTACCAGAGTCTGGCCGGTGCTCACCGAACGCTTCCTTGGCCCACCGAAGACCGGCTAGAGCTCACCGGAGTTTGGCCAGCAGTGACAGGCAGCTATGGCGGCTGGTGGCGGTGCCATTGCTAGCCCACCCGCCTATCGGCGGTGGGTGGTGCCATACGGCGTGGTGACATGGGGTTATCCGATGATAAGAACATCATGCGGCACTTGCACCCTGCAAGTTAGCCTAACACAGAAGAACACTACGAGAAACACTACAACCGTAGGAGAAACAAGTGAAAGAACCAAGTGTAAAAGAGAAAAACTAACTCTCAGTATTGATGAAGGAAGCTCTCATAACTTAGGCCAAGATAACACGCAAGGCTCTCCTTAGAACACACCTGGTTCACTAAGGATACAAGAGGAGAAAAAGAGTCTCTCATGTGAGAGCTCTTGATGAGAATTAGAGGTGAATGAGATGGAATGAGAAGAGATGAGATGAGATTCCCTTGATGGAGGCCCTTACATAGCTAAGTTCTTATAATCTCATCAAAGGCTATAGAGACAAACACGAATCAAGGAATTCTCACAATAAAGGTTAAATGACCAAACTTTTTCTCATACAACTGTAAGAAGCCGATATCATTCCTATTTGTTGGATCCTGCGTGTTCTCCACTGCTACAAGGTGTCTCTCATCTGTCCATAGTGCTTGATAATTACTGTTCATCTACCTGAGATGACTCAGTAATGTCTGTTCTTGCCGAGGGATGTTCTTTGCATGTGCACCTCTACTTCTACAGCTCTCCTCATATTCTTAGTCTCAACAAAAAAGTCGAGCGGGTCATCACTCCACTCCCGGTCATGAAAACTATTCATGTCCATGTAAAATATCTGACCACTCCAAAGAACTAGAGCCAGTCTAAGGTGTTGAAAGAACCATCCCTTGCTTTCTTGCCCATATCATGTCCACGCCAAGGGCGTGACACCAAAAAGCCCTGTCGCAAACCTCTCCCACTGAGAGAGTCCAATGCCCTCGGTTGATGGTAATCAAGGTAGTCCACAATCAAGTCTTCGAACTGACAAAGGGTTGTATGCATTTCCCAACTAGCTTCTGAATCTGGAAGCACTTTTCACTTGGCAAGGAAGAAGACCCACCTGTTCTTCTTGCTTTATCCCTCCACCGTGCGGCCAAGGATTTTCTCTGTCACTTGAGTAAATTCCTTCCGCACAGTTGGTAGTGCCCGCTCAGTCCAATTCCTCTCTGGATGAGAATTGTCCTAATGACATGGCTTAAAATAACTGACATTGAAGGTTGAGTGCAACTTCACCTTCTCTTGCAGGTTAAGCTTGTATGCAACATTCCCCACCTTCTAGATAATCTCAAAAAGCTCATCATACCGCGAGACCAATCCATGTGCACATCCTTCCAGTGCAACTTCTTCCATAATTATGGTATCAACTTAAGCCACACTAGGTCACCGACTTGGAACTCCAAGGGGCGCCTCCCTTCGTCTGCATACTTCTTCATAAGGCACTCTAAGGATCAATTATGCGCTACAGGACATCCCTCGCCGGCTGATAAGTGCTTGTGTTGTAGGAACGGCACGAGCTTAGACTTGTGAGTGTGTGCCAACCTCCATTGGAGGGGCACAAAGGCAGTCACATTCACAACAAGTCCAACTCGTGTAGCTTAGGAAAACTTCACCAAGAAGGAGACTTGAAGTAATAGGCATGATCTACCATTGATTATGTGCCCAATTCAATGGCCTCGATGAAGAACAACGTATTCGGGAGCATTTCGGAGAGTTACTGCAGCAGCACTGTATACTGACTGTAGCAAAATCACTGTAGCAAGTACTGTGCACTTCTGCCGAAAATCAAGATTCCAGAGAATTCACACGGACGTGTGGGATTAACACACGGCCGTGTGAATTAATTATCCAGCAAGCAGAGACCTCACACGGGCGTGTGGAATTAACACACGGCGGTGTGAATTGATTTCCCAGCAAGCCAGAGACTTCACACGGGCGTGTGGAAATTCCACACGGCCGTGTGAAGTAATTTTTCAGGAAAGACAGAAACTTCACGGGCGTGTGGAAATTCCACACGGCCGTGTGAAGCCCCGATAACTTCAAATTTAAAGCCGCACTCAGCCTATTTAAAGCCCGATTTTGAGACTTTTTGAGTATATTTGAACCTATCTTTCTCCCCAACTTCTGGAGAGTGCGGCTAGGGTTTCGGAGAGGACTTTGTGTAGGATTGGAGCGCGCCATCGGCATCGTCACCGACGTTCGACGGCCGCACAAGACCACGGCCACACCATACGCGAGGGGGTTTTTTTATTGATGTCTTTAGTTTGTGTTTTATTTCATACATTGATGAACATGTATAACTCTATGAGGAGCTAAACCCCTCGTGGGTATTCGGACTTGTAAAACTCTAGGATAATTATGTTTCTTTGATATTGTTATTATGCTTTTCCATTAATTGATGAATAAATTCGAGTTTCAATTTTAGATATCTTGTGCTATTGTTTTCTCTTAGCCGTGACACTAAGGATTGAGAACAATCTAGGTTATCCTTTGGAGGTGTGACAACTCCTATAGGATTAGACTACTTAAAATTGAAGAGGGTTGAGAGGGAGAGTTGTGAGGTAGCACCGTAATCCTTTCCCTTCCGATGTGATTTCTCCCTACCTCCGATTCCTTGATTTATTAGCGGTCGAAATAGAGTGAAGTGCTAGGAAGATATACTCCCCCAAGGCTTTGGAGTGACGTGAATCCTATGCACTGGGGCTTAATTTAGACTACGGTTCTTCCTCCTGGACCAAAGGGTTAGAACTACTGCACATAGGAACAGGTTTTATCACTAGGAGTCCCTAGAGCTCAAAGCAATTCCACGTAGTTTTAGGCTTAGGTAGAAATACTCCCCTGGGGCTTAGTTGAGCAATCAACAGAGTGAAGGGTTGACGTGAATCCTAATGCCGGGACATAGTGTTGGGGGTTAGTCACGGTTGACCTTAGATTTGGGACCATGTGTTTAAGGATTTTCCTCGACTCAATTAACATCAATAGGAAAGTATAATAGCATAGTCTTGCACTAGAAGCATAAGTCCTAGAGGTAACTTGTCCGGATACCCTATTCTCACTTGTTGCTAGTCTCTCTCTTTACTCGTTGCTTGCACTTTTCTCTCTTTCATCTTTCTATTTACTTGCCTTGCATCTACTCTAATTTTCATAAACTCACTCATCACGCCGATCATTGTTTCTTTTCGTATATCGCACGATTGAATAGAAATTTCTCGTATTTTAAATCCCTATTCCCTGTGGATTCGACTACCCACTCACCGGGGTAATTTTATTACTTCGACAAGGCCGTGCACTTGCGGTACACACGCAAAAGGTCGTGTCACCGGCACGTGACGGCGGCCCGAAAGTGCACAGGTTATCACAGTAATAAAGTACCCCGGTGAGAGGGTAGTCGAATCCACAGGGAGTAGGAATTAGAGACACAAGAAATTGCTACTTAGCTAGTATGAAATACGAGTGATGAGAATAGAAATCAATGTGTGTGCAAGAGATTAAAAGAGAAATATGAATTGACAGGGTCTTGAAAGTGCACGGGTTGTCGAAGTAATAAATACCCTGGTGAGGGGTAGTCGAATCCATAGGGAATAAGTTTTAGACACAAGCTTTCGCTATCTAGCCAAGTGACGCACAAGAGAGAAAAGTGAATCAATGTGTGCGCAAGAGTGAAAATAGAAAATAATAATAAAGTAAAAGAAGTATGGAAGATAAGAGAGAGCAACAAAAGTAAATGGAAGAGGAATAATCAATGAGTAAATTGGGTACTCGGACAAGCTACCCCTAGGACTTATGCTTCAAGTTCAAGACAATGCTATTACACTCTCCTATTGATGATTATTGAGTCGAGGATATCCTTAATCACACGGTCCCAAATCTAAAGTCAACCATGACTAATCCTAACATTATGCCCCGGCATTAGGTTTCACTACGACCCTTGACTCTTGTTGACCTGCCAACTAAGCCCTAGGGGAGTTCTTCTTCCTAAGCCTCACACTGTGAAGGATTGCTTTAGGTTCTAGGGATTCCTAGTGATAAACCCAGTTCCTGTATATAATTCTAACCCTTTGGTCTAGGTGGAAGAACCCTAATCTAAGTTAAGCCCCAGTCTTAGGATTCACTCAACCCTTTGCAAGGGAGTTCATCTCCTAATACTTCACTCTACTTCAATCGCTAGGAAATCATGGAACACGAAGGTAGGGAGATTCACAACAGAGGGGAAATGGGACGTTCCGCTACCGCATGACTCACCCTCTCAACCCTCTTCAGTCCTAAGTAGTCTAACCCTATAGGAGTTGTCACACCTCCAAAGAATTACCTAGATTGTTCTCAACCCTAGTGTCATGGCCAAGGGAAAACAATAACAAGATTAATTAAGATTAAAACTCAATTTTTATTCATCAATAAAGGAAAAGCATAATAACAGTGCCAAAAAAACATGATAATCCTAGGGATTACAAGTCCGAATACCCACAAGGGGTTTAGCTCCTCATGGAGCTATACATGTTCATCAAAATATGGAAAAAAATACAAATTAAAAGCATTGATGAAAACCCCCTTGCGTATGGTGTGCCCATTGTCTTGTGTGGCCGTCGAACGTCGATGACGATGCCGATGACGCGCTCTAAACCTCCACGAAGTCCTCTCCAAAACCCTAGCCGCACTCTCCAGAAGTTGGGGAGAAAGATAGGTCAAATGATGTCTTGAAAGTCTCCAAATCGGCCTTTTATAATGTTGATTGCGGCTTGAAAATCAGACTTATCGGGACTTCACACGGCCATGTGGACTTTCCACACGGGCGTGTGAAGTTTCTGGCTTGCTAGAAAATTAATTCACACGGCCGCATGGAATTTCCACATGCCCGTGTGAACTCTCTGGAATCCTGATTTTCGGCAGAAAGTTAACAGTAGCTTGGTACAATGTTTTGCTATAATAACAAGCTACAGTGCTACTACAGTACTTGCCGAAACGCTCCCGAATCCGTTGTTCTTCATCGAGGCCATTGATCTAGCCGATTGCTTCAAGTTTCCTTCTTGGTGAAGTTCTCCTAGGCTACACGAGTTAGACTTGTTATGAGTGTGACTGCCTTTGTGCCCCTCCAAAGGAGGTTGGTACACACTCACAAGTCCAAGCTCGTGCCATGTTCCTTGCTTGGTCCGAAAACCTCCAACAACGGCGAACAAGATCTAACTTCGTTCTTTTTCTCCAAATTAGCTCCACAAACCTACAATGCATAAGAATACAGAAACGCAAACAATTTAGTGATAAAACCTGATAAAAGATATGTTCATTGTAAGATAATAACGCTTCGCATTACTATAACATGAGCACTTATCATAAATGACAAGAGAGTATAAGCAAGAGTAAGAGAGGAACAATCAATGTAAAATAGGCTACCCGAACAAGCTTCCCCTAGGACTAATGTTCTAGTGCAAGACAATGTATTATGCTCTCCTATTGATATTTAATGAATCGTGGACATCCTTAAACACATGGTCCTAAACCTAAGGTCAACCGTGACTAATCCCAACATTATGCCCCGGCATTACGTTTTATTTCGACCCTTCACTCTGTTGATCTATCAACTAAGCCCCAGGGGAGTCCATCTTCCTAAGCCTCACACTACGTGGTATTTCTTTACATTCTAGGGATTCCAAGTGAAAGACTGAGTCCCTAAGTATAGTTCTAACCCTTTGGTCCTGGTGAAAGAACACTAGTCTTAGTTTAGCCCCAGCATTAGGATTCACTACAACCCTTCACTCTATTTCTCGCGCAACTAAGCCCCAGGGGAGTTCATCTCCTAGCACTTCGCTCTACTTTGACCGCTAATAACTCTTGGAACATGGAGGTAGTGGAAATCACACCGGAGGGGAAAAAGGACATTTTGCTACCTCAAGACTCATCCTCTCGACCTTCTACAATCTCGAGTAGTCTAATCCTATAGGAGTTGTCACACCTCCAATGGATAACCTAGATGATTCGCAACCCTAGTGTCACAACTAAAGGAAATCAATACAATAAGCAATCAAGATTGGAACTCCATTAAAATCATCAATTAAGAAAGCATAATAACAGTCATATAAACAATGTCATCCTAGGGTTTGCAAGTCCGAATACCCGCAAGGGGTTTAGCTCTCCATGGAGCTATACAAATCCATCAATGTGTATGAATAAGCAAGAAAGATAAACTTAGATGAAACCCCCTTGTGATGCATGGCGATAGTCTTGTGCGGCCACTCCGTCTCTCCACCAATCCCTTTGTCAAGCCTAAGGCACACCTTGCCGGATCGGTGTCGACGAAATCTCCCCCAATAACTATCTTCCAACGTACTTCGATGTTGATACCGTAGATGTGCTCCTAGTGTCCACAAAATCCTCTAAAAACCCTAGACGTGACCCTCCAGAAGTTGGCAAAAAAGATTCTTGAAAAATCCCAAAAAATTCCTATTTATAGTGTTCATTCGCGGTTGTGAAATCGGCTGAAATTGGCCATCAACATGGCTGTGTGGACTCTTTGGAATTGAATTTATGGCGTACAGTGAACAGTAAACTGCTATAGTTACAGTAAACTGCTATAGTTACAGTGAACAGTAACTGCTTGGTCCGAGAATTCCCCAATAACGGTGAACATGACCTAATTTTGCTCTTTCTTCTCCAAATTTACTCCATAACCCTACATGCACAAAAGAACACAAATGCATAATAATTAATGATAAAATTTGAGAAAATTAATGCGAAATGTAAGAAAATAATACTTCGCATTACTTTAACACGAGCACTTATCAGCATGACGCTTAGCGATCTCTAGGGGTGACAGGGGTTGATAACTGATAAGTGCTCATGTTATACTAATGTGAAGTATTGTTATCTGATAAATGCTTGGGTTATAGTAATACGAAGTATTATTATCTTACATTGAGCATTACTTTTCTCAGATTTAATCACTAATTAGTGTGTATTTTGTGTTCTTTTGTGCATTGAAGGGTTGTGGAGAAGATTTAGAGAAAAAGAAGCAAGAATAGGTTATGTTCTCCATTATTGAGGAGTTCTCGGACCAAGAAAGAAACAAGGCACGAATCTAGACTTGTGGGTGTGTGCCAACCTCCATTGGAGGGGCACAAGGGCAGTCACACTCACAAAAGTCTATAACTCGTGTAGCGTTGGAGAACTTTGTCAATGAAGAGAAATGAAGTAATCGACATAATCTAACATTGATTGTGTGCCCAATTCAATGGCCTCAATGAAGAACGATGAATTCGGGAGCATCTAGGCGACTACTGTAGCAGCACTGTAGCTTGGTAGTGTAGCAAGTTACTGTTGACTTTCTGCCGAAAATCAGCAAAACAGAATTTCCACACGGCCGTGTGGAATTTCTGCAGCACTTGTGGAAAATCCACAGGGGCGTGTGGAACTCCGATTTCAGGCCGATTTCAACCTATAAATAGCCCGTTTTCAGATCTATTTGAGGACCCCACCTTCTATCTCTTGCCTATCTTTTGGGGGGCTTTCGGCTAGGGTTTGGAGAGGTTCTTGGAGGTCTTTGGTGGTGATTATACGGTATCGATATCGACATTCTTTGGAAGAAAGCTATTGGGGGAGCTTTCGTCGGCATCGATTCGGCGAGGTGTGCCCTAGGCTTGACAAGGGATTCGTGGAGAAGACTAGGAGGCTCCACAAGACCATCAATACGATCTAGAAGGGGGTTTTCTTTATGGTTTTTATGCATATGTTCTTAATCTCTTTATTGATTTTGTATTGCTCCATGGAGAGCTAAACCCTAGTGGGTATTCGGACTTGTAAACCCTAGGATAATATTGTTTCTATGACTTTTATTATGCTTTCTTTATTGATGAATTTAATTGAGTTTCAATTTTGATTTATTCTTGTATTGATTTTCCATTAGATGTGACACTAGGGTTGAGAGCAATTTAGGTCACCCTTTGGAGGTGTGACAACTCCTATAGGGTTAGACTACTTAAGATTGAAGAGGGTTGTGAGGTAGCGATGTATCCCCTTTCCCTTCCGATGTGATTTCTCCCTACCTCTGTTTCCTTGGTTAATTAGCGGTCGGGATAGAGTGAAGTGCAAGGTAGATAAACTCCCCTGGGGCTTAGTTACGCGAGTAACAGAGTGAAGTGTTGAAGTGAATCCTGCGCACTAGGGCTTAATCTAGACTAGGGTTCTTCCACCTGAACCAAAGGGTTAAAACTACATATAGGAACAGGTTTTATCACTGGGAATCCCTAGAGCCTAAAGCAATCCCACGTAGTGTTAGGCTTAGGAAGATAGACTCCCCTGGGCCTTAGTTGACAGGTCAACGAGAGTCAAGGGTCGTAGTGAATCCTAATGCCAGGACATAATGGTGCGGTTAGTCACGGTTGACCTTAGGTTTAGGACCGTGTGTTTAAGGATATCCTTGACTCAATAGGCATCAATTGTAGAGCATAATACAAGTTTTGCACTAGAAGCCTTAGTCCTAGGTGGAGCTTTGTCCGGGTACCCCATCTTTATATCGATTACCTCTCCTACCCTCATTATTCTTCTTGCACTCTTTTATTTTCTTTTGCATCTATACATATATACTTTTCTCATCATCGATTCCCACCATAGCTAAATAGCGATAACACTTGTTTCTGAACACTATTACCTGTGGATACGACTACCCACTCACAAGGGTATTTTATTACTTCGACAACCTGTGCACTTACTGGACACACGCAAGGGGTGTGTCATTATCTTACATTGAGCATTACTTTTATCAGATTTTATCACTAAATTGTGTGCATTTGTGTACTTTTCTGCATTGTATGGTTGTGGAGGTAGTTTGGAGAAAAAGAAGCAAGAATAGGTTATGTTCGCCATTGTTGAGGAGTTCTCGGACCAAGCAAGGAACAAGACGCGAGTCTAGACTTGTGGGTGTGTGCCAACCTCCATTGGAGGGGCACAAGGGTAGTCACATTCACAAAAGTCTAACTCTTACTGCAATTGAGAAATTCGCCAATGAAGAGAAATGAAGTAATCGACATGATCTACCATTGATTGTTGATAAACGCCTAACTGTACGTATTATTTATGTATGTTTGCGTATTAATAGAGTGTTTTTGTATGTGTGGATGCCCATTTTTTGTCTAAATTAGTTTATTTCGTGTTACAGGCACATAAGATACCGTGGGGAGCTCAACAATATGATTTTAGAAGAAATCGGTAGGGAAAAGACCATTTTTGAGCCCCTGGGACTATAGCAGCACTGCAGCACGAAAACTTTGGCGAAACAGCTAAGTCTAGAGTTTCATGCGGGCTACCATGCGGGCACTGCAGAGGCCGTATATGGTACTGTAGTGGCACTGTAGCAACTTACGCGATTTTCGGGATTTCTCGGAATTTTTCTCGCCCCGCATACGGGGCCGCATGGGAGGCCGCATAGCTCGCTGGAATTGGTTTTAAGGGCTTTTTGGACAACTTTTGAGAAGGGGATTTTTATGGGAGATTTTTGGGCCGCCGCCACACCCATTTTGGCTGTGATTTCCGGCGATCTACGGCACGAAGCTTCACCAAGAGGGAGACAACGTCGAAGGAGGAGATTGGACGGAAGATCCAAGGCATTAAGGCATATTTTGAAGGTTTTCATCCATCAAGGGATTCCAAGGCTAGAGGGAGTGTTTCTTGCTTCATTTCGTGTTTTGTTATTCCTTGTATTTGTATGAGTTTTCCTCTTCAATGAGGAACTAACTTATTTGTGATTTGGACATGATGAACCTTGGGGTTGGTAGTTTGTATTTTGATTGATCATCTTTATTGATGCATTGTTTGATGTTGTATTTCTTTTATGGAATCTTGTAGTTTGTGGTTCAAGCCTTGTGTACATTAATGTGTTGATTTGCATGAGAACTCTGTATTTCAACTTCTAGGATGTACTCGGTTGCGTGACCATCGCCCTTGTACTAGACACACTAGGCTTGGAAGGGATACACGTACGAATACACCGTGACCATCGGGTATTTGTACCCCTCCAACAATTAGGGCTTAACCTAGGTTGAGTTCGGCCCTGATTTGAGATTTCCCTAGGCGTAAGGCAATCGTACGAGGATTTGGGCGGAAGTGATTCCGTATTCCAATACTCGTACCGGATTAGGGGTTATCACCGTGACCATCGGGGTGACCTAATTTAGGAATCTCTTGGCCCAACTACCATCATAACATTTCATCCTAAATTCAGGGCTTAATGACAACCCTAAGGGGATTCGTTGTCCAAATCACGCCTTCGCATGTTTGATTCTCCCTTGTTTGCTAAATGTGTGTAGTAGTAGCCCGGATCTCATTTTAGTTATTTCTTTCTCCATTTTGTAATTATTGCATGACAATCGAATTGCTAGGTTAGGAAATAGATGAAGGGTGAGTAATAGTAGTTCCTTGGCCCTTGGGAATACGACCCCCTCGCGCATGCGTGAGGGGTATTACTTGGCGACCCGTGCACTTGCAATAATCATCAAGTTTTTAGCACCGCTGCCGGGGACCTCACATGGAATACTAGGAAAACCTGTAGTCTATTGCTCTAGCCACTTTGTTTTTTTTCTTGTTGTACATACTGTTTTGTTATCTATTTTGTTTGTTTAGTTTTTCTTTGTTTCACTTTGTGTTTTCTTTCTTTTTTGTGCGAGTATATTCTTGACAAATGCAAGCTCAAAATTGCCCTCCAAGTCCTAACCATGGAGCATCGCAAGAAAGGAGATATAATACTGAGGATGTTTTGGCACGATTCATGGTCGGCACGGAGTTAAAATTTCAGAGAATAGACAGAAGGTTTGATGAATTTGGCACCGTATTGAGAAATGTCCAAGCCTCTATTCATTCCCTTGAGAGTCAGGTTGCACATCTTGCTAGGGCCCAATCTGAACAATACTCGGCCCTTGATGCCAAATATGAAGCTAGATTTAAGGCCATCCATGCCACACTTTCGGATGTGCAAGCTTCTCTTCACAAGCTTGAGAGCCGGGTTGACCAACAATGTCGTGAACCAACAATGGAAGGCCCAACTACAACTTATAATGAAATGGGAGAGAACTTTGGTATATTGGAGATTGGAGGAGTTGAAAAAGCACCATTGATAGCACTTGAGCAAGCCATTTGCATAAAAGCTAACAAGAAAACCAAGCACAAGAAAGAATTATTTGGGACAAAAGAAATTGTGGGTTGGGGGTTGAAGCCATCCAATGACCCACCTATGCCGAGATTAGACACGTCCCAACCAAAACTATTTCCTTGGAGGCCCAAACGATTCTTGTGGGTAATTAAAGGAAAATTGACATTGGTTGAAGAAGGAGATGTGGGTAGGAGGTTTACACCTCCCAAGGACCCACCCATGCCAAGCTTGAGATTTTTTCAACCTTACTTATTCTCTTGGAGGCCAAAACAAGCTTTGCGGATGCTCCAAGGAAATTCAGCCGGGACCAAAGTAGAGGCGAGGAGGAGGTTCAAGCCGTCCAAGGATCCGCCAAAGTTTAAATTGTGTAATTCCCGGCCCAAGCTCTTTCCATGGAGGCCAAAAGGTAACTCATGCTTCGTCTCCACTTTGACACCATCCCGGAAGGTACGCTTCACTTTTCTTGGTAGTTCTTATGCCACTTCTTGCCGGGAGGAACACACCATCTTCAAGCCCCCTTAAGGTAAAACACGTCGAGCTAATGACGTTAAACAAGCGCTTCTTGGGAGGCAACCCAAGCATAAAAATTCATTGCATGTGTGTTTTCGTATTTTTGTTGTGTTTGTTTTCTTGAGTGTTCTTTGTTTTCAAGTGTGTGATTGTGGTTAGTTAGTCGTTTTTCATAATTTATTTACTTGTGTTTGTTCATTGTTCTTGCGAGTTCTTTGTGTTATCATTCATCTTCATGCATCAAACATCATGTTTTGGGTGTTGTGGGTGATTTCGGCATTGTTTTTATGTGATTTTGGGGTGTTTGGAACCCATATTTGCATGAAGAGAGTTGTGCGGCCTGCTATGCGGCCGCATAGCAAGCCGCATGTTTTTTCCCAAGCCTTGTGTGGCCTGTCATGCGGCCGCACAAGGAACCGCATGAAAAATCCCGAGACTGGTGCGGCCTGCTATGCAGCCGCACAAGACCCCGCATGACTCTCGGGGCTGAACTTTATATTGGGTACCTCTTCACCATTTTCTTCATATCTCTCTTATTTCTCATCCGTTTTCCCTCATTCTTTCACCGTTTTTCTCCATTTTTCTTCCTATACATGGATCTCCTACTTCCAAGGACTTAATTTGCATGATTTATTGGGATTTTTTCCATCTTCTTCACCGACTTTCCTAGGTACCTTTCTTTAACCCTAGTTTTGAGCATGATTGGTTCTTCCTCCTTTCTCCTATTTTTCATGTTGAATGGATGATTATGTTGTCGGAGATTGGTTGTTTGTTGTTTTTGTGGGTTTTTGGTTCAATTTGAAAGCTTTGTAAAAATTTTTATGCTCCATGTACAAGAGAAGCTCTTGCAAATTTTTTTTTTGGGAATTACTGTAGCACTTCTTGAACTCATTCATATCCCATCATGAGAAACCATTTCTTGTCTTGTATTTGTCCTGATTTTGTTGCATCCTTGTAAACTCTTATCCCCCACAACACTTGCATTAAAGAAAATTGGACTTCATGTTTTTGATTGCACAAAGGACTTGCTTGGATCATTTCTTGTTTAGTTGTTCTTGTGATGTTAGTTGTTTGTTTATTTGTGTGTTTTTATTTTCTTTGTGTGTGATGGATGCCTTGAGTTGATGTTCTTTTCTACCTTGCAGGGTGGAATTTGGACATCAAGCACACTTCCCGTCTCCTATATCTACCATGAAGCTTTGGTGGTTACCCCGATCTCATGGACTTCAAGACTAATGTTTTGAAATTCGGGGAAGTTCACGAAACCCTCCTACTATGTTTTTATTGTCGATATTGTTGCATTTCATTGCTTAGACACATTGAGGGCAATGTGCATCTTTCAGTGGGGGGTGGATTTAGTTTTTCTCGTGAACTTTGAAAATTTCTTTGCAATTGCATGCTTGTTCTACCTATGATAGCAATGATACGTAGTTCAGGACTTCCTAGCATGAAGGGTTGACAATTATGAGTTGTATTTCATTATTGTGCCCAAATGATGTCTTGCTTTATCTTTAGTGCACTGACAGACTTTTACACTTGTACTTCCACCTCATACACTCCAACTAACCGATTACAATGTTTTCGGCATTAATTTGTTAAAGTCTACTTTCAATGCCTTTTTAAGAGCTTTTGAGGTCCTGTGTTGTTTCTTTGGCCTCAAGTGAGTTTGTTTAACAGGTTTATACCAGGGAGGGGCACGAGATACAAGTAAAATAAATAAATAAATAAATAAAAAAGTGGAGTCTATGACAGTATTCCTCTGCTATTACAGCATGAATGCGTCTATGTGGACTGTAATCAAGTAGGATGGGTGGCTCTTGTGCCTGGCCAGCATGTGCATCCGTCTGAAAGATTTTTTGTGCAGTCTACGTTAGTCAGACTCAGAAAAAAAAAATAACTATGTATATATGTAAGTAAAGAATAAGGTATCCTGTCTGTATCCCTTGGAGCCTGTTCGACAGCCACTTGAGAGCCGAAGTTTTATTCAGGACCCGAAGGATTCTTAACTGGGTATTGAGGGTGTTTTTAACATATTAATGCCGACTTCATTGTGTGTGGAGTGATTGGACACCTTCGGGTGATCCATGGTATGGAGGTTGAGGTTGTGATGAGAATGCGTTTGAATCGCTCACCCGCAAGTGCACGGGGTCGCCAAGTAATACCCCTCGCGCGAGCACGAGGGGGTCGTATTCCCAAGGGCCCGAGGAGCTATTCTTACTTCCTTATCACAATGTTGTTTAACCTAGCAAACACTCAAAGGAGATAACTACAAATAATCTACGGATGTGTGAAAAGCATACAAATAATAAATACAAATACTGAGGGAAATCAGGGCGAGGAAATGGTCACGGATGAGGATTCCCTCGGGGGCTACTAAAGTGCTAAGGATACCCTAACTAGCATGCACGTGGGTGGTTTGGACCGGAAAATCCTAAATTAGACCAACCCGATGGTCACGGTGTTTGGTCCCTAATCCGGTACAAGTATTGGAATACGGAATTTCTTCCGCCCAAATCCTTGTACGATTGCAATGGGTTTAATGGATTTCCCCAAGCTAGGGTTGAAACACAATCAAGGACAACCCTAACAATTGGAGGGGTACAAATACCCGATGGTCACGGCGTATTCGTACATGTATTCCCTTCCAAGCTTGGTGAGCCTAATACTAGGGCAATGGTCATGCAACCTAGCATTGTCTAGGAATTGACATATAGAGTTCTCATACATATCAAGGCATTCAAGAACCACCAAACAAGGATCTCAAACCAACACACATGCATAAACTAGAAAGGAATTATCCAAAATACACAAGTTCACCCCCAAGGTTCACCTACATCCGGTGACCTTGGGGTTTAGTTGCTCATGATCACAAAGTATGCAAATAAATACATGGAAACAACCAAAAGCATAATAAGAACACTCCCTCAAAGGATCAAGGCCGAATGACGCTTCCAAGGACGCCACCCAAGGAGTGGCTTCCCTTGTCAAACTTCCTCTAAAATCCAAATCGAAGGTGTGGAGTCGTCGTCTCGTGCTCTCCCCGTCGTCCTCTCCTCAAGAATCGCCTCCAAAAGCCGGCCTCAAGCTCCCAAAGAAGGTGGTGAAGTCAAGCTTGCTCAAGGTCTAGCTCCCCCTCAAAATGACTTCCCAAAACCCTTAAAAACATCATCCAGAACGTCATGCGGCCCCGTATGCGACCCCGCATGCGGGGAGAGAAAATCCCGAGAAAAACCCGAAATTGTGTAAGTTGCTACAGTGCCGCTACAGTAAACTACTGCAGTACCGTATGCTACAGTAAAACTGCTACAGTACCGTATACGGCCTCTGCAGTGCCCGCATGACCTCCAGACTTAGCCATTTCGCCAAAGGGGTCGTGCTACAGGATCTGCTACAGTACCCCCCCCCTCAGGAATAGTGTTTTCATCGCCGATTTCTTCTCAAATTCTATCAATCAGCTCGAAGGGGTCACATCAGTACCTGTAACATGAAAGAAACCAATTCAGACCAAAAACGGGTGTCAACTCATAGAAAAATACGTAATACATACACCCGAATACATGGAAAATACGTATGTTTAGCCGTTTATCAAACATCCCCACACCTAAGCATTTGCTTGTCCCCAAGCAAACACACATGAAGAACAGGGGCACGGTGATAAACGACTAAACATACGACCTCAAGCTCAACGGTAAAGCACTCCACTAGCACACGTGAAAAGAAATCTAGAAAGTGAGCTGTACAGTGAGTGATCAAGTAATGGTAGCCCTATTTTATTCAAAGTGCTTCCGTGAGTGTGTGCTGGCTCCCAACCTTAACCTCCACACCCTGGATTACCCCAGGGGTCCATTCACCCCACATATGGTGAGAATGGTATTAGGCAGTTAAAGACCTCTTCAATACTCAGTTAAAAGTCTTTTGAGTTCCTGAATAAAACTCTAGCACTTAAGCGACTGTGTAAGAAGTTCCAGGGGACGCAACAGAGATACTTATTTACCTATTTACAAAAATACTTTTTTTTTTTTTCTGAGTCCGGCTAACATAGGCTGCACAAGAAATCTTTCAGAAGGATGCACATGCTGATTAGGCACAAGAGCCACCCAACCTACTCAATTACAGCCTACATAGACGCATTCATGCTGTGCCAGCAGAGGAATACTGCCATAGACTCCACTTTTTTTTTTTTTTAACTGTACACACTGTATCTCAGTCCCTTGGACACCTGTCACACAAGTTCACTTAAGGCTACAGAAAACAAAACAGGAACTCACAAGCTCTTAAAAGAATATTGAAGAAAGAATTTAACAGTCCAATACCAAAATCATCATAATGGGTTGGTTGGAGTGTATAAGGTAGGAGCAATCATGATAGAGCATGAGAAAGCACTAAAAATAAAACAGGGCATCATTCAAGCACAGTATAAAAATACAACTCACTTCTATCATTCTTTCAAGCTAGGAAGTACTAAACCCTAAAATCATAGCTATCATCGGTATTCATGCATGCAAAACTAGTAAAGTACCCCATCCCCACACCTGAAGTTGTACATTGCCCTCAATGTACATGAATCAGCAGAGTAAGGTGCGAGATGAAAAATATAAACATAAAAATACGGGAATGAGGTAAAGAAACTTCCCCAATTGGTCGATGAGATGAACTCCACGTGTGCCTGGACCGGGGGAAAGTTGTGAGGTGCAAGGGGCGTGAATCCTCTACAATAATTAGTCCTGAAAATAGAGAGGAAACATATCACATCCCAAGAAATAAATAGAGAGCCGGACAAGAAAGCACGAATCAAAAACGGGAAAATACAGTTTAGAAGGGTCAGGACCCTTGCTAACTGAAAAGTATAACAATACAAACCAACAAGTCTAGAAATAAAAACCAGTATAAACAACAGAAAGAAAAACTAAAGTGGTGCTGTGGGTCTAGAGATCCGGAGGGAGTGATGGCGCAAAGCACGTGGTGGATGTGGAGGAGGTGCCGACAGAAGATGAAGCGCCGCGCATGTATGATAAGATCTCGGCCATGCTGCTCTCGATGCGGCCCTGTGATATGGCTAAATCATGCACTGATGCTGTCAACGCCTCCTGAGAGGTCCCAAGGGTCTGCAACTGCTGACGGACCTCGATGCGGAACTCCGCGAAACTCTCCTCAAGTGATGGTCGACTCCCGCTAGGTGCTGCGTCGGGTATAGGGGCGGACTCTGAATCAGACTCTGATCCTGACTCAGAATCCCGAGAGGTGTCGGGGTCATGGGAACTCGTGCCTCCACTGCGCGGGAGGCGGTAAGTGTCTCCCGACCTCTCAACTATCCCAATATGAAGCAAGATCGACAGACTAAGTGGTGCCACGGTGCTCACAATGCTCATGCCCTGGGTGTGCTCAATCAGTCCTAGGCCCCTGATGATGCGTGTAATATACGGCCCGGCAAATATAGCCCCAAGGCGAGTAGAAGTCCCCTGATGCTCAATAAGTCCGGCGAACAGATGGCCCATGTGGATGGGGTACCGCTGAAGAATACTGTACATAATAAGTAGATCGGTACAAGAAACCACCCCAGTAGAATCAGCGCGACCGCTCACACTTCTGGATAGTAGGGCCTGTAAGTACCTGTGAACGGGGTCGGCCATCAAAGAAGCCTTCTTCGAAGATGACGAGCTAGCAATAGACCTCCAAAGGGAACTAGGGGACACCGAGCGTGGGAAGTCACGAGGTAAAGCCCTGAGCTCTGAATCGGCGAGGGACTCATAAGTGTGAAACCCAAGGTAAATGGCCAACTGGTCGTCGGTGATCTTGTGCCGCTTACCAAAGGCTCTGAAAGTAATGGTGCTAGCCTGGCGCAAATGGGGAGCATGCCCGGAGACCTCAAATGTGCTCAACACCTCCAAAGTCAACTCCCGATAAGTGGGCTCATCGATCTCAAGAATATCATCCCATCCATCACGGGAGATGAGGCCTCGAACGGTATCATCAATGTCCAATGTCTTCAAAGCCTCCCAATCGATAACTCGCACCGTGCCAAACCTCCTTTTCGACAAACACGCAAATCTTGCCTTGTGGGCATCATTCTTGAATGTAGGCTCGCAAACGGGTGGTGGAGAGCTCCTCCTAACGCGCTTGGAAGCCATGTGTTTGATCGGCATCCCTACAAGACAAGAGAACCATCATCAAGCAAAAAAAAACTTGAGAAAATTGGTTAATGAAGAACAAAGGCTGATTTTTGGCTAGTGCTACAGTAATTTCGGGGAAATTTTGGTAGAGTTTCTCCTTGTAAAAGTGATAATCTAAATGTACAAAGCTTGGAATTCAAGAGAAATGATTACAAGAAGCATTCACCATGTAAATCATCATGTTTTCCCATCAATTCAACCATAAAAAACCAAAGAATGAGTGATAGGAACACAAACCTTGAACTAGGGCACCAATGAGAAGATGAAGTGAAAATCGGCTAAAACCTTGATAAAACCTTGAAAATCTTCCAAAAAGTTGTTTGCTAGGATGAAGAGAGTGTTTGGATGCAAAAAGAATGAAGGAAAATGGTGGAGAAATGAAGGAGAAAGGAAAAGAAGTTTGATGAAAAGTGGATGAACAATGCTGAAATGAGGTGAATAAGAGGGAGAAGTGGGCTGGGTGACCATGCGGCCCCCCATGCGGCCGCATGGTTGCCCGCATGGCTCTCGGGAAAAACCATGCGGCCTGCTATGCGGCCGCATAGCAGGCCGCATACCTCTCTGGAAAATTCATGCGGCCTGCTATGCGGCCGCATAGCAGGCCGCACAAGCCTCGGGAAATTTTGTGCGGCCCCTTGTGCGGCCGCATGGTAGGCCGCACAAGGCCAAGGAATTTTGTTTAGCTCCGAACACTCTCAACACTCAAAAATCACATGAAAACAAAGCCGAAAACACATAAAAATCATTGAAAACATGGAGAATGAGGCACCAACACTCAAGGAAAAATACAAAGATCATGAAATCTATGGTGCAACAAGATGAAATAAATTATGGAATTCGGCTAAACAACAACCACAAGCACAAAAATCAACAAGACTCAAACTCACAAGCACCACACACAAAAAATACGAAAAACACACAAACACAACAATGACAACTAAGAAGAAAAATAAATGCAATGAATTTAAAGACTTGGGTTGCCTCCCAAGAAGCGCTTTTTTAATGTCTTTAGCTCGACATGACTTACCTCAACTCAAGGTGGAACAAAGGGGTGAGAAATACCTCCAAATTTTGATGAAGAGTTGTTACCCGGAAAGTAATGTTTCAACCGGTGTCCATTGACTTTAAATGTCCCATGTTGTGGATGAGAAATCTCGATGGTGCCATGAGGGAATACTTGCGTGACCGTATATGGCCCGTGCCACCGTGATTTTAATTTCCCCGGGAAAAGTCTCAACCTCGCATTGAAAAGAAGTACATGATCCCCATTTTGGAAGCACTTAGGTTGCTTTATGTGTCTGTCATGGTGTTCCTTCATCTTCTCTTTGTACCGGACTGAAGTTTCGTATGCCAAAGCACGCCACTCCTCTAACTCGTTTAGTTGAAATTTTCTCTTGTGAACACAAAGATGGGGGTCGAAATTGAGTTGCTTTATCGCCCAATATGCTCTATGCTCAAGTTCCACCGGCAAATGACATGCTTTTCCATAGACCAGTCGGTAGGGTGTTGATCCAGTAGGGGTCTTGAATGCAGTTCTGTACGCCCAAAGCGCATCCTCGAGCTGGTCTGCCCAATTTTTCCGGTGGTAGCTGACAGTTTTTTCCAGGATCCTCTTCAACTCCCTATTCGACACTTCAACTTGACCACTTGTTTGAGGATGGTAGGCGGTTGACGTCCTGTGAGATACCCCGTATCGTTTAAGGGCTTTTTCGAACTGAGAGTTGCAAAAATGTGTTCCCCGGTCACTTATGATTGCCCTAGGAGTTCCAAACCGAGAGAACAATTTTTTTAAAAATTTCACAACCACCCTAGCATCACAAGATGAGCAGGCCAGGGCCTCCACCCACTTGGAGACATAGTCCACTGCGACCAAGATATACTTGTTGCCCTGGGAACTAGGGAATGGACCCATGAAATCTATCCCCCACACATCGAACACTTCGCAAGCTTGGTTCCAATTTTGAGGCATTTCATCACGTTTTGATAAATTACCCGCTCTCTGACACCGATCACAATGTTGCACCACTGACTGCGCATCATGGAACATGGTAGGCCAGTAGAACCCCGCATCAAGTACCTTTTTTAGCTGTTCTGGTCCCACTGTAGTGGCCCCCAGTAGGACCCGAATGACAATGTAACAAGATATCGTGCCCCTCGTCCACTGAGACACACCTTCTCACAATTTGGTCGGAGCAAGTCCTGAATAGGAATGGATCCTCCCATGTATAGTGTTTCAGGTCGGCAAAGAATTTTTTTCGTTGTTGAGGTGTGAGCCACTTTGGGAAGGTTCTTGCCGCCAAATAGTTCGCAAAGTCAGCGAACCACGGAGTCTCATCCTGCTCAATCACTCTTATGCTGCAGAGTTGCTCCCCAGGGAAGGTGTCATTTATTTCTCCTTTTTGCAAGACACCCTCATATGGGTTCTCAAGGCGTGAGAGGTGATCAGCTGCTAGGTTCTCTGCCCCCTTTTTATCTTTTATCTCCAAATCGAATTCTTGCAACAGTAGAACCCAACGGATTAGACGAGGCTTGGCGTCGGGCTTACCCAACAGGTACTTCAATGCCGAATGATCAGTATACACAATCACCTTGGATAGTACTAGATATGACCGGAATTTGTCAAATGCGAAAACAACCGCGAGCATTTCCTTCTCAGTGGTGGTGTAGTTTTCCTGAGCATCGTTCAAAGTTTTGCTTGCATAATAGACAGGATGGAAATGGTTGTCTCGTTGCTGCCCAAGCACGGCCCCCACTGCGAAGTCGCTTGCATCACACATTAACTCAAACGGCAGATTCCAGTCCGGGGAGACCATGATCGGTGCCTCCACAAGCTTCTGCTTCAGGGTGAGAAAGGCATTCATACAATCGTCATTGAACTCAAAAGGGGCATCCTTCTCAAGAAGTTTTGTAAGCGGTCGAGCAATTGATGAGAAGTCTTTCACAAATCTTCGATAAAACCCAGCGTGCCCTAAAAAACTTCTGATTGCTTTAACTGAGGTAGGAGGAGGAAGTTTTTCGATGGTTGCAACTTTGGCCTTATCCACCTCAATCCCCTTTTGTGAGATTTTATGCCCGAGCACTATGCCTTCCTTGACCATGAAGTGACATTTTTCCCAACTGAGCACCAAATTGGTTTCTTCGCATCGGATCAAAACCCGTTCCAGATTTCTAAGGCAAAGCTCGAATGAGTCACCCAAGACCGAGAAATCATCCATAAACACTTCCATGATATCCTCCACCATATCCTCGAAAATTGCCATCATGCATCTCTGAAATGTCGCCGGTGCATTGCATAACCCGAAAGGCATACGACGGTATGCGAATGTGCCATAGGGACAAGTGAAGGTTGTTTTCTCTTGATCTTCTGGGGCAATGGGAATCTGAAAATACCCGGAGAGACCATCCAGGAAACAGTAATAAGAATGTCCCGCCAGTCGTTCAAGCATCTGATCAATGAAGGGTAAGGGAAAGTGATCTTTTCTCGTGGCATCATTGAGTTTCCTGTAGTCAATGCATACCCTCCAACCTGTGACAGTCCTGGTAGGAACAAGCTCATTCTTTTCATTAGCAATAACCGTCATCCCCCCTTTCTTTGGTACCACCTGCACTGGGCTTACCCATGCATTGTCAGAGATGGGATAAATAATGCCTGCATCCAAAAGTTTGATGACTTCGTTCCTTACCATCTCTCTCATGTTAGGGTTGAGTCTCCGTTGGGGAATTGCTCGAGGCCTATGGTTGTCCTCCATGAGGATCTTATGAGTGCAGAAAGATGGGCTAATCCCCTTAATATCCGAGATTTTCCATGCAATAGCCTTTTTGTGTCTCTTAAGCACCTCGAGAAGTTGCTCCTTCTGCCTAACAGTGAGATCTGAGGCCATAATGACTGGAAGCTTGGACCCCTTTTCCAAGAAAGCATATTCCAAATGTTCGGGGAGAGGCTTCAACTCTAATTCTGGGGGGTTCCTCGATTGATGACTTCTGCTTCCCAAAATTCCCGAGATCAAAATGTTCGGTGTCACTGTAGTCCCCCGTACCTGGGGCAACAACGCCTAACACTTCTTCCACACACTGAAGAGCATTTTCAATCACACCTGTATTGTTCTCTGGCACATGGGGATTTGCCTCTGAATATCCAGTTCGAGTTTGATCAGACACACCCTCAAGATGCAACAAAGAATCAGCAGGATACTCAACATCTCTTCTTAGCTCATGATGAAAGGATTCAGGTTGGTGGTTTGGAGAGCAGGTTTCTGTGACCGGTTGTTCCCCGATAGATTCGAAGTATTTGTCAAACACAAACTGAGCCCCTTGTTCTTTAACAAATGTAGCGGCACTGGCATCATCCGCCGTTCTTATCCACTGTTCAGTGTTGGGGCACAACTCATCCAACCAATATGGTGCATTCGAGTAAGGGTAGAATGGTTCCTGTGGATAATGATCGTAGACCCAAGTGTTAGTCGAAGCCATGGTTTAGAGAGAAAAACAAAATAAAAATGAATTGACAGAATATATACAAGACTGGTAAAAACAAACAAAATGAAATGATCAAATCAACACGTTTTAAGTTTTCCGAATATTCCTCGTGGGTCCCCGGCAGCGGCGCCAAAAACTTGATGAGAATGCGTTTGAATCGCTCACCCGCAAGTGCACGGGGTCGCCAAGTAATACCCCTCGCGCGAGCACGAGGGGGTCGTATTCCCAAGGGCCCGAGGAGCTATTCTTACTTCCTTATCACAATGTTGTTTAACCTAGCAAACACTCAAAGGAGATAACTACAAATAATCTACGGATGTGTGAAAAGCATACAAATAATAAATACAAATACTGAGGGAAATCAGGGCGAGGAAATGGTCACGGATGAGGATTCCCTCGGGGGCTACTAAAGTGCTAAGGATACCCTAACTAGCATGCACGTGGGTGGTTTGGACCGGAAAACCCTAAATTAGACCAACCCGATGGTCACGGTGTTTGGTCCCTAATCCGGTACAAGTATTGGAATACGGAATTTCTTCCGCCCAAATCCTTGTACGATTGCAATGGGTTTAATGGATTTCCCCAAGCTAGGGTTGAAACACAATCAAGGACAACCCTAACAATTGGAGGGGTACAAATACCCGATGGTCACGGCGTATTCGTACATGTATTCCCTTCCAAGCTTGGTGAGCCTAATACTAGGGCAATGGTCATGCAACCTAGCATTGTCTAGGAATTGACATATAGAGTTCTCATACATATCAAGGCATTCAAGAACCACCAAACAAGGATCTCAAACCAACACACATGCATAAACTAGAAAGGAATTATCCAAAATACACAAGTTCACCCCCAAGGTTCACCTACATCCGGTGACCTTGGGGTTTAGTTGCTCATGATCACAAAGTATGCAAATAAATACATGGAAACAACCAAAAGCATAATAAGAACACTCCCTCAAAGGATCAAGGCCGAATGACGCTTCCAAGGACGCCACCCAAGGAGTGGCTTCCCTTGTCAAACTTCCTCTAAAATCCAAATCGAAGGTGTGGAGTCGTCGTCTCGTGCTCTCCCCGTCGTCCTCTCCTCAAGAATCGCCTCCAAAAGCCGGCCTCAAGCTCCCAAAGAAGGTGGTGAAGTCAAGCTTGCTCAAGGTCTAGCTCCCCCTCAAAATGACTTCCCAAAACCCTTAAAAACATCATCCAGAACGTCATGCGGCCCCGTATGCGACCCCGCATGCGGGGAGAGAAAATCCCGAGAAAAACCCGAAATTGTGTAAGTTGCTACAGTGCCGATACAGTAAACTACTGCAGTACCGTATGCTACAGTAAAACTGCTACAGTACCGTATACGGCCTCTGCAGTGCCCGCATGACCTCCAGACTTAGCCATTTCGCCAAAGGGGTCGTGCTACAGGATCTGCTACAGTACCCCCCCTCAGGAATAGTGTTTTCATCGCCGATTTCTTCTCAAATTCTATCAATCAGCTCGAAGGGGTCACATCAGTACCTGTAACATGAAAGAAACCAATTCAGACCAAAAACGGGTGTCAACTCATAGAAAAATACGTAATACATACACCCGAATACATGGAAAATACGTATGTTTAGCCGTTTATCAGGTTGGAAGTCAGCACACACTCACAGGTGCACTTTAGATAAAACAAGACTATCTTTACCCGGTTGCCGATAGAACAACTCATTATCTGTCTTTCCTTCTATGGTTGCTTGTGGGGTCTTTTACTGTCGAGCTTGAGGTTGTACAGTTAGTAGTTTATCCTCTTGCCCCTGTTCTTCATGTTTGTTTGCTTGGGGACAAGCAAACGTTTAGGTGTGGGGATGTTTGATAAACGCCTAACTGTACGTATTATTTATGTATGTTTGCGTATTAATAGAGTGTTTTTGTATGTGTGGATGCCTGTTTTCGGTCTAAATTAGTTTATTTCGTGTTACAGGCACAGAAGATACCATTTTTGAGCCCCTGGGACTGTAGCAGCACTGCAGCACGAAAACTTTGGCGAAACGGCTAAGTCTAGAGTTTCATGCGGGCTACCATGCGGGCACTGCAGAGGCCGTATACGGTACTGTAGTCGCACTGTATCAACTTACGCAATTTTCGGGATTTCTCGGAATTTTTCTCTCCCCGCATGCGGGGCCGCATAGCTCGATGGAATTGGTTTTAAGGGCTTTTTGGACAACTTTTGAGAAGGGGATTTTTTTGGGAGATTTTTGGGCCGCCGCCCCACCCATTTTGGCGGCGATTTCCGGTGATCTACGGCACGAAGCTTCACCAAGAGGGAGACAACGTTGAAGGAGGAGATTGGAGGGAAGATCCAAGGCATTAAGGCATATTTTCAAGGTTTTCATCCATCAAGGGATTCCAAGGCTAGAGGGAGTGTTTCTTGCTTCATTTCGTGTTTTGTTATTCCTTGTATTTGTATGAGTTTTCCTCTTCAATGAGGAACTAACTTATTTGTGATTTGGACATGATGAACCTTGGGGTTGGTAGTTTGTATTTTGATTGATCATCTTTATTGATGCATTGTTTGATGTTGTATTTCTTTTATGGAATCTTGTAGTTTGTGGTTCAAGCCTTGTGTACATTAATGTGTTGATTTGCATGAGAACTCTGTATTTCAACTTCTAGGATGTACTCGGTTGCGTGACCATCGCCCTTGTACTAGACACACTAGGCTTGGAAGGGATACATGTACGAATACACCGTGACCATCGGGTATTTGTACCCCTCCAACAATTAGGGCTTAACCTAGGTTGAGTTCGGCCCTGATTTGAGATTTCCCTAGGCGTAAGGCAATCGTACGAGGATTTGGGCGGAAGTGATTCCGTATTCCAATACTCGTACCGGATTAGGGGTTATCACCGTGACCATCGGGGTGACCTAATTTGGGAATCTCTTGGCCCAACTACCATCATAACATTTCATCCTAAATTCAGGGCTTAATGACAACCCTAGGGGGATTCGTTGTCCAAATCACGCCTTCGCATGTTTGATTCTCCCTTGTTTGCTAAATGTGTGTAGTAGTAGCCCAGATCTCATTTTAGTTATTTCTTTCTCCATTTTGTAATTATTGCATGACAATCGAGTTGCTAGGTTAGGAAATAGTAGTTCCTTGGCCCTTGGGAATACGACCCCCTCGCGCTTGCGTGAGGGGTATTACTTTGCGACCCGTGCACTTGCGGTAATCATCAATTGTGTGCCCAATTTAATGGGCTCGATGAAAAACGATGAATTCGGGAGGATTTCGGCAAGATTACTGTAGCTTCATCGTTATTCTTGTTCAGAATACTATTTTGTTTCTTCATCCTTATTCTTGTTCGGATCGAGTTTAGCTTTTTTTTATTTTCTTATTTGTTTTATTTTCTTTAGTCTTAATAATTACAAACAACCCTATTTAAATCGACTAGACAGTGCCCCCCAAAAGGAAGTAATAGTAGATCTCAGGGCCCTTGGGAATACTACCCTCTCGTGCTCTCATGAGAGGTTATTACTGGAAAGCGCCAACCACACTAATTCTACACAGAGTGTGACCTATAACAGACAACTTAACCTAGTCGATGAAGATGATGGTTCTTCAAAATCTAAGGAATTTGTGTATGAAATCCAGAGGATTCTGAATAATAAAGCTCTACCGATGAAATAGAAGAATTTGAAAAGGATACACCATGACAGTATGAATAGATTAAAGCCATCTCACACATCCCTTGTGTGTGTACCCCGCAAGTGCACGGGTTGTCGAAGTAATAAAATACCCTGGTGAGTGGGTAGTCGTATCCACAGGGAATAGTATTCAGAAACAAGTGTTCTCACTATTTTGCTATGAAGGAAGTCGATGGTGAGAGAAATCAATATATATATAAATGCAAAAGAAAATAAAAGAGTGCAAGAAGAGTAATGAGTGTAGGACAGGTAATCGATATAAAGATGAGGTATCTGGACAAGCTACCCCTAGGACTTATGCTTCTAGTGCAAGACAAGGCTATTATACTCTCTTATTGATGTTAATTGATTCGAAGATATCCTTAAACACACGGTCCCAAACCTAAGGTCAACCGTGACTTACCCCAACACTATGTTCTGGTCATTAGGTTTCACTACGACCCTTGACTCTCGTTGACCTGTCAACTAAGCCTTAGGGGAGTCTATCTACCTAAGCCTCACACTGAGTGAAATTGCTTTAAGTTCTAGAGATTCCTAGTGATTAACCCTGTTCCTTTGTATAGTTCTAACCCTTTGGTCCAGGTGAAAGAACCCTAGTTTAAACTAAGCCCTAGCACTAAGATTCACTTCAACCCTTCACTCTGTTGCTCATGTCACGCCCCGACCGACAGGTCCTGCGCACCGACATACCGCCACGACAACCCAGGAGAGATCCAACGCTGCCTTAACCCTAGGTGCGCGTGAGGCTAACCTGTTCCCTGTACAATACATCTATAATCACAATGCATAACTCAACAACAATTACTTGTATTACTCGTACAAGATATCACACACTGATACTCATGACAAGAAGTACATAAGGAATATAATAACAACCACTGATAAACGTCTAAATGAACGTATTTTATAAGTATACTTGCGTATGCCTTTTCGTTTTTTATTGATGAATCGAGGCCCTTTGTGGTCTAAATTGGTTTATTTCATGTTTCAGGTACAAAAGAAGCCTAGGTGAGCTCAACGACGTGATTTGAGAAGAAATCCACACCAAAATCATCGTTTTAGGGTCCCGTCACTGTAGCAACATTGTAGCGGCCTGAAGCACAAACACTTGAAGAATTTTCTAAGTTTGGAAACCCTCACGGGCAACCTCATGGCCGTGAGGTCAACCGCTAGCAAATCAGAGCGCAATGGTACCATAGCAGATCTACTGTTGCGGGGAATACTATAGAGATTTTACTGTAACAGTACTGTAGCAACTTATTTAGATTTTTGGCCCATTTCCTGGGCAACCTCACAGCCCGTTTATGGACCATGAGCCAGACCGTGAGGCACCCCGAGGTCATCCTTTATAAGCTTCATTAGGGCATTCTTTTAGGGGGATCATTTTTGGAGACTCTTGGGCCGCCACCCCACCCTTTTTGGCGGTGATTTCCGGTGATCTATGGCACAAAGCTTCACCAAGAGGGAGGCAACACCGGAGGAGGAGATAGGAGGGAAGATCCAAGACATCAAGGCATACTTTCAAGGTCTTCATCCCTCTAAGGGATTCCAAAGCTAGAGGGAGTATTTCTTGCTTCATTTCTTGTTTTGTTATACCTTGGAGTTGTATGAGTTTTCCTCTTTCATGAGGAACTAACTTATTTGTGATTTGGACATGATGAACTTTGGGGTTGTTTGTTTGTAATTTGGATGATCATCATCATTGATGTATTGTTTGATGTTGTATTTCTTTTATGGAATCTTATAGTTGGTGGTTCAAGCCTTGTGTACTTTGATGTGTTGATTTGCATGAGAACTCTGTATTTCATCTTCTAGGTTATACTCAGTTGCGTGACCATCGCCGCTATACTAGACAGACTAGCCTTGTAAGGGATACATGTACGAATATGCCTTGACCATCGGGTATTTGTACCCCTCTAACCATTAGGGTTGAACCTAGATATTGTGTTTGACCCTAATTTGAGATTTCCCTAGGCGTAAGGCAATTGTGTGAGGATTTGGGCGGAAGTGATTCCGTATTCCAATACTCGTACCAGATTAGGGGTTAATACCTTGACCATCAAGGTGACCTAGTTTACGAATCTCTTGGCCCAACTACCATCATAACATTTCATCCTAAGTTTAGGGCTTAATGACAACCCTTGGGGGATTCGTTGTCCAAATCATGCCTTCGCATGTTTGATTCTCCCTTGTTTGCTAAATGTGTGTAGTAGTAGCCCTGATTTCATTATAGTTATTTCTTTCTCCATTTTGTAATTATTGCTTGAAAATTGAATTGCTAGGTTAGGAAATAGATGAAAGGAAAGTAATAGTAGTTCCTTGGCCCTTGGGAATACGACCCCCTCGTGCTTGCGCGAGTGATATTACTTGGCGACCAGTGCACTTGCGGTCAATCCATCAAGTTTTTGGTGCCGTTGCCGGGGACTTCAGGGAATACTAGGAAAACCTGTAGTCTATTGCTCTAGCCATTTTTCTCTTATTGTACATATTATTTTAGTATCTATTGTGTTTGTTTTGTTTTGCTTTGTTTCACTTTGTGTTTTCTTTTTCTTGTACATATTATTTTATTTTATTATCTATTTTTGTTTTCTTGTTTTCCTTTATGTCACTTTGTGTTTTCTTTTTGTGCGAGGTACACTATTCTAGACAAATGCAGGTTCACAATTGCCATCCATGTCCTCACCATGAAACTTCACGCGAAAGGAAGTACACCACCGAGGATGTGTTGGCTAAATTCATGATCAATACTGAAGCAAGGTTTCAGGGTGTTAAAAAAAAGTTAGATGAGTTCAGTACTGTATTGAGGAATGTCCAAGCCTCTATTCACTCTCTTGAGAGGCAGGTTGGACATCTTGCTAGGGCCCAATCTGAACAACACTCGGTCCTTGATTCCAAATATGAAGCTAGATTTTAGGTCATCCATGCCACACTTTCGGCTGTGCAAGCATCTCTTCACAAGCTAGAGAGCCGGGTTGAACAACATATTCGTAAACCAATAATGGAAGGCCCAACTACAACCTATAATGAAAAAGAAGAGAACTTTGGTATATTGGAGGTTGAAGGAGTCGAAAGAACACCATTGATAGCACTTGAGGAAGCCATTTGCATAAAAGCTAACAAGAAAACCAAGCACAAGAAAGAATTATTTGGGACAAAAGAAATCGTGGGTTGGGGGTTGAAGCCATCCAATGACCCACCTATGCAGAGGTTAGGCACGTCGCAACCAAAACTATTTCCTTGGAGGCCCAAACAATTTTTGTGGGTAACTAAAAGAAGATTGACATTGGTTGAAGAAAGAGATGTGGGTAGGAGGTTTATGCCGCCCAAGGACCCACCCATGCCGAGCTTAAAATTTTTTCAAACTTACTTATTCCCTTGGAGGCCAAAACAAGCTTTGTGGATGCTCCAAGGAAATTCAGCCGGGACCAAAATAGAGGCGGGAAGGAGGTTCAAGCCATCCAAGGATCAGCCAAAGTTTAAATTGTGCAAAGGTAACTCATGCTTGGTCTCCACTTTGACACCATCCCGAAAGGTACGCTTCACTTTTCTTGGTAGTTCTTATGCCACTTCTAGCCGGGAGGAACACACCGTCTTCAAGCCCCCTTGAGGTAAAATATATCGAGCTAATGACGTTAAACAAGCGCTACCTGGGAGGCAACCCAAGTTTTTAAATTTGTTGCAATTTCATTTCCATGTTGTTTGAATGCCTTGTCTTACTCATTTTCCGTATTCTTGGTGTGTTTGAAGTTTTAGTCTTCTTAGGTTTCTTCTTATGTTAGTCATTTTTATCATCATTTTTGTTTAATCATTCATGCATGTTTGTGTGTTACCTTGAGTGATTTAATGATTAGATATCATGAGATCCATGTTTTGAGTGTTTCCATGTTTTGTTCGGCTTTGTTTCGAGTGTTTTTAGGGTTTAGAGGAGGTCTATATGATGTAAATCTGAGTTCAGGCCGTTTATGGACCGTGAGCTCACCAGTGAGCCATCCAGAGAGTGCTCATGGGTAGGCTCACAGCCGTGAGCTCATGCCGTGAGCTATCCCCAGACTCCTCACGGGTAGGCTCACGGCCGTGAGCTCACCCGCATGGATGCTCGGGCTGCACTTTAAGTTTGGTACCTCTTCACCATTTTCTTCATTTCTATCTCATTTCTCATCCGTTATCCCTCATTCTTTCACCGGTTTTCTCCATTTTTCTTCCTCTACATGAATCTCCTACTTTCAAGGACTTAATTTTCATGATTTATTGGGATTTTGGCCATCATCTTCACAGATCCTCCAAGGTACTCCTTTCTAAACCCTAGTTGTTGAGCATGAATGTTTCTTCTTCCTTTCTCCTATTTTTCAAGTTGAATGGATGCCAATGTTGTGGGAGAATGGTTTTTTGTTGTTTTTGTGAGTTTTTGGGGTAATTTGAAATCTTTGTAAAAATTTTTATGCTCCATGTCCAAGGGAAGGTCTTGCAAATTTTTCTTTGGCAGTTACTGTATCATTTCTTGAATTCTTTCACACTCCATCATGAGTTGCCCTTGATTTTCTTGTATGTTGGACTGATCTTGTATCATCTATGTTACCCCTTAGAAACACTTGCAATAATAGAGAATTGAACATCATGATATTAAATGCACATGGACTTGCTTGGATGATATTTTGTTCCTTTGATTTTCTTTTGTTTGTGTTTGTTGTGTTTGTGGTTGTTCTTGTTTCTTTTGGTATTTTCATTTTGGGTGTGTGAATGGATGCCTTGAGTTGATGTTCCTCTCGACCTTGCAGGGTGGGATGGGGCATCAAGCACACTTTCTTCTCCGATATCTATCAAGATTTTTGGTGGTCACCCCGATCTCATGAACTTCAAGACTCATGCTTTGAGACTCGGGGAAGTTCACGAAACCCTCCTACTATGGTTTTATTATCTATTCTGTTGTATTCTATTGCTTAGGCACATTGAGGGCAATGTGCATCTTAAAGTGGGGGGTGGCATTGGATTTTTGTGAACTTTGAAAATTTCTTTGCAATTACATGCTTAACTACCTATGATAGCTATGATTCATTGTTAAGGACTTCCTGGCTTGGTAGAATGATAGTTGTGAGATCTACTTTACTTGTACTTGAATGTAGTTCTATTTCACCTTTAGTGCACCCCTACATCTGTACACGATCACTTCTACCTTGCACACTCCAACCAACCCATTATAATGATTTTGGCACTAAATTGTTAAATTCTATTTTCAATACTATTTTTAAGAGCTTTTGAGTTCCTTCATTATTCTATTTAGCCTAAAGTGAACTATTGTAGTGGGTTTGACCAGGGGATTTGAGAGACAGTATGTACATATTTATTTAAAAAAAAAAGGAGTCTATGACAGTATTCCTCTGCTAGTATAGCATGAATGCGTCTATGTAGACTGTAATCAAGTAGGATGGGTGATGAGCGAGCGCGCGACTAGCTACAGAACTAGCACGCGACTCCCCGGCTGCAAGTGCATGGGTCGTTAAGTAATAACCTCACAAGGAGGGTCGTATTCCCTAGGGCCCGAGATCTACTATTACTTCCTTTTGAGAGTCGCTTTCTAGTCGATCGAAACAAGGTTGAAGCAATATTAAAATAATAAAAACAAGTAAAGACATGCAAATAAAATAAAGCTCAGTCGGGAATAAAGTTAGAAACGAGGAAGCCAATAATTAGGGAAGGCCTCGGGCGAGGATTCCTCCGGGAGGAGACTAAATACGAATGATCATGGGAATAAAAAAGCTAGGGTTGGCTTGGTTTTTGGTCCGCTAGACTCGGATATCGACTATCCCGGAACCTCCGTAGTGTAGTCCTAATCAAGTACGGGTTCCTCGATCTAGAAGATACCCCTACGATGTCAATGAGAACAAGGAGTCTTAATTAGGGTTAATCTAATGCACACTCTCGGCTAAATTAACCCTAAACGCGCCGGAGGCTACTAACACCCGGAACCTCCGGTGTATTAATACATGAAACCCTCTTTAACTCATCAAGTGACCTAATACAAGCTAGCATCCTGCCAAACAAGTATCATTCGAAATCAATTCCACGGAAACCATCCATTGTAGAATGAACAACAAGATGATGAATTAAAACCAAACAACCAAAACAACTCAATCATTCAAAGCAAATAAAGATCATTCACACAAAGTCTCCTCCCAAGGTTCACCGGGAGCCCGGTGGCCTTGGGAGGTTTAGTTCAACATCACAAAATCAAGGAGCTCATCATACAAAGATTCCATCAAACAAAAACAAGAAAAACTCCCTCAAAGATGTCGGCTAGGGTTGATGGTGTAGCTCGTCGGATCCGCGCCGGTGAGCCCTTTGATGCTTGTCAACGTTCTCCCCTTCTTCTCTCCTTCAAATCTGACTGGAAATCTCTCCAAAGCCCTCCAAAGATGAAGAAAGTGGTGTATGATGGAGTGGAGGCCGGAAAAGAGCAAGAGTCACTAAGAATGCCTCCCAAAAACCCTCAGTTTTGCTTAAATAACCCGATGTGTGCGTCCACTGTGTGGGCCGCACAGTGGCCGCACAGGCTTCTGCCCACGCTGCGCGGCCAAGTGTGAGAGCTGCACACTTGGCCGCACAGGCCTCTGTCAATGGTGTGCAGCCAGTGTGCGGGCCGCACATTGGCCGTACACAGCTCAGTGGAAGCTGTGTCTTCATGTGGCTTGCGACGACCGGGGCATGTACGGTCTCCATTTCTTCTTCAATTCTCCCCGGAATCACACAAATACGGTTTGATCATGCGCACTTGGTCCTCAAAACCCTGAAATGAAAATAAAAACATCAAGTGCGCAAAATGTCATAAAAAATATACATAAGTTGCATGAAAGTACAACAACATCATCGCTAAAGCATGATGTATTTAGGCACTTATCAATTGGTGGCTCTTGTGCCTTGCCAACCTGTGCATCCGTCTGAAAGATTTTCACGCAGTCTATGTTAGTCGGGGACTCAGAAAAAAAAACGAGTGTAAGTCCGTATATACGAGAGAGTAATAAAGTCTCTCAATCGCCTGGTCCTCGCTGTGTAGTCACTTAAGAGCTAAAGTTTTATCTAGGAACCGAAGGACTCTTAACTGAGTATTGAGGGTGTATTTAACATTTTAATGCCGTCTTCATTGTGCATGGGGTGAATGGTCATCCTGGGGTAATCCAGGGTGTGGAGTCAAGGTGGGAGTTAGCACACACTCACGGGGGCACTCTAGGAGAAACAGAGCTAGCATTATTTTACTATTCATTGAACAACTCATTTTCTTGATTTCTGTCCATTTGTGCTTGCGGAGTTCTTCACTATTGAACTTGAGATAGTGCATTTAGCCATTTATCTTCTTGTCCTTGGTTTTCTTGTTTGTTTTCTTGGGGACAAGCAAACGCTTAGGTGTGGGGATGTTTGATAAACGTCTAAATGTACGTATTTTATACGTATACTTACGCATGCCTTTTCATATTTTGTTGATGAATTGATGCCCTTTGTGGTATAAATTGGTTTATTTCATGTTTCAGGTACAGAAGAAGCCTAGGTGAGCTCAACGACGTGATTTGAGATGAAATCCACACCGAAATCATCGTTTTAGGGTCCCGGGCACTGTAGCGTCCTGAAGCATGAACACTTGAAGAATTTTCTAAGTCTGAAAACCCTCACGGGTAACCTCACGGCCGTGAGGTCAACCACAAGCAAATCAGAGCGCAATGGTACTGTAGAAGATCTAATGTAGTGGGGAGTACTGTAGAGATTTTAATGTTGTAGTACTGTAGCAACTTATTCAGATTTTCGGCCCATTTCCTGGGCAACATCACGGCCCGTTTATAGACTGTGAGCCAGACTGTGAGGCACCCCGAGGTCATCCTTTATAAGCTTCATTAGGGCATTCTTTTAGGGGGATCATTTTTGGAGACTCTTGGGCCGTTGCCCCACCCTTTTTGGCGGCGATTTCCGGCGACCTACGGCACAAAGCTTCACCAAGAGGAAGGCAACACCGGAGGAGGAGATAGGAGGAAAGATCCAAGACATCAAGGCATACTTTCAAGGTCTTCATCCCTCTAGGGGATTCCAAAGCTAGAGGGAGTATTTCTTGCTTCATTTCTTGTTTTGTTATTCCTTGGAGGTGTATGAGTTTTCCTCTTTCACGAGGAACTAACTTATTTGTGATTTGGACATGATGAACTTTGCGGTTGTTTGTTTGTAATTTGGATGATCATCTTCATTGATGTATTGTTTGATGTTGTATTTCTTTTATGGAATCTTGTAGTTTGTGGTTCAAGCCTTGTGTACTTTGATGTGTTGATTTGCATGAGAACTCTATATTTCAACTTCTAGGTTGTACTCGGTTGCGTGACCATCGCCCTTGTACTGGACACGCTAGGCTTGGAAGGGATACATGTATGAATATGCCGTGATAATCGGGTATTTTTACCCCTCCAACCATTAGGGTTGAACTTAGATATTGTGTTTGACCCTAATTTGAGATTTCCCTAGGCGTAAGGCAATCGTGTGAGGATTTGGGCGGAAGTGATTCCGTATTCCAATACTCATACCGGATTAGGGGTTATCACTGTGACCATCGGGGTGACCTAGTTTACGAATCTGTTGGCCCAACTACCATCATAACATTTCATCCTAAATTCAGGGCTTAATGACAACCCTAGGGGGATTCGTTGTCCAAATCACGCCTTCGCATGTTTGATTCTCCCTTGTTTGCTAAATGTATGTAGTAGTAGCCCGGATTTCATTATAGTTATTTCTTTCTCCATTTTGTAATTATTGCTTGACAATCAAATTGCTAGGTTAGGAAATAGATGAAAGGGAAGTAATAGTTGTTCTTTGGCCCTTGGGAATACGACCCTCTCGTGCTTGCGCGAGGGGTATTACTTGGTGACCCGTGCACTTGCGGTCAATCTATCAACCACTCCAAATAGAGGATACACTCCTCAACAAGACAAGGACTAGACTGGCACAGAAAGTGTTACGAGTATTGAAAAACATGATGGGTTCAATAATACATAGTGGATCCCTATTATTACATGCCAAGACAATAGATAACATACACAACCCAAATGAGAAGACTATGATGACTCTAGCCAAGCACTTCACGACTTCACCCCTACGCTGTACTATTACATGGAAGGAAAAAAGAGGGGGTGAGTAACTAGGTTACTCAGTAAGGGGTTAGTCACAGGACTAAAGCTCAAGCATGATCAAATAGAGATAAACATTGTAAAAATATTTCAATATGTAACAAGAATGAAGAAAATGCTTTCAGTAATAGTTATCACATAAGAACATAGCTTTTCTCATTGAAATACAAATAGAAGTTCCTTGAAATCATCAAGAAAACACATGCCATCCTGGACCTAGCATAAGCACAATACTTATTGATAGTATCAAATATCAAGATTCTTAGAAACAAGTAATTCAACATTCACAAATAAACAATAATATCCAGAATGGCCTCAAAACCCTCCGTCGCTAACCATGGCCTTGGTTAGGTCTGGAGCTACCAAGAAGTGCGTATCTTGGCATTGGCCATTTGAAAGTTCGTGTGGTGACTCTGAACAACCCAACTATATCCATGTCAGGAATCTACGCTCCCATCTGACATGGCATAACCATTTTTGACAGTATTCCACGCCACCTCTATATATGGCGGCCTGTGGAAACCATCCACTTCTTACTGCATCAAGTTCGGGAGCTCGGCTCCCATGTCACCAACAAATAATTTAAACAATAACTAAGCCCGTACACTCAATATATATACATCATGGTAACATAATTTTCAATAAGAGACAATAAGTGTTCACAATGGCAATTCTCTCCCCAAGGGCGATCAATTGATCAAAACATTAATAATGAAATCATTTTCATCAAAAATATCATATAAAGGTATCTTTTGAAGATATACATCAAACATTGTCTTAACACAATGAAAATAAACTTGGTTTCACATGCTTTTTGGTCATCAAAATAGGAACATCAATCTCTTGAAAACACATATCTTGAAACATATATATATTGAATATAGAGTTTCAAATCATAACCAACATATATATATATATATATATTGCAAGAATTCACAAGATAAGTCAATTTCATAAATCATCATGATTCAAATCTTTAGTCAAACTTTCAAAGAAATTTAGCAATAAGGAATCCATCATTTAAACAAACAATTCAAGTATCAAGAAATCATGCATGAGTCATAGTCCAATTTTAGTAATTTCCCACTCACAGACTTGGCGAACAAAATGCCTTGGTATTACTACTCCACCGGCTCTTTGCCCTTAGTTGAAGCCTCACCTCCTAGGAGCAATCAAACAACCAAAACAAGAAACTAAACATCATCAACAACTAGATCAAATGCAATGAGGGATAATGCTTAAAATGAGAATGATTGCTTCTAGGGTTTCCTAAACACCATAGCAAAGAGTTCTAGCAAGAAGAAGACCTCTCACAACTCATAAAACCAACAATGAAAGCAAGAATGACCTAACATGGTCGGTGCTACAGTAATTCCGGGATTAGGGTTTTGAAGGTTCATGGATTTCATGAAGTTAAAGCCATACAACTCAATAAGATCAACCCTCACAAGATTAGCCATCAAAGAGGAAGAAAAGGGGAAAGAATCAAGCTCCCACTTGAATCCATAACAAAACCCTAGCTATACTCATCGAAAGAAGAAGGAAGAACAAGCAAGGAAGAGGGCTTAACTTGAGTCAAAGGATGATCAATCTTAAGAATCCAAGAACAAGCCCACGAATCCCTCCAAAATCAGCCCTTAAACCCTAGGAGAGGTGGGGGAAGAGAAGATGAATGAATGGTAAAGTTTTGAGGGTAGGTAGGTGAAGAGACGGGCTCAAACGGGGCTTTAAATAGAGAATCGCACGACATATCAGGTGGGACACGGCCTGAACACGGCCATGTTCTACCTGCTAATTTTTTCCTAGCAATTCTGAAGAAAGAACACGGTCTGAGTGCTCTTGACACAGGCGTGTCAGACCTAACGCGGCACTCAGCACACCCATGTTCCTACCGCTGCAAATCTCAGGAAAATCTCTCACAGAAGCGACACGGGGGTGTTCTTCCTGACACGGGCATGTCAGAGCTGAAATTCTATGTCCCAACACCCAGATTCTCTTGAGAAAATCAGCGGCACCAACACGGGTTGAGCACGACCATGCTCACCCTGAAAACCACTTTTTAACTCTGAAAACATCGCCAGACACTCAGCAAGATGCCCCTAACCAATGACAATGAGAAGATGACTAAAACAACTAAAATAACAATGTGACAGACAAGAGAAAAGACTGAGGTACTAGACTCTACCGCCCTTAAAGAAAATTTCATCCTCGAAATTTCACATACCTCTCTCCACAAACAAAAGAGGATGCTTACTCCTCATCATGTCCTCTAGCTCCCAAGTAACCGCTTCTACTACATCATTCCTCCAAAGCACTTTCGCCATGGGAATGACCTTCCGTCAAAGAGTTTTCGCTTGGCGATAAAGAATCATCACTGGTTGCACTTCAAACCTCAAGTCTTCTCTCAACTCCACAGGTGGTGCTTCAAGACAATGAGAAGGTGATAAGTGTCTAAATGTATATGTTTTAATATACATATTGTGTTCACTTAGCATGTATTTTGTTAAGAATTAATGTCCATTTTGTGCTTAATCGACTATCATTTATGTTGTAGGACACGGGGGAGCCATGAGGAGCACGAGAATGCAATTTGGGCGAAAAAGAATGAAAATCAGGCGTCGCAGCACTGCAGAGTATTTACTGCAGCTGGAGCACTGTAGCACATTTACTGTAGCAGTTGCTCTTGCACCTGAGAAGTTTTGGGCTGGAAATGATGGAAGTACATAAGAGTGAACAGTGCAGCACACGGGGCCGTGTAAGGAGCCGTGAGCATCAAAAGACAGTGAATTTCAACTAGCTCTCACGGCCCGCTATCCACCCCGGGATCCATCCATCCACCCCGGGCTGCACCCCCACATGATATACGTTTTGCCTTGTTTATGTCTGTCTATTCACCCCGAGATCCATCTATCCACCCCGAGATACTGCGGGAATATTTATGGATGTTTTTAGGGCACACAGGAGGGGACTTTTTCACTTGGCCTTTGAGGCCGCCTCCACCACACCTTCTTGAGTCCTTCCGGCCACCTTTCAGCGGCGATCCTTGTGGGAAATGAGTGCACATCATCACCAAGGGAGAGAGGAGCAAGGGAGAAGGAGTTTGTGTGAAGATCTAAGCCACCATCGCATCATCATTTGAAGCCTCATCCGTTCAAGGAGATCACAACCTAGAGGGGGTTTTCATTGCTTCTTTTATGTTTTTGTCTTCCTTGTATGTTGTTTAAGTGTCCCTTGTAATGAGGGATTAACTTATCATTGTGTTTGGATTTGGATGAACCCTAGGGTTAATCTTGTGTATGAACTTTGGATGTTGTTATTAATTTAGTTTGATGGTTGTTTGAGATTCAATCTTTTATGCTTTCATGTCTAGAATTACATTTGTGGAGAAATCCGTAATTCTTTTATGAGTTGTATGCATACATGTGACCTACTCACGTGTACTAGATCTAGGAGAGATTGAAAAGGGATTCTTGTGTCGACACGGTGAGAAATTGGGTGCCGGTAGCCCTCCATTGCTAGGTTTAAGCCGAAGGATAGTAGGTTTACTCCTAGTAGAGATTTCCTTGAACTCTTTGCGATCTTAGGTGGGTTAATACGGAGAGATTCCAATTAACACTCGTATGGGATTAGGGGTTAGTGGCCGAGAAATTTGGGTTAACCTATTTATGAGATCTCTAGGTCTTAAATGCCATCAACACATTTTAAACCATCTTAGTTTGGACCTCAATGACAACCCTAGGTGGATTCCTTATCCAAACACTCCCTTCTCATGCTTGATACTCCCTTATTTATTTACATTTGTGTGCTAGTGACTTGGCCATTAGGTTAGTTAGTTTACTTTACTTTGTTCTTTTCACTAAGAATTGTAGGCTAGATAATAGAGGAAGAGTGAGTAATAGTACTTCCTTGGCCCCAGTGGAATACGACCCCTGTGTCATTCACAGGGTATTACTTGGCGATCCCGTACACTTGCGGGGAAGCAATCAAGTTTTTGGCGCCGTTGCCAGAGACATTCAAGGAATATTAGGAAAGATCGTAGTCTATTGCTCTAGTCATTTGCTTTGTAAATATTTGTCTTTGTATGTGTCTTTTTTTCGTTTTGTGCATATTTATTTATTTTACTTCTTGCTTATTTTCTTTGTTAGCTTATTGTTTTTATTTTTGATTATTTACACAGGGCGATGGATTTCCAAGAAAAGTTGTTGGCCGCCAAAATCTTTGCACTTGAAGAGAAGATAGAAAAGTTCCTTGCCATGAAAGCACGCCAGTGCAATCCACACAATAATGACAACTATCCATATTGGCAAGGGCACCAAAATTTTTCAACACATCATCATATTCAACATTGGGAGCACCCTTACCAAGGATTGCCACAAGGAAACCTGTACAGTTCTACCTACAATCCGGGGAGGAAATACCACCCTAACTTCTCATGGAATCAAGGGCAACAACAACCAAAATCTGCTCCCCCTCAAAACCCTCAAGTGCAACAACCCATGCAAGAAAAGAGGTTCACCACTGAAGATGTGCTTGCTAAGTTCATGATTGGCACCGAATCAAGATTCAACAGCGTAACTAGCAGCATGGAAACACAATTTGGGAAAGTGAATGTCCAATTCAATGATTTTGGGTCCATCCTAAGAAATCTTCAAGCCTCAGTGCAATCACTTGAACATCAAGTTGGGAAACTTGCCAAGGCCAATTCAGAACGACATTCAGGAAGTCTTCCTAGAAACACTAGTTGGAAAGAGTGCAAAGGTGAATTTGAGGTGGAAGTTAATATTGAGGTGTTGGAGATTGAGAAAGCAATTGAGATACCCTCAATACCTTGTGAGCAAATGATAGATGTTCCAACTCAAGGTGAAGTTGAAGATGAAAGAGGGGAGGATGACAACATGGCCATAGGAAAATGTGAGGAAGTGGAAGAAGCTCAATCGACTACATTTGAATACACTACTTGCCTCAACATTAACCATTCCATGAATCAATCGATAATTTTCAAGTGCAGAAAGAAAATTCTGGGAATTGTATTTGATGATGTGGGTAGGAAGCTAAGGCCATCCTTGAACCTACCAATGCCAGGCTTGGACAATTCCCAACCAAAAATTTTTCCTTAGCGGCCTAAACAAATTTTGTGGGCAATTGTTGACTATTCAAGAGGGGTTGAGAAAAAAATTGTGGATAGGATGATAAAACCTCCAATTGATCCACCGATGCAAGGCTTGACAAGTTCTCAACCAAACTTGTTTCCTTGGAAACCCAAACAATGCCTATGGATAGTTCAAGGCTATTTACCAAGGGTTGAGAAAAAGGATGTGGTTAGAATGTTGATGTCATACCATGATCCACCAATGCCGATCTTAAATAACTCTCAACCAAAGCTTTTTCCATGGAGGCCCAAGCAATCTTGTGATGGGGTACTCAAACGAATACTTGCCAGGACCAAACAAGAAGCGGGGAGGAGGTTCAAGCCGTCTAAGTATCCGCCCAAGTTCAAATTGCACAACGCTTGGCCCAAGCTTTTCCCTTGGAGGCCTAAAAGTAACATGTTCTTGGTCTCCACAAGCTCATCATCCCGGAAGGTAATTCTTTTCTTTCATGGAAGTAGCTATGCTACATGTGGCCGGGATGAACACACCCTTTTCAAGCCTCCTTAGGTGAGAATAAGGTACGTCAAGCTAATGACGTTAAACAAGCGCTTCTTGGGAGGCGACCCAAGCTTAAATTTCTTCATTTTCTTCTTTTTGTGTTTCTAGTTAAGTGTATTTTGTGTATTTGTTATGTATGCTTGTGTTTCTTTCATGTCTTTATTTGTTTGAATAAGCCCATGCTTGTTTTCCTTGCACATTCTTCTTATCGTTGTTTATGTGTTTTAATTGATAACCATCTTGAAAATCATGTTTTTGTTGTTATATCATGCATTACATCAAGTTTTTTAAGCATGTTTTTCAAGTTAGAGGTGTTCTTAATCACTTCATTGCATTCATTGGGTGCTTTGGGTTGCTTTTGAAGGATTTTTAAAGCTTTCCAGGTCCTCACGGCCCTAAGGGGGCCGTTTGGAGGGCCGTGAGACAATTCCAGTGAAGTTTGCTTAGCTCTCACGGCCCCCCTCACAGCCATATATGGGTCGTGAGAGAATTCCAGTGAAAATGGCCTAGGCCATACGGCCCCCTTCACGGCCGTGAGAGGGGCCGTATGCCACGGGTCCTTGACCTATATCCTCACCATTTTCTTCATAACTCTCTCATTTCTCATCCGTTTTCCCTCATTCTTTCGCCATTTTTCTTCATTTTTCTTCCTATACACGAATCTCCTACTTCCATGGACCTAATTTGCATGATTTATTGGGAGTTTTGCCATCATCTTCACCTATCCTCTAAGGTACCCCTTTCTAAACCCTAGGTGTTTGTCTTGAATGTTTCTTCTTCCTCTCTCTTAATTTTTCAAGTTGAATGGATGCCAATGTTGTGGGAGATTGGTTTTTTGTTGTTTTTGAGGGTTTTTGGAGTAATTTGAAAGCTTTGTAAAATTTTTATGCTCCATGTACAAGGGAAGCTCTTGCAAATTTTTTTTTGGGGATTTACAGTAGCATTTATTGAATTCTTTCACACTCCATCATGAATACCCTTGATTTTCTTATATTTGGGCCTACTATTGTGTCATCTTTTTTTTATCCCTTTGCAACACTTGCAATAAGAGAGAATTGGACATCATGATATTGAATGAGCATGGACTTGCTTGGATTATGTTTTGTTCCATTGTTTTTCTTTTGTTAATTGTTTGTTGTGTTTGTGTTTGTTCTTGTTGTGTTCTTCTTGTGTTTTGTTTTAGTTCTTGCATGATTACTCCCCATCTCTTATTTATGAATTTTTGTGGAATGATGATGTGCCCTTTTTGCCTTGTAGGGCATTAAGGGAAGTTTGGTGGGCTTCTCCGCATTCAATGGAGATTGGACCCGACATGTATAACTCACCGTACTCTATGTTTGGGTCACACATTGCTAGTTATACAAGACAAACCGGGGAAGCTCATTTTCACCCTCCTCTATTGTTTTTATTGCTTATATTGCCATGTTATCCATGATTACTATACATTGATGGCAATGTACAACACTAGGTGGGGGGATGGGTGTATTTACATGTATTAAGACCATATTTACATGCTAGTGTTATCAATGATGGCTTAATACATTATTGTGAGATTCTTCAAGCATGAATTAATGATTGATTTGAGTTACATAATTTTTTGTGCTTGATTGAATCTTGTTTCACCTCTAGTATTGTCTTGTGCACTGATTTTTTGTTGATGCCCTTGGAATAGAAAACTTGACTACTTTAACTCTCTTGTATGCTTAACACACAACCTTGAGTACTTGGCCTTAGGAGACTAAGTTCTATCCTTCAATGAACTCTTAAGAACTTCTAAGCCTGGTGAGCTAGTCCTAGTTTTGTGACTTGTAGTGCAGTCTAAAGACATGATCTAGGGTGAATATGAAAAAAAAAATGATGAAATGAAAACGAGTCTATGTCAGTATTCCTCTGCTAATGAAGCATGAATGCGTCTATGTAGACTGTAATCGAGTAGTTGGGTGGCTCTTGTGCCTAACCAGCATGTGCACCCTCCTAAAAGATTTTGGTACAGTCTACGTTACGAGGACTCGAAAAAAAAAAAATTGTTCATACATGTAACTAAAACCCTAGTGATCACTTAGACTACCTACTTGGTGTTTTGAGAAGAATGGGGATTTAGTTTCAAGTATAGGACTTAGAAGGATCTTACTTGTTCATTGCAGTAGCACTTAGCATTTTAAGACCCAGTATTCTTGTATGTGGGGTGATTAGCATATAGAGCTATACTGATTGAAGTCATAGGGCTAGACTAGGTCAGGGCAAATGAGATGAAAGAGTTACTTACACTACACAGACATATAAGAGGTAAGACAGGATCCTTTTGTTGTACGTATTGACTGTAACTGAACATCTGTATATCATTATTCTATACTTGTAGAATCTCGTATTTGTTTGAGCCGGAGATGTACATTTAGCCACTTATCATTCCCTTTGTTTTTCATGATTTGTTTGCCTGGGAACAAGTAAACCCTTAGGTGTGGGGATGTCTAATAAATGTCTAAATGTATATGTTTTAATATGCGTATTTTGTTCACTTAGCATGTATTTTGTTAAGAATTGATGCTCGTTTTGTGCTTAATCGACTATCATTTATGTTGTAGGACATGGGGGAGCCATGAGGAGCACGAGAATGCAATTTGGGCGAAAAAAGATGAAAATCAGGCGGCGCAGCACTGTAGCTGGAGTACTGTAACACATTTACTGTAGCAGTTGCTGTTGCACCTGAGGAGTTTTGGGCTGGAAATGATGGAAGTGCATAAGAGTGAATAGTGCAACATACGGGGCCATGTAAGGGGTCGTGAGCATCAAAAGACAGTGAATTTTAACTAGCTTTCACGGCCCGCTATCCACCCCGGGATCCATCCATCCACCCCGGGATGCACCCCCACATGAGACACGTTTTGCCTTGTTTTTGTCTATCTATTCACCCCGGGATCCATCTATCCACCCCGGGATAATGCGGGAATATTTATGGATGTTTTTAGGGCACACAGGAGGTGACTTTTTCACTTGGCCTTTGAGGCCGCCGCCACCACACCTTCTTGAGGCCTTCCGGCCACCTTTCAGTAGCGATCCTTGTGGGAAACGAACGCACATCATCACCAAGGGGGAGAGGAGCAAGGGAGAAGGAGTTTGTGTGAAGATCTAAGCCACTATTGCATCATCATTTGAAGCCTCATCCATTCAAGGAGATCACAACCTAGAGGGGGTTTTCATTGCTTCTTTTATGTTTTTGTCTTCCTTGTATGTTGTTTAAGTGTCCCTTGTAATGAGGGATTAACTTATCATTGTGTCTGGATTTGGATGAACCCTAGGGTTAATCTTGTGTATGAACTTTGGATGTTGTTATTAATTTAGTTTGATGGTTGTTTGAGATTCAATCTTTCATGCTTTCATGTCTAGAATTACATTTGTGGAGAAATCCGTAATTCTTTTATGAGTTGTATGCGTAGATGTGACCTACTCACGTGTACTAGATCTAAGAGAGATTAAAAGGGGATTCTTATGTCGACACGCCGAGAAATTGGGTGCCGGAAGCCCTCCATTGCTAGGTTTAAGCCGAAGGATAGTAGGTTTACTCCTTGTAGAGATTTCCTTGAACTCTTTGCGATCTTAGGTGGGTTAATATGGAGAGATTCCGATTAATACTCGTATGGGATTAGGGGTTAGTCGCCGAGAAATTTGGGTTAACCTATTTATGAGATCTCTAGGTCTTAAATGCCATCAACACATTTTAAACCATCTTAGTTTAGACCTCAATGACAACCCTAGGTGGATTCCTTATCCAAACACTACCTTCTCGTGCTTGATAATCTCTTGTTTATTTACATTCGTGTGCTAGTGACCTGGCCATTAGGTTAGTTAGTTTACTTTGCTTTGTTCTTTTCACTAAGAATTGTAGGCTAGATAATAGAGAAAGAGTGAGTAATAGTACTTCCTTGGCCCTAGTCGAATACGACCCCTGTGTCACTCACAGGGTATTACTTGGTGATCCCGTACACTTGCGGGGAAGCAATCAGAAGGGTCGGGGATATACTTCTTCAACATGGACACATGGAACATGTTGTGAATCTTCTCGAACTCAGGCGGTAATTCCAATCGATATGCTACCGGTCCAATCCTCTCTATGATAAAAAATGGACCTATAAACCGGGGATTCAACTTTCCCCTACCTCGAAACCGAATTACCCCTTTCCATGGAGAGATCTTCAAGAACACTCTATCCCCAACCTCAAATGCCAAGAATCTTCTGTGGTTGTCAGCATAGCTCTTTTGGCGATCTTGGGCTGCTTTCAATCTATCTTTAATCACTTTCACTTTTTCAATCATCTGATCAATCAATTCCACATTCTGAAGCTTCCTTTCTCCCACTTCATTCCAACAAAGAGGAGTCCTGCACTTCCTTCCATACAAAGCTTCATATGGAGCCATACCAATGCTTGCTTGGAAACTGTTGTTGTACGCAAACTCCACCATGGCTAGGTGTTGATCCCAACTTCCTTGGAAATCTATAACACAAGCTCTCAACATATTTTCAAGGGTTTGAATTGTCCTCTTGGACTGACCATCTGTCTAAGGATGATAAGCGGTGCTAAACTTCAAACTTGTACCCAAAGCTTCTTGAAATCTTGGCCAAAAACGAGAAGTGAATCTGGGGTCTCGATTAGATACTATAGAGACTGGCACTCCGTGCAACTTTACTATCTCATCAATATATAACTTTGCCAATTTCTCCAAAGAATACTTAGTATGCACTGCTAAGAAATGTCCTAACTTGGTTAGTCTATCCACTATCACCCACACTGCATCAAAACCACGAGGTGTTCGGGGTAAACCCACCACAAAATCCATGGTTATATGGTCCTACCTCCACTCTGGGATTGGAAGAGGTTGCAAAAGTGCTGAAGGTCTCTGGTGCTCTGCCTTGACTTGTTGACATACCAAACACTTAGCTATAAACTCTGTTATCTCTCTTTTCATCCCAGACCACCAATAGCTTTATTTGATTGTTCTGTACATCTTGGTACTTCCAGGATGAACTGCATAAGCTGAAGAATGAGCTTCTTCCAAGATAGCTTTCCTGAGCTCTGAATCTGCTGGAACATAAACACGTCCTCAAAGCTCTAGAATTCCATCTTCTCTCAATCTAAACTCACTAGGCTCGTCTGTTTGCAACTTCTGTATTTCTTGCATCAACCCTTCATCCTTACTCTGGAGTTTCTTAATACGCTCCAATAGTGAAGGTCTCACTACAAAACTGGCCACTAGAGCTCCACTCTCTTAAGTCTTAAGTTCCAACCTCAAACTCTTCATTGCTAAAAGTAGCTGCAAGTAAGACACTCTCAAGGAGGATACTGATGTAGACTTCCTGCTCAAGGCATCAGCTACCACATTGGCTTTTCCTGGATGATAGTCAATGATCAAATCATAGTCTTTGATTAATTCCAACCATCGTCGTTGCCTCAAATTCAACTCCTTCTGAGTGAAGAGATACTTGATGCTTTTATGGTCTGTGAAAATCCGACACTTTTCCCCAAAGAGATAATGGCTCCAGATCTTCAAGGCAAAGACTACCGCTGCTAACTCTAAGTCATGGGTAGGGTAGTTCAACTCATGTTGTTTTAGTTGCCTAGAAGCATAGGCCACCACCCTTCCTTCGACTACAAACTCTTTCCCACTTTCTGGCAAGGTAAGCACTGGAGCTGATATCAAACAATCCTTCAGCATCTGAAAGCTCTTCTCACACTCATCATTCCAAGTAAACTTCACATCTTTGCGGGTTAACCTTGACAAAGGCAAGGCAATTGAAGAAAATCCTTCCACAAATCTCCTATAATAACCCGCAAGTCCAAGAAAACTTCGAACTTCAGTCACGTTCTTCGGTCTTTCCCAATAAACAATGGTTTCCAATTTCTTTGGATCCACAAAGATACCTTCTTCTGACACCACATGTCCAAGAAAACCATCTTCATAAAGCCAAAACTCACACTTAGAAAACTTAGCAAATAATTGCTTCTCTCGAAGAGTTTGCAAAACAATCCTCAAATGCTCGACATGACCGTCATCCGAAGGTGAATAGACCAAAATGTCATCAATGAACACAATCACAAACTCGTCCAAATAAGGCCTGAACACTCTATTCATCAAGTCCATGAATGCTACAGGGGCATTGGTTAAACCAAACGGTATCACCAAAAACTCATAATGGCTGTAACGGGATCGAAACGCTGTCTTTGGAACATCCTCTGTCTTAATCTTCAACTGATGATACCCGGACCGCAAGTCAATCTTGGAGAATACTCTTGCTCCCTTCAACTGATCAAACAAATCATCTATCCTCGGCAAAGGGTACTTGTTCTTGATTATCACCCGGTTCAATTTTCTATAGTCGATACACAACCTCAAAGATCCATCTTTCTTCTTCACAAAGAGAACTGGTGCACCCCAAGGTGAAATAGTTGGACGAATGAAAGCCTTATCCACAAGGTCTTGCAATTGAGTCTTCAGCTCTCTCATCTCTGTTGGTGCCATCCAGTAAGTTGGTATAGAAATAGGAGCCGTACCAGGTAGCAGGTCTAAAGCAAACTCCATCTCCTGTCGGGTGGCAAACCAGGCAGTTCCTCAGGAAAAACATCTAGAAACTCCCTCACTACTAGCATCTCCTCTAAAGCTGGCTCCTCAACTCTAGTATTCATCACATGTGCCAAGTACACAGGACAACCCTTGCTCACCAATCTTCTAGCTTCCAAGGCTGAAATCAAACATGAAGGTAGAGTCCTTCTCACACCCTTCATCATTACTGTAGATCCCAAGGATCCAGGAAAAGTTACTTCCTTCTTGAAACAATCAATGGAAGCACGATGCCTATCCAACCAATCCATGCCAAGAATGGCATCAAAATCCTTGATCTCCAAAGGAACTAAATCTACCTCCAACACTACTCCACAAACTATAACAGGACACTCTCTAAACACCAAACTCCTGACTACCTCCTCACCCAGAGGAGTTTGAATCACCAACTCACACTCTAAGGGAGAAGGAGGGCTAACAGCATGACATGCAAACGCAGTGCTAACAAAAGAACGCTCAGATCCAGAATCAATCAAAGCATAAGCATTATGCTGAAAGATAGACAGTGTACCTGTGATCACATTAGGTCTACACTCAGCCTCTTCCTCTGTCATGGCAAAGACTCAGGTCTGAGCCCTGGTCTGGGGTAGCTGGGAACCCGGATGTGAAGTGTTGCTGGCAAATCCTGACTTGGTAAGGACTGGTGCAGATGCCACTGGCTGTGGACCTCTGGACTGACTAGGACAACCCTGAGATGGTGGTGTAGATCCACTCCGTCCTAGTGATAAGTGCCTAAATATATCATGTTTTGCGCACTTGATGTTTTTATTTTCGTTTCAGGGTTTCGAGGACCAGGTGCGCGTGATCGAACGATATTCGTGTCGTTTCGTGGAAGATTAAAGAAGAAACGAAGACTCGGAGCACCCCAGAAGCCGACACGTCGCACACGGAGCCAGCTCTCTCGGCCATGTGCGGCTACTGTGCGGCCCGCACAGTGGCCGCACACCCTGGCCAGTGAGCTGTGTGGACCAAAACCAACCCAACCCTAGTTTATTGGATTTCATGGTCATTCGTACTTAGTCTCCTCCCGGGGGAATCCTCGCCCGAGGCCTTCCCTAACTATTGGCTTCTTCGTCTCTAGCTTTACTCCGGATTGAGCTCTATTTTATTTGCACTTCTTACTTGTTTTTATTATTTTAGTATCGCTTCAACCCTGTTTCGACCGACTAGAAAGTGACTCCCAAAAGGAAGTAATAGTAGATCTCGGGCCCTTGGGAATACGACCCTCCTCGTGAGGTTTATTACTTGATGACCCGTGCTCTTGCGGCCGGGGAGTCGCGTGCTAGCTCTGTAGCTTGTCGCGCGCTCGCTCATCAAGTTTTTGGCGCCGTTGCAGGAGAGCACACCAAGAATACTAGCAAAAACTTTTGGATCATTGCTTTAGTCATTTCGCTTTCATTTGTAATTATCCATCTTTTATTGTTTTTATTTTCATCGTTTGTATATATATTCACCAATATCTCTTTTTTTTTTCTCAGGCGTCCTGTGCATGACTCATGCAAACCGCACTGGGTTTGTAGAGCCAAATGAAGAAATCGAATGCGTCATACACCAACGGTTGAAGGAAACTCAGGTGGGTTCCTCCTCAGGATCAGTTGTCGCACCTGAATCAATTCCTATTGCTATGCCGAAGAGAAAAGAACATTATCTGACTACAAGAGGCCACAGTTTACCGGGGGAGGGTTTAGTGTGCAAGCTCCGGCTGCCAGTGCCAGTAATTTTGATTTGGCCACACCAATTGGGATGATACAGAACTCCGTGCAGTTCGATGGTTTGGCCGACGAGGACCCGAATGAGCACCTATCCTGATTCCTCCAAATGTGCTCGACATTTAAAGTCAATGGCCTATCCGATGATGCATCTAGACTCCGTCTCTTCCCATTCAGTTTGCGGGGCGCCGCTAACAGGTGGCTTACCTCACTTGCCCCGGGTTCCATAAAGACATGGGAGGAGATGGTGAACTAGTTTATGGGCCGCTACTTTCCTCCGAGCAAGGCAGCAGGGTTAAGGTAAGAGATCTCGGCCTTCAGTCAAAGAGATTCTGAAACCCTCTTTGAAGCCCATGAGAGATTTAAAGATCTCTTGCGAAAATGTCCACATCATGATTTCGAGGCTTGGATGCGAGTACAGATACTGTATAATGGTTTGAGCTACCAGAATCGTCAACTCATTGATGCCACAGCCGGTGGATCCTTGAGCAGCAAATTCCCCGAGGATGCCGAAGAATTAATTGACAACATGGCACGAAACGAATCACATTGGTGTTCGAGAGCAAAAATTACTCAAGCTTGAGGAGTTCATGAAATAGACAGTAAGACCGCTCAAGATGCGAAGCTCGAAGCACTAGCGAAGCAGGTGAGCTTGCTTATGTCCGAAAGAGTCGAGCGTTCGAGCACAAGTGTCAAGCAAGTGATGAACTGTGGAACTTGTGGAGGGGGGCATGATGTGGCTTGTTACCCCATTTCGGGACCCGATGCCACCCCAGTTGAACATGTTGACTATGTAAATCAGGGGCAAAAATTTCAAGGAAACCCCTATGGTGGGACATTGATAAACGCCTAACTGTACATATTATTTATGTATGTTTGCATATTTATCGAGTATTTTTATATGTGTCGATGCCCGTTTTCGGTTTAAATTGGTTTATTTCGTGTTACAAGTACAAAAGTCACCGTGGGGAGCTCGACAACGAGATTTTAGAAGAAATCGGCAAGGAAAACACTATTTTCGAGCCTGGTATTGTAGCGGACTGCAGCAACCACTGTAGCGGCACTGTAGCAACTTACACGATTTTCGGGATTTCTCGGAAACTTTCTATCCCCGCATGCGGGGACGCATGGGAGGCCTCATAGCTCGCTGGAATGGGTTTTTAAGGACTTTTAGGGCATCATTTCTCTTGTCTTTGGCCACCATTCTCTCCACCATCATTCTCTAGGGTTTCAAGGGGTTGGAGAGGCTGATCTAGGGTACAAATCGAAGGGGAGAAGAGGAGCGCGATCAAGGAGAAGATCTAGGAGCTTGTTGGCGTGGATCCATCAAGTTCTCATCACCACCTCTAGTCTTCATCTTAGGGGAGTTTGTTATGTGCTTTAGCTTGTATCTATTGTGTTTTATACTTTCTCCTTCATTGATGTTGAACTAGACTCCCAAGGTCGCCGGGAATCCGGTGAACCTTGGGATGAACTTGCTTGTATGAATACTTGATTTACATGTATGGTATTTGTGTGGTTTATGGTTCAAGCTTGGTGCACTTTGATGTATTGGTATGCATGAGAACTCTGTGTATCGATTTCTAGGTTATACTAGGTTGCGTGACCATCGCCTTAGTATTAGACACACCAAGTTTGGAAGGGATACATGTACGAATACGCCGTGACCATCGGGTATTTGTACCCCTCCAACCATTAGGGTTGAACCTAGATGTTGTGTTTGACCTGAATTCGGGATTTCCCTAGGCGCATTGCAATCGTGTGAGGATTTGGGCGGAAGCAATTCCGTATTCCAATACTCATACCGGATTAGGGGTTATCACCGTGACCATCGGGGTGACCTATCTTTGGACATCTCTTGGCCTAACCACCTTTGCCTGTGTAATTCGAGTATCCTTCTAGCTTTAGTAGTCCCGAGGGGATCCTCGCCCGGGCACCTCGAACATTCATTATTACTTGCATCCTTAGTTTGCTTATGTGGTGAGCCTTAGTCCACTTGTTTATAGTTTTCTCTTTTATTTGTTTTCATATCTTGTTTTAAATCTATATTTGGTAGACTAGACAGTGACATCTAGAGGGTTAGTAATAGCAGCTCTTGGGACCCCAGGGAATACGACCCCCTCGCGCGTGCGGGAGGGGTATTACTTGGCGACCCGTGCGCTTGCGGATCGATTATATCAGACATACAACCCCGGGTGGAGAATTCACCCAAATTTCAATTGGGGAAATCAGGGCCAACAGAAATTTTCGCAACCACCAAGGTTTCAGGCACAGTCATCACAAGCACCTCCAACGGAAAGGAAATTCACTACTGAAGATGTCCTAGCTAAATACATGGAAATCACCGATGCAAGGTTGAACCCACTTGAAACAACAGTGAGAAACATGCAAGCTTCAATCCAGGGCATCGAAAAACACTTGGGATAGATTGCATCATCCATGGCAGAAAGAACACCGGGTAGTCTCCCTAGCAACACTGAGACTAACCCACGAGAACATGTACAAGCTATCACTTTGAGGAGTGGTAGAGAGGTTGAGGTTCGGCCGACTCCTAGGCCAACTGAAAACAAGGAAAAGAACATGGCGAGAGGCACTACCTCCGTGGGTGGGGATGAAGCTAAGGACAGCCATGACAATTCGATTGAACATCAAAACAAAGAAAAAAAATTGCCAGAGCACCAACCTAAGGTCCCCTATCCGGCAAGACTCAATAGGGACAAGAAGGACACTCAATTCAAAAAATTTTTGGAGATGATCAAGCAACTTCACATTAATCTTCCACTTGTAGAGGCCTTTGCTCAAATGCCAAAATATGCCAAGTTTATGAAGAAGTTGCTTACAAATAGGAAGAAACTTGAAGAAGCATCTACGGTGTCTCTTGGCGAGAGTTGTTCGGCGATTATCCAAAGCAAATTGCCCGAGAAAGTCAAAGACCCGGGTGGTCTAATTGTGGAGTGTCATTTTAGCCACTCGCTTGTAGAGAAAGCCCTCGCCAATTCCGGTGCAGGCATAAATGTTATGCCCTACAAGCTTTTCTTAAAACTAGGCCTTCAAGACTTAGAGCCGACACGGATCACCATATAACTTGCGGACCGGACTGTTAGACGCCCACGTGGCATTGTGAGCGATGTGATTGTGAAAGTTGGTGGTCTAGTTTTTCCGGCTGATTTTGTAATCCTTGATGTTGATGATGCTGCTGAGGTCCCCATCATACTTGGCCGACCTTTCCTTGCCACATCCCGTGCCCTACTAGATATCCAAGATGGAAAAATGACCTTGTGAGCCGGAAATGAGGAAGCCATTTTTAAAATTCCCGAGGCAATGAAACACCCCAAGGAGCTTGATGACACTTCCTATGCACTAGATGATACAGAACTACAAGTTGAAGATTGTGAGCATGAAGTCCTTATGATGAACCCCCTTGATGAATTATTACAAGATGTTGATATTGAGGAGGAGAAAGCACCAAAGAAGGCACAAGAAGATCCTCCTCATACATATCCGGACAAGGCACAAGGGAGAAGCAAAGGAGAACGATAATGGAAGCGAGCATGGAAAAAGGTGACTCCTAAGGTTAGCAAAGCAAGCAAGAACTCTCGTGAAAAGGGACACATGGCATGCTTCGTCGACCTAGGTATGCACAATGTTGATTCTCTCCTTTCCTTGAATTTGCCGGCGGGGTCATCATTTGCATCCATGGGAAATTCAGGTAAAATCTCTGCCTTTGAACCACCTTGATGATGAGAAACTTGAACGTCAGGCTCATGACGCTAAACAAGCGCTTGTGAGAGGTAACCAATGATTTCTTTTTGTTACAATTCCGTACTTTTTCGTTTTCATAGTTTTGTTATGCATGAATTAGGTTTGGATTGTGAGCTCTCCTCTTCATTCGTTCGTGGTAGGCTTTATTGTGTATGTCGTTGTTTCCTTCCCATCTCGGTGAAATCCTGTTTGTTTTGTGTTTTTCAGCATGTATCAATTGTCGAGATGAGTTTCGTCACGTTTATAATGTCGAAGACTAGTTTTGGTTGGGAGAAACTGATTTCTGTGCGTTTTGTAGGCTCTGTGCGGCCATTGTGCGGGCCGCACAGAGGCCGCACACCCTTGCCAAAAGGGTGTGTGGGCTGGTGTGCGGCCCACACACCAGCTGCACGCCTCAGCTAGAGGAGCATGCGGCCTGGTGTGCGGCCCACACACCAGGCCGCACACGCTTGGCATAAGGCCGTGCGGGCTGGTGTGCGGCCTGCACACCACCCGCACACTGGCCCCAGTTTTGCTGCAGAAATGCTTTTCTTTCAGGCTTTTCTCCACCTTTTGACACTCGGTTTGATCTTATCACCTCCCTCGCATCGTTTTCAACGTTAAAAACATTTTCAACACTCAATTTCTTTCCGTACCTTGGAGGTGATTTCTTGGTTTTTAGTGTCTTGCCCGAATTGGATCGTGGGGGGGTTTGCGACGATTCTCGATTTTGATCGCGATCACGTGGTTTCCGCTTCACTCATTTTTCTAAACTCGTGTTCGCCCATTTCGGCATGTTGCCATTGCTTGATCTTTATTCTTGGAGATATAGGTTAACTTTCCGATCAAGCCCCTTGGAGGAGACACAGAAGACCTTGAGTGGTTCCATCAGTCCTTTCACTCCGAGAGCTCACTTTCACTTTCCCTTTTTGTTTCTTGATAAGTTCTTGTGTTGTAGTAACGCGAAGCGTTATTATCTTACAAATGAACATACTTTTATCAGATTTTATCACTAAATAGTGTGCATTTGTGTATTCTTGAGCATTGTAGGTTTCGTGGAGCTAAGTTGGAAAAGAAGAACGAAGTTAGGTCGTGTTCGCCGTTGTTGGGAGGTTTTCAGACCAAGCAAGGAACAAGGCACGAGGTTAGACTTGTGAGTGTGTGCCAACCTCCTTTGGAGGGGCACAAAGGCAGTCACATTCACAACAAGTCTAATTCGTGTAGCTTAGGAAAACTTCACCAAGAAGGAGACTCGAAGCAATAGGCACGATCTACCATTGATTGTGTGCCCAATTCAATGGCCTCGATGAAGAAACAACATATTCGGGAGCATTTCGGAGAGTACTGTAGCTACACTGTAGCGAATCACTGTAGCAAGTTACTGTGCACTTCTGCCGAAGAATCAAGGTACCAGAGAATTCACACGGGCGTGTGGAATTAACACACGGCCGTGTGAACTAATTTTCCACCAAACCAGAGACGTCACACGGGCGTGTGGAATTAACACACGGCCGTGTGGATTGATTTTCCAGCAAGCCAGAAACTTCATATGGGCGTGTGGAATTAACACACGGCCGTGTGAAGTAATTTTCAGGAAAGGCAGAAACTTCACACGGGCGTGTGGAAATTCCACACGGCCGTGTGAATTCCCGATAACTTCAAATTTAAAGCCGCACTCAGCCTATTTAAAGCCGATTTGGAGACTTTTTGAAGAATCTCTTGACCTATCTTTCTCCCTAACTTCTGGAGAGGGCGGCTAGGGTTTCGGAGAGGACTTTGTGGAGGATTGGAGCGCGTCATCGGCATCGTCACCGACGTTCGACGGCCACACAAGACCACGGCCACACCATACGCGAGGGGGTTTTCATTGATGTCTTTATTTTGTTCTTTCTTTCATAAATTGATGAACATGTATAGCTCCATGAGGAGCTAAACCCCTCGTGGGTATTCGGACTTGTAAAACTCTAGGATAATTATGTTTCTTTGACATTGTTATTATGCTTTTCCATTAATTGATGAATAAATTCGAGTTTCAATTTTAGATTTCTTGTGCTATTATTTTCTCTTAGCCGTGACACTAAGGATTGAGAACAATCTAGGTTATCCTTTGGAGGTGTGACAACTCCTATAGGATTAGACTACTTAAAATTGAAGAGGGTTGAGAGGGAGAGTTGTGAGGTAGCACCGTACCCCTTTCCCTTCCGTTGTGATTTATCCCTACCTCCGATTCCTTGAGTCATTAGAGGTCGAAACAGAGTGAAGTGCTATGTAGACAAACTCCCCCAAGGTTTTGGGGTGACGTGAATCCTACGCACTGGGGCTTAATTTAGACAATGGTTCTTCCTCCTGGACCAAAGGGTTAGAACTATCATACATAGGAACAGGTTTTATCACTAGGAGTCCCTAGAGCTTAAAGCAATCCCACGTAGTGTTAGGCTTAGGTAGAAATACTCCCCTGGGGCTTAGTTGAGCAATCAACAGAGTGAACGGTTGACGTGAATCCTATTGCCGGGACATAGTGTTGGGGTTAGCCACGATTGACCTTAGATTTGGGACCGTGTGTTTCAGGATTTTCCTCGACTCAATTAACATCAATGGGAAGGTATAATAGCATAGTCTTGCACTAGAAGCATAAGTCCTAGAGGTAACTTGTCCGGATACCCTATTTTCACTTATTACTAGTCTCTCTCTTTTTACTCGTTGCTTGCACTTTTCTCTCTTTCATCTTTCGATTTATTTGCTTTGAATCTACTCTAGTTCCCATAAATTCACTCATCACTCCGATCATTGTTTCTTTTCGTACATCACACGACTCAATAGCAACTTCTCGTATTTTAAATCCCTATTCCCTGTGGATTCGACTACCCACTCACCGGGGTAACTTTTATTACTTCGATAAGGCCGTGCAATTGCGGTACGCACGCAAAAAGGTCGTGTCATTTCTTTTCTTTATTTTTGTATGGTTGATGGATGCTTGACTCGACGTCTTTTCTCCTTGTAGGTAGAACAAGACGCCCATTTTTCCTTCCTCTCCACCTTGTATGTTACCATGGTGTTGGCCACCCCGAGCTCGTACCCTGCAAGTTTCCTTACTAAATTCTCGGGGAAGTTCACGAAACCATCCTTCTTATTTTCATTGCACTAATTTTTTCTGTACTACTTTAAGTGGGGGGTGGGTATGCATGTCTTAGTTTCATTATTTATTTCGTGAACTTGTATGAAACTTTTTGAAAATTTTTGAATTGTTGCATGATTGTAAAACCTAGGATGGCTTATCTAATTGTGATTGTATTATAGCTCGAAACCGTGATAAATGCTAAGCTTCTTATGACCCTGCACACTTGAGATTTTTGTGTCATTCTAGGCATTTTTTCGCACTTTTCCCTTAGGTAGAACCCTGGACACCTAGGCGAGGGACCATAGCACCTTCGTGATCCTCTTAGTTGCTAACCGATACTAGTGGTTTCGAGCCTTAATGTGTTAGAACGTCTTCTAATAGTGCTCTAAGGACCTTCTTCTTGTTCCCTTTTGCAATACGGTCGAAAAAAAAAACAAAAAAAAAAAAGGGAAAGTTGAATAAAAGCGTGGACAGTGCTCCTCTGCCTTAATGGCGAAGTAACCTGGGGTTCCGGCTCCTAACCAGAGTGTTCCTCTCGCCAAAAGCTATAATGACATGAGCATGTCTACATGAATGTACAAAGCTCCAGGTAATATGGATTTGCAGTTCATGTTAGTCCCGGAAAAGAAAAAGAAAAAGTTAAGCAATTGTGTACAGAAAAATAAAATTCGACCGGTACTTGTGCGAAAATAAGAGGAAGGATCCTTAGGACTCTACTAGAAGTATTTCTACCACCTCAAGGCCATATTCCACTAAGTGGCTTGAATTGCTTCAAGAAGTGGTCCTCGGGGTCCTGTCTACCTCGTTTGGACTACAGGGCTTCGAATTAAGGGATTTGCACACACACAGCACAACACGGCCAATGAATGCGTGAATGATCTCAAGTGGTCTTTGCTTAGTATTTTGAGTTTCATTTTGGCTATGATATTTTCTTCTCTTGCCTGAGGTTGTGTATTTAGTCACTTATCAGTATCCCTGGTTTTCCTGTCCGTTTGCTTGGGGACAAGCAAATGCTTAAGTGGGGGGTATTTGATAAGTGCCTAAATATATCATGTTTTAGAGATGATGTTCTTGTACTTTCATGCAACTTATTTGTATTTTTATGACATTTTGCGCACTTGATGTTTTTATTTTCGTTTCAGGGTTTCGAGGATCAGGTGCGCGTGATCGAACCATATTCGTGTCGTTTTAGGGAAGATTAAAGAAGAAATGAAGACTCGGAGCACCCCGGAAGCCGACACGTCGCACACGGAGCCAGCACTCTCGGCCATGTGCGGCCACTGTGTGGCCCGCACACCAGGCCGCACAGAGTGGCTAGAAGACCGTGTGGGCACACGTGGGCCCACACATAGCCCGCACGGTCTCGGGATTATATAGGGGTTCTTTAGTTTTTGTGAAAGGAGCATGTTCTCTATCCGGCCTCCACTCCACCACACACCATTCTCATCCTCTTTGTAGGGATTTGGAGGGATTTTTGGGCAGATTTGAAGGAGAGAAGAAGGGGAAGACGTGGAGAAGCTTCATCGGGCTCGCCAGCGTGGATCCAACGAGCTACACCATCAACCCTAGTCGACATCTTTGAGGGAGTTTTTCTTGTTTTCATTTGATGGATTCTTTATATTGTTTTGAATGAATGTGTTGGTTTGGTTGTTTGGTTTTAATTCATCATCTTGTTGTTCATTCTAGCGCGTTTAGGGTTAATTTAGCCGAAAGTGTACATTAGATTGACCCTAATCAAGACTCCTTGTTCTCATTGACATCGTAGGTTTATTTTCTGGATAGAGAAATCCGTACTGGATTAGGGCTACACTACGGAGGTTCCGGGGTGGTCGATATCCGAGTCTAGCAGACCAAAACCAACCCAACCCTAGTTTATTGGATTTCATGGTCATTCGTACTTAGTCTCCTCCCGGGGGAATCCTCGCCCGAGGCCTTCCCTAACTATTGGCTTCTTCGTCTCTAGCTTTACTCCGGATTGAGCTCTATTTTATTTGCACTTCTTACTTGTTTTTATTATTTTAGTATCGCTTCAACCCTGTTTCGATCGACTAGAAAGTGACTCCCAAAAGTAAGTAATAGTAGATCTCAGGCCCTTAGGAATACGACCCTCCTCGTGAGGTTTATTACTTGACGACCCATGCACTTGCAGCCGGGGAGTCGCGTGCTAGCTCTGTAGCTAGTCGCGCGCTCGCTCATCACCTAGTTCTGGACAAGCTGATCTCAAATATCCAGTCTGACCACACTAGAAGCACTTGCGAGGAGCTAAGCACTGTCCCTTGTGTGACTTTCCACAGTTCTGTCACTTGTTGCTAGCTTCTGGGTCTCTGACACTTGGAGCACTGTCAGCACGTGAGAATCTCTGCTGATCCCCACTGTGGGATGGTGGAGGTCTAGAAAGACCTGAAATAGAGGTTCCCTTAGAAGAACCCTTACTCTTGCTCTTCTTGGATGGTTGTCCCATCTCCAAGTTTCTCCTCTTAGCAATTATCTCTCGAACTCTCTTGCTTTTCTAACAAGTTGCTCTGCTCTCAAAGCTAATTGTACCATCTCCTTGAAGCTTTGCTTGCTGGTGACTATCATTCTTTCTCTGATGCCCAAGTTCAAGCCAACTTCAAACTTAGAGCAAAGGACTTCTTCTGTAGGTGCCAACTCAGGAACAAAAGTAGCCAAGTCCTTTAACTCTGTCTCACACTCTGTAACTGTCTTGTTCCCCTGAACCAATCTCATAAGCTCATGCCTCTTCTGATCACGATGAAATCGAGTGTAGTACTCTTCATCAAACTCATAAAAAAATTCTGACCAAGTGACTTTCCCAAATGACCTACTCTTCAAACTTTCGCACCAAATCCTAGCTCTGCCCTCTAGCAGTCACCCTCTTGATCCACTTCTTAGCAATCATGGCATTACTGGTGCCATCAAAAGATCCACATCCAAGCTGTCGGGCTTCCTTCAAATGCTTGGACAAAGCTAGAGTCTAACTGGATCCACTGGTCTCTATTGGTGCATGCTAGTGCTGGGGCTAGGGGTGTCTGAGTCTGTCCCCCAAAATTCCTCCAATAGTCTAGGAAGTCCTAATACTCCGGATAGGTAGGTTGCCTTCCCTTGGTAACCCAATGAGCCCTGAAGGCTACCAGTGCCTCTGGAGTTGGAACAGATCCAGCCACTGGAGCAGCTCCCTGAACCTCAAGGGCATGCACTGAAGCAGCCACTGCAGGATCATGCCCCAAACTGGCATCCTGCCTAGGTGGTGACGGAGAGGAGGACGGGGATGGCTCTCCTCACCTCCCACCCCTCTGCTCTCTCGGTGTAGCAACAGCAGGGGGAGTAGCTCTCCCACGGCAAGTGCGTGAACACTATGCTGGCATTCTACTGAAAGAAAACACAAGACAATCTTCAGAAACAATTCCTACATGCAACAATGCTATATGCAAACTCTACTGGGATCCACAAGGAACAAGAACAAGGAATCACACTCCCGACCCAACTCAAGGAACTGACAATGGAACTGGATTAAACTGTCAAACACAAGCTTAAATCTAAACCTGGGCGCTCTGATACCACTAAAGTATGTCACGCCCCGACTCGCAGGTCATACGCACGACAAACCGCCACGACAACCCAGGGGAGATCCAACACTGCCTCAACCCTAGGTGGCCGTAAGGCCAACCTGTTCCCTGTACAATACATCTATAATCACAATGCATAACTCAACAACAATTACTTATATTACTCATACAAGGTATCACACACTGATACTCATGACAAGAAGTACATAAGGAATATAATAACAACCACTCCAAATGGAGGATACACTCCTCAACAAAACAAAGACTAGACTGGGACACAAAGTGTTACGAGTATTGAAAAACATGATGGGTTCAATAATACATAGTGGATCCCAATTAGTACATGCCAGGACAATAGATAACATACACAACCCAAAATTGGAAGACTGTGATGACTCTAGCCAAGCACTTCACAACTTCACCCCTATGCTATACTATCACCTGGAAGGAAGAAAGAGGGGGTGAGTAACTAGGTTACTCAGTGAGGGTTTAGTCACAGGACTAAAGCTCAAGCATGATCAAATAGAGATAAACATCGTAAAAATATTTCAATATGTAACAAGAATGAAGAAAATACTTTGAGTAATAGTTATCACATAAGAACATAGCTTTTTCATTGAAATACAAATAGAAGTTCCTTGAAATCATCAAGAAAACACATACTATCCTGGACCTAGCATTAGCACAATACTTATTGATAGTATCAAATATCAAGATTCTTAGAAACAAGTAATTCAACATTCGCAAATAAACAATAATGTCCAGAATGGCCTAAAAACCCTCCGTCGCTAACCATGGCCTTGGTTAGGTCTGGAGCTACCAAGATGCGCATATCTTGGCATTGGCCGTTGGAAAGTTCATGTGGTGACTCTGAACAACCCAACTATATCCATGTCAGGAATCTAAGCTCCCACCTGACATGGCATAACCATTTTTGATAGTATTCCACACCACCTCTATATAGGTCGGCCAGTGGAAACCATCCACTTCTTACTGCATCAAGTTCGGGAGCACGGCTTCCATGTCACCAACAAAGAATTTAAACAATAACTCAGCACGTATGCTCAATATATATACATCATGGTAACATAATTTTCAATAAGAGACAATAAGTGTTCACAATGGAAATTCTCACCCCAAGGGCGATCAATTGATCAAAACATTATTCTCACCCCAAGGGCGATCAATTGATCAAAACATTAATAATGAAACCATTTTCATCAAAAGTATCATATAAAGGTATCTTTTGAAGATATACATCAAACATTGTCTTAACACAATGAAAATCAACTTGGTTTCACATGCCATTTGGTCATCAAAATGGGAACATCAATCTCTTGAAAACACATATCTTGAAACATATATATATATATATTGAAAATATAGAGTTTCAAATCATAAGCAACATATATATATATTGCAAGAATTCACAAGATAAGCCAATTTCATAAATCATCATGATTCAAATCTTTAGTTAAAGCTTTCAAAGAAATTTAGCAATAAGGAATTCATCATTCAAACAAACAAGCTCCCACTTGAATCCACAACAAAAGATCAACCCTCATAAGATTAGCCATCAAAGAGGAAGAAAAGGAGAAAGAAAAGAAGAAAGAATCAAGCTCCCACTTGAATAAGATCAACCCTCAAAAGATTAGCCATCAAAGAGGAAGAAAAGGAGAAAGAATCAACCCTCAATAAGATTAACCATCAAAGAGGAAGAAAAGGAGAAAGAATCATGCTCCCACTTGAATCCACAACAAAACCCTAGCTATACTCATACAAAGAACAAGGAAGAACAAGCAAGGAAGAGGGCTTACCTTGAGTCAAAGGATGATCACTCTTAAGAATCCAAGAACAAGCCCACGTTGATGAGCGAGCGCGCGACTAGCTACAGAGCTAGCACGCGACTCCCCGGCCGCAAGTGCACGGGTCGTCAAGTAATAAACCTCACGAGGAGGGTCGTATTCCCAAGGGCCCGAGATCTACTATTACTTCCTTTTGGGAGTCACTTTCTAGTCGATCGAAACAGGGTTGAAGCAATATTAAAATAATAAAAGCAAGTAAAGGAATGCAAATAAGATAAAACTCAATCCGGAATAAAATAGAGATGAAGAATCCAATAATTATGGAAGGCCTCGGGCGAGGATTCCCCCGGGAGGAGACTAAATACGAATGACCAAGATAATTATAAAACTAGGGTTAGCTTGGTTTCGGTCCGCTAGACTCGGATGTCGACTACCCCGGAACCTCCGTAGTGTAGCCCTAATCCAGTACGGGTTTCTCTATCCAGAAAATACCCCTACGATGTCAATGAGAACAAGGAGTCTTGATTAGGGTTAATCTAATGCACGCTCTCGGCTAAATTAACCCTAATCGCGCGGGAGGCTATTAACACCCGGAACCTCCGGTGTATTAATACATGTTACCCTCTTTAACTCATCAAAGGACCTAATACAAGCTAGCATCCCGCCAAACAAGTATCATTCAAAATCAATTCTACGGAATCCATCCATTGTAGAATGAACAACATGATGATGAATTAAAACCAAACAATCAAACTAACACATTCATTTAAAGCAAAATATAGGTCATTCATACAAAGTCTCCTCCCAAGGTTCACCGGGAGCCCGGCGGCCTTGGGAGGTTTAGTTCAACATCACAAAACTAAGGAGCTCATCATACAACAATTCCATCCAATAAAAACAAGAAAAACCCCCTTGAAGATGTTGACTAGGGTTGATGGCGTAGCTCGTCGGATCCGTGCCGGCGAGCCCTATGAAGCTTCTTAACGTCTTCCCCTTCTTCTCTCCTTCGAATCTAGCCGAAAATCATTCCAAAATCCCTCAAGAAATGGTGAAATGAAGTCTAGGACAAGTGGAGGCCGGATGAGAAAAAAAGCTCCCCCAAAACTCTTCAGAACAAGCATATATAGCCCGAAGGTGTGCGGGCACTGTGCGGGCCGCACAGTGCCCGCACAGCCTTCTGGCTGTGTTGTGCGGCCAGTGTGCGGGCCGCACACTGGCCGCACACTTCTCTGTCCCTCTTGTGCGGTCACTGTGCGGCCGCACAGTGGTCGCACACCCTTCTGGCCAGGGTGTGCGGCCACTGCGCAGCCCGCACAGTGGCCGCACACGGCCGAGAAAAATGTGCCCGTGTGCGGCGCGTCGGCTTCCAGGGTGCTCCAACTCTTCGTTCCTTCTTCAATCATCCCCGGAATGACACGAATATGGTCAAAACTTGCGCACTTGGTCCTTGAAACCCTGAAATGAAAAATAAAACATCAAGTGCGCAAAAACTCATCGAAAATACACATAAGTTGCATGAATGTACAAGAACATCATAGCTATAACATGATGTATTTAGGCACTTATCAAATACCCCCTACTTAAGCATTTGCTTGTCCCCAAGCAAACGGACATGGAAAACCAGGGATACTGATAAGTGACTAAATACACAACCTCGGGCAAGAGATGAAAGTATCCTAGCCAAAGCGAAACTCAAAATACTAAGCAAAGACCACTTGAGATCATTCACGCATTCATTGGCCGTGTCGTGTTGTGTGTGTGCAAATCCCCTAGTTCGAAGCCCTGTAGTCCAAACAAGGTAGACAGGACCCCGAGGACCACTTCTTGAAGCAATTCATGCCACCAAGTGGAATACGGCCTTGAGGTGGTAGAAATACTTCTAGTAGAGTCGTAAGGATCCTTCCTCTTATTTTCGAACAATAACCAGTCGAAATTTATTTTTCTGTACGCAATATGTTTATCTTTTTCTTTTCCGGGACTAACATGAACTGCAAATCCACATTACCTGGAGCTTTGCACATTCATGTAAACGCGCTCATGTCCTTATAGCTTTTGGCGAGAGGAACACTCTGGTTAGGAGCCAGAACCCCAGGTTACTTCGCTATTAGGACAGAGGAGCACTGTCCACGTTTTTATTCACTTTGCTTTTTTTTTTTTTTTTTTCGACCGTATTGCAAAAAAAAGAACAAGAAGAAGGTCCTTAAAACCCTATTAGAAGGTATTCTAACACGTCAAGGCGCGAAACCACTAGTATGGGTTAGCAACTAAGAGGGTCACGAAAGTGCTGTGGTTCCTCGCCTAGATGTCCAGGGTTCTACCTAAGGGAATAGTGCGAGAATTGCCTAGAATGACATGAAAATCTCAAGTGTGCAGGGTCATAAAAAGCTTAGCATTTATCATGATTTCGAGCTATAATACAATCACAATTAAGTACGCCATCCTAGGTTTACAATCATGCAACAAGTCAAGAATTATCAAAAATTTTCATACAAGTTCACGAAACAAGTAACGAAGATCAGACATGCATAGCCACCCCCCACTTAAAGCAGTACATTGCCCTCAATGTACATTGATCAGCAGTACAGAAAAATTTATGCATGGAAAATAAAGAGGGTGGTGTCATGAACTTCCCCGAGAAATTGGTAATGAGCTTTGCAAGGCACGAGCTCGGGGTGACCATCACCATGGCTACAAGCGAAGTGGAGAGGAAGAAAAATGGACGTCTTGTTCTTCCTACAAGGAGAAAAGACGTCGAGTCAAGCATCCATCAACCACACAGAGATTGAAGACAAGAAACACGGTTTACAAGAGCAAACAAGAGTTTTTAAGCGATAGAATAAAACAACACTCAACAAACTAAGTTGTAAGGATAAGCCTTAGACAACTAGATTAATACAACAAACGCAAGCACACAAGAGACAACAATAAAAAGAACAGAAACGGAAATAGCAATAAAAAGAACAGGAACAGAGGAAAGCCTGGGAGCCTCAATCCCAGTCATCCCAGTCATCAGTAGAAGCTGGTGGTGCAGAAAATGGTGGAGAGTGGGGTTGATGCTGCAGGAGGGCCAGGATGTCCTGTTGGCCCTGAAGAAGGTTAAGTTGCCCCTGGATGATCCGAGAAATATCTTCTCCCTGACGCCGCTGTATGTCTCGCAAATCTTGTATATCACGCTGTAACTCTGCAGGGGAAACGGTGCGAGTGGAACTCGATTGAGCTTGGTCACCCTGAGGAATATCCGGTGTACTCTGGTTGTCGTCGGAATTGAGGAGGCTCTCATGAGAAACGACATAATAGGATGATCCTCGGCGCTTGATAATACCAATCGCGAGTAAGGTTTGAATCCCCAATGCAATCGTTCCCCCAACCCTCTTCATTGAACGAATACGGCCAAGAACCTGCATGCCCCTCACAAGGCGTGTGATATATGGTCCGGCGAAGATGACCCCGATCGGGGGGTGTTGATTATGTCGGGCAATGCATTCTGCTAGCACACACGCCAAATTGATGGGATAACGGTTAATCATACTGTATAGAATGAGCAGGTCCATGCGAGATACTACCCCAGTGCTGTCGGCGCGCCCGGTGATAGATCGGCTCATCAATGCGTGTACATAACGGTGGGCGGGACTACGAAGGAGTGACGCTTTCTTGGAATCTTGACCGGCAGCAAGGGTAATAGAACGCCAAAAGTGCCTTGGCTCGACATGCGGGGGAAAATCAAGTGGTAAGATGGGGTAGTCCATACTTTTCAGAAACTCCCAGTCATAAATGCCCAAGTGGTTGGCAAAGTCACGGAGACTAATGGATTTATGTTCACCATGGACTTGGAATGAAATTCCTCCTGGGCGATGAAGACGGGCATAGGTCTTGTTAAATTCAAAGGTGCTCAGAACTTCGAGGGTGAGCTCGCGATAAACAGGTTCGTTGATATCAAAAACGGAGAGCCACTGATCAAACCCAACTAATTGCCGAACATCATCGGCCAAACCCAATTGTTCAAGTAGTTCCCAATCAATTATTCGGGTTTGGCCGAATGGCTTTGTGCTAAGTGAATCGTAGCGTTCTTGGAATACATTGTCATTGAATTGGATCTCGGATGAAGAGCTAGCTCGGGCCAATGCGCGCTTGTTAGAAGCCTTCGGTGCCATATCTATAATCACACAATTTAGATAAAATCAAATCTCATCCCATAATAGCAAGTGCGACAAGATAGGTATGACACAAGAATTAATTTTATCATGATACATTAACAATATGGAAAGATAAGAAAGGAGATTACAAAATCAAACAAAGGCAACAAGGGTGAGTACAATAGTTTACTAGCATGAAAACAAGGCATGTGAGATCAAAATAGAGGATGGAAACAAAGATTTCTTAAAAGCAAGCATAACATCCTAAATTCACCATAGAAATTTGTACAATTGTGAACAACTTTGAAACAACACCATGAGGAGACATTCCACTCAAGACAACAATGAGCTACAAAAATTAAACCCAAAAAGGGAAATCAAACTCTCCAAGATTAAACACTCACAAATAAATGTAACAAATACCACAATGAAGTAGCAAGATCTCCAAGATCTCAAGAAAAAGAAGTAAGATAAAACAAACCTTAAGGGCAAGGGAGAACAAGCAAGATGAGGTTGAAGAGCTAGTGAGGACGAGGACGAGCTTGGAAGAAGAAGAGGGAAATCAGGGAGCTAGTTTTGGAGATGGTCGGCCAAGGTGATGGAGGTGAGTCTTGGAGAAATTCAGTGCTTAAGAGTCAAAGATGGAGAATAGGGGCTGAAAAGAAGTCTTTGAAAGGGATAAGACTAAAGAGGACACTAAGCAAGGCAAGATGGTGGACAAGTGGCAAGAATCAGCCACTTGTCACTCGTTGGTGTGCGGGGGGCACACCAACCGCATATGATGTGTGCGGTTGGTGCGCGGCCCGCACACCCACCGCACAAGGATCTGTCTCAAGTGTGCGGCTGGTGTGCGGGCCGCACACCAGCCGCATGGGCTTCTGTCTCAAGTGTGCGGCTGGTGTGCGGGCCGCACACCAGCCGCATGGGCTTCTGTCTGTGTCATGCGGCCACTGTGCGGGCCGCACAGTGGCCGCACAAGGCTTCAGGAAATTGGAAATTTTCACCCCTTTGGAATGCAAACAAGGATACAACAATTGCACCGACAAGATAAAATACGAGGGAGAGGAGGATTAAACTCGAGATTCTAACAAACACACAAAAACAACAAAGAAAACAAGAATACGAACAAAAAGAAAACAAAGGCTTGGGCTACCTCCCAAGAGTGCTCCTTTAGCGTCGCGAGCACGAAGCATGAGTGTCCCGAATTAATGAGGTTCAAAGGGAAAGATTTTACCTGACGGATCGGGCAAAAATGAGCTCTTACCGAAATATAGCTTGAGGCGATGCCCGTTTACCTTGAACCGACCTTTCTCCGGGTGGTTGATTTCGACTACTCCCTGAGGTGAGACACTCATGACCGTGTACGGTCCTGTCCATCGCGATTTGAGCTTCCCTGGAAACAGGCGAAGTCGGGCATTGTATAGCAACACTTGATCCCCTTCCTCCAACTTCTTGCCCTGTTTTATATTTTTGTCGTGGAATCGCTTCACTTTTTCTTTGTATAATCTTGAATTCTCGTAGGACAGAACCCTCCATTCCTCAAGTTCATTCAGTTGCATCTTCCTTTTCTCCCCAACCAAGTTGAAATCAAAATTCAGAAATTTGGTGGCCCAATATGCTTTGTGTTCCAGCTCAACAGGGAGATGGCAAGCCTTGCCATAAACTAGGCGATACGGACTGCTCCCCGTAGGTGTTTTATATGCTGTACGGTAGGCCCAAAGTGCATCATCCAGATGGTCTGCCCAGTCCTTGCGATGATGAGCAACAGTTTTTTCCAAAATTCGCTTGAGTTCGCGGTTGGAAACTTCGACTTGACCACTAGTTTGTGGATGATAAGCGGTAGATGTATAATGGGAGACACCGTATCTTTTCAAGATCTTCGCAAACTGGGAATTACAAAAGTGTGCTCCTCGGTCACTGATAATTGTTCGCGGCGCCCCAAACCTCGAGAACAACCTCTTCAAGAATTGCACAACAACACGGGCATCATTAGACGGCAACGATTGAGCTTCCACCCAGCGGGATGCGTAATCCACAGCAACTAGAATAAACTTGTGCCCCCGGGAGTTTGGAAAGGGACCCATGAAATCGATCCCCCACACATCAAAAACCTCACAAACTTGGATAGCATTCTGAGGCATTTCGTCCCGGCGCGAAATGTTCCCTGCTCTTTGGCATCGATCGCAGCATTGAATATGGCTTTGTGCGTCTAGAAAAATAGTGGGCCAAAAGAATCCAGCGTCAAGAATTTTTTTAGCTGTTCGATTGGTGCTGTAATGCCCCCCGGTTGGGCCTTCATGGCAATGTTTGATAATGTGCACTCCTTCTTGTCGAGATACGCACCGCCTAACCACCTGATCGGCACAGACGCGGAACAAGTAAGGTTCCTCCCAAATATAATGCTTCAGATCAGTGAAAAATTTCTTCCTTTGTTGGTAACTAAACCACTTTGGGAGAATGCCCGCTGCCAGATAATTAGCAATGTCTGCGAACCAGGGTTGATCTTCTTCCTGAGTCACCTGAACACGAAACAGTTGTTCTTCCGGAAAGGAGTCATTGATCTCACCATCTATGGTAGATGATGAGTAGTTGTTCTCAAGTCGAGACAAATGATCAGCAGCTAAATTTTCAGCACCGCTTTTGTCCTTGATTTCCAAATCGAATTCCTGCAGCAGGAGCACCCAACGGATCAGACGCGGCTTAGCATCAGTCTTACTCAGGAGATATCGAAGTGCAGAATGATCAGTGTAAACCACAACTTTGGAAAGCACCAAATAAGGCCTGAACTTGTCGAAAGCAAAGACCACCGCAAGGAGTTCTTTTTCAGTGGTAGTATAATTTTCTTGAGCCCCCGTGAGAGTTTTGCTTGCATAATAAATAGGATGGAAATGTTTGTCTTTCCTTTGCCCCAGAACTGCTTCCACTGCAAAATCGCTAGCGTCACACATTAATTCGAATGGTAGCTCCCAGTTTGGTGCGATGAGGATAGGTGCCCGGATAAGTTGATTCTTTAGTGTAGTGAAGGCAGTCAAACACTCCGGGGTGAAATTGAACGGCACATCCTTCTCAAGGAGCTTAGTCAACGGTTTTGCAATCTTAGAAAAATCTCTTATAAATCTCCTGTAAAACCCGGCATGCCCCAGAAAGCTTCTAATTGCCTTGACACATGTTGGAGGAGGGAGCTTCTCAATGGCAGAGATTTTTGCCTTGTCTACTTCAATGCCATCACCTGAAATTTTATGTCCCAGAACTATACCCTCCTTTACCATGAAGTGGCATTTTTCCCAGCTCAGCACCAAGTTGGTTTCCTCACATCGTTCCAGAACACGCTCCAAGTTTTTCAAACACAAGTCAAATGAGCTCCCATACACTGAGAAGTCATCCATGAACACTTCCATCGTGTTTTCAACCATGTCCTCGAAGATAGCAAGCATGCATCTCTGAAATGTGGCAGGGGCATTGCACAACCCGAAAGGCATTCTGCGGTAAGCAAATGTACCATAAGGGCAGGTGAAGGTGGTTTTCTCTTGGTCTTCAGGGGCTATGGGAATTTGAAAGTACCCGGAAAAACCATCAAGAAAGCAATAGTATTCGTGTCCGGCCAACCTTTCAAGCATCTGATCAATGAACGGAAGAGGGAAATGATCTTTGCGAGTGGCGTCATTGAGCTTTCTATAATCAATACAGACTCTCCAACCAGTGACCTGCCTAGTAGGGATAAGCTCATTCTTCTCGTTAGTCACTACTGTCATGCCCCCTTTCTTTGGTACCACCTGGGTGGGACTGACCCAAGCACTATCAGAGATTGGGTAGATTATGCCGGCGTCTAGCAGTTTGATCACTTCAGCTTTTACCACTTCTTTCATATTCGGGTTTAACCTCCGTTGCGGGAGGGCCGACGGCTTGTGGTTGTCTTCCATTAGAATTTTATGAGTGCAGAAAGATGGATTTATTCCCCGGATATCTGAAATCTTCCACGCCAACGCCCGCTTGTGCCTCTTTAACACCTTTAAGAGTTCATTCTTGTGCTCTGTTGACAGGCTAGAGGAAATTATCACTGGTAGCTTAAGATTTCCATCAAGAAATGCGTATTCAAGGTGTGGGGGTAATTCCTTCAACTCCAATTCTGGTGGTTCATCGACGGATGGCTTTAGTCTGTTCATGTTATCACGTTGTATTCTCTCAAATTCTTCCATCTCATCATCAATAGAGTTGTCAGATTCAGATTCATCTTGCACCTCGCACACAGACTGCTTAGGAGGCAAAAAAGTGGTAAACTCGTGAACTGTGGTCGGCTGCCGGTTGTGAGCTCCGTTCTGAACAGAATTTACATACTCGGCTCCACTCATGAATCGCGAAAAAAATTCGTTGTTGCTGAGAGTACAATCATCCTGATCCGTAGTCTTCAAATTAGAGCCTTCATTATGAACCAGAAACTGCCTTTTCCATTGATCCAAGTAGTGAGAAGTGGGTTCACTCAAGTATTGATCCATCGATGTGAAGGTTTAAAATGGGGTACCTGGAAATGCACAAGAGACCACGAGAGAGATATTAGTGAATATATAAAAAATGACGAAAACAAAAAAAAAATAAAAGATGGGTAATTACAAATGAAAGCGAAATGACTAGAGCAATGATCCAAAAGTTTTCCTAGTATTCTCGGATGTTCCCCGGCAACGGCGCCAAAAACTTGATGAGCGAGCGCGCGACTAGCTACAGAGCTAGCACGCGACTCCCCGGCCGCAAGTGCACGGGTCGTCAAGTAATAAACCTCACGAGGAGGGTCGTATTCCCAAGGGCCCGAGATCTACTATTACTTCCTTTTGGGAGTCACTTTCTAGTCGATCAAAACAGGGTTGAAGCAATATTAAAATAATAAAAGCAAGTAAAGGAATGCAAATAAGATAAAACTCAATCCGGAATAAAATAGAGATGAAGAATCCAATAATTATGGAAGGCCTCGGGCGAGGATTCCCCCGGGAGGAGACTAAATACGAATGACCAAGATAATTATAAAACTAGGGTTAGCTTGGTTTCGGTCCGCTAGACTCGGATGTCGACTACCCCGGAACCTCCGTAGTGTAGCCCTAATCCAGTACGGGTTTCTCTATCCAGAAAATACCCCTACGATGTCAATGAGAACAAGGAGTCTTGATTAGGGTTAATCTAATGCACGCTCTCGGCTAAATTAACCCTAATCGCGCGGGAGGCTATTAACACCCGGAACCTCCGGTGTATTAATACATGTTACCCTCTTTAACTCATCAAAGGACCTAATACAAGCTAGCATCCCGCCAAACAAGTATCATTCAAAATCAATTCTACGGAATCCATCCATTGTAGAATGAACAACATGATGATGAATTAAAACCAAACAATCAAACTAACACATTCATTTAAAGCAAAATATAGGTCATTCATACAAAGTCTCCTCCCAAGGTTCACCGAGAGCCCGGCGGCCTTGGGAGGTTTAGTTCAACATCACAAAACTAAGGAGCTCATCATACAACAATTCCATCCAATAAAAACAAGAAAAACCCCCTTGAAGATGTTGACTAGGGTTGATGGCGTAGCTCGTCGGATCCGCGCCGGCGAGCCCTATGAAGCTTCTCAACGTCTTCCCCTTCTTCTCTCCTTCGAATCTAGCCGAAAATCCTTCCAAAATCCCTCAAGAAATGGTGAAATGAAGTCTAGGACAAGTGGAGGCCGGATGAGAAAAAAAGCTCCCCCAAAACTCTTCAGAACAAGCATATATAGCCCGAAGGTGTGCGGGCACTGTGCGGGCCGCACAATGCCCGCACAGCCTTCTGGCTGTGTTGTGCGGCCAGTGTGCGGGCCGCACACTGGCCGCACACTTCTCTGTCCCTCTTGTGCGGTCACTGTGCGGCCGCACAGTGGTCGCACACCCTTCTGGCCAGGGTGTGCGGCCACTGCGCAGCCCGCACAGTGGCCGCACACGGCCGAGAAAAATGTGCCCGTGTGCGGCGCGTCGGCTTCCAGGGTGCTCCAACTCTTCGTTCCTTCTTCAATCATCCCCGGAATGACACGAATATGGTCAAAACTTGCGCACTTGGTCCTTGAAACCCTGAAATGAAAAATAAAACATCAAGTGCGCAAAAACTCATCGAAAATACACATAAGTTGCATGAATGTACAAGAACATCATAGCTATAACATGATGTATTTAGGCACTTATCAAATACCCCCTACTTAAGCATTTGCTTGTCCCCAAGCAAACGGACATGGAAAACCAGGGATACTGATAAGTGACTAAATACACAACCTCGGGCAAGAGATGAAAGTATCCTAGCCAAAGCGAAACTCAAAATACTAAGCAAAGACCACTTGAGATCATTCACGCATTCATTGGCCGTGTCGTGTTGTGTGTGTGCAAATCCCCTAGTTCGAAGCCCTGTAGTCCAAACAAGGTAGACAGGACCCCGAGGACCACTTCTTGAAGCAATTCATGCCACCAAGTGGAATACGGCCTTGAGGTGGTAGAAATACTTCTAGTAGAGTCGTAAGGATCCTTCCTCTTATTTTCGAACAATAACCAGTCGAAATTTATTTTTCTGTACGCAATATGTTTATCTTTTTCTTTTCCGGGACTAACATGAACTGCAAATCCACATTACCTGGAGCTTTGCACATTCATGTAAACGCGCTCATGTCCTTATAGCTTTTGGCGAGAGGAACACTCTGGTTAGGAGCCAGAACCCCAGGTTACTTCGCTATTAGGACAGAGGAGCACTGTCCACGTTTTTATTCACTTTGCTTTTTCTTTTTTTTTTTTCGACCGTATTGCAAAAAAAAAGAACAAGAAGAAGGTCCTTAAAACCCTATTAGAAGGTATTCTAACACGTCAAGGCGCGAAACCACTAGTATGGGTTAGCAACTAAGAGGGTCACGAAAGTGCTGTGGTTCCTCGCCTAGATGTCCAGGGTTCTACCTAAGGGAATAGTGCGAGAATTGCCTAGAATGACATGAAAATCTCAAGTGTGCAGGGTCATAAAAAGCTTAGCATTTATCATGATTTCGAGCTATAATACAATCACAATTAAGTACGCCATCCTAGGTTTACAATCATGCAACAAGTCAAGAATTATCAAAAATTTTCATACAAGTTCACGAAACAAGTAACGAAGATCAGACATGCATAGCCACCCCCCACTTAAAGCAGTACATTGCCCTCAATGTACATTGATCAGCAGTACAGAAAAATTTATGCATGGAAAATAAAGAGGGTGGTGTCATGAACTTCCCCGAGAAATTGGTAATGAGCTTTGCAAGGCACGAGCTCGGGGTGACCATCACCATGGCTACAAGCGAAGTGGAGAGGAAGAAAAATGGACGTCTTGTTCTTCCTACAAGGAGAAAAGACGTCGAGTCAAGCATCCATCAACCACACAGAGATTGAAGACAAGAAACACGGTTTACAAGAGCAAACAAGAGTTTTTAAGCGATAGAATAAAACAACACTCAACAAACTAAGTTGTAAGGATAAGCCTTAGACAACTAGATTAATACAACAAACGCAAGCACACAAGAGACAACAATAAAAAGAACAGAAACGGAAATAGCAATAAAAAGAACAGGAATAGAGGAAAGCCTGGGAGCCTCAATCCCAGTCATCCCAGTCATCAGTAGAAGCTGGTGGTGCAGAAAATGGTGGAGAGTGGGGTTGATGCTGCAGGAGGGCCAGGATGTCCTGTTGGCCCTGAAGAAGGTTAAGTTGCCCCTGGATGATCCGAGAAATATCTTCTCCCTGACGCCGCTGTATGTCTCGCAAATCTTGTATATCACGCTGTAACTCTGCAGGGGAAACGGTGCGAGTGGAACTCGATTGAGCTTGGTCACCCTGAGGAATATCCGGTGTACTCTGGTTGTCGTCGGAATTGAGGAGGCTCTCATGAGAAACGACATAATAGGATGATGCTCGGCGCTTGATAATACCAATCGCGAGTAAGGTTTGAATCCCCAATGCAATCGTTCCCCCAACCCTCTTCATTGAACGAATACGGCCAAGAACCTGCATGCCCCTCACAAGGCGTGTGATATATGGTCCGGCGAAGATGACCCCGATCGGGGGGTGTTGATTATGTCGGGCAATGCATTCTGCTAGCACACACGCCAAATTGATGGGATAACGGTTAATCATACTGTATAGAATGAGCAGGTCCATGCGAGATACTACCCCAGTGCTGTCGGCGCGCCCGGTGATAGATCGGCTCATCAATGCGTGTACATAACGGTGGGCGGGACTACGAAGGAGTGACGCTTTCTTGGAATCTTGACCGGCAGCAAGGGTAATAGAACGCCAAAAGTGCCTTGGCTCGACATGCGGGGGAAAATCAAGTGGTAAGATGGGGTAGTCCATACTTTTCAGAAACTCCCAGTCATAAATGCCCAAGTGGTTGGCAAAGTCACGGAGACTAATGGATTTATGTTCACCATGGACTTGGAATGAAATTCCTCCTGGGCGATGAAGACGGGCATAGGTCTTGTTAAATTCAAAGGTGCTCAGAACTTCGAGGGTGAGCTCGCGATAAACAGGTTCGTTGATATCAAAAATGGAGAGCCACTGATCAAACCCAACTAATTGCCGAACATCATCGGCCAAACCCAATTGTTCAAGTAGTTCCCAATCAATTATTCGGGTTTGGCCGAATGGCTTTGTGCTAAGTGAATCGTAGCGTTCTTGGAATACATTGTCATTGAATTGGATCTCGGATGAAGAGCTAGCTCGGGCCAATGCGTGCTTGTTAGAAGCCTTCGGTGCCATATCTATAATCACACTTATCACACGTATCCCTCCAAAATCAGCCCTTCAACCCTAGGAATGGTGGGGGAAGAGAAGAGGAATGAATGTTAAAGTTTTGAGGGTAGGTAGGTGAAGAGACGGGCTCAAACGGGGCTTTAAATAGATAATCGCACGACATATCAGGTGGGACACGGCCTGAACACGACCATGTTCTACCTGCTTATCTTTTCCTGGCGATTCTGAACAAAAAACAAGGTCTGAGTGCTCTTAACACGGGCATGTCAGACCTAACGCGGCACTCAGCACACCCGTGTTCCTGCCACTGCAAATCTCAGGAAAATCTATCATAGAAGCGACATGGGGGTGTTCTTCCTGACATGGGTGTGTCAGAGCTGAAACTCTAAGTCCTAACACCCGGATTCTCCTGAGAAAATCAGCGGCACCAACCCACGACCTTGCTCGCCCTGAAAACCACTTTTTAACTCTAAAAACATCGCCAAACACTCAGCAAGATGCCCCTAACCAATGACAATGAGAAGATGACTAAAACGACTAAAATAACAACGTGCCAGACAAGAGAAATGACCGAAGTACTACAGCTCGCGCAACTAAGCCCTAGGGGAGTTTATCTCCTAGCATTTTACTCTATCTCGACCGCGAATAAATCATGGAACATGGAAATAGGGAGAATCACATCGGAGGTAAAAGGGGACGTTCCGCTACCTCACGACTCACCCTCTTAACCCTCTTCAATCTTGAGTAGTCTAATCCTATAGGAGTTGTCACACCTCCCAAGAATAACCTAGATTGTTCTCAACCCTAGTGTCACGGCTAAGGGAAAACAATAACAAGATGAAATTAAAATTGAAACTTAATTTTATTTATCAATAATGGAAAAGCATAATAACAATGTCAAAAGAACATAATAAACCTAGGGTTTACAAGTCCGAATACCCACTAGGGTTTAGCTCTCCACGGAGCAATACAAAATTAATAAAGAGTTTAAGAATATATGCATAAAAACCATAAAGAGAACCTCCTTGTAGATCATATCGATGGTCTTGTGGAGCTGCGTGTCTTCTCCAACGATCACTTGTCAAGCCTAGGGCACACCTCACCGAATCGATGCCGATGAAAGCTCCCCTAATAGCAATCTTCCAAAGGATGTCGATGCCGATGCCGTATAATCGCTTCTAAAGACCTCGAAGAACCTCTCCAAACCCTAGGCGAAAGCCCCCCAAAAGATAGGCAAGAGATAGAAGGTGGTTCCCAAATTGATCTGAAAATGGGCTATTTATAAGCTGAAATCGGGTTGAAAACGAACTTCTACACGCCCCTGTGGATTTTCCACACGGGTGTCTGAATTCTCCGGTTTTTTGATTTTCGGCAGACTGTGAACAGTAACTTGCTACAGTGTTTTGCTACATTAATTACCTACAGTGCTTCACCGAAATGCTCCCGAATTCATTGTTCTTCATCGAAGCCGTTGAATTGGGCACACAATCAACGGTAGATTATGTCAATTACTGTATTTCTCTTCATTGGCGGAGTTCTCCAATGCTACACGAGTTAGACTTTTGTGAATGTGACTGCCCTTGTAACCCTCCAATGGAGGTTGGCACACACCCACAAGTCTAGATTCGTGCCTTGTTCCTTGCTTGGTCTGAGAACTCTTCAACAATATCAAACATATCCTATTCTTGCTTCTTTTCTCCTTAATTCGTCTCCACAACCCTACATGCACAAAAGAATACAAATACACACATATTAATGATAAAATCTGATAAAAGTAATACTCAATGTAAGATAATAATGCTTCGTATTACTATAACACAAGCACTTCCCACCATCCATTCAAGAACCACCTGAATTAGAACTGAAAAAGTTATGTCCGCATCTTGAATATACATTTCTTGAAACAAACTCAAGGCTACCTATGATCAGATCTTCCCATCTTTCTTCAGAACAGAAGAGTGGGCTTTTGAAAGATCTGGTGAAACATAAGAGGGCCTTAGCATGGAAGATCATAGACATCAGGGGGATAAACCCATCCTTCTGCACTCATAAGACTCTAATGGAAGACAATCACAAACCGTCAGCACTACCGTAAAGAAGATTGAACCCGAACATGAAGGAAGTTATGAAAGCCAAAGTCATCAAATTACTGGATGCTGGTATAATTTACCCAACCTCTGACAGTGGATGGGTTAGTCCAACCGAGGTGGTCCCAAAAAAAGGAGGCATAACAGTAGTGACCAATGAAAAGAATGAGCTTATTCCCACTAGAAGAGTCAAAAGGTGGCAAGTTTGGATTGACTACAGGAAGCTAATTGATGCCACTCGTAAAGATCATTTTCCCCTACTGTTCATTGTTCAAATGCTCGAACGACTAGCTGGAAACGAGTACTATTGTTTCCTGGGTTCTCTAGGTACTTTCAAACACCCATAGCTTCAGAGGAACAAAAAAAGACAACCTTCACATGTCCCAATAGCACCTTTGCTTATCATCGAATGCCCTTTGGGTTATGTAATGCTTCCGCCAAATTCTAGAGATGCTTGCTTGCAATTTTTGAAGACATGGTTGAAAGCACCATGGAAGTACATCTTCATGGATGATTTTTTTAGTGTATGGTAACTCTTTTAATCTATGCTTGAGGAATTTGGAACATGTGTTACAGTGGTGTGAAGAGACCAACTTAGTGTTGAGTTGGGAGAAATACCACTTCATCGTGAAGGAAGGAATAGTTTTGGGACACAAAATTTCCAGCGAGGGTATTGGAGTCGATAAGGCAAAGATTATGGCTATTGATAAACTCCCTCCTCCAAAGTCTATGTGGGCCATAAGAAGTTTTTTAGGGCATGCTGGCTTCTACAAGTGATTCATTCAAGACTTCTCAAAGATAGCAATACCATGACCAAGCTTCTCAAGAAAGATGAACCATTCAACTTCACCGAAGAATGTTTAACTGCCTTTACAATCCTAAAAAACTCAGCTTGTTCAAGCGCCTATTCCAATTGCTCCGGATTGAAATTTACCATTTGAATTAATGTGTGATGCAAGTGACTATGCAGTGGAAGTAGTGTTTGGACAAAGAAGGGATAATCACTTCCACCCGATCTACTATGCAATCAAAACCCTCATGGGGGCTCAAGAAAACTAAACTACTACAGAGAAAGAAATCCTTGATGTATTTTTTTCTTTCAACAAATTCAAACCATATTTGGTGCTTTCTAAAGCGGTGGTTTACACAGATCATTCAGCCATTTGATATCTCTTGAGCAAATCTGATGCTAAACCGGGCCTGATTCGTTGGGTTCTATTACTCCAGGAATTCGACTTGGAAATTTAAGATAAGCGGGGAGCTGAGAACTTGGCAGCAGATGACACGACCCCTTGCGTGTATCCCGCAAGTGCACGGGTTTGTCGAAGTAATAAATTTACCTTGGTGAGAAGGTAGTCGAATCCACAGGGAATAGGGAGATAGAATATAAGGTTTCACTAATTAAGCTATGCGAAATACGGAGATCGATAATAAGATTGATGAGTGAAAATAATGCAAAGCAATAAACTAAATAGAGAGATGGAAGAAAGAAGTGCAAGTAGGAAAATCGAGAAGGACTAACAATGAATAAAAGGGGGGGTATCCGGACAAGCTACCTCTAGGGTCTATGTTTCAAGTGCAAGACTATGATATTATACTCTCCTATTGATGTCAATTGAGTCGAGGATATCCTAAGACTCACGGTCCCAAACCTAAGGACAACCGTGACTAACTCCAACACTATGCTCCGGTGTTAGGATTCACAACACCCTTCACTCTGTCACCTAAATGACTAAGCCCCAGGGGAGTCCATCTGCCTAAACCTCACACTATGTGGAGTTGCATTATGCTCTAGGGATTCCTAGTGATTAAACCTGTTCCTATACGTAATTCTAACCCTTTGGTCCAGGTGGAAGAACCCTAGTCTAGATTGAGCCCCAGCATATAGGATTTACTACAACCCTCCACTCTATTACTTGCGTAACTAAGCCCTAGGGGAGTTTATCTACCTATTGCTTCACTCTATTTCGACCGCTATTAAATCAAGGAATCGGAGGTAGGGAGAAATCACATCGAAGGGGAAAGGGGTACATTGCTACCTCACAACTCTCCCTCTCAACCCTCTTTAATCTTGAGTAGTCTAATCCTATAGGAGTTGTCACACCTCCAAAGGAAAGCCTAGATTGCTCTCAACCCTAATGTCACGTTTAAGGAAAAACAATATGAAAGGATAATCAAGATTAAAAACTCAATTTTATTCATCAACGATGGAAAGCATAATAATCAATGTCAAAGAAACATAAGAAACCCTAAAGTTTACAAGTCCGCATACCCCATGAGGGGTTTAGCTCCTCATAGAGCTATACATGTTCGTCAATGTGAGAAATAAAGCATAAAACATAGACATCAATGAAAAACCCCCTCGAATTGGTGTGGCCGTGGTCTTGTGCAAACATCGAACCTCGAAATCGATGCCGACGACGCGCTGGAACCTCCACGAAATCCTCTCCGAAACCCTAGCCGCACTCCAGAAAGTTTGGGGAAAAGATAGGTCGAAAGATGCCTCAAAAGGTTGCAAAAATCCCCTTTTATATTGTTGAATCGCGGCTTTAAAATTAGACTTATCGGGGGCTTCACACGGCCGTGTGGGATTTCCACACGCCCGTGTGAAGCTTCTGTCTCGGCTGAAAAATTAATTTCACACGACCGTGTGGAATTTCCACACGCCCGTGTGTCTTCACTGGATGGCTGAAATTGCACAAACACACGGCCGTGTGGAATTTCCACACGCCCGTGTGACTTCTCTGTCTGGCTGGAAACTGGTTCACACGGTCGTGTGGAATTTCCACACGCCCGTGTGACTTCTCTGGAACTCTAATCTTCAGCTGAACAGGATTGTAACTTGCCGAAACACCTCCCGGGTTCATTGTTCTTCATCGAGGCCATTACTTGGGCACACAAGCAACGGGAGGTCGCGCCGATTGCTTCAAGTCTTCTTCTTTCCCGAAATTCTCCTAAGTAGCACGGATTGGACTTGTTGTGAATGTGACTGCCTTTGTGCCCCTCCAAAGGAGGTTGGCACACATCCACAAGTCCAAATATGTGCTTCGTTCCTTGCTTGGTCCGAGAACATCCCAACATTGGCGAACGCGACCTAATTTCATTCTTCTTCTCCAATTAGGCTCCACAATACCTTCAATGCACAAGAGAACACAAATGTACACATTTAGTGATAAAACCTGATAAAAGGTATGCTTAATGTAAGATAATAGCGCTTCGCGATACTATAACACAAGCACTTATCAAAACCCCCCCACACTTAAGCTTTTGCTTGTCCTCAAGCAAAATAGAACGTGGAAGTACTTGGGAAGAACAATTGAAAGTGCTTGGCCTTAGGTTCACCAAAAGTATGCAAAAGAAGCATTCTACAAGTAAGGGGAAATTAAAACATTGCATAAGGTTATCAATGCTCTAGCTAAAAACTTGAATCAAAAAGGATGAAAACTCGAAAACGTGTTGGTGTGTGCGATATTACTCAAGAGAACCAACGAGTACTCCTCAAACTTTGATTAAAAAGGACTTTTTTATAAACTCATATACCTTTTTTTTTTTTTTTTTTTTTTAGATTAAATGCATTTTCCAAAGTAAAACTAAGAACGATGATAAACTTGTCCTTAAAAACTTCAAGATTGAGTTTCCAAAAGATTCTAAGAGTAAGTTGTGTACTAAGATGATTCGAGCAAAAATTCCATAAAATTCAAGTGAAAACTAGAGCATGATAGGATACAATGTTGAAAATTCTCCTAAACTATGAGAATACAACCGTTACAACTAAGGTGAACCGCCATAGGCTACATTAGCATAAACAATTGAACGCACAAGTAAAGGTGTGTGCAATGTGAACTCCCCCCCACACTTAAGATGTACATTGTCCTCAATGTACGCATATAAGCACAATAATAAGTGAAAAAGATAAAAGATATTAGTGTGGAAATGGCAATTGAAACATTACTCCCCTGAACTCCAAGTGTTGCGTTTGATGGAGCTAGGTCATTGAGAGTTGAGTATCAATGGTTTATGGAGCACACACGATCCCATGACCGTGTGAATGACTATTCCTCAAAATCCTTACATCCAAGACCATCTGCGCACATATAAACGAGGGTTCAGTAAAGCTCAATAAAACTCGAGTATATAAAATGTAAAGCAATGAATACAACTCGAGACAAAAATAAAAAGCAAAATAAAAGCTATACTCAGAAGGAGAATCCTTTCTGAGTACTACAAGTCCAAAATAAAGTAAAGATATACAGAAATGACAAATAAAAGAAAAGAATCTAAAATCTAAGACGCCTCAGCGTCGGTGTCCTGAGTGGTGGCCGCTGGTGCTGCTGGAGGCTCTGGATCTGCTGGTGGATCGGCTGATGTCGGGGGAGAAGGTGGTGGAGGAGAAACCCGAGGTCGGACCACGAAGGAGGAGGAGGCGACAATCTGCTCGAAGATCTGTCGCAAGTTCTGGAACTGCGCTATCACCTCCTGGTGCTGTGTAATCTGTGTGGCCCTAACCTCGGCCACCTCAGTCTGTAGGATCCCCACTGCGCTCTCGAGGCGCTCCAGTCTGTCCTGGCCTCGAGACGGTGAAAACATCTGCACCGGAGGTGGCTCCGGCGCGGTGGGTGGTACCTCGGTCTGTGTATCCGTCGGGGGTGGCTCTAAAGCTGCCTGTGTACCCTGAGTCTGCTCCGTCTGGGGTATGGTCCAGGTATACGTCCCTGATCCTCCTCGGCGGATCATACCCATCATCCTCAAGGTATCTGTGCCCAGGGGAACTGGTACAATCGTCTTCTCTGCTCCCCTAACTCCATCTCTGAGCCCCATGCCAATGATAAGTCTGGTGATGTAGGGGCCTGCAAAGATAACTCCTACCCTGGGGTACTGGCCCTGATGGCGAATGTAGTCGGCCACAATGTGCCCCAGGTGGAGTGGCTCACTCTCCACCATCGAATACAAGTAGAGAAGCTCCTGGCGACTCAAAACACCAGTACTGTCTCCCCTGCCACTAATAGATCTGCTCATAACTGCGTGTAGACATATATAGGCAGGTCGAGAAAGGCATGAAGCCTTGGAGACACCCGGCTCGTACTGACCCTGACCACAAAGTCTGCTATACGCCTGCTGCGGTGTCAAGGTACCCGGGTAGTCTGTGGGGAGCAATGAGTACTCCTCTGTCTCAGTGTATGCCTTATCATATAGACCCATCCGCACCGAGAACTGGGTCATACTCAGCGTGAAATGTTGACCGAGGGCTCTGAACTGAATAGTCGTATCCTCGGTGAAACTGTCGTACCCTCGGTCAAACTCAAATGAAGATAGTACCTCCAGCGTGAGCGATCGGATCACCGAGTCCCTGATAACCATCAATCTCTCCCAGCTACCGACTGAGAGCAGCTCGCCAATCTCATCTGCGACGCTGTCTCCCCCCTGAATATTCCTCACTATACTCAAATCCAAATATCTCGTCTGTTCAAAACGGAGTCCTGATAAACGCTTGAACCAAACCTGATGCTCGGTTATACTGAACTCTGTCTTTGCCGGAGGAGGTGTGGACTCACGGGGACGCTTCCCTGTCGATTTCCTGGGTCTAGAAGACATTCCTGTAAGATTGGAAAAGAAAACAATCAAAAACAGTTCAAAATAACCAATCTGCAGAAATCCACACGGCCGTGTGTTAATTCCACACGCCCATGTGGAGTTTCTGACGGGCAAAGCATCACGGCCGTGGGGCTAAAAATCCACAATTTACATCTAAATTCGTTCTAATTTCATTCTAAGCATGCTCGTATGTAATGTAAACATTCAAACCAAGCAAAATTGTATAAAAGAACGAATTGAATCAAGAATTGACGAAGAAAAAGGAACTGAAGGTCTCACCGGCGGTGAAGATGAAAAACAAAGTAATACGGCCGGAAAACTCGAATACGATCCCCAAAAATCCTCAGAGAAAGTCAGGAGAGCAACGGAGAAAGTCCAAGAGAGTTTAGAGTGAAAGCATTCAAAGGCACAACTGAAAACTAAATGAGAAACGCGCGGCTTTTGAAATTCTGGGAATTTACACGGCCGTGTGCCTGTGAAATTAGGGTTCACAGGGGCCAACACACGCCCCTGTGTGTACTCTGGTCACTCTCTGAACTACCCCACACGGCCGTGTGACAATTCCACACGGCCGTGTGCCTTCACAGGGATATCCACAGGGGCTGGTACACGCCCCTGTGGCCTCACGGGAAAGTTCAGACGGTCTCTGAAAATATTCACACGGCCGTGTGACCAAGCCACACGGCCGTGTGCCCAACCTGGCCAAGAACACAAGGCCGACCACAGGGGTACCCACACGCCCTTGTGGCCTCTCTGACTCGCCCGAGAAAAACTTAAGTGTTTCACATGGCCGTGTGAATAATGCACATGGCCGTGTGCCTTGACAAGCTCTCCCAGAGGGGCTCACACACGCCCCTGTGGTTTCTCGGGATGAAAGGGAATTCCTGCAGAGTTGTCACACGGCCGTGTGAAAATTCCACACGGCCGTGTGCCTTGACACAGTAGCACTCACAGGGGCACACACACGCCCCTGTGGACTCTCGGGAAAAAGAGTTGGAGTTCTGCAGGGTTCCACACGGCCGTGTGGAAATACCACACGGCCGTGTGCCCCTTCTGAGGGTGTTCACAGGGGCAGGTTCACGCCCTTGTGCCCTCTCTGGTTGAGTTCTGAATGGTGACACACAGCCGTGTGGAAATTCCACACACCCGTGTGTTTTCTCTGGTTTACTTAGAAAAATTTACAGGCTCTGCAAAAATTTCAGAAACGATTTTAGAACACTTAGAACCTGTGTACAACATAAAAAATAAGACCAGAAACTACAGAAAACACACTCAACCGACTCAAACTTCGTCAATTAACGTTAAGGCAGACGTAAATAATCGAAAGTCCACATGAAAACTCAGCATATGCACATGAAAATTGGGACACCATTGCTAAGACTTTTATTCAATCCGAACCTAAACTAAGTACTAGAAAACTATAAAATGCTTGGGTTGCCTCCCAAGAAGCGCTTGTTTAACGTCACTTAGCTTGACGTACCTGTCTCACCTTACGGAGGTTCATGAATGGAGTTTGCCCTCTTCCCTACAATTTGAAAACAAGCATTGCATAATCGTTGCAAGGTAAAGGGAGAGTTATCGAGTTTGTTACCACACACGGATGAAACACCCTTACTCCGTGAATGCTCATCCCCTTTCTTGTTAGGGTTCTTTTTGTGGCGCCTATTCCCCGGCGAAGTGAATAGCTAAAATAGTGAAAAACAAATATCTAAAACGCCTATTCCCCGGCAGCGGCGCCAAAAACTTGACACGACCCCTTGCGTGTATCCCGCAAGTGCACGGGTTTGTCGAAGTAATAAATTTACCTTGGTGAGAAGGTAGTCGAATCCACAGGGAATAGGGAGATAGAATATAAGGTTTCACTAATTAAGCTATGCGAAATACGGAGATCGATAATAAGATTGATGAGTGAAAATAATGCAAAGCAATAAACTAAATAGAGAGATGGAAGAAAGAAGTGCAAGTAGGAAAATCGAGAAGGACTAACAATGAATAAAAGGAGGGGTATCCGGACAAGCTACCTCTAGGGTCTATGTTTCAAGTGCAAGACTATGATATTATACTCTCCTATTGATGTCAATTGAGTCGAGGATATCCTAAGACTCACGGTCCCAAACCTAAGGACAACCGTGACTAACTCCAACACTATGCTCCGGTGTTAGGATTCACAACACCCTTCACTCTGTCACCTAAATGACTAAGCCCCAGGGGAGTCCATCTGCCTAAACCTCACACTATGTGGAGTTGCATTATGCTCTAGGGATTCCTAGTGATTAAACCTGTTCCTATACGTAATTCTAACCCTTTGGTCCAGGTGGAAGAACCCTAGTCTAGATTGAGCCCCAGCAAATAGGATTCACTACAACCCTCCACTCTATTACTTGCGTAACTAAGCCCTAGGGGAGTTTATCTACCTATTGCTTCACTCTATTTCGACCGCTATTAAATCAAGGAATCGGAGGTAGGGAGAAATCACATCGAAGGGGAAAGGGGTACATTACTACCTCACAACTCTCCCTCTCAACCCTCTTTAATCTTGAGTAGTCTAATCCTATAGGAGTTGTCACACCTCCAAAGGAAAGCCTAGATTGCTCTCAACCCTAATGTCACGTTTAAGGGAAAACAATATGAAAGGATAATCAAGATTAAAAACTCAATTTTATTCATCAACGATGGAAAGCATAATAATCAATGTCAAAGAAACATAAGAAACCCTAAAGTTTACAAGTCCGCATACCCCACGAGGGGTTTAGCTCCTCATAGAGCTATACATGTTCATCAATGTGAGAAATAAAGCATAAAACATAGACATCAATGAAAAAACCCCTCGAATTGGTGTGGCCGTGGTCTTGTGCAAACGTCGAACCTTGAAATCGATGCCGATGACGCGCTGGAACCTCCACGAAATCCTCTCCGAAACCCTAGCCGCACTCCAGAAAGTTTGGGGAAAAGATAGGTCGAAAGATGCCTCAAAAGGTTGCAAAAATCCCCTTTTATATTGTTGAATCGCGGCTTTAAAATTAGACTTATCGGGGCTTCACACGGCCGTGTGGGATTTCCACACGCCCGTGTGAAGCTTCTGTCTCGGCTGAAAAATTAATTTCACACGGCCGTGTGGAATTTCCACACGCCCGTGTGTCTTCACTGGATGGCTGAAATTGCACAAACACACGGCCGTGTGGAATTTCCACACGCCCGTGTGACTTCTCTGTCTGGCTGGAAACTGGTTCACACGGTCGTGTGGAATTTCCACACGCCCGTGTGACTTCTCTGGAACTCTAATCTTCAGCTGAACAGGATTGTAACTTGCCGAAACACCTCCCGGGTTCATTGTTCTTCATCGAGGCCATTACTTGGGCACACAAGCAACGGGAGGTCGCGCCGATTGCTTCAAGTCTTCTTCTTTGGCGAAATTCTCCTAAGTAACACGGATTGGACTTGTTTTGAATGTGACTGCCTTTGTGCCCCTCCAAAGGAGGTTGGCACACATCCACAAGTCCAAATACGTGCTTCGTTCCTTGCTTGGTCCGAGAACATCCCAACATTGGCGAACGCGACCTAATTTCATTCTTCTTCTCCAATTAGGCTCCACAATACCTTCAATGCACAAGAGAACACAAATGTACACATTTAGTGATAAAACCTGATAAAAGGTATGCTTAATGTAAGATAATAGCGCTTCGCGATACTATAACACAAGCACTTATCAGCAGATCACCGGTCTCGATCGAAAAATAATGACTTGTCATCAGCTAGGGATATTGAAAATAATGACGCATTCTGGGAGGAACAAATTTACCGAATTCATGTAGCGTGGGAAGATGAGCAACCCCGGTATGCAGACATTGCCAATTACCTTGCGATAAGCATTCTCACCGAATGGCTCAACTATCAGTAGAGAAAGAAGTTTTACTTTGACCTTAAGCATCACATTTGGGAAGAACCTTACTTGTTCCTGTTTGAGGCAATCAGGTGGTAAGGCGATGTGTTTCACAGTCCGAAGGGATGGACATCATTAGACCCTATCACGAATGCCAACTTGGAGACACTACAACACCAATCGACTAGTGAAGAAGATCTTGGATGCTGGATTTTTCTTGCCCGCCATTTTTCAAGACACCCAGAAGCACATACAGACGTGTGACCACTTCCAAAGAACAGGAAACCTTCACATCGCAATGAAAATGACTCAAAATGACATCCAAGTGAGTGAGGCTTTTGATATTTGGGGAATCAATTTCATGGGGCCATTGCCAAACTCCCATGGGAAAAAAATTATTCTGGTCGCCATGGACTATGCAACTTGCTGGGTGGAGGCCCAGTCATTGTAGTCAAATGATACTCGAGTGGTTGTACAGTTCTTGAAGAAGCTATTCTCGTAATTTTGAGCACCACAAACAAGTATTAATGACAAGGGAACACATTTTTGCAACTCACAGTTCGCAAAAATTCTGAAAATGTCACGCCCCGACCCATGGGTCTCACATGTGACATACAGCAACGATAACCATGGAAGGTCAAACACTGCCTTAACCATGGATCATCATAAGGCTGGCTCAATCCCTATTTAGAAAACACTATAACCCACTTTAAGGAACACAAGGACAAACTGATATAATAATTCTCTATACAGACCAATCATTGTATTAATAAGTCAAGTAAACATATACAACCACATCTTGAAATACAAGACCACAGCCAACAATGCATAATCGAAAATACATCCCAAACTCTAGGTATGTTTTCAAACAACACTGGACAATAGCAACATACATGAGCACCCAAGGAAGAGACATATACAAATGAGTTGACACCATACATTAATGAATCTCACACCGTACATGGCAAGTAATAGAATATTCCTACATAGGCCTAGAGTAATACACTGAAATAGACACTTGGTAAGCACTTCACGTCCACACCGCATCACTGAATTAAGACCTAGGAATTAGAAAAATGAGCTGAGTAACTTGGTTACTCAGTGAGGTGTATTGCATGGAACTATAAAATCATACATGTCAAAAATAAATATAAGCAATATAACAATAAGCTATTTTAAGAGTTTACCAAAACCCAAAATAATAAAAATAACAACCATGGAGTAACACTCAAATTTGCAAAGAACAAATGATAAATGCTTGTGTTATAATAATGCGAAGTGTTGTTATCTTACAATGAGCATTACTTTTATTAGATTTTATCACTAAATAGTATACATTTGTGTGCTTTTGTGCATTATAGGGTTGTGAAGTTAATTTGGAAAAAAGAAGCAAAGTTAGATCATGTTCGTCGTTGTTGAGGAGTTTTTGGACCGAGCAAGGAACAAGGCACGAGTCTAAACTTGTGGGTGTGTGCCAACCTCCTTTGGAGGGGCACAAAGGCAGCCACATTCAAAATAAGTCTAACTTGTGTAGGATAGGAGAACTTCACAAATGAAGAAAATTGAAGCAATCGACATGGTTTAGCATTGATTGTGTGCCCAATACAATGGCCTCAATGAAGAACAACGAATTCAGGAGCATTTCGGCAAGAGTACTGTAGCAGCAATGTAGTAAGGCACTGTAGCAAAACACTTTATCAAGTTACTGTTCATTGTCTGCCGATATTCAGCAAAATAGATACTTCACACGGACGTGTGGAAATTCCACATCGCCATGTGAAATCTTGATTTCAGCCATTTAAAACCGTGACTCAAGATTATAATAGGACGTTTTGGAGACTTTTCTGGATCTTTTTGTCTACCTTTTACCTAACTTCTAGAGGGTTCCGGCTAGGGTTTGGAGAGAACTTTGTGGAAGATAGAAGCACATCATCGGCATTGACAATCTACGCAAGGGTGGTTTCATCTATGATTTTGATTTGTGTTTATTTTCATAGATTGATGGATTTGTATAGCTCCATGAGGAGCTAAACCCCTTGTGTGTATTCAGACTTATAAATCCTAGGATGATTATGTTTCTATGACATTGTTATTATGCTTTTCTTTATTGATGAATAAAATTGAGTTTCAATCTTGATTGCATCTTGTATTGTTTTCCCTTAGCCATGACACTAGGGTTGAGAACAATCTAGGTTATCCTTTGGAGATGTGACAACTCCTATAGGGTTAGACTACTTAAGATTGGAGAGGGTCGAGAGGGTGAGTCGTGAGGTAGCGAAACTGATAAACGCCTAACTATACGTATTATTTATGTATGTTTGCGTATTAATAGAGTGTTTTTGTATGTGTGGATGCCCATTTTTGGTCTAAATTGGTTTATTTCGTGTTACAGGCACAGAAGATACTGTGGGGAGCTCGACAATATGATTTTAGAAGAAATCGGTAGGGAAAAGACCATTTTTGAGCCCCTGGGACTGTAGCAGCACTGCAGCACGAAAACTTTGGCGAAACGGCTAAGTCTAGAGTTTCATGCGGGCACTGCAGAGGTCACATACGGTACTATAGTGGCACTGTAGCAACTTACGCGATTTTCGGGATTTCTCGGAATTTTTCTCTCCCCGCATGCGGGGCCGCATGGGAGGCCGCATAGCTCGCTGGAATTGGTTTTAAGGGTTTTATGGACAACTTTTGTGAAGGGGATTTTTTTTGGGAGATTTTTGGGCCGCCGCCCCACCCATTTTGGCGGCGATTTCCGGCGATCTACGACACGAAGCTTCACCAAGAGGGAGACAATGTCGAAGGAGGAGATTGGAGGGAAGATCCAAGGCATTAAGGCATATTTTCAAGGTTTTCATTCATCAAGGGATTCCAAGGCTAGAGGGAGTGTTTCTTGCTTCATTTCGTGTTTTGTTATTCCTTGTATTTGTATGAGTTTTCCTCTTCAATGAGGAACTAACTTATTTGTGATTTGGACATGATGAACCTTGGGGTTGGTAGTTTGTATTTTGATTGATCATCTTTATTAATGCATTGTTTGATGTTGTATTTCTTTTATGAAATCTTGTAGTTTGTGGTTCAAGCCTTGTGTACTTTGATGTGTTGATTTGCATGAGAACTCTGTATTTCAACTTCTAGGTTGTACTCGGTTGCGTGACCATCGCCCTTGTACTAGACACACTAGGCTTGGAAGGGATACATGTACGAATACACTGTGACCATCGGGTATTTGTACCCCTCCAACCATTAGGGCTTGACCTAGGTTGAGTTCGGCCGTAATTTGAGATTGCCCTAGGCGTAAGGCAATCGTACGAGGATTTGGGCGGAAGTGATTCCGCATTCCAATACTTGTACCGGATTAGGGGTTATCACCGTGACCATCGGGGTGACCTAATTTAGGAATCTCTTGGCCTAACTACCATCATAACATTTCATCCTAAATTCAGGGCTTAATGACAACCCTAAGGGGATTCGTTGTCCAAATCACGCCTTCGCATGTTTGATTCTCCCTTGTTTGCTAAATGTGTGTAGTAGTAGCCCGGATCTCATTTTAGTTATTTCTTTCTCCATTTTGTAATTATTGCATGACAATTGAATTGCTAGGTTAGGAAATAGATGAAGGGGGAGTAATAGTAGTTCCTTGGCCCTTGGGAATACGACCCCCTCGCGCGTGTGTGAGGGGTATTACTTGGCGACCCGTGCACTTGCGGTAATCATCAAGTTTTTGGCACCGTTGCCGGGGGACCTCACATGGAATACTAGGAAAACCTGTAGTCTATTGCTCTAGCCACTTTGTTTTTTTTTTCTTGTTGTACATACTGTTTTGTTATCTATTTTGTTTGTTTAGTTTTTCTTTGTTTCACTTTGTGTTTTCTTTCTTTTTTGTGCGAGGTACACTATTCTTGACAAATGCAAGCTCAAAATTGCCCTCCAAGTCCTAACCATGGAGCATCGCAAGAAAGGAGATATAATACTGAGGATGTTTTGGCACGATTCATGGTCGCCACGGAGTTAAAATTTCAGACAATAGACAGAAGGTTTGATGAATTTGGCACCGTATTGAGAAATGTCCAAGCCTCTATTCATTCTCTTGAGAGTCAGGTTGCACATCTTGCCAGGGCCCAATCTGAACAATACTCGGCCCTTGATGCCAAATATGAAGCTAGATTTAAGGCCATCCATGCCACACTTTCGGATGTGCAAGCTTCTCTTCACAAGCTTGAGAGCCGGGTTGAGCAACAATGTCGTTAACCAACAATGGAAGGCCCAACTACAACCTATAATGAAATGGGAGAGAACTTTGGTATATTGGAGATTGGAGGAGTTGAAAGAGCGCCATTGATAGCACTTGAGCAAGCCATTTGCATAAAAGCTAACAAGAAAACCAAGCACAAGAAAGAATTATTTGGGACAAAAGAAATTGTGGGTTGGGGGTTGAAGCCATCCAATGATCCGCCAAAGTTTAAATTGTGTAATTCCCGACCAAAGCTTTTTCCATGGAGGCCAAAAGGTAACTCATGCTTGGTCTCCACTTTGACACCATCCCAGAAGGTACGCTTCACTTTTCTTGGTAGTTCTTATGCCACTTCTAGCCGGGAGGAACACACCATCTTCAAGCCCTCTTAAGGTAAAACATGTCCAGCTAATGACATTAAACAAGCACTTCTTGGGAGGCAACCCAAGCATAAAAATTCATTGCATGTGTGTTTTCGTATTTTTGTTGTGTTTGTTTGCTTGAGTGTTCTTTGTTTTCAAGTGTGTGATTGTGGTTAGTTAGTCGTTTTTCATAATTTATTTACCTGTGTTTGTTCATTGTTCTTGCGAGTTCTTTGTGTTATCATTCATCTTCATGCATCAAACATCATGTTTTGGGTGTTGTGGGTGATTTCGACATTGTTATTATGTAATTTTGGGGTGCTTGGAACCCATATTTGCATGAAGAGAGTTGTGCGGCCTGCTATGCGGCCGCATAGCAGGCCGCATGTTTTTTCCCGAGCCTTGTGCGGCCTATCATGCGGCCGCACAAGGAACCGCATGAAAAATCCCGAGACTGGTGCGGCCTGCTATGCAGCCGCACAAGACCCCGCATGACTCTCGGGGCTGAACTTTATATTGGGTACCTCTTCACCATTTTCTTCATATCTCTCTCATTTCTCATCTGTTTCCCTCATTCTTTCACCGTTTTTCTCCATTTTTCTTCCTCTACATGGATCTCCTACTTCCAAGGACTTAATTTGCATGATTTATTGGGAGTTTTTCCATCTTCTTCACCGACTTTCCTAGGTACCTTTCTTTAACCCTAGTTTTGAGCATGATTGGTTCTTCCTCCTTTCTCCTATTTTTCATGTTGAATGGATGATTATGTTGTGGGAGATTGGTTGTTTGTTGTTTTTGTGGGTTTTTGGTTCAATTTGAAAGCTTTGTAAAAATTTTTATGCTCCACGTACAAGAGAAGCTCTTGCAAAAATTTTTTTTGGGAATTACTGTAGCACTTCTTGAACTCATTCATATCCCATCATGAGAAACCATTTCTTCTCTTGTCTTTGTCCTGATTTTGTTGCATCCTTGTAAACTCTTATCCCCCAAAACACTTGCATTAAAGAAAATTGGACTTCATGTTTTTTATTGCACAAAGGACTTGCTTGGATCATTTCTTGTTTAGTTGTTCTTGTGATGTTAGTTGTTTGTTTATTTGTGTGTTTTTATTTTCTTTGTGTGTGATGGATGCCTTGAGTTGATGTTCTTTTCTACCTTGCAGGGTGGAATTTGGACATCAAGCACACTTCCCGTCTCCTATATCTACCATGAAGCTTTGGTGGTCACCCCGATCTCATGGACTTCAAGACTAATGTTTTGAGACTCGGGGAAGTTCACAAAACCCTCCTACTATGTTTTTATTATCAATATTGTTGCATTTCATTGTTTAGGCACATTGAGGGCAATGTGCATCTTTCAGTGGGGGGTGGATTTAGTTTTTCTCGTGAACTTTGAAAATTTCTTTGCAATTGCATGCTTGTTCTACCTATGATAGCAATGATACCTAGTTCAGGACTTCCTAGCATGAAGGGTTGACAGTTATGAGTTGTATTTCATTATTGTGCCTAAATTATGTCTTGCTTTATCTTTAGTGCACTGATAGACTTTTACACTTGTACTTCCACCTCATACACTCCAACTAACCCATTACAATGTTTTCGGCATTAATTTGTTAAAGTCTACTTTCAATGCCTTTTTAAGAGCTTTTGAGGTCCTGTGTTGTTTCTTTGGCCTCAAGTGAGTTTGTTTAACAGGTTTATACCGGGAGGGGCACGTGATACAAGTAAAAAAATAAATAAATAAAAAAAAAAAGTGGAGTCTATGACAGTATTCCTCTGCTATTACAGCATGAATGCGCCTATGTGGACTGTAATCAAGTAGGATGGGTGGCTCTTGTGCCTGGCCAGCATGTGCATCTGTCTGAAAGATGTTTTGTGCAGTCTACGTTAGTCAGACTCAAAAAAAAAAAAAAAAAACTATGTATATATGTAAGTAAAGAATAAGGTATCTTGTCTGTATCCCTTGGAGCCTGTTCCACAGCCACTTGAGAGCCGAAGTTTTATTAAGGACCCGAAGGATTCTTAACTGGGTATTGAGGGTGTTTTTAACATATTAATGCCGACTTCATTGTGTGTGGAGTGATTGGACACCTTCGGGTGATCCATGGTATGGAGGTTGAGGTTGGAAGTCAGCACACACTCACAGGTGCACTTTAGATAAAACAAGACTATCTTTACCCGGTTGCCGATAGAACAACTCATTATCTGTCTTTCCTTCTATGGTTGCTTGTGGGGTCTTTCACTGTCGAGCTTGAGGTCGTACAGTTAGTAGTTTATCCTCTTGCCCCTGTTCTTCGTGTTTGTTTCCTTGGGGACAAGCAAATGTTTAGGTGTGGGGACGTTTCATAAACGCCTAACTGTACGTATTATTTATGTATGTTTGCGTATTAATAGAGTGTTTTTGTATGTGTGGATGCCCGTTTTCGTTCTAAATTGGTTTATTTCGTGTTACAGGCACAGAAGATACCGTGGGGAGCTCAACAATATGATTTTAGAAGAAATCGGTAGGGAAAAGACCATTTTTGAGCCCCTGGGACTGTAGCAGCACTGCAGCACAAAAACTTTAGCGAAATGGCTAAGTCTAGAGTTTCATGCGGGCTACCATGCGGGCACTGCAGAGGCCGCATACGGTACTGTAGTGTCACTGTAGCAACTTACGCGATTTTCGGGATTTCTCGGAATTTTTCTCTCCCCGCATGCGGAGCCGCATGGGAGGCCGCATAGCTCGCTGGAATTGGTTTTAAGGGCTTTTTGGACAACTTTTGAGAAGGGGATTTTTTTTGGGAGATTTTTGGGCCGCCGCCCCACCCATTTTGGCGGTGATTTCCGGCGATCTACGGCACGAAGCTTCACCAAGAGGGAGACAACGTCGAAGGAGGAGATTGGAGGGAAGATCCAAGGCATTAAGGCATATTTTCAAGGTTTTCATTCATCAAGGGATTCCAAGGCTAGAGGGAGTGTTTCTTGCTTCATTTCGTGTTTTGTTATTCCTTGTATTTGTATGAGTTTTCCTCTTCAATGAGGAACTAACTTATTTGTGATTTGGACATGATGAACCTTGGGGTTGGTAGTTTGTATTTTGATTGATCATCTTTATTGATGCATTGTTTGATGTTGTATTTCTTTTATGGAATCTTGTAGTTTGTGGTTCAAGCCTTGTGTACTTTGATGTGTTGATTTGTATGAGAACTCTGTATTTCAACTTCTAGGTTGTACTCGGTTGCGTGACCATCGCCCTTGTACTAGACACACTAGGCTTGGAAGGGATACATGTACGAATACACCGTGACCATCGGGTATTTGTACCCCTCCAACCATTAGGGCTTGACCTAGGTTGAGTTCGGCCCTAATTTGAGATTTCCCTAGGCGTAAGGCAATCGTACGAGGATTTGGGCGGAAGTGATTCCGTATTCCAATACTCGTACCCGATTAGGGGTTGTCACCGTGACCATCGGGGTGACCTAATTTAGGAATCTCTTGGCCTAACTACCATCATAACATTTCATCCTAAATTCAGGGCTTAATGACAACCCTAAGGGGATTCGTTGTCCAAATCACGCCTTCGCATGTTTGATTCTCCCTTGTTTGCTAAATGTGTGTAGTAGTAGCCCGGATCTCATTTTAGTTATTTCTTTCTCCATTTTGTAATTATTGCATGACAATCGAATTGCTAGGTTAAGAAATAGATGAAGGGGGAGTAATAGTAGTTCCTTGGCCCTTGGGAATACGACCCCCTCGCGCGTGCGTGAGGGGTATTACTTGGCGACCTGTGCACTTGCGGTAATCATCAGAAACGTCCCCTTTACTCTCCGGTATGATTCTCCCTACCTCCGTGTTCCAAGAGTTCTTAGCAATCGAAATAGAGCTAAGTATTAGGAGATAAAATCCCCCGGGGCTTAGTTGTGCAAGAAACAGAGTGAAAGGTCGTAGTGAATCCTAATACTAGGGTTTTATTGAGGCTATGGTTCTTTCACTTGCACCAAAGGGTTAGAGCTATATATAGGAACAGGGTTTATCACTAGGAATCCCTAGAACTTAAAGCAATCCCATGTAATGTGAGGCTTAGGAAGATGAACTTCCCTAGGGCTTAGTTGACACTTCAACAAGAGTCAAGGGTTGTAGTGAAACCAAATGCCGTGGCATAGTGTTGGGGTTAGTCACGGTTGACCTTATGTTTGGGACCGTGTGTTTAAGGATATCCTCGACTCATTAATCATCAATTAAAGAGTATAATAGCATTGGCTTGCACTAGAAGCATAAGTCCTAGGGGTAGCTTGTCTGGGTACCCTACTTTACTCATTGATTGTCCTTCTCTATTTACTCTTACTTGCACTCTCTTACCTTCCATACTTCTATTTTATTTCTTGTTTCTTTAAATTTACTTTTGCACTCACTCATTGATTCTATTCTCACTCTTCGTACACCGCATTAGCTAAATAATGAATTCTTGTGTCTTAAATCCCTATTCCCTGTGGATTCGACTGCCCTCTCACTGGGCTACTATTATTACTGCGACAACCCGTGCACTTTCGTGCTCCTGTCAAAGTTTTTGGCGCCGTTGCCGGGGAATAGACGTATTTTAGATACTTGTTTTTTTGCTATTTTAGTTATTCACTTCATTTTCTATTTCACACTGTTATTGTTCACTGTTTGTCGAAAATCAACAAAACAGAAACTTCACACAGGTGTGTGGAAATTCCACACGGTCGTGTGAAATCCTGATTTCAACTGATTTAAAGCCGTGACTCAACATTATAAAAGCCCATTTTGGAGACTTTTTCTGGATCTTTTTGGCCATCTTCTAACCTAACTTCTAGAGGGTCCCGACTAGGGTTTCTGAGAGGACTTTGTGGAGGTTTAGAGCACATCATCGGGGGTTTTCATTATTCTTTCAATTTGTATTCATTTTCATATTTTGATGGATTTGTATAGCTCCATGAGGAGCTAAACCCCTGTGGGTATTCGGACTTGTAAACCCTAGGATGATTATATTTCTTTGACATTGTTGTTATGCTTTTTCATTATTGATAAATAAAATTGAGTTTCAATCTTGATTGCATCTTGTATTATTTTCCCTTAGCCATGACACTAGGATTGAGAACAATCTAGGTTATCCTTTGGAGGTGTGACAACTCCTATAGGGTTAGACTACTTAAGATTGGAGAGGGTCGAGATGGTGAGTCATGGGGTAGCGAAACGTCCCCTTTCCCATCTGGCATGATTCTCCCTACCTCGGTGTTCCATGAATTCTTAGAGGTCGAGATAGAGTGAAGTGCTAGGAGATGAACTCCCCTGAGGCTTAGTTGCGCAAGCAACAGAGTGAAGGGTTGAAGTGAATCTTAGTGCTGGGGGTTAATTTAGACTAGGGTTCTTTCACCTGGACCAAAGGGTTAGAGCTATACGTAGGAACAGGGTTTATAACTAGGAATCCCTAGAATTGAAAGCAATTCCACATGTTGTGAGGCTTAGGAAGATGAACTCCCTAGGGCTTACTTGACAGGTCAACAAGAGTCAAGGGTCGTAGTGAAACCTAATGCCGGGCATAGTGTCGGGGTTAGTCACGGTTGACCTTAGGTTTGGGACCGTGTGTTTAAGGATATCCTCGACTCAATTAACATCAATAGGAGATTATAATAGCATTGTCTTGCACTAGAAGCATAAATCCTAGGGGTTGCATTGTCTGGGTACTCCCTCTTTATATCGATTATCTCTCCTACCTCTATTGCTTTTTGTGTATTATTTTACTTTCTTTTATATCTATACATAGTAATTTCTCTCACCATCAATTCCCTTCATAACTAAATAGCAATAACACTTATTTCTGAACACTATTCTCTATAGATACGGCTACCCACTCACTAGCGTATTTTATTACTTCGACAACCCGTGCACTTTCGGGTCCCTGTCAATCATCAATTGAAGAGTATAATAGCATTGTCTTGTACTAGAAGCATAAGTCCTAGGGGTAGCTTATCCGGGTATCCTAGTTTACTCATTGATTATCCTTCTTTATTTACTCTTACTTGCACTCTCTTACCTTCGATACTTCTCTTTCATTTCTTGTTTCTTTAAAATTACTTTTGCACTCACCCATTGATTCTATTCTCACTCTTCGTACACCACATTAGCTAAATAGTGAATTCTTGTGTCTTAAATCCCTATTCCTTGTGGATTCAACTACCCTCTCACCTAGGCACTATTCTTATTGTGACAACCTGTGCACTTTTGGGCCCGTGTCAACAAAAATTACCAAATAAAGTATCTTACAATGACAATTAATCAAGCCAAGCTCTAACATAAATATACATCCATTCCTTTCAACAACTCACTAAAACATGGATTTAATAAATCTCAAATGACGATCGGATTCTTATTAATTTGCCTCCAAAAGTTTTGAATACCCAGTGATGGGCTAAACATAGAACCATAACTCATACTAATTAAATAAAATAAAATGCCAAAAACTTGATTTAATTCTCTACAATAATAAAGATACTTTAGATAATGAGTATAATATAAGAAATTAAGCTTCCTCAATGAATATACCAACACCCAAAATCTTAAATCACAAAATGATACTTTGCTAGTAATATAATTTGATTTAGAACACCATTGTACATAAAACTAAAGATCTATAACACGATACTACAAAAGTACAATACTACAAAGAAATCTTAATACCCACTAGAGTGTAAAAACCACAAAACTTTGAATTACCAAACACAGGTTCAAACTGAAAAACAAATTGAACGTTTAAAACCAACTTTACCATACTACAATAATTCAGAACAATCTGAATTAAGTATATGAACAACAATGATACAATACAAAGTTTATCAATTCTGAAACGATGAAATTCCTCGTAAGTTGAGAATAACATAGATAACATTAATACTAATGGTGAAACACGAAAATTGGATTTACACAATTAATATACAAATAATCACCTCTTTAAAAAAACTAAGGATTTAAAACCAATTTTAAAATCCAAACTAATGCATTCCTTTCAATAACTCAAATAAACCAGAGTTTTAAGAGTGGATAGATCGATAAACATTGAAACAATATACAGGCTCCAGACATGATCAAATGAAAATAACATATCATAAACAAAATGCTTCAACTCTTAATAAGAGTAAAGACACTTTAAATTATAGATATCCCATAAGAATACAAGCTCTTTCCAAAAAATGCAAAAGTGAAGCTCCTTAGAAGTCATCAAGAAAAATTTAATACTTCTAGAATCTAATACTCGCTCATTCATTCGATAGTTTCAAATATCAAGATGCTTACAAAAAAGTAACTCATCAATCACAAATCATCAAAAATGTCCAGAATGGCCTCGAAAACTCTCCATCGCTAACCGTGGTCTTGGTTAGGTCTAGAGCTACCAGGATGCGCGTATCTTAGCACAGGTCGCTGGGAAGTTTGTGTGGTGACTCTGGACAACCCAACAATATCCCTGTCAGGGATCTATGCTCCCACCTAACATGGCATAACCAGTTTGACAATATTCTACGCCATATCTATATAGGTCGGCCCATGGAAACCATCCACTTCTTACTGCAGTAAGTATTTGAGCTCGGCTCCCATGTCACCATCAAAGCATTTAAATAATAACTCAACCCTTAGGCTCAATATCTACATCATCAAGATAGCATAACTCTCAATAAGAGATCATAAATGTACAAAATGTCAACTCTCACTCCAAGTGTGATTAATTTGATCATAGTGTTCAAATGAAATCATTTTTCATCAAAAGTATTATACAAGGGTGCCTTTTGAAAATATAATTTAAGTATTTCATCATCAGAATGAAATTTAACTTGATTTTCACATGACTTTTTGGTCATAAAAATTGGAACATCAAATCTCTTGAAAATGCTAAATTTGAAACATATCTTTCAAACATAGAGTTCCAAACCATGAACAATACGTATACTTTGCAAATATTCATGGAAGAAGCCAACTCATAAACCACCATGATTTCTAAACATCATTTAAAGCTCTCAAAGATTTTTAGCCATAAGGAGTTTATCATTTAAAAACAAGTAACTAAAATATTAAAGGCAAACATGCATGAATCATAGTCCAACTTTAGAAATTTCCCACTCACAAACTTGGCGAGCAAAATGACATGGTGTCACTTCTCCACCGGCTCATTCCCCTTGCTTGAAGGTTCACCTCGTAGAAGAATTTGAGCAAACCAAACAAATAACCAAACATTAACAACAACTTGAACAAAGGAAAATAAGGGTAAAGCTCAAAATGGGGAAACATTGTCTTCTAGGGTTTCTAAACTCTCTAACTAGTAGATATAGTAAGAATATACCTCACAACCCTTAAAACCAACAAGGGAAGCAAAGAAAAACTCATTTGGGGTTTGGTACTACAGTAACCCCGAACTCAAGGTGAAAAGGGGTTCAAGGATTTCTTTAGATCAACGGTATACAATCCAACAAAGTTTCTTCTCTCAAGTTCAACAAACAAAGAAAAAGAAAAAGGAACAAGAATAAAGCTCTCTCTTAGCTCACAACCAACCCTAACCATAACCATTCAAGGAACAAAGGAGAAGCAAGAAAGATGGAAGCTTACCTTAATCCATGGAATGAACAACTCGAAGATCCAAGAATCCAGCTCAAAAATTCCCATCTAAAACAGCCTTAAAACCTCAAGGAATGATAGAGGAGGAGGAGGTAGAGGTGTTTTAGGAGAAGAAAGATGAGAATAAAGGTCAAATCATGCCCTAAAAAGGCCAAAACCACGATCTGCGCAGGCGTATGCGCGGCCGCACAGTGCCCGCGCGCTCTCCCAGGTGCTTTGGGGTGCATGGGCAAGCGCACGCTGGCTGTGGGCCCTAAAGCCTGGCACGTGCAGCCTCCTGTGCAAGCACGCAGGAGCCTGCACAACCTCCTTGGTAATGTGCGGCCTGTGCACAGCCACACACCCGAAAACCCCTCGAAAACCAACCTAAACACTCGGCAAAAAGTTTTTAAATGCTCAACAGGAAGCCTCAAACAAAGGACAAGGAGGAATCAACCAAAAGAAGCAAGAAATGAACAAGGAACAAGAAGACCGAATATCACAGAAAAGGTACGGTGGCTCTCATCACATGTCTAATGCATACCATCCACAAACTTGTGGTCAAGCTGAAGTTTCAAACAGAGAACTCAAGAGAATCCTTGAAAAAAAAATCTCAGCATCGCAAGGATTAGGCTGACCATTTGGATGTTGCACTTTGGGCGTGTTGCACAACATGCAAAACACCCACTAGGAGCAGTCCATATCGATTAGTTTATGGCAAAGCATGCCACCTAGCAGTAGAACTCGAACATAAGTCATACTAGGCCACCAAATTCTTAAATTTTGATTTCCAACTAGTTGGAGAAGAAAGGGAAATGCAGTTGAATGAAGTTGATGAATGAAGATCTTTAGCGCATGAAAATTCGAGGATATACACAGACAAAGTGAAGCAATTTCATGACAAGAATGTAAAGCAAAATAAGAAGTTTGAAGAGGGGGATCAAGTGCTGTTATATAATGCCTGACTTCGCCTATTTCAATGGAAGCTCAAATCATGATAGTCGGGACTATATATAGTAACTATTGTCTCACCTCAAGGGGTAATTAAAATTCATCATCCAAAAAAATGTCAGTTCAAGGTTAATGGGCATCGTCTCAAGCCATATTTCGATAAGGTTCCAACACACCCCGATGCATCAGGTAAAATCTTTCCTTTTCAACCACACTAATCATGCGACGCTCGAATGTCAGGCTCACAACATTAAATAAGCGCTCTTGCGAGGCAGCCCTAGTCAGGTCATTTTCATATTTTTCATTTCCGTATTTTAGTTGCTAGTGCGGTGTCATTTGAATTTTGAGCTCTTTTTCTCATTCATTCAACTTGTGCCTTGTTTGTTTATCATTATTTCACCATCATTTCACCAATTTCTATTGTGTTTTATGGCCAAAATCCTGTTTAATTTTGCCCTAGGTAAGCCTGTAATGCATTTACACCTTTGTGTATTTGTTGGGGGGCCAAATCTAGCGATTATTGCTCACACCAGTATGTTGTACGGACTGTGCACAACCCACACAGCCTTGCTAGTAAGGTGTGCGGGCTGATGTATGGCCCGCACATAACCAGCACACCTTGGGACGTAAGGTGTGCGGCTTGGTGTACAGCCTGCACACTATCGTGTGACAAGTGGCTGAATGTTGCCACTTGTCCATTATTAGTCTTCTCTGTGGTCTTTATTTTGTTCTTATCCCTTCTCATGACTTCAACTCCTCCTTGTACCCATCTTAGCTTCCTGAAATTTTAGATTTCCCTCAATCTTTCAAGATCTTTTCTCAGCTTCTCTCCTTGGCTACTTTGGAGTTGGGTCCACAACCCTTGTCCCAAAATTCCTCCAACCCCTTCTTGGTTAATTTTGTCCCCTTTGCAAGGTATGATCAACACTCTTGTTCCTTTTTGTTATCCTAGATTGATTGAGTTCAAACTCTTTATTTATGTGTTGATTGGTGATGGGAGTTGATGAATTATGGCTTTATCATTCTTATTAGCCTAAAATTTTCATGCTGCGTTGTTTGTATCCTTCTTGGCTTATTTCTCAATTTGTTAGAACCTTTGTTGAGCTTTGCCTATCTACATTATTTTGTATTTATTTCTTGGGTTGATATTCACTCTCATGCTTCCTTGGGTTGTAGACATTACGGGGGTCACGGAAAATTGTGGCAATGTGTTATAATGATACATGATCTTGTTGTTTCACACCCATGTTGTTGTATGCTCCATTCATTTTACAAAACTTTTTGTTTGTAGCATAACTATTGTGTTATAAAGAAATTTTGCCATTGCTTGATTTTCATTTATGTAGTTGTAGAAAAGATATCGACCAAAAATACTTCATGCAAGCGTGCAAGAGCGAGGGCAAGTTCTTCGTCAGAGAATCACTTCAACAATGAAACCTATCTAGAACGTTATGATATCTTAAGGACAAAACCATTTGCCCAAAACTAAATTATTGATAAGGAAGTGCTTGAACAACTGGGCTTGGCTGACGAAGTGCGACAATTAGTAGGATTTGATCATTGGTTTGTAGTGTTTTACATTGATGAACTAGTATATTGCTAGCTCACGTTGGAAGTCTTGAATACATTTGAAGTCAATTGAACATACGCTTACCTTCGACACCCGGACGATATTACATTTCAAGTACATGGGGAGTCTAAATCCATTGGCTATTGAGATTTTGCTAATTATCTGGGGATCTACGATCACGACTTCCTCAAAATGTATGATACCACTGATTACCACTCGATTTTCTTGCACATGTTGAACCAAGATACTTCTAGCGCACTCTCTCTCAAGCAGCTGGCCAAGACTCTAAAAAGGCCTCTCTCCTCAGCCACCCGGCCCATCATTATATCTATTTATTGATGAGTCGATCCTTAACGGGCCAGGGCGATAGCACCGGTGTGGTGTCCCGAATGGATCTTCTGATTATGTATAGCACGATTAACCACTACCACGTTAACTTGGCCATGTTATAGTTGAGTGCCTCGCTCGCCAAAATCAAAACCCATCAATTGGGGTAATCTTTGCCGGACCTTACATCACTTGCTTGGTAGGTGGAATTAATACACTGGGGAACATTTCTTCAGTGGAGAACGACGGTGGTACTTTGGCACTTGGGATGCAAACAGTTTGAGCGATCAGTCTAGTGATAAGTGCCCATGTTATAGTAATGCAACGCGTTATTATCTTGCAATAAGCATTAATTTAATTAGATTTTATCACTAAAAAGTGTCCATTTGTTTACTTTTGTGCATTGTAGGGTTGTGAGGATAGAGTGAAGGAAAGGAACGAAATTAGATCGTGTTCGCCATTGTTAGGAAGATTCTTGGACTAAGCAAGGAGCATGGCATGAGTAGAGACTTATGAGTGTGTGCCAACCTCCTTTGGAGGGACACAAAAGCAGTCACATTCACAATAAGTTTAACTCATGCTAACAAGGAGAACTTCACCAATTAGGAGATTTGAAGCAATCGGCACGATCTACCGTTGATTGTGTTTCCAATTCAACGGCCTCAATGAAGAACGACGAATTCGGAAGCGTTTCGGGATAATTAATGTAGCAAGCTACTGTTCATCTTCGGCCGAAATTCAGAATTCTAGAGAATTCACACGGCCGTGTGAATTAATTTTCCAGCAAGCCAGAAACTTCACATGCCCGTGTGGAAATTCCACACGGCCGTGTGTAGTCCAGATAAGTCCGATTTTTAAAGCCGCACTCAACAATATAAAGGGCATTTTTGGAGACTTTGAAGAGATCTTTTGACCAATCTTTCTCCCCAACTTTTGGAGAGTGCGGCTAGGGTTTTGGAGAGGATTTCGTGGAGGTTTAGAGCGTGTCACCGACGTTCGGCGGCCGCACAAGACCACGACCACACCATATGCAAGGGGGTTTTCATCGATGTCTTTACTTTGTGCTTTCTTTCATACTTTGATGAACATGTATAGCTCCAAGAGGAGCTAAACCCCTTATGGGTATTCGGACTTGTAAACTCTAGGGTTATTATGCTTCTTTGACATTATTATTATGCCTTTCCATTATTGATGAATTAAAATTGTGTTTCAATCTTAATTTCATCTTGATATTATTTTCCCTTAGATGTGACACTAGGGTTGAGAGTAATCTAGGTTATCCTTTGGAGGTGCGACAACTCCTATAGGGTTAGACTACTTATGATTGAAGAGGGTTGAGAGGGAGAGTTGTGAGGTAGAGATGTATCCCCTTTCCCTTCCGGTGTGATTTCTCCCTACCTCCGTTTCCTTGGTTAATTAGCAGTCGAGATAGAGTGAAGTGCTAGGTAGATAAACTCCCCTAGGGCTTAGTTACGTGAGTAACAAAGTGAAGGGTTGAAGTGAATCCTACGCACTGGGGCTTATCGAGACTAGGGTTCTTCCACCTGGACCAAAGGGTTAGACCTACACATAGGAATAGGTTTTACCACTAGGAGTACCTAGAACTTAATGCAATCCCACGTAGTGTGAGGTTTAGGTAGATATACTCCCTTGGGGCTTAGTCGTACAAGCGATAGAGTGAAGGGTCGATGTGAATCCTAATACCGGGGCATAATGATGGGGTTACTCACGGTTGTCATTAGGTTTGGAACCGTGAGTCTAAGGATTTGCTCGACTCAATTAACACCAATAGGAAAGTATAATAGCATAGTCTTGCACTAGAAGCATAGATCCTAGAGGTAGCTTATCCGGATACCCCACTTCATCCATTGCTAGATCCTCTCTATTCTCTTTTACTTGCACTTTCTCATCTTCCATCTTTCTATTCAATTTCTTGTCTTTTATTATAATTGCTTCCATAAGTCACTCATTGATTCTATTGTTACTTTTCCATACTCCACATAGCTTAAATAGTGAAATCTCATATTCTAATTCCCTATTACATCAAGAACTTCAAGAAATCCGTGAAATACAGCGGTGCCTGGGGGAAGACATCACCAGGCTTATCCATGGACAACATGAACTTTAGAGGGACCAATAAAGCATCATCACCCTTTTGCAACATCCGTCCTCCACGTCTACCTTAGCACCCCCGGCTTTCACAGACGATTGGGATGACTGGGATTGAGAGCTTATTTCCCTTCCTAGTTTCTTTTCGATTCCTTGTTGTACTTTATTTTTGTTTGTTTCTTATTTTATGGATACTTGTTTGTGTTTTGTGTCATTTTATTTTGCAAGTATGTGTTGTGTGTTTTAAATTCTGTATTATGTCTTCTTGGACATGATGAATGCTTGATGCGACATACGTTCTTCTTACAGGATGAATTGGATGGCATGCTTATTTCTCTCTCCGCTACTCATTTGGCCTATGCATGACCACCCTGGACCTATGATCCAAAAAGATCACATTCCAAAATTCAAGGAAGTTCACGAACCCATCTCTTTTTTGTTTCTTGATTATTCTTTATTCGCTGTTGATTTAGCTACATTGCTGGCAATGTAATACTTTAAGTGGTGGGTGGGTGTATTTTCGTGAATAATTTTAAATTTTGTGAACTTAATTGGTGTAGGTCAGGATTCTTGCATGATTGTTGAACCAAGGACGACGTGCTAAATTGTCAGTGTATTATAGTGTAGATTATGATAGACACTATGCTATCCATGACCCTGCACTGTCAAGTATTTCATGTTATTTTTGGCATCCCTCGCACTTACCCACTGTGTAGACTCTGGAAACCAAGGTGGGGAAAAATAGTAACTTTCATAACCCTCTTAGTTACTAACCCACTCGTGGGGTTTCATGCCTTGACGTGTTATTTATTTCTCCTAATAGACTCTTAAGTACTCTCCTCTATGTTTCTTTTTCTCATTACTGTCAAAAAAAGGGGATAGTGCTCCTCTACCTTACTGACATGGGCCTGAAAGTGCACTGGTTGTAGCGGTAATAATAGTACCCCGGTGAGAGGGTAGTCGAATCCACAGGGAGTAGGGATCAAAGACACAAGTGTTTGCCAATTAGCTAGTGCGATGTATGGAGAGTGAAAATAGAATCAGTGTGTATGCAAGAGTAATTAAAAGAAACAGGAAGTTAAAGAGAAGTGTGTAAGATAGGAGAGTGCAAGCAAAAGTGTAAGAGAAGGACAATCACTGCAGCTAAGCACTGTAGGGAAAATACTATAGCAAGTTACTCTTCACAGTCTGCCAAAATTCATCAAACAGAGACTTCACACGGGCGTGTGGAAATTCTACACTGCAGTGTGAAATCCTGATTTCAGCGATTTTAAGCAGCGACTCAACATTATTTAAAGGTACTTCTGGGACTTTTTCTGGATCTTTTGGCATATCTTTTTGCCTATCTTCTAGAAGGTTGCGGCTAGGGTTTGAAGAGGACTTTGTGGAGGATCGAAGCGCACCATCGGCATCGACATCGACGTCGGGTGGCCGCACAAGACCACGACCACACGCTACACAAGGGGGTTTTCATCTCTTCTTTCAATTTGTGTTTATTCTTTCAATTTGATGGATTTGTATATCTCCATGAGGAGTGATAAACGTCTAAATGTACGTATTTTATATGTATACTTGTGCATGCTTTTCATATTTTGTTGATGATTCGATGCCCTTTTGTGGTCTAAATTATTTTATTTCGTGTTTCAGGTACATTATATGCTTTGGTGACCCTAACGACGTGATTTGAGAAGAAATCTGCACCGAAACTGTCGTTTTAGGGTCCCGAGTACTGTAGCATTACTGAAGCAGCCCGAAGCGTGAACAGTTGGAAGGAGAATGAAGTCTGGAAACCCTCACGGGCAGGCTCATGGCCGTGAGGTCATCCGCGAGCAGTACTATAGCAGTCTACTGTAGTAGTTTTACTGTAGCAGTTACTGTGCAAAATCACAACTTTGCGGTTTCTTGTAGACCGTATTACAGGCTCCCTCACGGGCCGTATATGGACCGTGAGGCCACTCGTGAGCTTGCCTGAACTCATCTTTTAAAGGACTTTGGCTTGGGTTTTCAAGGGCATCTTGAGTTTTCTTCTTTGGGCCTCTCACCACCACCTTCGAATTGAGGAAGAAGAAGCTCTTGGAGGGCGATCTAGGCAAGGATTTGGCGAGGAGAGCAAGGTTTTGGGAAGATTCTACATCCCAGGGCTTACATTTGGAGGTTGAAGACTAGGGAAGCCACCCCTTAGAGTGGCGTCTTTGGAACTTCTCCGGCCTTCATCCTTTAAGGGAGTTCTTCTCATGCCTTTGTGGTTGTTTCCATGCATTTATTGTTGTATTTAGTGAACATGAGCATTAAACCCCAAGGTCACTGGTTGTAGGTGAACCTATGATAGCTATGATCTACATGTTTAGAATTTCCTAGCTTGGTAGAATGATAGTTGTGAGCTGTACCTTTACATGTGCTTGAATGTAGTTCTATTTCACCTTCAGTGCAACCCTATACCTGTACACGATAGCTTCTACCTTGTACACTCCAACCAACCCATTATAATGATTTTGGCATTAAATTGTTAAATTCTATTTTCAATACTCTTTTAAGAGCTTTTGTGTTCCTTTATTATTTCTCTAGCCTATTGTGAACTATTTAGTGGGTTTAGCCAGGGGATTTGAGAGTTAGTTTGTATATATATATATCTAAAAAAAAAAAAAAGGAGTCTATGACAGTATTCCTCTGCTAGTACAGCATGAATGCGTCTATGTAGACTGTAATCAAGTAGGATGGGTGGCTCTTTTGCCTGGCCAGCATGTGCATCCGTCTGAAAGATTTTTGTGCAGTTTGTGTTAGTCGGGGACTCAGTAAAAAAAAAAAAGTGTGTATATTTGTATATATGTAAGAGTTAAGTATCTTGATTCCCTGGAGCTTGCTACATAGTCACCTCAATGCTAGAGTCTTGTTCAGGAACCGAAAGACTTTTAACTGAGTATTGAGGATGCTTTTGACATTTTAATGCCATTTTCATTGTATGTGGGGTGAATGGTCAGCCTGGGGTAATCCAGGGTGTGGAGGTCAAGGTGGAAGTCAGCACACACTCATGGGGCACTCTAGGAGAAATAGAACTAGTATTACTTGACTATTCATTGATCAGCTCACTTCTTGATTTTTGTCCATTCATGCATGTGGAGTTCTTTACTTTTGAGCTTGAGGTCGTACTTTAGCAATTTATCTTCTTGCCCCTGTTCTTCATGTTTGTTTGCTTGGGGACAAGCAAACGCTTAGGTGTGGGGATGTTTGAGAAACGTCTAAATGTACGTATTTTATATGTATACTTGCGCATGCTTTTCATATTTTGTTGATGATTCGATGCCCTATTATGGTCTAAATTGTTTTATTTCGTGTTTCAGGTACATTATATGCTTTGGTGACCCTAACGACGCGATTTGAGAGGAAATCTGCACCGAAACTGTCGTTTTAGGGTCCCGAGTACTGTAGCATTACTGAAGCTGCCAGAAGCGTGAAGAGTTAGAAGGAGAATGAAGTCTGGAAACCCTCATGGGCAGGCTCACGGCCGTGAGGTCATCCGCGAGCAGTACTGTAGCAGCCTACTGCTGTAGTTTTACTGTAGCAGTTACTGTGCAAAATCACAACTTTGCGGTTTCTTGTAGCCCGTATTACAGGATCCCTCACGGGCCGTATATGGACCGTGAGCCCACTCGTGAGCTTGCCTGAACTCATCTTTTAAAGGACTTTGGCTTGGGTTTTCAAGGGCATCTTGAGTTTTCTTCTTAGGGCCTCTCACCACCACCTTCAAATTGAGGAAGAAGAAGCTCTTGGAGGGCGATCTAGGCAAGGATTTGGCGAGGAGAGCAAGATTTTGGGAAGATTCTACATCCTAGGGCTTACATTTGGAGGTTGAAGACTAGGGAAGCCACCCCTTGGAGTGGCGTCTTTGGAACTTCTCCAGCCTTCATCCTTTGAGGGAGTTCTTCTCATGCCTTTGTGGTTGTTTCCATGCATTTATTGTTGTATTTAGTGAACATGAGCACTTAAACCCCAAGGTCACCAGATGTAGGTGAACCTTGGGGGTGAACTTGTGATGTTTTGGATGATTTTGTTCTATTTATTGTTTGTGGCTTGTTTGTGATCCATTGTTTGGTGTTTTACATGCTTGGTATGTATGAGAACTCTATGTATCAAAAGACTTAGGAAATGCTAGGTTGCATGACCATTGCCCTAGTGTTAGACTCACCAAACTTGGAAGGGAAATACGTATAAATACGCAGTGACCATCGGGTATTTGTACCCCTCCACTCCTATGGTTTAGTACTCTTTTGTATTGTAACCCTAGTTTGAGAAAACCACTTCACCCTTTGCAATCGTAGGGGTAATCTTGGGTGGTATACGTACCATATCCAATACCCATACTTGATTAGGGGCCGACTTCCGTGACCATCGGGTTGGCCTAGTCTAGGGTTTTCTCGATCCAATTAGCCACTTGCATGTTAGTTCAAGCATCCTACTCACTTTAGTAGCCCCTAAGGGAATCCTCATCCGTGCCCACTCCTAGCCCTATTTTACCCCGTATCTTGCCCTCGTATGTTAGCTTTGGTTATTTACTTATCTAGCTTCTTTGCATTATATTCACAATTGATAAACGCCTAAACATACGTATTTTCCATGTATTTGGGTGTATGTATTACGTATTTTTCTATGAGTTGACACCCGTTTTTGGTCTGAATTGGTTTCTTTCGTGTTACAGGTACTGATGTGACCCCTTCGAGCTGATTGATAGAATTTGAGAAGAAATCGGCGATGAAAACACTATTTCTGAGGGGGTTACTGTAGCGACTACTGTAGCACGAACCCTTTGACGGAATGGCTAAGTTTGGAGGTCCATGCGGGCTGTCATGCGGTACTGCAGATGCTCATACAGTACCGTAGCTGTTTTACTGTAGTAGTTTACTGTAGCGACACTGTAGCAACTTACACGATTTCGGGACTTTCTTGGAATTCTTCTATCCCCGCATGCGGGGCAGCATAGGGGGCCGCATAACCCACTGGAAAAGGTTTTTAAGGGTTTTGGGAGTTCATTCTTGAGGGGAGCCCTAGGCCTTGAGCAAGCTTGACTTCACCACCTTCTTTGGGAGCTTGAGGCCGGCTTTTGGAGGCGATTCTTGAGGAGAGGACGACGGGGAGAGCACGAGACGACGAACCCACGCCTTCGATTTGCATTTGAGAGGAAGTTTGACAAAGGAAGCCACTCCTTGGGTGGCGTCCTTGGAAGCGTCATTCGGCCTTGATCTTTTCAGGGGGTGTTTTCATTATGCTTTTAGTTGTTTTCATGTATTTGTTTACTTATTTTGTGATCATGAACAACTAACCCCAAGGTCACCGGATGTAGGTGAACCTTGGGGGTGAACTTGTGTATTTTGGATGACTCTTTCTAGTTTATGCATTTGGTTTGGTTTGTGATCCTTGTTTGGTGGTTCTTGAATGCCTTGATATGTATGAGAACTCTATATGTCAATTCCTAGATGATGCTAGGTTGCATGACCATTGCCCTAGTATTAGGCTCACCAAGCTTGGAAGGGAATACATGTACGAATACGCCGTGACCATCGGGTATTCGTACCCCTCCAATTGTTAGGGTTGTCCTTGATTGTGTTTCAACCCTAGCTTGGGGAAATCCACTAAACCCTTTGCAATCGTACAAGGATTTGGGCGGAAGAAATTCCGTATTCCAATACTTGTATTGGATTAGGGACCAATGCCGTGACCATCGGGTTGGTCTAATTTAGGGTTTCCCGGTCCAAACCACCCACGCGCATGCTAGTTAGGGCATCCTTAGCACTTTAGTAGCCCCCGAGGGAATCCTCATCCGTGGCCATTCCCTCACCTTGATTTTTCCCCTCCATATTTATTCTTGCTATTTACATGCTCTTTGTTTAGTAGATTTTTAGTAAGTCTTACTCCAAGTGATCGACTAGGTCAAACAACATTGTGATAAGGAAGTAAGGATAGCTTCTCGGGCCCTTGGGGATACGACCCCCTCGTGTTCGTGCGAGGGGTATTACTTGGCGACCCCGTGCACTTGCGGGTGAGCGATTCAAATGCATTCTCACCAACAATCTTGAGTTGTATCTGTCAAACAACATTGTAAAAGGGAAGTAAGGGTAGCTTCTCGGGCCCCAGGGAATACGACCCCTGTGTCACGCATAGGGTATTACTTGACGACCCGTGCACTTGCGGGATAGCACTCATCAAGTTTTTGGCGCCGCTGCCGGGGTCCCACGAGAAATATTCGGAAAACTTTGCGCGTGTTGATTTGACCACTTTCTTGTTTTGCATTTATCATCCTTTGTATATATTCCATTATCTATTGTTTTGCATTTTTTATTTTCTTACCTCTCGTCGATTGCTAATTCTTGACTCCGGTTTTGCAAGGTACCTATTTTATGACACGTTCGAGTCAAGCAAACCTAGTCCCGGCAAAAATCAATCAAACCTATTTTCTTCCTTGAGCTATGCCACATTTGGCCGAGAGGAGCATACTGTCTTCACACCTCCATGAGGTAAGAAGGTATGTCAAGCTCGTGACGTTAAACAAGCGCTTCTTCGGAGGCAACCCAAGGTGTTAAATTCCGTATTTTGCTTAGTATGTTTGTATGTTGTAGTTTTCTTAGTTTTGGTTGTTTAGATTTGTGTGGTTGAATTAATTTTGTGTTCATATTGCATATGATGCTTGGATGAGTATTTTTATTCATGTTGGTGATTCTTGGTGTGTTCTTCATTGATTTATGATCATCTTTGGGTTTTGATGAGTTTTATGCATGTAAGGTTGAGAATGTAAGTTTTTTCGAGGTGTTTCATGGTGTTTCAAAGCAGGGAGAGCACATTTGAAGGGTGTGCGGCTGTGTACAGCCCGCACACACCAGCCAGAGCGATGTGCGGGCTGTATGCAGCCCGCACATCACCTGCGCGCACCAGGTTTCAAAAGGGTGTGCTGGCAGTGTGCGGCCCGCACACCACCCGCACACAACATCTAGAAGGGTGTGCGGGCTGTGTACAGCCCGCACACAGCCATTTCAGGCCATTTTCATCAAAATTTCAGCATCCTCTGGGCTGATTTCTTCTCCTTCCTTTCACCTGATTTTTCTCCAATTTTATTTGATGTTTCCTCTTCATTTACCTCCTCATTTGTCCAACCTTTCATTGATCTTAAAGTTGTCATCATTTTTGAGTTTTAATTTTCTCGATCTATCATTTTCATCGAGTTTTCACTGACATCTTTGAATTTTGCCGTCTAGCTTTGGGTATAAGCGTATCGCTCATTTTTATTGGTTTTCATTGTTTAAATTTGTTATAATTCCCAAGGTTTTTGATGTGAGAATGTTGTAAACTTGAAAATGCATAATCTTATATCATTTGTTTTCAAGTTTTGTCATGCATCGACGAGTTGGAAAATTTCACGTGAGCACCCACACATTCTGCTTTGTATTTCTGGTTTCCTTTGTTCTTTGCTTTGTTGTTTGTTGTTTGTTTGTGTGTTTGTATTTTATTTTTGTGTGTGATGGATGCCTTGAGATGATGTTCCTTTCAACCTTGCAAGTGTAATTGGGGCATCAAATGCGACTTTCTCCCCCGACATCTACAAGAATCATTGGTGGCCACCCTGATCTCATGGACTTCACGATTATGCTTTGAGACTCAGGGAAGTTCACGAAACCCTCTTACTTTTCTTTAATTGCATATATTTTTCTGAGCTGCTGATTTAGGTACATTGGGGACAATGTACTAATTTAAGTAGGGGGGTGGACTTTTATGATTTTCGTGAACTTTGAGAATTTTTTAAAATTTTGCATGTTAGTAAACGAAGGATGGTATTTAATCATTGTAGTAGGTGTATGATAGTGTAGAACAATGATAGATGCTAAGTTACTCATAACCTTGAACTCTTAAGAATTTTGTGTCATTCTCGGCATTCCATCACTTACCCCCTATGTGACCCTGGACACCTAGGTTAGGAAAGCAGTAACCTTCGTGACCCTCTTAGTTACTAACCCATTCGAGTGGCTTCGTGCCTTGATGTGTTAGGTATTGCTTCTAATAGACTCTTAAGGACTTTCCTCTATGTCTTTTGCTCAACAAGGTCAAAAAAAAAATATATATATATATATGGAGAGTGCTCCTTTGCCCTATTAGCGAAGTAACCTGGGGTTCTTGCTCCTGACCAGAGTGTGCCTCTCGCCAAAAGCTATATAGGCATGAGCGCGTTTATATGAATGTGCAAAGTTCCAAGTAATGTGGAGTTGCAATTCATGTTAGTCCAGAAAAAAGAAAATGTATATATATACTTATATATGTACATATATGTGTAGAACAAAAGAAAGTGTTATGACCGGTGGTTGTTCGAACAAAAGAGGAAATATCCTTGGGAGCCTACTAGGAGCATCTCTACCACTTCAAGGCCGAATTCCACTAACAGGCGTGATTTGCCTCAAGATGTGGTCCTCGGGGTTCTGTCGACCTGACTTGGACTACAGGGCTTCGAAATAGAGGGGTTACACACACACACCATATCAATGTCGTTGAATGCATGAAATTTCTTAAGTTGTTCTAGCTTGGTATATTGAGTTTTACCATTGCTATTGTACACTTACACTTAAGCCGGAGGTTGTGTATTTAGCCACTTATCAATCCCTTTTGTTCTTCATGTTTGTTTGCTTGGGGACAAGCAAACGCTCAAGTAGGGCGGTATTCGATAAGTATCTTAATACATCACTTTTATTATATATATTTTATACACTTTTCATTCATTTTTATATGACTCTGATGCCCTTTACGTGTTTTATTTGTTACTATTGTTTCATGACATCGGAAGATCATCTCGCACGTGATTGAGCCTTGTTTCAGCATGAATTGAAGAATTTATTGAAGCCCACACGCATCCTCATGTTTCGGGCAATAAAAGAGTGGATTTTCAGGCACCGTCACTGTAGCAGCATAATGTAGCATCGGCACTGTAGTACTGTTACTTAGTAGTGTGCGGGCATTGTCTCCACACCTGGGCTTTTGGGAGACTTATCTTTGGCCACCATTGTCTCCACACCTCCATCATTCTCCACCACCATCATCAGAGTAACTTGCCGGCCGGAGAAGGGGTTGTTGGAAGATGATTTGAATAAGCAAGAATTCAAGTGGGAGAAGGTCACACTCAAGGAAGAACATCGAGGAGCTCAACGGCGCGGATCCGACGAACTCTTGCCACCACCTTCTAGTCTACTTCTAAGGGAGTTTTTATGAGCTTTGTCATTGATCATCTTTGTATTCTCCCTTTGTTATGTTGAACTAGACTCCAAAGGCCACCGGGCATCCGGTGAACCTTGGGAGGAGAACTTGTATGTTTGGATGATGATTTTGTTTATGGATTATTGTTGGTGTGTTGCTTGGTTTCATTCTATGTGTGCTTGATTGTTGTGAATTGCATGAGAACTCTGTGATTTATCTTCTCAATTGTACTTAGATGCGCGGGATGCGACTTTGTACTAGATCCATATAGTTTGAAGGGGGATTCAATGTACAGGTACACCGGAGGTTCCGGGTGCCGGTAGCTTCCCACGAGCTTTAGAGTGATTCTAGCCGAGAGCGAGCATTAGAATTACCCTAGGCAAGACTCCTTGTTCTCAAAGACATCGTAGGTTTATCTTCTGGATAGAGGAACCCATATTGGATTAGGGCTACACCACCGAGGTTCCGGGGTAGTCAACTCCCGAGTCTAGCGGACCAAACCTAGCCAACTTAGAACTCAACTTCCTAAATTGATCCTTACTTGTTCTCCTCGCGAGGGGATCCTCGCCCGAGGCCTCTTGCACTCATTGTCATTTGCTCTTTTCATTCGCCAACATGGTGTGCCTTAGTCCATTTTGTTTATAGCTTTTCTTTTATTTATTTTTGTATTTATATTTTTATATGACAACTCTCTTGATTCGGTAGACTAGATAGTGATACCTAGGAGGAAGTAATAGCAGATCTTGGGGCCCTTGGGAATACGACCCTCTCGTGCTCGCGTGAGAGGTTATTACTTGACGACCCGTGCACTTACGGCCGGGAAGCCGCGTGCGCGCTTCTTTAGCGTGTCGCGCGGCGCCCATCAATACTCAAGTTCAACAGGTAAGTGGCAGGCTTTTTCGTACATTAGCCTATAAGGAATGGTCCCTATAAGGGTCTAGTATGCAGTTTTGTATGCCTAGAGTGTGTCATCGAAAAGTTCAGCCCAATCTCTTCTATTCTGTGTGACTATTTTCTCTAGAATTCATTTCAAGTCTCTATTGGATACTTCTTTTTTCCCATTAGTCTGCGGGTGGTACAATGTTGCCATTTTGTGGTAGACACCATAACGCTTCAAGATTTTTGCGAATTGGGTATTACAGAAATGAGTGCCTCTATCACTAATAAGTGCTTGTGGCGTGCCAAATCGGGAAAATAGTTTCTTCAAAAATTTTACTACCGCCCTGGCATTATTTGTTTGTTAGGCCTGTGCTTCCACCCATTTAAATGCATGTGTCCATGAGAACTAGGGAATGGTCCTATAAAGTCAATTCCCCAAATATCAAAGACTTCACATGCTTGATTCTAGTTTTGGGACATCTCATCTCAGCGAGAGATGTTTCCCACTCGCTGACATTTATCGCAAGACTGTATGAATCTCTGGGTAACTTGAAATAATGATGGCTAACAAAAACTTGCATCAAGAATTTTTCGGTTTGCATTGTAGTGGCCTCTTGTGGGTCTAAATGACAATGTTTCAAGACACATAGGCTTTCCATCAGGGAAACACATCGTCGAAAAACTTGATCAGAAAAGATTATGAATAAGTAAGGATCCTCACAAATGTAGTGTTTGATGTCTGAAAAGAATTTTTTTCGTTATTGATAAGTGAACCATTTCAGGGTGATCCCTACAACCATGTAGTTAGCAAAATAGGCAAAGCATTGTGGCTCTTTTTCTTTCATTTCCAGAGTATTGTACAAGTGTTCCACAGGGAATCAGTTATTAATGTCTTTCTCTCTCAGAGCTTGTATGTTTGGATTTTCCAAATAGGATAAATGATTTGCGGCAAGGTTCTTTGCTCCGAGCTTGTCCTTGATCTCAAGATCAAACTCTTGAAGCAACAACACCCATCTAATCAACCTTGATTTAGCATCTGACTTGCTAAGCAGGGACTTTTCGCATCGAAAGAACTAATTATGACCAGAATTTGTCAAAAGTGAACACCACCACAAGTTCTCATTAGCCCTATTAATACCACGATATTAGATTTATTGAGGGACTTTTTGACCTTTCTTTTGCCTAACTTCTGGGGAGCTTGTGGCTAGGGTTAGGAGAGGATTTTGTGAGGCTTTTGGAGCGGGTCTACGGCATTGACATCAACATCCTTTGGAAGATAGTTATTAGGGGAGCTTTCACCGGCATAAATTTGACGAGGTGTACCGTAGGCTTGACAAGGGATTCATTGAAAAAGACGAGGCAGCTTTACAAGACCATTGACACAGGCCTCGAGGGGGTTTAATTCATGCTTTCTATACTTATTGATACAAACACTTTACTGATTTTGAATAGATCTATGGAGAACTAAAACCCTAGTGGGTAATCATACTTGTAAACCGTAGGCTGACATTGTTTCTATGACTTTTATTATGCTTTCTTAATTGATGGTTTTAATTGAGTTCCAATCTTGAATGCTAATTATATTGATTTTCCCATAGACTTGACACTAGGGTTAAGAGTCATTTAGGTTATCCTTCGAAGGTGTGATGACTTCTATAGGATTAGACTACACAAGATTGGAGAGAGTTGAGAGAGTGAGTCGAGAGGTGGCGGGATGTCCCTTTTCCTTTCCAGTGTTATTTATCCTACCTCTACGTTTTAAGAGTTCTTTGCAGTAGAAGTATAGAAGTGCTATGATAAGTGCTCATGTTATAATAATGGGAAGTGTTGTTATCTTACAATGAGCATTAATTTCATCATATTTTATCATTAAATAGTATGCATTTGTGTGCTTTTGTGCATTGTAGGGTTGTGAAGCTAGTTTGGAGAAAAGGAGCCAAGTTAGATTGTGTTCACCATTGTGGGGGAGTTTTCGGACCAACCAAGGAACAAGGCACAAGTCTAGACTTATAGGTGTGTGCCAGCCTAATTTGGAGGGGCACAAAGGTAGTCACATTCATAATAAGTCTAACTTGTGTAGCATAGGAGAACTTAACAAATGAGCAGAATTGAAGCAATTGATGCGGTTTACAGTTGATTGTGTGTCCAATTCAACGGCCTCGATGAAGAACGATGAATCTGGGAGCGTTTTGGCAAAAGTACTACAACAACACTATAGCAAGCACTGTAGCGAAAATACTGTAGCAAGTAACTGTTCACTGTCTGCCGAAATTCAGCAAAACAGAGACTTCACACGGGCGTGTGGAAATTCCACACGGACATGTAAAATCTTAATTTCAGCAATTTAAAGCCGCGACTCAACATTATAAAAAGCTATTTTTGATACTTTTTCTGTATCTTTTTGCCAACCTTTGGACCTAACTTCTGGAGGGCTGCGGCAAGGGTTTGGAGAGGACTTTGTGGAGGATCGAAGCGCGTCATTGGCATCGACATCGACGTCCAGCGGCCGTACAAGACCACGACCACACTCTACACAAGTGGGTTTTCATCTATGCTTTCAATTTTTGTTTACTTTCATAGTTTGATGGATTTGTATAGCTTCATGAAAAGCCAAACCCCTTGTGGGCATTTGGACTTGTAAACCTTAGGATGATTATGTTTCCATGACATTGTTATTATGCTTTTTTTATTGATGAATAAAATTGAGTTTCAATATTAATTGCATCTTATATTGTTTTTCCTTAGCCGTGACACTAGGGTTGAGAACAATCTAGATTATCCATTGGAGGTGTGACAACTCCTATAGGGCTAGACTGTTTAAGATTGAATAGGGTCGAGAGGGTGAGTCGTGAGGTAGCGTAACGTCCCTTTTTCCCTCTGGTGTGATTCTCCCTACCTCCGTGCTCCAATAATTCTTAGTGGTCGAGATAGAGCGAAGTGCTACGAGATGAACTCCCTTGGGGCTTAGTTGCACAAGTAATAGAGGGAAGGGTTGTATTGAATCCTAGTGTTGGGGCTAAATTTAGACTAGGGTTCATTAACCTGGACAAAAGGGTTAGAGCAATACATAGGAACAGGGTTTATTACTAGGAATCGCTAGAACTTAAAGCAATCCCGCATAGTGTGAGGCGTAGGAAGATGTACCCTCCTAGGGCTTAGTTGATAGGTCAACAAGAGTCAAGGGTCATAGTGAAACCTAATGCAGGGGCATAGTATTGGGGTTAGCCACGGTAGACCTTAGGTTTGGGACCGTGTGTTTAAGGATATCCTCGACTCTTTAATCATTAATAGGAGAGTATAATAGCATTGTCTTGTGCTAGAAGCATATATCCTATGGGTTGCTTGTCCGGGTACCCTATGTTACTGATTAATTGTCCTTGTCTATTTACTCTTACTTGCACTCTCATGTCTTCCATACTTCTATTTTATTTCTTGTTTCTTTAAAATTACTTTTGCACTCACTCATTGATTCTATTATCACTCTTCGTACACCGCATTAGCTAAATAGTAAATTCTTGTGTCTTAAATCCCTATTCCCTGTGGATTCGACTACCCTCTCACCGGGGTACTATTATTACTACCACAACCTGTGCACTTTTGGGCCCCTATCATGCTAAAAGATGAACTTCCCTGGGGCTTAGTTGCACGAACAACAGAGTGAAGGGTTGTAATGAATCTTAATGCTGCGGCTTAATTGAGACTACGGTTTTTTTGCCTAGACAAAAGGATCATAGCTATACTTAGTAATAAGGTTTATCATTTGGAATCCCTAGAACCCCCAGCAGTCAACAGAGTGTGAGGCATCGAGAGCATTCTCTCTATCGGGGTATAGTGTAGAGGGCTAGTCATGGTTAACCTTAGGTTAGGGACCATGTGCTTTAGGATGTCCATGATTCATTAAACGTCAATTAGGATGTATAATACTAGTCTTGCACTTGAAACAATAGTCCTAGGGCGAGCATTGTATGGGTGTCCAATTTTACTATTGATTACCTCTCTTATTTTTATTGATTTTCCTGCATTCTTTTCTTTTCTTTTGCATTCATACACTAGCTTCTCTCACCATTGATTTTTTCAAAGCTAAATAGTGATAACTCTTGTCTCTAAACACTATTCTCTATGGATACGACTAACCACTCACCGGGGTATATTATTACTTTGACACCTATGCATTTGCAGTACACACACACAATTCATAATGGTGTCAATGTTTTTGGTGCCATTGCTAGGGAATAGGCATTTTTAGAGATATTTGTATTTTGCTATTTTAGCTATTCATCATTCATTCTATTTCACACTTTCTTATTATTCTGTCATTCTTATTTGTTTTTTTTTTTTTTATTTCAGCTCCAGGTTATGACCCAAGGCAACCCTTCAACATTAGTTGAAGAAGATGCAGAAATTGGAAGAAGAACTTGTAGCTGGGGAAAAGAGCCAGTCCAAAAACAATCCAATCAAACTGAAATTGATACTGAAGAGTCGATACTATGGCAGAACAACATAAGTAGCAAAGGACACTCTTAGATTATGCTAGAGCCACAGTTTTAGGCACACAATTGAGCATTGTGAGGCCCTCGATTACAGCTCAGAACTTCGAGCTCAAGCCGGCATTTATCCAAATGCTACAGCAGTCCGCACAATTCTATGGTTTGGCCAATGAAGATCCCAACAACCATATTGAGAATTTTTTGGAAGTGTGTGACATGCTCAAGATCAATGGAGTAACAGATGATGCTGTCAAATTAAGGGCCTTCCCATTCTCCTTAAAGGGGAGAATGAAATAGTGGTTGCACCTAAAAAATCTGCAAAGCTTAGGAATGAGATTTCTTCCATTGTTCAGATGGAATTGGAGTCTCTATTCGAGACATGGGACGGGTTCAAGGATCTCCTGCGAGGATGTCCACAGCACGGTGATAAATGCCTAATTGTATGTATTGTTTATGTATGTTTGCCTATAAATTGAGTAGTTTTATATGTGTGGATGCATGTTTTCGGTCTGAATTGGTGTATTTTGTGTTTCAGGTACAAAAGATACCATGGGGAGCTTGATAACATGATTTTAGAAGAAATCGGCAGGAAAAAGACCATTTTCGAGCCCGGTACTATAGCAACACTATAGCAGCACTGTAGCACGAAAACTTGGAGAAATGGCTAAGTATAGAATTCCATGCGGGCACTCATATGGACGCATAAATGGCCGCATAAAGTCCTGTAGCAGAGTTACTGTAGCATTATTAATGTAGCACTCCACTGCAGCAACTTACACAAAATTTCGGGAGCTACAGTGCCCGTATGCTAACCGTATGCCAGGCTGCACAGCATCCCGAGGATAGCTTTTTAATTGTTTATGCTCATTTTCTTTAGAGGAAGAAGCCCTAGTTCTTGATCTACTTGCCAACACCTTCAAATCAGAGTTAGGACCAGCCGTTGGATGCCATTTCCGGGGAGAGAATGATGAGGAGAGTGACATACGACGAGATCCACCTACTTGATCCATACTTGAGAGGAAGATCGAGAAGGAAAGCCACTTGATGAGTCGCCGCGCGACACGCTAAAGAAGCGAGCACGCGACTCCCCGGCCGCAAGTGCACGGGTCGTCAAGTAATAACCTCTCGTGCGAACACAAGAGGGTCGTATTCCCAAGGGCCCCAAGATCTGCTATTACTTCCTCCTAGGTATCACTATCTAGTCTACCAAATCAAGAGTTTAATATAAACACAAATAGGAAAATTAAATAAAAGAAAAGCTATAAACAAAATGGACTAAGGCACACCATACAAGCAATGTAAAGAACAAGTAGCAATGATAACTAGAGGCCTCGGGCGAGGATCCCCTAAGGAGAAGAACAAGTTAGGATGAATATAGGAAATTGAGCGCTAAGTTGGCTAGGTTTGATCCGCTAGACTCGGGAGTCGACTACCCCGGAACCTCCGTGGTGTAGCCCTAATCCAATACGGGTTCCTCTCTCCAGAAGATACCCCTACGATGTCATTAGGAACATGGAGTCTCGATTAGGGTTATTCTAATGCGCGCTTTCGGCTAAAACAACCCTAACCACGCGGGGAGCTACCGGCACCCAGAACCTCCGGTGTACCGGCACATTGAATCCCCCTTCAATCTATGTGCGACCTAATACATGCAAGCATCCCGCCATACACATACAATTCAAGAATCAAAACCTACGGAATCCATCCATTGTAGGTTGAACATTAAAACAATAGATTGAAATCAAACAAACAAGCCAACAATCAATTATAAATAATTATCATCATCCGTACAAGTTCTCCTCCCAAGGTTCACCGGAGCCCGGTGGCCTTGGGAGCCTAGTTCCACATCAAAGGAGATAATACACAAGATAATCAATGAAAATGCTCATAAGGAACTCCCTCAGATGTAGGCTAGAAGGTGGTGATGAAAGCTCGCCGGATCCGCGCCGATCAAGCTCCGTGATGACAACCTTGAGTGCTTCCTTCTTCTCCCCTTGAGTTTTGCTCTTCAAATTGCCTCTCCAATCCGGTGATGATGGTGGAAATGGGCGGAGATGATGGTGGAGAATGGAGGAGATGATGGTGGAGAAGGATGGAGAGGATGCTGGCCAAAGACAAGCTCTCCAAAGCCCTAGAAAGCCTTAAATAACCCAAACAAAGCCTCATCAGCCCGTGCGTGGGCGGGCACTGTGCGGGCCGCACAGTGCCCGCACACCCTTCTGTCTGTCCTGTGCGGGTACTGTGCGGCCGCACACTGGCCGCACACTGCTACAGTAACGGTGTTACAGTGGAAATGCTACAGTAAAATCGCTACAGTAACTTCCTCAAATCCACTCTTTTCTTGCCCGAAACTTGAGGATACGTGTGAGCATCAATAAATTCTTCGATGATGCCAAAAGAAGCTCAAACACGCACTAGATGGTCTTCCGATGTCCTGAAATGATAATTAACAAGAAAAGCGCGTAAAGGGCATCGGAGACATACAAAAATGCATGAAAGTAAATAAAATGTACATAATAAAAGTGATGTATTTAGACACTTATCACCACTCTTTGGGTGGCGTCCTTGGAAGCGTCATTCATCCTCTATCTTTTGAGGGAGTGTTCTCATTATTGTATTTGGTTGTTTCTATGTATTTTCTGGAGTATTTTGTATCCATGAGCAACTAAAACCCCAAGGTCACCGGATGTAGGTGAACCTTGGGGGTGAACTTGTGTAGAATGATTGCTTGACTTGATTTATGCATTTGGGACTTGTTTGTGAACCTTGTTTGGTGTATTTGAATGCTTGGTATGCATGAGAACTCGTTATATCAATTTTTAGAAAATGCTAGGAAGCATGACCATTGCCCTTGTATTAGGCTCACCAAGCTTGGTAGGGATACATGTACGAATATGCCCTGACCATCGGGTATTTGTACCCCTCCATTGTTGACCTTGATTGTGTTTTGACCCTAACTTGAGAAACCTTTCATTCCCATTGCAATCATGCGAGGATTCGAGCAGAAGGAATTCCGTACTCGATACTTGTACCGGATTAGGGCCAATTCCCGTGACCATCGGGTAGGTCTAATTTAGGGTTTCTCGGTCCAAACTCCCCATTTGCATGCTAGTTAGGGCAATCTTCGCAGTTTAGTAACCCCCTTGGGCATCCTCATCCGTAACCCTTTCCTTACATTGGTTTTACCCTCCGATTATTGCCTCCACCTTAGAGCAATTCATTAGCATTTTAATTGTGTTTTTATCTTTCTTTTCAAAACACTTGAATTGATCAGCCTAACAATCATACAAAGAGGAAGTAAGGGTAGATTCTCAGACCCTTGGGAATACAACCAACTCGTGCATGCGTGAGGGGTATTACTTGGTGACCCTATGCACTTGTGAGACCTGCACCACACGGATTCCCCGAGTGGATAATTATCCATGCTTTCTACAACAGGTTGAATCCAAGTATAAAACAGTTGTTAAATGCAGTGGCAGGAGGTACCTTCGGAAGCAAGACCCCCGGTGAAGCCCGACACCTCATTGAAGAGATGGCTTTGAATAGCTATCAATGGAACTTAAGAGATAGAAGGAAGGTGGCCGGACTTCATGAGATTGATGTGGTAACTTCTTTGGCGGCACAAGTTGAGTCATTGAGCAAGAAGTTGACATTCTAACTTCACCAAGAGTGGCGGCCATTACAAGTTGCAATGGATGTGGGGGAGGACATGCTTCTAGTGATTGCCCGATACCCATTGATGGTACTTCTTCGGTTGAGCAAGTGGATTTTGTAGGCAATGCCTTCAGAGGTCAAGGGAATCCTTATAGTGGCACCTACAATCTGGGGTGGAGGAATCACCCAAACTTGTCATGGAGCAACCAAGAGTAACAAAAGAGTAATGCACCACCGGGCTTTCGACAACAACAATAAGCACCAAATTTGGAAAACCAAATGTTGTGCTTAGAGAACAAGATGACTTATTTGGAGAAGGCACTTAAAAGGTTTGTCCAATTGTTAGATGCAAGGTTTCAATTAGTAGAAGCCACACTTCACAAACACACAACATCGTTAGACAACTTGGAGAACCAAGTTGGCCAAATTGCGAAGTCTCTATCCAGGAGACCCCAAGGTTGTTTGCCAAGTATTACGGAGAAAAGTCTGAGGGAACAATTGCTGGCAATTACTTTGAGGAGTAGCCGGGAGGTTGAGAGTAGTCTCCTTCTTGAGAAGAAAAGTGATGAAGCACCCAAGATTGTAGAGGTAGAGGAAGCACCAAAGGAAAAAGAGGTGGCACCCCCACATTACATGCCAAGAATACCTTATCCTTCATGTTTGAAGAATGATCAATAAGATGAGCAATACAAGAAAATTTGGGGTTTTTCAAATAGTTGCACATCAATATCCCATTCATGGAGGCGTTGTCACAAATGCTTAAGTACGCGAAGCTCTTGAAGGACCTCTTGACCAACAAGAGGAAATTGGAGGTGAGTGCATCGGTGATCCTAGATGCCACTTGCTCGGTGGTGTTGCAAATGAGTATGCCGAGTAAGAGGAAAAACACCGGAAGCTTCATCATTCAGTGCAACATTGGTAACTTGGGTGAAGGAAAGGCATTGGTGGACTCAGGAGCTATCATCAATGTCATGGTGATAGGGGCCCGAAAGTGCACAGGGAATATGTTTAGACACAAGCTTTCGCTATTTAACTAAGTGATGTGCGAGAGTGAAAATTGGTTCAATGTGTGTGTGTGCAAGAGTAATTGAAAATAGGTATAAAGTAAAATAAGTATGGAAGAGGGAAGAATGCAAACAAAGGTAATAAGAGGAAGACAATCAGTGAATAAAGATGGGTACCCGGACAAGCTACCCCTAGGACTTATGCTTCAAGTACAAGACAATGCTATTATACTCTCCTATTGATGATTATTGAGTCGAGGATATCCTTAAGCACACGGTCCCAAAACTAAGGTCAACCGTGACTAATCCCAACACTATACCGCAGAAATAGGTTTCACTACGACCCTTGACTCTCGTCGACCTGTCAACTAAGCCCTAGGGGAGTTCGTCTTCCTAAGCCTCACACTATGTGGGATTGCTTTAAGTTCTAGGGATTCCTAGTGATAAACCTAGTTCCTATATGTAGTTCAAACCCTTTAGTCCAGGTGAGAGAACCCTCGTCTAGATTAAGCCCCAATACTAAGATTCATTACAACCCTTCACTCTGTTGCTCACGCAACTAAGCCCCAGGGGAGTTTATCTCCTAGCACTTCACTCTATCTCGACCGCTGATGAATCGTGGAACACAAAGGTATGAAAAATCACATCAGAGGAGAAAGGGGACGTTCCGCTACCTCACGACTCATCCTCTCAACTCTCTTCAATCCTAAGTAGTCTAACCCTATAAGAGTTGTCACACCTCCAAAGGATTACCTAAATTGTTCTCAACCCTAGTGTCACGGCTAAGGGAAAATAATAACAAAATTAATTAAGATTGAAACTCAATTTTATTTATCAATAATGGAAAAGCATAATAATAATGTCAAAGAAACATAATAATCCTAGGGTTTACAAGTCCGAATACCCACAAGGGGTTTAGCTCCTCATAGAGTTATACATGTTCATCAAAATATGAAAGAAAGTACAAATTAAAAGTATCGATGAAAACCCCCTTGCGTATGGTGTGGCCGTGGTCTTGTGCGGCCGTTGGACGTCGATGACGATGCCAATGACTTACTCTAAACTTCCACAAAATCCTCTCCGAAACCCTAGCCGCACTCTCCAAAAGTTGGGGAGAAAGATAGGTTAAAAGATGTCTTCAACGTCTCCAAATCGGGCTTTTATAATGTTGAGTGTGGCTTCAAAATCGGACTTATCGGGACTTCACATGGCCGTGTGGAATTTCCACACGCCCGTGTGAAGTCTCTAGAATCCTGATTCTCGGTAGAAAGTGAACAGTAGCTTGCTACATTATTTTGCTACAGTAACTTGCCGAAACGCTCCCGAATCCGTTGTTCTTCTTGGTGAAGTTCTCCTAAGTTACACGAGTTAGACTTGTTGTGAATGTGACTGCCTTTGTGCCCCTCCAAAGGAGGTTGGCACACACTCACAAGTCCAGGCTCATGCCTTGTTCCTTGCTTGGTCCGAAAACTTCCCAACAACGGTGAACATGATCCAACTTCATTCTTCTTCTCCAAATTAGCTCCACAAAACTACAATGCATAATAATACACAAATGCATACTATTTAGTGATAAAATCTGATAAAAGATGTGCTCAATGTAAGATAATAACTCTTCGTGGTACTATAACACAAGCACTTATCAAACCCCCAACCCCCCACACTTAAGCTTTTGCTTGTCCTCAAGCAAAAATAGAACGTAAAAGTACTTGGGAAGAACAATTGAAAGTGCTCGGCCTTAGGTTCACCAAAAGTATGCAAAAGAAACATTCTACAAGTAAGGGGAACATAGAACATTGCATAAAATTATCATTGCTCTAGCTAAAAACTTGAATAAAAAAGGATAGCAACTCGAAAACGTGTAAGTGTGTGCGAATTCACTCAAGAGAACCAACGAGTACTCCTCAAACTCTTGTTACAAGTACTTGTTTATATACACAAATTAAGGAAGTAGTAACTTCACTCAACCTCTAAGGTAGCCCTTTCTTAGGCGGCCGCCAAAGGTGGCTTTCACACTTTCGAGGTGGTAGCTCTTTCTACCAGGGTAGTAGCTCTCACGCTTCCCATGAGATAGCTCTTTCTCTCATTAGGGCATAACTTGTATCCGACTTATGAGAGTAGCTACATACTTCATAGGAGGTAGCTCTTTCTATCCCAAATGCAACGATAAAACGCTAAACTAATATTCACAAGCTCACAATTTTTTTTAAGCTGCATAGAACTTAATAAAAAACAATTGTAATTCTCATTCTGCAGAAATCCACACAGCCGTGTGGAAATTCCACACGCCCGTGTGGAGCTTCTGGCGGACAGAGCCTTACGACCGTGGGGCTAAAATTCCAAATTTACATCAAAATTTTGTTCTAAATTCATTATAAACATGTTCGCATATATGTTAAGTATTCAAAACAAGCGAAATAATCAAAAAGAATGAATTGAATCAAGATTTGGTGACGAGAAGAGGAGGAGAGAGCTTACCGGCTGTGTGGAGCAAAAAAATCTAAGAAATCGGCCGGAAAACTCAACGAAACCTCAGCAAATAACCAAGAGAAGATCGGGAGAGAGAGAGAGAGAATGAATTGGAAATAAGTTTGGAGTGAAAACAATCGAGGCATGAGTGAAATCCAAATGAAAACGCGCGGCTTTTAAAGTTCTGTCGATTCACACGGCCATGTGGAAATACCACACGGCCGTGTGCCTCTGAAATTAGGGTTCACAGGGGCTCACACCGCCCCTGTGTGCACTCCGGTCACTCTCTGGACTACCCTACACAGCCGTGTGAGACCCTCACATGGCCGTGTGCCTTTGCAGGCAGTTCCACAGGTGCTAGTACATGCCCCTATGGATTCACGGGAAGAACAGGTCTCTGGGAGTTTTTTCACATGGCCGTGTGGAATTTCCACACGGCCGTGTGCCCAACCTGGCCAAGCATAAGGCCAGCCACAGGGGTTCTCACACGCCCCTGTGCCTTCTCTGGATTGTCCCGAGAACTCTAAGGTGTTCCACACGGCCGTGTGCCTTTCACAAGCTCTCCGACAGGGGCAGCCACACGCCCTTGTGGTTTCTCGGGAAAGAAGGGGCTTCTCTGCAGATTTTCACACGGTCGTGTGCTTTCAGACATGGGCACTCACAACGGTACCCACACGCCCCTGTGAACTCTTTGGAATGAGAGTCTAAGTTCTGTGAGATTTCACACGGCCGTGTGAATAATCCAAACGGCCGTGTGCCCTTCTGAGGTTGTTCACATGGGCATAGACACGCCCCTGTGGCCTCTCTGGATGAGCTCAAGATAGTGACATACGCCCTTGTAGAAATTCCACACGGCAGTGTGTCTTCTCTAGTTCACTTAGAAGAATTACAGACTCTGCAGAAAAATTTAGAAACTCTTTTAAAACACTTAGAGCCTATATAAACCATGAAAATACAACTAGAGACCATAGAAAACATGCTCAACTGACTCAAACTTCGTCAATTAACATAAGACACACGAAAATAATAGTAATCCACAAGAAAAACACAGCATAAGCACATGAAAATTAGGACACCAAAACTAAGGCTTTTATTGAACCTAAAACTAAACTAAGTCCTAGAAAAACTGTAAAAACTTGGGTTAACTCCCAAGAAGCGCTTGTTTAACATCACTTAGCTTGATGTACCTGGTCTTACCTTACGGTGGCTCATGAATAGAAGTTGCCCTCTTTCCCACAACCTGAAAGCATGCAGAACATAGTCTTTGTAGAGTAGAGATAGAGTTAGTGATTTTGTTACCACACGAGGGCGAAACACCCTCACTCCTTACTTGCTTATCCCCATTGACCTTGGGGCCTTTGGTGTGGCGTCTTTTCGCTCTCTTGATTTTTCTTCTCATCTTCTTTATGAGCCCCGGTTTTGGATCGACCTTCTTCTTTAATCTCCTCATCTTGGTCCGGCCACCATTCATATGGATCCGGGTTCATCATTTCCTACACATATTCATCAATACACTCATCAGTAGCATCAAGATAATATAAAGTGTCATCAAAATCAAGAGAATGTCTCATGGCTTCGGCGAGGCAATAGGTGAGCTTGTCATCTCCAACTCTGAGTGTGAGCTCTCCACCGTCCATGTCTATCAAAGCATTGGAAGTGCGTAAGAACGGCCTCCCAAGAATCAGCGATACTTCGACACCCTCATCTGCATCAAGCACATCAAAGTTGACAGGAAAGATATACTTGTCTACCTTCACCAACACATCTTCCACAATCCCCCTCAGATGCCTCACCGATTGATCCACAAGTTAAAGTGTCATCCGAGTTGGTCTAGGCTCGCCCAAGCCCAGTTTTTGAAGAATGTGTAGGGCATAATGTTGATACTTGCCCCGGAATCAGCCAATGCCATCTCGTCACCCAAATTACCAATGTTGCAAGGTATGATGAAACTCCCGGGATCTTTTCTCTTACTCGACATATTCTTTTGTAAGACGGCCCAGCAATTAGCATCAAGGACTATAGCTGCACTCTCCTCAACTTCCTCTTGTTGGTCAAGAGGTCCTTTAAGAACTTTGCATACTTAGGCATTTGTGCCAATGCTTCCCCGAACGGTATGTTGATGTGCAACTGTTTGAAGAAACCCAGCAATTTCTTGTATTGCTCACTGTCATGGTCATTCTTCAACCTCGAAGGGTAGGGAATCCTCGGCTTGTAGGGTGGTGGTGCCACCTCCTTCTCCATCGTTGTTTCTCCCCCTACCTCTTCAACTTCGGGTGCTTCTTTTGTCTTCTCAAAAGGGAGATTTCTCTCGACCTCTTTTCCACTTCTCAAGGTAATTGCCTTCATTTGCTCTCTCGGATTGGTCTCCGTATTACTTGGCAAACTACCTTGAGGTCTTTCCGCCAATGTCTTCACAATTTGCCCTACTTAATTTTCCAAATTGTGTAGGGAGGCGGTGTGATTGCGAAGAGTAGCCTTCACCGACTGAAATCTAGCATCTGATGAAGATACAAACCTCGTGAGGGCTCTCTTAAGATCGGTTATCTTTTCCTCTAGCTCGGTCACTTGACTTTCTAGATTCAGAGCTTGTTGACTTTGAAATCCTGGTGGTTCATTGTTCTTTTATTGCGACTGCCCTTGATTGCTCCAAGAGAATTTTGGGTGGTTCTTCCACCCCTGATTGTAAGTTCCATTGTATGGGTTGCCTTGGCCTTGTCCTCTATAAGAATTTCCCACAAAATCAGCCTGCTCTACCGCACTAGTACCTCCAATAACAATAGGACAATCACTCGAAACGTCCCCCACAACCGTTACAAGTAGTGATGGCCGCAACTCTTGGGGAAGCTAGTGCATCTAGCTTCTTACTCAACGATTCCACTTGTGCCACCAAAGATGTAACCGCGTCAACTTCATGAATTCCACCAACCTTCTTTCTGTCCCTTGAATTTGATTGATAGCTATTCATAGCCATCTCCTCTACAAGGTGCCGGGCTTCACCGGGAGTCTTGCTTCCTAGAGTTCCTCCGGCTGCCGCATCTAAGAGTTACTTGGTACTCGGATTTAACCCGTTGTAGAAGGTGTGAATGATCATCCACTCGGGAAATCCATGTTGTGGGCACTTGCGAAGGAGCTCCTTGAAGCTATCCCATGTCTCGAATAAAGACTCCAATTCCATTTGCATGAAGGATGATATCTCATCCTAGCAGAAAGTATCTAACGAAGAATGCCTCGGCCATCTTCTCCCACGTAGTGATGGATGCTCTCGGTAATGAATGAAGCCAATGTCTTGCTTTTCCCTTCAATGAAAATGGCAAGGCTCTCAAATGAATTGCGTTGTCCGTTACTCCATTAATCTTCAACATGTCACACACTTCGAGGAAATTCTCGATATGAGTGTTGGGACCTTCATCGGCCAACCCATTAAATTGTGCGGGCTGTTGCAACATCTGAATGAAGGACGGCTTCAACTCAAAATTCATTGCCGTGATTGGGGGCCTCACAATGCTCGATTGAGTCCCCATGACTGCGGGTCTAGAAAAATCGGACAATGTCCGTTGTTGTTCATTCTGTTCTGCCATTGTTTCTGACCCTTCTGTCTCAATATCGGTTTAATTTGAAGCTTCTTGCACAGGTTCCTTCCCTTTACAATGTGTTCTTCTTCCAATGTCCGAGTCTCCTTCAACAAGAATCAAAGGGTTCCCGCGGGTCATAACCTGTAGCCAAAAACAAGAGAAAGAAAAAAAATAAGAACGATTATAGATATAAGAAGTGTGAAATAGAAAACAAAGTGAAATAGCTAAAATAGTGAAAAAAAATCTAAAATATGCCTATTCCCCGGTAACGGTGCCAAAAACTTTGACAGGGGACCGAAAGTGCACGGGTTATCGAAGTAATAAATACCCTGGTGAGGGGTAGTCGAATCCACAGGGAATAGGTTTAGACACAAGCTTTCGCTATTTAACTAAGTGATGTGCGAGAGTGAAAATTGGTTCAATGTGTGTGTGTGCAAGAGTAATTGAAAATAGGAATAAAGTAAAAGATGTATGGAAGAGGGAAGAATGCAAACAAAAGTAATAAAAGGAAAACAATCAGTGAATAAAGATGGGTACCCGGACAAGTTACCCCTAGGACTTATGCTTCAAGTGCAAGACAATGCTATTATACTCTCCTATTGATGATTATTAAGTCGAGGATATCCTTAAGCACACTGTCCCAAATCTAAGGTCAACCGTGACTAATCCCAATACTATGCCCCAGTAATAGGTTTCACTATGATCCTTGACTCTCGTTGACTTGTCAACTAAGCCCTAGGGGAGTTTGTCTTCCTAAGCCTCACACTATGTGGGATTGCTTTAAGTTCTAGGGATTCCTAGTGATAAACCCGGTTCCAATATGTAGTTCAAACCCTTTGGTCCATTTGAGAGAACCCTAGTCTAGATTAAGCCCCAATACTAAGATTCATGACAACCCTTCACTCTGTTGCTTGTGCAACTAAGCCCCAAGGGAGTTTATCTCCTAGCACTTCACTCTATCTCAATCGCTGATGAATTATGGAACACGAAGGTAGGGAAAATCACATCGGAGGAGAAAGGGGACGTTCCGCTACATCATGACTCATCCTCTCAACCCTCTTCAATCATAAGTAGTCTAACCCAATAGGAGTTGTCACACCTCCAAAGGATTACCTAAATTGTTCTCAACCCTAGTGTCACGGCTAAGAGAAAACAATAACAAAATTAATTAAGATTGAAACTCAATTTTATTCATCAACAATGGAAAAGCATAATAACAATGTCAAAGAAACATAATAATCCTAGGGTTTACAAGTCCGAATACCCACAAGGGGTTTAGCTCCTCATGAAGCTATACATGTTCATCAAAATATGAAAGAAGATACAAATTAAAAGCATCGATGAAAACACCATTGCGTATGGTGTGGTCGTGGTCTTGTGCGGCAGTCGGACGTCGATGACGATGCCGATGACTCGCTCTAAACCTCCACGAAATCCTCTCCAAAACCCTAGCCACACTCTCCACAAGTTGGGGAGAAAGATAGGTCAAAAGATGTCTTCAAAGTCTCCAAATTGAGCTTTTATAATGTTGAGTGCGGCTTTAAAATCAGACTTATCGGGACTTCACACGCCCGTGTGGAATTTCCACACGCCCTTGTGAAGTTTCTGTATGGCTGAAAAAATTAATTCACACGGCCGTGTGGAATTTCCACACGCCCGTGTGAAGTCTCTGGAATCCTGATTCTCGGCAGAAATTGAACAGTAGCTTGCTACATTGTTTTGCTACAGTAACAAAGCTACAGTGATGCTGCAGTAACTTGCCGAAACGCTCCCGAATCCGTTGTTCTTCATCGAGGCCATTGATTTGGGCACACAATCAATGGTAGATCGTCCCGATTGCTTCAAGTCTCCTTCTTGGTGAAGTTCTCCTAAGCTACACGAGTTAGACTTGTTGTGAATGTGATTGCCTTTGTGCCCCTCCAAAGGAGGTTGGCACACACTCACAAGTCCAGGCTCGTGCCTTGTTCCTTGCTTGGTCTAAAAACTTCCCAACAATGGCGAACATGATCCAACTTCATTCTTCTTCTCCAAATTAGCTCCACAAACCTACAATGCATAAGAATACACAAATGCACACCATTTAGTGATAAAATCTGATAAAAGATATGCTCAATGTAAGATAATAACATGGCTTACACTTTCTTTCAAAAGCTAGGTTTGGGGTAGCCAAGGCCCTCTCGGATGACATTCCAACTAGCTGACCGATCAGTTCGACATCTAAGGGCATCATTGGAGACGTGCCCATCAAAGTGGATAAATACCTCTTTCCTATGGATTTTGTAATGTTAGATGTTGATGAGGATGTCAAAGTCCTGCTGATACTTGGGAGACCATTCTTGTGTACTTCCATGGTACTCATAGATATGGACGGCAGAGAACTAACTTTGAGAGTTGGAGACGAAAAGCTCACTTATCACCTCGTCGAAGATATAAGATGTTCTTTAGACTTTGATGATACTCTATATTATCTTGACGCTATTGATGAGCTTGTTAATGAATATGTGTAAGAAATGATGAATTTAGACCCGTATAAAGGATGGCTAGACCAAGATGTGGAGATTGAAGATGTTCTATCACTTGGTCTTGTGGAGGAAGTGGAACCGGTGACACGACCTTTTGCGTGCGTACCGCAAGTGCACGGCCTTGTCGAAGTAATAAAAGTTACCCAGGTGAGTGGGTAGTCGAATCCACAGGGAATAGGGATTTAAAATACGAGAAATTGCTATTGAGTCGTGTGATGTACGAAAAGAAACAATGATCGGAGTGATGAGTGAATTTATGGGAACTAGAGTAGATGCAAAGCAAATAAATCGAAAGATGAAAGAGAGAAAAGTGCAAGCAACGAGTAAAAAGAGAGAGACTAGTAATAAGTGAAAATAGGGTATCCGGACAAGTTACCTGTAGGACTTATGCTTCTAGTGCAAGACTATGCTATTATACCTTCCTATTGATGTTAATTGAGTCGAGGAAAATCCTGAAACACACGGTCCCAAATCTAAGGTCAACCGTGGCTAACCTCAACACTATGTCCCGGCAATAGGATTCACGTCAACCCTTCACACTGTTGATTGCTCAACTAAGCCCCAGGGGAGTATTTCTACCTAAGCCTAACACTATGTGGGATTGCTTTAAGCTCTAGGGACTCCTAGTGATAAAACCTGTTCCTATGTGTGATAGTTCTAACCCTTTGGTCCAGGAGGAAGAACCATTGTCTAAATTAAGCCCCAGTGCATAGGATTCACGTCACCCCAAAACCTTGGGGGAGTTTGTCTACCTAGCACTTCACTCTATTTCGACCTCTAATGACTCAAGGAATCGGAGGTAGGGAGAAATCACAACGGAAGGGAAAGGGGTACGGTGCTACCTCACAACTCTCCCTCTCAACCCTCTTCAATTTTAAGTAGTCTAATCCTATAGAGTTGTCACACCTCCAAAGAATAACCTAGATTGTTCTCAATCCTTAGTGTCACGGCTAAGAGAAAACAATAGCACAAGAAATCTAAAATTGAAACTCGAATTTATTCATCAATTAATGGAAAAGCATAATAACAATGTCAAAGAAACATAATTATCCTAGAGTTTTACAAGTCCGAATACCCACGAGGGGTTTAGCTCCTCATGGAGCTATACATGTTCATCAATATATGAAAGAAAGAACAAACTAAAGACATCAATGAAAACCCCCTCGCGTATGGTGTGGCCGTGGTCTTGCGCGGCCGTCGAACGTCGGTGACGATGCCGATGACGCGCTCCAATCCTCCACAAAGTTCTCTCCGAAACCCTAGCTGCCCTCTCCAGAAGTTGGGGAGAAAGATAGGTCAAAAGATTCTTCAAAAAGTCTCCAAATCGGCTTTTTATAGGCTAAGTGCGGCTTTAAATTTGAAGTTATTGGGAATTCACACGGCCGTGTGGAATTTCCACACGCCCGTGTGAAGTTTCTGTCTTTCCTGAAAATTACTTCACACGGACGTGTGTTAATTCCACACGCCCGTGTGAAGTTTCTGGCTTACTGGAAAATAAATCCACACGGCCGTGTGTTAATTCCACACGCCCGTGTGACGTCTCTGGTTTGCTGGAAAATTAGTTCACACGGCCGTGTGTTAATTCCACACGCCCGTGTGAATTCTCTGGATCCTTGACTCTTCGGCAGAAGTGCACAGTAACTTGCTACAGTGTTTCGCTACAGTAACAAGCTACAGTGTTGCTACAGTAACTCTCCGAAATGCTCCCGAATATGTTGTTTCTTCATCGAGGCCATTGAATTGGGCACACAATCAATGGTAGATCGTGCCTATTGCTTTGAGTCTCCTTCTTGGTGAAGTTTTCCTAAGCTACACGAGTTAGACTTGTTGTGAATGTGACTGCCTTTGTGCCCCTCCAAAGGAGGTTGGCACACACTCACAAGTCTAACCTCGTGCCTTGTTCCTTGCTTGGTCTGAAAACCTCCCAACAACGGTGAACACGACCTAACTTCGTTCTTCTTTTCCAACTTAGCTCCACGAAACCTACAATGCTCAAGAATACACAAATGCACACTATTTAGTGATAAAATCTGATAAAAGTATGTTCATTTGTAAGATAATAACGCTTCGCATTACTACAACACAAGCACTTATCAACCGGCCACGGGAGTCATGAAGAGGCTGATCTAGATGATAGGGAGATCTAGGAGGCACCACATGAAAAGCCCTAACACAAACGGAGATGAATATTAAAGGAGTAAGGGTGTTTCACCCTTGTGTGGTAACAAACTCGACAACTCTCCCTCTAAACTACAAAAATGATGTCAAGCATGAATTCAGGTTATCCAGAAGAGGGCAACATTCATTTATGAGCCCCCATGAGGTAAGTTTAGGTACGTTAAGCCTAGTGATATTAAACAAGCTCATCTTGGGAGGCAACCCAAGTGACCGTGGGAAGAGCACACGGCCGTTTGGATTTCCATACGGCCGTATGTAATGCTACAGAACCTCAACTTTCCATCCAGAGAATCCAAACGGCCGTGTGGATGCCCTTATGAGTTCCCCTATGTTAAGGCACATGGCTGTGTGGAATTTTCACATGGCCGCGTGTAACTGCCCTTGTGAAGCTCCCTTGTGAAGACACACGACCGTGTGGGGTTCTTACACGGCCGTGTGTGGTGTTTTGAAAGCAAAGATAGATAACACAGGGGCGTGTGACTTCCCCTATGAACCCTCTCAGTAGAGGTACACGGCCGTGTGGATCCGCGGAAATCCAAAAGCCACGACTTTTCTTTAAAATCTCTTCGGCCTTTCATTCATCCATACCTCTACACTTCAAAGAAGACTCCTACGGACTTCCCTGACCTTCTCCCCTTTGATTCACGGGTTTTTAGAAGGTTTCTTGCTGATTTCTTGATCTTTCGATTCTTAGTTCATCGGTAAGCCCCTTCTTTCATCTCTCTTCATCAATCTTGACTTATTTTGTTCATTATGGTCGATTTAGCTTGTTTTACATGGTTATATTACTTGCAAACTCATTTAGAAAAGATTTAGAGCAAACTATATTGTAAATTTGAGGTTTTGGCCTTATGGCCGTGTTTCTGTCTCGGTCCAAAGATCCACACAGCCGTGTGGATTACTGAGGATTGAACGGTTAAGCTTTATTTGATCATATTTTGTTTTCAATCTTTGCAGGAATGGCTCCCCGATTGGAGTCATCCAGCAAACGTCCTCGAGAGTAGTCTCCAAAGCAATTCGAGTTTACTATTCATGAGCATTAGGCTTGATTCGAGCACTTGTCAAGACTGAGATTTGGCCAGGCACTCTTCTCGAACTTGAGTGCGTTGAGAAAGATTCAGGTGGGAGCCGAATTGGATGATGACGTGGATGTGCTGCTCTCAGTCGGTAGCTGGCATAGATTATTGAGTATTCGAGCAGCTATCAAGACAGTTACACTCGAGGCACTAGCTTCCTTCGAGTTTGACCGAGTGTACAACGGTTTTTCAGATGTGGACACTATCCAATTTTGTGCACTCGGTCAGCATTTTAGCCTGAGTGTGACACAGTTCTCTATTAGGATGGGTTTATATGATGAGGCGTTCACATAGACAGAGGAGTACGTGTAGCTCCCCACAGATTACCTAGGAAGCTTGACACCCCAGAGGGCTCATAACGCATTGTGTGGTGATGCGCAATATGAGCCCGGGGTTTCGAAGGCAACGTGCCTCTCCCGGCCAACATACTGATACATTCACGTCGTTCTAAGTAGGTCAGTGAATGGCAAAGGAGATAGCATAGGGGTGTTGAGTAGACAAAAGCTTCTATACATCCACTCTATGGTGTAGAGCAAGCCACTCCACCTATGGCACATAGTAGCCGAGTACATACGCCACCCGAGCCAGTACCCTAGATGTAGTGTTATTGTCTCAGGCCCATACATTACTCGACTAATCAAAGGTATGGGTCTCAAGGACAGAGTTCTATGGGCCGAGAAGATGATTGTACCGTCTCCTTTGGGTATAGAGATGATGAGATTGATGGGCATAGTTTGAAGATATGGGCCAGGAGTCTATGATTTGATTATGCCCACATTTGTAATACAGCCTCAAGCGTCTCCTGCACCACCTTCACCTATGATAAGTGCTTGACTAGACATGTTTCATCCACTTGTTTTACATGCATTGAGCATCATTTTACCATGGATTATGTCTCATAAAGTGTATTTTGGTGTTCTTTTGTGCAATTAGGTTGTGAAAGTATTGAAGGAGGAAAAAGAAGCAAAGATGGGTTATAAAGATCTATTGTTGGGAGCTTTTGTATAACACAAGTGTCAAGGCACAAGAGAAGATCATCATGCACATGAGGGTGTGTGCTAACTTCCAGAAGAATTCAAGCCGAATTGTGTGGTGGAAGGGCACAAAGCAGTCATACTTTCATGTCCCTTCGTGTGTGAAGATAGCTAAAGCTTCCAAATGATGGTTTGATGGAGGAGAAGTCTTATAACTCACCACATGGACGTGTGCCCAACCATGTGGCCTCAAGATAAGAGAGTTTGGATCGTGGTTTTATGAAGAGGCTGTAGCAAAATACTGTTTATGTTACTGTAGCAGTACTTTAGCAGAAATCGCTGTTCACGCAACCGCGTGGGATCTCACGTGGTCGTGTGAAGACACGTGACTAGCGCGTTTCCAAAGTTATAAATACCCCATTTTGTTTATTTTTAGAGGACTTTTTGCGCACGTTTGAAGGCAATAGCGTCTAGGGTTTCAAGGACGAGGTCTTTGGCGATATTGGGGATCGTTCTTCACCAACTTCGATAGATCCTTCGACAAGATAGCATCGGGGAGCCATTGGCGACCTAGCTTTGGAGAAGGTTCCTTCGAGATGTTGAACGATTCATCAAGGCCATCATCACGAATTCGAGGGGTTTATTTTCATGGATTACATTGCTTTTTATTTCATTATCTTTTGCTTTGTAATAAGCCCCATGGAAGGCTAAACCCTAGTAGATACTTGGGCATGTGAACCCTAGGTTTCGATTCATGTATTAACTTTCTTTATGCTTTCTTTTAATTCCGAGTTAATTTGAGTTTTAATCTTGTTTAATCATTGCTTGCATGTCTTATTGATTCATATGGTTGTTTAGTATGCTTGAATTGTTTTCTTGGTGAGAGAGAGGTCTCCATTAGGGATTAGAACATACAAGGTTAAAGAGGGTTGAGAGGGTGAGTCTTGAGATAGAGGAGTGTCCCATTTTTCTTCCGATTGAGTGTTTCCTATCTTCGTATTCCCTAAGTTTTATGAAATCATATGGGGTGTGAGGCGTGAGATTGATAGATTTCTCCATCGGAACCTTTGTAAGGGGTTCGGGATCTTTCACCTAGAAGTAGGGTTAGATCTAATTTTAGGAATTGGTTTCACTCCTAGGTATCCCTAAAGTTCATTGCGGTCATATGGGGTGTGAGGTGTTGAGATTGAGCGATTTCTCCACCGGGACCTTGTAGGGGACTAGTATCGGTGGCCTGGAAGCAGGGACCGATTATTCTTGGATTGCCTCGACTCATAGAACTCTGTTTAGAAGCATTTAGTTAGTCTTGCACTTCATGATGGAGCCTAGGGGGATCATTGCCTGGGTATCTCATCTTCATTGATTGAGATCTCCTTTACCTTTTCCTTTTACTTGCTTTCTTTCTTGCGATTTTATTATTTTACACATTACATCCATTGCTTCATATCATTGATTCGACTAGATAACTAAGAATCAGTCATTACTAGTACTTCCGTTCCCTGTGGATTCGACTACCCACTCACCGGGGTAATTATTACTTCGACAACCCATGCATTTGCGGTACACACACGCAAGGGGTGTGTCATCACACTCATAAAGTCTAGCCCGTGTGACATTAAAGAACTTCATAAATAAGGAGAAAAGATGCAAATGACATTATCTACCATTGGTTGTGTGCCCAATTTAACGGCCTCGATGAAGAACATGAAGTCGGGAACAATTTGGTCATGCGACTGCAGCAAATCATTGTAGCATTTTATTGTTCATTGCGTGGCAGAAATTTGATTCCAGAGAATCCACATGGGTGTGTGGATGTCCGATTTTAGCCTATTTAAAGCCGTGACTCAGATTTATTCGGGGACTTTTTTGACCTATTTTCTCCCAATTTTTGGAGAGCTTGTGGCTAGGGTTTGGAGAGGATTTTGTGGAGGTTTGGAGTGAGTCTACGGCATTAACATCGATGTCCTTTCGAAGATAGCTATTTTGGGAGTTTTCATCGGCACCGATTCGGCGAGGTGCGCCCTAGGCTTGACAAGTGGCTTGGTGGAGAAGACGCAACGGCCTTACAAGACCATCGCCACGCATTACAAGGGGGTTTTATTCATGTTTGCGATGCGTGGTGATTCATATACATTGATGATTTTGTATATCTCCATGGAGAGCTAAACCCCTCGTGGGTATTCGGACTTATAAACCCTAGGATGATATTGTTTCTATGACTTTTATTATGCTTTCTTAATTGATGAATTAAATTGAGCTCCAATCTTAATTATTTAATTACTTTGATTTTCCCTTAGCTATAACACTAGGATTGAGAATCATCTCTGTTATCCTTGGAAGGTGTGACAACTTCTAAACGATTAGACTACTTAAGATTGGAGAGGGTCGAGAGGGTGAGTCGTGAGGTAGCAAAACATCCCCTTTCCCTTCGTTGTGATTTTCCCTACCTCCATGTTCAAAGAGTTCTTAGCAGTTAAAGTAGAGCAAAGTGCTAAGAGATGAACTCCCCTGGGGCTTAGTTGCACGAACAACGGAGTGAAGGGTTGTAGTGAATCCTAGTGCTAGGGCTTAACTAAGACTAGGTTTTTTTGCCTGGACCAACGTGTTAGAACATGCTTAGGTACAAGGTCTATCACTTGGAATTCCTAGAACACCAAGTAGTTCCACGTAGTGTGGGGCTTAAGAAGATGGACTCCCCTGAGGCTTAGTTGAGTGATCAACAGAGTGAAGGGTTGTAGTGAAACCTAATGTTGGGGCATAGTGTTAGAACTAGTCACGGTTGACCTTAGGTTTGGGACCATGTGCTTTAGGATTTTCACGATTCATTAGACATCAGTTAAAAGGTATAATATTAGTATTACACTAGAAGCATTAGTCTTGGTGGAGCTTTGTTCGGGTACCCCATATTCGCATTGACTGATCTCTCCTTACTCTTTGCTTGCATTCTTCTATCTTCCATCTTTCTCTTTATTGTATTGCACACACATTGTTTTCTCACCACCGTGTTTTCGCATTAGCTAATAAGCAATTTCTTTTGTCTTGAATCACTACTCCCTGTGGTTTCGACTTCCCTTTCACAAGAGTATTATTACTTGGACACCCCGTGCACTTTCGGGGCACACTCGAAAGGGTGGTTGTTAGCGAGCAATAGAGTGAAGGGTTGTAGTGTATCCTAGTGCTTGGGCTTAACTGAGACTAGGGTTCTTTCGCTTTGACCAAAGGCTTAGAACAACACTTAGGGACAGTGTCTATCATTTGGAATCCATAGAACGCTAAGTAGTTTCACATAGTGTGAGGCTTAGGAAGGTGGACTCCCTTGGGGCGTAGTTGAGAAATCGACAGAGTGAAGGTTGTAGTAAAACCTAATGCTGGGGAACAGTATTGGAACTAGTCATGGTTGACCTTAGGTTTGGGACTGTGTGCTTAAAGATTTCCACAACTCATTAAACATCAATAAGGGAGTATAATACTTGTCTTGCACTAGAAGCATTAGTCCTAGGGTGAACTTTTGTAGGTACCCCATATTTTCATTGGTTGTCTCCTCTATAATCTTTGTTCGCACTCTTCTTTCTCCCATATTTCTATTTCTTATATTGCACACACATTGATTTCTCTCACCACCCGTATTTCTGTATTAGGTAAGTAGCAATTTCTCTTGTCTTGAATCACTACTCCCTGTGGATTTGACTTTCCTCTCACCAGGGTATTATTACTTTGACCACTCGTGCACTTTCGGGGCACACTCGAAAGGGTGTTTGTCAAGGTGCCTTCGCCAATATGGATTATACACTTGTTAGAATTGATTATAGCCTGTTTTCAAGGCCTCGTACTCATTGATCTGCCATTCTTGAAGATGAAAATTTAAACCACTTGAGGCTCTTGAAAACCCATTGCCCTGTGCACAAAACAAAATAAAAAAATTAAGGTATAAAAAAAAAAGAATATTTACAAAAGAAAAAAGATAAATGACCAAAGTAGTGAGCTAGAAGTTTTCCTAGCATTCTTGGATGTCCCCGACAACAGCGACAAAAACTAGACGGAGCGAGCACTGATAAGTGTCTAAATACATCACTTTTATTATATACATTTTATACACTTTCATGCATTTTTGTATGAATCCGATGCCTTTTACGTGTTTTATTTGTTACTATTGTTTCAGGACATCGGAAGATCATCTCGTGGGTGAATGAGCATTATTTCAGCATGAATCGAAGAATTTATTGATGCTTACACGCATCCTCATGTTTCAGGCAAGAAAAGAGTGGATTTTCAGTCACCATTCATAGAGCAGATAGAAGTGTGTGCGGGCACTGTGCGGTCCCGCACACAGCCCAGACACACTCGGGCAGAACAAGGCTGTTTTGTTTATTTAAAGGCTTCTAGGGTATTTTTGGAAGGGTCTTTTGGCTACCATCCTCTCCATCATTCTCCACCATCATCTCCATGATCATCCACCATCATTTGCATCATTTTCCACCGCCATCAGCGGATTAGAGAGGCAATTTGAAGAGCAAAACTCAAGGAGAGAAGAAGAAAGCACTCAAGGTTGTCATCAAGGAGCTTAACCTGCGCGGATCCAGCCAGCCTTCATCACCACCTTGTAGCCTACATCCAAGGGAGATTTTTATGAGCTTTGTCATTGATTATATTTTGTTTTCTCTCATTGTGATGTGAAACGAGCCTCTGAAGGTCTCCGGGCATCCGGTGAACCTTGGAGAAGAACATGTTTGTATGGATTGATGATAATTGTTAGTTTTAAATGATTGTTGGCATGTATGTTGGTTGCAATCTTTTGTTTCGATGTTCAACCTACAATGGATGGATTCCATAGGTTTTGATTCATGAATTGTATATGTATGGTAGGATGCTTGCATATATTAGGTCGCACATAGATTGAAGGGGGATTCAATGTATCGGTACACCGGAGGTTCCGGGTGCCGGTAGCTCCCCGTGAGCTTTAAGGTGGTTCTAGCCAAGAGCGAGCATTAGAATTACCCTAAGTAAGACCCCCTATTCCCAATGACATCATAGGGGTATCTTCTGGATAGAGGAACCTGTACTGGATTAGGGCTACACTACCGAGGTTCAGGGGTAATCGACATCCGAGTCTAGCGGACCTACTCTTGCCAACCTTAAGCCTTAATTCCTATATTCATCCTAACTTGTTCTTCTCCTTAGGGGATCCTAGCCCGAGGCCTCTAGTTCTCATTGCTACTTGCGTTTTAGATTGCTTGTATGGTGTGCCTTAGTCCATTTTGTTTATAGCCTTTCTTTTATTTGTTTTTTGTATTTTTATTTTATACATCAATCTCCGTTTGGTAGACTAGATAGTGTGATACCTAGGAGGAAGTAATAGCAGATCTTGGGGCCCTTAGGAATACGACCCTCTCATGCTTGCGCAAGAGGTTATTACTTGATGACCCGCGCACTTGCGGCCGGGGAACCGCGTGCTCGCTCTTTAGCGTGTCGCGCGGTGCTCATCAAGTTTTTGGCGCGATTATCAGGGGCATCCAAGAATGCTAGGAAAACTTCTAGCTCGCTACTCTAGTCATTTAATTTTTCTTTTGTAAATATTCTTGTTTTCTTTTACATCTAATTTTTTTTTATTTTGTTTTGTGCATAGGGCAATGGGTTTTCAAGGAGCCTCAGGTGGTGCAAATTTTCATCTTCAAGAATGGCAAACCATAGATTATATCAGGCCTTAACAGTAAGCTATAGCGATCAATTTGAACATGTGTATGATCCATATTTGCGAAGGCACATAGATTATTTGACGCATTATTACACACGTCAATGGAAGCCCTCTCACCATGGATTGCTACAAAAACCCCCACAACCACCAATGAGAAGGATGTTTATTACTGAAGATATCTTAGCCAAGTACATGTAGGTCACGGGCTCTCGTTTGGAAGCGTTGGAAGCAAGTGTGACAATTGTTCAAGCATCTATTCATAGAGTTGAGAAACACGTGGTTGAACTTCTCAAAATAATGAACGAAGAAAGAAAGAGTAATGAGCAAGCTATAGAAGTTGCACCGGTTGATGCTATGGAAGAAGAAGGGGGATTGAAGAAAATCTGGCAATAGAAAAATGTGAGGAAGTAGAAGTAACTCCATCGATCACAATTGAAGAAGCTACTAGCCTTAACATCAAAAATTCAACCCATATGCCCATTTTAGTTATGTGCACTAAAAAAATCCCGGGAATTGTATTTGACGATGTAGGAAGAAAGACAAAACCACCATTGAACCCACCTATGCTTGGCTTGGACAATTCCCAAAAAAAAATATTTCCATGGACGCCAAAACAAATTTTGTGGGCAATTCAAGATCATCCCACCATGGTTGAGGAAAAAGATGTGGGTAGGAGATCAAAGCCCCCCAAGCACCCATCCGTATCGAGTTTAGATAGTTCTCAACCAAAACTTTTTCCTTGGAGGCCTAAACAAGTGTTATGGGTAATTCAATGTGGTTTAGCAAGTGTCGAGGACGGAGATGTGGGTAGGATGTTGAAGTCACCCGAGAATCCACCTATGCTGAGCTTGAATAGTTCTTGGCCCAAGCTTTTCCCATGGAGGGCAAAACACTTTGGTGGGATGCTCCAAATAAACCTTGTCGGGACCAAAGAAGAAGCGAGGAGGATGTTCAGGCCATCTAAGGATCCGCCAAAGTTCGAATTGCACAATTCCAAGCCAAAGCTCTTTCCTTGGAGGCCAAAAGGTAATTCGTCCTTGGCCTCCACCTTGGCACCATCCCGGTAGGTACTTTTCATCTTCTTTTGTAGTGGTTATGCCACATTTGGCCGGGATGCGCACACCATCTTCAAACCCCCATGATGTAAGAAGCTACATCAAGCTCGTGACGTTAAATAAGAGCTTCTTGGGAGGCAACCCAATGTGTCAAATTTCATATTTTGCTTTGTTTGCTTGTTTGCTTTAGTTTTCTTAGTTTTGTATGCTTGTTTGTGGGTGGATGCCTCAATTGTTTAATTTCATTGCATGGTAGGTTTAATTAAATACACTTGCTCATGTTGATGATTCTTAGTGTCTTCTTTATTGCTTTTATGATCATCTTTGTGTTTTGATGATTCTTATGCATGTTGGGGGTCAAGAATGCTAGTTTTTGGAGGTGATTCATGGTGTTTAAAACCTAGAAAAACAAATTTTAAGGGTGTGCGGGCCGTGTGCGGGCACACCGCCCGCACACCCCCTGCACACACTAGACAGAGCTATCTGCGGGGTTTGTGCAGCCCCGCACATTAACCGCACACACCAGCCTGTAAGGTGTTCGGCCAGTGTGTGGGGTAACACATAGGCTGCACATAAGCCCCAGAAGGCTGTGCGGGCTGTGTGTGGGGCCACACACAGCCTTTTCAGCCCATTTTTAACTCAATTTTCAGCATCTTCGGGGATGATTTCTTCGCCTTCTTTTCACCGGATTTTTCTCCAATTTTTTTTGATGTTTCCTCTTAGATTACCTCCTCATTTGGCCAAACTTTCATTGATCTTAAAGTTCTCATCATTTTTGAGTTTTAATTTTGTCAATCTATCATTTTCATCGAGTTTTCACCGACAATTTTGAATTTAGTCGTCTAGCTTTGGGTATAAGCGTATCTCTCATCTTTATTGATTTTCATTGTTTAAATTTGTTTTAATTCCAAAGATTTTTGAGGTAAGAATGTTGTAAACTTGAAAATGCATGCTCTTACATCATTTCCTATCAAGTTTTGCCAAGTATTGATTTGGAAAGTTTCACTCGAGCACCCACACATTGTGCTTTGTATTTCTTGTTTCCTTTGTTCTTAGCTTTGTTGTTTGTTGTTTGTTTTTTCTTTTTGTGTGTGATGGATGCCTTGAGATGATGTTCCTTTCTACCTTGCAGCTAGAATTGGGGCATGAAATGTGACTTTCTCCCCCGACATCTACAAGAATCATTGGTGGTCACCCTGATCTTATGGAATTCATGACTTAGGATTCGAGACTCAGGGGAGTTCATGAAACCCTCCTACTTTTCTTTAATTGAATATATTTTACTGAGTTACTTGATAAGTGCTCATGTTATAGTAATGTGAAGTGTTATTATCTTATAATGAGCATTGCTTTCATCAGATTTTATCACTAAAAAGTGTGCATTTGTGTGCTTTTATGCATTGTAGGGTTGTTAAGATAATTTGGAGAAAAGGAGCAAAGTTAGATCACGTTTACCGTTGTTGTGGAGTTTTTTGACCAAGCAAGAAACAAGGCACGAGCATAGGCTTGTGAGTGTGTGCCAACCTCTTTTGGTGAGGCACAAGGCAGTCACTTTTACAATAAGTCTAGCTCGTGTTAGCATAGGAGAACTTTGCCAATAAGGAGATTTGAAGCAATCGACACGGTCTACCATTGATTGTATGCCCAATTCCACGGCTTCGATGAAGAACAATGAATTCGGGAGTGTTTTGGCAAAAGCACTATAGCAAGGTACCGCACTAAAAATACTGTAGCAAGTTACTGTTCACTGTTTGCCAAAAATCAGCAAAACAGAAACTTCACACTGATAAGTGTATAAATACATCACTTTTATTATATACATTTTATACACTTTCATGCATTTTTGTATGACTCCGATGCCCTTTACGTGTTTTATTTGTTACTATTGTTTCAGGACATCGAAAGATCATCTCGCGCATGAATGAGCATTGTTTCGGCATGAATCGAAGAATTTATTGATGCTCACACGCATCCTCATGTTTCGGGCAAGAAAAGAGTGGATTTTCAGTCACCGTTCACAAAGCAGACAAAAGTGTGTGCGGGCACTGTGCGGCCCCGCACGCACTCAGGCATAACAAGGCTGGTTTGTTTATTTAAAGGCTTCTAGGGTATTTTTGGATGGGTCTTTTGGCCACCATCCTCTCCATCCTTCTCCACCACCATCTCCATGATCCTCCACCATCATTTGCATCATTTTCCACCGCCATCACCGGATTGGAGAGGCAATTTGAAGAGCAAAACTCAAGGGGAGAAGAAGGAAGCACTCAAGATTGTCATCAAGGAGCTTGACCCGCGCAGATCCGTCGAGGCTTCATCAACACCATGTAGCCTACATCCAAGGGAGATTTTTATGAGCTTTGTCATTGATTATATTTTTTTTTCTCTCTTTGTAATGTGGAATTAGCCTCCCAAGGTCTTCGGGCATCCGGTGAATCTTGGGAGAAGAACATGTTTGTATGGATGGATAATAATTGTTAGTTTTAATTGATTGTTGGCATGTTTGTTGTTTTCAATCTTTGTTTCGATGTTCAACCTACAATGGATGGATTTTGTAGGTTTTCATTCATGAATTGCATATGTATGGCGGGATGCTTGCATGTATTACGTCGCACATAGATTGAAGGGGGATTCAATGTATCGATACACCGGAGGTTCCGGGTGCTGGTAGCTCCCCGCGAGCTTTAGGGTGGTTCTAGCAGAGAGCGAGCATTAGAATTACCCTAGGCATGACTCCCTATTCCCAATGACATTGTAGGGGTATCTTTTAGATAAAGGAACCTGTACTGGATTAGGGCTACACTACGGAGGTTCCGGGGTAGACGACATCCGAGTCTAGCGGACCAACTCTTGCCAACCTTAAGCCTTAATTCCTATATTCATCCTAACTTGTTCTTCTCCTTAGGGGATCCTAGCTCGAGGCTTCTAGTTCTCATTGCTATTTGCTTTTTAGATTGCTTGTATGGTGTGCCTTAGTCCATTTTGTTTATAAGCTTTCTTTTATTTATTTATTTATGGCTCGTATTTTTATAAGCTTTTTAGATTGCTTGTTTGGTAGACTAGATAGTGATACCTAGGAGGAAGTAATAGCAGATTTTGGGGCCCTTGGGAATATGATCCTCTCGTGCTCCCGCGAGTGGTTATTACTTGACGACCCATGAACTTGCTGCCGGGGAGTCGGGTGCTCGCTCTTTAGCAAGTCGCCCGACGCCCATCAACCACGCGACAAGCTAAAAAGCGAGCATGAGACTCCCTAGCCGCAAGTGCACGATAAGGTTATTTTCCTAAGGCTCCAAGATCATCCATTACTTCCTCCTAGGTATCATTATATAGTCTACCGAATCAAGAGTTATGGTATAAGACACAAATACGAAAATAAATAAAAGAAAGACCAAAAACAAAATGGACTAATTCACACCATACAAGTAGTCTAAAGAGCAAGTAGCAATGAGAACTAGAGGCCTCAGGCGAGGATCCTGATAAGCGCTCATGTTATAGTAATGCGAAGTGTTATTATCTTGCAATGAGCATTGATTTAATCAGATTTTCTCACTAAAAGGTGTGCATTTGTCTACTTTTGTGCATTGTAGTGTTGTGAAGATAAATTGGAGAAAAGGAATGAAGTTAGATCGTGTTCGCCGTTGTTGGGGAGTTTTCGGACTAAACAAGGAACAAGGCATGACCATAGGCTTGTGAGTGTGTGCCAACCTCCTTTGGAGGGGCATAAGGGCAGTCACATTCATAATAAGTCTAGCTCGTGTTAACAAGGAGAACTTCGCCAATAAGGAGACTTGAAGCAATTGGCGCGATCTACCGTTAATTGTGTGCCCAATTCAATGACCTCGATGAAGAACGACGAATTCGGGAGCGTTTCGGCATAATACTGTAGCATCACTGTATCAAGCACTGTAGAAAATACTGTAGCAAGTGCTGTTCACTTTTTGCCGAAATTCAAAAAGCCAGCAATTTCACACGGGCGTGTGGAAATTTCACACGGGTGTGTGGAAATTCCACACAGCTGTGTGAAATCCCGATTTCAGCCGATTTAAACCGTGAGTCAACATTATAAAAGCTCCTTTTGGAGACTGTTTTTGGATCTCTTTGGCTCTCTTCTAACCTAACTTTTAGAGAGGAGCAGATAGGGTTTGGAGAGGATTTCGTGGAGGTTTGGAGCGCGTCATCGGTGTCGACATCAACGTTCTGACGGCCGCACAAGACCACGGCCACACCGCACACAAGGGGATTTTCATCTATACATTCAATTTGTATTCCTTTTATTACTTTGATGGATTTGTATAGCTCTATGAGGAGCTAAACCCCTTGTGCTTATTCGAACTTGTAAATCCTAGGTTTATTATGTTTCTTTGACATTGCTATTATGTTTTTCCATTATTGATGAATAAAATTGAGTTTCAATCTTAATTTCTTCTTGTTATTGTTTTCCCTTAGCCGTGATACTAGGGTTGAGAATAATCTAGGTTATTCTTTGGATGTGTGACAACTCCTATAGGGTTAGACTACTTAGGATTGAAGAAGGTTGAGAGGGTGAGTCGTGAGGTAGTGGAATGTCCCCTTTCCCCTCCGATGTGATTCTCCCTACCTCCATGTTCCATGATTTATTCGTGGTCAAGATAGAGTCAGTTGCTAGGAGAAAAACTCTCCTAGGGCTTAGTTGCGCGAGCAACAGAGTGAAGGGTTGAAGTGAATCTTAGTGCTAGGGCTTAATTTAGACTCGGGTTCTTTAACCTGGACCAAAGGGTTAGAACTATACATAGGAACATGGTTAATCACTAGGAATCCCTAGAACTTAAGGCAATTCCATGCAGTGTGAGGCTTAGGTAGATAGACTCCCCTAGGGCTTAGTTGACGGGTCAACAAGAGTCTAGGGTCGTAGTGAAACCTAATGATCGGAACGTAGTGTTGGGGTTAGTCACGGTTGACCTTAGGTTTGGGACCGTATGTTTAAGGATTTCCTTAACTCAATTAACATCAATAGGAGAGTATAATAGCATTGTCTTGCACTAGAAGCACAAGTCCTAGGGGTAGCTTGTCCGGGTACCCATTTTTACTCATTGCTTATCCTACTCTTTTTACTCCTACTTGCACTCTCTCATCTTCCACACTTCTATTTTAATTCTTGTTTTTACCAATTATTTTCACAATCACTCATTGATTTCTTTCCACACATCGCATTAGCTACATAGTGAATACCTATATCTCAAATCCCTATTCCCTGTGGATATGACTACCCACTCACCAGGGTATTTTATTACTTCGACAACACGTGCACTTTCGGGCCCCTGCTAGATCCCCTCGCGAGAAGAACAAGTTAGGATGAATTTTGGAATTTAAGCACACCGTTGGCTAGAGTTGGTCCGCTAGACTTGGATGTCGACTACCCCAAAAACCTCTGTGTATCCTTAATCCAGTACGGATTTCTCCATCTGGACAATACCCCGACGATGTCATTTGGAATAGGGAATCTTGGTTACAGTTATTCTAATGCTCACTTTCGGCTAGAACAACCCTAACCTCGCAAGGGGCTACCAATACCCGGAACCTCCCGTGTATTGGTACACTGAATCCCCCTTCAAACATTCTGCAACCTAATACATGCAAGCATCCCGCTATACAAGCATCATTCAATAATCAAAACCTATGGATTTCATCCATTGTAGGTTGAACATGAAAACAATAGAATGAAACTAACAAACATGCCAACAATCAATTAAAACTAACAATGATCATCCATCCATACAAACATGTTCTTCTCCCGAGGTTCACCGAATGCTTGGAGACCTTGGGAGGCTAGTTCCACATTAGAAAGAGAGAAAACAAAATATAATCAATGACAAAGCTCATAGAAATATCCCTTAGATGTGGGCTAGAAGGTGATGACGAAAACTCGCCGAATCCGCGTCATCAAGCTCTTTGATGATCTCCTTGAGCACTTCCTTCTTCTCCCTTTAAGTTTTGCTCTTCAAATCACCTCTCCAACAGGCTTGAATTCCCTAGATGAAGGTGTGAAGGTATGGTAGCCAAAGACAACCAAAAAAAAAAAGCCCTAGCCTCCACTTTATAACCAAACAAATGAAGTTCTGCCCGTGTGTATGCTGGTGGTGTGCCGGCAGCACACCTTTTTGTCTCTTCTGTGCGCGCCACACATTGGTCACACACTTCTACAGTAAAAGTGTTGCAGTGAAATTGCTATAGTAGTAACTGCTACAGTGAAAAAGTGCCTGAAAATCCATTCTTTTCTTGCCCGAAACCAAAGGATGCTTGTGAGCTTCAATAAATTCTTCGATCTATGCCAAAACAAAGCTCATTCATGTACTAGAGGATCCTCTGTTGTCCTGAAACAATAGTTACAAATAAAGCGAGTAAAGGGCATCGGAGTCATAGAAAAATGCATGAAAGTACATAAAATATATATAATACAAGTGATGTATTTAGACACTTATCATTCCTCAATGGTGATTACAGTCATTCCTCCTTTTTTTGGGACCACCTGTATTGAGCTTACCCATTCACTCATAGATATGGGATAGATAATGCCTGCATCGAGGAGCTTAATGACTTCTGCTCTTACCACATCCTTAATATTCGGATTAAGCCTTCTTTGAGGTAAGGCTAAGGGTTTGTGATCATTCTCCATCAAGATTTTGTGAGTGCCAAAGGAGGAATTTATCCCCTTAATGTCGGCTATCTTCCAAGCAATTGCTTTCTTATGCTTTTTTAGAACATTCACCAATTCTTTCTTTTGCCCGGCTGTTAGATTTGCAATAATAATAACTGAAAGTTTTGTTCCTTTCCCTAGAAAGGCATATTCAAGGTGTTTAGGCAACTTTTCAGCTCTAATTAAAGCGCTTCTTCTGCTGAGGCTCTCAAACTTTTATTCGCCAGCTTTTCACACTGCTCTAACTTTTCTTTGTCCATGGGTACTAGAAGATCATTAGAGCTGTCATCTGAGATGAACACATGTTGTATAACACATTCGGCCTTCTCTCCTTGATCCTCTCTTACTTCAAACATTCGCTTTGAGTGAGGTGCTCATAGTCCCTCTAAGTTTAGCAAAAGTAGATCAGTAGGGATACCAACCCCCTCATTTTGTGGAACTACTCCATTATTCATGTAATTTGTGAATAGTGCCTTCAAATTGTCATCCTTATTTTCTACTATCAACTCTCCCCATGCCTTAAATGTGCAAAAAGAATTATCTTGAATGTATGACAAGAGTTGTTAAGGTGGCATCCACTCATGCCAAAGATCAGCCATATTTAATTCATTTCCTGGTGTAGAGTTTAAATTGGTCATTTGCATGTGTTATGCACGGTACCTTGCACAATCAAGATAGATAAATGAAAGTTAAGCTCAAAAGAAAAAGAAAAGAAAAGAAAAAAGAAAATAGTAAACCAATAAATAGTGACAGCAATAAGCTAGAAATTCCTAGAATTCTTTCGTTGTTCCCCAGCAATGGTGCCAAAAACTTCGTTGTTGATAAGTGTTTAAATGTACATATTTTTATATACATATTCTATATGGTTAGCATGTATTTTGGTATGTATTGATGCGCATTTTATGCTTAATCAAGTATTATTTACTTTGCAGGGCATGAAGAAGCCATAGAGAACATGAGGACATAACTAGGGCAAAAAAGAAAAGAAAACCAGGTCGTACTACTGCACCGTATTTACTGTAGCCAGAGTACTGCAGTGCATGTACTATAGCAGATCCACTGTAGCACATGTGGAATTTTTGAGGAAGAAACTTTATTCGAGTTATACGGCCTCAACAGTGCCCGTATGGGAGGCCGTCTACCCCACAAACAGAGACTTTTGCCTACTCTATACCACCCACCATACTACCCGTTATACTACCCCTCATCGACCCTATTTTGGGGGTGCAATGTCTCAGGATTTGAGGGTTTTGAGCCCAATTCCATTTATATATGGCCCCCATACGGCCAATATGCCTTGGGGGTATAAAAAAACATTTCTAGGGCTTTTCTAGGGGACTTTTCCCTTGGCCTTTGAGGCCGCCGCCACCTCACCTTATTAAGGCTTTCTAGCCACCTTTCAGCGGTGATCTTTGTGGGAAATAAGCACACATGATCACCAAGAGGGAGAGTAGCAAAGGAGAAGGAGTTAGATTGAAGATTTAGGCCATCATTGACAAACTTATAAAGATTCATCCATTCAAGGGGATCACGACCTAGAGGGAGTTTTCATTACTTCTTTTTTGTTTTTCTCTTCCTTGTATGTTGTATAAGTGTCCCTTATCATGAGGGACTAACTTATTATTGTATTTGGATTTGGATGAGCCCTAGGGTTCATCTTGTGTAAGAACTTTGGATGCTGTTATTAATTTAGTTTGATGGTTGTTTGAGATTCAATCTTTCATGCTTTCATGTCTAGAATTACAATTATGGAGAAATCCAAAATTTTTTTATGAGTTGTACAGGTAGATGTGACCTACTCTTGTGTACTAGATTTAGGAGAGATTGAAAGGGGATTCTTGTGCCTTCACGCCGAGAGATCGGGTACCGGTAGCCCTCCACAATTAGTTTTAAGCCGAAGAATAGTAGGTTTACTCCTATTGGAGATTTCATAGAGCTCATTGTGATCATAGGTGGGTTAATCCAAAAGAGATTATGGTTAACACTCTTATGGGATTGGGGGTTAGTGGTGTGAATCCCGCAAGCGCAAGGATCATCAAGTAATACCTCTCATGCGAACACGAGAGGGTCGTATTCCCTACGGCCCGAGAAGCTACCCTTACTTGCCTTTTACAATGTTGTTCAACCGACACGAATTAAGAGAGTGAATAGAATGCAAAGAAACTAAACAAATAAATAGCCAATGTAAATTTACGAGGATAAGATACGGGATAAAATAGAGCTAGGAGTGGTCACGGATGAGGATTCCCTTAGGGGCTACTAAAGTGAGTAGGATGCTTGGACTAACATGCAAATGGCTAATTGGACGGAGAAAACCCTAGACTAGGCCAACCCGATGGTCACGGCAATTGACCCCTAATCCGGTACGGGTATTGGATTCGGTACGTCTACCACCCAAGATTACACCTACGATTCCAATGGGTGAAGTGATTTTCTCAAACTAGAGTTAAGATACAAAGGAGTATTTAAACCTAGGAGTGGAGGGGAACAAATACCCGATGGTCACAGTGTATTTATACATATTTCCCTTCCAAGTTTGGTGAGTCTAACACTAGGGCAATGATCATGCAACCTAGCATTTCCGAAGTCTTTTGATACATAGAGTTCTCAAACATATCAAGCATGTAAAAACACCAAACAATGGATCACAAACAATTCACAAACATTAATTAGCACAATATCATCCAAAACATCACAAGTTCACCACCAAGGTTCACCTACATCCGGTGACCTTGGGGTTTAGTTGCTCATGTTCACTAAATACAACAAGAAATACATGAAAACAACCAACAAAAGCATGAGAAGAACTCCCTCAAAGAATGAAGGCCGGAGAAGTTCCAAAGACGCCATTGCCAGGGACTAGGCGTTTTAGATATTTGTTTTTCACTATTTTAGCTATTCACTTCGCATTCTATTTCATATTTTCTTTATCTACCATTGTTCTTATTTTTCTTTTCTTGGTTTTCGGTTACAGGTTATGACCCGTGAGAACCCTTCGATTCTTGTTGAAGGAGACCAGGACATTGGACGAAGAACACATCGTAAAAGGAAAGAACTTGTGCAAGAAGCTTCAAATCAAGCCGATATTGAGACAGAATGGTCAGAAATAATGGCAGAACAGAATGAACAACAACGGACATTGTCCGATTTTCCTAAGCCCGCAGTTATGGGGACCCAATCGAGTATTGTAAGGCACCCAATCACGGCAATGAACTTTGAGTTGAAGCCGTCGTTCATGCAGATGTTGCAACAATCCGCACAATTTAATGGGTTGGCCGATGAAGATCCCAACAGTCATATAGAAAATTTCCTTAAAGTGTGTGACATGTTGAAGATTAATGGAGTAACAGACGACGCAATTCGTTTGAGAGCCTTCCCATTTTCATTGAAGGGAAAAGCAAGACATTGGCTTCATTCATTACCGAGAGCATCCATCACTATGTGGGAGGAGATGGCCGAGGCATTCTTGGCTAGATACTTTCCGCCGGGGAAATCTGCAAGGCTTCGGAATGAAATATCATCCTTCGTGCAAATGGAATTGGAGTCTCTATTTGAGACATGGGATAGGTTCAAGGAGCTCCTTCGCAAGTGCCCGCAATATGGATTTCCCGAGTGGATGATCATTCAAACCTTCTACAACGGGTTAAATCCGAGTACCAAGCAACTCTTAGATGCGGCGGCCGGAGGGACTCTAGGAAGCAAGACTCCCGGTGAAGCCCGGCACCTTGTAGAGGAGATGGCTATGAATAGCTATCAATGGAATTCAAGGGACAGAAAGAAGGTTGCCGGAATTCATGAAGTTGAAACGGTTACATCATTGGCGGCACAAGTAGAGTCACTAAGTAGGAAGCTTAATGCTTTAGCTTCACCAAGAGTTGCGGCCATCACTACATGTAACGGTTGTGGGGATGGTCATGCTTCGAGTGATTGTCCGATTGCTATTGGAGGTACTAGTGCGGTGGAGCAGGTAATGCTTATAGAGAACAAGGCCAAGGCAACCCGTACAGTGGAACGTACAATCCGGGGTGGAAGAACCACCCAAATTTCTCTTGGAGCAATCAAGGGCAGTCACAACAGAAAAATAATGCACCACCGGGATTTCAAGGCCAACAAGCTCCGAACTTAGAAAGCCAAGTGACCGGGTTAGAAGGGAAGATGACCGATCTCGAGAGAGCCCTTACACGGTTTGTTTCTTCATCGGATGCTAGATTTCAGTCGGTGGAAGCTACTCTTCGCAATCACACCGCCTCCCTACACAATTTGGAAAATCAAGTAAGGCAAATTGCGAAGACATTGGCGGAAATACCTCAAGGTAGCTTGCCTAGTAATACGGAGACCAATCCAAGGGTGCAACTAAAGGTAATCACCTTGAGGAGTGGGAAAGTGGTTGAGAGAAATCTCCCTCTAGAGAAGACGAAAGAATCACCCGAGGTTGTGGAGGTAGAGGATGAAGCACCAAAAGAAAAAGAGGTGGCACCCCCACCTTATAAGACAAGAATTCCCTATCCTTCACGATTGAAGAGTGACCAAGATAACGAGCAATACAAAAAATTTCTGGGTATCTTCAAATAATTGCACATCAACATACCATTCGCGGAGGCGTTGGCCCAAATACCTAAGTACGCGAAGTTCTTGAAGGACCTCTTGACCAACAAGAGGAAATTGGAGAAGAGTGCATCCGTGATTCTCGATGCTAATTACTCGGCCGTGTTGCAAAAGAATATGCCAAGCAAGAAGAAAGACCCCGGGAGTTTCATAATACCATGCAACATTGGCAACTTGGGTGAAGAGATAGCATTTGCCGATTCCGGGGCAAGTATCAACGTTATGCCCTACACATTCTTCCAAAAGCTAGGCTTGGGTGAGCCTAGAACGACTCGGATGACACTTCAACTCGCGGATCGATCGGTGAGGCATCCGAGGGGTATTGTGGAAGATGTGTTGGTGAAGGTAGAAAAGTACATAATCCTGGTGGACTTTGTTGTGCTTGATGTGGACGAGGATGTCGAGGTGCCGCTGATTCTTGGGAGACCGTTCTTGCGCACTTCCAAGGCTTTGATAGACATGGACGGTGGAGAGCTCACACTCAGAGTCAGAGATGACAAGCTCACTTATCGCCTCGCCGAAGCCATGAGACATTCTCTTGACTTTGATAACACTCTTTATTATCTTGATGTTACTTATGATTGCATTGATGAATATGTGCAGGAAATGTTAAACTCGGATCCATATGAAGGGTGGCCAGACCAAGAAATGGAGATACAAGAAGAAGAAGTACTTACACTTGGTCCAGTTAAGATAGACATCAAGATGAAGAAGGAGCGTATGAAGAAGATGCTTCGGAGGTTGAAGAGGTCGAAAAGACGCCACAAGAAGAACCCCAACAAGAAAGGGGATGAGCATTCATGGAGTAAGGGTGTTACACCCTCTTGTGGTAACAAATTCGACAACTCTCTCTCTCTCTACTTTACAAAGACTATGTAATGCATGTTTTCAGGTTGTAGGGAAGAGGGCAACCTTCATTCATGAACCTCCGTAAGGTAAGATTAGGTACGTCAAGCTTAGTGACATTAAACAAGCGCTACTTGGGAGGCAGCCCAAGGTTTTACAGTTTTCCTAGGAGTTAGTTTCGTTTTAGTCTGAATAAAAGTCTTAGTTTTGGTGTCCTAATTTTCATGTGCTTATGCTGTGATTTCCATTGTGGATTATTGACATTTTCGTGTGCCTTAATGTTAATTGACGAAGTTTAAGTCGGTTGAGTGTGTTTTCCATGGTATCTGGTCGTGTTTTGATGGTTTTCACAGGCTCCAAACATCGTATTTGTGTTTCTGAATTTTTGGGAGAGCCTGTGAATTTTCTCTAAGTAACCCAGATAAAACACACGGCCGTGTGGAAATTCCACACGGGCGTGTGTTACTAATTAGAGCTCAACCAGTGAGGGCACAGGGGCGTGTCTATGCCCCTGTGAATAACCTCAGAAGGGGCACACGGCCATGTGGAAATTTGCAGAACTTAAACTCTTTTCTAGAGAGTCCACAGGGCCATGTGAGTGCCCCTGTGAGTGCCACTGTGCCAAGGCACACGGCCGTGTGAAACTCTGCAGAGAAAAACCCCTTCTTCCCAAGAATACACAGGGGCGTGTGGGTGCCCCTGTGGGGGAGCTTGTGAAAGGCACACGGCCGTGTGGATTATTCACACGGCCGTATGGAATACTTAGCATTTCTCGGGCAAGTCAGAGAGACCACAGGGGCGTGTGTTGGCCCTTGTGGCCGGCCTTGTGTCTTGGCCAGGTGGGGCACACGGCCGTGTGAATTAACACACGGCCGTGTGAAAATTTTCAGAGACCTTCTGTATTTTCCCGTGAATCCAAAGGGCCGTGTGGGAGCCCTTGTGGATCGCCCTGTGAAGGCTCACGGCCATGTGGATTGTTCACACGGCCGTGTGGGGTAGCCAAGAGAGTGAACATAATGCACACAGGGGCGTGTGATGGCCCCTGTGAACCCTAATTTTAGAGGCACACGGCCGTGTGATTTCACAGAACATCAAAAGCTGCGCGATTTCTTTTGATTTTCACTTGTGCCTCTTGACATTTTCATTCTAAACTCTTATCTACCCTCTCTATTACTTTCCCGACCGTCTCAGAGGATTTGTGAGGTGTTATTGGAGTTTTTCTGGCCGATTTTAAAACATTTCTTCATCCACTTCGTCGAGAAGGACTTCAAGCCTTTTTCTTCTTCAATTCTTAATTTGATTCGTTCTATTAGATGATTTCGCTTGTTTTAAATGCTTATTATGTTTGCGAACATGTTTTAGATGAATGTAGAACGAATTTAGTTGTAAATTTTGGAATTTTAGTCCCACGGCCGTGATGCTCTGTCCGCCAGAAGCTCCACACGGGTGTGTGGAATTTCCACACGGCCGTGTGCATTTCTGTAGAATGAGTTTCTGAACTGATTTTTAAAATTTTCTTTTGTGATTTTGCAGATTTGGCTTCTAGGTCTAAGAAATCGGCAGGTAAGCGTCCTCTCGAGCCTATACCTCCTCCAGTGGAGTCCGAATTTAGTATACCTGAGCACCAGACCGGTTTGATAGATTGTCCACACTCCGATTCAGACATACGCGATACGCTGATTTGAGTGCGGTTAGAGGAGTGCAGGGAGGAGATGCTATTGCCGACGAGATTGAGGAGTTGCTCACGGTTGGTAGCTGGAGCCGTCTATTATCTATCAGAGATCCCACGATCAGGTCACTTACTTTAGAGGTTCTAGCATCATTTGAGTTCGATCGGGGGTACGATAGCTTCACTGAAGATTCCACTGTTCAGTTCTGTGCCCTCGGTCGACATTTTACTTTGAGCATGACCCAGTTCTCAGTGCGGCTGGGGTTATACAACGAGGCATACACTGAGACAGAGGAGTACGCACTGCTCCACACAGATTACCTTGGCACCCTGACCCCCCAGCGCGCATACAGTCGATTATGTGGTTAGGGCCAGTACGAGCCTGGGGTTTCCAAGGCCACTTGCTTGACCAGGACATCTCACAGATACATCCACGCCGTACTCAGCAGGTTAGTGAGTGGCAGAGGGGACAGTACAGGGATGTTGAGCCATAAGGAGCTCTTGTACTTGTATTCGATGGTGGAAAGTGAGCCACTCCACCTTGGGCACATTGTGGCCGAGTACCCCAGGATCGGAGTTATCTTCGCAGGCCCGTATTGATAAGTGTCTAAATACATCACTTTTATTATGTACATTTTATTTACTTTCATGCATTTTTGTATGTCTCCGATGCCCTTTACGCGCTTTTCTTGTTAATTATCATTTCAGGACATCGGAAGACCATCTAGTGCGTGTTTGAGCTTCTTTTGGCATCATCGAAGAATTTATTGATGCTCACACGTATCCTCAAGTTTCGGGCAAGAAAAGAGTGGATTTGAGGAAGTACTGTAGTGATTTACTGTAGCGTTTCCACTGTAGCCGTTACTGTAGCAGTGCGCGGCCAGTGTGCGGCCGCACAGTACCCGCACAGGACAGACAGAAGGGTGTGCGGGCACTGTGCGGCCCGCACAGTGCCCGCACACGCACGGGCTGATGAGGCTTTGTTTGGGTTATTTAAGGCTTTCTAGGGCTTTGGAGAGCTTGTCTTTGGCTAGCATCCTCTCCATCCTTCTCCACCATCATCTCCTCCATTCTCCACCATCATCTCCACCCATTTCCACCATCATCACCGGATTGGAGAGGCAATTTGAAGAGCAAAACTCAAGGGGAGAAGAAGGAAGCACTCAAGGTTGTCATCACGGAGCTTGATCGGCGCGGATCCGGCGAGCTTTCATCACCACCTTCTAGCCTACATCTGAGGGAGTTCCTTATGAGCATTTTCATTGATTATCTTGTGTATTATCTCCTTTGATGTGGAACTAGGCTCCCAAGGCCACCGGGCTCCGGTGAACCTTGGGAGGAGAACTTGTATGGATGATGATAATTGTTTATAATTGATTGTTGGCTTGTTTGTTTGATTTCAATCTATTGTTTTAATGTTCAACCTACAATGGATGGATTCCGTAGGTTTTGATTCTTGAATTGTATGTGTATGGCGGGATGCTTGCATGTATTAGGTCGCACATAGATTGAAGGGGGATTCAATGTGCCGGTACACCGGAGGTTCTGGGTGCCGGTAGCTCCCCGCGTGGTTAGGGTTGTTTTAGCTGAAAGCGCGCATTAGAATAACCCTAATCGAGACTCCATGTTCCTAATGACATCGTAGGGGTATCTTCTGGATAGAGGAACCCGTATTGGATTAGGGCTACACCACGGAGGTTCCGGGGTAGTCGACTCCCGAGTCTAGCGGATCAAACCTAGCCAACTTAGCGCTCAATTTCCTATATTCATCCTAACTTGTTCTTCTCCTTAGGGGATCCTCGCCCGAGGCCTCTAGTTATCATTGCTACTTGTTCTTTACATTGCTTGTATGGTGTGCCTTAGTCCATTTTGTTTATAGCTTTTCTTTTATTTAATTTTCCTATTTGTGTTTATATTAAACTCTTGATTTGGTAGACCAGATAGTGATACCTAGGAGGAAGTAATAGCAGATCTTGGGGCCCTTGGGAATACGACCCTCTTGTGTTCGCACGAGAGGTTATTACTTGACGACCCGTGCACTTGCGGCCGGGGAGTCGCGTGCTCGCTTCTTTAGCGTGTCGCGCGGCGACTCACCAAGTTTTTGGCGCCGTTGCCGGGGAACATCCAAGAATGCTAGGAAAACTTCTAGCTCGCTAGTCTAGTCATTTATCTTTTCTTTTGTAAATATTCTTGTTTTCTTTGATACCTTAAATTTTTCTTTGTTTGTTTTGTGCACAGGGCAATGGGTTTTCGAGATGCTTCTAGTGGCACATATTTTCATCTCGAAAAATGGCAAATCAATGAGTATGAGGCCTTGAGGGCATGCAGTACCAATCAATTCGAGCATGTATATAATCCATATCAGCGAGGGCACCTAGATTTTTCATCACATCACCATGGACAACACTGGGAGCACTCTAACTTTGGACTGCTGCCAAAACCCCCACAACCACCAACGAAGAGGACGTTTACCACTGAAGATGTCTTAGCTAAGTACATGCAAGTCACGGACTCTCGGTTGGTAGCGTTGGAAGCAAGCATGCCAATTCTTCAAGCATCTATTGATAGAATTGAGAAACAAGTGGTGGAACTTCTCAAATTAATGGATGAGGAAAAAAGGAGTAATGAGCAAGTTGTAGAAGTTCAACCTGTAGATGCTATGGGAGAAGACAGGGGCATTGTAGAAAACTTGGCCAGAAAAGAGTGTGAGGAAGTAGAAACATGTTCATCAAGCACAATTGAAGAAGCTACTTGCCTCAACATCAACCATTCCACCCAACTGCCCATTTTGGTTTTGTGCACTAAGAAAATTCCGGGAATTGTATTTGAAGATGTCGGTTGCAAGATAAAGCCATCATTGAACCCACCTATGCCTGGACTGGACAATTCCCAACCAAAAATATTCCCTTGGAGGCCCAAGCAAGTTTTGTGGGCAATCCATGATCATCCCACCATGGTTGAGAAAAGAAATGTGGATAGGGTGTTGAAGCCGCCCAAGAACCCACCCGTGCCAAGCTTGGATAGTTCTCAACCAAAGCTCTTTCCGTGGAGACCCAAACAATTTGGTGGGATATTCAAAGGTATTTGGGCCGGGAATCAAGAAGAAGCGGAGAGGAGGTTCAAGCCATCCAAGGATCCGCCCAAGTTCAAATTGCACAATTCCCGTCCCAAGCTTTTTCCATGGAGGCCAAAAGGTAGTTCATGCTTGACCTCCACACTCGCTTCATCCCGGCAGGTACATTTTATTTTCTTTGGTAGTTCTTATGCCATGTCTAGCCGGGAGGAGCATACCATCTTCAAGCCTCCATGAGGTAAGAGAGGTACGTCAAGCTCGTGACGTTAAACAAGCGCTTCTTGGGAGGCAACCCAAGTTGTTAAATTTCGTATTCTTCTTTGTTTGCTTTTGTGTTTTATTTTTCTTAGTCTTGTGTGCTTGTTTGTATGTGGATGTCTCAATTTCTTGTTTTCATTGCTTGGTAGTTTTACTTGGATATTAATGCTCATGTTGGTGATTCTTGGTTTGTTCTTCATTGTTTATGATCATCTTTGTGTTTTGATGAGTTTTATGCATGTTGGGTCAATAATGTATGTTTTTGGGAGGTGGTTCATGATGTTTAAAAGCCAGAAGAACAAATTTTATGGGTGTGCGGGCTGTGCACAGCCCGCACACACTAGCCAGAGAATTGTGCGGCTGTTGTGCCGCCCCGCACATCTATCCGCACACACCAGACAGAAGGGTGTGCGGCCAGTGTGCGGGGCCGCACACAGGCCGCACACAAACACCAGAAGGGTGTGCGGGCTGTGTACAGCCCGCACACGCATGCGTGGGCTGTGTACAGCCCGCACATAGCAATTTTTCAGCCCCTTCAGCCCAATTTCAGCATCTTCGGGGCTGATTTTTCCGTCCTTCTTTCACCCGATTTTTCTTCAATTTTTTTTGGTGTATCTTCCTTGATTACCTCCTCATTTGGCCAACCTTTCCATGATCTTAAAGTCTCTCATCAATTTTGAGTTTTAATTTTGTCGATCTATTATTTTCATTGAGTTCTCGCCGACATCTTTGAACTTTGTCATCTAGGTTTGGGTTTTTGCGTATCTCTCATCTTTGTTGATTTTCATTGTTTAACATTGTTTTAAATCCCAAACTCTTTGATGTGAGAATGTTGTAAACTTGAATATGCATGCTCTTATATTATTTACTTTCAAGTTTCGCCAAGCATTGAGTTGGTAAGTTTCACTTGGGCACCCACACATTGTGTGTCGTCTTCCTTGTTTTCTTTGTTCTTAGCTTTGTGTTTTTCTTTGTTTGTTTTTATTTTCATTTTGTGTGTGATGAATGCCTTGAGATGATGTTCATTTCTACTTTGCAGGTGGAATTGGGGCATCAAATGCGACTTTCTCCCCCAACATTTACTAGAATCATTGGTGGTCACCCTGATCTCTTGGACTTCAAGATTATGTTTTGAGACTCAGGGAAGTTCACGAAACCCTCTTACCTTGCTTTAATTGCATATATTTTACTGAGCTGCTGATTTAGGTACATTGGGGACAATGTACTACTTTAAGTAGGGGGGTGGACTTTCATGATTTTCGTGAACTTTAAGAATTTTTGAGCAACTTTGCATGTTAGTAAACCAAGGATGGCATGAATGATTCTTGTATGTGTATGATAGTGTAGAACAATGATAGATGCTAAGTTACTCATAACCTTGCACTCTTAAGAATTTTGTGTCATTCTCGGCATTCCATCACTTAACCTCCTATGTAGGACCTTGGACACCTAGGTTAGGAAAGCAGTAACCTTCGTGACCCTCTTAGTGGCTAACCCATTCGTGGGGTTTCGTGCTTTGACGTGTTAGGTATTTCTCCTAATAGACTCTTAAGGACTTTCCTCTATGTTTTTCGCTCAACACGGTAAAAAAAAAAAAAAAAAAAAAAAAAAAAAAAAAAAAGGACAGTGTTCCTCTGCCCTACTAGCGAAGTAACCTGGGGTTCTTGCTCCTAACCAGAGTGTGCCTCTCGCCAAAAGCTATAAAGGCATGAGCGCGTTTATATGAATGTGTAAAGTTCCAGGTAATGTGGATTTGCAATTCGTGTTAGTCCAGAAAAAAATATGTGTGTAAATATATACTTATACATGTACATATATGTGTATAACAGAAGAAAGTGTAACGACCGGTGGTTTTTCGAACAATAGAGGAAAGATCCTTGGGAGCCTACTAGGAGCATCTCTACCACTTCAAGGCCGAATTCCACTAAGTGGCGTGATTTGCCGCAAGATGTGGTCCTCGGGGTTCTGTCTACCTGACTTGGACTACAGGGCTTCGAAATAGAGGGGTTGCACACACACATCATATCATTGCCGTTGAATGCATGAAATTTCTTAAGTGGTTCTAGCTTAGTATCTTGAGTTTTACCATTGCTATTGTACACTTACACTTAAGCCAGAGGTTGTGTATTTAGCCACTTATCAATCCCTTTTGTTATTCATGTTTGTTTGCTTAGGGACAAGCAAACGCTCAAGTAGGGGGGTATTTGATAAGTGTCTAAATACATCACTTTTATTATGTACATTTTATTTACTTTCATGCATTTTTGTATGTCTCTGATGCCCTTTACGCGCTTTTCTTGTTAATTATCATTTCAGGACATCGGAAGACCATCTAGTGCGTGTTTGAGCTTCTTTTGGCATCATCGAAGAATTTATTGATGCTCACACGTATCCTCAAGTTTCGGGCAAGAAAAGAGTGGATTTGAGGAAGTACTGTACCCGCACAGTACCCGCACAGGACAGACAGAAGGGTGTGCGGGCACTGTGTGGCCCGCACAGTGCCCGCACACGCACGGGCTGATGAGGCTTTGTTTGGGTTATTTAAGGCTTTCTAGGGCTTTGGAGAGCTTGTCTTTGGCCAGCATCCTCTCCATCCTTCTCCACCATCATCTCCTCCATTCTCCACCATCATCTCCACCCATTTCCACCATCATCACCGGATTGGAGAGGCAATTTGAAGAGCAAAACTCAAGGTGAGAAGAAGGAAGCACTCAAGGTTGTCATCACGGAGCTTGATCGGCGCGGATCCGGCGAGCTTTCATCACCACCTTCTAGCCTACATCTGAGGGAGTTCCTTATGAGCATTTTCATTGATTATCTTGTGTATTATCTCCTTTGATGTGGAACTAGGCTCCCAAGGCCACCGGGCTCCGGTGAACCTTGGGAGGAGAACTTGTATGGATGATGATAATTGTTTATAATTGATTGTTGGCTTGTTTGTTTGATTTCAATCTATTGTTTTAATGTTCAACCTACAATGGATGGATTCCGTAGGTTTTGATTCTTGAATTGTATGTGTATGGCGGGATGCTTGCATGTATTAGGTCGCACATAGATTGAAGGGGGATTCAATGTGCCGGTACACCGGAGGTTCTGGGTGCCGGTAGCTCCCCGCGTGGTTAGGGTTGTTTTAGCTGAAAGCGCGCATTAGAATAACCCTAATCGAGACTCCATGTTCCTAATGACATCGTAGGGGTATCTTCTGGATAGAGGAACCCGTATTGGATTAGGGCTACACCACGGAGGTTCCGGGGTAGTCGACTCCCGAGTCTAGCGGATCAAACCTAGCCAACTTAGCGCTCAATTTCCTATATTCATCCTAACTTGTTCTTCTCCTTAGGGGATCCTCGCCCGAGGCCTCTAGTTATCATTGCTACTTGTTCTTTACATTGCTTGTATGGTGTGCCTTAGTCCATTTTGTTTATAGCTTTTCTTTTATTTAATTTTCCTATTTGTGTTTATATTAAACTCTTGATTTGGTAGACCAGATAGTGATACCTAGGAGGAAGTAATAGCAGATCTTGGGGCCCTTGGGAATACGACCCTCTTGTGTTCGCACGAGAGGTTATTACTTGACGACCCGTGCACTTGTGGCCGGGGAGTCGCGTGCTCGCTTCTTTAGCGTGTCGCGCGGCGACTCACCACGTATATCACCCGATTGATTATTGGATTGGGGCTCAGAGATGGAGTTCGGGAGGGCGAGAAGATCAGTACACCAGTCTCCCTTAGTATTGAGACATTGAGACAGATAGGGATGGTCCGCAGAGCACGACCAGGGACCTACACATGGATCATACCCCAGACAGATCAGGCCGAGGGGTCACAGGCAGCCTCGAGAGCGCAGTGGGCATGCTACAGGCAGAGCAGGCCGAGATCAGGGCCGCACAGGTTGCACAGCACGCAGAGACTATGGCACGGCTTGACACCATACAGAGACTTCTAGAGCAGGCCGTGTCAGTACCATCTGTGGCCCGGCCCAGAGACCCCACTCCTCCACTACCATCTCCTCCAGCATCAATAGATCCACCTGCATCTCCAGAGCCTCCAGCAGCACCAAAGGCCACTATCCAGGACACCGACGCCGAGGCGTCTTAGTTTTAGTTTTTATTGCTTTTGATTTTCATTTTTGTACTTTTTATTTTATTTTGGACTTATAGTACTCAGAAAGGATTATTCTTCTGAGTTTATATTTTATTTTGCTTTTCTTTTATCTTGAGTTGTATTCATTGCTTCATATTTTATATACTCGAGTTTTATTGAGCTATACTGAACCCTTGTGTATGTGTGCGCAGATGGTCTTGGATGTAAGGATTTTGAGGAACAGTCATTGGCACGGTCATAGGACTGTGTGTGCTCCATAAACCATTGAGACTCAACTCTCAATGACCTAGCTCCATCAAAAGCAACACTTGGAGTTCAGGGGAGTAATGTTTCAATTGCCCACTCCCACACTATTTGTTTTTATTTGCTACTTATAATTATGCTTGCATGCGTACATTGGGGACAATGTACATCTTAAGTGTGGGGAGGAGTTCACATTGCACACACTTTTACTTGTGTGTTCAATGGTTCATGCTCATGTAGCCTATGGCGGTTCACCTTAGTTGCAACGATTATATTCTTATAGTTTAGGAGAATTTTTAACATTGTATCCTATCATGCTCTAGTTTTCATTTGAATTTTTAGGGAATTTTTTCTCGATTACATCTTATTACACTACTCACTCTTGAAATCTTTTGGAAACTCAAACTTGAAGGTTAAAGGACTAGTTTAGTATTACTTTAGTAAGTTGTGAAGTTCTATGTAGTTAAAAAAAAAAATTATTATGAGCTTGTGAATATTAATCTAGCTTTATCTTTGTATTTGGAGTAGAAAGAGCTACCTCCTATGAAGTATGTAGCTACTCTCATAAGTCGGATACAAGTTATGCCCTAATGAGAGAAAGAGCTATCTCATGGGAAGCGTGAAAGCTACTACCCCGGTAGAAAGAGCTACCTCCTCGAAAGTGTGAAAGCCACCTTTGGCGGCCGCCTAGGAAAGGGCTACCTTAGAGGTTGAGTGAAGCTACTACTTCCTTACTTTGTATATATAAATAAGTCCTTCTAATAAGAGTTTGAGGAGTACTCGTTGGTTCTCTTGAGTGAATTCGCACACACTTCACGTCGTCGAGCTATTGTACTTTTTTATTCGAGTTTTTAGCAAGAACAATGGTAACTTTATGCAATGTTTTAATTTCCCCTGACTTGTAGAATGCTTCTTTTGCCTAATTTTGGTGAACCTAGGGCCGAGCACTTTCAATTGTTCTTCCCAAGTACTTCACGTTCTATTTTGCTTGAGGACAAGCAATAGCTTAAGTGTGGGGGGATTTGATAAGTGCTTGTGTTATAGTACCGCGAAGCGTTATTATCTTACATTGAGCATATCTTTTATTAGTTTTTATCACTAAATGGCGTGTATTTGTGTATTCTTGTGCATTGAAAGTTTATGGAGCTAAATTGGAGAAGAAGAACGAAATTAGGTCGTGTTCACCGATGTTGGGAAGTTTTTGGACCAAGCACGGAACAAGGCACGAGCTTGGACTTGTGAGTATGTGCCAACCTCCTTTGGAGAGGCACAAAGGCAGTCACATTCACAACAGGTCTAACTCGTGTGGCTTAGGAGAACTTCACCAAGAAGGATACTTGAAGCAATCGGCACGATCTACCATTGATTTTGTGCCCAATTCAATGGCCTCGATGAAGAACGACGGATTCGGGAGACTTGTAGCAGCACTGTAGCTTTGTTACTGTAGCAAGTTCCTGTTCACTTCGGCCGAAATTCAGAATTCCAGAGAATTCACACGGGCCTGTGAAATTAACACACGGCCGTGTGAATTAATTTTTCAGCAGACAGAAACTTCACACGCCCGTGTGTTAATTCCACACAGCCGTGTGAAGCCCTCGATAAGTCAAATTTTAAAGCCGCGATTCAACATTATAAAAGGCGATTTTGGAGACCTTTTGGGATATCTTTTGACCTATCTTTCTCTTCAACTTGGGGAGTGCGGCTAGGGTTTCGGAGAGGATTTCGTGGAGGTTTAGCGCGCGTCATCGGCATCGTCACCGACGTTCGACGGCCGCACAAGACCACGGCCACACCATACGCAAGGGGGTTTTCATTGATGTCCTTATTTTGTGCTTTCTTTCATACATTGATGCTAAACCCCTTAAGGGTAATCAGACTTGTAAACTATAGGGTTATTATGTTTCTTTGACATTGTTATTATGCTTTTCCATTATTGATGAATAAAATTGAGTTTCAATCATAATTTCATCTTGCAAATGTTTTCTCCTAGATGTGACACTAGGATTGAGAACAATTTAGGTTGTCTTTTGGAGGTGTGACAACTCCTTAGGGTTAGACTACTTAAGATTGAAGAGGGTTGAGAGGGAGAGTTGTGAGGTAGCGATGTACCCCTTTCTCCTCCGACGTGGTTTCTCCCTAACTCCGTTTCCTTGATTTCATAGCGGTCGAAATAGAGTGAAGTGCTAGGCAGATAAACTCCCCTGAGGCTTAGTTACGCAAGTAACAGAGTGAAGGGTTGAAGTGAATCCTATGCCCTGGGGCTTAATCTAGACTAGAGTTCTTCCACCTGGACCAAAGGGTTAGAACTACACATAGGAACAGGTTTTACCACTAGGAATCCCTAGAGCTCAAAGCAATCCCACGTAGTGTGAGGTTTATTTAGATATACTCCCCTGGGGCTTAGTCGTGCGAGCGACAGAGTGGAGGGTGACGTGAATCTTAATACCGGGGCATAGTGTTGGGGTTAGTCAAGGTTGTCCTTAGGTTTGGGACCGTGAGTCTTAGGATATCCTCAACTCGATTAAACATCAATAGGAAAGTATAATATCATAGTCCTACACTAGAAGCATAGACCCTAGAGGTAGCTTGTCCGGATGCCCTATTTCATTCATTACTAGTCCTCTCTATTCTCTTTTACTTGCACTCTCTCATCTTTCATCTTTCTATTTAATTTCTTGTCTTTCATTTTACTTTATTCTATATTCACTCATTGATCCTACTATTGTTTTTCCGTACTCCGCATAGCTTAATTAGTGAAATCTCGTATTCTAATTCCCTATTCCCTATGGATTCGACTACCCACTCACCATGGTAAATTTATTACTTCGACAAACCCGTGCACTTGCGGGATACACGCAAGGGGTCGTGTCAATAGTACTTCCTTAACCCCATGAAATATGACTCCTGTGTCATGCACAGGGTATTACTTGGCGATCCCGTACACTTGCAGGGAAGCAATCAAACTTTTGGCGCTGTTGCCAGGGACATTCAAGGAATATTAGGAAAGCTTATAATCTATTGCTCTAGCCATGTTTTCTTTTCATTGTACATATTACTCTTTGTACATATTTTTTCTTGTTTTATTTGACTTTTTCCTTTTTAATCACTTGTGTTCAAGGTTCAATTTCTTAGCAAATGCAAGGGGCTTACAATTGACCAAATTCTTGGTATGAGCAACTACAAGGAAAGAAATCTAGTACCAATGATGTTTTTATTGCTTTCTGGGAAATCCCTGAGGCCCAGTTTTCACTTAAGGACATCAAGTATATAACTTAGCCCATGATTACAAACACTTGCTTTGTTAGCGTAAAGCCCAAGCTAAAAGACAACTTAATGAATGGGGCACTCTCTTAAGAGAAGTCCAAGAATCTTTTCATAGGATAGAGAGGCGTGTTAAGGAACTTGCTAAAATAATGGACAAGAAACAACAAATTCATGTGCCAAGCATTGAATCTCCAACTACAAGTAACAACAATACTGAAGAGACCAAAGACAAAGATGAGATGGAAGGAAACTCTAGTATATTGGAGGTTGAAAAAGTAGAAAAAGAGGCATCAATATCACTTGAGAAAGCCCTTGGCATAGATGTGAATAAACACACCAAGCACAAAAGAGAAATATCTAGGATAGTTGAAGATGTGGGTAGGAAGTTAAAGCCAATTAAAAACCCACCTATGACGGGGTTGGATGATTCCAAACCAAAAATTTTCCGAAGGAGGCTCAAACAATCACTATGGGAAATTCAAGAGTATCCATCATTGGTTAAGGAAGACAATTTGGGTAGGATGTTAACGCCATTCAAGAACCCACCCATGCCTTGCTTAAACAACTCTCAACCAAATCTATTTCCATGGAGACCTAAATAATTTTCTACAATGCTCCATGGAAATTCAGCCGGGAATAGAATGGAAGCAGAGAAGATACTCATGCCATCAAATGATCTGCCCAAGCCACAATTGTGTAACTCCTGGCCAAAAGTTTTCCCATGGAGGCCTAAAGGTACCATGTTTAAGGTCTCTACATGCATATCATCCTGGAAGATAATTATTTTCTTTCATGGAAGTAGCTATCCTACATGTAGCTGGGATAAACACACTCTCTTCAAGCCTTCTTAAGGTAAGAAAGAGATACGTCAAGCTCGTGATGTTAAACAAACGCTTCTTGGGAGTCAACCAAAGCTTCAATTTCTTTATCTTCTTCTTTTTGTGTTTTTAGTTGAGAGTGATTTGTGTATTTGTTTTGTATGTTTGTGTTTCTTTCATATCTTTATTTTTTTGAATAAGTTCATGCTCACATGCCTATGTATTTTTCTCATCGTCTTTCTTGTGTTTTAGTTGATAACCATCTTGAGAAACATGATAAGTGTCTAAATACATCACTTATATTATATATATTATATGCACTTTCATGCATTTTTCTATGACTCTGATGCCTTTTACGCATTTTATTTGTAACTATTCTTTGAGGACATCGGAGGATCATCTAGTGCATGAATGAGCTTTGTTTTGGCATAGATCGAAGAATTTATGGAAGCTCACACACATCCTCAAGTTCCAATCAAGAAAAGAGAGGATTTTCCTGCCGTTCACTATAGAAGACATTACTGCAGCAAAAGTACTATAACAATTCCATTGTAGCATTTTTGCTGTAGCACTGTGCGGCCAGTGTGCAGCTCGCATAGAAGAGACAGAAGTGTGTGCAGGTTGTGTGTGGCCCGCACACCACCCTCACACACGAGCTGAACCCATTTTGTGATGTTTTACTAGGGTTTCTTGGGCTTGTTTGGAGTTGTCTTTAGCCACCATCTTCTCCATCCTTCTCCACCATCATCTCCATGATTTTGCACCATCATCTACATCATTTTCCATCACCATCACTAGATTGGAGTGGCAATTTGAAGAGCAAAACTCAAGGGGAGAAGAAGGAAGCACTCCAGGTTATCATTAAGGAGCTCGACGGTGTGGATCCGATGAGCTTTCATCACCACCTTCTAGCCAACATCTGAGAGAGTTTCTTATGAGAATTGTCATTGATTATGCTATGTATTCTCTCTTTTGATGTGGAACTAGACTCCTAAGGCCACCAGGCATCCAGTGAACCTTGGGAGAAAAACTTTCATGGATGATGATATTTGTTTATAAATGATTGTTGGCTTGTTTATTTGATTTCAATCTATTATTTTGATGTTCAACTTACAATGGATGGATTTAGTAGGTTCTGATTCATGAATTGTAAATGTATGGTGGGATGCTCACATGTAGTATGTCGCATAATGGTTGAAAGGGGATTCAATGTGCCAGTACATCGGAGGTTCCGGGTGCCGGTAGCTCCCCGTGAGGTTAGGGTGATTTTATCCAAAAGCGAGCATTAGAATTACCCTAACCAAGACTCCCTATTCTCAAAGACATTGTAGGGGTATCTTTTGGATAGAGGAACCCGTATTGTATTAGGGCTACACCACGGAGGTTACGGGGAAGTCAACTCCCTAGTCTAGCGAATCAAACCTAGCCAGCTTAGCACTCAATTTCCTATATTCATCCTTACTTATTTTTCTCCTGACGGGATCCTCGCCTGAGGCCTCTAGTTCTCATTGCTACTTGCTTCTCAGATTGCTTGTATGGTGTGTCTTAGTCCATTTTGTTTATAATATTTCTTTTATTTATTTTCATATTTGTGTTTTATATTACAACTCTTGATTTGGTAGACTAGATAGTGATACTGATAAGTGCTCTTGTTAAAGTAATACGAAGTATTATTTTTCTTACATGAAGCATAACTTTTCTTGGATTTTATCATTGAATGGTGTGCATTAGTGTTCTTTTGTGCATGTAGGGTTGTGAGAAGAGTTAGAGTAAAAGAAGCAAAATTAGGTCATGCTCGCAGTTGTTAAGGAGTTCTTGGACCAAGCAATGATCATGGCACGGGTTCTAAACTTATGAGTGTGTGCCAACCTTCATTGTTCTCCAATGGTTCTATGATTTCGAGGGGCACAAAGGCAGTCACATTCATAAAGTTTAGCCAGTGTAATGTTGAGGAACTTCGCCAATGAGGAGAAAAGAAGAAAGATTATAATTTGCTGTCTTAGCTATTCACCACACACATTCTTTTTCACATTTCTTTTTCTTCCATCGTTCTAATTTTTTTTTCTTCTTCCTTAATCTCAGCTTTAGGAAGGATGATTGATACAACTGAGATTTTTGACACAATTACGTGAATGGTGAAGATGTGGAACAAAAAATGCATTTGTTCATGGTATAGTGAGTTACAAATTACATTGTGAATGAACAACCAGTGAGCAGTCCTTTTGTAGAAAAAAAGCCACTATTGATCATTCTTGTAGAGAGCAGATCATGAGTTGTGAACTGGGCAGTGTGTTGGATAAATTTGAGCAATTAGCTTTAGCCTCTTCAAACGTTGATACAGAAAAAGATTAGAGAGGTTCCTTACTTAGTTTGAATTATGTTATCGGGAGCAAAGGCAAGAAGTCTTTTCGGTGTGAATTATAGATTTGACTGAGGAAGCTTGTGAGATTGGAGTTACAGTAGGATCCCAAGATCATCCTATCAGTCAGGTTTTGGAAAACAATTCAGAAATTGTTATTGAACAAGAATCGGTTCAGTTTGAAGAGATTGATTGATTGAAGGAGAGCCGGTTATGACCGTCTATTGAAGAACCACCAGATTTGGAGTTAAAAACACTACCGACACATTTTGAGTACGCATTTTTAGCTGAAGAGATGAAGCTCCCCATTATTATGGTATCCAATCTTTCTTCAAATCAGAATGATATGTTGGTGAACATGTTGAAGAAACACAAGTCTGCCATTGCTTGGAAAATTTCAGATTTGAAGGGCATAAATCCTTCATTTTGTACCCATAAAATCTTAATGGAGGATAATTTCAAGTCAATCATCGAACCTCAAAGGAGATTGAACCCGAATATGAAGGTGGTTGTTAAGGCAAAGGTGGTGAAATTATTGGATGCAGGAATTATCTATCCCATTTTTGATAGTGCTTGGTAAGCCCAACGCAAGTAGTTCCGAAGAAAGGGGAAATATTGGAGTGATTGGTCAGGCATCAGTTCTATTGTTTCTTAGATGGGATGTCAGGATATTTTTAGATTCCTATTGCTCCAGAATATCAGGAGAAGACAACATTTACTTGTCCTTATGGGACTGACACACCCCTTGCGTGTGTGTACCGCAAGTGCACGGGTTGTCGAAGTAATAATTATACCCGGTGAGTAGGGTAGTCGAATCCATAGGGAATAGGGCTACTAGTACTAACTTCTTCTCTGCAATCTAGCCTAATGACTAATGTGATTTTGTGGTGATCTAGTGTGCATAGAAATTAATACCAGAGATGAATAGGCAAAGGGTAAATAAAGGGAGATCTCAATCAATGAAGATGAAATACCCGAGCAATGCTCCCCCTAGGCTCTATCATAAAGTGCAAGACTAACTAAATGCTTCTAAACCGAGTTCTATGAGTTGAGGCAATCCAAGAATAATCGGTCCCTGCCTCCAGGCCACCGATACTAGTCCCCGCGGAGAAATCGCTCAATCTCAACACCTCACACCCCATATGACTGCAATGAACTTTAGGGATACCTAGGATTGAAACCGATTCCTAAAATTAGATCTAACCCTACTTCTAGGTGAAAGATCCCTAACCCCTACAAAGGTCCCGGCGGAGAAATCTATCAATCTCACGCCTCACACCCCATATGGTTGCATAGAACTTAGGGAATACCGAGATAGGAAACACTCAATCGGAAGGGAAAGGGGACACTCCTCTATCTCAAGACTCACCCTCTCAACCCTCTTTAACCTTGTATGTTCTAATCCCTAATGGAGACCTCTCTCTCACCAAGGCAATAAATCAAGCATACCAAACAACCATACGAATCAATAAGGCATGCAAGCAATGATTAAACAAGATTAAAACTCAAATTAACTCGGAATTAAAAGGAAGCATAAAGAAAGTCAATACATGAATCGAAACCTAAGGTTCACATGCCCAAGTATCTACTAGGGTTTAGCCCTCCATGGGGCTTATTACAAAGAAAAACATAACACAATGAAAAGCAATGTAAACCATGGAAGTAAACCCCCTTCAATTCGTGATGATGGCCTTTATGGGTCGCTCAATGTCTTGAAGGATCCTTCTCCGAGTCTAGGTTGCCAATGACTCCCTCGATACTATGATGGAGGAAAGAACTATCAAAGTTGGTGAAGAACGGCCCTCCAATTCGGCAAAGACCTCCTCCTCAAACCCTAGCCGCTTCGCCACTCAAAAGCCACACAAAAGATACCAAAAGAATCGGCAAAAAGGGCTATTTATAAGCCTGAAGCGCGTCAGTCACGTGCCTCCACACCACCACGTGAGATCCCACGCGGTCGCATGGGCTGCAGAATTCCCACGCGGTCGCGTAGGATTTTGATGCGGTCGCGTGAACAGTGATTTTTCTGTTACAGTGCTGCTACAGTAAAAAAACCATTATTTTCGCTACAGTGCTCTTCATAAATCCCGATCTAAACTCTCTTATCTTGCTGCCACATGGTCGGGCACACGTCCATGTGGTGAGTTATAAGACTTCTCCTCCATCGAACCATCATTTGGAAGCTTTAGGTATCTTCACAGAAGAAGGGACATGAAGGTGTGACTGCTTTGTGCCCTTCCATCACACAAATTGGCTTGAATTCTTCTGGAAGTTAGCACACACCCTCATGTGCATGATCCCCTCTCGTGCCTTGACACTTGTGTTGTACAAAAACTCCCAACAATAGGTCTTTATAACCCATCTTTGCTTCCTTTTCCTCCTTCAATATTTTCACAACCTAATTGCATAAAAGAACATCAAAAATACACTTTATGAGATGTAATCCATGGTAAAATGATGCTCAATGCATGTAAAACAAGTGGATAAAACATGTATACTCAAGCACTTATCAGGGACCTTTGCATACAGACGAATGCCATTTGGACTATGCAACACAACAACAACATTCCAACATTGTATGACCGCTATTTTTGATGACCTTTTAGAGGATATCATGGAGGTATTCATGGATGATTTTTTGGTGTTCAGTGACTCTTTTGACATATGTCTAAGAAACTTGGAAAGGGTATTGATGAAATGTGAGGAGACAAACCTTGTGCTTAATTGGGAAAAGTGCCACTTCATGGTTCAAGAAGGCATCATTCTAGGGCACAAGATCTGTCAAATGGGTAAGGAGGTACATAAGGCAAAGATCAAAGTCATAGATAAACTTCCTCCACCAACAAATGTTAAGAGAATTCGGAGTTTCTTGGGGCATGCAGGGTTCTACAGGCGGTTCATTAAGGATTTTTCAAAAATCACACAATAGTTGACTAAACTCCTTGAAAATGATGCTCCTTTCGATTTTGAGGAAGAATGTAAGGCAGCTTTTCATGTGTTAAAAGAGAAGCTAGTTCAAGCTCCAATTTTGATCACACCGGATTGGAATGAACCATTCGAGCTTATGTGCGATGCAAGTGACTATGCTATCAGAGCAGTTTTAGGGCAGAGAAAGGGCAAGCAATTCCAACTAATATATTATGCAAGTAAGACTCTCACAGGTGTTCAAGAGAATTATACCACTACAGAGAAAGAGTTATTAGCAGTTGTGTTCACCCTCGACAAGTTCAGGTTGTATCTCATCTTGTTAAGGGTCATTGTGTTTACAGATCATTCAGCTCTTCGTTACTTTATGAACAAGGCTGATGCTAAACCAAGATTGATCCGGTGGATATTACTCCTACAAGAGTTTGATATGGAGATAAAGGACAAGAAAGGGACTGAGAATGAGCTAGCAGATCACTTGTCTCAATTAGAGAGGAGTGTGGGACAAGAGCCATCAAGCAAGGAGGTTAATGATTCCTTCCTGGAGGAGCACTTGTACTCGATTCAGGACTCATCATCATCAAGTGATACTCCATGGTAGGCAGACTTTGATAATTACTTGTCATGTAAGTTTCTTAAACAAGGGCTCATGTTCCAATAAAAGAAGAAATTCTTTAGTGATTTGAAGAATTACTTCTGGGATGATCCGTACCATTTTCGCATTTGTGTAGACCATGTAGTTCAGAGATGTGTATCAAGGGAAGAAGGACGGGATATCCTTGTGATAAGTGTCTAAATGTACGTATTTTAGTATATGTATTTTATGCACTTAGCATGTATTTTCATAGGAATATATGCTCGTTTTGTGTTTAATCGAGTATTATTTACTTTGTAGGGCACGTATATGCCATGGAGAATACGAGAATATGATTAGGGCAGAAAAAGGAGACAAACCAGGTGTAGTAGTACTGTAGCGTATTAATGTAGCTGAGTACTATAGAAGATTTACTGTAGCAAAAGTACTTTAGCATATTCACTGTAGCAGACGCTGTAGTACCTGGTGAAGTTTCGGGCCAGAAAGCTTATTTGAGGCATAAGGCCTCAAGGAGGTCGTATGAGAGGCCGTCTGCCCCATCAAGAGAAGAATAACTAATTCATACTGCCTCCATGACCCCATCATTGTGCCCATCATTGACCCTGGTATTGACCCCATCATTGACCCCGGTATGTGATTGAATCGATCCGCAAGCGCACAGGTCACCAAGTAATACCCCTCACGCACGCGCGAGGGGGTCGTATTCCTTGGGATCCCATGAGTTGCTATTATTCCCTTCTAGATGACACTGTCTAGTCTACCAAATATAGATTTGAAACAAGATAAGAGAAATAACAAAAGAGAAAACTATAAACAAGTGGACTAAGGCTCAGCACAATAGCATTCTAAGGAAGCAAGTAACAATGAAAGTTCGAGGTCCCCGGGCGAGGATCCCCTCGGGACTACTAAGCTAGAAGGATACTTGAATTACACAGGCAAAGGTGGTTAGGCCAAGAGACATCCAAAGGTAGGTCACCACGATAGTCACGGTGATAACCCCTAATCCGGTATAAGTATTGGAATACGGAATCACTCCCGCCCAAATCCTCACACGATTGCAATGCGCCTAGGGAAATCCCGAATTAAGGTCAAACACAACATCTAGGCTCAATCCTAATAGTTGGAGGGGTACAAATACCCGATGGTCACGGCGTATTCGTACATGTATCCCTTCCAAACTTGGTGTGTCTAATACTAAGGCGATGGTCACGCAACCTAGTATAACCTAGAAATCGATACACAGAGTTCTCATGCATACCAATACATCAAAGTGCACCAAGCTTGAACCATAAACCCCACAAATACCATACATGTAAATCAAGTATTCATACAAGCAAGTTCATCCCAAGGTTCACCGGATTCCCGGCGACCTTGGGAGTCTAGTTCAACATCAATGAAGGAGAAAGTATAAAACACAATAGATACAAGCTAAAGCACATAACAAACTCCCCTAAGATGAAGACTAGAGGTGGTGATGAGAACTTGATGGATCCGCGCCAACAAGCTCCTAGATCTTCTCCTTGATCGCGCTCCTCTTCTCCCCTTTGATTTGCACCCTAGATCAGCCTCTCCAACCCCTTGAAACCCTAGAGAATGATGGTGGAGAGAATGGTGGCCAAAGACAAGAGAAATGATGCCCTAAAAGTCCTTAAAAACCCATTCCAGCGAGCTATGCGGCCGCCCATGCGGCCCCGCATGGGGACAGAGAAAGTCTCCCAAAAATCCCGAAAGTCGCGTAAATGCTACAGTAAAACTGCTACAGTACCGTATGCGGCCTCAACAACACCCGTATGGTAACCGGCATGAATCTCCTGACCAAGTCCTCCAAGTTTTCATGCTACAGCGATTGCTACATGAAGAACAGGGGCGTGATGATAAATGACTAAACATACGACCTCAAGCTCAACTGTAAAGTACCCCACTAGCACAGGTGAAAAGAAATCTAGAAAGTGAGTTGTACAGTGAGTGATCGAGTAATGGTAGCCCTGTTTTATCTAAAGTGCTTCCGTGAGTGTGTGCTGGCTCCCAACCTTAACCTCCACACCCTGGATTACCCCAGGGGCCCATTCACCCCACATATGGTGAGAGTGGCATGAGACAGTTAAATACATCTTCAATACTCAGTTAAGAGTATTTTGGGTTCCTAAATAAAACTCTAGCACTTAAGTGACTGTGCAACAAGTCCCAGGGGACGAAGTAGAGATACCAAAATTCCTCTCTTTTTTTTTTTTTTTTTCTGAGTCCGACTAACATAGACTGCACAACAAATCTTTCAGAAGGATGCACATACTGATTAGGCACAAGAGCCACCCAACCTACTCAATTACATTCTACATAGACGCATTCATGCTGTACTAGCAGAGGAATACTGTCATAGACTCCACATTTTTTTTTCCACTGTACACACTGTATCTCATGTCCCTTGGTAACATGTCACAATAGTTCACTTAAGGCTACAGAAAACAACGAAGGAACTCAAAAGCTCTTAACAGACTATTGAAGAAAGAATTTAACAATCTAATGCCAAAATCATCATAATGGGTTGGTTAGAATATACAAGGTGGGAGCAATCATGATAGAGCATGAAAAAGCACTAAAAATAAAACAGGGAATCATTCAAGCACAGTATAAAAATACAACTCACTTCTATCATTCTTTCAAGCTAGGAAGTCCTTAACAATAAAATCATAGCTATCATAGGTGGTTAAGCATGCAATTGCTAAAAATTTTCAAAGTTCACAAAAATCCAAGTCCACCCCCACTTAAAGTTGCACATTGCCCTCAATGTGCCTAAGCAAAGAAATGCAACAATATAGACAATAAAAACATAGTAGAAGGGTTTCGTGAACTTACCCGAGTCTCAAAACATGAGCCTTTAGGTCCATGAGATCGGGGTGACCACCAAAGCTTCATGTACAAAATGGAGAAAGAAAGTGCGCTTGATGCCCCCATTGCGCCCTGCAAGGTAGAGAGGAACATCATCTCAAGGCATCCAATCTCACACACAAAAATAAAATACAAAAAAGAAACAAGAACAAACACAAACACAAACACTAACACTAACACAAGAAAAACAAAGGAACAAAACATCATCCAAGCAAGTCCATGTGCAATCAATATCATGATGGTCAATTCTCTCTTATTGCAAGTGTTGCCAAGGGGTGACATAGATGATACAAGATCAGTCCAACATACAAGAAAATCAAGGGCATCTCATGATGGAGTGTGAAAGAATTCAGGAAATGCTACAGTAACTCCCAAAAAAAATTTGCAAGAGCTTCCCTTGGACATGGAGCATGAAAATTTTTACAAAGCTTTCAAATTTCTCCAAAAACCCACAAAAACAACAAACAACCAATCTCCCACAACATTTGCATCCATTCAACTTGAAAAATAGGAGAAAGGAAGAAGATACATTCATGCTCAACAACTAGGGTTTAGAAAGGGGTACCTTGGAAAGTCGGTGAAGATGATGGAAAAACTCCCAATAAATCATGCAAATTAAGTCCTTGGAAGTAGGAGATTTGTCTAGAGGAAGAAAAATGGAGAAAAACGGTGAAAGAATGAGGGAAAACGGATGAGAAATGAGAAAGTTATGAAGAAAATGGTGAAGGGATACCCAATATAAAGTTCTGCCCGAGGGTCATGCGGGGTCTTGTGCGGCCGCATAGCAGACCGCACCAGTCTCGGGATTTTGCATGCGGTCTCATGTGCGGCCACATAGCAGGCTGCACCAGGCTCTGGATGGGGCATGCGGCCTGCTATGCGGGCGCATAACAGGCCGCATGGATGGCTGGAGAGCCCCATGCACTAAAAATGCTCAAAAATCACATAAGAACAAAGCCGAAATCACCCACAACAACCAAAACATGATATTTGATGCATGAAGATGAATGATAACACAAAGAACTCACAAGAATCATGAACAAACACAAGTAAATAAATTATGAAAATTGACTAACTAACCACAATCACACATTTGAAAACAAAGAACACTCAAGCAACCAAACACACCAAAATACGAAAAACACACATGCAATGAATTGTTATGCTTGGGTTGCCTCCCAAGAAGCGTTGGTTTAATGTCATTAGCTCGACGTACCTTTTTCTTACCTAAGGAGGCTTGAAGACGGTGTGTTCATCCCGGCAAGAGGTTGCATAAGAACTACCAAGAAATACGAAACATACCTTCCGGGATGAAGTAAATTTGGAGGCAATGCATGAGCTACCTTTTGGCCTCCATGGAAAAAGCTTGGGCCAGGAGTTGTGCAATTTAAACTTGGGCGGATCCTTAGATGGCTTGAACCTTCTCCCCGCTTCTTCTTTGGTCCCGACAAGAATTCCCTTGAGTACCCAACCACAAAGTTTCTTGGGCCTCCATGGAAAAAGCTTTGGTTGAGAGTTATCTAAGCTTGGCGTTGGTAGATCAATGTATGACATCAACATCCTATCCACATTCTTTTTCTCAACCCGTGATAAATGGCCTTGAACTACCCATAGGAATTGTTTGGGTCTCCAACGAAACAAGTTTGGTTGAGAACTTGTCAATCTTTGCACAGGTGGATCAATTGGTGGCTTTAACATCTTATCCACAATTTCTTTTCTCAACCCTTTTGTGATGAACTTCAATTGCCCATAAAATGTGCTTAGGCCGTCACGAAAAAATTTTTGGTTGGGAATTGTCCAAGCCCGGCATTGGTGGGTTCAAGGATGGCCTTAGCTTCCTTCCCACATCAACAAATACAATTCCCGGAGTTTCTTTTCTGCACTTGAAGATTATTGATTCATTGATGGAATGGTCGACATGAAGGTGAATAGTGTCATCAAATGTGGTCGATTGAGCTTCTTTGACTTCCTCACATTTTCCCATAGCCACGATGTCATCCTCCACATTGTCTTGCTTTACCTCGTCTTCCAAAACACTTGGGCAATCTTCATTCCCCACTTCTATTTGGTTCCCACTCATAGGAGTTATGGCCTTCAAGTGCTTAATTGGGTTATTTTCGATATTGCTCGATGGGCTACTCGAAGAAGGCTCAGAATTTGCAATAACAAGTTGCCCGACTTGGTTCTCGAGAGACTGAATAGAAGCTTGGACAATTCTCAGTACCTTGCACATTTCATTAAACCATTTGTCTATATTCTGAAACCTTAGCTCTGTTTTGATCATAAATCTGGCCAAGACATCTTCAGTGGAGTACTTTCTCTCTTGTTGTAGTTGGGGATGAAATTGGGGAACATGGGGTTGTGGTAAATTGCTTGGGAATGCTTTCATGCCAAGGAAATTTTCCATCTTCGTCTGAAGAGCATAGATATTTTGAAAGCCCTTGGCCGTCTGTTCCTCAAGTGCAAAAATCTTTGCGGCCAAAAGTTTTTCTTGAAAATCCATGGCCCTGTGTAAATAAATAAAACAGAAATCAATAAGCTAACAAGGAACCTAAATGAAAGAGAAAATAAACAAATATGCACAAAAGAATACGGAGTACATAGAAAGACAAATATCTACAAAAGGAAATAAAAATGACTAAATCAGTGAACTAAAGGTTTTCCTAGCATCCTTGGAAGTCCCCGGCAGCGGCGCCAAAAACTTGATTGAATCGATCCGCAAGCGCACGGGCCACCAAGTAATACCCCTCACGCACGCGCGAGGGGGTCGTATTCCCTAGGGTCCCAAGAGCTGCTATTACTCACCTCTAGATGACACTGTCTAGTCTACCAAATATAGATTTGAAACAAGATAAGAGAAATAACAAAAGAGAAAACTATAAAGAAGTGGACTAAGGCTCAACACAATAGCAATCTAAGGAAGCAAGTAATAATGAAAGTTCGAGGTCCCCGGGCGAGGATCCCCTCGGGACTACTAAAGCTAGAAGGATACTTGAATTACACAAGCAAAGGTGGTTCAAGAGACGTCCAAAGGTAGGTCACCCCGATGGTCACGGTGATAACCCCTAATCCGGTATAAGTAATGGAACACGGAATCACTCCCGCCCAAATCCTCACACGATTGCAGTGCGCCTAGGGAAATCCCGAATTAAGGTCAAACACAACATCTAGGCTCAATCCTAATGGTTGGAGGGGTACAAATACCCGATGGTCACGGCGTATTCATACAACCTAGTATAACCTAGAAATCGATACACAGAGTTCTCATGCATACCAATACATCAAAGTGCACCAAGATTGAACCATACACCCCACAAATACCATACATGTAAATCAAGTATTCATACAAGCAAGTTCATCCCAAGGTTCACCGGATTCCCGGCGACCTTGGGAGTCTAGTTCAACATCAATGAAGGAGAAAGTATAAAACACAATAGATACAAGCTAAAGCATATAACAAACTCCCCTAAGATGAAGACTAGAGGTGGTGATGAGAACTTGATGGATCCGCGCCAACAAGCTCCTAGATCTTCTCCTTGATCGCGCTCCTTTTCTCCCCTTTGATTTGCACCCTAGATCAGCCTCCCCAACCCCTTGAAACCCTAGAGAATGATGGTGGAGAGAATGGTGGCCAAAGACAAGAGAAATGATGCCCTAAAAGTCCTTAAAAACCCATTCCAGTGAGCTATGCGGCCACCCATGGGGGCAGAGAAAGTCTCCCAGAAATCCCGAAAGTCGCGTAAATGCTACAGTGAAACTGCTACAGTAACTGCTGCAGTACCGTATACGGCCTCAACAGCACCCGCATGGTATCCCGCATGAATCTCCTGACCAAGTCCTCCAAGTTTTCGTGCTACAGTGATCGCTACAGTAACCCCCCCCCCCCCCCCCCCCCCCCCGGCTTAACAACAGTGTTTTCAATGCCGATTTCTTCTAAATTTCTGTCAACGAGCTCAAAGGGGTCTCATTGGTACCTGTAACACGAAAGAACCCAATTCAGACCAAAAACGGGTGTCAACTCATAGAAAAATACGCAATATGTACGCCCGAATACATAGAAAATATGTATGTTTAGGCATTTATCAGTATGCCTCGGGTCTTGGCGTTATAAAAGGATTTTTTAGGGTATAATTGGGGGACTTATTCTTGGCCTTTTGAGCTACTGCCACCACACTTTCTTGAGGCCTTCTGCCCATCTTCCGGCGATGATCCTTGAGAGAAACGAGCACACATCATCACCAAGAGGGAGAGGAGCAAAGGAGAAGGAGTTGGAGTGAAGATCTAAGCCATCATCGACAAAACTTGTAAAGCTTCATCCATTCAAGGGGATCATGACCTTGAGGTAGTTTTCATTACTTCTTTTATGTTTTTATCTTCCTTGTATGTTGTATAAGTGTCTCTTATCATGAGGAATTAACTTATTGTTGTGTTTGGATTTGGAAGAACCCTAGGGTTTATCTTGTGTATGAACTTTGGATGTTATTATTAATTTAGTTTGATGGTTGTTTGAGATTCAATCTTTCATGCTTTCATGTCTAGAATTACATTTGTGGAGAAATGCGTGATTCTTTTAGAGATTTCCTTGAACTCTTTGCAATCATAGGTGGGTTAATACGGAGAGATTCTGATTAACACTTGTATGGGATTAGGGGTTTCATAAGTGCTTGTGTTATAGTACCGCGAAGCGTTATTATCTTACATTGAGCATATCTTTTATCAGTTTTTATCACTAAATGGCGTGCATTTGTGTACTCTTGTGCGTTGAAGGTTTGTGGAGCTAAATTGGAGAAGAAAAACGAAATTAGGTCGTCTTCACCGATGTTGGGAAGTTTTCGGACCAAGCAAGGAACAAGGCACGAGCTTGGACTTGTGAGTGTGTGCCAACCTCCTTTGGAGGGGCACAAACGCAGTCACATTCACAACAAGTCTAACTCGTGTGGCTTAGGAGAACTTCACCAAGGAGACTTGAAACAATCGGCACAATCTACCATTGATTGTGTGCCTAATTCAATGGCCTCGATGAAGAACGACCGATCCAGGAGCATTTTTCGGGGCGAGTACTGTAGCAGCACTGAAGCTTGTTGCTGTAGCAAAACACTGTAGCAAGCTACTGTTCACTTCCGGCCGAAATTCAGAATTCCAGAGAATTCACACGGGCGTGTGGAATTAACACACGGCCGTGTGAATTAATTTTTCAGCAGATAGAAACTTCACACGCCCGTGTGTTAATTCCACACGGCCGTGTGAAGCCCCCGATAAGTCAAATTTTAAAGCCGCGATTCAACATTATAAAAGGCGATTTTGGAGACCTTTTGGGATATCTTTGGACCTATCTTTCTCTTCAACTTGGGGAGTGTGGCTATGGTTTCGAAGAGGAATTCGTGGAGGTTTAGCGCGCGTCATCGGCATCGTCATCGACGTTCGACGGCCGCACAAGACCACGGCCACACCATACGCAATGGGGTTTTCATGGATGTCCTTATTTTGTGCTTTCTTTCATACATTGATGAACATGTATAGCTCCATGAGGAGCTAAACCCGTTAAGGGTGTTCGGGATTGTAAACTCTAGGGTTATTATGTTTCTTTGACATTGTTATTATGCTTTTCCATTATTGATGAATAAAATTGAGTTTCAATCTTAATTTCATCTTGTTAATGTTTTCTCTTAGATGTGACACTAGGATTGAGAACAATTTAGGTTGCCTTCTGGAGGTGTGACAACTCCTTAGGGTTAGACTACTTAAGATTAAAGAGGGTTGAGAGGGAGAGTTGTGAGGTAGCGATGTACCCCTTTCCCTTCCTACGTGGTTTCTCCCTATCTCCGTTTCCTTGATTTCATAGCGGTCGAGATAGAGTGAAGTGCTAGGCAGATAAATTCCCCTGGGGCTTAGTTACGTAAGTAACAGAGTGAAGGGTTGAAGTGAATCCTATGCATTGGGGCTTAATCTAGACTAGGGTTCTTCCACCTGGACCAAAGGGTTAGAACTACACATAGGAACAGGTTTTACCATTAGGGATCCCTAGAGCTTAAAGCAATCCCACGTAGTGTGAGGTTTAGGTAGATATACTCCCCTGGGGCTTAATCGTACGAACGATAGAGTGAAGGGTGAAGTGAATCCTAATACCGGGACATAGTATTGGGGTTAGTCACGGTTGTCCTTAGGTTTGGGACCGTGAGTCTTAGGATATCCTCGACTCGATTAAACATCAATAGGAATGTATAATAGCATAGTCCTCTACTAGAAGCATAAACCCTAGAGGTAGCTTGTACGGATGCCCTATTTCATTCATTACTAGTCCTCTCTATTCTCTTTTACTTGCACTCTCTCATCTTCCATCTTTCTATTTAATTTCTTGTCTTTTAGTATAATTGTTTTCATAATTCACTCATCGAATCAATTGATCACTTTTCCGTACTCCGCATAGCTTAATTAGTGAAATCTCGTATTCTAATTCCCTATTCCCTGTGGATTCGACTACCCACTCACCAGGGTAAATTTATTACTTCGACAAACCCGTGCACTTGCGGGACACACGCAAGGGGTCGTGTCAGGGTTAACCGACGAGAAATTGGGGTTAACCTATTTATGAGATCTCTAGCTCTTAAATGCCATCAACACATTTTAAACCATCCTAGTTTGGACCTTAATGACAAACCTAGGTGGATTCCTTATCCAAAAACTCTCTTCTCATGGTTGATACTCCCTTGTTTATTTACATCCGTGTGCTAGTTACCAGGCCATAGGATTAGTTTAAATTTGTTTGTTTGTTTTATTTCTTTTTCCACTCATATTGAATTGTAGGCTAGAAAATAAATGAAGAGTGAGTAATAGTACTTCCTTGGCCCTAGTGGAATACGACCCCTGTGTCACTCACAGGGTATTACTTGGCGATCATGTACACTTGCGGGGAAGCAATCAAGTTTTTGGCGCCGTTGTAGGGGACATTCAAGGAATATTAGGAAAGCTTGTAGTCTATTGCTCTAGTCATTTGCTTTGTAAATATTTGTCTTTGTATGTGTCCCTTATCATTTTGTGCATATTTATTTATTTTACTTCTTGCTTGTTTTCTTTGTTAGCTTATTGTTTTTAGTTTTGATTGTTCACACAGGGCCATGGATTTTCATGAAAATATGTTGGCCACTGAAATCAATGCACTTGAAGAAAGGATCGATAGATTCCTCACCATGAGAGCACGCCATGGCATTCCACACCATAATGACTATTATCCATATTGGCAAGGGCACCAAAATTTTTCGACACATCATCATACTCAACAATGGGAACACCCTTACCAAGGATTACCACAAGAACCCTCCTTTCAAGAACCGTGGCATTACCATCCTCCAGTCATTCAAAGTAGGCCACTTAATGAATGGGGTTTCAATACACAAGATGTGTTTGAAAGATTTATGACGAATGCGGATGCTGAAATTGAAGCCCTGAATGTAACAAATTATAATTCCCAACCACCTCTTCCAATAATGGATAATCAGATAGGAGAACCTTTCACGATATGGGCAGAGTTGCCACCAATTCATGTACCAAATCCAGATGCCCTATTTGAAATTGAAACTAGATTGGAAGAGAGGAAAGATGAAATTGAGGTGTTAGAGGTTGAAGAAGCAATTGATGTATCATCATTACCTTGTGAGAAAATGACAGATGTTCCAACTTAAGGTGAAGTTGAAGAAGAAAGAGCGGAGGATGATATCATGGCCATGGAAAAATGTGAGGAAGTGGAAGAAGCTCCATCGACCACATTTGAAGAAACTACTTGCCTCAACATTGATCATTCAACAAACCAATATTTAATTTTCAAGTGCCGAGGAAAAATTCCAGGAATTGTATTTGAAGATGTGGGTAGGAAGTTAAGGTCATCATTGAACCCACCAATGCCGGGCTTGGACAATTCCCAACCAAAAATATTTCCATGGCGGTCCAAGAAAATTTTGTGGGCTATGGTTGAGCATTCAAGAGGGGTTGAGAAAAAAATTGTGGATAGGATGTTGAAGCCTCCAATTGATCCATATATGCAAAGGTTGACAAGTTCTCAACCAAACATGTTCCCTTGGAAACCCAAACAACATTTATGGGTCATTCAAGATAATTTTCAAAGGGTTGAGAAAGAAGATGTGGATAGGATGTTGAAGCCACCCCATGATCTACCAATGCCGAGCTTAGATAATTCTCAACCAAAGCATTTTCCATGGAGGACCAAGCAACTTTGTGGTGGGGTACTCAAAGGAATACTTGCCAGGACCAAAGAAGAAGTGTGGAGGAGGTTCAAGACGTCTAAGGATCTGCCCAAGTTTAAATTGCACAATTCTCGGCCCAACCTTTTTCCATTGAAGCCAAAAGGTGACTCATGCTTGATCTCCAAATTTGCATCATCCCGGAAGGTATGTTTCATATTTCTTGGTAGTTCTTATGCAACTTCTAGCCAGGATGAACACACCATTTTCAAGCCTCCTTAGGCAAGACAAGAGGTACGTTGAGCTAATGACGTTAAACAAGCGCTTCTTGGGAGGCAACCCAAGCTTTAAGTTCTTCATTTTCTTCTTTTTGTGTTTTTAGTTGAGTGTTGTTTGTGTACTTGTTGTGTATGTTCATGTTTCTTTCATATTTTTGTTTGTTTGAATAAGTCCATGCTTGCTTACTTTGTTTATTTTTCTCATCATATTTCTTATGTTTTAATCAATAACTATCTTGAGAAACACATGTTTTTGGTGTATTTCATGCATTAGATCGAAGTCTTTAAGCATTTCTTCCAAGTTGGAGGTGTTCTAAATCCTTTGAAAACATTCCTATTCATGTCGAGAAGCAAATTTTTGGACTAGAATGATTTCCAGGTGCATACGGCCTCAATGAAGACCTCATTGAGGCCGTCTGCCACAATCCAGAGCCAAATGCCTATCTGATACGGCCTCAATGAGGGCCTCATTGAGGCCGTATGGATCCTGTAGCATATTAAGTTCTTGCCACCTTCTCTCTCTCCTCATTTCTTCTTCTTCTCACCCGATTTTCCTTTTTCTTTCCCCACCATTTATTGGCCAAATCCTCTCATTTCTTCTCCTAGATTACCTCCTAACAATTTTGCGAAGTCGATCTAGTGGTTTTCTTCCAGCTTAACTCTAGTTTTCTCAAGTTTTCGTTGGTAAGCTCTTTGGTGCGCTAACTTTATGTTTTTTATTTTTCTTGCATTCTTGGAGCTTTTGTGTGGATATTTTCAAGCATTTTGCTTGATTTTGGTGGTGTGATGGTTATGGATGAGTTTTACATTGATTTTATGTAAAAATCTTTGGATTTTCATGTTTTTGGGGAGTTTCTTTTAGAGTAAACAGTACCCATACGGCTGTATGGTTACTATTTATCATTTTACCCAATTTTTCTCCATCTTTTTGATAAACGCCTAAACATACGTATTTTCCATGTATTCGGGTGTATGTATTACGTATTTTTCGATGAGTTGATGGCCGTTTTTGGTCTGAATTGGTTTCTTTCGTGTTACAGGTATTGATGTGACCCCTTCGTGCTCGTTGATAGAATTTGAGAAGAAATCGGCGACGAAAACACTATTTCTGAGCGGGGGGGGGGGGGGATACTGTAGCGACTACTGTAGCACGAACCCTTTGGCGAAATGGCTAAGTCTTGAGGTTCATGCGGGCTGTCATGCGGGCACTGCAGAGGCCGCATACGGTAATGTAGCAGTTATAATGTAGCAGTTTCACTGTATCGGCACTGTAGCAACTTACGCGATTTCGGGATTTTCTCGGGAATTTTCTCTCCCCGCATGCGGGGCCGCATAGGGGGCTGCATAAACCACTGGAAAAGGTTTTTAATTGTTTTGAGTTCATTTGGAGAAGAGGGGGCTAGGTCTTGAGAAAAGCTACACTTCACCATCTTCTTTGGGAGCTTGAGGCCGGCTTTTGGAGGCATTTCTTGAGGAGAGGATGATGGGGAGAGCACGAGACGACGAATCCACGCCTTCGATTTGTATTTGAGAGGAAGTTTGACAAAGGAAGCCACTCCTTGGGTGGTGTCTTTGGAAGCGTCATTCGGCCTTGATCTTTTCAGGGGGTGTTTTCATTATGCTTTTGGTTGTTTTTATGTATTTGCTCACTTACTTTGTGATCATGAGCAACTAAACCCCAAGGTCACCGGATGTAGGTGAACCTTGGGGGTGAACTTGTGTATTTTGGATGCTACTTTCTGGGTTCATTTCACTGGTGGCCACAAATGTTTCATTATTATAACGCTATGGCCACAAATGTTTTTTTTTTAACGTTGTGGCCACAAAACTATTCTCTGATCGTACTGATGGCCACAAATGTTTTTTTTGTAACGTTGTGGCTACAAATGTTTCATGATGATAACGATGTGGCCACAAATGTTTTATCATTATAACTCTGTGTAGCCACATCGTTGTTATCATGATAAAACATTTGTGGCCACATCGTTATTATCATGAAACATTTGTAGCCACAACGTTACAAAAAAAACATTTGTGGCCATCAGTGTAACCGGAGAATAGTTTTGTGGCCACAACGTTAAAAAAAAAACATTTGTGGCCATAGCGTTATAATAATGATACATTTGTGGCCACCAGTGAAACTAACTCCTACTTTCTAGTTTATGTACTTGGTTTGGTTTGTGATCCTTGTTTGGTGGCTCTTGAATGCCTTGATATGTATGAGAACTCTATATGTCAATTCCTAGACAATGCTAGGTTGTATGACCATTGCCTTAGTATTAGGCTCACTAAGCTTGGAAGGGAATACATGTACGAATACGCCGTGACCATCGGGTATTTGTACCCCTCCAATTGTTAGGGTTGTCCTTGATTGTGTTTCAATCCTAGCTTGGGGAAATCCACTAAACCCTTTGCAATCGTACAAGGATTTGGGGGGAAGCAATTCCGTATTCCAATACTTGTAGGGACCAACGCCGTGACCATCGCGTTGGTCTAATCTAGGGTTTCCCGGTCCAAACCACCCACGTGCATGCTAGTTAGGGCATCCTTACCACTTTAGTAGCCCCCGAGGGAATCCTCATCCGTGGCCATTCCCTCACCTTGATTTTTCCCCTCCGTATTTATACTTGCTTTTTGCACGCTCTTTGTTTTAGTAGGTCATTGGTAGTTCTTCTTCCAAGTGATTGATTAGGTCCAACAACATTGTGATAAGGATGTAAGAATAGCTTCTCGGGCCCATGGGGATACGACCCCCTCGTGTTCGCGCGAGGGGTATTACTTGGCGACCCCGTGCACTTGCGGGTGAGCAATTCAAGCGCGTTACCTAGTTTTTGGCGCCGCTGCCGGGGTCCCACGAGGAATATTCGAAAAACTTATAACGTGTCGATTTGATCATTTCATTTTGTTTGTTTTACCATTCCTGTATTTATTCCGCCATTTCTTTGTTTGCATTTTATTTTCTTGTCTCTCCTTCGTTTCTAATTCTTGACTCAAATTTTTGCAAGGCACCTATCTTATGATAAGAGCGAGTTAAACTAATTTGATTGAGCCCGACGATGAAATTGAAAGAACATTGCATCAGAGATTGAAAGAGGTGGCTGAGAGCTCAAGACAACAAGAGGTTAGAGTGGAATCAAGTGAACCCTCAGTCATGGCCGAACCTAGGAGGACTTTGTCGGACTATGAGAGACCGCAATTCACCGGAGCTGAGTTTAGTGTGCAAGCGCCCACTGTGCCGGCTAATAATTTCGAAATCAAGGCGAGCACAATTGGAATGATACAAAATTCGGTTCAGTTTGATGGACTAGCTGATGAAGACCCACATGCCCACCTATCCCGCTTCTTGCAGATCTGCTCTACATTCAAGATCAATTCAGTGTCAGATGATGCTATCAGATTACGACTGTTTCCATTCAGTTTGAGGGGAGCAGCATACAGATGGCTCACTTCCTTGGCTCCCGGGTCCATCACCACCTGGAAGGAAATGGTTGAGAAATTTATGGCCCGATATTTCCCACCGAGTAAGGCTGCGAGACTGAGACAGGAGATATCGTCTTTTCGGCAGGGAGATTTTGAGACACTGTTTGAGGCGCATGAAAGATTCAAGGATTTGCTACGCAGGTGTCCTCACCATGGATTCCAGTCTTGGATGAGAGTACAGATGTTCTGCAACGGGTTAAATTATTCAGCAAGGCAACTGATTGATGCTGCTACAGGTGGATCCCTGAGTAACAAATTGCCTGAAGAAGCTGAGGCCTTAATTGAGAGCATGGCGAGCAATGAGTGCCACTGGAGCACTCGGCAGAAGGGACCAAGGGTTGCCGGCTCGTTCGAGGTGAATGAGACCACTGCATTGACTGCAAAGGTTGAGACTTTATCAAAGAATGTCACCGATAACAACGCGGCAGTCAGTGCATTGACACAGAAATTTGAGCAGTTCATGTTGGGGTCCAGTTCTACCACTAAGGCAGTGTTGTCCTGTGATACTTGTGGTGCTGGGCATGCAACTTCGCAGTGCCCCATATTTATTACTCCTTCTGCACCTGTGGAATCAGTGGATTATATTGGTGGAGGTCCTCAAGGACCGGGAAATCAATATGGCAATAGCTACAACTCGGGGTGGAGGAATCCCCCGAACATGTCTTGGAACCAAGGACAATCTCAGCAGAGACCTTCACCACCCCAAGGGCACCCAATTTCAACCCCAGCAGGTCCAAGAAAAGAAATACTCGACTGAGGATGTATTGGCACGATTCATGATCACTACGGAGGCCAAGTTCCAGAATGTAGACAAGAGATTGGATGAATTTGGTACTGTACTGAGGAATGTCCAAGCCTCCATTCAGTCTCTCGAGACCCAGGTGGGAAAACTTGCTAGGGCACAGTCAGATCGCCCCTTGGGTAGCATGCCGAGCAACACTGAGTGCAACCCGAGGGAACACTTAAAGGCAGTGACACTAAGGAGTGGAAAGCAGTTGGAGGTAAGGACCGGGGATGGTCCAAGTGCCTCCAACGATAGGGTAGCCGACCAGGAAGACCCTAAGCCAAGTGATGAGGTAACTGATGAGATTGAGGGGAAGCACAAGGGAAATGTTCCGAGTTCTTCAACAAAGAGGGAGCCCGAGTATAAACCTGCGGTACCATATCCTTCTAGGCTCAAACAAGATAAAGAGGACGCTCAATTCAAGAAATTCTTGAACATCTTCAAGCAGCTTCACATAAACATTCCCTTGGTGGAGGCACTTTCACAAATGCCGAAATACGCTAAATTCATGAAGGAACTCCTTACCAATAAGAGGAAGCTTGAAGACTTGGAGACGGTGACTCTATCTGGAAATTGTTCGGCCATTATCCAAAAGAAATTACCTAAGAAACTCAATGATCCGGGTAGTTTCATTATCCCTTGTGTGATCGGGGATGGAGTGCAAGAAAGTGCCTTGGCCGACTCGGGAGCTAGCATAAATGTTATGCCGTATAACTTGTTCTTGAGGTTGGGGTTAGACAATTTGAGACCCACACGAATGACTTTGCAACTTGCGGATCGTTCAGTGCGAAGACCCCGGGGAATTGTTGAAGATGTTCTAGTTCGGGTAGATAAGTTGATCATCCCAGTTGATTTTGTAATTCTGGATGTGGATGACGATGTGGAGGTTCCGTTGATCCTTGGTCGTCCATTTCTTAACACCGCCGGCGCACTAATTGATGTAAAAGGAGGAAAAATGACTTTGAGGGTCGGAGATGAACAAGTGGTCTTCACCCTCCCCGAAGCTATGAAACGTACACTTGATCACGACGATACTCTTTATTTCATGGATACAACTGATGTGATTATCTCTGACTGTGTGCAGGAAGTCCTCGCTTTGAACCCATTGGAGGAGTACTTTGAAGATCTCGGGGATGATGTTGCGGATGATGAGCCTCCCCCTCCACCATTGCAACAACTAGCACAAGTAGAGGTTAAATCTTCACCACATTCCAATGAGAAGATAACCTTGAAAAAGTTATGGAGGAAGAAAAAGGAGAAGCAAAAGCGGGGGGTGAATGTTTCTACAATGTCACCCGAGGAGGTTGACCATTTGTTCTTCGATGACCGGGGGAAATTCAAGATTTTTTCGTGCCTCTCATTGAACTTTCCGGGTACCAATTCTTCATCAAAAATTGGAGGTATTTCTCACCCCTTTGTCCCACCTTGAATTGAGGTAAGTCATGTCGAGCTAAAGACATTAAAAAAAAACGCTTCTTGGGAGGCAACCCAAGTCTTTCAATTCATTGCAATCATTCTTTTTTTTTATTCTTTGTTGTTGTGTTTAGTTTTTTTTTTTTTGTATTTTTGTGTGGTGCTTATGAGTTTGAGTATTGTTGATTTTTGTGCTTGTGGTTGTTGTTTAGTCGAATTCCATAATTTATTTCATCTTGTTGCACCATAGATTTCATGATCTTTGTATTTTTCCTTGAGTGTTGGTGCCTCATTCTCCATGTTTCAATGATTTTTGAGTGTTTTCGGCTTTGTTTTCATGTAATTTTTGAGTGCTAGGTTGAGTTCAATGTTTAATTTGAGAGTGTTTTGAGCTGAAAAATTCCTGGGCCTTGTGCGGCCTGTCATGCGGCCGCACAAGGGGCCGCATGAAATATCCCGAGAGGTATGCGGCCTGCTATGCGGCCGCATAGCAGGCCGCATGGATTATCCCGAGAGCAATGCGGGGGACCATGCGGCCGCACAGGGGGCCGCATGGTCACCCGATTTCTTCTTCTCCCTCTCTTCACTCCACCCCCTCACTATTCACTCAATTTTCATCAAACTTCTTCTCTTTTCCCCCTCATCTCTCCACCGTTTTCCTTCATTCTTTTTGCATCCAAACACTCTCTTCATCCTAGCAAGCAAATTTTTGGAAGAGTTTCAAGGTTTTATCAAGGTTTTAGCCGGATTCCACCTCATCTTCACTTGGGTGCCCTAGCTTGAAGTAAATACCATATCTCTCCATTTCTAGGGCTTTTCTTTGTATTTTTGGGCTGATTTTCTTGGGAATGTTGTTGTGAATGATTCTTGTGAATATTTGCTTTGAATTTGAAGCTTTGTAAAATCAGTTGGCTACTTTTACAAGGAGAAACTCTTGAAAAATTTTCCCGAATTACTGTAGCAACACTTAGATTTCAGCCCATTAACCCCATTGAGCACTCTTTTCATATATTTTTGGCTTGATGATGTTTCTCTTGTCTTGTAGGGATGCCGATCAAACGTATGGCCTCCAAACGAGTGAGGAGAACCTCTCCACCACCCGTCTGCGATCCTACCTTCAAGAACGATGCCCACAAGACAAGATTTGCTTTCTTGTCGAAGAGGAGGTTTGGCATGGTGCGCATGATCGATTGGGAGGCCTTGAAGACATTGGACATTGATGATACCTTTCGAGGCCTCATCTCCCATGGTGGATGGGATGACATTCTTGAGATCGATGAGCCCACCTAGCGAGAGTCGACCATCACTTGAGGAGAGTTTCACGGAGTTCCGCATCGAGGTCCGTCAGCAGTTGCAGACCCTTGGGACCTCTCAGGAGGCGTTGACAGCATCAGTGCGAGATTTAGCCATATCACAGGGCCGCATCGAGAGCAGCATGTCCGAGATCTTATCATACTTGCGCGGCGCTTCATCTTTTGTCGGCACCTCCTCCACAGCTACCACGTGCTTTACGCCATCACTCCCTCCAGATCTCTAGACTCGCAGCACCACTTTAGTTTTTTCTGTTGTTTGTACTGGTTTTTATTTCTAGACTTGTTGGTTTGTATTGTTGTACTTTTCAGTTAGTGAGGGTCCTCACCCTCCTAAACTGTACTTTCCCGTTTTTGATTCTTGCTTACTTGTCCTGCTCTCTATTTGTTTCTTGGGGTGTGATTTTCTTTCTCTCTATTTTCAGGACTGATCACTGTAGAAGCTCCACACCCTTGCACCCCTCAGCTTTCCCCAGTTCATGCGTATTTGGATGTTCCTTTCATCAACCATTTGGGGAAGTTTCTTTACCTCATTCCTTTACTTTTATGGCATGTCTCGCACCTTATTCCGCTGATTTAGGTACATTGAGGGCAATGTACAACTTTAGGTGTGGGGATGGGATACTTTACTAGTTCTACATGCATGAAGACCGATGATAGCCATGATCTTAGTGTTTAGTACTTCCTAGCTTGAAAGAATGATAGAAGTGGGTTGTATTCATATACTGTGCTTGAATGATGCCCTGTTTTATTTTTAGTGCTTTTTCATGTTCTATCATGATTGCTCCTACCTTGAACACTCTAACCAACCCATTATGATGATTTTGGTATTGGACTGTTAAATTCTTTCTTCAATATTCTTTTAAGAGCTTTTGAGTTCCTTTTTTGTTTTCTGTAGCCTTAAGTGAACTTGTGTGACAGGTTTCCAAGGGACTGAGATACAGTGTGTACAGTCAAAAAAAAAAAAAGAGTGGAGTCTATGACAGTATTCCTCTACTGGCACAGCATGAATGCGTCTATGTAGGCTGTAATTGAGTAGGTTGGGTGGCTCTTGTGCCTAATCAGCATGTGTATCCTTCTGAAAGATTTCTTGTGCAGTCTATGTTAGCCCGACTAAAAAAAAAAAAAAAAAAATTCTGTATATTTGTGAATAGGTAAATAAGTATCTCTGTTGCGTCCCCTGGAACTTGTTACACAGTCGCTTAAGTGCTAGAGTCTTATTTAGGAACTCAAAAGACTTTTAACTGAGTATTGAAGAGGTCTTTAACTGCCTAATACCACTCTCACCATATGTGGGGTGAATGGACCCCTGGGGTAATCCAGGGTGTGGAGGTTAAGGTTGGGAGCCAGCACACACTCACGGAAGCACTTTGAATAAAACAGAGCTACCATTACTCGATCACGCACTGTACAGCTCACTTTCTAGATTTCTTTTCACCTGTGCTAGTGGAGTACTTACCCGTTGAGCTTGAGATCGTATGTTTAGTCATTTATCATCGTGCCCCTGTTTGCTTGGGGACAAGCAAATGCTTAGGTGTGGGGATGTTTGATAAACGCCTAAACATACGTATTTTCCATGTATTCGGGTGTATGTATTATGTATTTTTCTATGAGTTGACGCCCGTTTTTGGTATGAATTGGTTCATGCGGGCTGTCATGCGGGCACTGCAGAGGCTGCATACGGTAATGTAGCAGTTATACTGTAGCAGTTTCACTGTATCGGCACTGTAGCAACTTACGCGATTTCGGGATTTTCTCGGGAATTTTCTCTCCCCGCATGCGGGGCCGCATAGGGGGCCGCATAAACCACTGGAAAAGGTTTTTAATTGTTTTGAGTTCATTTGGAGAAGAGGGGGCTAGGTCTTGAGAAAAGCTACACTTCACCATCTTCTTTGGGAGCTTGAGGCCGGCTTTTGGAGGCATTTCTTGAGGAGGGGAGATGGGGAGAGCACGAGACGACGAATCCACGCCTTCGATTTGCATTTGAGAGGAAGTTTGACAAAGGAAGCCACTCCTTGGGTGGCGTCTTTGGAAGCGTCATTCGGCCTTGATCTTTTCAGGGGGTGTTTTCATTATGCTTTTGGTTGTTTTTATGTATTTTCTCACTTACTTTGTGATCATGAGCAACTAAACCCCAAGGTCACCGGATGTAGGTGAACCTTGGGGGTGAACTTGTGTATGTTGGATGCTACTTTCTAGTTTATGTACTTGGTTTGGTTTGTGATCCTTGTTTGGTGGCTCTTGAATGCCTTGATATGTATGAGAACTCTATATGTCAATTCCTAGACAATGCTAGGTTGCATGACCATTGCCTTAGTATTAGGCTCACCAAGCTTGGAAGGGAATACATGTACGAATACGCCGTGACCATCGGGTATTTGTACCCCTCCAATTGTTAGGGTTGTCCTTGATTGTGTTTCAACCCTAGCTTGGGGAAATCCACTAAACCCTTTGCAATCATACAAGGATTTGGGGGGAAGCAATTCCGTATTCCAATACTTGTATTGGATTAGGGACCAACGCCGTGACCATCGGGTTGGTCTAATCTAGGGTTTCCCGGTCCAAACCACCCACGTGCATGCTAGTTAGGGCATCCTTAGCACTTTAGTAGCCCCCGAGGGAATCCTCATCCGTGGCCATTCCCTCACCTTGATTTTTCCCCTCCGTATTTATACTTGCTTTTTGCATGCTCTTTGTTTTAGTAGGTTATTGGTAGTTCTTCTTCCAAGTGATTGATTAGGTTAAACAACATTGTGATAAGGAAGTAAGAATAGCTTCTCGGGCCCTTTGGGATACGACCCCCTCGTGTTCGCGCGAGGGGTATTACTTGGCGACCCCGTGCACTTGCGGGTGAGCGATTCAAGCGTGTTACCACTTTTACACCACATTTTGGTATGTCTTGGATTGCTCTATGCATGATTAGGTTTTTCATGATTTGTAGGAATGTGGAGGATGAAGGAATTGACAAGAAATTATGGAGTTATATTTATACCACACGGATGACCACATTTTCGATGAACTCAATTCCAAAGACATGGACTAGCATGGTGATAAACGCCTAATTATACGTATTCTATATGTATTCGGGCGTATGTATTACATATTTTTATATGAGTTGATGCCCGTTTTTTGTCTAAATTGGTTTCTATCGTGTTACAGGTACCAATGAGACCCCGGCAACCTTGATGACAGAATTGGAGAAGAAATCAGCATCGAAAACACTGTTTCTGAGCCGCGGGAGGGGGGTGGGAGGGGGTACTGTAGCGACACTGTAGCAACCACTATAGCACGAAGACTTGAAGAATGGCTTGGTCAGGAAGTTCATGTGGGAAACCATGCGGGCGCGGTGGAGGCTGTATGCAGTACTGTAACATTTTACTGTAGCGACCACTGTAGCAACTTACGCGATTTTTGGGATTTCTCGAATTCTTCTCTCCCCGCATGCCAACCGCATGAGAGGCCGCATAGCTCGGTGGAATGGGTTTTTAAGGGCTTTTTGTGCACATTTTGAGAGGACTTTTCTTGGGGGAGACTCTTGGGCCGCCACCCCACCTCTTTTGGTGGCAATTTCCAGCGATCTACGGCACAAAGTGACACGACCCCTTGCGTGTATCCCGCAAGTGCACAGGTTTGTCGAAGTAATAAAAGTTACCCCGGTGAGAGGGTAGTCGAATCCATAGAGAATAGGGAGTTAGAGTATGAGATTTCACTATTAAAACTATGCGAAGTACGGAAAAGTAATAATCGATTCGTGTGTAAATTGTGAGAACAACTATACTAAAAGAGAGGAAATTAAATAGAGAGAGATGAAAGATTAGAGAGTGCAAGAAAAAGAGATTAAGGAGGATTTAACAATGAAATAAGTGGGGTATCCAGACAAGTTACCTCTAGGATCTATGCTTCTAGTGCAAGACTATGCTATTATACCTTCGTATTGATGCTAATTGAGTCGAGGAAATCCTTAGACTCACGGTCCCAAACCTATGGTCAACCGTGACTAACCCCAACATTATGCCCCGGTATTAGGATTCACAATGACCCTTCACTCTATCGCTCGCACGATTAAGTCCCAGGGGAGTACATCTACCTAAACCTCACACTACGTGGGATTGCATTAAGTTCTAGGGATTCCTAGTGATTAAACCTGTTTCTATGTGTAGTTCTAACCCTTTGGTCCAGGAGGAAGAACCCTAGTCTAGATTAAGCCCCAGTGCATAGGATTCACTTCAACCCTTCACTCTGTTACTCGCGTAACTAAGCCCCAGGGGAGTTTATCTACCTAGCACTTCACTCTATCTTGACCGCTAATAAATCAAGGAAACAGAGGTATGGAGAAATCACACCGGAAGGGAAAGTGGTACATCGCTACCTTACAACTCTCCCTCTCAACCCTCTTCAATCTTGAATAGTCTAATCCTATAGGAGTTGTCAAACCTCCAAAGGAAAACCTAGATTGCTCTCAACCCTACTGTCACATCTAAGGGAAAACAATAGCAAAATAAAATCAAGATTGAAACTCAATTCTTATTCATCAATAATGGAAAAGCATAATAACAATGTCAAAGAAACATGATAACCCTAGAATTTACAAGTCCGAATACCCACAAGGGGTTTAGCTCCTCATGGAGCTATACATGTTCATCAATGTATGAAATAAAATACAAAGTAAAGACAGATGAAAAGCCCCTTGCGTATGGTGTGACCGTGGTCTTGTGCGGCCGCCGGACGTTGGTGACGATGCCGATGACGCGCTCTAAACCTCCACGAAGTCCTCTCCAAAACCCTAGCTGCACTCCCAGAAGTTGGGGAGAAGAATAGGTCAAAAGATGTCTCAAAAAGTCTCCAAATCGGTCATTTATAATGTGGAGTTGCGGCTTTAAATTTGCTGAAAACGGGATTTCACACGGCCGTGTGGAATTTCCACACGCCCGTGTGAAGTTTCTGGAATTCTGATTTTCGGGCGACTGTGAACAGTAACTTACTACAGTGTTTCGCTACAGTATTTTGCTGCATCACTGCTACAGTGATTGTGCCGAAACACTCCCGAATTCGTCATTCTTCATCGAGGCCGTTGAATTTGGCACACAATCAACGGTAGATCGTGCCGATTGCTTCGAATCGCCTAATTGGTGAAGTTCTCATTGTTGGCATGAGTTAGACTTATTGTGAATGTGACTGCCTTTGTGCCCCTCCAAAGGAGGTTGGCACACACTCACAAGTCTATGCTCACGCCTTGCTCCTTGCTTGGTCCGAAAATCTTCCCAACAATGCGAAACACGACCTATCTTCGTTCCTTCCCTTCATTTTATCTTCACAACCCTACAATGCACAAAAGTAAACAATTGCACACTTTTTAGTGATAAAATCTGATTGAATTAAAGCTCATTGTAAGATAATAACGCTTCACATTACTATAACACGAGCACTTATCACAAAGCTTCACCAAGAGGGATGCAACATCGAAGGAGAAGATTGGAGGGAAGATCCAAGACATTAAGGCATATTTTCAAGGTCTTCATCCATCAAGGGGTTCCAAGGCTAGAGGGAGTATTTCTTGCTTCATTTCTTGTTTTGTTATTCCTTGGAGTTGTATGAGTTTTCCTCTTTCATGAGGAACTAACTTATTTCTGATTTGGACATGATGAACTTTGGGGTTGTTTGTTTGTTATTTGGATCATCATATTTATTGATGCATTGTGTGATGTTGTATTTCTTTTATGGAATCTTGTAGTTTGTGGTTCAAGCCTTGTGTACTTTGATGTGTTGATTTGCATGCGAACTCTGTATTTCAACTTCTAGGTTGTACTCGGTTGCGTGACCATCGTCCTTGTACTAGACACACTAGGCTTGGAAGGGATACATGTACAAATATGCCATGACCATCGGGTATTTGTATCCCTCCAACCATTACGGTTGAACCTAGATATTGTGTTTAACCCTAATTTGAGATTTCCCTAGGCGTAAGGCAATCGTGTGATGATTTGGGCGGATGTGATTCCGTATTCCAATAATCATACCGGATTAGGGGTTATCACCATGACCATCGGGGTAACCTAGTTTTGGAATCTCTTGGCCCAACTACCATCATAACATTTCATCCTAAATTCAGGGCTTAATGACAACCCTGTGGGGATTCGTTGTCCAAATCACACCTTCGCATGTTTGATTCTCCCTTGTTTGCTAAATGTGTGTAGTAGTAGCATGGATTTCATTATAGTTATTTCTTTCTCCATTTTGTAATTATTGCTTGATAATTGAATTGCTAGGTTAGGAAATAGATTAAGGGGAAGTAATAGTAGTTCCTTGGCCCTTGGGAATATGACCCTCTCGTTCTTTCGCGAGGGGTATTACTTGGCGACCCGTGCGTTTGTGGTCAAGTCATCACATGGACACTTTGTTTTGTTGTTTTAGACTCTATTTTTTAGCTTTTGTGTTCTTTGTGTGTTTTGTTTTAGTTTTTACATGAATACTCCCTATCTCCTCTTTATAAATTTGTGTGGAATGATGATGTCCCCTTTATGCCTTGCAGGGCATTAAGGGAACTTGGTGAGCCCTCTTTCCATTTTGTGGAAACCGGACCTGACAAGTATAGCTCGCCGTATAATGTGTTCGGGTCACCTCTCGCCTTTCGCACACGATGAACCGGGGAAGTTCGTTTTCACTCTACTTTAGTGTTTTTATTGCATATATTGACTTGTAATTCATAGTGTACATTGAGGGCAATGTACAACATTTAGTATGGGGATGGGTGTTTTACTTGTATCAGGGTCATATTTACATGTTAGTGTTATCATTCATGGCTTAATTCATTCTTGTGAGATTCTTCTAGCATAGACTAATGATTGATGTGAGCTACATATTTTTGTGCTCTATTGAATCCTTGATAAGTTCTTGAATATACATGTTTTACTGACTTGTTTTACATACATTGAGCATCATTTTACCATTGATTATGTCTCATAAAGTGTATTTTGGTGTTCTTTTATGCAATCAGGTTGTGGAAGTGTTAAAGGAGGAAAAGGAAGCAAAGATGGGTTATAAAGACGTATTGTTGGGAGCTTTTGTACAACACAAGTGTCAAGGCGCAAGAGGGGATCATGCACATGAGGGTGTATGCCAACTTCCGGAAGAATTCAAGATAATTTGTGTGATGGAAGGGCACAAGGGCAGTCACACCTTCATGCCCCAACTTGTGTGAAGATAGTTAAAGCTCTCAAATGATGATTCGAAGGAGGAGAAGTCTTATAACTCACCACATGGACGTGTGCCCGACCATGTGGCCTCAAGATGAGAGAGTTTGGATCATGGTTATGAAGAGTACTGTAGCAAAAGCACTGTACATTTCACTGTAGCAGTAATGTAGCGGAATTACTGTTCACGCGACCGCGTGGGAATTCTGCAGCCCACGCGATCGCATGGGATCTCACGCGGTCGTGTGAAGACACGTGACTGGCGCGATTCAGGCTTATAAATAGCCCTTTTTGCCGATTCTTTTGGTATCTTTTGTGTGGCTTTTGAGAGGCGAAGCGGCTAGGGTTTGAGGAGGAGGTCTTTGCCGAATTGGAGGGCCGTTCTTCACCAACTTTGATAGTTCTTTCCTCCATCATAGCATCGAGGGAGTCATTGGCGACCTAGCTTCGGAGAAGGATCCTTCAAGACGTTGAGCGACCCATCAAGGCCAATCATCACGAATTCAAGGGGGTTTATTTCCATGGTTTACATTGCTTTTCATTGTGTTATGTTTTGCTTTGTAATAAGCCCCATGGAGGGCTAAACCCTAGTAGATACTTGGGCATGTGAACACTAGGTTTCGATTCATGTATTGACTTTCTTTATGCTTTATTTTAAATCCGAGTTTATTTGAGTTTCAATCTTGTTTTATCATTGCTTGCATGCCTTATTGATTCGTATGGTTGTTTGGTATGCTTGATTTGTTGCCTTGGTGAGAGAGAGGTCTCCATTAGGGTTGGAACATATGAGATTGAAGAGGGTTGAGAGGGTGAGTCATGAGATAGTGGAGTGTCCCCTTTTCCTTCCGATTAAGTGTTTCCTATCTCCGTATTCCCTAAGATATGTGCAACCATATTTGGTGTGATGTGTGAGATTGAGAGATTTCTCCGCTGGGACCTTGTAGGGGGTTAGGGATATTCCGCCTAGAAGTAGGGTTAGATCTAATTTTAGGAATCGGTTTCACTTTTAGGTATCCCTAAAGCTTATTGCGGTCATATGGGGTGTGAGGTGTTGAGATTGAGCGATTTCTCCGCCGGGACCTTGTAGGGGACTAGTATCAATGGCCTGGAAGCAGGGACTGATTATTCTTGGATTACCTCGACTCATAGAACTCGGTTTAGAAGCATTTAGTTAGTCTTGCACTTCATGATAGAACCTAGGGGGAGCATTGCCCGGGTATCTCATCTTCATTGATGGAGATCTCCCTTTATTTACCCTTCGCCTATTCATCTCTGGTATTAATTTCTATGCACACTAGATCACCACAAAATCACATTGGTCATTAGGCTAGATTGCAGAGAAGAAGTTAGTACTAGTAGCCCTGTTCCCTGTGGATTCGACTACCCTACTCACCAAGGTAATTATTACTTCGACAACCCGTGCACTTGCGGTACACACACGCAAGGGGTGTGTCAATCCTATTTCACCTCTAGTATTTTCATGTGCACTGAATTTTTTGTTGATGCCCTGGGAATAGCCAGCATGACTACTCTAACCCTCTTGTATGCTTAACACACAATTTTGAATACCCGGCCTTAGAAGACTAAGTTCTATCCTTCAATGAACTCTTAAGAACTTCTAAGTCATTTTGAGTTAGTCCTAGTTATGTGACTTGTAGTGCAGTCTAAAGACATGATCTGGGGTGAATGTGAAAAAAAAAGAAGAAAAATGAGTCTATGTCAGTATTCCTCTGCTCATGAAGCATGAATGCGTCTATGTAGACTGTAATCGAGTAGTTGGGTGGCTCTTGTGCCTAACCATCATGTGCACCCTTTAGAAAGATTTTGGTGCAGTCTACATTAGGCGGACTCGAAAAAAAAATGTGTGTATGTATAGGTAAATAAAAACCCTAGTGATCTTTTAATTGCCTACTTAATGTTTTAAGGAGAAAATGGATTCAGTTTTAAATTCAAGAGTTAGAAGGATCTTACTTGTTCATTGAGGTAGAACTTTGCATTTTAAGGCCTAGTATTCTTATTTGTGGAGTGATTAGAATCTAGAGCTGTAATGATTGAAGTCATTAGGCTGGACCAAATCAGGGTAAATGAGATATAAGATTCACTTACACGGCACAGATATATAAGAGGTGAGACAAGATCCTTTTGTTGTACTTATTGACTGTAACTCAACATCTACACATCACTGTTAATTGCTTGTAGAATCTTATATTTACTTGAGCTAGAGATAGTACATTTAGCCACTTATCCTTATCCTTGTTTTTCATGATTTGTTTGCTTGGGGTCAACCAAACGCTTAGTGTGGGGATGTTTGATAAGTGTCTAAATGTACGTATTTTAGTATATATATTTTATGCACTTAGGATGTATTTTCATAGAAATAGATGCTCATTTTGTGCTTAATCGAGTATTATTTGCTTTGTAGGGCATGTATACGCCATGGGGAACACGAGAATACGATTAGGGCAGAAAATGGAGACAAACAAGGTGTTGTAGTACTGTAGTGTATTATTGCAGCTGAGTACTGTAGGAGATTTACTGTAGCACAAGTACTTTAGCATATTCACTATAGCAGACACTATAGTTCCTGGTGAAGTTTCAGGCCAGAAAGCTTATTTGGGGCATACGGCCTCAAGGAGGCCGTATGAGAGGCCGTCTGCCCCATCTAGAGAAGAATAACTAATTCATACTGCCTCCATGACCCCATCATTGAGCCCATCATTGACCCTGGTATTGACCCCATCATTGACCCCGCTATGCCTCGGGTCTTGGCATTATAAAAGGATTTTTTAGGGCATAATGGGGGGACTTCTTCTTAGCCTTTTGGGCAGCCACCACCACACTTTCTTGAGGCCTTCTGGCCATCTTCCTACGACGATTCTTGAGAGAAACGAGCACACATCATCACCAAGAGGAAGAGGAGCAAAGGAGAAGGAGTTGGAGTGAAGATCTAAGCCATCATCGACAAAACTTGTGAATCTTCATCCATTCAAGGGGATCACGACCTTGAGGGAGTTTTCATTACTTCTTTTATGTTTTTATCTTGCTTGTATGTTGTATAAGTGTCTCTTATCATGAGGGATTAACTTATTGTTGTGTTTGGATTTTTATGAACCGTAGGGTTTATCTTGTGTATGAACGTTGGATGTTATTATTAATTTAGTTTGATGGTTGTTTGCGATTCAATCTTTCATGTATTCATGTCTAGAATTACATTTGTGGAGAAATCCGTGATTCTTTTATGAACAAGTAGACGTGACCTACTCACGTGTACTAGATCTAGGAGAGATTGAAAGGGGATTCTTGTGCTGACACGCGGAGAGATTGGGTGCCGGTAGCCCTCCATTGCTAGGTTTAAGCCGAAGGATAGTAGGTTTACTCCTATTAGAGATTTCCTTGAACTCTTTGCGATCATAGGTGGGTTAATATGGAGAGATTCTGATTAACACTCGTATGGGATTAGGGGTTAATCACCGAGAAATTGGGGTTAACCTATTTATGAGATCTCTAGGTCTTAAATGCCATCAACACATTTTAAACCATCCTAGTTTGGAGCTTAATGACAACCCTAGGTGGATTCCTTATCCAAACACTCCCTTCTCGTGCTTGATGCTCCCTTGTTTATTTACATCCGTGTGCTAGTTACCAGGCCATAGGATTAGTTTAAATTTGTTTGTTTGTTTTATTTCTTTTTCACTCATATTGAATTGTAGGCTAGAAAATAGATGAAGAGTGAGTAATAGTACTTCCTTGGCCCCAGTGGAATACAACCCCTGTGTCACTCACAGGGTATTACTTGGCGATCCCGTACACTTGCAGGGAAGCAATCACCTTGCTCATTGCCACTCATGACTTGTTGGAGGCCCTTATGCGTCATGTAGAACTGCAGAGATGGTCTTGGCTGTGGGATTTTATTGGTTGACTCTTTTCCAGGGTGCGTACTAGTTTGTTCTCCGATGCGATAGCTCTCAGAAGACAGAAAATCTATCTCTGTGGGACAAGATGCCCCAGAACCCTATGCAATTCTGTGAGGTATTTGATGTTTAGGGCATTGACTTTATGGAGCCGTTTGTGAAATCTAATGGGAACCAATACATTTTAGTGGCAGTTGACTATGTCTCTAAATGGGCTGAAGCTCAAGCGTTGCCGACTAATGATGCTAGAACAATGGTAAAGTTTTTGAAGAGATTGTTTACTCGGTTTAGAACTCCGCAAATTGTCATTAGTGATCGAAGAACCCATTTTTGCAACTCCGAATTGGAAAAAGTGTATCCCGCAAGTGAACAGGCTTGTCGAAGTAATAAATTTACCCTGGTGAGTGGGTAGTCGAATCCACAGGGAATAGCGACTAAAGACACGAGGTTTCACTAATTAGTTAAGTAATGTACGGTGGGTGTGAAGAGAATTAATGAGTGAATATGAAAGCAATATAAAGAAACAAGAAATTAATTAGAAAGATGGAAGGTAGAAGTGTGCGAGAACAAGTAAATAGAGAAGGACTAGCAATGAATGAAATAGGGTACCCGGACAAGCCACCCCTAGGATGTATGCTTCTTGTGCAAAACTATGCTATTATACTTTCCTATTGATGTTAATTGAGTCGAGGATATCCTTAAACACATGGTCCCAAACCTAAGGTCAACCGTGACTAACCCCAACACTATGCCTCGGCATTAGGTTTCACTACGACCCTTGACTCTTGTTGATCTGTCAACTAAGCCCTATGGGAGTCTATCTACCTAAGCCTCACACTACATGGAATTACTTTAAGTTCCAGGGATTCCTATTGATTAACCCTGTTCCTATGTGTAGTTCTAACCCTTTGGTCCAGGTGAGAGAACCCTAGTCTAAATTAAGTCCCGTCACTAAGATTCATTTCAACCCTTCACTTGGTTGCTCGCACAATGAAGCCCTAGGGGAGTTTATCTCCTAGCACCTAACTCTATCTCGACTGCGAATAAATCATGGAACATGAAGGTATGGAGAATCACATCGGAGAGGAAAGGGGACGTTCCGCTACCTCACGACTCATCCTCTCAACCCTCTTCAATCCTAAGTAGTATAACCCTATAGGAGTTGTCACACCTCCAAAAGATAACCTAGATTGTTCTCAACCCTAGTGTCATGGCTAAGGGAAAGCAAATACAAGAAACAATTAAGATTGAAACTCGAATTTATTCATCAATAATGGAAAAGCATAATAATAATGTCATAGAATCATAACGATCCTAGTGTTTACAAGTCCGAATACCCACGAGGGGTTTAGCTCATCATGGAGCTATACAAATTCATCAAAATATAAAAGAAAGCACAAATTGAAAGCATTGATGAAAACCCCATTGCGTATGATGTGGGCGTGGTCTTGTGCGGCCGCCGGACGTCGGTGATGATGCCGATGACATGCTCTGAACCTCCACGAAGTCTTCTCCGAAACCCTAGCCGCCCTCTCCAGGAGTTGGGGAGAAAGGTAGGTTAAAAGATGTTTAAAAAGTCTCCAAAATCGGCTTTTATAGTGTTGAGTTGTGGCTTTAAATCGGCAGAATCGGGGATTTCCACACGCCCGTGTGAAGTGTCTGGGTTGCTGGATTTTATTCTCATGGTCGTGTGGAATTTCCACACGCTCGTGTGAACTCTCTAGAATACTGATTTTCGGCTGAAAGTGAACAGTAGCTTGCTACAGTGTTTTACTATAGTAACTCGCCGAAAATGCTCCCAAATTCATTGTTCTTCATCGAGGCCATTGAATTGGGCACACAATCAATGGTAGATCATGCTAATTGCTTCAAATCTCCTTTTTGGTGAAGTTCTCCTAAGCTACACAAGTTAGACTTATTGTGAATGTGACTGCCCTTGTGCCCCTCCAAAGGAGGTTGGCATACACTCACAAGTCTAAGCTCCTGCCTTGTTCCTTGCTTAGTTCAAAAACTCCCCAACAACGGTAAATACGATCTAACTTCATTCTTCTTCTTCACAATAGATCCACAAACCTACAATGCATAAGAGTACACAAATGCACACCATTTAGTGATAAAATCTGATAAAAGAGATGCTTATTGTAAGATAATAACGCTTCGCTTTACTATAACACAAGCACACTTATCAAATCCCCCCACACTTAAGCTTTTGCTTGTCCTCAAGCAAAATAGAACGTGAGAGTACTTGGGAAGAACAATTGAAAGTTCTCGGCCTTAGGTTCACCAAAAATATGCAAAACAGGCATTCTACAAGCGAGGGGAAATCCGAACATTGCATAAGGTTACCATTGTTCTAGCTTAAAACTTGAATCAAAAAGGATAATAACTCGAAAACATGTTAGTGTGTGTGAATTCACTCAAGAGAACCAACGAGTACTCCTCAAACTCTTGTTACAAGGACTTATTTATATACAAAAAGTAAGGTAGTAGTAGCTTCACTCAACCTCCAAGGTAGCCCTTTCCTAGGCGGCCGCCAAAGGTGGCTTTCACACTTTTGAGGAGGTAGCTCTTTCTACCAGGGTAGTAGCTTTCACGCTTCCCATGAGATAGCTCTTTCTCTCATTAGGGCATAACTTGTATCCAACTTATGAGAGTAGCTACATACTTCATAGGAGGTAGCTCTTTCCACCCCAAATCCAAAGCTAAACTAATATTCACAAGCTCACAAGTAGTTTTTTTTTTTAGCTACATAGAACTTACAAACTTACTAAAGTAATACTAAACTAGTCCTTAGAACTTTGAGTTCAAGTTTCCAAATTATTTCAAGAGTGAGTAGTGCAAGAAAAGGTAATCGAGCAAAAATCCTCTAAAATTCAATTAACACTAGAGCTAGGTTCATTGAGAGTTGAGTCTCAATGGTTTGTGGAGCACACACGGTCCCATGACCATGTCTATGACTATTCCTCAAATTCCTTACATCCAAGACCATCTGTACACATACACAAGGGTTCAGTATAGCTCAAGAAAAACCAAAATAAAACTCGAGTATATAGAGATAGAGAAATGAAATACAACTCGAGAGAAATAAAAGAAAAGATAAAATAAAAGATAAACTCAGAAGGAGTATCCTTTCTGAGTGCTACAAGTCCAAAATAATACCAAAAAAAGTGCAAAAGAAATAAAAGCTAAAATAAACTATGACGCCTCAGCGTCGGTGTCCTGTGTCGATGACTCAGGTGCTGCTGCTACTGCTGGTGGCTCTAAGATCACTAGTGGATCAACTGATGGTGAAGGAGATGGTGGTGGAGGTGAGGCTCTGTGCTGCACCACGAAAGGTGATGTCGACACAGATCGCTTAAGTAACTACAGTATAGCGGCGAGCTGTGCCAATGTATGTGAAAACTATGCTGCCTGCGTGGCCCTGACCTCAGCCAACTCCATATGTAGGACACCCACAGCGCTCTTGAGGCGCTGGAATCTGTCCTGGCGCAGAGAGGGAGAAAAGATCCGCATTGGAGGTGGCTCTGGTGCTGTGGATGGTGCCTCAGCCTCTGCCTGTCCTGGGGGTGGCTCTAATGCTGCCTGTGATCCCTCGGCCTACTCCCCATCTATAGGCTCTGAGTGGGGGATGATCATGGTGTATACTCCTGGTTCTGATCTGCGGACCATCCCCATCATCCTCAGAGTTTCAATGCCCAATAGAGCCGGTGTAGAAATCCTCTTAGTCCCGCGGACTCCGTCCCGAAGTCCTAGCCCAATAATTAGTCGCGTGATATACGGGCCTGAGAAGATAACTCCCTCCCTGGGGTACTGGCCTTGGTGGCGAATATAGTCCGCTATAATGTACCCCAGGTGAAGTGGCTCACTCTCTATCATAGAATACAAATAGAGAAGCTCCTGGCGACTCAGAACACCTGTACTGTCTCCTCGTCCACTCACTGATCGGCTAAGTATAGCGTAAATGTATCGATGAGAGGATCTGGACAAGCAGGTGGCCTTAGTTATCCCCGGCTTATACTGTCCATGTCCGCATAATCTGCTATAAGTGCGCTGGGGAGTCAAAGTGCCGGGTAATCGGTGGGAAGCCCGTCGTACTCCTCTGTCTGTGTATAAGCCTCATCTTATAACCCCATCACGGCCGAGAACTGGGTCACACTGAGACTGAAATGTCATCCCAGTGCTCTGAACTGAATAATATCTGGTGTAGCGAAAGCACTGTACGATCTGTCGATCTCGAATGAGGCCAAGACCTCGAGTGTCACCTCTCGAACAGCTGGCTCCCTGATCATCAATAACCTCTGCCAACTTCCCACAGATAATAACTCCTCGACCTCATCTGCAATACTATCACCCGCCTGTATCCCCCTAAGTGTACTCAAATCTGGAAAACGAGACTGTCCAAAATGGAGCGTCGATAGTCGCTTGAACCGCTCACAATGCTCAGGTAACGGGAAATCAATCTCCTCGGGGGTTGGGGAAGGCTCACGAGGGTGCTTCCCCTGCTGATTTCTTTGACCTAGAAGACATATCTGCAAGATTGATAAGAAGAATGATAAAAAACAGTTCAAGAACACAATCTGCAGAAATCCACACGGGCATGTGGAAATTACACACGGCCGTGTGGATTGTCGGGCGGACAGAGCCCCAAGGCCATGGGCTAAAAATCAAAATTTACATTCAAATTCATTCTGATTTCTTTCTAAGCATGTTTGCATTCTTATTAAGCATTCAATCCCAGCAAAATAATAAAAAAGAATGAATTAAATAAAGGATTGACGAAGAAAAAGGTTTTCAAGTTCTTACCGACGGTGTGGATAAATATAACTCGAAATCGACCAGAAAACTCCAAATGAAACCTCTAGAAAGCTCAGAGAAGATCGGGAAATCGAAAGAGATGGTTGGAGAATGTTTGAGAGTGAAAAAAATCAACGAGGCACGAGTAAAATCTAAAAGAAAACGAGCGGCTTTTGAAGTTCTGGGAATTCCCACGGCCGTGTGCCTTTGAAATTAGGGTTCACAGGGGCCAGCACAAGCCCATGTGTGCACTCTGGTTCTCTCTGGACTACCCCACACGGTCGTGTGAGTATCCCACACGGCCGTGTGCCTTTACAGGAGAACTCCACAGGGGTTGGTACACACCCTTGTGGATTCACGGGAAACATAGAAGGTCTCTGAAAAATTTCACCCAGCCGTGTGGAAATTCCACACGGCCGTGTGCCCAACCTTGCCAAGAACACAAGGCCGACCACAGGGGCTCCCACACGGCCTTGTGGCTTCTCTGGATCAACCCGAGAAACTTTAAGTATTCCACACGGCCGTGTGAGAATCCACACGGCCATGTGCCTTTCATAAGCGCTACCACAGGGGCAGCCACACACCCTTGTGTTTTCTCAGGATGAAAGGGGACTCTATGCAAAATTCAACACGATCGTGTGAAATATCCACACGGCCATGTGCCTTAAGACATGGGCACTCACAGGGGCACCAACACGCCCCTGTGGACTCTCTGGAACGAGAACTTAAGTTCTGCAAGATTTCACACGGCCGTGTGTTTTCTCAGGTTTACTTAGAAAAAATTCACAGACTCCCATAAAAATTCAGAAACACAAATACGATGCTTAGAACCTATGAAAACCATCAAAACATGAACAGATATCATGGAAAACATGCTCAATTGACTCAAACTTCATCAATCATCGTTTAGGCACATGAAAACATCCATAATCCACATCAAAAGTCGTAGCACATGCATTAAAAATTTAGGACACAAAAGCTAAGACTTTTATTCATGCTAACACTAATCTAAATCCTAGAAAAACTGTAAAACCTTGGGTTGCCTCCCAGGAAGCACTAGTTTAATGTCACTTAGCTTGAATGAAGGTTGACCTTTTCCCTACAACCTGAAATCATGCAGTACATAATTTTTGTAGAATAGAGGGAGAGTTAGCGATTTTGTTACCACACAAGGGTGAATCACCCTTACTCCGTTCTTGTTCATCCCCATTGTTCTTGGGTCTTTTCGTGTGGCGTCTCTTCACTGCCTTTATTTTTCTCCTCATTTTCTTCATGAGTCCCGGTTCTGGCTTAACCTCTTTTTCGACTAGACCAAGCGAAAGGACTTCTTCTTCAATCTCCATGTCTTGATCTGGCCACCCTTCATATGGATCCGAGTTTAACATTTCCTACACATAATCATCAATTAGTTCATCAGTGGTGTCAAGAAAATACAAAGTATCATCAAAGTCAAGAGAGTGTCTCATGGCTTCGGCGATGCGATATGTAAGCTTGTCATCTCCAACTCGCAATGTGAGCTTCCCGCCGTCCATGTCAATCAAAGCCTTGGAAGTGCGCAAGAAGGGCCTTCCAAGGATCAATGGCACCTCGACATCCTCATCGACGTCTAACACCACGAAGTCAACTGGAAATATGTACTTATCGACTTTCACCAACACATCTTCCACAATCCCCCTCGGATGCCTCACCGATCGATCCGCAAGTTGAAGTGTCATCCGAGTGGGTCTAGGCTCGGCCAAGCCTAACTTTTGGAAGAAGATACAGGGCATGACATTAATGCTTGCCCCCGAATCGGCCAACGCCATCTCTTACCCAAGTTGCTAATATTACAAGGTATGATGAAACTTCCGGGATCTTTTCTCTTCCTCGGCATGTTCTTTTGCAATACGGCCGAGCAATTGGCATCAAGGGTCACAGATGCACTCTCCTCCAATTTCCTCTTGTTGTTCAAGAGGTCCTTCAAGAACTTCGCATACTTGGGCATTTGGGCCAATGCCTCCATGAACGGTATGATGATGTGTGATAAGTGCTTGTGTTATAATACCGTGAAGCGTTATTATCTTACATTGAGCATATCTTTTATCAGATTTTGTCATTAAATAGCGTGCATTTGTGTATTCTTGTGCATTGAAGGTTTGTGGAGCTAAATTGGAGAAGAAGAATGAAATTAGGTCATGTTCGCCGATGTTGGGAAGTTTTTGGACCAACTACGGAACAAGGCACGAGCTTGGGCTTGTGATTGTGTGCCAACCTCCTTTGGAGGGGCACAAAAGCAGTCACATTCACAACAAGTCTAACTCATGTAGCTTAGAAGAACTTCACCAAGAAGGAGACTTGAAGCAATCGGCATGACTTACCATTGTTTGTATGCCCAATCAATGGCCTCGATAAGGAACAATGGATTCGGGAGCGTTTCGGCGAGGTACTGTAGCAGCATTGTAGCTTGGTGCTGTAGCGAAGCACTGTAGCAAGCTACTGTTCAATTTCTGCCGAAAATTAGGGTTTCAGAGAATTCACACGAGCTTGTGGAAATTCGACATGGCCGTATGAATCAATTTTTCAGCCAGATAGAAACTTCACACGGGCGTGTGGAAATTCCACACGGCCGTGTTAAGCCCCCGATAAGTCCGATTTTAAAGCCGCGATTCAACTATATAAAAGGGGATTTTGGAGACCTTTTGGGATATCTTTTGACCTACCTTTCTCTTCAACTTGGGGAGTGCAGCTAGGGTTTCGGAGAGGATTTTGTCTATGTTTAGCGTGCGTCATCGGCATTGTCACAGACGTTCGACGGCCGCACAAGACCACGGCCACACCATATACAAGGGGGTTTTCATCAATGTCTTTGATTTGTACTTTCTTTTCTATTTTGATGAACATGTATAGCTCCATGAGGAGCTAAACCCCTTGAGGGTATTCGGACTTGTAAACTCTAGGGTTTTTATGTTTCTTTGACAATGTTATTATGCTTTTCCATTATTGATGAATAAAAATTGAGTTTCAATCTTAATTTAATCTTGCTAATGTTTTCTCTTAGATGTGACACTAGGATTGAGAATAATTTAGGTTACCCTTTGGAGGTGTGACAACTCTTTTAGGGTTAGACTACTTAAGATTGAAGAGGGTTGAGAGGGAGAGTTGTGAGGTAGCGATGTACCCCTTTCCCCTTCGATGTGGTTTCTCCCTACCTCCGTTTCCGTGATTTCATAGCGGTCGAAATAGAGTGAAGTGCTAGGCAGATAAACTCCCCTGGGGTTTAGTTACGCAAGTAACAGAGTGAAGGGTTGAAGTGAATCCTATGCGCTGGGGCTTAATCTAGACTAGGCTTCTTCCACCTGGACCAAAGGGTTAGAACTACACATAGGAACAGGTTTTACCACTAGGAATCCCTAGAGCTTAAAGCAATCCCAAGTAGTGTGAGGTTTAGGTAGATATACTCCCCTGGGGCTTAGTCGTGCGAGCGATAGAGTGAAGGGTTACCTGGACAAGCTACCCTTAGGACGTATGCTTCTGATAAGTGCTCGTGTTATAGTAATGCAAAGCATTATTATCTTGCAATGAGCATTAATTTAATCAGATTTTATCACTAAAAAGTGTGCATTTGTTTACTCTTGTGCATTGTTGGTTGTGAAGATAAAGTGAAGGAAAGGAACGAAGTTAGATTGTGTTCGCTATTGTTGGGAAGATTCTTGGACTAAGCAAGGAGCACGGTATGAGTAGAGACTTGTGAGTGTGTGCCAACCTCCTTTGGAGGGGCACAAAGGCAGTCACATTTACAATAAGTCTAACTCATGATAACAAGGAGAACTTCACCAATTAGGAGATTTGAAGCAATCGGCATGATCTACCGTTGATTGTGTGCCCAATTCAACGGCCTTAATGAAGAACGACGAAATTCCACACGGCCGTGTGAATTAATTTTCCAGCAAGCCAGAAACTTCACACGCCATGTGAAGTCCCGATAAGTCCGATTTTTAAAGGCGCACTTGACAATATAAAGAGCGATTTTGGGAGACTTTTAAAATATCTTTTGACCTATCTTTCTCCCGAACTTCTGGAGAATGCGGCTAGGGTTTTGGAGAGGACGTCATGGAGGTTTAGAGCATGTCATCTGCATCGTCACCGACGTCCGGCGGCCGCACAAGACCACGGCCACACCATACGCAAGTGGGTTTTCATCGATGTCTTTACCTTGTGCTTTCTTTCATGTTTTGATGAACATGTATAGCTCCATGAGGAGCTAAACCCCATGTGGGTATTCGGACTTGTAAACTCTAGGGTTATTATGTTTCTTTGACATTATTATTATGCTTTTCCATTATTGATGAATAAAAATTGAGTTTCGATCTTAATTTCATCTTGTTAATGTTTTCCTTTAGACGTGACACTAAGGTCGAGAACAATCTAGGTTGTCCTTTGGAGGTGTGACAACTCCTATAGGATTAGACTATTTAAGATTGAAGAAGGTTGAGAGGGTGAGTCGTGAGGTAGCGAAGCGTCCCCTCTCCCCTCTGATGTGGTTCTCCCTACCTCCGTTTCCTTGATTTCTTAGCGGTTGAGATAGAGTGGAGTGCTAGATAGATAAACTCCCCTGGGGCTTAGTTACGCAAATAACAGAGTGAAGGGTTGAAGTGAATCCTATGTACTAGGGCTTAATCTAGACTAGGGTTCTTCCACCTGGACTAAAGGGTTAGAACTACACATAGGAACAGGTTTTACCACTAGGAGTCCCTAGAACTTAAAGCAATCCCACGTAGTGTAAGGTTTAGGTAGATAAACTCCCCTGGTGCGTAGTCGTGCCAGCGACAGAGTGAAGGGTTGACGTGAATCCTTATAACGGGCCATAATATTGGGGTTAGTCACGGTTGTCCTTAAGTTTTGGACTGTGTATCTAAGGATTTCCTCGACTTAATTGACATCAATAGGAAAGTATAATAGCATCGTCTTGCACTAGAAGCATAGATCCTAGAGGTAGCTTGTCCGGATACCCTATTTCATCCATTGCCAGTTTCTCTCTATTATCTTTTACTTACACTTTCTTATCTTCCATCTTTCTATTTGATTTCTTGTCTTTTATTGTATTTGCTTCCATATTCACTCATCGATTCTATTCTTATCTTTCCATACTCCACATAGTTTAAATAGTGAAATCTCATATTTTAACTCCCTATTCCCTGTGCATTCGACTACCCACTCATCGGGGTAAATTTTATTACTTCGACAAACTCGTGCACTTTCGGGGTGTTGTCAAAGTTTTTGGCGCCGTTGCCGGGGAATAGGCGTTTTAGATATTTGTTTTTCACTATTTTAGTTATTCACTTCACTTTCTAGTTTACACTTTCTTTTTCTATCATTGTTCATATTTTTCTTTCCTTTGCTTTGGCTTCAGGTTATGACCTGAGGGAATCCTTAGAATCTTGTTGAAGGAGATCTGGACATTGGACGCAGAGCACATTGCAAGGGTAAAGAACCTGCGCAAGAAGCTTCTAATCAAGCCGATATTGAGACAGAAGGGTCAGAATCAATGGCAGAACAGAATGAATAGCAGAGGACATTGTCCGACTTTGCTAGACCTACAGTCATGGGGACCCAATCGAGCATTGTGAGGCCCCCAATTACGGCAATGAATTTTGAGTTGAAGCCATCGTTCATTCAGATGTTGCAACAGTCCGCACAATTTAATGGGTTGGCCGATGAAGATCCCAACAGTCATATAGAGAATTTCCTTGAAGTGTACGACATGTTGAAGATTAATGGAGTGACGGACGACGCGATTCATTTGAGATCCTTCCCATTTTCATTAAAGGGAAAAGCAAGACATTGGCCTTATTCATTACCGAGAGCATCCATCACTACGTGGGAAGAGATGGCCGAGGCATTCTTGGCTAGATACTTTCCACAGGGAAAGTCAGCAAGGCTCCGGAATGAGATATCATCCTTTGTGCAAATGGAATTGGAGTCTCTATTCGAGATATGAGATAGGTTCAAGGAGCTCCTTCGCAAGTGCCGACAACATTGATTTCCTGAATGGATGATCATTCACACCTTCTATAACGGGTTGAATCTGAGTACCAAGCAACTCTTTCTGCCGAAAGCGCTGTAGCAAAACAATGCAGCAAAATACTGTAGCATGTTACTGTTCTCAGTATGCCGAAAATCAGCAAAACAGAATTTCCACACGGCCGTGTGGAATTAAGACATGGGCTTGTGGAAGTTTTTATTTTTCACAGGGCCGTTTGGAATTTTCACAGGGGCGTGTGGAACTCTCCATTCTATCTCTTGGTTCTTGGAGGTCTTTGGAGGCGATTATATGGCATCGACATCGACATGCTTTGGAAGGAGGCTATTGGGGGAGCTTTCGTCGACATCGATTCGGCGAGGTGTGCCCTAGGTTTGACAAGGGATTCATGGAGAAGACTAGGCGGCTTCACAAGACCATCGATACAATCTACAAGGGGGTTTTCTTTATGGTTTTTATGCATATGTTCTTAATCTCTTTATTGATTTTGTATTGCTCCATGGAGAGCTAAACCCTAGTGGGTATTCGGACTTGTAAACCCTAGGATGATATTATTTCTATGACTTTTAGTATGCTTTCTTTATTGATGAATAAATTCGAGTTTCAATTTTAATTATCTTGTGCTATTGTTTTCCCTTAGCCATGACACTAAGGTTGAGAGCAATCTAGGTTATCCTTTGGAGGTGTGACAACTCCTATAGGGTTTAAATACTTACTATTGAAGAGGGTTGAGAGAAAGAGTTGTGAGGTAGCGATGTATCCCCTTTCCCTTCCGGTGTAATTTCTCCCTACCTCCGTTTCCTTGGTTATTTAGCGGCTGAGATAGAGTGTTAGGGCTTAATCTAGACTAGGGTTCTTCCACCTGGACCAAAGGGTTAGAACTACATATAGGAACATGTTTTATCACTAGGAATCCCTAGAGCCTAAAGCAATCCCACGTAGTGTTAGGCTTAGTAAGATAGACTCCCCTGGGGCTTAGCTGACAGGTCCACGAGAGTCAAGGGTCATTGTGAATCCTAATGCCGGGACATAATGTTGGGGTTAGTCACGGTTGACCTTAGGTTTGGGACCGTGTTTTTAAGGATATCCTAGACTCAATAGGCATCAATTGTAGAGCATAATACAAGTTTTACACTAGAAGCATTAGTCCTAGGGGGAGCTTTGTCCGGGTACCCCATCGTTATATCGATTATCTCTCCTACCCTCATTATTCTTCTTGCACTCTTTTATTTTCTTTTACATCTATACATATATACTTTTCTCATCATCGATTCCCATCATAGCTAAATAGCGATAACACTTGTTTCTAAACACTATTCCCTATGGATACGACTACCTACTCACCAGGGTATTTTATTACTTCGACAACCCGTGCACTTGCGGGGTACACACGCAAGGGGTGTGTCACTCATCATGGAGCTATAAAAATTCACCAAAATATAAAAGAAAGCACAAATTGAAAGCATTTATGAAAACCCCCTTGCGTATGATGTGGCCGTGGTCTTGTGCGGCCGACGGACGTCGGTGACAATGCCGATGACGCGCTCCGAACCTACATGAAGTCCTCTCTGAAACCCTAGCCGCCCTCCCCAGGAGTTAGGGAGAAAGAAAGGTCAAAAGATGTCTAAAAAGTCTCCAAAATCGGCCTTTATAATGTTGAGTCGTGGCTCTAAATCGGCAGAATCAGGGCCATTGAATTCATCGTGAGGAAATCCTTAAACACACGGTCCCAAACCTAGGACTTATGCTTCTAGTGCAAGACAATGCTATTATGCTCTCCTATTGATGTTAACTGAGTCGAGGAAATCCTTAAACACACTGTCCTAAACCTAAGGTCAACCGTGACTAACGCTAATACTATGCACCGTCATTAGGTTTCACTATGACACTTGACTCTTGTTGATTTGTCAACTAAGCCCTAGGGGGCTCTATCTTCCTAAGCCCCACACTGCATGGAATTGCTTTAAGTTCTAGGGATTCCTACTAATAAACCCAATTCCTATGTATAGTTCTAACCCTTTTGGTCCAGGTGAAAGAACCCTAGTCTAAATTAATCCCCAACACTAAGATTCACTTCAACCCTTCACTCTGTTGCTCGCACAACTAAGCCCCAGGGGAGTTTATCTCCTAGCACTTCACTCTATCTCGACCGCTGACACGATCCCTTGCATGTATCCCACAAGTGCACGGGCTTGTCAAAGTAATAAAATTACACAAGTGAGTGGGTAGTCGAATCCATAGGGAATAGGGATTTAAAACACAAGATTTCGCTATTTAGTTGTGCGGTGTACGAAAAGTGATAATAAAATTGATGAGTGAATTATGGAAGCAATTAGAATAAAAGGCAAGAAATTAAATAGAGAGATGGAAGACAAGAAAGTGTAAGTAGAAGTGAAAAGAGAAAGACTAGTAATTGATGAAATAGGGCATCCGGACAAGCTACCTCTAGGACTTATGCTTCTAGTGCAAGACTATGCTATTATACTTTCCTATTGATGTTAATTGAGTTGAGGATATCCTTTAACTCACGGTCCCAAACCTAAGGTCAGCCGTGACTAACCCCAACACTATGCCCCAAAATTAGGATTCACGTCAACCCTTCACTCTGTCGCTCACGCAACTAAGCCCCAGTGGAGTATATCTACCTAAACCTAACACTACGTGGGATTGCTTTAAGCTCTAGGGATTCTTAGTGATAAAACCTGTTCCTACGTGTAGTTCTAACCCTTTGGTCTAGGTGGAAGAACCCTAGTCTAGATTAATCCCAGTGCTTAGGATTCACGTCAACCCTTCACTCTTTTGCTTGCGCAACTAAGCCCTATGGGAGTTTATCTACCTAGCACTTCACTCTATCTCGACCGCTAAGTAATCAAGGAAAACGGAGGTAGGGAGAAATCACACCGGAGGGGAAAGGGGACGCTTCGCTACCTCACAACTCACCCTCTCAACCCTCTTCAATCTTAAGTAGTCTAATCCTATAGGAGTTGTCACACCTCCAAAGGATAACCTAGATTGTTCTCAACCCCAATGTCACGGCTAAGAGAAAACAGTTGTGAAAGATAATTAAAATTGAAACTCGAATTTATTCATCAATTATAGAAAAAGCATAATAGCAATGTCATAGAAACATAATAATCCTAGGATTTACAAGTCCGAATACCCACGAGGGGTTTAGCTCCTCATAGAGCTATACATGTTCATCAAAATATAAAAGAAAGCACGAATTAAAGACATTCATTAAAACCCTCTTGCGAATGGTGTGGTCGTGGTCTTGTGCGCCCGCCAGACATCGATAATGATGCCGATGGCACGCTACAAACCTCCACAAAGTCCTCTCCGAAACCCTAGCCACACTTTCCAGAAGTTGGGGAGAAAGTTAGGTCAAAAGATATCTCAAAAGTCTCCAAATTCGGGCTTTTATAATGTTGAGTCGCGGCTTTAAAATTGGACTTATCAGGAATTCACACGACCATGTGGAATTTCCACATGCCCGTGTGAAGTTTCTGGGGTTGCTGAAAAATTAATTCACACGGCCGTGTGGAATTTCCACACGCCCGTGTGAACTCTCTGGAATCCTGATTTTCGGCAGAAAATGAACAGTAGCTTGCTATAGTGTTTTGCCATAGTAACAAGCTACATTGCTGGTATAGTACTCACCGAAATGCTCCTGAATCCGTTTTTCTTCATCGAGGCCATTGAATTGGCCACACAATCAATGGAGATCATGTCGATTGCTTCAAGTTTCCTTCTTGGTGAAGTTCTCCTAGGCTACACGAGTTAGACTTGTTGTGAATGTGACTGCCTTTGTGGCCCTCCAAAGGAGGTTGGCACACACTCACAAGTCTAGGCTCGTGCCTTGTTCCTTGCTTGGTCCAAAAACTTCCCAACAACGGCGAACACGATCTAACTTCGCTCTTCTTCTCCAAATTAGCTCCACAAACCTGCAATGTATAAGAATACACAAATGCACACCATTTAGTGATAAAATCTGATAAAAGATATGTTCATTGTAAGATAATAACGATTTGCATTACTATAACACAAGCACTTATCAAACTCCCCCACACTTAAGCTTTTGTTTGTCCTCAAGCAAAAAAATAAAACGTGAACGTACTTGGGATGAACAATTGAAAGTGTTCGGCCTTAGGTTCACCAAAAGTATGCAAAGGAAGCATTCTACAAGTAAGGGGAAATCAAAACATCGCATAAAGATATCATTGCTCTAGCTAAAAACATTAATCAAAAAGGTCAATCAACTCGAAAATGTGTAAGTATGTGTGAACTCACTCAAGACAACCCAACGAGTACTCCTCAAACTTTTGTTAACAAGGACTTATTTATATACGAAAAGCAAGAAAGGAAGTAGTAGCTTCACACAACCTTGAAGGTAGCCCTTTCCTAGGCGGAAGCCAAAGGTGGCTTTCACTCTTTTGAGGAGATAGCTCTTTCTACCAGGGTAGTAGCTTTCACGCATCCCATGAGATAGCTGTTTCTCTTATTAGGGCATAACTTGTATCCGATTTATGAGAGTAGCTACATACATCATAGGTGGTAGCTCTTTCCACCCCAAATGCATAAACAAAGTACATATTCACAAACTCATATATATTTTTTTCTTTTTCTTTTTCTCTTTTCCATATTTTTTTCATTTTTTTCCATCTTTTTCATTTTTTTATATGAATTTTCCAAAGTAAAACTAAAAACGACGAAAAACTTGTCCTTAAAAACTTCAAGATCGAGTTTCCAAAACATTCCAAGAGTAAGTTGTGTAATATAAGGTAATCGAGCCAAAATTCACTAAAAATTCAAGTAAAATCTAGAGCATGATAGAATACAATGTTAAAAATTCTCCTAAACTCTAAGAATACAAACATTGCAACTAAGGTGAACCGCCATAGGCTACATGAGCATGAGCAATTGAACGCACAAGTAAAGGTGTGTGCAATGTGAATTCCCCCCCATACTTAAGATGTACATTGTCCCCAATGTACGCATGCAAGCACAACGAAAAGTAAAACAATTCACACAATTAATGTAGGGGTAAGCTATTGAAACATTACTCAACTGAACCCCGAGTGTTGCGTTTGATAGAGCTATGTACATTGAGAGTTGAGTCTCAATGGTTTTGTGGAGCACGCACGGTTCCATGACCGTGCTTATGACTATTCTTCAAATTCCTTAAATCTAAGACCATCTGCGCACATATGCAAGGGTGAATAGCTCAAGAAAACCAAAATAAAGCTCGAGTATATAAAGATATGAAACTGAAATACAACTCGAGACAAAATAAAGAAAAATAAAGATAAACTCAGAAGGAAGATCCTTTCTGAGTACTACAAGTCCAAAATATAAAGGAAAAAGTACAACTGAAGTAAAATAAAAATAAAACTACGACGCCTCAGTGTCGGTGTCCTGTGTCGATGACTCAGGTGCTGCTGCTGCTGGCTCTGTAGGTGGATCTACTGCTGATGGAGCTGGAGAAGGTGGAGATGGAGGTGGTGATGGGATCCGTCTGTGTGGCCCTCATCTCGGTGAACTCTGCTACCTGTTCGGCCCTCATCTCAGCCAACTCTTCCTACATGATACCCACAGCTTTCTTGAGGTGCTCAAACCTGTCCTGGCCTCGAGAAGGAGAGAAGATGCGCACTAGAGGTGGCTCTAGTGCTTTGGGTGGTGCCTCGACCTCTGTCTGATTTGCTGGGGGTGGCTCTAATGCTTCCTGGGACCCCTCATCCTGATTTGACTGGGATATGATCATGGTATATACTCCTGGTCCTGATATGCGGATCATACCCATCAGTCTCAGTGTATCTTTGGTAAGCGAAGCTGATGTAGCAATCTTCTCAGCGCCGCGTACCCTGTCTCTGAGTCCCAGGCCTATAATGAGGCGTGTGATGTAGGGGCCTGAAAAGATGACTCCAATCCTGGGGTACTGGCCCTGGTGGTGCATATACTCTGCTAAAATGTGCCCCAGATGGAGTGGCTCGCTCTGTACCATGGAGTGCAAGTATATCAACTCCTGTCTGCTCAGTACCCCTGTGCTATCCCTCTGCCGCTCACTGACCTGCTCAGGATGGCATGGATGTACCTATATGATGGCCGGGAAAGATATGTCATCTTCGAAACCCCTGGCTCGTACTGCCCATCTCCGCACAATGCCCTATAGGCCCTCTGAAGGGTCAAGGTCCCTGGGTGGTCTATGGGCAGTAACGCATACTCCTCCGTCTCGGTAAACGCCTTATTGTAGAGGCCCATCATGACCGCGAACTGGGTGATACTCAAACTGAAATGCCGACCGAGTGCACAAAACTAAATAGTATCTGTGTTAGTGAAACTGTCGTACCATCGATCAAACTCGAATGTCGATAGCACTTCAAGTGTAAGTGCTCGAATGGTGGGCTCTCGGATGGACAATAGACGGTCCCAACTACTGACTGCTAGTAGCTCCTCAACCTCGGTAGCTATAGCGTCGCCCCCTGTATGTCCCTCAATGTACTCAAATCGGGGTAGCGCGACTAACCAAATCGGAGCACCGATAATTTCTTGAATCTTTCCCGGTGCTCTAGTAAGTCAAAATCCATCTCCTCGGGGGATGGAGTATGCTCACGAGGACGCTTTCCAGCCGATTTCTTGGACCTGGAAGCCATATCTGCAAGATTGAAAAGAAAACCGATTAAAAATAGTTGAAAGAACCAATCTGCAGAAATCCATACGGCCATGTGGAAATTCCACACGCCCGTGTGGATCATCGAGCGGACAAAGCTCCACGGCCGTGGGCGCCAAAAATTCAATTTTTACACTCTAATTCATTCTAGATTCCTTCTAAGCATGTTTGCATATATTTTAATCATTTAAACCAAGCGAAATAACCGAGAAAAATGAATTAAATCAAGAATTGAAGAAGATTTAGGGCTTGAAGTTCTTACCGACTGTGTAAATGAAGAAGTGTTAAGAATCGGCCGGAAAACTCCAATAAAAACCTCTAAAAAGCAGGGAGAAGGTCGGAGAAATCGATAGAGAGGGTCAAAAAGTGGTTTAGAGTGGAACAATCAAGAGGTACGAGTGAATTTAAAAAGAAAACTACGGATTTTGAAGTTCTGGGAATTTACACGGCCGCGTGGAAATATCACATGGCCGTGTACCTATACATTTATGGTTCACAGGGGCCGGTACACACCCCTGTGCGCACTCGGGTTACTCTCTGGACTACCCCACACGGGCGTGTGTTAATTCCACACGCCCGTGTGTCTTCACATGGGAGCTCAACGGGGCAATAACACGCCCCTATGGACTCTCGGGAAAACTCTGAGGTCTCTGGTAATTATCACACGGCCGTGTGGAAATTCCACACGCCCGTATGCCCAACCCGGCCAAGAACACAAGGCCGGTCACAGGGGCACCCACACGCCCTGTGGCTTCTTTGGTTCATCCCGAGAATTCTAAGTGTTTCACACGGCAGTGTAAAATATTGTCACGCCCCGACCCGCAGGTCCGCAGGACGCGACACACCGCCGCGACAATCTCGAGGAGGGATACCCCGCCACTCAACCCTCGAGACAGCGCAAGGCTGAACAATAAACCTGGAGTCAATAATATTAACACAAATGTCAAATTTCAAGAGCAACAATGCCCATCGGAAACAATATAAACAACAACAACAACGACGTCAACGACAACTTTAAGAATAAGGATAGAAGATAGAAGACACTGACAATAATAGTAGAAGCAGTTTAAGGATAGTTTAGATACAACACCATACAGTAGAGTTCTCGACATACTAGTGGATCCGAGACTCAAATAACTTATGCATGATCCAAAAATAACATACACAGTGATACAAGGGCAAAAGAAGGTGACAAATGCCTAGCACGCAGCGCACCGCCTCACCTACTACCTGCAACAAAATTGGGAAGGAGAAAGAGGGGATGAGTAACCACAGTTACTCAGTGAGAGGATTAGCACAAAACCACCAGAAATATAGCAAAAGGAAATAGTACCAAAACATGAATCAGTGAAGATACTTGCTAGTAATATACTAGGTTTAGTACATACTTACATAAATAATCTTCACCACAATACAACGAGATAAAGTAATACCAAGAAATTCTCAATACCAAACTAGGGTTTAAAACAATGAAGCTTTGAAATACCAAACACAGGTTCAAGTTATAAAACACACTGAGCATTAAACAACTTTACCATGATACAAATAAATCGATACAACACCAAATCAAATACAAGTGTAGCAATTTATAAAACACAAGGTTTATCAAATGTAACATGATGAAAATCCTCAAAAGTTTGGGAATAATAAAGATAACAATTATCACATAAGAAAACCATCTTTCTCATTGAAATACAAATAGAATTTCATAGAAATCAACAAGAACACACATGCCATCCTGGACCTAGCATAAGCACAATTCTCATCAATAATTTCAAATATCAAAATGCTTAGACATAATTAACTCATCGATCGAAATCAATAATGATGTCCAGAATGGCCTCAAAATCTCTCCGTCGCTAACCGTGGCCTTGGTTAGGTCTGGAGCTACCAAGATGCGCATATCTTGGCATTGGCCGTTGGGATGTTCGTGTGGTGACTCCGAACAACCCAACTATACCCATGTCAGGGATCTACGCTCCCACCTGACATGGTATAACCGTTTTTGACAGTATTCCACACCACCTCTATATAGGTTGGCCCATGGAAACCATCCACTTCTTACTGCAGTAAGTACTAGAGCTCGGCTCCTATGTCACCATCAAGAATTTAAACAATAACTCAGCCCGTAGGCTATATGAGTACATCAAGATAGCATAGTTCTCAATAAGAGACAATAAATAGTCACAATAGCAATTTCTCACTCCAAGGGTGATCAATTTGATCATATCCATAATAATGAAACCATGTTCATCAAAAGTATCGCATAAAGATGTCTTTCGAAGATACACTTCGTGCATTGCATTAATACCATGAAAATCAACTTATTTTCACATGCCTTTGATCAAATAAACAACATTTAAAACTAAACAAGATTTCTTGAGCACTTGCTCCAATCATATACTTTCGCAATAACACGGAAAGTATAGCATAAATAGGTTACATGAATCCATTTGGATACGATAACAAAAGTCTCAAACCTTCAATTTGGAAACCACGAGGTCATAATAAAGCTTTCAAAACTTAAATACAACATTTGGCAAACTTTGCAAATAAACTTAACCATGATTCAAATACGCCTTTTTGGTCATCAAATCAAACATCTCAAATCTCATAAGAATACACAATTTGAAACATATACTTCAAGACATAGGATTTTCAAATCTCAACAACATATAAATACTTTAACAATACTTAGGAAATGAATCCAGTCACAATTTAGTTATGGCTCCAACTAGCCAAAACACATTCAAAAGCCACTAATTATGCAAGGCTATGATTCAAGTGAAACTAAACCAACTATGACAAGGTGCGTGAAATAATACAATATATAATTCATAAAATATCTCATCTTCACTTACAAATCCCTAATCAAATAACAACTCAAGTAACCATTCCTTTGAACGGTAATACCTTCAATTAAGCATATATATATAGATATAGATATATAAATATATATCTCATTCCAAAATGAAGATTAAATCTTAAATCGAAGCATAAAACATATAGAGCCCAAATCAAGCATCATAATGCACAAGGATATATAAATATACGAATATAGGTATTCTTTGGATAGTATTATGCTTATAAGTCCCACTCACAACTTTGACGACTTTGCTCCCTTGAACGCTAGTCCTCAACAAGCTCTTTGTTTCAATCCAAAGCTTTTCCTCCTTGAGAAAGCACAAGAAACACAAATAACTTGTTAGGACAAAGTCAAGCAAGAACCCTAAGTTCTTCTACCAAAAAACCCTAATGCACTCTAGGGTTGCTCCACTCACAACTCAAGGTACTAAACCAAATCTGAGGGTTTAAGCTTCTCTCTAAACCAAGGAAACCAAGAACACAAGGAAAGCTCACCGGAGCTACAGTAACTCTAACCTAGGAGATGAAGGATCTCTCTCAATCCTTCATCAAACCAAGGAAAATACAACCAATCAAGAGTCTAAACTCAAGGACAACTACTCATTAAGGATTTCTCACCAAGAACTCAAGAAGAACCATAAGAGAGAAGGGAAGAAGAAGAAGAGGAAGAACCATACCTCCAAGCTTCTCAAAACTCCAAGGAGGTCTTCAGAAGGGAGGATAAAGAGATCCTCAAGCTTCACTACAAAGAACAAGGAGGAGAACAAGGCTCAATCTCCAAAATAAACAAGCCAACAAACACTAGCCTCATCCAACCAAGCAAAGGAGAAGGAAGGAATGAAGAAAGACTTACTTTAAAGAAACAAGGGATTGATTGCAAGCTTGACAAACCAACCCAAAATCTTCTCCAAAACAAGCCCTAAACCATGAAGGAAAGTAGAGGAAGAGAGAAGGAAGGAATGAGGGGCTTTTGGGAGAAAGAATGAGGTAAAAAGGAGCTAAAATGAGGGTTTTATAAGCAAAACGGGTGGCTGTGCGGCTCATGTGCAGGCTGCGCAGTGCCCGCACGCCCTAGGCAGAAGGGTGTACGGGCTGGTGTGCGGCCCGCACACCAGGCCGCACAGCTCCCAGGAAGGGCTGTGCGGCCTGTGCACAGCCCGCACAAGTTTGTGCGGCCTGTGCACAGCCCACGCACACTAAAATTATCTCTGAAACACCCTCAACACTCAACGAACAACTCCAAAAGCTCGACCAGAAAAAAAAAAAAAAAAAAACACTCATAGGAAAAACGATGACAACAATTAAGAAAATCGAAACAACAAACAATGGTAAGGAGGACCGAAACACCACAAATATCCACACGGCTATGTGCCTTTCACAAGTTCTCTCACAGGGGCAGCCACACGCCCCTATGTGTTCTCGGGATTGAAGGGGACTCTCTGCAGAATTTCACACGGCTGTGGGAAGCTGTCACACGGCCGTGTCATGGAAGACATGGGCACTCACAGGGGCAGTAACACGCCTCTGTGGACTCTCTGGAACGAGAGTTTATGTTCTGCATATCACGTCCTAACCAGCAGATCCTGAGCACGACATACCGCCACGACAACCCAGGGAAGGTTCAATACTGCCTCAACCCTAGGTGGCCATAAGGCTAACCTGTTCCCTGTACAATACATCTATAATCACAATATATAACTCAATAACAAATACTTATATTACTCAACAAGGTATCACACACTGATACTCACAACAAAGAATAAATAAGGAAGATAATAATGATAATAACCACTCCAAATAGAGGATACACTCCTCAAATAAAATAGGGACTAGACTGGCATACAAAGTGCTACGAGTATGGAGAAACATGATAGGGTTCACAAATACATAGTGGATCCCTATTAATACATGCCAAGATATAAGAACATACACAACTCAAAATAAGGGGACGAAGGTGACTCTTGCTAAGCATTTCACGTCTTCACCCCTACGCTGTGCTATCACCTGGGAGGAAGTAAGAGGGGGTGAGTAACTAGGTTACTCAGTAAGGGTTTAGTTACAGGACTAGTGCAAGCATGATCAAATACAAATAAAACATCATAAAAATATTTCAATAATCAACAAGAATGAAACATGCTTTGAGTAACAATTATCGCATAAAAACATAGCTTTTCTCATTGAAATACAAATAGAAGTTCTTTGAAATCATCATGAAACACATGCAATCCTAGATCTAATATAAGCACAATTCTTATAGATTGAATCAAATATTAAAATGCATATAAGCAAATAACTCATCGATCAAAAATCAATAATAATGTCCAGAATTGCTTCAAAAACTCTCCGTCGATAACCATGGCCTTGGTTAGGTCTGGAGCTACCAAGATGCGCGTATCTTGCTATTGCCCGCTGGGAAGTTCGTGTGGTGACTCCGAACAACCCAACTATATCCATGTCAGCGATCTACGCTCCCACCTGACATGGTATAACCGTTTTGACAGTATTCCACGCCACCTCTATATAGGTCGGCCCGTGGAAACCATCCACTTCTTACTGCAACAAGTTCTGGAGCTCGACTATCATGTCACCAACAAAGAATATAACAATAGCTTGCCCCGTAGGCTCAATATATACATCATGATAACATAATTCTCAATAAGAGACAATAAGTGTTGACAATGGCAATTCTCACTCCAAGAGTGATCAATTTGATCAAAATATCAATAATGAAACCATTTTCATCAAAATTATCATATAAAGATGTCTTTTGAAGATACTCATCAAAATTTGTCTAAAAGCAACGAATACCAACTTGGTTTCACATGTTTTTTGGTCATTGAAATGAGAACATCAATCTCTTGAAAACACATAGGTTGAAACATATATTTTGAACATAGAGTTTCAAGTCATAAGCAACATATATATACTTTGCAAGAATTCAAGAAATAAGCCAATTTCATAAATCATCATAACTCTAAAATTCAATCAAAGCCTTCAAGGAAGTTTAGCAATAAGAAATCCATAATTCAAAGCAAACAACTCAAAATATCAAAATAAACATCATGCATGAGTCAAAGTCCACTTTGATAAATTCTCACTCACAAACTTGGCAAGCAAACGCCTCGAAATCACTTCTCCACCAGTTCTTTGCCCTTACTTGAAGCCTCACCTCCTAGAAGCCATTAAACAACCAAACAAGCAACCAAACATCATCAAACACTTGGTTAACTATGATGAAGAAAGAATGCTCAAAATGGGGAATGGGCTTTTCTAGGATTTGCTAAACACCATAGCAAAGAGTTCTATCAAGAAGAAGACCTCTCACAACTCATAAAACCAACAAGGAAAGCAAGAATGACCTAACATGCTCGGTGCTACAGTAATTCCGGGATTAGGGTTATGAAGGTTCAAGGATTTTCATGAGTTCAAGGCCATACAACTCAATACAATCAGTCCTCACAAGATTTGCCATCAAAGAGAAAAAAAAAAGACAACAATCAAGCTCTCATGAAGGGGTTCACACTCAACCCTAACCATCATCATCAAAGAACCAAGAAGAAGGAACAAATGGATGAAGGCATACCTTGATCTTATGAATGAGCAACTTGATGAACCAAGTTTCAAACTCAAAAACACCTTCTAGATCAGCCTTAGAACCCCAAGAGATGATAGAGGAAGAGAGGAGAAGGAGATAGAGGAGTTTGGGAGAAAAGAAAATGAAGTAACAAAGCTAGGAGCGGGTTTTTATAAGCCAAAATGGGAAGATGTGTGAGCTGTGCGCGGCCCCACACACCAGCCGCACAGTGATAAACGCCTAAACATACGTATTTTCCATGTATTCGGGTGTATGTACTATGTATTTTTCTATGAGTTGACGCCCGTTTTTGGTCTGAATTGGTTCCTTTCGTGTTACAGGTACTGATGTGACCCCTTCGTGCTCGTTGATAGAATTTGAGAAGAAATCGGCGGTGAAAACACTATTTGTGAGCGGGGGGGACTGTAGCAGATACTGTAGCATGAACCCTTGGGCGAAATGACTAAGTCTGGAGGTTCATGCGGTCTGTCATGCGGGCACTGCAGAGGCCGCATATAACTGTAGCAGTTTTACTGCAGCCGTTTAACTGTAGCAACTTACGCGATTTCGGGATTTTCTCGGGAATGTTCTCTCCCCGCATGCGGGACCGCATAGGGGGCCGCATAACCTACTGGCAAAGGTTTTTAAGGGTTTTGAGTTCATTTGGAGGGGAGGAGGCTAGGTCTTGAGAAAAACTACACTTCACCATCTTCTTTGGGAGCTTGAGGCCGGCTTTTGGAGGCATTTCTTGAGGAGAGGACGACGGGGAAAGCACGAGACGACGAATCCACGCCTTCGATTTGCATTTGAGAGGAAGTTTGACAAAGGAAGCCACTCCTTGGGTGCCGTCCTTGGAAGCGTCATTCGGCCTTGATCTTTTCAGGGGGTGTTTTCATTATGCTTTTGGTTGTTTTTATGTATTTGCTTGCTTACTTTGTGATCATGAACAACTAACCCCAAGGTCACCGGATGTAGGTGAACCTTGGGGGTGAACTTTTGTATTTTGGATGCTACTTTCTAGTTTATGTATTTGGTTTGGCTTGTGATCCTTGTTTGGTGGTTCTTGAATGCCTTGATATGTATGAGAACTCTATATGTCAATTCCTAGACAATGCTAGGTTGCATGACCATTGCCCTAGTATTAGGCTCACCAAGCTTGGAAGGGAATATAGGTACGAATACGCCGTGACCATCGGGTATTTGTACCCCTCCAATTGTTAGGGTTGTCCTTGATTGTGTTTCAACCCTAGCTTGGGGAAATCCACTAAACCCTTTGCAATCTTACAAGGATTTGGGCGGAAGCAATTCCGTATTCCAATACTTGTATTGGATTAGGGACCAACGCCGTGACCATTGGGTTGGTCTAATCTAGGGTTTCCCGGTCCAAACCACCCACGTGCATGCTAGTTAGGACATCCTTGGCACTTTAGTAGCCCCCGAGGGAATCCTCATCCGTGGCCATTCCCTCACCTTGATTTTTCCCCTCCGTATTTATACTTGCTATTTGCATGCTCTTTGTTTTAGTAGGTTATTGGTAGTTCTTCTTTCAAGTGATTGATTAGGTCAAACAACATTGTGATAAGGAAGTAAGAATAGCTTCTCGGGCCCTTAGGGATACGACCCCCTCGTGTTCGAGTGAGGGGTATTACTTGGCGACCCCGTGCACTTGCGCGAGAGCGATTCAAGCGTGTTTCACCAAGTTTTTGGCGCCGGTGCCGGGGACCCACGAGGAATATTCGGAAAACTTAAAACGTGTTGATTTGACCATTTTATTTTGTTAGTTTTTACCATTCTTGTATATACTTCATCACTTCATCTTTTGCTCGTTTTGACTTTACTTATTTTGCGAGGTACCCATCTTATGACTCGGGCGGGACAAGCAATTCTAGTTGAGCCCGACAACGAGATCGAACGCACTTTGCATCAACGTCTGAGAAAGGTTACCGAAAGTTCGAGACAACAAGAAGTTTGGGTCGAGTCTAGTGAACCGTCATTTATGGCCGAACCAAGGAGAACCTTATCCGATTTTAAAAGACCACAGTTCATCAGGGAAGAGTTTAGTGTGCAAGCACCCTCAATCCCAGCAAATAACTTTGAGATCAAGGCAAGCACAATAGCGATGATACAAAACTCAGTTCAGTTTGATGGACTTCCTGATGAGGATGCGCATGCTCACCTGTCCCGCTTCCTACAGATCTGCTCCACGTTCAAGATCAATTCTGTATCAGATGACGCCATAAGACTACGATTGTTTCCATTCAGTTTGAGAGGAGCAGCATACAGATGGCTCACCTCTTTGGCTCCCGGTTCCATAACCACATGGAAGGAGATGGTCGAGAAGATCTTAGCTCGGTATTTCCCGCCGAGCAAGGCCGCAAGATTGAGACAAGAGATCTCCTCTTTCAGACAGGGGGATTCTGAAACCCTTTTTGAGGCACACGAGCGGTTCAAGGATTTGTTACGTAGGTGCCCTCATCATGGCTTCCCGGCTCGGATGCGTCTGCAGATGTTCTGTAATGGCTTGAATTATGTTGCGAGGCAACTCATTGATGCCGCAGCGGGTGGTTCCTTGAGTGACAAGCTCCCTGAGGAAGCGGAGAAACTGATTGAGAGCATGGCGAGAAATGAGTGCCACTGGAGCACTCGGCAGAAGGGACCAAGGGTTGCCGGCCTGTTCGAGGTGAATGAGACCACTGCATTGACTGCAAAGGTTGAGGCTTTATCGAAGAATGTCACTGATAACAACGCGGCAGTCAGTGCACTGACACAAAAATTTGAGCAGTTCATGTTGGGGTCCAGTTCTACCCCTAAGGCAGTGTTGTCCGGTGATACTTGCGGTGCTGGGCATGCAACTTCGCAGTGCCCCATATTTATTGCTCCTTCTACACCCGTGGAATCAGTGGATTATGTTGGTGGAGGTCCTCGAGGACCGGGAAATTAATACGGTAATAGCTACAACTCGGGGTGGAGGAATCCCCCGAACATGTCTTGGAACCAAGGACAGTTTCAGCAGAGACCTCCACCACCCCAGGACACCCAATTTCAACCCCAGTAGGTCCAAGAAAAGAAATACTCGACTGAGGATGTATTGGCACGATTCATGATCACCACGGAGGCCAAGTTCCAGAATGTAGACAAGAGGTTGGATGAATTTGGTACTGTACTGAGGAATATCCAAGCCTCCATTAAGTCTCTCGAGACCCAGGTGGGACAACTCGCTAGGGCACAGTCAGATCGCCCCCTGGGTAGCATGCCGAGCAACACTGAGTGTAACCCGAGGAAACACTTAAAGGCGGTGACACTAAGGAGTGGGAAGCAGTTGGAGGTAAGGACCGGGGATGGTCCAAGTACCTCCAACGATAGGGTAGCCGACCGGGAAGACCCTAAGCCAAGTAATGATGAAATTGATGACATGGAGGGAAAGCACAATGGAAATGTTCCAAGTTCTTTGACTAGGAAGGAGCCTGAGTATAAACCTGTGGTACCATATCCTTCTAGGCTCAAACAAGATAAAGAGGACGCTCAATTCAAGAAATTCTTGAACATCTTCAAGCAGCTTCACATAAACATCCCCCTGGTGGAGGCACTTTCACAAATGCCGAAATACGCTAAATTCATGAAGGACCTCCTCACCAATAAGAGAAAGCTTGAAGACTTGGAGACGGTGACTCTATCTGGAAATTGCTCGGCCATTATCCAAAAGAAATTACCTAAGAAACTCAATGATCCGGGTAGTTTCATTATCCCTTGTGTGATCGGAGATGGAATGCAAGAAAGTGCCTTGGTCGACTCGGGAGGTAGCATTAATGTTATGCCGTATAACTTGTTCTTGAGGTTGGGGTTAGATAATTTGAGACCCACACGAATGACTTTGCAACTTGCGGATCGTTCAGTGCGAAGACCCCGGGGAATTGTTGAAGATGTTCTAGTTCGGGTAGATAAGTTGATCATCCCAGTTGACTTTGTAATTCTGGATGTGGATGACGATGTGGAGGTTCCGTTGATCCTTGGTCGTCCATTCCTTAACACCGCCGGCGCACTAATTGATGTAAAAGGAGGAAAAATGACTTTGAGGGTCGGAGATGAACAAGTGGTCTTCACCCTCCCCGAAGCTATGAAACGTACACTTGATCACGATGATACTCTCTATTTCACGGATACAACTGATGTGATTATCTCCGACTGTGTGCAGGAAGTCCTCGCTTTGAACCCATTGGAGGAGTACTTTGAAGATTTCGGGGATGATGTTGCGGATGATGAGCCTCCCCCTCCACCATTGCAACAACTAGCACTAGTAGAGGTTAAATCTTCACCACATTCCAATGAGAAGAGAACCTTGAAAAAATTGTGGAGGAAGAAAAAAGAGAAGCAAAAGTGGGGGGTGAATGTTTCTACAATGTCACCCGAGGAGGTTGACCACTTGTTCTTTGATGACCGGGGGAAATTCAAGATTTTTTCATGCCTCTCGTTGAACTTTCCGGGTAACAATTCTTCATCGAAAATTGGAGGTACTTCTCACCCCTTTGTCCCACCTTGAATTAAGGTAAGTCATGTCGAGCTAAAGACATTAAAAAAGCGCTTCTTGGGAGGCAACCCAAGTCTTTCAATTCATTGCAATCATTCTTTCTTTTTATTCTTTGCTTATGTGTTTGGGTGTTTTTTGTATTTTTTTTGTGGTGGTGCTTATGAGTTTGAGTCTTGTTGATTTTTGTGCTTGTGGTTGTTGTTTAGCCGAATTCCATAATTTATTTCATCTTGTTGCACCATAGATTTCATGATCTTTGTATTTTTCCTTGAATGTTGGTGCCTCATTCTCCATGTTTTCAATGATTTTTGAGTGTTTTCGGCTTTGTTTTCATGTGATTTTTGAGTGCTAGGTTGAGTTCTTGAGCTAAAAAATTCCTGGGCCTTGTGCGGCCTGTCATGCGGCCGCACAAGGGGCCGCACAAAATTTCCCAAGGCTTGTGCGGCCTGCTATGCGGCCGCATAGCAGGCCGCATGAATTTTCCAGAGAGGTATGCGGCCTGCTATGCGGCCGCATAGCAGGGCGCATGAAATTTCCCGAGAGCTCTGCGGGGTACCATGCGGCCGCATAGGGGGCCGCATGGTCACCCGATTTCTTCTTCTACCTCTCTTCACTCCACCCCCTCACTATTCACTCAATTTTCATCAAACTTCTCTTCTTTTCTCCTTCATCTCTCCACCATTTTACTTCATTCTTTTTGCATCCAAACACTCTCTTCATCCTAGCAAGCATATTTTTGGAAGATTTTCAAGGTTTTATCAAGGTTTAAGCCGATTTTCACTTCATCTTCTCATTGGTGCCCTAGTTCAAGGTTTGTGTTCTTATCACCCATTCTTTGGATTTTGATGGTTGAAATGGTGGGAAAACATGATGTTTTACATGGTGAATGCTTCTTGTACTTATTTCTCTTGAATTCCAAGCTTTGTACATCTAGATTGTCACTTTTACAAGAAGAAACTCTACCAAAATTTCCCCGAAATTACTGTAGCACTAGACAAAAATCAGCCTTTGTTCTTCATTAACCAATTTTCTCAAGTTTTTTTTGGCTTGATGATGGTTCTCTTGTTTTGTAGGGATGCCGATCAAACACGTGGCTTCCAAGCGAGTTAGGAGAAGCTCTCCACCACCCGTTTGTGAGCCTACATTTAAGAACGATGCCTACAAGACAAGATTTGCTTTCTTGTCGAAGAGGAGGTTTGGCACGGTGGTTCATCTTCTGTCGGCACCTCCTCCACAGCTACCACATGCTTTGCACCATCCCTTCCTCCAGATCTCTAGACTCGCAGCACCACTTTAATTGTTTCTGTTGTTTGTACTTTTTTTTTTTATTATTTATAGACTTGTTTGTTGGTTTGTATTATTTGTACTTTTCAGTTAGTAAGGGTCCTGACCCTCCTAAACTGTACTTCCCCATTTTTGATTCGTGCTTACTTGTCCCGCTCTCTATTTATTTCTTGGGGTGTGATTTGCTTTCTTTCTATTTTCAGGACTGATCGCTGTAGAAGCTCCGCACCCCTTGCGCCCCTCAGCTTTCCCCAGTTCGTGCGTATTTGGAGTTCATATCATCGACCATTTGGGGAAGTTTCTTTACCTCATTCCTTTATTTTTTCTGGCATGTCTCGCACCTTACTCTGCTGATTTATGTACATTGAGGGTAATGTACAACTTTAGGTGTGGGGATGGGGTACTTTACTAGTTTTGCATGCATGAATACCGATGATAGCCATGATCTTAGTGTTTAGTACTTCCTAGCTTGAAGGAATGATAGAAGTGGGTTGTATTCTTATATTGTGCTTGAATGATGCCCTGTTTTATTTTTAGTGCTTTTTCATGCTCTGTCATGATTGCTCCTACCTTGTACACTCTAACCAACCCATTATGATGATTTTGGTATTGGACTGTTAAATTCTTTCTTCAATATTCTTTTAAGAGCTTTTGAGTTCCTTTTTTGTTTTCTGTAGCCTTAAGTAAACTTGTGTGACAGGTTTCCAAGGGACTGAGATACAGTGTGTACAGTCGAAAAAAAAAAAGTGGAGTCTATGGCAGTATTCCTCTGCTGGCACAGCATGAATGCGTCTATGTAGGCTGTAATTGAGTAGGTTGGGTGGCTCTTGTGCCTAATCAGCATGTGCATCCTTCTGAAAGATTTCCTGTGCAGTCTTTGTTAGCCAGACTCAAAGAAAAAAGAAAAAAAAAAAAGAAAGAAATATTTTGTATATTTGTGAATAGGTAAATAAGTAAATCTGTTGTGTCCCCTGGCACTTGTTACACAGTCGCTTAAGTGCTAGAGTCTTATTTAGGAACTCAAAAGACTTTTAACTGAGTATTGAAGAGGTCTTTAACTGCCTAATACCACTCTCACCATATGTGGGGTGAATGGACCCCTGGGGTAATCCAGGGTGTAGAGGTTAAGGTTGGGAGCCAGCACACACTCACGAAGCACTTTGAATAAAACAGGGCTACCATTACTCGATCACTCACTGTACAGCTCACTTTCTAGATTTCTTTTCACCCGTGCTAGTGGAGTGCTTTACCGTTGAGCTTGAGGTCGTATGTCTAGTCGTTTATCATCGTGCCCCTGTTATTCATGTGTGTTTGCTTGGGGACAAGCAAATGCTTAGGTGTGGGGATGCTTGATAAACGCCTAAACATACATATTTTCCATGTATTCGGGTGTATGTATTACGTATTTTTCTATGAGTTGACGCCCGTTTTTTGTCTGAATTGGTTCCTTTCGTGTTACAGGTACTGATGTGACCCCTTCGTGCTCGTTGATAGAATTTGAGAAGAAATCGGCGGCGAAAACACTATTTCTGAGCGGGGGGGACTGTAGCAGATACTGTAGCACGAACCCTTGGGCGAAATGACTAAGTCTGGAGGTTCATGCGGTCTGTCATGCGGGCACTGCAGAGGCCGCATATAACTGTAGCAGTTTTACTGCAGCCGTTTAACTGTAGCAACTTACGCGATTTCTGGATTTTCTCGGGAATTTTCTCTCCCCGCATGCGGGGCCGCATAGGGGGCCGCATAACCCACTGGAAAAGGTTTTTAAGGGTTTTGAGTTCATTTGGAGGGAGGAGGCTAGGTCTTGAGAAAAACTACACTTCACCATCTTCTTTGGGAGCTTGAGGCCGGCTTTTGGAGGCATTTCTTGAGGAGAGGACGACGCGGAGAGCACGAGACGACGAATCCACGCCTTCGATTTGCCTTTGAGAGGAAGTTTGACAAAGGAAGCCACTCCTTGGGTGCCGTCCTTGGAAGCGTCATTCGGCCTTGATCTTTTCAGGGGGTGTTTTCATTATGCTTTTGGTTGTTTTTATGTATTTGCTTGCTTACTTTGTGATCATGAACAACTAACCCCAAGGTCACCGGATGTAGATGAACCTTGGGGGTGAACTTGTGTATTTTGGATGCTACTTTCTAGTTTATGTATTTGGTTTGGCTTGTGATCCTTGTTTGGTGGTTCTTGAATGCCTTGATATGTATGAGAACTCTATATGTCAATTCCTAGACAATGCTAGGTTGCATGACCATTGCCCTAGTATTAGGCTCACCAAGCTTGGAAGGGAATATATGTACGAATACGCCGTGACCATCGGGTATTTGTACCCCTCCAATTGTTAGGGTTGTCCTTGATTGTGTTTCAACACTAGCTTGGGGAAATCCACTAAACCCTTTGCAATCGTACAAGGATTTGGGCGGAAGCAATTCCGTATTCCAATACTTGTATTGGATTAGGGACCAACGCCGTGACCATCGGGTTGGTCTAATCTAGGGTTTCCCGGTCCAAACCACCCACGTGCATGCTAGTTAGGGCATCCTTGGCACTTTAGTAGCCCCCGAGGGAATCCTCATCCGTGGCCATTCCCTCACCTTGATTTTTCCCCTCCGTATTTATACTTGCTATTTGCATGCTCTTTGTTTTAGTAGGTTATTGGTAGTTCTTCTTTCAAGTGATTGATTAGGTCAAACAACATTGTGATAAGGAAGTAAGAATAGCTTCTCGGGCCCTTGGGGATACGACCCCCTCGTGTTCGCGCGAGGGGTATTACTTGGCGACCCCGTGCACTTGCGGGAGAGCGATTCAAGCGCGTTTTACCACACAGACTAGGCAAAAGGGTGTGAGGGTGGTGTGTGCCCCTGCACACCAGCCGCACACCCCTCTGCCTGGGGTGTGCGACCACTGTGCGGCCCCGCACAGAGGCCGCACAACCCTCAGGAGTGGCTGTGGGGCCTGTGCACAGCCCCGCACAGCCCATTCACCCTTAAAACTCCTCTAAAACATGATCAAAACATGATCAAAACACGCTCAAACACCCAGCAACCAACTCTAAAGATTCAACAAAAGGATTCAAAGAAAACTTAATGGGGAAACGATAATAACATCTAAGACAATAGAAACAACAAACAAGGGCAAAGAGACCGAAACTCCACACTACAAGATATCACACGGCCGTGTGGAAATTCCGCACGGCCATGTGCGCCTTCTGAGGTTTTTTACAGGGGCAAGGTCAAGCCCCTGTGTCCTATCTGGTCGAGCCATAAATGGTAACACACGGCCGTGTGTTAATTCCACAGGCCCGTGTTCCTTTTCTGGTTTACTTAGAAAAATTCACAGAATCTCATAAAAATTTAGAAACAAACATATGATACTTAGAGCCTGTGAAAACCATTAAAACATGATCATTAGAAAAATTCACAGAATCTCATAAAATTTAAAACTTGACGTACCTGTCTTACCTTACGGAGGTTCATGAATGGAGGTTTTCCTCTTCCCTACAACCTGAAAGGACGCATTATATAACTTTTGTAGAGTAGAGGGAGAGTTGTCGAATTTGTTACCACAAAAGGGTGAAACACCCTTACTCCTTGAATGCTCATCCCCCTTTTTGTTGGGGTTCTTCTTGTGGCGTCTTTTCGACCTCTTCATCCTCCGAAGCATCTTCTTCATACGCTCCATCTCTAATTTAATGTCCGTTTTAATTAGACCAAGCGGAAGTACTTCTTCTTCTATCTCCACATCTTGGTCCGGCCACCATTCATATGGATCCAGGTTTAGCATTTCCTGCACATAATCATCAATTAGTTCATCGGTGGTGTCAAAAAAATATAAAGTATCATCAAAGTAAAGAGAGTGTCTCATGGCTTCAGTGAGTCGGCATGTAAGCTTGTCTTCTCCCACTCGCAATGTAAGCTCCCCACCGTCCATGTCAATCAAAGCCTTGGAAGTGCGTAAGAATGGCCTTCAAACGATCAATGACACCTCGACATCCTCATCGACATCTAACACCACAAAGTTAACAGGAAATATGTATTTGTCGACTTTCAGCAACAGGTCTTCCACAATCCCCATCGGATGCCTCACCGATCGATCCACAAGTTGTAGTGTCTTCCGAGTGGGTGTAGGCTCGCCCAAGCCTAGGTTTTGGAAGAAAGTGTAGGGCATGACATTGATGCTTGCCCCTGAGTCGGCCAATGCCATCTTGATAAGTGCTTGTGTTATAGTACCGCGAAGCGTTATTATCTTACATTGAGCATATCTTTTATCAGTTTTTATAACTAAATGGTGTGTATTTGTGTACTCTTGTGCATTGAAGGTTTGTGGAGCTAAATTGGAGAAGAAGAACAAAATTAGGTCGTGTTCGCCGATGTTGGGAAGTTTTCGGACCAAGTAAGGAACAAGGCACGAGCTTGACTTGTGAGTGTGTGCCAACCTCCTTTGGAGGGGCACTAAGGCAGTCACATTCACAACAAGTCTAACTCGTGTAGCTTAGAAGAACTTCACAAAGAAGTAGACTTGAAGTAATGGGCATGACTTACCATTGTTTGTGTGCCCAACCAATGGCCTCAATGAAGAACAACGGATTCGGGAGCATTTCGGCAAGTACTGTAGCAGCAACGTAGCTTGTTACTGTAGCAAAAACTGTAGCAAGCTACTGATCAATTTATGCCGTAAAATCAGGGTTTTAGAGAATTCACACGGGCGTGTGGAAATTCCACACGGCCGTGTGAATCGTTTTTTCAGCCAGACAGAAACTTCACACGGGCGTGTGGAAATTCCACACTGCCGTGTGAATCCCCCGATATGTCCGATTTTAAAGTCGCGATTCAACATTATAAAAGGGGATTTTGGAGACCTTTTAGGATATCTTTTAACCTACCTTTCTCCTCAACTTGGGGAGTGCGTCTAGGGTTTTGGAGAGGATTTTGTGGATGTTTAGCGCGCGTTATCGGCATCATCACCGACGTTGGACGGGCACAAGACCACAGCCACACCATATACAAGGGGTTTTCATCAATGCCTTTGATTTGTACTTTCTTTTCTATTTTGATGAACATGTATAGTTCCATGAGGAGCTAAACCCCTTGAGGGTATTCGGACTTGTAAACTCTAGGGTTTTTATGTTTCTTTGACATTGTTATTATGCTTTTCCATGATTGATAAATAAAAATTGAATTTCAATCTTAATTTCATCTTGTTAATGTTTTCCCTTAGATGTGACACTAGGGTTGAGAACAATTTAGGTTACCCCTTAGAGGTGTGACAACTCTTTGAGGGTTAGACTACTTAAGATTGAAGAGGGTTGAGAGGGAGAGTTGTGAGATAGCGATGTACCCCTTTCCCTTCCGACGTGGTTTCTCCCTACCTCCGTTTCCTTGATTTCACAGCGGTCGAAATAGAGTGAAGTGCTAGGCAGATAAACTCCACTGGTGCTTAGTTACGCAAGTAATAGAGTGAAAGGTTGAAGTGAATCCTACGCGCTGGTGCTTAATCTAGACTAGGGTTCTTCCACGTCGACCAAAGGCTTAGAAGTACACATAGGAACAAGTTTTACCACTAGGAATCCCTAGTTTTTAAAGCAATCCCACGTAGTGTGAGGTTTAGGTAGATATACTGCCCTGGGGCTTTGTCATGTGAACGACAGAGTGAAGAGTGACATGAATCCTAATACCGGGGCATAATGATGGGGTTAGTCACGGTTGTCCTTAGGTTTGGGACCGTGAGTCTAAGGATTTCCTCGACTCAATAAATAATAATAGGAAAGTATAATAGAATAGTCTTGCACTAGAAGCATAGATCCTAGAGGTAGCTTGTCTGGATACCCTATTTCATTCATTGCTAGTCCTCTTTATTCTCTTTTACTTGCACTTTCTGATTTTCCATCTTTCTATTTAATTTCATATCTTTTATTCTGTTTGCTTCTACATTCACTCATTGATCTAGATATTGCTTTTCCATACACCGCATAGCTTAATTAGTGAAATCTCGTATTCTAAATCCCTATTCCCTGTGGATTCGACTACTCTCTCACCAGGGTAAATTTTATTACTTCGACAAACCCGTGTACTTGCGGGATACACGCAAGGGGTCGTGTCATGGGGACCCAATCGAGCATTGTGAGGCCCCCAATCACGGCAATGAATTTTGAGTTGAAGTTGTCATTCATACAGATGTTGCAAGAGTCCGTACAATTTAATGGGTTGGCCGATGAAGCTCCTAACAGTCATATAGAGAATTTCCTCGAAGTGTGTGACATGTTGAAGATTAATGGAGTAACGGACGACGCAATTCATTTGAGAGCCTTCCCATTTTCATTGTAGCGAAAAGCAAGACATTGGCTTCATTCATTATAGAGAGCATCCATCACTACATGGGAGGAGATGGCCAAGGCATTCTTGGCTAGATACTTTCCGCCGGGAAAATCTGCAAGGCTCCGGAATGAAATATCATCCTTCGTGCAAATGGAATTGGAGTCTCTATTCGAGACATGAGATAGGTTCAAGGAGCTCCTTCCCAAGTGCTCGCAACATGGATTTCCCGAGTGGATGATCATTCACACATTCTACAACGGGTTAAATCCGAGTACCAAGCAACTCTTAGATGTGGCGGCCGGAGGAACTCTAGGAAGCAAGACGCCCGGTGAAGCCTGGCACCTTATTGAGGAGATGGCTATGAATAGCTATCAATGGAATTCAAGGGATAGAAAGAAGGTTGCCGAAATTCATGAAGTTGACGCGGTTACATCTTTGGCAGCACAAGTAGAGTCATTAAGTAAGAAGCTCGATGCTTTAGCTTGACCAAGAGTTATGGCCATCACTACATGTAACGGTTGTGGGGGAGGTCACGCTTCGAGTGATTGTCCTATTTCTATTGGAGGTACTAGTGTGGTGGAGCAGGCTGATTTTGTTGGTAATGCTTATAGAGGACAAGGCCAAAGCAACTCGTACAGTGGAACTTACAATCCGGGGTGGAAGAACCACCCAAATTTCTCTTGGAACAATCAAGGGCAGTCACAACAGAAAAACAATGCAACACCGGGATTTCAAGGCCAACAAGCTCTGAATCTAGAAAGCCGAGTGACCGGGTTAGAATTGAAAATGACCGACCTCGAGAGAGCCCTCACACTGTTTGTTTCTTCATCAAATGCTAGATTTCAGTAGGTGGAGGCCACTCTTCGCAATCACACCACCTCCCTAAACAATTTGGAAAATCAAGTAGGGCAAATTCCGAAGACATTGGCAGAAATACCTCAAGGTAGCTTGCCCAGCAAGTGAAGGCAATCACCTTGAGGAGTGGTAAAGAGGTCGAGAGAAATCTCCCTCTAGAGAAGACAAAAAAATCACCCAAAGTCATGAAGGTAGAGGATGAAGCGCCAAAGGAAAAAGATGTGGCACCCACACCGTACAAGCCAACGATTCCCTACCCTTCACGATTGAAGAATGACCAAGACAACGAGCAATACAAGAAATTTCTGGGTATCTTCAAACAATTGCACATTAACATCCCGTTCGCTGAGGCATTGGCCCAAATGCCTAAGTATGCGAAGTTCTTGAAGGACCTCTTGACTAACAAGAGGAAATTGGAGGATAGTGCATCCATGATCCTTGATGCCAATTACACGGCTGTATTGCAAAAGAACATGCCAAGCAAGAGGAAAGATCCCGGGAGTTTCATAATACCATGCAATATTGGCAACTTGGGTGAAGAGATGGCATTGGCCGATTCGGGGGCAGGTATCAACGTCATGCCCTACACATTCTTCCAAAAGCTAGGATTGGGCGAGCCTAGACCAACTCGAATGACACTTCAACTTGCGGATCAATCGGTAAGGCATCCAAGGGGAATTGTGGAAGATGTGTTGGTGAAGGTAGACAAGTACATCTTCTCGGTGGACTTTATTGTACTTGATGTGGACGAGGATGCCGAGGTGCCGCTGATTCTTGGGAGACCGTTCTTGCGCACTTCCAAGGCTTTGATAGACATGGACGGTGGGGAGCTCACACTTAGAGTTGGAGATGATAAGCTCACCTATCGCCTCGCCGAAGCCATGAGACATTCCCTTGATTTTGATGATACTCTTTACTATCTTGATGTTACTGATGAGTGTATTGATGAATATGTGCAGGAAATATTAAACCCGGATCCTTATGAAGGATGGCCTGACTAAGACGTGGAGATAGAAGAAGAAGAAGTACTTGCACTTGGTCCTATCAAGACAGACATCAAGATGGAGAAGGAGCGTACGAAGAAGATGCTTCAGAGGATGAAGAGGTCGAAAAGACGCAACAAGAAGAACCCCAACAAGAAAGGGGATGAACATTCACGGAGTAAGGGTGTTACACCCTTTTGTGGTAACGAATTCGAAAACTCTCCCTCTACTCTACAAAGATTATGTAATGCATGTTTTCAGATTGTAGGGAAGAGGGCAACTTCAATTCATGAACCTCCGTAAGGTAAGACAGGTACGTCAAGCTAAGTGACGTTAAACAAGCGCTTCTTGGGAGGCAACCCAAGGTTTTACAGTTTTTCTAGGACTTAGCTTAGTTTAGGTTGAATAAGAGTCTTAGTTTTGGTGTCATAAAGTTTTAATGCATGTGTTGCGATTTTTATTGTGGATTATTGATGTTTTCGTGTGCCTAATGTTAATTGACGAAGTTTAAGTCGGTTGAGTGTTTCTTCTATGGTCTCTGGTCATGTTTTCATGATTTACATAGGTTCTAAATGTTTTAAAAGAGTTTCTGAATTTTTCTGTAGAGCCTGTAAATTTTTCTAAGTAACCAGAGAAGACACACGGCCGTATAGAATTTCCACATGGCCGTGTGTTACCATTTAGGGCACAGGGGTGTGTCCATGCCCCTATGAACTACCTCAGAAGGGGCACACGGCCGTGTGGGTGCGTGTGGGTGCCCCTGTGAGTCCACAGGGGCGTGTGGGTGCCCCTGTGAGTGCCACTGTGCTAAGGCACACGGCCGTGTGGAAATTCCACACGGCCGTGTGAAACTCTGCAGAGATAAACCTTCTTCCCGAGAATACGCAGGGCCGTGTGTGCGCCCCTGTGGAAGAGCTTGTGAAAGGCACACGGCCGTGTGGATTGCCCACACGGCCGTGTGGGTGTTTCACACGGTCATGTGAGGTAGGTCAGAGAGTGACCAGAGTGCACACAGGGGCGTGTGTTGGCCCCTGTGAACCCTAATTTTAGAGGCACACGGCGGTGTGGAATATCCACACGGCCATGTGAATTCCCAAAACTTAAAAAGTAGCGAGTTTTCATTTGGATTTCACTCGTGCCTCTTGATTCTTCCACTCTAAACTCCTCTCTTACCCTCTCTATTACTTTCCCGACCGTCTCAAAGGATTTTTTGGAATTTTTCCGGCCGATTCTAAGTATTCCTTCATCCACTACGTTAGTAAGGACTTCAAGCACTTTTTCTTTGTCAATTCTTAATTTGATTCGTTCTGTTGGATGATTTCGCTTGTTTTAAATGCTTATTTTGTATGCGAACATGTTTAGAGATGAATGTAGAATGATATTTGTTGTAAATTTTGGATTTTTAACCCACGGCCGTGAGGCTCTGTCCGCCCGATGATCCACACGGGCGTGTGGAATTAACACACGGGCGTGTGGATTTCAGCAGAATGAGTTTTTGAACTGATATTTGAAAATTTTCTTTTGCAACTTTGCAGATATGACTTCTAGGTCTAAGAAATCGGCAGGGAAGCACCCACGGTAGACTAATCCACCTCCAGAAGAGATGGAGTTTGATATACCAGAGCACAGGGAACGGTTCAAGAAACTCTCGGCACTTCGTTTTGGACAGTCGCGCTACCCTGACTTAAGCACATTGAGAGAGATACAGGGGGGCAATGCTATAGCTACTAAGGTTAAGGAGCTATTAGCAGTTGGCAGTTGGGACCGTCTACTGTCTATCAGAGAGCCAGCGATTCGAGAACTCACACTCGAGGTCTAATCGACCTTTGAGTTCGACCGAGGATACGATAGTTTCACACATGGCGAGACGATCCAGTTTCGTGCCCTTGATCGAATCCTCAGCCTGAGTATCACCCAGTTCTCGATTATGATGGCCCTCTACGATCAGGCATTTACTGAGACAGAGGAGTACGTGCTACTGCCCACTGATTACCCAGGGACCTTGACACCTCAGGGGATTTACAGGATATTGTGCGGGGATGGGCAGTATGAGCCGGGGGTTTCGAAGGCGATATTCCTTTCCCGACCAGCGTACAGGTACATTCATGCCATACTGAGCAGGTTAGTGAGCGGCAGAGGGGATAGTACAGGGGTACTGAGCAGACAGGAGCTTCTATACTTATACTCCATGGTGCAGAGCGAGCCACTCCACCTAGGGCATATTCTAGCCGAGTACATGCGCCACCAGGGCTAGTACCCCAGGGTTGGATTCATCATTGCAGGTCCCTACATCACACACCTCATCATAGGCTTGGGACTCAGAGATGGGGTGCGCGGAGCCGAAAAGATTGCTACACCAGCTCCGCTCAGCAGAGATACATTGAGACTGATGGGTATGGTCCGCAGATTAGGGCTAGGAGTCTATACTATGATCATACCCCAGTCAGACTAGGCCGAGTGGTCCCAGGCAGCCTTGGAGCCACCCGCAGCAGAGACAGAGACAAAGGCACCACCCACCACGCCGGAGCCACCTCCGGTGCGCATGTTCTCACCCTCTCAAGCCCAGAATCAACTGGAGAGCCTCGAGAGGGAAGTGGGTGTGCTACAGGCAGAGTAGGCCGAGATTAGGGCTACACAGGCTGCGCAACACTTAGAGACCATGGCACGGCTTGACACTATACAGAGACTCCTAGAGCAGGCCGTGTCAGCACCATTCCTGGTCCGTCCCCGAGCTTCTACACCTCCACCACCATCTCCTCCAGCAGTAGCAGATCCACTTGCACCCTTAGAGCCTCCAGCAGCACCAGAGGCTACTATTCAGGACACCGACGCGGAGGCATCGTACTTTCTATTTTTGATTTTCTGTTGCACTTTTATTTTCTATTTCTATTGGACTTTTAGTACCCAGAAAGGACTCTCCTTTTGGGTTTGCTTTTATTTTCCGTCTATTTTTATTTTGTCTCGAGTTGTATTTCATTTTCATATATTTATATACTCGAGCTTTGTTTTGGTTTTTCTTGAGCTATACTGAACCCTTGTATATGTGTGCGCAGATGGTCTTGGATGTAATGATTTTGAGGAACAGTCATTGGCACGGTCATGGGACCATGTGTGCTCCACAAACCATTGAGACTCAACTCTCAATGATCTAGCTCCATCAAACGCAACACTTGGAGTTTAGGGGAGTAATGTTTCAATTACCCACTTCCACATTAATTGTTTTTATTTGTTACTTATTATTGTGCTTGCATGCGTACATTGGGGACAATGTACATCTTAAGTGTGGGGGAGAGTTCACATTGCACACACCTTTACTTGTGCGTTCAATTGCTCTTGCTCATGTAGCCTATGGCGGTTCACCTTAGTTGCAACGGTTGTATTCTTAGAGTTTAGGAGAATTTTTAACATTGTATCCTATTATGCTCTAGTTTCTACTTGAATTTTTAGGGAATTTTTGCTCGATTATCTTATCTTGCACAACTTACTCTTGGAATCTTTTGGAAACTCAATCTTGAAGTTTTTATGGACAAGTTTATCATCATTCTTAGTTTTACTTCGGAAAATGCATATATAAAAAAATATATGAAAAAGATGGAAAAAATGAAAAAAAAATATGAAAAAAAAGAGAAAAATATGAGTTTGTGAATAGTTGCTTTCTTTTATGTATGCATTTGGGGTGGAAAGAGCTACCACTCATGAAGTATGAAGCTACTCTCATAAGTAGTGTAGTATTTTGGATTCGGGAGCATTTCGGCAAGTACTGTAGCAGCACTGTAGTTTGTTACTGTAGCAAAACACTATAGCAAGCTACTGATCAATTTCTGCCGAAAATTAGGGTTTCAGAGAATTCACACGGCGTGTGGAAATTCCACATTGCCGTGTGAAGCCCCCGATAAGTCTAATTTTAAAGCCGCGATTCAACATTATAAAAGGGGATTTTGGAGACCTTTTAGGATATCTTTTGACCTATCCTTCTCCTCAACTTGGGGAGTGCGGCTAGGGTTTTGGAAAGGATTTCGTGGAGGTTTAGCGCGCGTCATCGGCATCATCACCGACTTTCGACGGCAGCACAAGACCACGGCCACATCATATACAAGGGGGTTTTCATCAATGTCTTTGATTTGTACTTTCTTTTCTATTTTGATGAACATGTTTAGTTCCATCAGGAGCTAAACCCCTTGAGAGTATTCGGAGTTGTAAACTCTAGGGTTTTATGTTTCTTTGACATTGTTATTATGCTTTTCCATGATTGATGAATAAAAATTGAGTTTCAATCTTAATTTCATCTTGTTAATGTTTTCCCTTAGATGTGACACTAGGGTTGAGAACAATTTAGGTTACCCCTTAGAGGTGTGACAACTCTTTGAGGGTTAGACTACTTAAGATTGAAGAGGGTTGAGAGGGAGAGTTGTGAGCTAGCGAAGTACCCTTTTCCCTTCCGACGTGGTTTCTCCCTACCTCCGTTTCCTTGATTTCACAGCGGTCGAAATAGAGTGAAATGCTAGGCAGATAAACTCCCCTTGGGCTTAGTTACACAAGTAATAGAGTGAAGGGTTGAAGTGAATCCTACGCGCTGGGGCTTAATCTAGACTAGGGTTCTTCCACCTGGACCAAAGGGTTAGAACTACACATAGGAACAGGTTTTACCACTAGGAATCCCTAGAGCTTAAAGCAATCCCACGTAGTGTGAGGTTTAGGTAGATATACTGCCCTGGGGCTTTGTCATGTGAACGACAGAGTGAAGAGTGACGTGAATCCTAATACCGGGGTATAATGATGGGGTTAGTCACGGTTGTCCTTAGGTTTGGGACCGTGAGTCTAAGGACTTCCTCGACTCAATAAATAATAATAAGAAAGTATAATAGCATAGTCTTGCACTAGAAGCATAGATCCTAGAGGTAGCTTGTCCGGATACCCTATTTCATTCATTGCTAGTCCTCTCTATTCTCTTTTACTTGCACTTTCTGATCTTCCATCTTTCTATTTAATTTCTTGTCTTTTATTCTGTTTGCTTCTACATTCACTCATTGATCCAGATATTGCTTTTCCATACACCGCATAGCTTAATTAGTGAAATCTTGTATTCTAAATCCCTATTCCCTGTGGATTCGACTACCCTCTCACCAGGGTAAATTTTATTACTTTGACAAACCCGTGCACTTACGGGATACACGCAAGGGGTCGTGTCACATCTCTTCACCCAAGTTACCAATGTTGCATGGTATTATCAAACTCCCGGGATCTTTTATCTTGCTTGGCATATTCTTTTGCAATACGGCCGAGCAATTGGCATCAAGGATCACAGATGCACTCTCCTCCAATTTCCTCTTGTTTGTCAAGAGGTCCTTCAAGAACTTCGCGTACTTGGGCATTTGGGCCAATGCTTCCTGACAGGCGGCCCGAAAGTGCACGGGTTTGTCGAAGTAATAAAAGTTACCCCGGTGAGAGGGTAGTCGAATCCACAGGGAATAGGGAGTTAGAATACTAGATTTCACTATTAAAACTATGCGAAGTACGGAAAAGTGATCAATTGATTCGATGAGTGAATTATGGAAACAATTATACTAAAAGACGAGAAATTAAATAGAAAGATGGAAGATGAGAAAGTGCAAGTAAAAGAGAATAGAGAGGATTTAACAATGAATGAAGCGGGGTATCCGGACAAGCTACCTCTAGGATCTATGCTTCTAGTGCAAGACTATGCTATTTTACTCTCCTATTAATGCCAATTGAATCGAGGAAATCCTCAGACTCACGGTCCCAAACCTAAGGACAACCGTGACTAACCCCAACATTATGCCCCGGTATTAGGATTCACATCGACCCTTCACTCTATCTCTCGCACGATTAAGCCCCAGGGGAGTACATCTACCTAAACCTCACACTGCGTGGAATTGCATTAAGTTCTAGGGACTCCTAGTGATAAAACATGTTTCTATGTGTAGTTCTAACCCTTTGGTCCAGGAGGAAGAACCCTAGTCTCGATTAAGCTCTAGTGCGTAAGATTCACTTCAACCCTTCACTCTATTACTCGCGTAACTAAGCCCCAGGGGAGTATATCTACCTAGCACTTCACTCTATCTCGACCGCTAATAAATCAAGGAAACGGAGGTAGGGAGAAATCACACAGGAAGGGAAAGGGGTACATCGCTACCTCACAACTCTCCCTCTCAACCCTCTTCAATCTTAAAGAGTCTAATCCTATAGGAGTTGTCACACCTCCCAAGGAAAACTTATATTGTTCTCAACCTTAGTGTCACATCTAAGGGAAAATAATAGCAAGATAAAATCAAGATTCAAACTCAATTCTTATTCATCAATAATGGAAAAGCATTATAAAAATGTCAAAGAAACATAATAACCATAGAGTTTACAAGTGCGAATACCCACAAGGGGTTTAGCTCCTTATGGAGCTATACATGTTCATCAAAGTATATAAGAAAGCACAAAATAAAGACATCGATGAAAACCCCCTTGCGTATGGTGTGGCCGTGAACTTGTGCGGTCGCCGGACGTCGGTGACGATGTCGAAGACGCGCTCTAAACCTCCACGAAGTCCTCTCCAAAACCCAAGCCGCACTCCAGAAGTTTGGGAGAAAGATAGGTCAAAAGATATCTCAAAAAGTCTCCAAATCCGGCTTTTATAATGTTGAGTCACGGCTTTAAAATTGCTGAAATCAGGATTTCACACGGTCGTGTGGAATTTCCACATGCCCGTGTGAAATTTCTGGAATGCTGAATTTCGGCCGACAGCGAACAGTAACTTACTACAGTGTTCTCGCTTCAGTAATTTACTACAGTGCTGCTACAGTACCAGTGCCGAAACGCTGCCGAATTCATCGTTCTTCATCGAGGCCGTTGAATTGGGCACACAATCAATGGTAGATCGTGCCGATTACTTCGAGTCTCCTTTGGCCGTTGAATTCGTCGTTGCTTCGATTGCTTCGAGTCTCCTAATCATCTAGACTTATTGTGAATGTGACTGCCTTTGTGCCCCTCCAAAGGAGGTTGGCACACACTCACAAGCCTATGCTCATGCCTCGTTCCTTGCTTAGTCAAAAAATCTTCCCAACAATGGCAAACACGATCTAACTTCGTTCCTTTCCTTCATTTTATCTTCACAACCCTACAATGCACAAAAGTAAATAATTGCACATTTTTTAGTGATGAAATTTGATTAAATCAATGCTCATTGCAAGATAATAACACTTCGTATTACTATAACATGAGCACTTATAACTTCCGTGAATGGTATGTTGATGTGTAACTGCTTGAAAATTCCTAGAAATTTCTTGTATTGTTTGTTCTCTTGGTCATTCTTCAATCATGAAGGATAGGGAATCCTCAGCTTGTAGGGTAGGGATGCCACATCTTTTTCCTTTGTCGTTCCTTTCCCTATCTCCACGATCTCGGGTGTCTCTTGTGTCTTCTCTAGAGGGAGATTTCTCTCGACCTCCTTTCCACTCCTCAAGGTAATTGCCTTCAATTGCTCTCTCAGATTGGTCTCTGTATTACTAGGCAAACTACCTTGAGGTCTTTCCACCAAAGTCTTCGCAATTTGCCCCAGTTGATTTTCCAAATTGTGTAGGGAGACGCTGTGATTGCGAAGTGTAGCTTCCACCGATTGGAATCTAGCATCCGTCAAAGCAATAAACCTTGTGAGGACTTTCTCAAGGTCGGTCATCTTTCCCTCTAGCCCGGTCACTCGGCCTTCTAAGTTCGGTGCTTGTTGACCTTGAAATCCCGCTGGTGTGTTGTTCTTTTGTTGTGACCGCCCTTGGTTGCTCCATAAGAAATTTGGGTGGTTCTTCCACCCCAGGTTGTAAGTACCACTACACGAGTTGCCTTGGCCTTGTCCTCTATAAGCATTGCCTACAAAATTAGCCTATTCCACCATACTAGTGCCTCCAATAGAAATCAGACAATCACTCGAAGCGTGACCTCACCCATAACCTTTACAAGTAGTAATGGTCGCAACTCTTGGTGAAGTTAGAACATCCAACTTCTTACTCAGTGATTCCACCTGTGGCGCCAATGATGTAACTACATCAACCTCATGAATTCCGGCCACCATCTTTCGGTCCCTTGTGTTCCATTGATAGCTATTCATAGCCATCTCTTCAATAAGGTGCCGGGCTTCAACTGGAGTCTTGCTTCCTAGAGTTTCTCCTGCCGCTGTGTCTAAGAGTTGCTTGGTACTTGGATTCAACCCGTTGTAAAAGGTATGAATGATCATCCACTCGGGGAATCCATGCAGCGGACACTTTCGAAGGAGCTCCTTGAACCTATCCCATGTCTTGAATAAAGACTCCAATTCCATTTGCATGAAGGATGAGATCTCATTCTGGAGCCTTGCTGATTTTCCCGGAGGGAAATACCTAGCCAAGAACGCCTTGGCCATCTCCTCCCAAGTAGTGATAGATGCTCTCGGTAATGAATGTAACCAATGTCTTGCTTTTCCCTTCAATGAAAATGGGAAGGCTCTCAACCGAATTGCGTCGTCCCTTACTCCATTAATCTTTAACATGTCGACACTTCAAGGAAGTTCTCTTGACGGTTGTTGGGATCTTCATCGGCCAACCCATTAAATTGTACGGATTATTGTAACATTTGAATGAACGATGGCTTCAACTAAAAGTTATTCGTGGTAATTGGGGTCTCACAATGCTTGATTGGGTCCCCATCACCGCGGGTCTAGCAAAATTGGACAACGTCCTCTGTTGTTCATTCTGTTCTGCCATTGCTTCTGACCCTTCTGAACCTATACAGGCCTGCTTGGACTGCTCTTCCGCAGGTTCTTTCCCTTTACGATGCGTTCTTCTACCAATATCCGGGTCTCCTTCAACAAGAATCCAAGGGTTCAGGTGGGTCATAACCTGAAGCCAAAACGAAGAAAAGAAAAATAAGAACAATGATAGATAAAGAAAGTGAGAAATAGAAAATGAAGTGAATAACTAAAGTAGTAAAAACAAGTATAAATATATGCCTACTCCTCAGCAGCGGCGCCAAAAACTTAACACGACCCCTTGCGTATATCCCACATGTGCACGGGCTTGTCGAAGTAATAAAATTACCCTAGTGAGTGGGTAGTCGAATCCATAGGGAATAGAGATTTAAAACACAAGATTTCGCTATTTAGTTGTGCGGTGTACGAAAAGTGATAATAAAATTGATGAGTGAATTATGGAAGCAATTAGAATAAAAGGCAAGAAATTAAATAGAGAGATGGAAGACAAGAAAGTGCAAGTAGAAGTGAAAAGAGAAAGACTAGTAATGGATGAAATAGGGTATCCGGACAAGCTACCGCTAGGACTTATGCTTCTAGTGCAAGACTATGCTATTACACTTTCCTATTGATGTTAATTGAGTCGAGGATATCCTTAAACTCACGGTCCCAAACCTAAGGTCAGCCGTGACTAACCCCAACATTATGCCCCTGCATTAGGATTCACGTCAACCCTTCACTCTGTCGCTCACGCAACTAAGCCCCAGGGGAGTATATCTACCTAAGCCTAACACTAAGTGGGATTGCTTTAAGCTCTAGGGATTCGTAGTGATAAAACCTGTTCCTACGTGTAATTCTAATCCTTTGGTCCAGGTGGAAGAACCCTAGTCTAGATTAAGCCCCAGTGCTTAGGATTCACGTGATCCCTTCACTTTGTTGCTTGCGCAACTAAGCCCCAGGGGAGTTTATCTACTTAGCACTTCACTCTATCTCGACCGCTAAGAAATCAAGGAAACCGGAGGTAGGGAGAAATCACACTGGATGGGAAAGGGGACGCTTTGCTACCTCACGACTCACCCTCTCAACCCTCTTCAATCTTAAGTAGTCTAATCCTATATGAGTTGTCACACATCCAAAGGATAACCTAGATTGTTCTCAACCCTAGTGTCATGGCTAAGAGAAAATAATTACAAAAGATAATTAAAATTGAAACTTAAATTTATTCATCAATAATGGAAAAAACATAATAGCAATGTCATAGAAACGCTCCCGAATTCGTCGTTTTTCATCGAGGCCGTTGAATTCGGCACACAATCAACGATAGATCGTGCTGATTGCTTCGAGTCTCCTAATTAGTAAAGTCTTCATTGTTAGCATGAGCTAGACTTATTGTGAATGTGACTGCCTTTGTGCCCCTCCAAAGGAGGTTGGCACACACTCACAAGTCTATGATCATGCCTCATTCCTTGCTTAGTCCAAAAATCTTCCCAACAATGGCAAACACGATCTAACTTCGTTCCTTTCCTTCATTTTATCTTCACAACTCTACAATGCACAAAAGTAAACAATTGCACACTTTTTGGTGATGAAATCTGATTAAATCAATGCTCATTGCAATATAATAACACTTCGCATTATTATAACACGAGCACTTATGAAATCCCCCCACACTTAAGCTTTTGCTTGTCCTCAAGCAAAAATAGAACGTGGAAGTACTTAGGAAGAACAATTGAAAGTGCTCGGCCTTAGGTTCACCAAAAATATGCAAAAGAAGCATTCTACAAGTAAGGGGAAATCAAAACAATGCATAATGTTATCATTGCTCTAGCTAAAAACTCGAATCAAAAAGGATAAAAACTCAAAAATGTGTTAGTGTGTGCGATTTCACTCAAGAGAACCAACGAGACACATACAATCAAGATTGGAGGAATCCCCCAAACATGCCCTGGGGTCAAGGCCAAGCTCAACAGAGGCCCCCTCCACCTCAAGCAAGCCATTACCAAGCACCGCCGCAACAAGAAAGGAAGTATACCACAGAGGATGTTTTGGCTAAATTCATGATTAATACCAAAACACGGTTTCAAGGTGTCGAGAAAAGATTGGATGAGTTCGGTACTGTGTTGAGGAACGTTCAAGCATCCATGCAATCCCTTGAGAACCAAGTGGGACAGCTTGCTCGAGCACATTCTGATCGTCCTTCAGGTAGCTTGCCAAGCAACACAGAAAGCAACCCGAGGGAACACTTGAAAGCTGTTACACTGAGGAGTGGAAAGCAATTGGAAGCAAGGGCCGAGACGAGTCCAAGTGCTTCTAATGATAGGGTAACCGATCGGGAAGACCCTCATTTGAACAAGAACGAATGCAAGGACAATAAAAGGGAATGTAGTGATGATGTCCAAAAGTCCCCGGTCTCAAAGGTGAATGAGTACAAGCCCGTAGTGCCTTACCTGACAAGATTGAAACAAGACAAGGAGGATGCTCGATTTAAAAAGTTTTTGAACATATTCAAGCAACTCCACATTAATATTCCATTGGTTGAGGCCCTTTCACAAATGCCCAAGTATGCCAAGTTCATGAAGGACCTCATCATGAACAAAAGAAAACTAGAAGATGTGGACTCAATGACACTATTGGGAAATTGCTCCGCTTTAATTCAAAAGAAGTTGCCCAAGAAACTCAATGATCCCGGCAGTTTCATCATCCCTTGTGTACTTGGTGAAGGAATACAAGAGAATGCTTTAGCCGACTCGGGTGCGAGCATTAATGTGATGCCGTACAAGTTGTTCTTGAAACTAGGATTGGAAGATTTAAGGCCCACAAGAATGACCCTACAACTAGCCGACCGTTATATGCGGAGACCAAGGGGTGTTGTTGAAGATGTCCTTGTAAGGGTTGACAAACTCATCATCCCCGTGGATTTTGTGATTCTAGATGTGGATGATGATGTTGAGGTCCCCATCATTCTCGGTCGCCCGTTCCTAAACACTTCGGGTGCATTGATTGATGTCAAGGGTGGAAAGATGACATTAAGAGTTGGTGATGAACAAGTGGTCTTTACTCTTCCCGATGCAATGCGGCACACACTCGACCATGATGATAGTCTATATTTCATGGATAAAACTGATGCAATTATTTCTGATTGTGTGCAGGAAGTTCTAGCATTGAATCCATTGGATGAGATTTTGGGGGAGTTAGATGATGATGAGATTGAAATTATGATGCCACACCTATTCCAATGCAACAAGTTGCACAAGTGATGGTTCGACCTCCACCACATGACCAAGAAAAGAAAACTTTGAAAAAGATGTGGATGAAGACAAAGAAAAAGCCTACGAAAGATGTGAAGGTTGTATCATCGCCGCCGGTCGATGTAGATGACATACTCATGGAAAATCAAAGGAAGTTCAAGATCTTTTCATGCCTCTCCATGAACTTTTTGGGTAACAATGCATCATCAAAGGTCGGAGGTAAATTTCCTCCTTTTGTCCCACCATGATTGTTGAGGTAAAACACGTCAAGCTAACGACGTTAACCAAGTACTTCTTGGGAGGCAACCCAAGTTTAAATTCTTTGCAATTCCATTTTCTTGTAGTTTGAATGCATGCCTTGTTTCTTTTCCGTATTCTCGAGTTGTGTTAGAATGTTAGTTGTCTAAGTCTTCTTTTTGTTGTAGTCATCCTTTCATTAATTTTAGTTTCATTATTCATGTATGCTTGTGTGTTGTTGTGAGTTGTCTAATGATTAGATTTCATGAGATTCATGTTTTGACTGCTTTCATGCTTTGTTCGGCTTTATTTTGAGTGTTTTTAAGTTTTAGAGGAGTGTTCTTCAATGATAAATTGAGTTGAGAGCCTTGTTATACCCATGTTTGAGCCTTTAAGCAAGGGAAAGAGTCCTTGTGGGCAAGCTCACGGCCGTGAGCTTGCCCGCAAGCCAAACAGAGGCTACTCAAGGGCTAGCTCACGGCTGTGAGCTCAGCCCGTGAGCAAACCCGAGAGGGCTCACGGCCAAGCTCACGGCCATGAGCTTGGCCGTGAGCCAAACCGAGAGGGCTCACGGGTGAGCTCACGCCCGTGAGCTCACCCGTGAAGCCTCTCGGCCCTTAGTTTTTAAGACTCCATTTTGGGTCTTCTTGCTATTCATCATCTTCTTCACTTAACACCTCACTTCCCTCTCATTTCTCCTCCATTTTATTCTATTTTTCTTTCTTTAAAACACTCTCACTCTCCTATAAAAACATTTGGTGCCTAAGATTTGAAGAAAAACCACTCTTTTGGCCGGATTCAACCCAAGGTTCACTCCATAAACCCTAGGTTTTGAGGTGAGTTTGTTTTTTCATGAACTTGGTATTTCCATGGTTGTTTGGGCTGATTTTCTCATGGTTTATTCTCTCCTTGGCTACTAAAATCTTGTATTAATGTTTTGGAATGGTTGTATGTTGAGATCATCAAGTTTTCAAACAAGGTTCTTGGAAAAAAAAAAATTTCGGAATTACTGTAGCACTGAGAAATTTTCATGATTCCTTCATTTTTTTCAAGACTATTTTGTTTGTAACTTGTCTAATTGAGCTTCCATTAACCTTGTAGGATGAGGACTAAGAAGGTTGCCTACAAGAGAGCCCGGAATAACCCTCCTCCGCCTCCCGAGCAACCTAAGTTTAAGAAAGAAGAGCACAAGAATCGATTTGCGCTCCTTTCGCGCAAGAATTTTGGGATGATCAAGAAGGTTGATTGGGATGTTCTAAAAACCCTGGGTTTGGATGAAACAATCTTGGAGCTCATCACACACGACGGTTGGGATAAGTTATTCTCCATTGACGAACCCACATACAAGGAATTAACTCTTGAAGTGTTGAGCACTTTTGAAATCTATAACTTCAATCCCTTCTCTCGCCAACCGGGTTACGTGTCATTTCGTGCCTTCAGGAAGAGCCACAGAATCACTCAAGCTCAATTGGGTATTTACATGGGATTCTACACAGAAGCATTCACCCAAAGGCCGGAATTCAAGAATTTAGGCAGGGATTTCCCTTATCCTGTGACTAGTGCCACCTATTGGAACACCATTGCTAATCGGTCACGTACCAAGAAGGCCTCCAAGTTGAAAGACCCAGCCCACAGATACATTCACGCCCTACTGGCTCGGAGCATTGAGGGTCGATTGGATTCCACCGGGGTGGTATCACGCACGGTCTTACTGATGTTGTATAGTATTATACAGCGGTGCCCCCTTCACATGGGTCATTTGGTCGCCGATGTTTTTGCCCACCAAGGCAAGTTTGTCCGCCTGGGATCCATTTACGCCGGACCCTACATCACACGCATGATCAAAGGTATGGATCTTCTTGAGGGAACCCAAGGCATGACAGTTGTGGGTGCAGTCGTCCCACTCAGTTTGCAGACATTGGTATGCATTGGTATTGTTGAGCGTCGGGGCAGCACACACAGGGTAGTGCGACGCCAGTCTGACCCCGGCCCATCTCATGACACCGAGTCTGAGTCTCGATCCGAGTCCGAGAATGACGATGATGCTGCACCCAGGGCACCTCGGTATTCGCGGGAGGAGAGATTTGACACTTTCCGTCCAAAGGTCTGCGAGCAATTGCAGATGCTGACTGCCTCAGAGTCTGAGTCTCGATCCGACATTTTAGCATTTTTGCGCAGCTCGTCATCGTCAGTCGCCACCACCTCGGCGGCCACCACCTGTGTAGCACCGTCATTTCCTTCAGGCCCTTAGACTCACGCTGCATGCTTGCCGTGTTACTTTGTTGTTTTTATTCCTGTTTTCGATGCATTTTCTTTTACTCCATTTCCTTGTACTTACCATGTTGTCCCACCCTGTTCTACTGACTCATGTACATTGGGGACACTGTACAGCTTTAGGTGTGGGGATGGATTTTTGGAGTACTTTTATTCTGTGCATTCTTTAATGACCTATGATAGCCATGATTTACATGTTTAGAACTTCCTGGCTCGGTAGAATGATAATTGTGAGCTGTAGATTTACATGTGCTTGAATGTAGTTCTATTTCACCTTTAGTGCTCCCTGATAAGTGCTTGTGTTATAGTATCGCGAAGTGCTATTATCTTATATTAAGCATACCTTTTATCAGGTTTTATCACTAAATGTGTGCATTTGTGTTCTCTTGTGCATTGAAGGTATTGTGGAGCCTAATTGGAGAAAAAGAATGAAATTAGGTCGCGTTCGCCAATGTTGGGATATTCTCGGACCAAGCAAGGAACGAAGCATGTATTTGGACTTGTGGATGTGTGCCAACCTCTTTTGGAGGGGCACAAAGGCAGTCACATTCACAACAAGTCCAATCCGTGTTACTTAGGAGAATCTCGCGAAAGAAGAAGACTTGAAGCAATCGGCGCGACCTACCGTTGCTTGTGTGCCCAAGTAATGGCCTCGATGAAGAACAATGGACCCGGGAGGCATTTCGGCAAGTTACCAAGCCTGTTCAGCTGAAGATTAGTGTTCCAGAGAAGTCACACGGGCGTGTGGAAATTCCACACGGCCGTGTGAGCCATTTTCCAGCCAGACAGAGAAGTCACACGGGCGTGTGGAAATTCCACACGGCCGTGTGTTTTGCGATTTCAGCCATCCAGTGAAGACACACGGGCGTGTGGAAATTCCACACGGCCGTGTGAAATTAATTTTTCAGCCGAGACAGAATCTTCACACGGGCGTGTGGAAATTCCACACGGCCGTGTGAAGCCCCCGATAAGTCCAATTTTAAAGCCGCGATTCAACAATATAAAAGGGGATTTTTGCAACCTTTTAGGGATCTTTTGACCTATCTTTTCCCCAACTTTCTGGAGCACGGCTAGGGTTTCGGAGAGGGTTTCGTGGAGGTTCTAGCGCGTCGTCGGCATCGATTTGGAGGTTCGACGTTTGCACAAGACCACGGCCACACTAATTCGAGGGGGTTTTTCATTGATGTCTATGTTTTATGCTTTATTTCTCACGTTGATGAACATGTATAGCTCTATGAGGAGCTAAACCTGTCGTGGGGTATTCGGACTTGTAAACTTTAGGGTTTCTTATGTTTCTTTGACATTGATTATTATGCTTTCCATCGTTGATGAATAAAATTGAGTTTTTAATCTTGATTATCCTTTCATATTGTTTTCCCTTAAACGTGACATTAGGGTTGAGAGCAATCTAGGCTTTCCTTTGGAGGTGTGACAACTCCTATAGGATTAGACTACTCAAGATTAAAGAGGGTTGAGAGGGAGAGTTGTGAGGTAGCAATGTACCCCTTTCCCCTTCGATGTGATTTCTCCCTACCTCCGATTCCTTGATTTAATAGCGGTCGAAATAGAGTGAAGCAATAGGTAGATAAACTCCCCTAGGGCTTAGTTACGCAAGTAATAGAGTGGAGGGTTGTAGTGAATCCTATTTGCTGGGGCTCAATCTAGACTAGGGTTCTTCCACCTGGACCAAAGGGTTAGAATTACGTATAGGAACAGGTTTAATCACTAGGAATCCCTAGAGCATAATGCAACTCCACATAGTGTGAGGTTTAGGCAGATGGACTCCCCTGGGGTTTAGTCATCTAGGTGACAGAGTGAAGGGTGTTGTGAATCCTAACACCGGGCATAGTGTTGGAGTTAGTCACGGTTGTCCTTAGGTTTGGGACCGTGAGTCTTAGGATATCCTCGACTCAATTGACATCAATAGGAGAGTATAATATCATAGTCTTGCACTTGAAACATAGACCCTAGAGGTAGCTTGTCCGGATACCCCCTTTTACTCATTGTTAGTCCTTCTCGATTTTCCTACTTGCACTTCTTTCTTCCATCTCTCTACTTAGTTTATTGCTTTGCATTATTTTCACTCATCAATCTTATTATCGTTCTCCGTATTCTGCATAGCTTAATTAGTGAAACCTTATATTCTATCTCCCTATTCCCTGTGGATTCGACTACCTTCTCACCAAGGTAAATTTATTACTTCGACAAACCCGTGCACTTGCGGGATACACGCAAGGGGTCGTGTCAAGTTTTTGGCGCCGTTGCCGGGGAATAGGCGTTTTAGATATTTGTTTTTCACTATTCTAGCTATTCACTTCACATTCTATTTCATATTTTCTTTACCTATCATTGTTCTTATTTTTCTTTTCTTTGTTTTCGGCTCCAGGTTATGACCCGTGGGAACACTTCAATACTTGTTGAAGGAGACCCAGACATTGGAAGAAGAACACATCATAAAGGGAAAGAACCTGCACAAGAAGCATCAAATTAAGCCGATATTGAGACAGAAGGGTCAGAGACAATGGCAGAACAGAACGAGCAGCAGCGAACGTTGTCCGATTTTGCTAGACCCGCAGTTATGGGGACCCAATCAAGCATCGTGAGGCCCCCAATTACAGCAATGAATTTCGAATTGAAGCCATCGTTCATTCAGATGTTGCAATAGTCCGCACAGTTTAATGGGTTAGCCGATGAAGACCCTAATAGTCACATAGAAAATTTCTTGGAAGTGTGTGACATGTTGAAGATAAATGGAGTGACGGACGATGTAATTCGATTGAGAGCCTTCCCATTTTCATTGAAAGGAAAAGCAAGGCATTGGTTGCACTCATTACCTAGAGCCTCCATTACTACGTGGGAGGAAATGGCCGAGGCATTCTTGGCTAGATACTTTCCACCGGGGAAATTTGCAAGACTCCGGAATGAGATATCTTCCTTTGTACAGATGGAATTGGAGTCTCTATTCGAGACATGGGACAGGTTCAAAGAGCTCCTTCGCAAATGTCCGCAACATGGATTTCCCGAGTGGATGATTATTCACACATTTTACAACGGGTTGAATCCGAGTACAAAGCAACTCTTAGATGCGGCGGCCGGAGGGACTCTTGGAAGCAAGACTCCCGGTGAAGCTCGGCACCTTGTAGAGGAGATGGCTATGAATAGCTATCAATGGAACTCAAGGGATAGGAAAAAGGTTGCCGGAATTCATGAGGTTGATGCGGTTACATCGTTGGCAGCACAAGTGGAATCGTTAAGTAAGAAGCTAGATGCTCTAGCTTCGCCAAGAGTTGCGGCCATCACTACTTGTAACGGTTGTGGGGGAGGACATGCTTCAAGCGATTGTCCTATTGCTATTGGAGGCACTAGTGCGGTAGAGCAGGCCGATTTTGTGGGGAATTCATATCGAGGACAAGGCCAAGGCAACCCGTATAGTGGTACATACAATCCGGGATGGAAGAACCATCCGAACTTCTCTTGGAGCAATCAAGGACAGTCACAACAGAACAAAAATAGTGCACCACCGGGATTTCAAAGTCAACAAGCTCCGAATTTAGAAAGCCGAGTGACCAGGTTGGAGGGAAAGATGACTGACCTAGAGAGAGCCCTCACACGGTTCGTTTCTTCTTCGGACGCAAGGTTCCAATCGGTGGAAGCTACTCTTCGTAATCACACCGCCTCCCTACACAACTTGGAGAACCAAGTAGGGCAAATTGCGAAGACTTTGGCGGAGAGACCTCAAGGTAGTTTGCCTAGCAATACGGAGACCAACCCAAGAGAACAACTAAAGGCAATTACCTTGAGAAGTGGTAAGGAGGTTGAGGGACATCTCCCTCTTGAGAAGACTAAGGACTCACCCGAAGTCGTGGAAATAGAGGATGGAGCGCCAAAGGAGAAAGAGGTGGCACCCCCACCTTACAAGCCGCGAATTCCCTATCCTTCACGATTGAAGAATGACCAAGACAATGAGCAATACAAGAAATTTCTGGGTGTCTTCAAGCAATTGCACATCAACATTCCATTCGCGGAAGCATTAGCCCAAATGCCCAAGTACGCGAAGTTCTTAAAAGACCTCTTGACCAATAAGAGGAAGTTAGAGGAAAGTGCATCCGTCATCCTCGATGCAAACTGTTCGGCAGTGCTACAGAAGAATTTGCCAAGCAAGAGGAAGGACCCCGGAAGTTTTATCATACCGTGCAATATTGGTGATATGGGTGAGGAGATGGCACTAGCCGACTCGGGGGCAAGCATCAATGTCATGCCCTACACGTTCTTCCAAAAGCTAGGCTTGGGCGAGCCTAGACCTACCCGGATGACACTTCAGCTTGCGGATAGATCGGTGAGGCATCCGAGGGGTATTGTTGAAGATGTGTTGGTGAAAGTGGATAAGTACATTTTCCCGGTCGACTTTGTAGTGCTCGATGTAGACGAGGATGTCGAGGTGCCGCTGATCCTTGGGAGGCCATTCTTGCGCACTTCCAAAGCTTTGATAGACATGGACGGTGGAGAGCTCACACTTAGGGTTGGGGACGACAAGCTCACTTACCGCCTCGCCGAAGCCATGCGACATTCTCTTGATTTTGATGATGCTCTATATTATCTTGATGTCACTGATGATTGCATTGATGAATATATGCAGGATATGTTTGACCCGGATCCATATGAAGGGTGGCCAGATCAAGACATGGAGACTGAAGAGGAAGAAGTGCTCGCGCTTGTTTCAGTTGAAACAGACATCAAGAAGGAGAAGGAGCTTAGAAAGAAAGTCCTTCGGAGATTGAAGAGGTCGAGACGTCGCCACAAAAAGAACCCCAACAAGAAAGGGGATGAGCATTCACGAAGTAAGGGTGTTTCACCCATGTGTGGTAACAAACTCGATAATTCTCCCTCTACCTTGCAACGATTATGCAATGCTTGCTTTCAAATTATAGGGAAGAGGGCAAATTCCACTCATGAACCTCCGTAAGGTAAGACAGGTACGTCAAGCTAAGTGACGTTAAACAAGCCCTTCTTGGGAGGCAACCCAAGCGTTTTGTAGTTTTTCTAGGACCTAGTTTAGTTTTAGGGTTGAATAAAAGTCTTAGCAATGGTGTCCAAATTTTCATGTGCATATGCTGAGTTTTCGTGTGGATTTTCGATTATTTACGTGTGCCTTAATGTTAATTGACGAAGTTTGAGTCGGTTGAGTGTGTTTTCGATAGTCTCTGGTCGTGTTTTTATGGTTTATACAGGCTCTAAGTGTTTTAAAAGAGTTTCTGAATTTTTCTGAGAGTCTGTAAAATTTTCTAAGTAAACCAGAGAAAACACACGGCCGTGTGGAATTAACACACGGCCGTGTGTTACCAATTGGAGCTCAACCAGAGAAGACACAGGGGCGTGACTTTGCCCCTGTGAAAAATTTCAGAAGGGGCACACGGCCGTGTGGAATTAACACACGGCCGTGTGACATTTCGCAGAACTTCAACTCTTTTCCAGAGAGTCCACAGGGGCGTGTGGATGCCCCTGTGAGTGCCACTGTGCTAAGGCACACGGCCGTGTGGGATTACCACACGGCCGTGTGAAAATTCTGCAGGAATTCCCTTTCATCCCGAGAAACCACAGGGGCGTGTGTGAGCCCCTGTGGGAGAGCTTGTCAAGGCACACGGCCGTGTGGATTATTCACACGGCCGTGTGAAATACTTAGCGTTTCTCGGGCAAGTCAGAGAGACCACAGGGGCGTGTGTTGGCCCATGTGGCCGGCCTTGTGTCTTGGCCAAGTTGGGCACACGGCCGTGTGGAATTAACACACGGCCGTGTGAAAATTTTCAGAGACCTTCTGTATTTTCCCGTGAATCGATAGGCCCGTGTGGGTGGCCCTGTGTAGACCCCTGTGGAGGCACACGGCTGTGTGGAATTAACACACGGCCGTGTGAGGTAGTTCAGAGAATGATCAGAGTGCGCACAGGGACGTGTGTTAGCCCCTGTGAACCCTAATTTCTGAGGCACACGGCCGTGTGGTTACTTCACACGGCCGTGTGAATTTCCAGAACTTCAAAAGCCGCGCGTTTTTCTTATAGAAATCACTTGTGCCTCTTCCTTCTCCACTCTAAACTTCTCTCCTACCCTCTCTATCACTTCCCCGACTTTCTCTGAGGTTTTTGAAGGATTTTGTTCGAGTTTTCCGGCCGTATTACTTTGTTTTTCATCTCCACCGCCGGTGAGACCTTCAATACCTTTTTCTTCGTCAATTCTTGATTCAATTCGTTCTTTTATACAATTTTGCTTGGTTTGAATGTTTACATTACATACGAGCATGCTTAGAATGAAATTAGAACGAATTTAGATGTAAATTGTGGATTTTTAACCCCACGGCCGTGATGCTTTGCCCGTCAGAAACTCCACACGGGCGTGTGGAATTAACACACGGCCGTGTGGATTTCTGCAGATTGGTTATTTTGAACTGTTTTTGATTGTTTTCTTTTCCAATCTTACAGGAATGTCTTCTAGACCCAGGAAATCGACAGGGAAGCGCCCATGTGAGCCCACACCTCCTCCAGCAGAGACAGAGTTCAGTATAGCCGAGCATCAGGTTCGGTTCGAGCGTTTATCAGGACTCCGTTTTGGACAGACGAGATATTTGGATTTGAGTATAGTGAGGAGTATTCAGGGGGGAGACAGCGTCGCAGATGAGATTAGCGAGCTGCTCTCAGTCGGTAGCTGGGAGAGATTGATGGTTATCCGGGACTCGGTGATCCGACCGCTCATCTTAGAGGTCCTGGCGTCGTTTGAGTTCGACCGGGGGTACAGCAGTTTCACCGAGGGCACCACAGTTCAGTTCAGAGCCCTCGGTCGACATTACAGCCTCAGTATGAGCCAGTTTTCGATTGGGATGCGTCTATATGATGAGGCGTACACTGAGACAGAGGAGTACTCATTGCTCCCCACAGACTACCCGGGTACCGTGACACCGCAGGAGGCGTATAGCAGACTTTGTGGTCAGGGTCAGTACGAGCCGGGTGTCTCCAAGGCTTCATGCCTTTCTCGACCTGCCTATAGATGTCTACACGCAGTTATGAGCAGATCTATTAGTGGCAGGGGAGATAGTACTGGTGTTCTGAGTCGCCAGGAGCTCCTCTACTTGTATTCGATGGTGGAGTGTGAGCCACTCCACCTGGGGCACATTGTGGCCGACTACATTCGCCATCAGGGCCAGTACCCCAGGGTAGGAGTTATCTTTGCAGGCCCCTACATCACCAGACTTCTCATTGGCCTGGGGCTCAGAGATGGAGTCAGGGGAGCAGAGAAGACGAGTGTACCAGTTCCCCTGGGCACAGATACCTTGAGGATGATGGGTATGATCCGCAGAGGAGGATCAGGGACGTATACCTGGATTATACCCCATACAGAGCAGGGCGAGGGATCCCGGGCAGCATTGGAGCCACCCCCGCAGGACACAGAGACCGAGGTACCCACCACCGCGCCGGAGCCACCTCTAGTGCGGATGTTTTCACCGTCTCGAGGCCAGGACAGACTGGAGCGCCTCGAGAGCGCAGTGGGGATCCTACAGACCGAGGTGGCCGAGGTTAGGGCCACACAGATTACACAGCACCAGGAGGTGATGGCGCAGTTCCAGAGCTTGCGACAGACCTTCGAGCAGATTGTTGCCTCCTCCTCCTTCGTGGTCCGACCTCGAGTGTCCACTCCACCACCTCCATCTCCCTCAGCACCAGCAGCTCCAGCATCACCAGCAGATCCAGAGCCTCCAGCAGCACCAGAGGCCACCACTCAGGACACCGACGCTGAGGCGTCTTAGATTTTAGATTTTTTCTTTTATTTGTCATTTCTGTATATCTTTACTTTATTTTGGACTTGTAGTACTCAGAAAGGATTCTCCTTCTGAGTATAGCTTTTATTTTGCTTTTTCTTTTTATCTCGAGTTGTATTCATTGCTTTACATTTTATATACTCGAGTTTTATTGAGCTTTACTGAACCCTCGTTTATGTGTGCGCAGATGGTCTTGGATGTAAGGATTTTGAGGAATAGTCATTGACACGGTCATGGAATCGTGTGTGCTCCACGAACCATTGAGACTCAACTCTCAATGACCTAGCTTCATCAAACGCAACACTTGGAGCTCAGGGGAGTAATGTTTCAATTGCCACTTCCACACTAATTGCTTTTATCGTTTTCACTTATTATTGTGCTTATATGCGTACATTGAGGACAATGTACATCTTAAGTGTGGGGGGGAGTTCACATTGCACACACCTTTACTTGTGCGTTCAATTGCTTATGCTAATGTAGCCTATGGCGGTTCACCTCAGTTGCAACGGTTGTATTCTTATAGTTTAGGAGATTTTTCAACATTGTATCCTATCATACTCTAGTTTTCACTTGAATTTTAGGGAATTTTTGCTCGAATCATCTTAGTACACAACTTACTCTTGGAATCTTTTGGAAACTCAATCTTGAAGTTTTTAAGGACAAGTTTATCATTGTTCTTAGTTTTACTTTGGAAAATGCATATATATAAAAAAAAAAAAATGGAAAAATGAAAAGAGAAAAAAGAGAAAAAAAAAAATATGAGTTTGTAAATATTAGCTTTGTTTTAATTATGCATTTGGGGTGGCAAGAGCTACCACCTATGAAGTATGCAGCTAGTCTCATAAGTCGGATACAAGTTATGCCCTAATGAGAGAAAGAGCTATCTCATGGGATGCGTAAAAGCTACTACCCCGGTAGAAAGAGCTACCTCCTCGAAAGAGTGAAAGCCACCTTTGGCGGCCGCCTAGGAAAGGGCTACCTTCAAGGATGTGTGAAGCTACTACTTCCATCACTATTTTTTTTTTGTTTTTGTATATAAATAAGTCCTTTCTAACCAAAGTTTGAGGAGTACTTGTTGGTTCTCTTGAGTAAGATCGCACACACTAACACATTTTCGAGTTTTCATCCTTTTTGATTCGAGTTTTTAGCTAGAGCATTGGTAACCTTATGCAATGTTTTGAGTTCCCCATACTTGTAGAATGCTTCTTTTGCATACTTTTGGTGAACCTAAGGCCAAGCACTTTCAATTGTTCTTCCCAAGTACTTTCACGTTCTATTTTGCTTGAGGACAAGCAAAAGCTTAAGTGTGGGGGGGTTTGATAAGTGCTTGTGTTATAGTATCGCGAAGCGCTATTATCTTACATTAAGCATACCTTTTATCAGGTTTTATCACTAAATGTGTGCATTTGTGTTCTCTTGTGCATTGAAGGTATTGTGGAGCCTAATTGGAGAAAAAGAATGAAATTAGGTCGCGTTCGCCAATGTTGGGATGTTCTCGGACCAAGCAAGGAACGAAGCACGTATTTGGACTTGTGGATGTGTGCCAACCTCTTTTGGAGGGGCACAAAGGCAGTCACATTCACAACAAGTCCAATCCGTGTTACTTAGGAGAATCTCGCGAAAGAAGAAGACTTGAAGCAATCGGCGCGACCTACCGTTGCTTGTGTGCCCAAGTAATGGCCTCGATGAAGAACAATGGACCCGGGAGGCATTTCGGCAAGTTACCAAGCCTGTTCAGCTGAAGATTAGTGTTCCAGAGAAGTCACACGGGCGTGTGGAAATTCCACACGGCCGTGTGAGCCATTTTCCAGCCAGACAGAGAAGTCACACGGGCGTGTGGAAATTCCACACGGCCGTGTGTTTTGCGATTTCAGCCATCCAGTGAAGACACACGGGCGTGTGGAAATTCCACACGGCCGTGTGAAATTAATTTTTCAGCCGAGACAGAATCTTCACACGGGCGTGTGGAAATTCCACACGGCCGTGTGAAGCCCCCGATAAGTCCAATTTTAAAGCCGCGATTCAACAATATAAAAGGGGATTTTTGCAACCTTTTTAGGGATCTTTTGCCCTATCTTTTCCCCAACTTTCTGGAGCGCGGCTAGGGTTTCGGAGAGGGTTTCGTGGAGGTTCTAGCGCGTCGTCGGCATCGATTTAGAGGTTCGACGTTTGCACAAGACCACGGCCACACTAATTCGAGGGGGTTTTTCATTGATGTCTATGTTTTATGCTTTATTTCTCACGTTGATGAACATGTATAGCTCTATGAGGAGCTAAACCCCTCGTGGGGTATTCGGACTTGTAAACTTTAGGGTTTCTTATGTTTCTTTGACATTGATTATTATGCTTTCCATCGTTGATGAATAAAATTGAGTTTTTAATCTTGATTATCCTTTCATATTGTTTTCCCTTAAACGTGACATTAGGGTTGAGAGCAATCTAGGCTTTCCTTTGGAGGTGTGACAACTCCTATAGGATTAGACTACTCAAGATTAAAGAGGGTTGAGAGGGAGAGTTGTGAGGTAGCAATGTACCCCTTTCCCCTTCGATGTGATTTCTCCCTACCTCCGATTCCTTGATTTAATAGCGGTCGAAATAGAGTGAAGCAATAGGTAGATAAACTCCCCTAGGGCTTAGTTACGCAAGTAATAGAGTGGAGGGTTGTAGTGAATCCTATTTGCTGGGGCTCAATCTAGACTAGGGTTCTTCCACCTGGACCAAAGGGTTAGAATTACGTATAGGAACAGGTTTAATCACTAGGAATCCCTAGAGCATAATGCAACTCCACATAGTGTGAGGTTTAGGCAGATGGACTCCCCTGGGGCTTAGTCATCTAGGTGACAGAGTGAAGGGTGTTGTGAATCCTAACACCGGGCATAGTGTTGGAGTTAGTCACGGTTGTCCTTAGGTTTGGGACCGTGAGTCTTAGGATATCCTCGACTCAATTGACATCAATAGGAGAGTATAATATCATAGTCTTGCACTTGAAACATAGACCCTAGAGGTAGCTTGTCCGGATACCCCCTTTTACTCATTGTTAGTCCTTCTCGATTTTCCTACTTGCACTTCTTTCTTCCATCTCTCTACTTAGTTTATTGCTTTGCATTATTTTCACTCATCAATCTTATTATCGTTCTCCGTATTCTGCATAGCTTAATTAGTGAAACCTTATATTCTATCTCCCTATTCCCTGTGGATTCGACTACCTTCTCACCAAGGTAAATTTATTACTTCGACAAACCCGTGCACTTGCGGGATACACGCAAGGGGTCGTGTCACACCCCTATACCTGTACACGATTACTTCTACCTTGTACACTCCAACCAACCCATTATAATGATTTTGGCATTAAATTGTTAAACTCTATTTTCAATACTCTTTTAAGAGCTTTTGTGTTCCTTTATTATTTCTTTAGCCTATTGTGAACTTTTGTAGTGGGTTTAACCAAGGGATTTGAGAGCTAGTCTGTATATATATATATAAAGTAGTCTATGACAGTATTGCTCTGATAGTATAGCATAAATGCGTCTATGTAGACTGTAATCAAGTAGGATGGGTGGCTCTTGTGCCTGGCCAGTATGTGCATCCGTCTGAAAGATTTTTGTGCAGTCTATGTTAGTCGGGGACTCAGAAAAAAAAAGTGTATATCTGTATATATGTAAGAATAAAGTACCTTGATTCCCTGGAGCTTGCTACAAAGTCACCTCAGTGCTAGAGTCATGTTCAGGAACCGAAGGACTTTTAACTGAGTATTGAGGATGCTTTTAATATTTTAATGCCATTTTCATTGTATGTGGGGTGAATGGTCATCCTGGGGTAATCCAAGGTGTGGAGGTCAAGGTGGAAGTTAGCACACACTCAAGGGGCAGTCTAGGAGAAATAGAACTAGTATTACTTGACTGTTCATTGAACAGCTCACTTCTTGATTTCTGTCCATTCGTGCCTGTGGAGTTCTTTACTTTTGAGCTTAACGTCGTACATTTAGCTGTTTATCTTCTTACCCCTGTTCTTCATGTTTGTTTGCTTGGGGACAAGCAAACGCTTAGGTGTGGGGATGTTTGATAAACGTCTAAATGTATGTATTTTATACGTATACTTGTGCATGTTTGATAAACGTCTAAATGTAGCAGTACTGTAGCAGTTTCGTAACTTTGCAGATTCTTTCGTCCCGCATTACAGGCTACCTCACGGGCCATATATGGACCATGAGCTCACCCGTGAAGAGGCACGAACTCACCTTTTTATGGGACTTGGAGAGTTCTTTTAGGGTATCTTGAGTTTTCTTCTTAGGGCCTCTCATCACCACCTTCGAATTGAGGAAGAAGAAGCTCTTGGAGGGCGATCTAGGCAAGGATTTGGTAAAGAGAGAAAGGTTTTGGGAAGATTCTACACTCTAGGGCTCACATTTGGAGGTTGAAGACTAGGGAAGCCACCCCTTGGAGTGGCGTCTTTGGAACTTCTCCGGCCTTCATTCTTTGAGGGAGTTCTTCTCATGCCTTTGTTGGTTATTTTCATGCATTTCTCATTGTATTTAGTGAACATGAGCAACTAAACCCCAAGGTCACCGGATGTAGGTGAACCTTGGGGGTGAACTTGTGATGTTTTGGATGATATTGTGCTAATTAATGTTTGTGGCTTGTTTATGATCCATTGTTTGGTGTTTTTACATGATTGGTATGTATGAGAACTCTACGTATCAAAAGACTTAGGAAATGCTAGGTTGCATGACCATTGCCCTAGTGTTAGACTCACCAAACTTGGAAGGGAAATATGTATAAATACGCCGTGACCATCGGGTATTTGTACCCCTCCACTCCTAGGGTTAAGTACTCTTTTGTATTGTAACCCTAGTTTGAGAAAACCACTTCACCCTTTGCAATCGGAGGGGTAATCTTGGGCGTTATACGTACCATATCCAATACCCGTACTGGATTAGGGGTCGATTTCTGTGACCATCGGGTTGGCCTAGTCTAGGTTTTTCTCGATCCAATTAGCCACTTGCATGTTAGTCCAAGCATCCTACTCACTTTAGTAGCCCCTAAGGGAATCCTCATCCGTGACCACTCCTAGCCCTATTTTACCCCGTATCTTGCCCTGGTATGTTTGCATTAGTCATTTACTTATTTAACTTCTTTGCATTCTATTTATTCTCTTGAATTGTATCGGTCAAACAACATTGTAAAAGGGAAGTAAGGGTAGCTTCTCGGGCCCCAGGGAATACTGATTGCTTCCCCGCAAGTGTACGGGATCGCCAAGTAATACCCTGTGAGTGACACAGGGGTCGTATTCCACTGGGTCCAAGGAAGTACTATTACTCACCTTTCATCTATTTTCTAGCCTACCATTCAATATGAGTTGATAAGAAATAAAGCAAACAAATTAATTTAAACTAATCCTATGGCCTGGTAACTAGCACACGGATGTAAACAATCAAGGGAGTATCAAGCATGAGAAGGGTGTGTTTGGACAAGGAATCCACCTAGGGTTGTCATTTAGTCCAGAACAAGGATGATATAAAGATGCATTAATGATAGTTGAGACCTAGAGACCTCCTGAGTAGATTAGCCCCGATTTCTCGGCGACTAATCCCTTATCCCATACGAGTGTTAATCAGAATCTCTCCGTATTAACCCACCTACGATCGCAATGAGCTCCATGAAGTCTCTAATAGGAGTAAACCTACTATCCTTCGGCTTAAACCTAGCAATGGAAGGCCACCGGCACCCAATTTCTCGGCGTGTCGGCACAAGAATCCCATTTCAATCTCTCCAAGATCTAGTACACGTGAGTAGGTCACATCTACGCATACAACTCATAAAAGAATTGCGGATTTCTCCACAAATGTAATTCTAGACATGAAAGCATGAAAGATTGAATCTCAAACAACCATCAAACTAAATTAATAACAACATCCAAAGTTCATACACAAGATTAACCCTAGGGTTCATCCAAATCCAAACACAATGATAAGTTAATCCCTCATGACAAGGGACACTTAAACAACATACAAGGAAGAAAGAAACATAAAAGAAGCAATGAAAACTCCCTCTAGGTCTTGATCCCCTTGAATGGATGAAGCTTCAAAGGTTTGTCAATGGTGGCTTAGATCTTCACTCCAACTCCTTCTCCTTTGCTCGTCTCCCTCTTGGTGATGATGTGTGCTTGTTTCCCACTTGGATCCCCGCCGAAAGGTGGCCGGAAAGCCTCAAGATGAAGTGGTGACGGCGCCCCAAAAGGCCAAGGAAAAGTCCTCTTGTGTGCCCTAAAAACATCTATATATATTCCCGCAGTATCCCGGGGTGGATAGATGGATCCCCGGGTGGATAGGTAGGCAAAGACAAGGCAAAACTTGTCTCATGTGGGGGTGTATCCCGGGGTGGATAGATGGATCCCGGGGTGGATAGGGGGCCGTGAACCTTAGTACAAAATCACTGTCTTTTGATGCTCATGGCCCCTTATACGGCCCCGTATGATGCACTGTTCACTCTTATGCACTTCCATCATTTCCAGCCCAAAACTCCTCAGGTACAACAACAACTACTACAGTAAATACGCTACAGTGCTGCGACGCCTGAATTTCATCCTTTTTCGCCCAAATTGCATTCTCGTGCTCCTCATGGCTCCCCCGTGTCCTACAACATAAATGATAGTCGATTAAGCACAAAACGGGCATCAATTCTTAACAAAATACATGCTAAGTGTACAAAATACGTATATTAAAATATATACATTTAGACACTTATCAAATATCCCCACAACTAAGCGTTTACTTGTCCCCAAGCAAACAAATCATGAAAAATAAGGAGACAGATAAGTGGCTAAATGTATTATCTCCGACTCGGATAAATATAAGATTCTACAAGCAATGGAAAATGATATATAGATGTTGAGTTACAATCAATAAGTACAACAAAAAGATCCTGTCTCACCTCTTATATGTCTATGCAGTGTAAGTGAATCTTTTATCTCATTTGCCCTTTCTTGGTCTAGCCTACTGACTTCAATTAGTACAGATCTAGATGCTAATCACTCCACATACAAGAATACTGGGTCTTAAAATGCTAAGTGCTACCTCAATGAACAAGTAAGATCCTTCTAACTCCTGAATTTGAAACTAAATCCATATTCTTCTCAAAACATCAAGTAGGCAGTCTAAAGTGATCACTAGGGTTTTATTTACATTTATATTCACGTTTTTTTTTTTTTTCGAGTCCGCCTAACATAGACTGCACAAAAATCTTTCTGGAGGGTGCACATGCTGGTTAGGCACAAGAGCCACCCAACTACTCGATTACAGTCTACATAGACGCATTCATGCTTCATTAGCAGAGGAATACTGACATAGACTCTTTTTTTTTGTTGATATTCACCCTAGATCATGTCTTTAGACTACACTACTAGTTACAAAACTAGGACTAGCTCAATAAGGGTTAGAAGTTCTTAGGAGTTCATTGAAGGATAGAACTTAGTAGTCTAAGGCTAAGTACTCAAAATTGTGTGTTAAGCATACAAGAGAGTTAAGAAAGTCAAGCAGGCTATTCCCAGGGCATCAACAAAAGACTCAGTGCACAGAACAGTACTAGAGGTGAAACAGGATTTAATAGAGCACAACAAAAAAATGTAACTCACATCAATCATTTATTCATACTTGAAGAATCTCACAAGAAAGTAACAAGCCATCATTGATGACACTAGCATGTAAAGTTGACTTAATACATGTAAATACACCTATCCCCACACCTAGTGTTGTACATTGCCCTCAATGTATACTAATCATGAAAATAGAGGCAATATACACAATAATAACAAAGGAGGAGGGTGAAAACGAACTTCCCCGGTTTATTTTGTACAAATGGCGAAGTGTGACCCGACAAAAGTGTACGGCGAGCTTTACATGTCGGGTCCGGCTCCCACAAAATGTGGAGATGCTCACCAAATTCCCTTCAATGCCCTGCAAAGCGCAAGGGCAAAACCATCATTCCAAAAAAAAATAAAACACGAAAGATTAATACTAGGGAGCGGTCAAACACACCACTAAATAAAAGCAACCATAGTTCTACAAAGTGTTGTTCAGGGTATAACCCTTCCCAACTTATTCAAGACATACAAACACACGTGCAGAAAATAAAGAAAACAACAGTAAAAAGAAACGACATGCTGATAAAAGAGAAATAAGTGTCCATGCTCAAGAATGAAACGGCTCGTCGACAACAGGTGGGACAGGTGTGTCGGTGCAGGATGCGGTGCCAGTCCGTGAAGATGAACCCGCAGCAGAGATGGTAAACTGGCGAAAGTCCTCGGTGAGCAGGCGCTGACCCTCTATAATCTGGTACAGCTGTCCGCGCATCTCACGCTGCTCATGACGGATGGCCTGAATATCACTCTCCATTCCTCGCAACCTAGCTTCGAAGCCCGATGATGATGTGGTGCCAGGAGTGGGAGTGGGCGTGTCATCAGATCAGAGTCAGTATCTGCTGGCAAACTGGACTCCCCGGCCGATGACTATCGGGAAAGTTGGTAGCGGGTACCTCTCTTTTCAACTAGACCAATAGCAGGCAAGATATTCGCACCTAAGGGCCGCAGCACCACCCACAATCGTCATATCATGAGCGCGGTCCAACAATTTCATACCGCGAATCAACCTGGTGATGTACGGACCCAAGAAAATAGCACCTAATCGCGAGCACTGTGCGTGATGAATAAATGCTTCAGCCACAAGATGCCCAAGGTGAAGGGGGCATTGCTCAAAAATCCCAAACAAAATCAGTAGATCAGAGTTAGACACCACTCTCGTACTACTAGCCTTTCGGCCCCCTATGGAACGAGTAATTAGGGCATGCACATATCTCATGATAGGATCTGCAATCCGGGATGCCTTGCGAGTGTTTTTAGTGTCGCCTGAGGCTATGGTGGCCCAATATTGATTCGCATTCATATGCGGTGGAAAATCGACTCGGATTTGGCCGATCGGAATGGAGTTCATGTATTCCTCGTCATAGACCCCCAAGTAACTTGCAAATTCGACGTGAGTCAACTCGCGAAGCCTTCCAAAAGCTTGGAAGCATATAGTCCCCTGTTTCTGACAAATGATTCGTCGCCAGTCTTGTTGTGCCTCAAAGGTGCTCAAAACCTCCAAAGTGAGCTGCCGGTATGTTGGTTCATCGATAGTAAATAAATTCACCCAACCATTTTGAGATAGAATCTCCCTCACTTGGTCGGCAATTCCAAGCTCTTCCAAAAAATTCCAATCAATACGTCGGACTGTGCCAAAGGGTTTAGTCTTCAATATTTCGTAATGTGCCATGTGAAGGGGGTGCGTGAACGTAGGTTCCTCGGGATTTTGTGTTGAAGCTCGTGGACGTTTTGAAGCAACCATCTTGATGTTTGGCATCCCTACAGCACATAAGATCTTCGTCAAGCCTAAACTAATCCAATACAACACCAAAAATAACACAAGAAGCAAGAAGCAAATGAGAAATGGCCACGAATAGGGTCCATACGGCCGTATAGGGGGCCGTATGGACACTATTCATGGTGTAGCATTTCATTACCATCATGAAGATCGAAAACTTTTTTACAAGAATTCAATGGACATTGAACAAACAACAATCACACCACCAACACATGATAAAAGCATGAATTTATCCACCAAAAAGCTCCATGAACTCAAGAGAAAATGAGAAAGAGAAATCTAGGGCACCAAAAAGCTTACCGGTGAATCCTTGGTGGAACTTGCTTGAAGCTCTTGGTAAATCACTAGATCGAGGTCTCAAAATGTCTAGGAGGTGATCTAGAATGAAAAATGGAGAGATTTAGTTGAGAAATGATGAAAAGAGGAAAGGAGAAATGATGGAGATGAAGGGAGAATTGAGAAGAAGACCCAAAGAACCAAAGAGTGGGGGGTATAAGCTACTCGGCCGAGCCTCACGACCCCTCATACGGCCGTGAGGAGGGCCGTGAACCCTAGTGTAAAATCCCAGCCCGCACTTGATTCCCACTAGCCCACATCTCACGGCCCCTCATACGGCCGTGAGGGGGGCCGTGAACCCTAGTATATTTTCACTGGCGATTTGTTCACGGCCTCTCTCACGGCCCCCTTAGGGCCGTGAGGACCTGGGGAGGCTGGTAAGGGGTCTCAATGCATTCTAAAACTCTCCGGGAAGTCGATAGCATGATCTAAAACACCTCCTACTCGATAGAAATACGCAAAAGACTCGAATAAACACATGTATTGACAATAGAACAAGTAGGCACAACAAGGAAAAATATAAAACAACACACATGACGATAACAAAAATTTTGAACACGGACTTATTCAAATGTAAAACAAATAAGGAAACTAACACGTTGCAAAGTAGATATGAACAACTAAAATACGAAAATTGAATTTAAAACCCCTGAACGCTTGGGTTGCCTCCCAAGAAGCGCTTGTTTAACGTCACGAGCCTGACGTACCTTCTCACTTACCTCACGGGGGTTCGAAGAGTTTGAAATTACCCCCGGTCATCCTTGGAATGTTGCTATTGTTGCCCGATAAGTTCAATGACATCAAAGAGAAAACATTACACTTTTCATGAGTAAAGAGGGGTTCGAACTTTACCTTCCCTCTTAGAGACTTCGAACGACGAGGGTTGGTACCTTTTCTTTTCTTTCCTCGGACCTCCCTCCAAATTTTCTTCAACATTGATTCTTTTTTCTCTTTTTCCTTGGCATTAGTACATATCACATCCTCCTTTGGTTTCTTCAAATTGTGACTTGAAGGGGAATTGTGGGGTTCTTCTTATTCTTTGTCCTCCACCTCCTCTAAGTATTCATCCAGAGGATTTAATGATAACACCTCCTGCACACAAGTAGAAATTAACCGATCAGTTTCATCAACAAAATACAATGTGTCGTCATGGTCAAGGGAATGTTTCATGGCCGCCGGCAATGTGTAAATTACTTCTTCCTCCCCAACCCTTAAAGTCAATTTTCCTCCTCTTAAGTCGATGAGAGCTCCAGAAGTGGTTAGAAAGGGACGACCAAGGATCAGAGGTATCTCCACATCTTCATCTATGTCCATGATTACAAAGTCTACAGGAAACACCAATTTGTCCACCGCGACAATCACATCTTCCACAATCCCATGGGGCTTTCTTGTTGATCGATCCGCTAATTGCAAAGTCATCCTCGTAGGCCTGAGTTCCTCCAAACCAAGCTTCAAGTACATGGTGTAGGGCATGACGTTGATGCTCGCCCCCGAATCCGCTAGTGCATTTTCCTTCACTCCCCCTTCAAGCACGCATGGGATAATAAAGCTACCCTGATCTTTCAATTTTTGTGGGAGCTTCTTTTCCAAAATGGCCGAACAATTTCCCAAGAGTGCCACGGTGCCTTCCTCTTCAAGTTTTCTTTTATTTGTGAGGAGCTCTTTCAGAAACTTGGCATACTTAGGCATTTGCGTTAAAGCCTCAACGATTGGGATATTGATGTGGAGTTGCATGAAAATATTGATAAATTTTCTGAATTGGAACTCCTCCTTGTCCTGCTTCAATCTCAACGGATAAGGAATTTGGGGCTTGTACTCCGGTGGCTTGAAGTGTTCCTGAGAGTGAGCTTCATTGTTTTCCTTTCTGGCAACCTCCTTAGTAATCTTCTCAGCGGGGTGGGGATCTTCCTCAATGGCTATCCTGGTTTCTTTGACACTTGGGTTAGCTTCAACCCTTGTCTCAATTTGTTTTCCGCTTCTAAGTGCAATGGCCTTCAAGTGCTCCCTTGGATTCTCCTCGGTGTTACTAGGGAGACTACCGGAAGGGCGTTCTGAATTTGCCTTAGCAAGCTGCCCCACCTAATGCTCAAGTGATTGTACAGAGGCTTGAAGATTTCTCAAGATGGAACCAAAATCATTGAATTGAGCATTCACCTTCCCGAATTGTGTGTCCATGTTGCTAGTTACAGTGTTGAAGCTTGATTCGGTGTTAATCATGAACTTAGCAAGCACATCTTCTGTAGTGAACCTCTTCTCTTGTAAAGGTGGTTGGGCTTGAGGATTTTGAGGGGGGCCAACTTTTGGTTGTTGTTGGCTCTGGTTCCATGAAAAATTTGGGTGGTATTTCCACCCCGGATTGTAGGTAGAGCTGTACGGATTTCCTTGTGGTCTCGTGCCTCCTATGTAATCAACGGTCTCGATGGGCGCGACGGAGGAGCTAGCAATTGGACATTGGGTGGCCCCATGCCCACCACCACAAGTGCTACAACTCATCACTGTCTCAGACTTCGAGCTGCTACCCAAGAGTGTGTCTAGCTTCTTAGACAACAAATCAACCTTCGTGGCGAGAGCATCGTTGGCATTAATTTCATATATACCAGCCCCCTTCTGTGATGTTCCTCTTGAGGCCCAATGAGATTCATTACTTGCCATAGACTCAAGTAATTGTTTAGCCTCATCAGGATACTTGTTGCTCAATGATCCGCCCGCCGCGGCATCAATGAGTTGGTGGGTGGCATAATTTAGCCCATTATATATGATTTGCACCTGCATCCATGAAGCAAACCCATGGTGAGGGCATCTTCTAAGAAGGTCCTTGAATCTCTCATAGGCTTCAAATAAACTTTCGGACTCTCCTTGCTTAAAGGCTGAAATTTCTTGCCTCAATCTTGCCGCTTTGCTAGGAGGAAAGTATCTCCCAAGAAATTTCTCGACCATGTCTTTCCATGTCTTGATCGACCCCGGCGGTAGAGATGTGAGCCATCGGTAGGCCGCGTCCCTAAGACTGAATGGGAAAAGACGCAACCGAATAGCATCATCCGTCACCCCATTTATCTTGAACGTAGAGCAGATTTGGAGGAAACGGGCCAAGTGATCATGTGCATCTTCATTTGCGAGACCATTAAACTGTACTGAATTCTGGACCATTCCAATCGTGCTCGCCTTGATTTCAAAATTGTTGGTTGCAATATTAGGTGCTTGGACACTGAATTCTTCACCCGTAAATTGTGGTCTCTCATATTCGGATAAAGTTCGTCTCTCTTCGGCCATGATTGACGATTCACTAGTCTCAACTTGAATGCCTTGTTCAGTCGAATCTTCACCAATTTCTCTCAACCTTCGATGCAAGGTCCTTTCAATCTCACTATCGGGCTCCACTAAGTTTGATGGATTCCCACGTGTCATACACAGTACCTTGCACAATCAAGACAAACGATAATAAGTTAAGCTCAAGAGAATAAAAAGAAAAACAAAAAGAAAATAGACAAATAAGAGAATGGCTAGAGCAATAAGATAGAAGTTTCTCAGAATTCCTTAGAAGATTCCCCAGCAACGGTGCCAAAAACTTGATTGCTTCCCCGCAAGTGTACGGGATCGGCAAGTAATACCCTGTGAGTGACACAGGGGTCGTATTACACTGGGTCCAAAGAAGTACTATTACTCACCCTTCATCTATTTTCTAGCCTACCATTCAATATGAGTTGATAAGAAATAAAGCAAACAAATTAATTTAAACTAATCCTATGGCCTGGTAACTAGCACACGGATGTAAACAATCAAGGGAGTATCAAGCATGATAAGGGTGTGTTTGGACAAGGAATCCACCTAGGGTTGTCATTTAGTCCAGAACAAGGATGATATAAAGATGCATTAATGATAGTTGAGACCTAGAGACCTCTTGAGTAGATTAGCCCCGATTTCTCGGCGACTAATCCCTGATCCCATACGAGTGTTAATCGGAATCTCTCCGTATTAACCCACCTACGATCGCAATGAGCTCCATGAAGTCTCTAATAGGAGTAAACCTACTATCCTTCGGCTTAAACCTAGCAATGGAAGGCCACCGGCACCCAATTTCTCGGCGTGTCGGCACAAGAATCCCCTTTCAATCTCTCCAAGATCTAGTACACGTGAGTAGGTCACATCTACGCATACAACTCATAAAAGAATTACAGATTTCTCCACAAATGTAATTCTAGACATGAAAGCATGAAAGATTGAATCTCAAACAACCATCAAACTAGATTAATAACAACATCCAAAGTTCATACACAAGATTAACCCTAGGGTTCATCCAAATCCAAACACAATGATAAGTTAATCCCTCATGATAAGGGACACTTAAACAACATACAAGGAAGAAAGAAACATAAAAGAAGCAATGAAAACCCCCTCTAGGTCTTGATCCCCTTGAATGGATGAAGCTTCAAAGGTTTGTCAATGGTGGCTTAGATCTTCGCTCCAACTCCTTCTCCTTTGCTCGTCTCCCTCTTGGTGATGATGTGTGCTTGTTTCCCACTTGGATCCCCGCCGAAAGGTGGCCGGAAAGCCTCAAGATGAAGTGGTGGCGGCGCCCCAAAAGGCCAAGGAAAAGTCCTCTTGTGTGCCCTAAAAACATCTATATATATTCCCGCAGTATCCCAGGGTCGATAGATGGATCCCGGGGTGGATAGGTAGGCAAAGACAAGGCAAAACATGTCTCATGTGGGGGTCTATCCCGGTGTGGATAGATGGATCCCGGGGTGGATAGGGGGCCGTGAACCTTAGTACAAAATCACTGTCTTTTGATGCTCACGGCCCCTTATACGGCCCTGTATGATGCACTGTTCACTCTTATGCACTTCCATCATTTCCAGCCCAAAACTCCTCAGGTACAATAGCAACTACTACAGTAAATACGCTACAGTGCTGCGACGCCTGAATTTCATCCTTTTTCGCCCAAATTGCATTCTCGTGCTCCTCATAGCTCCCCCGTGTCCTACAACATAAATGATAGTCGATTAAGCACAAAACGGGCATCAATTCTTAACAAAATACATGCTAAGTGTACAAAATACGTATATTAAAACATATACATTTAGACACTTATCAAATACGACCCCTGTGTCACGCACAGGGTATTACTTGACGACCCGTGCACTTGTGGGACAGCACTCATCAGAGGCGGTGTGATTGTGAAGTGTAGCTTCCACCGATTGGAACCTAGCATCCGATGAAGCAACAAACCTTGTGAGGGCTTTCTCAAGATCGGACATCTTCCCTTCTAGCCCGGTCACTCGGCTTTCCAAGTTCGGTGCTTGTTGTCCGTGAAATCCTGTTGGTGTGTTGTTCTTTTGTTGTGACTGCCCTTGATTGCTCCATGAGAAATTTGGATGGTTATTCCACCCCGGGTTGTAGGTACCACTATACGGGTTGCCTTGGCCTTGTCCTCTATAAGCATTACCCAAAAAATCGGCCTGTTCCACCGTACTAGTGCCTCCAATAGCGATAGGACAATCACTCGAAGCGTGACCTCCCCCACAACTGTTACAGGTAGTAATGGGCACAACTCTTGGTGAAGTTAGAACATCCAACTTCTTACTTAGTGATTCCACTTGTGCCGCCAAAGCCGTAACTGCATCAACCTTATGAATTCCGGCCACCTTCTTTCGGTCCCTTGTGTTCCATTGATAGCTATTCATAGCCATCTCTTCTATAAGGTGCCGGGCTTCACCGGGAGTCTTGCTACCTAGAGTTCCTCTGGCCTCCGCATCTAAGAGTTGCTTGGTACTAAGATTTAACCCGTTATAGAAGGTGTGGATGATCATCCACTCGGGGAATCAATGTTGCAGGCACTTCCAAAGGAGCTCTTTGAACCTATCCCATGTCTCGAATAGAGACTCCAATTCCATTTGCATGAAGAATGAGATCTCATTCTGGAGCCTCGCTGATTTTCCCGAAGGGAAATACCTCTCCAAGAACGCCTCTGTCATCTCCTCCCATGTAGTAATAGATGCTCTCGGTAATGAATGTAGCCAATGTCGTGCTTTTCCCTTCAATGAAAATGGGAAGGCTCTCAACCTGATTGCGTTGTCCGTTACTCCATTGATCTTCAACATGTCGCAAACTTCAAGAAAGTTCACAAGATGGTTGTTGAGATCTTCATCAGCCAACCCATTAAATTGTGCGGATTGTTGCAACATTTGAATGAACGACGGCTTTAACTCAAAGTTGTTCGCGGTGATTGCGGGCCTCACAATGCTTGATTGGGCCCCCATTATCACGGGTCTAGCAAAATCGGACAACATCCTTTGTTGTTCGTTTTGTTCTACTATTGCTTCTGACCCTTCTGAATCTATGCTGGCTTGCTTGGACTGTTTTTCCACAGGCTCTTTCCCTTTACGATGCGTTCTTATTCCAATATCCAGGTCTCCTTCAACAAGAATCGAAGGGTTCTCGCGGGTCATAACCTGAAGACAACATAAAGAAAAGAAAAAATAAGAACAATGATAGATAAAGAAAGTGTGAAATAGACAACGAAGTGAATAACTAAAATAACAAAAAAAAGTATTAAAAATATGCCTATTTCCCTGCAACGACGCCAAAACTTGACACGACCCCTTGCATGTATCCCGCAAGTGCACGGGCTTGTCGAAGTAATAAAATTACCCTGGTGAGTGGGTAGTCGAATCCACAGAGAATAGAGATTTAGAACACAAGAATTCTCTATTTAGTTATGTGGTGTACGAAAAGTAATAATCGGAGTGATGAGTGAATTTATGGAAGCAATTAGAATAAAAGACAAGAAAGTAAATAGAGGGATGAAAGACAAGAGAAAATCAAGTAGAAGTTAAAAGAGAAAGACTAGCAATGGATGAGATAGGGTATCCGGACAAGCTACCTCTAGGACTTATGCTTCTAGTGCAAGACTATGCTATTATACTTTTCTATTGATGTTAATTGAGTCGAGGATATCCTTAAACTCACGGTCCCAAAACTTAAGGTCAACCATGACTAACCCCAACATTATGTCCCGGTATTAGGATTCACTACGACCCTTGACTCTTGTTGACCTATCAACTAAGCCCCAGGGAAGTCTATCTTCCTAACCCAAACACTACATGGGATTGCTTTAAGCTCTAGGGATTCCTAGTGATAAAACCTGTTCCTCTATGTAGTTCAAACCCTTTGGTCCAGGTGGAAGAACCTAGTTTAGATTGAGCCGTAACACTCTATCTTGACTGCTAATTAACCAAGGAAACAGAGGTAGGGAGAAATCACACCGGAAGGGAAAGGGGTACATCGCTACCTCACAACTCTCCCTCTCAACCCTCTTCAATTTTAAGGAGTCTAACCTTATAGGAGTTGTCACACCTCCAAAGGATAACCTAGATTGCTCTCAACCTTAGTGTCATGGCTAAGGGAAAACAATAGCACAAGATAATTAAAATTGAAACTCGACTTATTCATCAATAATGGAAAAACACAATAGCAATGTCATAGAAACATAATAATCCTAGGGTTTAACAAGTCCGAATACCCACGAGGGGTTTAGCTCCTCATGAAGCTATACATGTTCATCAAAATATGAAAGAAAGAATAAAGTAAAAGCATTGATGAAAACCCCCTCGCGTATGGTGTGGCCGTGGTCTTGTGCGAACGGCCGAACGTCGAACGTCGATGTCGATGCTGATCACGCGCTCTAATCCTCCACAAAGTCCTCTCTGAAACCCTAACCGCACTCTCCAAAAGTTGGGAAGAAAGATAGGTCCAAAGATCTGTAAAAAGTCTCCAAATCGGGCTTTTAATAGCCTGAGTGCGGCTTTAAATTTGGACTTATTGGGACTTCACACGGCCCGTGTGGAATTAACACACGGGCTTGTGAAGTTTCTGTCTGCTGAAAAATTAATTCACATGGCCGTGTCTTAATTCCACACGCCCGTGTGAATTCTCTGGAATTTATCGGCCGAAAGTGAACAATAGCTTGCTACAGTGTTTTGCTACAGTAACAAAGCTACAGTGGTACTACAATACTTGCCAAAAAAGCTCCCGAATCCGTCGTTCTTCATCGAGGCCATTGAATTGGGCACACAATCAATGGTAGATCGTGCCAATTGCTTCAAGTCTCCTTCTTGGCGAAGTTCTCCTAAGCAACACGAGTTTAGACTTATTGTGAATGTGACTGCCTTTGTGCCCCTCCAAAGGAGGTTGGCACACACTCACAAGTCTAAGCCCGTGCCTTGTTCGTTGTTTGGTTCGAAAACCTCCCCAACAACGGTGAACACTATCTAACTTCGTTCTTCTTTTCCAACTTGACTCCACAAACCTATAATGCATAAGAATACACAAATGCACACTATTTAGTGATAAAATCTGATAAAATGTATGCTCATTGTAAGATAATAACGCTTCGCGTTACTATAACACAAGCACTTATCACTTTTACACTCACTCATTAATTCTCTTCACACTCACCGTACACCGCATTACTAAATAGTGAATACTTGTATCTTAAATCCCTATTCCCTTTGGAGAGGACAACCTGTGCACTTTCGGGCCCCTGTCAAAGTTTTTGGCACCGTTGTCAGGGAATAGGCGTATTTTAGATACTTGTTTTTTTTGCTATTTTAGCTAGTCACTTCATTTTCTATTTCACAATTCTTTTATCTATCATCGTTCTTACTTGTTTTCTTTTCTTTCTTTTCAGCTCCAGGTTATGACCCGTGGGAACCCTTCGATTCTTGTTGAAGGAGACCCGGACATTGGTAGAAGAATACATCGCAAAGGGAAGGAACCTGTACAAGAATCTTCAAATCAAGCCGATATTGAGACAGAAGGGTTAGAAACAATGGTAGAGAAGAATGAACAACAGAGGACATTGTCTGATTTTGCTAGACCCGCAGTCTTGGGGACTCAATCAAGCATACTGAGGCCCCCAATCACAGCTCAAAATTTTGAGCTAAAGCCTGGTTTCATCCAAATGTTGCAACAGACAGCCCAGTTTAATGGATTGGCTGATGAGGATCCCAACAGTCATATCGAGAACTTATTGGAGATGTGCGACATGTTGAAGATTAATGGAGTAACGGATGATGCGATTAGACTTATAGCTTTCCCATTTTCCTTGAAAGGGAAGAGCGAAGCAATGGTTGCACTCATTACCTAGGGCATCTATTACCACATGGGAGGAGATGGGTGAAGCGTTCTTGGCCCGATATTTCTCTCCCGGTAAATCAGCAAAGCTTTGCAATGAGATCTCATCCTTCATGCAAACGGAATTGGAGTCTCTCTTTGAGATGTGGGATAGGTTTAAAGAGCTCCTACGGAAGTGTCCACAACAGGGATTTCCTGATTGGATTATCATTCATATCTTCTACAACAGGTTGAATCCGAGCACTAAACAATTATTGGATGCAACGGCAGGGGGTACTCTTGGAAGCAAGACTCCTAGTGAAGCCCGACAACTTATAGAAGAGATGGCTCTCAATAGCTATCAGTGGAATTCAAGGGACAGAAAGAAATTTGTCAGTATTTCATGAGATCGACGCAGTTACATCGTTGACAGAACAGGTGGATTCATTGAGTAAGAAGATAGATGCTCTAGCTTCAGCAAGAGTTACGGGCATCACTACTTTTAATGGTTGTGGGGAAGGTCACGCTTCGAGCGATTGCCCTATTGCTATTGGAGGTACTAGTGCGATGGAGCATCTCTATTTTGTTGGCAATGCTTATAGAGGACAAGGCCAAGGCAACCCGTACAGTGGAACTTACAATATGGGGTGGAAGAACCACCTGAATTTCTCATGGAGCAGTCAAAGGTAGTCACAACAAAAGAACAATGCACCACCGGGATTTCAAGGTCAACAAACACTGAACTTAGAAAGCCTAGTAACCGGGCTAGAGGGGAAGATGAACGATCTAGTGAGAGCCCTCACGAGGTTTGTTTTTTCATCAAATGCTAGATTTCAGTCGGTGGAGGCTACACTTCGCAATCATACCGCCTCCTTACACAATTTCGAGAATCGAGTGGGGCAAATTGTGAAGACATTGGTGAAAAGACCTCAAGGTAGTTTGCCTAGTAATGCGGAGACCAATCCGAGTGAGCAATTGAAGGCAGTTACATTGAGAAGTGGAAATTAGGTCGAGAGAAATCTTCCTCTAGAGAAGACAAGGGAAGCACCCGAAGTAGGGGAAGAAACATCAAAGGAAAAAAGAGGTGGCACCCCCACCCTACAAGCCAAGGATCCCTTATCTTTCGTCATTGATGAATGATCAAGACAATGAGCAATACAAAAAATTTCTAGGTATTTTCAAACAGTTGCACATCAACATACAGTTCATGGAGGCATTGGCCCAAATGCCTAAGTATGCGAACTTCTTGAAGGACCTCTTGACTAACAAGAGGAAGTTGGAGGAGAGTGCATGATAAGTGCTCGTTTTATAGTAATGCGAAGTGTTATTATCTTGCAATGAGCATTGATTTAATCAGATTTTTATCACTAAAAAGTGTACATTCGTGTGCTTTTGTACATTGTAGGGTTGTGAAGATAAATTGGAGAAAAGGAGCGAAGTTAGATCATGTTCACCATTGTTGGGGAGTTTTGGGACCAAGGAAGGAACAAGGCACGAGCCTAGACTTGTCAGTGTGTGCCAACCTCCTTTGGAGGGGCACAAAGGTAGTCACATTCACAATAACTCTAGCCCGTGTTAGCATATGAGAACTCCATCAATAAGGAAATTTGAAGTAACCGTCACGGTCTACCATTGATTGTGTGACCAATTCAACGGCACGGACCAAGCAACACTATAGTAATAGTGCTGTAGTGATTTACTGTTCACTATCTGCCGAAAATCAACAAAACAACAACTTCACATGGGCATGTGGAAATTCCACACGACCGTGTGAAATCCCGATTTTTGCCAATTTAAAGCCACGACTCAGTATTATAAAAACCCATTTTGGAGACTGTTTTTGGATCTTTTTGGCTCTCTTCCGACCAAACTTCTGGAGAGCCATGGCTAGGGTTTGGAGAGGACTTCGTGGAGGTTTGGATCTTTTTGACATCAACGTCCGAAGGCCGCACAAGACCACGGCCACATCACACACAAGGGGGTTTTCATCTATGCATTCAATTTGTACTTCTTTTATTATTTTGATGGATTTGTATAGCCCCATGAGGAGATAAACCCCTTATGGGTATTCGGACTTATAAACCCTAGGATTATTATGTTTCTTTGACATTGCAATTATGCTTTTCCATTATTGATGAATAAAATTGTGTTTTAATCTTAATTTCATTTTGTTATTGTTTTTCCTTAGCCATGACACTAGGGTTGAGAACAATCTAGGTTATCCTTTCGACGTGTGACAACTCCTTTAGGGTTACACTACATAGGATTGAAGAGGGTTGAGAGGGTGAGTAATGAGGTAGCGGAACGTCCCCTTTCCCCTCCAATATGATTCTCCCTACCGCCATGTTCCATGATTTATTCACTGTCGAGATAGAGTGAAGTGCTAGGAGGTAAAGTCCCCTGTAGCTTAGTTATGCGAACAATAGAGTGAACGGTTGAAGTGAATCTTAGTGCTGGGGCTTAATTTAGACTAGTGTTCTTTCACCTGGACCAAAGGATTAGAACTATACATAGGAACATGGTTAATCATTAGAAATCCGTAGAACTTAAAGCAATTCCACGCAGTGTGAGGCTTAGGATGATAGACTCGCCTAGAGCTTAGCTGACAGGTCAACGAGAGTCAAGGGTCGTAGTGAAACCTAATGCCGGTGCATATTATTGGTGTTAGTCATGGTTGACCTTAGGTTTTGGACCGTGTGTTTAAGGATTTCCTCTACTCAATTAAGATCAATAGGAAAGTATAATAGCATCATCTTGCAATAGAAGCATAAGTCCTAAGGATAGTTTGTCCGGGTACCCAACTTATTTCATTGCTTGTCCTACTCTTTTTACTACTACTTGCACTCTCTTACCTTCCACACTTCTATCTTAATTCCTGTTTTTATTAATTGCTTTCCCTACTCACTCATTGATTTCTTTCCACACATCGCATTAACTACATAGTGAATACTTGTATCTCAAACCGCTATTCCATGTGGATATGACTACCCACTCACCTGGGTATATTATTAATTCGACAACCCGTGCACTTACGGGGTACACACGCAGGGGGTGTGTCACTTAGTTGACAGGTCAATGAGAGTCAAGGGTTATAGTGAAACCTAATGCTGGGGCATAGTGTTGGGGTTAGTCATGGTTGACCTTAGGTTTGGGACCGTGTGTTTAAGCATTTTCTCGACTCAATTACCATCAATAGAAGAGTATAATGGCATTGTCTTGTACTAGAAGCATAAGTCCTAGGGGTAGATTGTCTGGGTACACAACTTTACTCATTGCTTGTCCTACTCTTTTTACTTCTACTTGCACTCTCTCACCTTCCACACTTCTATTTTAATTCTTGTTTTCATTAATTGCTTTCACACTCACTCATTGATTTCTTACCACACATCGCATTAGCTACATAGTCAATACTTGTACCTCAAATCCCTATTCCCTGTGGATACGACTACCCACTCACCATGGTATATTATTACTTCGATATCCCGTGCACTTTCGGGCCCCTGTCAAATGTTTTTGGCACCGCTACCGGGGAATAGGCGTATTTTAGATATTTGATTTTCGCTATATTAGCTATTTCACTTCGTTTTCTATTTCACACTTCTTTTATCTATCATCATTATTACTTGTTCTCTTTTCTTGGATTTCAGCCTTAGAAGGGATGTTTGATACAACTGAAATCTTTTATACACTTACAGGAGTAGTTAAGGATGTGGAGCAGAAAATGCAATTGTTCACAACATAATCAGTGACAAACTACTTTGAGTATGAGCAACTAGTGAGCACTCTTTTTACATAAGAAGAGACTACTATTGATTATTCTTGCATCGAGAGGCTCATGAATTGTGAATTGGGCAGTGTATTGGATGAATTTGAGAAATCAGCCCTAGCCTTTTTGAATGGTGATATAGAAGAAAGTCTAGAGGAAGTTCTTGCTCAATTCGAATCATGTTATCAGGAATACAGGCAAGAAGTCTTTTTAGTAGGGATTGTAGACTTGACAAAGTAAACTTGTGAGTTGGGAATTGTAATAGAGTCTCAGGACCAACTTAATCTGCATCGTTCGGTGAAGATTTCAGACTGTGTTACTGAATAGTGAACAAATCAATTTAAAGAAATTGACAGATTAAAGGAGAATAGATTTCCAGAACACCTGGAGTATGCATTTTAGAGATGAAGTTGCCGTGATTATAGCATCAGATCTCTCTGTGGATCAAAAGGCTAAGTTGGTGAATATGTTAAAGACACACAAGTCTGCCGTTGTGTGGAAAATTGCAGTTTTAAAAGGAATAAACCCCTCATTCTGTACGCATAAGATTTTGATAGAGGATAACTTTAAGTCAGTGATCCAACCCTAAAGGAGACTAAACCCGAATATGAAGAAAGTTGGCAAGGCAGAGGTGGTGAAACTACTAGATGCGGGGATTATCTATCCTATATCTGATAGTACTTCGGTGAGCGCAACGCAAGTGGTTCCAAAGAAAGGGGGGATGACAGTGATCAAAAATGAAAAGAATGAACTCATCCCAACTGGGACAGTTATAGGATGGAGAGTGTGTATTGATTACAGAAGATTGAACGATGCAACCCAAAATGATCACTTTCCATTGTCTTTTATTGATCAAATGTTGGAGCGATTGGCAGAGCATCAGTTTTATTGCTTCCTCGATGGGATGTTGGGATATTTCCAGATTCCTATAGCTCCGGAAGATCAAGAAAAGACAACATTTACTTGTCCCAACGGGACTTTTGCATATAGACGGATGGCGTTTGGACTATGCAACGCACCCACTACATTCCAATGCTGTATGATCGCCATTTTTGATGACCTTTTGGAGGACATAATGGAGATATTCATGGATGATTTTTCTGTGTTCAGTAACTCCTTTGACATATGTTTGAAGAATTTGGAGTGAGTATTGATGAGATGTGAGGAGGCAAACCTTATGCTAAATTAGGAAATGTGCCACTTCATGGTTCAGGAAGGCATTGTTCTAGGGCACAAGATCTCTCGGATGGGTATGGAGGTGGACAAGGTGAAAATCAAAGTCATAGATAAACTCCCTCCACCAACAAATGTTAAAGGAATTCATAGTTTCTTGGGGCATGCAGGTTTGTATAAGCGGTTCATCAAGAATTTTTCAAAAATCACACAACCATTGAGTAAGCTCCTCGAAAAAGATGTTCTGTTTGATTTTGGGAAGAATGTACTGCAGCTTTTAATGTGCTAAAATAAAAACTAGTTCAAGCTCTGATTTTGATCACACTAGATTGGAATGAACCATTCGAGCTCATGTGTGATGCAAGTGACTATGCTATCGGAGCAGTTCTGGGGCAAAGGAAGGGCAAGCAGTTCCAACCTATTTATTATGCCAGTAAGACTCTCACAGGTGCGTAATAGAATTATACTACTATAGAGAAAGAGTTATTAGCAGTTATGTTCACCCTTGATAAATTCAGACCGTATCTCATCCTATCGAGAGTCATTGTTTTTATAGACCATTCAGCTCTCTGTTACCTCATGAACAAGGCTGATGCAAAACCAAGATTGATCCGTTGGATATTACTCTTACAGGAGTTTGACATGGAGATAAAGGACAAGAAAGAAACTGGAAACATGGTGGCGGATCATTTATCTCGGTTAGAGGACAACATTGGACAAGAACCATCGAGCAAGGAGATCAATGATTCTTTCCCAGAGGAACACTTGTATTCGATCCAGAACTCAGCATCATCAGGTGATACTTCATGGTTTGCCGATTTTACCAATTACTTATCAGGGAAGGTCCTGAAACAAGTGCTCATATTCCAGCAAAAGAAGAAATTCTTTAGCGATTTGAAGAACTATTTTTGGGATAATCCGTTCCTCTTCCGCATCTGTGCAGATCATGTAGTTCAGAGATGTGTATCGTGGGAGGAAGGATGGGATATCCTTGCTTATTGTCATTCAAAACCAATTGGGGGCCATTATGCATCAGGGAGGACCGCAGAAAAGGTCTTGGTTGCGGGGTTTTATTGGCCGGCCCCCTTCCAAGATGCACATCAGTTTGTTCTTTGATGTGATAGTTGTCAGAGAGCATGAAATCTATCTCGGTAAGACGAGATGCCTCATAACCAGATGCAATTTTGTGAGGTATTCGATGTTTGGGGCATTGACTTTATGGGGCCGTTTCAAAACTCCAATGGGAACCAGTACATACTAGTGGCGGTTGATTATGTATCTAAATGGGTTGAAGCTCAGGTACTATGACAGGCTGCGCGAAAGTGCATGTTTTTGTCGAAGTAATAAAAGTTACCCCGGTGAGAGGGTAGTCGAATCCACAGGGAATAGGGAGTTAGAATACGAGATTTCACTATTAAAACTATGTGAAGTACGGAAAAGTGATCAATTGATTCGATGAGTGAATTATAGAAACAATTATACTAAAAGATAAGAAATTAAAAGAAATATGGAAGATGAGAAAGTGCAAGTAAAAGAGAATAGAAAGGATTTAACAATGAATGAAGCGGGGTATCCGGACAAGCTACCTCTAGGATCTATGCTTCTAGTGCAAGACTATGCTATTATACTCTCCTATTGATGCCAATTGATTCGAGGAAATCCTCAAACTCACGATCCCAAACCTAAGGGCAACCATGACTAACCCCAACATTATGCCCCGGTATTAGGATTCACATCGACCCTTCACTCTATCGCTCGCACGATTAAGCCCCAGGGAGTACATCTACCTAAACCTCACACTACGTGGAATTGCATTAAGTTCTAGGAACTCTTAGTGATAAAACCTATTCCTATGTGTAGATCTAACCCTTTGGTCCAGGAGAAAGAACCCTAGTCTCGATTAAGCCCCAGTGCGTAGGATTCACTTCAACCCTTCACTCTGTTACTCGGGTAACTAAGCCCCAGGGGAGTATATCTACCTAGCATTTCACTCTATCTTGACCGTTAATAAATCAAGGAAGCGGAGGTAGGGAGAAATCACACAGGAGGGGAAAGGGGTACATCGCTACCTCACAACTCTCCCTCTCAACCCTCTTCAATCTTAAGTAGTCTAACCCTAAGGAGTTGTCACACCTCCAAAAGGCAACCTAAATTGTTCTCAATCCTAGTATCACATCTAAGAGAAAACATTAGCAAGATGAAATTAAGATTGAAACTCAATTTTATTCATCAATAATGGAAAAGCATAATAACAATGTCAAAGAAACATAATAACCCTAGAGTTTACAAGTCCGAATAACCTTAAAGGGTTTAGCTCCTCATGGAGCTATACATGTTCATCAATGTATAAAAGAAAGCACAAAATAAGGACATCAATGAAAACTCCCTTGCGTATGGTGTGGCCGTGGTCTTGTGCGGCCGTCGAACGTCGGTGACGATGCCGATGACGCGTGCTAAACCTCCATGAAATCCTCTCCGAAACCCTAGCCGCACTCCCCAAGTTGAAGAGAAAGATAGGTCAAAAGATACTTTAAAAAGTCTCCAAATCGGACTTTTATAATGTTGGGTCGCGACTTTAAAATTGCTGAAATCGGGATTTCACACGGCCTTGTGGAATTTCCACACGCCCGTGTGAAATTTCTGGATTGCTGAATTTCGGCCGACAGTAAACAGTAACTTGCTACATTGTTTTTACTACAGTAAATTGCTACTTTACTGCTACAGTAACTGTGCCGAAAACGCTCCCGAATTCGTCGTTCTTCATTGAGGCCGTTGAATTAGGCACACAATCAACGGTAGATCGTGCCGATTGCTTCGAGTCTCCTAATTGGTGAAGTCTTCATTGTTAGCATGAGCTAGACTTGTTGTGAATGTGACTGACTGCCTTTGTGCCCCTCCAATGGAGGTTGGTACACACTCACAAGTCTATGCTCATGCCGTATTCCTTGCTTAGTCCAAAAATCTTCCCAACAATGGCAAACACGATCTAACTTCGTTCCTTTCCTTCATTTTATCTTCACAACCCTACAATGCACAAAAGTAAACAATTGCACACTTTTTAGTGATGAAATCTGATTAAATCAATGCTCATTGCAAGATAATAACACTTCGCATTACTATAACACGAGCACTTATCACACTACCGACTAATGATGCTAGAATGGTGGTAAAATTCTTCAAGAGGCTGTTTACTCGGTTTGGAACTCCGCGAGTTATCATTAGTGATCGAGGAACTCATTTATGCAACTACCAACTGGAAAAAGTGTTGAAGAGGTATGGGGTACGTCACCGCCTTGCTACTCCGTACCATCCTCAAACTAGTGCCCAAGTCGAGGTAACCAATAGAGAGCTCAAGAGGATCTTGACAAAATGCGTAGAGAAAGGGAAGCAAGATTGGTCTGTAACACGGCCCCTTACATGTATACCGCAAGTGCACAGGCTTGTCGAAGTAATAAATTTACCATGGTGAGCGGGTAGTCGAATCCACAGGGAATAGGGACTTAAGACACGAGATTTCACTAATTAGCTAAGTGATGTACTATGAAAGTGAAGAGAATTAATGAGTGAATATGAAAGCAACATAAAGAAACAAGAAATTAAATAGAAAGATGGAAGGTAAGAGAGTGCAAGAATGAGTAAATAGAGAAAGACTAGCAATGTATGAAATAGGGTACTTGGACAAGCTACCAGTAGGACGTATGTTTCTAGTGCAAGACTATGCTATCATACTTTCCTATTGATGTTAATTGAGTCAAGGATATCCTTAAACACACGGTCCCAAACTTATGGTCAATCGTGACTAACCCCAACACTATTCCCCTGCATTAGGTTTTCACTATGACTCTTGACTCTCGTTGACCTATCAACTAAGCCCTAGAGGAGTATGTCTTCCTAGGCCTCACACTATGTGTGATTGCTTTAAGTTCTAGGGATTCCTAGTGATAAAATCAGTTCCTATGTATAGTTCTAACCCTTTGGTCCAGGTGGAAGAAAACTAGTCTAAATTAAGCCCCAGTACTAGGATTCACTTCAACCCTTCACTCTGTTGCTCGACCAACTAAGCCCCAGGGAAGTTCCTCTCCTAGCACTTCACTCTATCTCGACCGCTAAGAAATCATTGAACATGAAGGTAGGAAGAATCACACCGGAGGGGAAAGGGGATGTTCCGCTACCTCACGACTCACCCTCTCAACCCTCTTCAATCCTAAGTAGTCTAATCCTATAGGAGTTGTCACACCTCCAAAGGATAACCTAGATTGTTCTCAACCCTAGTGTTAAGGCTAAGGGAAAACAATTACAAGAGATAATTAAGATTGAAACTCGAATTTATTCATCAATAATGAAAAAACATAATTACAATGTCACAGAAACATAATAATCCTAGGGTTTACAAGTCCGAATACCCAAGAAGGGTTTAGCTCCTCATGGAGCTATACAAATTCATCAAAATATAAAAGAAAACACAAATTGAAAGCATTGATGAAAACCCCCTTGCGTATGATGTGGCCGTGGTCTTGTGCGGCAACCGGACGTCAGTAATGATGCGATGATGCGCTCCAAACCTCCACGAAGTTCTCTTTGAAACCCTAGCCGCGCTCTCCAGAAGTTGGGGAGAAAGATAGGTCAAAAGATGTGTCAAAAGTCTCCAAATCGGGCTTTTATAATGTTGAGTCGCGTCTTTAAATTGGCTGAATCGGGGCTTCACACGGCCGTGTCGAATTTCCACACGCCAGTGTGAAGTTTTTGGGTTGGTAGATTTTTTTCACACGGTGGTCTGGAATTTCCACACGCCCGTGTGAACTCTCTGGAATGCCGATTTTCGGCTGAAAATGAACAGTAGCTTGCTACAATGTTTGTGCTCAAGCAAAATAGAACGTGAGAGTACTTGGGAAGAACAATTGAAAGTGCTCGCCCTTAGGTTCACCAAAAGTATGTGATAAGTGCTTGAGTATACATGTTTTACTTACCTGTTTTATATGCATTGAGCATCATTTCACCATGGATTATGTCTCATAAAGTGTATTTTGGTGTTCTTTTATGCGATTAGGTTGTGAAAGTGTTAAAGAAGGAAAAAGGAAGCAAAGATGGGTTATAAAGACATATTGTTGGGAACTTTTGTACAACACAAGTGTCAAGGCACAAGAGGGGGTCATGCACATGAGGGTGTGTGCCAACTTCCTGAAGGATTCAAGATGATTTATGTGATGGAAGGGCACAAAGGCAGTCACACCTTCATGTCCCAACTTGTGTGAAGATAGTTAAAGCTCTCAAATGATGATTCGAAGGAGAAGTATTATAACTCACTACATGGACATGTGCCCGACCATGTAGCCTCAAGATGAGAGAGTTTGGATCGCGTTTATGAAGAGTACTGTAGAAAAACATTGTTTATTTCACTGTAGCAGTACTGTAGCAGAAATTACTGTTCACGCGACCGCGTCAAAATCCCACGCGACCGCGTGGGATCTCACGTGGTCGTGTGAAGACACGTGACTGGCACGTTTTCAGATTTATAAATACCCCGATTGCTGATTTTTGGAGGATTTTTTTGCGCACGTTTGAAGGCAAGAGCAGCTAGGGTTTCAAGGAGGAGGTCTTTGGCGATATTGGGAGCCGTTCTTCACCAACTTCGATAGATCTTTCGACGAGATAGCATCGGGGAGCCATTGGCGACCTAGCTTCGGAGAAGGTTCCTTCGAGACGTTGAACGATTCATCAAGGCCATCATCACGAATTCAAGGGGGTTTACTTTCATGGATTACATTGCTTTTTACTTCATTATCTTTTGCTTTGTAATAAGCCTCATGGAAGGCAAAACCCTAGTAGATACTTGGGCATGTGAACCCTAGGTTTCAATTCATGTATTGACTTTCTTATTGCTTTCTTTTAATTCTGAGTTAATTTGAGTTTTAATCTTGTTTAATCATTGCTTGCATGCCTTATTGATTCTTATGGTTGTTTGGTATGCTTGATTTGTTTCCTTGGTGAGAGAGAGGTCTCTATTAGGGATTAAAACATACAAGGTTAAAGAGGGTTGAGAGGGTGAATCTTGAGATAGAGGAGTGTTCCCTTTCCCTTCCGATTGAGTGTTTCCTATCCCCGTATTCCCTAAGTTTTATGCAACCATATGGGGTGTGAGGCGTGAGATTGATAGATTTCTTTATCGGGACCTTTGTAGGGGGTTAGGGATCTTTCGCCTAGAAGTAGGGTTAGATCTAATTTTAGGAATCGGTTTCACTCTTAGGTATCCCTAAAACTCATTGCGGTCATATGGGGTGTGAGGTGTTGAGATTGAGCGATTTCTCCGCCGGGACCTTGTAGGGGACTAGTATCGGTGGCCTGGAAGCAGGGATCGATTGTTCATGGATTACCTCGACTCATAGAACTCGGTTGAGAAGCATTTAGTTAGTCTTGCACTTCATGATAGAGCCTAGGGGGATCATTGCCCGGGTATCTCATCTTCATTGATAGAGATCTCCTTTACCTTTCCCTTTTACTTGCTTTCTTTCTTGCGATTCTCTTATTTTACACATTACATCCATTGCTTCATATTATTGATTCGACTAGATAACTAAGAATCAGTCATTACTAGTACTTCCGTTCCCTGTGGATTCGACTACCCACTCACCGGGGTAATTATTACTTCGACAACCCGTGCACTTGCGGTACACACACGCAAGGGGTGTGTCAAGTTTTTGGCGCCGCTGCCGGGGAACGGGATATTAGGAATGCTAGGACTTGGTTACTTTAGTCATTCATCATTTTAGTTCTTTTCTATTCCATATTTCTTTCTTTTATCGTTCTCATTACTTCTTTTCTAGTTTCTTTCTACAGGTTATGACCCAAGGAAATCCTTCGACATTCGTTGAAGAAGATCCTGAAATTGAGCACAGATTGCGGAGAAAGGGCAAGGAATCTGCAGTAGCACAGAATTTTCCTGCAGAAATAGAAATTGAAGAGTCTGTAAACATGGCAGAACAAGCAGGGCAGCAGAGAACACTTTCAGATTTTGCTCGTCCTACGATTCCTGGTTCACAATCAAGCATCGTTAGGCCACCAATCGCAGCACAGAATTTTGATTTGAAGCCGGGCTTTGATGAGCGAGCGCGCGACTAGCTACAGAGCTAGCACGCGACTCCCCGGCCGCAAGTGCACGGGTCGTCAAGTAATAAACCTCACGAGGAGGGTCGTATTCCCAAGGGCCCGAGATCTACTATTACTTCCTTTTGGGAGTCACTTTCTAGTCGATCGAAACAGGGTTGAAGCAATATTAAAATAATAAAAACAAGTAAAGGAATGCAAATAAGATAAAACTCAATCCGGAATAAAATAGAGATGAAGAATCCAATAATTATGGAAGGCCTCGGGCGAGGATTCCCCCGGGAGAAGACTAAATACGAATGACCAAGATAATTATAAAACTAGGGTTAGCTTGGTTTCGGTCCGCTAGACTCGGATGTCGACTACCCCGGAACCTCCGTAGTGTAGCCCTAATCCAGTACGGGTTTCTCTATCCAGAAAATACCCCTACGATGTCGATGAGAACAAGGAGCCTTGATTAGGGTTAATCTAATGCACGCTCTCGGCTAAATTAACCCTAATCGCGCGGGAGGCTATTAACACCCGGAACCTCCGGTGTATTAATACATGTTACCCTCTTTAACTCATCAAAGGACCTAATACAAGCTAGCATCCCGCCAAACAAGTATCATTCAAAATCAATTCTACGGAATCCATCCATTGTAGAATGAACAACATGATGATGAATTAAAACCAAACAATCAAACTAACACATTCATTTAAAGCAAAATATAGGTCATTCATACAAAGTCTCCTCCCAAGGTTCACCGGGAGCCCGGTGGCCTTGGGAGGTTTAGTTCAACATCACAAAACTAAGGAGCTCATCATACAACAATTCCATCCAATAAAAACAAGAAAAACCCCCTCGAAGATGTTGACTAGGGTTGATGGCGTAGCTCGTCGGATCCGCGCCGGCGAGCCCTATGAAGCTTCTCAACGTCTTCCCCTTCTTCTCTCCTTCGAATCTAGCCGAAAATCCTTCCAAAATCCCTCAAGAAATGGTGAAATGAAGTCTAGGACAAGTGGAGGCCGGATGAGAAAAAAGATCCCCTCAAAAACTCTTCAGAACAAGCATATATAGCCCGAAGGTGTGCGGGCACTGTGCGGGCCGCACAGTGCCCGCACAGCCTTCTGGCTGTGCTGTGCGGCCAGTGTGCGGGCCGCACACTGGCCGCACACCTCTCTGTCTCCCTTGTGCGGCCACTGTGCGGGCCGCACAGTGGCCGCACACCTCTCTGTCTCCCTTGTGCGGCCACTGTGCGGGCCGCACAGTGGCCGCACACGGCCGAGAAAATGTGTCCGTGTGCGGCGCGTCGGCTTCCAGGGTGCTCCAACTCTTCGTTTCTTCTTCAATCTCCCCCGGAAGGACACGAATACGGTCAAAACTTGCGCACTTGGTCCTCGAAACCCTGAAATGAAAATAAAACATCAAGTGCGCAAAAACTCATCGAGAATACACATAAGTTGCATGAATGTACAAGAACATCATAGCTAAAACATGATGTATTTTGGCACTTATCAAATACCCCCCACTTAAGCATTTGCTTGTCCCCAAGCAAACGGACATGGAGAACCAGAGATAATCATAAGTGATAAAATACATAACCTCCGGCCAGAGATGGAAGTATCATAGCCAAAGTGAAACTCAAAATATTAAGCAAAGACCACTTGAGATGATTCACGCATTCATTGGCCGTGTCGTGCTGTGTGTGTGCAAATCCCCTAGTTCGAAGCCCTGTAGTCCAAACAAGGTAGACAGGACCCCGAGGACCACTTCTTGAAGCAATTCACGCCACCTAGTGGAATACGGCCTTGAGGTGGTAGAAATACTTCTAGTAGAGTCGTAAGGATCCTTCCTCTTATTTTCGAACAATAACCAGTCGAAATTTATTTTTCTGTACTCAATATGTTTATCTTTTTCTTTTCCGGGACTAACATGAACTGCAAATCCACATTACCTGGAGCTTTGCACATTCATGTAAACGCGCTCATGTCCTTATAGCTTTTGGCGAGAGGAACACTCTGGTTAGGAGCCAGAACCCCAGGTTACTTCGCTATTAGGACAGAGGAGCACTGTCCACGTTTTTATTCACTTTACCCCTTTTTTTTTTTTTTTTTTTTTTTTTTCGACCGTATTGCAAAAAAGAACAAGAAGAAGGTCCTTAAAACCCTATTAGAAGGTATTCTAACACGTCAAGGCGCGAAACCACTAGTATGGGTTAGCAACTAAGAGGGTCACGAAAGTGCTGTGGTTCCTCGCCTAGATGTCCAGGGTTCTACCTAAGGGAATAGTGCGAGAATTGCCTAGAATGACATGAAAATCTCAAGTGTGCAGGGTCATAAAAAGCTTAGCATTTATCATGATTTCGAGCTATAATACAATCACAATAAGTACGCCATCCTAGGTTTACAATCATGCAACAAGTCAAGAATTATCAAAATTTTCATACAAGTTCACGAAACAAGTAACGAAGATCAGACATGCATAGCCACCCCCCACTTAAAGCAGTACATTGCCCTCAATGTACATTGATCAGCAGTACAGAAAAATTTATGCATGGAAAATAAAGAGGGGTGTAGAACTTCCCCGAGAAATTGGTAATGAGCTTTGCAAGGCACGAGTTCGGGGTGACCATCACCATGGCTACAAGCGAAGTGGAGAGGAAGAAAAATGGACGTCTTGGTCTACCTACAAGGAGAAAAGACGTCGAGTCAAGCATCCATCAACCACACAGAGATTGAAGACAAGAAACACGGTTTACAAGAGCAAACAAGAGTTTTTAAGCGATAGAATAAAACAACACTCAACAAACTAAGTTGTAAGGATAAGCCTTAGACAACTAGATTAATACAACAAACGCAAGCACACAAGAGACAACAATAAAAAGAACAGAAACGGAAATAGCAATAAAAAGAACAGGAACAGAGGAAAGCCTGGGAGCCTCAATCCCAGTCATCCCAGTCATCAGTAGAAGCTGGTGGTGCAGAAAATGGTGGAGAGTGGGGTTGATGCTGCAGGAGGGCCAGGATGTCCTGTTGGCCCTGAAAAAGGTTAAGTTGCCCCTGGATGATCCGAGAAATATCTTCTCCCTGACGCCGCTGTATGTCTCGCAAATCTTGTATATCACGCTGTAACTCTGCAGGGGAAACGGTGCGAGTGGAACTCGATTGAGCTTGGTCACCCTGAGGAATATCCGGTGTACTCTGGTTGTCGTCGGAATTGAGGAGGCTCTCATGAGAAACGACATAATAGGATGATCCTCGGCGCTTGATAATACCAATCGCGAGTAAGGTTTGAATCCCCAATGCAATCGTTCCCCCAACCCTCTTCATTGAACGAATACGGCCAAGAACCTGCATGCCCCTCACAAGGCGTGTGATATATGGTCCGGCGAAGATGACCCCGATCGGGGGGTGTTGATTATGTCGGGCAATGCATTCTGCTAGCACACACGCCAAATTGATGGGATAACGGTTAATCATACTGTATAGAATGAGCAGGTCCATGCGAGATACTACCCTAGTGCTGTCGGCGCGCCCGGTGATAGATCGGCTCATCAATGCGTGTACATAACGGTGGGCGGGACTACGAAGGAGTGACGCTTTCTTGGAATCTTGACCGGCAGCAAGGGTAATAGAATGCCAAAAGTGCCTTGGCTCGACATGCGGGGGAAAATCAAGTGGTAAGATGGGGTAGTCCATACTTTTCAGAAACTCCCAGTCATAAATGCCCAAGTGGTTGGCAAAGTCACGGAGACTAATGGATTTATGTTCACCATGGACTTGGAATGAAATTCCTCCTGGGCGATGAAGACGGGCATAGGTCTTGTTAAATTCAAAGGTGCTCAGAACTTCGAGGGTGAGCTCGCGATAAACAGGTTCGTTGATATCAAAAACGGTGAGCCACTGATCAAACCCAACTAATTGCCGAACATCATCGGCCAAACCCAATTGTTCAAGTAGTTCCCAATCAATTATTCGGGTTTGGCCGAATGGCTTTGTGCTAAGTGAATCGTAGCGTTCTTGGAATACATTGTCATTGAATTGGATCTCGGATGAAGAGCTAGCTCAGGCCAATGCGCGCTTGTTAGAAGCCTTCGGTGCCATATCTATAATCACACAATTTAGATAAAATCAAATCTCATCCCATAATAGCAAGTGCGACAAGATAGGTATGCCACAAGAATTAATATTATCATAATACATTAACAATATGGAAAGATAAGAAAGGAGACTACAAAATCAAACAAAGGCAACAAGGGTGAGTACAATAGTTTACTAGCATGAAAACAAGGCATGTGAGATCAAAATAGAGGATGGAAACAAAGATTTCTTAAAAGCAAGCATAACATCCTAAATTCACCATAGAAATTTGTACAATTGTGAACAACTTTGAAACAACACCATGAGGAGACATTCCACTCAAGACAACAATGAGCTACAAAAATTACACCCAAAAAGGGAAATCAAACTCTCCAAGATTAAACACTCACAAATAAATGTAACAAATACCACAATGAAGTAGCAAGATCTCCAAGATCTCAAGAAAAAGAAGTAAGATAAAACAAACCTTAAGGGCAAGGGAGAACAAGCAAGATGAGGTTGAAGAGCTAGTGAGGACGAGGACGAGCTTGGAAGGAGAAGAGGGAAATCAGGGAGCTAGTTTTGGAGATGGTCGGCCAAGGTGATGGAGGTGAGTCTTGGAGAAATTCAGTGCTTAAGAGTCAAAGATGGAGAATAGGGGCTGAAAAGAAGTCTTTGAAAGGGATAAGACTAAAGAGGACACTGAGCAAGGCAAGATGGTGGACAAGTGGCAAGAATCAGCCACTTGTCACTCGTTGGTGTGCGGGGGGCACACCAACCGCATATGATGTGTGCGGTTGGTGCGCGGCCCGCACACCCACCGCACAAGGCTCTGTCTCAAGTGTGCGGCTGGTGTGCGGGCCGCACACCAGCCGCATGGGCTTCTGTCTCAAGTGTGCGGCTGGTGTGCGGGCCGCACACCAGCCGCATGGGCTTCTGTCTGTGTCATGCGGCCACTGTGCGGGCCGCACAGTGGCCGCACAAGGCTTCAGGAAATTGGAAATTTTCACCCCTTTGGAATGCAAACAAGGATACAACAATTGCACCGACAAGATAAAATACGAGGGAGAGGAGGATTAAACTCGAGATTCTAACAAACACACAAAAACAACAAAGAAAACAAGAATACGAACAAAAAGAAAACAAAGGCTTGGGCTACCTCCCAAGAGTGCTCGTTAGCGTCGCGAGCACGAAGCATGAGTGTCCCGAATTAATGAGGTTCAAAGGGAAAGATTTTACCTGACGGATCGGGCAAAAATGAGCTCTTACCGAAATATAGCTTGAGGCGATGCCCGTTTACCTTGAACCGACCTTTCTCCGGGTGGTTGATTTCGACTACTCCCTGAGGTGAGACACTCATGACCGTGTACGGTCCTGTCCATCGCGATTTGAGCTTCCCTGGAAATAGGCGAAGTCGGGCATTGTATAGCAACACTTGATCCCCTTCCTCCAACTTCTTGCCCTGTTTTATATTTTTGTCGTGGAATCGCTTCACTTTTTCTTTGTATAATCTTGAATTCTCGTAGGACAGAACCCTCCATTCCTCAAGTTCATTCAGTTGCATCTTCCTTTTCTCCCCAACCAAGTTGAAATCAAAATTCAGGAATTTGGTGGCCCAATATGCTTTGTGTTCCAGCTCAACAGGGAGATGGCAAGCCTTGCCATAAACTAGGCGATACGGACTGCTCCCCGTAGGTGTTTTATATGCTGTACGGTAGGCCCAAAGTGCATCATCCAGATGGTCTGCCCAGTCCTTGCGATGATGAGCAACAGTTTTTTCCAAAATTCGCTTGAGTTCTCGGTTGGAAACTTCGACTTGACCACTAGTTTGTGGATGATAAGCGGTAGATGTATAATGGGAGACACCGTATCTTTTCAAGATCTTCGCAAACTGGGAATTACAAAAGTGTGCTCCTCGGTCACTGATAATTGTTCGCGGCGCCCCAAACCTCGAGAACAACCTCTTCAAGAATTGCACAACAACACGGGCATCATTAGACGGCAACGATTGAGCTTCCACCCAGCGGGATGCGTAATCCACAGCAACTAGAATAAACTTGTGCCCCCGGGAGTTTGGAAAGGGACCCATGAAATCGATCCCCCACACATCAAAAACCTCACAAACTTGGATAGCATTCTGAGGCATTTCGTCCCGGCGCGAAATGTTCCCTGCTCTCTGGCATCGATCGCAGCATTGAATATGGCTTTGTGCGTCTAGAAAAATAGTGGGCCAAAAGAATCCAGCGTCAAGAATTTTTTTAGCTGTTCGATTGGTGCTGTAATGCCCCCCGGTTGGGCCTTCATGGCAATGTTTGATAATGTGCACTCCTTCTTGTCGAGATACGCACCGCCTAACCACCTGATCGGCACAGACGCGGAACAAGTAAGGTTCCTCCCAAATATAATGCTTCAGATCAGCGAAAAATTTCTTCCTTTGTTGGTAACTAAACCACTTTGGGAGAATGCCCGCTGCCAGATAATTAGCAATGTCTGCGAACCAGGGTTGATCTTCTTCCTGAGTCACCTGAACACGAAACAGTTGTTCTTCCGGAAAGGAGTCATTGATCTCACCATCTATGGTAGATGATGAGTAGTTGTTCTCAAGTCGAGACAAATGATCAGCAGCTAAATTTTCAGCACCGCTTTTGTCCTTGATTTCCAAATCGAATTCCTGCAGCAGGAGCACCCAACGGATCAGACGCGGCTTAGCATCAGTCTTACTCAGGAGATATCGAAGTGCAGAATGATCAGTGTAAACCACAACTTTGGAAAGCACCAAATAAGGCATGAACTTGTCGAAAGCAAAGACCACCGCAAGGAGTTCTTTTTCAGTGGTAGTATAATTTTCTTGAGCCCCCGTGAGAGTTTTGCTTGCATAATAAATAGGATGGAAATGTTTGTCTTTCCTTTGCCCCAGAACTGCTCCCACTGCAAAATCGCTAGCGTCACACATTAATTCGAATGGTAGCTCCCAGTTTGGTGCGATGAGGATAGGTGCCCGGATAAGTTGATTCTTTAGTGTAGTGAAGGCAGTCAAACACTCCGGGGTGAAATTGAACGGCACATCCTTCTCAAGGAGCTTAGTCAACGGTTTTGCAATCTTAGAAAAATCTCTTATAAATCTCCTGTAAAACCCGGCATGCCCCAGAAAACTTCTAATTGCCTTGACACATGTTGGAGGAGGGAGCTTCTCAATGGCAGAGATTTTTGCCTTGTCTACTTCAATGCCATCACCTGAAATTTTATGTCCCAGAACTATACCCTCCTTTACCATGAAGTGGCATTTTTCCCAGCTCAGCACCAAGTTGGTTTCCTCACATCGTTCCAGAACACGCTCCAAGTTTTTCAAACACAAGTCAAATGAGCTCCCATACACTGAGAAGTCATCCATGAACACTTCCATCGTGTTTTCAACCATGTCCTCGAAGATAGCAAGCATGCATCTCTGAAATGTGGCAGGGGCATTGCACAACCCGAAAGGCATTCTGCGGTAAGCAAATGTACCATAAGGGAAGGTGAAGGTGGTTTTCTCTTGGTCTTCAGGGGCTATGGGAATTTGAAAGTACCCAGAAAAACCATCAAGAAAGCAAAAGTATTCGTGTCCGGCCAACCTTTCAAGCATCTGATCAATGAACGGAAGAGGGAAATGATCTTTGCGAGTGGCGTCATTGAGCTTTCTATAATCAATACAGACTCTCAAACCAGTGACCTGCCTAGTAGGGATAAGCTCATTCTTCTCGTTAGTCACTACTGTCATGCCCCCTTTCTTTGGTACCACCTGGGTGGGACTGACCCAAGCACTATCAGAGATTGGGTAGATTATGCCGGCGTCTAGCAGTTTGATCACTTCAGCTTTTACCACTTCTTTCATATTCGGGTTTAACCTCCGTTGCGGGAGGGCCGACGGCTTATGGTTGTCTTCCATTAGAATTTTATGAGTGCAGAAAGATGGATTTATTCCCCGGATATCTGAAATCTTCCACGCCAACGCCCGCTTGTGCCTCTTTAACACCTTTAAGAGTTCATTCTTGTGCTCTGTTGACAGGCTAGAGGAAATTATCACTGGTAGCTTAAGATTTCCATCAAGAAATGCGTATTCAAGGTGTGGGGGTAATTCCTTCAACTCCAATTCTGGTGGTTCATCGACGGATGGCTTTAGTCTGTTCATGTTATCACGTTGTATTCTCTCAAATTCTTCCATCTCATCATCAATAGAGTTGTCAGATTCAGATTCATCTTGCACCTCGCACACAGACTGCTTAGGAGGCAAAAAAGTGGTAAACTCGTGAACTGTGGTCGGCTGCCGGTTGTGAGCTCCATTCTGAACAGAATTTACATACTCGGCTCCACTCATGAATCGCGAAAAAAATTCGTTGTTGCTGAGAGTACAATCATCCTGATCCGTAGTCTTCAAATTAGAGCCTTCATTATGAACCAGAAACTGCCTTTTCCATTGATCCAAGTAGTGAGAAGTGGGTTCACTCAAGTATTGATCCATCGATGTGAAGGTTTAAAATGGGGTACCTGGAAATGCACAAGAGACAACGAGAGAGATATTAGTGAATATATAAAAAATGACGAAAACAAAAAACAATAAAAGATGGATAATTACAAATGAAAGCGAAATGACTAGAGCAATGATCCAAAAGTTTTCCTAGTATTCTCGGATGTTCCCCGGCAGCGGCGCCAAAAACTTGATGAGCGAGCGCGCGACTAGCTACAGAGCTAGCACGCGACTCCCCGGCCGCAAGTGCACGGGTCGTCAAGTAATAAACCTCACGAGGAGGGTCGTATTCCCAAGGGCCCGAGATCTACTATTACTTCCTTTTGGGAGTCACTTTCTAGTCGATCGAAACAGGGTTGAAGCAATATTAAAATAATAAAAACAAGTAAAGGAATGCAAATAAGATAAAACTCAATCCGGAATAAAATAGAGATGAAGAATCCAATAATTATGGAAGGCCTCGGGCGAGGATTCCCCCGGGAGAAGACTAAATACGAATGACCAAGATAATTATAAAACTAGGGTTAGCTTGGTTTCGGTCCGCTAGACTCGGATGTCGACTACCCCGGAACCTCCGTAGTGTAGCCCTAATCCAGTACGGGTTTCTCTATCCAGAAAATACCCCTACGATGTCGATGAGAACAAGGAGTCTTGATTAGGGTTAATCTAATGCACGCTCTCGGCTAAATTAACCCTAATCGCGCGGGAGGCTATTAACACCCGGAACCTCCGGTGTATTAATACATGTTACCCTCTTTAACTCATCAAAGGACCTAATACAAGCTAGCATCCCGCCAAACAAGTATCATTCAAAATCAATTCTACGGAATCCATCCATTGTAGAATGAACAACATGATGATGAATTAAAACCAAACAATCAAACTAACACATTCATTTAAAGCAAAATATAGGTCATTCATACAAAGTCTCCTCCCAAGGTTCACCGGGAGCCCGGTGGCCTTGGGAGGTTTAGTTCAACATCACAAAACTAAGGAGCTCATCATACAACAATTCCATCCAATAAAAACAAGAAAAACCCCCTCGAAGATGTTGACTAGGGTTGATGGCGTAGCTCGTCGGATCCGCGCCGGCGAGCCCTATGAAGCTTCTCAACGTCTTCCCCTTCTTCTCTCCTTCGAATCTAGCCGAAAATCCTTCCAAAATCCCTCAAGAAATGGTGAAATGAAGTCTAGGACAAGTGGAGGCCGGATGAGAAAAAAGATCCCCTCAAAAACTCTTCAGAACAAGCATATATAGACCGAAGGTGTGCGGGCACTTTGCGGGCCGCACAGTGCCCGCACAGCCTTCTGGCTGTGCTGTGCGGCCAGTGTGCGGGCCGCACACTGGCCGCACACCTCTCTGTCTCCCTTGTGCGGCCACTGTGCGGGCCGCACAGTGGCCGCACACCTCTCTGTCTCCCTTGTGCGGCCACTGTGCGGGCCGCACAGTGGCCGCACACGGCCGAGAAAATGTGTCCGTGTGCGGCGCGTCGGCTTCCAGGGTGCTCCAACTCTTCGTTTCTTCTTCAATCTCCCCCGGAAGGACACGAATACGGTCGAAACTTGCGCACTTGGTCCTCGAAACCCTGAAATGAAAATAAAACATCAAGTGCGCAAAAACTCATCGAGAATACACATAAGTTGCATGAATGTACAAGAACATCATAGCTAAAACATGATGTATTTTGGCACTTATCAGGCTTCATTCAAATGCTTCAACAGTCCGCACAGTTCAGTGGATTAATAGATGAAGATCCGAATAGTCATATCGAAAGTTTCCTTGAAGTGTGCGACATGCTGAAAATTAATGGGGTTTCGGATGATGCAATTCGCTTGAGGGCTTTTCCGTTCTCATTAAAAGGAAAAGCCAAACAGTGGCTCCATTCTTTGCCAAGAGCTTCCATTACAACATGGAATGAGATGGTCAAAGCTTTCCTCGCAAGATACTTTCCACCGGGGAAGTCGGCAAAGCTTCGGAATGAGATCTCCTCTTATGTTGAGATTGAGTTAGAGTCATTATTTGAGACGGAATGAGTCCTCAACACGGGTTCCCCGAATGGATGATTATTCACACATTTTACAATGGGTTGAACCCGGGCACCAAACAGTTACTTGATGCCGCCGCGGGAGGAACATTGGGAAACAAGACTCCGGATGAGGCACGACAACTAATCGAAGAGATGGCACTTAATAGTTATCAATGGAATGCAAGAGAGAAGAAGAAAGTGGCCGGGATTCACAAAATTGACGCTGTTACGTCATTGGCAGCCCAAGTTGAGGCTATGAGCAAGAAATTGGACACTTTAACTTCTTCAAGAGTTACCGCAGTCACTAGTTGCGATGGTTGTGGGGGTTCACATATGCCAACTGATTGTCCTATCTCAATTACTACTTCAGCTCCAATGGAACAAGTTGATTTTGTGGGGAATTCGGGTAGAGGACAAGGTAATCCTTTTAGTAACACCTACAACCAAGGTTGGAGAAACCACCCCAATCTCTCATGGAGTAATCAAGGGCAGCAAAAGCCTGCTGCCCCACCGGGATTTCAGCAACCACCTCCGATTCCAGAGAGAGTTACAGAATTAGAGAAGGTTTTGTCAAAGTTCATTCAATCAACTGACACAAGATTTCAGAATATTGAGGCAACACTCCGAAATCACACCGCTTCGTTACATAATTAGGAGAATCAAGTAGGACAAATAGCGAAGTCATTAGTGGAGAGACCTCAAGAAAGCTTGCCAAGTAACACCAAGACAAATCCAAGAGAGCATGTAAAGGCGATCACTTTGAGGAGTGGTCGGGAGCTCTTTACATCTAAGACCATCTGCACATATATACAAGGGTTCAGTATAGCTCAAGAAAAACCAAAATAAAACTTAAGTATATAGAGATAGAGAAATGAAATACAACTCGAGACAAATAAAAGAAAAGAAAGATAAAAGATAAACTCAGAAGGAGAATCCTTTTTGAGTGCTACAAGTACAAAATAATACGAAAAAAGTGCAAAAGAAATAAAAGCTAAAATAAACTACGACGCCTCAGCGTCGGTGTCCTGTGTCGATGACTCAGGCGCTGCTGCTGCTGCTGGTTCTGAGGTCACTGGTTGATCAACTGATGGTGAACGAGATGGTGGTGGAGGCGAGGCTCTGGGCTGCACCATGAAAGGTGATATCGACACAGATCGCTCAAGTAACCACAATATAGCAGCGAGTTGTGCCGATGTACGTGAAAACTGTGCTGCCTGCGTGGCCCTAACCTCGGCCATATCCGTCTGGAGGATACCCACAGTGCTCTCGAGGCGCTCGAATTTGTCCTGGCCCTGAAAGGGAGAAAAGATCCGCACTGGGGGTGGCTCCGGTGCTGTGGGTGGTATCTCAGCCTCTGCCTGTCCTAGGGGTGGCTCTAATGCTGCCTGTGAACCCTCGGCCTGCTCCATGTCTGTAGACTTTGAGTGGGGGATGATCATGGTGTATATTCCTGGTCCTGATCTGCGGTCCATCCCCATCATCCTTAGAGTCTCAATGCCTAATGGAGCCGGTTTAGAAATCCTCTTAGTCCCGCGAACTCCGTCTCGAAGTCCTAACCCAATAATCACTCGCGTGATATACGGGCCTGACAAGATAACTCCCACCCTCGGGTACTGGCCCTGGTGGCGAATATAGTCCGCTACAATGTGCCCCAGGTGAAGTGGCTCACTCTCTACCATAGAATACAAATAGAGGAGCTCCTAGCGACTCAGAACAGCCGTACTGTCCCCTCGTCCACTCACTAATCGGCTAAGTATGGCGTGAATGTATCAATGAGATGCTCTGGATAAGCAGGTGGCCTTGGACACCCCCGGCTCATACTGTCCCTGTCCGCATAATCTGCTATAAGCGCGCGGCGGAGTCAAAGTGCCGGGGTAATCAGTGGGAAGCCCCTCGTACTCCTCTGTCTGTGTATAGACCTCATCATATAACCCCATCACGGCCGAGAACTAGGTCACACTGAGGCTGAAATATCGTCCCAGTGCTCTGAACTGAATAATATATGGTGTAGCAAAAGCACTGTACGATCTGTCAAACTCGAATGAGGCCAAGACCTCAAGTATCACCTCTCGAACAACTAGCTCCCTGATCATCAATAACCTCTGCCAACTGCCCACAGACAACAACTCCTCGACCTTATCTGCAATACTATCAACCCGCTGTATCCCCCTGAGTGTGCTCAAATCTGGAAGACGAGAATGTCCAAAATGGAGCATTGATAGTGGCTTCAACCGCTCCCAATGCTCAGGTAACGAGAAATCAATCTCCTCTGGTTATGGGGAAAGCTCACTGGGATGCTTCCCTGCTTATTTCTTTGACCTAGAAGACATATCTACAAAATTGTGACGAGAAACGATCAAAAACAATTGAATTGCTCAATCTGCAGAAATCGACACGGCCGTGTGGAAATTCCACACACCCGTGTGGATTGTCAGGCGGACAGAGAACCTCGGCAGTAGGGCTAAAAATCAAAATTTATATTCAAATTCATTCTAAATTCTTTCTAAGTATGTTCGCATTCTTATTAAGCATTCAAACAAAGCAAAATAATAAAAAAGAATGAATTAAATCAAGGATTGACGAAGAAAAAGGGTTTGAAGTTCTTACCGACGGTGTGGATGAATATAAATTCGAAATCAGCCGGGAAACTCCAAATGAAACCTCTAGAAAGCTCAAAGAAGATCGGGAAATTGAACGAGAGGGTCGGAGAGTGTTTGAGAGTGAAAAATCAACGAGGCACGAGTAAAATCTAAAAGAAAATGCTCGGCTTTTGAAGTTCTGGGAATTCCCACGGCCGTGTGCCTCTGAAATTAGTGTTCACAGGGGCTAGCACACGCCCCTGTGTGCACTCTGGTTTTCTCTGGACTACCCCACACAGCCGTGCGAGACTTCCACACGGCCGTGTGCCTTCACAGGAGAGCTCCACTGGGGCTGGTACACGCCCTTGCAGATTCACGGGAAACACAGAAGATCTCTGAAAAATTCCACACGGCCATGTGCCCAACCTGGCCAAGAACACAAGGCCGCCCACAGGGGCTCCCACACGCCCCTGTGGCTTCTCTGGATCAACCCGAGAAAGTTTAAGTTTTCCACATGGTCGTGTGAAGAATCCATACGGCCGTGTACCTTTCACAAGCGCTCCTACAGGGGCAGCCACACGCCCCTGTGTTTTCTCGGGATGGAAAGGGACTTTCTGCAGGGTTTCGCACGGGCGTGTGAAATATCCACATGGCCGTGTGCCTTAAGACATGGGCACTCACAAGGGCACCAACACGCCCTTGTGGACTCTCTGGAACGAGAGCTTAAGTTCTGCAAGATTTCACACGGCCGTGTGGAAATTCCACACGGCTGTGTGCCCCTTCTGAGGTTTTTCACAGGGGCAAGGCCATGCCCTTGTGCCCTCTCTGGTTGAGCCATAATTGTTAACACACGCTCATTTGGAAATTTCACACGGCCGTGTGTTTTCTCTGGTTTACTTAGAAAAAATTCACAAACTCCCATAAAAAGTCAGAAACACAAATACGATGCTTAGAACCTGTGAAAACCATCAAAACATGAGCAGATATCATGAAAAATTACTCTGGTGAGTGGGTAGTCGAATCCATAGGGAATAGGGATATAAGATACGAGATTTCGCTATACTTTCCTATTGATGTTAACTGAGTTGAGGATATCCTTAAACTCACGGTCCCAAACCTAAGGTCAACCGTGACTGATCCCAACACTATGCCCCGGCATTAGGATTCACGTCAACCTTTCACTCTGTTGCTTACGCAACTAAGCCCCAGGGGAGTATATCTACCTAAGCCTAACACTACGTGGGATTGCTTTAAGCTCTAGGGATTCCTAGTGATAAAACCTGTTCCTATGTGTAGTTCTAAGCCTTTGGTCCAGGTTGAAGAACCCTAATCTAGATTAAGCCCCAGCGCCTAGGATTCACGCCAACCCTTCACTCTGTTGGTTGCGCAACTAAGCCCCAAGGGAGTTTATCTACCTAGCACTTCACTCTATCTCGACAGCTAAGAGATCAAGGAAAACGGAGGTAGGGAGAAATCACACCGGAGGAGAAAGGGGACGCTTCGCTACCTCACGACTCACCATCTTAACCCTTTTCAATCTTAAGTAGTCTAATCCTATAGGAGTTGTCACACCTTCAAAGGACAACCTAGATTGTTTTCAACCCTAGTGTTACGGCTAAGAGAAAATAATTGCAAAATATAATTAAAATTGAAACTCAAATTTATTCATCAATAATGGAAAAAGCATAATAGCAATGTCATAGAAACATAATAATCCTAGGGTTTACAAGTCCGAATACCCACGAGGGGTTTAGCTCCTCATGGAGCTATACATGTTCATCAAAGTAAGAAATAAAGCACAAATTAAAGACATTGATGGAAACCCCCGTGTGTATGGTGTGGTCGTGGTCTTGTGCGGCCGCCGAACGTCGATGATGATGTCGATGACGCACTCCAAACCTCCACGAAGTATTCTCCGAAACCCTAGCCGCACTCTCCAGAAGTTGGGGAGAAAGTTAGGTCAAAACATCCACTAAAAGTCTCCAAAATCCTGGCTTTTATAATGTTAAGTCGACTTTCAAAATCGGACTTATCAGGACTTCACACGGCCGTGTTGAATTAACACACGGCCGTGTGAAGTTTCTGGCTTTCTGGATGATAAGTGCTCGTGTTATAGTAATGCAAAGCGTTATTATCTTGCAATGAGCATTAATTTAATCAGATTTTATCACTAAAAAGTGTGCATTTGTTTACTTTTGTGCATTGTAAGGTTGTGAAGATAAAGTCAAGGAAAAGAACGAAGTTAGATCGTGTTCACCATTGTTGGGAAGATTCTTGGACTAAGCATGGAGCACGGCATGAGTAGAGAATTGTGAGTGTGTGCGAACCTCCTTTAGAGGGGCACAAAGGCAGTCACATTCACAATAAGTCTAACTCATGCTAACAAGGAAAACTTTACCAATTAGGAGATTTAAAGCAATCGGCACGATCTACTGTGGCTAAGGTTTTGGAGAGGACTTCGTAGAGGTTTAGAGCGTGTCATCGGCATCGTCACCGACGTCCGGCGGCCGCACAAGACCACGGCCACACCATACGCAAGGGGGTTTTCATCAATATATTTACCTTGTGCTTTCTTTCATATTTTAATGAACATGTATAGCTCCATGAGGAGCTAAATCCCCTGTGGGTATTCAGACTTGTAAACTCCAGGGTTATTATTTTTCTTTGACATTGTTATTATGCTTTTCCATTATTGATGAATAAAAATTGAGTTTCGATCTTAATTTCATCTTGTTAATGTTTTCCTTTAGAAGTGACACTAGGGTTGAGAACAATCTAGGTTGTCCTTTGGAGGTGTGACAACTCCTATAGGATTAGACTATTTATGATTGAAGAGGGTTAAGAGGGTGAGTCGTGAGGTAGCGAAGCGCCCCCTTTCCATTCCGATGTGGTTTCTCCCTACCTCTGTTTCCTTGATTTCTTAGCGGTCGAGATAGAGTGAAGTGCTAGGTAGATAAACTCCCTTGGGGCTTAGTTACGCAAGTAACAGAGTGAAGGGTTGAAGTGAATCCTACGCACTGGGGCTTAATCTAGACTAGGATTCTTCCACCTGGACCAAAGGGTTAGAACTACACATAGGAACAGATTTTACCACTAGGAGTCCCTAGAACTTAAAGCAATCCCACGTAGTATGAGGTTTAGGTAGATATACTCCCCTTGGGCTTATTCGTGCCAGCGACAGAGTGAAGAGTTTACGTGAATCCTAATACCGGGGCATAATGTTAGGGTTAGTCACGGTTGTCCTTAGGGTTGGGACCGTGTATCTAAGGATTTTCTCGACTCAATTGACATCAATAGGAAAGTATAATAGCATCGTCTTGCACTAGAAGCATAGATCCTAGAGGTAGCTCGTCCGGATTACCCTATTTCATCCATTGCCAGTTTCTCTCTATTCTCGTTTACTTACACTTTCTTATCTTCCATCTTTCTATTTAATTTCTTGTCTTTTATTATATTTGCTTCCATATTCACTCATCGATTCTATTCTTATCTTTCCATACTGCACATAGCTTAAATAGTGAAATCTCGTATTTTAACTCCCTATTCCCTGTGGATTTGACTACCCACTCACCGGAGTAAATTTTATTACTTCAACAAACCCGTGCACTTTCAGGGCCTTGTCAAAGTTTTTGGCGCCGTTGCCGGGGAATAGGCATTTTAGATATTTGTTTTTCACTATTTTAGTTATTCACTTCAGTTTCTATTTCAAACTTTCTTTATCTATCATTGTTCTTATTTTCCTATTTCACATTTCCGTTATCCAGTATCACTCTTATTTGTTTTCTTTGTTCTGCTTTCAGCTTTAGAAGAGAGGGGATGTTTGATACAACTGAAATCTTTGATTCACTTACAGGAATAGTGAAGGATGTGGAACAGAAAATGCATTTTTTCACAGTACAGTCAGTTGTAAATCGCATTGAGTATGAGCAACCATTAAACATTCCTTCCATAGAAAAAGAGATAGTTGTTGATCATTCTAGCACAAGACAGATCATGGGCTGTGAATTGGGCAATGTGTTAGATGAATTTGTGATAAGTGCTTGTGTTGTAGTAACGCGAAGCGTTATTATCTTACAATTGAACATACTTTTTATCAGATTTTATCACTAAATAGTGTGCATTTGTGTATTCTTGTGCATTGTAGGTTCGTGGAGCTAAGTTGGAAAAGAAGAACGAAGTTAGGTCGTGTTCGCCATTGTTGGGAGGTTTTCGGACCAAGCAAGGAACAAGGCACGAGGTTAGACTTGTGAGTGTGTGCCAACCTCCTTTGGAGGGGCACAAAGGCAGTCACATTCACAACAAGTCTAACTCGTGTAGCTTAGGAAAACTTCACCAAGAAGGAGACTTGAAGCAATAGGCACGATCTACCATTGATTGTGTGCCCAATTCAATGGCCTCGATGAAGAAACAAAGTATTCGGGAGCATTTCGGAGAGTCACTGCAGCAGCAATGTAGCTTGTTACTGCAGTAAATCACTGTAGCAAGTTACTGTGCACTTCTGCCAAAAATCATGATTCCAGAGAATTCACACGGGCGTGTGGAATTAACACACGACCGTGTGAAGTAATTTTCCAGCAAGACAAAGACTTCACACGGGCGTGTGGAATTAACACACGGCCGTGTGAATTAATTTTCCAGCAAGCCAGAGACTTCACACGGGCGTGTGGAATTAACACACGGCCGTGTGGATTAATTTTTCAGGAAGACAGAAACTTCACACGGGCGTGTGGAAATTCCACACGGCCGTGTGAAGCCCCGATAACTTCAAATTTAAAGCTGCACTCAGCCTATTTTAAGCCCGATTGGGAGGCTTTTTGAGACATTTTTTGACCTATCTTTCTCTCCAACTTCTGGAGAGTGCGGCTAGGGTTTCGGAGAGGACTTTGTGGAGGATTGGAGCGCGCCATCGGCATCGTACCGACGTTCGACGGCCGCACAAGACCACGGCCACACCATACAAGAGGGGGTTTTCATTGATGTCTTTAGTTTGTGTTTTATTTCATACATTGATGAACATGTATAGCTCCATGAGGAGCTAAACCCCTTGTGGGTATTCGGACTTGTGAAACTCTAGGATAATTATGTTTCTTTGACATTGTTATTATGCTTTTCCATTAATTGATGAATAAATTCGAGTTTACATTTTAGATTTCTTGTGCTATTGTTTTCTCTTAGCCGTGACACTAAGGATTGAGAACAATCTAGGTTATCCTTTGGAGGTGTGACAACTCCTATAGGATTAGACTACTTAAAATTGAAGAGGATTGAGAGGGAGAGTTGTGAGGTAGCACCATACCCCTTTCCCTTCCATTGTGATTTCTCCCTACCTCCGATTCCTTGATTTATTAGAAGTCAAAATAGAGTGAAGTGCTAGGTAGACAAACTCCCCCAAGGTTTTGGGGTGACGTGAATCCTACGCACTGGGCTTAATTTAGACTACGGTTCTTCCTCCTGGACCAAAGGGTTAGGACTACTACACATAGGAACAGGTTTAATCACTAGGAGTCCCTAGAGCTTTAAGCAACCCCACGTAGTGTTAGGCTTAGGTAGAAATACTCCCCTGGGGCTTAGTTGAGCAATCAATAGAGTGAAGGGTTGACGTGAATCCTATTGCCTGGACATAGTGTTGGGGTTAGTCACGGTTGACCTTAGATTTGGGACCGTGTGTTTCAGGATTTTCCTCGACTCAATTAACATCAATAGGAAAGTATAATAGCATAGTCTTGCACTAGAAGCATAAGTCCTAGAGGTAACTTGTCCGGATACCCTATTCTCACTTATTCCTAGTCTCTCTCTTTTTACTCGTTGCTTGCACTTTTCTCTCTTTCATCTTTCTATTTACTTGCCTTGCATCTACTCTAATTTTCATAAATTCACTTATCACTCCGATCATTGTTTCTTTTCGTATATTGCATGACTGGATAGCAATTTCTCGTATTTTAAATCCCTATTCCCTGTGGATTCGACTACCCACTCACCGGGGTAACTTTTATTACTTCAACAAGGCCGTGCACTTGCGGTACGCACGCAAAAGGTCGTGTCAATTTGAGAGATCAGCCCTGGCCTCTTTAAGTGAGGATTCAGAAGAAAATCTAGAGAGGGTCCTTGCTCAGTTTGAATCATTCTATCTAGAACAAAGGCAAGAGGTCTTTTCAGTGGGAATCATAGACTTAACCGAGGAAGCATGTGACATGGAAGCTATAATGAGACCCCATGATCATCTTAACGGTCTGGTTTTGCAAAACAGCACAGAAAGTATTGAGGAACAAAAACTATTTCAGTTTGAAGAAATTGATCGATTGAAGGAAAGTCGTTTGCGGCCATCTATTGAAGAACCACCTGACTTGGAATTAAAGACATTGCCAACACATTTGGAGTATGCATATCTAGCAGAAGAAATGAAACTCCCCGTGATCAAAGCCTTCGATCTCTTCCCGGATCAGAAGGAGAAGTTGGTGAAAATGTTGAAGAAGCACAAATCTGGCCTCGCTTGGAAAATTTCAGATTTGAAGGCAATAAATCCTTCATTTTGTACACATAAAATCCTAATGGAGGATAATTTTAAATCAGTGATCCAACCTTAGAGGAGACTAAATCCAAACATGAAGGAGGTTTTCAAGGCAGAAGTGGTGAAACTTTTGGATGCAAGGATCATCTATCCTATCTCTGATAGCGCTTGGGTAAGCCCAACACAAGTGGTTCCAAAGAAAGGAGGGATGACGGTAATCAAAAATGAAAAGAATGAGCTCATTCCAATGAGAACAGTCACAGGATGGAGGGTGTGCATTGATTACAGAAGATTGAATGACATGACCCGAAAGGATCATTTTCCACTGCTTTTTATTGATCAGATGTTAGAACGGCTGGCCGGACATCAGTTTTACTGCTTCCTAGATGTTATGTCAGGGTATTTTCAGATCCCTATAACACCAGAAGATCAAGAGAAGACAACTTTCACTTGTCCCTACGGAACATTTGCATATAGACGAATGTCATTCGGACTGTGCAATGCACCCGCGACATTCCAACGGTGCATGACTGCTATTTTTTATGATCTTTTGGAAGATATAATGGAGGTGTTCATGGATGACTTTTCAGTGTTCGATGATTCCTTCGATCTATGCTTGAAGAATTTGGAGAGAGTATTAATGAGGTGTGAAGAAACAAACCTTGTACTTAATTGGGAGAAGTGTCATTTCATGGTTCAGGAAGGTATTATTTTAGGACACAAGATCTCCCAGAAAGGAATTGAGGTAGACAAAGCCAAAATCGAAGTTATAGACAAGCTTCCTCCAGCAGCAAACGTTAAGGGGATTCGGAGTTTCTTTGATCATGCAGGATTCTATAGACGGTTCATCAAGGATTTTTCGAAAATCACACAACCATTGACCAAACTCTTCGAAAAAGATGCTCTGTTTGATTTTGGTGAAGAATGTACAGCGGCATTTAATGTGCTTAAAAAGAAACTGGTGCAAGCTCCAATTTTAGTCACACCTGAGTGGAACGAGCCATTCGAGCTCATGTGCGATGCAAGTGATTATGCTATTGGAGCAGTTTTGGGGCAAAGAAGGGGTAAACAGTTCCAACCTATTTATTATGTGAGTAAAACTCTCACAGGGGCTCAAGAGAACTACACCACCATAGAGAAGAAGTTACTAGCAGTGGTATTCGCTCTCGATAAATTTAGGCCGTATCTCATCCTGTCGAGGGTCATTGTTTTTACAGACCATTCAGCTCTTCGTTACCTCATGAATAAAGCTGATGCAAAGCCAAGGTTGATCAGGTGGATACTGTTACTGCAAGAGTTTGATATGGAAAAAAAGGATAAGAAAGGGACTGAAAATGTGGTGGCAGACCACTTATCTCGGTTAGAGGGAAGTATTGGGCAAGAGCCATCAAGTTGGGAAATCAATGATTCTTTCCCGGAGGAACACTTATACTCAATTGAGAATTCAGAAGCATCAGGTGATGTTCCATGGTTTGCAGATTTTGCCAATTACTTGTCAGGGTAGGTGCTCAAACAAGGGCTTACATTCCAACAGAAGAAGAAATTCTTTAGTGATCTGAAGCATTACTTTTGGGATGATCCGTTCCTTTTCCGCATTTGTGCAGACCATGTGGTTCGGAGATGTATCTCCAGGAAGGAAGGATGGGATATCCTTGCTCATTGTCATTCCAGAGCGGTTGGAGGCCATTACGCATCAAGTAGAATTGCAGAGAAGGTTTTGGCTGCAGGGTTTTATTGGCTGACTCTATTCCAGGATGCGCACCAATTTGTTCTTCGATGTGATAGTTGCTAGAGGACAAGAAATTTGTCACGGTAAGATGAGATGCCTCATAACCCTATGCAATTTTGGTGAGGTATTTGATGTTTGGGGCATTGATTTCATGGGGCCATTTCCAAAGTCCAATGGGAACCAATACATATTGGTGGCAGTCGATTATGTCTCCAAATGGGTCAAAGCTCAAGCACTGCCAACTAATGATGCTATGATGGTGGTAAAATTCTTGAAGAGGCTGTTTGCTCGGTTTGGGACTCCAAGAGTTATTATTAGTGATCGATAAACACATTTTGAAACTTCCAATTGGAAAAAGTGCTGAAAAGATACAGAGTACACCAACAGCTTGCGACCCTGTACCATCCACAAACTTGTGGACAAGTCGAGGTGACCAATAGAGAGCTTAAGAGGATTTTGACGAAATCTGTAGAGCAAGGAAAGTGAGATTGGTCTGAACGGTTAGATGATACACTTTGGGCTCATCGAACAGCATACAAGACTCCGTTAGGAACTACACCGTACAATTTGGTTTATGGGAAGTCATGTCACTTGCCGGTGGAGCTCGAACACAAGGCATATTGGGCAATCAATGCGATGAACTTTGATTTGAGAAAGACCGGTGAGCAAAGATTTCTCCATCTTAATGAACTTGATGAGTGGAGGTTGAAGGCGTATGAGAATGCCAGAATCTATAAAGAAAGGATCAGAAGGTGGAACGACAAGCACATTAAGTAACCTAAAGAATTTAAAGTGGGCGATAAAGTACTATTGTTCAATTTGAGATTACGGCTCTTCCTTGGGAAATTAAAATCAAGATGGTTTGGCCCTTATATAGTTACGCATGTATCAACCCATGGGGTAGTTGAAATCACTCATCCGGAGAAGGGTACGTTTACAGTGAATGGGCATCGGTTGAAGCCGTATTTTGGTGGTGAAGTTTGTGATGATAACAAGGAGGTATTATTTCTCAAACCACAGTAAGGTAAGATCAGGTACGTCAAGCTAAATGACGTTAAACAAGCACTTCTTGGGAGGCAACCCAAGCTTTTACAGTTTTTCTAGGACTTAGTTTAGTTTTAGGTTGAATAAAAGTCTTAGGTTTGTTGTCTTGAATTTCATGTGCTTATGCTGTGTTTTTCTTGTGGATTAATGATGTTTTCGTGTGCCTAAATGATAATTGATGAAGTTTAAGCTGGTTGAGCATGTTTTCTATGGTATCTAGTCGTGTTTTGATAGTTTTCACAGGCTCCAAGCATCGTATTTATGTTTCTGAATTTTTCTGTAAGTTTGTGAATTTTTTCTAAGTAAACCAGAGAAAACACACGGCCGTGTACAATTTCCACACGGCCGTGTGTTACCAATTAGGGCTCAACCAGTGAGGGCACAGGGGCGTGTCCATGCCCTTGTGAACAACCTCAGAAGGGGCACACGGCCGTGTGGAATTTCCACACGGCCGTGTGAAAACTCGCAGAACTTAAACTCTTTTTCCAGAGAGTCCACAGGCGCGTGTGGGTGCCACTGTGAGTGCCACTGTGTTAAGGCACACGGCCATGTGAAACTCTGCAGAGACAACCCATTCATCCCGAGAATACACAGGGGCGTGTGTGTGCCCCTGTGGAAAAGCTTGCGAAAGGCACACGGCCGTGTGGATTATTCACACGGCCGTGTGGAACACTTAGACAATTCTCGGGATGAACCAGAGAAGTCACAGGGGCGTGTGAGGTGCCCCTATGGTCGGCCTTATGTTCTTGGTCAGGTTGGGCACACGGCCGTGTGGAATTTTCTCACGGCCGTGTGATATTTTTCAGAGACCTTCAGTGTTCTCCCGTGAATCCACAGGGCCGTGTACCAGCCCCTGTGGAATCCCTTGTGAAGGCACACGGCCATGTGGGAAGTTTCACACGGCCGTGTGGGGTAGTCTGGAGAGCGAACAGAGTGTACACAGGGGTGTGTGTCAGCCCCTGTAAACTTTAACTTTAGAGGTACACGGCCGTGTGGGATTTTCACACGGCCTTCTGGATTCCCAGTACTTCAAAAGCTATGTATTTCTTTATGGGTTTCACTCATGCCTCCTTCGTTTTCCACTCTAAAACACTCTCCATCACTTCCCCGATCTTCTCTGAGGTTTTATTTGGAGTTTTCCGGCCAATTTTAAGGTTTTTTCATCAACATCACTGGTAAAAAAAAAAAAATAAATTTCAAACCCTTGTTCTTCGTTAATATTAATTCACTCCATTTTTATTGGTAATTTTGCTTGATTTGCATGATTAAATGGCATACGAAGGCATTCACAAAGTTTTGGAGAATAACTACTTTTGTAAAGATGAAATGCTATTCCATGACCGTGCGGTATTGTCCACCTGACAATCCACATGGCCGTGTGGAATTTCCACACGGCCGTGTGAAATCTCGCAGAATGAAATTTAACGGTGGATTAATTGATTTTATTTCTGGAATGGCACCCAGGACAAAGCAAGCAGCTAGCAAGAGGCCTTTCGAGTCATCTAACGAGCAGATTACTTTCGCCAAGCCCGAAAACCGAGTGAGACATGATAGATTAGAGAAACTCAAGTTTGGACAATCTCGATACATAGATTTGAGTTGTTTAAGAACAGCTGAGTGGGGGAACGATATGGCAAATGAAATTGAGAAACTTTTAGCGGTTGGGAGTTAGAAGAGTTTGTTGTCTATTAAAGAACAGGCCAACCGCTCACTTTCTTTGAAAGTACTAGCGTCCTTTGAGTTCGACAAATCACACAAAGACTTGACAAGAGCCGACACTATACAATTCAGGGCTTTTGGGCACGATTACAGCATGGCTGTGACGCAGTTCTCTATTCGCATGGGTTTATATGATCAAGCCTATACAGAGTCAGAGGAGTATGAGAACCTTCCGACTGATTATTCTGGAAGTTTGACTCCTCAAGGAGCTTACAGAGTGTTATGCGGACAAGGGAAATATGAGCCAGGGGTATCGAAAGCCACTTGTTTGTCACGATAAGCTTATAGATACATTCACGCCATTTTGAGTTGATCAGTGAATGGCCGGGGTGATAGTACGGGAGTCTTAAGTCGGCAGGAGCTCCTTTACCTTCATTCAATAGTTCGAAGCGAGCTGCTCCATCTTGGGTATATTTTGGCAGATTACATATGACATCAGGGCCACTACCTGAGGCTTGGAGCTATTTTTTCAGTGCCATATGTTACAAGACTCATTAAGGGGATGGGCCTTCGGGAAGCAATCAGAGGAATGGAGAAGACAGTTATACCTTCCCCAATTAGCTTGGAGATGTTGAGACAGATGGGCATGGCCAGGAAATATTATCAGTGCTATATTTTGAATAGGCACCCACAATGGCCAATGGAGGACGGCGAGGCCGGGGGATCGCAACCAACATTGCATCTACTAGAGCCATCCCCGGCCGATACAGTGGCACAGGCACCACCCGCAGCACCGGAGCCACCTCCGGTGCGCATGTTCTCGCCCTCTCGAGGCCAGGATAGACTGGAGCGCCTCGAGAGCACCGTGGGTGTCCTTCAGATAGAATTGGCCGAGGTCAGAGCCACACAGACAGCACAGCATACTGAGACGATGGCACGACTTGATACCATTCAGCGTTTACTTGAGCAGGCCGTGTCATCACCATTTGTGGTCCAGCCTCGGGCCACTACTCCACGACCACCTTCTCTGGCTCCCGTAGCAGCAAATCCACCAGCACTAGCTCCAGCAGCACCAGAGGCTACTGCACAGGACACAAAAGCTGAGGTGTCGTAGTTTTAGTTTTCACTTGCTTTTGATTTCATTTTTTGTACTTTTGATTCTATTTTGGACTTGTAGCACTCAGAAAGGATCTTCCTTCTGAGTTTATCCCTTATTTTGTTTCCTCTTTTATCTCGAGTTTTATTCTTTGCTTTATCTTTATATATACTCGAGTTTTTTATTGAGCTATACTGAACCCTTGTGCTTGTGTGTGCGCAGATGGTCTTGGATGAAAGGAATCTAAGGAATAGTCATAGACACGGTCATGAGACCGTGTGTGCTTCATAACCCATTGGGACTCAACTCTTAATGCACCTAGCTCCATCAAATGCAACACTTAGAGTTCACGGGAGTAATGTTTCAATTGCCTACTTCCACACTAGTTGTTTTACAATTTTTTTTTCACTTGTATTATGCTTGCATGCATACATTGGGGACAATGTACATCTTAAGTGTGGGGGTGGGGGGGGGGGAGTTCACATTACACAGACCTTTACTTGTGCGTTCAATTGCTCATGCTCATGTAGCCTATGGCGGTTCACCTTAGTTGCAACGGTTGTATTCTTAGAGTTTAGGAGAATTTTTAACATTGTGTTCTATCAAGCTCTAGTTTCTACTTGAATTTTAGGGAATTTTTGCTCGATTATCTCATATTGCACAACTCACTCTTGGAATCTTTTGGAAACTCAATCTTGAAGTTTTTAAGGACAAATTTAACATCGTTCTTAGTTTTACTTTGGAAAATGCATATATATATATATATATATATATATAATGAATGAATGAAAAAGAGAAAAAGAAAAATATGAGTTGTGAATATCTGCTTTGTTATATGCATTTGGGGTGGAAAGAGCTACCACCTATGAAGTATGTAGTTACTCTCATAAGTCGGATACAAGTTATGCCCTAATGAGAGAAAGAGCTATCTCATGGGATGCATGAAAGCTACTACCCCGGTAGAAAGAGCTATCTCCTCGAAAGTGTGAAAGCCACCTTTGGCGGCCTCCTAGGAAAGGGCTACCTTCAAGGATTTGTGAAGCTACTACTTCTTTTCCTTTTTATTTTTGTTTTTTTGTATATGAATAAGTCCTTTCTAACAAAAGTTTGATAAGTACTCGTTGGTTCTCTTGAGTGAAATCGCACACACTAACACATTTTGGAGTTTTGATCCTTTTTTATTCGAGTTTTTAGCTAGAGCATTGGTAACCTTATGCAATGTTTTGATTTCCCCTTACTTAGAGAATGCCTCTTTTGCATACTTTGGATGAACCTAAGGCCGAGCACTTTCAATTGTTCTTCCTAAGTACTTTCACGTTCTATTTTGCTTGAGGACAAGCAAAAGCTTAAGTGTGGAGGTATTTGATAAGTGCTCGTGTTATAGTAATGCAAAGCACTATTGATAAGTGCTTGTGTTATAGTGACGCGAAGCGTTATTATCTTACTTTGAGAATCTATTTTATCAAATTTTATAACTAAATAGTGTGTGTTTGTGTAATCTTATGCATTGCAGGTTCATGGAGCTAATTTGTAGAAAAAGAACGAAGTTAGATCGTGTTCGCCATTGTTGGGAGGTTTTTGGACCAAACAAGGAATAAGGCACGAACTTGGACTTGTGAGTGTGTGCCAACCTCCTTTGGAGGGGCACAAAGGCAGTCACATTCACAACAAGTCTAACTCGTGTAGCCTAGGAGAACTTCACCAAGAAAGAGACTTGAAGCAATCGGCACGATCTACCATTGATTGTGTGCCCAATTCAATGGCCTCGATGAAGAACGACGGATTCGGGAGCATTTCAGCAAGTACTGTAGCAACATTGCAGCTTGCTACTGCAGCAAACACTGTAGCAAGTTACTGTTCACTTTCGGCCGAATTACAGAATTCCAGAGAATTCACACGGCCGTGTGAATTAATTTATCAGCAGACAGAAACTTCGCACGCCCATGTGTTAATTCCACACGGCCGTGTGAAGTCCCGATAAGTCCAAATTTAAAACCGCGACTTAGCCTATTTAAAGTCCGATTTGTAAATCCTTGGACATATCTTTTGACCTATCTTTCTCTCCATCTTCTGGAGAGTGCGGCTAGGGTTTCGGAGAGGACTTTGTGGAGGATTGGAGCGCGTCATCGTCATCGTCACCGACGTTCGACGGCCGCACAAAACCACGGCACATCATACGCAAGGGGGTTTTCATCGATGTCTTTATTTTGTGCTTTCTCTTATACTTTGATGGACATGTATAGCTCCATGAGGAGCTAAACCCCTCGTGGGTTTTCGGACTTGTAAAACCCTAGGATTATTATGTTTCTATGACATTGTTATTATGCTTTTCCATTATTAATGAATAAATTCGAGTTTCAGTTTTAATTATCTTTTGCTATTGTTCTTCCTTAGCCATGACACTAGGGTTAAGAACAATTTAGGTTATCCTTTGGAGGTGTGACAACTCGTATAGGATTAGACTCCTTAAGATTGAAGAGGGTTGAGAGGGAGAGTTGTGAGGTAGCAATGTACCCCTTTCCCTTCCAGTGTGGTTTCTCCCTACCTCCGTTTCCTTGATTTCATAGCGGTCGAGATAGAGTGAAGTGCTAGGCAGATAAACTCCCCTGGACTTAGTTACACAAGTAACAGAGTGAAGGGTTGAAGTGAATCCTATGCATTGGGGCTTAATCTAGACTAGGGTTCTTCGACTTGGACCAAAGGGTTAGAACTACACATAGGAACAGGTTTTACCATTAGGAATCCCTAGAGCTTAAAGCAATCCCACGTAGTGTGAGGTTTAGGTAGATAGACTCCCCTGGGGCTTAGTTGACAGGTAAACAAGAGTCAAGGGTCGTAGTGAATCCTAATACCGGACATAATATTGGGATTAGTCACGGTTGACCTTGAGTTTTGGGAGCGTGAGTTTAACGATATCCTCGACTCAATTAACATCAATCGGAAAGTATAATAGCATAGTCTTGCACTAGAAGCATAAGTCCTAGAGGTAGCTTGTCCGGATACCCTATTTCATAATCACTGCTAGTCCTTCTCTATTTACTCCCACCTGCACTCTCCCACCTGTCATCTTTCTATTTTAATTCTTATCTTTTTATATTTGCTTACATATTCACTCATTGATTATAATCTCACTTTTCGTATACCGCATAGCTAAATAGTGAAATCTTGTGTCTTAAATCCCTATTCCCTGTGGATTCGACTACCCACTCACCAGGGCAATTTTATTACTTCGATAAGGCCGTGCACTTGTAGTACACATAAAAAAGGTCGTGTCAGTTATTATCTTGCAATGAGCATTAATTTAATCAGATTTTATCACTAAAAAGTGTGCATTTGTTTACTTTTGTGCATTGTAGGGTTGTGAAGATAAAGTGAAGGAAAGGAACGAAGTTAGATCGTGTTCGCCATTGTTGGGACGATTCTTGGACTAAGCAATGAGCACGGCATGAGTAGAGACTTGTGAGTGTGTGCCAACCTCCTTTAGAGAGGCACAAAGGCAGTCACATTCACAATAAGTTTTACTCATGCTAACAAGGAGAACTTCACCAATTAGGAGATTTGAAGCAATCGGCATGATCTACCATTGATTGTGTGCCCAATTCAACTGCCTCAACAAAGAACGACGAATTCGGCAGCGTTTCGGGATAATTACTGTAGTAAGTACTGTAGGAAAATACTGTAGAAGCTACTGTTCATCTTCGGCCGAAATTCAGAATTCCAGAGAATTCACACGGGCGTGTGGAAATTCCACAGGGCCGTGTAAAGTCCCGACAAGTCTGATTTTTAAAGCCGCAGTCAACAATATAAAGAGTGATTTTGGGAGAGTTTTAAAATATTTTTTGACCTATCTTTCTCCCCAACTTCTGGAGAGTGCAACTAGGGTTTTGGAGAGGACTTCGTGGAGGTTTAGAGCGCATCATCGGCATCGTCACCGATGTCCGGCAGTCGCACAAGACCACGGCCACACCATACGCAAGGGGGTTTTCATCAATGTCTTTACCTTGTGCTTTCTTTTATATATTGATGAACATGTATAGCTTCATGAGGAGCTAAACCCCTTGTCGGTATTCGGACTTGTAAACTCTAGGGTTATTATGTTTCTTTGACATTGTTATTATGATTTTCCATTATTGATGAATAACAATTGAGTTTCGATCTTAATTTCATCTTGTTAATGTTTTCCTTTAGACGTGACACTAGGGTTGAGAATAATCTAGGTTGTCCTTTGGAGGTGTGACAACTCCTATAGGATTAGACTATTTAAGATTGAAGAGGGTTGAGAGGGTGAGTCGTGAGGTAGCGAAGCGTCCCTTTTTCCTTCCGATGTGGTTTCTCCCTACCTCCGTTTCCTTGATTTCTTAGCGGTCGAGATAGAGCGAAGTGCTAGGTAGATAGACTCTCCTAGGGCTTAGTTACGCAAGTAACAGAGTGAAGGGTTGAAGTGAATCCTACGCACTAGGGCTTAATCTAGACTAGGGTTCTTCCACCTGGACCAAAGGATTAGAACTACACATAGGAACAGGTTTTTCCACTAGGAGTCCCTAGAACTTAAAGCAATCCCACGTAGTGTGAGGTTTAGGTAGATATACTCCCCTGGGGCTTAGTCGTGCCAGTGACAGAGTGAAGGGTTAATGTGAATCCTAATACCGGGACATATGTTGGGGTTAGTCACGGTTGTCCTTAAGGTTGGGACCATGTATCTAAGGATTTCCTCGACTCAATTGACATCAATAGGAAAGTATAATAGCATTGTCTTGCACTAGAAGCATAGATCCTAGAGGTAGCTCGTCCGGATTACCCTATTTCATTCATTGCCAGTTTCTCTCTATTCTCGTTGCCTTACACTTTCTTATCTTCCATCTTTCTATTCAATTTCTTGTCTTTTATTATATTTGCTTCCATATTCACTCATTGATTCTATTCTTATCTTTCCACACTCCACATAGCTTAAATAGTGAAATCTCATATTTTAACTCCATATTCCCTGTGGATTCGCGTACCCACTCACCGGGGTAAATTTTATTACTTCGACAAAACTGTGCACTTTCGGGGCCTTGTCACTGGAAAATTAATTCACATGTCCGTGAGAAATTTTCACACGCTCGTGTGAACTATCTGGAAACCTGATTTTCGGCAGAAAGTGAACAGTAACTTGCTACAGTGTTTCCTTACAGTAACATGCTACATTGCTGCTACAGTCTCGCTGAAAACGCTTGAGAATCCGTTGTTCTTCATCAAGGCCATTGATTTGGGCACACAATCAATGGTTGATGTTGCTGATTGCTTCAAGTCTCCTTCTTGGTGAAGTTCTCCTAAGCAACACGAGTTAGACTTGTTGTGAATTTCACTGCCTTTGTGCCTCTCCAAAGGAGGTTGGCACACACTCACAAGTCTAGGCTCGTGCCTCGTTCCTTGCTTGGTCTGAAAACTTCCCAACAATAGCGAGCACGATCTAACTTCGTTCTTTTTCTCCAAATTAGCTCCATAAACCTACAATGCATAAGAATACACAAACACACACAATTTAGTGATAAAATTTGATAAAAGATATGTTCATTGTAAGATAATAAGGCTTTGCGTTACTATAACACGGGCACTTATCAAAAAACATGCTCAACCGACTCAAACTTCATCATTCATCGTTTAGGCACATGAAAACATCCATAATCCACATGAAAAATCGCAGCACATGCATTAAAAATTTAGGACACCAAAACTAAGACTTTTATTCATGCTAACACTAAACTAAGTCGTAGAAAAACTGTAAAAACCTTGGGTTTCCTCGCAAGAATCATTTGTTTAATGTCACTTAGCTTGATGTACTTGCCTTCCCTTACTGGGGTTCGTGAATGAAGGTTGCCCTCTTCCCTACAACTTGAAAGCATGTAGTACATAATTTTTGTAGAGTAGAGGGGGAGTTGTCAAATTTGTTACCACATGAGGGTGAAATACCCTTACTCCGTGAATGCTCTTCCCCACTGTCCTTGGGTCTTTTTGTGTGGCGTCTCCTCACTCTCTTTATTTTTCTCCTCATTTTCTTCATGAGTCCCGGTTCCTGCTTAACCTCCTTCTCAACTAGACCAAGCGAAAGGACTTCTTCTTCAATCTCCGCATCTTTGTCCGGCCATCCTTCATATGGATCTGGGTTTAACATTTCCTGCACATAATTATCAATTAGTTCATCGGTGGTGTCAAGAAAATATAAAGTATCATCAAAGTCAAGAGAGTGTCTCATGGCTTCGGCGAGGCGGTATGTCAGCTTGTCATCTCCAACTCGCAATGTGAGCTCCCCACTGTCCATGTCAATCAAAGCCTTGCAAGTGCGCAAGAATGGCCTTCGAAGGATCAATGGAACCTCGACATCCTCATCGACATCTAACACCACGAAGTCAACAGGAAAGATGTATTTGTCACATTTCACCAACACGTCTTCCACAATCCCTCTTAGATGCCTCACTGATCGATCTGCTAGTTGAAGCGTCATCAGAGTGGGTCTAGTCTCACCCAAGCCTAGCTTTTGGAAGAATGTGTAGGGCATGACATTAATTCTTGCCCCCGAGTCGGCCAATGTCATCTCTTCACCCAAGTTTCCAATGTTGCATGGTATTATGAAACTCCTGTGATATTTTCTCTTGCTCGGCATGTTTTTTTGCAATACGGCCGAGCAATTGGCATCAAGGATCATAGATGCACTCTCCTCCAATTTCCTCTTGTTTGTCAAGAGGTCCTTCAAGAACTTCGCGTACTTAGCCATTTGGGCCAATGCCTCCGCGAACGGTATGTTGATGTGCAACTACTTAAAACTGCCCATAAATTTCTTGTATTGTTCGTTCTCTTGGTCATTCTTCAATCATGAGCGATAAGGGATCCTCGGTTTGTAGGGTGGGGGTGCCACATCTTTTTCTTTTGTCGCTCCTTCCTCTACCTCCACGACCTCCGGTGCTTCCTTTGTCTTCTCTAGAGGGAGATTTCTCTCGACCTCTTTTCCGCTTCTCAAGGTAATTACCTTCACTTGCTCCCTCGGATTGATCTCCGTATTACTAAGCAAACTACCTTGAGGTCTTTCCGCCAAAGTCTTCACAATTTACCCCACTTGATTCTCCAAACTGTGTAGGGAAGCGGTGTGATTGCGAAGTGTAGCTTCCACCATTTAGAATCTAGCATCCGACAAAGCAACAAACCTCGTTAGGGCCCTCTCTAATCGGTCATCTTCCCGTCTAGCCCTGTCACTCAGGTTTCTAAGTTCATTGCTTGTTGGCCTTGAAATCCCGGTGGTGCATTGTTCTTTTGTTGCGACTGCCCTTGATTGCTCCATGAGAAATTTGGGTGGTTCTTCCACCCCGGGTTGTATGTTCCACTGTACGGGTTGTCTTGGCCTTGTCCTCTGTAAGCATTACCAACAAAATCATCCTATTCCACCGTACTAGTGCCTCCAATAGCAATAGGACAATCATTAGAAGCTTGACCTCCCCCACAATCGTTATAAGTAGTAATGGCCGCAACTCTTGGTGAAGTTAGAAAATCTAGCTTCTTACTCAATGATTCCACCTGTGCCGCCAATGCTGTAACTGCGTCAACCTCATGAATTTTGGCTACCTTCTTTTGGTCTCGTGTGTTCCACTGATAGCAATTCATAGACATCTCTTCAATAAGGTACCGAGCTTCACCGGGAGTCTTGCTTCCTAGAGTTCCTCCTGCCGCTACGTCTAAGAGTTGCTTGGTACTCGGATTCAACCCATTGTAAAAGGTATGAATGATCATCCACTCGGGGAATCCATGTTGCGGACATTTGCGAAGGAGCTCCTTGAACCTATCCCATGTCTCGAATAGAGACTCCAATTCTATTTGCATTAAGGATGAAATCTCATTCCGGAGCCTTGCTGATTTCCCCGAAGGGAAATATCTAGCCAAGAATGCCTCGGCCATCTCCTCCTAAGTAGTGATAGATGCTCTCAGTAATGAATGTAGCCAATGTCGTGCTTTTCCCTTCAATGAAAATGGGAAGGCTCTCAAACGAATCGCGTCATCCGTTACTCCATTAATCTTCAACATGTGTGACATGACCCCTTGCGTGTGTCCCGCAAGTGCACAGGCTTGTCAAAGTAATAAAATTACTCTGGTGAGTGGGTAGTCGACTCCACATGGAGTAGGGATTTGGAACACAAGAATTCGTTATTTAGTTATGCAGTGTACGAAAAGTGATAATCAGTTTGATGAGAGAATTATGGAATCAATTAAAATAAAAAACAAGAAAGTAAATAGAGAGATGGGAGAGAAGAGAGTGCAAGTAAAGGCAGAAGGAGAAAGACTAGCAATGAATGAAATAGGGTATCCGGACAAGTTACCTCTAGGACTTATGGTTCTAGTGCAAGACTATGCTATTATACTTTCCTATTGATGTTAATTGAGTCGAGGATATCCTTAAACACACGGTCCCAAACCTAAGGTCAACCGTGACTAACCCCAATACTATGTCCCTGCATTAGTATTCACGTCAACCCTTCACTCTGTCACTCACGCAACTAAGCCCCAGGGGAGTATTTCTACCTAAGCCTAACACTACGTGGGATTGCTTTAAACTTTAGGGATTCCTAGCGATAAAACATGTTCCTATGTATAGTTCTAACCCTTTGGTCCAGGTGAAAGAACCCTAGTATAAATTAAGCCCTAGTGCGTAGGATTCACGTCAACCCTTCACTCTGTCACTTGCGCAACTAAGCCCCAGGGGAGTTTATCTACCTAGCACTTCACTCTATTTCGACCGCTAATAAATCAAGGAAACGGAGGTAGGGAAAAATCACATCGAAAGGGAAAGGGGATACATCACTACCTCACAACTCTTCCTCTCAACCTTCTTCAATCTTAAGTAGTCTAACTCTATAGGAGTTGTCACACCTCCAAAGGATAACCTGGATTATTCTCAATCCTTAGTGTCACGGTTAAGAGAAAATAATAGTATAAGATAATTAAAATTGAAACTCGAATTTATTCATCAATAATGGAAAAGCATAATAACAATGTCATAGAAACATAATAATCCTATGGTTTACAAGTCCGAATATCCATGAGGGGTTTAGCTCCTCATGGAGCTATACATATTCATCAAAATATGAAAGAAAGAATAAAGCAAAAGCATTGATGAAAACCACCTTTCGTATGGTGTGGCTGTGGTCTTGTGCGGCCGTCGAATGTCGATGTTGATGCTGATAACGTGCTTCAATCCTCCACAAAGCCCACTCCAAAACCCTAGCCGCACTCTCCAGAGGTTGGGGAGAAAGATAGGTCAAAAGATATGTCAAAAGTCTCCAAATCGAGCTTTTATAATTTTGAGTGTGGCTTTAATTTTTGAACTTATTGGGACTTCACACAGCCGTGTGGAATTAACACACGGGTGTGTGAAGTTTTTGTTTGCTGAAAAATTGATTCACACGGCCGTGTGTTAATTCCACACGCTCGTGTGAATTCTTTGGAATTCTGAAATTCGGCCGAAAGTGAACAATAGCTTGCTTCATCGAGGGCATTGATTTGGGCACACAATCAATGGTAGATCATGCCGATTGCTTCAAGTCTCCTTCTTGGCGAAGTTCTCCTAAACTATACAAGTTAGACTTGTTGTGAATGTGACTGCCTTTGTGCCCCTCCAAAGGAGGTTGGTACACACTCACAAGTCTAATCTCGTGCCTTGTTCCTTGCTTGATCTGAAAATCTCCCAACAACGGCGAACACGATCTAACTTCGTTCTTCTTCTCCAAATTAGCTCCATAAACCTACAATGCATAAGAATACACAAATGCAGACTATTTAGTGACAAAATCTGATAAAAGATATGTTCATTATAAGATAATAACGCTTCGCGTTACTATAAGACAAGCACTTATCAATGTGGCACACTTCAAGGAAGTTCTCTATATGGTTGTTGGGATTTTCATCGGCCAACCCATTAAATTGTGTAGACTGTTGCAACATTTGAATGACAGACAGCTTCAACTCAAAATTGTTTGCGGTAATGGGGGGCCGTGCAATGCTTGATTGGGTCCCCATCACCACGGGTCTAGCAAAATCGGACAATGTCCTCTGTTGTTCATTCTGTTCTTCTGATAAGTGCTTGTGTTATAGTACCTCGAAGCGTTATTATCTTACATTGAGCATATCTTTTATCATATTTTATCACTAAATGGTGTGCATTTGTGTATTCTTATGCATTGTAGGTTTATGGAGCTAATTTGGAGAAGAAGAACGAAGTTGGATCATGTTCGCTGTTGTTGGGAAGTTGTCGGACCAAGCAAAGAACAAGGCACGAGCCTAGACTTGTGAGTGTGTGCCAACCACCTTTGGAGGGGCACAAAGGCAGTCACATTCACAATAAGTCTAAGTCGTGTTGCTTAGGAGAACTTCACCAAGGAAGAGACTTGAAGCAATTGGCACAATCAACAATTGATTGTGTGCCAAAATCAATGGCCTCGATGAAGGACAACAGATTCAGGAGAGTTTTGGTGAGTGCTGTAGCAGCACTGTAGCATGTTACTGTAGTGAAACCACTGTTGCAAGCTACTGTTCACTTTCTACCGATATTCATAATTCCAGAGAATTCACACGGGCGTGTGGAAATTCCATACGTCCGTGTGAAGTCCCGATAAGTTTGATTTTAAAGCCGTGACTCAACATTATAAAAGGGAGATTTGGATACTTTTTGGATATCTTTTTGACCTATCTTTCTCCCTAACGTCTGGAGAGTGTTGCTAGGGTTTTGGAGTGGATTTCGTGAAGGTTTAGAGTGAGTCATTGGCATCGTCATCGACTGGAGAGTGTGGCTAGGGTTATTATCAATAGGGTACCCGAACAAGTAAATAGAGAAATAGAAAGATTAGCAATGGATGAAATAGGGTACCCGAACAAGCTACCCCTAGGACATATGTTTCTAGTGCAAGACTATGCTATTATACTTTCCTATTGATGTTAATTGAGTCGAGGATATCCTTAAACACATTATCCCAAACTTAAGGTCAACCGTGACTAACCCCAACACTATGCCCCGGCATTAGATTTTCACTACGACTCTTGACTCTCGTTGACCTGTCAACTAAGCCCTAGAGGAGTACGTCTTCCTAAGCCTCACACTACATGGGATTGCTTTAAGTTCTAGGGATTCCTAGTGATAAAACCAGTTCCTATGTATAGTTCTAACCCTTTGTTACAGGTGGAAAAACCCTAGTCTAAATTTAGCCCCAGTACTAGGATTCCCTTCAACCCTTCACTCTGTTGCTCACGAAACTAAGCCCCAGGGGAGTTCCTCTCTTAGCACTTCACTCTATCTCGACCACTAAGAAATCGTGGAATATGAAGGTAGGAAGAATCACACCAGAGGGGAAAGGGACGTTCCGCTAGCTCACAACTCACCCTCTCAACCCTGTTTAATCCTAAGTAGTCTAATCCTATAGGAGTTGTCACACCTCTAAAGGATAACCTAGATTGTTCTCAACCCTAGTGTTATGGCTAAGAGAAAATAATTACAAGACATAATTAAGATTGAAACTCGAATTTATTCATCAATAATGAAAAAGCATAATAACAATGTCATAGAAACATAATAATCCTAGGGTTTACAAGTCCGAATACCCACGAAGGGTTTAGCTCCTCATGGAGCTGTACAAATTCATCAAAATATAAAATAAAGCACAAATTGAAAGCATTGATGAAAACCCCCTTACGTATGATGTGGCTGTGGTCTTGTGCAGCCGACGGACGTTGGAAACGATACCGATGAAGCGCGACATACCTCCATGAAGTCCTCTCTGAAACCCTAGCCACATTCTCCAAAAGTTGGGGAGAAATATAGGTTAAATGATGTGTCAAAAGTCTCAAAATCGGGCTTTTATAATGTTGAGTTGCGGCTTTAAATTGGCTGAATCGGGGCTTCACACGACCGTGTGGAATTTCCACACGCCCGTGTGAAGTATCTGGGTTAGTGGATTTTATTCACACGGCCGTGTGGAATTGTCAGACGCCCGTGTGAACTCTCTGGAATGCCGATTTTCGGCTGAAAGTGAATAGTAGCTTGCTACAGTTCTGCTACATTAACTCGCCGAAATGTTCCCGAATTCATCGTTCTTCATCGAGGACATTGAATTGGGCACACAATCAATGGTAGATCATGCCGATTGCTTCAAATCTCCTTCTTGGTGAAGTTGTCCTAGGCTACACGAGTTAGACTTATTGTGAATGTGATTGCCCCTGTGCCCCTCCAAAGGAGGTTCGCACACACTCACAAGTCTAAGCTCGTGCCTTGTTCCTTGCTTGGTTCGAGAACTCCCCAACAAAGGCAAACACGATCTAACTTCCTTCTTCTTCTTCAAAATAGCACCACAAACCTACAATGCATAAGAGTACTGATAGGAGGCCGAAAGTGCACGGGTTATCGAAGTAATAAAATACCCTTGTGAGTGGGCAGTCGTATCCATAGGGAATAGGGATTTAAGATATAAGGGCTCGCTATGTAGCTAACACAATGTGTGAAAAGAAATCAACGAGTGAGCACAAACATCACCAATAAAAGCAAGAATTGAAATAGAAGTGTCGAAGGTGAGAGAATTCAAGTAAGAGTAAATGAGTAGGACAAGCAATGGGAAAAGATGAGTATCCGGACAAGCTACCCCTACGACTTATGCTTCTAGTGCAAGACAATACTATTATACCTCCCTATTGATGTTAATTGAGTCGAGGAAATCCTTAAACACACGGTCCCAAACCTAAGGTCAACCGTGACTAACCCCAACACTATGTTCTGGTTATTAGGTTTCACTACGACCCTTGACTCTCATTGACCTGTCAACTAAGCCCTAGGGGAGTCTATCTACCTAAGCCTCACACTGTATGAAAAGTTCTATGGACTCCAAGTGATTAACCCTGTTCCTATGTATAGTCCTAACCTTTTGGTCCAGGTGGAAGAACCTTATTCTAAATCAAGCCCTAGCACTAAGATTCACTTCAACCCTTCAGTTAGTTGCTCGCACAACTAAGCCCTAGGTGAGTTTATCTCCTAGCACTATACTCTATCTCGACCGCGAATAAATCATGGAACATGGAGGTAGGGAGAATCACATCGAAGGGGAAAGGGGACATTCCGCTACCTCACGACTAACCCTCTCAACCCTTTTCAATCCTAAGTAGGCTAATCCTATAAGAGTTGTCACAGCTCCAAAGGATAACCTAGATTGCTCTCAACCCTAGTGTCACGACTAAGGGAAAATAATAATCAAGAAGAAATTAATATTGAAACTCAATTTTATTCATCAATAATGGAAAAGCATAATAACAGAGTCAAAGAAACATAATAATCCTAGGGTTTACAAGTCCCAATACCCACAAGGGGTTTAGCTCCTCATGGAGCTATACAAATCCACCAAAATAATAATAAGAACGCAAATTGAATGCATAGATGAAAACCCCCTTGTGTGCGATGTGGCCGTGGTCTTGTGCCACCGTCGAATGTTGATGTCGACGCCGATGACGTGCTTCAAACCTCCATGAAGTCCTTTCCAAACCCTAGCTGCGCCTTCTAAGAAGTTTGGGCAAAGAAGAGAAAAAAAGATCTTATAATGTTGAGTTGCGGCTTAAATTTGGCTAAAATCGGGATTTCACACGGCCGTGTGGAATTTCCACATACCCGTGTGAACTCTCTGGATTTCAGAATTTCTGCTGAAAGTGAACAAAAGCTTGCTACATTGTTTTTGCGACAATAACTTGCTGCAGTGTTGCTACAGTACTCGCCAAAACACTCCCGAATTCATCGTTCTTCATCGAGGCCGTTGAATTGGGCATACAACTAACGATAGATCGTACCGATTGCTTCAGATCTCCTAATTGGTGATGTTCTTCTTATTAGCACGAGCTAGACTTATTGTGAATGTGACTGCCTTTGTGCCCCTCCAAAGGAGGTTGGCACACACTCATAAGTCTATGCTCATGCCGTATTCCTAGCTTAGTCCAAAAATCTCCCCAACAACGCCGAACACGATCTAACTTCGTTCCTTTTCTCCAATTTATTTTCACAACCCTACAATGCACAAAAGTAAACAAATGCACACTTTTTAGTGATAAAATCTGATTAAATCAATGCTCATTACAAGATAATAATGCTTCACATTACTATAACACGAGCACTTATCAAGTACACAAATGCACACCATTTAGTGATAAAATCTGATAAAAGAAATACTCATTGTAAGATAATAACTGACACATCCCTTGCATGTGTACCCCGCAAGTGCACGGGTTGTCGAAGTAAAAAAATACCCTGGTGGGTGGGTAGTCGTATCCACAGGGAATAATATTCAGAAACAAGTGTTATCGCTATTTAGCTATGAAAGAAGTTGATGATGAGAGAAGTATATATATATATATATATATAAATGTAAAAGAGAGTAAAAGAGTGCAAAAAGGGCAACAAAGGTAGGAAAGGTAATCGATATACTTTCCTATTAAAGTTAATTGAGTCGAGGACTAATGCTTCTAGTGCAAGACTATGCTATTATACTTTCCTATTGAAGTTAATTGAGTCGAGGACATCCTTAAACACACGGTCCCAAACCTAGGGTCAACCGTGAATAACCCCAACACTATACCCCGGCATCAGGATTCACTACGACCCCTGACTCTCATTGACCTGTCAACTAAGCCCCAGGGGAGTCTATCTTCCTAAGCCTGACACTACGTAGGATTGCTTTAAGCTATAGGGATTCCTAGTGTTAAAACCTATTCCTATGTATAGTTCTAACCCTTTGGTCTAGGTGGAAGAACCCTAGTCTAGACTAAGCCCTAAACTACAACGCTTCATCTCGACTGCTAATAAATCAAGAAAAATGGAGATAGGGAGAAATCACACCGGAGGGGAAAGAGGACGCTTCGCTACCTCACGACTCACCCTCTCAACCCTCTTCAATTTTAAGTAGTCTAACCCCATAAGAGTTGTCACACCTCCAAAGGGTAACCTAGATTGCTCTCAACCCTAGTGTCAAGGCTAAGGGGAAACAATAGCAAAAGATAATTAAAATTGAAACTCGAATTTATTCATCAATAATGGAAAAGCAAAATAGTAATGTCATAGAAACATAATAATCCTAGGGTTTAATAAGTCCAAATACTCACTAGGGTTTAGCTCTCCATGGAGCAATACAAAATCAAAAAAGAGATTAAGAACATATACATGAAAACCATAAAGAAAACCCCCTTGTAGATCGTATCGATGGTCTTGTGGAGCCACGTATCTTCTCAAACGAATCTCTTGTCAAGCCTAGGGCACACCTCGCCGAATTGATGCTGATGATACGCTCCAAACCTCCACAAAGTCCTCTCCGAAACACTAGCCATACTCCCCAGAAGGTGGGGAGAAAGTTAGGTCCAAAGATGTCTTGAAAGTCTACAAATCGGGCTTTTATAAGGTTGAGTGCGGCTTTAAATTTGAACTTATCGGGACTTCACACGGCCGTGTGGAATTTCCACACGGTCGTGTGAAGTTTCTGGCTTGTTGGAAAATTAATTCACACGGCCATGTGGAATTTCCACACGCCCGTGTGAACTCTCTCAAATTTGGAATTTTGGCAAAAAGTGAACAGCCGCTTGCTACAGTGTTTTACTACAGCAACAAGCTACAGTACCTTGCCGAAACCCTCCCAAATCCATTGTTCTTCATCGAGGCCATTAATTTGGGCACACAATCAATGTTAGATCATGCCGATTGCTTCAAGTCTCCTCCTTGGTGAAGTTCTCCTAAGGAACAAGAGTTAAAGTTATTATGAATGTGAGTGCCTTTGTGCCCCTCCAAAGGAGGTTGGCACACAATCACAAGTTTAGGCTCGTGCCTTATTCCTTGCTTGGTCCGAAAACTTCCCAATAATGGTGAACATGATATAACTTTGTTCTTTTTCTCCAAATTAGCTCCACAAACCTACAATGCATAAGAATATACAAACGCACACAATTTAGTGATAAAATTTGATAAAAGATATATTCATTGTAAGATAATAACGCTTTGCGTTACTATAACACGAGCACTTATCAATAACGTTTCACGTTACTATAACACAAGAACTTATCAATCTGAGAGTTTGGATGATACACTCTGGGCCCATCGAACCACATACAAAACTCCTATCGGAACTACTCCATACAATTTGGTCTATGGGAAGTCATGTCATTTACCTGTGCAGCTTGAGCATAAAGCATATTGGGCAATCAAGGCAATGAATTTTGTTTTGAAAAAAGCCGGTGAACAAAGATTGCTTCATTTTAATGAACTAGATGAATGGAGGTTGAAGGCATATGAGAATGTGAGAATTGACAAAGAAAAGATTAGAAAGTGGCACGACAAGAACATCAAGCTACCCAAAGAATTCAAAGTGGGCGATCAAGTGCTACTCTTCAATTCTCGATTAAGACTTTTCCCGGGAAACAAAAATCTAGATGGTTTGGCCCATATATAGTTACTCAAGTATCACCCCATGGAGCAATTGAGATCACTCATCCAGAGAATGGTACGTTTAAGGTGAATGGGCATTGGCTGAAGCCATACTTTGGTGGCGAAGTTGGCACCGACGATAAGGAGGTATTCTTTCTCAAACCGCCGTAAGGTAAGGTTAGGTACGTTAAGCTTAGTGACGTTAAACAAGCGCTTCTTGGGAGGCAACCCAAGGTTTTACAGTTTTCTAGGAATTAGTTTTAGTTTAGAATGAACAAGAGTCTTAGTTTTGGTGTCCTGATTTTTAAATATATATGCTGTGATTTTATTGTGGAGTGTTGATATCTTCGTGTGCCTGAATGATAATTGATGAAATTTGAGTCGGTGCAGCGTGTTTTCTATGGTTTTTGGTCGTATTTTTATGATATTCACAGGCTATAATCATTGTGTAGATGTTTCGGAATTTTTCTAGAGAGTTTTCTAAGTAAACCAGAGAAAACACATGGCTGTGTGGAATTAACACACGGGTGTGTGTTACTAATTTTGGCTCAACCAGAGAGGGCACAGGGGCGTGACCTCGCCCCTGCGAAAAACTTCATAAGGGGCACATGACCGTGTGAAATCCTGCAGAACTTAAACTCTCTTTCACGAGAGTCCACAGGGGGGTGTGGTTGTCCCTATGTTAGACCCTGCGCTAAGGCACACAGCCATGTGGAAATTCCACACAGCCATGTGGAAATTCCACACGGCCGTGTGAAAACTCTGTAGAGAAACTCTTGCTTCCCCAGAATACACAGGAGCGTGTGGTTGCCCCTGTGAAGAGCTTCTGCATGGCACACGGCCGTGTGGATGTTTCCAACGGCCGTGTGAGATATTTAGGGTTTCTCGGGCAAGTCAGAGAGGCTACAGAGGCGTGTGAGGTGCACCTGTATCCGGCATTGTGTTTTTGGCTAGGTTGGGCACACGGCCATGTGGAATTTCCACACGGCCGCGTGAAAGTTTTCAGGGATCTTAGAGAATTCCCGTGAGCACACAGGGGTGTGTGCTGGCCCCTGTAAAGCTCCCATATAAAGGTACACAACCGTGTGAGAGTCTCACATGGCCATGTGGGGTAGTCCAGAGAGCAACCAGAGTGCACATAGGGGCGTGTGCTGGCCCCTGTAAACCCTAATTTCAGAGGCACACGGCCGTGTGAATGCCCAGAACTTCAAAAGCCGTGATTTTCTTTTGTTTTTCACTCGTGTCTCTATTTTTCTTTACTCCAAACGGTTCTCCGACACTCTCTTGCACTCCCCCGATCTTCTCCAAGAGTTTTAGAGGTTTTATTTGAGGTTTTTCCGGCCAATTTCAAGGTTTACTCATCGACATCGTCGGTAAGAACTTCAAACAGTTTTCCTTCGTCAATTCTTGATTTAATTCGTTCTTCTTGATTATTTCGCTTGGTTTAAACAATTAAAGTATATACGAACATATTTAGAAAGATTTTAGAGTGAATTAAGATGTTAAAACGAGATTTTAGCCACCACGGCCTTGCGGCTCTGTCCACCCGACGATCCACACAGGCGTGTAGAATTTCCACAAGACCGTGTGGATTTCTACAGATTGTATTTTTTTAACTGTTTTTGATCATTTTTCTTTCCAATCTTGCAGATATGTCTTTCATATCAAAGAAATCGGCAGGGAAACGCCCTCGTGAACCTTTTCCACCACCCGAGGAGATTGATTTCCCGTTACCTGAGCATTGGGAGCGGTTCAAGTGACTAGCGACACTCCGTTTTGGACAGTCTCGTCTTCTAGATGTGAGTGCACTCAGCGGGGTACACTTAGGGAGTGAGCTTGCTGATGAGGTCGATGAGTTGTTGGTTGTGGGAGGTTGGACCCGGTTACTTTCGATTAGAGAGCTAGCCATCCGCAGCCATACATTCGAGGTCCTAACTTCATTTGAGTTCGATAGGAGCTATAGTGGATTTGGTGGATGTGGGCATTATTCAGTTCAGAGCATTTGGCCAGAGTCATAGTATGAGTGTGAGCCAGTTCGCGATCAGATTAGGGCTATACGAGAGCGCCTACACCGAGTCAGAGGAGTATGAGTAGCTACCTACTGACTGCCCCGTAGCACTGATGCCGCAGAGAGCCTACAGGGCATTATGCGAAGATGGACAGTACGAGCCGGGTATCTCGAAGACGACATGGCTCTCAAGGCCAGCATATCGATATATTCATGTGATACTGAGTAGGTCAGTGAGTGGCCGAGGAGACAGCACCGGAGTACTGAGCCGCTAGGAGCTACTTTATCTCTACTCTATGGCACAGGGCGTTCCATTCCACCTAGAACACATTTTGGCAGAGTATCTGCGCCACTAGGGACAGTACCCTAGGGTTGGAGTGATATTTGCAGGCCCGTACATCACGAGACTCCTCATCGGTATGGGTCTCTTCGACGGAGTGCGCGGGTCTGAGAAGATCACCGTACTTGCTCCTTTTGGCTTACAGACTCTGAGGATGATGGGGATGATCTGCAGATCAGGGCTAGGAGTCTACACACAGATCATCCCCCAGACAACAGCCGCTGAGGGGTCACCTACCCATAGCACCAGAGCCACCTCCAGTGCGGATATTTTCTCCATCTCTAGGCCAGGACAGGATAGAGCACCTAGAGAGTTCTGTACGTATCCTCCAGACAGATGTGGCCGAGATCAGGGCCACCCACGCCGCACAGCATTCAGAGGTGATGGCACAGCTCGATATCATCAGTCGACTACTCGAGCAGGCCGTGTCGTCACCATTTGTGGCCCAGCCCCGAGCCACCACTCCACCACCGTCTCTAGTTGCAGCAGTAGTAGATTCACTACCTTGAGAGCCTTCAGCAGTACCAAAGGCGCCATATCAGGACACTGACGCTGAGGCGTCGTAGTTTTATTTTTGTTTTGATTTTAGTTGTACTTTTCTTTTATATTTTGGACTTGTAGTACTCAGAAAGGATCTTCCTTCTGAGTCTATCTTTATGTTGCATTATTTTGTCTCGAGTTGTATCTCATTTCCATAATTTTATATACTCAAGCTTTATTGTGGTTTTCATTGAGCTATACTGAATCTCTTGTATGTGTGTGCGCGCAAATGGTCATAGACACAGTCATGGGACTGTGTGTGCTTCATAACCCATTGAGACTCAACTCTCAATGTACCTAGCTCCATCAAACGCAACACTTGGAGTTCAAGGGAGTAATGTTTCAATTGCTTGCATGTGTACATTAGGGATAATGTACATCTTAAGTGTGGGGGGGGGGGGGGGGGGGAGTTCACATTGCACACACCTTTACTTGTGCATTCAATTGCTTATGCTCATGTAGCCTATGGCGGTTCACCTTAATTGCAACGGTTGTATTCTTAAAGTTTAAGAGAATTTTTAACATTGTATCCTATCATACTCTAGTTTTTCTTGAATTTTTAGGGAATTTTTGCTCGATTATCTCTTATTACACTACTCACTCTTGAAATCTTTTGGAAACTCAAGCTTGAAGTTGTAAGGACTAGTTTAGCATCGTTTTAGTAAGTTTTTAAGTTCTATATTGTTGAAAAAAAAACTTGTGAGCTTGTGAATATTATTTTATCTTTTATTTGTGCATTTTTGGTGGAAAGAGCTACCTCTTACGAAGTATGTAGCTACTCTCATAAGTCGGATAGAAGTTATGCCCTAATGAGAGAAAGAGCTATCTCGTAGGAAGTGTGAAAGCTATTACCCCGGTAGAAAGAGCTACCTCCTCAAAAGCGTGAAAGCCACCTTTGGTGGCCGCCTAGGAAAGGGCTACCTTAGAGATTGTGTGAAGCTACAACTTCCCTACTTTGTGTATATAAATAAGTCCTTATAACAAGAGTTTAAGGAGTACTCGTTGGTTCCCTTGAGTGAATTAGCACACACTAACACATTTTCGAGTTGTTATCCTTTTTTATTCGAGTTTTTAGCTAAAGCAATGGTAACCTTATGCAATGTTTTGATTTCCTCTTACTTGTAGAATGCTTATTTTGCTTATCTTTGGTGAACCAAAGGCCGAACACTTTCAATTGTTCTTCACAAGTACTTTCACGTTCTATTTTGCTTGAGGACAAGCAAAAGCTTAAGTGTGGGGGGATTTGATAAGTGCTCGTGTTATATTAATGTGAAGTGTTATTATCTTGCAATGAGCATTGATTTAATCAGATTTCATCACTAAAAAGTGTGCATTTGTTTACTTTTGTGCATTGTAGGGTTGTGAAGATAAATTGGAGAAAAAGAAAGAAGTTAGATCGTGTTCGCCGTTGTAGGGGAGTTTTCTGACCAAGCAAGGAATAAGGCATGAGCATAGACTTGTGAGTATGTGCCAACCACCTTTGGAGGGGCACAAAGACAGTCACATTCACAATAAGTCTAGCTCGTGTTAGCAAAAAAACTTGTGGGAATACTGTAGCAAGTTACTGCAGCAATCTCCTACTGTAGGGGAAAACACTGTAGCAAGTTACTATTCACTATCTGCCGAAAATCGGCAAAACAGCCACTTCACACGGGCGTGTGAAAATTCCACACTGCCGTGTGAAATCCCGATTTCAGTCAATTTAAAGCCGAGACTCAGCATTATAAAAGCCGCGACTCAGCATTATAAAAGCCCGTTTTGGAAAGGACCTCGTGGAGGTTTGGAACGCGTCATCGGCGTCGACATCAACGTCCTACAGCCGCACAAGACCACGCCACACCACACACAAGGGGGTTTTTATCTATGCACTCAATTTGTACTTCTTTTATTATTTTGATGTATTTGTATAGCTCCATGAGGAGCTAAACCCCTTGTGGGTATTCGGACTTGTAAACCCAATGATTATTATGTTTATTTGACATTGCTGTTATGCTTTTCCATTATTGATGAATAAAATTGAGTTTTAATCTTAATTTCATCTTGTTATTGTTTTCCCTTAGCCGTGACACTAGGGTTGAGAACAATCTAGGTTATCCTTTGGAAGTGTGACAACTCCTATAGGGTTAGACTACTTAGGATTGAAGAGGGTTGAGAGTGTGAGTCGTGAGGTAGTGGTACATCACCTTTCTCCTCCGATGTGATTCTCCCTACCTCCATGTTCCATGATTTATTTGCGATCGAGATAAAGTGAAGTGCTAGGAAATAATCTCCCCTGGGGCTTAGTTATGCGAGCAACAGAGTGAAGGGTTGAAGTGAATCTTAGTACTGGGCTTAATTTAGACTATGGTTCCTTCACCTGGACCAATGGATTAGAACTATACATAGAAACAAGGTTAATCTCTAGGAATCCCTAGAACTTAAAGTAATTCCACACAGTGTGAGGCTTAGGAAGATAGACTCGCCTAGGGCTTAGTTGATAGGTCAACGAGAGTCAAAAGTCGTAATGAAATCTAATGTCGGGGCATAGTGTTGTGGTTAGTCATTGTTGACCTTAGGTTTGGGACAGTGTGTTTAAAGATTTCCTCGACTCAATTACCATCAATAGGAGAGTATAATAGCATTGTCTTGCACTAGAAGCATAAGTCCTAGGGGTAGCTTGTTCGGGTACCGAACTTTACTCATTGCTTGTTGGTAGAGGAATCCCGCAAGTGTACGGGGTCACCAAGTAATACCTAGTGCAAAAGTATAAGGATCGTATTCCACAGGGCTAAGGGTCTACTATTAGTCCTTCATCACCTATTTTCTAACCTAACATCTCAAGCATGATTGTGGTACTCTAACAAGAACAATATGTATAAACAAATTAAAAGTCAAACAAACGGTTGCAAGTGCTACCATGAAGTGTGAAGGCCTAAGGATGTGGATCTCCTTGAGGAGTCATCATGAAACATGGATGAACAATAAAAAGATAGTTCGGGTGATTTAGACCGAAGGATCTCAAGATTAGATCAATCCCAATTTCTCGGCGATTGAGCCCTAATCCCATACGAATACCTAGTGGAATTTTTTCCTAACCGGTATTCCTACGATTGCATTAAGTACAAGGAGATCCCAATATAAGGGTACCCTAAACCCTAGTTTACCCTTATAGATCATAGGGCGACTGATACCCAATTTCTCAGCAATATAAATACAAGAAACCCCTATTTGTCCATGAAAGATATAATACATGCGAGTGGGTCACGTCTACGTGTACAACTCAATAAAGAGCTATGGATTTCTCGTTCAAGTAGCTGTAGGCATGAAATACAGTGAACAAATTCATAAATCAACCAAAACATGATATTAAGTGCAAATAATCCAAAATACATGATGAACCCCCAAAAGTTCACTGACATCCGGTGCCCTTGGGGGTCTAGTGTACCATCATACAAACAATAACAACAAAGTAAAGCAAAACACACAAAAAGCTCATAAATGACACTCCCAACATGAAATGATGAAGAAGAAGGCGGAGGTACGGCCGAGTGACGCTTTCCCTCGCCCAAAAGGTTGCCAAATGATGCTTCCCCTCGGCTTGGCACCTTGCTCCCTTGATGGTGAAGCTCTCCCCTTGTTGATGATGCCCTTGCCTCCTTCCTTAGCTCCAAATCGTCGTCTTCTAAAAGGTGTCTTCGTTCTCTCCTTCAATATGCCGGCCAAAAGTCCCTTTGTTGAGCACTAGAACACCCAATTTATACTCCCAAGCATACGAGCAGTGAAGATGGCCGTATGGATGTAGGTTGGATCAAGGAAACCCCAAATCCCGAGCCTCACGGGGTAGTTAACTCGGTGGTTAACTAGGCAGTGAAGCATAAGCAAAAAGTTTTGAAAGTCATTACTGGGTCGCAGACTGGGCAGTGAGGATTATGTTTCGATCTCTGGAAGTGCCTCACGGGGTAGCAGACGGGGCCGTGAGGGTCATGGGAAATTCTTATGGTTTTCTTGCCCGAAGACCCACCAGCTGCTACAGTATCTGCTACAAGTGTGCGCTGCAGTTCTTCAGCTACAGTAGATCTGCTACAGTACCACGACCCCCGGTTTTTCTTCTCTTTTATGCCCAAATTATGTCTTCGTGTTCTCCATGGCTTCTACATGCCCTGCAAAGAAAATAATACTCGATTAAGCATAAATCGGGCATCAAAATGTCATAAAGTACATGCTAAGTGCAACAAATACGTGTACTAGAATGCGTACATTTAGACACTTATCAAACATCCTGACACACCCGTTGTGTGTGTGTACCGCAAGTGCACGGGTTGTCGAAGTAATAATTACCCTGGTGAGTGGGTAGTCGAATCCACAGGGAACGGAAGTACTAGTAATGACTAATTCTTAATTATCTAGTCGAATCAATAATATGAAGCAATGGATGTAATACGTAAAATAAGAAAATAACAAGCAAGCAAGTAAAAGAAAAGGTAAAGGAGATCTCTATCAATGAAGATGAGATACCCGGGCGATGCTTCCCCAAGGCTCTATCATGAAGTGCAAGACTAACTAAATGCTTCTAAACCGAGTTCTATGAGTCGAGCCAATCCAAGAATAATCGGTCCCTGCCTCCAGGCCACCGATACTAGTCTCCTACAAAGTCCCGGTAGAGAAATGGCTCAATCTCAACACCTCACACCCCATATGACCGCAATAAACTTTAGGGATACCTACGAGTGAAACCGATTCCTAAAATTAGATCTAACCCTACTTCTAGGTGAAAGATCCCTAACCCCTTACAAAGGTCCCAGCGGAGAAATCTATCAATCTCACGCCTCACACCCCATATGGTTGCATAAAACTTAGGGAATACGGAGATCGGAAACACTCAATCAGAAGGGAAAGGGGACACTCCTCTATCTCAAGACTCACCCTCTCAACCATCTTTAACCTTGTATGTTCTAATCCGTAATGGAGACCTCTCTCTCACCAAGGAAACAATTCAAGCATATCAAACAACCATATGAATCAATAAGGCATGCAAGCAATGATTAAACAAGATTAAAACTCAAATTAACTCGGAATTAAAAGAATGCATAAAGAAAGTTAATACATGAATCGAAACCTAGGGTTCACATGCTCAAGTATCTACTAGGGTTTAGCCTTCCATGGGGCTTATTACAAAGCAAAAGATAATGAAATAAAAAGCAATGTAATCCATGAAAATAAACCCCCTCAAATTCGTGATGATGGCCTTGATCAATCGTTCAACGTCTCGAAGGAACCTTCTCCCAAGCTAGGTCGCCAATGGCTCCCCGATGCTATCTCGTCGAAAGATCTATCAAAGTTGGTGAAGAACTACTCCCAATATCGCCAAAGACCTCATCCTGGAAACCCTAGCCGCTCTTGCTTTCAAACGTGCGCAAAAAGTCCTTTAAAAATTGGCAAAACGGGGTATTTATAACTTTGGAAACGCGCCAGTCACGTGTCTTCACGCGACCACGTGAGATCCCACAGGGTCACGTGGGCTACAGAATTCCCACGCGGCCGCGTGGGATTTGAACGCGGTCGCGTGAACAGTGATTTCTGCTACAGTACTGATACATCAAACAAATAGTGTTTTGCTACAGTACTCTTCATAAAACGCGATCCAAACTCTCTTTATCTTGAGGCCACATGGTCAGGCACACGTCCATGTGGTGAGTTATAAGACTTCTCCTCCATCGAACCATCATTTGAAAACTTTTGTTATCTTCACACAAGTCGGGACATGAAGGTGTGACTGACTTTGTGCCCTTCCATCACACAAATCAGCTTGAATTCTTCGGGAAGTTGGCACACACCCTTATGTGCATGATCCCCTCTTGTGTCTTGACACTTGTGTTGTACAAAAGCTCCCAACAATATGTCTTTATAACCCATCTTTGCTTCCTTTTCCTCATTTAACACTTTCACAACCTAATTGCATAAAAGAACACCAAAATACACTTTATGAGATATAATCCATGGTAAAATGATGCTCAATGCATGTAAAACAAGTGGGTAAAACATGTATACTCAAACACTTATCAAACTCCCCCACACTTAAGCCTTTGCTTGTCCTCAAGCAAAATTAACCATAAACTCATGAAAAGCAAAGAGAAGTGCTTGGCCTTAGGTTCACCAAGAGGGTACAAGAATAAAATTCTAAAATCATGGAGTAAAACAAACACTAGATGAAACAATCAATACTCTAGCAAATAATCCAATCAAAAATGAAAGTACTAAAGTCCGAAAGCGTGTGTGTGTGGAAGCTCAACTCATGTCAACACTATATCCACTACTCAAAGTTCTTATTAATAATTATTTATGCACAAAAAGAATAGATAGTAGCTTCACACATCCTCTAAGTTAGCCCTTTCCCGAGATGCATCCCGAGTGGCTTTCACACTTTTGAGGTGGTAGCTTTCACGCATCCTATGAAATAGCTCTTTCTCTCATTAGGGCATAACAAGTATCCGACTTATGAGAGTAGCTTCATACAACATAGGTGGTAGCTCTTTCCACCCCCTATATACAAACAAACTAAAATTCTGAATTTTCTGATTTTTTTTTAAAACTCAAATAAAACTAACACTAGACAATCCCACAATAATGAACTAGAGTAAGTTTCCTTAGGTTTAATGAGTGAGAGAAGTGCATTAAAAAGCAATCGGACAAAAATTTCAAGAAAATTGGATAAAAACTAGAGCATGATAAAACCTAATGTTTGCAACCTCCAAAAATTAAGAATTAAACTCTCAACCCTAAAGTGAACCTTCATGGGCAACATGAGCATGATCATTAAAACACAAGTAAAGGCCATGTATAAGGTGAACCCTCCCCCACACTTAAGATGTACATTGTCCTCAATGTACACATGTAAGCACAATAAAAATATATGCAAGAAAAACATGATGTGGGTGAAAATGCAATTAAAACAACACTCCCCTGAACTCCTTATCGATCGATTTGTGAAGCTAACTCGAGGATGTGTTATTGTTCCATGGGTTGTGAGGCTCACACAACCAAGTCACATGGTTGTGTGTATGACAAAAACATCATCATCATCACTCTCAAGGCCATCTGCACGGATTCAAGGGGTTCGGTGAAGCTCAACAAAATATGAAAATACACAAGTTCAAAAAGATATAACACTGAAACATAAACTCACAACAAAAGCTAAGATATGAAAATAACTCTCAGAAGGCAAAACCTTTCTGAGTAAACAAGTCCACAAAATAAGATAATGCAAGCAAAATGAAAAACGAAAACTAAAAGAAAATCCCATGAGTGAAAACGCCTCAAGCATCTGCGTCTGGTGCTACTAGTGTCGCTGGGGAATCTGACTCAACATCAGCGTCCAGAGTCTGCTGAATCTGGTCAAGGCGCTGCATGATCCGCGCCTGGCTCTCGAAGATGGTGGCGACGGCAGCTTCGAGTCGAGCCAGTCGCTCGTGTACTCGATCGGAAGATGTGCCAGGATCAGCTGATGAAGTCGGTGCTGCTGGAGTAACTGTGGGCTCTGCGGGAGGTGGTGCGTCTGGAGCCCCAGCGGAGTCATCATCGTCGGATGACATCTCTACCAATGCGTATCCACCTGATCCTGTACGTCGCACTACTCCCATCAGTCGGAGAGTGACTAGCCCCAAAGGTAACGGACTACTGACTCTCTTCTCGCCTCTGACCGAACGCATGAGACGCATCCGAAACATGAGTCGAGTGACATACGGTCCCATAAATAGCTCGCCAATACGTAAATATTGACTCTGATGTCGAAAGAAGTTTGCGACGACATATCCAAGATGTAGGGGAACATGCTGAGTCATGGAATACAGGTAAAGTAAATCTGCACGGCTCAGTGCACCTGTACCATCTCACCGTCCAGTGATCGACCTGCTGAGAATAGCATGTACATATCTATGCACATGACGTACAAGAGAAGAGCCCTTTGACTGAGCTAGAAAATACCGAGCACCTCCGCATAAATCATGGAAAACCTGGCTCGGAGTGATGTCAGGAGGGAAATCAGTCAAAAGCTCCCGTTACTCTAAACTGTCCACATAATCCTCATCATATAATCGAAGTAGTATCCCAAACTGTGTCAGTGACATCTCGTGAAACTGACCGAAAGCCCTGAATCGAATGACGTTCTCTACATCAAAGCTCACGTCTGGTCGCTCACGGTCAAAGGAGAACGTCGATAGAACCTCCAGAGTAATATCTCGTCGGACAGGGTCATAAATAGATAGGAGTTGGTCCCAACCCCCAACCTGTATCAATCCTTGAACCTCCTCTGAAAGGCCAACTGCGTCGAGTGTCTCAAAACAAATGTAACGTGACTGTCCAATCTTAAGTCTCTGCAGACACTCGAACCTCTGCCTATGTGTAAGATCGACAAACTCAACCTAAGGTGGTGGTGTCGGCTCCATGTCTTGACAAGGGCGTTTATTTGCTACTCTCTTTGTCCTAGGTGCCATACCTGGAAGAAAACACAAAATAAATCAGTTCAGCATAATTTCAATGAGTGCAGGAGGAAACCTGCGTGCAAAAGTGTGAAAAACAGCAAAACAAGTATGTTCCCAGAACACGTGGGCGCGTGAAATGCTCACGCACCCGTGTGGGCGCATGTTTGCATGGCAGAAGACCTACGCGGTCGCGTGGTTGCTGGATCAGCACCCTCAGCAGGCCACGCGGTCGCGTGGTCGCAGACAGAGGGCCTGAGTTTCGGCCGAGAGCCAAGCGATCGCGTGACCCTAGTCACGCGGTCGCGTGGCCGGCTGGCTGTGCCTAGGGCCAGCCCACGCGGTCTCGTTGGGTGGTCCACGCGATCGCGTGGACTGTTGGCCGGCCCACGCGGCCGCGTGATTTGGTCACGCGCGCGCATGGGCGGTCATCCGTGGCCGAAGGCCATGGATGACCTCCAACAATCCTCTACAACTTAAATCTAAGTTCTCCAAGTGTTTTCACAACATTAAAAATGAAAAATAAAGTCTAAGAAATTAGAGAACACCATGGAAATGAAAATTGGAAACTAGGGCAAGAATGGGAGGGAGAGAAGCCTTACCGATGCGAATCAATATATGAAACTTGATGCAAATGCCGGCAAAACCCTTTTGAATCCCCAAAGAATCGAAGAAAAATGGATTTGAAATCTTATGGATGAGAAATTTGGAGAGGAGAAGATAAGGAAATGAAAAGCTTAAGGTAAAAGATGATGAATAGTGGCTCTTCAAGTCATTATATAAGCCACATGGGGGTGTGGAAATTCCACACCCCCGCGTGGGTACTGTATACTGTCGCGTGAGAATCTCACGCGACCATGTGAGCTGCAGAATTTCTGCAGACAGTACACGCGGCTCTCCAAACTTCAAAATTAGCCCATTTCTTCAACAATTATCATTAATTAAAACCCGAATCATGCCCAACATGTGAAAAACACTTATAATCACCAAAAATTGTTCATGAAAACTCAGCACCATGAAAAATTTCATCAAAATGCACACTCATGAATTTATTACTGCAGAATTTAAAAACTAAACTAGAACACAAGTAAAAACTTGTGTTGCCTCCCAAGGAACGCTTGTTTAACATCACTAAGCTTGACGTACCTATTCTTACCTCATGGTGGCTCATGTAAATGGAAAATTTTCTTCTTTGCAACCTACACGCATGCGGGATAGAATTGTTTCATGTTTAAGGAGAATTGCTTAAATATGTTACCAATTGAGGAAGTATAACTCTCTTCTTTTGTGTGCTTGTCTCCAGCTGCACATGAATGCTTCCTATGCCGACGTCTTGCGCTTTTGACACGACGGAAAATCTATTTAAGCACCCCTCCTTCCAATTGGTCCTTGAAAAGGCATGATGCTTGATCATGAACTCTCTCCTCTTCAACAACCGGCCATTCTTCATACGGGTCCGGGTATGCAATTTCCTGCAAATACTCATTAGCAATCTCATCATTAACATCTAAAAAATAACATGAGTCATCAAAGTCTAGAGAATGCTTCATTGCTTCGGCGAGGCGGTATGTAATCTTTTTTTCTCCAACCCGAAGTGTCATCTCGCCTCCATCCATGTCGATGAGCGCCTTGGAGGTTCGTAGAAATGGTCTTCCTAAAATTAATGGAACCTCCATGTCTTCATCCACGTCAAGCACCACGAAATCTGCAGGAAAAATATATTTGTCAACTTTTACCAAAACATCTTCAATTATACCTCTAGGATGACGAATTGAACTATCGGCTAATTGTAGAGTCATGAGGGTTGGCCTTGGCTCTCCCAATCTCAATTTCTGAAACAAGGTGTACGGCATGACGTTAATACTAGCCCCCGAATCGGCCAATGCTTTTTCTTCCCCAAAACCTCCGATTACACAAGGTATGATAAAACTTCCCGGATCCTTTATCTTGTTCGGCGAATTCTTTTGAAGCAATGCTTAACAATTTCCCTCTAAGACCACAGCCACACTTTCTTCCATTTTCTTCTTGTTGGTCAAGAGATCCTTCAAAAATTTTGCATACCTAGGCATTTGTGACAACACCTCAACAAATGGTATATTGATGTGTAGTTGCTTAAATAGATCCAGAAATTTTCTGTTTTGCTCATCAGTTTGATCTTTCTTCAAACGCACCGGATAAGGAATTCTTGGGGCAAATGAGGGAGATGGTATAGCTGCCCCCTTCTCCTTGTCATGCACCTTACTCATCGGCTTCTCTTGAGGATTTTTAGCTGTCTTCCCAGTGGGGGTTAACTCGTGAGGAATTTCAGAATTTTTCTCAGCAATGAGCTTTTCTTGGAGCTCCCGACCACTCCTCAAAGTGATCGCCTTTACATGCTCTCTTGGATTTGTCTTGGTGTTACTTGGCAAGCTTCCTTGAGGTCTCTCCGCTAATGACTTCGCTATTTGTCCTACTTGATCCTCCAAATTATGTAACGAAGCGGTATAATTTCGCAGTGTTGCCTCAATATTCTGAAATCTTGTGTCGGTTGATTGAATGAACTTTGACAAAACCTTCTCTAATTCTGAAACTCTCTCCGGAATCGGAGGTGGTTGCTGAAATCCTGGTGGGGCAGCAGGCCTTTGCTGCCCTTGATTACTCCATGAGAGATTGGGATGGTTTCTCCACCCTTGGTTGTAGGTGTTGCTAAAAGGATTACCTTGTCCTCTACCGGAATTCCCCACAAAATCAACTTGTTCAATTGGGGCTGAAGTAGTAATTGAGATAGGACAATCAGTTGGCATATGTGAACCCTTACAACCATCGCAACTAGTAACTGCGGCAACTCTTGAAGAAGTTGAAGTGTCCAATTTCTTGCTCATAGCCTCAACTTGGGCTGCCAATGACGTAACTGCGTCAATTTCGTGAATCCCGGCCACTTTCTTCTTCTCTCTTGCATTCCATTGATAACTATTGAGTGCCATATCTTCGATTAGTTGTCGTGCCTCATCCGGAGTCTTGTTTCGCAATGTTCCTCCCGCGGCGGCATCAAGTAACCGTTTGGTGTCTGGGTTCAACCCATTATAAAATATGTGAATAATCATCCATTCGGGGAACCCGTGTTGAGGACACTTCCGCAAGTGGTCCTTAAATCGCTCCCATGTTTCAAAGAATGATTCTAACTCAATCTAAACATAAGAGGATATCTCATTCCAAAGCTTTGCCGATTTCCCCGGTGGAAAGTATCTTGCAAGGAAAGCTTCGACCATCTCATTCCATGTTGTGATGGAAGCTCTTGGTAAAGAATGGAGCTACTATTTGGCTTTTCCTTTTAATGAGAATGGAAAAGCCCTCAAGCGAACTGCATCATCCGAAACCCCATTAATTTTCAGCATGTCACACACTTCAAAGAAACTTTCGATATGACTGTTCGGATCTTCATCTATTAATCCTTGCCTTTTCTACGCAATCTACGCTCAATTTCAGGATCTTCTTCAACGAATGTCGAAGGATTTCCTCAGGTCATAACCTGTAGAAAGAAAATAAAGAAAGAAAAAAAAATTAATGAGAACGATGAAAGAAAAAAACATGGAATAGAAAAGAAATAAAATGATGAATGACTAAAGTAACCAAGTCCTAGCGTTCCTAATATCCCGTTCCCCGGCAACGGCTCCAAAAACTTGACACATCCTTTGCGTGTGTGTACCGCAAGTGCACGGGTTGTCGAAGTAATAATTACCCTGGTGAGTGGGTAGTCGAATCCACAGGGAACGGAAGTACTAGTAATGACTAATTCTTAATTATCTAGTTGAATCAATAATATGAAGCAAAGGATGTAATACGTAAAATAAGAAAATAACAAGCAAGCAAGTAAAAGAAAAGGTAAAGGAGATCTCTATCAATGAAGATGAGATAACCGGGCAATGCTTCCCCTAGGCTCTATCATGAAGTGCAAGACTAACTAAATGCTTCTAAACCGAGTTCTATGAGTCGAGCCAATCCAAGAATAATCGGTCCCTGCCTCCAGGCCACCGATACTAGTCTCCTACAAGGTCCCGGTAGAGAAATCGCTCAATCTCAACACCTCACACCCCATATGACCGCAATAAACTTTAGGGATACCTAGGAGTGAAACCGATTCCTAAAATTAGATCTAACCCTACTTCTAGGTGAAAGATCCCTAACCCCTTACAAAGGTCCCAGCAGAGAAATCTATCAATCTCATGCCTCACACCCCATATGGTTGTGTAAAACTTAGAGAATACGGAGATAGGAAACACTCAATCGGAAGGGAAAGGGGACACTCCTCTATCCCAAGACTCACCCTCTCAATCCTCTTTAACCTTGTTCTAATCCCTAATGGAGACCTCTCTCTCACCAAGGAAACAATTCAAGCATATCAAACAACCATACGAATCAATAAGGCATGCAAGCAATGATTAAACAAGATTAAAACTCAAATTAACTCAGAATTAAAAGAAATCATAAAGAAAGTTAATACATGAATCGAAACCTAGGGTTCACATGCCCAAGTATCTACTAGGGTTTAGCCTTCCATGGGGCTTATTACAAAGCAAAAGATAACGAAATAAAAAGCAATGTAATCCATGAAAATAAACCCCCTCGAATTCGTGATAATGGCCTTGATGAATCGTTCAACGTCTTGAAGGAACCTTCTCCCAAGCTAGGTCGCCAATGGCTCCCCGATGCTATCTCGTCGAAAGATCTATCGAAGTTGGTGAAGAACGACTCCCAATATCGCCAAAGAACTCGTCCTTGAAACCCTAGCCGCTCTTGCCTTCAAATGTGCGCAAAAAGTCCTTTAAAAATCAGCAAAACGGGTTATTAATAACTTTGGAAATGCGCCAGTCATGTGTTTTCATGCGACCACGTGAGATCCCACGTGGTCGCGTGCGCTGCAGAATTCCCATGCGGCCGTGTGAACAGTGTTTTTTCTGCTACAGTATTGCTTTAGTAAAATGAACAGCGTTTTGCTACAGTACTCTTCATGAAACGCGATCCAAACTCTCTTTATCTTGAGGCCACATGGTCGGGCACACGTCCATGTGGTGAGTTATAAGACTTATCCTCCATCGACCCATCATTTGAAAGCTTTAGCTATCTTCACACAAGTCGGGACATGAAGATGTGACTGCCTTTGTGCCCTTCCATCACACAAATCAGCTTGAATTCTTCCGGAAGTTGGCACACACCCTTATGTGCATGATACCCTCTTGTGTCTTGACACTTGTGTTGTACAAAAGCTCCCAACAATATGTCTTTATAACCCATCTTTGCTTCCTTTTCCTCCTTTAACACTTTCACAACCTAATTGCATAAAAGAACACCAAAATACAGTTTATGAGACATAATCCATGGTAAAATGATGCTCAATGCATGTAAAACAAGTGGGTAAAACATGTATACTCAAGCACTTATCACATCCCGACACTAAGCGTTTGCTTGTCCCCAAGCAAAACAAATCATGAAGAATAAAAGGAAAGATAAGTGGCTAAATGTATTATCTCCGGCTCGAATAGAATGAAATTCTACAAGCAATGGATAACGATAAATAGATGTTGAGTTACAATTGATAAGTATAACAAAAAAATCCTGTCTCACCTCTTGTATGTCTGCGCAGTGTAAGTGAATCTTTTATCTCATTAGCCCTAACTTGGTCTGGCCTATTGACTTCAATCAGCACAGCTCTAGATGCTAATCACTCCACAAATAAGAATACCGGGTCTTAAAATGCTAAGTGCTAACTCAATGAACAAGTAAAATCTTTCTAAGTCTTGCATTTGAAACTAAAACCCACTTTCTCTCCAACCATCAAGTACGCAGTCTAAGAGATCACTAGGGTTTTATTTACATGTATGAACATCTTTTTTTTTTTTTTTTTGAGTCCGCCTAACATAGAATGCACCAAAATCTTTATGGAGGGTGCACATGCTGGTTAGGCACAAGAGCCACCCAACTACTCGATTACAGTCTACATAGACCCATTCATGCTTCATTAGCAGAGGAATACTGACATAGACTCATTTTCATTTTTTTTTTACCCTAGATCATGTTTTTAGACTGCACTACAAGTCACACAACTAGGACTAGCTCAATAATGCTTAGAAGTTCTTAGGAGTTCATTGAAGGATAGAACTTAGTCTTCTAAGGCCAAGTACTCAAGGTTGTGTGTTAACTATACAAGAGAGTTAAAGTAGTCAAGTTGGCTATTCCTAAGGCATCAACAAAAAATTCAGTGCACATAGCAATACAAGAGGTGAAACAGGATTCAATAGAGTACAAAAAAAAGTATGTAACTCACATCAAACATTAATCCATGCTAAAAAATCTCACAAGAATGAACAAAGCCATCATTGATAACACTAGCATGTAAATATGGCCCTAAACATGTAATACACCCATCCCCGCACTTAGTGTTATACATTGCCCTCAATGTACACTAGTCATGGATAACAATGAAATATATTCAATAAGAACAATGGAGGAGGGTGAAAATGAGCTTCCTAGGTTTATCTTGTAAAAATGCCGAGATGTGACCCGAACAAATGTACGGCGAGCTCTACATGTCAGGCCCAGCTTCCACAAAATGTGGGGAGGCTCACCAAATGACCCTCAATGCCCTGCAAGGCACAAGGGACATCATCATTCCACATAAAAAGAAATGCAAAGAAAAAGCACTAGGGACTCATGCTAGATAAGCAAAATATATAAAAGTTCTACAAAAGGTTGTTTATTTCAAACAAACCAAACACACATATAGAAAATGAAGTAAAACAAAACAAACAACAATCTACTGAAATAAAGCCAAATGTCCATGCTCATTCAATATCATGATGTCCAATTTTCTCTTATTGCAAGTGTTGCAAAGGGATAAAAAAAATGATACAATAGCAGGCCCAAATACAAGAAAATCAAGGGTACTCATGATGGAGTGTGAAAGGACTCAAGAAATGCTATAGTAACTCCCAAAAAAAAAAATTTGCAAGAGCTTCCCTTGTACATGGAGCATGAAACTTTTTACAAAGCTTTCAAATTACTCCAAAAACCCACAAAAACAACAAAGAACCAATCTCCCACAACATTGGAATCCATTCAACTTGAAAAATAGGAGAGAGGAAGAAGAAACATTCATGCTCAACACCTAGGGTTTAGAAAGGGGTACCTTGGAGGATCGGTGAAGATGATGGAAAAACTCCCAATAAATCATGCAAAATAAGTCCTTGGAAGTAATATATTTGTGTAGAGGAAGAAAAATGGAGAAAAATGGTGAAAGAATGAGGGAAAACGGATGAGAAACGAGAGAGATATGAAGAAAACGGTGGAGAGGTACCCACTTTAACCCATGCCTCACGGCCTCAAGGGGGCCGTGAGGCCTAGGCCATGGGCTCTGGAGAAAGGCAGACGGCCCATCTCACGGCCCCTTGAGGCCGTGAGGACCTGGAAATAACTCAAAGGTTGAAATTTTCCTTCTCCAAATGGCTAAGGATAACATTGAAACATTATAGAACACCTCCAACTCGAAAGAAATACGAAAAAATTCGATCTAATGCACAAAACGATTACAAAAACAAGCAACACTCAACAAATAAAATGATTACACCACTCTCAAGACGATAAGAAAATTGCGAGCATGAACTTATTCAATTGCAAAACTAGTGAATGATAACTAAAATAATAGAATGAAAAACCTAGAATACGAAAAGCGAACTAAAAACCCCCGAATGCTTGGGTTGCCTCCCAAGAAGTGCTTGTTTAACGTCACGAGACTGATGCACCATTTTTCCTTACCTTACGGGGGTTTAAAGGGCTTGAAGTTACCCCCGGTCAAGCTTGAAGCAACATTGTTACCTGGCAAGTTCAACGACATCAACGAATAGACCTCAACCTTTCCATGATCAAAAAGAGGTTCAAATTTTACCTTCCCTCGATGAGATTTTGAATGGTGGGGGTTGGTACCTTTCTTTCTTTTCCCCAGGACTTCCCTCCAAATAGTCTTCAACATTGATTCTTTTTTTCCTTTTCTTTGGCATTGGTGCATATTGCTTTCTCCTTTGGTTGCTTTAGGTTGTTATTTGGAGGGGGGAGTGGGGTTCTTCTTGTTCTTCATCCCCTAGTTCTTTCAAATACTCATCTAAGGGATTCAACGACAAGACCTCCTGCACACAATTAGAAATCAAGAGGTCAGTTTCATCAATAAAATAAAGTTTGTCATCATGGTCAAGAGAGTGTTTCATGGCCGCTGGCAATGTGTAAACTGCTTCCTCCTCTCCAACCCTTAGTATTAGCTTTCCTCCCTTGAGATCAATTAGGGCACCTGAGGTACTTAAGAATGGCCCATAAAGAATTAACAGTGTCTCCACATCTTCATCAATATCCATGATGACAAAATCCACGGGAAAGACCAATTTTTCAACTCGAACAATCACGTCCTCCACAATCCCACGAGGTTTTCTTGTTGATCGATCTGCCAATTGTAAAGTCATCCTTGTGGGTTTAAGCTCATCCAAGCCAAGCTTCAAATACATGGTGTAGGGCATGACGCTGATGCTTGCCCCTGAATCCGCTAATGCATTCTCATGAACTCCTCCTTTAAGCACACAAGGGATTATGAAACTTCCCGGATCTCTCAATTTTTGTGGAAGCTTCTTCTCCAAAATAGCCGAGCAATTTCCCGAGAGTGCCACGGTGCCTTCCTCCTCTAATTTTCTTTTATTGGTGAGGAGTTCCTTTAGAAACTTGGCATACTTGGGCATTTGCGTTAAAGCTTCAACGATCGGGATATTGATGTGGAGTTGCTTGAAGATATTGATGAATTTTCTAAATTGCACATCTTCCTTGTCATGTTTCAATCTAGCCGGATAGGGAATTGGAGGCTTGTACTCGGGTGGATTTGATTTTCCCCGAAGATGAGATTCATTATTTCTTTCCCGATCATCTCTCTCAACAACTTTTTCAGAAGATATGGGATCTTCCACAATGTCTATCCCGGTATCCTTGACACTTGAGTCAATTTTGACCCTTGTCTCCACTTGCTTCCCACTTCTAAGGGCAATGGCCTTCAAGTGCTCCCTTGGATTCTCTTCAGTGTTACTAGGAAGGCTTCCAGAAGGTTGTTCTGAATTTGCCTTGGCAAGTTGCCCCACCTGATGTTCAAGTGATTACACTGAGGCTTGAAGATTTCTCAAGATGGACCCAAAGTCATTAAGCTGAGAATTCACATTGTTAAATCTCGATTCAGTGCCAATCATGAACTTAGCAAGTACATCTTCAGTGGTAAATCTCTTCTCTTGCAAAGGTGGTTGTACTTGAGGGTTTTGAGGGGGGCCACCCTTTTGTTGTTGCCTTTGATTCCATGAGGAGTTTGGGTGATATTTCCACCCTGGATTGTAGGTTGAGATATAAGGGTTTCCTTGCGGCCTTAGACCCCCAATGTAGTCAACGGTCTCAATGGGTGCGACGGAGGAGCTAGCAATAGGGCATTGGGCAGCTCCATGTCCACGACCACAAGTACTACAACTCAGCACCATGTCGAACTTGGAACTGCTACCCATGACCATGTCGATCTTACTAGACAATAAATCAACTTTTGCAACTAGAGCATTATTGGCATTGATTTCATATATCTCGGCCCCCTTTTGTGTTGTTCCTCTCGAGGCCCAATGAGATTCATTGCTTACCATGGACTCGAGTAGTTGCTCGGCCTCATCAGGGTACTTGTTGCTAAGTGATCCACCCGCCGCGGCATCAATGAGTTGGCGGGTGGAATAATTCAACCAATTGTATATGATTTGTACCCGTATCCATGAAGCAAACTGATAAGTGCTTGTGTTATAGTACCGCGAAGTATTATTATCTTACATTGAGCATATGTTTTATCAGTTTTTATCACTAAATGGTGTGTATTTGTGTACTCTTATGCATTGAAGGTTTGTGGAGCTAAATTGGAGAAGAAGAACGAAATTAGGTCGTGTTCGCCGATGTTGGGAAGTTTTCGGACCAAGTAAGGAATAAGGCACGAGCTTGACTTGTGAGTGTGTGCCAACCTCCTTTGGAGGGGCACAAAGGCAGTCACATTCACAACAAGTCTAACTCGTGTAGCTTAAAAGAACTTCACAAAGAAGGAGACTTGAAGTAATCGGCACGACCTACCATTGTTTGTGTGCCCAACCAATGCCCTCGATAAAGAACAACGGATTCGGGAGAAGGTCGGTGAGTTACTGTAGCAACAATGTAGCTTGTTACTGTAACAAAACACTGTAACAAGCTACTGTTCATTTTCTGCCGAAAATCAGGGTTTCAGAGGATTCACACGGCCGTGTGAAAATTCCACACGGCCGTGTGAATCGATTTTTCAGCCAGACAGAAACTTCACACGAGCGTGTGGAAATTCCACACGGCCGTGTGAAACCCTGATAAGTCAGATTTTAAAGCAGCGATTCAACATTATAAAAGAGAATTTTGGAGACCTTTTGGGTGATCTTTGGACCTATCTTTCTCCTCAACTTGGGGAGTGCGGCTAGGGTTTTGCAGACGATTTCGTGGAGGTTTAGCGTGAGTCATCGGCATCGTCATCGATGTTCGACGGCCGCACAAGACCACGAGCACACCATATACAAGGGGGTTTTCATCAATGTCTTTGATTTGTACTTTCTTTTCTATTTTGATGAACATGTATGGTTCCATGAGGAGCTAAACCCCTTGTGGGTATTCGGACTTGTAAACTCTAGGGTTTTTATGTTTCTTTGACATTGTTATTATGCTTTTCCATGATTAATGAATAAAAATTGAGTTTCAATCTTCATTTCATCTTGTTAATGTTTTCCCTTAAATGTGACACTAGGGTTGATAACAATTTAGGTTACCCCTTGGAGGTGTGACAACTCCTTGAGGGTTAGACTACTTAAGATTGAAGAGGGTTGAGAGGGAGAGTTGTGAGGTAGCGATGTACCCCTTTCCCTTTCGACGTGGTTTCTCCCTACCTCCGTTTCCTTGATTTCACAGCGGTAGAAATAGAGTGAAGTGCTAGGCAGATAAACTCCCCTGGGGCTTAGTTACGCAAGTAACAGAGTGAAGGGTTGAAGTGAATCCTACGCGCTGGGGCTTAATCTAGACTAGGGTTCTTCCACCTGGACCAAAGGGTTAGAACTACACATAGGAACAGGTTTTACCACTAGGAATCCCTAGAGCTTAAAGCAATCCCACGTAGTGTGAGGTTTAGGTAGATATACTCCCCTGGGGCTTAGTCGTGCGAGCGACAGAGTGAAGGGTTGACGTGAATCCTAATACCAGGACACAGTGTTGGGATTAGTCACGGTTGTCCTTAGGTTTGGGACCATGAGTTTTAGGATATCCTCAACTCAATTAACATCAATAGTGAAGTATAATAGCATAGTCCTGCACTAGAAGCATAGATCCTAGAGGTAACTTGTCCGGATACCCTATTTCATCCATTGCTAGTTCCTGTCTATTCTCTTTTACTTGCACTTTCGTATCTTCCATCTTTCTATTTAAATTCTTGTCTTTCATTCTGTTTGATTCTATATTCACTCATTGATCCTATTATTGCTTTTCCATACACCGCATAGCTTTATTAGTGAAATCTCGTATTCTAAATCCCTATTCCCTGTGGATTCGACTACCCTCTCACCAGGGTAAATTTTATTACTTCGACAAATCCGTGTAATTATGGGATACAAGCAAGGGGTCGTGTCACAAACCCATGGTGAGGAAATCTTCGAACGAGGTCCTTGAATCTCTCATAAGCTTCAAAAAAACTCTCGGACTCTTCTTGCTTAAAAGCTGAAATTTCTTGCCTCAATCTTGCCGCTTTACTAAGAGGAAAGTATTTCCCAAGAAATTTGTCGACCATGTCTTTCCATGTCTTGATTGAACCAGGCGGTAAAGATGTGAGCCAAGAGTATGCCGCGTCCCTAAGACTGAATGGGAAAAGTCGCAACCGGATAGCATCATCCGTTACCCCATTTATCTTGAATGTAGAGCAAATTTGAAGGAAACGGGCAAGGTGATCATGTGCATCTTCATTTGCAAGAACATTAAACTGTACTGAATTCTGGACCATTCCAATTGTGCTTGCCTTGATTTCAAAATTATTGGTTGCAATAGTAGGTGCTTGGACAATGAATTCTTCACCCGTAAATTATGGTCTTTCATATTTGGACAATGTTCGTCTCTCCTTGGCCATAACGGATGACGACAAATCCTCAACCAAAATGTTTTGCTCACTTGAGCTTTCACTAATTTCTCTTCTTCTACGACACAAGGTCCTCTCAATTTCACTATCTGGCTTAACCAAGTCTGCCGGATTTCCACGTGTCATACACGGTACCTTGCACAAATCAGGAAAGATAGAACAAGTTAAGCTCAAAAGAAATGAAAATAAAAGAAAATGAAAAGAAACAATAAGTAAATGGCTAGAGCAATAAGCTAGAAGTTTCCTAGAATCCCTTAAGATTCCCCGGCAGCGGTGCCAAAAACTTGGTAGAGGAATCCCGCAAGTGTACGGGGTTGCCAAGTAATACCTAGTGCAAAAGCACAAGGATCGTATTCCACGGGGCTAAGGGTCTACTATTACTCCTTCATCACCTATTTTCTAACCTAACATCTCAAGCATGATTGTGGTACTCTAACAAGAACAATATGTATAAACAAATTAAAAGTCAAACAAACGGTTGCAAGTGCTAAAGTGAAGTGTGAAGGCCTATGGATGTGGATCCCCTTGAGGGGTCATCATGAAACATGGATGAACAGTAAAAAGATAGCTCGGGTGATTTAGATAGAAGGATCTCAAGATTAGATCAATCCCAATTTCTCGGCGATTGAGCCCTAATCCCATACTAATACCTAGTGGAATTTCTTCCTAACCGGTATTCCTACGATTGCATTAAGTACAAGGAGATCCCAATATAAGGGTACCCTAAACCCTAGTTTACCCTTATAGATCGGAGGGCTACTGATACCCAATTTCTCAGCAAAATCAATACAAGAAACCCCTATTTGTTCATGAAAGATCTAATACACGTGAGTGGGTCACGTCTACATGTACAACTCAATAAAGAGCTACGGATTTCCCCTTCCAGTAGCTCTAGGCATGAAATACAGTGAAAAAAACTCATAAATCAACCCAAACATGATATTAAGTGCAAATCATCCAAAATACATGATGAACCCCCCAAAGTTCACCGACATCTGGTGGACTTGGGGGTCTAGTGTGCCATCATACAAACCATAACAACAAAGTAAAGCAAAACACACAAAAAGCTCATAAATGACACTCCCTAGGTGAAATGATGAAGAAGAAGGTGGAGGTCCGGCCGAGTGACGCTTTCCCTCACCCAAAAGATTGCCAAATGATGCTTCCCCTCGGCTTGGCACCTTGCTCCCTTGATGGTGAAGCTCTCCCCTTGTTGATGATGCCCTTGCCTCCTTCTTTGGCTCCAAATCGTCGTCTTCTAAAAGGTGTCTTCGTTCTCTCCTTCAATATGCCGGCCAAAAGTCCCTTTGTTGAGCCCTAAAACTCCCAATTTATATCCACCGAAGCATACTGGCAGTGAAGGGGGCCGTATAGATGTAGGTTGGATCAAGGAAACCCCAAATCCCGAGCCTCATAGGGTAGTTAACTGGGTGGTTCTTCAGCTACAGTAGATCTGCTACAGTGCCGCGACCCCCGGTTTTTCTTCTCTTTTGTGCCCAAATTATGTCTTCATGTTCTCCATGGCTTCTACATGCCCTGCAAAGAAAATAATACTCGATTAAGCATAAATCGGGCATCAAAATGTCATAAAGTACATGCTAAGTGCAACAAATACGTGTACTAGAATGCATACATTTTGACACTTATCACTTGTCCTACTCTTTTTACTTCTACTTGGACTCTCTCACCTTCCACACTTCTATTTTAATTCTTGTTTTTATTAATTGCTTTCACACTCACTAATTGATTTCTTTCCACACATCACATTAGCTACATAATGAATACTTGTATCTCAAATCCCTATTCGTTGTGGATACGACTACCCACTCACCAGGGTATATTATTACTTCAACAACCTATGCACTTTCAGGCCCCTGTTAGTGCAGCTGTAGTTCTTGATGCCAATTGCTCGGCCGTCTTGTAAAAGAACATGCCGAGTAAGAGAAATGATCCTGGAAGTTTTATCACACTTTGCAACATTGGCAACTTGCGTGAAGAAATGGCGTTGGCTGATTCTGGGGCAAGCATCAATGTCATGCCCTATACCTTCTTCCAAAAGCTAGGCTTGGGTGAGCCTAGACCAACGCGGATGACACTTCAACTTTCGGATCGATCGGTGAATCATCCGATGGGGATTGTGGAAGATGTATTGGTAAAAGTGGACAAATACATATTTTTTGTTGATTTTATGGTGTTGACGTCGATGAAGATGTTGAGGTGCCATTGATCCTTGGAAGGCTCTTCTTGCGCACTTCTAAGGCCCTTATTGACATGGACGGTGGGGAGCTCACATTGTCAGTTGGAGATGACAAGCTTACATACCGCCTCGCTGAAGCCATGAGACACTCTCTTGACTTTGATGATACTTTATATTTTCTTGACACCATCGATGAACTAATTGATGATTATGTGCAGGAAATGATGAACTCGGATCCATATGAAGGGTGGCCAGACCAAGATGTGGAGATCGAGGAAGAGGTACTATAACTTGGTTTAGTCGAAAAGGAAGTCAAGCCGGAACTGGGACTCATGAAAAAGATGAGAAGGAAGATAAAGAGAGCGAATAGGCACCACACGAAAAGCCCCAAGGTCGATGGGGATGAGCAAACAAGGAGTAAGGGTGTTTCACCCTTGTGTAGTAACAAAATCGTTAACTCTCCCTCTAGCCTACATAAGCTATGTCATGCATGTTTCTAGGTGGTAGGAAAGAGGGCAACATCCAATCATGTGCCCCCATGAGCTTAAACAGGTATGTCAAGCTTAGTGACATTAAACAAGCACTTCTTGGGAGGCAACGCCAGGTTTTACAGCTTTTCTAGCCTTTAGTTTAGTTTTAGTATGAATAATAGTCTTAGTTTTGGTGTCCTGATTTTTAAATGCATGTGCTGCGATTTCATTGTGGATTGTTGATGTTTTTCTGTGTCTAAACATTGTTTGACAAAGTTGGAGTCGGTTGAGCATGTATTCTATGGTCTCTGGTCCTGTTTTTACTGTATTTACAAGCTCTAGTTATTATGTTGTCGTTTCTGAATTTTTGTAGAGAGTCTGTGAATTTGTTCTAAGTGAACCAGAGAAAATACACGGCCGTGTGGAATTTCCACACAGGCGTGTGCTACCAATTAGGGCTCAACCAGACAGGACACAGGGGCGTGACTTTGCCCCTGTGAAAAACCTCAAAAGTGCCACACGGCCGTGTGAAATCCTGCAGAACTTGAACTCTCTTTCCTGAGAGTCCACAGGGGCATGTGGCTGCCCTTATCAGAGACCATGTGTTAAGGAACACGGCGGCTTGGAAATTCCACACGGCCGTGTGAAACTCTACAGAGACCCCCCTTCTTTCCCGAGAATACACAAGTTTGTGTGGGTGCCCCTGTGAGAAAGCTTGTGAAAGGCACATGGCCGTGTGGCTTATTCACACGGCCGTGTGGAACACTTAGGGTTTCCCGGGTAAGCCAGAGAGGCCACAGGGGAGTGTGGGGTGCCCCTGTGGCCAGCCTTGTGTTCTCGGCCAAGTTGGGCACACGGCTGTGTGGAATTTCCACACGGCCTTGTGGGTGTTCTGGGGGCAAACTAGTAAGAACACAGGGGCGTGTGGGTACCCCTGTGACCTAATCCTTGTAGAGGCACACGGCCGTGTGGATTCCTGAACATGAAAGCCACGAGTTTTCTTCAAAATCCTTTCGGTTTTTTTATTTTTTATCACCTCTACCTGCGAAAGAACACTAAGGTTTTCACTCATTGACTGTCTGGCTTTTGATTTGAGGAGTTTTTCGGTGTTTATTTGGCTTATTGCAATAACTTTCACTTCACCCTCGATGGTAATCTTTTTCCCTCTAATCTACTTCGTCAATCCATGATTCTTTGGTCTATTTTGTGTTTGTTTGCTTGCTCTACTTGCGTTTATCCTTATTACACTATTGTAGAGCATTTAGACACGAAAAAAAAAATGTAATTTTTGGTAGATTTTAGCCCCACGGCCGTGCAGCTGCTAGAGCCCGAAGATCCACACGGCCGTGTGGATTCCTACATAACTGCTTTGTAATGGATTAAATTGTTTTTCTTGTTGAATTCTTGTAGGTATGGCCTCTCGGACGAAGCATGCAGCTGGTAAGCACCCTCGGGAGTAGTCTTCTGAACAGATTGAGATCCAGTTTGCGATTACGGAACACCAGGAGCGGTTTAAGCGTCTCTCGAAGTTGAGATTTGGCCAGACACGATACATTATATTGAGTATTGTGAGGGAGATTCAGTTGGGTTTTGCTTTAGAAGAGGAGTTAGACGAGCTGCTCTTTGTGGGTAGTTGGCTCCAGTTTTTGTCGATCAGAGAACCAGCTATCCGGATACTGATACTAGAGGTGCTCGCATCTTTCGAGTTTGACAGATCCTACAGAGATTTTTTGAGCACCGACGCGATACAGTTCAGGGCCTTCTGCCAATTTTTTAGTATGCCAGTGACCCAGTTCTCCCTACACATGGGCCTACACAATGAGACCTATACGGGGACAGATGAGTATGAGGGCATCCCGATGGATTATCCCGGTAGCCTTACTCCTCAAAGAGCCTATAGTACTTTATGTGGACATGGGCAGTACGAGCAGGAAGTGTCGAAGGCGACTTGTCTCACCCGTCTGACTCATCGATACATACGCGCAGTTTTGAGCAGATCAGTGAGCGGTCAAGGTGACAGCAGAGGCGTTTTGAGTAGGTAGGAGCTACTCTATTTGTACTCGATGGCACAGACCGAGCCACTTCACTTTGGGCATATTCTGCCAGATTACATTCGACATCAGGCACAGTATGCTCGAGTGGGAGTGATATTCTCAAGACCGTATATCACTCGACTTGCTATGGGTATGGGTCGAGTGGACGCGATCAGGGGGGCTATGAAGGAGATTGTACTAGGAGGTTAGGGCCACTCAAGTAACACACCACCAAGAGGTCATGGCCCAGTTCCAGAGTCTGCGCCAGTTATTCGAGCAGGCCATGACCTCCCTCTTCGTGGTGCAGCCCAGAGCCTCCACTCCATCACCGTTTCCTCCACCATCAGAAGATCCACCAGTTCCAGAGCCCGCAGAAGCAGCATCTGAGCCGTTATCGCAGGACACTGACGCTGAGGAGTTATAGTTTCTTTTGTATTGATTTTCGTTGTACTTTTCTTCATATTTTGGACCTGTAGTACTTAGAAAGGATCTGCCTTCTGAGCTTATCTTTTATTTCGCTTTATTTGTCTCAAGTTGTATTTCATTTCCATATTTTTATATACTCGAGCTTTATTTTGGTTTTTCTTGAGCTATACTGAATCCCTTGTGTGTGTGCGTAGATAGTTTTGGATGTAAGGAATTTGAGGAATAGTCATAGGCACGGTCATGGGACAGTGTGTGCTTCATAACACATTGAGACTCAACTCTCAATGAACCTAGCTCCATCAAACGCAACACTTGGAGTTCAAGGGAGTAATGTTTCAATTGCCTACTTCTACACTAATTGTTTTGCATGTCTATACTTTTTATTGTGCTTGCATGCGTACATTGGAGACAATGTACATCTTAAGTGCGGAGGGAGGGGGGAGTTCAATTTGCACACACTTTTACTTGTGCGTTCAATTACTTATGCTCATGTAGCCCGTGGCAGTTCACCTTAGTTGCAACGGTTGTATTCTTTGAGTTTAGGAGAATTTTTAACATTATATCCTATCATGCTCTAGTTTTACTTGAAATTTTAGGGAATTTTTGCTCGATTATCTCTTATTGCAATACTCACTCTTGAAATCTTTTGGAAACTCAAACTTGAAGTTTTAAGAACTAGTTTAGCATTGTTTTAGTAAGTTTTAAGTTCTACATTGCTGAAAAAAAAAACTTGTGAGCTTGTGAATATTCGTTTAGCTTTTATTTGTGCATTTGGGATGGAAATAGCTACCTCCTATGAAGTATGTAGCTACTCTCATAAGTCGGATACAAGTTATGTCCTAATGAGAGAAAGAGCTATCTCATAGGATGCGTGAAAGCTATTACCCCGGTAGAAAGAGCTACCTCCTCAAAAGTGTGAAAGCCACCTTTGGCGGCCGCCTAGGAAAGGGCTACCTTAGAGGTTGTGTGAAGCTACTACCTCCCTACTTTGTGTATATCAATAAGTCCTTGTAACAAGAGTTTGAGGAGTACTCGTTGGTTCTCTTGAGTGAATTCGCACACACTTACACATTTTTGAGTTGTTGTCCTTTTTTATTCAGGTTTTTAGCTAGAACAATGGTAAACTTATGCAATGTTTTGATTTCCCCTTACTTGTATAATGCTTCTTTTGTATACTTTTGGTGAACATAAGGCCGAGCACTTTCAATTGTTCTTCCCAAGTATTTTCACGTTCTATTTTGCTTGAGGACAAGCAAAAGCTTAAGTGTGGGTGTGTTTGATAAGTGCTCGTGTTATAGTAATGCGAAAAAGTGCTATTATCTTACAATGAGCATTACTTTTATCAAATTTTATCACTAAATAGTCTGTATTTGTGTGCTTTTGTACATTGTAGGCCTGTGAAGATAAATTGGATAAAAGGAGCGAAGTTAGATCGTGTTCGCCATTGTTGGGGAGTTTTTGGAACAAGCAAGGAACAAGGCACGAGTCTAGACTTGTGAGTGTGTGCCAACCTCCTTTGGAGGGGCACAAAGGCAGTCACATTCACAATAAGTCTAGCTCATGTTAGCATAGGAGAACTCCACCAATAAGGAGATTTGAAGCAATTGGCATGGTCTACCATTGATTGTGTGCCCAATTCAACGACCTCGATGAAGAACGATGAATTCGGGAGTGTTTTGGCACGAGTACTGTAGCAGCACTGTAACAAGTAGTGTAACAATAACACTGTAGCAAGTACTTTAGCGACTTAGCATTATAAAAGTCTCTTTTGGAGACTTTTTCTGGATCTTTTTGGCTACCTTCTAACCTAACTGTTAGATGGTTGTGGCTAGGGTTTTGGAGAGGACTTCATGGATGTATGGAGTGCGTCATCGACGTCAACATCAACGTCCGGCGGCAGCACAAGACCACGACCACATCCAACACAAGGGGATTTTCATCTATGACTTCAATTTGTATCTCTTTTCATATTTTGATGGATTGTATAGCTCCATGAGGAGCTAAACCCCTTGTGGGTATTCGGACTTGTAAACCCTAGCATGATTATGTTTCTTTGACATTGTTATTATGCTTTTCCATTATTGATGAATAAAATTGAGTTTCAATCTTAATTGTGTCTTATAATTATTTTCCTTAGCCGTGACACTAGGGTTGAGAACAATATAGGTTATCCTTGGGAGGTGTGACAACTCCTATAGGGTTAGACTACTTAGGATAGAAGAGGGTCGAGAGGGTGAGTTGTGAGGTAGCGAAACGTCCCCTTTTTCTTCTGGTGTGATTCTCCCTACCTCCATGTTTCATGATTTATTAATGGTCAAGATAGAGTGAAATGCTAGGAGATAAACTCCCCTGGGGCTTAGTTGCGTCAGTAACAGAGTGAAGGGTTGAAGTGAATGTTATTGCTTGGGCTTAATTTAGACTAGGATTCTTTCACCTGGACCAATGGGTTAGAACTATACATAGGAACATGGTTTATTACTTGGAATCCCTAGAACTTAAAGCAATTCCATATAATGTGAGGCTTAGGAAGATGAACTCCCCTAGGGCTTACTTGACAGGTCAACAAGAGTGAAGGGTCGTAGTGAAACCTAATGCTAGGGCATAGTGTTGGGGTTAGTCACGATTGAACTTAGATTTGGGACCGTGTGTTTAAGGATTTCCTCGACTCAATTAACATCAGTAGTAGAGTATAATAGCATTGTCTTGCACTAGAAGCATAAGTCCTAAGGGTAGTTTGTCCGGGTACCTAACTTTACTCATTGATTGTCCTACTCTATTTGCTCTTGCTCGCACTCTCTTACCTTGCATACTTCTCTTTAATTCTTGTTCTTATTAATTGCTTTTACACTCACTCATTAATTCTCTTCATACTCACCGTACACCGCATAGCTAAATAGTGAATACTTGTATCTTAAATCCCTATTCCATGTGGATACAACTACCCACTCAACAGGGTATTTTATTACTTCGACAACCCGTGCACTTTCGGGCCCCTGTCAATAGGCGAGAAAGATCCCGAAAAAGTCCCAAAAATTCCTTTAAATAATGCTGAGTCACGGTTTAAAATCGGTGAAAATTAGGCATCCACACCGCCGTGTGGATTCTCTGGAATCATTTTTCTGGTGCAGTGAACAGTAAACTGCTATAGTATTGACACAGTTAATTGCTATTGTGCTCATGCGCCAAATGTTCCTGATTTCATTGTTCTTCATCGAGGCTGTCGAATTGGGCACACATTCGACTGTATGTCATGTCGACTGCTTCCTTTCTTCTCATTTGGCGAAGTTCTCCTATGCTACAAGAGTTAGACTTTTGTGAATGTGACAACCTTTGTGCCCCTCCAAAGAAGGTTGGCACACCCACAAGTCTAAACTCATGCCTTGTTCCATGCTTGGTCCAAGAACTCCCCAACATCAGCGAATATGACCTAACTTTGCTCTTTCTTCTCTAAATTGGCTCCACAACCCTACAATGCACAAAAGAATACAAATGCACACAAATTAATGATAAAATCTGAGAATAGTAATCATTAATGTAAGACAATAACACTTTGTATTACTATAACATGAGCACTTATCAGCGGGGCTGGTGTGCGGAAAAACTTGCCTCAACGGGGTGGGTGTGTAGGAAAACTTGCCTCGGCCGTTCATGCCACTGTGAAAACCTGCCTTGGGCGAGCAGGTGTGAGGGAAAACTTTGCTTGATGGGGTGTGCCCCCGAGAAAACCTACCTCAGTCGGGTGGGTGTGCGGGAAAACTTGCCTCGGCGGGATGTGTTGCCAAGAAAACCAGCTTCGGCTAGGCGGGTATGAGGGAAAACTTGTCTTTGCGTGGCGTTGTATTGGAAAACTTGCCTTGGCGGAATGTGCCAGTGAGAAAACCTTCCTCTACCGGACAAGTGTGCGGCAAAACTTGCTTCGGCACGGTGTGCCGCAGAGAAAACCTACCTCGGCTGGGTGGGCTAGGTGGTTATGCTGGAAAAGTTGCCTCGGCAGGGTGGTTATGTAGGAAAGGTTGCATTGGCTGGGTGTGTCGCTGATGAATTCTGCCTTGACCTTGCAATCAATACAGGCAGGCTACCGTGGATATTGGCATGTTGATGGGTGCTGGTAATAGACTAGTTTTGCGAAATGAGGTTAAACACCCGTTCTAAAAAAAAAGAGTGTCTATGAGACACTTTGTAACCCCAGTGGGATGTTTTACAGGAATAGTAGGTGTGGGGATATGTTTAGTTACATGGGCGGTGGGCTACCGCGCAATACTCCCAATCGCTCGGGACATGGCACGCACAGCTAGGGCATGTCTGGATGGTGATAACTGTCTAAATACATCACTTGTATTATATATATTTTATGCACTTTCATGCATTTTTCTATGACTCCGATGCCCTTTACGTGTTTTATTTGTAACTATTGTTTCAGGACATCAGAGGATCTTCTAGTACGTGAATGAGCTTTGTTTGCACATTGATTGAAGAATTTATTGAAGCTCACACACATCCTTTGGTTTTAGGCAAGAAAAGAGCAGATTTTCAAGCACTATTCACTATAGCAGATGTATTGTAGCAAGGTACTGTAGCAATTTTGCTATAGCGCTTTTACTGTAGTAGTGTACGGCCTGTGTGCAGCCCGTACTGTGGAGACAGAGAGATGTGTAGGCTGTGTGCATGCCTCACACATCCCTCACACACAAGGGTAGAACTTCATTTATTTGGTTATAAAAGGGAGGCTAGGGCTCAATTTTGGCTTGTCTTTGGTTACAATCCCTCCGTACCTTTATCTAGGGCATTCAAACTAGTTGGAGAGGAGATTTGAAGAGAAAACCTCAAGGAGAGAAGAAGGAAGTGCTCAAGGATATCATATAGGAGCTTGACGGCGCATATCCAGTGAATTTTTGTCACCACCTTCTAGCCTACATCTAACGAATATTTTAATAAACTTTGTCATTGATTATATTTTGTTTTCTCACTTTGTAATGTCTAACTAGCCTTCCAAGGTATCTGGGCATCCGGTAAACCTTGGGAGAAGAACATGTTTCTATGGATGGATGATCATTGTCAGTTTTAATTGATTGTTGGCATGTTTGTTTGTTTCATTCTATTGTTTTCATGTTCAACCTACAATGGATGGATTACGTAGGTTTTGATTCTTGAATGATTCTTGTATGGCGGGATGCTTTCATGTATTATGTCACATAATGTTTGAAGGAGGATTCAGTGTATCAGTACACTGGAGGTTCTGGGTATTGGTAGCCCCCAGCGAGGTTAGGGTTGTTTTAGCCAAAACCAAGCATTAGAATAACCCTAACTAGGACTCCCTATTCCCAATGACATCTTAAGGGTATCATCCGGATGGAGGAATCCATACTGGATTAGGGTTGCACCATAGAGGTTCAAGAGTAGCAAACATCGGAGTCTAGCGGACCAACTCTAACCAACCCTTTGCTTAAATTTCCAAATTCATCCTAACTTGTTCTTCTCTCGAGGGGATCCTCACCCGAGGCCTCTAGTTCTCATTGTTACTTCCTCATAGATTGCTTGCATGGTGCGCCTTAGTCCATTTTGTTTATAACTTTTCTTTTTATTTATTTTCATATTTGCCTGTTTTACAACAACTCTTGATTTGGTAGACTAGATAGTGATATCTAGGAGGAAGTAATAGTAGATCTTGGGGCCCTTGGGAATTCGACCCTCTCAAGCTCGCACGAGGGTTATTACTTGATGACCCATGAACTTGCCGACGAGGAGTCGCGTGGTCATCCCATCAAGTTTTTGGCTAGGTTGCCGGGGACATCCAAGAATGCTAGGAAAACTTCTTGCTCGCTACTCTAGTCATTTATCTTTTTTTTGTAAATATTCTTGTTTTTTTAGCATAATTTTTTTATTTCTTTTTTTTTTTTGTGCACAGGGCAATCGTTTTCCAAGAATCCTCGGGTGGTTTCAATTTTCATCTTCAAGAATGGCATATCAACGAGCATGTGGCCTTAAAAGCAAGCAGTAGCAATCAATTCAAACATGTGTATAATCCATATTTATGAAGGCACCTAGATTAATTGAAATGTTATCACACAAAACATTGGGAGCCTTCTTACCATAGATTGCTACAAAAACCCCCACCACCACCAATGAATACGAAGTTCACCACTTAAGATGTCTTAGCCAAGTTCATGTAGGTCATGGACTCTTGTTTGAAAGCGTTGGAAGCAAGCCTGCCAATTGTTCAAGCATCTATGCATAAACTTAAGGAACAAGCAACAGGACTGCTCAAGATAATTAATAAGAGTGACAAGTGCCGGAAAATGCACGGGTTGTCGAAGTAATAAAGTACCTCGGTGAGAGAGTAGTCGAATCCGTAGGGAGTAGTGATTAGAGACAATGGTAATTGCTACTTAGCTAATGCAAAATGATTGTGGTGAGAAGAAATCAATGTGGGTGCAATTAGATAAAGAAATATGAAAGACAAGAGAAGAGTGCAACCAAAGAGTAAAAAGAAGAAACAATTAATATGAAATGGGTTACCCAAACAAGCTCTGCCTAGGACTAATGTACTAGTGGAAGACTATCTATTATACTCCCTTATTGGTATTTAATGAGTCGTGGAGATCCTTAAGCACACAGTCCCAAACCTAAGGTCAACCGTGACTAGCTCTATGGTGATCGACCCGCAAGTGCACAGGGTCGTCAAGTAATACCTCTCACGCATGTGCGAGGGGGTCGTATTCCCATGGGCCCGAGAATCTACCCTTACTTCCTCTTTGTATGATTGTTTGGCCGATCAATACAAGTATTGTGCAAAGAAAAGTAAAAAGACAATTATCATGCAAAAGAATTACTATAAGGCGGAGGTAATGATCGGAGGGTAAGAACAATATAAAGAGATGGTCACGGATGAGGATTCCCAATGGGGCTACTAAAGTGCGGAAGGTGCATTAACTAGCATGCACATGGGTAGTTTGTACCGAGAAACCCAAAATTAGACCAACCCGATGGTCATGGAAATTGGTCCCTAATATGGTACAAGTATCGAGTACGGAATTCCTTCCGCTCGAATCCTCACAGAATTGCAAAGGGCACCGTATGTGACACAACCCCTTACGTGTATCCCGCAAGTGCACGGGCTTGTCGAAGTAATAAAATTACCCTGGTGAGTGGGTAGTCGAATCCACAGGGAATAGGGATTTAAAATACGAGAATTTGCTATTCAGTCGTGCGATGTACGAAAAATAATGATCGGAGTGATGAATGAATTTATGGAATCAATTAGAATAAAAGATAAGAAAGTAAATAGAGAGATGGAAGACGAGAGAAAAGCAAGTAGAAGTTAAAAGAGAAGACTAGCAATGGATGAAATAGGGTATCCAGACAAGCTACCTCTAGGACTTATGCTTCTAGTGCAAGACTATGCTATTATACTTTCTATTGATGTTAATTGAGTCGAGGATATCCTTAAACTCATGGTCCCAAAACTTAAGGTCAACCGTGACTAATCCCAACATTATGTCCCGGTATTAGGATTCACTATGACCCTTGACTCTCGTTGACCTGTCCACTAAGCCCTAGGTGAGTCTATCTTCCTATCCCTAACACTACGTGGGATTGCTTTAAGCTCTAGGGATACCTAGTGATAAAACCTGTTCCTCTATGTAGTTCTAACCCTTTGGTCCAGGTGGAAGAACCCTAGTCTAGATTGAGCCCTAAAACTCTATCTCGACCGATAATTAACCAAGAAAACGGAGGCAGGGAGAAATCACACTGGAAGGGAAAGGGGTACATTGCTACCTCACAGCTCTCCCTCTCAACCCTCTTCAATCTCAAGTAGTCTAATCCTATAGGAGTTGTCATACCTCCAAAGGATAACCTAGATTGTTCTCAACCCTAGTGTCACGGCTAAGGAAGAACAATAGCGAAAGATAATTAAAACTGAAACTCAAATTTATTGATCAATAATGGAAAAGCATAATAACAATGTCATAGAAACATAATGATCCTAGGGTTTTACAAGTCCGAATACCCACGAGGGGTTTAGCTCCACATGGAGCTATACTTGTTCATCAAAGTGTAAAATAAAGCACAAACTAAAAACATCAATGAAAACCCCCTCGCGTATGTTGTGGTCGTGGTCTTGTGCGGCCGTCGAACGTCGATGTCGATGCTGATGGCACGCTCCAATCCTCCACAAAGTTCTCTCTGAAACCCTAGCTGCACTCTCCAGAAGTTTGGGAGAAAGATAGGTCAAAAGATGCTCAAAAAGTCTCCAAATCGAGCTTTAAATAGGCTGAGTGCAGCTTTAAATTTGAACTTATCGGGGCTTCACACGGCCGTGTGGAATTTCCACACACCCGTGTGAACTCTCTGGAAATCTGATCTTCGGCAGAAAATGCACAGTAACTTGCTACAGTGACAAGCTACAGTGACAAGCCGAAACGCTCCCAAATACGTTGTTCTTCATCGAGGCCATTGAATTGGGCACACAATCAATGGTAAATCATGCTGATTACTTCAAGTCTCCTCTTGGTGAAGTTCTCCTAAGCTACACGAGTTAGACTTGTTGTGAATGTGACTGCCTTTGTGCCCCTCCAAAGGAGGTTGGCACACACTCACAAGTCTAAGTTCGTGCCTTGTTCCTTGCTTGGTCTGAAAACCTCCCAACAACGGCGAACACGACCTAACTTTGTTCTTCTTTTCCAACTTGGCACCACAAACCTATAATGCACAAGAATACACAAATGCACACTAATTAGTGATAAAATCTGATAAAAGATATGCTCATTGTAAGATAATAAAGCTTCGTGTTACTATAACACAAGCACTTATCAGTAGGTTTCTCAAGTTAGGGAGAAGACACAATCTAGGTCAACCCTAATAATTGGAGGGGTACAAATACCCGATGGTCACGGCGTATAAGTACATGTGTCCCTACCAAGCTTGGTGAGCTTAATACTAGGGCAATGGTCATGCTTCCTAGCATTTTCTAAACATTGATACACAGAGTTCTCATGCGTACCAAGCATTCAAATACACCAAACAAGGATCACAAACAAGTCCCAAAATGCATAAATCAAATCAAGCAAGCATCCTACACAAGTTCACCCCCAAGGTTCACCTACATCCGGTGACCTTGGGGTTTAGTTGCTAATGAATACAAACTAGTCAAGATAGTACATGGAAACAACCAAATACAAAGACAAGAAGACCCCCTCAAGAGGTAGAGGGCGAATGACGCTTCCAAAGATGCCACCAAAGAGGTGACTTCCCTTGTCGATTCTCCTCTCAACTATGGATCAAGAAGGTGGATCTCGTCATATGTCACTCTCCTTGTCGTTCTCTCCCCGGAAATGGTCTCCAACGGCAGCTCCTAGCTTCAATTTGAAGATGGTGGCAAGTGTGCTCAAGTCCTAGGGCTTCCTCCTATAAGAAAATGAACTTCTCCTCTTGAAAAACTCATTTCCAGTAAGTCATGCGGCCTATAGCACAGTAAAATGCTACATGGCTGCAGTGGAGTGGTACAGTAAAATGCTACAGTGCACCCTGTAACAATACTACTGCTATAGGCTATATGCGGTCACTCATGTGCCTGTATGGATCTCCAGACTTAGCCGTTTCGCCAAAGTTCTCGTGCTACAGCACTGCTACAGTGCATCTACATTACCGGGCTCAAAAATGGCCTTTTCTTGTCGATTTATTCTAAAAATCTCATTGACCAGCTTCCCAAGGTAACTTCTGTGCCTGTAACACGAAATAAGCCAATTTAGACCGAAAACGTGCATCCACACATATAAAAATACTCAATAAATATGCAAACATACATAAGTAATACGTACGGTTATGTGTTTATCAAACATCCCCACACCTAAGCATTTGGTTGTCCCCAAGAAAACAAACATGAACAACAAGGGCAAGAAGATAAACGATTAACTATACAACCTAAAGCTCAACAGTAGAGGACCCCACAAGCACAGATAGAAGGAAAGACAGATAGTCCTGTTTCATCTAAATTGCACTGGTGAGTGTGTGCTGACTTCCAACCTCAACCTCCATACCATGGATCACCCAAAAGTATCCAATCACTCCACACACAATGTAATTGGCATTAATCTATTAAAAGAACCCTCAATACCTAGTTAAGAGTCCTTCGGGTCCTGAATAAAACTTTGGCTCTCAAGTGGCTATGCAATAGGTTCCAAGGGATACAGACAAGATACTTTATTCTTTACTTACATATATACATAGTTTTTTTTTTCTGAGTCTAACTAATGTAGACTGCGCAAAAATCTTTCAGACGGATGCACATGCTGGCCAGGCACAAGAGCCACCCATCCTACTTGATTACAGTCCACATAAACGCGTTCATGCTATAATAGCAGAGGAATACTGTCATAGACTCAACTTTTTTTTCTTTTTTTTTTATAAATACATATTGTATCTCGTATCTCCGGGTATAAAACCTATTAAACAAACTCATTTGAGGCCAAAGAAAACAACAAAGGACCTCAAAGGATCTTAAAAAGGCATTGAAAGTAGACTTTAACATTTTAATGCCAAAACATTGTAATGGGTTAGTTGGAGTGTATAAGGTGGAAGTAAATGTGCAAAAGTCTGTCAATGCCCTAAAAATAAAGCAGGACATCATTTAAGCACAATAATAAAATACATCTCATAACTGTCGACCTTTCATGCTAGGAAGTCCTACACTAAGTGTCATTTCCATCATAGGTAAAACAAGCATATAATAAAGGCAAAGCACTCCATCCCCATACCTAGAATCGTACATTGTACCTAATGTACATGAATCAACAAAACAGGGTGATAGGTATGCAATAAAAATAAGGAGATAAACCAAGGAGACTTCCCCAAATAGTTAATGCTGTGAATCCAAAGAGAATGTGGGTTGGGGTAAGTCACTAGGGCCATGAAGTGTGAAGCATCCTTAACGATCAGTCCTGAAAGCAACAGGAAATGCATCACAACTCGACAAATAAATAAAGAGAGCGAACAGATAAAATCCAAACTAGATTAAAAAGAAACAGCTTAGTAGGGCCGAAACCCTAACTAACTAAATAGTACAACATATACCCAAAATAAGTCTAAGTGCAAATAAACAAAATACAAGTAACATGAAAAGAAAAATAAAGACTGAAAGTCGGTGTCATGGGTCTAATGATCTGGTGAAGGTAGTGAAGCCATGCGCGTAGTCGTGGCAGATGAAATGCAGGCAGATGAAGATGAGCTACGCAGGAATGTGAGGATCTCAGCAACGCTGCTCTCAATGCGGCTCTGTCCCCTCTCTAGTATCTGCAACTGTTGCTGAACCTCGAGGTGAAACTCCTCGAACCTAGTCTCAAGAGAAGATGTACTGGCTCCGGTGTCAAGCTCAGGTTCGGGAGTAGACTCTGACTCGGAGTCAGATCCTGCCTCAGAATCCCGCGTGGTCTTAGGGTCTCATGATGTTCCTCCTGCCAGGTGTTTAAGCCGATATGTGGTCCCTGACCTCACAACCATCCTCATAGCAAGTAAAGTCGGCAATCCCAGCGGGGTGACTGACTCGGAGTCAGATCCTGCCTCAGAATCCCGTGAGGTCTTAGGGTCTCGTGATGTTCCTCCTGCCAGGCGTTTAAGCCGATATGTGGTCCCTGACCTCACAACCATCCCCATAGCAAGTAAAGTCGGCAATCCCAGCGGGGTGACGGTGCCCACAACTCGCATGCCTCGGGTGAGCTCAATCAAGCCAAGGCCCCTGATCAAATGTGTAATGCATGGGCCGGCAAAAATCATCCCGAGGCGTGTCGAAGTCCCCTAGTGGGCAAGAAACTCAGCAAGAAGATAGCCCAAATATATGGGGTAACGCTCGATGATGCTGTAGAGCATAAGCAAGTCAGTACGAGTAACTACCCCGGTAGAATCAGCTCGACCGCTCACACTTTTGGATAATAAAGCCTGAATATATCTTTGAGCCAGGTTCGACATCTTGGAAGCCTTCATTGATAACATGCAAGCGATGGACTTCCAAAAGATTCTATGGTTGACTTGGCGTGGGATATCGCGAGGCAAATTCCTGAACTTAGAAGTTTGAATGTCCTCATTTGTGTAGAGTCCAAGATAAACCCCCAACTGGTCTTGAGAAATCTTATGCTTCTTGCCAAATACTCTGAAGGATACATGGCCAACTTGTCCGGTGTAGGGGTGCGGACTATACACCTCGATCGAGCTAAGTACCTCCAATGTAATTTCCTTGCAGGTGGGTTCATCAATCTCAAAAACCTTATCCCAACCACCATGCGATATGTATTCCAGGATGGTATGATCTAGGTTCAAAGTCTTCAAAGTTTCCCAATCAATTTTTTGGACAACACCAAAATTCTTCCTCGACAAAAGGGCATAACCGGTCTTGTGGGCATCGTTAGTGAATCTTGGCTCAAAGGCGGGCAGTGGAGAGCTCCTCCGGGGTCACTTTGAAGCCAAATGCTTGTTCAGCATCCCTCTAAGACCATACAAGCTTTATCAAACCAAAAATATATGAAAAGAATGCTCAATGGAGTTAATTGGCTGAATTCCAATTGTTGCTACAGTAAATCCGGGAAAATTTGGCAAGAGTCTCTCCTTGTAAAAGTAGCAAACCAATTTTACAAAACTTCAAATTCAAAGCAAACATTTACAAGAAGCATTCACAACAATATTCCCAAGAAAATCAACCCAATAACACAAAGAAAAGCCCTAGAGATGGAGAGTTATGGAGCTTACTACAAGCTAGGGCACCAAAGTGAGGATGAAATGGAATCCGGCTAAAAACTCGATAAAACCTCAAAAATCTTCCAAAAACTTGTTCTATAGGATGAGAAGAGCCCTTGAGTACAAAAAGAATGAAGGAAAATGATGGAGAAATGAAGAGGAGAGGGGAAGAAGATGATGAGAAAATGAGTGAATAGTGCAAAAAATGGGGTGAAGATGGGTTAAAACCAACCAGCCATCCATGCGGCCAGCCATAGATATGCCCGTATGGCTGGCAGCATAGCTTGCTGGATTGCAATGCCGAGCGCTCATATGCCCATATGTTTGCCCGTATAGATTTCTGGATGGGTATATGGGCGTGCATATGCTCAAGAAACGACCGTTTTTTCCATATTTTTCATCAAGGACTCATCCAAACACCCTAAAAACTAATAAAAAACAAAGCCGAAATTACTAACAACCATTGAAAACATGGAATTTGATGCGTCACAATGAATCAAAAATTAAAGAACACATGACAACCATTGAAGATCATGATAAAAAAAAAAAATAAGATAGATAGCTAAACAACAACAACTACACACTTAAAATTCAAAGAACAACAAGCACAAACACTTCAAAAATACGAAAAACACACAAACACACAAACTAAAAATATGAAAATGAACTTGCAAGGAATTCAAATGCTTGGGTTGCCTCCCAAGGAGCGCTTGTTTAACGTCTTTAGCTTGACGTCTTTTACCTCGTCATCATGGTGGATCAAAGGAAGTTGAATTACCTCCAACCTTGGGTGAAATGTTGTTACCCGAGAAATTCATCGAAAGGCATGAAAAGAGCTTGAACTTTCCTTGATTCTCAAAGATTAAATGATCCACCTCCTCGGGTGACATTGTTGCGGCCTTAACTTCTTTTCTTAGCTTTTTCTTCATCTTTCTCCACAACTTCTTCATGGTTTTTTTCTCTTTGTCATGTGGGGGAGACTCGCACACTACTTGTGCAACTTGTTGCATTAGTGAAGGCGGGGCATCAATTTCTTCAATTTCTTCATCTCCTAGCTCATCCAAGATTTCATCAAGGGGGTTCAGAGCTATGACCTCCTGCACACAATCAGTGCTAATTACATCAGTTTTATCCATGAAATACAAACTATCATCATGATCGAGTGTGTGTCGCATTGCTTCAGGGAGAGATGATCACTTGCTCATCCCCTACTCTTAAAGTCATTTGACCACCCTTAACATCAATCAAAGCTCCACAAGTGTTTAAGAAAGGGTGACCAAGGATTAGTGGAACCTCCACATCATCATCCACATTCAATATCACAAAGTCTACTAGGATGATGAGTTTATCAACCCTCACAAGAACGTCTTCGACCATACTTCTTGGTCTTCGCACTGAACGGTTGGCAAGCTGTATGGTCATATGTGTAGGTCTCAAATCTTCCAACCCTAATTTCAGTAATAACTTGTACGGCATCACATTAATGCTTGCACCTGAGTCGGCCAAGGCATTCTCTTGCATTCCTTCACCAAGCACACAGGGAATGATGAAGCTACCGGGGTCAGTAAGCATCATTGGTAATTTCTTCTGGAGTAATGCCGAGCAATTTCCCGATAATGCCACAACATCTAATTCTTCCAATTTCCTTTTGCTTGTGATGAGGTCCTTCATAAACTTGGCATACTTGGGCATTTGGGATAGGGCCTCCACCAATGGAATGTTGATATGGAGTTGTGATGACTTAACTGCAAGCGCACGGGTCGCCAAGTAATAGCCCTTACGCACGCGCGAGGGGGTCGTATTCCCTGGGGTCCCAAGAGATGCTATAAACAAGTGGACTAATGCTCACCACATAAGCATACTAAGGAAGCAAGTAACAATGAAAGTTCGAGGTCCCCGGGCGAGGATCCCCTCGGGACTACTAAAGCTAGAAAGATACTCGAATTACACAGCTAAAGGTGGTTAGGCCAAGAGATGCCCAAAGGTAGGTCACGGTGATAACCCCTAATCCGGTATGAGTATTGGAATATGGAATTTCTTCCACAAAAATCCTCACACGATTGCAATGCGCCTAGGGAAATCCCGAATTAAGGTCAAACACAACATCTAGGCTCAACCCGAATGGTTGGAAGGGTACAAATACCCGATGGTCATGGCATATTCGTACATGTATCCCTTCCAAACTTGGTGTGTCTAATACTAAGGCGATGGTCACGCAACCTAGTATAACCTAGAAATCAATACACAGAGTTCTCATGCATACCAATACATCAAAGTGCACCAAGCTTGAACCATAAACCATACAAATACCATACATGTAAATCAAGTATTCATACAAGCAAGTTCATCCCAAGATTCACCGGATGGCCGGTGACCTTGGGAGTCTAGTTCATCATCAACAATGGAGAGAGTATAGAAAACAAGAAATACAACAAAAAGCTCATAAAATTTCCCCTAAGATGAAGACTAGGAGGTGGTGATGAGAATCCGATGGATCAACGCCGACGAACTCCTAGATGTGCTCCTTGATAGACCCCTCTTCTCCCCTTGATTTGCCTTCAAATCTGTCCTCTCCAACCCCTTGAAGCCTAGGAAGGTGATGGTGCAGAAATGGTGCAGAAATCGAGGCGCTCCAGTCTGTCCTAGCCTCGAGACGGTGAAAATATCCGCACTGGAGGTGGCTCCGGCGCGGTGGTGGGTACCTCGGTCTCTGTGTCCTGCGGGGGTGGCTCCAATGCTGCCCGGGATCCCTCACCCTGCTCTGTATGGGGTATAATCCAGGTACACGTCCCTGATCCTCCTCTGCGGATCATACCCATCATCCTCAAGGTATCTGTGCCCAGGGGAACTGGTACACTCGTCTTCTCTGCTCCCCTGACTCCATCTCTGAGCCCCAGGCCAATGAGAAGTCTGGTGATGTAGGGGCCTGCAAAGATAACTCCTACCCTGGGGTACTGGCCCTGATGGCGAATGTAGTCGGCCACAATGTGCCCCAGGTGGAGTGGCTCACTCTCCACCATCGAATACAAGTAGAGGAGCTCCTGGCGACTCAGAACACCAGTACTGTCTCCCCTGCCACTAATAGATCTGCTCATAACTGCGTGTAGACATCTATAGGCAGGTCGAGAAAGGCATGAAGCCTTGGAGACACCCGGCTCGTACTGACCCTGACCACAAAGTCTGCTATACGCCTGCTGCGGTGTCACGGTACCCGGGTAGTCTGTGGGGAGCAATGAGTACTCCTCTGTCTCAGTGTACGCCTCATCATATAGACGCATACCAATCGAAAACTGGCTCATACTGAGGCTGTAATGTCGACCGAGGGCTCTGAACTGAACTGTGGTGCCCTCGGTGAAACTGCTGTACCCCCGGTCGAACTCAAACGACGCCAGGACCTCTAAGGTGAGCGGTCGGATCACCGAGTCCCGGATAACCATCAATCTCTCCCAGCTACCGACTGAGAGCAGCTCGCTAATCTCATCTGCGACGCTGTCTTCCCCCTGAATACTCCTCACTATACTCAAATCCAAATATCTCGTCTGTCCAAAACAGAGTCCTGATAAACGCTCGAACCGAACCTGATGCTCGGCTATACTGAACTCTGTCTCTGCTGGAGGAGGTGTGGGCTCACGTGGGCGCTTCCCTGTCGATTTCCTGGGTCTAGAAGACATTCCTGTAAGATTGGAAAAGAAAACAATCAAAAACAGTTCAAAATAACCAATCTACAGAAATCCACACGGCCGTGTGTTAATTCCACACGCCCGTGTGGAGTTTCTGACGGGCAAAGCATCACGGCCGTGGGGTTAAAAATCCACAATTTACATCTAAATTCGTATTAATTTCATTCTAAGCATGCTCATATGTAATGTAAACATTCAAACCAAGCAAAATTGTATAAAAGAACGAATTGAATCAAGAATTAACGAAGAAAAAGGTATTGAAGGTCTCACCGGCGGTGGAGATGAAAAACAAAGTAATACGGCCGGAAAACTCGAACAAAATCCTTCAAAAACCTCAGAGAAAGTCGGGGAAGTGATAGAGAGGGTAGGAGAGAAGTTTAGAGTGGAGAAGGAAGAGGCACAAGTGATTTCTATAAGAAAAACGCGCGGCTTTTGAAGTTCTGGAAATTCACACGGCCGTGTGAAGTAACCACACGGCCGTGTGCCTCAGAAATTAGGGTTCACAGGGGCTAACACACGCCCCTGTGCGCACTCTGATCATTCTCTGAACTACCTCACACGGCCGTGTGTTAATTCCACACGGCCGTGTGCCTCCACAGGGGTCTACACAGGGCCACCCACACGGGCCTGTGGATTCACGGGAAAATACAGAAGGTCTCTGAAAATTTTCACACGGCCGTGTGTTAATTCCACACGGCCGTGTGCCCAACATGGCCAAGACACAAGGCCGGCCACATGGGCCAACACACGCCCCTGTGGTCTCTCTGACTTGCCCGAGAAACGCTAAGTATTTCACACGGCCGTGTGAATAATCCACACAGCCGTGTGCCTTGACAAGCTCTCCCACAGGGGCTCACACACGCCCCTGTGGTTTCTCGGGATGAAAGGGAATTCCTGCAGAATTTTCACACGGCCGTGTGGAAATCTCACACGGCCATGTGCCTTAGCACAGTGGCACTCACAGGGGCATCCACACGCCCCTGTGGACTCTCTGGAAGAGAGTTAAAGTTCTGCGAAATTTCACACGGCCGTGTGTTAATTCCACACGGCCGTGTGCCCCTTCTGAAATTTTTCACAGGGGCAAAGTCACGCCCCTGTGTCTTCTCTGGTTGAGCTCCAATTAGTAACACACGGCCGTGTGTTAATTCCACACGGCCGTGTGTTTTCTCTGGTTTACTTACAAAATTTTACAGACTCTCAGAAAAATTCAGAAACTCTTTTAAAACACTTAGAGCCTGTATAAACCATAAAAACACGACCAGAGACTATCGAAAACACACTCAACCGACTCAAACTTCATCAATTAACGTTAAGGCACACGTAAATAATCGAAAATCCACACGAAAACTCAGCATATGCACATGAAAATTTGGACACCATTGCTAAGACTTTTATTCAACCCTAAAACTAAACTAGGTCCTAGAAAAACTGCAAAACGCTTGGGTTGCCTCCCAAGAAGCGCTTGTTTAACGTCACTTAGCTTGACGTACCTGTCTTACCTTACGGAGGTTCATGAGTGGAATTTGCCCTCTTCCCTATAATTTGAAAGCAAGCATTGCATAATCGTTGCAAGGTAGAGGGAGAATTATCGAGTTTGTTACCACACATGGGTGAAACACCCTTACTTCGTGAATGCTCATCCCCTTTCTTGTTGGGGTTCTTTTTGTGGCGACGTCTCGACCTCTTCAATCTTCGAAGGACTTTCTTTCTAAGCTCCTTCTCCTTCTTGATGTCTGTTTCAACTGAAACAAGCGCGAGCACTTCTTCCTCTTCAGTCTCCATGTCTTGATCCGGCCACCCTTCATATGGATCCGGGTTAAACATATCCTGCATATATTCATCAATGCAATCATCAGTGACATCAAGATAATATAGAGCATCATCAAAATCAAGAGAATGTCGCATGGCTTCGGCAAGGCGGTAAGTGAGCTTGTCGTCCCCAACCCTAAGTGTGAGCTCTCAACCGTCCATGTCTATCAAAGCTTTGGAAGTGCGCAAGAACGGCCTCCCAAGGATCAGCGGCACCTCGACATCCTCGTCTACATCGAGCACTACAAAGTCGACCGGGAAAATGTACTTATCCACTTTCACCAACACATCTTCAACAATACCCCTTGGATGCCTCACCGATCTATCCGCAAGCTGAAGTGTCATCCGGGTAGGTCTAGGCTCGCCCAAGCCTAGCTTTTGGAAGAACATGTAGGGCATGACATTGATGCTTGCCCCCGAGTCGGCTAGTGCCATCTCCTCACCCATATCACCAATATTGCACGGTATGATAAAACTTCCGGGATCCTTCCTCTTGCTTGGCAAATTCTTCTGTAGCACTGCCGAACAGTTTGCATCGAGGATGACGGATGCACTTTCCTCTAACTTCCTCTTATTGGTCAAGAGGTCTTTTAAGAACTTCGCGTACTTGGGCATTTGGGCTAATGCTTCCGCGAATGGAATGTTGATGTGCAATTGCTTGAAGACACCCAGAAATTTCTTGTATTGCTCATTGTCTTGGTCATTCTTCAATCGTGAAGGATAGGGAATTCGCGGCTTGTAAGGTGGGGGTGCCACCTCTTTCTCCTTTGGCGCTCCATCCTCTATTTCCACGACTTCGGGTGAGTCCTTAGTCTTCTCAAGAGGGAGATGTCCCTCAACCTCCTTACCACTTCTCAAGGTAATTGCCTTTAGTTGTTCTCTTGGGTTGGTCTCCGTATTGCTAGGCAAACTACCTTGAGGTCTCTCCGCCAAAGTCTTCGCAATTTGCCCTACTTGGTTCTCCAAGTTGTGTAGGGAGGCGGTGTGATTACGAAGAGTAGCTTCCACCGATTGGAACCTTGCGTCCGAAGAAGAAACGAACCGTGTGAGGGCTCTCTCTAGGTCAGTCATCTTTCCCTCCAACCCGGTCACTCGGCTTTCTAAATTCGGAGCTTGTTGACTTTGAAATCCCGGTGGTGCACTATTTTTGTTCTGTTGTGACTGTCCTTGATTGCTCCAAGAGAAGTTCGGATGGTTCTTCCATCCCGGATTGTATGTACCACTATACGGGTTTCCTTGGCCTTGTCCTCGATATGAATTCCCCACAAAATCGGCCTGCTCTACCGCACTAGTGCCTCCAATAGCAATAGGACAATCGCTTGAAGCATGTCCTCCCCCACAACCGTTACAAGTAGTGATGGCCGCAACTCTTGGCGAAGCTAGATCATCTAGCTTCTTACTTAACGATTCCACTTGTGCTGCCAACGATGTAACCGCATCAACCTCATGAATTCCGGCAACCTTTTTCCTATCCCTTGAGTTCCATTGATAGCTATTCATAGCCATCTCCTCTACAAGGTGCCGAGCTTCACCGGGAGTCTTGCTTCCAAGAGTCCCTCCGGCCGCCGCATCTAAGAGTTGCTTTGTATTCGGATTCAACCCGTTGTAAAATGTGTGAATAATCATCCACTCGGGAAATCCATGTTGCGGACATTTGCGAAGGAGCTCTTTGAACCTGTCCCATGTCTCGAATAGAGACTCCAATTCCATCTGTACAAAGGAAGATATCTCATTCCGGAGTCTTGCAGATTTCCCCGGTGGAAAGTATCTAGCCAAGAATGCCTCGGCCATTTCCTCCTACGTAGTAATGGAGGCTCTAGGTAATGAGTGCAACCAATGCCTTGCTTTTCCTTTCAATGAAAATGGGAAGGCTCTCAATTGAATTGCATCGTCCGTCACTCCATTTATCTTCAACATGTCACACACTTCCAAGAAATTTTCTATGTGACTATTAGGGTCTTCATCGGCTAACCCATTAAACTGTGCGGACTGTTGCAACATCTGAATGAACGACGGCTTCAATTCGAAATTCATTACTGTAATTGGGGGCCTCACGATGCTTGATTGGGTCCCCATAACTGCGGGTCTAGCAAAATCGGACAACATTCGCTGCTGTTCGTTCTGTTCTGCCATTGTCTCTGACCCTTCTGTCTCAATATCGGCTTGATTTGATGCTTCTTGTGCAGGTTCTTTCCCTTTACGATGTGTTCTTCTTCCAATGTCTGGGTCTCCTTCAACAAGTATTGAAGGGTTCCCACGGGTCATAACCTGGAGCCGAAAACAAAGAAAAGAAAAATAAGAACAATGATAGGTAAAGAAAATATGAAATAGAATGCGAAGTGAATAGCTAGAATAGTGAAAAACAAATATCTAAAACGCCTATTCCCCGGCAACGGCGCCAAAAACTTGACCCGACCCCTTGCGTGTATCCCGCAAGTGCACGGGTTTGTCGAAGTAATAAATTTACCTTGGTGAGAAGGTAGTCGAATCCACAGGGAATAGGGAGATAGAATATAAGGTTTCACTAATTAAGCTATGCAGAATACGGAGAACGATAATAAGATTGATGAGTGAAAATAATGCAAAGCAATAAACTAAGTAGAGAGATGGAAGAAAGAAGTGCAAGTAGGAAAATCGAGAAGGACTAACAATGAGTAAAAGGGGGTATCCGGACAAGCTACCTCTAGGGTCTATGTTTCAAGTGCAAGACTATGATATTATACTCTCCTATTGATGTCAATTGAGTCGAGGATATCCTAAGACTCACGGTCCCAAACCTAAGGACAACCGTGACTAACTCCAACACTATGCCCGGTGTTAGGATTCACAACACCCTTCACTCTGTCACCTAGATGACTAAGCCCCAGGGGAGTCCATCTGCCTAAACCTCACACTATGTGGAGTTGCATTATGCTCTAGGGATTCCTAGTGATTAAACCTGTTCCTATACGTAATTCTAACCCTTCGGTCCAGGTGGAAGAACCCTAGTCTAGATTGAGCCCCAGCAAATAGGATTCACTACAACCCTCCACTCTATTACATGCGTAACTAAGCCCTAGGGGAGTTTATCTACCTATTGCTTCACTCTATTTCGACCGCTATTAAATCAAGGAATCGGAGGTAGGGAGAAATCACATCGAAGGGGAAAGGGGTACATTGCTACCTCACAACTCTCTCTCTCAACCCTCTTTAATCTTGAGTAGTCTAATCCTATAGGAGTTGTCACACCTCCAAAGGAAAGCCTAGATTGCTCTCAACCCTAATGTCACGTTTAAGGGAAAACAATATGAAAGGATAATCAAGATTAAAAACTCAATTTTATTCATCAACGATGGAAAGCATAATAATCAATGTCAAAGAAACATAAGAAACCCTAAAGTTTACAAGTCCGAATACCCCACGAGGGGTTTAGCTCCTCATAGAGCTATACATGTTCATCAACGTGAGAAATAAAGCATAAAACATAGACATCAACGAAAAACCCCCTCGAATTAGTGTGGCCGTGGTCTTGTGCAAACGTCGAACCTCCAAATCGATGCCGACGACGCGCTAGAACCTCCACGAAACCCTCTCCGAAACCCTAGCCGCGCTCTAGAAAGTTGGGGATAAGATAGGTCAAAAGATCCCTAAAAAGGTTGCAAAAATCCCCTTTTATATTGTTGAATCGCGGCTTTAAAATTGGACTTATCGGGGGCTTCACACGGCCGTGTGGAATTTCCACACGCCCGTGTGAAGCTTCTGTCTCGGCTGAAAAATTAATTTCACACGGCCGTGTGGAATTTCCACACGCCCGTGTGTCTTCACTGGATGGCTGAAATCGCAAAACACACGGCCGTGTGGAATTTCCACACGCCCGTGTGACTTCTCTGTCTGGCTGGAAAATGGCTCACACGGCCGTGTGGAATTTCCACACGCCCGTGTGACTTCTCTGGAACACTAATCTTCAGCTGAACAGGCTTGGTAACTTGCCGAAATGCCTCCCGGGTCCATTGTTCTTCATCGAGGCCATTACTTGGGCACACAAGCAACGGTAGGTCGCGCCGATTGCTTCAAGTCTTCTTCTTTCGCGAGATTCTCCTAAGTAACACGGATTGGACTTGTTGTGAATGTGACTGCCTTTGTGCTCCTCCAAAAGAGGTTGGCACACATCCACAAGTCCAAATACGTGCTTCGTTCCTTGCTTGGTCCGAGAACATCCCAACATTGGCGAACGCGACCTAATTTCATTCTTCTTCTCCAATTAGGCTCCACAATACCTTCAATGCACAAGAGAAGACAAATGCACACATTTAGTGATAAAACCTGATAAAAGGTATGCTTAATGTAAGATAATAGCGCTTCGCGATACTATAACACAAGCACTTATCAACTCCAATTTTTGTGAGGTACCCATCTTATGACAAGAGCGAGTCATGCTAACTTGGTTGAGCCCGATGACAAAATTGAAAGAACGTTACATCAGAGGTTGAAAGAAGTGGCTGAGAGTTCGAGACAACAAGAGATTAGAGTGGAATCGAGTGAACCTTCAGTCATGGCCTAACCTAGGAGGACTTTGTCGGATTATGAGAGGCCACAATTCACCGCTGATGAATTTGTGTGCAAGCGCCTGCTGTGCCAGCTAATAATTTCAAAATTAAGGCGAGCGCAACTGGAATGATACAGAATTTAGTTCAGTTTGATGGGTTAGCTGATGAAGACCCACATGCTCACCTGTCCCGCTTCCTGCAAATTTGTTCAACTTTCAAGATCAATTCAGTGTCAGATGATGCTATAAGATTGAGATTGTTTCCTTTCAGTCTGAGGGGAGCAGCTTAGAAATGGCTCACATCCTTAGCTCCTGGCTCCAACACCACATGGAAAGACATGGTGGAGAAATTCTTGGCTAGTTATTTTCCATCTAGCAAGGCTGCAAGACTGAGGCAAGAGATCTCTTCTTTTAGACAGGGGGATTAGGAACACTTTTTGAGGCACATGAATGGTTCAAGGACCTATTGCGTAGGTGTCCTCACCATGGTTTCCCTGTATGGATGCGAGTGCAAATGTTCTGTAATGGCTTGAATTATGCTACAAGGTAACTCATACATGCCGCAGCATGTGGCTCTTTGAGTGACAGGCTCCCTTAGGAAGCTGAGAAAATGATTGAGAGCATGGCAAGCAATGGTGTCACTAGAGTACTCGACAGAAAGGACCAAGGGTTACGGGCCTATTTGAGGTGAATGAGAACACCGCATTGACTGCAAAGGTTAAGCCCTATCGAAGAATGTCACCGATAACAACGCGGCGGTCAGCGCATTGAGACGAAAACTTGATCAGTTCATGTTGTGGTCTAGTTCTACCCCTAAGGCAGTGATGTCCTGTGATACCTGTGGTGCCGGGCATGCAACTTCGCAATGCCCCATAATTACTCCTCCTTTTGCACTAGTGGAAATGATGGATTATGTTGGTGGAGGATCTAGGGGGCCGGGGAATCAGTATGGTAACAGCTACAACTCAGAGTGGAGGAACCCGGAACATGTCTTGGAACCAAGGCCAGTCTCAACAGAGACCTCCACCAATCCAGGGTTCCCAATTTCATCCCCAGCAGCATCAAGAGAAGAAATACTCAACTGAGGATGTATTGGCAAGATTCATGATCAACACGGAGGTAAGATCTAGAATGTCGACAAAAGGTTTGATGAGGTTGGTACTATATTGAGGAATGTCCAAGCCTCCATTCAGTCTCTTGAGAACAAGGTGGGACAGCTTGCCAAGGCACAATCAGATCGACCTTCGGGTAGCTTGCCGAGTAACACTGATAGCAACCCGAGGGAGCACTTAAAGGCTGTCACATTGAGAAGTGGAAAACAGTTGGAGGCAAGAGCTGAGGGAAGCCCAAGTGTCTCCAATGATAGGGTAGCCATCCAGGAAGACCCTGTTTTGAGCAAGGATGCTAGTGAAGAGAATAAGAGCAAGCATAGGGAAGGTACACCTCCGAAGGAAAATGAATACAAGACCGTTGTGCCTTACCCATCAAGACTGAAACATGACAAGGATGATGCCTAGTTTAAAAAGTTTTTGAACATATTCAACCAACTTCATATCAACATCCCATTGGTTAAGGCCCTATCTCAAATTCCCAAGTAAGAGAAATTTATGAAGGACCTCATCACAAACAAAAGAAAATTGGAAGAACTTGACTCTGTGACATTGTTCAGGAACTGCTCTGCATTGATTCATAAGAAGCTGCCGAAGAAACTCACTGATCCCGGTAGCTTCATTATCCCTTGTGTGCTTGGAGAAGGTTTACAAGAGAATGCCTTGGTAAATTTGGGGGCAAGTATAAATGTAATGCCGTACAAATTGTTTCTGAAGCTAGGGTTGGAAGATTTGAGGCCAACGCATATGACCCTGCACCTTGCCGACCGTTCAGTTTGAAGACCACGAGGTGTAGTTAAGGATGTTCTTGTGAGGGTCGACAAACTTATCATTCCGGTGGATTTTGTTATTTTCGATGTGGACGATGATGTGGAGGTCCCCATAATCCTTGGACGCCCTTTCCTTAATACTTCCGGTGCTTTAATTTATGTTAAGGGCGGTAAGATGACTCTAAGAGTGGGGGATGAACAAGTGATCATCACCCTCCCCGATGCAATGAGGCACACACTCGACCATGATGATAGTTTATATTTCATTGATAAAACTAATGCAATTATTTCCGACTGTGTGCAGGAAGTTCTAGCTTTGAACCCGCTTGATGAATTTTTGGAGGAGTTAGGGGAGGAAGAGATAGAAGAAGAAGAAGCCCCTCCTTCACCAATGCAACAAGTAGCACAAGTGGTGGTTGATTCTCCACCAAGTAGCAAGGAGAAGAAAATCTTGAAAAAGGTGTGGAGAAAAACAAAGGAAAAGCCCAAGAAGGTTGTGAAGGTTGCAACAACATCAGCCGAGGAAGTGGACAGCATATTCTTTGAAAATCGAGGAAAATTCAAGATCTTTTCATGCCTCTCAATGAACTTTTTGGGTAACAATGGATCACCAAAGATTGGAGGTAACTTCCCTCCTTTTGTAACACCATGAACTTTGAGGTAAATCACGTCAAGCTAACGACATTAACTAAGCGCTTCTTGGGAGGCAACTCAAGTTTTAAATTCATTGCAATTCCATTTTCTTTTAGTTCGAATGCATGTCTTGTTTCTTTTCCGTATTCTTGAAGTGTGTTGGCATGTTAGTTGTTTAAGTATTCTTCATGTGTAGTCATCTTTTCATCAATTTTTGTTTCATCATTCATGCATGCTTGTGTTTTGTTGTGAGTTGTTGAATGTTAAACGTCTAAATGTACGTATTTTATACGTACGCATGCGCATGCTTCTCGTATTTTTTTGATGAATCGATGCCCTTTTAGGTCTAAATTGGTTTATTTTGTGTTTCAGGTACAAAAGAAGCCTAGGTGAGCTCAACGACGCAATTTGAGAAGAAATTGACACCGAAATCGTTGTTTCGGGTTCCCCGCACTGTAGCAACACTGTAGCAGCCTGAAGCATGAAGATTTGAAGAAAATTCTAAGTCTGGGAATCCTCACGGGCAAGCTCACGGCCGTGAGGTCATCCGCGAGCAGTTCACTGTAGTACTTCACTGTAGCAGTTTACTGTAACAGTTACTGTGCAAAATCACATCTTTGCGGTTTCTTGCAGCCCGTATTACAGGCTCCCTCACGGGCCGTATATGGACTATGAGGCCACCTGTGAGCATGCCCGAACTCATCATTTAAAGGGGCTCTACTTGGGTTTTGAGGGGGCATCTTGGAGTTCTTCTTAGGGCCTCTCACCACCACCTTCGAATTGAGGAAGAAGAAGCTCTTGGAAGGCGATCTAGGCAAGGATTTGGCGAGGAGAGCAAGGTTTTGGGAAGATCCTTCATCCTAGGGCTTTCATTTGGAGGTTGAAGACTAGGGAAGCCACCCCTTGGAGTGGCGTCTTTGGAACTTCACCGGCCTTCATCCTTTGAGGGAGTCCTTCTCATGCCTTTGTCGTGTGTTTCCATGCATTTATTGTTGTATTTAGTGAACATGAGCACTTAAACCCCAAGGTCACCGGATGTGGGTGAACCTTGGGGGTGAACTTGTGATGTTTTGGATGATCTTGTTCTATACATTGTTTGTGGCTTGTTTGTGATCCATTGTTTGGTTTTTTACATGCTTGGTATGTATGAGAACTCTATGTATCAAAAGACTTAGGAAATGCTAGGTTGCATGACCATTGCCCTAGTGTTAGACTCACCAAACTTGGAAGGGAAATACATATAAATACGGCGTGACCATCGGGTATTTGTACCCCTCCACTCCTAGGGTTGAGTACTCTTTTGTATTGTAACCCTAGTTTGAGAAAACCACTTCGCCCTTTGCAATCGCAGGGGAAAGCTTGGGCGGTATACGTACCGTATCCAATACCCGTACCGGATTAGGGGTCGACTTCCGTGACCATCGGGTTGACCTAGTCTAGGGTTTTCTCGGTCCAATTAGCCACTTGCATGTTAGTCCAAGCCTTCCTACTCACTTTAGTAGCCCCTAAGGGAATCCTCATCCGTGACCACTCCTAGCCCTATTTCTACCCCGTATCTTGCCCTCGTATGTTTGCTTTGATTATTTACTTCTTTAACTTCTTTGCATCATATTCACTCTTTTGAATCATATCGGTCAAACAATATTGTAATAAGGAAGTAAGGGTAGCTTCTCGGGCCCCAGGGAATACGACCCCTGTGTCACGCACATGGTATTACTTGACGACCCGTGCACTTGCGGGATAGCAACTCATCAAGTTTTTGGGGCCACGAGAAATATCCGGAAAACTTTGCTCATGTTGATTTGACCATTTTCTTGTTTTGCATTTATCATCCTTTGTATATATTCCATTATCTATCGTTTTGCATTTCTTTTTTTTTTACCTCTCGTCGATTGCTAATTCTTGACTCCGGTTTTGCAAGGTACCTATTTATGACACGTTCGAGTCAAGCAAACCTAGTTGAACCCGACAATGAAGTAGAGAGAACTTTGCATCAAAGGTTGAGAGAGTTGGGTGAGAGTTCAAGACAACGAGGACAAGAGTTTATTGTGGAATCAAGTGAACCTACCGTTATGGCCGAACCAAGGAGGACCCTGTCTGATTATGAGCGGCCTCAATTCAGCGGTGAAGAATTCAGTGTTCAGGCACCGGCGGTTCCGACTAACAATTTTGAAATCAAGGCGAGCACGATTGGAATGATTCAGAACTCGGTTCAGTTTGACGGGTTGGCAGATGAAGACCCGCACGCTCATCTATCTCGCTTCTTGCAAATATGTTCAACCTTCAAGATAAACTCGGTCTCTGATGATGCTATTCGGCTAAGACTTTTTCCATTTAGTTTAAGGGGAGCAGCTTATAGGTGGCTCACATCCTTGGCTCCCGGCTCCATCACCACTTGGAAGGATATGGTGGAAAAATTCTTGGCCCGATACTTTCCTCCTAGCAAAGCAGCGAGGTTGAGGCAAGAAATATCATCCTTCAGGCAGGGAGATTCGGAGACACTCTTTGAAGCACATGAAAGGTTTAAAGACTTGTTGTGCAAGTGCCCTCACCATGGATTCCAGTCTTGGATTAGAGTGCAAATGTTCTGCAATGGACTGAATTATTCAACAAGGCAACTGATTGATGCCGCAGCAGGTGGATCCTTGAGTAGCAAACTGCCTGAAGAAGCTGAAGCTTTGATTGAAAACATGGCCAGTAATGAATGCCACTGGAGTACTAGGCAAAAGGCACCAAAGGCTGCAGGGCTTTATGAAGTGAATGAAAACACAGCATTGGCGGCTAAGGTTGAGGCCTTGACAAAGAATCTCTCAGACAACAATGCCTTGGTCAGTTCATTGGCACAGAAAGTTGAGCAACTGATGTTGGGGTCCAATTCTACCCCTAAGGCCGTGATGTCTTGTGACACATGTGGAGCAGGGCATGCAACGTCTTGTGACACCTGTGGAGTCTGTTGATTATGTTGGAGGTGGACCTAGAGGGCTGGGAAATCAATATGGTAACACATACAATCAAGGTTGGAGGAATCCACCGAACATGCCCTGGGGTCAAGGCCAAGTTCAACAGAGGCCCCCTCCACCTCAAGCAAGCCATTACCCAGCAGCACCACAACAAGAAAGAAAGTATACCACGGAAGATGTTTTGGCCAAATTTATGATTAATACCGAGACACGGTTTCAGGGTATTGAGAAAAGATTGGATGAGTTCGGCACTGTGTTGAGGAATGTTCAGGCATCTATGCAATCTCTTGAGAACCAAGTGGGACAGCTTGCTCGTGCACATTCTGATCGTCCTTCGGGTAGCTTACCAAGCAACACTGAAAGCAACCCGAGGGAACACTTGAAGGCTGTTACACTAAGGAGCGGAAAGCAATTGGAAGCAAGAGCCGAGACGAGCCCAAGTGCTTCTAATGATAGGGTAACCGATCTGGAAGACCCTCATTTGAACATGAGAGAATGCAAGGATGATAAGGGGAAATGTAGTGATGATGTCCACAAATCCCCGGTCCCAAAGGTGAACGAGTACAAGCCCGTGGTACCTTACCCAACAAGGTTAAAAAAAGACAAGGAGGATGCTCAATTTAAAAGATTTTTTAATATATTCAAGCAACTCCACATTAACATTCCATTGGTTGAGGCCCTCTCACAAATGCCCAAGTATGCCAAGTTCATGAAAGACCTCATCACAAACAAAAGAAAACTAGAAGAGGTGGACTCGGTGACACTATCGGGGAATTGCTCCGCTTTAATTCAAAAGAAGTTGCCCAAGAAACTCAATGATCCCGGTAGTTTCATCATCCCTTGCACCCTTGGTGAAGGAATACAAGAGAGTGCTTTGGCCGACTCGGGTGCGAGTATTAATGTGATGCCTTACAAGTTGTTTTTGAAATTGGGACTGGAAGATCTAAGGCCTACACGAATGACTCTACAACTTGCCGATCGTTCTTTGCGGAGACCAAGGGGTATTGTTGAAGATGTCCTTGTGAGGGTTGACAAACTCATCATTCCTGTGGATTTTGTGATTTTAGATGTGGATGATGATGTTGAGGTCCCCATCATTCTCGGCCGTCCATTCCTAAACACTTCCGGAGCATTGATTGATGTCAAGGGTGGAAAGATGACATTAAGAGTTGGTGATGAACAAGTGGTCTTCACCCTTCCCACTGCAATGCGGCACGCACTTGACCATGATGATAGTATTTATTTCATGGATAAAACTGATGCAATTATTTCTGATTGTGTGCAGGAAATTTTCGCTCTGAACCCACTTGATGAAATTTTGGATGAGCTTGAGGAGGAAAAGATAGAAGAATTTGATGCCCCCCCTCCACCATTGCGACAATCTACTCAAGTGGTGTTTGACCCCCCACTACATAACAAGGAGAAGAAACCCACAAAAAAGGTGTGGAGAAAAACAAAGGAACCAAAGAAGGTTGCAAAGGTTTCGACGGCATCACCCGAGGAAGTAGATGACATACTCATGGAGAACCAAGGGAAGTTCAGAATTTTTTCATGCCTTTCCATGAACTTTTTGGGTAACAATACATCATCAAAGGTTGGAGGTAAATTCCCTCCTTTTGTCCCACCATGATTGTTGAGGTAACACACGTCAAGCTAACGACGTTAACCAAGCGCTTCTTGGGAGGCAACCCAAGTTTAATTTCATTGCAATTTCATTCTTTTGTTGTTTTGAGTGTTTGTGTTTCTCTTCTTCGTATTTTTGTTGTGTGTTAGCATATTAGCACCCTAGGGTTTGTTCTTGTGTGCTCTTATCGCTCATCATTTTGTCTAATTCATAGTTGCATGCTTGTATGTTGTTGTGAATTGTTTAATGATTAGTTTTCATGAGATTCATGTTTTGATTGCTTTCATGCCTTATTCGGCCTTTCTTTGAGTGGTTTTAAGCTTTAGAGGAGTGTTCTTCATTGCTAAATCGAGTTGAGAGCTAAGTTTTGTACATGATTGTGCCCTAAAGCAAGGGAAAGAACCCTTGCGGGCAAGCTCACGGCCGTGAGCTTGCCCGCAAGCAAAACAGAGGGCTCTCACGGCCAAGCTCACGGGAGTGAGCTTGGCCGTGAGCCAAACCGAGAGCGAGCTTGGCCGTGAGGCAAACCGAGAGCTCTCACGGGTGAGCTCACGCCCGTGAGCTCACCCGTGAGGCTTTTCGGGACTTGATTAAATTGGCTTCATTTCGCCATTCCTTCTATTCATCATCCTCTCCACTTAACACTCTCACTTCCCTCTCATTTCTCCTCCATTTTCTTCCATTTTTCTTGCTTTAAATCGCTCTCACTCTCCTCTAAAAACATTTGGTGCTTAAGATTTGAAGAATAACCACTCTTTTGGCCAAATTCAACTCAAGTTTCACTCCAAAAACCCTAGGTTTTAAGGTGACTTTTTGTTCTCATGATCTTGATGTTTCCATGGTTGTGTGGGCTTATTTTCTCATGGTTTGGGCTCTCCTTGGCTTCTACATGCTTGTATCAAGGTTTTGGAATGGTTGTATTTTGAGATCTTCAAGTTTTCAAACAAAGTTCTTGAAAAAAATTTTCGGAATTACTGTAGCACTGAGAAATTTTCATGATTCTTTCATTTTTCAAGATTTTTGTTGCTTGTAACTTGTCTAATTGAGCTTCCATTCACTTTGTAGGATGAGAACCAAGAAGGTTGCTTACAAGAGAGCCCAAAATGACCCTCCTCCGCCTCACGAACAACCCAAGTTTAAGAAGGAAGAACACAAGAATCGTTTTGCGCTTCTTTCGCGCAAGAACTTTGGGACGATAAAGAAAATTGATTGGGATGTCCTCAAAACCCTGGGTTTGGATGAAACAATATTGGAACTCATCACACACGACGGTTGGGATACATTGTTCTCCATTGACGAACCCACATACAAGGAGTTAACTCTTGAAGTGTTAAGCACCTTTGAAATCTATCACTTCAACCCTTTCTCTCGCCAACCCGGATATGTGTCATTCCATGCCTTCGGGAAGAGCCACAGGATCACTCAAGACCAATTGGGCATTTACATGGGATTTTACACCGAAGCATTCACCCAAAGGCCGGAATTCAAGGAATTAGGTAGGGACTTCCCTTACCCCGTGACCAATGCTACATATTGGAATACCATTGCTCACCGGTCACGCACCAAGAAAGCTTCCCAGTTGAAAGACCCCGCTCACAGATACATTCACGCCTTACTGACTAGGAGCATTGGGGGCCGACTGGATTCTACCGGGGTAGTATCGCGCACGGACTTATTGATGTTGTATAGCATTATACAGCGGTACCCCCTCCACATGGGTCATTTGTTCGCCGATTTTTTTGCCCACCAAGGCAAGTTTGTCCGCCTGGGATCCATTTATGCTGCGCCCTACATCACACGCATGATCAAGGGTATGGATCTTCTTGAGGGAACCCAGGGCATGACAGTTGTGGGTGCAGTCATCCCACTCAGCATGCAGACTTTGGTATGTATTGGTATGGTTGAGCGGCGGGGCACTACACACAGGGTAGTACGACGCCAGTCAGACCCCGGCCCATCTCATGACACCGAGTCTGAGTCTCGATCAGAGTCTGAGTCGGACGATGTTGCTGCACCCCGGGCACCTCAGCATTCATTGGAGGAGAGGTTTGACACGTTCCGAGCAGAGGTCTGCGAGCAGCTGCAGATGCTGACTGCTTCGGTGAGCCGCCTTGAGACCGCTACCACCGACATTTTAGCGTTCCTGCGCAGTTCGTCATCGTCAGTCGGCACCACCTCGGCGGCCACCACTTGTGCAGCTCCGTCATTCCCTTCTGGACCCTGACTCGCGTTGCATGCTTGCTATGATACTTTGTTTCCACTGCACTTTCTTTTTCATGTTGTACTCTGTACTTTTGAGTTAGCTAGGGCTTCGCCCTGCTAAACTTTTCATGGTTGTTTTGAGACTTTTGTCATTTTGCTCTCTTCTGTATTTTTCATTTCTGGAGTTGTGATCTATACTTCTTGTGCTTTCAGGAGAATTGTTACTGAGTTTCACACTCCGCGCCCTCAGTATTCTTTCACCCCACCAACATTGAGGACCACATGCCATTCTTCATCAGTTGTTAGGGAAGTTTCTTTTACTCCATTTACTTGTGCTTAAAATGTTTGTCCCACCCTGTTCTCCTGACTTATGTACATTGGGGATAATGTACAGCTTTAGGTGTGGGGATGGATTTTTGGAGTATACTTGTATTTTGTGCATGCTTTGATTACCTATGATAGCTATGATTCACATGTTTAGAATTTCCTGGCTTGGTAGAATGATAGTTGTGAGCTGTACCTTTACATGCGCTTGAATGTAGTTCTATTTCACCTTTAGCGCCCCCTATGCCTGTACACGATTACTTCTGCCTTGTACACTCCAACCAACCCATTATAATGATTTTGGCATTAATTTGTTAAATTCTATTTTCAATACTCTTTTAAGAGCTTTTGTGTTCCTTTATTGTTTTCTTTAGCTTTTTGTGAACTACTGTAGTGGGTTTAGCCTGGGGATTTGAGAGATAGTCTATACATGTAAAAAAAAAAAAAAAAAAAAAGGAGTCTATGACAGTATTCCTCTGCTAGTACAGCATGAATGCGTCTATGTTGACTGTAATCAAGTAGGATGGGTGGCTCTTGTGCCTGGCCAGCATGTGCATCCGTCTGAAAGATTTTTGTGCAGTCTACGTTAGTCGGACTCAGAAAAAAAAAAAAAAAAAAAAAAGTGTATGTTTGTACATATGTGAGAGTAATAAAATGTCTTGATCCCCTGGAGCGTGCTGCATAGTCACTTTTGAGCTAAAGTTTTATCTAGGAACCGAAAGACTTTTATCTGAGTATTGAGGATGTTTTTAGCATTCTAATGTCACTTTCATTATACGTGGGGTGAATGGTCATCCTGGGGTAATCCAGGGTGTGGAGGTCAAGGTGGAAGTTAGCACACACTCACGGGGCACTCTAGGAGAAATAGAACTAGTATTACTTGACTAGTCATTGATCAGCTCACTTCTTCATTTTTGTCCATTCGTGCCTGTGGAGTTCTTTACTTTTGGGCTTGAGGTCGTACATTTAGCCGTTTATCTTCTTGCCCCTGTGTCTTCATGTTTGTTTGCTTGGGGACAAGCAAACGCTTAGGTGTGGGGATGTTTGATAAACGTCGAAATGTACGTATTTTATACGTACGCATGCGCATGCTTCTCGTATTTTGTTGATGAATTGATGCCCTTTTAGGTCTAAATTGGTTTATTTTGTGTTTCAGGTACAAAAGAAGCCTAGGTGAGCTCAACGACGCAATTTGAGAAGAAATTGACACCGAAATCGTCATTTCGGGGTCCCTGACACTGTAGCAATACTGTAGCAGCCTGAAGCACGAAGATTTGAAGAAAATTCTAAGTATGGGAATCCTCACGGGCAAGCTCACGGCCGTGAGGTCATCCGCGAGCAGTTCACTGTAGTACGTTACTGTAGCAGTTTTACTGTAACAGTACTGTGCAAAATCACATCTTTGCGGTTTCTTGCAGCCCGTATTACAGGCTCCCTCACGGGCCGTATATGGACCATGAGGCCACCCGTGAGCTTGCCCGAACTCATCATTTAAAGGGGCTCTACTTGGGTTTTGAGGGGGCATCTTGGAGTTCTTCTTAGGGCCTCTCACCACCACCTTCGAATTGAGGAAGAAGAAGCTCTTGGAGGGCGATCTAGGCAAGGATTTGGCGAGGAGAGCAAGGTTTTGGGAAGATCCTTCATCCTAGGGCTTTCATTTGGAGGTTGAAGACTAGGGAAGCCACCCCTTGGAGTGGCGTCTTTGGAACTTCACCGGCCTTCATCCTTTCAGGGAGTCCTTCTCATGCCTTTGTCGTGTGTTTCCATGCATTTATTGTTGTATTTAGTGAACATGAGCACTTAAACCCCAAGGTCACCGGATGTGGGTGAACCTTGGGGGTGAACTTGTGATGTTTTGGATGATCTTGTTCTATACATTGTTTGTGACTTGTTTGTGATCCATTGTTTGGTGTTTTACATGCTTGGTATATATGAGAACTCTATGTATCAAAAGACTTAGGAAATGCTAGGTTGCATGACCATTGCCCTAGTGTTAGACTCACCAAACTTGGAAGGGAAATACGTATAAATACACCGTGACCATCGGGTATTTGTACCCCTCCACTCCTAGGGTTGAGTACTCTTTTGTATTGTAACCCTAGTTTGAGAAAACCACTTCGCCCTTTGCAATCGTAGGGGAAAGCTTGGGCGGTATACGTACCGTATCCAATACCCGTACCGGATTAGGGGTCGACTTCTGTGACCATCGGGTTGACCTAGTCTAGGGTTTTCTCGGTCCAATTAGCCACTTGCATGTTAGTCCAAGCCTTCCTACTCACTTTAGTAGCCCCTAAGGGAATCCTCGTCCGTGACCACTCCTAGCCCTATTTCTACCCCGTATCCTACCCTCGTATGTTTGCTTTGATTATTTACTTCTTTAACTTCTTTGCATCATATTCACTCTTTTGAATCATATCGGTCAAACAATATTGTAATAAGGAAGTAAGGGTAGCTTCTCGGGCCCCAGGGAATACGACCCCTGTGTCACGCACAGGGTATTACTTGACGACCCATGCACTTGCGGAATAGCAACTCATCATTGAATGATTAGATCTCATGAGATTCATGTTTTGTGTGCTTTCATGCTTTGTTCGGCTTTATTTTGAGTGTTTTAAAGACTTAGAGGAGTGTTCTTCCATGCTAAATCGAGGTGAGAGCCTTTTAATGCCCATGATTGAGCCTTTATGCGAGGGAGAGAACTGTTGCAGGCAAGCTCACGACCGTGAGCCAAACCAAGGCTACTCATGGGCAAGCTCACGCCCGTGAGCTCGGCCCATGAGCCAACCCGAGAGGGCTCACGGCCAAGCTCACGGCCGTGAGAGTGGCAGTGAGCCAAACCGAGAAGGCTCACAAGTAGGCTCACGCCCGTGAGCCTACTCGTGAGGCCTTTCGGCACTTGGGTTTTAAGACCCCCTTTTGGGTCTTCTTGCTATTGACCATCTTCTACACTTGTGCCCCTCACTTCCCTCTCATTTCTTCTCCATTTTCCTTCATTTTTCTTACCCCAAAATCCTCTCCTCCTCCCCTAAAAACATTTTGTGCTGATGTTTTGAAGAAAAACCACTCTTTTGGTTGGATTTAAGCTAAGGATCACTCCATAAACCCTAGGTTTTGAGGTGAGCATGCTTTCTCATGAACTTGGTGTTCTCATGGTTGTTTGGGCTGATTTTTTCATGGTTTCTTCTCTCCTTGGTTACTACAATCCTGTAATGATGTTTTGGAATGGTTGTATTTTTAGATCATCAAGTTTTCAAACAAGACACTTGGGAAAAAAATTCCGGAGTTACTGTAGCATTGCAAAATTTTCATCAATCTTTCATTTTTTCAAGATTGTTTTGCTTGTAACTTGCTTAATTGGGTTTCTCTTGACCTCGTAGGATGAGAACAAAGAAAGTTTTCTTACAAGAGAGCCCGGAATGAACCTCCTCCACCCCCGAACAACCTAAGCTTAAAAAGGAAGAACATAAAAACTGTTTCGCGCTCCTCTCGCGCAAGAGTTTTGGAACGATCAAGAAAATCAATTGGGAAGTATTGAAGACCCTTGGCTTGGACGAAATGATCTTGGAACTCATCTCACATGGCGGTTGGGACAAGTTATTCTCTATTGATGATCCTACATATAAAGAATTGACTCTCGAAGTGTTGAGCACTTTCGAAATTTACAACTACAATCCCTTCTCTTGCCAACCCGGCTACGTTTCATTTCATTTTTTTGGGAAGAGCCATAGAATAACTCAAGATCAATTGCGAGTTTATATCGGATTCTATATGGAAGCAATCACCCAAAGGCCAGAATTCAAGAATTTGGGCAAGGATTTCTCGTATCTTGTGACTGGTCCCACCTACTGGAAATCCATTGCCACCAGATCACATACCAAGAAGGCCTCCCACTTGAAGGACCCTGCCCACAGATATATCCATGCCCTACTGACACGTGGCATAGGGGGTCAACTGGATTCCACCGGGGTGGTGACACACCCCTTGCGTGTGTGTACCGTAAGTGCATGGGTTGTCGAATTAATAATTACCCTGGTGAGTGGGTAGTCGAATCCACAGGGAACGGAAGTACTAGTAGTGACTAATTCTCAGTTATCTAGTCAAATTGATAATATGAAACAATGGATATAATGTGTAAAATAAAAAAATCACTATACGCCCCGACCCGCGGGCCAACGAAAGGCGACAACCGCCGCGACAATCCCGAGGAGGGATGCTCCGCCACTTAACCCTTGAGACAGTGCAAGGCTAAACAATAACCTGGAATTCCACAAAACACAAGAGCGGAAGTAACAACAACAACAACAACGACAACAGTGATGATATATAACAGTAAATAAGATCACAAGTGCATAGGGAAGCTATAACAACAATAACAAGTCTTAATACATCAGAGTTTAAAAGTTGGGATAGATACAAAACATACAACAGGGTTTACTACAAACTAGTGGATCCTGAAGATAGGACTATATGTTCATGACCAAAAAGAAACATACATGAAACAGAAAAGATACGCAAAAGATGGAGCAGCAACAAATGCCCAGCACAGTGCGCACCGCCTCACCTACTACCCTCAATAGTCTAGGAGAACAAAGAGGGGTGAGCAACTAGCGTTCCTCAGTGAGGGGAGAGTAGCACAACCTCACCAGAAAATACCAATAACAAAGATAATAATAAAGCATCCAAATAAACATTTTACCAAGAGCCAGATAAATATTTAGATCATAATTTATATATACGATAGCCAACTTAACACAGCATAATAAAAGTTGGTTCAATAAATGTCAAACATCAAATCCGGTAAAACACTGAACATTGGTTCAATAAAAAGAATAAGTCAAACATCAACCCAAACATGCCCTCGTATTAAATGTCAATGTCCAGTATGAGCTGGTCCTCGTAGTAAATGTCCAGTCTGAGCTGGCCCTCATAGTCAATGTCCAGTCTGAGCTGGCCCTCATAGTAACCCACCAATAAAACCAACAGTATGCGCAAATCTGCACGAAGTGCAAAAGGCAACAAAACACCAAACAATCCAGAATACTTCCGCATTCCCACGAGTAACCAATAGAAGCACAATTGAAACTCAAGTTTTTAAACACAAGGGCATAAGCAAATCCCAATACAATGAAAAACATGGAAAACCTCAACAAATTCCAAAATAAGTTCCAAACTTATAATTCTCGAAAACCCAATAATTCCACAACAAATACTAAGTTTGACACAAACAAAGGTTTCGCAACCTTAATGAAATGATAAACCAACACAACCCGAAGACTTGAGAATCAATTATCAAATAAGACATTCAAGATTAACTTAATAGAAATTTTCATTCACCAAAAATGGCAAACAAGTATAAGTTAAGAAAACACTACTCAAAACAAGATATAGTGGTATACGATTGTATTATAAGTGTGTGCTCATGAGTTATATCTAGCTATCGGCATTCATCCAATGAGGCAATGCATAAATATCCCACTCACAGAATTGGCAATTTGTCTCCCTCGCAAGCTACTCCCTGGCTACTCCCTTGCCTCGAGTCAAAGCATCTTTTCCTTGCCAAAGCACCACAAACACAATGTTAGCACAAGTAACACAAGGAAACCCTAGGTTTCCCCTACCGACAAACCTAACCGGCTCTAGGGTTTGCTCCACTAACCCTAGAGGCTACCAAATAGATCCTAAGGGTTAAAGCCTCACTCTCTAACCCAAAGAAACCAAGAAAATAAGGGGAGAGGGCCGGAGCTACAGTAGCTCCAAAACAAGCAAGAAGAACACTCAAGGGTTCTTGAGATCAAAGGCAAGCAATAAAGCCAAAAGCTTCTCTCAAGATCCACAAAAAATAAACAAGGATAAAGACAAGGATTAAACTCCTCTCAAGGCTACAAACAAAACCCTAGACTCATCATCCAAAGAAGACGAAGAAACAAGAAGGAAAGAAGAGGAGAACAGCTTACCTAGAACAACCAAAGGATTGGTTTGCAAGCTCCACAACAAAGCCCAAAATCTCCTCCAAAACAAGCCAAAAACTCTCAAGAATGGTGGAGGAAGAGAAGGGGAAGGAGTGAGGGGTTTTGGAGAGAAGAAATGAGGAGAAAGGGGGTTAGATCGGGTTTACAAAGGGCAAAACTGTGGGTTTTGCGGCCGTTGTGCGGGACCGCAAAGTGGCCGCACACCCCTGAGCCTGGGGTGTGCGGCCAGTGTGCGGCCCCACACAGTGGCCCTACACCCTTCTGCCAAGGGTGTGCGAGCGCTGTGTGGCCCCGCACACAAGCCGCACAGGCAAAAAAAAAACAGCCTGTGCGGCCTGTACACGGCCCAAACCCCCTTTAAAACCCTCAAAACTAGACCTAAAACCCTCGGCGAGCCTCACCAATTGAAAACAAAGAAGAACTCACCCAAAACATCAAACAAACAAACACATAATGATCGAAAGACACCGATCAACACAAGAGGGAAAAACCCAAAATACTACAATCGCAAGAAAGCAAATAAAGGGAAAAAGTAAAGGAGATCTCTATCAATGAAGATGAGATACCCGGGCAATGCTCCCCCTAGGCTCTATCATGAAGTGCATGGCTAACTAAATGCTTCTAAACCGAGTTCTATGAGTCGAGGTAATCCAAGAATAATCGGTCCCTACCTCCAGGCGACCGATACTAGTCCCCTACAAGATCCCGGTGGAGAAATCGCTCAATCTCAACACCTCACACGCCATATGACCGCAATGAACTTTAGGGATACCTAAGAGTGAAATCGATTCCTAAAATTAGATCTAACCCAACTTCTAGGTGAAAGATCCCTAACCCCTTACAAGGTCCTGGTGGAGAAATCTATCAATCTCACACCTCATGCCCCATATGGTTGCATAAAACTTAGGGAAAACAGAGATAGGAATCACTCAATCGGAAGGGAAAGGGGACACTCCTCTATCTCAAGACTCACCCTCTCAACCCTCTTTAACCTTGTTGTTCTAATCCCCAATGGAGACCTCTCTCTAACCAAGGCAACAAATCAAGCTTACCAGACAACCATATGAATCAATAAGGCATGCAAGCAATGATTAAACAAGGTTAAAACTCAAATTAACTCGGAATTAAAAGAAATAATAAAGAAAGTCAATATATGAATCGAAACCTAGGGTTCACATGCCCAAGTATCTACTAGGGTTTAGCCCTCCATGGGGCTTATTACAAAGCAAAAGATAATGAAATAAAGAGCATTGTAATCCATGAAAATAAACCCCCTCGAATTCGTGATGATAGCCTTGATGAATGGTTCAACGCCTCGAAGGAACCTTCTCCGAAGCTAGGTCGCCAATAGCTCCCCGATGCTATCTCGTCGAAGGATCTATTGAAGTTGGTGAAGAACGACCCCCAATATCTCCAAAGACCTCGTCCTTGAAACCCTAGCCGCTCTTGCCTTCAAACGTGCGCAAAAAGTCCTCTAAAAATCGGCAAAACGGGGTATTTATAACTTTGAAAACAAGCCAGTCACGTGTCTTCATGAGACCACGTGAGATCCCACGCGGTCCCGTGGGCTGCAGAATTCTCACACGGTCGCATGAACAATGATTTCTGCTACAGTACTTCTACAGTAAAAAAATAAAAATAGTATTTTTGCTACAGTACTCTTCATAAAACTCAACCCAAATTCTCTTATCTTGAGGCCACATGGTCGAGCACACGTCCATCTGGTGAGTTATAAGGCTTTTCCTCCATCGAACCATCATTTGGAAGATTTAGCTATCTTCACACAAGTAGGGAAATGATGGTATGACTGCTTTGTGCCCTTCCATCACAAAATTCGGCTGAATTCTTTTGGAAGTTAGCACACACCCTCATGTGCATGATCCCCTCTTGTGCCTTGACACTTGTGTTGTACAAAAGCTCCCAACAATAGGTCTTTATAAACCATCTTTGCTTCTTTTTTCCTCCTTTAATACTTTCACAACCTAATTGCACAAAGGAACACCAAAATACACTTTATGAGACATAATCCATGGTAAAATGATGCTCAATGCATGTAAAACAAGTAGATAAAACATGTCTACTCAAGCACTTATCAAAATCCCCCACACTTAAGCCTTTGCTTGTCCTCAAGCAAAATTAACATTAAACTCATGAAAGGAAAAGAGAAGTGCTTGGACTTAGGTTCACCAAGAGGGTACAAGAATAAAATTCTAAAATCATGGAAAGAAACAAACACTAGATAAAACAATCAATACTCTAGCAAATAATTCAATAAAAAAAATGAAAGTAGTAAAGTCCGAAAGTGTGTGTATGTGAAAGCTCAACTCATGTCAACACTATACCACTACTCAAAGTCCTTATTAGCAATGGGACTTATTTATAAATAAAAAGTATAGGTAGTAGCTTGACACGACCCTTTGTGTGTATCCCGCAAGTGCATGGGCTTGTCGAAGTAATAAAATTACCTTGGTGAGTGGGTAGTCGAATCCACAGGGAATAGGGATTTAAAACACAAGATTTCGCTATTTAGTTTTGCGGTGTACAAAATGTGATAATCGAACTTATGAGTGGATTTTGGAATCAATTATAATTAAATAGAGAGATGGACGACAAGAAAGTGCAAATAGAAGATAAAAGAGAAAGACTAGCAATGGATGAAATAGGGTATCCGGACAAGCTACCTCTAGGACTTATGCTTCTAGTGCCAGACTATGCTATTATACTTTCCTATTAATGTTAATTGAGTCGAGGAAATACTTAAACTCATGGTCCCAAACCTAAGGTCAACAGTAACTAACCGCAACACTATGTCCCGGCATTAGGATTCACTACGACCCTTGACTCTTGTTGACCTATCAACTAAACCCCAGGGGAGTCTATCTTCCTAAGCATAACACTACATGGGATTGCTTTAAGCTCTAGGGATTCCTAGTGATAAAACCTATTCCTATATGTAGTTCTAACCCCTTGGTCCAGATGAAAAAATCCTAGTCTAGATTAAGCCCCGAACTATGATGCCTCATCTCGACCGCTAATTATCCAAGGAAACGGAGGTAGGGAGAAATCACATCGGAGGGGAAAGGGGACGCTTCGCTACCTCACGACTCACCCTCTCAACCCTCTTCAATCCTAAGTAGTCTAACCCTATAGGAGTTGTCACACCTCTAAAGGGTAACCTAGATTGCTATCAACTCTAGTGTCACGGCTAAGGGAAAACAATAGCAAAAGATAATTAAAATTGAAACTCAAATTTATTCATCAATAATGGAAAAGCATAATAGCAATGTCATAGAAACATAATAATCGTAGGGTTTTACAAGTCCGAATACCCACGAGGGGTTTAGCTCCTCATGGAGCTATACATGTTCATCAAAGTATAAAAGAAAGTGCAATTAAAAAGCATTGATGAAAACCCCCTTGTGTATAGTGTGGCCGTGGTCTTGTGCGGCCGTCGGACTTTGGTGTCGACGCCGATGATGTGCTCCAAACCTCCACGAAGTCCTCTCCAAACCCTAGCTGCGCCTCTCCAGAAGTTAGGTCAGAAGAGAGCCAAAAAAGATCCAAAAACAGTCTCCAAAAATGGGCTTTTATAATGTTGAGTCGTGGTTTAAATCGGCTGAAATGGGGATTTCACAAGGCTGTGTGGAATTTCCACATGCCCGTGTGAAGTTGCTGGTTTGCTAATTTTCGGTAGACAGTGAACAGTAACTTTCTACAGTATTTTGCAACAATGACTTGCTCACGAATTCGTCATTCTTCATCGAGGCCATTGAATTGGGCACACAATCAATGGTAGATCGTGCCGATTGCTTTAAATCTCTTTATTGGCGAAGTTCTCCTTATTAACACGAGCTAAACTTATTGCGAATGTGACTGCCTTTGTGCTACTTCAAAGAAGGTTGGCACATACTCACAATCCTATGCTCATGCCTTGTTCCTTGTGTAATCCAAAAACTCCCCAACAATGGTGAACACGATCTAACTTTGTTCCTTTTCTCCAATTAATCTTCACAACCCTACAATGCACAAAAGTAAGCAAATACACAATTTTTAGTGATAAAATCTGATTAAATCAATGCTCATTACAAGATACTAACACTTCGCATTACTATAACACGAGCACTTATCAAGGATTGAAGCACACCATTGACATTGACTCCCGGCGACTGCACAAGACCATGGCCACAAGCTACACAAGGGGGTTTTCATCTATACTTTCAATTTGTGTTAATTCTCATAGTTTGATGGATTTGTATATCTCCATGAGGAGCTAAACTCCTTGTGGGTATTCGGACTTTTCAACACTAGGATGATTATGTTTCTATGACATGTTATTATGCTTTCTTTATTGATGAATAAAATTGAGTTTCAATCTTAATTGCATCTTGTGTTGATTTTCCCTTAACCGTGACACTAGGGTTGAGAATCATCTAGGTTATCCTTTGGAAGTGTGACAACTCCTATAGGGTTAGACTACTTAAGATTGGAGAGGGTCGAGAGGGTGAGTCGTGAGGTAGCAAAACATCCCTTTTCCCCTCCGGTGTGATTTTCCCTACCTCCGTGTTCCAAGAGTTCTTAGCGGTCAAAATAGAGCAAAGTGCTAGGAGATGAACTCCCCTAGGGCTTAGTTGCACGAGTAACAGAGTGAAGGGTTGTAGTGAATCAAGTGCTGGGGCTTAATTGAGACTAGGGTTCTTTCACCTAGACCAAAGGGTTAGAGCTATACATAGGAACAGGGTTTATCACTACGAATCGGTAGATCTTAAAGCAATCCTAGTGTGAAGGGTTGTAGTGAATCCTAGTGTGAGGCTTAGGAATATGGACACCCCTAGGGCTTAGTTGATAGGTCAACAAGAGTCAAGGGTCATAGTGAAACTGATAAGTGATCGTGTTATAATAATGCGAAGTGTTGTTATCTTGCAACGAGCATTAATTTCATCAGATTTTATCATTAAATAGTGTGCATTTGTGTGCTTTTGTGCATTGTAGGGTTGTGAAGCTAGTTTGGATAAAATGAGCAAAGTTAGATCGTGTTCACTGTTGTTGGGGAGTTTTCAGACCGAGCAAGGAACATGGCACGAGTCTAGACTTGTGGGTGTGTGTCAACCTTCTTTGGAGAGGCACAAAGGCAGTCACATTCACAATAAGTCTAACTCGTGTAGCATAGAAGAACTTCACCAATGAGGATAATTGAAGCAATCGGCACGGTCTACCATTGATTATGTGCCCAATTCAATGGCCTCGATGAAGAACGATGAATTCATGGCGTTTCGATAAAAGCACTATAGCAAGTACTGTAGAGGAAAATACTGTAGCAAGTTACTGTCCACTGTCTGCCGAAATTCAGCAAAATAGAGACTTCACAAGGGCGTGTGGAAATTTCACACGGCCGTGTGAAATCCCGATTTCAGCGATTTAAAGCCGTGACTCAACATTATAAAAAGCTGTTTAGAGACTTTTCAAGATCTTTTTGTCTACCTTTTGACCTAACTTCTAGAGGGCTGCGGCTAGGGTTTGGAGAGGACTTTATTAAGGTTTGGAGCGCGTCATCAACATCAACGTCGATGTCCGGCGGTAGCACAATACCACGGCCACACTCTACACAAGCAGGCTTTCATCTATGCTTTCGATTTGTGTTTACTTTCATAGTTTGATGGATTTGTATGGCTCCATGAGGAGCTAAACCCCTTGTGGGTATTCGGACTTTTAAACCCTATGATGATTATATTTCTATGACATTGTTATTATGCTTTTCTTTATTGATGAATAAAATTGAGTTTCAATCTTAATTGCATCTTATATTGTTTTCTCTTAGCCGTGACACTAGGGTTTAGAAAAATCTAGGTTATCCTTTGGAGATGTGACAACTCCTATAGGGTTTAGACTACTTAAGATTGAAGAGGGTCGAGAGGGCAAGTGGTGAGTTAGCGAAACATCCCCTTTCCCCTCTAGTGTGATTCTCCCTACCTCCATGTTCCAAGAATTCTTAGCGGTCGAGATAGAGCTAAGTGCTAGGAGATGAACTCCCTTGGGGCTTAGTTGTGCAAGTAACAGAGTGAAGGGTTGTAATGAACCCTAGTGCTGGGGCTTAACTTAGACTAGGGTTCTATCACCGGGACCAAAGAGTTAGAGCTATACATAGGAACAAGGTTTATCACTAGGAATCCCTACAACTTAAACTAATCCCGCATAGTGTTAGGCTTAGGAAGATGTACTCCCCTAGGCTTTGTTGACAGGTCAACAAGAGTCAAGGGTCGTAGTGAAACCTAATGCCGGGCCATAGTATTGGGGTTAGTCACGGTTGATCTTAGGTTTGGGACCATGTGTTTAAGGATATCCTCGACTCATTAATCATCAATAGAAGAGTATAATAGCATTGTCTTTCACTAGAAGCATAAATCCTAGGCGTAGCTTGTCTGGGTACCCTATTTTACTCATTGATTCTATTCTCACTCATTGATTAGGGGTCAATTGCCGTGACCATCAGGTTGGCCTAATCTAGGGTTTTCTCGGTCCAACTATCCACTTGCATGTTAGTTCAAGTTTCTTGCTCACTTTAGTAGTCCCTTAGGGGGTCCTCATCCGTGACTCCTCTTAACTTTATCTTTCCCCATATTTTGCCTTCTTTAATTTTGCATTCATTTAGCACTTTTTTAATTTCTTGGCATCTCATCTCTTAAACTAAAACTTGTTGGTTAAACAACATTGCAAAAAGGAAGGCTAGCTTCTCAGGCCCCAGGGAATACGACCCTCTCGTGTTCACATGAGAGGTATTATTACTATACGACCCGTGCACTTGTGGACATCACCCATCAAAGTTTTTGCACCGTTGCGGGGACCCATGCGAAATACTAGGAAAATATAGCGTGTGCTGATTTGACCATCATTTTATTTTGTGTTTGCCATTCTTGTATTTATCTCATCATTTCTTTATTTGCATTTAATTTTCTTGCTTCTCATCAATTTCTAATTCTTGACTCCAATTTTGCGAGGTACCCATCTTATGACAAGAGTGAGTCAACAAATTTGGTTGAGCCCGATGATGAAATCAAAAGAACTTTTCATCAGAATTTGAGAGAGGTGTCTGAAAGTTCAAGGCAACAAGAGATTAGAGTGGAATCTAGTGAACCCTCAGTCATGGCCGAGCCTAGGAGGACATTATCAGATTATGAGAGACCACAGTTTACTGTCGGAAAATTTAGTGTGCAAGAGCCTAAGGTGCCAGCTAATAATTTTGAGATCAAGGCGAGCACGATAAGAATGATACACAATTTAGTCCAGTTTGATGGGTTAGCTGATGAAGACCTACTTGCACACTTGTCTCGCTTCCTCCAGATCTGTTCCACCTTCGAAATTAATTCTGTGTCAAATGATGCTCTAAGACTGAGATTGTTTCCATTCAGTCTAAGGGGAGCAACACACAGATGGCTCACTTCCTTAGCTCCTAGATACATTACCTTATAGAAGGATATGGTAGAGAAATTCCTCGCCAGGTATTTTCCACCAAGCAAGGCTGCAAGGCTGAGATAGGAGATTGATAAGTGCTTGTGTTATAGTATCGCGAAGCGCTATTATCTTACATTAAGCATACTTTTTATCAGGTTTTATCACTAAATGTGTGCATTTGTGTTCTCTTGTGCATTGAAGGTATTGTGGAGCCTAATTGGAGAAGAAGAATGAAATTAGGTCGCGTTCACCAATGTTGGGATGTTCTCGGACCAAGCAAGGAACGAAGCACGTATTTGGACTTGTGGATGTGTGCCAACCTCTTTTGGAGGGGCACAAAGGCAGTCACATTCACAACAAGTCCAATCCGTGTTACTTAGGAGAATCTCGCGAAAGAAGAAGACTTGAAGCAATCGGTGCGACCTACCGTTGCTTGTGTGCCCAAGTAATGGCCTCGATGAAGAACAATGGACTCGGGAGGCGTTTCGGCAAGTTACCAAGCCTGTTCAGCTGAAGATTAGTGTTCCAGAGAAGTCACACGGGCGTGTGGAAATTCCACACGGCCGTGTGAGCCATTTTCCAGCCAGACAAAGAAGTCACAAGGGCGTGTGGAAATTCCACACGGCCGTGTGTTTTGCAATTTCAGCCATCCAGTGAAGACACACGGGCGTGTGGAAATTCCACACGGCCGTGTGAAATTAATTTTTCAGCCGAGACAGAAGCTTCACACGGGCGTGTGGAAATTCCACACGGCCGTGTGAAGCCCCCGATAAGTCCAATTTTAAAGCCGCGATTCAACAATATAAAAGGGGATTTTTGCAACCTTTGGAGGGATCTTTGGACCTATCTTTTCCCCAACTTTCTGGAGTACGGCTAGGGTTTCGGAGAGGGTTTCGTGGAGGTTCTAGCGCATCGTCGGCATCGATTTCGAGGTTCGACGTTTGCACAAGACCACGGCCACACTAATTCGAGGGGGTTTTTCATTGATGTCTATGTTTTATGCTTTATTTCTCACGTTGATGAACATGTATAGCTCTATGAGGAGCTAAACCCCTCGTGGGGTATTCGGACTTGTAAACTTTAGGGTTTCTTATGTTTCTTTGATATTGATTATTATGCTTTCCATCAGTGATGAATAAAATTGAGTTTTTAATCTTGATTATCCTTTCATATTGTTTTCCCTTAAACGTGACATTAGGGTTGAGAGCAATCTAGGCTTTCCTTTGGAGGTGTGACAACTCCTATAGGATTAGACTACTCAAGATTAACGAGGGTTGAGAGGGAGAGTTGTGAGGTAGCAATGTACCCCTTTCCCCTTCGATGTGATTTCTCCCTACCTCCGATTCCTTGATTTAATAGCGGTCGAAATAGAGTGAAGCAATAGGTAGATAAACTCCCCTAGGGCTTAGTTACGTAAGTAATAGAGTGGAGGGTTGTAGTGAATCCTATTTGCTGGGGCTCAATCTAGACTAGGATTCTTCCACCTGGACCAAAGGGTTAGAATTACGTATAGGAACAGGTTTAATCACTAGGAATCCCTAGAGCATAATGCAACTCCACATAGTGTGAGGTTTAGGCAGATGGACTCCCATGGGGCTTAGTCATCTAGGTGACAGAGTGAAGGGTGTTGTGAATCCTAATACCGGGGCATAGTGTTGGAGTTAGTCACGGTTGTCCTTAGGTTTGGGACCGTGAGTCTTAGGATATCCTCGACTCAATTGACATTAATAGGAGAGCATAATATTATAGTCTTGCACTTGAAACATAGACCCTAGAGGTAGCTTGTCCGGATACCCCCCTTTACTCATTGTTAGTCCTTCTCGATTTTCCTACTTGCACTTCTTTCTTCCATCTCTCTATTTAGTTTATTGCTTTGCATTATTTTCACTCATCAATCTTATTATCGTTCTCCATATTCTGCATAGCTTAATTAGTGAAACCTTATATTCTATCTCCCTATTCCCTGTGGATTCGACTACCTTCTCACCAAGGTAAATTTATTACTTCGACAAACCCGTGCACTTGCGGGATACACGCAAGGGGTCGTGTCAGAGATATCATCCTTCAGGCAGGGGGATTCAGAGACTCTGTTTGAGTCACATGAGCGGTTCAAGGATTTGTTGCGCAGGTGTACTCACCATGGATTTCCTTCCTGGATAAGAGAATAGATGCTCTGTAATGGGTTGAATTATTGACAAGGGCCCGAAAGTACACGGGTTGTCACAGTAATAAAGTAACATAGTGATAGGATAGTCGAATCCACAGGGAGTAGGAATTGTAGACACAAGAACTTGCTATTTAACTATAGTTTGAAGTATGGAGAGTGAGAACAAGATCAATGTATGTGTGTGCAAGAATATTTAAAAGAAATAAGAAAATGAAAAAGAAGTATGGAAGAAAAGAGAGTGCAAGCAAAGAGTAAGAGAGATAATCAATATGAAAAGTAGGGTACCCGGACAAACTCCCGGGGTCCAGCGCACGACATACCGCCACGGCAACCCAGGGGAGGTCCAACACTGCCTCAACCCTAGGTAGCTGTAAGGCTAACCTGTTTCCTATACATTACATCTATAAACACAATGCATAACTTAACAATAAACATCTATGTTACAAATACAAGGTATCACACAATGATACTTATAACAAGGACTACATAAAGCTCAAGCATGATCAAATAGAAATAAAACATCATAAAAATATTTCAATTCTCAATAAGAATGAAAAATGCTTTGAGGAACAATTATCATGAAAGAACATAGCTTTTCTCATTGAAATAAAAGTAGAGGTTCTTTGAAATTATCAAGAAAGCATGATAAGTGCTTGAGTAGACATGTTTTATCTACTTGTTATACATGCATTGAGCATCATTTTACCATAGATTATGTCTCATAAAGTGTATTTTGGTGTTCTTTTGTGCAATTAGGTTGTGAAAGTGTTGAAGAAGGAAAAAGGAAGCAAAGATGGGTTATAAAAACTTATTATTGGGAGCTTTTCTACAACACAAGTGTTACGGCACAAGAAGCGATCATGTACATGAGGGTGTGTGCCAACTTCCAGAAGAATTCAAGCCGATTTGTGTGATGAAAGAGCAGAAAAGCAGTCACACCTTCATGTCCCTACTTGTGTGAAGATAGCTAAAGCTTCCAAATGATGATTCGATGGAGGAAAAGTCTTATAACTCACCACATGGACGTGTGCCCGACCATGAGGCCTCAAGATAAGGGAGTTTGGACAGTGTTTTATGAAGAGCACTGTAGCGAAAATACTGTTTAATTTTTTTTTTACTGTAACAGTACTGCAGCAGAAATTACTGTTCACACGACCGTGTAAAAGTCCCACGCAACCGCGTGGGAATTCTGCAGCCCACGCGACCATGTAGGATCTCATGTGGTCGTGTGGAGGCACGTGACTGGTGCATGTCAGAATTATAAATAGCCCTTTTTACCGATTCTTTGGGGACTTTTTGCGCACGATTGAAGGCAAGAGCGGCTAGGGTTTCAAGGACGATGTCATTGGAGATATTGGGGGTCGTTCTTCACCAACTTTGATAGATCCTTCGACGAGATAGCATCTAGGAGCCATTGGCGACCTAGCTTCGGAGAAGGTTCCTTCGAGACGTTGAACGATTCATCAAGGCCATCATCACGAATTTGAGGGGGTTTACTTTCATGGATTACATTGCTCTTTATTTCATTATCTTCTGCTTTGTAATAATCCCCATGGAGGGCTAAACCCTAGTAGATACTTGGGTATGTGAACCCTTGGTTTTGATTCATGTATTGACTTTCTTTATGCTTTTTTTTTAATTCAGTGTTAATTTGAGTTTTAACCTTGTTTAATCATTGCTTGCTTGACATGTTCATCATTGTGATTGATTATTTATCCTTGAGTAGTTACCTTAATGAGAGAGAGGTCTCCATTGGGGATTAGAACATTCAAGGTTAAAGAGGGTTGAGAGGGTGAGTCTTGAGATAGAGGAGTGTCCCCTTTCCCTTCCGATTGAGTGATTGCTATCTCCGTTTTCTCTAAGTTTTATGCAACTGTATGGGGTGTGAGGTGTGAGATTGATAGATTTCTCCACCGGGACCTTGTAGGGGGTTAGGGATCTTTCACCTAGAAGTAGGGTTAGATCTAATTTTAGGAATCGGTTTCACTCTTTGGTTTCCCTAAAGTTCATTGCGGTCATATGCGGTGTGAGGTGTTGAGATTGAGCGATTTCTCCACCGGGATCTTGTAGGGGACTAGTATCGGTGGCCTGGAGGCAGGGACCGATTATTCTTAGATTGCCTCGACTCATAGAACTCGGTTTAGAAGCATTTAGTTAGTTTTGCACTTCATGATAGAGCCTAGGGGGAGCATTGCCCGGGTATCTCATCTTCATTGATAGAGATCTCCTTTACCTTTTCCTGTACTTACTTGCTTGCGATTTTCTTATTTTACACATTATATCCATTGCTTTATATTATTGATTCGAACTAGATAACTGAAAATTAGTTATTACTAGTACTTCTGTTCCCTGTGGATCATGATAGCATAATTCTCAATAAAAGATAATAAGTGGTCACCATGACAATTCTCACTCCAAGAGTGATTGTTTTGATCATAACATTGGTAATGAAAGCATTTTCATCAAAAGTATTATACAAAAGTGTCTTTTGAAAATACACTTCAAAAATTGTATTAATACAATGAAAATCAACTTGATTTTGCATGCCTTTTTGGTCAACAAAATGAGACATCAAATCTCTTGAAAATACATAGTTTGGAACATATATCACGAAACATAGAGTTCCAAACCATCATCAATATGTAAACTTTGCAAATATCCATGAAATAGGCCAATTCATAAATCATCATGATTCTAAACTTCAATTAAAGCTTTCAAAGAATTTAGTAACAAGGGGTCTATCATTCAAAGCAAGCAACAAAAATATCAAAAGAACATCATGCGTGAATCATAGTCCACTTTGGTAATTTCCCACTCACAAATTTGGCGAGCAAAATACCTCGGTGTCACTTCTCCACTAGCTGTTTGCCCTTACTTGAAGCCTCACCTCCTTGAAGCAATCAAACAACCAAAACAAGCAACTAAACATCAATAAACATTTGATTAACTAAGATAAAGGAAGAATGCTAAAAATGGGGAATGGTTGCTTATAAGGTTTGCTAAACACCATATCAAGAAGTTCTAGCAAGAATAAACAACTCTTAAAACCAACAAGGAAAGCAAGAATGACCTAACATGGTCGGTGCTACAGTAATTACGGGATTAAGATGATGAGGATTCAACGATTTCATGAAGTTAAAGCCATACAACTCAATACAATCAATCCTCACAAGATTAACCATCAAAGAGGAAGATAAAGAGGTAAGAATCATGCTCTCATAAGGGTTCACAACCAACCCTGACCATGTCCATCAAAGAACAAACAATAAGGAACAAAAGGATGGATGCTTACCATGATCCAAAGAATGAGCAACTTGATGATCCAAGTTTCAAGCTAAAAAATCCCTTCTAGATCACCTTTAGAACCTCATGGGATGATGGAGGAAGAGAAGAGAAGGAAATATAGGAGATTAGGAGAAAAGAAATGAAGAAAAGAAGCCAAAACAAGCTCTTTATAAGCAAACACCCGATGGTGTGCGGGTCATGTACGGCCCTGCACACCAGCCGCACACCCCTCTACCAGGGGTGTGTGTCTTCTGTGTGGCCCCGCACAGAGGCCGCAAAGTCCTCAGGCAAGGCTGTGCGGCCTGTGCACAGCCCGTATAGTTTTGTGCGGCATGTGCACAGCCCACTCACCAATTAAACTTCTCCATAATGCTCTCAAACACCCGGCAAACAACTCGAAAGGTTTGACAAGAAGATTCACAGGAAACTCAACAGGGAAGCAACCACAAGATCTAATACAATCAAAACAATAAATAAGGGTAAAAAAGACCGAAACATCACATATTTAAGCAACTCTACATTAACATTCCATTGGTTAAGGCCCTATCACAAATGCCCAAGTATGCCAAGTTCAATAAGGACCTCATCACAAACAAAAGAAAGTTGGAAGAATTAGATTCTGTGACATTATCATGGAATTGCTCTGTCTTACTGATAAGTGCTCGTGTTCTAATAATGCGAAGTATTATTATCTTACAATGAGCATTACTTTCACCAGATTTTATCACTAAATAGTGTGCATTTGTATGCTTTTGTGCATTGTAGGGATGTGAAGATAATTTGGAGAAAAGGAACAAAGTTAGATCGTGTTCGCCATTGTTGTGGAGTTTTCAGACCGAGTAAGGAACAAGACATGACCATAGACTTGTGAGTGTGTGCCAAACCCCTTTGGAGGGGCACAAAGGCAGTCGCGTTCACAATAAGTCTAGCTCGTGGTAGCATAGGAGAAGTTCACCAATGAGGAGAATGGAAGCAATCGGCACGGCCTACTGTTGATTGTGTGCCCAAGTCAACGGCCTCAATGAAGAACAATAAATTCGGGAGCGTTTCGGCAAGAGTACAATAGCAGTACTGCAGCAAGTTAATATTCACTATCTGTCGAAAATCAGCAAAACACAGACATGACACAAGCTTGTGGGAATTCGACATGGCCGTGTGAAATCCCGATTTCAACAATTTAAAGCCACGACCCAGCATTATAAAAGCCTGTTTTGGAGACTTTTTCTTTATCTTTTTGGCTAGCTTCTGACCTAACTTCTATAGGGTTGCGGCTAGGGTTTCGGAGAGGATTTGTGGAGGTTTGGAGAACGTCATTGGAGTCTCCATCAACTTCTGATGGCCACACAAGACCACAATCACACTCTGCACAAGGGAGTTTTCACCTATGCTTTCAATTTGTATTCCCTTTCATATTTTGATGGATTTGTATAGCTCCATGAGGAGCTAAACCCCTTGTGGGTATTTGGACTTGTAAACCCTAGGATGATGGTGTTTTTTTAACATTGTTATTATGCTTTTCAATTATTGATGAATAAAATTGAGTTTCAATCTTAATTGTATCTTGTAATTGGTTTCCCTTAGCCGTGACACTAGGGTTGAGAACAATCTAGGTTATCCTTTGGAGGTGTGACAACTCCTACAGGGTTAGACTACATAAGATTGGAGAGGGTCGAGAGGGTGAGTCGTGAGGTAGCAAAATGTCCCCTTTCCCTTCGGTGTGATTCTCCCTACCTCTGTGTTCCAGGATTTCTTAGTGGTCGACATAGAGTGAAGTGCTAGGAGATAAACTCCTCTGGGGATTAGTTGAACGAGCAACAGTGTGAAGGGTTGGAGTGAATCTTAGGGGTGGGGCTTAATTTAGACTAGGGTTCTTTCACCTGGAGCAAAGGGTTAGAGCTATACATAGGAACAAGGTTTATCACTAGGAATCCCTAGAACTTAAAGCAATTCGACATAGTGTGAGGCTTAGGAAGACAAACTCCCCTAGGGCTTAGTTGACAGGTCAACAAGAGTCAAGGGTCGTAGTGAAACCTAATACCGGGGTATAGTGTCGAGGTTAGTCACGGTTGACCTTAGGTTTGGGACCGTGATTTTAAGGATTTCCTTGACTCAATTAACATCAATAGGAAAGTATAATAGCATTGTATTACACTGGAAGCATAAGTCCTAGGGGTAGCTTGTCCGGGCACCCAACTTTACTCATTAATTGTCCTTCTCTATTGCTCTTACTTACAGTATCTTACCTACCATACTTCTCTTTTATTTCTTGTTTTCTTAAAATTACTTTTGCAATCACCCATTTAATCATATTCTCACATATCGTACACTACATAGCTAAATAGTGAAGTCTTGTGTCTTATATCCTTATTCCCTGTGGATACGACTACCCACTCACTAGGGTATTTTATTGCTTCGACAACCCGTGCACTTTCGGGCCCCTGTTACTTACTCCAAAAAAAATTACTGAAGAAACTTACTGATCCCGATAGCTTCATCATACCTTTATGCTTGGTGAAGCAATGCAAGAGATTGCTTTGGCAAACTCGGGAGCAAGCATTAATGTGATTCCATCTAAGCTGTTTCTGAAATTAGGGTTGGAAGATTTAGACCCACACGTATGACCCTGCAACTTGCCGACCGTTCAGTGCGATGACCGCAAGATGTAGTCAAAGATGTTCTTGTGACGGTTGACAAACTCATAATTTTAGTGGACTTTGTTATATTAGATGTGGATGATGATGTGTAGGTTCCACTAATTCTTAGATGCCTTTTTCTTAACACCTCCAGAGCGATAATCGATGTTAAGGGTGGAAAAATGACTTTAAGAGTAGGGGATGAGCAAGTGCTCATCACTTTCCCCGAAGCAATGAGCCACACACTTGATCATGATGATAGCTTATATTTCATTGATAAAACTGATGTAATTATTTTTGAATATGTAGAGTAAGTTCTAGCTCTAAACCCACTAGATGAAATCCGGGGAGAGTTAGGGTATGAAGAAATTGAAGAAAAACAAACCCCTCCTACACCAATGCAACAAGTGGCACAAGTGATGGTTGGACCATACTGACAAGAGGTTTAATGTGTTTGGTATCATATTGAGAAATGTGCAAGCCTCCATTCAGTCACTTGAGAACCCGATTGGACAGCTTGCCGGGGCCTAATATGATCGACCTACGGGCAGTTTTCCAATTAATACCGAGAGGAACACAAGGGAACACTTAAAAAGCTGTTACATTGAGAAGCGGCAAGCAATTGGAGGCAAGGGCTGAGGGGAGCCCTAGTGCCTCGAATAATAGGGATGCTGCTCAGGAAGACCCTTATTTGAGTAAGAATGCAAGTGGAGCGACTGAGAACAAACATAAGTAAGATATCCTGAAATCCTCAACTCCAAGAGAAACTGAATACAAACCTGTGGTAACAACCTAAACTCAAAAAGAAGGATCACAAGAACAAATTGGCATTCCTGGGCTTGGATGAAACCATTTGGGAACTCATATCTCATGGTGGGTGGGACAAGTTGTTTTCTACTGAAGAACCCATATACAAGGAACTCACCCTTGAAGTGTTAAACACAGTCGATGCCACTAATTATTGTCCTTTCACTCATCAGCCTAGCTACATCTCATTCCTTCCTTTTTGGAAAAGTGATAGGTTTACTCAAATTCAATTAGGAGTGCATATGGGATTCTACACTAAAGTCTACACACAAAAGCCGGAATTCAAGAATTTAGGCAAGGATTTCCTGTATCTAATGACTATTGCTTCTTACTGGAACACCATACCCACCAAATCATGAACCAAGAAGGACTCCCAGCTGAAGGACCTCACCCATAGATATATCCATACCCTGCTGACACACGACATAGGGGGTCGACTTGATTCTATTGGGGTGGTATTGTGCACGGACTTGCTGATGTTATACAGTATGATACAGTAGTACCCGCTCCATATGGCCTAGTTGGTTGCCGAAGTTCTTGCTCATCAGGGAAAATTTGTTCGTCTTGGGGTCATCTATGCCGGACCTTATATTACTCGTATGATCAGAGACATGGGGCTCCTCGATAGGACCTAAGGAATGACAGTTGTTGGTATAGTTGGTCCACTCAGAATGCAGACCTTGGTTTGTGTGGGCATAATTGTGAGGCGGAGTACCACCTATAGGCTCGCATGATGCCAGAGTGACCCAGGCCCATCTCATGACACCAAAGACACGGAGTCTGACTCTCATTCTGAGCCGGAGCCAGAACATGAACCTGAGTCTAGGACGCGTAGACCCCCTCTTAAGGAGAGATTTGAGGTATTCCGTTCTGAGTTCTACGTGCTTTTACAGATACTAGAGAGGGGACACAGAGACCTGGCTGCATCGTTGAGCTGTATCGAGACCAGTACCACCGACATTTTAGTGTTTCTGCGCAGTTCTTTATCGTTTGTCAGCACCACCTCTGCGGCCACCACCTACGCAACACCATCATTTCCCTCTAGCCAATAGACTCACACAACATGCTTGTTATTTTACTTCTATCCTGCTATTTATTTGTTGGTTGCACTTTCTTTTATGTATTGTAGTATGTACTTGTTCATTAGACGGTGTTTCATCCCTGCTAAACTTTTTCTGTTTGTTTTGGGATTTTTGTATACTAGATTTTTTCTATTATTTTGATTTCTAGTGTTGTGATATGTGCTTCTTGTGTTTTCAGGATAATTGTTACAGAGATTTCACACTCGAGGCCCTCCTTACACTGTTGTTTCTTCCCAAGTCTCGAGAGTTCTTCACACTCTTCCTCGACTGACTGGGAAGTTTCTTTAATCCATTTTACCATACTCAGCGCATATTTCCCACACAGTTCTGCTGAACACATACATTGAGGGCAATGTACTACTTTAGGTGTGCGGATAGATTTTTGGAGTACTTTTTATCATTGCATGTTTTGATTACCTATGATAGCTATGATTTACTTCTTTAGGACTTCCCGGTTTGATAAATGATAGTTGTGAGCTATATTTGACTTGTGCTTGAAAGCAGTTCTGTTTCACCTCTAGTGCACCCTTATACCTGTTCATGAGCACTTTCACCTAGTATACTCCTACCAACCCATCGTAATGATTGTGGCATTAAATTGGTAAATTCTATCTTCAATGCCCTTTTAAGAGCTTTTGAGTTCCTAAATTATTCTCTGTAGCTTAAAGTGCACTATTGCAGTGAGTTGTATATTAGGTGGCTTAAGATACGTTGTGTACAGTCTTTGAAAAAAAAAAGGTCTATGACAGTATTCCTCTGCTAGTATAGCATGAATGCGTCTATGTAGACTGTAATCAAGTTGGATGGGTGACTCATGTGCCTAACCAGCATATGCATCTATTTGAAAGATTTTTGTGCAGTCTACATTAGTCGAGAACTCAAAAAAAAAAGTGTGTATATATGTACATAAGTGATAGTCATATAGTATCTTGATCCCCTGGAACTTACCGCATGATCACTTAGAAAGCTGGAGCTCATCTAGGGACTAAAGTACTTTTGATTGAGTGTTGAGGGTGTGTTCAACACTCTAATGCCTTTTTCATTTTGTGAGGAGTGAATGGACATCCTGGACTAATCCAGGATGTGGAGGTCAAGGCGGAAGCCAGCACACACTCACAAGGGCACTCTAGGAGAGATAGAACTAATATTACTTGACTATTCATTGAACAGCTCACTTCTTGATTTCTATCCATTTGTGCTTGTGGAGTCCTTACTATTGAGCTTAAGGTCATGCATTTAGCCGTTTATCTTCTTGCCCCTGTTTTTCATGTGTGTTTGCTTGGGGACAAGCAAACTCTTAAGTGTGGGGATGTTTGATAAATGTCTAAATGTACATATTTTATACATATACATGCACATGTTTTTTTGTATTTTGTTAATAAATCGATGTCCTTTTCACTCTAAATTGCTTTCTTGCATGTTTCAAGTACAAAAGAAGCCTAGGGGAGCTTAACAACGCGTTTCAGGATGAAATCAGCACTGAAATGAGCACCGGATTCTGTAGCAACACTGTAGCAGTCCAAAATATAAAGAGTTGAAGAAAATTCTAAGGCTGGAAACCCTCACGGGCAAGCTCACGCCCGTGAGGACATCCGGAAGAGATTCAGAGGGAACAATACTGTAGCAGTTTACTGTAATAATTTACAAATTTGCGGATTCTTTCGACTCGTATTACAAGCTTCCTCACGGGCCGTATATGGAATGTGAGGTCATCCATGAGAGGCCGTAAATTTATCTTTTTAGAGAACTTTCTATGATTTCCATGGGGCATTTTTTTTGGAGATCTTTGGGGTGATCTTCTTGGAGCCTCTCTCCACCACCTTGGATCGGAGGTAGAAGAAGCATTTGGAAGACAATTTCATAGAGGATTTGGCTAGGAGAGCAAGTTCTTGCGAGAGATCTCCAAGCTAGGTCCTTGCATTTGATGGTCAAAGACACAGGAAGTCACCCCTACGAGTGGCATTTTTGGAACTTCTCCAGCCTTCATCTTTGAGGAAGTCTTTCTCATGTTTTCCTTGGTTGTTTCTATGGACTTCTTGTTATATTTCTTGGATATGAGCAACTAAACCCTAAGGTCACCAGATGTAGGTGAACCTTGCGGTCGAATTTGTGATGTTGGATGATTTTGTTCTAATTAATGCATGTTGACTTGTTTGTGATCCATGTTTGGTGTTTTTACATGCTTGATTTGTATGAGAACTCTATGTATCAAATGACTTAGGAAATACTAGGTTGCCATGACCATCGGGTTGGCCTAATCTAGGGTTTTCTCGGTCCAACTAAGCAACTGCATGTTAGTTCAAGTTTCCTGCTCACTTTAGTAGCCCCTGAGGTGATCCTCATCCGTGACTCCTCTTAACTTAATCTTTCCCCGTATTTTACCTTCATTAATTTTGCATTCATCCGTGACACATGATTTCACTATTTAGCTATGCGGTGTACGGTGAGTGTGAAAGAATCAATGAGAGAGTGTAAAAGCAAATATAAAAAACACAAAACAAAATAAAAGAGAAATATGGAAGGTGAGAAAGTGCAAGCAGGAGTAAATAGAGTTGGACAATCAATGAGTAAAGTTGGGTACAAAGACAAACAACCCCCAGGACTTATGCTTCTAATGCAAGACAATGCTATTATACTCTCCTATTGATGTTAATTGAGTCGAGGAAATCCTTAAACACACGGTGCCAAACCTAAGGTCAACCATGACAAACCCCAACACTTTACCCCGGTATTAGGTTTCACTATGACCCTTGACTATTGTTGACTTGCGAACTAAGCCCTATGGAGTTCGTCTTCCTCAGCCTCACAATATGTGGAATTGCTTTAAGTTCTAGGGATTCCTAGTCATAAACCATGTTCCTATGTATACTTCTAACCCTGATGAGCGAGCGCGCGACTAGCTACAGAGCTAGCACGCGACTCCCCGGCCGCAAGTGCACGGGTCGTCAAGTAATAAACCTCACGAGGAGGGTCGTATTCCCAAGGGCCCGAGATCTACTATTACTTCCTTTTGGGAGTCACTTTCTAGTCGATCGAAACAGGGTTGAAGCAATATTAAAATAATAAAAGCAAGTAAAGGAATGCAAATAAGATAAAACTCAATCCGGAATAAAATAGAGATGAAGAATCCAATAATTATGGAAGGCCTCGGGCGAGGATTCCCCCGGGAGGAGACTAAATACGAATGACCAAGATAATTATAAAACTAGGGTTAGCTTGGTTTCGGTCCGCTAGACTCGGATGTCGACTACCCCGGAACCTCCGTAGTGTAGCCCTAATCCAGTACGGGTTTCTCTATCCAGAAAATACCCCTACGATGTCAATGAGAACAAGGAATCTTGATTAGGGTTAATCTAATGCACGCTCTCGGCTAAATTAACCCTAATCGCGCGGGAGGCTATTAACACCCGGAACCTCCGGTGTATTAATACATGTTACCCTCTTTAACTCATCAAAGGACCTAATACAAGCTAGCATCCCGCCAAACAAGTATCATTCAAAATCAATTCTACGGAATCCATCCATTGTAGAATGAACAACATGATGATGAATTAAAACCAACCAATCAAACTAACACATTCATTTAAAGCAAAATATAGGTCATTCATACAAAGTCTCCTCCCAAGGTTCACCGGGAGCCCGGCGGCCTTGGGAGGTTTAGTTCAACATCACAAAACTAAGGAGCTCATCATACAACAATTCCATCCAATAAAAACAAGAAAAAACCCCCTCGAAGATGTTGACTAGGGTTGATGGCGTAGCTCGTCGGATCCGCGCCGGCGAGCCCTATGAAGCTTCTCAACGTCTCCCCCTTCTTCTCTCCTTCGAATCTAGCCGAAAATCCTTCCAAAATCCCTTAAGAAATGGTGAGATGAAGTCTAGGACAAGTGGAGGCCGGATGAGAAAAGATCCCCTCAAAAACTCTTCAGAACAAGTATATATAGCCCGAAGGTGTGCGGGCACTGTGCGGGCCGCACAGTGCCCGCACAGCCTTCTGGCTGTGCTGTGCGGCCAGTGTGCGGGCCGCACACTGGCCGCACACTTCTCTGTCTCTCTTGTGCGGTCACTGTGCGGCCGCACAGTGGTCGCACACCCTTCTGGCCAGGGTGTGCGGCCACTGCGCAGCCCGCACAGTGGCCGCACACGGCCGAGAAAAATGTGCCCGTGTGCGGCGCATCGGCTTCCAGGGTGCTCCAACTCTTCGTTCCTTCTTCAATCATCCCCGGAATGACACGAATATGGTCAAAACTTGCGCACTTGGTCCTTGAAACCCTGAAATGAAAAATAAAACATCAAGTGCGCAAAAACTCATCGAAAATACACATAAGTTGCATGAATGTACAAGAACATCATAGCTATAACATGATGTATTTAGGCACTTATCAAATACCCCCTACTTAAGCATTTGCTTGTCCCCAAGCAAACGGACATGGAAAACCAGGGATACTGATAAGTGACTAAATACACAACCTCGGGCAAGAGATGAAAGTATCCTAGCCAAAGCGAAACTCAAAATACTAAGCAAAGACCACTTGAGATCATTCACGCATTCATTGGCCGTGTCGTGTTGTGTGTGTGCAAATCCCCTAGTTCGAAGCCCTGTAGTCCAAACAAGGTAGACAGGACCCCGAGGACCACTTCTTGAAGCAATTCACGCCACCAAGTGGAATACGGCCTTGAGGTGGTAGAAATACTTCTAGTAGAGTCGTAAGGATCCTTCCTCTTATTTTCGAACAATAACCAGTCGAAATTTATTTTTCTGTACACAATTGCTTAACTTTTTTTCTTTTTCTTTTCCGGGACTAACACGAATTGCAAATCCACATTACCTGGAGCTTTGCACATTCATATAAACGCGCTCATGTCCTTATAGCTTTTGGCGAGAGGAACACTCTGGTTAGGAGCCAGAACCCCAAGTTACTTCACTATTAGGACAGAGGAGCACTGTCCACGTTTTTATTCACTTTGCCTCTTTTTTTTTTTTTTTTTTTTTTTTTTTTTTTTCGACCGTATTGCAAAAAAGAACAAGAAGAAGGTCCTTAAAACCCTATTAGAAGGTATTCTAACACGTCAAGGCGCGAAACCACTAGTATGGGTTAGCAACTAAGAGGGTCACGAAAGTGCTGTGGTTCCTCGCCTAGATGTCCAGGGTTCTACCTAAGGGAATAGTGCGAGAATTTGCCTAGAATGACATGAAAATCTCAAGTGTGCAGGGTCATAAAAAGCTTAGCATTTATCATGATTTCGAGCTATAATACAATCATAATTAAGTACGCCATCCTAGGTTTACAATCATGCAACAAGTCAAGAATTATCAAAAATTTTCATACAAGTTCATGAAACAAGTAACGAAGATCAGACATGCATAGCCACCCCCCACTTAAAGCAGTACATTGCCCTCAATGTACATTGATCAGCAGTACAGAAAAATTTATGCATGGAAAATAAAGAGGGTGGTGTCATGAACTTCCCCGAGAAATTGGTAATGAGCTCTGCAAGGCACGAGCTCGGGGTGACCATCACCATGGCTACAAGCGAAGTGGAGAGGAAGAAAAATGGAAATCTTGTTCTACCTACAAGGAGAAAAGACGTCGAGTCAAGCATCCATCAACCACACAGAGATTGAAGACAAGAAACACAGTTTACAAGAGCAAACAAGAGTTTTTAAGCGATAGAATAAAACAACACTCAACAAACTAAGTTGTAAGGATAAGCCTTAGACAACTAGATTAATACAACAAACGCAAGCACACAAGAGACAACAATAAAAAGAACAGAAACGGAAATAGCAATAAAAAGAACAGGAACAGAGGAAAGCCTGGGAGCCTCAATCCCAGTCATCCCAGTCATCAGTAGAAGCTGGTGGTGCAGAAAATGGTGGAGAGTGGGGTTGATGCTGCAGGAGGGCCAGGATGTCCTGTTGGCCCTGAAGAAGGTTAAGTTGCCCCTGGATGATCCGAGAAATATCTTCTCCCTGACGCCGCTGTATGTCTCGCAAATCTTGTATATCACGCTGTAACTCTGCAGGGGAAACGGTGCGAGTGGAACTCGATTGAGCTTGGTCACCCTGAGGAATATCCGGTGTACTCTGGTTGTCGTCGGAATTGAGGAGGCTCTCATGAGAAACGACAATATAGGATGATCCTCGGCGCTTGATAATACCAATCGCGAGTAAGGTTTGAATCCCCAATGCAATCGTTCCCCCAACCCTCTTCATTGAACGAATACGGCCAAGAACCTGCATGCCCCTCACAAGGCGTGTGATATATGGTCCGGCGAAGATGACCCCGATCGGGGGGTGTTGATTATGTCGGGCAATGCATTCTGCTAGCACACACGCCAAATTGATGGGATAACGGTTAATCATACTGTATAGAATGAGCAGGTCCATGCGAGATACTACCCCAGTGCTGTCGGCGCGCCCGGTGATAGATCGGCTCATCAATGCGTGTACATAACGGTGGGCGGGACTACGAAGGAGTGACGCTTTCTTGGAATCTTGACCGGCAGCAAGGGTAATAGAACGCCAAAAGTGCCTTGGCTCGACATGCGGGGGAAAATCAAGTGGTAAGATGGGGTAGTCCATACTTTTCAGAAACTCCCAGTCATAAATGCCCAAGTGGTTGGCAAAGTCACGGAGACTAATGGATTTATGTTCACCATGGACTTGGAATGAAATTCCTCCTGGGCGATGAAGGCGGGCATAGGTCTTGTTAAATTCAAAGGTGCTCAGAACTTCGAGGGTGAGCTCGCGATAAACAGGTTCGTTGATATCAAAAACGGTGAGCCACTGATCAAACCCAACTAATTGCCGAACATCATCGGCCAAACCCAATTGTTCAAGTAGTTCCCAATCAATTATTCGGGTTTGGCCGAATGGCTTTGTGCTAAGTGAATCGTAGCGTTCTTGGAATACATTGTCATTGAATTGGATCTCGGATGAAGAGCTAGCTCGGGCCAATGCGCGCTTGTTAGAAGCCTTCGGTGCCATATCTATAATCACACAATTTAGATAAAATCAAATCTCATCCCATAATAGCAAGTGCGACAAGATAGGTATGACACAAGAATTAATATTATCATAATACATTAACAATATGGAAAGATAAGAAGGGAGACTACAAAATCAAACAAAGGCAACAAGGGTGAGCACAATAGTTTACTAGCATGAAAACAAGGCATATGAGATCAAAATAGAGGATGGAAACAAAGATTTCTTAAAAGCAAGCAAAACATCCTAAATTCACCATAGAAATTTGTACAATTGTGAACAACTTTGAAACAACACCATGAGGAGACATTCCACTCAAGACAACAATGAGCTACAAAAATTACACCCAAGAAGGGAAATCAAACTCTCCAAGATTAAACACTCACAAATAAATGTAACAAATACCACAATGAAGTAGCAAGATCTCCAAGATCTCAAGAAAAAGAAGTAAGATAAAACAAACCTTAAGGGCAAGGGAGAACAAGCAAGATGAGGTTGAAGAGCTAGTGAGGACGAGGACGAGCTTGGAAGAAGAAGAGGGAAATCAGGGAGCTAGTTTTGGAGATGGTCGGCCAAGGTGATGGAGGTGAGTCTTGGAGAAATTCAGTGCTTAAGAGTCAAAGATGGAGAATAGGGGCTGAAAAGAAGTCTTTGAAAGGGATAAGACTAAAGAGGACACTAAGCAAGGCAAGATGGTGGACAAGTGGCAAGAATCAGCCACTTGTCACTCGTTGGTGTGCGGGGGGTACACCAACCGCATATGATGTGTGCGGTTGGTGCGCGGCCCGCACACCCACCGCACAAGGTTCTGTCTCAAGTGTGCGGCTGGTGTGCGGGCTGCACACCAGCCGCATGGGCTTCTGTCTCAAGTGTGCGGCTGGTGTGCGGGCCGCACACCAGCCGCATGGGCTTCTGTCTGTGTCATGCGGCCACTGTGCGGGCCGCACAGTGGCCGCACAAGGCTTCAGGAAATTGGAAATTTTCACCCCTTTGGAATGCAAACAAGGATACAACAATTGCACCGACAAGATAAAATACGAGGGAGAGGGGGATTAAACTCGAGATTCTAACAAACACACAAAAACAACAAAGAAAACAAGAATACGAACAAAAAGAAAACAAAGGCTTGGGCTACCTCCCAAGAGTGCTCGTTTAGCGTCGCGAGCACGAAGCATGAGTGTCCCGAATTAATGAGGTTCAAAGGGAAAGATTTTACCTGACGGATCGGGCAAAAATGAGCTCTTACCGAAATATAGCTTGAGGCGATGCCCGTTTACCTTGAACCGACCTTTCTCCGGGTGGTTGATTTCGACTACTCCCTGAGGTGAGACACTCATGACCGTGTACGGTCCTGTCCATCGCGATTTGAACTTCCCTGGAAATAGGCGAAGTCGGGCATTGTATAGCAACACTTGATCCCCTTCCTCCAACTTCTTGCCCTGTTTTATATTTTTGTCGTGGAATCGCTTCACTTTTTCTTTGTATAATCTTGAATTCTCGTAGGACAGAACCCTCCATTCCTCAAGTTCATTCAGTTGCATCTTCCTTTTCTCCCCAACCAAGTTGAAATCAAAATTCAGGAATTTGGTGGCCCAATATGCTTTGTGTTCCAGCTCAACAGGGAGATGGCAAGCCTTACCATAAACTAGGCGATACGGACTGCTCCCCGTAGGTGTTTTATATGCTGTACGGTAGGCCCAAAGTGCATCATCCAGATGGTCTGCCCAGTCCTTGCGATGATGAGCAACAGTTTTTTCCAAAATTCGCTTGAGTTCTCGGTTGGAAACTTCGACTTGACCACTAGTTTGTGGATGATAAGCGGTAGATGTATAATGGGAGACACCGTATCTTTTCAAGATCTTCGCAAACTGGGAATTACAAAAGTGTGCTCCTCGGTCACTGATAATTGTTCGCGGCGCCCCAAACCTCGAGAACAACCTCTTCAAGAATTGCACAACAACACGGGCATCATTAGACGGCAACGATTGAGCTTCCACCCAGCGGGATGCGTAATCCACAGCAACTAGAATAAACTTGTGCCCCCGGGAGTTTGGAAAGGGACCCATGAAATCGATCCCCCACACATCAAAAACCTCACAGACTTGGATAGCATTCTGAGGCATTTCGTCCCGGCGCAAAATGTTCCCTGCTCTTTGGCATCGATCGCAGCATTGAATATGGCTTTGTGCGTCTAGAAAAATAGTGGGCCAAAAGAATCCAGCGTCAAGAATTTTTTTAGCTGTTCGATTGGTGCTGTAATGCCCCCCGGTTGGGCCTTCATGGCAATGTTTGATAATGTGCACTCCTTCTTGTCGAGATACGCACCGCCTAACCACCTGATCGGCACAGACGCGGAACAAGTAAGGTTCCTCCCAAATATAATGCTTCAGATCAGCGAAAAATTTCTTCCTTTGTTGGTAACTAAACCACTTTGGGAGAATGCCCGCTGCCAGATAATTAGCAATGTCTGCGAACCAGGGTTGATCTTCTTCCTGAGTCACCTGAACACGAAACAGTTGTTCTTCCGGAAAGGAGTCATTGATCTCACCATCTATGGTAGATGATGAGTAGTTGTTCTCAAGTCGAGACAAATGATCAGCAGCTAAATTTTCAGCACCGCTTTTGTCCTTGATTTCCAAATCGAATTCCTGCAGCAGGAGCACCCAACGGATCAGACGCGGCTTAGCATCAGTCTTACTCAGGAGATATCGAAGTGCAGAATGATCAGTATAAACCACAACTTTGGAAAGCACCAAATAAGGCCTGAATTTGTCGAAAGCAAAGACCACCGCAAGGAGTTCTTTTTCAGTGGTAGTATAATTTTCTTGAGCCCCCGTGAGAGTTTTGCTTGCATAATAAATAGGATGGAAATGTTTGTCTTTCCTTTGCCCCAGAACTGCTCCCACTGCAAAATCGCTAGCGTCACACATTAATTCGAATGGTAGCTCCCAGTTTGGTGCGATGAGGATAGGTGCCCGGATAAGTTGATTCTTTAGTGTAGTGAAGGCAGTCAAACACTCCGGGGTGAAATTGAACGGCACATCCTTCTCAAGGAGCTTAGTCAACGGTTTTGCAATCTTAGAAAAATCTCTTATAAATCTCCTGTAAAACCCGGCATGCCCCAGAAAGCTTCTAATTGCCTTGACACATGTTGGAGGAGGGAGCTTCTCAATGGCAGAGATTTTTGCCTTGTCTACTTCAATGCCATCACCTGAAATTTTATGTCCCAGAACTATACCCTCCTTTACCATGAAGTGGCATTTTTCCCAGCTCAGCACCAAGTTGGTTTCCTCACATCGTTCCAGAACACGCTCCAAGTTTTTCAAACACAAGTCAAATGAGCTCCCATACACTGAGAAGTCATCCATGAACACTTCCATCGTGTTTTCAACCATGTCCTCGAAGATAGCAAGCATGCATCTCTGAAATGTGGCAGGGGCATTGCACAACCCGAAAGGCATTCTGCGGTAAGCAAATGTACCATAAGGGCAGGTGAAGGTGGTTTTCTCTTGGTCTTCAGGGGCTATGGGAATTTGAAAGTACCCGGAAAAACCATCAAGAAAGCAATAGTATTCGTGTCCGGCCAACCTTTCAAGCATCTGATCAATGAACGGAAGAGGGAAATGATCTTTGCGAGTGGCGTCATTGAGCTTTCTATAATCAATACAGACTCTCCAACCAGTGACCTGCCTAGTAGGGATAAGCTCATTCTTCTCGTTAGTCACTATTGTCATGCCCCCTTTCTTTGGTACCACCTGGGTGGGACTGACCCAAGCACTATCAGAGATTGGGTAGATTATGCCGGCGTCTAGCAGTTTGATCACTTCAGCTTTTACCACTTCTTTCATATTCGGGTTTAACCTCCGTTGCGGGAGGGCCGACGGCTTGTGGTTGTCTTCCATTAGAATTTTATGAGTGCAGAAAGATGGATTTATTCCCCGGATATCTGAAATCTTCCACGCCAACGCCCGCTTGTGCCTCTTTAACACCTTTAAGAGTTCATTCTTGTGCTCTGTTGACAGGCTAGAGGAAATTATCACTGGTAGCTTAAGATTTCCATCAAGAAATGCGTATTCAAGGTGTGGGGGTAATTCCTTCAACTCCAATTCTGGTGGTTCATCGACGGATGGCTTTAGTCTGTTCATGTTATCACGTTGTATTCTCTCAAATTCTTCCATCTCATCATCAATAGAGTTGTCAGATTCAGATTCATCTTGCACCTCGCACACAGACTGCTTAGGAGGCAAAAAAGTGCTAAACTCGTGAACTGTGGTCGGCTGCCGGTTGTGAGCTCCGTTCTGAACAGAATTTACATACTCGGCTCCACTCATGAATCGCGAAAAAAATTCGTTGTTGCTGAGAGTACAATCATCCTGATCCGTAGTCTTCAAATTAGAGCCTTCATTATGAACCAGAAACTGCCTTTTCCATTGATCCAAGTAGTGAGAAGTGGGTTCACTCAAGTATTGATCCATCGATGTGAAGGTTTAAAATGGGGTACCTGGAAATGCACAAGAGACAACGAGAGAGATATTAGTGAATATATAAAAAATGACGAAAACAAAAAAAAATAAAAGATGGGTAATTACAAATGAAAGCGAAATGACTAGAGCAATGATCCAAAAGTTTTCCTAGTATTCTCGGATGTCCCCGGCAACGGCGCCAAAAACTTGATGAGCGAGCGCGCGACTAGCTACAGAGCTAGCACGCGACTCCCCGGCCGCAAGTGCACGGGTCGTCAAGTAATAAACCTCACGAGGAGGGTCGTATTCCCAAGGGCCCGAGATCTACTATTACTTCCTTTTGGGAGTCACTTTCTAGTCGATCGAAATAGGGTTGAAGCAATATTAAAATAATAAAAGCAAGTAAAGGAATGCAAATAAGATAAAACTCAATCCGGAATAAAATAGAGATGAAGAATCCAATAATTATGGAAGGCCTCGGGCGAGGATTCCCCCGGGAGGAGACTAAATACGAATGACCAAGATAATTATAAAACTAGGGTTAGCTTGGTTTCGGTCCGCTAGACTCGGATGTCGACTACCCCGGAACCTCCGTAGTGTAGCCCTAATCCAGTACGGGTTTCTCTATCCAGAAAATACCCCTACGATGTCAATGAGAACAAGGAATCTTGATTAGGGTTAATCTAATGCACGCTCTCGGCTAAATTAACCCTAATCGCGCGGGAGGCTATTAACACCCGGAACCTCCGGTGTATTAATACATGTTACCCTCTTTAACTCATCAAAGGACCTAATACAAGCTAGCATCCCGCCAAACAAGTATCATTCAAAATCAATTCTACGGAATCCATCCATTGTAGAATGAACAACATGATGATGAATTAAAACCAACCAATCAAACTAACACATTCATTTAAAGCAAAATATAGGTCATTCATACAAAGTCTCCTCCCAAGGTTCACCGGGAGCCCGGCGGCCTTGGGAGGTTTAGTTCAACATCACAAAACTAAGGAGCTCATCATACAACAATTCCATCCAATAAAAACAAGAAAAAACCCCCTCGAAGATGTTGACTAGGGTTGATGGCGTAGCTCGTCGGATCCGCGCCGGCGAGCCCTATGAAGCTTCTCAACGTCTCCCCCTTCTTCTCTCCTTCGAATCTAGCCGAAAATCCTTCCAAAATCCCTTAAGAAATGGTGAGATGAAGTCTAGGACAAGTGGAGGCCAGATGAGAAAAGATCCCCTCAAAAACTCTTCAGAACAAGTATATATAGCCCGAAGGTGTGCGGGCACTGTGCGGGCCGCACAGTGCCCGCACAGCCTTCTGGCTGTGCTGTGCGGCCAGTGTGCGGGCCGCACACTGGCCGCACACTTCTCTGTCTCTCTTGTGCGGTCACTGTGCGGCCGCACAGTGGTCGCACACCCTTCTGGCCAGGGTGTGCGGCCACTGCGCAGCCCGCACAGTGGCCGCACACGGCCGAGAAAAATGTGCCCGTGTGCGGCGCATCGGCTTCCAGGGTGCTCCAACTCTTCGTTCCTTCTTCAATCATCCCCGGAATGACACGAATATGGTCAAAACTTGCGCACTTGGTCCTTGAAACCCTGAAATGAAAAATAAAACATCAAGTGCGCAAAAACTCATCGAAAATACACATAAGTTGCATGAATGTACAAGAACATCATAGCTATAACATGATGTATTTAGGCACTTATCAAACCCTTTGGTCCAGGTGAAAGAACTCTAGTCTAAATTAAGCCCCAGCACTAAGATTCACTTCAACCCTTTACTCTGTTGCTCGTGCACTAAGCCCTAAGGGAGTTTAGCTCATAGCACTTCACTCTATCTCAATGATAAATGCCTAAACATACGTATTTTCTATGTATTCGGGCGTATGTATTGCGTATTTTTCTATGAGTTGACGCCCGTTTTTGGTCTGAATTGGTTTCTTTCGTGTTACAGGTACCAATGAGACCCCTTCGAGCTCGTTGACAGAATTTTAGAAGAAATCGGCATAAAAAACGCTGTTGCTGAGATGGGAGGGGGTACTATAGCAATCGCTGTAGCATGAAAACTTGAAGAACTTGGTCAGGAGATCCATGCGGGTTACCATGCGGGTGCTGTTGAGGCTGCATACGGCACTGTAGCAGTTCACTGCAGCAGTTTCACTGTAGCATTTACGCGACTTTCGGGATTTTTCGGAGACTTTCTCTCCCCGCATGCGGGGCCGCATGGGAGGCTGCATAACTCACTGGAATTCGTTTTTAAGGGCTTGAGAGAGCATTTGGAAAGGGGAAACCAAGGTCTTGGAGAGAGCTTGACTTCACCACCTTCTTTGGGAGCTTGACGCCCGGTTTTGGAGGCGATTCTTGAGGAGAGGACGACGGGGAGAGCACGACACGACGAGTCCACACCTTTGATTCACATTTGAGAGGAAGATTGACAAAGGAAGCCAGTCCTTGGGTGGCGTCCTTGGAAGCGTCATTCGGCCTTGATCCTTTGAGGGAGTGTTCTTGTTATGCTTTTGGTTGTTTTCATGTATTTTCTTACTTGTTTTGTGATCATGAGTAGCTAAACCCCAAGGTCACCGGATGTAGGTGAACCTTGGGGGTGAACTTGTGTATTTTGGATGCTTTTCCTAGTTTTATGCATTTGACTTGGTTTGTGATCCTTGTTTGGTGGTTCTTCATTGCCTTGATATGTATGAGAACTCTATATATCAATTCCTAGACAATGCTAGGTTGCATGACCATTGCCCTAGTATTAGGCTCACCAAGCTTGGAAGGGAATACATGTACGAATACGTCGTGACCATCGGGTATTTGTACCCCTCCAATTGTTAGGGTTGTCCTTGATTGTGTTTCAACCCTAGCTTGGGGAAATCCACTAAACCCATTGCGATCGTACAAGGATTTGGGCGGAAGCAATTCCGTATTCCAATACTCGTACCGGATTAGGGACCAACACCGTGACCATCGGGTTGGTCTAACTTAGGGTTTCCTGGTCCAAACCACCCACGTGCATGCTAGTTAGGGCATCCTTAGCACTTTAGTAACCCCCGAGGGAATCTTCATCTGTGACCACTTCCTCGCCTTGATACTTTCCTCCGTATTTATACTTGCCGTGTTCTTTGCTTTAGTAGGTTATTTTTAGGTCTTCTTCCAAGTGATTGATTAGGTTAGACAACGTTGTGATAAAGAAGTAAGAATAGATTCTCGGGCCCTTGGGAATACGACCCCCTTGTGTTCGCGCGAGGGATATTACTTGGGGACCCAGTGCACTTGCGGGTGAGCAATTCAAACGCGTACCAAGTTTTTGGCGCCGCTGCCGGGGACCCACGAGGAATATTTTGAAAACTTATAGCGTGTTGATTTGACCCTTTTTATTTTATTCTCTTTCACTATTCTTGTTTATATTTCATCATTCCATCATTTGCTTGTTTTGACTTTTAATTATTTTGCGAGGTACCCATTGTATGACTCGGGCGGGCCAAGCAACTCTTATTGAGCCCGACGACGAGATCAAACGCAGTTTGCATCAACAATTGAGATAGGTCACCGAGAGTTCGAGGCAACGAGAGGTTCGGTCGAGTCTAGTGAACCATCAGTTATGGCCAAACCAAGGAGAACTTTATCCGATTTTGAGAGACCACATTTCACCGGGGAAGAATTCAGTGTGTAAGCTCCCACAGTCCCGGTGAACAACTTTGAGATCAAGGCGAGCACGATCGGGATGATACAAAATTCAGTTCAGTTTGATGGTTTAGCTGATGAGGATCTGCATGCTCATTTATCCCATTTCCTGCAAATTTGCTCTACTTTCAAGATCAACTCTGGTCTGATGATGCTATCAGACTGCGATTGTTTCCATTCAGTTTGAGGGGGGCAGCGTACAGATGGCTCACTTCCTTAGCTCCCGGGTCCATCACCACCTGGAAGGAAATGGTTGAGAAATTCTTGGCCCGGTATTTCCCGCCGAGCAAGGCCGCAAGATTGAGATAAGAGATCTCCTCTTTCAGACAAGGGGATTTAGAAACCCTTTTTGATGCATACGAGCGGTTCAAAGACTTGTTGCGTAGGTGCCCTCATCATGGTTTCCCTACTTGGATGCGAGTGCAGATGTTCTGTAATGGTTTGAATTATGCCGCGAGACAACTCATTGACGCCGCGGCAGGTGGCTCCTTGAGTGACAAGTTCCCTGAGGAAGCTGAGAAACTGATTGAGAACATGGCAAGCAATGAGTGCCACTGGAGCACTCGGCAGAAGGGACCAAGGGTTGCTGGCCTGTTTGAGGTGACTGAGACCACTGCATTGACGGCAAAGGTTGAGGCCTTATCGAAGAATGTTACCGATAACAACGCGGCAGTCAGTGCTTTGACACAGAAATTTGATCAGTTCATGTTGGGGTCTAGTTCTACCCCTAAGGCAGTGATGTCCTATGATATTTGTGGTGCAGGACATGCAACTTCATAGTGTCCCATTTTTATTGCTCCTCCTGCACCCATGGAATCGGTGGATTATGTTGGTGGAGGACCTCGGGGACCAGGGAATCAATATGGTAATAGCTACAACTCGGGATGGAGGAATCCCCCGAACATGTCGTGGAACCAAGGCCAGTTCCAACAGAGACCTCCACCACCCCAGGGATCCCAACTTCAGCCCCAGCAAGTCCAAGAGAAGAAATACTCGACTGAAGATGTTTTGGCACGATTCATGTTTACTACGGAGGCAAAATTCCAGAATGTAGACAAGAGATTTGATGAATTTGGTACTATATTGAGAAACGTCCAAGCCTCCATTCAGTCTCTTGAGACCCAGGTGGGACAGCTTGCTAGGGCACAGTCAGATCGTCCATCGGGTAGCTTGCCGAGCAACACTAAATGCAACCCGAGGGAACACTTGAAGGCGGTGACACTAAGGAGTGGGAAACAGTTGCAGGTAAGGACCGGGGATGGTCCATGTACCTCCAATGATAGGGTAGCTGACCGGGAAGACCCTAAATCAAGTAATGGTGAAATTGATGAGATGGAGGGGAAGCACAATGGAAATGTTCCAAGTTCCTCAACTCAGAAGGAGCCTGAGTATAAACCTGTGGTACCATATCCTTCAAGGCTCAAACAAGATAAAGAAGACGCTCAATTCAAGAAATTCTTGAACATCTTTAAGCAACTTCACATAAACATTCCCTTGGTTGAGGCCCTTTCACAAATGCTGAAATACGCTAAATTCATGAAGGATCTCCTCACCAATAAGAGGAAGCTTGAGGACTTGAAGACGGTGACTCTGTCGGGAAATTGCTCAGCCGTAATTCAAAAGAAACTACCCAAGAAACTTAATGATCCGGGTAGCTTCATCATCCCTTGTGTGATTGGGGATGGAGTGCAAGAAAGCGCTGGTGAGAATGCGTTTGAATCGCTCACCCGCAAGTGCACGGGGTCGCCAAGTAATACCCCTCGCGCGAGCACGAGGGGGTCGTATTCCCAAGGGCCCGAGGAGCTATTCTTACTTCCTTATCACAATGTTGTTTAACCTAGCAATCACTCAAAGGAGATAACTACAAATAATCTACGGATGTATGAAAAGCATACAAATAATAAATACAAATACTGAGGGAAATCAGGGCGAGGGAATGGTCACGGATGAGGATTCCCTCGGGGGCTACTAAAGTGCTAAGGATACCCTAACTAGCATGCACGTGGGTGGTTTGGACCGGGAAACCCTAAATTAGACCAACCCGATGGTCACGGTGTTTGGTCCCTAATCCGGTACAAGTATTGGAATACGGAATTTCTTCCGCCCAAATCCTTGTACGATTGCAATGGGTTTAATGGATTTCCCCAAGCTAGGGTTGAAACACAATCAAGGACAACCCTAACAATTGGAGGGGTACAAATACCCGATGGTCACGGCGTATTCGTACATGTATTCCCTTCCAAGCTTGGTGAGCCTAACACTAGGGCAATGGTCATGCAACCTAGCATTGTCTAGGAATTGACATACAGAGTTCTCATACATATCAAGGCATTCAAGAACCACCAAACAAGGATCTCAAACCAACACACATGCATAAACTAGAAAGGAATCATCCAAAATACACAAGTTCACCCCCAAGGTTCACCTACATCCGGTGACCTTGGGGTTTAGTTGCTCATGATCACAAAGTATGCAAATAAATACATGGAAACAACCAAAAGCATAATAAGAACACTCCCTCAAAGGATCAAGGCCGAATGACGCTTCCAAGGACGCCACCCAAGGAGTGGCTTCCCTTGTCAAACTTCCTCTAAAATCCAAATCGAAGGTGTGGAGTCGTCGTCTCGTGCTCTCCCCGTCGTCCTCTCCTCAAGAATCGCCTCCAAAAGCCGTCCTCAAGCTCCCAAAGAAGGTGGTGAAGTCAAGCTTGCTCAAGGTCTAGCCCTCTCTCAAAATGACTTCCCAAAACCCTTAAAAACATCATCCAGAGCGTCATGCGGCCCCGTATGCGACCCCGCCTGCGGGGAGAGAAAATCCCGAGAAAAACCCGAAATCGTGTAAGTTGCTACAGTGCCGTATACGGCCTCTGCAGTGCCCGCATGCCAGACCGCATGAACCTCCAGACTTAGCCATTTCGCCAAAGGGTTCGTGCTACAGTGGTTGCTACAGTACCCCCCCCCCCCCCCCCCCCCCCCCCCGCTCAGAAACAGTGTTCTCGTCGCCGATTTCTTCTCAAATTCTATCAACGAGCTCGAAGGGGTCACATTAGTACCTGTAACACGAAAGAAACCAATTCAGACCAAAAACGGGTGTCAATTCATAGAAAAAATACGTAATACATACACCCGAATACATGGAAAATACGTATGTTTAGGCGTTTATCAAGCGCCTTGGCTGACTCGGGAGCTAGCATAAATGTTATGCCGTACAACTTGTTCTTGAGGTTGGGGTTAGACAACTTGAGACCCACACGGATGACTTTGCAACTTGCGGATCGTTCGGTGCGAAGACCCCGGGGAATTATGGAAGACGTTCTTGTTCGAGTTGATAAGCTTATCATCCCGGTTGACTTTGTAATTCTCGATGTGGATGATGATGTGGAGGTCCCCTTGATCCTTGAGCGTCCATTTCTTAATACCGCCGGTGCACTAATTGACGTAAAAGGAGGAAAAATGATTTTGAGGGTTGGTTACGAACAAGTGGTCTTTACCCTCCCCGAAGTAATGAAGCGTACACTTGACCACGATGATACTTTATATTTCACGGATAGTACTGATGTGATTATCTCTGATTGTGTGCAGGAAGTCCTCGCTTTGAACCCTTTGGAGGAGTACTTTGAATATTTCGGAGATGATGTAGTGAATGATGAGCTCCCTCCTCCACCAATGCAACAACTAGCACAAGTAGAGGTTAAATCTTCACCACATTCTAATGAGAAGAGAACCTTGAAGAAGCTATGGAGGAAAAGAAAAGAAAAGCAAAAGCGGGAGATGAATATCTCGACGATGTCACCCGAGGAGGTTGACCACTTATTCTTTGATGACCGTGGGAAATTCAAGATCTTGACCTTGGGGAACCTCGTTGCAATTTTGGGTTATATCCCAAAAAGGTTGAGAGATTTTGGCCATGACAACGGAAAGGGTTGGCGATGATAAGTGCCTAAATACATCATGTTTTAGTTGTAATGTTTATATATTTTCATGCAACTTGTGTTAGTTTTCATTGACATTTTGCGCATTTGATGTTTTGTTTTTGTTTCAGGGTTTCGAGGACCAATTGCGCAAGGATGAACCATATTTGACAAGTTTCGGGCATGAAACGAGAGGATTTTCTGGCACATGTTACTGTAGAAACGCACTGTAAACATTTACTGTAGCACAGGTACTGTAGCACTGTGCGGGCACTGTGCGGCCCCGCACACCACCCGCACAGGGGAGACAGAAGGGTGTGCGGGCTGTGTGCCGCCCGCACGCAACCCTCACACACACGGGCAGAACCGGGATTTTGAAGCTTTATAAGAGAAGTTAGGGCTTTTTGGGAGGTTGTTTTTGGCCACCCTCTCCTCCACCTTTCTCCACCAGCACAACCTCCATTCTCCACCATCATCTTCACCATTTTCCTTCACCACCACCGGATTGGAGAGGCAATTTAAAGAGCAAAACTCAAGGGGAGAAGAAAGGAAGCACTCAAGGAGATCATCACGGAGCTCAACCGGCGCGGATCAGGCGAGCCTTTGTCACCACCTTCTAGCCTACATCTAAGGGAGATTCTTATGAGCATTTTCATTTTTTATTTTGTGTTTTCTCTCTTTTGATGTGGAACTAGCCTCCCAAGGCCACCGGGCTCCGGTGAACCTTGGGAGAGGAACTTGTATGGATGATTATACTTATTTATAGATGATTGTTGGCTTGTTTGTTTGATTTCAATCTATTGTTTTAATGTTCAACCTACAATGGATGGATTCCATAGGTTTTGATTCATGAATTGTATGTGTATGGCGGGATGCTTGCATGTATTAGGTCGCACAATGATTGAAGGGGGATTCAATGTGCCGGTACACCGGAGGTTCCGGGTGCCGGTAGCTCCCACGTGGTTAGGGTTGTTTTAGCCGAAAGCGCGCATTAGAATAACCCTAATCGAGACTCCCTATTCCCAATGACATCGTAGGGGTATCCTCTGGATAGAGGAACCTGTACTGGATTAGGGCTACACCACGGAGGTTCCGGGGTAGTCGACTCCCGAGTCTAGCGGATCAAACCTTGCCAACTTAGCACTTAATTTCCTATATTCATCCTAACTTGTTCTTCTCCTTAGGGGATCCTAGCCCGAGGCCTCTAGTTCTCATTGCTACTTGCTCATTAGATTGCTTGTATGGTGTGCCTTAGTCCATTTTGTTTATAGCTTTTCTTTTATCTATATTTTCGTATTTGTGTTTTATACATGACTCTTGTCTTGGTAGACTAGATAGTGATACCTAGGAGGAAGTAATAGCAGATCTTGGGGCCCTTGGGAATACGACCCTCTTGCGCTCGCGTGAGAGGTTATTACTTGACGACCCGTGCACTTGCGGCTGGGGAGTCGCGTGCTAGCTCTGTAGCTAGTCGCGCGCTCGCTCATCAAATTTTTAGCGCCGTTGCCGGGGAAATCCAAGAATGCTAGGAAAACTTCTAGCTCACTACTCTAGTCATTTATCTTTTCTTTTGTAAATATTCTTGTTTTCTTTTATACCTTAATTTTTTTTTATTTTGTTTTGTGCACAGGGCAATAGGTTATCAAGAAGCCTCTGGTGGTGCAAATTTTCTTCTTCAAAAATGGCAAATCAATGAGTATGAGGCCTTGAGGGCATGCAGTACCAATCAGTTCGAGCATGTATACAATCCATTTCAGCGAGGGCATCTAGATTATTCATCGCATCACCATGGATAACAATGGAAGCCCTCTAACCTTGGACTGCTGCCAAAACCCCCACAACCACCAACGAAGAGGACGTATACCACTGAAGACATCTTAGCCAAGTTCATGCAAATCACTGACTCTCATTTGGATGCGTTGGAAGCAAGCGTGACAATTGTTCAAGCATCTATTCATAGAATTGAGGAACAAGTGGTAGAACTTCTCAAATTAATGGATGAGGAAAACAAGAATAATGAGCAAGCTGTAGAAGTTCCACCCGTAGATGCTATGGACGAAGTTGGGGGGATTGTAGAAAACCTGGCCAGAAAAGAGTGTGAGGAAGTAGAAACAAGTCCATCAAGCACAATTGAAGATGCTACTTGCCTCAACATCGATCATTCCACTCATTTGCCCATTTTGGTCTTGTGCACTAAGAAAATTTCGGGAATTGTCTTCGAGGATGAGGGTAGAAAAATGAAACCATCAATGAACCCACCTATGCCTGGACTAGACAATTCCCAACCAAAAATATTTCCTTGGAGGCCCAAACAAATTTTGTGGGCAATCCAAGCTCATCCCACCATGGTTGAGGAAAAAGATGTGGGTAGGAGGTCGAAGCCGTCCAAGAACCCACCGGTGCCAAGCTTAGATAGTTCTCAACCAAAGCTCTTTCCTTGGAGACCCAAACAATTTGGTGGGATGCACAAAGGAAGAATGGCCGGGAATGAAGAAGAAGCGGAGAGGAGGTTCAAGCCATCCAAGGATCCGCCTAAGTTCAAATTGCACAATTCTCGGCCCAAGCTTTTTCCTTGGAGGCCAAAAGGTAGTTTGTGCTTGACCTCCACACTTGCTCCATCTCAGCAGGTATGTTTTGTATTTGTTGGTAGTTCTTATGCCATGTCCAGCCGGGAGGAGCACACCATTTTCAAGCCTCCATGACGTAAGAAGGTACGTCAACCTCGTGACGTTAAACAATCACTTCTTGGGAGGCAACCCAAGGTGTTAAATTCCGTATTTTTCTTAGTTTGTTTGTGTGTTGTAGTTTTCTTAGTTTTGGTTGTTTAGCTTTGTGTGGATGTATTAATTTCATGTTCATATTGTTTATGATGCTTGGATGAGTTTTTTTTCATTCATGTTGGCGATTCTTGGTGTGCTCTTCATTGATTTATGATCATCCTTGTGTTTTGATGAGTTTTATGCATGTAGGGTTGAGAATGATAGTTTTTGGGAGGTGATTCATGACATGTCAAGGCCGGAGAAATAAATTTTATGGGGTGTGCGGGCAGTGCGTGGCCCTACACACAGGCCGCACACCCTTCTGGAGCCTTTGTGCGGCCTGTGTGCGGCCCTACACACGGGCCGCACACCCTTCTGGAGCCTATGTGCGGCCTATGTGTGGCCCTGCACACGGGCCGCACACCTTACAGCCCGGTGTGTGCGGGTGGTGTGCGGGACCGCACACAGCCCGCACACAGCCATATCAGCCCACTTTTCAGCCAAATTTTAGCATCTTCGGGGCTGATTTCTTCGTCTTCCTTTCACCCGATTTTTCTCCAATTTTTTTTGATGTATCCTCTCCATTTACCTCCTCATTTGTCCAACCTTTCATTGATCTTCAAGTTCTCATCATTTTTGAGTTTTAATTTTGTCAATCTATTGTTTTCATCGAGTTTTCACCGACATCTTTGAATTTTGTCGTCTAGCTTTGGGTTTAAGCGTATCTCTCATCTTTATTGATTTTTCATTGTTTAAATTTGTTTTAATTCCCAAGCTTTTTGATGTGAGAATGTTGTAAACTTGATAATGTTCCCTCTTATATCATTTCTGTTCAAGTTTTGCCAAGCATTGAGTTGGAAAGTTTCACTCGAGCACCCACACATTGTGCTTTGTGTTTCTTGTTTCTTTTGTTCTTAGCTATGTTTGTTTGTTTGTTTGTTTTTCTTTTCGTGTGTGTGATGGATACCTTGAGATGATGTTCTTTTCTACCTTGCAGGTGGAATTGGAGCATCTAGTGCATTTTTCTCTCCCAACATCTACAAGATTCATCATTGGCCACCCTGATCTCATGGACTTCAAGATTATACTTGGAGACTCGGGCAAGTTCACGAACCTACCTCCTTTATTTTCATTGCATATTCTTTATCTGCTGCTGACTTAGGTACATTGAGGGCAATGTACTACTTTAAGTGGGGGGTGGGTGTGCATGGTTTGGTTTGATTACTTATTTCGTGAACTTGTTTGAAAATCAATGAATTGTTGCATGATTGTAAAACCTAGGATGGCATACTTAATTGCGAACGCGTTATAGTTTGAAACTATGATAAATGCTAAGCCTCTTGTGACCTTGCACGCTTGAGATTTTCATGTCATTCTAGGCGTTTCTCGCACTATTCCCTTAGGTAGAACCCTGAACATCTAGGCGAGGGACCACAGCACCTTCATCATACTAGTGGGTTCGCGCCTTGGCGTGTTAGAATGTCGTCTAATAAAGTTTTAAGGACCTTCTTCTTGTTCTTTTTTGCAATACGGTCGAAAAAAAAAAACGTGGACAGTGCTCCTCTGCCCTAATAGCGAAGTAACTTGGGGTTCTGGCTCCTAACCAGAGTGTTCCTCTTGCCAAAAGCTATAAGGACATGAACGCGTCTACATGAATGTGCAAAGCCCCAGGTAATGTGGATTTGCAATTCATGTTAGTCCCGAAAAAGAAAAAGAAAAAGTTAAGCAATTGTGTACAGAACAATAAATTTTGACCGGTATTTGTTCGATAATAAAAGGAAGGATCCTTAGGACTCTACTAGACGTATTTCTACCACCTCAAGGCCGTATTCCACTAAGTGGCGTGAATTGCTTCACGAAGTGGTCCTCGGGGTCTTGTCTACCTTGTTTGGACTATAGGGATTCGAACTAGGGGATTTGCACACACACAGCACAACACGTCCATTGAACGCGTGAATGATCTCAAGTGGTCTTCGCTTAGTATTTTGAGTTTCATTTTGGCTATGATATCATCTCTTGCCTGAGGTTGTGTATTTAGTCACTTATCAGTATCCCTGGTTTTCATGTCCGTTTGCTTGGGGACAAGAAAATGCTTAAGTGGGGGGGGTATTTGATAAGTGCCTAAATACATCATGTTTTCGTTGTAATGTTTATATATTTTCATGCAACTTGTGTTAGTTTTCATTGACATTTTGCGCATTTGATGTTTTGTTTTTGTTTCAGGGTTTCGAGGACCAATTGCGCAAGGATGAACCATATTTGACAAGTTTTGGACATGAAACGAGAGGATTTTCTGGCACATGTTACTGTAGAAACGCACTGTAAACGTTTACTGTAGCACCGGTACTGTAGCACTGTGTGGCCCCGCACACCACCCGCACAGGGGAGACAGAAGGGTGTGCGGGCTGTGTGCAGCCCGCACACAACCCGCACACACACGGGCAGAACCGGGATTTTGAAGCTTTATAAGAGAAGTTAGGGCTTTTTGGGAGGTTGTCTTTGGCCACCCTCTCCTCCACCTTTCTCCACCAACACCACCTCCATTCTCCACCATCATCTCCACCATTTTCCTTCACCACCACCGGATTGGAGAGGCAATTTGAAGAGCAAAACTCAAGGGAAGAAGAAAGGAAGCACTCAAGGAGATCATCACGGAGCTCAGCCGGCGCGGATCCGGCGAGCCTTTGTCACCACCTTCTAGCCTACATCTAAAGGAGATTCTTATGAGCATTTTCATTTTTTATTTTCTGTTTTCTCTCTTTTGATGTGGAACTAGCCTCCCAAGGCCACCGGGCTCCGGTGAACCTTGGGAGAGGAACTTGTATGGATGATTATACTTATTTATAGATGATTGTTGGCTTGTTTGTTTGATTTCAATCTATTGTTTTAATGTTCAACCTACAATGGATGGATTCCGTAGGTTTTGATTCATGAATTGTATGTGTATGGCGGGATGCTTGCATGTATTAGGTCGCACAATGATTGAAGGGGGATTCAATGTGCCGGTACACCGGAGGTTCCGGGTGCCGGTAGCTCCCCGCGTGGTTAGGGTTGTTTTAGCCGAAAGCGCGCATTAGAATAACCCTAATTGAGACTCCCTATTCCCAATGACATCGTAGGGGTATCCTCTGGATAGAGGAACCTGTACTGGATTAGGGCTACACCACGGAGGTTCCGGGGTAGTCGACTCCCGAGTCTAGCGGATCAAACCTTGCCAACTTAGCACTTAATTTCCTATATTCATCCTAACTTGTTCTTCTCCTTAGGGGATCCTAGCCCGAGGCCTCTAGTTCTCATTGCTACTTGCTCATTAGATTGCTTGTATGGTGTGCCTTAGTCCATTTTGTTTATAGCTTTTCTTTTATCTATATTTTCGTATTTGTGTTTTATACATGACTCTTGTCTTGGTAGACTAGATAGTGATACCTAGGAGGAAGTAATAGCAGATCTTGGGGCCCTTGGGAATACGACCCTCTTGCGCTCGCGTGAGAGGTTATTACTTGACGACCCGTGCACTTGGGGCCGGGGAGTCACGTGCTAGCTCTGTAGCTAGTCGCGCGCTCGCTCATCAGGCGATTCCTACTTCTCTCACTCAATCTCACTCAATCTCACTCAAACTCTTCGTGAAAGAATTATGAAGGGGGCATTTGTTTATATAAAAAATTGCATTTCTAATTCAAATCAAATTAAATTAAATTTTAAAATCATATATGGTCAAAGCCTAATTGAATTAGAACAATATTCAAAATAAATTTAAAAGATATCTTCGAGATAATCTAAACCAAAATTTTTGAATTTGAAGAATGGTAGAGAGCATATCTCGAGGCAAATTAAAATATTCGAATATTTGGATTAGCTTAGAACACTGATCTCAAAGCAATCCAAAATATTTAAGATCAGCCGAGAGCACAGATCTCGAGGCGATCTAAATATTTAAATCTCAAGATCAGCTGAGAGCACAAATCTCGAGGCGATCTAAAATATTTAAATCTCAAGATCAGCCGAGAGCACATATCTCGAGGTGAAATGCAAATTATAAAATTGTCCTTGAGAACATATCTCGAGGCAAAATGCAAATTATAAAATTGTCCTTGAGAACATATCTCGAGGTGAAATGCAAATTACAAAATCGCCATTGAGAACATATCTCGAGGTGAAATGCAAATTACAAAATTACCCTTGAGAATATATCTCGAGGTAAAATGCAAATTACAAGATTACCCTCAAGAACACATATCCCAAAGCAATCTCAGGATATCCCAAATACACATCCCGAGGCGATGCTAAATAACTTGAGAGCATATCTCGAGGCAATCAGAGAAAGTGCGAATCCTGAGGCATCTAAACACATATCCCGAGGCAAATTGGCTTAATTAAATTTCAAAAAAAAATTAATTAGAAATTTTTATCCTCGTTTAATTTAAAATAAATTAATAAATAAATAATTAAATTAAAATTTAAAAAAAATTTGAATTTGATCCGGAGTTATGATTCTCCGGGTTGGGATTTTTAAGGATAAGGATTGGGTTTAAAAAAAATTAAAAAAAATTAATTAATTAATTTTAATCCTATCCTAGGTTTTTTATATAAAAAAAATTATTAAATGTGAATTTGATTTAAATTTTAAATTTGAATTTGAAAAAAAATTAATTAATTAATTTTTTGGTTAATATTCTCCGGGGGATCGCGAGGGATTTGGATTTGGGAGGATAAGAACGCAAGTGTCTTTAAAAAAAAGGGAGGAGGAAAATTTAAAAAAAAAAAAAATTTGGGGAGAAGATTCGGAGTGAAAAAAAAAAAAAGAAATAGCAAAAACAAAATCTAGAGAAAAGAAAAGAAGAAAAGCATTCAAAGAGAAAAAAAGGTATAGATCTTTTAAAAAAAAAATGAAAAAAAAAGAAGAAAAAAAAATCATTGTCACTGCCTGATGCTATCGCTGTTGCTGCCGCTGTCTTATGCTGCCACTGCCGATGTTGCCCAATGCTGCTGTTGCTATTGCCGCTTGTCACGGCTGCTACTCAATTCTGCTTTGACGAAGACGAAGCCAAGACAATAAGCTGCTGTTGTTGCTGCTTATCACGGCTGCTACCCAGTGCTGCCTTGACGAAGACGAAGACGAAGCCAAGACAATAAGCTGCTGCTGCTGCTGTTACTGCTTATCACGGCTGCTACCCAGTGCTGCCTTGATGATGAAGAAGACGAAGCCAAGACAATAAGCAGCTGCTACTGCTATTACTACTAATCATGGCTGCTACCCAGTGTTGTCTTGATGAAGACGAAGACGAAGCCAAGACAATAAGTTGTTGCTTGTTGCTATTGCCGCTATAGCAGCCTCGACGAAGACAAAGCAAAGATAAAAGATAACTCATTGCCATATTCTTTATCGGAGACTCTGAAGATTGTTGCCCAATCCATCGGCGATTAGATCGATACAGTATAGTGAAGATGTACACCGGCACGCTGTCCGTTCTGTGATTCGCCGTGAAATTTCGTGTTCAACGCAGTTGTAGATATGCACGTTAAGTGTGGCGACATTGTGAAAGCACGCAAGTTGTTCGACGTTATTCCCAACTATGACTGTGTCCTGAAACTCCATGTTGAAGGGTTATTCGCGTCATGGGCTGGCACGTGAGGCGTGGGACATTTAAGGGAGGACTCTAGTGTGCATGCCGGACCATGTGATATTTGTGTCCTTGCTTTCATCATGTGCAAATCTGGGAATGGTGGATTCTGGCCAGAGGTTGTACAGGATGGCACCAGGGATGGAGTATTATGAGAGTATGGTGAGTATGCTGGGAAAAGCAGGGCTTGTTGATGAAGCTTATGAAATGGCAAAAAAAAAAAAAAAAAAAAAAAAAAAAAAAGCCTTTTGATGGAGGGCCTAGGGTTTGGGGAGCTCTGTTGTATGTTTGCTCAGTGCATGGGAATGCAACTATTGGAGGGGTTGCAACAGAGAGATTGTTTGAACTGAAACCTGATAATGACCACAACTTTGAGTTGCTCATGAGGATAGACAGGAATGCTGGATTATTGGAAGATGTGGAAAATGTTCTAGACAAAGTAATGATGATATTCAGGTACTTGCAGGAGAAGGATGTATTTGAAAAATATTACAAACAACACTTGGCGAAACGCCTTCTTTCTGGTAAGACGATCTCTGCTGATGTTGAGAGAAACATGATAGTGAAACTGAAAGCAGTTCACTTCCAAGTTAGAAGGCATCTCAAGATACAATGCAAGGTTTCTATGCTAGCCAGTCCTTTGATAATGGGGACAGTCTTACCTTTGCTGTTCAAGGCCTGAAGATTGGATCCTGGCCTGCTCAACCCAGTCCCTCAAGCAACTTTCCGACCTAAATTCTTGGTGTATGCGAGAGGTTTAGAACATTTTATCTTGGAATTCACATTGGAAGGAGATTAACATGGGGAAAGCACGAGTTGAATGTCTCAACTTATCAGATTTCATGCTTTTTCAATTCGTCAGGTCATTTGAGCTAGGCCACTAACATACCAGCTAAAAGGAAAACATGAACTAATAAGTACCTGAGCTTGTATAGTGCATTTCTTTTTCTCTATGATTGTGAATATCCGTAGCTTATATTTCTGAACACTGTCAATGTGTGAATAAAAAGGGAATTCATGATGTGATGTATGGGTGTTTGGCCTGGTGAAGAGCTCTTTAATATATGTATGCATGATTTAATAAAAAAATGAAATCAGAAAAGCATGCAAAAGCTTGTATGCATGCAGCAAAAAAAAAAATTTTTAATAATAATAATAATAATAAATAAATAAGAAAAGCATGCTAGGGAATATGTGCATACGTGCATTTTTTAAAAAAAAAAGAAGCATGCATGATTTAATAAAACAAAAGAAAATAAAAATAAAATAATGAATACTTATGAGAGAGAAATAAAAAAAAACATGTGCATTCCATATATATGTGCATGACTAAAAAAAAATGAAATAAAAATAAAAATGGGAAAAGTATATGCATACGTGCATGGTTTAAAAAATTTTCAAAAAAAAAAAAAAGTGGGTCTCACCAGAAAAGAAATGTATATGGGGATAAGAAAATAATAAAAAAATGACAATATGAAGCTTTAGCTAAAAAATAATAAAATAAATAAAAATAAAAAAATAGAAAAATCCCTTGAAGATCAAGATAGGCTTGTCCTTTAACTGGATTGTCAATTTTTAAGCCCAAGTCCAAATTTCACGTTGGCGCTTAACATGACGAGACTCAAAATGGCAGATAAAATGGCAATGACCGTGGTGGTTATAGAATATGAAGCAGTAAAAAAGGCCTAAGCAAATACCAACTGGTGCAGCCTTATGTCAGTACTTGACAACCTGTGCTTCTTTATTCCGAAGCGATAAAAACGCTTATTGAAATCCAAAAGGACATGAATTTTAAGGAAAGATACAAGTTTGAAGCGACAATAAAAAGGCAGCAAATAAAGAATACGAATTTTAAAAGTGGCATGAATTTCTGAACGGCAATGAGATATTTGAATCTCAAAGTGGCAGCAAGACATGAGACAGCGGCAAAGCATGTTCCCCTAGGCGGAAGACGGCGTAAAAAAAATAATAATAATAATAAATAATAATAATAAATAAATAAAATATGTATGCCTATATATATGGCAATATTCATATGTAATGATCACCATGTTTTGACAATAAATTTATTATTTGTCTTTGCCTTTTTATTTGTACTTTTGCCCTTAATCGGAGGTTCCCAAGACACTGTCTCGGGTAATTAATAATAGAGGCTTGCCTCTATTAGGAATGAAAGAATCCACAAAACTAATATGATATTTGTGCTTCGATATATCGTCTGGTGTCTTCTTCACAGACATGATGCCAGACGCTTATTTTCGATCCTACACTCGTGTCTCTCATTTAATTTTCCGGGTAACAATTCGTCGTCTAAAATTGGAGGTATCTCTCACCCCTTTGTCCCACCATGAGTTGAGGTAAGCCATGTCGAGCTAAAGACATTAAAAAAGTGCTTCTTGGGAGGCAACCCAAGTCTTTAAATTCATTGCATCTATTCTTTCTTCTTAGTTGTTGTTGTTGTGTTTGGGTGTTTTTCGTATTTTTTTTTGTGTGGTGCTTTTGAGTTTGAGTGTTGTTGATTCCTTTGGTTGTGGTGGTTGTTTAGTCATTTTCCCTAATTTATTTTATCATGTTGCACGCTTGGTTTCATGATCTTTGTATTTTTCCTTGAGTGTTGGTGCTTCAATTTCCATGTTTTCAATGATTTTTGAGTGTTTTCGGCTTTGTTTTCATGTAATTTTTGAGTGCTAGGTTGAGTTTGACGTTTAATTTGAGAGTTTTTTGAGCCATTCTTGTGCTGGAGAATTTCCTGGCATCTTTGCGGCCTGCTATGCGCCCACATAGCAGGCCGCATGGCCATCCAGAGCCTTGTGCGGCCTACTATGCGCCCGCACAAATGGCCCAATGAAAATTCCCGAGAGCAATGCGGCCTGCCATGCGGCCGCCTAGCAGGCCGCATGGCCTGCCAGAGGGGTTGCGGCTTGCTATGCAGCCACACAGCAGGCCGCATGATTTTTCCCGAGCCTCATGCGGGGTACCATGCGGCCGCACAGGGGGCCGCATGGTCACCTGACCCCTATTTTCCCTTCTCTCCACCCCACTTCCTCACTATTCACTAAATTTTCATCAATCTTCTTCTCTTTTCTCCTTCATCTCTCCACCATTTTCCTTCATTCTTTTTGCATCCAAACACTCTCTTCATCCTAGCAAACAAATTTTTGGAAGATTTTCAAGGTTTTATCAAGCTTTAAGCCGATTTTCACTTAATCTTCTCATTGATGCCCTAGTTCAAGGTATGCTTTCTTTTCACTCATTCTAGGGTTTTTGTTGGTTGAAATGATGGGAAAACATGGTGGTTTTCATGGTGAATGCTTCTTGTAATTGTTTCTCTTGAATTCCAAGCTTTGTACATTTAGATTATCACTTTTACAAGGAGAAACTCTACCAAAATTTCCCCGAGATTACTGTAGCACTAGCCAAAAATCAGCCTTTGTTCTTCATTAAGCAATTTTTTCATAATTTTTTTTGGCTTGATGATGTTTCTCTTGTCTTGTAGGGATGCCTATCAAACATGTGGCCGCCAAGTGAGTTAGGAGAAGCTCTCCACCACCCGTTTGCGAGTCTACCTTCAAGAGCGAGGCCCACAAGACAAGATTCGCGTTCTTGTCGAAAAAGAGGTTTGGCACCGTATGAGGTATCGATTGGGAGGCCTTGAGGACTTTGGGCCTCGACAGTACCGTCCGAGACTCCATCTCTCACGACGGGTGGGATAGGGTATTTGAGATTGATGAGCCTACCTATCGGGAGCTAACCTTGGAAGTCTTGAGCACAATTGAGGTTACCGGGTACGGTCAATTTGCGCGCCAAACAAGTACTATATCTTTTAGAGCTTTCGGCAAGAGGCATAGGATCAATCAAGACCAGTTGAGTGTTTATCTTGGGCTCTACACTGATGAGGACACCCAAACTTCAGGCTTCGCGGATTTGCCTCGTGATTTTCCACGCTCGGTTTCCCCTAGTTCTTTTTGGAGGTCAATTGCTCGCACATCATTGATAAAGGCTTCTACGATGACGGACCACGTTCACAGATACATGTAAGCCTTGCTATCCAGAAGTGTGAACGGTCGCGCTGATTCTACTGCGGTTGTTTCTCATACCAACTTACTTATGATGTACAGTATCCTTGAGCGGTACCCCATCCACATGGGTTATCTTTTTGCCAGACTTATTGCACATCAGGGGACTTCTACTCGCCTTGGGGCTATATTCGCCGGACCATATATTACGCGCATTATCAGGGGCCTGGGATTGATTGAGCTCACCCAAGGCATGAGCATTGTGAGCACCGTCGCACCACTTAGTCTGTCGATCCTGCTTCATATTGGGATAGTTGAGAGGTCGGGAGACACTTATCGCCTCCCGCGCAGTGGAGACAAGAGCACCCATGATCCTGACACCTCTCCAGATTCTGAGTCAGGATCCGAGTCTGATTCAGAGTCTTCCCCTGTATCTGACGCAGCATCCAGCGGGAGTCGATCATCACTGGAGGACAGTTTTGCGGAGTTCCGCATCGAGGTCCGTCAGCAGCTGCAAATCCTTGGGACATCTCAGGAGGCGCTGGCGACATCAGTGAGGGACCTAGCCACATCGTAGAGCCGCCTAGAGAGCAGCATGACCGAGATCCTATCATTTATGCGCGGCTCATCATCATCTGTCGGCACCTCCTCCACAGCTACCACGTGCTTTGCACCATCACTCCCTCCAGATCTCTAGACTCACAGCACCACTTTTACTTTTCTGTTGTTTGTACTGGTTTTTATTTTTAGACTTGTTTGTTTGTATTGTTGTACTTTTCAGTTAGCAAGGGTCCTGACCCTCCTAAACTGTACTTTCCCATTTTTGATTCGTTCTTACTTTTCCCGCTCTCTATTTATTCCTTGGGGTGTGATTTGCTTTCTTTCTATTTTCAGGACTGATCACTGTAGAAGGTCCACGCCCCTTGCGCCCCTCAACTTTCCGCGGTTCATGCATATTTAGAGTTCATCTCATCGACCACTTGGGAAAGTTTCTTTACCTTATTCCTTTATTTTTCTGGCATGTCTCGCACCTTACTCTGCTGATCTATGTACATTGAGGGCAATGTACAACTTTAGGTGTGGGGATGGGGTACTTTAGTTGTTTTGCATGCATGAATACCGATGATAGCTATGATTTTAGTGTTTAGCACTTCCTAGCTTGAAAGAATGATAGAAGTGAGTTGTATTCTTATACTGTGCTTGAATGATGCCCTGTTTTATTTTTAGTGCTTTTTCATGCTCTATCATGATTGCTCCCACCTTGTATACTCTAACCAACCCATTATGATGATTTTGGCATTAGACTGTTAAATTCTTTCTTCAATAGTCTGTTAAGAGCTTTTGAGTTCCTTCGTTGTTTTCTGTAGCCTTAAGTGAACTATTGTGACAGTATGTACAGTGCAAAAAAAAATGTGGAGTCTATGACAGTATTCCTCTGCTAGTACAGCATGAATGCGTCTATGTAGACTGTAATTGAGTAGGTTGTGTGGCTCTTGTGCCTAATCAGCATGTGCATCCTTCTGAAAGATTTGTTGTGCAGTCTATGTTAGTCAGACTCAGAAAAAAAATAAAAGGAATTTTGGTATCTCTACTTCGTCCCCTGGGATTTGTTGCCCGGTCACTTAAGTGCTAGAGTTTTGTTTAAGAACCCAAAAGACTCTTAACTGAGTATTGGAGATGTATTTAACTGTCTCATGCCACTCTCACCATATGTGGGGTGAATGGGCCCCTGGGGTAATCCAGGGTGTGGAGGTTAAGGTTGGGAGCCAGCACACACTCACGGAAGCAGTTTAGATAAAACAGGACTACCATTACTCGATCACTCACTGTATAGCTCACTTTCTAGATTTCTTTTCACCTGTGCTAGTGGGGTACTTTACAGTTGAGCTTGAGGTCGTATGTTTAGTCGTTTATCATCGCGCCCCTATTCTTCATGTATGTTTGCTTGGGGATAAGCAAATGCTTAGGTGTGGGGATGTTTGATAAATGCCTAAACATACGTATTTTCTATGTATTCAGGCGTATGTATTGTGTATTTTTCTATGAGTTGACGGCCGTTTTTGGTCTGAATTGGTTTCTTTCATGTTACAGGTACCAATGAGAACCCTTTGAGCTCGTTGACAGAATTTTAGAAGAAATCGGCATCGAAAACACTGTTGCTGAGGCCGCGGGGGGGGGGGGGGGGGGGGGGGGGGGGGGGGGGTACTGTAGCAATCACTGTAGAAATCGCTGTATCACGAAAACTTGAAGAACTTGCTCAGGAGATCCACGCGGGCGCTGTTGAGGCCGCATACGGTACTGTAGTAATTATGCTGTAGCAGTTTACTTCAGCAGCACTGTAGCAGTTTCACTGTAGCATTTACGCGACTTTCGGGATTTTTCGGAGACTTTCTCTCCCCGCATGCGGGGCCACATGGGATGCCGCATAACTCACTGGAATTCATTTTTAAGGGCTTGAGAGAGCATTTGGAAAGGGGAAACCAAGGTCTTGGGGAGAGCTTGACTTCACCACCTTCTTTGGGAGCTTGAGGCCGGGTTTTGGAGGCGATTCTTGAGGAGAGGATGACGGGGAGGGAATGACACGACGAGTCCACACCTTCGATTCACATTTGAGAGGAAGATTGACAAAGGAAGCCACTCCTTGGGTGGCGTCCTTGGAAGCGTCATTCGGCCTTGATCCTTTTTAGGGAGTGTTCTTGTTATGCTTTTGGTTGTTTTCATGTATGTTCTTACTTGTTTTGTGATCATGAGTAGCTAAACCACAAGGTCACCGGATGTAGGTGAACCTTGGGGGTGAACTTGTGTATTTTGGATGCTTTTCCTAGTTTTATGCATTTGACTTGGTTTGTGATCCTTGTTTGGTGGTTCTTGATTGCCTTGATATGTATGAGAACTCTATATATCAATTCCTAGACAATGCTAGGTTGCATGACCATTGCCCTAGTATTAGGCTCACCAAGCTTGGAAGGGAATACATGTATGAATACGTCGTGACCATTGGGTATTTGTACCCGTTCAATTGTTAGGGTTGTCCTTGATTGTGTTTCAACCCTAGCTTGGGGAAATCCACTAAACCCATTGCGATTGTACAAGGATTTGGGCCGAAGCAATTCCGTATTCCAATACTCGTACCGGATTAGGGACCAACACCGTGACCATCGGGTTGGTCTAACTTAGGGTTTCCTGGTCCAAACCACCCACGTGCATGCTAGTTAGGGCATCTTTAGCACTTTAGTAACCCCCGAGGGAATCCTCATCCGTGACCACTTCCTCGCCTTGATACTTTCCTCCATATTTATACTTGCCGTGTTCTTTGCTTTAGTAGGTTATTTTTAGGTCTTCTTCCAAGTGATTGATTAGGTTAGACAACATTGTGATAAGGAAGTAAGAATAGATTCTCGGGCCCTTGGGAATACGACCCCCTCGAGTTCGCGTGAGGGGTATTACTTGGCGACCCCGTGCATTTGCGGGTGAGCGATTCAAACGCGTACCACTCAACCGCTAATAAATCATGGAACATGGAGGTAGGAAGAATCATATCGGAGGGGAAAGGGGACGTTTTGCTACCTCACGACTCACCCTTTCAACCCTCTCCAATCTTAAGTAGTCTAACCCTATAGGAGTTGTCACACCTCCAAAAGATAACCTAGATTGCTCTCAACCCTAGTGTCACGGCTAAGGAAAAACAATAACAAGATGAAATTAAGATTGAAACTCAATTTTATTCATCAATAATGGAAAAGCATAATAACAGTGTTAAAGAAACATAATCATCCAAGGGTTTACAAGTCCGAATATGAAAAGAGATACAAATAGAAAGCATAGATGAAACCCTCTTGTGTTGGTTGTGGCCGTGGTCTTGTGCGGCCACCGAATGTTGATATCAACACCGATGACACGCCCAAACCTCCATGAAGTCCTCTCCAAAAACCTAGCCGCAACCCTCTAGAAATTATGTCAGAAGAGACCCAAAAAGATATAGAAAAAGTCTCCAAAAATGGCTTTATAATGCTGAGTTGCAGCTTTAAATCGGCTGAAATCTGGATTTCACACGGTCGTGTGGAATTTTGACAAGGGCCCGAAAGTGCACGGGTTGTCAAAGTAATAAATACCCTTCAAGTCTCCTTCATTGAGGCCATTGATTTAGGCACACAATCAATGGTAGATCGTTTCGATTGCTTCAAGTCTCTTTCTTGGTGAAGTTTTCCTAAGCTACAAGAGTTAGACTTATTGTGAATGCGACTATTTTTGTGCCCCTCCAAAGGAGGTTGGCACACACTCACAAGTCCAGGCTCGTGCCTTGTTCCTTGCTTGGTCTGAAAACTTCCCAACAACGGCGAACACGATCCAACTTCGTTCTTCTTCTCCAAATTAGCTCCACAAACCTACAATGCATAAGAATACACAAATGCACACCATTTAGTGATAAAATCTGATAGAAGATATGCTCAATGTAAGATAATAACGCTTCGAGGTACTATAACACAAGCACTTATCAAACCCCCCCCCCCCCCCCCCCCCCCCCCCCCCCCCCCCCCCGCACACTTAAGCTTTTGCTTCTCCTAAAGAAAAGATAGAACGTGAAAGTACTTGGGAAGAACAATTGAAAGTTCCCGGCCTTAGGTTCACCAAAAGTATGCAAAAGAAACATTCTACAAGTAAGGGGAACTTAGAACATTGCATAAAATTATCATTGCTCTAGCTAAAAACTTGAATAAAAAAGGATAGGAACTCGAAAACATGTAAGTGTGTGCGAATTCACTCAAGAGAACCAACGAGTACTCCTCAAGCTCTTGTTACAAGGACTTATTTATATACACAAAGTAAGGAAGTAGTAGCTTCACTCAACCTCTAAGGTAGCCCTTTCCTAGGCGGTCGCCAAAGGTGGCTTTCACACTTTTGAGGAGGTAGCTCTTTCTACCGGGGTAGTAGCTTTCACGCTTCCCATTAGATAGCTCTTTCTCTCATTAGGGCATAACTTGCATCTGACTTATGAGAGTAGCTTCATACTTCATATGAGGTAGCTCATTCCACCCTAAAAGTAAAGCTTAAACTAATATTCACAAGCTCACAATTTTTTTTTAAGCTACATAGAACTTCACAACTTACTAAAGTAGTACTAAACTAGTCTTTAAAACTTCGAGTTAGAGTTTCCAAAAGATTTCAAGAGTGAGTAGTGCAATAAGGTGTAATCGAGTAAAAATTTCCCTAAAAATTCAAGTAAAACAAGAGCATGATATGATACAATGTTAAAAATTCTCCTAAACTCTAAGAATACGACTTTTGCAACTAAGGTGAACCACCATGGGCTACATGAGAATATGCAATTGAACGCACAAATAAAGTTGTGTGCAATGTGAATTTGCACCCACACTTAAGACGTACATTGTCCCCAATGTACGCATGCAAGCACAACAAAAAGTAAAACAATAAAAAATAATTAGTGTGGAAGTGGGCAATTGAAACATTACTCCCCTGAACTCCAAGTGTTGCGTTTGATGGAGCTAGGTCATTGAGAGTTGAGTCTCAATGGTTTGTGGAGCACACACGGTCCCATGACCGTGCCTATGACTATTCCTCAAATTCCTTAAATCCAAGACCATCTGCACACATACACAAGGGTTCAGTATAGCTTAAGAGAAATCAAAATAAAGCTCGAGTATATAAAGATATAAAAATGAAATACAACTCGAGACAAAAATAGAGAAAATAAAAGCAACCCCAAAAGGAGAGTCCTTTCTGGGTAACACAAGTCCAACAGAATACGAAAATAAAAAGTACAACTACAACAAAATAAAAATAAAAATAAAAATAAAAATAAAACTATGACACCTCAGCGTCGGTGTCCTGCTGTGGATCCTCTAGTGCTGCCGTTGCTGCTACTGGCTCTGTAGGTGGATCTGCAGCTGATGGAGCTGGAGAAGGTGGAGATGGGGGTGATGGGATCCGTCGGGGCCGCACCACAAATCCCTCAAAGAACTGAATAACCGTGGCAAGCTGTGCCGATATCTGAGCGAACTGTAACGCCTGTGTGGTCCTCATCTCTGCGAACTCTGTCGCCTGTGTGGCCCCCATCTCAGCCAACTCTGCCTGCATGATACCCACAGCACTCTCGAGGCGCTCGAACCTGTCCTGGCCCTGAGAAGGAGAAAATCCGCACTGGAGGTGGCTCTGGTGCTGTGGGTGGTACCTCGGCCTTGTCGTGCCCTGGAGATGGCTCTAAGGCTCCCTGAGACCCCTCGGTTGGATAAGCTTCGGGCCAGTTCAGCGAATAAGTCTGATAACGTTTCGTGGCCATGCCCATTTGCCTCAAAATCTCCAGGCTGATAGGAGAAGGTATGACAGTCTTCTCAATCCCTCTAATCGCCGCACAAAGGCCCATTCCCTTCATAAGTCTTGTAACGTATGGTCCTGAAAAGATAGCTCCAAGCCTTGGGTACTGCCCCTAATGATGTATGTACTCTGTGAGAATGTAACCAAGATGAAGCGGCTCGCTCTGTACCATCGAATGTAGGTAGAGAAGCTCATGCCGGCTAAGGACCCCTGTACTGTCACCCCGGCCGCTTACTGACCTACTCAGAATATCGTGAATGTATCTATAGGCTGGCCGCGATAGACAAGTAGCCTTCGATATCTCTGGCTCATATTGCCCCTGCCCACATAATACTTGGTAAGCTCCTTGAGGGGTCAAACTGCCGGGGTAGTCAGTCGAAAGGTTTTCATATTCTTCTGTCTCACTGAAAGCTTCATCGTACAAACCCATATGGATGGAAAACTGCATCACTGACATACTGTACTCATGCCCAAAAGCCTGAAACTATATAGCATTGCCACTCTTCAACACTCTACTTGATTTGTCAAACTCAAAAGACGAGAGCACCTCCAAAGTAAGTAGACGGTTAGTTGGGTCTCGAATAGACAGCAAGCTCTTCCAACTCCCCACTGGGACAAGCTCTTCAATCTCGTCCGCCATATCATTACCCCATTCAGCTGTTCTTAAGTAGTCTACGTCCAAGTATCGAGATTGCCCGAACTTGAGTTTCGCCAATCTTCTATATCTTTCTCGGTGCTCAGATGTGACGAAATTTATTGGTTCTGGAGAGTGTTCTCTTGCCCTCTTGTTAGTTTCTTTCTTTGACCTGGGTGCCATTCCTGAAAAGAATTCAAAAGGAAGTTAATCAATTAATCATGAAAATTCATTCTGCTGGGATCCATACGGGCGTGTGGATTGTCAGATGGGCATGGCAGCAAGGTTGTGGACTCAAAGCTCAATGTTCACACAAAAATTCATTTTAACACCTTTGTAATCTTATTCGCAAATGGTTTGATCATGCAAAACAAGCGAAATAATTAATATGAATGAATTAAATCCGGATTGATAAAGAAGAAGAAGGGTTTGACGTTCTTACCGACGATGTGGATTGGGAAAACTTCGAAATCGGTTGGAAGACTTCAAATAAAACATTAAAAACGCTCAAAGATGGTGGGAATATCTATAGCGAGCCTCGGAGAGGTGTTCTGAGTTGAGAAAAATAGAGGCACAAGTGTAAATCAAAGAAATATTGTGATATTTGAAGTTCTGGGTTTTCACAAGCCCGTGTGGTGGTTACACACGGCCGTGTGCCTCTGAATCAAGGGTTTACAGGGGCCAACATAAGGCCATGTGTGCACTCTGGTTTCTCATTGAACTATCCCACACGACCGTGTAATACCCACACATGGTCGTGCGCTTTGACAGGGGAGTTCCACAGGGGGATATACACACCCCCGTGGACTCTCAGGAAAATTATCACACGCCCGTGTGCCCAACCTGGCTCAGCACAAGGCCAGCCACAGGGGCTCTCACACACCCCTGTGACTTCTCTGGTTTGTCCCGAGAACTCTAAGGTGTTCCACACAGCCATGTGAATATGCCACACGGCTGTGTGCCTTTCATATGCTCTCCCGCAGGGGCAGCCACACACCCCTGTGGTTTCTCGGGAAAGAAGGGGCTTCTCTGCAGATTTTCACACGATCGTGTGAAGCTTCCACATGGCCTTGTGCCATAGCACAGTGACACTCACAGGGGCATCCACATGCCCCTGTGGACTCTCGGGAAAAAGAGTTTAAGTTCTACAGGATTTCACACGGCCGTGTGGAAATTCCACACGGTCGTGTGCCCCTTTTTTGGTTTTTCACAGGGGCATAAACACGCCCCTGTGCCCTCTCTGTTTGAGCCCTATAAAGTAACACACACCCGTGTGTTAATTCTGCATGGCCGTGTGTTTTCTCTGGTTTACTTAGAAAAAATTCACAGACTCACAGAAAAATTCAGAAACACGCATACGATGCTCGGAGCCTGTGAAAACTATCAAAACATAACCAGAAACCATGGAAAACATACTCAACTGACTCAATCTTTATCAATTATCATTTAGGCACACAAAAACATCAACAATCCACAGAAATATTGCAGCACATGTATTGAAAATATTAGGACACCAAAACTAAGACTTTTATTCAACCTAAAACTAAACTAAACCAGACTAAATCCTAGGAAAGCACATAAAACCTTGGGTTGCCTCCAAAGAAGCGCTTGTGTTACTTCACTTAGCTTAATGTACCTGGCTTACATTACGGAGGTTCATGAATGAAGGTTGACCTCTTTCCTACAATCTGAAAGCATGCAGTGTATAATTTTTGTAGGATAAAGGGAGAGTTAGCGATTCTGTTAGCACACAAGGGTGAACCACCCTTATTCCATTCTTGTTCATCCCTATTGACCTTGGGGCCTTTGGTGTGGTGTCTTTTCGCTCTCTTGATTTTTCTTCTCATCTTCTTTATGAGCCCCGGTTTTGGCTCGACCTTCTTCTCGACTAGACTAATTGTTAGCACTACTTCTTCAATCTCCTCATCTTTGTCCGTCCACCCTTCATATGGATCCGGGTTCATCATTTCCTGCACATATTCATCAATACACTCATCAGTAGCATCAAGATAATATAGAGTGTCATCAAAATCAAGAGAGTGTCTCATGGCTTCGGCGAGGCAGTATGTAAGCTTGTCTTCTCCTACTGGTAACGCGCTTGAATCGCTCACCCGCAAGTGCACGGGGTCGCCAAGTAATACCCCTCGTGCGAACACGAGGGGGTCGTATCCCGAAGGGCCCGAGAAGCTATTCTTACTTCCTTATCACAATGTTGTTTGACCTAATCAATCACTTGGAAGAAGAACTACCAATAACCTACTAAAACAAAGAGCATGCAAATAGCAAGTATAAATACGGAGTGGAAAAATCAAGGTGAGGGAATGGCCACGGATGAGGATTCCCTCGGGGGCTACTAAAGTGCTAAGGATGCCCTAACTAGCATGCACGTGGTTGGTTTGGACCGGGAAACCCTAGATTAGACCAACCCGATGGTCACGGCGTTGGTCCCTAATCCAATACAAGTGTTGGAATACGGAATTGCTTCCGCCCAAATCCTTGTACGATTGCAAAGGGTTTAGTGGACTTCCCCAAGCTAGGGTTGAAACACAATAAAGGACAACCCTAACAATTGGAGGGGCACAAATACCCGATGGTCACGGCGTATTCGTACATGTATTCCCTTCCAAGCTTGGTGAGCCTAATACTAAGGCAATGGTCATGCAACCTAGCATTGTCTAGGAATTGACATATAGAGTTCTCATACATATCAAGGCATTCAAGAGCCACCAAACAAGGATCACAAACCAAACCAAGTACATAAACTAGAAAGTAGCATCCAAAATACACAAGTTCACCCCCAAGGTTCACCTACATTCGGTGACCTTGGGGTTTAGTTGCTCATGATCACAAAGTAAGCGAGCAAATACATAAAAACAACCAAAAGCATAATGAAAACACCCCCTGAAAAGATCAAGGCCGAATGACGCTTCCAAAGACGCCACCCATGGAGTGGCTTCCTTTGTCAAACTTCCTCTCAAATGCAAATCGAAGGCGTGGATTCGTCGTCTCGTGCTCTCCCCGTCGTCCTCTCCTCAAGAAATGCCTCCAAAAGCCGGCCTCAAGCTCCCAAAGAAGATGGTGAAGTGTAGCTTTTCTCAAGACCTCCCCCTTCCTCCAAATGAACTCAAAACCCTTAAAAACCTTTTCCAGTGGGTTATGCGGCCCCCTATGCGGCCCCGCATGCTGGGAGAGAAAATTCCAGAGAAAATCACGAAATCGCGTAAGTTGCTACAGTGCTGCTACATTGAAACTACTACATTAGAACTGCTACAGTGGAACTGCTACATTCCGTATGCGTCCTCTGTAGTGCCCGCATGACAGCCCGCATGAACCTCCAGACTTAGACATTTCGCCAAAGGGTTCGTGCTACAGTAGTCGCTACAGTACCCCCCCCCCCCCCCGGCGCTCAGAAAATAGTGTTTTCGTCACCGATTTCTTCTCAAATTCTATCAACGAGCTCGAGGGGGTCACATCAGTACCTATAACACGAAAGAAACCAATTCAGACCAAAAACGGGCGTCAACTCATAGAAAAATATGTAATACATACACCCGAATACATGGAAAATACGTATGTTTAGGCGTTTATCAAACATCCCCACACCTAAGCATTTGCTTGTCCCCAAGCAAACACACATGAAGAACAGGGGCACGATAATAAATGACTAAACATACGACCTCAAGCTCAACGGGTAAGTACTCCACTAGCACAGGTGAAAAGAAATCTAGAAAGTGAGCTGTACAGTGAGTGATCGAGTAATGGTAGCTCTGTTTTATTCGAACTGCTTCCGTGAGTGTGTGCTGGCTCCCAACCTTGACCTCCACACCCTGGATTACCCCAGGGGTCCATTCACCCCACATATGGTGAGAGTGGTATTAGGCAGTTAAAGACCTCTTCAATACTCAGTTAAAAGTCTTTTTAGTTCCTAAATAAGACTCTAGCACTTAAGCGACTGTGTAACAAGTTCCAGGGGACGCAACAGAGATACTTATTTACCTATTCACAAATATACAAAATTTTTTTTTTTTTTTTTTTTTAGTCCGGCTAACATAGACTGCACAAGAAATCTTTCAGAAGGATGCACATGCTGATTAGGCACAAGAGCCACCCAACCTACTCAATTACAGCCTACATAGACGCATTCATGCTGTGCCAGCAGAGGAATACTGTCATAGACTCCACTCTTTTTTTTTTCGACTATACACACTGTATCTTAGTCCCTTGGAAACCTGTCACACAAGTTCACTTAAGGCTACAGAAAACAAAAAAGGAACTCAAAAGCTCTTAAAAGAATATTGAAGAAAGAATTTAACAGTCCAATACCAAAATCATCATAATGGGTTGGTTAGAGTGTTCAAGGTAGGAGCAATCATGATAGAACATGAAAAAGCACTAAAAATGAAACAGGGCATCATTCAAGCACAGTATAAGAATACAACCCACTTCTATCATTCTTTCAAGCTAGGAAGTACTAAACACTAAGATCATGGCTATCATCGGTCTTCATGCATGTAAAACTAGTAAAGTATCCCATCCCCACACCTAAAGTTGTACATTGCCCTCAATGTACCTAAATCAGTGGAATAAGGTGCGAGACATGCCATAAAAGTAAAGGAATGAGGTAAAGAAACTTCCCCAAATAGTTGATGAAAGGAACATCCAAATATGCATGAACTGGGGAAAGCTGAGGGGTGCAAGGGCGTGGAGATTCTACAGTGATCAGTCCTGAAAATAGAGAGAAAGAAAATCACACCCCAAGAAACAAATAGAGAGCAGGACAAGTAAGCACGAATCAAAAACGGGAAAGTACAGTTTAGGAGGGTGAGGACCCTCACTAACTGAAAAGTACAACAATACAAACCAACAAGTCTAGAAATAAAAACCAGTACAAACAACAGAAAAAACTAAAGTGGTGATGCGAGTCTAGAGATCTGGAGGGAGTGATGGCGCAAAGCACGTGGTAGCTGTGGAGGAGGTGCCGACAGAAGATGAAGCGCCGCGCATGTATGATAAGATCTCGGCCCTGCTGCTCTCGATGCGGCCCTGTGATATGGCTAAATCTCGCACTGATGCTGTCAACGCCTCCTGAGAGGTCCCAAGGGTCTACAACTGCTGACGGACCTCGATGCGGAACTCCGCGAAACACTCCTCAAGTGATGGTCGACTCCCGCTAAGTGCTGCGTCGGGTACAGGGGCGGACTATGAATCAGACTCGAATCCTGACTCAGAATCCCGAGAGGTGTCGGGGTTATGGGAACTCGTGCCGCCACTGCGCGGGAGATGGTAAGTGTCTCCCGACCTCTCAACTATCCCAATATGAAGCAGGATCGACAAACTAAGTGGTGCGACGGTGCTCACAACGCTCATGCCCTGGGTAAGCTCAATCAGTCCTAGGCCCCTGATAATGCGTGTAATATACGGCCCGACAAATATAGCTCCAAGACGAGTAGAAGTCCCCTGATGCTCAATAAGTCCGGCGAACAGATGGCCCATGTGGATGGGGTACCGCTGAAGAATACTGTACATCATAAGCAGATCGGTACGGGAAACCACCCCAGTAGAATCAGCGCGACCGTTCACACTTCTGGATAGTAGGGCCTGTAAGTACCTGTGAACGGGGTCTGCCATCAAAGAAGCCTTCTTCGATTGTGCACTAGCAATGGACTTCCAAAAAGAGACAGGGCAAGTGAAGCGTCGAAAATCACAAGGTAAATTCCTGAGCTCCGAATCGGTGAGGGACTCATAAGTGTGAAACCCAAGGTATATGGCCAACTGGTCGTCGGTGATCCTGTGCCGCTTACCAAAGGCTCGAAAAGTAATGGTGCTAGCCTGGCGCATAAGAGGAGCATGCCCGGAGACCTCAAACGTGCTCAACACCTCCAAGGTCAACTCCCGATAAGTGGGCTCATCGATCTCAAGAATGTCATCCCATCCACCACGGGAGATGAGGCCTCGAAAGGTATCGTCAATGTCCAATGTCTTCAAGGCCTCCCAATCGATCACGCGTACCGTGCCAAACCTCCTCTTCGACAAGAAAGCAAATCTTGTCTTGTGGGCATCGTTCTTGAAGGTAGGATCGCAAACGGGTGGTGGAGAGGTTCTCCTCACTCGTTTGGAGGCCATACGTTTGATCGGCATCCCTACAAGACAAGAGAAACATCATCAAGCCAAAAATATATGAAAAGAGTGCTCAATGGGGTTAATGGGCTGAAATCTAAGTGTTGCTACAGTAAATTCGGGAAAATTTTTCAAGAGTTTCTCCTTGTAAAAGTAGCCAACTGATTTTACAAAGCTTCAAATTCAAAGCAAATATTCACAAGAATCGTTCACAACAACATTCCCAAGAAAATCAGCCCAAAAATACAAAGAAAAGCCCTAGAAATGGAGAGATATGGTATTTACTTCAAGCTAGGGCACCCAAGTGAAGATGAGGTGGAATCCGGCTAAAACCTTGATAAAACCTTGAAACTCTTCCAAAAATTTGCTTGCTAGGATGAAGAGAGTGTTTTGATGCAAAAAGAATGAAGGAAAATGGTGGAGAGATGAGGGGGAAAAGAGAAGAAGTTTGATGAAAATTGCCCAGGAATTTTTCAGCTCAAAACACTCTCAAATTAAACATTGAACTCAACCTAGCACTCAAAAATTACATGAAAACAAACCAGAAAACACTCAAAAATCATTGAAAACATGGAGAATGAGGCACCAACACTCAAGGAAAAATACAAAGATCATGAAATCTATGGTGCAACAAGATGAAATAAATTATGGAATTCGACTAAACAACAACCACAAGCACAAAAATCAACAATACTCAAACTCATAAGCACCACACAAAAATACGAAAAAAAAACTAAACACAACAGCAAAGAATAAAAAAAAAGAATGATTGCAATGAATTGAAAGACTTGGGTTGCCTCCCAAGAAGCGCCTTTTTTTTAATGTCTTTAGCTCGACATGACTTACCTCAATTCAAGGTGGGACAAAGGGGTGAGAAATACCTCCAATTTTCGATGAAGAATTGGTACCCGGAAAGTAATGTTTCAACCGGTGTCCATTGACTTTTAAATGTCCCATGTTGTGGATGAGATATCTCGACGGCGCCATGAGGGAATACTTGCGTGACCGTATATGGCCCGTGCTATCGCGATTTTAATTTCCCCGGGAAAAGTCTCAACCTCGCATTGAAAAGAAGAACATGATCCCCACTTTGGAAGCACTTAGGTTGCTTTATGTGTCTGTCGTGGTATTCCTTCATCTTCTCTTCATACCGGACTGAAGTTTCGTATGCCAAAGCTCGCCACTCCTCTAACTCGTTTAGTTGAAATTTTCTCTTGTGACCACAAAGATGGGGGTCGAAATTGAGTTGCTTTATCGCCCAATATGCTCTGTGCTCAAGTTCCACCAGCAAATGACATGCTTTTCCATAGACCAGTCAGTAGGGCGTTGATCCAGTAGGGGTCTTGAATAGTTCTGTACGCCCAAAGCGCATCCTCGAGCTGGTCTGCCCAATCTTTCCGGTGGTGACTGACAGTCTTCTCCAGGATCCGCTTTAACTCCCTGTTTGACACTTCAACTTGACCACTTGTTTGAGGGTGATAGGTGGTCGATGTTCTGTGAGATACCCCGTATCGTTTAAGGGCTTTTTCGAATTGAGAATTGCAAAAATGTGTTCCCCTGTCACTTATGATTGCCCTGGGAGTTCCAAACCGAGAGAACAATTTTTTTTAAAATTTCACAACCACCCTTGCATCACAAGACAAGCAGGCCTGGGCCTCCACCCACTTGGAGACATAGTCCACTGCGACCAAGATATACTTGTTGCCCTGGGAACTAGGGAACGGACCCATGAAATCTATTTCCCACACATCAAAGACTTCGCAAGCTTGGTTCCAAGTTTGAGGCATTTCATCATGTTTTGATAAATTACCCACTCTCTGACACCGATCACAATGCTGTACCAATGACTGCGCATCTTGCAACATGGTGGGCCAGTAGAACCCTGCATCAAGTGCCTTCTTAGCTGTTCTGGTCCCACAGTAATGGCCCCCAGCAGGACCTGAATGACAATGTAATAGGATATCATGCCCCTCGTCCTTTGAGACGCACCTTCTCACAATTTGATCGGAGCAAATCCTGAATAGGAATGGATCCTCCCAAGTATAATGTTTCAGATCGGTGAAAATTTTTTTTCGTTGTTGAGATGTGAGCCACTTTGGGAAGGTTCTTGCCACCAAATAGTTCGCAAAGTCAGCGAACCACGGAGTCTCATCCTGCTCAATCACACTTATGCTGTAGAGCTGCTTCCCAGGGAATGTGTCATTTATTTCTCCTTTTTGCAAGACACCCTCATATGGGTTCTCAAGGCGCGAGAGGTGATCAGCTGCTAAGTTCTCTGCCCCTTTTTTATCTCTTATCTCCAAATTGAATTCTTGTAACAGTAGAACCCAACGGATTAGACGAGGCTTGGCGTCAGGCTTACTCAACAGGTACTTCAATGCCGAATGATCAATATACACAATCACCTTGGATAGCACTAAATATGACCGGAATTTGTCAAATGCGAAAACGACCGCGAGCATTTCCTTCTCAGTGGTGGTGTAATTTTCCTGAGCATTATTCAAAGTTTTGCTTGCATAATAAACAGGATGGAAATGGTTATCTCGTCGCTGCCCAAGTACGGCCCCCACTGCGAAGTCACTTGCATCACACATTAACTCAAACGGCAGATTCCAGTCCAGGGAGACCATGATCGGTGCTTCCACAAGCTTCTTCTTCAGGGTGAGGAAGGCATTCATACAATCGTCATTGAACTCAAAAGGGGCATCCTTCTCAAGCAGTTTGTAAGCGGTCGAGCAATTGATGAAAAGTCTTTCACAAACCTTAGATAAAACCCAGCGTGCCCTAAAAAACTTCTGATTGCTTTAACTGAAGTGGGAGGAGGAAGTTTTTCGATGGTTGCAACTTTTGCTTTATCCACCTCAATCCCTTTTTGTGAGATTTTATGCCCGAGCATTATGCCTTCCTTGACCATAAAGTGACATTTTTCCCAATTGAGCACCAAATTAGTTTCTTCGCATCTGTCCAAAACTTGTTCCAGATTTCTAAGGCATAGCTCGAATGAGTCACCAAAGAACGAGAAATCATCCATAAACACTTCCATGATATCCTCCACCATATCTTTGAAAATTGCCATCATGCATCTCTGAAATGTCGCCGGTGCATTGCATAACCCGAAAGGCATACGACGGTATGCGAATGTGCCATAAGGACAAGTGAAGGTTGTTTTCTCCTGATCTTCTGGGGCAATGGGAATCTGAAAATACCCGGAGAGACAATCCAAGAAACAGTAATAAGAATGTCCCGCTAGTCGCTCAAGCATCTGATCAATGAAGGGTAAGGGAAAGTGATCTTTCCTCGTGGCATCATTGAGTTTCCTGTAGTCAATGCATACCCTCCAACCTGTGACAGTCTTGGTAGGAACAAGTTCATTCTTTTCATTAGCAATAACCGTCATCCCTCCTTTCTTTGGTACCACCTGCACTGGGCTTACCCATGCACTGTCAGAGATGGGATAAATAATGCCTGCATCCAAAAGTTTAATGACTTCGTTCCTTACAACCTCTTTCATGTTAGGGTTGAGTCTCTGTTGGGGAATTGCCCGAGGCCTATGGTTGTCCTCCATGAGGATCTTATGAGTGCAGAAAGATGGACTAATTCGCTTAATATCTGAGATTTTCCATGCAATAGCCGTTTTGTGTCTCTTAAGAACCTCAAGAAGCTGCTCCTTCTGCCTAACAGTGAGATCTGTGGCAATAATGACTGGAAGCTTGGACCCCTTTTCCAAGAAAGCATATTCCAAATGTTCGGGGAGAGGCTTCAACTCTAATTCTAGGGGTTCCTCGATTGATGACTTCTGCTTCCCATAATTCCCGAGATCAAACTGTTCGGCGTCACTGTAGTCCCCCGCACCTGGGACAACAACGCCTAACACTTCTTCCACACATTGAAGCGCATTTTCAATCACACCTGCATTATCCTCTGGCACATGGGGATTTGCCTCTGAATTTCCGGTTCGAGTTTGATCTGACACACCCTCAAGAGGCATCAAAGAATCAACAGGATACTGAACATCTCTTCTTAGCTCACGATTAAAGGATTCAGGTTGGTGGTTTGGTGAGCAGGTTTCTGTTACCGGTCGTTCCCCAATAGATTCCAAAAATTTGCCAAACACAGACTGAGCCCCTTGTTCTTTAACAAATGTAGCGGCCCTGCTATCATCCGTCGTTCTTATCCACTGTTCAGTGTTGGGGCACATCTCATCCAACCAATATGGTGCATTCGAATGAGGGAAAAATGGTTCCTGTGGATAATGATTGTAGACCCAAGTGTTAGTCGAAGCCATGGTTTAAAGAGAGAAACAAAATAAACAAGAATGATAAAAACGAACAAAGAATAAAAATGGTCAAATCAACACGTTATAAGTTTTCCGAATATTCCTCGTGGGTCCCCGGCAACGGTGCCAAAAACTGGGTAACGCGCTTGAATCGCTCACCCGCAAGTGCACGGGGTCGCCAAGTAATACCCCTCGCGCAAACACGAGGGGGTCGTATCCCCAAGGGCCCGAGAAGCTATTCTTACTTCCTTATCACAATGTTGTTTGACCTAATCAATCACTTGGAAGAAGAACTACCAATAACCTACTAAAACAAAGAGCATGCAAATAGCAAGTATAAATACGGAGGGGAAAAATCAAGGTGAGGGAATGGCCACGGATGAGGATTCCCTCGGGGGCTACTAAAGTGCTAAGGATGCCCTAACTAGCATGCACGTGTGTGGTTTGGACCGGGAAACCCTAGATTAGACCAACCCGATGGTCACGGCGTTGGTCCCTAATCCAATACAAGTATTGGAATACGGAATTGCTTCCGCCCAAATCCTTGTACGATTGCAAAGGGTTTAGTGGATTTCCCCAAGCTAGGGTTGAAACACAATCAAGGACAACCCTAACAATTGGAGGGGTACAAATACCCGATGGTCACGGCGTATTCGTACATGTATTCCCTTCCAAGCTTGGTGAGCCTAATACTAAGGCAATGGTCATGCAACCTAGCATTGTCTAGGAATTGACATATAGAGTTCTCATACATATCAAGGCATTCAAGAGCCACAAAACAAGGATCACAAACCAAACCAAGTACATAAACTAGAAAGTAGCATCCAAAATACACAAGTTCACCCCCAAGGTTCACCTACATTCGGTGACCTTGGGGTTTAGTTGCTCATGATCACAAAGTAAGCGAGCAAATACATAAAAACAACCAAAAGCATAATGAAAACACCCTTGAAAAGATCAAGGTCGAATGACGCTTCCAAAAACGCCACCCAAGGAGTGGCTTCCTTTGTCAAACTTCCTCTCAAATGCAAATCGAAGGCGTGGATTCGTCGTCTCGTGCTCTCCCCGTCGTCCTCTCCTCAAGAAATGCCTCCAAAAGCCGGCCTCAAGCTCCCAAAGAAGATGGTGAAGTGTAGCTTTTCTCAAGACCTCCCCCTTCCTCCAAATGAACTCAAAACCCTTAAAAATCTTTTCCAGTGGGTTATGCGGCCCCCTATGCGGCCCCGCATGCGGGGAGAGAAAATTCCAGAGAAAATCCCGAAATCGCGTAAGTTGCTACAGTGCCGCTACATTGAACTGCTACAGTACCATATGCGACCTCTGCAGTGCCCGCATGACAGCCCGCATGAACCTCCAGACTTAGCCATTTCGCCAAAGGGTTCGTGCTACAGTAGTCGCTACAGTACCCCCCCCCCCCCCCCCCCCCCGCGCTAAGAAAATATTGTTTTCGTCGCCGATTTCTTCTCAAATTCTATCAACGAGCTCGAAGGGGTCACATCAGTACCTATAACACGAAAGAAACTAATTCAGACCAAAAACGGGCGTCAACTCATAGAAAAATATGTAATACATACACCCGAATACATGGAAAATACGTATGTTTAGGCGTTTATCACCTACTCGCAATGTGATCTCCCCACCGTCCATGTCAATCAAGTCCTTAGAAGTGCGCAAGAACGGCCTTCCAAGGATCAACGGAACCTCGACAACGTCATCAACATCTAACACCACGAAATTAACAGGAAATATGTATTTGTCGACTTTCATCAACACGTTTTCCATAATTCCTCTCGGATGGCTCACCGATCGATCTGCTAGTTGAAGCATCATCCGAGTGGGTCTAGGCTCACCCAAGCCTAGCTTTTGGAAGAACATATAGGGCATGACATTGTGCTTGCCCCCGAGTCGGCCAATGCCATCTCTTCACCCAAGTTGCCAATGTTACATGGTATTATGAAACTTCCGGGATCTTTTCTCTTGCTCAGCATGTTCTTTTGCAATACGGCCGAGCAATTGGCATCAAGGATCACAGATGCACTCTCCTCCAATTTCCTCTTATTGGTTAAGAGGTCCTTCAAGAAATTCGCGTACTTGGGCATTTGGGCCAATGCTTCCGCGAATGGTATGTTGATGTGCAACTGCTTAAAAATTCCCAGGAATTTCTTGTATTGTTCGTTCTCTTGGTCATTCTTCAATCGTGAAGGATAGGGAATCCTCGGCTTGTAGGGTGGTGTTACTACCTCTTTTTCTTTTGTCATTCCTTCCTCTATCTCCAAGACCTCGGGTGTCTCTTGTGTCTTCTCTAGAGGGGGATTTCTCTCGACCTCTTTTCCACTCCTCAAGGTAATTGGCTTCAATTGTTCCCTCCGATTGGTCTCTGTATTACTAGGCAAACTACCTTGAGGTCTTTCTGTCAATGTCTTCACAATTTGCCCCATTTGATTCTCCAAATTATGTAAGGAGGCGGTGTGGTTGCGAAGTGTAGCTTCCACTGATTGGAATCTAGCATCCGATGAAGCAATAAACCTCGTGAACGCTCTCTCAAGATCGGGCATCTTTCCCTCTAGCCAGGTCACTCGGCCTTATAGGTTCGGTGCTTGTTGTCCTTGAAATCCCAGTGGTGTGTTGTTCTTTTGTTGTGACTGCCCTTGGTCGCTCCAGGAAAAATTTGGGTCGTTCTTCCACCCCTGGGTTGTAAGTGCCACTATACGGGTTGCCTTGGCCTTGTCCTCTATACGCATTGCCCACAAAATCAGCCTGCTCCACCGTACTAGTGCCTCCAATAGCAATTGGACAATCACTCGAAGTGTGACCTCCCCCACAACTGTTACAAATAGTAATGGCCGCAACTCTTGGTGAACTTAGAACATCTAACTTCTTACTCAGTTCTTCCACCTGTGCCTCCAAAGATGTAACTGCGTCAACCTCATGAATTCCGGCCACCTTCTTTCGGTCCCTTGTGTTCCATTGATAGCTGTTCATAGCCATTGATGACTTCAACCGCAAGCGCACGGGTCGCCAAGTAATACCCCTCACGCACGCGCGAGGGGGTCGTATTCCCAAGGGCCAAGGAACTACTATTACTTCCCCTTCATCTATTTCCTAACCTAACAATTTTGTGATAAAAGAAAGATAAGAAGAATAACAAAGAGAAAACTATAAACAAGTGGACTAAGGCTCACCACAATAGCATTCTAAGGAAGCAAGTAACAATGAAAGTTCGAGGTCCCCGGGCGAGGATCCCCTCGGGACTACTAAAGCTAGAAGAATACTCAAATTACACAGGCAAAGGTGGTTAGGCCAAGAGACGTCCAAAGGTAGGTCACCCCGATGGTCACGGTGATAACTCCTAATCCGGTATAAGTATTGGAATACGGAATCACTTCCGCCCAAATCCTCACACGATTGCAATGGGCCTAGGGAAATCCCTAATTAAGGTCAAACACACATCTAGGCTCAACCCTAATGGTTGGAGGGGTGCAAATACCCGATGGTCACGGCGTATTCGTACATGTATCCCTTCCAAACTTGGTGTGTCTAATACTAAGGTGATGGTCACGCAACCTAGTATAACCTAGAAATCGATACACAGAGTTTTCATGCATACCAATACATCAAAGTGCACCAAGCTTGAACCATAAACCACACAAATACCATACATGTAAATCAAGTATTCATACAAGCAAGTTCATCCCAAGGTTCACCGGATACCCTGCGACCTTGGGAGTCTAGTTCAACATAAATAAGGAAGAAGTCTCAAAATATAATGCAAGAATGATCAAAACCAAAGAAAACCCCCTTAATGTTGACTAGATGAAGATGGTGATGGGAACTCGCGGATCGATGCCGACGAACTCCTAGATGATCTCCCTTGCGTGTGATCTTCTTCTCCCTTTGATTTGCTCCTCTAAAGTGCCTCCTCCAGCCCCTTGAAGCCCTTCAAACCCTAGATGGTGGTGGAGGAGAATGGTGGCCAAAAGACAAGAGAAATGATGCCCTAAAAGTCCTTAAAAACCCATTCCAGCGAGCTATGCGGCGTCCCATGCGGCCCCGCATGCGGGGAGAGAAAGTCATCGAGAAATCCCGAAAGTCGCGTAAATGCTACAGTAAAACTGCTACAGCCCCGTATGCGACCTCAACAGCACCCGCATGGTAACTTTCGAACTTTCGTGCTACAGCGATTGCTACAGTGACTGCTACAGTACCCCCAGGCTCAGGAACAGTGTTTTCGATACCGATTTCTTCTAAAATTCTGTCAACGAGCTCAAAGGGGTCTCATTGGTACCTGTAACATGAAAGAAACAAATTCAGACCAAAAACGGGCGTCAACTCATAACAAAATACACAATACATACGCCCGAATATATATAAAATACGTACATTTAGACGTTTATCAGTCATCTCTTCAATAAGGTGTCGAGCTTCACCATGAGTCTTGCTTCCTAGAGTTCCTCCTGCCGCGGCATCTAGAAGTTTCTTGGTACTTTGATTCAACCCGTTGTAGAAGGTATGAATGATCATCCTGTCAGGGAATCCATGTTGTGGGCATTTTCGAAGGAGCTCCTTGAACCTATCCCATGTCTTGAATAAAGACTCCAATTCCATTTGCACGAAGGATGATATCTCATTCTGGAGCCTTGCGGATTTTCCTAGCGGAAAGTATCTAGCCAAGAACGCCTCGGTCATCTCCTCCCACGTAGTGATGGATGCTCTCAGTAATGAATAAAGCCAATGTCTTGCTTTTCCCTTCAATGAAAATGGGAAGGCTCTCAAATGAATTGCGTCGTCCGTTACTCCATTAATCTTCAACATGTCACACACTTCGAGGAAATTCTCTATATGACTGTTGGGATCTTCATTGGCCAACCCATTAAATTGTGCAGACTATTGTAACAACTGAATGAACGACGGCTTCAATTCAAAATTCATTGCCGTAATTGGGGGCCTCACAATGCTCGATTGTGTCCCCATGACTGCGAGTCTAGCAAAATCGGACAATGTTCGTTGTTGTTCATTCTGTTCTGCCATTGTTTCTGACCTTTCTGTCTCACTATCGGCTTGATTTGAAGCTTCTTACACAGGTTCCTTCCCTTTGCAATGTGTTCTTCTTCCAATGTCTGGGTCTCTTTCAACAAGAATCGAAGGGTTCCCTTCGGTCATAAGCTGTAGCCGAAAACAAGAGAAAGAAAACAAATAAGAACGATGATAGATATAAGATGTGTGAAATAGAAAATGAAGTAAAATAGCTAAAATAGCGAAAACAAATATCTAAAATATGCCTCTTCACTGGCAATGGTGTCAAAAACTTTGACAGGGGCCGAAAGTGCACGGGTTATCGAAGTAATAAATACCCTGGTGAGGGATAGTCGAATCCACAGGGAATAGGTTTAGACACAAGCTTTTGCTATTTAATTAAGTGATGTCCGAGAGTGAAAATTGGTTTAGTGTGTGTGTGTGTGCAAGAGTAATGGAAAATAAGAATAAAGTAAAAGAAGTATGGAAGATGGAAGAATGCAAACAAAGGTAATAAGAGGCTACAGTGTTGCCGCAGTAACTCGCCGAAACGCTCCCAAATCTGTTGTTTTTCATCGAGGCCATTGATTTGGGCACACAATCAATGGTAGATTGTGCCGATTGCTTCAAGTCTCCTTCTTGGTGAAGTTCTCCTAAACTACACGAGTTAGACTTGTTGTGAATGTGACTGCCTTTGTGCACCTCCAAAGGAGGTGGCACACACTCCTTCTTGGTCCGAAAACTTCCCAACAACGGCGAATACGATCGAACTTCGTTCTTCTTCTCCAAATTAGCTCCACTAACCTACAATGCATAAGAATACATAAATGAACACCATTTAGTGATAAAATCTGATAAAAGATATGCTCAATGTAAGATAATAACGCTTCGTGGTACTATGACACAAGCACTTATCAAATTTCCACACGCCCATGTGAAGTTGCTGTTTAGCTGATTTTCGACATACAGTGAACAGTATCTTGCTACAATACTCGTGCTGCCGATTGCTTCAAATCTCCCTATTGGTCGAGTTCTCCTATGCTAACACGAGCTAGACTTATTGTAAATGTGACTACCTTTGTGCCCCTCCAGAAGAGGTTGGCACACACTCATAAGTCTATGCTCATGCCTTGTTCCATTCTTGGTCCGAAAACTCCCCAACAAAGGCGAGCATGATCTAACTTTGTTTCTTTTCTCCAATTTATCTTCACAACCCTACAATGCACAAAAGCACACAAATACAGACTTTTTTAGTGATAAAATCTGAGGGAATTAATGCTCATTGTAAGATAATAACACTTCGCATGACTATAACATGAGCACTTATCAGAGTTCTTGGACCAAGTAAGGATCAAGGCACGGGTTCTAAACTTGTGAGTGTGTGCCAACCTCCATTGTGCTCAAATAGTTCTATGATTTGGAGTGCACAAAAGCAGTCACATTCATAAAGTCTAGCCCATGTAACATTAAAGAACTTCATCAATAAGGAGAAAATTAGCAAATGACATGATCTACCATTGGTTGTGTGCCCAAGTCAACAACCTCAATGAGGAACATGAAGCCGGGAATAATTTGGGCTCGAGTATTGTAGCAGTTACTACAGTAAATCACTGTAGCGGATCACTGTAGCTAATTATTGTAGCAGTTACCATTGGCTGTGTGTCCAATTCAACGGCGTCAATGAAGAACGATGAATTCGGGAGCATTTTGGCGAAGTATTGTAGGAGTTACTGTAGCTAATTACTGTTCACGGTCTGCCGAAAATCAGTAACACAGAATTTCCACATGGCCGTGTGGAATTAACACACGGGCGTGTGGAAATTCTGCAGGCCCGTGTGGAAAATCCACAGGGCCGTGTGGAACTGCGATTTCAACCCGATTTCAGCCTATAAATAGACCGTTTTCAGATCTATTTAGGGACCCCCCTTTCTATCTCTTGCCTATCTTCTGCGGTGGCTTTTGGCTAGGGTTTAGAGAGGTTCTTGGTGGTCTTTGGAGGTGATTATACGGCATCAGAATCGACATGCATTGGAAGAAAGCTATTGGGGAAGCTTTCATCGGCATCGATTAGGCGAAGTGTGCCCTAGGCTTGACAAGGGATTTGTTGGAGAAGACGTGTGGCTCCAAAAGATCATCAATACGATCTACAAGGGGGTTTTCTTTATGGTTTTCATGCATATGTTCTTAAACTCTTTATTGACTTTGTATTGATCAATAGAGAGCTAAACCCTAGTGGGTATTTGGACTTGTAAACCCTAGGATGTGTGTGTTTCTATAACTTTTATTATGCTTTATTAATTTGATGTTTTCTTATTGAGTTCCAATCTTGCATGCCGATTGTATGAGATTTACCCTTAGCCGTGACACTAGGGTTGAGAATCTATTAGGTTATCCTTTGAGGGTGTGACAACCTCTATGGGATTAGACTACACAAGGTTGGAGAGGATTGAGAGGGTGAGTAGAGAGGTAGCGGAACGTCCCCTTTCACCTCAGGTGTGAATTTCCCTACCTCCGTATCCCAAGAATTAATCACGATCGAAGTAGAATGAAGAACTAGGAGATATACTCCCTTGCGAAGGGTTGAGTGAATCATAGGACCGGGGCTTAACTTAGATTAGGGTTCTTCCACCTGCACCAATGGGTTAGAACGATAATTAGGGATAGGGTCTTTCACTTGGAATCCCTAGAACTCCATGCAATTTCACACGGTGCTAGGCATTAGTATAATGTACTCTCCTGGGGCTTAGGTGACAAGTCATGGAGAGTCAAAGGTCGTAGAGAAATCTAGAGCCGGGTATAGTGTGGGATTAGTCACGGTTGACCTTAGGTTTGGGATTGTGTGCTTAAGGATTTCCACGACTCATTAGACATCAATTGGAGGGTATAATACTAATCTTGTACTAGAAGCTTTAGTCCTAGGGGGAGTTTTGTCTAGGTACCCCATCTTTATATCGATTATATCTCCTACGTTTATTGCGCTTTTTGCACTCTTTTACTTTCTTTTATATATATATATATATATATACATATTGATTTCTCTTACCATCAATTCCATTTATAGCTAAAATAGTGATAACGCTTGTTTTTGAACACTATTCCTTTTGGATACGACTACCCACTCACCAGGGTATTTTATTACTTCGACAACCCGTGCACTTTCGGGCCCCTGTCAAAGTTTTTGGCGCCGTTGCCGGGGAATAGGCGTTTTAGCGTCATTTGTACTTTGCTATTTTAGCTATTCATCATTCATTATATTTCACCTTTTCTTATTCTTCCGTCATTCTTATTTGTTTTTTTTGTTTTGTCTTACTTTTTTTTTTGCAAGGAACCTAAATGGAGATTGATTCAATCATTCAGCTATATTCTCAAGTTGAAGCTCTCAGTACAAAGCTTGATATAATTATTGTTTCACAACAACAGAGCTATCTAGGCTACAACACACACCATCCAAACGAGAGGACCTACCAAAATATTTTATGGAATAACGATGGACAATATTGGGAAGCACCTCAAGATCAGTTTCAAAAGGATGAGATACTCGAAGAGGATGCACCTCAGTTGAAAAAAGTGCTAGATAACTTTAATAAAGCATCCGATGCCTCTTGCCAAAGTATGGAAGCCACACGAAAATGTCATGAAGCCTCCTATAACAACCTTGAGCATCAATTAGGATGGATACTTGATACACTCTCTAAGGAACATGAAGTGTTTGAGCAAGCAACGCAAGATCCATGTAGAGATGATGTGGCAGTGAACGATAATGAAGAAATGAGGCAGACCGAGTACGTTGCTGTAGAAATTGAAGAGAAAGAAGAAGAACATCATGTTGATAATTTGGATTGCTTGAAAGAACAGTGTGCTTGTGAGCAAGAAAATTTTCAAGGGGATTTGCTAGTGTCATGTTCCTTCCAAGCTGAAAATACACAAGATGAAGCAACCCATAGGGTAATGGAACAACCACCGTTCTTTGGGATTGATCAACTCACAAAAAGCAAGAAAGAGATATTGGGTTTGGGAAAAGATGTGGGAAGGATATTTAAACCATCCAATGACCCACCTATGCTAATCTTGGACAATTCCCAACCTAAATTGTTTCCTTGGAGGCCAAAAGTAAGATGGTTGGACTCGCCAACAAATACTCCACCCCGCCAAGTAGATCTTTGGTTTAAAGGAAGTAGCTATGCAATTTCTTGTCGGGAGGAACATACTCTTTTCAAGCCGCCATAAGGTAAGAAAGAGGTAAGTCAAGCTTAATGACGTTAAACAAGCGCTTCTTGGGAGGCTACCCAAGTTTTTATTGCTTTTCTAGGCCTTAGTTTAGTTTTTAGCATGAATAATTGCCTACTTTCGGTGTTGTGATTTTATTAGGCGTGTGCTATGATTTCTCATTGATTATTGGTGTTTTAGTGTGCCTAATTGTGATTGTCGAAGTTTTGGGTCATTTGAGCATGTTTTTCATGGATCTCTGGTCCTGTTTTTATCTTTCATACAGGCTCTAAGTGTTATGAATGTGTCTATGAAATTTTCTGCAGAGCCTGTGATTTTTTCTAAGTCATTTAGAGAAAACACACGACCGTGTGGAATTTCCACACGGCAGTGTGACTCGTCTCAGAGCTCATCCCGATTGTCACAGGGGCCGTGTAGCTGTCCCTGTGAGCGACCTAGTGAAAGACACACGGCCGTGTGAAATTCTGCAGAACTTCAACTCTCATTCCAAAGAGTCCATAGGGGCGTGTGGATGCCCATGTGAGTGCCCATGTGTTATGGCACACGGCTGTGTGGGATATCTACACGGCTGTGTGAAACTCTGCAGAGACATCCTTCCATCCCGAGAAAACACAGGGGCGTGTAGCCGCCCCTGTGAGAGGTCCTATGAAAAGTACACGTCATGTGGATTTCTCATACGCCCGTGTGGCATACTTAGAGTTTTTCGGAATATCCAGAGAGGCCACAGGGGTGTGTGGGTGCCCCTGTGGGCGGCCTTGATTTGGCCAGGTTGGGCAAACGGCCGTGTGGATGTACAGAACACGATAGGCTGTATTTATTTTTAAAATCTTTTTTCACCTTTTCAAATCTAAATGCCTCAACTTCTTAAGGGATGTTTCCTCTCATCTTCCCAACCCTCTCTTCGTCTATTTAAGGAGTTTTTAAGTTGTTTTCCTGCCATATTCGAAGTTTTTGATTTTCATTTCGTCGGTGAGGATCTTTTCTCCTTTTCTTCGTCAATCTTTTATTTTTCAGCACCAGATCCACCAGTATTAGCATTGACAGCAGCACTGGAGATCGAAGAATGGATGACACCATTGTTTGAGGCATCTTTATCTTTATGTTTCTTTAGAATTTATTAGATTTTTGTTGAGCTTCACTGAACCCCCTTGTGTATGCATGCAGATGGTCTTGGATGTAAGGAATTTTTAACATTGTATCCTATCATGCTCTAGTTTTACTTGAAATTTTAGGGAATTTTTGCTGGATTACCTTTTATTGCACTACTCACTCTTGAAATCTTTTGGAAACTCGAACTCAAAGTTTTAAGGACTAGTTTAGTACTACTTTAATAAGTTTTGAAGTTCTATGCAGCAAAAAAAAAAGTGAACTTGTGAATATTATTTTAGCGTTTATCGTTGCATTTGGGGCGGAAAGAGCTACCTCCTATGAAGTATGTAGCTACTCTCATAAGTCGGATACAAGTTATGCCCTAATGGGAGAAAGAGCTATCTCATGGGAAGCGTGAAAGCTACCACTCCAGTAGAAAGAGCTACCTCCTCAAAAGTGTGAAAGCCACCTTTAGCGGCCGCCTAGGAAAGGGCTACCTTAGAGGTTAAGTGAAGCTACTACTTCCTTATTTTGTGTATATAAATAAGTCCTTGTAACAAGAGTTTGAGGAGTACATGTTGGTTCTTTTGAGTGAATTCGCACACACTAATACATTTTTGAGTTATTATCTTTTTTAATTCGAGTTTTTAGCTAGAGCAATGGTAACCTTATGCAATGTTTTGATTTTCCCTTACTTGTAGAATACTTCTTTTGCATACTTTTGGTGAACCTAAGGCCGAGCACTTTCAATTTTTCTTCCCAAGTACTTTCACGTTCTATTTTGCTTGAGGACAAGCAAAAGCTTAAGTTTGGGGGGATTTGATAAGTGCTCATGTTATAGTAATGCGAAGTGTTATTACCTTGCAATGAGCATTGATTTAATAAGATTTTATCACTAAAATGTGTGTATTGTGTTCTTTTGTGCATGTAGGGTTATGGAAACAAATTAAGGAGAAAAGGAGCAAGATAGGTCATGAACATGATTGTTGAGGGAGTTCTTGGACCGGGCATGGAACAAGGCACAAGTTTTGTTCAAAGACATGTGAGTGTGTGCCAAACTCCAATTGGGGATCAGTGAATACATGATTTGCAGGACACAAAAGCAGTCACACTCACATGTTCCGACTTGTGCAACATTATCAAAAGCTTTGTCAATGTGTTTCAAGTGAAGATGCGACGTGATCTACCGTTGATTATGTCTCAAATTCAATGGCCTCAATGAAGAACGATGAATTCGGGAGCATTTTGGTGAAGTATTGTAGCAGTACCATAGCTAATTATTGTAGCAAAAACATTGTATCACATTACTGTTCACTGTCTGCCGAAAATCAGCAAAACAGAATTTCCACACGGCCGTGTGGAATTAACACACGGGCGTGTGGAAATTTTGAAGTCCCGTGTGGAAAATGAACAGGGGCGTGCGGAACTCTGATTTCAGCCCGATTTCAACCAATAAATAGCACGTTTTCATATCTATTTGGGAACCCCCTTTCTATCTTTTGCCTATCTTTTGAGAGGCTTTCGGCTAGGGTTTGGAGAGGTTCTTGGAGGTCTTTGGTGGAGATTATACAGCATCGGTATCGACATCCATTGGAAGAAAGCTATTGGGGAAGCTTTCATCGGCATCGATTCGGCAAGGTGTGCCCTAAGCTTGACAAGGGATTCATTGGAGAAGACGTGCAGCTCCACAAGACAATCGATACGATCTACAAGGGGGTTTTCTTTATAGTTTTCATGCATATGTTCTTAAACTTTTTATTGACTTTGTATTGCTTTATGGAGAGCTAAACCCTAGTGGATATTCGGACTTGTAAACACTAGGATGTTTGTATTTCTATGACTTTTCTTATGCTTTATTAATTTGATGTATGCTTATTGAGTTCCAATCTTGCATGCCGATTGTATAAAATTTTCCCTTAGCCGTGACACTAGGGTTGAGAATCTATTAGGTTATCCTTTGAGGGTGTGACAATGACACACCCCTTGCGTGTGTACCCCACAAGTGCATGGGTTGTCGAAGTAATAAAATACCCTGGTGAGTGGGTAGTGATATCCACAAGGAATAGTATTCAGAAACAAGAGTTATCGCTATTTAGCTATGAAAGAAGTCGATGATGAGAGAAGTATATATATATATATATATATATAAATGTAAAAGAAAGTAAAAGAGTGCAAAAAGGTAAATAAAGGTAGGAAAGGTAATCGATATAAAGATGACGTACCCGGACAAGCTACCCCTAGGACTAATGCTTCAAGTGCAAGACTATGCTATTATACTTTCCTATTAATGTTAATTGAGTCGAGGACATCCTTAAACACACGGTCCCAAACCTAAGGTCAACCGTGACTAATCCCAACACTATGCCCCGGTATTAGGATTCACTACGGGCCTTGACTCTCGTTGACCTGTCATCTAAGCCCCAGGGGAGTCTATCTTCCTAAGCCTAATACTACATGGGATTGTTTTAAGCTCTAGGGATTCTTAGTGATAAAACCTGTTCCTACGTATAGTTCTAACCCTTTGGTCCAGGTGGAAGAACCCTAGTCTAGATTAAGTCCCGAACTACGACGCTTCATCTCGACCGCTAATAAATAAAGGAAAATGGAGGTAGGGAGAAATCACAACGGAGGGGAAAGGGAACGCTTCGCTATCTCACGACTCACCCTCTCAACCCTCTTCAATCTTAACTAGTCTAACTCCATAGGAGTTGTCACACCTCCAAAGGGTAACCTAGATTGCTCTCAACCCTAGTGTCACGGCTAAGGGGAAACAATAGCAAAAGATAATTAAAATTGAAACTCGAATTTATTCATTAATAATGGAAAAGCATAATAGCAATGTCATAGAAACATAATAATCCTAGGGTTTACAAGTCTGAATACCCACTAGGGTTTAGCTCTGTATGGAGCAATACAAAATCAATAAAGAGATTAGGAACGTATGCATAAAAACCATAAAGAAAACCCCTTGTAGATCGTATCGATGGTCTTGTGGAGCTGCGTGTCTTCTCCAATGAATCCCTTGTCAAGCCTAGGGCACACCTCGCCGAATCGATGCTGACGAAAGCTCCCCCAATAGCTTTCTTCCAAAGGATGTCGATGCCGATGCCGTATAATCAGCTCCAAAGGCCTCCAAGAACCTCTCCAAATCCTAGCTAAAAGCCCCCCAAAAGATAGGCAAGATATAGAAGGGGGGTCCCCAAATAGATCTGAAAACGGACTATTTATAGGCTGAAATTGGGCTGAAATCAGAGTTCCACACGCCCCTGTGGACATTCCACACGGCCCTGTAGAAAATCAGAATTTCCACATGCCCGTGTCTTAATTCCACACGGCCGTGTGGAAATTCCATTTCGCTGATTTTCGGCAGAATGTGAACAACGGTAAATTGGACACACAATCAAAGGTGAACAACAGTAACTGCTGTAGTTCTTCATCGAAATGCATCGTTCTTCATCGAGGCCGTTGAATTGGACACACAATCAACGGTAAATCACGTCACATCTTCACTTGAAACATATTGATGAAGCTCTTGATAATGTTGCACAAGTCGGAACATGTGAGTGTGACTGCCTGTGTGTCCTCCAAATCATGTATTCACTCGACCCCAATTGGATTTTGGCACACTCACATGTCTTTGAACACAACTTGTGCCTTGGTCCTTGCACGGTCCAAGAACTACCTTAACAATCGCGTTCATGACCTATTCTTGCTTTTTCTTCTTTAAATCTTCTCCATAACCCTATAATGCACGAAAAAACACAAATACACACTAGTTAGTGATTAAATCTGACAAAATTATAGTAATCAAACAAAAATATCTGGGAAAGGGCAATTGAAACAATACTCCCTGAACTCCAAGTGTTGCGTTTGATGGAGCTATGTTCATTGAGAGTTGAGTCTCAATGGGTTGTAGAGGACACACGATCCCATGACCGTGCCTATGACTAGTACTCAAATTTCTTACATCCAAAACCATCTGCGCATATACACAAGGGGGTTCAGTGAAGTTTAATAAAAGTAAAATAAAACAAAAGAAACATTAAGCTAAAAACGGCTCAAACGTCGGTGTCATCCGCTCTGCGATCTCCGGTGCTGCTATCGGTGCTGATATTGGTGGATTTGGTCCTGAGAAAGTAAAGAAAAGATTGACGAAGAAAAGGAGAAAAGATGCTTACTGATGAAATGGAAATAAAAAACTTGAATATGGCCGGAAAACAACTTAAAAACTCCTTAAGTAGACGAAGAGAGGGTTGGAAAGATGGGAGGAAGCATCCCTTAAGTGTGGAGGCACTTAGAATCGAACAGGAGAAAAAGATTTTAAAAATAAATACAGCCTATCGTGTTCTGTGCATCCACACAGCCGTGTGGAAATTCCACACGGCTGTGTGCCTCCACTGGTAGGGTTCACAGGGGCAGTCACACACCCCCTGTGTTTCCTCTGTTTGCTTTCTAGAACATCCACATGGCCGTGTGCCCAACCTAGCCAACACAAGGCTCGCAACAAGGGTACCCACACGCCCCTGTGGCCTTTCTGGATCTCAAGAAAATCATCTAAGTGTTACACACGGCCGTGTGGAAATTCCACATGGCCGTGTGCCATGCACACGCTCACCCACAAGGGTGCTAGCACGTCCCCTGTGAGCTTCTGGATGAAATTCTTGTTCTGCAGAGCATCCACACGGCCGTGTGGAAATCCCAAACGACCGTGTGCTATTCACATTGGCACTCACAGGAGCACTCACATGGCCCCTGTGACTCTCAGGATGGAGAGTTATAGCTCTACAGAGATCCACACGGTCGTGTGCCCTTCACAAGGTCGTTCATAGGGGCAGGCACACGCCCCTGTGTTTTCACGGGATGAGCTCTGAAAGGTGACACACACCCGTGTGAAAATTCCATATGGCCGTGTGTCTTCTCTGGATGACTTAGAAAAATTTACAGGCTTTGCAAAAAAATTTTAGAAACTTAAATACAACGTTCAGAGCCTGCATATACGATAATAATTCAACCAGAGATCCATGAAAACACACTCAAACGACCCAAAACTTCAACAATCACAATTAGGCACACTAAAACACCAATAATCCATGAGAAAATCACAGCACACGCATAATAAATTGAAAACACCAACACTAGGTAATTATTCATGCTAAAACGAAATCAAGCCTAGAAAAGCAATAAAAACTTGGGTTGCCTCCCAAGAAGCGTTTGTTCAACGTCACTAAGCTTGACATACCTCTTTCTTACTGATGACTTGACCGCAAGCGAACGGGTCGCCAAGTAATACCCTATGAGTGACACAGGGGTCGTATTCCCTGGGGTCCCAAGAGCTGCTATTACTTCCCCCTAGACGGCACTGTCTAGTCTAACAGTTTTATGATAAAAACAAGATAATAAGAATAATAAAGAGAAAACTATGAACAAGTGGACTAAGGCTCACCACTTAAGCATACTAAGGAAGCAAGTAACAATGAAAGTGCGAGGTCCCCGGGCGAGGATCCCCTCAGGACTACTAAAGGTAGAAGGATACTCGAATTACACAGGCAGAGGTGGCTAGGCCAAGAGATGTCCAAAGGTAGGTCACCCCGATGGTCACGGTGATAACCCCTAATCCGATACGGGTATTGGAATACGGTATGTCCACCACTACGCTATTTCTACCGCCCAAATCCCCACATGATTGCAATGGGCCTAGGGAAATCCCTAATTAAGGTCAAACACAACATCTAGGCTCAACCCTAATGGTTGGAGGGGTAGGAAATACCCAATGGTCACGGCATATTCGTACATGTATCCCTTCTAAGCTTGGTGAGTCTAACACGAGGGCAATGGTCATGCAACCTAGTATTACCTAAATATTGATACATAGAGTTGTCATGCATATCAAAGCATTCAAAAACACCAAACTTAAACCACAAACCACACAAATAACATACAAGTAAATCAAGTATTCATACAAGCAAGTTCATCCCAAGGTTCACCGAATGCCCGGTGACCTTGGGAGTCTAGTTCATTATCAACAAAGGAGCAAGAGTAAAAAGATAAGAGATACAAAGCAAATCTCAAACAAATCCCAAGGTTCACCGTGTGCCCCTTCTGAGGGTGTTCACAGGGGCAGGTTCATGCCCTTGTGCCCTCTCTGGTTGAGTTCTGAATGGTGACACACGGCCGTGTGGAAATTCCACACGGTCGTGTGTTTTCTCTGGTTTACTTAGAAAAATTTACAGGCTCTGCAAAAATTTCAGAAACGATTTTAGAACACTTAGAACCTGTGTACAACATAAAAAATACGACCAGAAACTACAGAAAACACACTCAACCGACTCAAACTTCGTCAATTAACGTTAAGGCACACGTAAATAATCGAAAGTCCACATGAAAACTCAGCATATGCACATGAAAATTGGGACACCATTGCTAAGACTTTTATTCAATCCGAACCTAAACTAAGTACTAGAAAACTATAAAATGCTTGGGTTGCCTCCCAAGAAGCGCTTGTTTAACGTCACTTAGCTTGACGTACCTGTCTTACCTTACGGAGGTTCATGAATGGAGTTTGCCCTCTTCCCTACAATTTGAAAACAAGCATTGCATAATCGTTGCAAGGTAGAGGGAGAGTTATCGAGTTTGTTACCACACACGGGTGAAACACCCTTACTCCGTGAATGCTCATCCCCTTTCTTGTTAGGGTTCTTTTTGTGGCGACGTCTCGACCTCTTCAATCTCCGAAGGATTTTCTTCCTAAATTCCTTCTCCTTCTTGATGTCTGTTTCAACTGAACCAAGCGTGAGCACTTCTTCCTCTTCAGTCTCCATGTCTTGGTCCGGCCACCCTTCATATGGATCCAGGTTAAACATATCCTGCATATATTCATCAATGCAATCATCAGTGACATCAAGCATCATCAAAATCAAGAGAATGTCGCATGGCTTCGGCGAGGCGGTAAGTGAGCTTGTCGTCTCCAACCCTAAGTGTGAGCTCTCCACCGTCCATGTCTATCAAAGCTTTGGAAGTGCGCAAGAACGGCCTCCCAAGGATCAGCGGCACCTCGACATCCTCATCTACATCGAGCACTACAAAGTCGACCGGGAAAATGTACTTATCCACTTTCACCAACACATCTTCAACAATACCCCTCGGATGCCTCACCGATCTATCCGCAAGCTGAAGTGTCATCCGAGTAGGTCTAGGCTCGCCCAAGCCTAGCTTTTGGAAGAACGTGTAGGGCATGACATTGATGCTTGCCCCCGAGTCGGCTAGTGCCATCTCCTCACCCATATAACCAATATTGCACGGTATGATAAAACTTCCGGGGTCCTTCCTCTTGCTTGGCATATTCTTCTGTAGCACTGCCGAACAGTTTGCATCGAGGATGACGGATGCACTTTCCTCTAACTTCCTCTTATTGGTTAAGAGGTCTTTTAAGAACTTCGCGTACTTGGGCATTTGGGCTAATGCTTCCGCGAATGGGATGTTGATGTGCAATTGCTTGAAGACACCCAGAAATTTCTTGTATTGCTCATTGTCTTGGTCATTCTTCAATCGTGAAGGATAGGGAATTCTCGGCTTGTAAGGTGGGGTTGCCACCTCTTTCTCCTTTGGTGCTCCATCCTCTACTCCCACAACTTCGGGTGAGTCTTTAGTCTTCTCAAGAGGGAGATGCCCCTCAACCTCCTTACCACTTCTCAAGGTAATTGCCTTTAGTTGTTCTCTTGGGTTGGTCTCCGTATTGCTAGGCAAACTACCTTGAGGTCTCTCCGCCAAAGTCTTCGCAATTTGCCCTACTTGGTTCTCCAAGTTGTGTAGGGAGGCGGTGTGATTGCGAAGAGTAGCTTCCACCGATTGGAACCTTGCATCCGAAGAGGAAACGAACCGTGTGAGGGCTCTCTCTAGGTTAGTCATCTTTCCCTCCAACCCGGTCACTCGGCTTTCTAAATTCGGAGCTTGTTGACTTTGAAATCCCGGTGGTGCACTATTTTTGTTCTGTTGTGACTGTCCTTGATTGCTCCAAGAGAAGTTCGGATGGTTCTTCCATCCCGGATTGTATGTACCACTATACGGGTTGACTTGGCCTTGTCCTCTATACGTGTTTCCAACAAAGTCGGCTTGCTCCACCGCACGAGTACCTCCTATGGCAATAGGACAATCACTTGAAGCATGTCCTCCTCCACAACCGTTACATGTAGTTATGGCCGCAACTCTTGGTGAAGTTAGGGAGTCTAACTTCTTACTCAATGACTCGACTTGTGCCGCCAAGGATGTAACCGCATCAATTTCATGAAGTCCGGCAACCTTCTTTCTATCCCTTGAGTTCCATTGATAGCTATTCATAGCCATCTCTTCTACAAGGTGCCTAGCTTCACCGGGAGTCTTGCTTCCAAGAGTCCCTCCGGCCGCCGCATCTAAGAGTTGCTTTGTACTCGGATTCAACCCGTTGTAAAATGTGTAAATAATCATCCACTCGGGAAATCCATGTTGCGGACATTTGCGAAGGAGCTCTTTGAACCTGTCCCATGTCTCGAATAGAGACTCCAATTCCATCTGAACAAAGGATGATATCTCATTCCGGAGTCTTGCAGATTTTCCCGGTGGAAAGTATCTAGCCAAGAATGCCTCGGCCATTTCCTCCCACGTAGTAATGGAGGCTCTCGGTAATGAGTGCAACCAATGCCTTGCTTTTCCCTTCAATGAAAATGGGAAGGCTCTCAATGGAATTGCATCGTCCGTCACTCCATTTATCTTCAACATGTCACACACTTCCAAGAAATTTTCTATGTGACTATTAGGGTCTTCATCGGCCAACCCATTAAACTGTGCGGACTGTTGCAACATCTGAATGAACGACGGCTTCAATTCGAAATTCAATGCTGTAATTGGGGGCCTCACGATGCTTGATTGGGTCCCCATAACTGCGGGTCTAGCAAAATCGGACAACGTTCGCTGCTGCTCGTTCTGTTCTGCCATTGTCTCTGACCCTTCTGTCTCAATATCGGCTTGATTTGATGCTTCTTGTGCAGGTTCTTTCCCTTTACGATGTGTTCTTCTTCCAATGTCTGGGTCTCCTTCAACAAGTATTGAAGGGTTCCCACGGGTCATAACCTGGAGCCAAAAACAAAGAAGAGAAAAATAAGAACAATGATAGGTAAAGAAAATATGAAATAGAATGCGAAGTGAATAGCTAAAATAGTGAAAAACAAATATCTAAAACGCCTATTCCCCGGCAACGGCGCCAAAAACTTGACACGACCCCTTGCGTGTATCCCGCAAGTGCACGGGTTTGTCGAAGTAATAAATTTACCTTGGTGAGAAGGTAGTCGAATCCACAGGGAATAGGGAGATAGAATATAAGGTTTCACTAATTAAGGTATGCGAAATACGGAGATCGATAATAAGATTGATGAGTGAAAATAATGCAAAGCAATAAACTAATAGAGAGATGGAAGAAAGAAGTGCAAGTAGGAAAATCGAGAAGGACTAACAATGAATAAAAGGGGGGGTATCCGGACAAGCTACCTCTAGGGTCTATGTTTCAAGTGCAAGACTATGATATTATACTCTCCTATTGATGTCAATTGAGTCGAGGATATCCTAAGACTCACGGTCCCAAACCTAAGGACAACCGTGACTAACTCCAACACTATGCTCCGGTGTTAGGATTCACAACACCCTTCACTCTGTCACCTAAATGACTAAGCCCCAGGGGAGTCCATCTGCCTAAACCTCACACTATGTGGAGTTGAATTATGCTCTAGGGATTTCTAGTGATTAAACCTGTTCCTATACGTAATTCTAACCCTTTGGTCCAGGTGGAAGAACTCTAGTCTAGATTGAGCCCCAGCAAATAGGATTCACTACAACCCTCCACTCTATTACTTGCGTAACTAAGCCCTAGGGGAGTTTATCTAGCTATTGCTTCACTCTATTTCGACCGCTATTAAATCAAGGAATCGGAGGTAGGGAGAAATCACATCGAAGGGGAAAGGGGTACATTGCTACCTCACAACTCTCCCTCTCAACCCTCTTTAATCTTGAGTAGTCTAATCCTATAGGAGTTGTCACACCTCCAAAGGAAAGCCTAGATTGCTCTCAACCCTAATGTCACGTTTAAGGGAAAACAATATGAAAGGATAATCAAGATTAAAAACTCAATTTTATTCATCAACGATGGAAAGCATAATAATCAATGTCAAAGAAACATAAGAAACCCTAAAGTTTACAAGTCCGCATACCCCACGAGGGGTTTAGCTCCTCATAGAGCTATACATGTTCATCAATGTGAGAAATAAAGCATAAAACATAGACATCAATGAAAAACCCCCTCGAATTGGTGTGGCCGTGGTCTTGTGCAAACGTCGAACCTCGAAATCGATGCCGATGACGCGCTGGAACCTCCACGAAATCCTCTCCGAAACCCTAGCCGCACTCCAGAAAGTTGGGGAAAAGATAGGTCGAAAGATGCCTCAAAAGGTTGCAAAAATCCCCTTTTATATTGTTGAATCGCGGCTTTAAAATTAGACTTATCGGGGGCTTCACACGGCCGTGTGGGATTTCCACACGCCCGTGTGAAGCTTCTGTCTCGGCTGAAAAATTAATTTCACACGGCCGTGTGGAATTTCCACACGCCCGTGTGTCTTCACTGGATGGCTGAAATTGCACAAACACACGGCCGTGTGGAATTTCCACACGCCCGTGTGACTTCTCTGTCTGGCTGGAAACTGGTTCACACGGTCGTGTGGAATTTCCACACGCCCGTGTGACTTCTCTGGAACTCTAATCTTCAGCTGAACAGGATTGTAACTTGCCGAAACACCTCCCGGGTTCATTGTTCTTCATCGAGGCCATTACTTGGGCACACAAGCAACGGTAGGTCGCGCCGATTGCTTCAAGTCTTCTTCTTTCGCGAAATTCTCCTAAGTAACACGGATTGGACTTGTTGTGAATGTGACTGCCTTTGTGCCCCTCCAAAGGAGGTTGGCACACATCCACAAGTCCAAATACGTGCTTCGTTCCTTGCTTGGTCCGAGAACATCCCAACATTGGCGAACGCGACCTAATTTCATTCTTCTTCTCCAATTAGGCTCCACAATACCTTCAATGCACAAGAGAACACAAATGTACACTTTTAATGATAAAACCTGATAAAAGGTATGCTTAATGTAAGATAATAGCGCTTCGCGATACTATAACACAAGCACTTATCACTACCCCTAGGACTAATGCTTCTAGTGCAAGACTATGCTATTATACTTTCCTATTGATGTTAATTGAGTCGAGGACATCCTTAAACACACGGTCCCAAACCTAAGGTCAACCGTAACTAATCCCAACACTATGCCCCGGCATTAGGATTCACTACGAGCCTTGACTCTCGTTGACCTGTCAACTAAGTCCCAGGGGAGTCTATCTTCCTAAGCCTAACACTACGTGGGATTGTTTTAAGCTCTAGGGATTCCTAGTGATAAAACCTATTCCTACGTATAGTTCTAAATCTTTGGTCCAGGTGGAAGACCCCTAGTCTATATTAAGCCCCGAACTATGACGCTTCATCTCGACCGCTAATAAATCAAGGAAAACGGAGGTAGGGAGAAATCACACTGAAGGGGAAAGGGGACACTTCGCTACCTCACGAATCACCCTCTCAACCCTCTTCGATCTTACGTAGTCTAACCCCATAGGAGTTGTCACACCTCCAAAGGGTAACCTAGATTGCTCTCACCCCTACTGTCACGGCTAAGGGGAAACAATAGCAAAAGATAATTAAAATTGAAAATCAAATTTATTCATCAATAATGGAAAAGCATAATAGCAATGTGATAGAAACATAATAATCCTAGGGTTTACAAGTCCGAATACCCACTAGGATTTAACTTTCCATGGAGCAATACAAAATCAATAAAAAGATTAAGAACATATGCATAAAAACCATAAAGAAAACCCCCTTGTAGATCGTATCGATGGTCTTGTGGAGCCGCGTGTCTTCTCCAACGAATCCCTTGTCAAGCCTAAGATACACCTCACCGAATCGATGCCAAAGAAAGCTCTCCCAACAGCTTTCTTCCAAAAGATGTCAATGCCGATGCCGTATAATCACCTCCAAAGACCTCCAAGAACCTCTCCAAACCCTAGCCGAAAGACCCCCAAAAGATAGGCAAGAGATAGAAGTGGGGGTCCCCAAATAGTTCTGAAAACGGGCTATTTATAGTCTGAAATCGGGCTGAAATCGGAGTTCCACACGGCCTGTGGAAAATCAGAATTTCCACACGCCCGTGTCTTAATTCCACACGGCGGTGTGGAAATTCTGGTTTGCTGGTTTTCGGCAGACTGTGAACAGCAACTTGCTACATTGTTTTCGCTACAGCGATCGTCTACAGTACTGCTACAGTACTTCACCGAAATGCTCCTGAATTCATCGTTCTTCATCGAGGCCGTTGAATTGGACACACAATCAACGGTAAATCACGTCGCATCTTCACTTGAAACACATTGACGAAGCTCTTGATAATGTTGCACAAGTTGGAACATGTGAGTGTGTCTGCCTATATGTCCTCCAAATCACGTATTCACTCGACCCCAATTGGAGTTTGGCACACACTCACATGTCTTTGAACACAACTTGTGCCTTGTTCCTTGCCTGGTCAAAGAACTCCCTCAACAATCGTGTTCATGACCTATTCTTGCTTCTTCTTCTTTAAATCTTCTCCACAACCCTACAATGCACGAAAGAACACAAATACACACTAATTAGTGATTAAATCTGAGAAAATTAATGCTTAATGTAAGACAATAATACTTCATATTACTATAACACAAGCACTTATCAGACAACCTCTATTCGATTAGACTACACAAGGTTGGAGAGGGTTGACAGGGTGAGTCGAGAGGTAGCGGAACGTCCCCTTTCCCCTCAGGTGTGAATTTCCCTACCTCCGTATCCCAAGAGTTAATCGCGATCGAACTAGAGTGAAGTACTAGGAGATAAGCTCCCTTGTGAAGGGTTGAGTGAATCCTAGGACTGAGGCTTAATTTAGATTAGGGTCCTTCCACCTAGACCAAAGGGTTAGATCTATAATTAGGGATAGGGTCTTTCACTTGGAATACCTAGAACTCCATGAAATTTCACACGGTACTAGGCATTAGTATGATATACTCCCCTGGTGCTTAGGTGATAGGTCATCGAGAGTCAAGGGTCGTAGAGAAGTCTAGAGCTGGGTATAGTGTGGGATTAGTCACGGTTGACCTTAGGTTTAGGACCGTGTGCTTAAGGATTTCCATGGCTCATTAGACATCAATTAGAGGGTATAATACCAGTCTTGCACTAGAAGCATTAGTCCTAGGGGGAGCTTTGTTCGGGTACCCCATCTTTATATCGATTACCTCTCCTACCTTAATTGCCCTTTTTGCACCCTTTTACTTTCTTTTATATATATATATACATATTGATTTCTCTTACCATCAATTCCATTTATAGCTAAAATAGTGATAACACTTGTTTCTGAACACTATTCCCTGTGGATACGACTACCCACTCACTAGGGTATTTTATTACTTCGACAACCCGTGCACTTTCGGGTCCCTGTCAGTGGCACAGAGGCAGTCACACTAAAAAAGTCTAGGCCGTGTAACATTGAAGAACTTCATCAATAAGGACAAAAGTAGAAATGGCATGCTCTACCATTGTTTGTGTGCCAAAATGTAACAACTTGCTGTAGCAAACCACTGTAGCAGTTTACTGTTCTCTGCGCATCTGAGATCAATTTCCAAAAAATCCCACTAGCGTGTGGAAATTCTACACGGCTGTGTTCATGTCCAATTTCAGACCTTTATATACCGCGACTCAGATTTATTTTAGAGACTTTTGACAAATTTTTCGCCCAACTTCAGGAGAGCTCGCTACTAGGGTTTGGAGTGGATTTTGTGGGGCTTTGGAGCAATTCTACACCATTGACATCGACGTCTTTTGAAAGATAGCTATTAGGAAAGTTTTCGTCTGCAACGGTTCGGCGAGGCATTCCTTGGCTTGATAAGGGACTTGGTAAAGAAGGCGGAGCGGCTTCACAAGACCATCGGCACGCATCACAAGGGGGTTTTCTTCATGTTTGCTATGCTTGTTCATACATATACTTTAATGATTTTGTATAGCTCCATGGATAGCTAAACCCCTAGTTGATATTCGGACTTATAAACCCTAGGATGAAATTTTTTATATGACTTCTATTATTGTTTCTTAATTGATGCTTTTAATTGAGTTCCAATCTTGTATGATAATTGCATTGATTTTCCCTTAGCCGTGACAGTTTGGTTGAGAGTCATCTATGTTATCCTTGGAAGGTATGACAACTTCTATAGGATTAGACTACATGACATTGGAGAGGGTTGAGAGGATGAGTCAAGAGGTAGCGAAACGTCCCCTTTCACCTTCGGCGTGATTTTCCCTACCTCCATTTTCTAAGAGTTCTTTGTGATCAAAATAGAGCGAAGCGCTAAAAGATGAACTCCCTTGGGGCTTTGATTTGCTAGCGAAAGTGTGAAGGGTTGTAGTGAATCTTAGTGCTGGGGCTTAATTTAGACTAGGGTTCTTTCACCTAGACCAAAGGATTAGAACTATACTTAGGAACAGGGTTTATCACTTGGAATTCCTAGAACCCCAAGCAGTTCCACGTAGTGTGAGGCTATAGTAGATGGATTCCCCTGGGGCTTAGTTGAGGGATCAACAGAGTGAAGGGTTCTAGTAAATCGTAGTGCTGTGGCATAGTGTTGGATCTAGTCACAGTTGACCTTAAGTTTGGGACCGTATGTTTAAGTATTGCCACGACTCATTAGACATCAATTAAAAGGTATAATAATAGTCTTGCACTATAAGCATTAGTCCTAGGGGAAGCTTTGTTTGGGTAACTGATAAGTGCTCGTGTTATAGTAATGCGAAGTGTTATTATCTTGCAATGAGCATTGATTTAATGAGATTGTAGGAAGTTACCATAGCAAAAATACTGTAGCAAGTTATTGTTCACTGTCTGCCAAAAATCAGCGAAACAGCAACTTCACACGGGCGTGTGGAAATTCCACATGGCCATGTGAAATCCTGATTTCAGCCGATTTAAAGCCGCAAGTCAGCATTATAAAAGGCCATTTTGGAGACTGTTTCGAAAACACTGCAGCAAATTACTGTTCACAGTATGCTAAAAATCAGCAAAACAAAATTTCCACATGGCTGTGTGGAATTAACACAAGGGCGTGTGAAAATTCTGATTTTCTACAGAGCCGTGTGGAAAATCCACAGTGGTGTGTGGAACTCCGATTTTAGCCTGATTTCAGCTTATAAATAGCCAGTGTTCAGATCTATTTGGGGACCCCCTTTTTTATCTCTTGCCTATCTTTTGGAGGTCTTTCGGCTAGGTTTGGAGAGGTTCTTGGAGGTCTTTGGAGGAGATTATACTGCATCGGCATCGACATCCTTTGGAAGAAAGCTATTGGGGGAGTTTTCGTCAGCATCGATTCTGTGAGGTGTGCCCTAGGCTTGACAAGGGATTCATTGGAGAAGACACATGGCTCCACAAGACCATCGATACGATCTACAAGGGGGTTTCTTTATGGTTTTCACGGATATGTTCTCAATCTCTTTATTGATTTTGTATTGCTCCATGGAGAGCTAAATTCTAGTGGTATTTGGACTTATAAACCCTAGGATGATATTGTTTCTATGACTTTTATTATGCTTTCTTTATTGATGAATTTAATTGAGTTTCAATCTTGATTTATTCTTGTTATTGTTTTACCTTAGCCGTGACACTAGGGTTGAGAACAATCTAGGTAGTCCTTTGGAGGTGTGACAACTCCTATAGGATTAGACTACTTAAGATTGAAGAGGGTTGAGAGGGTAAGTCGTGAGGTAGCGAAGCGTCCCCTTTCCTCTCCGCTGTGATTTCTCCCTACATCCATTTTCCTTGATTTCTTAGCGGTCAAGATAGAGTGAAGTGCTAGGTAGATAAACTCCCCTGGGGCTTAGTTGCGCTAGCAACAGAGTGAAGGGTTGACGTGAATCCTAAGTACTGGGGCGTAATCTAGACTAGTGTTCTTCCACCTAGACCAAAGGATTAGAACTATATATAGGAACAGGTTTTATCGCTAGGAGTCCCTAGAGCTTAAAGCAATCCCACGTAGTGTGTGGCTTAGGTAGATATACTCCCCTGGGGCTTAGTTGCGCGACCGACAGAATGAAGGTTTGACGTGAATCCTAATGCCAGGGCATAGTGTTGGGCTTAGTCACGGTTGACCTTAGGTTTGGGACGTGAATTTAAGGATATCCTTATCTCAATTAGACATCAATTAGATGGGCTTAGTCATAGGGGAGCTTTGTCCGGGTACCCCATCTTTATATCGATTACCTCTCCTACCTTTATTTGCCCTTTTTGCACTCTTTTACATTCTTTTACATTTATATATATATCCTTCTCTCATTACCGACTTGTTTCATAGCTAAATAGCGATAACACTTGTTTCTAAACACTATTTCCTGTGGATTCGACTACCCACTCACCAGGGTAATTTTATTACTTTGACAAGCCCGTGCACTTACGGGATACACGCAAGGGGTCGTGTCAGAGTGCGTCATCGGCGTCGACATCAACGTCCGGCGGCCGCATAGACTAGGGCCACAACACACACAAGTGGGTTTTCATCTATGCATTCAATTTGTATTTCTTTTCTTATTTTGATGGATTTGTATAGCTCCATGAGGACCTAAACCCCTTTTAGGTATTCAGACATGTAAACCCTAGGATTCTCCCTACCTCCATGTTCCATAATTTATGAGCGGTTGAGATAGAGTGAAATGCTAGGAGCTAAACTCCCCTGGGGCTTAGTACGCGAGCAACAGAGTGAAGGATTGAAGTGAATCTTAGTGCTGGGGCTTAATTTAGAATAGGGTTCTTTCACTTCGACCAAAGGGTTAGAACTATTTATAGGAACAGGGTTTATCACTAGAAATCCCTAGAACTTAAAGCAATTCCACATAGTGTGAGGCTTAGGAAAACGAACTCCCCTAGAGCTTAGTTGACAAGTCAACAAGTGTCAAGGGTTCTAGTGAAACCTAATGCCAGGGCATTGTGTTGGTATTTGTCACAGTTGACCTTATGTTTGGGACCGTGTGTTTAAGGATTTCCGCGACTCAGTTAACATCAATAGGAGAGTATAATAGCATTGTCTTGCACTAGAAGCATAAGTCCTAGGGGTAGCTTGTCCTGGTACCCAACTTTATTCATTGATTATCCTACTCTATTTACTCCTGCTTCCACTTTCAGACCTTCCACACTCCTATTTTAATTCTTGTTTTTATAAATTGCTTTCACACTCACTCGTTGATTTCTTTCCACACATCGCATTAGCTACGTAGTGAATACTTATATCTCAAATCTCTATTCCCTGTGATATGACTACCCACTCACCAGGGCATTTTATTACTTCGATAACCCGTGCACTTTCGGGCTCCTGTCAAAATTTTTGGTGACGTTGCTAGGGAATAGGCATTTTAGAGACATTTGTATTTTGCTATTTTAGCTATTCATCATTCATTCTATTTCACCCTTTCTTATTCTTCCCTCATTCTTATTTGTTTTCTTTTGTTTTGCCTTACTTTTTCTTGCAAGGAGCCGAAATGGCGATTGATCCTGTCATTGAGCTATACTTTGAAGTTGAAGCTCTGAGTAAAAGGGTCGATAGAATTACTTCTTCACAATAACAAAGCAATTCATGCTACAACACCTATCATCCAAATGGAAGGAGCTACCCAAACTTCTTATTGAATAGTGATGGACAACATTGGAAAGCACCTCAAGAGCAATTTCAAAAGGATGAGGTACTTGAAAAGGATGCACCTCAACGGAAAAAAGTGTTAGCTAATTTTATTGAAGCATCTGATGCCTCTTGCCAAAGAATGGAAGCCACATGAAAATGTCATGAACCATCCTATAGCAATCTTGAGCATCAATTAGGATGGATACTTGACACACTCTCCAAAGAACATGAAGTATTTGAGCAAGCAATGCAATTTCCTTGTAAAGATGATGTGGTAGTGAACGATAATGAAGAAATGAGGCATACCTAGTACGTTGCTGTAGAAATTGAAGAGGAAAAAGAAGAACATCATTTGAAGAATTGGGATTGCTTGCATGAACAGTGTGCTTGTAAACAAGGAACTTTTCAAGGAGGTTTGCTAATGTCATATTCCTTTCAAGCTGAAAATACACAAGGAGAAGCAACACCCAAGGTAATGGAACAAGCACCGTTCTTTGTGATTGATCAACTCATAAAAAGCAAGAAAGAGATATTGGGTTTTGGTGAAGATGTGGGAAGGACATTTAAACCATTCAATGACCCACCGATACTAAGCTTAGACAATTCCCAATCCAAATTGTTTCCTTGGAGGCCAAAGGTAAGACCATTAGACTCTCCAACAAATACTCCACTCCGGCAAGTAGACTTTTGGTTGAAAGGAAGTAGCTATGCAATGTCTAGTTGGGAGGAACACAATCATTTTAAGCCGCCATAAGGTAAGAAAGAGGTACGTCAAGCTAAGTGACGTTAAACATGTCATGCCCCGACCCGCGGGTCCACGGGGCGCGACAACCGCCGCGACAATCCCGAGGAGTAACAACAACAACCTGGAATTCCACAATATTCCACCAAAAACACAAGAGCGGAAGTAAAAACAATAACAACGACAACAGTGATGATATATAACAGTAAACAAGATCACAAGTGCATAGGAAAGCTATAACAACAATAACAAGTCTTAATACATCAGAGTTTCAAAGTTGAGATAGATACAAAACATACAACAGGGTTTACTACAAACTAATGGATCCTGAAGATAGGACTACATGTTCATGACCAAAAAGAAACATACATGAAACAGAAAAGATACACAGAAGACGGAGCAGCAACAAATGCCCAACACAGTGCGCACCGCCTCACCTACTACCGTAACAGTCTAGGAGATGAAAGAGGGCTGAGCAACTAGCGTTACTCAGTGAGAAGAGACTAGCACAACCTCACCAGAAATACCAATAACAAAGATAATAATAATAAAGCATCAAAATAAGCATTTTTACCAAAACCAAGATAAACGTTTAGAACATAATTATATACAGTAGCAAACTTAACATAGCAAGATTTTAATCACCTCAAATCTGATAAAATACTGAACATCGGTTCAATATAAAAGAATAAGTCAAACATCAACCCAAACATCAACGATAATTTCACAAAACCCAGAATAATGTGATACATCGGCAACTTGATAGGAAATGCGAATATCAAAGAAATAATGCCAAATTAAATTTACGGGAGTGTGTGTCCAGTCAGGATCTTCCACTCCTCTCCTGAACTGGCCCTCGTAGTAAATGTCCAGTCTAAGCTGGCCCTTATAGTAAATGTCTAGTCTGAGCTCGCCCTCGTAGTAAATGTCCAACAAAGCCAATAATACGAGCAATTCCACATGAAGCACAAACACTAACAAAACACCCAACAATCAAAATACCTACGCATTCCCCAAGAGAAAACAATAGAAACACAATCGAAACTCAAGCTCTTAATCACAAGGGGAAGAGTAAATCCCAACACAAGGGATAACATGGAAAACCTCAACAAATTCCAAAATAAGTTCCAAGCTTATAGTTCTCGAAAACCCAATAATTCCATAAAAAATCCTAAGTTTAACACAAACAAAGGTTTCGCAACCTTAATGAAGTTATAATCCAACACAACCTGAACATTTGTGAATCAATTAACACATAAGACATTCAAGATCAACTCAATAGAAATCATCATTCACCAAAATTCCAAACAAGTATAAGTTAAGAAAACACTACTCAAAACATGATATAGTGGTATACGAATGTAATATAAGTGTGTGCTCATGAGCTATATCTAGCTATCGGCATTCATCTAATAAGGCAATGCATAAATATCCCACTCACAGAATTGGCGATTCGTTTCACTCGCAAGCTACTCCCCGGCTACTCCTTTGGCTCAAGCCAATGCGTCTCCTCCTTACCAAAGCAATCACAACAACAATGTTAGCACAAGCACACAAGGAAACCCTAGGTTTCCCCTACCAACAAACCTAACCAGCTCTGTGGTTTACCCCTCTAACCCTAGAGGCTATCAAAGAAGTTGTAAGGGTTTTAGAGCTCGTTTCTAACCCAAGGAAACCAAGGAAACAAAGGAAGATAACCGGAGCTACAGTAGCTCCAAGAATAAGGATGAAGAACACTCAAGGGCTTCTTGAGATCAAAGCCTACAACCAAACCCAAAGCTTCTCTCAAGATTCACAAACCATAAACAAGAATAAAGACAAGGATTAAACTCCTCTCAAGGCTACAAACAAACCCTAGACTCATCATCCAAAGGAGAGGAAAGAACAAGAAGGAAAGAAAAGGAGAAGAGCTTACCTAGAACAACCAGGGAATTGGTTTGCAAGATCCACAACCAAGCCAAAAATCTCCTCCAAAACAAGCCAAAAACTCTCAAGAATGGTGGAGGAAGAGAAGGGGAAGGAGTGAGGGGTTTTGGAGAGATGAAATGACGAGAAAGTGGGTTAGATCGGGTTTAAAAAGGGCAAAACAGTGGGTTGTGCGGCTGGTGTGCGGCCCCGCAAAGTGGCCGCACACCCCTCAGCCTGGTGTGTGCGGCCAGTGTGCGGCCCTACACAGTGGCCGTACACCCTTCTGCCAAGGGTGTGCGGGCGCTATGCGGCCCCGCACACAGGACGGAGAGGCCAAAAAAATGGCATGTGCGGCCTATAAACGGCCCGAACCCCCCTTTAAAACCCTCAAAACTCAACCTAAAACCCTCAGCAAGCCTCACTGATAAGTGCTTATGTTATAGTAATATGAAGTATTATTATCTTACATTGAGCATTACTTTTCTCAGATTTAATCACTAATTAGTGTGTATTTGTGTTCTTTTATGCATTGAAGGGTTGTAGAGAGGATTTAGAGAAAAAAGAAGCAAGAATAGGTTATGTTCGCCATTGTTGAGGAGTTCTCGGACAAAGCAAGGAACAAGGCACGAGTCTAGACTTATGGGTGTGTGCCAACCTCCATTGGAGGGGCACAAGGGCAGTCACACTCACAAAAGTCTATAACTCGTGAGGCATTGGAGAACTTCGCCAATGAAGAGAAATGAAGTAATCGACATAATCTACCGTTGATTGTGTGCCCAATTCAACGGCCTCGATGAAGAACGACGAATCCGGGAGCGTTTCGGCGCAATTACTGTACCAAAAACAATGTAGCAAGTTACGGTTCACAGTCGGCCGAAAATCAGAATTCCAGAAACTTCACACGGGCGTGTGGAAATTCCATACGGCCGTGTGAAATCCTGTTTTTAGCAAATTTAAAGCCGTGACTCCACATTATAAAAGCCCGATTTGGAGACTTTTGGAGAGATATTTTGACCTATTCTTCTCCCCAACTTCTGGGAGTGCGGCTAGGGTTTTGGAGAGGACTTCATGGAGGTTTAGAGCGCGTCATCGGCATTGTCACCGACGTCCGGAGGCCGCACAAGACCACGGCCACACCATACGCAAGTGGGTTTTCATCTATGTCTTTACTTTGTGTTTTATTTCATACATTGATGAACATGTATAGCTCCATGAGGAGCTAAACCCCTTTTGGGTATTCGGACTTGTAAATTATAGGATTATCATGTTTCTTTGACATTGTTATTATGCTTTTCCATTATTGATGAATAAGAATTGAGTTTCAATCTTGATTTTATTTTGCTATTGTTTTCTCTTAGATGTGACACTAGGGTTGAGAGCAATCTAGGTTTTCCTTTGGAGGTGTGACAACTCCTATAGGATTAGACTATTCAAGATTGAAGAGGGTTGAGAGGGAGAGTTGTGAGGTAGCGATGTACCCCTTTCCCTTCCGTTGTGGTTTCTTCCTACCTCCGTTTCCTTGATTTATTAGCGGTCAAGATAAAGTGAAGTGCTAGGTAGATAAACTCCCCTGGGGCTTAGTTACGCGAGTAACAAAGTGAAGGGTTGAAGTGAATCCTATGCACTGGGGCTTAATCTAGACTAGGGTTCTTCCTCCTGGACCAAAAGGTTAGAACTACACATATGAACAGGTTTAATCACTAGGAATCCCTAGAACTTAATGCAATCCCACGTAGTGTGAGGTTTAGGTAGATGTACTCCCCTGGGACTTAATCGTGCGAGCGATAGAGTGAAGGGTTGTTGTGAATCTTAATACCGGGGCATAATGTTGGGGTTAGTCACGGTTGACCTTAGGTTTGGGACCGTGAGTCTTAGGATTTCCTCGACTCAATTAGCATCAATAGGAAGGTATAACATCATAGTCTTGCACTAGAAGCATAGATCTTAGAGGTAACTTTTCCGGATACCCCACTTCATTCATTGTTAAATCCTCCTTAATCTCTTTTTCTTACACTCTCTAATCTTTCACCTCTCTCTATTTAATTTCTTGTCTTTTAGTATAGTTGTTCTCACAATTCACACACGAATCGATTATTACTTTTCCGTACTTCGCATAGTTTTAATAGTGAAATCTCATACTCTAACTCCTTATTCCCTGTGGATTCGACTACCCTCTCACCGGGTTAACTTTTATTACTTCGACAAACCCGTGCATTTTCGGCGAGCCTGTCAAAGTTTTTGCCGCCGTTGCCGGGGAATAGGCGTTTTAGATATTTGTTTTTCACTATTTTAGCTATCCACTTCATTTTCTATTTCACAATTTCTTATTCTTCCATCACTCTAAATTGTTTTCTTTTGTATGTTTACTCTTTCTTGCGAGGAACCTAAATGGAGATTGATCAAGCTATTGAGCTATATTCTCGAGTTGAAGCTCTAAGTAAAAAGGTTGATAGAATTTTTTGCTTCACAACAACAAAGCAACCCATGCTACAGCACATATCATCCAAATGAAAGGAGCTACCAAAAGTTTTTATGGAATAATGATGGACAACATTGGGAAGCACCTCAAGAACAATTTCAAAAGGATGAGATACTTGAAGAGGATGAACTTCAGTGGAAAAAAGCGCTAGATAACTTTATTAAAGCATCCGATGCCTTTTGCCAAAGTATGGAAGCCACAAGAAAGTGTCATGAAGCCTCCTATAACAACCTTGAGCATCAATTAGGATGGATACTTGACACACTCTCCAAGGAAAATGAAGTATTTGAGCAAGCAACGCAAGTTCCTTGTAGAGATGATGTGGTATTGAACGATAATGAAGAAACGGGGCAGACCGAGTACGTTGTTGTAGAAATTGAAGAGGAAACAGAAGAAGATCATTTGGAGAATTGGAATTGCTTGAATGAAGATGGTGCTTGTGAGCAAGGAAGTTTGCAAGGGGATTTGCTAGTGTCATGTTCTTCCCAAGATAAAAATACACAAGAAGAAGCAAACCCTAAGGTAATGGAACAAGTACCACTCTTTGGGATTGATCAATTCATAGAAAGCAAGAAAGAGACTTTGGGAAGGGAAAAAGAGGTGGGGAGGATATTTAAACCATCCAATGACCCACCTATGCTAAGCTTGGACAATTCCCAACCCAAATTGTTTACTTGGAGGCAAAAAGTAAGATGGTTGGATCCTCCAACAAATACTCCACCCCGGCAAGTAGATTTTTGGTTTAAAGGAAGTAGCTATGCAATGTCTTGTCGGGAGGAATACACTCTTTTCAAGCCACCATAAGGTAAGGAAGAGGTACATCAAGCTCAGTGACATTAAACAGGCGCTTCTTGGGAGGCAACCCAAGGTTTTATAGTTTTCCTAGGATCCAGTTTAGTTAGGATGAATAAAAGTCTTAGTGTTGATGTCTTGAAGTTTCAATGCATGTGCTGCAAATTTGATCGTGGATTATTGATATTTTCGTGTGCTTTAATGTTAATTGACGAAGTTTAAGTCGGTTGAGTGTGTTTTCTATGGTCTCTGGTCGTGTTTTTATGATTTGTACAGGCTCTAAGTGTTTTAAAAGAGTTTCTGAAATTTTTGGAAGAGTCTGTGAATTTTTCTAAGTGAACCAGAGAAAACACACGGCCGTGTGGAATTAACACACGGCCGTGTGTTACCAAATCAGAGCTCAACCAGTCAGGGCACAGGGGCGTGACTTTGCCCCTGTGAAAAACTTCAGAAGGGGCACACGGCCGTGTGGAAATTCAACACGACCGTGTGAAATCTCGCAGAACTTCAACTCTTTTCCAGAGAGTCCACAGGGGCGTGTGGGTGCCCCTGTGAGTGCCACTGTGCCAAGGCACACGGCCGTGTGGAAATTCCACACGGCCGTGTGAAACTCTGCAGAGAAACCACTTCTTCCCGAGAATACACAGGGGCATGTTGGTGCCCCTGTGGATGAGCTTGTGAAAGGCACACGGCCGTGTGGATTATTCACACGGCCGTGTGAAACACTTGGTATTTCTCGGGCAAGCCAGAGAGGCCACAAGGGCGTGTGATGTGCCCCTGTGGTCGGCCTTGTGCTTGGCCAGGTTGGGCACACGGCCGTGTGGAATTTCCACACGGCCGTGTGTATGTTCTTCAGAGTCAAACAAAGGAAACATAGGGGGGTGTGACTGCCCCTGTCAACCCTACTAGTGGAGGCACACGGCCGTGTGGATGCACAGAACACAAAAGGCTGTGGTTTCTTTTAAAAATCTATTTGTGCCTTTTCGATTCTAAATGCTTCCACACTCAAGGGATGTTTCCTCCCATCTTCCCAACCCTCTCTTCGTCCTTGTAAGGAGTTTTTAAGTCATTTTCCGGCCATATTCGAAGTTTTTGATTTACATTTTGTCGGCAAGCATCTTTTCTCCTTTTCTTCGTCAATCTTTTCTTTCTTTTTCAGCACTAGGATCACTATAACCAACAGCAACAACATCGGCACCAGTAGAAGACGACACCGACGCTTGAGGCGTTTCTAGTTTTATATTTCTTTTGATTTATTTTACTTTTATTGAGCTTCACTGAACCCCCTTGTGTATGCATGCAGATGGTCTTGCGAGTAAGGAATTTGAGGACTAGTTATTGGCATGGTCAAGTGACCGTGTGTGCTCCACAACCCATTGAGACTCAACTCTCAATGACCTAGCTCCATCAAACGCAACACTTGGAGTTCAGGGGAGTAATGTTTCAATTGCCCACTTCAACACTAATTGTTTTATTTGCTACTTATAATTGTTCTTGCTTGCATACATTAGGGACAATGTACATCTTAAGTGTGGGGGGGAGTTCACATTGCACACACATTTACTTGTGCGTTCAATTGCTTATGCTCATGTAGCCTATGGCGGTTCACCTTAGTTGCAACGGTTGTATTCTTAGAGTTTAGGAGAATTTTTAACATTGTATCCTATCATGCTCTAGTTTCTACTTGAATTTTTAGGGAATTTTTGCTCGATTATCTTATATTGCACAACTTACTCTTGGAATCTTTTGGAAACTCAATCTTGAAGTTTTTAAGGACAAGTTTATCATCGTTCTTAGTGTTACTTTGGAAAATGCATATATAAAAAAAAATTGATGAAAATGAAAAAAAAAAGTGGAAAAAATGAAAAAGAAAAAAAGAGAAAAATATGAGTTTGTGAATAGTTGCTTTCCTTTATGTATGTATTTGGGGTGGAAAGAGCTACCACCTATGAAGTATGTAGCTACTCTCATAAGTCGGATACAAGTTATGCCCTAATGAGAGAAAGAGCTATCTCATGGGATGCGTGAAAGCTACTACCCCGGTACAAAGAGGTACCTCCTCGAAAGTGTGAAAGCCACCTTTGGCGGCCGCCTAGGAAAGGGCTACCTTCAAGGATGTGTGAAGCTACTACTTCCTTCTCTCTTTAGTTTTATTTTTGTATACAAATAAGTCCTTTCTAACAAAAGTTTGAGGAGTACTCGTTGGTTCTCTTGAGTGAAATCGCACACACTAACACATTTTCGAGTTTTTAGCTAGAGCAATGATAACCTTATGCATTGTTTTGATTTCCCCTAACTTGTAGAATGCTTCTTTTGCATACTTTTGGTGAACCTAAGGCCGAGCACTTTCAATTGTTCTTCCCAAGTACTTTCACGTTTTATTTTTGCTTGAGGACAAGCAAAAGCTTAAGTGTGGGAGAGTTTGATAATTGCTTATGTTATAGTAATACGAAGTATTATTATCTTACAATGAGCATTACTTTTCTCAGATTTAATCACTAATTAGTGTGTATTTGTGTTCTTTTATGCATTGAAGGGTTGTAGAGAAGATTTAGAGAAAAAGAAGCAAGAATAGGTTATGTTCGCCATTGTTGAGGAGTTCTCAGACAAAGCAAGAAACAAGGCCGAGTCTAGACTTGTGGGTGTGTGCCAACCTCCATTGGAGGGGCACAAGGGCAGTCACACTCACAAAAGTCTATAACTCGTGTGGCATTGGAGAACTTCGGCAATAAAGAGAAATGAAGTAATCGACATAATCTACCGTTGATTGTGTGCCCAATTCAACGGCCTCGATGAAGAACGACGAATCCGGGAGCGTTTCGGCACAATTACTGTAGCAGCACTACATCAAATTACTGCAGTGAAAAACACTGTAGCAAGTTACTGTTCACAGTCGGCCGAAAATCAGAATTCCAGAAACTTCACACGGGCGTGTGGAAATTCCACACGGGCGTGTGGAAATTCCACACGGCCGTGTGAAATCCCGTTTTCAGCAAATTTAAAGCTGCGACTCCACATTATAAAAGCCCGATTTGGAGACTTTTGGAGAGATCTTTTGACCTATTCTTCTCCCCAACTTCTGGGAGTGTGGCTAGGGTTTTGGAGAGGACTTCTTGGAGGTTTAGAGCACGTCATCGGCATCGTCACCGACGTCCAGCGGCCGCACAAGACCATGGCCGCACCATACGCAAGGGGGTTTTCATCTATGTCTTTACTTTGTGTTTTATTTAATACATTGATAACATGTATAGCTCCATGAAGAGCTAAACCCCTTGTGGGTATTCGGACTTGTAAATTCTAGGGTTATCATGTTTCTTTGACATTGTTATTATGCTTTTCCATTATTTATGAATAAGAATCGAGTTTCAATCTTTCTTTTATTTTGCTAATATTTTCCCTTAGATGTGACACTAGGGTTGAGAGCAATCTAGGTTTTCATTTGGAGGTGTGACAACTCCTATAGGATTAGACTATTCAAGATTGAAGAGGGTTGAGAGGGAGAGTTGTGAGGTAGCGATGTACCCCTTTCCCTTCCGGTGTGATTTCTCCTTACCTCCGTTTCCTTGATTTATTACCGGTCAAGATAGAGTGAAGTGCTAGGTAGATAAACTCCCCTGGGGTTTAGTTACGCGAGTAACAGAGTGAAGGGTTGAAGTGAATCCTATGCACTGGGGCTTAATCTAGACTAGGGTTCTTCCTCCTGGACCAAAGGGTTAGAACTACACATAGGAACAGGTTTAATCACTAGGAATCCCTAGAACTTAATGCAATCCCACGTAGTGTGAGGTTTAGGTAGATGTACTCCCCTGGGACTTAATCGTGCGAGCGATAGAGTGAAGGGTTGTTGTGAATCTTAATACCGGGGCATAATGTTGAGGTTAGTCACGGTTGACCTTAGGTTTGGGACAGTGAGTCTTAGGATTTCCTTGACTCAATTAGCATCAATAGGAAGGTATAACAGCATAGTCTTGCACTAGAAGCATAGATCCTAGAGGTAACTTGTCCGGATACCCCACTTCAATCATTGTTAAATCCTCCTTAATCTCTTTTTCTTGCACTCTCTAATCTTTCACCTCTCTCTATTTAATTTCCTGTCTTTTAGTATAGTTGTTCTCACAATTCACACACGAATCGATTATTACTTTTCAGTACTTCGCATAGTTTTAATAGTGAAATCCCATACTCTAACTCCCTATTCCTTGTGGATTCGACTATCCTCTCACCGGGGTAACTTTTATTACTTCGACAAACCCGTGCACTTTCGGGGAGCCTGTCACTCACCAACTCAAAATAAAGAAGAGCTTACCCAAAACATCAAACAAATAAACAACTAGAAAAAGCCGAAAACACCAACTGACGCAAGACGGGAAAAACCTGAAATACTACACTCTACCCCCCTTACAGAAATTTCGTCCTTGAAATTTCCTTCTAAGAGGGAAACAAAAAAACGACACAACTCAACAACAAAGGTCAAGGAGGCAACAAGACTCCAACAACTCTAGGAAAACAACCCTGCCTCTAATATCACTCCTCTAGCAAACAACCAAGCACATAAGAGCAGCAACAAACAAATGATAGGAACCATACCTGCAAACATGCTTGGTCCACACTCAGGCTCTTCATTGGTCAATGCAAAAATCCTCATCTGAGATATAGTCTGTGGCCGTGGTCCTCCATGTTGTGGCATGTTGCTAGCAGCTACAGATCTAATAGGCTGGCTACCCTTGGTTTGACCCGAATGGCCTGGAGCGAGGGCCATAGTAGGATCACCTCGATCTAACTCTGGACAAGCTGACTTGATGGGACCTTCTTGACCACACTGGAAGCATCTGCGTGGCTTTGAACAACATCCATTATGGAATCGGTGGCAATTCCAACACTATCTCTTAGTCCCTGCAGATCCTGCACCTGAAACAATGCCTGAAGGTACCGAACTCTGCTGTCCACTGGACTTGCTCTGTGGGACCCTAAAGAAGCCAACTGAAGGTGCACCAGGAGATGAACTCTCGCCTTTGCTCTTCTTTGAAGTTTGACTCATTTCTGCACTCTTCCTCTTACTCATGCTCTCTCGGACCCGTCTGCCTTCAAGAACCAACTTTTCTGCTCGCAAGGCTAACTGCACTACCTCCTTAAAGCTCTGGTTCCCTGCGATTGCCATCCTCTCTCGAACGCTGAGGTTCAATCCAGCCTCGAACTTCGAAAATAGAATCTCCTCAGAACCTACCAACTCAGGCACAAAGTTTGTTAAGTCCTTTAGCTCTGTCTCGTACTCTGTCACAAATCTGCTACCCTGACTCAACTGCATGAACTCTTGCCTCTTCTGTTCTCTATGGAAACGGGTGTAGTACTCCTCATCAAACTCGTTCTGAAAATCTGGCCAAGTCAAAGCAACACGGGAACGGCCTTTCAGACTCTCCCATCAAACTCTAGCTCTGCCCTCAAGCAACCTCGTAGCAACCTTGAGCCTCAACTCCTCATCTAGGACCATGTCGTCGAAAGTGGCTATCACTTGCTTTAGCCACTCCTTGGCCACCAAGGCATCGCTCGTGCCATCAAAGGAACCGCAACCTAACTACCGGGCTTCCTTTAGAAGCTTGGACAAGAACAAGCTCTGGTTGGTCCTATTGTCCTCCGTAGTGACTAGGGGAACTGACTGCATCTGGGCCGGCGTTGGAGCAGGTGGTTGCGCAGCCGAAGCAGACCCTCCATACATGCTCCAAAAACTCATGAAGTCTCTGAAGTCCTGATAGGTCGGCTGCCTATCCTGACGGTCCCAATAGGCTCTGAAAGCCTGCATCGCCTCTAGAGAAGGAGCTAACTATGGCGCTGGGGCCTTGGGCACTGGCTCAGGTGCACCGGGAGCGTGCATTGACACTACAACAGCAGGGGCATTCCATGACGAGGCAACCTGGCAAGGCGGCGAAGGAGAGGACGGTGGAGGTGGCACTCCACGCCATCCACCTCTAGGCGGTGCAGTAGTAGGCTCAGCTGCAGGAGCAACTGCTCCACTGCGAGTACGAGGGCGCTGTGCTGGCATTTTCACTGGAAAAGACATCAAGACAACTTTCAAATTCAATTCCTATATGCAACATTGCTACATGCTCAACTCTAACTGGGTCCAATAGTTACTATAGAAGACTATCAGCAACAAGAACACGCTACGGTTATCAATCTAAACCAATAGCTCTGATACCAATAGAATTGTCACACCCCGACCTGCGGGTCCATGGGATGCGAAAAACCGCCGTGACAATCCCGAGGAGTGATGCTCCACCACTCAACCCTCGAAACAGCGCAAGGTTAAACAACAATCTGGAATTCCACAATATTCCACCAAAAACACAAGAGTGGAAGTAACAACAATAACAATGACAACAGTGATGATATATAACAGTAAACAAGATCACAAGTGCATAGGAAAGCTATAACAACAATAACAAGTCTTAATACATCAGAGTTTCAAAGTTGAGATAGATACAAAACATACAACAGGGTTTACTACAAACTAGTGGATCCTAAAGATAGGACTACATGTTCATGACCAAAAAGAAACATGCATGAAACAGAAAAGATACGTAGAAGACGGAGTAGCAATAAATGCCCACCGCAGTGCGCACCGCCTCACCTACTACCTGCAACAGTATAGCATAAGAAAGAGGGGTGAGCAACTAGCGTTACTCAGTGAGAGGAGACTTGCACAACCTCAACAAAAATACCAATAACAAAGATAATAATAATAAAGCATCAAAATAAGTATTTTTACCAAAACCAAGATAAACGTTTAGAACATAATTATATACAGTAGCAAACTCAACATAGCAAGATTTTAATCACCTCAAATCTGATAAAATACTGAACATCCGTTCAATATAAAAGAATAAGTCAAACATCAACCCAAACATCAATGATAATTTCACAAAACCTAGAATAATGCGATACATCGGCAACTTGACAGGAAATGCGAATATCAAAGAAATAATGCCAAATTAAATTTACGGAAGTGTGTGCCCAGTCAGGATCCTCCACTCACCTCCTGAACTGGCCCTCATAGTAAATGTCCAGTCTAAGCTGGCACTCATAGTAAATGTCCAGTCTGAGTTGGCCCTCGTAATAAATGTCCAACAAAGCCAATAATGCGAGCAATTCCACATGAAGCACAAACGCTAACAAAACACCCAACAATCAAAATACCTACGCATTCCCCATGAGAAAACAATAGAAACACAATCGAAACTCAAGCTCTTAAACACAAGGGGAAGAGTAAATCCCAACACAAAGGATAACATGGAAAACCTCAACAAATTCCAAAATAAGTTCCAAGCTTAGAATTCTCGAAAACCTAATAATTCCACAACAAATCCGAAGTTTAACACAAACAAATGGTTCGCAACCTCAATGAAGTGATAATCCAACACAACCTGAACATTTACGAATCAATTAACACATAAGACATTCAATATCAACTCAATAGAAATCATCATTAACCAAAATGCCAAACAAGTATAAGTTAACAAAACACTACTCAAAACATGATATAGTGGTATACGATTGTAATATAAGTGTGTGCTCATGAGCTATATCTAGCTATCGGCATTCATCCAATAAGGCAATGCATAAATATCCCACTCACAGAATTGGCGATTCGTTTCCCTCGTAAGCTACTCCCCAGCTACTCCCTTGCCTCGATCCAATGTGTCTCCTCCTTACCAAAGCAATCACAACAACAATGTTAGCACAAGCACACAAGGAAACCATAGGTTTCCCCTACCAACAAACTTAACCAACTCTGAGGTTTACCCCTCTAACCCTAAAGGCTATCAAAGAAGTTGTAAGGGTTTTAGAGCTCTTTTCTAACCCAACGAAACCAAGGAAACAAAGGAAGATAACCAGAGCTACAGTAGCTCCAAGAACAAGGATGAAGACCACTCAAGGGCTTCTTGAGATCAAAGACTACAACCAACGTGAAAGTGGTAAGTGCTTTTGTTATAGTAACGTGAAGCGTTATTATCTTACAATGAACATATCTTTTATCAAATTTTATTACTAAATAGTGTGCATTTGTGTATTCTTATGCATTGTGGGTTTGTGGAGCTAATTTGGAGAAGAAGAACGATGTTAGATCGTGTTCGCCATTGTTGGGAGGTTTTCGGACAAAGCAAGGAACAAGGCATGAGATTAGACTTGTGAGTGTGTGCCAACCTCCTTTGGAGGGGCACAAAGGCAATCATACTTACAACAAGTCTAACTTGTGTAGCTTAGGAGAACTTCACCAAGAAGGAGACTTGAAGCAATCGGCACGATCTACCATTGATTGTGTGCCCAATTCAATGGCCTCAATGAAGAACGACGAACTCATGGAGGTTTGGAGCACGTCATCGACATCGTCACCGACGTCCGGCGGCAGCACAAGAGCACAGCCACATCTTACGTGAGGGGGTTTTCATCAATGCTTTTTATTTATACTTTCTTTCATATTTTGATGAACATGTATAGCTCCATGAGGAGCTAAACCCCTTGTGGGTATTCGGACTTGTAAAATCCTAGGATTCTTATGTTTCTATGACATTGCTATTGTGCTTTTCCATTATTGATAAATAAATCGAGTTTCAATTTTAATTATCTTGCGCTATTATTTTTCCCTTAGCCGTGACACTAAGGTTGAGAGCAATCTAGGTTATCCTTTGAAAGTGTGACAACTCCTATAGGGTTAGACTCCTTCAGATTAAAGAGGGTCGAGAGGGAGAGTTGTGAGGTAGCGATGTACCCCTTTCCCCTCCGGTGGGATTTCTTCCTACCTCCGTTTCCTTGGTTAATTAGCGGTCAAGATAGAGTGTTAGGGCTCTATCTAGACTAGGGTTCTTCCACCTAGACCAAAGGGTTAGAACTACATAGAGGAACATGTTTTATCACTAGGAATCCCTAGAGCTTAAAGCAATCCCATATAGTGTTAGGGTTAAGAAAATAGACTCCCCTGGGGCTTAGTTGACAGGTCAACGAGAGTCAAGGGTCGTAGTGAATCCTAATGCCAGGACATAATGATGGGGTTAGTCACGGTTGACCTTAAGTTTTGGGACCGTGAGTTTAAGGATATCCTCGACCCAATTAAACGTCAATAGGAAAGCATAATAGCATAGTCTTGCACTAGAAGTATAAGTCTTAGAGGTAGCTTGTCCGGATACCCTATTTCACCCATTGCTAGTCTTTCTTTCATAACTCCTACTTGCTTCTCTCTTGTCTTCCATCTCTCTGTTTAAATTCCTGTCATTTAGTATAATTGTTTTCGTAATCTACTCACCAATTCAATTATCACTTCTCGTATATCGCTCAACTAAATAGCAAATTCTTGTGTTTTAAATCCCTATTCCCTGTGGATTCGACTACCCACTCACCAGGGTAATATTATCACTTCGACAAGCCCGTGCACTTGCAGGACACACGCAAGGGGTCGTGTCAAGTTTTTGGCACCATTGCCGGGGAGTAGGCGTATTTTTAATACTTGTTTTTGCTACTTTTGTTATTCACTTCGTTTTCTATTTCACATTTTCTTTATCTATCATTGTTCTTATTTTTCTTTTGTTTGATTTTAGTTTCCAAAGGAATGTTTGACTCAAGCAAAGCCTATGAAACACTGGCAGGACTGGTTAAGGACGTAGAACAAAAAATGCAGTTGTTTGATGTACAACCATTTCCAAACTATATTGAGTCTGGGCATTCAGTGAGACATCCTTTTACAGAAAGAGGGAATATTGTTGATCAATTTTGCATGGGGCAGACCAAGAATTATGAATTTGGCAGTGTATTGGATGAATTTGATAAATCAGCCTGAGCTTTCTCAAGTGGTGACATAGAAGAAACCCTAGAGAAGGTCCTTGCACAGTTTGACTTAGGTTATTGGGAGCACAAGCAAGAAGTTTTCTCAATGGGAATTATAGACCTGACAGAAGAAGATTGTGAGTTGGGAACGGCAGTGGATCCCCGAGAACAACAAAAAGGGTGTGATTTGAAGAAGGTTTCGAGCTGTGTTAATGAACGGCAAGCTACTCAATTTGAAGAAATTGATAGATTAAAGGAAAACCTACTTCGACCATCCATTGAAGAGGCAGCTGATCTGGAGTTGAAAACACTTCCAGAGCACTTAAAGTATGCATTTTTGGAAGAAGAAATGAAGTTTCCCGTGATTATAGCATCAGCTCTCTCTTTAGAACAAAAGACAAAGTTTTTAAATGTGTTGAAGAAGCACAAGTCTGCTTTGGCATGGAAAATTGCAGACTTAAAGGGAATAAACCCTTCATTCTGTACACATAAGATTTTAATGGAGGACAATTTCAAATCGGTGATCCAACCTCAAAGAAGACTAAACCCGAACATGAAGGAAGTTGTAAAGGAGGAGATGGTCAAATTACTGGATGCAGGGATCATTTACCCTATTTCCGATAATGCCTGGGTGAGCCCAACACAAGTGGTTCCAAAGAAAGATGGGATGACAGTGATCAAGAATGAAAAGAATGAACTTATCCCAACTAGAACGGTCACAGGGTGGAGAGTTCGCATTGATTACAGAAGACTGAATGATGCAACCCGTAAGGATCACTTCCCTTTACCTTTTACTGATCAAATGTTGGAGCGATTGGCGGGACATCAATTTTACTGCTTTCTAGATGAGATGTTAGGATACTTTCAGATTTCTATTGCGCCGGAAGATCAAGAGAAGATGACTTTTACTTGTCCCTACGGGACTTTTGCATATAGACAAATACCGTTCGGGTTATGCAACTCACCTGCTACATTCCAACGCTGTATGACTGCTATTTTCGATGATCTTGTCGAAGACATAATGGAAGTGTTTATGGATGATTTCTCCGTGTTTGGTGACTCCTTTGACATGTGTTTGAGAAACTTGGAAAGAGTTCTGCTAAGATGTAAAGAGACAAATCTCACGCTAAACTGGGAGAAGTGTCATTTCATGGTTCGAGAAGGCATTGTTCTCAGACACAAGATTTCCCATATGGGTATGAAGGTGGACAAGGCAAAAATCAAAGTCATAGATAAACTTCCTATACCAACGAACATTAAGGGAATTCAGAGTTTCCTGCGGCATGCAGGTTTCTATAGACGATTCATTACGGATTTCTCGAAGATCACTCAACCGTTGACTAAACTTCTCGAAAAAGATGCTCCGTTTGATTTTGGGGAAGACTGTGCAGTAGCTTTTAATGTGTTAAAAGAAAAACTAGTTCAAGCTCCAATCTTGATCACCCCTGACTGGAACGAACTGTTTGAGCTGATGTGCGATGCTAGTGACTACGCTATTGGAGCGGTTCTGGGACAAAGAAAGGGCAAGCAATTCCAACCCATCTATTATGCGAGCAAGATTCTCATAGATGCACAGGAGAATTACACTACCACAGAAAAATAATTATCAGCAGTGGTGTTTGCTCTCGATATGTTCAGGCCGTATCTTATCTTGTCGAAAGTCATCCTGTTTACAGATCATTCAGCTCTCCGTTACCTCATGAACAAAGTTGATACGAAACTGAGATTGATCCGTTGGATATTACTCTTACAGGAGTTTGATATGGAGATAAAGGATAAAAGGGAATGGAAAACGTAGTGGCGGATCACTTGTCATGATTAGAAGGGAGCATTGGGCAAGAACCATCAAGCAAGGAGATCAATGACTTCTTCCCGGAAGAACACTTGTATTCAATTCAGAAATTAACATCATCAGGTGATACTCAGTAGTTTGCAGATTTTGCTAATTACTTGGCAGGAAAAGTCCTCAAACCAGGGCTCACATTTCAACAAAAGAAGAAGTTCTTTAGCGATTTGAAGAACTATTTCTGGGATGATCCATTCCTCTTCCGCATTTGTGCAGATCATATAGTTCGGAGATGTGTATCACAGGAGGAAGGATGGGATATCCTTACTCATTGTCATGCAGGACCAGTTGGAGGCCATTATGCATCAAGTAGAACCGCAGAAAAAGTCTTGGCTGTAGGATTCTATTGGCCGACACTCTTTCACGATGCGCACCAGTTTGTTCTTCGATGTGATAAGTGTCAGAGGGCAGGAAATTTATCTCAGCGGAATTAGATGCCTCAGAACCCTATGCAATTCTGTGAGGTTTTCGATGTTTGGGGCATTGATTTCATGGGACCGTTTCCAAAGTCTAACAGGAACCAATACATATTAGTGGCAGTCGACTATGTTTCCAAATGGGTTGAAGCCCAAGCATTGCCGAGTAATGATGCCAAAACTGTGGTGAAATTCTTGAAGAGGTTGCTTACTCGGTTTGGAACTCCACGGATCATCATTAGTGATTGAGGGACCCATTTTTGTAACACCCAATTAGAAAAAGTGTTGAAATGATATGGGGTACGACACCGCCTTGCCACCCCATATCATTTGCAAACTAGTGGTCAAGTGGAAGTCACAAATAGAGAACTCAAGCGAATCTTGACAAAGTCTGTGGAACAAGGGAAGCGTGATTGGTCGGAACGATTGGATGATACACTTTGGGCCCATCGCATAGTGTACAAGACCCCAATAGGAACCACTCCGTACAATCTATTTTACGGAAAGTCATGTCATCTACCTGTAGAACTTGAACATAAAGCTTATTGGGCTATCAAGGCAATGAACTTCAATTTGAGAAGAGCCGGTGAACAAAGGCTACTTGATAAGTGCTTGTGTTATAGTAATACAAAATATTATTATCTTACATTGAGCATTACTTTCCTCAGGTTTAATCACTAATTAGTGTGTATTTGTGTTCTTTTGTGCATTAAAGGGTTGTGGAGAAGATTTAGAGAAAAAGAAGCAAGAATAGGTTATGTTTGCCATTGTTGAGGAGTTCTCGGAGCAAGCAAGAAACAAGGCACTAGTCTAGACTTGTGGGTGTGTGCCAACCTCCATTAGAGGGGCACAAGGGCAGTCACACTCACAAAAGTCTATAACTTGTGTAGCATTGGAGAACTTTGCCAATGAAGAGAAATGAAGTAATCGACATATTCTAACGTTGATTGTGTGCCCAATTCAACGGCCTCGATGAAGAATGATGAATTAGTGAGCATTTCGGCGTGTTACTGTACCAGCACTGTAGCAATCTACTGTTCACTTTCTGCCGAAAATCAGGATTTCAAAGAGTTCACACGTGCGTGTGGAAATTCCACACGGTCATGTGAATTAATTTTCCAGCAAGCCAGAAACTTCACACGGGCGTGTGGAAATTCCACATGGCCGTGTACTGTAGCAAAAGCACTATATCAAAACACTGTAGTAAATTACTGTTCATAGTCCGCCGAAAATTAGCAATACAGAATTTCCACACGGGCGTGTGGAAATTCTGCAGCCCGTGTGTAAAATCGACAAGGGCGTGTGGAACTCCGATTTCAGCCTATAAATAGCCCGTTTTCAGATCTATTTGGGGACTCCCCCCTTCTATCTCTTGCCAATCTTTTGGGGGCTTTCGGCTAGGGTTTGGAGAGGTTCTTGGAGGTCTTTGGAGGTGATTATACGGCATTGACGTCGATATCCTTTGGAAGAAAGCTATTGGGGGAGCTTTCGTCGGCATTGATTTGGTGAGGTGTGCCCTAGGCTTGACAAGGGATTCGTGGAAACGACGAGGCGGCTCCACAAGACAATCGATACAATCGACAAGTGGGTTTTCTTTATGGTTTTTATGCATATGTTCTTAATCTCTTTATTGATTTTCTATTGCTCCATGGAGAGCTAAACCCTAGTGGGTATTCAGACTTGTAAACCCTAGGATGATATTGTTTTTATTACTTTTATTATGCTTTCTTTATTGATGAATTTAATTGAGTTCAATCTTGATTTATTCTTGTATTGATTTTCCCTTAGATGTGACACTAGGGTTGAGAGCAATTTAGATTACCCTTTAGAGGTGTGACAACTCCTATAGGGTTATACTACTTAAGATTGAAGGGGGTTGAGAGGGAGAGTTGTAAGGTAACGATGTATCCCCTTTCCCTTCCCATGTGATTTCTCCCTACCTCCGTTTCCTTGGTTAATTAGCGGTCGAGATAGAGTGAAGTGCTAGGTAGATAAACTGTCCTGGGGCTTAGTTACGCGAGTAACAGAGTGAAGGTTTTAAGTGAATCCTACGCACTGGGGCTTAATCTAGACTAGGGTTCTTCCACCAGGACCAAAGGGTTAGAACTACATATAGGAACAGGTTTTATTACTAGGAATCCCTAGAGCCTAAAGTAATCCCACGTAATGAGAGAAAGAGCTATCTCATGGGATGCGTGAAAGCTACTACCCTGGTAGAAAGAGCTACCTCCTAGAAAGAGTGAAAGCCACCTTTGGCGGCCGCCTAGGAAAAGGCTACCTTCGAGGTTGTGTGAAGCTACTACTTCCTTTCTTGTTTTTCCTATATAAATAAGTCCTTGTTAACAAAAGTTTGAGGAGTACTCATTGGGTTGTCTTGAGTGAGTTCACATACACTTACACATTTTCGAGTTGATTAACACTTTTTATTCATGTTTTTAGCTATAGCATTGCTAACCTTATGCAATGTTTTGAGTTTCTATTACTTGTAGAATGCTCCTTTTGCACTTTTGGTGAACCTAAGGCCGAGCACTTTCAATTGTTCTTTCCAGGTATGTTCACGTTTTATTTTTGCTTGAGGACAAGCAAATGCTTAAGTGTGGGTGAGTTTGATAAGTGCTTGTGTTATAGTAATACAAAGTATTATTATCTTACATTGAGCATTACTTTCCTCAGATTTAATCACTAATTAGTGTGTATTTGTGTTCTTTTGTGCATTGAAGGGTTGTGGAGAAGATTTAGAGAAAAAGAAGCAAGAATAGGTTATGTTCGCCATTGTTGAGGAGTTCTCAGACCAAGCAAGGAACAAGGCACGAGTCTAGGCTTGTGGGTGTGTGCCAACCTCCATTGAAGGGGCACAAGGGCAGTCACACTCACAAAAGTCTATAACTCGTGTAGCATTGGAGAACTTTGCCAATGAAGAGAAATGAAGTAATCGACATAATCTGACGTTAATTGTGTGCCCAATTCAACGGCCTCGATGAAGAATGATGAATTCGGGAGCATTTCGCCGTACTACTGTACCACCACTATAGTTTTTCGCACTGTAGCAAGCTACTGTTCACTTCTGCCGAAAATCAGGATTTCAGAGAGTTCACACGGGCGTGTGGAAATTACACACGGCCGTGTGAATTAATTTTCCAGCAAGCCAGAAACTTCACACGGGCTGGTGGAAATTCCACACAGCCGCGACTGTAGGAAGTTACTGTTCACAGTCCGCCGAAAATCAGCAAAACAGAATTTCCACACGGTCGTGTGGAATTAACACACGGGCGTGTGGAAATTCTGCAGCACGTGTGGAAAGTCCACAGGGGCGTGTGGAACTCCGATTTCAGCCCGATTGCAGCCTATAAATAGCCCGTTTTCAGATCTATTTGGGGACCCCCTCTTCTATCTCCTGCCAATCTTTTGGGGGGCTTTCGGCTAGGGTTTGGAGAGGTTCTTGGAGGTCTTTGGAGTTGATTATACGGCATCGACATCGACATCCTTTGGAAGAAAGCTATTGGGAGAGCTTTCGTCGGCATCGATTCGGCGAGGTGTGCCCTAGGTTTGAAAGGGATTTGTGGAGAAGACTAGGCGGCTCCACAAGACTATCGACACGATCGACAAGGGGTTTTCTTTATGGTTTTTATGCATATGTTCTTAATGTCTTTATTGATTTTGTATTGCTCCATGGAGAGCTAAACCCTAGTGGGTATTCGGACTTGTAAACCCTAGGATGATATTCTTTCTATGACTTTTATTATGCTTTCTTTATTGATGAATTTAATTGAGTTTCAATCTTGATTTATTCTTGTATTGATTTTCCCTTAGATGTGACACTAGGGTTGAGAGCAATTTAGGTTACCCTTTGGAGGTGTGACAACTCCTATAGTGTTAGACTACTTAAGATTGAAGATGGTTGAGAGGGAGAGTTGTGAGGTAGCGATGTATCCCTTTCCCTTCCCATGTGATTTCTCCCTACCTCCGTTTCCTTGGTTAATTAGCAGTCGAGATAGAGTGAAGTGCTAGGTAGATAAACTCCACTGGGGCTTAGTTACGCGAGTAACAGAGTGAAGGGTTGAAGTGAATCCTACGCACTGGGGCTTAATCTAGACTAGGGTTCTTCCTCCTGGACCAAAGGGTTAGAACTACATATAGGAACAGGTTTTATCACTAGGAATCCCTAGAGTCTAAAGCAATCCCACGTAGTGTTAGGCTTAGGAAGATAGACTTCCCTGGGGCTTAGTTGACAGGTCAACGAGAGTCAAGGGTCGTAGTGAATCCTAATCCCGGGACATAATCTTGGGGTTAGTCACGGTTGACCTTATGTTTGGGATTGTGTATTTAAGGATATCCTCGACTTAATAGGCATCAATTGTAGAGCATAATACAAGTTTTGCACTAGAAGCATTAGTCCTAGGGGGAGCTTTGTCCGGGTACCCCATCGTTATATCGATTACCTCTCCTACCCTCATTATTCTTCTTGCACTCTTTTATTTTCTTTTACATCTATACATATATACTTTTCTCATCATCGATTCCCACCATAGCTAAATAGCGATAACACTTGTTTCTGAACACTATTCCCTGCGGATACGACTGCCCACTCACCAGGGTATTTTATTACTTCGATAACCCGTGCACTTGCGGGACACACGCAAGGGGTCGTGTCACTACTGCATCTTAATGAGATGGATGAATGGAGGTTGAAAGCATATGAGAATGCTAGAATTTACAAGGAGTAGATTCGAAAATGGCATGACAAGCATATCAAACTGCCTAAGGAATTCAAAGTCGGCAACAAAGTTCTACTATTTAATTCCCGATTACGACTTTTTCCCAGAAAGCTAAAGACTAGATGGTTTGGCCCATACACAGTTACTCAAGTTTCACCCCATGGGTCAATCGAGATCACTGACACGACCCCTTGCGTGTATCCCGCAAGTGCACGGCTTTGTCGAAGTAATAAAAGTTACCCCAGTGAGAGGGTAGTCGAATCCACAGGGAATATTGAGTTAGAATACGAGATTTCACTATTAAAACTATGTAAAGTACGAAAAAGTGATCGATTGATTTGATGAGTGAATTATGAAAACAATTATACTAAAAGACAAGAAATTAAATAGAAAGATGGAAGATGAGATAGTGCAAGTAAAAGAGAATAGAGAGGACCAGTAATGAATGAAATAGGGCATCCGGACAAGCTACCTCTAGGGTCTATGCTTCTAGTGCAGGACTATGCTATTATACTTTCCTATTGATGTTTAATCGAGTCGAGGATATCCTAAGACTCACGGTCCCAAACCTAAGGACTACCGTGACTAATGCCAACACTATGCCCTGGTATTAGGATTCATGTCACCCTTCACTCTATCGCTCACACGATTAAGCCCCAGGGGAGTATATCTACCTAAACCCCACACTACGTGGGATTGCTTTAAGCTCTAGGGATTCCTAATGGTAAAACCTGTTCCTATGTGTAGTTCTAACCCTTTGGTCCAGGTGGAAGAACCCTAGTCTAGATTAAGCCCCAATGCATAGGATTCACTTCAACCCTTCACTCTGTTACTTGCGTAACTAAGCCCCAGGGGAGTTTATCTGCCTAGCACTTAACTCTATTTTGACCGCTATGAAATCAAGGAAATAGAGGTAGGGAGAAACCATGTCGGAGGGGAAAGGGGTACATCGCTACCTCACAACTCTACCTCTCAACCCTTTTCAATCTTAAGTAGTTTAACCCTAAGGAGTTGTCACACCTCCAAAAGGCAACCTAAATTGTTCTCAATCCTAGTGTCACATCTAAAAGAAAACATTACCAAGATGAAATTAAGATTGAAACTCAATTTTATTCATCAACAATGGAAAAGCTTAATAACAATGTCAAAGAAACATAATAACCCTAGAGTTTACAAGTCCGAATACCCTTAAGGGGTTTAGCTCCTCATGGAGCTATACATGTTCATTAATGTATGAAAGAAAGCACAAAATAAGGACATCAATGAAAACCCCTTGCGTATGGTGTGGCCGTGGTCTTGTGCGGCCGTCGAACGTCGGTGATGATGCCAATGACGCGCGCTAAACCTCCATGAAATCCTCTCCGAAACCCTAGCCACACTCCCCAAGTTGAAGTGAAAGATAGGTCAAAAGATATCGCAAAAGGTCTTCAAAATCGCCTTTTATAATGTTGAATCGCGGCTTTAAAATTTGAGTTATCGGGGGCTTCACACGGGCGTGTGGAATTAACACACGGGCGTGTGAAGTTTCTGTCTGCTGAAAAATTAATTCACACGGCCGTGTGTTAATTCCACACGCCCGTGTGAATTCTCTGGAATTCTGAATTTCGGCCGAAAGTGAACAGTAACTTGCTACAGTAACAAGCGCAGTGCTGCTTCAGTACTCACCCCGAAACGCTCCCGAATCCGTTGTTCTTCATCGAGGCCATTGAATTGGGCACACAATCAATGGTAGATCGTGCCGATTGCTTCAAGTCTCCTTCTTGGTGAAGTTCTCCTAAGCCACACGAGTTGGACTTGTTGTGAATGTGACTGCCTTTGTGCCCCTCCAAAGGAGGTTGGCACACACTCACAAGTCCAAGCTCATGCCTTGTTCCGTGCTTGGTCCGAAAACTTCCTAACATCGGTGAACACGACCTAATTTCGTTCTTCTTCTCCAATTTAGCTCCATAAACCTTCAATGCACAAGAGTACACAAATGCACGCCATTTAGTGATAAAAATTGATAAAAGATATGCCCAATGTAAGATAATAACGCTTCGCGGTACTATAACACAAGCACTTATCAATCACTCATCCAGAGAAGGATACGTTTAAAGTAAACGGACACCGGCTGAAGCCATACTTTGGTGGAGAGGTTTGTAACGATGACAAGGAAATATTTTTCTTCAACCTCCGTAAGGTAAGACAGGTACGTCAAGCTAAGTGACGTTAAACAAGCACTTCTTGGGAGGCAACCCAAGGTTTACATACTTTTCTAAAGTCTAGTTAAGCCTAGTTTAGTTTAGCATGAATAAAAGCGTTAGTTTTGGTGTCCTAAATTTTTAATGCATGTGCTGTGATTTTTCTGTGGATTGTTGATATTTTCGTGTGCCTAAATGATAAATGATGAAGTTTTAGTTAGTTGAGCATGTAATCTAGTCATGTTTTGATGGTTTTCATAGGCTCTACATATCGTATATATGTTTATGAATTTTTTTGTGAGTTTGTGAATTTTTCTAAGTAAACCAGAGAACACACACGGCCATGTCTTAATTCCACACGGCCGTGTGTTACCAATTAGGGCTCAACCAAAGAGGGCACAGGGGCGTGACCTTGCCCCTCTGAAGGACCTCAAAAGAGGCACACGGGCGTGTGGAATTTCCACACGGCCGTGTGAAATCCTGCAGAACTAAGCTCTCATTCCAGAGAATCCACAGGGGCGTGTGGGTGCAACTGTGAGAAACCTTGTGTTAAGGCACACGGGCGTGTTTAATTTCCACACGCCCGTGTGAAACTCTGTAGAAATCCCTCTTTTTCCCTAGAATCCACAGGGGCATGTGGCTGCCCCTGTGGAAGGGCTTGTGAAAGGCACACGGCCGTGTGGAACACTTAGAATTCTCGGGACAAACCGGAGAAGGCACAAGGGCGGGTAAAGTGCCCCTGTGACCAGCCATGTGTTCTTGGGCACACGGCCGTATGGAATTACCACACAGTCGTGTGATAATTCTTCAGAGACCTTCTTTCTTTCCCGAAAATCCACAGGGGCGTGAACCAGCCCCTATGAAACTCCCCTGTGAAGGCACATGGGCATGTGGGGTATTCACACACCCGTGTGGGAGGATTTCCGTAGGACACCAGAGTACGTACAGGGGCGTGTGTCTACCCCTATGAACCTTCTCAGCAGAAGCACACGACCGTGTGGTATATTCACATGACCGTGTGAAAGCGCAGAATTAAATAGGGCCAAAACCCTTGTTCAGATTCTTCTTGCCCTATAATTCTAAACCCCTTTACACACAAAAGAACACTCTTTTCTGCAATCATGACTACTTCTCTGGTGATTTCCACTGGTTTAAGATGGATTTTTGGCAGGATTTTGATTTCTAGATTAATTCATCACCGGTAAATCGTTTTTGCTCCTTCAACTTCATTAATCCGAACTTGTTAGTTGATTTTAACTATTTACACAAGTTTTACTTGCCTATTTACTTCTGCAAAAGTTCTGGAAAGTTTTAGAATAACGTGGATGTATTCTGTTCGAGATTTTGGTTTCATAATTATTTATTTTCAACGCACCGGGGATCCACACAGGCGTGTGGAAATTTCACACGGCCGTGTGGAATCCTGCAAAACTCAACAATGTTTTGATTAGTTTTTATGTTTTGCAGGAATGGCACCTAAAAAGAAGCAAGTAGCTAGCAAGAGGCCCCTTGAACCCTCTAACGAACAGTTGAGTTTCGCCACGACGGAATACCGAATAAGATATACAAGGTTGGAGAGACTCAAGTTCGGACAGCCTCGATACATAGATTTGAGTTGCATGAGGCCAGTTTATTGGGGTGATGATATGGTGGACGAGATTGAAGAACTTATAGAAATGGGGAATTGGAAGAACTTACTTTCTATTTGAGATCCAGCCAACCGCTCACTTTCTTTGGAGGTACTCGCATCCTTTGAGTTTGACCGATCAAGTACGGGTTTAACAAGTGCAGATTCCATCCGGTTCGGAGTTTTTAGGCAGGACTACAGTATGTCAGTAACACAATTCTCTATTCACATGGGGCTCTATGACGAGGCATTCACTGAAATAGAGGAGTATGAGAGCCTACCAACTGATTACCCCGGTAATTTGACTCCTCAAGGAGTTTACCAAATATTATGCTGGTAAGGGCAATATGAGCCACGAATATCAAAGGCTACTTGTCTATCATGGCCAACTTATAGATACATTCATGCCATTCTTAGTAGATCGGTGATAGTACACGGGTCCTTAGCCGTCAGGAACTTCTGTACCTACATTCAATGGTGAAGAAAGAGCCTCTCCATCTTGGTTATATTCTCACAGATTACATGCGTCATCAAGGCCAATACCCTAGATTGGGAACTATCTTTGCAGGACCATATGTTACAAGACTGATCAAAGGGATAGGCCTTCGTGCGGAAATTAGAGGGATGGAGAAGACGGTCATACGGTATCCAATCATCTTGGAGATGTTGAGACAAATGGGCATGGCCAAGAAACATTATCAAACTTACTCGCTGAACTGGCCCGAAGCTTATCCAGCCGAGGATTCACAGGCAACCTTAGAGCCACCCCTAGCAGATACAGAGGCACAGGCACCACCCACAGCACCGGAGCCACCTCCGATGCGCATGTTCTCGCCCTCTCGAGGCCAGGATAGATTGGAGCATCTCGAGAGCACCGTGGGTGTCCTTCAGACTGAGGTGGCCGAGGTCAGGGCCATTCAGACCACACAGCATCAGGAGGTGATGGCCCAGCTCCTAAGATTACAACAGATATTTGAGCATGCCATTACCTCCCCTTTGTAGTCTGACCTCGGGCCCCTACTCCACCACCATCCCCAGCCCCATCAGCAGTAGATCCATCTATAGATCCACCAACAGCAACACCAGCACCAGAGGATCCACAGCAGGACACCGACGCTGAGGCGTCGTAGTTTGATTTTCATTTTTCTGTTGCACTTTTATTTATTCTGTTGAACTTGTAGTACCCAGAAAGGACTCTCCTTCTGGGTTTGCTTTTATTTTTCATTTTTTTAATTTTTTTCTCGAGTTGTATTTCATTTTCGTATCTTTATATACTCGAGCATAGTTTTGGTTTTTCTTGAGTTATACTGAACTTTTGCGTATGTGTGCAGATGGTCTTGGATTTAAGAAATTTGAGGAATAGTCATAAGCACGGTCATGAGACCGTGTATGCTCCACAAAACCATTGAGACTCAACTCTCAATGAACCTAGCTCCATCAAACACAACACTTTGAGTTCAGGGGAGTAATGTTTCAATTGCCCACTTCCACATTAATTGTTTTTCATTATTTTATTTTTATTGTGCTTGCATGCGTACATTGGGGACAATATACATCTTAAGTGTGGGGGGAGTTCACATTGCACACACATTTACTTGTGCGTTCAATTGCTTATGCTCATGTAGCCTATGGCGGTTCACCTTAGTTGCAACGGTTGTATTCCTAGAGTTTAGGAGAATTTTTAACATTGTATCCTATCATGCTCTAGTTTCTACTTGAATTTTTAGGGAATTTTTGCTCGATTATCTTATATTGCACAACTTACTCTTGGAATCTTTTGGAAACTCAATCTTGATGTTTTTAAGGACAAGTTTATCATCGTTCTTAGTTTTACTTTTGAAAATGCATAAAATAAAAAAAATGGAAAAGAGAAAAAGAAAAAAAAAATTATATGAGTTTGTGAATAGTTTTTTTGGGGTAGAAAGAGCTACCACCCATGAAGTATGTAGCTACTCTCACAAGTTAGATACAAGTTATGCCCTAATGAGAGAAAGAGCTATCTCATGGGATGCGTGAAAACTACTACCCCGGTAGAAAGAGCTACCTCCTCGAAAGAGTGAAAGCCACCTTTGGCGGCCACCTAGGAAAGGACTACCTTCGAGCTTGTGTGATGCTACTACTTCTTTTCTTGTTTTTCGTATATAAATAAGTCCTTGTTAACAAAAGTTTGAGGAGTACTCATTGGGTTGTCTTGAGTGAGTTCACACACACTTACACATTTTCGAGTTGATTGACCGTTTTTAGTCATGTTTTTAGCTATAGCATTGGTAACCTTATGCAATGTTTTGAGTTCCCCTTACTTGTAGAATGCTTCTTTTGCACTTTTGGATAACTTAAGGCCGAGCACTTTCAATTGTTCTTTCTAAGTACTTTCACATTTTATTTTTGGTTGAGGACAAGCAAAAGCTTAAGTGTTTGGGAGTTTGATAAGTGCTTGTGTTATAGTAACATGAAGCGTTATTATCTTACAATGAACATATCTTTTATCAGATTTTATCACTAAATAGTGTACATTTGTGTATTCTATGCATTGTAGGTTTGTGGAGCTAATTTGGAGAAAAAGAACGAAGTTAGATCGTGTCCCCCATTGTTCGGAGGTTTTCGGACCAAGTAAGCAACAAGGCACGAGATTAGACTTGTGAGTGTGTGCCAACCTCCTATGGAGGGGCACAAAGGCAGTCACATTCACAACAAGTCTAACTTGTGTAGCTTAGGAAAACTTCGCCAAGAAGGAGACTTGAAGCAATCAGCATGATCTACCGTTTATTGTGTGCCCAATTCAATGGCCTCAATGAAGAACGACGGACTCAGGAGCGTTTCGGCGAGTTACTGTAGCAGCAATGTAGCTTTGTCACTGTAGCAAACTACTGTTCACTTCTGGCCGAATTTCAGAATTCCAGAGAATTCACACAGGCGTGTGGAATTAACACACGACCGTGTGAATCAATTTTTCAGCAAATAGAAACTTCACATGCACGTGTGTTAATTCCACACGGCTGTGTGAAGTGCCGATAAGTCCAAAATTTAAAGCCACACTCAGCATTATAAAAGCCTGATTTGGACACTTTTGAAATTATCTTTTGACCCATCTTTCTTCCGAACTTCTGGGGAGTGCGCTAGGGTTTCGGAGAGGACTTCGTGGAGGTTTGCAGCGCGTCATTGACATCGTCACCAACGTCTGGCGGCCGCACAGGACCACGGCCACATCTTATGTGAGAGGGTTTTCATCAATGCTTTTTATTTATACTTTCTTTCATATTTTGATGAACATATATAGCTCCATGAGGAGCTAAACCCCTCGTGGGTATTCGCACTTGTAAAACCCTAGGATTCTTATATTTCTATGACATTGCTATTGTGCTTTTCCATTATTAATAAATAAATCGAGTTTCAATTTTAATTATCTTGCACTATTGTTTTTCCCTTAGCCGTGACACTAAGGTTGAGAGTAATCTAGGTTATTTTTTGGAGGTGTGACAACTCCTATAGGGTTAGACTCCTTAAGATTGAAGAGGGTTCAGAGGGAGAGTTGTGAGGTAGCGATGTACCCCTTTCCCCTCTGGTGTGATTTCTCCCTACCTCCGTTTCCTTTGTTAATTAGCGGTCAAGATAGAGTGTTAGGGCTCCATCTAGACTAAGGTTTCTTCCACCTGGAACAAAGGGTTAGAACTTTATAGAGGAACAGGTTTTATCACTAGGAATCCCTAGAGCTTAAAGCAATCCCACATAGTGTTAGGGTGAAGAAGATAGACTCCCTTGGGCTTAGTTGGGAATGTGAGTTTGAGACTGTGAGTTTGAGGATATCCTAATGCCGGGACATAATGATGGGGTTAGTCACGGTAGACCTTAAGTATTGGGACTGTGAGTTTGAGGATATCCTCGACTCAATTAAACGTCAATAGGAAAGCATAATAGCATAGTCTTGTACTAGAAGCATAAGTCCTAGAGGTAGCTAGTCCGGATACCCTATTTCTCCCGTTGCTAGTCTTTCTTTCATAACTCCTGCTTGCTTCTCTCTTGTCTTCCATCTCTTTGTTTAAATTCCTGTCGTTTAGTATAATTGATTTCGTAATCTACTCACCAATTCGATTATCACTTCTCATATATTGCTCAACTAAATAACAAATTCTTGTGTTTTAAATCCCTATTCCCTGTGGATTCGACTACCCACTCACCAGGGTAATTTTATTACTTTGACAAGCCCGTGCACTTACGGGGCACAAAGCTTCTCTCAAGATTCACAAACAATAAACAAGAATGAAGACAAGGATTAAACTCCTCTCAAGGCTACAAACAAACCCTAGACTCATCATCCAAAGGAGAGGAAAGAAAAGGAGAAGAGCTTATCTAGAACAACCAAGGGATTGGTTTGCAAGCTCCACAACCAAGCCCAAAATCTCCTACAAAACCAGCCAAAAACTCTTAGGAATGGTGGAGGAAGAGAAGGGGAAGGAGTGAGGGATTTTGGAGAGAAGAAATGAAGAGAAAGGGGGTTAAATCAGGTTTAAAAAGGGCAAAACAGTGGGTTGTGCGGCCGCTGTGCGGCCCCGCACATAGGCCGCACAGGCCAAAAAAATGGCCTGTGTGGGCTGTGTGCACCCCCACACACCCCTTGTTCAGCCTGTATACGGCCTGAACCCCTCTTTAAAACCCTCAAAACTCGATCTAAAATCCTCGGTAAGCCTCACCAAATCAAAACAAAGAATAGCTTTCCCAAAACATCAAACAAACAAACAAGAAAAAGCCGAAAACACCAACTGAGATTTAGTTTAGTTTTAGCATAAATAAGAGTCTTAGTGTTGGTGTCTTGTTCATACATGCATGTGTTGTGATTTTTATATGGATCTTTGATGTTTTCTTGTGCCTAAATGTTGATTGACGAAGTTTGGGGTCGTTTGAGTGTGTTTTCATTGATCTCTGGTCATGTTTTTATCGTTTATACAGGCTCTAAGTGTTATAAATGTGTTTCTAAAATTTTCTGCTGAGCCTGTAATTTTTTTCTGAGTCATCCAGAAAGAACACACGGCTGTGTGTGATTTCCACACGGCCGTGTGAACCATCTCAGAGCTCATCTTGAGCGTTCTAGGGGCTGTGTTTATGCCCCTGTGAGCGACACTGTGAAGGGCACACGGCCATATGAAGTCCTGCAGAACTTAAACTCTCATCCTCGAGAGCCCACAAGGGCGTGTGGATGCCCCTGTGAGTGCTCATGTGATAATGTACACGACCGTGTGGAATTTCCACACGGCTGTTTGAAATTCTGCAAAGACTTCTTTTCTCTCCCGAGAAAACACAGGTACGTTTGGCTGCCCCTGTGGGAGGGCTTGTGAACGGCACACGGCCGTGTGGATGTTTCACACTGTCGTGTGGAACACTTAGAGTTTTCTTGGGAGATCCAGACAGGCCACAGGTGCGTGTGAGTGCCCCTGTGGCCGGCTTTGTGTTGGCCAGGTTGGGCACACGGCCGTGTGGAATTTCGATATGGCCTTGTGGATGTTCAAGAAAGCAAACAGAGGAAATACAGGGGCGTGTTATTGCCCATGTAAATTGATTCCAGTGTAAGAACACGGCCGTGTGGATGCACAAAACACGATAGACTGTAATTTATTTTTAAAATCTTTTTTGCCTTTTCAATTCTAAATTCCTCCACACTTATGGGATGCTTCCTCCCATCTTCTCAATCTTCTCTTCGTCTATTTAAGGAGTTTTTAAGTTGTTTTTCGGCCATATTAGAAGTTTTTGATTTCCATTTCGTCGGTAAGCATCTTTTCTCCTTTTCTTCGTCAATCTTTTCTTTTCTTTTTCAGCACCAGGATCACCATCAATAGCAGCAACAGCATCGGCACTAGTAGTAGACGACACCGACACTTGAGGCATTTCTAGGTTTATTTTTCTTTAGATTTTATTAGATTTTTGTTGAGCTTCATTGAACACCCTTTTGTGTGTGGGCGCAGATGGTCTTGGATGTAAGGAATTTGAGGAATAGTTATAGGCACGGTCATGGGACCGTGTGTGCTTCACAACTCTTTAAGACTCAACTCTCAATGAACCTAGCTTCATTAAACGCAACACTAGAAGTTCAGTGAGTAATGTTTCAATTACCTACTTTCACACTAATTGTTTTGCAATTCTTTACTTTTTATTGTGCTTGCATGCATACATTGGGGACAATGTACATCTTAAGTGTGGGGGGGAGTTCACATTGCACACACTTTATACTTAAGCATTCAATTGTTTATGCTCATGTAGCCAGTGGTGGTTTACCTTAGTTGCAACAGTTGTATTCTTAGAGTTTAGGAGAATTTTTAACATTGTATCGGATCATGCTCTAGTTTTACTTGAATTTTAGGGAATTTTTGCTCGATCATTTCTTATTGCACTACTCACTCTTGAAATCTTTTGGAAACTCAAGCTCAAAATTTTAAGGACTAGTTTAGCATTGTTTTAGTGAGTTTTTAAGTTATAAATTGCTAAAAAAAAAAAAGAAATAGAAAAAGAAAGTTGTGAGCTTGTAAATATTCGTTTAGATTTTATTTGTGCATTTGGGGTGGAAAGAGCTACCTCCTATGAAATATGTAGCTACTCTCATAAGTCGGATACAAGTTATGCCCTAATGAGAGAAAGAGCTATCTCTTGAATATAAAAAAGTCCTTGTAACAAGAGTCTGAGGAGTACTCGTTGGTTCTCTTGAGTGAATTCGCAGGCACTTACACATTTCGGAGTTGTTATCTTTTTTATTCGAGTTTTAGCTAGAGCAATGGTAACCTCATGCAATGTTTTGATTTCCCCTTGCTTGTAGAATGCCTCTTTTGCATACTTTTGGTGAACCTAAGGCCGAGCACTTTCAATTGTTCTTCCTAAGTGCTTTCACGTTCTATTTTCCTTGAAGACAAGCAAAAGCTTAAGTGTGGGGGGGGGGAGGGTTTGATAAGTGCTCCTGTTATAGTAATGCGAAGTGTTATTATCTTGCAATGAGCATTGATTTAATTAGATCGTGTTCGCCGTTGTTGGGGAGTTTTCGGACCAAGCAAGGAACAAGGCATGAGCATAGACTTGTGAGTGTGTGCCAACCTCCTTTAGAGGGGCACAAAGGCAGTCACATTCACAATAAGTCTAGCTCATGTTAACAAGGAGAACTTCGCCAATAAGGAGATTTGAAGCAATCGGCATGGTCTATCATTGATTGTGTGCCCAATTCAATGGCCTCAATGAAGAACGACGAATTTGAGAGTGTTTTGGCACAATTACTGTAGGAAAATACTGTAGCAAGTTACTGTTCACTGTTTGCAGAAAATCAGCAAAACAACAACGTCACACGGGCGTGTGGAAATTTCACACGGGCGTGTGGAAATTCCACACGGCCGTGTAAAATCCCGATTTTAGCCAATTGAAAGCCGCAACTCAGCATTATAAAAGCCCGTTTTGGAGACTGCTTTTGGATCTTTTTGGCTCTCTCCTGACCTAACTTCTGGAGAGGCGCGGCTAGGGTTTGGAAAGGACTTCGTAGAGGTTTGGAGCGCGTTATCGGCATCAACATCAACGTCCGACGGCCGCACAAGACCACGGTCACACCACACACAAGGGGATTTCCATCTATACATTTAAACTTTATTTCTTTTCTTATTTTGATGGATTTGAATAGCTCCATTTGGAGCTAAACCTCTTGGGGGTATTCGGACTTGTAAACCCTAGGATTATTATATTTCTTTGACATTGCTATTATGCTTTTCCATTATTGATGAATAAAATTGAGTTTCAATCTTAATTTCATATTGTTATTGTTTTCCTTTAGCCATGACACTAGGGTTGAGAGCAATCTAGGTTAACCTTTTGAGGTGTGACAACTCCTATTGGGTTAGACTACTTAGCATTAAAGAAGGTTGAGAGGGTGAGTAGTGAGGTAGCGGAACGTCCCCTTTTCCCTCCGATGTGATTCTCCCTACCTCCATGTTCCATGATTTATGAGCGGTCGAGATAGAGTGAAGTGCTAGGAGATAAACTGCCCTGGGGCTTAGTTGCGCGAGCAACAGAGTGAAGGGTTGAAGTGAATCTTAGTGTTGGGGCTTAATTTAGACTAGTGTTCTCTCACCTGGACCAAAGGGTTAGAACTATACATAGGAACAAGGTTAATCACTAGGAATCCTTAGAACTTAAAGTAATTCCACGCAGTGTGAGGCTTAGGAAGATAGACTCCATAAGGGTTTAGTTGACAGGTCAACGAGAGTCAATGGTCGTAGTGAAACCTTATGTCGAGGCATAGTGGTGGGGTTGGTCACGGTTGACCTTAGGTTTAGGACCGTGTGTTTAAGGATTTCCTCGACTCAATTAACATCAATAGGAGAGTATAATAGTATTGTCTTGCACAAGAAGCATAAGTCCTAGGGGTAGCTTGTCCCGGTACCCAACTTCACTCATTTCTTGTCCTACTCTTTTTACTCCTACTTGCACTCTCTCATCTTCCACACTTCTATTTTAATTCTTGTTTTTATAAATTGCTTTCACACTCACTCATTAATTTCTTTCCACACATCGCATTAGCTACCTAGTGAATTCTTATATCTAAAATCCTTATTCCCTGTGAATACGACTACCTACTCATTAATGTATTTTATTACTTCGACAACCTGTGCACTTTCAGGCCCCTGTCAGGAAGCATTCGAGAAAAACCTAAGTGTTCTATATGGCAGAGTGCCTTCCACAAGCTCATTCACAGGGGCAGTCACACGCCCAGTGTCTTCTCTGTATGGAAAAGAAGATTCTCCAGAGTTTCACATGCACGGTGTAGAATTTCCACACAGTCATGTGTCTCAACACAAGGGCACTCACAAGGGCATCCACGCACCCCTGTGGACTTTCTCGATGGAGTTATGCAATGATCCACACGGCTGTGTAGAAGTTCCACACGGCCATGTGCCCTTCATAAGGTCATTCAGAGGGGCATTGACATGCCCCTGTGTCCTCTGTGGATGAGCTTTGAATGGAGACACATGCCCGTGTGGAAATTTCACACAACCGTGTGTCTTCTCTAGATGACTTCAAAAAATTACAGGCTCTGCAGAAAATTTCAGACATAAACAAACAACACTTAGAGCCTGTATACACAATAAAAACATGACCAGAAATCAATGAAAACACACTCAAACGACCAAAGACACCAACACTAAGACTATTAATCATGCTAACACTAAACTAACTCCTAAAATACGGGTAAAAGCTTGGGTTACCTCCCAAGAAACGCATGCTTAACGTCACTTAGCTTGATGTACCTGGCCTTACCTCACAGGGGCTCATGAAGAAAAAATACTTCTTTGTCATTGTTACAAACCTCGCCGCCAAAATATGGTTTTCGCCGATGTCCATTTACCTTGAATGTACCGTTCTCCGGATGAGTGATCTCAATCGCTCCATGAGGTGATACTTGAGTTACAGTGTATGTCCCAAACCATCTAGACTTGAGTTTTCCCAGAAATAGCCACAAACGAGAATTGAACAATAGGACTTGATCACCGACTTTGAACTCTTTCGGTAACTTGGTATGCTTGTCATGCCACTTTCGAATCCTTTTCTTGTAAATTCTAGCATTCTCATATGCAATCTAGTATGACTACAACCTCTATTCATCTAACTCATTAAGATGAAGCAATCTTTGTTCCCCCACTTTTCTCAAATCAAAATTCATTACCTTGATTGCCCAATTTGCTTTCTGTTCAAGCTTCACGGGTAGATGACATGACTTTCCATATACCAAATTGTAGGGAGTGGTTCCGATAGGAGTCTTGTATGTTGTTCGGTAAGCCCAAAGTGTGTTATCCAACCTCTCAGACCAATCTCGTTTCCCTTGCTCCACTAATTTTGCAAAATCCTCTTGAGCTCTCTATTTGTGATATCCACTTGGCCACTAGTTTGCTGGTGATAAGGAGTGGCAAGGCGATGATGCACTCTGTATCTCTTCAACATCTTTTCAAGTTGAGCATTGCAAAATCAGTTCCTCGATCACTAACAATAATCCATGGAGATCAAAATTGAGTGAACAACCTCTTTAAAAATTTTACCATAGTTCTAGCATCATTAGTGACATGACCCATTGCGTGTATCCCGCAAGTGCACTGGCTTGTCGAAGTAATAAAATTACCCTTGTGAATGGGTAGTCGAATCCACAGGGAATAGGGATTTAAGATACGAGATTTCGGTATCTAGTTGTACGGTGTACGAAAAAGTGATAACATAATTGATGACTGAATTATGGAAGCAAATATGTTAAAAAATAAGAAATTAAACAGAGAGATGGAAGACAAGAAAGTGCAAGAAGAACTGAATTAGAGAAAGACTAGCAATGGATGAAATAGGGTATCCGGACAAGCTACCTCTAGGACTTATGCTTCTAGTGCAAGACTATACTATTATACTTTCCTATTGATGTTAATTGAGTCTAGGATATCCTTAAACTCATAGTCCCAAACCTAAGGTCAACCGTGACTAATCCCAACAATATGCCCAGACATTAGGATTCACGTCAACCCTTCACTCTGTCGCTCACACAACTAAGCACCAGGGGAGTATATCTACCTAAGCATAACACTACGTGGGATTGCTGTAAGCTCTAGGGATTCCTAGTGATAAAACCTATTCCTATGTGTAGTTCTAACCCTTTAGTCCAGGTGGAAGAATCCTAGTCTCGATTAAGCCCCAGCGCTTAGGATTCACGTCAACCCTTCACTATGTTGCTTGCATAACTAAGCCCCAGGGGAGTTTATCTACATAGCACTTCACTCCATCTCGACCGCTAAGAAATCAAGGAAAACGGAGATAGGGAGAAATCACAGCGGAGGGGAAAGGGAACGCTTCGCTACCTCATGACTCATCCTCTCAACCCTCTTCAATCTTAAGTAGTCTAATCCTATAGGAGTTGTCACACCTCTAAAGGACAACCTAGATTGTTTTCAACCCTAGTGTCACGGCTAAGAGAAAACAATTGCAAAAGATAATTAAAATTAAAACTCGAATTTATTCATCAATAATGGAAAAGGAATAATAGCAACATCATAGAAACATAATAATCTTAGGGTTTACAAGTCCGAATACCCACGAGTGATTTAGCTCGTCATGGAGCTATACATGTTCATCAAAATATGAAATAAAGCACAAATTAAAGACATTGATAAAAACCCCCTTGCATATGGTGTGACCCTGGTCTTGTGCAGCCGCCGAACGTCGATGACGATATCGATAACACGCTCCAAACCTCCACGAAGTCCTCTCTGAAACCCTAGCCACACTCTCCAGAAGTTGGGGAGAAAGTTATGTCAAAAGATATCTCAAAAGTCTCCAAAATCGGCTTTTATAATGTTGAGTCGCAGCTTTAAAATTATGCTTATCATGACTTCACACGCCGGTGTGGAATGTCCACACACTCGTGTGAAGTTTCTGTGAATTTGCATGAAGTCCTCTCTTTTTGCTACAGTAACAAGCTACAGTGCTGCTACAATACTCACCAAAACGCTCCTGAATCAGTTGTTCTTCATTGAGGCCATTGAATTGGGCACACAATCAATGGTAGATCGTGCCGATTGCTTCAAGTTTCTTTCTTGGTGAAGTTCTCCTAAGCTACATGAGTTAGACTTGTTGTGAATGTGACTGCCTTTGTGCCCCTTCATAGGAGGTTGGCACACACTCACAAGTCTAGGCTCATGCCTTGTTCCTTGCTTGGTCCGAAAACTTCCCAACAATTGTGAACACGATCTAACTTCATTCCTTTTCTACAAATTAACTCCACAAACCTACAATGCATAAGAATACACAAACACAAACCATTTAGTGATAAACTCTGACAAAAGGTATGCTCATTGTAAGATAATAACGCTTTGCATTACTACAACACAAGAACTTATTAATTAGTTAGCAACGCTTGAGCTTCAACCCATTTAGAGACATAGTTGACTGCCACCAAGATATCTTGATTTCCATTAGATTTTGAAAATGGTCCGATGAAGTCAGTGCCCCAAACGTCAAATACCTCACAAAATTTCATAGGATTTTGAGGTATTTCATCCCGCCGAGACAAATTCCATGTCCTCTAGTAGCTATCACATCGAAGAACAAACTTGTGTTCATCCTGAAAAAGAGTTGGCCATTAGAATCCATCAGCCAAAACTTTTTCTGCAGTTCTACTGAATGACAATGTGTTCATCCTCCAACAGGTCCTGAATGACAATGTGCAAGGATATCCCATCCTTCCTCCCTTGATACACATCTCCGAACTACATGATCTACATTGATGTGGAAGAGAAACAGATCATCCCAAAAATAATTCTTCAAGTCACTAAAGAACTTCTTCTTTTGTTGGAATGTGAGCCCTTGATTAAGAACCTTACCTGACAACTAATTTGCGAAATCTGCAAACCATGGAGTATCACTCGATGACGATGAGTTCTGGATAGAGTATAAGTGCTCCTCCGAGAAGAAATCATTAATTTCTTTACTTAATGGCTCTTACCTTTCACAACCCTCTAATCGAGATAAGTGATCTGTAACCTCATTTTCAGTACCTTTCTTATCTTTTATTTCCATGTTAAACTCTTGTAGATCAATCTTGGTCTAGCATCAGCTTTGTTCATGAGATAACAAACTGCTGAATGATCTGTGAACATAATAACTCTAGACAAAATGAGATATGACATGAACTTGTCGAGGGAAAACACAACTGCTAGTAACCCTTTCTCCGTAGTAGTGTAATTCTCTTAAGTATCCATGAGAGTCTTACTAGCATAGTATATTGGTTGAAACTGCTTGCCCTTTCTCTGCCCCAAAACTGCTCCAATAGCATAATCACTTGCATTGCATATGAGCTCGAATGGTTCATTCCAATAGCATAGTCACTTGCTTGGACTAAGTTCTCTTTTAACACATTAAAAGCTTCCACACAATCATTACCGAGATAAAAAAGAATATCTTTTTCAAGGAGTTTCATCAACGGTTGTTTGATCTTCGAGAAATCCTTGATAAACCGCCTGTAGAAACCTGTATGCCCTAGGAAACTCCAAACACCCTTAACATTTGTTGGTGCAGGCAATTTATCTATGACTTCAACCTTTGAATTGTTTACCTCCATCCCCATTCTAGAAATCTTGTGACCTAGGACGATGCCTTCTTGAACCATGAAGTGACACATTTCCCAATTAAGTACAAGGTTGGTCTCTTCACATCTCATCAATACTTTCTCCAAAATTTTCAAACATATGTCATGAGTTACCAAACATTGAAAAATCATCCATGAACACCACCATGATGTCCTCTAAAAGATCATCAAAAATGGCAATCATGCAACATTGGAATGTCGCTGGTGAATTACAAAACCCGAAAGGCATTCTTCTATAATAAAAAGTCCCGTAGGGATAGGTGAATGTTATCTTCTCTTGATCTTCTGGGGTGATAGGAATCTGAAAATACCCTGACATACCATCAAGGAAACAATAAAACTGATGCCCAGCTATTTACTCCAAGATCTGATCAATAAAAGGCAACGGAAAGTGGTCATTTCGAGTTGCATCATTCAGTCTTCTGTAATCAATGCATACCCGCCAACCTGTAACTGTTCTAGTTCGGATGAGTTCATTCTTTATCACTGTCATTCCTTCTTTCTTCAAAACCACCTACGTTGGGCTCACCCAAGCACTATCGGAAAATGGGATAAATAATTCCTACATCCAATAGTTTCACTACCTCTGCCTTAACGACGTCCTTCATATTTGGGTTCAATCTTCTTTGAGGATGGATTACCGACTTGAAGTTATCCTCCATAAGAATTTTATGAGTTCAAAATGAAAGATTGATGCCCTTTAAATTAGAAATCTTCCAAGCTATAGCGGATTTATGTTTTTTCAACATGCTCAAAAGCTTATCATTCTGATCAGTAGAAAGGTTTGATGCTATGATGACAGGGAGCTTTAACTCTTCTACTAAAAATGCATACTCCAGATGTGTTGGGAGTGTCTTTAGTTCCAAATCGGAAGGTTCTTCAATGAATGGTCATAACCAGCTCTCCTTTAATTTATCAATTTCCTCAAATTTAATCAATTCTTGTTCAATAATATTTTCAGAATTGCCTTCTAATGCTTGTTAGGTGGAATGGTCCTTGGTACCTTCTCTAATTTCTATCCCAACCTTTTTCTCAAACACACTTATAATTCCCATTGATAAGATTTCCTGCCTGTGTTCTTGGTAACACAATTCAAACTAAGCAAGAACACTCTTCAAACTTTCTTCTAAATCACAACTTGCAGCGAACAGTGTTGATCGTTCAAATTGATTCAACACAATGTCAAGCTCACAATTCGAATCTTGCTCACCATAAGAATGATCAACAGCCATTTCTTCTGCAGGATAGCTAATTACGGGTTATTCATTCAAGAAAGGGATTGAACTTGATTGTATTGTGAAAAACTACATCTTATGTTCCACATCATTCACCATTCCTGTGATTGTGTCAAATAACTCAGTTGTGTCAATCATTCTCCTTGAAACTGAGATCAAAGAAAAGAAAACAAATAAGAACGATGGAAGAATAAGAAAGTGTGAAATAGAGTGAGTGGTGAATAGCTAAATGATAAGTGCTCGTGTTATAGTAATGCGGAGTGTTACTATCAATGAGCATTACTTTCATCAGATTTTATTACTAAAAAGTGCGCATTTGTGTACTTTTGTGCATTATAGGGTTGTGAAGATAAATTGGAGAAAAGGAATGAAGTTAGATCGTGTTCGCCATTGTTGAGGAGTTTTCGGACCAAGCAAGAAACAAGCCACGAGCATAGACTTGTGAGTGTGTGGCAACCTCCTTTTGAGTGGCACAAATGCAGTCACATTCACAATAAGTCTAGCTCGTGTTAGCATAGAAGAACGCCACCGATAAGGAGATTTGAAGCCATCGCTACGGTCTACCGTTGATTGTGTGCCCAATTCTCTTGTTAGCATTTCGGCCACGAGTACTGCAGCAGTATTGAAGCAAGATACCGCAACAAACACTATAGCAAGTTACTGTTTACGGTCTACCAAAAATTAGCAAAACAGAAACTTCACACGGGCGTGTGGAAATTCGACACAGCCGTGTGAAATCCTGATCTCAGCAGATTTAAAGCCGCGACTCAGCATTATAAAAGATCATTTTGGAGATTTTTGTGGATCTTTTTGGCTAACTTCTGACCTAACTTCTAGAGGGTTGCGGCTAGGTTTTTGAGAGGACTTTGTGGAGGTTTGGGGCGTGTCATCGGCATCGACATCAATGTCCGGCGGCCGCACAAGCACACGGCCACATCCAACACAAGGGGGTTTTCATCTATGCTTTCAATTTGTATCTCTTTTCATATTTTAATGGATTTGTATAGCTCCATTAGAAGCTAAACCCCTTGTCGGTATTCAGACTTGCAAACCCTAGGATGATTATGTTTATTTGACATTGTTATTATGCTTTTCCATTATTGATGAATAAAATTGAGTTTCAATCTTAATTGCATCTTGTAATTGTTTTCTATTAGCCATGACACTAGAGTTGAGAACAATCTAGGTTATCCTTTGGAGGTGTGACAACTCCTATAGGGTTAGACTGCTTAGGATTGGAGAGAGTCGAGAGGGTGAGTCGAGAGATAGCGAAACGTCCCTTTTCCCCTCTGATGTGATTCTCCCTGCCTCAGTGTTCCATGATTTCTTAGCGGTCGAGATAGAGTGAAGTGCTAGGAGATAAACTCCCCTGGGGCTTAGTTGCGTGAGCAACATAGTGAAGGGTTGAAGTGAATCTTAGTGCTGGGGCTTAATTTAGACTAGGGTTCTTTCACCTGGACCAAAGGGATAGAACTATACATAGGAAGAGGGTTTATCACTAGAAATCCCTAGAACTTAAATCAATTCCACATTGTATGAGGCTTAGGAAGACGAACTTCCCTAAGGCTTAGCTGACAGGTCAACAAGAGTCAAGGGTCATAGTGAAACCTAATGTCGGAGCATAGTGTTTGTGTTAGTCAAGGTTGACCTTAGATTTGGGACCGTGTGTTTAAGGATTTCCTTGACTCAATTAACATTAATAGGAGAGGATAATAGCATTGTCTTGCACTAGAAGCATAAGTCCTAGGGGTAGCTTGTCCGGGTACCCAACTTTACTCATTGATTGTCCTTCTCTATTTACTTCTGCTTGTACTCTCTCACCTTCCATCCTTCTCTTTTAACTCTTATTTCTTTATAATTACTTTTGCAATCACCCATTCATCATATTCTCACTTATCATACACCGCCTAGCTAATTAGTGAAGCCTTGTATCTTAAATCCCTAATCTTTGTGGATAAGACTACCTACTCACCAGGGTATTTTATTACTTCGACAACCCGTGCACTTTCACTTTCAGGCCCCTGTCACTAAAATAGCAAAAAGCAAATGTCTCAAATATGCCAACTCCCCAGCAACAACACCAAAAGCTTTGACAACATCCTTCCGAGTGTACCCCGAAAGTGCACGTGTTGTGTGGTGTTTCGGTCCTCCTTGCTCTTGTTTCTTGTTTCTATTGTCTTAAGTGTTGTCGTCCTTTTCCCTTTTGAGTTTTCTTTGATTTTTCTTATCGAGCCTTTAGAGTTGTTTGCCGAGTGTTTGAGAGATTTTTGAGGGTATTTGGAGGAGTTTAGAGAGGATGTGGGCTGTGCGGCCTCTGTGCGGGGCTGCATAGAGGCCGCACACCCAGGCAGAGAGGTGTGCGGCTGGTGTGCAGGGCCACACACCACCCACACATCCTTCTGCCTGTGGTGTCCGGGTGGTGTGCGGGGCCGCACATAGCCCGCACACCGGCCCGAGTTTTCTTATAAAAACCTTTCTAGCCCTTTCTTTTCATTTTTTCTCTCCCAAACTTCTCTATCTCCCTCTCTTCTCTTCCTCCACCATCTCATGAGGTTCTAAGGCTGACTTAGAAGAGGTTTTTGAGCTTGGATCTTGGATCATCAACTTCCTCATTCTTTGGATCAAGGTAAGCTTCCATCCTCTTGTTTCCTTCTTCCTTGTTCTTTGATGAGAATGGTTGGGGTTTGCTATGAACCCTTGTGAGAGCTTGATCCTTACATCTTCTTTTTCCTCTTTGATGGTTAATCTTGTGAGGATTCATTGTATTGAGTTGTTTGGCCTTAATTTCATGAAATCCTTGAACACTCATTACTTTGATTCCGGAATCACTGTAGCTCCGTTGAGCTTTCTTTTTGTTCTTGGTTTCCTTGGTTTAGAGAGGAGCTTAAACCCTTAGATTTGGTTTAGTACCTTGAGTTGTGAGTGGAGCAACCCTAGAGTTAATTAGGGTTGTTTGGTAGAAGAACTTAGGGTTCTTGCTCGACTTTTGTCCTATCAAGTTATTGGTGTTTCTTGTGCTTTATCAAGGAGGAAAAGCTTTCGATTGAAGCAAAGAGCTTGTCAAGGACTATCATTCAAGGGAGCAAAGTCATCAAAGTTGTGAGTGGGACTAATAAGCATAATCCTATCCGAAGAAAACCTATATATGTATATATATATATTTATCTTTGTGCATTATGATGCTTGATTAGGACTCTATATGTTTTATGCTTTGATTTGGGATTCAAACTTTATTTGGAATGAGATATATATCTATATATTTATGCATTTATATTTTCATACTTGAAAGCATTACCGTTCAAAGGAATGATTAATTGAGGTGTTATGTGATTAGGAAATTGTAATTAAATATTAGATAATCTATGGGTTGTAGATTGTATTATTTCATACATCCTTGTCATAATTGGTTTAGTTTAAACTGAATGATACCTTGCATTATTAGTGGCTTTTGAAAGTTGTTTTGGGTAGTTTGGAACCATAATTAAGTTATGACTTGGTTCATTTCCTAAACATTATTAAAGTATTTATATATGTTGTTGAGATTTGAAAATCTTATGTTTTGAAGTATATGTTTCAAATTGTGTATTCTTATGAGATTTGAGATGTTTGATTTGATGACCAGAAAGGCATATTTGAATCGTGGTCAAGTTTATTTGCAAAGTTTGCCAAATGTTGTATTTAAGTTTTGAAAGCTTTATTATGACGTCGTGGTTTCCAAATTGAAGGCCTGAGACTTTTGTTATCGTACCCAATGGATTTATGTAACCTATTTATGTTACACATTTTGTGTTATTTCCAAGGCTATGATTGGAGCAAGTGCTCAAGAAATCTTGTTTAGTTTTTAATGTTGTTTTTTTAAGCAAAGGCATGTGAAAACAAGTTGATTTTCATGGTATTATTGCAAAGCACAAGGTGTATTTTTGAAAGATATCTTTATATGATACTTTTGATGAACATGGTTTCATTGTCAATGATTTGATCAAATTGATCACTCTTGGAGGAGAATTGCCATTGTGAACATTTATTGTCTCTTATTGATAATTATGCTATCATGATGTACTCATTGAGCCTACAGGCTGAGTTATTGTTTAAATCTTTTGTTGGTGACATGTGAGCCGAGCTCCAGAACTTGCTGCAGTAAGAAGTGGATGGTTTCCACGGGCCGACCTATATAGAGGTGGCATGGAATACTGTCAAAAATGGTTATACCATGTCAGGTGGGAGCGTAGATCCCTGACATGGGTATAGTTGGGTTGTTCGGAGTCACCACACGAACTTCCCAGCGGCCAATGCTAAGATATGCGCATCTTGGTAGCTCCAGACCTAACCAAGGCCATGGTTGGCGACGAAGAGTTTTGAGGCCATTCTGGACATTATTGTTGATTTATGATCGATGAGTTAATTATTTCTAAGCATCTTGATATTTGAAATTATCGATAAGAATTGTTCTTATGCTAGGTCAAAGATGGCATGTGTTTTCTTGTTGATTTCTATGAAATTCTAATTGTATTTCAATGAGGAAAATGGTATTCTTATGTGATAAGTGTTATCCTTATTATTCCCAAACTTTTGAGGATTTTCATCATGTTAGAATTGATAAACCTTATATCTTTTAATTGCTATACTTGTTTACAACTTGGAGTTGTATTGAATTATTTGTAGTATGGTAAAGTTGTTTAATGTTCAGTGTGTTTTATAACTTGAACCTGTTTTTAGTATTTCAAAGTTTTATTGTTTTAAACCCTAGTTGGGTATTGAGAATTTCTGGGTATTACTTTATTTTGTTGTATTGTGGTGTAGATTATTATTACGTGTAAGTGTGTTTTAAACCATGTATATTATAAGTAAAGTATCTTTACTGATTCATGTTTTGGTACTGTTATATTTCGGTATATTTCTGGTGGATTTGTGCTAATCCCCTCACTGAGTAACTGTAGTTACTCATCCCCTCTTTCTCCTTCCCAGTTTTATTGCAGGTAGTAGGTGAGGCGGTGCGGCTGCGTGCTGAGCATTTGTTGCCTTCTTGTTTCCTTGTATGACATTTATTCGTGTATGTTATTTTTTGGATCATGCATATGTTATTTGAGTCTTGGATCCACTAGTATATCGAGAACTCTATTGCATGGTGTTGTACTTAAACCAGTCTTAAATTTGTGTGTATCAGCTTTTGCTATTATTGTCAGTGTCTTCTATCTTCTTTCCATATTATTGATGTCGTGGTCGTCGTCGTCGTCGTTGTTGTTGTTATTATTAGTCCTATTACTCTTGTTGGGCATGGTCGTTCTTGAAACTTGGTATTTGTGTTAATATTATTGATTCCAGGTGTATTGTGCAGCCTTGCGTTGTCTCGAGGATTGAGTGGCGTAGTATCCCTCCTTGAGTTTGTCACGGCGGTTGTCACATCCTGCAGACTTGCGGGTCGGGGATTGACAGGTTCTCTAAGTAATAACACCTTGGTGAGAGAGAAATCGAATCCACAGGGATTAGTGATTCAAGACAAAAGGAATTGCTAATTAGCTAGTGTGGAAATAATGGTGGTGAGTGAAAACAATGTGTGTGCAATAAGATAAAGAGAAATATGAAAAATGGAAGAGTGAAAGCGAAAAGTAAGGAGGAAACAATCAATATAAATATGGGATACCCGAACAAAGCTCCCCATAGGACTAATGCTTCTAGTGCAAGACTAGTATTATACCTTCTAATTGATTTCTAATGAATCGTGCAAGTCCTTAAGCACACAGTCCAAACCTAAGGTCAACTAAAACTTGTCCCAACACTATGCCCTGGCACTAGGATTTACTACAACCTTTCACTCTGTTGATCTCTCAACTAAGCCCCAGGGGAGTCCATCTCCTAAGTCTCATACTATATGGAACTACTTGGGGTTCTAGGGATTCCAAGTGATAAACCCTATTACTAAGTATAGTTCTAACCCTTTGGTCCAGACGAAAGAACCCTAGTCTCAGTTAAGCCCCAGCACTAAGATTCACTACAACCCTTCACTCTATTGCTCATACAACTAAGCCCTAGGGGAGTTCATCTCCTAGTACTTCACTCTACTTTGACCCCAAAGAAATTTTGGAACATGGAGGTAGGGAAAATCACACCAAAGGGGAAAGGGGTCGTTTCGCTACTTCTCGACTCACCCTCTCGACCATCTCCAATCTCGAGTAGTCTAATCCTATAGTTGTCACACCTTCAAAGGATAACCTAGATTATTCTCAACCCTAGTGTCACGGCTAAGGGAAAATAAATACAATTATCATGCAAGATTGAAACTCAATTAAAAGCATCAACTAAAAAAGCATAATAAAAGTCATAGAAACAATGTTATCGATAAACGTCTAAATGTACGCATTTTATACGTATGCATGCACATAGTTTACATATTTTGTTAATGAATTGATGTTCCTTTTTGGTCTAAATTGGTTTATTTTGTTTTTCAGGTGTAAAAGATGCCTAGGTGAGCTCAACGACGCAATTTGAAAAGAAATCTACGCTGAAATCGTCGTTTTAGGTTTCTGGGCACTGTAGCAACACTGTAGCAGCCTGAAGGACACACATTTGAGGAATTCTCGAAGTCTGGAAACCCTCACAGGCAAGCTCACGGCCGTGAGGTCAACCGCAAGTAATTTAGAGGAAGACAGTGCTATAGCAGTATCACTGTAGCAGCATTGTAGCAGTTTTACAACTTGCTCTCCTTTGTCGATCCTGGTGTTGCCTTTAATGCTGCCTGCTCCACCTCAGTGGCTGTTGTCTGGCGGATGATCAATTTGTAGTTCCCTGGTCCTGACCTATGGACCATCGCATCATCCTCAAAGTCTCAATACCGAGGAGAGAAGATATTGTCTCCTTTGCAGCCCTCATGATCCGGTCTAGTAGACCCATACCTATGGCAAGCTGAGTGATATATGTGATTGCTTCCCCGCAAGTGTACAGGATCGCCAAGTAATACCTCATACAGAAGCACGAGGATCGTATTCCACGGGGCTAAGGAGCTACTCTTACTCCTCCATCGCCTATTATCTAACCTAACAACACAAGCATGGATGTATGTTCTACTAAAGCAAAGAAATAAATACGATATGATTAAACAAATTTAAAAGCATACAATGTTGTTGCAAGTACTACAATGAAGAGTGAAGGCCTGTGGATGTGGATCCCCTTGAGGGGTCATCATGATACATGGATGAAAGATAAAAGGTAGCTTGGTTGATTTAGACCGAAGGATCTCAAGATTAGATCAACCCCAATTTCTCGGCGATTGAACCCTAATCCCATACGGATATCGGTTGGAATCTCTTCCTAACCAAAATCCCTACGATTGCATTAAGTACAAGGAGATCCCAAAATAAGGATACACTAAACCCTAGTCTATCCTTATAGCTCGGAGGGCTATCGACACCCAATTTCTCGGTGTGCCAATACAAGTAACCCCTTTTAGTTCATTAATGACCTGATACACGCGAGTAGGTCACATCTACGTGTATAATTCAAGAAAGAACTACGGATCTCTCCATGTGGTAGTTCTAGACATGAAGCACAATGAACTAAATCTTAAACCAAACCAAGCTTGCAATTAAGTAAAGATCATCCAAAATACATGATAACCCCCCCACCCCCCCCAAAAGGTTCACCAACATCCGGTGGCCTTGGGGGTCTAGTGTGCCATCAAGCAAGTAACAACAAAAATACAAAGTAAATCACTTAAAAAGCTCATAAATGACACTCCCTAGATGAAATGATGAAGGAGGAGGTGGAGGTCCGGCCGAATGACGCTTCCCTTTGCTTGGATCCTTGCCTCCTTGATGGTGAAGCTTCTCCCCTTCAAAATGATGCTTTTGCCTCCTTCTTTGGCTCCAAATTGTCGTCTCTACAAAGATTTCTTCGTTTCTTCTCTTTAGATGCCGGCCAAGAAGTTTCCTCCCTTTTGTGTGCCCTAAAAACATCCATAAATATTCCCGCAGTATCTCGGGGTGGATAGATGGATCATGGGGTGGATAGATAGGCAAAGACAAGGCAAAACTTGTCTCATGTGGGGGTGCATCCCGGGGTGGATAGGTGGATCCCGGGGTGGATAGATGGATCCTGGGGTGGATAGGGGGTCGTGATAGCTAGTTGAAATTCACTGTCCTTTGATGCTCACGGCCCCTTATACGGCCCCGTATGCTGCACCATTCACTCTTATGCATTTCCATCATTTCCAGCCCAAAACTCATCAGGTACAACAGCAATTGCAACAGTAAATATGCTACAGTACTCCAGCTATAGTGCTACGGCGCCTGAATTTCATCCTTTTTCTCCCAAATTGCATTCTCGTGCTCCTCATGGCTCCCCCGTGTCCTAGAACATAAATGATAGTCGATTAAGCACAAAACGAGCATCAATTCTTAACAAAATACATATATTAAAACATATACATTTAGACACTTATCAAACATCCCCACACCTAAGTGTTTGCTTGTCCCCAAGCAAACAAATCATGAAAAACAAAGGGAATGATAAGTGGCTAAATGTACATCTCTAGCTCAAACAAATACGAGATTCTACAAGTATAGAATAATGATATACAGATGTTGAGTTACAGTCAATATGTACAACAAAAGGATCCTGTCTCACCTCTTATATGTCTGTGCAGTGTAAGTGACTCTTTCATCTTATTTGCCCTGACCTAGTCTAGCCCTATGACTTCAATCAGTAAAGCTCTATATGCTAATCACCCCACATGTACAGAATACCAAGTCTTAAAAATGCTAAGTGCCACTTCAATGAACAAATAAGATCCTTCTAAGTCTATAACTTGAGATTAAATCCCATTTCCACTCACGAACTCAAGTAGTCAGTCCAAGAGATCACTAGGGTTTTTATTTGCAACTATATACACCCTTTTTTTTTCGAGTCTGCCTAACGTAAACTGCACAAAAATCTTTCTGGAGGATGCACATGCTGGTTAGGCACAAGAGTCACCCAACTACTCGATTACAGTCTACATAGACGCATTCATGCTCCATTAGCAGAGGAATACTGACATAGACTCTTTTTTTTTTTATATAAATATACCCTAGATCAAACCTTTAGACTGCACTACAAGTAACAAACTAGGACTAGCTCAAAAAGACTTAGAAGTTCTAAAGAGTTCATTGAAGGATAGAACTTAGTACTCTAAGGCTAAGTACTCAAAATTGTGTGTTAAGTATACAAGAGAGTTAAGAAAGTCAAGCAGGCTATTCCCAAGGCATCAACAAAAGACTCAGTGCTCAGAATAATACTAGAGGTGAAACAGGATTCAATAGAGAACAACAAAAAAAATGTAACTCACATCAATCATTAATTCATACTTGAAGAATCTCACAAGAAAGTAACAAGCCATCATTGATAACACTAGCATGTAAAGTTGACCTAATACATGTAAATACACCCATCCCTACACCTAGTGTTGTACATTGCCCTCAATGTATACTAATCATGAAAATAGAGGCAATATACACAATAATAACAAAATAGGAGGGTGAAAACAAACTTCCCCGGTTTATCTTGTACAAATGGCGAAATGTGACCCGACTAAAGTGTACGGCGAGCTTTACATGTCGGGTCCGCCTCCCACAAAATGTGGAGATGCTCACCAAATTCCCCTCAATGCGCTGCAAAGCACAAAGGGCATACCATCATTCCAAAAAAATAAAAAGGAAAGATTAATACTAGGGAGCAGTCAAACACACAATTAAATAAAAGCAACCAGAGTTCTACAAAGTGTTGTTCAGGGTATAACCCTTCCCAACTTATTCCAAACAAACAAACACACGTGCAGAAAATAAAGAAAACAACAATAAATAGAAACAACATGCTGCTAAAAGAGAAATAAGTGTCCATGCTCAAGAATGAAGCGGCTCGTCGATAACAGGTGGGACAGGTGTGTCGGTGCAGGATGCGGTGCCAGTCCGCGAAGATGAACCGCGAGCAGAGATGGCAAACTAGTGAAAGTCCTCGGTGAGCAGGCGCTGACCCTCTATGATCTGGTACAGCTGTCCACGCATCTCACGCTGCTCGTGACGGATGGCCTGAATATCGCTCTCCATTCCTCGCAACCTAGCTTCGAAGCCCGATAATGATGTGGTGCTGGGAATGGGAGTGGGCGTGTCATCAGGATCAGAGTCAGTGTCTGCTGGCAAACTGGACTCCCCGGCCGATGACTGTCGGGAAAGTCGGTAGCGGGCACATCTCTTTTCAACTATACCAACAGCTAGCAAGACATTCGCGCCAAGGGCGGCTGCACCACCCACAATCGTCATATCACGAGCGCAGTCCAACAATTTCATACCGTGAATCAACCTGGTGATGTACGGACCGAAGAAAATAGCACCTAATCACGTGCACTGTGCGTGATGAATAAATGCTTCAGCCACAAGATGCCCAAGGTGGAGGGGGCATTGCTCAAAAATCGCAAACAAAATCAGTAGATCAGAGTTAGACACTACTCCAGTACTATCCTTTCAGCCTCCTATGGAACAAGTAATTAATGCACGCACATATCTCATGATAGGATCTGCAATCTGGGACGCCTTTCGAGTGTTTTTGGTGTCGCCTGGGGCTATGGTGGCCCAATATTGATTCGCATTCACATGCGGTGGAAAATCGACTCGGATTTGGCCAATCGGAATGGAGTTCGTGTATTCCTCGTGATAGACCCCCAAGTAACTTGCAAATTCGACGTGAGTCAAGTCGCGAAGCCTTGCAAAAGCTTGGAAGCGCATAGTCCCCTGTTTCTGACAAATGATGCGTCGCCGGTCTTGTTGTGCCTCAAAGGTGCTCAGAACCTCCAAAGTGAACTGCCGGTATGTTGGTTCATCGATAGTAAATAAGTTCACCCAACCATTTTGAGATAGAATTTCCCTCACTTGGTCGGCAATTCCAAGCTCTTCCAGAAAATCCCAATCAATACGTCGGACGGTGCCAAAGTGTTTAGTCCTCAATATTTCGTAACGTGCTGTGTGAAGGGGGTGTGTCAACGTAGGCTCCTCGGGGTTTTGTGTTGAAGCTCGTGGTCGTTTTGAAGCAACCCTCTTGATGTTTGGCATCCCTACAACACATAAGATCTTCATCAAGCCTTAACTAATCCAATACAACACCAAAAACAACACAAGAAGCAAGAAACAAATGAGAAAGGGGCATGAATAGGGTCCATACGGCTGTATAGGGGGCCATATGGATACTATTCATTGTGTAGCATTTCCTTACCATCATGAAGATCGAAAAAGTTTTACAAGAATTCCATGGGAGTTGAACAAACAACATTCACACCACCAACACATGATAAAAGCACGAATTTATCCACCAAAAAGCTCCATGAAATCAAGAGAAAATGAGAAAGAAAAATCTATGGCACCAAAAAGCTTACCGGTGAATCCTTGGTGGAACTTGCTAGAAACTCTTGGCGAATCACTAGATCGAGGTCTCAAATTGTCTAGGAGGTGATCTAGAATGAAAGATGGAGAGATTTAGTTGAGGGATGATGGAAAAAGGGAGAGGAGAAATGATGGAGATGAAGGGAGAATGGAGAAGAAGACCCAAAGAATCAAATAATGGGGGGGGGGGGGGGGGGGGGGGGGGGGGGGCTTAAGTCACTAGGCCGAGCTTCACGGCCTCTCTCATGGCCATGAGAGGGGCCGTGAAGCCTAGTGCAAAGCCCCAGCCCACGCCTGACTGCCACTAGCCCGCGCCTCACGGCCGTGAGGGGGGCGTGAACCCTAGTACAATTTCACTGGCGTTTTGTTCACGGCCCCCTTGGGGCCGTGAGGACCTGGAGAGGCTAGTTTGGGGTCAAAATGCATTCTAAAACTCTCCGGGAAGGTTATAACATGATCTATAACACCTCCTACTCGAAAGAAATACGCAAAAGACTTGAATAACTGCATGAATCGACAACAAAACAAGTAGGCACAACAAAGAAAAATATAAAACAACACACATAAAGAAGACAAAAAATTTTGAAGACGGACTTATTCAAATGCAAAACAAATAAGGAAACTAACACATTGCAAAGTAGATATGAACAACTAAAGTACTAAAATTGAATTAAAAAACCCCGAACGCTTGGGTTGCCTCCCAAGAAGCGCTTGTTTAACGTCACGAGCCTTACGTACCTTCTCACTTACCTCATGGGGGTTCGAAGAGTTTGAAGTGACCCCCGGTCCCCATTGAATTATTATTGTTGAAGTAGCATTTCAGCCTCTACCCGTTCACTTTTAAAGTACCTTTTTCTGGGTGAGTTACTTCCACTGCTCCATGCGGGAAGACTTGAGTAACAGTGTATGGGCCCGACCAACGCGATTTTAGCTTTCCGGGAAATAGTTTCAACCTAGAATTAAAAAGTAACACATGGTCTCCTTCTTGAAATTGTTTTGGATGTTTGATGTGCCGGTAATGGTACTCCTTCACTCTTTTTTTGTAGAGCTTTGAATTCTCATATGCATTAAAACGCCATTCATCCAGCTCGTTCAGTTGTAGCTTCCTCTTGTTTCCTGCAAGAGTAAAATCAAGATTCAGAGATTTAATTGCCCAATAAGCTTTGTGTTAAAGTTCAACTGGTAAGTGGCATGCTTTCCCATAAACTAGCCTATAAGGAGTAGTTCCTATAGGAGTCTTGTATGTAGTTCTGTATGCCCAGAGTGCATCATCTAAGTGTTCTGCCCAGTCTCTTCTGTTTTGAGCAACCATTTTCTCCAGGATTCGCTTTAAGTCTCTGTTGGATACTTCTACCTACCCACTGGTTTGTGGGTGATACGGTGTCGCCATTTTGTGGTGCACACCATAACGCTTCAAGATTTTTGCGAATTGAGCATTGCAGAAGTGAGTACCCCTATCACTAATGATTGCTCGTGGCGTGCCAAATCTGGAAAACAGTTTCTTCAAAAACTTGACCACCACCCTAGCATCACTTGTCTGCAAGGCCTGTGCTTCCACCCATTTGGATACATAATCAACTGCCACAAGGATGAACTTGTACCCATACGAGCTAGGGAATGGTCCCATGAAGTCAATCCCCCACATATCAAAGACTTCACATGCTTGATTCCAATTTTGGGGCATCTCATCACGGCGAGAGATGTTACCTACCCGCTGACATCGATCAATCACATAATTGTATGAATTTTTGGGTATCATGAAACAGTGACGCCCAATAAAACCCAACGTCAAGGATTTTCTTTGCTGTTCAGTTGGCATTGTAGTGGCCTCTGGTGGGCCCTGAGTGACAATGTTTCAAGATACTTAGGCCCTCTTGTCGGGGAACACATCTTCGAACAACTTGATCGGCACAGTCTAAATAAGTAGGGGTCCTCCCATATGTAGTGCTTGACATCTGAAAAGAATTTCTTTCGTTGTTGATATGTGAACCATTTCGGTGCGACCCCTCCAACCAAATAGTTAGCAAAATCAGCAAACCATGGTGGCTCTTTTTCCTCTGTAACTTGAATACTGTACAAGTGCTCTTTAGGAAATGAATCATTGATGTCTTTTTCTGTAAGGATTTTCGTGCTGGGGTTCTCTAAACGAGACAAATGATCTGCTGCGAGGTTTTCTGCCCCACGCTTGTCCTTGATTCCAAGATTGAACTCTTGCAGTAGAAACACCCATCTAATTAACCTTGGTTTAGCATCCGACTTGCTAAGCAAGTACCTCAAGGCTGAATGATCAGTATACACCACTACTTTCGACAGAACTAGATAGGACCGGAATTTATCAAACTCAAACACCGCGGCAAGTAATTCTTTCTTAGTTGTAGTATAATTCTCCTGAGCCCCAGTCAAAGTTTTGCTTGCATAATAGATGGGATGAAAATGTTTGTCCAGTCTCTGCTCAAGGACTGCACCCATAGTAAAATCACTTGCGTCACACATCAGCTCAAATGGGGAATCCCAATCTGGGGCTGCCATTATGGGTGCTTGAATTAGCTTCTCTTTGAGTGTAACAAAGGCTTTCATGAAATCATCATTGAATTCAAACGGGACATCCTTTTCTAATAATTTTGTCAAGGGTCTGGCAATTTTTGAAAAATCCTTGATGAATCTCCTATAAAAACCCGCATGCCCAAGGAAGCTTCGGATGGCCTTCACCGAGACCGGGGGAGGTAGCTTCTCTATTACTGAAATTTTAGCTTTGTCTACCTCGATCCTTCTTTAGAAATTTTGTGACCCAAGACTATCCCCTCCTGAACCATGAAGTGGCATTTCTCCCAACTTAGCACAAGGTTGGTTTCTTCACACCGGATGAGAACACGCTCTAAATTCTTGAGGCATAACTCAAATGTATCACCGAAGATAGAAAAATCATCCATAAACACCTCCATGAAGTCTTCTACCATGTCCTCAAAAATTGCCATCATGTATCTTTGAAAAGTAGCCGGTGCATTGCAAAGCCCGAAGGGCATTCGGCGATAAGCAAATGTTCCATATGGGCATGTAAATGTGGTCTTTTCCTGATCTTCCGATGCGATGGGGATTTGGAAATAGCCAGAAAAGCCATCCAAAAAACAATAGTAGGAGTGTCCCGCTAGCCGCTCAAGCATTTTCTGTAATCAATGCAGACACTCCATCCGGTAACTGTATAAGTGGGGATTAACTCATTTCTCTCATTGGTAATCACGGTCATCCCTCCCTTCTTAGGGACCACTTGCATTGGACTGACCCATTCACTGTCAGATATTAGATAAATGATGCCTGCATCGAGGAGCTTTATAACCTCAGTCCTAACCACTTCCTTCATATTCAGATTGAGTCTCCTTTGAGGTAGGACTGAAGGTTTGTGATCATCCTCCATCAGAATTTTGTAAGTGCAAAAAGAGGGGTTTATTCCCTTGATGTCAGCTATTTTCCAAGCAATTGCTTTCTTGTGCTTCTTCAAGACACTCAACAAATCATTCTTTTGCCCAACTGTTAAATTTGCTGCAATGATAACACGGAGTTCTGCTCCTTCAACCAGAAAGGCATACTCAAGATGGTTGGGTAGCTCTTTTAGCTCCAAATTAGGTGCTTCCTCTGTTGAAGGTCTCAAACCCTTGTTTCTCAATTTATCACACTGTTCTTGTTCCTCCTCTTCTGTTGACACCGAACTTCCATCCAAACTATCATCTATACCAAAGACATGTTGCACAACATATTCTTCTGTGTCTCCGCTGTCCCTTGTTATTTCGACCATCTGACTTGGATGGGGTGATCACAGTTCGTCCAATTTTTCCAATAGCACGTCATTCGGGGTAGTATTTTCCTCATTTTGTGGAACCACACCATAATTCATGTATCCTGTGAACAAGGCCTTAAAAGTGTCATTCTTATTTTATATGGCTGAATCTTCCCTTGGCTTAAACATGCAGAAAGAATTGTCCTGAATGTATGATAAATGTTCTTCAGGTGGTATCCACTACTACCAAATGCTAGCCCAAATTGAATCATGAACTGGTGTAGGGTTTAAATTTGCCATGGTAAACTTCTTCTTCAGTCAAGTTCACATAGCACCTTGCACAACCAAGACAAATGATAACAAGTTAATCTCAAAGGAAATGAAAATAAGAGAAAAGAAAAGAGACAAAAAGTAAATGGCTAGAGCAAAAAGAAAAGAGACAAATGATAACAGGTTAGATAACAAGTTAATTAGAACTCACCGGCAACGACGCCAAAAACTTGATTGCTTCCCCGCAAGTGTATGGGATCGCCAAGTAATACCTCATACAGAAGCACAAGGATCGTATTCCACGGGGCTAAGGAGCTACTCTTACTCCTCCATCGCCTATTATCTAACCTAACAACACAAGCATGGATGTATGTTCTACTAAAGCAAAGAAATAAATACGATATGATTAAACAAATTTAAAAGCATACAATGTTGTTGCAAGTACTACAATGAAGAGTGAAGGCCTGTGGATGTGGATCCCCTTGAGGGGTCATCATGATACATGGATGAAAGATAAAAGGTAGCTTGGTTGATTTAGACCGAAGGATCTCAAGATTAGATCAACCCCAATTTCTCGGCGATTGAACCCTAATCCCATACGGATATCGGTTGGAATCTCTTCCTAACCAAAATCCCTACGATTGCATTAAGTACAAGGAGATCCCAAAATAAGGATACACTAAACCCTAGTCTATCCTTATAGCTCGGAGGGCTATCGACACCCAATTTCTCGGTGTGCCAATACAAGTAACCCCTTTTAGTTCATTAATGACCTAATACACGCGAGTAGGTCACATCTATGTGTATAATTCAAGAAAGAACTACGGATCTCTCCATGTGGTAGTTCTAGACATGAAGCACAATGAACTAAATATTAAAACAAACCAAGCTTGCAATTAAGTAAAGATCATCCAAAATACACGATAAACACCCCCAAGGTTCACCAACATCCGGTGCCCTTGGGGGTCTAGTGTGCCATCAAGCAAGTAATAACAAAAATACAAAGTAAATCACTTAAAAAGCTCATAAATGACACTCCCTAGATGAAATGATGAAGGAAGAGGTGGAGGTCTGGCCGAATGACGCTTTCCCCCGTCCAAGAGATGCCGAATGACGCTTTCCCCCGTCCAAGAGATGCCGAATGACGCTTCCCTTGGCTTGGATTCTTGCCTCCTTGATGGTGAAGCGTCTCCCCTTCAAAATGATGCTCTTGCCTCCTTCTTTGGCTTCAAATCGTTGTCTCTGCAAAGATTTCTTCGTTTCTTCTCTTTAGATGCCGGCCAAGAAGTCCCCCTCTTTTGTGTGCCCTAAAAACATCCATAAATATTCCCGCAGTATCCCGGGGTGGATAGATAGGCAAAGACAAGGCAAAACTTGTCTCATGTGGGGGTGCATCCCGGGGTGGATAGGTGGATCCCGGGGTGGATAGGGGGCCATGAGAGCTAGTTGAAATTCACTGTCTTTTGATGCTCACGGCCCCTTATACAACCCTGTATGCTGCACTGTTCACTCTTATGCACTTTCATCATTTCCAGCCCAAAACTTCTCAGCTGCAACAGTAAATATGCTACGGTACTCCAGCTACAGTGCTGCGACGCCTGAATTTCATCCTTTTTCGCCCAAATTGCATTCTCATGCTCCTCATGGCTCCCCCGTGTCCTACAACATTAATGATAGTCGATTAAGCACAAAACGGGCATCAATTCTTAACAAAATACATGCTAAGTGTACAAAATACGTATATTAAAACATATATGATAAATGCTTATGTTATAATAATACGAAGTATTATTGTCTTACATTGAGTATTACTTTTCTCAGATTTAATCACTAATTAGTGTGTATTTGTGTTCTTTCGTGCATTATCGGGTTGTGGAGAAGATTTAAAGAAGAAAGAAGCAAGAATAGGTTATGTTCGCCATTGTTGAGGAGTTCTCGGACCAAGCAAGGAACAAGGCACGAGTCTAGACTTGTGGGTGTGTGCCAACCTCCATTGGAGGGGCACAAGGGCAGTTACACTCACAAAAATCTATAACTCGTGTGGCATTGGAGAACTTTGCCAATGAAGAAAAATGAAGTAATCGACATAATCTACCATTGATTGTGTGTCCAATTCAACGGCCTCGATGAAGAACGATGAATTCGGGAGCATTTCGCGAGACTATAGCAGCACTGTAGCTTTGTCACTGTAGCAAATCACTGTAGTAAGCTACTGTTCACTTCTGCCAAAAATCAGGATTTCAGAGAGTTCACATGGGCGTGTGGAAATTCCACACGGCCGTGTGAAAGCACTGTAGCAAGTTACTGTTCACAGCCCAGCGAAAATCAGCAAAATAGAATTTCCACATGGCCGTGTGGAATTAACACACGAGAGTGTGGAAATTCTGCAGCCCGTGTGGAAAATCCACATGAGCGTGTGGAACTCCGATTTCAGTCTATAAATAGCCCGTTTTCAGATCTATTTGGGGACCGCCCCTTTCTATCTCTTGCCTATCTTTTGGGGGGCTTTCGGCTAGGGTTTGGAAAGGTTCTTGGAGGTCTTTGGAGGCGAATATACGGCATCGATATCGACATCCTTTGGAAGAAAGCTATTGGGGGAGCTTTCGTCGGCATCGATTCGGCGAGGTGTGCCCTAGGCTTAACAAGGGATTCGTGGAGAATACTAGGCGGCACCACAAGACCATCGATACGATCTAAAAGGGGGTTTTCTTTATGGTTTTATTGCATATGTTCTTAATCTCTTTATTGATTTTGTATTGCTCCATGGAGAGCTAAACCCTAGTGGGTATTCGGACTTGTAAACCCTAGGATGATATTGTTTCAATGACTTTTATTATGCTTTCTTTATTGATGAATTTAATTGGGTTTCAATTTTAATTATCTTTTGCTATTGTTTTCCCATAACCGTGACACTAGGGTTGAGAGCAATTTTGGTTACCCTTTGGAGGTTTGACAACTCCTATAGGGTTAGACTACTTAAGATTGAAGAGGGTTGAGAGGGAGAGTTGTGAGGTAGCGATGTACCCCTTTCCCTTCCGGTGTGATTTCTCCCTACCTCCGTTTCCTTGATTTATTAGCTGTCGAAATAGAGTGAAGGGTTAGGTAGATAAACTCCCCCTAGGCTTTGGGGTGACGTGAATCCTATGCACTGGGCTTAATTTAGACTAGGGTTCTTCCACCTGGACCAAAGGGTTAGAACTACTACACATAGGAACAGGTTTTATAACTAGGAATCCCTAGAGCTTAAATCAATTCCACGTGGTGTTAGGCTTATGTAGATGTACTCCCCTGGGGCTTAGTTGCGTGAGCGACAGAGTGAAGGGTTGACGTGAATCCTATTGCCGGGACATAGTGTTGGGGTTAGTCACGGTTGAACTTAGGTTTGGGACAGTGTGTTTAAGGATATCCTCGACTCAATAGGCATCAATTGTAGACCATAATACAAGTTTTGCACTAGAAGCATTAGTCCTAGGGGGAGATTTGTCCGGGTACCCCATCGTTATATCGATTACCTCTCCTACCCTCATTATTCTTCTTGCACTCTTTTATTTTCTTTTACATCTATACATATATACTTTTCTCATCATCGATTCCCATCATAGTTAAATAGCGATAACACTTGTTTCTGAACACTATTCCCTGTGGATACGACTACCCACTCACCAGGGTATTTTATTACTTCGACAACCCGTGCACTTGCGGGGTACACACGCAAGGGATGTGTCAATATACATTTAGACACTTATCAATATGGTCCTGAGAATATCACTCCAACTTGAGCATACTGTCCCTGATGTCGGATGTAGTCTTCCAGAATATGCCCGACGTAGAGTGGCTCTGTCCGTGACATCGAGTATAAATATAACAACTCCTGCCGACTCAAGACGCCTGTACTGTCACCATGACCACTCACTGATCTGCTCAAAATGGCGTGTAAGTATCTATGACTCGGCCGAGTGAGACAAGTTGGCTTTGACACTCCCGGCTCATACTACGCCCGCCCACATAGGTACTGTAGTCTCTATGAGGGGTAAGACTACCAGGATAATCTGTCAGGAGGCCCTCGTACTCATCCGTCTCGGTATAGGTCTCATCATACAAACCCAAGTGCAGGGAAAACTGAGTCACTGACAAACTGTAACAACGGCCGAGGGTCCTGAACTGTATTGAGTTGGCGCTCGTGAAATCTCTGTAAGATCTGTCAAACTCGAAAGATGCAAGTACCTCCAGTGTAAGAGCTCGGATAGCTGGATCTTTGATCAACAGTAACCGTCGCCAGCTTCCTATAGAGAGCAGCTCATTTAATTCCTCTGCCATCTCAGCACTTCCCTGAATCTCCCTTACGATACTCAAATCAATGTACCGTGACTGTCTGAACCGTAGTGTTGACGGCCTCTTGAACCGTTCCCGATGTTTAGGTAATGGGAAATCGATCTCCTCCGGTGGTGGGGTAGGCTAATGGGCGCGTTTCCCTGCATGCTTCTTAGCCCTAGAAGACATATCTGCAAACTTGAGAAGAGAAACGATCAAAAACAGTTGAAATGCTCAATCTGCAGAAATCCACACGGCCGTGTGGAAATTACACACGCTCGTGTGGATCATCGGGTGGACAGAGCTCTGCGGCCGTGGGGGTAAAGTTTTATTTTTACTCTTAAATTAGTTTTAATTTCTTTCTAAACATGCTCGCCTATAGTTTAATCATTTAGTACAAGCGAAATAACTGAGAAGAATGAATTAAATCAAGAATTGACGAAGAAAAAGGGTTTGAAGTTGTTACCGACCGTGTGGATGAGTAAACTTAGAAATTGGCTGGAAAAATTCGTCTAAATCCTCCATAAACACGATGAGAAGGTCGGAAAAGTAGTAGAGAGGTTCAAATAGAGTTTGAGAGTGATTAGATGAAGAGGCACTAGTGAAATCTAAAAGAAAACGAGCGGTTTTTGAAGTTCTGGGGACTCACACAGCCGTGTGCCTCTGAAATTAGGGTTCACAGGGACCAGGACACGCCCCTGTGTGCACTCTGGTTTCTCTCTGGACTACCCCACATGGCCATGTGAGACTCTCACACAGCCATGTACCTTCAAAGGAGATTTCCACAGGGGCTGGTACACGCCACTGTGGATTCACGGGAAACACAAAAGGTCTCTGAGAAATTTTCACACGGTCGTGTAGAAATTCCACATGGCCTTGTCTCGGAAGACATGGGTACTCACAGGGACAGTAACACACCCCTGTGGACTCTGTAGAATGAGAGTTTAAGTTCTGCAGGATATTCCACGCGACCGTGTGCCCCTTCTGAGGTTTTTCACAGGGGCGAGATCACGCCCCTGTGCCCTCTCTAGTTGAGCCCCAAGTGGTAACACACGCCCGTGTGGAAATTTCACACGGCCGTGTGGAAATTTCACACGGCCGTGTGTTTTCTCTTGTTTACTTAGAAAAATTCACAGACTCTCAGAAAAATTCAGAAACAAACATATGATACTTAGAGCCTGTGAAAACCATTAAAACACGATTAGATACCATGGAAAACATGCTCAACTGACTCAAACTTCATCAATTATCATTTAGGCACACGAAAACATCAACAATACACAATAAAATCGCAGCACATGCATTAAAAATTTAGGACACCAAAACTAATGCTTTTATTCATGCTAAAACTAAACTAGATCATAGAAAAACTGTAAAACCTTGGGTTACTGCCCAAGAAGAGCTTGTTTAACGTCACTTAGCTTGACGTACCTGCCTTATCTTACGGAGGTTCATGAATGGAGGTTGTCCTCTTCCCTACACCCTGAAAGCATGCATTACATAACCTTTGTAGAGTAGAGGGAGAGTTGTCAAATTTGTTACCACAAAAGGGTAAAACACCCTTACTCCTTGAATGCTCGTCCCCCTTCTTGTTGGGGTTATTCTTGTGGCGTCTTTTCTATCTCTTCATCCTCCGAAGCATCTTCTTCATACGCTCCGTCTCCATCTTGATGTCTGTCTTGACTAGACCAAGCGAAAGTACTTCTTCTTCTTTGATCTCCACATCTTGATCCGGCCACCCTTCATATGGATCTAAGTTTAACATTTCCTGCACATAATCATCAATTAGTTCATTGGTGGTGTCAAGAAAATATAAAGTATCATCAAAGTCGAGAGAGTGTCTCATGGCTTCGGCGAGTCGGTATGTAACCTTGTCTTCTCCCACTCGCAATGTAAGCTCCGCGCCGTCCATGTCAATCAAAGCCTTGGAAGTGTGCAAGAATGGCCTTCCAAGGATCAATGGCACCTCAACATCCTCATCGACGTCTAACAACACAAAGTCAACAAGAAATATGTATTTGTCGACTTTCACCAACACGCCTTCCACAATTCCTCTCGGATGCCTCACCGATCGATCCGCAAGTTGAAGTGTCATCCGAGTGGGTCTAGGCTTGCCCAAGCCTAGCTTTTGGAAGAAAGTGTAGGCCATGACATTGATGCTTGCCCCCGAGTCGGCCAATGCCATCTCTTCACCCAAGTTGCCAATGTTGCATGGTATTATGAAACTCCTGGGATCTTTTCTCTTGCTCGGTATGTTCTTTTGCAATATGGCCAAGCAATTCGCATCACGGATCACCGATGCACTCTCCTCCAATTTCCTCTTGTTGGTCAAGAGGCCCTTCAAGAACTTTGTGTACTTGGGCATTTGGGCCAATGCTTCCGCGAATGGTATGTTGATGTGCAACTGCTTGAAAATTCCCAGAAATTTCTTGTATTGTTCGTTCTCTTGGTCATTCTTCAATCGTGAAGAATAGGGAATCCTCGGCTTGTAAGATGGGGATGCCACCTCTTTTTCCTTTGTCATTCCTTCCTCTATCTCCACGATCTCAGGTGACTCTTGTGTCTTCTCTAGAGGGAGATTTCTCTCGACCTCTTTTCTACTCCTTAAGGTAATTGCCTTCAATTGCTCTCTTGGATTGGTCTCCGTATTACTAGGTAAACTACCTTGAGGTCTTTCCGCCAATGTCTTCGCAATTTACCCAACTTGATTCTCCAAGTTGTGTAGGGAGGTGGTGTGATTGCAAAGTGTAGCTTCCACCGATTGGAATCTAGCATCCGGCGAAGCAATAAACCTCGTGAGGGCTCTCTCAAGGTCGGTCATCTTCCCCTCTAGCCTGGTCACTCAGCCTTCTAAGTTCGGTGCTTGTTGACCTTAAAATCTCGGTGGTGTGTTGTTCTTTTGTTGTGACTGCCCTTGGTTGCTCCATGAGAAATTTGGGTGGTTCTTCCACCCCTTGTTGTAAGTAACACTATGCGGGTTGCCTTAGCCTTGTCCTCTATAAGCATTGCCCACAAAATCAGGCTGTTCCACCATACTAGTGCCTCCAATAGAAATCGGACAATCACTCGAAGCTGACCTTCGCCATAACCGTTACAAGTAGTAATGGCCGCAACTCTTGGTAAAGTTAGAACATCTAACTTCTTACTCAGTGATTCCACCTGTGCCGCTAATGATGTAACTGCATCAACCTCATGAATTCCGGCCACCTTTTTTCGGTCCCTTGTGTTCCATTGATAGTTATTCATAGCCATCTATTCAATAAGGTGCCTGAAAAAGGTAAATGTATTTCTAGAGTTTCTCCTACCGCTGCGTCTAAGAGTTGCTTGGTACTCGGATTCAACCCGTTGTAAAAGGTATGAATGATCATCCACTCGGGGAATCCATGTTGCGGACACTTTCGAAGAAGCTCCTTGAACCTATCCCATGTCTCGAATAGAGACTCCAATTCCATTTGCATGAAGGATGAGATCTCATTCCGGAGCCTCGCTGATTTTCCTTGAGGGAAGTACCTAGCCAAGAACGCCTCGGCCATCTCCTCCCAAGTAGTGATAGATGCTCTCGGTAATGAATGTAACCAATGCCTTGCTTTTCCCTTCAATGAAAATGGGAAGGCTCTCAACCGAATCGCGTCGTCCGTTACTTCATTAATCTTCAACATGTCGCACACTTCAAGGAAGTTCTCAACATGGTTGTTGGGATCTTCATCGGCCAACCCATTAAATTGTGCAGACTGTTGTAACATTTGAATGAACGATGGCTTCAACTAAAAGTTGTTTGCGGTAATTGGGGGCCTCACAATGCTTGATTGGGTCCCCATCACCGTGGGTCTAGCAAAATCGGACAACGTCCTCTGTTGTTCATTTTGTTCTGCCATTGCTTCTGACCCTACTAAATCTATACTGGCTTGATTAGACTATTCTTCCACAGGTTGTTTCCTTTTATGATGCGTTCTTCTACCAATGTCCGGGTCTCGTTCAACAAGAATCGAAGGGTTCCCGTGGGTCATAACCTGAAGCCAAAACAAAGAAAAGAAACATAAGAACAATGATAGATAAAGAAAGTGTGAAATAGAAAATGAAGTGAATAACTAAAGTAGAAAGAACAAGTATAAAAAATACGCCTATTCCCCGGCAACGGCGCCAAAAACTTGACACAACCCCTTGCTTGTATACCATAAGTGCATAGGCTTGTCGAAGCAATAAAATTACCCTGGTGAGTGGGTTGTCGAATCGACAAGGAATAGGGATTTAAAACACAAGATTTCGCTATTTAGTTGTGCGGTGTACAAAAAGTGATAATAAAATTAATGAGTGAATTATGGAAGCAATTAGAATAAAAGGCAAGAAATTAAATAGAGAGATGGAAGACAAGAAAGTGCAAGTAGAAGTGAAAAGAGAAAGACTAGTAATGGATGAAATAGGATATCCGGACATGGTACCTCTAGGACTTATGCTTCTAGTGCAAGACTATGCTATTATAATTTTCTATTGATGTTAATTGAGTCGAGGATATCCTTAAACTCACGGTCCCAAACCTAAGGTCAACCGTGACTAACCCCAACACTATGCCCCCGCATTAGGATTCACGTCAACCCTTCACTCTGTCGCTCACGCAACTAAGCCCCAGGGGAGTATATCTACCTAAGCCTAACACTACGTGGGATTGCTTTAAGCTCTAGGGACTCCTAGTGATAAAACATATTCCTATGTGCAGTTCTAACCCTTTGGTCCAGGTGGAAGAACCCTAGTCTAGATTAAGCCCAAGTGCTTAGTATTCACGTCAACCCTTCACTCTGTTGCTTGCGCAACTAAGCCCCTGGGGAGCTTATCTACCTAGCACTTCACTCTATCTCGACCGCTAAGAAATCAAGAGAAACGGAGGTAGGGAAAAATCACACCGGAGGGGAAAGGGGATGCTTTGCTACCTCACGACTCACCCTCTCAACCCTCTTCAATCTTAAGTACTCTAATCCTATAGGAGTTGTCACACCTCCAAAGAATAAGCTAGGTTGTTCTCAACCCTAGTGTCACGGCTAAGAGAAAACAATTGTGAAAGATAATTAAAATTGAAACTCAAATTTATTCATCAATAATGGAAAAGACATAATAGCAATGTCATAGAAACATAATAATCCTAGGGTTTACAAGTCCGAATATCCACGAGGGGTTTAGCTCCTCATGGAACTATACATGTTCATCAAAATATAAAAGAAAGCACAATTTAAAGGCATTGAGGAAAACCCCCTTGCGTATGGTGTGGCCGTGGTCTTGTGCGGCTGCCGGACGTCGATGACGATGTCGATGGTGCGCTTCAAACCTCCACGAAGTCCTCTCCGAAACCCTAGCCGTACTCTCCAGAAGTTGGGGAGAATGTTAGGTCAAAAAATATCTCAAAACTCTCCATAGTCCGGCTTTTATAATGTTGAGTCCCGGCTTTAAAATTCGACTTATCAGGACTTCACACGGCCGTGTGGAATTTCCACACGCCCGTGTGAAGTTTCTGGGTTGCTGAAAAATTAATTCACACGGCCGTGTGGAATTTCCACACGCCCGTGTGGAATTTCTGGAATCCTGATTTTCAGCAGAAAGTGAAAAGTACTTTGCTACAGTTTTTCCCTGTAGTGCTGCTATAGTACTCGCCGAAATGCTCCTGAATCCGTTGTTCTTCATCGAGGCCATTGAATTGGGCACACAATCAATGGTAGATCATGTCGATTGCTTCAAGTTTCCTTCTTGGTGAAGTTCTCCTAAGCTACGCGAGTTAGACTTGTTGTGAATGTGACTGCCTTTGTGCCACTCCAAAAGAGGTTGGCACACACTCACAAGTCTAGGCTCGTGCCTTGTTCCTTGCTTGGTCCGAAAACTTCCCAACAACGGCAAACACGATCTAACTTCGCTCTTCTTTTCCAAATTAGCTCCACAAACCTCCAATGCATAAGAATACACAAATGCACACCATTTAGTGATAAAATCTGATAAAAGATATGTTCATTGAAGAGGGTTGAGAGGGTGAGTTGTGAGGTAGCGGAACGTCCCCTTTCCCCTCCGGTGTGATTCTTCCTACCTCCATATTCCATGATTTCTGAGCGGTCGAGATAGAGTGAAGTGCTAGGAGAGGAACTCCCTTAGGGCTTAGTTACGCGGGCAACAGAGTGAAGGGTTGAAGTAAATCCTAGTGTTGGGGCTTAATTTAGACTAGGGTTCTTCCACCTAGACCAAAGGGTTAGAACTATACATAGGAGCAGGATTTATCACTAGGAATCCCTAGAAATTAAAGCAATCCCATGTAGTGTGAGGCTTAGGAAGACGGACACCCCTAGGGCTTAGTTGACAGGTCAACGAGAGTCAAAGGTCGTAGTGAAAACCTAATGCCGGGGCATAGTGTTAGGGTTAGTCACGGTTGACCTTAAGTTTGGGACCGTGTGTTTAAGGACTTCCTTGACTTAATTAACATCAATAGGAAAGTATAATAGCATAGTCTTGCACTAGAAGCATAAGTCCTAGGGGTAGCTTGTCCGGATACCCTATTTCATTCAATGCCAGTCCTTCTCTATTTACTCGTACTTGCACTCTCTTACCTTCCATCTTTCCATTTTATTTCTTGTCTCTTTATATTTTCTTTCACACTCGCTCATTAATTCTCTTCACACTCACCATACATCGCTTAGCTAAAAAGTGAAATCTCGTGTCTTAAATCACTATTCCTTGTGGATTCGACTACCCACTCATCATGGTAATATTATTACTTCGACTACTGCTAGGACTTATGCTTCTAGTGCAAGCCAATGCTACCCCAGGACTTATGCTTCTACTGCAAGACAATGCTATTATACTCTCCTATTGATGTTAATTGAGTGAAGGATATCCTTAAACAAACAGTCCCAAACCTAAGGTCAAAAGTGACTAAACCCAACACTATGTCGCGGCATTAGGTTTCACTACGACCCTTGACTCTTGTTGACCTGTTGATAAGTGCTTGAGTAGACATGTTTTATCTACTTGTTTTAGGTTGTGAAAGTGTATTTTGGTGTTCCTTTGTGCAATTAGGTTGTGAAAGTATTAAAGGAGCAAAAAGGAAGGAAAGATAGGTTATAAAGACCTATTGTTGGGAGCTTTTGTGCAACACAAGTGTCAAGGCACAAGAGGGGATCATGCACATGAGGGTGTGTGCTAACTTCTAGAAGAATTCAAGCCGAATTGAGTGATGGAAGGGCACAAAGTAGTCATACCTTCATGTCCCTACTTGTGTGAAGATAGCTAAAGCTTCCAAATGATGGTTCGATGGAGGAAAAGTCTTATAACTCACCACATGGACGTGTGGCCAAACATGTGGCCGCAAGATAAGAGAGTTTTATGAAGAGTACTATTCATTTTTACTGTAGCGTGAAGACATGTGACTGGCGCGTTTTCAAAGTTATAAATACCCTGTTTTGCCGATTTTTAGAGGACTTTTTGCCGCACGTTTGAAGGAAGGGCGGCTAGGGTTTCAAGGACGAGGTCTTTGGGGATATTGGGGGTCGTTTTTCACCAATTTCGATAGATCATTCTACCAGATAGCATCAGGGAGCCATTGGCGACCTTGCTTCGGAGAAGGTTCCTTCGAGACGTTGAACGATCCATCAAGGCCATCATCACGAATTTTAGGGGGTTTACTTTCATGGATTACATTGCTTTTTATTTCATTATCCTTTGTTTTGTAATAAGCCCCATGGAGGGCTAAACCCTAGTAGATACTTGGTGACAGGGCCCGAAAGTGCACGGGTTGTCGAAGTAATAAAATACCCTGGTGAGTGGGTAGTCGTATCCATAGGGAATAGGGATTTTAGATATAAGTATTCACTATTTAGCTAACACGATGTGCGAGAGGAAATCAGTGAGTAAGTGCTAGAATAATTGGTAAAAGCATCATACTATGTGGAATTGCTTTATGTTCTAGGGATCCATAGTGATAAACCCGGTTCCTATATGTAGTTCAAACCCTTTGGTCTAGGTGAGAGAACCCTTGTCTAGATTAAGCCTTAATGCTAAGATTCGCTACAACACTTCACTCTGTTGCTCGCGCAACTAAGCCCTAGGGGAGTTTATCTCCTAGTACTTTACTCTATCTTGACCTCTAACGAATCATGGATCACGAAGGTAGGAAAAATCACATCGGAGGGGAAAGGGGACGTTCCGCTACCTCATGACTCACCCTCTTAACCCTCTTCAATCCTAAGTAGTCTAACCCTCTAGAAGTTGTCACACCTACAAAGGATTACCTAAATTGTTCTCAACCCTGGTGTCATGGTTAAGGGAAAACAATAACAAAATAAATCAAGATTGAAACTCACTTTTATTTATCAATAATGGAAAAGCATAATAGCAATGTCAAAGAAACATAATAGTCTTAGGGTTCACAAATCCGAATAAGCACAAGGGGTTTAGCTCCTCACGGAGCTATATAAATCCATCAAAGTAATAATAAGAACACAAATTGAATGCATAGATGAAAACCCCCTTGTGTGCGATGTGGCCATGGCCTTGTGCCGCCGTCGGACGTTGATGTCGACGCTGATGACGAGCTTCAAACCTTCACGAAGTACTCTCCAAACCCTCGCCGTTCCACTTGATAAGTGCTTGTGTTATAGTAATGCGAAGCGTTATTATCTTACAATGAGCATTAATTTAATCAGATTTTATCACTAAAAACTGTGCATTTGTTTACTTTTGTGCATTGTAGGGTTGTGAAGATAAAATGAAGGAAATGAACGAAGTTAGGTCGTGTTTGGCGTTGTTGGGAAGATTTTCGGACTAAGCAAGGAGTAAGGCGTGAGCATAGACTTGTGGGTGTGTGCCAACCTCCTTTGGAGGGGCACAAACGCAGTCACATTCACAATAAGTCTAACTCATGCCAACAAGGAGAACTTCACCAATTAGGCGATTCGAAGCAATCGACACGATCTACCGTTGATTGTGTGCCCAATTCAATGGCCTCGATGAAGAACGACGAATTCGGGAGCGTTTCGGCACAATTAATGTAGCAGTACTGTAACGAATTACTGCAGCAAAATACTGTAGCAAGTTACTGTTTACAGTCGGCCGAAAATCAGTTTTCCAGAATTTTTACACGGGCGTGTGGAAATTCCACACGGCCGTGTGAAATCCCGATTTCAGCAAATTTAAAGCCGCGACTCCACATTATAAAAGCCCGATTTGGAGACTTTTTGAGATATCTTTTGACCTAATTTTCTCCTCAACTCTGGAGAGGGTTGCTAGGGTTTTGGAGAGGACTTCATGGAGGTTTGGAGCGAGTCATCGGCATCGTCATCGACGTCCGACGGCCGCACAAGACCACGGCCACACCATACGCAAGGGGGTTTTCATCTATGTCTTTACTTGTTGTTTTATTATATACATTGATGAACATGTATAGCTCCATGAGGAGCTAAACCCCTTGTGGGTATTCGGACTTGTAAAACTCTAGGGTTATTATGTTTCTTTGACATTGTTATTATGCTTTTCCTTTATTGATGAATAAGAATTGAGTTTCGATCTTAATTTTATCTTGCTATTGTTTTCCTTAGATGTGACACTAGGGTTGAGAGCAATCTAGGTTTTCCTTTGGAGGTGTGACAACTCCTATAGGATTAGACTCTTTAAGATTGAAGAGGGTTGAGAGAGAGAGTTGTGAGGTAGCGATGTACCCCTTTCCACTCCGGTGTGATTTCTCCCTACCTCCGTTTCCTTGATTTAATAGCGGTCAAGATAGAGTGAAGTGCTAGGTAGATAAACTCCCCTGGGACTTAGTTACGCGAGTAACGGAGTAAAGGGTTGAAGTGAATCCTACGCACTGGGGCTTAATCTAGACTAGGGTTCTTCCTCCTGGACCAAAGGGTTAGAACTACACATAGGAACAGGTTTAATCACTAGGAGTCCCTAAAACTTAATGCAATCCCACGTAGTGTGAGGTTTAGGTAGATGTACTCCCCTGGGACTTAATCGTGCGAGCGATAGAGTGAAGGGTTGTTGTGAATCCTAATACCGGGACATAGTGTTGGGGTTAGTCACGGTTGACCTTAGTTTTGGGACTGTGAGTCTAAGGATTTCCTCGACTTAATTAGCATCAATAGGAAGGTATAATAGCATAGTCTTGCACTAGAAGCACAGATCCTAGAGATAACTTGTCCGGATACCCCACTTCATTAATTGTTAAATCCTCTTTAATCTCTTTTCTTGCGATTTCTAATCTTTCACCTTTCTCTATTTAAATTCCTGTCTTTAGTATAATTGTTCTCGCAATTCACACACAAATCGATTACTACTTTTCCGTACTTCGTATAGTTTTAATAGTGAAATCTCGTATTCTAACTCCCTATTCCCTGTGGATTCGACTACCCTCTCACCGGGGTAACTTTTATTACTTCGACAAACCCGTGCACTTTCGGGGATCCTGTCACCACTCCAGAAGTTAGGGCAAAGAAAAGCAAAAAAGATCCTCAAAATAGTCTCTAAAATGGGCTTTTATAATGTTGAGTCACTGCTGAAATTTGAGTTTATCGGGATTTCAAACTGCCGTGTGGAATTTCCACACGCCCGTGTGAACTTTCTGGTTTTCTGAAATTCAACCGAAAATGAACAGTGGTTTTGCTAAAGCAACTTGATTCAGTGCTACTACAGTACTTGCCGAAATGCTCCCGAATTCGTCGTTCTTCATCGAGGCCGTTGAATTGGGCACACAATCAATGGTAGATCATGCCAATTGCTTCAAATCTCCTAACTTGGTGAAGTTCTCCTTGTTAGCAGGAGCTAGACTTATTGTGAATGTGACTGCCTTTGTGCCTGATAAACGTCTAAATATACATATTTTCTACATATTCGGGTGTATGCATTACGTATTTTTATATAAGTTGACGCCTGTTATTGGTCTGAATTGGTTTCTTTCGTGGTATAGGTACCAATGAGGCCCCAGTGAGATCGATGACAGAATTGGAGAAGAAATCGGCATCGAAAACACTGTTTCAGAGCATGTGGCACTGTAGCACACTGCAGCACGAAGACTTGGAGATCGGCTTGGTCAGGAGGTTGATGCGGGCTACCATGCGGGCGCATTGCAGGCCGCATAACTCGCTGGAATGAGTTTTTAAAGGTTTTTAGGGCATTTGAAAAGGGGGACTTTTGGGGACTTTTTGGAGAGACTCTTGGGCCGCCGCCCCACCTCTTTTGGCAGCGATTTCCGGTGATCTACCGCACAAAGCTTCACCAAGAGGGAGGCAACATTGAAGGAGAAGATTGGAGGGAAGATCCAAGACATTGAGGCATATTTTCAATGTTTTCATCCATCCAAGGGGTTCCAAGGCTAGAGGGAGTATTTCTTGCTTTATTTCTTGTTTTATGATTCCTTGGAGTTGTATAAGTTTTCCTCTTTCATGAGGAACTAACTTATTTGTGATTTGGACATGATGAACTTTGGGGTTGTTTGTTTGTAATTTGGATGATCATCTTTATTGATGTATTGTGTGATGTTGTATTTCTTTTATGCAATCTTGTAGTTTGTGGTTCAAGACTTGTGTACTTTGATGTGTTGATTTGCATGAGAACTCTGTATTTCAACTTCTAGGTTGTACTTGGTTGCGTGACCATCGCCCTTGTACTAGACACACTAGGCTTGGAAGGGATACATGTACGAATACGCCGTGACCATCTGGTATTTGTACCCCTCCAATCATTAGGGTTGAACCTAGATATTGCGTTTGACCCTAATTTAAGATTTCCCTAGGCGTAAGGCAATCATGTGAGGATTTAGGCGGAAGTGATTCTGTATTCCAATACTCATACCGGATTAGGGGTTATCACCATGACCATTGGGGTGACCTAGTTTAGGAATCTCTTGGCCCAACTACCATCATAACATTTCATCCTAAATTCAGGGCTTAATGACAACCCTAGGGGTTTCGTTGTCCAAATCACGCCTTCGCATGTTTGATTCTCCCTTGTTTGCTAAATGTGTGTTGTAGTATCTCGGATTTCATTATAGTTATTTCTTTCTCCATTTTGTAATTATTGCTTGATAATCGAATTGCTAGGTTAGGAAATAGATGAAGGGGAAGTTGGTAGAGGAATCCCGGGGTAATACCTAGTGCAAAAGCACAAGGATCGTATTCCACGGGGCTAAGGGTCTACTATTACTCCTTCATCACCTATTATCTAACCTAACATCTTAAGCATGATTGTGATTACTCTAATTAAAGTAAAGAAACAAGAACAATATGTAAAAACAAATTTAAAATCAAACACAATGGTTGCAAGTGCTACAGTGATGAATGAAGGCCTATGGATGTGGATCCCCTTGAGGGGTCATCATGAAACATGGATGAACAGTAAAAGGATAGTTCGGGTGATTTAGACCGAATGATCTCAAGATTAGATCAACCCCAATTTCTCTGCGATTGAACCCTAATCCCATAGGAATACCTAGTGGAATTTCTTCCTAACCGGTATTCCTACGATTGTATTAAGTACAAGGAGATCCCAATATAAGGCTACCCTAAACCCTAGTTTGCCCTTATAGATCGGAGGGCTATTGATACCCAATTTCTCGGCAATACCAATACAAGAAACCCCTATTTGTTCATGAAAGATCTAATACACGCGAGTAGGTCACATCTACGTGTACAACTCAATAAAGAGCTACGGATTTCTCCTTCAAGTAGCTCTAGGCATGAAATACAATGAACAAATTCATAAATCAACCCAAACATAGTATTAAGTGCAAATCATCCAAAATACATGATGAACCCCCCAAGGTTCACCGACATCCGGTGGGCTTGGGGGTCTAGTGTGCCATCATACAAAATATAACAACAAAGTAAAGCAAATCACACAAAAAGCTCATAAATGACACTCCCTAGATGAAATGATGAAGAACAAGGTGGAGGTCCGGCCGAATGACGCCTTCCCTCGCCCAAAAGGTTGCCAAATGACGCTCCCCCTCGGCTTGGCACCTTGCTCCCTTGATGGTGAAGCTCTCCCCTTGTTGATGATGCTCTTGCCTCCTTCTTTGGCTCCAAATCGTCGTCTTCTAAAAGGTGTCTTCGTTCTCTCCTTTAATATGCCGGCCCAAAAGTCCCTTGAGAAGCCCTAAAAATACTCTTTTATACCCCCAAAGGCATACGGGCCATATGGGGGGTCGTATGGAACTGAAATGAGCTCAGAAACCCCAAATGCCGAGGCATACCACCCCCAAAACGGGGTCAGTGAGGGTGGTATGGACTAGGCAAAGCATTCTTTTTTACTTTTCTTGGGCCAGACGGCCTCCCATGGCCGTATGCCTCAAATTTTATTTCAGCCACGAAAACTCCCCAGGTGCTACAGTGAATGTGCTACAGTGCTCCGACTACAGTAAATACGCTACAGTTCTGCGACCTAGTTTTCTTCTCTTTTCTACCCAAATTATGTCTTCGCGTTCTCCGTGGCTCCTACATGCCCTACAAAGAAAATAATACTTGCTTAAGCACAAAACGGGCGTCAATTTGGACAAAATACATGCTAAGTGCATAAAATATGTACAATAAAATATATACATTTAGACACTTATCAGAAGTAATAGTAGTTCCTTGGCCCTTGGGAATACGACCCCCACGTGCTTGCGCGAGGGGTATTACTTGGCGACCCGTGCGCTTGCAGTCAAGTCATCAGTGCCCCTCCAAAGGAGGTTGGCACACACTCACAAGTCTATACACATGCCGTGCTCCTTGCTTAGTCCGAGAAACTTCCCAACAACGGCGAACAAGATCTAACTTCACTCCTTTTCTCAAAACTATCTTCACAACCTTACAATGCACAAAAGCACACAAATGCACACATTTTAGTGATAAAATCTGATGAAAGTAATGCTCATTGTAAGATAATAACACTTCGCATTACTATAACACGAGCACTTATGAAACCCCCCCACACTCAAGCTTTTGCTTATCCTCAAGCAAAATAGAACGTGAAAGTAATTGGGAAGAACAATTGAAAGTGCTTGGCCTTAGGTTCACCAAAAGTATGCAAAAGAAGCATTCTACAAGTAAGGGGAAATCAAAACATTGCATAAGGTTACCAATGCTATAGCTAAAAACATGAATAAAAAGGGTCAATCAACTCGAAAATGTGTAAGTGTGTGTGAACTCACTCAAGACAACCCAATGAGTACTCCTCAAACTTTTGTTAACAAGGACTTATTTGTATACGAAAAGCAAGAAAGGAAGTAGTAGCTTCACACAACCTCGAAGGTAGCCCTTTACTAGGCGGCCGCCAAATGTGGCTTTTACTCTTTCGAGGAGGTAGCTCTTTCTACCGGGATAGTAGCTTTCACGCATCCCATGTGATAGCTCTTTCTCTCATTAGGGCATAACTTGTATCCGACTTATGAGAGTAGCTACATACTTCATAGGTGGTAGCTCTTTCCACCCCAAATGCATAAATAAAACAAAGCACATATTCACAAACTTATATATATATATATATATATATATTCTTTTTCTCATTTTCCATAATTTTTTTTTATCCATTTTCCAATGTAAAACTAAGAATAACAATAAACTTGTCCTTAAAAACTTCAAGATCGAGTTTCCAAAAGATTCCAAGAGTAAGGTGTGCAATATAAGGTAATCGAGTCAAAATTCCCTAAAAATTCAAGTAAAAACTAGAGCATGATAGGATACAATGTTAAAAATTCTCCTAACCTCTAAGAATACAACCGTTGTAATTAAGGTGAACCTCCATAGGCTACATGAGCATAAGCAATTGAACGCACAAGTATAAGATGTGTGCAATGTGAACTCTCCCTCACACTTAAGATGTATATTGTCCTCAATGTACGCATGCAAGCACAATCAAAGTGAAGAATTGTAAAATAGTTAGTGTGGAAGTAGGCAATTGAAACATTACTCCCCTGAACTTCAAGTGTTGCGTTTGATGGAGCTAGGTGCATTGAGAGTTGAGTCCCAATGGGATATGGAGCACACACGGTCCCATGACCGTGCCTATGACTATTCCTTAGATTCTTTTCATTCAAGACCATCTGCGCACACACACACAAGGGTTCAGTATAGCTCAACAAAGATAAGATAAAACTCGAGTATATAAAGATAAAGTAATGAATACAACTCGAGATAAAAGAAAAGCAACTAGAAAAGATAAACTCAGAAGGAAAATCCTTTGAGTGCTACAAGTCCAAAATATGATAAAAAGTACAAAATAAAGTAAAATAAAAATAAAACTACGACGCCTCAGCGTCGGTGTTCTGTGTTGGGGCCTCTGGTGCTGCTGGTGCTGGTGCTGGTGGATCTGCTACTGCTGGAGAAGACGGGGGTGGTGGAGTAGAGACTCGAGGTTGAACTATAAAAGGGGAGGTAATGGCCTGCTCAAATATCTGCTGCAATCTCTAGAGCTGGGCCATCACCTCCTGATGCTGTGTGGTCTGAGTGGCCCTGACCTCGGCCACCTCGGTCTGCAGGACACCCACGACGCTCTCGAGGCGCTCTAGTCTATCCTGGCCTCGAGAGGGTGAGAACATGCGCACCGGAGGTGGCTCCGGTTCTATGGGTGGTACCTTGGCCTCTGTCTCTATCGGAGATGGCAAAAGTAGATGAAATGTTGGTTGCGATCCCCTGGCCTCGCCTTCCTCCATTGGTCTATGTGGGTGCCTGTTCAAAATACAGCGCTGATAATATTTCCTGGCCATGCCCATCTGTCTCAACATCTCCAAACTAATTGGGGAAGATATAACTGTCTTCTCCATTCCTCTGATTGCTTCCTGAAGGCCCATCCCCTTAATGAATCTTGTAACATATGGCCCTGAAAAAATAGCTCCAAAGCATTGAATGGAGGTAAAGGAGTTCCTGCCGACCTAAGACTCCCGTACTATCGCCCCGTCCATTCACTGATCGAATCAAAATGGCATGAATATATCTATAAGCTGGTCGTGACAGACAGGTGGCTTTTGATACCCCTAGCTCATATTGCCCTTGTCCGCACAACACTCTGTAAGCTCCTTGAGGGGTCAAACTGCCATGATAATCAGTCGGAAGGTTCTCATACTTCTCTGACTCTGTATAGGCTTGATCATACAATCCCATGCGAATAGAAAACTGCGTCACTGACATGCTATAATCGTGCGGAAAGGCCCTGAACTGTATAGTGTTGACACTTGCCAAGTCTTTATGTGATTTGTTGAACTCAAACGATGCTAGTACATCCAAAGAAAGTGAGCGGTTGGCTGGCTCTTTAATAGACAACAAGCTCTTCCAACTCCCAATTGCTAAAAGTTCCTCAATCTTATCTGCCATGTCGCCCCCCCCCCCCCCCCCACTCAGCTGTTCTTAAACAACTCAAATCATTGTTTCGAGATTGTCCAAACTTGAGTTTCTCCAATCTATCATGTCTCACTCGGTGTTCAGGCTTGGCGAAGATAATCTTCTCGTTAGATGGCTCGAAGGGCCTCTTGCTAGCTGCTTGCTTTGTCCTAGGTGTCATTCCTGAAATCAATTAATCCATCGTTAAATTTCGTTAGATGGCTCGAAAGTCCACACGCCCGTGTGGCTTGTCAAGCGAACAACACTGCATGGTCATGGAGTTAGTATTTCGTTTTCACAAAAATCTTTGTCCTCAAAAACTTCGTGAAGGCATTTGTAGACCATTTAATCACTTGAATTAAGCGAGATCATCAACAAAAACAAAATGAATCAATATTATTGACGAACAAGGGCTTGAAATTCTTACCGACGTTGAAGAAAACCTTGAAAATCGGCCAGAAAAAACTCCAAATAAAGCCTCTAAAGAACTCAGAGAAAATCAGGAAAGTGATAGAAAGGGTCGGAGAGTGTTTTAGAGTGGAAAACAAATGAGGCACGAGTGAAATACAAGAAGAAAACACCCAATTTTTAAAGATCTGTGGATCCACACGGCCATGTAGAACTTCCACACGACCGTGTGCCTCTAAAATTACGGTTCACAGGGGCCAACAAACGCCCTTGCGCACACTTTGGTTACTCTCTAAACTCCCCACACGGCCTTGTTAAAACCCCACACGGCCGTGTGCCTTCATAGGGGGGATCCACAGGGGCTGGTACACGTTCCTGTAGATTCACGGGAAAACGCAAGTCTCTGGAAACTTCACACGGCCGTGTGAAAATTCCATACTATATGGAATTGCTTTATGTTTTAGGGATTCCTAGTGATAAACCCAGTTCATATATGTAGTTCAAACCCTTTGGTCCAGGTGAGAGAACGCTAGTCTAGATTAAGCCACAATGCTAAGATTCGCTACAATCCTTCACTATATTGCTCGCGCAACTAAACCCATGGGAGTTTATCTCCTAGCACTTCACTCTATCTTGACCGCTAGTGAATCATGGAACACGAAGGTAAGGAAAATCACATCGGAGGGGAAAGGGGACGTTCCGCTACCTCACGACTCACCCTCTCAACCATCTTCAATCCTAAGTAGTCTAACCCTATAGGAGTTATCACACCTCCAAAGAATTACCTAAATTGTTCTCAACCCTAGTGTCACGGCTAAAGGAAAACAATAACAAAATAAATCAAGATTGAAACTCACTTTTATTCATCAATAATGGAAAAGCATAATAGCAATGTCAAAGAAACATAATAGTCCCAGGGTTCACAAATCCGAATACCCACTAGGGGTTTTGCTCCTCACGGAGTTATATAAATCCATCAAAATAATAATAAGAACACAAATTGAATGCATAGATGAAAACCCCCTTGTGTGCGATGTGGCTGTGGTCTTGTACCGTCGTCAGACATTGATGTCGACGCCGATGATGAGCTTCAAACCTCTACGAAGTCCTCTCCAAACCCTCGCCGTTCCTCTCCAGAAATTAGGGCAAAGAAGAAACAAAAAGATCCCCAAAATAGTCTCCAAAACGGGCTTTTATAATGTTGAGTCATGGCTAAAATTTGAGTTAATCGGGATTTCACACGCCCGTGTGAACTTTCTGGTTTTCTGAATTTCGGCTAAAAATGAATAGTTGCTTACTACAGTGTTTTGCTGCAGTAACTTGGTACAATGTTGCTACAGTAACTTGCCGAAATGCTCCCAAATTCGTCGTTCTTCATGGAGGCCGTTGAATTGGGCACACAATCAACGGTAAATCGTGCTGATTGCTTCAAATCTCCTAACTTGGTGAAGTTCTCCTTGTTAGCACGAGCTAGACTTATTGTGAATGTGACTGCCTTTGTGCCCCTCCAAAGAAGGTTGGCACACACTCACAAGTCTATACTTATGCCGTGCTCCTTGCTTAGTCTGAAAATCTTCCCAACAATAGCGAACACGATCTAACTTCGTTCCTTTCCTTCACTTTATCTTCACAACCCTACAATGCACAAAAGTAAACAAATGCATAATTTTTTGTGATAAAGTCTGATTAAATTAATGCTCATTGTAAGATAATAACGCTTCGCATTACTATAACACGAGCACTTATCACTTGGGCATGTGAACCCTAGGTTTCGACTCATGTATTGACTTTCTTTATGCTTCTTTTAATTCCGAGTTAATTTGAGTTTTAATCTTGGTAAATCATTGCTTGCATGCCCTATTGATTCGTATGGTTGTTTGGTATGCTTGATTTGTTGCCTTGGTGAGAGAAAGGTCTCCATTGGGGGTTAGAACATATAAGGTTCAAGACGGTTGAGAGGGTGAGTCTTGAGATAGAGGAGTGTCCCCTTTTCCTTCCGATTGAGTGTTTCCTATCTCCCTGTTCCCTAAGTTTTATGCAACCGTATGGGGTGTGAGGCGTGAGATTGATAGATTTCTCCGCCGGGACCTTGTAGGCGGTTAGAGATCTTTCACCTAGAAGTAGGGTTAGATCTAATTTTATGAATCGGTTTCACTCTTAGGTATCCCTAAAGTTCATTGGGTTATATGGGGTGTGAGATGTTGAGATTGAGTGATTTCTCCGCATGTACCTTGTAGGGCACTAGTATCGGTGGTCTGGAGGCAGGGATAGATTATTCTTGGATTACCTCGACTCATAGAACTCGGTTTAGAAGCATTTAGTTGGTCTTGCACTTCATGATAGAGTCTAGGGGGAGCATTGCCTGGGTATCTCATCTTCATTGATAAAGATCTCCTTTACTTTTTTCCTTTACTTGCTTGCTTGCGATTTTCTTATTTTACGCATTACATCCATTGCTTCATATTATCAATTCGACTAGATAACTGAGAATTAGTCATTACTAGTACTTCCGTTCCCTGTGGATTCGACTACCCAATCACCAGGGTAATTATTACTTCGACAACCCGTGCACTTGCGGTACACACACGCAAGGGGTGTGTCAAGTTTTTGGTGCCGTTGCCGGGGAGCGGGATATTAGGAACGCTAGGACTTGGTTACTTTAGTCATTCATCATTTTATTTCTTTTCTATTCCATACTTCTTTCTTCCACCGTTCTCATTTGTTTTATTTTGACTTATGTTACTTTTTCTTGCAAGGTACTTGAATGATGATTGATCCAATTACAAAGTTATATTTTCAGATTGAAGATTTCAGTGGAAAAATTGATAGATTTATTTCTGCACAACAATAAAGCAACCAATATCACACCACATATCATCCAAATCAATGAAGCTACCCAAACCACCTATGGAATATTGATGGACAGCAATGGGAAGCACCTCAAGAAGAATTTCAGATCGATGAGAAGCTTGAAGAGGATGTACTTTGGTTGGAAATCGTATTACCTAGATTCATTGAAGAAACCGATGCCCGCTTCGAAAAATATTCAGGCCACATTAAGATGTCATGAAATCTCAATCAAAAACATTGAGCATCACATAGGGGAGATTTTAAACACGCTTGCTAGGGAAAAAGAAGAATTTGAACACGCAAGGCAAGTTTCTTCCACGCATGATAAGGCCATGAACCACATTAATGATGTAGGGGAAATTGAGTACATTGCTGTAGAAATTGAAAGGACAGAAGAAAACATCATTTTCAGAATTTGGATTGCTTGAATGAAGATTATGCTTGTGTGCAACGAAATTTTCAAGGGGATTTGCTAACATCATGTTCATTTCAAATTGAAAATACACAAGAAGAAGCAAGCCCTAAGGTAATGGAGCAAGCACCTTTCTTTCGGATTGATCAACTCATTGGATACAAGAAAGAGATTTTAGGTTTGGGAGAAGATGTGGGTAGGATATTTAAACCATCCAATGACCCACCGATGCTAAGCTTGGACAATTCCTAACCCAAATTGTTTCCTTGGAGGCCAAAGGTAAGATGATTGGACTCTCCAACAAAAACTCCACCGCGGCAAGTAGATTTTTGGTTTAAAGGAAGTAGCTATGCAATGTCTAGTCTGGAGGAACACACTCTTTTCAAGCCTCCATAAGGTAAGGAAGAGGTACGTTAAGCTTAGTGACGTATAACAAGCGCTACTTGGGAGGCAACCCAAGTTTTTAATTGCTTTCTAGTTTAGATTTTAAATTCTATAGTAATACTTACCATGAGTGTGTGCCTTGATTAATTTTTGTTGGTGTTGAACTTTTCAAGGAAAATTTTTGGTGATTTGAAGTGTTTTTCACATGTATGACATGATTCAGGGTTCAATGCATGATAATTGTTGAAGAAAAGGGTTAATTTTGAAGTTTAGAGAGCCACGTGGACTGTTTGCTGAAATTCTGCAGCTCACGTGGCCGCGTGAGATTCTCATGAGGCCGTGTACAGTACCCACGCGGGGGTGTGGAATTTCCACACCCCCCTGTGGCCTATAAACAAAGATGAAGAGTCATTATTCATTATCCATAACTTACAACTCTTCATTTTCTCATCTCTTCCTCTCCAAACTTCCCATCCTTAACCTTAGGGTTGAGAGTTTAATTCTTATTTTTTGGAGGTTGTAAACATTAGGTTTTATCATGCTCTAGTTTTTATCCAATTTTCTTGAAATTTTTGTCCGATTGCTCTTTAATGCACTTTTCTCACACATTAAACCTATGGAAACTTACTCTAGTTCATTATTGTGGGATTTTCTAGTGTTAGTTTTATTTGAAAAAAAAAAATTTCAGAATTTTAGTTTTGTTTGTTTGTATATAGGGGGTGGAAAGAGCTACCACCTATGTTGTATGAAGCTACTCTCATAAGTCGGATACTTGTTATGCGCTAATGAGAGAAAGAGCTATCTCATAGGATGCGTGAAAGCTACCACCTTTAGTAGAAAGAGCTACTACTTTGAAAGTGTGAAAGCCACTCGGGATGCATCTCGGGAAAGGGCTACCTTAGAGGATGTGTGAAGCTACTATAAATTCTTTTTGTTCATAAATAAGTCCCATTGCTAATAAGAACTTTTAGTAGTGGATATAGTGTTGACATGGGTTGAGCTTTCACACACACACGCTTTTGGACTTTACTACTTTCATTTTTTTTATTGGATTATTTGCTAGAGTATTGATTGTTTTATCTAGTGTTTGTTTCTCTCTATGATTTTAGAATTTTATTCTTGTACCTTCTTGGTGAACCTAAGGCCAAGCACTTCTCTTTTCCTTTCATGAGTTTAATGTTAATTTTGCTTGAGGACAAGCAAAGGCTTAAGTGTGTGGGAGTTTAATAAGTGCTTGAGTAGACATGTTTTATCTACTTGTTTTAGATGCATTGCGTATCATTTTACCATGGATTATGTCTCATAAAGTGTATTTTGGTGTTCCTTTGTGCAATTAGGTTGTGAAAGTATTAAAGGAGGATAAAAGGAAGCAAAGATGGGTTCTAAAGACCTATTGTTGGGAGCATTTGTACAACACAAGTGTCAAGGCACAAGAGGCGATCATGCACATAAGGGTGTGTACTAACTTCCAGAAGAATTCAAGCCGAATTGTGTGATGAAAGGGCACAAAGCAGTCATACCTTCATGTCCCTACTTGTGTGAAGATAGCTAAAGCTTCCAAATGATGGTTCGATGGAGGAAAAGTCTTATAACTCACCACATGGACGTGTGCCCGACCATGTGGCCTCAAGATAAGAGAGTTTGGATCGCATTTTATGAAGAGTGCTGTAGTAAAATACCGCTCATTTTTACTGTAGCAGTACTGTAGCAAAAATCATTGTTCACGCGACCGCGTGGGATCTCACGTGGTTGCCTGAAGACACGTGACTGGGGCGTTTTCAAAGTTATAAATACACCGTTTTGCCAATTTTTAGAGGACTTTTTGGCGCACGTTTGAATGAAGGGCGGCTAGGGTTTCAAGGACGAGGTCTTTGGCGATATTGGGGGTCGTTCTTCACTAACTTCGATAGATCCTTTGACGAGATATCATCGGGGAGCCATTGGCGACGTAGCTTCGGAGAAGGTTCCTTCGAGACGTTGAACGATCCATCAAGGCCATCATCACGAATTTGAGGGGGTTTACTTTCATGGATTACATTGCTTTTATTTCATTATCCTTTGCTTTCTTTTAATTCTGAGTTAATTTGAGTTTTAATCTTGTTAAATCATTACTTGCATGCTTTATTGATTACTATGGTTGTTTGGTATGTTTGATTTGTTACCTTGGTGAGAGAGAGGTCTCCATTGGGGGTTAGAACATACAAGGTTAAAGAGGGTTGAGAGGGTGAGTCTTGAGATAGAGGAGTGTCCCCTTTCCCTTCCAATTGAGTGTTTCCTATCTCCGTGTTCCCTAAGTTTTATGCAACCATATGGGGTGTGAGGCGTGAGATTGATTGATTTCTCCACTGGGACCTTGTAGGGGGTTAGGGATCTTTCACCTAGAAGTAGGATTAGATCTAATTTTAGGAATCGGTTTCACTCTTAGGTATCCCTAAAGTTCATTATGGTTATATGGGGTGTGAGGTGTTGAGATTGAGAGATTTCTCCGCATGAACCTTCTAAGGAACTAGTATTGGTGGTCTAGAGGCAGGGATCGATTATTCTTGGATTACCACGACTCATAGAACTCGGTTTAGAAGTATTTAGTTGGTCTTGCACTTCATGATAGAGTCTAGGGGGAGCATTGCCCGGGTATCTTATCTCCATTGATAAAGATCTCCTTTACCTTTTTCCTTTACTTGCTTGCTTGTGATTTTCTTATTTTACACATTACATCCATTGCTTCATATTATCGATTCGACTAGATAACTGAGAATTAGTCATTACTAGTACTTCCGTTCCCTGTGGATTCGAATACTCACTCACCAGGTTAATTATTACTTCGACAACCCGTGCACTTGCAGTACACACACGAAAGGGGTGTGTCACCTGTCAACTAAGCCCTAGGGGAGTTCGTCTTCCTAAGCCTCATACTATATGGAATTTCTTTAAGTTCTAGAGATTCCTAGTGATAAACCCCGTTCATATATATAGTTCTAACCCTTTGGTCCAGGTGAAAGAACCCTAGTCTAAATTAAGCCCCAGCACTAATATTCACTTCAACCCTTCAATCTGTTGCTCGCGCAACTAAGCCCCAGGGGAGTTTATGTTCTAGCACTTAACTCTATCTCGACCGTGAATAAATCATGGAACACGGATGTAGGGAGAATCACATCGAAGGGGAAAGGGGACGTTTCGCTACCTCACGACTCACCCTCTCGACCCTCTGCAATCGTAAGTAGTCTAACCCTATAGGAGTTGTCACACCTTCCAAGGATAACCTAGATTGTTCTTAACCCTAGTCTTACGGCTAAGTGAAAAAAATTACAAGATGCAATTAAGATTGAAACTCAATTTTATTAATCAGTAATGGAAAAACATAATAGCAATGTCAAAGAAACATAATCATCCTAGGGTTAAAAGTCCGAATACCCACAAGGGATTTAGCTCCTCATGGAGCTATACAAATCCATGAAAAATATGAAAGTGAATATAAATTGGAAGCATAGATGAAAACCCCCTTGTATTGAGTGTGGCCGTGGTCTTGTGGGGCCGCAGGACGTTGATGTTGACGCCGATGACACGCTCCAAACCTCTACAAAGTCCTCTCCAAAACCCTAGCCACAACCCCTTAGAAGTTAGGTTAGAAGGTAGCCAAAAAGATCTAGAAAAAGTCTCCAATATGGGCTTTTATAAAATTGCTAGTCGCGGCTTTAAATCGGCTGAAATCGGTATTTCTCACGGCCGTGTGGAATTTTCACATACCCGTGTGAAGTTTTTGTTTTACTGATTTTTGGCAGACAGTTTTCGGCAGAAAGTTTTCGGCAGACAGTGGACAGTAACTTGATATAGTAGTTTTGCTACAGTAATGATAAGTGCTTGTGTTATAGTAATGTGAAGCGTTATTATCTTGCAATAAGCATTAATTTAATCAGATTTTATCATTACTGTAGAGAAAACACTGTAGCAAGCTACTGTTCATTTTCGGCCGAAATTCAGAAAACCAAAAAGTTCACACGGGCGTGTGGAAATTCCACACGACCGTGTGAAATCCCGATAAACTCAAATTTCAGCCGCGACTCAACATTGTAAAAGCCATTTTGGAGACTATTTGGGAATCATTTTGGCTCTTCTTTGCCCTAACTTCTGGAGAGGAACGGCGAGGGTTTGGAAAGGACTTCATGGAGGTTTGAAGCTCGTTATCGGCGTTGACATAAACGTCCGACGGCGGCACAAGACCACGGCCACATCGCACACAAGGGGGTTTTCATCTATGCATTCAATTTGTGTTCTTATTATTATTTTGATGGATTTGTATAGCTCCGTGAGGAGCTAAACCCTTGTCGGTATTCGGATTTGTGAATCATAGGACTATTATGTTTCTTTGACATTGCTATTATGCTTTTCCATTATTTATGAATAAAAGTGAGTTTCAATCTTGATTTATTTTGTTATTGTTTTCCCTTAGCCGTGACACTAGAGTTGAGAACAATTTAGGTAATCCTTTGGAGGTATGATAACTCCTATAGGGTTAGACTACTTAGGATCGAAGAGGGTTGAGAGGGTGAGTCGTAAGGTAGCGGAACATCCCCTTTTCCCACCGATGTGATTTTCCTACCTTCGTGTTCCATGATTCATTAGCGGTCAAGATAGAGTGAAGTGCTAGGAGATAAACTCTCCTGGGGCTTAGTTACGCGAGCAACAGAGTGAAGGGTTGTAGTGAATCTTAGTATTGGGGATTAATCTAGACTAGGGTTCTCTCACCTTGACCAAAGGGTTTGAACTACATATAGAAACCGGGTCTATCACTGGGAATCCCAAAAACCTAAAGCAATTCCACATAGTGTGAGGCTTAGGAAGACAAACTCCCCTAGGGCTTAGTTGACAGATCAACGAGAGTCAAGGATCATAGTGAAACCTAATGCCGGGGCATAGTATTGGGATTAGTCACGGTGGACCTTAGATTTGGGACGGTGTGTTTAAGGATCTCCTCGACACAATTAACATTAATATGAAGGTATAATAGTATTGTCTTGCACTAGAAGCATAAGTCCTAGGGGTAGCTTGTCCGGATACCCATTTTCTCTCATTGTTTGTCCTACTCTTCTACTCTTACTTGCACTCTCTCATCTTCCACACTTCTCTTTTAATTCTTGCTTTCACTAATTATTCTCGCACTCACTCATTGATTTCCTTTCGCACATCGTCTTAACTAAATAGTGAATACTTATATCTCAAATCCCTATTCCCTGTGGATACGACTACCCACTCACCAGGGTATTTTATTACTTCGACAACCCGTGCACTTTCGGGCCCCTGTCACAGTTTTTGGCGCCGTTGCTGGGGAATAGGTGTTTTAGAGACATTTGTACTTTGCTATTTTAGCTATTCATCATTCATTCTATTTCACCTTTTCTTATTCTTCCGTCATTCTTATTTGTTTTCTTTTGTTTTGTCTTACTTTTTCTTGCAAGGAGCCTAAATGGAGATTGATGCAGTTATTGAGCTTTATTCTTAAGTAGAATCTCTCAGTACAAAGCTTGATAGAATTATTGCTTCACAACAATAGAGCAATCCAGGCTACAGCACACATCATCCAAATGAGAGGAGCTACCAAAATATTTTATGGAATAATGATGGAAAACATTAGGAAGCACATCAAGAGCAATTTCAAAAGGATGAGATACTTGAAGAGGATGCACCTCAGTGGAAAAAAGCGCTAGATAACTTTAATGAAGCATCCGATGCCTCTTGCCAAAGTATGGAAGCCGCACAAAAATGTCATGAAGCCTCCTATAAAAACCTTGAATATCAATTAGGATGGATACTTGACACACTCTCCAAGGAACACGAAGTATTTGAGCAAGCAACGCAAAGTCCTTGTAGAGATGATGTGGTAGTGAATGATAATGAAGAAATGGGGCATACCGAGTACATTGCTGTAGAAATTAAAGAGAAAGAAGAAGAACATCAGGTTGAGAATTTGGATTGCTTGAAAGAGCAGTGTGCTTGTGAGCAAGAAAATTTTCAAGGTGATTTGCTAGTGTCGTGTTCCTTTCAAGCTGAAAATACACAAGAAGAAGCAAACCCTAAGGTAATGGAACAAGCACCGTCCTCTAGGATTGATCAACTCATAAAAAGCAAGAAAGAGATTTTAGGAAGGGACAAAGATGTGGGGAGGATATTTAAACCATCCAATGACCCACCTATGCTAAGCTTGGACAATTCCCAACCCAAATTGTTGCCTTGGAGGCCAAAAGTAAGATGGTTGGACTCTCAAACGAATACTCCACCCGCGCAACTAGATTTTTGGTTTAAAGGAAGTAGCTACGCAAATTTTAGTCGGGAGGAGCACACTCTTTTCAAGCCGCCTTAAGGTAAGAAAGAGATACGTCAAGCTTAGTGACGTTAAACAAGCGCTTCTTGGGAGGCAACCCAAGTTTTTATTGCTTTTCTAGACTTTAGTTTAGTTTTTAGTATGAATAATTGCCTAGTGTTGGTGTTCTCATTTTATAATGCATGTGATGTGATTTTCTTATGGATTATTGGTGTTGTAGTGTGCCTAATTGTGATTGCCGAAGTTTTGGGTCGTTTGAGTGTGTTTTCATGGATCTCTGGTCGTGTTTTTATTGTCTATGCAGGCTCTGAGTGTTATAATCATTTTTCTAAAATTTTCTGTAGAGTTTGTAATTTTCCTAAGTCGTCCAGAGAAAACACACGGCCGTGTGGAATTTCCACACGGCCATGTAACTCTTCTCAGAGCTCATCCCGATTGTCACAAGGGTCGTGTAGCTACCCCTGTGAGCTACCCAGTGAAGGGCACACGCCCGTGTGGAATTTCCACACGGCCATGTGAAATTTTGCAGAACTTTAACTCTTATTCCAGAGAGGCCACAGGGGCGTGTGGATGCCCCTGTGAGTGTCCATGTGTTATGGCACACGACCGTATGGAATATCTACACGGCCGTGTGAAACTCTGCAGAGACTTCCCTTCCATCCTGAGAAAATACAGGGGCGTGTGGCCACCCCTGTGAGAGGTCCTGTGAAAAGCATACGGCCGTGTGGATTTCTCACACGGCCGTGTGAAACACTTAGAATTTTACGAGATATCCAGAGAGGCCACAGGAGCGTGTGGGTGCCCCTATGGCCGGCCTTGTGCTTGGCCAGGTTGGGCACACGGCCGTGTGGAATTTCCACACGGTCGTGTGGATGCGCAGAACACAAAAGGCTGTGGTTTCTTTTAAAATCTATTTGTGCCTTTTCGATTCTAAATGCCTCCACACTCAAGGGATGTTTCCTCCCATGTTCCCAACCTTCTCTTCATCCTTTTAAGGAGTTTTTAAGTCATTTTCCGGCCATATTCGAAGTTTTTGATTTCCATTTCATCAGCAAGCATCTTTTCTTCTTTTCTTCGTCAATCTTTTCTTTCTTTTTCAACACCAGAGTCACTATCAACAACAACAACAACATCGGCACCAGTATTAGATGACACCGACGCTTGAGGCGTTTCTAGTTTTATGTTTCTTTTGTTTTATTTTACTTTTATTGAGGTTCACTGAGCCCCCTTGTGTATACATGCAGATGGTCTTGGATGTAAGGAAATTGAGGAATAGTCATGGGCACGGTCATGGGGCCGTGTGTGCTCCACAACCCATTGAGACTCAATTCTCAATGAACATAGCTCCATCAAACGCAACACTTGGAGTTCAGGGGAGGATTGTTTCAATTGCCCATTCCCACATATTTTTGTTTGATTGCTATATTTTTATTGTGCTTATATGCTTACATTGGGGGCAATGTACATCTTAAGTGTGTGTGTGTGTGGGGAGGGGGGGGGGGGGGGAGTTCACATTGCACACACCTTATAATTGTGCGTTCAACTACTTATGCTCACGTAGCCTATGGCGGTTCACCTTAGTTACAACGGTTATATTCTTAGAGTTTAGGAGAATTTTTAACATTGTATCCTATCATGCTCTAGTTTCACTTGAATTTTAGGGAAGTTTTGCTCGATTATCTTATATTGCACAACTCACTCTTGGAATCTTTTGGAAACTCAAGCTTGATGCTTTTAAAGACAAGTTTATCATTGTTCTTAGTAAGATTCTAGTTTTACCTTGGAAAATGCACATATATAAAAAAAATTTTGGGAAAATGAAAAAAAAATATATGGAAAAGAGAAAAAGAAAAAAAATGAATGAGTTGTGAATATTTGCTTTGTTTTATGCATTTGGGGTAGAAAGAGCTACCACCTATGAAGTATGTAGCTACTCTTATAAGTCAGATACAAGTTATGCACTAATAAGAGAAAGAGCTATCTCATGGGAAGCGTGAATGCTACTACCCCAGTAGAAAGAGCTACCTCCTCGAAAGTGTAAAGCCACCTTTGGCGGCCGCCTAGGAAAGGGCTACCTTAGAGGTTGTGCAAAGCTACTACTTCCTTTTTTTTTGTATATAAATAAGTCCTTTTGAACAAGAGTTTGAGGAGTACTTTTTGGGTTATCTTGAGTGAGTTCACACACACTTACACATTTTCGATTTATTGTCCTTTTTTATTCAAGTTTTTAGCTAGAGCATTGATGTCTTTATGCAATGTTTTGATTTCCCCTTACTTGTAGAATGCTTCTTTTGCAAACTTTTGGTGAACCTAAGGCCGAGCACTTTCAATTGTTCTTCCCAAGTACTTTCACGTTTTATTTTTGCTTGAGGACAAGCAAAAGCTTAAGTGTGGGGGAGTTTGGTAAGTGCTCGTGTTATAGTGATACGAAGTATTATTATCTTACATTGAGCATTACTTTTATCAGATTTTATCAATAATTTGTGTGCATTTGTGTACTTTTGTGAATTGTAGGGTTGTGGAGACAATTTGGAGAAAAAGAAGCAAGAATAGGTTATGTTCGCCATGGTTGGGGAGTTCTCGAACCAAGTAAGGAACAAGGCGCGAGTCTAGACTTGTGGGTGTGTGCCAACCTCCATTGGAGGGGCACAAAGGCAGTCACATTCACAAAAGTCTAACTCGTGTAGGATTGGAGAATTTCGCCAATGAAGAAAAATGAAGTAATTGACATAATCTACCATTGATTGTGTGCCCAATTCAATGGCCTCGACGAAGAACGATGAATTCAGGAGCATTTCGGTGAAGTACTGTTCACAGTCTGCCGAAAATCAGGAAAACAGAATTTCCACACGGCCATGTGGAATTAACACACGGGCGTGTGGAAATTCTGCAGTCCATGTTGAAAATCCACAGGAGTGTGTGGAACTCCAATTTCAGCCTATAAATAACCCATTTTCAGATCTATTTGGGGACCCCTCTTCTATCTCTTGCCTATCTTTTGGGGGGCTTTTAGCTAGGGTTTGGAGAGGTTCTTGGAGATCTTTGGAGGCGATTATACGGCATCGGCATCGACATCCATTGGAAGAAAGCTATTGGGGGAGCTTTCATCGGCATCGATTCGGCGAGGTGTGCCCTAGGCTTGACACGGGATTCATTGGAGAAGACGTGCGGCTCCTCAAGACCATCAATATGATCTATAAGGGGGTTTTCTTTATGGTTTTCATGCATATGTTCTTAAACTCTTTATTGATTTTGTATTGCTCCATGGAGAGCTAAACCCCTAGTGGGTATTCGGACTTGTGAACCCTAGGATGCTTGTGTTTCTATAACTTTTATTATGCTTTATTAATTTGATGTTTTCTTATTGAGTTCGAATCTTGCATGCCGATTATATGAGACTTTCCCTTAGGCGTGACATTAGGGTTGAGAATCTATTAGGTTATCCTTTGAGGGTGTGACAACCTCTATAGGATTAGACTACACAAGGTTGGAGAGGGTTGAGAGAGTGAGTCGAGAGGTAGCTGAATGTCCCCTTTCCCCTCCGGTGTAAATTTCCCTACCTCCGTATCCCAAGAGTTAATCGCGATCGAAGTAGAGTCAAGTACTAGGAGAAGAACTACCTTACAAAGGGTTGAGAGAATCCTAGGACTAGGGCTTAACTTAGATTAGGGTTCTTCCACCTGGACCAAAGGGTTAGAACTATAATTAGGGATAGTGTCTTTCATTTGGGATCCCTAGAACTCCATGCAATTTCACACGGTGCTAGGCATTAGTATGAGGTATTCACCTGGGGCTTAGGTGACAGGTCATCGAGAGTCAAGGGTCGTAGAGAAGTCTAGAGCCAGATATAGTGTGGGATTAGTCATGGTTGACCTTAGGTTTGGGACCGTGTGCTTAAGGATTTCCACGACTCATTAGACATCAATTGTAGAGCATAATATAAGTTTTGCACTAGAAGCATTAGTAGAAGGAGGAGCTTTGTCCAGGTAACCCATCTTTATATCGATTACCTCTCCTACCCTCATTATTCTTCTTACACTCTATTATTTTCTTTTACATATATATATATATATATACTTTTCTCATCATCGATTCCCTTCATAACTAAATAGCGATAACACTTGTTTTTGAACACTATTCCTTGTGGATACGACTACCCACTCACCAGGATATTTTATTACTTCGACAACTCGTGCACTTGCGGGGTACACATGCAAGGGGTCGTGTCAAGTAACTTGCTACAGTGCTGCTATATTACTCTTGCCGAAACGCTCTCGAATTCGTTGTTCTTCATCGAAGCCATTGAATTAGGCACACAATCAACGGTAGACCGTGCCGATTGCTTCAAATCTCCTTATTGGTGAAGTTTTCCTATACTAACATGAGCTAGACTTATTGTGAATGTGACTACCCTTGTGCCCCTCCAAAAAAGGTTGGCACACACTCACAAGTCCATGCTCGTGCCTTGTTTCTTACATGGTCTGAAAAATCCCCAACAACGACGAACAAGATCTAACTTCGCTCCTTTTCTCCAAACTATCTTCACAACCCTACAATGCACAAAAGCACACAAATGCACACATTTTAGTGATAAAATCTGACGAAAGTAATGCTCATTGTAAGATAATAACACTTCGCATTACTATAACACGAACACTTATCAAATCTCCCCACACTATAACACCATCACAGTCGAGAACTGGGTTACACTAAGGCTGAAATGTCGACCCAGTGCTCTAAACTGAATAATATCTTGTGTACCAAAAGCACTGTATGATTTGTCGAACTCGAATGAGGCCAAGACCTCGAGTGTCACCTCTCGAATAGCTGGCTCTCTGATCATCAGTAATCTCTGCCAACTGCCCACAGACAATAGCTCCTCGATCTCGTCTGCAACACTGTCGCCCCCCTGTATCCCTCTAATGGTGCTCAGGTCTGGATATCGTGACTGTCCGAATCGAAGCTTTGCTAGTCACTTGAACCACTCCCGATGCTCTAATAAAGGGAAATCAATCTCCTCGGGGGTGGGAAAGGCTCACGGTGCTCACGAGAGCGTTTCCCTACTGCTTTCTTGGCCGTGGAAGACATCTCTAGAAAATTGAGAAGAAAAACAATCAAAAACAGTTATAATACTCAGTTTGCAGAAATCCACACGGCCGTGTGGAATTTCCACACGCCCGTGTGGATCATCGGGCGGACAGAGCTCCTCGGCCGTGGGGGCTAAAATTTTATTTTTACACTTAATTTCGTTCTAATTTCTTTCTAAACATGTTTGCCTATTGTTTAATCATTCAGTACAAGCGAAATAACTGAGAAGAATGAATTAAACCAAGAATTGACGAAGAAAAAAGGTTTGAAGTTCTTACCGACCGTGTGGGTGAGTAAGCTTAGAAATCGGCCGGAAAAACTCGTCTAAATCCTCCAAAAACACGATGAGAAGGTCGGGAAAGTAGTAGAGAGGTTCAAAGAGAATTTGAGAGTGATTAGATGAAGAGGCACGAGTGAAATCTAAAAGAAAACACGCGGCTTTTGAAGTTCTGGAAATCCACACGGCCGTGTGGAAATACAACACGGTCGTGTGCCTCTGAAATTAGGGTTCACAGGGGCCAGCACACTCCCATGTATGCACTCTGGTCTCTCTCTGGACTACCCCACACGGTCGTGCGAGACTCCCACATGGCCGTGTGCATTCACAGGGGACTCTAGAGTGGCTGGTACATGCCCCTATGGATTCACGGGAAACACAGAAGGTCCCTAGAAAATTTAACACGGCCGTGTGCTCAACTTGGCCAAGAACACAAGGCCAGCCACAAGGGCACCAAAACGCCCTTTGTGGCTTCTTTGGTTCATCCCGAGAATTGTCTAAGTGTTCCACACAGCCTTGTAAACCCGCCACACAGCCGTGGGCCTTTCACAAGTTCTTCCATAGGGGCAGCCACACGTCCCTGTGTATTCTCGGGAAAAAGACGGGGTTTCTGCAGAGTTTCAGATGGCCACGTGGCAATTTCACACGGCTGTGTACCTTAACACAAGGTACTCACAGGGGCATCCACACGCCTCTGTGGACTCTCTGGAATGAGAGCTTAAGTTCTGCAGGTTTTCACACGGCCGTGTGGAAATTACACACGCCCGTGTGCCCCTTCTGAAGTTTTTCACAGGGGCAAGGTCATGCCCTTGTGCCTTCTCTGGTTGAGCCCTAGATGGTAACACACGCCCGTGTGTTAATTCCACACGGCCGTGTGTTTTCTCTGGTTAACTTACAAAAATTCACAGACTTACAGAAAAACTCAGAAACATCAACACAATAGGTAGAACCTGTGAATACTATAAAAACACGACTAGATACCATTTAAAACATGCTTAACCTACTCAAACTTCGTCAATTATCAAAAGGCACACGAAAATGTCAACAATCCACAATAAAATCACAGCATACGCACATGAAGATCAGGACACCAACACTAAAACTTTTTATTCAACCTAAACCTAAACTAAGTCCAAGAAAAACTGTAAAACCTTGGGTTGCCTCCCAAGAAGCGCTTGTTTAACGTCACTTAGCTTGACGTACCTGTCTTACCTTACGGGGGGTTCATGAATGAAGGTTGCCCTCTTCCCAATAATCTGAAAGCATGCAGTACATAATTTTTGTAGAATAGAGGAGAGTTAGTGATTTTGTTACCACACAAGGGTGAACCACCCTTACTCCGTTCTTGCTCATCCCCATTGTTCTTGGGTCTTTTCGTGCAGCGCCTCTTCGCTCTCTTCATTTTTCTCCTCATCTTCTTCATGAGTTCTGGGTCCGGCTTGACTTCCTTCTCGACTAGACCAAGTAACAGCACTTCTTCCTTGATCTCCATGTCTTGGTCCTGCCACCCTTCATTCGGATCCGGGTTCAACATTTTTTGCACATAATCATCAATTAGTTCATCGGTGGTGTCAAGAAAATATAAAGTATCATCAAAGTCAAGAGGGTGTCTCATGGCTTTGGTGAGGCGGTATGTAAGCTTGTCTTCACCAACTCGCAATGTGAGCTTCCCGCCGTCCATGTCAATCAAAGCTTTGGAAGTGCGCAAGAATGGCCTTCCAAGGATTAATGGAACCTCGACATCCTCATCGACATCTAACACCACGAAGTCAACAGGAAATATGTATTTGTCGACTTTCACCAACACGTCTTCCACAATTCCTCTCGGATGCCTCACCGATCGATCCGCAAGTTGAAATGTCATTCGAGTGGGTCTAGGCTCGCCCAAGCCTAGCTTTTGGAAAAGAGTATACGGCATGACATTGATGCTTGCCCCTGAGTCGGCCAATGCCATCTCTTCACCCAAGTTGCCAATGTTGCATGGTATGATGAAACTTCCAAAATCTTTTCTCTTGCTCGGCATGTTCTTTTGCAATACGGTCGAGCAATTGGCGTCAAGGATCATAGATGCACTCTCCTCCAATTTCCTCTTATTGGTCAAGAGGTCCTTCAAGAACTTCGCGTACTTCGGCATTTGGGCCAATGCTTCCACGAATGGTATGTTGATGTGCAACTGCTTGAAAATTCCCAGAAATTTCTTGTAATGTTCGTTCTCTTGGTCATTCTTCAATCGTGAAGTATAGGGAATCCTCGGCTTGTAGGATGGGGATGCCACCTCTTTTTCCTTTGTCGTTCCTTCCTCTATCTCCACGACTTCAGGTGTCTCTTGTGTCTTTTCTAGAGGAAGATTTCTCTCGACCTCTTTTCCACTCCTCAAGGTGATTGCCTTCAAATGCTCTCACGGATTGGTCTCCGTGTTGCTAGGCAAACTACCTTGAGGTCTTTCCGCCAATGTCTTCACAATTTGCCCTACTTGATTCTCCAAATTGTGTAGGGAAGTGGTGTGATTTTGAACTGTTGCTTCCACCAATTGAAATCTAGCATCCGATGAAGAAATGAACCTTGTGAGGGCTTTCTCTAGATCGGTCATCTTTCCTTCTAGCCCAGTCACTCGGCTTTCTAGGTTCAGTGCTTGTTGACTTTGAAATCCCGGTGGTGCGTTGTTCTTTTGTTGCGACTGTCCTTGATTGCTCCATCAGAAATTCGGGTGGTTCCACCACCCCGGATTGTAAGTACCACTGTACGGGATGAGTCATACAAGTAGTGATGGCCGCAACCCTTGGCATAAGCGTTGCCCACAAAATCCGCCTGTTCCACCGTACTAGTACCTACAATAACAATCAGACAATCACTCGAAGCGTGTCCTCCCCCACAACCGTTACAAGTAGTGATGGCCGCAACTCTTGGTGAAGTTAGAACATCCAACTTCTTACTCAATGATTCCACTTGTGCTGCCAATGATGTAACTGCATCAACCTCATAAATTCCGGCCACCTTCTTTCGATCTCTTGTGTTCCATTGATAACTATTCATAGTCATCTCTTCAATAAGGTGTCAGGCTTCACCGGGAGTCTTGCTTCCTAGAGTTCCTCTTGCCGCTGCGTCTAATAGTTGCTTGGTACTTGGATTCAACCCATTGTAGAATGTGTGAATGATCATCCATTCGGGGAATCCATGTTGCGGACACTTCCGAAGAAGTTCCTTAAACCTATCCCATGTCTCGAGTAGAGACTCCAATTCCATTTGCATGAAGGATAAGATCTCATTCTGGAGCCTCGCTGATTTTCCCGGAGGGAAATACCTAGCTAAGAATGCCTCGGCCATCTCCTCCCACATAGTGATGGATGCTCTCGGTAATGAATGTAGACAATGCCTTGCTTTTCCCTTCAATAAAAATAGGAAGGCTCTTAGCCAAATTGCTTTTCCCTTCAAGGAAGTTCTCTATGTGGTTGTTGGGATCTTCATCGGCCAACCCATTGAATTGTGCGGATTGTTGCAACATCTGAATGAACGACGGCTTCAACGCAAAGTTATTCGCGGTAATTGGGGGCCTTACAATGCTTGATTGGGTCCCCATCACCGCGGGTCTAGCAAAATCGGACAATGTCCTCTGTTCTTCATTATGTTCTGCCATTGCTTCTGACCCTTCTGTATCGACTTCGGCTTTATTTAAAGATTCTTGTACAGGTTCCTTTCCCTTACGATGAGTTCTTCTACAGATATCTGGGTCTCTTTCAACAAGAATCGAAGGGTTCCCGCGGGTCATAACCTGAAGCCAAAACAAAGAGAAGGAAAAATAAGAACGATGATAGATATAAGAAGTGTGAAATAGAAAACGTAGTGAAATAGCTAAAATAGCGAAAAACAAATATCTGAAATACACCTATTCCCCGACAACAGCGCCAAAAACTTTGACAAGGGCCCGAAAGTGCACGGGTTGTCGAAGTAACAAAATACCCCGGTGAGTGGGTAGTCGAATCCACAGGGAATAGGTACTTAAGACACAAGATTTCACTATTTAGCTATCGCGATGTGTGGAAAGAAATCAGTGAGTGAGTGCGAAAATAATCAGTAAAAGCAAGAATTAAAAGAAAAGTGTGGAAGACGAGAGAGTGCAAGTAATAGTAAAAGAGTATAACTAAACAAATAATTAACTAAAGCAAATTTACGAGGACAAGATGCAGGATAACTTAGGGCTAGGAGTGGTCACGGATGAGGATTCCCTTAGGGGCTACTAAAGTGAGTAGGATGCTTGGACTAACATTCAAGTGGCCAAATTGGACCGAGAAAACCCTAGACTAGTCTAATCCGATGATCATGGCAATTGACCCTAATCCGGTACGAGTATTGGATACGGTACGTCTACAGCCCAAGATTACCCCTACGATTGCAATGGGTGAAGGGATTTTCTCAAACTAGGGTTAAAGTACAAATGAGTATTTGACCCTAGGAGTGGAGGGGTACAAATACCCGATGGTCACGGCATATTTATACGTATTTCCCTTCCAAGTTTGGTGAGTCTAACACTAGGGCAATGATCATGCAACCTAGCCTTTCCTAAGTCTTTTGATACATAGAGTTCTTATACATATCAAGCATGTAAAAACACCAAACAATGGATCACAAACAAGCCATAAACATTAATTAGTACAAAATCATCCAAACCATCACAAGTTCACCCCCAAGGTTCACCTACATTCGGTGACCTTGGGGTTTAGTTGCTCATGCTCAAGAAATACAACATAAAGTCCATAGAAACAACCAAAGGAAACATGAGAAAGACTCCCTCAAAGATGAAGGCCGGAGAAGTTCCAAGAACGCCACTTGTAGAGGTGGCTTCCCTTGTCTTTAATCTCCAAAATGCAAGCTCTAACTTGAAAATCTTTCCCAAGGACTTGCACTCCTCGCCAAATTCTCCACGGAATTGCCCTCTAAAAGCTTCTTCAACATCAGATCAAAGGTGGTGGTGAGAGGAAGAAGACACAAGATGCCCCAAGGAAACCGTAGAATCCCAATAAAAAGAGTGAATTTGTGCCTCTTCATGGGTGAGCTCACGGTCCATATATGGCCCGTGAGGTAGCCTGTAATGTGAGATGAAAGAATCCGCACAGTTGTGAAAACAGCTACAGTAATGGTGCTACAGCACCATTGCTACAGTGACTCTGCTACAATACTGTCTGCCCATGAGGGTTTCCAGACTTACAAAATTCTTCAAATGTGCGTGCTTTAGGCTGCTACAATGTTGCTACAATGCCCGGGACCCTAAAATGACGATTTCGGCGTAGATTTCTTCTCAAATTGCGTCGCTGAGCTCACCTAGGCATCCTTTACACCTGAAACACGAAATAACCCAATTTAGATAAAAAAGGGGCAATGATTTATTAGCAAAATACGAAAACTATGCGTGTGCATACGTATAAAATACGTACATTTAGACATTTATCAACTCACACTCTCTACCCTCTCCAATCTCAAGTAGTCTAACCCTATAGGAGTTGTCACACCTCCAAAGGATAACCTAGATGATTCTCAACCCTAGTGTCATGGCTAAGGGAAAATCAAAACAATAAGCAATCAAGATATAACTCAATTAAAAGCATCAATTAAGAAAGCATAATAAAGAGTCATATAAACAATGTCATCCTAGGATTTACAAGTCCGAATAACCACAAGGGGTTTAGTTCTTCATGGAGCTATACAAATCAATTAATGTATAATAATAAACAAGAAAAGAAAACATAGATGAAACCCTCTTGCATTACGTGGAGATGGTCTTGTGAGGTTGTTCCATCCTCTCCACCAAGCTCCTCGTCAAGCCTAAGGCATACCTCGTCGGATCGGTGTCGACGAAAGCTCCCCCAAAAGCTATCTTCTGACAGGATTCAATTTTGATGCTGAAAGCTAACTCCAATCCTCAACAAAGTCCTCTCCAAACCCTAGCCGTAACCCTCTAGAAGATAGGCAAAAAGATATCCAGAAAAAGTCCCCAAAACTTCTTTTTATAGTGCTGAGTCACGGCTCTAAATCGGCTAAAATCGGGCATCCACATGGCCGTGTGGAATTTCCACACGGCCGTGTGGATTCTCTAGAATCAGATTTCTGCATAAAGTAAACAGTAAATTGCTACAGTAATTGCTACCATATTGCTACAGTGTTCGCTCATCAAATGATCCTGATTTCATCGTTCTTCAACGAGGCCATTGAATTGGGCACACAATCAATAGTAGGTCATGTCGATTGCTTCCTTTATCCTCATTCGCGAAGTTCTCCTATGCTACACGGGTTAGACTTTTGTGAATGTGACTGCCTTTGCGCCCCTTCTGAGGAGGTTGGCACACACCTACAAGTCTAGACTCGTGCCTTTTTCCTTGCTTCGTCCAAGAACTCTCCATCATCCGCGGAAATGACCTAACTTTGCTTTTTCTTCACTAAGTTGGCTCCATAACCCTACAATGCACAAAAGAACACAAATGCACACAATTTAATGATAAAATCTGAGAAAAATAATGCTCAATCTAAGGCAATAATACTTCGTCTTATTATAACATGAGAACTTATCAGGATCTTCATCGGCCAAACCATTGAACTGTGCGGACTGCTATAGCATTTTGATGAATGCCGACTTGAGCTCAAAAATTTTGAGCTGTAATAGGGGACCTCACAATGCTTGATTGTGTCCTAAAAACTGAGGGTCTAGCAAAATCAGACTAAGTCCTCTGCTGTTCATGCTGTTCTGCCATTATTTTTTACCCTTCTGTCTCTATTTCAGCTTGATTGGATTGTTCTTGCACATGTTCTTTTCATTTTTGATGTGTTCTCCTTCCAATATTTTGGTCTCCTTCAACTAGAATCGAAGGATTGGTACGGGTCATAACCTTGAGCAGAAACCAAAGAAAAGAAAACAAATAAGAACGATGAAAGAGCAAGAAAGTGTGAAATAGAATATGTGGAGCTAAAATAGCAAAAAACAAATGTCTAAATATACGCCTACTCCCCGGAGACGGTGCCAAAAACTTTGACAGGGGCCCGAAAGTGCACGGGTTGTCGAAGTAATAAAGTATACTAGTGAGAGTATAGTCGAATCCTCAGAGAGTAGTGATTTAAGACAAAAGGTGTTGCTACTTAGCTAATGCGATATGATGGTGGCGAGAAGAAATCAATGTATGCAATAAGATAAATAAATATGAAAGAGAGAAGAGTGCAAGCAAAGAGTCAAGAAAGGAAATAATTAGCGTAAAATAGGGTACCCAGACAAGCTCCCCGTAGGACTAATGTTCTAGTGCAAGACTATGTATTATACTCGCTTATTGGTGTTTAATTAGTCATGGAAATCCGTAAGCACACAGTCCTAAACCTAAGGTCAACCGTGACTAGTTCCAATACTATGCCCCAGAATTAGGTTTCACTACGACCCTTCACTCTGTTAATTTCTCAACTAAGCCCTAGGGGAGTCCATCTTCCTAAGACTCACACTACATCGAACTACTTTACGTTCTAGGGATTCCAAGTGATAGACCCTGTTCCCAAGTATAGTTCTAACCCTTTAGTCTAGGTGAAAGAACCCTAGTCTCAGTTAAGCCCCAGCACTAGGATTCACTACAACCCTTCACACTGTTGCTCGCGCAACTAATCCCCAGGGGAGTTCATCTCCTAGCACTTCACTTTACTTTGACCTCTAAGAACTCTTGGAACATGGAGGTAGGGAAAATCACACCGGAGGAGAAATGGGACGTTTGGCTACCTCACGACTCATCCTCTTGACCCTCTCAAATCTCGAGCAGTTTATTCCTATTAAAGTTGTCACACCTGCAAAGGATAACCTAGATGATTCTCAACCCTAGTGTTACAGCTAAGGGAAAATCAATACAATAAGCAATCAAGATTGGAACTCAATTAAAAGCATCAATTTAGAAAGCATAATAAAAGTTATGCAAAAAATTCCATTCTAGGGTTTACAACTCCAAATACCAACAAGGGGTTTAGCTCTCCATGGTGCTAGACAAAATCATCAATGTATATGAATCTGAAAGCATAACAAACATAGATAAAACCCCTCGGGATGCGAAGTACTAGGAAACTAGGGTTCATTCACTTTGACCAAAGGTTTAGGACTATACTTAGGAACAGGGTCTATTACTTGGAATTCCTAGAACGTAAAGCAATTCAACGTAGTGTGAGGCTTAGGAAGATAGACTCCCCTGGGGCTTAGTTGATAGATTAACAGAGTGAAGGGTTATAGTGAAATCTAATACCGGGGCATAATGTTTGGATTAGTCACGGTTAACCTTAGGTTTGGGACCATGTGCTTTAGGATGTCCATTACTCAGTAAACATCAATAGGATAGTATAATACATAGTCTTGCACTAGAACATTAGTCCTAGGGGAAGTTTGGCCGGGTATCCTATTTTACACTTGATTGTTTCTCTCTTTACTCTTACTTGCACTCTCCTGTCTTCCATTTTTCTCTTTCATTTTCTTATTTCTCTTAATTACGCTTGCACACACACATTCATTTTTGCTCTCACCATTCGTACTTCACACTAGCTAATTAGCAAGTTCTTCTGTCTATAATCCCTACTCCCTGTGGATTCAACTATCCTCTCACTGGGGTACTTTATTACTGCGACAACCTGTATACTTTCAGGCCCCTATCAAAGTTTTTAGCGCCGTTGCTGGGGAGTAGGCGTATTTTAGACATTTGTTTTTTAAGCTATTTTAGCTATTCACCACGCGTTCTATTTCACTTTTTTTTTTCTTTCATCATTCTTATTTGTTTTTCTTTTTTTTTTTTATCTAAGCTTTGGGAAGGATGATTGATACAATTGAGATATTCGACACAATTACAAGAATGGTGAAGAATGTGGAACAGAAAATGCAGTTGTTCACAGTACAGTCAGTTACAAATTACATTGTGAATGAACAACCAGTTGTAGTATTTCGGGGTGTTTCCTTCTTGCGTAGGTTGGTGTTTTCGGCTTTTTCTTGTTTGTTCGTTTGATGGTTTTGGTGAGTTCTTCTTTTTTTTGAGTAGGTGAGGCTTGCCGAGGGTTTTAGGTCGAGTTTTGAGGGGTTTTGAGGGGGTTCGGGCCGTGTACATGCCGCACAGGGGGTGTGCGGGCAGTACACAACCCGCACATGCCATTTTTTTGGCATGTGCGGCCTGTGTGCAGAGCCGCACAGCGCCCGCACACCCTTGGCAGAAGGGTGTGTGGCCACTATGCGGGGCCGCACACTGGCCGCACACCCCAGGCTGAGGGGTGTGCGGCCACTGCGCGGGGCTGCACAACCCTTTGTTTTTCCCTTTATAAACCCGATTTTAACCCTCTTCTCTTCATTTCTGCTCCCTAAAACTCCTCACTCCTTTCCATTCTCTTCCTCCACCATTCTTGAGAGTTTATGGCTGGTTTTGGAGGAGATTTTGGGCTTGGTTGTGGAGCTTGCAAACTAATCCCTTGGTTGTTCTAGGTAAGCTCTTCTCCTCTTCTTTCCTTCTTGTTTCTTCTTCTTCTTTTGATGATGAGTCTAGGGTTTGTTTGTAGCCTTGAGAGGAGTTTAATCCTTGTTTTCCATCCTTGTTTATTGTTTGTGGATCTTGAGATAAGCTTTTGGCTTGATTGCTTGCCTTTGATCTCAAGAACCCTTGAGTGTTCTTCTTGCTTGTTTTGGAGGTACTGTAGCACCGGCCCTCTCCTCTTATTTTCTTGGTTTCTTTGGGTTAGAGGGTGAGGTTTTAACCCTTAGGATCTCTTTGGTAGCCTCTAGGGTTAGTGGAACAAACCCTAGAGCCGGTTAGGATTGTTGGTAGGGGAAACCTATGGTTTCCTTGAGTTGCTTGTGCTAACATCGTGTTTGTGGTGCTTTGGCAAGGAGAAGATGCTTTGACTTGAGGCAAGGGTGTAGTCGAGGAGCAGCTTGCGAGGAAGGTGGATTGCCAATTTAGTGAGTGGGATATTTATGCATTGTCTTATTGGATGAATGTCGATAGCTAGATATAACTCATGAGCACACACTTATATTGCATTCATATACAACCGTATCATCTTTTGAGTAGAGTTTCCTTAACTTATACTTGTTTGGCATTTTGGTGAATGATAATTTCTATTGAGTTGATCTTGAATGTCTTATATGTTAATTGATTCGGAAATGTTCGGGTTGTGTTGGATTATCACTTCATTAAGGTTGTGAAACCTTTGTTGTGTTAAACTTAGGATTTGTTGTGGAATTATTGGGTTTTTGAGAATTCTAAAGCTTGGAACTTATTTTGGAATTTGTTGAGTTTTTCGATGTTATTCCTTGTATTGTGATTTGCTTATCCCCTTGTATTTAAAAACTTGAGTTTCGATTGTGCTTCTATTGGTTCGTCATTGGAATGCGAAAGTATTGTTGTTGGTTTGGTGTTTTTGTTAGCTTTTGTGCTTCATGTGGCAATTGTTCGTATTGTTAGTTTTGTTGGTGAATTTACTATGAGGGCCAACTTAGACTGGACATTTACTATAAGGGCCAGCTCAGACTGGACATTTACTATGAGAGCCAGCTCAGACTGGACATTTACTATGAGGGCCAGCTCAGATTGGACATTTACTACGAGGGCCAGCTCAGATTGGACATTTAATACGAGGGTATGTTTGGATTGATGTTTCACTTATTCTTCTTTATATTGAATCAATGTTTAGTATTTTATCGGATTTGAGGTGATTATAATCTTGCTACGTTGAGTTTGCTATTGTATATAATCATGTTCTTAATGTTTATCTTGGTTTTAGTAAAATACTTATTTTGATGTTTTATTATTATTATCGTTGTTAATAGTGTTTCTGGTGAGGTTGTGCTAGTCTCCCCTAACTGAGTAACGCTAGTTACTCACAACTCTTCCTTCTCCTAGACTGTTGTAGGTAGTAGGTGAGGCAGTACGCACTGTGCTGGGCATTTGTTGCTGCTCCATATTCTGTGTATCTTTTCTGTTTCATGTATGTTTCTTTTTGGTTAAGAACATGTAGTCCTATCTTTTGGATCCACTAGTTTATAGTAAACCCTGTTGTATGTTTTGTATTTATCTCAACTTTGAAGTTTTGATGTATTAAGACTTGTTATTGTTATTATCGCTTTCTGATAAGTGCTTATGTTATAGTAATGTGAAGCGTTATTATCTTGCAATGAGCATTAATTTAATAAGACTTTATCACCAAAAATTTTGCATTTGTTTACTTTTGTGCATTGTAGGGTTGTGAAGATAAAGTGAAGGAAAGGAACGAAGTTAGATCGTGTTCGCCATTGTTGGGAAGATTCTCGGACTAAGTAAGGAGCACGGCATGAGTATAGACTTGTGAGTGTGTGTCAATCTTCTTTGGAGGGGCAAAATGGCAGTCACATTCACAATAAGTCTAGCTCGTACTAACAAGGAGAACTTCACCAAGTTAGGAGATTTGAAGCAATCGGCACGATCTACCGTTGATTGTGTGCCCAATTCAACGGCCTCGTTGACGAATGACGAATTTGGGAGCATTTCGGCAAGCACTGTAGCAAAAACACTGTAGCAAGCTATTGTTCATTTCCGGCCGAAATTCAGAAAAACAGAAAGTTCACACGGGCGTGTGGAAATTTCACACCCCCGTATGAAATCCCGATAAACTCAAATTTCAGCCGCGACTCAACATTATAAAAGCCCATTTTGGAGACTATTTTGGGGATCTTTTCGGCTCTTCTTTGTCCTAACTTCTGGAGAAGAACGGCGAGGGTTTGGAGAGAACTTCATGGAGGTTTGAAGCTCATCATCGGCGTCGACATCAACGTCCGACAGCGGCACAAGACTATGGCCACATCGCACACAAAGGGGTTTTCATCTATGCATTCAATTTGTGTTCTTATTATTACCTTGATGGATTTGTATAGCTCCATGAGGAGCTAAACCCCTTGTGGGTATTTGGATTTGTGAACCCTACGACTATTATGTTTCTTTGACATTGCTATTATGCTTTTCCATTATTGATGAATAAAAGTGAGTTTCAATCTTGATTTATTTTGTTATTGTTTTCCCTTAGCCGTGACACTAGGGTTGAGAACAATTTAGGTAATCCTTTGGAGGTGTGACAACTCCTATAGGGTAAGACTACTTAGGATCGAAGAGGGTTGAGAGGGTGAGTCGTGAGGTAGCGGAACGTCCCCTTTCCCCTCCGATGTGATTTTCCTTACCTTCGTGTTCCATGATTCATTAGCGGTCAAGATAGAGTGAAGTGCTAGGAGATAAACTCCCCTGGGGCTTAGTTGTGCGAGCAACAGAGTAAAGGATTGTAGCGAATCTTAGCATTGGGGCTTAATCTAGACTAGGGTTCTCTCACTTGGACCAAAGGGTTTGAACTACATATAGGAACCGAGTTTAGTTGGGCCGACATACATATATATACATCTTTATAAAGTCAATGAATTCCCACCAGCTGCATGCCAACGTCTTTGCAGGACTTGGTCCTAGTAAAATGAAACACATAAAAAATTTTGGTATTTAATATGAATACTCCTGACTCTGTTCTTTATTCACATAATAGATGCCCTTGGTAATGAGTGCAACCATTGCTTCGCTCTCCCCTTCAAGGAAAATGGGAAAGCTCTAAGTCTGATGGCATCATCCGTTACTCCATTAATCTTCAGCATGTCGCACATCTCCAAAAATTTCTGAATATGGCTATTGGGATCCTCATTAACTATCCCATTGAACTGCGCTGTGATCGGGGGCCTCACTATACTTGATTGGGTCCCCAAAAACTGCGGGTCTGGCAAAGTTGGACAATGTTCTCTGTTGTTCATTCTGGTCTGCCATCGTTTCTGATCCTTCTGTCTCCATATCGGCTTGATTTGAAGCTTCTTGCACAGGTTCCTTCCCTTTGCGATGTGCTCTTCTTCCAATGTCCAGGTCTCCTTCAACAAGAATCGAAAACAATACTTCACTCTACTTCGATCGCTAGGAAATCGTGGAACACGAAGGTAGGGAGAATCACATCGGAGGGGAAAGGGGACATTCCGCTACCTCACGACTCACCCTCTCTACCCTCTTCAATCCTAAGTAGTCTAACCCTATAGGAGTTGTCACACCTCCAAAGGATTACCTAGATTGTTCTCAACCCTAGTGTCACGGCTAAGGGAAAACAATAACAAGATTAATTAAGATTGAAACTAAATTTTTATTCATCAATAAAGGAAAAGCATAATAACAATGTCAAAGAAACATAATAATCCTAGCGTTTACAAGTCCGAATACCTACAAGGGGTTTAGCTCCTCATGGAGCTATACATGTTCATCAAAATATGAAAAAAAATACAAATTAAAAGCATCGATGAAAACCCCCTTGCGTATGTTGTGGCCATGGTCTTGTGCGGCCGTCGAACATCGATGACGATGCCGATGACGCGCTCTAAACCTCCATGAAGTCCTCTCTGAAACCCTAGCCACCATCTCTAGAAGTTGGTGAGAAAGATAGGTCAAAAGATGTCTTGAAAGTCTCCAAGTACGCTTTTTATAATGTTGAGTGCGGCTTTAAATTTGAACTTATCGGGACTTCACACGGCCGTGTGAACTCTCTGTAATCCTGATTTTCTACAGAAAGTGAACAGTAGCTTTCTACATTTTTTTGCTACAATACAAGCCACAGTGTTTCTTCATCTAGGCCATTGATTTGGGCACACAATCAATGGTAGATCATGCCAATTGCTTCAAGTTTCCTTCTTGGTGAAGTTCTCCTAAGCTACACGAGTTAGACTTGTTGTGAGTGTGACTGCCTTTGTGCCCCTTCAAAGGAGGTTGGCACACACTCACAAGTCCACGCTCGTCCCTTGTTCCTTGCTTGGTCCGAAAACCTCCCAACAACGGCGAACACGATCTAACTTCGTTCTTTTTCTCCAAATTAGCTCCACAAACCTACAATGCATAAGAATACACAAACGTACACAATTTAGTGATAAAATATGATAAAAGATATGTTCATTGTAAGATAATAACGGCTCTCGTTACTATAACACGAGCACTTATCAACCCAAGTTTTTATTGCTTTTCTAGGCTTTGGTTTAGTTTTTAGCATGAATAATTGCCTAGTTTCGGTGTTTTGATTTTATTATGCGTGTGTTGTGATTTCTTATGGATTAATGGTGTTGTAGTGTGCCAAATTGTGATTGTCGATGTTTTCGGTCGTTTAAATGTGTTTTTATGGATCTCTGGTCGTGTTTTTATTGTTTTTACAGGTTCTAAGTGTTATGAATGTGTTTCTGAAATTTTGTTTAGAGCCTGTGATTTTTTCTAAGTCATCCAGAGAAAACACACGGCCGTGTGGAATTTCCACACGGCCGTGTGATCCATCTCAGAGCTCATCCCGAGCGTCACAGGGGCCGTGTAGCTGCCCCTGTGAGCAACCCAGTGAAGGACACACGGCCATGTGGGATTTCCACACGGCCATATGAAATTATGCAGATCCTCAACTCTCATTCTAGAGAGTCCACAGGGGCATGTGGATGCCCCTATGAGTGCCCAGGTGTTAAAGCACACGGCCGTGTAAAACTCTGCAGAGAATTTCCTTCCATCCTGAGAAAATACAGGGGCGTGTGACATCCCATGTGAGATAGCCTTTGAAAGGCACACGGCCATGTGGATATCTCACACTGCCATGTGGAACACTTAGAGTTTTTCAGGATATCAAGAGAGGCCACAGGGGTGTGTGGGTGCCCTTGTGTCCGGCCTTGTGCTTGGCCAGGTTGGGCACACGGCCATGTGGAAATTCCACACGGCCGTGTGTGTCCGTTCAGAGGGAAACAGAGGAAACACAGGTGGGTGTGACTGCCCCTGTGAACCCTACTAATGGAGGCACACGGCCGTGTGGAATATCCACACGGCCGTGTGGATGCACAGAACACAATAGGCTACAATTTATTTTTAAAATCTTCTTTCGCCTTATCAATTCTAAATGTCTCCATACTCAAGGAATGTTTCCTCCTATCTTCCCAACCCTCTCTTCATCCTTTTAAGGTGTTTTTAAGTCGTTTTTCGGCCATATTCGAAGTTTTTTATTTCCATTTCATCGGCAAGCATCTTTTCTCCTTTTCTTCATCAATCTTTTCTTTCTTCTTTAGCACTAGGATCACTATCAATAGCAACAACAACATCGGCACCAATAGCAGACGACACCGACTCTTGAGGCGTTTTTAGTTTTATGTTTCTTTTGTTTTATTTTACTTTTATTGAGCTTCACTGAACCCCCTTGTGTATGCGCGCAGATGGTCTTGGATGTAAGAAATTTGAGTACTAGTCATAGACACGGTCATGGGATTGTGTGTCCTCCATAACCCGTTGAGACTCAACTCTCAATGAACATAGCTCCATCAAATGCAACAGTTGGAGTTCAGGGGAGTATTGTTTCAATTGCCCCTTCCCACATATTATTGTTTGATTACTATATTTTTATTGTGCTTATATGCGTACATTGGGGACAATGTACATCTTATGTGTGGGTGGGAGTTCACATTGCACACACCTTTACTTGTGTGTTCAATTGCTTATGCTCATGTAGCCTATGGCGGTTCACCTTAGTTGCAACGGTTGTATTCTTAGAGTTTAGGATAATTTTTAATATTGTATCTTATCATGCTCTAGTTGTTACTTGAATTTTAGGGAATTTTTGCTCGATTATCTTATATTGCACAACTCACTCTTGGAATCTTTTGGAAACTCAAGCTTGAAGTTTTTAAGGGCAAATTTATTATTGTTCTTAGTAAGCTTTTAGTTTTACTTTGGAAAATGCATATATATAAAAAAAATGATGAAACAAATATATGAAAAATAAAAAAAAATGAGGTTGTGAATATTTGCTTTGTTTTATTTATGCATTTGGAGTGGAAAGAGGTACCGCCTATGAAGTATGTAGCTACTCTCATAAGTCGGATACAAGTTATGCCCTAATGAGAGAAAGAGCTATCTCATGGGATGCGTGAAAGTTACTACCCCGGTAGAAAGAGCTACCTCCTCGAAAGTATGAAAGCCACCTTTGGCGGCCGCCTAGGAAAGGGCTACCTTAGAGGTTGTGTGAAGCTACTACTTCCTTTCATCTTGTATATAAATAAGTCCTTGTTAACAAGAGTTTGAGGAGTACTCTTTGGGTTGTCTTGAGTGAGTCCACACACACTACACATTTTCGAGTTGATTGTTCTTTTTTTATTTGCGTTTTTAGCTAGAGCCTTGATATCTTGTATGTGATGTTTTCATTTCCCATTGCTTGTAGAATGCTTCTTTTGCACACTTTTGGTGAACCTAAGGCCAAGTGGTGTGTTCGCTCACCCGCAAGTGCACGGGGTCGCCAAGTAATACCCCTCGCGCGAGCACGAAGGGGTCGTATTCCCGAAGGCCCGAGAATCTATTCTTACTTCCTTATCACAATGTTATCCAACCTAAGCAATTACTTGATAAAGAGAACTACAAATAATATACGGATGTAAAAAGCATGCAAATAGTAAATACAAATACGGAGGAAAATCAAGGCGAGGGAATGGTCACGGATGGGGAACCCCGCGAGGGCTACTAAAGTGCTAAGGATGCCCTAAGTAGCATGCACGTGGGTGGTTTGGACCGAGAAACCCTAAATTAGACCAACCCGATGATCACGGCGTTTGGTCCCTAATTCGGTACGAGTATTGGAATACGGAATTACTTCCGCCCAAATCCTCCTATGATCGCAATGGGTCTAGTGGATTTCTCAAGCTAGGGTTGAAACACAATCGAGGACAACCCTAACAATTGGAGGGGTACAAATACCCGATGGTCACGGTGTATTCGTACATGTATTCCCTTCCAAGCTTGGTGAGCCTAATACTAGGGCAATGGTCATGCAACCTAGTATTTTCTAGGAATTGATACATAGAGTTCTCATACATACCAAGGCATTCAAGAAGCACCAAACAAGGATCACAAACTAAAACAAATGCATAAACTAGCTCAAGCATCAAAATTACACAAGTTCAACCCAAAGGTTCACCCGCATCCGGTGACCTTGGGGTTTAGTTACTCATGGTCACAAAATAGACAAGAAAATACATAAAAACAACTAAATACATCATAAGAACAATCTCTCAAAAGATCAAGGCCGAATGACGCTTCCAAGGATGCCACCCAAGGAATGGCTTCCTTCGTTGATCTTCCTCTCAAATGCAAATCGAAGGCGTGGACTCATCGTGTTGTGCTCTCCCCGTCATCCTCTCCTCAAGAATCACCTCCAAAACCCGGCCTCAAGCTCTCAAGGAAGGTGGTGAAGTGAAGCTCTCCCAAGACCTAGGTTCCTCTTCCTCCATTTGCTCCAAAAAACCCTTAAAAACCAATTCCAGCGAGCTATGCGGCCCCCCATGCGAGGAGATAAAATTTCTGAGAAATCTCGAAAATCACGTAAGTTGCTACAGTGTCGCTACAATAAAACTGCTACAGTCATATATGGCCTCCGCTGCGCCCGCATGAATCTCCTAACCAAGCCGTTCTTCAAGTCCTTTTGCTACAATGGTTGCTACAGTACCCCCTCTCCCCCTGCCGGGCTCAGAAACAGTGTTTTCGATGCCGATTTCTTCTCAAATTCTGTCATCGAGCTCACTGGGGTCGCATTGGTACCTATAACATGAAAGAAACTAATTGAAACCAAACACGAGCGTCAACTCATATAAAAATACGCAATACATACGCTCGAATACATAGGAAATACGTATATTTAGGCGTTTATCAAACATCCCCACACCTAAGCATTTGCTTGTCGCCAAGCAAACACACATGAAGGACAGGGGCATGATGATAAACGACTAAACATACGACCTCAGGCTCAACTGTAAAGTACTCCACTAGCATAGGTGGAAAGAAAGCTAGAAAGTGAGCTGTACAATGAGTGATCGAGTAATGGTAGCCCTGTTTTATCCAAAGTGCTTCCGTCAGTGTGTGCTGGCTCCCAACCTTAACCTCCACACCCTGGATTACCGCAGGGGTCCATTCACCCCACATATGGTGAGAGTGACATTAGACAGTTAAATAAATCTTCAATACTCAGTCAAAAGTCTTTTGGGTTCCTAAATAAAAGTCTAGCACTTAAGTGACTGTGCAACAAGTTCCAGGGGATGCAGTAGAGATACTTATTTCCTTTTTCACAAATAAACAATTTTTTTTTTTTGAGTCCGACTAACATAGATTGCACAACAAATCTTTCAGAAGGATGCACATGCTGATTAGGCACAAGAGCCACCCAACCTACTCAATTACAGTCTACATAGACGCATTCATGCTGTACTAGCAGAGGAATACTGTCATAGACTCCGCTTTTTTTTTTGACTGTACAAACTGTATCTCAAGTCCCTTGGTAACCTGTCACAATAGTTCACTTAAGGCTACAAAAAACAACGAAGGAACTCAAAAGCTCTTAAAAGAATATTGAAGAAAGAATTTAACAGCCTAATACCAACATTATCATAATAGGTTGGTTGGAGTGTATAAGATGGAAGTAATCATGCTAGAGCAGGGAAAAGCACTAAAGATAAAATAGGGCATCATTCAAGCACAGTATAAGAATACAACTCACTTCTATCATTCTTTCAAGCTAGGAAGTGCTAAACACTAAAATCATAGCTATCATCGGTAATCATGCATGCAAAACAAGTAAAGTACCCCATCCCCACAACTAAAGTTGTACATTGCCCTCAATGTACATAGATCAGCAGAGTAAGGTGCGAGACATGCCATAAAATTAAAGGGATGAGGTAAAGAAACTTCCCCAATTGGTCGATGAGATGAACTCCAAATGTACATGAATCGGGGAAAGTTGTGGGGTGCAAGGGGCGTGAAGCTTCTACAATGATCAGTCCTGAAAGTAAAAAGAAAACATATCACACCCCAAGAAATATATGGAGAGCCAGACAAGTAAGCACGAATCAAAAATGGGAAAGTACAGTTTAGGAGGTTCAGGACCCGTGCTAACTGAAAAGTACAACAAAACAAGCAAACCAGTCTAGAAATAAAAACAAATACAAACAACAGGAAACTAAAAAGTGGTGCTGCGAATCTAGAGATATGGAGGGAGTGATGGTGCAAAGCACGTGGTAGCTGTGGAGGAGGTGCCGATAGATGATGATGAGCTGCACAAATATGATAGGATCTCGGCCATGCTACTCTCTATGCGACTCTGTGATGCGGCTAAGTCCCTCACTGATGTCGCCAGCGCCTCCTGTGATGTCCCAAGGGTCTGCAACTACTGAAGGACCTTGATGCGGAACTCCGTGAAATTGGCCTCCTGTGATGGTCGACTCCCACTGGCTGCTGCGTCAGGTACAGGGGAAGACTCCGAATCAGAATCAGATCCTGCCTTAGAATCTTGAGAGGTGTCGGGGTCATGGGTGCTCCTGCCTCCGCTGCGCGGGAGGCAATAAGTGTCTCCCGACCTCTCAACTAGCTCGATAGAAAGCAGAGTCAACAAACCAAGCGGTGTGACGGAGCCCACAACACTCATGCCTCGGGTGAGCTCAATCAATCCTAGGCCCCTGATAATGCGCGTAATATAGGGTCCGGCAATTATAGCTCCAAGGTGAGTATAGGTCCCCTGATGTGCGATAAGCCTTGCAAATAGATGACCCATGTGGATAGGGTACCGCTCAAGGATACTGTACATCATAAGTAAGTAGGTATGTGTCACTACCCCGGTAGAATCAACGTGACCGTTCACACTTCTGGATAACAGCGCCTGAATATATTTGTGAACGAGGTCTGCCATCGTAGAAACCTTCTTCGATGTTGTGCAAGCAATGGCTTTCCAAAAAGAATCATGGAAGAAAGAGCGTGGGAGATCACGAGGCAAATCCCTGAACTCCGAAGTGAGGATGAACGCGTATGTGTAAAACCCAAGGTATATGCCTAGCTGGTTGTCGGTGATCCTATGCCACTTACCAAAAGCTCTGAAGGTAACGGTACTTGCTTGGCGCTTGAGGTAACAATACCCGGAAACCTCAAATATACTCAACACTTCCAAAGTTAATTCCCTATAGGTGGGCTCATCAATCTCAAGTATGCTATCCCACCCACCATGAGAAATGAGGTCCCGGACGGTCTCGTGGATGCCCAAAGTCTTCAAGGCATTCCAATCAATAGTTTTCACGGTGCCAAACCTCCTTCTCGACAAAAATGCGAATCTTGTCTTGTGGGCTTTACTTTTAAAGGTAGGCTCGTAAACGGGTGGTGGAGAGCTTCTTCTAGCTCGCTTGGAGGCCACATGTTTGGTCGGTATCCCTTGGACTAGGGCACCGATGAGTGGATGAAGTGAAATTCGGCTAAAAGCTTGATAAAACCTTGAAAATCTCCCAAAAACCCGTATGTTAGGATGAGGAGAGTGTTTTAATGCAAAAAGAATTAAGGAAAATGGTGGAGAGATGAAGGGGAAAAGAGAAGAAGAATGATGGAAAATGAGTGAATAGTGATGAAATGAAGTGGAGGAGAAGGAAAAAAAGGGGGGTGTCTATGCGGCATCTCATGCGGCCGCATGAGAGGCCGCATGAATTTCTGGTCCCTATGCGGCCTGCTATGCGGCCGCATAGCAGGCCGCATAACTCACTGGATGCACATGCGGCCTACTATGCGGGCGCATAGCACGCTGTATGGATGCCTGGAAAGCCCCATGCTACTAGAAATGCTCAATAACTACCCCACTAACACACCGTACTCATCCTAGCACTCAAAAATCACATGAAAACCAAGCCGAAAACACTCATAGGCATTGAAAACTTGGAAATCGAAGCACCTACACTCAAGGAAAAATACAAAATTCATGAAACCTACGGTGCAACATTTTGAAATAAATTATGGAAAACGACTAAACAACCACCAAAATCACAAAAATACGAAAACACTCAAGCTCACAAGCACCACAAAAATACAAAAAACACACAAACACAACAACAAGAGTTAAGAAGAAAGAATAATTGCAATGAATTTAAATACTTGGGTTGCCTCCCAAGGAGCGCTTTTTTTAATGTCTTTAGCTCGACATGTTTTACCTCAACTCATGGTGGGACAAAGGGGTGAGAGATACCTCCATTTTTCGGTGAAGAGTTATTACCCAGGAAGTAATGTTTCAACCGGTGCCCATTGACTTTCAACGCCCCATGTTGTGGATGGGATATTTCAATGGCTCAATGGGGGAATACTTGAGTGACTGTATATGGTCCGTGCCATCCCGATTTTAATTTCCCGGGGAAAAGTCTCAACCTTGCTTGAAAAGAAGTACATGATCTCCTTTTTGGAAGCACTTAGGTTGCTTTATGTGTCGGTCGTGGTATTCCTTCATCTTCTCTTTGTACCGGACTGAAGTTTCATATGCTATAGCTCGCCATTCCTCTAACTCGTTCAGTTGAAATTTTCTCTTGTGACCACAAAGATGGGGGTCGAAATTGAGTTGCTTTATCACCCAATATGCTCAGTGTTCTAATTCTACTGGCAAATGACATACCTTTCCATAGACCAGTCTGTAGGGCGTTGTTCCAATAGGGGTCTTGAATGTCTGTATGCCCAAAGTGCGTCCTCGAGCTGGTCTTCCCAATATTTTCAGTGGTGGTTGACAGTCTTTTCCAGGATCCGCTTCAACTCCCTGTTCGACACTTCAACTGGACCGCTTGTTTGAGGGTGATATGCGGTCGATGTTTTGTGAGATACCCCGTATCGTTTAAGAGCTTTTTCAAACTGAGAGTTACAAAAATGAGTTCCCCGGTCACTTATGCATGCCCTGGGGGTTCCAAACCGAGAGAACAATTTTTTTAAAAAGTTCACAACCACCCTTGCATAACAAGACGAGCAGGCCTGGGCCTCCACCCACTTGGAGACGTAGTCCACTGCAACCAAGATATACTTGTTGCCCTGGGAACTAGGGAACGAACCCATGAAATTGATTCCCCACACATCAAATACTTCACAAGCTTGGTTCCAGGATTAAGGCATTTCATCCCTTTTTGATAAATTACCCACTTTCTGACACCGATCACAATGCTGCACCAATGACTGCACATCTTGGAACATGGTGGGCCATTATTACCCCGCATCAAGTGCCTTCTTAGCTATTCTGGTCCCACTGTAGTGGCCCCCAGCAGTACCTGAGTGGCAATGTAACAAGATATCATGCCCATCGTCCTTTGAGACACACCTTCTCACAATCTGATCGGAGAAAGTCCTGAATAGGAATGGATCCTCCCATGTATAATGCTTCAGATTGGTGAAGAATTTTTTTCTTTGTTGAGATGTGAGCCACTTCGGGAAGGTCCTTGCCGCCAAATAGTTTGCAAAGTCAGCGAACCACGGAGCCTCATCCTGCTCAATCACTCACATGCTGCAGAGTTGCTCCCCAGGGAAGGTGTCGTTTATTTCTCCTTTTTCTTCAGGGTGAGGAAGGCATTCATACAATCGTCATTGAACTCAAAAGGGCCATCCTTCTTAAGCAGTTTTGTAAGCGGTCGAGCAATTGATGAAAAGTCTTTCACAAACCTTCGATAAAACCCAGCGTGCCCCAAAAACCTTCTGATTGCTTTAACTGAAGTAGGAGGAGGGAGTTTTTCGATAGTTGCAACTTTTTCCCTGTCCACCTCGATCCCATTTTGTGAGATTTTATGCCCGAGCACTATGCCTTCCTTGACCATAAAGTGACATTTTTCCTAACTGAGCACCAAATTAGTTTCTTCGCATCTGTCCAAAACTCGTTCTAGATTTCTAAGGCATAGCTCAAATGAATCACCGAAAATCGAGAAATCATCCATAAATACTTCCATGATATCCTCCACCATATCTTCGAAAATTGCCATCATGCATCTCTGAAATGTCGCCGGTGCATTGCATAACCCGAAAGGCATATGACGGTATGCGAATGTGCCATAGGGACAAGTGAAAGTTGTTTTCTCTTGATCTTCTGGGGCAATGGGAATCTGAAAATACCCGGAGAGACCATCCAAGAAACAGTAATAAGAATATCCCGCTAGTCGCATAAGCATCTGATCAATGAAGGGTAAGGGAAAGTGGTCTTTCCTGGTGGTATCATTAAGTTTCCTATAGTCAATGCATATCCTCCAACCTGCGACAGTCCTGGTAGGAACAAGTTCATTATTTTCATTAGCAATAACTGTCATCCCTCCTTTCTTTGGTACCACTTGCACTGGGCTTACCCATGCACTATCGGAAATGGGATAAATAATGCCTACACCCAAAAGTTTAATGACTTCGTTCCTCACAACCTCTTTCATGTTAGGGTTGAGCCTCCATTGGGGAATCGCTCAAGGTCGATGATTGTCCTCCATGAGAATCTTATGAGTGCAGAAAGATGGACTGATTCCCTTAATATCTGAGATTTTCCACGCAATCACATTTTTGTGTCTTTTGAGCACATTAAGAAGCTGCCCCTTCTACCTAACAGTAAGATCTGAAGCAATAATGACTGGAAGTTTGGACCCCTCTTCCAAGAAAGCATATTCCAGGTGTTCGAGGAGAGGTTTCAACTCTAATTCTGGGGGTTCCTCAATTGATAACTTCTGCTTCCCATAATCCCCTAGGCTAGACTGTTCGGTGTCACTGTAGTCCCGCACTTCTGTGCGATAAATATCCAACACATCGTGCACACACTGAAACACACTTTCAATCACATCTGCATTACCCTTTGGCACATGGGTAGTTGCCTCAGAACTGCCAATCCAAGACTGATCTACCACACATTCAATAGGCACCAAAGAATCAGTAGGAGGAACAACGTCTCTCCTTAGCTCAAGATTAACAGCTGCAGGTTGGTGATCTGGTGGGCCGGTTTCTGTTACTGGTTGTTCCTCAGTGGATTCCATAAATCTGTTGAACATGGCCTGAGCCCCCTTGTTCTTCATAAATTGAAGCGACTGTGGCCTCCATTAGTGGTCTCATCCACTGATCATTGCTAGGGCGAATCTCATCAGACCTGAATGGTGCACTTGAAGGAGAGAAATATGGCTCTTGTGGGGAGCAGTTGTAAACCCAAGTGTTAGTCGAAGCCATGGTCTAAAGAGAGGAAGAGAAATAATAAGGTAAAATGCAAACAAAGAAATGATGGAAAATATACAAGAATGGTGCAAATGAACAAAAATAAAATGGTCAAACCAACACGTTTTAAGTTTTCTGAATATTCCTCGTGGGTCCCCGGCAACGGCGCCAAAAACTTGGTGTGTTCGCTCACCCACAAGTGCACGGGGTCGCCAAGTAATACCAATCGCGCAAGCATGAGGGGGTCATATTCCCAAGGGTGCGAGAATCTATTCTTACTTCCTTATCACAATGTTGTCCAACCTAAGCAATTACTTGATAGAGAGAACCACAAATAATATACGGCTGTAAAAAGCATGGAAATAGTAAATACAAATACAGAGGAAAATCAAGGCGAAGGAATGGTCACGGATGGGGATCCCCTCGGGGGCTACTAAAGTGATAAGGATGCCCTAACTAGCATGCACGTGGGTGGTTTGGACCGAGAAACCATAAATTAGACCAACCCGATGGTCACGCCGTTTGGTCTATAATCTGGTACGAGTATTGGAATACGGAATTACTTTCGCCCAAATCCTCCGATGATCGCAATGGGTCTAGTGGATTTCTTAAGCTAGGGTTGAAACACAATTAAGGACAACCCTAACAATTGGAGGGGTACAAATACCCGATGGTCACGGTGTATTCGTACATGTATTCCCTTCCAAGCTTGATGAGCCTAATACTAGGGCAATGGTCATGCAACCTAGAATTTCTAGGAATTGATACATAGAGTTCTCATACATACCAAGGCATTCAAGAAGCACCAAACAAGGATCACAAACCGAAACAAATGCATAAACTAGCTCAAGCATCCAAAATTACACAAGTTCACCCCTAAGGTTCATCCACATACAGTGACCTTGGGGTTTAGTTACTCATGGTCACAAAATAGGAAAGAAAATACATAAAAACAACTAAATACATCATAAGAACATTCCCTCAAAAGATCAAGGCCGAATGACGCTTCCAAGGACGCCACACAAGGAATGACTTCCTTCGTCAATCTTCCTCTCAAATGCAAATCGAAGGCGTGGACTCGTCATGTCATGCTCTCCCCGTCGTCCTCTCCTCAAGAATCGCTTTCAAAACCCAGCCTCAAGCTGTCAAGGAAGGTGGTGAAGTGAAGCTCTCCTAAGACCTAGGTTCCTCTTCCTCCATTTTGCTCCAAAAAACCCTTAAAAACCAATTCCAGCGAGCTATGCGGCTCCCAATGCGGGGAGAGAAAATTTCTGAGAAATCCCGAAAATCGCGTAAATTGCTACAGTACCCGCATGGTAGCCTGCATGATAGCCCGCATGGTAGCCCACATGAATCTCCTGACTAAGCCGTTCTTCAAGTCTTCGTGCTACAGTGGTTGCTACAGTAGCCCCCCCCCCCCCCCCCCCCCCCCCCCGCTCAGAAACAACGTTTTCGATGCTGATTTCTTCTCAAATTCTATCATCGAGCTCGCTGGGGTCTCATTGGTACCTGTAACACGAAAAAAACCAATTCAGACAAAAAATGGGTGTCAACTCATATAAAAATACGCAATACATACGCCTGAATACATAGGAAATATGTATATTTAGGCGTTTATCACCAAGCACTTTCAATTGTTCTTCCGAAGTACTTTCATGGGTTATTTTTGGTTGAGGACAAGCAAAAGCTTAAGTGTGGGAGAGTTTGATAAGTGCTTGTGTTATAGTAATACAAAGTATTATTGTCTTACATTGAGCATTATTTTTCTCAGATTTAATCACTAATTAGTGTGTATTTGTGTTTTTTCGTGCATTGTAGAGTTGTGGAGAAGATTTAGAGAAAAAGAAGCAAGAATAGGTTATGTTCACCATTGTTGAGGAGTTCTCGGACCAAGCAAGGAACAAGGCACGAGTCTAGACTTGTGGGTGTGTCCCAACCTCCATTGGAGGGGCACAAGGGCAGCCACATTTACAAAAGTCTAACTCGTGTAGCATTGGAAAACATTGCCAATGAAGAGAAATGAAGTAATCGACATAATCTAACATTGATTGTGTGCCCAATTCAACATCCTCGATGAAGAACAATGAATCCAAGAGCATTCCGGCGAAGCACTTACTGCAGCTAAATACTGCAGGGAAAGCACTGTAGCAAGGTACTGTTCACAGTCTGCCGAAAATCAGCAAAACAGAATTTCCACTTGGCCGTGTGGAATTAACACACGGGCGTCTGGAAATTTTGATTTTCCACAGGGCCGTGTGGAATTAACACAGGGCCATGTGGAACCCCGATTTCAGCCTATAAATAGCCGTTTTCAGATCTATTTGGGGATCCCCCTTCTATCGCTTGCCTATTTTTTGGGGGGCTTTCAACTAGGGTTTGGAGAGGTTCTTGGAGGTCCTTGGAGGTCCTTGGAGGTGATTATACGGCATCGACACCGGCATCCTTTGTAAGAAAGCTATTGGGCGAGCTTTCGTCAGCATCGATTCTGCGAGGTGTGCCCTAGGCTTGACAAGGGATTCATGGAGAAGATTAGGTGGCTCCACAAGACCATCGATATGATCTACAAGAGGGTTTTCTTTATGGTTTTTATGCATATGTTCTTAAACTCTTTATTGATTTTGTATTGCTCCATGGAGAGCTCAACCCTACTGGGTATTCGGACTTGTAAACCCTAGGATGATATTGTTTCTATGACTTTTATTATGCTTTATTAATTTGATGTTTTCTTTTTGAGTTCCAATCTTGCATGCCAATTGTATGAGTTTTTCCCTTAACCATGACACTAGGGTTGAGAATCTATTAGGTTATCTTTTGAGGGTGTGACAACCTCTATTGGATTAGACTACACAAGGTTGGAGAGGATTGAGAGGGTGAGTCGAGAGGTAGCGGAATGTCTCCTTTCCCCTCCGTTTGTGAATTTCCCTACCTCCGTATCCAAAGAGTTAATCACGATCGAAGTAGAGTGAAGTACTAGGAGATGAACTCCCTTACGAAGGGTTGAGTGAATCCTAGGACTAGGGCTTAACTTAGATTAGGGTTCTTCCACCTGGACCAAAGAGTTAGAGCTATAATTAGGGATACGGTCTTTCACTTGGAATCCCTAGAACTCCATGCAATTTCACACGGTGCTAGGCATTAGTATGATGTACTCTCCTGGGGCTTAGGTGACAGGTCATCGAGAGTCAAGGGTCATAGAGAAGTCTAGAGCCGGGTATAGTGTGGGATTAGTCACAATTGACCTTAGGATTGGGACCATGTGCTTAAGGATTTCCACAACTCATTAGACATCAATTAGAGGGTATAATATTAGTCTTGCACTAGAAGCATTAGTCCTAGGGGGAGCTTTGTCCGGGTACCCCATCTTTATATCGATCACCTCTCCTATCCTCATTACTTTTATTATGCCCTTTTATTTTCTTTTATATATATATATATATATATATATAAATATATTAATTTCTCTCACCATTGACTCCGCTCATAGCTAAATAGCGATAACACTTGTTTCTGAACACTATTCCTTGTGGATACGACTACCCACTCACTAGGTTATTTTATTACTTCGACAACCCGTGCACTTGCGGGGTACACAAGCAAGGGGTGTGTCAATTGTGAACTAGGCAGTGTGTTAGGTAAATTTGAGCAATCAGCATTATCTTCTTGAAGTGGTGATATAGAAGAAAGTTTAGAGAGGTTCCTTACTCAATTTGAATCATGTTATCGAGAACAAAGGCAAGAAGTCTTTTCGGTGGGAATTATCAATTTGACTAAGGAAGCTTGTGAGATAGGGGTTAAAGTAGGTTCCCAGGATCATTCTATCAGTCAGGCATTAAAAAATAATTCAAAAAGTGTTATTGAACAAGAATCGATTAAGTTTGAAGAGATTGATAGATTGAAGAAGAGCTGATTCAGATCGTCTATTGAAGAACCACCTGATTTGGAGTTAAAGACACTACTAACACACTTGGAGTATGCACTTTTAGCGGAAGAGATGAAGCTCCACATTATTATAGCATCATATCTTTCTTCTGACAGGAAAGATAAGTTAGTGAACATGTTGAAGAAACACAAGTCTGCCATTAGTTGGAAAATTTCAGATTTGGACGGCATAAATCCTTCATTTTGTACCCATAAAATCTTAAAGGATTATAATTTCAAGTCAGTAATCCAACCTCAAAGAATACTAAACCTGAATATGAAGGAAGTTGTCAAGGCAGAGGTGGTGAAACTACTGAATGCGGGAATTATTTACCCCATTTCTGATAGTGCTTGGGTGAGCCCAACACAAGTGGTCCCAAAGAAAAGGCGAATGATAGTGATCAAGAATGAAAAGAATGAACTTATCCCTACCAGAACAGTCACAGGATGAAGGGTATGCATTGATTACAGGAGAATTAATGATGCAACCCGAAAGGATCACTTTCCATTGTCTTTTATTGATCAAATGTTGGAGTGATTGGCTGGGCATCAATTTTATTGTTTCCTAGATGGGATGTCAGGGTATTTTTAGATTCCTATTGCCCCTGAAGATCAAGAAAAGACAACATTTACTTGTCCCAAAGGGATGCCATTTGGACTATGCAACGCACTAGGAATATTCTAACGTTGTATGACCGCCATTTTTTATGATATTTTGGAGGATATCATGGAGGCATTCATGGATAATTTTTCGGTGTTTGGTGACACCTTTGATATATGTTTAAAAAACTTGGAAAGAGTGTTGAGGAGATGTGAGGAGACAAACCTTGTACATAATTGGGAAAAGTGCCACTTCATGGTTCAAGAAGGCATTGTTCTAGGGCACAAGATCTCTCAAATGGGTATGGAGGTAGATAAGGCAAAGATCGAGGTCATAGATAAACTTCCTCCACCAACAAATGTTAAGGGAGTTCGAAGTTTCTTGGGGCATGCAGGGTTCTATAGGTGGTTCGTCAAGGATTTTTCGAAAATCACACAACCGTTTACTAAACTCCTCGAAAAGATGCTCCTTTCGATTTTGGGGATGAATGTGAGGCAGCTTTTAATGTGTAAAAAGAGAAGTTATTTCAAGCTTCAATTTTGATCACACCGGATTGAAATGAGCCATATGAGCTTATGTGCGATGCAAGCGATTATGCTATTGGACCAGTTCTGGGACAGAGAAAGGGCAAGCAATTCCAACCAATATACTATACTAGTAAGACTCTTACAAGTGCTCAAGAGAATTATACCACTATATAGAAAGAGTTGCTAGCAGTTGTGTTCGCCCTCTATAAGTTCAAGCCATATCTCATCTTGTCAAGAGTCCTTGTGTTTACAGATCATTCGGCTCTCTGTTACTTCATGAACAAGGCTAATGTTAAACCAAGATTGATCTGGTGAATATTACTCCTACAAGAGTTTGATATGGAGATAAAAGACAAGAAAGGGACTGAAAATGTGGTTATGGATCACTTATCTCGATTAGAGGGAAGTGTTGGACAAGAGTCATCAAGCAAGGAGATTAATGATTTCTTTCTGGAGGAGTACTTGTACTCGGTCCAGGACTTAGCATCATCAAGTGATATTCCATAGTTTGCAGACTTTGCCAATTACTTGTTAGGGAAGGTTCTTAAATAAGGGCTCACATTCCAATGAAAGAAGATATTCTTTAGTGATTTAAAGAATTACTTATGGGATGACCTGTTCCTTTTCGCATCTATGCAGATCATGTAGTTCGGAGATGTGTATCAATGGAAAAAGGATGGGATATCCTTGCTCATTGCCACGCAGGACCTATTAGAGGCCATTATGCGTCAAGTAGAACTGCAGAGAAGGTTCTGGCTGCAGGATTTTATTGGCCGACTCTTTTCCAAGATGCACACCAGTTTGTTCTTCGATGCGATAGCTGCCAGAGAGCAGGAAATCTATCTCGGCGGGATGAGATGCCCCAGAACCCTATGCAATTTTGTGAGGTATTTGATGTTTGGGGCATTGACTTTATGGGTTCGTTTCCAAAGTCTAATGGGAATCAATACATCTTAGTGGCAGTTGACTATGTCTCTAAATGCGTTGAAGTTCAAGCATTGCCGGCTAATGATGCTAGAACTGTGGTGAAGATTTTGAAGAGGTTGTTCACTTGGTTTGGAACTTCATGGATTATCATTAGTGATCGAGGAACTCATTTTTGCAATTCCCAATTGGAAAAAGTGTTGAAGAGATATGGAGTACATCACCGCCTTGCCACTTCTTACCATCCGCAAACTAGTAGCCAGGTGTAGGTCACAAATAGAGAACTCAAGAGGATCTTGACAAAATTGGTAAAGCAAGGGTAACAAGATTGGTATCAGCATTTGATTGATATACTCTGGGCTCATCAAACAGCATACAAGACCCTATAGGAACCACTCCGTATAATTTGGTCTACCGAAAGTCATGTCACCTACCTGTGGAGCTTGAACACAAAGCGTATTGAGCAATCAAGTCAATGAATTTCCATTTGAGAAAAGCCGGGGAACAAATATTGCTTCATCTTAACGAGCTCGATGAATGGAGGTTGAAGGCATATGAGAATGCTAGAATTTATAAAGAAAAGATTTCAAAAACACGAGTGGGTGACCAAGGAGTTCAAAGTGGGTGACCAAGTGTTATTATTCAATTCACAGTTGCTACTTTTTCCTGGAAAACTAAAGTCTGGATGGTTTGGCCCATACACAGTCACTCAAGTATCACCTCATGGGGCAATTGAGATTACTCATCTGGAGAAGGGTACATTCAAAGTAAACGGGTATCGACTGAAACCATACTTTGGCGGTGAGGTTTGTAACAATGATAAAGAAGTATCCTTTCTTCAACCTTTGTAAGGTAAGGCAAGGTACGTCAAGCTAAGTGACATTAAACATGCACTTCTTGGGAGGCAACCCAAGATTTTACTGTTTTCTAGTAGTTAATTTAGTTTTAGATGGGATAGGAGTCTTAATTTTGGTGTCCTGATTTTTATTTTCATGTGCTGTGAATTTCTTGTATATCATTGATGTTTTCATGTGCCTAAATATTGATTGACAAAGTTTTGAGTCGTTTGAGCTTGTTTCTACGGATCTCTGGTCTTGTTTTCATCGTCTATATAGGCTCTAAATGCTATGAATGTGTTTCTGAAATTTTTTCTTCAAAGCTTGTAATTTTTTCTAAGTCATCCAGAGAAGACACACGGGTATGCGGAATTTCCACACGGGCGTGTGGCCATTTAGAGCCCAAATAGAGAGGGCGCAGGGGCGCATTTATACTCCTGTGAACACCCTTAGAAAGAGGCACATGGCTGTGTGGAATTTCCACATGGCCATGTGAAATCATACATAACTCCAACTCTTATTCCCGAGAGTCCACGAGGCGTGTGGATACCCATGTATGAAGGCACACGGCCGTGTGGAATTTTCCTACAGCCGTGTGAAACTCTGCAGAGACTTTCCTTCCGTCCTGAGAAAACACAGGGGCGTGTGGTTGTCCCTCTGAGAGAGCTTCTGAAAGGCACATAGCCGTATGGAATACATAGAGTTTCCTCTGTAGATCCAGAGAGGCCACAGCGGCTTGTGGGTGCCCCTGTGGCTGGCCATGTTGGGCACACGCCCGTGTGGATGCGGGCAGTAGCCTTAGCATTTTCCCGAGAGCACACAAGGGCGTGTGACTGCCCTGTGGAGTTCTCCTGTGAAGGCACATGGCCTTGTGGAAAATCCACATGGCCATTTGGGACTGTTCAGAGACTAACTAGAGATATCACAGGGGCGTGTTATTGCCCCTGTGTACTCTCACAATAGAGGCACACGACCGTGCGGATGTGTAGAACGCAAAAGACCGCAACCCGCTTTTCTAATCTCTTTGTTTTTCATTCATCCACACCTCTACACACTAAAAGAACACTCCCCTCCTCATTTCCGACCTTCTCCCTTTTGATTCCACGTGTCTTCAGAAGGTTTTTGTGCCGATTTTTAAGCTTTTAAGTCTCGCATCTTCGGTAATCCTTTCTCTCCCATTTTACTTCGTCAATCTTGAATCTTTTGATTCATTTCATGAATTTATGCTTGATATTCATGCGTACATACTTATTTCTTGAATGTGGAAAGTTTCATATTGTTTAGAAGCCACTTGTATAGAGTATTAGCCTCACGGCCATGCGGCTGTCTTGGCCCGATGATCCACACGGCCGTGTGGATTCCGGCAGAATGAGCTTTAATGGTAATTTTGATTGAGTTGTTTTAAAATTTTGTAGGAATGGCACCTATATCGAAGTAAGTAACTGGTAAAAGACCCCTTGAACCCTCTACAGAGCAATTAGACTTTGCCACACCCGAGCAACGGGCGAGATATAAGAGGTTGGCAAAGCTCAAGTTAGGACAGTCTCAGTACATTGACATAAGTTGTTTGAGGACAGCTGAGTGGGGTGACAATATGGCGGACGAGATTGAAGTGCTTATAGCAGTGGGGAGTTGGCAACGCCTATTGTCTATTGGGAAGCCAGCTAACCGCTCACTTACTTTGGAGGTACTCGCATCTTTTGAGTTTGACAGATCATATAGAGATTTGACAAGTGCCGATGCTATACAGTTCAAAGCTTTTGGGCATTGTTACGGTATATCGGTGATGCAGTTCTCCATCCGCATGGGTTTATAGGACGAAGCCTTCACTGAGATAAAGGAGTACGAGAGCCTTGTTACTGATTACCCTGGTAGTTTGACCCCTCAGGGAGCCTACCAAGTGTTATGCGGACAGGGGCAATACGAGCCAGGGATATTGAAGGCTACTTGTCTATCACGACCAGCCCACAGGTATATTAACGCCGTTATAAATAGATTAGTAAACGGTCGCGGTGATAGAACAGGAGTCCTGAGCCGGTGATAAGTCTCTAAATACATCACTTTTATTATATACATTTTATACACTTTCATGCATTTTTGTATGACCCTGATGCCTTTTACGTGTTTTATTTGTTACTATTATTTCAGGAAATCGGAAGATCATCTCGCGCGTGATTGAGCCTTGTTTCGGCAAGAATCAAAGAATTTATTGATGCTCACACGCATCCTCATGTTTCGCGCAAGAAAAGAGTGGATTTTTAGTCACACATTCACTGCAGCACTAGTACTGTAGCAGTGTGCGGGCTATGTGCGATCCACATGATTGCTCACCCCGCAACTCCACGGGGTCGCCAAGTAATACCCCTCACGCGAGCACGAGGGGGTCGTATTCCCAAGGGCCCGAGAATCTATTCTTACTTCCTTATCGCAATGTTGTCTAACCTAAGCAATCACTTGATATAAAGAACTACAAATAATCTACGGAGGTAAAAAGCATGCAAATAGCAAATACAAATACGGAGGGAAATCAAGGCAAGGAAATGGTCACGAATGAGGATTCCCTCGGGGGTTACTAAAGTTCTAAGGATGCCCTAACTAGCATGCACGTGGGTGGTTTGGACCGAGAAACCCTAAATTAGACCAACCCGATGGTCACGGCGTTTCGTCCGTAATCCGGTACGAGTATTGGAACATGGAATTGCTTCCGCCAAAATCCTCCTACGATCGCATTGGGTATAGTGGATTTCTCAAGCTAGGTTTGAGACACAATAAAGGACAACCCTAACAATTGGAGATGTACAAATACCCGATGGTCACGGTGTATTCGTACATGTATTCCCTTCCAAGGTTGGTGAGCCTAATACTAGGGCAATGGTCATGCAACCTAGTATTTTTTAGGAATTGATACATAGAGTTCTCATATATACCAAGGCATTTAAGAAACACCAAACATGGATCATAAACCCAAAACAAATGCAACTACTAAGTCAAGCATCCAAATAACACAAGTTCACCCCCAAGGTTCACCTACATCCGGTGACCTTGGGGTTTAGTTACTCATGATCACAAAGTAAGCAAGTAAATACATGAAAACAACCAAATACATAATGAGAACACTCCCTCAAAAGATCAAGGCCGAATGACGCTTACAAGGACGCCACCAAAGAAGTGGCTTCCTTTATCGATCTTCCTCTCAAATGTAGATCAAAGGTATGGACTCGTCGTATTGTGCTCTCCCCATCATCCACTCCTCAAGAATCTCCTCCAAAACCAGGCCTCAAACTCCCAAAGCAAGATGGTGAAGTCAAGCTCCCAAGAGACCTAGGTTCCCTTTTCAAATTTCTGCAAAAAACCCTTAAAAACCCATTCCAGCGAGCAATGCGGCCTTTCATGCGGTCGTCATGCGGGCAGAGAAGGATTCCGAGAAATCCCGAAAATCGCGTAAGTTGCTATAGTGGCCGCTACAGTCAGCTACAGTAAATCAGCTATAGTACTGCATACGGCCTCTACTGCGCCCGCATGGTTGCCCGCATGAACTTCCTGACCAAGCCATTCTTCAAGTCTTCGTGCTAAAGTGGTTGCTACAGTGTCGCTACAGTACCCCCCTGGCTCAGAAAACAGTGTTCTTGATGCCGATTTCATCTCCAATTCTGTCATCGAGCTTGATGGGGCCTCATTGGTACTTGTAACACGAAAGAAACCAATTTAGAACAAAAAAGGGAGTCAACTCATAAAAATACGCAATACCTAAGCCCGAATACATATAAAATATGTATATTTAGGCGTTTATCAAACATCCCCACACCTAGGCATTTGCTTGTCCCCAAGCAAACACACATGAAGAACAGGGGCGCGATGATAAACGACTAAACATACGATCTCAAGCTCAATTATACAGTACACCACTAGCACGGTGGAAAGAAATTTAGAAAGTGAGCTGCACTATGAGTAATTAAGTAATGGTAGCCCTGTTTTATCCAAAGTGCTTCTGTGAGTCTGTGCTGGCTCCCAACCTTAACCTCCATACCCCGGATTACCCCAGGGATCCATTCACCCAACATATGGTGAGAGTGGCATTAGACAGTGAAAGACATCTTCAATACTCAGTTAAAGGTCTTTTGGGTTCCTAAATAAAGCTCTAGCTCTTAAATGACTATGTAACAGGTTACAAGGGAGGCAGTAGAGATACTTATTTCCTTTTTCACAAATATAAAATTTTTCTCTCTTCATTTTTTTCACAGTCTGACTAACATAGACTGCACAACAAATCTTTTAGACTTATGCACATGCTGGCTAGGCACAAGAGCCACCCATCCTACTTGATTACAGTCCACATAGACACATTCATGCTGTACTAGTAGAGGAATACTGTCATAGACTCCACTTTTTTTCGACTGTACAGACTATATCTCAGGTCCCTTGGTAACCTGCCACAATAGTTCGCTTAAGGCTACAAAAGACAACGAAGGAACTCAAAAGCTCTTAAAAGAATATTGAAGAAAGAATTTAACAGTCTAATCCCAAAATCATCATAATGGGTCGGTTGGAGTGTATAAGGTGGAAGTAATCATGATAGAACATGGAAAAGCACTAAAGATAAAGCAGGGCATCATTCAAGAACAGTATAAAAATACAACTCACTTCTATCATTCTATCATTCTATCAAGCTAGAAAGTGCTAAACACTAAAATCATATCTATCATCGGTAATCAAGCATGCAAAACAAGTAGAGTACCCCATCCCCACACCTAAAGTTGTACATTGCCCTCAATGTACGTAAATCAGCAGAGCAAGGTGCGAGAAATGCCATAAAAATAAAGGGATAAGGTAAAGAAACTTCCCCAATTAGTCAATGAGATGAACTCCAGATGTGCACCAATCGGGGAAAGTTGTGAGATCAAGGGGTGTGAAGCTTCCACAATGATCAGTCCTGAAAGTAAAAAGAAAACATATCACACCCCAAAAAAAATAAATAGAGGGCGAGACAAGTAAGCACGAATCAAAAATGGGAAAGTACAGTTTAGGAGGGTCAGGACCCTTACTAACTAAAAAGTACACCAGTACAAGCAAACAAGTCTAGAAATAAAAACAAATACAAACAGCAGAAAACTAAAAAGTGGTGCTGTAAATCTAGAGATCTGGAGGAAGCGATGGTGCAAAGCACGTGGTAGCTGTGGAGGTGGTGCCGACAGATGATGATGAGCTGCGCAAATATGATAGGATCTCGGCCATGTTGCTCTCTATGCGGCTATGTGATGTGTCCAAGTCCCTCAATGATGTCGCCAATGCCTCCTGTGATGTCCTAAGGGTCTGCAACTGCTGACGGACCTCGATGTGGAACTCCGCGAAACTGGCCTCAAATGATAATCGACTCCCGCTGGGTGTTGAGTGAGGCACAGAGGAAGACTCCGAATCAGAATCGGATCCTGTCTCAGAATCTCGAGAGGTGTCAGGATCATGGGCACTCCTGCCTCTCCTGCGCGGGAGGCGATAAGTGTCTCTTGACCTCTCAACTATCCCAATGTAAAGTATGGCCGACAGACCAAGCGGTGTGACGGAGCCCAGAACACTCATGCCTCGGGCGAGCTCAATCAAGCCTAGGCCCCTGATAATGCGCGTAATGTATGGTCCGGAAAATATAGCTCCAAGGCGAGTAGAAGTCCCCTGACGTGCAATAAGTCTGGCAAAAAGATGGCCCATGTGGATGGGGTACCGCTCAAGGATACTGTACATCAAAAGCAAGTCGGTACGTGTAACTACCCCAGTAGAATCAGCGCGATCGTTCACACTTCTGGATAGCAAAGCCTGAATGTATCTGTGAACGGGGTCCGCCATCATAGAAGCCTTCTTCGATGATGTGCAAGCAATGGCTTTCCAAAAAGAATCATGGGAGAGTGAGCATAGGAAATCACGGGGCAAGCTTTTGAACCCGGCGGTTTGGGAGAACTAATATGTGTAAAGCCCAAGGTAAAAACCCAGCTGGTCTTCAGTGATCCTGTGCTTCTTACCAAAATCTCTAAAGGATACAGTACTTTCTTGGTGCGCTAGGTGACAATAACCAGTAACCTCAAATGTACTTAACACTTCCAAGGTTAACTCTCTATAGGTGGGCTCATTAATCTCCAATACGCTATCCTACTCGTCATGAGAGATGAGATCTCGGACGATAACATCGAGGCCCAAAACCCTCAAGCAATCCCAATCAATGATTCGAACGGTGCCGAACTTCCTTTTTGACAAAAATGTATGCCTCGTCTTGTGGGCTTCGTTCTTAAATATAGGCTCGCAAACGGGCGGTGGAGAGCTTCTCCTAACTCACTTGGAGGTGACATGCTTGGTCGGCATCCCTACAATACAATACAATCATCATCAAGCCAAGATTTTATGATAAAAATGCTTAATGAAGAAACAAGGCTGATTTTTAGCTAGTGCTACAGTAATTTTGGGAAAAATTTGGTAGAGTTTCTTCTTGTAAAAGTGGCAATCTAAATGTACAAAGCTTTGAATTCGAGATAAAAAATCACAAGAAGCATTCACCATGACAACAACAAAGATTTCCCACCATTTAATCCAAGAAAAACCCTAGAATGAGTGAGTAATGATGTTTACCTTGAACTAGGGCACCAAGTAGAAGATGAAGTGGAATTCGGCTAAAAGCTTGATAAAACCTTGAAACTCTCCCAAAAACTCATTTGCTAGGATGAGGAGAGTGTTTTAGTGCAAAAAGAATGAAGGAAAATGGTGGAGAGATGTAAAGGAAAAGAGAAGAAGAATGATGAAAAATCAGTGAATAGTGTTGAAATGAAGTGGAGGAGGTGAATTAGAGGGTCGGGTGCCCATGCGAGCTCTTGTGCTGCCGCATAGCAGGCCGCAGCACTCTCGGGATGGCCCATGCGGGCGCTTGTGTGGCCGCATAGCAGGCAGCATGACAGGATCCCCGAAAGTGCACGGGTTTGGCGAAGTAATAAAAGTTACCCCGGTGAGAGGGTAGTCGAATCCACAGGGAATAGGGAGTTAGAGTATGAGATTTCACTATTAAAACTATGCGAAGTACGGAAAAGTAATAATTGATTCGTGTGTGAATTGTGAGAACAACTATACTAAAAGACAGGAAATTAAATAGAGAGAGATGAAAGATTAGAGAGTGCAAGAAAAAGAGATTAAGGAGGATTTAACAATGAATAAAGTGGGGTATCCGGACAAGTTACCTCTAGGATCTATGCTTCTAGTGCAAGACTATGCTATTATACCTTCCTATTGATGCTAATTGAGTCGAGGAAATCCTTAGACTCACGGTCCCAAACCTAAGGTCAACCGTGACTAACCCCAACATTATGCCCCGGTATTAGGATTCACATCAACCCTTCACTCTATCGCTCTCACGATTAAGTCCCAGGGGAGTACATCTACCTAAACCTCACACTACGTGGGATTGCATTAAGTTCTAGGGATTCCTAGTGATTAAACCTTTTCCTATGTGTAGTTCTAACCCTTTGGTCCAGGAGGAAGAACCCTTGTCTAGATTAAGCCCCAGTGCATGGGATTCACTTCAACCCTTCACTCTGTTACTCGTGTAACTAAGCCCCAGCGGAGTTTATCTACCTAGCACTTCACTCTATCTTAACCGCTAATAAATCAAGGAAACGGAGATAGGGAGAAATCACACCGGAAGGGAAAGGGGTACATCGCTACCTCACAACTCTCCCTCTCAACCCTCTTCAATCTTGGATAATCTAATCCTATAGGAGTTGTCACACCTTCAAAGGAAAACCTAGATTGCTCTCAACCCTAGTGTCACATCTAAGGGAAAACAATAGCAAAATAAAATCAAGATTGAAACTCAATTCTTATTCATCAATAATGGAAAAGCATAATAATAATGTCAAACAAACATGATAACCCTAGAATTTACAAGTCCGAATAACCACAAGGGGTTTAGCTCCTCATGGAGCTATACATGTTCATCAATGTATGAAATAAAACACAAAGTAAAGACATAGATGAAAACCCCCTTGCGTATGGTGTGGCCGTGGTCTTGTGCGGGCGCCGGACGTCGGTGACGATGCCGATGACGCGCTCTAAACCTCCATGAAGTCCTCTCCAAAACTCTAGCCGCACTTACAGAAGTTGGGGAGAAGAATAGGTCAAAAGATCCCTCAAAAAAGTCTCCAAATCGGGCTTTTATAATGTGGAGTCACGGCTTTAAATTTGCTGAAAACGGGATTTCACACGGCCGTGTGGAATTTCCACACGCCCGTGTGAAGTTTCTGGAATTCTGATTTTCGGCCGACTGTAAACAGTAACCCGCTACAGTGTTTTGCTGCAGTATTTTACTACAGTACTGCTACAGGTGTGGAATTTCCACATGCCCGTGTGAAGTTTCTGGAATTCTGATTTTCGGCCGACTGTAAACAATAACCCGCTACAGTGTTTTTCGCTGCAGTAATTTACTACAGTACTGCTACAGTATTATTCCGAAACGCTCCCGGATTCGTCGTTCTTCATCAAGGCTGTTGAATTGGGCACACAATCAACGGTAGATCGTGCCGATTGCTTCGAATCGCCTAATTGGTGAAGTTCTCATTGTTGGCATAAGTTAGACTTATTGTGAATGTAACTGCCTTTGTGCCCCTCCAAAGGAGGTTAGCACACATTCACAAGTCTATGCTCACGCCTTGCTCCTTGCTTGGTCCGAAAATCTTCTCAACAATGCCAAACACGTCCTGACTTCGTTCCTTTCCTTCATTTTATATTCACAACCCTACAATGCACAAAAGTAAACAATTGCACACTTTTTAGTGATAAAATCTGATTAAATTAATGCTCATTGCAAGATAATAACACTTCGCATTACTATAACACGAGCACTTATCACCGCACCACTCTCGGGATGGGGCATGCGGCCTGCTATGCGGGCGCATAACAGGCCGCATGGATGGCTGGAGAGCCCCATGTACTAAAAACGCTCAAAAACCAACCCGACAAAACCTTGTACTCATCCTAGCACTCAAAAATCACATGAAAGCAAAGCCGAAAACACTCATAGGCATTGAAAACATGGAAATTGAAGCACCAACAATCAAGGAAAAATACAAAATTCACAAAAACTATGGAGCAACATGATGAAATAAATTATGGGAAATGACTAACAACCACCACAATCACAAAAATACAACAACACTCAAGCTCACAAGCACCACAAAAAATACAAAAAACACACAAACACCACAACAAGAACTATGAAGAAAAATAATTGCAATGAATTTAAAGACTTGGGTTGCCTCCCAAGAAGCGCTTTTTTAATGTCTTTAGCTCGACATGCTTTACCTCAACTCATGGTGGGACAAAGGGATGAGAGATACCTCCATTTTTTGGTGAAGAGTTATTACCCGGAAAGTTCATTGAGATGCACGAGAAGATTTTAAATTTCCCACGGTCCTCAAAGAATAAGCGGTCTACCTCCTTGAGTGACATTGTAGAGACATCCACTCCTCGCTGTTGCTTTTCTCCTTTTTGCTTCCACAATTTATTCAAGGTTTTCTTTTCCTTGGAATGTGACGGAGATTTAACCTCTACTTGTGCTTGTTGTTGCAATGGTGGAGAAGGAGACTCCTCTTCGACAACATCCTCCCCGAGATCTTCAAAGTACTCCTCCAAGGGGTTCAAAGTGAGAACTTCATGCACACAATCAGAGATAATCACGTCAGATAATCACGTCAGTTGTATCCATGAAATAAAGAGCATCATCATGATCAAGTGTGCGTTTCATTGCTTCGGGGAGGGTGAAAACCACTTGTTCATCTCCAACCCTCAGAGTCATTTTTCCTCCTTTTACATCGATGAGTGCGCCAGAGGTGTTAAGAAATGGACGCCCAAGAATCAATGGGAACTCCTGATAAGTGCTTGATTATACATGTTTTACCTACTTGTTTTACATACATTGAGCATCATTTTACCATTGATTATGTCTCATAAAGTGTATTTTGGTGTTCTTTTATGCAATTAGGTTGTGGAAGTGTTAAAGGAGGAAAGGGAAGCAAAGATGGGTTATAAAGACGTATTGTTGGGAGCTTTTGTACAACACAAGTGTCAAGGCACAAGAGGGGATCATGCACATGAGGGTGTGTGCCAACTTCCTGAAGAATTCAAGATAATTTGTGTGATGGAAGGGCACAAAGGCAGTCACACCTTCATGTCCCAACTTGTGTGAAGATAGTTAAAGCTCTCAAAGGATGATTCGAAGAAGGAGAAGTCTTATAACTCACCACATGGGCGTGTGCCCGACCATGTGGCCTCAAGATGAGAGAGTTTGGATCATGGTTATGAAGAGTACTGCAGCAAAAATACTGTTCATTTCACTGTAGCAGTACTGTAGCGGAATTACTGTTCACGCGACCGCGTCAAAATCCCACGCGATCGCGTGGGATCTCACGCGGTCGCGTGAAGACACGTAACTGGCGCGATTCAGACTTATAAATAGGCCGTTTCGTCGATTTTTTTGATATCTTTGGTGTGCCTTTTGAGAGGGGAAGCGGCTAGGGTTTAAGGAGGAGGTCTTTGCCGAATTGGAGGGTCGTTCTTCACCAACTTTGATAGTTCTTTCCTCCGTCATAGCATCGAGGGAGTCATTGGCAACCTAGCTTCGGAGAAGGATCCTTCAAGACGTTGAGCGACCCATCAAGGCCATCATCACGAATTCAAGGAGGTTTATTTCCATGGTTTACATTGCTTTTCATTGTGTTATGTTTTGCTTTGTAATAAGCCCCATGGAGGGCTAAACCCTAGTAGATACTTGGGCATGTGAACCCTAGGTTTCGATTCATGTATTGACTTTCTTTATGCTTTCTTTTAAATCCGAGTTTATTTGAGTTTCAATCTTGTTTTATCATTGCTTGCATGCCTTATTGATTCGTATGGTTGTTTGGTATGCTTGATTTGTTGCCTTGGTGAGAGAGAGGTCTCCATTAGGGTTAGAACATATGAGATTGAAGAAGGTTGAGAGGGTGAGTCATGAGATAGTGGAGCGTCCCCTTTCCCTTCCGATTAAGTGTTTCCTATCTCCGTATTCCCTAAGATCTATGCAACCATATTTGGTGTGAGGTGTGAGTTTGAGAGATTTCTCCGCCGGGACCTTGTAGGGGGTTAGGGATCTTCCGCCTAGAAGTAGGGTTAGATCTAATTTTTGGAATCGGTTTCACTTTTAGGTATCCCTAAAGCTTATTGCGGTCATATGGGGTGTGAGGTGTTGAGATTGAGCGATTTCTCCACCGGGACCTTGTAGGGGACTAGTATCGGTGGCCTGGAAGCAGGGACTGATTATTCTTGGATTACCTCGACTCATAGAACTCGGTTTAGAAGCATTTAGTTAGTCTTGCACTTCATGATAGAGCCTAGGGGGAGCATTGCCCGGGTATCTCATCTTCATTCATTGAGATCTCCCTTTATTTACCTTTTGCCTATTCATCTCTGGTATTAATTTCTATGCACACTAGATCACCACAAAATCACATTGGTCATTAGGCTAGATTGCAGAGAAGAAGTTAGTACTAGTAGCCCTGTTCCCTGTGGATTCGACTACCCTACTCACCAGGGTAATTATTACTTCGACAACCCGTGCACTTGCGGTACACACACGCAAAGGGGTGTGTCAACTCCACATCTAGAATTACAAAGTCAACCGGAATGATTAGCTTATCAACTTAAACAAGAACATCTTCAACAACTCCCCTGGGTCTTCGCACTGAACGGTCCGCAAGTTGCAAAGTCATTCGTGTGGGTCTCAAATTGTCTAACCCCAGCCTCAAGAACAAATTATATGGCATCACATTTATGTTAGCTCCCGAGTCGGCCAAGGCACTTTCTTGCACTCCATCCCTGATCACACAAGGGATAATGAAGCTACCCGGATCATTGAGTTTCTAGGGTAATTTCTTTTGGATTACGGCCGAGCAACTTCCCGATAAAGTTACAGTCTCCAAGTCTTCAAGCTTCCTCTTATTGGTGAGGAGGTACTTCATAAATTTCGCATACTTTGGCATTTGTGAGAGGCCCTCGACCAAGGGGATGTTTATGTGAAGTTGCTTAAAGATGTTTAGGAATTTCTTGAATTGAGCATCTTCTTTATCTTGCTTGAGCCTAGAAGGATAGGGTACTATAGGTTTATATTCGTGCCCCTTCTTAGCCGAAGAACTTGGATCATTTTCACCATATTTCCTCTCAATTTCTTCATTTGCATAATTACTCAACTTAGGGTCTTCCCGGGCAGCTACCCTATCATTGGAGGCACTTGGACTATCCTTGGCCCTTGCCTCCAACTATTTTCCACTCCTCAGTGTCACCGCCTTCAAGTGTTTCCTCGGGTTGCATTCAGTGTTACTCGGCAAGCTACCCGATGGTCGATCTGATTGTGCCCTAGCAAGCTGTCCCATCTGGGTCTTAAGATATTGAATGGAGGCTTGGACATTTCTCAATATGGTGCCAAACTCATCAAGCCTTCTGTCCACATTCTGGAATTTTGACTCCGTGGTGATCATGAATCTTGCCAATACATCCTCAATCGAGTATTTCTTCTCTTGAATCTGCTGGGGCTGAAATTGAGGGCCCTGGGGTGGTGGAGGTCTCTGTTGAGACTGGCTTTGGTTACAAGACATGTTCGGGGGATTCCTCCACCTGAGTTATAGCTGTTATCGTACTGATTGCCTGGTCCCCTAGGTCATCCACCAACATAATACACCATTTCCACTAGTGTGAAGGAGCAATAAATATGAGGCATTGCGAAGTTGCATGCCCAGCAACACAGGTATTACAGGACATCATTGCCTTAGTGGTAGAGCAAGACCCCAACATGAACTAATCAAATTTCTCTGTTAATGCGCTGACTGCCGCGTTGTTATTGGTGACATTCTTTGATAGGGCCTCAACCTTTGCAGTCAATGCAGTGTTCTCATTCACCTCGAACAGGCCCGCAACATTGGTCCTTTCTGCCGAGTACTCTAGTGGCACTCATTGCTCGCCATTGTTTTAATTAACTTCTCAGCTTCCTCGGGAAGCTTGTCACTAAGGGAGCCACCTGCCGCGGCGTCTATGAGTTGCCTTGCAGCATAATTAAAGCCATTACAGAACATCTACACACGTATCCAAGCAGGGAATCCGTGATGAGGATACCTACGTAACAAGTCCTTGAACCGTTCATGTGCCTCAAAGAGTGTTTCTGAATCCCTCTGCCTGAAAGAGGAGATCTCTTGTCTTAACCTCGTGGCCCTGCTTGGTGGGAAATACCGTGCCAAAAACTTCTCGACCATTTCCTTCCATGTGGTAATGGACCCGGGAGCCAAGGAGGTAAGCCATCTGTATGCTGCTTCTCTCAAACTGAATGGAAACAATCGTAGCTGTGGGATCAGAAATACGTGCCCTGGCGTCGTGTCAGTGAAGAGACACCAGGTGATATATCGAATCACAAATGTAATTTATTTTGTCTATTTTTATTTTTGTGCACTCTTCCATTCCTAATAGAGGCAAGCCTCTATTATTAATTACGCCAGATTAAAATCTTGGGAACCTCCGATTAAGGGCTCGAGTACAAGTAAAGACAAAAAAAAATTATAAATTATAAATTTGATCATTTTTTTCTTATTTATTATATATGTCGCTGCCTGTGCCTTGTCACCATGTTGCATGCCGTGTTGTCATCTGAGTTATACATCTCATTATCGCCTTGACATTTGTCACTATCTCAAGATAATCAAGCACCACTCTTTGATTATTATTATTATTATTATTATTATTATTATTATGTTATTTTATTTATTTATTTATTTTTGCACGGTCTGTGATGAGATAGAAAGGCCGGGTGTTTATTTCCTATTCAAATCTCCATTCCTTATAGCAATATTGTAGAATAATCCTCATCGCAGAAACATTTTCTATGCATTCAAAGTTGTAGTCCACCATCCATGAGGTCAACAAGTACTTGCTGAATGATTCTTCATTAATTCAGCAACACCGAGATTCTAAATTTTCATTTTGGTTCCACTGATTTGATATAGAGCACCAAATTAATACTATCTTCTGAATATATATATATATATATATATATATATATATATATATATATATATATATATATATATATATATATATATATATATATATATATATATAATTCCACTTGCCATTTTTTTTTATATATATAAAATTCCACTTGCCATCTTCTATAGCAACTGGCATCCATGCCATGCATATATATTTCTTATTATTATTTTTTAATGGCATGAAATGAAAATTGCATGCACTTTTTACTAGAGATTCATTGCTTTGCTTTACGTCATTCTCTCTGCAATGATCTAGCTTGAATTATCTCACATCAATATTCTCTTAAAGATCGACATTGTGACTAACAAAAAGGATATAGAAAATTAACAAAGCTTTGGCTAGACTGGTGGACAAGTTTAGTATGGCCAAGTTTGTAAGGAAAACAAGCAGTATACAATACGGATCCGTTTTGCCGACTTCCCTTGCCTACATTGTTCCATCGGCCAGAGGCTGTTCACCTTGGAGACCTGATGCGGTTATGAGTACGACCGGGCGTGGGCGGCACTCGGTCCTCCGGATTTTCACGGGCCGCCGGGGGCGCACCGGACACCGCGCGACGTGCGGTGCTCTTCCGGCCGCTGGACCCTACCTCCGGCTGAGCCGTTTCCAGGGTGGGCGGGCCGTTAAGCAGAAAAGATAACTCTCCCCGGGGCCCCCGCCGGCGTCTCCGGACTCCCTAACGTCGCCGTCAGCCGCCACGTCCCGGCTCGGGAATTTTAACCCGATTCCCTTTCGGAGTATTATTATACGTCGATAATTGCATTCGGTATGAAGAGGCTGTGGATGTGAAGATTATATATTTAGATCGTGAGGATGACTGCTAGTCATGCAGTAGATGGGCACAAAACTGTATAGTGAGCTACTATTGGGTTTGCATTAAGTTGCTTTTGAACATGAGATGAACTAGCGTCTGAAAAAAAAAACCTCAGCTTGTTACTAATCTCGTGTCCATGCATAATCATAACACTGTGAGCATTTTATCAACAGAATCTCCACGTTATCTTTGTCCATATATCAAGTATTTTCTTTTCATCATTCACAGGAACACTTTGCACTTCCGTCTCTTAATGATTGGATTGTGGATGATTTCATTGGTAATTCAAATATTTTCCTATTGAAACCATTTCTTAGTTTTGTTGGTAATTTGTAATACTCGTACTACTCCGCAAGCTTCATCATACGTCACGTCACTCACGTGTACTCAGAATTGTTCTCCTTCAATGTTTTTCTAGTTTATGAGTTCAAGAGTGTTCTTCTTGCGTCCAAAACCCTTCTGATTGTAGTTGTCACTGCAAATGAAGTTATGCCGGAACTCTTTCTTGTCGAAATTCAGGTCCAGGTGGTTGTAAAGTTGCTATTATATGGAGTGCCACCGCAACGAACCGAGATGACCTCATATTAGAGGAAGGTCTCTTCTGCTCTAAGTTCCATGAGGGGCCCATCATCTTGACAAGATCAGCATCATTTCCTATCTCTTTTTATCTCTTCTATAACTCCTTCAACATCAGAGATGTTTTTTTATTATGGTAGAAGTTCTCAGTATCAAAATCATCTTCGTAAGGATCACTATTTGTTTGATCAGTTATTAGCAAATCATCTCTTAAACTAAAATACCTCTTTCCTTGGCAGCCTCTTCTTTTTTTTTTAATCTTCTCCATCTTTGTGGGCTCCTCGTCATGAACGGCAACAAGTGGCGAGCAACAATAGCGGCAACAGTGATGAAGCAACAACAACAGCACAACGGCCGCAGCAACGTCGGGAACGGCGACAGGCAGCAGTGAGACTTTAAATCGACGGCCTGGCGAGCGAGGGGTATTCCACCCTCGCTAGCGTCGGCAACCACGGTGACAAGCAGCAGTGAGACTTTAAACCAACGGCTAGGAGAGTGAGGGGTATTCCACCCTCGCTCGCGTTGGCAGCCACGGTGACAGGCGGCAGCGGTGACAGGCAATGGCTTCCTTTTTTTTTTTTTTTAGATATATATGTTGTTGTGGGCAAGAGATGTTAGCACCTTTCTCTTCTTCTTTGTTCAACTTGGTCTTCCTTCTTCTCCCTGCTTTGTTCTTCGTCCCCTTACTGGTTCCTCCTCTTTTTTCTTCTTCTGGTTCATCCTTCTTTTATAACTATTTCTCCACACGAAGACCCGTTATACTGTCGTGGTCGTAGTGGGATTGATCGTGGGGTGGTTATGCAAATCATGGGGCATCAGTTTGACCAGGACAAACATATTTAGCTATTTTTCATTCTTTTTTTTATAATTATATATATATTAGACATATATAGTTTATATTATTATTATATGTTATCATTTTTTTATATTATATATTATTTTATTTATTTCTTTGGTTGATCGTGGGGAGACTACGCCCCACGTTTTATTTATTTATTTATTTATATACTAATATATTCGTTTGAATTTTGAATTTTTTTTATTTTTATTTTATTTAAATTTTTTAATTATCTTAATCTTATTTGGATTATTATTATCATTATATTTATTTATTTTTATTATCTTTATCTGAGTTTTTTTTATCTTTATCTTGATTTATATACCTATATATATTTTTTTATTATTATTTGTATTATTTATTATTTATTTGTTTATTTATTTATTTATTTATTATTATTATTATTATTATTATTATTATTATAATATTTATTTTATTTTTATTATCTTTATTTGATTTTTTTTATTTTTTTTTAAATTTTGATTTATATACCTATATATATTTATATTATTATTAATATTATTTATTAATTAATATTATTATTATATTTATTGTATTTTTATTATCTTTATTTGATTTTTTTTATTATTTATTTTATCTTTATTTTGATTTGTATTTATTTGTTTATTTTTTTATATTATTATCATTATTATAATTATTTTATTATTATTATTATTTACTTTTATTATTATTATTATCATTATTTTGCCTCGTGATTTGCATTCATAAATAATCATGAGATTTGTTTATTTTAGATCACCTCGAGATCTGTGCTCTTGGATGATCCTGAGATGTGTATTTTAGATCGTTTTGAGATTTGTGCTCTCGGCTGATCTGAATATTTGAATATTTTTTTGATCGCCTCGAGATCGGTGCTCTTAGTTGATCTTAAGATTTGAATATTTTGATCGCATCGAGATCTGTGCTCTCAGGTGATTTGAGGATTTGTATATTTTGATAGTCTCGAGATCTGTGCTCTCGGCTAATCGTGAGGTATAAATATTTTATAATTTAGATTTTGATTTAAATTAGGGACATGTATTATTATTATTATTTTTATATAAACAAATGCCCCCTTCATACTTTTCTCACGAATAATTTTAGTGAGATTGAGTGAGAGAAGTAGGAACTCTATATCTTTTGTGTTTCATGGCTAAACATGTTATTGATTTATAAAAATAAGACCTTGAGATAACATGGCATGCATTTCATTATAAACAAAAGTATACAAAGGCCAATGTTTTGCCTCAGGAAGTACATACAAATCGTACATGACCGATCATAGACAAACATTTTACATTATGCATAATACTTCTTTAAAAAATGACCATTGATAGGTGGCATGGCTCTTTCTCTATTCGAATCAATGAGTTGGTATGCGCCTTCTTCGTAGACGATCTCCACGACATATGGCCCTTCCCAATTTGCTTTGAATTTGCCCCCGACCCGCTTGTTGGTGATGATAGGTCTTCTGAGGACAAGGACCATTTCTCCTTTTGTAAATGTACGAAATCTAGCCAACTTATTATAGGCTTGGGACATCTTTGCTTTGTAAACTTCAAGATTCTGTTGTACTTTTATCCTTTTTTCATCAAGAGAGTCTAACTCATCTAGGCGAAGTCGAAGATTATCTTCATTTGATATTTCATTCTGCAACGCCATCCTTAATGAAGGTATTTGAATTTCAAGAGGTAGGACTGCTTCAGTTCCAAACACTAAAGAATATGGCGTGCATTGTGTTGGAGTCCTGTACGTGGTACGATATGCCCATAGCATCTCAGGAAGTCTGTCGTGCCAATCCTTTTTATTTTTGGACACAGCCTTCTTTAGCAATTTTGAGAGAGTTTTGTTAAATGCTTCAGCTAATCCATTTGCTCTCGCATTATAGATAGAAGTATACCTCCAGTCTATTTTGTGATGTTGTGCAAATCTCCGAATTTTAAAGCTTTTGAAAGCAGGGTCATTATCTGAGATAATTCTTCTTGGAGTTCCAAACCTGTATAGGATATTTTCTCTGAAAATTTTATGATGTTCTCAGTCTTTACATCTCTTAAAGGAATAGCCTCTGCCCATCTAGAGAAATAATCAGTTGCAGCCAATATGAATTGATGCCCAAAAGATGATGGAGGCTCAATGGGGCCAATCACATTTGTTCCCCATATCTCAAAAGGCCATGAGGAGACTGTGGGATGCAAGGGATTCGGATGTTGATGAACAAAATCCCCATGAATTTGACATAGATGGCATTTTTTAGCATATTCAATGCAATCTCTGACCATGGTTGGCCAATAATATCCCATGTGCTTAATCTTGAGTCGCATCTTGGGTCCCGATTGGTGTGCACCACATATCCCGGAATGTGTATCATGCATGACTTCTTTTGCTTCTTCATATGAAAGACATGGTAAGAGTAGCTGATCATATGATCTGCGATAGAATGTGTCATTAATAAGGTTGAATCTTATAGCTCTTCATTTTATTTGAAGGCTTTCTGATTTATCCCCACGCAATTTACCATATTTCAAATATTCCATGAATGGTTGCCTCCAATCTTCTTCTGGCATTTCGAGAGTGAAGACTTCCCTGCTCTCTTCAATATTTTCTTCTTCAACATCGATGAGGATTGTACTTATGGGTCTTCTATTTCTTATAGTGATTTGAACTTCATCATAATCTAGATTTGCCAGCTCCTTCGCTATTTTTGCCAAAGAATCAGCTTCTCCATTTTATGATCTTGAAATCCTCTCCAATTGGACATGAGGAATTTTCTTCATTAACATTTTCACCTTTTTATAGTATTTAAGAAGTTCAGCTTTGTATATTTTGTATTCTCCTTCAATTTGCTTGATAATGAGTTGCGAGTCTCCAAATATATGGGTATGTTGAATTTCCATTTTGATTGCCAATTCCAAACCAGCTATAAGAGCTTCATATTCTGCTTCATTATTTGTGCATGGCTCTATAAGAGAAAGTGCATATCTAAGGATTCCTCCTTTTGGTGTAACAAACACAAGCCCTATCCCAGCATTGATTTGTGGAATCTCATATCTTAGTGCTGACTTTATGGATGACGCTCCATCAAAGTACAGTCTCCATTCTGCCTCTTTTACTGTAAGCGTCTCTTCATTAGGGAAATCATAATTTAGGGGTGAGTCATCAAAGAGAGGATGTGCCGCCAAGAAATCTGCTAGCGCTTGTCCCATAATAGCTTTTTGCGGAGTGTATGTTATATCAAACTCCATTAGGATCAATGACCATTTTCCAAGTCTTCTTGTGAGTAGTGGCCTCGTCATGAGATATTTTAGAGGATCAATTTTTTATATGAGAATAATTTTGTGCGCCAGCAAATAATGTCTCAATTTCTTCACTGCAAACACTAAGGCCAAGCAATGCTTTTCAATGGGTGTATATTTACTCTCAGCTCCTATCAACATTCTGCTAAGGTAATACAATGCATTTTCTTTGCCATCTTCATTGTTTTGAGCTACCATAGCTCCCAATGACCCTTCTAAGGCAGCAGTATATAGGATTAGTGGCTTTCCTGAAATCGGTGCTGCTAATACTGGTGGATTTAGCAAATACTGTTTAATATCTTCAAAAGCTTTTTGACATTCAGCATCCCACTTAAAAGGCGTATTTTTCTTAACCAGCTTGGAAAAAGGCTTGCATCTTCCTGATAAGTTGGAAATGAATTTTATGATATATGCTAAACGCCCTTGAAAAGACCGCAATTGCTTCAATGTCTATGGTGGCGGCATTTCCAAAATTGCCTTTATCTTAGAAGGGTCTATTTCTATCCCCCGATGTCTCACAATGAAAACCAAAAATTTTCCTGATAAGACTCCGAAGGCGCATTTCATTGGGTTCATCTTCAATTTATATTCTCTGAGACGTATGAAAACTGTTCTCAAATCTTCAAGATGTTTATATTTTGAATTTGTTTTCACTACTAGATCATCCACATAGCATTCGACGACCTTATGAATCAAATCATCAAATATTCTGGTCATAGCTCTTTGATACGTTGCCCTCGCATTCTTCAAGCCAAAAGGCATCACCCTGTAACAATATATGCCCATAGGTGTTCGGAAGGCAGTATGTTTCTCATCATCTGGGTGCATATTAATTTGATTATACCCTGATTATCCATCCATAAAGGAGAACATCTCATACCCTGAGGTATTATCGATGATGATCTCCATAACTGGTAAAGGAAAATCATCTTTGGGACATGCTTTGTTCAGATCTCTGAAATCAACACATATCCGTATCTGGCCATTCTTTTTCTTTACAGGTACTATACTCGCAACCCAATCTGGGTATTTTTCTTCCCTGATGAAGTTTGCTTCGATCAACTTCTTTGTTTCTTCTATTACTTTCTCTTCTAAATCAAATTTCATCTTTCTTGTGGCCTGCTTAATTGGAGTAACACTAGGATCAATAGCCAATCTGTGAACAGCTACCTCATTCTCCAACCCTGGCATCTCATTGTAACTCCAGGCAAAACAGTCAATATATTCTTTCAAAAGAGCCTTGAATGATTCTTTTTGTTCTTCTGTCAGTTGTGCACTTAAGAAAGTTGGCCTCGGGTCTTCATCACTTCCCAAGTTGATTTCAATTAACTCATCAATTGTTGCTTGACCACCATCCTCCAATTCAGGTGGTGCACTTTTCATCTTAACATCTTCTTCTTCCTTAGACTCCATCATGTAACACGAATGCCTGGAAGATTCAAAATAACCTACCCCTCTCTTGTCAGAATGAGAATGGTTCCAAAGTTGATGAAAAGTTTCATATGATTTCTTTGACCAGTTTATTTTGCCCCCAAACTCTTCAACTATTCTTTTGAGTTTATTAGGATACTGGCTTGGGAAGTTTATAGGTTGAACTTCACCATCCTATTCTTGTTCAATATGTATAATGTCATCACTTAAAATTTTGTTATTTTTAACTGTGTAGAAGAGTATGCCTCTTTCATTCTCATTTCGAGCTGGCACGTAGAATGTCTTCAATTGTTCGACTGTATCAACCTTCAAATCATCTAGGGATTTACAGAGACCATCTGGAACCCTTGTGATATGCAGTGTGCTTTCTTGAGCAGACCCTCTAGTTTGACTTGTGTCACTTTCATCTTCTGAAGATTCAGTATCACTACCATAGTGAGGCAATGTTGATTCATTCTTTTCGGGTATTGGCATAGTCTTAGATGATTTCACCAATGATGTTTTCTTTGAGTTTAGTGCTTTGCCTCCTTTGGAGACACCAAGATAGTATTTAGCATCCTCATAATGTATTTCATGAACACCAAAGGGATGAATTTCACCATCAATTCTATGTTCTTCTCCATCCACCATATATTTCATGCACTGATGAAGGGTTGATGGGACCAACCGATTTTCATGAATCCATGGCCTACCCAATAAAGCTTTGTATGAAGCATCGGCATCAATCACATGAAACTTCACATCATACATGATCTTTCCAAACTTGATCGGGAGAGTGATAGATCCCAATGCCTTCTGACTATGCTGATTAAAGCCTTGAATGATGATCCTTTCTGGAGATAGATGGCATATTTCCAGAGCTAATGCCCGAAGAGTATTGAGGGTCATTAGGTTTAAGGAAGAGCCTGGTTCAACAAGAATTCGGTTAATCTTTATCCCATCACAAGACCCTGTCACATACAATGGTCTATTGTGCTCTGCAGTTCCAAGTAATAAGTCTTCATCAGTGAATGATACTGAAAGTGTATGTGTTGCGTATAGAGCTTCTGTCATGTTTATTTCACCAAAATAAGCCTGATACTCCTCAGGGTTTTGTAGAGCATGTATTAAAGATTCTCTGACTTCTGCTGACATCATCAGTACGTCATACATACTGAGTAGAGCCGGGACTTTCTTCAAGTGTGCTAAGATATTGTAGTCTGGTTTCTTCAAGGGTTTCTTTGGTAAGATGTTTTCTTCTTCTCTCACTTTCCCTTTATTTTTATCATTAGAGTTGGAAGCATGTCTTGATTGGAGTAACTTGCCAGTTCTAAGTTGCATTTGATGTACGTGGCAGGATACCTCATCCTCTTCATCTGGAAAAATCAACTCATCATCAGAACTTTCATGGCATGCTATGGCGTAACAAACACCTCTCGCTTCAAAATCATCATCATTCAATTCCAATTTTCCCATGGAGACTTGCTTTTGTAGCCATTTTTGAAAATTCCGACAATCTTCTATAGTATGTCCCACGAGTTCGTGATATGGACAGTAATTTGGGTGGCTATCCAAATGCATCAAACACGGCCTTTTGGGCTTGGGTAAGTCTAGCCCTTCTTCCATGGCCCGATTAAAAAGCTCTCTTCTTTTGTCTTTTCTGATTTCGATGTCTGAAGGAATGGACTTATCCTTGACATTTATTACTGAGGATGCAGGCTTCACGATTTCTTGATCAAAATTATCGCCTATTGACTCTGGCGGATATCTCCCAGATTCATCCCATCTATTATCAGTGATATGCAGTTGCATTAGCTTGTTAGCTGATTCCTTTGTCACTTTTTGAATGAAAGAAGAGATTTCTTTAGCAGGCATCACTTTTCTCAGGACTTTATACTTCGGGGCTTTTGGAGTATAGTATGGTTTTTTTGCCTTTTTTGAATATTGTGGCTCTGAGAGTTTGGCATTTGCCTTCTTTACCCTTTCTCTGAATGCCGTCTTCTTTTGCTGCTTCTTGTTAATGTAAGGCTGACCATGGCGATCATACAGCTCTTCCGACTCGGAAAAACAATCCTCATCATCATCTTGATCATATGTAGGGTATTCAGCTCCAGAAATAGCCCTACAAGTTTCCACTTGAACTATTTCATCATTTTCTTCAACTAATTCCTCAAGTAGCTCTTCAACCTCTTGGGGGAATTAGTCTTTAAGAGTGATCAACACCCTTTCCTTATGTTCATATTCTTCAAGAGAATCAATATATTCTTCTATGATGGACTTCTTGTGCTTTGAGTGTTCACGCTTCTGTTTCTTTTTCTTATTTTTCTTCTTTGTTTGCTTTATTGGAAGTCCTTCAGGGGGTTTCTCGACATTTCTCCACTTGATTCCTGGGAGTTTGCCCAACTTCTTCAACATCTTCTTTGATTTTTTAGATATGAATACCTCCCACAATTCCTCTGGAACAGATGGAGGTTTACCATCAAATATTGATGGAAGCATTACTTTATTACCCACCACTGTGATTTCTCCTTGGGATGATCCCTCATTGTCTGGGATTGTCACATACCTGATATGTTCAGCAGGCTGTTCCAAAACGACACTCTTGGAGAGTGTGATCTTCCCTTCTTGATATTGACGTTCAAGCCAATCTTTAAAGACATAACAGTCTTCGATTGTATGCCCCAACACATTATGGCACGGGCAATAATTAGGATGATCTTTCTTACTCTGTTCTTCAGGTCTTTTGCATTCAGGCAGTTGTCGACCTCCATTCACGACATCTTTAAAAATTTTTAGTACTTTATCTCTTTGAAAAGAGTACTTTTTGTTCATCCTCTCCTTCAAAGAAGGAATGGACCTTGGTTCATTTCCAGGCGCACCTAAGATGGGTGGCATAGCTTGTTCTTGTTTATGTGGCTCTATTGTGCCTTTTCCTTTATCAACATTGAAGGTTGTAGCAATGTACTTAACACCTTCTGACTTTTTAGGCTTGTTAGTTTTGGAAGTTTGGAAATTAGACAACACCCTCGGGCTAGTCCTTTCCAGTTTCTTCGCTTGTGAAATCAACTCTTGAAATGTGGTGATGCCAGACGTACTTAAGAAAGGTGCCATCCAGCTGTCAATGTTCCCGAGTAACAATCCCACTGCTTGAGGTTGATCCAGGGGTTGTTCACATTTAATACTTAGGTTTCTCCATCTCATAATGTACTCAACTACTTTCTCATCTTTGTTTTGGCGAGTGGCTGCAAGATCAGCTATTGTAATCTTATCACTGACACCTCCAACCCATACTCGAAATGCATCTTTCATCTGTTGCCAATTCTGAATCGATTCGGGTTGCAAACTTGCATACCACTCAAATGCAACTCCTCTAAGACTGGCAGAAAATTGTTTGAGGAGAAGTGATAGCTTTGCACTTGTGTCTCCACATGCTGTTACAAAATGGGCCAAGTGTTGATCAGGATTACCAATCCCACTGAATTGTTTCAATTTAGGCATATTGTATCCTTTGAGATAAGGAACCAAATCATGATAGCAAGGATAAGGTTTGTCACTATCAACTCTTATCTCGCTATTTTTGACATTTTTTAGTTCAGTAGCCACCATCTGTTGTATCTCCTCTCTGGTCATTACAACGGAATGTTCTTGGATAGGAATACTTGTTGTTTCTCCTGGCCCTACTGCTTGAACAGTCTCTTTTGGTTGAGGGATTGGATTATTTGACTTCTGTACCTGCTCGGGGCGATTTGCCATCAAGGCTGCCATTTGTTTTTGCATCTGGAACACTGTATCCATTAACATCATCATATTTTCATTCATCTTCTTGTATTCTACTTCCCGATTTTCCAGGATGTTGTTCTGGTCCATACCAAAGGCTGGTTCATCTTCATCATCTTTATTTGGAGGGTTTGCCCCCTTGTAATCTTTTGGTGCATCATGTGGAACATGGCTTGAACCTTCTTCTCTAACCATGCTTTGAGAATCTGGTGCCCGTCTACGAGATCTTGTGACTGGCCCTAGTTGTTCTTGTTCAGCTGTTGGATCTCCTTGAGCTTCGGTAATCATATGGACAGTGTGTACCTCGACATCTCCATCGGACATATCTTCATCTTTACTCTCTTTCTTTCTGTCAAACTTTGAGTAAGAAACTGAAGCTTGACTCTGTAAAGCTTGCTGTTGTGAAACTTGTTCATCTAGCAAAGTGATTCGATCAAAGACAGTTTTACGTGCGCTAAGCACTAACTGCCTCTTCTTTTGGTAGAATTCTCTTTGTCTCATTTGGGTTGATTGCAATTTCTTCGATTCTGCATACATCTTATAAATATTTTTGCCAAAGAAATTTTTGTGAGATTTTGGGGGTCTACCGCCTTTCTTTTCATATGGCTGGTAACGTAGCTTAGCAGTGGTTGCGTTCTTCTTGACCATATTAAGTGGTCCGAAGGAATTTCTAAAAGAACCCATTCAATTATCCTTTTGGTCTTGGAATGACACAGAATTTAAGTTGTAATTTGTCATTTTCATCTACCTAGGAGTCAGCCTTGAAAACACACTTTTCCTAGGCTTAATTTCCTCGGATTAAAAAATCCCACTTTCTTTCCCTTTAGCAGTAATAGTGAAAGTGGGTTCATCATCTTCATCATCTGTAGAAACTATTTTCTTAGGACGTGACAGCCTCTGAAAAACAGTGGTTCGTGGTTTCTCATCGAGAGCATTCTTTTCAAATGCAGGAACAACGACATTTGGGCGACGGCCCCTAGATGGAAGTCCTGGATGGTCTTCCTTGCGTGTGATCTTCTTCTCCCTTTGATTTGCTCCTTAAAAGTGCCTTCTCGAGCCCCTTGAAGCCCATGAAACCCTAGATGGCAGTGGAGGAGAATGGTGGAAAAAGACACAAAGAAAAGTGCCCTAATCCTCTATAAAAGCAACTTTCGGGATGCCATGCGGTCCGCATACAGGCACTGTAGCACCCCCGAATTTTGTGTAAGTTGCTGCAGTGGAGTGCTATAGTAAAATGCTCATGCTACAGTACTACCTGCTACATTGCTGTATGCGGTCAGTTGTGCGCTCGTATGGGTGCCCGCATGGACCTCCAGACTTAGCCGTTTCGCCAAGTTCTCGTGCTACAGCACTGCTACAGTCCTGCTACAGTGCCAGGGCTTTGAAAAATAGTGTTTTCCTTGCCAATTTCTCCTTAAATCATGTTATCGAGCTCCCCATGGTAACTTTTGTACCTATAACATGAAATAAACCAATTTAGACTGAAAACGGGCATCCACACATATAAAAATATTCTATTTATACAGAAACATACATGTATAATACGTACATTTAGGCATTTATCACCACACACAGCCCCCACACACATGGCAGAACTGATTTTTGGAGCTTTTAAAGGGGCTTCTAGGGCTTGTTTTTGGGGGATCTTTGGCCACCATTTTCTCCATCCTTCTCTACTAGCACGTCCTCCATTCTCCACCATCATCTCCATCATTCTCCATCATCATCAACGAATTGGAGAGGCGATTTGAAGAGCAAAACACAAGGGAAGAAGAAGGTTGCACTCAAGGAACTCATCAAGGAGCTCGGACGGCGCGGATCCGGCGAGTTTTGGTCACCACCTTCTAGCCTACGTCCAAGGGAGATCTTTATGAGCTTTGTCATTGATTATATTTTATTTTCTCTCTTTGTGATGTGGAACTAGCCTCCCAATGTCTCCGGGCATTCGGTGAACCTTGGGAGAAGAACATGTTTGTATGGATGGATGATAATTGTTAGTTTTAATTGACTGATTGCATGCTTGTTGGTTTCATTCTATTGTTTTCATGTTCAACCTAAAATGGATGGATTCCATAGGTTTTGATTCTTGAATGATTCTTGTATAGCAGGATGCTTGCATGTATTAGGGCGCACAATCTTTGAAGGAGGATTCAGTGTGCTGGTACAGCGGAGATTCCGGGTGCCAGTAGCTCCCCGTGAGGTTAGGGTTGTTTTAGCTGAAAGCGAGGATTAGAATAACCCTAACCAAGACTCCCTAATCCCAATGACATCGTAAGGGTATCTTTCAGACGGAGGAACCTGTACTGGATTAGGGCTACACCACGGAGGTTCCGGGGTAGTCAAAATCCGAGTCTAGTGGACCAACTCTAGCCAACCGTGTGCTTAAATTCCAAAATTCATCCTAACTTGTTTTTCTCCCAAGGGGATCCTCGCCCGAGACCTCTAGTTCTCATTGTTACTTGCTTTCAGATTGCTTGTGTGGTGTGCCTTAGTCCATTTTGTTTATAGCTTTTCTTTTATTTATTTTTGTATTTCTATTTTTATACTTTAACTCTTGATTTGGTAGACTAGATAGTGATACCTAGGAGAAAGTAATAGCAGATCTTAGGGCCCTTGGGAATACGACTCTCTCGTGCTCGCGCGAGAGGTTATTAGTTGATGACCCGTGCACTTGTGACCCGGGAGTTGTGTGCACGCTCTTTAGCAAGTTATTGCATGGAAAATACTGTAGCAAGTTACTCTTCACTATCTGCCGAAAATCAACAAATTAGCAACTTCACACGGGCGTGTGGAAATTCCACAAGGCCGTGTGAAATCCCCGGCAACGGCACCAAAAACTTGACACACCCCTTTGCGTGTGTGTACCGCAAGTGCACGGGTTGTCGAAGTAATAATTACCCTGGTGAGTAGGGTAGTCGAATCCACAGGGAACAGGGCTACTAGTACTAACTTCTTCTCTGCAATCTAGCCTAATGACCAATGTGATTTTGTGGTGATCTAGTGTGCATAGAAATTAATACCAGAGATGAATAGGCAAAAGGTAAATAAAGGGAGATCTCAATCAATGAAGATGAGATACCCGGGCAATGCTCCCCCTAGGCTCTATCATGAAGTGCAAGACTAACTAAATGCTTCTAAACCGAGTTCTATGAGTCGAGGTAATCCAAGAATAATCGGTCCCTGCTTCCAGGCCACCGATACTAGTCCCCTACAAGGTCCCGGTGGAGAAATCGCTCAATCTCAACACCTCACAGCCCACATGACCGCAATAAGCTTTAGGGATACCTAAAAGTGAAACCGATTCCTAAAATTAGATCTAACCCTACTTCTAGGCGGAAGATCCCTAACCCCCTACAAGGTCCCGGCGGAGAAATCTCTCAAACTCACACCTCACACCAAATATGGTTGCATAGATCTTAGGGAATACGGAGATAGGAAACACTTAATCGGAAGGGAAAGGGGACGCTCCACTATCTCATGACTCACCCTCTCAACCCTCTTCAATCTCATATGTTCTAACCCTAATGGAGACCTCTCTCTCACCAAGGCAACAAATCAAGCATACCAAACAACCATACGAATCAATAAGGCATGCAAGCAATGATAAAACAAGATTGAAACTCAAATAAACTCGGATTTAAAAGAAAGCATAAAGAAAGTCAATACATGAATCGAAACCTAGGGTTCACATGCCCAAGTATCTACTAGGGTTTAGCCCTCCATGGGGCTTATTACAAAGCAAAACATAACACAATGAAAAGCAATGTAAACCATGGAAATAAACCCCCTTGAATTCGTGATGATGGCCTTGATGGGTCGCTCAACGTCTTGAAGGATCCTTCTCCGAAGCTAGGTTGCCAATGACTCCCTCGATGCTATGACGGAGGAAAGAACTATCAAAGTTGGTGAAGAACGGCCCTCCAATTCGGCAAAGACCTCCTCCTTAAACCCTAGCCGCTTCCCCTCTCAAAAGGCACACCAAAGATATCAAAAGAATCGACGAAAAGGCCTATTTATAAGTCTGAATCGCGCTAGTTACGTGTCTTCACGCGACCGCGTGAGATCCCACGCGATCGCGTGGGCTGCAGAATTCCCACGCGGTCGCGTGGGATTTTGACGCTGTCGCGTGAACAGTAATTCCGGCACAGTACTGCTACAGTGAAATGAACAGTACTTTTGCCACAGTATTTTTCATAACCATGATCCAAACTCTCTCATCTTGAGGCCACATGGTCGGGCACACGCCCATGTGGTGAGTTATAAGACTTCTCCTTCTTCGAATCATCCTTTGAGAGCTTTAACTATCTTCACACAAGTTGGGACATGAAGGTGTGACTGCCTTTGTGCCCTTCCATCACACAAATTATCTTGAATTCTTCAGGAAGTTGGCACACACCCTCATGTGCATGATCCCCTCTTGTGCCTTGACACTTGTGTTGTACAAAAGCTCCTAACAATACATCTTTATAACCAATCTTTGCTTCCTTTTCCTCCTTTAACACTTCCACAACCTAATTGCATAAAAGAACACCAAAATACACTTTATGAGACATAATCAATGGTAAAATGATGCTCAATGTATGTAAAACAAGTAGGTAAAACATGTATAATCAAGCACTTATCACTTACCTTCCATACTTCTCTTTAATTCTTGTTCTTATTAATTGTTCTTTTTAAACTCACTCACTCATTAATTCTCTTCACACTCACCATACACCGCATAACTAAATAGTGAATACTTGTATCTTTAATCCCTATTCCCTGTGGATACGACTACCCACTCACTAGGGTATTTTATTACTTTAACAACACGTGCACTTTCGGGCCCCTGTCAGTAGGGTTGAGAATACTAGTTTTTAGGAGGAGTTTCATAGCATTTCAAAGCTGAAAGCACAGATTTTATGGGTGTGCATGCTGTATATAGCCTGCACACAGCCTGCACACACCAACCAGAGCAATGTGCTGGCTGTGTGCGGCCCGCACATCAAACCCGCACACACCAAGTTATAGGGTGTGCTTGCTATGTGTGGCCCCACACACAGCCTGCACACAGGTGCCAAAAGGGTGTACGGGCTGTGTACAGCCCGCACACAGCCATTTCAGCCCATTTTCAGCAAAATTTTAGCATCATTTGGGGTTGATTTCTTCGCCTTTCTTTGGCCTGATTTTTCTCCAATTTTTTTTTATGTATCCTCTTAGATGACCTCCTTATTTGGCCAACCTTTCTTGAGCTTAAAGTCTAGCTTTGGGTTTAAGCGTATCTCTCATCTTTATTGATTGTCATTGTTTAAATTTATTTTAAATCCCAAGCTTTCGATGTAAGAATGTTGTAAACTTGAAAAAGCATACTCTTATATCATTTCTTTTGATGTTTTGCCAAGCATTGAATTGGAAAGTTTCACTCGAGAACTAACACATTATGCTTTGTGTTTCTTGTTCCTTTATTCTTAGCTTCATTGTTTGTTTGTTTGTTTTTATTTTTGTGTGTGTGATGGATGCCTTGAGATGATGTTCTTTTCTACCTTGCAGGTGGAATTAGGGCATCAAATGCATCTTTCTTCCCCAACATCTGCATGAAGCTTCAGTGGTCAGCTCGATCTCTTGGACTTCAAGACTTATGCTTTGAGACTCGGGGAAGTTCACGAAACCCTCTTACTTTGATTTAATTGCATATATTTTTCTGAGCTTCTGATTTAGGTAAATTGGGGACAATTAATTACTTTAAGTAGGGGGATGGACTTTTAGGATTTTCGTGAACTTTAAGAATTTTTGAAATTCATGCATGTTAGCAAACCATGGATGGCATTAATGATTGCAGTATGTGTATGATAGTGTAGAATAATGATAGATGCTAAGCAACTCATAACCTTGCACTCTTAAGAATTTTGTGTCGTTCTCGGCCTTCCATCACTTGCCCCTATGTAGGACCTTGGACACCTAGGTTAGTAAAGCAGTAACCTTCGTGACCCTCTTAGTTGCTAACCCATTCTAGTGGCTTCATGCCTTGATGCATTGCTTCTAATAGACTCTTAAGGACTTTCCTCTTTATTTTTCTCTCAGCACGGTCAAAAAGAAAATGAAAAATGAAAAAAAAAAAATGGGTGCAAATTTAACAAATAAAAAGGATAGTGCTCCTCTGCCTTACTAGCAAAGTAACTTGGGGTTCTTGCTCCTAACTAGAGTGTTCCTCTCGCCAAAAGCTATAAAGGCATGGGCACATATATATGAATGTGCAAAGCTCCAGGTAATGTGGATGTTCATGTTAGTCCCAAAAAACAAATGTTTGTGTAAAGGAAAATAAAGTTTTATGACCGGTGATTGTTTGAACGAAAGAGGAAAGATCTTTAGGAGTCTACTAGAAGTATCTCTACCACCTCAAGGCCGAATTCCACTATGTGGCGTGACTTGCCTCAAGACGTGATCCTCAGGGTTCTATCGACCTGACTTAGACTACAGGGCTTCAAAATAAAGGGGTTGTACACACACACCATATCATTGCCATTGAATGCATGAAATTTCTTAAGTGGTTCTTGACACGACCCCTTGCGTGTATCCCGCAAGTGCACGGGTTTGTCGAAGTAATAAATTTACCTTGGTGAGAAGGTAGTCGAATCCACAGGGAATAGGGAGATAGAATATAAGGTTTCACTAATTAATCTATGCGAAATACGGAGATCGATAATAAGATTGATGAGTGAAAATAATGCAAAGCAATAAACTAAATAGAGAGATGGAAGAAAGAAGTGCAAGTAGGAAAATCGAGAAGGACTAACAATGAATAAAAGGGGGGGTATCCGGACAAGCTACCTCTAGGGTCTATGTTTCAAGTGCAAGACTATGATATTATACTCTCCTATTGATGTCAATTGAGTCGAGGATATCCTAAGACTCACGGTCCCAAACCTAAGGACAACCGTGACTAACTCCAACACTATGCTCCGGTGTTAGGATTCACAACACCCTTCACTCTGTCACCTAAATGACTAAGCCCCATGGGAGTCCATCTGCCTAAACCTCACACAATGTGGAGTTGCATTATACTCTAGGGATTCCTAGTGATTAAACCTGTTCCTATACGTAATTCTAACCCTTTGGTCCAGGTGGAAGAACCCTAGTCTAGATTGAGCCCCAGCAAATAGGATTCACTACAACCCTCCACTCTATTACTTGCGTAACTAAGCCCTAGGGGAGTTTATCTACCTATTGCTTCACTCTATTTCGACCGCTATTAAATCAAGGAATCGGAGGTAGGGAGAAATCACATCGAAGGGGAAAGGGGTACATTGCTACCTCACAACTCTCCCTCTCAACCCTCTTTAATCTTGAGTAGTCTAATCCTATAGGAGTTGTCACACCTCCAAAGGAAAGCCTAGATTGCTCTCAACCCTAATGTCACGTTTAAGGGAAAACAATATGAAAGGATAATCAAGATTAAAAACTCAATTTTATTCATCAACGATGGAAAGCATAATAATCAATGTCAAAGAAACATAAGAAACCCTAAAGTTTACAAGTCCGCATACCCCACGAGGGGTTTAGCTCCTCATAGAGCTATACATGTTCATCAATGTGAGAAATAAAGCATAAAACATAGACATCAATGAAAAACCCCCTCGAATTGGTGTGGCCGTGGTCTTGTGCAAACGTCGAACCTCGAAATCGATGCCGACGACGCGCTGGAACCTCCACGAAATCCTCTCCGAAACCCTAGCCGCACTGCAGAAAGATGGGGCAAAGATAGGTCGAAAGATGCCTCAAAAGGTTGCAAAAATCCCCTTTTATAATGTTGAATCGCGGCTTTAAAATTAGACTTATCGGGGGCTTCACACGGCCGTGTGGGATTTCCACACGCCCGTGTGAAGCTTCTGTCTCGGCTGAAAAATTAATTTCACACGGCCGTGTGGAATTTCCACACGCCCGTGTGTCTTTACTGGATGGCTGAAATTGCACAAACACACGGCCGTGTGGAATTTCCACACGCCCGTGTGACTTCTCTGTCTGGCTGGAAACTGGTTCACACGGTCGTGTGGAATTTCCACACGCCCGTGTGACTTCTCTGGAACTCTAATCTTCAGCTGAACAGGATTGTAACTTGGCGAAACACCTCCTGGGTTCATTGTTCTTCATCGAGGCCATTACTTGGGCACACAAGCAACGGTAGGTCGCGCCGATTGCTTCAAGTCTTCTTCTTTCGCGAAATTCTCCTAAGTAACACGGATTGGACTTGTTGTGAATGTGACTGCCTTTGTGCCCCTCCAAAGGAGGTTGGCACACATCCACAAGTCCAAATACGTGCTTCGTTCCTTGCTTGGTCCGAGAACATCCCAACATTGGCGAACGCGACCTAATTTCATTCTTCTTCTCCAATTAGGCTCCACAATACCTTCAATGCACAAGAGAACACAAATGTACACATTTAGTGATAAAACCTGATAAAAGGTATGCTAAATGTAAGATAATAGCGCTTCGCGATACTATAACACAAGCACTTATCAAAACCCCCCCCCCCCCACACTTAAGCTTTTGCTTGTCCTCGAGCAAAATAGAACGTGGAAGTACTTGGGAAGAACAATTGAAAGTGCTTGGCCTTAGGTTCACCAAAAGTATGCAAAAGAAGCATTCTACAAGTAAGGGGAAATTAAAACATTGCATAAGGTTATCAATGCTCTAGCTAAAAACTTGAATCAAAAAGGATGAAAACTCGAAAACGTGTTGGTGTGTGCGATCTTACTCAAGAGAACCAACGAGTACTCCTCAAACTTTGATTAAAAAGGACTTATTTATATACAAAGATCAAAAATAAGTGAAGAAGTAGTAGCTTCACACATCCTTGAAGGTAGCCCTTTCCTAGGCGGCCGCCAAAGGTGGCTTTCACTCTTTCGAGGAGGTAGCTCTTTCTACCGGGGTAGTAGCTTTCACGCTTCCCATGAGATAGCTCTTTCTCTCATTAGGGCATAACATGTATCCGACTTATGAGAGTAGCTTCATACATCATAGGAGGTAGCTCTTTCCACCCCAAATGCATAATCAAAACAAAGCTAATATTTACAAACTCATATACCTTTTTTTTTTTTTTTTTTTTTTTTAGATTAAATGCATTTTCCAAAGTAAAACTAAGAACGATGATAAACTTGTCCTTAAAAACTTCAAGATTGAGTTTCCAAAAGATTCTAAGAGTAAGTTGTGTACTAAGATGATTCGAGCAAAAATTCCCTAAAATTCAAGTGAAAACTAGAGCATGATAGGATACAATGTTGAAAATTCTCCTAAACTATGAGAATACAACCGTTACAACTAAGGTGAACCGCCATAGGCTACATTAGCATAAACAATTGAACGCACAAGTAAAGGTGTGTGCAATGTGAACTCCCCCCCACACTTAAGATGTACATTGTCCTCAATGTACGCATATAAGCACAATAATAAGTGAAAAAGATAAAAGCAATTAGTGTGGAAATAGCAATTGAAACATTACTCCCCTGAACTCCAAGTGTTACGTTTGATGGAGCTAGGTCATTGAGAGTTGAGTCTCAATGGTTTATGGAGCATACATGATCCCATGACCGTGTGAATGACTATTCCTCAAAATCCTTACATCCAAGACCATCTGCGAACACATAAACGAGGGTTCAGTAAAGCTCAATAAAACTCAAGTATATAAAATGTAAAGCAATGAATACAACTCGAGACAAAAATAAAAAGCAAAATAAAAGCTATACTCAGAAGGAGAATCCTTTCTGAGTACTACAAGTCCAAAATAAAGTAAAGATATACATAAATGACAAATAAAAGAAAAGAATCTAAAATCTAAGACGCCTCAGCGTCGGTATCCTGAGTGGTGGCCTCTGGTGCTGCTGGAGGCTCTGGATCTGCTGGTGGATCGGCTGATGTCGGGGGAGAAGGTGGTGGAGGAGAAACCCGAGGTCGGACCACGAAGGAGGAGGAGGCGACAATCTGCTCGAAGATCTGTCGCAAGCTCTGGAACTGCGCCATCACCTCCTGGTGCTGTGTAATCTGTGTGGCCCTAACCTCGGCCACCTCGGTCTGTAGGATCCCCACTGCGCTCTCGAGGCGCTCCAGTCTGTCCTGGGCTCGAGACGGTGAAAACATCCACACCGGAGGTGGCTCCGGCGCGGTGGGGGGTACCTTGGTCTGTGTATCCATTGGGGGTGGCTCTAAAGCTGCCTGTGTACCCTGAGTCTGCTCCGTCTGGGGTATGGTCCAGGTATACGTCCCTGATCCTCCTCTGCGGATCATACCCATCATCCTCAAGGTATCTGTGCCCAGGGGAACTGGTACACTCGAATTCTCTGCTCCCCTGACTCCATCTCTGAGCCCCATGCCAATGATAAGTCTGGTGATGTAGGGGCCTTGATAAGTGCTTGTGTTATAGTATCGCGAAGCGCTATTATCTTACATTAAGCATACCTTTTATCAGATTTTATCACTAAATGTGTGCATTTGTGTTCTCTTGTGCATTGAAGGTATTGTGGAGCCTAATTGGAGAAGAATAATGAAATTAGGTCGCGTTTGCCAATGTTGAGATGTTCTCGGACCAAGCAAGGAACGAAGCACGTATTTGGACTTGTGGATGTGTGCCAACCTCCTTTGGAGGGGCACAAAGGCAGTCACATTCACAACAAGTCCAATCCGTGTTACTTAGGAGAATTTCGCGAAAGAAGAAGACTTGAAGCAATCGGCGCGACCTACCGTTGCTTGTGTGCCCAAGTAATGGCCTCGATGAAGAACAATGGACCCGGGAGGCGTTTCGGCAAGTTACCAAGCCTGTTCAGCTGAAGACCAGTGTTCCAGAGAAGTCACACGGGCGTGTGGAAATTACACACGGCCGTGTGTTTTGCAATTTCAGCCATCCAGTGAAGACACACGGGCGTGTGGAAATTCCACACGGCCGTGTGAAATTAATTTTTCAGCCGAGACAGAAGCTTCACACGGGCGTGTGGATATTCCACACGGCCGTGTGAAGCCCCCGATAAGTCCAATTTTAAAGCCGCGATTCAACATTATAAAAGGGGATTTTTGCAACCTTTTGGAGGATCTTTTCGACCTAACCTTTCCCCAACTTTCTGGAGTGCGGCTAGGGTTTCGGAGAGGATTTCGTGGAGGTTCTAGCACATCGTCGGCATCGATTTCGAGGTTCGACGTTTGCACAAGACCACGGCCACACCAACTTCGAGGGGGTTTTCATCTATGTCTATGTTTTATGCTTTATTTTCCACATTGATGAACATGTATAGCTCTATGAGGAGCTAAACCCTTCGTGGGGTATTCGGACTTGTAAACTTTAGGGTTCTTATGTTTCTTTGACATTGATTATTATGCTTTCCATCGTTGATGAATAAAATTGAGTTTTAATCTTAATTATCTCTTGATATTGTTTTCCCTTAAACGTGACATTAGGGTTGAGAGCAATCTAGGTTTTCCTTTGGAGGTGTGACAACTCCTATAGGATTAGACTACTTAAGACTAAAGAGGGTTGAGAGGGAGAGTTGTGAGGTAGCAATGTACCCCTTTCCCTTCTGATGTGATTTCTCCCTACCTCCGATTCCTTGATTTAATAGAGGTCGAAATAGAGTGAAGCAATAGGTAGATAAACTCCCCTAGGGCTTAATTGCGCAAGTAATAGAGTGAAGGGTTGTAGTGAATCCTATATGCTGGGGCTTAATCTAGACTAGGGTTCTTTCACCTGGACCAAAGGGTTAGAACTATGTTGTAGGAACAGGTTTAATCACTAGGAATCCCTAGAGCATAATGCAATCCCATATAGTGTGAGGTTTAGGTAGATGGACTCCCCTGGGGCTTAATCATCTAGGTGACAGAGTGAAGGGTGTTGTGAATCCTAATACCAAAGCATAGCATTGGGGTTAGTCACGGTTGTCCTTAGGTTTGGGACCGTGAGTCTTAGGATTTCCTCGACTCAATTGACATCAATAGGAGAGTATAATATCATAGTCTTGCACTTGAAACATAGACCCTAGAGGTAGCTTGTCCGGATACCCCCTTTTACTCATTGCAAGTCCTTCTCGATTTTCCTATTTGCATTTCTTACTTTCATCCTTCTATTTAGTTTATTGTTTTGAAATACATTCATTCATTAATATCACCATTGTTTTCCATATTTCGCATAGCTTAATTAGTGAATTCTTATACTCTATCTCCCTATTCCCTGTGGATTCGACTACCTTCTCACCAAGGTAAATTTATTACTTCGACAAACCCGTGCACTTGCGGGATACACGCAAGGGGTCGTGTCAAGTTTTTGGCGCCGTTGCCGGGGACTAGGCGTTTTAGATATTTGTTTTTCACTACTTTAGCTATTCACTTCGCACTTCTATCTCATACTTTCTTTACCTATCATTGTTCTTATTTTTCTTTTCTTTATTTTCGGCTCCAGGTTATGACCCGTGGGAACCCTTCAATACTTGTTGAAGGAGACCCAGACATTGGAAAAAGAACACATCGTAAAGGGAAAGAACCTGCACAAGAAGCATCAAATCAAGCCGATATTGAGACAGAAGGGTCAGAGACAATGGCAGAACAGAACGAGCAGCAGCGAACGTTGTCTGATTTTGCTAGACCCGCAGTTATGGGGACCCAATCAAGCATTGTCAGGCCCCCAATTACAGCAATGAATTTCGAATTGAAGCCATCGTTCATTCAGATGCTTGCAAGCAGTCCGCACAGTTTAATGGGTTAGCCGATGAAGACCCTAATAGTCACATAGAAAATTTCTTGGAAGTGTGTGACATGTTGAAGATAAATGGAGTGACGGACGATGCAATTCGATTGAGAGCCTTCCCGTTTTCACTTGAAAGGAAAAGCAAGGCATTGGTTGCACTCATTACCGAGAGCCTCCATTACTACGTGGGAGGAGATGGCCGAGGCATTCTTGGCTAGATACTTCCACCGGGGAAATCTGCAAGACTCCGGAATGAGATATCATCCTTTGTACAGATGGAATTGGAGTCTCTATTCGAGACATGGGACAGGTTCAAAGGAGCTCCTTCGCAAATGTCCGCAACATGGATTCCCCGAGTGGATGATTATTCACACATTTTACAACGGGTTGAATCCGAGTACAAAGCAACTCTTAGATGCGGCGGCCGGAGGGACTCTTGGAAGCAAGACTCCCGGTGAAGCTCGGCACCTTGTAGAGGAGATGGCTATGAATAGTTATCAATGGAACTCAAGGGATAGGAAAAAGGTTGCCGGAATTCATGAGGTTGATGCGGTTACATCAGTTGGCAGCACAAGTGGAATCAGTTGAGTAAGAAGCTAGATGCTCTAGCTTCGCCAAGAGTTGCGGCCATCACTACTTGTAACGGTTGTGGGGGAGGACATGCTTCAAGCGATTGTCCTATTGCTATTGGAGGCACTAGTGCGGTGGAGCAGGCCGATTTTGTGGGGAATTCATATCGAGGACAAGGCCAAGGCAACCCGTATAGTGGTACATACAATCCGGGATGGAAGAACCATCCGAACTTCTCTTGGAGCAATCAAGGACAGTCACAACAGAACAAAAATAGTGCACCACCGGGATTTCAAAGTCAACAATCTCCGAATTTAGAAAGCCGAGTGACCGGGTTGGAGGGAAAGATGACTGATCTAGAGAGAGCCCTCACACGGTTCATTTCTTCTTCGGATGCAAGGTTCCAATCGGTGGAAGCTACTCTTCGCAATCACACCGCTTCCTTACACAACTTGGAAAACCAAGTAGGGACAAATTGCGAAAACTTTGGCGGAGAGACCTCAAGGTAGTTTGCCTAGCAATACGGAGACCAACCCAAGAGAACAACTAAAGGCAATTACCTTGAGAAGTGGTAAGGAGGTTGAGGGACATCTCCCTCTTGAGAAGACTAAGGACTCACCCGAAGTCGTGGAAATAGAGGATGGAGCACCAAAGGAGAAAGAGGTGGTACCCCCACCTTACAAGCCGAGAATTCCCTATCCTTCACGATTGAAGAATGACCAAGACAATGAGCAATACAAGAAATTTCTGGGTGTCTTCAAGCAATTGCACATCAACATTCCATTCGCGGAAGCATTAGCCCAAATGCCCAAGTACGCGAAGTTCTTAAAAGACCTCTTGACCAATAAGAGGAAGTTAGAGGAAAGTGCATCCGTCATCCTCGATGCAAACTGTTCGGCAGTGCTACAGAAGAATATGCCAAGCAAGAGGAAGGACCCCGGAAGTTTTATCATACCGTGCAATATTGGTGATATGGGTGAGGAGATGGCACTAGCCGACTCGGGGGCAAGCATCAATGTCATGCCCTACACGTTCTTCCAAAAGCTAGGCTTGGGCGAGCCTAGACCTACCCGGATGACACTTCAGCTTGCAGATAGATCGGTGAGGCATCCGAGGGGTATTGTTGAAGATGTGTTGGTGAAAGTGGATAAGTACATTTTCCCGGTCGACTTTGTAGTGCTTGATGTAGACGAGGATGTCGAGGTACCGCTGATCCTTGGGAGGCCGTTCTTGCGCACTTCCAAGGCTTTGATAGACATGGACGGTGGAGAGCTCACACTTAGGGTTGGGGACGACAAGCTCACTTACCGCCTCGCCGAAGCCATGCGACATTCTCTTGATTTTGATGATGCTCTATATTATCTTGATGTCACTGATGATTGCATTGATGAATATATGCAGGATATGTTTAACCCGGATCCATATGAAGGGTGGCCGGACCAAGACATAGAGACTGAAGAGGAAGAAGTGCTCGCGCTTGTTTCAGTTGAGATAGACATCAAGAAGGAGAAGGAGCTTAGGAAGAAAGTCCTTCGGAGATTGAAGCGGTCGAGACGTCGCCACAACAAGAACCCCAACAAGAAAGGGGATGAGCATTCACGGAGTAAGGGTGTTTCACCCGTGTGTGGTAACAAACTCGATAATTCTCCCTCTACCTTGCAACGATTATGCAATGCTTGCTTTCAAATTTTAGGGAAGAGGGCAAATTCCACTCATGAACCTCCGTAAGGTAAGACAGGTACGTCAAGCTAAGTGACGTTAAACAAGCGCTTCTTGGGAGGCAACCCAAGCGTTTTTATAGTTTTCTAGTACTTAGTTTAGTTTTAGGATTGAATAAAAGTCTTAGCAATGGTGTCCCAATTTTCATGTGCATATGCTGGGTTTTCTTGTGGATTTTCGATTATTTACATGTGCCTTAACGTTAATTGACGAAGTTTGAGTCGGTTGAGTGTGTTTTCGATAATCTCTGGTCATGTTTTTATGGTTTATCCAGGCTCTAAGTGTTTTAAAAGAGTTTCTGAATTTTTCTGAGAGTCTGTAAAATTTTCTAAGTAAACCAGAGAACACACACGGCCGTGTGGAATTAACACACGGCCGTGTGTTACCAATTGGAGCTCAACCAGAGAAGACACAGGGGCGTGACTTTGCCCCTGTGAAAAAACTTCTGAAGGGGCACACGGCCGTGTGGAATTAACACACGGCCGTGCGAAATTCCGCAGAATTTCAACTCTTTTCCAGAGAGTCCACAGGGGCGTGTGGATGCCCCTGTGAGTGCCGCTGTGCCAAGGCACACGGCCGTGTGGAATTTCCACACGGCCGTGTGAAACTCTGCAGAAAGAACCCCAAACTTCCCGAGAAACCACAGGGGCGTGTGTGAGCCCCTGTGGGAGAGCTTGTCAAGGCACACGGCCGTGTGGTTCATTCACACGGCCGTGTGAAACACTTAGTTTTCTCGGGCAATCCAGAGAGGTCACAGGGGCGTGTGACATGCCCCTGTGACCGGCCTTGTGTTCTTGGCCAGGTTGGGCACACGGGCGTGTGGAAATTCCACACGGCCGTGTGAAGTTTTTCAGAGACCTTTTGTGTTCTCCCGAGACTCCACAGGGCCGTGTACCAGCCCCTGTGGATATCTTTGTGAAGGCACACGGCCGTGTGGAATTAACACACGGCCGTGTGGGGTAGTCAGAGAACAAACAGAATGCACACAGGGGCGTGGGTTGGCCCCTGTGAACCCTAATTTGAGAGGCACACGGCCGTGGGGGATCGTGACACGGCCGTGTGAATCCCCAGAACTCCAAAAGCCGCGTGATTTCTTTTGGTTTTCACTCGTGCCTCTTCTATTTCCATTCTAAACTCTTCTCCTACCCTCTCCACTAGTTCGCCAACCATCTCAGAGGATTTTTGAGGCTTTTTATTGGAGTTTTCCGGCCGATTCTTAGTATTTCTTCATCCACTCCGTCGGTAAGAACTTCAAAGCCTTTTTCTTCGTCGATTCTCAATTTAATTCGTTCTTTTGATGATTTCGCCTTTATTAATTGATTTATGAGTATGCAATGTTGCTTAAGAATGAATTAAAGCAAATTAGATTGTAAATTTTAAATTTTTCAACCCACGGCCGTTATACTCTGTCCGCCCGATGATCCACACGGGCGTGTGGAATTAACACACGGCCGTGTGGATTCCTGCAGATTGAGTATTTTAACTTGTTTTTGATCTCTTTCTCTTTCAATCTTGCAGAGATGTCTACTAGGCCTAGGAAATCGGTCGGCAAGCGTCCGCGAGCAGCTACTCCACCCCCCGAAGAAATGGAGTTTGATATACCCGAGCACAGGGAGCGGTACAAGAAACTCTCGCTACTTCGATTTGGACAGTCGCGCTACCCTGATTTGAGCGTATTGAGAGACATACAGGGGGGCGACGCCATAGCTACAGAGGTGGAGGAGTTGCTGGCTGTGGGGAGTTGGGACCGATTGTTATCTATTCGAGAGCCAGCAACTCGAGACATCACCCTCGAGGTCCTATCGACATTCGAATTCAACCGAGGGTATGATAGCTTCACGGATAGCCAGACGATTCAGTTCCGTGCCCTCGGTAGACACTTCAGCATGAGTGTCACTCAGTTCTCAGTCCTGATGGGCCTGTACGATCAGGCATACACCGAGACAGAGGAGTATGTTTTGCTACCCACCGAGTATCCAGGTACCCTCACACCACAGACGATTTACGAGACATTATGCGGGGATGGTCAGTATGAGCCGGGGGTTTCGAAAGCGACATTCCTTTCCCGGCCAGCATACAGGTACCTTCATGCTATCCTGAGCAGGTCTATTAGTGGCCGAGGGGACAGTACAGGGGTACTGAGCAGACAGGAGCTGCTATACTTGCACTCCATGGTGCAGAGTGAGCCACTTCACCTGGGGCACGTTCTAGCCGAGTACATTCGCCACCAGGGCCAGTACCCCAGGGTTGGAGTCATTTTTTCAGGGCCCTACATCACACGCCTCGCTATAGGCCTAGGGCTCAGAGATGGGGTGCGCGGGGCCGAAAAGATCGCTACACCAGCCCCGCTCACCAGAGAGACACTGAGACTGATGGGTATGGTCCGCAGATCAGGACCAGGAGTCTATACTATGATCATACCCCGGACAGCGCAGGCCGAGGGCTCCCAGGCAGCATTGGGGCCACCCCCGCAGGACACAGAGACAGGGGCAGAGGCTGAGGTACCCCCCACCGCACCGGAGCCACCTCCGGTGCGGATGTTTTCACCGTCTCGAGGCCAGGACAGACTGGAGCACCTCGAGAGCGCAGTGGGGATCCTACAGACCGAGGTGGCCTGAGGTTAGGGACCACACAGATTTCACAGCACCAGGAGGTGATGGCGCAGTTCCAGAGCTTACGACAGACCTTCGAGCAGATTGCCTCCTCCTCCTTCGTGGTCCGACCTCGAGTTTCCACTCCACCACCTCCATCTCCCGCATCACCAGCAGATCCACCTGCACCGACATCAGCCGATCCACCAGCAGATACAGAGCCTCCAGCAGCACCAGAGGCCACCACTCAGGACACCGACGCTGAGGCGTCCTAGATTTTAGATTCTTTTCTTTTATTTGTCATTTCTGTATATCTTTACTTTATTTTGGACTTGTAGTACTCAGAAGGGATTCTCCCTCTGAGTATAGCTTTTATTTTGCTTTTTATTTTGTCTCGAGTTGTATTCATTGCTTTACATTTTATATACTCGAGTTTTATTGAGCTTTACTGAACCCTCGTTTACTGTGTGCGCAGATGGTCTTGGATGTAAGGATTTTGAGGAATAGTCATTGACACGGTCATGGGATCGTGTGTGCTCCACAAACCATTGAGACTCAACTCTCAATGACTTAGCTCCATCAAACGCAACACTTGGAGTTCAGGGGAGTAATGTTTCAATTGCCACTTCCACACTAATTGCTTTTATCGTTTTCACTTATTATTGTGCTTCTATGCGTACATTGAGGACAATGTACATCTTAAGTGTGGGGGGGAGTTCACATTGCACACACCTTTACTTGTGCGTTCAATTGTTTATGCTCATGTAGCCTATGGCGGTTCACCTTAGTTGTAACGGTTGTATTCTTATAGTTTAGGAGAATTTTTAACATTGTATCCTATCATGCTCTAGTTCCACTTGAATTTTAGGGGATTTTTGCTCGATTACACCCTATTGCACTACTCACTCTTGAAATCTTTTGGAAACTCGATCTTGAAGTTTTAAAGGACAAATTTATCATCGTTCTTAATTTTACTTTGGAAAATGCATATAAAAAAAAAAAAAAAAAAAAAGAGAAAAAGAATAATGAAAATGAAAAGAAAAATGTGAGTTTGTGAATAGTTGCTTTCTTTTATGTATGCATTTGAGGTGGAAAGAGCTACCACCCATGAAGTATGTAGCTACTCTCATAAGTCGGATACAAGTTATGCCCTAATGAGAGAAAGAGCTATCTCATGGGATGCGTGAAAGCTACTACCCCGGTAGAAAGAGCTACCTCCTCGAAAGAGTGAAAGCCACCTTTGGCGGCCGCCTAGGAAAGGGCTACCTTCGAGGATGTGTGAAGCTACTACTTCCTCTCCTAATTTTTTCCGTTCGTAAATAAGTCCTTGTAAATAAGAGTTTGAGGAGTACTCGTTGGTTCTCTTGAGTGAAGTCGCACACACTAACACGTTTTCGAGTTGTTATCCTTTTTAATTCATGTTTTTAGCTAGAGCATTGATAACCTTATGCAATGTTTTGATTTCCCCTTACTTGTAGAATGCTTCTTTTGCACTTTTGGTGAACCTAAGGCCAAGCACTTCCAATTGTTCTTCCCAAGTACTTTCACGTTTTATTTTTGCTTGAGGACAAGCAAAAGCTTAAGTGTGGGGGAGTTTGATAAGTGCTTGTGTTATAGTATCGCGAAGCGCTATTATCTTACATTAAGCATACCTTTTATCAGATTTTATCACTAAATGTGTGCATTTGTGTTCTCTTGTGCATTGAAGGTATTGTGGAGCCTAATTGGAGAAGAATAATGAAATTAGGTCGCGTTTGCCAATGTTGAGATGTTCTCGGACCAAGCAAGGAACGAAGCACGTATTTGGACTTGTGGATGTGTGCCAACCTCCTTTGGAGGGGCACAAAGGCAGTCACATTCACAACAAGTCCAATCCGTGTTACTTAGGAGAATTTCGCGAAAGAAGAAGACTTGAAGCAATCGGCGCGACCTACCGTTGCTTGTGTGCCCAAGTAATGGCCTCGATGAAGAACAATGGACCCGGGAGGCGTTTCGGCAAGTTACCAAGCCTGTTCAGCTGAAGACCAGTGTTCCAGAGAAGTCACACGGGCGTGTGGAAATTACACACGGCCGTGTGTTTTGCAATTTCAGCCATCCAGTGAAGACACACGGGCGTGTGGAAATTCCACACGGCCGTGTGAAATTAATTTTTCAGCCGAGACAGAAGCTTCACACGGGCGTGTGGATATTCCACACGGCCGTGTGAAGCCCCCGATAAGTCCAATTTTAAAGCCGCGATTCAACAATATAAAAGGGGATTTTTGCAACCTTTTGGAGGATCTTTTTCGACCTAACTTTTCCCCAACTTTCTGGAGTGCGGCTAGGGTTTCGGAGAGGATTTCGTGGAGGTTCTAGCACATCGTCGGCATCGATTTCGAGGTTCGACGTTTGCACAAGACCACGGCCACACCAACTTCGAGGGGGTTTTCATCTATGTCTATGTTTTATGCTTTATTTTCCACATTGATGAACATGTATAGCTCTATGAGGAGCTAAACCCTTCGTGGGGTATTCGGACTTGTAAACTTTAGGGTTCTTATGTTTCTTTGACATTGATTATTATGCTTTCCATCGTTGATGAATAAAATTGAGTTTTAATCTTAATTATCTCTTGATATTGTTTTCCCTTAAACGTGACATTAGGGTTGAGAGCAATCTAGGTTTTCGTTTGGAGGTGTGACAACTCCTATAGGATTAGACTACTTAAGACTAAAGAGGGTTGAGAGGGAGAGTTGTGAGGTAGCAATGTACCCCTTTCCCTTCCGATGTGATTTCTCCCTACCTCCGATTCCTTGATTTAATAGCGGTCGAAATAGAGTGAAGCAATAGGTAGATAAACTCCCCTAGGGCTTAATTGCGCAAGTAATAGAGTGAAGGGTTGTAGTGAATCCTATATGCTGGGGCTTAATCTAGACTAGGGTTCTTTCACCTGGACCAAAGGGTTAGAACTAATGTTGTAGGAACAGGTTTAATCACTAGGAATCCCTAGAGCATAATGCAATCCCATATAGTGTGAGGTTTAGGTAGATGGACTCCCCTGGGGCTTAATCATCTAGGTGACAGAGTGAAGGGTGTTGTGAATCCTAATACCAAAGCATAGCATTGGGGTTAGTCACGGTTGTCCTTAGGTTTGGGACCGTGAGTCTTAGGATTTCCTCGACTCAATTGACATCAATAGGAGAGTATAATATCATAGTCTTGCACTTGAAACATAGACCCTAGAGGTAGCTTGTCCGGATACCCCCTTTTACTCATTGCAAGTCCTTCTCGATTTTCCTATTTGCATTTCTTACTTTCATCCTTCTATTTAGTTTATTGTTTTGAAATACATTCATTCATTAATATCACCATTGTTTTCCATATTTCGCATAGCTTAATTAGTGAATTCTTATACTCTATCTCCCTATTCCCTGTGGATTCGACTACCTTCTCACCAAGGTAAATTTATTACTTCGACAAACCCGTGCACTTGCGGGATACACGCAAGGGGTCGTGTCAGGCCTGCAAAGATAACTCCTACCCTGGGGTACTGGCCCTGATGGTGAATATAGTCGGCCACAATGTGCCCCAGGTGGAGTGGCTCACTCTCCACCATCGAATACAAGTAGAGAAGCTCCTGGCGACTCAAAACACCAGTACTGTCTCCTCTGCCACTAATAGATCTGCTCATAACTGCGTGTAGACATCTATAGGCAGGTCGAGAAAGACATGAAGCCTTGGAGACACCCGGCTCGTACTGACCCTGACCACAAAGTCTGCTATACGCCTGCTGCGGTGTCAAGGTACCCGGGTAGTCTGTGGGGAGCAATGAGTACTCCTCTGTCTCAGTGTATGCCTCATCATATAGACCCATCCGCACCGAGAACTGGGTCATACTCAGCGTGAAATGTCGACCGAGGGCTCTGAACTGAATAGTCGTATCCTCGGTGAAACTGTCGTACCCTCGGTCAAACTCAAATGAAGATAGTACCTCCAGCGTGAGCGATCGGATGACCGAGTCCCTGATAACCATCAATCTCTCCCAGCTACCGACTGAGAGCAGCTCGCCAATCTCATCTGCGACGCTGTCTCCCCCCTGAATATTCCTCACTATACTCAAATCCAAATATCTCGTCTGTCCAAAATGGAGTCCTGATAAACGCTTGAACCGAACCTGATGCTCGGTTATACTGAACTCTGTCTCTGCCGGAGGAGGTGTGGACTCACGGGGACGCTTCCCTGTCGATTTCCTGGGTCTAGAAGACATTCCTGTAAGATTCGAAAAGAAAACAATCAAAAACAGTTCAAAATAACCAATCTGCAGAAATCCACACGGCCGTGTGTTAATTCCACACGCCCGTGTGGAGTTTCTGACGGGCAAAGCATCACGGCCGTGGGGCTAAAAATCCACAATTTACATCTAAATTCGTTCTAATTTCATTCTAAGCATGCTCGTATGTAATGTAAACATTCAAACCAAGCAAAATTGTATAAAAGAACGAATTGAATCAAGAATTGACGAAGAAAAAGGAACTGAAGGTCTCACCGGCGGTGAAGATGAAAAACAAAGTAATACGGCCGGAAAACTCGAATACGATCCCCAAAAATCCTCAGAGAAAGTCTGGAGAGCAACGGAGAAAGTCCAAGAGAGTTTAGAGTGAAAGCATTCAAAGGCACAACTGAAAACTAAATGAGAAACGCGCGGCTTTTGAAATTCTGGAAATTTACACGGCCGTGTGAACCATCCACATGGCCGTGTGCCTGTGAAATTAGGGTTCACAGGGGCCAACACACGCCCCTGTGTGCACTCTGGTCACTCTCTGAACTACCCCACACGGCCGTGTGACAATTCCACACGGCCGTGTGCCTTCACAGGGATATCCACAGGGGCTGGTACACGCCCCTGTGGGCTCACGGGAAAGTTCAGACGGTCTCTGAAAATATTCACACGGCCGTGTGACCAAGCCACACGGCCGTGTGCCCAACCTGGCCAAGAACACAAGGCCGACCACAGGGGTACCCACACGCCCTTGTGGCCTCTCTGACTCGCCCGAGAAAAACCTAAGTGTTTCACACGGCCGTGTGAATAATCCACACGGCCGTGTGCCTTGACAAGCTCTCCCACAGGGGCTCACACACGCCCCTGTGGTTTCTCGGGATGAAAGGGAATTCCTGCAGAGTTGTCACACGGCCGTGTGAAAATTCCACACGGCCGTGTGCCTTGACACAGTAGCACTCACAGGGGCACACACACGCCCCTGTGGACTCTCGGGAAAAAGAGTTGGAGTTCTGCAGGGTTCCACACGGCCGTGTGGAAATACCACACGGCCGTGTGCCCCTTCTGAGGGTGTTCACAGGGGCAGGTTCACGCCCTTGTGCCCTCTCTGGTTGAGTTCTGAATGGTGGCACACGGCCGTGTGGAAATTCCACACGGCCGTGTGTTTTCTCTGGTTTACTTAGAAAAATTTACAGGCTCTGCAAAAATTTCAGAAACGATTTTAGAACACTTAGAACCTGTGTACAACATAAAAAATACGACCAAAAACTACAGAAAACACACTCAACCGACTCAAACTTCGTCAATTAACGTTAAGGCACACGTAAATAATCGAAAGTCCACATGAAAACTCAGCATATGCACATGAAAATTGGGACACCATTGCTAAGACTTTTATTCAATCCGAACCTAAACTAAGTACTAGAAAACTATAAAATGCTTGGGTTGCCTCCCAAGAAGCGCTTGTTTAACGTCACTTAGCTTGACGTACCTGTCTTACCTTACGGAGGTTCATGAATGGAGTTTGCCCTCTTCCCTACAATTTGAAAACAAGCATTGCATAATCGTTGCAAGGTAGAGGGAGAGTTATCGAGTTTGTTACCACACACGGGTGAAACACCCTTACTCCGTGAATGCTCATCCCCTTTCTTGTTAGGGTTCTTTTTGTGGCGACGTCTCGACCTCTTCAATCTCCGAAGGATTTTCTTCCTAAATTCCTTCTCCTTCTTGATGTCTGTTTCAACTGAACCAAGCGCGAGCACTTCTTCCTCTTCAGTCTCCATGTCTTGGTCCGGCCACCCTTCATATGGATTCGGGTTAAACATATCCTGCATATATTCATCAATGCAATCATCAGTGACATCAAGATAATATAGAGCATCATCAAAATCAAGAGAATGTCGCATGGCTTCGGCAAGGCGGTAAGTGAGCTTGTCGTCTCCAACCCTAAGTGTGAGCTCTCCACCGTCCATGTCTATCAAAGCTTTGGAAGTGCGCAAGAACGGCCTCCCAAGGATCAGCGGCACCTCGACATCCTCGTCTACATCGAGCACTACAAAGTCGACCGGGAAAATGTACTTATCCACTTTCACCAACACATCTTCAACAATACCCCTCGGATGCCTCACCGATCTATCCGCAAGCTGAAGTGTCATCCGGGTAGGTCTAGGCTCGCCCAAGCCTAGCTTTTGGAAGAACGTGTAGGGCATGACATTGATGCTTGCCCCCGAGTCGGCTAGTGCCATCTCCTCACCCATATCACCAATATTGCACGGTATGATAAAACTTCCGGGGTCCTTCCTCTTGCTTGGCATATTCTTCTGTAGCACTGCCGAACAGTTTGCATCGAGGATGACGGATGCACTTTCCTCTAACTTCCTCTTATTGGTCAAGAGGTCTTTTAAGAACTTCGCGTACTTGGGCATTTGGGCTAATGCTTCCGCGAATGGGATGTTGATGTGCAATTGCTTGAAGACACCCAGAAATTTCTTGTATTGCTCATTGTCTTGGTCATTCTTCAATCGTGAAGGATAGGGAATTCTCGGCTTGTAAGGTGGGGGTGCCACCTCTTTCTCCTTTGGTGCTCCATCCTCTACTCCCACAACTTCGGGTGAGTCTTTAGTCTTCTCAAGAGGGAGATGCCCCTCAACCTCCTTACCACTTCTCAAGGTAATTGCCTTTAGTTGTTCTCTTGGGTTGGTCTCTGTATTGCTAGGCAAACTACCTTGAGGTCTCTCCGCCAAAGTCTTCGCAATTTGCCCTACTTGGTTCTCCAAGTTGTGTAGGGAGGCGGTGTGATTGCGAAGAGTAGCTTCCACCGATTGGAACCTTGCATCCGAAGAGGAAACGAACCGTGTGAGGGCTCTCTCTAGGTCAGTCATCTTTCCCTCCAACCCGGTCACTCGGCTTTCTAAATTCGGAGCTTGTTGACTTTGAAATCCCGGTGGTGCACTATTTTTGTTCTGTTGTGACTATCCTTGATTGCTCCAAGAGAAGTTCGGATGGTTCTTCCATCCCAGATTGTATGTACCACTATACGGGTTGCCTTGGCCTTGTCCTCTATACGTGTTTCTAATAAAGTCGGCTTGCTCCACCGCACTAGTACCTCCTATGGCAATAGGACAATCACTTGAAGCATGTCCTCCTCCACAACCGTTACATGTAGTTATGGCCGCAACTCTTGGTGAAGTTAGGGAGTCTAACTTCTTACTCAATGACTCGACTTGTGCCGCCAAGGATGTAACCTCATCAATTTTATGAAGTCCGGCAACCTTCTTTCTATCCCTTGAGTTCCATTGATAGCTATTCATAGCCATCTCTTCTACAAGGTGCCTAGCTTCACCGGGAGTCTTGCTTCCAAGAGTCCCTCCGGCCGCCGCATCTAAGAGTTGCTTTGTACTCGGATTCAACCCGTTGTAAAATGTGTGAATAATCATCCACTCGGGAAATCCATGTTGCGGACATTTGCGAAGGAGCTCTTTGAACCTGTCCCATGTCTTAAATAGAGACTCCAATTCCATCTGAACAATGGATGATATCTCATTCCGGAGTCTTGCAGATTTTCCCAGTGGAAAGTATCTAGCCAAGAATGCCTCGGCCATTTCCTCCAACGCAGTAATGGAGGCTCTCGGTAATGAGTGCAACCAATGCCTTGCTTTTCCCTTCAATGAAAATGGGAAGGCTCTCAATCGAATTGCATCGTCCGTCACTCCATTTATCTTCAACATGTCACACACTTCCAAGAAATTTTCTATGTGACTATTAGGGTCTTCATCGGCCAACCCATTAAACTGTGCGGACTGTTGCAACATCTGAATGAACGACGGCTTCAATTCGAAATTCATTGCTGTAATTGGGGGCCTCACGATGCTTGATTGGGTCCCCATAACTGCGGGTCTAGCAAAATCGGACAACGTTCGCTGCTGCTCGTTCTGTTCTGCCATTGTCTCTGACCCTTCTGTCTCAATATCGGCTTGATTTGATGCTTCTTGTGCAGGTTCTTTCCCTTTACGATGTGTTCTTCTTCCAATGTCTGGGTCTCCTTCAACAAGTATTGAAGGGTTCCCACGGGTCATAACCTGGAGCCGAAAACAAACAAGAGAAAAATAAGAACAATGATAGGTAAAGAAAATATGAAATAGAATGCGAAGTGAATAGCTAAAATAGTGAAAAACAAATATCTAAAACGCCTATTCCCCGGCAACGGCGCCAAAAACTTGACACGACCCCTTGCGTGTATCCCGCAAGTGCACGGGTTTGTCGAAGTAATAAATTTACCTTGGTGAGAAGGTAGTCGAATCCACAGGGAATAAGGAGATAGAATATAAGGTTTCACTAATTAAGCTATGCGAAATACGGAGATCGATAATAAGATTGATGAGTGAAAATAATGCAAAGCAATAAACTAAATAGAGAGATGGAAGAAAGAAGTGCAAGTAGGAAAATCGAGAAGGACTAACAATGAATAAAAGGGGGGGTATCCGGACAAGCTACCTCTAGGGTCTATGTTTCAAGTGCAAGACTATGATATTATACTCTCCTATTGATGTCAATTGAGTCGAGGATATCCTAAGACTCACGGTCCCAAACCTAAGGACAACCGTGACTAACTCCAACACTATGCTCCGGTGTTAGGATTCACAACACCCTTCACTCTGTCACCTAAATGACTAAGCCCCAGGGGAGTCCATCTACCTAAACCTCACACAATGTGGAGTTGCATTATGCTCTAGGGATTCCTAGTGATTAAACCTATTCCTATACGTAATTCTAACCCTTTGGTCCAGGTGGAAGAACCCTAGTCTAGATTGAGCCCCAGCAAATAGGATTCACTACAACCCTCCACTCTATTACTTGCGTAACTAAGCCCTAGGGGAGTTTATCTACCTATTGCTTCACTCTATTTCGACCGCTATTAAATCAAGGAATCGGAGGTAGGGAGAAATCACATCGAAGGGGAAAGGGGTACATTGCTACCTCACAACTCTCCCTCTCAACCCTCTTTAATCTTGAGTAGTCTAATCCTATAGGAGTTGTCACACCTCCAAAGGAAAGCCTAGATTGCTCTCAACCCTAATGTCACGTTTAAGGGAAAACAATATGAAAGGATAATCAAGATTAAAAACTCAATTTTATTCATCAACGATGGAAAGCATAATAATCAATGTCAAAGAAACATAAGAAACCCTAAAGTTTACAAGTCCGCATACCCCACGAGGGGTTTAGCTCCTCATAGAGCTATACATGTTCATCAATGTGAGAAATAAAGCATAAAACATAGACATCAATGAAAAACCCCCTCGAATTGGTGTGGCCGTGGTCTTGTGCAAACGTCGAACCTCGAAATTGATGCCGACGATGCGCTGGAACCTCCACGAAATCCTCTCCGAAACCCTAGCCGTACTCCAGAAAGTTGGGGAAAAGATAGGTCGAAAGATGCCTCAAAAGGTTGCAAAAATCCCCTTTTATAATGTTGAATCGTGTCTTTAAAATTAGACTTATCGGGGGCTTCACACGGCCGTGTGGGATTTCCACACGCCCGTGTAAAGCTTCTGTCTCGGCTGAAAAATTAATTTCACACGGCCGTGTGGAATTTCCACACGCCCGTGTGTCTTCACTGGATGGCTGAAATTGCACAAACACACGGCCGTGTGGAATTTCCACACGCCCGTGTGACTTCTCTGTCTGGCTGGAAACTGGTTCACACGGTCGTGTGGAATTTCCACACGCCCGTGTGACTTCTCTGGAACTCTAATCTTCAGCTGAACAGGATTGTAACTTGCCGAAACACCTCCCGGGTTCATTGTTCTTCATCGAGGCCATTACTTGGGCACACAAGCAACGGTAGGTCGCGCCGATTGCTTCAAGTCTTCTAAGTAACACGGATTGGACTTGTTGTGAATGTGACTGCCTTTGTGCCCCTCCAAAGGAGGTTGGCACACATCCACAAGTCCAAATACGTGCTTCGTTCCTTGCTTGGTCCGAGAACATCCCAACATTGGCGAACGCGACCTAATTTCATTCTTCTTCTCCAATTAGGCTCCACAATACCTTCAATGCACAAGAGAACACAAATGTACACATTTAGTGATAAAACCTGATAAAAGGTATGCTTAATGTAAGATAATAGCGCTTCGCGATACTATAACACAAGCACTTATCAGTTCTTACTTAGTATCTTGAGTTTTACCATTGCTATTGTACACTTACACTTAAGCCAGAGGTTGTGTATTTAGCCACTTATCAATCCCTTTTGTTCTTCATGTTTGTTTGCTTGGGGACAAGCAAACGCTCAAGTAGTGGGGTATTTGATAAGTGTTTAAATACATCACTTTTATTATATACATTTTGTCACGCCCCGACCCGCGGGACCCAAGCACGACATACCGCCACGACAACCCAGGGGAGGTCTAACACTGCCTCAACCCTAGGTAGCCGTAAGGCTAACCTGTCTCCTGAACAATGCATCTATAATCACAATACATAATTCAACATTCAAATACTTATATTACTCAACAAGGTACCACACACTGATACTTATGACAAGGAGTACCTAAGAAAGATAATAACAACCACTCCAAATAGAGGATACACTCCTCATACAAAACATAGACTAGACTGGCATACAAAGTATTCAAATATGGAAAGACATGATGGGGTTCAACAAATACATAGTGGATCCCTAATAATACATGTCAAGACATAACAGCATACATAAACTCAAAATGAGAAGACAATGATGACTCTAGCCAAGCACTTCACGTCTTCACCCCTGCACTGTGCTATCACCTGGGAGGAGGAAAAGAGGGGGGGGGTGAGTAACTAAGTTACTCGGTGAGGGGTTAGTCATGGACTATAGTTTGAACATGATCAAATAGAGATAAACATCATAAAAATATTTCAATGCATAACAAGAATGAAAAATACTTTGAGTAGCAAATGTCTCATAAGAACATAGCTTTTCTCATTGAAATATAAATAGAGGTTCTTTGAAAACATCATGAAAATACATGCCATCCTGGACCTAGCATAAGCACAATACTTGTTGATAGTTTCCAAATATCAAGATACTTAGAAATAAGTAAATTCAACATTCACAAATAAACAATAATGTCCAGAATGGCCTCAAAATCCTCCGTCGCTAACCATGGCCTTGGTTAGGTCTAGAGCTACCAAGATGCGCGTATCTTGGCATTGGCTGCTGGGAAGTTTGTGTGGTGACTCCGAACAACCCAACTATATCCATGTCAGGACTCTACGCTCCCACCTGACATGGCATAACCGTTTTTGACAGTATTCCACGCCACCTCTATATAGGTCGGCCCATGGAAACTGTCTAATTCTTACTGCAGCAAGTTCTGGAGCTCGGCTCCCATGTCACCAACAAATAATTTAAACAATAACTTAGCCCGTAGGCTCAATATAAACATCATGATAACATAATTCTCAATGAGAGACAATAAGTGCTCACAATAACAATTTTCACCCCAAGGGTGATCAATTGATCAAATCATGACTAATGAAACCATTCTTCATCAAAAACATCATGATAGTATAATTGTCAATAAAAGACAATAAATGTTTACAATGGCAATTCTCACCCCAAGGGTGATCAATTTGATCATAGTATTAACAATGAAACCACTTTTCATCAAAACATCATAGGAAGGTGTCTTTTGAAAATACACATCAACATTGACTTAACACAATGAAATCATCTTGGTTTCACATGCTTTTGGATCATCAAAATGTGAACATCAATCTTTTGAAAATACATAGTTTAAAACATATATTTGAACATAGAGTTCCAAACCATAAGCAATATATATATATATATATATATATATATATATATATATATATATATATATATATATATATATATATATATATATATGCATACATATGTATTGCAAGAATTCAAGAGATAAGCCAATTTCATAAATCATCATGATTCAAATCTTTAGTCAAAGCTTTCAAGGAAGTTTAGCAATAAGGGAACCATCATTCAAATAGGCAATTCAAATAACAAATATCATGCATGAGTCATAGTCCAATGTTAGTAATTTTCCCACTCACCAACTCGGCTAACCAAAGCCTCGAAATCACTTCTCCACCGGTCCTTTGCCCTTACTCGAAGCCTCACCTCCTAGGAGCAATTAAACAACCAAACAATCAACCAAACATCATTAACCACTTGGTTAATTATGATGAATAAAGAATGCTCAAAATGAGGGATGGTTGCTTCTAGGGTTTGTTAAACACCAAGGCAAGAAGGTATAGCAAGGAGAAGACCTCTCACAGCTCATAAAACCAACAAGGAAAGCAAGAATGACCTAACATGGTCGGTGCTACAGTAATTCCGGGATTAGGGTTTTGGAGGTTCATGGATTTCATGGATTCAAGGTCGTACAATTCAATACAATAAATCCTCACAAGATTTTCCATCAAAGAGGGAGAAAAGAGACCATAATCAAGCTCTTATAAGGGCTTACAAGCAACCCTAACAATTCTCATCAAAGAACAAGGAAGAGGGGAAACAAGGTTGGAGCTTACCTTGATCAAGTGAAGGACTAACTTGATGATCCAAGTTTCAAGCCCTAAAACCTCCTCTAAGCCGGACTTAGAACCATAAGAGATGATGGAGGAAGAGAGGAGAAGGAGATGGATGTGTTTAGAAGAGAAGAAAATGAAGAAAAGAAGCCAAGTTCGGGTTTTTATAAGCAAAACAACGAAGATGTGCGGGCTATGCGCGGCCCCGCACACCAGCCGCACACCACAGGCAGAAGGGTGTGCGGGTGGTGTGCAGCCCTGCACACCAGCCGCACACCCTTCTGCCTGGGGTGTGCGGCCTCTGTGCAGCCCCGCACAGAGGCCGCACAGCCCTCAGGAGGGGCTGTGCGGCTTGTGCACAGCCCGCGCAACTTTGCGCGGCCTATGCACAACCCGTACACACTCAAAACTCCTCTAAAACGTGACCAAAACACGCTCAAACACTCGGCAACCAACTCCAAAGACTCGACAAAAAGATTCAAAGAAAACTAAATAGGGAAACGACAACAACAACAGAGGCAATTGGACAATAAACAAGGGCAAAGAGACCGAAACTCCACACATTTTATGCAATTTCATGCATTTTTGTATGACCCAAATGCCCTTTATGTGTTTTATTTGTTACTATTGTTTCAGGACATCGGAAGATCATCTCACACGTGATTGAGCCTTTTTTTGGCACGAATAGAAGAATTTATTGATGCTCACATGCATCCTCATGTTTCGGGTAAGAAAAGAGTGGATTTTTGTCACTGTTCACTATAGCAGTGTGCAGGCTGTGTGTGACCCACACGCACACGGGCAGAACTAGTTTTTGGAGTTTTTGAAGGGGCTTCTAGGGCTTGTTTTTGGGGGATCTTTGGCCACCATTTTCTCCATCCTTCTCTACCAGAACCTCCTCCATTCTCCACCATCATCTCCATCATTTTCCATCATCATCAACAGATTGGAGAAGCGATTTGAAGAGCAAAACACAAGGGAAGAAGAAGGTTGCACCCAAGGAACTCATCAAGGAGCTCGACGGCGCGGATCCGGCGAGTTTTCGTCACTACCTTCTAGCCTACGTCCAAGGGAGATCTTTATGAGCTTTATCATTGATTATATTTTGTTTTCTCTCTTTGTGATGTGGAACTAGCCTCTCAAGGTCTCCGGGCATCCGGCGAACCTTGGGTGAAGAACATGTTTGTATGGATGGGCGATAATTTTTAGTTTTAAATGATTGTTGGCATGCTTGGTGGTTTCATTCTATTGTTTTCATGTTCAACCTACAATGGATGGATTCCATAGGTTTTGATTCTTGAATGATTCATGTATAGCGGGATGCTTGCATTTATTAGGTCGCACAACGTTTGTAGGGGGATTCAATTTGCTGGTACAATAGAGGTTCCGGGTGCCAGTAGCTCCCCGTGAGGTTAGGGTTGTTTTAGTTGAAAGCGAGCATTAGAATAACCCTAACCAAGAATTCCTATTCCTAATGACATTGTAGGGGTATCTTTCGGATGGAGGAACCTGTACTGGATTACGGCTACACCACGGAGGTTCCGGGGTAGTCGACATCCGAGTCTAGCGGACCAACTCTAGCCAACCGTGTGCTTAAATTCCCAAATTCATCCTAACTTCTTCTTCTCCCGCGGGGATCCTCGCCCGAGACCTCTAGTTCTCATTGCTACTTGCTTTCAGATTGTTTGTGTGGTGTGCCTTAGTCCATTTTGTTTATAGCTTTTCTATTATTTATTTTAATATTTCTGTTTTTATACTTCAATTCTTGATTTGGTAGACTAGATAGTGATACCTAGGAGGAAGTAATAGTAGATCTTGGGGCCCTTGGGAATACAACCCTCTCGTGCTCGTGCAAGAGGTTATGACTTGACGACCTGTGCACTTGCAGCAGGGGAGTCGCGTGCTCGCTCTTTAGCGTGTCACACGACTCTTATCAGCCAGCAGGAGCTCCTTTATCTCCATTCGATGGTACAGAGTGAGCTGCTGCACCTCGGGAATGTGGACCCCGCCCATGCATTAATCTTGCTTAAGATGTTAATCCTTTTGTTTCTTTTCTCCCAAAATTCCTCTTCTCCTTGTCATCTTGCTATGAAAGGGTTGTGAAAAGGAGGAATTCCCGGAGGTTTTATGGGCTCCATCACATCCATGTTTGCTATCAAATCAAGTTTCAACCTCCTTGCCTCCTTTCTCTCTTCCTTGCTTACTTCATCTCCCTTGATTTTCATTGCTTCTCCACTTGGGGCTTCAAAGGAGAGGAGCCTTGCCGGAGCACTGTAGCAACGGTAATCAAGCCGGAGAAGAGCTCATCATCGCCAACTTGTCGGCAAACCTAGAGGTAGTTACCAATGATTATCCACCTTGATCCAAAGCTTGACTCTCCATTCATGGCATATATGTTTGCATGCCAAGATGAAAACTTGTTTGTTTATATGCTTAAGTTTTGCTTCTAGAGTTGTACCCCTTTTGATTGTGTTTATAGGCATATATTTGCATGGAGAGCTGCAGCCTTTTGTAGGTACATAAACACTTATACTTGCATCAAGAGCTACAACCATTTGAGTGTTTTATGGGCATACTCTTGCATGAAAACCTGTAGCATGTTAATGTTCTTGAACTCTTTAGAAACCTTGGCATGTTGATGGCTAAATTCGGAGTTATTCATGCTTGTGGTGTTCTTAGTTTATAGCTCAAATTGTTGTTGGAATCCTTAGAGCTTAGTGTTAGCTCAAGGGCTTGTGCTTAACCATCCTTGTTTTAAGATGGGTTTGACCTTGGTATTAGCTTAATGAATGATAAGTTGCATGATTCTTACTTACCCAAGCTTGGTGGAGATTTTTGGACCTTATCTAAGGATAGAGCCATCATGCTATAAGCCATACATTTTTTATATGATTTCATGTGTGTGTGTGTATTATGGTTCTACAACTTTTGTATGTTGGTGGAATGGTTTTGCAAAGTTGATAGCAATGTAAGAAAATGTGGGAAGTTTTGGGGTGGAATGTGTTTGGATTTGGATGGTGGAGATGTTTTTATAAAGTTAAAATATTAGTTCAAGGCAAATGTCATTGAGTGGAGGTTAAGCATTGGATCACCCTAATTTTAATCATGTTATTTAATTTTAAGCTTTTAAGGTGTGTTTTTAGTTCTTGCATGAGTGCCCGCAAGACATTTATTGTCATTTATTTAGTTTTTATTTTATTTATTTAATATTTTTTGGTTGCACTCTAGAGAATGCTTAGGGTAATACTTGATGAGTGTTTAAACTTGCGATTTGAGTGATTTTGTTTTAACTTGGTGAATCATTGGGTTTTAGGATCATTTTAGGGAGTGGCCTTGGATATCATTTTTGGAACTAAGCTAATACCAGGTAAGTAATCCACCGATAAATCCGTATTTTCATTATCTGAGAAATTATTTATTTAGTAAAATAATTATCTAGTTATTATGTTATTTTATTTCGAATACCTGTTATTTTGTTAATATTGAAATTATTTATTTTGAATATATATTTTGGTGGCTATTTGACCTTATTTGAATGATTATTCATTCTAAAAAAAAAAAAAAAAAAAATTAGTTATGCCTGTATTCAGGTGGCGAAATGCTCGGTTATTATTTTGTGTTAAGTTATTTTCATTAATTACTTATTCATCTATATAATTGGGTTGTTTTTATTTTGAAAGTGATCAATATCTATGAATGAGTTAATGTATTATTTTCTTAAAATTTTATAATTATTCTATTTATCTATTTATTTTTCCCTAAAGTGGCATCTTGAAACTATCAGTATTTTTTTGGGTATTTGTGAACTTGAGAAATTCTGAATACGTATCCTTGTAAATATTTTTGTATCTGAATATTTTGGTCTCCAAATGAGCGATATGCAACCCTGTCAGTGGGGGGTAAACCCTGACCTTGTCGACAAGAAATTCTGGAAAAATGGGACTGCAGTTTCGCACCGTGTCCGTTCGGTGAAATAATTAACGGCCACCTGATATTCAGTCTCGAGTCACCGAGGGTAAATAAATGACATCTGTTATTTTGGCTCGGGTCACCGAGGGTAAATAAATGACCTCTGGCATCCATAGTGAATTTGGAGACGTACATTGAAATCTGTTACACTTTGCTTTGACTTTTTGATTTTGATGTTCTTCGATTTCACTATTTATGTGTTATTAATTTTCGGGTATATCACAAGCACTTTTTATCCTGCCTTGAAGTTTAATTTCGGCATTTTTGAGATCGCATTTCTGGGTTTCCAATTTTGATGAATGACATATTTGGAAATATTCTTTTATTAGAATATTATACTCTGTATTTTGTTTAAATTATGATTTCAAAGACTTGTATTATTTCTGAAAATGCGGTATTACTTGAGAACTATACCTCTGGCGGACAATTTATTTTGTATTTGTTAAGCTCTATTTAGTCTAAGTTTGAAAGCTTAATTGCTCTCGGTATTTGAATTTGAGATTTATAAACACGGCTGTTTTTCTAAACAATTTCTGGATTTCTTACTGGGCTAGTGAGCTCATGGATTTGTTTCAAATCCTTTTCAGATCAAGGACGGTAGACCAGTGTGGACTTTGAAAGGCTATTTGTAGGTGTTGTCTTGTTCCAGTGTATAATTTAAGCTCTTGTCATTGTCTGATCCTGTATTTCTGTATTTGGTATTTTGTACTTCTTGTACCCCTATGTTGTATACTCTGTAGAGTCTGTAATCATGTAACTCAGATGGTTTGTTTTAGTTTTGTCTATTCTGTATCTAGTTCTGAGGCCTTTCAGGCCTATGGGGTTCACTCCCTGTGGGTCTGCGGCCGTTTGTCCGCGCGCCGGGTCCGGCGAGCCGGGTTCGGGGCGTGACAGGGCATATTCTGGTAGAGTACATACGTCATCAAAGCCAGTATCCTCGGCTTGGGGCCATCTTTTCAGGGCCATACATTACGACACTTATCAAGGGAATGGGCCTCCGGGAGGGAATTAGGGGAATCGAGAAAACAGTCATACCCTCCCCTATCATTTTGGAGATGTTGAGACAGATGGGCATGGCCAGGAAATTTTATTAGAGCTATGTCGTGAATAGGCCTCCATTAGAGCTAGTAGAGGGAGACGAGGTCAAGGGGTCACAACCGACTTTACAACTACTTCTAGCATTGCCTGAGAGTGAGGTACCACCCATAGCGCAGGTGCCACCACCTGTATGTATATTTTCTCCGCCTTGAGGCCAGGACAGATTGGAGCGCTTCGAGAGCTCTGTAGGGGTACTTCAGACAGAGGTGCCCGAGGTTCGAGCTACCAAGGCTACGTAACATTCTAAGGTCATGGCCCAGTTCCACATTCTTCGTTAGTTACTAGAGCGGGTCGTGACTTTCACCATTTGTAGTTTAGCCCCAAGCCTCCCCTGCGTCGCCTTCACCTGCATTATAGGCCCCAGATCCACCATTACCTGCTGAGCCTACCATAGCACCAAAGATGACAGCACCAAACACCGACGCTGTGGCGTCTTAGTTTTCATTTATTTGATTTTATTTTGTACTCTTATTTCATTTTGTTGGACTTGTAGTACTCAGAAAGGATCTTACTTCTAAGCTTATTTTCTGTTGCTTTTATCTTTTTCTTGAGTTATATTTCATTGCTTTATCTTATATACTCGAGTTATTTTGGTTTCTCTTGAGCTACACTAAACCCCTTGTGTATGTGTGCAAATGGTCTTGGATGTTTGGAATTCGAGGAATAGTCATAGCACGGTCAAGGGACCTTGTGTCCTCCACAACCCATTGAGACTCAACTCTCAATGAGCTTAGCTACATCGAACGCAACACTTCGAGTTCACTGGAGTAATGTTTCAATTTCCCACTCCCACATTAATTGTTTTTATTGTTATACTTTCCATTGTACTTGCATGCGTACATTGGGGACAATGTACATCTTAAGTGTAGGGGAGGAGTTCACATTGCATACACCTGTACTTGTGCATTCAATTGCTATGCTCATGTGGCCCGTGGCGGTTCACCTTAGTTGCAACAGTTTTATTCTTAGAGTTTAGGAGAATTTTTAACATTTTATCCCATCATCCTCTAGTTTTTACTTGAATTTTATGGATTTTTTGCTCGATTATCTCATATTACACTACTCACTCTTGAAATCTTTTTGAAACTCAAGCTCGATGTTTAAGGACTTGTTTATTATCATCTTAGTAGAGTTCTTAGTTTGTTTAGCTTGGGGTGGAAAGAGCTATCTCCTATGAAGTATGTAGCTACTCTCATAAGTCGGATACAAGTTATGCCCTAATGAGAGAAAGAGCTATCCCATGGGATGAATGAAAGCTACTACCCCAGTTGAAAGAGCTACCTCTTCAAAAGTGTGAAAGCCACCTTTAGTGACCGCCTAGAAAAGGGCTACCTTAGAGGTTGTGTGATGGAACTATCTTCCTACTTTTATATATAAATAAGTCCTTGTAACAAGAGTTTGAGGAGTACTTTTTGGGTTATCTTGAGTGAGTTCGCACACACTTACATATTTTCGAGTTGTTATCATTTTTTATTCAAGTTTTTAGCTAGAGCAATGATATATTTATGCAATGTTTTGATTTCCCCTCACTTGTAGAATGCTTCTTTAGCACACTTGTGGTGAACCTAAGGCCGAGCACTTTCAATTGCTCTTCCCAAGTGCTTTAATGTTTTATTTTTGCTTGAGGACAAGCAATAGCTTATGTGTCGGGGAGCTTGATAAGTGCTCGTGTTATTGTAATACGAAGTGTTATTTTCTTACATTGAGCATTACTTTTCTCAGATTTTATCATTAATTGGTGTGCATGTGTGTTCTTTTGTGCATTGTAGGGTTGTGAAGTGAGTTTAGAGAAGAAAGAGCGAAGTTAGTTCATGTTCACCGTTGTTGGGTAGTTCTTGGACCAAGCAAGGAAGAAGGCACGAGTCTAGACTTGTGTGTGTGTGCCAACCTCCTTTGGAGGGGTACAAAGGCAGTCACATTCACAAAAGTCTAACCCGTGTAATGTTGGAGAACTTCGCCAATGAGGAGAATCAAGAAATCGGCATGATCTACCGTTGATTGTGTGCCCAATTCAACGGCTTCGATGAAGAACATGAAATCAGGAGCATTCTATGTGTAGTTTCTGTAGCAATTCAGTGTAGCAATACTGTAGCAATTTACTGTTCACTGTGTCAGAAAACCAATTTCAAAGAATCCACACGATTGTGTCGAAATTCCACATGGCCGTGTGGTTGACTAATTTCAGCCGATTTACAGCCGTGACTGAGCACTATTTAAATGACTTTTCTGGTCTTTTCGAGGAATCTTTTCGCTTATCTTCTGGAGGATCGTGGCTAGGGTTTATAAAGGACTTTGTGGAGGATTGGAGTGAGTTCTTGACATCAACATCGAAGCTCATTGGAAGATATCTATTGGGGGAGCTTTCGTCGGCACCTATCCAGCGAGGTATTCCCTAGGCTTGACAAGGAGCTTGGTCGAGAGGATGAAGCGACATCACAAGACCATAGACACGCATCACAAGGGGGTTTCATCTATGTTTTCTATTCTTGTATATTCATATACATTGATGGATTTGTATAGCTACATGGAGAGCTAAACCCTTTGTGGGTATTTGGACTTGTAAACCCTAGGATAACATTATTTCTATGACTTTTATTATGCTTTTTTAATTGATGCTTTTAATTGAGTTCCTATCTTGATTGCTTGTTGCATTGATTTTCCCTTAGCCATGACATTAGGGTTGAGAATCATCTATGTTGTCTTTTGGAGGTGTGACTACTCCTATAGGATTAGACTACTCTAGATTGGATACGGTCGAGAGGGTGAGACATAAGGTAGCGAAACGTACCCTTTCCCCTCCGGTGTGATTTTTCCTACCTCTGTGTTCCAAGAGTTCTTAGCGGTCAAAGTAGAGCGAAGTACTAGGAGATGAACTCCCCTAGGGCTTAGTTGTGTGAGCAACAGAGTGAAGGGTTGTAGTAAATCCTATTGCTGGGCTTAATTGAGACTAGGGTTCTTTCACCTAGACCAAAGGGTCAGGACTATACATAGGAACAGGGTCTATCACTTGGACTCCCTAGAATGTAAAGCAATTCCTCATAGTGTGAGGCTTAGAAACATGGACTTCTCTTGGGTTTAGTTGATAGATCAACGGAGTGAAGGTCATAGTGAAACCTAATTCCGGGGCATAATGTTAGGATTAGTCACGGTTGACCTTAGATTTGGGACCGTGTGATTTAGGATGTCCATGATTCATTAAACATCAATAGGAGAGTATAATACATTGTCTTGCACTAGAACATTACTCCTAGGGGAAGCCTGTCCAGGTAACCTACTTTACACTTGATTGTTTCTTTCTTTAATCTTACTTGCACTCTCCTGTCTTCCATATTTCTCTTTCATTTTCTTATTTCTCTTAATTACTCTTGCACACAAACATTGATTTTTGCTCTCACCATTTGTACTTCACACTGGCTAAATAGCAAGTTTTTGTATCTACAATCCCTACTCTCTGTGGATTCGATTACCCTCTCACCGGGGTACTTTATTACTGCGACAGCCCGGATACTTTTAGGCCCTTGTCAGTTGACAAACTTATCATTCCCATGGATTTTGTCATATTTGATGTGGATGATGATGTTGAGGTTCCCTTGATTGTCGGACGCCCATTCCTTAACACTTTTGGGGCTTTAATTGATGTCAAGGGAGGCATGATGACTTTGAGAGTTAGAGATGAACAAGTGGTCATCACCCTCCCCGAAGCAATGAAGCACACACTTGATCATGATGATGTTTTATATTTCATGGATAATACTGACGTAATTATTTCTGATTGTGTGTTGGAAGTTCTTGCTTTGAACCCCTTGGATGAATATTTGGAAGAATTTGGGGATAGAGAAGTGGAAAAAGATGCACCTTCTCCACCAATGCAACAATTAACACAAGTAGAGACTAAATCTCCACCACATGGAAAGGAGGAGAAAACCCTGAAGAAGATGTGGAGAAAAGCTATGGAAAAGCCAAGAAACAAACTGAATGTCTCGACAATGTCACCCGAGGAAGTGGATAGCTTATTATTTGAGGACCGAGGAAAATTCAAAATCTTTTCATGCCTCTCAATGAATCTTTCAGGTAACAACTCTTCACCATAGAATGGAGGTAACTTCCCTCCTTTTGTCCCACCATTAGTTTTGAGGTAAAACACGTCAAGTTAACGACGTTAAACAAGCGCTTCTTGTGAGGCAACCCAAGTCTTAAATTTGTTGCAATGTCTTTTTCATTTTGTTTGAATGCTTATTTTACTCATTTTACGTATTCCTTGTGTGTTTATGGTTTTAGTCTGCTATTGTGTGTTCTTGTGTTAGCCACTTTGCTCATCATTTTTGTTTAATCATTCATGCATGATGGTGTGTTGCCTTGGGTTATTTAATGACTAGATATCATGAACTTCATGTTTTGAGTGTTTACATGCTTTATTTAGCTTTATTTCAAGTGTTTTTAAGGTTTAGAGGAGGCTAATTCAATGTAAAATCAAGTTTAGGTCGTTTATCGCCCGTAAGCTCACTTATAAGCCATCCAAAGAGTGCTCACGGGTAGGCTAACGGCCATGAGCTCAACCCGTGAGCTATTCTGAGACTCCTTGTGGGCTAGCTCATGGTCTTGAGCTTTGCCGTGAGCCATCCTGAGAGTCCTTGTGGTCTAGCTCATGACCGTGAGCTTACCTGCATAGGCACTCGGGATGAGTGTTTTAAGGGGTTTTTGATTTGTTTTCCCTATTCATGATCTTCTCACTTATTTCTCTCATTTCTCCCTCCATTCTCCACCAAAGTTTCTCATTCTTTTTGTCTTAGAATCCTCTTCTCTTCCTCTAAAATCATTTTCTGCTGAGATTTTGAAGTTTAATGACTCATTTGGCCGGATTCCACTAAGGTTTCACTCCATAAACACTAGGGTTATGGTGAGCTTCTCATCACTCAAACCTTTAGTTTTGCATGACTTTGTGGAGTGTTTTCTTCATTTTTTTTTAATCTCCTTGGATGTAAGTAACTTGTGATGATGTTTTGGCATGATTGTAAATTTGGTTTATCATGTTTTCAAGCAAAAATCCTGAAAGTTTTTTTCAGAGTTACTGTAGCACTACAAATTTTTCATCAATTTTCCATTTTTTCAAGCTTGTTTTGCTTGTAACTTGTTTGATAGTTGCTCTTTTGGTCTTGCAGGATGAGAGAGAAGAAGATAGCCCATAAGAGAGCCTGGAGTGAGCCTTCTCCATCTCGCGATCAACCTAAGCTCAAAAAGGAGGAGCACAAGAATCGATTCACACTTCTCTCATGCAACAATTTTGGTACCATTAAGAGAATTGACTGGGATGTACTGAAGAGTCTACACTTGGATGGAACCATTCTAGAGCTCATATCTCATGACGGGTGGGATAAGTTGTTTTCCATTGAAGAACCAACATACAAAAAACTTACCCTCTAGGTGTTAAGCACGGTTGAGGTTACCAATTACATGCTGTTCACCCGTCAGCCGAGTTCCATCTCCTTTCGTGCTTTAGGGAAGTATCACCAGATCAATCAAGACAAACTAGAAATATTTATGTGATTTTATTATGAAGCTTACACACAAAGGCTTGAGTTTAAGAATTTAGCTAAGGATTTTCAGTATCCGGTGACTAGTGCTTTATATTGGACTACCATCGCAACTGGATCAAGGACTAAGAAGGCCTCGCAGTTAAGAGACCCCACACACAAATATATTCATGCATTGCTGACGTGTGGCATTGCGGGTCAACTGGATTCCACTGAGGTGGTATCGCCTATGGATTTACTAATGCTATACAATATTATACAACAGTATCTCCTACACATGGGACACTTGGACGCTGAGGTTTTAGCTTATTAGGGACAGTTCATCTGCCTTGGGGCTGTTTATGCCAGACTGTTTATCACCCACATGATTAGAGGCATGGGCCATATAGATCAGACACAATTCATGATGATTGTTAGGACCAATGCTGCACTGGGAATGCATACCCTTGCATGTATGACAGGAGCCCGAAAGTGCACGGGTTGTCACAGCAATAATAGTACCCCGGTGAGAGGATAGTCGAATCCACAGGGAATAGGGATTTAAGACACAAGAATACACTATTTAACTAATACGGTGTACGAAGAGTGAGAATAGAATCAATGAGTAGTGCAAAAGTAATTTTAAAGAAACAAGAAATAGAAAAGAAGTATGGGAGATAAGAGAGTGCAAGTGAGAGTAAATAGAGAAGGACAATCAATGAGTAAAGTAGGGTACCCGGACAAGCTACCCCTAGGACTTATGCTTCTAGTGCAAGACAATGCTATTATACTCTACAATTGATGATTAATGAGTCGAGGATATCCTTAAACACATGGTCTCAAACCTAATGTCAACCGTGACTAACCCCAACACTATGCCCTGGCATTAGGTTTCACTACGACCCATGACTCTTGTTGACCTGTCAACTAAGTCCTAGGAGAGGTCATCTTCCTAAGCCTCACACTACGTGGGATTGCTTTAAGTTCTAGGGATTCCTAATGATAATCCCTGTTCCAATGTATAGCTCTAACCCTTTGGTCCAGGTAAAAGAACCCTAGTCTCAATAAAATCCTAGTACTAGGATTCACTACAACCCTTCACTCTGTTGCTCGCGCAACTAAGTCTGATGACTTCAACCGCAAGTGCACGGGTCGCCAAGTAATACCCCTCACGCACGCACGAGGGGGTCGTATTCCCAAGGGCCAAGGAACTACTATTACTTCCCCTTCATCTATTTCCTAACCTAACAATTTTGTGATAAAAGAAAGATAAGAAGAATAACAAAGAGAAAACTATAAACAAGTGGACTAAGGCTCACCACAATAGCATTCTAAGGAAGCAAGTAACAATGAAAGTTCGAGGTCCCCGGGCGAGGATCCCCTCGGGACTACTAAAGCTAGAAGAATACTCGAATTACACAGGCAAAGGTGGTTAGGCCAAGAGACGTCCAAAGGTAGGTCACCCCGATGGTCACGGTGATAACCCCTAATCCGGTATAAGTATTGGAATACGGAATCACTTCCGCCCAAATCCTCACACGATTGCAATGGGCCTAGGGAAATCCCTAATTTTGGTCAAACACACATCTAGGCTCAACCCTAATGGTTGGAGGGGTACAAATACCCGATGGTCACGGCGTATTCGTACATGTATCCCTTCCAAACTTGGTGTGTCTAATACTAAGGCGATGGTCACGCAACCTAGTATAACCTAGAAATCGATACACAGAGTTCTCATGCATACCAATACATCAAAGTGCACCAAGCTTGAACCATAAACCACACAAATACCATACATGTAAATCAAGTATTCATACAAGCAAGTTCATCCCAAGGTTCACCGGATAACCGGCGACCTTGGGAGTCTAGTTCAACATAAATAAGGAAGAAGTCTCAAAATATAATACAAGAATAATCAAAACCAAAGAAAACCCCCTTAATGTTGACTAGATGAAGATGGTGATGGGAACTCGCGGATCGATGCCGACGAACTCCTAGATGATCTCCCTTGCGTGTGATCTTCTTCTCCCTTTGATTTGCTCCTCAAAAGTGCCTCCTCCAGCCCCTTGAAGCCCTTCAAACCCTAGATGGTGGTGGAGGAGAATGGTGGCCAAAAGACAAGAGAAATGATGCCCTAAAAGTCCTTAAAAACCCATTCCAGCGAGCTATGCGGCCTCCCATGCGGCCCCGCATGCGGGGAGAGAAAGTCATCGAGAAATCCCGAAAGTCGCGTAAATGCTACAGTAAACTACTACAGTAAAACTGCTACAGTAAACTACTACAGCCCGTATGTGGCCTCAACAGCACCCGCATGGTAACCCGCATGAATATCCTGACCAAATTCTTCGAACTTTCGTGCTACAGCGATTGCTACAGTGACTGCTACAGCAAACTCCCACCTTGACAGACACCCTGGATTACCCTAGGATGACCATTCACCCCACGCACAATGAAGACGGCATTAAAGTGTTAAAGGCACCCTCAATACCAAGTTAAGAGTGCTTCGGTTCCTAAACATGACTCTAGCACTTAAGTGACGACGCAGTGAGCACCAGGGGATCAAGACATTTTATTACTCTCACATATGTACAAACACACTTTTTTTTTTTTTTTTTTTTTTTTTTTTGAGTCCGACTAACGTAAACTGCACAAAAATCTTTCAGACGGATGCACATGCTGGCCAGGCACAAGAGCCACCCATCCTATTTGATTACAGTCTACATAGACGCATTCGTGCTACACTAGCAGAGGAATACTGTCATAGACTCCTTCTTTTTTTTTTTTTTTTTTTTTTTTTTTTTTTTTACATACATATATGTACAGACTAACTCTCAAATCCCCTAGTTAAACCCACAATAATAGTTCACTTTAGGCTAAAGAAAACCATGAAGGAACACAAAAGCTCTTAAAAGAGTATTGAAAATAGAATTTAACAATCTAATGCCAAAATCATTATGATGGGTTGGTTGGAGTCTACAAGATAGAAGTGATCGTGAACAAGTATAAGGGTGCACTAAAGATGAAACAGAACTACATTCAAGCACAGGTAAAGTACAGCTCACAACTATCATTCTACCAAGCTAGGAAGTCCTTAACAATAAAATCATAGCTATCATAGGTAATTCAAGCATGCAATTGCAAAAAATTTTAAAAGTTCACGAAAATCCAACTCCACCCCCCACTTAAAGATGCACATTGCCCTCAATGTGCCTAAGCAATAAAATGCAACAAGATAGACAATAAAAAACATAGTAGGAGGGTTTCGTGAACTTCCCCGAGTCTCAAAGCATGAGTCTTGAAATCCATGAGATCGGGGTGACAACCAACGGTTCTTGTACAAAATGGAGGAAGAAAGTGTGCTTGATGCCCCTATTCCACCCTGCAAGGTAGAAAGAAACATCATCTCAAGGCATCCAATCTCACACACAAAAAGAAAACACAAAAAGGAAACAAGAACAAACAAAAACACAAACACAAACACTAACACAAGAAAAACAAAGGAACAAAACATCATCCAAGCAAGACCATGTGCAATCAATATCATGATGGTCAATTCTCTCTTATTGCAAGTGTTGCCAAGGGGTGACATAGATGATACAAGATCAGTCCAACATACAATAAAATCAAGGGCATCTCATGATGGAGTGTGAAAGAATTTAGGAAATGCTACAGTAACTCCTAAAAAAAATTTGCAAGAGCTTCCCTTGGACATGGAGCATAAAAATTTTTACAAAGCTTTCAAATTTCTCCAAAAACCCACAAAAACAACAAACAACCAATCTCCCACAACATTTGCATCCATTCAACTTGAAAAATAGGAGAAAGGAAGAAGATACATTCATGCTCAACAAATAGGGTTTAGAAAGGGGTACCTTGGAAAGTCGGTGAAGATGATGACAAAACTCCAAATAAATCATGCAAATTAAGTCCTTGGAAGTAGGAGATCCGTGTAGAGGAAGAAAAATGGAGAAAAATGGTGAAAGAATGAGGGAAAACGGATGAGAAATGAGAGAGATATGTGGAAAATGGTGAAGGGGTACATAACTTATCATTCAGCCCGAGTGTCCATGCAGCCCCATGTGCGGCCGCATGGTACCCCGCTTCAGGCTCGGGAAAATTCATGCGGTTCCTTGTGCGGCCGCATGACAGGCCGCACAAGGCTCGGGAAAAAACATGCGGCCTGCTATGCGGCCGCATAGCAGGCCGCACAACTCTCTGCATGCAAATATGGGTACCAAACACCCCAAAATCGCATAAAAACAATGCCGAAATCACCCACAACACCCAAACATGATGTTTGATGCATGAAGATGAATGATAACACAAAGAACTCACAAGAACAATGAACAAACACAAGTAAATAAATTATGAAAAACGACTAACTAACCACAATCACAAACTTAAAAACAAAGAACACTAAAGCAACCAAACACACCAAAAATACGAAAACACACATGCAATGAATTTTTATGCTTGGGTTGCCTCCCAAGAAGCGCTTGTTTAACATCATTAGCTCGATGTGTTTTACCTCAAGGGGGCTTGAAGACGGTGTGTTCCTCCCGGCTAGAAGTGGCATAAGAACTACCAAGAAAAGTGAAGCGTACCTTCCGGGATGGTGCCAAAGTTGAGACCAAGCATGAGTTACCTTTTGGCCTCCATGGAAAGAGCTTGGGCCGGGCATTACACAATTTAAACTTTGGCGGATCCTTGGATGGCTTGAACCTCCTCCTCGCCTCTACTTTGGTCCCGGCTGAATTTCCTTGGAGCATCCACAAAGCTTGTTTTGGCCTCCAAGAGAATAAGTAAGGTTGAAAAAAACTCAAGCTTGGCATGGGTGGGTCCTTGGGGGGTGTAAACCTCCTACCCACATCTCCTTCTTCAACCATTGTCAATCTTCCTTTAATTACCCACAAGAATCGTTTGGGCCTCCAAGGAAATAGTTTTGGTTGGGACGTGTCTAACCTCGGCATAGGTGGGTCATTGGATGGCTTCAACCTCCGACCCACAATTTCTTTTGTCCCAAATAATTCTTTCTTGTGCTTGGTTTTCTTGTTAGCTTTTATGCAAATGTCGTGCTCAAGTGTTATCAATGGTGCTCTTTTGACTCCTTCAACCTCCAATATACCAAAGTTCTCTTCCTTGTCATTATAGGTTGTAGTTGGGCCTTCCATTATTGGTTCACGAATTTGTTGTTCAACTCGGCTCTCTAGCTTGTGGAGAGATGCTTGCATAGCCGAAAGTGCGGCATGAACGACCTCAAATCTAGCTTCATATTCGGCAACAAGGACCGAGTGTTGTTCAGATTGGGCCCTAGCAAGATGTCCAACCTGGCTCTCAAGAGAATGAATAGAGGCTTGGACATTTCTCAATACGGTGCCAAATTCATCAAACCTTCTGTCTATCCTTTCAAACTTTGCCTCCGTGGTGATCATGAATCGCGCCAAGACCTCCTCAGTAGTATATCTCCTTTCTTGCGAAGCACCATGGTTAGGACTTGGAGGGCAATTTTGAGCTTGCATTTGTCAAGAATAGTGTACCTCGCACAAAAAAGAAAGAAAGCACAGAGTGAAACAAAGAAAAACTAAACAAACAAAATAGATAACAAAACAGTATGTACAACAAGAAAAAAACAAAGTGGCTAGAGAAATAGACTACAGGTTTTCCTAGTATTCCTTGTGAGTCCCCGGTAACGGCGCCAAAAACTTGATGACTTCAACCGCAAGCGCACGGGTCGCCAAGTAATACCCCTCACGCACGCGCGAGGGGGTCGTATTCCCAAGGGCCAAGGAACTACTATTACTTCCCTTTCATCTATTTCCTAAGCTAACAATTTTGTGATAAAAGAAAGATAAGAAGAATAACAAAGAGAAAACTATAAACAAGTGGACTAAGGCTCACCACAATAGCATTCTAAGGAAGCAAGTAACAATGAAAGTTCGAGGTCCCCGGGCGAGGATCCCCTCGGGACTACTAAAGCTAGAAGAATACTCGAATTACACAGGCAAAGGTGGTTAGGCCAAGAGACGTCCAAAGGTAGGTCACCCCGATGGTCACGGTGATAACCCCTAATCCGGTATAAGTATTGGAATACGGAATCACTTCCCCCGCCCAAATCCTCACACGATTGCAATGGGCCTAGGGAAATCCCTAATTAAGGTCAAACACACATCTAGGCTCAACCCTAATGGTTGGAGGGGTACAAATACCCGATGGTCACGGCGTATTCGTACATGTATCCCTTCCAAACTTGGTGTGTCTAATACTAAGGCGATGGTCACGCAACCTAGTATAACCTAGAAATCGATACACAGAGTTCTCATGCATACCAATACATCAAAGTGCACCAAGCTTGAACCATAAACCACACAAATACCATACATGTAAATCAAGTATTCATACAAGCAAGTTCATCCCAAGGTTCACCGGATAACCGGCGACCTTGGGAGTCTAGTTCAACATAAATAAGGAAGAAGTCTCAAAATATAATACAAGAATAATCAAAACCAAAGAAAACCCCCTTAATGTTGACTAGATGAAGATGGTGATGGGAACTCGCGGATCGATGCCGACGAACAACTAGATGATCTCCCTTGCGTGTGATCTTCTTCTCCCTTTGATTTGCTCCTCAAAAGTGCCTCCTCCAGCCCCTTGAAGCCATTCAAACCCTAGATGGTGGTGGAGGAGAATGGTGGCCAAAAGACAAGAGAAATGATGCCCTAAAAGTCCTTAAAAACCCATTCCAGCGAGCTATGCGGCCTCCCATGCGGCCCCGCATGCGGGGAGAGAAAGTCATCGAGAAATCCCGAAAGTCGCGTAAATGCTACAGTAAAATACTACAGTAAAACTGCTACAGCCCCGTATGCGGCCTCAACAGCACCCGCATGGTAACCCGCATGAATCTCCTGACCAAATTCTTCAAACTTTCGTGCTACAGTGACTGCTACAGTGCCCCCGGGCTCAGGAACAGTGTTTTCGATACCGATTTCTTCTAAAATTCTGTCAACGAGCTCAAAGGGGTCTCATTGGTACCTGTAACATGAAAGAAACAAATTCAGACCAAAAACGGGCGTCAACTCATAACAAAATACACAATACATACGCCCGAATATATATAAAATACGTACATTTAGACGTTTATCAAAGTCCCAGGGAAGTTCATCTCCTAGCACTTAGCTCTATTTTGACTACTAAGAATTCATGGAACACGGAGGTAGGGAGAATCACACCAGAGGGGGAAGGGGATGTTTCGCTATCTCACGACTCACCCTCTTGACCCTTTCCAATCTTAAGTAGTCTAACCCTATAGAAGTTGTCACAACTCCAAAGGATAACCTAGATTGTTCTCAACCATAGTGTCACGGCAAAGGAAAAACAATACAAGATGCAATTAAGATTGAAACTTAATTTTATTCATCAATAAAGAGAAGCATAATAACAACGTCATAGAAATATAACCATCTAGGGTTTACAAGTCCGAATACCCACAAGGGGTTTAGCTCCTCATGGAGCTATACAAATCCGTCAAACTATAAAAATAAACATAAATTGAAACAACTTTAACAGGGGCCCGAAAGTGCACGGGTTGTCGAAGTAATAATATTACCCTAGTGAGTGGGTAGTCGTATCCACAGGGAATAGGGATTTAAAACACGAGATTTCACTTTTAGGTAAGCGGTGTACGGTGAGCGTAAAGAGAATCAATGAGTAAGTATGAAAGTGATTAAAAAGAGATAAGAATTGAACAAGAAGTGTGGTAGATGAGAGAGTCCAAGAAAGAGCAAATAGAGTAGGACAATCAAATAATAAAGTTAGGTACCCGGACAAGCTACCCTTAGGACCTATGCTTCTAGTGCAAGACTATGCTATTATACTTTCCTATTGATGTTAATTGAGTCGAGGATATACTTAAACACACGGTCCCAAACCTAAGGTCAACCGTGACTAACCCCAACACTATGCCCCGACATTAGGTTTTCACTATGACTCTTGACTCTCGTTGACCTGTCAACTAAGCCCTAGAGGAGTACGTCTTCCTAAGCCTCACACTACGTGGGATTGCTTTACGTTCTAGGGATTCCTAGTGATAAAACAAGTTCCTATGTATAGTTCTAACCTTTTGGTCGAGGTGGAAGAACCCTAGTCTAAATTAAGCCCCAGCACTAGGATTCACTTCAACCCTTCACTCTGTTGCTCGCGCAACTAAGCCCCAGGGGAGTTTCTCTCCTAGCACTTCACTCTATCTGGACCGCTAAGAAATCGTGGAACATGAAGGTAGGAAGAATCACACCGGAGGGGAAAGGGGACGTTCTGCTACCTCAAGACTCACCCTCTCAACCCTCTTCAATCCTAAGTAGTCTAATCCTATAGGAGTTGTTACACCTCCAAAGGTTAACCTATATTGTTAAACAATTACAAGAAACAATTATGATTGAAACTCTAATTTATTCATCAATAATGGAAAAGCATAATAGCAATGTCAAAGAAACATAATAATCCTAGGGTTTACAAGTCCGAATACCCACGAGGGTTTAGCTCCTCATGGTGCTATACAAATTCATCAAAATAAGAAAAGAAATACAGATTGAATGCATAGATGAAAACACCCTTGTGTGTGACGTGGCCGTGGTCTTGTGCGGCCGCCGGACGTTGATGTCTACGCCGATGATGCTCTCCAAACCTCCACGAAGTCCTCTCCAAAACCCTAGGCGCGCCTCTCTAGAAGTTAGGTCAGAAGAGAGCCAAAAAGATCCAAAAACAGTCTCCAAGACGGGCTTTTATAATGTTGAGTGGCGGTTTAAAATTGGACTTATCAGGATTTCACACGACTGTGTGGAATTTCCACACGCCCGTGTGAAATTGCTGAATTACTGATTTTCGGCAGACAGGGAACAGTAACTTGCTACAGTCTTTCACTGCAATACTAGCTACAGTGCTGTTACAGTACGTGCCGAAACACTCCCAAATTCATCGTTCTTCATCGAGGTCGTTGAATTGGGAACACAATCAATGGTAGACCGTGCCGATTGCTTCAAGTTTCCTTATTGGCGAAGTTCTCCTTGTTAACATGAGCTAGACTTATTGGAAATGTGACTGCCTTTGTGCCCCTCCAAAAGAGATTGGCACACACTCACAAGTATATGCTCATGCCTTGTTCCTTGTTTAATCCAAAAACTCCCCAACAACGGCGAACACGATCTAACTTCGTTCCTTTTCTTCAATTTATCTTCACAATCCTACAATGCGCAGAAGTAAACAAATGCACACTTTTTAGTGATAAAATATAATTAAATCAATGCTCATTGCAAGATAATAACACTTCGCATTACGACAAAACGAGCACTTATCATCGGCTATCTCATAAAAATAGCATTCAAGAGTATGTGCAGGAGTTCTCCGAGGTACACTTCAAAATCACCGACTACCCCGATAAGGAAGCTCTCTTTACCTTCATGGATGGACTCCAACATTGCGCTAAATTGGAGATCCAAAGGAGGGGTGCTCAAGACCTCGCCACCACCATTTCCATTGCCAAATCTCTTATTGAGTTTAAAAAGTCGGAGAAAACGAAGTCCTTCAATGACAAGGGGTTTTGAGGCAAGAATGTTGGTAAGAGCAAGAAGGAAAATTTTTTGAAGTTTTCTAAACCTAAGGAGAAACGCAACACGCCGGAAAGCAAGGAGCATCCTTGATAAATGATTGTGTTATGCCAACCCACAAGCGCACGGGTTGTCAAGTAATACCTCTCATATTCCTTGGGGCCCAAGAAGCTACCCTTACTTCCTTTTTGTAATGTTGTTTAACTGACAAGACTCAATTGATTGAATTAAATATAAAGAAGCTAAACAAGTAATTAATGAATGCAAGTTGATGAAGGCTAGATACGGGGAAAATCAGGGCTAGGAGTGGTCACGGATGAGGGTCCCCTCAGGGCTACTAAAGTGAGCTGGATACTTGAACTAATGTGCAAGTGGATAGATTGGACCGAGAAAACACTAGATTAGGCCAACTGGATGGTCACAGCAATTGAACCCTAATCCAGTACGGGTATTGAATATGGTATTTCTACCATCCAAGGTCCCCCTATGATTGCTATGGGTAAAGTGATTTTCTCAAACTAGGGTTGAAATACAAATGAGTACTTAATCCTAAGACTGGAGGGGTACAAATACCCGATGGTCACGGCGTATTTATACGTGTTTCCCTTCCAAGTTTGGTGAGTCTAACACTAGGGCAATGATCATGCAACCTAGCATTTTCTAAGTCATTTGACACATAGAGTTCTCATATATTTCAAGCATGTAAAAACACCAAACAATGGATCACAAACAAGCCACAAGCATTAATTAGAACAAAACCATCCAAAACATCTCAAGTTCACCCCAAGGTTCACCTACATCTGGTGACCTTGGGGTTTAGTTGTTCATGTCCAAGAAATACAACAAGAGATATATAGAAACAACCAAGAAAGGCATGAGAAGAACTCCGTCAAAGATAAAGGCCAGAGAAGTTCCAAGAACTCCACTCGTAGGTGTGGCTTCCCTTGTCTTCAGCCTTCCAATCTAAAGCCCTAGCCTGAAGATCCTTCCTAAGAACTTGCTCTCTTTTCCAAATCCTCCACAAAATCGACCTCAAAGTGCTTCTTCTCCTTCAGATGCGGAAATGGTGATTGAAGCAACAAGAAGAAGGCCAAAAAGTTGTAAAATTGGTACAATACTGCTACAACAAAACTGCCACAATACTGTCTACCTCTGAATCTCTTGCGGATGTCATCACGGCCTTAATCTTGCCGGTGAGGGTTTCCAGCCTTAGAATTTTCTTTAAGTCTTCGCGTTTCGGGCTGCTACAGCATCGCTACAGTGCCGTTGCTCAATTTTGTCACAATTTAGACCTAAAAGGGCATCTTTTGAACCTTAAACATGAAATAAACCAATTTAGACCTAAAATGGCATCAATTCATTATTAAAATAAAAAAAGGCATGCGCAAGTATACATATAAAATATATACATTTAGACATTTATCAAACATCCCCACACCTAAGCATTTGCTTATCCCCAAGCAAACAAACATGAAGAACAGGGGAAAGAAGATAAATGACTAAATGCACGACCTCAAGCTCAAAAGTAAAGAACTCCACAGGCACACTGGACAGAAATTAAGAAGTGAGCTGTTAAATGAATAGTCAAGTAATACTAGCTCTGTTTCTCCTAGAGTGCCCCCGTGAGTGTGTGCTATCTCCCATCTTGACCTCCACATCATGGATTACTCCAGGATGACCATTTACCCCACGCACAATGAAAATGGTATTAAAGTGTTAATGACACCCTCAATACCCAGTTAAAAGTCCTTTGGTTCCTAGATGAACTCCAGCTCCTAAATGACCATGCAACAAGTTTGAAGGGACAGAGATATTGAATCACTCACACATATGTACAGAATTTTCTTTTTTTTTTCTGAGTCCCCGACTAACATAGACTGCACAAAAATCTTTCAGACTGATGCACATGCTGGCCAGGCACAAGAGCCACCCATCCTACTTGATTACAGTCTACATAGACGCATTCATGCTATACTAGCAAAGGAATACTGTCATAGACTCTTTTTTTTAGGTACTATACACAGTATACCTCAAGCCCCCCGGTATACAACATGCTCTAATAGTTCACTTTAAGCTGCCGAGAACAAAACAGGAACTCAAAAGCTCCAAACAGGGTATTGAAGATAGAATTTAACAATTTAATACGAAAATCATTATGATGGGTTGGTAGGAATATACAAGGTGAAAGAGCATGTCAACAGATATAAGGGTGCACTAGAGGTGAAATAGAACTACATTCAAGCGCAAATCAAGTACAGCTCACAACTATCATTCTGTCAAGCCAGGAAGTTCTAAACAAGTAAGTCATAGCTATCGTAGGTAATCAGAACATGCAATGATATAAGTTACTCCAAAAATCCATCCCCACACCTAAAGTTGTACATTGTCCCCAATGTACATAAGTCAGCAGAACAGGGTGGGACAAACATGTTAAGTACAAAAAAAAAAGGAGTAAAGAAACTTCCCCAGTCTGTTGATGAAGTATGTGACATGATCCTCTAGATTTGGGGACAAATAGCGCAACGAGGGTTTGGATTGTGAAAACTTTGTAACAATTATCCTGAAAGCACAAGAAGCACAGATCACAACACAGGAAATCAAAATATCAGAAGAGACCAAGTAAACAAAAATTCCAAAACAAAGAGAAAACGTTTAGCAGGGGCGAAGCCCTGACTAACTCATAAGTATACAGCACAACATAAAATAGGAAGTGCAACCAAAATACAAAAAACAGCAGGGAAATTAAATAACAAGCATGCTGTGTGAGTCTAGGGGCCAGATGGAAATGATGGTGCTGCGCAGGTGGTAGCCGCTGAGGTGGTGCCTACAGATGATGAAGAACTGGGCAAGAACGCTAAAATATCGGCGGTTCTAGTCTCAATATGGCTCAATGAGGTGGCCAGGTCTCTCTGTCCCCTTTTCCAGTATCTGCAACTGCGCGTAGAACTTATAACGAAATACCTCAAATCTCTCCTCAAGTGGAGGTCTACGCTCCCTAGGTTCAGTTTCATGGTCTGGCTCTGACTCAGACTAAGAATCAGACTTTGTGCCATAAGATGGGCCGGGGTCACTCTGGCATTGCACAATTCTGTGGGTGCTACCCCGCCTCTCAACTATACCAATATAAACCACGGTCTGCATTCCGAGTGGAGCAACTACACCAACAACTGTCATGCCTTGGGTTCTATCGATGAGCTCCATACTTTTGATCATGTGAGTAATGTAAGGTCCGGTGTAGATGGCTCCAAGGCGAACAAATTTTCCCTGATGAGCAAAGACTTTGGCAACCAAGTGGCCCATATGGAGGGGGTACAACTATATGATACTGTACAACATGAGTAGGTCCGTGCGTGATACCACCCCAGTGGAATCTAGTCGACCCCCTATGCCATGTGTCAGTAAGGCATGGATGTAGCTGTGGGCAAGGTCCTTCAACTAGGATGCCTTCTTGGTTCATGATCTAGTGGCAATGGTGTTCCAGTAAGCGGCACCAGTCACTGGATACGGGAAATCCTTGCCAAAATCATTGAATTCTGGCTTTTGTGTCTAGGCATCAGTGTAGAATCCCATATACACCCCTAACTGATCTTGAGTGTACCTGTGGCTTTTTCCAAAAGCACGGAATGAGATGTAGCTAGGTTGACGAGTGAAAGGACAATAATTAGTGACCTCAACTGTGCTTAACACTTCAAGGGTGAGTTCCTTGTATGTGGGTTCTTCAATAGAAAACAACATGTCCCACCCACTGTGAGATATGAGTTCCAGGACCATTTCATCCAAACCCAGGGTCTTCAATACATCCCAATCAATTCTTTTAATAGTGCCGAAACTCTTGCGTGAGAGGAGCGTGAAGCGGTTCTTGTGATCCTCCTTTTTAAGTTTAGCTTGGTCTGGAGACGGAGGAGGTTCACTCTGGTCTCTCTTCTAGGAAACTTTCTTCGCACTCATCCTACAAGGTCAATAAAACCACAATTAAACAAGTTACAAGCAAAACAAACTTGAAAAAATGAAAGATTGAAGAAAATTGTCCAGTGCTACAGTAATTCCGAAAAAAAATTTCAAGAGTCTTTCTTGAAAACATGATGATCTATAAATACAAGAATGCCAAGACATCATCACAAGATTATAGCACCCAAGGAGAAGAGAATCCATGTAAAAATCACCCCAAAAATCTATGAAAACCCTAAGCTGACTAGAAGAGATGTTCACCTTAAACCTAGGGTTTATGGAGTAATTCTTAGGTTGAATCCCGCCAAATGAATGATTAATCTTCAAAACTTTGGCACAAAATGTTTTTAGAGAAGGAGGAGAGGATTCTAGTGCAAGAAAAATAGAGAGAAATGAAGTAGAATGGAAGGAGATATGAGGGAAAGAAGTGTGGAAGAGGGTGAATAGGAGAGAAGGTCCAAAAGGGGCCTTTATTGCCCTAACCCGCAAGGCATCACGAGTGAGCTCACGGCCATGAGCTCACCCATGAGCTTGCCCTAGATGGCTCACGGCCATGAGCCAGGCTGTGAGAGAAGCCTGGATGACTCATGGGCAAGCTCACGGCGGTGAGCTTGCCCGTGAGGGAGTTCTGGATCGCTCAAAGGCTTCCTCACAGGCCATAAACGGCTCCCAACTTAATTTAGCATTGAAACACACTCCTCTAAACCATAAAAACACTCAAAATAAAGCCGAATAAAGCATGGAAATGCTCAAAACATGAATCTCTTGATATCTAATCATAAAATACCTCACAACAACACACAAGCATGCATGAATGATTAACTAAAAACGACGATAAAATTGACTACGACCTGAAGGAACCCTAGAACACTAACATGCTAAAACACTCCAAGGATATGGAAAAAACTAAGATATGCATTCAAACCATAAGAACATGGAATTGCATTGAATTTAAAACTTGGGTTGCCTCCCAAGAAGCGCTTGTTTAACGTCGTTAGCTTGACGTGTTTTACCTCAAAGCTCATGATGGGACAAAGGGAGGGAAGTTACCTCCATCCTTTGATGATGAATTGTTACCCGAAAAGATCATTGAGAGGCATGAAAAAATCTTGAATTTTCCTCGATTCTGAAAGAGTATGCTATCGACTACCTCGGGTATTGTTGTTGCAACCTTCACAACTTTCTTTTGCTTTTCCTTCATTTTTCTCCACACCTTCTTCAAAATTTTCTTCTCCTTGCCATGTGGTGGAGAATCAACCATCACTTGTGCAACTTGTTGCATTGGTGAAGGACGGGCTTCTTTTTCTTCAATTTTTTTCATCCCCTAACTCTTCTAAAATTTCATCTAGCGGGTTCAGAGCTAGAACTTCCTCCACACAATCAGAAATAATTACATCAGTTTTATCCATGAAATATAAACTATCATCGTGATCGAGTGTGTGCCTCATTGCTTCGGGGATTGTGATGATCACTTGTTCATCCCTCACTCTTAAAGTCATCTTACAGCCCTTAACATCAATTAAAGCACCGGAAGTGTTAAGGAAAGGGCGTCCAAGAATTATAGGGACCTCCACATCATCGTCCACATCTAATATAACAAAATCCATCAGAATGATAAGTTTATCAACCCTCACAAGAACATCTTCGACTACACCTCGTGGTCTTCGTACTGAACGGTCGGCTAGTTGTAGGGTCATACGTGTGGGTCTCAAATCTTCCAACCCTAATTTCATAAATAACTTATACGGCATTACATTTATGCTTGCCCCCGAGTTGGCCAAAGCATTCTCTTGCATTCCTTCACCAAGCACACATAGGATAATGAAACTACCGAGATTAGTGAGTTTTCTTGGCAGTTTCTTCTGAATCAAAGCATAGCAGTTCCTGAACAATGTCACATAATCGAGTTCTTCCAATTTTCTTTTGTTTGTGATGAGGTCCTTCATGAATTTGGCATAGTTGGACATTTGTGATAGGGCCTCAACCAAGGGAATGTTGATGTGGAGTTGCTTGAATATGTTTAAGAATTTTTTAAACTGGGCATCCTCCGTATCTTGTTTTAGTCTTGACGGGTATGGTACCACAGGTTTGTATACAGTTTACCTTGCAGTTTGGGATTTCAGTATATCTTCCTTTTCCTTATTCTCAGTCATCCCACTAATATTATTGCTCAAATTAGGGTCTTCCTGAACGGCTACCCTATCATTGGAAGCACTTGGGCTACAGTCAGCCCTTGCCTCCAACTGCTTCCCGCTTCTCAATGTAATAGCTTTTAAATGCTCCCTCGGGTTGCTTTCGGTATTACGCTGCAAATTGCCGGAAGGCCAATCAGATTGGGCACTGGCAAGCTGTCCAACCTGGTTCTCAAGTGACTGAATGGAGGCTTGTACATTCCTTAGTATGGTGACAAACTCATCAAACCTCTTGTCGACGTTCTGAAACCTTGCTTCGGTATTGATAATGAATTTGGCCAATACGTCCTCGGTGGTGTACTTCCTTTCTTGCGATGGAGATGCATGGTACTGACTCCCTTGAGGTGGTGGGGGTCTCTGCTGTGCTTGACCTTGGCCCCAAGACATGTTTGGGTGGCTCCTCTACCCCGAGTTATAAGTATTGCCAAATTGGTTGCCTGGTCCTCTTGGTCCGCCGTTAACGTAATCCACATTCTATACAGGTGTTGATGGGGTAATAAATATATGGCATTGTAAAGTTGTATGCCCCTCACCATAAGTATCACACGACATCATTGCCTTAGGGGTGGAACTCGATCCCAGCATCAGCTGATCAACCTTTTGTGCCAATGAATTGACCAAAGCATTGTTGTTTGAGAGATTCTTTATCAAGGCCTCAACTGTAGTAGTCAATGTTGTATTTTCATTCACCTCATACAGGCCTGCAGCCTTTGGTGATTTCTGTCGAGTACTCTAGTGACACTTATTGCTGGCCATATTCTCAATAAGAGCTTCAGCTTCCTCAAGCAGTTTGTTACTTAGAGATCCACCTGCTGCCGCATCAATCAGTTATCTCATTGCATAATTTTGCTCATTACAAAACATTTGTTCTCTTATCCAACAAGGGAATCCATGGTGAGGACACCTGGGCAACAAATCCTTAAACCGCTCATGGGCCTCAAAAAGTGTTTCTGAATCCCCCTGCCTAAAGGATGATATTTCTTCCCTCAGTCTCACAGCCTTGCTTGGTGGAAAATATCTGGCAAGGAATTTCTCCACCATATCCTTGCATGTGGTGATGAATCTGGGAGCTAAGGACGTGAGCCACCTGTATGCTGCTTCCCTTCGATTGAAAGGAAACAGTCTCAGTCATATAGCATCAACTGATACCTAATTGATCGTGAAAGTTGAACAAATTTGAAGGAAGCGAGAAAGGTGGGCATGTGGGTCTTCATCAGCTAACCCATCAAACTGAACTGAGTTCTGTATCATTCCAATTGTGCTCGCCTTGATCTTGAAATTATTAGCCGGCACAGCAAGTGCTTGCACAGTAAATTCATCACTAATGAATTGTAGCCTTCCATAATCCGACAAAGTCCTCCTAGGTTTGGCCATGAATGAAGGTTCACTAGTTTCCACTCTAACCTCTTGTTATATTGAACTCTCAGCCACTTCTCTCAACCGTAGGTGTAACGTTCTTTTAATTTCGTTGTCGGGTTCAACCAAGTTAACTTGACTCGCTCTTGTCATAAGATGGGTACCTCGCAAAAATTGGAGTCAAGAATTAGAAACTAAAGAGAAACAAGAAAATAAAATGCAAAAAAAGAAATGATGCAATATATACAAAAATGGTAAATATGAAATAGGATGATGGTCAAATCAACATGCGCTAAGTTTTCCGAGTATTTCTCGTGGGTCCGCGGTAATTGCGCCAAAAACTTGATTATGCTGTGCCAACCCGCAAGCGCACGGGTCATCAAGTAATACCTCTCGTGCGAGTAAGAGAGGGTCGTATTCCTTGGGGCCCGAGAATCTACCATTACTTCCTTTTTACAATGTTTTTTAACCGACAAGACTCAAGTAATTGAATAAATATTGACACGACCCCTAGCGTGTATCCCGCAAGTGCACGGGTTTGTCAAAGTAATAAAATTTACCCCGGTGAGTGGGTAGTTGAATCCACAAAGAATAGGAAGCTAGAATACGAGATTTCACTATTTATGCTATGTGGAGTATGGAAAAGTAACAATAGAATCAATGAGTGACTTATGGAAGCAATTATAATAAAAGACAAGAATTTGAATAGAAAGATAGAAGATGAGAAAGTGCAAGTAAAAGAGAATAGAGAGGATCTAGCAATGGATGAAGTTGGGTATCCGGACAAGCTACCTCTAGGATCTATGCTTCTAGTGCAAGACTATGCTATTATACTTTCCTATTGATGTTAATTGAGTCGCGGAAATCCTTAGACTCATTGTCCCAAACCTAAGGACAACCGTGACTAACCACATCATTATGCCCGGGTATTAGGATTCACATCGACCTTTCACTCTATCGCTTGCACGACTAAGCCCCAGGGGAGTATATCTACCTAAACATCACACTATGTGGGATTGTATTAAGTTCTAGGGATTAAGCCCCAGGGATTCCTAGTGGTAAAACCTGTTCCTATGTGTAGTTTTAACCCTTTGGTCCAGGTGGAAGAACCCTAGTCTCGATTAAGCCCCAGTGCGTAGGATTCACTTCAACCCTTCACTCTGCTACTCGCGTAACTAAGGCCCAGGGGAGTTTATCTACCTCGCACTTCACTCTATCCCGACCGCTAAGAAATTAAGGAAACGGAGGTAGGGAGAAACCACATCGGAGGGGAAAGGGGACGCTCCGCTACCCCACGACTCACCCTTTCAACCCTCTTCAATCTTAAAGAGTCTAATCCTATAGGAGTTGTCACACCTCCAAAGGACAACCTAAATTGTTCTTGATAAGTGCTTGTGTTATAGTACCGCGAAGCGTTATTATCTTACATTGAGCATATCTTTTATCAGTTTTTATCACTAAATGGTGTATATTTGTGTACTTTTATGCATTGAAGGTTTGGGGAGCTAAATTGGAGAAGAAGAATGAAATTAGGTCGTGTTCGCCGATGTTGGGAAGTTTTCGGACCAAGTACGGAACAAGGCACAAGCTTGGACTTGTGAGTGTGTGCCAACCTCCTTTGGAGGGGCACAAAGGCAGTCACATTCACAACAAGTCTAACTCGTGTAGCTTAGAAGAACTTCACAAAGAAGGAGACTTGAAGTAATCGACACGACTTACCATTGTTTGTGTGCCCAACTAATGGCCTCAATGAAGAACAACGGATTCGGGAGCATTTCGGCAAGTACTGCAGCAGCACTGTAGCTTGTTACTGCAGCAAAACACTGTAGCAAGATACTGTTCAATTTCTGCGGAAAATCTGGGTTTCAGAGAATTCACACGAGCGTGTGGAAATTCCACACAGCTGTGTGAATCAATTTTTCAGCCAGACAGAAACTTCACACGGGCGTGTGGAAATTCCACACGGCCGTGTGAATCGATTTTTCAGCCAGACAGAAACTTCACACGGGCGTGTGGAAATTCCACACGGCCGTGTGAAGCCCCTGATAAGTCCGATTTTAAAGCCGCGATTCAACGATATAAAAGGGGATTTTGGAGACCTTTTGAGATATCTTTTGACCTACCTTTCTCTTCAACTTGGGGAGTGCGGCTAGGGTTTTGGAGAGGATTTTGTGGAGGTTTAGCGCGTGTTATCGGCATCATCACAGACGTTCGACGGCCGCACAAGACCACGGCCACACCGTATACAAGGGGGTTTTCATCAATGTCTTTGATTTGTACTTTCTTTTCTATTTTGATGAACATGTATAGCTCCATGAGGAGCTAAACCCCTTGAGGGTATTCGGACTTGTAAACTCTAGGGTTTTTTATGTTTCTTTGACAGTGTTATTATGCTTTATATTATTGATGAATAAAAATTGAGTTTCAATCTTAATTTCATCTTGCTAATGTTTTCTCTTAGGTTTGACACTAGGATTGAGAACAATTTAGGTTACTCTTTGGAGGTGTGACAACTCCTTTAGGGTTAGACTACTTAAGATTGAAGAGGGTTGAGAGGGAGAGTTGTGAGGTAGCGATGTACCCCTTTCCCTTCCGACGTGGTTTCTCCCTACCTCCGTTTCCTTAATTTTCATAGCGGTCGAAATAGAGTGAAGTGCTAGGCAGATAAACTCCCCTGTGGCTTAGTTACGCAAGTAACAGAGTGAAGGGTTGAAGTGAATCCTACGCGCTAGGGCTCAATCTAGACTAGGGTTCTTCCACCTGGACCAAAAGGTTAGAACTACACATAGGAACATGTTTTACCACTAGGAATCCCTAGAGCTTAAAGCAATCCCACGTAGTGTGAGATTTAGGGAGATATACTCCCCTGGGGCTTAGTCGTGCGAGCGACAGAGTGAAGGGTGATGTGAATCCTAATACCGGGGCATTGTGTTGGGGTTAGTCACGGTTGTCCTTAGATTTGGGACCGTGAGTTTTAGGATATCCTCGAGTTAATTAGCATCAATAGGAAAGTATAATACCATAGTCTTGCACTAGAAGCATAGATCCTAGAGGTAGCTTGTCCGGATACCCTATTTCATTCATTGCTAGTCCTCTCTATTCTCTTTTACTTGCACTTCCTGATCTTCCATCTTTCTAATTAATTTCTTGTCTTTCATTATGTTTGATTCTACATTCACTCATTGATCCTATTATTGCTTTTCCATACGCCGCATAGCTTTATTAGTGAAATCTCATATTCTAAATCCCTATTCCCTGTGGATTCAACTACCCTCTCACCAGGGTAACTTTATTACTTCTACAAACCCGTGCACTTGCGGGATACACGCAAGGGGTCGTGTCAGTTGTCAACCCTAGTGTCACATCTAAGGGAAAACAATATCAAGATGAAATCAAGATTGAAACTCAATTTTTATTCCGCAATAATGGAAAAGCATAATAACAATGTCAAAGAAGCATAATAACCCTAGAGTTTACAAGTCCGAATACCCACAAGGGGTTTAGCTCCTCATGGAGCTATACATGTTCATCAAAGTATGAAAGAAAGCACAAAGTAAAGACATCGATGAAAACCTCCTTGCGTATGGTGTGGCCGTGGTCTTGTGCGGCCGCCGGACGTCTGTGACGATGCCGATGACGCGCTCTAAACCTCCACAAATTCTCTCCAAAACCCTAGCCGCACTCTCCAGAAGTTGGGGAGAAAGATAGGTCAAAAGATATTTTAAAAGTCTCCAAAATCGCTTTTTATATTGTTGAGTGCGGCTTTAAAAATCGGACTTGTTGGGACTTCACACGGCCGTGTGGAATTCCCCGCTTCCCCGCTTGCTTCTTGGCCCTAGAAGACATCTCCGCAAGGTTGCAAAAGAAAATAGTTAAAAATAGTTCAAGAACACAATCTGCAGAAATCGACACGGCCGTGTGTTAATTCCACACGCCCGTGTGTTGCTTCTGCCGGACAGAGCCTCACGGCCGTGGTTCTTAAAATTTCAATTTTACATGACAATTCACTCTAATTTCATTGTAAATATGTTTATATGCATTATAATCACTCGACATAAGTGAAACAATTGAAAAGAATGAATCGAATCATGTTTTGACGAAGAAAAAGGGGTTGGAGTCCTCACCGACGGTGTGGATGAAAAGAAAACTCCAATAAACTCCTTCAAAAAGCTCAAAGAAGATCCTGAAATCAACGGAGAGGGTCGGGGAGTGGTTTAGAGTGGAGAAATCAAAAGGTACGAGTGAATTCAAAAAGACAATGCACGGCTTATGAAGTTTTGGGAATTCACACGGCCGTGTGGAAATTCCACACGGCCGTGTGCCTCTAAAATTAGGGTTCACAGGGATCATCACACGCCCCTGTGTGCACTCTGTTCACACTCTGGACTACCCCACACGACCGTGTGAGTCACCCACACGGTCGTGTGCCTTCACAGGTGGCTCCACAGCGGCGGGTACACGGCCCTGTGGATGCACGGGAAAACAAAGAAGGTCCCTGAAAAATATCACACGGCCGTGTGGAAATTCCACACGGCCATGTGCCCAACCTGGCCAAGAACACAAGGCCGGCCACAGGGGCACCCACACGCCCCTGTGAATAAACCACACGGCCATGTGCCTTTGACAAGCTCACCCACAGGGGTGCACACATGCCCCTGTGTATTCTCGGGAAGAAGGGTTGTCTCTGCAGAGTTTCACATGGCCGTGTGCCTTACCACAGTGGCACTCACAGGGGCACACACACGCCCCTGTGGACTCTCTGGGAAAGAGTTTAAGTTCTGCGAGATTTCACACGGCCGTGTGGAAATTCCACACGGTCGTGTGCCCCTTCTGAGGTTGTTCACAGGGGCATGGACACGCCCCTGTGCCCTCTCTGGCTGAGCCCTAAGTGGTGACACACGGCCGTGTGGAATTTCCACACGTCCGTGTGTTTTCTCTGGTTTACTTAGAAAAATTTACAAACTCTCACAAAAATTCAGAAACACAAATACGATGTTTGGAGCCCGTGAAAACCATCAAAACACGACCAGATACCATGGAAAATATGCTCAACCAACTCAAACTTCGTCAATAATCATCTAGGCACACGAAAACGTTAACAGTCCACAATAAAAATCGCAGCACATGCATTAAAACTTCAGGACAACAAAACTAAGACTCTTATTCAACCTAAACTAAGCTAAGTCCTAGAAAAACTGTAAAACCTTGGGTTGCCTCCCAAGAAGGGCTTGTTTAACATCACTTAGCTTGACGTACCTGATCTTACCTTACGGAGGTTCATGAATAGAAGTTGCCCTCTTCCCTACAACCTGAAAACATGCATTACATAATCTTTGTAGAGTAGAGGGAGAGTTGTCGAATTTGTTACCACAGAAGGATGAAACACGCTTACTCCATGAATGCTCATCCCCCTTCTTGTTAGGGTTCTTCTTGTGGCGTCTTTTCGACCTCTTCATCCTCTGAAGCATCTTCTTCATACGCTCCCTCTCTATCTTGATGTCTGTCTTGACTGGACCAAGCGAAAGTACCTCTTCTTCTTCGATCTCCACGTCTCGGTCCGACCATCCTTCATATGGATCTGGGTTTAACATTTCCTGCACATATTCATCAATACACTCATCAGTAGCATCAAGATAATAAAGAGTGTCGTCAAAATCGAGAGAATGTCTCATGGCTTCGGCGAGGCGATAGGTAAGCTTGTCATCTGTAACTCTAAGTGTGAGCTCTCCACCGTCTATGTCTATCAAAGCCTTGTAAGTGCGCAAAAACAATCTCCCAAGAATTAGTGGTACTTCGACATCCTTATCCACATCAAGCACAACAAAGTCCACCGGAAAGATGTACTTGTCTACTTTCACCAAGACATCTTCCACAATTTCCCTCGGATGTCTCACCGATCGATCCGCGAGTTGAAGTGTCATCCGAGTGGATCTAGGCTTGCCCAAGCCTAGCTTTTAGAAGAAGGTATTGGGCATGACATTGATGCTTGCCCCCGAATCGGGCAATGCCATCTCTTCACCCAAATTGCCGATGTTGCAAGGTATGATGAAACTCCCGGGATCTTTTCTCTTACTCGGCATGTTCTTTTGTAAGACGGCCGAGCAATTGGCATCAAGAACTACAGCTGCACTCTCCTCTAACTTCCTCTTATTGGTTAAGAGGTCCTTCAGGAACTTCGCGTACTTGGGCATTTGGGCTAATGCTTCTGCGAATGGTATGTTGATGTGCAGTTGTTTGAAGATACCCAGAAATTTCTTGTATTACTCATTGTCTTGGTCATTCTTCAACCTCGAAGGGTAGGGGATCCTTGGTTTGTAGGGTGGTGGTGCCACCTCTTTCTCTTTTGGTGCTTCTCCTCCTCCTTCTTCAACTTCGGGTGCTTCTTTTATCTTCTCTAGAGGGAGATTTCTCTCAACCTCTTTCCCACTCCTCAAGGTGATTGCCTTTAATTGCTCCCTTGGATTAGTTTCCGTATTGCTAGGCAAGCTACCTTGAGGCCTTTCCGCCGATGTCTTCGCAATTTGCCCCACTTGATTTTCCAAATTATGTAGGGAGGCGGTGTGATTGCGAAGAGTAGCCTCCACCGACTGAAATCTAGCATCCGATGAAGAAACAAACCGTGTGAGTGCTCTCTTAAGGTCGGTCATCTTTCTTTCTAACCCGGTCAGTCGGCTTTCTAAATTCGGAGCTTGTTGACTTTGAAATCCTAGTGGTGCACTATTTTTCTATTGTGACTGTCCTTGATTGTTCAAAGAGAAATTCGGATTATTCTTCCACCCCGGGTTATATGTTCCACTGTACGGGTTGCCTTGGCCTTGTCCTCTATAAGAATTTCCAACAAAATCAGCCTGCTCCACCACACTAGTGCCTCCAATAGCAATAGGACAATCACTCGAAGCATGTCCTCCCCCACAACCGTAACAAGTAGTGATGGCCGCAACTCTTGGTGAAGCTAGTGCATCTAGCTTCTTACTCAAAGATTCCACTTGTGCCGCAAAAGATGTAACCGCATCAACCTCATGAATTCCGGCAACCTTCTTTCTGTCCCTTGAGTTCCATTGATAGCTATTCATAGCCATCTCCTCTACAAGGTGCCGGGCTTTACCGGGAGTCTTACTTCCTAGAGTTCCTCCAGCTGGCGCATGATGAGTGTCTGCAAGTGCACGGGTCACCAAGTAATACCCCTCGCGCAAGCACGAGGCGGTCGTATTCCCAAGGGCCAAGGAACTACTATTACTTCCCCTTCATCTATTTCCTAACTTAGCAATTATATGATAAAAGTAAGATAAGAAGAATAACAAAGAGAAAACTATAAACACATGGACTAAGCCTCACCACATAAGCATACTAAGGAAGCAAGTAGGAATGAAAGTTCGAGGTCCCCGGGCGAGGATCCCCTCGGGACTACTAAAGCTAGAAGGATACTCGAATAACATAGGCAAAGGTGGTTAGGCCAAGAGATGTCCAAAGGTAGGTCACCCCGATGGTCACGGTGATAACCCCTAATCCGGTACGAGTATTGGAATATGGAATCACTTCCGTCCAAATCCTCACATGATTGCAATGCACCTAGGGAAATCCCTAATTAAGGTCAAACACAACGTCTAGGTTCAACCCTAATGGTTTGAGGGGTACGAAATACCCGATGGTCACGGCGTATTCATACATGTATCCCTTCTAAGCCAAGCATGTCTAGTACAAGGGTGATGGTCACGCAACCAAGTACAACTTAGAATTCAAACCATAGAGTTCTCATGCAATTTGATACAATAAAGAACACAAAGCTTAGACCACAACCAAACAAAATACCAAAAATATACTCAAAGTATCCATACAAGCAAGTTCATCCCAAGGTTCACCGGATGCCCGGTGACCTTGGGAGTCTAGTTCAACATCAATGAAGGAGAAAGTGTAAAGAACAAGAGATACAAGCTAAAGCACATAACAAACTCCCCTAAGATGAAGACTAGAGGTGGTGATGAGAACTTGATGGATCCACGCAAACAAGCTGATAAACGCCTAAACATACGTATTTTCCATGTATTCGGGTGTATGTATTACGTATTTTTCTATGAGTTGGCACCCGTTTTTTGTCTGAATTGGTTTCTTTCGTGTTACAGGTACTGATGTGACCCCTTTGAGCTCATTGATAGAATTTGAGAAGAAATCGGCAACGAAAACACTATTTCATAGGGGGGTACTGTAGCGACCACTGTAGCAGATCCTGTAGCACGAATCCTTTGGTGAAAATGGCTATGTCTGGAGGTTCATGCGGGCTGTCATGCGGGCACTGCAGAGGCCGCATACGGTACTGTAGCAGCTCTACTGTAGCAGCTCTACTGTAGCAGCTCTACTGTAGTGGCACTGTAGCAACTTACGCGATTTCGGGATTTTCTCGGGAATTTTCTCTCCCCGCATGCGGGGCCGCATAGGGGGCCGCATAACCCACTGGAAAAAGTTTCTTTTAAGGGTTTTTGAGTTCATTGGGAGAAAAGAGAGCCCTAGGTCTTGAGCCAACTTGCCACCATCTTCAAATCGGAGCTAGGAGCTGCCGTCGGAGGCCATTTCCGGGGAGAGAACGACGAGGAGAGCGACATACGACGAGATCCACCCTCTTGATCCTTAGTTTGGAGGAGAATTGACAAGGGAAGCCACCCCTTTGGTGGCGTCTTTGGAACGTCATTCGGCTTCTATCTTTTGAGGGGGTGTTCTCATCTATGTATTTGGTTGTTTTGATGTGTTTTCTTGTGTATTTTGTATTCATGGGCAACTAAACCCCAAGGTCACCGGATGTAGGTGAACCTTGGGGGTGAATTTGTGTAGGATGCTTGCTTGACTTGATTTATGCATTTGAGACTTGTTTGTGAACCTTGTTTGGTGTATTTGATTGCTTGGTATGCATGAGAACTCTGTGTATCATTGTTTAGATAATGCTAGGAAGCATGACCATTGCCCTAGTATTAGGGTCACCAAGCTTGGTAGGGATACATGTATGAATACGCCGTGACCATCGGGTATTTGTACCCCTCCAATTGTTAGGGTTGACCTAGTTTGTGTCTTCTCCTTAACTTGAGAAACCTTTTGCTCCCTTTGCAATCGTGTGAGGATTCGAGCGGAAGGAATTCCGTATTCGATACTTGTACCGGATTAGGGACCAATTTCCGTGACCATCGGGTTGGTCTAACTTCGGGTTTCTCGGTCCAAACTACCCATTTGCATGCTAGTTAAGGCAAGCTCCGCACTTTAGTAGCCCCCTTGGTAATCCTCATCCGTGACCCTCTCTTTATATTGTTTTATCCCTCGTTCATTGCCTCCACCTTAGAACACTTTATTTGCATGTTAATCATCTTTTTACTTTCTTTTGCACAACACTTGACTTGATTGGCCAAACAATCATACGAAGAGGAAGTAAGGGTAGATTCTCGGGCCCTTGGGAATACGACCCCCTCGCGCGCGCGTGAGGGGTATTACTTGACGACCCGTGCACTTGCGGTCGACCCATCACAAGCTCCTAGATCTTCTCCTTGATCGCGCTCCTCTTCTCCCCTTCGATTTGCACCCTAGATCAGCCTTCTCCCGTAGCCTTGAAGCTCTTAAAACCCTAGATGGTGGTGGAGGAGAAGTGGTGGCCAAAAGTCCCCAAGAAAAATGCCTTAAAGGCCTTTAAAACCTAATTCCAGCAAGTCATGCGGCCTGGCATACGGGCAGGCATACGGGCACTGTAGCTCCCCGAGTTTTGTGTAAGTTGCTGCAGTGGAGTGCTACAGTGAAAAATACTACAGTTTGCTACAGTACAACTGCTACAGGAACCGTACGCGGTCAGTCATGTGCCCATATGGATACCCGTATGAATTTCTAGACTTAGCCGTTTCGCCAAAGTTCTCTTGCTATAGTGCTGTTACAGTTCCGCTACAGTACCAGGGACTCGAAAATGGTGTTTTCTTTACCGATTTCTTCTAAAATCTCGTTATCGAACTCCCCACGGTATCTTTTGTACCTGTAACATGAAATAAACCAATTTAGACCGAAAACAGGCATCCACACATATGAAAATACTTGAAAAATACGCGAACATACATAAATAATACGTACAGTTAGGCATTTATCACCGCATCTAAGAGTTGCCTGGTACTCGGATTTAACCCGTTGTAGAAGGTGTGAATGATCATCCACTCGGGAAATCCATGTTGTGGGCACTTGCGAAGGAGCTCCTTGAACCTATCCCATGTCTTCAATAGAGACTCCAATTCCATTTGCACAAAGGATGATATCTCATTCCGGAGCCTTGCTGACTTTCCCGGCGGAAAGTATCTAGCCAAGAATGCCTCGGCCATCTCTTCCCACATAGTGATGGATGCTCTCGGTAATGAATGAAGCCAATGTCGTGCTTTTCCCTTTAATGAAAATGGGAAGGCTCTCAAATGAATCGCGTAGTCCATTACTCCATTAATCTTCAACATGTCGCACACTTCAAGGAAATTCTCTAGATGACTGTTGGGATCTTCATCGGCCAACCCATTAAATTGTGCGGACTATTGCAACATCTGAATGAATTACGGTTTCAATTCAAAATTCATTGCCGTAATTGGGGGCCCTCACAATGCTCGATTGGGTCCCCATGACTGCAAGTCTAGCAAAGTCAGACAATGTCCTCTGTTGTTCATTCTGTTCTGCCATTGTTTTTGACCCTTCTGTCTCAATATCGGCTTGATTAGAAGCTTCTTGCGTAGGTTCTTTACCCTTACAATGTGTTCTTCGTCCAATGTCCGGATCTCCTTCAACAAGAATCGAAGGATTCCTGCGGGTCATAACCTGAAGCCAACGCAAAGGAAAGAAAAATAAGAACAATGATAGATAAAGAAAGTGTGAAATAGAAAGTGAAGTGAAGAACTAAAATAGTGAAAAACAAATATCTAAAACGCCTATTCCTTAGCAAAGGCGACAAAAACTTGACACGACCCCTTGCGTGTATCCCGCAAGTGCACGGGTTTGTCGAAGTAATAAAATTTACCCCGGTGAGTGGGTAGTCGAATCCACAGGGAATAGGGAGTTAGAATACGAGATTTCACTATTTAAGCTATGTGGAGTATGGAAAAGTAACAATAGAATCAATGAGTGACTTATGGAAGAAATTATAATAAAAGACAAGAAATTGAATAGAAAGATGGAAGATGAGAAAGTGCAAGTAAAAGAGAATAGAGAGGATCTAGAAATGGATGAAGTGGGGTATCCGGACAAGCTACCTCTAGGATCTATGCTTCTAGTGCAAGACTATGCTATTATACTTCCTATTGATGTTAATTAAGTCGAGGAAATCCTTAGACTCACTATCCCAAACCTAAGGACTACCGTGACTAACCCCATCATTATGCCCCGATATTAGGATTCACATCGACCCTTCACTCTATCACTTGCACGACTAAGCTCCATGACAGTATATCTACCTAAACCTCACACTACGTGGGATTACATTAAGTTCTAGGGACTCCTAGTGGTAAAACCTGTTTCTATGTGCAGTTCTAACCCTTTGGTCCAGGTGGAAGAACCCTAGTCTCGATTAAGACCCAGTGCGTAGGATTCACTTCAACCCTTCACTCTACTACTCTCGTAACTAAGCCCCAGGGGAGTTTATCTACCTAGCACTTCAGTCTATCTCGACCGCTAAGAAATTAAGGAAACGGAGGTAGGAAGAAACCACATCGGAGGGGAAAGGGGACGCTCTGCTACCCCACGACTCATCCTTTCAACCCTCTTCAATCTTAAAGAGTCTAATCCTATAGGAGTTGTCACACCTCCAAAGGACAACCTAGATTGTTCTCAACCCTAGTGTCACATCTAAGGGAAAACAATATCAAGATGAAATCAAGATTGAAACTTAATTTTTATTCATCAATAATGAAAAAGCATAATAATAATGTCAAAGAAGCATAATAACCCTAGAGTTTACAAGTCCGAATACCACAAGGGGTTTAGCTCCTCATGGAGACATACATGTTCATCAAAGTATGAAAGAAAGCACAAAGTAAAGACATCGATGAAAACCCCCTTCCATATGATGTGGCCGTGGTCTTGTGCGGCCGCCGGCCGTTGGTGACGATGCTGATGACGCGCTCTAAACCTCCACGAAATCCTCTCCAAAACCCTAGCCGCACTCTCCAAAAGTTGGGGAGAAAGATAGGTCAAAAGATATTTTAAAGTCTCCCAAATCGCTCTTTATATTGTTGAGTGCGGCTTTAAAAATCGGACTTATCAGGACTTCACACGAGCGTGTGAAGTTTCTGGCTTGCTGGAAAATTAATTCACACGGCCGTGTGGAATTTCCACACGGGCGTGTGAAGTTTCTGGCTTGCTTAAAAATTAATTCACACGGCCGTGTGGAATTTCCACACGCCCGTGTGAATTCTCTTGAATTCTGAATTTCGGCCGAAGATGAACAGTTGCTTGCTACAGTACTTGCTGCATTAATTGTCTCAAAACGCTCCCGAATTCGTCGTTCTTCATTGAGGCCGTTGAATTGGGCACACAATCAACGGTAGATCGTGCCAATTGCTTCAAATCTCCTAATTGGTGAAGTTCTCCTTGTTAGCATAAGTTAGACTTATTGTGAATGTGACCGCCTTTGTGCCCCTCCAAAGGAGGTTGGCATACACTCACAAGTCTATACTCATGCCGTGCTCCTTGCTTAGTCCAAGAATCTTCCCAACAATGGCGAACACAATCTAACTTCGTTCCTTTCGTTCACTATATCTTCACAACCCTGCAATGCACAAAAGTAAACAAATGCACACTTTTTAGTGATAAAATCTGATTAAATTAATGCTCATTGCAAGATAATAACGCTTTGCATTACTATAACACAAGAACTTATCAAATATAAAGAAGCTAAACAAGTAATTAATGAATACAAGTTGATGAAGGCCAGATATGGGGAAAATCAGGGCTAGGAGTGATCACGGATGAGGGTCCCCTAAAGGGCTACTAAAGTGAGCTGGATACTTGAACTAACGTGCAAGTGGATAGATTGGACTTAGAAAACACTAGATTAGGCCAACCCGATGGTCACGGCAATTGGCTGCTAATCCGATACGGGTATTGGATATGGTATTTCTACCACCCAAGATCCCCCTACGATTTCTATGGATAAAGTGGTTTTCTCAAACTAGGGTTGAAATACAAATGAGTACTTAACCCTAGGAATGGAGGGGTACAAATACCCGATGGTCACGGCGTATTTATATGTGTTTCCCTTCTAAGTTTGATGAGTCTAACACTAGGGCAATGTTCATGCAACCTAGCATTTCATAAGTCATTTGATACATAGAGTTCTCATATATATCAAGCATGTAAAAACACCAAACAATGGATCACAAATAAGCCACAAACATTAATTAGAACAAAATCATCCAAAACATCACAAGTTCACCCCCAAGGTTTACCTACATCTGGTGACCTTGGGGTTTAGTTGTTTATGTCCAAGAAATACAACAAGAGATACATAGAAACAACCAAGAAAGGCATGAGAAGAACTCCCACAAAGATAAAGGCCAGAGAAGTTCCAAGAACTCCACTCATAGGGGTGGCTTCCCTTGTCTTCAACCTTCCAATCTAAAGCCCTAGCTTGAAGATCCTTCCCAAGAACTTGCTCTCCTTGTCAAATCCTCCACAAAATCGCCCTCAAAGTGCTTCTTCTCCTTCAGATCCGGAAATGGTGTGTGAAGCTCCAAGAAGAAGGCCAAAAAGTGTCAAGAAAACCCTAGAAAGCCACTTAATTAGATGATCCCATGGCCCTTCACGGGTGATCTCATGTTCCATATATGGCCCGTAAGGTTGCCTGTAATACAGGTCGAAAGAATCCGCAAAGTTGTAAAATTGGTACAGTATAGCTACAGTAAAACTGCCACAGTACTGTTTGCCTCTGAATCTCTTGCGGATGGCCTCACGGCCGTGAGCTTGCTCGTGAGGGTTTCCAACCTTAGAATTTTCTTCAAGTCTTTGTGTTTCAGGTTGCTACAGTATCGCTACAGTATACGTATAAAATAAACCAAATTTGCCCTGAATCACGTTGTTGAGCTCACCAAGGCATCTTTTGAAAGAGAAACATGAAATAAACCAATTTAGACATAAAAAGGCATCAATTAATTATCAAAATACAAAAAGGTATACATAAGTATACGTATAAAATATATACATTTAGACGTTTATCAATAAACGCTTAAATGTGTGTATTGTTCATGTACTTGTGTGTATGATTTAAGTATTTTTGTATGTGTGGATGCCTATTTTCGGTCTAAATTGTTTCCTTTCGTGTTACAGGTACAAACGATGCCTTGGAGAGCTCGATAATAAGATTTAATGAGAAATTGGCAAGAAAAACACCATTTTCGAGAACGACACTGTAGCAGAATTGTAGCATGAAAACAGGAAGAAATGGCTAAATCTGGAATTTCATGCAGGTAATTATGCGGGCATGTAAACAACCGCATGCAGTCCTATAGCAGTTTAACTATAGTAGAGTTACTTTAGTACTCCACTGTAGCAACTTACGTTAAATTCACGGAGCTACACGACCTGTATATTGATCGTATGCCTGGCAGCATGGCATCCAAAAAGTGACCTTTTTAATGGTTTTGATAGTTCATTTGAAGAAGGGGCCTAGCTTTTGGAGAAAACCTACTTTATCATCTTCAGATCCGAGCTAGGAGAGGATTTTGGAGGCCATTTTCAGGGAGATAAAGATGAGGTGAGTGACCTACGACAAGATTGACTCCTTTGATTCACACCTTGAGAGGAAGATTGACAAAGGAAGATATCCTTTGGATGGTATCTTTGGAAGCATTATTCGGCCTCTACCTTTTGATGGAGTGTTCTTATTGTATTCCTTGGTTGCTTGCATGTGTTTCTTTAAGTATTTTGTAGGGAGGAACAACTAGAACCCCAAGGTCACCGGATGTAGGTGAAACTTGCGGGTGAACTTGTGTAGAATTGTTGCTTTCTCTCATGATAGCAATTCTGCAAGCGCACGGGTCGCCAAGTAATACCCCTCGCACAAGCATGAGGGGGTCGTATTCCCTAGGGTCCCCAGAGCTGCTATTACTCCCCTCTAGATGACACTGTCTAGTCTACCAAATATAGATTTAAAATAAGATAAGAAAGCAAACAAAAAAAAAGCTATAAACAAATGGACTAAAGCATACCACAATAGCACATTAAGGAAACAAGTAACAATGAAAGTGTGAGGTCCCCGAGCAAGGATCCCCTCGAGACTACCAAAGCTAGAAGGATACTCGAATTACATAGGCAAAGGTGGTTAGGCCAAGAGATGTCCAAAGGTAGGTCACCCCGATAGCCACGGTGATAATCCCTAATCCGGTACGAGTATTGGAATACGGAATCACTTCCGCCCAAATCCTCCTACGATTATATTGAGAATAGGGAAATATCAAATTAGGGCCGAACTCAAGCTAGGTCAAGCCCTAATGGTCGGAGGGGTATGAAATACCCGATGGTCACGACGTATTCATACATGTATCTCTTCTAAGCCTAGTGTGTCTAGTACAAGGACGATGGTCACGCTACCAAGTACAACCTAGAAGTTGAAATACAGAGTTCTCATGCAAATCAACACATCAAAGATCACAAGGCTTAGACACAAACCACACAAATACCATAAATGTACTCAAGTATCCATACAAGCAAGTTCATCCGAAGGTTCACCGAATGCCCGGTGACCTTGGGAGTCTAGTTCAACATCAACAAAGGAACAAGTGTATAAGATAAGAAATACAAAGCAAAGCTCAAACAAACTCCCCTAAGATAAAGACTAGAAGGTGGTGATGAGAATCCGTGGATCCAACGAACTCCTAGATGCTTTTGTTTGAGTGTGATCTCCTTCTCCCTTCAATTTACTCCTCAAAAATGCCTTCTCCAGCCTGGATGGATCCCCAGATGGTGGTAGAGGAGAAGAGGTGGCCAAAGACCACAAGAAAAATGCCTAACCCCCTTTAAAACCTATTCTTGGGGTGCCATGTGGCATGGCATGCGGTCATCATACGGTCACTGTAGCACCCCGAATTTCATGTAAGTTGCTGTAGTGGAGTACTACAATAATAATGCTGCAGTATCTCTTCTACAGTAAACCTTCTATAGGGCAACTGCTACAGGACTATATGCGGCCATCTATGTGCCCGTATGAGTGCCAGCATAGAATTCCAGACTTAACGATTTCTCCACGTTTTTGTGCTACAGCGCTGCTACATTGCTACTATAGTACGGGCCTCAAAAATGGTTTTTTTCTTGCTGATTTCTTCTACAATCTCGTTGTCGTGCTGCCCACGGTATCTTTTGTACCTATAACATGAAATAAACAAATTTAGACCGAAAACGGGCATCCACACATATAAAAATACTCTATTTATATGCACACATACATGAATAATACATACATTTAGGCGTTTATCATCTCATTTAATGCATTTGGGTTTTTTTGTGATACTTGTTTGGTGTAATGGAATGCTTTGATATGCATGAGAGTTAATCTAATTTAGTGTTTCTCGGTCCAAACCCCCCATTTGCATGCTAGTTAGGGCAACCTTCGCACCATAGTAGCCCCCTTGGGAATCCTCATTCGTGACCCATTCCTTGTATTGTTTATCCCCTGAACATTGCCTTTGTTGTAGAGCTTTTCTCTATCATTTGAGTTGTTGTTTTATTTTCTTTTTTCATCACTCAAATTGGTAGGCCAAACAATCATACGAAGAGGAAGTAAGGGTAGATTCTCGGGCCCTTGGGAATACGACTCCATCGTGCTCGGCGAGGGGTATTACTTGGTGACCCCGTGAGAGGGGTATTACTCCAAGGATGCTAGGAAAACTTTTAGCTCACTGTTCTAGTGATTTCTCTTGTTGAAAATATTTGTCTTTGTATGTGTATTTTCCCATTTTATGCATATTTATTGATTTTACTTCTTTGTTGTTTTCTTTGATAGCTTATTGATTTTAATTTTGTTTGTTTATTTAGGGCCATGGACCTCATAGAAAGATTGTTGGCCACAAAAAACTAAGCACTTAATAAACAATTGGAAGAAACTTCTGCCATGAGAGCACGCTAGAGCAATCCACACCATAATGACTACTATCCATATTGGCAAGGGCACCAAAAGTTTTTGACACATTATTATATTCAACAATGGGAACACCATTACCAAGGATTGCCACAAGAACCCTTCTTTCAAGAACCATGACACTACCACCCTACAGTCATTCATAGTAGGACGCTTAATCAATGGGGTTTCAATACACAAGATGTGTTTGGAAGATTCATGATGAATGCATATTCTGATCTTGAAGCCCTGAATGCCAAAAATTTTAATACCCAACCATCTCTTTTACGAATTGAGAATTGGATAGGAGAATCTTTCAAGATATTGGCAGGGTTGCCACCAAGTCATGAACCAAATCTAGAAGCCCTATTTAAAATTGACACTAGAATTGAAGAGAGGAAATATGAAATTGAGGTGGAAGTTGATATTGAGGTGTGGGAGGTTGAAGAAGCAATTGAGGTATCATCCATACCTTGTGAGAAAATGATAGATGTTCCAACTCAAGGTGAACTTGAAGAAGAAAGAGAGGAAGATGAAATCATGGTCATGGAAAAATGTGAGGAAGTGGAAGAAGCTCAATCGACCACATCTGAAGACACTACTTGCCTCAACATTGACCATTCCATCAACCAACAAATACTTTTCAAGTGCAAAAAAGAAATTCTGGGAGTTGTATTTGATGATGTGGGTAGGAAGTTAAGGCCATCCATGAACCCACCAATGTTGGGCAATAAGTGCTCGTGTTATAGTAATACGAAATATTATTATCTTACATTGAGCATTACTTTTCTCAGATTTTACCATTAATTTGTGTGCATTTGTATGCTTTTGTGCATTGTAGGGTTGTGGAGCCAATTTGGAGAAGAAAGAAGCAAGAATAGGTTATGTTCACCATTGTTGAGGAGTTCTCGGACCAAGCAAGGAACAAGGCATGACTCTAGACTTGTGGGTGTGTGCCAACCTCCATTGGAGGGGCACAAGGGCAGTCACATCCACAAAAGACTAACTCGTGTAGCATTGGAGAACTTAGCCAATGAAGAGAAATAAAGTAATCGACATAATCTACTATTGATTGTGTACCGAATTCAACGGCCTCGATGAAGAATGATGAATTCGGGAGCATTTTGGCGAAGTACTGTAGTAGTACTGTAGCTAATTAACAGTCTGCTGAAAATCAACAAAACAGAATTTCCACACGGGCGTGTGGAAATTCTATAGGCCCGTGTGGAAAATCCATAGGGGCATGTGGAACTCCGATTTCATCCTATAAATAGCCCATTTTCAGATCTATTTGGGGACGCACCCTTCTATCTCTTGCCTATCTTCTGGGGGGCTTTCGGCTAGTGTTTGGAGAGGTTCTTGGAGGTCTTTGGAGGCGATTATACGGCAACGGTATTGACATCTTTTGGAGGAGAGCTATTGGCGAAGCTTTCGTCGACATCGATTCGGCGAGATGTGTGACAAGGGCCCAAAAGTGCATGGGTTGTCGAAGTAATAAAATACCCTGGTGAGTGGGTAGTAGTATCTATAGGGAATAGGGATTTGAGATACAAGTATTCACTATATAGCTAATACGATATGTGGAAAGAAATCGATAAGTGTGTGTGAAAGAAACTAATAAAAACAAGAATTAATATAGAATTGTGGAAGGTGAGAAAGTGCAAGTAGGAGTAAAAGAGTAGGACAACCAATGAGAAAAGATGGGTACCCAGACAAGCTATCCCTAGGACTTATGCTTCTAGTGCAAGATAATGCTATTATACTATCCTATTGATGTTAATTGAGTCGAGGAGATCCTTCAACACACAGTCCCAAACCTAAGGTCATCCGTGACTAACCCCAACACTATGTTCCGGTCATTAGGTTTCACTACGACCCTTAACTCTTGTTGACCTGTCAACTAAGCCCTAGGGTAGTCTATCTACCTAAGCCTCACACTGTGTGGAATTGCTTTAAGTTCTAGGGACTCCTAGTGATTAACCCTGTTCCTATGTATAGTTCTAACCCTTCAGTCTAGGTGAAAGAACCCTAGTCTAAATTAAGCCTAGCACTAAAATTCACTTCAACCCTTCACTTAGTTGCTCGCACAACTAAGCCCTAGGGGAGTTTATCTTCTAGCAGTTTACTCTATCTCGACCGTGAATAGATCATGGAACAAGGAGGTAGGAAGAATCACATCGTAGGGGAAAGGGGACATTCCACTACCTCACAACTCACCCTCTCAACCCTCTTCAACCCTAAGTAGTCTAATCCTATCGGAGTTGTCACACCTCCCAAGGATAACCTAGATTGCTCTCAACCCTAGTGTCACGACTAAGGAAAAATAATAACAAGAGGAAATTAAGATTGAAACACAATTTTATTCATCAATTATGGAAAAGCATAATAGCAATGTCAAAGAAACATAATAATCCTAGGGTTTACAAGTCCGAATACCCACAAGGGGTGTAGTTCCTCATGGAGCTATACAAATCCATTAAAATAATAATAAGAACATGAATTGAATGCATAGATGAAAACCCCCTTGTGTGCGATGTAGCCGTGGTCTTGTGCGGTCATCGAATGTTGATGTCGACACAGACGACGCGCTCTGAACCTTCATGAAGTCCTCTCCAAACCCTAGCCGCGCCTCTATAGAAGTTAGGGTCAAGAAGAGCCAAAAAGATCCCAAAACTGTCTCCGAAATGGGCTTTATAATGTTGAGTTGCGGCTTTAAATTGCAGAAATCAGGATTTCACATGGCCGTGTGAAGGTTCTGGTTTTTTGAATTTCGGCAGACGGCGAACAGTAACTTGCTACAGTATTTTGATATAGTACTTCCTGCAGTACTGCTACAGTATTGTGCCGAAACGCTCCCGAATTTGTCGTTGTTCATAGAGGCCATTGAATTGGGCACACAATCAACAGTAGATCATGTTGATTGCTTCAAATCTCCTAATTGGTGAAGTTCTCCTTGTTAGCATGAGCTAGACTTATTGTGAATGTGACTGCCTTTGTGCCCCTCCAAAGGAGGTTGGCACACACTCACAAGTCTATGCTCATGCCTTGTTCCTTGTTTAGTCTGGAAATCTCCCCAACAACGACGAACACGATCTAACTTCGTTCCTTTTCTCCAATTTATCTTCACAACCCTACAATGCACAAAAGTAAACAAATACACACTTTTTAGTGATAAAATCTGATTAATTCAATGCTCATTGCAAGATAATAACACTTTGCATTACTATAACACAAGCACTTATCAGTGTGCCCTAGGCTTGATAAGGGATTCGTTGGAGAATACATGCGGCTCCACAAGACCATCGATACGATGTACAAGGGGGTTTTCTTTATGGTTTTTATGCATATGTTCTTAATCTCTTTGTTAATTTTGTATTGCTCCATGGAGAGCTAAACCCCTAGTGGGTATTCGGACTTGTGAACCCTAGGATATTTGTGTTTCTATAACTTTTATTATGCTTTATTAATTTGATGTTTTCTTATTGAGTTCCAATCTTGCATGCCGATTGTATGAGATTTTCCTTTAGCAGTGACACTAGGGTTGAGAATCTATTAGGTTATCCTTTGAGAGTGTGATAACCTCTATAGGATTAGATTACACAAGGTTGGAGAGGGTTGATAGGGTGAGTCGAGAGGTAGCGGAACGTCCCCTTTCCCCTCCGGTGTGAATTTTCCTACCTCCGTATCCCAAGAGTTAATCATGATCGAAGTAGAGTGAAGTACTAGGAGATGAACTCCCTTACAAAGGGTTGAGTGAATCCCAGCACTGGGGCTTGACAAACATTTAAATATACGTATTTTATACGTATGTATATGCATAGTTTTCCTATTTTATTAATTAATCGATGCCCTTTTGTGGTCTAAATTGGGTTATTTCGTGTTTAAGATGCAAAAGATGCTTTGGTGAGCTCAACGACGCGATTTGAGAAGAAATCCACGCCAAAATCGTCGGTTTAGGGTCCGGGGGGGCATTGTAGCATCACTGTAGCAGCCTGAAGCACGCACATTTGAAGAATTTTCTAAGTCTGGAAACCCTCACGGGAAAGCTCACGGCCGTGAGGTCAACCGCAAGAGATTCAAGGGTGGACAGTACTGTAGCAGTGCTGCTGTTCTTTCGGTTCACATTACAGGCTACCTCACGGGCCGTATATGGACCGTGAGCTCACCCATGAAGAGGCACGAATTCACCCTTTTATAGGATTTGGAGGATTTCTTTTAGGGCATCTTGTGTCTTTTTCTTGGAGCCTCTCACCACCACCTTTGATCTGAGGAAGAAGAAGCTTTTGGAGGGCAACTTCATGGAAAATTTTGAGAGAAGAACAAGGTTTTGGGAAGGATCTATGATCTAGAGCTTACATTTGGAGGTTGAAGACAAGGGAAGCCACCTCTTTGAGTGGCATCTTTGGAACTTCTCCGGCCTTCATTCTTTGAGGGAGTTCTTCTCATGCTTTTGTTGGTTATTTTCATGCATTTCTTGTTGTATTTAGTGAACATGAGCAACTAAACCCCAAGGTCACCGGATGTAGGTGAACCTTGGGGGTGAACTTGTGATGTTTTGGATGATATTGTGCTAATTAATGTTTGTGGCTTGTTTGTGATCCATTGTTTGGTGTTTTTACATGCTTGATATGTATGAGAACTCTATGTATCAAAAGACTTAGGAAATGCTAGGTTGCGTGATCATTGCCCTAGTGTTTGACTCACTAAACTTGGAAGGGAAATATGTATAAATACGTGATGACCATCGGGTATTTGTACCCCTCTACTCCTAGGGTTAAATACTCCTTTGTATCTTAACTCTAGTTTGAGAAAATCACTTCACCCATTGCAATCATAGAGGTAATCTTGGGCTGTAGACATACCGTATCAATACCCGTACCAGATTAGTGGTCAATTGCTATGACCATCGGGTTGGTCTAGTCTAGGGTTTTCTCAGTCCAATTAGCCATTTGCATGTTAGTCCAACCATCCTACTCACTTTAGCAGCCCCTAAGGGAATCCTCATCCGTGACCACTCCTAGCCCTATTTTATCCCGTATCTTATCCTCGTAAATTTGCATTGGTTATTTATTTGTTCAGTTTCTTTGCATTCTATTCACTCTCTTAATTCGTGTCGGTTGAACAACATTGTAAGAGGGAAGTAAGGGTAGCTTCTCGGGCCCCAGGGAATACGACCCTCTCGTATTCACAGGAGAGGTATTACTTGACGATCCGTGCGCTTGCAGGATTCACACCAGGGCTTAACTTAGATTAGAGTTCTTCCACCTGGACGAAAGGGTTAGAACTATAATTAGGGATAGGGTCTTTCACTTGGAATACCTAGAACTCCATGCAATTTCACACAGTACTAGGCATTAGTATGATGTTCTCTCATAGGGCTTAGGTGACAGGTCGTCGAGAGTCAAGGGTCATAAAGAAGTCTAGAGCCTGGTATAGTGTGGGATTAGTCATGGTTGACCTTTGGATTAGGACCGTGTGCTTCAGGATTTCCACGACTCATTAGACATCAATTAGAGGGTATAAACTAGTTTTGCACTAGAAGCATTAGTCCTATGGGGAACTTTGTCCGGGTACCCCACCTTTATATCGATTACCTCTCCTATCTCTATTGCCCTGCTTGTATTATTTTACTTTCTTTTCTATATATATATATATATATTTCTCTCACCATCGACTTCTTTCATAGCTAAATAGCGATAACACTTGTTTCTGAACACTATTCCCTGTGGATATGACTACCCACTCACCATAGGGTGTGTCACTGGGCTTGGACAATTGCCAACAAAAAATATTTCCATGGCGCCCCAAGAAAATTTTGTGGGCAATTTTTGATCAATTAAAAGCGGTTGAGAGAAGAAATGTGGATAGGATGTTTAAGCTACCAATTAATCCACCCATGCCAAGTTTGCCAAATCCCTCAACGCAACTTGTTGCCTTGGAAACCCAATCAACTCTTATGGGTAGTTCAAGGCTATTTAATAAGAGTCAAGCAACTTGGTGGGGTATCGACCAAAACTTTTTCCTTGGAAGCCCAAGCAACTTGGTGGGGTACTCAAGAAGAAGCTGGACTAAAAAGCAAGCGGGGAGGAGGTTCAAGCAATCTAAGAATCTTCCCAAGTTTAAATTACACAATTCCTGGCCCAAGTTTTCCATGGAGGCCAAAAGGTAACTCATGCATGGCCTTCAATTTGACACCATCCAGGAAAGTACGTTTTACTTTTCTTGGTAGTTCTTATGCAAACTCTAACTGGGATCAACACACCATACTCAAGCCTCCTTAGGTAAGAAAAAGGTATGTCGAGCTAATGACGTTAAACAAGCGCTTCTTGGGAAGCAACCCAAGCATTAAATTCATTGCATTTGTGTTTTCATATTTTTGTGTGTTCAGTTGCTTGAGTAGTCTTTGTTTTTTAAGTGTGTGATTATGGTTAGTTAGTCACTTTCCTAATTTATTTATTTGTGTTCTTTCATGGTAGTTGTGAGTCCTTTGTGTCATCATTCATTTTTATGCATCAAATATCACGTTTTTGTTGTTGTGGGTGAAGTCGGCGTTTTTTTGTATGTGTTTTATGGTCGTCAGGGTGAGATCTTTGTAAAAAAAAAAAAATGGAAAATGGTCATTTATTGACCGCATGGATGGCCATATACAATCCAAAAAGTCATGCCGGCATCCATGTGGGCGCATGGATGGCCACATGCCCCTTGGGCTGCACTTTAAGTTGTGCTCCTTTTCACCGTTTTCTTCATATCTCTCTCATTTCTCCTCAGCTTTTCCTCATTCTTTCACCATTTTTTTTCATTTTTCATCCTCTACGCTCCTCTCCTATCTATTGCAACTTAAATCCAGTCGTTTATTCAAGGTTTTACCATCATCTTCACTGATCTTCATCGATTTAAGCTTTGAAGACCTAACTTGTGTTTTGAAACAAACTTGATTCTTTTTCTTGATTTAAATTTTTATCTTGCTTCAAACATTGGGAAATGTTATATGAATGTTTAATATTTGATCTATTTGTATTTTAAGACATTATTTTTAAATTTTTAGGCTTCAAAAAGAAGGGGAAACTCTACATCTCTCAAGTTTGTGCTACAATAACTTTGGAATGAAATTTTCCTTGAATTTATTTGTTCACTTGTAGCATCATTGTATATCTACTACAACAATTGCAATAAAGCGAATTGGATTTCATGATTTTTATTATGCAAAGAACTTTCTTGTATCATTTCTTATTTAATTGTTTTTGTTATGTTAATTGTTTGCTTGCTTGTTTGTGAGTTTTCTTTTTCCTTGTGTGTGATGGATACATTGAGATGATGTTCCTTTCTACCTTGCAGGGTTGAATGAGGGTATCAAGCACACTTTCTTTCTCCATTTTCTACAAGGATCTTTGGTGGTCACCGCAATCTCATGGACTTCATGGCTCATGTTTTGAGACTCAGGGATGTTCATGAAACCCGCATACTATGTTTTCATTGTCTATATTATTGCATTCTATTGTTTTAGGCACATTGAGGGCAATGTGCATCTTTAAGTGGGGAGTGGATTTTCGTGAACTTTGAAAATTTTTGCAATTGCATGCTTGACTTACATATGATAGCAATGATACCTAGTTTAGAACTTCCTAGCATGAAGGATTGACAGATGTGAGTTGTATTACATTTCTGTTCCTGAGTGATGTTTTGCTTTATCTCTAGTGCACTTATAAACTTTTACACGATCACTTCCACCTTATACACTCCAACAAACCCATTGCAATGTTTTTGGCATTAAAATGTTAAATTCTACTTTCAATACTCCTTTAATGGCTTTTGAGGTCCTTTACTATTCTATTCTGCTCTAAGTGAGATTATGTAGTAGGTTTTTGACAGGCTCCCGAAAGCGCACGGGTTGTCGAAGTAATAAATACCCTGGTGAGGGGTAGTCGAATCCACAGGGAATAGGTTTTAGACACAAGCTTTCGTTATCTAGCCAAGTGACGTACGAGAGAGAAAAGGTGAATCAATGTGTGCGCAAGAGTGAAAATAGAAAATAAGAATAAAGTAAAAGAAGTATAGAAGATAAGAGAGACCAAGCAAAGTAAATGGAGGAGGAACAATCAATGAGTAAATTGGGTACCCGGACAAGCTACCAGTAGGACTTATGTTTCAAGTGCAACACAATACTATTATACTCTCCTATTGATGATTATTGAGTCGAGGATATCCTTAATCACATGGTCCCAAATCTAAGGTCAATCGTGACTAATCCTAACACTATGCCCCGGCATTAGGTTTCACTACGACCCTTGACTCTTGTTGACCTGTCAACTAAGACCTAGGGGAGTTCTTCATCCTAAGCCTCACAATGTGAAGGATTGCTTTAGGTTCTAGGGATTCCTAGTGATAAACCCCGTTCCTGTATATAGTTCTAACCCTTTGCTCCAGGTGGAAGAACCCTAATCTAAGTTAAGCTCCAGTTTTAGGATTCACTCAACCCTTTGCAAGGGAGTTCATCTCCTAATACTTCACTCTACTTCGATCGATAGGAAATCATGGAACACGAAGGCAGAGAGAATCACAACGGAGGGGAAAGGGGACGTTCCGCTACCTCATGACTCACCCTCTCAATCCTCTTCAATCCTAAGTACTCTAACCCTATAAGAGTTGTCACCCCTCCAAAGGATTACCTAGATTGTTCTCTACCCTAGTGTCACGGCTAAGAGAAAATAATAACAAGATTAATTACGATTGAAACTCAATTTTTATTCATCAATAAAAGAAAAGCATAATAACAATGTCAAAGAAACATAATAATCCTAGGGTTTACAAGTCCGAATACCCACAAGGGGTTTAGCTCCTCATGGAGCTATACATGTTCATCAAAATATGAAAAAAAATACAAATTAAAAGCATCGATGAAAATACCCTTGCGTATGGTGTGGCCGTGGTCTTGTGCACCCGTAGAACGTCGATGACGATGCCGATGACAAGCTCTAAACCTCCACGAAGTCCTCTCCGAAACCCTAGCCGCACTCTCCAGAAGTTGGGTAGAAAGATAGGTCAAAAGATGTCTTGAAAGTCTCCCAATCGCCTTTTTATAATGTTGAATGCGGCTTTAAAATCGAACTTATCAGAAATTCACACGGCCATGTGGGATTTCCACATGGGCGTGTGAAGTTTCTGGCTTGCTGGAAAATTAATTCACACGGCCATGTGGAATTTCCATAAGCCCTTGTGAACTCTCTGGAATCCTGATTTTCGGCGGAAAGGGAACAGTAGCTTGCTACAGTGTTTTGCTTCAAGTTTCCTTCTTGGTAAAATGCTCCCGAATCCGTTGTTCTTCATCGAGGCCATTGATTTGGGCAGACAATCAATGGTAGATCGTGCGGATTGCTTCAAGTTACCTTCTTGGTGAAGTTCTCCTAAGCTACACGAGTTAGACTTGTTGTGAGTGTGACTGCCTTTGTACCCCTCCAAAGGAGGTTGGCACACACTCACAAGACCAAGCTCATGCCTTGTTCCTTGCTTGGTCCGAAAACCTCCCAACAATGGCGAACACGATCTAACTTCGTTCTTTTTCTACAAATTAGCTCCACAAACCTACAATGCATAAGAATACACAAACACACACAATTTAGTGATAAAATCTGATAAAAGATATGTTCATTGTAAGATAATAACGCTTTGCGTTACTATAATACGAGCAATTATCAAATCCCCCCACACATAAGCTTTTGCTTGTCCTCAAGCAAAATAGAACGTGGAAGTACTTGGGAGAAGCAATTGAAAGTGCTCGGCCTTAGGTTCACCAAAAGTATGCAAAAGAAGCATTCTACAAGTAAGGGGAAATCAAAACATTGCATAAGGTTATCATTGCTCTAGCTAAAAACATGAATAAAAAAGGATAACAACTCAAAAGTGTGTAAGTGTGTGCGAATTCACTCAAGAGAACCAACGAGTACTCCTCAAACTCTTGTTACAATGACTTATTTATATACACAAAGTAAGGAAGTAGTAGATTCACTCAACCTCTAAGGTAGCCCTTTCCTAGGCGTCCGCCAAAGGTGGCTTTCACACTTTCGAGGAGGTAGCTCTTTCTCCCGGGGTGGTAGCTTTCACGCTTCCCATGATATAGCTCTTTCTCTCATTAGGGCATAACTTGTATCCGACTTATGAGAGTAGCTTCATACTTCATAGGAGGTAGCTCTTTCCATCCCAAATGTAAAGCTTAAACTAATATTCACAAGCTCAAATTTTTTTTTAGCTACATAGTACTTCACAACTTACTAAAGTAATACTAAACTAGTCCTCAAAACTTCGAGTTCGATTTTCCAAAAGATATCAAGAGTGAGTAGTGCAATAGGGTGTAATCGAGCAAAAATCCCCTAAAATTCAAGTAAAACTAGAGCATGATAGGATACAATGTTAAAAATTCTCCTAAACTCTAAGAATACGACTTTTGCAACTAAGGTGAACCGCCACAGGCTACATGAGCATATGCAATTGAACGCACAAGTAAAGGTGTGTGCAATGTGAATTCCCCCCACACTTAACATGTATATTGTCCCCAATGTACGCATGCAAGCACAATAAAAAATAAAACAATAAAAAATAAACAATTAGTGTGGAAGTGGGCAATTGAAACATTACTCCCCTGAACTCCAAGTGTTGCGTTTGATGGAGCTAGGTCATTGAGAGTTGAGTCTCGATGGTTTGTGGAGCACACACGCTCCCATGACCGTGCCTATGACTATTCCTCAAATTCCTTAAATCCAAGACCATCTGCACACATACGCAAGGGTTCAGTATAGCGCAAGAGAAATCAAAATAAAGCTCGAGTATATAAAGATATGAAACTGAGATAAAACTCGAGATAAAATAAAAGAAAAATAAAAGCAAACCCAGAAGGAGAGTCCCTTCTGGTTACTACAAGTCCAACAAAATACGAAAATAAAAGGTACAACTGCAATAAAATAAAAATAAAAATAAAACTAAAGATAAAACTATGACGCCTCAGCGTCGGTGTCCTGCTGTGGATCCTCTGGTGCTGTTGTTGCTGCTGGTGCTGGTGGATCTGCTGCTGATGGAGATGGTGGTGGAGTAGGTGATGGGATCCGTCGGGGCCGCATCACAGATCGCTTAAAGAACTTAATAACCGTGGCAAGATGTGCTGATATCTGAGCGAACTGTGACGCTTGTGTGGCCCTCATCTCTGTGAACTCTGTCGCCTGTGCCACCCTCATCTCGGCCAACTCTGCCTGCATGATACCCACAGCACTCTCGAGGCGCTCGAATCTGTCCTGGCCTTGAGAAGGAGAAAATATCCGCACTGGAGGTGGCTCCGGTGCTGTGGGTGGTGCCTCGGGCTCTGCCTACCTTGGAGGTGGCTCCAATACTGCCTGGGGCCCCTCGGCCTGATCTGTCTGGGGAATGATCCATGTGTAGACTCCTGGTTATGCTCTGTGGACCATCCCTATCTGTCTTAATGTCTCGATACTGAGGGAGGCTGGTGTACTGATCTTCTCTGCCCCCCGAACCCCATCTCTGAGCCCTAAGCCAATAATCAATCGGGTGATGTATGGGCCCGCAAAGATAACTCCGACCCTGAGGTACTAGCCCTGATGGCGAATATACTCTGCTAAGATGTGCCCCAGGTAAAGTCGCTTACTCTCCAGCATCGAATGTAAGTACAAGAGCTCCTAGCAGCTCAGGACCCCGGTACTGTCTCCCCTGCCACTCACTGATCGGCTCAGAATGGCATGGACGCATCTGTGTGAAGCCCTGGTCAAGCATGTGGCCTTGGACACCCCTGGCTCGTACTGTCCCTGGCCACACAACCTACTGTATACGCGCTAAGGGGTCAGGGTACCCGGATAGTCTATAGGTAGCAGCGCGTACTCCTCTGTCTCCGTGAATGCCTTATCATAAAGGCCCACCCCGATCGAAAACTGGGTCACACTCAAGGTGAAATGCAGACCGAGTGCACGGAACTGAATGGAGCCAGTATCTGTGAAGCTGTCGTACCCTCTGTCAAACTCAAAGGTCGATAAGACCTCGAGTGTGAGTGATATGATAGCTGGCTCTCGAATGGATAATAGATGGCCCCAGCTACCGACGGCGAGCATCTCCTCGATCTCATCTGTGATGCTCTGTCCCCCTGTATCTCCCTGACTGTGCTCAAATCTAGGTAACATGTCTGTCCAAAACGGAGTTTCGCAAGTTGCTTGTACCGCTCCCGTTGCTCAGGTAAGGGGAGATCTATCTCATCGGGGGTTAGGGAAGGCTCACGAGGGTGCTTTCCTGCTTGCTTTTTTGATCTAGAAGACATCACTACAAAGTTGAGAAGAAAAATGATCAAAAACAGTTGTAATTCTCATTCTGCAGAACTCCACACGGATGTGTGGAAATTCCACACAGCCGTGTGGAGCTTCTGGCGGACAGAGCCTCACGGCCGTGGGGCTAAAAACCAAAATTTACACTTAAATTCGTTCTAATTTCATTATAAACATGTTCGCATATATTTAAATCATTCATTCCAAGCGAAATCATCTAAAAGAATGAATCAAATCAAGAATTAATGAAGAAAAAGGGCTTGAAGTTCTTACCGATTGAGTGGATGAAGAAAACCTCAAAATCCGCCGGAAAACTCCAAAGAAAACCTCAAAGAATGTCGGAAACAGTTTGGGAAGTGAAAGAGAGGGTCGGGAATGTTTTGGAGTGGAAAACAAAAGAGGCACAAGTGAAATCCAAAAGAAAACGCACGGCTTTTGAAGTTATGGGAATTCACACGCCCGTGTGGAAATTCCACACGGCCGTGTGCCTCTGAAATTAGGGTTCACAGGGGCCCGCACAGGCCCCTGTGTGCAATCCGGTCACTCTCTTAACTATCCCACACGGCCGTGTGCCTTCACAGGGGACTCCATAGGGGCTAGTACACGCCCTTGTGGATTCATGGGAAATACAGATGGTCTCTGTAAATTCCCACACGGTCGTGTGGAAATTCCACATGGCTGTGTGCCCATCCTAGGCAAGAACACATGGCCAACCACAGGGGCGCCCACACGCCCCTGTGCCATCTCTGGTTAGTCCTGAGAATTAACTAAGTATTCCACACGGCCATGTGCATACTCCACACGGCCGTGTGCCTTTCACAAGCCCTTCCACAGGGGCAGTCACACGCCCCTGTGGTTTCTCGGGAAAGAAGGGGCTTCTCTACAGATTTTCACACGGTCATGGGAAGATACCACACGGCCATGTGCTTTGAGACATGGGCACTCACAGGGGCACCCACACGCCCCTGTGAACTCTCTGGAACGAGAGTCTAAGTTCTGTAGGACATCACACGGGCGTGTGGAAATTCCACACGGCCTTGTACCCCTTCTGAGGTTTTTCACAGGGACAAGGTCACGCCCCTGTGCCCTCTCTAGTCGAGCCCTAAGTGGGTAACACACGCCCGTGTGGAAATCCCACACTACCGTGTGTTTTCTCTAGATGACTTAGAAAAAATTACAGGCTCTGCAAGAAAAATTCAGAAACTCTTTTAAAACACTTAGAGCCTATACAAATCATGAAAACACGACTAGAGACCATAGAAAACATGCTCAACCGACTCAAACTTCGTCAATTAACATTAAGGCACACTAAAACGTCAATAATCCACAAGAAAAATCACAGCATATGCACATGAAAATCAGGACACCAAAACTAAGACTTTTGTTCAACCTAAAACTAAACTAACTCCTAGAAAAACTGTAAAAGCTTGGGTTGCCTCCCAAGAAGCGCTTGTTTAACGTTACTTAGCTTGACGTACCTAGTCTTACCTTATGGTGGCTCATGAATAGAAGTTGCCCTTTTCCCTACAACCTGAAATCATGCAGAACATAGTCTTTGTAGAGTAGAGGGAAAGTTAGCGATTTTGTTATCACACGAGGGTGAAACACCCTCACTCCTTGCTTTCTTATCCCCATTGACCTTGGGGCCTTTGGTGTGGCGTCTCTTCGCTCTCTTGATTTTTCTTCTCATCTTCTTCATGAGCCCCGGTTTTGGCTCGACCTCCTTCTCGACTAGACCAAGTGTTAGGAGTTCTTCTTCAATCTCCTCATCTTGGTCCGGCCACTCTTCATATGGATCCGGGTTCATCATTTCCTTCACATATTCATCAATACACTCATTAGTAGCATCAAGATAATAAAGAGTGTTGGTAAGAGGAATCCCACAAGTGTACGGGGTCACCAAGTAATACCTAGTGCAAAAGCACAAGGATCGTATTCCACGGGGCTAAGGGTCTACTATTACTCCTTTATCACCTTTTTTCTAACCTAACATCTCAAGCATGATTGTGGTACTCTAACAAGAACAATATGTATAAACAAACTAAAAGTCGAACAAACGGTTACAAAGTGCTACAGTGATGTGTGAAGGCCTATGGATGTGGATCCCCTTGAGAGGTCATCATGAAACATGGATGAACAGTAAAAAGATAGTTCAGGTGATTTAGACCGAAGGATCTCAAGATTAGATCAATATGAATTTGTCGGCGATTGAGCCTTAATCCCATACAAATACCTAGTGGAATTTCTTCCTAACTGGTATTCCTACGATTGCATTAAGTACAAGGAGATCCCAATATAAGGGTACCATAAACCCTAGTTTACCCTTATAGATCGGAGGGCTATTGATACCCAATTTCTTGGCAATATCAATACAAGAAACCCCTATTTGTTCATGAAAGATCTAATACACGGGAGTAGGTCACGTCTACGTGTACAACTCAATAAAGAGCTACGGATTTCTCCTTAAAGTAGCTCTAGGCATAAAAAACAATGAACAAATTCATAAATCAACCCAAACATGATATTAAGTGCAAATCATCCAAAATACATGATGAACCCCCAAGGTTCTCCGACATCCGGTGGCCTTGGGGATCTAGTGTGCCATCATACAAACCATAACAATAAAGTAAAGAAAATCACACAAAAAGCTCATAAATGACACTCCCTAGGTGAAATGATGAAGAAGAAGGTGGAGGTCCGGCCGAATGACTCTTTCCCTCGCCGAAAAGGTTGCCAAATGATGCTTCACCTCAGCTTGGCACCTTGCTCGCTTGATGGTGAAGCTCTTCCCTTGTTGATGATGCTCTTGCCTCCTTCTTTGGCTCCAAATCGTCGTCCTCTAAAAGGTGTCTTCGTTCTCCTTTTTGATGTGCCGGCCAAAGGTCCTTTCTTGAGCCCTAGAACTCCCAATTTATACCCCCAAAGCATACGGGACGTGAAGGGGATCGTATGGATGTAGATTGGATCAAGGAAACCCCAAATCCTGAGCCTCACTGGGTAGTTAACTGGGTGGTTAACTGGGCAGTTAACTGGGTAGTAAAGGATAGGCAACTGATGATGTCCACCCGCAAGTGCACGGGGTCGCCAAGTAATACCCCTCCCGCACGCGCGAGGGGGTCGTATTCCCAGGGGCCCGAGAATCTACCCTTACTTCCTCTATGCAATGTTGTTTAACCGATAAAACTTGAGTTAAAGAGATTGATGTAAAGCAAAACAGGCAAGTATGAAAGAAATGCAAGATGACTAAGGCGAAATACGGGAAATTCAATGGTTGGGAGTGGTCGCGGATGAGGCTTCCCTTAGGGGCTACTAAAGTGTGTTTGGAAGCTTGAACTAACATGCATGTGGCAATGATGGACCGAGAAAACCCTAGACTAGGCCAACCCGATGGTCACGGAAATTGACCCCTAATCAGGTACGGGTATTGGAATATGGTATTTCCACCGCTACGGTATTTCTACCGCCCAAATCCCCACACGATTGCTAAGGGTACAATAGCTTTCTCAAACTAGGGTTAAAGCAACAACTCGGTGCTTAACCCTAGGAGTTGAGGGGTACAAATACCCGATGGTCATGGTGTATTTATACGTATTTCCCTTGCAAGGTTGGTGAGTCTAACACTAGGGCAATGGTCATGCAACCTAGCATTTCCAAGATCAATTGATACATAGAGTTCTCATACATATCAAGCAATTAAAACACCAAGCAATGGATCACAAATATGCCACAAACAATGCATTAGAACAAAACATCCAAAATACACAAGTTCATCCCCAAGGTTCACCTACATCCGGTGACCTTGGGGTTTAGTTCCTCATGATCAAGAAATATAACACAAAATACATGAAACCAAACACCAAAAGCATAAGAAGAAACTCCCTCAAGAGATGAAGGCCGGAGAAGTTCGAGAGACGCCACACAAAGGGGTGGCTTTCCTTATCTTCAACCTTCCAATTCCAAGCTCTAGGGTGAAGATCCTTCCCAAAACCTTACTCTCCTCGCCAAATCCTTGCCGAGATCGCCCTCCAAATGCTTCTCCTTCCTCAGAATTCGAGTGGTAATGAGAGCTCCAAGAAGAAGACACTAGATGCCCTTGAAAACCCTAGCCAAAGTCCCTTAAAAGATGCAATCGGGCAAGCTCACGGGTGACCTCACGGTCCATATATGGCCCGTGAGGAAGCCTGTAACACGGGCAACAAGAAACCGCAAAGTAGTGATTTTGCACAGTGACCGCTACAGTAAAATCGTTACAGCAAAACTGATACAGTACTGCTCGCATATGACCTCACGGCCGTGAGCCTGCCCATGAGGGTTTCCAGATCTCATTTTCCTTCTAACTTTTCACGCTTCAGGCACCTACAGTTATGCTACACTACTCGGGACCCTAAAATGACGGCTTCGGTACGGATTTCCTCTCAAATCCCATCGTTAGGGTCACCGAAGCATATAATGTACCTGAAACACGAAATACAACAATTTAGACCAAAAAGGGCGTCGATTCATTAATAAAATACCAAAATACATGCGTGTACATACGTATAAAATACGCACATTTAGACGTTTATCAAACATCCCCACACCTAAGCGTTTGCTTGTCCCCAAGCGAACACACATGAAGAACAGGGGCAGACAGATAAATGACTAAATGCACGGCCTCAAGCTCAAAAGTGAAGAACTCCACGGGCACCCTGGATTACCCCAGGATGTCCTTTCACTCCACACACAACAATAATGACATTAAAGTGTTAAAAACATCCTCAGTACTCAGTTAAAAATCTTTTGGTCCCTAAGTAAAACTTTAGCACCTCAAGTGATTACGTAGCAAGCTCCAGGGGATCAAGATGCCACAACACACTTACTATGTACAATAAGAACATACACACTTTTTTTTTTTTTTCTGAGTCCCCGACTAACATAGACTGCCCAAAAATCTTTCAGACGGATGCACATGCTGATTAGGCACAAGAGTCACCCATCCTACTTGATTACAGTCTACATAGATGCATTCGTGCTAAACTAGCAGAGGAATACTATCATGGACTCGTTTTTTTTTTTTTTTTTTTAAACACTGTGTATCTTAAACCCCTAGAACGACTTGCTACAATAGATCACTTTCAGGCTAAAGCAAACAACAAAGGAACTCAAAAGCTTTTAAAAGAATATTGAGGATAGAGTTTAACACATTAATGCCAAAATAATTGTAATGGGTTAGTGGGAGTACACGAAATGGAAGTGCTCATGAACAGGTATAAAGGTGCACTAAAGGTGAAACAGAGCTACAATTAAGCACAGAGAAGATACAGCTAACGACTATCATTCTACCAAGCCTGGAAGTTCTAAACAATGTAATCATAGCTATCATGGGTATCATAAGCATGTAAAGGCATGTAACAATCAAAACTACTCCTAAAAATCCATCCCCACACCTAAAGCTGTACATTGCCCCCAATGTACAAAGGTCAGCAGCACAGGGTGGGAAGATAAACATGTAGAGTACAAAATAGGAGTAAAGAAACTTCCCCAGTCAATTGATGCAGTGTGAATTAGTCTTGTAGACTTGGGGACAGATGGGGCAAGCGAGGGCCTGGAGTGCGCAACCATAATATCCTCAACCTGAAAATACAGCAAGCGCAAATCATGACTCCAGAAATAATGAAATCAGAGGAAAGCAAGTAACAAAAGTTCCATAAACAAAACCTAAGTTTAGTAGGGACGAAACCCTGACAAACTCAAGAGTACAGAAAGCAACAAAAAGTAAAAGTATACACAAATACAAAACGAACAGACTGAAAGTGAAAAGAACAGGTGTGGTGTGCAGTCTAAGGGTCGGAGGGAAAGGAAGGTGCCGCGCAGGTCGTGGCCGCAGAGGTGGTGCCGACAGACGATGAAGAGCTGCGCAAGTGCGCCAAGATGTCGGCAGTGGTAATAGTTCCAAAGCTCTTGCGTGATAGTAGAGCAAACCGAGTCTTGTGGTTGTCTTTCTTGAACCGTGGTTGCTCGGGAGGCGGGGTAGGCTCACTCCGGGCTTTCTTATGCGCAACTTTCTTTAACCGCATCCTACAATGTCATAGGACCCTCCATTAGTCATCAAACAAACAAAACTAGGTTGAAAAATTGACAATTCAATGAAAACCCAGCAGTGCTACAGTAAAACCGAAAAACTTTTGCAAGAACCTTGCTTGGAAAATGGCCAATCCGAGAATACAATCAATCCAAAATACTAAAACAAAGTTGTGGCAAGACAAGAGACAAAGATCCAAACAACAAACACCCCAAACAACCATGAAAGCACCATGATCTTAAGAAAAAGTGTTTAACAAAAACCTAGGGTTTTATGAGTAAACCTTAGAGTGAATCCGGCCTAAAGAGGAGTTTTTCTTCAAAGTTTTTGCACACAATGAGTTTGGAGGAGGAGGAGAGTGGTTTAATGCAAAAAAAAATGAGAAAAAATGGTGAAGAAGTGAGGGAGAAGTGAGTGGGAGAAGTGAGGGGATGAGTGGAGAAGAAGAAGGATCAAAGGGTGTTTAAGGGGGGCCAAACCCGAGGGCCTCACGGCCTAGCTCACGGCCGTGAGCTAGGCCGTGAGAACTCTCGGTTTGGCTCACGGCCTGGCTCACGGGCCGTGAGCCAGGCCGTGAGCATCCTCGGGATGGCTCACGGCCTTTCTCACGGGCGTGAGCAAGGCCGTGAGCCCCCTCTGGATGGCTCACGGCCTTGCTCACGGGCGTGAGCAAGGCCGTGAGCCCCCTCTGGATGGCTCACGGCCTTGCTCACGGGCGTGAGCAAGGCCCTGAGCCCCTAGAGACTCACTTGGCCAATGATTTTACATTCAAAAACAATTCTCCACTTGGTTCGGCAATGAAATACACTCAACCAAAGCTCAAAAACACTCAAAATGAGGCCGAAAAAAGCATGAAAACATTCGAAACATGGTGATCATGAAGTCTAAAACATAAAGCAACTAGCACAACACACAAGCATACAAATAAGATTTAAATAAAACAAAGAACAAGAAGAACACACAAGAACAAACCCTAGGGAGCCAACATGCTACGAAATAACAAAAAATACGAAAAAGAGAAGCACAAGCACTCAAACAACAAGAGAATGGAATTGCAATGAATTTAAAACTTGGGTTGCCTCCCAAGAAGCGCTTGTTTAACGTCGTTAGCTTGACGTGCATTACCTCAATGTTCACGGTGGGACAAAGGGAGGGAACTTACCTCCAATTTTCATGATGAAATATTACCCGAAAAATTCATGGAGAGGCATGAAAAGATCTTGAACTTCCTTTGATTTTCCATGAGTATGTCATCTACATCCACGGGTGGCGATGATACGACCTTCACATCATTCGCAGGCTTTTTCTTTGTCTTCCTCCACATCTTCTTTAAAGCTTTCTTTTCTTGGTCATGTGGCGGAGGTTGAACCATCACTTGAGCAACTTGTTGCATTGGTATGGGTGTGACATCAGTTTTCTCAATCTCATCGTCATCTAACTCCCCCAAAATCTCATCCAATGGATTCAAGGCTAGAACTTCCTGCACACAATCGGAAACAATGACATCAGTTATATCGGTATAATACAAACTATCATCATGATCAAGTGTGTGCCGCATTGCTTCGGGGAGAGTAAAGACAACTTGTTCATCACCAACTCTTAATGTCATCTTTCCGCCCTTGACATTAATCAGTGCACCCAAAGTGTTTAGGAACGGCCGACCGAGAATGATGGGGACCTCAACATCATCATCAACATCTAGAATCACGAAATCTACGGGGATGATGAGTTTGTCAACCCTTACAAGGACATCTTCAACAACACCCCTTGGTCTCCGCATAGAGCGGTCGGCAAGTTGTAAGGTCATTCGTGTGGGCCTTAAGTCCTCCAATCCTAGTTTCAAAAACAACTTGTACGGCATCACATTAATGCTCGCCCCCGAGTCGGCTAAAGCATTCTCTTGTATTCCTTCACCAAGTACGCAAGGGATGATGAAACTACCAGGATCATTGAGTTTCTTGGGCAACTTCTTTTGAATTAAAGCGGAGCAATTCCCCGATAGTGTCACCGAGTCCACATCTTCTAATTTTCTTTTGTTCGTGATGAGGTCTTTCATGAACTTGGCATACTTGGGCATTTGTGAAAGGGCCTCAGCCAATGGAATATTAATGTGGAGTTGCTTGAATATGCTCAAAAACTTTTTAAATTGAGCATCCTCCTTGTCTTGTCTCAATCTTGTCGGGTAAGGCACCACGGGCTTGTACTCATTCACCTTTGGGACCGGGGATTTTTGGACATCATCACTACATTCCTTTTCATTGTCCTTACAATCCTTCTTGTTCGAATGAGGGTCTTCCCGATCGGCTACCCTATCATTAGAAGCACTTGGGCTCGTCTCGGCCCTTACTTCCAATTGCTTACCACTCCTCAGTGTAACAGCCTTCAAGTGTTCCCTCGGGTTGCTTTCGGTGTTGCTTGGCAAGCTACCCGAAGGACGATCAGAATGTGCTCGAGCAAGCTGTCCCACTTGGTTCTCAAGGGATTGCGTGGATGCTTGAACATTCCTCAACACTGTACCGAACTCATCCAATCTTTTCTCGACACCTTGAAACCGTGCCTCGGTATTAATCATGAACTTAGCCAAAACATCCTCTATGGTATACTTCCTTTCTTGTTGCGGCGGTGCTTGGTAATAGCTTGCTTGAGCTGGAGGAGGCCTTTGTTGAGCTTGGCCTTGACCCCAGGGCATGTTCGGCGGATTCCTCCAACCTTGATTGTATGTGTTAGTGTATTGATTTCCCGGCCCTCTAGATCCACCACCAACATAATCAACAGACTCCACAGGTGCAGATGGGGCAATGAAAATAGGGCATTGTGATGTTGCATGCCCCGCTCCACATGTGTCACAAGACATCATGGCCTTAGGGATAGAGCTAGATCCTAGCATCAATTGCTCAACTTTCTGTGTCAAGGTACTGACCAACGCCGTGTTGTCTGAAAGATTCTTGGTAAGGGCCTCTACCTTAGCCGCTAACATGGTATTCTCATTCACTTCATACAATCCCGCAGCCTTAGGTGCCTTCTGTCGCGTGCTCCAATGGCACTCATTGCTCTCCATCTCCTCAATCAAAGCCTCAGCTTCTTCAGGCAGTTTATTACTCAAGGATCCACCTGTTGCGGCATCTATTAGTTGCCTTGTTGAATAGTTCAGCCCATTGCAAAACATTTGCACCCTAATCCAAGATTGAAATCCATGGTGAGGACATTTGCGCAACAAGTCTTTAAACCTCTCATGTGCTTCAAAGAGTGTTTCCGAATCTCCCTGCCTGAAGGACGAGATCTCTTGCCTCAACCGCGCGGCTTTGCTAGGGGGAAAATATCGGGCCAAAAATTTTTCCACCATATTCTTCCAAGTAGTGATGGAGCCGGGAGCCAAGGATGTGAGCCATCTATATGCTGCTCCCATCAAACTAAAAGGAAAAAGTCTCAATCGGATGGCATCATCGGATACTGAGTTTATCTTGAAGGTTGAACAAATTTGCAGGAAGTGAGATAGATGAGCGTGCGGGTCTTCATCTACTAATCCGTCAAATTGTACCGAATTCTGAATCATCCCAATCGTACTTGCTTTAATTTCAAAATTGTTAGCTGGAACCGCCGGTGCTTGAACACTGAATTCTTCACCGGTGAATTGTGGCCGCTCATAATCAGATAGGGTCCTCCTTGGTTCGGCCATAACGGTAGGTTCACTTGATTCCACACTAACCTCTTGTCCTCCTTGTCTTGAACTCTCCCCCAACTCTCTCAACCTTTGATGCAAAGTTCTTTCTATTTCGTCATTGGGTTCAACCAAGTTTGCCTGACTCGAATGTGTCATAAAATAGGTACCTTGCAAAAACCGGAGTCAAGAATTAACAATTGACGAGGGGTAAGAAAATAAAATTGCAAAACGATAGATAATGGAATATATACAAAGGATGAAAAAAAATGCAAAACAAGAAAAATGGCCAAATCAACACGCGCTAAGTTTTCTGAGTATTTCTCGTGTGGGTCCCCAGCAGCGGCGCCAAAAACTTGATGATGTCCACCCGCAAGTGCACGGGGTCGCCAAGTAATACCCCTCACGCACGCGCGAGGGGGTCGTATTCCCAGGGGCCCGAGAATCTTCCCTTACTTCCTCTTTGCAATGTTGTTTAACCGATAAAACTTGAGTTAAAGAGATTGATGTAAAGCAAAACAGGCAAGTATGAAAGAAATACAAGATGACTAAGGCAAAATACGGGAAATTCAATGGTTGGGAGTGGTCGCGTATGAGGCTTCCCTTAGGGGCTACTAAAGTGTGTTTGGAAGCTTGAACTAACATGCATGTGGCAATGATGGACCGAGAAAACCCTAGACTAGGCCAACCCGATGGTCACGGAAATTGACCCCTAATCCGGTACGGGTATTGGAATATGGTATTTCCACCGCTATGGTATTTCTACCACCCAAATCCCCACACGATTGCCAAGGGTACAATAGCTTTCTCAAACTAGGGTTAAAGCAACAACTCGGTGCTTAACCCTAGGAGTGGAGGGGTACAAATACCCGATGGTCACGGTGTATTTATACATATTTCCCTTCCAAGGTTGGTGAGTCTAACACTAGGGCAATGGTCATGCAACCTAGCATTTCCTTGATCAATTGATACATAGAGTTCTCATACATATCAAGCAATTAAAACACCAAGCAATGGATCACAAACATGCCACAAACAATGCATTAGAACAAAACATCCAAAATACACAAGTTCATCCCCAAGGTTCACCTACATCCGGTGACCTTGGGGTTTAGTTCCTCATGATCAAGAAATATAACACAAAATACATGAAACCAAACACTAAAAGCATAAGAAGAAACTCCCTCAAGAGATGAAGGCCGGAGAAGTTCGAGAGACGCCACACAAAGGGGTGGCTTTCCTTGTCTTCAACCTTCCAATTCCAAGCTCTAGGGTGAAGATCCTTCCCAAAACCTTGCTCTCCTCGCCAAATCCTTGCCGAGATCTCCCTCCAAATGCTTCTCCTTCCTCATAATTTGATTGGTGGTGAGAGCTCCAAGAAGAAGACACTAGATGCCCTTGAAAACCCTAGCCAAAGTCCCTCAAAAGATGCATTCGGGCAAGCTCACGGGTGACCTCACGGTCCATATACAGCCCGTGAGGAAGCCTGTAACACGGGCAACAAGAAACCGCAAAGTAGTGATTTTGCACAGTGACTGCTACAGTAAAACTTCTACAGCAAAACTGCTACAGTACTGCTCGTATATGACCTCACGGCCGTGAGCCTGCCTATGAGGGTTTCCAGATCTCATTTTCCTTCTAACTCTTCACGCTTCAGGCCGCTACAGTAATTCTACAGTATTCGGGACCCTAAAACGACGGCTTTAGTACGGATTTCCTCTCAGATCGCATCGTTAGGGTCACCGAAGCATATAATGTACCTGAAACACGAAATACAACAATTTAGACCAAAAAGGGCATCGATTCATTAATAAAATACCAAAATACATGCGCGTACATACGTATAAAATACGCACATTTAGACGTTTATCAGCAACTCTTGCTGGTAACTCTTTCCTGGGTCGCAGACTGGGTCGTGAAATCCCCACGGGGTAGCAGACGGGGCCGTGAGGCTTGGGCAAAGTTCTCTGGATTTTTCTTGCTCGAAGACACCCATGTGCTACAGTGCCTGCTACAATGCATATGCTACAGTACCACGACCAGGTTTTTTCCTTCTCTTTTCTGCCCAAAATGTGTGCTCGCGATCTCCATGGCTTCTACCTGCCCTACAAAGGAAATATGACTTGATTAAGCTTAAAAACGGGCACAAAACCTAACAAAATACATGTAAAGTGTACTAATTAAGTATACTAGAATACATACATTTAGACACTTATCAAACATCCCCACACTAAGCATTTGCTTTTCCCCAAGCAAACAAATCATGTAAAATAGAGGGAAGGATAAGTGGCTAAATGTGCAATCTCCGTCTTGAATAAAATGAAATTCTACAAGCAATGGATAATGATATATAGATGTTGAGTTACAATCAATAAGTACAACAAAAAGATCCTGTCTCACCTCTTGTATGTCTGTGCAGTGTAAGTGAATCTTTTATCTCATTTGCCCTAACTTGGTCTAGCCTACTGATTTCACTAAGCATAGCTCCAGATGCTAATCACTCCACATACAAGAATACCAGGTCTTAAAATGCTAAGTGCCACCTCAATGAACAAGTGAGAACCTTCTAAGTCTTACACTTGAAACTAAATCACCATTCATCTCAAGACATCAAGTAGGCAGTCTAAGTGATCACTAGGGTTTTATTAATACTTATCTACACTCTTTTTTTTTTTTTCGAGTCCACCTAATGTAGACTGCACCAAATTCTTTCAGGAGGGTGCACATGCTGGTTAGGCACAAGAGCCACCCAACTACTCGATTACAGTTTACATAGACGCATTCATGCTTCATTAGCAGAGGAATACTGACATAGACTTTTTTTTATTATTATATTCACCCTAGATCATGTCTTTAGAATGCACTACAAGTTCTAAGACTAGGACTAGCTCAACAAGGCTTAGAAGTTCTTAAGAGTTCATTTAAGGGTAGAACTTAGTCTTCTATGGCCAAGTACTCAAGGTTGTGTGTTAAGCATACGAGAGAGTTAAAGTAGTCAAGTTGGCTATTCCTAGGGCATCAACAAAAAATTCAGTGCACATAGCAATACAAGAGGTGAAACAAGATTCAATAGAGCACAAAAAAGTATGTAACTCACATCAATCATTAATCCGTGCGAAAAGAATCTTACAAGAATGAACAAAGCCATCATTGATAACACTAGCATGTAAATATGGCCCTAAACATGTAGTACACCCATCCCCACACTTAGTGTTGTACATTGTCCTCAATGTACACTAGTCATGAATAACAAAGAAAGATAATCAATATAAAGAATAGAGGAGGGTGAAAATGAGCTTCCCTGTTTTATCTTGTATAAATGGCGAGATGTGACCCAAACAAATGTACGGCGAGCTCTACATGTCGGGCCCGGCATCCACAAAATGTGGGGAGGCTCACCAAACTACCCTTAATGCCCTCCAAGGCACATGGGCACATCATCATTCCACATAAAAAAATAAATGCATAGAAAAAGCACTAGGGAATAGTCAAACACTCATGCTAGATAAGCAAAATACATAAAAGTTCTACAAAAGGTTGTTTAGGGCATAGCCCCTCCAACTTATTCAAACAAACTAAACACACATGCAGAAAATGAAATAGAAACAAAGTAAACAACAAGCTACTGAAATAAAGTCAAATGTCCATGCTCATGAATGAAAGTGATCATCGCTGAAGGGTGGTGCAGGTGTGGCGGCGCAAGAAGTGGTAGCAGCCTGTGAAGATGAACCACGAGAGGAAATGGCAAACTGGCGGAAATCCTCAGTGAGCTGGCGCTGTCCCTCTAAGATCTGAAATAGCTGACCACGCATCTCACGCTGCTCATGACGAATAGCCAGTATATCGCTCTCCATCCCTCGCAACCTAGCATCAAAATCTGGTGGAAATGTAGTACCCTGAGCAGGAGCGGGAGCGCCCTCGTGGTCAGAGTCGAAATCTACTGGTGGATTCTCCCGTGACTGAGTGCTGGGAGAGCCTGTACTGGTCACCTCTCTTCTCAAGTAACCCAATAGCCCGCAGGATTGCCGCATTAAGGGGTGCCACACCCCCCACAATGGTCATGTCGTGTGCCCGGTCCAATAAATTCATACCTCGGATCAATCTAGTAATGTAAGGACCGATGAAGATGGCACCCAACCGCGCAAACAGTGCCTGATGTAGGAAAGCCTCGGTCGCAAGGTGCCCCATATGGAGAGGATACTGCTAAAAAATCCCGTACAAGATGAGTAGATCGGACTAAGAAACTACTCCAAGATTGTCCCGTCGACCACCGATAGACCAAGCAATTAAGGAATGAATGTATCTCTGAATAGGTTCCGCAATTCGAGAAGTTTTCCGGGTGTTCTGGGTGTCACTTGGAGCGATAGCAACCCAATAATCCCTCGCAGTCATGTTAGACGGGAAATCAATGTGGAGTTGGCCGAACAGTAATGAACCGGTGTAGTCTTCATCATGAATGCCCAAATACTTGGCAAACTCCAAATGATTCATATCATAGGTCCTCCCAAAGGCTTGAAAGCGAATGGCACCTTGCTTTCGAGAGATGACAGCCCTCATGTCTTGGCGTGCTTCGAAGATACTAAGGTGATAAGTGCTTGTGTTATAGTATCGCGAAGCGCTATTATCTTACATTAAGCATACCTTTTATCAGGTTTTATCACTAAATGTGTGCATTTGTGTTCTCTTGTGCATTGAAGGTATTGTGGAGCCTATTTGGAGAAGAAGAATGAAATTAGGTCGTGTTTGCCAATGTTGGGATGTTCTCGGACCAAGCAAGGAACGAAGCACGTATTTGGACTTGTGGATGTGTGCCAACCTCTTTTGGAGGGGCACAAAGGCAGTCACATTCACAACAAGTCCAATCCGTGTTACTTAGGAGAATCTCGTGAAAGAAGAAGACTTGAAGCAATCGGCGCGACCTACCGTTGCTTGTGTGCCCAAGTAATGGCCTCGATGAAGAACAATGGACCCGGGAGGCATTTCGGCAAGTTACCAAGCCTGTTCAGCTGAAGATTAGTGTTCCAGAGAAGTCACACGGGCGTGTGGAAAGTCCACACGGCCGTGTGAGCCATTTTCCAGCCAGACAGAGAAGTCACACGGGCGTGTGGAAATTCCACACGGCCGTGTGTTTTGCGATTTCAGCCATCCAGTGAAGACACACGGGCGTGTGGAAATTCCACACGGCCGTGTGAAGCCCCCGATAAGTCCAATTTTAAAGCCGCGATTCAACAATATAAAAGGGGATTTTTGCAACCTTTTGAGGAATCTTTGAACCTATCTTTTCCCCAACTTTCTGGAGTGCGGCTAGGGTTTCGGAGAGGATTTCATGGAGGTTCTAGCGCGTCGTCGGCATCGATTTCGAGGTTCGACGTTTGCACAAGACCACGGCCACACCAATTCGAGTGGGTTTTTCATTGATGTCTATGTTTTATGCTTTATTTCTCACGTTGATGAACATGTATAGCTCTATGAGGAGCTAAACCCCTCGTGGGGTATTCGGACTTGTAAACTCTAGGGTTTCTTATGTTTCTTTGACATTGATTATTATGCTTTCCATCGTTGATGAATAAAATTGAGTTTTTAATCTTGATTATCCTTTCATATTGTTTTCCCTTAAACGTGACATTAGGGTTGAGAGCAATCTAGGCTTTCCTTTGGAGGTGTGACAACTCCTATAGGATTAGACTACTCAAGATTGAAGAGGGTTGAGAGGGAGAGTTGTGAGGTAGCAATGTACCCCTTTCCCCTTCGATGTGATTTCTCCCTACCTCCGATTCCTTGATTTAATAGCGGTCGAAATAGAGTGAAGCAATAGGTAGATAAACTCCCCTAGGGCTTAGTTACGCAAGTAATAGAGTGGAGGGTTGTAGTGAATCCTATTTGCTGGGGCTCAATCTAGACTAGGGTTTTTCCACCTTGACCAAAGGGTTAGAATTACGTATAGGAACAGGTTTAATCACTAAGAATCCCTAGAGCATAATGCAACTCCACATAGTGTGAGGTTTAGGCAGATGGACTCCCCTGGGGCTTAGTCATCTAGGTGACAGAGTGAAGGGTGTTGTGAATCCTAACACCGCGCATAGTGTTGGAGTTAGTCACGGTTGTCCTTAGGTTTGGGACCGTGAGTCTTAGGATATCCTCGACTCAATTGACATCAATAGGAGAGTATAATATCATAGTCTTGCACTTGAAACATAGACCCTAGAGGTAGCTTGTCCGGATACCCTCTTTTACTCATTGTTAGTCCTTCTCGATTTTCCTACTTGCACTTCTTTCTTCCATCTCTCTACTTAGTTTATTGCTTTGCATTATTTTCACTCATCAATCTTATTATCGTTCTCCGTATTCTGCATAGCTTAACTAGTGAAACCTTATATTCTATCTCCCTATTCCCTGTGGATTCGACTACCTTCTCACCAAGGTAAATTTATTACTTCGACAAACCCGTGCACTTGCGGGATACACGCAAGGGGTCGTGTCATAAGGACTTCCAAGGTAAGTTGGCGAAAGGTTGGTTCATCAATGGAGAAAAGGTTCTCCCAACCATTTTGCGCTAGCAACTCTTTCACTTGCTCGGCTATACCAATTTTTCCTAAGATTCCCCACTCAATGTTTCGAAGAGTACCAAATGGTTTGGTCTTCAAAACCTCGTATCGTGCTTTGTGGAGGGCGTGTGTGAGATGGGGCTCTTCGGGGGTTTGAATTGAAGCCTTAGGACGTTTCGAGGCGAGCTTCTTGAAGTTTGGCATCCCTATAACAACAATAAAGCTTATCAAACTTCAAGCAATCCAAAGTAATGCCAAGCAACATGCAAATAAAGGGGAGAAAGGAGAAAAAGATGGTGAATAGGGTCCATACGGCCGTGAGAGAGGCCTTATGGACACTATTCATCAAGTAGCACAACCCCATAAATTCAAAAATCTGAAAACTTTTACAAAAAATTCAATGGGAATCCATCATACACCAATTAGAACATCCAATACAAGCAAAATACTTGAAATCCACCACGAAGAAGCTCAAAGACACCTAGAAAACATGCTCAACCGACTCAAACTTCATCAATTATCGTTTAGGCACATGAAAGCATCAACAATCCACAATAAAATTGTAGCACATGCATTAAAAATTCAGGACACCAAAACTAAGACTTTTATTGATGCTAGAACGAAACTAAATCCTAGAAAAACTATAAAACCTTGGGTTGACTCCCAAGAAGCGCTTGTTTGCCGTCACTTAGTTTGACGCACTTGCCTTACCTTATGGCGGGTCATGAATGAAGGTTGCCCTATTCACTACAATCTGAAACCATGCAGTACATAATTTTTGTAGAATAGAGGGAGAGTTAGCGATTTTGTTACCACACAAGGGTGAACCACCCTTACTCCATGAATGCTCATCCCCCTTGTCCTTGGGTCTCTTCGTGTGGCGCCTCTTCGCTCTCTTTATCTTTCTTCTCATCTTTTTCATGAGTCCCAGGTTCGGCTTGACCTCTTTCTCGACTAGACCAAGCGAAAGCACTTCTTCTTCGATCTCCACGTCTTAGTCCGGCCACCCTTCATACAGATCCGGGTTCAATATTTCCTACACATAATCATCAATTAGCTCATAGGTGGTGTCAAGAAAATATAAAATATCATCAAAGTCAAGAGAGTATCACATGGCTTCAACGAGGAGGTATGTAAGCTTGTCATCTCCAACTCGCAAGAAGGGCCTTCCAAGGATCAATGGCACCTCGACATCCTCATCGACATCTAACACCACGAAGTCAACAGGAAATATGTATTTGTCCACCTTCACCAACACATCTTCCACAATTCCTCTCAGATGCCTCACCGATCGTTCCGCAAGTTGAAGTGTCATCTGAGTGGGCCTAGGCTCACCCAAGCCTAGCTTTTGGAAGAAAGTGTAGGGCATGACATTGAAGCTTACCCCCGAATCGGCTAATTCCATCTCTTCACCCAAGTTGCCAATGTTGCAAGGTATGATAAAACTTCTGGGATTTTTCCTCTTACTCGGCATGTTCTTTTGCAAGACGGTCGAGTAGTTAGCATCAAGAACTACAGCTACACTCTCCTCCAACATCCTCTTGTTGGTCAAGAGGTCCTTCAAGAACTTCGCATACTTAGGCATTTGGGCCAACGCCTCCACAAACAATATGTTGATGTGTAATTGTTTAAAAATACCCAAAAATTTCATGTATTACTCATTATCTTGGTCATTCTTCAACCTCGAACGATAGGGGATCCTTGGCTTCTAGGGTGGTGGTGCCACCTCTTTCTCCTTTGTTGCTTCTCCCCCTACTTCTTCAACTTCAGGTGGTTCCTTTATCTTTTCTAGAGGGAGATTTCTCTCAACCTCTTTTCCACTTCTCAAGGTGATTGTCTTCAATTGCTCCATCGGATTGGTCTCGGTATTACTAGGCAAGCTTCCTTGAGGTCTTTCCGCCAAAGTCTTCGCAATTTGCCACACTTGATTCTCCAAATTATGTAAGGAGGCGGTGTGATTGTGAAGTGTAGCTTACACCTACTGAAATCTAGCATCCGATGAAGAAATGAACCTCGTGAGTGCTTTCTCTAGATCGGTTAGGTTCCGCTCTAGCCCGATCACTTGGCTTTCTAGGTTCGTTGCTTGTTGATTTTGAAATCCCGGCAGTGCGTTGCTTTTTTGTTGCGACTGCCCTTGATTGCACCATGAGAAATTCAGGTGGTTCCTCTACCCCGGATTGTAAGTTCCACTATATAGGTTCCCTTGGCCTTGTCCTCTATAAGCATTACCAACAAAATCGACCTGCTCCACCGCACTAGTGCCTCCAATAGCAATCGGACAATCACTCGAAGCGTGACCCCCCACAACCGTTACAAGTAGTGATGGCCGCAACTTTTGGTAAAGTTAGAACATCTAACTTCTTACTCAATGACTCTACTTGTGCCGCCAACGATGTAACCGCGTCAACCTCATGAATTCCGGCCATCTTCTTTCGGTCCCTTGTGTTCCATTGATAGCTATTCATAGCCATCTCTTCGATAAGGTGTCGGGCTTCACCGGGATTCTTGCTTCCTAGAGTTCCTCCTGCCGCTGCATCTAAGAGTTGCTTGGTACACGGATTCAGCCCATTGTAAAAGGTATGAATGATCATCCACTCGGGGAATCCATGTTGCGGGCATTTGTGAAGGAGCTCTTTGTACCTGTCCCATGTCTCAAATAGAGACTCCAATTTCATTTGCATGAAGGACGAAATCTCATTCCAGAGCCTCACCAATTTTCCTGGGGGGAAATATCTAGCAAAGAATGCCTCGGCCATCTACTCCCAAGTAGTAATAGATGCTCTCGGTAATGAATGAAGCCAATGTCTTGTTTTTCCCTTCAATGAAAATGGAAAGGCTCTCAAACGAATCGCGTCGTCCGTTACTCAATTGATCTTCAACATGTCGCACACTTCAAGAAAGTTCTCTATGTGGTTGTTGGGATCTTCATCGGCTATCCCATTAAATTGTGCGGACTGTTGTAACATTTGAATGAACGATGGCTTCAACTCAAAATTCATTGCAGTAATTGGGGGCCTCGCAATGCTTGATTGGGTCCCCATCACCGCGGGTATAGCAAAATCGGGCAATGTCCTCTGTTCTTCATTCAGTTCTGCCATTGCTTCTGACCCTTCTGAATCAATATTGGCTTGATTGGACTGTTCTTCCATAGGTTCCTTCTTTTCTCGATGTGTTCTTCTACCAATATCTGGGTCTCCTTCAACAAGAATCGAAGGGTTCCCGCAGGTCATAACCTGAAGCCAAAAACAAGAAAAAGAAAACAAATAAGAACGATGATAGATAAGAGATGTGTGAAATAGCTAAAATAGAAAAAACAAATACTAGAAATACGCCTACTCCCCGGCAATGGTGCCAAAAATTTTGACAGGGGCCCGAAAGTTCACGGGTTGTCAAAGTAATAAAAATACCCTGGTGAGTGGGTAGTCGTATCCGCAGGGAATAGGGATTTGAGATACAAGTATTCACTATGTAGCTAATGCGATGTGTGGAAAGGAATCAATGAGTGAGTGTAAACAAAAATAATATAAACAAGAATTAAATAGAATTGTGGAAGGTGAGAGAGAGCAAGTAGGAGTAAAAGAGTAGGATAAGCAATGAGTAAAGATGGGTACCCGGACAAGCTACCCCTAGGACTTATGCTTCAAGTGCAAGACAATGCTATTATAATTTTCTATTGATATTAATTGAGTCGAGGAGATCGTTAAATACACGGTCCCAAACCTAAGGTCAACCGTGACTAACCCCAACACTATGCCTCGGCATTAGGTTTCACTAGGACCCTTGACTCTCGTTGACATGTCAACTAAGCCCTAGGGGAGTCTATCTACCTAAGCCTCACACTACGTGGAATTGCTTTAAGTTCTAGGGATTCCTAGTGATTAACCTTGTTTCCATGTATAGTTCTAACCCTTTGGTCCAAGTGAAAGAACCCTAGTCTAAATTAAGTCCCAGCGCTAAGATTCACTTCAACACTTCACTCTGTTGCTCGCGCAACTAAGTCCTAAGTGAGTTTATCTCCTAGCACCTGACTCTATCTCGACCGCTAATAAATCATAGAACATGGAGGTAGGGAGAATCACGGCTAAGGGAAAACAATAACAAGAAGAAATTAAGATTGAAACTAAATTTTATTCAACAATAATGGAAAAGAATAAAAGTAATGTCAAAGAAACATAATAATCCTAAGGTTTACAAGTCCAAATACCCACAAGGGGCTTAGCTCCTCATGGAGCTATACAAATCCATCAAAATAATAATAAAAACACAAATTGAATGCATATATGAAAACCCCCTTGTGTGCGATGTGGCCGTGGTCTTGTGCGGTCGTTGGATGTCGATGTCGACGCCGATGACGCGCTCTAAACATCCATGAAGTCCTTTCAAAACCCTAGCCGTGCCTCTCAAGAAGTTAGGTGAGAAGAGAGCCATAAAGATCCCAAAAACAATTTCCAAGACGGGCTTTTATAATACTGAGTTGCAGCTTTAAATTGGCTGAAATCGAGATTTCACATGGCCGTGTGGAATTTCCACGCGCCCGTGTGAAATTGCTGAATTACTGATTTTTGGCAGACAGTGAACTCCTGAATTCATTGTTCTTCATCGAGGCCGTTGAATTGGGCACACAATCAATGATTGACCGTGCCGATTGGTTTAAATCTCCTTATTGGCGAAATTCTCCTTGTTAACATGAGCAAGACTTATTGTGAATCTGACTGCCTTGTGCCTTTCCTAAAGCGGTTGGCACACACTCACAATTCTACGCTCATGCCTTGTTCCTTGCTTAGTCCGAAATTCTCCCCAACAATGGTGAACACGATCTAACTTCGTTCCTTTTCTCCAATTTATCTTCACACCCCTACAATGCACAAAAGTAAACAAATGCACACTTTTTAGTGATAAAATCTGATTGAATCAATGCTCATTGCAAGATAATAACACTTTGCATTACTATAACACGAGTACTTATCAAAGACTAAACCCGAATATAAATGAAGTTGTCATGGCGGAGGTGGTGAAACTACTGGATGCCAGCAGTATTTATCCTATCTATGATAGTGCTTGGGTTAGCCCAACACAGAAGTAGTTCCGAAGAAAGGGGGGATGACAGTAATCAAGAGTGACATGAATGAACTCATCCCAACTAGAACAGTCACAGGATGGAGGGTGTGCATTGATTACAGAAGGTTAAACGATGCAACTCGAAAGGATCACTTCCCATTGCCTTTCATTAATCAAATGTTTGAGCGATTGGCAGGACATTAGTTTTATTGCTTTCTAGATGGGATGTTAGGATATTTTCAAATTCCTATTGCTCTGGAAGATCAAGAGAAGACAACATTTACTTGTCCCTATGGGACTTTTGCATACAGACGAATGTCGTTTGGACTATATAACGCACTCGCTACATTCCAATGTTGTATGACTGCTATCTTTTATGGATGAATTTTCTGTGTTTGGTGACTCCTTTGACATATGTTTGAAGAATTTGGAGAGAGTGCTGATAAGATGTGAAGAGACAAACCTTATGCTAAATTGGGAGAAGGGTCACTTCATGGTTCAGGAAGGCATTGTTCTAAGGCACAAGATCTCTTGGATGGGTATGGAGGTGGACAAAGCAAAAATCAAAGTCATAGATAAACTTCCTTCACCAACAAATGTTAAAGGAATTCTGAGTTTCTTGGGACATGCAGGTTTCTATAGGCGGTTTATCAAGGATTTTTCGAAAATCACACAACCGCTAACTAAGCTCCTTGAAAAAGATGCTTCATTTGATTTTGGGGAAGAATGTGCAACAACTTTTAATGTGCTAAAAGAAAAACTACTTTGAGCCCCAATCTTGATCACACCGGATTGGAATGAACCATTCGAGCTCATGTGTGACGCAAGTGACTATGCTATCAGAGCAGTTTTGGGGCAGAGGAAGGGCAAGCAGTTTCAGCCTATCTACTATGCTAGTAAGACTCTTACAGGTGTGTAAAAGAATTACACTACTATAGAGAAGGAGTTATTAGCAGTTGTGTTCGCCCTTGATATGTTCAAGCCATATCTTATCTTGTCGAGAGTCATCATGTTTACAGACCACTCAGCTCTTCGTTACCTCGTGAATAAGGCTGATGCGAAACCAAGATTGATCCGTTGGATATTACTCTTACAGGAGTTTGATATGGAGATAAAAGACAAGAAAAGAACTGATAACGTGGTGGTGGATCACCTGTCTCGGTTAGAAGGTAGCATTGGACAAGAGCCATCCAGCAAGGAGATAAATGACTTCTTCCCAGAGGAACATTTGTATTCGATTCAAAAATGAACGTTGTCAAGTGATACTCCATGGTTTGCAGACTTTGCCAATTACTAGTCAAGGAAGGTCCTCAAACAAGGGCTCACATTCTAGCAAAAGAAGAACTTCTTTAGTGATTTAAAGAACTATTTCTAGGATGATATGTTCGTCTTTTACATCTGTGCAGACCATATAGTTCGGAGATGTGTATCAAGGAAGGAAGGATGGGATATCCTTGCTCATTGTCACTCTGGACCAGTCGGGGGCCATTATGCATCAAATAGGACCGCAGAAAAGGTCTTGTGATAAACGTCTAAATGTACGTATTTTATACGTATACTTGCGCATGCTTTTCCGTATTTTGTTGATGAGTCGATGCCCTTTTTGGTCTAAATTAGTTTATTTCATGTTTCAGGTACAAAAGAGGCCTAGGTGAGCTCAACGACGCAATTTGAGAAGAAATTGACACCGAAATCGTCGTTTTGGGTTCCCTGGCACTGTAGCAACACTGTAGCAGCCTGAAGCACAAAGATTTAAAGAATTTTCTAAGTCTGGAAACCCTCACGGGCAACCTCACGGCCGTGAGGTCTACCGCAAGTAAATCAGAGAGCAAAAACACTGTAGCGGTTCTACTGTAACTGGAGTACTGTAGAGATGTTACTGTAGCTTCACTGTATCAGTACTGTAGCAACTTATTCAGATTTTCGGCCCGTTTTCTGGGCAACCTCACGGCCTGTATATTGACCGTGAGCCAGCCCGTGAGCCATCCCGAGAGGGCTTTAAATCAAGGGTTAGGGCATCATTTGGTCTTGTCTTTGGCCACCTCTTCTCCTCCATCATCTTCTAGGGCATCAAAGCTGCGGGAGAAGGCATTTTTGAGGGGCAAATCGAAGGGAGAAGAAGATCACACACTCAAGGGCGAGCATCTAGGAGCTTGTTGGCGCGGATCCTTCAAGTTCTCATCACCATCTTCTTCTAGTCTTCATCTTTGGGGAGTTGTCATGAGCTTTACCTTGTATTTCTTGTTTTGTTTGTATTCTCCTTTGTTGATGATGAACTAGACTCCCAAGGTCGCCGGGCGTCCGGTGAACCTTGGGATGAACTTGCATGTTTGGATACTTGATTTATATGTATGGTATTTGTGTGGTTTGTGATTTACGTTTGGTGTATTTGAATGCTTTGGTATGCATGAGAACTCTGTGTATCAATTTTTAGGTAATACTAGGTTGCATGACCATTGCCCTAGTGTTAGACTCACCAAGCTTAGAAGTGATACATGTACAAATACACCGTGACCATCGGGTATTTTGTACCCCTCCAACCATTAGGGTTGAGCCTAGATATTGTGTTTGACTCTAATTTGAGATTTCCCTATGCCCTTAGCAATCGTGTGGGGATTTGGGCGGTAGAAAAACCGTAGCGGTGGAAAGTCCGTATTCCAATACCCGTACCGGATTAGGGGTCATCACTGTGACCATCGGGGTGACCTATCTTTGGATGTCTCATGGCCTAACCACCTTTGCCTGTGTGATTCGAGTATCCTTCTAGCTTTAGTAGTCTCGAGGGGATCCTCGCCCGCGGCCTCGTTCATTTATTGCTCATTGTTTCCTTAATGTGCTTGTTTGGTGTGCATTAGATCACTTGTTTATAGTTTTATCTTTTATTTGTTTCCTTATCTTGTTTTAAATCTATATTTGGTAGACTAGACAGTGCCGTCTAGGGGGAAGTAATAGCAGCTCTTGGGACCCCAGGGAATACGACCCCTGCGTCACGTACAGGGTATTTGACACGACCTTTTTGCGTGCGTACCGCAAGTGCACGGCCTTGTCGAAGTAATAAAAGTTACCCCGGTGAGTGGGTAGTCGAATCCACAGGGAATAGGGATTTAAAATACGAGAAGTTGCTATTGAGTCGTGTGATGTACGAAAAGAAACAATGATCGGAGTGATGAGTGAATTTATGGGAACTAGAGTAGATGCAAAGCAAATAAATCGAAAGATGAAAGAGAGAAAAGTGCAAGCAACGAGTAAAAAGAGAGAGACTAGTAATAAGTGAAAATAGGGTATCCGGACAAGTTACCTCTAGGACTTATGCTTCTAGTGCAAGACTATGCTATTATACCTTCCTATTGATGTTAATTGAGTCGAGGAAAATCCTGAAACACACGGTCCCAAATCTAAGGTCAACCGTGGCTAACCCTAACACTATGTCCCGGCAATAGGATTCACGTCAACCCTTCACTCTGTTGATTGCTCAACTAAGCTCCAGGGGAGTATTTCTACCTAAGCCTAACACTACGTGGGATTGCTTTAAGCTCTAGGGACTCCTAGTGATAAAACCTGTTCCTATATATGATAGTTCTAACCCTTTGGTCCAGGAGGAAGAACCATTGTCTAAATTAAGCCCCAGTGCGTAGGATTCACGTCACCCCAAAACCTTGGCGGAGTTTGTCTACCTAGCACTTCACTCTATTTCGACCTCTAATGACTCAAGGAATCGGAGGTAGGGAGAAATCACAACGGAAGGGAAAGGGGTACGGTGCTACCTCACAACTCTCCCTCTCAACCCTCTTCAATTTTAAGTAGTCTAATCCTATAGGAGTTGTCACACCTCCAATGGATAACCTAGATTGTTCTCAATCCTTAGTGTCACGGCTAAGAGAAAACAATAGCACAAGAAATCTAAAATTGAAACTCGAATTTATTCATCAATTAATGGAAAAGCATAATAACAATGTCAAAGAAACATAATTATCCTAGAGTTTTACAAGTCCGAATACCCACGAGGGGTTTAGCTCCTCATGGAGCTATACATGTTCATCAATTTATGAAAGAAAGAACAAAATAAAGACATCAATGAAAACCCCCTCGCGTATGGTGTGGCCGTGGTCTTGTGCGGCCGTCGAACGTCGGTGACGATGCCGATGACGCGCTCCAATCCTCCACAAATTCCTCTCCGAAACCCTAGCCGCCCTCTCCAGAAGTTCGGGAGAAAGATAGGACAAAAGATTCTTCAAAAAGTCTCCAAATCGGCTTTAAATAGGCTGAGTGCGGCTTTAAATTTGAAGTTATCGGGAATTCACACGGCCGTGTGAAATTTCCACACGCCCGTGTGAAGTTTCTGTCTTTCCTGAAAATTACTTCACACGGCCGTGTGTTAATTCCACACGCCCGTGTGAAGTTTCTGGCTTGCTGGAAAATCAATCCACACGGCCGTGTGTTAATTCCACACGCCCGTGTGACGTCTCTGGTTTGCTGGAAAATTAGTTCACACGGCCGTGTGTTAATTCCACACGCCCGTGTGAATTCTCTGGAACCTTGATTCTTCGGCAGAAGTGCACAGTAACTTGCTACAGTGATTCGCTACAGTACCAAAGCTACATTGTTGCTACAGTACACTCCGAAATGCTCCCGAATATGTTGTTTCTTCATCGAGGCCATTGAATTGGGCACACAATCAATGGTAGATCGTGCCTATTGCTTCGATTCTCCTTCTTGGTGAAGTTTTCCTAAGCTACACGAGTTAGACTTGTTGTGAATGTGACTGCCTTTGTGCCCCTCCAAAGGAGGTTGGCACACACTCACAAGTCTAACCTCGTGCCTTGTTCCTTGCTTAGTCTGAAAACCTCCCAACAACGGCGAACACGACCTAACTTCGTTCTTCTTTTCCAACTTAGCCCCACGAAACCTACAATGCTCAAGGATACACAAATGCACACTATTTAGTGATAAAATCTGATAAAAGTATGTTCATTTGTAAGATAATGCTTCGCGTTACTATAACACAAGCACTTATCAAATCCCCCCACACTTAAGGTTTTGCTTGTCCTCAAGCAAAATAGAACGTGAAAGTACTTGGGAAGAACAATTGAAAGTGCTCGGCCTTAGGTTCACCAAAAGTATGCAAAAGAAGCATTCTACAAGTAAGGGGAAATCAAAACATTGCATAAGGTTATCATTGCTCTAGCTAAAAACTCGAATCAAAAAGGAAGACGAACTCGAAAATGTGTAGTGTGTGTGAACTCACTCAAGACAACCAACGAGTACTCCTCAAACTTTTGTTAACAAGGACTTATTTATATACGAAAAGCAAGAAAGGAAGTAGTAGCTTCACACAACCTCGAAGGTAGCCCTTTCCTAGGCGGCCGCCAAAGGTGGCTTTCACACTTTCGAGGAGGTAGCTCTTTCTACCGGGGTAGTAGCTTTCACGCATCCCATGAGATAGCTCTTTCTCTCATTAGGGCATAACTTGTATCCGACTTATGAGAGTAGCTACATACTTCATAGGTGGTAGCTCTTTCCACCCCAAATGCATAAAACAAAGCAAATATTCACAAACTCATATATTTATATATATATATATTTTTTTTTTTCTTTTTTTTCTTTTCTTTTTCTCTTTTCCATATATATATATATATATATATATATATTTTTATATGCATTTTCCAAAGTAAAACTAAGAACGATGATAAAATTGTCCTTAAAAACTTCAAGATTGAGTTTCCAAAAGATCCCAAGAGTAAGTTGTGCAATATGAGAATATCGAGCAAAAAAAAATTCCTAAAATTCAAGTAGAAACTAGAGCATGATAAGATACAATGTTAAAAATTCTCCTAAACTATAAGAATACAACCGTTGCAACTAAGGTGAACCGCCATAGGCTACATGAACATGATCAATTAACTGCACAAGTAAAGGTGTGTGTAATGTGAATTCTCCCCCCCACACTTAAGATGTACATTGTCTCCAATGTACGCATGCAAGCATTATAACCAATAAAACAATGAAGAACAATTAGTGTGGAAGTTGCAATTGAAACATTACTCCCCTGAACTCCAAGTGTTGCGTTTGATGGAGCTAGGTCATTGAGAGTTGAGTCTCAATGGTTTGTGGAGCACACACGGTCCAATGACCGTGCCTATGACAATTCCTCAATTTCCTTAAATCCAAGACCATCTGCACACATATGCAAGGGTTCAGTATAGCTCAAAATAAAGCTCGAGTATATAAAGATATGATAATGAAGTACAACTCGAGACAAAACAAATAAAAACATACCCAGAAGGAGAGTCCTTTCTGGGTACTACAAGTCCAACAAAAATAAGAAAATAAAAGTGCGAGAAAAGAAAGATAAAATCTACGACGCCTCAGCGTCGGTGTCCTGATGTGTATCCTCTGGTACTGCTGCTGCTACTGCTGGTGGTGGTGAATCTGATGCTAATGAGGATGGAGGCGGAGTCGGTGAGGGAACCTGTCGGGGTCGCACCACAGATCGCTCAAACAACTGGATCACTGTGGCAAGCTGTGCCGACAAGTGAGCGAACTGTGATGCCTGAGTAGTCCTCAACTCGGCAAACCCTGCTGCCTGAGCGACCCTCAGCTCTGCTAACTCCTGCTGCATGATACCCACAGCACTCTCGAGGCGCTCGACTCTGTCCTGTCCTCGAGATGGAGAAAAGATACGCACCGGAGGTGGCTCCGGTGCTGTGGGTGGTGCCTCGGCCTCTGCCCCTGCCTCTGTGTCCACTGGTGGTGGCTCTAAGGCTGCCTGTGAGCCCTCGGCCTGCTCTGTCCGGCGTATGATCATAGTGTAGACTCCTGGTCCTGATCTGCGGACCATACCCATCAATCTCAGTGTCTCTCTGGTGAGCGGGGCTCGTGTAGCGATCTTTTCGGCCCCGCGCACCCCGTCTCTGAGTCCCAGACCTATGACGAGACGTGTGACGTAGGGGCCTGCAAAGAGAACTCCAACCCTGTGGTACTGGCCCTGGTGGCGCATGTACTCGGCTAGAATGTGCCCCAGGTGGAGTGGCTCGCTCTGTACCATGGAGTGCAAGTATAGCAACTCCTGCCTGCTCAGTACCCCTGTACTGTCCCCTCGGCCACTAATAGACCTGCTCAGGATAGCATGAATATACCTGTGCGCTGGCCGAGAAAGAAATGTTGCCTTCGACACCCCCGGCTCGTACTGCCCATCCCCGCACAGCGTACCATAGATCCCCTGAGGTGTTAGGGTCCTTGGATAATCAGTGGGCAGTAATGCGTATTCCTCTGTCTCTGTGTATGCCTGATCGTATAAACCCATCACGATCGAGAACTGTGTAATGCTCAGGCTATAGTGGCGACCCAGGGCTCGAAACTGGATTGTCTCACCATTCGTGAAGCTATCATACCCTCGGTTGAATTCGAACGTCGATAGGACCTCGAGGGTAATATCCCGAGTTGCTGGCTCTCGAATAGATAGTAATCGGTCCCAACTCCCCACAGCCAGCAACTCCTCCACCTCTGTAGCTATGGCGTCGCCCCCCTGTATGTCTCTCAACACGCTCAAATCAGGGTAACGCGACTGTCCAAATCTAAGTGGCGAGAGTATCTTGAACCGCTCCCTGTGCTCGTGTAGAGCAAACTCCATTTCCTCGGGGGGTGGAGTAGCTGCTCGCGGACGCTTGCCGACCGATTTCCTAGGTCTAGTAGACATATCTGCAAGATTGAAAGAGGAAGAGATCAAAACCAAGTTAAAATGCTCAATCTGCAGAAATCCACACGGCCGTGTGTTAATTCCACACGCCCGTGTGGATCATCGGGCGGACAGAGCATAACGGCCGTGGGTTGAAATTTCAAAAATTTATGATATAGATCGTTCTAATTCTCTCTTAAGCATACTCGCATACTCATTAATCGTTCAATATGGGCGAAATCATCAGAAAGAAAGAATTAAGTTGAGAATTGACGGAGAAGAAGGCTTTGAAATCCTTACCGACAGAGTGGATGAAGAAATATTAAGAACCGGCCGGAAAACTCCAATAAAAGCCTCAAAAATCCTCTGAGATGGTTGGGGAACTAGTGGAGAGAGTAGAAGGAGAGTTTAGAATGAAAATGTAAGAGACACGAGTGAAAACCAAAAGAAATCGCGCGGCTTTTGGAGTTCTGGGAATTCACACGGCCGTGTGACAATGCCACACGGCCGTGTGCCTCTGAAATTAGGGTTCACAGGGGCCAACACACGCCCCTGTGTGCATTCTGTTTACTCTCTGGCTACCCCACACGGCCGTGTGGAAATTCCACACGGCCGTGTGCCTTCACAAGGATATCCACAGGGGCTGGTACACAGCCCTGTGGCTTCTCGGGAAAACACAGAAGCTCTCTGAAAAATATCACACGGCCGTGTGTTAATTCCACACGGCCATGTGCCCAACCTGGCCAAGAACACATAAGGCCGGTCACAGGGGCCAACACACGCCCCTGTGGCCTCTCTGATTTACCAGAAAAATCTAAGTGTTTCACACGGCCGTGTGTTAATTCCATACGGCCGTGTGCCAATCACAAGCTCTTCCACAGGGGCTGTCACACGCCCCTGTGTTTTCTCTGGAAGAAGGGATTTTTCTGCAAAGTTTTCACACGGCCGTGTGTTAATTCCACACGGCCGTGTGCCTTAGCACAGTGGCACTCACAGGGGCACTCACATGCCCCTGTGAACTCTCTGGAAAAGAGTTGAAGTTCTGCGAAAATTCACACGGCCGTGTGCCCCTTCTGAAGTTTTTTTCACAGGGGCAAAGTCACGCCCCTGTGTCTTCTCTGGTTGAGCTCCAATTGGTAACACACGGCCATGTGTTAATTCCACACGGCCGTGTGTTTTCTCTGGTTTACTTAGAAAATTTTACAGACTCTCAGAAAAATTCAGAAACTCTTTAAAAATACTTAGAGCCTATAAAAACCATAAAATTACGACCAGAAACCAAAGAAAACACACTCAACCAACCTAAACTTCATCAATTATCGTTAAGGCACACGAAATTCATCAAAAACCCACAAGAAAATCGCAGCGTAAGCACATGAAAAATTCAGGACACCAAAACTAAGACTTTTTATTCAATCTAAAGCTAACTAGGTCCTAGAAAAACTGTAAAGCCTTGGGTTGCCTCCCAAGAAGCGCTTGTTTAACGTCACTAAGCTTGACGTACCTGGCTTACCTTACGGAGGTTCATGAATGGAAGTCGCCCTCTTCCCTACAACCTGGAAGCATGCATTACATAACCTTTTTAGAGTAAAGGGGGAGTTGTCGAGTTTGTTACCACAAAAGGGTGAATCACCCTTACTCCTTGAATGTTCATTTCCCTTGTTGTTAGGGTTCTTCTTGTGGCGTCTTTTCGACCTTTTCATCCTCCGAAGCATTTTCTTCATACGCTCCGTTTCTTGCTTGAAGTCATCCTTGATTAGACCAATGGAGAGCACTTCTTCTTCAATCTCCAAGTCTTGGTCCGGCCACCCTTCATATGGATTCGGGTTCATCATTTCCTGCACATAATCATCTATTAGTTCATCGGTGGTGTCAAGGAAATATACAGTGTCATCAAAATCGAGAGAGTATCTCATGGCTTCGGCGAGTCGGTATGTGAGCTTGTCTTCTCCTACTCGCAATGTGAGCTCCCCGCCGTCCATGTCGATCAAGGCCTTGGAAGTACACAAAAATGGCCTTCCAAGGATCAATGGAACCTCGACATCCTCATCGACATCCAACACTACGAAGTCAACAGGAAATATGTATTTGTCGACTTTCACCAACACATCTTCCACAATCCCTCTCGGATGCCTCACTGATCGGTCCGCGAGTTGAAGTGTCATCCGAGTGGGTCTTGGCTCGCCCAAACCTATCTTTTGGAAGAACGTGTAAGGCATGACATTGATGCTTGCCCCTGAGTCGGCCAATGCCATCTCTTCACCCATGTTGCCAATGTTACATTTTATTATGAAACTCCCGGGATCTTTTCTTTTGCTAGGCATGTTCTTTTGCAATACGACCGAGCAATTGGCATCGAGTATCACAGATGCACTCTCCTCCAATTTCCTCTTGTTGGTTAGGAGGTCTTTCAAGAACTTCGCGTACTTAGGCATTTGGGCTAATGCTTCCGCGAATGGTATGTTGATGTGCAACTGTTTGAAAATTCCCAGAAATTTCTTGTATTGTTCATTGTCTTGGTCATTCTTTAATCGTGAAGGATAGGGGATCCTTGGCTTGTAGGGTGGGGATGCCACCTCTTTTTCCTTCGTTACTCCTTCCTCTACCTCCACTACCTCGGGTGTCTCTTGGGCCTTCTCTAGAGGGAGATTTCTCTCGACCTCTTTCCCACTCCTCAAGGTGATTGCTTTCAATTGTTCCCTCGGATTTGTCTCCGTATTACTAGGCAAACTCCCTTGAGGCCTTTCCGCTAATGTCTTCGCAATTTGCCCCACTTGATTCTCCAAATTATGTAAGGAGGCGGTATGATTGCGAAGTGTAGCTTCCACCGACTGGAATCTAGCATCCGATGAAGAAACAAACCGTGTGAGAGCTCTTTCTAGATCAGTCATCTTTCCTTCTATCCCTGTCACTCGGCTTTCTAAATTCGGTGCTTGTTGGTTCTGAAATCCTGGTGGTGTGTTATTCTTTTGTTGTGACTGTCCTTGGTTGCTCCATGAGAAATTTGGGTGATTCCTCCACCCTGGATTGTAAGTGCCACTATACGGGTTGCCTTGGCCTTGTCCTCTGTAGTTATTTCCCACAAAATCAGCCTGCTCCACCGTACTAAGGCCCCCAATAGCAATCGGACAATCACTTGAAGCATGACCTCCCCCACAACCGTTACATGTAGTGATGGCCGCAACTCTTGGTGAAGTTAGAGCGTCCAACTTCTTACTCAATGATTCTACTTGTGCCACCAAAGATGTAACTGCATCAACATCATGAATTCCGGCTATCTTCCTTCTGTCCCTTGTGTTCCATTGATAGCTATTCATCGTCATCTCTTCAATAAGGTGCCGGGCTTCATCGGGGGTCTTGCCTCCCAGAGTCCCTCCTGCCACTGCATCTAAAAGTTGCTTAGTGCTTGGATTCAACCCATTATAAAAAGTATGAATGATCATCCACTCGGGGAATCCGTGTTGCGGGCACTTCCGGACGAGCTCCTTGAACCTATCCCATGTCTCGAATAGAGACTCCAATTCCACTTGCATGAAGGATGAGATATCATTCCGGAGCCTTGCTGATTTTCCCGGCGGGAAATACCTAGCCAAGAATGCCTCGGCCATCTCTTCCCATGTAGTGATAGATGCTCTCGGTAATGAATGTAACCAATGTCTTGCTTTCCGCTTCAATGAAAATGGGAAGGCTCTCAATCTGATTGCGTCGTCCGTTACCCCATTGATCTTCAACATGTCGCACACTTCAAGGAAATTCTCTAGATGGTTGTTGGGATCTTCATCGGCCAACCCATTAAACTGTGCGGACTGTTGCAACATTTGAATGAACGACGCCTTCAACTCAAAGTTATTTGCGGTAATTGGGGGCCTCACAATGCTTGATTGGGTCCCCATTACCGCGGGTCTAGCAAAATCAGCCAATGTCCTTTGTTGTTCGTTCTGTTCTGCCATAGCTTCCGATCCTTCTGAATCTATGCTGGCTTGCTCGGATTGTTCTTCCACAGGCTCTTTCCCTTTACGGTGTATTCTCCTTCCAATGTTCGGGTCTCCTTTAACAAGAATCGAAGGGTTCCCGCGGGTCATAACCTGAAGCCAACACAAAGAAAAGAAAAATAAGAACGATGATAGTTAAAGAAAGTATGAAATAGTCAACGAAGTGAATGACTAAAATAGCAAAAACAAGTATAAAAAATACGCCTATTCCCCGGCAACGGCGCCAAAAACTTGACACGACCTTTTTGCGTGCGTACCGCAAGTGCACGGCCTTGTCGAAGTAATAAAAGTTACCCCGGTTAGTGGGTAGTCGAATCCACAGGGAATAGGGATTTAAAATACGAGAAGTTGCTATTGAGTCGTGTGATGTACGAAAAGAAACAATGATCGGAGTGATGAGTGAATTTATGGGAACTAGAGTAGATGCAAAGCAAATAAATCGAAAGATAAAAGAGAGAAAAGTGCAAGCAACGAGTAAAAAGAGAGAGACTAGTAATAAGTGAAAATAGGGTATCCGGACAAGTTACCTCTAGGACTTATGCTTCTAGTGCAAGACTATGCTATTATACCTTCCTATTGATGTTAATTGAGTCGAGGAAAATCCTGAAACACACGGTCCCAAATCTAAGGTCAACCGTGGCTAACCCCAACACTATGTCCCGGCAATAGGATTCACGTCAACCCTTCACTCTGTTGATTGCTCAACTAAGCCCCAGGGGAGTATTTCTACCTAAGCCTAACACTACGTGGGATTGCTTTAAGCTTTAGGGACTCCTAGTGATAAAACCTGTTCCTATGTATGATAGTTCTAACCCTTTGGTCCAGGAGGAAGAACCATTGTCTAAATTAAGCCCCAGTGCGTAGGATTCACGTCACCCCAAAACCTTGGGGGAGTTTGTCTACCTAACATTTCACTCTATGTCGACCTCTAATGACTCAAGGAATCGGAGGTAGGGAGAAATCACAACGGAAGGGAAAGGGGTACGGTGCTACCTCACAACTCTCCCTCTCAACCCTCTTCAATTTTAAGTAGTCTAATCCTATAGGAGTTGTCACACCTCCAAAGGATAACCTAGATTGTTCTCAATCCTTAGTGTCACGGCTAAGAGAAAACAATAGCACAAGAAATCTAAAATTGAAACTCGAATTTATTCATCAATTAATGGAAAAGCATAATAACAATGTCAAAGAAACATAATTATCCTAGAGTTTTACAAGTCCGAATACCCACGAGGGGTTTAGCTCCTCATGGAGCTATACGTGTTCATCAATTTATGAAAGAAAGAACAAAATAAAGACATCAATTAAAACCCCCTCGCGTATGTTGTGGCCGTGGTCTTGTGCGGCCGTCGAACGTCGGTGACGATGCCGATGACGCGCTCCAATCCTCCACAAAGTCCTCTCCGAAACCCTAGCCGTCCTCTCCAGAAGTTCGGGAGAAAGATAGGTCAAAAGATTCTTCAAAAAGTCTCCAAATCGGCTTTAAATAGGCTGAGTGCGGCTTTAAATTTGAAGTTATCGGGAATTCACACGGCCGTGTGAAATTTCCACACGCCCGTGTGAAGTTTCTGTCTTTCCTGAAACCTACAATGCTCAAGAATACACAAATGTACACTATTTAGTGATAAAATCTGATAAAAGTATGTTCATTTGTAAGATAATAACGCTTCGCGTTACTACAACACAAGCACTTATCAGTATTACTTGGCGACCCGTGCGCTTGCGGAATAGTCATCATCTTGGCTGTGGGGTTTTATTGGCCGACTCTCTCTAGGACGAACACCAATTTGTTCTTCGATGCGATAGTTGTCAAAGAGCGGGAAATTTATCTCGACGGGATGAGATGCCCTAGAACCCATGCAATTCTTTGAGGTATTTGATGTTTGGGGTATTGACTTCATGGAGCCGTTTCAGAAATCCAATGGGGACCAATATATATTAGTGGCAGTGGACTATGTCTCTAAATGGGTTGAAGCTCAAGCATTACCAACCAATGACGGTAGAACTGTGGTAAAATTCTTGAAGAGGCTGTTTACTCGGTTTGGAACTCCACGAATTATCATTAGCGATCGAGGAACCCATTTCTGTAACTACCAACTAGAGAAAGTGTTGAGGAGGTATGGGATATGTCATCGCCTTGCCACTCCGTACCATCCTCAAACTAGCGGCCAAGTTAAGGTAACCAATAGAGAGCTCAAGAGGATCTTGACAAAATCTGTAGAACATGGGAAGCGAGATTGGTCTGAGTGTTTGGAAGATACACTCTGGGCCCATCGAACTGCATACAAGACTCCTATCGGAACCACTCCGTATAACTTGGTCTATGGGAAGTCATGTCACTTACGGGTGGAGCTTGAACATAAAGCATATTGGGCAATTAAGGTGATGAATTTTGATTTGAGAAAAGCTGGTGAACAGAGATTGCTTCATCTTAATGAACTCGATGAATGGAGGCTAAAGACGTATGAGAATGCTAGAATTTACAAGGAAAAGATTCGAAGGTGGCATGACAAGCATATCAAGTTGTCCAAGGAGTTCAAAGTGGGTGACCAAGTGTTATTATTCAATTCTCGGTTGCGACTCTTCCCCGGAAAACTAAAGTCTAGATGGTTTGGCCCGTACACAGTCACTCAAGTATCACCTCACGGGGCAATTGAGATCACTCATCCAGAGAAGGGTACATTCAATTTAAATGGGCATCGGTTAAAGCCATACTTTGGCGGTGAGGTTTATAGCGATGACAAGGAGATATTCTTTCTTCAACTTCCGTAAGGTAAGGCAGGTACGTCAAGCTAAGTGACATTAAACAAGCGCTTCTTGGGAGGCAACCTAAGGTTTTACAGCTTTTCTACTATCTTGTTTAGTTCTAGTATGAATAAGAGTCTTAGTTTTGGTGACCTGAATTTTTAATGCATGTGCTGCGATTTTTATTGTGGATTGTTGATGTTTTCATGTGCCTAGACGTTAGTTTATGAAGTTTGCATTGGTTGAGCATGTTTTCCATGGTATCTGGTCATGTTTTTATGGTATTTACAGGCTGTAGTTATTGTGCTGATGTTTTTGAATTTTTCTTGAGAGTCCGTGAATTTTTTAAGTAAATTAGAGAAAACACACGGCCGTGTGGAATTTCTACACGGGCGTGTGTTACCAATTAGGGCTCAGCCAGTGAGGGCACAAGGGCGTGACCTTGCCCCTATAAAAACCTCAGAAGGGGCACACGACCATGTGAATTCTTGCAGAACTTAAACTCTCATTCCCGAGAGTCACAATGGGCCGTGTTGGTGCCCCTGTGAGTGCCCATGTATTAAGGCACACGGCCGTGTGAAATTCTATAGAAAGTCCCCTTCCTGTCCGAGAAACGACAGGGGCGTGTGGCTGCCCCTGTAGGAGAGCTTGTGAATGGTACACGGCCGTGTGGATACTTCAGACAGCCGTGTTGAACACATGAGTTTCTCGGGCAAGCCAGAGAGACCACAGGGGCTTGTGACATACCCCTGTGGCCGGCCTTGTGTTCTTGGCCATGTTAGACACACAGCCGTGTGGAATTTCCACACGGCCGTGTGAAATTTTATAGAAACCTTAGAGTTTTCCCGATAGTCCATAGGGGCGTGTGGGTGCCCCTGTGGAACGCCCCTGTGAAGGCACACGGCCATGTGGGAGTCTCACAAGGCCATGTGGGGTAGTTCAGAGTGCACCCAGAGTGCACACAGGGACGTGTGCTAGCCCCTGTGAACCCTAATTTCAGAGGCACACGGCCGTGTGGAATTTCCACACGACCATGTGAATTCCCAGAACTTCATAAATCGAGATTTTCTTTTGGGTTCCACTCGTGCCTCTAGTTTATTCCACTCTAATCTACTGTCCGACCCTTTCTATCTTTCTCCCGACCATCTCTAAGCGTTTTGAGGTGTTTTTTGAAGTTTTCCGGCCAATTTCAAAGATTTATTCATCCACACCGTCGGTAAGAACTTCAAGCCCTTTCTCTTCATCAATATTGATTTACTTCATTCTTGTTGGTTATTTCGCTTGGTTTGCATGATTAAATGGTTTGCGAATGCATTTACAAAGCTTTGAGAATGAATATTTTTGTGAAGATAAAATTCTAACTCCATTTACAATCCACACGGGCATGTGGAATTTCCACACGGCCATGTGGATCCCTACAAAATGAACTATAATGATGGTTTGTCTGATTTTATTTCAGGAATGGCATCCAGGTCAAAGCAGGTGTCTAGTAAGAGACCCTTTGAGCCATTTATCGAGCAGATTAGCTTCGCCAAGCCCGAATACCAAGTGAGACATGACAGATTGGTGAAGCTCAAGTTTGGACAGTCTCGATACATAGATTTGAGCTATTTAAGAACAGCTGAGTGGGGTAATGATATGGCGGATGAGATTAAGGAGCTTATAGCAGTGGGGAGTTGGAAGAGCTTGCTGTCTATTCGAGAACCAGCCAACCACTCACTTTCTTTGGAGGTACTAGCGTCCTTTGAGTTCGACAGATCACGTAAAGATTTAACAAGTGCCGACGCTATACAATTTAGGGCTTTTGGGCACGATTACAGTATGTCAGTGACACAGTTTTTGACACGACCCCTTGCGTGTATCCCGCAAGTGCACGGGTTTGTCGAAGTAATAAATTTTCCTTGGTGAGAAGGTAGTCGAATCCACAGGGAATAGTGTTTAGAAACAAGTGTTAATCGCTATTTAGCTATGATGGGAATTGATGATGAGAAAAGTATTTATATATAGATGTAAAAGAAAATAAAAGAGTACAAGAAGAATAATGAGGGTAGGAGAGGTCATCGATATAAAGATGGGGTACCCGGACAAAGCTCCCCCTAAGACTAATGCTTCTAGTGCAAGACTAGTATTATACCCTCTAATTGATGTCTAATTGAGTCGAGGATATCCTTAAACACACGGTCCCAAACCTAAGGTCAACCGTGACTAACCCCAACACTATGTCCCGGCATTAGGATTCACGTCAACCCTTCACTCTGTTGATTGCTCAACTAAGCCCCAGGGGAGTATATCTACCTAAGCCTAACACTACGTGGAGTTGCTTTAAGCTCTAGGGATTCCTAGTGATAAAACCTGTTCCTATGTGTAGTAGTTCTAACCCTTTGGTCCAGGTGGAAGAACCCTAGTCTAGATTGAGCCCCAGCAAATAGGATTCACTACAACCCTCCACTCTATTACTTGCGTAACTAAGCCCTAGGGGAGTTTATCTACCTATTGCTTCACTCTATTTCGACCGCTATTAAATCAAGGAATCGGAGGTAGGGAGAAATCACATCGAAGGGGAAAGGGGTACATTGCTACCTCACAACTCTCCCTCTCAACCCTCTTTAATCTTGAGTAGTCTAATCCTATAGGAGTTGTCACACCTCCAAAGGAAAGCCTAGATTGCTCTCAACCCTAGTGTCACATCTAAGGGAAAACAATAACAAGATAAAATCAAGATTGAAACTCAATAAAAGAACATCAAATTAAGAAAGCATAATAAAAGTCATAGAAACAATATCATCCTAGGGTTTACAAGTCCGAATACCCACTAGGGTTTAGCTCTCCATGGAGCAATACAAAATCAATAAAGAATTTAAGAAAATATGCATGAAAACCATAAAGAAAACCCCCTTGTAGATCGTATCGATGGTCTTGTGTAGTCGCGTGTCTTCTCCAACGAATCCCTTGTCAAGCCTAGGGCACACCTCGCCAAATCAATGCCGATGAGAGCTTCCCCAATAGCTTTCTTCCAAAGGATGTCGATGTCGATGCCGTTTAATCGCCTCCAAAGACCTCCAAGAACCTCTCCAAACCCTAGCCGAAAGCCCCCCAAAAGATATCCAAGTGATAGAAGAGAAGGGTCCCCAAATAGATATGAAAACGGGCTATTTATAGGCTGAAATCGGGCTGAATTCGGGATGAAATCGGACTTCTGTGAAAATCCAGAAATTCCACACGCCCGTGTGTTAATTCCACACGGCCGTGTGGAAATTCTGGAATCGTGAATTCTCGGCACATGTGAACAGTGTTTTTGCTACAGTGTTTCTGCTACAGTATTCCTGCTACAGTACACGGCCGTGTGGAATTTCCACCCGCCTGTGTGAACTCTCTGGAATTCTGAATTTCGGCAGAATGTGAACAGTATCTGCTACAGTATTTATCTACAGTATTTTGCCTACAGTGCCTGCTACAGTACTTCTCCGAAATACTCCCAAATCCATCGTTCTTCATCGAGGCCGTTGAATTGGGCACACAATCAACGGTAGATTATGTCGATTACTTCATTTCTCTTCATTGGCGAAGTTCTCCAATGCTACACGAGTTATAGACTTTTGTGAGTGTGACTGCCTTTGTGCCCCTCCAATGGAGGTTGGCACACACCCATAAGTCTAGACTCGTGCCTTGTTCCTTGCTTGGTCCGAGAACTCCTCAACAACGGCGAACATAACCTATTCTTCCTTCTTTTTCTCTAGATCTTCTCCACAACCCTTCAATGCACAAAAGTAAACAAATGCACACTTTTTAGTGATAAAATCTGATTAAATTAATGCTCATTGCAAGATAATAACGCTTCACATTACTATAACACGAGCACTTATCAGTTTTCCATCTGCATGGGTTTGTATGATGTATCCTATACTGAGACAGAGGAGTATGAGAACCTTCTAACTGACTACCCCGGCAGTTTGACCCCTCAAGGAGCTTACCGAGTGTTGTGTAGACAGCGATAATATGAGCCAGGGGTATCAAAGGCTACTTGTTTATCACGACCGTTCTATCGATACATTCACGCCATTTTGAGTAGATCAATGAGCGGCCGGGATGATAGTATAGGAGTCCTTAGCCGGCAAGAGCTCCTTTATCTTCACTAAATGGTGCAGAGCGAGCCGCTTCATCTTGGATACATCCTCACAGATTACATGCGTCATCAGGGTGAGTACCCTAGCTTTGGAGCTATCTTTTCAGGGCCATACATTACAAGAATTATTAAGGGGATGGGCCTCCAGGAGGCGATTAGAGGGATGGAGAAGACTATCATACCTTCTCTTATCAGCTTGGATATGTTAAGATCGATGGGCATGGCCAGGAAATGTCATCAAACATATGTGCTGAATTGGCCTTCATCTAGGCCAACAGAGGGAGACATGGACGGAGGATCACAACCACCACTGTAGCTGCTTCCGGCACCGCCAGAGACTCAAGCACCACCCACAGAATAGGAGCCACCTCTAGTGCGCATGTTTTCGCCCTCTAGAGGATAGAAATGACTTGAGTGCCTTGAGAGTGCTGTGGGTGTTCTATGGAGTGAGTTGGCGGAGGTTAGAGCAACCCAGACCGCACAACATGCAGCGATGATGGCACGGCTCGACATTATTAGTCAGCTACTCAAGCGATCCGTGTTATCTGCCTATGTGGTGCGACCCTAAGCCTCCACCCCACTACCATCTCCTCCACCAGCAGCAAATCCACCAGCTTCTGAGCCTTCAGTAGCACTAGAGGCTGATAAGTGCCTAAGTACATCATGTTTTAGCGATAATGTTCTTGTACTTTCGTGCAACTTATGTGAATTCTCGATGACATTTTGCGCACTTGATGTTTTTATTTTTGTTTCAGGGTTTGGAGGACCAAGTGCGTGTGATCGAACCGTTTTCGTGTCGTTTCGGGGAAGATTGAAGAAGAAATGAAGACTTGGAGTACCCCGAAAGCCGATGCGCCGCACACGGAGCCATTTCTCTCGGCCGTGTGGGGCGACTGTGCGGCCCGCACAGTGGCCGCACTGCTCAGCCAGTGAGCTGTGCGGCTTAGTGTGCGGCCGCACACCTGGCCGCACGCCCTGGCCAGAGAGCCGTGCGGCCTAGTGTGCGGCCTGCACACCAGGCAGCACAAGGTGACCAGAAGAGCGCTCGGGCGCGCGTGCGGCCCGCACGCCGCCCGCACGCTCTCGGGTTTATATAAGGTTTCTTCAAGGGTTTTTGCAGGGAGTTGTTCTCTATCCGGTCTCCACTCCATCATACACCATTCTCATCACCTTTGGAAGGATTTGGAGGGATTTTTGGGCTAATTTGAAGGAGAGAAGAAGTGGAAGACGTGGAGAAGCTTCATAGGGCTCACCGGCGCGGATCCGACGAGCCACACCATCAACCCTAGTCGACATCTTTGAGGGAGTTTTTCTTGTTTTTTTTTATTTGATGGATCCTTTGTATGATGAGCTCCTTAGCTTTGTGATGTCGAACTAAACCTCCCAAGGCCATCGGGCTCCAGGTGAATCTTGGGAGGAGACTTTGTATGAATGACCTTTATGTTGTTTTAAATGAATGTGTTGGTTTGCTTGTTTGGTTTTAATTCATCATCTTGTTGTTCATTCTACAATGGATGGATTCCGTAGAATTGATTCTGAATGATACTTGTTTGGCGGGATGCTAGCTTGTATTAGGTCACGTGGTGAGTTAAAGAGGGATCCCTGTATTAATACGCCGGAGGTTGCGGCTGTTAATAGCCTCCCGCGCGTTTTGGGTTAATTTAGCCGAGAGAGTGCATTAGATTAACCCTAATCAAGACTCCTTGTTCTCATTGACATCGTAGGGGTATTTTCTGGATAGAGAAACCCGTATTGGATTAGGGCTACACTACTGAGGTTACGGGGTAGTCGACGTCCGAGTCTAGCGGATCAAAACCAAACCAACCTTAGTTTATTGAATTCCATGGTCATTCGTTCTTAGTTTCCTCCGAGGGGAATCCTCGCCCGAGGCCTTCCCCAATTATTGGCTTCTTCATCTCTATCTTTATTCTGGATTGAGCTTTATTTTACTTGCATTTCTTTACTTGTTTTTATTATTTAAATTTGCATCAACCCTGTTTCGATCTACTAGAAAGTGATCCCCGAAAGGAAGTAATAGTAGATCTCGGGTCCTAGGGAATACGACCCTCCTTGTGAGGTTATTACTTGACGACCCGTGCACTTGCGGCCAGGGAGCCACGTGCTAGCTTTTTAGCCTGTCGCGCGGCCACTCATCAGAGGCGTCGTAGTTTATTTTTATTTTGATTTTCAGTAGTACTTTTTCTTTATATTTTGGACTTGTAGCACTCAGAAAGGATCTTCTTTCTGAGTTTATCTTTAATATTGTTTTATTTGTCTCGAATTGTATCTCATTTATCTATCTTTATATACTCGAGCTTTATTTTGGTTTTTCTTGAGCTATACTGAATCCGTTGTATGTGTGCGCAGATGGTCTTGGATGTAAGGAATTTGAGGAATAGTCATAGACACGGTCATGGGACTGTGTGTGCTTCACAACCCATTAAGACTCAACTCTCAATGTACCTAGCTCCATCAAACGCAACACTTGGAGTTCAGGGGAGTAATGTTTCAATTGCATACTTCCACACTAATTTTTTTGCAACTCTTTACTTTTTATTGTGCTTGCATGCGTACATTGGGGACAATCTACATCTTAAGTGTGGGCGGGAGTTCATGTTGCACACACCTTTACTTGTGCGTTCAATTGCTTATGCTCATGTAGCCCGTGGCGGTTTACTTTAGTTGCAATGGTTGTATTCTTAGAGTTTAGCAGAATTTTTAACATTGTATCCTATCATGCTCTAGTTTTATTTGAATTTTATGGATTTTTGCTCGATTACCTCTCATTGCACTACTCACTCTTGAAATCTTTTGGAAACTCAAGCTCGAAGTTTTAAGGACTAGTTTAGCATTGCTTTAGTAAGTTTTTAAGTTCTATATTGCTGGGAAAAAAATTATGAGCTTGTGAATTTTAGTTTAGCTTTTATCTTTGCATTTGTGGTGGAAAGAGCTACCTCCTATGAAGTATGTAGCTATTCTCATAAGCCGGATACAAGTTATGCCCTGATGAGAGAAAAGCTATCTCATGGGAAGCGTGAAAGCTACTACCCCTGGAGAAAGAGCTACCTCCTCGAAACTGTGAAAGCCACCTTTGGCGATCGCCTAGGAAATGGCTACCTTAGAAGTTGAGTGAAGCTACTACCTCCTTACTTTGTGCATATAATAACAAGAGTTTGAGGAGTACTCGTTGGTTCTCTTGAGTGAATACGCACACACTTACACATTTTCAAGTTGTTATCCTTTTTTATTCGTGTTTTTAGCTAGAGCAATGGTAACCTTATGCAATGTTTTCATTTCCCCTACTTACTTGTAGAATGCTACTTTTTCATACTTTTAGTGAACCTAAGGCCGAGCACTTTCAATTGTTCTTCCCAAGTACTTTCATGTTCCATTTTGCCTGAGGACAAGCAAAAGCTTAAGTGTGTGTGTGTGTGTGGGGGGGGGGGGGGGGGGTTTGATAAGTGCTCATGTTATACTAATATGAAGTGTTATTATCTTACAATGAGCATTGATTTAATCAGATTTTATCACTAAAAAGTGTGCATTTGTGTACTTTCGTACATTGTAGGGTTGTGAAGATAAATTGGAAAAAAAGAACGAAGTTGGATCTGGTTCGCCGTTGTTGGGGAGTGACACGACCCCTTGCGTGTATCTCGCAAGTGCACGGGCTTGTCGAAGTAATAAAATTATCCTGGTGAGTGGGTAGTCGAATCCACAGGGAATAGAGATTTAAAACACAAGAATTCGCTATTTAGTTATGCGATGTACGAAAAGTAATAATCGGAGTGATGAGTGAATTTATGGAAGCAATTAGAATAAAAGACAAGAAAGTAAATAGAGAGATGAAAGACAAGAGAAAAACAAGTAGAAGTTAAAAGAGAAAGACTAACAATGGATGAGATAGGATATCCGGACAAGCTACCTCTAGGACTTATGCTTCTAGTGCAAGACTATGCTATTATACTTTCCTATTGATGTTAATTGAGTCGAGGATATCCTTAAACTCACGGTCCCAAAACTTAAGGTCAACCGTGACTAACCCCAACATTATGTCCTGGTATTAGGATTCACTACGACCCTTGACTCTTGTTGACCTGTCAACTAAGCCCTAGGGAGTCTATCTTCCTAACCCTAACACTACGTGGGATTGCTTTAAGCTCTAGGGATTCCAAGTGATAAAACCTGTTCCTCTATGTAGTTCTAACCCTTTGGTCCAGGTGGAAGAACCCTTGTCTAGATTGAGCCCTAACACTCTATCTTAACCGCTAATTAACCAAGGAACCGGAGGTAGGGAGAAATCACACCGGAAGGGAAAGGGTACATCACTACTTCACAACTCTCCCTCTCAAACCTCTTAAATCTTAAGGAGTCTAACCCTATAGGAGTTGTCACACCTCCAAAGTATAACCTAGATTACTCTCAACCTTAGAGTCACGGCTAAGGGAAAAACAATAGCACAAGATAATTAAAATTGAAACTCGATTTATTCATCAATAATTGAAAAGCACAATAGCAATGTCATAGAAACATAATAATCCTAGGGTTTTACAAGTCCGAATACCCACAAGGGGTTTAGCTCCTCATGGAGCTATACATGTTCATCAAAATATGAAAGAAAGAATAAAGTAAAAGCATTGATGAAAACCCCCTCGCGTATGGTGTGGCCGTGGTCTTGTGCGGCCGTCGAATGTCGATGTCGATGCCGATGACGCGCTCCAATCCTCCACAAAGTCCTTTCTGAAACCCTAGCCGCACTCTCCAGAAGTTGGGGAGAAATATCAGTCAAAAGATTCATAAAACGTCTCCAAATCGGGCTTTTAATAGGCTGAGTGTGGCTTTAAATTTGGACTTATCGGGACTTGACACGGCTGTGTGGAATTAACACACGGGCGTGTGAAGTTTCTGTCTGTTGAAAAATTAATTCACACGGCAGTGTGTTAATTCCACACGCCCGTGTGAATTCTCTAGAATTCTGAAATTCGGCCGAAAGTGAACAGTAGCTTGCTATAGTGTTTTGCTACAGTACAAAACTACAGTGCTACTGCAGTACTTGCCAAAAACGCTCCCGAATCCATCGTTCTTCATCGAGGCCATTGAATTAGGCACAGAATCAATGGTAGATCGTGCCGATTGCTTCAAGTCTCCTTCTTGGCGAAGTTCTCCTAAGCAACACGAGTTTAGGCTTATTATGAATGTGCTTACCTTTGTGCCCCTCCAAAGGAAGTTGGCACACACTCACAAGTCTAAGCTCATGCCTTGTTCCTTGCTTGGTCCGAAAACCTCCCCAACAACGGCGAACACAATCTAACTTCGTTCTTCTTTTCCAACTTGGCTCCATAAACCTATAATGCATAAGAATACACAAATGCACACTATTTAGTGATAAAATCTGATAAAATGTATGCTCATTGTATGATAATAACGCTTCGCGTTACTATAACACAAGCACTTATCAAACTCCCCGCACTTAAGCTTTTGCTTTTCCTCAAGCAAAAATAAAACGTGAAAGTACTTGGGAAGAACAATTGAAAAGTGCTCGGCCTTAGGTTCACCAAAAGTATGCAAAGGAAGCATTATACAAGTAAGGGGAAATCAAAACATCGCATAAGGATATCATTGCTCTAGCTAAAATCATGAATCTAAAGAGTCAATCAACTCGAAAATGTGTAAGTGTGTGTGAACTCACTCAAGACAACCAAATGAGTACTCCTCAAACTCTTGTTAACAAGGACTTATTTATGTAAAAAAAGCAAGAGTGGAAGTAACAGCTTCACACATCCTCGAAGGTAGCCCTTTCCTAGGCGGACGCCAAAGGTGGCTTTCACTCTTTCGAGGAGGTAGCTCTTTCTACCGGGGTAGTAGCTTTCACGCATCCCATGAGATAGCTTTTTGTCTCATTAGGGCATAACTTGTATCCGACTTATGAGAGTAGCTACATACTTCATGAGTGGTAGCTCTTTCTACCCCAAATGCATACATAACAGAAAGCAACTATTCACAAACTCATATTTTTTTCTTTTTCTTTTTCTCTTTTCCATTTTTTTTATCTTTTCCTTTTTCTCTCCTTATATATGCATTTTCCAAGGTACAACTAAAAACGATGATAAACATGTCCTTAAAAACTTCAAGATTGAGTTTCCAAAAGATTCCAAGAGTAAGTTATGCAATTATAGGATAATCGAGCCAATATTCCCTAAAAATTCAAGTAAAAACTAGAGCATGATAGAACACAATGTTAAAAATTCTCCTAAACTCTAAGAATACAAACGTTGCATCTAAGGTGAACCGCCATAGGCTACATGAGCATGAGCAATTGATTCCCCCCCCCCCCCCCCCCCACACACACTTAAGATGTACATTGTCCCCAATGTACGCATGCAAGCACAATAAAAAGAAAACAATTCACGCATTCTATGTAGGGGTAAACAATTGAAACATTACTCCCTTGAACTCCAAGTGTTGCGTTTGATGGAACTAGGTTCATTGAGAGTTGAGTCTCAATGGTTTTGTGGAGCACGCACAGTCCCATGACCGTGCCTATGACTATTCCTTAAATTCCTTACTTCCAAGACCATCTACACACATACGCGAGGATTTAGTATAGCTCAAGAAAAACCAAAACAAAGCTCGAGTATATAAAGATATGAAAATGAAATATAACTCGAGACAAAAATAAAACAAAAATAAAAGCATAACCAGAAGGAGAGTCCTTTCTGGGTACTACAAGTCTAATAGAGTAAGAAAATAAAAGTGCAATAGAAGTAAAATAAAATAAAACTACGACGCCTCAGCGTCGGTGTGCTGCTGTGGATCCTCTGGTGCTGCTGGTGCTGGTGGATCTGCTGCTGATGGAGACGGAGGTGGAGTCGGTAAAGGGACCCATCGAGGTCGCACCACAGATCGTTCGAGCAACTGGATAACAGTGAAGTTGTGCTGATAACTGCGCGAACTGTGATGCCTGAGTGGCCCTCAACTCGACAAACTCTACTGCCTGTGCGACCCTCATCTCGGCCAGCTCTGCCTGCATAATACCCACAGCATTCTCGAGATGCTCGAACCTGTCCAGGCCTCGAGAGGGAGAGAAGATACACACTGGAGGTGGCTCCGGTGCTGTGGGTGGTGCCTCGGCCTCGGCCTGCTCTTGGGGTGGCTCTATCGCTGCATGGGACCCCTCGGCTTGATCTGGCTCTGTAGAATCTGAGTGGGGAATGATCAGTGTATAAACTCCTGGTCCTGATCTGCGGACCATCCCCATCAGTCTCAATGTATCTCTGGTAAGCAGGGCTGGTGTAGCGATCTTCTCGGCCCCGTGCACCCCATCTCTGAGTCCCAAGCCTATGATGAGGCATGTGATGTAGGGACCTGCAAAGATGACTCCAACCCTGGGGTACTGGCCCTAGTGGCGCATATACTCGGCTAGAATGTGCCCCAGGTGGAGCTGCTCGCTCTGTACCATGGAGTGCAAGTATACAGCTCCTGTATGCTTAGTACCCTTGTATTGTTCCCTCTGCCTGTAGTATTTCAGGTTTTTCTCTCTTGTGTAGATCAGTGTCTTTTGATCATTCGGTGTTTGTTTGTTTGATGTTTTGGGTAGGTTACTCTTTGTTTTGAGTTGGAGAGGCTTGTCGAGGGTTTTGGGTCCAGTTTTGAGGGCTTTAAGAGGTGCTCGGGCCATGTGCAAGTCGCGTAGAGAGCGTGCGGGCTGTGCGCAGCCCGCACAGGCACTTTAGTGGCCTTGTGCGGCCTACGTGATGCCCTTGTGCGGCCCCGCACACCCTTGGCAGAAGGGTGTGCGGCCTGTGTGCGGGCCGCACACCAGGCCGCACACCCCGGGCTGTGGGGTGTGCGGCCTCTGAGCGGGGCCGCACATGACCCGCACACCTTCGTTTTGGGGCTATTAAAAACTCGTTTTGGCTTCATTTTACTTCATTTCTTCTCCCAAACACTTCTCTTTCCTTCCCCTTCTCTTCCTCCACCATTCTTGAGAGGTTAGGGCTAGTTTGGAGGAGATTTCTGGCTTGGTTGGGGAGCTTGCAAACCAATCCTATGGTTGTGCTAGGTAAGCCCTTCCTTCCTTCTTTGCTTTTTGTTTCTTCTTCTTCTTTGGATGATGATCCTAGGGTTTGTTTGGAGCCTTGAGAGGAGTTTAATCCCTGTGTTCATGCTTGTTTATTGGTTGTGGATCTTAAGAGAAGCTTTGGCTTTGTTTGTAGGCTTTGATCTTAAGAAAACCCTTGAGTAGCTTTCTTCCTTGTTCTTGGAGCTACAATAACTCCGGTGGGTTGTTCTTGTTTTCCTTGTTTCCTTCAGTTAGATGAAAGCTCTAAATCCTTTAGGATCTCTTTGGTGGCCTCTAGGGTTAGTAGAGCAAACCCTAGAGCCGGTTAGGTTGTTGGTAATGGAAACCTAGGGTTTCCTTGTGTTGCTTGTGCTAACATTGTGTTTATGGTGCTTTGGCAAGGAGAAGAGGCTTTGACTCGAGGCAAGGGCGTAGCCGAAGAGTAGCTTGCGAGGAAGGTGGATCGCCAATTCTGTGAGTGGGATCATTATGCATAGCTTTATTGGATGAATGCCGATAGCTAGACATAAACACACGCACACACACTCATGTGCATTCATATACACTTTTATCATGGAATGAGTATAGTTTTATGGATTTATATTTGGTTGGCATTGTGGTGAATGATAATTTCTATTGAGTTGATCTTAAATGTTTTATGTGTTAATTGATTTGCTAATATTCGAGTTGTGTTGGATTATCGCTTCTTTGAGGTTGCGAAACCCATGTTTGTGTTGAACTTAAGATTTGTTGTGAATCTTTGGGATTTTGAGAATTCAAATGCCTGGAACTTATTCTGGAATTTGTTGAGGTTTTCCATGTTATTTCTTGTATTGGGATTTGCTTATCCCCTTATGTTAAAGCTTGATTGTTGATTGTGTTTCTATCATTTCCTCGTGGAAATGCGGAAGTATTCTGGATTATTGGGTGTTTTGTTGGCTTTTGTGCTTCGTGCGGATTTGCGCATACTGTTGGTTTTGTTGGTGGGTTATTACGAGGGCCAGCTCAGACTGGACATTCACTATGAGGGCCAGCTCAGACTGGACATTTACTACGAGGGCCAGCGCAGACTGGACATTTAATGTGAGCCATGTTTGGGTTGATGTTTGACTAATTCTTTTATTGAATCAATGTTCAGTGTTTTACCGGATTTGAGGTTGTTGTGATCTTGTTTTAGTAAGAAGGTTTCTTAACCTTATCTTTTATGATGCTGTGTTAAGATGGCTACTGTATATATATAAGTATGTTCTAAACGTTTATCTTGGTTTTGGTAAAATGCTTATTTTTGATGCTTTATTGTTTTCGTTGTTGTTGGCGTTTTCTGGTGAGGTTGTGCTAGTCTCCCCTCACTGAGTAACGCTAGTTGCTCACCCCCCCTCTTTCTTCTCCTAGACTGTTGCAGGTAGTAGGTGAGGCGGTGCGCATTCTGCTGGGCATTTGTCGCTACTCCTTCTTCTGTGTATCTTTTCTGTTTCATGTATGTTTCTTTTTGGTCATAAACATGTAGTCCTATCTTTTGGATCCACTAGTTTGTAGTAAACCCTGTTGTATGTTGTGTATTTATCTCAACTTTGAAACTTTAATGTATTAAGACTTGTTATTGTTGTTATAGCTTCCCTGTGTACTTGTGATCTTGTTTACTGTTGTATATCATAACTGTTGTCATTGTTGCTATTATTTCCGCCCTTGTGTTTTCGTGGAATATTGTGACATTCCAGGTTGTTGTCTAGCCTTGCGCTGTCTCGAGGGTTGAGTGGCGGAGCATTCCTCCTCGGGATTGTCGCGGCGGTTGTCGCGTCCCGTGGGCCCACGGGTCGGGACGTGACACTGCCACTGATAGACCTGCTCAAGATGGCATGAATGTACTTGTACGTTGGCCGGGAAAGAAATGTCACTTTCGAAACCCCCGGCTCGTACTGCCCATCCCCGCACTTCATCCTATAGATCCTCTGAGGTGTCAGGGTCCCTGGGTAATCGGTGGGCAGTAGTGCGTACTCCTGTCTCGGTATATGCTTGATCATACAGGCCTATCACGATCGAGAGCTGGGTAACACTCATGCTGAAGTGTCGACCGAGGGCACGAAACTGGATCGTCTCGCTATTTGTGAAGCTGTCGTACCCTCGGTTGAACTCAAAACTCGACAGGACCTCGAGGGTGAGTGCTCGAGTCGCTGGCTCTCTGATCGATAACAAACGATCCCAACTACCTACGGCCAGCAACTCCTCAATCTCTGTGGCTATGGCATCGATCCCTTGTATATCTCTCAATACACTCAAATCAGGGTAGCGCGACTGTCCGAATCGAAGTGCCGAGAGTTTCTTGAACCGTTCCCTGTGCTCTGGTACATCAAACTCCATCTCCTCAGGAGGTGGAGTAGCCTCTCGTGGGCACTTCCCTGCCGATTTCTTAGACCTAGAAGTCATATCTGCAAAGTTGCAAAAGAAAATTTTTAAAAATCAGTTCAAAAACTCATTCTGCAGAAATCTACACGCCCGTGTGGATCATCGGGCGGGCAGAGCATAACGGCCGTGGAGTCTAAAAATTTCAAATTTACATCACAATTCACTCTAATTTCATTGTAAATATGTTTATATGCAATATAATCACTCGAAATAAGCGAAACAATTGAAAAGAATGAATCGAATCATGGTTTGATGAAAAAAAGGGATTGAAGTTCTTACCGACGGTGTGAATATGAAAAGCTTAAAAATAGGGCGGAAAACTTGTCTAAATCCTTAAAAAATACGAGGAGAAGGTCGGGAGAGTAGTAGAGAAAGTCGGAGAGTGTTTAGAGTGGAAGAATGAAGAGATACGAGTCAATACCAAAAGAAGTCATTCGGCTTTTGAAGTTCTCGGAATTCACACGGCCGTGTGAACATGTCACACGGCCGTGCGCCTCTGAAATTAGGGTTCACAGGGGCCAACCCACGCCCTTGTGTGCACTCTACTCACTCTCTGAACTACCCCACACGGCCGTGTGAGACATCCACACGGCCGTGTGCCTTCACAGGTGATAAGTGCTTGAGTATACATGTTTTACTTACTTGTTTTATACGCATTGAGCATCATTTCACCATGGATTATGTCTCATTAAGTAGCAGTACTGTAGCAGAAATTACTGTTCACGCGACTGCGTCAAAATCCCATGCGACCGCGTGGGATCTCACGTGGTCACGTGAAGACACGTGACTGGCACGTTTTCAGATTTATAAATACCCCGATTTGCCGATTTTTAGAGTATCTTTTGTGTGGCTTTTGAGAGGTGAAGCGGCTAGGGTTTGAGGAGGAGGTCTTTGCCGAATTGGAGGGCCGTTCTTCACCAACTTTGATAGTTCTTTCCTCCGTCATAGCATCGAGGGAGTCATTGGCGACCTAGCTTCGGAGAAGGATCCTTCAAGACGTTGAGAGACCCATCAAGGCCATCATCACGAATTCAAGGGGGTTTACTTCCATGGTTTACATTGCTTTTCATTGTGTTATGTTTTGCTTTGTAATAAGCCCCATGGAGGGCTAAACCCTAGTAGATACTTGGGCATGTGAACCCTAGGTTTCGATTCTTGTATTGACTTTCTTTATGCTTTCTTTTAAGTCCGAGTTTATTTGAGTTTTAATCTTGTTTAATCATTGCTTGCATGCCTTATTGATTCGTATGGTTGTTTGGTATGTTTGATTTGTTTCCTTGGTGAGAGAGAGGTCTCCATTAGGGATTAAAACATACAAGGTTAAAGAGGGTTGAGAGGGTGAGTCTTCAGATAGAGGAGTGTCCCCTTTCCCTTCCGATTGAGTGTTTCCTATCTCCGTATTCCCTAAGTTTTATGCAACCATATGGGTTGTGAGGCGTGAGATTGATAGATTTCTCCGCCGGGACCTTTGTAGGGGCTTAGGGATCTTCCGCCTAGAAGTAGGGTTAGATCTAATTTTAGGAATCGGTTTCACTCTTAGGTATCCCTAAACTCATTGCGGTCATATGGGGTGTGAGGTGTTGAGATTGAGCGATTTCTCCACCGGGACCTTGTAGGGGACTAGTATCGGTGGCCTGGAGGCAGGGACCGATTATTCTTGGATTACCTCGACTCATAGAACTCGGTTAGAAGCATTTAGTTAGTCTTACACTTCATGATAGAGCCAAGGGGGAGCATTGCCCGGGTATCTCATCTTCATTGATTGAGATCTCCCTTTATTTACCCTTTGCCTATTCATCTCTGGTATTAATTTCTATGCACACTAGACCACCACAAAATCACATTAGTCGTTAGGCTAGATTGCAGAGAAGAAGTTAGTACTAGTAGCCCTGTTCCCTGTGGATTCGACTACCCTACTCACCGGGTATAATTATTACTTCGACAACCCTTGCACTTGCGGTACACATACGCAAGGGGTGTGTCAACAGGAGACTCCACAAGGGCTGGTACATGCCCCTGTGGATTCTTGGGAAAACTCAGAAGGTCTCTGAAAATATTCACATGGCCGTGTGTTAATTCCACACGGCCGTGTGCCCAACCTAGCCAAGAACACAAAGTTAGCCACAAGGGCTCTCCCTACGCCCCTGTGGCTTCTCTGGTTCATCTCGAGATTTGCTAAGTGTTCAACACGGCCGTGTGTTAATTTCATACGGCCATGTGCCTTTCACAAGCCCTCCCACAGGGGCGGCCACACGCCCCTGTGGTTTCTTTGGAAAACAGAGATATTTTTGCAGAGTTTCACACGACCGTGTGCCATAACACAAGGTTTCTCACAGGGGCATCCACACGCCCCTGTGGACTCTCTGGAATGAGAGCTTAAGTTCTGCAAATTCTCACACGCCCGTGTGGAAATTCCACACGGCCATGTGCCCCTTCTGAAGTTTTTCACAGGGGCAAGGTCACGCCACTGTGTTTTCTCTGGCTGAGCCCTAATTGGTACCACACGGGCATGTGTTAATTCCGCACGGCCGTGTGCCTTCTCTGGTTTACTTAAAAAAATTCACAGACTTTACACAAAAATTCAGAAACATAACTATGATGCTTAGAGCCTATGAAAACCATCAAAACACGACCATATACCATGGAAAACATGCTCAAATAGCTAAAACATCATCAATCATCATTTAGGCACACGAAAACATCAAAAATCCACAATAAAATCGCAGCTTAAGCATTAAAAATTTAGGATACCAATTCTAAGACTTTTATTCATGCTAAAACTAAACTAGATGCTAGAAAAGCTGTAAAACCCTTAGGTTGCCTCCCAAGAAGCGCTTGTTTAACGTCACTTAGCTTGTCGTACCTAGCTTACCTTATGGAGGTTCATGAATGATGGTTGACCTCTTTCCTACAACCTTAAAACATGCATTACATAACCTTTGTAGAATAGAGGGAGAGTTAGCGATTCTGTTACCATACAAGGGTAAACCACCCTTACTCCGTTCTTGCTCATCCCCATTATTCTTCGGTCTTTTCGTATGGCGCCTCCTTGCTCTCTTCATCCTTCTCCTCATCTTTTTTATGGCTCCCGGGTCGGGCTTGACTTCCTTCTCGATTAGACCAAGTGAAAGCACTTCTTCCTTGTTCTCCATGTCTTGATCCGGTAAATATTCATACGGATCCGGGTTCAATATTTCCTGCACATAATCATCAATTAGCTCATCGGTAGTGTCAAGAAAATATAAAGTATCATCAAAGTCAAGAGAGTGTCTCATGGCTTTGGCGAGGCGGTATATAAGCTTGTCTTCTCCCACTCGCAATGTGAGCTCCCTGCCATCCATGTCAATCAAAGCCTTAGAAGTGCTCAAGAGCGGCCTTCCAAGGATCAATGGAACCTCGACATCCTCATCGACATCCAAGACCATGAGGTCAACAGGAAATATGTATTTGTCGACTTTTGCTAAAATGTCTTCCACAATTCCCCTCGGATGCCTCACCGATCGGTCCGCGAGTTGAAGTGTCATCCGAGTGGGTCTTGGCTCGCCCAAGCCTAGCTTTTGGAAGAACGTGTAAGGCATGACATTGATACTTGCCCCCGAGTCGGCCAATGCCATCTCTTCACCCATGTTACCAATGTTACATGGTATTATGAAACTCCCGGGATCTTTTCTCTTGCTCGGCATGTTCTTTTGCAATACGGCCGAGCAATTGGCATCAAGGATCACAGATGCACTCTCCTCCAATTTCCTCTTATTGGTCAAGAGGTCCTTCAAGAACTTCGCGTACTTAGGCATTTGGGCCAATGCTTCCGCGAATGGTATGCTGATGTGTAACTGTTTGAAAATTCCCAGAAATTTCTTGTATTGTTCGTTCTCTTGGTCATTCTTCAATCGTGAAGGATAGGGGATCCTTGGCTTGTAGGGTGGGGATGCCATCTCTTTTTCCTTTATCGCTCCTTCCTCTATCTCAACGACCTCGGGTGTCTCTTGGATCTTCTCTAGAGGGAGATTTCTCTAGACCTCTTTTCCACTCCTCAAGGTGATTGCCTTCAATTACTCTCTCGTATTGGTCTCCGTGTTACTAGGCAAACTACCTTGAGGTCTTTCTGCCAAGCTCTTCGCAATTTGCCCCACTTGATTCTCCAAATTGTGTAGGGAGGCGGTATGATTGCGAAGCGTAGCTTCCACCAATTGGAACCTAGCATCCGATGAAGCAACAAACCTTGTGAGGGCTTTCTCAAGATCGAACATCTTCCCTTCTAGCCCGGTCACTCGGCTTTCCAAGTTCGGTGCTTGTTTTCCATGAAATCCCGGTGGTGTGTTGTTCTTTTGTTGTGACTGCCCTTGATTGCTCCATGAGAAATTTGGATGGTTCTTCCACCTCGGGTTGTAGGTACCACTATACGGGTTGCCTTGGCCTTGTCCTTTATAAGCATTACCCACAAAATCGGCCTATTCCACCGTACTAGTGCCTCCAATAGCGATCGGACAATCACTCGAAGCGTGACCTCCCCCACAACCGTTACAGGTAGTAATGGCCGCAACTCTTGGTGAAGTTAGAACATCCAACTTCTTACTTAATGATTCCACTTGTGCTGCCAAAGCTGTAACTGCATCAATCTCATGAATTCCGGCCACCTTCTTTCGGTCCCTTGTGTTCCATTGATAGCTATTCATAGCCATCTCTTCTATAAGGTGCCAGGCTTCACCGGGAGTCTTGCTTCCTAGAGTTCCTCCGGCCGCCGCATCTAAGAGTTGCTTGGTACTCAGATTTAACCCGTTATAGAAGGTGTGGATGATCATCCACTCGGGGAATCCATGTTGCGGGCACTTCCGAAGGAGCTCTTTGAATGTATCCCATGCCTCGAATAGAGAATCCAATTCCATTTGCATGAAGGATGAGATCTCATTCCGGAGCCTCGCTGATTTTCCAGGAGGGAAATACCTAGCCAAGAATGCCTCGGCCATCTCCTCCCATGTAGTAATAGATGCTCTCGTTAATGAATGTAGCCAATGTCGTGCTTTTCCCTTCAATGAAAATGGGAAGGCTCTCAACCTAATTGCGTCGTCCGTTACTCCATTGATCTTCAATATGTCGCACACTTCAAGAAAGTTCTCAAGATGGTTGTTGGGATCTTCATCAACTAACCCATTAAATTATACGGACTGTTGTAATATTCGAATGAACGACGGCTTCAACTCAAAGTTGTTCGCTGTGATTGGGGGCCTCACAATGCTTGATTGGGTCCCCATTACCGCGGGTCTAGCAAAATCGGACAACGTCCTTTGTTGTTCGTTTTGTTCTGCCATTGCTTCTGACCATTCTGAATCTATGCTGGCTTGCTTGGACTGTTCTTCCATAGGCTCTTTCCTTTTATGATGCGTTCTTCTTCCAATATCCGGGTCTTCTTCAACAAGAATCGAAGGGTTCCCGCGGGTCATAACCTGAAGCCAACACAAAGAAAAGAAAAAATAAGAACAATGATAGATAAAGAGAGTGTGAAATAGACAACGAACTGAATAACTAAAATAACAAAAACAAGTATTAAAAATAAGCCTATTCCCCGGCAATGGCGCCAAAAACTTGACACGCCCCATTGCGTGTATCCCGCAAGTGCACGGGCTTGTCGAAGTAATAAAATTACCCTGGTGAGTAGGTAGTCAAATCCACAGGGAATAGAGATTTCAAATACAAGAATTCGCTATTTAGTTATGCGTTGTACGAAAAAGTAATAATTGGAGTGATGAGTGAATTTATGGAAGCAATTAGAATAAAAGACAAGAAAGTAAATAGAGAGATGAAAGACAAGAGAGAAGCAAGTAGAAGTTAAAAGAGAAAGACTAGCAATGGATGAGATAGGATATCCGGACAAGCTACCTCTAGGACTTATGCTTCTAGTGCAAGACTATGCTATTATACTTTCCTATTGATGTTAATTGTGTTGAGGATATCTTTAAACTCACGGTCCCTAAACTTAAGGTCAACCGTGACTAACCCCAACATTATGGCCCGGTAATAGGATTCACTACGACCCTTGACTCTTGTTGACCTGTCAACTAAGCCCTAGGGAATCTATCTTCCTAACCCTAACACTACGTGGGATTGCTTTAAGCTCTAGGGATTCCTAGTGATAAAACCTGTTCCTCTATGTAGTTCTAACCCTTTGGTCCAGGTGGAAGAACCCTTGTCTAGATTGAGCCCTAACACTCTATCTTGACCGCTAATTAACCAAGCAAATGGAGGTAGGGAGAAATCACAGCGGAAGGGAAAGGGGTACATCGCTACCTCACAACTCTCCCTCTCAACCTTCTTCAATCTTAAGGAGTCTAACCCTATAGGTGTTGTCACACCTCCAAAGGATAACCTAGATTGCTCTCAACCTTAGTGTCACGGCTAAAGGAAAAACAATAGCACAAGATAATTAAAATTGAAACTCGATTTATTCATCAATAATGGAAAAGCACAATAGCAATGTCATAGAAACATAATAATCCTAGGATTTTACAAGTCTGAATACTCACGAGGGGTTTAGCACCTTGACAGGCTCCCCGAAAGTGCACGGGTTTGTCGAAGTAATAAAAGTTACCCCGGTGAGAGGGTAGTCGAATCCACAGGGAATAGGGAGTTAGAGTATGAGATTTCACTATTAAAACTATGCGAAGTACGGAAAAGTAATAATCAATTCGTGTGTGAATTGTGAGAACAACTATACTAAAAGACAGGAAATTAAATAGAGAGAGGTGAAAGATTAGAGAGTGCAAGAAAAAGAGATTAAGGAGGATTTAACAATGAATGAAGTGGGGTATCCGGACAAGTTACCTCTAGGATCTATGCTTCTAGTGCAAGACTATGCTGTTATACCTTCCTATTGATGCTAATTGAGTCGAGGAAATCCTTAGACTCACGGTCCCAAACCTAAGGTCAACCGTGACTAACCCCAACATTATGCTCCGGTATTAAGATTCACAACAACCCTTCACTCTATCGCTCGCACGATTAAGTCCCAGGGGAGTACATCTCCCTAAACCTCACACTACGTGGGATTGCATTAAGTTCTAGAGATTCCTAGTGATTAAACCTGTTCCTATGTGTAGTTCTAACCTCTTTGGTCCAGGAGGAAGAACCCTAGTCTAGATTAAGCCCCAGTGCATAGGATTCACTTCAACCCTTCACTCTGTTACTCGCGTAACTAAGCCCCAAGGGAGTTTATCTACCTAGCACTTCACTCTATCTTGACCGCTAATAAATCAAGGAAACGGAGGTAGGGAGAAATCACACCGGAAGGGAAAGGGGTACATCGCTACCTCACAACTCTCCCTCTCAACCCTCTTCAATCTTGAATAGTCTAATCCTATAGGAGTTGTCACACCTCCAAAGGAAAACCTAGATTGCTCTCAACCCTAGTGTCACATCTAAGGGAAATCAATAGCAAAATCAAATCAAGATTGAAACTCAATTCTTATTCATCAATAATGGAAAAGCATAATAACAATGTCAAAGAAACATGATAACCCTAGAATTTACAAGTCCGAATACCCACAAGGGGTTTAGCTCCTCATGAGCTATACATGTTCATCAATGAATGAAATAAAACACAAAGTAAAGACATAGATGAAAACCCCCTTGCGTATGGTGTAGCCGTGGTCTTGTGCGGCCGCCGGACGTCGGTGATGATGCCGATGACGCGCTCCAAACCTCCACGAAGTCCTCTCCAAAACCCTAGCCGCACACCCAGAAATTGGTGAGAAGAATAGGTCAAAAGATATCTCAAAAAGTCTCCCAAATCGGGCTTTTATAATGTGGAGTCGCGGCTTTAAATTTGCTGAAAACGGGATTTCACACGGCCGTGTGGAATTTCCACACGCCCATGTGAAGTTTCTGGAATTCTAATTTTCGGCCGACTGTGAAGTTTTTGCTACAGTAATTTGCTGCAGTACTGCTATAGTAATTGTGCCGAAACGCTCCCGGATTCGTCATTCTTCATCGAGGCCGTTGAATTGGGCACACAATCAACGGTAGATCGTGCCGATTGCTTCGAATCGCCTAATTGGTGAAGTTCTCATTATTGGCATGAGTTAGACTTATTGTGAATATGACTGCCTTTGTGCCCTCTAAAGGAGGTTGGCACACACTCACAAGTCTATGCTCACCCTTTTCTCCTTGCTTGGTCCGAAAATCTTCCCAACAATGCCAAACACGACCTAACTTCGTTCATTTTCTTCATTTTATCTTCACAACCCTACAGTGAACAAAAGTAAACAATTGCACACTTTTTAGTGATAAAATCTGATTAAATTAATGCTCATTGCAAGATAATAACACTTCGCATTACTATAACACGAGCACTTATCACCCCTCATGGAGCTATACATGTTCATCAAAATATGAAAGAAAGAATAAAGTAAAAGCATTGATGAGAAACCCCTCACGTATGGTGTGGCTGTGGTCTTGTGCGGCAGTCGAACATCGATGTCGATGCTGATGATGCGCTCCAATCATCCACAAAGTCCTCTCTGAAACCCTAGCGGCACTCTCCAGAAGTTGGGGAGAAAGATCAGTCAAAAGATTCCTAAAAAGTCTCCAAATCGGGCTTTTAATAGGCTGAGTGCGGCTTTAAATTTGGATTTATCGGGACTTGACACGACCGTGTGGAATTAACACACGGGCATGTGAAGTTTCTGTCTGTTGAAAAATTAACTCACACGGCTGTGTGTTAATTCCACACGTCCGTGTGAATTCTCTGGAATTCTGAAATTCGGCCGAAAGTGAACAGTAGCTTATTGTGAATGTGCCTGCTTCAAATCACCTTTTTGACGAAGTTCTCCTAAGCAACACGAGTTTAGACTTATTGTGAATGTGCCTGCTTTTGTGCCCCTCCAAAGGAGGTTGGCACACACTCACAAGTCTAAGCTTGTACCTTGTTCCTTGCTTGGTCTGAAAACCTCCCCAACAACGGTGAACATGATCTAACTTCGTTATTCTTTTCGAACTTGGCTCCATAAACCTATAATGCATAAGAATACACAAATGCACACTATTTAGTGATAAAATCTAATAAAATGTATGATCATTGTAAGATAATAACGTTTCGCGTTACTATAACACAAACACTTATCAGGGAGTTTTCGGACTAAGCAAGGAACAAGGCATGAGCATAGACTTGTGAGTGTGTGCCAACCTCCTTTGGAGGGGCACAAAGGCAGTCACATTCACAATAAGTCTAGCTCGTGTTAACAAGGAGAACTTCACCAATAAGGAGATTTGAAGCAATCGGCACGGTTTACCATTGATTGTGTGCCCAATTCAACTGCCTCGATGAAGAACAATGAATTCGGGAGCGTTTCGGCATTGTCTACCATTGATTTTGTTCCCAATACCATTGATTATGTGGGCAATTCAATGGTCTTCCGTTGATTGTGTGCCCAATACCGCAGCAAGTTACTGTTCACTATATGGCAAAAATTAGCAAAACAGCAACTTCACACGTGCGTGTGGAAATTCCACACGGCCATGTGAAATCCCGATTCAGCCAAATTTAAGCCGCAACTCAACGTTATAAAAGCCCATTTTAGAGACTCTTTACATATCTTTTTGCCAATCTTTTCTCCCAACTTCTGGAGGGTTGCGGCTAAGGTTTGGAGAGGACTTTTGTAGAGGATCGAAGCGCGTCATCGGCATCGTCATCGACGTCCACGGCCGCACAAGTCCATGGCCACACCATACGCAAAGGGGTTTTCATCGATGCTTTCAATTTGTTTTCACTTTTATATGAGGCTTAGGAAGACGGACTCCCCTAGGGCTTAGTTGACAAGTCAACGAGAGTCAAGGGTCGTAGTGAAAACCTAATGCCGGGACATAGTATTGCGGTTAGTCACGGTTGACCTTAGATTTGGGACCGTGTGTTTAAGTATATCCTGGACTTAATTAACATCAATAGGAAAATATAATAGCATTATCTTGCATTAGAAGCATAAGTCCTAGTGGTAGCTCATCTGGGTACCCAACTATACTCATTGCTTGTCCTTCTCTATTTAATCCTACTTGCACTCTCTTACCTTCCATCTTTCTATTTTATTTCTTGTTCTCTATAATTGCTTTCACACTTACTCATTGATTCTTTTCACACTCACCGCATCGCTTAGCTAAATAGTGAAATCTCGTGTTTTAAATCCCTATTCCCTGTGGATATGACTACCCACTCACCAGGGTAAAATTTATTACTTCAACAAGCCCGTGCATTTGCGGGATACATACAATTGGTTGTGTCACAAATGCCTATCACCAAGAATCCCCTATCTTTCAAGACTGAAGAATGACCAATAAGAAGAGCAATAGAAGAAGTTCTTGGGTCTATTTAAGCAGTTGCACATCAACATCCCATTCATAGAGACATTGTTACAAATGCCTAACTACGCGAAGTTCTTGAATCACCTCTTGACCAACAAGAAAAAATTGGAGGAGAGTACATTGGTGATCTTAGATGCCACTTGCTCGGTGTTGTTCTAAAAGAGTATACCGAGCAAGAGGAAAGACCTTGGAAGCTTCATCATTCTGTGCAACATTGGTGAGTTTGGTGAGAAGAAGGCATTAGTGGATTCAGGAGCTAGCATCAATGTAATGACTTATACTTTCTTGTACAAGCTAGTCTTAGGAGAGCCTAGACCTACTTGGATGACACTCCAATTAGTGGACCGATCAGTTAGACATCCGAGGTTCATCATTGAAGACGTGCTCATCAAGGTCAACAAATACATATTTCCTATAGACTTTGTAGTGTTGGGTGTTGATGAGGATGTTGATGTTACGCTGATACTTGGGAGACCATTTTTGCAAACTTCCATGGCATTGATTGACATGGACAGTGTAGAGCTTACTTTGAGAGTTGGAGATGAAAAGCTTACATATCGCCTCACCGAAGCCATGAGACATTCTCCAGACTTCGATGATACTTTATATTATCTTGACACTATCGATAAACTAATTGATGAATATGTGCAGAAAATGATGAATTCGGACCCGTATGAAGGGTGGCCAGACCAAGATGTGTAAATGAAGATGTTCTATCACTTGGCCTCGTAGAGGAAGTAGAACCGGCCCCAAGGATTAATGAAGAGGATAGTCCGGAAGAAAATGAGATCGAGGAGATTCCATAAGAAGAGCCTCATCACAAATGGGGATGAGCCATCAAGGAGTAAGGGTGACGAGCCCTTGTGTGGTAACAAACTTGATAACTCCCCCTCTACTCTACAAAAATTATGTTCTGCATGCTTTCATGTTGTAGAGAAGAGGGCAACATTTATTCATGAACCCCTGTGAGGTAAGGCCAGGTACATCAAGCTAAGTGATGTTAAACAAGCGCTTCTTGGGAGGCAACACAAGCTTTTACTGTTTTTCTAGGACATAGTTTAGTTTTAGGTTGAATAATAGTCTTAGAGTTGGTGTCTTGTTTGTACATACATGTGCTATGAATTTCTTGTGGATTTTTTATGTCTTTTGTGTTCCTAATGTTGATTAACGAAGTTTTGGGTCATTTGAGTGTGTTTTCATGGATATCTGGTCGTATTGTCATATAGAGAAAACACATGGTCGTGTGGAATTTCCACACGGCCGTGTAGAACATCTCAAAGCTCATCCAGAGAAGACACAGGTGCGTGTTCATGCCTCTATGAGGTGACCCAGTAAAGGCACACGGGCGTGTGGAATTTCCACAAGGTCGTGTGAATCCCTGCAGAACTTGAACTCTCCATCCACAGAGTCCACAGGAGCGTGTGGATGACCCTGTGAGTTTCCTTGTGTTAAGGCACACAGTTGTGTGGAATTTCCATACGATCATGTGAAACTTTGCAGAGAGTGGCCTTCCATCACGAGAATACACAGGGCGTGTGACTGCCCCTATGAGAGAGCTTGTGAAAAGCATACGGCCGTGTGGAACACTTAGGTTTTTCTCAGATGATCCAGAGAGCCCACAGTGGCATGTGGGTGCCCCTGTGGCCGGCCTTGTGTCTTTGCTAGGTTGGGCACACGCCCGTGTGGAAATTCCACATGGCCGTGTGAAATGTTCAGAAGCCTTAAGTGTTTTCCTGACGGCACATAGGGGCGTGTGGGTACCCTGTGAGCTCCCCTGTGAAGGCACAACGCCGTGTGGAATCTCCACATGGTAGTGTTGGGGTGTTTAGAGAGTAATCAGAGAGAACACAGGGACGTGTGGAAGCTCCTGCAAACCCTCTCAACAGAGTCACACGGCCATGTGGATGCGCAGAAAGCCAAAAGCCGTAGCTTTTCTTATAGATTAACTCTTACCTCTTGGTTTTAATACTTCTAAACACTTTTATAACGTCCTTCACACATCCCCAACTTTCTCCTGATTGATTGTAAAGGTTTTATAGAGTTTTTGCCGGCCTATTTCAAGTTTTTAAGATTCACACCGTCGCTAAGCTTTTCACCCTATTTTTCTTTGTCAATCTTGATTCATTTAGTTCATTTCATGAATTTGCACTTGATTTACATGCGTACATACTTATTTAATGAATGTTAAAGGTTTTCGAAGCATTTGGAAGCAATTTGTATGGATTTCCACACAGTCGTGTACATTCCTGTAGAGTTAGGTTTTAAAGTTTTTTAATCAATTTCTGTTCTATATTTGCAAAAATGGTTCCCGATCTAAGTTAGCTGGCAAACGTCCTCGGGAACCTTCTCTAGAGCTACTAGAGTTTGCGATTCCCGAGCATTGGGCTCGATTCGAGCGTTTGTCGAAGCTAAGATTCGGCCAGACTCGTTTCCCAGATTTGATCGTAGTTAGGGGGATACAAGGGGATATGGTATCACTGACGAGGTTGTGGAGCTCCATTTAGTGGGTAGCTGGTAGAGGTTATTGTTGATTAGGGAGCCGGCTATTCGGACAGTGGCACTCGAGTTCCCCGCCTCGTTCGAGTTTGATATATTATACAAAGACTTCCCTAGTGCCGATGGTATACAGTTTACAATATTTGGATAACATTACAGCCTCAGCGTGATGCAATTTTCTACTCAGTTGGGTCTATATGATGAGGACTATATAGAGACAGAGCAGTATAATGACCTTTGACAGGGGCACGAAAGTGCACGTGTTGTCGAAGTAATAAAATACCACGGTGAGTGGGTAGTCGAATCCACAGGGAATAGGTACTTAAGACACAAGTATTCACTATTTAGCTATCGCGATGTGTGGAAAGAAATTAGTGAGTGAGTGTAAAAATAATCGGTAAAAGCAAGAATTAAAATAGAAGTGTGGAAGACGAGAAAGTGCAAGTAAGAGTAGAAGAGTAGGACTAGCAATGGGAAAAGATGGGTATCCGGACAAACTACACTTAGGACTTATGCTTCTAGTGCAAGACAATGCTATTATACCTTCCTATTGATGTTAATTGAGTCGAGGAAATCCTTAAATACACGGTTCCAAACCTAAGGTCAACCATGACTAACCCCAACACTATGTTCCGGTCATTAGGTTTCACTACGACCCTTGACTCTCGTTGACCTATCAACTAAGCCCTAGGGGAGTATATCTACCTAAGCCTCACACTATGTGGAATTGCATTAAGTTCTAGGGACTCCTAGTGATTAACCCTGTTCCTATGTGTAGTTCTAACTCTTTGGTCCAGGTGAGAGAACCCTAGTCTAAATTAAGTCCCGGCACTAAGATTTACTTCAACCCTATACTTTGCTATTTGCAAAATAAAGCCCTAGAGGAGTTTATCACCTAGCACCTAACTCTATCTTGACGGCGAATAAATCATGAAACATGGAGGTAGGGAGAATCACATCGGAGGGGAAAGTGGACGTTCCGCTAACTCACGACTCATCCTCCCAACCCTCTTCAACCCTAAATAGTCTAATCCTATAGGAGTTGTCACACCTCCAAAGGATAACCTAGATTGTTCTCAACCCTAGTGTCACGGCTAAGGCAAAACAATAATAAAAGAAAAGAATTTAAGATTGAAACTCAACTTTATTCATCAATTATGGAAAAGCACAATAGCAATGTCAAAGAAACATAATAATCCTAAGGCTTACAAGTCCAAATACCCACAAGGGGTTTAGCTCCTCATGGAGCTATACAAATCCATCAAAATAATAATAAGAACACAAATTGAATGCATAGATGAAAACCCCCTTGTGCGCAATGTGGCCATGGTCTTTGTGCCGCCGTCAGACGTTGATGTTGACGCTGATGACACGCTTCAAAGCACCACGAAGTCCTCTCCAAACCCTAGCCGCACCTCTGCAGAAGTTAGGGCAAAGAAGAGCCAAAAAGATCCCCGAACAGTCTCCAAAACGGGCTTTTATAATGTTCAGTCGCGGCTTTAAAATTGGACTTATCGGGATTTCACACGGGCGTGTGGAATTTCCACACGCCCCTGTGAACTCTCAGGTTTTTTGAATTTCGGCCGAAAATGAACAGTAGCTTGCTATATTAGTTACTACAGTGCTGCTACAGTACCTCGCCGAAACAAATTGGGTTTTCTGAATTTCTGAAATTCGTCGTTCTTCATCGAGGCCGTTGAATTGGGCACACAATCAACCGTAGATTGTGTCGATTGCTTCAGATCTCCTAATTGGTGAAGTTATCCTTTTTAGCATGAGCTAGACTTATTGTGAATATGACTGCCTTTGTGCCCCTCCAAAGGAGGTTGGCGCACACACACAAGTCTATGCTCATGCCTTGCTCCTTGCTTAGTGCGAGAATCTCCCCAACAACGGCGAACACGATCTAACTTCGTTCCTTTTCTCCAATTTATCTTCACAACCCTACAATGCACAAAAGTAAACAAATGCACACTTTTTAGTGATAAAATCTGATTAAATCAATGCTCATTGCAAGATAATAACGCTTCGCATTAATATAACACGAGCACTTATCAAACCACCCCACACTTAACCTTTTGCTTGTCCTTAAGCAAAATAGAATGTGAAAGTACTTGGGAAGAACAATTGAAAGTGCTCGGCCTTAGGTTCACCAATAGTGTGCAAAAGAAGCATTCTACAAGTAATGGGAAGTCAAAACATTGCATAAGGTTACCAATGCTTTAGCTAAAAACTCGAATCTAAAAGGATAACAACTCGAAAATGTGTTAGTGTGTGCGAATTCACTCAAGAGAACCAACGAGTACTCCTCGAACTCCTGTTACAAGGACTTATTTATATACACAAAGTAAGGAAGTAGTAGCTTCACTCAACCTCTAATGTAGCCCTTTCCTAGACGGCCGGTAAATGTGTCTTTCACACTTTCTAGGAGGTAGCTCTTTCTACCGGGGTAGTAGCTTTCACGCTTCCCATGAGATGGCTCTTTCTCTCATTAGGGCATAACTTGTATCCGACTTATGAGAGTAGCTACATACTTCATAGGAGGTAGCTCTTTCCACCCCAAATGCACAAATAAAAGCTAGAATAATATTCACAAGCTCACAATTTTTTTTAGCTACATAAAACTTCACAACTTACTAGAGTAGGACTAAACTAGTCCTTAAAACATCGAGTTCGAGTTTCCAAAAGATTTCAAGAGTGAATAGTGCAAAAAGAGATAATCGAGCAAAAATTACCTAAAAATTCAAGTGGAAACTAGAGTATGATAGGATACAATGTTAAAAATTCTCCTAAGCTATAAGAATACAACCGTTGCAACTAAGGTGAACCACCATAGGCTACATGAGCAAAAGCAATTGAACGCACAAGTAAAAGTGTGTACAAAATGAACTCCCCCCCACACTTAAGATGTACTGACACACACCGAAAGTGCACGGGTTTGTCGAAGTAATAAAATTTACCCCGGTGAGTAGGTAGTCGAATCCACAGGGAATAGGGTGTTAAAATATGATATTTTACTATTTAAGCTATGTGGAGTATGGAAAGATAAGAATAGAATCGATGAGTTAATATAGAAGCAAATATAATAAAAGACAAGAAATTGAATATAAAGATAGAAGATAAGAAAGTGCAAGTAAAAGAGAATAGAGAGAAATTGGCAATGGATGAAAATAGGGTATCCGAACAAGCTACCTCTAGGATGCTTCTAGTGCAAGACGATGCTATTATACTTTCCTATTGATGTCAATTGAGTCGAGGAAATCCTTAGATTCATGGTCCCAAACCTAAGGACAACCGCGACTAACCCCAACATTATGCCCCGGTATTAGGATTCACGTCAACCCTTCACTCTGTCGCTGGCACGACTAAGCCCCAGGGGAGTATATCTACCTAAACCTCACATTACGAGGGATTGCTTTAAGTTCTAGGGACTCTTAGTGGTAAAACCTGTTCCTATGTGTAGTTCTAACCCTTTGGTGCAGGTAGAAGAACCCTAGTCTAGATTAAGCACCTAGTGCGTAGGATTCACTTCAACCCTTCACTCTGTTACTCGCGTAACTAAGCCCCAGGGGAGTTTATCTATCTAGCACTTCACTCTATCTCGACCACTAAGAAATCAAGGAAACGGAGATAGGGAGAAACCACATCGGAGGGGAAAGGGGACGCTTCGCTACCTCACTACTGACCCTCTCAACCCTCTTCAATCTTAAATAGTCTAATCCTATAGGAGTTGTCACACCTCCAAAGGACAACCTAGATTGTTCTCAACCCTAGTGTCACATCTAAAGGAAAACACTAACAAGATGAAATTAAGATCGAAACGCAATTTTTATTCATCAATAATGGAAAAGCATAATAACAATGTCAAAGAAACATAATAACCCTAGAGTTTACAAGTCCGAATACCCACAAGGGGTTTAGCTCCTCATGGAGCTATACATGTTCATCAAAATATGAAAGAAAGCACAAAGTAAAGATATCCCAAATAGTCTCAAAAATAGGCTTTTATAATGTTGAGTCGCGGCTTTAAAATCGCAGAAATTGGGATTACACACGGCTGTGTGGAATTTCCACACGCCCGTGTGAAGTTGCTGGAATGCTGAATTTCGGCAAACAGTGAACAGTAACTTGCTATAGTATTTTTGCTACAGCACCTTGCTACAGTAATTATTCCGAAACGCTCCCGAATTCGTCGTTCTTCATTGAGGCCGTTGAATTAGGCAGACAATCAATGGTAGATTGTGCCGATTGCTTCAAATCTCCTAATTGGTGAAGTTCTCCTTGCTAGCATGAGTTAGACTTATTGTGAATGTGACTGCCTTTGTGCCCCTCCAAAGAAGGTTGGCACACACTCACAAGTCTCTATTCATTCTGTGCTCCTTGCTTAGTCCAAGAATCTTCCTAATAATGGTGAACACGATCTAACTTCGTTCCTTTCCTTCACTTTATCTTCACAACTCTACAATGCACAAAAGTAAACAAATGCACACTTTTTAGTGATAAAATCTGATTAAATTAATGCTCATTGCAAGATAATAACGCTTCGCATTACTATAACACTAGCACTTATCAAATCCCCCACACTTAAGCTTTTGCTTGTCCTCAAGCAAAATAGAACGTGAAAGTACTTGGGAAGAACAATTGCAAGTGCTCGGCCTTAGATTCACCCAAAGTATGCAAAAGAGGCATTCTATAAGTAAGGGGAAATCAAAACATTGCATAAGGTTACCAATGCTCTAGCTAAAAACTCGAATCAAAAAAGGATAAAAACTCGAAAATGTGTTAGTGTGTGCGATTTCACTCTAGAGAACCAACGAGTACTCCTCAAACTTTTGTTAGAAATGACTTATTTATATACAAAAACAAAAATAAAAAGGGAAGGAAGTAGTAGCTTCACACATCCTTGAAGATAGCCCTTTCATAGGCGGCCGCCAAAGGTGGCTTTCACTCTTTCGAGGAGGTAGCTCTTTCTACCGGGGTAGTAGCTTTCACGCATCCCATGAGATAGCTCTTTCTGTCATTAGGGCATAACTTGTATCCGACTTATAAGAGTAGCTACATACTTCATAGGTGGTAGCTCTTTCTACCCCAAATGCATACATAAAACAAAGCAAATATTTACAAAGTCATATGTATTTTTTTCTTTTTCTCTTTTCCATATTTTTTTTTCATTTTTTCCATCTTTTTCATTTTTTTTATATATGCATTTTCCAAAGTAAAACTAAGAACGATGATAAACTTGTCCTTAAAAACTTCAAGATTGAGTTTCCAAAAGATTCCAAGAGTAAGTTGTGCAATATAAGATAATCGAGCAAAAATTCCCTAAAAATTCAAGTAGAAACTAGAGCATGATAGGATACAATGTTAAAAATTCTCCTAAACTCTAAGAATACAACCGTTGCAACTAAGGTGAACCGCCATAGGCTACATGAGCATAAGCAATTGAACGCACAAGTAAAGGTGTGTGCAATGTGAACTCCCCCCCACACTTAAGATGTACATTGTACCCTAATGTATGCATGCAAGCACAATACAAGTGAAATAAAATTGTAAAACAATTAGTGTGGAAGTAGGCAATTGAAACATTACTCCCCTGAACTCCAAGTGTTGTATTTGATGGAGCTAGGTGCATTGAGAGTTGAGTCCCAATGGGTTGTGAAGCACACACTGTCTCATGACCGTGCCTATGACTATTTCTTAGATTCCTTTCATCCAAGACCATCTGCACACACACACACACACACAAGGGTTCAGTATAGCTTAATAAAACCTTGAGTATATATAAAGATAAAGCAATGAATACAACTCGAGATAAAAGAGAAAATAAAATAAGGGATAAACTCAGAAGGAAGATCCTTTCTGAGTGCTACAATTCCAAAATAGAATGAAAAGTACAAAAAATGAAATCAAAAGCAAGTAAAAACTAAAACTACGACGCCTCAGCATCGGTGTCTTGTGCAGTAGCCTCTGGTGCTGCTGGAGCTGGTGCTGGTGGATCTACTACTATGGGAGCTAGAAAAGGTGGTGGTGGAGTAGGGACCCGAGGATGGACTACAAAGGGGGAGGTAATGGCCTGCTCAACTATCTGCTGTAATCTCTGGAGCTGGGCCATCACCTCCTGATGCTGTGTGGTATGAGTGGCCCTGACCTCGGCCACCTCAGTCTTAAGGACACCCACGGTGCTCTCGAGGTGCTTCAGTCTATTCTGGCCTCGAGAGGGTGAGAACATGCGCACCGGAGGTGGCTCCGGTGCTGTGGGTGGTGCCTGTGCCTCTGTATCTGCTGGGGGTGGCTCTAAGGCTACCTGTGAACCCTCTGCATGCTCCCATTGTGTAGACTCTGAGTGAGGGATGATCAGGGTGTATACTCCCGGTCTTGATCTGCGAACCATCCCATCATCCTCAGGGTCTCAATGCCTAATGGAGCCGGTGTAGAAATCCTCTCGGCCCCGTGAACTCCGTCACGAAGTCCTAACCCCATAATCAGTCGTGTGATATACGGGCCAGAGAAGATAACTCCCACCCTGGGCTACTGGCCCTGGTGGCGGATGTAGTCTGCTACAATGTGCCCCAGGTGGAGTGGCTCGCTCTCCACCATCGAATATAGGTACAGGAGCTCTTGGCGGCTCAAGACCCCTGTACTGTCTCCCCGACCACTCACTGATTAGCTCAAAATAGCGTGGAGGTATCTATACGAGGCCCTGGTCAAACATGTGGCCTTGGACATCCCTAGCTCGTACTGTCCCTGGCCACATACCCTACTGTACGCACGCTGAGTGGTCAAAGTACCCGGATAGTCTGTGGGGAGCAGTGCGTACTCCTTTGTCTCAGTGTGTGCCTCGTCGTATAGTCCCATCCACACTGAAAACTCGGTCATGCTGAAGGTAAAGTGTTGACCGAGGGCCTAGAATTGAATAGTATCAATAGCGGTGAAACTGTCATACCCCCGGTCTAACTCAAATGAGGAAAGCATCTCTAGCGTAAGTAACCTGATCGCTGGCTCTCGAATTGACAATAATCTACTCCAGTTCCGTACTGAGAGGAGTTCCTCGACCTCCTCGACCATGTCTACTCCCCCATGAATGTCCGGTAAAATGCTCAAGTCGGGGAAATGGTTCTGTACAAAACGGAGGTCCGACAATCGCTTGAACCGTTGCCGATGCTCAGGTAATGGGAAGTCAATCTCTGCTGGGGGCGGGGTAGGCTCTCGAGGGCGCTTTCCAGCCGCTTTCTTAAACCTAGAAGACATATTTGCGAGATTGACAAAGAAACGGTTAAAAAATCAGGTCAAAAACACAATCTGCATAAATCCACACGGCCGTGTGGAAATTCCACACGCCCGTGTGGAGCTTCTAGCGGACAGAGCATCACGGCCGTGAGCTAAAAATCCAAAATTTACAACTAAATTCGTTCTAAATTCATTGTAAATACGTTTGCATACACTTAAAGCATTCAATCTAAGCGAAATCATCCAAAAGAATGAATCAAATCAAGAATTAACAAAGGAAAAAAAGGCTTCAAGTTCTTATTGACGGAGTTGATAAAGAAAACCTCGAAATCGGCCGGAAAACTTCAAAGAAAACCTCAATGAACGTCAGAAACAATTGGTGAAGTGAAAGAGAGGGTCGGAGAGTGTTTTGGAGTGGAAAATGAAAGAGGCACGAGTGAATTCTAAAAGAAAACGCGCGGCTTTTGAAGTTCTGGGAATTCACACCGCCGTGTGGAAATTCCACACGGCCATGTGCCTATGAAATTAGGGTTCACAGGGGCTCACACACGCCCTTGTGCGCACTCGGGTTTCACTCTAGACTACCCCACACGGCCGTGTGAGAATTCCACACGGTCGTGTGTCTTCACAGGAGGGATCCACAGGGGCTGGTACACGGCCCTGTGGATTCACGTGAAAACACAGAAGGTCTCTGAAAAATATCACACGACCGTGTGGGAATTCCACACGGCCGTGTGCCCAACCTGGCCAAGAACACAAGGATGGCCACAGGGGCACCCACATGCCCCTGTGGCCTCTCTGACTTGCCCCAGAAACCCTAAGTATTCCACACGGCCGTGTGGATAATCCACACGATCGTGTGCCTTTCGCAAGCTCTTACACAGGGGCACACACAAGCCCCTGTGTATTCTCGGGATGAATGGGTTGTCTCTGCAAAGTTTCACACGACCATGTCGAATTTCCACACGGCCATGTGCCTTAACATAGTGGCACTCACAGGGGCACCCACACGCCCCTGTGGACTCTCTGGAAAAGAGTTTAAGTTCTGCGAGATTTCACACGGCCGTGTGGAAATTCCACACGGCCGTGTGCCCCTTCTGAGGTTGTTCACAGGGGCATTGGACACGCCCCTGTGCCCTCACTGGTTGAGCCCTAATTGGTAACACACGCCCGTGTGGAAATTCCACACGGCCGTGTGTTTTCTCTGGTTTACTTAGAAAAATTCACAGACTTACAGAAAAATTCAGAAACATAAATACGATGCTTGGAGCCTGTGAAAACTATCAAAACACGACCAGATACCATAGAAAACATGCTCAACCGGCTTAAACTTCATCAATTATCATTTAGGCACACAAAAACATCATTAATACACAAGAAAAACATAGCATAAGCACATGAAATTCAGGACACCAAACCTAAGACTTTTATTCAACCTAAAACTAAACTAAGTCCTAGAAAAACTGTAAAAGCTTGGGTTACCTCCCAAGAAGCGCTTGCTTAACGTCACTTACCTTGACATACCTGATCTTAACTTACGGAGGTTCATGAATAGAAGTTGCCCTCTTCCCTACAACCTGAAAGCATGCATTACATAATCTTTGTAGAGTAGAGGGAGAGTTGTCGAATTTGTTACCACAAAAGGATGAAACACCCTTACTCCGTGAATGCTCATCCTTCTTCTTGTTGAGGTTCTTCTTGTGGCGTCTTTTCGACCTCTTCATCCTCCGAAGCATCTTCTTCATATGCTCCCTTTCCATCTTGATGTCTATCTTGACTGGACCAAGCGAAAGTACTTCTTCTCTTTCGATCTCCATGTTTTGGTCCGGTCATCCTTCTTATGAATCCGGGTTTAACATTTCCTACACATATTCATCAATACACTCATCAGTAGCATCAAGATAATATAGAGAATGTCTCATGGCTTCGGCGTGGCGATAGGAGAGCTTGTCATCTCCAACTCTAAGTGTGAGCTCTCCAACGTCCATGTCTATCAAAGCCTTGGAAGTGCGCAAGAACGGCCTCCCAAGAATCAGCGGTACTTCGACATCCTCATCCACATCTGTCATGCCCCGAACCCAGCTCACCGGACCCGGCGCACAGACAAACGACCGCAGACCCACAGGGCGTGGACTCCATAGGCCTGCAAGGCCTCAGAACTTGATACAGAGTAGACAAAACTAAAACAAACCATCTGAGTTACAGGATTACAGACTCTGCAGAATATACAACGTAAGGGGGTACAAAAAGTACAAAATATGAATACAAGGGTACATGGACAGACAATTACAAGAACTCAAATTTACAACAGGGCAAGACAACATCAACAGACAATCTTTCAAGATCCACGCTGGTCTATCACTCTTGATCTGAAAAGGATTTAAAGCAAATCCATGAGCTCACTAGCCCAGTAAGTAACCCAGAGATTATTTAAAAAAAAACATGGTTTATAAATCTCAATTTCAAATACCGAGAGCAGTTCAGCTTTCAAACTTAGACTAAATAGAGCTTAACAGATACAAAATAAATAGTATAGTTTTCAAGTGATACCGCATTTTTAGAATAATACAAGTCTTTGAAATCATAATTTAAACAAAATGCAGAGTATAATATTCTAATAAAAGAATATTTCCAAATATGTCATTCATCAAAATTAGAAACCCATAAATGCGATCTCAAAAATGCAGAAATTTCCAGGCAGGATAAAAAGTTGATGTCTAAAATATACATAGGAATCAATAACACATAAATAGTGCAACTGAAGAAAATCAAAATCCAAGGGTCAAAGCAGAGTGTAATAGATTTCAGTGTATGTCTCCAAATTCACTATAAATGCCAGAGGTCATTTATTTACCCTCGGTGACCAGAGCCAAAATAACAGAGGTCATTTATTTACCTTCGGTGACCCGAGACTGAATATCAGGTGGCCGTTAATTGTTTCATCGAACGGACACGATCCGAAACTGCAGTCTCATTTTTCTAGAATTTTTTGTCGACAAGGTCAGGGTTTAACCCCATTGACAGGGTTGCATATTGCTCATTTGGAGACCAAAATCATTCAGATACAAAAATATTTACAAGGATACATATTCAGAATTTCTCAAGTTCACAAATACCAAAAAAATACTGATAGTTTCAGGATCCCACTTTAGGGAGAAAAAAAATACGGAAATTAAAGATTAAGCAAACAAAACATTTAAAATTATTCAAAATACTAATTTCTCCAAACTAAAGCAAAACAAATATACAAATAAACAAATAATGAGCATAATTAAATTAGCCCAAATGATAGCAGATTATACCATTATACCAACATCTGGATACATATAAAATACACAGTTTAAAACATTTAATATAATCAACTAAATGAAATCCCAATACAAGCATAAATAATAAATCAATAACCAAAATGGAGTGTAAAGTAATCACTTAATTAAAACAATTAAATAAAAATTTCTGAAAATACGTATTCAAAAATAAATAATTTCAATATTAACAAAAATACATGTATTTGAAATAAAATGCCATAATGAAATAATAGGCAATTATCTTGCCAATAAATAATTTATCAAATACTGAAAATACGAGGTTAACGGTAGATTACTTACCTGGTACAAGACGAAATTCCAAACCCTATCCGAACAACAATTTCAAGCCCCTCTTGAAGAGGTCCTACGACAAAACTAACATTCCTCGAAACTATATCGCCTACAAGGAAGCCAAGATATATACAGAACTTTAAGCAACAAACAATCAACTAGTATAACTTGCATTTAAGCTAGGGTCACCACCTACAAGCACCCAATGCATCCCCCAAAATACAATAAAGGCAGCTCATACTAGGCTATGCAACCTTGCACCACTAGGACAAAGAAAGTGTTGGCATGGGTTTTCAAAAATGTCAAGAGGTCCAATGTATGTGAATCCTATAGGATGAAAGCAAAATGCACAATCTAACCATGATGCAGCTCAACTTGTATATATATAAATGCATTAAAATCTCCAAGTGGTAGCTTAACATATATCTATATATATCTATATAGATATATATGCATGCATACATAACCATGATGCAGCTCAACATATATATATATATATATATATATATATATATATATATATATATATATATATATATATGCATGCATACATAACCATGATGCAGCTCAACACACACACACACACACACACACACACACACACATATATATATATATCACTATGCTTGGTTTAGATGTTGTAGGTCATGAATCATGCAAGTATCTACATATAATTGTAGATATATTGGTTATAGCTAGATCAAAGAAAGGGAAAAAGAAATGGGCAGCTTAGATCATCTCTAGGAGATAAATGCTATGCTTTAAACATGAACATCAAGCAACAATCCTTAGCACAAAGTAAGGCAAGATAAACATCAAATAAACCACTACTAGCTAAGGCATCAAGGATAATATTAACCCAAGCATTTACAACCACCACACCACCCAATCTTGAAGATAAAAGGCTAGATGATTACTTGGAAGAGTGAAAGATGAGGCAAGGAAATCTATGTGGTTGTGTTCACATTCTCATGATCGGAGGTTCGCTGGAGGTTTGCCGGATGTTTGCCGAAGGAGATCACCGGTTTCTCTCTCTCTCTCTCTCTCTCTCTCTCTTTCTCTCACTCTCTCTCTCTCTCTCTCACACACACACACAGAAGATGGTAGCTAGGAGGGATTTCTATTGACTCCCTATAAGCCATGAAGACAACAAGGATTAAAAAAAATACAAGGCTTAAGACAAGCTTTATGAATTGATACAAAATTTTGCATAATTTTGGCCGGGAATCAAGGCTTGCATGGCTTTTACAAATGAGTGGCGACAAAAATCTGGGGCCCACAACATCAAGCACAACAAAGTCCACCGGAAAAGATGTGCTTGTCTACCTTCCCCAACATTAACAAAAGACAAGAAATTGAATAGAAAGATGGAAGATAAGAAAGTGCAAGTAAAAGAGAATAGTGAGAAACTGGCAACGGATGAAATAGGTTATCCGGACAAGCTACCTCTAGGATCTATGCTTCTAGTGCAAGACGATGCTATTATACTTTCCTATTGATGTCAATTGAGTGAGGAAATCCTTAGATTCACGGTCCCATACCTAAAGACAACCGTGACTAACCCCAACATTATGCCCCGGTATTAGGATTCACGTTAACCCTTCACTCCATTGCTGGCGCGACTAAGCCCCAGGGAAGTATATCTACCTAAACCTCACACTACGTGGGATTGCTTTAAGTTCTAGGGACTCCTAGTGGTAAAACCTGTTCCTATGTGTAGTTCTAACCCTATGGTCCAAGTGGAAGAACCCTAGTCTAGATTAAGCTCCCAATGTGTAGGATTCACTTCAACCCTTTACACTGTTACTCGCGTAACTAAGCCCAGGGGAGTTTATCTACCTAGAACTTCACTCTATCTCGACCGCTAAGAAATCTAGGAGACAGAGATAGGGAGAAACCACATCGGAGGGGAAAGGGGACGCTTCGCTACCTCACTACTCACCCTCTCAACCCTCTTCAATCTTAAATAGTCTAATCCTATAGGAGTTGTCACACCTCCAAAGGACAACCTAGATTGTTCTCAACCCTAGTATCACATCTAAAGGAAAACATTAACAAGATGAAATTAAGATCGAAAGTCAATTTTTATTCATCAATAATGGAAAAGCATAATAACAATGTCAAAGAAACATAATAACCCTAGAGTTTACAAGTCCGAATATCCACAAGGGGTTTAGCTCCTCATGGAGCTATACATGTTCATCAAAATATGAAAGAAAGCTTAAAGTAAAGACATCAATAAAAACCCCCTTGCGTATGGTGTGGCTGATAAACGCCTAAATATATGTATTTTCTATGTACTCGGGTGTATGTATTGCATATTTTTATATGAGTTGACCCTCGTTTTTTGTCTGAATTGGTTTCTTTCGTGTTACAGGTACCAATGAGACCCCAGCGTGCTCGATGACAGGATTTGAGAAGAAATTGGCATCGAAAACACTGTTTCTGAGGGGGATACCGTAGCAAACACTGTAGCAGCATTGCGTGATGTTGTGTGAGTTTTCCTCTTTCATGAGGAACTAACTTATTTGTGATTTGGACATGATGAACTTTGGGGTTGTTTGTTTGTAATTTGGATGATCATCTTTATTGATGCATTGTGTGATGTTGTATTTCTTTTATGGAATCTTGTAGTTTGTGGTTCAAGCCTTGTGTACTTTGATGTGTTGATTTGCATGAGAACTCTGTATTTCAACTTCTAGGTTGTATTCGGTTGCGTGACCATCGCCCTTGTACTAGACACACTAGGCTTAGAAGGGATACATGTACGAATACGCCGTGACCATCAGGTATTTGTACCCCTCCAACCATTAGGGTTGAACCTAGATATTGTGTTTGACCCTAATTTGAGATTTCCCTACGCGTAAGGCAATCGTGTGAGGATTTGGGCGGAAGTAATTCCGTATTCCAACACTCATACTGGATTAGGGGTTATCACCGTGACCATCGGGGTGACCTAGTTTAGGAATCTCTTGGCCCAACTACCATCATAACATTTCATCCTAAATTCAGGGCTTAATGACAACACTAGGGAGATTCGTTGTCCAAATCATGCCTTCGCATGTTTGATTCTCCCTTGTTTGCTAAATGTGTGTAGTAGTAGCTCATATTTCATTATAGTTATTTCTTCTTCCATTTTGTAATTATTGCTTGATAATCGAATTGCTAGGTTAGGAAATAGATGAAGGGGAAGTAATAGTAGTTCCTTGGCCCTTGGGAATACGACCTCCTCGTGCTTGCGCGAGGGGTATTACTTGGCGACCCTGCGCTTGCGGAATGATTCAATCAAGTTTTTGGCGCCGTTGCCGGGGACTCACAAGGAATACTAGGAAAACCTGTAGTCTATTGCTCTAGCCACTTTTCTCTTGTTGTACATACTATTTTATTATCTATTTTGTTTATTTAGTTTTTCTTTGTTTCACTTTGTGTTTTCTTTTTTTTTGTGTGAGGTACACTATTCTTGACAAAAGCAAGCTCAAAATTGCCCTCCAAGTCCTAACCATTGAACATCACAAGAAAAGAGATATACTGTTGAGGACGTCTTGGCACGATTCATGATCACCACGGAAGCAAAGTTTGAGATGATAGAAAAAAGGTTTTATGAATTCGGCATAATTCTAAACAATGTCCAAGCTTCTATTCATTCTCTTAAGAGCCAGGTTGGACATCTTGCTAGGGCCCAATCTGAACAACACTCGGTCCTTGATGCCAAATATGAAGCTAGATTTGAGGTCGTTCATGCCGCACTTACTGCTATGCAAGCATCTCTCCACAAGCTAGAGAGCCGGGTTGAACAACAAATTCATGAACCAGTAATGGAAGGCCCAACTACAACCTATAATGAAAAAGAAGAGAACTTTGGTATTTTGGAGGTTGAAGGAGTCAAAAGAGCACCATTGATAGCACTTGAGCAAGCCATTTGCATAGAAGCTAACAAGAAAACCAAGCACAAGAAAGAATTATTTGGGACAAAAGAAATTGTGGGTTAGGGTTTAAAGCCACCCAATGACCCACCTATGCTGAGGTTAGACACGTCCCAACCAAAACTATTTCCTTGGAGGGCCAAACGATTCTTGTGGGTAATTAAAGGAAGATTGACATTGGTTGAAGAAGGAGATGTGGGTAGGAGATTTACAACCCCCCCCCCCTCCCCACAAGGACCCACCCATGCCGAGTTTGAAATTTTTTCCACCTTACTTATTCCCTTGGAGGCCAAAACAAGCTTTATGGATGCTCCAGGGAAATTCAGCCGGGACCAAAATTGAGGCAGGGAGGAGGTTCAAGCCATCCAAGGATCCGCCGAAGTTTAGATTGTGCAATGCCCGGCCTAAGCTCTTTCCATGGAAACCAAAAGGTAACTCATGCTTGGTCTCCACTTTGACACCATCCCGGAAGGTACGCTTCACTTTTCTTGGTAGTTCTTATGCCACTTCTAGCCTGGAGGAACACACCGTCTTCAAGCCCCATTGAGGTAAAACACATCGAGCTAATGACGTTAAACAAGCGCTTCTTGGGAAGCAACCCAAGCATTAAAATTCATAACATGTGTGTTTTCGTATTTTAGTGTGTTTGGTTGCTTTAGTGTTCTTTGTTTTCAAGTGAGTGATTGTGGTGAGTTAGTGATTTTTCATAATTTATTTACTTGTGTTTGTTCATGGTACTTGTGAGTTCTTTGTGTTATCATTCATCTTCATGCATCAATTATCATGTTTTGGGTGTTGTGGGTGAATTCGGCATTATTTTTATTTGATTTTGGGGTGTTTGGATGAGCATTTGATGCAAAAACTAGAAATCGCCCATTTATTGACCGCATAGCAGCCCGCATAGTCATCCAGAGAGTGGTGCGGCCCCTTGTGAGGCCGCACAAGTGCCCACATGGACTCTCGGGCCGAACTTTATAATGGGTACCCCTTCACTATTTTCTTCATAACTTTCTCATTTCTCATCCGTTTTCCCTCATTCTTTCACTGTTTTTCACCATTTTTCTTCCTCTACACGGATCTCCTACATCCAAGGACTTAATTTTCATTATTTATTGGGAGTTTTGCCATCATCTTCACCGATCTTCGCCAATTCAAGCTTTGAAGCCCTAAATTGTGTTTTGAAGCAAACTTGTTTCTTTTTCTTGATTTTCATGCTTATCTTGCTTTAAACTTTCTGGGGATGATGTATGAATGTGTAATCTCTGATTTATTTGTATTTTCAGACATTATTTGTAAATTTTTGGGCTTCAAAAACAAGGGGAAACTCTACCTCTTTTAAGACTGTGCTACAGTAACCTTGGGCTGAAATTTCTCTTGAATTTATTTGTTCACTTGTAGCATCATTGTGAATATCCTACAACACTTGAAATGAAAAGAATTGGACTTCATGATCTTGATTGCACAAAGAACTTGCTTGGACTATCTCCTGTTTAATTGTTTTTGTTATGTTAGTTGTTTGCTTGCATGTTTGTGTGTGTTCTTGTTTCTTGTTGTACCCTCTTTTTGGATGAATGATGGATGCCTTGAGATGATGTTCTTTTCTACTTTGCAGGGTGGAATTAGGACATCGGGCACGCCTTCTTCTCCATTATCTACCGAAAGCTTTGGTGGTCACCCCGATCTCATGGACTTCAAGACTAATGTTTTGAGACTCGAGGAAGTTCACGAAACCCTCCTACTATGTTTTTATTGTCTATATTATTGCATCCTATTGCTTAGGCACATTGAGGGCAATGTGCATCTTAAAGTGGGGGGTAGATTTGGTTTTTCTCGTGAACTTTGAAAATTTCTTTGCAATTGCATGCTTGTTCTACCTATGATAGCAATGATACCTAGTTTAGGACTTCCTAGCATGAATGGTTGACAGTTATGAGTTGTATTTCATTATTGTGCCTAAATGATGTCCTGCTTTATCTTTAGTGCACTGACAAACTTTTACACATGTACTTCTATCTCATACACCCCAACTAACACATTACAATGTTTTCGGCATTAAATTGTCAAAGTCTACTTTCAATGCCTTTTTAAGAGCTTTTCAGGTCCTTTGTTGTTTTCTTTGGCCTCAAGTGAGTTTGTTTAACAAGTTTTATACCAAGGGGGGTACGAGATATAATTTATACAAAAAAAAAAGTGGAGTCTATGACAGTATTCCTCTGCTATTACAGCATGAATGTGTCTATGTGGGCTGTAATCAAGTAGGATGGGTGGCTCTTGTGCCTGGCCAGCATGTGCATCCGTCTGAAAGATTTTTGTGTAGTCTACGTTAGTCGGACTCAGAAAAAAAAACTATGTATATATGTAAGTAAAGAATAAAGTATCTTGTCTGTATCCCTTGGAGCCTGTTGCCTAGCCACTTAAGAGCCAAAGTTTTATTCAGGAGAGGGGGATACTTTTGGAGACTCTTGGGCTTTTAGGGCGCATGGGAGGCCGCATAGCTCACTGGAATATGTTTTTAAGGGCTTTTAGGGAACATTTGAGAGGGGGATTCTTTTGGAGACTCTTGGGCCGTTGTCCCACCTCTTTTGGTGGTGATTTCCGGCGATCTACGGCACAAAGCTTCATCAAGAGGGAGGCAACATCGAAGGAGAAGATTCGAGGGAAGATCCAAGGCATTAAGGCATATTTTCAAGGTCTTCATCCATCAAGGGGTTCCCGGGCTAGAGGGAGTATTTCTTGCTTCATTTCTTGTTTTGTTATTCCTTGGAGTTGTATGAGTTTTCCTCTTTCATGAGGAACTAACTTATTTGTGATTTGGACATGATGAACTTTGGGGTTGTTTCTTTGTAATTTGGATGATCATCTTCATTGATGCATTGTGTGATGTTGTATTTCTTTTATGGAATCTTGTAGTTTGTGGTTCAAGCCTTGTGTACTTTGATGTGTTGATTTACATGAGAACTCTGTATTTCAACTTCTAGGTTGTATTCGGTTGCGTGACCATCGCCCTTATACTAGACACACTAGGCTTGGAAGGGATACATGTACGAATACGCCGTGACAATCGGGTATTTGTACCCCTCTAACAATTAGGGTTGAACCTAGATATTGTGTTTGACCCTAATTTGAGATTTCCCTACGCGTAAGGCAATCGTGTGAGGATTTGGGCGGAAGTAATTCCGTATTCCAACACTCATACTGGATTAGGAGTTATCACTGTGACCATCGTGGTGACCTAGTTTAGGAATCTCTTGGCCCAACTACCATCATAACATTTCATCCTAAATTCAATGCTTAATGACAACACTAGGGGGATTCGTTGTCCAAATCACGCCTTCGCATGTTTGATTCTCCCTTGTTTGCTAAATGTGTATAGTAGTAGCTCGGATTTCATTATAGTTATTTCTTCTTCCATTTTGTAATTATTGCTTGATAATCGAATTGCTAGGTTAGGAAATAGATGAAGGGGAAGTAATAGTAGTTCCTTGGCCCTTGGGAATACGACCCCTTCGTGCTTGCACAAGGGGTATTCCTTGGCGACCCGTGCGCTTGCGGATCGATTCAATCAGTGGCCGTGGTCTTGTGTGATCGCCGGACGTCGGTGACGATGCCGATGACATGCTCTAAACCTCCACAAAGTCCTCTCCAAAACCCTAGCTGCCCTCTAGAAGTTGGGGAGAAAGATAGGTCAAAAGATATCCCAAATAGTCAAAAAAACGGGCTTTTATAATGTTGAGTCGTGGCTTTAAAATCGCAGAAATCGAGATTACACACGGCCATGTGGAATTTCCACATGCCTGTGTGAAGTTGCTAGAATGCTGAATTTCGGCAAACAGTAAACAGTAATTTGCTACAGCATTTTAGCTACAGCCCTTGCTAAAGTGCTGTTACAGTAATTGTGCCGAAACGCCCCCGAATTCGTCGTTCTTCATTGAGGCCATTGAATTGGGCACACAATCAATGGTAGATCGTGCTGATTGCTTCAAATCTCCTAATTGGTGAAGTTCTCCTTCCTAGCATGAGTTAGACTTATTGTGAATGTGACTGTCTTTGTGCCCCTCCAAAGGAGGTTGACACACACTCACAAGTCTCTACTCATACCGTGCTACTTGCTTAGTCTAAGAATCTTCCAAATAATGGCGAACACGATCTAACTTCCTTCACTTTATCTTCACAACCCTACAATGCACAAAAGTAAACAAATGCACACTTTTTAGTGATAAAATCTGATTAAATTAATGCTCATTGCAAGATAATAACGCTTCGCATTACTATAACACGAGCACTTATCATGTACATCATCCCCAATGTACGCATGCAAGAACAAATAATAAAGGAAACTTGTAAAACAATTAGTGTGGAAGTAGGCAATTGAAACAACCTGAACTCCAAGTGTTGGATTTGGTGGAGCTAGGTTTATTGAGAGTTGAGTCTCAATGGATTGTGAAGCACACACGGCCCCATGACCGTGCCTATGACAAGTCCTTAGATTCCTTACATCCAAGACCATCTGCGCGCACACACACACACAAGGGTTTAGTATAGCTCAAAAAAAACCAAAATAAAGCTCGAGGATATAAAGATATAAAAATGAAATACAACTCGAGACAAAATAAAGCAAAATAAAGATAAGCTCAGAAGGAAGATCCTTTCTGAGTACTACAAGTACAGAATAAGAAAATAAAAATTACAACTGAAGTAAAATAAGAATAAAACTCCGACGCCTCAGCATCGGTGTCCTGTAGAATAGCCTCTGGTGCTGCTGTAGGCTCTAATGGTGTGGATGGATCTGCTGCTGCTGCTGTTGGAGAAGGTAGTGGAGTAAGGGCTCTAGGGTGGACCACAAAAGATGATGACACGGCCTGCTCAAGTAGTCGCTGTATCGTGTCCAGCCGTGCTATCGTCTCTGCGTGATGGGCGGCCTGTATAGCTCGCATCTCGACCATCTCAGTCTAGAGGACCCCCACAGCACTCTCGAGGCGCTCGAATCTGTCTTGGCCTCGAGAGGGGGAGAAAATACACACTGGAGATGGCTCCGGTGCTGTGGGTGGTGCCTCTAATGCTGCCTGTTCTCCCTCGGCTGGCCCAGATGGGGGCCAGTTCAGTGCATAAGTTTGATAATGTTTCTTGGCAGTCTTCTCCATCCCTCTAATTTCCTCACGAAGGCCAATCCCCTTGATAAGTCTTGTAACATATGGTCCTGCAAAGATAGCTCCAAGCGTAGGGTATTGGCCTTGATGACGAATATAATCTACGAGAATATAACCAAGATGGAGTGGCTCGCTCTGTACCATTGAATGTAGGTATAGGAGCTCCTGTCGGCTAAGGACCCCTGTACTATCACCTCGGCCGCTCACTGACCTACTCAGAATGGCATGAATGTATCTATAAGCTGGCCGTGATAGACAAGTAGCCTTCGATATCCCTGGCTCGTATTGTCCCTGTCCACACAACACTCAGTAAGCTCCTTGAGGGGTCAAACTACCAGGGTAGTCAGTCGGAAGGTTCTCATAATCTTCTGTCTTAGTAAATGCTTCATCATACAAACCCATGTGAACAGAGAACTACGTCACCGACATACTGTAATCATGCCCAAAAGCCCTAAACTGTATAGCATCTGCACTAGACAAGCCTTTAGGTGATCTGTCAAATTCAAAGGATCCGAGCACTTCCAAAGAAAGCGAACGGTTGGTTGGATCTCGAATAGAGAGCAAGCTCTTCCAATTGCCCACTGGTACGAGCTCTTCAATATCGTCTGCCATATCATCACCCCAGTAGGCTGGCCTTAGGTAGCTCGAATCTATGTATCGAGACTGTCCGAACTTGAGCTTTGCCAACCTTTTATATCTGGCCTAGTGTTCTTTTATGGCGAAGTTCAACTGTTCGAGAGAAGGTTCGAGGGGCCGCTTCCCAGTTATTTGCTTTTGTACAGGTGCCATTCCTGAAAAAGAATAGAACTAATCAAGACTTTGCTGAAGGATTAGTTTGCAGGATTCCACATGGTCGTGTGGAATTTCCATATACCCGTGTGGATCCTAGGGGCGTTGTCCAACACTTGGCTGTGAAGACGAAAATCTCATATGAAATACCCCCAAGTGCCTCTGAAACTTTCCTGATCTTTTGCAGAATTAAGTACGCCAGCAAAATTCATGTAAATAGATCCAATCAACTAATAAGAACAGATTGATGAAGAATAGGGATTTGAAGTCTTTACCGTTGGTGTGGATGAAGAAAACCTTTAAATCGGCCGGAAAACTCCAAATAAAACCTTAGCAAATCACTAAGAGAAGGTCGGGAGAGGGAGAGGAAGTCTGAGAGAAGTTTGGAGTGAAAACAATTGAGGCATGAGTGAAATCCAAAAGAAAATATGCGGCTTTTAAAGTTCTGGGAATCCACACGGCCGTGTGGAATTTCCACACGGCCGTGTACCTCTCAAATTATGGTTCACAGGGGCTCACACACGCCCCTGTGTGCACTCTGGTTACTCTCTGGACTAACCCCACACGGCCGTGTGCCATCATAGCGGACTCCACAGGGGCTGGTACACGCCCCTGTGGATTCACGGGAAAACACAAAAAGTCTCTGTAAAATATCACACGGCAATGTGCCCAACCTGGCCAAGAGCACAAGGCCAGCTATAGGGGCACCCACACAACCCTGTAACTTCTCTGGTTCGTCTCGAGAATTGTCTAAGTCTTCCACACGGGCTTGTGAACTCTCGTCACGGCCGTGTGTCTTTCACAAGTCCTCCCACAGGGGCAGCCACACACCCCTATGGTTTCTCGGGAAAATAAGGGAGTTTCTGTAGAGTTTCCCACGGCCGTGTGGAATTTCCACATGGCTGTGTGCCTTAACACAGGGTTACTCACATGGGCACCCACACGCCCCTGTGGACTCTCTGGAGTGAGAGCTTAAGTTCTGCAGGTTTTCACACGGCCGTGTGCCCCTTCTAAAGTTCTTCACATGGGCTGGGTCACGCCCCTGTGCCCTCTTTGGCTGAGCCCTACATGGTAACACACGCCCGTGTGTTAATTCCACACAGCCGTGTGTTTTCTCTGGTTAACTTAGAAAAAATCACAGACTTTCAGAAAAACACAAAAACATGAATATGATGCCTGGAGCCTATGAAAACCATCAAAACACGACCAGAAACCATAGGAAACATGCTCAACCGACTCAAACTTCGTCAATAATCGTTTAGGCACATGAAAAACGTCAGCGACAGTAAAAACGCAGCACATATATTGAAAGTCTGGACACCAAAACTAAGACTTTTATTCAACCTAAAACTAAACTAAGTTCTAGAAAAACTGTAAAACCATGGGTTGCCACCCAAGAAGCGCTTTTTTAACATCACTTAGCTTGACGTACCTGCCTTACCTTATGGCGCTTGAAGGAAGAATATCTTCTTCTCATTGTTACAAACCTCACCTCCAAAGTATGGCTTCAACCGATGCCCATTTACGTTGAATGTTCCCTTCTCTGGATGAGTGATCTCAACTGCCCTGTGAGGTGATACTTGAGTGACTGTGTATGGGCCAAACCATCTAGACTTTATTTTCCGGGGAAGAGTCGCAACTGAGAATTGAATAGAAGCACTTGATCACCTACTTTGAACTCTTTGCTCAACTTGATATGCTTGTCATGCCACTTTCGAATCTTCTCATTGTAAATTCTAGCATTCTCATATGCTTTCAATCTCCATTCATCGAGCTCATTGAGATGAAGTAATCTTTGTTCACCGGCTTTTCTCAAATCGAAGTTCATTGCTATGATTGCCCAATATACTTTATGATCAAGTTCCACGGGTAGATGACATAACTTTCTGTAGACTAGATTGTATGGAGTGATTCCTATTGGAGTCTTGTAAGCTGTGCGATAGGCCCAGAGTGTATCATCCAACCGCTCAGACCAATCCCACTTCCCTTGTTCCACCGATTTTGTCAAGATTCGCTTGAGTTCTCTATTTGTGACTTCTACTTGACCACTAGTTTGCGGATGATATGGAGTGGCAAGGTGGTGTCATACCCCATTTTCCTTTAACACTTTTTCTAATTGGGCGTTGCAAAAATGAGTTCCTCGATCACTAATGATGATTCGCGGAGTTCCAAACCGAGTAAACAACCTCTTCAAAAATCTTACCACAGTTGTAGGATCATTAGTCGGCAGTGCTTGAGCTTCAACCCATTTGGAGACATAATTAATTGTCACTAATATGTACTGGTTACCGTTGGACTTCGGAAACGGCCCCATGAAATCAATGCCCCAGACATCGAATACCTCACAAAATTACATAGGGTTCTGAGGCATCTCATCCCGCGTAGATAAATTTCCTACCCTCTGACAATTATCGCATCGAAGAACAAATTGATGTGAGTCATGGAAGAGAATTGGCCAATAGAATCCTGCCGCCAAAACCTTTTCTGCAGTTCTGATTGATGCATAGTGTCCTCCAACAGGCCATGAGTGACAATGAGCAAGGATATCCTATCCTTCCTCTCTTGATACATATCTTCGAACTATATGATCTACACATATGCGAAAGAGGAACAGATCATCCCAAAAATAGTTCTTTAAATCGCTAAAGAACTTCCTCTTTTGTTGGAACGTGAGCCCTTGTTTAAGGATTTTCCGTGATAAATAATTTGCAATGTATGCGAGCCATGAAGTATCACCTGACGATGCTGAGTTCTAGATTGAGTATATGTGTTCCTCAGGAAAGGAATCATTAATCTCCTTGCTCGATGACTCTTGCCCAATACTACCCTCTAACCGAGACAAATGATCCGCCACCACGTTTTCAGTCCCTTTCTTGTCCTTTATCTCCATATCAAACTCTTGCAAGAGTAGTATCCATCGAATTAATCGCGGTTTTGCATCAGCCTTGTTCATGAGATAACGGAGAGCTGAGTGAGCTGTGAACACAACGACCCTTGACAAGATGAGATACGGCCTGAATTTGTTGAGGGCGAACACGACTGCTAGCAATTCCTTTTCTGTAGTGGTATAATTTTCTTGAGCAAATGTGAGAGTCTTACTAGCATAGTATATTGGTTAAAATTTCTTGCCCTTTCTTTGCCACAAAACTGCTCCAATTGTATAGTCACTTGCATCGCACATAAGCTCGAAAGGTTCATTCCAATCAGGTGTAATCAAAATTGGGGCTTGAACTAGTTTCTCTCTTAACACATTAAAAGTTGTTGCACATTCTTCCCCAAAATCAAATGGAGCGTCTTTTTCAAGGAGCTTAGTCAACGGTTGAGTGATTTTTGAAAAGTCCCTAATGAACCGTCTATAGAAGCCTGCATGCCCCAGGCAACTCCGAATTCCCTTAACATTTGTTGGTGGAGGGAGTTTATCTATGACTTCTATTTTTGACTTGTCCACCTCCAAACCCATTTGAGAGATCTTGTGCCCGAGAACAATACCTTCCCGAACCATAAAGTGACACTTCTCCCAGTTTAGCATAAGATTTGTCTCCTCGCATCTCAATAAGGTCATCAAAGATAGCCGTCATACAACGTTGGAAGGTAGCAGGTGCATTGCATAACCCGAACAGCATTCGTCTGTATGCAAAAGTCCCGTACGGACAAGTAAAAATGGTATTCTCTTGATCTTCCAGAGCAATAGGAATCTAAAAATACACCAACATCCCATCTAAGAAGCCGTAAAACTGATGTCCTGCCAAGCGCTCCAACATTTGATCGATAAATGGTAGTGGGAAGTGATCCTTCCGGGTTGCATCATTCAGCCTTCTGTAATTAATGCACACCCTCCATCTTGTGACTGTTCTAGTTGGGATGAGTTCATATCTTTCATTCTTGATCACTGTCATCCCGCTTTTCTTCGGAACCACTTGCGTTGGGCTCACCCAAGCACTATCAGAAATAGGATAAATGATCCCTGCATCCAGTAGTTTCACCACCTCTGCTTTTACAACTTCCTTCATGTTCGGGTTTAGTCTACTTTGAGGTTGGATCACCGACTTGAAGTTATGCTCCATTAAAATTTTATGTGTACAAAACGAGGGGTTAATTCCTTTCAAGTCTGCAATTTTCCATGCCAGGACAGACTTGTGCTTCTTTAACACATTCACCAACTTAGTCTTTTGTTCCCAGGAAAGATCTAATGCTATAATTACGGGTAACTTCTTTTCTTCTGTCAAAAATGCATACTCCAAGTGCTCTGGAAGTGTTTTCAACTCCAGATCAGGTGGCTCTTCAATGGATGGTCAAAGTCGGCTTTCCTTAGAGCTATCAATTTCTTCAAATTGATTCGCTTGCTGCACATTGAAATTATTTGAAACCTTCTCCAAACCATATTTATTGAGTTGATCTTAAGAACCGCGCTGAAGTCCCTAACTCTCAAGCCTCCTCTATCGGATCTACAACTCCCATTGAAATGACTTCTTGCCTGTGCTCCCAATAAGCTGATTCAAACTGAGCAAGGACCTTTTCTAGGTTCTCCTCTGTGTTTCCTTTTGAGAAAACTAGGGCTGATTTATCAAATTCATCCAATGCATTACCTAATTCATAATTCATAATCTGCTCCATACCAAAAGGATCAACAATAGTTCCCATCTCTGCAAAAAGGATTACCCGCTGGTTGCTCAAACTCAGTATGATTAGTAAATGATCGTAGCGTGAATAACTGCATTTTCTGTTCCACAACCTTAACCAGCCCTGTAAGTGTACCAAAGGCTTCAGTTGTGTCAAACATCCTTTCGGACGCTGAAATCAAAGAAAAGAAAAACGGTGAGGATGACTGTACATAAAAGAAGTGTGGAATAGAAAGCGAAGTGCAATAGCTAAAATAGCGAAAAATAAATATCTGAAATACGCCTATTCCCCGGAAACGGCACCAAAAACTTTGACAGGGTCCCGAAAGTGCACGGGTTGTTGAAGTAATAAAATACCCCGGTGAGTGGTTAGTCGAATCCACAGGGAATAGGTACTTAAGACACAAGATTTTACTATTTAGTTATCGTGATGTGTGGAAAGAAATCAGTTAGTGAGTGCGAAAATAATCGGTAAAAGCAAGAATTAAAAGAGAAGTGTGGAAGACGAGAGAGTGCAAGTAAAAGTAGAAGAGTAAGACTAGCAATGGGAAAAGATGGTTATCCGGACAAGCTACCCCTAGGACTTATGCTTCTAGTGCAAGACAATGATATTATACCTTCCTATTGATGTTAATTGAGTCGAGAAAATCCTTAAATACACGGTCCCAAACCTAAGGTCAACCGTGACTAACCCCAACACTATGTTCCGGTCATTAGGTTTCACTACGACCCTTGACTCTCGTTGACCTGTCAACTAAGTCCTAGGAGAGTCTATCTACCTAAGCCTCACACTATGTGGAATTGCATTAAGTTCTAGGGACTCCTAGCGATTAACCCTGTTCCTATTTGTAGTTCTAACCCTTTGGTCCAAGTGAGAGAACCCTAGTCTAAATTAAGTCCCGGCACTAAGATTCACTTCAACCCTATACTTTGGTATTTGCACAATAAAGCCCTAGAGGAGTTTATCACCTAGCACGTAACTCTATCTCGACCGCGAATAAATCATGGAACATGGAGGTAGGGAGAATCACATCGGAAGGGAAAGGGGACGTTCCGCTACCTCCCGATTCACCTTCTCAACCCTCTGCAACACTAAGTAGTCTAATCCTATAAGAGTTGTCACACCTCCAAAGGATAACCTAGTTTGTTCTCAACCCTAGTGTCACGGCTAAGGGAAAACAATAATAAAAGAAAAGAATTTAAGATTAAAACTCAGCTTTATTCATCAATTATGGAAAAGCACAATAGCAATGTCAAAGAAACATAATAATCCTAAGGTTTACAAGTCCGAATACCCACAAGGAGTTTAGCTCCTCATGGAGCTATACAAATCCATCAAAATAATAATAAGAACACAAATTGAATGCATAGATGAAAACCCCCTTGTGTGCGATGTGGCCATGGTCTTGTGCCACCGTCAGACGTTGATGTTGACGCGATGACGCGCTTCAAATATCCACGAAGTCTTCTCCAAACCCTAGCCGCGCCTCTCCAGAAGTTAGGGCAAAGAAAACCCAAAAAGATCCCCGAACAGTCTCCAAAACGGGCTTTTATAATGTTGAGTCGCGGCTTTAAAATTGGACTTATCGGGATTTCACACGGCCGTGTGGAATTTCCACACGCCCGTGTGAACTCTCGGGTTTTCTGAATTTCGGCCGAAAATGAACAGTTGCTTGCTACAGTGCTGCTACATTACCTCACTCCCGAATTCGTCGTTCTTCATCGAGGTTGTTGAATTGGACACTCAATCAACAGTAAATCACGTCGCATCTTCACTTGAAACACATTGACGAAGCTCTTGATAATGTTGCATAAGTTAGAACATGTGAGTGTGACTGCCTTTGTGTCCTCCAAATCACATATTCACTCGACCCCAATTGAAGTTTGGTACACACTCACATGTCTTTGACCACAACTTATGCCTTGTTCCTTGACCGGTCCAAGAACTCCCTCAATAATCTCGTTCATGACCTATTCTTGCTTCTTCTTCTTTAAATCTTCTCCACAACCCTATAATGCACGAAAGAACACAAATACACACTAATTAGTGATTAAATCTGAGAAAAGTAATGCTCAATGTAAGACAATAATACTTCGCATTACTATAACACAAGTACTTATCAAACTCCCCCACACTTAAGCTTTTGCTTGTCCACAAGCAAAAATAACCTATGAAAGTACTTGGGAAGAACAATTGAAAGTGCTTGGCCTTAAGTTTACCAAAAGTGTGCAAAAGAAGCATTCTACAAGCAAGGGGAAATCAAAACATCGCATAAGGATATCATTGCTCTAGCTAAAAACATGAATCAAAAAGGTCAACCAACTCAAAAATGTGTAAGTGTGTGTGAACTCACTCAAGACAACCCAAAGAGTACTCCTCAATCTCTTGTTGAACAAGGACTTATTTATATACAAGAAGAAAGGAAGTAGTAGTTTCACACAACCTCTAAGGTAGCCTTTTCCTAGGCGGCCGCCAAAGGTGGCTTTCACACTTTCGAGGAGGTAGCTCCTTCTACCGGGGTAGTAGCTATCACACATCCCATGAGATAGCTCTTTTTCTCATTAGGGCATAATTTGTATCCAACTTATGAGAGTAGCTACATACTTCATAGGTGGTAGCACTTTCAACCCCAAATGCATAAATAAAACAAAGCAAATATTCGCAACCTCATTTTTTCATTTTTTTTCTTTTTCATATATTTTTTTTTTCATCGTCATTTTTTTTATCATTTTCATTTTATATATGCATTTTCCAACTAAAAACTTACTAAGAATGATGATAAACTTGTCCTTAAAAACTTCAAGGTTGAGTTTCCAAAAGATTCCAAGAGTGAGTTGTGCAAGATAAGATAATCAAGCCAAAAATTCCCTAAAATCCAAGTGAAACTAGAGCATGATAGGATACAATGTTAAAAATTCTCCTAAACTCTAAGAATAAAACTGTTACAACTAAGGTGAACAGCCATAGGCTACATGAGCATAAGCAATTGAACGCACAAGTAAAGGTGTGTGCAATGTGAACTCCTGCTTGTCACGCGGGTGACCCGGGCAGTCTGACCCCTCAGAGATCCTACAAAGCACTATGCACAAAGGGTCAGAATGAGCCTGGCATCTCGAAGGCAACATGCCTGTCTCGGCCAGTGTATAGGTACATTCATGCCATACTGAGCAGATCAGCAAGTGGCCAAGGCGATAACACCGGAGTTCTGAGCCGTTAGGAGTTACTTTACTTATACTCCATGGTGCAGGGTGGACCACTCCACCTAGGGCACATCCTAGCAGAGTTCTTGCGCTATTAGGGCCAGTACCCTACGGTTGAAGTGATCTTTTCTGGCCCATACATTACGAGACTCCTCATTGGGATGGTTCTCTTAGACGGAGTTCAAGGGGCCGAGAAGGTTACTGTACCAACTCCTTTCGGCATAAAGACGATGAGGCTTATGGGTATGATCCGCAAATCGTGGACCGTGAGTATATTCTATGATCGTACTCCATTCAAGATCAACAAAAGGTGACGAGGCTGAGGGATCGCAGCCGACTTTGCAACCACCTCCAACGCAGACCTAGTCCAAGGCACCACCCGCAGCGTAAGAGCCACCACCTGTGCACATATTTTTCTTCCTCTTGAGGCCAGGACAGATTGGAGCGCATCAAGAGTGCTATGGGGGTTCTCCATATTGAGATGGCCGAGGTTAGGGCTACACAAGTTGCGTAGTACACAGTTGTCATGGCTTAGTTCCACAGTTTTTGTCAGTTATTAGAGCAGGCCGTGACTTCACCGTTCGTGGTGCAACCCCGAACACCCTCACCTGTAGCATCACCACCACTAGATCCACTAGTATCATCACCGACAGTAGCACCTAAGATCACCGTTGAGGATACCGACACGGAGGTGTCATAGTTTCTTTTATTTTGTACTTTTATTTCATATTTTGGACTTGTATTACTTAGAAAGAATCTTCCTTCTGAGTTTATTTTCTGTTGTTTTTACTTTTTCTTGAGTTGTATTTCAGTTCTATATCTTTATATACTCGAGTTATTTTTTATTTTTATTGAGGTACACTGCACCACTTGTGTATGTGTGCAGATGGTCTTGGATGTTTGGAATTTGAGGAGTTGTGATAGACACGGTCATGGGATAGTGTGTGCTCCACAACCTATTGAGACTCAACTTTTAATGAAAATAGCTCCAACGAATGCAACACTTGGAGTTCAGGGGAGTATTGTTTCAATTACCCACTCCCACATAATTTGCTTTAATTGCTACACTTTTTAGTGTGCTTGCATGCGTATATTGGGGATAATGTACATCTTAAGTGTGGGGGCTAGTTCACATTGCACACACCTTTTAGTTGTGCGTTTAATTGTCTATGCTCATGTATCCAGTGGTGATTCACCTCAGTTGCAACGGTTGTATTCTTGAGTTAAGGAGAATTTTTAACATTGTATCTTATCATGCTTTAGTTTCTACTTAAATTTTAGAAATTTTTTCCTCGATTATCTTATATTGCACTACTCACTCTTCAAATCTTTTGGAAACTCGAGCTCGATGTTTTGAGGACTAGTTTATCGTTGTTTTAGTTGAGTTTTTAGTTTTGTTTTGAGATATTAAAAAATAAAAAATAAATAAAAAACCTTGTGAACTTGTGAATATTTGTTTAGTTTTTAATGGTGCATTTGGGATGGAAAAAGCTACCTCCTATGAAGTATGTAGCTACTCTCATAAGTCGGATGCTAGTTATGCCCTAATGATAGAAAGAGCTATCTAATGGGATGCGTGAAAGCTACTACCCCGGGGTATAATATTAAATGTCAGGGTGCTCTTTCTCTCATTAAATGTCAGTTAGGAGGTATAATATTAGTCTTGCACTTGAAACAATAATCCTAGGGTGAGCATTGTCCGGGTGCCCCATTTTCTCATTGATTACCTCTCTTTACTCTTATTGTTTTCTTAGTGTTCTTTTAATTTTATTTACATCGATATATTGATTCGACCAACATTTGATTTTCATCTTAGCTGAACAGCAATATCTCATGTTTCTATGCAAGTATTCCCTATGGATACGATTATCGACTCATCAGGGTATATTTTAATACTGCGACCATCAGTGCACTTGCGGAACATTCAAGCAAGCGATGTGTTAGTACTCCACAGTCTATTTTTGCTCCTTTCTTTCTTAAGGTGCCTTCATAACCCTGTGCACATAAAAGAACAAAAATACACATGAATGAGCCATAAAACATGATAATAGTAATGCTCATTGTACGTAAAACCTATAAAATAATATGCATAAACAAGTACTCATCAGTAGGTGATGTAGGCGCTGGAGTTGTCACGGGGCCCTGACACACCCCTTGCGAGTGCGTACCGCAAGTGCATGGGTTGTCGTAGTAATAATATTTTACCCTGGTGAGTGGGTAGTCGTATCCACAGGGAATAGGGATTTAAGACACGAGATTTTACTATTTAGCTTAGCGCTGTACGGTGAGTGTGAAGAGAATCAATGAGTGAGTGTGAAAGTGATAAGTGCTCGTGTTATAGTAATGTGAAGCATTATTATCTTGCAATGAGCATTAATTTAATCAGATTTTATCACTTAAAATTGTGCATTTATTTACTTTTGTGTATTGTAGGGTTGTGAAGATAAAGTGAAGGAAAGGAACGAAGTTAGATCGTGTTCGCTATTGTTGGGAAGATTCTCGGACTAAGCGAGGAGCACGTCATGAGTATAGACTTGTGAGTGTGTGCCAACCTCCTTTGGAGGGGCACAAAGGTAGTCATATTCACAATAAGTCTAACTCATGCTAACAAGGAGAACTTCACCAAATTAGGACATTTGAAGCAATCCGCACGATCTACCATTGATTGTGTTCCCAATTTAACGGCCTCGATGAAGAACGACGAATTCGGGAGCGTTTCTGCGAGTACTGTAGCAGCACTATCGCAAGCACTGTAACAAAACACTGTTCATTATCGGCCGAAATTCAGAAAACCAGAAAGTTCACACGGGCGTGTGGAAATTCCACACGACCGTGTGAAATCCCGATAAGTTCAAATTTCAGCTCAACTCAACATTATAAAAGCCCGTTTGGAGACTATTTTGGGGATCTTTTTGGCTCCTCTTTGCCCTAACTTCTGGAGAGGAACGGCGAAGGTTTGGAGAGGACTTCGTGGAGGTTTGAAGTGCGTCATCGACGTCTACATCAACGTCGGACAGCGGCACAAGACCACGACCACATCGCACACAAGGGGGTTTTCATCTATGCATTCAATTTGTGTTCTTATTATTATTTTGATGGATTTGTATAGCTCCATGAGGAGTTAAACCCCTTGTGGGTATTCGGACTTGTAAACCCCATGACTATTATGTTTCTTTGACATTGTTATTATGCTTTTCCATTATTGATTAATAAAATTGAGTTTCAATCTTGATTAATTTTGTTATTGTTTTCCATTAGCCATAACACTAGGGTTGAGAACAATTTAGGTAATCCTTTGGAGGTATGACAACTCCTATAGGGTTAGACTACTTAGGATTGAAGAGGGTTGAGAGGATGAGTCTTGAGGTGGCGGAACGTCCCCTTTCTCCTCCGATGTGATTTTCCCTACCTTCGTGTTCCATGATTCATTAGCGGTCAAGATAGAGTGAAGTGCTAGGAGATAAACTCCCCTGGGGCTTAGTTGCACGAGCAATAAGAGTGAAGGGTTGTAGTGAATCTTAGTATTGGGGCTTAATCTAGACTAGGGTTCTCTCACCTAGACTAAAGGGTTTGAACTACATATAGGAACTGGGTTTATCACTAGGAATCTCTAGAACCTAAAGCAATTCCACATAGTGTGAGGCTTAGGAAGACGAACTCCCCTAGGGCCTAGTTGACAGGTCAACGAGAGTCAAGGGTCGTAGTGAAACCTAATGCCGAGGCATAGTGTTGGGACTAGTCACGGTTGACCTTAGATTTGGGACCATGTGTTTAAGGATCTCCTCGACTCAATTAACATCAATAGGAAGGTATAATAGCATTGTCTTGCACAAGAAGCATAAGTCCTAGGGGTAGCTTGTCCGGATACCCATCTTCTCTCATTGCTTGTCCTACTCATCTACTCTTACTTGCACTCTCTCATCTTCCACACTTCTCTTTTAATTCTTACTTTTACCAATTATTCTCGCACTCACTCACTGATTTCTTTTCACATATCGCATTAGCTAAATAGTGGATACTTATATCTCAAATCTCTATTCGCTGTGTATACGACTACCCACTCACCAGGGTATTTTATTACTTTGACAACCCGTGCACTTTCGGGCCTCTTTCAGAAAGCAATTATAAAGAGCAAGAAATAAAATAAAAAGATGGAAGGTATGAGAGTACAAGTAGGAGTAAATAGAGAAGGACAAGCAATGAGTAAAGTTGGGTACCCGGACAAGCTACCCCTAGGACTTATGCTTCTAGTGCAAGACGATGCTATTATACTTTCCTATTGATGTTAATTGAGTCCAAGAAATCTTTAAACACACGGTCCCAAACCTAAGGTCAACTGTGACTAACCCCGATACTATGGCCCGGTATTAGGTTTCACTACGACCTTTAACTCTTGTTGACCTGTCAACTAAGCCCTAGGGAATCTATCTTCCTAAGCCTCACACTGTGTGGGATTCTGTTAAGTTCTAGGGATTCCTAGTGATAAACCCCTGTTCCTATGTATAGCTCTAACCCTTTGGTCCAGGTGAAAAAACCCTAGTCAAAATTAAGCCCCAGCACTAAGATTCACTTCAACCCTTCACTCTGTTGCTCGCACAACTAAGCCCCAGGGGAGTTTATCTCTTAGAACTTCACTGTATCTCGACTGCTAAGAAATCATGGAACACGGAGGTAGGGAGAATCACACCGAAGGGGAAAGGGGACGTTTTGCTACATCACGACTCACCTTCTCGACCCTCTTCAATCCTAAGTAGTCTAACCCTATAGGAGTTGTCACACCTCCAAAGGATAACCTAGATTGTTCTCATCCCTAGTGTCACGGCTAAGGGAAAACAATTACAAGATGCAATTAAGATTGAAACTCAATTTTATTCATCAATAATGGAAAAGCATAATAACTATGTCATAGAAACATAATAATCCTATGGTTTACAAGTTCGAATACCCACAAGGGGTTTAGCTCCTCATGGAGCTATATAAATCCATCAAAATATGAAAAGGAATATGAATTGAAAACATTGATGAAAACCCCCTTGCGTATGGTGTGGCCGTGGTCTTGTGCGGGCGCCGTACGTCGATGATGATGCCGATGACGTGATCCGGTCCTCCACAAAGTCCTCTCCAAAACCCTAGCTGCAACCCTCCAGAAGTTGGGAGAAAAGATTGGCAAAAAGATGTGTAAAAAGTCTCCAAATCGGGATTTTATAATGCTGAGTTGCGGCTTTAAATCGGCTGAAAACGGGATTTTACACGGCCGTGTGGAATTTCCACACGCCAGTGTGAAGTCGCTGGAATGCTGATTTTCGGCAGACAGTAGACAGTAAACACAATCTAACTTTTTTCCTTCTTCTTCAAATTAGCTCCACAAAGTTACAATGCACAAAAACACACAAATGCACACAATTTATTGATAAAATCTGATAAAAGATATGCTCATTGTAAGATAATAATGCTTCGCGTTACTATAACACAAGCACTGATCAGGCCCTAATGGTATAGATACGCCAAGATCTATCAAAGTAGACCCTCGATCCTCACTTGATCCTCCTCGAGATGGGTCAAGCTCTCCGTAAGAGTTGATGGAGCTGATATAGTTGGTGCGGTAGTCATCGGAGAAAGAGTAGCAGCAACAGCAATTGCTGGAGCTGGAGCTGGGATTAGGGGAACTACAGTGGTGGTGGTCGCTAGAAGAGACTACTCATCGTCTGAAGACTCAGAGTTAGTCCCATGGAGAACCCAGTACTGTACCCCGTCGGGTGTGTCCCACCGCTCAATCATGCGCATGGCCTAGAGCATGGTGACTCTGAGTGGCTACATGCCCCTACACTACACATGCCAACACAGTGATCAATCAGATCAAGCTTCCAAACAAGCCTAATTATGAAAGGACTAAGGAATATGGTCACCAAGTAAAGGTCCTGAGATTGATGTCTCATTTGGCAAGCTAGTGTGTGACCGATGTGAATCAGCTCCCAAGATACCATGCTCCATAGAAAATACACATCACGGAGGTTCATGACCTCTGTGATGTCTCCTCGCCTTGCCAACATCCGCGATAGGATAACGTGGATGTAGCAAAACGCTGGATGTCCTAAGGTAAATGCATTCAAGGTCCCACAGACGTAAGTCTCATGGCCCCGAAGTGTCTACGTCCATACCTAATCTGGAGCATTGAGTATGACGTCATGCGGGTGTACTTCACATCTACCAACTCCATTCAGACTAAGATGTTTATGTAGGACATCATATACTACTCCCCGAACATCTGAAAACTGATTATCTCCATATGTCCTTGGCTAATGATGGTACGGTCAAGCTTGGAAAAGCTCATTATCTCCATCGTGAGCTCCCATTATGTCGGCTCATTGATGCTGAAGAACTGATCCCAGCACTAAAGGAACATTTGGTCCTATACCTCATTGGTGAGACAAATGGTGTCAAGCGTTAACCAGTCTATCTGATAACCCTCAATGAATCTTTGATCGATGAGCCCCCTATAGCAGGCTCTGGAATTGAGATCCCCGAACCATGATACTAATTACTAAGATGACTCTTCGGTCTTTTTTCTTTTCAGCCTCTCACAGAGGCCCGAAAAGGCACGGGTTGTCGTAGTAGTAATAATACCCTCGTGAGAGGGTAGTCGAATCCACAGGGAATAGGGGCTAAAGACACAAGTGTTCGCTATCTAGCTAGTGCGGTATACGAAGAGTGAGAATAGAATCAATGTGTGACTGTAAAACAAATTAACAAAATCAAGTAATAAGAGAAATATGGAAGGTAGGAGAGAGCAAGTAAGAGTAATAAGAGAAGGACAATCAATGAATGAAATAAGGTACCCAGACAAGCTACCACTAGGATTTATGCTTCTGTTGCAAGACAATGCTATTATACTCTTCTATTGATGCTAAATAAGTCGAGGATATATGTAAACACACGGTCCAAAACCTATGGACTACCGTGACTAACCCAAACACTATGCCCCGACATTAGGTTTTACTACAACCCTTGACTCTTGTTAACCTATCAACCAAGCCCTAGGGGAGTCCATCTTCCTAAGCCTTACACTATGTGGGACTGCTTTAAGTTCTAGGGATTCCTAGTGATAAACCCTATTCCTTTGTATAGTTCTAACCCTTTGGTTCAGGTGAAAGAACCCTAGCCTAAATTAAGCCCCTGCACTAGGATTCACTTTGACCCTTCAATCTGTTGCTCGCGCAACTAAGCCTTAGGGGAGTTCATCTCCTAGCACTTCGCTCTATCTTGACCACTAAAAATTCTTGGAACACGGAGGTAGGGAAAATCACACTAGAAAGGAAAGGGGACTTTTAGCTACCAAATGACTCACCCTCTCAATCCTCTCCAATCTTAAGTAGTCTAACCTTATAGGAGTTGTCACACCTCCAAAGGATAACCTAGATTGTTCTCAACCCTAGTGTCACGGCTAACGGAAAACAATACAACAAGCAATTAAGATTGAAACTCAATTTTTATTCATCAATAGCGGAAAGGCATAATAACAATGTCATAAAAACATAATCATGCTAGGGTTTACAAGTCCGAACACCCACAAGGGGTTTAGCTCCTCATTGAGCGATACAAATCCATCAAAACTAAGAGAATAAACATAAATGAAAAGCATAGATGAAAACCCCCATGTGTAGAGTATGGTTGTGGTCTTGTGCAGCTGCCAGACAACGATGTCAATGCCGATGATGCGCTCCAAACCTCCACAAAGTCCTCTATAAACCCTAGCCATAACCCTCCAAAAACAAGGGAAAAAGATTGGCAAAAAGATCCAGAAAAAGTCACCAAAACGGCCTTTTACAATGTGCAGTCGCGGCTTTAAATCGCTGAAATCAGGATTTCACACGGCCATGTGGAATTTCCACACAACCGTGTGAAGTCTCTGTTTTGCTGAATTTCGGCAAACAGTGAACAGTAACTTGGTACAGTATTTTTACTACAATACCTTGCTACAGTACTTTGGCCGATTTCATAAGAACCTTTACAAACCTTTTAAATCTTGATTTAATAATGTTTAAATAGAATAAAACTATTTAATGATGCTTGGTGAATGCTTTTATGTAAATTTCCTTTGAAATAATCTAATATATACAAATTTTCACAATGGTCGGGCATCACAATGGCCATTCCTCGATGAACAATGGTTGTTGTGATGATTGTTATGTTTAAACATTGAATAGGGAAAAGATGAGCCGCAATGGGCATTGTCCACCTCTTGTGAGGCTGTTATGAGATTTTTCCCGCTCATCTCACTTCAATAACACCTGACAACTAGAGGAAGCCCGTGGTTAGCTGGTCGTTGCTTCACTCAAGCACACAACAGACATACTAAAGGTATTGTGCGGACGTGGTGCCCCAAATACAGTGTGCAATAGAGATGCTGAGTCGCACAACGGGCCATTGTGTACCCGTTGTAACAATTTAAAGCTACATCCCAGTCTTCATAACGGGCGTTATGAGACTGTTATGGTTATATAACGGCCTTGATGTACTATTTGTGCACTCGTTGTCCCTTCCTGCATTCCATTTCCTGTATACTAGTGATCGATTTTTTGTATTCTTTTTGAATTGTAGGTTATGGGTCACAAGAGAACTGCTTGTGGTTCCCAAGTAAAGGTGATAAGTGCTCGTGTTATAATAATACGAAGTGTTATTATCTTACAATGAGCATTACTTTCATAAGATTTTATCAATAAATAGTGTGCATTTGTGTGCTTTTGTGTATTGTAGGGTTGTAAAGCTAGTTTGGAGGAAAAGAACAAAGTTAGATCGTGTTCACCGTTGTTGGGGAGTTTCCGAAATGAGCAAGGAACAAGGCACGAGTCTAGACTTGTGTGTGTGTGTGATAACCTCCTTTGGAGGGGCACAAAGGCAGTCACATTCACAATAAGTCTAACTCGTGTAGCATAAGAGAAGTTCACCAATGAGGAAAATTGAAGCAGGTACTATATCAAAAATATTGTACCAAGTTATTGTTCACTGTTTGCTGAAATTCAGCAAAACAGAGACTTCACACGGGCGTGTGGAAATTCCACATGACCGTATGAAATCCCGATTCAACCGATTTAAAGCCGCAAGTCAACACTATTTAAATGCGTTTTGGAGACTTTTTCTGGATCTTTTGATATACCTTTTCACCTAACTTCTAGAGGGTTGTGCCTAGGGTTTGGAGAGGATCTTGTGAAGGATCGAAGAGCATTATCAGTATTGACATCGATGTCCGGCGGCCGCACAAGACCATGACCACACTCTAGACAAGGGGGTTTTCATCTATACTTTTGATTTGTGTTTATTCTCATAGTTTGATGGATTTGTATAGCTCCATGAGGATTTAAGCCCCTTGTCGGTATTCGGACTTATAAATCCTAGGATGATTATATTTCTATGATATGTTATTATACTTTCTTTATTGATGAATAAAATTGAGTTTCAATCTTAATTGTATCTTGTCTTGATTTTCCCTTAGCCATGACACTATGGTTGAGAATCATCTAGGTTATCCTTTGGAGGTGTGACAACTACTATAGGGTTAGACTACTTACGATTGAAGAGGGTCGAAAGGGTGAGTCGTGAGGTAGCGAAACGTCCCATTTCCCCTCCGGTATGATTCTCCCAACCTCTGTGTTCCAAGATTTCTTAGCGGTCATGATAGAGCGAAGTGCTAGAAGATGAACTCCCCTGAGGCTTAGTTGCGAGAGCAACAGAGTGAAGGGTTGTAGTGAATCCTAGTGCTGGGTCTTTATTGAGACTAGGGTTCTTTCACCTGGACCAAAGGTTTAGAGCTATACATAGCAACATAGTTTATCGCTAGGAATCCCTAGAACTTAAAGCAATCCCATGTAGTGTGAGGCTTAGGAAGATGGACTCCCCTAGGGCTTAGTTGACAGGTGATAAGTGCTTGTGTTATAGTACCGCGAAGCGTTATTATCTTACATTGAGCATATCTTTTATAAGGTTTTATCACTAAATGGCGTGCATTTGTGTATTCTCGTGCATTGATGGTTTGTGGAGCTAAATTGGAGAAAAAGAACGAAATTAGGTCGTGTTCGCCGATGTTAGGAAGTTTTCGGAGCAAGTACGAAACAAGGCACGAGCTTGGACTTGTGAGTGTGTGCCAACCTCCTTTGGAGGGGCACAAATGCAGTCACATTCACAACAAGTCTAACTCATGTAGCTTAGAAGAACTTCACCAAGAAGGAGACTTGAAGCAATCGGCATGACCTACCATTGTTTGTGTGCCCAATTGATAAGTGCTTGTGTTATAGTAACGCGAAGCGTTATTATCTTACAATGAGCATACATTTTATCAGATTTTATCACTAAATAATGTGCATTTGTGTATTTTTATGCATTATAGGTTTGTGGAGCCAAGTTGGAAAAGAAGAACGAAGTTAGATCGTGTTCACCGTTATTGGGGAGGTTTTCGGACCAAGCAAGGAACAAGGCACAAGCTTAGACTTATGAGTGTGTGCCAACCTCCTACGGGGAGGCACAAAGGCAGTCACATTCACAATAAGTCTAAACTCGTGTTGCTTAAGAGAACTTCGCCAAGAAGGAGACTTGAAGCAATCGGCACAATCTACCATTGATTGTGTGCCCAATTCAATGGCCTTGATGAAGAACGACGGATTCAAGAGCATTTTTCGGCAAGTACTGTGGCAGCATTGTAGCTTGTTACTGTAGTAAAACACTGTAGCTTGTTGCTGTACACTTTCGGCCGAATTTCAGAATTCCAGAGAATTCACACGGCCTTATGAATTAATTTTTTCAGCAGAAAGAAACTTCACACGCCCGTGTGTTAATTCCACACGACCATGTGAAGTCCCAATAAGTCCAAATTTAAAGCCGCACTCAACCTATTAAAAGCCTGATTTGGAGACTTTTTACGAATCTTTTGACCTATCTTTCTCCCCAACATATGGAGAGTGCAGCTAGGGTTTCGGAGAGGACTTTGTGGAGGATTGGAGCGCGTTATCGGCATCGACATCGACGTTCGACGGCTGCACAAGACCACGGCTACACCATACGCAAGGGGGTTTTCATCAATTCTTTTACTTTATTCTTTCTTTCATAGTTTGATGAACATGTATAGCTCCATGAGGAGCTAAACCCCTCATGGGTATTCGGACTTGTAAAACCCTAGGATTATTATGTTTCTATGACATTGCTATTGTGCTTTTCCATTATTGATGAATAAATCGAGTTTCAATTTTAATTATCTTGTGCTATTGTTTTTCCCTTAGCCGTGACACTAAGGTTGAGAGCAATCTAGGTTATCCTTTGGAGGTGTGACAACTCCTATAGGGTTAGACTCCTTAAGATTGAAGAGGGCTGAGAGGGAGAGTTGTGAGGTAGCGATGTACCCCTTTCCCTTCCGGTGTGATTTCTCCCTACCTCCGTTTCCTTGGTTAATTAGCGGTCAAGATAGAGTGTTAGGGCTCAATCTAGACTAGGGTTCTTCCACCTGGACCAAAGGGTTAGAACTATATAGAGGAACAGGTTTCATCACTAGGAATTCCTAGAGCTTAAAACAATCCCAGGTAGTGTTAGGGTTAGGAAGATAGACTCCCATGGGGCTTAGTTGATAGGTCAACAAGAGTCAAGGGTCGTAGTGAATCCTAATACTGGGACATAATGTTGGGGTTAGTCACGGATGACCTTAAGTTTTGGGACCGTGAGTTTAAGGATATCCTCGACTCAATTAACATCAATAGGAAAGTATAATAGCATAGTCTTGCAATAGAAGCATAAGTCCTAGAGGTAGCTTGTCCGGATACCCTATCTCATCCATTGCTAGTCTTTCTCTTTTAACTTCTACTTGCTTTTCTTTTGTCTTTCATCCCTCTATTTACTTTCTTGTCTTTTATTCTAATTGCTTCCATAAATTTACTCATCACTCCGATTATTACTTTTCGTACACCGCATAACGAAATAGTAAATTTTTGTGTTCTAAATCTCTATTCCATGTGGATTCGACCACCCACTCACTAGGGTAATTTTATTACTTCGACAAGCTCGTACACTTGCTGGATACACACAAGGGGTCGTGTTACCAATCAATGGCCTCGATGAAGAACAACGGATTCGGGAGCGTTTCGGCGAGTTACTGCAGCAAAATACTGTAGCAAGCTACTGTTCATTTTTTGCCGAAAATCAGGGTTTCAGAGGATTCACACGGGCGTGTGGAAATTCCACACGCCCGTGTGAATTGATTTTTCAGCCAGACAGAAACTTCACACGGGCGTGTGGAAATTCCATGACATCTTAAGGTGATTTCAACATCTTCGAAGCGGGCATCGGTTGCTTCAATGAATTTGAGTAATACGGTTTCCAACCGTAGTACATCCTCCTCATGCTTCTCATCCATCTGAAATTCTTCTATAGGTGCTTCCCATTGCTGTCCATCAATATTCCATACGTGGTTCGGGTAGCTCCATTGATTTGGATGATGTGTGCTGCGATATTGGTTGCTTCGTTGTTGTGCAGAAATAAGTCTATCAAGTTTTCCACTGAAATCTTCAATCTGAAAATATAACTTTGTAATTGGATCAACCATCATTCAAGTACCTTGCAAGAAAAAGTAACACAAGTCAAAGAAAACAAATGAGAACGGTGGAAGAAAAAGAAAGTGTGAAATAGACAAGATAACTTAAACGATAAATGGCTAGAGCAACAAAGAGCTAGCGTTCCTAGTATCCTATTCCCCGGCAACGGCGCCAAAAAACTTGACACACCCCTTGCGTGTGTGTACCGCAAGTGCACGGGTTGTCGAAGTAATAATTATACCCGGTGAGTAGGGTAGTCGAATCCACAGGGAACAGGGCTACTAGTACTAACTTCTTCTCTACAATCTAGCCTAACGACTAATGTGATTTTGTGGTGATCTAGTGTGCATAGAAATTAATACCAGAGATGAATAGGCAAAGGGTAAATAAAGGGAGATCTCAATCAATGAAGATGAGATACCCGGGCAATGCTCCCCCTAGGCTCTATGATGAAGTGCAAGACTAACTAAATGCTTCTAACCGAGTTCTATGAGTCGAGGTAATCCAAGAATAATCGGTCCCTACCTCCAGGCCACCGATACTAGTCCCCTACAAGGTCCCGGCGGAGAAATCGCTCAATCTCAACACCTCACACCCCATATGACCGCAATGAGTTCTAGGGATACCTAAGAGTGAAACCGATTCCTAAAATTAGATCTAACCCTACTTCTAGGCGGAAGATCCCTAACCCCCTACAAAGGTCCCGGCGGAGAAATCTATTAATCTCACGCCTCACACCCCATATGGTTGCATAAAACTTAGGGAATACGGAGATAGGAAACACTCAATCAGAAGGGAAAGGGGACACTCCTCTATCTCAAGACTCACCCTCTCAACCCTCTTTAACCTTGTATGTTCTAATCCCTAATGGAGACCTCTCTCTCACCAAGGAAACAAATCAAACATACCAAACAACCATACGAATCAATAAGGCATGAAAGCAATGATTAAACAAGATTAAAACTCAAATAAACTCGGACTTAAAAGAAAGCATAAAGAAAGTCAATACATGAATCGAAACCTAGGGTTCACATGCCCAAGTATCTACTAGGGTTTAGCCCTCCACGGGGCTTATTACAAAGCAAACCATAACACAATGAAAAGCAATGTAAACCATGGAAGTAAACCCCCTTGAATTCGTGATGATGGCCTTGATGGGTCGCTCAACATCTTGAAGGATCCTTCTCCAAAGCTAGGTCGCCAATGACTCCCTCGATGCTATGACGGAGGAAAGAACTATCAAAGTTGGTGAAGAACGGCCCTCCAATTCGGCAAAGACCTCCTCCTCAAACCCTAGCCGCTTCGCCTCTCAAAAGCCACACAAAAGATACCAAAAGAATCGGCAAAAAGGGCTATTTATAAGCCTGAAACGCGTCAGTCACGTACCTCCACGCGACCACGTGAGATCCCACGCGGTCGCATGGGCTGCAGAATTCCCACACGGTCGCGTGGGATTTTGACTCGGTCACGTGAACAGTAATTTCTGCTACAGTGCTACTACAGTGAAATGCACAGTGTTTTGCTACACCAGTGACATGAAGGTGTGACTGCCTTTGTGCCCTTCCATCACATAAATCATCTTGAATCCTTCAGGAAGTTGGCACACACCCTCATGTGCATGACCCTCTCTTGTGCCTTGACACTTGTGTTGTACAAAAGTTCCCAACAATATGTCTTTATAACCCATCTTTGCTTCCTTTTCCTTCTTTAACACTTTCACAACCTAATTGCATAAAAGAACACCAAAATACACTTTATGAGACATAATCAGTGGTAAAATGATGCTCAATGTATGTAAAACAAGTAGGTAAAACATGTATACTCAAGCACTTATCAGAAGGCAATCACCTTGAGGAGTGGGAAAGAGGTCGAGAGAAATCTCCCTCTAGAGAAGACGAAAGAATCACCCGAAGTTGTGGAGGTAGAGGATGAAGCACCAAAAGAGAAAAAGGTGGCACCACCACCCTATAAACGAAGGATCCCCTACCATTCGAGGTTGAAGAATGACCAAGACAATGAGCAATACAATAAATTTCTGGGTATCTTCAAACAATTGCACATCAACATACCATTCACGGAAGCATTAGCCCAAATGCCCAAGTACGCGAAGTTCCTGAAGGACCTCTTAACCAATAAGAGGAAGTTGGAGGAGAGTGCAGCTGTAGTTCTTGATGCTAATTGCTCGGCCGTCTTACAAAAGAACATGCCGAGTAAGAGAAAAGATCCCGGGAGTTTCATCATACCTTGCAACATCGGCAATTTGGGTGAAGAGATGGCATTGGCCGATTCGGGGGCAAGCATCAATGTCATGCCCTATACCTTCTTCCAAAAGCTAGGCTTGGGCGAGCCTAGACCAACTCGAATGACACTCCAACTTGCAGATCGATCGGTAAGGCATCCGAGGGGAATTGTGGAAGATGTGTTGGTAAAGGTATACAAGTACATCTTCCCGGTGGACTTTGTTGTACTTGATGTGGATGAGGATGTCGAGGTGCCGCTGATTCTTGGTAGACCGTTCTTGCGCACTTCCAAGGCTTTGATAGACATGGACGGTGGGGAGCTCACACTTAGAGTTGGAGATGATAAGCTCACCTATCACCTCGCCGAAGCCATGAGACATTCTCTTGATTTTGATGATACTCTTTATTATCTTGATGTTACTAATGAGTGTATTGATGAATACGTGCAGGAAATGTTAAACCCAGATCCGTATGAAGGGTGGCCGGACCAAGACGTGGAGATAGAAGAAGAAGAAGTACTTGCACTTGGTCTAGTCAAGACAGACATCAAGATGGAGAAGGAGCGTATAAAGAAGATGCTTCGGAGGATGAAGAGGTCGAAAAGACGCCACAAGAAGAACCCCAACAAGAAAGGGAATGAACATTCATGGAGTAAGGGTGTGACACCCTTTTGTGGTAACAAATTCGACAACTCTCCCTCCACTCTACAAAGATTATGTAATGCATGCTTTTAGGTTGTAGGGAAGAGGGAAACTTCTATTCATGAACCTCCATAAGGTATGATCAGGTACGTCAAGCTAAGTGACGTTAAACAAGCGCTTCTTGGGAGGCAACCCAAGGTTGTACAGTTTTTCTACGACTTAGCTTAGTTTAGGTTGAATAAGAGTCTTAGTTTTGGTGTCCTGAAGTTTTAATGCATGTGCTGCGATTTTTATTGTGGATTGTTGACGTTTTCATGTGCCTAGATGATTATTGCCGAAGTTTGAGTTGGTTGAACATATTTTCCATGGTATCTGGTCATGTTTTGATGGTTTTCACAGGCTCCAAACATCGTATTTGTGTTTCTGAATTTTTGTGAGAGTCTGTAAATTTTTCTAAGTAAACCAGAGAAAACACACGGCCGTGTGGAAATTCCACACGGGCGTGTGTCACCACATAGGGCTCAGCCAGAGAAAGCACAGGGGCGTGTCCATGCCCTTGTGAACAACCTCAAAAGGGGCACACGCCCGTGTGAAATCTCGCTGAAACTAAAACTCTTTTCCAGATAGTCCACAAGGGCGTGTGGGTTCCCCTGTGAGTGCCACTGTGCTAAGGCACACGGCCGTGTGGAAATTCCACACGGGCGTGTGAAACTCTGCAGAGACAACCCTTCTTCCCGAGAATACACAGGGGCATGTGTGCACCCCTGTGGGAGAGCTTGTGAAAGGCACACAGCCGTGTGGATTACTCACACGGCTGTGTGGGGTACTTAGGGTTTCTCGGGTAACTCAGGGAGACCACAGGGGCGTGTGGGTGCCCCTTTGGCCGGCCTTGTGCTTGGCTAAGCACACAGCCATGTGGAATTTCCACACGGCCGTGTGTGTGCGTTCAGAGTCAAACAGAGGAAACACAGGGGGGTGTAACTACCCCTATGAACCCTACCAGTGGAGGCACACGGCCGTGTGGAAATTCCACACGGCCGTGTGGATGTACAGAACACGATAGGCTATAATTTAATTTTAAAATCATTTTCGCCTTTTCAATTCTAAATGCCTCCACACTCAAGGGATGTTTTCTCCCATCTTCCCAACCCTCTCTTCGTCCTTTTAAGAAGTTCTTAAGTCATTTTCCGGCCATATTCGAAGTTTTTGAATTCCATTTCGTCGGCAAGCATCTTTTCTCCTTTTCTTCGTTAATCTTTTCTTTCTTTTTCAGCACCAGTATCACTATCAGTAGCAGCAGCAGCAGCGGCACCAATAGCAGACGACACCAACGCTTGAGGCGTTTTTAGCTTTATGTTTCTTTTGTTTTTATTTTTACTTTTATTGAGCTTCACTGAACCCCCCTTGTGTTTACGTGCAGATGGTCTTGCTAGTAAGGAATTTGAGGACTAGTTATTGGCACGGTCAAGTGACCGTGTGTGCTCCACAACCCATTGAGACTCAACTCTCAATGAACATAGCTCCATCAAACGCAACACTTGGTGTTCAGGGGAGTAATGTTTCAATTGCCCACTTCCACACTAATTGTTTTAATTGCTATATGTTTTATTGTGCTTGCATGCGTACATTGAGGACAATGTACATCTTAAGTGTGGGGGGGAGTTCACATTGCACACACCTTATACTTGTGCGTTCAATTGCTTATGCTCATGTAGCCTATGGCGGTTCACCTTAGTTGCAACGGTTGTATTCTTAGAGTTTAGGAGAATTTTTAACATTGTATCCTATCATGCTCTAGTTTCTACTTGAATTTTTAGGGAATTTTCACTCGATTATCTTATATTGCACAACTTACTCTTGGAATCTTTTGGAAACTCAATCTTGAAGTTTTTAAGGACAAGTTTATCATCGTTCTTAGTTTTACTTTGGAAAATGCATATATATAAAAAATATATATATATATGAAAAAGATGGAAAAAATGAAAAAAAAAATATGGAAAAGAGAAAAAGAAAAAAAAATAAAATATATGAGTTTGTGAATAGTTGCTTTGTTTTATGTATGCATTTGAGGTGGAAAGAGCTACCACCCATGAAGTATGTAGCTACTCTCATAAGTTGGATACAAGTTATGCCCTAATGAGAGAAAGAGCTATCTCATGGGATGTGTGAAAGCTACTACCCTGGTAGAAAGAGCTACCTCCTCGAAAGAGTGAAAGCCACCTTTGGCGGCCGCCTAGGAAAGGGCTACCTTCGAGGTTGTGTGAAGCTACTACTTCGTTTCCTACTTTTCATATATAAATAAGTCCTTGTTACCAAAAGTTTGAGGAGTACTCGGTGGGTTGTCTTGAGTGAGTTCACACACACTACACATTTTCGAGTTGTTCTTCCTTTTTGATTCGAGTTTTTAGCTAGAGCAATGGTAACCTTATGCAATGTTTTGATTTCATCTTACTTGTAGAATGCTTCTTTTGCATACTTTTGGTGAACCTAAGGCCGAGCACTTTCAATTGTTCTTCCCAAGTACTTTCATGTTTTATTTTTGCTTTAGGACAAGCAAAAGCTTAAGTGTGGGGGAGTTTGATAAGTGCTTGTGTTATAGTAATACGAAGTATTATTATCTTACATTGAGCATTATTTTTCTCAGATTTAATCACTAATTAGTGTGTATTTGTGTTCTTTTGTGCATTGAAGGGTTGTGGAGAAGATTTATAGAAAAAGAAGCAAGAATAGATTATGTTCGCCATTGTTGAGGAGTTCTCGGACCAAGCAAGGAACAAGGCACGAGTCTAGACTTGTGGGTGTGTGCCAACCTCCATTGGAGGGGCACAAGGGTATTCACACTCACAAAAGTCTATAACTCGTGTAGGATTGGAGAACTTTATCAATAAACAGAAATGAAGTAATCGACATAATCTAACGTTGATTGTGTGCCCAATTCAACGGCCTCGATGAAGAACGATAAATTCGGGAGCATTTCGAGAGTACTGTAGCAACACTGTAGCAAAATACTGTTCACTTCTGCCGAAATTCAGGATTTCAGAGAGTTCACACGGGCGTGTGGAAATTCCATACGTCATAATGTAGAAAAAAGTACTGTAGCAAATTACTGTTCATGGCCCAGCGAAAATCATTAAAACAGAATTTCCACACGGGTGTGTGGAAATTCTGCAGCCCGTGTGGAAAATCCACAAGGGCGTGTGGAACTCCGATTTCAGCCTATAAATAGCCCGTTTTCAGATCTATTTGGGGACCCCCCTTCTATCTCTTGCCTATCTTTTGGGGGGCTATCGGCTAGGGTTTGGAGAGGTTCTTGGAGGTCTTTGGAGGCGATTATACGGCATCAGCATCGACATCTATTGGAAGATAGCTATTGGGGGAGCTTTCGTCGGCACCGATTCGGCGAGTTGTGCCCTAGGCTTGACAAGGGATTCGTTGGAGAAGACGTGCGACTCCACAAGATATTTTATCTACAAGGGGGTTTTCTTTATGGTTTTATTGCATATGTTCTTAATCTCTTTATTGATTTTGTATTGCTCCATGGAGAGCTAAACTTTAGTGGGTATTCGGACTTGTAAACCCTAGGATGATATTGTTTCAATGACTTTTATTATGCTTTCTTTATTGATGAATTTAATTGAGTTTCAATTTTAATTATCTTTTGCTATTGTTTTCCTCTAGCCGTGACACTAGGGTTGAGAGCAATTTAGGTTACCCTTTGGAGGTGTGGCAACTCCTATAGGGTTAGACTACTTAAGATTGAAGAGGGTTGAGAGGAAGAGTTGTGAGGTAGCGATATACCCCTTTGGGGTGACGTGAATCCTATGCACTGGGGTGACGTGAAGTGTTAGGTAGATAAACTCCCCCAAGGCTTTGGGGTGACGTGAATCCTATGCACTGGGGCTTTAATTTAGACTAAGGTTCTTCCACCTGGACCAAAAGGTTAGAACTACTACACATAGGAACAGGTTTTATCACTAGGAATCCCTAAAGCTTAAAGCAATTCAACGTAGTGTTAGGCTTAGGTAGATATACTCCCCTGGGGCTTAGTTGCTCAATTAACAGAGTGAAGGGTTGAAGTGAATCCTATTGCCGGGACATAGTGTTGAGGTTAGTCACGGTTGACCTTAGGTTTGGGACCGTGTGTTTAAGGATATCCTTGACTCAATAGGTATTAATTGTAAAGCATAATACAAGTTTTGCACTAGAAGCATTAGTCCTAGGGGGAGCTTTGTCCGGGTACCCCATCGTTATATCGATTACCTCTCCTACCCTCATTATTCTTGTTGCACTCTTTTATTTTCTTTTACATCTATACATATATACTTTTCTCATCATCGATTCCCATCATAGCTAAATAGCGATAACACTTATTTATGAACACTATTCCCTGTGGATACGACTACCCACTCACCAGGGTATTTTATTACTTCGACAACCCGTGCACTTGCGGGTACACACGCAAGGGGTGTGTCAATAATAGCACTGTCTTGCACTAGTGACACGACCTTTTGCGTGTGTACCGCAAGTGCACGGCCTTGTCAAAGTAATAAAATTACCCATGTGAGTGGGTAGTCGAACCCACAGGGAATAGGGATTTAAGACACAAGATTTCACTATTTAGCTATGCGGTATACGAAAAGTGAGATTATAATCAATGAGTGAATATGTAAGCAAATATAAAGAGATAAGAACTAAAATAGAAAGATGACAGGTGGGAGAGTGCAGGTAGGAGTAAATAGAGAAGGACTAGCAGTGATTATGAAATAGGGTATCCGGACAAGCTACCTCTAGGACTTATGCTTCTAGTGCAAGACTATGCTATTATTCTTTCCGATTGATGTTAATTGAGTCGAGGATATCCTTAAACTCACGGTCCCAAAACTTAAGGTTAACCGTGACTAATCCCAACATTATGTCCCGGTATTAGGATTCACTACGACCCTTGACTCTTGTTGACCTGTCAACTAAGCCCCAGGGGAGTCTATCTACCTAAACCTCACACTACGTGGGATTGCTTTAAGCTCTAGGGATTCCTAATGGTAAAACCTGTTCCTATGTGTAGTTCTAACCCTTTGGTCCAGGTGGAAGAACAATAGTCTAGATAAAGCCCCAATGCATAGGATTCACTTCAACCCTTCACTCTGTCACTTGCGTAACTAAGCCCCAGGGGAGTTTATCTGCCTAGCACTTCACTCTATCTCGACCGCTATGAAATCAAGGAAACGGAGGTAGAGAGAAACCACACCGGAAGGGAAAGAGGTACATTGCTACCTCACAACTCTCCCTCTCAACCCTCTTCGATCTTAAGGAGTCTAATCCTATAGGAGTTGTCACACCTCCAAAAGATAACCTAAATTGTTCTCAACCCTAGTGTCACGGCTAAGGAAGAACAATAGCAAAAGATAATTAAAACTGAAACTCGAATTTATTCATCAATAATGGAAAAGCATAATAACAATGTCATAGAAACATAATAATCCTAGGGTTTTACAAGTCCGAATAACCACGAGGGGTTTAGCTCCTCATGGAGCTATACATGTTCATCAAAGTATAAGAGAAAGCACAAAATAAAGACATCGATGAAAACCCCTTTGCGTATGGTGTGGCCGTGGTCTTGTGCGGCCGTCGAACGTCGATGACGATGCCGATGACGCGCGCTAAACCTCCACGAAATCCTCTCCGAAACCCTAGCCGCACTCTCCAGAAGATGGAGAGAAAGATAGGTCAAAAGATATGTCCAAGGATCCCAAATCGGGCTTTAAATGGGCTGAGTGCGGCTTTAAATTTGAACTTATCGGGGCTTCAGACGGCCGTGTGGAATTTCCACACACCCGTGTGAAGTCTTTGGCTTGCTGGAAAATGATTCACACGGCCGTGTGTTAATTCCACACGCCCGTGTGAATTCTCTGGAAACTTGTTCTTCGACAGAAAATGCACAGTAACTTGCCGAAACGCTCCCGAATACGTTGTTCTTCATCGAGGCCATTGAATTGGGCACACAATCAATGGTAGATCGTGCCGATTGCTTCAAGTCTCTTTCTTGGTGAAGTTCTCCTAGGCTACACGAGTTAGACTTGTTGTGAATGTGACTGCCTTTGTGCCCCTCCAATGGAGGTTGGCTGAGAATAGCATGGAGGTACCTGTACGAGGCCCTGGTCAAATATGTGGCCTTGGACACTCCTGGCTCATACTGTCCCTGGCCACATAACCTACTGTACGCACGGTGCGGGGTCAAATTACCCGGGTAGTCTGTGGGTAGCAATGCGTACTCCTCTGTCTCAGTGTGTGCCTGATCATACAGTCCCATCCGTACTGAAAACTCGGTCATGCTCAAGGCGAAGTGTCGACCGAGGGCCTGGAACTGAATGGTATCAACATCGGTGAAACTGTCGTACCCCCGGTCGAACTCGAATGAGGAGAGCACCTCCAGCGTAAGTGATCTGATCGCTGGCTCTCGATTGGAAAGGAGTCTGCTCCAGTTCCCCACTGAGAGGAGCTCCTCAACCTCATCTACCATCTCTGCTCCCCCCTGAATGTCCCGTAGAATGCTCAAATCGGGGAAACGGCTCTGTCCAAAGCGGAGGTCTGATAATCGCTTGAACCGTTCCCGATGCTCAGGTAATGGGAAATCTATCTCTTCGGGAGGTGGGGTAGGCTCACACTGACGCTTCCCAGCCGACTTCTTAGACCTAGAAGCCATATCTGCAAAGTTGCAAAAGAAAATTTTCAAAAATCAGTTCAAAAACTCACTCTGCAGAAATCCACACGGCCGTGTGGAATTTCCACACGCCCGTTTGGAGCTTCTAGCGGACAGAGCATCACGGCCGTGGGTCTCAAAATCCAAAATTTACAATCTAATTCGTTCTAATTCTTTCCTAAACATACTCGCATACTCATTAATCATTCAATATAGGCGAAATCATCAAAAGAATGAATTAAATTGAGAATTAATGAAGAAAAGAGGAAGGGAGAGCTTACCGACGGTGTGAAGTGAAAACTAAGGAAATCGGACGGAAAAACTCGTAAAAATCCTTCCAAAAGCTCGGAGAACGTCGGGGAAGGAGTAGAGCGGGTAGGAGAAGAGTTTAGAGTGGAAGAATCAAGAGGCACGAGTGAAATCTAACTGAAAACGCGCGGCTTTTGAAGTTCTGGGAATTCACACGGCCGTGTGGAAATTCCACTCGGCCGTGTGCTTCTGAAATTAGGGTTCACAGGGGCCAACACACGCCCCTGTGTGCACTCTAGTTGCTCTCTGAACTACCCCACACGGCCGTGTGAGCATCCCACACGGCCGTGTGCCTTCATCGGGGGATCCACAGGGGTACCCACACGGCCCTGTGGATTCTCGTGAAAACACAGAAGGTCTCCGAAAAATTTCACACGACCGTGTGCCCAACCTAGCCAAGAACACAAGGACGGCCACAGGGGCACCCATACGCCCCTGTGGCCTCTCTGACTTGCCCGAGAAACGCTAAGTATTCCACACGGCCGTGTGAATAATCCACATGGCCGTGTGCCTTTCACAAGTTCTCCCACAGGGGCACATACACGCCCCTGTGTATTCTCAGGAAGAAGGGGTTATCTCTGCAGAGTTTCACACGGACGTGTGGAATTTCCACACGGCCGTGTGCCTTGGCACAGTGGCACTCACAGGGGCATCCACACGCCCCTGTGGACTCTCTGGAAAAGAGTTGAAGTTCTGCGAGATTGCACACGGCCGTGTGGAATTTCCACACGGCCGTGTGCCCCTTCTGAGGTTGTTCACAGGGGCACACACACGCCCCTGTGCCCTGACTGGTTGAGCTCTGATTTGGTAACACACGGCCGTGTGTTAATTCCACACGGCCGTCTGTTTTCTCTGGTTCACTTAGAAAAATCCACAGACTCTTCCAAAAAATTTCAGAAACTCTTTTAAAACACTTAGAGTAGAGTTTGTACAAATCATAAAAACACGACCAGAGACCATAGAAAACACACTCAACCGACTCAAACTTCGTTAATTATCATTAAGGCACACGAAAATATCAATAATCTACGATCGAATTTGCAGCACATGCATTGAAACTTCAAGACATCAACACTAAGACTTTTATTCATCCTAAAACTAAACTAGATCCTAGGAAAACTATAAAACCTTGGGTTGCCTCCCAAGAAGCGCTTCTTTAACGTCACTTAGCTTGACGTACCTGATCTTACCTTACGGCGGCTTGAAAAGTGTGTATTCCTCCCGACAAGACATTGCATAGCTACTTCCTTTAAACCAAAAATCTACTTGCCAGAGTGGAGTATTTGTTGGAGGGTCCAACCATCTTACTTTTGGCCTCCAAGGAAACAATTTGGGTTGGGAATTGTCCAAGCTTAGCATAAGTGGGTCATTGGATTTTTTAAATATTCTCCCCACATCTTTTTCCCTTCCCAAAGTCTCTTTCTTGCTTTCTATGAGTTGATCAATCCCAAAGAATGGTACTTGTTCCATTACCTTAGGGTTTGCTTCTTCTTGTGTATTTTTATCTTGGGAAGAACATGTCACTAGCAAATCCCCTTGAAAATTTTCTCGCTCACAAGCACCATCTTTATTCAAGCAATCCCAATTCTCCAATTGATGTTCTTCTTTTTCCTCTTCAATTTCTTCAGCAATGTACTCGGTCTGCCCCATTTCTTCATTATTGTTCACTACCACATCATCTCTACAAGGAACTTGAATTGCTTGCTCAAATGCTTCATTTTCCTTGGAGAGTGTGTCAAGTATCCATCCTAATTGATGCTCAAGATTGTTATAGGAGTCTTCATGACACTTCCGTGTGGCTTCCATACTTTGGCAAGAGGCATCAGATGCTTTAACAAAGTTATCTAGCGCTTTTTTCCACTGAGGTTCATCCTCTTCAAGTATCTCATCCTTTTGAAATTGTTTTTGAGGTGCTTCCCAATGTTGTCCATCATTATTCCATAAAAAATTTTGGTAGCTCCTTTCATTTGGATGATATGTGCTGTAGCATGGGTTGCTTTGTTGTTGTGAAGCAAAAATTCTATCAACCTTTTTACTTAGAGCTTCAACTCGAGAATATAGCTTAATAGCTTGATCAATCTCCATTTAGGTTCCTCGCAATAAAGAGTAAACATACAAAACAAAACAATTTAGAGTGATGGAAGAATAAGAAATTGTGAAATAGAAAATGAAGTGGATAGCTAAAATAGTGAAAAACAAATATCTAAAACGCCTATTCCCCGGCAACGGCGCCAAAAACTTGACACACCCCTTGCGTGTGTACCCCGCAAGTGCACGGGTTGTCGAAGTAATAAATTTTACCCTGGTGAGTGGGTAGTCGAATCCACAGGGAATAGGGATTTAAGACACAAGATTTCACTATTTAGCTATGCGGTGTACGAAAAGTGAGATTAGAATCAATGAGTGAGTGTGAAGGCAAATATAAAGAAACAAGAATTAAAAATAGAAAGATGATAGGTGAGAGAGTGCAGATAGGAGTAAACAGAGAAGGACTAGCAATGAATATGAAATAGAGTATCCGGACAAGTTACCTCTAGGACTTATGCTTCTAGTGCAAGACTATGCTATTATACTTTCCTATTGATGTTAATTGAGTCGAGGATATCCTTAAACACACGGTCCCAAACCTAAGGTCAACCGTGACTAACCCCAACACTATGCCCCGGCATTAGGATTCACTACGACTCTTGACTCTCGTTGACCTGTCAACTAAGCCCTAGAGGAGTATATCTACCTAAGCCTCACACTACGTGGGATTGCATTAAGTTCTAGGGATTCCTAGTGATATAACCTGTTCCTATGTATAGTTCTAACCCTTTGGTCCAGGGAAAGAACCCTAGTCTAAATTAAGCCCCAGTGCATAGGATTCACGTCAACCCTTCACTCTGTTGCTTGCACAACTAAGTCCCAGGGGAGTTCATCTACCTAGCACTTCACTCTATCTCGACCGCTAATAAATCAAGGAAACGGAGGTAGGAAGAAATCACACCGGAGGGGAAAGGGGTACATCGCTACCTCACAACTCTTCCTCTCACCCCTCTTCAATCTTAAATAGTCTAATCCTATAGGGGTTGTCACACCTCCAAAGGATAACATAGATTGTTCTCAATCCTTAGTGTCACGGCTAAGAGAAAACAATAGCAAAAGATAATTAAAATTGAAACTCGAATTTATTCATCAATAATGGAAAAGCATAATAACAATATCAAAGAAACATGATAATCCTAGAGTTTACAAGTCCGAATACCCATGAGGGGTTTAGCTCCTCATGGAGCTATACATGTTCATCAATGTATGAAATAAAATACAAAGTAAAGACATAGATGAAAACCCTCTTGCGTATGATGTTGCCGTTGATGAGCGAGCGCGCGACTAGCTACAGAGCTAGCACGCGACTCCCCGGCCGCAAGTGCACGGGTCGTCAAGTAATAAACCTCACGAGGAGGGTCGTATTCCCAAGGGCCCGAGATCTACTATTACTTCCTTTTGGGAGTCACTTTCTAGTCGATCGAAACAGGGTTGAAGCAATATTAAAATAATAAAAGCAAGTAAAGGAATGCAAATAAGATAAAACTCAATCCGGAATAAAATAGAGATGAAGAATCCAATAATTATGGAAGGCCTCGGGCGAGGATTCCCCCGGGAGGAGACTAAATACGAATGACCAAGATAATTATAAAACTAGGGTTAGCTTGGTTTCGGTCCGCTAGAATCGGATGTCGACTACCCCGGAACCTCCGTAGTGTAGCCCTAATCCAGTACGGGTTTCTCTATCCAGAAAATACCCCTACGATGTCAATGAGAACAAGGAATCTTGATTAGGGTTAATCTAATGCACGCTCTCGGCTAAATTAACCCTAATCGCGCGGGAGGCTATTAACACCCGGAACCTCCGGTGTATTAATACATGTTACCCTCTTTAACTCATCAAAGGACCTAATACAAGCTAGCATCCCGCCAAACAAGTATCATTCAAAATCAATTCTACGGAATCCATCCATTGTAGAATGAACAACATGATGATGAATTAAAACCAACCAATCAAACTAACACATTCATTTAAAGCAAAATATAGGTCATTCATACAAAGTCTCCTCCCAAGGTTCACCGGGAGCCCGGCGGCCTTGGGAGGTTTAGTTCAACATCACAAAACTAAGGAGCTCATCATACAACAATTCCATCCAATAAAAACAAGAAAAACCCCCTCGAAGATGTTGACTAGGGTTGATGGCGTAGCTCGTCGGATCCGCGCCGGCGAGCCCTATGAAGCTTCTCAACGTCTCCCCCTTCTTCTCTCCTTCGAATCTAGCCGAAAATCCTTCCAAAATCCCTTAAGAAATGGTGAGATGAAGTCTAGGACAAGTGGAGGCCGGATGAGAAAAGATCCCCTCAAAAACTCTTCAGAACAAGTATATATAGCCCGAAGGTGTGCGGGCACTGTGCGGGCCGCACAGTGCCCGCACAGCCTTCTGGCTGTGCTGTGCGGCCAGTGTGCGGGCCGCACACTGGCCGCACACTTCTCTGTCACTCTTGTGCGGTCACTGTGCGGCCGCACAGTGGTCGCACACCCTTCTGGCCAGGGTGTGCGGCCACTGCGCAGCCCGCACAGTGGCCGCACACGGCCGAGAAAAATGTGCCCGTGTGCGGCGCATCGGCTTCCAGGGTGCTCCAACTCTTCGTTCCTTCTTCAATCATCCCCGGAATGACACGAATATGGTCAAAACTTGCGCACTTGGTCCTTGAAACCCTGAAATGAAAAATAAAACATCAAGTGCGCAAAAACTCATCGAAAATACACATAAGTTGCATGAATGTACAAGAACATCATAGCTATAACATGATGTATTTAGGCACTTATCAAATACCCCCTACTTAAGCATTTGCTTGTCCCCAAGCAAACGGACATGGAAAACCAGGGATACTGATAAGTGACTAAATACACAACCTCGGGCAAGAGATGAAAGTATCCTAGCCAAAGCGAAACTCAAAATACTAAGCAAAGACCACTTGAGATCATTCACGCATTCATTGGCCGTGTCGTGTTGTGTGTGTGCAAATCCCCTAGTTCGAAGCCCTGTAGTCCAAACAAGGTAGACAGGACCCCGAGGACCACTTCTTGAAGCAATTCACGCCACCAAGTGGAATACGGCCTTGAGGTGGTAGAAATACTTCTAGTAGAGTCGTAAGGATCCTTCCTCTTATTTTCGAACAATAACCAGTCGAAATTTATTTTTCTGTACACAATTGCTTAACTTTTTTTCTTTTTCTTTTCCGGGACTAACACGAATTGCAAATCCACATTACCTGGAGCTTTGCACATTCATATAAACGCGCTCATGTCCTTATAGCTTTTGGCGAGAGGAACACTCTGGTTAGGAGCCAGAACCCCAAGTTACTTCACTATTAGGACAGAGGAGCACTGTCCACGTTTTTATTCACTTTGCCTCTTTTTTTTTTTTTTTTTTTTTTTTTTTTTTTTTTTTTTTTTTTTTTTTTTTTTTTTTTTTTCCGACCGTATTGCAAAAAAGAACAAGAAGAAGGTCCTTAAAACCCTATTAGAAGGTATTCTAACACGTCAAGGCGCGAAACCACTAGTATGGGTTAGCAACTAAGAGGGTCACGAAAGTGCTGTGGTTCCTCGCCTAGATGTCCAGGGTTCTACCTAAGGGAATAGTGCGAGAATTTGCCTAGAATGACATGAAAATCTCAAGTGTGCAGGGTCATAAAAAGCTTAGCATTTATCATGATTTCGAGCTATAATACAATCATAATTAAGTACGCCATCCTAGGTTTACAATCATGCAACAAGTCAAGAATTATCAAAAATTTTCATACAAGTTCATGAAACAAGTAACGAAGATCAGACATGCATAGCCACCCCCCACTTAAAGCAGTACATTGCCCTCAATGTACATTGATCAGCAGTACAGAAAAATTTATGCATGGAAAATAAAGAGGGTGGTGTCATGAACTTCCCCGAGAAATTGGTAATGAGCTCTGCAAGGCACGAGCTCGGGGTGACCATCACCATGGCTACAAGCGAAGTGGAGAGGAAGAAAAATGGACGTCTTGTTCTACCTACAAGGGAAAAACGTCGAGTCAAGCATCCATCAACCACACAAAAACAAAGAAAAGAAACAAGGAATGAAAGCGAAAGTGAGCTCTCGGAGTGGAAGGACTGATGAAGCCGCTCAAGGTCTTCTGTGTCTCCTCCAACGGGCTCGATCAGAAAGATGACCTATGTCTCGAAAAATAAAGATCAAGCCATGGCAACACGCTAAAATGCGCGAACACGAGTTTAGAAAAATGAGTGGAGTGGAAACAACGCGATCGCGATCAAAATCGAAAACCATCGATAATCCCCCGAAGATCCAATTCGGATAGGAAATTAAAAACCAAGAAATCACCTCGAAGGTATGCAAATAAATTGAGTTTTGAAAATATTTTTAACGTTGAAACGATGCGAGGGATGTGGTATGATCAAAACAAGCGCGAAAATGTGGAGGAAAGCCGGAAAGAAGAGCATTACAGCAGTAAAACTGGGGCCGGTGTGCGGGTGGTGTGTGGGCGGCACACCAGCCGCACACCTCTCTGTCTGGGGTGTGCGGGTGGTGTGCGGGCCGCACACCAGCCGCACACCCTTCTGCCAGGGGTGTGCGGCCTCTGTGCGGCCGCACAGTGGCCGCACAGAGCCCTGTAAATTTTCAGAAAATGGCTTTCTTCAAACCAAAGCAGGTCTCCGACATTAAAAACGTCACAAAACTCATCTCGGACAAAGGATACACATATATAAACACAAAACAAATGGGAATTCACCGAGATGGGGAGGAAACAATGTCATACACGATAAACGCATACCAAGAACGAATGAAGTGAAGAGCTCACAACCCAAACATAGCATAACCAAAATACGAAAATTGAAAAGTACAGAATTGTAAAAATTTATGGGTTGCCTCCCATAAGCGCTTGTTTAGCGTCACGAGCCTGACGTTCAAGTTTCTCAACTCATGGTGGTTTAAAAGAAGAAGTTTTACCTGAGGTCCCAATGGATGCAAATGATGATCCAACCGGCAAATTCAAGGAGAGGAGGGAATCGATGCTGAGCATACCTAGGTCGACGAAGCATGCCGTGTGTACCTCGTCATGAAAATTCTTGCTTGCTTTGATGACCTTGGGGGTTATCTTTTTCCATGCTCGCTTCCACGAGCGCTCTCCTTTGCTTCGCCCTTGTGACTTGACCGGGGATATAGGAGGAGGGTCTTCTTGTGCCTTCTTTGGTACCTCTTCCTCCTCAAGAACAACATCTTGTAAGAATTCATCAAGGGGGTTCATCATAAGGACCTCATGCACACAATCTTGAACTAGTAATTCTGTATCATCAAGTGCATAAGAAGTGTCATCAAGCTCCTTGGGGTGTTTCATTGCCTCGGGAATTTTAAAAGTGGCTTCTTCATTCCCGGCCCGCAAGGTCATTTTCCCATCTTGAATATCCACCAGGGCACGGGATGTGGCAAGGAAAGGCCGGCCAAGAATGATGGGGACCTCAGTAGCATCATCAACATCAAGAATGACAAAATCAGCCGGAAAAACTAGACCACCAACTTTCACAATCACATCGCTCACAATGCCACGCGGGTGTCTAACAGTTCGGTCCGCAAGTTGTATGGTGATCCGCGTCGGCTCTAAGTCTTGAAGGCCCAGTTTTAAGAAAAGCTTGTAGGGCATAACATTTATGCTTGCACCGGAATCGGCAAGGGCTTTCTCTACAAGCGAGTCCCCAAAATGACACTCCACAATTAGACCACCCGGGTCTTTGATTTTTTTGGGCAATTTGCTTTGGAGAATTGCCGAACAACTCTCCCCTAGAGACACCGTAGATGCTTCTTCAAGTTTCTTCCTGTTTGTAAGCAACTCCTTCATAAACTTGGCATATTTTGGCATTTGAGAAAAGGCCTCTACAAGTGGAAGATTGATGTGAAGTTGCTTGATCATCTCCAAAAATTTTTTGAATTGAGTGTCCTCCTTGTCCCGATTGAGTCTTGCCGGATAGGGGACCTTCGGTTGGTGCTCTAGCAATTTTTTCTCTTTGTTTTGAGGTTCAATTGAATTGTCATGGCTGTCATTAGCTTCATCCCCACCTACGGAGGAAGTGCCTCTCACCACGTTCTTTTCCTTGTTATCAATTGGCCTAGGAGTCGGCCGAACCTCAACCTCTCTACCACTCCTCAAAGTGATAGCTTGCACATGTTCTCGTGGGTTAGTCTCAGTGTTGCTAGGGAGACTACCCGGTGTCCTTTCCGCCATAGATGCCGCGATCTGTCCCAAGTGTTTTTCGATGCCCTGGATTGAAGCTTGCATATTCCTCACTGTTGTCTCAAGTGTGTTCAACCTTGCATCGGTGATTTGCATGTATTTAGCTAGGACATCCTCAGTAGTGAATTTCCTTTCCGTTGGAGGTGCTTGTGATGATTGTGCCTGAAACCCTGGTGGTTGCGTAAATTTTTGTTGGCCTTGATTTCCCCAATTGAAATTTGGGTGATTTCTCCACCCGGGGTTGTATGTTCCACCATAGGGGTTTCCTTGAAATTTTTGCCCCTGATTCACATAGTCAACATGTTCGAGTGGGGTGACATCGGGGACTGAAATGGGGCAACTAGCAACATCATGCCCCCCTCCACAAGTTCCACAATTCATCACTTGCTTGACACTTGTGCTCGAATGCTCGGTTCTTTCGGACATAAGCAAACTCACTTGCTTCGCTAGTGCTTCGAGCTTCGCATCTTGAGCGGTTTTACTGTCGATTTCATGAACCCCTCGAGCTTGAGTCAATTTTGCCCTTGAACCCCAATGTGATTCATTTCGTGCCATGTTCTCAATTAATTCTTCGGCATCTTCGGGGTATTTGCTACTCAAGGATCCACCGGCTGCGGCATCAATGAGTTGACGATTCTGGTAGCTCAAGCCATTATACAGTATCTGTATTCGCATCCAAGCTTCAAAACCATGATGTGGGCATTTTCTCAAGAGGTCTTTAAATCTCTCATGAGCTTCAAAGAGGGTTTCGGAATCTCTTTGACTGAAGGCCGAGATCTCTTGCCTTAATCTAGCAGCCTTGCTTGGAGGAAAATAGCGGCCCATAAACTTGTTTACCATCTCCTCCCATGTCTTTATGGAACCCGGGGCGAGTGATGTGAGCCACCTGTAAGCGGCGCCCCGCAAACTGAATGGGAAAAGACGGAGTCTAGCTGCATCATCAGATAGGCCATTGACTTTGAAAGTTGAGCACATTTGGAGGAATCGGGATAGGTGCTCATTCGGGTCCTCATCGGCCAAGCCATCGAACTGCACTGAATTCTGTATCATGCCGATTGGTCTAGCCAAATCAAAATTACTTGCACTGGCAGCCGGAGCTTGCACACTAAACCCTCCCCCAGTAAACTGCGGCCTCTCATAGTCAGACAAAGTTCTTCTCTCTTCGGCCATAGCTATAGGAACTGATTCAGGTGCAGCAACTGATCCCGAGGAGGAACCCACTTGAGTTTCTCTCAACCGTTGGTGTATGACGCGTTCAATTTCTTCGTTCGGCTCTACAAACCCAGTGGGGTTTGCACGAGTCATGCACAGAACGCCTGAGAAAACAAAAGACAAAAGAGATATTAGTGAATATATAAAAATGACGAAAACAAAAACAATAAAAGATGGGTAATTACAAATGAAAGCGAAATGACTAGAGCAATGATCCAAAAGTTTTCCTAGTATTCTCGGATGTCCCCGGCAGCGGCGCCAAAAACTTGATGAGCGAGCGCGCGACTAGCTACAGAGCTAGCACGCGACTCCCCGGCCGCAAGTGCACGGGTCGTCAAGTAATAAACCTCACGAGGAGGGTCGTATTCCCAAGGGCCCGAGATCTACTATTACTTCCTTTTGGGAGTCACTTTCTAGTCGATCGAAACAGGGTTGAAGCAATATTAAAATAATAAAAGCAAGTAAAGGAATGCAAATAAGATAAAACTCAATCCGGAATAAAATAGAGATGAAGAATCCAATAATTATGGAAGGCCTCGGGCGAGGATTCCCCCGGGAGGAGACTAAATACGAATGACCAAGATAATTATAAAACTAGGGTTAGCTTGGTTTCGGTCCGCTAGACTCGGATGTCGACTACCCCGGAACCTCCGTAGTGTAGCCCTAATCCAGTACGGGTTTCTCTATCCAGAAAATACCCCTACGATGTCAATGAGAACAAGGAATCTTGATTAGGGTTAATCTAATGCACGCTCTCGGCTAAATTAACCCTAATCGCGCGGGAGGCTATTAACACCCGGAACCTCCGGTGTATTAATACATGTTACCCTCTTTAACTCATCAAAGGACCTAATACAAGCTAGCATCCCGCCAAACAAGTATCATTCAAAATCAATTCTACGGAATCCATCCATTGTAGAATGAACAACATGATGATGAATTAAAACCAACCAATCAAACTAACACATTCATTTAAAGCAAAATATAGGTCATTCATACAAAGTCTCCTCCCAAGGTTCACCGGGAGCCCGGCGGCCTTGGGAGGTTTAGTTCAACATCACAAAACTAAGGAGCTCATCATACAACAATTCCATCTAATAAAAACAAGAAAAACCCCCTCGAAGATGTTGACTAGGGTTGATGGCGTAGCTCGTCGGATCCGCGCCGGCGAGCCCTATGAAGCTTCTCAACGTCTCCCCCTTCTTCTCTCCTTCGAATCTAGCCGAAAATCCTTCCAAAATCCCTTAAGAAATGGTGAGATGAAGTCTAGGACAAGTGGAGGCCGGATGAGAAAAGATCCCCTCAAAAACTCTTCAGAACAAGTATATATAGCCCGAAGGTGTGCGGGCACTGTGCGGGCCGCACAGTGCCCGCACAGCCTTCTGGCTGTGCTGTGCGGCCAGTGTGCGGGCCGCACACTGGCCGCACACTTCTCTGTCACTCTTGTGCGGTCACTGTGCGGCCGCACAGTGGTCGCACACCCTTCTGGCCAGGGTGTGCGGCCACTGCGCAGCCCGCACAGTGGCCGCACACGGCCGAGAAAAATGTGCCCGTGTGCGGCGCATCGGCTTCCAGGGTGCTCCAACTCTTCGTTCCTTCTTCAATCATCCCCGGAATGACACGAATATGGTCAAAACTTGCGCACTTGGTCCTTGAAACCCTGAAATGAAAAATAAAACATCAAGTGCGCAAAAACTCATCGAAAATACACATAAGTTGCATGAATGTACAAGAACATCATAGCTATAACATGATGTATTTAGGCACTTATCAGCCGTGGTCTTGTGCGGCCGCCGGACGTCGGTGACGATGCCGATGACGCGCTCTAAACCTCCACGAAGTCCTCTCCAAAACCCTAGCCGCACTCCCAGAAGTTGGGGAGAAGAATAAGTCAAAAGATGTCTCAAAAAGTCTCCAAATCGGGCTTTTATAATGTGGAGTCGCGGCTTTAAATTTGCTGAAAACGGGATTTCACACGGCCTTTGTGCCCCTCCAACGGAGGTTGGCACACACTCACAAGTCTAACTTCGTGCCTTGTTCCTTGCTTGGTCCGAAAACCTCCCAACGACGGCGAACACGACCTAACTTCGTTCTTCTTTTCTAACTTGGCTCCACGAACCTACAATGCACAAGAATACACACATGCACACTATTTAGTGATAAAATCTGATAAAGAGTATATTCATTGTAAGATAATAACGCTTTGCGTTACTATAACACAAGCACTTATCAAGCTCTTTCCACCCCCTATGTACAAGCAAACAAACAACAAACTTTTTTTTAAGGAAAAAAGCATGCTAAAAAAGTCCTTTAAGTGTTGAACTCGAGATTCCACAGGTTAATGAGTAAGCAATGCGCGATAGTCGGACAAAAAGAAATTTGATAAATTCTAGTAAAACTAGAGCAAGATGGCATTCAAAATTTAAAATTCTCCTAAACTTAAGAATACAACCCTTGCAATTATGGAACTATGGTGAACCACAATTGGCTATAAGAGCAAGACATATCATGCATAAGTATAGTGCATGTGCAATGTGAACTCCCTCCCTCCCCCCAAAATACTCGAGATGTACATTGCCCCCAATGTACGCATTAAAAAACAAAAATGATAACAATAATCAAAACAAAATATGCGTGGGTGCACAATTGAACAATACTCCCATGAATATGGAATGTGAAAGTGAAGTTGACATCCTTGGGGTGTTGTTTCAATGGGTTATGACGAGCACATGGCTATGTGAGTAGTCCACACTTCCGTGTCTATTGACAATTCTTCTCTTCGAAGATGCAAAAGATCATCTGCACGCGTATATATAAGGGGTTCAGTAAAGCTAAACTCTAACACAATATCGATCGAGTTTATAAAGATAAGACAATGAAATACAACTCGATGGAACAAACAAAACTAACTAAAATAGAAGATAAACTCAGAAGAACATAGCCTTTCTAAGGAATACAAGTCTAAGATAAAATAAAATGCAAGACTATGACAAATAAAAATTAGAAAAGATACCTTAAGCATCGATGTCATTTTCCGCTGGTGGTGGAACTGAAGCATGGGATCCTAGTGGTACTTGAGATCCTAGTAAGGATAGTGGTGTAGAATCTCACTCCAAGATCTACTGGAGTAGTGTAAGGCATGCCATCACCTCTGTATGATTAGCAACTTAAGTCATGTGTACCTCTATATGATTAGCAACTTAAGTCATGGGCTCGAGACAAGGAAGGTGCATGTGCCGGAGGGGCCACAAAATGTCCTAAGTGGAGAAGCTCGCTGATAAGTGTCTAAACATATGTATTTCATTATACATATTTTATATGCTTAGCATGTATTTCATTAACGATTTATACTAGTTTTGTGCTTAATCAAGTATTATTTGCTTTATAGGGCATAGAGAAGGCATGGACAACATGAGGATACAATTAGGGCATAAAAGGGAAAAAAAACCAGTCATAGTACTGCAACGTATTATTTGCTACTGTAGTACTTGGAGGATTCTCAGGAAAAAGAGTTTGGCCTAGTTCATGCGGCCTCCATACAAACCGCATGAAGGGCGTCTAGGTCATGTCAAGCCACAAATACTCCTCGTTTTGAGCCCAATTCATGCCTATATGGCTTGTGTACCCCGAGGGTATAAAAGCACACTTTTAGGGCAAGAAAGGAGGATTTTTTGGCCAGCACTTGGAGAGGAGAAGAAAAAGAACGAAGACATCTTTTAGAGATGACATTTTTGGGCTAGAAAAGGAGGCAAGGGTTAGATCATCCAACGGAGAGCTTCATTACCGGGAAGCGGCTTAGGGAAAGGGGAAGCGGCTTTCGGCAAGTCTTGGATGGGGGAATCTCCATCTCCTTCTTCATCATTTCAAGTAGGGAGTGCCATTTATGAACTCTTTTCATGCTTTTCTTTGTTTTCTTGTTTATACTTTTATGATGGCATACTAGACCCCTAGGGCCACTGGATGTTCATGAACACTATGGGGTTCATCATGTATTTTGGATAATCTTTACTTAATTGCAATACTTGGGTTGATTTATGATTTAGTTTGTACTTCAAGCCTAGAACTACTCAATTTAGAGATCCGTAGTTCTTTCTTGAGTTATACATATTGTTGTGACCTATTCGCATGCATTAGATCTTTAATGAACTAAAAGGGGTAACTTGTATCGATATACCGAGAAATTGGATATCGGTAGCCCTCCGATCTATAAGGGTAAACTTACGTTAAGTGTGTCATTATCTTAGGATCTCCTCGTACTTAATGCAATCATAGGGATGTTGGTTAGAACGAAATTCCAATCGATATTTGTATGGGATTAGGGTTCAATCTCTGAGAAATTGTGGTTAATCTAATCTGGAGATCCTTCGATCTAAATTATCCATGTTATCTTTTGTTATTCATCCTTGTATCATGATGACCCCTTAAGGGGATCCACATCCATAGGCCTTTGCAGTTTACTATAGCTCTTGCAATCTCTTATTTTGTTCTTTAAATCCATATAGCCATATTATATTTAGGTTACACAGTACGTGATGAAAGAATAATAGTAGATCCTTAGCCCTGAGAAATACGATCCTCATATCTTTGCACGAGGTATTACTGTATGATCTTGTAAACTTGCGGGGAGCACATCAAGTTTTTGGCACCATTGTTGGGGAGCAACTAAGGAATTTAAGGAAACTTCTAGCTTATTTCTCTAGCCATTTTCTCATTTATTTATTTACCTTTTCTTTTCTTATCTTTTCTTTTCTTTTGAGTTTAACTCTTTACTATCTTTCTTGATTGTGCAAGGTACCATGCATGACACGTGCAAATCCATCAAACTTAATTCCTCCAAATAGTAAAATTGAAAGGACCTTGCATAGGAGACTAAGAGAAATTGGTGAAGGCACAAGCGGACAAGTTATTGAAATTGAGGATAGAGAATCATCAATCATGGCCGAAAAGAGACGCACATTATCTTAATATGAGAAACCACAGTTCACAGAAGAAAAACTCAGTGTCCAAGTACCAACCATTGCAATTAATAATTTTGAAATCAAAGCAAGCACAATTGGCATAATCTAAAATGCAGTTCAGTCCAATTGTCTTTCTAATAAGGATGCACATGATCACCTTGCCCATTTTCTCCAAATTTTCTCTACTTTAAAGATAAATGGAGTGACGGATGATGTAATCTGGTTGTGACTATTCCCATTCAGTCTAAGGGATGGGGCATACCGGTGGCTCACATCCCTAACAACAGAGCCAATCAAAACATTGAAAGATATGGTCGAGAAATTTCTTTGGAGATATTTTCCACCAAGCAAAGCGATGAAACTGAGACAAGAAATTTTGCCATTTAAACAAGGGGAGTCTGAGACACTATTTGAGGCCTATGAAAGATTCAAGGATCTCCTTAGAAGAAGTCCTCATCATGGTTTTGCTTCGTGGATGTGGGTACAAATCATTTATAATGGGCTGAACTAGTCAACCCAAAAACTCATTGATACCACTGCGGGTGGATCACTCAATAACAAGTATCCAGATGAAGCTGAGTAGTTATTTGAGTCTATGGAAAGTAATGAATCTCATTGGGCTTCAAGAGGAACACCACAAAAAGGAGCGAAAATTTATGAAGTTAGTGCCAATGATGCTCTCGCAGCGAAAGTTGACATGTCGACCCGGAGACTTGACTTACTCATGGTTAGCATTTCGAAGTCAGAATCTATGATGAGTTGCCCAATGTCCTATTGCTAGCTTCTCTATTGCACTAATTGAGAATGTTAATTATATTAGGGGACAAAGAACTCAAGAAAATCCACACAGCACAACTTATAATCCAGGGTGGAAATACCACCCAAATGTTTCATGGAATCAAGGGCAACAACAAATAGTTGCACTCCCTCAGGGATCCCAAGTGCAACAACCACTGCAAGAGAAGAGATTCACTACTGAAGATCTGCTTAACAAGTTTGTGATTAACACAGAATCAAGATTCAGCAGCATAACTAGCAGTATGGATGCACAATTTGGTAAAGTAAATACTCAACTTGCTCAGTATACCGGTGATAAGTGCTCGTGTTATAATAATGCAAAGTGTTATTGTCTTACATTGAGCATTACTTTTATCAGATTTTATCATTAATTTGTGTGCATTTGTGTGCTTTTGTGCATTGCAGGGTTATGGAGCCAATTTGGAGAAAAAGAGCAAAGTTAGGTCATGTTCGTTGTTGTTGGGGAGTTCTCAGACCAAGCAAGGAACATGGCACAAGTCTAGACTTGTGGGTATGTGCTAACCTCCTTTGGAGGGGCACAAAGGCAGTCACATTCACAATAAGTCTAACTCGTGTAGCATTGGAGAACTTCACCAATGAGGAGAATTGAAGCAATCGACATGATCTACCATTGATTGTGTGCCCAATTCAACAGCCTTGATAAAGAACGATGAAATCAGGAGCATTTAACGCACGAGCACTATAGCAGTATTGAAGAAAATCGTTGCAGCAGTTACTGTAGCAGTTTGTTGTTCACTACACGCCAGAAAATCGAATCCAGAAAATCTACACGAGCATATGGAAATTCCACACAGCCGTGTGAATACACGATTTACAGCAGCGACTTAACACTATTTAAACGACCTTTTGGGACTTTTTCACGATATTTTCACCTATCTTCTGGAGGGTCGCGGCTAGGGTTTAGAGAGGACCTTGTGGAGGATTGGAGCGAGATCTTGGCATCGAGATCAAAGCCCGTCGGAATATAGCTATTAGGGGAAGCTTTCGTCAGCATCGATCCAGCGAGGTGTGCCCTAGGCTTGATGAGGAGCTTGGTGGAGAGGACGGAGCGACCTCACAAGACCACGGCCACGCATCGCAAGGGGATTTCATCTATGTTTTCAATTCTTGTTTATTCTACATTAATGGATTTGTATAGCTTCATGGAGAGCTAAACCCCATGTGGATATTTGAACTTGTAAACAATAGGATGACATTGTTTCTATGACTTTTATTATGCTTTGTTAATTTGATGCTTTTAATTGAGTTCCAATGTTGATTGCTTATTTCATTGATTTTACCTTAGCCGTGGCACTAGAGTTGAGAATCAACTAGGTTATCCTTTGGAGGTGTGACAACTCCTATAGGGTTGACTACTTGAGATTAAAGAGGGCCGAGAGGGTGAGTCGTGAGGTAGCGAAACGTCCCTTTTCCCCTCCGGTGAGATTTTCCCTACCTCCGTGTTCCAAGAGTTCTTAGCGGTCGAAATAGAGCGAAGTGCTAGGAGATGACACACACTCTGGCATATTGACCCTGATGGCACAAGTACTCTAGGAGAATGTGTCCCAAGTGCACCGACTCACTCTGTACCATGGAGTGTAAGTATAGTAACTCCTGACGGCTCAACAGTCAGGTACTATCCCACCAGCCGCTCATGGATCGGCTCAATACGGTATGTACATCTCTGTAACCCGGGAGGGACAGGCATGTAGCCTTCGAGACCCCCTGGCTCGTACTGCCCCTGGCCACATAATGATCGATACGCTCTCTAGGGAGTAAGAATGAATGGGTAATACATAGGAAGTCGCTCGTACTCCTCTATACCCGTATACATTGTGTCATGTAGCCCTAATCGGATCGAAAACTATGTGATACTCATACTGTGGTGTTGTCCGAGGGCTCTGAACTGAATAGTATCAACGGAACCTAACAGGGGGCCGAATGTGCACGGGTTGTCGAAGTAATAAAATACCCTGGTGAGTGGGTAGTCGTATCCATAGGGAATAGGGATTTAAGATATAAAGACTCATTATGTAGCTAACGCGGTGTGTGAAAAGAAATCAATAAGTGAGCACAAACGTAACCAATAAAAGCAAGAATTGAAATAGAAGTGTGGAAGGTGAGAGAGTGCAAGTAAGAGTAAAAGAGTAGGACAAGCAATGGGAAAAGATGAGTATTCGGATAAGCTACCCCTAGGACTTATGCTTCTAGTGCAAGACAATACTATTATACCTTCCTATTGATGTTAATTGAGTCGTAGAAATCCTTAAACACACGGTCCCAAACCTAAGGTCAACCGTGACTAACCCCAACACTATGTTCCGGTCATTAGGTTTCACTACGACCCTTGACTCTCGTTGACCTGTCAACTAAGCCCTAGGGGAGTCTATCTACCTAAGCTTCACACTGTGTGGAATTGCTTTAAGTTCTAGGTACTCCTAGTGATTAACCCTCTTCCTATGTATAGTCCTAACCCTTTGGTCCAGGTGGAAGAACCCTAGTGTAAATTAAGTCCTAGCACTAAGATTCACTTCAACCTTTCACTTAGTTGCTCGCACAACCAAGGCCTAGGTGAGTTTATCTCCTAGCACTATACTCTATTTCGAACGGGAAAAGGGACGTTCCGCTACCTCACGACTCACCCTCTCAACCCTCTTCAATCCTAAGTAGTCTAACCTACAGGAGTTGTCACACCTTCAAAGGATAACATAGATTGCTCTCAACCCTAGTGTCACGGCTAAGGGAAAACAATAATCAAGAAGAAATTAAGATTGAAACTAAATTTTTTTCATTAATAATGGAAAAGCATAATAGCAAACTCAAAGAAACATAATAATCCTCGGGTTTACAAGTCCGAATACCCACAAGGGGTTTAGCTCCTCATGGAGCTATACAAATCCATCAAAATAATAATGAGAACACAAATTGAATGCATAGATGAAAACCGCCTTGTGTGTGATGTGGCCATGGTCTTGTGCCACCGTCGGATATTGATGTCGACGCTGATGACGCGCTTCAAACCTCCACCAAGTCCTCTCCAAACCCTAGCCGCGCCTCCTCGGAAGTTAGGGAAAAGAAGAGCCGAAAAGATTTTCCAAACAGTCTCCAAAACGGGCTTTTATAATGTTGAGTCGCGGCTTAAATTTGGCTGAAATTGGGATTTCACATGGCCGTGTGAAATTTCCACACGCCCGTGTGAACTCTCTGGTTTTCTGAATTTCGGCCGAAAATGAACAGTAGCTTGCTACAATGCTCGCCAAAACGCTCCCGAATTCGTCGTTCTTCATCGACGCCGTTGAATTGGGCACACAATCAATGGTAAATCATGTCGATTGCTTCATATCTCCTAATTGGTGAAGTTCTCATTGTTAGCACGAACTAGACTTATTGTGAACATGACTGCCTTTGTGCCACTCCAAAGGAGGTTGGCACACACTCACAAGTCTATGCTCATGTCGTATTCCTTGCTTAGTCCGAAAATCTCCCCAACAACGGCGAACACTATCTAACTTCGTTCCTTTTCTCCAATTTATCTTCACAATCCTACAATGCACAAAAGTAAACAAATACACACTTTTTAGTGATAAAATCTGATTAAATCAATGCTCATTGCAAGATAATAACACTTCACATTACTATAACACGAGCACTTATCAAATCCCGCCACACTTAAGCTTTTGCTTGCCCTCAAGCAAAATAGAACGTGAAAGTACTTGGGAAGAACAATTGAAAATGCTTGGACTTAGGCTCACCAAAACTATGCAAAAGAAGCATTCTACAAGTAAGGGGGAATCAAAACATTGCATAAGGTTATCAATGCTCTAGCTAAAAACTCGAATAAAAAAGGATAACAACTCAAAAATGTGTTAGTGTGTGCGAATTCACTCAAGAGAACCAATGAGTACTCCTCAAACTCTTGTTACAAGGACTTATTTATATACACCAAGTAAGGAAGTAGTAGCTTCACTCAACCTCTAAGGTAGCCCTTTCCTAGGCGGCCGCCAAAGGTGGCTTTCACACTTTCGAGGAGGTAGCTCTTTCTACCGGGGTAGTAGCTTCCACGCTTCCCATGAGATAGCTCTTTCTCTCATTAGGGCATAACTTGTATCCGACTTACGAGAGTAGCTACATACTTCATAGGAGGTAGCTCTTTCCACCCCAAATGCACAAATAAAAGCTAGAATAATATTCACAAGCTCACAAGGTTTTTTTTTTTTTAGCTACATAAAACTTCATAACTTACTAGAGTAGTACTAAACTAGTCTTTAAAACTTCGAGTTCGAGTTTCCAAAAGATTTCAAGAGTGAGTAGTGCAAAAAGAGATAATCGAGCAAAAATTCCCTAAAAACTCAAGTGAAACTAAAGCATGATAGGATACAATGTTAAGAATTCTCCTAAACTCTAAGAATACAACCGTTGCAGCTACGGTGAACCTCCATAGCCTACATGAGCAAAAGCAATTGAGCGCACAAGTAAAGGTGTGTGCAAAGTGAACTCCCCCCACACTTAAGTTGTACATTGTCCCCATTGTACGCATGCAAGCACAATAAAAGTGAAGAATTATAAAACAATTAGTGTTGAAGTAGGCAATTAAAACATTACTCCCCTGAACTCCAAGTGTTGTGTTTGATGGAGCTAGGTGTATTGAGAGTTGAGTCTCAATGCGTTGTGAAGCACACACGGTCCCATGACCGTGCTTATGACTGTTCCTCAAATTCCTTACATCCAAGACCATCTGCGCACACACACACACAAGGGTTCAGTAAAGCTCAAGAAAAACCAAAATAAAACTCGAGTATATAAAGATATGAAAATGAACTACAACTCGAGACAAAAGAAAAGCAAAATAAAGATAAACTCATAAGGAATATCCTTTCTGAGTACTACAAGTCTAAAATATAAAAGAAAATACAACTGAAAATCAAAATAAAATAAAACTACGACGCCTCAGCGTCAGTGTCCTGTGGAGTAGCCTCTCGTGCTACTGTAGGCTCTACTGGTGTGGGTGGATCGGTTGTTAATGGAGCTGGTGAAGGTGGTGGAGTAGGGGCCCGAGGTTGGACCACAAATGGTGATGACAAGGCCTGCTCAAGTAAACAATGAATCGTGTCAAGCCGTGCCATCGTTTCTGCGTGCTGTGTGGTCTGGGTGGCTCTCAACTCGGCCACCTCTGTCTGTAGTACACCTAAAGCACTCTCGAGGTGCTCAAATTTGTCCTGGCCTAGAGAGGGAGAAAAAATACGCACTGGAGGTGGCTCCGGTGCTGTGGGTGGTGCCTCTGCCTCTGCCTGTCCTGGGGATGGCTCTAATGCTGCCTGTGACCCCTCAGCCTGCTCGGGCCCTGAGTGGGGGATAATCAGGGTGTAGACTCCTTGTCCTGATCTACGGATCATCCCCATCTGTCTCAATGTCTCCATACTGAGGGGGGCTGGTACACTGGTCTTCTCCACCCCTCTGATAGCATCTAGTAGTCCCATCCCTATGAGCAACCTGGTAATGTAGGGACCTGAGAAAATCACTCCGACCCGGGGATACTGGCTCTGGTGGCGCAGGTACTCAGCTACTAGATGTCCTAGGTGGAGTGGTACTCCATGCACCATGGAGTATAGATATAGTAGCTCCTGTCGGCTCGGGACTCCAGTGTTATCCCCTCTTTTACTGATGAACCTACTCAAAATTGCATGTAGGTATCTGTAGGCAGGTCTGGAAAAACAAGATGCCTTGGAGACACCCGGCTTGTACTGCCCCTCCCCGCACAATGCCCTATAGGCCATCTACGGTGTTAATGCTCCAGGGTAGTCTGTGGCCAAGCCCTCGTACTCCTCAATCATGGTGTAAGGCTCATCGTATAAACCTAACCGGACTGAAAAATAGGCTCACACTCATGTTATAGCTCTGACCTAGTGCCCGAAAATGTATAGTGTTGCCGTCTGTGAAGCTGGTATACCCTCTATCGAACTCGAAAGAAGCCAATACCTCTAGTGTCAGTGTGCGGATCACTGGCTCTCTGATCCACAGTAAACGGGCCCAGCCCCCTATTGTCACTAACCCCTCAACCTCGCTGGCTAGCTCGTCTCCTGACTGTATCCCTCGAAGTGTGCTGATATCCAGGATCCTAGACTGTCCAAAACGGAGCTGTGACAATCGCTTGAACCGCTCCAGATGCTCTGGCAATGGGAAATCCACCTCTTCGGGGAGGCGGGGTAGGCTCACATGGCCGCTTCGCTGCCGATTTCCTAGACCAAGAAGCCATTTCTAGAAAGTTGCAAAAAAAAACAGTTAAAAACAGTTCAAGAACACAATCTACAAAAATCGACACGACAGTGTGGAAATTCCACACGCCCATGTGGAACTTCTAGCGGGCAGAGCCCCACGGCCGTGGGGCTAAAATTCAAAATTTACATCAAATTTCATTCTAAATGTGTTATAAACATGTTCGCATATATGTTAAGCATTCAAAACAAGCAAAATAATCAAAAAGAATGAATTGAATCAAGATTTGGTAACGAAAAGAGGGGAGAGAGCTTACCGACGGTGTGGAGTGAGAAATCTAAGAAATCGGCCGAAAAACTCAATGAAACCTCAGCAAATCACCAAGAGAATGTCGGGAGAGAGAGAGAGAGAGAGAGTCGGAGAGAAGTTTGGAGTGAAAACAATCGAGGCACAAGTGAAATCCAAAAGAAAATGAGCGGCTTTTGAAATTCTGGGAATCCACACGGCCGTGTGGAATTTTCCCACGGCCGTGTGCTTCTGAAATTAGGGTTCACAAGGGCTCACACACGCCCCTGTGTGCACTCTGGTCACTCTCTAAACTACCCCACACGGCCGTGTGAGACTTCCACACGGCCGTGTTCCTTCACAGGGGACTCCACAGGGACTGGTACACGCTCCTGTGGATTCACGGGAAACACAGAAGATCTTTGGAAATTTCACACCGCCGTGTGCCCAACTTGGCCAAGAACACAAGGCCAGCCACAGGGTCACCCACACGCCCCTGTGACTTCTCTGGCTCGTCCCGAGAATTGTCTAAGTGTTCCACACTGCCGTGTGAACCCGCCACACGGCCGTGTGCCTTTCACAAGTTCTCCCACAGGGGTAGCCGCACGCCCCTGTGTATTCTCGGGAAAAAGAGGGGATTTCTGCTGAGTTTCATACGGCCGTGTGGAATTCCCACATGGCCGTGTACCTTAACACAGGGTTACTCACAGGGGCATTCACATGCCCCTGTGGACTCTCTGAACCGAGAGCTTAAGTTCTGTAGTTTTTCACACGGCCGTGTGCCCCTTCTGAGATTTTTCACAGGGGCAAGGTCACGCCCTTGTACCTTCTCTGGTTGAGCCATAGATGGTAACACACGCCCGTGTGTTAGCTACACACGGCCATGTGTTTTCTCTGGTTAACTTAGAAAAATTCTCAGACATACAGAAAAACTCAGAAACATCAACACAATGGGTAGAGCCTGTGAATACTATAAAAACACGACCAGGTATCATTGAAAACATGCTCAACCGACTCAAACTTCGTCAATTATCGTTTAGGCACATGAAAATATCACGATCCACAAAAATATCGCAGCACATGCATTGAAAAGTTAAGACACCAAAACTCAGACTTTTATTCATGCTAACACTAAACTAGGTCCTAGAAAAGCTGTAAAACCTTGGGTTGCCTCCCAATAAGCGCTTGTTTAACGTCACTTAGCTTGACTTACCTGCTTTACCTTACGGCGGTTGAAGAAAGAATATCTCCTTGTCATTGCTACAAACCTCACCTCCAAAGTATGGCTTCAACCGATACCCATTCACCTTGAATGTTCCCTTCTCCGCATGAGTGATCTCAACTGCCCCGTGAGGTGATACTTGAGTGACTATGTATGGGCCAAACCATCTAGACTTCAGTTTTCCGGGGAAGAGTCGCAACCGAGAATTTAATAGTAGCACCTTGGTCACCTACTTTGAACTCTATGGGCAACTTGATATGCTTGTCATGCCACTTTCGAATCTTCTCTTTGTAAATTATAGCATTCTCATATGCTTTTGACACACCCCTTGCATGTGTCCCGCAAGTGCACGGGTTGTCGAAGTAATAAAATACCCTGGTGAGTGGATAGTCGTATCCACAGGGAATAGTGTTCAGGAACAAGTGTTATCGCTATTTAGCTATGGTGGCAATCGATGATGAGAAAAGTATATATGTATAGATGTAAAAGAAAATAAAAGAGTGCAAGAAGAATAATGAGGATAGGAGAGGTAATCGATATAACGATGGGGTACCCGGACAAAGCACCCCCTAGGACTAATACTTCTAGTGCAAAACTTATATTATGCTCTACAATTGATGCCTATTGAGTCGAGGATATCCTTAAACACACGGTCCCAAACCTAAGGTCAACCGTGACTAACCCCAACATTATGTCCCGGCATTAGGATTCACTACGACCCTTGACTCTCGTTGACCTATCAACTAAGCCCCAGGAGAGTCTATCTTCCTAAGCCTAACACTACATGGGATTGCTTTAGGCTCTAGGGATTCCTAGTGATAAAACCTGTTCCTATATGTAGTTCTAACTCTTTGGTCCAGGTGGAAGAACCCTAGTCTAGATTAAGCCCTAGTGCGTAGGATTCACTTCAACCCTTCACTCTGTTACTCGCGTAACTAAGCCCCAGGAGAGTTTATCTACCTAGCACTTCACTCTATCTCGGCCGCTAACTAACCAAGGAAACGGAGGTAGGGAGAAATAACATCGGAAGGGAAAGGGGATACATCGCTACCTCACAACTCTCCCTCTCAACCCTCTTTAATCTTAAGTAGTCCAACCCTATAGGAGTTGTCACACCTCCAAAGGGTAACCTAAATTGCTCTCAACCCTAGTGTTACATATAAGGGAAAATCAATACAAGAATAAATCAAGATTGAAACTCAATTAAATTCATCAATAAAGAAAGCATAATAAAAGTCATAGAAACAATATCATCCTAGGGTTTACAAGTCCGAATACCCACTCGGGTTTAGCTATTCATGGAGCAATACAAAATCAATAAAGAGATTAAGAACATATGCATAAAAACCATAAAGAAAACCCCCTTGTAGATTGTATCGATGGTCTTGTGGAACCGCCTACTCTTCTCCACGAATCCCTTGTCAAGCCTAGGGCACACCTCGCCGAATCGATGCCAACGAAAGCTCCCCCAATAGCTTTCTTCCAAAGGATGTCGATGTCGATGCTACAGTATTTTTGCTGCAGTACACGGCCATGTGGAATTTCCACATGCCCGTGTGAACTCTCTGAAATTCTCATTTTCGGCAGAAAGTGAACAATAGCTTGCTACACTACAAAAGATGCAGTACTGCTACAATAACTCACCGAAATGCTCCCGAATTCATCGTTCTTCATCGAGGCCGTTGAATTGGGCACACAATCAACGTTAGATTATGTCAATTACTTCATTTATCTTCATTGGCAAAGTTCTACAATGCTACACGAGTTATAGACTTTTGTGAGTGTGACTGCCCTAGTGCCCCTCCAATGGAGGTTGGCACACACCCACAAGTCTAGACTCGTGCCTTGTTCCTTGCTTGGTCCGAGAACTCCTCAACAATGGTGAACATAACCTATTCTTGCTTCTTTTTCTCTAAATCTTCTCCACAACCCTTCAATGCACAAAAGAACACAAATACACACTAATTAGTGATTAAATCTGAGGAAAGTAATGCTCAATGTAAGATAATAATACTTTGTATTACTATAACACAAGCACTTATTAGCTTTCAATCTCCATTCATCGAGCTCATTGAGATGTAGTAATCATTATTCACCGGCTTTTCTCAAATCGAAGTTCTTTGCTTTGATTGCCCAATATGCTTTATGTTCAATTTCCACGGGCAGATGACATGACTTTTCGTAGACCAGATTGTATAGAGTGGTTCCTATTGGATTCTTATACACTGTGCAATGAGCCCAGAGTGTATCATCTAACCGCTCAGACTAATCACGCTTCCCTTGTTCCACCGACTTCGTCAAGATTCACTTGAGTTCTCGATTTGTGACTTCTACTTGACCACTAGTTTGCGGATGATATGGAGTGGCAAGGCGGTGTCGTACCCCATATCGCTTCAACACTTTTTCTAATTGGGCGTTGCAAAAATAAGACCCTCGATCACTAATGATGATTCGCGGAGTTCCAAACCGAGTAAACAACCTCTTCAAAAATTTTACCACAGTTCTAGCATCATTAGTCGGCAATGCTTGAGCTTCAACCCATTTGGAGACATAATCAACTGCCACTAATATGTACTGGTTCCCGTTGGACTTCGGAAATGGCCCCATGAAATCAATGCCCCAGACATCGAATACCTCACAGAATTGCATAAGGTTCTGAGGCATCTCATCCCGCCGAGATAAATTTCCTGCCCTCTGACAATTATCACATCAAAGAACAAACCGATGTGCGTCCTGGAAGAGAGTCGACCAATAGAATCCTGCAGCCAAAACCTTTTCTACAGTTTTACTTGATGCATAGTGTCCTCAAACAGGCCCTGAATAACAATGAGCAAAGATATCCCATCCTTCCTCTCTTGATACACATCTTCAAACTATATGATCTGCATAAATGCGAAAAAGGAACGGATCATCCCAAAAATAGTTCTTCAAGTCGCTAAAGAACTTCCTCTTTTGTTGGAACGTGAGCCCTTGTTTAAGGATTTTCCCTGACAAATAATTTACAACGTCTGCGAACCATGAAGTATTGCCTGATGATGCTGAGTTCTGGATTGAGTATAAGTGTTCCTCGGGAAAGGAATCATTAATCTCTTTGCTCGATGACTCTTGCCCAATACTGCCCTCTAAACGAGACAAATGATCTGCCACCACGTTTTCAGTCCCTTTCTTGTCCTTTATCTCCATATCAAACTTTTGCAAGAGTAGTATCCATCGAATTAATTATGGTTTTGCATCAGCCTTGTTCATGAGGTAACGGAGAGCTGAATGATCTGTGAACACAACGACCCTAGACAAGGTGAGATACGGCCTAAATTTGTCGAGGACAAACACGACTGCTAGCAATTCCTTTTCTATAGTGGTATAATCTTCTTGAGCACATGTGAGAGTCTCACTAGCATAATATATTGGTTGAAACTACTTGCCCTTTCTTTGCCCCAAAACTGCTCCAATTGCATAGTCACTTACATCGCACATAAGCTCGAAAGGTTCATTCGAATCAGGTGTAATCAAAATTGGAGCTTGAACTAGTTTCTCTTTTAACACATTAAAAGCTGTCGCACATTATTCCCCAAAATCAAATGGAGCATCTTCTTCAAGGAGCTTAGTCAACGGTTGAGTAATTTTCGAAAAGTCCTTAATGAACCGTCTATAGAAGCCTGCATGCCCCAGAAAACTCCGAATTCCCTTAACATTTGTTGGTGGAGGAAGTTTATCTATGACTTCGATTTTTGCCTTGTCCACCTCCAAACACATTTGAGAGATCTTGTGCCCGAGAACAATACCTTCCCGAACCATGAAGTGACACTTCTCCCAATTTAGCATAAGATTTGTCTCCTCAGATCTTATCAGCACTTTCTCCAAATTCTTCAAGCATTTGTCAAAGGAATCACCAAACACAAAGAAATCATCCATAAACACCTCCATTATATCTTAAATAAAGTCATCAAAGATAGCCGTCATACAACGATGGAATGTAGCAGGTGCGTTGCATCACCCGAACGGCATTCGTCTGTATGTAAAAGTCCCGTACGGACAAGTAAAGTGGTCTTCTCTTGATCTTCTGGAGCAATAGGAATCTGAAAATATCCCGACATCCCATCTAAGAAACAGTAAAACTGATGTCCTGCCAAGCGCTCCAACATTTGATCAATAAAAGGTCGTGGGAAGTGATCCTTCCAGGTTGCATCACTCAGTCTTCTGTAATCAATGCACACCCTCCATCCTGTGACCGTTCTAGTTGGGATGAATTCATTTCTTTCATTCTTGATCACTGTCATCCTGCCTTTCTTCGAAACCACTTGCGTTGGGCTCACCCAAGCACTATCAGAAATAAGATAAATGATCCCGGCATCCAGTAGTTTCACCACCTCTGCTTTTACAACTTCCTTCATGTTCGGGTTAGTCTCCTTTGAGGTTGGATCACCGACTTGAAGTTGTCCTCCATTAAAATTTTATGTGTACAAAATGAGGGGTTAATTCCCTTTAAGTCTGCAATTTTCCATGCAAGGGCAGACTTGTGCTTCTTTAACACATTCACCAACTTAGTCTTTTGTTCCCAGGAAAGATTTGATGCTATAATTACGGGTAACTTCTTTTCTTTTGCCAAAAATGCATACTCCAAGTGCTCTGGAAGTGTTTTCAACTCCAGATCAGGTGGCTCTTCAATGGATAGTCGAAGTTAGATTTCCTTTGAACTATCAATTTCTTCAAATTGATTCGCTTACTGTTCAATGACATCTGAAACCTTCTCCAATCCATGTTTATTGAGTCGATCTTGAGATCACACTGAAGTCCCTAACTCACAAGCCTCCTCTGTCAGATCTACAACTTCCACTGAAAAGACTTCTTGCTTGTGCTCCCAATAAGCTGATTCAAACTGAGCAAGGACCTTTTCTAGGTTCTCCTCTGTGTCTCCTCTTGAGAAAACTAGGGCTGATTTATCAAATTCATCCAATACACTGCCTAATTCATAATTCATGTTCTGCTCCATACCAAAAGGGTCAACAATAGTTCCCAACTCTACATAAGAATTACCCGCTGGTTGCTCAAACTCAGTATTATTACTAAATGATTGTACAGCGAATAACTGCATTTTCTGTTCCACAACCTTAACCAGCCCTGTAAGTGTATCAAAGGCTTCACTTGTGTCAAACATCCTTTCGGACGTTGAAATAAAAAAAACGGTGAAATTGACGGTAGATAAAAGAAGTGTGAAATAGAAAACGTAGTGAAATAGTTAAAATAGCGAAAAACAAATATCTGAAATACGCCTATTCCCCGGCAACGGTGCCAAAAACATTAACAAGGGCCCAGTAGATATAAAGACTCGCTATGTAGCTAATGCGGTGTGTGAAAAGAAATCAATGAGTGAGCACAAACGTAACCAATAAAAGCAAGAATTGAAATAGAAGTGTGGAAGGTGAGAGAGTGCAAGTAAGAGTAAAAGAGTAGGACAAGCAATGGGAAAAGATGAGTATCCAGACAAGCTACCCATAGGACTTATGCTTCTAGTGCAAGACAATACTATTATACCTTCCTACTGATGTTAATTGAGTTGTAGTCCGACCTCGGACCCTTACTCCACCACCGTCCGCAGCCCTATCAGCAGTAGATCTACCTACAGATCCACCACCAGCAGCAGCAGCACCAGAGGATCCACAGCAGGGCACCGACGCTAAAGCGTCGTATTTTTATTTTCATTTTTTCTGTTGCACTTTTATTTTCATATTCTGTTGGACTTGTAGTACCCAGAAAGGACTCTCCTTCTGGGTTTGCATTTATATTTCGTTTATTTTTATTTTTTTCTCGAGTTGTATTTCATTTTCGTATCTTTATATACTCGAGCTTTGTTTTGGTTTTTCTTGAGCTATACTGAACCCTTGCGTATGTGTCCAGATGGACTTGGATTTAAGAAATTTGAGGAATAGTCATAGGCACGGTCATGAAACCATGTGTGCTCCACAAAACCATTGAGACTCAACTCTCAATAAACCTAGCTCCATCAAACGTAACACTTGCAGTTCAAGGGAGTAATGTTTCAATTGCCTACTTCCACATTATTTGTTTTTCATTGTTTTCTTTTTTATTGTGCTTCCATGCGTACATTGGGGACAATATACATCTTAAGTGTGTGTGTGTGTGGGGGAGGGGGGGGGAGGGGGGATTCACATTGCACACACCTTTACTTGAGCATTCAATTGCTCATGCTCATGTAGCCTATGGCGGTTCACCTTAGTTGCAATGTTTGTATTCTTAGAGTTTAGGAGAATTTTTAACATTGTATCCTATCATGCTCTAGTTTCTACTTGAATTATTAGGGAATTTTTGCTCGATTATCTTATATTGTTCTTAGTTTTACTTTGGAAAATGCATATATAAACTTTGGAAAATGCATATAAAAAAATATGGAAAAGAGAAAAAGAAAAAAATATATGAGTTTGTGAATAGTTGCTTTGTTTTATGTATGCATTTGAGGTGGAAGAGCTACCACCCATGAAGTATGTAGCTACTCTCATAAGTCGGATACAAGTTATGCCCTAATGAGAGAAAGAGCTATCTCATGGGATGCGTGAAAGCTCCTACCCCGGTAGAAAGAGCTACCTCCTCGAAAGAGTGAAAGCCACCTTTGGCGGCCGCCTAGGAAAAGGCTACCTTCGAGGTTGTGTGAAGCTACTATTTCCTTTCTTGTTTTTCGTATATAAATAAGTCCTTGTTAACAAAAGTTTGAGGAGTACTCATTGGGTTGTCTTGAGTGAGTTCACACACACTTACACATTTTCGAGTTGATTGACCCTTTTTATTAATGTTTTTAGCTATAGCATTGGTAACCTTATGCAATGTTTTGATTTCCCCTTACTTGTAGAATGCTTCTTTTGCATACTTTTGGTGAACTTAAGGCCGAGCACTTTCAATTGTTCTTCCCAAGTACTTTCACATTTTAATTTTGCTTGAGCACAAGCAAAAGCTTAAGTGTGGGGGAGTTTGTTAAGTGCTTGTGTTATAGTAACGCGAAGCGTTATTATCTTACAATGAACATATCTTTTATCAGATTTTATCACTAAATAGTGTGCATTTGTGCATTTGTAGGTTTGTGGAGCTAATTTGGAGAAGAAGAACGAAGTTAGATCGTGTTCGCCATTGTTGGGAGGTTTTCGGACCAAGCAAGGAATAAGGCACGAGATTAGACTTGTGAGTGTGTGCCAACCTCCTCTGGAGGGGCACAAAGGCAGTCACATTCACAACAAGTCTAACTTTTGTAGCTTAGGAGAACTTCACCAAGAAGGAGACTTGAAGCAATCGACACGATCTACCATTGATTGTGTGCCCAATTCAATGGCCTCGATGAAGAACGACGGACTCGGGAGCGTTCGGTGAGTACTGTAGCAGCATTGTAGCTTATTACTGTAGCAAAACATTGTAGCAAGCTCTTGTTCGCTTTCGGCCAAATTCCAGGATTCCAGAGAATTCACACGGGCGTGTGGAATTAACACATGGCCATGTGAATCAATTTTTCAGCAAACAGAAACTTCACATGCCCGTGTGTTAATTCCACACGGGCGTGTGAAGTCCCGATAAGTCCAAAAATTAAAGCCGTACTCAGCATTATAAAAGCCCGATTTGGAGACTTTTGAGATATCTTTTGACCCATCTTTCTCCCCAACTTCTGGGAGAGTGCGGCTAGGGTTTCGAAGAGGACTTTGTGGAGGATTGAAGTGCGTCATCGGCATCGACATCGACATTCGACGGCCGCACAAGACCACGGCCACATCATACGCAAGGGGGTTTTCATCAATGCTTTTATTTTGTTCTTTCTTTCATATTTTGATGAACATGTATAGCTCCATGAGGAGCTAAACCCTTCGTTGGTATTCGCACTTATAAACCCTAGGATTATTATGTTTCTATGATATTGTTATTATGCTTTTCCATTATTGATGAATAAATTCGAGTTTCAATTTTAATTATCATGTACTATTGTTTTCTCTTAGCCGTGACACTAAGGATTGAGAACAATATAGGTTATCCTTTGGAGGTGTGACAACTCCTATAGGGTTAGACTACTTAAGATTGAAGAAGGTTGAGAGGGAGAGTTGTGAGGTAGCGATGTATCCCCTTTCCCTTCCGATGTGATTTCTCCCTACCTCCATTTCGTTGATTTATTAGCGGTCAAAATAGAGTGAAGTGCTAGGTAGATAAACTCCCCTGGGGCTTAGTTGCGCAAGTGACAGAGTGAAGGGTTGATGTGAATCGTACGCACTAGGGCTTAATTTAGACTAGGGTTCTTTCACATGGACCAAAGGGTTAGAACTATACATAGGAACAGGTTTTATCACTAGGAATCCCTAAAGCTTAAAGCAATCCCACGTAGTGTTAGGCTTAGGTAGAAATACTACTCTGGGGCTTAGTTGCGTGAGTGACAAAGCGAAGGGTTGACGTGAATCCTAATGCCGGGACATAGTGTTGGGGTTAGTCACGGTTGACCTTAGGTTTGGGACCTTGTGTTTAAAGATATCCTCGACTCAATTAACATCAATAGGAAAGTATAATAGCATAGTCTTGCACTAGAAGCATAAGTCCTAGAGGTAATTTGTCCTGATACCCTATTTCATTCATTGCTAGTCTTTCTCCTTCTACCTTTACTTACACTCTCTTGTCTCCCATCTCTCTATTTACTTTCTTGTCTTTTATTTTAATTGATTCCATAATTCTCTCATCAAACCGATTATCACTTTTCGTACACCGCATAACTAAATAGCGAATTCTTGTGTTCCAAATCCCTATTCCCTGTGGATTCGACTACCCACTCACCAGGGTAATTTTATTACTTCGACAAGCCTGTGCACTTGCGGGACACACGCAAGGGGTCGTGTCAAGTTTTTGGTGCCGTTGCCGGGTAATAGGCGTATTTTTAATACTTGTTTTTGCTACTTTAGTTATTCACTTCATTTTCTATTTCACACTTTCTTTATCTATCATTGTTCTTATTTTTCTTTTCTTTGTGTTGGCTTGAAGGTTATGACCCGCGGGAACCCTTCGATTCTTGTTGAAGGACGCACCGTAAAGGGAAAGAGTTTGTGGAAGAACAACCCATGCAAGCCAACATAGATTCAGACGGGTCAGAAGCAATGGCAGAACAAAACGATCAACAAAGGACGTTGTCCGACTTTGCTAGACCTGTGGTAATGGGGACCCAATCAAGCATTGTGAGGCCCCCAATCACCGCGAACAACTTTGACTTGAAGCCGTTATTCATTCAAATGTTGCAACAGTCCGCACAGTTTAATGGGTTGGCCGATAAAGATCCTAACAACCATCTTGAGAACTTTCTTGAAGTGTGCGACATGTTGAACATCAATGGAGTAACGGACGACGCAATTAGATTGAGAGCATTCCCATTTTCATTGAAGGAAAAAGTAAGACATTGGCTACATTCATTACCGAGAGCATCCATTACTACATGAGAGGAGATGGCCGAGGCGTTCTTGGCTAGGTACTTCCCTCCGGAAAAATCAACGAGGCTCCGGAATGAGATCTCATCCTTCATGCAAATGGAATTGGAGTCTCTATTCGAGACATGGGATAGGTTCAAGGAGCTCCTTAGTAAGTGCCCGCAACATGGATTCCCCGAGTGGATGATCATTCATACTTTCTACAACAGGTTGAATCCAAGTATTAAGCAACTTCTAGATGCGGCGGCAGGAGGAACCCTAGGAAGCAAGACTCCCGATGAAGCCCGGCACCTTATTGAAGAGATGGCTATGAATAGCTATCAATAGAACACAAGGGACCGAAAAATGGTGGCCGGAATTCATGAGGTTGATGCAGTTACATCTTTGGCGGCACAAGTGGAATCATTGAGTAAGAAGTTGGATGTTCTAACTTCACCAAGAGTTGCGGCCATTACTACTTGTAATGAAAGTGGGGGAGGTCACGCTTTGAATGACTGTCCGATTGCTATTGGAGGCACTAGTATGGTAGAACAGGCTGATTTTGTGGGCACTACATACAGAGGACAAGGCCAAGGCAACCCGTATAGTGGTACTTACAACCCTGGGGTGCAAGAACCACCCAAATTTCTCATGGAGCAATCAAGGGCAGTCACAACAGAGGAACAACACACCACCGGGATTTCAAGGCTAACAAGCACCGAATTTAGAAGGCCGAGTGACCGGGCTAGAAAGAAAGATGACCGATCTTGAGAAAGCCCTCACGAGGTTTATTGTTTCATCGGATGCTAGGTTACAATCGGTGGAAGCTACACTTCGCAATCACACTGCTTCCCTACACAACTTGGAGAATCAAGTGGGGCAAATTGCTAAGACATTGGCGAAAAGACCTCAAGGTAGTTTTCCTAGTAATACGGAGACCAATCCGAGGGAGCAATTGAAGGCAATCACCTTGAGGAGTGGAAAAGAGGTCTAGAGAAATCTCCCTCTAGAGAAGACACAATAGACACTGAGGTCATGGAGATAGAGGAAGGGACGACAAAGGAGAAAGAGGTGGCATCCCCACCCTACAAGCCAAGGATCCCCTATCCTTCACGATTGAAGAATGACCAAGAGAACAAACAATACAAGAAATTCTTGGGAATTTACAAGCAGTTGCACATAAACATACCATTCGCGGAAGCATTGGCCCAAATGCCCAATTACGCGAAGTTCTTGAAGGACCTCTTGACCAACAAGAGGAAATTGGAGGAGAGTGCATCTGTGGTCCTTGATGCCAATTGCTCGGCCGTATTACAAAAGAACATGCCGAGCAAGAGAAAAGATCCCTGGGAGTTTCATAATACCATGCAACATTGGCAACTTGGGTGAAGAGATGGCATTGGCCGACTCGGGGGCAAGCATCAATGTCATACCCTACACGTTCTTCCAAAAGCTAGGCTTGGGCTAGCCTAGACCCACTGGGATGACACTTCAACTCGCGGACCGATCGGTGAGGCATCCAGGGGAATTGTGGAAGACGTTTTGGTGAAAGTCAACAAATACATATTTCCTGTTGACTTCGTGGTGTTAGATGTCGATGAGGATGTCGAGGTTCCATTGATCCTTGGAAGACCGTTTTTGCGCACTTCTAAGGCTTTGATTGACATGGACGGCGGGGAGCTCACATTGCGAGTGGGAGAAGACAAGCTTACATACCGCCTCGCCGAAGCCATGAGACACTATCTCGACTTTGATGATACGTTATATTTTCTTCACACCACCGATGAACTAATTGATGATTATGTGCACTAAATGTTAAACCCAGATCCATATGAAGGATGGCCGGACCAAGACATGGAGATTGAAGAAGAAGTACTTTCCCTTGGTCTAGTCGAGAACGACTTCAAGCTAGAAACGGAGCATATGAAGAAATGCTTCGGAGGATGAAGAGGTCGAAAAGACGCCACAAGAAGAACCCCAACAAAAAGGGGGATGAGCATTCAAGGAGTAAGGGTGTTTCACCCTTTTGTGGTAACAAATTCGACAACTCCCCCTCTACTCTACAAAGATTATGTAATGCATGCTTTTAGGTTGTAGGGAAGAGGGCCACCTCCATTCATGAACCTCCGTAAGGTAAGACAGGTATATTAAGCTAAGTGACGTTAAACAAGCACTTCTTGGGAGGCAACCCAAGGGTTTATAGCTTTTCTAGGATCTAGTTTAGTTTTAGCATGAATAAAAGTCTTAGTTTGGTGTCCTAATATTTTTTAGTGCATATGCATGCTACTTTTCTGTGGATTGTTGATATTTTCGTGTGCCTAAACGATAATTGATGAAGTCTGAGTTAGTTGAGCATGTTTTCCAAAGTATCTGGTCGTGTTTTAATGGTTTTCATAGGCTCTACATATAGTATATATATTTCTGAATTTTTTCTGTGAGTCTGTGAATTTTTCTAAGAAAACCAGAGAAAACACACGGCCGTGTCTTAATTCCACACGGCCGTGTGTTAGTAATTAGGGCTCAACCAGAGAGGGCACAGGGGCGTGACCTTGCCCCTGTGAAGGACCTCAGAAGGGGCACACGGGTGTGTGGAATTTCCACACGACCGTGTGAAATCCTGCAGAACTAAGCTCTCATTCCAGAGAATCCACAGGGGCGTGTGAGTGCCCCTGTGAGAAACCTTGTGTTAAGGCACACGGGCGTGTGGAATTTCCACACGGCCGTGTGAAACTCTGCAGAAACCCCACTTTTTCCCGAGAATCCACAGGGGCATGTGGCTGCCCCTGTGGGAGGGCTTGTGAAAGGCACACAGCCGTGTGGAATTTCCACACGACCCTGTGGAACAATTAAACAATTCTCGGGACAAACCAGAGAAGTCACAGGGGCGTCTGACGTGCCCCTGTGACCAACCTGGTGTTCTTAGCTAGGATGGGCACACGGCCGTGTAGGATACCCACACGGCCGTGTGATAATTTCCAGAGACCTTCTGAGTTTTCCCGTGAATCCACAGGGGCGTGTACCAGCCCCTGTGGAGTCTCTTGTGAAGGCACACGGCCGTGTGGATGTCTTACACGACAGTGTGGGGTAGTTCAGAGAGTGACCAGAGTACTCACTGGGGCGTGGGTTGTGAACCCTAATTTCAGAGGCACACGGCCGTGTGACATTACCACACGGCCATGTGAATTCCCAGAACTTCAAAAGCCGGGCGTTTTCTTATAGATTTCACTCGTGCCTCTTCATCTAATCACCTAAAAACTCTCTTCAAATCTCTCTACTAGTTTCCCGACCTTCTCATAGTGTTTTTGTGGAATTTAGACAAATTTTCCGGCCGATTTCTAATGCTTCTTCTTCCACTCCGGCGGTAAGAACTTCAAGCCCTTTTTCTTCATCAAAACTTGATTCGATTCATTCTTTTCAATTATTTCGCTTATTTCGAGTGATTATAATGCATATAAACATATTTACAATGAGATTAGAGGGAATTGTGATGTAAATTTGAAATTTTAAGACCCACGGCCGGGAGGCTCTGTCCGCCAGAAGCTCCACACGGGCGTGTGGAATTAACACACGGCCGTGTGGATTTCTGCAGATTTTGTTTTTGAACTGCTTATTAACCGTTTTCTTTTGTAACTTTACAGAGATGACTTCCAGGTCTAAGAAGTCGGTAAGGAAGCGACCACGGGAGCCCACCCCTTCATAAAAATTTATATGACATATACTTTGACAATGAGTGCTAGTTGAACAGTATGAAATAGTGGCAGCATATGACATAAATGCATCAATGGGATTGGTGTATTCGAACATGACTCGCAACAAACTACTCACATGGGTTTTACTCTTTGACAGTCAATGATTAGGATTGTTGGTTATGATCATATGAGTGGACCTTAGACTAGAGATATCATGATCACAATATATTTGTGACGACTAGTCTGTTACTAGAGTCGTTAGGCTCAGTTTACCTTTTGGTTGGCTAACCTCGAAGTGCGACTATGTCTGGTAAGTAGCAGTTATGAGTGATCATGAAGAAGGAATTTGTTTTCTTGGAAATAAACGAGTTAGTATCCTATGAAATTATAAGTATGTAAGATTAGAAGACCTTGGCCAAGGCAGTCAAACTAATGGTGTGGGACACAAAGGGTAGTTTTGTAATCTCACCCTACTATAGTTATTTGCATATGATCGAGTTTAGTGAGTTTGACAATTACCATGGCTTTCACTCGGTTGGGATATAAGAACGAAAGGTTTATACATATATGGTAATCATAATAAAAAAGGTTCATAATGATCTACTCATTCGTGTAGGATTGGGTTACGACGTGGGGCCACGGGACTGGCTAGGTGTCACCCATGCCCTTTGGTATCCTCCCATTTTCAATCGGAACGAACCTACGGAGTCACGCTTAAAGGGATAAAGAATCAATCTCGTTTTGAGTGTAGGGATAAAATTGTCAAGTTATAATTTTATTTCATGAGATAAGTGAAATTATAAATTGGTCTAGGGTTTTTGTCTTAAGTTTAAATTTTGATTTAAATTAGATGGAGTCGAATAGATAATCAAAATTATAAGGACTCAAAGACAAAAATAGTTTTCGTTACATTAACACTCATATTCCTAATAGAACTTCTATGATAATGTTTATCATATTATGAAGGTTCATATTTTGAATAGGACTTCATAATTAAATAATGTTTATCTTATTATGAAGGTTCATATTTCGAAAAGGACTTCATAATTAAATAATGTTTATCATATTATGAAAGTTCATATTTCAAATATGACTCATAATTGAATAATATTTATCATGTTTTATGAAGTCTCTATAAATATGAATCCTCTCTAACCCTAGAACAAATCAATTAATTCTCTAGTGAAAAAAAATCCCCAAGCTTTCTCTCTTCCTTTCTAACTCTAGCCGCTATTTAGAGAAGAAGAGGAGATTGTTTTTTAATTCCGGCGTGTGATCTAGAGGGGTGGGACTTTTCTTTCAGCGCAAGGAGACCTACGACAATCCGAGAGACAAATTTAGCACATCAAAGAAAGGTTTTCAAATATTTAGAGGTAATTTTCTAGGCCTTTTAATTAAATTATGGTGTTCATTAAAACAATTAGAACATATCACAAATTTATTATTGTTCCGCATGCCTTTAATGATGTTATTTGATTTTTTTCGATATTGCCTAACATAAAACATCATTTCACACTCACCATGGCCACTTTCTATGGTTAGTCATGCCATTTGGGCTATCTAATGGCCCCGCAACATTTCAAGCTCTTATGAATCAAGTTTTCCATTGTGCATTGAGAAAATTTGTGTTGGTGTTCTTTGTTGACATCTTGGTGTACAGTAAGGATTAGGATTCTCATTTGTTACGTTTGGAACAAGTTTTAGATACTTTGTTGAAACATCAATTATATGCCAAATTTTCCAAATGTCAATTTGGAATACAAAAAGTGGTATATTTAGGCCATGTGGTGTCTGTTCATGGGGTGGAAATGGATGGAGCTAAAATGCAGGCTATAGTTCAGTGGCCAATTCCAACTGCTTTGAAGCAATTGAGAGGCTTTCTGGGGTTAACGGGATATTATCAAAGGTTCATACAACATTATGCTCAGTTGGCAAGACCTTTGACTAATCTTCTCAATAAAGACAACTTCTACTAGAATTATGAAACTGAGAAGTTTTTCAAGGCTTTATAATTGGCTATCATGTCAGCACCTACCCTACCAAATTTTTCTAAGCCATTCACCATTGAAATAGATGCTTCTGGGGTAGGAGTTGGGGCTATATTGAGTCAAAACAAACATCCCATTGCCTTTTTTAAAAAAAATTGTCACCAGCCATGCAGAAACAACCAGCATATATACTGATCAGCAGGAATTAACAATTAACAATTAAGATTGATTAGCAGGCTTTGCGGCATTTGTGCAATCAAACAATTCAGACCCCTGAGCAACAGAAATGGCTCCCTAAGTTGTTATATTCATTTTGCCTACCAGTCGTACAAAGATTATAAGAATAAATTAAGAACATCAAAATATCCTCAATAAATAATTAAATTAATTATACTATTTTAATTTAGAAATATAAATTAGTTGGAGGGAAATTGTTTTTATATGCAAACAGATGTATCATATTTTATTTCTGAAAATTTAATTTAAAGACAAATATAAACATTGTCTGAAATTGTATGTTTTTAAGAGCACATTGAATTGTGGTGACACATACTTTGATTCTACAGTAGCAGCAACTTAAACCCTTGTCATCAAATTATGAGACAAGTCTTTCTAAATCCTAAATTCAATTATTTTCCCCCTGTTTTTTTTTTTTTTTTTTCTAACTTTTTCAATACTAGCCAAAGTGAACTGAAGGTCACAATTTTATTATTATCATTATGCAAAAATCAATTTTTGGTATCCCTTTCATAAGCGCATTCAAGAAAAAAGAACTTCATTGCACAAAACAAACACAAATCTATTTCCTCTTCTCATTGCTCATGTGTAGAATTTCTCTTATAAACTTCAAATAATTACAATAAAAATATCAGCTTCTAAATTACCATGAACCACACAAACAAAATTCACCTTCGGCTTGGTTTTACGGTTTTCAATTCTTCCACCATCAATGCATAAACCATCATACAAAGGGTATGCAAGATTCAAGATCTTCAATTAGAGCAATTGTATACATAAACTTTATGGTCATTACAATAAATGGATATTTCAAGAACATATTTTTTTAGACAAATAGTTATTAATCAACGGCTTTTGGGTCAATTGGCACCGGGTCTCTTATGTAGGGTGTTCGTCTTCTATGTCAAGCGTGGCTCCCCGAGTTCGATCCCCAGCTTGCACAAGGTGAGTGCACGGTTTAGTGGTGAGTGTGGCTCTCCCATGTGTACGTCCTTGACTACCCTTAGATGGGGGGCGCTTGTCATCTACTTTGTCAAAAAAAAAAAACAAATAGTTATTAAATTTAATAAAATATTATTTTTTGCATGAATTTTAATGCAAGTTTTACTTTCGATAAAATTTCATATCGATTTTAATTCATTTTTTCAAATAAAAAACCTTTATTAATCTTTCTTTTCCAATTTAACTTAAATGTGTTTTATATTAAAAACAAAAAACCCCCAACAAGTATGAGGTCGTTTACTTTTGATAGACTATGTGCGTTATATTTTAAAAATGAAAAATATTTAATTATATTTATAGTAATATAAATTGAAACTAATAAGATATATTTGAAAAGATATAGTCCTAGCAGTACATAAAGGATCTAGTAACTCGTTGGCATTTTTTTTAAATGTTACCCCGAAATTTGAATAGTAATTTTCTTTTTCAAATTTACATATAGTAAGATTATTTCGATTATAAAGAGTTTTATTTTTTTAATTTATAGAATAAAAATTTAATGACTAATTTTATAAATATTAGATTGCATGTCCATATTTATCAATAATAATAATAATAATAATAATAATAAATAAATAAATAAATAAATAAATAAATAAAATTGAATTACATGCATTATACATAATTTCATATCCAAATTCGCTCTAGACATGTAAAAGCAATCCTCTGCATCCCTCAGCCATTCCCTCAAAATTTAAAATCCCAAAAATCCTGCGACAATAATTGGCGGAAAAAACATTCAATCACAAATTAAAAATGTAAAATTATGGAACAGAAAGAAAAATATTACAATAATATAAGCCAGTTAGTTTTAGTTTGTAGATCTAATTAAAGGATAAATATGAAATAAATACGTAAAAGAAGAAATTTGTTTAGCCAGAAGGTAATCCAAAATCAAAATTTTATAATGTATGCATAGTATTTTCTAACTTTACGAGTAAAGTACATGAGTTTATGTATTTATTGATAAAATGCGATAATAACATATATAGTCTGGGGTGTGCACAGAGGAGACGAAAAAAACCTCCTAGATACCCTTAGTTGGTCGATGCAGAAATTGGATTACAAGCAGGTACTCACAATAAGGGACTTTTGATACCATTACGTTCAAGTGTTTTAAACTTGGATAATGAGTATTTCACAATAAATAATTTTCGTAATGTGACCAATATCATTGGACCAAAAGCTCTTTGGCTTTTATCATTTATTTGTTTAAACAAATTATTTAATGTAATTATGTTAAATACAAATTGAAAAGACGAAGAAAACTTGAACTTGGCATAAAAGTAAAATACACATAGATAGAAACTAAAATTTTATTTCAAGAAGGCATGAATGGTGGAAAGAGAATTGACAAATTTCCTACTTTATGAGACGGAAATTAAATACCATTTAATAGGACTAAATCTTATGATATCAAACTTTATATATAATTTGGTCAATTGGTCACCAAGACCAAACAAATGCTTTGGAACCAAAAAAGAGAGAAGTGCTAATGGATGCCAAAGCTCATAATACTATGAGAATCACCAAGTTCATCATCACAGTTGTTCTTATGGCGTCACTTCTCTTAACCTCTGGTATGTAACTGATTTTTTTATTTATTAAACTTTTTTTTTTTTTTACTTTTTAGTTTTTTATTTAGTGATATTAATTTCACGCAACTAGATTTTTTTTCTCTTTGGTAACTAGTTAAATGTGTTTGCACCAAAATAATAATCGTAATAATATCAATTAAAAATAAACATATGCGCTCACCATCTTTTAAATTTATTTTTTAAATCAATTTAAATCAATTTTTTTTTTACAAATGATAATCAAATCTAGCTTGCTTATTTAATTTTATTCTAAAATATTTTTCCTATTAAAAAGTTTTTTTAAACCTATGTCCCTTTCCTTTTCTCCAATTGAAAAAAAAAATACTCATACTATAGTCATAAATATCATTGTAACCAAGATTTTATGTAAAAGGATGAATCAAATAGTTTCATATTGAATAGGATAGAGAAATATTTTGTAATTATACATGTGATTTGGATTTAAGCATATTAGACATTTTTTATGAGGCAAAACAATGAGATTTGGTAAGAGGTAGGCCAAGATAGACAATTTCTCATATTGGCAAAAATCCTTTCTTACTCTATAGCTTTGGGGTAAATTTTTTTATAGGGCACTAAACTATGGGTTTTTTTTCATTTTGAGGTCTAAGCTTCACTTTAAATCGAAAATGATTATCCAATTTTAATTTTGTTTTACCGAGAGATCACTTGAGAGATTTTAGCCTATTTATGATGATGTACATGCCAGAAATTCTCTGTCATTAGGTGAAATAGAATTATCATCTAAGCAGACAACATGCATATATGTGATGACAAAGAATTTTAGCCATGTACATTATCAAAAATAGCCTAAAATCTCTTAGATGATCACTCGATGAAATAAAATTAAATTTGGGTAACTATTTTAATTCAAATTGAATTTTGGACCCCAAAATAAAATAAAAAAGCCATAGTTTCGAGTTCTATAAAAAGAAATTACCCGTAGCTTTCTAAACAACTCTTTTTATAAAATTGTTATTATTATAAATCTTAAACAAATACCAACCTTTATTTCAAAACCGAATTTCGTTAGAAATGCTTGCTTGGGAATTAAAAATCTCGGATTAAGGAATCTTTTTAAATATTGGTTTAATGGCGATATTTTCAAAAGTTGTAATATGTTTGATTACAGGGGATTGGGGTTAAGCCACAACCAAACACTCCAATTGGAAGTTGGAACTTAGGTTGATCAAATAATAAAAATATTTGATGATAAAGATATGAACATTAATAACATATGGTACATAAAATTTAACAACATAAAACTACCTATAAAAACACAAACAAATTAAACCTATACAATCTCTATGTCTGCATATACAATAAGACACTAGCCCTAACTAATTGATTTTAGTTACCTAAATCTTTTCCTTCCACATTGCTCTGACTAAATAAACAAATTTCACTTGCCATATTCAATGATCTCGCATTTTATAGTTATGTCTGTGTATATATTTAAACTTTTGGTATTTGGTAGTCATATTTATGTATAGGGAAATATGCCTAAATAGTCAGTAAATTATTCGAATATTCTTATTTAGGTCACCCAAATTATAATTTTTTTTTTAATTTGATCATATAACTTAAGAATTACGATTATTTTGGTCATTGATACCTACCATTAACGGTGGGTTGATATGAAGGTCCATGTTAGCCATTTTTTGTCACCCTTGTCATGCTAAGCTGACATGACAATATTGAGTAACATGGCATTCCATGTGGTATCATTTAGTCACGTGAAAGTGTTGGCAAGAAAAATGATATTTTTAGTAGCCATATAGCATTGCTGATATGGTGAGTAAATGGGTGACATGTACCGCCATATCAATGCACTATTAATGACGTGAGTACTAGTGACCCAATTGATCGTTATTTTAAAGTTGGATGACTCAACTGAAATTTTTTATAATTTGGTGACCCAAATAAGAATATCCGAATAATGTGGTGCTTATATTTTTACCCTTATGTATACATACCTTAGCACATTCAATAATTTCTCTCTTTGTATGTGTCATTTTGCTTTTTACCCTTATGTATACATATCTTAGCACAGGGGCGGAGCTACGTTGGGTTTTGTGGGGTCAAATGACCCCACAAAAATTTTAGAAATTATATATATATTAATTATTTTGGAAAAAATTGTAAATTGACCACATAAGATTAGAAAATTAGGGGTCAATGTGCAAAAAAAATTTATGAAAAACTTATGAGTTATTATAAAAAAAATTAAGTTATAAAGAACCATATATTTTTTTAACAACTCTAGGAAACATAAAAATAAAACCATCTCTTTGTCTTCATCATTATTGATATTTCCAACTGCTCTTCTATTGTTTTGCCTAATTTTTTTAATTTTAAAATTAAACTCTTAATCATGATAGGTTCCTCACCGTCCAAGCTACATTAGATAGTTTAATTAAGTTCTGATATGAGTTTCAATTTTTAGTCTTTTGAATTAATTTTTTAATATAAATTTTTAAACAAAATTTATTGGTTTTTTTTATTATTTATAAGTTTATATTGTTTTAACAAAACTATTTTATATATGCTTGTGCATATACGTGCTTCTTTTATATTATACGTATTGATATTATACTTATATATTGACACCACTTAATAAATTGTGTGGCTCCGCCACTGTCTTAGCATATTCAATAATTTCTCTCTTTCTATGCGTCATTTTGGCCATGTGTGTGTACACACATATGGTGACCTCAACCATACATGCCGTTGAAGGAGGGCATAAACCTGAAAAGGTATTTTGTATAGGGGATTGCAACCACATCAATGACTGCAAGGCTGAATGCAAGAAAATGAGTTACCCTGAAGGCAACTGTAAGACGTCAGCAGTTAGAGATTATGAAATATGTTGTTGTAGACGCCATAACCATTTTTCATCTTCATCATTACCGCTGCATTGAATGACTGATTATTACATAATCTCTATGTCTTAGTTGCCTATTATGAAATAAAGTCTTCCATTAGGGATGATTATTTTTAGTGATTATATTTCAAAAGCTATACATACATACATACATACATACATACATACATACATATATAATGTTTGATTTTTATATTATTCAAATCACTTTGAATATGTTAGGGTTTTTTCAAACATGCTTAAGATTTTGGTGTGAAAAATTTGTTATATTAGTAACAAGGTTAATATTTAAAACTTTAATTTGTATTTTTTATTTTTAAAATATCTGAAATATAATTAAATTTAATATTTGAAATTTTAATTTAATATAATATCATTAATTTTTTTAAAAAATAAAAAAATAAATAATAAACCTAATAATTCTCTTAGGACTCTCACCCTCTGGGAGCTTAAAAAAAAATTCACATGCTACCCCCCCCCCCCCCCCCCCCCCCCCCCCCCTTCTCTTTCCGCCTACCTCCCTTGACTCGTTTCTCCTTACTTTCTCCGCATGCCCCTTTCTTTTGATTTTTTTTCCTTTCCCAGCCAATCCCTCACTTCCTCTCTGGCATTCTCACTCTTGGCTCCCTCACTTTCCTTTTTTTTTTAACCCATTTGATCCGGCCGAGTAAAACGATTTTTGGGTAAACCGGCTGGCCCATCCAATTTTTGGGCGTGTTTTGTGAATATATATATATATATATAAAGAAAGTCCACCATCAAATTTTGAACTATTAAAAAATCTTCAATTGCCAACGGCCGCTAGGTCAATTGGCACTGGGTCCCTTGCGTAGGGCGTTCATTTCGGGGAGGACCCAGGATCGAACCTCTGTCTATGCAAGGTGAGGGCATGTGTGGCATTGAGCTGGCATCGAATGTGGTGTGCTCCACACACGAGCACGTCCTTGACTACCCTTAAATGGGGGACGTTTGTCGTCTTGTGTCAAAAAAAAATCTTCAATTTTTTATTAAATTTTAAAAACATGATACGGAGGATAATACTCACACAAGTGGCATGATAAAACTAATAGACACATGGTGCAATCAAACTAACAAAATAGACCTACCACTAGAAGAAAAATTGCCAAATTGACACACAAAAAAAACATATCAAATTTATCAAGACATTTAGCACAGAAAGAAATAAAAATAAAAATAACAGCTTTTTCATGATAAACTAAGACAAACAATCGTCAAAGTGTAAGTGGTTGTCCAGTAACCATACTAAAAGGCAAAACAAATATGGCATTAATTGGATGGAGGAAAATGCCTTCAAATGTCCAGCATAGGATATTCCCAGCTTTTACAATAAATATCACTTAATTAAATGTATACATATCCTTTAATTAAGTCGATTAATATGATTTAATTAAATACATTGTTTAACTATAAAAAAATTAACTTCATTAATCTTTGTTTTTTCAAAGGGTATTTACACATGGGAGTTACAACATGACTTTTTGGCATTAAGACATTCCAATCATAAGATGAGTGAATGGTTGAAAAAAACATTTGTTCCTTGCCCATGCAATTTAAGAGGGAATTTGCATAAATATTAGAAGCTGAAGAGTCCAAAAAAATCAATAAATAAAACAAAACGAATAAGATACTAAATGAAAGTTTCACAACCGTTATCAATCATAGTGGACCTATCCACGCTCTCGTGCGATGCTTGTAATGTGCGTATTTTATTTAACTACCATTATTATTTTTGTTTATAATTAACGTAACTTTTCAATTTTTTTATTATGCCCTTTTTTCCAAGTTGAGGAATTTAGATAGTGAACTAACACCCAAACAAATCCAAGGAATGAGTTCAAAAGCAAAAACCAAATAACAGTGGTGCTAATAGATCCACCACAATAAATAACAATTGAGGAACTTCCACTTACTGTTTTGTTTGCTTTGTTTTATTTAATGACTTTTTTTGGACTCTTTTGAATCCTAATGTTTCTATAAATCCCCTCCTAAGTTGAAACAACTATCCACTTGTACGGAATCATATAAAATGTATTTGCAAGGTAAATATACTTTTTTAACCATTCATTCACCTCATGGCTGGAATGTCAAATGATTAAGGTTTCATGGTGTAGCTCCCACATGTAAATGTCCTAAGAAAAAAAAAGGAAAATTAACGAAGTTAATATTTTTCATAGTTAAATAATGTATTAAATTAAATGATATTAATACATTTAATTAAATAATATTTACCTAAAAGTTGTGAATACCCTCTGTTGGATATCCTTGAGCATTTTCTCCTACTCCGTCTATAACACTCTCAACTGGCCTTGGACCAATTCGGGTATTATTCTTTTGACTATGTATTCTTTGGGGGGGGGGACAAATGGAATAAATAAATAAATATTTTAATTATAAAATTTAGAAAATTTTTTTAAGAAAATTTACATCTAAAATTATAAAATTTTATAACATGAAATTTACTTACATAATTACACAATCTTAGTGGCAAAGGGCAAATACCTCAGCAAAGGCAGTTAGTGGAGGCTATGCAATCAATAGAGATGAAGGAGGATATATTACTGCTAGAGCTAAAAGAGATTGTGTTATCGGTGGAGCTGAAGGTTGTTGAATAGGAGAAGCTAAAGGATACTATTGAGCTAATGGAGCTAAATGAGACGAGTTGATGGACTCATCATCAGTATTGCCCGAATTCTCAGATATAAGCATGAAAGCAGCTAAATTTTTGTGAGGTGTTAGAAACTAATATGTAGCTAACAAACCTCCCACAAACACTTAGGATGCATAGACCCTTTGGTTGATACAGATCAACCACCATAACTCAATGTCGATCGATCTCCTCTACTTGATTCCCCCTCATGATGCCATCTCCAAATAACATAATTAGGAAATACATTAGGATTAATAAGTAATGCTTATCAACTATTGTTATTGTTAGTTCCGCCGGTGTGAGTTTGTGGGTTAGACGATCACTCAAACACTCAAAGAAAAACACACACAAACCAAACAAGAGAAGACACAAGAAGTTGGTAACCCAGTTCAGCGTCCACTCACCTACGTCTGGGGGGCCAATCCCAGAGATAAACAATCTACTAAAAGAGGTGATAAAAGATGAGTACAAACACTTTGTCACTCTTTCTCACAAACAAAGAATACTACCCTCTCTAGATTGTCTAGTGCCTCCCTACTCTATTTTTCAAGAGTCGCACTAAATCTCAAACCAAAATAGTATATATAGACGCCTCAACGGCCGAAATATAGTCCATACCTCTTTTAGAATCTCCGCGGGTACTAACTTTAGAACCTTCCAAAATTAGCTGTTGCAACTTCTGTTGTAACACGATTTGCAACATGGCTCTGACTTCTGACTTGACTAAGTTCTGGTTACGTTGGGAAGCGACCTCAAGACCCATCAACCTCTCGGTTATGCTTAGTCTGAGCCGATGCAACCAAATCTCCCTATCCTAACTACCGGCAACTAGCCTAACTCCTCAGCTCCTCATCACGCAGTCCTCTCGCAATGGGCACACTCCTTTGTGCGTCTTCATGAAACTTACCAAACTTGATCTTCAATTCACCCAAGTTTGGTCTTCAAATCTTCTATGAAAGATTTTCAATCAATCAGCTCAATCATACCACCAATAGGCATGTCTTTAATCATACCCTTAATAGACTTCAACCAAATCTATTAAGGTTCTTCAAATCATATCTTCAATATCCTTCAAATCTTACCATTGATAGGTATTTCTTCAATTAAGTTCCATCCATATTTAATCTTCAATCAAATCTCCTAAATATGGTCTTGATGAGATCTTGTTTTCAAGTTGTTGCTTGCTTGATCCACTTGCCAAAAATACATGTGTCTTCATTTAGCCTTTATAATGGTTGCTCCTCAAGTTGCAATACATACTAAAAATAGCTCCACCAAGATCTTCCAAGATATTTGCCTCCTACCCAAGTTTCCTTGGCATGTCACCATGCTTTCCAAATTACCATCTATGCCACGTCACCATGATTGCCAAGTCACCTTGACTAGGTGTCAAATCATGCCAACTTAAAGTGCCTTTGCACTAACAGTTATAACAAATAATAATAATAATAATAATATTTTCATGCTTCTATAGCAAAATAAAAAAAATTACATATAGCTCATATACATTTTAAAATTATAATTAATAAAATTAAAGAAACATACAATCACACACAACAATAAAGAAAAGTAAATGATATGAAGCATAAGAAAATTGCATCCTCACATACAAAGTACATACATATTATTAAACTGAGACTAGCAATGCCTCGAGTGAGACAAATCACAAATTCAAGAATTATGAAAAAATGTCTTCAAATGTCTCCTTGAGCCTCTCTTTCCACTTTTCCCAAAGATAGCTATCATCTCAAAGGCAAAAATCATGTCAACTAAAAAGATATAGCATTAAAAAAAATACATACCATCTAATTAAGGAGGGAAAACAAAGTTAAAATGCTTAATTAAAAAGGAATGTTGTTTAAACTTGTAATATCTCAGATTAATTTTGAAATGGTTTATTCCAATCCAAATTTCAATTTCTCCAGAAATTAATTATGTATAATGTGCAAGCGAATAATTATATCAGACAAATTAGTCATGCAGAAATATCAATGGTGTAAATAGGATACGGAGTATTCATCCTAGTAAAGCATAGCACTGCAGCTTAATTATAGTACAAATTACAGAACACAAGCTAATGCAATTTTTCCAAGTTTGAGTGCTTAGTATCTACTAGTATTAATAGTATTTTAATGATACTATTGGATTTAAATCACTATAAAACCATTGAAGCAGTGAAATGCACTAAACAAAACTAGGTTTTGTTCATGCATGAATTTGTATACTATTAAACACTTGACCAAACCAAGAAAAGTATTCAATTTTTGTAACTAAGAAAAATCAAGAAAATGATAGTAGAAATGACTTCGGAGGACTATCACTATACCAACTTATGTCTATGAAGAGCAGCACCTAGAACATTCTTGATTCATCAAATTAAGAAGCTTCATCACACCTAGAAAGTGCCACCGCCTCACAAATTTAAAAAATACATGGATCTAGATCATTCTAACCACCGACCTATCACTCTATTTAAATTGGTGGTTTCATTGCTAATGTAAGCATGCAAGCAAGTCAGGCATTCAAGCAAGCTAGGTTAAGTTAACTACTAAGCATAGAGTGAGAGTGAGAGTGTGAGTGCATAGTGAGAGAAGTGAGTGCTAGTGAGAGAGTGAGTGTAAAGAATTTTTAAATATTAATAAAATAATTTTCATATATTCTCTCTCTTCTCAACAATTTTGGTATCAGAGCCAGGTTGTCGGATCGGTTCTGAGTTAGCAAGTACGACTGGTGGCTTGAAGATGTTAAACAATCATAATTACATAAATTGGAAGGCCTGCATAGAGTCCTATCTACAATGATAGGACTTATGGGAGATTGTAGGGGAGGTCCGAGATGACTCCACCAGATGTCACTGTTGAAGAAGCGAAGCCATCAGATGTTGCTGGTGACACTAAATCCAAGGAGAAGAAGGCTCTGACGGTAGAGAAGTCAAAAGATGTGGCCCTGCGGAAGTGGCGCATCAAGGTAGGTAAGGCAATGTTTGTTCTTAGAACAGCTGTAGAAGATGAGCTGTTAGAGTATATTAAAGATGCTGCTATTCCAAAAATTGCATGGGACACTCTCGCTACACTATTCTCAAAGAAGAATGATGCTCGACTCCAGTTACTAGAAAGTGAGCTAATGACCATCTCACAAGTAAATATGACAATCAGTCAGTACGTACTTTACTAAGGTAAAGTCACTATGTAGTGAGATTGCACAGGTCGCCCCTGAAGAGAAGATCAATGAGCAGCGAATGAGGAGGATAATTATCAATGGCCTTAAACCTGAGTATAGTGGGTTTATGGCTGCCATTTGAGGTTGGCCGATTCAAGCAACCTTGTTGGAGTTAGAAAATATGCTTGCTAATCAAGATGCTTTAGCGAAGCAAATGGCTGGTGTCTCGTTAAAGCAGGAAGACGAGGTGTTGTTCAACAACTGGAGAAAAAGCCAGAAGGCCATATTGGTGAACAAGCCCAATCAACAAAGAAGATTGAAGGAGATGACTAACTATTCAGGGGGATCTTGCAACAACAACCGTTTATCCAGGGAGATGACAGTCGAGATGATCGGTGCTATAACTGTGGAAAGAAAAGACACTATGCATGAGACTGTTGGCATAAGAAGAAAGGCTAAGGAAATGCGGCCACCTTAAGAAGCTTCCAAGGAACCAATCATTCAAGGTACGATAGTGAAGAAGAGTGGGATGTTGAAGCAGCATTTGCAATAGTAATCACCAAAGTGGAGAGGCAAGAAGAGAAAGAGGAGGTAGCTCTGACAGCAATAACAAAGCAGAAGAAAATCAATTATGAGAACGATTGGATCATCAACTCTGGTTGCTCAAACCACATGACAGGTGACATCAAGAAATTAGAGGGCCTTGAGAAGTACAAGGGGAAGCAAGTGATTGTGACAGCTAACAATTCCAAGCTGCCCTTTCTGGTTCACTTCTTCTTTCTACTAACTCTATGGGATTAGCGCTGGTCATGAACAATCACCTGAAGAAAAGAATAGCGGCAAGAAATCTTCAACATTGTATGCATATAATAGTAATATAATAATAATAATAATAATAATAATAATAATAATAATAATAATAATAAATGGCTAAAACACTAAGGGCCTGTTTGGCTGCAAAATAAAAAAAAATTGCATAATTTTATTATGTAGGAAGTACAAGTGATTATTACAAGAATTGTGACATATTTTATTCTTACAGAATTAGTGTTTGGTTAACAAAATAAAAAAAATTACGGAAATCTGTCGATAAACCACCGGACCGCCAGTGGACTGGTGGCCGATAGCCGGATGCCAACCGGACCACCGGTGGACTACTGGCCGATGGCCAAACCACCGGTGGCCAGTCATCGGAGGTCATTCAGTAGCCGACTGGACCACTGGTGTACCGATGGCCAATCACTAGAGGCCGCTCGGACCACCAATGAACCGCTGGTATGTCACCAGAGGTTGGTCGGCCGGTGGTCGGACACCCGGTGGAGTAGTGGCAGATCACCGGAGGTCAGTCGGACGACCGATCGGACTAGTGGCCGATTACTGGAGGTCGGCCGAACCGCCAGCTAGACCGATGGTCGATGGCCGGAGGCCTGTCGAACCGGTAGTGGACTAGTAGCTGGATCAAAAAGAGAGATTTTTTACAATAAAAAAATATTCCACTCTTAGTGGAATATTTTTTTATGTCATAATACCTATATTAAGCCATAATTGTATACTCCAAAATAAGTACCCAAACAGCCAATATGGTATAATTCTTAGAAAATGTTAAATTATGGTATAATGTATAAATTATGTCATTCTGGGCTATCCAAACAAGTCCTAAGCTACAAGTTTTTCTACAGTCTCTCTACTATGAGTCCCCGGCAACGGCACCAAAAACTTGATGGACGTCTTATGGCTGTGTAAATTATGCAATTATCTAAGCATGAAAGTATGCACTTAATACTATAATTTGTCTGTGATACCACAAGTGATAGGGTCGTCAAGTAATACCTCGTGGGTGAACACAAGGGTCGTATTTCCCCAGGAATAGTGAGAGGCTTCTATTATTTTCTTTTCACTTAATCAATAGCCTAATCGTTTATGCTCTTTCTTTGGTTTACTAGTACAACACTATTAAACAATACAATTGAGACATTGTTAAGCATACTTAGAAGGAGTTGGGAGTATGTACTATAGTTATCTTTATTATTAATTATGATAGGCGTTAAGTGTCAATCGTGTTCTAGGTTTGAACCGGGGGAATTCAAAGGCCTACTAGCCCCAATAAGCCATGGCGACTAGGTCTAAATCACTAGGAACTTAAGACAGTATCTCTTTCTCCCAAGCCTCCTATATTTGTCTTAAGTGTGGAAATCCCATAAGAAGAGACCAATCAGACCCTAAAGCCTAAGGGACAGTCAGTCCCTAATCCAGAAACCTAGTTGTGCCTAACCTCTTTGAACATGCATAGATCTATCATGGCATGGTGATAAGTGCTTGTGTTATAGTATCGCGAAGCGCTATTATCTTACATTAAGCATACCTTTTATCAGGTTTTATCACTAAATGTGTGCATTTGTGTTCTCTTGTGCATTGAAGGTATTGTGGAGCCTAATTGGAGAAGAAGAATGAAATTAGGTCGCGTTCGCTAATGTTGGGATGTTCTCGGACCAAGCAAGGAATGAAGCACGTATTTGGACTTGTGGTGTGTGCCAACTTCTTTTGGAGGGGCACAAAGGCAGTCACATTCACAACAAGTCCAATCCGTGTTACTTAGGAGAATCTCGCGAAAGAAGAAAACTTGAAGCAATCGGCGCGACCTACCGTTGCTTGTGTACCCAAGTAATGGCCTCGATGAAGAACAATGGACCCGGGAGGCGTTTCGGCAAGTTACCAAGCCTGTTCAGCTGAAGATTAGTGTTCCAGAGAAGTCACACGGGCGTGTGGAAATTCCACACGGCCGTATGAGCCATTTTCCAGCCAGACAGAGAAGTCACACGGGCGTGTGGAAATTCCACACGGCCGTGTGTTTTGCAATTTCAGCCATCCAGTGACGACACACGGGCGTGTGGAAATTCCACACGGCCGTGTGAAATTAATTTTTCAGCCGAGACAGAAGCTTCACACGGGCGTGTGGAAATTCCACACGGCCGTGTGAAGCCCCCGATAAGTCCAATTTTAAAGCCGCGATTCAACAATATAAAAGGGGATTTTTTGCAACCTTTGGAGGGATCTTTTGACCTATCTTTTCCCCAACTTTCTGGAGTGCGGCTAGGGTTTCGGAGAGGGTTTCGTGGAGGTTCTAGCGCGTCGTCGGCATCGATTTCGAGGTTCGATGTTTGCACAAGACCACGGCCACACTAATTCGAGGGGGTTTTTCATTGATGTCTATGTTTTATGCTTTATTTCTCACGTTGATGAACATGTATAGCTCTATGAGGAGCTAAACCCCTCGTGGGGTATTCGGACTTGTAAACTTTAGGGTTTTCTTCTGTTTCTTTGACATTGATTATTATGCTTTCCATCATTGATGAATAAAATTGAGTTTTTAATCTTGATTATCCTTTCATATTTTTTCCCTTAAACGTGACATTAGGGTTGAGAGCAATCTAGGCTTTCCTTTGGAGGTGTGACAACTCCTATAGGATTAGACTACTCAAGATTAACGAGGGTTGAGAGGGAGAGTTGTGAGGTAGCAATGTACCCCTTTCCCCTTCGATGTGATTTCTCCCTACCTCCGATTCCTTGATTTAATAGCGGTCGAAATAGAGTGAAGCAATAGGTAGATAAACTCCCCTAGGGCTTAGTTACGTAAGTAATAGAGTGGAGGGTTGTAGTGAATCCTATTTGCTGGGGCTCAATCTAGACTAGGATTCTTCCACCTGGACCAAAGGGTTAGAATTACGTATAGGAACAGGTTTAATCACTAGGAATCCCTAGAGCATAATGCAACTCCACATAGTGTGAGGTTTAGGCAGATGGACTCCCATGGGGCTTAGTCATCTAGGTGACAGAGTGAAGGGTGTTGTGAATCCTAATACCGGGGCATAGTGTTGGAGTTAGTCACGGTTGTCCTTAGGTTTGGGACCGTGAGTCTTAGGATATCCTCGACTCAATTGACATTAATAGGAGAGCATAATATTATAGTCTTGCTGATAAGTGCTTGTGTTATAGTATCGCGAAGCGCTATTATCTTACATTAAGCATACCTTTTATCAGATTTTATCACTAAATGTGTGCATTTGTGTTCTCTTGTGCATTGAAGGTATTGTGGAGCCTAATTGGAGAAGAATAATGAAATTAGGTCGCGTTTGCCAATGTTGAGATGTTCTCGGACCAAGCAAGGAACGAAGCACGTATTTGGACTTGTGGATGTGTGCCAACCTCCCTTGGAGGGGCACAAAGGCAGTCACATTCACAACAAGTCCAATCCGTGTTACTTAGGAGAATTTCGCGAAAGAAGAAGACTTGAAGCAATCGGCGCGACCTACCATTGCTTGTGTGCCCAAGTAATGGCCTCGATGAAGAACAATGGACCCGGGAGGCGTTTCGGCAAGTTACCAAGCCTGTTCAGCTGAAGACCAGTGTTCCAGAGAAGTCACACGGGCGTGTGGAAATTCCACACGGCCGTGTGTTTTGCAATTTCAGCCATCCAGTGAAGACACACGGGCGTGTGGAAATTCCACACGGCCGTGTGAAATTAATTTTTCAGCCGAGACAGAAGCTTCACACGGGCGTGTGGATATTCCACACGGCCGTGTGAAGCCCCCGATAAGTCCAATTTTAAAGCCGCAATTCAACATTATAAAAGGGGATTTTTGCAACCTTTTGGGGGATCTTGGAACCGAACTTTTCCCCAACTTTCTGGAGTGCGGCTAGGGTTTCGGAGAGGGTTTCGTGGAGGTTCTAGCACATCGTCGGCATCGATTCCGAGGTTCGACGTTTGCACAAGACCACGGCCACACCAACTTCGAGGGGGTTTTCATCTATGTCTATGTTTTATGCTTTAATTTTCACATTGATGAACATGTATAGCTCTATGAGGAGCTAAACCCCCTCGCGGGGTATTCGGACTTGTAAACTTTAGGGTTCTTATGTTTCTTTGACATTGATTATTATGCTTTCCATCGTTGATGAATAAATTGAGTTTTAATCTTAATTATCTCTTGATATTGTTTTCCCTTAAACGTGACATTAGGGTTGAGAGCAATCTAGGTTTTCCTTTGGAGGTGTGACAACTCCTATAGGATTAGACTACTTAAGATTAAAGAGGGTTGAGAGGGAGAGTTGTGAGGTAGCAATGTACCCCTTTCCCTTCCGATGTGATTTCTCCCTACCTCCGATTCCTTGATTTAATAGCGGTCGAAATAGAGTAAAGCAATAGGTAGATAAACTCCCCTAGGGCTTAATTGCGCAAGCAATAGAGTGAAGGGTTGTAGTGAATCCTATATGCTGGGGCTTAATCTAGACTAGGGTTCTTCCACCTGGACCAAAGGGTTAGAACTATTTTTGTAGGAACAGGTTTAATCACTAGGAATCCCTAGAGCATAATGCAATCCCATATAGTGTGAGGTTTAGGTAGATGGACTCCCCTGGGGCTTAATCATCTAGGTGACAGAGCGAAGGGTGTTGTGAATCCTAATACCAAGGCATAGCGTTGGGGTTAGTCGCGGTTGTCCTTAGGTTTGGGACCGTGAGTCTTAGGATTTCCTCGACTTAATTGACATCAATAGGAGAGTATAATATCATAGTCTTGCACTTGAAACATAGATCCTAGAGGTAGCTTGTCCGGATACCCCCTTTTACTCATTGCAAGTCCTTCTCGATTTTCCTATTTGCACCTCTTACTTTCATCCTTCTATTTAGTTTATTGCTTTGCATTATTTTTCACTCATCAATCCTATTATCGTTTCCCGTATTTCGCATAGCTTAATTAGTGAAACCTTATATTCTATCTCCCTATTCCCTGTGGATTCGACTACCTTCTCACCAAAGTAAATTTATTACTTCGACAAGGCCGTGCACTTGCGGTACACACGCAAAAGGTCGTGTCAAGTTTTTGGCGCCGTTGCCGGGGAATAGGCGTTTTAGATATTTGTTTTTCACTACTTTAGCTATCCACTTCGTTTTCTATTTCACAATTTCTTATTCTTCCATCACTCTAATTTGTTTTCTTTTGTATGTTTATTCTTTCTTACGAGGAACCTAAATGGAAATTGATCAAGCTATTGAGCTATATTCTCGAGTTGAAGCTCTCAATACAAGGCTTGATAGATTTATTGCTTCACAACAACAAAGCAATCCATGCTACAACACATATCATCCAAATGAAAGGAGCTACCTAAATTTTTCATGGATTAATGATGGACAACATTGGGAAGCACCACAAGAGCAATTTCAAAAGGATGAGGTACTTGAAGAGGATGCACCTCAGTGGAAAAAAGCGATGGATAACTTTATTAAAGCATCCGATGCCTCTTGCCAAAGTATGGAAGCCATGCGAAAGTGTCATGAAGCCTCCTATAACAACCTTGAGAATCTATCAAGATGGATACTTGACACACTCTCCAAGGAACATGAAGTGCTTGAGCAAGCAACGCAAACTCCTTGTAGAGATGATGTGGTAGTGAACGATAATGAAGAAACGGGGCAAACCGAGTACGTTGTTGTAGAAATTGAAGAGGAAAAAGAAAAAGATCATTTGGAGAATTGGGATTGCTTGAATGAAGATAGTGCTTGTGAACAAGAAAATTTTCAAGGGGATTTGCTAGTGTCATGTTCCTTTCAAGATGAAAATACACAAAAAGAAGCAATCCCTAAGGTAATGGAGCAAGCATCTCTCTTTGGGATTGATCAACTCACAAAAAGCAAGAAAGAGACTTTGGGAAGGGAAAACGATGTGGGGAGGATATTTAAACCATCCCATGACCCACCTATGCTAAGCTTGGACAATTCCCAACCCAAATTGTTTCCTTGGAGGCCAAAAGTAGGATGGTTGGATCCTCCAACGAATACTCCAACCCGGCAAGTAGATTTTTGGTTTAAAGGAAGTAGCTATGCAAATTCTTGTCGGGAGGAACACACTCTTTTCAAGCCGCCGTAAGGTAAGACAGGTACGTCAAGCTAAGTGACGTTAAACAAGCGCTTCTTGGGAGGCAACCCAAGCGTTTTTACAGTTTTCTAGTACTTAGTTTAGTTTTAGGATTGAATTAAAGTCTTAGCAATGGTGTCCCAATTTTCATGTGCATATGCTGGGTTTTCTTGTGGATTTTCGACTATTTACATGTGCCTTAACGTTAATTGACGAAGTTTGAGTCGGTTGAGTGTGTTTTCGATAATCTCTGGTCATGTTTTTATGGTTTATCCAGGCTCTAAGTGTTTTAAAAGAGTTTCTGAATTTTTCTGAGAGTCTGTAAAATTTTCTAAGTAAACCAGAGAACACACACGGCCGTGTGGAATTAACACACGGCCGTGTGTTACCAATTGGAGCTCAACCAGAGAAGACACAGGGGCGTGACTTTGCCCCTGTGAAAAACTTCTGAAGGGGCACACGGCCGTGTGGAATTAACACACGGCTGTGCGAAATTCCGCAGAATTTCAACTCTTTTCCAGAGAGTCCACAGGGGCGTGTGGATGCCCCTGTGAGTGCCGCTGTGCCAAGGCACACGGCCGTGTGGAATTTCCACACGGCCGTGTGAAACTCTGCAGAAAGAACCCCAAACTTCCCGAGAAACCACAGGGGCGTGTGTGAGCCCCTGTGGGAGAGCTTGTCAACGCACACGGCCGTGTGGTTCATTCACACGGCCGTGTGAAACACTTAGTTTTCTCGGGCAATCCAGAGAGGTCACAGGGGCGTGTGACATGCCCCTGTGACCGGCCTTGTGTTCTTGGCCAGGTTGGACACACGGGCGTGTGGAAATTCCACACGGCCGTGTGAAGTTTTTCAGAGACCTTTTGTGTTCTCCCGAGACTCCACAGGGCCGTGTACCAGCCCCTGTGGATATCTTTGTGAAGGCACACGGCCGTGTGGAATTAACACACGGCCGTGTGGGGTAGTCAGAGAACAAACAGAATGCACACAGGGGCGTGGGTTGGCCCCTGTGAACCCTAATTTGAGAGGCACACGGGCATGTGGAATCGTGACACGGCCGTGTGAATCCCCAGAACTCCAAAAGCCGCGCGATTCCTTTTGGTTTTCACTTGTGCCTCTTCTATTGCCATTCTAAACTCTTCTCCTACCCTCTCCACTAGTTCGCCAACCATCTCAGAGGATTTTTGAGGCATTTTATTGGAGTTTTCCGGCCGATTTTTAGTATTTCTTCATCCACTCCGTCGGTAAGAACTTCAAAGCCTTTTTCTTCGTCGATTCTCAATTTAATTCGTTCTTTTGATGATTTCGCCTTTATTAATTGATTTATGAGTATGCAATGTTGCTTAAGAATGAATTAAAGCGAATTAGATTGTAAATTTTGAATTTTTTTTAACCCACGGCCGTTATACTCTGTCCGCCCGATGATCCACACGGGCGTGTGGAATTAACACACGGGCGTGTGGATTTCTGCAGATTGGTTATTTTGAACTGATTTTGATTGTTTTCTTTTCCAATCTTACAGGAATGTCTTCTAGACCCAAGAAGTCGGCTGGGAAGCGACCCCGTGAGCCCACACCCCCTCCAGAGGAGACAGAGTTCAGTATACCTGAGCACCAGACCAGGTTTGATAGATTATCCCCACTCCGTTTCGGACAGTCACGATACCCCGACCTGAGCATTATCAGAGAGATCCAGGGGGGTGACGGTATTGCCGAGGAGGTTGAGGAGCTACTTTCGGTGGGTGGCTGGAGGAGATTATTGAGGATTAGAGACCCAGCCATTCGAGGGGTGACACTGGAGTTCCTGGCTTCATTTGAGTTTGACAGGTCATACAGGGATTTTTCCACTCCTTATACCATTCAGTTCAGGGTATTAGGCCAGTATTTCAGCTTCAGCTTGACCCAGTTTTCGATCCATCTGGGACTATACGATGAGGCCTATACACAGACCGAGGAGTACAGAGATCTTCCTACAGACTACCCGGGCAGTCTTACCCCGCAGAGGGCATACAGAGATTTGTGCAGAGAAGGCCAGTATGAGCCAGGAATCTCAAAGGCCACGTGCTTGTCTCGCCCGGCCTACAGATACTTACATGTCATTCTTAGTAGATCAGTGAGTGGCCGAGGTGATAGTACTGGGGTTCTGAGTCGCCAGGAGCTTCTTTCTCTATATTCGATGGCTCAGAGGGTACCACTCCACTTAGGGCACATCTTAGCAGAGTATTTGCGCCATCAGGGCCAGTACCCTAGGGTTGGAGTGATCTTTTCAGGACCCTACATTTCGAGACTCCTGATAGGGATGAGTCTCAGAGACGGAGTACGAGGGGCAGAGAAGACCAGTATACCAATCCCTCTGGGCACAGATACACTGAGGATGATGGGGATGATCCGCAAGACAGGGCCAGGAGTATATACATGGACCATTCCCCAGACAGCGCAGGCCGAGGGCTCCCGGGCAGCATTGGAGCCACCCCCGCAGGACACAGAGACAGGGGCGGAGGCTGAGGTACCCCCCACCGCACCGGAGCCACCTCCGGTGCGGATGTTTTCACCGTCTCGAGGCCAGGACAGACTGGAGCGCCTCGAGAGCGCAGTGGGGATCCTACAGACCGAGGTGGCTGAGGTTAGGGCCACACAGATTTCACAGCACCAGGAGGTGATGGCGCAGTTCCAGAGTTTACGACAGACCTTCGAGCAGATTGCCTCCTCCTCCTTCGTGGTCCGACCTCGAGTTTTCACTCCACCACCTCCATCTCCCGCATCACCAGCAGATCCACCTGCACCGACATCAGCCGATCCACCAGCAGATACAGAGCCTCCAGCAGCACCAGAGGCCACCACTCAGGACACCGACGCTGAGGCGTCCTAGATTTTAGATTCTTTTCTTTTATTTGTCATTCTGTATATCTTTACTTTATTTTGGACTTGTAGTACTCAGAAGGGATTCTCCCTCTGAGTATAGCTTTTATTTTGCTTTTTATTTTGTCTCGAGTTGTATTCATTGCTTTACATTTTATATACTCGAGTTTTATTGAGCTTTACTGAACCCTCGTTTATGTGTGCGCAGATGGTCTTGGATGTAAGGATTTTGAGGAATAGTCATTGACACGGTCATGGGATCGTGTGTGCTCCACAAACCATTGAGACTCATCTCTCAATGACCTAGCTCCATCAAATGCAACACTTGGAGTTCAGGGGAGTAATGTTTCAATTGCCACTTCCACACTAGTTGCTTTTATCGTTTTCACTTATTATTGTGCTTCTACGCGTACATTGAGGACAATGTACATCTTAAGTGTGGGGGGGAGTTCACATTGCACACACCTTTACTTGTGCGCTCAATTGTTTATGCTAATGTAGCCTATGGCGGTTCACCTTAGTTGCAACGGTTGTATTCTTAGAGTTTAGGAGAATTTTTAACATTGTATCCTATCATGCTCTAGTTCCACTTGAATTTTAGGGGATTTTTTGCTCGATTACACCCTATTGCACTACTCACTCTTGAAATCTTTTGGAAACTCGATCTTGAAGTTTTAAAGGACAAATTTATCATCGTTCTTAGTTTTACTTTGGAAAATGCATATATATAAAAAAATAATAATAATAATAAAAAAAAAAAAGAGAAAAAGAATAATGAAAATGAAAAGAAAAATGTGAGTTTGTGAATAGTTGCTTTCTTTTATGTATGCATTTGAGGTGGAAAGAGCTACCACCCATGAAGTATGTAGCTACTCTCATAAGTCGGATACAAGTTATGCCCTAATGAGAGAAAGAGCTATCTCATGGGATGCGTGAAAGCTACTACCCCGGTAGAAAGAGCTACCTCCTCGAAAGAGTGAAAGCCACCTTTGGCGGCCGCCTAGGAAAGGGCTACCTTCGAGGATGTGTGAAGCTACTACTTCCTCTCTTAATTTTTTTCGTTCGTAAATAAGTCTTTGTAAATAAGAGTTTGAGGAGTACTCGTTGGTTCTCTTGAGTGAAGTCGCACACACTAACACGTTTTCGAGTTGTTATCCTTTTTAATTCATGTTTTTAGCTAGAGCATTGATAACCTTATGCAATGTTTTGATTTCCCCTTACTTGTAGAATGCTTCTTTTGCACTTTTGGTGAACCTAAGGCCAAGCACTTTCAATTGTTCTTCCCAAGTACTTTCACGTTTTATTTTTGCTTGAGGACAAGCAAAAGCTTAAGTGTGGGGGAGTTTGATAAGTGCTTGTGTTATAGTATCGCGAAGCGCTATTATCTTACATTAAGCATACCTTTTATCAGATTTTATCACTAAATGTGTGCATTTGTGTTCTCTTGTGCATTGAAGGTATTGTGGAGCCTAATTGGAGAAGAATAATGAAATTAGGTCGCGTTTGCCAATGTTGAGATGTTCTCGGACCAAGCAAGGAACGAAGCACGTATTTGGACTTGTGGATGTGTGCCAACCTCCCTTGGAGGGGCACAAAGGCAGTCACATTCACAACAAGTCCAATCCGTGTTACTTAGGAGAATTTCGCGAAAGAAGAAGACTTGAAGCAATCGGCGCGACCTACCGTTGCTTGTGTGCCCAAGTAATGGCCTCGATGAAGAACAATGGACCCGGGAGGCGTTTCGGCAAGTTACCAAGCCTGTTCAGCTGAAGACCAGTGTTCCAGAGAAGTCACACGGGCGTGTGGAAATTCCACACGGCCGTGTGTTTTGCAATTTCAGCCATCCAGTGAAGACACACGGGCGTGTGGAAATTCCACACGGCCGTGTGAAATTAATTTTTCAGCCGAGACAGAAGCTTCACACGGGCGTGTGGATATTCCACACGGCCGTGTGAAGCCCCCGATAAGTCCAATTTTAAAGCCGCGATTCAACATTATAAAAGGGGATTTTTGCAACCTTTTGGGGGATCTTGGAACCGAACTTTTCCCCAACTTTCTGGAGTGCGGCTAGGGTTTCGGAGAGGGTTTCGTGGAGGTTCTAGCACATCGTCGGCATCGATTCCGAGGTTCGACGTTTGCACAAGACCACGGCCACACCAACTTCGAGGGGGTTTTCATCTATGTCTATGTTTTATGCTTTAATTTTCACATTGATGAACATGTATAGCTCTATGAGGAGCTAAACCCCCTCGCGGGGTATTCGGACTTGTAAACTTTAGGGTTCTTATGTTTCTTTGACATTGATTATTATGCTTTCCATCGTTGATGAATAAATTGAGTTTTAATCTTAATTATCTCTTGATATTGTTTTCCCTTAAACGTGACATTAGGGTTGAGAGCAATCTAGGTTTTCCTTTGGAGGTGTGACAACTCCTATAGGATTAGACTACTTAAGATTAAAGAGGGTTGAGAGGGAGAGTTGTGAGGTAGCAATGTACCCCTTTCCCTTCCGATGTGATTTCTCCCTACCTCCGATTCCTTGATTTAATAGCGGTCGAAATAGAGTAAAGCAATAGGTAGATAAACTCCCCTAGGGCTTAATTGCGCAAGCAATAGAGTGAAGGGTTGTAGTGAATCCTATATGCTGGGGCTTAATCTAGACTAGGGTTCTTCCACCTGGACCAAAGGGTTAGAACTATTTTTGTAGGAACAGGTTTAATCACTAGGAATCCCTAGAGCATAATGCAATCCCATATAGTGTGAGGTTTAGGTAGATGGACTCCCCTGGGGCTTAATCATCTAGGTGACAGAGCGAAGGGTGTTGTGAATCCTAATACCAAGGCATAGCGTTGGGGTTAGTCGCGGTTGTCCTTAGGTTTGGGACCGTGAGTCTTAGGATTTCCTCGACTTAATTGACATCAATAGGAGAGTATAATATCATAGTCTTGCACTTGAAACATAGATCCTAGAGGTAGCTTGTCCGGATACCCCCTTTTACTCATTGCAAGTCCTTCTCGATTTTCCTATTTGCACCTCTTACTTTCATCCTTCTATTTAGTTTATTGCTTTGCATTATTTTTCACTCATCAATCCTATTATCGTTTCCCGTATTTCGCATAGCTTAATTAGTGAAACCTTATATTCTATCTCCCTATTCCCTGTGGATTCGACTACCTTCTCACCAAGGTAAATTTATTACTTCGACAAGGCCGTGCACTTGCGGTACACACGCAAAAGGTCGTGTCACTTGCACTTGAAACATAGACCCTAGAGGTAGCTTGTCCGGATACCCCCCTTTACTCATTGTTAGTCCTTCTCGATTTTCCTACTTGCACTTCTTTCTTCCATCTCTCTATTTAGTTTATTGCTTTGCATTATTTTCACTCATCAATCTTATTATCGTTCTCCATATTCTGCATAGCTTAATTAGTGAAACCTTATATTCTATCTCCCTATTCCCTGTGGATTCGACTACCTTCTCACCAAGGTAAATTTATTACTTCGACAAACCTGTGCACTTGCGGGATACACGCAAGGGGTCGTGTCAAGTTTTTGGCGCCGTTGCCGGGGAATAGGCGTTTTAGATATTTGTTTTTCACTATTTTAGCTATTCACCTCGCATTCTATTTCATATTTTCTTTACTTATCATTGTTCTTATTTTTCTTTTCTTTGTTTTCGGCTCCAGGTTATGACCCGTGGGAACCCTTCAATACTTGTTGAAGGAGACCCAGACATTGGAAGAAGAACACATCGTAAAGGGAAAGAACCTGCACAAGAAGCATCAAATCAAGCCGATATTGAGACAGAAGGGTCAGAGACAATGGCAGAACAGAACGAGCAGCAGCGAACGTTGTCCGATTTTGCTAGACCCGCAGTTATGGGGACCCAATCAAGCATCGTGAGGCCCCCAATTACAGCAATGAATTTTGAATTGAAGCCGTCGTTCATTCAGATGTTGCAACAGTCCGCACAGTTTAATGGGTTAGCTGATGAAGACCCTAATAGTCACATAGAAAATTTCTTGGAAGTGTGTGACATGTTGAAGATAAATGGAGTGACGGACAATGCAATTCGATTGAGAGTCTTCCCATTTTCATTGAAAGGAAAAGCAAGGCATTGGTTGCACTCATTACCTAGAGCCTCCATTACTACGTGGGAGGAAATGGCCGAGGCATTCTTGGCTAGATACTTTCCACCGGGGAAATCTGCAAGACTCCGGAATGAGATATCTTCCTTTGTACAGATGGAATTGGAGTCTCTATTCGAGACATGGGACAGGTTCAAAGAGCTCCTTCGCAAATGTCCGCAACATGGATTTCCCGAGTGGATGATTATTCACACATTTTACAACGGGTTGAATCCGAGTACAAAGTAACTCTTAGATGCGGCGGCCGGAGGGACTCTTGGAAGCAAGACTCCCGGTGAAGCTCGGCACCTTGTAGAGGAGATGGCTATGAATAGCTATCAATGGAACTCAAGGGATAGGAAAAAGGTTGCCGGAATTCATGAGGTTGATGCGGTTACATCGTTGGCAGCACAAGTGGAATCGTTGAGTAAGAAGCTAGATGCTCTGGCTTCGCCAAGAGTTGCGGCCATCACTACTTGTAACGGTTGTGGGGGAGGACATGCTTCAAGCGATTGTCCTATTGCTATTGGAGGCACTAGTGCGGTAGAGCAGGCCGATTTTGTGGAGAATTCATATCGAGGACAAGGCCAAGGCAACCAGTATAGTGGTACATACAATCCGGGATGGAAGAACCATCCGAACTTCTCTTGGAGCAATCAAGGACAGTTACAACAGAACAAAAATAGTGCAACACCGGGATTTCAAAGTCAACAAGCTCCGAATTTAGAAAGCCGAGTGACCAGGTTGGAGGGAAAGATGACTGACCTAGAGAGAGCCCTCACACGGTTCGTTTCTTCTTCGGACGCAAGGTTCCAATCGGTGGAAGCTACTCTTCGTAATCACACCGCCTCCCTACACAACTTGGAGAACCAAGTAGGGCAAATTGCGAAGACTTTGGCGGAGAGACCTCAAGGTAGTTTGCCTAGCAATACAGAGACCAACCCAAGAGAACAACTAAAGGCAATTACCTTGAGAAGTGGTAAGGAGGTTGAGGGACATCTCCCTCTTGAGAAGACTAAGGACTCACCCGAAGTCGTGGAAATAAAGGATGGAGCACCAAAGGAGAAAGAGGTGGCACCCCCACCTTACAAGCCGAGAATTCCCTATCCTTCACGATTGAAGAATGACCAAGACAATGAGCAATACAAGAAATTTCTGGGTGTCTTCAAGCAATTGCACATCAACATTCCATTCGCGGAAGCATTAGCCCAAATGCCCAAGTACGCGAAGTTCTTAAAAGACCTCTTGACCAATAAGAGGAAGTTAGAGGAAAGTGCATCCGTCATCCTCGATGCAAACTGTTCGGCAGTGCTACAGAAGAATATGCCAAGCAAGAGGAAGGACCCCGGAAGTTTTATCATACCGTGCAATATTGGTGATATGGGTGAGGAGATGGCACTAGCCGACTCGGGGGCAAGCATCAATGTCATGCCCTACACGTTCTTCCAAAAGCTAGGCTTGGGCGAGCCTAGACCTACCCGGATGACACTTCAGCTTGCGGATAGATCGGTGAGGCATCCGAGGGGTATTGTTGAAGATGTGTTGGTGAAAGTGGATAAGTACATTTTCCCGGTCGACTTTGTAGTGCTCGATGTAGACGAGGATGTCGAGGTGCCGCTGATCCTTGGGAGGCCGTTCTTGCGCACTTCCAAAGCTTTGATAGACATGGACGGTGGAGAGCTCACACTTAGGGTTGGGGACGACAAGCTCACTTGCCGCCTCGCCGAAGCCATGCGACATTCTCTTGATTTTGATGATGCTCTATATTATCTTGATGTCACTGATGATTGCATTGATGAATATATGCAGGATATGTTTAACCCGGATCCATATAAAGGGTGGTCGGACCAAGACATGGAGACTGAAGAGGAAGAAGTGCTCGCGCTTGTTTCAGTTGAAACAGACATCAAGAAGGAGAAGGAGCTTAGAAAGAAAGTCCTTCAGAGATTGAAGAGGTCGAGACGTCGCCACAAAAAGAACCCCAACAAGAAAGGGGATGAGCATTCACGGAGTAAGGATGTTTCACCCATGTGTGGTAACAAACTCGATAATTCTCCCTCTACCTTGCAACGATTATGCAATGCTTGCTTTCAAATTATAGGGAAGAGGGCAAATTCCACTCATGAACCTCCGTAAGGTAAGACAGGTACGTCAAGCTAAGTGACGTTAAACAAGCGCTTCTTGGGAGGCAACCCAAGCGTTTTGCAGTTTTTCTAGGACCTAGTTTAGTTTTAGGGTTGAATAAAAGTCTTAGCAATGGTGTCCAAATTTTCATGTGCATATGCTGAGTTTTCATGTGGATTTTCGATTATTTACGTGTGCCTTAACGTTAATTGACGAAATTTGAGTCGGTTGAGTGTGTTTTCGATAGTCTCTGGTAGTGTTTTTATGGTTTATACAGGCTCTAAGTGTTTTAAAAGAGTTTCTGAATTTTTCTGAGAGTCTGTAAAATTTTCTAAGTAAACCAGAGAAAACACACGGCCGTGTGGAATTAACACACGGCCGTGTGTTACCAATTGGAGCTCAACCAGAGAAGACACAGGGGCGTGACTTTGCCCCTGTCAAAAACTTCAGAAGGGGAACACGGCCGTGTGAAATTTCGCAGAACTTCAACTCTTTTCCAGAGAGTCCACAGGGGCGTGTGGATGCCCCTGTGAGTGCCACTGTGCTAAGGCACACGGCCGTGTGAGATTTCCACACGGCCGTGTGAAAATTCTGCAGGAATTCCCTTTCATCCCGAGAAACCACAAGGGCGTGTGTGAGCCCCTGTGGGAGAGCTTGTCAAGGCACACGGCCGTGTGGATTATTCACACGGCCGTGTGAAACATTTATTGTTTCTCGGGCGAGTCAGAGAAGCCACAGGGGCGTGTGAGGTGCCCCTGTGGACGGCCTTGTGTTCTTGGCCAAGTTGGGCACACGGGCGTGTGGATGTTTCACACGGCCGTGTGAAAATCTTTCAGAGAGCGTCTGTGTTTTCCCGAGAGTCCACAGGCCCGTGTGGGTGGCCCTGTGGAGACCCCTGTGGAGGCACACGGCCGTGTGGAATTAACACACGGCCGTGTGAGGTAGTTCAGAGAATGACCAGAGTGCGCACAGGGGCGTGTGTTGGCCCCTGTGAACCCTAATTTCTGAGGCACACGGCCGTGTGGTTACTTCACACGGCCGTGTGAATTTCCAGAACTTCAAAAGCCGCGCGTTTTTCTTATAGAAATCACTTGTGCCTCTTCATTCTCCACTCTAAACTTCTCTCCTACCCTCTCTATCACTTCCCCGACTTTCTCTGAGGTTTTTGAAGGAATTTGTTCGAGTTTTCCGGCCGTATTACTTTGTTTTTCATCTTCACCGCCGGTGAGACCTTCAGTACCTTTTTCTTCGTCAATTCTTGATTCAATTCGTTCTTTTATACAATTTTGCTTGGTTTGAATGTTTACATTACATACGAGCATGCTTAGAATGAAATTAGAACGAATTTAGATGTAAATTGTGGATTTTTAACCCCACGGCCGTGATGCTTTGCCCGTCAGAAACTCCACACGGGCGTGTGGAATTAACACACCGCCGTGTGGATTTCTGCAGATTGGTTATTTTGAACTGTTTTTGATTGTTTTCTTTTCCAATCTTACAGGAATGTCTTCTAGACCCAGGAAATCGACAGGGAAGCGCCCCCCTGAGCCCACACCTCCTCCAGCAGAGACAGAGTTCAGTATAACCGAGCATCAGTTTCGGTTCGAGCGTTTATCAGGACTCCGTTTTGGAAAGACGAGATATTTGGATTTGAGTATAGTGAGGAGTATTCAGGGGGGAGACAGCATCGCAGATGAGATTGGCGAGCTGCTCTCAGTCGGTAGCTGGGAGAGATTGATGGTTATCCGGGACTCGGTGATCCGACCGCTTACCTTAGAGGTCCTGGCGTCGTTTGAGTTCGACCGGGGGTACAGCAGTTTCACCGAGGGCACCACAGTTCAGTTCAGAGCCCTCGGTCGACATTACAGCCTCAGTATGAGCCAGTTTTCGATCGGGATGGGCCTCTATGAGGAGGCATTTACCGAGACTGAGGAGTATTCTTTACTTCCTACTGACTACCCAGGTACCGTGACACCGCAGCAGGCGTATAGCAGACTTTGTGGTCAGGGTCAGTACGAGCCGGGTGTCTCCAAGGCTTCATGCCTTTCTCGACCTGCCTATAGATGTCTACACGCAGTTATGAGCAGATCTATTAGTGGCAGGGGAGACAGTACTGGTGTTCTGAGTCGCCAGGAGCTCCTCTACTTGTATTCGATGGTGGAGAGTGAGCCACTCCACCTGGGGCACATTGTGGCCGACTACATTCGCCATCAGGGCCAGTACCCCAGGGTAGGAGTTATCTTTGCAGGCCCCTACATCACCAGACTTCTCATTGGCCTGGGGCTCAGAGATGGAGTCAGGGGAGCAGAGAAGACAAACGTACCAGTTCCCCTGGGCACAGATACCTTGAGGATGATGGGTATGATCCGCAGAGGAGGATCAGGGACGTATACCTAGATTATACCCCATACAGAGCAGGGCGAGGGGTCCCGGGCAGCATTGGAGCCACCCCCGCAGGACACAGAGACCGAGGTACCCCCCACCGCGCCGGAGCCACCTCGGGTGCAGATGTTTTCACCATCTCGAGGCCAGGACAGACTGGAGCGCCTCGAGAGCGCAGTGGGGATCCTACAGACCGAGGTGGCCGAGGTTAGGGCCACACAGATTTCACAGCACCAGGAGGTGATGGCGCAGTTCCAGAGCTTGCGACAGACCTTCGAGCAGATTGTCGCCTCCTCCTCCTTCGTGGTCCGACCTCGGGTGTCCACTCCACTACCTCCATCTCCCTCAGCACCAGCAGCTCCAGCATCACCAGCAGCACCAGAGGCCACCACTCAGGACACCGACGCTGAGGCGTCTTAGATTTTAGATTCTTTTCTTTTATTTGTCATTTCTGTATATCTTTACTTTATTTTGGACTTGTAGTACTCAGAAAGGATTCTCCTTCTGAGTATAGCTTTTATTTTGCTTTTTCTTTTTATCTCGAGTTGTATTCATTGCTTTACATTTTATATACTCGAGTTTTATTGAGCTTTACTGAATCCTCGTTTATGTGTGCGCAGATGGTCTTGGATGTAAGGATTTTGAGGAATAGTCATTGACACGGTCATGGAATCGTGTGTGCTCCACGAACCATTGAGACTCAACTCTCAATGACCTAGCTTCATCAAACGCAACACTTGGAGTTCAGGGGAGTAATGTTTCAATTGCCACTTCCACACTAATTGCTTTTATCGTTTTCACTTATTATTGTGCTTATATGCGTAAATTGAGGACAATGTACATCTTAAGTGTGGGGGGGAGTTCACATTGCACACACCTTTACTTGTGCGTTCAATTGCTTATGCTAATGTAGCCTATGGCGGTTCACCTCAGTTGCAACGGTTGTATTCTTATAGTTTAGGAGAATTTTCAACATTGTATCCTATCATGCTCTAGTCTCTACTTGAATTTTAGGGAATTTTTGCTCGATTATCTTATATTGCACAACTTACTCTTGGAATCTTTTGGAAACTCAATCTTGAAGTTTTTAAGGACAAGTTTATCGTTGTTCTTAGTTTTACTTTGGAAAATGCATATATAAGGAGAGAAAAATATATAAAAAAAAAAAGATGAAAATGAAAAAAAAAAATGGAAAAATGAAAAGAGAAAAAGAGAAAAAAAATATATGAGTTTGTAAATATTAGCTTTGTTTTAATTATGCATTTGGGGTGGCAAGAGCTACCGCCTATGAAGTATGCAGCTACTCTCATAAGTCGGATACAAGTTATGCCCTAATGAGAGAAAGAGCTATCTCATGGGATGCGTGAAAGCTACTACCCCGGTAGAAAGAGCTACCTCCTCGAAAGAGTGAAAGCCACCTTTGGCGGCCGCCTAGGAAAGGGCTACCTTCAAGGATGTGTGAAACTACTACTTCCACCACTATTTTTTGTTTTTGTATATAAATAAGTCCTTTCTAACCAAAGTTTGAGGAGTACTCGTCGGTTCTCTTGAGTAAGATCGCACACACTAACACATTTTCGAGTTTTCATCCTTTTTTATTCGAGTTTTTAGCTAGAGCATTGGTAACCTTATGCAATGTTTTGAGTTCCCCTTACTTGTAGAATGCTTCTTTTGCATGCTTTTGGTGAACCTAAGGCCGAGCACTTTCAATTGTTCTTCCCAAGTACTTTCACGTTCTATTTTGCTTGAGGACAAGCAAAAGCTTAAGTGTGGGGGGGTTTGATAAGTGCTTGTGTTATAGTATCGCGAAGCGCTATTATCTTACATTAAGCATACTTTTTATCAGGTTTTATCACTAAATGTGTGCATTTTTGTTCTCTTGTGCATTGAAGGTATTGTGGAGCCTAATTGGAGAAGAAGAATGAAATTAGGTCGCGTTCGCCAATGTTGGGATGTTCTCGGACCAAGCAAGGAACGAAGCACGTATTTGGACTTGTGGATGTGTGCCAACCTCTTTTGGAGGGGCACAAAGGCAGTCACATTCACAACAAGTCCAATCTGTGTTACTTAGGAGAATCTCGCGAAAGAAGAAAACTTGAAGCAATCGGCGCGACCTACCGTTGCTTGTGTGCCCAAGTAATGGCCTCGATGAAGAACAATGGACCCGGGAGGCGTTTCGGCAAGTTACCAAGCCTGTTCAGCTGAAGATTAGTGTTCCAGAGAAGTCACACGGGCGTGTGGAAATTCCACACGGCCGTGTGAGCCATTTTCCAGCCAGACAGAGAAGTCACACGGGCGTGTGGAAATTCCACACGGCCGTGTGTTTTGCAATTTCAGCCATCCAGTGAAGACACACGGGCGTGTGGAAATTCCACACGGCCGTGTGAAATTAATTTTTCAGCCGAGACAGAAGCTTCACACGGGCGTGTGGAAATTCCACACGGCCGTGTGGAAATTCCACACGGCCGTGTGAAGCCCCCGATAAGTCCAATTTTAAAGCCGCGATTCAACAATATAAAAGGGATTTTTGCAACCTTTGGAGGGATCTTTTGACCTATCTTTTCCCCAACTTTCTGGAGTGCGGCTAGGGTTTCGGAGAGGGTTTCGTGGAGGTTCTAGCGCGTCGTCGGCATCGATTTCGAGGTTCGACGTTTGCACAAGACCACGGCCACACTAATTCGAGGGGGTTTTTCATTGATGTTTATGTTTTATGCTTTATTTCTCATGTTGATGAACATGTATAGCTCTATGAGGAGCTAAACCCCTCGTGGGGTATTCGGACTTGTAAACTTTAGGGTTTCTTATGTTTCTTTGACATTGATTATTATGCTTTCCATCATTGATGAATAAAATTGAGTTTTTAATCTTGATTATCCTTTCATATTGTTTTCCCTTAAACGTGACATTAGGGTTGAGAGCAATCTAGGCTTTCCTTTGGAGGTGTGACAACTCCTATAGGATTAGACTACTCAAGATTAACGAGGGTTGAGAGGGAGAGTTGTGAGGTAGCAATGTACCCCTTTCCCCTTCGATGTGATTTCTCCCTACCTCCGATTCCTTGATTTAATAGCGGTCGAAATAGAGTGAAGCAATAAGTAGATAAACTCCCCTAGGGCTTAGTTACGTAAGTAATAGAGTGGAGGGTTGTAGTGAATCCTATTTGCTGGGGCTCAATCTAGACTAGGATTCTTCCACCTGGACCAAAGGGTTAGAATTACGTATAGGAACAGGTTTAATCACTAGGAATCCCTAGAGCATAATGCAACTCCACATAGTGTGAGGTTTAGGCAGATGGACTCCCATGGGGCTTAGTCATCTAGGTGACAGAGTGAAGGGTGTTGTGAATCCTAATACCGGGGCATAGTGTTGGAGTTAGTCACGGTTGTCCTTAGGTTTGGGACCGTGAGTCTTAGGATATCCTCGACTCAATTGACATTAATAGGAGAGCATAATATTATAGTCTTGCACTTGAAACATAGACCCTAGAGGTAGCTTGTCCGGATACCCCCCTTTACTCATTGTTAGTCCTTCTCGATTTTCCTACTTGCACTTCTTTCTTCCATCTCTCTATTTAGTTTATTGCTTTGCATTATTTTCACTCATTAATCTTATTATCGTTCTCCGTATTCTGCATAGCTTAATTAGTGAAACCTTATATTCTATCTCCCTATTCCCTGTGGATTCGACTACCTTCTCACCAAGGTAAATTTATTACTTCGACAAACCCGTGCACTTGCGGGATACACGCAAGGGGTCGTGTCACTTGTCCGGATACCCCCCTTTACTCATTGTTAGTCCTTCTCGATTTTCCTACTTGCACTTCTTTCTTCCATCTCTCTATTTAGTTTATTGCTTTGCATTATTTTCACTCATCAATCTTATTATCGTTCTCCATATTCTGCATAGCTTAATTAGTGAAACCTTATATTCTATCTCTCTATTCCCTGTGGATTCGACTACCTTCTCACCAAGGTAAATTTATTACTTCGACAAACCCGTGCACTTGCGGGATACACGCAAGGGGTCGTGTCACATGGGCATCAATATTATGGGGGCATAACCTCCTCATCCACATCAACATGTAACAATTAATTAAGAACATGCAATGATTACGAAACTAGAACCATGTATGTTAATCAATTAATATTCATAAATAATAATTGAGGGATCTAGATATACAATTCCCTTCCAATTAGATTCTTATACATCATAATAAGCAAAGCATCAAAGCACAAAAGAACCACAAGACCAAATAAAGAATAAATAAGCTTTTAATGCATTCCTAGACTAACTCCCTCCAATAGTTCTTCAAAGGTTGGAGATTAGAGGATTCCAAGATTGTCCGGATGGCGTGTGTCACTCATGCCCCTCTAATGATGATCTTTGAAGATGCCTGTCACACGCGATCTTCTCAGATGATGCTTGTTTATGTACTCTTGAGAAATCCACTGAAATCTGTTAAAATATGGAAGAAACACCGTCTCTCACCACTCAGATCTCCAGAAATCCAGTCGCCCTAGGTTGTTCAGCAAAAGAGTCTCCCCAAATTTAGAGAAAACTTGGGTATTTATAGTAATCAGCTACACCATGGCCTCACCATGGGCGTTATGATGCGCATTATGAGTATGTTATTGCTTGGGCTTCAAGTCAGGTCCTAGCATGATCTTTGGGTGTTATGTGTCTTGACAACGACCATTATGGACTTCACAACAGCTGTTGTGAGGCCATTGTGGCTTCTTTATTGCTCTCGGTGAGTTCATGCTACCATGGCTTGATCACGTCAGTGGTAAGTATAGACAACAAGCGTGATGAGTTTCCATAACGCTCGCTGTGAGTCGTGATGCAGCCTTAATTCAGCAACTTGCTTCATTTTGCTTCAAAACACCCTCGAATTCGTTTCTTTCTTCCTAAAACAGAGATAAGGGTCATTATGAACAAAAAAGTAAAATTTCATACTAATGAGGTGCTAAACAAGTAGAATTTTATGTTAAATGCAATGTAAACGATATAGAAAATATAGTTAGTTTAGCACTTATCAAATATCGATAAAAGAATATCCAATAGATAATAATACCTTCTTCCTCTTCCTCAAATAAAAAAAAATGTCTCCCATAACAAATGATTAGGTTAATAAGAGATTGGAGGGACAAAAAGACCAGTGCTTCTTTTCTATCCTCTGTCCCACTCAATATCATTTGGCAATCCATATCAAGTCAATTCTAAAGCCACAATATATTGAAGATAGTGAAATAGATTACTGACAATAATAGTCAAATAAATGTCAAACATCCTAATGGAAGAAGCTTGAGATATCACAAGTTCCTAACAAAGACTAAAGAGATTAAGGGAATAAGATTTTAGGCATAGAGGAGTTGAAGCTACTCTTTCTCTGCAAGAGATATCTTATGGGAAATAAAGTTATCAAAATTGGGTGAATGTTAGGAGATTGAGAAAGACTGATAAGTGCTTGTGTTGTAGTAACGCAAAGCGTTATTATCTTACAAATGAACATACTTTTATCAGATTTTATCACTAAATAGTGTGCATTTGTGTATTCTTGAGCATTGTAGGTTTCGTGGAGCTAAGTTGGAAAAGAAGAACGAAGTTAGGTCGTGTTCGCCGTTGTTGGGAGGTTTTCAGACCAAGCAAGGAACAAGGCACGAGGTTAGACTTGTGAGTGTGTGCCAACCTCCTTTGGAGGGGCACAAAGGCAGTCACATTCACAACAAGTCTAACTCATGTAGCTTAGGAAAACTTCACTAAGAAGGAGACTCGAAGCAATAGGCACGATCTACCATTGATTGTGTGCCCAATTCAATGGCCTCGATGAAGAAACAACATATTTGGGAGCATTTCGGAGTGTTACTGTAGCAACACTGTAGCTTGTTACTGTAGCGAATCACTGTAGTAAGTTACTGTGCACTTCTGCCGAAGAATCAAGGTTCCAGAGAATTCACACGGGCGTGTGGAATTAACACACGGCCGTGTGAACTAATTTTCCAGCAAACCAGAGACGTCACACGGGCGTGTGGAATTAACACACGGCCGTGTGGATTGATTTTCCAGCAAGCCAGAAACTTCACACGGGCGTGTGGAATTAACACACGGCCGTGTGAAGTAATTTTCAGGAAAGACAGAAACTTCACACGGGCGTGTGGAAATTCCACACGGCCGTGTGAATTCCCGATAACTTCAAATTTAAAGCCGCACTCAGCCTATTTAAAGCCGATTTGGAGACTTTTTGAAGAATCTTTTGACCTATCTTTCTCCCTAACTTCTGGAGAGGGCGGCTAGGGTTTCGGAGAGGACTTTGTGGAGGATTGGAGCGCGTCATCGGCATCGTCACCGACGTTCGACGGCCGCACAAGACCACGGCCACACCATACGCGAGGGGGTTTTCATTGATGTCTTTATTTTGTTCTTTCTTTCATAAATTGATGAACATGTATAGCTCCATGAGGAGCTAAACCCCTCGTGGGTATTCGGACTTGTAAAACTCTAGGATAATTATGTTTCTTTGACATTGTTATTATGCTTTTCCATTAATTGATGAATAAATTCGAGTTTCAATTTTAGATTTCTTGTGCTATTGTTTTCTCTTAGCCGTGACACTAAGGATTGAGAACAATCTAGGTTATCCTTTGGAGGTGTGACAACTCCTATAGGATTAGACTACTTAAAATTGAAGAAGGTTGAGAGGGAGAGTTGTGAGGTAGCACCGTACCCCTTTCCCTTCCGTTGTGATTTCTCCCTGCCTCCGATTCCTTGAGTCATTAGAGGTCGAAATAGAGTGAAGTGCTAGGTAGACAAACTCCCCCAAGGTTTTGGGGTGACGTGAATCCTACGCACTGGGGCTTAATTTAGACAATGGTTTTTCCTCCTGGACCAAAGGGTTAGAACTATCATACATAGGAACAGGTTTTATCACTAGGAGTCCCTAGAGCTTAAAGCAATCCCACGTAGTGTTAGGCTTAGGTAGAAATACTCCCCTGGGGCTTAGTTGAGCAATCAACAGAGTGAAGGATTGACGTGAATCCTATTGCCGGGACATAGTGTTGGGGTTAGCCACGGTTGACCTTAGATTTGGGACCGTGTGTTTCAGGATTTTCCTCGACTCAATTAACATCAATAGGAAGGTATAATAGCATAGTCTTGCACTAGAAGCATAAGTCCTAGAGGTAACTTGTCCGGATACCCTATTTTCACTTATTACTAGTCTCTCTCTTTTTACTCGTTGCTTGCACTTTTCTCTCTTTCATCTTTCGATTTATTTGCTTTGCATCTACTCTAGTTCCCATAAATTCACTCATCACTCCGATCATTGTTTCTTTTCGTACATCACACGACTCAATAGCAACTTCTCGTATTTTAAATCCCTATTCCCTGTGGATTCGACTACCCACTCACCGGGGTAACTTTTATTACTTCGACAAGGCCGTGCACTTGCGGTACGCACGCAAAAAGGTCGTGTCAAAGACCATCTAGAGTAACAAGATGTAAAGAAGAAACTAGACTTCCACTTGTGAATGGAAAAGGCTAGATCCCCTAAAAGACACGACACATCTAGGGCAGAAACAATACTAATTATCATGACCTAGATGATTCTTCAAGATAAAAAAAAGAAGCCGAAACCAATGATAGGGAGGCTCAAGATCAACCAAGATAACTTAAATAAAAACCTACAAAAGATCCTTCATGAGTTAGGAACTTTTAAGTGGGAGTGAGATTGTAGAATCAAATAACTCACAAAAGATTAGGTGAATTGAAAGTCAAAGTCAAACACAAAAAAAAGTCTAACTAGAAAGCTAATTATCCAATATGAGGAAAAAAACCATGATTGCCATGGTTGGAAAATCTGTATAGATAGGAGAGCTAATGTTATAGCTATGAACTACCTAAATTATCTCAAGATAAAATAGCAACAAAAGATTGTTTTGACCTCGAAGATACTAGGAAAAGGCTTTGAGAAATCTTGGCCAACCCTCTCAAGTGAAATTAGTTCCTCTCCCGATCTCAGGATGCAACTCTAATACAATGGAAGAAAATGGGACAAAAACAATAGTTTAGAGGGACAAACCATTACTTAAGAAGAAATTAAATTAATAGAAAAAGCAAAAGGAGATAGATAGTAGAGGAACTAGCAGGGTTACCCCTTAAAGTAGATGTAGAAGAAAGATGCACCCACACAATCTAATCAATGTCATGATAGTTCGAGAATCAAAATACCTCTTCTATAGAAGAGCATGATCGATCAATCATCTCAATTTTAATTATGCAAGAAATCAGCTTAATCCAACTAATTAAGAAAGTGAACACATGCCTACCATGAACTCAGAGTGGGAGATCGTAAACACAATCATACCCCAAACAAATAACAACTCACCAACCTATCTCAGCAAGGATTAGGATGGCTTCAAGAATTATAAGGCAAATAATATAGGAGGAAAAATACTCAGGCATGTGTCATAATCAAAACCACATGAACGTAGTGTGATCTAGACCCTAGAACCATATCTAAGTACCCAATCATCCAACACAAGAGACTGAACCTCTTATCGCAGTAAAACTTACTTAAGTATTTAACAAAGAAGGAATCTTCATTAATGGTGGAAGCTACTCGGCCATCAAACAAAAGGGATAAACTCTCTTTGAGGCGGCAAAGACCATTGAGCCATCAAATGAAGGACAATAAATAGCCAAAGGAGGGAAACCTAATTCGATGAAGCCAGAGGACTATAAAATGGGTCATCATTGTCTTGGTAAGAGAGAAATAACTCAATAAAAATTCCACTATAATAGACCCTAAAACTTGTACTCTCTCCGTTCTTTTTTATCTATCACAAATCTATGTTCCTTTTTATTTGTTATTTTCTAACATTAAAAATCATTTATTACTTTTTTTTCAAAATTACCCTTAAAACTCTATTCAAGTCTCTTGTTGGAATTAAATATGAGAGAGAATTGTGAAGATATAATTATGAGTAATTTTGGAAAGATAACAAATTTTTTATAAAATTTTGTGAAATAACTAAGGGTGTGTTTGGTTGGGTGTATTTGGTTTTACATGTAAAACCAAATACACCACTTTATGAAATCCATTGTTTGTTTTGCTGTATCTGTAAAAGCTGGGGTAATTGGGTTTACTGCACAGTGGTTTTTTGGGTGTATTTGGTTTTACGCCCAAAACGGGCGTAAAACCAAATTCCGGAAAATGAAAAACACAGACGGCTGAAGAAGACGTTTTTCGTTCAAGCGTTGTCATCCTCCATTGTCTTTCGCTCACACACGGCTGTCGGCTGTCCTCCGCTCATCACCGGCAGTAGATCGAGCGACATCACCTGCAAGAGATCACCCGTCTTTGATCACCGCGTCTTCTCCGATAGCAGGCTTAGATCTTTCATTGCTCTGATCGCAGGCCCTCCCGTGTCTTCGATCACCGCGTCTTCTCCGATCTATGCGGGAAATCCCCCATCGGCGCTGAGAAGGACTTGATCTGCATCCTTCCTTTGGCAGCTCGCCATCCGAACCTGGATGTGGGTTTTCTATTTTTTTTGGTGCTTTTGGTTTGTTTGATTGTTCTTGGAAGTTATTTAGTGGGTGGTTTTCAGGTCTCAGTGCAGAGGATCGGGCTGACCTCGTGAATGCTCTCAAGGTGGGTTTTTGTTTGATTTGTGGTTTTGTTTTGGTTTGCGAATGATTTGAGAAATGTTTGTGGGTTTTGATGGGGTTTTATTGTTTGTAGAACAAGCTGCATAGCCTAGCGGTCGCGCTTTTAGAGAGCCTCCCAACAAAGGTCAGAAAGCGGGTTGAAGTCTTAAGGGAAATACAGGTTTTATTTTCTTTTCTTTTTCCTTGGAAATGTGTTTTTTTTTTTATGTTTCCTATTTAATCTTTTGCTTTTGATTTTTAAAGTTTGTTTTACGGATTGTGTTGGATATCTTGGTTTCTATTGATTACCATTTGAGGTTCATTCTCTTGCTGATCAAATGTTGTTATACTCTTTCTAAGCTTTATTTTCCATGGATTATGTAGTATGCATGCTTCTGTTGATCCAATCCATGAATGATTTCTGTCATTCTGGTGACAAGAACTTATCAACAATAATTTACTCTGTAGTTTTCAAGCAACCCATACAGTAGTAATATGATTCAAAGAGCTAATGGAGATAAAAAGCTGAATAACGGATTTCAACATCCCATTTTTCAGTTTACAAATTAAGATTTTTATTTTTTAGTTACGCGTGTATTGTTCTTATCACAAATTAAAAATACAGCAAGAGTACAGTTGGATGTTGGATGTTCTTCCATTTAGTACTGATATGTAGTTGTGCATTAGGCTAGCAGGTAGATGTTGAGCTTAAAAGCATATATATATTTGGTTTGGAAATTTCTGAGAAGCAGACCATACATATGTGATTAAAAAATAGCATAAACTGGGATTTTGTATGATATTATACTCTTTGATTGCTTCTTTCTGGGACCTTGTTGGTTGCTTTTTAAAGATTGCAAATTTTGCTCATTTATCTTGTGTTATTTATTGAATATAGACTAGTGTGTGTATGATTTATGTTATATTTTTTGGATGGTTCTTGCTATAGAATATTACTTCAGTAATGGACTAGCCAATTAAAACAGTATATATAATTACTGAAACTGACACAGTTTAAGAAGTTCAATATGCACCTAACTTCATTTGCAGTTTTCACACACTGTAATAGATAACCAACGTTTGACCATGTCTTCCATATTTAATATAAGCGGCCTGACATGCTAGATATCTGTTAATAATAAGTCAGAGAATATTAATATAAACTCCAAGAATGACAATGTCATACAACAGATATATAATACCATAAATGAGCTTGAGAATAATAATCTTAATGTTTGGAAGAGAAACACAATGTCATAAGCTTTATTTTCAAGATTGTTGTTGATAAGCTCAGTAACATGCCATATAAAATCCTAGAATTAGAGCTTTGTAAACATCTTGGAGACTGACCTAAGCAGCTTCGCTCCAGCATTATGCAACCATTGCAGCATTATATATATATATATATATATATGTGTGTGTGTGTGTGTGTGTGTGTGTGTGTGGATATGTATATATGTGTGTGTGGACATCAAATTGCATGGTTACTTTGCAGCATGGTTACTTTTGTATTATGACATGGTTACTTTACTGTGTGTATTGTTTTGAGTTTTATATTTTTTTTGTTTGAAATCTTTGTATTTTTAAAAACTATAGATGGCTACGAATGTCAGAAAGGATCAGTTATGTATTATGCAAATATTTGTAGCTGCGGCTTATGCCGTCACATTGGCTTTGCGTAGCAAACGATGTAGAGTTTGTAGAGAACCATCGAGAAATCGGTTAGTAATTAGAGAGCAATATTTGTCCAGGCTGGTGGATGGCAATGACACCACTAGTATCAACATGGTCCGCATGAACAAATCCATCTTCTTTAATCTTTGTTCTATAATGCAACGAAAAGGTCTTATGAGAGATACGCTACACATCACAATCGAGGAACAATTGTTGATGTTCTTGCATACTATTGGACACAACCAACGCAATCGAGTCATTGCCCATAATTTTCTTAGGTCTGGCAAGACTATTAGCAGGTACTTCAATCATGTGCTTTACGCAATTGGACAATTACATGACGAGTATGTCCACCCACCTAGTACACAAACGCCGACATACATAGCATCAAGGTCTACATTATACCCTTATTTCAAGGTAGACATACATTTCTACATAATTATATCTTGAATTTACTAGCCAATAAATAATTTGCGGTTATATCTTTAATATTGGTAGGAATGTATTGGGGCGCTAGATGGGACCCATATCCATGCGTCTGTTCCTGCATCTGAAGTTCCAGCATTTCGTGGACGGAAACCATACCCTACACAAAATGTGCTTGCTGCTATAGATTTTAATTTACGGTTTACCTATGTCCTTGCTGGATGGGAAGGTTCAGCACACGATGCGCTAGTCTTACGTGATGCACTCGAGAGGCCGAACGGCCTGTCAGTTCCCGAAGGTATCTTTTTTTGTGTAGTTTACTATAGGTTAACGTACAATAATAATATGTTAATTATAATTTTGTTAACTATCACATTTAATTTTTATTAGGAAAATATTACTTGGTTGATGCGGGGTACGCTACAAGACCGGGATTTTTATCTCCTTATAGGGGTGTTAGGTACCACCTCAAAGAGTTTGGCTCGCGAACACCGGCGAACTATAAAGAACTCTTTAACCTTCGCCATTCATCGGCCCGGACGACAATTGAACGTGCATTTGGTTCTCTTAAGGGGCGTTTTAAAATTCTCACATCTAGACCATTTTTTCCATTCAAAACTCAGGCTGAACTAGTCCTGGCTACGTGTATTCTACATAATTACATCTTAAGTGGGGGTGAAGATGTTTTTATACCATCTGAGGAAGAGTGGACTCCACATCGGCCACCCTCACTGGGTAACACAAGGGAGCAAAGAGAAGAGGCCCAAGAATGGGTGGCATACCGAGAAACGATTGCGTGCAATATGTGGGCAAATAAGTAGATGGTTAATAGTTTTCTTATTATGTAACCAAAGTACATTTATTTCTAGATCATGAATTCTACTATTATTTCTTTGTGAACCATTTTGTAAGACAATGCTTGTGGCTCATGCTAGGATTTGATATGTTTAGTAATTCAATGTTATGGTAATTCATCTCTAGGTCCTTACATTGTTTCCACTCACACTTGGAATTTATTTTTTTGTTGTTAACTTTTTATAACATGTTCATTATGAAATTTATGACATTGAGTAGTTGATTTGACTAAACTTCAATTGTTCTTTTTAAGAAACAATGCTTATGTTTTTCGCAATTGTAGAATGGATAGCATGAGAGCTTCAGAAGATAGCCAAACATCAACAGTAAGAAGCCCTACCAAGAGAACTAGTGGAAACAAAATGTGGACATCTACTGAAAGCCGCTTCTTCATACGGTTCATGGCTTCCCAAGTGGAACAAGGCTTTAAAGTCGATAAAGGTTTCAAACCCCAAGCATTCCATGCCGCAATTAAGGCAATAAAACAGGAATTCGGCATCATAGTTACTGAATCAAATGTGTCCAATCACCTAAGGACAATTAAAAAACGATGGGCAAGAATTAAAAAACTGAAAGAATTAAGTGGAATGGGTTGGGATGATGGACTGAAAATGATAATCATGGGTGAGACAGAGTATAAGGACTACATCAAGGTACTAATTTACTTTTATGTTTATCTTATTTATGATTTCTTTCAATTTTTATTATGTCAAAACCCTTTACTAATTTGTGCTTGTATACTAGATTCATCCACAAGATGAACCATTTCTAAACAAGCCAATTGAAGATCATGACTTGCTTGAGGCTATTTGTGGTAATGACCAGGCTAGTAGACGTCGCGCTGTTCACTTTTGGGATGACATTGGCATGGACATGTATGATAATGAAAACATCCGCCAATCGCCTCAAATTGGTGGTCTTGAAGATATGTCTTTCGAGGAGACAAACTTTCATGCAAATGTGTCAACACCTATCCACACGCATTCAGAAAGCTCAGAACCACGGGGGGCAACGTCCAGTCAAACAAGAAGAGGAAAAGGAAAAAGAAAATTAGTCTCCGAAGTTGAAGCAATACAAGAAATGAATAACACATTTAAGGAAGCGCTTGGGAATATGAATTCGACTCGTACTTTGTCCTTTGCAAAAGACCTTATGAACGAGTGCATGAAATTAAAAACTCATGGATATTCTGGCCGTGAGATTAATAGGGCCTATGATTGGTTGATGGGGGATGAAATGAGAGCTATATCTTTCTTGGCAAAGGATGAAGAACTTAGAATGTATTGGGCAGAGGACTTTTTTGAAGGAGGGTATTGAGGGCAAAATTAGCAAAACTTGAAGCTAATTTATATGCATTACTTTTGTACCAGTTGATGTCTTCTAATGTTGGAATGCTCTATATTTCTTAGATTATCCTATGATTATGACTATGAAGGGTATTTAACTTTGTTTTTTATTTGTATTATAAATGTTGAACATCTTATGCTTGTAATGGGAATTGTCTCATTTGTATTATGCATGTTGAACAGCTTATGATTATGTTTGTATTTAAATTTTGTATTATCTTATAATGTTTGAATTGTCTCATTTGTTAGTGTCTTTATTGTCTTCATCCAGGTACATGTTGAATGGGAAGAACTATGTGGAGCATTATGAATGTAGTTTCCTTGTTGAATGTTTCTGGGAATGAATAAATGTTGTATCAATAGTTTTCTATGAATTGATCTTGTTGTACATATTACCTCGACATATTTTTTTTCATCATAGTTGTATGACATATGGGGTACAAAAGGCTAATTTGTAGCAATATTATTATTCCAAAATATTAAATGACAAATTATGAAATGTAGTTGTTTATTTAATACAATTTTGAGTAATAACTTATTTAATTAATTTTTTATTCAAATTTTATTTAACATGCATAGTTAAATTTTATTTAACTAGGATTTGTTTAATTGGAGAAGTCATTTTGGATAATATATTTAAAAAATATATCAATTATTTAAAAATTAATTTAATTAAAAAATTAATGCCTATGTTAATTAATATAATAATTACATTCAATAAAATAATTAACATTAACATTTAAAATAAACAAACAAAAAAGATTGTAATTTTGAGAGTTTGGGGGGTAATCTCACCATGGGTGCCCACATCTCTTAATACATCAAACCAAACACCAGATTTCATAATACAGATTTTCAAATCCCTCTAAACAAACACAGAATTCTGTAATACAGTATTTTCAGTTACATCCAACCAAACACCAGATTTTGCATTACTGTATTTTCAAATTCATGAATTTCCAGTTACAATGTAAATGAAAATACAATGTATTTACAAATACAACCAAACAAACACACCCTAAGTTTTTTGGTATGTAAGATTCGGTTAACCACGAACAAATAAAAAGAAACTGAGAAAGTATTTCTTCTCTCTTTTCGTTGATTCCCTACCTTTTACAAAAGATCAATATTCTTGCCTAATTAGGCATCAGAGCAGCTTTCCTCCCCTAAGCCAAGGGCTTAAACCAACCTCGATGTTTCAATGATTTGTTTATAAGGACCTGTTGAATCGCGGAAACATGATCAATGAGGTGTGAATGTGAGAAGAATTAGGGTCGAATACCTCATTTTTAAGAGAAACAAGATCGTACTTGGTAATGTCTGATATCAATTATCTTCTCTTAACTCATTGATCGAGATCCCAACTAATCATGAGAGATGGATTTTCTCATCAACTAACATTAGTGAATGAATTTGAATCCATAAAAATAAAAAATAAAAAAAACTCAACCGACTCTTCTACTTTTAGTTTTTAGAATAAATAAAAGAATTTTTTTTCATTATAACAAATTTACATCACCTCCAAACGTCAAATTGCACCAACCCATTTTCAGTTTATCTCATTTTAAATTTCCTAACAAATTCAATTTAGTTCAAATTTAAAAATATATATATTGAAAGTAATTAATTCAATTCATATTAAACTTACACCTAATACCTGACCTACCATGTACATCCTAGAATAAATGTGAAGCATTTGTTATTTAAACAGATTATTACGTAAAATCTAATTTATTATTCTATTTGCTTGGTTTAAATTGTCTAGGCTATATCTTTATTTTATATGTTAGGGTTTTGACATGACACTGCTATCCGTATATTATATAGAGATATATATATATATACAGCGAAAAGAAAAGAAAAAAAGAAAAAAAGGGGCAGATACAGCCGAAAAATTGAAGAGGCATTAATTTTGTTTGTTCGCAGCGGGAAACCAAGCAATAAATGATGCCAAAGAAAAGGATGAGAACAAATAACGTGCTACAAAAAAAATTGTCCAAGTTCCATGCAACCGCAGGCGTAAAGATATGCTTCTATTCAGCAACGTTATGTAAAGACAAAAACGTCCACATTGTGACACTGTATCATGCGCATCTAACTTGTATTCTTCAGGACGTTGATAGCAGCCAGCACATGAATCATAGTGGTGCAAAAATAACTCTGATCCATACATAACTAGAACTAGCATCTATCTAGAGCCCTAGACTATTGAATGGAGAGCAGTAATTTGTAAAATGGTATAGTTACACACGCGGTGCATTTTAGTTTAAATTCTCAACCAAAGAGAGCTCGTAATAATGGTATATGAAAGCAAGGTACAAAACTTCGCCAGATTCTTTAATTCACACCACAAAGACATGAAATATTATTTATTTGACTTAGATTTACTATCAAGTAAACATTTTTAAATTTTTTTTAATAATTATCAAATTGATTTTTGCACTAAAGGGTTTGGCAAACACTACATCATGATAAAAATATACCTAAATTATTCTACATGCAACATTATGTACAATAACTTCTTTGCAATGCCAAAACAATTCTTTTTAGAGTAGTGGATTGTATGTTAAATGTTTACATTCAATCAAATTTAATATAAAAACAAATAAAACAAATAATCAAAGCTCCCTGGTATCATACATCATCAAACAATTTTCTTAGACAGTGCAGAAAGGGGGGAAAAGGGGAAACAGACTGAAAAAGAAGAAGATTCTTTTGTTCCGCACTTTGAGGGCCACTGGCTGCAATCAACAGCTTAACCTAAGGAACTCAATCTCGAGGTGAATTCTTGCTCAAAATTAGGTCAAAAAAGACTAATTCACGCCTAACTCAATTTTTAATTATGAAAGCTCCAGATTTGCTCGATTTAACTCAAAATTAAAACTCATTATACTTTATTTTTATTTTTAAAAGTAAATCATACAAATTATATAGTGGTTTTATATATTATAATATAAACAATACAAATTATATAATAATTTCGTATATTATAATCATACAGTTTACACTAACCAATTAAGCTCCACTGCTAAAAATTAATTGAGCTCAAAAATCAAACTCGAGCTAATTTTAAACTCAAAAGTTAATATATCAAGACCCAAGCAAGGCATATAACAAACATCTGTTGGCAAATATTAGTGAATCAAAGTACTTGCACTGGAAGAAATAAATCATTCAGTTCACCAACATTCCTCCAGAACCTGCGTACAGATTTCGCTTTGAAGGATTAAAGCTGTTTAAGTGGTTGCAAATAAATCTTATTGTATGTCACGGTACAATACAAGTATCATGTTATCAGAACAGTCATCCATAAACGCAGTCCCTCCAAATATCTAACAAAGCAAACTGACGTTACAGTGTTGGAAATATGAGACCATTACTAAGTTCACCAAAATTCAATGTAAAGTCCTGAACAATAATAAATGACTCAACAAACATACAGCAACAACTGGTGAAATGGATTAAAAAAAAACTTCACTTTTCACTTTATAATAAGCGGGATGGAAAATATATATTTTTGATAATTTTAGTGCAAGGATGAAAAAGAATAACTTTCTCTGAGAAGGCAATTACAACAAGCAAAACAAGAATTATCATGAACAAACTTCGCTTTATACCGAAAGGAACATGTCTCCATGCTAGCTTGTTGCCAAAGACCAAAAGAGAACTAGATTCTACATGCGGGTTAAGTGGTTGACATAGACAAGGAACATACATTGCTTTGCCAAGAAGGAAATAAAATGAATTCCCTACACTGTTAGGATACAAAGGTCGAACATCATATGGGATCAAATCTAGGACTTTAAAGAGATGCAAACGATGTCTCATATATATATATGAATTACTTAATCAGTATATTCACCCAGGACTAAAGAAGTTGTCTAAACAAAATTCACATAGAAAAACAGTAGCAACATATGTAACTTAATTCATCCCAGTTGATAAATAGGATCTAAAATTACCTCGAGGAAACTCATTTGATTATTTGTACATCCGTCAGTAACATTAAGCAGGGGATGTTTAATTGATCTACAGCCCTTCTCAGCCGGTAGACTTGCAGAAGTAGGACTTCTAAGATAAATCTGACGGATAAATATACTTCAATATACCAAAGAAACAGTATTTCCAGGGATAGCCACTCATATTGTCAAGGAGAAAGCTTTCAGTCTGCCTTAAGGATACCTTTGACTCAACCTACATTAAAAAGCTCGTTCTCTAAGGCTAGGCTATGTTCACGAGAAAGCAAAGACGGGATTAAATCATTCCATGACACAAGTTGTAGCTATAGTAACTATCGAGGGAGTTCCAAAATTGTCCCACACAAAACCAAAGAATTTTATAAACAGAAAACATAAGTAACATGATAGTATGCCAACAAAATAGAAAAGCAAGAATTTTGAATCATTAGAAGTACGTATATACCCAACATTATATCCCAGAAATATATATGTGACAATCAAATCTCTATATCACACTACTTAGAGCATACACCTGTCACCTAAGGTAACGTAGAGATAATATCACACCTATAACAGTGGCTACTTGTTCAACCAGAACATGATACCTATATATTCTCGCACCTTCACTCCGAAGGCATATCAACTGATACATTTTCCAAAGCAAGCACACTCATAACTATTTACAGAATGCCTAAAAAGCTCTTGCACAAATAAATCAGAGAGATGCAAAAACATTTACAAATGAATACATATATTTAAAGAGACAACTGGGCATGGAAGCAATCCTTCAAATAAATTGTACCTTCTCTTTCAAATTTAGCAATCTATTAATGCATTCATGTTGATCTGATAATCTTAGGCATATGTGTACAGTAGCAACGTTAAACAGATTTCAATAAATTACATACTTGGACAATCAACACAGAGAAGAACAGTAAATTGCACATTACAAGACATTAGAGCTCATGTGCATAGCTATCATACCAATGCAATCCACAGCTTCACCAAAATTAGGACATAATTCAATAAGTTCACCTTTCAAGAGGGTGCAGCTAAACTGGATAGTCCATGAAAGTATAAAAACATTTCCTTTCAACTAAGAATCCCAGAGAACTAAAAGTAGGTTTGCTAATAATGACTACATTTACTCTACATATTGAGTTATGACGCAAATAGAGCATAAATTAGGTACTAAAATATATGAAAAAAAAATGCCTCTCAGCATATACATGTCATAACCGGTGCCTGCAAAATATGTTGCTAGATATGTGCAATCTCTTCTAGACAGATATTTGTTGTACCCATTAGCAAAGCATCTACAACAAAATTATTGGATGAATAGAAAAACAAGCATTACAGTTACATTAGCTGTCTCTCAACAATGAAACATCATCACACATAAAACATGTCAAGCATATACCAGTTTGCATGCATGCACCCAAATACATCATGAACTAAAAAACAGTACCAGATAAAGATGACCACCAATTTAAAGGAAATACATTTGTAAATAACAATCCTTATAAAATAAATCAAGCAAAGCACAGATATCCAAATATTTCAAAGTTGTCCGAATAAAACCCACTGACTCAAGGCTTGCTGAAGTTTTAAAATGATAATTTTTAATCATCAAAATGTGATCATTCTCAAACATCAGAACATAATTAAGAAAAGTTCCACTCTGTGCTAAGAGAAAATTATTCTTCTGCATCCGTAAATTAAGATGTACATAGCAATGTGTTTGTCCAAGAATAATAATAATGAAAACTATGTCATAATGATTGTTCCACCAGAACTTGTGGTAAAAAAGCAGGACAATCCTATGAAAATAAAGGGCGAAAGATAGAGACAAAGCTGACAGAATATGTACTATGGGGCATTTGTTCAAGGCTCACATACTGTCATCGCTAGATGAAAGGAAATGCTTAATTGTTTAACAATAAGATAACATCATTTGTAAACAAGGTTGACAATGTCATGTGAACAATTTGTCATGTCTGGAAAAGAACTGACATTCACAATGCTTCTTGTGACTAACAAGTTAATTAAAGTTCGCAGCTTCAAAAGAATATGGAACCTGTCATAGTTATCATTAAATTATTCAGTGGTCCTCAATGCAAATTATTCCACCTTCATGAAAAGGAAATAGCAGAATTTCAAAAATCTCCCAGCCCACATATTAGCTAAAGACATTTAAAATTAACATGAGTATCCTGTGTTCATCTTACTGGAAAGACACAAATATTTACGCAGTTGACTTCCAATCAGTTTGCACTAGAAACAACATGGATGCTTTCCTAAATGAAAATATCTTATGATCACTATTAATAAACATTAGAACTCCTCTTGAACTATATTATGATGAAAATCAAATCTTTAGGTAATCTATTACAAGTTTCCAAAACTGTCCACTCTCAACAGTGTCCATGACCTTTGAAGCCACTTTCAAGATAGAAAAACCACTGTATTACCAACACATTATCGACGCAGTTAATCATTCACCAAGTAATCTTCAGCTTAGTTTAGACACTGACAAAGTGTTAAAAGCAATATTTGACAGAGGATCAAAAGGAAGATTTTGAAATCATTTTAGCTCATCACATCGCATACTTTTGGCAGAGTAAGAATTCGGCAGGCTTGTGAGAAAGAATTTTGCCTACATTTCCTATGAACGTTAAAACACTTGCATTAAATGATATTATCACAAAGATTGCTCATAATCTCAGTAATAATTGTACCTTATGTTCAAATTGCATGTGATTTTTAAAGACTTCAGTCTCTGCTTATAGAGGGCTCATTTACAAAACATTCCATCCATGCATGCCGGAAAAGACTGACAACAGGTGACATTTTAGACCAATCTGATCAATTGCTTCACCTGACACTAACTAGTGCCTCTGCAATTTTGCCATTGTCAATATTTAGAAGCATAATAATCGACAGATAATGCAACTAATTAGAAGTCTGGCCAAAAAAACTAGTCTAAGCACAAGCCTATTTAATGCAACACTTAATAATAAGCTCCAATATAAACAGATTTAAATTAAATTTTATGATTAGTACACTGCACATCACATTGTTAGAATTACAAACATGTTTAGTTCTCAGACGACCTTATTAACTTATTCATATGAAAAAAGAGATGAATAATCAACATCACATCACAATGTAAGCATATTTAAAACCATCAAAGGACACAGGTTGTGATATCTAAAATCATGATGGTAGAATAAGTGTGGAAGAGAACCAAAACAAGATGAGCCAAAAAAGGCAAAGCAGCTGAAGAAGTTGAACAAAAATAGAAAAATAGAGACAACGCCCGAATAAGTCAAGCCAGAGAATCCCAAGAAGCATGACTGGCATGGCACAGAAAATCAAAGAGAGGCAGTGCCATGCCATTGAGAAAGCGTACCACATGGACCCTGTAACTCAAAGAGATGAGTAAAAGGCAGCCCATGGGTATATGGGTGTGTAGCGAAAATTCTACACCCACATGTCTAGTAATTGTTATTCTAGTGAAAGTGTCAACCAGAAACAAGTTCCAATGAGATGCTCACGACAGCATCCAGCCAACCCCTTGCCTCTCTTCCCCTACAAACTCAACAAAGCAAGCTTATTTAATAATCACAACAACTACAACAAGAACATAAAAAATAATATTATCAGTCGAACACCCCGATAATAACATCACATGAACAACATAGTAACGAAGAATATGTAAAATATCAAATTTAAAGCATTAATAGAAGTGTCTTGGACGCTAATTCACCATACTCAACTGAAACTAAGGTAACTTTGATGAAAAAACACTCGTAAAGATAAAGCAGCTATCAACTCATGAACAGTGCACTCTGTACAAGAGCTTCCTCGACCTTTCATGTCAACCAAAAGATAATAATAATAAAATGAAGCCAGTAGACTCCATGAAAGAAGGCAGTCATGGTGAAAGAAAGACAATATAAAGCAATATAATGAGAAGAAGAAAACTGTAGCTTGCAGATCATAACAATGGCACATACGTTTAGAACAACAAATGGAAGTACAGGAGCTGCACCCCCATGAAATATCAAAGTGAAGTAGTCCCGGTAGCAGGAGCAAGTGAGAAGTATAGTGTTGTTTGTGTTTGAATGCGATGTAGTTGACATTTTTAATTTATTGGGTTACCATATGTAGTAGTAGTACCTCCAAGCAATCCACCACCACCAGACGAGCCACCACCGGCGAACACGTCGGAAGGACCACCGCCGAGATGGAGGTCTGAGATGTTGGGAATAGCACCGGTGTTGTTGCTATTGTTGTTGTTGTTGTTGTTATTGCTGGTGCTGTTGTTATTGTTGATGTCCTCGTTGCGAGTTTGGTCGTCGAGACCTTGGTCGTAGAGGAAGCCTTTGAACACATGCCCTCCGATGCGAACCATCGCTTGGTAAGCGTACTCGTCTTCACCGTCGTCAATGGACGTGACGCGGACGCACTTGAACACTGCAGGCGCTCGCACATGCCCCGGTAAGCCCTCGCGAAAGCCCGCATCTGTTTTGTTTACAATGATTTGAGAGAAGAAAAGAGAGAACATAAAGAAAAACATAAAACTGGTACCTTGGTGGCTGGAGCTTGTATCGAAGCTGCGAGGGGGGGTGTTGTTGGAGGTGGAGGTGTGAGACGTGGTGGTGGTTTGGGAAGAGATGAGGCGAGGTTTCTTGGAAGTGGAGGTGGAGCCGGAGGAGCCAGCGGCGGCGGCAGTGGCTGCGATCTGGCGTTCGCGGCGGCGAGCGGCGGGGACCCAGGTGCTTTTTACATGGGTGGAGCATTCAAACCCGCGGGATTTACAACAAGTGCGGCAGCGGTGGTGGTTGCAGTCCTTCTTAGCTTGGTTGCCGCAGTCCTGGCAGGTAGCACCACCGGCGGCTACGGAAGAGAGGATGCCGCCGGGGGCATCAAGCATAGGGACGGGTTTTTTCAGGTAAGGAATGGTAGGATTAGGGTTAGGGTTTTGAGGAGGAGGGGGATGGGTTTGGGGTTGCCAGAATTGGATCCCGGAGTGTTTGGCGCGGCCATCGTCGTCGCCGACACAGGGAGCAGCGGTGAGGAGGGGGATGATTGGGTGATCACTGGAAGGGAGGAGGGATTCATGGTGATGGTGGTGATGGTGGAAAGAGGCAGCAGGGGCGACGACGAGCATGCTGACGTCAGCTAGGCCGTAATTGAGAGATTGGCGAGCAGAAGAAGAGGTGGTGGACGGTCCCCATGGAACACCAGCGCTGTTGGGGCCAGCAGCGGCGGCGGCGGCGGCGGCGGCGGCAGCAGCAGCAGCAGCAGCGTTGGCGCCGGCATTGAACCCGAGACAAAGGTCGTCACCGCGGCCGGTGGCGGAGGAGGCCACCCAGTCGGCGAAGGCACCGGTGTCGGATGGGAATCGCCTTCCAGAAGCCACCACTACTGGTGTTTTATATCACTCCTATATAACACCCCTTTCCCTCCCTACCAAACTCCTATATCTTTTTTTTTTCTCTTTCTCTCTCTCTCTCTCTCTCTCTCTCTCTCTATATAATTCAGCTAGCTGCTGCTGCTGCTGCTGCAGCTGATGCGGCGTAATTATGGGCGTCTGAGGAAGCTAGCTGAAATAGGTTGAGTTGAGGGTGGGGCTTAGTGGGATGGGGTTTGGTTTCTTGCTTTCTTTTTGACTGATAAGAGGGAGGGAACTGGAAACGAAGGGACTGAGAAAGAAAGGCTTTGGCTTGTGTGGTGGGACTCTGAAATTCCTTCTGATGGAGATCTTCTCGACCTCTTTCTCTCTTTCTCTCTCTCTCCCTCGTTGGCTTTCACGTTCGTTGCCTTCTTGTTTTTGCAGGAGGGGGGCTGACTCTGTCTCACTGCTTCCTCCTGCTGCTGCTGTGACTGCTGCTGGCTGCTGCTTGCTGCTGCTGGGCCTGCGGTGCAGAGAGCTGCTTCTGCTGCTGCGGCTGGTGCCTGGTCGTGTTAAAAGCTAAGGGCTCAGCTTTCGGCTCTCTCTCTCTCTCTCTCTCTCTCTCTCTCTCACACACTCACTCACTCACCATCCTATCTTCTCACTCTTTCTCTTTCCCTCGCCAATTGCCATAATTAACCCTTCCATGTCACGTGATATCTATTATCAAGCTCATCTTTCATTTTTATGTTTTTTTTGGTTCTTTTTTATTATTTCGTTTTATTGTCAAAACGAATCATAAAGTATGATAAATTATAAGCTGGTTGTGAATTATGCAAAAGGAATTTACTTACTGTATATCTTTTTTGTTGTATGGTTTGTTTGCTGCATCCCATTTACTAATTAAATAATATTTTAGATGCTCCAGATACAGATGTGTTACGGACAGATTTTATAAATTCAGAAATTATATATAATGACTAAGGTTTTGATTGATTTTGTTATCAAATTCATGTGTCTAAATTTTTTAGATTATAAAAACTAATAATAAAACAGGGGAAAATTATATTCAAGGAATGTAGATTGTAATTGAAAAAAAAAAATTACTCACTCTTTCCCTCGGGCAATGAAAAGTTGAGGGATGTATTTTTTTTTAATATTTATTAAGGTGAGTGGTTTATTTATTTTATAAATAAGATTTTATTTAGTAAATAAATAAATTGTTAACTCAGATAAAATCCCATAAAATTCAATTTTATAAAATTCAATTTTTAAAGAAATATTTGAAATAAGATTTTATTTAATTTATCATTTAAAAAATATCATTTTTTTTTTAATATTTATAGCATTGACCTCAATCTCATATTCATTTTATTCATCAAAATGGCATTTGAACCATCTTGTCAAATATCTTGTCAAATACCTGATTAAAAAAAGCACCGAAAAACCTTTTTGAAACTTTTAGATTTATTTCTAACCTATTTCTATAAAAACATAGTGTTCAATTTTTAAAAAATATATTAAATTTTAATTTTTGACAAAAAAAATATTTATTTTATTGTATTATCATTATCATTTTAAAATTGCAAACAACTTTGCACATTGTTTTACATTTTTTACTTTAAAATATATTTATCTACTAGGTAGATACCTACTATATAGTCCCTATAATTAATTCAATCTCCCTCTTTAGTCCCTCTAATACAATTTATCCTCAAACAAACCCTCTATTATTCAGATTGGCTAAATTTAGTTCCTTCCCTTGGGTCAGTCTCATTTTCCATCCATCCCTGCTGGCTTGGCAGTTTTATCATTAAAATATCATTAAAAAAATAGTTTTTTAATCTAATCAAAAGTTTTTAAGGTTACGGATAGGATCCATGTCCTCTTTGTCTTCTCCTCCACTTCTCCATTCAATCGCTAGAGTTGACCATCAAATCCATGGTGACCACCGCCATGACCAAACCCTCACTTTTCTCCTCACTCCGCATGCAACTCGTGAAGCCCCACTCATTTCCCAGCCACTCACACATCCGCACCTCACCCTCCTCCCTTCTGTCCTCTACGCTTGCCCCAGCCTCTAGCAAATGAAGATCCAAAGCGCCGAGAATCGAGCCCGGGTCTATGACTTCCTCCGCTCCATCGGCATCGTCCCCAATGAGCTCGAAGGCCTAGAGCTCCCCGTCATCGTCGAAGTCATACGCAATCGCATCGATTTCCTACATTCCATTAGCCTCACCCTCGACAACATCAACAACTACCCACTCGTCCTCAGATGTAGTGTCAAGAAGAACATAATCCCCATCCTCGACTACCTCCGCAAGCTAGGCATTTGCAAATCCATCTTCACCCAGTTCCTCCGAAGGTATCCCCGATTACTCCATTCCAGCGTCATCATTGATCTCGCTCCCATCGTGAAGTACTTGCAAGGTATTGGATATCAAAGCTGGAGACATCCCTAGGGTTCTTAAGAAGCTTGGAGTTGCTAGGGTTCAAGCTTGAAGGCACAATGAGCACTTTCGTTGCCTATTTGGTTGCATTTGGCATTGCAAGGAGAGAAATTGGGCAAATTCTTACTAAATTTCATGAATTGGTGGGAATGCGAATTGATCGGATATCAAACCTAGAAACATCCCTCATCTTCAACTTTAGACTCTCTCTCTCTCTCTCTCTCTCTCTCTCTCTCTCTCTCTCTCTCTCTCTCTCTCTCTCTCTTGTTTCCATAACCAACAACACTCCAATCTTCAAGTATTCAAGGTCACCAGTCAAATGAGTTGAAAACCACAATGTGAAATGCATAGTACGTCCTAAAAATGTTAGTAAATATTGGTTAAAGAACTATATATATCATACATGTATTAAGGATGAGTGCTTATGGCATAACGATGATAGTTTACTTGGCTGGACATTTGAAAAGGCCAATAAAAGACCTAAATACTTGAGGGGCTATAAAATAATAGTTAGGGTTCTAACAAACAATTGTTGTTATTACTGACTTCAACTTAAATGATAACCACATTAACATCAAGTATGGATGTCCCATAAATCGTCATATATACCAAACCATAATCAATGTTTGATTGTGATAGAACAATATCATTAATATTAAGATTGTATATCCCAATATTATACATAAATAAAGGATAACCAAGTGCAATCTTACTTTGCATGCTCCTAAACTTATTGCTTAAAAAAAAATTTATGTTTCATTTTATAAAAGCTTATTTGTAACATATTTGTTAATTCTCATTTTTTTCTAAGCTACATCCTTCTCATTCATTATTTCCACTAATAAATGCATCAACAAGTTATATAGGTGCTCCATTAATGATGTGGAGTTTGAAGATCACCAACAACAACAACTACTATAACAACAACGGTGATGATGATGATGATGATGACGACGACGACAACGGTGAGGATAATAGCATTGATGATGAAAGTGTTAGGTAATATCGCAAAATTAAATAACATCATCACAAGCATGCGGAAGCAATAATAAATTTGTGATATGTTCTAATTGTTTAATGAACAACGTAATTTAATTAAAAGACCTAGAAAATTACCTTTTAATATTTGAAAGTCTTTTCTTTGATATGCTGAATTTGTCTCTCGGATTGTCGTAAATCTCCTAGCGCCAAACGAAAGTCCCAAGCCTCTAGATCACACGCCAGAATTAAGAAACAATCTCCTCTTCTTCTCCAAATAGTGGCTAGGGTTAGAGAGGAAGAGATAGCTTGGGAATTTTTCTCATTAGAGAATTAACTGATTAATTATAGTGTTGGAAAGGAGTCATATTTATAGAGACTTCATAAAACATAATAAATATTATTTAATTATGAGTCCTATTCGAAATATAAATCTTCACAATATGATAAACATTATTCAATTATGAAGTCTTATTCAAAATATGAACCTTCATAATAATATAAACATTATCATAAAAGTTATATTAGAAATATGAGTCCTAATGTAACTAAAACCACTTTAGTCTTTGAGCCCTTATAATTTTGATTATCTATTCGACTCCATCAAATTTAAATTAAAATTTAAACTTAAAACAAAACCACTAGACCAATTTACAATTTCATTCATTCCATGAAGTAAAATTGTAAATTGATAATTTTACCCCTGCACTAAAAAACGAGACTGATTCTTTATCCCTTTAAACGTGACCTTCTAAGTTCGTTCCAATTGGCAATGGAAGGATACTGAAGGACGTGGGTGACACCTAGCCAGCCTCGTGGCCCCATGTCGTAACCTAATTGAACATGAATGAGTAGATCATTACAAACCTTTCAGATTATGATTACCATATATATATATAAACTTTTCATTCTTGTATCCCAACCGATTGAAAGACATGGTAATTGTCAAACTCACTGAACTCAATCATATGCAAATAACTATAGTGGGGTGAGATTACCAAACTATCTTTCGTGACCCACACTATTAGTTTGACTGCCTTGGCTAAAGTCTTCTAATCTAACACACTTATAATTGCATAGGATACTAGCTCGTTTACTTTCGAGAAAATGAGTTCCTTCTTGGTGATTATTCACAGCTGCTACTTGCCGGACATAGTCGCACTTCGAGGTCGGCCTTGCCAAAAAAGTAAACTGAGCCTACCAACTCTAGTAACAGACTAGTCATCACAAATATATTGTGATCATGATACCTCAGGTCTAAGGTCCACTCATATGATCATAACCAACAATCCTAATTATTGACTGTTAAAAAGTAAAACCCATGTGATTGGTTTGTTGTGAGTCATGTTCGAGTACACCAATCCCAATGATACATTTATGATATATGCTACCACTATTCTATAGTGTTCAACTAGCACTAGGAAGTTAGTTTGTGAATTATGTTGCCGGCACTAAAAACCAATGTTAACCTAAGCATAATGCAAGTACAAGTTATGTTCATTAACAAGTACCATGTTAATTATGCAAAGCCTTAGAAAAAGATAAATAAGACTGTCAAAACTATATTCAAACCATAAGAGCAATCTTATATTAAATTAAAAAATATATTATAGTGCTTTAATCAGTTGTGATCAAGGCACTATTATTGACTTCAATTCTAAATGACGCCATGGATGAGAGCATTTTAGGAGTGTATTTTGGACTTTTTGTTTTACTATTTATAGTTGGTTTCAATTCTTATCATCCAATTCTCTAGAATGCATTTTTGCATGAGTAGTACAAACAAACATTATTAAAGGCGATGAGAGAAGATATTAAAGATCATATGTTGAAAGTGAGCATTAGGGAAAGCTAGCTGAGGTTATATAATATATATAAAACACTAGATCATGCTCGTTCTATATGTATCATCTTTGACAGATTTAGGGATAATGTTAACATCATATGTGGTGCTTTCTCTCCACAATATGACCATATTCATTCATACTGCTTATTACATCTTACTAAATATCATTTGCAACTTTGCAAAAGTAAGCTGGTGCAGATCTCTTTAATTTGAAAGATATATTCAATTGTATCAACAAAAACAATTTAAGAAGTTGATCAACCTATTAACAGAAAAATATTCTTCTACTTATCAATTTCACATTATTTATAACTCTAAAACAAATATGGACAATGGTTTATTATAGTGTCAAACAATGCAAGCTCCGCAACATCAACTTATCAGATTATTTTAACTTAGTGGTGCTCATGGTTTACCAATAGGAACTCTTGTATCATCCATTTACTATGTGTGATGTATTTTCCTTATATATATATATATATATATATATATATATATATATATATATATACTTTGACAACTCGAGCAAGAAGCAAGGCTTGTGAGGGTATCAAGAAAAGCATATATTAAGTGTGTGGCACTTTAATCACAATGAATTTCAAGTAACAAAATGTGTTAATGAGGAGATGAGAGCCTATAAAGTAATTTATCAATGAAATTGTTTTCCACATGCACATGTGTATTTATAGTTGCTTTTTGATTTCCATGCATACATGTGTTGTGGGTGTGAAATGCTATAAATGCAAATATTAACCCATACTTGTTAGGTCCTCTTTATATACTTCAAACTCTTATAGACATATATATATATATATGTTCCATGTTTTCATCCACTACTAAGTTCATAGGTTTGGCAGCTTATGTCTAAACCATGAATGGTTTCACATGTAGGGTGGCATACCCTTAGATAATCATAGTCAAATATAGATGTATGTGTATGATAGCAAATCATGAATCTTAGCATAGCATACGATCGTTATTAATTAACTTGGGATTTGGGCATTGTAGAAATACTTGTCCAACACATGATAGAAATATGTATGTAAACAAAATAATTGATGTATTTTTTAGTTATACGTGAATACAATTATATTTTGTTAAATTATAAATAAGCATTCAACCTAGATAAAATCGTTAATAAAATAAAAAAAAACATTTAGTATTGATTTTTCTATTAAAATTATTTAAAGTATAAAAAAAATAGTTAACATGGTTTAAAATATTTAGGTGTAGTTATACTTACATAGAAAGTGGGACTTAAAAAAAACATGGCCAATAAGTTTTTTGAAATCTTTTTCATAAAAAATATATTTTACAGAAATTAAAATACAAATAAATTTAACATATGTGCAAAAAACTTAAGTTAAAAAAAAAACCTTAAAAATATTGTTTTATAGGTTTCTGAAAAGTATTTTATTGTGCTACATGTTTTGAGGAAAAAATTATTTAAATTTCAATAAAATCAAATTCATTGTTTTAAAAAATATTTTAAAAGAAAACAATTTCTCCACTCACAAATTTAGATATTACATCAATTAAATGAATTTTTTTTAGCAAATGATTTTTTTAATTTTAATAATTCTAGACTTTAGTATCATTTCCTATTTAAAAATTACATTTTCATTAAATAAACTTAAGAGGAAATTACCAAAAAAACCCACAAAGTTTGCAATATGCACAAAAAAACCCCACACATTTTCATATCCCTAAAAACACCCTCCTTTTGAATATAATGATTTTTAAACCCCCCAAATATCTAACAGTGATTAATAGAGTTAATTTTAAACTTTTTGGACGAAATTGTCCCTTGCATGGGAAGTTGTGGCTCAAAACAGGTTGAAGCTTCTTCAAAGACTTGTTCTTAAAGGAGAACTTCTTCCTTGGGACAAGCTCAGTGGAGAGGGCATCTAGGGATTCTTTCAAATCGGAAATGGATTTGAGAGAAGAGCGAACATCGTAGAAAGGCAAGAAGTAGGAGTTATCAGCGATGAGGCGCTCAAGGTCGGCGATCATGGCTGAGAGGGCTTCTAGCTGAGGCTTCACGACGGGCTTGGCAGAGGGATTGAGCACACGGAGGCAGGAGAGTTCCACATCGATGGAGCGCTTAACGTCGGAGAATCGAGAGAGAAGGGATGCCACGGATTCGAAGGATGGGGCGGCTTCAGATCCAGATCCGGATCCGGTTTTGCGAGCCTGGCGGAGGTTCTCGAGGCGCTCAAGCATCAAATACTCATTCATGCTTGGAGACAATAAACATTAAATACTCATGCATGAAACAAATTAATTGCTCTTCTTTCCCTAGACCTTGCTTGAAGATGAGAAATGAGGTTTCTGTTTAATTGTTTAATAGCACCAGTTGAAGAAATGTGGTTTTCGTTTAAAAAAAGAGGTTTCCGTTTAAAAAAAAAAGTTTCTGTTTAAAAAATCGGGTTTCTGTTAAAATAACAATACAAAGACAAGAAAACTTGGAATGGGACAAGAGATTAAAGTCATGCACTCTTGGAACAAGAAACATTAACTACTCATGCATGCTTGGAGACAATAAACATTAAATACTCATGCATGCAACAAATTAATTGCTCTTCTTTCCCTAGACCTTGCTTGAAGATGAGAAATGTGGTTTATGTTTAATTGTTTAATAGCACCAGTTGAAGAAATGTGGTTTTCGTTTTAAAAAAGAGGTTTTCGTTTAAACAAAGAGGTTTCCATTTAAAAGAAAAAGTTCCTGTTTAAAAAATCGGGTTTCTGTTAAAATAACATTACAAAGACAAGAAAACTTGGAATGGGACAAGAGATTAAAGTCATGCCCTCTTGGAACAAGAAACATTAACTACTCATGCATGCTTGGAGACAATAAACATTAAATACTCATGCATGCAACAAATTAATTGCTCTTCTTTCCCTAGACCTTGCTTGAAAATGAGAAATGAGGTTTCTGTTTAATTGTTTAATAGCACCAGTTGAAGGAATGTGGTTTTCGTTTAAAAAAAGAGGTTTTCGTTTAAATAAAGAGGTTTCCGTTTAAAAGAAAAAGTTTCTATTTAAAAAATCGGGTTTCTGTTAAAATAACATTACAAAGACAAGAAAACTTGGAATGGGACAAGAGATTAAAGTCATGCCCTCTTGGAACAAGAAACATTAACTACTCATGCATGCTTGGAGACAATAAACATTAAATACTCATACATGCAACAAATTAATTGCTCTTCTTTCCCTAGACCTTGCTTGAAGATGAGAAATGAGGTTTCTGTTTAATTGTTTAATAGCACCAGTTGAAGAAATGTGGTTTTCGTTTTAAAAAAAGAGGTTTTCGTTTAAACAAAGAGGTTTCCGTTTAAAAGAAAAAGTTCCTGTTTAAAAAATCGGGTTTCTTTTAAAATAACATTACAAAGACAAGAAAACTTGGAATGGGACAAAAGATTAAAGTCATGCCCTCTTGGAACAAGAAACATTAACTACTCATGCATGCTTGGAGACAATAAACATTAAATACTCATGCATGCAACAAATTAATTGCTCTTCTTTCCCTAGACCTTGCTTGAAGATGAGAAATGAGATTTCTGTTTAATTGTTTAATAGCACTAGTTGAAGAAATGTGGTTTTCGTTTAAAAAAAGAGGTTTTCGTTTAAACAAAGAGGTTTCCGTTAAAAAAAAAAAGTTTATGTTTAAAAAATCGGGTTTCTTTTAAAATAACATTACAAAGACAAGAAAACTTGGAATGGGACAAAAGATTAAAGTCATGCCCTCTTGGAACAAGAAACATTAACTACTCATGCATGTTTGGAGACAATAAACATTAAATACTCATGCATGCAACAAATTAATTGCTCTTCTTTCCCTAGACCTTGCTTGAAGATGAGAAATGAGGTTTCTGTTTAATTGTTTAATAGCACTAGTTGAAGAAATGTGGTTTTCGTTTAAAAAAAGAGGTTTTCGTTTAAACAAAGAGGTTTCCGTTAAAAAAAAAAAGTTTCTGTTTAAAAAATCGGGTTTCTGTTAAAATAACATTATAAAGACAAGAAACTTGGAATGGGGCAAGGATAGTAGAAAATTTAAGCGGGAACGTCGGCGGAGGAAGGACGGCTCATGAACGGAGAAGATGGAAACGCACGGCGAGCTTGTTGTCGTCCTTGTCGAACCGGAAGTAGGCGAGAAATGAACCAGAAGTAAGATCTTTCTTGGGATGAGCGGTCATGCCCATGAAGAGTTTGTCGGAGAAGTCTTCACGGACGAGAGTGGAGATGTCGCCATTGGTGGTGGAAAGCGAGAGGAGATAAGAGGGGGTGACGAGGAGGAGGAGGGAGTGGAGCATGTCGTTGCCGTCGAAAAGATGGTGAGGACCGCGAGGGAGATATTGAGGGTTGGGGCCGTTGCGGATGTAGGCGCCACCTGCGAGGCAAGGTGGTATACGGCCATGAATGATGGGGCATGAGGTTGGGGAGAGCTCGGAGTCGGGAGGAGCTCGGAGACGCGGGTGAAGTTGTTGGAGAGGACTCTACGGGGGTCGACGGAGGGCCGGAGAAGAAAGCAAAAAAGGGGCAGATGAAAATAGAGGAAAGAGAATCTATGGTGGATTTTTCCCACCATGTTCAAGGGCAAATAAAGAATTTCACAACGTGGACCCAGTCTAAATGATCTACAGGGGGTAAAAAAAAAAGTAAAACAATAAAGGAAGGGCTGTCTGGGGTATTCAAACTTTGCAGGGGCTGACTGAGAAGTTTTGAATTCCCCGAGGGGTAAAAAATAATTTTCCCTAAACTTAAACTTAGCCACAAACATTAAAAAATATTAATTATTTTCAGTCACATTAAAAAAAAGAGAAATCCTCATAAATAAAATAAAACCGAAAAAGACAAATAGATTAAAAAAGGACACGTGGAGATGTGGTATTTACGCGTGGGAGAGTGGGGCCTCCTTTGTTGGTTTATGGGCCAGGAGAGGTAAAGAGAGAGAGAGAGAGAGAGAGAGAGAGAGAGAGAGAGAAGAGTTCAGGGTTGAGTCTCAGGCTCTCTCAGCTTTAGATGTAGCTAGCAACCTCTCCCAATCAACCATGTCATGCCCCACCATCTCCCTCTTCCCCTCCAATCAATTGATTCCCCGCCCTTTTCCTTCTTTTCCAACCAAATTCACACTTATTATGTATCTATATATTATTAGTGTTTATACAATTGCCTTTTTTTATTTTTTAATAAGATGTACAAATCATGTATTGAATTTACAGATGGCCAGAGTTAATATCTCACATTATTTATATCCTCAATATCCATGAGTTGAATTTAAATCATCACCTCAATTGAATACAAACACCCTCCATAAAAAAAAAAAAAAAAAAAAAAAAAAAAAAAAAAAAAAAAACCCTCTACTAGTTAATCAAAAAGATTATTTTTTTATAACAAAATATGACTAACTAATTCCAGAAAATTGCATATATATATAGAATTATTATCTTAATATATTTGTGTTTTTATTTTTTTATCTTTCGACAGGACATAAACTTTTTATATAAAAGATCCGGTATTAATAAATCAAAATAAAATTGGTTGCTGATACTTCTCCATGTTTGCTCTATTCTTATTCAATTATTATTATATTCTTCATTTACTTTCTCCATTGGCCTCTTGCCCTTTTTTTATTTACTATTTAGTTAGGATGGCCTGATTATTATGACTTTTTATTTTTAATTAAGAAAGGAACCAGCTATTGTGTTAGATGAGTCACATGATTGTTTTGCCCTTTATTTTTCTCCTTATGATTTTGTAGCCCACTTTGAGTGAGTGAGATTAGAAATCAACGTAATGAGAGCATATTTAGAATAAAAAGTATTAAGAATAAAAAATTATGATTAATAGGTCAAATGTCACAGGTCAAAGTATGGTTAATAGGTCATTTTAAATATATAAACCCTTAATAGGATGTTTCTCGTAAGTAACATAGGCCCTTAATATTATGTTTCTCATGAAAGCGTTTGTTTGAAAATTTTCTGGTAAAGAAAAAGTAAATAATTTTTTATAAATAGATTACACTTTCAAAGATTTTATATAAATTTAAAAAAATACTACCCTTTGAAAAATGGATAGTTAATTATATACTTTTTATAACAATAAAAAAAGTCATATATATTACAAGAAGCGGATATGCATTAATATATATATATATATATATATATATATATATATATATATATATATATATATATATATATATATATATATATATATATATATATATATATATAATTGGCAGTCAACATACAACTTTTTCAAAATCAAAATTAAATTTTATTTTTTCCCAAAATTTTTTTAAATGAATAAAAAAGGAAAACAATATTCTAGTTTTTAACAATTTTTTTAATTGAGTTTTAGTCTAACAGATATATAAATAAATAAAAATAATTTTGTAAAAATAAATACACCAACTATTATTTTTACAAGAGTATATAAATAATTTTTTTATTTTTATTAATAATATATTTAGTAATACAAATAATTAGTTTGACATAACATAGATGAATAAAACAAACATTCTAATAAACAAACAAGAATTGAATTGATCCAAATGGTAAAATTTTGAATTATTTAAATCAATAATTTTAAATTAAAATTTTTATATAAAATAAAAATAGTTGACGCTTATGTGTATAAATTCCACTGCATTCATGGTAAATACTCTCTCCGATCCTTTTTTTTTTTAACTGTTTTATCTTAAAAATTTTTCTTTTACCTTTTAACTTGTCTATTTATGAAACATTCAAATATTGTTTTGGAAATTTATTATTTATATTTGATATACTCATATAATTTTTAATAAATTATATTTAATTAAATATTTTATTAAAATAAAAAGGACAGAAAAGAGTAATATAATTTATTTAATTTATAAAAAAAATCCATTCACTTATGCCATTTTCAGTATTTAGACTGTATGACTTCTGAGAAACTATTAATGCAGTTTTTTGAACTAATCAGGAAAGGGAATTAGTTGCAGTGGTAAATGAGTTGCCTGATTGTATATTTTAATTTTTCATTTTTAGTTTTTATTTTTAGCGACTGATATAAAATGAGAGAGAGAGAGATATGGGGAATGAATGAAAAGGGACGTTCTTGGATTGTTTGTTTGCAACTTTAGTAGTAGAATTATTGGTGGTGGGAGGCAGCAAGGCAGTGCGGAGATGGAATGGGTGTGGGCCCCAAATTTTTTTTTCTTTCTTTACTTTGCGTGGGGTGGGGGCCGTCCGTACAAAGGCCCCGCAAGTTGCACGCCACCACCTCCGTAATTTCAGGTTGGTGTGTCTCAAAGACTCAAACTCAAGGGCCGCGTTCCCCCATCCTCCACCCTAACCCTTCTTCACACACACTCTTCTTCCTATAAATCCGCATGCCCTCAATTATTTTAAAATTTTATTTATTTATTTATTTATTTGTTCTAAAGACTTAGAAGCGTATTTTTCGGAACTTGAATTAAGACATAATAATTGTATCACATAAATATATAATATAAAAGTTTTCTTAGGATGCTTATCTTCGGCTATAGTATTATAAATGGAAATTCTTTGTTGAACCATCAATGATTTACTATTGCAAAATACAAGGAAATGGAGTTGATGTATATATATATATGTATATATGTGTGTGAGAGAGAGAGAGACCGACCCATCTCAGTGAGACCCAGAACAAAACTCTGAACAAGCCAGGTATTGTTTTGCTTAGTCTCGCATTAATTCGCACTCTTCCAAAGTCGAACCCGAGACCCAAGCCTTTTGTCTCACTTAAAGTGAGCGCATCTCACCAATCAAAAGGTTTAGGCTGCAAGTTCAACTCCGGGGGAGTGGGAATTAGTGTGCAACAAAACAAAACAATGCTTGTTATGAATTCTATTCTGGGTCTTACTAAGGTGGGCCGGTCTCTCACAAAAAAAACCACAAGTAAATAAAGGTTAGACAAGAAACCATGAACAAATACGAATATGTAAACATAAGTTTCCAATGCACAACTTTACAAACACTTCTCAATATCACCATTAACTAAATACGAAAACCAGAAATACAAATATTAGAAATATAGAAACTTCTAGATATGATTTCAAACAAAATATCTCCAAATTTACTATAGATAACAGATGCTCGTTTATTATTGCTGAACGTACAGTACTAGATGGCAGTTTATTATTACTGAACGAGCACTGTATCAGATGGCCGTTTACCATCGAACGGACACGGTACGAAACTGCAATATCGATTTCACAGAAATTCTTGTCGACAAGGTTAGTATTTAACCCCTACTGACAGGGTTGAGTACAGTTTATTTGGAGACTAAGACATTCAAACAAACTTGTAGTCGAAATACCGAAGGTTCACAATTTTTTTCCTCAGATATTCCAATAAACAAAAACTCAAAATTTCAGAATCCCACTTTAGGGGAAAGTAGATAAACAGAAATCAATTATGGAATTTAGTAAATAAATTACCAAATCACTTTCGAAAATCAAGAGTAAAACCATTGCATAAACCGAATAAAGAAATAAGTGAGATTAAATCTGAGCAAAACAGGGAAATAACAGAACAAGTAAATGCACACTCCAACACATAATTACATGATTGGTAAAATCCAACAATTCCAACAATTCCAAATACAAATAAACTCAAGACTTCCATTATCAAGCTAGATTACGTGCAATCATGCATGCCAACCTAAATACACATAGAAGCTAAGATATATTACAAGATAAACACTTAGCTTATTATATTGAAGTTTAATTAGTGAAAGACGCTCACTTTAAGTGAAACAAAAGGCTTAGGTCACGGGTTCGACTCTGGAGAAGTGCGAATTATTGTGCGACTAAGCAAAACAATACCTGACTTATGATGAGTTCTGCTCTGGGTTCACTAAGGTGGGCCGGTTTCTCACAATATATTTTACAAATACAATAGACACAGGTATAATCGCAAACATACATACAAAGACAATGATAGTTTGCTCATGTGTTTTTTAATCTGGTGATTTAGGGATTGAATTATAAACCGCCTCCTACAACTCCCACAACTAGGGATCATGGACACCATCGTGTTTGATGTCTTTCAAATCCAAACAATAAAAATCTCACAACCCAAATTTTTATGCAATGGATCCAGTACCACTGAACCAAAGATTTTGTAGTATCATTATATTTTTAACATATTCAAAGTTTATTTTAGTTACCATGTTTTGAAAATGTTTGATATGGTAATCGTTTGATATATAATCTTAAGCATATTATTATTATTATTATTATTATTATTATTATTATTATTATTATTATTATTATTATTATTATTATTATTATTATTTTCTAATTTAGTTTTTTTAAATAATTTGATGCTACGGAATCATAATCTCATTAGTATGATATGGTATATCATCATTTAAAATGGACAAATAGTTATACGTTTTGGATTATTTGCCAAGTCATTATATTGAATACGTAGAAAGGATATAGTTAAGTAAAAGCAAAGCTTCAAATGTTCAAGAAACTAATTAATCAATGGACAATGCCACTAGACCTAAAGTGTTTAAGCAATTTTTTAAATTATCCTTTTCAATTAGAAAACCAACATGTTATAGATCGACATCAAATGATATAGATTATAAAAATAAATTAACATCAAATTAAAAAAATAAAAATAAAAATATGGGCTAATTTAGGGATGTCAATTGGCCCCGGCCCCGACGGGAAACCCGATTCTACGCCCCGTCGGGGCCGGGGAATATCCTCCTCTCCCCGGCCCCGAAATATTAAATATTTAATTTAAATAATATATATATGTTATAAATATCTAAATAAAAATTAGAAGAACCCATTTATTTATTTAATTAGAAAATTATTAATAATCAAATAAACATTAGTATAAAAATTAAATAAAAGTCTAACTTATATTAACTATATTGCATTTTTTTAATTTTTTAAAATTTTGCAAATAATTTATTGGTGATTGTGTATGTTAGTATTTTATGTTTAGTCGTATTTGTAAATGAGTTTCTAATTATTAAAAATTTTTATGGTATTTTTAACAAATATTTTATAAATTTTATTTTAAATAATAATAATATTTTAATTTATTAATAAGGGCCGGGGAATCCCGAACCCGAAAAATTCCCGCGGGGACGGGGACGGGGAAAAAAATTCCCCGTATTCGGGTTTGGGGCCGGGTTCGGGGATGAGAGTGTAATTTCGGGGTTGAGGCCAGAGAATGTACCCCCGGTGAATTTCCGCCCTGTTGACATTTTTAGGCTAATTTGAATCTTCAACTGCGGTTAGACCGTGAGAGAGTTGAGTTGGGATACTAATTTTCTAACATGAAAATAGTTAATAAATACTCTATATGGTATACAATTCTAGACTAATTAAAAAAGGTAGAAAAATTTTATTTTATTTTCCCAAAAAATCCTCTCTTTTTTTGTTAAATGATGTTAAAATTAATTTTTCAATGCGGTTCAAACTGAAATTTTGTTGATTTTAATATCTATATATATTTTTATTATAGTCAAATCCAATACTTATTTTCAAATAAAGTTGTTGGTATTTATTGTCAAAGAATGGAGTTCTCTTTTGGGGTATGTTTGGTGCACGACTAATGTACAATTTTATTATTTGGTTTGTATCTCTGTGCTGATCTTTTATTTATTGAAGTAGTTTATTCACCTTAAAAAAAAAAAACAAAAGAAGAAGAAATGTAGAAGGTTAAAAATACATTTGGATTACTGTAATGATTCCTCAATGAGGGGAATCATCACTAGAACATTGTTGAAGAATTGTCTATCATCCATTAACCGCATTGCGGAGCTTGCTCCGGATTTGGGAAAGAAACCATTTTTCATAAGGTTTCTAAATTTCTCTTTTTTATTTTTTTTATTTTTGAATCTATATTATGTTTTGCCTATGTATCTTTTAACTGCTTTTCATTTTTTAGATGTGAATTTTAGATAAATTTGCTTTGACTTGGATGTAAAATTCTTTGTCAAGGCATCAGTTGAATCTGATTATTTTTAATCAAATTTTCCATGTAAAATAATTAAAATAAGACGTTTCATATGATTTTTTCTTGAATTTCTCCTTAGTGATTGATTGTTAAATAAGAGGAGAATAAAAATAAAAATAAAAATAAAAATAAAAATGCATCATCATCATTTTCTTTTATTTTATGGTCTTTAATTTTATTAAATAAAAATTTATGAAATCAAAAGAAATCTGTTTTAATTAGTTTTTATAAAATAATTTTGAATATGGTGGTCATATCAGTAGTAAATAGTATTTTGATTAAGTAGCGGTCGAAGTTTCAAATTCCAATAAATTTGAAAATACATATTTTATTTCACAAAATTAAAATATCATAAACTAATGCGGCCAAGCAAAAATAAATAAATAAATAAATAAAATAATAAATTTTTTTAAAAAATATAATAGTTATTATTATAGTAATTATTCAAAAGCATCTAATCATCAAAAAGTTCATATTTCAAGACAGCTTTCCTGTTATATCAACATAAATTTTTGGATTGAGTGATACAAAAGATATATTATTATTATTATTATTTTTATTTTTTTTATTTTTATTTTTAACCTCCAAAATTGGCCTTGTGTGTGATTGAACATTGCATGATTTGTGAGCAGACCTTGCTTTGTCAAAATAATTAGGTGGCGATTAAATGAAGTGATTGGAAGATGGTGATTATGAATAGTTTATATAAAGTTGATTGATATGCAGGTAATGGACTTTCTCCGTAATAAACTTTATAAAAGTAAATTTAGATATAAAATAAAACTTGTCTATGGTAAAAACAAATCATTGAAAGTTCATGGGAAGTTTATTTACAAATAACACACACACACACACACACACACACACATATATATATATATATATATATTACATAACAGGGTTTATTTTAACTTAACCCTATTTTTATTAAAATTTATTGATACCACTGCAATTGAATAATTACTAATTAATATTATATTCTTTTTTACTTGAAAACAAAGAGTTCAAATTTTATTGGCGACTTGTCATGATTTTTTTAAAGTAATTTCACACTATGTTAAGTCATTTTATTTATCAAAATGGCTATGATGCCACTATATTAAGTATTTTGAAATATATATTAAATTTTATTTTTTAAAAACCTATTTTTATTTAAAAATTACTTTTTTTTTATTAAAACGACAACTTACCTATCTTTTTTAAAACCTAATTTTTTCTTAAAAAGTATTTTTTAAAAAACCTATTCAATTTTTTTAATAATTTTTGACATATGACCATAATTAAATTTCAAATACACCCATAAAAGTTTCTAAACCAAACTAGAACTAATTATTATTAAATAGTGAATACAGAACAGATTAGTTCATATATAGATGTAAAAATTATATATTTATAGTTAGCGAAAACATTATTATTGGATATTTGGACATGTAATTATTGTTTTTAAAACGATAAATTTAATAAATTTTTAAAAGAAAATCAATAGATTTCCAAAAATGTTAGGTTGAAATTAAAGAAACATTTTGTATTCACTCAGTATTTTGTGCTGATTGGGTACCTGATATGATGGTTTTTGGACAAGTTTAATTGATAACTCTGTGATTATTATAGTAAAAATAAAGAAAATATTATTAAGTTAAAATAACCATAAATTTATTTATAGGATATGACAACTAAGTGAACATCAAATTGAATGGACATTGATTCAATAAGGTGACAAGGCTTGGACCTCATTAATTGACTAGGCTTTGAAACCAATACCTATAAATCAGGGTAGGAGTTGAAAGTTTGATGTTTTATTTTATTACGTCCAAGCTTTCTACCAACCAAGCAAGGAAGCAGAAGAGCATCAGAGCATGCAAGTTCATACATTCATCAAGATCCATTAACCCTGTTTAAAAGAATTAGAAATGTTTGGCTTGAACTTAGATAAACTGAGCCAACATTATTTTGATCCATTAGTGTATCAAATCTTTAATATACAGTGTTTGTATCCTTATAAAAAAATCAGTTTGAATTTCAATTCATATATGATAAGAATATACATGTGCTAAAATATTAATTTTATATTTATACATGTCTTGACATGATTTATCTGTTTTATTAAAAAAGTAAAATTAATTTAAAAATTTAGTAAAAAATCATTATAAAAAAATAAAATTCAAAGATTAGATTGAAAATTTTAAAAATATAAATTAAAGCAAAAGTAATATTCTTGAGTAAACTGACTTCTTGAGCATAGTAAAAAACTTAAAAAAAATCTACCGCACTAGATGTGAAAACAATTCACCAACCATTTAAACGTGTAAATTGCATTTCCACTGTTTAAACAAAGAAATAATACATGCTGAATTCTATTTTATTAATATTTCTCATCTTCATCTTGGTGCAGCTTAAGTCATAATAATTTTTTTTTTATAAATGATGATTTTTTTTTAAAAAATATTTCTATTGATTTAAATAAAAGTTTAAAGACATTAAATTACAAAAATAATCATCATTTATTGAAATAAGTCTATTTTTTATAAAACTCCGAGTATTTCGGCCATCTTTATGCATTTATAACAAAGAAAAAAAAACCCAAAAAAAAGAAATACAATAAAAAATCACTTTCGAATCATCAATGCTTTAATTAAAAATAAAAATAAAATAAAAATAAAATGAAATGATTAATTTCTTTGGCAGCATGAGTTGCATTTGGAGGTGGCTGCCACAAATAATGGGTGTGCATAACATGGGAAAAGTTGATAGCATGCGTTGATGAAAATTTATTGTCTGAGTTGGCCAATGAGTATGACTACTTTGTCTTGGCCTCTGAGGAACTCATTACTTGCCTCAAGTGAGTCCCTTTCTCGCTAGTTCCTAGCGAGTCCACATCAAGACTTAAACTCGGGCACCGTCCCATGTTCATTTTCTGCCCAACACCTTACACCTAAAAAATAAAATAAAATAAATAAATGAAAAATAGGAAAAAGAAAGAAAGAAGCCTTTTGTGAAAAATTTCATATCTAAGTTTTATAAGACATGCATGATATATATATATATATATATATATATATATATATATATAGAAACTTGGCCAAGCCATGCTGTTACATTTTAGGTTCATGAGAACATTGTGATGATGAGCTCAATATGTGATTTCCATTATATTGGAAATACTGAAATTCCACATATAATCTATGGTTTTCAATTTGTGTGTGCATATTTTTATATGTGAAGAGATTTTTTTTTATTAAAATATTCTCTTTCTTTATTTGGTATAAATCCGAACCCATCATCATCAACTTCTCTATCTTATCCTCTTCTTTGCTTACATCCTCCTCCCGTAATTGATTTATGTTTCTTTACTAATTCAAGAATATAAAATTTAAGAAAATAAGAATATAAGCACCAAACTTATGTGAAATGTTGTCAATCTTCCAGGGGTAATATGAGATTTTTAATATTACCACAAGAAGAGTAACATCTTTTCAAGAAGAGTTACATCTTTTATATTGGATGGTCCAAAATCCAGCTATGGTTTGAGGAGATTTTATTAATGTTGGGGCTACCTTGCTATGACCTGGTATTGAAAATATACGTGAACAAGAAGAAGTAAACGAAGATGTCCAATTTCAATGACAAATATTCTGTTAAGGCACGCAGTAGACATGATGACGTGATAAAGGGGAAGAATGCGCAGTTGGTTGAGAAGCAATATTATGGGAAAGATGCCTTCATCAAGCTAATAGTTTTTCATGTTCACAAGGTCTTCCTCTTTGGCAAAACTAATAATATTGACACCCTTGTGGATCAATCACTATCTAAATGATCTCTTTACTTTAGAGGATTATGCATCTATTTTTAGAAATTCACTGTTAGATGATGAAAGATATTCTTAAAATTATCGTGAAGGTGAAAGAACATACAGATGGCTATAACAAGTGGCGGAACCAAAATTTACTAGTAGGGGGGCTAATTCAAAACATATATAAGATATTGCATCTAAATAAGCATTTGTACAAAATGTCAAATAATGAGATAATATAACTTTTGATTAAAACAACCACACTTTAAATACATAATTGGAAAAAAACATACAATAGCTATTTTTGCACTCTTGAACTAGAACTGATACTAGCGTTAGTGCTAGAAATGTGAGGCGTGTGGCTAAGAGGAGGTAACTGCATTCGTCGAGTTTACATTTTCTGAAAAAGTTGTAGAATCGCTTCATTATCTATAGTTAAAAAATCCTCCCGATCAATATAGACAACCAGGCTATCATTCATCTACTCATCTCCCATTTTATTGCGCAAGTCAATTTTCACAACATTCATAGCCGAAAACACCTCTCAACACTAGTTGTCGCAACTGGTAAAACCAATGGCAACTCGTGATAAATGAGTAGAAAAATAATACATTTACTTGTCTCAACCATCTTCTTAGCAAAACCTCCCAAGCCCCCAACATTTATAAAATCTGCATCATGCTGCACATCATAAATAAAAGTATCAAATTGATCCTCAAGCATCATGTGTCCAGTCATTGTGAAATCTTCAGGATAAAGTTCTGCAAGATGAAGTAGCTTGTGGATGTTGAATTTGGAGAATAAGTCCCTTGGATCAAAGTATGCCACAAGAAGAAGCAACTCTGTGCTAGTTTCTGGTAAGTGGTTTAGCATTTTTTGTGCAATCAAATCAATGACCTAGCATTGCAACAATGATAAAATCACAAATATTTCTAAGAAACTAAATTAATGAGATTTACAAAAACATAATCAATATAAAGAATACTAACATAGCAGAAAATTTCAATGCGGTAATGGTGAAAATGAGTAATGACTTGCCCCTCATGTCAAGAATGATTACAGATTAGCATATTACTCATGGATTTTGGTCTAACTTATATTATTCCTAAACTTAATAAATTTTTGTGTTTTGCATGAATCCTACTTGGCTTATTTGTATTAAATGAGCATGTATCTATATCATCTACGAAAATAGTATATAAGGTACCACAACCCTTGTAGTTTTCTTGGAGTAAGGTGGATGTGCACATCACCTATTTTAAGATATTGTGGTGGTTATTATTGTTAGGAGTATACTCTTGAATGCCAATGAGAATACTTATATTAGGGCATTCATTTGTATTATATATTCTTATTATTATTGATAGATATATATTTTTTTAATATGTTCATATAAATTTTGTGATGACATTTTAATGAGTTCTAAACATTAAAGTCCTTGTGTATTAAGTTAAATATTCTACTCCTTATGGGATGAGGAGAAGGGCACTAGAAGAGTTTACTACTTATATATTTAAATAACTTGAAAATAAGAAAATTATTAAATGGGGGTTAAAGATTCATATAGATTTGTATGGTATATGCTTTGACAAAGCGGGCCAATTGAACACTATGGGATTGTGGGAGTATATGCCATAGATACATTAATGGTATTGGTGTATTTGAATATGACTCATAACAATTCAATCACATGGGTCTTATTCTTTGATCGTCAATAATTAGGATTGCTGATTATGATCATGTGAGTGGACCTTAGACTTGAGGTATCATGATCATGATGTACTTGTGATGTCTAGTTTGGTACTAAAGTGGTTAGACTCAGCTTACTTTTTGGTAAGGCTAACCTCGAAGTACGACTATATAGGAGATAAGTGCAAAACAGTTCATGTTTTTCTCATCATTTACACTACATTCGGCATGGATTCTAACATTTTTATCACCTAAATAGTACAAAATTTTATTTTTTTGTTTACCACGGCCTTTATTTCTGTTTTAGGGGAAAAGAAGCGAATTCAGGGGTGTTTTGAACAAAATAAGCCAAGTTGCTGAATTAAAACTTCACCATAGCTCACAATGGGTTTGGTGACAAGGTATCACGCCCGTTGTCTACACTTACTACTCTCGTTATCTAGTTGTGGTAGCGTGGAACCACTAGAAGCAACATAGAAGCCATAATGGCCTAGCCATACAACGCCTAGAGAGCCATGCCAGGAGGCGACATGGAGTTCAAGTAATAACTTACTCACCACGGGCATCACACCGCCTGTGGTGAGGCTGTGGCGAACTTGATTTTATAAATACTCTAGGTTTCTTGAAATTTGGGAGATTTTTTGCCAAATAAGATAGGGCAGCAGGAGTTTTGGAGATTTGAGTAGTTGGGGATGAGTTTCTTCTATATTCCAATAGATTCTAGTGAGTTTTATAAGGATAACCTAATGATCATCATTAGAGGAGGGTGCATGAAGTCGTTCGGTGTCATCTTGTCAATCTTGGGATCCTCTCACCCTCAACCTTGGCAGACCTATTGGAAGGAGTTAATCTAGGTTTTCTTTTGATATACTTTCCTATGGATGATTGCTATTAATTGATTTATATTCTTTTACATTCATTAGAGGACTCCAATTCGAGGGGAATTGCATGTCTAGGTATTATAACTATTGTTTATGAACCTTGATTGATATATTCAATAAATCTTTTTAGTTTTCATGAATCATTGAATGTTTGCTTGAATGATATTCTTGTTAATGTGGATGAGGAAGATATGTCCCCACACTAAGAGACCCATGCTCTATTAGATCTATGCATGCCCTAAGAGATTAGGTATTGCTAGATCTCTAGATTAGGGATCAATTACCCCATAGGCTCATGGTTTGATTTGTCCCTTCTAGAGGAGTTCTCATACTTAAGGCAAACATAGGAGGCTGGGGTAGGAAGAGATTTCACCTTAAGTTCCTAGTAATTTAGACCTAGTTGCCAAGAGATTTGGACTAGTAGGCCTTTAAATTTCCCCGGTCCAATTCTAGAATATGATTGTCATATTTAACGCCTACCATAAATAATAATCAAGATAACTATCATACAACTACCCAACTCCTTCCAATTATACTTAACGATTCTCTAATTGTATTGTGCAATAAATTGTAGAAGTAGATTAAAGAAAGAACATAAATGTTTAGGCTATTGATTAAGTGAAAAGGAAGTAATAGGAGCCTCTCGTTGTTCCTAGAGAAATATGACCCTTATGCTTGCATACAAGGTATTACTTGACGACACGTACACTTGCGGTATTAATGGATCAATTGCAATATTATTCCCATATTTATATTTGCATAATTCACACACCACATAAACCGTCCATCAGTAGAAAATGTAGCAATTGCGAGTGAGCACTAAGAAAGATTCGTTATCTGGGATGTAAATGTGTTAGTATGCTATACAATCATGAGTAGGTGAGATTAGATAACCTTGCTGAAGGTAATTAAACTAATTGTGTAAGACACGAAGAGTAGTTAGTAATCTTACTCTAGTATAAGTTATTTGTATATGATCGAGTTTAGGGGAGTTTAACGATTACTATAGTTCTCACTTGTTTGGGATACATGAATGAAGGGTTTATACATATATGAAAATTATAATCGAAAAGGCTCGTAATGATCTATTCATTCGTGTTCGATTGGGTTGTGAAATGGGCCAAAGGGTTGTTTAGGTGTCATGCACATCTTTTGGTATTCTCCCATTACCAATAGGGACAAACTTAGAAAGTCACCTTAAAATAATTGAGAATTAGTATCCTTTTGAGTATAGGGATAAAATTATCAATTTACAATTTTACTTCATTTGATGAAGTTAAATTGTAAATTTGTCTAGGGTTTTGTTTTAAGTTTAAATTTTAATTAAAGTTCAATGGAGTCAAATAATTAATCAGAATTATAAGAGTTTGAAGACAAAAAGTTGTTTTAGTTGCTTCAGGACTCATATTTATATCATGACTTCATAATAGGATAATGTTTATCATGTTTTATGAAGTCTATATAAATATGACTCCTCTCTAACCCTAGATGAACAATTTTATTCTCTTGTGAGATTAATTCCCAATTTTTCTCTCCTTCTCTAATCCTAGCCACTATTTTGGAAAAGAAGAGGAGATTGTTTTTGAAATTCGGCATATGATCTAGAGGAATGACACCTTTGTTTGATATTAGAAGATCTAGGATGATCAAAGGAACAAATTTAGTACATCTAGAGATAATTTTTCAGACCTATATTTTATTAAATTATTCAAATTATGGTGTTCATTAAATCATTTAGTTGATGTCATGAAATTTTCTTGCTTCCACATACATCTGATTTTTATTTGTATAATTTTGCAACATCTCTTAATAGTTATGTCCTCAACTTGTGAGTTGATGGGTGACATATGACACACTAAAATACATTATACTCTCTCCTCGTGCTATTCCTCCAAGTTACAATATATATTTCCTTTAATATAAAGGCCATGCCATAAAAGAACAAAGTAAAATAATAAAAAATAAGTAAAGAAATAAAAGATATGAACAATTTAAAAAATGACTAATTGAAGAAATATTCCCTAACATAATCTATAAACAACATGACTTCCTACTATTTGTTCTTCTCTAAAGTGGGTGGAATAGTAGGTAGACTCTAAAGATCCATCACAAAGTAGTTCACAAATAAATGGAGAAGCTACTCTATCATATTACTGTATTGTGTTTGGTATGGGATTATGTTAGTTGAGTTAGCGTAGCTCAATCCTCTTGCCATTTGTCCTTTTTTGGTTTAATAGTGAGTTTTTCAGCTAAACCCGACAATGAACATACTCCCTTGGATAAAGTATGGCCTTTGGTCTATGGAGAATTGAGTCATCTCTAGTGATTTTGAGTTAAAGTAATTCTTCTTCATGGTCCCAAACAACGTAATTTTCCAACAATGTGTAGTAATGAAGAAGGGAATCAAATCCCTCTTAGGTCTACTCAGCAATATACATAATCTAAGTATGAATAGACTTCCAAGGTTAATGTTCTTACTAAAGACTACTACAAATAAAAAGGGACCTAAACCTTTTGATATCACTCAAATGCTAATTTGGTGACATTTAACAATTATAACTATATATGCCTTTGACACACCCCTTGCGTGTGTGTACCGCAAGTGCACGGGTTGTCGAAGTAATAATTACCCTGGTGAGTGGGTAGTCGAATCCACAGGGAACGGAAGTACTAGTAGTGACTAATTCTCAGTTATCTAGTCGAATCGATAATATGAAGCAATGGATGTAATGTGTAAAATAAGAAAATCGCAAGCAAGTAAGTAAAGGGAAAAAGTAAAGGAGATCTCTATCAATGAAGATGAGATACCCGGGCAATGCTCCCCCTAGGCTCTATCATGAAGTGCAAGACTAACTAAATGCTCCTAAACCGAATTCTATGAGTCGAGGTAATCCAAGAATAATCGGTCCCTACCTCCAAGCCACCGATACTAGTCCCCTACAAGATCCTGGTGGAGAAATCGCTCAATCTTAACACCTCACACCCCATATGACCGCAATGAACTTTAGGGATACCTAAGAGTGAAACCAATTCCTAAAATTAGATATAACCCTACTTCTAGGTGAAAGATCCCTAACCCCCTACAAGGTCCCGGCAGAGAAATCTATCAATCTCACGCCTCACACCCCATATGGTTGCATAAAACTTAGGGAAAACCGAGATAGGAATCACTCAATCGGAAAGGAAAGGGGACACTCCTCTATCTCAAGACTCACCTTCTCAACCCTCTTTAACCTTGTATGTTCTAATCCCTAATGGAGACCTCTCTCTCACTAAGGCAACAAATCAAGCATACCAAACAACCATACGAATCAATAAGGCATGCAAGCAATGATTAAACAAGGTTAAAACTCAAATTAACTCAGAATTAAAAGAAAGCATAAAGAAAGTCAATACATGAATCGAAACCTAGGGTTCACATGCCCAAGTATCTACTAGGGTTTAGCCCTCCATGGGGCTTATTACAAAGCAAAGGATAATGAAATAAAGAGCAATGTAATCTATGAAAGTAAACCCCCTCGAATTCGTGATGATAGCCTTGATGAATTGTTCAACGTCTCGAAGGAACCTTCTCCGAAGCTAGGTTTCCAATGGCTCCCCGATGCTATCTCGTCGAAGGATCTATCGAAGTTGGTAAAGAACTACCCCCAATATTGCCAAAGACCTCGTCCTTCAAACCTTAGCCGCTCTTGCCTTCAAACGTGCGCAAAAAGTCCTCTAAAAATCGGCAAAACAGGGTATTTATAACTTTGAAAACTCACCAGTCACGTGTCTCCACGCGACCACGTGAGATCCCACGCGGTCGCGTGGGACTTTCACGCAATCGAGCGAACAGTGATTTCTGCTACAGTAAAAATAAGCAGTATTTTGCTACAGTACTCTTCATAAAAACGCGATCCAAACTCTCTTATCTTGAGGCCACATGGTCGGGCACACGTCCATGTGGTGAGTTATAAGACTTTTCCTCCATCGAACCATCATTTGGAAGCTTTAGCTATCTTCACACAAGTAGGGACATGAAAGTATGACTACTTTATGCCCTTCCATCACACAAATCGGCTTCAATTCTTCTGGAAGTTAGCACACACCCTCATGTGCATGATCCCCTCTTGTGCCTTGACACTTGTGTTGTACAAAAGCTCCTAATAATAGGTCTTTATAACCCATCTTTGCTTCCTTTTTCCTCCTTCAATACTTTCACAACCTAATTGCACAAAAGGACACCAAAATACACTTTATGAGACATAATCCATGGTAAAATGATGCTCAATGCATGCAAAACAAGTAGATAAAACATGTCTACTCAAGCACTTATCAGCCTTTTTCTCCTTGTTATGGTGTTGGTCTTTAATGAAGTTCCATGGAGAAAGCCATGGAATAGACAATTGCTGAAAGAATGCCACTAAAAAAAAAAGCACGCAAAAAAGAATTATACAGCTACAAATCATTTAAAAACATTGAGGAGTGACAAAACCAACTAAAAGAAATAAAACAAACATTTGGGTTGCCTCCCAAGGAGTGCTTGTTTAATGTCTCTAGCTTGATGTACCTATACGCATCATGGAGGTTCTTGAAAGTGAGACCTCTCATGGAAACTTGAAATGCAGTTGCATGAACATGGTGCTAAGGCATTGATTAAATTGATCTCACCAAAATTTAGAAAAGACGATCGTGTTACTTTCAGTGCCAGAGAGGGTGGCTTTCTTTTCCTCGGAATTACTTGCTTCCACCACCTCTTGGCACGGGAGGATTTTTTTTCTTCTGATGATTCATGAGGTAAGGGAGGTCTCGCAATAACTATATCTTGATAGATAATTCTCCCACTAACTCTTCTAATTCATCGACCTCAGGGAGTTCATTTTCCAATAGCTTCGATAGTTTATCCTTCATGAATATGTCTTGTATATACTCTGAAACAAAATCATCAACAACATCAACACAATAACAAGTATTGTCAAAATCCAAAGTATGTCTCATCGAGTCTCGAAGCTTGAAAATGACTTCTTCATCTCCTACTCGTAGTGCCATTCAACCATACTTGACATCAATTAGGGCTTTTAAGGTTGCTAAGAATGTTCTTCATAAAATGAGGGGGATGTCAACCTTCTTATCGACATCAAGGATTACAAAGTTTACAGGAAATATGAACTTGTCCATCTTGACCAAAACATCTTCAATAATTCCTCTTGGTTAGTGGATGGACTTGTCAGCCAACTGTAGTGTCATTATCGTGGATGTTGGTCCCCAAGCCTGAGTTTTTGGAAAATTATGTGATACTCACCCCAAGATCAGCCAAAGATTTCTTATCCACAAGCCCCCTTCCCCCCCGGATAGTACAAGGAATGATAAATCCCCTGGGGTCTTTTTCTTTCTTGGGAAGCTTATTGGTGAGTAATGCCGAGCACTCTTCACTAAGTGTCATAGAGGACACTTCCTCAAGCTTCCTCTTTGACATACCCCTTGTGTGTGTGTACCACAAGTGAACAGGTTATCGAAGTAATAAAGCACCCAAATGGTTGGGTAGTCGAATCCATAGATAATAGGCTCGAAGAACAAATAATATTGCTAAATAAGCTAAGTGACAAATGATTTATGAAATGTGTTCAAACGTTAACAATTAAAAATACAAGTGAATGAGCCAAGCACAAATAGGAGGAAGAACAATCAGTAGAAAAATAGGACACTCGGATAATGCTACCCCTAGATCATTGACACGATTACGAATTGCGTGTGTAACTCATCTATAACCCCTTGATCCTTGCTTGGTTCAAGAAACTCCTCAACAATCGCGGACATGACCCAATTTTGCTCTTTTCTCTTGAACTCTTCTCCACAACCCTACATGCACAAAAGAACACAAATACACACGAATTATTGATAAAACCTGAGAAAAGTAATGCTCAATGTAAGAAAAGAATACTTCATATTACTTATACACGAGTACTCATCAGTCATTCATGTTTCAAGTGTAAGACTAGAACTAAGCTTCCTCAATCGAGTTTTAAAGACTTGTGGAAATCTAAAAGTGCATGGTCCTAAATCTAAGGTCAGCCGTGACTAGCTCTATACATGTGTTTTGGTGGAAAGGAATATTCTCAACACCTCATACTGTATAGGACTGCTTGGGGTTCTAAGGACTCCAGGTGATAAACCCTATTCCCAAATCTAGATCAAACCCATTGGTCCAGGTGAAAGATTCCTAATCATAACTAAGTCTCAGCAGAAGGGACTACTTGACACTTTACCCTGTTGTGCCTGCACAACTAAGCCTAGCAGAGAAAGTCTATCAACACTTCACTCTATTGTGATTGCAAAGAATTCTTGGAATATGAAGGTAAGATAAATAACGTTAGAAGAGAAAGGGGACGTTTTGCTACCTCTTAACTCACCCTCTCAACCTTATTTAACCTTGCCAAATCTAATCTTAATGAAGCTATCACTCATCAAAAGGATGATTAAATAGATTCTCAACCTTAGTGTCACTCTAAGGGAAAATCAAGCAATAAGCAAACAAGATTGAAACTCTATTAAAAACTTTAGTTAAAGAAATAAAGTAAGATTCAATAAAACAAGCAAACAAAACCTAGGGTTTACATGTCCAAGTGCTCAAAGGGGTTTAGCTCTCCATGGAGCAATACATCTTCATGAATGAAATCAAATGATAATACAAGTATTCCATAAAGAAAACCTCCTCTATTCATGCGATGATGATCTTCAAGAGCAGTCCTTCCTTCTCCACGGACCTCTTTGTGAAGCTTAGGGTACACTCCGGTGAAACAAGGCTGTTGGTGGCTCCTCCAATGGCTTTCTTTCGAAAGTAGTCGATGTTGATGGTCGGATTGTCTCCTCTAAATCTTGCAAAAACCTCTCCTCTGACTTTGCCACAGTCTCCTCCTAAAAGTGGAAAATAAGTCCCCTTCAAACCTTTCACATAAGTATTTAAAGTCTGAAATCGAGCATCCATTCTGTCGCTCACATGGCCACATGCCCGTATGGATTTTTCAAATAGGACACCACCCGGCCGTGTGTAATTACCACACAGTGGTGTTAATTCTCTGGAATTCAGCACTTAACACAATTCTGTCTCAGACTTCATTTCTCTGTTTGCTGAGGCCACCCGGGCTGGCACACGCCCGTGTGGTAGATTGTGTGACCTTTTTAATCTTCAATTTTGTTGGATAAACTCTCGAAACTCTTGCACAAGCTGGGTCATGAATGTGTGGCTTCCCTAGGTGCCCTTCCAACTCTTGTTTGACTTGTAAATCATTGGAAGTCGGCACACACTTGCATGAATAACACAAGCATTGTGCGTTGTTCATTTTATCTTCGCAAAATAACTCTAAATAGATGCTCCACAGTCTTTTTTTTTTTTTTTTGCTTCTTCCTTTCTTAGGACACCCTCATAACCCTATGCATATAAAAGAACATAAATACACAAGAATGAGCCATAAAATCTGATAAAAGCAATGCTCATTGTAAATAAAACATACTCATTAATATGTATACACAAGCACTTATTACTCTTGTTTGTGAGCAACTCCTTTAGGAATTTCGCATGCCTTAGCATTTGAGCAAGAACCTTAACAAATTAAAAATTTATGTGCAGCAAGTTCTTGAACACATCAAGGAATTTCTTGTAATGCTCTTCTTGTAGGTCCTTCCTCGCTTTCACAGGGTAAGGGAGTTTGGGTTCATATTTGGGTAACTCAGTTCCTCCCTTTTTTTTTCTTCTTTCTTCACATTGTCAACTGTGGTCTCCAAATCAATAATCCCAGATTCTCTAGTTTACTGAGGTTAAATAGGTTCAACATCGGACATCTCCAAAATAGGGCTTGGAAGTTTCTTGCCACTTCTTAATATTACGACCTTTAGAGATCCCTCGGGATTGACTTCTGTGTTACTAAGAAGAGAGCCCATGAGTCTCTCCTCAATTAGCTTCGATATTTGGGCTATATGATGTTCCAAATTCCTCACTATGCATTGGTGCTTCTCACATTTCTTCGTGCCCTGAGAGACGGATTACATTGTCCTTGATATACCAGGTCAACAAAACTATAAGCTCATTAGAAGGTCCCAGTGGAGAAGGAGTTGATTGAATACTCTATTGAGGAGGCCTAGGTTGTTGCAGCACTTGCCCTTTCTCGGGTTGACTCCAGGAAAAATTTGGTTGATTCCTCTGACTTATGTTGTATGTGCCACTGTATAGGTTGTTTTGATAGCATATGTTCTGCCCAACAAAGTCAACTTGCTCAGTTTGTCCTGTACCCATGTTAGAAGAGGAAGAACCACTAAGATCACTATAAGACCCCTAACTATCACAAGGAGGTCCTGAAGCTTGAGAGAGTGACTGCGATAAGTGCTTGAGTAGACATATTTATTTATGTGTTTTGCATGCATTGAGCATCATTTTTATCATGTTTTATGTCTCATAAATTGTATTTGATGTTCTTTTGTGCAAATAGGTAGTGAAGGCCTTGAGAGAAGAAAAGGGAGCCAAGATAGGCCATCAAGGCACCATGTGGGAATTTTTGTGCAACATAAAGATCAAGACGCAAGAAGAGTTCATACACATGGGGATGTGTGCCAACTTCCAAAAGAATTCAAGCTAGACATTGAGTTGGAAGGGCACAAAGGTAGTCATACTTTTATGTTCCTATATGTGTGATGAATACAAGAGCTTTCCCAATGATGATTTGATGACGAGAAGCATTATAACCTACCACGTAGATGTGTGCCTAACCATGTGGCCTCAAGAGAAGAGTGTGTGAACCCTAGGATCTTATCTTTGTATTGATTTACTTCATGTTTTCTATTCAACCCGAGTTTAATTGAGTTTCAATCTTGTTTTATCATTGCTCGCTTGCCGTATAAATCTTTGTGGTTGATTGGTTTGCATGAGTGATAAGTGCTTGTGTTATAGTAACACGAAGTGTTATTGTCTTACATTGAGCATTAATTTTCTCAGATTTTATCATTAATTGGTGTGATTTTGTGCATTGTAGGGTTATGGAGTCAATTTGGAGAAGAAATAGTAAAGTTAGGTCATGTTCGCCATTGTTGGGGAGTTTTCGGACCAAGCAAAGAACAAGGCACGGGTTTAGACTTGAGGGTGTGTGCTAACCTCCTTTGGAGGGGAATAAAGGCAGTCACATTCACAAAAGTCTGACCCGTGTAGCATAGGAGAATTTCACCAATGAGGAGAAAGGAAGTAATCGACGTGATCTACCGTTGATTGTGTGCCCAATTCAACGGCCTCAATGAAGAACGATGAAATCGGGAGTATTTGATGCCCGAGTACTATAGCAGTTATCGTAGCAATCGCTGTAGCACTTTACTGTTCACTGCGCTAGAAAATTGAATTCAGAAAATTCACATGGGCGTGTAGAAATTCTACACGGCCGTGTGAAATCCTGATTTCAGCCGATTTACAGTCGCGACTCAGCATTATTTAAAGGCCTTTTTGGGACTTTTTCGGGATCTTTTTCGCTTATCTTCTGGAGGATCGCGGCTAGGGTTTGGAGAGGACTTTGTAGAGGATTAGTGCGCTTCATCGGCATCGACATCGAAGCCTGTCAGAAAATAGCTATTAGGGGAGCTTTCGTCGGCACCGATCCGACGAGGTGTGCCCTAGGCTTGATGAGGGGCTTGGTGAAGAGACGAATCGGCCGCACAAGACCACAACCACGCTACACAAGGGGGTTTTCATCTATGTTTTTGATTTGTGCTTATTCATATACATTGATGGATTTGTATAGCTCCATAAGGAGCTAAACCCCTTGTGGGTATTCGGACTTGTAAACCCTAGGATGGTTTTATTTCCATGACATGTTATTATGCTTTCTTAATTGATGAATTTAATTGAGTTCCAATCTTGATTGATTCTTGTATTGATTTTTCGTTAGATGTGACACTAGGGTTGAGAGTCATCTAGGTTGTCCTTTAGAGATGTGACAACTCCTATAGGATTAGACTACCCGAGATTGGAGAGGGTCAAGAGGGTGAGTCGTGAGGTAGCGAAACGTCCCCTTTCCCCTCCGGTGTGATTTTCCGTACCTTCGTGTTCCAAGAGTTCTTAGTGGTCGAAATAGAACGAAGTGCTAGGAGATGAACTCCCATGGGGCTTAGTTGCGCGAGCAACAGAGTGAAGGGTTGTAGTGAATCCTAGTGCTGGGGCTTAATTGAGACTAGAGTTCTTTCACCTGGACCAAATGGTTAGAACTACACTTAGGAACATGGCTAATCACTTGGAATCCCTAAAACATAAAGCAATCCCACGTAGTACGAGGCTTAAGAAGATAGACTCCCCTGGGGCTTAGTCGACAGGTCAACGAGAGTTAAGGGTTGTAGTGAAACCTAATGTCGGGGCATAATGTTGGGATTAGTCACAGTTGACCTTAGGTTTGGAACTGTGTACTTTAGGATGTCCACGACTCATTAAACATCAATAAAAGAGTATAATACATTGTCTTGCACTAGAACATTAGTCTTAGGGGTAGCTTGTCTGTGTACCCTATTTTTCTCTTGATTGTTTCTCTCTTTTACTCTTAGCTTGCACTCTCTTATTTACCATATTTCTCTTTATTTTCTTATTTCTTTCAATTACTCTTGCACACACACACATTGATTTTGCTCTCACTTTCGGTACTTCACACTAGCTAGATAGCAATCTCTTGTATCTACAATTCCTATTCCATGTGGATTCGATTACCCTCTCACCGGGGTACTATTATTACTACGACAACCCGTGCACTTTTGGGCCCCTGTCAATGAGTTATTTGCTTTAGTGAGATAGAGGTCTCCATTAGGGTTAGAACCTCAAGATTGGAGAGGGTTGAGAGGTGATTCATGAGATAGTGGAGTGCCCCCTTTCCCCTCTGATTAGTACATTCTATCTCCATATTCCCCAGGCTTTATGCGACCATCTTTAGTGTGTGGCATGAGTTTGGGAGATTTCTCCACCGGACCTTATAGGTGGTTAGGGATCTTTCACCTAGAAGTAGGGTTAGATCTATCTTTAGGAATCGGGTGTACTCTTAGGAATCCCTAGAGTCTGTTGCGCTCATATGTGGTGTGAGATGTTGAGATTGAGCGATTTCTCCACCAAGACCTAGTAGGGGACTAGTATCGGTGGCCTGGAGGTAGTTACCAATTATGTCTTGGATTTCCTAGAGTCATTTAACTCAGTTTAGAAGCACTTCTAAGTCTTACACTTCATGCTAGATCCTAGGGGGAGCATTGCCCGGGTACCTCATATTTATTGATTGAGACCTTCCTTACTCTTACTTTTCCTTACTTGCTTAAGCCATTCATATTCTTGTAATTGATCATTTCACTATATTCTTGTTTCTGACTACATATCAAAGAAATAGTTACTATTAATACTTCCGTTCTCTGTGGATTCGACTACCTTACTCACCGGGTATTTTATTACTTTGACACCCTTGCACTTGCGGTACACGCACGCAAGAGGTGTGCCAGTCTGCATGTTGTCTGACCTCTTTGTGATAGCTTCAACCTGTGCCACTAGAGTAGTAATGGCATCTACCGGATAAGTACCAATGGCCTTCACTGGTTTGTTTCTGTTAGAACTCCACGGATATCCATCACTTGTCATTTCTTTGATCAAATTATAAGCGGCACTTGGTTGTTTGCTGCATAGAGACCTAGCTGAGGCTGCATCAAGCATCTGCTTAGTGGCGTAGTTCACCCCATTATAAAAAATTTGGATTTGCACCCATTCCACTATTCCATGTTGTGGGCATTTCCTCAGCATCTCCTTGTACATCTCCCAAGTGTCATATAAGGATTCAGACTTTAGCTGCAAGAAAGAGGAGATATCACTCTTCAAACTTGGTAATCTTTGTTGGAGCAAAATATCATGTAAGAAAGGTCTTAGCCATCTACTTCCATGTGGTAATAAACCCTATGGCAAGGAATTTAGCCATTTTGTGGCTGTTCCTCTTACTGAGAATGGAAAGAGTCTAAGGTGAACAACATTCTCAGACACGTTGTTTGCTTTGAAAGTGTCACAGATTTCCAAGAAATTCTTTAAGTACTCATACGGGTTTTCATCTTGAAACCAATCAAACTAGCACATTTGCTACACCATTTGAATGATGTTTGGTTTCAACTCAAAATTGTTTGCTGTAACAGGAGAATGAATAATGCTGGACCCCACACTTTTCAAGTTTGGTCAGGCAAAATCTGATATGCTTTGTTGCTGATTCCCGTCCATTTTTCCCCCTTGGTTTACCTCAATATTGATTTCCACAGACCCGACATCATTTAAATTGACTTGCCTCAATCTCCTTTAAAAATTTCTTTTGATTTCAGGATCGAGGCATGCCAATAGAGTTGAAGTACACCCTCGGGTCATACAAGTGTCCTTTCACAGAATATGAGGTACCCCACAAGGGGGTAGGGTTGTCGAACCTCAGGGACTAGACTTCTAGTACTAGATGATCCTATAATGTCTAGTCGACTGAAACAGTGATGAACATATTAACTACTATAAAAGTAAAAACAAAAGGGTGGAAGAACTAAGCAGACTAGGGTTGAGTTTCGATACTAAGAGAGGAATTCCCCGGGATGATTTCTAAGTACCCAAGGTACATTCTAATATCCTTTTGGGTGCTCAAAAGCAATGTTGCATCTATGACTATTAATTACGCCAAGTTCTGCAAGTGTAACTATGAGTTTCATACATGCCAAAGTTTTGCAACTACACTAGGTAATCACAATTACAGTAATCCACACACACCAAGTTTTACACAAGTATCTACGCAAATCTAGCACGCCAAGTTATGCAACATATGAATAAACATAAGAAAACAATAGAACTCCATAGGCATTAGAACTCAAGTAGTTAAAGTATCAAAGACAACATAGTTCACAATCCCGGGGCACCGTGGAATGGTTAGCCCCTCATGAATTCATACAACTAAGAGAAAAAGATAAACCTAAGGAAGGGAGACATATGGACTTCGCCCTTTTCACAAAATCTCAATTGTAATTAAGGAGCTCCATGTAATGGGCAGCTCCACTTCTCGGAGTCTATGACACGACCCCTTGTGTGTATCCCGCAAGTGCATGGGCTTGTCGAAGTAATAAAATTTACCCTGGTGAGTGGGTAGTCGAATCTACAGGGAATAAGGATTTAAAACACGAGATTTCACTATTTTAGCTATGCGGTGTACGAAAAGTGATAATAGAATCGATGAGTGAATATGGAAGCAAATATAATAAAAGACAAGAAATTAAATAGATAGATGGAAGGCAAGAAAGTGCAAGTAGAAGTGAAGAGAGGAAGACCATTGATTTGGGCACACAATCAATGGTAGATCGTGCCAATTGCTTCAAGTCTTCTTCTTGGTGAAGTTCTCCTAAGCTACACGAGTTAGGTTTATTGTGAATGTGACTGCCTTTGTGCCCCTCCAAAGGAGGTTGGCACACATTCACAAGTCTAGGCACGTGCCTTGTTCCTTGCTTGGTCCGAAAACTTCCCAACAACGGCGAACACGATCTAACTTTGTTCTTCTTCTGCAAATTAGCTCCACAAACCTACAATGCATAAGAATACACAAATGCACACAATTTAGTGATAAAATCTGATAAAAGATATGTTCATTGTAAGATAATAACGCTTCGCGTTACTATAACACGAGCACTTATCAAATCCCCCCACACTTAAGCTTTTGCTTGTTCTCAAGCAAAATAGAACGTGAAAGTACTTGGGATGAGCAATTGGAAGTGTTCGGCCTTAGGTTCACCAAAAGTATGCAAAAGAAGCATTCTATAAGTAAGGGAAAATCAAAACATTGCATAAGGTTATCATTGCTCTAGCTAAAAACTTGAATAAAAAAGGATAACAACTCAAAAACTTGTAAGTGTGTGCGAACTCACTCAAGAGAACCAACGAGTACTCCTCAAACTCTTGTTACAAGGACTTATTTATATACATAAAGTAAGGAAGTAGTAGCTTCACTCAACCTCTAAGGTAGCCCTTTCCTAGGCGGCCGCCAAAGGTGGCTTTCACACTTTCGAGGAGGTTGCTCTTTCTATCGGGGTAGTAGCTTTCACGCTTCCCATGAGATAGCTCTTTCTCTCATTAGGGCATAACTTGTATCCGACTTATGAGAGTAGCTTCATACTTCATAGGAGGTAACTCTTTCCACCCCAAATGTAAAGCTTAAACTAATATTCACAAGCTCACAAGTTTTTTTTTTTTTTTTTAGCTACATAGAACTTCACAGCTTACTAAAGTAATACAAAACTAGTCCTTAAAACTTCGAGTTCGATTTTCCAAAAGATTTCAAGAGTGAGTAGTGCAATAAGGGGTAATCGAGTAAAAATCCCCTAAAATTCAAGTAAAACTAGAGCATGATAGGATACAATGTTAAAAATTCTCCTAAACTCTAAGAATACAACCGTTGCAACTAAGGTGAACCGCCATAGGCTACATGAGCATAAACAATTGAACGCACAAGTAAAGGTGTGTCCAAAGTGAACTCCCCCCCACACTTAAGATGTACATTGTCCTAATGTACGCATGTAAGAACAATAAAAATAAAACAATGAAAAACAATTAGTGTGGAAGTGGGTAATTGAAACATTACTCCCCTGAACTCCAAGTGTTGCATTTGATGGAGCTAGGTTCATTGAGAGTTGAGTTTCAATGGTTTGTGGAGCACACACGGTCTTATGACCGTGCCTATGACTATTCCTCAAATTCCTTACATCCAAGACCATTTGCACACATACGCAAGGGTTCAGTATAGCTCAAGAAAAATCAAAATAAAACTTATTCGCCTCACGGCCGTGGGGCTAAAATTCCAATTTTACATCAAATTTCATTCTAAATGCGTTATAAACTTATTTGCATACACAATAAGCATTTAAAACAAGCGAAATAATCTAAAGGAACGAATTGAATCAAGATTTGACGAAGAAAAGAGGGGGAGAGAGATTACCGACGGTGTGGACTGTGAAACCTAAGAAATCGGTCGGAAAACTCAATGAAACCTCAGAAAATCACCAAGAGAAGGTCGGGGGAAGGAAAGAGAGAGTCGGAGAGAAGTTTGGAGTGAAAAATAATCGAGGCACGAATGAAATCCAAAAGAAAACATGCGGCTTTTGAAGTTCTAGGAATCCACACGGCCGTGTGCCTCTGAAATTACGATTCACAGGGCCCCACACACGCCCCTGTGTGCACTCTTGTCACTCTCTGAACTACCCCACACGGCCGTGTGCCTTCACAGGGGAGTTCCACAGGGGCACCCACACGCCTCTGTAGATTCACGGGACACACAGAAGGTCTCTGGAAAATTTCACACGGCGTGTGGAAATTCCATACGGCAGTGTGCCTGACTTGGCCAAGAACACAAGGCCAGCCACAGGGGCACCCACACGCCCCTATGGATTTTCTGGATCATCCTGAGAAACTCTAAGGGCCCGTTTGGTATGATGTAAAGTCGTTACTTTCCCTGCAAAGTAAGAGGGGTGAATCTCTTTCAACCGTTTGGTTCTTAAAAAATGGGTGGTCTCTTTGTAAACACTTTCCATTTGACCAGGGAAAGTGATTCACAAGCAGGGTGGTGTGAAAGTGATTACACCCTTGGGTGGGAAAGTTTGGTAATTATAAAATTACCAAACTACCCTTTATGATATAAATCTCTTTGTTGTTTGTTTTGTCTTTGGAAAAACCCTAACGCGAGCATATTCCCCTTTTGAATCGTCTAATTTTTTTCTTAAGTTTGTTAAATTATTTTTATGTTAATAGGATAAATACAAATAAATTTCGTATTTGTTTGGATAATATTTTTATGTGAGAATCTCTGTTTTGATTGAATCAAATCTATGTTGATATAATAATCCAATATGATAAGATGAGAACATGAGACATATTTTATTTTCTTCTAATTAGATAAAAACCCCATTTGAATTTTATTTTTAATTCATGAAAAATAGGTTAATAATTATTTGAACTAAGTTAGTAATATTATTAGAGTTGAATAAAAACCCAAAATTTAATAACTACAACTAAGGGCAAAAATGAGAATAAACTTAACTTTACATTGGAAAACAAGTTCATACCAAACGAGGGAATTAAGTTTGCGTGCAAAGTAATTACAATTTGATTGAGATAACCAAACGTTGTAATGTTATTTTACAGGGAAAGTAATTGCATGTAAAGTCTTTCCCTGCAAAGACTTTGCATGCAATTACTTTCCCTGCAAAGTTCCAAACGGGCCCTAAGTGTTCCACACGGCCATGTGCACAATCCACACAGCCGTGTGCCTTTCATAGGCCCTCCCACAGTAGCAGCCACACGGCCCTGTGGTTTCTTGGGAAGGAAGGAGTCTCTCTGCAGACTTTCACACGGCCGTGTGCCGTAACACATGGGCACTCACAGGGGTAGTCACACGCCGCTGTGGACTCTCTGGACTGAGAGCTTAAGTTCTGCAGGATCTCACACGGCCGTGTGCCTCTTATGAGGTTTTTCACAGGGGCAAGGTCACGCCTCTGTGCCCTCTCTGGTTGAGCTCTAAATGGTAACACACGCCCGTGTGTTAATTCCACACGGCCGTGTGTGTTCTTTGGTTTACTTAGAAAAAATTCACAGATTCACAGATTCACAGAAAAATTTAGAAACATAAATACGATGCTTGGAGCCTGTGAAAACCATCAAAACACGACCAGATACCATGGAAAACACGCTCAACCGACTCAAACTTCATCAATTATCATTTAGGTACATGAAAACATCAACTATCCACAGTAAAATTATAGCATATGCATTAAAAAATTCAGGACACCAAAACTAAGACTTTTAGTCATGCTAACACTAAACTAAGTCCTAGAAGAACTGTAAAACCTTGGGTTACCTCCTAAGAAGCGCTTGTTTAACGTCACTTAGCTTGACGTACCTGCCTTACCTTACGGAGGTTTGTGAATGAATGTTACCCTCTTCCCTACAACCTAAAAGCATGCATTACATAATTTTTGTAGAGTAGAGGGAGAGTTGTTAAATTTGTTACCACAAAAGGGTGAAACACCCTTACTCCATGAATGCTCATCCCCCTTTTGGTTGGGGTTATTCTTGTGGCGTCTTTTCGATCTCTTCATCCTCCGAAGCATCTTCTTCATACGCTCCGTTTCCATCTTGATATCTGTCTTGACTAGACCAAGCGAAAGTACTTCTTCTTCTTCGATCTCCACGTCTTGGTCCGGCCACCCTTCATATGGATCCGGGTTTAACATTTCCTGCACATAATCATCAATTAGTTCATCGGTGGTGTTAAGAAAATATAAAGTATCATCAAAGTCAAGAGAGTGTCTCATGGCTTCGGCGAGGCGGTATGTAAGCTTGTCTTCTCCCACTCGCAATGTGAGCTCCCCGCCGTCCATGTCAATCAAAGCCTTGGAAGTGCGCAAGAATGGCCTTCCAAGGATCAATGGCACCTCGACATCCTCATCGACATCTAACACCACAAAGTCAACAGGAAATATGTATTTGTCGACTTTTACCAACACGTCTTCCATAATTCCTCTCGGATGCCTCACCGATCGATCCGCAAGTTGAAGTGTCATCCGAGTGGGTCTAGGCTAGCCCAAGCTTAGCTTTTGGAATAAAGTGTAGGGCATGACATTGATACTTGCCCCCGAGTTGGCCAATGCCATCTCTTCACCCAAGTTGCCAATGTTGCATGGTATTATGAAACTTCCGAGATATTTTCTTTTGCTTAGCATGTTCTTTTGCAATACGGCCGAGCAATTGGCATCAAGGATCACATATGCATTCTCCTCCAATTTCCTTTTGTTGGTTAAGAGGTCCTTCAAAAACTTCGCGTACTTGGGTATTTGGGCCAATGCTTCTGCGAATGGTATATTGATGTGCAACTGCTTGAAAATTTCCAGAAATTTCTTGTATTGTTCGTTCTCTTGGTCATTCTTCAATCGTGAAGGATAGGGAATCCTCGGCTTGTAGGGTGGGGATGCCACCTCTTTTTCCTTTTTCATTCCTTCCTCTATCTCCACGACCTTGGGTATCTCTTGTGTCTTCTCTAGAGGGAGATTTCTCTTGACCTCTTTTCCACTCCTCAAGGTAATTGCCTTCAATTGCTCTCTCGGATTGGTCTCCGTATTACTAGGCAAACTACCTTGAGGTCTTTCCGCCAATATCTTCACAATTTGCCCCACTTGATTCTCCAAGTTGTGTAGGGAGACGGTGTGATTGCGAAGTGTAGCTTCCACCAATTGGAATCTAGCATCCGACGAAGCAATAAACCTCGTGAGGGCTCTCTCAAGATCGGTGATCTTCCCCTCTAGCCCGGTCACTCGGCCTTCTAAGTTCGGTGCTTGTTGACCTTGAAATCCCAGTGGTGTGTTGTTCTTTTGTTGTGACTGTCCTTGGTTGCTCTATGAGAAATTTGGGTGGTTCTTCCACCCCGGGTTGTAAGTACCACTGTACGAGTTGCCTTGGCCTTATCCTCTATAAGAATTGCCCACAAAATCAGCCTGTTCCACCGTACTAGTGCCTCCAATAGCAATTGGACAATCACTCGAAGCATGTCCTTCTCCACAACCGTTACAAGTAGTAATGGCCGCAACTCTTGGTGAAGTTAGAACATCCAACTTCTTACTCAGTGATTCCACCTGTGCCGCCAATGATGTAACTGCATCAACCTCATGAATTCCGGCTACCTTCTTTCGGTCCCTTGTGTTCCATTGATAGCTATTCATAGCCATCTCTTCAATAAGGTGCCGGGCTTCACCAGGAGTTTTGCTTCCTAGAGTTCCTCCTGTCGCTGCGTCTAACAGTTGCTTGGTACTCGGATTCAACCCGTTGTAGAAGGTATGAATGATTATCCACTCGGGGAATCCATGTTGCGGGTACTTCCGAAGGAGCTCCTTGAACTTATCCCATGTCTCGAATAGAGACTCCAATTCCATTTGCATGAAGGATGAGATCTTATTCCGGAGCCTCGCTGATTTTCCTAGAGGGAAATACCTAGCCAAGAACGCCTCGGCCATCTCCTCCCATGTAGTGATGGATGCTCTCGGTAATGAATGTAGCCAATGCCTTGCTTTTCCCTTCAATGAAAATGGGAAGGCTCTCAACCGAATTGCATCGTCTGTTACTCCATTAATCTTCAACATGTCGCACACTTCAAGGAAATTCTCTAGATGGTTGTTGGGATCTTCATCGGCTAATCCATTAAATTGTGCAGATTGTTGCAACATTTGAATGAACGATGGCTTTAACTCAAAGTTGTTCGCGGTAATTGGGGGCCTCACAATGCTTGATTGGGTCCCCATCACCGCGGGTCTAGCAAAATCGGACAACATCTTATGTTGTTCATTCTGTTCTGCCATTGCTTCTGACCCTTCTGAATCTATACTGGCTTGCTTGGACTGCTCTTCCATAGGTTCTTTCCTTTTACGATACGTTCTTCTACCAATATCTGGGTCTCCTTCAACCAGAATCCAAGGGTTCCCGCGGGTCATAACCTAAAGCCAAAACAAAGAAAAAAAAAAGAACAATGATAGATAAAGAAAGTGTGAAATAGAAAACGAAGTGAATAACAAAAGTAGCAAAAACAAGTATAAAAAATACGCCTATTCCCCAGCAACGGCACCAAAAACTTGACACGACCCATTGCGTGTATGCCGCAAGTGCACGGGCTTGTCGATGTAATAAAATTTACCCTAGTGAGTGGGTAGTCGAATCCACAGGGAATAGGGATTTAAAACAAGAGATTTCACTATTTTAGCTATGCGGTGTACAAAAAGTGATAATAGAATCGATGAGTGAATATGGAAGCAAATATAATAAAAGACAAGAAATTAAATAGAGAGATGGAAGGCAAGAAAGTGCAAGTAGAAGTGAAGAGAGAAAGACTAGCAATGGATGAAATAGGGTATCCGGACAAGCTACGTCTAGGACTTATGCTTCTAGTGCAAGACTATGCTATTATACTCTCCTATTGATGTTAATTGAGTCGAGGATATCCTTAAACTCACAGTTCCAAACCTAAGGTCAACCGTGACTAACCCCAACACTATGCCCCTGCATTAGGATTCACGTCAACCCTTCACTCTGTTGCTCGCGCAACTAAGCCCCAGGGGAGTATATCTACCTAAGCCTCACACTATGTGGGATTGCTATAAGCTCTAGGGACTCCTAGTGATAAAACCTTTTCCTATATATAGTTTTAACCCTTTGGTCCAGGTGGAAGAACCCTAGTCTAGATTAAGACCCAATGCTTAGGATTCACGTCAACCCTTCACTCTGTTGCTCGCGCAACTAAGCCCCAAGGGAGTTTATATACCTAGCACTTCACTCTATCTCGACCGCTAAGAAATCAAGGAAAACGGAGGTAGGGAGAAATCACACCGGAGGGGAAAGGGGACGCTTCGCTACCTCACGACTCACCCTCTCAACCCTCTTCAATCTTAAGTAGTCTAATCCTATAGGAGTTGTCACACCTCCAAAGGACAACCTAGATTGTTCTCAACCCTAGTATCACGGCTAAGAGAAAACAATTACAAAAGATAATTAAAATTGAAACTCAAATTTATTCATTAATAATGGAAAAAGCATAATAGCAATATCATAGAAACATAATAATCCTAGGGTTTACAAGTCCGAATACCCACGAGGGTTTTAGCTCCTCATGGAGCTATACATGTTCATCAAAATATAAAAGAAAGCACAAATTAAAGGCATTGATGAAAACCCCTGATAAGTGCTCGTGTTATAGTAATGCGAAGTGTTATTATCTTGCAATGAGCATTAATTTAATCAGATTTTATCACTAAAAAGTGTGCAATTATTTACTTTTGTGCATTGTAGGGTTGTGAAGATAAAATGAAGGAAAGGAACGAAGTTAGGTCGTGTTTGGCATTGTTGGGAAGATTTTCGGACCAAGCAAGGAGCAAGGCGTGAGCATAGGCTTGTGAGTGTGTGCCAACCTCCTTTGGAAGGGCACAAAGACAGTCACATTCACAATAAGTCTAACTCATGCCAACAATGAGAATTCCAGAATTCCAGAAACAATAAGTCCAACTGTAGCAAATCACTGTTCACAGTCGGCCGAAAATCAGAATTCCAGAAACTTCACACGGGCGTGTGGAAATTCCACACGGCCGTGTGAAATCCCGTTTTCAGCAAATTTAAAGCCGCGACTCCACATTATAAAAGCCCGATTTGGAGACTTTTTGATATATCTTTTGACCTATTCTTCTCTCCAACTTCTGGGAGTGCGGCTAGGGTTTTGGAGAGGACTTCGTAGAGGTTTAGAGCGCGTCATCGGCATCGTCACCGACGTCCGGCGGCCGTACAAGACCACGGCCACACCATACGCAAGAGGGTTTTCATCTATGTCTTTACTTTGTGTTTTATTTCATACATTGATGAACATGTATAACTCCATGAGTAGCTAAACCCCTTGTGGGTATTCGGACTTGTAAATTCTAGGGTTATCATGTTTCTTTGACATTGTTATTATGCTTTTCCATTATTGATGAATAAGAATTGAGTTTTAATCTTGATTTTATTTTGCTATTGTTTTCCCTTAGATGTGACACTAGGGTTGAGAGCAATCTAGGTTTTCCTTTGGAGGTGTGACAACTCCTATAGGATTAGACTATTTAAGATTGAAGAGGGTTGAGAGGGAGAGTTGTGAGGTAGCGATGTACCCCTTTCCCTTCCGGTGTGATTTCTCCCTACCTCAGTTTCCTTGATTTATTAGCGGTCAAGATAGAGTGAAGTGCTAGGTAGATAAACTCCCCTGGGGCTTAGTTACGCGAGTAACAGAGTGAAGGGTTGAAGTGAATCCTATGCACTGGGGCTTAATCTAGACTAGGGTTCTTCCTCCTGGACCAAAGGGTTAGAACTACACATAGGAACATGTTTAATCACTAGGAATCCCTAGAACTTAATGCAATCCCACGTAGTGTGAGGTTTAGGTAGATGTACTTCCCTGGGACTTAATCGTGCGAGCGATAGAGTGAAGGGTTGTTGTGAATCTTAATACCGGGGCATAATGTTGGGGTTAGTCACGGTTGACCTTAGGTTTGGGACCGTGAGTCTTAGGATTTCCTCGACTCAATTAGCATCAATAGGAAGGTATAACAGCATAGTCTTACACTAGAAGCATAGATCCTAGAGATAACTTGTCCGGATACCCCACTTTCTTGCACTCTCTAATCTTTCACCTCTCTCTATTTAATTTCCTATCTTTTAGTATAGTTGTTCTCACAATTCACACACGAATCGATTATTACTTTTTCGTACTTCGCATAGTTTTAATAGTGAAATCTCATACTCTAACTCCCTATTCCCTGTGGATTCGACTATCCTCTCACCGGGGTAACTTTTATTACTTCGACAAACCCGTGCACTTTCGGGGAGCCTGTCAACCCCCTTGCGTATGGTGTGGCCGTGGTCTTATGCGGTCGCCGAACGTCGATGACGATGCCGATGACGCGCTCCAAACCTCCACGAAGTCCTCTCTGAAACTCTAGCCGCACTCTCCAGAAGTTTTGGAGAAAGTTAGGTCAAAAGATCCCCCAAAAGTCTCCAAAATCGGGCTTTTATAATGTTGAATCGGCTTTAAAATTGGACTTATCAGGGCTTCACACGGCCGTGTGGAATTTCCACACGCCCGTGTGAAGTTTCTAGGTTGCTGTAAAATTAATTCACACGTCCGTGTGAACTCTCTAGAAAGCTGATTTTCGGCAGAAAGTGAACAATAGCTTGCTATAGTATTTTGCTACAGTAACAATGCTATAGTGTTGCTACAGTACTCGCCGAAATGCCCCCGAAATCGTTGTTGTTCATCGAGGCCATTGATTTGGGCATACAATCAATGGTAGATTGTGCTGATTGCTTCAAGTCTTCTTCTTGGTGAAGTTCTCCTAAGCTACACGAGTTAGGCTTGTTGTGAATGTGACTGCCTTTGTGCCCCTCCAAAGGAGGTTGGGACACATTCACAAGTCTAGGCTTATGCCTTGTTCCTTGCTTGGTCCGAAAACTTCCCAATAATTGCGAACACGATCTAACTTCGTTCTTCTTCTCCAAATTAGCTCCACAAACCTACAATGCATAAGAATACACAAATGCACACAATTTAGTGATAAAATCTGATAAAAGATATGTTCATTATAAGATAATAACGCTTCGCGTTATTATAACACGAGCACTTATCAGTCTATAACTCACACTTCTCCTTAGCTTGGCTGGCCGAGAGCCAGCCAGCCCACTCGATTGAGTGAGCTGGTCACAAGGCCACGTGAGCTGTTGGCTGGCCTACGCGGTCGTCCATGGCTAAAGAGCCATGGACGGCCTCCAACGCCTCACTAAACTTCGATAATATGCACTCTAAGTGTTTTCACATAGTTTTTCATGAAAAATAAAGTCTAAAATCCTAGAAAACACCATGGATGAGAACATGAAAGCATGGACATGATAGGAGGGGATAAGGCTTTACTGATGCGAATTGATGGAGGAAACTTGAAGCGAATGCCGGTAAAACACTTCTAAATCCCCAAAAAACCGAAGAAAAAATGGATTCGGAGTCTAATGGTAGAGAAGTTTGGAGAGGAATGGATGAGAAAATGAAGAGTCGTAAGTTAGGGAAGATGAATAGTGCCTCTTCAGTTTTATATAAGCCACATGGGGGTGTGGAAATTCCACAACCCCCGCGTGAGTACTGTACACGGCCATGTGGAAATTCCATGCGACAATGTGAACTGCAAAATTTCAGTAGACAGCCCATGCGGCTCTCCAAACTTCAAATTAAACCCAATTCTTCAACAATAAAAATGAATTACACCCAAAATCATGTCATACATGTGAAAAACACTTTAAATCAACAAAAATTGTCCACGAAAAGATCAACACCAAAAAAAATTCATCGATGCGTGTACTAATGACTTTATTACTACATAAACTGAAAACTAAACCTATAAAGCAATTTAAAACTTGGGTTGCCTCCCAAGAAGCCTTGTTTAACGTCACCAAGCTTGACATACCTGTCTTGTCTCACGGTGGCTCATGTAAATGGAAAATTTCCTTCTTTGCAACCTACACACTTGAGGGATAGAAATGTTTTATACTTAAGGAGAATGATTAAACATGTTGCCGAATGAGGGAGTGTGACTTTCTTCTTTGCGTGCTTGTCTCTAAATGCAGGTAGTGCTTTCTATGGTGACGTCTTGACCTCTTGACGTGGCAAAAAATTTGTTTTATAAATCCTCCTTTTGTTTTCTCATTGATGACTTGTTCTACATGATTGCTCATTTTCTCCTCCTCAATGTCTGGCCACTCCTTGTATAGGCCTGGACACGCCAAGTCCTGCAAGTACTCATTAGCAATCTTATCACTGACATCTAAAAAATAACATGAATCATCAAAGTCAAGAGAATGCTTTATTGCTTCGGCGAGACGGTATGTGATCTTCTCCTCTCCTATGCGAAGTGTCATCTCACCTCCATCCATGTCGATGAGTGCCTTGGAGGTTCGTAGGAATGGTCTCCCCAAAATTTGTGGAACCTCCACGTCCTCATCCACATTGAGTACCACGAAATCTGTAGGAAAAATATACTTGTCATCCTTTACCAAAACATCTTCAATTATACCTCTAGGATGACGAGCTAAACGATCGGCCAGCTGTAGTGTCATGCGGGTTGGTCTTGGCTCTCCCAACCCTAATTTTTGAAATAGAGTATATGGCATGACATTGATACTAGCTTCCGAATCAGCTAATACTTTTTCTTCCCTCAAACCTCCGATTACACATAATATGATGAAGCTTCCCGGATCTTTCATCTTGTTCGGCAAATTCTTTTGAAGCAATACTGAGCAATTCTCTTCTAAGACCACAACCACACTCTCCTCCATCTTCCTCTTGTTAGTCAAAAGGTCCTTCAAGAGCTTTGCGTACTTAGGCATCTGTGACAACGCCTCTACAAAAGGAATATTGATGTTTAGCTACTTGAATAAATCTAGAAATTTCTGTTTTGCTCATCAGTTTGGTCTTTCTTCAAACGAGCCGGATAGGGGAATTCTTGGAGTATAAGAAAGGGGTGACACAATTATCCCCTTCCCCTTATCTTGCACCTTATTCCTCGGCTTTTCTTGAGGAATTTCAACAGTCTTCTTAGTGGGGGATCTCTCTTGGGGATTTTTAGAATTCTTCTCAGCAGTGAGATTTTCTTGAAGCTCTAGACCACTCCTCAAAGTGATTGCCTTCACATGCTTTCTTGGGTTAGTCTCGGTGTTACTTGGTAAGCTTCCTTGAGGCCTCTCCGCCAACGACTTCGCTATTTGACCTACTTGATTCTCTAAATTGTGTAAAGAAGTAGTGTGATTTCAGAGTGTTGCCTCTATGCTTTGAAATCTTGTGTCGGTTGATTGAATGAACTTTGACAAAACTCTTTCTAATTCTGAAACCCTCTCCCGAATTGAAGGTGTTTGCTGAAATCCTGGTGGGGCAGTAGGTTTTTGCTTCCCTTGGATGCTCCATGAGAGATTTGGGTGGCTTCTCCACCCTTGGTTGTAGGTGTTGCTAAAGAGATTCCCTTATCCTCTTCCCGTATTTCCCACAAAATCGACTTATTCACTTGGGGCTAAAGTAGTAATTGAGATAGGACACTCGGATGGCATATGAGAACCCCCACAACCATCACAACTAGTGATCGCGACCACTCTTGATGAAGTTAAAGTGTTTAATTTCTTGCTCAATGCCTTTACTTGAGCTGTTAAGAATGTAACCGCGTCAATCTCATGAATTTTGGCCACTTTCTTCTTCTCTCTTGCATTCCATTGATATCTATTCAAAGCCATCTCTTCAATCAATTATCGGGCCTCTTCTGGGGTCTTGTTTCCTAATGTTCCTCCTGCGGTGGCATCAAGAAGCTGTTTAGTGCTTGGATTCAATCCGTTATAGAATGTGTGAATAATCATCCACTCGGGGAACCCATGTTGAGGGCACTTCTGCAAAAAGATCTTTGAATTGTTCCCATGTCTCAAATAATGATTCTAGCTCCATCTGAACATATGAAGAGACCTTATTTCGAAGATTCACCAATTTTCCCAGAGGAAAGTACCTTGCAAGGAATGCTTCTACCATTTCATTCCATGTTGTGATGGAGGCTCTTGGTAATGAATGAAGCCACTGTTTGGCTCTTCCCTTTAGTGAGAATGGGAAAGCCCTCAAGCGAATTGCATCATCTGAAACCCCATTAATTTTTAGCATGTCCCACACTTCAAGGAAATTCTCAATATGATTGTTTGGATCTTCATCGGCTAATCTATTAAATTGTGTGGACTATTGCTCGATTGTGTCCCATGAATTATAGGTCGAGCAAAATCTGAAAGTGTTTGCTGCTGTCTGATAAGTGCTAGTGTATAAGTAATACGAATTATTCTTTTCTTACATTGAGCTTCATGATAGGGGACCAAAAGTGCACGGGTTGTCGAAGTAATAAATACCCTGGTGAGGGGTAGTCGAATCCATAGGGAATAGGTTTAGACACAAGCTTTCGCTATTTAACTAAGTGATGTGCGAGAGTGAAAATTGGTTCAATGTGTGTGTGTGTGCAAGAATAATTGAAAATAAGAATAAAATAAAAGAAATTTGGAAGATGGAAGAATGCAAACAAAGGTAATAAGAGGAAGACAATCAGTGAATAAAGATGGGTACCCGGACAAGCTACCCCTAGGACCTATGCTTCAAGTGCAAAACAATGCTATTATACTCTCCTATTGATGATTATTGAGTCAAGGATATCCTTAAGCACACGGTCCCAAATCTAAGGTCAACTGTGACTAATCCCAACACTATGCCCCGGCATTAGGTTTCACTATGACCCTTAACTCTTGTTGACCTGTCAACTGAGCCCTAGGGGAGTTCGTCTTCCTATGCCTCACACTGTGTGGAATTGCTTTAGGTTCTAGGGATTCCTAGTGATAAACCCGGTTCCTATCTGTAGTTCAAACCTTTTGGTCCAGGTGAGAGAACCCTAGTCTAGATTAAGCCCCAACACTAAGATTCACTACAACCTTTCATTCTGTTGCTCACGCAAGTAAGCCCCAGGGGAGTTTATCTCCTAGCGCTTCACTCTATTTTGACCGCTAATGAATCATGGAACACGAAGGTAGGGAAAATCACATTGGAGGGGAAAGGGGACATTCCGCTACCTCACGACTCACCCTCTCAACCCTCTTCGATCCTAAGTAGTCTAACCCTATAGGAGTTGTCACACCTCCAAAGGATTACCTAAATTGTTCTCAACCTTAGTGTCATGGCTAAGGGAAAACAATAACAAAATTAATCAAGATTGAAACTCAAATTTTATTCATCAAATATGGGAAAGCATAATAACAATGTCAAAGAAACATAATAGACTTAGGGTTTACAAGTCCGAATACCCCCAAGGGGTTTAGCTCCTCATGGAGCTGTACATGTTCATCAAAATATGAAAGAAAGTACAAATTAAGAGAATAGATGAAAATGCCTTGCGTATGGTGTGGCCGTGGTCTTGTGCGGCCGTTGGACGTCGGTGACGATGCCGACGACTCGCTCTAAACCTCCACGAAATCCTCCCCGAAATCCTAGTCGCACTCTCCAGAAGTTGGGGAGAAAGATAGGTCAAAAGATGTTCCAAAAAGTCTCCAAATCGGCCTTTTATAATGTTGAGTCACGGCTTTAAAACGGGCTTATCGGGACTTCACACGGCCGTGTGGAATTTCCACACGCCCGTGTGAAGTTTCTGTCTGGCTAAAAAATTAATTCACACGGCCGTGTGGAATTTCCACACACCCATGTGAAGTCTTTGGAATCCTGATTTTTGGCAGAAAGTGAACAGTAGCTTGCTACATTGTTTTTGCTATAGTAACAAGCTACAGTGCTCGTCGAAACGCTCCCGAATCCGTTGTTCTTCATCGAGGCCATTGATTTGGGCACACAATCAATGGTAGATCGTGCTGATTGCTTCAAGTCTCCATCTTGGTGAAGTTCTCCTAAGCTACACGAGTTAGACTTGTTGTGAATGTGACTGCCTTCGTGCCCCTCCAAAAGGAGGTTGGCACACACTCACAAGTCCAGGCTTGTGCCTTGTTCCTTGCTTGGTCCGAAAACTTCCCAACAATGGCGAACACGATCCAACTTCGTTCTTCTTCTCCAAATTAGCTCCACAAACTTACTATGCATAAGAACACACCATTGCACACCATTTAGTGATAAAATCTGATAAAAGGTATGCTCAATGTAAGATAATAACGCTTCACGGTACTATAACACGAGCACTTATCACTTCATCTCATTAATTAGTGTGTATTTGTGTTCTTTTGTGCATATAGGGTTATGGAGAAGAGTTCAAGAGAAAGGAGCAAAATTGGGTCATGTCCGCATTTGTTGAGAAGTTTCTTGAATCAAGCAAGGATCAAGACATGGGTGATAGATTTGTGGGTGTGTGCCAACCTCCAATGTGCTCAAAAGAATTCTATAACTTGGAGGGGCATAAAGGCAGTCACACTCGTAAAGTCTAACTTGTGTAACATTGAAGAACTTCGTCAATGAGGAAAAAAAAAAGAAATGACATGATCCACCGCATGGTTGTTTTCCCAACCTAGTTGTCTTAATGAAGAAAATGAAGTCGGGAGCAACTTGGGCTCGAGTACTATAGCAGTTTATTACAGCGAAAGAACACAGTAATTTACTGTAGCAGTTACTGTTCATGAGCGTCAAAAATCAAATTTCCAGAAAATCCACTGGCGTGTGGAAATTCCACATGGTTGTGTGGATGCCCGATGAGTGCACTCGGTTCATGTTCGTATCCCATTTCGGTAAGTCTAAATGGTTTTCCCTGCAATTTGCAGCACTTGGGACACAAGCTTGATATGGGCGTACCACCTTGGGAACAACGCTGGCCTCGGAACACACGTGTTGGGGGCGTGTTTGGTCACCCTTCTTCAATAACCGGCCGTTACCTTCGAGGTGCCTCTTCGCCCTCATGCATCTGTCCATCGCACCGCCGTTTCGCTCCCGATCTCCTCCTTAAATCCTCACGAACCAGGTCTTGTGCTTCTCACTTTCCATTGTTGACCCTTCTTCGTTCGTGGGTTCTTTGAGCCAAGGTATGTGGATTGTTTTCATGCTCGATTCTCTCCGATTTGGTGTAGATCGGTTGTTGTTGCCTGCGATCCTTGCTTTTAATATTCATTCTCTCCGATTTGGTGTAGATCGATTTGGGATGCCTTTCGCGAAGTGGGTCTTAAGGCGGACGTCCGGCAATTAGTGGGTGACACACCCCTTGCGTGTGTGTACCGCAAGTGCACGGGTTGTCGAAGTAATAATTACCCTGGTGAGTGGGTAGTCGAATCCACAGGGAACAGAAGTACTAGTAATGACTAATTCTCAGTTATCTAGTCAAATCGATAATATGAAGCAATGGATGTAATGTGTAAAATAAGAAAATCGCAAGTAAGCAAGTAAAAGAAAAAGGTAAAGGAGATCTCTATCAATGAAGATGAGATACTCGGGCAATGCTCCCCCTAGGCTCTATCATGAAGTGCAAGACTAACTAAATGCTTCTAAACTGAGTTCTATGAGTCGAGGTAATCCAAGAATAATCGATCCCTGCCTCCAGGCCACCGATACTAGTCCCCTACAAGGTCCCGGCGGAGAAATCGCTCAATCTCAACACCTCACACCCCAAATGACCGCAATGAACTTTAGGGAAACCTAGGAGTTAAACCGATTCCTAAAATTAGATCTAACCCTACTTCTAGGTGAAAGATCCCTAACCCCCTACAAAGGTCCTGGCGGAGAAATTTATCAATCTCACGCCGCACACCCCATATGGTAGCATAAAACTTAGGGAATACGGAGATAGGAAACACTCAATCGGAAGGGAAAGGGGACACTCCTCTATCTCAAGACTCACCCTCTCAACCCTCTTTAACCTTGTATGTTCTAATCCCCAATGGAGACCTCTCTCTCACCAAGGAAACAAATCAAGCATACCAGACAACCATACGAATCAATAAGGCATGCAAGCAATGATTAAATAAGATTAAAACTCAAATTAACTCGGAATTAAAAGAAAGCAATAAGAAAGTTAATACATGAATCGAAACCTAGGGTTCACATGCCCAAGTACCTACTAGGGTTTAGCCCTCCATGGGGCTTATTACAAATGATAAGTGCTTGTGTTATAGTATCGCGAAGCGCTATTATCTTACATTAAGCATACTTTTTATCAGGTTTTATCACTAAATGTGTGCATTTGTGTTCCCTTGTGCATTGAAGGTATTGTGGAGCCTATTTGGAGAAGAAGAATGAAATTAGTGTCGCGTTCGCCAATGTTGGGATGTTCTCGGACCAAGCAAGGAACGAAGCACGTATTTGGACTTGTGGATGTGTGCCAACCTCTTTTGGAGGGGCACAAAGGCAGTCACATTCACAACAAGTCCAATCCGTGTTACTTAGGAGAATCTCGCGAAAGAAGAAGACTTGAAGCAATCGGCGTGACCTACCATTGCTTGTGTGCCCAAGTAATGGCCTCGATGAAGAACAATGGACCCGGGAGGCGTTTCGGCAAGTTACCAAGCCTGTTCAGCTGAAGATTAGTGTTCCAGAGAAGTCACACGGGCGTGTGGAAATTCCACACGGCCGTGTGAGCCATTTTCCAGCCAGACAGAGAAGTCACACGGGCGTGTGGAAATTCCACACGGCCGTGTGTTTTGCGATTTCAGCCATCCAGTGAAGACACACGGGCGTGTGGAAATTCCACACGGCCGTGTGAAATTAATTTTTCAGCCGAGACAGAAGCTTCACACGGGCGTGTGGAAATTCCACACGGCCGTGTGAAGCCCCCGATAAGTCCAATTTTAAAGCCGCGATTTAACAATATAAAAGGGGATGTTTTGCAACCTTTGGAGGAATCTTTGGACCTATCTTTTCCCCAACTTTCTGGAGTGCGGCTAGGGTTTCGGAGAGGATTTCGTGGAGGTTCTAGCGCGTCGTCGGCATCGATTTCGAGGTTCGACGTTTGCACAAGACCACGGCCACACCAATTCGAGGGGGTTTTTCATTGATGTCTATGTTTTATGCTTTATTTCTCACGTTGATGAACATGTATAGCTCTATGAGGAGCTAAACCCCTCGTGGGGTATTCGGACTTGTAAACTCTAGGGTTTCTTATGTTTCTTTGACATTGAGTATTATGCTTTCCATCGTTGATGAATAAAATTGAGTTTTTAATCTTGATTATCCTTTCATATTGTTTTCCCTTAAACGTGACATTAGGGTTGAGAGCAATCTAGGCTTTCCTTTGGAGGTGTGACAACTCCTATAGGATTAGACTACTCAAGATTGAAGAGGGTTGAGAGGGAGAGTTGTGAGGTAGCAATGTACCCCTTTCCCCTTCGATGTGATTTCTCCCTACCTCCGATTCCTTGATTTAATAGCGGTCGAAATAGAGTGAAGCAATAGGTAGATAAACTCCCCTAGGGCTTAGTTATGCAAGTAATAGAGTGGAGGGTTGTAGTGAATCCTATTTGCTGGGGCTCAATCTAGACTAGGGTTCTTCCACCTGGACCAAAGGGTTAGAATTACGTATAGGAACAGGTTTAATCACTAGGAATCCCTAGAGCATAATGCAACTCCACATAGTGTGAGGTTTAGGCAGATGGACCCCCCTGGGGCTTAGTCATCTAGGTGACAGAGTGAAGGGTGTTGTGAATCCTAACACCGGGCATAGTGTTGGAGTTAGTCACGGTTGTCCTTAGGTTTGGGACCGTGAGTCTTAGGATATTCTCGACTCAATTGACATCAATAGGAGAGTATAATATCATAGTCTTGCACTTGAAACATAGACCCTAGAGGTAGCTTGTCCGGATACCCTCTTTTACTCATTGTTAGTCCTTCTCAATTTTCCTACTTGCACTTCTTTCTTCCATCTCTCTACTTAGTTTATTGCTTTGCATTATTTTCACTCATCAATCTTATTATCGTTCTCCGTATTCTGCATAGCTTAACTAGTGAAACCTTATATTCTATCTCCCTATTCCCTGTGGATTCGACTACCTTCTCACCAAGGTAAATTTATTACTTCGACAAACCCGTGCACTTGCGGGATACACGCAAGGGGTCGTGTCAAGTTTTTGGCGCCGTTGCCGGGGAATAGGCGTTTTAGATATTTGTTTTTCACTATTTTAGCTATTCACTTCGCATTCTATTTCATATTTTCTTTACCTATCATTGTTCTTATTTTTCTTTTCTTTGTTTTCGGCTCCAGGTTATGACCCGTGGGAACCCTTCAATACTTGTTGAAGGAGACCCAGACATTGGAAGAAGAACACATCGTAAAGGGAAAGAACCTGCACAAGAAGCATCAAATCAAGCCGATATTGAGACAGAAGGGTCAGAGACAATGGCAGAACAGAACGAGCAGCAGCGAACGTTGTCTGATTTTGCTAGACCCGCAGTTATGGGGACCCAATCAAGCATCGTGAGGCCCCCAATTACAGCAATGAATTTCGAATTGAAGCCGTCGTTCATTCAGATGTTGCAACAGTCCGCACAGTTTAATGGGTTAGCCGATGAAGACCCTAATAGTCACATAGAAAATTTCTTGGAAGTGTGTGACATGTTGAAGATAAATGGAGTGACGGACGATGCAATTCGATTGAGAGCCTTCCCATTTTCATTGAAAGGAAAAGCAAGGCATTGGTTGCACTCATTACCTAGAGCCTCCATTACTACGTGGGAGGAAATGGCCGAGGCATTCTTGGCTAGATACTTTCCACCGGGGAAATCTGCAAGACTCCGGAATGAGATATCTTCCTTTGTACAGATGGAATTGGAGTCTCTATTCGAGACATGGGACAGGTTCAAAGAGCTCCTTTGCAAATGTCCGCAACATGGATTTCCCGAGTGGATGATTATTCACACATTTTACAACGGGTTGAATCCGAGTACAAAGCAACTCTTAGATGCGGCGGCCGGAGGGACTCTTGGAAGCAAGACTCCCGGTGAAGCTCGGCACCTTGTAGAGGAGATGGCTATGAATAGCTATCAATGGAACTCAAGGGATAGGAAAAAGGTTGCCGGAATTCACGAGATTGATGCGGTTACATCGTTGGCAGCACAAGTGGAATCGTTGAGTAAGAAGCTAGATGCTCTAGCTTCGCCAAGAGTTGCGGCCATCACTACTTGTAACGGTTGTGGGGGAGGACATGCTTCAAGCGATTGTCCTATTGCTATTGGAGGCACTAGTGCGGTAGAACAGGCCGATTTTGTGGGGAATTCATATCGAGGACAAGGCCAAGGCAACCCGTATAGTGGTACATACAATCCGGGATGGAAGAACCATCCGAACTTCTCTTGGAGCAATCAAGGACAGTCACAACAGAACAAAAATAGTGCACCACCGGGATTTCAAAGTCAACAAGCTCCGAATTTAGAAAGCCGAGTGACCGGGTTGGAGGGAAAGATGACTGACCTAGAGAGAGCCCTCACACGGTTCGTTTCTTCTTCGGACGCAAGGTTCCAATCGGTGGAAGCTACTCTTCGTAATCACACCGCCTCCCTACACAACTTGGAGAACCAAGTAGGGCAAATTGCGAAGACTTTGGCGGAGAGACCTCAAGGTAGTTTGCCTAGCAATACAGAGACCAACCCAAGAGAACAACTAAAGGCAATTACCTTGAGAAGTGGTAAGGAGGTTGAGGGACATCTCCCTCTTGAGAAGACTAAGGACTCACCCGAAGTCGTGGAAATAGAGGATGGAGCGCCAAAGGAGAAAGAGGTGGCACCCCCACCTTACAAGCCGCGAATTCCCTATCCTTCACGATTGAAGAATGACCAAGACAATGAGCAATACAAGAAATTTCTGGGTGTCTTCAAGCAATTGCACATCAACATTCCATTCGCGGAAGCATTAGCCCAAATGCCCAAGTACGCGAAGTTCTTAAAAGACCTCTTGACCAATAAGAGGAAGTTAGAGGAAAGTGCATCCGTCATCCTCGATGCAAACTGTTCGGCAGTGCTACAGAAGAATTTGCCAAGCAAGAGGAAGGACCCCGGAAGTTTTATCATACCGTGCAACATTGGTGATATGGGTGAGGAGATGGCACTAGCCGACTCGGGGGCAAGCATCAATGTCATGCCCTACACGTTCTTCCAAAAGCTAGGCTTGGGCGAGCCTAGACCTACCCGGATGACACTTCAGCTTGCGGATAGATCGGTGAGGCATCCGAGGGGTATTGTTGAAGATGTGTTGGTGAAAGTGGATAAGTACATTTTCCCGGTCGACTTTGTAGTGCTCGATGTAGACGAGGATGTCGAAGTACCGCTGATCCTTGGGAGGCCGTTCTTGCGCACTTCCAAAGCTTTGATAGACATGGACGGTGGAGAGCTCACACTTAGGGTTGGGGACGACAAGCTCACTTACCGCCTCGCCGAAGCCATGCGACATTCTCTTGATTTTGATGATGCTCTATATTATCTTGATGTCACTGATGATTGCATTGATGAATATATGCAGGATATGTTTAACCCGGATCCATATGAAGGGTGGCCGGACCAAGACATGGAGACTGAAGAGGAAGAAGTGCTCGCGCTTGTTTCAGTTGAAACAGACATCAAGAAGGAGAAGGAGCTTAGAAAGAAAGTCCTTCGGAGATTGAAGAGGTTGAGACGTCGCCACAAAAAGAACCCCAACAAGAAAGGGGATGAGCATTCACGAAGTAAGGGTGTTTCACCCATGTGTGGTAACAAACTCGATAATTCTCCCTCTACCTTGCAACGATTATGCAATGCTTGCTTTCAAATTATAGGGAAGAGGGCAAATTCCACTCATGAACCTCCGTAAGGTAAGACAGGTACGTCAAGCTAAGTGACGTTAAACAAGCGCTTCTTGGGAGGCAACCCAAGCGTTTTTGCAGTTTTTTCTAGGACCTAGTTTAGTTTTAGGGTTGAATAAAAGTCTTAGCAATGGTGTCCCAATTTTCATGTGCATATGCTGAGTTTTCATGTGGATTTTCGATTATTTACGTGTGCCTTAACGTTAATTGACGAAGTTTGAGTCGGTTGAGTGTGTTTTCGATGGTCTCTGGTCGTGTTTTTATGGTTTATACAGGCTCTAAGTGTTTTAAAGGAATTTCTGAATTTTTCTGAGAGTCTGTAGAATTTTCTAAGTAAACCAGAGAAAACACACGGCCGTGTGGAATTAACACACGGCCGTGTGTTACCAATTGGAGCTTAACCAGAGAAGACACAGGGGCGTGACTTTGCCCCTGTGAAAAATTTTTGAAGGGGCACACGGCCGTGTGGAATTAACACACGGCCGTGTGAAATTTCGCAGAACTTCAACTCTCTTCCAGAGAGTCCACAGGGGCGTGTGGATGCCCCTGTGAGTGCCACTGTGCTAAGGCACACGGCCGTGTGAGATTTCCACACGGGCGTGTGAAAATTCTGCAGGAATTCCCTTTTCATCCCGAGAAACCACAGGGGCGTGTGTGAGCCCCTGTGGTAGAGCTTGTCAAGGCACACTGCCGTGTGGAGTATTCACACGGCCGTGTGAAATACTTAGCGTTTCTCGGGCAAGTCAGAGAGACCACAGGGGCGTGTGTTGGCCCATGTGGCCGGCCTTGTGTCTTGGCCAAGATGGGCACACGGCCGTGTGGAATTAACACACGGCCGTGTGAAAATTTTCAGAGACCTTCTGTATTTTCCCGTGAATCCACAGGCCCGTGTGGGTGGCCCTGTGTAGACCCCTGTGGAGGCACACGGCCGTGTGGAATTAACACACGGCCGTGTGAGGTAGTTCAGAGAATGATCAGAGTGCGCACAGGGGCGTGTGTTAGCCCCTGTGAACCCTAATTTCTGAGGCATACGGCCGTGTGGTTACTTCACACGGCCGTGTGAATTTCCAGAACTTCAAAAGCCGCGCGTTTTTCTTATAGAAATCACTTGTGCCTCTTCCTTCTCCACTCTAAACTTCTCTCCTACCCTCTCTATCACTTCCCCGACTTTCTTTGAGGTTTTTGAAGGAATTTGTTCGAGTTTTTCGGCCGTATTACTTTGTTTTTCATCTCCACCGCCGGTGAGACCTTCAATACCTTTTTCTTCGTCAATTCTTGATTCAATTCGTTCTTTTATACAATTTTGCTTAGTTTGAATGTTTACATTACATACGAGCATGCTTAGAATGAAATTAGAACGAATTTAGATGTAAATTGTGGATTTTTAACCCCACGGCCGTGATGCTTTGCCCGTCAGAAACTCCACACGGGCGTGTGGAATTAACACACGGCCGTGTGGATTTCTGCAGATTGGTTATTTTGAACTGTTTTTGATTGTTTTCTTTTCCAATCTTACAGGAATGACTTCTAGACCCAGGAAATCGACAGGGAAGCGCCCCCGTGAGCCCACACCTCCTCCAGCAGAGACAGAGTTCAGTATAGCCTAGCATCAGGTTCGGTTCGAGCGTTTATCAGAACTCCGTTTTGGACAAACGAGATATTTGGATTTGAGTATAGTGAGGAGTATTCAGGGGGGAGACAGCGTCGCAGATGAGATTAGCGAGCTTCTCTCAGTCGGTGGCTGGGAGAGATTGATGGTTATCCGGGACTCGGTGATCCGACCGCTCACCTTAGAGGTCCTGGCGTCGTTTGAGTTCGACCGAGGGTACAGCAGTTTCACCGAGGGCACCACAGTTCAGTTCAGAGCCCTCGGTCGACATTTCACGCTGAGTATGACCCAGTTCTCGGTGCGGATGGGTCTATATGATGAGGCATACACTGAGACAGAGGAGTACTCATTGCTCCCCACAGACTACCCGGGTACCGTGACACCGCAGCAGGCGTATAGCAGACTTTGTGGTCAGGGTCAGTACGATCCGGGTGTCTCCAAGGCTTCATGCCTTTCTCGACCTGCCTATAGATGTCTACACGCAGTTATGAGCAAATTTATCAGTGGCAGGGGAGACAGTACTGGTGTTCTGAGTCGCCAGGAGGTCCTCTACTTGTATTCGATGGTGGAGAGTGAGCCACTCCACCTGGGGCACATTGTGGCCGACTACATTCGCCATCAGGGCCAGTACCCAAGGGTAGGAGTTATCTTTGCAGGCCCCTACATCACCAGACTTCTCATTGGCTTGGGGCTCAGAGATGGAGTCAGGGGAGCAGAGAAGACGACCGTACCAGCTCCCCTGGGCACAGATACCTTGAGGATGATGGGTATGATCCGCAGAGGAGGATCAGGGACGTATACCTGGATTATATCCCATACAGAGCAGGGCGAGGGATCCTGGGCAGCATTGGAGCCACCCCCGCAGGACACAGAGACCGAGGTACCCCCCACCGCGCCGGAGCCACCTCCAGTGCGGATGTTTTCACCGTCTTGAGGCCAGGACAGACTGGAGCGCCTCGAGAGCGCAGTGGGGATCCTACAGACTGAGGTGGCCGAGGTTAGGGCCACACAGATTACACAGCACCAGGAGGTGATGGCGCAGTTCCAGAGCTTGCGACAGACCTTCGAGCAGATTGTCGCCTCCTCCTCCTTCGTGGTCCGACCTCGAGTGTCCACTCCACCACCTCCATCTCCCTCAGCACCAGCAGCTCCAGCATCACCAGCAGATCCAGAGCCTCCAGCAGCACCAGAGGCCACCACTCAGGACACCGACGCTGAGGCGTCTTAGATTTTAGATTCTTTTCTTTTATTTGTCATTTCTGTGTATCTTTACATTTATTTTGGACTTGTAGTACTCAGAAAGGATTCTCCTTCTGAGTATAGCTTTTATTTTGCTTTTTCTATTTATCTCGAGTTGTATTTATTGCTTTACATTTTATATACTCGAGTTTTATTGAGCTTTACTGAACCCTCGTTTATGTGTGCGCAGATGGTCTTAGATGTAAGGATTTTGAGGAATAGTCATTGACACGGTCATGGAATCGTGTGTGCTCCACGAACCATTGAGACTCAACTCTCAATGACCTAGCTTCATCAAACGAAACACTTGGAGTTCAGGGGAGTAATGTTTCAATTGCCACTTCCACACTAATTGCTTTTATCGTTTTCACTTATTATTGTGCTTATATGCGTACATTGAGGACAATGTACATCTTAAGTGTGGGGGGGAGTTCACATTGCACACACCTTTACTTGTGCGTTCAATTGCTTATGCTAATGTAGCCTATGGCGGTTCACCTCAGTTGCAACGGTTGTATTCTTATAGTTTAGGAGAATTTTCAACATTGTATCCTATCATGCTCTAGTCTCTACTTGAATTTTAGGGAATTTTTGCTCGAATCATCTTAGTACACAACTTACTCTTGGAATCTTTTGGAAACTCAATCTTGAAGTTTTTAAGGACAAGCTTATCGTTGTTCTTAGTTTTACTTTGGAAAATGCATATATAAAAAAAAAAAATATGAGTTTGTAAATATTAGCTTTGTTTTAATTATGCATTTGGGGTGGCAAGAGCTACCGCCTATGAAGTATGCAGCTACTCTCATAAGTCGGATACAAGTTATGCCCTAATGAGAGAAAGAGCTATCTCATGGAATGCGTGAAAGCTACTACCCCGGTAGAAAGAGCTACCTCCTCGAAAGAGTGAAAGCCACCTTTGGCGGCCGCCTAGGAAAGGGCTACCTTCAAGGATGTGTGAAGCTACTACTTCCACCACTATTTTTGTTTTTGTATATAAATAAGTCCTTTCTAACCAAAGTTTGAGGAGTACTCGTCGGTTCTCTTGAGTAAGATCGCACACACTAACACATTTTCGAGTTTTCATCCTTTTTGATTCGAGTTTTTAGCTAGAGCATTGGTAACCTTATGCAATGTTTTGAGTTTCCCTTACTTGTAGAATGCTTCTTTTGCATACTTTTGGTGAACCTAAGGCCAAGCACTTTCAATTGTTCTTCCCAAGTACTTTCATGTTTTATTTTGCTTGAGGACAAGCAAAAGCTTAAGTGTGGGGGGGTTTGATAAGTGCTTGTGTTATAGTATCGCGAAGCGCTATTATCTTACATTAAGCATTCCTTTTATCAGGTTTTATCACTAAATGTGTGCATTTGTGTTCCCTTGTGCATTGAAGGTATTGTGGAGCCTATTTGGAGAAGAAGAATGAAATTAGGTCGCGTTCGCCAATGTTGGGATATTCTCGGACCAAGCAAGGAACGAAGCACGTATTTGGACTTGTGGATGTGTGCCAACCTCTTTTGGAAGGGCACAAAGGCAGTCACATTCACAACAAGTCCAATCCGTGTTACTTAGGAGAATCTCGCGAAAGAAGAAGACTTGAAGCAATCGGCGCGACCTACCGTTGCTTGTGTGCCCAAGTAATGGCCTCGATGAAGAACAATGGACCCGGGAGGCGTTTCGGCAAGTTACCAAGCCTGTACAGCTGAAGATTAGTGTTCCAGAGAAGTCACACGGGCGTGTGGAAATTCCACACGGCCGTGTGAGCCATTTTCCAGCCAGACAGAGAAGTCACACGGGCGTGTGGAAATTCCACACGGCCGTGTGTTTTGCGATTTCAGCCATCCAGTGAAGACACACGGGCGTGTGGAAATTCCACACGGCCGTGTGAAATTAATTTTTCAGCCGAGACAGAAGCTTCACACGGGCGTGTGGAAATTCCACACGGCCGTGTGAAGCCCCCGATAAGTCCAATTTTAAAGCCGCGATTTAACAATATAAAAGGGGATTTTTTGCAACCTTTGGAGGAATCTTTGGACCTATCTTTTCCCCAACTTTCTGGAGTGCGGCTAGGGTTTCGGAGAGGATTTCGTGGAGGTTCTAGCGCGTCGTCGGCATCGATTTCGAGGTTCGACGTTTGCACAAGACCACGGCCACACCAATTCGAGGGGGTTTTTCATTGATGTCTATGTTTTATGCTTTATTTCTCACGTTGATGAACATGTATAGCTCTATGAGGAGCTAAACCCCTCGTGGGGTATTCGGACTTGTAAACTCTAGGGTTTCTTATGTTTCTTTGACATTGAGTATTATGCTTTCCATCGTTGATGAATAAAATTGAGTTTTTAATCTTGATTATCCTTTCATATTGTTTTCCCTTAAACGTGACATTAGGGTTGAGAGCAATCTAGGCTTTCCTTTGGAGGTGTGACAACTCCTATAGGATTAGACTACTCAAGATTGAAGAGGGTTGAGAGGGAGAGTTGTGAGGTAGCAATGTACCCCTTTCCCCTTCGATGTGATTTCTCCCTACCTCCGATTCCTTGATTTAATAGCGGTCGAAATAGAGTGAAGCAATAGGTAGATAAACTCCCCTAGGGCTTAGTTATGCAAGTAATAGAGTGGAGGGTTGTAGTGAATCCTATTTGCTGGGGCTCAATCTAGACTAGGGTTCTTCCACCTGGACCAAAGGGTTAGAATTACGTATAGGAACAGGTTTAATCACTAGGAATCCCTAGAGCATAATGCAACTCCACATAGTGTGAGGTTTAGGCAGATGGACCCCCCTGGGGCTTAGTCATCTAGGTGACAGAGTGAAGGGTGTTGTGAATCCTAACACCGGGCATAGTGTTGGAGTTAGTCACGGTTGTCCTTAGGTTTGGGACCGTGAGTCTTAGGATATTCTCGACTCAATTGACATCAATAGGAGAGTATAATATCATAGTCTTGCACTTGAAACATAGACCCTAGAGGTAGCTTGTCCGGATACCCTCTTTTACTCATTGTTAGTCCTTCTCAATTTTCCTACTTGCACTTCTTTCTTCCATCTCTCTACTTAGTTTATTGCTTTGCATTATTTTCACTCATCAATCTTATTATCGTTCTCCGTATTCTGCATAGCTTAACTAGTGAAACCTTATATTCTATCTCCCTATTCCCTGTGGATTCGACTACCTTCTCACCAAGGTAAATTTATTACTTCGACAAACCCGTGCACTTGCGGGATACACGCAAGGGGTCGTGTCAAGTTTTTGGCGCCGTTGCCGGGGAATAGGCGTTTTAGATATTTGTTTTTCACTATTTTAGCTATTCACTTCGCATTCTATTTCATATTTTCTTTACCTATCATTGTTCTTATTTTTCTTTTCTTTGTTTTCGGCTCCAGGTTATGACCCGTGGGAACCCTTCAATACTTGTTGAAGGAGACCCAGACATTGGAAGAAGAACACATCGTAAAGGGAAAGAACCTGCACAAGAAGCATCAAATCAAGCCGATATTGAGACAGAAGGGTCAGAGACAATGGCAGAACAGAACGAGCAGCAGCGAATGTTGTCTGATTTTGCTAGACCCGCAGTTATGGGGACCCAATCAAGCATCGTGAGGCCCCCAATTACAGCAATGAATTTCGAATTGAAGCCGTCGTTCATTCAGATGTTGCAACAGTCCGCACAGTTTAATGGGTTAGCCGATGAAGACCCTAATAGTCACATAGAAAATTTCTTGGAAGTGTGTGACATGTTGAAGATAAATGGAGTGACGGATGATGCAATTCGATTGAGAGCCTTCCCATTTTCATTGAAGGGAAAAGCAAGGCATTGGTTGCACTCATTACCTAGAGCCTCCATTACTACGTGGGAGGAAATGGCCGAGGCATTCTTGGCTAGATACTTTCCACCGGGGAAATCTGCAAGACTCCGGAATGAGATATCTTCCTTTGTACAGATGGAATTGGAGTCTCTATTCGAGACATGGGACAGGTTCAAAGAGCTCCTTTGCAAATGTCCGCAACATGGATTTCCCGAGTGGATGATTATTCACACATTTTACAACGGGTTGAATCCGAGTACAAAGCAACTCTTAGATGCGGCGGCCGGAGGGACTCTTGGAAGCAAGACTCCCGGTGAAGCTCGGCACCTTGTAGAGGAGATGGCTATGAATAGCTATCAATGGAACTCAAGGGATAGGAAAAAGGTTGCCGGAATTCACGAGGTTGATGCGGTTACATCGTTGGCAGCACAAGTGGAATCGTTGAGTAAGAAGCTAGATGCTCTAGCTTCGCCAAGAGTTGCGGCCATCACTACTTGTAACGGTTGTGGGGGAGGACATGCTTCAAGCGATTGTCCTATTGCTATTGGAGGCACTAGTGCGGTAGAACAGGCCGATTTTGTGGGGAATTCATATCGAGGACAAGGCCAAGGCAACCCGTATAGTGGTACATACAATCCGGGATGGAAGAACCATCCGAACTTCTCTTGGAGCAATCAAGGACAGTCACAACAGAACAAAAATAGTGTACCACCGGGATTTCAAAGTCAACAAGCTCCGAATTTAGAAAGCAAAGTGACCGGGTTGGAGGGAAAGATGACTGACCTAGAGAGAGCCCTCACACGGTTCGTTTCTTCTTTGGACGCAAGGTTCCAATCGGTGGAAGCTACTCTTCGTAATCACACTGCCTCCCTACACAACTTGGAGAACCAAGTAGGGCAAATTGCGAAGACTTTGGCGGAGAGACCTCAAGGTAGTTTGCCTAGCAATACGGAGACCAACCCAAGAGAACAACTAAAGGCAATTACCTTGAGAAGTGGTAAGGAGGTTGAGGGACATCTCCCTCTTGAGAAGACTAAGGACTCACCCGAAGTCGTGGAAATAGAGGATGGAGCGCCAAAGGAGAAAGAGGTGGCACCCCCACCTTACAAGCCGCGAATTCCCTATCCTTCACGATTGAAGAATGACCAAGACAATGAGCAATACAAGAAATTTCTGGGTGTCTTCAAGCAATTGCACATCAACATTCCATTCGCGGAAGCATTAGCCCAAATGCCCAAGTACGCGAAGTTCTTAAAAGACCTCTTGACCAATAAGAGGAAGTTAGAGGAAAGTGCATCCGTCATCCTCGATGCAAACTGTTCGGCAGTGCTACAGAAGAATTTGCCAAGCAAGAGGAAGGACCCCGGAAGTTTTATCATACCGTGCAACATTGGTGATATGGGTGAGGAGATGGCACTAGCCGACTCGGGGGCAAGCATCAATGTCATGCCCTACACGTTCTTCCAAAAGCTAGGCTTGGGCGAGCCTAGACCTACCCGGATGACACTTCAGCTTGCGGATAGATCGGTGAGGCATCCGAGGGGTATTGTTGAAGATGTGTTGGTGAAAGTGGATAAGTACATTTTCCCGGTCGACTTTGTAGTGCTCGATGTAGACGAGGATGTCGAAGTACCGCTGATCCTTGGGAGGCCGTTCTTGCGCACTTCCAAAGCTTTGATAGACATGGACGGTGGAGAGCTCACACTTAGGGTTGGGGATGACAAGCTCACTTACCGCCTCGCCGAAGCCATGCGACATTCTCTTGATTTTGATGATGCTCTATATTATCTTGATGTCACTGATGATTGCATTGATGAATATATGCAGGATATGTTTAACCCGGATCCATATGAAATGAACAGTGTTTTTGCTACAGTACTCTTCATGAAACGCGATCCAAACTTTCTTATCTTGAGGCCACATGGTCGGGCACACGTCCATGTGGTGAGTTATTAGAATTTTCCTTCATCGAACCATCATTTGGAAGCTTTAGCTATCTTCACACAAGTAAGGACATGAAAGTGTGACTGCTTTGTGCCCTTCCATCACACAAATCAGCTTCAATTCTTCTGGAAGTTAGCACACACCCTCATGTGCATGATCCCCTCTTGTGCCTTGACACTTGTGTTGTACAATAGCTCCCAACAATAGGTCTTTATAACCCATCATTGCTTTCTTTTTCTCCTCCAATACTTTCACAACCTAATTGCACAAAAGAACACCAAAATACACTTTATGAGACATAGTCCATGATAAAATGATGCTCAATGCATGTAAAACAAGTAGATAAAACATGTCTACTCAAGCACTTTTCAGTGGGCGTTGGGCTTGGACGTAGTTATTCTCGATCACAGATACCGCATATAAGCAGTTGACTCTTGAGATTCTCTCTACATTCGAGATGTTCCGGGGCACCATTGCCTTTCATCAGGCCGACTATATTCAGTTCCAAGCTTTCAGAGCTCTCTACCGGATGAGTCTTACTGAGTTCTCCATCCATTTGGGGCTTATGATGCTGCTTTCACTCGGACTCCCGAGTATGATGCTTTATTGACATCTCGACCACCGGGTGAATCTATTGAGCAGGCTTTTCAGCGCATTGGCATGACACTACCATATGATCCTCGCCGCACTAAGGCGACTGCGCTGCGCTCTCCCGCGTTCCGTTACATTTACTATTTACTGAGTCACACCATAGCGAGGCATGGGGACAACACGGGAGTCGTGAGTCTACGGGAGTTGGATTTTTTGTTGAGTATGGTGGATGGTTTTCACCTTCATTTGGGGTACGAGGTCGTTGTTTCCATTTCGCGTCATGGGACGAACCCCCGTATCGACGCTATTTTTGTTGGTCCGTACATCACGCGACTAGCTTGGCACATGGGTCTTCTTTCTAGCACAGTCACGTGCGCGATGCGAGTTGTCGGTGGGGTGCTACCCGTTTCCATTGAGACATTGAGATCTATGGGGATGCTTCACCGGATTCAGACTACTCGTGGGATTGAGTACCGGGTTCGGCGCGATTCTGATCCACCGGTGCCTGCAATGCCCTCCTCTGACCTCGGCTCCTCTGCCTGTCACCCGGGCCCGATTACATGTTCATTTGCGGAATTCTGGTGGATGCAGAGGAGTCTCCAGCGTATCGCCGATCATCTGGGAGTCCGTCTACCGACCCCGCCACGTTCACCCGCTCGTTCATCTCCGCGTTCGCATACAGATACCGCTGGCCCTTCGGTCCCGCCCATTGACGTTCCTCCTGCTCCTGCTTCATCTGGTTCTGGCTCAGGCAGTGCATCGGAGGATGACACTTCTGGTTCGGGCAGTGCTTCTGGGGACGACAGTGCCACCCCGTGATCAGCTCCTGCAGCATCTGTTTTATTTCCTGTTTTTATGTTCTTTTGTTTACTGTTTTCCTTTAGTTGAACTATGTACTTGGTAAGTCCAGAAGCAAGGAGACCTCCGCTGCTCAACTGCCATTTTGATTTGTTTACTTTTCATTTGCCATTGCCATATTTTGTTGCACTATTTCACCTGTTTGCCTCCTCATATTTCAGGTGTGTTTTGTTTGCTTGGAGTTAATTTGGCAATGCGTCGAGAGTAGCCACATCACTCTCCGCAAATTGTTTGTTTAGCACCCATGTGTGAGCGGCATCTTCACTCTCCATGTTCAGGGAAGATTTTCACACCCTCGTCCTTTCCTTTTGTTTCCCATGATCATTCTGTGTATTATCTATTTCTACATTGGGGACAATGTAGATTTTAAGTGTGGGGGAGGGTTGCATGTTTGCATGAGTGTTGTATGCTTATATAGATGAGTACCTTGCTAATGATAACCTATGAATTGTTTGTTTGACTCGGTTTAAACTTAGGAGGACATGAGTATGTTAGGAGCCCTTTGAACTTAAGTGTAGATCCTTCTCTACTTGCAAGAAAAATATCAATTCACTTTACCCAGAGTTGTGTGCCACTCATTTTGATTTAGACTTATAATCCCCCAAAAAAAAAAAAAAAAAAACTGGAAAGTCGGATCCCGACCACGGGATGCCCTACCAGTCGCACTTTTGTGTAAATTGTTGGGAAAAGATGGTAGAAAGAGCTATCACCCTATGTTTAGTGAAAGCCGCTCTTGAGTAGTCGAATTTTGGGCATTACACTTGTACATTTGATGACCTACAGGGAGAAAAGGCTACCTCTAGGGTGTATGAAGCTATTTCCCATTTTGTTGAGTGTAATTAAAGTGGGGTAGTTTAAGTCCTTTTGAGATTGTGGGGCTCATACTCTTGGGTCTTGCACACACACATGATCTTGTAAGTAGAGGAGAGTCTTATATGAATTATGGGGTCTTCTAACTCTCACTGTTCCTCTTTTGTTTTAAGCTCTGTCTTTCATGTGAGGTTGGAAGTTTGGCACTAATCTGTATTTCTCTTTATGTGTTTGTGTTGTGCTTGAGGACAAGCAAATGTTCAAGTGTGGGGGTATTTGATGAGTGCATTTTATATCATATTTCTTACCCCTATTATAGTCTTGTCTGCTTCCTTAAGCATATTTACTGATTGGAATTGGTGCTATTTAAGGTATTTTATTCCTTGTGTAGGAATCTGGGGCCCGAGTCAATTTGGTGTGAAACCAAGGGTGTTTCCCACGTGTGTAGTGATAAGTGTCTAAATACATCACTTTTATTATTTACATTTTATACACTTTCATGCATTTTTTGTATGACTCCGATGCCCTTTACGTGTTTTATTTGTTGTTATTGTTTCAGGGCATCTGAAGATCATCTACTGCGTGATTGAGCTTCTTTTGGCATACATCGAAGAATTTATTAATGCTCACACGTATCCTCAAGTTTCGGGCAAGAAAAGAGTGGATTTGAGGAAGTTACTATAGCGATTTTACTGCAGCATTTCCACTGTAGCACCGTTACTGTAGCAGTGTGCGGCCAGTGTGCGGCCGCACAGTACCCGCACAGGACAGACAGAAGGGTGTGCGGGCACTGTGCGGCCCGCACAGTGCCCGCACACGCACGGGCTGATGAGGCTTTGTTTGGGTTATTTAAGGCTTTCTAGGGCTTTGGAGAGCTTGTCTTTGGCCAGCATCCTCTCCATCCTTCTCCACCATCATCTCCTCCATTCTCCACCATCATCTCCACCCATTTCCACCATCATCACCGGATTGGAGAGGCAATTTGAAGAGCAAAACTCAAGGGGAGAAGAAGGAAGCACTCAAGGTTGTCATCACGGAGCTTGATCGGCGCGGATCCGGCGAGCTTTCATCACCACCTTCTAGCCTACATCTGAGGGAGTTCCTTATGAGCATTTTCATTGATTATCTTGTGTATTATCTCCTTTGATGAGGAACTAGGCTCCCAAGGCCACCGGGCTCCGGTGAACCTTGGGAGGAGAACTTGTATGGATGATGATAATTGTTTATAATTGATTGTTGGCTTGTTTGTTTGATTTCAATCTATTGTTTTAATGTTCAACCTACAATGGATGGATTCCGTAGGTTTTGATTCTTGAATTGTATGTGTATGGCGGGATGCTTGCATGTATTAGGTCGCACATAGATTGAAGGGGGATTCAATGTGCCGGTACACCGGAGGTTCTGGGTGCCGGTAGCTCCCCGCGTGGTTAGGGTTGTTTTAGCCGAAAGCGCGCATTAGAATAACCCTAATCGAGACTCCATGTTCCTAATGACATCGTAGGGGTATCTTCTGGATAGAGGAACCCGTATTGGATTAGGGCTACACCACGGAGGTTCCGGGGTAGTCGACTCCCGAGTCTAGCGGATCAAACCTAGCCAACTTAGCGCTCAATTTCCTATATTCATCCTAACTTGTTCTTCTCCTTAGGGGATCCTCGCCCGAGGCCTCTAGTTATCATTGCTACTTGTTCTTTACATTGCTTGTATGGTGTGCCTTAGTCCATTTTGTTTATAGCTTTTCTTTTATTTAATTTTCCTATTTGTGTTTATATTAAACTCTTGATTTGGTAGACCAGATAGTGATACCTAGGAGGAAGTAATAGCAGATCTTGGGGCCCTTGGGAATACGACCCTCTTGTGTTCGCACGAGAGGTTATTACTTGACGACCCGTGCACTTGCGGCCGGGGAGTCGCGTGCTCGCTTCTTTAGCGTGTCGCGCGGCGACTCACCAAGTTTTTGGCGCCGTTGCCGGGGAGCATCCAAGAATGCTAGGAAAACTTCTAGCTCGCTACTCTAGTCATTTATATTTTCTTTTGTAAATATTCTTGTTTTCTTTGATACCTTAAATTTTTCTTTGTTTGTTTTGTGCACAGGGCAATGGGTTTTCGAGATGCTTCTGGTGGCACATATTTTCATCTCGAAAAATGGCAAATCAATGAGTATGAGGCCTTGAGGACATGCAGTACCAATCAATTCGAGCATGTATATAATCCATATCAGCGAGGGCACCTAGATTTTTCATCACATCACCATGGACAACACTGGGAGCACTCTAACTTTGGACTGCTGCCAAAACCCCCACAACCACCAACGAAGAGGACGTTTACCACTGAAGATGTCTTAGCTAAGTACATGCAAGTCACGGACTCTCGGTTGGTAGCGTTGGAAGCAAGCATGCCAATTCTTCAAGCATCTATTGATAGAATTGAGAAACAAGTGGTGGAACTTCTCAAATTAATGGATGAGGAAAAAAGGAGTAATGAGCAAGTTGTAGAAGTTCAACCTGTAGATGCTATGGGAGAAGACAGGGGCATTGTAGAAAACTTGGCCAGAAAAGAGTGTGAGGAAGTAGAAACATGTTCATCAAGCACAATTGAAGAAGCTACTTGCCTCAACATCAACCATTCCACCCAACTGCCCATTTTGGTTTTGTGCACTAAGAAAATTCCGGGAATTGTATTTGAAGATGTGGGTTGCAAGATAAAGCCATCATTGAACCCACCTATGCCTGGACTGGACAATTCCCAACCAAAAATATTCCCTTGGAGGCCCAAGCAAGTTTTGTGGGCAATCCATGATCATCCCACTAAAGATAAAGATAATAAAATAAAATAAATGTAATAATAATAATTGATAAAGATCATAAAAATAAAATAAATATAAATATAATAATAATAATCCAAATCAAATTAAGATATATATATATATATATATATATATATATATATATATATATATATATATATATATATATATATATATATATATATCAATTAAAAAAACAAATAATAATAATAACCTAATCTAAATCAGATTAAGATTAAAAAAAAATCAATCAAATAAAAAAAATCAAGTAAAATTTTTTTTAAATGAATATAAAAAACGTGTGTGTGTGGGGGAGGGGGGGGGGGCGGGGGGGGGGGGGGGGGGGGGGGGGGGCATGGGCCGTGGTCGCCCCACGATAAAAAAATTAATAATAATAATAAAAAAAAATAAAAATAAAATAATATAATATATAATAATATTAAAAAATTTATATATATTTGCCGTGATGCCCACGATCAAGGAAAATTGCTCATCATCTGCATAATCACCCCACGATCATCCATGACGAGGCAGTTTGCTTCTCTTTAAAAGGAAAAGCGGAACGCAGAGGATTAGAGGGGAGAACGAAAGAAGACAGACGAAAAAAAAGATTTGAAGAAGAAGAAGGTGCTTATCCTCTCCTGTACATGCATATATATTTAGATATAAAAAAAAAAGAAAAAAAAAGAAGACACTACCGTTGCCTGTCGCTGCTGCTGATGTCGCCGCTGCCGCTATTGCCATTGTTACCACTACCTTGCCATGGCCAACGCGAGCGAGGGTGGAATACCCCTCGCTCGCTGCCTCAAAATCCCATATCATGCCGTCAAATTGAAGCCTCATTGCTGCCTTGCCGTGGCCAACGCGAGCGAGGGCGGAATACCCCTCCCTCGCCTCAAAGATCCCACATCATGCCATCAAATCGAAGCCCCATTGCTGCTGTTATCATCGGCTCTCGTTGTCAGTTTTGTCGTTATTACCGCCGTGAATTGCATGTGTATGTTGTCTCTCCAATTTCATGATTGAGAAAGAGTACTTAAATAAAAAATAACATAAAAAAAAACAGTCTGACATCATACATTATCTTAGTATGTAATATGGGTGCTAGCCCTGTATTTATTTGCTTTTTGATGAAGGAGGGACATAGTGCATTACCATAACGAGCTAGCTTCATTGCAGTTTGGTCCTGCTGCTGTCACTTTCGCAAACACAACACCGGTTTTAGTCATTATGGCTGTGGATTAAAACGAGCGTGACCACCACCAGCATCACCACCCACCACCAAGGACTTCTTTTTAGCAATACATAGAGCCGCGCTTGCTACTTGCTATATATATATATAAACAAAGTAACTGTATAGCGTTCTATTTATCCTCTACTTGAGCTGTGGAATTTATGTGGTGATAAAATGGTCTATAAAAAAAAAACACTTGCAAATTAGGCTGATTAATCAATGTTTCTTTTTTAATTGTGGGTTGTAAAATAAATTACACGAATGCATGTCAAATTAGGATGATAAAGATGTCATTCTCTTGGGACCCACCATTTAAAAGATGCATGATGAGTATGGAGTTTCCAGGCATATATATATTTGTATAATAATAGTAATAATAAATAAATCTCAATTTACATGCCTTATGCATGCATGTGAAATGTAAAGCAAAATCATGCACTTCTCATTTGTGCATTTGCTATATATATATAAATTCAAAAGAGCATGGCCTGGTTAAAAAAAAAAAAAAAAGAAAGGTACATGGGAATGGATAAATGATAAGCATGGATATATTGGCATTTTGCAAAGGCTTAACAAAGCAGTGGATGGTGCTTATTCAGTAACCCAATAACAAGTATGAAGTGAGCTCTCTGGCCTCCGAGTTTGGATACTAACGTGATACAGAGCAGTTTATGGGGCATCAATGATAACTTGTCTTGCACCGTGGTTATTTGTCATGGAAAGTTAAAACCTATGCAGATATGTCAAGCTTGATATTCCTTGTTATTCAAATAACATTTCTTTCTATCCAAAGCAACACCAAAGAATATAGTCAATGATTAAAATTCCCACCCTTGAGCAACGATAAAATACTCATTTTGAAGCGACGATAATCATGTTCATACGAAAGCAAATGTCAAAAATGTTCATCTCAAGGCAGTGGCAAATTCTTTTATAAAGTATACAAATTTCAAGGTGATAATGAGATACACATCTAAATGCAGCAATGAGGCATGCAATACAGTGACAAGACACAAGCAACAGCAACGATATATAATACACAGGCAGCGGCAACGATATATCATATAAGTTATATGTTGACATATAAATGATGTAATAAATATAAAATCTATAATTTGCAATTTGCTTGTCTTTACTTGTACTCGAGTCCTTAATCGGAGGTTCCCAAGATTTTAATCTGGGGTAATTAATAATAGAGGCTTGCCTCTATTAGGAATGGAAGAGTCCACAAAATAATAATAAAAATAATAAAATAAATTACATTTGTGATTCGATATTTCTCCTGGTGTCTCTTCACCGACACGATGCCAAGGCACGTATTTTCGATCCCACAAATTCTGGCATGCCCGGTGGTACTCTTTTAATTCCTCCTCCCATCTTTGAGGCAAAAAGTACAAGTAAAGACATTACTGTTTATAATTTATATATAAGAAAATTAATATTTATATTTCTTTTGCAGGTCAAATGGCGTTTAAGAGTTCAATCGCACCAGGGAGCCCTAAGCTGACTATTTTCCTTGGAGAAGGATCTGAAGTCCAATTGCCCAACTGTGTTTTCAACACTGGAGCTGCTAGAGATGAAATGAGATTCGGCACAATCTCTGACTCGGTACAGTTTGTGAAAAGAATTCCATCTTTGGAAGAAAACTTGACTGTCCCACGACTTACATCTAGGGGCCGTCGCCCAAATGTCATTGTTCCTGCATTTGAAAAGAATGCTTTCGATGAGAAACCAAGGACCACTGTTTTTCAGAGGCTGTCACGTCCTAAGAAGATAGTTTCTACAGATGATGAAGACGATGAACCCACTTTCACTGTTACTGCCAAAGGGAAAGAACGTGGGATATTTCGGTCCGAGGAAATTAAGCCCAAGAAAAGTGTGTTTTCATGTCTGACTCCCAGGAAGATGAAAATGCCAAATTACAACTTAAATTTTGTGTGATTTCAAGATCAAAAGGATAATCAAATGGGTTCATTCAAAAATTCGTTCGGACCACTCAACATGGTGAAAAAGAATGCAACCACTACTGAACTGCGTTACCAACCATATGAAAAGAAAGGCGGTAGACCCCCAAAATCTCACAAAAATTTCTTTGGAAAAAATATTTATAAGATATATGCAGAATCGAAGAAATTGCAATCAAACCAAATGAGACCAAGAGAATTCTACCAAAAGAAGAGGCAGTTAGTGCTGAGCGCACGTAAAACTATCTTTGATCGAATCACTTTGCCAGATGATCAAGTTTCACAACAACAAGCTTTACAGAGTCAAGCTTCAGTTTCTTACTCAAAGTTTGACAGAAAGAAGGAGAGTGAAGATGAAGATATGTCCGATGGAGATGCTGAGGTATACACTGTCCGTATGATTACCGAAGTTGGAGGAGATCCGACAACTGAACAAGAACAACCAGGGCCAGTCACAAGATCTCGTAGATGGGCACCAGATTCTCAAAGCATGGTTAGAGAAGAAGGTTTAAGCCATGTTCCACATGATGCACCAAAAGATTACAAGGGGGCAGACCCTCCAAATGAAGATGATGAAGATGAACTAGTTTTTGGTATGGACCAGAGCAACATCCTGGAAAATCGGGAAGCAGAATACAAGAAGATGAATGAAAATATGATGATGTTAATGGATACAGTGTTCCAAATGCAAAAACAAATGGCAGCCTTGATGGCAAATCGCCCTGAACAGGTACGAAAGTCAAATAATCCAATCCCTCAACCAAAAGAGACTGTTCAAGCAGTAGGGCCAGGAGAAACAACAAATATCCCTATCCAAGAACATTCGATTGTAATGACCATGGAGGAGATACAACAGATGGTTACTACTGAACTAAAAAATGTCAAAAATAGTGAGATAAGAGTTGATAGTGACAAACCTTATCCTAGCTATCATGATTTGGTTCCTTATCCCAAAGGATACAATGTGCCTAAATTCAAACAATTCAATGGGATTGGTAATCCTGATCAACACTTGGCCCATTTTGTAACAACATGTGGAGACACAAGTGCAAAGCCATCACTTCTCCTCAGACAACTTTTTGCCAGTTTCACAGGAGTTGCATTTGAGTGGTATGCAAGTTTGCAACCCGAATCGATTCAGAATTGGCAACAGATGAAAGATGCATTTCGAGTACGGTTTGGAGGTGTTAGTGATAAGATTACAATAGTTGATCTTGCAGCCACTCGCCAAAACAAAGATGAGAAAGTAGTTGACTACATTATGAGATGGAGAAACCTGAGTATTAAATGTGAACAACCCCTGGATCAACCTTAAGCAGTGGGATTGTTACTCGGGAACATTGACAGCTGGATGGCACCTTTCTTAAGTACGTCTGGCATCAGCACATTTCAAGAGTTGATTTCACAAGCCAAGAAACTGGAAAGGACTAGCCCGAGGGTGTTGTCTAATTTCCAAACTTCCAAAACTGACAAGCCTAAAAAGTCAGAAGGTGTTAAGTACATTGCTACAACCTTCAATGTTGATAAAGGAAAAGGCACAATAGAGCCACATAAACCAGAACAAGCTATGCCACCCATCTTAGGTGTGCCTGGAAATGAATCAAGGTCCATTCCCTCTTTGAAGGAGAGGATGAACAAAAAGTACTCTTTTCGAAGAGATAAAGTACTAAAAATTTTTAAAGATGCCGTGAATGGAGGCCTACAACTGCCTGAGTGCAAAAGACCTGAAGAACAGAGTAAGAAAGATCATCCTAATTATTGTCCATACCATAGAGTGTTGGGTCATACCATTGAAGACTGTTATGTCTTTAAAGATTGGCTTGAATGTTAGTATCAAGAAGGAAAGATCACACTCTCCAAGAGTGTCCTCTTGGAACAGCCTGCTGAACATATCCGGTATGCGACAACCCCAGACTATGAGGAATTATCCCAAGGAGAAGTCACAGTGGTGGGTAATAAAATAATGCTCCCATCAATATTTGATGGTAAACCTCCTTCTGTTCCAGAAGAATTGTGGGAAGTATTCATATCCAAAAAATCAAAGAAGATGTTGAAGAAGTTGGCTGAACTCCCAGGAATCAAGTGGAGAAATGTCGAGAAACCCCCCAAAGGGCTTCCAATAAAGCAAACTAAGAAGAAAAATAAGAAGAAGAAACAGAAACGTGAAAACTCAAAGTACAAGAAGTCCATCATAGAAGAATATATTGATTCTCTCGAAGAATATGAATAGAAGGAAAGGGTGTTGATCACTCTTAAAGTCTATTTCCAACAAGAGGTTGAATAGCTACTTGAGGAATTAGTTGAAGAAAATGATGAAATAGTGCAAGTGGAAACTTGTAGGGCTATTTTTGGAGCTGAATACCCTACATATGATCAAGATGATGATGAGGATAGTTTCTCCGAGTCGGAAGAGCTGTATGATCTCCATGGTCGGCCTTACATCAGCAAGAAACAGCAAAAGAAGATGGCATTCAGAGAAAGAGTAAAGAAGGAAAATACCAAACTCTCAGAGCCACACCAGAAAAGAAAGCCAAAGATACCATACTATACTCCAAAATCCCCGAAGTATAAAGTTCTGAGAAAAGTGATGCCTACTAAAGAAATCCCTTTTTTTATTCAAAAAGTGACGGAGGAATCAGCTAACAGGCTAATGCAACTGCATATCACTGATAATAAATGGGATGAATCTGGGAGATATCCTCCAGAGTCAACAGGCGATAATTTTGATCCAGAAATCATGAAGCCTACATCCTCGGTAATAAATATCAAGGACAAGTTTATTCCTTCAGACATTGAAATCAGAAAAGACAAAAGAAGAGAGTTTTTTAATCTGGCCATGGAAAAAAGACTAGACTTACCCAAGCCCAAAAGACCGAGCGTGATGCATTTGGATAGTCACCCAAACTACTGTCCATATCACCGACTCGTGGGACATACTATAGAAGATTGTCGAAATTTTCAAGAATGGCTACAAGAGCAAGTCTCCATGGGAAACTTGGAGTTGAATGATGATGATTTTGAAGCGAGAGGTGTTTCTTACACCATTGCATGCCAGGAAAGTTCTGATGATGAGTTGAATTTTCCAGATGAAGAGAATGAGGTATCCTGCCATGTACATCAAATGCAGCTTAGAATTGGAAAGTTCTCCAATCAAGACAAGCTTCCATTTCTAATGATAAAAATAAAGGAAAGATGATGGAAGAAGAAAATGTCTTACCAAAGAAACCCTTGAAGAAACCAGACTACAATATCTTAGCACACTTGAAGAAAGTCCCGGCTCTACTCAGCATGTATGACGCACTGATGATGTCAGTAGAAGTCAGAGAATAAATAATACATGCTCTACAAAACCCTGAGGAGTATCAGGCTTATTTTGCTGAAATAAACATGACAGAAGCTCTGTACGCAACACATACACTTTCAGTATCATTCACTGATGAAGACATATTACTTGGAACTGCAGAGCATAATAGACCATTGTATGTGACAGGGTCTTGTGATGGGATAAAGATTAACCGAATTCTTGTTGACCCAGGGTCTTCCTTAAACCTAATGACCCTCAATACTCTTCGGGCATTAGCTCTGGAAATATGCCATTTATCACCAGAAAGGATCATTATTCAAGGCTTTAATCAGCATAGTCAGAAGGCATTGGGATCTATCACTCTCCCGATCAAGTTTGGAAAGATCATGTCTGATGTGAAGTTTCATGTGATGGACGCCGATGCTTCATACAAAGCTTTGTTGGGTAGGCCGTGGATTCATGAAAATCGGATGGTCCCATCAAACCTTCATCAGTGCATGAAATATATGGTGGATGGAGAAGAATGCAGAATTGATGGCGAAATTCAACCCTTTGGTGTCCATGAAATACATTATGAGGATGCCAAATACTATCTTGGTGTCTCCAAAGGGGAGAAAACACTAAACTTAAAGGAAAAGTCATTGGTGAAACCATCTAAAGCTAGGCCAATACCCGAGAAGAAAGAATCAGCACTGCCTTACTACGGTAGTGATACTGAATCTTCGGAAGATGAAAGTGACACAAGTCAAACTAGAGGGTCTGCCCAAGAATGTACATTGCATATCACAAGGATTCCAGATGGTCTCTGTAGATCCCTAGATGATTTGAAGGTTGATACAGTCGAGCAATTGAAGACATTCTATGTGCCAGCTCGAAATGAGAATGAAAGAGGTATCCTATTCTACAAAGTTAAAAATAACAAAATTTCAAGTGATGACGTTATACACATTGAACAAGAAGAGGATAGTGAATTTCAACCTATAAACTTCCCAAGCTAGTACCCTAATAAACTCACGAAGATAGTTGAAGAGTTTGGGGGCAAAATAAACTGGTCAAAGAAATCATATCAAAATTTTCATAAGTTGTGGAACCATTCCCATCCTGACAAGAGAGGGGTAGGTTATTTTGAATCTTCTAGGCATTCGTGTTACATGATGGAGTCTAAGGAAGAAGAAGATGTTAAGATGAAAAATGCACCACCTGAATTAGAGGATGGTGGTCAAGCAACAATTGATGAGTTAATTGAAATCAACTTGGGAAGTGATGAAGACCCGAGGCCAACTTTCTTAAGTACACAACTGACAGAAGAACAAAAAGAATCATTCAAGGCTCTTTTGAAAGAATATATTGACTGTTTTGCCTGGAGTTACAATGAGATGCCAGGGTTGGAGAATGAGGTAGCTGTTCACAAATTGGCTATTGATCCTAGTGTTACTCCAATTAAGCAGGCCCCAAGAAAGATGAAATTTGATTTAGAAGAGAAAGTAATAGAAGAAACAAAGAAGTTGATAGAAGCAAACTTCATCAGGGAAGGAAAAAACCCAGATTGGGTTGCCAGCATAGTACTTGTGAAGAAAAAGAATGGTCAGATACGGATATGTGTTGATTTCAGAGATTTGAACAAAGCATGTCCCAAAGATGATTTTCCTCTACTAGTCATGGAGATCATGATCGACAATACCTCAGGGTATGAGACGTTCTCCTTTATGGATGGATACTCAGGGTATAATCAAATTAAGATGCACCCAGATGATGAGAAACATACTGCCTTCCGAACACCTATGGGTATATATTATTACAGGGTGATGCCTTTTGGCTTGAAGAATGCAGGGGCAACGTATCAAAGAGCTATGACCAGAATATTTGATGATTTGATTCATAAGGTCGTCGAATGCTATGTGGATGATCTGGTAGTGAAAAAAAATTCAAAAGATAAACATCTTGAAGATTTGAGAACCGTTTTCATACGTCTCAGAGAATATAAATTAAAGATGAACCCAATGAAATGCGCCTTCGGAGTCTTATCAGGAAAATTTTTGGGTTTCATTGTGAGACATCGGGGGATAGAAGTAGACCCTTCTAAGATAAAGGTAATTTTGGAAATGCCACCACCACAGACATTGAAGCAGTTGCGGTATTTTCAAGGGCGTTTAGCATATATCAGAAGATTCATTTCCAACTTATCAGGAAGATGCAAGCCTTTTTCCAAGCTGGTTAAGAAAAATACACCTTTTAAGTGGGATGCTGAATGTCAAAAAGCTTTTGAAGATATTAAACAGTATTTGCTAAATCCACCAGTATTAGTAGCACCGATTTCAGGAAAGCCACTAATCTTATATACTGCTGCCTTAGAAGGGTCATTGGGAGCTATGCTAGCTCAAAACAATGAAGATGGTAAAGAAAATGCATTGTATTACCTTAGCAGAATGTTGATAGGAGCTGAGAGTAAATATACACCCATTGAAAAGCATTGCTTGGCCTTAGTGTTTGCAGTGAAGAAATTGAGACATTATTTGCTGGCGCACAAAATTATTCTCATATAAAAAATTGATCCTCTAAAATATCTCATGACGAGGCCACTACTCACAGGAGGACTTGCAAAATGGGCATTGATGCTAATGGAGTTTGATATAACATACACTCCGCAAAAAGCTATTAAGGGGCAAGCGCTAGCAGATTTCTTGGCGGCACATCCTCTCTCTGATGACTCGCCCCTAAACTATGAACTCCCTGATGAAGAGACGCTTACAGTAAAAGAGGTAGAATGGCGACTGTACTTTGATGGAGCGTCATCCATAAAGCCAGCACTCAGATCTGAGATTCCACAAATCAAAGCTGGGATAGGGCTTGTGTTTGTTACACCAGAAGGAGGAATCCTTAGATATGCACTTTCTCTTACAGAGCCATGCACAAATAATGAAGCAGAATATGAAGCTCTCATAGCTGGTTTGGAATTGGCAATCCAAATGAAAATTCAACATATCCATATATTTGGCGACTCGCAAGTCATTATCAAACAAATTGAAGGAGAGTACAAAATATACAAAGCTGAACTTCTTAAATACTATAAGAAGGTCAAAATGTTAATGAAGAAAATTCCTCAAGTGCAGCTGGAGAGGGTTTCAAGATCAGAAAATGGAGAAGCTGATTCTTTGGCAAGAATAACGAAGGAGTTGGCAAATCCAGATCATGATGAAGTTCAAATCACTATAAGAAATAGAAGACCCATAAGTACAATCCTCAGCGATATCGAAGAAGAAAATATTGAAGGGATTAGGGAAGTCTTCACTCTCGAAATGCCAGAAGAAGATTGGAGGCAACCATTCATGGAATATTTGAAATATGATAAATTGCCTGGGAATAAATCAGAAAGCCTTCAAATAAAATGAAGAGCTCTAAGATTCACCCTTATTAATGATACATTGTATCGCAGATCATATGATCAGCTACTCTTACGATGTCTTTCATATGAAGAAGCAAAAGAAGTCATGCACGATACACATTTCGGGATATGTGGTGCACACCAATCGGGACCCAAGATGCGACTCAAGATTAAGCGCATGGGATATTATTGGCCAACCATGGTCAGAGATTGCATTGAATATGCTGAAACATGCCATCTATGTCAAATTCATGGGGATTTTATTCATCAAAATTTGAATCCCTTGCATCCCACAGTCTTTTCATGGCCTTTTGAGATATGGGGAACAGATGTGATTGGCCCCATTGAGCCTCCATCATCTTCCAGGCATCGATTTATATTGGTTGCAACAGACTATTTCTCTAGATGGGCAGAGGTTATTCCTTTAAGAGAAGTAAAGACTGAAAACATCATAAAATTTTTCAGAGAAAATATCCTATACAGGTTTGGAACTCGAAGAAGAATTATCTCAGATAATGGCCCTGCTTTCAAAAGCTTCAAAATTGGGAGATTTGCACAACATCACAAAATAGACTGGAGGTATACCTCCATCAATAATGCGAGAGCAAATGGATTGGCGGAAGCATTTAACAAAATGCTCTCAAAATTGCTAAAGAAGGCTGTGTCCAAAAATAAAAAGGATTGGCACGACAGACTTCCTGAGATGCTATGAGCATATCGTACCACGTATAGGACTCCAACACAATGTACACCATACTCTTTAGTGTTTGGAACTGAAGCAATCCTACCCCTTGAAATTCAAATACCTTCATTAAGAATGGCGTTGTAGAATGAAATGTTAAATAAAGATAATATTCGACTTCGTTTAGATGAGTTAGACTCTCTTGATGAAAAAGGATAGAAGTACAACAAAATCTTGAAGTTTACAAAGCAAAGATGTCCCAAGCCTATAATAAGTTGGCTAGATTTTGCACATTTACAAAAGGAGAAATGGTCCTTGTCCTCGGAAGACCTATCATCACCAACAAGCGAGCCAGGGGCAAATTCAAAGCAAATTGGGAAGGTCCATATGTTGTGGAGATCGTCTACGAAGGAGGCGCATACCAACTCATTGATACAAATGGAGAAAGACCCATGCCACCTATCAATGGTAATATTTTAAAGAAGTATTATGCATAATGTAAAATGTTTGTCTATGACGGAACGTCTGGTCCCTTAAAAAAAAAGGTAGACCGGTCACGTACGATTGTACGTACTTCCGGAGGCAAAACATTGACTTTTGTATACTTTTGTTTATAATGAAACGCATGCCATGTTATCTCAAGGTTTTATTTTTATAAATCAGTAACATGTTTAGCCATGAAACACAAAAGATATCGAGTTCCTACTTCTCTCACTCAATCTCACTAAAATTCTTCGTGAGAGAAGTATGAAGGGGGCATTTGTTTATATAAAAATAATAATAATAATAATAATAATACATGTCCTAATTTAAATCAAAATCAAAATTTTAAAATATTCAAATCTTAAGATCAGCCGAGAGCACAGATCTTGAGGCAATCAAAATATTTAAATCTCGCGATCAGCCAAGAGCACTGATCACAAGGCGATATAAAATACACAAATCTTGCGATCAGCCGAGAGCACAGATCTCGAGATGATAAAAAATACACAAATCTTACGATCAGCTGAGAGTACAGATCTCGAGGTAATCAAAATAGTCAAATCTTAAGATCAGCCGAGAGCACAGATCTCGAGGCGATCAAAATATTTAAATCTCATGATCAGCCAAGAGCACTGATCTCAAGGCGATCTAAAATACACAAATCTTGCGATCAGCCGAGAGCATAGATCTCGAGACGATAAAAAATACACAAATCTTGCGATCAGCTGAGAGCACAGATCTCGAGGCAATCAAAATATTCAAATCTTAAGATCAGTCGAGAGCACAGATCTCGAGGCGATCAAAATATTCAAATTCTAAGATTAGCCGAGAGCACAGATCTCGAGGCGATCAAAATATTTAAATCTCACGATCAGCCAAGAGCACAGATCTCAAGGCGATCTACAAATCTTGCGATCAGCCGAGAGCACAGATCTCGAGGCGATCAAAATATTCAAATTCTAAGATCCGCCGAGAGCACAGATCTCCAGACGATCAAAATATTTAAATCTCACGATCAGCCAAGAACACAGATCTTAAGGCGATCTAAAATACATAAAGATAATAAAAAAATAAAAAAATAAAGATAATAAAATAAAATAAACATAATAATAATAATTGATAAAGATCATAAAAATAAAATAAATATAAATATAATAATAATAATCCAAATCAGATTAGGATATATGTATATATATAAATCAATTAAAAAAAATCTAATAATAATAATAACCTAATCTAAATCAGATTAAGATTAAAAAAAAATCAATCGAATAAAAAAAAATCAAGTAAAATTTTTTTTTAAATGAATATAAAAAACGTGGGGAGGGGGGGGGGGGGCATGGGGCGTGGTCGCCCCACGATAAAAAAATTAATAATAATAATAAAAAAATAATAAAAAATATAACATAATATATAATAATATTAAAATATATATATATATTTGCCGTGATGCCCACGATCAAGGAAAACTACTCATCATCTGTATAATCACCCCACGATCATTCACGACGAGGCGATTTGCTTCTCTTTAAATGGAAAAGCGGAACACAGAGGATTAGAGGGGAGAACGAAAGAAGACAGAAGAAAAAAAAGATTTGAAGAAGAAGAAGGTGCTTCTCCTCTCCTGTACATACATATATATTTAGATATAAAAAAAAAAGAAAAAAAAAAAGTCGTTGTCGTTGCCTGTCGCTGCAGCTGATGTCGCCGCTGCCGCTGTTACCGTTGTTACCACTGCCTTGCCATGGCCAACGCGAGCGACGGTGGAATACCCCTCGCTCGCTGCCTTAAAATCCCATATTATGCCATCAAATCGAAGCCTCACCGCTGCCTTGCTGTGGCCAACGCGAGCGAGGGTGGAATACCCCTCGCTCGCCTCGTTGCCTCAAAGATCCCACATCATGCCATCAAATCGAAGCCCCACTGCTGTTGTTATCATCGGCGCTCGTTGTCAGTTTTGTGGTTACTACCGCCGTATCCCTATAGTTCTCTTTCACACTCTTGCTTCTCTGGGGAAGCGAAGGAGAAGTAAAAGTTATGGCGTAGGATGTTTTTGATGAGTGTGGCCAGCCCTTCATCATCCTCAAAGAACAAGAACATGAATTCCCTCTGTTGCCTTGATGCATAGAAGGCTTAACATCTCCACTGTCCGTCGTTCGGATCCTATGCATTTAATACTCCAGCGATGTTGTCATTACGAATGATGGAGCAACGATATTGGGACAAATAGGCGTAGATAACTATGTCGCGAAGCTGATAGTGGAGTTGTCTCCAAACTAAGACTGGCATGATGAGTATGGAAATGAAGCAACAATATAAAATTATATATATCGAGGACATGGTGCATGATTAGGACGTTGTCAAACCAGCTAAAGCTTTTGCCAAATGGTGAACAAAAGAACACTCTTTATCTATGACTTTTAAAGCTGTACGTCACCAGATAATGCAGATCAACTAACTTCGTACATCACCTGTTTTTTTTATTCACGACTGGCTGGTTAATTAGAATTGAGAGATTTAAAAGATGCTTGCCAGTATGAGAGAAGTTATCTTTAGTATTTCAAATATCAAATTTCAGAGTTTGCTGATGTGTTTTCGCAGTGACGGTATGGCCCATGACTGTGAATTGCATGTGTATGTTGTCTCTCCAATTTCATGATTGAGAAAGAGTACTTAAATAAATAAATAACATAAAAAAAAACAGTCTGACATCATACATTATCTTAGTATGTAATATGGGTGCTAGCCTGATAAGTGTCTAAATGTATATGTTTTAGTATATGTATTTTATACACTTAGCATGTATTTTTATATGAATGGATGCCCGTTTTATACTTAATTGAGTATCATTTATGTTGTAGGGCACGGGGGAGCCATGAGGTGCACGAGAATACAATTTGGGCGAAAAAGGATGAAATTCAGGCGTCGCAGCACTGTAGCGTATTTACTGTAGCTGAAGCACTGTAGCATTCTTACTGTAGCAGTTGCTGTTGCACCTGAGGAGTTTTGGGCTGGAAATGATGGAAGTGCATAAGAGTAAACAGTGCAGCATACGGGGCCGTATAAGGGGCCGTGAGCATCAAAAGACAGTGATTTTGTACTAGGGCTCACGGCCCCCTATCCACCCCGGGATCCATCCATCCACCCCGGGATACACCCCCACATGAGCCATGTTTTGCCTTATCTTTGCCTACCTATCCACCCCGGGATACTGCGGGAATATAAAAGGGCATTTTTGGGGCTTTTTAGAGGGACTTTCTCTTGGCCTTTGAGGCCGCCGCCACCACACCTTCTTGAGGCTTTCCGGCCACATTTCGGCGGCGATCTTCATAGGAAACGAGCACACATCATCACCAAGAGGGAGAGGAGCAAGGGAGAAGGGGTTGGAGTGAAGATCTAAGCCATCATCGACAATCTTGTGAAGCTTCATCCATTCAAGGAGATCATCACCTAGAGGGGGTTTTCATTGCTTCTTTTATGTTTTTATCTTCCTTGTATGTTGTATAAGTGTCCCTTATCATGAGGGATTAACTTATTGTTGTGTTTGGATTTGGATGAACCCTAGGGTTTATCTTGTGCATGAACTTTGGATTGTTGTTGTTAATCTAATTTGATGGTTGTTTGAGGTTCAATCTTTCATGCTTCATGTCTAGAATCGCATTTGTGGAGAAATCCGTGATTCTTTTATGAGTTGTGCGCGTAGATGTGACCTACTCACGTGTACTAGATCTAGGAGAGATTAAAAGGGGATTCTTGTGCCGACATTGCCGAGAGATTGGGTGTTGGTAGCCCTCCTTTACTAGGTTTAAGCCGAAGGATAGTAGGTTTACTCCTATTAGAGATTTCCTTGAACTCATTGCGATCGTAGGTGGGTTAATCCGGAAGAGATTCCGATTAACACTCGTATGGGATTAGGGGTTAGTTGCCGAGAAATTAGGGCTAATCTATTCATGAAGTCTCTAGGTCTCAGCTATCGTCATTGCATCTTTAGATCATCCTAGTTCGGGTCTTAATGACAACCCTAGGTGGATTCCTTATCCAAACACTCCCTTCTCATGCTTGATACTCCCTTGTTTATTTACACTCGTGTGCTAGTGACCCGGCCATTAGGTTAGTTAGTTCACTTTATTTTGTTCTTTTCACTAAGAATTGTAGGCTAGAAAATAGATGAAGGGTGAGTAATAGTACTTCCTTGGCCCCAGTGGAATACGACCCCTGTGTCACTCACAGGGTATTACTTGGCGACCCCGTACACTTGCGGGGAAGCAATCAAGTTTTTGGCGCCGTTGCCGGGGACATCAAGGAATACTAGGAAAGCTTGTAGTCTATTGCTCTAGTCATTTGCTTTGTAAATATTTGTCTTTGTATGTATCTTTTACCATTTTGTGCATATTTATTTATTTTACTTCTTTCTTATTTTCTTTGTTAGCTTATTGTTTTTAGTTTTGATTATTTATACAGGCCCATGGATTTCCAAGAAAAGCTTTTGGCCGCCAAAATCTTTGCACTTGAAGAGAAGATAGAAAAGTTCCTTGCCTTGAAAGCACGCCAATGCAATCCACCCCAAAATGACTATAATCCATATTGGCAAGGGTACCAAAATTTTTCGACACATCATCATACTCAACAATGGGAGCACCCTTACCAAGGATTGCCACAAGAGCCCTCCTTTCAAGAACCATGGCATCACCCCCTTCCAGTATTTCAAAGTAAACCATTTATGGGATGGGATCTCAATACACAAGATGTGCTTGAGAGATTCATGATGAATGCGGATGCTGAACCTGAAGCCTTGATTGCTGCAAATTTTAATGCCCAACCATCTCTTCAAAGCATGGAAAGCCAGATAGGAGTGTCTTCTAGTACATCAACCAAGTTGCCGCACATTTTAGAAGACCTATCTGAGAATGACACTAGAAGGGATGAGCACAAAGGTGAACTTGAGGTGGAAGTGTATTTTGAGGTATTGGACGTTAAAGGAAATGATATTGCATCAATACCTTGTGAGCAAATGATAGATGTTCCATCTCAAGGTGAAGTTGAAGAAGAAAGAGAGGAGGATGACATCATGGCCATGGACGAATGTGAGGAAGTGGAAGAAGCTCCATCGACAACATTTGAAGACGCTACTTGCCTCGACATTGATCATTCAACGAACGAATCAATAATCTTCAAGTGCCGAGAGAAAATTCCGGGAATTGTATTTGAAGATGTGGGGGAAAGGCTAAGGTCATCCTTAAACCCACCAATGCCGGGCTTGGACAATTCCCAACCAAAAATTTTTCCTTGGCGGCCTAAGCAAATTTTATGGGCAATTGAAGTTTATCACAACAAGGTTGAGAAAAAAATTGTGGATAGGATGTTGAAGCCTCCATTTGATCCACCCATGCCAAGCTTGACAAGTTCTCAACCCAACTTGTTCCCTTGGAGACCCAAACAATACTCATGGGTAGTTCAAGGCCATCTAATAAGTGTCGAGGAAGAAGATGTGGGTAGGAGGTGGAAACCATCCATGGACCCACTTGTGCCGAGCTTGAATAACTCTCGACCAAAGCTTTTTCCATGGAGGCCCAAGCAACTTTGTGGTGGGGTACTCAAAGGAATTCTTGCCGGGAACAAAGAAGAAGCGGGGAGGATGCTCAAATCAACCAAGGATCCGCCTAAGTTCAAATTGCACAACTCCCGGCCCAAGCTTTTTCCATGGAGGCCAAAAGGTGACTCATGCTTGACCTCCAAATTTTCATCATCCCGGAAGGTATGTTTCATATTTCTTGGTAGTTCTTATGCCACTTCTAGCCGGGATGAACACACCGTTTTCAAGCCTCCTTAGGTAAGAAAGAGGTACGTCGAGCTAATGACGTTAAACAAGCGCTTCTTGGGAGGCAACCCAAGCCTTAAATTCTTCATTTTCTTCTTTTTATGTTTTTAGTAGAGTGTGGTTTGTGTATTTGTTGTGTATGCTTGTGTTTCTTTCATGTTTTTATTTGTTTGAATAAGTCCATGCTTGTTTTCCTTGTACATTCTTCTTGTCATTGTTTGTGTGCTTTAATTGATAAACATCTTGAGAATCATGTTTTTGTTATTATATCATGCATTACATCGAGTTTTTAAGCATTTCTTTCAAGTTAGAGGTGTTCTTAATCACTTCATGGCCTTCATTGGGTGTTTTGGGTTGCATTTGAAGAGTTTTTGAAGCTTTCCAGGTCCTCACGGCCCTAAGGGGGCCGTTTGGAGGGCCGTGAGATGATTCCAGTGAGTTTGGCTTATGTCTCACGGCCCCCCTCACGGCCGTATATGGGGCCGTGACAAAATTCCAGTGAAAATGGTCTAGGCCATGCGGCCCCCTTCACGGCCGTGAGAGGGGCCGTATGCCACGGGTCCTGGACCTATATCCTCACCATTTTCTTCATAACTCTCTCATTTCTCATCCGTTTTCCCTCATTCTTTCGCCGTTTTTCTTCATTTTTCTTCCTCTAAACGAATAATCTACTCCCAAGGACCTAATTTGCATGATTGTTTGGGAGTTTTGCCATCATCTTCACCTATCCTCAAAGGTACCCCTTTCAAAACCCTAGGTGTTGGTCATGAATGTTTCTTCTTCCTCTCTCATAATTTTTTCAAGTTGAATGGATGCCAATGTTGTGGGGGATTGATTGTTTGTTGTTTTTGTGGGTTTTTGGAGTAATTTGTAGGCTTTGTAAAATTTTTATGCTCCATGTACAAGGGAAGCTCTTGCAATTTTTTTTGGGAAGTTACTGTAGCACATCTTGAACTCTTTCACACTCCCATCATGAAAACCCTTGATTTTTCTTTTATTTGGGTCTGCTATTGTATCATCTTTTTATCCCTTTGCAACACTTGGAATAAGAGAGAATTGGGCATCATGATATTGAATAAGCATGGACTTGCTTGGATGATGTTTTGTTCCACTGTTTTTCTTTTGTTAATTGTTTGTTGTGTTTGTGTTTGTTCTTTTTGTGTTTTGTTTTAGTTCTTGCATGATTACTCCCCGTCTCTCCTTTGTAAATTTTGTGGATTGATGATGTGCCCTTTTTGCCTTGTAGGGCATTAAGGGAAGTTTGGTGAGCTTCTTCACATTCAATGGAGATTGGACCCGACATGTATAGCTCGCCGTACTCTATGTTCGGGTCACACATCGCCGTTTGCGCAACAAGAACCGGGGAAGTTCATTTTCACCCTCCTCCTTTGTTATTATTGTGTATATTGCCTCTATTTTCATGAATAGTGTACATTGAGGGCAATGTACAACACTAAGTGTGGGGATGGGTGTATTACATGTTTAGTGGCAATATCTACATGCTAGTGTTATCAATGATGGCTTTGTTCATTCTTGTTAGATTCTTCAAGTATGAATTAATGATTGATGTGAGTTACATTTCTTTTGTTGTGCTCTATTGAATCCTGTTTCACCTCTAGTATTATTCTGTACACTGAGTCTTTTGTTGATGCCCTGGGAATAGCCTGCTTGACTTTCTTAACTCTCTTCTATGCTTAACACACAATTTTGAGTACTTAGCCTTAGACTACTAAGTTCTATCCTTCAATGAACTCTTAAGAACTTCTAAGTCTTTTTGAGCTAGTCCGAATTTTGTAACTTGTAGTGCAGTCTAGGGTGAATATTAAAAAAAAAAAAAAAAAAAAAAAAAGGAGAAAATGAGTCTATGACAGTATTCCTCTGCTAGTATAGCACGAATGCGTCTATGTAGACTGTAATCAAGTAGGATGGGTGGCTCTTGTGCCTGGCCAGCATGTGCATCCGTCTGAAAGATTATTTTTGTGCAGTCTACGTTAGTCGGACTTCAAAAAAAAAAAAAAAAAAAAAAAAAAAAAAAAAAAGTATATACATGTAAATAAAACCCTAGTGATCTCTTGGACTGCCTACTTGAGTTCGTGAGTGGAAATGGAATTTAGTTTCAAGTATAGACTTAGAAGGATCTTTTTTGTTCATTGAAGTGGCGCTTAGCATTTTAAGACTTGGTACTCTATACTTGTGGAGTGATTAGCATCTAGAGCTGTACTAATTGAAGTCATAGGGCTAGGCCATGTCAGGGCAAATGAGATGAAAGATTCACTTACACTGTACAGACATATAAGAGGTGAGACAGGATCTATTTGTTGTACGTATTGACTGTAACTCAACATTTGTATATCATTATTCTATACTTGTATAATCTTGTATTCATTTGAGCCAGAGATGTACATTTAGCCACTTATCATTCCCTTTGTTTTTCATGATTTGTTTGCTTGGGGACAAGCAAACGCTTAGGTGTGGGGATGTTTGATAAGTGTCTAAATGTATATGTTTTAGTATATGTATTTTATACACTTAGCATGTATTTTTATATGAATGGATGCCCGTTTTATACTTAATTGAGTATCATTTATGTTGTAGGGCACGGGGGAGCCATGAGGTGCACGAGAATACAATTTGGGCGAAAAAGGATGAAATTCAGGCGTCGCAGCACTGTAGCGTATTTACTGTAGTTGAAGCACTGTAGCATTCTTACTGTAGCAGTTGCTGTTGCACCTGAGGAGTTTTGGGCTGGAAATGATGGAAGTGCATAAGAGTAAACAGTGCAGCATACGGGGCCGTATAAGGGGCCGTGAGCATCAAAAGACAGTGATTTTGTACTAGGGCTCACGGCCCCCTATCCACCCCGGGATCCATCCATCCACCCCGGGATACACCCCCACATGAGCCATGTTTTGCCTTATCTTTGCCTACCTATCCACCCCGGGATACTGCGGGAATATAAAAGGGCATTTTTGGGGCTTTTTAGAGGGACTTTCTCTTGGCCTTTGAGGCCGCCGCCACCACACCTTCTTGAGGCTTTCCGGCCACATTTCGGCGGCGATCTTCATAGGAAACGAGCACACATCATCACCAAGAGGGAGAGGAGCAAGGGAGAAGGGGTTGGAGTGAAGATCTAAGCCATCATCGACAATCTTGTGAAGCTTCATCCATTCAAGGAGATCATCACCTAGAGGGGGTTTTCATTGCTTCTTTTATGTTTTTATCTTCCTTGTATGTTGTATAAGTGTCCCTTATCATGAGGGATTAACTTATTGTTGTGTTTGGATTTGGATGAACCCTAGGGTTTATCTTGTGCATGAACTTTGGATTGTTGTTGTTAATCTAATTTGATGGTTGTTTGAGGTTCAATCTTTCATGCTTCATGTCTAGAATCGCATTTGTGGAGAAATCCGTGATTCTTTTATGAGTTGTGCGCGTAGATGTGACCTACTCACGTGTACTAGATCTAGGAGAGATTAAAAGGGGATTCTTGTGCTGACATTGCCGAGAGATTGGGTGTTGGTAGCCCTCCTTTACTAGGTTTAAGCCGAAGGATAGTAGGTTTACTCCTATTAGAGATTTCCTTGAACTCATTGCGATCGTAGGTGGGTTAATCCGGAAGAGATTCCGATTAACACTCGTATGGGATTAGGGGTTAGTTGCCGAGAAATTAGGGCTAATCTATTCATGAAGTCTCTAGGTCTCAGCTATCGTCATTGCATCTTTAGATCATCCTAGTTCGGGTCTTAATGACAACCCTAGGTGGATTCCTTATCCAAACACTCCCTTCTCATGCTTGATACTCCCTTGTTTATTTACACTCGTGTGCTAGTGACCCGGCCATTAGGTTAGTTAGTTCACTTTATTTTGTTCTTTTCACTAAGAATTGTAGGCTAGAAAATAGATGAAGGGTGAGTAATAGTACTTCCTTGGCCCCAGTGGAATACGACCCCTGTGTCACTCACAGGGTATTACTTGGCGACCCCGTACACTTGCGGGGAAGCAATCATAGCCCTGTATTTATTTGCTTTTTGATGAAGGAGGGACGCAGTGCATTACCATAACGAGCTAGCTTCATTGCAGTTTGGTCCTGCTGCTGTCACTTTCACAAACACAACACCGGTTTTAGTCTTTATGGCTGTGGATTAAAACGAGCATGACCACCACCAGCATCACCACCCACCACCAAGGACTTCTTTTTAGCAATACATAGAGCCGTGCTTGCTACTTGCTATATATATATATATATATATATATATATATATATATATATATATAAACAAAGTAACTGTATAGCGTTCTATTTATCCTCTACTTGAGCTGTGGAATTTATGTGGTGATAAAATGGCCTGTAAAAAAAAAAAAAAAAACACTTGCAAATTAGGCTGATTAATCAATGTTTCTTTTTTAATTGTGGGTTGTAAAATAAATTACACGAATGCATGTCAAATTAGGATGATAAAGATGTCATTCTCTTGGGACCCACGATTTAAAAGATGCATGATGAGTATGGAGTTTCCAGGCATATATATATTTGTATAATAATAGTAATAATAAATAAATCTCAATTTACGTGCCTCATGCAAGCATGTGAAATGTAAAGCAAAATCATGCACTTCTCATTTGTGCATTTGCTATGTATATATATATATATATATATATAAATATATATATATATATAAATTCAAAAGTGCATGGCCCGCTTAAAAAAAAAAAAAGAAAGGCACATGGGAATGGATAAATGATAAGCATGGATATATTGGCATTTTGCAAAGGCTTAACAAAGCAGTGGATGGTGCTTATTCAGTAACCCAATAATAAGTAAGAAGTGAGCTCTCTGGCCTCCGAGTTTGGATACTAACCTGATACAGAGCAGTTTATGGGGCATCAATGATAACTTGTCTTGCACCGTGGTTATTTGTCACGGAGTGTTAAAACCTATGCAGATATGTCAAGCTTGATATTCCTTGGTATTCAAATAACATTTCTTTCTATCCAAAGCAACACCAAAGAATATAGTCAATGATTAAAATTCCCATCCTTGAGCAATGATAAAATACTCATTTTGAAGCGACGATAATCATGTTCATACGGAAGCAAATGTCAAAAATGTTCATCTCAAGGCAGTGGCAAATTCTTTTATAAAGTATACAAATTTCAAGGTGATAATGAGATACACATCTAAATGCAGCAATGAGGCATGCAATACAGTGACAAGACACAAGCAACGGCAACGATATATAATACACAGGCAGCGGCAACGATATATCATATAAGTTATATGTTGACATATAAATGATGTAATAAATATAAAATCTATAATTTGCAATTTGCTTGTCTTTACTTGTACTCGAGTCCTTAATCGGAGGTTCCCAAGATTTTAATCTGGGGTAATTAATAATAGAGGCTTGCCTCTATTAGGAATGGAAGAGTCCACAAAATAATAATAAAAATAATAAAATAAATTACATTTGTGATTCGATATTTCTCCTGGTGTCTCTTCACCGACACGATGCCTGGGCTCGTATTTTCGATCCCACAAATTCTGGCATGCCCGGTGGGACTCTTTAATTCCTCCTCCCATCTTTGAGGCAAAAAGTACAAGTAAAGACATTACTGTTTATAATTTATATATAAGAAAATTAATATTTATATTTCTTTTGCAGGTCAAATGGCGTTTAAGAGTTCAATCGCACCAGGGAGCCCTAAGCTGACTATTTTCCTTGGAGAAGGATCTGAAGTCCAATTGCCCAACTGTGTTTTCAACACTGGAGCTGCTGGAGATGAAATAAGATTCGGCACAATCTCTGACTCGGTACAGTTTGTGAAAAGAATTCCATCTTTGGAGGAAAACTTGACTGTCCCACGACTTACATCTAGGGGCCTTCGCCCAAATGTCATTGTTCCTGCATTTGAAAAGAATGCTTTCGATGAGAAACCAAGAACCATTGTTTTTCAGAGGCTGTCATGTCCTAAGAAGATAGTTTCTACAGATGATGCTTGTGTTTAACTATGGAGTTCTAATTAATGCTTGTGTTAATCTTGTATTGCATAACTGTAATGTGTTTGGAGTGCATAGTTGTTAGGTTGTCCTAGCAAAACTGCAGTGTATCTTTGAACACATAGATGCAATATTGCTATTGAGCACACACGAACGTTATTGGAATGTACCGAGGTAGTCAACTAGGATGAGATAGCGTCCACGAGTCATTGGAGACTTCCGAAGGGATTTACTCTTGTGTTTGCCGAGTACTTAGTCCTAATCTCCTCCATTATCACCATCATTACCTTTTATTCATTGTTATGTTGATCACACACCTTTTCTACTTGTTTCACTAGACATCAAAGGATTAACGAGTACTTTAAGTACAGTTCCCTGAGGTTCGATAACCCTACTCTTAATTGAGTACCACTTTATTACTTCTTGCGACCTGTACACTTGCTGAGAGCACATCAGAGTCCTTGGGAATACGACCCTCTCATACTTGCGTGAGAGATTATTACTTGATGACCCATGCACTTGCGGCCAGGGAGTCAAATGACAATTAGGTACATCCTTTAATTTAAGTGTGTGCTCACTAGCAATTTCTTATCTATGGCAATCAAATACCCCAAGTTTTACACATACAACTACGGTTACTTTGCACATCAAGTTTTGTAATTATAAAAAGATAACTACAACTATGGCAAATCACACACGTCAAGTTTTGCAAATGTAACTATGCAATTCTTGCATGTCAAGTTATAAGACATAATATTTAATACATGAACTAAAAGAACTCCATAGTTAGTGAAAATAAGTAAATCAAAGTACACTGAGCAACATGGTTCATATCCCCGGTGTACACTAAAATGGTTAGCCCCTCATAGGTTCACACAAATGAAGAAAGGAAAGCGATACACAATAAAGATAATTCATGTCTCCTGACACACCCCTTGCGTGTGTATCCCGCAAGTGCATGGGTTGTCGAAGTAATAAAATACCCTGGTGAGTGGGTAGTCATATCCACAGGGAATAGTGTTCAGAAACAAGTGTTATCGCTATTTAGCTATGAAAGAGGAATCGATGATAAGAGAATTCAATATGTAGATATATATTTATATATAAAAGAAAGTAAAAGAGTGCAAAAAGGGCAATAAAGGTAGGAGAGGTAATCGATATAAAGATGAGGTACCCGGACAAGCTACCCCTAGGACTTATGCTTCAAGTGCAAGGCAATGCTATTATACTCTCCTATTGATGATTATTGAGTCGAGGATATCCTTAATCATACGGTCCCAAATCTAAGGTCAACCATGACTAATCCTAACACTATGCCCCGGCATTAGGTTTCACTACGACCCTTGACTCTTCTTGACCTGTCAACTAAGCCCTAGGGGAGTTCTTCTTCCTAAGCCTCACACTGTGAAGGATTGCTTTAGGTTCTAGGGATTCCTAGTGGTAAACCCGATTCCTATATATAGTTCTAACCCTTTGGTCCAGGTAGAAGAACCCTAATCTATGTTGAGCACCAGTCTTAGGATTCACTCAACCATTCGCAAGGGAGTTCATCTCCTAATACTTCACTCTACTTCGATCACTAGGAAATCGTGGAACACAAAGGTAGGGAGAATCACAATGGAGGGGAAAGGGGACGTTCCGCTACCTCACGACTCACCCTCTCAACCCTCTTCAATACTAAGTAGTCTGACCCTATAGGAGTTGTCACACCTCCAAAGGATTACCTAGATTGTTTTCAATCCTAGTGTCACGGCTAAGGGAAAACAATAACAAGATTAATTAAGATTGAAACTCAATTTTTATTCATTAGTAAAGGAAAAACATAATAACAATGTCAAAGAAACATAATAATCCTAGGGTTTACAAGTCCAAATACCCACTAGGGTTTAGCTCTCCATGGAGTAATAGAAAATCAATAAAGAGATTAAGAACATATGCATAAAAACCATAAAGAAAACCCCCTTGTAGATCGTATCGATGGTCTTGTGGAGCCGCCTAATCTTCTCCACGAATCCCTTGTCAAGCCTAGGGCACACCTCGCTAAATCAATGCCGACGAAAGCTCCCCCAATAGCTTTCTTCCAAAGGATGTCGATGTCGATGCCGTATAATCACCTCCAAAGACCTCAAAGAACCTCTCCAAACCCTAGCTGAAAGCCCCCCAAAGGATAGGCAAGAGATAGAAGGGGGGGGGGGTCCCCAAATAGATCTGAAAACGGGCTATTTATAGGCTGAAATCGAGCTGAAATCGGAGTTCCACACTCCCCTGTGGATTTTCCACACGGCCCTGTGAAAAACCAGAATTTCCACACGCCTGTGTGTTAATTCCACACGGCCGTGTGGAAATTCTGTTTTGCTGATTTTCGGCAGGCTGTGAACAGTAACCTGCTACAATGGTTTTGCTACAGTATTTAGCTACAACAATTGCTACAGTACTTCGCTGAAATGCTCCCAAATTAATTGTTCTTCATCGAGGACGTTGAATTGGGCACACAATCAACGTTAGATTATATTGATTACTTCATTTCTCTTGATTGGCAAAGTTCTCCAATGCTACACGAGTCAGAATTTTTGTGAATGTGACTGCCCTTGTGCCCCTCCAATGGAGGTTGGCACACACTCACAAATCTAGACTCGTGCCTTGTTCCTTGCTTGGTCTGAGAACTCCTCAACAATGGCGAACATAACCTATTCTTGCTTCTTTTTCTCTAAATCTTCTCCACAACCCTACAATGCACGAAAGAACACAAATACACAGTAATTAGTGATTAAATCTGAGAAAAGTAATGCTCAATGTAAGACAATAATACTTTGTATTACTATAACACAAGCACTTATCAGCTCCCTCTTCCAAACAAAATCTCTTCAAATGTGCTCCAAAGAACTTTGTTAGTAGCTATGCTTCACTCCTTAAATGTGCCTTCAACTCTGTCTTGATCTTCCTAGAAAGTGTGGTGAAGATTGCTCATGACCTCCGTTAATCTTCTTGAAGTGGAGAAGAAAACCTTGGCCAAAAAACTCATCAAAAAGACCTAGATCTGGACTTAAAAACACTTTTTTGGGCTGAGCACGACCTAAGCACAATCATGCTTTTATAGTGCTTTTCTCAGTAATTCGGTAGAAAATGACTAAGTGTCCAGACAATGAAAAGCATGGGTAAAGCATGATCATCCTCAGCCCTTGCTCCCCATAAGCATACCCATGAAAGGAGCAGGAAAATCATGATTGATATTTTCTGAAATCCAGTGAAAAGCACTGGGAGAGGTCATGGGCACGCCTATGCTTTGGGAAAGGTGGCCCTGCATGCATTGGTTGAGAGTTATTGTGAAGGTCAGCAATAAGCACTGCCCAGAAGCACCCCCGTGCTTAGGCCGTGCTTAGCTTAAACACTTAGTAATTGATGTTCTTTTGTCGATTTTTTCTTCAAAATTTCTTCTGTTGTTCTAAAACCTGTCATTCTTCACAAAAATAGTAGAATACCCAAAATAGCACATAAATATACACAAATAATGCTAAAGGACAAGAAAAACATAAATTGGAGGTAAATAAATTATGATATTAAATGCACCCATCAAATATTCCCATACTTGAATCATTGCTTGTCCTTATGCAATTTTTCTCAGCTCTCACAAAAGGAAGATGAGTGCATGATCTCTGATCTTAAAAGAATAGAAAATTCTAAAGTGTAGAAGGCCTCTCGGCGGTTAGTGTAGAAATCAAGAATACTCAAATAAAAGACTTCACTCTTACTTCAAACCCTTGTGTGTGTGTGTGTGTGTAAAACCCTAATTTGTGTGCCCCATGTGTTTTTGGATTAACCTAGTCCATACATACCTTATTTCTAGCTTACTAAATGGGTAGTAGTTTCATACACCCTAGAGGTAGGCATTTTTCTTGGTAGGTCATCAAATGTACACTTGTAATGCCCAAAATTCAACTACTCAAGAGCGGTGTTCACTCTTCTGAAACGATAGCTCTTTCTACCAACTTTTTACATGGTATTTACAAAGAACCAGTAGGGCATCTCTAAGGGATCCGACTTTTTGTTTTTTTTGTTTTTTAATATAACATAACCCTAGGTCTCTAACTAGATTTTACTCCTAAACAAGAGTGGATTCACAGTTAGGGTGATGTGAATGAACTTAGGGTTTCAAAGCAAGAATGAATCTACAATTAAGTTAAGAATAAAGACACTAACACACATGTGCCCCCTAGACTTAGGAATTTCTATCAAAATCAATCATAGATCATCCTAAGTCATGCAATCATCACAATAAACAAAAATAAAAACCCTCCCAACCACTTGAACTATACATTGTCCTTAATTCACAAATCAACATGCGTGATAGAATAAAATTGAGGACTAAGAAAAAGAGAGAGGAGTTTATTGGAGCTTCCTTGGACATGGAGAGTGATGTTGTCACTCTCAACATGCCCTCCAGATTTCTATTCATCAAAACAAATCTTGAGATATAAATAAGGCACACAAGTAAAGCTCAAATCGAAAGAAGATAACATGAACACAAACTGAAAAAATGCAATAAATAAAGATTGAAGTGAAACAAACCAAAATGTCAGTTTAGAAGGGGACTCCCCTTGCTAACTGAACCAAATACATGTCCAAAGTGTGAAATACAAACACTAAAGTCTGAAAATAAAGTACAAAATATGAAAGGTAGTTGCATAGAAAACAAAATACGTTACTCTCACTGCAGAGGAAGAACCAGCAGCGGAGGAAGAGTCTGACGCATCCAAGTCAGTTGTATCAACCCCCACATGACGAGGAAGACAAGTTGCTGATGCTGGTGAGGGTGACAAAGAAATCCAAAGATCCTCAGCGATCCTAACTACACTCCTCTGTAGCCATCTAAACAAAGCAATGGAGTAGGTAGCGTGTGCAGTATGGTTAGAGGAGGCTCGGATTGGAGGTATTTGAGGTGATCTCTAGTAGCCAGCAGCAGCAGGTGGTGAATCAGGGGTAAGGGCAATGATGTTGGCAGGCTCGCGAATGCGGTACTCAATCTTGTGAGTTATACGGGTGCCCCGTACCATCCCAATCGACCGGAGGGTCTCTAGGGTCATTGGGGTGACACCGCTCACTATGTTCATCCGATCGGTCCCCCTCTAAAATGCCCATCGCTCAAGAAAGTCAGATGATGTAGGCACTGATGAAGATGACGTCGACCTGAGGGCCAGTCCCTTGGTGGGCGATGGATACGACCATCTTGTAGACCAGGTAAAGGTGAAAATCATCCAGCATACTCAATAGAAAATCAAAGTCATGCTGGCTGATGACCTCAGTGCTGTCCCCTCGACCTGCCAATGTGTGGCTGAGGAGGAAATTCATATACTTGAGGTCTGGAGATCTAAGAGAAGTAGCCTTAGACCGGCGAGGGCCATAGGGTCGATTAGTGCTCGGTGATGAGTGCTATCCCGCAAGTGCACGGGTCGTCAAGTAATACCCTGTGCGTGACACAGGGGTTGTATTCCCTGGGGCCCGAGAAGCTACCCTTACTTCCCTTTTACAATGTTGTTTGACCGATACAACTCAAGATTGTGAATATAATGCAAAGAAGCTAGATAAGTAAATAACCAAAGCTAACATACGAGGGCAAGATACGGGGTAAAATAGGGCTAGGAGTGGTCACGGATAAGGATTCCCTTAGGGGCTACTAAAGTGAGTAGGATGCTTGAACTAACATGCAAGTGGCTAATTGGACCGAGGAAACCCTAGACTAGGCCAACCCGATGGTCACGGAAGTCAGCCCCTAATCCGGTACGGGTATTGGATACGGTACGTATACCGCCCAAGATTACCCCTACGATTGCAAAGGGTGAAGTGGTTTTCTCAAACTAGGGTTACAATACAAAAGAGTACTAAACCCTAGGAGTGGAGGGGTACAAATACCCGATGGTCACGGCGCATTTATACATATTTCCCTTCCAAGTTTGGTGAGTCTAACACTAGGGCAATGGTCATGCAACCTAGCATTTCCTAAGTCTTTTGATACATAGAGTTCTCATACATACCAAGCATGTAAAACACCAAACAATGGATCACAAACAAGCCACAAACAATAAATAGAACAAAATCATCCAAAACATCACAAGTTCACCCCCAAGGTTTACCTACATCCGGTGACCTTGGGGTTTAAGTGCTCATGTTCACTAAATACAACAATAAATGCATGGAAACAACCAACAAAGGCATGAGAAGAACTCCCTTAAAGGATGAAGGCCGGAGAAGTTCCAAAGACGCCACTCCAAGGGGTGGCTTCCCTAGTCTTCAACCTCCAAATGTAAGCCCTAGGATGTAGAATCTTCCCAAAACCTTGCTCTCCTCGCCAAATCCTTGCCTAGATCGCCTTCCAAGAGCTTCTTCTTCCTCAATTCGAAGGTGGTGGTGAGAGGCCCTAAGAAGAAAACTCAAGATGCCCTTGAAAACCCAAGCCAAAGTCCTTTAAAAGATGAGTTCGGGCAAGCTCACGGGTGGCCTCACGGTCCATATATGGCCCGTGAGGGAGCCTGTAATACGGGCTACAAGAAACCGCAAAGTTGTGATTTTGCACAGTAACTGCTACAGTACTTCTCACGGATGACCTCACGGCCGTGAGCCTGCCCGTGAGGGTTTCCAGACTTCATTCTCCTTCCAACTCTTCGCGCTTTGGGCAGCTACAGTAATGCTACAGTACTCGGGACCCTAAAACGACAGTTTCGGTGCAGATTTCCTCTCAAATCGCGTCGTTAGGGTCACCAAAGCATATAATGTACCTGAAACACGAAATAAAACAATTTAGACCACAAAAGGGCATCGAATCATCAACAAAATACGAAAAGCATGCGCAAGTATACATATAAAATATGTACATTTAGACGTTTATCACTCGGTCTACTCCAGCCCTCCTCCTGGGACTCTCCACCTGATCGGGCTATCAACAATGAATCATATGCAGAAGTTTGAGTGAACTCCGCATCATGTAAACCCAAATAGATGGAGAATGCGATGAGGCTCTGATAAGTGCTCGTGTTATAATAATGCGAAGTGTTATTATCTTACAATGAGCATTACTTTCATCAGATTTTATCACTAAATAGTGTGCATTTGTGTGCTTTTGTGCATTGTAGGGTTGTAAGGCTAATTTGGAGAAAAGGAGCAAAGTTAGATCGTGTTCGCCGTTGTTGGGGAGTTTCCGGACTGAGCAAGGAATAAGGCACCAGCCTAGACTTGTGAGTGTGTGCCAATCTCCTTTGGAGGGGCACAAAGGCAGTCACATTCATAATAAGTATAACTCGTGTAGCATAGGAGAACTTCACCAATAAGGAGAATTGAAGCAATCGGCACGATCTACCGTTGATTGTGTGCCCAATTCAACGGCCTCGATGAAGAGCAACAAATTCGGGAGCATTTCGGCAAGAGTACTGTAGAAGCATCGTAGCAAGTTGATGTAGCAAAAACATTGTAGCAAGTTACTGTTCACTTCTGCCGAAATTCTGCAAAATAGAGACTTCACACGGGTGTGTGGAAATTCCACACGACCGTGTGAAATCACGATTTCAGAGATTTAAAGCCGTGACTCAACATTATAAAAGCACGTTTTGGAGAATTTTTCTCGATCTTTTGGCCAATCTTTCTCCCTGGCTTCTGGAGGGTTGCGGCTAGGGTTTCGGAGGGGACTTTGTGGAAGTTTGGAGTCCGTCATCGATATCGAGATCGACGTCCGGCGGCCGCACTAGACCACTGCCACACTCTACACAAGGGGTTTTCATCTATGCTTTTTATTTGTGTTTATTCTCTTAGATTGATGGATTTGTATAGCCCCATGAGTAGCTAAACCCCTTGTGGGTATTCGGACTTGTAAACCCTAGGATGATTATGTTTCTATGACATTGTTATTTTGCTTTTCCATTATTGATGAATAAAATTGAGTTTCAATCTTAATTGTATGTTGTATTATTTTCCCTTAGCCGTGACACTAAGGTTAAGAACAATCTAGGTTATCCTTTGGAGGTGTGACAACTCCTATAGGGTTAGACTACTTAAGATTGGAGAGGGTTGAGAGGGTGAGTCGTGAGGTAGCGAAACATCCCCTTTCCCCTGCAGTGTGATTCTCCCTACCTCCGTCTTCCAAGATATCTTAGCAGTCGAGATAGAGTGAAGTGCTAGGAGATGAACTCACCTGGGGCTTAGTTGTGCAAGCAATAGAGTGAAGGATTGAAGTGAATCCTAGTGCTGAGGCTTAATTTAGACTACGGTTCTTTCACCTGGACCAAAGGGTTAGAACTATACATAGGAACAGGGTTTATCACTAGTTATCCCTAGAACTTAAAGCAATTCCACATAGTGTGAGGCTTAGGAAGATGAACTCCCCTAGGGCTTAGTTGACAGGTCAACAAGAGTCAAGGTTCGTAGTGAAACCTAATGCCGGGGCATAGTATTGGGCTTAGTCACGGTTGACCTTAGATTTGGGACCATGTGTTTAAGGATATCCTCGACTCATTTAACATCAATAGGAGAGTATAATAGCATTGTCTTGCACTAGAAGCATAAGTCCTAGGGGTAGCTTGTCCGGGTACCCAACTTCATTCATTGATTATCCTTCTCTATTTGCTCTTACTTGCACTCTCTTATCTTCCATACCTCTCTTTTATTTCTTGTTCCTTTAAAAATTACTTTTGCACTCACTCATTGACTCTATTCTCACTCTTCGTGCACCGCATAACTAAATAGTGAATTCTTGTGTCTTAAAATCCGTATTCCCTGTGGATTCGACTACCCTCTCACCGGGGTACTATTATTATTGCGACAACCAGTGCACTTTCGGGCCCCTTTCAGGCTCATCCGGTGTAAGGCACTGAACACATGAGACTAAATGGTGTCAGTGCGGTAAGGCCTACCGTCCCCCGTGAAAAGCTCGAATGTGCCTAATACCTTGAGTACTAGATGCCAGTAAGTGTTGTTAGTGATGAGGAACATCTAGCGCTAGCTCTTACTCCTAACAACTACTAAACAGCCTGTTCAAGTCCTATCTCCCTTAAAATATCCTAGTTAATCTCTCTCGACTCACAGAATTAATGTCAGGAGGTGCGTGTAACGCTCCTGATGTGTCTGGGTGTGAAATACATGCCCCAAATTAGTGCCCTGGGAGGGTTCCTCACTTTGGGTCCCCTTGGAAGAGGGCTCGGCTGATGTATTCTTCCTCAACATGCTCTACAATTTAAACAAGATTGAATCAGTCCAATTTTTAGAAATTCAGGGGCAGCACGACCATATTAAAGATAAAGCACTATCGTGATTAGCAAAGAAGCAAGGTCGTGCTTGCCCCCAAGTAGCACTTGGGTAAGCCAAAGAAGCATGGTCATGCTTAGGAAAAATCATGACCGTGCTTTAGGGAAGATGATCTTCCTTGAAAACCCTAGGTGCTAGAACATGGTTTTTATCCCTAGATTTGATGGCAAGAATTCTAAAATGCCATTAAAACGTAAATATAAACATTTCAAAGCAATGAGAAAATGATTCTACAAAAGATTTGTAATGAATAAGAGCAGAATCGAGGCTTACTGACAATTAAGAAGGAGAACAGAAACGAGTGAGGGCTGTGGTGATCCAATGACAAAAGCATAGCAAACACCCAAGAAAGCATGAGAAAATAGAGGGAAAGAAGCCGATAGAGAACAAACAAGGGAGATGGGCCAACGACGGCCTAAGTTTAAAGGCAAAGATGGATATGATCTAATGCAAACTATGATGCTTAAGGATGTTCCAAGTAGTAGTCCAAAAGCTGAGGCAACTCTAGTACCAAGTGCAAGAAATATTGATTCAAGTTGGAAATGAGAGTAAGAAAGAACAATAGTGGCTACAAAAGAAACAAGAGTGAAAAAAAGGCTAGTTGCTAGCACTCATGTGTAGTCAGAATGGTCAGAGTAAGAATTAATTCCCATAATTACACAACAATGTATTAATTATTTGGTCTTCTACAAATTTGTTGTATTTTTCCTACTTACAAAATGATGAAACATGCTCCCCATCAATTTTTATAGGGTGCTCACACTAGTGAATTAATTGTTGGAATGGAAGTTCAAAATGCTACCTCATTCATCACTAATAGAAACTTGATTGTAATAACTATTCTGATTCAACTCTAGCTTAGCATTTCATTAAACTTATTTGATTGTAATAAGAATGCTATATGGTGTTTATGACTTTCAAGAACTTAAGCATAGGAGGATTTTTGTAAACCAAAACTATGATGAAAGACCAAGCCAACAGACCTTTGTAATTATTGATGTTGCAAACTTCTCAACCCAAGGCAGTACAATAAATACTACAACTGAGAGATAGGCTACTGACTTTGAAGCAAGGTACCATGTTGTTTACGGATGCTTTTTTCTAGTTTTTTTTGTTCAAACTTCACAAATGGTATGAAATGGTGGGATGTTTGTAAGTATAGGAAAGGTTTTGTATAAATTGCATATCGATGTTGTTTTATTATACCTAAGTTTGCTGATGTAAGATAGATGTCTCTCAACTTGGATATATTATATAATGTTTTATATAAATTGTAGTACTATTATTCATTTATTTGCAATACAAGACTGAGTGTATCAATTACCAAAATTTTATGTGATCAATGAAGTTTGAAATTTTGGATTTAGTTTGGCTATTGTGCATATTTCTTTTTCAGTATTACAACTAAGAATTCGGGTCACATGAGTAAATCAGATTCACTAATGTGTGAAAGCAAATTAGGGCATTGATGTTATTCATTATTGTTTGTATCAACTACTATAGTATCAATTACTAATGTGTAAAAGCAAATTAGATTCACTAATAGTGCAACAAAAAATTCAACTCATTGTATCAATTATTATTGTATAGTGTTGTCATAATGCATTGATTCTAATGAGTAAATTAGGGCATTACTGTTGATCAATGAAACATCCAAAATACAAACACACTAAGAAGAAAATAAGGGCATTGTTGCTGATCATAATACAAAATTAGTAGTGATTAAATCAGGCCATTGCTTCTGATCAATAAAAAGGCAACCAATGCAACATCCACAATGCAAACTCTAACAAAAAACAAAAACAAAACAATCTTCATGGCCACGTTGCTTGTTCTCGCCCCAATAAATTAGGGCATTAATGCTTGTTCCAAAAACTTTATCATTGACTTCCAATTCATTGTCTTTCGAGGAGGAATTAGTGATGGATGTAGCGTGGTGGTGGTAGCTTAGTCGGAGAGGATGCTGTGCTAGTGCCTTGGAGAAGAGTGGTGTAAAGCATAATGCTTGGGTGGTGGTAAAGATGAGTGGAGGTTAGGATGCTCAGGTAGTAAAGGAGAGTGGGATCATGGTTGAGGTGCTTGGGCTATGGAGGAAAGGGTTGTCAAGGTTGGGGTGCTTGGCCATGGAGGAGAGGATGGTAGAGGTTAGGTGGTTAGCCATGAAAAAAGGGGAAAATGGGAGAAGAAGGTTTGGATCTCAGTTTGGGAATTTTAGATTTTATATTCAAAATGACGTGGCAATATTTACAAATATTTTAAATCATTCATTGATTTCTTTTATGTTAAACTTCACCATATTGGTGTTAATGATGCCACATTAGTGAAAATGGATGGTGAAAGTGGTGACCATTGGGGCGAGGACTAGAATTCCCCATTAAAACAAAATAGGGGGTTTAAGTGGACGGATTTCATAATAGAGGGATTGACGTGGCGATTTGACCATAATAGGGGGACTATTTTAAGGATTATTCCTTTAATAAACCTTAAAAATAAAGTGTTAATTCGATTTTCTCAACTAGTTTTCCTCTAATTCCTATAATGAGCCTTTTGCCTATTTTATGATTTATTAATTATGTTAACTCATAAATGGCTTGCAATAATCACATAAGATAAACATATTACATTTATATTCGAGAGATGAGAAAGATGTTGATGGTATATGATTTACATGGAAAGATCTTTACATACACAAGCAGTTTATCTTCAAGAAACAACAATAACTAAATATCCTATTTTCATGTAAATTAAAGTGATTACACCACTTAATTTATATGCTAAGATCCGCTTTTAACATGGTAAGAAATGAGTTCCATCTTTCATTATTCTTAACTCTAAAATTTCAAAAAGAAAAATAGGATTACGGTTTTGTTTCAATAATAGGAGACATTCCAAAAAGAAACAATAGGATTAGAGTCTGTTTGAACAATAGAAGGCATTCTAAAAATGAAACGTAGGATTAAGTTTTTGATTGAAAAATAGATGACATTTTGAAATGAAAAATATAGGATTAGGGTTATGATTGAAAATAGGAGACATTCCGAAAAGATTAACAACTACCGCACTCAAAGAGAAATAATATACTACATTTTACATCTCTTTGTTAAGCAAATATTAGTGTTTTGAGAAAATATCCATTAAAGTCTTATAACTAGCCTACACAATCCGAATAATCCTCTCTTACATGCATTAGAGCAGTACCAACTCTTTAGCCTAATAGAATGCTCTATTTCACACCCTTTTCTTCGAGCCATATTTTATTAGAAAACATCTTCCTTGTTTTTTTGCAACCAAATTTCTTCACACAATCTCACACCTTTTAAAAAGTGAATATAGTGAAGCTGAGTCACCAAATTTTAGTAATTTCTCTCTCATATGCCATATTATTTTCAAAAATAAAACCAATATTCAATGTGGAAACATATCTACAAACTGGGGCATGATATAAATATTAAGTGCAATCAAATAAAATACTTTAGGTTTATCATCAAAATCACATTAATTTCAACAATGCAACGGAGGATTCATAATCGGGTAAAAATTTTAGGAGGCCACTGTACTATAGCTGTTTTTCACTTTGCTCACTGGATTTCAATTTGTATTTTTTCAATCATCCTACATTGATTTTCTTTCGCCGAGAGGTCACCCATGAGATTCTGATGAAATTTTGCTGAGCTGGCCACCGAAATAACACGTCATCCATTAAATTAATAATATTTATGCCACGTGGCATAGACACGTCACCGCCACGTCACCGCCTGATGTGGATTGGGCTTTAATCTTGGTGACGTGTCCATGCCATGTGGCATAAATATTATTAATTTAATGGATGACGTGTTATTCCGGTGGCCAGCTCAACAAAATTTCATCGGAATCTCATGGGTGACCTCCCGGCGAAAGAAAATCAATTTAGGATGATTGAAAAGAAACAAATTGAAATTCAGTGAGCAAAGTGAAAAACAACCATAGTACAATGGCCTTCTAAAATTTTTACCCATTCATAATCCAACATATCCATGTTTCAAAAACAAGGGGAGCTTTAGTTTTGACAAACTTTATTGACTGTTGGAAAACTATCTAAAGGTAGAGAGTGTAGTAGGTGTACTTCTATCATGTATTAATTTGGTGGTTATTAGGGAGTTTTTTTTATCATAATTAACAAAAAAAAATCCAAATACTCTAAATGATCTTTATACACTTAAAAAAAAAAGTAATGGTTAACAATGGATATATATTTATTATTAATTTTAACTAAAAAAGTAATTGTATTTTTATTTATTATTAAGACAAACAAAATAACTAAAAATAGCCATTTCATTTTATATTAAAAAATACAATGATGTGGTTATAGGTTCATGCATAGCTTATCAAAGAATTTTCTAATCTTTAGTTTTATTGATAATTTTGAAGTTAGCTATAAGTTTAAAGAATTTTAGTGTTGCTAATTATTTGGTCTACTTAAAATTTTCACAAAAAACTGATGAGTTAAAATTATAATTAAGACTTAATCTTATGACTATTTTATGTTAAGATATGAGAAATAATGAATATATAATTAATCAATCAAATATGTACTAGTTTTTAAGTTTCAAAACAGAAAATAAATTGTAACAATACTAGAACTGCTACATAAAAGTTAGTGAACGGTAGGATGGTTAACATAGATAATACACACTTGTAATTATTGAGTTGCACCTGTTTTTTTAAGGTTTTCAACCAAGTTTTGATATATTGGATAATAATCAAGTTTCTAGCATTAAAACATCCATGTGTGCCTTGTGTTTAGTTATATTAGCTCAAGTTTTATTTTTGTTAATGTATCTTAGTAGCATCTTAAACTAATATTTCAAGAAAATTTGAACCATTTTTTTCATAATTTTATCCTTTCCAATTATTTGATTGCCTTAATTAAGCACTAGAGAAACCTCTACTACTACTTTCTCAACCTTCCATTCATAGGAAGAGTGATTAATAATTAGAGTTGGGAAGGCCAGAGAAAGGTGGTGATAGCATAAAGCCTTTTCTCCTGCAAAGAGCCCTTGGAAGCTCTCTCTCGGTCTGACAAGAAACCCTCCTTTGATCTTTGGCACTTCCTCCAGACATCCTTCTCCCCCACTTGCAATGGCGAGTGGGGGTGGAGTTTCGGGCAAGACTATGGTTGGAGGGATTCAAAATCATCCTCTGATGGGGAAATCCTGGGTAAAAGTGGTCAGTGGTGAGGACAAGGGTAGAGAGTCACTCCCTCCTTTAGTGAAGATTAAGGAGAACATAGAGAAGCTCATTAACTGTTCAGGAGACACTAGTTATGTATGATGAATTTCGCATTAGAATGTATGACAGAATGAAAACTCTGCTCTTTGGAAAATTCCTTGGTTAACCTTGCCCCTTCGATCAAGTAAAGGTGTCCTTGTTGAATGTTTGGAGAGGGATTAGTTCTTTCTCAGTGGCGAATATGGCCAATGGTTTTTATCTCATCAAGTGATAGAGTGAGGAAATGGTGGAGAAACTCCTTGAAGAAGGGCCTTGGACTGTTAAAGGAATAGTATCTCAACTTGCTCGATGGAAGGAGAACTTCCAGCCTTTGTTTGAAAAGATAGAGTCTGCAACTATTTGGATCCAGCTTCATAATCTTCTAATTGAATACTAGGATGGGGAGATTCTTGAGAATATAGGTGCTCAGTTTGGTAAGCTATTGAATATTGATGATCACACACTTAATCTCACTAGTTCCATTTTGTGAGGTTATGTGTGGAGATCAATCTCAAACAACCACTTAAGTGAGGTCTGTGGGTTGGCGATGAAGAAAGGAAGGCTATGGTTGTAGCTTTGTATGAACGATTGCCAGTTTTCTGTTTCAAATGCGGGAGGGTCACATATGTTGCTAACTTATGCCCACATTCCACTTTCACTAAGGTAACTAATGCTTGTGTTGATGAAGGTACTACAGTGATTCCCCAGAATGTTAGTGAGCAACCAATGCAAGTTGATGGAATGGGGAAACAAGGAGTTGATGGGAAATTGGTAACCCAATCAGAAGCTGGGTAGGAGAAGGCACTGGATCTCAAAATTGATTTCAGTCCATGGTTTGTGGTCCAACGCTGCTGAGGCCAAGGCTGTGGAGGTGGTCGTGGTGCTGGCCCCCCTCCTCCCACCCCCGGCGACAGGAGACTACCAAAGTAGTTGACACGTGGTGGCAGTTGAAGGAGAATGTCATGCAACACTTGGCTTCAGAAGTTGTGATGATGACACGTGGAGGTAGATATGCAAGAAGAGGTAGGGGGCTTGCCTCGAGATTAGACTCATTGACTCTCCTTGGATAAGAGTAAAGAGATAATTAATGAGGAACAGTTGCTAGAGTGTAACTGACACACCCCTTGCGTGTGTGTATCGCAAGTGCAAGGGTTGCCGTAGTAATAATAGTACTCCGGTGAGAGGGTAGTCGAATCCACAGGGAGTAGGTATTGTAGATACAAGCGATTGCTATCTAGCTTGTGTGAAGTACGGAAAGGTAGATCAAGATTAATCATGTGTGTGCAAAAGTAATCAAAAGCAATAAGAAAATAAAGAGAAATATGGAAGATAAGAGACTGCAAGCTGAAAGTAAAAGAGAGAAACAATCAATAGTGAAATAGGGTACCCGGATAAGCTACCCCTAGGATTAAGGTTTAAGTGTAGGATAATGTATTATACTCTCCTATTGATGATTAATGAGTCATGAATATCCTAAAGTACACGGTCCCAAATCTAAGGTCAACCGTGACTAATCCCAATCATTATGCCCCGGCATTAGGTTTCACTATGACCCTTAACTCTCGTTGACCTGTCAACTAAGTTCTAGGGGAGTCCATCTTCCTAAGCTTCACACTATGTTGGATTGCTTTACGTTCTAGGGATTCCAAGTGATTAGCCCTGTTCCTAAGTGTAGTCCTAACCCTTTGGTCCAGGTGAAAGAACCCTAGTCTCAATTAAGCCCCAGCACAAGGATTCACTACAACCCTTCACTCTGTCGCTCGTGCAACTAAGCCCCAGGGGAGTTCATCTCCTAGCACTACGCTCTGCTTCGACCGCTAAGAACTCTTGGAACGCGGAGGTAGGGAAAATCACATCGGAGGGGAAATGGACGTTTCGCTACCTTACGACTCACCCTCTCAACCTTCTCCAATCTTGAGTAGTCTAATCCTATAGTAGTTGTCACACCTCCAAAGGATAACCTAGATGACTCTCAACCCTAGTGTCACATCAAAGGGAAAATCAACACAAGAATAAATCAAGATTGGAACTCAATTAAATTCATAAATAAAGAAAGCATAATAGCATGTCATAGAAACAAAATCATCCTAGGGTTCACAAGTCCGAATCCCCGCAAGGGGTTTAGCTCCTCATGGAGCTATACAAATCCATCAATGTATATGAATAAACACAAATTGAAAACATAGATGAAAACCCTCTTGTGTAGCGTGGCCGTGGTGTTGTGTGGCCGATTCGTCTCTTTACCTAGCTCCTATCTTCTGACAGGCTTCGATGTCGATGCCGATGGCGTGCTCCAATCCTCCATAAATTCCTCTCCAAACCTTACCCGCGACCCTCCAGAAAATAGGCGAAAAGATCCAGAAAAGTCCCAAAAGGTCCTTTAAATAGTGTTGAGTCGCGGCTTCAAATCGGCTGAAATCGGGATTTCACACGGCCGTGTGGAATTTCCACACACCCGTGTGAAATTTCTGTTTTGCTGATTTTCGGCGAAAAGTGAACAGTAACTTGCTACAGTACTCTCGCCGAAATGCTCCCGAATTCATCGTTCTTCATTGAGGCATTGAATTGGGCACACAATCAACGGTAGATCATTTCAATTGCTTCAATTCTCCTCCTTGGCAAAGTTCTCCTATGCTACACGAGTTAGACTTATTATGAATGTGACTGCTTTTGTGCCCTTCTAAAGGAGTTTGGTATACACCCACAAGTCCAGACTCGTGCCTTGATCATTCTTAGTCCGAGAAATCCCCAACAATGGTGAACATGACCTAACTTTGCTTTTTTCTCCAAATTGGCTCTATAACCCTACAATGCACAAAAGCACACAAATACATACTAATTAATGATAAAATCTGATAAAAGTAATGCTCAATGTAAGATAATAACACTTCGCATTACTATAACACGAGCACTTATCAGTAACTCTATGGATAGGGGTACGGAGGCGCTACCCAAACATGATGGATTTGGATCTCACAATGCTCACTATTCTGAGATGCATCTAGCCATTGAGAGTGGGTGTCCCATCGGGGCTCATAACAATCAAATGAGACCTTTGGGAATCTGAAGTGGTAGAAGCTATGATGGAGGAGGGGGAGCGTCATCTTCGCATCCTTGTCAATCCAATCTGTACCCTATCACCTCACTAGATCTAAATCCGGGCCCAGGAGAGGATTCTCATGACCTTTTGGTTGGGAAAGTCGCCTATGCTTTGGTAGAGGAGATGGAGGAGGAATTTGTTGAGGCTTTAGAGAGTATGGAAACCATTGATGATGATGTGACTTTGGTTCAATACTAAAATGACATGAAACTGGAAGCCTTGGGTAAGTGAGAAAGTGTGAAGTTAGCCTCAAAATATAAGAAGGGCTAGAAAAGCAATATTCGAGCTTAATAGCCCCTACCTTCTCTCTTGTATGAGTTCTTTTCTTTCTTTCCTTATTATGATGGGATCTAATATATTATCTTGGAATTATAGGGGGGCTTCAAATCCCAAGACTATGAATTGGGTGAAGCTCTTGTTAGCTGGGCTAAAGGTGGATTTTTTGTGTCAAGTGGAAATGAGGGCCAATGAAGATAGAATTGCTCGCTTTTGTGTTAAGTTTTCTAAACATTACGACTAGGCAGCTATACCTACCAGAGGTTTTTCTGGAGGTATAATTGTTCTCTGGAATCGTAAAGTTGGTAAGATCACTTTTCTTGCCTTCTCACCTTATGTTTTACATCTTGTTATTTCTAATGGAAATTCTTTTGATTATGTTCTGTCAGTTGTTTATAATTCTAAGTGTGTTAATGTTCAAAAAAAGGTTTGGGTGAATTCATCTAGTATTTCTGGTCTCCACCTTCCTTGGTTAGTAACTGGGGATTTCAATGCTATTTTGTCATCTAGTAAACAGTGAGGCGGGGGCTGGGGGGGGAGGGTAGTTTTAATTATTATACTGTTAAATCTTGGTTTTTCAATGAGTTTGTTTCTTCAAACTGGTTATTGGATTTGGATTTTATGGGTTCTGATTACACTTGGTGTAATGGCCAAAGTGGATTAGCTAGACATTGGGCTAAACTTGATCACTTTCTAGCTCATAGCGACTAGATTTCTCACTTTGATTCACTCAAGTTCGATGTTTTGAGGACTAGTTTATCATCATTTTAATTGAATTTTTAGTTTTGTTTTAATAGTAACTTGCATAGCTACTTCCTTTAAACCAAAAATCTACTTGCCGGGATGGAGTATTTGGTGGAGAGTCCAACGATCTTACCTTTGGCCTCCAAGGAAACAATTTGGGTTGGGAATTGTCCAAGCTTAGCATAGGTGGGTCATTGGATGGTTTAAATATCCTATCCACATCTTCTTCCCTTGCGTGTGTATTCCGCAAGTGCACAGGTTGTCAAAGTAATAAAATACCCGGGTAAGTGAGTAGTCGTATCCACAGGGAATAGTGTTCAGAAACAAGTGTTATCGCTATTTAGCTATGAAGAAAATCGATGGCGAGAGAAATATATATGTATAGATAGAAAAAAAAGTAAAATAATATAATAAGAGCAATAGAGGTAGGAGAGGTAATCGATATAAAGATGGGGTACTTGGACAAAGCTCCCCCCTAGGACTAATGCTTCTAGTGCAAGACTAGTATTATACCCTCTAATTGATATCTAATGAGTCGTGGAAATCCTTAAGCACACGGTCCCAAACCTTAGGTCAACTGTGACTAGTTCCAACATTATGCCCCGGCATTAGGTTTCACTACGACCCTTAACTCTTGTTGGCCTTTCAACTAAGCCCTAGGGGAGTCCATCATCCTAAGCCTCACACTACGTTGAATTGCTTGGGGTTCTAGGGATTCCAAGTGAAAGACCCTGTCCCTATGTATAGTTATAACCCGTTGGTCCAGGTGAAAGAACCCTAGTCTAAGTTAAGCCCCAGCACTAGATTCACTACAACCCTTCACTCTATCAGGGGAGTCCATTTCCTAGCACTTCACTCTACTTCGACCGTAAAGAACTCTTGGAACACGTAGGTAGGAAAAATCACACCGGAGGGGAAAGGGGACGTTTCGCTACCTCATGACTCACCCTCTCAATCCTCTCCAATCTTGAGTAGTCTAACCCTATAGGAGTTGTCACACCTCCGAAGGATAACCTAGATGATTCTCAACCCTAGTGTCATGGCTAAGGGAAAATCAATACAATTAAAATGCAAGATTGGAACTCAATTAAAAGCATCAATAATGAAAGCATAATAAAAGTCATAGAAACAATATCATCCTAGGGTTTACAAGTCCGAATACCCACTAGGGTTTTAGCTCTCCATGGAGCAATACAAAGTCAATGAAGAGTTTAAGAACATATGCATAAAAACCATAAAGAAAACCCTCTCGTAGATCGTATCAATGGTCTTGTGGAGCCGCCTAGTATTCTCCATGAATCCCTTGTCAAGCCTAGCGCACACCTCGCCGAATCGATGCCGACGAAAGCTTCCCCAATAGCTATCTTCCAAAGGATGTTGATGCCGATGCCGTATAATCGCCTCCAAAGACCTCCAAGAATGTCTCCAAACCCTAGCCAAAAGCCCCCCAAAAGATAGGCAAGAGATAGAAGGGGAGGAGGGTGATAAGTGCTTGTGTTATAGTACCGCAAAGCGTTATTATCTTACATTGAGCATATCTTTTATCAGTTTTTATCACTAAATGGTGTGTATTTGTGTACTCTTGTGCATTGAAGGTTTGTGGAGCTAAATTGGAGAAGAAGAATGAAATTAGGTCGTGTTCGCCGATGAAATTAGGTCTTGCAAGCTACTGTTCAATTTCTGCCGAAAATCAGGGTTTCAAAGAATTCACACGGGCGTGTGGAAATTCCACACGGCCGTGTGAATCGATTTTTCAGCCAGACAGAAACTTCACATGGGCGTGTGGAAATTCCACACGGCCGTGTGAAGCCCCCGATAAGTCCGATTTTAAAGCCGTGATTCAACATTATAAAAGGGGATTTTGGAGATCTTTTGGGATATCTTTTACATATCTTTCTCCTCAACTTGGGAAGGGCGGCTAGGGTTTTGGAGAGGATTTCGTGGAGGTTTAGCGCGTGTCATCGGCATCGTCATCGATGTTTCACGGCAGCACGAGACCACGGCCACACCATATACAAGGGGGTTTTCATCAATGTCTTTGATTTGTACTTTCTTTTCTATTTTGATGAACATGTATAGCTCCATGAGGAGCTAAACCCTTTGAGAGTATTCGGACTTGTACACTCTAGGGTTTTTATGTTTCTTTGACATTGTTATAATGCTTTTCCATTATTGATGAATAAAAATTGAGTTTCAATCTTAATTTCATCTTGTTAATGTTTTCCCTTGGACGTGACACTAGTGTTGAGAACAATTTAGGTTACCCTTTTGAGGTGTGACAACTCCTTTAGGGTTAGACTACTTAAGATTGAAGAGGGTTGAGAGGGAAAGTTGTGAGGTAGCGATATACCCCTTTCCCTTCCGACGTGGTTTCTCCCTACCTCTGTTTCCTTGACTTCAGAGAGGTCGAAATAGAGTGAAGTGCTAGGCGGATAAACTCCCCTGGGGATTAGTTACGCAAGGAACAGATTGAAGGGCTGAAGTGAATCCTACTCGCTGGGGCTTAATCTAGACTAGGGTTCTTCCACCTGGACCAAAGGGTTAAAACTACACATAGGAAAAGGTTTTACCACTAGGAATCCCTAGAGCTTAAATCAATCCCATGCAGTGTGAGGTTTAGGTAGATATACTCCCCTGGGTCTTAGTCGTGCGAGCAACAGAGTGAATGGTTGACGTGAATCCTAATACCGGGGCATAGTATTGGGGTTAGTCACGGTTGTCCTTAGGTTTGGGACCGTGAGTTTTAGGATATCCTCGACTCAATTAACATCAATACGGAAGTATAATAGCATAGTCCTGCACTAGAAGCATAGATCCTAGAGGTAGCTTGTCCGGATACCCTATTTCATTCATTGCTAGTCCTCTCTATTCTCTTTTAGTTGCACTCTCTCATCTTCCATCTTGCTATTTAATTTCTTGTCTTTTATTCTGTTTGATTCTATATTCACTCATTGATCCTATTATTGCTTTTCCATACGCCGCATAGCTTTATTAGTGAAATCTCACATTCTAAATCCCTATTCCCTGTGGATTCGACTACCCTCTCACCAAGGTAAATTTTATTACTTCGACAAACCCGTGCACTTGCGGGATACACGCAAGGGGTCGTGTCAAGTTTTTGGCGCCGTTGCCGGTTAATAGGCGTTTTAGATATTTGTTTTTCACTATTTTAGCTATTCACTTCGCATTCTATTTCATATTTTCTTTATCTATCATTGTTCTTATTTTTCTTTTCTTGGTTTTCGATTACAGGTTATGACCCGTGGGAACCCTTCGATTCTTGTTGAAGGAGACCCAGACATTGGACGAAGAACACATCGCAAGGGGAAGCAACCTGTGCAAGAAGCTTCAAATCAAGCCGATATTGAGACAGAAGGGTCAGAAACAATGGTAGAACAGAATGAACAACAACGGACATTGTCCGATTTTGCTAGACTCACAGTCATGGGGACCCAATCGAGCATTGTGAGGCCCCCAATCACGGCAATGAATTTTGAGTTGAAGCCGTCGTTCATACAGATGTTGCAACAGTCCGCACAATTTAATTGGTTCCCCGATGAAGATCCCAACAGTCATATAGAGAATTTCCTCGAAGTGTGTGACATGTTGAAGATTAATGGAGTAACGGACAACGCAATTCATTTGAGAGCCTTCCCATTTTCATTGAAGGGAAAAGCAAGACATTGGCTTCATTCATTACCGAGAGCATCCATCACTACGTAGGAGGAGATGACCGAGGCATTCTTGGCTAGATACTTTCCGCCGAGAAAATCTGCAAGGCTCCGGAATGAAATATCATCCTTCTTGCAAATGGAATTGGAGTCTCTATTCGAGACATGGGATAGGTTCAAGGAGCTCCTTCGCAAGTGCCCGCAACATGGATTTCCTGAGTGGATGATCATTCACACCTTCTACAACAGGTTAAATCCGAGTACCAAGGAACTCATAGATGCGGTGGCCGGAGGAACTCTAGGAAGCAAGACTCATGGTGAAGCCCGGCACCTTGTAGAGGAGATGGCTATGAATAGCTATCAATGGAATTCAAGGGACAGAAAGAAGGTTGCCGGAATTCATGAAGTTGATGCGGTTACATCTTTGGCGGCACAAGCAGAGTCATTAAGTAAGAAGCTCGATGCTTTAGCTTCACCAAGAGTAGCGGCCATCACTACATATAACGGTTGTGGGGGAGGTCACGCTTCGACTGATTGTCCGATTATTATTGGAGGTACTAGTGCGATGGAGCAGGCTGATTTTGTTGGTAATGCTTATAGAGGACAAGGCTAAGGCAACCCGTACAGTGGAACTTACAATCTGGGGTGGAAGAACCACCCAAATTTCTCTTGGATCAATCAAGGGCAGTTACAACAGAAAAACAGTGCACCACCGGGATTTCAAGGTCAACAAGCTCCGAATCTAGAAAGCCGAGTGACCGGGTTAGAAGGGAAAATGACCGACCTCGAGAGAGCCCTCACACGGTTTGTTTCTTCATCGGATGCTAGGTTTCAGTCGGTGGAGGCTACTCTTCACAATCACACCGTCTCCCTACACAATTTGGAAAATCAAGTAGGGCAAATTGCGAAGACATTGGCGGAAAGATCTCAAGGTAGCTTGCCTAGCAATACGGAGACTAATCCAAGGGAGCAATTGAAGGCAATCACCTTGAGGAGTGGTAAAGAGGTCGAGAGAAATCTCCCTCTAGAGAAGACGAAAGAATCACCCGAAGTCGTGGAGGTAGAGGATGAAGCACCAAAGGAAAAAGAGGTGGCACCCCCACCGTACAAGCCAAGGATTCCCTACCCTTCACGATTGAAGAATGACCAAGATAACGAGCAATACAAGAAATTTCTGGGTATCTTCAAACAATTGCACATCAACATCCCGTTCGCGGAGGCATTGGCCCAAATGCCTAAGTATGCGAAGTTTTTGAAGGACCTCTTGACGAATAAGAGGAAATTGGAGGAGAGTGAATCCGTGATCCTTGATGCCAATTGCTCGGCTGTATTGCAAAAGAACATGCCAAGCAAGAGGAAAGATCCCGGGAGTTTCATAATACCATGCAATATTGGCAACTCGGGTGAAGAGATGGCATTGGCTAATTAGGGGGCAAGTATCAACATCATGCCCTACACATTCTTCCAAAAGCTAGGATTGGACGAGCCTAGACCAACTCGGATGACACTTCAACTTGCGGATCGATCGGTAAGGCACCCGAGGGGAATTGTGGAAGATGTGTTGGTGAAGGTAGACAAGTACATCTTCCTATTGGACTTTGTTGTACTTGATGTGGACGAGGATGTCGAGGTGCCGCTGATTCTTGGGAGATCATTCTTGCGCACTTCCAAGGCATTGATAGACATGGACGGTGGGGAGCTCACACTTAGAGTTGGAGATGATAAGCTCACCTATCGCCTCGCCGAAGCCATGAGACATTCCCTTGATTTTGATGATACTCTTTACTATCTTGATGTTACTGATGAGTGTATTGATGAATACATGCAGGAAATGTTAAACCTGGATCCTTATGAAGGGTGGCCAGACCAAGACATGGAGATATAAGAAGAAGAAGTACTTGCACTTGGTCCAGTCAAGACAGACATCAAGATGGAGAAGGAGCGTATGAAGAAGATGCTTCGGAGGATGAAGAGGTTGAAAAGATGCCACAAGAAGAACCCCAACAAGAAAGGGGATGAACATTCACAGAGTAAGGGTGTTACACCCTCTTGTGGTAACAAATTCGACAACTCTCCCTCTACTCTACAAAGATTATGTAATGCATGTTTTCAGATTGTTGGGAAGAGGGCAACTTCAATTCATGAACCTCCGTAAGGTAAGATAAGTACGTCAAGCTAAGTGACTTTAAACAAGCGCTTCGTGGGAGGCAACCCAAGCTTTTACAGTTTTTCTAGGACTTGTTTAGTTTTAGGTTGAATAAACGTCTTAGTTTTGGTGTCTTGAAGTTTTAATGCATGTGCTGCGTTCTTTCTTATGGATTATTTTTTTTGATATTTTCCTGTGCCTTAATGAAATTGACGAAGTTTGAGTTGGTTGAGCATACTTTCCATGGTATGTGGTTGTGTTTTAATGGTTTTCACAGGCTCGAAACAACGTATTTATGTTTGTGAATTTTTGCAAGAGTCTGTAAATTTTTCTAAGTAAACCAGAGAAAACACACGGCCGTGTGGAATTAACACACGGCCGTGTGGTACCAAATAGGGCTCAGCCAGAGAAGACACAGGGGCGTGACCTTGCCCCTGTGAGAAACTTCAGAAGGGGCACACGGCCATGTAGAAATTCCACAGGGCCGTGTGAAATCTCGCAGAACTTAAACTCTTTTCCAGAGAGTCCATAGGGGCGTGTGAGTGCCCCTGTGAGTGCCACTGTGCCAAGGCACACGGCCGTATGGTAATTCCACACGGCCGTGTGAAACTCTGCAGAGACCCCCACTTCTTCCCGAGAATACACAGGGGTGTGTGGCAACCCCTGTGAAAGAGCTTGTGAAGACCCACGGTTGTGTGGATTTGCCACACGGCCGTGTGGAACACTTAGAGTATTCTCGGGTCACTCCAGAACAGCCACAGGGGCGTGTGGCTGCCCCTGTGACTGGTCTTGTTCTTGGCCAGGATGAACATACGGGCGTGTGGAATTAACCCACGCCCGTGTGGGGTATCTTAGGGAGCAAACCGAGTGCACACAGGGCCGTGTACCGGCCCCTGTGAACCCCAATTGTATAGGTACACGGCCGTGTGACATTGCCACACGGCCGTGTGAATCCCCAGAACTTCAAAAGCCGCGCGTTTTCATTTAGGATTCACTCGTACCTATTCATTCTATCACTCTAAACGACTTTCCGACTTTCTTCTCTGATTTCCCGATCTTCTCTGGTTTTTTCAAGGGTTTTATTTGGAGTTTTCCGGCCGATTCAAAGGTTTTCTTCATCCACACCGTCGGTAAGAACTTCAAGCCCTAAATCTTCTTCAATTCTTGATTTAATTCGTTCTTGTTGATTATTTCACTTGTATTAAATGATTAAACTATAGGCGAACATGCTTAGAAGAAATCTAGAACGAATTTGAGTGTAAAATGAAATTTTTTTAGACCCACGGCCGTGAGGCTCTGTCCGCCCGATGATCCACACGGGCGTGTGGAATTAACACACGGCCGTGTGGATTTCTGCAGAATGAGCGTTTGAACTGATCTTTGAAAATTTTCTTTTGCAACTTTGCAGATATGACTTTTAGGTCTAAGAAATCGGCAGGGAAGCGCCCACGGCAGGCTACTCCACCTCCGGAAGAGATGGAGTTTGATATACCAGAGCATAGGGAACGGTTCAAGAAACTCTCGGCACTTCGTTTTGGACAGTCGCGCTACCCTGACTTGAGCACATTGAGAGAGATACAGGGGGCGACCTATAGGTACTGAGGTTGAGGAGCTATTAGCAGTTGGCAGTTTGGGCCGTCTACTGTCTATCAGAGAGCCAGCGATTCGAGCACTCACACTTGAGGTCTTATCGACCTTTGAGTTCGACCGAGGATATGATAGCTTCACACATGGTGAGACGATCCAGATTCGTACCCTTGGTCGACACTTCAGCCTGAGTATCACCCAGTTCTCGATTATGATGGGCCTCTACGATCAGGCATTTACCGAGACAGAGGAGTACGCGCTGCTGCCCACTGATTACCCAAGGACCTTGACACCTCAGGGGATTTACAGGATATTGTGCGGGGATGGGCAGTACGAGCCGGGGGATTCGAAGGCGACATTCCTTTACCGGCCAGCGTACAGGTACATTTATGCCATACTGAGCAGGTCAGTGAGCGGCAGAGGGTATAGTACAGGGGTACTAAGCAGACAGGAGCTGCTATACTTATACTTCATGGTGCAGAGCGAGCCACTCCACCTGGGGCACATTCTAGCCGAGTACATGCGCCACCAGGGCCAGTACCCCAGGGTTGGAGTCATCTTTGCAGGTCCCTACATCACACGCCTCATCGTAGGCTTGGGACTCAGAGCGGGGTGCGCGGGGCCGAGAAGATTGCTACACCAGCTCCGCTCAGTAGAGATACATTGAGACTGATGGGTATGGTCCGCAGATCAGGGCCAAGAGTCTATACTATGATCATACCCGAGTCAGAGCAGGCCGAGGGGTCCCAGGCAGCCTTGGAGCCTCCGGTGTGCATGTTCTCACCCTCTCGAGACCAGGATCGACTAGAGTGCCTCGAGAGTGCAGTGGGTGTGCTACAGTCAGTGCAGGCTGAGATTAGGGCTACATAGGCTGCGCAGCACTTAGAGACCATGGCACGGCTTGACACTATACAGAGACTCCTAGAGCAGGCCGTGTCAGCACCATTCATGGTCCGTCCCCGAGCTTCTACACCTCCACCACCATCTCCTCCAGCAGCAGCAGATCCACTTGCATCTTCAGAGCCTCCAGTAGCACCAGAGGCCACTACTCAGGACACCGACGCGGAGGCGTCGTAGTTTTTATTTTGATTTTCTGTTGCACTTTTATTTTCTATTTCTGTTGGACTTGTAGTACCCAGAAAGGACTCTCCTTCTGGGTTTGCTTTTATTTTCTGTCTATTTTTATTTTGTCTCGAGTTGTATTTCATTTTCATATATTTATATACTCGAGCTTTGTTTTGGTTTTTCTTGAGCTATACTGAACCCTTGCATATGTGTGCACAGATGGTCTTGGATGTAAGGATTTTGAGGAACAGTCATTGGCATGGTCATGGGACCGTGTGTGCTCCACAAACCATTGAGACTCAACTCTCAATGACCTAGCTCCATCAAACGCAACACTTGGAGTTCAGGGGAGTAATGTTTCAATTGCCCACTTCCATACTAATTGTTTTTATTTATTACTTATTATTGTGCTTGCATGCGTACATTGGGGACAATGTATAACTTAAGTGTGGGGGGAGTTCACATTGCACACACCTATACTTGTGCGTTCAATTGCTCATGCTCATGTTGCCTATGGCGGTTCACCTTAGTTGCAACGGTTGTATTCTTCTAGTTTAGGAGAATTTTTAACATTGTGTCCTATCATGCTCTAGTTTTCACTGGAAACTCAAACTCGAAGTTTAAAGGGCTAGTTTAGTATTACTTTAGTAAGTTGTGAAGTTCTATGTAGTTAAAAAAAAAAATTGACATTGTGAACATTAATTTATCTCTTATGAAGTATGTAGCTACTCTCATAAGTCGGATACAAGTTATGTCCTAATGAGAGAAAGAGCTATCTCATAGGAAGCATAAAAGCTACTACTCCGGTAGAAAGAGCTACCTCCTCCAAAGTGTGAAAGCCACCTTTGGCGGCCATCTAGGAAAGGGCTACCTAAGAGGTTGAGTGAAGCTACTACTTCCTTACTTTGTATATATAAATAAGTCCTTGTAACAAGAGTTTAAGGAGTACTCGTGGTCCTCTTGAGTGAATTCGCACACACTTTCATGTTTTCGAGTTGTTATCCTTTTTGATTCGAGTTTTTAGCTAGAGCAATGATAACCTTATGCATTGTTTTGATTTCCCCTTACTTGTAGAATGCTTCTTTTGCATACTTTTGGTGAACCTAAGGCCGAGCACTTTCAATTGTTCTTCCCAAGTACTTTCACGTTTTATTTTTGCTTGAGGACAAGCAAAAGCTTAAGTGTGGGGGGGTTTGATAAGTGCTTGTGTTATAGTACCACGAAGCATTATTATCTTACATTGAGCATATCTTTTATCAGTTTTTATCACTAAATGGTGTGTATTTGTGTACTCTTGTGCATTGAAGGTTTGTGGAGCTAAATTGGAGAAGAAGAACGAAATTAGGTCGTGTTTGCAGATGTTGGGAAGTTTTCGGACCAAGTAAGTAACAAGGCACGAGCTTGACTTGTGAGTGTGTGCCAACCTCCTTTGGAGGGGCACAAAGGCAGTCACATTCACAACAAGTCTAACTCATGTAGCTTAGAAGAACTTCACAAAGAAGGAGACTTGAAGTAATCGACACGACTTATCATTGTTTGTGTGCCCAACCAATGGTCTCAATGAAGAACAATGGATTCGGGAGCATTTCGGCAAGTACTGTAGCAGCACCGTAGCTTGGTACTGTAGAAAACCACTGTAGTAAGCTACTGTTCAATTTCTGCCGAAAATCAGGGTTTCAGAGAATTCACACGGGCGTGTGAAAATTCCACACGGCCGTGTGAATTGATTTTTCAGCCAGACAGAAGCTTCACACGGGCGTGTTGAAATTCCACACGACCGTGTGAAGCCCCTGATAAGTCCGATTTTAAAGCCGCGAATTAACATTATAAAAGGGGATTTTGGTGACCTTTTAGGATATCTTTTACTTATCTTTCTCCTCAACTTGAGGAGGGCGGCTAGGGTTTTGGAGAGGATTTCGTGGAGGTTTAGCGCGTGTCATCGGCATCGTCATCGATGTTCGACGGCCGCACGAGACCACGGCCACACCATATACAAGGGGGTTTTCATCAATGTCTTTGATTTGTACTTTCTTTTCTATTTTGAAGAACATGTATAGCTCCATGAGGAGCTAAACCCCTTGAGGGTATTCGGACTTGTAAACTCTAGGGTTTTTATGTTTCTTTCACATTGTTGTTATGCTTTTCCATTATTGATGAATAAAAATTGAGTTTCAATCTTAATTTCATCTTGTTAATGTTTTCCCTTAGACGTGACACTAGGGTTGAGAACAATTTAGGTTCCCCTTTGGAGGTGTGATAACTCCTTTAGGGTTAGACTACTTAAGATTGAAGAGAGTTGAGAGGGAGAGTTATGAGGTAGCGATATACCCCTTTCCCTTCCGACGTGGTTTCTCCCTACCTCCGTTTCCTTGACTTCATAGCGGTCAAAATATAGTGAAGTGCTAGGCAGATAAACTCCCCTGAGTCTTAGTTACGCAAGTAACAGAGTGAAGGGTTGAAGTGAATCCTACGCGCTAGGGCTTAATCTAGACTATGGTTCTTCCACTTGGACCAAAGGGTTAGAACTACACATAGGAACAGGTTTTACCACTAGAAATCCCTAGAGCTTAAAGCAATCCCACGCAGTGTGAGGTTTAGGTAGATATACTCCTCTGGGGCTTAGTCGTGCGAGCGACAGAGTGAAGGGTTGACGTGAATCCTAATACCGGGGCATAATATTGGGGTTAGTCACGGTTGTCCTTAGGTTTGGGACCATGAGTTTTAGGATATCCTTGACTCAATTAACATCAATAGGGAAGTATAATAGCATAGTCCTGCACTAGAAGCATAGATCCTAGAGGTAGTTTGTCCGGATACTGTATTTCATTCATTGCTAGTCCTCTCAATTCTCTTTTACTTGCACTCTCTCATCTTCCATCTTGCTATTTAATTTCTTGTCTTTCATTCTCTTTGATTCTATATTCACTCATTGATCCTATTATTGCTTTTCCATACGCCGCATAGCTTTATTAGTGAAATCTCACATTCTAAATCCCTATTCCCTGTGGATTCGACTACCCTCTCACCAGGGTAAATTTTATTACTTCGACAAACCCGTGCACTTGCGGGATACACGCAAGGGGTCATGTCAGGGGGATCCTCAAATAGATCTGAAAACAAGTTATTTATATGATGAAATCGGACTGAAATCGGGGTTTCACTGTTTTGCTGATTTTCGATGGACTATAAACAGTAATTTGCTATAGTATTTCGCCGAAATGCTCCTGAATTCATAGTTCTTCATCGAGAATGTTGAATTGGGCACACAATTAACGGTAGATCATGTCGATTACTTCATTTCTCTTCATTGGCGAAGTTCTCTAATGCTACACGAGTTAGACTTTTGTGAATGTGACTGCCCTTGTGCTCCTCTAATGAAGGTTGGCACACACCCACAAGTTTAGACTCATGCCTTGTTCCTTGATTGGTCCGAAAACTCCTCAACAATGGCGAACATAACCTATTCTTGCTTCTTTTTTCTCCAAATTGGCTCCACAACCCTACAATGCACAAAAGCACACAAATTAATGATAAAATCTAAGAAAAGTAATGCTCAATGTAAGATAATAATACTTCGTATTACTATAACACGAGCACTTATCAGATTCCTACTGCAATCAGTATCTCCCTAGGGTCACCTTTGACCATGCTGCTCTTTCCTTAAAAGCCTCTGGTATTCTTTCCCATAAGAATAGGGTCTTCAGATTTGACAATTGTTAGTGTGAGTACCATGGTTGTCATAGCTTTGTGTTTAAAGCTGGACTAGTTCGACATAGTCTTCTCCCATGCATGCCTTTTCCCATTATATCTCTCACACTAGAAATTTGTTGATTAATCGGCGATCCAAAGGTATGCCTTCCTTAGATAGATACATTCAAATCATTGAGGAAATCATTAGTTGTTTAGAATCTTCTAAACCTTCTTTAAATCCCGATTCCTTAGATGGTTGTGCTCTTAAGTCTCTTTACAATAGACATTCTGCTCTTCTTCAGTAGAATTCTATTCGTTGGACGAAAAGAGCTAGGCTTCTTTGGCTAAAAAATGAGGACCTTAATACAAACTTTTTCCATAATATGGCTAGGATCAGGAAACACAAGAACAAAATTTCGTCTATCTTGGATGAGTTGGGTAATGGATTCGCTGATAACATTGATATTTCTAGTTGTTTCTCTAATTTTTACAATAAACTTTGGACCTCTACTTATCCCACTTTTGTCTCTAATTTGGCTAATGCCTTGCCTACTGATAATAACTTTTCCAAACTGCTACCCTCCCAACTTCATGGGGTAAAACTTATATTGTTCTTATTCCTAAGAAGGAGTGTCCCAATAGAGTTGCTGATTACAAGACAATTTCATTATGTAATGTGTGTTACAAAATTGTTTCCAAAATTCTTTCAATTTGTTTAAAAATGTAGCAAAGTGGGTTTCTTTCTAATAGATCCACTTTCGATAATATTATTGCTGTCTAGGAAATTGCCCATTTTTTAGATTTTGATGCCCAAAACTTGTCTAGGATGTTACAAAAAATAGACATTGAAAAAGCCTATGATCTACTTGAATTGAATGCTATTCTTGCTACCCTTAAGATTATGAAATTTCCTGTTATTAGAATATCTTGGATTGGTGCTTTTATCTCTTCGGCCAACTTCTCCTTCATTATCAATGGCCAACCTTCAAGTTGGATAAACAGTTCTAGAGGGGTTCATTAAGGTGATCCCATATCCCCGTATCTTTTTATCTTAGTGTCTCAAAATCTGTCGGCCATGGTTAATCATGTGTTAAGACTCAATATGATCCCGGGGTTTAATATAAAACTTGTTGTTAATTTCAATCACTTAAAGTTTTCCAATGATCTCATTATTTCCACTAGGGCAACCTGTGCTATTGCTAGAAATTGTAAGTTATGCCTAGATATTTATAGAGATTTAACCAGTCAAAAGGTCAACCATAGCAAATCTACTGTTCACTTTCATAATTGGCTAAAAAAAAAACTTAGAGTTGTTATCAATTCCATTCTTGGGATGGATGTGCGCGTCTTCCCTTTCAATTATTTAGGGGCCCCCATTTCTTCCAAAAGATTATTGGTTCAACACTGTTATTACTTAGTTGAAAAGGAGGATAATTTGGCAAACCCTTGGAATCGTTCTAAGATTTCCATAGCTGGTCGAGCTGTTCTTATTAATAGTTTCTTTCTATCTATGCCTTCATATATGTTATCTTGCTACCTGGTGCCTGATTCGATCCTTGATGAGATTTCCAAGGTGGCTAGGAATTTCTTGTAAGGAAATGGTAGCAATCAGTGGCTCTCAAATTTAAGATTTCCCTGATAGCAAAGAATATTTTTGAAGCTTTGAATTCAGAAAACAAAGTGTGGGTTCATATTTTAAAGCTTAAGTATGGTATTTTTGGAATTTGGAACAATCGTTCTACTAAAAAAACCTCCAAGTTTTTTAACATGCATTGCAAGCTTGCAACCGTTGGATTAAGGATTGTAATCCAGATTCCACTAATTTTTTAAAAGATCCTTGGATTTTTGAAATTCCTCTTGCTTTTAAGCCTACATTCATAAACATGGATTTTTCTTTGGATGACTTGGGTGTTTCAGATTTTCTGCACAATAATTGTATTAATCATAACTTCTTGATGGAATTTCTGGGACCTCATTTGGATTAGGAGAGATTAAGATCTATGGTGTTTGATAATTCCACTCCTAACTAATGGTCTGGCTTCCTATTGTTGTTTCAAATAAAATCTCCAAGGCCGTCAACAATCATGTTAATCAGAATTGTTTGGATGATGATGAGATTTAGGAAGGATGGCATAATTTGTGGAGGATTGCTATAGCTCCTAGAGTGAAAGTGTTTATTTGGAGGATTAGCATGCTTCCCACAAGTGTACAGGATCGCCAAGTAATACCTTTTGTAAAGACACAAGGATCGTATTCCTCGGAGCTAAGGATATACTATTACTCCTTCATCGCCTACTATATAACCTAACATCTTCAACAAGAAAGTTTACTCTACTAAATGCAAGAATAATAAATACGATACGGCTACATGAATTTAAAGAACAAAGCAAGAGATTGCATGAGCTACAGTAAAATACAAAAGCCTATGGATGTGGATCCCCTTGAGGGGTCATCATGATACAAGGATGAATAACAAAAGATAGCATGGATGATTTAGACCAAAGGATCTCTAGATTAGATTAATAACAATTTCTTAGTGATTGAACCCTAATCCCATACGAATGTTGATTGGAATTTTTTCCTACCAACACCCATACTATTGCATTATGTACAAGGAGATCCAATGATAAGGGTACACTTAACCTAAGTTTACCCTTATAGATCAAAGGTCTACCAGCATCCAATTTCTCAGCATATCGATACAAGCAACCCCTTTTAGTTCATTAAAGATCTAATACACGTGAGTAGGTCACATCAATGTGTATAACTCAAGAAAGAACTAGGGATCTCTCCATTGAGTAGTTCTATGCATGAAGTACAATGAACTAAATCATTAATCAACCCAAGCTTTGCAATTAAGTGAAAGTCATCCAAAATACATGATGAAACCCCTCAAGGTTCACCAACATCCGGTGGCCTTGGGGGTCTAGTGTGCCATCATACAACTATGAGCAACAAAGTAAAGAAAAGCATAAATAGAGTTCATAGGTGGCACTCCCTAGTTGAAACGATGAGGAAGAAGGTGGAGATCTAGCCAAATGATGCTTCCCAGTCCAAGGAGTGCCTAATGACACTTCCCCTATCCGAAGGATGCCTCTCGGTCCTAGAACCTTCCTTCTTTTTGACACACCCCTTGTGTGTGTGTGTACCGCAAGTGCATGGGTTCTCAAAGTAATAAATTATCCTGGTGAGTGAGTAGTCGTATCCCCAGGGAATTGTGTTCAGAAACAAGTGTTATCACTATTTAGATATGAAGGAAATCGATGGTGAGAGAAATCAATATGTATAAATATAAAAGAAAGTAAAAGAGTGCAAGAAGAGCAATAAAGGTAAGAGAGTAATCGATATGAAGATGGGGCACTCGGACAATGCTCACCCTAGGCCTATTGTTTCAAGTGCAAAGACTAATATTATATTCCCTTATTGATGTTTAATGAGTTATGGAAATCCAAATACACACGGTCCCAAACCTAAGGTCAATCGTGACTAGATTGACAGGGGCCCGAAAGTGCACGGGTTATCGTAGTAATAATACCCCGGTGAGTAGGTAGTCGAATCCACAGAGAGGTGATTCAAGACAAGAGAAATTGCTAGTTAGCTAGTGCGAGAATGATGGTGATGAGAGAAAATAAAGTGTGTGCAAGAAAAGAAAGAGAAATATGAAAGAAGGAAGAGTGCAAGCAAAGAGTAAGGAGGAAACAGTCAAAGCAATGATGGGGTACCCGGACAAAGCTCCCCCTATGACTAATGCTTCAAGTGCAAGACTAGTATTATACCTTCTAATTGATCTCTAATGAGTCGTAGAAATCTTTAAGCACATGATCCCAGACCTAGGGTCAACCATGATTAGCTCCAACACTATGCCCCGGCACTAAGATTCACTACAACCCTTCACTTTGTTGATCGCTCAACTAAGCCCGAGGGGAGTCCATCTCCTAAGCCTCACACTATGTGGAACTGCTTGGGGTTCTATGGATTCCAAGTGATAGACCTTGTCCCTAAGTATAGTTCTAACCTTTTGGTCCAGGCGAAAGAACCCTAGACTCAGTTAAGCCCCAGCACTAGGATTCACTACAACCCTTCACTCTATTGCTTGCGCAACTAAGCCCCAGGGGAGTTCATCTCCTAGCACTTTGCTCTACTTCGATCGCAAAAAATTCTTGGAACACGGAGGTAGGGAAAATCACACCGAAGGGTAAAGGGGACTCACCCTCTCGACCCTCTCCAATCTCGAGTAATTTAATCTTATAGAAGTTGTCACACCTTCAAAGGATAACCTAGAAGATTCTCAAGTCTAGTGTCATGGCTAAAGGAAAATCAATATAATTATCATGCAAGATTGGAACACAATTAAAAGCATCAATTAAGAAAGCATAATAAAAAAATAGAAACAATGTCATCCTAGGGTTTACAAGTCCGAATACCCACTAGAAGTTTAGCTCTCCATGGAGCTATACAAAATCATCAAAGTGTATGTAATAACAAGCATAGCAAACATAGATAAAACCTTCTTGAGATGCGTGGTGATGGTCTTGTGAAGCGACTTCGTCTTCTCCATCAAGCCCCTTGTCAAGCCTAGGGCACACTTCGCCGAATCGATGCCGGTGAAAGCTCTCCTAATAGCTATCTTCCAAAGGACGTCTATATCGATGCCTTCGAATGCTCCAAAAGCCCTCTAAAATCCTCTCCAAACCCTAGCCACGAGCTCTCCAGGAGTTGGGCGAAAAATACTTCGAAAAGTCCCTGAATGAATTCGAGTCACGACAATTTAAAGGCTAAAATTGGGCATTCACATGGCCGTGTGGATTTTCTGGAAATCAGTTTTTGGTGCGCAATAAACAGTAAAATGCGACAGTAATTTTGTTACAGTGTTTCACTACAATAAACTACTACAGTACTCTCGCCCAAGTTGTTCCTGACTTCATGTTGTTCATTGAGGCCGTTAAATTGGGCACACAAACAACGGTAGATCATGTCGTTTCTTCTTTCTCCTTATTAACGAAGTTCTTCAATGTTACATGGGCTAGACCCTATGAGTGTGACTGCCTTTGTACCCTCCAAATCATAAAACAATTCGAGCACATTGGAGGTTGGCACATACCCACAAATCTAGAACCTGTGCCTTAATCTTTGCTTGGTCCAAGAAACACCTCAACAAACGCGGACATGACCTAATTTTGCTCCTTTTTCTCTAACTCTTCTCTACAACCCTACATGCCCAAAAGAACACAAATGCACACTAATCAATGATAAAATCTAAGTAATGCTCAATGTAAGAAAATAATACTTCGTATTACTTATACACGAGCATTTATCATAGATCCAACATTATGCCCCGGCACTAGGATTCACTACAACCCTTCACTCTGTTGATCGCTCAACTAAGTCCCAAGGGAGTCCATCTCCTATAGCCTCACACTATGTGGAACTGCTTGGGGTTCTAGGGATTCCAAGTGATAGACCCTGTCCCTAAGTATAGTTCTATCTCTTTGGTCCAAGCGAAAAAACCCTACTCTCAATTAAGCCCCAGCACCAAGATTCACTACAACCCTTCACGCTGTCGCTCGCGCAACCAAGCCCCAGGAAAGTTCATCTCTTAGCTCTTCGCTCTGTTTTGACCGCAAAGAACTCTTGGAACGTAGAGGTAGGGAAAATCACGCCGAAAGGGAAAAGGGATGTTTTCCTACCTCTCAACTCATCCTCTCGACCCTCTCCAATCTCTTGTAGTCTAATCCTATAGAAGTTGTCCCACCTTCCAAGGATAACCTAGATGACTCTCAACCATACTGTCACGGTTAAGGAAAAATCAATGCAATTATCATTCAAGATTGGAACTCAATTAAAAGAATCAATTAAGAAAGTATAATAAAAGTCATAGAAACAATATCGTCCTAGGGTTTACAACTCCGAATACCCACTAAGGGTTTAGCTCTCCATGGAGCAATACAAAATTAATAAAGAGTTTGAGAACATATGCATAAAAACCATAAAGAAAAACTCCTTGTGGTCCGTATCGATGATCTTGTGGAGGCGCCTTAGCTTCTTCAAACAATCCCTTGTCAAGCCTAGGGCACACCTCGTCGAATTGATGCCGATGAAAGCTCCCCCAATAGCTATCTTTCAACGGATGTCGATGTTGATGCCGTAGAAATGCCCCAAAAGCCTTGCAAAAACCTCTCTAAACCTTAGCCGCAAGCCCCCCAAAAGATAGGCAAGAGATAGTATGGGGGGTCCCCAAATAAATCTAAAAACGGGGTATTTATAGGCTGAAATCGGACATCCACATGCCCCTGTGGGTTTTCCACACGGGCGTGTGGATTCTCTATTTTTCTGATTTTCGGCATGCTGTAAACAGTAACTTACTACAGTGATTTCACTATAGTAATTGCTACAATCTTGCACCAAAAATGCTCCCGAATTCATTTCTTCATCGAGGCCAACGAATTGGGCACACAATCGTATGGTAGATCACGTCGCATCTTCAATTGAACCACATTGACGAAGCTCTTAATAATGTTGCACAAGCCGGAACATGTGAGTGTGACTGCCTTTGTGCCCCTCCAATTCACATATTCTCTTGAACTCAGTTGGAGGTTGCCACACACTCACATGTCATTGAACACAACTTGTGCCTTGTTCCTTGCTCGGTCCAAGAACTCCCTCAACAATTGCGGCCATGGCCTATTCTTGCTTCATTTTCTTCTACATCTTCTTCACAACCCTGAATGCACAAAAACACAAATATACACATATAAGCGATAAAATCTAAATAAAGCGATGCTCAATGTAAAAAAAGTATACTTCGTATAGCTTATACACGAGCACTTATCACCTTCAATAATGAAGCGCTCTTTTTAATGATCTAACCCTTGCCTCCTTCTCTAGCCCAAGATGTCGTCTCCAAAAGATGTTCGTTCTTCCTCTTCTCCTCTCCAAGTACTGGCTAAAGAACCCCCTTTCTAACCCTAAAGATGTATTTTTATACCCCCAGGGTATACGGGCCATAAGGGTTCCTTATAGGACGTGAATTAGGCTCAAAACTTTGATGAGCCATGGCTTAAGATGGTCCATACAGCCTCCATATATCCCATATGGAGGTCGCATGAATTAGGCCAAACTCTTTGTTCCGAAAATCGTCCAGGTGCTATAGTAGCTACTACAGTGAAATTGCAACATTGAATACGCTATATGCCCTACAAAGCAAATAATACTCTATTAAACCTAAAACGGGCATCAATCCTCAACAAAATACATGCTAAGTGTATAAGATATATATAATAAAATATATACATTTAGACACTTATCAAGGATGCTACATGGTCATATTCCAACTTATGAATTTTATGTAGCTCAATTTTGGCCCTCAGCTTCCTTGCCAATTGTGTAGAATTGGAAGGGAATTAATGCAACATCTTTTTTGGCAATGCAGGACAAGCTGTCAATTTTCTTTTGATTGAGTACATGACTGGAATGTATCTTCAAAGCATCAAGGACTTTTATGAAGGAACATGGCTCAAGTATAATCAAGATGTTGGTGGGGCAAATAGTTACATGGAGGCTTTCCTTGCCACCACGGCTTCGGTAATTTGGAAAAAAAAATGTGATCAAATCTTTAGATAAAGGAGTTTTAATACTTAGCAAACTGCTGCATATGTTGTGAAAGTAGTCACCGAGTATGCCATGAATTAAAGAGCCAATGTCAGGGAAGTTTTTTCTAGCTCTAGATTTCTTTGGTCCACTACTTTGTTTTGTGATGCATCTTGGAGTAACTCTGTTGGGCCTTGTGGCCTTGGTTTTGTAGTTACAAGTTATAACAACACTATTATGTTAGCGGGCTCTCTGACTTTAAATCTGAATACCAGTTTTCGAGTGGAGTTGGTATCCCTTGAGCATGGTTTAAATGCCTGTAATGATATGAATGTGAAGCTAGAACGTGTGGTTTTTTATTGTCTTGGAATTGTGGAGATGGTGAACCAAGGTGACAGCTGCACTATCTAAAGATTTTAGGAGGAACTTCACAGAATTCAACATTTACTGGACAACAACAACAATTTGACTATGGAGTACATCCCAAGAAATCTCAATGGAATTGCTAATGTCCTTGCTAATCAAGCTCGCCTTAACCAAGGTGTTACCTTGTTCCATCAAGGACATGATCTTCCGCAGTGGTTACAGAGAGCTGCCACTAATTATGGGCTTAGCTTCTAAGCTGTATCTTGTGTGTTTGGTTTTTCTAATTTTTTAGCTATCTAGCTCTCTTTCTCAAAAAAAAAAAAAAAAAAAAACTTCCACTTTACAACACTCTGACAGAGAGGACAAAATTAGTAAGTATAATGATAAGTGCTCGTGTTATACTAATATAAAGTATTATTATCTTACATTGAGCATTACTTTTCTCAGATTTTATCATTAATTTGTGTGCATTTGTGTACTTTTGTGCATTGTAGGGTTGTGGAGCCAATTTGGAGAAAAAAGAAGCAGGAATAGGTTATGTTCTCTATTGTTGAGGAGTTCTCGCACCAAGCAAGGAACAAGGCACGAGTCTAGACTTGTGGGTGTGTGCGAACCTCCATTGGAGGGGCACAAGGGCAGTCACATTCACAAAAGTCTAACTCGTGAAGCATTGGAGAACTTTGTCAATGAAGAGAAATGAAGTAATTGACATAATCTAACGTTGATTGTGTGCCAAATTCAACAGCCTCGATGAAGAATGATGAATTCGGGAGCATTTCGGCGAAATATTGTAGTAGTTACTGCAGGGAAAACACTGTAGTAAGTTACTGTTCATATGCTGCCGGAAATCAGCAAAACAGAATTTCCACACGGGCGTGTGGAAATTCTGCAGGCCCGTGTGGAAAATCCACAGGGGCATGTGGAACTCCGATTTCAGCCCGATTTCAGCCTATAAATAGCCCGTTTTCAGATCTATTTGGGGACCCCCCCTTCTATCTCTTGCCTATCTTTTGGGGGGCTTTCGGCTAGGGTTTGGAGAGGTTCTTGGAGGTCTTTGGAGGCGATTATATGGCATCGGCATCGACATCCTTTGGAAGAAAGCTATTGGGGGAGCTTTCGTCGGCATCGATTCGGCGAGTTGTGCCCTAGGCTTGACAAGCGATTCGTTGAGGAAGACGTGCGGCTCCACAAGGCCATCAATACGATCTACAAGGGGGTTTTCTTTATGGTTTTCATGCATATGTTCTTAAACTCTTTATTGACTTTGTATTGCTCTATGGAGAGCTAAACCCTAGTGGTTATTCGGACTTGTAAACCCTAGGATGTTTGTGTATCTATGACTTTTATTATGCTTTATTAATTTGATGTTTTCTTATTGAGTTCCAATCTTGCATGCCGATTGTATGAGATTTTCCCTTAGCCGTGACACTAGGGTTGAGAATCTATTAGGTTATCCTTTGAGGGTGCGACAATCTCTATAGGATTAGACTACACAAGGTTGGAGAGGGTTGAGAGGGTGACTCGAGAGGTAGCAGAACGTCCCTTTTCCCCTCGGGTGTGAATTTCCCTACCTCCGTATCCCAAGAGTTAATCGCGATCGAAGTAGAGTGAAGTACTTGGAGATAAACTTAGATTAGGGTTTTTCCACCTGGACCAAAGGGTTAGAACTATAATTAGGGATAGGGTCTTTCACTTGGAATCCCTAGAACTCTATGCAATTTCACACGGTGCTAGGCATTAGTATGATGTACTCTCTTGTGGCTTAGGTGACAGGTCATCGAGAGTCAAGGGTCGTAGAGAAGTCTAGAGCCGGGTATAGTGTGGGATTAGTCACGGTTGACCATAGGTTTTGGACCGTGTGCTTAAGGATTTCCACGACTCATAAGACATCAATTAGATGGTATAATACTAGTCTTGTACTAGAAGCATTAGTCCTAGGGGAAGCTTTGTCTAGGTACCCCATCTTTTTATCGATTACCTCTCCTACCTTTATTGCCCTTTTTGCACTCTTTTTCTTTCTTATATATATATATACACATATCGATTTCTCTTACCATCAATTCCATTTATAGCTAAAATAGTGATAATGCTTGTTTCTGAACACTATTCCCTGTGGATACGACTACCCACTCACCAGGGTATTTTATTACTTCGACAACCCGTGCACTTGCGGGGTACACACGCAAGGGGTGTGTTATATAACAAAACCAAACCATCCACATTGACTCTCTTGCATAATTAAGAGGCCAAAATTTACAAAGATATTTGAAAAAATCAAGCCTCATGTTGGTAGGAATAAACCTAACACTTCCATTGTATCTACAATGGGAAGCAAAATTCTAGATAAAACCATAGAAGTTGCAATTAAATCAAGATTAAAGGTTGAATGTTAGAAGATCAGGTAAAAGCTTGCAACTAAATAAACCAACAAATTATATCATTAAGAGACTTGTTAAAATGAATGTAACATTAGGTCTTGTAACTAGCATTTACAAGCTGATCACCGATATGTGTATTATTCGTAATAGCAATTATATTTTACCTAATCATTTGAGAGGAGCATTCTTTTGATTGTGCCAGTAATTCTAAAAGACTAAACTAAATGATTAGTTGTCTCAAGGTAAGTTTCTTACTACCTTATTGATCAAGGGTTTTTAATTGATGGACAAAGATATTATTATGAGATACAAGATTGTTAAGATAAACAAAGAAATACTTACAAATTTGAAAATCAATCAGTAAATAAGATATTATGTATAATAATTATAGTATATTATAACCGAAATAAAATATCTGATTTTGATTTATTAAACTTGATTAATGATCCTAAAATAAATATTGTAACAATTAAAATGCTTATATCACATCTCCTTGAGCTAGTAAGTACCAAAATCAAATTAGCAACATAAAGAAAATGGTTCAGGGGAAAATATATAATTAATGAGGATAGTTCTAACTGAATCAAAATACAAGGCATCATTTATAATGTTGGAAAACTGTCGAAAATAATGATTTGAAAAAAAAAAATTAAGGAGATGAAAAGATAGAATAGTTAATAGCTTTTGAAGATATGGTCAATCACTTAGTTTGGTGGTTACACTCATATAATTAAGAGACACATTAGAAGCTTTTATCTAAGATGCCCATATATTGAAGAATTTCATTTTAATAACACTATAAAAATCTTATCTCGCCTCAAAATTTCATAAGTTTTTTATTATCAATTTTAGGTAATAGTATAGGCTAGCTGTGGGGGTTATCTTGAAGGGAATGAGATAATTATTGATCAATTAAAACATTATCAAATATTATTTTTTTGACATAAAAGGGCACATTAATCATTGAGAACAAGAGAAAACAGAAAATTTAAGTCTACTCATAAGCAAATTTGAAATAATTGCATCACTATCCTATAAAAAGAGGCAGGCTTGTAAGATTTATGGATTTTAATGATGATAGCTTTGATTATTAGTGGTATTTGATGTGTAGTAATTGTTATCAACTCTTGTTTCTCCTTATCCATGGGAATTCTCTTTTCTACAAGTGTTTGTTCCTCAAATTGCAAGACTTTAGTCTTATGAAGTTTACCCCACATCATTTGATTAGAATTAACTAAGGTCTCAAGAGCTTCTTTAAGGATAGGATTATGAAGTGCCTCTATCAAATTCTGAGTATACGCTTCGTACCATCCACTTCCTTGCATGCCCCAAGTTTCAACCAAAATTGGCGCTTCTTCCTTCAAGGAAGTTAATCCCATTCAATCATGAAATGTGTTACTCCCAATTGCTTCAACATTATCATTAGAACACTGTACATATTGATTCTCAACTGAAGCAATTGATTCCGAAATAGGTGCCTCTTGTGTCAAAACTTCCTCTTGTCTAAAAAATTTCCCACTGTAAATGGTAGAATTTAACTCAGATGGAATTAAGGAATCTGGAGTTGTGAGTGGAGGTGCTTCATAGAATGTAGGAGTTTCAATAAATCTCAAATACCAATCTGGGTCTTCTTGGTTCGTTGGAGGTATCCCATCACCCAAACTCATGGTGTTTTCCCATGTGCGGGTGTTTCATAAAATGTGAGCATTTTAATAAATTTTAAAAACCAATATAGATCCTTCTGCATATTAGGCCATATTTCTTCAAGCTCCTGCATCCTTGTAACATTGTTTCTCATGTAGCTTGTCGGCAGATCTGCCAACTTTGATCTTCTTGGGAATGGTTAGGATGATAACCATAGGGATTGGTATAGTTATCAATACTTGCTCATTTTCAAATATCTAGCCAGTTCATAGATTAGGGTTGAATTAATTAATCTACTAAAGAATATAAGAAGAAAGAAGAAAGAAGAGACAAGGTTTGGGTTGAAGAGATAGCAGTGGAAAGGATAGTACTATGGATTTATCCCCTTAACAAATACACTAACTAGGCAATGATTCAAGAGTTTTGCTTGGACCGTGGTGAACACAACGAAGGTTTTGGTAACGTACGCCCTTGCCTAAGGCTCAGAGTGGGCTCAACCATTTTCCTTGGTGTGTGCCCTAGCTAGACGAGTAGAGATCACCCTTGAGACAGCAAATCAACCTAAGGTTAAAAAGTAACTTAAAATACATGGCAACCAACAAGGAAAATAACAATGAAAATTCATGCATATGCTGCTAATCGGTAAGTCCCTCATTAAGCTAGCAACATACAAGCATCATAGCAAGAAACACATAGAATAATAAGCGATATGAACAACAGGAAGACCACAAGGAAACTCGAGAATCAGTATCACTAAAATCAAAGCATTATAAGTCAAGGTTCATAATCCGGGGCACCAAAAGATGATTAGCCCCTCATTGTCTTACAAAAGATCATAGGAAAGCATTAAGAGAAATAGAAAGTATCCATTAAACTCCCTTCTTGCTTCATAATCACGTCGGAGAAGGCTTGGCAATAGTTATCACTAACGATCCTCTTTTTCCAAGCTTGTCTCCTCTCTAGATCTGACCTAGAACAATGTTGACTACTGCCCTAACCAGCGCCTCCAAAAAGAGAGAAGAAGATTCACTCAAAATCTAACTTTAGGGCTTAAATTACCCTTTCCCGATGTAAGAACGCCTGATGTGCTTCCCGCAAGTGTACGTGATCGCCAAGTAATACCATGTTTAAAGACATGAGGATCGTATTTCTTGGGGCTAAGGATCTACTATTACTCCTTCATCACCTACTATCTAACCCACATCTTAAGCAAGATAGTATATTCTACTAGATGCAAGAAAAATAAATATGACGCGGCTATATGAATGTAAAGAACAAGCAAGAGATTATAAGAGCTATAGTAAAATGCTAAGGCCTATGGATGTGGATCCCCTTAAGGGGTCATCATGATACATGGATGAATAACAAAAGATAGCATGGGTGATTTAGACCGAAGGATCTCTAGATTAGATCAACCCCAATTTCTTGGTGATTAAATTCTAATCCCATATGAATGTTGATTGGAATTTCTTCCTAACCAACACCCTTATGATTGCATTAAGTATGAGGAGATCCCAAGATAAGGATACACTAAACCCTAGTTTATCCTTATAGATCGGAGGGCTACTGACATCCAATTTCTTAGCATATTGATACAAGCAACCCCTTTTAGTTCATTAATGATCTAATACACGTGAATAGGTCACATCTACATGTATAACTCAAGAAAGAACTACGGATCTCTCCACTGAGTAGTTCTTGTCATGAAATACAATGAACTAAATCATAAATCAACCAAAGTATTGCAATTAACTAAAAGTCATCCAAAATACATGATGAACCACCCAAGGTTCACCAACATCTGGTAGCTTAGGGGGTCTAGTGTGCCATCATATAACTATGAGCAACAAAGTAAAGAAAAGCATAAATAGAGTTCATAGATGACACTCCCTAGTTGAAATGTTGAAGAAGAAGGTGGAGATCCGGCCAAACTATGCTTTCCCCATCCAAGGAGTGCCGAATGACACTTTCCCTAGCCGAAGGACGCTTCCTGGTCCTCCAACCTTCCTCTCTTTGATGATGAAGCTCCCCCTTTGATGATCTAGCTGATAAGTTCTTGAGTATACATATTTTACCTACTTGTTTTACATACATTGAGCATCATTTTACCATTGATTATGTCTCATAAAATGTATTTTGGTGCTCTTTTATGCAATTAGGTTGTGGAAGTGTTAAAGGAGGAAAAGGAAGCAAAGATGGGTTATAAAGACGTATTGTTGGGAGCTTTTGTACAACACAAGTGTCAAGGCACAAGAGGGGATCATGCACATGAGGGTGTGTGCCAACTTCCTGAAGAATTCAAGATAATTTGTGTGATGGAAGGGCACAAGGGCAGTCACACCTTCATATCCCAACTTGTGTGAAGATAGTTAAAGCTCTCAAATGATGATTCGAAGGAGGAGAAGTCTTATAACTCACCACATGGACGTGTGCCCGACCATGTGGCCTCAAGATGAGAGAGTTTGGATCATGGTTATGAAGAGTACTGTAGCAAAACACCGTTCATTTCACTGTAGCAGTACTGTAACGGAATTACTGTTCATGCGTCCGCGTCAAAATCCCACGCGATCGCGTGGGATCTCACGCGGTCGCGTGAAGACACGTGACTGGCGCGATTCAGGCTTATAAATAGCCCTTTTTGCCGATTCTTTTGGTATCTTTTGTGTGGCTTTTGAGAGGCGAAGCGGCTAGGGTTTGAGAAGGAGGTCTTTGCCGAATTGGAGGGTCGTTCTTCACCAACTTTGATAGTTCTTTCCTCCGTCATAGCATCGAGGGAGTCATTGGCGACCTAGCTTCAGAGAAGGATCCTTCAAGACGTTGAGCGACCCATCAAGGCCAATTATCACGAATTCAAGGGGGTTTATTTCCATGGTTTACATTGCTTTTCATTGTGTTATGTTTTGCTTTGTAATAAGCCCCATGGAGGGCTAAACCCTAGTAGATACTTGGGCATGTGAACCCTAGGTTTCGATTCATGTATTGACTTTCTTTATGCTGAGAGGGTGAGTCATGAGATAGTGGAGTGTCCCCTTTTCCTTCCGATTAAGTGTTTCCTATCTCCGTATTCCCTAAGATCTATGCAACCATATTTGGTGTGAGGTGTGAGATTGAGAGATTTCTCCGCCGGGACCTTGTAGGGGGTTAGGGATCTTCCGCCTAGAAGTAGGGTTAGATCTAATTTTAGGAATCGGTTTTACTTTTAGGTATCTCTAAACCTTATTGCGGTCATATGGGGTGTGAGGTGTTGAGATTGAGCGATTTCTCCTCCGGGACCTTGTAGGGGACTAGTATCGGTGGCCTGGAAGCAGGGACTGATTATTCTTGGATTACCTCGACTCATAGAACTCGGTTTAGAAGCATTTAGTTAGTCTTGCACTTCATGATAGAACCTAGGGGGAGCATTCCCCGGGTATCTCATCTTCATTGATTGAGATCTCCCTTTATTTACCCTTCGCCTATTCATCTCTGGTATTAATTTCTATGCACACTAGATCACCACAAAATCACATTGGTCATTAGGCTAGATTGCAGAGAAGAAGTTAGTACTAGTAGCCCTGTTCCCTGTGGATTCGACTACCCTACTCACCAGGGTAATTATTACTTCGACAACCCGTGCACTTGCGGTACACACACGCAAGGGGTGTGTCACTAGCCCTTGCCTCCTTTAGCCCAAGAATGTTGTATCCAAATGATATCTTTGTTCTTCCTCTTCTCCTCTCCAAGTACTGGCCAAAGAACCCCCTTTATTGCCCTAAAGATGTGTTTTTATACCCCCGGGGTATATCGGCCGTATGGGAGGCCGTATAGGGCGCGAATTGGGGTCAAAACTTTGATGAATCGTGGCTTAACAGGGTCCATACGACCTTCATATAGCACGTATGAAGGCTGCATGAACTAGGCCAAACTCTCTGTCTCGAAAATCCTCCATGTGCTACAGTAGTTGATACAGTGAAATTGTTACAGTAAATTTCTACTGTGAAATTGTGACAGTGAAAATCCTCCATGGCTTCTCCATGCCCTACAAAGCAAATAATACTTGATTAAGCCTAAAAAGGACATCAATCCTCAACAAAATACATGCTTAGCGTATAAAATATGTATAATAAAATATATATATATATATTTGAACACTTATCAAATATCCCCACACCTAAGCGTTTTCTTGTCCCCAAGGAAACAAATTATGAAAGACAGAGATTGATAAGTGGCTAAATGTACTATCTCTGACTTAGATAGATATAAGAGCCTACAAGCAATGGACAATGATACATAGATGTTGAGTTACGATCAATAAGGACAACAGAAATATCCTATCCCACCTCTTATATGTCTATGCCGTGTATGTGAATCTTCTATCTCATTTGGCAGGATCTGGTCTAGCCTAATGACTTCAATCAGTACAGCTCTAGATGCCAATCACTCCACAAACAAAGAATACTGAGTCTTAAACTACTAAGTGCTACTTCAATGAACAGGTAAGATCTTTCTAACTCTTAAACTTGAAACTAAATCCCTTTTCTTCTTAAAACATCAAGTAGGCAATCAAAAGATCACTGGGGATTATATATATATTTGTTTAATTTTTTTTCGAGTTTGACTAATGTAGACTGCACAAAAATCTTTTTGGAGGGTGCACATGCTTTGCCTTGTGATGATCATGCTTAAAGTTTCTTGATGTTGGGGGTTGGCATTGTGATCCTTGGACATTTTGAGGCAAGTTTCTTGATGTTTGGCCTTCCTAAATATAGATAAACCCAATCAAGCTTAAAGGAATCCAAAAAAAACTCAAAATGTGTTGTAAAATATGAAGAAAAATTGGGTAAAATGATGGAAAGTAACCATACGGTCGTATGGGGGCCATATGGGTACTGTTCGCTTCGATAGAAACTACCCAAAAACATGAAAATCAAAATATTTTTACAAAAAATCAATGAAAACCTCAACCACATCACTCACAACACCAAAGTCAAGCAAAATGCTTGAAAACATCCCCACAAAAGCTGCAAGATCACAAGGAAAATGAGAAAGATAAAGTTAGAGCATCAAAGATCTTACCGACGAAACCTTGAGGATACTTGAGTTAAACCCCTGGCAAACCACTAGATCTAAGTCCCAATGAGGTGAGGAGAAGTTTTAGAAGAAAAAATGAAGGCATTTGGTTGATAATTGAGTGAGAAAAATGAGGGAAAATCGGCTAGAAGAAGAAGAAGAAGAAATAAAGAGAGAGAGAAAAAAATGGGAGAATAGGGGCTCTTAAGCCCCCTACCCGCCTCATGCAGCCTCCATCCGGTTGCATGGAGGGCACATGAGGTAGTGAAACCTCTCGGGATCAGGGCATGCGACCTCCATGCAGGAGGCATGGAGGCCTTATGTCCTAGGCTTTCTTTTCTGTTTTGACTCCCCTCCTTTCCAAACACTTGAGAGAAGTTATGCATTGGTTTGGGACTTCTTCAAGCATGAATGAGATGATTAAACCTTCGATCTAATGCATGAAATACACTAAAAGCATGTGATTCTCAAAATGGTTATCGATTAAAACACAAGAAAGATGACGAGACAAATTGCATAAAGCGCATGAACATGGACTTATTCACATATAATACGAGTAAAGAAAATAACAATGAGAATAGTAAAATGAACACCTAGAATACAAAAAATGAAAAAAAAAACACCCCCGAATGCTTGGGTTAGCTCCCAAGAAGCGCTTGTTTAATGTCACGAACTTGATGTACTTTTTTGCTTATCTTATGGGGGTTCGAAGAGCTTGATGCTACCCCGGTCATCTTTTGAGACTTGTTTCCTCCTGGTCCTATTTACTATTGCCAAAAAGATGGTTCCAACGGGTTTTCCTACAGATCAATCCCAGCAAATTTAGTGACAATAATGAATGAACTTCATAATTTTCATGAGTAAAGAAGGGTGAGAATTGTACCTTACCTCTTTGAGGTGTTGGACAATGAGAGTTGATACCTTTCTTTCTCTTTCCACAGACTTCCCTCCAAATTTTCTTCAACATTGAATCTTTTTTCTCTTTTCTTTGGCATTAGTGAATATCATCTTCTCCTATGGTTGCTTTGAATTATGACTTGAAATAGGAGGGTGGGGTTCTTCTTGTTCTTTTTCCCTTGCTCCTCCAAGTACTCATTTAAGGGGTTTAATGATAGCACCTCCTACACACATTCAGAAATCAAGATATTGGTTTCATCAATGAAATAAAGAGTGTCATCATGGTCTAGTGAGTCTTTCATGGCCTCCGATAGCATGTACACTACTTCTCGCTCCTTTTATGTCTATTAGGGCACCTGAGGTATTGAGGAATGGCTGACCAAGAATTTACATTGTCTCCACATCTTCTTCAATGTCCATGATGACAAAATCTATAGGAAAAACAAATTTGTGCACCTAGACAATCACCTCCTCCACAATCCCACGAGGCTTTCTTGTTGATTGATCTGCTAGTTATAAAGTCATCCTTGTGGCTTTAAGCTTATCTAGGCCAAGCTTTAAATACATGGTGTAGGGCATGACATTAATGCTAGCCCCTGAATCTGCTAAGTGCATTTTCTTGAACTCCTCCCTCAAGCACACATGGAATTATGAAGCTTCATAGATCTTTTAACTTTTGTGGGAGTTTCTTCTTTAAAATGGTTGAACAATTTCCCGTGAGTGCCACCATGATTTCTACCTCTAATCTTATTTTGTTGGTGAGGAGCTCTTTGAGGAACTTGGTATATTTGGGCATTTGAGTCAAAGCTTCCACTATCGGGATGCTTATGTGGAGTTGTTTGAAAATGTTGATGAACTTTCTGAATTGGACATCCTTCTTGTCTTGCTTCAGCCTAACCAGACAGGGAATTGGAGGTTTGTACTCGGATGATTTTGATGGTTATCATGGCTGGGGCTCATTGTTTCCTCCCAAATTGTCTTTCTCAATACTTTTTTCAGCTGATTTGGGGTCTTCCTCAACGGCCCCAGTTTCCTTGACATATAGGTCAACTTCAGCCTTTGTCTCAACTTGTCTTCCGCTTCTAAGGGCAATGGCCTTCAAGTGTTCCCATGGATTCTCTTTGGTGTTACTAGGAAGTCTATATGAAGGTCGTTAAGGATTTACCTTAGCAAGTTGCCCCACCTAATGCTTAAGTGACTATATAGAAGCTTGGAGATTTCTTAATATGGAGCCTATCTCATTGAACTATCCGGCATGCTGAGCAAGTTGAGCATTTACTTTACCAAACTGTGTATCCATGCTGCTGGTTATGCTGTTTAATCTTGATTCAGTGTTAATCATGAATTTGACAAGAACATCTTCAGTAGTGAATCTCTTCTCTTGTAGCGGTTGTTGCACTTGGGAACCCTGAGGAGGTGCAACTATTTGTTGTTGCCCTTGATTTCATGAAAAGTTTAGGTGGTATTTCCACCCTGGATTATAGGTTGTGTTGTATGGATTTTCTTGAGTTCTTTTCGCCCTCCCCCCCAATATAATCAACATTTTCAATTAGTGCAACAGAGGAGCTAGCAATAGGACATTGGGTAAGTCCATGCCCACCACCACAAGTGCGACAACTCATCACTGATTCTGACTTTAAACTACTACCCATGAGTAGGTCCAGTCTCCTAGTCAACATATCAACTTTCATAGCGAGAGCATCATTGACACTGGTTTCATAAATTCTGGCTCCCTTCTGTGATGTTCCTCTTGAATCCCAATGAGATTTATTACTTACCATGGATTCAAGCAGTTGCTCGGCTTCATCAGGATACTTGTTACTGAGTGATCCACCTGAAGCGGCATCAATGAGTTAGCAGGTTGAATAGTTTAGCCCGTTGTAGATGATTTGTACCCGCATCCATGAAGCAAAACAATGATGAGGGCATTTTCTTAGGAGGTCCTTAAATCTATCATAGGCCTAAAATAATGTCTCGGACTTCCCTTGTTTAAATGCCAAAATTTCTTGCCTTAGTTTTGCCGTTGATAAGTGCTCGTGTTAAAGTAATACGAAGTATTATTTTTTTACATTGAGCATTACTTTTCTCAGATTTTATCATTGATTGGTGTGCATTTGTGTTCTTTTGTGCATGCAGGGTTATGGAGTAGATTTAGAGAAGAAAGAGCAAAATTAGGTCATGTTTGCCATTGTTGAGGAGTTCTTGGACCAAGCAAGGAACAAGACACGAGTTCTAAACTTGTGAGTGTGTGCCAACCTCCACTGGAGGGGCACAAAGGCAGTCACACTCACAAAAGTCTAGCTCGTGTAATATTGAAGAACTTCGTCAATAAGGAGAAAAGAAGCAAATGACATGATCTACCAATGGTTGTGTGCCCATTTCAACAGCCTCGACGAAGAACATGAAATCAGGAATATTTTATGCATGAGTACTATAGCAGGTCATGGAGCAAATCACTGCACAAAAGCACTGCAGCAGTTTACTGTTCACTGCGCGCCAGAAATTCGATTCCAGAGAATCCACATGGCCGTGTGGATGCCTGATTTCAGCCTATTTAAAGCTGCGATTCAGATTTTCTGGAGGACTTTTTGACCCATCTTTTCCCCAACTTCTTGAGGGTTCACGGCTAGGGTTTGAAGATGATTTTGTGGAGGTTTGGAGCGAGTCTATGGCATCAACATCGATGTCCTTTGGAAGATAGCTATTGGGGGAGCTTTCGTCGGCATCGATCCGGCGAGGTGTGCCCTAGGCTTAATGAGGGCTTGGTGGAGACGACGCAGCGGCCTCACAAGACCATCACCACGCATCACAAGGGGTTTTATCTATGTTTGCTTTGCTTTGTGATTCATATGCATTGATGATTTTGTATAGATCCATGGAGAGCTAAACCTCTCGTTAGTATTCGGACTTGTAAACCCTAGGATGATATTGTTTCTATGACTTTATTATCCTTTCTTAGTTAATGATTTTAATTGAGTTCCAATCTTGCATGTTAATTGTAATTGATTTTCCCTTAGCAGTGACACTAGGGTTGAGAATCATCTAGGTTATCCTTTGAAGGTATGACAACTTCTATAGGATTAGACTACTCTAGATTGGAGACGGTTGAGAGGGTGAGTCGTGAGGTAGTGAAACGTCCCCTTTCCCCTACGATGTGATTTTCCTTACCTTTGTTTTCCAAGAGTTCTTTGCAATCGAAGTAGAGTGAAGTGCTAGGAGATGAACTCCCCTGGGGCTTAGTTGCGCGAGCAATAGAGTGAAGGGTTGTAGTGAATCCTAGTGCCGGGGCTTAACTTAGATTAGGGTTTTTTTCGCCTGGACCAAAGGGTTAGAACTATACTTAGGGACAGGGTCTATCACTTGGAATCCCTAGAATGCCAAGCAGTTCCAATTAGTGTGAGGCTTAGGATGATGGACTCCCCTAGGGCTTAGTTGAGAGATCAACAGAGCGAAGGGTTGTAGTGAAACCTAATGCCGGGGCATAGTGTTGGAACTAGTCACGGTTGACCTTAGGTTTGGGACCGTGTGCTTAAGGATTTACACGACTCATTAAACATCAATAAGGGAGTATAACACTAGTCTTTCACTAGAAACATTAGTCCTAGGGGAAGCTTGTCCTAGTAACCCATATTTGCATTGATTGTTTTCTCTCCACTCTTTGCTTGCACTCTCTTGTCTTTCATATTTCTCTTTCACTCTCTTGCACACATATTGATTTCTCTTATCACTCTTATTTCGCACTAGCCAAGTAGAGCAAATTTGGAGAAAACTTGCAAGGTGATCATGTGCATCCTTATTTGCAAGACCATTGAACTGAACTGAATTGTGGATCATGCCAATTGTGCTTGCTTTGATTTCAAAATTATTGGTTGCAATGGTTGGCGCTTGGACACTGAATTCTTCGCCCGTGAAGTGTGGTCGCTCATATTCAGACAATGTGCATCTCTCTTCGGCCATGAATGATGATTCCCTATCCTCAATTTCAATATCTTGTATGCTTGAGCCTTCACCAACTTCCCTTAGTCTTCGATGCAAGGTCCTTTCAATTTCACTATCTGGCGTAATTAGGTTTGATGAATTTGCACGTGTTATGCAAGGTACCTTGCAAAATCATAAAATATAGTAGAGAATTAAGCGCAAAAGAAATGAAATGAAAAGAAAAGAGTAAATAAATAAATAAGAAAATGATAGAGCAATAAGTTAGAAGTTTCCTAGAATTCCTTAATGGCTCCCCGGCAACAACGACAAAAACTTGATGTGCTCCTCGTAAGTGTATGGGATCACCAAGTAATACCTCATGTAAAGATATGAGGATCATATTCCTGGGGGCTAAGGATCTACTATTACTTCTTCATCGCCTAATATCTAACCCAACATCTTAAGCAAGAGAGTATAGTCTACTAGATGCAAGAAAAATAAATATGATGCAGCTATACGAATGAAAGGAACAAGAAAGGGATTGCAAGAGCTACAATAAAATGCTAAGGCCTATGGATGTGGTTCCCCTTGAAGGGTCATCATGATACATGGATGAATAATAAAAGATAGCATGGATGATTTAGACCGAAGGATCTCTAGATTAGATCAACCTCAATTTCTCGGTGATTGCACCATAATCCCATATGAATGTGGATTGGAATTTCTTTCTAACCAACAACCCTATGATCGCATTAAGTACGAGGAGATCCTAAGCTAAGGATACACTAAACCCTAGTTTACCCTTATAGATCGGAGGGCTACTGACATCCAATTTCTCGGTATATCAATACAAGCAACCCCTTTTAGTTCATTAATGATCTAATACACATGAGCAGGTTACATCTACGTGTATAACTCAAGAAAGAACTACGGATCTCTCCATTGAGTAGTTCTTGGCATGAATTACAATGAAATAAATCATAAATCAATCCAAGCTTTGCAATTAAGTAAAAGTCATCCAAAATACATGATGAACCCCCCAAGGTTCACCAACATCTGGTGGCCTTGGGAGTCTAGTGTGCCATTATACAACTATGAGAAACAAAGTAAAGAAAAGCATAAATAGAGTTCATAGATTACACTCCCTAGTTGAAATGATGAAGAAGAAGATGGAGATCCAGCCAAATTAAGCTTTCCCCATCCAAGGAGTGCCGAATGACACTTCCCTTAGCCGAAAACCGCTTCCCGGTCCTAGAACCTTCCTCCCTTTGATGATGAAGCTTCCCCTTTGATGATCTAGCCCTTTCCTCCTTCTCTAGCCCAAGAATGTCGTCCCCAAAAGATATCTTCATTCTTGCTCTTCTCCTCTCCAAGTGTTGGTCAAAGAACCCCCTTTCTTACCCTAAAGATGTGTTTCTATACACTCGGGGTATACAGGCCATATGAGGGCTGTATGGGGCGTTAATTGGGCTCAAAACTTTGATGAATCGTGGCTTAACAGGGTCTATATGGCATCCATATGGCCCATATGAAGGCCACATAAACTAGGCCAAACTCTGTGTCCCGAAAATCTTGTAGGTGCTATAGTGAATACACTACAGTACTGCGACTTGGTTTTCTTCTCCTTTTTGCCCTGATAGTATCCTCGTGTTCTTTGTGGCTTCTCCATGCCCTACAAAGCAAATAATACTCGATTAAGCCTAAGCAGACATCAATCCTCAACAAAATACATGCTAAGTGTATAAAATATGTACAATAAAATATATATATTTAGACACTTATCAACGCACTTGCTGACGAGCGTGACAATGACCGTGCTTTTCTCCAGATCCTAGTGTTGATTTCTGCACAAATCCAATAAATCACACAAGGGTAAGCATGCCAGTTCTTAGAGCCCATGTTTGGAGAGCACGCTCAAGAAAGGAGCACAATGACCCTGATAATTTTCGCATGAAACTTCCAATAAAATTCATGGGGGTAAGCACGCCAGTGCTTGACGACCGTGCTTCTTCAGCAGGATGGTGCTAGGGGAAGTGAAACTGTGTTGCTCAGTTTTGTGTAGACTCCAGTATAACACATGGGAGTTCAGCATGCCCGTGCTTTTAACCATTCTTCCGAGCATGGGTGTGCTTCGGACGCTACTTGTCTTGAAACTTGTATTACAGTGCTATTTTGCAACAGAATAGGTCTCTTTTCATTCTTTTTGGCCCAGAACCCAATTAACTGCAGAATTTAGCAAACATACCTCAAGTAGCATCTGTTTATCATAAAAACGTGCTAAAAGGACAAGTAAAACACACAATAAGGTATATATAATATCTATATAAAATGCACTTATCATTCTTGTTTGTACATATTTTACATTATCATTTTATATGGATTAAGCATGCTTTTTCCTTACTGATATACACTCATTTCATGTGTAATTTATTCTTTTGTGTAGCTAAGCCACGAGAAGGGTATTATTAGAAAGAGGAAGGAAATGATGGTGGTGTTAAGCACTATTGGAAGCCTTCTGCAAACTACAGAGGCAAACACATGACCATGGATTTTTTACATGGGAGTGTGTGCAACTTATGGGCATTTTAACAAATAAGTTCAAATACCAAAATGACACATGTGTAGTTACACGTTCATGTGCCAGGCTGTGTACTATTCACTATAGAGCACTCCAAGATTTCATCAGCCAAAAAGCTACACCACCACCTATATGGTCGTGTGTTAAGCCATATGGCTCACACAGGTAGCCGCATGGCCTGACACATGGCTGTGTGGCGTCCCGAATGTCTCCTATAATACCATTGTAACTTTATTTTGCGGAGTTTTTCCTAAGAGTTTGGAGCTAGGGTGGAGTTTTTCCATAGTAAACTGACTCTCTAGCCTCAAGTTTCCATGATATTACGGACTTAAAGTTTCTATCGGACACACTAATATCACCAAAATTTCACTAAATCTCTGATACCACTAAATTTGTCCTGCCCCAAACCCGGTCTACCGAGCCCAGCACGTTGACAAACGACCACACATGGTACTTCACTCAACATAATTAATAGAAAGAAAGCTAGATGGTACTTCACTCAACAACCCCCGCTAGGTTATACGCCAACACACCTTACACCTGATCTGAAAAAAATGGTAAAAACACATTTATGAGATTAAAGCCCAGTAAGCAACCACTAAAAATATTGGGATCACGATAATTGTCAAAAACTCAGAATTTTAAGTACAAATACCGTAACATAGCACAATACTTGTCAAAACATAGTTCAAAACAAAGTAATTTAGCAAAAATACAAGCTTTGTCAGTTAATTCAGAATATATGTCTCCCAATTCGCTTTTTCCAAAATAAAATATCAGAGATCATTTGTTTACCCTCAGTGACCCAAGCCAGAATATCAGAGCTCATTTGTTTACCCTCGGTGACTCGAGCCAAAATATCAAAGGATGTTATTCTTCACCGACGGAACAGTGCGAAACTATAGTTTCGTAATAGAGATACATGTCGACACGATCGGTGTTTAACCCCCAATGACAGGGTTAGTGCATAGTTAATTGGGGACTAGTTTCTATGTTAGAATACTTAATGTTCATAAAACAACAAACTCTCAAAGTTCAGCTTAAGCAAGATACAAAGTAATTTTCCAAGCAACATTTTCAGAAGTCATGTGATCCCATTTTTAATCATATCAAAATAAGCTAGTTATTTAAATCCAAATTTGAACATATAATTTAAAAATATAACTAATTAGACAAAAAAAAAAAAGATTTTCAAGGGACCCTGAGGAATCTAAATAATCATAAATTAAATAAAATATCTAATAATTCAAAAATCAAATAATCAAAAATTAAATAAATTATCAGAAAATTCTAAAATTAATTAATCAGAATATAAATAAATTATCCAAAAATTCAAAGTTTTAAAAAAACCATAATTTAAATAAATCTTTATACGTTTCAGATAATTCTAACTAAAGAAAACATTAATTCTAAATTTTAAATAATTAAAGATAATTTCAAAAAAATAATAATAATTAAATAAACACAATTCAACTAATAAACAAACAATAATCCAATTATCCAAAAAATAAATAAAATACTTGATTTCATAAATTTGGCTAGTGTTAAAAGATGTATATACATAGTATAATTTATAGGTGGTTACTTACCTGATGCTCGCTAAATTTCCAAAATCCATATAGGAGCCCAACTCAACTTCCACAAAAGACCCTATAGACTTAAATTCAACTCTAATCGTTCAACAATAATCCTAATATTACAATTATAATCCATGTGGTATTCTTGAGTTTGTAATGTACAGCTAACCCCTTATAACAACCATATAGTTGAACAAAGATTAACAACAAACATGATTATAGCTGGTGACTAACCAAAAATCAAATCAAATCAAAATAAGATTCAGACACTAACTTGCTTGGATTATATTCAAATCCCAAAAATCTTGCAAAGAAGATAAATAAATAAATAAATAAATAAACTAAACCCTGAAAATTATAAATATATTACGGTATCTTTGCTTCTCCAAAACAATATAAAATAAGATGCTAAAATTGGCGATTTAAGAGAACATACTCACATGCCATATAATATCCAATTCTAAATAACTGTCAACTGATCATCAACAAATTCATCATCACATCACTATAAATGCAAAAATAATAATAATAAATTTGGCTGACATAATAATCTTAAAATTAGAACATAAGAGAATCCGACTTTGACAGAATTGCTTCCCAAAATAGATAAAACAAGAAAGATTAAATCTTCCGAACCATGATAGAGCAAGTACTCTCGGGTCAATTATAACGAAATTAAAACTTAGTGCTTAGAGAGACAAAATTTATGCTTGTATTGAGGACGCCATTGAAACCCAATTTCACAAAACTAATAAACAAGATTTGCTTTTTGGAAATAGAGAACTCAATACGTTTACATACATAGGTGATAAAACATGATTACTAAAGTGAAGCCCAAGCATAAACCCACTCCTATTGCAATAGATTTGATGAAAACTTGAGACAATTCAACAACATGAAGCATCAACATTAATGCCTAAAAAACTACATCAATAGAGAGTGCAACAACCTGCCTCGACAATAAAAGAATAACTCGCGATGAGAAGATCTTATTATCCTTGCCACCAGCACCACCATGTACAAAGAAAAAGAAGGCAAGGTTTGTTCCTAGGAATTTTTTTTCTAACACCATCAGATGATCAGGGGTTGAGGGATAGAATTATGCCGTGGGATTTGGTAACCGATAAGGATAAGAAGAAGGAATTTTTTTTAAAAAAAAATTGATTAAAATATAGCTAAAAGTTTAAAATTAAACTAATAATAAATATAATAAAATTATTATTAAGGTAAAGGGGTGGGGTCTACGTAGCATAAGAAGTGAGTTAGTGTCATGGTAAAGATATTAGAGCCATTGATTGATCCTTTATTTCACATTCGCACTAGGAGGAGAAAAGAATAGATTGGGATTGGCCTTGCCAATGTACATTTGAACACTTTTTAAATGTACAAGTAAAGAGATAACTTTCCCAGATAAATTGAAACATTTTATTTATGTAATAGGAGAAAGATTTTCCATTCTTTAATTATAAAGATAAATAGCAAAGAAAAAAAGGTTAAGTGGAATAGAATCGGTTGGGAGGTAATACTTATTTATTCCATATTTTTGACCTAAGTTGCATGAAATAATATGCTATTGCTGAAACATGAAGAATTGAAATTTTATATCAAAACAATATATATGATTGTGCTAACCTTAGTAAATATGGGAAAAAAATGCATGAACGTAATGGTCACAGTTTCCTCCGGACGTAGTTGTTGTTGAAGCTCCATTTGCAGCATTTGAAAATTTTCTTGTAACACTACTTTGTCCTCTATTCATAGTCATAGCTTTCATGATGAATCTTTTTTTCTTTAATAGGTATAAAAACACTATTTTTAGGAGCTATACGTTTTTTTTTTTTTTTTTTTTATAGAGGGACTTTAGCCATCAAGATTTGTAAAGTCGATGGATTTTCTTCTTACAATAAATTTCATTGTTGACATATAGTGTAGTACTCTCTCTTTATTCTTGTCGGAATAATTTGTTTCTCAAGATATCTATTAGACTCTGGAATAAATGACTTCATCATTAAATATTTGATTTTTCTTTCAACTTTGATTGAAATAGATTCATAATATTTTTCAAATTTTCATTAAATATATATAAATAAATAATGGATACAGGTTGTGATTAATCATTTACAATGTTAGTATCTATAGATTTGGTATATTGTAAGGGGTTTACCTTCTCTGTTAATTTCTATGGGTTGCATGAAAAATATTCTTGAATGAGGTATTCAACTCCAAAGATAATTCAAAAAAGAAAATTTTAGTGGCTTTACCTTCTCCTTTTTATGAAAAAAAAGGCATTCTGGGGGAGAAATGGTGAATTTGGTGATGATGAATACGGCTGGCCATGAAATCCATGGGCTACAAATGAGATGTGCAAAAATAAGGAATTTGGTGATGGTGAATTTGGGGAGAAACGTGGTTATCTAAAAGAAAATGGCACTAAGGAAGATCTTAGATTTAATTTTGAAAATGAAAATAAGTGCAAAAATAAAATTTATATTTTTTTACATTATAATGTCAAAAAAAATCAAAAAAAGAAAGTGATGATTTATTTATTTATTTAATTAATTTTCTTTTGGTAGTTAGGAGATTTTGTAAGAATGGGATATTTTTAGTTACCTCTTTAATAATTTCATGTATCGAAACTAGTTTAATTTTGGAAGGGATTATTTGAATCAAAACATACTGTGCCATGTACTATATGAAATGCATGTGTTTTTAAATATAAAACTACGATGCACCAATACTATTGAGGATCATATGATAGCTAATTGAAGTTCCAGTTCTACGTTGGTTTAATCCTAGCTATCTCATAATTTTGAGCTAAACACATTTTATCCAAACTATAGGTAATTAATTTATTATATTTGTTAAATAATATGTAAACTTTAATAAAATTAGTGGGACATCAATCGTTAGTCATAAATATAATTTAAGCAAAAAATTATTGTCTTAATTAAAATGAATTAAAAATGAATTCAGATCACTAAATCTCAAACCAAACATAATTTTCATAATTTAAATTAAATACCAAAATTTTATGCCTTATTTGGAGTGACCGATTTGCACAAAAATTTTGTCTTATTTTGGGCTGACCAATTGGAACTACTCATTGATTATGATTATTTTTATTTTACTATTTTTTTCATGCAAGAAGAGAAAGAGTAGTGCTGAAGAGAGGTTCTATTTTTATCTTTATTTGATGATGAAACTGTGAAAAATATAAAAGAAAAATATGATGGCTAGTTGGAGTATCACCCAGAATAGATTTTACTTACAAAGTCCTCCAAGAGCAAAAAGAGGAGGCCTTGGATACAAACTCTGGAATCCACACTATATATTGGACCACTCATTAATCGGGTTTTGGTCAATGGAAGGAAGGCTGCAGTTAAAGTTAATGGTTAGTTCGCTTTGATCCATCCTAACTAGTTTGTCTGTCCATCACCTTCGTGCTTTTTCCTTCGCTCTGAGATTCCTATGCTCTTGCTTTTCTCCCCTTTTGCTATGGCAGGCAGGTAGAAATCCTTAGGGCCCTCATGGGTAGCTATCGCTAGTGCTCTCAACAAGCAAAAAGAGAACGACCTCTTAACTTGGGGGAAACATTAGACAAGTTAAAGGCCAGCATTATAGAATTTATTCGGGTTGATTTTGAGTCCAAGCTCAGAGTGAGCACTAGGTTTCATAATGCCTTTTACGGCAAGTTCTTTGGTAAATCTCTACCTATGGACTCTGTTTGAACAGTACTGAGAAGATTGTTCAGGCAATAGGGTGAGGTGCAAACAGCGGATGTTCCCAATGGATTTTTCCAAATAAGCTATGAGACTCATGAGATGGTCCAAAAACTCCTTTTTGATGGGCCTTGGACTATCAATAGCTTGGTGCTCCACCCGGTCCTTAGTAGGGTCATTTTCAATTGACTTTCAAAAGGCTCTCTTTGGAGACAGTTTGGGTTCAACTCCACCATTTACCAGTTGAATATTAGGAGGGAGAACTTCTTGAGACCATCACCAACCACCTGGCGAAGCTGCTAAAAATTAATGCTTATACTGGCTCGTTGGAAAGGGCTAAATTCACTAGGGTTTGTATTGAAGTCGATCTATCCCAACCTTTGAAGTTGGGTTTCTGGGTTGGAGATGAGAATTATCGAATTTTAGTCATTGTTTTATAAGAGAGACTTCCTTCTTTTTGCTTCTAATGCGGAATGGTCGGACACGGCACCAACTTCTACAACCAACGGCATGGTGCTTCGATGGGGGAGCTTCCTTATGCTAGCTGACCTCCCTTAGGGAGAGGCGGAGGATGGAGGATGTGGTTCAACTAGAAGTTATTGGGGCTTGGGTGTTTGGAGATGGGGTTCCTGGTTGTTCGGCCTCAAAAGGTGGATTAGAGGAGGAAGAGGAAAAAGGCTATGTCCCATGGATGTTTGTCTCATGGCGGTGCAATCGTGGCCATGATTGGGGTGGTTCCTAGATTCTATTGTCTTATACAAAACCAGTTCAGGTCACTCAGATGTTGGTGACCTCTCCCTAAATCAGCAACACATATCGAGAAGAGAACCCTTTTGTTGCCAAGTGGAGGCAGGTAGTCTAGGAGGCATGGTGGTCATTATATCTCACTGATAAGTGCTCGTGTTATAGTAACTCGAAGTGTTATTATCTTACATTGAGCATTACTTTTATCAGATTTTATCACTACTTAGTGTGTATTTGTGTGCTTTTGTACATTGTAGGGTAATGGAGCCAATTTAGAGAAAAAGAGCAAAGTTAGGTCATGTTCACCATTGTTGGGGAGTTCTCGAACCAAGGAAGGAACAAGGCACAAGTCTAGACTTGTGGGTGTGTGCCAATCTCCTTTGGAGGGGCACAAAAATAGTCACATTCACAATAAGTCTAACTCGTGTAGCATTGGAGAACTTTGCTAACAAGGAGAATTGAAGCAATCGACATGATCTACTATTGATTGTGTGCCTAATTCAACGGCCTCAAGGAAAAATGATGAAATCAGGAGTATTTGATGTGCGAGTACTGTAGTAATTACTATAGAAGATCACTGCAGCAATCACTGTAGCAGTTTACTGCTCACTGCGCGCCAGAAAATGGAATTCAGAAAATTCACACGAGCGTGTGGAAATTCCACACGGCCGTGTGAAACCCCGATTTCAGTCGATTTACAGCCGCGACTCAGCACTATTTAAAGGTCTTTTTTGGGATTTTTTCTATATCTTTTTGCCTATCTTCTGGAGGGTCGCGGCTACGGTTTTGAAGAGGACTTTGTGGAGGATTGGAGCATGTTATCAGCATCAACATTGAAGCAAGCTCATCGGAAGATAGCTATTGGGGAAGCTTTCATCGGCACCGATCCGGTGAGGTGTGCCCTAGGCTTGACGCGGAGCTTGGTGGAGAGACGAATCGGCCGTATAAGACCACAACCAAGCTACACAATGGGGTTTTCATCTATGTTTTCGATTTGTGTTTATTCATATACATTGATGGATTTGTATAGCTACATGAGGAGCTAAACCTCTTGTGGGTATTTGGACTTATAAACCCTAGGATGACTTTGTTTCTATGACATGTTATTATGCTTTCTTAATTGATGAATTCAATTGAGTTCCAATTTTGATTTATTCTTGTATTGATTTTCTCTTAGATGTGACACTAGGCTTGAGAGTCATCTAGGTTGTCCTTTAGAGGTGTGACAACTCCTATAGGATAAGACTACTCGAGATTGGTGAGGGTCGAGAGGGTGAGTCGTGAGGTAGCGAAACGTCCCCTTTCCCCTCTAGTGTGATTTTCCCTACCTCCACGTTCCAAGAGTTCTTAGCGGTTAAAGTAGAGCGAAGTGCTAGGAGATGAACTCCTCTGGGGCTTAGTTGCGCGAGCAACAGAGTGAACGGTTGCAGTGAATCCTTTTGCTGGAGCTTAATTGAGACTAGGGTTCTTTCACCTGGACCAAAGAATTAGGACTACACTTAGGAATAGGGCTAATCACTTAGAATCCCTAGAACGTAAAGCAATCCCACGTAGTGTGACGCTTAGGAAAATGGAGTCCCATAGGACATAGTTGACAGGTCAACGAGAGTTAAGGGTCGTAGTGAAACCTAATGCCGGGGTATAATGATTGGGATTAGTCACTGTTGACCTTAGGTTTGGGAACGTGTATTTTAGGATGTCCATGGCTCATTAAACATCAATAGGATGGTATAATACATTGTTCTGTACTAGAACATTAAACCTAGGGGTAGCTTGTTCGGGTATCCTATTTCACTCTTGATTGTTTCTCTCTTTTACTCTCAGCTTGCACTCTCTTATCTTCCACATTTCTCTTTATTTTCTTATTGCTTTCGATTACTTTTGCACACACAAAATTGATCTTGCTCTCACTTTCCGTACTTCACACTAGCTAGATAGCAATCGCTTGTATCTATAATCCCTACTCTCTGTGGATTCGACAACCTTTTCATCGGGGTACTATTATTACTGTGACAACCCGTGCACTTTCAAGTCCTTGTCACTCACATACCCGTTATACCTCTCTTCCTGGTGATAGTAGCTAGGAGGACTTAATGGACGCTGTCATACCTATGGGAAAAGACGATATGGACACTGAGTGTGTTTTAAACGGGTAAAATGTAAAGATCTTCAAGATGAAGTGTGCGAAATGTAAGTAGATCCAACCATTTGTTGTGAGGGGATGGGATGTCAGGAGATCTAAAACCTTAACCCGCAACAAAGTAAATGAAAAGAAGTTTTGGAGAAGCCAAAAGATCTCCTGACATCCTATCTAAAACCTTAACCAGTGATCTTGACGCTCGCGTGGTGAATGTGGAGATAGGATTGGTGGCTTGCCCAGATCCACATGCCTTGGTGGTGAATAGGGTGTTATATGTCCTCTTCACTGTCAACCCACCTTTCAAGGTGGGAGATTATAATATGGAGGGTATTTCTTTTGAAGAGGAAGATGGGAGGGATTCGAAAGAACCAGAAGATATGATGACTTTAGATAAACATCAGGCAGGTCTCAAGAACGAAGCACTGGCTCATCGAAGTCTTTAAGCTACAATGGCAACCTACAAGAAGGGGAGGATGGAGCCGGCGTAGGTACGTTGCTGAGCTTAGTGCACGGTCTCCTTATTTTCTATCTGCATTGGGGATTATCCTCTTTGTTTTGATTTCTTCTATCTCTAATCTCTTTGATCTTTTCTTTAGTTTGGATGTACTTTTATTTTTATTTTCTCATGACTTCTACTAACATTTTTTTGCTAAAACTGCACAGGTGTCTCCACAGAGACACTGTAAATCGCATTATGGAGTTGATAACTAAACATAAACCTATCTGGTTTGTCTTCTTGAGACCAAAGTAAATGAATTCCTGGCTCTAAGATTTTGTTCTGTCTTTTAGGTGGCATGGGAGTGTGCAGTAGTCCCTGTGGAAGGATATTCAGTTAGAATTATTGTCCTTTGGAGAAAGAACCTGGGCATCATTACCCTCATGACCAAATCTCATTTTTGTCTAGATTTGGTAATCTCTTCTACCTTCTCTGAGTCTTGGCTAGTTTCTGTGGTCTACAATGGTTAACGCATCACAGAGCAAAGAAAACTCGGGAGTAAACTGTCAAGTATCATTAATTAAATCTTTCTTGGATTATTATAGGGGATTTTAGTGCTATTATCTCGTCTTATGAACAGAATGAGGGGTCCTTTGCTAGTTATGCTCAGAAGTCCACTTTATTTGCTAATTGTATTGCCTCTAATCTTTTACTAGATATTGGTTTCATGGGGCTAGATTTTACGTGGTGCAATGGGCAACTAGACTTAGCCAGAAGGTGGGCTAGATTAATCGTTGTTTAGTTATTCTTGTAGGAGTCTCCAAGTTTAGGTCATATACTTTGAATCATCTCCCTAGAGTTGTCTCTGATCACTCTCTTCTTCTGTTTATTACTACTAATCATTCTTTCTCTAAAAGCAAAGTTTTTCTAACAAGGGCCCGAAAGTATAGATGTTATCACAGTAATAAAGTACCCCGGTGAGAGGGTAGTCGAATCCACAACGAGTAGGGATTGTAGACACAAGAACTTGCTATTTAGCTAATGCAAAGTACGGAAAGTGAGAACAAGATCAATGTGTGTATGCTAGAAAATAAAGAGAAATATGGAAGATAAGAGAGTGCAAGCAAAGAGTAAGAGAGAAGAACAATCAATATGTAAAGTAGGATACCCGGACAAGCTACCCCTAGGATTAATGTTCTAGTGCAGGACGAAGTATTATGCTCTCCTATGATGTTTAATTAGTCATGGACATCCTTAAGCACATGGTCCCGAACCTAAGATCAACCGTGACTAATCCCAACATTATGCCCCGGTACTAGATTTCACTACGACTCTTAATTCTCGTTGACCAGTCAACTAAGTCCCAGGGGAGTCCATCTTTCTAAGCCTCACACTACGTGGGATTGCTTTACGTTCTAGGGATTCCAAGTGATTATCCCTATTCCTAAGTGTAGTTCTAACCCTTTGATCCAGGTGAAACAACCTTAGTCTCAATTAATCCCCAGCACTAGGATTCACTACAACCCTTCACTCTGTCGGTTGTGCAACTAAGCCCTAGAGGAGTTCATCTCCTAGCACTTCACTCTACTTCGACTGCTAAGAACTCTTGGAACACGGAGATAAGAAAAATCACACCGGAGAGGAAAGGGGGCGTTTCCCTACCCTTTCTAATTTTGAGTAGTCTAACCCTATAGGAGTTGTCACACCTCCAAAGGATAACCTAGATGATTCTCAACCCTAGTGTCACAGCTAAAGGAAAATCAATACAAAAAGCAATCAAGATTGGAATTCAATTAAAAGCATAAAATTAAGAAAGCATAATAAAAGTCATAGAAACAATGTCATTCTAGGGTTTACAAGTCCGAATACCCACAAGGGGTTTAGCTCTTCATGGAGCTATATAAATCCATCAATGTATAAGAATAAACAAGAATTGAAAACATAAATGAAACCCCCTTGTGTTGCGTGGTGATGGCCTTGTGAGGTCGCTCCGTCCTCTCTACCAAGCTCCTCGTCAAGCCTAGGGCATACCTCGCCGGATCGATGCCGACAAAAGCTCCGTCAATAGCTATCTTCCGACGGGCTTCGATGTCGATGCTGGGAACTCGCTCTAATTCCTCCACAAAATCCTCTCCAAACCCTAGCCACGACCCTCCAGAACTTAGGTGAAAAAGATTCTCAAAAAGTCCCCAAAAAGGCCTTTAAATAGTCCGAGTCACTGCTTGAAAATCGGCTGAAATCGGGCATTCACACGGTTATGTGAAATTTCCACACACCCGTGTGGATTTTTTGGATTCAGTTTTCTACCGCGCAGTGTACAGTAAATTGCTACAGCGAATTGCTACAGTGCTCGCGCATGACCTAACTTTGCTCTTTCTTCTCGAAATTGGCTCCACAACTCTACAATGCACAAATGCACACCAATTAGTGATAAAATATAAGAAAAGTAATGCTCAATGTAAGACAATAACACTTCGTGTTACTATAACACGAGCACTTATCAAACTCCCCCACACTTAAGCTTTTTCTTGTCCTCAAGAAAAAATAAAACATTAAAGTACTTGTGACGTAGCATGGTGCCCAATAATTTTAGTATTTTAAATTTAAATATTCAAAATAGTTTTATTTAGTATTTTGTAATTATCTTAGATTTATTAGTTAGTTTATTATCCAGTAATTTGTAATTATTTTAATTACATTTACTATTTTGTCCTTAGTTTAGATCTATATAAATATTGTTTTAGGGTTTTGTGAAAAGGGATCGATGAATTGGAAATTTATTTTCTTGTTTGCTCTATTTTGAGTGAGTTCTTGGATTAGAACTACATATCCGCTGCGTCAGGTGGTATCAGAGAGAGGATGTCAACTGGTGGCGACGGTGATGGTCTTCGTGACGATGATCAGGAGGCTAGAGCCCCTCTAGGGGACGAAGCGTTACAACGATTGGAGCAACGTTTGGAGCAACGGATGGATCTTAGATTCCGGTGTTTTGATGAGCGCTTTGAAGAAATTGTAGATCGTCTGGATGCTCTACATATTGATGCACACATGAGACAGAATGACAATAGAAGGCCAGGGGTGGAGATGGCTCGTGGTGTTCCTATTGACAGACGTCGTCCTGTCCCTATTTATAGACAATATGTCTATGATGAAGATTCAGAGGAAGAAGACAATTTTGAACCAAATTGGTTCGGACGTCATCAACCATATGAAGGTCAAAGGGCGAGAAATAATTATGGCCGTATTGAAAGAGATGGTGGAGATTTCTGGTTAAGGGTGGATATCCCATCTTTCAATGGAAGCTGGGCCATAGAAGAATTTCTAGATTGGATTGCAAAAATTGACAGATTCTTTGACTACATGGAGACCCCTCCAGAGAAACGGGTTAGATTGGTTGCATGCCGTTTGAAAGGGGGAGCGTCGGCCTGGTGGGAACGGATTCAATCTAGGAGAGAACGAGAAGGTAAAGGTCCTGTACGAACTTGGTACAGGATGAAATACTTATTGAAGAGGGAGTTTCTACCCCCAGATTTTGAGCAAATCCTGTTTCAACAATACCAACATTGTCAGCAGGGCAATAGGTCTGTCCATGAATACACTGCGGAATTCATGAGACTGGCTGAAAGAAATAACCTCCTTGAGTCAGAAGGGCAGCTGGTTGCAAGATATTTGGAGGGATTGAGGCCAGCACTCAGAGACAGAATCGGCGTACAAGTTATCCGAACCTTATCTGAAGCGAAGAATATAGCCCTAAAGGCAGAGTTAATGCAACAAGAGCGAGGTTGGAGGAACTATGCAGATTATAAAGTTGAAGAGTCCACAAAAGAGTTTGGAGATTGTACCAATAAAAACAACAATCAATACAGAAGGAACAAGATAGTAGAGATGGTAGGGAAAGATCAAGAAGAGAAAGATAAAGAAATCAGGAAAACAGAAAATCCCTATACAAAACCTACTGTAGGGAAGTGTTTTAGGTGTAATCAACCTGGACACAAATCAAATGAATGTCCCTTGAGGAAGACTGTGAACATTGTAGAGAAGAATGAAGAGATTATTTGTGAGCCAGATGGTGATGAAGAAGAAGAATATGAAGCAGAAGAAAGGCAAGTTTATCTTTTAAGGCAGACAATGTCAACTCCCAAATGCCATCAGTTGATTAATAATAAGGTGTTCAATACTGTTATTGATGATGGAAATTGTGCAAAGATAATTAGGGAAGCTTTTAAAACTGAGGGGAAAAATGAAAAAGTTGATTGGAAATATATTGATGAAAGAAAGAAGACCAATGAGAAGGATTTCTCGAAGCATCTCAAAAAATCTAAGCTAAGGATGTGGTTATTTTTGAAGAGGAAGAAAAAAAAAGCTACTAAATGGGAAGATTTCAAGAACAAGAAATTTAAATTTTGGAATGGTGATGGTTTAATTACAAGCTTCATTGCCCAGATTAAAACTCGAGGTCGAGTTTCTCGCGAGTGGGGGTGAATGACGCAGCATGGTGCCCAATAATTTTAGTATTTTAAATTTAAATATTCAAAATAGTTTTATTTAGTATTTTGTAATTATCTTAGATTTATTAGTTAGTTTATTATCCAGTAATTTGTAATTATTTTAATTACATTTACTATTTTGTCCTTAGTTTAGATCTATATAAATATTGTTTTAGGGTTTTGTGAAAAGGGATCGATGAATTGGAAATTTATTTTCTTGTTTGCTCTATTTTGAGTGAGTTCTTGGATTAGAACTACATATCCGCTGCGTCAACTTGGGAAGAACAATTGAAAGTGTTCGACCTTAGGTTCACCAAAAGTATGCAAAGGAAGCATTCTACAAGTAAGGGTAAATCAAAACATTTCATAAAGATATCATTGCTCTAGCTAAAAACTTGAATAAAAAAGGACAACAACTCCAAAATGTGTAAGTGTGTGCGAACTCACTAAAGATAACTCAAAAAGTACCCCTCAAACTCTTGTTACAAGGACTTATTTATATACAAAAGTATTGAGGTAGTAGCTTCACACAACCTCTAAGGTAGCCCTTTCCTAGGCGGCCACCAAAGGTGGCTTTCACACTTTCGAGGAGGTAGCTCTTTCTACCGGGGTAGTAGCTTTCATGCATCCCATGAGATAGCTCTTTCTCTCATTAGGGCATAACTTGTATCCGACTTATGAGAGTAGCTACATACTTCATAGGAGATAGCTCTTTCCACCCTAAATGCACAATTAAAACTAAACAAATGTTTACAAGCTCACAAGTTTTTTCATCTGGACTGTCACCTGTTTTAGAACTATCAATATGTAAAGTAGGGTACCCGGACAACCTACCTCTAGGATTAATGTTTTAGTGCAGGACGAAGTATTATGCTCTCCTGTTATTGTTTAATGAATTGTGGACATCCATAAGCACACGGTCCCAAAGCTAAGGTCAATCGTGACTAATCCCAACATTATGCCCCGGTATTAGGTTTCACTAGGACCCTTAACTCTTGTTGACCTGTCAACTAAGTCCTAGGGGAGTCCATCTTCCTAAACCTCACACTATGTGGAATTGCATTATGTTTTAGGGATTCCAAGTGATAGACCCTCTTCCTAAGTATAGCTCTAGCCATTTGGTCCAGGTGAAAGAACCCTTAAGCTCACAAGTTTTTTACACCCCAAATGCACAATTATGACCTCACAAGTTTTAGGGATCGGTGACGATGAAAGCTCTCCCAATAGCTATCTTTCGACGGGCTTCGATGTCGATGCCGAGAAATTGCTCCAATCCTCCACAAAGTCCTCTCCAAACTCTAGCCACGATCCTCCAGAAGATAGGCGAAAAGATACCCAAAAAGTCCCCAAAAAGGCCTTTAAATAGTCTGAGTCACGGCATGAAAATCGGCTGAAATCGGGCATCCACACGGCCATGTGGAATTTCCACACACCCGTGTGGATTTTCTGGATTCAGTTTTCTGGCGCGCAGTGAACAGTAAATTGCTACATTAACTGCTACAGTACTCGCACATCAAATGTTCCCGATTTCATTGTTCTTCATCAAGGCTATTGAATTGGGCACACAATCAACGTAGATCATGTCGATTGCTTCCTTTCTCCTTATTGGTGAAGTTCTCCTATGCTACACGGGTTAGACTTTTATGAATGCGGCTGCCTTTGTGTCCCTCCAAAGGAGGTTGGCACACACCCACAAGTCTAGACTCGTACCTAGATCCTTCCTTGGTCCGAGAACTCCCCAACAACTGCGAACATGACCTAACTTTGCTCTTTCATCTCCAAATTGGCTCCACAACCCTACAATGCACAAAAGCACACAAATGCACACCAATTAGTGATAAAATTTGAGAAAAGTAATGCTCAATGTAAGACAATAACACTTCGTGTTACTATAACACGAGCACTTATCATTTTCGCATCGACAATTATTGGCTTGGTTACCTAGAGTGTCACTATATGGATATGGAGCCTTGGAATTTCTCCTATAAAACTTCTCCAATGCATGCTTTCTCTCACTTATTAGCTAGGACTAGATCTAGGCTTATTCACTGGAGTGTATATAGCATGAACTCCCTTGAATGTGACCTTAAAGATACTAAGCTTAAGATTAGGTCTTTAGAATAAGAGGATCTTTCTACTCTCTTTTCCCAGTCTGTCCACTCGACCCAGATCTCCCTCAGGTCTCTTTACAATAAATACAACACCTTACTACATCAAAACTCTTTGAAATGGGCCTAAAGAGCTAGGGTTATGTGGATTCAGAAAGCGGATTTCAATTCTGCTTCTTTCATAATGTTGCTCAAATCTATAAGCACAAAAGTCTTATATCCCATATTTATGATCTTGATGGCTCTAACTATCTTGATATGGAAGGCATTGAGAACTATTTTCCACAATTTTATGCCAATCTTTGGTTGGACCCCAATCAGAGCACTTTTTCTGACATTATTCATTCTCTCCCTAGTGATACGAAAGTTATCTTTGAGAGGGAAAGTACTTATCTTATTATAGGGGTGTCCAAAGAGGAAATCTATCTCACCCTAATGTGCCTTACTTATGGCAAAATCCCTACCCCTGACGGTTTTATTTTTTATTTTTATAAGCTTTTTTGGAATGATATTGGTGACCATTTTTTTTATGCTACAAATTTCTTTTACAACTTCTTCTATGCCCAAATCTTGGAGCCAAACCTATGTGGTCTTGATTCCTAAGAAGGATAGACCCAAGTTGGTTTCAGATTATGACCCTATTTCTCCTTGTAATGTGTGTTATAAGATAGTCACTAAGATCTTTGCTAATAGACTTCAGTTTGTGCTTCCTAAGTCTAATCGATAGGGAGTAATGTGGTTTTGTTTTAATTGAACTCCTTTGGAAAACATAATTGCTGTTCAGGAGGTTCTTCACTCTATATGTCAAGATCGTAGAGGCCCCCCTAGGATATTAATTAAAGTGGCTACAGAGAAAGCATATGATACGATAGACTGGAATACTATTCTTGCCACTCTAGCTAAAATGGGTTTCCCAACCATTTGGATTAATTGGACCCAAGTACGCATCGGTTTTGTTTCCTTTTCTTTTTTGTTAATGGTCAACCTTCTAAATGGATTTCCTATTCTAGAGGGGTTAGGCAAAGGGATCCTTTATCTCCCCTTTCTTTTCATCATTGTGCCGCTAAACTTGTCTACTATCTTAAGTCATGCTATGACCCTAAACATGGTGACATGTTTTGATTATAGATTATCCTATAGTTTCAATTTCTTATGTACGATGATGATCTGATTTTAGTTTCTAATGCAACTAGGAAAGCTACTATAAATTGTAATTTGTGTCTTGATAAGTGCTTGTGTTGTAGTACCGCGAAGCGTTATTATCTTACATTGAGCATATCTTTTATCAGTTTTTATCACTAAATGGCGTGCATTTGTGTATTCTTGTGCATTGAAGGTTTGTGGAGTTAAATTGGAGAAGAAGAACGAAATTAGGTCGTGTTCGCCGATGTTGGGAAGTTTTCGGACCAAGCACGGAACAAGGCACGAGCTTGGACTTGTGAGTGTGTGCCAACCTCCTTTGGAGGGGCACAAAGGCAGTCACATTCACAACAAGTCTAACTCGTGTAGCTTGGGAGAACTTCACCAAGAAGGAGACTTGAAGCAATCGGCACGATCTACCATTGATTGTGTGCCCAATTCAATGGCCTCGATGAAGAGCGATGGACTCGGGAGCGTTTTCGGGCGAGCACTGTAGTTTGTACTGTAGCAAAACACTGTAGCAAGTTACTGTTCACTTTTGGCCGAAATTCAGAGTTCCAGAGAGTTCACACGGCCGTGTGAATTAATTTTTCAGCATACAGAAATTTCACACGCCCGTGTGTTAATTCCACATGGCCATGTGAAGCCCCCGATAAGTCAGATTTTAAAACCGCAACTCAACATTATAAAAGGCGATTTTGCAGACCTTTTGGGATATCTTTTGACCTTTCTTTCTCTCCAACTTGGGGGAGTGCGGCTAGGGTTTTGGAGAGGATTTCGTGGAGGTTTAGCGCGCGTCATCGGCATCGTCACCGACATTCCACGGGCGCACAAGACCACGGCCACACCATACGCAAGGGGGTTTTCATTGATGTCTTTACTTTGTGCTTTCTTTTCTACATTGATGAACATGTATAGCTCCATGAGGAGCTAAACCCCTTAAGGGTATTCGGACTTGTAAAGTCTAGGGTTATTATGTTTCTTTGACATTGTTATTATGCTTTTCCATTATTGATGAATAAAAATTGAGTTTCAATCTTAATTTCATCTTGCTAATGTTTTCTCTTAGATGTGACACTAGGATTGAGAACAATTTAGGTTGCCTTTTGGAGGTGTGACAACTTCTTAGGGTTAGACTACTTTAGATTGAAGAGGGTTGAGAGGGAGAGTTGTGAGGTAGCGATGTACCCCTTTCCCCTCCGACATGGTTTCTCCCTACCTCCGTTTCCTTGATTTCATAGCGGTCGAAATAGAGTGAAGTGCTAGGTAGATAAACTCCCCTGGGGCTTAGTTATGCAAGTAACAGAGTGAAGGGTTGAAGTGAATCCTATGCATTGGGGCTTAATCTAAACTAGGGTTCTTCCACCTGGACCAAAGGGTTAGAACTACACATAGGAACAGGTTTTACCATTAGGAATACCTAGAGCTTAAAGCAATCCCACGTAGTGTGAGGTTTAGGTAGATATACTCCCCTGGGGCTTAGTCGTGCGAGCGATAAAGTGAAGGGTGACGTGAATCCTAATACCGGGGCATAGTGTTGGGGTTAGTCACGGTTGTCCTTAGGTTTGGGACCGTGAGTCTTAGGATATCCTCGACTCGATTAAACATCAATAGGAAAGTATAATAGTATAGTCCTGCACTAGAAGCATAGACCCTAGAGGTAGCTTGTCCGAATGCCCTATTTCATTCATTACTAGTCCTCTCTATTCTCTTTTACTTGCACTCTCTCATCTTCCATCCTTCTATTTAATTTCTTGCTTTTCATTCTGTTTGATTTTATATTCACTCATTGATCCCACTATTGCTTGTTCGTACTCCGCATAGCTTTATTAGTGAAATATCGTATTCTAATTCCCTATTCCCTGTGGATTCGACTACCTACTCACCAGGGTAAATTTATTACTTCAACAAACCCGTGCACTTGCGGGATACACACAAGGGGTCGTGTCATGTCTCTCCATTTATGGTAGGTTGATTGGGCAGAGAGTGAATTACTCCAAATTTGAAGTTTCTTTCCTGATTTGTTCAACAACAGGGTGTCCAAAAGTATTAGGAATATTCTAATATTAGGATTGGAGTTTTCTTTTTTACTTACTTGGGCATTTTGATTAGTCCCAACAAACTTGCTATGTCCTATTTCCAAAAGCTGGTCTCTAATGCTTCCTCCATAATTTCCAACTGGAATCCTAATAGGTTATATGCTTCTAGGAAAGTTATTCTAATTAACAGTTTGATTCTTCATATTCCTTATTATTTCTTTTTTCTGCCTACTCTATCCCAGACTCCATCCTTGATGCTTTATCGAAAATGGTTTGGAATTTCTTGTGGAATAGTAGTGGCAATCAAAGTGGCATTCGTCTCGTATCATGTAATAATACTGCACTTAGTAAGACTAAAGGGGGGCTTTGGAAGAAAGTATCTTAGACTAGCTTAAATTTCCTTAATGGATAAATTTGTTATTCATTATCTAAATGCCAGAGAGGCATTGTGGGTTTATATCTTGAAAATTAAATATGGGTCTTTCTCTTTCTAGATCCATAAGGCTCCAACCAAGTGCTCCAATTGTTTCAAAAGCCTTATGGAACATTGTGAATATTATTAAACCTCATCTTAGGATAAACTCTCTTAATCCTTGCTCTACTTCCATACTTATGAATCCTTGGTGTTTTGAGATTCCTGGTGTGGGACCCGTAAGTGCATGGGGTCATCAAGTAATATCTCTTGTGCATACACAAGAGGGTCATATTCCTAGGGCTTAAAGAGCTACCCTTACTTCCTCTTCACTTGTTGTCTAGCCTACAGGTGCGAGTGATTGTTCTAAACTACAAAGAAATAGAAAGAACTCTAAAACAGATGTCCACAGTTGAGGCAAAGTCGGGGTAAAAATTAAGGGATGAAGCTGGTGACATATGTGTATTCCCCTAGGGCTACTAAAATGAGAAGGATGCTAGAACTACCATGCAACTGGTGATTTGGACCAAGAGACTCCAAAGATAGGTCAACCCGATGGTCACAGCAATTGACCCTTAATCGAATATGAGTATTGATATGGAATTTGTTTTGACCAAATCCTCCTACAATTACATTAAAAGCAAGGAATTATCTAATTAGGAACGATACTCAAACTAGGTCCAACCCTAATGTTGGAGGGGCACAAATTCCCATTGATCACGACGTATTTGTACATGGATCCCTTTCAAGCTAATATGTCTAGTACAAATGTGTTAGTCACGCAACCAAGTGCAACCTAGAAATCGACATATAGACTTGTCGTGCATATCAATACATCAAAGTACACCAAGTTTGAATCTCAAACACACCAAATGCAATAGAATAGATCAAAGCATCCAACTACACAAGTTCACCCTAAGGTTCACCAATTGCCGGTGACCTTGGGGTATAGTTTTTCATAATAACAAAATACATGATAAAATCTACAAAAACAACCAAATAAAGAAACATAAAACTCCCTCAAGTGGTGAATGCAGAGAGACAAGTCAAGGAAAGCTTCCAACGATGCCACCAAAGGGTGGTTTCCTTGCCCTCTACAAACTTCTACAGTGGTAGATGAAGGGAAATCTTGTTGAATCTTACTTCTTCCTTCGATTTCCACGCCTAAGGATGTCTTCTTGATCTTTCTTTACCCCGGATTTGGAAGATGAAGAAGCATGGTGGGAGGTAGGAGAATAAGATGTGTCAAAAACCCCCTAAAAACCCTTTTAAAGATCTTCTCGGGTTTGCTTCACAGCCTCGTTCACGGGCTTGAAGGAACCCATAAAATTCTACATTAATTGCTATAGTAAACTGTGCATTTTTCAACCAGTTCATGAGGGTCTTCATGACCATCAGAAAATTCATCAACGAAATCTGAGACTTTGCTGTTTCCTAACTCCTTTATTCTACGGTAACTGCTATACTGCTATTACAGTACCTAGCTCTAAAATGTCATTTTTGGTGTCATTTTGCTTCTCTTTTGTGTTGTCGAGCTCACCTTGGCATCCTCTAAACCTGTAACACGAATAAGACCAATTAAACCACAAAAATGGTAATGAATCATCAATTTATACATAAATAGTACAACATAGCTACTCATAAAATGCAGACATTTAGGCATTTATCAAACATTTCCACACCTAAGCGATTGGTTATCCCCAAGTAAACAACCATGAAGAATATGGGCAAGAGGATAAACGGCTAAATGTATGACCTCAAGCTCAAAAAGTAAAGAACTACACATGCACAAATGTAAAGAAATCAAGAGAGTGAGTTGTTCTATGAGTGACCAAGTAGAAAAATAGTCTTGTTCCATCTAAAGTGCTCCTGTGAGTGTGTGTAAACCTCCAACCTCATCCTCCATACCTTGTAGTACCCTAGGGTGTCCATTCACCCCATACACACTGATAACTGGCATTTGAAATGCTAAAGACACCCTCAACAGTTAGTTAAGAGTCCCTTGGTTCTTAAATAAAACACTAGCCTTCAAGTGACTGTGCAACAGGTTGTATGAGATCAGTAGAGATATTTATTTTATTTTATGCATATATATATATATATATATATATATACCACGCAAAAAATCTTTCTGAATGATGCACATGCTGATTAGGCACAAGAGCCACCAAGCTTACTCGATTACATGTCTACATAGACGCATTTGTGCTTTACTAGCAAAGGAATACTGTCATAGACTCTTTTTTTCTCTTTTTTTTTAGAATATACATACTTTATCTCATGTTCCTTGGTATAGAAACCTACTACATAACTCCACCTAAAGGCTAAAGATAATAATAAAGTAACCAAAAGCTCTTAAAAGAAAATTGAGTGTAGAATTTGACAAGCTAACGGCAATAACAAAGTGATGGGTTGGCAGGAGTGTATAAGGTAGAAGTTTTTGTGACAAAGCATGAAGTTGAACTAGAGATAAAACAAGACTTCTATGAAAGCATAAATATAGATACAAGTCACCTTTATCATTCTTTCAATCTAGGAAGTTCTAAACTAAGCATTATAGCTATTGCAGGTAAATCAAGCATGCAATCAATTAGGATACCCCATCTCCACACCTAGAGCTATACATTGCCCTCAATGTACCTAAATCAGTAGTATGTGGTGAAAAATATCAAATAAGCACAAGGAGATGGAGTAAAGAAACTTCCCTATTTTTTGTGAGAATTGAACAATACGCATATGAATACTGGGCAAGTTTGATCCAAGCAAGGTGATGAAAGTGAAGCTCATTTCAAAATAGTCCTGTAAAAATCAAGAAGCTTATCTCAACTCAAGACTTATAAATATAGAGAAGTAAAGTGACAAGAATCAAAATAGATAGAGTTTAGCAAGGATTGAACCCTTGCTAACTGCATAATATAAACCAACAAACAAAACACAAAATAAAACAAAGTACTAAAAAACAATCAACAAAAACATCACAAGATAACTCATGCGTTTTGTGTGTCTGATGGGAGTGGTGGTGCTACAGATGTGGTGGCGGCAAATGTGGTGCCAACAGAGGAAGAAGATCCATGAATGAAAGCTAAAACCTCAGCCATGTCTCGCTCAACTCGGTGCTGTGATGGAACAATCTCCCTCTGCCACTGCTCAAGGACCCAAAACTGACGCTGGGTCTTTGCTTGTAACTCTTGGTGCCTAATCTCAAGTGACTTTGGTTTAACATCCGGCTCGGACTTTGACTCTGTCTCATGCTCTTGTGATAGTCTGGCCTCACACTCTCTCATCCCTTGACGCTGTGCTAGACAGTAAGTGCCATCCCTCCTCTCAACTATCCTAATAGAAGATAAAGTGGGCATCCCAAGAGGAGCGGTATTACCAACGATGTGCATTCCTCGAGTACAGTCTATCAATCCCATGCCCCTAATCAATCGCATGATATAGGGTCTTGCAAAGATGGTTCTGAGGCGCATGTACTATCCCTGATGAGAAATAATGTCTGTGAAGAGGTGTCCCATATGAATCGGGTATCGCTCGAAGATGCTATAGAGCATGAGCAGATTAGTGTGTGACAACCCCTGTAAAGTCTGACTAACCCCCAACCCCTCTAAACCCTAGTTGTTGAGCATGAATGTTTCTTCTTCCTTTCTCCTATTTTTCAAGTTGAATGGATGCCAATGTTATGGGAGATTGGTTATTTGTTGTTACTGTAGCATTTCTTTAATTCTTTCACACTCCATCATGAGATGCCCTTGATTTTCTTGTATTTGGGCCTGCTATTGTATCATATTTGTTATCCCTTAGCACCACTTGCAATAGGAGAGAATTGGACATCATGATATTGAATGAACATGGACTTGCTTGGATGATGTTTTGTTCAATTGTTTTTCTTTTGTTAATTGTTTGTTGTGTTTGTGTTTGTTCTTGTTTCTTGTTATATCTTCTTTTTGGGTGAGTGATGGATGCTTTGAGATGATGTTCTTTTCTATCTTGCAGGGTGGAATTTGGGCATCATACACACTTTCTTCTCCATTATCTACCATGATCTTTGGTGGTCACCCCGATCTCATGGACTTCAAGACACATGCTTTGAGACTCGGGGAAGTTCACGAAACCCTCATACTATGTTTTTATTGTCTATATTATTGCATTCTATTGCTTAGGCACATTGGGGGCAATGTGCATCTTAAAGTGGGGGTGGATTTGGTTTTTCGTGAACTTTGAAAATTTCTTTGCAATTGCATGCTTAACTACCTATGATAGCTATGATTTTATTGTTAAGGACTTCCTGGCTTGGTAGAATGATAGTTGTGAGCTATACTTTACCTGTGCTTGAATGTAGTTCTGTTTCACCTTTAGTACACCTTTATACCTATTCACGATCACTTCTACTTTGTACACTCCAACCAACCCATCATAATGATTTTTGCATTAGACTGTTAAATTCTATTTTAAATACTCTTTTAAGAGCTTTTGTGTTCCTTCATTGTTTTCTTTAGCCTAAAGTGAACTATTGTAGTGGGTTTAACTAGGAGATATGAGAGATAGTCTGACAAAAAAAAAGAGAAAAAGAGAGTCTATGACAGTATTCCTTTGCTAGTATAGCATAAATGCGTCTATGTAGACTGTAATCAAGTAGGATGGGTGGCTCTTGTGCCTGGCCAGCATGTGCATCCGTCTGAAAGATTTTTGTACAGTCTATGTTAGTCGGGGACTCAGAAAAAAAAAGTGTATGTCTGTATATACGTGAGAGTAATAAAGTATCTTAATCCCCTGGCACTCGCTGTGTAGTCACTTAAGAGCTAAAGTTTTATCTAGGAACTGAAGGACTCTTAACTGAGTATTGAGGGTGTATTTAACATTTTAATGTCATCTTCATTGTGCGTTGGGTGAATTGTCATCCTGGGGTAATCCAGGGTGTGGAGGTCAAGGTGGGAGTTAGCACACATTCACGGGGGCACTCTAGGAGAAATAGAGCTAGTATTAGTTGACTTTTCATTGAACAACTCATTTCTTGATTTCTGTCCATTTGTGCTTATGGAATCCTTTACTATTGAGCTTGAGGTCGTGCATTTAGCCATTTATCTTCTTGCCCCTGATTTTCATGTTTGTTTGCTTGGGAACAAGCAAACACTTAGGTGTGGGGATGTTTGATAAACGTCTAAATATACGTATTTTATACATATACTTGCGCATGCTTTCCATACTTTGTTGATGAGTCGATGCCCTTTTTTGGTCTAAATTGGGTTATTTCGTATTTCAGGTGCAAAAGATGCTTAGGTGAGCTCAACGACGCGATTTGAGAAGAAATCCATGCCGAAATCGATAGTTTTAGTGTCCCGGCACTGTAGCAACAATGTAGCATCCTGAAGCATGAACATTTGAAGAATTTTCTAAGTCTGGAAACCCTCACAGGCAGGCTGTGAAGTTAACCGCAAGCCGATAAATGGGGCAGTACTGTAGTAGATCAATTGTAGTAGCGGTACAGCAGCATGTTTACTGTAGCAATCATTGTAGCAATTTACGTGTTTTTCGGCAGAATTCAGAGGATCCTCACGACCCGTTTATGGACCGTGAGCCAGGCCGTAAGCCATCCCGAGAGGGCTTTAAATCAAGGGTTAGGGCATCATTTTGTCTTTTTTTTTTTGGCCACCACTTCTCCTCCATCATCTTCTAGGGCATCAAAGCTGCGGGAGAAGGCATTTTTGAGGAGAAAATCGAAGGGAGAAGAAGATCACACTCAAGGGAGAGCATCTAGGAGCTCGTCAGCACCGATCCACAGATTCCCATCACCATCTTCTAGTCTTCATCTTAGGGGAGTTGTTATTAGCTTTATCTTGTATTTCTTGTTTTGTATGCACTTTCCTTTGTTGATGATGAACTAGACTCCCAAGGTCTCCGGGCATCCGGTGAACCTTGGGAGGAACTTGCTTGTTTGGATATTTTGAGTACATTTTTGGTTTTTGGTTTGGTTGTGGTCTAAGCTTTGTGTTCTTTATTGTATCAAATTGCATGAGGACTCTGTGGTTTAATTTCTAGGTTGTACTTGGTTGCATGACCATCACCCTTGTACTAGACACACTTAGCTTAGAAGGGATACGAGTACGAATAAGTCATAACCATCGGGCATTTCGTACCCGTCCACCCATTAGGGATGAACCTAGATATTGAGTTTGATCCTAATTAGAGATTTCAGTAGGCGTAATGCAATCGTAGGAGGATTTTTGCTGAAGCAATTCCGTATTTCAATACTCATACCTGATTAGGGGTTATCGCCGTGACCATCAGGGTGACCTATCTTTGGACGTCTCTTGGCTCGACCACCATTACCTTCGTAACTCTAGCATCCTACTAGCTTTAGTAGTCTCGAGGGGATCCTTGCCCGTGGCCTCGTTCATTTATTGCTAATTATTTCCTTAATGTGCTTGTTTGGTGTGCCTTAGTCCATGTGTTTATAGTTTTCTCTTTATTATTCTTCTTATCTTGTTTTAATACTATATTTGGTAGACTAGACAGTGCCGTCTAGGGGGAAGTAATAGCAGCTCTTGGGACCCCAGGGAATACGACCCCTGTGTCACTCACAAAGTATTACTTGACGACCAATGTGCTTGCGGACCACGTATCAGTCTTCCATGAGGATCTTGTGAGTACAAAAGGATGGACTGATTCCCTTGATATTAGAGATTTTCCAAGTGATTACCCTTTTGTACTTCTTTAATACACTTAAAAGTTTGTCCTTCTGCTCAGCTATCATATCAGAAGCAATAATAACTGGGAGTTTGGATCCCTCTTTCAGGAAAGCATACTCCAAGTGATCAGGAAGTGGTTTCAACTCTAGTTCTAGCAGTTCTTCAACTGACAACTTTAGTCTCTCATTTTTTTAGGATCAAATTCCTCAACCTTTCTATTTTCCCCCCTCTAATGAGCTACCGTTATCCAAACTATCCTTCATGGCATGAACCTCGAACTCTGATGAATCTGAATCGCTCTCTTGGGTATAATTTATTTCTTCTGAACTGCTGTCCTTTGTTTGATCTATATTTTCCTTAACCAACTGCATTAACTTTGAGGGGTTATCCAACTTACTCTTTGGTTCCTCACCGGTGGGTTCAGGGCAATGATCAGGTTGATAAGGCTCTACCACTAGGATTACGCCATCTGATTCCATAAACTATTTGAAAAAACCCTGCACACTTTGCTTCTCCAAATTCAGGGTATTTGGTTCATTGCAATACTATTTCTTCCACCATTCATTATCGGAAAATATACTACCCAACCCTATCAATTCGATTTCTCCTGACGATTCACTTGGACAATAAGGGTATGGGTCCTGTGAATAATAGCAATTAGTCCAATCATTGGTTAAAGCCATAACTATAAAGAAGAGAAAAAAGAGTACAGATTGATAAGTGCTCATGTTTAAGTAATATAAAGTATTATTTTCTTACATTGAGCATTACTTTTCTCAGGTTTTATCATTAATTAGTGTATATTTGTGTTCTTTTGTGCATGTAAGGTCATGGAGAAGAGTTAACAAAATTAGGTCATGTCCGTGTTTGTTGAGGAGTTTCTTGGACCAAGCAAGGATCAATGCACAGGTTCTAGACTTGTGGGTGTGTGCCAACCTCCGATGTACTCAAATTGTTCTATAAATTGGAGGGGCACAAAAGCAGTCACACTAGCGAAGTCTAACTCGTGTAATGTTGAGGAACTTTGTCAATGCATGTAAAGGAAGAAACGACATGATCTACCGTTGGTTGTGTGCCCAACTTAGTTGCCTCGATTAAGAAATGAAGTCGGGAGCAACTTTGGTGCAAGTACTATAGAAGTTTATTGTAGCAAAATCACTGTAGCGGTTTATTATTCACTGCACGTCATAAATCAATTTCCAGAAAATCCCCACGGGCATGTGGAAATTCCACACGGCTATATAGATCCCCGATTTCAGCCCTTTAAATACCGCGACTTCAGATTTATTTGAGGACTTTTGACCTATCTTTCGCCCAACATCGGGAAAGCTCACGGCTAGGGTTCAGAGAGGATTTTGTGGGGCTTTGGAGCGAGTCTACAGCATCGACATTGATGTCCTTTAGAAGATAGATATTAGGGGAGCTTTCGTCTAGGCATCGATTCTGCGAGGTGTGCCCTAGGCTTGACAAGGGACTTGGTGGAGAAGACGGAGTGGCTTCATAAGACCATCGCCACGCATCACAAGGAGGGCTTTATTCATGTTTGCTATGCTTTTTGTTACAAATACTTTGATGATTTTGTATAACTCCATGGAGAGCTAAACCCCTAGTGGGTATTCGGACTTGTAAACCCTAAGATGACATTGTTTCTATGATTTTTATTATGCTTTCTTAATTGATGCTTTTAATTGAGTTCCAATCTTGAATGATAATTGCATTAATTTTCCCTTAGCCGTGACACTAGGGTTGAGAGTCATCTAGGTTATCCTTAGAAGGTGAGTCGAGAGCTAGCGAAACATCCTCTTTCCCCTTCACCGTGATTTTCCCTATCTCTATGTTCCAAGAGTTCTTTGCAGTCAAATAGAGGGAAGTTCTAGGAGATGAACTCCCCTGGGGGCTTAGTTGCGCGAGCAACAGAGTGAAGGGTTGTAGTGAATCCTAGTGTTGGTGCCTAACTGAGACTAGGGTTCTTTCGCTTGGACCAAAGGATTAGAACTATACCTAGGGATAGGGTTTATCACTTGGAATCCCTAGAACCCCAAGCATTTCCACATTTTGTGAGGCTATAAAAGATGGACTCCCCTCAGACTTAGTTGAGAGATCAACAGAGTGAAGGGTTGTAGTGAATCCTAGTGGCGGGCCATAGTGTTGAATCTAGTCACGGTTGACCTAGGTTTGGGACCTTGTGTTTTAGAATCTCCACGATTTTTAGACATCAATTAGAAGGTATAATACTAGTCTTGCACTACAAACATTAGTCCTAGGGTGAGCATTGTCCGAGTACCCCATATTTGCATCGATTGTTCCCTCCTTACTCTTTGCTTGCACTCTTCTCTTTCTTTCACTTATTTTCTTCTATTGCGCACATATTGTTTTCTCTCACCATCATCATTTTCACACTAGCTAAGTAGCAACTTCTCTTGTCTTGAATCACTACTCTCTGTGGATTCAATTACCCACTCACCGGGGTATTATTACTGTGACAACCCATGCACTTGCGTAGCACTCGCAAGCGGTGTGTCATTGACAGAAATAAAAAACGGAGGTAGAATACAATAATGAGAAATAAAAGGAAAATAAGCATATACAGTAAGACAAACAAAAGAAATAAAATGCAAACAAATGGCTAAATCAACAAGCTCTAAGTTTTCCAAGTATTCCTCATGGAGTCCCCTCAACGGCGCCAAAAACATGGTGTAACAGGCGCTAGTGCACGGGGTGTTCAAGTAGTGCCTCTCATATAAGCTTGAGAGGGTCATATTCCCAGGGCCCAAGGAGCTATACTTACTTCCTCTTCGTGTGTTGTCTAGCCTACAGGTGAGAGTGATTGTTCTAAAAACTACAAAGAAATAGAAAGAACTCTATAATGGATGTCTACAGTTGATGTAAAGCAGGGGTAAAAATTAAGGGATGAAGCTTGTCACAGATGTGGATTCCCCTGGGGCTACTAAAGTGAGAAAGATGCTAGAACTATCTTGCAACTGGTGGTTTGGACCAAGAGACTTCGAAGATAGGTCAACCCGATGGTCACGGCAATTGACCCCCAATCCAATGCGAGTATTGATGCTAAATTTCTTCCGACCAAATTCTCCTACGATTGTATTAAAAGCAGGGAATTCTCTAATTAGGACCAATACTCAAACTAGGTCCAACCCTAATGTTGGAGGGACATAAAAATTCCGTGAAGTGTTACAGTAAACAAATGCATTTTTCAGTCGGTTTACTGGTGTCTTTGCGGGTGTCAGAAAACCTTTCAACAAAACTAGAGACTTTGTCGTTTCCTAACTCTTTCATGCTACAGGAACTACTACTGTCTCGGGCCCTAAAATGTCATTTTCGATGTCATTTTCCTTCTCTTTTGTGTTGTCAAGCTCACTTGGGCATCCTCAAGACCTGTAATACGAATAAGACCAATTAAACCACAAAAATGACAATTAATCATCAATTTATACATAAATAGTACAACATAGATACGTATAGAATACACACATTTAGGTGTTTATCAATTCCCCTATCTCACAAGCCTACTTTTCTGAGTATAGATTTAGATTTGGACTCCCTACAGCTCTCTGATTTAATTATTGAATCTAGGTGGAATACAGAGGGGCTCCAAAATTTGCTTGGGAGCAATTTGAATTCCCTGGTCTTGAATTTGGGTCTAGTGGACATAACTAATGACAAGAGTTGCGTTTGGTACCCAAGTTGTAATAGAAACAAGCTAATGGTTGTAATCTACTCCTTTCTGAATTGCAGCAACATTTCCTCTAATAGCTGGAAGGGTTGGAACAAGATTTGGAATTTAAAATTGGCTCTCCAAGTTCAATTTTTCATTTGGCTAACGATGCATGATCGAATCAAGATGTTTTAATTTTTATAGTCTCTTATCCTTGGTTTTGCCGATATGTGTGTTTTATAGCCTTAGCATTGAAAACATTAATCACATTTTTGACATCTGTAACAAGACCCAGTGGGTTTGTGATAAGTGCTTGTGTATAAGTATTACTAAGTATACTTTTCTTACATTGAGCATCACTTTTATCAGATTTTATGACTCATTCAGGTGTATTTGTGTTCTTTTATGCATTTAGGGTTGTGAAGACAAGTTTGGAAGAAAGAAAGCTAAAAATGGATCATGGACGCAATTGTCGAGGAAACTTTTGGACCACACAAGGATCAAGGCATAAGTTGTGCTTATAGGCATGTGGGTGAGTGCCAACCTCCAAAATGCTCAAGTGAATATATAAATTAGAGGGGCACAAAGGCATTCACTTTCATATGTTCTGACTTATGTAACATTGTTAAGAGCTTCATCAATGTACTTGAAAGCAAGATGCGACGTGATCTTGCGCATGGTTGTGTGCCCAACTTTGACGCCTCGATGAAGAAAATGAATTCGGGAGTACTTTGGCAAAAAGTACTGTAGTAGTTTACTGTAGCAAAATTATTGTTGTGGTTGTTGTTCATAGCGCGCAGAAAATGAGAAGCCGGGAAATTCACACGTAAGTGTGGAATTTCCACAGGGGCGTGTGGATGCCCCGATTTCAACCCTATAAATACAGCTTTGGGAGTTTGATTTGGAGATCTTTTTCCTATCTTTCACCTATTTTTTTTGTGACAGCACAGCTAGGATTTGGGGAGGTTTTTGCTGGGATTTTGGAGCAGTTCTACGACATTCAATATCGATTTCCTTCGGAGAAGAGTTATTAGGAGAGCTTTTCGACGACATTGATTCGGCAAGGTGTGCCCTAGGCTTGACGGAGGAGTCTTTGGAGAAGACGAGGCAGCTCTTGAAGACCATTAATACCGACGACAATGGGGTTATCTCTATGAATTGCTTGCACTTGTTTTCGATTTTATATTTGATTTTGTATTGCTCCATGGGAAGCTAAACCCCTAGTGGGTGCTTGGACTTGTAAACCCTATAATGATTTTGTTTTATTGAATTCTATTATGTTTCCTTTAATTGTTCTTTTAATTGAGTTTCAATCTTGTGTGCTTATTGATTTGATTTTCTCTTAGAGTGACACTAGGGCTGAGAATCTATCTAGGTAATCCTTTCAAATAAGTGACACTTCATTAGAGTTAGACTTAATAAGGTTGCTGAGGGTTGAGAGGGTGAGTCAAGAGGTAGCGGAACATGCTCTTTCCCCTCCAATGTGATTTATCCTACGTCCGTGTTCCAAGAGTTCTTTGCGGTCACGATAGAGTAAAGTGCTAAGAGACAAACTCCACTAGGGCTTAGTTGCGCGAGCAACAAAGTGAAGTGTTGAGTAATCTTTAGTGCTAGGGCTTAATTGTGATTAAGGATCTTTCGCCTAGACCAAAAGGTTAGATCTAAATTAGGGAATAAGGTTTATCAATTGGAATCCCTAGAGCTTCAAGCAGTCCCACAGAGTGTGAGGTGTTGAGAGTATCCCTTTACACCAGGGCATAGTATCGAGGGCTAGTTACGGTTGACCTTAGATTTGGGACCGTGTGTTTTTGGATTTCCACGACTCATTAAACTTCAATTAAGAGGCATAATATTAGTCTTACACTTGAAACAATAGTCCTATGGTGGCTATTGTCTGGGTACCCCATTTTATCATTTATTACCTCTCTTTACCCCTTTTGCTTTCTCTTTTCTCTCTTGCTTTTCTTTGCATTAATATCTTGAATTCACTCATAATTGGTTTTCACTCTAGCTAAATAGCAATATTTCTTGTTTCTGAGCATCTATTCCTTGTGGATTCGATTACCCACTCACCGGGATATTTTATTACTTCGACGACCTGTGCACTTGCGGTATACACACTCAAGAAGTGTGTCAGTTTGAGGGAGATAGAAGGTAGGCTTTGGAAACCTATTTGCTTCCCAGGTGGTTTCTCCTTTGGTGGGTGGTTGGAGGCGCTTCAACTACTAAGCCTGTCTTTGAAGCCTCTATTATAACAATAACTGCCTAGCTTCTATGGAAGGCCAGTTGCAGCTTATAAATTTTTCAAAATATTTAGCCTGATTATCATTAGATTGTAGCTAGAGATTTCGACCATGTGGAAGAATACTCGAAAGAGTCATGCTCTAAAATAAGCAAGACATTGATTAACTTTGTAAAATCTGTACCCTTTAAACTTATAGATTTCTTTGATGCATCATGGATTCAAACTTCTGGTGAGGGTGGAGGGGGGTGCAAGTTTTCTCATTAGTAATACTAATTTCCAATTCTATATTGCAAGGACTTGTAGAATACATGCTGGTTCGAGCTTTGAAGCAGAAGTGGAGGCCCTTATTATTGCTCTAAGACATGCAAGAGATAGAGGGATAAAAATAGACTTTGTTTTCATTAATTGTGCTGATGTGCTCCATCTTGATAAACGTGATAATTTGTGGAGAGCGCAAAGGAAGGTATTTGAGTTATAGCAACTTCTAGAGCCGAATGAGACTCGGATGGAGTTAATTCCCAAAAGACTGGAATGTGATCGCAAACGGACTAGCGATTAAAGGGCAAACGAGCCATAAATTATTTTTGTATCACAGGGGGGTAGAGCTTCCCAAATGGCTAATGAAGAAATTATATCAAGAGGGTTTCTTTTTATAATTTGTTCTATTTTTCCCTTCGTGTTTTCCCCCTGTTTTTCTACTGTCCTTGTTTTCTATTTTTCCTAAGCTTTGGTCTAATAAATTAAGCAAATTATGTGCCTCTTTTAACAAAAAAGGGAGAAAAATATAAAATGAAATTTTATTATCGACATGTTATATAAAGAAGGAAATCAAAACTTGTATTTTTCATGCGTGTAGAGAGGTGAGGTAGTGGTTATTAAGAAATGGATTTGACTATGTTGATCTAGAATCAGATTTCAAAAGTTTCTCAGAGCTCTTTTGTTGGCTGTAGTGTTAAATGATTGTCTTACTCTATTGTCATTCTTTTGTGATGTTAAAATCCAATTTGTTAGAAGGCCGGGCAACCATGTAGCTCATGCATTAGCAAAAAGCTGTTCATCGTAATGTATGGATTGGTTTTGAAATCCTCCTACGTTTCTGCTAGATGTATTAAATAATGAATTATTTAAAAACTAATTAATGCTTTTTTTGTTTTAAAGAAGGAATTGATTTTGAACTACCCATTATAAAGAGAAAAAAAGGTTGGAGGCTTGACTAGGGTAGAGGCGGAATAACCATATTATAACTATAACTATATATATAAAAAAAAAAAAAACAATGATTTTGAACTACCCATTATAGAGAGAAAAAAAGGTTGGAGGCTTGACTAGGGTAGAGGCGGAATAACCATATTATAACTATAAATATATATATATATCGGGGAAGTACCCAAAAGTCCCCATGAAGATTCGTTATTCCAGAAAAATCCCTGTAAGTTTGCATTTTCCTGCAGGGTCCCTCCTTTTTGAAATATTTCTTTTTGAGTCCAAACCACATTGACGGTGTGAAGTTTAGGGTTAAGTTCGATTGGAAATGACCATAATGCTCTTGTGAAATCCAGCCATCATTACGTGTGTGAAATGACAAATTTGCCCAGCTTTTTCCTTGGGAACTCGCGAGGGCCAACGAGGCCTTGGGATGCGCGCACGAAACCCTACGAGCGAACGGGCGCAACCCTAAAATATTATACACAGAAACCAATATTATACACAGAAAAGCCAATATTATACACAGGAAGGCCAATATTATACACAGGAAACACGAATATTATACACAGAAAAGTAATAATATAACACACCAAATTATTCACATAAAGTAATAATATATTTCATGGACGTACTTACATTAAATGAGATTTGACATAAAGTTACTTTTTACTTTTTGGTACATGGGCATTTATGTAATTTCCACCCGTATTAAATGATGGAAGTAACACCGGGGACGAAATTGAATTTGCTTTTAAAAAGGAGGGATCTAAAGAGAAATCAAAATGTCAGAGGGACTGCAGTGGAAGTTTGAAACTTTTCAGGAACTTTTAAGTAATTTTCCCTATATATATATATAATTTCAATTAAAATGATTTGTGAAATATTTTTCTTAAAGTCACGCATGATGGGATGTTGCCATTGCACTAACTATTTTCTTAAAAAATAAATAATTGGGGTATTTCAAGCCCAGCGGTTCTAAGTGGGATAAAACATTTGTCTAAACAATTATTTGGTAATTGTCAAAATTAGAATTATCGGTTAGAATGAAACATTTGGGGATTGATAAACAATTTATTCCTTGTTTTATTGTAATAATAATATTAAAAAAATCTCTATATATATATATATATATCTTTGTTCCAAAAAAATAAAAGAACTTTAACTATTTTTAAAATAAACATCTTAATTTGTACAATGTACCCCCAAAATGAATAAAAGATTTCTATAATCACATTTTAATAATTTTGTTTCTTTTTGTAATTTTTTTCGATAAAATATTTTTCCTTCCCTACTTATTCTCCCCTTGTTCTCCGCTTATTATAATATTAATTAATCATGATTTTTACTTAATTTAAAACAATTTAGAATATTGGTTAAACTCAATCTATAGAACTAGCATTGATAATTTTTTTTCAATAATGATAAGATTTGATTGAGGGAGTTAAATATAATTAAGTGGAATTAAAACAACTTCCTACCAAATTTAAAACTTTTAAAAAACTTATGTAAAACAACCAAAAATTAGTAAACATTTTTCAATTGCTTTTGTAGTTTTAGAGAACTAATAAAACAAATTATCTAAAAAGTGACAATTGTTTTTTGCTATGACTTAGATGAAAAAGCACCCTAATTCAAATTTAAAATTTAATTTAAAAATAGCAATATTTTGTTTTTTTTATTTTTATAAAAATGGTTAAATTCTTTTTTTTTTTTTTTTTTTTTTTTTTTTATGATCACCACACAATGAGCGTATAGGTACTAACAAGCCACGAGGTTCAATCATCATCACTCATGAGGAGTTTTTTTAAATTATTTTCAAAGATATATGTTAATTTTTAATTATATTATTCAATCTAATACTTTGGTCATTGGATTTAATTTTTATCACCCAAGGAATAGAAAGCCGGGATACTAATAGGAGAATCCTTTTGCTATTTCATGCCTCCAATCCTTTCTCACATAAACAAAATTTTCAATTCAATAAAATATTATTCGGATCAAAATAATTAAATCGGTAAAATCAAAACACATACATAAATAAAATAAAAAATAAAAAGGGTAAAATAAAATGAAAAACAAAAAAAAACAAAACCCAAGAAGAGGAAAGCGGCGCGTTCTGACGGTGTTGTCTCTCCCAATAATCTTTATAACACAAACCGGACCCCACCACATTCTCCCCGCTACTAAACACGTTCGCACAAAAGATACTTTTTATAAGATGGGAACAATAATGACCAAGCTATTGGCATCGGTATCACCATTGCCGTAATGAGACGGAGCCATGGCATGTGACGGTAATCCAACGGCCAGGAAGCTCTTACGGACACATCATGCATCTCTCTTTTCGTTGTCTGCCTTTATTTCTTGAGCCCTGTGAAGCAGAAGAAGAGCTTTGGGACCACTATTTTTTACTCTCCCATATAAATAAATTAAGAAACAAACAAATAAATACTGTCTTTACAAATATATATAAAATATAATAGCGTTTGTTTAGAAGTGGGCTTTCAAGAGGAAAGCGGCGAAGTCGTACGTCTTTTGTTGGTACCAACGCGGCCAAAACGTCTTAAATAAGGACACGTCTGGCAAAAGGAAACAATGGCTTTTATTTATATGTTTATATATGTATGTTTTGGAAAAAAAAAAAAAAAGAAAGAGAGGTGTCTGGTTTGGCAGGTAAAAACGTAGTCTGGTTCAGTGCACTTGGTTGCTTGTGTTCAGTTGGATGTTGGCAGTGGGATCGTGCTGGTGTTTGCTTGTCCCGAGACCGTGTGTCTGGTTTGCTCCTGCGAGCGGCCGATGCTGCCATCCACATCATCGCCACGCCACGTGTTACTGTGAATTTCTTTTATTAATAATGTATGGAGTAATTATTGAAAAATTTTAAAGAGAAAATTCCTTGCTTGTCCCCGGACAAAATAATAATTATTGACAGACTTTTAATAAAAAATATATTTGTTTATATATCTTTATAAAACTTTTTATTTGTTTACGTATTTTTTACCTTCAAAATCAATTTGCATATTTTCGTAACAATTTACATTATTTATTATTTTTTAATTTTTAAAAATATATGAAGGAAAAAAAGTGAGTTTTCCTACAAGAATACTAACATAAATAAAAATAATTTTTATGTAAGATAATGACATAGGCATATTGAGATATTAAGTTTTTATATGTGCATGTTTTTCATGTAACTTGTCTATTTTGTTAAATAAAAAATATATAGTTAATTGTGCCGCATGTTCCACATTTCAAGTGTAGAATCACCTTTCTTGTTACTAATGTAATAACATGTGGCATATGAGGGTAATTTTTTTTTGTGGGTACTTAACTTTGCCCATGTTGCAACTTGAGCACTTAATTTTATTTCGTAACAAAGTGAGCACATAACTTCTATTTTGTTTCAACGGGAGGGCACCAGCGCTATTCCGGCCTTTGTTTGCTGATGTGTCCACCGGCCTGTTGACATGGACGATAGTTTACCACGTCAACAGCTCACGTGGTAAGCTCCACGTAAGCAACTTATCCACGTGCCCACCCTTCACATAGGCGGCACGTGGGTAAGTTGCTTACGTTTCCTTTTTCTTCTCCCCCGAGCCCGAGAGCCCTAATTTCTAAATCTCGAGATCCACCGGTGAGCCCGAGCCCTAATTTCTCCACATCCACCGGCGAGCTCCGGCCAGTGGCACCGCTCCTCCGAGCTGCGTAGCAAGTGACCCAGGCCAAATATCTGAAGGAACTAGATCCCTCGTCCACCGGTGTGATCTGGTCAAGGATACGAATGATGATGATGTCCTAGAAAGATTTGAATTTATTGTGAAGCTCTGAATTTATTTCTGTAAAGCTTTGAATTTACGGAGCTTTGAATTGATTATTGAATTGATAGACTGAAGCTTTAATTTTATTATTGGAAAGCTTCGTCCATGATTTTATTGTTGTACTTGAAGAATGTTGCAGAGGATTTATGATTTCAGAAATTTAATCCACAATTTTTGTTAAATGAATTGTTGAGATTTCTAGTTAATCATGTATAAACAATTAAATTTCAACTGATAAAGAATGCCAGAAAATATCTGGATTCATGCATAGAAACAGTAATTGTTGTATATCTGGATTCATTGTTGCATAGAAACACTAATGCCAGAAAAATATTCATGGAGATATATATAAACACTAAACACTAATTGCTGTAGATGTTAAAAAAAATATTCCTGGAGATATATAGAAACACTAATTGTTGTACATGCACAAAAAATATTCCTGTAGATATATAGAAATACTAAAGGTTGTAGATGTATAAAAAATACTGAATATGTTTCTCCATGCTATACATTCCATTGCCAAAAATACATTGGAGAATTTCATTCCCAAAAAAGATCATGTTTTAGAACAAATTTAAGTAGCCTATGTATACATCAAAATTGGCCACAACATTCCAAATAACTTGTTTCTGTACAAAATTAATTACCCTGTTTGAATACAACAACACCAGGAAAAAAAAACAGTCCAATGCATCAGGTCAAGTTGCTTTTCCAGCCCCAGAAACACCACCAGCACCTGGTGGCACCCATCCTTTTCTTTTTGGGTTCCAACTTCTGAGGCTGTGTCATTTTTTCTACTTCTTGGATTTTGCTTCTTTGCATTTTCTGCAGGTTTTTGCACCTTCTGTTTTTCACCAGCATTTCCAGCCTCAACTACATTCAGGGCCTTTCTTTTTCCTCCTCTTGTTTGAATCTTTGTTCTGTTTGTTAAATTTTTAGAGGCAGTACCTGCACAATGGGGATCTTTCTCAACTACATTAACAACCTGCATCATTGAAAATCACATTAGGTTAGTCACATTAATATTATCTACATTACAGTGTGTTTGACCTACAGTACATTAACATTACCTGTGATATAGATTCCACAGGTTGTATTGAAATATGTTCAGGTCCTTCATTTTCAACATGGAATTGAGTTTCAATTAAGTTATCAACCTAAAACAGTCAAAAGAAATTGCTCAGTGGAATTTTATACATGGTGGAATTTTAACACAGTGGAATTTCAAGACAGTGGAATTCATACCATTTGCATATGTTCTTCCAGAACTTGTGGATCTATTTTATCCATAGGGTTATTAGCATTTACCTTTGAAGGGGACAAGATTAATTCAAGTCAAATTAAATCATTCAATTTAGCATGACAATTAATTTGCAAACAGGTAAATGTTAAATACCCACAAAAAAAAAAATTATTGCTCACCTCATTCTCATTAGTTGTCCCAGAAGGTTCAGTAACATGGCCCGGTAATTGTTTTCTGCTTGAATGCCTGTCAGCCTTATGATGGGCACATGTATACAAATTTTCCAAACCATGAATAAAATTGAAATAGATGTAAGTTGAATAAAATTGAAATAGATGAATAAAATTAACATACCTGTAGTACATGAAATCTTTTGTTGTGGCCTGTTGCACCACATGTACTGCACTTATTTTGTGTGCCTTTCCTGCTCACCTTGCCTTTACTAAAGCCAATCTCCTCAGTTGGATCTCTCCTTCTCATTGTTGTTCTTCTGCCTCTTCTCCTATTTACAGGGTGTGGTGGGATCATTGGGCATTGGTCACTTTTGGGCCAGCAATCTTTGCCTTGTGTAGGATATAGAATGTGACTATATATCTCTAAAAATGTTGACACCTTATAGCAGTCATCAATATAGTTCTCAGGTTTGTCTTTGTTGTAATAAATTGCAGAAATTGCATGAGCACAAGGCACTCCTGTAAGCTGCCACCTTCTACAACTACATGTTTTTTTTATTGTTGTCAATAACAAATTGTCCATCATTGCCTAGAACTTGGTATTGGGCACCCCCTGACCATGTTGTATTGTAAGAAAAACTCATTGTCTTTGCCTTCTCCAATTTATTGAGAACCCTAGCAATACACAATTTTGCATTTTTTCATGGCATCTCTCTTTTGTTGTATTCTGCACATCAACTTTGTTCTAATTGTTTCATTCAATGTGACTACCCCTTTGGTTCTAGCCCCGAGAATTAAACTATTGAAACATTCACATAGGTTGTTCAAAAGCATATCACACTTAAAATTAGTTTTAAAGTGTGCCCTAGACCAATGTGCAGGGGGTATTTTCTTTAAAAACTCATATGCATCAGGTGACATAATTTTCAAGGTATCCATTGCCTTGTTAAAAGCTGGGATGTAACTGGCCCTAGCACATCTCCATAACTGATCTTTTAAAGCTTTCCCCTTGAAATTGCTCCTAAAGTTGCCATGTATGTGCCTAACACAGTATCGATGCTCACTATCGGGGAATAATTGTTGTAATGCAGGTATTAGGCCCTATGATGATATTTATTTTGGCATACAAAGTTTCATGAGTATGGGAAAACAAACAGAGAAAAAAAACAAAACAGACAAAAAAAAAAAAAAAAACAAAACAGAGAATGCATCAGTTACTATATAAATAAAAGATAATAAATGAATACATGTGTACAAGTGTTTAGATAATTAACCTTTTGACGATCACTAATGAAAGCATAATGGTGGCTGTTGTTAATTTCCAGATCCATTGCTAGTAACTCCAAGAACCATGCCCAATTATCGTAGTTCTCTTTCTCCACCACAGCTCATGCTATGGGATAAATGCAATCGTTTGCATCTATTCCCACAGCTGTAAGGAGTTGACCTCCAAATAAGCCCTTAAGCCAACAACCATCTACTGAAATGATTGGTCTGCATCCTGCCAAGAACCCTGCTTTCAATGAAGACAAGCAAACATACATACCCTCGAATCTGCCTTCACTGCATTTAAACATGATAGTCGATCTTGGATGTGTCCTTAGAAGCTCAAGCCTATAGTCATACAAACTCCTCACCTGCTCACTTTCATCACATTCTAATATGCTATTTGGATAAGAAAAAAAATGAACATATGAAGGGTCAGCTTTCTAAAACTGTATATACCATCAAATTAAAAAAAATAACATTGTACATAACAAAATAACAGTGTATGTACCAGCAAATTAAAAATAGAAGTCTCACCTTTTTGCAATGCATTTTGCCCTCCAAGCCTTGCACCTGTTGATGTCAACTTGTTGATTATGTTTCACAGCCTGAATTATGCCTGCCACAGACCATGAAGGGTCAGCTCTAAATTGATCCAAGTAGTGATGAGCAAGCCACTTTGCACTGACATGCCTCCTGACACACCCCTTGCGTGTGTGTACCGCAAGTGCACGGGTTGTCGAAGTAATAATTATACCCGGTGAGTAGGGTAGTCGAATCCACAGGGAACAGGGCTACTAGTACTAACTTCTTCTCTGCAATCTAGCCTAACGACTAATGTGATTTTGTGGTGATCTAGTGTGCATAGAAATTAATACCAGAGATGAATAGGCAAAGGGTAAATAAAGGGAGATCTCAATCAATGAAGATGAGATACCCGGGCAATGCTCCCCCTAGGCTCTATCATGAAGTGCAAGACTAACTAAATGCTTCTAACCGAGTTCTATGAGTTGAGGTAATCCAAGAATAATCGGTCCCTGCCTCCAGGCCACCGATACTAGTCCCCTACAAGGTCCCGACGGAGAAATCGCTCAATCTCAACACCTCACACCCCATATGACCGCAATGAGTTCTAGGGATACCTAAGAGTGAAACCGATTCCTAAAATTAGATCTAACCCTACTTCTAGGCGGAAGATCCCTAACCCCCTACAAAGGTCCCGGCGGAGAAATCTATCAATCTCACGCCTCACACCCCATATGGTTGCATAAAACTTAGGGAATACGGAGATAGGAAACACTCAATCGGAAGGGAAAGGGGACACTCCTCTATCTCAAGACTCACCCTCTCAACCCTCTTTAACCTTGTATGTTCTAATCCCTAATGGAGACCTCTCTCTCACCAAGGAAACAAATCAAACATACCAAACAACCATACGAATCAATAAGGCATGCAAGCAATGATTAAACAAGATTAAAACTCAAATAAACTCGGACTTAAAAGAAAGCATAAAGAAAGTCAATACATGAATCGAAACCTAGGGTTCACATGCCCAAGTATCTACTAGGGTTTAGCCCTCCATGGGGCTTATTACAAAGAAAAACATAACACAATGAAAAGCAATGTAAACCATGGAAGTAAACCCCCTTGAATTCGTGATGATGGCCTTGATGGGTCGCTCAACGTCTTGAAGGATCCTTCTCCGAAGCTAGGTCGCCAATGACTCCCTCGATGCTATGACGGAGGAAAGAACTATCAAAGTTGGTGAAGAACGGCCCTCCAATTCGGCAAAGACCTCCTCCTCAAACCCTAGCCACTTCGCCTCTCAAAAGCCACACAAAAGATACCAAAAGAATCGGCAAAAAGGGCTATTTATAAGCCTGAAATGCGTCAGTCACGTGCCTCCACGCGACCACGTGAGATCCCACGCGGTCGCGTTGGCTGCAGAATTCCCACGCGATCGTATGGGATTTTGACGCGGTCGCGTGAACAGTGATTTCTGCTACAGTACTACTACAGTGAAATGAACCGTATTTTGCTACAATACCCTTCATGAAACGCGATCCAAACTCTCTTATCTTGGGGCCACATGGTCGGGCACACGTCCATGTGGTGAGTTATAAGACTTCTCTTCCATCGAACCATCATTTGGAAGCTTTAGGTATCTTCACACAAGAAGGGACATAAAGGTGTGACTGCTTTGTGCCCTTCCATCACACAAATTGGCTTGAATTCTTCTGGAAGTTAGCACACACCCTCATGTGCATGATCCCCTCTCGTGCCTTGACACTTGTGTTGTACAAAAACTCCCAACAATAGGTCTTGATAACCCATCTTTGCTTCCTTTTCCTCCTTCAATACTTTCACAACCTAATTGCATAAAAGAACACCAAAATACACTTTATGAGACATAATCCATGGTAAAATGATGCTCAATGCATGTAAAACAAGTGGATACAACATGTATACTCAAGCACTTATCAAACTCCCCCACACTTAAGCCTTTGCTTGTCCTCAAGCAAAATTAACCATAAACTTATGAAAAGCAAAGGGAAGTGCTTGGCCTTAGGTTCACCAAGAGGGTACAAGAATAAAATTCTAAAATCATGGAGAGAAACAAACAATAGATGAAACAATCAATACTCTAGCAAATAATCCAATAAAAAATGAAAGTACTAAAGTCTGAAAGCGTGTGTGTGTGAAAGCTCAACTCATGTCAACACTATATCCATTACTCAAAGTCTTTATTAGCAATGGGACTTATTTATAAACAAAAAGAATAGGTAGTAGCTTCACACGTCCTCTAAGGTAGCCCTTTCCCGAGATGCATCCCGAGTGGTTTTCACACTTTCGAGGTGGTAGCTCTTTCTACCGAAGGTGGTAGCTTTCACACATCCTATAAGATAGCTCTTTCTCTCATTAGGGCATAACAAGTATCCGACTTATGAGAGTAGCTTCATACAACATAGGTGGTAGCTCTTTCCACCCCTTATATACAAACAAACAAAACTAGAATTCTGAATTTTTTTTATTTTTTTTGTTGTTATTTTTGTTTTTTGTTTTTTTTTGTTTTTTGAATAAAACTAACACTAGAAAATCCCACAATAATGGACTAGAGTAAGTTTCCATAGGTTTAATGAGTGAGAAAAAGTGCATTAAAGAGCAATCGGACAAAAATTTCAAGACAATTGGATAAAAACTAGAGTATGATAAAACCTAATGTTTATAACCTCCAAAAACTAAGAATTAAACTCTCAACCCTAAGGTGAACCTTCATGGGCAACATGAGCATGATCATGAAAACACAAGTAAAGGCCATGTATAAGGTGAACCCTCCCCCACACTTAAGATGTACATTGTCCTCAATGTACACATGTAAGCACAATAAAAATATAAGCAATAAAAGCATGATGTGGGTGAAAATGCAATTGAAACAATACTCCCCTAAACTCCTTAGTACTCGATTGGTGAAGCTAACTCGAGGGTGTGTTATTGTTCCACGGGTTGTGAAGATCACACTACCAAGTCACATGGTCATGTGTATGACAAAAACATCATCATCATCACTCTCAAGGCCGTCTGCACAGATTCAAGGGGTTCAGTGAAGCTCAATAAAAATAGAAAAGTTGCACGAGTTCTTACGAATGAAGCAAAATAAAGCACAACTCGCACAATCAAAACAAAGTATAAAGATAACTAAAGTCTAAAAGATAAAATAAAGGAAACTAGAAATGAAAACTAAAGTAAAGAAAACTAAAGTCTCATGAGTGGGACGCCTCAAGCATTGGCATCATCTGCTGGTGCTGCTGGTGTGTTAGAAGGCATGTCCTCATCCAAGGTCAGCTATAAACGATCAAGGCATTTTTGGAGCAAGCTTTTTAGTCCTTGGTGTCATACCTGCAAGAAAATTGCCAAAGAAGTGCAAATTTACATGATATGGCAAGATGCAGGAATCCACATGGGCGTGTGGGCAAGCCACGCGCCCACGTGGCTTAATTTGCCACGTTTACAGCCCACGCGGGCGTGTGGGATAGTTATGCGCCCGTGTGGGCGCGTTCTGGCACGGCAAAAGGACCACGCGACCGCGTGACCCAGCCACGTGGTAGCGTGGCTTTTCGGTCGAAGATTGGTGAGATCCACGCGGTCGCGTGGGCCGAGCCATGCGTCCGCGTGGGCTGTTGGCCGGTCCACGCGGCCGTGTGGCTAGGCCACGCGCCCGCGTGGATGTCCAACCATGGCAAAAGAGCCATAGTTGGGTACCAACGCCTCACTAAGTTTCGTTTACATGTTTTCTAAGTGTTTTCACAATGTTTTCCATGGAAAATATCATCCAAGAAACAAGAAAACTCGATGGAATTGAACATGAAAGCATGGACATGATAGGGGGAGATGAGGCCTTACCGACGCGAATCGATGGAGAAAACTTGATGCAAATGCCGGCAAAACACTTCTAAATCTCGAATAAGTCGAAGAAAAATGGATTTGAAATCTTATGGATGGGAAGTTTGGAGAGGAAGAGATGAGAAAATGAAGAGTTGTAAGTTATGGATAATGAATGATGACTCTTCATCTATGTTTATAAGCCACATGGGGGTGTGGGAATTCCACATCCCCGCGTGGGTACTGTACATGGCCGCGTGAGAATCTCACGCGGCCATGTGAGCTGCAGAATTTCTGCAGACAGTCCACGCGGCTCTCCAAACTTCACAATTAACCCTATTCTTCAACAATTATCATGCATTACACCCTGAATCATGTCATACATGTGAAAAACACTACAAATCAACAAAAATTTTCCTTGAAAAGTTCAACACCAACAAAAATTATTCAAGGCACACACTCATGGTAATTATTACTATAGAATTTAAAATCTAAACTAGAAAGCAATTAAAAATTTGGGTTACCTCCCAAGTAGCGCTTGTTTTACGTCACTAAGCTTGACGTACCTCTTCCTTACCTTATGGAGGCTTGAAAAGAGTGTGTTCCTCCCGACTAGACATTGCATAGCTACTTCCTTTAAACCAAAAATCTACTTGCCGGGGTGGAGTTTTTGTTGGAGAGTCCAACCATCTTACCTTTGGCCTCCAAGGAAACAATTTGGGTTGGGAATTGTCCAAGCTTATCATCGGTGGGTCATTGGATGGTTTAAATATCCTACCCACATCTTCTCCCAAACCCAAAATCTCTTTCTTGTATTCAATGAGTTGATTAATCCGAAAGAAAGGTGCTTGCTCCATTACCTTAGGGCTTGCTTCTTCTTGTGTATTTTCAGCTTGAAATGAACATGATGTTAGCAAATCCCCTTGAAAATTTCATTGCACACAAGCATAATCTTCATTCAAGCAATCCAAATTCTGAAAATGATGTTCTTCTTCTGTCCTTTCAATTTCTGCAGCAATGTACTCAATTTTCCCTACTTCATCAATGTGGTTCATGGCCTTGTCATGCATGGAAGAAACTTGCCTTGCTTGTTCAAATTCTTCTTTTTCCTTAGCAAGTGTGTCTTAAATCTCTCCTATATGATGCTCAATGTTTTTGATGGAGATTTTGTGACATCTTAAGGTGGCTTCAACATCTTCGAAGCGGGCATCGGTTGCTTCAATGAATTTGAGTAATACGCTTTCCAACCGAAGTACATCCTCCTCATGTTTCTCATCCATCTGAAATTCTTCTATAGGTGCTTCCCATTGCTGTCCATCAATATTCCATAAGTGGTTCGGGTAGCTCCATTGATTTGGATGATGTGTGCTGCGATATTAGTTGTTTTGTTGTTGTGCAGAAATAAGTCTATCAAGTTTTCCACTGAAATCTTCAATCTGAAAATATAACTTTGTAATTGGATCAATCATCATTCAAGTACCTTGCAAGAAAAAGTAACACAAGTCAAAGAAAACAAATGAGAACGGTGGAAGAAAAAGAAAGTGCGAAATAGACAAGATAACGTAAACGATAAATGGCTAGAGAAACAAAGACTTAGCGTTCCTAGTATCCTATTCCCCGGCAACGGCGCCAAAAACTTGACACACCCCTTGCGTGTGTGTACCGCAAGTGCACGGGTTGTCGAAGTAATAATTATACCCGGTGAGTAGGGTAGTCGAATCCACAGGGAACAGGGCTACTAGTACTAACTTCTTCTCTGCAATCTAGCCTAACGACTAATGTGATTTTGTGGTGATCTAGTGTGCATAGAAATTAATACCAGAGATGAATAGGCAAAGGGTAAATAAAGGGAGATCTCAATCAATGAAGATGAGATACCCGGGCAATGCTCCCCCTAGGCTCTATCATGAAGTGCAAGACTAACTAAATGCTTCTAACCGAGTTCTATGAGTTGAGGTAATCCAAGAATAATCGGTCCCTGCCTCCAGGCCACCGATACTAGTCCCCTACAAGGTCCCGGCGGAGAAATCGCTCAATCTCAACACCTCACACCCCATATGACCGCAATGAGTTCTAGGGATACCTAAGAGTGAAACCGATTCCTAAAATTAGATCTAACCCTACTTCTAGGCGGAAGATCCCTAACCCCCTACAAAGGTCCCGGCGGAGAAATCTATCAATCTCACGCCTCACACCCCATATGGTTGCATAAAACTTAGGGAATACGGAGATAGGAAACACTCAATCGGAAGGGAAAGGGGACACTCCTCTATCTCAAGACTCACCCTCTCAACCCTCTTTAACCTTGTATGTTCTAATCCCTAATGGAGACCTCTCTCTCACCAAGGAAACAAATCAAACATACCAAACAACCATACGAATCAATAAGGCATGCAAGCAATGATTAAACAAGATTAAAACTCAAATAAACTCAGACTTAAAAGAAAGCATAAAGAAAGTCAATACATGAATCGAAACCTAGGGTTCACATGCCCAAGTATCTACTAGGGTTTAGCCCTCCATGGGGCTTATTACAAAGAAAAACATAACACAATGAAAAGCAATGTAAACCATGGAAGTAAACCCCCTTGAATTCGTGATGATGGCCTTGATGGGTCGCTCAACGTCTTGAAGGATCCTTCTCCGAAGCTAGGTCGCCAATGACTCCCTCGATGCTATGACGGAGGAAAGAACTATCAAAGTTGGTGAAGAACGGCCCTCCAATTCGGCAAAGACCTCCTCCTCAAACCCTAGCCGCTTCGTCTCTCAAAAGCCACACAAAATATACCAAAAGAATCGGCAAAAAGGGCTATTTATAAGCCTGAAACGCGTCAGTCACTTGCCTCCACACGACCACGTGAGATCCCACGCGGTCGCGTGGGCTGCAGAATTCCCACGCGGTCGTGTGGGATTTTGACGCGGTCGCGTGAACAGTGATTTCTGCTACAGTACTACTACAGTGAAATGAACCGTATTTTGCTACAATACCCTTCATGAAACGCGATCCAAACTCTCTTATCTTGAGGCCACATGGTCGGGCACACGTCCATGTGGTGAGTTATAAGACTTCTCTTCCATCGAACCATCATTTGGAAGCTTTAGGTATCTTCACACAAGAAGGGACATGAAGGTGTGACTACTTTGTGCCCTTCCATCACACAAATTGGCTTGAATTCTTCTGGAAGTTAGCACACACCCTCATATGCATGATCCCCTCTCGTGCCTTGACACTTGTGTTGTACAAAAACTCCCAACAATAGGTCTAGATAACCCATCTTTGCTTCCTTTTCCTCCTTCAATACTTTCACAACCTAATTGCATAAAAGAACACCAAAATACACTTTATGAGACATAATCCATGGTAAAATGATGCTCAATGCATGTAAAACAAGTGGATACAACATGTATACTCAAGCACTTATCACCTCCCACAGTGATCCCTTGTGCACTCATGTTTTAGAATTCCCGATTTGATTTGGATTGTACTCTATTCTTTAATCATTGGAGCTGCCCATAGATAGAAAGGGCATCTTTTCTTACAGATTGCTTTGCATCTCTTTTTATTACTAGGCCTGAAATTCATTACATATCTGTTCTTGATTCCATAGTTCCTCACAGCATCCCGAAATTGTTTAAAGCTACTAAACTTCATTCCAATTTGGAATTGTGGGTCCTACATATCAACATCCTCATGAAATTCTGCATACTTAGGTTTTTCTTGACATACTCCTTCCTCATCTACCTCAGAGGCTGAATGGAATTCGTCAGATTCTCCATATTCAGATTCATCTTCTGTATTTTCTGCACCTTCTGCACATTCTGCACATTCTTGTTCCACTGCATCAGGTCCCATCACATCATCATTGCCCTCAGCTTCTATCTCTTCTTCACTGCTGAATTGATACTCTAAATCCTGCAGTTCACTGCCATCATCTTCATTTTCCTGCTGTCTAGGAGAAGCAACATCCATCTCACTGTCATTAGCACCAGCATAGCCTTCTTTTTCCATTGCATTGTCTTCTTTTTCCATGGCATTGGGCACCATCATATCACTGTCATTTGTACTTAAATTTGGTGCCTTGGAATATACATTTATGACCCTTTTGTGATCTACTCCTAAAGCTAATTGTAAAGCATCTGCATCACTTCTGACTTCTGTTAACCCGCCAAAACCACCACGCAAATTTAGCCACCAAAATGAACACCTTTCTGATTGCAAACCCAACTCTTTAGCCGTAGTTGTAAGTTCTAATCTAGACATTTTATCATGGCAGCAAAAATCTACATGCCCAGCAAGTTTACGGCCAGCGTACGCTTGTACTTCACCAAATGTGTGAAACATTTTTATTGTGAAATACTGACTGTTAGGTTCTGTCATAAAAATAAATATTCTCATTAATAACTAACATCCTTCTGCACCAAGTGTAATGAATTTCAGACCTAAATTAAATATACACCCTGAAAAAAATATACAACCTGAAAAAAAACAAAAGACACTAGAATCTGGTACATATAACACTAGAAGTAACTAGAATCTGAAAAAACACTAGATGACACTAGAAGACACTAGACATTTCTGCACCAAGTGTACTTCACCAAATTAATAATGAAGGAGCTTATATACTGGACAACAAATATACAGGACATAAATTAAATATACAACTTGAAAAAAAGACACTAGAAGATAATGCTCACATGAATAAGAAGGGGCAAATATACAGTCATCAATAACCCAAAATCCCATTACAAGAAACACTAAATCAATAACACTAAAAGCCAAACACAAATATTATACACTCCAAATACACTCATCAATAACAGAAAAATATACACACCAATATACAATCATCAGTAATACAATTTGAAAACCAAGACACTAATAATCGCTCCTTCATTATAGATTCTCATCTGAAATTAATCTTTTAATGTTTTAGTGTTTTAGTGTCATATAAAATCAAATGAAACTAAAAAAATTACAAAACAAATCTTCGGGTGAAGATAATACTCAAAACTTGCAATAAAACTGAAAACCAAATGATCCATCTTCCCACAACCACTAATTCAAAATCAACTCTCATCCAAAAATCCATTACAATCCCACCAACCGAATTCATCCCAAACTGAAAACCTAATTTATAAATTTCAAATTTCACAACAATTAATCTAATATCTTACCATAAATAGGTGCTTCTACGTCTGGTGGCCTTATCACCCAATCAACCTCCATGGTCAACGGTTGCAAGGGCAGGAATCTGGTTTCTTTGGTTGCTTGGTGCGAGGGTTGAACAGAGCTTATCGGACACTTGGCCTGGGTCACTTGCTACGCAGCTCGGAGGAGCGGTGCCATTGGCCGGAGCTCGCCGGTGGATGTGGAGAAATTAGGGCTCGGGCTCACCGGTGGATCTCGAGATTTAGAAATTAGGGCTCTCGGGCTCGGGGGAGAAGAAGAAGGAAACATAAGCAACTTACCCACGTGGCGCCTATGTGGAGTCAAAGGGTGGCCACGTGGATAAGTTGCTTACGTGGAGCTTACCACGTGAGCTGTTGACGTGGTAAACTATCGTCCATGTCAGCAGGCCGGTGGACATATCAGTAAACAAAGGCCGGAATAGCGCTGGTGCCCTCCCGTTGAAACAAAATAGAAGTTATGTGCTCACTTTGTTACGAATTAAAATTAAGTGCTCAAGTTGCAACATGGGCAAAGTTAAGTACCCACCGAAAAAAATTACCACCCGGCATATGATGCAGCCAAACGTTCCACATGTTTGACTATATTGTTAAAAATATTTTACAACAATTAAAGACTTTTAATCAACAACTAAGCTAAGGATTAATGAAAAATATTCAAAGTATATCAAGTATATTGCAAATCCATACAATAAAAAATATTACTGTTCAAAGATAGTGAAATTTGGATATTAACCATTGGAGATCTCTTGTGATAAAAACAAGAAAAAAAAAAGCAATAAAGTCCATTAAATCCTTTCTTTTAAACTTTTTACACACACCACCATAAAATACATCAAAAGCATATATTAATAGGCCATATTTTGATTGGGTCCAAGCCCAATGGGTTAATTTAGGCAAGTTTGAGGAGTGGATCTAAAGACCTGAATCATGGTTAATAAGTAGAAATATATTTCCCACTTGGACTATCATAATCAAAACATGAATGGTTTTACAAAAATGTGCATACCTAAACTAATCATATATAACCAAATACATTGATAAGATGCAATGGCCATACATAATTAAGTGTTACTAATATGAAAGCATGAGAAAAGCATTAATATGGATTTAACAAAATGAATTTGATCATTTTGTCACATAGTAGAAATATAGAGATCTATAGTATCACAAACAGGGATAGTTATGGTTTTTTTTGTCTAAATTTGAGACAAAAACATAAATGCTGCTAAATACCATGACAAAGTTGCCACGATTGGGTAGCCATGCCAAATACTGTGATAACATTGACACTAACTTGTGTTTCATGCCAATTTCCGTGAAAAATTTGGCACGGAATCAAAACTATGCCAAATTCTAGTTTTTCTTATAGTGTAATCATGTTTTATCTTGTTAATTTGGAGTTTATGTTGAACTAAATCGCCAAGGTCACCGGATGTCGGTGAACCTTGGGGTAAACATGTGATTGCCGGATATTTGGTTCAATTAATGCATTGTTTTTTTTTTTTAAATTCATTCTATGACACTTGTATACCATGGATTAAGTTACGAAGAACTCGGTAATTCATGTTTGAATTGTGTATTTGAGGAAGGTGTTACCTTTACACTAAGTCATGTATAGATTATGGGGTTTTGAGGAGTCGGCATAATCGAGAACTCGAGTGCCGCCAAGCGCTCTGCTTTAAGGAAAATCCCTATGACAAAGACTCCTAGAACACAATGCAATTGCATGTAGGAGTATCAGCCATAAATTGATTTAAGAAACTCTCATATGGTATAAGGACCTAATCATGAAGGTTTTAAGGTTAGTTCATCTTAGAGATCTCTCATTCCAAACATAGGTTTGCAATGGCAAAGCAAATACCAAGATCACACTAGTGGCCCTAAAGGGATCCACATCAGGGGACCATCATGTCCCATTGATTTCTCTCATAGAGACCATAGCTTTGCTTGAAGCTTCTAGCCTTTTGTTTTCTTAGTTAGTGTAGGTTTAAAAGAACCCTTAAGTCAGTAAGGCTAGTTAATAGGTGAAGAGTGAGTAATAGTACTTTCTCGCCCCTGTGGAATATGATTTTTGTGCTTTTGCACAAGGTATTAGTTGACGATCCGTGTGTATGAGGCGGGCGACCATCACTAAGACTTAGTAATAAAGGGTTTGAAAGTAAAGTGTTAAAAAAAATGAAAAATTCATTTTAGGTTGATCATTGGGATGTTGAGACTAATTCGTATTTGGAGCTTCTGGGATTCCGGTTGTGTTTGATTTGCTGGAAAAGGGGTAGGTAGGACTGGTTTGTGGTGTGACTTTCAGGCCTCATTGATAAGTGCTCATTTATAAGTGATACGAAGTATACTTTTCTTGCATTGAGCATCACTTTTCTCAGATTTTATCACTCATTCTTTTGTATTTGTGTTCTTTTGTGTGTTTAGGGTTGTGGAGACGAGTTGGAAGAAAAAGAAGCAAAAATAGATCATGGACGCAGTGGTTGAAGAGACTCTTGGACTAAGCAAGGACCAATGCACAAGTTGTAGACATGTGAGTGTGTGCCAATCTCCAAAGTGCTCAAGTGAATATACAAAGTGGATGGGCACAAAGGCAGTCACACTCATGTAGTCCAACTTGTGTAACATTGAAGAGCTTCATCAATGTGTTGAAAGCAAGAGGCGACGTGATCTGCCGCGTAGTTGTGTGCCCAACTTGGCAACTGACATGACCTTTTTGCGTGCGTACCGCAAGTGCACGGCCTTGTCAAAGTAATAAAAGTTACCCCGGTGAGTGGGTAGTCGAATCCACAGGGAATAGGGATTTAAAATACGAGAAGTTGCTATTGAGTCGTGTGATGTACGAAAAGAAACAATGATCGGAGTGATGAGTGAATTTATGGGAACTAGAGTAGATGCAAAGCAAATAAATCGAAAGATGAAAGAGAGAAAAGTGCAAGCAACGAGTAAAAAGAGAGAGACTAGTAATAAGTGAAAATAGGCTATCCGGACAAATTACCTCTAGGACTTATGCTTCTAGTGCAAGACTATGCTATTATACCTTCCTATTGATGTTAATTGAGTCGAGGAAAATCCTGAAACGCACGGTCCCAAATCTAAGGTCAACCGTGGCTAACCCCAACACTATGTCCCGGCAATAGGATTCACGTCAACCCTTCACTCTGTTGATTGCTCAACTAAGCCCCAGGGGAGTATTTCTACCTAAGCCTAACACTACGTGGGATTGCTTTAAGCTCTAGGGACTCCTAGTGATAAAACCTGTTCCTATGTATGATAGTTCTAACCCTTTGGTCCAGGAGGAAGAACCATTGTCTAAATTAAGCCCCAATGCGTAGGATTCACGTCACCCCAAAACCTTGGGGGAGTTTGTCTACCTAGTACTTCACTCTATTTCGACCTCTAATGACTCAAGGAATCGGAGGTAGGGAGAAATCACAACGGAAGGGAAAGGGGTACGGTGCTACCTCACAACTCTCCCTCTCAACCCTCTTCAATTTTAAGTAGTCTAATCCGATAGGAGTTGTCACACCTCCAAAGGATAACCTAGATTGTTCTCAATCCTTAGTGTCACGGCTAAGAGAAAACAATAGCACAAGAAATCTAAAATTGAAACTCGAATTTATTCATCAATTAATGGAAAAGCATAATAACAATGTCAAAGAAACATAATTATCCTAGAGTTTTACAAGTCCGAATACCCACGAGGGGTTTAGCTCCTCATGGAGCTATACATGTTCATCAATTTATGAAAGAAAGAACAAAATAAAGACATCAATGAAAACCCCCTCGCGTATGGTGTGGCCGTGGTCTTGTGCGGCCGTCGAACGTCGGTGACGATGCCGATGACGCGCTCCAATCCTCCACAAAGTCCTCTCTGAAACCCTAGCCGCCCTCTCCAGAAGTTGGGGAGAAAGATAGGTTAAAAGATTCTTCAAAAAGTCTCCAAATCGGCTTTTTATAGGCTGAGTGCGGCTTTAAATTTGAAGTTATCGGGAATTCACACGGCCGTGTGGAATTTCCACACGCCCGTGTGAAGTTTCTGTCTTTCCTGAAAATTACTTCACACGGCCGTGTGTTAATTCCACACGCCCGTGTGAAGTTTCTGGCTTGCTGGAAAATCAATCCACACGGCCGTGTGTTAATTCCACACGCCCGTGTGACGTCTCTGGTTTGCTGGAAAATTAGTTCACACGGCCGTGTGTTAATTCCACACGCCCGTGTGAATTCTCTGGAACCTTGATTCTTCGGCAGAAGTGCACAGTAACTTGCTACAGTGATTCGTTACAGTAACAAGCTACAGTGTTGCTACAGTAACACTCCGAAATGCTCCCGAATGTGTTGTTTCTTCATCGAGGCCATTGAATTGGGCACACAATCAATGGTAGATCGTGCCTATTGCTTCGAGTCTCCTTCTTGGTGAAATTTTCCTAAGCTACACGAGTTAGACTTGTTGTGAATGTGACTGCCTTTGTGCCTCTCCAAAGGAGGTTGGCACACACTCACAAGTCTAACCTCGTGCCTTGTTCCTTGCTTGGTCTGAAAACCTCCCAACAACGGCGAACACGACCTAACTTCGTTCTTCTTTTCCAACTTAGCTCCACGAAACCTACAATGCTCAAGAATACACAAATGCACACTATTTAGTGATAAAATCTGATAAAAGTATGTTCATTTGTAAGATAATAACGCTTCGCGTTACTACAACACAAGCACTTATCAGCAACCTCGATGAAAAAAATGAAGTTGGAAGCAATTTTGGCGCGAGTACTGTAGCAAAACTCTACACTAATTCAATGTAGTAGTTACTGTTCACAGTGCGCAAGAAATCAAATTCCAGAGAATCCACACGGGTGTGTGAAAATTCCACCCGGGAGTGTGGATGCCTGATTTTTGCCATATAAATACAGCGATTTGAGTTTTATTTGGGGATCTTTTTCCTATCTTTCACTCATCTTTCGGGGAAAGTGCGGCTAGGGTTTGGAGAGATTTTTGTGTGGCTTTTGGCGTGGTTCAATGGCATCGACATCGATATCCTTCGAAGGAGGGTTATTCGGGGAGCTTTTGACGACATCGATTCTGAGAGATGTGCCTAAGACTCGATCGAGGAGTCTCTGGAGAAGACGAGGCGGCTCTTGAAGGCCATCAACACGGATGACAAGAGGGTTATCGTTATGGTTTATATGCATATGATTTCGATTTCATAGTTGATTTTGTATTGCTCCATGGAGAGCTAAACCCCTAGTGGGTGCTTGGACTTGTAAACCGTATAATAAATTTGTTTCATTGGCTTTTATTATGTTTCTTTAATTGATGATTTAATTAAGTTTCAATATTGAATGCTTATTGTGTTGATTTTCCATTAGAGTGACACTAAGGTTGAGAATCCATCTAGGTAATCCATTGAAGGTGTGACAACTTCATTTGGATTAAACTATGCGAGATTGAAGAGAGTCGAGAGGGTGAGTCGAGAGGTAGCATAACGTCCCCTTTCTCTTCCATCATGATTTATCCTACCTCCATGTTCTAAGGGTTCTTTGCGGTCACAATAGAGTGAAGTGCTAAGAGATGAACTCCACTGGGGCTTAGTTGTGCGAGTAACAGAGTGAAGTGTTGAAATGAATCTTAGTTTTTGGGCTTAATTGTGACTAGGAGTCTTTCGCTTGGACCAAAGGGTTTGATCTATATTAGGGAATAAGGTTTATCACTTTGAATCCCTAGAACCCCATGCAGTCCCACAAAGTGTGAGACGTCGAAAGTATCCCTTTCCGCCGGGCATAGTATAGAGGACTAGTCACGGTTGACTTTAGATTTGGGACAGTGTGTCTTTGGATTTCCATAACGACACATTAAACATCAGTTAGGAGGCATAATACTAGTCTTGCACCTGAAATAATAGTCATATGGTAAGCTTTGTCCGGGTGCCCCATCTTATCATTGCTTATCCTCTCTATTTACTCTTGCTTGCTTTTTTTTCCTCTTTTACTCATTTTGCACTCTTACATTGATTTCACTCACCGCCGATTTTCATCTTAGCTAAATAGCGATATCTCTTGTTTCTAAGCAACTATTACTTATGGATACGACTACCCACTCACCAGGGTATATTTTATTACTGCGATGACCCATACACTTGTGGAACACTCACGCATGGGTTGAGTCACTCATCTTTGTTTTCTTTTTTAAAATATACTAACATGATTATTGTACTTTGTAATCTCATCTTTTGTCTTAAATTGTAACACAATTATTATTTGATAATCATATCGTACATCCTGTATTTGTTTTATTAATTAATAAAAAAATAAGATAAAAGAAAGTGCTTAGATTTACAAGTGATGGTTGCTCACCACAAGTAAATAGTTCGTTAAGTAATACATTGTGCGTGACACAAGGGATGTATTCCATGGGGCTAAGGTTCTATTATTACTTTCGTTTTGTCTATTTTCTAACTTAAAACTCCTAATGATGAAAAGTAACTACTAAAAGGGTAAAACTAACTAAAATGAAGTCAAGGCTACTACTACACGCAATTGGCATTCAAGGGGAAACCAGATAGTAGAATGGGTGATTTGAATAGGGAATCCCCCTAGGATTATCATTAAGCCCTAAACTAAGGATAATATAACTAATATTGTAATGGTAGTTTGGACTAATAGATCTCTAAAACGGATTTAGCCTAAATCCCTTGGCGGTTAACACCTAATCCCATATGAGTGTTGACCAGAATCCATTCCAAAATCAACTCCATGTACAATCGAAAAGGGTTAAAAGAGATATATAATAGGCATGATCCTAATCTAGGATTCAACCTAACAATCATAGGGCAATCGAATACCCGAATCCCTCGGTATATTGACAAAAGATACCCTTTTTGATCTACATGGATCTAATACAAGTGAGCATCTCTTATTACCAAGTGCAATCTAGAAATGAACTACAAAGTTCTAATGTAATTCAAGACATTATGAAGCTATGGTATTTCGGTCTTTTCTTGCGTGTTGACTTGATTGTTTGGTCAAACTCTTCTTGTATTTACTTCGGTATGGCTTACAGAGCAATTTGGAGCATGTGGCCAGGCTCTAGGAGAGCTATTGATAAGTGCTTGAGTGAATATATTTCTTTATATGTTTTACATGCATTGAGCATTTATTTTATCAAGTTTTATGGCTCATAAATTGTACTTGGTGTTCTTTTGTATAAATAGAGTTGCGAAGGCATGTAGAGTGAGAATGAAGCAAAGATAGGTCATAGAGACACATTTTGGGAGTCTTTTGTGGGACACAAGGATCAAAACACAAGTTATGATTATACACATTGTGATGTGTACCAACTTCGAAAAGAGTTCAAGTTAATTCATGAGTTGGAAAGACACAAAGGCAGTCACATCTTCATGTTCCGGCTTGTGTGAAGTTTTTAAGAGCCTTCCCGATTATGTTCAGTTAATAAGAAACCACGTGATCTACCATAAGAGCGTGTGCCCGGTCATGTGGCCTTAGAAGAAGGAGACTTCAGAAGTAATAATTGTGATCATACTGTATAAATACTATAGCACATTAGCATTCACTGTTCACGTAGTGTGGAGAATTTTGCAGCCCACATAGGCATGTGGGAGCCTATGTGGAGCCCTGATTTTAGGTTATAAAAGGCCACTTTGCCTGATTTTAGGTTATCTTTTGTGCGACTCTTATGATATAAGGTAGCTAGGGTTTGGAGAGGTGTTTGTGGCTTAGGAGACATTTCTTTACCAACTTTGATTGATTCCTCCTCCATTATATCATCAAGGAAGCCACCGGTGATCCTAGCTTTGGAGTGGATTCCATCAAAACATTCAAACTATCCATCAAGGCCATCAGCGCAAATATAGGGGGTTTATTTCTATAGCTTTTGCATACTTTCATTCATTGATTGTTGATTTTGTATATTGCTGCATGGAGAGCTAAATCCCTAGAAAGTATTTGGGCTTGTGAACCCTAGGATTCTAATCTTGTGTGGATTTTGCTTTGTGTTTCTATTTAATTCAAGTTTGGTTGTGTTTCAATCTTGTTTTCATAATGCTTTCTTGCCTTATTGACCTTATGATTGATTGGTTTGCATGATTTGTTCACCTCGGTGAAAGAGAGGTCTCCATTAAGGTTAGAATCTTAAGATTGAAGATGGTTAAGAGGATGAGTCATGAGATAGTGAAGCATCCTTTTTCCCCTCTGATTGGTTTATTCTATCTCCATATTTCCTAAGCTCTAAGCAACCATATGTGGTGTAAGGTGTTGATATTGAGAGATTTCTCTGCCGGGTTAGAGATCTTTCACCTAGAAGTAGGGCTAGGTCTATTCTTAGGAATCAGATACATTCTTTGGAATTCCTAGAGTGTTATGTAGTCATATGTGGTGTGACTAGAATGAGACTAGAATATTTCTTCACCGGGACCTCGTAGGGGACTAGGATCGGTGATCTGGAGGCAGGCATTGATTACCTTTGGATTTCCACGACTTAACCTACTCTTTCTAAACCCACTTTGTAGACCCGGTACCTAATACCTGAATTCTAGATGGAGCATCACCCGGATAACCCACTTCTATTGATTGAGATTTCCCTCTATTTTACCCTTGTATATTCGTCTTCGGTATTTATTTTTTTACATACTAGATCATCACATCATCTCATTTATTATGATAGAAGAAATTAGTACTAGTCCCCTTATTCTCTATGGATTCGACTATATTACCTATTGGATACACTTTATTACTTAAGTAACCAATGCACTTGTGGACACACGCAATGTGTGTGTCAGCTGTGTGACTTATGTGTGGGCCACACACAGGCCGCACAACATAGGCTAGGCATTGTATGACCCCCTGTGCGGGCCGAATATTATGCCGTGCAGCGCTCTCTGGTGGATGTACGATCACTTGTGTGAGCTGCACACCATTCCGTACAACATAGAATTGTGGGTGTGTGTCCATGAGTGTGGCCGCACAACACGCCTTGATTGGACTCGTAAGCTTTTAAGCTCTTTTTGGGATCTCCTTTCTTAGTGTCTCCTTACTCACTCTCTTTTCCTCTCTTACTCTTATCCCTTGAAGCTCTTTGGAGTTAGGGGTTTGGCTTGGATGATCTTTTGATCTTGCTAGTGGAGCTTGAAGATCCATTCATCATTGCTCTTTAAGATCTAGAGGTAAGCTCTCATCCTCTACTTCTTTCCTTTGTATTCAATGTATGTATTGCCTTGTATTTCTTCAATCTTGTGGAATCCATGGACCTTCATCTTCCTTGTTATTGCATTATTATAGTATTATTGTAGCATAAGAAGAACTTGATTGTTTCATTGCTTTCTTGGTTTGGGTTGAAGTCAAGAACCCTTAAGGACTCCTTGGGAATCTTGAAACCTAGTTTTCAGACAACCCTAGGAGTAGTTTAGGGTTGTATTGCATTGTTAATCTTAGGGTTTCATTTATGATATCCTTTGCTTAATTCTTACTTGTTTTTTATGGTGTGTGTGTGGTTGCATTTTGGTTAGATGGTGAGAGCTTGGCTCGAGGCAAGGAGCCTGCGAAGGAGTAGCGCATCCGGGGTTTAATCGCCTAAGTTGTGAGTAGGTTTTTTTATTGCATAATTGATGACTACATTTTATATAGATATTTTATATATCCTATTGTGTGTTTTACTTGTCCTTTTAGCATGTTTTCATGATAAACAGATGACACTTGAGGCATGTTTGCTAAATGTTGCAAATAATTGGGGTTCGAACCATAAGAGTGAAAAGAGATCAATTATGATGCAAAATAGCGTTGGAATACAAGTTTCAGGACAAGTAGGGTCTGAAGAACACCCATGCTTGGAAGCACGGGTGTGCTGAACCCCCATGCATTTTACTAGAGTTTACACAGAAAGGAGAAACACGGTTTCACTGCTCCTAGCACCATCGTGCTGAGGGAGCACGGTCGGTAAGCGCGGGTATGCTTACACTCGTGCATTTTATTGGAAATCACACGAGAATATCAGCATGGTCACTATGCTTCTAGCATGAATGTGCTCTCTAAGCATGGATAGTAAGTATGGGCCTACTTACCCCCATGTAATTTATTAGTTTTATGCAAAAATCAATCCCTAGGATCTAGAGCTAAGCACGGTTATTAGAATGCCTATTAGCACAGGCGTGGTTACATCGGGAAAAGGTTATTTAAACCTAATATTAGATTTTGAAGGGAGCTTCTTCTCTTCTTCTTTAGGTGTGGGCTAGGGTAGCAATCGACACCATTCAGGGCCAGATATGGAGTGGAGACAAGCTTGGAAAAAGAGGATCGTCAGCTACAACCATTGTCAACCCTTCTCAGACGTAATTATGAAGCAAGAAGGGAGTTGAATGGACATGTCCTATTTCTCTTATTGCTTTCCTAAGATTGTATGTAAGATTATGAGGGGCTAACCATCTTTCGGTGCCCCAGATTGTGAACCTTTACTTCTAATGCTTCAATTTTAGTGATATTGATTCTTGAGTTTCCTTGTGGTCTCCCTTTTGTTCATATTGCTTATCTTTCTATGTGTTGATTGCCTTGATACTTGTATATCAATAGCCTAATGAGGGACTTTCCTATAGCTGCGTATGTATTGATTTTTCATTGCTATTTCCCCAGTTGGTTGCCATTGCATTTTAAGTTGCTATTTAACCTTAGACTGATTTGCTGTCTAGAGGGTAATCTCTACTCGTCTAGCTAGGACACACATTAAGGAAGGGGTTGAGTTTGCTCCGAGCCTTCGACAAGGATATATATTATCAAACCCTCCGTAGGTGTTCACCATGGTCCAAGAAGAAACTCTTGAATCATTACCTAGTTATTGCATTTGTCAAGGGGATAAATTCGGGACACTGTCCTTTCCACTGCTATCACTTCAACCTAAAAATCCTGTCTTTTCTTCATTCTCTATTCTTTTCTTCTTTAGTAGATTAATTATTTCAAACCAATTTTTGAGTCGGCTAGATATTAGGAAACAAACAAGTATTGAGAGCTATACCAGTCCCTGTGGATTCGATTACTCGATCCTATTAGGTACACTTTACTACTTGTATGGCCTATGCACTTACGGATACGCAAGGGGCGTATCAATAATTCTATTGGAATATTAACTAAAAATTTTAATTTACATTTTTTGAGAGTTTTCCATGGTTCTATCGTATGGAATCTATGCTTTGATCTGCTTGAAAATGATTTTTTATGCTATTGAATTGTGAGCGAAACTCTTGATGTTTGATGAAAATACTTATGACTATGTTTGTATATTGGTTTGAAATGAAGTATAAAACTTTATGCACATATTGTACTTTTGGCTTTAGTTTATATGGAAATTATGTTCATTCCCGATATGTCAATATTTGTCCTGAACAAGGACTCTATAATATGCTTTATAATAGTAGGGGATCCTTAGGTTAGCCTATAGAGGGGGCGGGAAGGGTCCTAGTCATGGTGCACTTTTTGTGAGGTGCATAGAAAACCCCAATGGGGAATATATTGAGAATTTGAAGTCATCACATGGGTTCTTGGTGGCCAACATCATGGGTATGAAGACCTTGACAGCTCTCAACTTAATTGCGACTGCAACTAATATCGGAGAGGTTTTTCAGGCTACTATTTTGAGAACAGCTTTACGGTTTAGTTCTTACAAAATCTTGATATTTAAATTGTGAATTATTTTTTTATTTTTATATATCCAAGATTTGCAAACTTATATTCTTAGAAATCATGTTTTCATGTAAACAAAATCCTTTAGCTATGAAGCCCTTCACACATTTTGAAAGGTTTATTTATCGTCAAGTTTATGATGAAATTCATGTATACTTCTTTTGAATCTCATATTATACCAAATGCTTTGAGACTTTGAACATATTTTCAAAGGCCTATGCTTTGATTTTGAATAATGTGGGTTTACAACCCACATTTGTATATATTTTTAGATGCTGAAATGTTTTAGGGTTATATATACTATTGCAAAAGCTTGGTTATTGGAAATTTATTGGGTTGTTTTGATATTTTTTTTAAAATTGTGCTAACCCATTCATTGAGTGACTCTGGTTACTCACTCTCTTCCTCAGTTCCAGGCTTTAGCACCTAGTAGCGTTGTGGCGGGATAGAGTGCTATGCATTCTTCTAGTTATCTTTCTTATTTCTAGTATAATGTATGCTTCTTCAACATGTTGCATTGTATAAGGACATGGATCCACTAGTGTATTTGCCACTTTTTATGCATGGTTTGTATGCTTTTCTAGTTTCTTATTGAACCTGGTTGCTCACTCTTTATGCATGGTTTGTATTTGTCACTCTTTTATGCAAAATGACACGCACTGTGTGGCATTTTCCTGCACCCCTTCTTAGATTTCTTCATTTTTTGTATGGAAGTTGTTGATTTCTTGACTTGGGGTGCTTTTATGCTTATTTTACATTAGTTTTGTTCTTTGTTTTTCCCATGATGATCAAACATGGCCTACAAATTAAAAGAAACAAAATAAGCACCAAAATGCTAAAATAAAGGCTTAAGAACAAGCTAAGTGCTCAGAATAGTAAATGAAAACATGTATACAAGTGAACTTATCAAAATATCCCCTTACTAAGATTTTTCTTGTCCTTAGCCAAATAGAGTAAAAATAAAAACAATGTCTGCTCACTCTTAGGACTTCAAGTATGGAAGTCTCATAAATTCAAAAATACTTTAAATGCGATCTAGGGTAATTGTCATGCTAAAAAGATAAATTTCACTCTACAATATGATTCTCACTTGTGAGTGTGTGACTCTTTGTACTTTGCTACCCTTCAATTCTATGTTGGCATGCAAACTTGGACTATATATATGTATGTATGTATTTTGCTTGTGCTTTTAGCATTTGTTGGTCTATCTTTGTACTACTTTGGGTATTTTCATGTTCTTATGTAGATTAATAGATCTTGGGACATTAGAACATTTTTTAGGGCAGAAAAGACAACAAAAGTACTTAGTTGCAATCTTTTATGATAAGCATGGCCTATGCACGGGTGTGCTTTTGAGCCGTGCGGATTACAAGACTTCAAGAAAAACTCATAAGAAGAAAAACACGATTTTTGAGCCCAGAGCACGGTCGTGCTTATAGAAGCACAACCCAAGCATGGTGTGCTTTTGGGCTTCATTGTCTAGAAAAACTCACTTTGATGCAAAAACCTAGATCTGGTTTCAAAGAACAGGTCTGAAGAGCACGACCCAAGCAAGGGTGTGCTTGGGTCAAAAACTCCTTTTGAAGTAGCAAAGTTGGGGTCTGATAAGGGGTTCCGCTGAGAATTTTGCAGATGACAGTTGGACAATCTTCACCACCATCCATCTAGGGATTAGAATGAAGGTTTTGAAGCACGATTTGGAGTGGAGCTAAGCTAGTGAGAAGATCCTTGGAGTACAATTGGAGAGATTGAGAAGAAATAGGGAGTCAATGAATTCTTACTCAATTATTTGCTCTATCTTTTCAATGTTGACGAACCCATTAGGGGCTAATCGCTCTCTGGTTCCCCGGATTCTTGAACTTAGTTGATAATATGCAGTTGATTGACTCTTTTTATGATTATAGAGTTTTATTGGTTTTCTATGTTAAAACTTGTGTTACAAAACTTGATGTGCATGATTTGCGTAGTTGTGATTATAAAACTCGAGGTGTGTTGAATGCCATAGTTGTGATTGCCATAGTGTAGTTGCAAAACTTGATGTGCATGATTCCCGTAGTTACAATTGAAAAACTTTGCGTAATTGATTTCCATAGACGCGACATTGCTTTGAGAGCACACATAGGATCCATAGGATGTACCTAATAATCATTGTAGGAGACTCACTACATGTTTCACTAAAGGTCCGGGGTGCTACTCTCATCACTGCTTCTAGCCCGTTTTTATCCCTTCTCCTTCCATCCTCTCTTCATCTTTTTTATTCTTTCTAGATTCTTAGAATAGAGTTTTACCCTAATCTTTGATAAGGCTAGATATTAGAAGAGAAATTAGTACTATAAGATTGTTGTTCCTTGTGGATTCGACTACCCGATTCTTTTTGGGTACATTATACAACTTTATATGACCCGTGGACTTGTGAATACACAAGGGGTGTATTAAGTTTTTTGCGCCATTGCTTGGACTAGCAACTCTTAGGAATATTAGGACACAAGTAATCTAGCATTTTTTTTTTACATTGTTTGTTTATTTCCATTTCTTTTCTTCTGTTTTTTGGTTTTTTTATTCTTTCTTTTGATTTGTTTGAAGGTGACTTTGTATGACCCGAGGTAGTTCATCTCCTTTGGCAAGCCCTGGTCAAGATATAAGCCCATCCGAACTGAAAACTGTGTCACACTCAAACTGAAGTGCTAATCGAGTGCGCGGAACCGAATAGTACCTACGTCGGAGAAGCTGCTGTACCCTTGGTCAAACTCAAACGATGCCAACACCTCGAGTGTAAGTAGCTGTATAGCTGGGTCTCGGATCGATAGTAACCGGCACTAACTCCCGACGGAGAGGAGCTCCTCCACTTCATCAGCCAACTCAACTCCCCCTGAATCTCTCTCAATATGCTCAAATCCTGGAAGCGAGTCTGACCAAACCTCAGTCCCCATAATCGCTTGAAACGAGCTTGATGCTCGGGTATAGTAAAATCTATCAGCTTGGGCGGCGGAGAGTGCTCACGAGGGCGTTTACCGACCGCTTTCTTTGATCTGGAAGCCATATCTGCAAGATTAAAAAGAAAAAAACGATCAAACAACTTCAACAGTTTAATCTGAAGAAACCCACACCGCCGTGTGGAAATTCCACACACCCGTGTGGATCGTCGGGCCGCGACAGCCGCACGGCCGTGGGGCTAAAAAAAATTCGTACAAAAACTCTTTTAAACACTTTAATACTTTCTACAATCATTCCACAAGTGTGTGCGCATGCAAATCAAGTGAAAGATTGCGAAATAAGCCAAATTAATCAAGATTGACGAAGAAAAAGAGGGTGAAGTGCTTACCGATGGTGAATGGTAAAAGCTCAAAATTAACCAGCAAAACTCAACAAAACCTATACAATCGGTTAAGAGAAAGTCAGGGATGTGCGAGAGAGTGCTCGGAGAGCGTTTGAAAGTGAAAAGATCAAGTGACACGAGTGATTCTAATAGAAAAGCTGCGGCTTTTAGCTTTCTGCGCATCCACACGGCCGTGTGCCTCTATTGTGAGGGTTCACAGGGGCAGACACCCCCCTGTGTTATCTCTGGTTACTTTTTGAACACCCTCACACGGTCGTGTGAGAACTCCACACTACTGTGTGCCTTCACAGGGGAGCTTCACAAGGGCACCCACACGCCCCTGTGTGCTCTCAGAAAAACACCTAAGGCTTCTGCCCACATCCACACGGCCGTGTTCTCGACTTGGCCAAGAACACAAGGCCGGCCACAGGGATAACCACACACCCCTGTGGCCTCTCTAGACTCACCCGAAAAAACCTAAGTGTTCCACACGGCCGTGTGGAAATCCACATGGCCGTGTGCCGTTCATAAGCTCTCCCACAAGGGCAGCCACACGACCCTGTGTGTTTCTCCAGATGGAAGGGGAGTCTCTATAGAGTTTTACACGGCCGTGTGGAAATTCCATATGGTCGTGTACCTTAACACATGAGCACTCACAGGGGCATCCACACGCCCCTGTGGACTCTCGGGAATGAGAGTTTAAGTTCTGCAGGATTTCACACGGCAGTGTGGAAATTCCACACGGCCGTGTGCCCTTCACAGGATCGTTCACAGGGGCAGTTACACGGCTTCCGTGATGCTTGGGATGAGCTCTGAGATGGTTCACACGGCCGTGTGAAATTTTCCACACGGCCGTGTGCTTTCTCTCGATGACTTAGAAAATTTACAGGCTCTGCAAAAAAATTTCAGAACTCAAATACAAGGTTCAGAGACTCCATACATTATGAAATTACGACCAGAGATCCATGAAATCACACTCGAACGACCCAAGACTTCATTAATCGACATTTAGGCACACAAAAACATCAAAGATCCACAAGAAAATCACAGCACATGCATATATGAACAAGACACTAACACTGAGACTCTTATTCATGCTAGAACTAAACTAATCCTTAGAAAAACAGTAAAAGCTTGGGTTGCCTCCCAAGAAGCGCTTGTTTAACGTCACTTAGCTCGACGTAATTGGCCTTACCTCACCTAGTCTAAAGAAAGAATGCTTTCTTATCATTGTTACAAACCTCGCCACTAAAGTATGGCTTCAGCCGATGCCCGTTTACTTTAAATGTACCCTTCTCCGGATGAGTAATCTCAATTGCCCCATGAGGTGATACTTGAGTGACCGTGTATGGGCCAAACCATCAAGACTTCTATTTTCCGGGAAACAGTCATAACCGTGAATTGAATAACTACACTTGGTCACCCACTTTGAACTCCTTGGATAACTTGATATGCTTGTCATGCCACTTCCTAATCTTTTCTTTGTAAATTCTGGCCTTCTCATATGCCTTTGACACGACCCCTTGCGTGTATCCCGCAAGTGCACGGGTTGGCGAAGTAATAAAATTTACCCTGGTGAGAGGATAGTTGAATCCACAGGGAATAGGGATTTAGAATATGAGATTTCACTAATAAAGCTATGCTGCGTATGGAAAAACAATAATAGGATCAATGAGTGAATATAGAATCAAACAGAATGAAAGACAAGAAATTAAATAGAAAGATGGAAGATCAGAAAGTGCAAGTAAAAGAGAATAGAGGGGACTACCAATGAATGAAATAGGGTATCCGGACAAGCTACCTCTAGGATCTATGCTTCTAGTGCAAGACTATGCTATTATACTTTCCTATTGATGTTAATTAAGTCGAGGATATCCTAAAACTCACGGTCCCAAACCTAAGGACAACCGTGATAACCCCAACACTATGCCCCGGTATTAGGATTCACGTCACTCTTCACTCTATCACTCGCACGACTAAGCCCCAGGGGAGTATATCTACCTAAACCTCACACTACGTGGGATTGCTTTAAGCTCTAGGGATTCCTAGTGGTAAAACCTGTTGCTATGTGTAGTTCTAACCCTTTGGTCCAGGTGGAAGAACCCTAGTCTAGATTGAGCCCCAGCGCGTAGGATTCACTTCAACCCTTCACTCTGTTACTTGCGTAAGTAAGCCCCAGGGGAGTTTATCTGCCTAGCACTTTACTCTATTTCAACCGCTATGAAATCAAGGAAATGGAGGTAGGGAGAAACCACATCGAAGGGGAAAGGGGTACATCGCTACCTCACAACTCTCCCTCTCAACCCTCTTCAATCTTAAGTAGTCTAACCCTAAAGGAGTTGTCACACCTCCAAAGGGTAACCTAAATTGTTCTCAATCCTAGTATCACATCTAAGAGAAAACATTAGCAAGATGAAATTAAGATTGAAACTCAATTTTTATTCATCAATAATGGAAAAGCATAATAACAATGTCAAAGAAACATAAAAAACCTAGAGTTTACAAGTCCGAATACTCTCAAGGGGTTTAGCTCTTCATGGAGCTATACATGTTCATCAAAATAGAAAAGAAAGTGCAAATCAAAGACATTGATGAAAAACCCCCTTGTATACAGTGTGGCCATGGTCTTGTGCGGCCGTCGAACGTCGGTGACGATGCCGATGACACGCGCTAAACCTCCACGAAATCCTCTCCAAAACCCTAGCCGCACTCCCCAAGTTGAGTAGAAAGATAGGTCAAAAGATATCCCAAAAGGTCTCCAAAATCCCCTTTTATAATGTTGAATCGCGGCTTTAAAATCGGATTATCGGGGGCTTCACACGGCCGTGTGGAATTTCCACACGCCCGTGTGAAGTTTCTATCTGGCTGAAAAATCGATTCACACTGCCGTGTGGAATTTCCACACGCCCATGTGAATTCTCTGAAATCCTGATTTTCGGCAGAAATTGAACAGTAGTGAATGTGACTTGTTGTGAATGTGACTGCCTTTGTGCCCCTCCAAAGGAGGTTGGCACACACTCACAAGTCCAAGCTCGTGCCTTGTTCCTTACTTGGTCCGAAACTTCCCAACATCGGCGAACACGACCTAATTTCATTCTTCTTCTCCAATTTTGCTCCACAAACCTTCAATGCACAAGAGTACACAAATACATACCATTTAGTGATAAAAACTGATAAAAGATATGCTTCATGTAAGATAATAACGCTTCGCGCTACTATAACACAAGCACTTATCAAATCCCCCCACACTCAAGCTTTTGCTTGTCCTCAAGCAAAAATAAAACGTGAAAGTACTTGGGAAGAACAATTGAAAGTGCTCGGCCTTAGGTTCACCAAAAGTATGCAAAAGAAGCATTCTACAAGTAAGGGGAAATCAAAACAATGCATAAGGTTATCATTGCTCTAGCTAAAAACTCAAATCAAAAAGGATAAAAACTCGAAAATGTGTTAGTGTGTGCGATTTCACTCAAGAGAACCAACGAGTACTCCAAAAACTTTTGTTAGAAATGACTTATTTATATACAAAAACAAAACTAAAAAGAAAAGGAAGTAGTAGCTTCACACATCCTTGAAGGTAGCCCTTTCCTAGGCGGCCGCCAAAGGTGGCTTTCACACTTTCGAGGAGGTAGCTCTTTCTACTGGGGTAGTAGCTTTCACGCATCCCATGAGATAGCTCTTTCTCTCATTAGGGCATAACTTGTATTCGACTTATGAGAGTAGCTACATACTTCATAGGTGGTAGCTCTTTCTACCCCAAATGCATACATAAAACAAAGCAAATATTCACAAAGTCATATGTATTTTTTTCTTTTTCTCTTTTCCATTTTTTTTATATATGCATTTTCCAAAGTAAAACTAAGAACGATGATAAACTTGTCCTTAAAAACTTCAAGATTGAGTTTCCAAAAGATTCCAAGAGTAAGTTGTGCAATATAAGATAATCGAGCAAAAATTCCCTAAAATTCAAGTAGAAACTAGAGCATGATAGGATACAATGTTAAAAATTCTCCTAAACTCTAAGAATACAATCGTTGCAACTAAGGTGAACCGCCATAGGCTACATGAGCATGAGCAATTGAACGCACAAGTAAAGGTGTGTGCAATGTGAACTCCCCCCCACACTTAAGATGTACATTGTCCCCAATGTATGCATGCAAGCACAATAATAAGTAACAAAGAAAAACAATTAGTGTGGAAGTGGGCAATTGAAACATTACTCCCTTGAACTCCAAGTGTTTCGTTTGATGGAGCTAGGTCATTGAGAGTTGAGTCTCAATGGTTTGTGGAGCACAAACGGTCCCATGACCGTGCCAATGACTGTTCCTCAAAATCCTTAAATCCAAGACCATCTGCGCACACATATACAAGGGTTCAGTATAGCTCAAGAAAAACCAAAACAAAGCTTGAGTATATAAATATATGAAAATGAAATACAACTCGAGACAAAATAAAAATAGATGGAAAATAAAAGCAAACCCAGAAGGAGAGTCCTTTCTGGGTACTACAAGTCTAGCAGAAATAGAAAATAAAAGTGCAACAGAAAATCAAAATAAAAAAAACTACGACGCCTCCGCGTCGGTGTCCTGAATAGTGGCCTCTGGTGCTGCTGGAGGCTCTGAAGATGCAAGTGGATCTGCTGCTGCTGGAGGAGATGGTGGTGGAGGGGTAGAAGCTCGGGGTCGGACTATGAAAAGTGAAGTCACAGCTCGCTCGAGTAACTGCTGTATAAGATCCAATCGAGCCATGACCTCAGTGTGTTGTGCTATCTGTGCGGCCCTGACCTCAGCTACCTCTGTCTGTAGTACCCCTACTGTGCTCTCGAGGCGCTCCAGTCGATCCTGGCCTCGAGAAGGTGAGAACATGTGCACCAGAGGTGGCTACGGCGCGGTAGGTGGTGCCACTGTCACTATATCCGCTGCGGGTGGCTCCAAGGTTGCCTGAGATCCCTCGGCCTGATCTGACTGGGGAGTGATCCATGTGTAGACTCCTGGTCCTGCTCTGCGGACCATCCCCATCTGTCTCAATGTCTCAATGCTAAGGAGGGCTGGTGTACTGATCTTCTCGGCCCCCCGAACTCCATTTCTAAGCCTAAACCCAATAATCAATCGGGTGATGTACGGGCCTGCGAAGATAACTCTGACCCTGGGGTATTGGCCCTGATGGCGAATATACTCTGCCAAGATGTGCCCCAGGTGAAGTGGCTCGCTCTCCCGCATCGAATGTAAGTATAGGAGCTCCTGGCGGCTCAGGACCCGGGTACTATCTCCCCTGCCACTCACTGATCGGCTCAAAATAGCGTGGATGCATCTGTACGAAGCCCTAGTCAAGCATGTGGCCTTGGACACCCCTGGCTCGTACTGTCCCTGACCACATAATCTACGGTATATACGCTGCGGTGTCAGGGTACCCGGATAGTCTGTAGGTATCAGCGCATACTCCTCTGTCTCTGTGAATGCCTCGTCATAGAGGCCCATCCCAATCGAGAACTGGGTCATACTCAAGGTAATATGCCGACCGAGTGCACGGAACTGAATGGAACCAACATCTGTAAAGCTATCGTAGCCTCGGTCGAACTCAAAGGTCAATAAGACCTCGAGTGTGAGTAACCTGATAGCTGGCCCTCGAATGGATAATAAACGGCCCCAGCTACAGATGGCGAGCATCCCCTCGATCTCATCTGTGATGCTCTTCCCCCCTTGTATCTCTCTGACTGCGCTCAAGTCTAAGTAACATGTCTGTCCAAAGCAGAGTTTCGCAAGTCTCTTAAATCTCTCCCTGTGCTCTGGTAAATCAAACTCCATCTCCTCAGGGGGTGGGGTAGGCTCGCGGGGGCTCTTCCTCGCTGATTTCCTAGGCCTAGAAGGCGTATCTGCAAGATTGAAAGAGAAAAAGATAAAAAAAAATAGAGAATACTAAATCTGCAGAAATCCACACGGCCGTGTGGAAATTCCACACGCCCTTGTGGAGCTTCTGGCGGACAGAGCACCACGGCCGTGAGTTAAAAATCCAAAATTTACAACCAATTTCATTCTACATTCATCTCTAAACATGTTCGCATACATAATAAGCATTTAAAACAAGCGAAATCATCCAACAGAACGAATCAAATTAAGAATTGATGAAGAAGAAGGCTTTGAAGTCCTTACCGACGGAGTGGATGAAGGAATACTTAGAATCGGTTGGAAAAACTCCAATAAAACCTCAAAAATCCTCTGAGACGGTCGGGAAAGTAGTAGAGAGGGTAAGAGAGGAGTTTAGAGTGGAAGAATCAAGAGGCATGAGTGAAATCCAAATGAAAATGCGCGGCTTTTGAAGTTCTCGGAATTCACACGGCCGTGGGGGCGTGTGTGAGTACCACTCTGCTAAGGGACACGGCCTTGTGGAAATTCCACACGGCCGTGTGAAACTCTGCAGAGACAACCCTTCTTCCTGAGAATACACAGGGGCGTGTGTGCGCTCCTATGGGAGAGCTTGTGAAAGGCACACGGCCGTGTGTCTTATTCACACAGCCGTGTAAAATACTTAGGGTTTCTCGGGCAAGTCAGAGAGACCACAGGGGCGTGTGGGTGCCCCTGTGGCCGGCCTTGTATTCTTGGCCAGGTTGGGCACACGGCCGTGTGCAATTTTTCAGAGACCATCTATGTTTTCCCGAAAATTCACAGGGGCGTGTACCAGCCCCTGTGGATCCCCTTGTGAAGGCACACGGCCGTGTGCCTCTAAAATTAGTGTTCACAGGGGCCAACACACGCCCCTGTGTGCACTCTGGTCACTCTCTGAACTACCCCACACGACTGTGTGCCTTCACAAGGGGATCCACAGGGGCTGGTACACGCCCCTGTGAATTCTCGGGAAAACATAGATGGTCTCTGAAAAATTGCACACGGCCGTGTGCCCAACCTGGCCAAGAACACAAGGCCGGACACAGGGGCACCCACACGCCCCTGTGGTCTCTCTGACTTGCCCGAGAAACCCTAAGTATTTCACACGGCTGTGTGAATAAGACACACGGCCGTGTGCCTTTCACAAGCTCTCCCACAGGAGCGCACACACGCCCCTGTGTGTTCTCGTGAAGAAGGGTTGTCTCTGCAGAGTTTCACACGGCCGTGTGGAATTTCCACAAGGCCGTGTCCCTTAGCAGAGTGGTACTCACAGGGGCATCCACACGCCCATGTGGACTCTGTGGAAAAGAGTTTAAGTTCTGCGAGATCTCACACGGCCGTGTTTAATTTCCACACGGCCGTGTGCCCCTTCTGAGGTTGTTCACAGGGGCATGGATACGCCCCTGTGCCCTATCTGGCTGAGCCCTAAGTGGTGACACACGCCCGTGTGGAATTTCCACACGGCCGTGTGTTTTCTCTGGTTTACTTAGAAAAATTTACAGACTTTCACAAAAATTCATAAACATAAATACGATGTTTGGAGCCTGTGAAAACCATCAAAACACGACCAGATACCATGGAAAATATGCTCAACCGACTCAAACTTCATCAATAATCATCTAGGCACACGAAAACGTCAACAATCCACAATAAAAAACGCAGCACATGCATTAAAACTTCAGGACACCAAAACTAAGACTCTTATTCAACCTAAACTAAGCTAAGTCCTAGAAAAACTGTAAAACCTTGGGTTGCCTCCCAAGAAGCGCTTGTTTAACGTCACTAAGCTTGACGTACCTGTCTTACCTTACGGAGGTTCATGAATTAAAGTTGCCCTCTTCCCTACAACCTGAAAGCATGCGTTACATAATCTTAGTAGAGTAGAGGGAGAGTTCTCTAATTTGTTACCACAAAAGGGTGTCACACGTAGTGATGATATTTCATTTGCACGAATAGAGACTCCAATTCCATTTGCACGAAGGATGATATTTCATTCCGGAGCTTTGCAGATTTTCCCGGCGGAAAGTATCTAGCCAAGAATGCCTCGGCCATCTCCTCCCACGTAGTGATGGATGCTCTCGGTAATGAATGAAGCCAATGTCTTGCTTTTCCATTCAATGAAAATGGGAAGGCTCTTAAACGAATTGCGTCCTCCATTACTCCATTAATCTTCAACATGTCACACACTTTGAGGAAATTCTCTATATGACTATTGGGATCTTCATCGGCCAACCCATTAAATTGTGCGGACTATTGCAACTTCTGTATAAACGACGGCTTCAACTCAAAATTCATTGCCATGATTGGGGGCCTCACAATGCTCGATTGGGTCCCCATGATAGCGGGTTTAGCAAAATCGGACAATGTCCGTTGTTGTTCATTATGTTCTGCCATTGTTTCTGACGCTTCTGTCTCAATATCGGCTTGATTTGAAGCTTCTTGCACAGGTTCCTTCCCCTTGCGATGTGTTCTTCGTCCAATGTCCGGGTCTCCTGCAACAAGAATCGAAGGATTCCCACGGGTCATAACCTGTAACCAAAAACCAAGAAAAGAAAAATAAGAACAATGATAGATAAAGAAAATATGAAATAGAATACGAAGTGAATAGCTAAAATAATGAAAAACAAATATCTAAAACGCATATTCCCCTGCAACAGCGCCAAAAACCTTGACACAATCTCTTGCGTGTATCCCGTAAGTGCATGGGTTGTCGAAGTAATAAAATTTACCCTGGTGAGAGGGTAGTCGAATCCATAGGGAATAGGGATTTAGAATATGAGATTTCACTAATAAAGCTATGCAGCGTATGGAAAAGCAATATTAGGATCAATGAGTGAATATAGAATCAAATAGAATGAAAGACAAGAAATTAAATAGAAAGATGGAAGATCAGAAAGTGCAAGTAAAAGAGAATAGAGGGGAGTAGCAATGAATGAAATAGGGTATCTGGATAAGCTACCTCTAGGATCTATGCTTCTAGTGCAAGACTATGCTATTATACTTTACTATTGATGTTAATTAAGTCGAGGATATTCTAAAACTCAAGGTCCCAAACCTAAGAACAACCGTGACTAACCCCAACACTATGCCCCGGTATTAGGATTCACGTCACCCTTCACTTTGTCGCTCGCACGACTAAGCCCCAGGGGAGTATATCTACCTAAACCTCAAACTACATGGGATTACTTTAAGCTCTAGGGATTCCTAGTGGTAAAACCTGTTCCTATGTGTAGTTCTAACCCTTTGGTCCATGTGAAAGAACCCTAGTCTAGATTGAGCCCCAGCGCGTAGGATTCACTTCAACCCTTCACTCTGTTACTTGCGTAACTAAGCCCCAGGAGAGTTTATCTGCCTAGCACTTTACTCTATTTCGACCGCTATGAAATCAAGGAAATGGAGGTAGGGAGAAACCACATCGAGGGGGAAAGGAGTACATCGCTACCTCACAACTCTCCCTCTCAACCCTCTTCAATCTTAAGTAGTCTAACCCTAAAGGAGTTGTCACACCTCCAAAGGGTAACCTAAATTGTTCTCAATCCTAGTGTCACATCTAAGAGAAAACATTAGCAAGATGAAATTAAGATTGAAACTCAATTTTTATTCATCAATAATGTAAAAGCATAATAACAATGTCAAAGAAACATAAAAAACCTAGAGTTTACAAGTCCGAATACTCTCAAGGGGTTTAGCTCTTCATGGAGCTATACATGTTCATCAAAATAGAAAAGAAAGTACAAATCAAAGACATTGATGAAAAACCCCCTTGTATACAATGTGGCCGTGGTCTTGTGCGGCCGTCGAACGTCGGTGACGATGCCGATGACACGCGCTAAACCTCCACGAAATCCTCTCCAAAACCCTAGCCGCACTCCCCAAGTTGAGTAGAAAGATAGGTCAAAAGATATCCCAAAAGGTCTCCAAAATCCCCTTTTATAATGTTGAATCGCGGCTTTAAAATCGGACTTATCGGGGGCTTCACACGGCCGTGTGGAATTTCCACACGCCCGTGTGAAGTTTCTATCTGGCTGAAAAATCGATTCACACGGCCGTGTGGAATTCCACACGCCCGTGTGAATTCTCTGAAATCCTGATTTTCGGAAGAAATTGAACAGTAGCTTGCTACAGTGACAAGCTACAGTGCTCACCGAAACGCTCCCAAATCCGTCGTTCTTCATCGAGGCCATTGATTGGGCACACAAACAATGGTAGGTAATGCCGATTGCTTCAAGTCTCCTTCTTGGTGAAGTTTTTCTAAGCTACACGAGTTAGACTTGTTGTGAATGTGATGCCTTTGTGCCCCTCCAAAGGAGGTTGGCACACACTCACAAGTCCAAGCTCATGCCTTGTTCCTTACTTGGTCCGAAAACTTCCCAACATCGGCGAACATGACCTAATTTTGTTCTTCTTCTCCAATTTTGCTCCACAAACCTTCAATGCACAAGATTACATAAATACATACCATTTAGTGATAAAAACTGATAAAAGATATGCTCCATGTAAGATAATAACGCTTCGCGGTACTATAACGCAAGCACTTATCAGCCTTCAACCTCAATTCATCGAGCTCATTAAGATGGAGCAGTCTTTGTTCCCCGGTTTTCCTCAAATCGAAATTCATCGCCTTGATCGCCCAATACGCTTTGTGTTCAAGCTCCATAGGTAGGTGACATGACTTTCCGTAAAACAAATTATACGAAGTGGTTCCTATAGGGGTCTTGTATGCTGTTCGATGAGCCCAGAGTGTATCATCCAAACGCTCAGACCAATCTCGCTTTCCTTACTCTACTGATTTTGTCAAGATCCTCTTGAGCTCTCTATTTGTGACCTCCACTTGGCCACTAGTCTGCGGATGGTAGGGAGTGGTAAGGTGGTGATGTACTCCATACCTCTTCAACACTTTTTCCAATTGGGAGTTGCAAAAATGAGTTCCTCGGTCACTAATGATAATCCGTGGAGTTCCAAACCAAGTGAACAATCTTTTCAAAAACTTCACCACAGTTCTAGCATTATTAGTTGGCAACGCTTGAGCTTCAACCCATTTAGAGACATAGTCAACTGTTACTAAGATGATTGGTTCCCATTAGACTTCGGAAACGGCCCCATAAAGTCAATGTCCCAAACATCGAATACCTCACAGAATTGCATAGGGATCTGGGCATCTCATCCTGCTGAGACAGATTTCCTGCTCTTTGGTAGCTATAGTATCGAAGAACAAACTGGTGTGCATCCTAGAAAAGAGTCAGCCAATAAAATCCCGCAGCTAGAACCTTTTCTATAGTTCTACTTAATGCATAATGGCCTCCAACAGGTCCTGAGTGGTAATGAGCAAGGATATCGCATCCTTCTTCCCTTGATACACATCTCCAAACTACATGGTCTGCACAGATGCGAAAGTGGAACGGGTCATCCCAGAAGTAATTCTTCAAATCACTAAAGAACTTCTTCTTCTATTGGAACGTGAGCCCTTGCTTAAGAACCTTCCCTGACAAGTAATTGGCAAAGTCTGCAAACCATGGAGCATCACTTGATGATGATGAGTCCTGAACCGAGTATAAGTGCTCCTCTGGGAAGAAATCATTAATTTCCTTGCTTGATGGCTCTTGTCCCACACACCCTCCTAAACGAGACAAGTGATCCGCAACTACATTTTCAACCCCTTTCTTGTCTTTTATCTCCATGTCAAACTCTTGCAGGAGTAATTGATAAGTGCTTTAGTAGACATGTTTTATCTACTTGTTTTACATGCATTGAGGATCATTTTACCATGGATTATGTCTTATAAAGTGTATTTTGGTGTTCTTTTATGCAATTAGGTTGTGAAAGTATTAAAGGAGGAAAAAGGAAACAAAGATGGATTATAAAGACCTATTGTTGGGAGCTTTTGTACAACACAAGTGTCAAGGCACAAGAGGGGATCATGCACATGAGGGTGTGTGCTAACTTCCAGAAGAATTCAAGCCGATTTGTGTGATGGAAGGGCACAAAGCAGTCACACCTTTATGTCCCTACTTGTTTAAAGATAGCTAAAGCTTCCAAATGATGGTTCGATGGAAGAAAAGTCTTATAACTCACCACATGGATGTGTGCCCAACCATATATGAAGGCAAGAGCGGCTAGGGTTTCAAGGACGAGGTCTTTGGATGTGTTGGGGGTCGTTCTTCACCAACTTCGATGATCCTTCGACGAGATAGCATCTGGGAGCCATTGGCGACCTAGCTTCGGAGAAGGTTCCATCGAGACGTTGAACGATTCATCAAGGCTATCATCACGAATTCGAGGGGGTTTACTTTCATGGATTACATTGCTCTTTATTTTATTATCTTTTGCTTTGTACTAAGCCCTATGAAGGACTAAACCTTAGTAGATACTTGGGCATATGAACCCTAGGTTTCGATTCATGTATTGACTTTCTTTATGCTTTCTTTATGCTTTCTTTTAATTCCGAGTTAATTTGAGTTTTAACCTTGTTTAATCATTGCTTGCATGCTTTATTGATTCGTATGGTTGTTTGGTATGCTTGATTTGTTGCCTTGGTGAGAGAGAGTTATCCATTGAGGATTAGAACATACAAGGTTAAAGAGGGTTGAGAGGGTGAGTCTTGAGATAGAGGAGTGTCCCCTTTCCCTTCCGATTGAGTGATTCCTATCTCCGTTTTCCCTAAGTTTTATGCAACCATATGGGGTGTGAGGCGTGAGATTGATAGATTTCTCCACCGGGACCTTGTAGGAGGTTAGGGATCTTTCATCTAGAAGTAGGGTTAGATCTAATTTTAGGAATCGGTTTCACTCTTAGGTATCCCTAAAGTTCATTGCGGTCATATGGGGTGTGAGGTGTTGAGATTGAGCGATTTCTCCACCGGGATCTTGTAGGGGACTAGTATCGGTCGCCTGGAGGCAGGGACCGATTATTCTTGGATTACCTTGACTCATAGAACTCGATTTAGAAGCATTTTGTTAGTCTGGCAATTCATGATAGAGCCTAGGGGGAGCATTGCCCGGGTATCTCATCTTCATTGATAGAGATCTCCTTTACTTTTCCCTTTACTTGCTTGCTTACGATTTTCTTATTTTACACATTACATCCATTGCTTCATATTATCAATTTGACTAGATAACTGAGAATTAGTCACTACTAGTACTTCCGTTCCCTGTGGATTCGACTACCCACTCACCAGGGTAATTATTACTTCGACAACCCTTGCACTTGCGGTACACACACACAAGGGGTGTGCCAGTAATATCCACCGGATCAATCTTGGTTTAGCATCAGCCTTGTTCATGAGATAACGCAGTGCTGAATGATTTGTGAACACAATAACCTTGGAAAGAATGAGATATGGCCTGAATTTGTCGAGGGCGAACACAACTGCTAGTAACTCTTTCTCCGTGGTAGTATAATTCTCTTGAGCACCTATGAGAGTCTTACTAGCATAGTATATTGGTTGGAACTGCTTGTCCTTTCTCTACCCTAGAATTTCTCCAATGGCATAATCACTTACATCGCACATAAGCTCGAATGGTTCATTCCAATCCAGTGTGATCAAGATTAAGGCTTGGACTAATTGCTCTTTTAGCACATTAAAAGCCACCACACAATCATCCCCAAAATTGAAGGGAGCATCCTTCTCAAGGAGTTTTGTCAACGGTTGTGTGATCTTCAAAAAGTCCTTGATAAACAGCCTATAGAAACCCACATGCCCCAAGAAACTCCGAATTCCCTTCACATTTGATGGTAATGGAAGTTTATCTTTGACTTCTATCTTTACCTTATCTACTTCCATTCCCATTCGAGAGATTTTGTGTCCTAGAACAATGCCTTCTTGAACCATGAAGTGGCATTTTTCCCAATTAAGCACAAGGTTTGTCTCTTCACATCTCCTCAGTACTCTTTCCATGTTTTTCAAGCATATATCAAAAGAATCACCAAATACTGAGAAATCATCCATGAACACCTCCATGATGTCTTCCAAGAGATCATAAAAAATGGCGGTCATACAACGGTGAAATGTTGCTGATGCATTGCATAGTCCGAATGGCATCTGTCTATACGCAAAAGTCCCGTAGGAACAAGTGAATGTTGTCTTCTCTTGATCTTCTAGGGCTATAGAAATCTGGAAATACCTTGACATACCATCAAGGAAGCAATAAAACTGATGGCTGACCAATCGCTCTAACATCTGATCAATAAAAATCAATGGAAAGTGATCATTTTTGGTTGCATCATTCAGTCTTCTGTAATCAATGGATACTCTCCATCTTGTGACTGTTCTAGTTAGAATAAGCTCATTCTTTTCATTTTTGATCACCGTCATTCCCCCCTTCTTCGGAACCACTTACGTTGGGCTCACCCAAGCACTATCAGAAATAGGATAAATAATCCCCGCATCCAGTAGTTTCACCACCTCTACCTTGACAGCTTCCTTCATATTTGGGTTCAGTCTTCTTTGAGGTTGGATTACTGACTTGAAGTTATCCTCCATTAAGATTTTATGGGTGCAAAACGAAGGATTTATGCCCTTCAAATCAGAAATCTTCCAAGCAATGGTGGATTTGTGTTTCTTCAACATGCTCACTAACTTATCCTTCTGATCAGCAGAAAGATCTGATACTATAATAACAGGGAGCTTCATTTCTTCCACTAAAAATGCATACTCCAAATGTGTCGGTAGTGTCTTTAGCTCTAAATCAGGTGGTTCTTCAATCGATGGTCGTAATCGGCTTTCCCTCAATCTATTAATCTCCTCAAACTGAACCGATTCTTGCTAACAACATTCTCTGAATTGTCTTCTGATGCTTGGTTGATAGTATGGTCCTTGGATGTTTCTGTCATTCCTATCTCACAAGTTTCCTTAGTCAAATCTATAATCTCTACAAAAAAAAGATTTCTTGTCATTGTCCTCGATAGCATGATTCAAACTGAGCAAGAACCCTCTCTAAATTTTCCTCTGAATCACAACTTGCAGAAGATAATACAGAGTGCTCAAATTGATCCAACACACTATCCAATTCATAGCTCGGAACATGCCCACCATAAGAACAATCATTAACCACTTCTTCTTCTACAACGTAGCTGATTATGGGTTGTTCATTCAAAATATAGTTTGAAACTGACTGCACTGCGAATAACTTCATTTTCTATTCCACATGATTCACCATCCCCGTAATTGTTTTGAATAACTTAATTGTGTGAATCATCCTCCTTGAAGCTGAAAACAAAGAAAAAAAAACAAATAAGAACGATGAAAGAAAAAGAAGTGTGAAATAGAGTGTGTGTTAAATAGCTAAAATAGCAGAAAGCAAATATCTAAAATACGCCTACTTCCCGGCAACAGTGCCAAAAAACTTTGACAGGGGCCCGAAAGTATACGGGTTGTCGGAGTAATAAAGTACCCCGGTGAGAGGGTAGTCGAATCCACAGGCAGTAGGAATTGTAGATAAGAGAATTTTCTATTTAGTTAGTGTGAAGTACGGAAAGGGAGAACAAGATCAATATATGTGTGCAAGAGTAATTAAAAGAAATAAGAAAATGAAAGAGAAGTATGGAAGACAGGAGAGTGCAAGTGAAAGTGAAGAAAAGAACAATTAAGTGTAAAGTAGGGTACCTGAACAAGCTCCCCCTAGGATTAATGTTCTAATGCAAGACAATGTATTATACTCTCCTATTGATGTTTAATGAGTCGTGGACATTCTAAAATACACGGTCCCAAACCTAAGGTCAACCGTGACTAATCCCAACATTATGCACCGACATTAGGTTTCACTACAACCCTTAACTCTTGTTGACCTGTGAACTAAACCCTAGCGGAGTCCATCTTCCTAAGCCTCACACTACGTGGAATTGCTTTATGTTCTAGGGATTCCAAGTGATTAGCCCTATTCCAAAGTGTAGTTCTAACCTTTTGGTCCAGGTGAAAGAACCCTAGTCTCAATTAAGCCCCAGCACTAGGATTCACTACAACCCTTCACTCTGTTGCTCGCGCAACTAAGCCCTAGGGGAGTTCATCTCCTAGCACTTCGCTCTACTTCGACCACTAAGAACTCTTGGAATACGGAGGTAGGGAAAATCACACCGGAGGGGAAAGGGGACGTTTTGCTACCTCACGACTCACCCTCTTGACCCTCTCCAATCTTAAGTAGTCTAACCCTACAGGAGTCGTCACCCCTCCAAAGGATAACCTAGATGATTCTCAACCCTAGTGTCACGGCTAAGGGAAAATCAACACAACAAGCAATCAAGATTAAAAATCAATTAAATGCATCAATTAAGATAGTATAATAACATGTTATAGAAACAATATCATCCTAGGGTTTACAAGTCCGAATACCAACATGGGGTTTAGCTCTCCATGAAGCTATACAAATCCATCAATGTGTACGAATAAACAAGAAAGATAAACATAGATGAAAACCCCTTTGTGTAGCGTGGCTGTGGTCTTGTGCGGCCGCTTCGTCTCTTCACTAAGCCCTCTGTCAAGCCTAGGGCACATCTCACCCGATCGGTGCCGATGAAAGCTCCCCCAATAGCTATCTTCCAACGGGCTTCGATGTCAATGCCGATGATGCGCTCCAATCCTCCACAAAGTCCTCTCCAAACCCTAGCCACAACCCTCCAGAAGATAGGCCAAAAGATGATCCTCAAAAAGTCCCCTAAAAGGCCTTTAAATAGTCTGAGTCGTGGCTGAAAAATCGGTTAAAATCTCCCATCCACACGGCCGTGTGGAATTTCCACACGTCCATGTGGATTTTTTGGATTTGGATTTCTGATGCGCAGTGAACAGTAAACTGCTACAGTATCGCTACAGTGCTTGCGCATCAAATGTTCCCGATTTCATCGTTCTTCATCGAGGTCGTTGAATTGGGCACACAATCAATAGTAGATCATGTCGATTGCTTCATTCTTCTAATTGGCGAAGTCCTCCAATGCTACATGGGTTAGACTTTTGTGAATGTGACTGCCTTTGTGCCCCTGCAAAGAAAGTTGGCACACACCCATAAGTCTAAACTCGTGCCTTGTTCCTTGCTTGGTCCGAGAACTCCTCAACAATGGCAAACATGATCCAAGTTTGCTTTTTTTTTCACTAAGTTTAGTCCACAACCCTACAATTCATAAAAGAACACAAATACACACTAATTAGTGATTAAATCTGAGAAAAGTAATGCTTAATGTAAGACAATAACACTTCGTATTATTATAACACGAGCACTTATCACATAATAAATAATACATGGGCATGTAACTGAGGAACAGGAGAAGAAGTACATAGTAATGTATAGCAACTTGTGTACGCCAAAGTTTGCTAGTTTTTAGGATTTCTCCAGGGAGTTAAATCGGCAAGGTATTCCTGGCACACCCCTTGTGTGTGCGTACCGCAAGTACACTGGTCATCGTAGTAATAAAATACCCTGCTAAGTGGGTAGTCGAATCCACAGGGAATAGATGCTCATAAGTAAGAAATATTACTATTTAGTTAAGGTGAAAACCAAGTTATGATTTGATTAAAGATATTGATGCAAAGAAAAATAAACGAAAAAACAGAAAGCAAAAGGAATAAAGGGAGGTAATTGATAAGTGCTTGAGTAGACATGTTTTATCCACTTGATTTACATGCATTGAGCATCATTTTACCATGGATTATGTCTCATAAAGTGTATTTTGGTGTTCTTTTGTGAAATTAGGTTGTGAAAGTATTGAAGGAGGAAAAGGAAGCAAAGATGGGTTATAAAGACATATTGTTGGGAGCTTTTGTACAACACAAGTGTCAAGGCACAAGAGGGGATCATGCACATGAGGGTGTGTGCTAACTTCCAGAAGAATTCAAGTCAATTTGTGTGATGGAAGGGCACAAAGCAGTCACACCGTCATGTCCCTACTCGTGTGAAGATAGCTAAAGCTTCCAAATGATGGATCAATGGAAGAAAAGTCTTATAACTCACCACATGGACGTGTGCCCGATCATGTGGCCTCAAGATAAGAGAGTTTGGATCGCGTTTTATGAAGAATACTGTAGCAAAACAATGTTTATTTCACTGTAGTAGTACTGTAGCAGAAATCACTATTCATGCGACCTCGTGAAAGTCCCACGTGACCGCGTGGGATCTCACGTGGTCACGTGGAGGCACGTGACTGGCGCGTTTTCAAAGTTATAAATACCCCATTTTGCCGATTTTTGGAGGACTTTTTGCGCACGTTTGAAGGCAAGAGCGGCTAGGGTTTCAAGGACGAGGTCTTTGGCGATATTGGGGGTCATTCTTCACCAACTTCGATAGATCCTTTGACGAGATAGCATCAGGGAGCCATTGGCGATCTAGCTTCGGAGAAGGTTTTTTCGAGATGTTGAACGATTCATCAAGGCCATCATCACGAATTCGAGGGGGTTTACTTTCATGGATTACATTGCTCTTTATTTCATTATTATTTGCTTTGTAATAAGCCACATGGAGGGCTAAACCCTAGTAGATACTTGGGCATGTGAACCCTAGGTTTCGATTCATGTATTGACTTTCTTTATGCTTTTTTTTTTAATTCCGAGTTAATTTGAGTTTTAACCTTGTTTAATCATTGCTTGCATGCCTTATTGATTCGTATGGTTGTTTGGTATGTTTGCGTTGTTACCTTAATGAGAGAGAGGTCTCCATTGGGGATTAGAACATACAAGGTTAAAGAAGGTTGAGAGGGTGAGTCTTGAGATAGAGGAGTGTCCCCTTTCCCTTTCGATTGAGTGTTTCCTATCTCCATGTTCCCTAAGTTTTATGCAACCATATGGGGTGTGAGGCGTGAGATTGATAGATTTCTCCGCCTGGACCTTGTATGGGGTTAGGGATCTTTCACCTAGAAGTAGGGTTGGATCTAATTTTAGGAATCGGTTTCTCTCTTAGATATCCCTAAAGTCCATTGCGGTCATATGGGGTGTGAGGTGTTAAGATTGAGCGATTTCTCCGCCGGGACCTTGTAGGGGATTAGTATCGGTAGCCTGGAAGCAGGGATCGATTATTTTTGTATTACCTCGACTCATAGAACTCGGTTTAGGAGCATTTATTTAAGTCTTGCACTTCATGATAGAGCCTAGGGGGAGTATTGCCCGGGTATCTCATCTTCATTGATAGAGATCTCCTTTACCTTTCCCTTTACTTGCTTACTTGCAATTTTCTTATTTTACACATTACATCCATTGCTTCATATTATTGATTCGACTAGATAACTGAGAATTAGTCATTACTAGTACTTCCGTTCCCTGTGGATTCGACTACCCACTCACCAGGGTAATTATTACTTCGACAATCCGTGCACTTGCGGTACACACACGCAAGCGGTGTGTCAGTAATCAAGTATAAAATGGGGTACCCAGATAATGCTCACCTTAGGACTATTATTTCAAATTCAAGACTAATATTATGCCTCCTAATTAAAGTTTAATGAGTCGTGGAACACTATGCCCAAGCGGAAAGGGATACTCTCGACATCACACATTGTGTGGGACTGCTTGAAGCTTTTGGGATTCCAAGTGATAAACCCTATTCCCTAATTTAGATCTAACCTTTTGGTCCATGCGAAAGATCCCTAATCACAATTAAGCCTCAACACTAAGATTACTTTAACACTTTACTCTGTTGCTTGTGCGACTAAGCCCTAGTGGAGTTTGTCTCTTAGCACTTCACTCTATCATGACCACAAAGAACTCTTGGAACATGGAGGTAGGATAAATCATGTCGGAAGGAAAAGAGGAGGTTATGCTACCTCTCAACTCACCCTATCAACCCTCTTCAGCCTTGCTAAGTCTAACCATAATGAAGTGTCACTCTTTCAAAGGGATTACCTAGATAAATTCTTAACCCTAGTGTCACTCTAAGGGAAAATCAAATCAATAAACACATAAGATTAAAACTTAATTAAAACATCAATTAAAGAAAATATAATAGGAGTCAATGAAACAAAATCATCCTAGGGTTTACAAGTCCAAGCACCTACTAGGGGTTTAGCTCTCCATGGAGCATTACAAAATCAAATATGAAATCGAAATAAAGTGCAAGCAATCCATGAAGATAATCCCCTTGTCATCTATGTTGATGGTCTTCAAAAGCCATCTAGTCTTCTCCAAAGACTCCTCCATCAAGCCTAGGACACACCTCGCCGAATAAATGCCATTGAAAGCTCTTGACTTCATTTTTCTTTATCGAGGGCGCTATGTTGGGCACACAACCATACGACAGATCACGTCGTGTCTTAAATTAAACCACATGTGATAGATCACATAGCGTCTTCAAGTTGGAACAAATGACTGTGACTACCTTTGTGCCCCTCCAATTTATGTCTCAACTTGTACATCTTGGAGGTTGGCACACACCCACATGTCTATGTGGACAGCTTGTGCCTTGATCCTTGTTCGATCCAAGAGTTTCTTCAACAATTGCGTCTATGATCTATTTTTGCTTTCTTTCTTCTAAACTTGTCTCCATAATCCTGAATGCACTAAAGAACACAAATACACACAAATGAGCTATAAAATCTGATAAAAGTGATGCTCAATGTAAGAAAAGTATACTTAGCAGTACTTATACACAAGCACTCATCAAACTCTCCCACACTTAAGCTTTTGTTTGTCCTCAAGCAAAAATAAACATTAAAGCATTTAAGAGGAAAAATTGGAAGTTCTCGGACTTAGGTTCACTAAGAGCATGCAAAGAAAGCATTCTACAAGTAAGGAAAAATTCAAACACCGAATTAGTAAAACTCATTGCTCTAGATAAAAACTTGAATAAAAAAGACAACAAACCCAATATTGTGTAAGTGTATGTAAACTCACTCCAGTCAACCAAACATGTACTCCTCGAAGCTCTTATTAAAAAGGACTTATTTATACACAAAAAGATGAGGTAGTAGCTTCACACATCCTCTAAGGTAGCCCTTTCCTAAGCGGCTGCCAAGGTGGCTTTCACACTTTCGAGGTGGTAGCTCTTTCTACCGGGGTAGTAGCTTAATAGCTTTTTCTCTCATTTGGGCATAACTAGTATCTGACTTATGTGAGTAGCTTCATACATCATAGGTAGTAGCTCTTTCCAACCCCAATGCACAACCAAACTAACCAATTTCTTTTTTTTTTTTTTAAATTCAAACCACAATTCAAACCCAACAATGCTAAAATAGTCCCTTAAGTGTTGAACTTGAGTTTGCACAAGGTTTCATGAATGAGTAGTGCAACAAGAAATAATCAGGCAAAAATTTCCTAAAATTCAAGTAAAACTAGAGCAAAATGGTATCCAATGTTAAAAATTTTCTTAAACTTAAGAATATAACTGTTGCAACTAAGGTGAACCATCGCCACTGGATACATAAGCATGAACAATGAATGCATAAATACAGAACGTGTGTCATGTGAACTCTCCCGCTCCCCCCCCCCCCCCCCCCCCCCCCCCACACACACACACACTCAAGATGTACATTGCCCTCAATGTACGCATGCAAGAACAATATAGATATAAAACAATCAAAACATGTGTGAAGGTGGGCAATTGAAACAATACACCCCTGAACTCCTAGTGATGTGTTTGATGGAGCTATATTTATTGAGAGTTGAGTTCCAATGGGTTGCGAAGCACACACGGCCATGTGAAATGCTACATGACCGTGCCAATGACTATTCCTCAATTCCAAGACTCACAAGACCATCTGCAAGTATACACGAGGGGATTTAGTAAAGCTCAACAAAACACAATAAAAATTGAGTCTATAAAGATAAGAAAATGAAATACAGCTCGATACAAATGAAAAGTGATAAGATAAACTCAGAAGGAAAATCCTTTCTAAGTGATACAAGTACAAAATATAATGCTAAAATACAAATAAAAGAAATAAAGAAATTAAAGTTGCCTCATGAGTCGATGTCTCCTGCTGATGGCTCTAGTGTTGCTACTGCTGCTGGTAATGCTGGTGCTGTTAGTGGTGGTGGTGACAGTGGCTCTATGGATGCTCCCGGTCTCATAACAAACAGCGAGGTCATGTCTCACTCAAGTATCTACTAAAAAGTGTCAAGGCGCATCATCACCTCAGCGTGGTTCACAGCCTCTGTAGCGTGAACCCCAGCCAAATCTTCCTATAATACCCCTACATCACTCTCAAGAATCTCAAGATGATCGTGGGGTCGAGAAGGGGAAAACATATGCATTGGAGGTGGCTATTGTGCTGTAGGGACTGCCTTAGTCTCTATCTACTCGAGTTGTTGCTTAGGAGCAGGCTGCGAACCCTCGGCCTCGTCACCCTCACCCTCGGCTGTCTCTGGTGGTGCCATGTTTATCACATACACCACGTCTTTGTACCTCCTCACCATGCGCATCAATCGCATGGTCTCCAAGCTGAGGGGAAATGGCACAATAGTCTTCTCAGCCCCTCTAATGGCGTCGAGCAAACCTATCCCCATGATGAGTCTAGTGATGTACGGACCCAAGAATATCACCCTAACCCTGTTATACTACACTTGGTGGCGTAGCTACTTAGCCATAATATGCCTTAGGTGGAGTGGCTCGCTCTGTACCATCGAATATAACTAAAGCAGCTCCTGCCAACTAAGGACTCCTGTGTTGTCACCACAGTCATTCACTAATCATCTGAGAACGGTGTGGATATATCTATAGGCCAGTCGAGATAGGCATGTAACCTTGTAGATCCCAGGCTCATATTGACCCTGGCTATACAACATCCTATACGCATGCTGTAGAGTCAAATTGCTTGGATAATCGGTCAGTAGCTGCTCATACTCCTCAGTGTCCATGTATGGCTCGTCATACAGTCTAAGTGGGACTGAAAACTGTGTCATGCTCATACTATGATACTGTCCAAATGCATAGAACTGAATGGCATCAACGCTCATAAAAGCATTGTATGACCAATCAAACTCGAACAAGGCGAGTACCTCTAGGGTAATCATGCGGATAGCCAACTCTTTGATAAACAACAAACGTCACCAACTGCCAACAGAGAGGAGCTCCTCAACCACATTTTCCACATCATTACCCCCACTGAGCCTCCATCAATGCACTCAAATCCGAAAATGTAAACTGATCGAACTTGAGCTTCGACAAATGCTCGAATCTGGCCTGATGCTCGAGTATAGCAAACTCTAATTGCTAGGGTGAGGGCTCACGAGGACGCTTGTTGGGCAACTTCTTCAATCTGGGTGCCATTCCTGAAAGAATTAAAAAGAAAATGATCAAATAAAACTTGAAAACTAATTCTGCAGAAATCCACACGGCCGTGTGGAAATTCCACACGCCCATATGGATCTTCGGGGTAGGACAATAGTGTGGCCGAAAGCTACAAAAAGTCTATACAATCCATTCAAATACATCTAGATTCATTCTAAACTCATTCACTAGCAATCTAACCATCAAATCTAAGCAAAACTGACCAAAACAAGCAAAGGAAATTAAGATTGGCAAAGCAAAGGGGGAAAGAGAAGATTAACGACAAAATGAAACTTAAAAGTTTGAATACGATCGACAAATAATGCAAAACCCCCATAAATAGATGAAGAGAAGGTTGAGAAGGTGAATGGAGGCATTCTTTGAGTGTGAAGGGGTTTAAAAATGAAAAGTAGCGGCCTTTTATATTTTGTACATCCACACGGGCGTGAGAAAATTCCACATGGCCGAATGCCTCCACAGGGGAGCTTCACAGGAGCATCTATAAGGCCCTGTCTGCTCTTGGGATGGCTTCTTTGGCGTCTGAACATATCCACACGGGCGTGTGGAAATTCCACACAGCTGTGTGGAAGTTCACAGTGGATTCATAGGGGTAGACACACGCCCCTATGTCTTCTAGGAATGGAAAACTTTGGTAATGTTAAGATCCACACGGTCGTGTGGAAATTCTATACGGACGTGTGCCCTACACAAGGTCGCTCACAGGGGCGCTCACACGCCCCTGTGTCTTCTTGGGATGGAGAAGTTGAACACTGAATGGAGACACACGCCTGTGTGGAAATTTCACACGGCCGTGTATCTTCTCTGGATTGCTAAAAAAACTAGCAAGCTCCGTAGAAAAATTCTGCAACACAAAAACACTATACAAAGACTGCATAGACGATGAAAACCTGCCCAGAGACTTATGAAAACACACTCAAACGACCTGAAACTTCACCAATCACATTGAAGCACACTAAAACAACAACAATCCATTAGAAAAACACAGCAATAGCTTATAAAATTCAAGACACCAACACTAAAGCTTTTATTCATGCAAAAACTAAACTAAGACCTAGTAAAAAAATAAAGACTTGGGTTGCCTCTCAAGAAGCACTTGTTTAATGTCACTAAGTTTAATATAACTGCACTTACCTCACGGCGGTTCATGAATAGAAGTTTCCCTCTTCTTACAACTTGAAAGCATGATGAACACAATTTTTGCAAGGTAGAGGGTGAGTGATAGAGTTTGTTACCACACAAGGGTTCGTCACCCTTACTTCATGAATGCTCATTCCCACTAGCATTGGAGTGTTTCTTGTGATGTCTCCTTGTCCTTTTAAGCTTTTGGATCATCTTCTTCATGACTCCCGGAGTAGGTTGCACCTTGTCCACTAAACCAAGTGATGAAATTTCTTCATTCTCCACTTCTTGATCTAGCCACCCCTCCAATGGGTCTGGACACAACATTTCCTGCACATAATCATCAATCAACTCATTAGTAGTATCAAGAAAATATAAGGTATCATCATAATGTCGCACGGCTTCGGTAAGGCGATATGTTAACTTGTCATCTTCGACTCTTAATGTCAATTCCGCCATCATCCATGTCAATGAGTGCTTTGGAAGTACGCAAGAATGGCCTCCCAAGTATCAATGGAACCTCGACATCCTCATCAACTTATAACACCACAAAATCTGCAAGAAAGATATACTTGTCGACTTTCACAAGTACATCCTCAATGATGCCCCTCAGATGTTTAACTGCTCGGTCTGCTAATTGAAGTGTCATCTGAGTGGTTCTAAGTTCTCCCAAACCTAGCTTATGAAAGAATGTATAATTCATGACATTGATGCTAGCCCCTGATTCCGGTAATGCCTTCTCTTCACCTGAATTACCAATGTTGCATGGAATGATGAAGCTACTGGTGTCTTTCTTCTTGTTTGGCATATTCTTTTGCAATACCAACAAACATGAAGCATCTAAAATCACAAATGCACTCTCTTCCAACTTCTTCTTGTTGGTCAAGAGGTCTTTAAGGAACTTTGCATAGCAAGGTATTTGAGACAACGCCTCCACAAATGGAATGTTGATGTGCAACTGCTTAAATAGACCCAAGAACTTCTTGCATTGCTCATCATTTTGGTCATTCTTTAGCCTTGAAAGTTAAGGAATTCTTCACTTGTAAGGTGGGGGTGCCACCACCTTCTCTTTAGCTTTTTCCTCAACCTCCACTTCTTTGGTTGACTAAAGCATTGTCTTCTTAGTAGGGGGACTACTTTCAACTTCCCGACCACTTATCAAAGTGATCACCTTCACATGTTCTCTTGCATTGGTCCTCGTGCTGCTAGGCAAACTCCCTTGAGGTCTTTCCAAGAGTGAGTTCGCAATTTGGCCAACGTGGTTCTCCAAGTTAAGTAATGATGCGGTGTGATTGCAAAGTGCATCTTCAACCGACTGAAATTTTGTGTGTGAAGATTGAATGAACTTGGTCAAAGCCTCTCTAAATCAGTCATCCAGTTTTCCAACCCTGAGACTCTGTTCTCCAAGTTCAGGGCTTGTTGTTGTTTGAAACCCGGTGGTGCAGTACTCTTCTATTGCCCCTGATTACTCCAAGACAGGTTTAAGTGCTTCCTCCACCCCAGATTGTAGGTATTCCTATATGTATTTCCTTGACCTCTCATTGCGTTCCCTACAAAATCCACTTGTTCCATTGAAGTTGTATGATAAGTGCTCGTGTTATAGTAACACGACTCAGCACTATAAAAAGACCTTTTGGGGACTTTTTCTGGATCTTTTCGCCTAGTTTCCGGAGGGTCGCGGCTAGGGTTGGGAGAGGATTTTTGGAGGATTGGAGCGTGCCATCGGTATCGACATCGAAGCCCATCAGAAGATAGCTATCGGGGGAGCTTTCATCAGCACCGATCTGGTGAGGTGTGCCCTAGGCTTGATGAGGTTCTTGGTGAAGAGACGAATAAGCCGCACAAGACCATGGCTACGCTACACAAGGGGGTTTTCATCTATATTTTTGATTTGTGTTTATTTATATACATTGATGGATTTGTATAGCTCCATGAGGAGCTAAACCCTTTGTTGGTATTCGAACTTGTAAACCTTAGGATGATTTTGTTTCTATGACATGTTATTATGCTTTCTTAATTGATGAATTTAATTGAGTTCCAATCTTAATTAATTCTTGTATTGATTTTCCCTTAGATGTGACACTAGGGTTGAGAGTCATCTAGGTTGCTCTTTGGAGTTGTGACAACTCCTATATGATTAGACTACTCAAGATTGGAGAGGGTCGAGAGGATGAGTCATGAGGTAGCAAAATGTCCCCTTTCCCCTCCGGTGTGATTTTCACTACCTCTATGTTCCAAGAGTCCTTAGTGGAAGAGATAGAGCCAAGTACTAGGAGATGAACTCCCTTGGGGCTTAGTTGCGCGAGCAACAGAGTGAAGGGTTGTAGTGAATTCTAATGCTGGGGCTTAATTGAGACTAGGGTTCTTTCACTTGGACCAAAGAGTTAGAAATACACTTAGAAACAGGGCTAATCACTTGGAATCCCTAGAACGTCAAGCAATCCCACATAGTGTGAGGCTTAGAAAGATGGACTCCCCTAGGGCTTAGTTGACAGGTCAACAAAAGTTAAGGGTCGTAGTGAAACCTAATGCCGGCTAATGCCGGCGCATAATGTTGGGGTTAGTCACGGTTGACCTTAGGTTTGGGACCGTGTGCTTTAGGATGTCCACAACTCATTAAACCATCAATAGGAAAGTATAATACATTGTCTTGCACTAGAAACATTAGTCCTAGGGGGAGCTTGTCCAGGTACCCTTTATTCATATTGATTGTTCTTCTCTTTACTCTATGTTTGCACTCTCTTTCCTTATGTATTTCTCTTTTACTTGCTTATTTCTTTTAATTTTTCTTGCACACACATATTGATCTTATTCTCACTCTCTGCATTTCACACTAGCTAGTTAGCAATTTCTCTTTTCTACAATCCCTACTCCCTGTGGATTTGACTACCCTCTCACGGGGGTACTTTATTACTTTGACAACCCGTGCATTTGCGGTACACATGCAAGGGGTGTGTCATTGTACCACCAATAGTGATCGGGCAATCAGTTGAAGCGTTTCCACCCCCACACCTAGTACAACTCATCACTGCCATCACTCTAGGAGAAGTTAGAGTGGCTAACTTCTTGCTCAAAGACTTAACCTAGGCTGCTAATGATGTCACTGCATTAATCTCATGACGTCCGGCTACCTTCTTCTTGTCTCGCAAATTCCATTGATAACTATTCATAGCCATTTCTTCAATAAGTTGTTGAGCTTCCTCGAGGGTTTTACTTCCTAAGATACCTCCTTCTACAACATCAAGTAGTTGCTTCGTGCTTGGGTTCAAACCATTGTACAAAGTATGAGGATTTCATTCCTAAGCTTGGTAGATTTTCCAAGAGGGAAGTATCAGGCTAGAAAAGCTTCTAACATCTCCTCCCATGTGGTGATCGATACTCTAGGTAAATAATGCAACCAATGTCTTGTTCTCCCCTTTATGGAAAATGGGAAGGCCCTCAATCTTATAGCATCATCCAGAAGTCCATTAATCTTGAGCATGTTGCACACTTCCAAAAAATTCTCAATATGGTATTTTGGATCCTCATCGGCCAACCCACTAAATTATGCTAACTGCTGTAACATCTAGATGAAGCTTGGCTTGAGCTCAAAATTCTGAGCTATGATCAGTGGCCTCACAATACAAGACTGCGTGCCAAGAACTGCGTGTCTTGCATAATCTGATAGGGTCCTCTGCTGCTCATGTTGTTCCGCCATATTATCAAACCATTCACTTATCTAACTCTTTCTGAAATTTCACTCTATTTTAGGATCAGGGCTTAAGAGTGAGGACAATGTACTCCCACGGGTCATACAATTGTGCCTGCACACAAGGTAATTAGATGTAAGCTCGCAAGGCAATCAAGAAAAATAAAATTGAAACAAAGAATAATGAAACAAATAAATAAGGAAAACATATATTCACAAGAAAGTAAAATATTCACAAACTAGATCACCAAAGTCCTAATGTTCCTAAGAGTGACCAGTTCCCCGGCAACGGTGCCAAAAACTCGATGTGTTCTTTGCAAGTGTACGGGTCACACAAAAGTAATATAATGGTACCCCGTAAGTGGTAGGGTTGTCGAACCACAGGGAAATGTACTCAAAGTACAAATTGATCGTCTGATGTCCAATGAACACAAGTTGAGAAAGGGTTTAATGATAGAACACTAAAGGAAAATTAAAGGATGGAGATGGAAGAGATTGAAGTTGAGTGTTCTGCGATACAAGAGTAATCCCTCAAGGTGATCCTTAAGACTAGTGCACTCTATCCTACCCTAAATGTATACCAGGTACATTCCAAAGATAAAAGTGTGTGCTCACAAATAATGTTGCATCTATGAGTTCTCACAAACACCGAGTTTTGCTAAGATAACTGCACGTTGCTCACAAATAAGCTACGCACCGAGTTTTACCCTAACATCTATATACATCAAACTCATCGAGTTATACAACACAAGATTAAACACAAATATCAATTAGAACTCCACAGAACAAATAGAAACAAGTGTATAAGCATTATAAATCATCTAAGTCCACAACCCTGGGCACTATGGCCAATTAGCCCTTTGTAGGTAGGCACAACAAGGAAAGAGCAATAAAAGAACAAGAGGAGGAAGATATGACTCGCTTCTTCATGTTAGATGACCTTCCTTGCGGAGACCTTGCACTAACCCCACCTCTTGTGGTGCCTCCGTGTCATCCCTTGTATCATTAGGTGGTGTGGTGAAGCTCGATCTTCGATCTCATCTACGTCCTCCAGGTGGAGAAAAGAATCCCCGAACATAGATAAGAAAGAAACCCTAAGTTCTGGAGTTAAAAAGGCAAATTCGGGGCCTGACATGGTCGTGTTTAGACCGTGTACTTTTTTGGGAAATATTTGAGTGAAACTCCAGAGATTTGTAGCAGCTCAGGCATAGTAGTGAGATCCCCATGTTAACTGGCGCACTACCGTGTAAATAGTATCGTGTCCGTGTCGCTCCTGAGATAGATTTTCCTGAGGTTTGCAGTAGCTCAGGCATGGGCATGTAATGACCATGTTCTGCCTGGGCACTTCCCGTATCAGGATTTTGCTATTTTGCTCTCCAGGCTGGGATTTTTAGTGGATCAGACACAGCCATATCCTGCCTGTGTTAGCTAATTCTTATCCCTCAGTCGCTAATCGCTCAAGAAACGCACTCAGTATCACTCCAAAATTTCTTAGGCCCACAAATCCTACATAATGAATAGAATACCATGAATAGCACCAATTCTACACAACAAATATGCCAAAGGACAACGAAAAAGATAGCATAAAGGGCATGAAAACATGATATAAAATGCATTCATCACCTAGTGTCACTCTAAGGGAAAATCAAATCAATAAACACACAATATTGAAACTCAATTAAAACATCAATTAAAGAAAACATAATAGAAGTCAATGAAAAAAAATCATCCTAAGGTTTACAAGTCCAAGCACCCACTAGGGGTTTAGCTCTCCGTGGAGCAATACAAAATCAAATATAAAATTGAAAATAAGTGCAAGCAATCCATGAAGATAACCCCCTTGTCATCCATGGCGATGGTCTTCAAGAGCCTACTAGTCTTCTCCAAAGAATCCTCCATCAAGCCTTGGGCACACCTCGTCGTATCAATGCCGTCGAAAGCTCCTCCAATAACTCTCCTTCAAAGGAAATCGATGTCGAATACCAAAGAACCGCTCCAAAATCCCAACGACAACCTCTCCAAACCCTAGTCGCACTCTACCCAAAAGATAGGCGAAAGATAAGAAAAAGATCCCCAAAATAAAATTCAAAACATGGTATTTATAGGGCTAAAATTGGGCATCTACACGGCCGTGTGGATTTCTAGGTTCTATTTTCTTGCGCACTGTAAACATTACTGCTACAGTAACCCCGTGAACGTTACTTTACTACATTGATTTTGCTATAGGGATTTCACTACAGTACTGCCAACTTCATTTTCTTCATCGAGGCCACCATGTTCGGTAGACAACTATGCAGCAGATCACGTCGCGTCTTGACAGGTGCTCGAAAGTGCACGGGTTGTCAAAGTAATAAAATACCTTGGTGAGTGGGTAGTCGTATCCACAGGGAATAGGGATTTAAGATACAAGTATTCACTATGTAGCTAATACGATGTGTGGAAAGAAATTAATGGGTGAGTGTGAAAGAAACTGATAAAAACAAGAATTAAAATAGAATTGTGGAAGGTGAGAGAGTGCAAGTAAGATTAAAGGAGTAGGACAAGCAATGAATAAAGATGGTTACCCGGACAAGCTACCCCTAGGACTTATGCTTCTAGTACAAGAATATGCTATTATACTCTTCTATTGATGTTAATTGAGCCGAGGAGATCCTTAAACACACGGTCCCAAACCTAAGGTCGACCGTGACTAACCCCAACACTATGCCTCGGCATTAGGTTTCACTACGACCCTTGACTCTCGTTGACCTATCAACTAAGCCCTAGGGTAGTCTATCTACCTAAGCTTCACACGGCGTGGAATTGCTTTAAGTTCTAGGGATTCCTAGTGATTAACCCTGTTCCTATGTATAGTTCTAACCCTTTGGTCCAAGTGAGAGAACCCTAGTCTAAATGAAGTCCCAGCACTAAGATTCACTTCAACCCTTCACTTTGTTGCTCGCACAACTAAGCCCTGGGGGAGTTTATCTCCTAGCACCTAACTCTATCTCGACCGCGAATAAATCATGGAACATGGAGGTAGGGAGAATCACATCGGAGGGGAAAGGGGACGTTCCGCTACCCCACGACTTACCCTCTCAACCCTCTTCAATCCTAAGTAGTCTAATCCTATAGGAGTTGTCACACCTCCAAAGGATAACCTAGATTATTCTCAAACCTAGTGTTAAGGCTGAGGGAAAACAATAACAAGAAGAATTTAAGATTAAAACTCAATTTTATTCATCAATAATGGAAAAGCATAATTGCAATATCAAAGAAACATAATAATCCTAGGGTTTACAAGTCCGAATATCCACAAGGGGTTTAGCTACTCATGGAGCTATACAAATCCATCAAAATAATAAAAAGAACACAAATCGAAATCATAGATGAAAACCCCCTTGTGTGCGATGTGACCGTGGTCTTGTGCGGCCGTCGGACATTGATGTCGACGCTGATGACGCGCTCCAAACCTCCACGAAGTCCTCTCCAAACCCTAGCCACTCCTCTCTAGAAGTTAGGGCAAAGAAGAGCCAAAAAGATCCCAAAACAATCTCCAAAACGGGCTTTTATAATGTTGAGTCGCGGCTTTAAATCGCAAAAATCGGGATTTCACACGACCATGTGGAATTTCCACATGCCCGTGTGAAGTTGCTGGTTTTCTGAATTTCGGCTGAAAGTGAAGAGTAACTTGCTGCAGTGTTTAGCTACAGTGCTACTAAATTCGTCGTTCTTCATCAAGGCCGTTGAATTGGGCACACAATCAACTGTAGATCGTGCTGATTGCTTTAAATCTCCAAATTGGTGAAGTTCTCCTTGTTAGCACGAGCTAGACTTATTGTGAATGTGACTGCCTTTGTGCCCCTCCAAAGGAGGTTGGCTGACACGACCCCTTGCGTGTATCCCGCAAGTGCACGGGTTGTCGAAGTAATAAAATACCCTGGTGAGTGGGTAGTCGTATCCACAGGGAATAGTGTTCAGAAACAAGTGTTATCGCTATTTAGCTATGATGGGAATCGATGATGAGAAAAGTATATATGTATAGATGTAAAAGAAAATAAAAGAGTGCAAGAAGAATAATGAGGGTAGGAGAGGTAATCGATATAACGATGGGGTACCCGAATAAAGCTCCCCCTAGGACTAATGCTTCTAGTGCAAAACTTGTATTATACTCTACAATTGATGCCTATTGAGTCGAGGATATCCTAAAACACACGGTCCCAAACCTAAGGTCAACCGTGACTAACCCCAACACTATGTCCTGGCAATAGGATTCACTTCAACCCTTCACTCTGTTACTTGCGTAACTAAGCCCCAGGGGAGTATATCTACCTAAGCCTAACACTACGTGGAATTGCTTTAAGCTCTAGGGATTCCTAGTGATAAAACCAGTTCCTATGTGTAGTAGTTCTAACCCTTTGGTCCAGGTGGAAGAACCCTAGTCTAAATTAAGCCCCAATGCATAGGATTCACGTCACCCCAAACCCTTGGGGGAGTTTATCTACCTAACACTTCACTCTATTTCGACCGCTAATAAATCAAGGAATCGGAGGTAGGGAGAAATCACACCGGAAGGGAAAGGGGTACATCGCTACCTCACAACTCTCCCTCTCAACCCTCTTCAATCTTAAGTAGTCTAACCCTATAGGAGTTGTCACACCTCCAAAGGGTAACCTAAATTGCTCTCAACCCTAGTGTCACGGTTAGGGGAAAAACAATAGCAAAAAGATAATTAAAATTGAAACTCAATTAAATTCATCAATAAAGAAAGCATAATAAAAGTCATTGAAACAATATCATCCTAGGGTTTACAAGTCCGAATACCCACTAGGGTTTAGCTCTCCATGGAGCAATACAAAATCATTAAAGAGATTAAGAACATATGCAATAAAACCATAAAGAAAACCCCCTTGTAGATCGTATCGATGGTCTTGTAGAGTCGCATGTCTTCTCCAACGAATCCCTTGTCAAGCCTAGGGCACAACTCGCCGAATCGATGCCGATGAAAGCTCCCCCAATAGCTATCTTCCAATAGATGTCGATGCCGATGCCGTATAATCGCCTCCAAAGACCTCCAAGAACCTCTCCAAACCCTAGCCGAAAGCCCCCCAAAGATAGGCAAGAGATAGAAGGGGGGGTGCCCAAATAGATCTGAAAACGGGCTATTTATAGGCTGAAATCGGGCTGAAATCGGAGTTCCACAAGCCCCTGTGGATTTTCCACACGGGCTGCAGAATTTCCACACGCCCGTGTGTTAATTCCACACCTCGGTGTCGAAATTCTGGTTTGATGATTTTCGGCGGAATGTGAACAGTAGCTTGCTACAGTGTTTTTGCTACAGTCGACGGCCGTGTGGAATTTCCACACGCCCGTGTGAACTCTCTGTAATTCTAAATTTCGGCATAAAATGAATAGTAGCTTGCTACATTGTTTTGCTACAGTACAAACTACACTGCTGCTACAGTACTCGCCGAAATGCTCCCGAATTCATCGTTCTTCATCGAGGCCGTTGAATTGGGCACACAATCAACGGTAGATTATGTCGATTACTTCATTTCTCTTCATTGACGAAATTCTCCAATCCTACACGAGTTATAGACTTTTGTGAATGTGACTGCCCTTGTGCCCCTCCAATGGAGGTTGGCACACACCCACAAGTCTAGACTCGTGCCTTGGTCCTTGCTTGGTCCGAGAACTCCTCAACAATGGCGAACATAACCTATTCTTGCTTCTTTTTCTCTAGATCTTCTCCACAACCCTTCAATGCACAAAAGAACACAAATACACACTAATTAGTGATTAAATCTGAGAAAAGTAATGCTCAATGTAAGATAATAATACTTCGTATTACTATAACACAAGGTTGGCACAAACTCACAAGTCTATGCTAATGCCTTGTTCCTTGCTTAGTCCGAAAATCTCCCCAACAACGGCGAACACGATCTAACTTCGTTCCTTTTCTCAAATTTATCTTCACAACCCTAAAATGCACAAAAGTAAACAAATGCACACTTTTAGTGATAAAATCTGATTAAATCAAAGCTCATTGCAAGATAATAACACTTCGCATTATGATAACACGAGCACTTATTGCAAGATAATTAGATTATGTGGTGGTTGGTGGTGAGAGAGGTGGCTTTCTTTTTTTTTTTTAGGATTACTTGTTTCCACCATCTCTTGGCATGGGAAATTTTTTTCTTAGGTTGGTCCTGCATCTAAGGTTCTCCCGCAATAGTGAGCTCTTAGTAGCACACTACTTCCACTAAGTCATTTAGTTCATCAGCTTCAGGAGTTCTTCCTCAAACAAATTTGATAGTTCATCCTTCATGAAAACGTCCTACACATAATCAGAGACAAAATCATCAATGACATCCACATAATAACATATACCTTCTGTCACGCCCCGACCCGCGGGTCCCAGGCATGACATACCACTACGACACAGGGAAGGTCCTGCACTACCTCAACCCTAAGTAGCCGTAAGGCTAACCTGTTCCCTGTACATTGCAACTATAGCAACAAGAAATGTTTCAACCATCCATAATACTCAAGTGTTCCTACACATACCCATCCAATAATACGAGGTTTAACACACTGAAAACTATAACAAGAAGTTCATTAGGAAGATGATAACAACCACTCCAAATAGAGGATACACTCCTCATACAAAACATAGACTAGACTGGCATACAAAGTGTTCGAGTATGGAAAGACATGATAGGGTTCAACAATACATAGTGGATCCCTGATAATACATGCAAAGACATAATAACATACACCACTCAATATGAGAAGACAATGACGACTCTAGCCAAGCACTTCACGTCTTCACCCCTGCGCTATACTATCACCTGGGAGGAGGAAAGAGGGGGTGAGTAACTAGGTTACTCAGTGAGGGGTTAGATAGGACTATAGCTCAAGCATAATCAAATATACGTGAAACATCATAAAAAAAAATATTTAATTTCATAATAAGAATAATAATACTTTGAATAACACTTATCACATAAGAATATCATCTTTCTCAATGAAATACAAATTGAATTTCATGGAAATCATCAAGAAAACACATGCCATCCTAGACCTAGTGTTTATAAAAAAAAAAATAATAATACATCAAAATCAAAAATTTAAAATACTCAAATCCCTAGATCAGCTGAGAGCACTGATCTCGAGGCGATCTAAAAGATCCAAATATCAAGATCAGCCAAGAGCACAGATCTCGGGGTGATATAAAAGATTTACATATCAAGATCAGCCAAAAGTACAAATCTCGAGGCGATCTAAAAATATCCAAATATCAAGATCAGCCGAGAGCACAGATATCGAGCCGATCTAAAATACACAAATCTTAAGATCAGTCGAGAGCACAGATCTCGAGGCTATCTAAAATACACAAATCTCATGATCAGCCAAGAGCACAGATCTCGAGGCGATAAAAAACATATAAATCTCAAGATCAGCCGAGAGCACAGATCTCGAGGCGGTCTAAAATTTTTAAAATCTCAATATCACTAATAAAATAAAATAAAATAAAAATATATATAATAAATAAATAAATAAATAAATAATAATTTTAAAAAACAAAAACAAAATCAAATCAAAATCAAAATCAAAATCCAATCGGATAAAAATAAAATAATATATATATATATATATAAATCAAGTTCAAAGAACAAAAAGAAAAGAGAGAAATCACATGAAAACAAAATAAAATAAAAATATAATTTAAAATATATATAACATTAATAAAAATCAGATAAAAAAAATATAAAATTCAGATAAAGATAAAATGAATAAATAAATAAATTAAAATAATAATAAATTAAAATAATAATAATAATAATAATAAAGAAGAAGAAAACGTGGGTTGTGGTCAACCCACGATAAAAAATAAATAAAATACATATATATATATAAAATAAAATAATAATAATAATAAGATAAATAATAATATATAATAATAAATTAGTACAAATAAGATAAATTAATTAAATAAAATCCGAGGAAAATATAATTTATAATAAAATTAAAATAATAATAATAATAATAATAATAATAAGAGATAATATATGATAAAATCAAAATAAAATAAAATAAAACATATATAATTAAAAAAATAAATAAATGGTAAAAAATCAAAATAAAATAATAATAAATAAAATAGAATCAAAATAAAAAAAATATATATAATAATAATAATTAATCAATCAAAACAAAATCAAAACAAAATAATAATAAAATAATAATAAAATCAGATTAAAATGGTGGGGTTGGTTATGGTCAATGAACTGGTTGTGTTAGTCATGGGGACTCCACTATCTGAGAAACCGCTCCACGTGTTGGTTGTCTTTAAAAGGAAAAGGAAGCCAACGAAAGAACGGAGACGAAAGGATAGAGAGAACGAAAAAAAAAAAGAAGAAGGCGTTTAAAAAAAAAAAAAAAAAGAAGGTCTTTTCTTTATTCCTCTACCAAACATTACATATATAATATATATACATATACAAGTCGCCTGCCGCTGTCGTTGTCGCTGTTGCCGTTGTCACTCGTTGTCGTTGCCAACATGAGCGAGGGTGGAATATCCCTCACTCGCCTCCCAGTTATGGTCGTTGCCTTAAAGCTCCCACACCATGCCGTCACCAACACGAATGAGGGTGGAATATCCCTCATTCGGCTCCATAGTTGCTATTGTTGCTTCTCAATATTGGACACCATAGTTGCCTCACCATCATCAACATGAGTGAAGGTGGAATATCCCACATTCGCTTTCATAGCTGCTCAAAAATGAAAATACCAGAATAGCAACAGAGCAGTTGCTCAAATTGTTAAAGAAGACAGTTAAGGCTGATCACTCTTGAATATTTGAAGAAGAACCAAATGAAAATTTTAGTGTTCAAGTTAAGACAAAGTCAGAACTTTAAGAGAATTCTCTGGATTTTCTTGGCAAAATAGCTTTGGTACCGTTTGCAAGGATAAGATGATTAAAAGTAACATAAAACTGGTTATTTCTATTGTTAAAAAAAAATTATTAGGGTGCTGGGATGAACCTTCAAGATCTTATTCAAGAAAGACTAGAAAGCATCTTTAAAGCTGGCAGAGTTGAAAAGAACATAGGAACTGCACATGTAAATCAATACGCTCTAATGATTGATAATGTTGAGAACCTGAAGAACAATGATAACAGCAAGGTCTTTGAGAGGGCCATGAAACAGAATAAAGACAAAAGGAATTAGGGTGCAAAGTAAATACAAATGGTTTGATCTCTTTCTTGGGGTTTGAATTAAATGAAAGCAAGAAGTAATTAGGGTTGTATTAGCAGAAATATTAGTACTAGTCTGTCCTTATATATATATAATCTCCTTGTTGTGCTTTTAGGATTGACCATAACATATATGCAAATAAAAGGGGTATGATATATATAATTTCTATTGCCCATTCTACAATCATGAAAGCAATGTGGAGCACCTCTTCAACATGAAGAGTTTGATTGGTGAAGCTACATGCAGGATCGTTGCCATGGAATGCAAGAACTCCTTGACAGAGTCACCGGAAAGCTCACCATCACCGCCGTCGCCATCGCCAAATTCATCTCCCAGAGGGGCAGTGAAACAACTAGTCGGGCTTCCTTCCCGTGGGCTGTTCTCCTCCACCATTCTGTCGTCCAATTTGGGTGAGATGCGTGTTTACGTTTGTGATCATAACACCGCTCCGCCAGAAGAGCAAGTAATCAAAACGAATGGAATGAACATTCTCATTAAAGCTCTTCAGATCAACAAAGAGAAGAGTGAGTAGAAAGATGCATATGCGAAGGCTGCACAAGAGAAGAAAGGGAAGAGATCTGTTACTAGAACGCTAGAGAGCAGGTCTCCATCCAAAAGAGCTAACACTGGTGGCTCTTTGAGCACATCATGACAAGCATCAAGCAATACCCCATCTGAGAAGATACTCCAGTTCATGACTGTAGAATAGTTGCGAGTATATCTGATGGAGAGAGGCCTATCTATTAAAGGAAAGAAGGATGAACTGATTGCGCGCATGAAAAACAAAGACAAAGATGCTTAGTAGTATGGAGGAAGAAGCCATCTAGTTATCATCTGTCAAAGCCGTGCAGTAAAAGTGTGAAAACTTTATATTGTAGCAGCTTGTAAAGTTGTCAGGAATGCATGGGAAAGCATAATGAAGGTTTGGCTTGGTCATCAACGTGAAGTCTAAGATATGCCCCTTTAAAATATATGTGGTCAAGATTTCATAATACAAAGGAGGACTCTGGTGTTGTAAAAATTTTAATTGCCTCGGAATTTTGGACATTAACAGATGTGTGTTAAAAAAAAACCAAAAAAAAAACAAACGCAAAGATCCTTATAAAACACTTCATCAAAGACCAGGAAACTAAACTTGAAATGCAGATGCCATTGCTAGAGTGGTTCACCCTTGAGTTTATCATAGGAGGGTAAAAGGCCTTAATAAAATAAATAATTACAGATCATGGTGACAATCTCAATTTATGTATGCTTATGCATGCATGATCTATGTATGATCGATCACGTAAAGGAAAGTTACTATTAAAAAAGTGCACATTTGATGCCATTAATGCATGGCATGCATGAAGTGGTGGTATAGAAGACACATGGCAATAAAAAAAATATAATAATAATAAATAATAAAAAAAAGACACATGGCAAAATAGAATCAAGAGGAAACTTTGCTTGCGGGTCATATAAAAAAAACAAAATCACGGAGGATATGAATGAAGATAAGAATAGGCAAAAGTTTCATGGTGTAAAATAAAAACAAATCTCACGTGAGTGTATATTTGCATGTGCACATGCATTCACACAAATCATAGTAACAAGATTGTAAACTAATATGCATGAAGTTGATGTTCAGAGGATTGAAATTCATAATGATGGCAAGTGTGTGGGGTCTACCATAAAAAAAATTACATACACATGCAAATGATGAATGGAGACTGTGATAGAAGCATTGGAGCATCCACTGGTTTAATATGATGAATTTTTAAGGCATGCTTTGAGATTCGTGCTAGTCTTACAGAAATCACCATAATACCTATTCCTAGGCAAAAGCAATTAATCTCAGAAAATATACAAATTTCAAGGCGATAATATATAAGATATATGGCAGCAAGGCATGTAATATGGAGACCAGGCACAGACAGGGACAGCGAGATATATGGCCGTAGGGCATGCAATACAGTGATAAGGCATAGGCAGCGGCAACGATATATAATATATGATATCTATATATATATAAGTTATATGTTGACATATAATGATGTAATGAATACATATATATAATAAATAAAATTTATAATTCACAAATTTTCTTGTCTTTACTTGTACTCGAGACCTTAATCGAAGGTTCCCAGGATTTTAATCTGGGGTAATTAATAATAGAGGCTTGCCTCTATTAGGAATGGAAGAGTCCACAAAAATAAATAAAAATAAATTACATTTGTGATTCGATATATTTCCTGGTGTCTCTTCACCGACACGATGCCATGGTGTATATTTTCAATCCCACAAATTCTGGCACGCCCGGTGGGACTCTTTTAATTCCTCCTCCCATCTTTGAGGCAAAAAGTACAAGTAAAGACATTACTATTTATAATTTATATATAAGGAAATTAATATTTATATTACTTTTGCAGGTCAAATGGCGTTTAAGAGTTCAATCACACCAGGGAGCCCTAAGCTGACTATTTTCCTTGGAGAAGGATCTGAAGTCCAATTGCCCAACTGTGTTTTCAACACTGGAGCTGCTAGAACTAAAATTATATTCGGCACAATCTCTGAGTCGGTACAGTTTGTGAAAACAATTCCATCTTTGGAGGAAAACTTGATTGTCCCACGACTTACATCTAGGGGCCGTCGCCCAAATGTCATTGTTCCTGCATTTGAAAAGAATGCTTTCGATGAGAAACCAAGAACCATTGTTTTTCAGAGGCTGTCACGTCCTAAGAAGATAGTTTCTACAAATGATGAAGACGATGAACCCACTTTCACTGTTACTGCCAAAGGGAAAGAAAGTGGGATATTTCGGTCCGAGGAAATTAAGCCCAAGAAAAGTGTGTTTTCAAGGCTGACTCCCAGGAAGATGAAAATGCCAAATTACAACTTAAATTTTGTGTCATTCCAAGATCAAAAGGATAATCGAATGGGTTCATTCAAAAATTCCTTTGGACCACTTAATATGGTTAAGAAGAACGCGACCACTGCTGAGCTGCGCTACCTAGCCATATGAAAAGAAAGGTGGTAGACCCCCAAAATCTCACAAAAATTTCTTTGGAAACAATATTTATAAGATATATGCAGAATCGAAGAAATTGCAATCAAACCAGATGAGGCCAAGAGAATTCTACCAAACGAAGAGGCAGTTAGTGATGAGCGCACGTAAAACTGTCTTTGATCGAATCACTTTGTCAAATGATCAAGTTTCACAACAGCAAGCTTTACAGAGTCAAGCTTCAGTTTCTTACTCAAAGTTTGACAGGAAGAAGGAAAGTGAAGATGAAGATATGTCCGACGGAGGTGTCGAGGTACACACTGTCCGTATGATTACTGAAGCTCGAGTAGATCCGACAGCTGAACAAGAACAACAAGGGCCAGTCACAAGATCTCGTAGACGGGTACCAGATTCTCAAAGCATAGTTAGAGAAGAAGGTTCAAGCCATGTTCCACATGATGTACCAAAAGATTACAAGGGGGCAGACCATCTAAATGAAGATGATGAAGATGAACCAATCTTTGGTATGAACCAGAACAACATCTTGCAAAATCGGGAAGCAGAATACAAGAAGATGAATGAAAATATGATGATGTTAATGGATACAGTGTTCCAGATGCAAAAACAAATGGCAGTCTTAATGGCAAATCACCCGGAACAGGTACAGAAGTCAAATAATCCAATCCCTCAACCAAAAGAGACTGTTCAAGCAGTAGGGCCATGAGAAACAACAAGTATTCCTATCCAAGAACATTCGGTTGTAATGACCAGAGAGGAGATACAACAGATGGTGGCTACTGAACTAAAAAATGTCAAAAATAGCGAGATAAGAGTTGATAGTGACAAACCTTATCCTAGGTGTCATGATTTGGTTCCTTATCCCAAAGGATACAATGTGCCTAAATTCAAACAATTCTATGGGATTGGTAATCCTGATCAACACTTGGCCCATTTTGTAACAACATGTGGAGACACAAGTGCAAAGCCATCACTTCTCCTCAGACAATTTTCTGCTAGTCTCACAGGAGTTGCATTTGAGTGGTATGCAAGTTTGCAACCCGAATCGATTCAGAATTGGCAACAGATGAAAGATGCATTTCGAGTACGGTTTGGAGGTGTCAGTGATAAGATTACAATAGCTGATCTTGCAGCCACTCGCCAAAACAAAGATGAGAAAGTAGTTGACTACATTATGAGATGGAGAAACCTAAGTATTAAATGTGAACAATCCCTGGATCAACCTCAAGCAGTGGGATTGTTACTCGGGAACATTGACAGCTGGATGGCACCTTTCTTAAGTACGTCTGGCATCACCACATTTCAAGAGTTGATTTCACAAGCCAAGAAACTGGAAAGGACTAGCCCGAGGATGTTGTCTAATTTCCAAACTTCCAAAATTGACAAACCTAAAAAGTCAGAAGATGTCAAGTACATTGCTACAACCTTCAATGTTGATAAAGGAAAAAGCATTATAGACCCACATAAACCAGAACAAGCTATGCCACCCACCTTAGGTGCGCTTGGAAATGAACCAAGGGCCATTCCCTCTTTGAAGGAGAGGATGAACAAAAAGTACTCTTTTCGAAGAGATAAAGTACTAAAAATTTTAAAGATGCCGTGAGTGGAGGCTTACAATTGCCTGAGTGTAAAAGACCAGAAGAACAGATTAAGAAAGATCATCTTAATTATTGTCCATACCATAGAGTGTTGGGACATACCATTGAAGACTGTTATGTCTTTAAAGATTGGCTTGAACGTCAGTATCAAGAAGGGAAGATCACACTCTCCAAGAGTGTCCTTTTGGAACAGCCTGCTAAACATATCCGGTATGTGACAACCCCAGACTATGAGGAATTATCCCAAGGAGAAGTCACAGTGGTGGGTAATAAAATAATGCTCCCATCAATATTTGATGGTAAACCTCCTTCTATTCCAGGGGAATTGTGGGAAGTATTCATATCTAAAAAATCAAAGAAGATGTTGAAGAAGTTGGCTGAACTCCTAGGAATCAAGTGGAGAAATGTTGAGAAACCCCCTGAAGGGCTTCCAATAAAGCAAACAAAGAAGAAAAATAAGAAGAATAAACAGAAGCGTGAACACTCAAAGCAAAAGAAGTCCATCATAGAAGAATATATTGATTCTCTTGAAGAATATGAACAGAAGCAAAGGGTGTTGATCACTCTTAAAGACTATTTCCCCCAAGAGGTTGAAGAGCTACTTGAGGAATTAGTTGAAGAAAATGATGAAATAGTGCATGTGGAAACCTGTAGGGCTATTTCTGGAGCTGAATACCCTACATATGATCAAGATGATGATGAGGATAGTTTTTCTGAATCGAAAGAGCTGTATGATCGCCATGGTCGGCCTTATATCAGCAAGAAACAGCAAAAGAAGATGGCATTCAGAGAAAGAGTAAAGAAGGCAAATGCCAAACTCACAGAGCCACACCAGAAAGGAAAGCTAAAGATACCATACTATACTCCAAAAGCCCTGAAGTATAAAGTTCTGAGAAAAGTGATGCCTACTAAAGAAATCCCTTCTTTTATTCAAAAAGTGACGGAGGAATCAGCTAACAGGCTAATGCAACTGCATATCACTGATAATAGATGGGATGAATCTGGGAGAAATCCGCCACAGTCAACAGGCAATAATTTTGATCAAGAAATCGTGAAGCCTGCATCCTCAGTAATAAATGTCAAGGATAAGTCCATTCCTTCAGACATCGAAATCAGAAAAGACAAAAGAAGAGAGTTTTTTAATCAGGCTATGGAAAAAGGGCTAGACTTACCCAAACCCAAAAGGCCGTGTATGATACATTTGGACAACCACCCAAATTACTGTCCATATCACCAACTTGTGGGACATAATATAGAAGATTGTCGGAAATTTCAAGAATGGCTACAAGAGCAAGTCTTCATGGGAAACTTGGAGTTGAATGATGATGATTTTGAAGCAAGAGGTGTTTGTTACACCATTGCATGCCAAGAAAGTTCTGATGATGAGTTGAATTTTCCAGATGAAGAGAATGAGGTATCCTGCCATGTACATCAAATGCAGCTTAGAACTGGAAAGTTACTCCAATCAAGACAAGCTTCCAGCTCTAATGATAAAAATAAAGGGAAGGTGATAGAAGAAGAAAATGTCTTACCAAAGAAACCCTTGAAGAAACCAGATTACAATATCTTAGCACACTTGAAGAAAGTCCCGGCTCTACTCAGCATGTATGATGCACTGATGATGTCAGCAGAAGTCAGAGAATCTTTAATACATGCTCTACAAAACCCTGAGGAGTATCAGGCTTATTTTGCTGAAATAAACATGACAAAAGCTCTGTACACAACACATACACTTTCAGTATCATTCACTAATGAAGACTTATTACTTGGAACTGTAGAGCATAATAGACCATTGTATGTGATAGGGTCTTGTGATGGGATAAAGATTAACCGAATTCTTGTTGACCCAGGGTCTTCCTTAAACCTAATGACCCTCAATACTCTTCGGGCATTAGCTCTGGAAATATGCCATTTATCACCAGAAAGGATCATTATTCAAGGCTTTAATCAGCATAGTCAGAAGGCATTGGGATCTATCACTCTCCCGATCAAGTTTGGAAAGATCATGTCTGATGTGAAGTTTCATGTGATTGATGCCGATGCTTCATACAAAGTTTTGTTGGGTAGGCCATGGATTCATGAAAATCGGATGGTCCCATCAACCCTTCATCAGTGCATGAAATATATGGTGGATGGAGAAGAATGCAGAATTGATGGTGAAATTCAACCCTTTGGTGTCCATGAAATACATTATGAGGATGCCAAATACTATCTTGGTGTCTCCAAAGGGGGGAAACACTAAACTTAAAGGAAAAGTCATTGGTGAAACCATCTAAAGCTACGCCAATACCTGAGAAGAAAGAATCAGCACTGCCTCACTACGGTAGTGATACTGAATCTTCGGAAGATGAAAGTGACACAAATCAAACCAGAGGGTCTGCCCAAGAATGCACATTGCATATTACAAGAGTTCCAAATGGTCTCTGTAAATCCGTAGATGATTTGAAGGTTGATACAGTTGAGCAATTGAAGACATTTTACGTGCCAGCTCGAAATGAGAATGAAAGAGGTATCCTATTCTACAAAGTTAAAAATAACAAAATTTCAAGTGATGACGTTATACACATTGAACAAGAAGAGGATAGTGAAGTTCAACCTATAAACTTCCCAAGCCAGTACCCTAATAAACTCAGGAAGATAGTTAAAGAGTCTGGGGGCAAAATAAAGTGGTCAAAGAAATCATATCAAAATTTTCATCAGTTATGGAACCATTCCCATCCTGACAAGAGAGGGGTAGGTTATTTTGAATCTTCCAGGCATTCGTGTTACATGATGAAGTCTAAAGAAGAAGAAGATGTTAAGATGAAAAATACACCACTTGAATTAGAGGATGGTGGTCAAGCAACAATTGATGAGTTAATTGAAATCAACTTGGGAAGTGATGAAGACCCGAGACCAACTTTCTTAAGTGCACAACTGACAGAAGAACAAAAAGAATCTTTCAAGGCTCTTTTGAAAGAATATATTGACAGTTTTGCCTGGAGTTACAATGAGATGCCAGGATTGGAGAATGAGGTAGCTGTTCACAGATTGGCTATTGATCCCAGTGTTACTCCAATTAAGCAGGCCCCAAGAAAGATGAAATTTGATTTAGAAGAGAAAGTAATAGAAGAAACAAAGAAGTTGATAGAAGCAAACTTCATCAGGGAAGAAAAATACCCAGATTAGGTTGCCAGTATAGTACCTGTGAAGAAAATGAATGGTCAGATACGGATATGTGTTGATTTCAGAGATTTGAACAAAGCATGTCCCAAAGATGATTTTCCTCTACCAGTTATGGAGATCATGATCGACAATACCTTAGGGTATGAGATGTTCTCCTTTATGGATGGATACTTAGGGTATAATCAAATTAAGATGCACCCAGATGATGAGAAACATACTGCTTTCCGAACACCTATGGATATATATTGTTACAGGGTGATGCCTTTTGGCTTGAAGAATGCAGGGGCAACGTATCAAAGGGCTATGACCAGAATATTTGATGATTTGATTCATAAGGTCGTTGAATGCTATGTGGATGATCTGGTAGTTAAAACAAATTCAAAAGATAAACATCTTGAAGATTTGAGAACCGTTTTCAGACGCCTCAGGGAATATAAATTGAAAATGAACCCAATGAAATGCGCCTTCGCAGTCTTATCAGGAAAATTTTTGGGTTTCATTGTGAGACATCGGGGAATAGAAGTAGACCCTTTTAAGGTAAAGGCAATTTTGGAAATGCCGCCACCACAGACATTGAAGCAGTTGCGGTCTTTTCAAGGGCGTTTAGCATATATCAGAAGATTCATTTCCAACTTATCAGGAAAATGCAAGACTTTTTCCAAGTTGGTTAAGAAAAATATGCCTTTTAAGTGGGACGCTGAATGTCAAAAAGATTTTGAAGATATTAAGCAGTATTTGCTGAATCCACTAGTATTAGCAGCACCGATTTCAGGAAAGCCACTAATCCTATATACTGCTGCCTTAGAAGGGTCATTGGGAGCTATGCTAGCTCAAAACAATGAAGATGGCAAAGAAAATGCATTGTATTACCTTAGCAGAATGTTGATAGGAGCTAAGAGTAAATATACACCCATTGAAAAGCATTGCTTGGCCTTAGTGTTTGCAGTGAAGAAATTGAGACATTACTTGCTGGCGCACAAAATTATTCTCATATCAAAAATTGATCCTCTAAAATATCTCATGACGAGGCCATTGCTCACAGGAAGACTTGCAAAATGGGCATTGATCCTAATGGAGTTCGATATAACATACACTCCGCAAAAAGCTATTTAGGGGCAAGCGCTAGCAGATTTCTTGGCGGTACATCCTCTCTCTGATGATTCACCCCTAAATTATGATCTCCCTGATGAAGAGATGGTTACAGTAAAAGAAGCAGAATGGCGACTGTACTTTGATGGAACGCCATCCATAAAGCCAGCACTCAGATCTGAGATTCCACGAATCAAAGCTGGGATAGGGCTTATGTTTGTTACACCAGAAGGAGGAATCCTTAGATATGTACTTTCTCTTACAGAGCCATGCACAAATAATGAAGCAGAATATGAAGCTCTAATAGCTGGTTTGGAATTGGCAATCAAAATAGAAATTCAACATATCCATATATTCGGCGACTTGCAACTCATTATCAAGCAAATTGAAGGAGAATATAAAATATACAAATTTGAACTTCTTAAATACTATAGGAAGGTCAAAATGTTAATGAAGAAAATTCCTCAAGTGCAACTGGAGAGAGTTTCAAGATCAGAAAATGGAGAAGTTGATTCTTTGGCAAGAATAGCGAAGGAGCTGGCAAATCCAAATCATGATGAAGTTCAAATCACTATAAGAAATAAAAGACCCATAAGTACAACCCTCAGCGATATCGAAGAAGAAAATATTGAAGGAAGCAGGGAAGTCTTCACTCTCGAAATGCCAGAAGAAGATTGGAGGTAACCATTCATGGAATATTTGAAATATGATAAATTGCCTGGGGATAAATCAGAAAGCCTTCAAATAAAATGAAGAGCTCTAAGATTCACCCTTATTAATGACACATTGTATCGCAGATCATATGATCAGCTACTCTTACGATGTCTTTCATATGAAGAAGCAAAAGAAGTCATGCATGATACACATTCCGGGATATGTGGTGCACACCAATCGGGAACCAAGATGCGACTGAAGATTAAGCGCATGGGATATTATTGGCCAACCATGGTCAGAGATTGCATTGAATATGCTAAAAAATGCCATCTATGTCAAATTCATGGGGATTTTATTCATCAACATCCGAATCCCTTGCATCCCACAGTCTCCTCATGGCCTTTTGAGATATGGGGGATAGATGTGATTGGCCCCATTAAGCCTCCATCATCTTCCGGGCATCGATTTATATTGGCTGCAATAGACTATTTCTCTAGATGGGCAGAGGCTATTCCTTTAAGAGAAGTAAAGACTAAAAACATCATAAAATTTTTCAGAGAAAATATCCTATACAGGTTTGGAACTCCAAGAAGAATTATCTCAGATAATGGCCCTGCTTTCAAAAGCTTCAAAATTGGGAGATTTGCACAACATCACAAAATATACTGGAGGTATACCTCCATCTATAATGCGAGAGCAAATGGATTGGCGGAAGCATTTAACAAAACACTCTCAAAATTGCTAAAGAAGGTTGTGTCCAAAAATAAAAAGGATTGGCACAACAGACTTCCTGAGATGCTATGGGCATATCGTACCACGTACAGGACTCCAACACAATGTACACCATACTTTTTAGTGTTTGGAACTGAAGCAGTCCTACCCCTTGAAATTCAAATACCTTCATTAAGAATGGTGTTGCAGAATGAAATGTCAAATGAAGATAATGATCAACTTTGCTTAGATGAGTTAGACTCTCTTGATGAAAAAAGGATAGAAGTACAAAAAATCTTGAAGTTTACAAAGCAAAGATGTCCCAAGCCTATAATAAGTTGGCTAGATTTCGCACATTTACAAAAGGAGAAATGGTCCTTGTCCTCGGAAGACCTATCATTACCAACAAGCGAGCCGGGGGCAAATTCAAAGCAAATTGGGAAGGCCCATATGTTGTGGAGATCGTCTATGAAGGAGGCACATACCAACTCATTGATGCAAATGGAGAAAGACCCATGCCACCTATCAATGGTCGTTTTTTAAAGAAATATTATGTATAATGTAAAATGCTTGTCTATGACGGAACGTTTGGTCCCTTTAAATAAATAAAAAAGGTAGACCGGTCATGTACGATTATATGTACTTCCTGAGGCAAAACATTGACTTTTATATCCTTTTGTTTATAATGAAATGCATGCCGTGTTATCTCAAGGTTTTATAAATCAATAACATGTTTAGACATGAAACACAAAAGATATGAAATTCCTACTTCTCTCACTCAACCTCACTTAAATTCTTCGTGAGAAAAGTATGAAGGGGGCATTTGTTTATATAAAAAAATAATAATACATCAAAATCAAAAATTTAAAATACTCAAAACCCTAGATCAGCTGAGAGCACTGATCTCGAGGCGATCTAAAAGATCCAAATATCAAGATCAGCCTAGAGCACAGATCTCGAGGTGATATAAAAGATTTAAATATCAAGATCAGCCAAGTGTACAAATCTCGAGGCGATCTAAAAATATCCAAATATCAAGATCAGCCGAGAGCACAGATCTCGAGGCGATCTAAAATACACAAATCTCATGATCACCCGAGAGCACAGATCTAGGGGCGATCTAAAATACACAAATCTTAAGATCAGCCGAGAGCACAGATCTCGAGGCTATCTAAAATACACAAATCTCATGATCAGCCGAGAGTACAGATCTCGAGGCGACTAAAATATTCAAATCTTCAAATCAGCCGAGAGCACAGATCTCGAGACGATCTAAAATATCTAAATATCAAGATCAGCCAAGAGCACAGATCTCGAGGCGGTCTAAAATTTTTAAAATCTCAATATCACTGATAAAATAAAATAAAATAATAATATATATAATAAATAATTAATTAATTAAAAAAATAAAATAAAAAATATATAAATCAAGTTCAAAGAAAAAAAAAGAAAAGAGAGAAATCAGATGAAAACAAAATAAAATAAAAATATAATTTAAAATATATATAACATTAAAAAAATATATAAAATTCAGATAAAGATAAAATGAATAAATAAATAAATTAAAATAATAAAAAATTAAAATAATAATAATAATAAAAAGAAGAAGAAAACGTGGGTTGTGGTCAACCCACGATAAAAAATAAATAAAATACAAATATATATATTAAATAATAATAATAATAATAATAATAATAAGATAAATAATAATATATAATAATAAATTAGTACAAATTAGATAAATTAATTAAATAAAATCCGATAAAAAAAATCTAATTTATAATAAAATTAAAATTAAAATAATAATAATAATAATAATAATAAGAGATAATATATGATAAAATCAAAATAAAACATATATAATAAATAAATAAATAAATAAATGGTAAAAAATCAAAATAAAATAATAATAAATAAAATAAAATAAAATAAAAAATATATATATATAATAATAATTAATCAATCAAAACAAAATCAAAACAAAATCAAAACAAAATAATAATAATAAAATCAGATTAAAATGGTGGGGTTGGTTATGGTCAACGAACTGGTTGTGTTAGTCATGGGGACTCCACTATCTGAGAAACCGCTCCACGTGTTGGTTGTCTTTAAAAGGAAAAGCAAGCCAGCGAAAGAACTGAGACGAAAGGATAGAGAGAACGAAAAAAAAAAAGAAGAAGGCGTTTTTTTTTTAAAAAAAAAGAGAAGGTCTTTTCTTTATTCCTCTACCAAACATTACATATATAATATATATACATATACAAGTCGACTGCCGCTATCGCTGTCGCTGTTGCTGCTGTCACTCGTTGTCGTTGCCAACATGAGCGAGGGTGGAATATCCCTCGCTCGCCTCCAAGTTATAATCGCTGCCTCGAATTGTCGTAATCAACGCGGGTGAGGGTGGAATAACCCTCACTTGCCTCCCAGTTATGGTCGTTGCCTTAAAGCTCCCACACTATGCCGTCACCAACACGAATGAGGGTGGAATATCCCTCATTCGCCTCCATAGTTGCTATTGTTGCTTCTCAATATTGGAAACCATAGTTGCCTCACCGTCATCAACACGAATGAGGGTGGAATATCCCTCATTCGCTTTCCTAGCTGCTCAAAAATGAAAATACCAGAATAGCAACAGAGCAGTTGCTCAAATTGTTAAGAAGACAGTTAAGGCTGATCACTCTTGAATATTTGAAGAAGAACCAAATGAAAATTTTAGTGTTCAAGTTAAGACAAAGTCAGAACTTTAAGATAATTCTCTGGATTTTCTTGGCAAAATAGCTTTGGTACCGTTTGCAAGGATAAGATGATTAAAAGTAACATAAAACTGGTTATTTCTATTGTTAAAAAAAAAAATTATTAGGGTGCTGGGATGAACCTTCAAGATCTTATTCAAGAAAGACTAGAAAGCATCTTTAAAGCTGGCAGAGTTGAAAAGAACATGGGAACTGCACATGTAAATCAATACGCTCTAATGATTGCTAATGTTGAGAACTTGAAGAACAATGATAACAGCAAGGTCTTTGAGAGGGCCATGAAACAGAATAAAGAGAAAAGGAATTAGGGTGCAAAGTAAATACAAATGGTCTTATCTCCTTCTTGGGGTTTGAATTAAATGAAAGCAACAAGTAATTAATGTTGTATTAGCAGAAATATTAGTACTAGTCTGTCCTTATATATATATATATAATCTCCTTGTTGTGCTTTTAGGAATGACCATAACATATATGCAAATAAAAGGGGTATGATATATATAATTTCTATTGCCCATTCTACAATCATGAAAGCAATGTGGAGCATCCCTTCAACATGAAGAGTTTGATTGGTGAAGCTACATGCAGGATCGTTGCCATGGAATACAAGAACTCCTTGATGGAGTCACCGGAAAGCTCACCGTCACCGCTGTCGCCACCGCCAAATTCATCTCCCGGAGGGGCAGTGAAATTCCTAGTCGGGCTTCCTTCCCGTGGCTGTTCTCCTCCATTATTCTGTCATCCAATTTGGGTGAGATGCGTGTTTACGTTTGTGATCATGACACCGCTCTGCCAGAAGAGCAAGTAATCAAAATAAATGGAATGAACATTCTCATTAAAGCTCTTCAGATCAACAAAGAGAAGAGTGAGTAGAAAGATGCATATGCGAAGGCTGCACAAGAGAAGAAAGGGAAGAGATCTGTTACTAGAACGCTAGAGAGCAGGTCTCTATCCAAAAGAGCTAACACTGGTGGCTCTTTGAGCACATCACGACAAGGATCAAGCAATACCCCATCTGAGAAGATACTCCAGTTCATGACTATAGAATAGTTGTGAGTATATCTGAGGGAGAGAGGCCTATCTATTAAAGGAAAGAAGGATGAACTGATTGCGCGCATGAAAAACAAAGACAAAGATGCTTAGTAGTATGGAGGAAGAAGCCATCTAGTTATCATCTGTCAAAGCCGTGCAGTAAAAGTGTGAAAAATTTATATTGTAGCAGCTTGTAAAGTTGTCAGGAATGTATGGGAAAGCATAATGAAGGTTTGGCTTGGTCATCAACGTGAAGTCTAAGATATGCCCCTTTAAAATATATGTGGTCAAGATTTCATATTACAAAGGAGGACTTTGGTGTTGTAAAAATTTTAATTGCCTCGGAATTTTGGACATTAACAGATGTGTGTTAAAAAAAAACAAAAAAAAAAAAAAAACAAACGCAAAGATCCTTATAAAACACTTCATCAAAGACCAGGAAACTAAACTTGAAATGCAGATGCCATTGCTAGAGTGGTTCACCCTTGAGTTTATCATAGGAGGGTAAAAGGCCTTAATAAAATAAATAATTACAGATCATGGTGACAATCTCAATTTATGTATGCTTATGCATGCATGATCTATGTATGATCGATCACGTAAAGGAAAGTTACTATTAAAAAAGTGCACATTTGATGCCATTAATGCATGGCATGCATGAAGTGGTGGTATAGAAGGCACATGGCAATAAAAAAATATAATAATAATAAATAATAAAAAAAAGACACATGGCAAAATAGAATCAAGAGGAAACTTTGCTAGCGGGTCATATTAAAAACAAAAAAAATCACGGAGGATATGAATGAAGATAAGAATAGGCAAAAGTTTCATGGTGTAAAAAAAAAAAAAAAATCTCACGTGAGTGTATATTTGCATGTGCACATGCATTCACACAAATCATAGTAACAAGATTGTAAACTAATATTGACATGACCCCTTGCGTGTATCCCGCAAGTGCACGGGTTGTCGAAGTAATAAAGTTACCCTGGTGAGAGGGTAGTCGAATCCACAGGGAATAGGGATTTAGAATATGAGATTTCACTAATAAAGCTATGCGCCGTATGGAAAAGCAATAATAAGATCAATGAGTGAATGTAGAATCAAACAGAATGAAAGACAAGAAATTAATTAGAAAGATGGAAGATTAGAAAATGCAAGTAAAAGCGAATAGAGAGGACTAGCAATGAATGAAATAGGGTATCCGGACAAGCTACCTCTAGGATCTATGCTTCTACTGCAAGATTATGCTATTATACTTTCCTATTGATGTTAATTAAGTCGAGGATATCCTAAAACTCACGGTCCCAAACCTAAGGACAACCGTGACTAACCCCAACACTATGCCCCGGTATTAGGATTCACGTCACCCTTCACTCTCTCGCTCGCACGACTAAGCCCCAGGGGAGTATATCTACCTAAACCTCACACTACGTGGTATTGCTTTAAGCTCTAGGGATTCTTAGTGGTAAAACCTGTTCCTATGTGTAGTTCTAACCCTTTGGTCCAGGTGGAAGAACCCTAGTCTAGATTGAGCCCCAACGCATAGGATTCACTTCAACCCTTCACTCTGTTACTCGCGTAACTAAGTCCCAGGGGAGTTTATCTGCCTAGCACTTCACTCTATTTCGACCGCTATGAAAATTAAGGAAACCGAGGTAGGGAGAAACCACGTCGGAAGGGAAAGGGGTACATCGCTACCTCACGACTCTCCCTCTCAACCCTCTTCAATCTTAAGTAGTCTAACCCTAAAAGAGTTATCACACCTCCAAAGAGTAACCTAAATTGTTCTCAATCCTAGTGTCACATCTAAGAGAAAATATTAGCAAGATGAAATTAAGATTGAAACTCAATTTTTATTCATCAATAATGGAAAAGCATAATAACAATGTCAAAGAATCATAAAAACCCTAGAGTTTACAATTCCGAATACCCTCAAGGGGTTTAGCTCCTCATGGAGCTATACATGTTCATCAAAATAGAAAAGAAAGTACAAATCAAAGACATTGATGAAAACCACCTTGTATACGGTGTGGCCGTGGTCTTGTGCGGCCGTCGAACATCGGTGATGATGCTGATGACGCGCGCTAAACCTCCACGAAATCCTCTCCAAAACCCTAGCCGCACTCCCCAATTTGAAGAGAAAGGTAGGTCAAAAGATATCCCAAAAGGTATCCAAAATCCCCTTTTATAATGTTGAATCGTGGCTTTAAAATTGGACTTATCGGGGGCTTCACATGGCCGTGTGGAATTTCCACACGCCCGTGTGAAGTTTCTGTCTGGCTGAAAAATCGATTCACACGGCCGTGCGGAATTTCCACATGCCCGTGTGAAGTCTCTGAAACCCTGATTTTCGGTAGAAATTGAACAGTAGCTTGCTACAGTATTTTGCTACAATAACAAGTTACAGTGCTGCTATAGTGTCTTGCTGAAATGCTCCCGAATCCGTTGTTCTTCATTGAGGCCATTGATTGGGCACATAAACAATGGTAGGTCATGCCGATTACTTCAAGTCTCCTTCTTTGTGAAGTTCTTCTAAACTACACGAGTTAGACTTATTGTGAATGTGACTGCCTTTGTGCCCCTCCAAAGGAGGTTGGCATATACTCACAAGTCCAAGCTCGTGCCTTGTTCCATACTTGGTCCGAAAACTTCCCAACATCGACAAACACGACCTAATTTCGTTCTTTTTCTCTAATTTAGCTCCACAGACCTTCAATGTAAGATAATAACGCTTCGCGGTACTATAACACAAGCACTTATCAAATCCACCCACACTTAAGCTTTTGCTTGTCCTCAAGCAAAAATAAAACGTGAAAGTACTTGGGAAGAACAATTGAAAGTGCTCGACCTTAGGTTCACCAAAAGTATGCAAAAGAAGCATTCTACAAGTAAGGGGAAATCAAAACAATGCATAAGGTTATCATTGCTCTTAGCTAAAAACTCGAATCAAAAAGGATAAAAACTCGAAAATGTGTTAGTGTGTGCGATTTCACTCAAGAGAACCAACGAGTACTCCTCAAACTTTTGTTAGAAAGGACTTATTTATATATATAAAAAAAACAAAACTAAAGAGAGAAGGAAGTAGTAGCTTCACACATCCTTGAAGGTAGCCCTTTCCTAGGCGGCCGCCAAAGGTGGATTTAACACTTTCGAGGAGGTAGCTCTTTCTACCGGGGTAGTAGCTTTCACGCATCCCATGAGATAGCTCTTTCTCTCATTAGGGCATAACTTGTATCCAACTTATGAGAGTAGCTACATACTTCATAGGTGGTAGCTATTTCTACCCCAAATGCATACATAAAACAAAGCACATATTCACAAAGTCATATGTATTTTTTTTTCTTTTTCTCTTTTCCATATTTTTTTTATTTTTTTTTTCTTTTCATATATGCATTTTCCAAAGTAAAACTAAGAACGATGATAAACTTGTCCTTAAAAACTTCAAGATTGAGTTTCCAAAAGATTCCAAGAGTGAGTAGTGTAATAAGATGTAATCGAGCAAAAATTCCCTAAAACTTCAAGTGAAAACTAGAGCATGATAGGACACAATGTTAAAAATTCTCCTAAACTATAAGAATACAACCGTTGCAACTAAGGTGAACCGCCATAGGCTACATGAGCATGAGCAATTGAACGCACAAGTAAAGGTGTGTGCAATGTGAACTTCCCCCCCCCCACACTTAAGATGTACATTGTCCCCAATGTACGCATGCAAGCACAATAATAAGTAACAAATAAAAACAATTAGTGTGGAAGTGGGCAATTGAAACATTACTCCCTTGAACTCCAAGTGTTGCGTTTGATGGAGCTAGGTCATTGAGAGTTGAGTCTCAATGGGTTGTGGAGTACACACGGTCCCATGACCGTGTCTATGGCTATTCCTCAATTTCCTTACATCCAAGACCGTCTACACGTATACACAATGGGGTTCATTGAAGCTCAATAAAAGTAAAATAAAACAAAAGAAACATAAAACTAGAAACACCTCAAGCGTCGGTGTCGTCTTTTACTGTTGCCGATGATGTTGCTGTTGTTGATAGTGATCCTGGTGCTGAAAAAGAAAGAGAAGATTGACAAAGAAAAGGAGAAAAGATGCTTGCCGATGAAATGGAAATCACAAACTTCGAATATGGCCGGAAAACTACTTAAAAACTCCTTAAAAGGACGAAGAAAGAGTTGGGAAGATGGGAGGAAATATCCCTTGAGTGTGGAGGCATTTAGAATTGAAAAAGCACAAATAGATTTTAAAAGAAACCACAGCCTTTTGTGTTCTGCGCATCCACACGGCCGTGTGCCTCCACTGGAATCAGTCACAGGGGCAATGACACGCCCTGTGTTTCCTCTGTTTGCTTTTCAGAACATACCCACGGCCGTGTGGAAATTCCACACGGCCGTGTGCCCAACCTGGCCAACACCCCTGTGGCCTCTCTGGATATCCCGAAAAAACTCTAAGCGTTCCACACGGCCGTGTGGGAAATCCACATGGCCGTGTGCGTTTCACAGGTCCTCTGACAGGGCGGCCACACGCCCCTGTGTTTTCTCGGGATGGAAGGGAAGTCTCTACAGAGTTTCACACGGCCGTGTGGAAATTCCACACGGCCGTGTGCCGTAACACATAGGCACTCACAGGGGCATCCACACGCCCTTGTGGACTCTCTGGAATGAGGGTTGAAGTTCTGCAGAATTTCACACGGCCGTGTGCCCTTCACTGGGTCGCTCACAGGGGCAGCTACACGGCCCCTATGATACTCGGGATGAGTTCTGAGATGGTTCACACGGCCGTGTGTTTTCTCTGGATGACTTAGAAAAAATCACAGACTCTAAAGAAAATTTCAGAAACACATTCATAACACTTAGAACCTGTAAAAACAATAAAAACACGACCAGAGATCCATGGAAACACACTCAAACGACCCAAAACTTCGACAATCACAATTAGGCACACTAAAACACCAATAATCCATGAGAAAATCACAGCACACACATTATAAAATGAGAACACCAACATTAGGCAATTATTCATACTAAAAACTAAACTAAAGCTTAGAAAAGCAATAAAAACTGGGTTGCCTCCGAAGAAGCGCTTGTTTAACGTCACTAAGCTTGACGTACCTCTTTCTTACCTTAAGGCGGCTTGAAAAGAGTGTGCTCCTCCCGACAAGACATTGCATAACAACTTCCTTTAAACCAAAAAACTACTTGCCGAGGTGGAGTATTTGTTGAAGAGTCCAACCATCTTACTTTTGGCCTCCAAGGAAACAATTTGGGTTGGGAATTGTCCAAGCTTAGCATAGGTGGGTCATTGGATGGTTTAAATATCCTCCCCACATCTTGTCCCAAACCCAATATCTCTTTCTTGTTTTTTGTGAGTTGATCAATCCCAAAGAACGGTGCTTGTTCCATTACCTTAGGGTTTGCTTCTTTTTGTGTATTTTCATCTTGAAAGGAACATGACACTAGCAAATCCCTTTGAAAATTTTCTTGCTTACAAGCACCATCTTCATTCAAGCAATCCCAATTCTCCAAATGTTGTTCTTCTTTTTCCTCTTCAATCTCTACAGCAACTTACTTGGTCTGCCTCATTTCTTCATTATCGTTCACTACCACATCATCTCTACAAGGGTTTTGCGTTGCTTGCTCAAATACTTCATTTTCCTTGGAGAGTGTGTCAAGTATCCATCCTAATTGATGCTCAAGGTTGTTATAGGAGGCTTCATGAAATTTTAGTGTGGCTTCCATACTTTGGCAAGAGGCATCGGATGCTTTAAAAAAGTTATCTAGCGTTTTTTTCCACTGAGGTTCATCCTCTTCAAGTATCTCATCCTTTTCAAATTGCTCTTGAGGTGCTTCCCAATGTTGTCCATCATTATTACATAAAAAAGTTTGGTAGCTCCTCTCATTTGGATGATGTGTGCTGTTGCCTAGATTGCTCTGTTGTTGTGAAGCAATAATTCTATCAAGCTTTGTACTGAGAGCTTCAACTTGAGAATATAGCTCAATGACTGCATCAATCTCCATTTAGGCTCCTTGCAAGAAAAAGTAAGACAAAACCAAAGAAAACAAATAAGAATGATGGAAGAATAAGAAAAGGTGAAATAGAATAAATGATGAATAGCTAAAATAGCAAAATACAAATGTCTCTAAAATGCCTATTCCCCGGCAAAGGCGCCAAAAACTTTGACACGACCACTTGCGTGTATCCCGCAAGTGCACGGGTTATTGAAGTAATAAAGTTGCCCCGGTGAGAGGGTAGTCTAATCCACAGGGAATAGGGATTTAGAATATGAGATTTCACTAATAAAGCTATACGGCGTATGGAAAATCAATAATAGGATCAATGAGTGAATGTAGAATCAAACAGAATGAAAGACATGAAATTAATTAGGAAGATGGAAGATTAGAATGTGCAAGTAAAAGCGAATAGAGAGGACTAGCAATGAATGAAATAGGGTATTCGGACAAGCTACCTCTAGGATCTATGCTTCTAGTGCAAAACTATGCTATTATACTTTCCTATTGATGTTAATTAAGTCGAGGATATCCTAAAACTTATGGTCCCAAACCTAAGGACAACCGTGACTAACCCCAACACTATGCCCCGGTATTAGGATTCACGTCACCCTTCACTCTGTCGCTCGCACGACTAAGCCCAGGGGAGTATATCTACCTAAACCTCACACTACGTGGGATTGCTTTAAGCTTTAGGGATTCCTAGTGGTAAAACATGTTCCTATGTGTAGTTCTAACCCTTTGGTCCAGGTGGAAGAACCCTAGTCTAGATTGAGCCCAGTGCGTAGGATTCACTTCAACCCTTCACTTTGTTACTCGCATAACTAAGCCCCAGGGGAGTTTATCTGCCAAGCACTTCACTCTATTTCGACCGCTATGAAAATTAAGGAAACGGAGGTAGGGAGAAACCACGTCGGAAGGGAAAGGGGTACATCGCTACCCCACAACTCTCCGTCTCAACCCTCTTCAATCTTAAATAGTCTAACCCTAAGGAGTTGTCACACCTCCAAAGAGTAACCTAAATTGTTCTCAATCCTAGTGTCACATCTAAGAGAAAACATTAGCAAGATAAAATTAAGATTGGAACTCAATTTTTATTCATCAATAATGGAAAAGCATAATAACAATGTCAAAGAAACATAAAACCCCTAGAATTTACAAGTCCGAATACCCTCAAGGGGTTTAGCTCATCATGGAGCTATACATGTTCATCAAAATAGAAAAGAAAGTACAAATCAAAGACATTGATGAAAACCACCTTGTATACGGTGTGGCCGTGGTCTTATGCGGCCGTCGAACATCGGTGACGATGCCGATGACGCGCGCTAAACCTCCACAAAATCCTCTCCAAAACCCTAGCCGCACTCCCCAATTTGAAGAGAAAGGTAGGTCAAAAGATATCCCAAAAGGTCTCCAAAATCCCCTTTTATAATGTTGAATCGCGGCTTTAAAATTGGACTTATCGGGGGCTTCACACAGCCGTGTGGAATTTCCACATGCCCGTGTGAAGTTTCTGTCTGGCTGAAAAATCGATTCACACGGCCGTGCGGAATTTCCACATGCCCGTGTGAAGTCTCTGAAACCCTGATTTTCGGTAGAAATTGAACAGTAGCTTGCTACAGTATTTTGCTACAATAACAAAGTTACAGTGCTGCTATAGTGTCTTGCCAAAATGCTCCCGAATCCGTTGTTCTTCATTGAGGCCATTGATTGGGCACACAAACAATGGTAGGTCATGCCGATTACTTCAAGTCTCCTTCTTTGTGAAGTTCTTCTAAACTACACGAGTTAGACTTGTTGTGAATGTGACTGCCTTTGTGCCCCTCCAAAGGAGGTTGGCAGACACTCACAAGTCCAAGCTCGTGCCTTGTTCCGTACTTGGTCCGAAAACTTCCCAACATCGGCGAACACGACCTAATTTCGTTCTTCTTCTCCAATTTAGCTCCACAGACCTTCAATGCACAAGAGTACACAAATACACACCATTTAGTGATAAAAACTGATAAAGGATATGCTCAATGTAAGATAATAACGGTTCGCGGTACTTAACACAAGCACTTATCAAATATGCATGAAGTTGATGTTCAGAGGATTGAAATTCATAATGATGATAAGTGTGTGGGGTCTACCATAAAAAAAAATACATACACATGCAAATGATGAATAGAGACTGTGATAGATGCATTGGAGCATCCACTGGTTTAATATGATGAATTTTTAAGGCATGCTTCGAGATTCGTGCTAGGCTTACAGAAATCACCATAATACCTATTCCTAGGCAAAAGCAATTAATCTAAGAAAATATACAAATTTCAAGGCGATAGTATATAAGATATATGGCAGCAAGGCATGCAATATGGAGACCAGGCACAGACAGGGACAGCGAGATATATGGCCGTAAGGCATGCAATACAGTGACAAGGCACAGGCAACGGCAACGATATATAATATAATATATATATATATATATATGTTGACATATAAATGATGTAATAAATACATATATATAATAAATAAAATTTATAATTCACAAATTTTCTTGTCTTTACTTGTACTCGAGTCCTTAATCGAAGGTTCCCAGGATTTTAATCTGAGGTAATTTATAATAGAGGCTTGCCTCTATTAGGAATGGAAGAGTCCACAAAATTAAAATAAAAATAAATTACATTTGTGATTCGATATATTTCCTGGTGTCTCTTCACCGACACGATACCAGGGTGTATATTTTCGATCCCACACCTAGCATAAGCACAATTCTCATCGATAGATTTAAATATCAAGATGCTTAGAAATAATTAACTCATCGATCATAAATCAACAATAATGTCCAGAATGGCCTCAAAAACTCTCCATCGCTAACCATGGCCTTGGTTAGGTCTAGAGCTACCAAGATGCACGTATCTTGGCATTGGCCGCTGTAAAGTTCATGTGGTGACTCCGAACAACCCAACTATACCCATGTCAGGGATCTACGCTCCCACTTGACATGGTATAACCGTTTTGACAGTATTCCACGCCACATCTATATAGGCCGGCCCGTGGAAACCATCCATTTCTTACTGCAGCAATTTCTGGAGCTCGGCTCCCATGTCACCAACAAAAAATATAATAATAGCTTGGCCCGTAGGCTCAATGTATACATCATAATAGCATAATTCTCCACAAGAGATAATAAGTGGTCACAATAGCAAGTCTCACTCTCACTCAAAGAGTGATTTATTTGGTCATAATATTGATAATGAAGTCATTTTCATCAAATGCATCATATAAGAGTGTCTTTTGAAAATACACTTCAAACATTGTATTAACACAATGAAAAACCAACTTGCTTTCACATGTCATTTTGTTCATCATAATGAGAACATCAAATCTCTTGAAAATATATAGTTTAAAACACATACTTTGAATATAAAGTTCCAAACCATAAGCAATATATAAACTTTGCAAATAGTTATGCAATAAGCCAATACATAAATCATCATGATTCTAAACATCAATCTAGGTTTTTGAAGAAGTTTAGCAATAAGGATTTTATAATTCAAAACAAGCAACTCAATATCAAGAAATATCATGCATGAATCATAGTCCAACTTTGGTAATTTCCCACTCACAAACTCGGCGAGCAAAATGCCTAGAAGTCACTTCTCCACCGGTTCTTTGCTCTTACTGGAAGCCTCACCTCCTAGAAGCAATTAAGCAACCAAAACAAGCAATCAAACATTAATTAACTAAGATGAAGAAAAAATGCTCAAAATGGGGAATGGTTGCTTCTAGGGTTTGCTAAACACCATCACAAGAAGTTATAGCAAGAAGAAGACCTCTCACAACTCCTAAAACCAACAAAGAAAGCAAGAATGACCTAACTTGGTTGGTGCTACAGTAATTCCGGGATTATGGTTATGAAGGTTCAAGGATTTCATGAAGTTAAAGTCATACAACTCAATAAAATAAATCCTCACAAGATTGGCCATCAAAGAGGAAGAAAAAGAAATAACAATCATGCTCTCATAAGGGTTCACATTCAACCCTAACCATCTTCATCAAAGAACCAAGAAGAAGGAACAAATGGATGAAAGCATACCTTGATCTTAAGAATGAGCAACTTGATGAACCAAGTTTCAAGCTCTAAAACTTCTTCTAAATCAGCCTTAGAATCTTATGAGATGATGGAGGAATAGAGGAGAAGGAGATAGAGAAGTTTGGGAGAGAAGAAATGAAGAACTGAAGCTAGAAACGGGTTTATATAACCAAAATCGGGTCAGTATGCGGGCTGTGTGCGGCCCCGCATACCAGCCGCACACCACAGGCAGAAGAGTGTGCGGGTGGTGTGCGGCCTTGCACACCAGCCGCACACCCCTCTGCCTGGGGTGTGGGGCCTCTGTGCGGCCCCGCACAGAGGCCTGTGCACAGCCCCAGGAGGGGCTGTGCGGCCTGTGCACAGCCCACATCCTCTCTAAACTCCTCCAAAACACTCACAAATACCCAGCAAACAACCCCAAAGGCTCAACAAGAAAACTCAACGGGAAAATGACCACAACATCTAAGACAAACAAAACAACAAACAAGGTCAAAGAGACCGAAATATCACACCTTCAAAGTCCAGGGAGTGTCTCATAGAGTCTTGGAGTTTGAAAATAATTTTTTCCACTCCCACTCGCAATGCCATTCGACCATCCTTCACATCAATTAGGGCTTTTGAAGTTGTCAAGAATGGTCTTCCCAAAATGAGGGACACTTGAACCTTATCATCCACATCAAGGATTTCAAAGTCCATTGGAAAATAAACTTATCCACCTTCAGCAACATATCTTCAATAATGCATCTCGGTTATCGAATGGACATGTCTTCCAGTTGTAGAGTGATTGCTGTAGGCTTTGGTTCCCCTTCTTGAGTTTTTGGAAGATTCTGTAAGGCATAAGATTAATACTTTCCCCAAGGTCAGCTAGAGCCTTCTCATCCACAACTCCCACGATAGAGCTAGGAATGATAAATCCCCAAGTATCTTTTTCTTTGTTGGGCAGCTTGTTGGTGATCAATGTCTAACATTCTTCACTAAGTGTTACCGAAGACAGTTCTTCCAGCTTTCCCTTGTTAGTGAGCAGTTCCTCGCATGGAGAATGGGAAGAGTCTAAGACGAATAGCATCCTTAGACACATTACTAACATTGAAAGTATCACAAAATTTCAAGAAATTCGTTAAGTGCTCATATGGATGACATCCCTTGTGTGTGTACCACAAGTGCACGGGTTGTCGAAGTAATAAAATACCCTGGTGAGTGGGTAGTCGTATCCACAGGGAATAGTGTTCAGAAATAAGTGTTATCACTATTTAGCTATGAAGGAAGTTGATGGCGAGAGAAATATATATATATGCATAAAATCAATTAGGGTTTAAGAATATATGCATAAAAACCATAAAGAAAACCCCTTGTAGATCGTATCGATGGTCTTGTGGAGCCGCATGTCTTCTCCAACGAATCCCTTGTCAAGCCTAAGGCACACCTCACCGAATCAAAGCCGACGAAAGCTCCCCCAATAGCTTTCTTCCAAAAGATATCGATGCCGATGCCATATAATTGCCTCCAAAGACCTCCAAGAACCTCTCCAAACCCTAGCCGAAAACCCCCCAAAAGATAGGCAAGAGATAGAAGGGGGGTCCCCAAATAGATCTGAAAACGGGCTATTTATAGGTTGAAATCAGGCTGAAATCGGGGTTTCACACGCCCCTATGGATTTTTCACATGGCCCTGTGGAATTTCCACGCGGGCGTGTGGATTCTCTGTTTTGCTGATTTTCGGCAGACTGTGAACAGTAACTTGCTACAGTATTTCCCACACTAATTTGCTACAGTCAATCAACGAGGCCGTTGAATTGGACACACAATCAACGGTAGATCATCTCGATTACTTCATTTCTCTTCATTGGCGAAGTTCTCCAATGCTACATGAGTTAGACTTTAGTGAATGTGACTGCCCTTGTGCTCCTTCAATGGAGGTTGACACATACCCACAAGTCTAGACTCGTGCCTTGTTCCTTGCTTAGTCCGAGAACTCCTCAACAATGGCGAACATAATCTACTCTAGCTTCTTTCTTCTCCAAATTGGCTCTACAACCCTACAATGCACAAAAGCACACAAATGCACACAAATTAATGATAAAATCTGAGAAAAATAATGCTCAATGTAAGATAATAATACTTCGTATTACTATAACACGAGCACTTATCAATGGATCCTTATCTTGAAACCCATCAAACTGACACATCTGTTGCACCATCTAGATAAAATTGGGCTTCAACTCAAAATTGTTCACCACAACAGGAGGACGAACGATGCTAGATTTGGCTCCTTCCAAGTTTGTTCGGGTAAAATCTAAAATACTCTGTTGTTGATTCCTGACCATTTCTTCCTCTTAATTTACTTCGACACTAACTTCTACAAATTTGGTGTCTCTTAGATTGACTTGCCTCAATCTTCTGCGAAGACTTCTTTTAATTTCTGGATCAGGGTTTACCAATGGAGATGAAATGCTCCCTCGGGTGATACAAATGTTCCTTCACGAGATAAAATGAAAACAAGATCAAGAACAAGAAATGATATAAGAAAAGAAAGATAAAATAAATGATTGAATAAAAGGAAAGAGATATTCACAAATATGAACAAAATAAACAAAAACTAGATCACTAGAATCCTAATTTTCAAAAAATTTGCTAGTCCCCAACAACGGCGCCAAAAATTTAATGCACCCTCCGCAAGTGTACAGATCATAATAGGTAATAAAGTGGTACCTTGTCGGGGAGGGGGGGTAGGATTGTCGAACCACAGGGACTGGATGATAAGTGCTCGTAGTATAGTAACGCAAAGCGTTATTATCTTACAATGAACATATCTTTTATCAGATTTTATCACTAAATTGTGTGCATTTCTCTATTCTTATGCATTGTAGGTTTGTGGAGCCAATTTGGAGAAAAAGAGCGAAGTTAGATCATGTTCGCCGTTGTTGGGAGGTTTTCGGACCAAGCAAGGAACAAGGCACGAGCTTAGACTTGTGAGTGTGTGCCAACCTCCTTTGGAGGGGCACAAAGGCAGTCGCATTCACAATAAGTCTAACTCATGTTTCTTAGGAGAGCTTCACCAAGAAGGAGACTTGAAGCAATCGGCACGATCTACCATTGATTGTGTGCCCAATTCAATGGCCTCAATGAAGAACGATGGATTCGGGAGCGTTTTGGCGAGTTACTGTAGCAGCAATGTAGTTTGTTACTGTAGCAAAACACTGAAGCAAGCTGTTCACTTTCGGCCGAATTTCAGAATTCCACAGAATTCACACGGGCGTGTGGAATTAACACACGGCCATGTGAATTAATTTTTCAGCAAACAGAAACTTCACATGCCCGTGTGTTAATTCTACACGCCCGTGTGAAGTCCCGATAAGTCCAAAATTTAAAGCCGCACTCATCATTATAAAAGCCCAATTTGGAGACTTTTGACATATCTTTTAACCTATCTTTCTCCCCAACTTTTGGAGAGTGCGGCTAGGGTTTTGGAGAGAACTTTGTGGAGGATTGGAGCGCGTCATCGGCATCGACATCGACGTACGACGGCCGCACAAGACCACGGGGGCTTAATTTAGACTAGGGTCCTTCCACCTGGACCAAAGGGGTAGAACTATACATAGGAACAGGTTTTATCACTAGGAATCCCTAAAGCATAAAGCAATCCCACGTAGTGTTAGGCTTAGGTAGAAATACTCCCCTGGGGCTTAGTTGCGTGAGTGACATAGTGAAGGGTTGACGTGAATCCTAATGCCGGGACATAGTGTTGGGGTTAGTCACGGTTGACCTTAGGTTTGGGACCGTGTGTTTAAGGATATCCTCGACTCAATTAACATCAATAGGAAAGTATAATAGCATAGTCTTGCACTAGAAGCATAAGTCCTAGAGGTAATTTGTCTGGATACCCTATTTCATTCATTGCTAGTCTTTCTCCTTCTACTTTTACTTGCACTTTCTTGTCTTTCATCCCTCTATTTACCTTCTTGTCTTTTATTTTAATTGATTCCATAATTCTCTCATCAAACCGATTATCACTTTTCGTACACCGCATAACTAAATAGCGAATTCTTGTGTTCTAAATCCCTATTCCCTGTGGATACGACTACCCACTCACCAGGGTATTTTATTACTTCGACAACCCGTGCACTTGCGGGATACACGCAAGGGGTCGTGTCACTGGACTTCTAATACTAATTGATCTTCTAATTTCTAGTAAGACAAAGGATGGTTTGTCTAGTGATTAACTAAATAATTGAAAAGATAAGGGGTGGAAGAAACATGCATACTAGGATTGAGTTTTTAATAACAAGAGAGCAATGCCCTGGGACAATCCCTATGTGCTTTAATGTATTGATTTACTTGTAATGTCTACCAACTACATCCTAAGGTCCTTACAGGTGCTGAAAAGCAATGTCATATCTACGGCTTTCAAATAAGCCAAGTTTTGTTATTGTAACAATGGATCTCATAAATGCTGAGTTTTTGCAACTACAGTAGGTAATTACAACTATGGTAATCAACACACGCCAAGTTTTATAAAGCAACAATGCAAATCAAGCATGCCAAGTTATACGACACATGAAATAACACAAGAATGCAATAAAACTCCATAGACATTAAAAACAAGTAGTTTAAAGTACATTAAGCAACATAGTTCAACATCCTGGGGACCATGAAATGGTTAGGCCTCTGAATTTGTACAACTGAGAGAAAGAAATAAATGCACTAAGGTCAGAAATCATGACTCCCTTGTTCTATAAAATCTCTTTAGTTGTGCTTCAAAAGCTTTATGGATGAGCAACTCCACTTCTCCAATGCTTCTAGCTCAAGCTTGATCCCCTTAGACTATATGGTGAAGACTGATCATCCTCTTAACGATCACCTGAGGTTGGAGAAGCAAACCCTCGACCAAGGTCCCTTTGCAAAAACCTTGATTTAGCAGTTAAAAAGGAATTTTCAGGCTCAACACGGTCCAAGTACGGTCGTTCTCAGACCATACTTTACTTGGGGTTTTTGAGAGAATCGGCTAAGTGTCATCCAGAGTAAATCATGGGTATAGCATGGTCATGCTTTGCCCGTGCTTTACTAGAGCATGCCCATGAATTAAGTGTTAGTGTAAGACCTAGCCCTAATACATTGTAAGAACTCTTATTATTTGGATAATTATTATGAGGCATTGTTTTATCTATTATTATTTCTGTGCATAGTTAATAAGATAAAATATCCTTTAATATTGGTTCTGCTCAAGTTATCAAATGCGTGATTTGGATAGTAAAACCTTGAAGCATAAACTAAAACAATATTCTAAATGTCCCTAGTAGATTATTTTCATGGGAATGAAAATAAATTAAGACTAGTATGTTTTTCGTGAGATGGCCTTGTTTTTACGGATCATAGGATATAGGATATCAATCAAATGACATAGATACATGTTAGAGAACAGTGTACTGGATCGATCCGCTCTTGAGAACACTACATGGTTGTAAAGTCATAAGTGTTTTGCTCTAGCAATTCTTACACTAGAATCCTTCGACCCGAAATCACTATGGATTACGGATGAATCCTTACATGCTTTGACTTACGCCTAACATCATTCATAACTGAGTGGTAAGTACGGGTATGATTGGGCATGTCGCAATTCATGCTGAGAGACATAAGTGAAGTGAAGGGATTGTCCCTCACTGTAGAGAGAGTGAATATCACCGGCCACTTGATTAGTGAGACTGAGTAGTGCGTGGCCACACCCAAGGGAAATGATAAGAGTTATCATTTACTTGACCTAGTCAGTTCACTAAGAGATCAAGAAATTAATTAGCATTAAAATAAGGGTGACTTGCTCCATGCCTTATGCTAATTAAGATATTCAGTGGCAAAGGATTGTATGAGGTTGCGGTAGATTCTGTTAATTCTTGAAATTGACCTTCATTTAATATTGGGCAATCGTATTATCTTGCTAGAGAATAATTATGATTTATGAGCGTTAAAATTGTTTAAGCTCATTGCCAATGTTAAATGGACCTACAAGATCGTACACTAAGAATGGCGGAATCAAGATTTAGTATTTGTTACTTATTGGACCACCTATTTAGGTTTTTGGTGAAAAAACTAAATTAGGTGGAGCGAATAGCTTATTTGGGTTGGGTCTTATTAAATGTTGATCCAATCTAATCAATTTGGTTAATTAAAATGGTTTAATTAATCAAGTCAAGAAGAGATTCCTAATTTGATTAGGAGTGAAGGGTTTATTCATAAATAGGGTTTTGGGTTTCCAATATAAATAGATGGTCTAACCCTAATATGAAAAAGGAGAGAGAGGAAAAATAGAGTGATTGAGAGATTGCCCCTCAAGAAACCCTAGCCGCCACCCACTCTTCTCCCTTCACCGCCGCTGTCGGATCCCGCCACCGAAACTCGCCAATGCCGCGCCTACAACCCTTTTTTTTCTCTTGAATCTCGGGTGCTTGCTATTCGAACCAAGAAACAAGTGTTATTTCTTGAGGTACTAGCATACCTGCTTGATTCCCAAAGGCGTTCGTGTGTACGTGATTGTAGAGGGGAGTCGCGATTCGCAGTCCCTTTCGATTTCGGGGAAACAAGGGTACGTTAAGAATCGTCATCAAAAGAAAGGTATAAATTTTAATTACCTATTTATTTAGAATATAATCCTAGTTCTAGCATGCATTAGGGTTTTATCATGTTTACTTGCCATTAAAATTTTGTTATCCACTGCGTATTGGCACGTATTTTTCGCTTGATAATTCTCTTGTTAGAATGATAATATCCCAACACGAAGCACGAGGATCGTGCTTCCCTTGAGAGAAATGAGTGCTATCTATCCAGAGAAAATCATGGGGAGAGAGCATGCCCGTGCTCCGACCGTGCTCCCCTTAGAAGCATCCCCATGCTGGAGAGCTACTCAAGCATCAATTAGACAGCAATAATCACAACAAGAGAGCATGACCGTGCTCCAACCGTGTTTGGAAGTAAATTTGATTCGTGTTTTAGCTAGCTAACGAAGATAGGGTTAGTACTTCTACTATCTAGTCTATGTGGATTCGACCTTACTTTTGCATGTATTATTTCGATTGACGCGCACACTTGTATACATCTACTTTACGTTGATCATGTACTATTCTGTCGATGCTACAATAACTTTGTTACAACACTGCCAGATATAGGGATGTGTGGAAGATTACGTGGATTCCTGGTAATCTATACGGCTAAAATAACTTTTAAAAATCATGCACGAGCTGGTACATATGCGTATAACTGCCCTTGTGCCCTTTTGACATGTCAAATGGCTCTTGAATATCTAGAATCCGTCATATAAGCTCTTGTACATGACCCAGCCGATGTGTTTGCTCTTGTGGTTTGCAGAAGAACTTCAGAAAATACTCTGCACCACTATCTTTGCTTCTTTTTTCTCAAATCTCATTCACACAGCCTTATTGCATAAATAAACACAATATACATGATATTAGTGAAAATATCTAATAAGATTTATACTCAAAATACATAAAGGGATGTGCTACTGTATGTATAAACAAGCATTTCTCAGATCTACACTAATCCTCCTAGCTCCACAAGTTATCATCATTTGTTTATAGGAAACCCTAGCATTTCTATGTTGAAGAGTGTTATACCTCCTTGAGAGGCAGTGAACTCCCCAAGAGAGGAGACATACCCATGCTTTCACACTAAGCCTCACTTCATGATTTTGGCATAACTACATTAACGGGGGAGTATTAATTTTAATGCGTCTATTTCTTCCTCAAGCCTCACCTTTGAGCAAGTAGACATGTTCTCACCCTTGGCATGTATGCATCATTTTTTGACAATGAGCTACCAATACACACTGATGCAACAAAGAGAATTAATGGTACAACATTTACTCTCTTTGGTTTTTTTTGGTACATACGACATACACTCCCTTATTTTAATATGATGCGCAAATCTATTTCAAATTCCAATTCAATTCATGGAATTGTAGCAGTGATGAGTTTCATTTTCTAAATCAAGAATACAATCAGTGGCGAGGACATATTTAGTCGATACCTGGGTAAAGTTTTGCTAAATCCAGAATACAATCCAGAATATAATCACTTCATGCCCACAGCAATTACCCGGGTTCGCACAGCTATGTGGCACTTGATCTCAAGTGGAAAAACGTTGTTGCGTGCTGCCCTGGGCATGCGTGCAGGATAATAAGGATAAGTGTGGGGATTAAGGCTTCCCTAACCAAAGTTATACTTTGCAGGTCTATATACACAACGAGGTATATGTCCATATAATTTATGAATGCAGGAAATTTCTGATTTTTTGTAAATGTGTAACTAATTTCATTTGCAAACATATACTAAATTCATACACAAATTTATAAATATTGCTACAAGTAATATCTAAAAATTAATTATCTACTAGTTAGTTATCACTTAAATTGGATCCCCACGTTTAATTGATTTTTCAAAATAAAAGCTATGAGCTAAATTGTATTTTTTTCATTTTCAAAACTTTTGATTTTTTTCACTGCCAATTAACATAGTTTTCCACAGCATCTCATGATTTTGGTGTGTTATCTGTGTGGCCCTTGTGATTGATTGAAAACAATTTTTGAAGAGTATTTCTGAACAAAATATTAATTCCTAGAGAGGATGTTCCTTGCACGGTTTTTGATAATGAAAATTAATAAGATAGAATCAGTTATTTTACGAAGGCAGCATCAATTCAATTCAATCTAGAGATCTGAGCATATCTATCCCTTGAATTCAAATCTTCCAAAGATTTGAGCATATCTATCAATTCAATTTTGCTTGACATGTAATATCTAAACAATTTTGCAAAAAGATTCTGAACAATCCACGTTGGAAAAGGAAGTCATAAAGGTGATGATCAAGAAGAATAAGTGGAATTGGTTTCTCACTGTTTTTTGTATCATATATAGTAAAATTGATTCGGAATTCCTCCACCTTAAAGCCTTCGACTTTTGATCTGATTATAATAAAATGCCGGACATTTTTGTGCGGCAGGATATCATTATTGACATGTTCTCGGACTTCTAAAGTTTGCAAAGTGCTGAATTTCTTGCTCTTTTGATTAGATAGCATAATTCAACTGGTAATTATTCCGAAAAGAAGTCAGGAATAAAATGTTTTAGAATCATTTCTAGGGGAAAGGTTAGAGATGAGAACATAAACTTTTTGCCTCCAATTTTTACGGTCAATTCTAGCATTTAGGAGATCCTTGAGGTTGCAGAAACTTCTTGAACACTGCTAAACACATCATTTATGCAAATAACACTAATAAAAATAATGATCACGAGATGTGGTGGAACTCTGAACTTGACATAGAGACAAATGAGCCACATATTTACAAAGTTGTCTCATATCTGTGTAAGACCTTCAACTTAACTAACAGTCATATTTATTCCTTGGTTTTATCTACATCTCACAATCTAGCAAAAAAAAAAAAACGAGTTACATATGAGGGTAACAACTTAGACAATTTACAGCATTTTAACTAGCTGAATGATATATGGGCATGAAATATTATAAAATCATTTTAAAATTTGCAATCTCTGAACATAGTATTTTACAAATATCATATTTTATAACTAATTTGAAGTTGGAGTATTTTATAACTAATTTGAAGTTGGAGTGGATAATGATAAGTGCCAAAATACATCATGTTTTAGCTATGATGTTCTTGTACATTCATGCAACTTATGTGTATTTTCGATGAGTTTTTGCGCACTTGATGTTTTATTTTCATTTCAGGGTTTTCGAGGACCAAGTGCGCAAGTTTCGACCGTATTCGTGTCATTCCGGGGAAGATTGAAGAAGAAACGAAGAGTTGGAGCACCCTGGAAGCCGACGCGCCGCACACGGACACATTTTCTCGGCCGTGTGCGGCCACTGTGCGGCCCGCACAGTGGCCGCACAAGGGAGATAGAGAGGTGTGCGGCCAGTGTGCGGCCCGCACACTGGCCGCACAGCACAGCCAGAAGGCTGTGCGGGCACTGTGCGGCCCGCATAGTGCCCGCACACCTTCGGGCTATATATGCTTGTTCTGAAGAGTTTTTGAGAGAATTGGGTTCTCATCCGGCCTCCACTTGTCCTAGACTTCATTTCACCATTTCTTGAGGGATTTTGGAAGGATTTTCGGCTAGATTCGAAGGAGAGAAGAAGGGGAAGACGTTGAGAAGCTTCATAGGGCTCGCCGGCGCGGATCCGACGAGCTACGCCTTCAACCCTAATCGACATCTTCGAGGGGGTTTTTCTTGTTTTTATTGGATGGAATTGTTGTATGATGAGCTCCTTAGTTTTGTGATGTTGAACTAAACCTCCCAAGGCCGCCGGGCTCCCGGTGAACCTTGGGAGGAGACTTTGTATGAATGACCTATATTTTGCTTTAAATGAATGTGTTAGTTTGATTGTTTGGTTTTAATTCATCATCATGTTGTTCATTCTACAATGGATGGATTCCGTAGAATTGATTTTGAATGATACTTGTTTGGCGGGATGCTAGCTTGTATTAGGTCCTTTGATGAGTTAAAGAGGGTAACATGTATTAATACACCGGAGGTTCCGGGTGTTAATAGCCTCCCGCGCGATTAGGGTTAATTTAGCCGAGAGCGTGCATTAGATTAACCCTAATCAAGACTCCTTGTTCTCATTGACATCGTAGGGGTATTTTCTGGATAGAGAAACCTGTACTGGATTAGGGCTACACTACGGAGGTTCCGGGGTAGTCGACATCCGAGTCTAGCGGACCGAAACCAAGCCAACCCTAGTTTTATAATTATCTTGGTCATTCGTATTTAGTCTTCTCCCAGGGGAATCCTCGCCCGAGGCCTTCCATAATTATTGGATTCTTCATCTCTATTTTATTCCGGATTGAGTTTTATCTTATTTGCATTTCTTTACCTGTTTTTATTATTTTAATATTGCTTCAACCCTGTTTCGATCGACTAGAAAGTGACTCCCAAAAGGAAGTAATAGTAGATCTCGGGCCCTTGGGAATACGACCCTCCTCGTGAGGTTTATTACTTGACGACCCGTGCACTTGCGGCCGGGGAGTCGCGTGCTAGCTCTGTAGCTAGTCGTGCGCTCGCTCATCAAGTTTTTGGCGCCGTTGCCGGGGAACAACCGAGAATTCTAGGAAAACTTTTGGATCATTGCTCTAGTCATTTCGCTTTCATTTGTAATTATCCATCTTTTATTGTTTTTGTTTTCGTCATTTTTATATATTCACTAATATCTCTTTTGTCTTTTGTTTTCTCAGGCGTTCTGTGCATGACTCGTGCAAACCCCACTGGGTTTGTAGAGCCGAACGAAGAAATTGAACGCGTCATACACCAACGGTTGAGAGAAACTCAAGTGGGTTCCTCCTCGGGATCAGTTGCTGCACCTGAATCAGTTCCTATAGCTATGGCCGAAGAGAGAAGAACCTTGTCTGACTATGAGAGGCCACAGTTTACTGGGGGAGGGTTTAGTGTGCAAGCTCCGGCTGCCAGTGCAAGTAATTTTGATTTGGCTAGACCAATCGGCATGATACAGAATTCAGTGCAGTTCGATGGCTTGGCCGATGAGGACCCGAATGAGCACCTATCCCGATTCCTCCAAATGTGCTCAACTTTCAAAGTCAATGGCCTATCTGATGATGCAGCTAGACTCCGTCTTTTCCCATTCAGTTTGCGGGGCGCCGCTTACAGGTGGCTCACATCACTCGCCCCGGGTTCCATAAAGACATGGGAGGAGATGGTAAACAAGTTTATGGGCCGCTATTTTCCTCCAAGCAAGGCTGCTAGATTAAGGCAAGAGATCTCGGCCTTCAGTCAAAGAGATTCCGAAACCCTCTTTGAAGCTCATGAGAGATTTAAAGACCTCTTGAGAAAATGCCCACATCATGGTTTTGAAGCTTGGATGCGAATACAGATACTGTATAATGGCTTGAGCTACCAGAATCGTCAACTCATTGATGCCGCAGCCGGTGGATCCTTGAGTAGCAAATACCCCGAAGATGCCGAAGAATTAATTGAGAACATGGCACGAAATGAATCACATTGGGGTTCAAGGGCAAAACTGACTCAAGCTCGAGGGGTTCATGAAATCGACAGTAAAACCGCTCAAGATGCGAAGCTCGAAGCACTAGCGAAGCAAGTGAGTTTGCTTATGTCCGAAAGAACCGAGCGTTCGAGCACAAGTGTCAAGCAAGTGATGAATTGTGGAACTTGTGGAGGGGGGCATGATGTTGCTAGTTGCCCCATTTCAGTCCCCGATGTCACCCCACTCGAACATGTTGACTATGTGAATCAGGGGCAAAAATTTCAAGGAAACCCCTATGGTGGAACATACAACCCCGGGTGGAGAAATCACCCAAATTTCAATTGGGGAAATCAAGGCCAACAAAAATTTACGCAACCACCAGGGTTTCAGGCACAATCATCACAAGCACCTCCAACGGAAAGAAAATTCACTACTGAGGATGTCCTAGCTAAATACATGCAAATCACCGATGCAAGGTTGAACACACTTGAGACAACAGTGAGGAATATGCAAGCTTTAATCCAGGGCATCGAAAAACACTTGGGACAGATCGCGGCATCCATGGCGGAAAGAACACCGGGTAGTCTCCCTAGCAACACTGAGACTAACCCACGAGAACATGTGCAAGCTATCACTTTGAGGAGTGGTAGAGAGGTTGAGGTTCGGCCGACTCCTAGGCCAATTGATAACAAGGAAAAGAACGTGGTGAGAGGCACTTCCTCCGTAGGTGGGGATGAAGCTAATGACAGCCATGACAATTCAATTGAACCTCAAAACAAAGAGAAAAAATTGCTAGAGCACCAACCGAAGGTCCCCTATCCGGCAAGACTCAATCGGGACAAGGAGGACACTCAATTCAAAAAATTTTTGGAGATGATCAAGCAACTTCACATCAATCTTCCACTTGTAGAGGCCTTTTCTCAAATGCCAAAATATGCCAAGTTTATGAAGGAGTTGCTTACAAATAGGAAGAAACTTGAAGAAGCATCTACGGTGTCTCTAGGGGAGAGTTGTTCGGCAATTCTCCAAAGCAAATTGCCCGACAAAATCAAAGACCCGGGTGGTCTAATTGTGGAGTGTCATTTTGGGGACTCGCTTGTAGAGAAAGCCCTTGCCGATTCCGGTGCAAGCATAAATGTTATGCCCTACAAGCTTTTCTTAAAACTGGGCCTTCAAGACTTAGAGCCGACGCGGATCACCATACAACTTGCGGACCGAACTGTTAGACGCCCGCGTGGCATTGTGAGCGATGTGATTGTGAAAGTTGGTGGTCTAGTTTTTCCGGCTGATTTTGTCATTCTTGATGTTGATGATGCTACTGAGGTCCCCATCATACTCGGCCGGCCCTTCCTTGCCACATCCCGTGCCCTGCTGGATATTCAAGACGGGAAAATGACCTTGCGGGCCGGGAATGAAGAAGCCACTTTTAAAATTCCCGAGGCAATGAAACACCCCAAGGAGCTTGATGACACTTCTTATGCACTCGATGATACAGAATTACTAGTTCAAGATTGTGTGCATGAAGTCCTTATGATGACCCCCCTTGATGAATTCTTACAAGATGTTGTTATTGAGGAGGATGAGACACAAAAGAAGGCACAAGAAGACCCTCCTCATATATTTCTGGATAAGTCACAAGGGAGAAGTAAAGGAGAGCGCTCGTGGAAGCGAGCATGGAAAAAAATAACTCCCAAGGTCAACAAAGCAAACAAGAATTCTCATGACGAGGTACACACAGCATGTTTCGTCGACCTAGGTATGCACAACATCGATTCCCTCCTCTCCTTGAATTTGCCGGTTGGATCATCATTTGCATCCATTGGAACTTCAGGTAAAACTTTTTCTTTTAAACCACCATGAGTTGAGAAACTTGAACGTCAGGCTCGTGACGCTAAACAAGCGCTTGTGGGAGGCACCCCATGAATTTTTACAATTCCGTACTTTTCAAATTTCGTATTTTTGGTCATGCTATGTTTGGGGTGTGAGCTCTCCGTTTCATCCGTTCTTGGTATGTTTTTAGTGTGTATGTCCTTGTTTCCTTCCCATCTCGGTGAATTCCCGTTTGTTTTATGTTTATATACATATATCCTTTGTCCGAGATGAGTTTTGTTGCGTTTGTAATGTCGAAGACGTGTTTTAGGGTTGGAGATAGCCGTTTCTGCATTTTTTTCAGGGCTCTGTGCGGCTACTGTGCGGCCGCACTGAGGCCGCACACCCCTGGCAGAAGGGTGTGCGGCTGGTGTGCGGCCCGCACACCACCCGCACACTGGCCCCAGTTTTGCTGCTGTAATGCTCTTCTTTCCGGCTTTTCTCCACATTTTCGCGCTTGTTTTGATCATACCACATCCCTCGCATCGTTTCAACGTTAAAAATATTTTCAAAACTCAATTTATTCGCATACCTTCGCGTTGTTTCCACTTCACTCATTTTTCTAAACTCGTGTTCGTGCCTTTTAGCGTGTTGCCATGGCTTGATCTTTATTTTTCGAGACGTAGGTCAACTTTCTGATCGAGCCCGTTGGAGGAGACACAGAAGACCTTGAGCGGCTTCATCAGTCCTTTCACTCCGAGAGCTCACTTTCGCTTTCATTCCTTGTTTCTTTTCTTTGTTTTTGTGTGCTTGATGGATGCTTGTAGGTAGACCAAGACGTCCATTTTTCTTCCTCTCCACTTCGCTTGTAGCCATGGTGATGGTCACCCCGAGCTCGTGCCTTGCAAAGCTCATTACCAATTTCTCGGGGAAGTTCATGACACCACCCTCCTTATTTTCCATGCATAAATTTTTCTGTACTGCTGATCAATGTACATTGAGGGCAATGTACTGCTTTAAGTGGGGGGTGGCTATGCATGTCTGATCTTCGTTACTTGTTTCGTGAACTTGTATGAAAATTTTTGATAATTCTTGACTTGTTGCATGATTGTAAACCTAGGATGGCGTACTTAATTGTGATTGTATTATAGCTCGAAATCATGATAAATGCTAAGCTTTTTATGACCCTGCACACTTGAGATTTTCATGTCATTCTAGGCAATTCTCGCACTATTCCCTTAGGTAGAACCCTGGACATCTAGGCGAGGAACCACAGCACTTTCGTGACCCTCTTAGTTGCTAACCCATACTAGTGGTTTCGCGCCTTGACGTGTTAGGATACCTTCTAATAGGGTTTTAAGGACCTTCTTCTTGTTCTTTTTTGCAATACGGTCGGAAAAAAAAAAAAAAAAAAAAAGAGGCAAAGTGAATAAAAACGTGGACAGTGCTCCTCTGTCCTAATAGCGAAGTAACCTGGGGTTCTGGCTCCTAACCAGAGTGTTCCTCTCGCCAAAAGCTATAAGGACATGAGCGCGTTTACATGAATGTGCAAAGCTCCAGGTAATGTGGATTTGCAGTTCATGTTAGTCCCGGAAAAGAAAAAGATAAACATATTGCGTACAGAAAAATAAATTTCGACCGGTTATTGTTCGAAAATAAAAGGAAGGATCCTTACGACTCTACTAGAAGTATTTCTACCACCTCAAGGCCGTATTCCACTAGGTGGCGTGAATTGCTTCAAGAAGTGGTCCTCGGGGTCCTGTCTACCTTGTTTGGACTACAGGGCTTCGAACTAGGGGATTTGCACACACACAGCACGACACGGCCAATGAATGCGTGAATCATCTCAAGTGGTCTTTGCTTAATATTTTGAGTTTCACTTTGGCTGTGATACTTCCATCTCTGGCCGGAGGTTATGTATTTTGTCACTTATGATTATCTCTGGTTCTCCATGTCCGTTTGCTTGGGGACAAGCAAATGCTTAAGTGGGGGGTATTTGATAAGTGCCAAAATACATCATGTTTTAGCTATGATGTTCTTGTACATTCATGCAACTTATGTGTATTTTCGATGAGTTTTTGCGCACTTGATGTTTTATTTTCATTTCAGGGTTTCGAGGACCAAGTGCGCAAGTTTCGACCGTATTCGTGTCATTCCGGGGAAGATTGAAGAAGAAACGAAGAGTTGGAGCACCCTGGAAGCCGACGCGCCACACACGGACACATTTTCTCGGCCGTGTGCGGCCACTGTGCGGCCCGCACAGTGGCCGCACAAGGGAGACAGAGAGGTGTGCGGCCAGTGTGCGGCCCGCACACTGGCCGCACAGCACAGCCAGAAGGCTGTGCGGGCACTGTGCGGCCCGCACAGTGCCCGCACACCTTCGGGCTATATATGCTTGTTCTGAAGAGTTTTTGAGGGAATTGGGTTCTCATCCGGCCTCCACTTGTCCTAGACTTCATTTCACCATTTCTTGAGGGATTTTGGAAGGATTTTCGGCTAGATTCGAAGGAGAGAAGAAGGGGAAGACGTTGAGAAGCTTCATAGGGCTCGCCGGCGCGGATCCGACGAGCTACGCCTTCAACCCTAGTCGACATCTTCGAGGGGGTTTTTCTTGTTTTTATTGGATGGAATTGTTGTATGATGAGCTCCTTAGTTTTGTGATGTTGAACTAAACCTCCCAAGGCCGCCGGGCTCCCGGTGAACCTTGGGAGGAGACTTTGTATGAATGACCTATATTTTGCTTTAAATGAATGTGTTAGTTTGATTGTTTGGTTTTAATTCATCATCATGTTGTTCATTCTACAATGGATGGATTCCGTAGAATTGATTTTGAATGATACTTGTTTGGTGGGATGCTAGCTTGTATTAGGTCCTTTGATGAGTTAAAGAGGGTAACATGTATTAATACACCGGAGGTTCCGGGTGTTAATAGCCTCCCGCGCGATTAGGGTTAATTTAGCCGAGAGCGTGCATTAGATTAACCCTAATCAAGACTCCTTGTTCTCATTGACATCGTAGGGGTATTTTCTGGATAGAGAAACCCGTACTGGATTAGGGCTACACTACGGAGGTTCCGGGGTAGTCGACATCCGAGTCTAGCGGACCGAAACCAAGCCAACCCTAGTTTTATAATTATCTTGGTCATTCGTATTTAGTCTTCTCCCGGGGGAATCCTCGCCCGAGGCCTTCCATAATTATTGGATTCTTCATCTCTATTTTATTCCGGATTGAGTTTTATCTTATTTGCATTTCTTTACCTGTTTTTATTATTTTAATATTGCTTCAACCCTGTTTCGATCGACTAGAAAGTGACTCCCAAAAGGAAGTAATAGTAGATCTCGGGCCCTTGGGAATACGACCCTCCTCGTGAGGTTTATTACTTGACGACCCGTGCACTTGCGGCCGGGGAGTCGCGTGCTAGCTCTGTAGCTAGTCGCGCGCTCGCTCATCAGATAAGGTAGTCACAAAGCAAAAAAAAAAAAAAATTTAAAATAAGACTAGAAATAAAGCACAAAGATTTTACCTAGTAGAAAACTCTAAATAAATTTGGTTGAACCCATATGCAAGGATAGAAGAATTTCACCTGTTGAAAAATTAGGAGCTACAAACTCTATTCAAAAAACAACTAAATTTTCATATAAAGGGAGAAAATATCAACTCTCAATATTTTTTTTCCTAACTTTTATGTCTCTCACTTAATTCATCTTTCACTTGCGTGTTGTGGGGGCTTCATCTCTTGTCTATTTATAGACAAGAATTGGATGAGACTAGAGAGATTAACCATCAATTAACTCACCTAATCTTACCTTAATCTCACCACACACATTTCTCATTTGCAGCTGACTAGTTGGTGAACCCTTGTTTTTTATTAGCAAATCTCCCATTTGAAGATTTGATTGAAAATCAATCTTAACTTCACACCATTCTTTTTGCCTTGCTACTTTATGTCGCTTATGTCCCTAAACGCAATAAGAGGATCAACATCAACAACATATGAATATGTTGTCTTGGATAGCCTTCGCCATGAAGTCTACTAAGTTATCGTTCATATGAATCTTTTACATATTCACAGTTCCTTATTCCACTTTCTAACAAATGAAATAGTACCAAACTGTGGCATGTTTTGCCTTTAAATGAAATATTCGATTCCTTGCAAGATGCAAAGCACTTTGGTTGTTACAATACAGTACAATGTTCTCTTTTTTATGTCCAAGCTCATCCAACATCATCTTCAACCACACTATTTCTTTACTAGCTTATGTAGCTATCAAATATTTTGCTTATATAATTGATGTAGTCATGAATAACTGCATTTTGAAACCTAGTTTACAACTCCTCTAATAAACGTGAAAACATAACTTTGTAGTGGATTTGCTTTTATCACGATCACCTGCATAATCGGCATCTACATGTCCACTAACAATAAAGTGTAATCTGCTATATCTTAAAGCAACATCTAAGGTGCACCTAACATATTTGAGAATCCTCTTAACAACATTCCAATCCTCTCAACTAAGATTCTCCATATACCGACTTACCACTCCCACTGCGTGTGCAATGTTTATTTTTTACAAATCATAGTAAACATTAGGGCCCTCACTGCTAATGCATACGATATATGAGATATCTCCATACTCTCTTCTTCATTGCTAAGGCACATAATCGAGGATAACTTAAAATTAACAAAACGTAGGTAGAAATTGACATACAATCTTACATGTTAAAGCACAACAAGATCATCATCAAATTATTCTTGTAAGAAAGCCAAACATTCTTATTATTTTGTCTCAGTGAATTTGCATCCTTATAATCTTGCTTGTTGGTCCCAAGTCTTTTATTTCAAATTTTCTAGCCAACTGTGCCTTCAACTCCTTGGTTTAATTTTTGTTGGGGTCTGTTAGTTCAGCCGGTGTGGGTTTGTGGGTTAAAAGATCATTCAAACACTCAAAGTAAAACACACACAAACCAAACAAGAAGGAAACACACACAAGTTGGTAACCCAGTTCAGCGTCAACTCACCTACGTCTGGGGGCCCAAGCCCGGAGATAAACAATCCACTAAAAGAGGTGATAAAAGATGAGTACAAACACTTTGACACTCACAGTCACAAACAAAGAATACTACCCTCTCTAGATTGTTTAGTGTCTCCCTACTCCCTCTTTTAAGAGTTGCACCCAATCTCAGACCAAGGTGGTTTATATAGACGGCTCGATGTCCCAAATATAGTCCATACCATTTTTAGAATCTCCGCAACTACTAACTTTAGAAACTTCTAAAATTAGCTGTTGCAACTCCTGTTGTAACATGACTTGCAACATGACCTTAACTGCTGACTTGACTGAGTTATGGTTCCATTGCTAAGAGACCTCAAAACCCATCAACCACTTGGTCATGCTTAGTCCGAGTCGATGCAGCCATATCACCCGATCCTGACTACCGGCAACTAACCTCCTTCCTCAGTTCCTCATCACGCAGTCCCCTCGCAAGGGGCGCACGCCTTTGTGCATCTTCATGAAACTTACCAAACTTGATCTTCAAATCTCCCAAATTTGGTCTTTAAATCTTCCATGATAGATCTCCAAGCAATCAGCTTAATCATGCCCAAAATATTCATGTCTTCAAATCATACCCTTAATAGTCTTCATCCAAATCTATTAAGGTTATTCAAATCATATCTTCAATATCCTCCAAATCTTACCATTGATAGATGTTTCTTCATTTAAGCTCCATCCATATTTAGTGTTCAATTAAATCTCCTAAATATGGTCTTGATGAGATCTTGTCTTCAAGTTGTAGCTTGTTTGATCCACTTGCTAAAAATAACTTCATCAAGATCTTCAAGGATATTTGCCTCCTAGCCAAGCCACCTTGTCATGTCACCATGCTCTCCATGTCATTATCCACGCCACGTCACTATGGTTACCACATCATCTTGACTAGATATCAAATTATGCCAACTTAAAGTGTTTTTACACTAACAAGATCTATTAACAACATGTTCATTACATATAGCAAAAAAAACAAAATCATCTTCTTTCAATTTCTTGATATATGCATAACGATATGCATTAACAACAGTCTAGATGGCAATAATGGTTCTGCCACTTGTTCGGATGGGAGGTTATTCAATAGGGGCAGGGGGCATGTCAATTACTGAGTTGATGAATTACTCTTTTACACTCCTAAAATGAAAATTTGGAACATATATAAATCAAAATATCCTCTCAAACTCTACTCACCTATGACCATTTCGTCCTTTCTTTCTTGCTTCCATCCTAGCCGTAGTTGTTCGTTTCGGGTGCCAAGCATCTCGATTTTTTTTCCTTTCTTTCTCTACTCAACTGCTCCCATCCTTTTCAAACTCATGTCTTCTTTTTTTTTCCCCACTAAAATTAATTGGTTGTTGTCTACTGCTATCTGTCACATTGAGCGATGATCCCATTTGTTTGTTTTTTTCTTAATTAAGCATATAAATATAATTGGGTTCACGGGGGTTCTTCTATTTGCATAAATTAAATCAAAGTGTGAGATATTTTGAATGGCAATTAACGAGTTGGGAAATTAAATTTGTTAAATTAAGTAGGTTAATATAAATGACTCATTTTTATTGAAATATTCAGTCACTCACACTATATTTATACATTAGTCTCTCAACACATGCATGTTCACAATCATGTTTTAAAAATTTATTTTTTTATACTTTAAAAACGACCAAGTCTTTTTGTCTTTGTAAATACATTTTCTTTTATAAGTTTTTTCCATTATTTTGTTTGGAGTTTATATATATATAGATACCAGGGGTTGTTCTTTTTCTTGGTTGCTTGATTTTGGTGTTAAGTTGTGGACTAAGCATTGTATAGGATCTAGTAATAAATATACATTATGTAGTGTAGACGTACACAAATTGCATTAGAAATTATGTATATATCACCATATTTAATTGGCAAGCCTGATTCTACTGATCTAAATAAATTTTGGATAGGGTGATAATTATTTAAATTAGTTTTACGGATTTATATAATAATGTTCTACAATTTCTAGGGACAAAAATTGCTGGGTCTATGATTGACAGACTTATAATTCACAACATAATTTTTTTTTATAAATAGGGTGTGACTTCTAACTGATGTATTGTAACAATCTATATTAAGAATTAGAGTTATCTTTGAATTAAGGTTCCCTCATCCCTTCCTGTGAGTGATCAATTAGATGGACTACAAGCCAAGATCATCGGTATCAATGGATTCAAGGACAAGTATGCTTCTTTTTCCTTATGTTTACAAAGCAATTCCAATAAGATGATTTGCCTTTTTGTCGGGATTATTCCTATTAAGTTCCTTCAAATGATACTAAATTGATTTTGCTTTGCCATTATATGGAATCTCTTTCCATTAGATCTGTTTTTCGTTTGATTAAAAATTAAGTGCTTGAATTTATTGATTAATATACATGTATATATAAAATCGTTTTGCATGCTTTCAAGTTGGGTTTCTGATGCTAATATGAAAATTAAATTGATTAATATGTATATAAGGTGATAACGGTGAAGATTAAATTGTTTGACTTGATTAATACATACTCAGCACCTAATGTGTGCGGGGAATTATTAAGTTAATTCGATGTCCAACTATATATTTATTAATGTTGATTTTTAGTCTCCCAAGACATCTCACTATATATATATATATATATATATATCCATATATTTCTGTATATTATAGTTTGATTTTTGTTTTTTTAAATGATTAAGTTGCATAATTAATAATTAATATAATGCTAATTGGTGTTTTTTTTATAGTCCATTATTTTTAGATTTTATAATATCATAGTTGTGGTTGTAATCCATGATTATAAAGTTATGTTTAAGTAATCATTGGAAAAAATAATGACTTAAAGTTGCTTATTATAAGCTTGTCTGGTTCCTGTGATGTTAGAAACAGCATCGTCCCCAAAACAATCTTTATTGTAAAATTTTTTTTCTAAAGTTAGGTTTTGCATGCCTTCGGGATGGGTTAATAATGCTAATATAATTATTAAACTTATTAATATGTATATATGGTGAAGATTAAATTGTTTGACATGATTAATATATATTTAGTACGCAATGTGTGTGGGGAATTATTAGTTAATTCAATATCCACACACACACACATATATATATATATATATATATATTATTATAGTTCGATTTTGTTCGTTTTCCAAAGGATTTAGTTGCATAATTATGCTAGTTGGTTCCATTATTTTCAGATTTTATAATACCATAGTTGTGGTTGTAGTCTATGATTGTGAGGTTGTGTTTAATAATCAATTGGAAAAATTCAGGTTGATTGTTATAATGTTGCTTGTTTATTTATTGCTTTATTAGAAGCAGCATCGTTGCTAATGTTATCTCTGTTGTGTAAATTTTTGTTTGTAAATAACCATAGTGTTAATGCACACTTATTCTTATGCGGATAATAAGTTGGCCCAAAGGAAGACTATTGTCTGGTAGAGATCTATTTGCATATGTTTTAATGAGTTTTGATGGCTATAATGTCTCCCTCGTGAGCATTTAATTGGCCTATAGGAAGGCTTTGTGCTTGATGGATCTTGCTATGAAACGTGATTGCTACAACAAGTTAGTCACTAGTGATTTGAATCTCTGTCCAAAAATTAGGTTTTATGTCATATCAATTAATTTAAAGATTGGTTATTGTTGTTTGTATGTTTGATTATTAAACATCTGCTTATTTAAATGTGAGCTAATTATTGATTATTGCTCTCTATACAGTTGACATTATGACTATTGGTAATGTATTGATATGCTTTTTGCATGTTACAACTGAAGTGTATGAGCTGTAAGAAGTAGTACTCTAAGTGTAAGGTAGTCAAATCTATAGAGAATAACGCTACTAGTATATTTGCCTTCTATTATCGAGCCGATGGAATCAAAGGTTGATGCTTACTCTAATTATGCAAATCAAAAACTAAAAGCACAAAGAAGGCAAAGAATTTAAGATCAGATTAATGAGATGAAACGATGCCCCAAATATCAATCTGCATGACTTGCTTACAATTGATTCCCTGTATTAACTTTAAGTTGAGAATTCTATGACCGTGGAGTTTCCTAATGAAGTATAGCCACTATGTCCAGACAACTAACCCTAATCCACTATAACGATGCTAATCCCCTTATGATTGCATTAACATTTCGTAAAACCCACTATTAGGTGTTTCTCAAATCCATAAGGTTCAACACCATACACACTATTTTTAGGTGTGCACTCGCCCCCTACAATTTATGTTAGACCTAGTGATCAACGTGAAGTAGATGCACTCAAGTGGATAGGTTAATTGAAGTAATACATGCAAAGCAAGATCGAATCCACAGAGACCATATAGCAGTAGTACTAACCCCATCTTCGTTAGCTAACTAAAACAAGAAATTATATTTAACCAAAGCAAAGACAAGAAACAATAAAAATAAGTAAAAAGGCCCAAACAAAGGGGAAGCAAGTAATTAAAGTCAATAAAGGAAGGCGGTGTCGTATAGATTTCACTTGGGATAATAAAATTAAGGAGATTACAATTTAACGAAGAAGAAACCTTAGCTAGCTGGAACAAAGGACACCAAAAACAAACCAAGTGCTCTCTCTTGACTCCCTAGTGTCTAATCTAATGAAAAGATATGAAATGAATCTCTCCAACTCCTATCCTCACACGATTGTAATGAGTTCTAGGGTTTCCGTGTCAAGAAATCAAGTTCAACCCCCAGATTCCAATCGAAAGGTACATGGCGTCCTTACTATCTCTAACAAGCATTAGGGATACCTATTTAACCAAGTAAGTTCTAATTGCAAGGATCTCTCGACACTCAAGAAATAACAATATGGAAGAGCCACTCTCGTTATGCAATTCCAATGAATAAAACAAGGTTAAATCCGGAAACTAAAGCTTGATTCTACATTAAAAAGCAATGAAAATGTAAAGCAATCCTAAGCTATATCAATCTGAGTATCCAAGGAAGTTAGCCCTCCATTGGGCTCATGTTCATTAATACAAGATAAAACTCAATCTCGAAATCCCTAAACATGTAATGAAAACCCCCCCTTTCTCAATGTCGTGTGATTGGAGATGATGTGAGCCGCTATCGTCTCCAATGGATTGTTACTCTGGCAACTCCTTCAAACTCATTCTTCAATCTTGCAAAACCTCCTTCAATCACAGCCAAAGAGCTCTAAACTTTTCTCCCCAAAATCGGCCAAATCTTGGATACCCCAAAAACCCCTTTAGGGTTTCTATTTATACTGGCCAAACCCGACCATTACACAAGAAAGTACACAAGCATGTACCAAGCCCAACTAACTCCCAGGAGATGTCCCCAAAAGCTTCAAACTCGATGTTCACTGGCCGGTGTACACTGCCGTGTTCTTCTAACTCTTGCCATGTATCTCATAGGGATTCTTCTCCTTCTGCTCATCAGTTACATGCCAATTCAACCGTTCCTCTTCCTGTGCTTTTATTTGTGGTACACTTTGTTCACATTCAAATGTATACGAGCATGTACTTGGTTTACATGGGTGTGCTCTTCTTGGTAAGATGTGACTGATAAGTTTGCGGGTGGTCCACTTGGTATGAGACAATACATGGGCGTGTACCGTGGCCTTGTATTTTACTATTTGTTTGTTTAAGCACCAAAATACTCCAGAATTGCTCCCTTTGTCTCTTACTGTGCTTCCTTTAACCAGTGGAACAAAGTGAACAAATAAGTACAGAATCTGTATAAACAAAGCTCAAAATAGTTGATTAAGTGCTAAACAATATAGATTAAATAAGTATAAAAAAACACTCATCAAATAACTCCCCACTTAAGCTTTTGTTTGACCTCAAATAAAAAGGTGATAAGAAATATAAATGCTCATTCTCAAGCTTTCTAAAATGTACATTCTCAAGAGTAGATCAAAGATGACAACAAATAGACTTCAATAACATTCATTGCTTAAGTATAAGTACGCCATATTTAAAGTGTTGCATGTGTGTGTGTGTGATTCAAAATGAAAAGGCTCTCTTGCTAATAAAGAATGGATTATTTAAACACAAAGAAACTATAACTTTGGTCTTTGACCATTTATTCAACTCTAAACTTTCAACCGATAAAATGGTAACTTTCACACATCCTTAGAAGGTAGCTCTTTCTCCCATTAGGGCATACAAGTATCCAACTTTTCAAGAGTAGCTTCATACCTCAAAAGGGGTAGCTCTTTCCATTTATTATTCCTTTGTTTTGTTAAGCACAATTAAACTAAACTATCTCTCTAAGTGTTCAGGAAGCTACTCAAGAAAAATCATGTGCAATTTACATTGTACTAAGTCATAAATAGGGCTAATTAACAATAAAGGATGAAGGCATGAAAAATCTATAAGTTGTCAATTTTGTACTCAAAAGAATGTTCAATTAGACTAAAGCTTCCTAGGATCAAGCACTTAACAAGAAGACTCAAAGCTCGCCCACAATTCACCACCTGCCCTCTGATAAGTGCTCGTGTTTAAGTAATACAAAGTGTTATTTTCTTACATGAAGCATTACTTTTCTCAGATTTTATCATTGATTGGTGTGCATTTGTGTTCTTTTGTGCATGTAGGGTTGTGGAGTAGATTTAGAGAAAAAAGAGCAAAATTAGGTCATGTTCACCGTTGTTGAGGAGTTCTTGGACCAAACAAGAAACAAGGCACAGGTTCTAAACTTGTGAGTGTGTGCCAACCTCCATTGGAGGTGCACAAAGGCAGTCACACTCATAAAAGTCTAGCCCGTGTAGCATTGGAGAACTTCGTCAATCAGGAGAAAAGAAGCAATCGACATGATCTACCGTTGGTTGTGTGCCCAATTCGATAGCCTCGATGAAGAACATGAAATTGGGAACATGAAATTGGCTACTATATCAAATCATTGCAGGAATCTACTGTAGCAATTTACTATTCATTATGCGCCAGAAATTCGATTTTAGAGAATCCACACGGCCGTGTGGATGCCCGATTTCACCCTATTTAAAGCCGCGACTCAGATTTTAGAGAATCCACACGGCCGTGTGGATGCCCGATCTTACATGTTAATTGTAACTGATTTTCCCTTAGCCGTGACACTAGAGTTGAGAATCCTCTAGGTTATCCTTTGAAGGTGTGATAACTTCTATAGGATTAGACTACTCGAGATTAGAGAGGGTCGAGAGAGTGAGTCATGAGGTAGCGAAACGTCTCATTTCCCCTTTGGTGTGATTTTTCCTATCTCCGTGTTCCAAGAGTTATTTGCAATCGAAGTAGAGTGAAGCGCTAGGAGATGAACTCCCCTGAGGCTTAGTTACCCGAGCAACAGAGTGAAGGGTTGTAGTGAATCCTAGTGTTGGGACTTAACTTAGATTAAGGTTCTTTCATCTAGACCAAAGGGTTAGAACTATACTTAGGAACATGTTCTATCACTTGGAATCCTTAGAACATCAAGTAGTTCCACGTAGTATGAGGCTTAGGATGATGGACTCCCCTGGGGCTTAGTTGAGAGATTGACGGAGTAAAGGGTTGTAGTGAAGCCTAATGCCGGGGCATAGTATTGGAACTAGTCATGGTTGACCTTAGGTTTGGGACCGTATACTTATGGATTTCCACGACTCATTAAACATCAATAAGAGAGTATAATATTAGTCTTGCACTAGAAACATTAGTCCTAGGGGGAGCTTGTCTGAGTACCCTATATTCACATTGATTGTTTCCTATCTACTCTTTGCTTGCACTCTCTTGTCTTTCATATTTCCCTTTCATTCTCTTGCATACACATTGATCTCTCTCATCACTCATATTTTGCACTAGCTAGGTAGCAAACTCCCTTATCTTGAATCACTACTCCCTGTGGATTCGACTACCCTCTCACCGGGGTACTTTATTACTTTGACAACCCGTGCATTTTCGGGGCTCTGTCACACCCTCCCACTCCCCCCTCCACACACACACACACACACACTAACAAAGTTATACATTGTCCTCAATGTATATATAGCATAAAGATCATGAACGAACAATGATATAGAGAAAATTCGAAAGGAGTGCAAAAAGAACTAGTACTTCACTAGAAAAATTGATGAATCTTGCTAATACAACGAGGATTTTGTTCCTATGTCCAAGCACAAAAAAGTGAGTTGAAGAAGCAAGTAAGTGAAGAAGTTTGAAAGTGGGGCTCACATCCTCCTATATATGAGAAAGAATGTTTAGCAAGGATATTGAACGAAGATAGACATAATAAAATACAAAAAGTAAATATTGAAATGATAAGTACAAAAATAATAGGGATTAAACCCTTGCTAAATACAAAATAAGGCAAAGTAAATATGACATGAGATGAATCACAAAACATAAACTCAAGGAGCATTGTCGGTTGGAGCAGATGAAGGTGGACTCTAGTGATCAGGAGGATTATTGTGCTCGCTCTCTGTCTCCTCAGAGTCATCCTTAGACTCCTCATTTATCCTCAGTAGACGTGTAGAGGAAGTAGCAAAGCACGAGGGTAAGGGAGGGAGTCTCGCCCCCAATAAATCCTCGATGATGGTCATCGACTCGACTAACCATCGCTCTGTCTCTATAGGGGGAGGAGGTGCCAATAAAGATGACAGTAAACTAGACATCCACATATACAGGCATGTATCTCAGTCGGAGGCCGTGCAATTCAAATTGCCTTTAGAAAAATGCCTCTTAGGAAAAACACGGGCAGTAACACAGTTGTGTATATAATGTTGTGACCGTGTAACTCCCAGTACACAATAAAAATTATACAACGTGAGAAATACACAGGCCTATACAAGCCTTTGTATCCTTAGGTTAGGCCATGTATCCCAATTGGCTAAAATAAAAACCCCAACTAGAGAACTACACAGACAGAAACATGACCGTGATATCTCTGGCTTGAAACATGTAATATGAGAATTAGCCAAAATAATTATAAATGGAGATTTACACAGGCATAAACACCCTTGTGTAACTTAAGCAAAGACTATGTAGAGGTCATCTTCTTCCTAAAGAAAAAAGGGTTACACAGACAAAAACACGCCCGTGTAACTTTTTCAATGACCGTGTTCTATAAAACCTATGGAACAAAGTGAATAAATAAGTACCATAATCTATACAAACAAAGCTCAAAATAATCAATTAAGTGCTAAACAATATAGATCAAGTAAATATAAAATAGCACTTATCACCTAACATAATTGATTTCTTAATCTTAATCCTGTAATTCAAGTATGCAAGTGATCAATTATGCAAACAATCACAAGCATAAAGAAAATATAGATGATTAGCAAAACAAGTAATGAGTCAATACATATAAAGGGAAATCAAATTCAAAACTTCTTCAAGGTCCATGGTCTAAGGCACCACTCACTGCTTATCCTCTCATAATGCAAGAAATTTCAATGTATTCCATAAAAGAGGGAAGGTTGCAATCATAATGAAAACTCCCTCAAACTACTCAAAGAAAAGAATGTAGACAAGGTTCCCTCATGAATTGCAATCAAAACAACTGCAAGGGTTCACCTACAATTGGAACCCTAGCAGTTCCCCTTAAGGTTCCCTCAAAAGACTCCCCTTGAAATCTAAATTTTTGGTTTTATTTTGCACTAATAAGTTAGTGCATAATTGTGTTTCTAGGTGTGTTCAATCCATGCTCCTCCCTGGCAACACATGGACTTGCTTTTGAACAAAAAATTAACATCTAGAGATCTGTACAGCTAAGAGTACAACTGTACTATAATAAGCATGCCCTACTTTGGGCACCCAAATGGTACATAGGGCAGTGTTTTTCAATTTATTCAATCCATTGTTCTTTGACACACCCCTTGCGTGACTGTTCCGCAAGTGCACAGGTCGTCGCAGTAATAAAATTTATCCTGGTAAGTGGGTAGTCATATCCATAGGGAATAGTGTGTAGAAACTAGAGTTATCACTATTTCACTATAGAGCAAATTGATGGCGAGAGAAATCAATATATGAATACAAAAGAACGTAAAAGAACACAAGAACAGCAATAAAAATAAAGAGAGGTAATGGATGGGAAAATGGGGAACCTGGACAAATGCTCACCCTAGGATTATTGTTTCAAGTGCAAAAATAATATTATACCTCCTAATTGATGTTTAATGAGTCGTGGAAATACAAAGACACACGGTCCAAACCAAAGGTCAATCATGACTAGCCCTCTATACTATGCCCCGGTGGAAAGGGATACTCTCAACACCTCACACTGTGTCAGACTGCTTGGGGTTCTGGGGACTCCAAGTGATAAACACTATTCTCTAATATAGTTCTAACACTTTGGTCTAGGCGAAAGAATCATAGTCACAATTAAGCCGCAGCACTAAGATTCACTGCACCACTTCACTTTGTTGCTTGCGCAACTAAGCCCTAGTGGAGTTCATCTCTTAGCACTTCACTCTATTATGACCGCAAAGAACTCTTGGAACATGGAGGTAGGATAAATAACATCTGAAGGGATAGGGGACGTTCTGCTACCTCTCGACTCACCCTCTCGACCTTCTTCAATCTTGCTTAGTCTAACCCTAATGAAGCTGTCACAACTTGAAAGGATTACCTAGATGGATTCTCAACCCTAGTGTTACATCTAAGGGAAAATCATACAATTGACATTTAAGAGTGAAACTTAATTAAAAATCATCAATTAAAGAAGCATAATAAGAGTCAATTAAACAAAGTCATCCTAGGGTTTACAAGTCCAAGCACCCACTAGGGGTTTATCTCTCCATGGAGCAATACAAAATCAACGAAAAGTTTGAAAACATATGCATAGAAATCATGAGGAAACCCCTCTTGTGGTCTGTATCGATGGTCTTGATGAGCCTCCTCGTCTTCTCCAAAGGTTCCCTTGTCAAACCTAGGGCATATTTTGCCGAATCGATGTCGATGAACGCTCCCCCAATAGTTCTCCTCCGAAGAAACTAGATGTTGATGCTGTAGAACCGCTCCAAAAACCTTGCAAAAACCTCTCCAAACCCTAGCCGTGCTCTTTCCGAAAGTTTGGCGAAAGATGGAAAAAAATCCCCAAATAAATCTCAAATCGCGATATTTATAGGGCTAAAATTGGGTATCCACATGGCCTTGTGGAATTTCCACATGCCTTTGTGAATTCTCTGAAATTCTAATTTTCAGCGCGCTGTGAACAGTAATTGCTACAGCTTTTTGCTACACTAAACTTCTACATTACTCACGCCAAAGTTGCTCTCGACTTCATTTTCTTCATTGAGACTGCTAAGTTGGGCACACAACTATGCTATAAATCATGTTGCCTCTTGCTTTCAATCCATTGATGAACCTCTTCGATGTTACACAAGTTGGACTCTATGAGTGTGACTGCCTTTGTGCCTCTCCAATTTATATAATTACTTGAGCACTGTGGAGGTTGGCATACACTCACATGTCTACAACTTGTGCCTTGGTCCTTGCCTAGTCCAAGAGTCTTCTCAACTAGTGCGTCCATGACATATTTTTGCTTCTTTCCTTCCACATCATCTTTACAACCCTGAATGCGCAAAAGAACACACATATACAAGAATCAATGATAAAACCTGAGAAAAATAATGCTCAATGTAAGAAAAGTATACTTCATATTACTTATACACGAGCACTTATCATTCTTCATGGCTTAAGCATGCCCATGTTGAGGCCATGCTCTTCTCTAGAACTGCACTTTTGTACATGTTTTGCCCAAAAATATATCAATTTCAATTCTCTTTTTCCTAAAGCTTGTTACCCTACACATTTAGCACAAAATACCTGCTATAGCATTAAAATAGAGAAATTTATTCTAAAATATGAGCCAAGTGCATGAATTTATAGTATGGAAAATATGTATTTCATGCACTCATCATGTATCTGCTACACTTAGTAATATTCCCATGCTTAACGACATAAATTTCAAGACTTGGAAGAACAAAATGACACCTGTTTTGGGATGTATGGATCTAGACTATGTGTTAAGGGAACAATGCCCTAAACCTTTAGCAAATTAAAGCTTCATTGAGGATAGGATAGTCTTTGAGGTGTGGGAATGGTCTACTGAACATGAAGAGTACAACCTATAGGATATTCTAGATAGTACATCTGAGGAAAATTATACTAAGTAGTTCCTTAACACCTTGGAAGAATACTTCATGAGAAGTGATAAGGTTGAGACTAGTGTTATCCTAAGGAAACTAGTCTTTATGAGGTATAGGGATGACGGGAACATACAAGAGTACATTCTTAATAAGTTCCATCTAGCTAGGAAAATGAAGGGCTTGAAAATTGAGCTACCAGAAGATATTCTGGTACATCTGGTGTTGGTTTCCTTCCTTCCTCAGTTCAGACTATTTGAAAATGAGCTATAACTATCAAAAGGAAAGTGGACATTGAATAAGCTCATCTCACATCTAATAGACGAGGAAGATCAAATAAAGCAACATAAGGTTGATAGTGCTAATTTGGCATCTTCAAGTTCTTAGAAGAAAAGAAGGATTTCAAAGTGGTTACGTGAGTATTGAGTTTATAGGGCCAAACTCCATGGTTGCAAATCCTCTCACATTAGCACCTATTTTTCATTATGAGCATGTTGCTCGTATGGCATCGTTAGAAGAGTTGCTTTTGCTCATTGAGAGTTTATATTTAGTTAGTTTGATACTTAATGTTATGAAGTTTTTTAAATAGGTTTTATGAAAATTTTAATTTATTCATTATTTTACTTTGAATTATAATCTTATAAAATTTTTAAAGTTGGGCCAGTTGGAAATATGCAAGCTTAGATCACATTAGCTTCTAATTTCCATGCTTCACATCTACACTTGATCTGTGTCATTAGTTAAGTTGGTATATGTGATTATCGTGGGTTTAGTTGCATTGTACCAGCAATGATTACATCTTGGTTCAATGCATAGACAAGGTTGATTGATGAGATTGATTTGGATGATTTTCAATTAAGCACACATTTTTTTTTATTGATGATAACTTATACATAGTTTTGAATTCTTGAAGCTATATGATTGTGTACTATAAATGAGAAATTTTTGGGTTGTAGACTACACATTGTGTATGAATTTGATAATAAATATGCATTAAGTTATGTAGATGTACACAGATTCTATTAGAAAATTATGTATATAGCACCATATTTTATTTAAAGGACGTAATTGTAGTGATATAACTAAATCTTGGATATGGTCCTAATTATTTAAATTAGATGTGATGATTTATATAATCATGTATATAATTATTGTAGCCAAAATTATGAAGCCTGTGACGAGCATACTTGTAATTAGCCCACTAATTTTCATATAAATAGGGCATGACGCATGATAACTGCTTGAGTAAACATATTTTTTTATACGCTTTACATACATTGAGCATCATTTTTATTATGGTTTATGTCTCATAAATTGTATTTAGTGTTCTTTTATGCAAATAGATTGTAAAGGTCTCGAGAGAAGAAAATGAAGCAAAGGTAGGTTATGAAGGCACATTTTTGGAGTTTTTGTGCAACATAAAGATCAAGACACAAGAGGAGCTCATACAAATGGGATGTGTGCCAACTTTTATGAGAATTCAAGCTAGATTGTGAGTTGGAAAGACACAAAGGCAGTCACACTCCCATGCCCCAACTTGTGTGAAGAATACAAGTGCCTTCCCAATGATGATTAGACGATGAGAAGCCTCATAACCTACCACATGCACGGGTGCCTGACCATGTGGCCTCAAGAGAAGAGTGTGGGAACTTTGTTTATGAAGAGTACTGTAGCAAATCAAAGCAGTAGCACTATAGCAAACATTGTTCACGTGAGCAGGTGAAAACAATTGATAAGTGCTCATGTTATAGTAATGCGAAATGTTATTATCTTACAATGAGCATTGATTTAATCAGATTTTATCACTAAAAAGTGTGCATTTGTTTACTTTTGTGCATTGTAGGGTTGTGAAGATAAATTAAAGAAAAGGAACGAAGTTAGATCGTGTTCTCCGTTGTTGGGGAGTTTTCAGACTAAGCAAGGAACAAGGCATTAGCATAGACTTGTGAGTGTGTGCCAACCTCCTTTGGAGGGGCACAAAGGCAGTCACATTCACAATAAGTCTAACTCGTGTTAACAAGGAGAACTTCGCCAATAAAGAGATTTGAAGCAATCGGCGCGGTCTACAGTTGATTATGTGCCCAATTCAACGACCTCGACGAAGAACAATGAATTCGGGAGTGTTTCGGCACGAGTACTGTAGAAAATATTGTAGCAGGTTACTATTCAGTGTCTGCTGAAAATCAGCAAATCAACAATTTCACACAGATATGTGGAAAATTCCACACTGCCGTGTGAAATCCCGATTTGAGCCCGTTTAAAGCCGTGACTCAGCATTATAAAAGCCCGTTTTGGAGATTGTTCTTGGATCTTTTTTTCTCTCTTCTGACCTAACTTCTAGAGAGGCGCGGCTAGGGTTTGGAGAGGACTTCGTGGAGGTTTGGAGCGCGTCATCGGCGTCAATATCAATGTCCGGCGGCCGCACAAGACCACGGCCACATCACACACAAGGGGGGTTTCATCGATGCTTTCAATTTGTTTTCAATTTTATATTTTGATGGATTTGTATAGCTCCATGAGGAGTTAAACCCCTTGTGAGTGTTCGGACTTGTAAACCCTAGGATTATTATGTTTTCATGACATTGTTATCATGCTTTTCCATTATTGATGAATAAATTCGAGTTTCAATCTTAATTGCTTCTTGTTATTGTTTTCCCTTAGTCGTGACACTAGGGTTGAGAACAATCTAGGTTATCCTTTGGAGGTGTGATAACTCCTATAGGATTAGACTACTTAGGATTGAAGAGGGTTGAGAGGGTGAGTCGTAAGGTAGCGGAACGTCCCCTTTCCCCTCTGATGTGATTCTCCCTACCTCCATGTTCCATGATTTATTCGCGGTCGAAATAGAGTGAAGCGCTAGGAGATAAACTCCCCTGGGGCTTAGTTGCGTGAGAAACAGAGTGAAGGGTTGAAGTGAATTTTAGTGCTGGAGCTTAACTTAGACTAGGGTTCTTTCACTTGGACCAAAGGGTTAGAATTATATATAGGATAAGGGTTTATTACTATAAATCCCTAGAACTTAAGGCAACTCTACGCAGTGTGAGGCTTAGGAAGATAGACTTCCCTAGGGCTTAGTTGACAGGTCAACGAGAGTCAAGGGTCGTAGTGAAACCTAATGCCGGGGGTATAGTGTCGGGGTTAGTCACGGTTGACCTTAGGTTTGGAACCCTGTGTTTAAGGATGCCCTCGACTCAATTAACATCAATAGGAAAGTATAATAGCATTGTCTTGCACTAAAAGCATAAGTCCTAGGGGTAGCTCGTCCGGGTACCCTACTTTATTCATTGCTTATCCTACTCTTTTTACTCCTACTTGCACTCTCTCATCTTCCACCCTTCTATTTTATTTCTTGTTTCTTTATAATTGATTATACATCCACTCATTGATTCTCGTCGCACATCGCATAGCTAATTAGTGAATACTTGTATCTCAAATCCCTATTCCCTGTGGATACGACTACCCACTCACCGGGGTATTTTATTACTTTGACAACCCGTACACTTTCGGGCCCCTGTCAACAATATAGCAAATCATGCTCACACGGTTGGGTGGAGGCACGTGACAAACATGGTTTTTTTTATTATAAATAGCCCTTTTGCTCTATTCATTGGAGGCTTTTTGATAGCATTTGAAGGGCAAAGTGGCTAAGGTTGAGAGGGTAAGTTATGAGATAGTTGAGTGTCTTATTTACCCTATGATTAGTACATTCTATCTCCATATTCCCTAGGTTTTATGCAACAATATTTGGTGTGACGTGTGAGATTGAGAGATTTCTTCGCCGGGACCCTATAGGTAGTTAGGGATCGATGAGCATCCCACAAGTGCACGGGGTCGTCAAGTAATACCTCTCGTGTGAGTATGAGAAGGTTGTATTCACTGGGCCCAAAAAGCTACCCTTACTTCCTCTTTACTCGTTGTCTAACCTACAAATTTACTTGAGAACTATAACTACTAAAAAGGATAAAACTAAGTGAACAAATGTCAACATGCCAAGTGAGAGGGTGTGAAACAAGGGATAAGGATGGTCATGGATGTGGATCCCCTTGGGGTTACTAAGGGTTAGAAGAATGCTAAAAATGCTAAGCACGTGGTAGTACAGGCCAAGAGAAATCTAACAATAGATTACCCTAATGGACATGGTGATAATCCCTAATCCCATACAAGTATTGGCTTGGAATCTCTTCCGGCTAAATCCTCCTACGATTGCAATACACATAGGGAAATCTCTAACTAGGGCTGATACTCAACCTAAGTCCAGCCCTACTGGTTGGAGCGGTATGAAGCATCCGATGGTCACAACATGTTCATATATGAATCCACATTAACCAAGTTGTGTCTAGTACAAGGGCGATGGTGACGCTGTTTATATAAAAAAATTCGCATGTCCTAATTCAAATCAAATTAAAATTTTAAATCACATATAGCCAAATCCTAATCGAATTAGGACAACATGTGGTTAAGATAAATTAATTTTGATAATATTTGGATATGTTCTAGATTATCCGAGAACACATATTTCGAGGTAATCTAAAAATACAAATCCCTAGATCAGCCGAGAGCACAAATCTTGAGATGATTTAAAATACACAAATCTTAAAATCAGCCGAGAGCACATATCGTGAGGCGATAAAAAAATATCTAAATCCCAATATCAGCTAAGAGCACTGATCTCGAGGCGATCCAAAATATTCAAATCTTACGATTAGCCGAGAGCACAGATCTCGAGCCAATCTAAAAAAATATATTCAAATCTCAAGATCAACTGACAACACAAATCTCAAGGCGATCTAAATACACAAATCTTCGGATCAGCTAAGAGCACCGATCTCGAGGTGATCCAAAATATTCAAATATCAAGATAAGCCACGAGCACAGATCTCGAGGCGATCTAAAATGTCTAAATCCCAAGATAATAATAAATTAAATTAAATCAAATATAAAAAAAGATAATATAAATATAAATATAAATATAAAAAAAATTGATGAAGAAAACAAAATCAACTCACATAAAATATAATAATGCTACATAAAATCAAATCAAATCAAATCAAATAACAAAAAGAAGAAATATATATATAATAGAATAAAATCAAATTAAATATTAAAATAAAATTAATATAATAAAAGCAATGAAATCCAATAATATAAATATAAAAAAAATCGATGAAGAAAACAAAATCAACTCACATAAAATATAATAATGCTACCTAAAATAAATAAAATCAAATCAAATAAAAAAAGAATATATATATATATATATAATAAAATCAAATTAAATATTAAAATAAAATAAATATAATAAAATCAATGAAATCCGATAATATATATATAAAAGAACATCAAATAAAAATCGGGTGAGAAAAAAATTATAAAGATTAGAACAAATTAAAAAATATATATAATCAAATTAGATAAAACAAAATATGTAATAAAATAAATAAATGAAATATCTATATATGCATATAATAATAAATATAATAGTAATAATGATAAAATAATAATAATAATAATAAAATAAATTAAAAATATATATATATATAATAAAATAAAATTATATATATATATATATATATATATATATATATATATATATATATATCAAATAAAAAAATAATAATATACAATAAGATAAATAACGCAAATAAATAAACTTATATATAAACGATTATAATTATCATAAATAGATAATATAAAATAATATAAAATAATATAAATATAATGAATAAAATAAATAAAATATAATATGACATAATAGATAGATATATATAAAATAAAATAAAATAAAATAACATTATATAAAAAAATTATAAAGACGTGGAGGGGTGAGGATGTTAGAGGCGTGGTTATCCCACGATTAACATAACTACTCCATGTCGCCCCACGGTCAGTGTAACCACTCTAATAAAAACTTGAAAGCTTTAAAAAGGAAGAGCCCGGCAAGGAGAGAAAGGAGGGGGACGAGGATAGGATCTCGGGCCAAAGAGATAAGAAGAACGAACTGGCAAGAAAAGAAAAGAAGATCGAAAGACAAAGAAGAAAAGGAAGATAAAAATCAAGAACAAGAGAGAGAGGATTCTTGATCTGTTTCTCTGCAAAACATATATATATATATAGATATATATAAAAAAAAGAATAAGATAAGAAGAAGGTTGACGAAGAAGGAGGACGGAGGAGAGAAGTTCCTCTCCCTGCCAACGTCGTCCCTATCGCTGTTTCTTTCCGCCATCACCGCTATTGTTTTATGTTGCTGCTGCTACCTCCTGACACCGTCATTGCCTGACATCGCTACTGCTGCCATCGCCAGAGAGATAACAAATGACGATTCTCCATCGAAGAAGAAGGAGAAGAACTAGTGAAAGAAGAGAAGGACCAGAAGGGAGACGAGGATAGTAGCCTGTCCAAAGAAGAAAAAGAAGGGGTCGCTGCCGTTGCCGGCCGTGCTTCCTATAGCCATTATTGATACCACTCTTGATGTGGAGCCTACGAAGACAGAGAAGCCTGAGAAATTGGAAGATGCTATGAGGATGGTAGAATCAAAGCGTGAAGAGGCAGTGGAGATAGCTGGCCGCTGAGAAGCCGGTGGAGAAGAGGGAAAAGAATTCCATCACCAAGAAAGCTCCTACTGAGAAGAAGCCCAAGGCCGGGAAGCACTTCCATCCAAAGACACCGCCTCTGGAAAGAAGAATAAGAAGAAGAAGACCAAGAAGAGAAATAAAACCTACAAGATCTATATCTTCAAAGTTACAAGCATCATGAACTCTTTCAAACAATGATGTCTTCTAGAAGCTCATTCAAGAAGCATCTTGCATGGAATGGTGGTGCAGCCTTTGGTGTAATCCGGTTTCTCTAGCATTTGTCTTTATCTAAGATGTGAGAAGCATGAAGATGAGGGTCATATTCGTCAGATTCCTGAGACAAAGAAAAAAGTTTAAAGCCAAGATGACGAGTTCCCTCAAGCAGGCCAAGGACGGCAGTGCCTTCACTCAATGTGAGGGGTACAACAAAGATGTCCCTGTGGTGTTGATCAGCAGGCATAGTTACATTCTTGATTGCAAAAAAATAAAATAAAATAAAGATGAAACTCAAGGTGTTCATTGCTATGTCATCAAGAAGCCTGAGGAAATAGGTGCGGGTAATCAAGGACACATGTTTGGTTACCTGAACGCATTGAAATACGTAGGAACAAGACATGTCCAAGGCTTATGACAAGACTGAAGGATTAGTTGATTATAAGAATGAAAGTGGAAGCAATATGCAACAGCGTCAGGAGACAAGCATCAACCTTGTGTTTACATTTATTCATGTGAATTAATCAAACAGTGATAAATATATTAAAGTTTATATATATCTTCAAATTAAAGAGCAAAGGCTCATGTTTTGGATGTAAACTCAGGGCAGTGAAATCCAAAGGACCTGGGAATTTGTAGATGTTTCTCATTGATGTTCAAATTTTCAAAGAAATGAAATTTCTCTTCACTATCTATATAGAAACTCTTTTATATTTCAACAAGAAGAGAAGATGTTTCAATCCTTTCATTTATGTAATAGCCAAGAAATAATTATATGCTACGTTGAAAGCTCCATGAATGAAGCATAATATGCCTCCAATGGATAAAGAATGAAGCTATGAAATTATGCGTTGAAATCTTGTCCCTTGAGTAATTATTCATTGCATTAATTATATACATCACAAGTCCAAAATATTTATATATATTCAAAATGCTAAAGGCTGTAAAAGATTAAAAAAAAAAATCAAAATAATGGGTCCCACCATGCATGCATGGGCCACGTAAGGCAATGTCAAGTCATCCTAAATGAACTACTATGCTTTGAAAAGAGTGCTTCAAAAAACCTGCATCCATGTATAATCAAGGAATATATATATAATCATGTAAAAGAAAGAGCCACCATGCAACCCATATCCCATTCTCAACATCAAGGATGTAGCTGGTGAATTCAACAAGGCAAACAAATGAAATTAATTAAAAGTGTGACCATCAAAACAAGGTTAAGGCATGGTTATACACCGGATTCAAAACCTCATATTTCAATATTGCTCAGGGTTTGTTTTTATTATCAATTGTCATATCTTGAGGCAGTGGCAATTAAAATAAATAAATAAGTATACATATCTCAAAGTAATAATTAGATAATTATCTTAAGACTTCAATGAGTTATGCAATGCGATAACGAGGCATAGGCAGTGATATTTCATGATATATATAAATAAGCAATATGTTCATATATGTATATATGATGTGATATATATATATATATATAAAATCAAAGCCAAAACAGCGAAGTCAAGGTTAAAAGAAATGAAAGAGTCAAGATTTGGAGACCCATACAAACGACAATTGAACTCAATAGTCTTAAGACATCAAAAGTCAAAGACTCAAAGAGTTTTACAAGTCAAGACTTGAAGGACGCCTCACAAGTATAAAAGCCGAAGCTTATGGAAAGCCAAAATCAAGTTTATGGTTCATCAACATAGAGAATTCATAACTTGAAATTCAAATCAAGTGAAGATGCAAATTAAACCCAAAATGCAAAATGTCAAAGACACAAGTTCATACACAAGCTAATTCACAAGTCATGATGATTTCAAATCCCATGTATTTTCAATGAGTATATAAATTCATATTTATTGAAATGAATGAAATTGATTACCACAACTTATTTCCTTGTTCACACTTATTTCTTAATCGGAGGTTCCTACAACAATGTCCAGGGTAATTAACATTAAGGGCTTACCCCTAATGGAAGTTATGAACTCATAATCTCTTCAAGTGATATAAAATTAAAATTTGATTTGGGATCCATTATTTTTTTAACCAGTCTAACCATAATTAAAGGCCGGGTGAGAAAAAAGGAGCCCACACACGCGGCGAGTACAACCTAGAAGTTAAAATACAGAATTCTCATGCAAATTAACACATCAAAGTTCACCAAGCTTAAACCATGAAACAAACCACATGCATTAAGCAAATCAAAGCATTCAACAACACAAGTTCACCCCAAGGTTTACCGACATCGGTGACCTTGGGGTTTAACCATCCATACAAGTAACTACACAAGATAAGCTCATCGAAACAACTATAAAATGCATAAATAAACTCCCTCAAACAATGAGAACAAGAAAGGGAGGAGGAAAGGCGCGGATGTCTTCCACAAACGCCACAATGGGGCAGCTTCCTTCGTTGTCTACAAGCTTCTCAAAGGTGGAATTGATGAAGATCTTACCCAATAACACTTCTTCCCTTGACTTTCCTTCTCTAAATCGTGAGATTTGGCCTCAAATAGCTCCGGTGAAGTCGTCTCTGCCAAGAGCCTCTAAGATGTGGAAGAAGGAATACCCAAAAGTAAGCCCTAGCTTTTTCTTTAAAGACTTTTGCCCTGAGCCGCACGGGTGGTGTGTGGGCCATACAGTGCCCATGAAGCTTGCTAGCTTTTTGCTCACGAAATCGGTCTAGTGCTACAGTGCTTTACTACAGCAATTGTCTAAAGTACTTTTGAAACAATGGATTTCCTACTGTGATTTGTCTATAGTACTGGTTCCAATATTTTCAACAAGTTTCACTGGCTTCATGGGGGCGTATGGAGCCTATGAGGTTTATAGTCTGACTCCTGTGCAACCCGATTTCCTTGCTACAGCGCCTGTAACAGCACTCTTGCTTCAAAAACGTGATTTTTGGTGCCGATTTCACTCCAATTGCGTTCTCTAGCTCATTCTAGCTTCTTTGAGGCCTTTAACAAGAATATAAATAATTTAGGTGAAAAAAGGCATTGATTCATCTAAAATAGGATCCAAATATATACAAAACCTGTGTATAAATACATACATTTAGGCTCTTATCAAATATTCCCACACCTGAGTTTTCGCTTGCCCTCAAGAAAACAAACATGAAGAACAAGAGGACAATGATAAGAGGCTAAATGTTTGACCTCAAGCTCAAGAGTAGAGGACTCCACTAGCACAAATGAAATGAAATCAAGATGATGAGTTGCAAGGTAATCAACACATTAAAGGTAGTTCTATCCCAGCTAAAGTGCTCTCACGTGAGTGTGTGCATACTTCTTCCCTTGTTCTCCCTCATCACTCCACGTGCCACGGCTATCGGGATTAGATTTGTTAAAGACACCATCAATGATCAACCAAGAGTCTTTCGGTTCTCAGTAAAAACTTTATGTTCTAAGCGAATGCATAAAAGGGTTTAGGAGATCAATCACTCTTTCTTTCTTTTTGAGTCTGCCTAACGTAGGTTGGTATGCGTGATCACCCCAGTACTATAACTATAACCTGCAATACCACTACTGAATTGCCCATGAATGTAACGGTTTATAGGGTCATGCAGTCGGGGTGCTTTTTTGGACTCGTTGGTTCTCTGTCCCAAGATGATGTTGCAGAACCGGGTGTGAGTCATCTGGGCTGGGAAGTCCACAGGAAGATCACGGGAGGAAGGAAAATTAATGAATTCTTCGTCATACAAACCCAAGTAATGCCCAAACTATAAATCCTTCATAGAGCGCATTACCCCCAATGCCTGAAAAGTTACCCCAGACGGTCGAATAATCTCAATAGTACTCAACACCTCCAAATTAATCTCACGGTAGGTTGGATTTTCAATTGCAAATACCTTGTCCCACCCATTGTGGAAGATCAAGCTCAACACCTTGTCCGCCAAACCCAAAAATTTGAGGTTTCCCAATCAATGGTTTGAGTAATGCCGAATGGTTTAGTCTTCAAGATCATATACCGAGCCCGTTGTTGGAGTTGTGTGAAGCTAGGATCGCCGGTAGGGCACATCTTCACATCTAGGTCTCTTAGAAGCAACACGCTTATTCGGCATCCTACATATCATACAACCAAAGATTAAGCGAAAAATTCTATCAAATTAAGCTAGGAAAATAACAATGTTGCCATATAATCAATAAAAAGTTAATGGTGAGAAAAAAAATTTGCAAGAGTCTCCCTTGCTTGTGAGGCTTTCAAATTTTACAAACGGTGTTAAAAATATGAAAACTTATCACAAAACAATCCACAACAATCATCCACAAGTATCAAAACCCAAGGAGAGAAGAAATCCAAAGAAAAATCAAGTTTAAAATTTACCTCAAACTAGGGCTTCAAAAGCTTAACCGATGAAATCCGGTGAGAAAGTCGGTGAAACTCCAAACAAATGATGGTATAGAGGTTGCAATGTGTGGGAGAGAGGATTAGAGGAGAAAAAAAAGAAGAAAAATGATGAAAAAATGAAGAAAATCGGAGGAGAAATGAAGGAAAAACCAAGGAGAAAGAAAGAAGATGAAGGGTGAGAAGAGAGAAAAAGAGGGGGGCAGCCAACTTAAGGCTACCACTGCCTCCTGCGTGGGCACTGTCCGGGCGCACAGTGCCCAGGCTAGCGTGCATCTTACGGGCAGTGTGCGGCCTGCACAGTGCTCATGAGGCCCACAGCCCAACAGGCTATAAGGCTTACAGCTCTTCTCGTGTGTGCATGGCCACCCATGAGGGTCTGGGACCCCTCCATAGTGGTCTACATGGGCCGTATGTGGCCAGTATGAACCTGGAAACTCAAAAAATTGGAAATTTCCCCTTTGCAACCTCGAAAAAACTTGAAATACAACATTTTAATCATCGAATTGAACATGAAACATAACCAAACAACACCCAACCAATAAGAAAATAAAAGAGAGCAAGGATCATCATCAAATCAATAAGTAAACACACAAACACAAATCACACAACGTACGAACACAAGAACACAAGCAACACACTACACAAATATAAATAATACAAAAATGAAAAATGATGAATGTAAAACCTTGGGTTTCCTCCCAAGAAGAGCTTGTTTAATGTCTTTAGCTTGACATACCTTACCTCGTTCACAAGGTGGATCAAAAGAAGTCAAGTTACCTCCAATCGCAAGAGATGTGCTCCCACATGGAAAATTCATGGAAAGCCAAGAAATGATTTGGAATTTTCCTTGCCCATCAAAGTATAGACGGTCCACCTCCCTTGGTGGTGCTAGTGTGAGATTCGTTCCCTCCTTCAGTTTCTTGTTTACCTTGCACCACATCTTCTTTAGATTTTTCTTCTTTTTGCCATTTGGTGACAGACTTGTTCCCACATAGTTTACATGTTTCAATGGAGGAGGGGGGGGGGGGGGGGAGGACAGAGACTTGCTTCTTGTCCTCCTTACTATCCAAGTCTTCCAAATATTCATCGAACGGGTTCATAGCCAAGACTTCCTGCACATAATCGGAGATGACCATGTCAATTTCATCAGTAAAGTATAGGGGGTCATCATGATCCAAGGTTTGTCTCATTGCTTCAGGAAGTGTAAAGACAACTTTCTCCTGTCCAACTCTCAGGGATCTTCCCCTTTTTACATTAATGAGAGCACTAGAAGTATTGAGAAAAGGATGACCAAGGATCAGTGGGACTTTGACATCATCATCCATGTCAAGTATCACAAAGTCTATAGGAATGATAAGTTTATCCATATTTACCTGTACATCTTCAAAAACACCCCTGGGTTCCTTACTAATCGATCTGCAAGCTGCATGGTCATTCTTGTGGGCCTCAGATCTTCTAATCCTAGCTTCAAGAATAACTTGTAAGGCCCCACTCCTAAGAGTGACAGCCTTGAGGTGCTCCCTTGGATTCTATTCTGTGTTGCTCGGGAGGCTACCTTGTGGCCACTCAGCACTCGCTCTGCCAAGTTGCCCAACCTGACAGATGCTTGAAGGTTTCTAAACACGGTGCTTGTCTCATTGAACTACCCTTATGCTAATTTAGTTGGTTGTTAATATTCTGAAATCTTGCCTCAGTATTGATCATGAACTTCACCAACACATTTTCAGTGGTGTATTTCTTCTCTTGTTGTTGGTGCGGCTGAAACTGAGGGCCTTGAGGTTGTAATGGTCTTTGCTGCGGCTGCCCCAAATTCCATGAAAAGTTTGGGTGGTTCCTCCATCCTAAATTACATGTGGGGTCGTATGTGTTTCCTTGGCCTCTCTGACCACCACTGACGTAATCCACTGACTCTACAAAACATGAAGTAGCAATAGCAATAGGGCATTATGTAGCAGAATGTGCAGCCCCACAAGTGTCACAAGATAGGACTGTTCCAGAATTCGAGCTCGAACCCATCATAAACTGATCGAATCTCTTAGTCAGCACCTCTATCGTCACGGCCAACGCTGTGGTATCATTCACCTCATAAATCCCTGGTGTTTTTTGTGGTCTTACCCGAGTGCTCTAGTGGTACTCATTGCTAGCCATGCTTTCGATCAGCTACTCGGTATCCTCGGGGTATTTACTGCTTAATGAACCCGCTACAGCGGCATCAATGAGTTGGCGAGTTTGATAGTTCAACCCATTAAATAATATCTCTCATCCAAGATGCAAAGCCATGATGCGGACATTATCTTAAAAGATCCTTAAACCTCTCATGAGCCTCAAACAGCATTTTCAAGTCACCTTGTCTGGTAGAAGATATTTATTGTCTCAATCTGGCTTCCTTGCTTAGGGTAAAGTATCGAGCAAGGAAATTCTCTACCATCTCCTTCCAAGTAGTAATGGACCGGGGGGCCAATAAAGTGAGCCATCAGTAAGCGGCCCCCCTTAAACTAAAGGGAAACAATCTTAACCAAGCATCATCCGAGATAGAGTTGATCTTGAAGGTGGAGCAGATTTGAAGGAAACAGGACAAGTGGGCATGAGGGTCCTCATCAGCAAAACCATTGAACTGAACAGAGTTCTGGATCATCACGATTGTACTAGACTTGATCTCAAAATTGTTCACTAGAACAGTAGGGGCTTGTACACTGAACTCATCCCCTGTGAATTGCGGCCTCTTATAGTCAGACACGGTTCTCCTAGGTTGGGCCATGACTAAGGGTTACTCTGTTCTATTTGAATTTCCTGCTGCCCAGAACTTTTTGCTCCTTCCCTCAACCTCAGATGAAAAGTCCTTTCAATCTCTTTGTCTAGTTCTACCAAATTCGTCTACTTTCCTTTCGTCATAAGAAATGTACCTCGCACCAGAATAAATAACAAATGGTCAAGATCAACATGAGATTAAGGTAAAAACATAAAATTGTGCAAAAGGAAATATTTACAATGAAAATATAAGAAATAAATAAATGAAATAAAAAATGGTTAAATTAACAAGCTACAAGTTTTCCGAGTATTCCTTGTGGGTCCCCGGCAATGGCGCCAAAAACTTGATGAGCATCTTGTAAGTGCACGGGAACATCAAGTAACACCTCTCCGGCGAGCACAACAGGGTCATATTCCCTGGGCTTAAGAATCTACCCTTACTTCCTTTTTATTCGTTGTCTAACCTACCAATTCAGTTGAGAGCTATAACTACTAAAGAGGATAAAACTAAGTGAACAAGTGTCAACACGCCAAGTGAGAAGGTGTAAATCAAGCGATGAGGATGGTCATGGATGTGGATCCTCCTAGGGTTATTAAGGGTCAGAAGAATTGTCACGCCCTTACCCGTGGGCCCACAGGATAGGACTGTTCCAGAATCGATGAAGATCTTGCCCAATAACGCTTATTCCCTCGACTTTCCCTCTCTAAATCATGAGATTCGGTCTGAAATAGCTATGGTGAAGTCGCATCCGCCAAGAGCCGTTGAGATGTGGAACAAGGAATACCCAAAAGTAAGCACTAACTTTTTCTTTAAAGACTTCTGCCCCGAGCAGTGCGGCTGGTGTGCGGGCTGCATAGTGCCCGTGAGACTTGCTGCAATGCTCTACTACAATAACCAGGCCGGTGCTACAATGCTTTGCTACAGCAACCAGCTATAGTACTCTTGCTTTAAAAACGCGATTTTTGGTGCTGATTTTACTCCAATTACGTTCTTGAGCTCATTCTAGCTTCTCTAAGGCCTGTAACAAGAATATAACCAACTTAGGCAAAAAAACAGGCATCGATTCATCCAAAATAGCATGCAAACATATACAAAACCTGTGTATAAATACATACATTTAGGCTCTTATCAGGGATCTTTCACCTAGAAGTAAGGTTAGGTCTATCCTTAGGAATCAAGTGTAATTTTAGGAATCCCTAGAGTTTAATAGGGTCATATGTGGTGTGAGGTTTTGAGATTGAGCGATTTCTCCACCGGGACCTCGTAGGGGACCGATTATTCTTGGATTTTCTAACTCGATTAACTCGGTTTAGAAACACTTGTCAGTCTTACACCTCATGTTAGATCCTAGGTGGAGCATTGCCTGGGTACCTCATCTTTATTGATTGAGATTTCCCTTATTTCAACTTTCCCTTGCATGCTTGAGCCATTCATATTCTTGCCATTGAGTTCATTCCACCATATTCTTGATTGTGACCAGATAACTGAGAAATAGTTACTACTAATACTTCCGTTCCTTGTGGATTTGACTAGCTGACTCATTGGGTACTTTATTACTTTGACACCCGTGCACTTATGGTACATGCACGTAAGAGGTGTGTTAACCCATGACTGATGCATGTTAACGATCTAAATTCATAATTAAAGTTTTCTCTAAATTAGGGTTCCCATCTCCCTTCCTACTTGCGATTAAATAGAAGAACCACAAAACTTGATCATTGCATCATTAGATTCAAGTTCAGATTTGCTTCCGCTTTCGCTATGGTTCCCAAGGAATTTTAGCAAGATGATCTAGCGTTTTATGGCGATTATTCCCATCAAGTTCCTTCATTTAGATCAAAATTAGGCATACATACATAGAAAAGACTGCAATAGGTCATTCAAATCGCACAAGAAGCAAAAAGAAGTTATAATTTAATTGATGGAACTAGATTAAATAAAGTAAATATATAAAATGTGTAATCCATGCATGACTACATACTTTATATCAAAATGTAATGAATATAAAGATTTAGACAAGAAAACATCCAATAATCCATCACTTTTCTTGTCCCAAATCAACTCATAACTTGAAGAAGCTCACATCAATGGCAGGCCATATTTGATCCCGTCTTTAAAAGAAAGATGACAAAAATTGTGACATTAGTGACTTCAAATACCTCAAATTCAACTAGAAAGAATAAAACCAAGCATAATATTGTTGAGTTATGACATTTAGATACAATATTGAATGAGTGATTGGCAATGAAAATGTGAGCTCCGGTTTTGACTTTTGTGCTCCTACAAACTAAAAACTGGTTTATTTTAGCTAAGTAATTGTATTTCCTCTGATGAAACCTATTAAAGATTCCATGTGTTACATGAAAATTAGATAAAAACTAGAGAGTAAAGCAAAGAAATTGCAGGAAATATAGCATCATAACTCCAATTTGACTACGATTTAACATATGTAAGGCCTGGTCAGCATTGCATTATACGGCAATCTATTTGGTTCATTTCCTTTTGATAATTTTTTTGATAATTATGTTTACAAGTTCTTCTCCATAGTCATTTTATACATGATGACCTCTGGTCAAGTCAATCAAATTGGTAATTAAACAAATAAATTTTGCTTTTTATGCAAAGGAAACATATAGGTTCTTTTTTCTCTACTATTCCTCTTCAATATTATACTTCCCTTTATTTAGGTAATGATAGTAGATATCCACTCCAATATTCCAATAACGGCCAGTATTAGGAAATTGACATATAGATTTATTATTGAATATTATACCTCTTCAAATTTTGGCCATGCATTTAAATGCGCATATAGCTTCATTAGTTTTTTCTTGTTTACCAATAATGTTCGATAGATAGTATCATGAAATTGATATATGGATTTATTTTTTGGATATAGATAATATTGATGAAATTCAGCTATATTTTGTGATGTATATGATGTCCTTTTACGTTCTATACATGATGATTGTTGTCCATGCAACTAAGGATGAGCCAAAAAAACCATGATTCGATTTGGCATTTGATTTTTAGACCAAAATTTTGTGGGTACCCGGTCCAAAAAAATAGATCAGGTACTCAATCTGAATTTTTAAGATGAAAATTGGATCGGATCTGGGTCAAGAGAAAATAAAAACTGGGTAACCGAATCTAATCAGGTTTTAATATATATATATATATATATATATATATATATATATATATATATATATATATATATATATTATATTCTCTTAAAGGGATTAGATTACGAATTTGGGTTTTTTTACTTTTAGCCCTTACAAAATTTATATATATATATATGTAATAAATTTAAATTTTACATGGGCTAAAAGTAAAAAAATTCTAGTTCCCTATTCAATCCCTTTAAAGTTTTTTTCTTTTAATTCCTCTTTTCTGCTCTTTATTTCCCCCTGTCTTATCTTGTTTGATGCTTCCAAAAATATTTGATTTCTTAGGATTGATAAAACTTTGTATTATTTTTTTTTTTGTAGATAATAATATAAGATTTTAATCCTAAGTTTGTAATATTTTTTTATGTTATGTTATTATATATAAAAAAAATTCTATAACGCAAATAAAACGTAAATTTGGATCTGAATATCCGATATCTGGTCTAGTTTAAACTGGGTACCTGGTTTTTGGTATCCAATTTAAACCGGGTTGGATACTGGTCGAGTGTTTGCCGATCCGAAAAATCGGGTACCTGATTTTGATCATCCTATATGCAACAAAGAAACACATTAATAGAAATATAATGGATCAATATGAGATTAAATCAACATTAACTAGGTGGTTTATAAAACCAACATCAAATGCATTGACAAACTATGGATGGATCCTCATCGGTTTCATAATTTATGCCAATTGCTAACCACCACTAATGGGCTACGAGGAACGACAAATTTTATGATCGAGGAGATAGTCATAATGTCTTTTTAATATTGGAGCACACTATGTTAAAATAGGATAACTAAATTTAACTTCATGCATTTTGCTGAAATGGGTAATCAACATTTTCATGCTGTCTTGAAGTCAATTATTTAGTGTTATGGTGTTCTGCTACAGAAACTAAAACCTATACTTGGAAAATTCAATTGAACTTAGGTGGAAGTGGATTAAGGAAACAACTCAAGTCTATAATTTTTTTTTGTTAACCTGTGAAATAGTTGTAAGTAATAATTTGTTTCTTCCTTTTAATATAGAATTGTTTTGGACCATTAGATGGGACACATATTTGAGTAAATGCCCTTGGAGTTGATTGAACAAGATATAGAACAAAAAAAAAAATCTAAAATATCATGTAATGTACTCTGTGTTTGTAGTCAAGACATGCAATTTATATATGGTTTCTCAAGCTGGGAAGGTTCGACGTATGATGGCCAAGTTGTTGGGGGTCTTGTTACAAAGCCTAAACGATCAAAGTTTCTAACTAGTTAATAGAATATGACATCATTACTTTTTAAGTTATTCAAATTAATAAAAATGTACCTAAGAATAAATACACATGTGCTTGTTAGGTTTCTATTATTGGTTGATCTCGGATATGCAAATTGCCTTGGATTTCTTCCGGCTTTTTAAGGTCAATGATATCATCTTAGTTCTTGGGTGGATAAACATTGACCATTACCACCTGAAGAGTTTTTTAATATGAAATGTTACTTCTAGAAATGTGATAGAGAGGTGATGCGGCACACAAGCCAAATTGACTTAAGTGCACATGCCATGTAAAGTAGTAAAAATGTGTTTTAAGTCAAAGTTGAACACATAAGAAAATTAAGTACTAGATACTAGCTCTCTTCATATTATCTGGCAGATCAAAATGTAGTTTGCATTTTTTACCAAAAAAAAAAAACTAACTAAGACTAAGATATGATTCCAAGGCACACAAGTAAGATCAAGAAAAGATCAAAGAAGACAAGAATGGTACTTGAACAAGATTTCTCTTGGTGGTTTAAGGTATAGACTTATAGTTTTTTATAGTTTCTCAAGCCTAATTCATCATGACCATTGACTATAGAGGTTCCTTCCGTAAACTAGCCCTTATTTCTAAGTGATTCTTTCTCCCCATGAATGCATGGTATTTCACTAGTTTTCCCCTTGAATACATTTCAACTTTGTGATTATTGTTACTATGTCATTTTAGTCCGGAAAGTTCTTATGATTCTAGCTATGAGAGATGAATTCAAACTCTTTTAATTGCAAGAAACCATTCCCACACTAAATCTATCTCTAACTAAACATGTGATATGATCAATCATAGGCTCGATAACTAAGCCTATACCCATAAATTTGCAATCTTACTAACTTCATGGTTCAAGCATTACCACAATTCAATCTCAATATCAAAATGAAATAGATCGATAGAGAAGAAGTCAAAAAATCATATTACAACTAAGATTCATCAAGTCCAAGCACCAAGATGGTGTCTAGCCACTCATAGATGAATGTTTTATACAAAATGCAATCCAAATACGAGGAAACAAAAGATCCAAAAAAACTCCCTCAAAATCTTGATGAAGAGATAATGAGATGACTTGATCCTCCTCAAAGCTTGATCCACTCCTTTGACTCCATTCTCAATATTCACCTTTCTATGAAATTGAGTATGATTCTCTTTGACAATGCTTGATAAGGTGATTAGAGGTATTTGATTCTTTATCGAATAAGCTCTCTTTCAACCAAAAGCCCAAAAAGTCCCCATCTTTGCTCTTGAGAATATATTTATAGAGCCTCTAACCTACTAAAGACTGCTACTAGACATAGAGGTGTTTAGTGTTTGTGTTAGGTGGTTAGGGATCTTGAAATGAAATCTTTCGTGTAAACACAGCTTGGAAACAAACACCCATGGAACCAAAACATGGCCATTTTCTTTTGGAACATGGCTACCTAGCTAGCCGTAGGGAAATATACCACAATTGTAGGTAAACATTATTCTTTTTGAAAAAAATTGTAGGAAAAAAATACGGAGAATGGCCAATAGGTAAAAGTATTTCACTACGATGTCATATTTCATAGATGAAACTTGGAACCTTTCTCTACATTATTTTCATAGAGAAATGTAAGCGAAATTCATCACTAAAGTAAAAAAAAAATTATAGAAGGAAAAGATTATTGGCTAAGAATTAAATTGTAAGGAATGGTTTCCTTATTTCACTACAAAATTTAGTTATCGATTATTTTCACAGTAAATGTTTAACAAATCGTTGGCAATGGGTTAAATTTTCACACTGATATAAAAAAAATTTACAATAATTCATTGTTAATATAAATATTGAATTTAAAGGGATCCATTCCACATATTAATATGCAAACATTGAATCCAAGAGTAAAATGTTCAATATAACCTTTTCTTTGCAATAATTCAAAACCTAAGTTACCACCCAAATACAAAAGTATAAAAAAACCAAAGTATCAATGCTAAGTTGTGTCTCTACCACTTGTACCATAAAAGATAATCATCCATGCGAATTTGTGTACCACTTCATTGCCAAAATCTATTAACTTCTTGCAATAAGTTTCATCATAATGTAATAAACATAATCATATAATATCTTTGACTATTTTCATCATGATGATCGTATTTTGCTCATAATATATGCCATAACATTTTTTCCATGATTTATCAATTGAGCTTGATTCTTTTTATTTTCATGAGCTTCAATTTGATATCACTCCCTCCACATATTTTTTCTTTTTCAAAATCTTTAATGGACTTAGGATATCCACAACTTGAAGCATTTGTCTTTGGACCCTAACCTAATCCTTTAATATACCCATATTGATTGCCAAGAACCACATAACAAATTTTGTCAACGTCAACATTTTGATTCTCATCTGTAGATTTTTCAAATTTTTGTTGTATTGCACACTGAAATCACAACAAAAGTATACATCAAACTTTCAATAATATAAATAAAAATCTACATAGATATGATAACTAACTCACATAGTTTGGTTCTACTTCTAATGATGTCCATCTTTTCCTTCCTTATAGTGAGTGATTTTGTGCAATTCAATCCTATAACACTCACGTTGTTCCCTAGTTTCATCATCTTTCTTCATCTATTTCATGAAAAAAGACAAAAAGTGACTATACATAAATTCCATTTCTAAGATTGAAAATTAAGTTTAGATCTTACAAGCTCATGATAAACAACAATAAAACAATTGGATCCTTGAATATGGAGTGTTTTAATATACAATCTGCTTGCATTTCCTTTTTTGGCTTTTTACTATAAAAGTTTAGTAGATTCTTGAAATCAAGTTGTGGGCCCCACCCAAAATAATAATTCTTTATAATTCTGTATGTTAATTTGGCTTCGAATGCTTGACGTAACATTGCTATCTGTTTTATTGATGATAACATGATGGCTTGATGATGAGTTGATGAATTGGACATAAGTTGCATAACTTTGTTGATGTTGACATGGTGCTATAGCATAAAGATCTTCAATTTTTAATAATATTAATCTGATTGTTAATATGCTATTAATGATAAGTGCTTGTGAATAAGTATTACTAAGTGTACTTTTCTTACATTGAGCATCACTTTTGTTAGATTTTATGGCTCATTCGTATGTGTTTGTGTTCTTTTGTGCATTTAGGGTTGTGGAGACAAGTTTGGAAGAAGGCAAGCAAAAATAGATTATGGACGCAATTGTTGAGGAAACTCTTGGACCAAACAAGGATCAAGGCACAAGTTAGGCTCATAGACATGTGAGAATGTGCCAACCTCCAATGTGCTCAAGTGAATATACAAATTGGAGGGGCACAAAGGCAGTCACACTCATATGTTCCGAATTGTGTAACATTGGCAAGAGTTTCATCAATATGTTTGCAAGCAAGATGCGACATGATCTATCGCATGGATGTGTGCCCAAACATGCAGCCTCGATGAAGAAATTGAAGTCGGGAGTATTATAGCGAAGTATTGCAGCATTTTACTGTAGCAAATCATTGAAACAAAATCACTATAGTAGTTATTGTTTATAGCACGCAGAAAATGAGAAGGCTGGAAAGCCACACGGCTGTGTGGAATTTCCACACGCCAGTGTGTGGATGCCCGATTTCAGCCCTATAAATACAGCTTTGAGAGTTTAATTTGAGGATCTTTTTCCTATCTTTTGCCTATCTTTTGGGGAGAGCGCTGCTAGGGTTTGGAGAGGTTTTTGTTGGTTTGGAGTGGTTCTACGACATTTGACATGGATTTCCTTCATAGGAGAGTTATTGGAGGAGTTTTTGACGACATCGATTCTGCGAGCTATGCCCTAGGCTTAACGGAGGAGTCTTTGGAGAAGATGAGGTGGCTCTTGATGACCATCGATACAGATGAAAAGGGGGTCATCTCTATGGATTGCTTGCACTCACCTTTGATTTCATATTTGATTTTATATTGCTCCATGGAGAGCTAAACCCTTAGTGGGTGCTTGGACTTGTAAACCGTAGGCTGATTTTGTTTCATTGACTTCTATTATGTTTCCTATAATTGATGTTTTAATTGAGTTTCAATCTTATGTGTTTATTGATTTGATTTTCCGTTAGAGTGACACTAGGGTTGAGAATTTATCTAGGTAATCCTTTTGAATGAGTGACACTTCATTAGGGTTAGACTTAGCAAGGTTGAAGAGGGTTGAGAGGGTGAGTTGAGAGGTAGTGGAACGTCCCTTTTCCCCTTTGACATGATTTATCCTATCTTCATGTTCCAAGAGTTCTTTGCGGTCACGACAGAGTGAAGTGCTAAGAGATAAACTCCATTAGAGCTTAGTTACACGAGCAATAGAGTGAAGTGTTAAGTAATCCTTAATGCTGGGGCTTAATTGTGACTAGGGATCTTTCGCCTAGAATAAAGGGTTAGATCTAAATTAGGGAATAGGGTTTATCACTTGGAATCCCCAGAGCTTCAAGCAGTCCCACATAGTGTGAGGTGTTAAGAGTATTCCTTTCCGCTAGGGCATAGTGTAGAGGGCTAGTCACGGTTGACCTTAGGTTTGGGATCGTGTGTCTTTGAATTTTCATGACTCATTAAACTTCAATTAGGAGGCATAATATTAGTCTTTCACTTGAAATAATAGTGCTAGGGTGTGCATTGTCCGGGTACTCCATTTTATCATTGATTACCTCTCTTTACTCCTTTTGCTATCTCTTTTCTCTTTTACTTTTCTTTGCATTGATATTTTGAATCAAATCACAACTTGTTTTACACCTTAGCTAAATAGCAATACTTCTTTTTTCTGAGCATATATTCCCTGTGGATTCGACTACCCACTCACCGGGGTATTTTATTACTTCGACGACCCGTGCACTTGAGGTACGCACATGCAAGGGTTGTGTCAATCATATTCATGTCCTTTGAATCATGCACCACCATTTATCAACATCATCATCTTGTCATCATTGACTGAATAGTATGTTAAACTCAAATGTAGAGTGGGAATGATGGTTGGAAAATAACAATGATTATTGTTTGATTAGAGAAGCATGATGTGTGATGGTTTTGTTAGGTTAAGGATAAGCATGGTTTTGTTTTTAATTCTCAACGTGTTTATTTGAAGCTCCGTGTTTCATTTATACATATATGTAATGGATGACTGGAATTATTCCCTAATTTTGTAGTCCAAATATTAACAATTACTATATATATATATAAATTTAATTATTGGTTGTTTTAAGGTTCTTTGCTTGTTATTGTAAAAGTTAGTTCATTGAACAACCCTGTTATAAATAGTTGACCGAATTATTGACGACCACTGGTTATTCTATGTTTGTAGTGGTGTCCTTGGCGATGTGTTTGCTTTTACTACCTTAAAATCTTAATGTTTGTTAGCCGATGTTTAGCTTATAATTAAGCTTTGCAATCCAAGTAAAATATAAGGTCATTTGTTCAAATTCTAATTTTAGTGTCTGAGTGGATGCTAAAGCTCAGGGGGTTTTTCCAAGTAAGTACCTGCATATAAATTATGTATTTATAAATTTCTGGTTACCAACAATGATTTACAGAGTTATTTATTTATTTTTGGTTTTGGTGTTAAAACCCTTCATGGTTTATTATTTAAATATTTTGCGTTGTGACTTTTGTGCCTATTGATAATTACTTTCAAAATATGTTGATGTTTATTTAATTGATTTATGATACTTTAGCATATTACAGATTATATATGTGTTAACTTGACAAGAGCTATTCATTTGGTTATTTATTTACTTATTTCATGTTTTTTACTTATCGAATTATTAAAAAAGGAAAGAAACCTATTGTTGAGTGTTGAATTGTTTCAGAAACTATATTTTATAATCTTAATTATGTAAAAAGTATTGATTATTTATGTTTTAATTGATGTTGTCACATATTGGCATTAACTTATTTTGATATAATTGGAGTTGTTTTTGTTAGAAAACTAGATCAGTGAATTTTAGTATTATTGTGTTGATGATAATTTTGGACCCAACATATTTTTGGTATAGAAACTCGTAGTCCCAAATTAACTATGTACTAATGACCTCTGATTTTCTGACTCGGTCCCCAATTAACTAGATCAGTGAATTTCGCACCATTTTGTTGGTGAAGAATAATGGCCTCTGATTTTCTGACTCGGTCACCAAGGGTAAACAAATGAAGTTTGAAATCTGACTCGGGTCATCAAGTTTAAGTAAATGAATTTTGATTCTTTTTGGCATTAGTTATTTGGGGGACTTATATATTTGTTCATTTGAAAAATTATATATGTTTGAAATTTTATAATTTTTGGGTGTTATTCTAATATTGATTGTACAATGTCTCACATTTGTATGGTTTTGAAATCTTTGAACTTTATGTGATCCCGATATTTTCAATAGGTGCTTACTGGGTCGTCAATCCCATTAAGTTATTCTCATTCTCTTTCCGATTAGGAGTAGAGTTAGGTTGTGAATAGCTTAGCGGGGTAGTTGAGTAAGCTGTCGCATGGTTGTTAGCAAGTTAATAACTTTCCTTCCTTATGGACTTGGCTCTTTTCTTATCTTTGTTTCGTTGTTGTGTCACACATTGTTATTTGTTGTGATTTTTCAAACATGGTAGCCTTTCTTTAATTTTGAAATATAGTACATTTATTATATGTTTATCACTAGTGTGACATAGGTACTGAGGCCTTATGTGCCTACTTCGTACGACCTTGTAGGTATGCGGCCACTTGTTAATGCCTTAGGCTTGGGGTGTGACACAAGTAATATAAAAACACATTACTAATAATGATTAACGAGATACATGTATGTACCTTAGTTTTGACATTATTCCAATAATCACACAAATCCTCCCAATTATCTTGAGTATTAAACTTAATAGGTTTCTTCTTCCTTGCACCCTCATAGTTACAGAAACTCAAATAGTACATGTTCGAAGATTAATGATGATATCTAATGCTTTTTTTTCAATATAGCAACTGCACAATCAACTATCCTTGGATTTGTCTCGATGCCAATAAGATACAAATTCATCTAAAAGGAAAACTATTAAAACAATAATACATTTACTATATATCTTATTCAATATAAACCATTTTTTACTGATGCATCACATGTGCAACCCTTAATGGGTGCCGCAGGTGCATGGGAAAGATAGTAATAGTAATAATTCCAACTCTATTATCTAACCCTATTCAAATTGTTGGGAATAATTTAGTTGAGCTAAGAAAAATGGAAAATCAAAGAATACAAGAATGGCTGGAATGAAGTGCAATCATAATGGAGTGAGTAGTCGGGCAATGATCCCCCTAGGGTTACAAACTTAAGGTATAGAATCTAAATTATGCTTCTGCATCAAGTCAAGATGAGTCATGGGAATTCTAAAATACATCGGTCCGGTTCTCACAGTGACCAGTAATTATTCCCCTCCAAGGTTCTAGCTATGATCTCTCTCTTCGCCTAAACCCCTTATGAATGCTTTACGCCCTAGGGACCAAAATTGATCAGCTAGACTCTAGAAATTAGGTCAAACACTCTCTCGAGATATTTAACCCCTAATCCTCTATAAACCTCGGTAGTGATCACTCTAGATCGCTCAGCCCTCACTATAGTACAAAGGTAGCTATGATCAAATCGAAGGGAAAAGGGGGCACTCCTCTACATATAAGCTCAATCTCTCAACCCTCTCCATCTAGCCCTAGTGGGTTTCTTAACTTGTCACTAGTTCAACCCGAAGATATGACTGTGCTCTTGCTAATTAGGGATGTATGACTATCAAAATAGAAGGATGTAACTTACATTAACTAGAATTAAAGAAGCATAAATTAAATTGGCGTAATTTTCTAAATAGTCCCTCTACTTTTTCAAACTTACCCTTTTAGTCTCTCAATTTGAATTGTAACCTTTTAGCCCCCCTACTATGATTAAATGAGCCATATCAATCCCCATTTTTGATGGTTTAAGGTTAAGGTTTAGGGTTTAGGAGGATTGATTTGGTTAAATTAAACTTGTAGAGCAACCAAAAGGTTATAGTTCAAAGTAAAGGGATTAAATGTGATATTTTCGTCTTCCTTCTTTGTTTGTTACTTTGATTTCTTAGTTGTCTTCTGATTATTTTTAGTTCAGGGCTTCTTCCTGAGTATTCGATGGTGTTTTGGGGGTCGTTTGGAGTGCGTAGGTTGTGCACAGGCCGCACAAAGCTTGTGCAGGTTGTGCACAGGCCGCACAACCCCTCCTTGACACTGTGCGACCTCCTGTGCAGCCGCACAGGGGGTCTCACACCCCAGGCAGAGGGGTGTGCGGCCTGATGTGTGGGCCGCCGCACAACAGCCAGCACACCCTTCTGCCTAGGGTGTGAGGGTATTGTGCGGGCCGCACACACACTTATTGGTGTTTTTATACCTATTTGAGCTGATTTTCCTCATCTTTCTTCCCTCAAAACCCTCCCATCCTCTCCTTCTCTCTTCCTCTACCATTCTTTGAAGTTTAAGGGCTGATTTTGATGGGATTCTTGGCCTCGTTCTTGGATCATAGAGTTTGATCATCTCTTGACTAAAGTTAAGCTTCCATCCATTCTTATTTCTTCTTTGTTCCTTGGATGAGTATAGCTAGGGTATATTTGCGGACTTAAGTTAGGGCTTGATTCTTGTTCCTTTTCTTCTTCTTTGTTGGTAGAGCTTGGAAGGAGTATTTGTGTTGATTTGTATGACTTTGATTTAGAGAAATCCTTGAACCTTCTTCTTCCTTGATTTTGGATTTACTATAGCACCAAACCAAGTTAGGTTTTCCTTGCTTTCCTTGTTGGTTTTAAGAGTTGTGAGAGATATGTTTTTGCTAGATCTTCTAGTTAGATAGTTTAGAAAACCCTAGAAGTAATCACTTTCCATTTTGAGCATTTTCCTTTATTCAAGTTGATCAAGTTGTTGATGATGTTTGGTTGTTTGTTTTGGGTTGTTTAATCACTCTAGGAGGTGAAACTTCAAGCAAGGAAAAGAGCCGGAGGGTTTTAACTCGCCAATATATATATATATATATATATATATATATATATATATATATATATATATATATATTGAAAACCCTATGTTTTGAAAAAATATGTTTTAAATTGTGTATTTTCAAGAGACTTGATGTTCTTGTTATGATGACCGAAAGGCATGTGTAAACCAAATTGAATTTCATTGTGATAATGTTATATTTGAAATATATTTTCAAAGGATATCTTGTATGATGTTCTTATTGAAAATGGTTTCATTGAAGATGTTATAATCAAGTTACTCACTCTTGGAGTGAGGATAGTTTATGTGAAGAATTGTAAATTTCACATAAAAACGGTTTTAAGCTAAAATTTCTTGAAATGGTTTCTATGGTGTTTAGAAATTATGTTGAATTATGATTTACCTTATTTCAAGAATTTGACAAAAAGTGGGTAACTTTTGATTAGAGATCATATATTTTTGTTATTGTGTTTCAAAGGGCATGTTTTCATGAAATGGGATATTTTGTTATGATGATGAATGAGTTATGCAAAACTAACTTGAAATACATTTTGATGATGTTATTATACTTGAAGTGTCTTTCCAAGGATTATTCTCAAATTGATGTTTCCTTGATGGAAAGGGTTTTATTAAAGATGTTATGATCAGTTTCCTCACTCTTAAATGAAAGTTGTATATGTGAAAATTTGTGATCTCTTGATGAGACTTATGATACCATGTTGATGTATACATTGAGCCTACATGCTGGATTGTTATTCAAATGTTTTGATGGTGACATGGGAGCCAAGCTCCAGTACTTACTGTAGTGTGAAGTGGATGGTTATGCCATTTCAGGTGGGAGTGTAGAATCCTGACTTGGATATTGTTGGGTTATTCGGAGTCACCATGCTTGCTTCCCAATGGTCAACGCCAAGATGCACACATCTTGGTGGCTCCTGACCTAATCAAGGCCATGGTTGCCTATGGAGGCTTTTTGAGGCTATTTGGAATACTATCGATTATTTTGATTTGTTGATTTATCTATTTCTTAATATTTTGAACTGTTAGCTATTTAAAAGAATTTGTAAACTTTGGATTTCAGATTCATATGGATTCCTTGATGCTTTCAAAGGGTTTTATTTTGCATTTCATTGAGGAAGCTTAATTTCTTATGTTATACTCATTATTTAAAGTATCTTTATTATTGTTGAGAATTGAAACATGTTTTTGGCATTTTATTTTATTTAATTACGTATGAGTTATAGTTCTATGCAATTCTCCTCATTGAGTAACCAAGTTACTCAGCCCTTTTTTCCTCTTCCCAGGTGTTAGTTCAGTGAAGCAGTGCAGATGTGAAGTACTTGGCAAGAGTCTATTTCAGTGCATTTACTTTAAGTCTATGTATGTATATTCTGGTACTTGGCATGTACAGTATGAGATTCATTAATGTATGATGTCAGCCCATCTGTATATTTTTATTTCTTGAGTGTTCATGTATGTTGCTATTGTCCAGTGTTGTCTTAAAAAAAATACCCAGAGTTTGGGATGTATTTATGATTATGTATTTCAGGCTGTCGTCTTGCATTTCTAGATGTGGTTGTATATGTTTGCTTGACTTAATAATATCATGATTCGGTTTGTATAGAGAATTATTTTATTAGTATGTTCTTGTGTTCCTTCCAGTCAGTTATAGTGTTTTTGAATAGGTATTAAGTCAGCCTTACGATGATCCAGGGTTAAGGCAGTGTTTGACATTCCTTGGGTTATCGTGGCGATATCTCACATGTGGGACCCACGGGTTGGGGTGTGACATTAAATGGGTAAGTTTGAAAAAGTAGAGGGATTGTTTAGGGAATTATACCAAATTAAATTAAATCATAATACAGCCCTAGGTTTCATATACATAAGTACCCAACAACGTTTTTAGCTCCACATGAAGCAATACAATCCAAGATCACAAATAATAATGAAATTCATAACAAAATCAAGAAAAACTTTCTCCAAGTCTGTGATAGAAGGTCTGACGATTGGTTCCCCAAATGGCCAAATAACGCTTCATCGGCGAGGAATAATTGTCTCCGAATGACATTTGCTCGAGTGAACTATGGTGTGGATCATTATGTGGATGATGGAGAATGGTGCTAGAGTTTCTCCTTGGAAGGCTGAACCTCCTCCTAAGCCTAGGCCACAAGGCTCTTTCTTCTCCTTCAAAAAGTTGTTCAAAAGTTAGAGAAAATATTCTAATAAAGTGCCTATATTACAATAACCCTGCTATTTGAAACAACTATGTCTCATGCCCATTTAATATAACACGGGAGTGTGGTTGGTGATGTGGTCTCCTGCTGTCGAAAACTAAGTTGATTGTTTTCTCAAAAGCTCTAAAATTGCTCCACATTACCAACTCTACTCCTAAGTTGTCCTCACACACCCTAGCTGCACAAAAGGAGTATAAAAATACCAAATGAGCACATAAAATTGATAAAAGTCATGCTCAATCTATATACAATACTGACTTATAACATGTATGAACAAACACTTGTCACTTATGCCAAGATTATCAAATGCTAGTTTTATGCACTCCTTCTAGTCAAGTTTCTTGATCAATCATGGACAAGGTAAATAAGTCCAAGCAATAACACCTAGCTCATTGATAGCTTTGTGATGGACACTTTTGAGTAGGTGTGAAAATATGCAAATATAAATATATTAATATGCAAGTAATATTACAATTGGCCCGTTAATACTACAAGTGTACGGATCATCAAGCAATACCTCGTGGGTGAACACAAGGAGCATATTTCCCCAAGAATAGCGAGAGACTCCTATTACTTCCTTTCCACTTAATCAATGCCTAAACATTTACGTTCTTTCTTTAATCTACTTCTACAGTATATTACACAATGCAATTGGAGAATCGTTAAACAAAATTGGAAGAAGTTTAGAGGTTGTATGATAGTTATCTTGTGTATTACTTATGGTAGGCATTTAGTGTGACAATCATGTTCTATAATTGGTTTGCGGGAATTCAAAGGCCTACTAGTCCCAATCTCTTAGCAACTAGGCCTAAATCACTAGGAACTTAAGATGGAATCTCTTCCACCCCAACCTCCTATGTTTTCCTTAAGTGCGGGAATTCCACGAGAAGGGACAAATCAAAACCTAAGCCTAAGGGACAATCAGTTAATAATCCAGAGATCTAGCAATACCTAACCTCTTAGAGCATGCATAGATCTAACAAAGCATGGGTCTCCTAAGGTGGGGTCATATCATCCTCATCTATATTAGCATGAATGAATATCATTGAAGCAAACATGAAATGATTCACAAAAACTAGGAAGATTTATTGGATTAAACAATAATAATTGCGGTGCCTAGACAAACATTTCCCCTCAAATTAGGTTTATATGGATAATAAAATAAACAATTAAAGCAAGGGAAAAATAAGACCAAAGAAAGAATAACAAGCTTGACTAGATGATATATGCCACTCACACCTTTTTCTAAGGATGATGATTGTCACTTTAACGATTGTCTTTTTCTTCTTCATTAATGGTCCCCACCGAAATATGAAGGAATATGGGAGAAAACTTGCCTTCATCCACTCAGATGTCAAGAACTTCGGCCATCCTACCTTATTTAGCAAAAGAATCTCCCTGATTTTAGAGAAGCCTAGGGCTTTTATAGTGGTCGAGTATGCCACTATCTCACCAAGTGCATTGTGATACTTGTGGTGAGTAAGTTGTTACTTTTAGGCTCCAACTCGCGCCCTGGCACGGCTCTTTGGGCATTGTCTGGGGAAATCACGGTCGTGATGGTTACCACAACGGGAGTTATGAGGCTGTTGTGGGCTTTGGGTTGCTTTTAGTGATTTCATCCTATCACTGCTTGAAAACAGTAGTGGTAAGTGTAGACAACGGGCGTGGTGACTTGTCAGCACGCCCGTTGTGAGCCGTGGTGAAGTCTTGATTTAGCAACTTGGTTCATTTTTCTTCAAAACACCCTTGAATTCACTTTTTTTCCCTAAAATATAAATAAAGGCCATGGTGAACAAAAGAATGAAATTTCACCCTAATAAGTTGTTAAACATGTCCATTTCCATACTGAATGTAGTGTTAATAATATAGAAAATATGATCTTTCAATTTCTTATAAAATATCCCCACACTTAAGATTTTGCTTCTCCTCAAGCAAATAAAATAATTTAAAATATAATACATGATAAGTGCTTGATCTCAGATAACTAAATATGAAAAGTACTTTCCCAAGTGTCAGTCTTCTGGTCCACTATCTTATAGTCTAGATTGTGTAAAGAATTATTAAGCCCACTCTAACACTTTTCACATTTTTTTATGCGTGAGTACCCTTTCTTTTTCTTTTCTCTTTTTTTTTTTCTCACAATCAGTAGCTTTCACACTTACCAGGAGGCAGCCCTCTCTCCCACTAGGGCACACTTTGTATCTAACTTGTTAGGAGTGACTACGCACTATAAAGATGGTAACCCCTTTTATTATGTATATATCTTAACTTAGAATAGTAAAGTAAGTAGGGATCATATCCCCATTATAAAACATCACTCACTAGACAAACAAAAGATGCAAGGTGTACTCAAGAAGGACAGAAGATAGAGCAAACACTAGCAGAGAAGTCAAACTCTCAAGAGGCAACAAAAGAATTGTTAGTCTAACTTATCTTGTCCCCAGACCAAAGAAACTCCAATAAGCAAGTGTAATCACTTAAAAGATCAACACTAGCATGTGTATAATGTATAAGCACTATATATATATAAAATTTGCATTATGGTATGATATAGTGTAAGATAGCATAAAATTCATAGTATAGTATAGTATCAAGAAAAGTAATCATACACTCCCTCCCTACACTTAAAGATGTACATTATCCCCAATGTATGCATGCTTGCACAAGTATAGTGATATATAATAGTAAAAGAAAATACAACAGTGTGTGGTTACTAGTAATCACCTGATGGACAAGTTTGTGGGCCAAAATAGCACCCGATCATCTCAAAGCTTGATGGAGACACAAGTGAAGTGATTAAACACAAGAATAATGTAAAATAATATATAAAATTCTGTAAAATATAATCCACCATCATAAAAAAAGTGCAAAAGTAGTAGGGCAAGCATCCCTTATTGAAATAAAATGTATAATGTAATGATGGATAAAAGAAAAAAATTGATATATGAAAAAGCACCAAATGGTGGAAGTCAGCAAGGAAAGTCTGGCTTTGTGTAGAATCGGTGGAGGACGAGTGGTGTTAGTGAAGTGGGAAGAGACTACGGTGTCACTAGAGCTCTAGTAGTGGGTGAAGTAGGTGCCGGAGTGGTCGAGTGTTCTTGATGCTGTAGATGCGCCCGGATCTGTCAGAGTAGACCCTCGATCCTCACCTAACCCTTATTGATATGGGCCAGGTGCTCCTCAAGAGCTGGTGGAATGGATGGGGTTGGAGTAGCAAATGGTGGATGAGAAGTAACAACAGTGGTTTGAGTGATAGTCAGGGAAGCGTCAGTCGTAGTAGTGGTCTCCAGCAGAGACCCGTAATTGTCTAAAGACTCAGAATTAGAACCATGGACAACCCAAAACTGCATCGCGTGGGATGTGTCCCGATGCTTAATCAAGCGCATGGCCCAAAGCGCGGTCACCCAAGAGCAGAAGCTTGTCTCCAACTCATCGCATGCTTGAACATGGTTGATCAAACCTAGGCCTCGTGCAAGCCTGGTAATGTAAGGACCAAGAAATATGGTCGCTAGCGGGGTGCTATAACTGATGATGTAGTTGATAAGTAAGGGCAAGTCACGATGGTTCATAGCTGCCATGTTGTTTTCTCTCTTAGTCAATGTCTTATATAGGACAGCATGGAGGTACCTGAACGCAACACATCCAACGGCAGGCGCCTTTAAGTTAACACATATGTATATCTCACAGCCTCAAATTGTCTTGGTCCAGAATTAATCAGCACTCATGTGGACGAGTAGGTCAATGTGGATCTGGGAGTACAACTTAGTACTAGTGTACTCCACATCAATAAGGCCTATAGCCATGGAGAAATCTATGTACGACATCAGGTACTCCACCCTGAACATTTGGAAGCTGATGATCTCATGGTGGCAGAGGCTAATGATTATCCTTTCCAGCTCGAACGAGATCATCACCTCCAATGGTTCTCAGAATTAAAGAAATGATCCCTGTCCTGTACAGATATCAAGCCTTGTATATCATTGATGAGGGCAGTCTTCACCTAGTGTCGGCTATTTAATGACCAGGCCCTCAATGAATCTCTAATCTATGATCCTCCTGTAGTTGACTCTGTACTATGGATCCCTGAACAACACACTGCTGGCCAAGAAGACTCCCCGGTCTTCTTCTTCTTCTCAGCCTCTACCTATGGACCATCAACAATTATCTTCTGACCTATAACCTACAATTCAAAAAGAATACAGAAAATCAATCAATAGAATATAAAAAATGCAATGCAGGAATAGACAACGGGGGTACCACAGCCATAATACGACCATAATAGTCTGAATCACGACTTGTTACCATGATCGTGGTAACTGATGAGTGTAATTCATATTATGTTTTTCTTACTCCTAATTCAGACTTTTGTTTGTATTTTAGCATCTTTTGTATATATTCGATGTTGTTTTGGGTGTTTTTGTTCATGGTACAGGAAATTAGGTCTCAAAGCAATTAGGAGTGAATTCGAGGAAAAAAAAAGAAAAGAATGAAGATTTTTCCAAGTATCTAGGCCAAGCACGGGCAGAGCATGATCTTGCTCTGTCTCCATGATTTTCTCTGTCTAAAGTTGTTTGTGTAAATGAGCATGCAGGGGGTTGCTTCTAGGCTGAGCACGGTCGAGGCACTGTTGTGTTCCTCCCCATGAATATCTTTGGAATCAAAGCACATAATGCTCACAAGGGAAGCACATCGAGAGTACTCTTTGCACGGTCTTGCTCAGGAAACCCTGCTCCTCCCCATAAATATCTCTGGCTGATACTTAGCCAATTCACTGATAGTCTTACAGAAGAGCACGGTTTAAGCACAATCATGCTTAGACTGTGTCGAGCCAGAGAATACCCTTGTTAACTCTAGATTCTAGGGTTTCTCCTCATATTTTGTTTGGTGATTTTCTTCTCCACCCAGGAAGCATTGATGAGGACACAGATCAAACTTTACTGTAATGTCTAATGGGATCATGGAAGTCGGAGGCTCAAGGAAAGTGGAGCTAGCTCATCCATGAAGCTTTTGAAGCACAGTTGAGAGAAGATTTGTAATGAGGGAGATCATGAATTCTTACCCTAGTTATTTCTTTCCTTCTTCTCAATTGTATCAAATCATGAGGGGCTAACCGCTCAATGGTGCCCTGAGATGTTAAACTATGTTATTCTTGATACTTTGAATACTTGTTTTCTTTTGCCTATGGAGTTTTAATGTATTCCTGTATTTTTCATGTTTTTGTATAATTTGACGTGCTTGATTTGCATAGATGCTATGTAAAACTTAATGTGTGTGGATTATTGTAGTTGTGACTGCCTTGTGTAGTTGCCAAACTCAACGTGTGTGAAGCCCATTGTTACACATGCAGTCCTTAACGTATTTGAGAGCCTGACAAGGCTCCTAAAATGCACAGTGAGTAGTGATTCAAGATAAGAGGAATGTGTGTGCGAAAATAATGATGGTGAGAGAGAGCAATGTGTGTGCACTAATAGAATGAGAAATATGAAAGACAAGAGAGTGCAAGAAAAGAGTAAGGTGGAAACAATAAATTCAAATATGGGGTACCCGGATAAAGCTCCCCTAGGACTAATGCTTTTTATGCAAGGCTAGTATTATACTTTCTAATTGATGTCTAATGAGTTGTGAAAATCCTTAAGCATATGGTCCAAAACCTAAGGGGAAAGGGGACGTTTCGCTGCCTCACGACTCACCCTCTCGACCGTCTCCAATCTTGTGTAGTCTAAGCCTATATAAGGTTCACACCTTTAAAGGATAACCTAGATGATTCTCAACCCTAGTGTCACGGCTAAGGGAAAATCAAAGCAATTAAACAATCAAGATTGGAACTTAATTAAAAGTATCAATTAAGAAAGCATAATAAAAGTCATAGAAACAATGTCATTTTAGGGTTTACAAGTCCGAATACCCACTAGGGGTTTAGCTCTCTATGGAGCTATACAAAATCATCAAAGTATATGTATCAACAAGCATAGAAAACATGAATAAAACCCCCTTGAGATGCGTGGCGATGGTCTTGTGAAGCCGCTCCGTCTTCTCCACCAAGTCCCTCGTCAAGCCTTGGGCACACCTCGCCGGATCGATGCAGACGAAAGCTCCCCCAATAGCTATCTCCCAAAGGACATTGATGTTGATGCCGTAGACTTGTTCCAAACCTCCACAAAATCCTGTACAAACCCTTGCTGTGAGCTCTCCAGAAGTTGGGTGAAAGATAAGTCAAAACTTTTCCAAATGAATCTGAGTCGCGGCTATTTAAAGGACGAAATCGAGCATCCACACGGCCATGTGTAATTTCCACACGCCCATGTGGATTTTCTACAAATCAATTTTTGGCGCAGAGTGAACAGTAAACTGTTACAGTAATTTGACTACAGTACTCGCGCCCAAGTTGTTCCCAACTTCATGTTGTTCATCGAGGTCGTTGAGTTGGGCACACAAACAACGGTAGATCATATCGTTTCTTGTTTTCTCCTTATTGACAAAGTTCTTCAATGTTACACAGGCTAGACTTTATGAGTGTGACTGCCTTTGTGTCCCACCAAATCATAGAATAATTCGAGCACATTGGAGGTTGGCTGATAAGTGCTTGTGTTATAGTACCGCGAAGCGTTATTATCTTACATTGAGCATATCTTTAATCAGTTTTTATCACTAAATGGCATGCATTTGTGTATTCTTGTGCATTGATGGTTTGTGGAGCTAAATTGGAAAAAAAGAACGAAATTAGGTCGTGTTCGCCGATGTTGGGAAGTTTTCGGACCAAGCACGGAACAAGTTTCTGTTCACTTTCGGCCGAAAATCAGAATTCCAGAGAATTCACACGGGCTTGTGGAATTAACACACGGCCGTGTGAATTAATTTTTCAGCAGACAGAAACTTCACATGCCCGTGTGTTAATTCCACACGGCCGTGTGAAGCCCCCGATAAGTCAAATTTTAAAGCCGCGATTCAACATTATAAAAGGCGATTTTGGAGACCTTTTGGGAGATCTTTTGACCTATCTTTCTCTTCAACTTGGGGAGTGCGGCTAGGGTTTCGGAGAGGATTTCGTGGAGGTTTAGTGAGTATCATCGGCATTGTCACCGACGTTCGACGGCCGCACAAGACCACGGCCACACCATACGCAAGGGGGTTTTCATTGATGTCCTTATTTTGTGCTTTCTTTCATACATTGATGAACATGTATAGCTCCATGAGGAGTTAAACCCCTTAAGGGTATTCGGACTTGTAAACTCTAGGGTTATTATGTTTCTTTGACATTGTTATTATGCTTTTCCATTATTGATGAATAAAATTGAGTTTCAATCTTAATTTCATCTTGTTAATGTTTTCTCTTAGATGTGACACTAGGATTGAGAACAATTTAGGTTGCCTTTTGGAGGTGTGACAACTCCTTAGGGTTAGACTACTTAAGATTGAAGAGGGTTGAGAGGGAGAGTTGTGAGGTAGCGATGTACCCCTTTCCCCTCCGACGTGGTTTCTCCCTACCTCCGTTTCCTTGATTTCATAGCGGTCGAAATAGAGTGAAGTGCTAGGCAGATAAACTCCCCTGGGGCTTAGTTACGCAAGTAACAGAGTGAAGGGTTGAAGTGAATCCTATGCATTGGGGCTTAATCTAGACTAGGGTTCTTCCACCTGGACCAAGGGGTTAGAACTACACATAGGAACAGGTTTTACCATTAGGAATCCCTAGAGCTTAAAGCAATCCCACGTAGTGTGAGGTTCAGGTAGATATACTCCCCTGGGGCTTAGTCGTGCGAGCGATAGAGTGAAGGGTGACGTGAATCCTAATACCGGGGCATAGTGTTGGGGTTAGTCACGATTGTCCTTAGGTTTGGGACCGTGAGTCTTAGGATATCCTCGACTCGATTAAACATCAATAGGAAAGTATAATAGTATAGTCCTGCACTAGAAGCATAGACCCTAGAGGCAGCTTGTCCGGATGCCCTATTTCATTCATTACTCGTCCTCTCTATTCTCTTTTACTTGCACTCTCTCATCTTCCGTCTTTCTATTTAATTTCTCGTCTTTTAGTATAATTGTTTCCATAATTCACTCATCAAATCAATTGATCACTTTTTCGTACTTCGCATAGTTTTAATAGTGAAATCTCGTATTCTAACTCCCTATTCCTTGTGGATTCGACTACCCTCTCACCGGGGTAACTTTTATTACTTCGACAAACCCGTGCACTTTCGGGCTTCCTGTCATTGGCACACATCCACATGTCTAGAACCCATGCCTTGATACTTGCTTGGTCCAAGAAACTCCTCAACAAACGCGGACATGACCTAATTTTGCTCCTTTTCCTCTAACTCTTCTCCACAACCCTACATGCAGAAAAGAACACAAACGCATACTAATCAATGATAAAATCTGAGAAAAGTAATGCTCAATGTAAGAAAAATAATACTTCGTATTACTTAAACACGAGTACTTATCAAATCCATAGATGCAACAAAGATTTTGAGCACCTACAAGAATCTTAGATTGTACCATGGTAGGCATTAGATTCATGTCAGTATCTTAAAGCATATAAGAATTGTCCCGGGCATTGCTCTCTTGTTGTTAAAAACTCGATCCTAGTCTACCTGTTGATTCCATCCTTATCTTGTTATTCTTGTTTACCCATTTTATCCTTTCAACCAACCCTTTGTTTTGCTAGACATTAGAGGATTAATTAGTACTAGAAGTCTAGTCCCTATGGTTAGACAACCCTACCCCTAAGGGTACCACTTTATTACTTGTAACGATTCATACACTTTCGGAGAGTACACCAAGTTTATTTTGTTTATATCATATCAATTTGTAGGAAAATTAGGATTCTAGTGATTTTTTCTTTGTTTATTTTGTTCATATCTATATATTTTCTTTAATTATTCTTCGTTATTATCTTTTTGAATCTTGAGCTAATTTTGTCTATCTTATCTTGTAAAAGAATAATTGTATGACCTGAGGAAGTACTTCATTTCCATTGGCAAGCCTTGATCCAGAAGTTGAAAGAAATTTTTGAAGGAGAGTGAGGCAAGTTAGTTTAAGTGAAACAGGGTCTGTGAGAATAAGTATAGAAGTGAATCAAGAGGAAGAAATGGCTGAAAATAAACAACAAACTATTTTAGATTTTGCCCGACCGAACCTTGAAAGAGTGGGGTCTAGCATTGTTTGTCCCATTGTTGCAGCGAACAATTTTGAGTTGAAATCTAACTTCATACAGATGATGTAGTAGATGTACTAGTTTGATGGGTTTTATGATGAAGACCCATATGAGCACTTGAAGAATTTCTTGGAAATCTGCAAAACTTTTAAGGCGAACAACGTGTCTGAAGATGCTATTTATCTTAGACTCTTTCCATTCTTAATGCGAGGAAGGGCCAAGCAATCGCTTAATTCCTTGGCGCAAAGGTTTATCACAACATGGAAGTAGATGGTCGAGACTTTTCTTGCAAGATACTTCCCTCCGACGAAAATTACAAAGTTGAGGAGTGATATCTCCTCCTTCCTACAATGGGAGTCCTAATCCTTGTATGACATTTAGGAGAGATACAAGGAGATGTTGAAGAAATGCCAGCAACACAGAATAGTAGATTTGATGCAAATCCAAATTTTTTACAATGGGCTAAACTGTACCAAATAGATTCTTGATGCAGCTTCAAGAGGGTCCCAAAGTGACAGTTAGGGGTCCCAAAGTGATCCTAGTGGTTCTTGTTCTTTTGATATGTGTATAGGGCGGATTGAACAAATAGATTTTATTGGCCAAAACAGAAGATATCAGAACAACCCATATAGTAACACATACAATGGGGGTTGGAGGAACTACCCAAATTTTTCCTGGAGTCAACCAGGATAGGGGCAAGTGGCGCAACAACAGCCTAGGTCCCCACAATAGAATGTGCAACAATCCCCTGCACCGGGACCTTCAAATGAGCTTACAGTTTTATTAACCCAGTACATCAAGGGTAATGAGGTTCATCTTCAAGGGCATAAAGAAATGATGAGGAACACAAATGCCACTACGAGAAACCTAGAACATCACATGGCTTAAATGTCAAAGAAGATTGTGGAAAGACTCCCGGAATCTCTCCCTAGCACACGAAAGTCAATCCGAAGGAATCTCTCAAGGCCATGACTGACACGACCCCTTGCCTGTATCCCGCAAGTGCATGAGCTTGTTGAAGTAATAAATTTACCTTGATGAATGGGTAGTCGTATCCACAGGGAATAGGGATTTAAGACACGAGATTTCACTATTTAACTAGCCGTGTACGGTGAGTGTGAAGAAAATCAATGAGTGAGTGTGAAAGCAAATATAAAGAGATAAGAATTAAAATAGAAGGATGGAAGGTGAGAGAGTGCAAGTAGGAGTAAATAGAGAAGGACAAGCAATGAGTAAAGTTGGGCATCCGGACAAGCTACCCCTAGGACTAATGCTTCTAGTGGAAGACAATGCTATTATACTTTCCTATTGATGTTAATTGAGTCGAGGATATCCTTAAACACACGGTCCCAAACCTAAGGTCAACCGTGACTAATCCCAACACTATGCCCCGGCATTAGGTTTTCACTACGACCCTTGACTCTCGTTGACCTTTCAACTAAGCCCTAGTGGAGTCTATCTTCCTAAGCCTCATACTGCGTGGGGTTGCTTTAAGTTCTAGGGATTCCTAGTGATAAACCCTGTTCCTATGTATAGCTCTAACCCTTTGGCCTAGGTGGAAGAACCCTAGTCTAATTAAGCCGCAACACTATGATTCAGTTCAACCCTTCACTCTGTTGCTCACGCAACTAAGCCCCAGTGGAGTTTATCTCCTAGCACGTCACTCTATCTCGACTGCTAAGAAATCATGGAACATGGAGGTAGGGAGAAATCACACTGGAGGGGAAAGGGGACGCTTCGATACCTCACAACTCACCCTCTCGTCCCTCTTCAATCATAAGTAGTCTAACCCAATAGGAGTTATCACAGCTTCAAAGGATAACCTAGATTGTTCTCATCCCTAGTGTCACGGCTAAAGGAAAACAATTACAAGAAGCAATTAAGATTGAAACTTGAATTTATTCATCAATAATGGAAAAGCATAATAACAATGTCATAGAAACATAATAATCCTAGGGTTTACAAGTCCAAATATCCACAAGGGGTTTAGCTCCTCATGGAGCTATACAAATCCATCAGAATATAAAAGCGAAAACAAATTGAATGCATAGATGAAAACACCCTTCTGTATGATGTGGCCGTGGTCTTCTGCGGGCGTCGGACATCAGTGACGATGCGATGACACGCTCCGAACCTCCACAAAGTCCTCTCTGAAACGCTAGCCACCCTCTCAAGAAGTTGGGAGAAAAGATTAGTCAAAAAGATGTGTAAAAAGTCTCCAAAATGGGCTTTTATAACTTTGAGTCACGGTTTAAATTCGGCTGAATTGTGATTTCACACTACCGTGTGGAATTTCCACACGCCCGTGTGAAGTTGCTGGAATGCTGATTTTCAGCAAACAGTAAACAGTAACTTGCTACAACGCTGCTACAGTACCAAGGTGGTTGGTATACGGGCCTGGCATGTGGTTGGTATACGGGCCTTGAAGTTTCAAGTAAATTGTCAAAATTCGCGTAAGTAACTACAATGACTGCTATAGTAAACTAATGCATAAACTAATGCATAAACTACTACAGCTAAACTGCTATAGTGCTCCATGCGGTCGTCTCCATGACCGTATGGTTGCCCGTATGAAACTCCGAACTTAGCATTTTCTTCAAGTTTTCGTGCTACAGGCTGGCACATTAGTTACTATTCACTATCTGCCGAAAATCAGCATTCCAGCAACTTCACACGGGCGTGTGGAAATTCCACATGGCCGTGTAAAATCCCGATTTCAGCCGAATTAAAGCCGCACTCAATGTTATAAAAGGTCATTTTGGAGACTTTTTACACATCTTTTTGCCAATCTTTTCTCACAACTTCTAGAAAGGGCAGCTAGGGTTTCGGAGAGGACTTTGTAGAGGTTCAGAGTGCGTCATCAGCATCGCCATCGACGTCCAGCAGGCGCACAAGACCATGGCCACATCATACACAAGGGGGTTTTCATCTATGCTTTCAATTTGTGTTCACTTTTATATTTTGATGGATTTGAATAGCACCATGAGGAGCTAAACCCCTTGTGGGTTTTCGGACTTGTAAACCCTAGGATTATTATGTTTCTTTGACATTGTTATTATCCTTTTCCATTATTGATGAATAAATTCGAGTTTCAATCTTAATTGCTTCTTGTAATTATTTTTCCTTAGCCGTGACACTAGGGTTGAGAACAATCTAGGTTATCCTTTAGAGGTGTGACAACTTCTATAGGGTTAGATTACTTAAGATTGAAGAGGGTTGAAAAGGTGAGTCGTGAGGTAGCGGAACATCCCCTTTCCCCTCCGGTGTGATTCTCTCTACCTCCGTGTTCCATGATTTCTTAGAGGTTGAGATAGAGTGAAGTGCTAGGAGATAAACTCCCCTAGGGCTTAGTTGCATGAGCAACAGAGTGAAGGGTTGGAGTGAATCGTAGTGTTGGGGCTTAATTTAGACTAGGGTTCTTTCACCTGGGACAACTTCACTCATTGCTTGTCCTTCTCTATTTATTCTTACTTGCACTCTCACCTTCCATCTTTCTATTTTAATTCTTGTCTCTTTATATTTTCTTTCACACTCACTCATTGATTCTTTTCACACTCACCGTATACCGCTTAGCTAAATAGTAAAATCTCGTGTCTTAAATCCCTATTCCCTATGGATACGACTACCCACTCACCAGGGTAAAATATTATTATTTCGACAAGCCCGTGCACTTGCGGGATACACACAAGGAGTCATGTCACAAATCTACCACCATAAAACACATAAATAAAAAATCGGTCCCATTATATGTATAACGAAGTAATTAGCATGAGTTTCACATGAAGTAATCATAATACTAGTGCTAAATTAAATTTATGGGAGACTGCCCTCCTAAGAGCAACAGCTGGCTTCACCCGTTTACCACCAATTCGAGATGACACTACAAAGAAATACAATACTATAAATCTCAAACTCCAAAGTAAGAAAGCACTAACTCAAAAGCATCCACAACCCACAACACGCACCCAGCATGAGATGGTCTAGAAACCTCTCCAAATCTTCGCCATGGCCTCGGCTAGGTTCAGAGCCGTCAAGGTAGTCATGCCCTTAACATTGACCCATCGGTTTACCGTATGGTGACTCCAGCTACTCGATGACATCCAATCAAGCCTCTACACTCCTACCTGAACTAGACCAATAAAAGATTAGCCGATCTACTATGACACTCTACATGGCTGGCCGTAGAGACCGCCTACTGCAGTAGGATTCCAACATAAAATCTCAACTTCAACTGAAGTTACACACGAAGTACAATAGCCAAAAATAACAATCAGCCAACAACACCTCAGCCATTTCCATGAGGAAATGATAAAAACACAAGAAAACTTGAGCTTTTAAGGCAAATTCATTTACAAAAATTCAACACAAGCAACAATTTGCAAATTCTTTCCTTTGGACAACCCGAAAGCCTTTCATTTGAACACAAACTTGCATAAGAAAGGTGTCAAGCAATAAACTCATTTTAGGACAATAAACATCTCAAACTCAATCATTATAACCAACAAAATATCATTAAACAAGATAGATTATATAAACATATAAATATTGGTAATATTCTAATAGAGTCATGCTAAATAATCATACTCACAAAAATTGACGATTCTCCTTCTAGTGAGTTAATCCTCCGCTAACTCTTTGCCTCGAGCCAACATTTCTCCTCCTTGACGAAGCACAACAAAACATAAAAATTGTTAATACAAAAGCCATGTAAGAAACCCTAGGTTTCTTCTACCAAACAACCCTAATCACAACTAGGGTTCAGTCTCACTCTAACTAAAAGAAACCAAGAAAACAAGGAAAGCTCACTGGAGCTACAGTAACCCCTCATAGAAGCCAAGAAAACAAGGAAAGCTCACCGGAGCTACAGTAACGCTGAAAATCCAAGCAAAAAATTTACTCATGATTCCAACAAATTTTGGGATAAAAATAGCAAGAGAATCGTAATCCAATAACCTTCTACACTCTAACAAGAAGATAATGCAAGAATCAAAGCTCAAAAATGCTCATTTACCATAAACACTAGACTCCTATATCAAGGATGAAGAAAAAAAAGAGGAAACAAGAAAGAATATGGTGTTTACCTTGCTAACTTCAAGAGAGAAGCATGAAGGAAAGATGGAGCTTCAATCTATCAAGGGAAGGATTTTTCATTCAAGGTCTCCATCTCCAAGATAAAAACAAAGAGGAAATGAAAGGTAAAGCTTTGCTTTTAAAGAAAACTAGTCATGGCTTTGAAATGACAAAGCAGCATGGCTTTGCTCACAAGACAAGATTCATGTTATTGTCAAGAAAAAGGTTTGGCACCATTCGAAGGATCGATTGGGATGTTTTGAAAACATTGGGCTTAAACAATACCATCCTTGAGTACATTTCTCATGATGGTTGGGACAAGGTATTTGCCATTGAAGAACCTGCTTATAGAGAGCTAACCTTAGAGGTATTGAGTACGATGGAGGTTGTGAAATATTGCTCCTTTACTCATCAAGCAAGCTCTATTTCATTCGGGACATTCGGCAAAAAGTATAGAATCTCTGAAGACTAATTGGATGCACACTTAGGGCTTTATATGGAAGTATTCACGCAAACACCAGAGTTCAAAAGCTTGCTTTAAGATTTTCTGTATCCAGTTACACACGACTCATATTGGATGTCCATTGCTGGCACAAAGAAGAGAAAGGCTTCTCAAATGTCGAACCCCGCTCATAGCTATATCCAGAGGGATTGGGGATCGATCTGATTCAATTGGGGTAGTCATACACACTGACCTACTGATGCTCTACAGTATCCTTGAGCGCCACCCCACAGACATAGGCCATCTCTTCATCGAGCTCCTTGAACATCAATTGGCATCTATACGTCTTGGGGTCATCTTCGCCGAACCATACATCATGCGCTTAATCAAATGCCTAGGATTGATTGAATACACACAAGGCATGAAGATTGTGGGTTCCATTGCTCCACTTGGGATGCAAACTCTACTTTCTATTGGGATAGTCGAAAGATGAAGGGCTACTTACCGCCTCACACGGTGTCGTGGAATGAATGCACAAGACCCTGGATCATCGTATGAGACAGAGACAAATTCTGAGTCTGAGTCTGAGCCTGTGCTTGAGCCTAAACCCAAAGAAAGTCTACAGTCGGTTGAGGTAACTTTTTAGGAATTCCGCATTGAAGTCCGCCAACAGTTACAAGTCCTTGATAGGGGGCAAAGGAAGTTAGCTACGTCACAGTATCATATTGAGAGCAGTATGGCTGAGATTCTGGCATATATGCGTAGCTCATCATCATCAATTATCACTACCTCTGCCGCCACTACTTGCATGGCACCATCGCTTCCACTGGACCCTTAGACTCAGAGCATGGCTAAACATCTGTCCACTTATATTGTCATCTTGTTTAATAGTTTTATGTGTACTTTGGTTTATTTCTCTCTATTTTGTAATATCCATTTAGTAAGGGTTCTGGCCCTACTAAAATTTATTTATTTATTTTGGTTCTTGTTTGCAAGCTTCTCTCTATTTATTTTCTTGAGTTGTGATAGGTTTCTTTTCATTTTTCAGGACTGATCATTATCGAAGCCTCACACTTTGTGGCCCTCTCTTTGCAACTTGCCCCGGTCCGTGCACATTTGTCGTTTGCCTCACCGACTGATTGGTGAAGTTTCCTTACTCCATATTTTTATTTTTCTCAGAAACTTGTCACCATGTGCTACTGATTTATGTATATTGTGGATAATGTATGACTTCAGATGTGGGTATGGAGTACTTTACTCTTTTTGCATGCATGATTTACCTATGATAGCCATGATGCCTAGTTTAGAACTTCCTAGCTTGAAAGGATGATAGATGTGAGTTGTAATTCTTTTCTATGCTTTAATAAAGTCTTGTTTTATATTTAGTGTACCTTCATGCTTTTGCACGATTACTTCCACCTTATACACTCTATCCATCCCATCACAATGATTTTAGCATTAAATTATTAAATACTATCTTTAATACCTTTTTAAAAGCTTCTGGGTCCTTTATTGTTTTCTTTAACCTTAAGTGAAGTTGTGTAGCAGATTCTATACCAGGGGACATGAGATACAATATGTACATTCAAAAAAATAAATTGATTCTATGACAGTATTCCTCTGCTAATATAGCACGAATGCGTCTATGTAAACTGTAATCGAGTAGTTTGAGTGGCTCTTGTGCCTAATCAGTATGTGCATCCTTCAGAAAGTTTTTTGTGTAGTCTACGTTAGTCAGACTTAGGGAAAAAATAATGAAAGAAAAAAATGTATGTATATGATAGAAAGAAAATAAAGTATCTCTACTAATCCCCTAGAACCTGTAGCATAGTTACTTGAGGGTTAGAGTTTTATTAGGAGCCAAAAGACTTTTAACTGAGTATTAAGGATGTCTTTAACACTTTTAATGTTGATTTCATTGTGTGTGTGGTGAATGGGCATCCTAGGGTAATCAAGGTGTGGAGGTTAAGGTAGGGAGTTGGTACACACTCACATGAGCACTTTAGATGAAACAGGACCATCATTACCTAATTACTTGTAGAACAACTCACTATCTGGATTTCCTTTCACTTGTGCTTATGGAGTCCTTTACATTTGAGCTTTAGGTCATACATGTAGTCGTTTATCTTATTCTTCATGTTTGTTTGCTTGGGGACAAGCAAACGTTTAGGTGTGGGGATGTTTGATGAATGCCTAAATGTATGTATTTTATACACATTTATGAGCATGATTTGAATATTTTCTTGATGAATCGATGTCCTTTTACAGTCTAAATTGGTTTCTTTCATATTACTGGCGTAAAAGAAGCCTAGGTGAGCTCAACAATGTTATTCAAGAAGAAATCATCACCAAAAACACAATTTTAGAGCCCTGGTACTGTTGCACTAATGTGGCAGTCTGTAGCATGAAAACTTGAAGAAATTCCAAAGTCTGGAGTTTCAAATGGGCAACCATACTCTTGTGAAGACAACCATATTAGTACTATAGCAGATACTATAGCAACTGACGTGAATTTTGGCAATTGACTGGAAACTCACAGACCAAAAGGAATTCTAGGGCATTTTGGAGAAGGGGGAAGAACCATGTTCTTAGAGTTCATCATCACCACTCCAGATCTAAGCTATGAGAAGGTTTTAGAGGTCATTTATGAGGTAGAGATCAATGGGGAGAGCGAGATTTGGCAAGATCCACTCCTTCATCCGTATTTAGAGCAGGTTGAAGACAAGGGAAGCCACCCCTTGAGTGGCATCTTTGGAAGCTCATCTCCAAGGGATTCAAGCATCATTCGGCCTCCGACATTTGAGGGAGTTTTATCATGTTTTGTTTAGTTGTTTTTATGGACTTGGTTGTGTATTTTGTGAGTATGAACAACTAAACCCCCAAGGTCACTGGATGAAGGTGTACCTTGGGATGAACTTGTGTAGATTGGATGCTTTGATTCATTTATTGCATTTGGCATTTTTGTGATCCTTGTTAGGTGTTTTTTGATGTATTGGTATGAATGAGAACTCAGTGTATCAATTTCTAGATTTTACTAGTTGGATGACCATTCCCTAGCATTAGACTCACCAAGCTTAGAAAGGATACATGTACGAATACACCATGATCATTGGGTATTTGTACCCTTCCCCTTTTAGGGTTGTTCCTGGTTGTGTTTCCATCCTAACTTGAGAAATCCATCACCATCATTGCAATCATAGGAGGATTTGGGCAGAAAAGATTTTGCATCCAACATTCGTACCGCATTAAGAGTCAATTGTCATGACCATCAAGTTGACCTAACTCAGTCGGTCCAAACTACCCAATTGCTTAATAGTTGTATCATTCTTCTCTCTTTAGTAGCCCCAAGGGGATCCACATCCTTGACCAATTTCTTGCATTGATTATCACCCATGAATTACCTTCATTGTAAAGATTTTCATTAGAATTTGACTTGTTAATTTATAGCTTCGCTACAACACTTGAATTGGTAGGTCAAATAATGCACCAAGAGGAAGTAATTATAGCTTCTCGGGCCCTTATAATATGACCCCCTCGTGCTTATGATAGGAATATTACTTGATGACCCCGTGCACTTGCGGGAGTCCGACCAGCGACCCTATATTATCTCATAACGGGGTTAACAATTGCCAGACACAAGCAGTTGTACATCTTGTTTAGCTGTTGAGGTACCACAACCATTACAAGATCGTAATGGGGTTGTTGTCAACTCATTTTGGGCTAAAAAATTTGTAAGTGTTAGTAATGGTCGTTCTAAGGCTCACTCTGCTCACCACAGTGAGTCAATAGGTGTGGTGTGGCTATGCCGTAGCCAGACCTCTGGAAAACTCAAAGACATAGCACGCTCTGTGGAATGGCTATGATAAGTCACCACAATCGTGATCACTAGCATTGTGGGTCATTGATAGACTCACTCAAATTCTCCTAAAAAACATAACTCTTTGACTGTGCATCACAATAGGTGTAATGGGTTGACCATAGCCACTATGATATTTGTGGTGAACAACTAAAGATTCTCCTTGTGTAAAATAACATCAAAATAATTACTAATAACAATACTAGATTCTCCAATCAAATTTCATTCATAGATTCGATATAGATGAGTCGACTTCACATCATTAAATTAAGTAGCACTCTTTATTCAATTACTCAATGAATAAAACCAAAACTAAGTTAATAAAAACTAAAGCATAGAACTAAACTGAACTACTTGGGTTGCCTCCCAAGAAGTGCTTGTTTTAGGTCAAGAGCCTGACGCACCTATTCTTACCTTAAGATGACTTTGGAGTAATTTGAGCAAGTAGAAGAGCTGTTTCTTTGTTACCTATTTTTGAGGTAGTGATAAGTGCTCTTGTTTAACTAATACGAAGTATTATTTTCTTACATTAAGCATTACTTTTCTCAGATTTTATCATTGATTAGTGTGCATTTGTGTTCTTTTGTGCATGTAGGGTTATGGAGAAGAGTTAGAGAAAAATGAGCAAAATTAGGTCATGTCCGCCTTTGTTGAGGAGTTTCTTGACCAAGCAAGGATCAAGGTACGGGTTCTAGACTTGTGGGTGTGTGCTAACCTCTAAGGTGCTCAAATTGTTCTATAATTTGGAGGGGACAAAATCAGTCACACTCATAAAGTTTAACCCGTGTAACATTGAAGAACTTCGTCAATAAGGAAAATAATAAGAAACGGCATGATCTACCGTTAGTTGTGTGCCCAACTTAATGGCCTCGATGAAGAAAATGAAGTTGGGAACAACTCGGGCATGAGTACTATAGCAAAACATTGAAGAAAAATACTGTAGCAGTTTACTGTTTACTACGCGTCAGAAATCAACTTCCAGAAAATCCACAAGGCCATGTGGATACCAGATTTCAGCCTTTAAATACCGTGACTCAGATTTATTTTTAGACTTTTCGACCTATCAACATCGACGTCCTTTGGAAGATAGTTATTGGGTAAGTTTTTGTCGGTATTGATTCGGCAAGGCGTGCCCTAGGCTTGACAAGGGACTCGGTAGAGAAGACGGAGCAACTTCACAAGACCATTGCCACGCATCACAAGGGGGTTTTATTCATGTTTGCTATGCTTGTTCATACATATACTTTGATGATTTTGTATATCTCCATGGAGAGCTAAACTCCTAGTGGCTATTCGGACTTGTAAACCCTTGAATGACATTATTTCTATAACTTTTATTATGCTTTCTTAATTGATGCTTTTAATTGAGTTCCAATCTTGTTTTACAATTGCATTGATTTTCTCTTAGCCGTGACACTAGGGTTAAGAATCATCTAGGTTATCCTTGGAAGGTGTGAAAAGTTCTATAGGATTAGACTACATGAGATTGGAGAGGGTCGAGAGAGTGAGTTGAGAGGTAGCGAAAAGTCCCCTTTCCCCTTCGGCGTGATTTTTCCTACCTCTGTGTTCCAAGAGTTCTTTGCAGTCGAAGTAGAGTGAAGTGCTAGGAGATAAACTCCCCTTGGGCTTAGTTGCATAAGAAACAGAGTGAAGGGTTGTAGTGAATCTTAGTTCTAGGGCTTAACTAAGACTAGGGTTCTTTCTCCTGGACCAAAGGGTTAGAACTATACTTAGGAGCACGGTCTATCACTTAGAGTCACTAGTGCATGGGCATAGTGTTGAGATGGACTCTCTGGTGGTTTAGTTGAGAGATCAACAGAGTGAAGGGTTGTAGTGAATCCTAGTACAGGGGCATAGTGTTGGATCTAGTCACGGTTGACCCATCAATTAGAAGGTATAATACTAGTATTGCACTAGAAGAATTAGTCCTAGGGGGAGCTTTATCTGGGTACCGCATATTAGCATTGATTGTTTCCTCCTTATTCTTTGCTTGCACTCTTCTTTCTTTCATATTTCTCTTTCTTTTATTTCACACACATTGCTTTCTCTCGCCGCCATTATTTCCACACTAGCTACGTAGCAACTTCTTTTGTCTTGAATCACTTCTCTCTGTGGATTCGACTACCTTCTCACCGGAGTATTATTACTTCGACAACTTGTGCATTTGTGGTATACACATTCAAGGGGTGTATCAAGTAGTGAGATTGGTTACCTCAGTGTTATATTCGTCTTTTCGTTCCACCTTCCTCCAAACCTTCTTTACTGTTGTGGCTATCATATTAATCCTCCTATTATTCCTTTGAAGTTGTGGTTTTGCAAGTTGCATCTAATCTCCCTCAAGCTGCTCCTTGGCATGTTTTTGTTTACGGTTTACCATGAATACATCCTTCATAAAATCAGAAATAGAAAAATTAGGCTCATGTGCGAAGTAACATTCATCGTCTTAGTTTATCGAGTGCTTCATGGCACTTTGGAGTTGATACACGACTTCTTCATCCCCACTTTCAATGTCATCTTTCTATCTCTCCAATTTATGAAGGCACCAGATTTGTGTAAGAATCATCTTCCAAGGATAAGTGGGGTCTCTACATCCTCATCTTTGTCAAGAATCACAAAATCTACCTGGAAAACAAGCTTTTCAATGGTCACAAGTACATCTTCCATAATTCCTCGTGGTCTTCATACTGATCTGTCGACCAACTGCAAAGGCATCCTTGTCGACCTCAACTCTCCCAATTTGAGTTTCATATAAATAGTGTATGGCACCATGTTTATGCTAGCCTTGGAATTGGTGAGTACGTTCTCTTCCACACCATCACCTAACAAGTATGGGATCACAAAACTTCTAGGATCTCTCAACTTTATCGACATCTATTTATCCAAAATGGTAGAATAATTTCCCTTAAGAGCCACTGTATCAACTTCTTCCAACTTCCTCTTGTTGATGAGCAAGTCCTTCAAAAATTTGGCATACTTCCGCATCTGGGATAGTGCTTCAACAATGGGGATGTTTATGTAGAGTTGCTTTAAGATAGTCATAAACATCTTGAATTGCACATCATGCTTATCGGCTTTCATTCTAAAAAGATAAGGAACTCCGGCTTTGTATTCCTAAATTATGTGTTAAGCCGGTGATGACTCTTTAGGTTATTCGTTAACTACCTGCTCATCCTCCTCAATGGTTTCTTGTAAAGCATTAGGGCCTTCCTGTATGACTACCCTCTCTATCTCGACACTTAGTTCCTGAGCGGTCCTTGCCTAAATGTTCTTACCACTGTAGAGTGAGATGGCCTTAAGTTGCTCCCTTGGATTTGCTTGAGTGTTGCTCGGGAAGCTTTCTTGAGGTCTTTCTATACTAGCTCTTACCAATTGTCTAACCTAATTTTCCAAGTTCTTGATTGAAGCTTAAACATTTCTTAATGTAGCACCAACCTTGTCCATCTTCACATCATTACTTGTCATATACTTGGTGAAAACATCTTTTGTGAGAACTTTCTTTCATACTGTGGCTGCTGGGACTGGTATTGGTAGTTCTGTTGTTGAGGAGGCCTCTGCTATTGACCATAATTCCAAGAGAAGTTAGGATGATTCCTCCACCCTGGTTATAGGTGTGAATGTATGGGTTATTTTGGTTCCTCTGACCGCCTCCAATGTAATCAACCTGTTTTATAGGAGCTACTGTTGAACGCACAATTGGGTACTGAGATACCTCATATCCTCCTCCATAAGTTTCACACAATATTATAACCCTAGAATTCAAGCTGACACCCTGATATTTGCAAATGAGAAGATCTAACTTTTGTGTGAGCGCATCCACTTTTGCTACCAAAGTGGTATCTACATCTATCTTATATACCCCGGCTGCATTTAACTGCCTGCTTCTTGAACTTTAGTGTGACTCATTGTTAGCCATGTCCTCAAACCATTGTACTGCCTCTTTAGAGTATTTATTACTCAATGATCCTCCTACTACAGTGTCAATGAACTTCTTGGTCAGGTAGTTTAGTCCATTGTACAAAATCTGCAACCTCATCCATGAACTAAACCCATGATGTGTAAACCACCTAAGAAAGTCTTTGAATCTTTCCTGTGGCTTAAATAGTGTTTAAGATTCTCCTTGTTTAAATGTTGAGATCTCCTGTCTAATCTTTAATGCCTTGCTTGGTGGAAAGTAATGTCCAAGAAATTTCTCCACCAAATCATTCTATGTCTTGATCAAACCTGGTGCTAGAGAAGTAAGACACCGGTATGCCGAAGAACTCAAACTAAAAGGAAAGAGTCACAATCTGATCACGTCATCTATAACTATGCTAATTTTAAATGTCTAACATATTTGCAAAAATTTTGAGAGATGACCATTTGGGTCTCATCTGCTAGGCCGTCAAACTAAAGTGAGTTCTAAATCATCCTAATAGTGCTAGCTTTGATTTTAAAGTTGTTAGCTGCCACTGCTGGGGCTTGCACACTGAATTCTTCTCTTATAAACAATGGCCTCTCATACTTTAAAAGTGTTATTCTTGGTTCAGCCATGGTAGCAAACTCTACGGTGATCACTGTCTTCTTTGACAACTAGCCTCTTCCGAAGCCTTATCAACAACATTAGGGTTCTCCTTGGTTTGCTATCTCCTTTTACTAGAATCTTAGGATTAGCTCTAATCATGAACAGTTATCTGTAGAAAAGAGTGATGGTGATAAGTTTTAATGTTGTATGAGTATAAAGAAAACAATACAATAAGAATAAATGGCTAAAACACTAATCTACAAGTTTTCCTAGAATATCTTGACTAAGCATTCCCCAGCATCGGCTCCAAAAACTTGACGGACACTTATAAGTTGGTGTGAAAATATGCAAATATAAATATGTGAATATGCAAGTAATATTCTAATTGGTCCGTTACTACCGCAAGTGTACGGGTCGTCAAGTAATACCTCATGGGTAAGTACAAGGGTGATAAGTGCTTGTGTTACAATAATGCGATGTGTTATTATCTTACAATGAGCATTACTTTTATCAGGTTTTATCACTAAATTGTGTACATTTGTGTGCTTTTGTGCATTGTAGGTTTGTGGATCTAATTTGAAGAAGAAGAACAAAGTTAGATCGTGTTTGCCGTTGTTGGGAAGTTTTCGGACCAAGCAAGGAACAAGGCACGAGCCTAGACTTGTGAGTGTGTGCCAACCTTCTTTGGATGGGCACAAGGGTAGTCACACTCACAATAAGTCTAACTCGTGTAGCTTAGGAGAACTTCACCAATAACGAGATTTGAAGCAATCGACATAATCTACCATTGATTGTGTGCCCAATTCAATGGCCTCGATGAAGAACGGTGAATTTGGGAGCGTTTTCAGCAATGGGCTGTAGCAGCAACGCAGCAAGTACTGTAGCAAAATGCTGAGTTACTGTTCACTGTCTGCCGAAAATCAGCATTCCAGCAGCTTCACACGGGCGTGTGGAAATTCCACACGGCCGTGTGAAATCCCGATTCAGCCGATTTAAAGCCACGACTCAACGTTATAAAAGCGCGTTATGGAGACTTTTTACATAGCTTTTTGCCAATCATTTCTCCCAACTTCTGGAGGGTTGCGGCTAGGGTTTAAAGATGACTTTTTTGGAGGATCGAAGCATGTCATCGGCATTATCATCGATATCCAGCGGCCGCACAAGACCACGACCACACCATACAATCATTTATGCTTTCAATTTGTGTTCCTTTTCATATTTTGATGGATTTGTATAGCTTCATGAGTAGCGAAACCCTTGTGGGTATTCGGACTTGTAAACCCTAGGATTATTATGTTTCTTTGACATTGTTATTATGCTTTTCCATTATCGATGAATTAATTTTATTTTCAATCTTAATTGGTTCCTGTAATTGTTTTCCCTTAGCCGTGACACTAGGGTTGAGAACAACCTAGGTTATCCTTTGGAGGTGTGACAACTCCTATAGGGTTGGACTACTTAATATTGAAGAGGGTTGAGAGGGTGAGTCGTGAGGTAGCGAAACGTCCCCTTTCCCCTCCGGTGTGATTCTTCCTATCTCCGTGTTCCATGATTTCTTAGCGGTCGAGATAGAGTGAAGTGCTAGGAGAGGAACTCTCCTAGGGCTTAGTTGCTCGAGCAACAAAGTGAAGGGTTGAAGTGAATCTTAGTGTTAGGGCTTAATTGAGACTAGGGTTCTTCCACCTGGACCAAAGGGTTAGAACTATGCATATTAACAGTGTTTATCACTAGGAATCCTTAGAACTTAAAGCAATCCCACGTAGTGTGAGGCTTAGGAAGACGGACTCCCCTAGGGCTTAGTTGACAGGTCAACGAGAGTCAAAGGTCGTAGTGAAAACCTATTGCCGGGGCATAGTGTTGGGGTTAGTCATGGTTGACCTTAGGTTTGGGACCATGTGTTAAAGGATATCCTCGACTCAATTAACATCAATAGCAAAGTATAATAGCATTGTCTTGCACTAGAAGTATAAGTCCTAGCGGTAGCTTGTCCGGGTACCCAACTTTACTCATTGCTTATCCTTCTCTATTTACTCCTACTTGCACTCTCTTACCTTCCATCTTTCTATTTTATTTCTTGTCTCTTTATATTTGCTTTCACACTCACTCATTGATTCTTTTCACACTCACCGTATACTGCTTAGCTAAATAGTGAAATCTTGTGTCTTAAATCCCTATTCCCTGTGGATACAACTACCCACTCACCAGGGTAAAATATTATTACTTCGGCAAGCCTGTGCACTTGCGGGATACACACAATAGGTCGTGTCAAGAATCATTAAGCGCAATTAAAAGGAGTTTAGAGGTTATATGATAGTTATCTTGAGTATTACTTATAGTAGGTGTTTAGTGTGACAATCATGTTCTAGAATTGGACCAAGGGAATTCAAAGGCTTACTAGTCCCAATCTCTTTGCAACTTGGTCTAAATCACTATGAACTTAAGATGGAATCTCTTCCACCCCAGCCTCCTATGTTTGCCTTAAGCGAGGGATTCCATGAGAAGGAACAAATCAAACCCTAAGCATAAGGGACAATCAATCCTTAATACAAAGATCTAGCAATACCTAAACTATTATAGCATGCACAGATCTAACTTAAGCATGGGTCTCCTAATGTGGGGACATATCTTCCTCATCCACATTAACATGAATATCATTCAAGTAAATATACAATGATTCACAAAAACTAGAAAGATTTATTGGATTAAATGATCAACATTCATAAATAATAATTGAGGTATCTAGGCATACAATTGCCCTTGAATAAGATTCTTATGGATCATAAAATAAACAATTAAAACAAAAGAAAACCATAAGACCAAAGAAAGAACAGATATACTTTCAAACTATTCCTAAACTTACTCATTTCAATAGGTCTCCGAAGGTTGATGGTGAGAGGATCCCAAGCTTGACAAGATGATGCATGTCACTCACACCTTCTTCTAAGGATGATCATTGACTTCCTCTTGATAAATTTACAAACTTATTGAAATCTGATGGAATATAGGAGAAAACTCACCTCCAGCAACCACAGCTTCATCACGGGCATTGTGATGCCGTGGTGAGTAAGTTATTCCTTGGGCTTTAAGTCATGTTCTGGCATAGCTCTCTAGGCATTGTCTATTGAGATCATGGTCGTGATGGTTACCACAATAGCCGTTGCGAGGCCATTGTAGACATTGTGTTGCTTTCAGTGATTTCATGCTGCCACAGGTTAAAAATGATAGCGGTAAGTGTAGACATCGGGTGTGGTGACTTGCCATCACACCCATTTTAACCTGTGGTGAAGTCTTGATTCAGCAACTTAGCTCATTTTCGTCAAAATGCGTAGGTTACACCTACGTGTACAACTCATAAAAGAATTATGGATTTCTCAATAATTGTAATTCTAGATATGAAAGTATGAAAAATTGAATCTCAAACAACCACCAAACTAAATGACTAACAACATCCAAAGTTCTTACACAAGATAAACCCTAGGGTTCATCCAAATCCAAACACAACAATAAGTTAATCCCTCATGATAAGGGACACTTATACAACATTCAAGGAAGACAGAAACATAAAAGAAGTAATGAAAACCCCCTCTAGGTCGTGATCCCCTTGAATGGATGAAGCTTCACAAGATTATCGATGATGGTGATAAGTGCTTGTGTTATAGTACCGCGAAGCGTTATTATCTTACAATGAGCATATCTTTTATCAGATTTTATCACTAAATTATGTGCATTTGGTGCTTTTATGCATTATAGGTTTGTGGAGCTAATTTGGAGAAAAGGAATGAAGTTAGATCATGTTTGACGTTGGTGGGGAGTTTTCAGATTTAATCAAGGAACAAGGCATTAGCATAGACTTGTGAGTGTGTGCCAACCTCTTTTGGAGGGGCACAAAGGCAGTCACATTCACGATAAGTCAAGCTCATGTTAACAAGGAGAACTTCGCCAATAAGGAGATTTGAAGCAATCGACATGATCTACCATTGATTGTGTGCCCAATTCAATGGCCTCGACGAAGAACAACGAATTCGGGAGCGTTTCGGTGAGGTACTGTAGCAAGTTACTGTAGAGAAACACTGTGTCAAGCTACTATTCACTTTCAGCCAAAATTCAGAAAACTAGAGAGTTCACACGGGCGTGTGGAAATTCCATCTTTTGACCCATAGGTCGTGATCCCCTTGAATGGATAAAGCCGCGACTTAACATTATAAAAGCCCGATTTGGAGACTTTTTACACATCTTTTGACCTATCTTTCTCCTCAACTTCTGAGAGCACGGCTAGGGTTTTGGAGAGGAATTCGTGGAGGTTTAGAGGGCGTCATCGGCATCATCATCGACATCCGGCGGCCGCAAAAGACCACGGCCACACCATACGCAAGGGGGTTTTCATCAATGCCTTTAATTTGTGCTTTTTTTCATACTTTGATGAATTTGTATAGCTCCATGAGGAGCTAAACCCCTTGTGAGTATTCGGACTTGTAAACCCTAGGATTATTAAGTTTCTATGACATTGATATTATTTTTTTTCATTATTGATGAATAAATTCGAGTTTCAATTTTAATTATCTCTTGCAATTGTTTTCCCCTAGCCATGACACTATTGTTTAGAACAATCTAGGTTATCCTTTGGAGGTGTGACAACTCCTATAGGGTTAGACTACTTAAGATTGAAAAGGGTAGAGAGGGTGAGTCGTGAGGTAGCAGAACGTCCCCTTTCCCCTCCGGTGTGATTCTTCCTACCTCTATGTTCCATGATTTCTTAGCGGTCGAGATAGAGTGAAGTGCTAGGAGAGGAACTCCCCTGGGGCTTACTTGAGCAAGCAACAGAGTGAAGGGTTGACGTGAATCTTAGTGATGGGGCATAATTTAGACTAGGGTTCTTCCACCTGGACCAAAGGGTTAGAACTATACATAGGAACTGGTTTTATCACTAGGAATCCGTAGAAATCAAAGCAATCCCACATAGTGTGAGACTTAGGAAGACGTACTCCTCTAGGGCTTAGTTGAGAGGTCAACGAGAGTCAAGAGTCGAAGTGAATCCTAATGCCGGGGCATAGTGTTGGGGTTAGTCACGGTTGACCTTAGGTTTGGGACCGTGTGTTTAACGATATCCTCGACTCAATTAACATCAATAGGAAAGTATAATAGCATAGTCCTGCACTAGAAGCATAAGTCCTAGGGATAGCTCGTCCGGGTACCCTATTTCATCCATTGCCAGTCCTTCTCTATTCACTCCTACTTGCACTTTCTTACCTTCCATCTTTCTATTTAATTTCTTGTCTCTTTATATTGCTTTCACATTCACTCATCGATTCTAATCTCATTTTCATACACCACATAGCTAAATAGTGAAATCTCGTGTCTTAAGTCCCTATTCCCTGTGGATTCGACTACCCACTCACCAGGGTAAATTTATTACTTCGACAAGCCCGTGAACTTGCGGGATACACGCAAGGGATCGTGTCAGATGGCTTATGAGTTCACTTCTTCTTCTTCTCCTTTGCTCCCCTCCCTTTTGGTGATGATGTGCGCTTGTCTCCCACAAAGATCGCCACTGAAAGATGGCTGGAAGGCCTCAAGAAGGTATAGTGGCGGTCGCCCAAAAGGCCAAGAGAAAAGTCCCCCTTTATAACCTCAAAAGAAGCCCTTTTATGTGCCCCAGATTGATCTATACAGCCTCCATATGGGCTGTATAGACTAGGCCAAACACTCTGTCTAGAAAATCGTCCAGGTGCTACAGTAGCTACTTTATTGGAATTGCTACAGTACTTAAACCATAGTAATTCTTCTACAATGAATATGCTACAGTACTGTGACCTGGTTTTCTTCTCTTTTACGGCTTAATCGTATCCTCATGTCCTCCGTGGCTTTTACATGCCCTATAAGGCAAATAATACTTGATTAAGTATAAAATAGGCATTAATTCTTAGTAAAATACTTGCTAAGCATATAAAATATGTATATTAAAATATATACATTTAGGCACTTATCATTGTACATTATACTTTTTATTTTAGCAAGGGACATTTATCCTGCTGCTTTTGTACTTATCTTTTGATCATAGTGAATCTCATTTTACAGCATTTTGATAAGTGCTTGAGTATACATGTTTTACTTACATGTTTTATATGCATTGAGCATTATTTCACCATGGATTATGTCTCATAAAGTGTATTTTGGTGTTCTTTTATGCAATTAGGTTGTGAAAGTGTTAAAGAAGGAAAAGGAAGCAAAGATGGGTTATAAAGACATATTGTTGGGAACTTTTGTACAACACAAGTGTCAAGGCACAAGAGGGGGTCATGCACATGAGGGTGTGTGCCAACTTCCTGAAGGATTCAAGATGATTTATGTGATGGAAGGGCACAAAGGCGACTCACCTTCATGTCCCAACTTGTGTGAAGATAGTTAAAGCTCTCAAATGATTATTCGAAGGAGGAGAAGTCTTATAACTCACTACATGGACGTGTGCCCGACCATGTAGCCTCAAGATGAGAGAGTTTGGTTCGCGTTTACGAAGAGTACTGTAGCAAAACACTGTTTATTTCACTGAAGCAGTACTGTAGCAGAAATTACTGTTCACGCGACCGCGTGGGATCTCACGTGGTCGTGTGAAGACATGTGACTGGCACGTTTTCAGATTTATAAATACCCCGATTTGCCGGTTTTTGGAGGACTTTTTGCGCACGTTTGAAGGCAAGAGCGGCTAGGGTTTCAAGGAGGAGGTCTTTGGCGATATTGGGAGTCGTTCTTCACCAACTTCGATTGATCTTTCGACGAGATAGCATCGGGGAGCCATTGGCGACCTAGCTTCGGAGAAGGTTCCTTCGAGACGTTGAACGATTCATCAAGGCCATCATCACGAATTCAAGGGGGTTTACTTTCATGGATTACATTGCTTTTTACTTCATTATCTTTTGCTTTGTAATAAGCCCCATGGAGGGCTAAACCCTAGTAGATACTTGGGCATGTGAACCCTAGGTTTCAATTCATGTATTGACTTTCTTATTGCTTTCTTTTAATTCTGAGTTAATTTGAGTTTTAATCTTGTTTAATCATTGCTTGCATGCCTTATTGATTCGTATGGTTGTTTGGTATGCTTGATTTGTTTCCTTGGTGAGAGAGAGGTCTCCATTAGGGATTAGAACATACAAGGTTAAAGAGGATTGAGAGGGTGAGTCTTGAGATAGAGGAGTGTCCCCTTTCCCTTCCGATTGAGTGTTTCCTATCTCCGTATTCCCTAAGTTTTATGCAACCATATGGGGTGTGAGGCGTGAGATTGATAGATTTCTTCCCCGGGACCTTTGTAGGGGGTTAGGGATCTTTCACCTAGAAGTAGGGTTAGATCTAATTTTAGGAATCGGTTTCACTCTTAGGTATCCCTAAAACTCATTGCGGTCATATGGGGTGTGAGGTGTTGAGATTGAGCGATTTCTCCGCCGGGACCTTGTAGGGGACTAGTATCGGTGGCCTGGAAGCAGGGATCGATTGTTCATGGATTACCTCGACTCATAGAACTCGATTGAGAAGCATTTAGTTAGTCTTGCACTTCATTGATAGAGATCTCCTTTACCTTTCCCTTTTACTTGCTTTCTTTCTTGCGATTCTCTTATTTTACACATTACATCCATTGCTTCATATTATTGATTCGACTAGATAACTAAGAATCAGTCATTACTAGTACTTCCATTCCCTGTGGATTCGACTACCCACTCACCGGGGTAATTATTACTTCGACAACCCGTGCACTTGCGGTACACACACGCAAGGGGTGTATCACATTTTATTCTATTCTTGTGTTTAATTCCTTTCATTTATTTCTCAGTCAGGGTTTAAGGTGATCAGTTGTTATTTTGAAGCACATAATTCATAGCATGGTGATGTGCTCCCCGCAAGTGTACGCGATCAAAAAGTATATTCCACGGGGTTAAGGATCTACTATTACTTCTTCATCTCCTACTATCTAACCCAACATCTTAAGCAAGAGAGTATATTCTACTAGATGCAAGAAAAATAAATAAGATGCCGCTATACGAATATAAAGAGTAAGCAAGAGATTGAAAGAGCTACAGTAAAATGCAAACGCCTATGGATGTGGATCCCCTTGAGAGGTTATCATGATACATGAATGAATAACAAAAGATAGCATGGGTAATTTAGAATGAAGAATCTCTAGATTAGATCAACCCCAATTTCTCGGTGATTGAACCCTAATCGCATACGAATATTGATTGGAATTTCTTCCTAATTAACAACCCTATGATCATATTAAGTATAAGAAGATTCCAAGATAAGGGTACACTAAACCCTAGTTTACCCTTATAGATACAAGCAGCCCCTTTTAGTTCATTAATGATCTAATACACATGAGTAGGTCACATCTACATGTATAACTCAAGAAAGAACTACGGATCTCTCCATTGAGTAGTTCTTGGCATGAAATACAATGAACTAAATCATAAATCAACCCAAGCTTTTCAATTAAGTAAAAGTCATCCAAAATACATGATGACCGCCACAAGGTTCATCAACATCCAATGGGCTTGGGGGTCTAGTGTGCCATCATACAACTATGAGCAACAAAGTAAAGAAAAGCATAAATAGAGTTCATAGGTGACACTCCCTAGTTGAAATGATGAAGAAGAAGGTGGAGATCCGGCCAAATGACACATTCCCCCATCCAAGTGATGCTGAATGAAGTTTCCCCTAGCCGAAGGCCGCTTCCCGGTCCTAGAACCTTCCTCCCTTTTATGATGAAGCTCTCCCTTTGATGATCTAGCCCTTGCCTCCTTCTTTAGTCAAGAATTTTGTCTCCAAAAGATATCTTTGTTTCTCCTCTTCTCCACTCCAAGTACTGGCCAAAGAACTCCTTTCTTGCCCTAAAAAAGTGTTTTTATACTCCCGGGGTATAAGGGTCGTATGGGGTCGTATGAGGCCGTATAGGGTAGGAATTGGGCTCAAAACATTGATGAATCATGGCTTGACAAGGTCCATACGGCCTCCATATGACCAGTATGGAGGCCGCATGGACTAGGCCAAACTCTGTCCCAAAAATCCTCCATGTGCTATAGTACTACAAAGCAAATAATACTCGATTAAGCAAATGTTACTCCAACTACAGTAATTTTCTACAGTGAATACGTTATAGTACTACACCCTGGTTTTCTTCTCCTTTTTGCCTTGATCGTATCCTCATGTTCTCCATGGCTTCTCTATACCCTACAAAACAAATAATACTAGATTAAGCATAAAATCAGCATCAATACTCAACAAAATACATGCTAAGCGTATAAAATACATATAAGAAAATATGTATATTTAGACAATTATCACCTAGACAAGGGTAACTTCATCGTCCTCTCGGCCTAACAAAGAAATATGGGGAGTACTAGCCTCAACACACTCTTTTCTTCATTTATTTTATTTCAATATTATTATCTCTTACACTTGTGAATGTATGTGTACATTAAGGACAATGTACCTCTTTAAGTGTGGGAGAAACTATGTGATATCTTTACTATATTTGTGGAGAAAGTTTTTGAAAATATGGTGCTTTGTATATACATGCTAGTGTAGACCTTCAAAGACATTACACTTAGTTGTTGGATTTCTCTAGACTAAGGACATGTTATGTTAGTTTAGCATTTTTTTTATATGCTCCTAGAGAGTTAGGATACTTTGCAAGTTTTTGCTCTACCTTGTATCTCTTTTGGATACACTTTGTATCTTATGTCTAGAAGTGATGTTTTATAGTATTGGTGTCGTTAATTTTCATGTTTTGTGTAAAATATATCTACAGTAGAAATATCTACCTCCTTTGGCATGCATAGTCACTCCCAAAAATTTGGATAGAAAAGTATGTCCTAGTGGAAGAGAGGGTTGCCTCCTAGGAAATGTGAAAGCTACTAACTGTAGAAAAAAGCGAAAAACAAAAAGTATAGTTGTGAATAAAGAGGTACGGAAAGTATGAAGTCAAACTGAATAAAACCTCAAAACAATTTTGCAACATAATCTAGACAATAAGATAGTGAACTAGGAGATTAACACTCGGGAAAATATTTTTCGCCATAGAGTAGACTACTCTTTCTAGAACATGCCCATGTTATCTAGCATTTGATTGTTCCTTTGTGCAATTGAAACTCCATCTCTTGTTTCCTGAGGTCAGGTACTCATCATGTCTTTCTGATAAGTGCTTGTGTTATAGTACCGCGAAACGTTATTATCTTACAATGAGCACTTCTTTTATAAGATTTTATCACTAAATTGTGCGCATTTGTGTGATTTTGTGCATTGTAGGTTTGTGGAGCTAATTTGAAGAAGAACAACAAAGTTAGATCGTGTTTGCCATTGTTGGGGAGTTTTCAGACCAAGCAAGGAACAAGGCACGAGCCTAGACTTGTGAGTGTGTGCCAACCTCCTATGGAGGGGCACAAGGGCAGTCGCATTCACAATAAGTCTAACTCGTGTAGCTTAGGAGAACTTCATCAATAAGGAGATTTGAAGCAATCGACATGATCTACCATTGATTGTGTGCCCAATTCAATGGCCTCGATGAAGAAACGGTGAATTCAGGAGCGTTTCGGCTAGGTACTGTAGCAGCAATGTAGTAAGTTACTGGAGGAAAACACTGTAGCAAATTACTGTTCAGTGTTTGCCGAAAATCAACATTCTAGCAACTTCACACGGGCATGTGGAAATTTTACATGGCAGTGTTAAATCCTGATTTAGCTGATTTTAACCCGCGACTCAACGTTATAAAAGGCCGTTTCGGAGACTTTTTACACATCTTTTTGGCTAATCAATTCTCCCAACTTCTTGATAGGGTGGCTATGGTTTCGGAGAGGACTTTGTGGAGGTTCAGAGCGCGTCATCGGCATCGTCATCATCATCGTCATCGACGTCCGACGGCCGCACAAGACCACGACCACATCATACGCAAAGGGGTTTTTATCTATGCTTTCAATTTGTGTTCACTTTTATATTTTGGTGGATTTGTATAGCTCCATGAGGAGCTAAACCCCTTGTGGGTATTCGGACTTGTAAACCATAGGATTATTATGTTTCTATGACATTGTTATTATGCTTTTACATTATTGATGAATAAATTTGAGTTTCAATCTTAATTGCTTCTTGTAATTGTTTTCCCTTAGCCATGACACTAGGGTTGAGAACAATCTAGGTTATCGTTTGGAGGTGTGACAACTCCTATAGGGTTAGACTACTTACGATTGAAGAGGGTTGAGAGGATGAGTCGTGAGATAGCAGAACGTCCCCTTTCCCCTTCGGTGTGATTCTCCTACCTCCGTGTTCCATGATTTCTTAGCGGTCAAGATAGAGTGAAGTTCTAGGAGAGGAACTCCCCTGGGGCTTAGTTGCGCAAGCAACAAAGTGAAGGGTTGAAGTGAATCCTAGTGCGGGGGATTAATTGAGACTAGTGTTCTTCCACCTGGACCAAAGGGTTTGAACTATACATAGGAACATGGTTTATCACTAGGAATCCCTAGAAGTTAAAGCAATCCCACGTATTGTGAGGCTTAGGAAGACGGACTCCCCTAGGGCTTAGTTGACAGGTCAACGAGAGTCAAGGGTCGTAGTGAAAACCTAATGCCAGGGCATAGTGTTGGGGTTAGTCACGGTTGATGTTAGGGTGGGGATCGTGTGTTTAAGGATATCCTCGACTCAATTAACATCAATAGGAAAGTATAATAGCATTGTCTTGCACTAGAAACATAAGTCCTAGGGGTAGCTTGTCTGGGTACCCAACTTTACTCATTACTTGTCCTTCTCTATTTACTCTTGCTTGCACTCTCTCACCTTCCATCTTTCTATTTTAATTCTTGTCTCTTTATAATTACATTCACACTCACTCATTGATTCTCTTCACACTCACCGTACACCGCTTAGCTAAATAGTGAAATCTTGTGTCTTAAATCCCTATTCCCTGTGGATACGACTACCAACTCACCAGAGTAAATTTATTACTTCGACAAGCCCGTGCACTTGAGGGATACACACAAGGGGTCGTGTCACTTTCATTTGTTTTTATCATTTTTATTTGCTTGATAACAAGTAAACGCTTAAGTGCGGGGAAGTTTGATAAGTGCTTTAAAGTGCATATTTTCGATATAATTATACTGCATATAGCATAAGAATGGACTTGTTTAGCACCAAACTAGTACATAATTTCATTCATTTGTTCATCACGAGCTTTTATTCTATTTTATGGTCAAAGAAATGAATACGGGTGTGTTTTGAAGCAAAATAGACTAACTTGATGAATTAAAGCACCACCACGGCTCACAACGGCCATGGTGACATCTCACAACGGCCTTCACAACGACTGTTCTGAGACCATCATAACCTTGATCCATTCACACATTGCCAAGAGAAGACCGTGCCAGAACATGACTTGTAGCCCAAGAAACAACTTACTCACCCACAGGAATCACAACACACGTGGTGAGGCTGTGGCGGATCCAATATTATAAATACCCTAGAGTTTGCAATTAGAAGAGGGTTCTTTTATCGAATTGTGTAGAGCGGCTGGAGTTCTAGATACCTATGGCTAGAGATGAATTCCATCATAATTTTAGCATATTTTGGTGAGTTTTCCAAGGGCGATTCAATGTGCATCAATAGTGGAGTGTGCGTGAAGAGATTCGACGTACTTTTCGTGATCTTGGATCTACTCAACCTCAACCAACGGAGTCCATATTGGAGGGAGTTAGTTTAGAAATTCTTTTGATTTATTTTTTTTGGATGATTGCTGACACTACCCCTTGCCTGTATCCCATAAGTGTACTGGCTTGTCGAAGTAATAAATTTACCCTGGTGAGTGGGTAGTCGAATCCACAGGGAATAGGGATTTAAAACACGAGATTTCACTAATTAGCTAAGTGATGTACGGTGAGTGTGAAGAGAATTAATGAGTGAATGTGAAAGCAATATAAAAAGATAAGAAATTAAAGAGAAAGATGGAAGGTAGAAAAGTGCAAGTAAGAGTAAAAGAGTAGGACAAGCAACGGATGAAGTAGGGTACCCTGACAAGCCACCCCTAGGACTTATGCTTCTAGTGCAAGACTATACTACTATACTTTCCTATTGATGTTAATTGAGTCGAGGATATCCTTAAACACACGGTCCCAAATCTAAGGTCAACCGTGACTAACCCCAACACTATACCCCGGCATTAGGTTTTCACTACGACTCTTGACTCTTGTTGACCTGTCAACTAAGCCCTAGAGGAGTATGCCTTCCTAAGCCTCACACTACATGGGATTGCTATACGTTCTAGGGATTCCTAGTGATAAAACCAGTTCCTATGTATAGTTATAACCCTTTGGTCCAAGTGGAAGAACCCTAGTCTAAATTAAGCCCCAGCACTAGGATTCACTTCAACCCTTCACTCTGTTGCTAGTGCAACTAAGCCCCAGAGGAGTTCCTCTCCTAGCACTTCACTCTATCTCGTCCACTAAGAAATCATGGAACATGAAGGTAGGAAGAATCACACCGGAAGGGAAAGTTGACGTTCCGCTACATCATGACTCACTCTCTCAATCCTCTTCAACCTTAAGTAGTCTAACCCTATAGGAGTTGTCACACCTCCAAAGGATAACCTAGATTGTTCTCAACCCTAGTGTCACGGCTAAGGGGAAAACAATTACAAGAGATAATTAAGATTGAAACTCGAATTTATTCATCAATAACGGAAAAGCATAATAGCAGTGTCATAGAAACATAATGATCCTAGGGTTTACAAGTCCGAATACCCACGAGGGGTTTAGCTCCTCATGGAGCTATACAAATTTATCAAAATATAAAAAAAAAAGCACAAATTGAAAGCATTGATGGAAACCCCCTTGCGTATGGTGTGGCTGGGGTCTTGTGCGGCCGCCGGACGTAGGTGACGATGCCGATGACGCGCTCTGAACCTCTACAAAGTCCTCTCCAAAACCGTAGCTGCGCTCTCCAAAAGTTAGGGAGAAAGATAGGTCAAAAGATATGTAAAAAGTCTCCAAATCGGCTTTTATTATGTTGAGTTGCGGCTTTAAAATCGGCTGCATCGGGGGCTTCACACGGCCGTGTGGAATTTCCACTCGCTCGTGTGAAGTTTTTGTTTTGCTGGATTTTTGTTAACACGGCCGTGTGGAATTTCTACACGCCTGTGTGAACTCTCTAGAATGCTGATCTTCGGCTGAAAGTGAACAGTAGCTTACTACAGTGTTTTGCTGCAGTGACTTGCTACAGTACCTTTGCCGAAAATGCTCACTAATTTGTTGTTCTTCATTGAGGCCATTGAATTGGGCACACAATCAATGGTACATCGTGCTGATTGCTTCAAATCTCTTTCTTGGTGAAGTTCTCCTAAGCTACACGAGTTAGACTTGTTGTGAATGTGACTGCCTTTGTGCCCCTCCAAAAGAGGTTGCCACACACTCACAAGTCTTAGCTCGTGCCTTGTTCCTTGCTTGGTCCGAAAACTCCCCAACAATGACGAACACGATCTAGCTTCGTTTCTTTTCACCAAATTAGCTCCACAACCCTACAGTGCACAAAAACACACATATGCGCACAATTTAGTGATAAAATCTGATAAAAGATATGCTCATTGTAAGATAATAGCGCTTCGCGGTACTATAACACAAGCACTTATCAATTGCTATTCATTGATCAATAGTTGTATATCTATTAGAGGACCCCAATTCGACGGGAATTTCATCCAAATTCTTCTTGATTGTTACTTGTGATTCTTTATTATCAATTTATTATTCTTCTAGTTTTTGTGAATCATTGCATGCTTTCTTGATGATATTTTGTTGATGTACATAGAAATATATGCTCCCACATTAGGAGACCCTTGCTCTGTTAGATCTATGCATGCTCAAAGAGGTTAGGTATTACTAGATCTCTAGATTAGTGTTTGATTAGATTTTTGGATTAGGATTTGTGATAAACACCTAAATGTGTGAATTCAATATGTATAATTATCATACTATTCATGTATAAATTGATGATTTGATGCCTTTTTTGTGGTTTAATTGGTCTTATTCATGTTACAGGTCTCGAGGATACCCAAGTGAGCTCAACAATGCAAATGAGAAGAAAAATGATACAGAAATTGATATTTTACAACCCGGTACTATAGCGCCATTGTAGCAGTTGCTGTAGCAGGTTTTCTGACAACCCTGCAGATGCACGTAAACCAGTTGAAGAATGTGCAGTACTACAGCAGGTTTCCTGTAGCACTTTACGGAAATTTTGGCAAAATCTCGAGGCTCTTTCCTGTTCCTTCACAACCGTGAACAAGGCCGTGAAGCTAACCAGAGAAGGACTTAAAAGGGGGTTTTTAGGGCAAAATCTCAAGGAAAAATCTCCTACCTCCCACCATTCTTCTCCATCTCCAAATCCAGGATAAAGAAAGCTCAAGAAGACATCCTTAGTAGTAGAAATTAAAGGAAGAAGCACGATTCGACAAGATCTCCCCTTATCTCCAATTGTAGAAGCTTGTAGAGGGCATGGAAGCCACCTCTTTGGTGGTGTCCTTAGAAGTTCTCTGCGGCTTGTTTCTCCTCATTCATTACTTGAGGGAGTTCTTTGATGCTTTATTTGGTTGTTTTTATAGATTTGATTATGTATTTTGTTACTATGAACAACTAAACCCCAAGGTCACCGGATGTTGGTGAACCTTGGTGGTGAACTTATGTAGTTTCATGCTTTGATCTTTTTTAATTCAATTGGTGTGTTTGAGATTCAAGCTTGGTGTATTTTGTGTATTGGTATACATAAGAACTCTGAATGTCAATTTATAGATCGTACTTGGTTGCGTAACCAACAATCTTATATTAGAAACACTTTTCTTGGAAGGGATCCATGTACAAATACGGTGTACCCATCAGTTATTTTGTGCCCCTCCAACATTAGGGTTGGACCTAGGTCAAGTATGGACCCTAATTAGAGATTTCCCCGCTTTTAATGCAATCGTAGGAGGATTTGGTCAGAAGAAATTTTGTATCAATACTCATATTGGATTAGGGGTCAATTGTTGTTACCATCGAGTTTAACTATCTTACAAATCTCTTGGTGCAAACCATCAGTTGCGTGGTATTTCTAGCATCCTTCTCACTTTAGTATCCCCAGGGGAATCAGCATTCTTGACCAACTTCACCCCTTGATTTTTAAACCTGCTTTACCTCGACTGTAGACATTCGTCTTAGAATTATTTCAAATTCTTTGTAATTTAGAACACTCACTCGAATCCATAGGCTAGACTACATGTGAAAAGGAAGTAAGGGTTGCTCATTGGGCCCTGATAAGTGCTCGTGTTATAGTAACGTGAAGCGTTATTATCTTATAATGAACATATCTTTTATCAGATTTTATCACTAAATTGTGTGTGTTTGTGTATTCTTATGCATTGTAGGTTTGTGGAGCTAATTTGGAGAAAAAGAACGAAGTTGGATCGTGTTCGCCGTTGTTGGGAAGTTTTCGGACCAAGCAAGGAACAAGGCACGAGCTTGGACTTGTGAGTGTGTGCCAACCTCCTTTGGAGGGGCACAAAGGCAGTCACACTCACAACAATTCTAACTCGTGTAGCATAGGAGAACTTTACCAAGAAGGAAACTTGAAGTAATCGGCATGATATACCATTGATTGTGTGCCCAAATCAATGGGCTCGATGAAGAACAATGGATTTGGGAGAGTTTCGGCAAGTACTACAGCAGAACTGTAGCTTGTTACTGTAGAAAAAACACTGTAGCAAGCTATTGTTCAGTTTCTACTGAAAATCAGGATTCCAGAGAGTTCACACGGGCGTGTGGAAATTTCACACGGCCGTGTGAATTAATTTTTCAGCCAGATAGAAACTTCACACGGGCGTGTGGAAATTCCACACGGCCGTGTGAAGTCCCGATAAGTCCGATTTTAAAGCCGCCACTCAATATTATAAAAAGCCGATTTGGAGACTTTCAAGACATCTTTTGACCTATCTTTCTCTCCAACTTCTGGAGAGGGGCTAGGGTTTCGTAGAAGACTTCATGGAGGTTTAGAGCGCATCATCGGCATGATCATCGACGTTCGACGGCCGCACATGACCACGGCCACACCATATGCAAGGGGGTTTTCATCGATGCTTTTAATTTGTATTTTTTTCATATTTTGATGAAGATGTATAGCTCCATGAGGAGCTAAACCCCTTGTGGGTATTCGGACTTGTAAACCCTAGGATTATTATATTTCTTTGACATTGTTATTATGCTTTTCCTCTATTGATGAATAAAAATTGAGTTTCAATCTTAATTAATCTTGTTATTGTTTTTCCTTAGCCGTGACACTAGTGTTGAGAACAATCTAGGTAATCCTTTGGAGGTGTGACAACTCCTATAGGGTTAGACTACTTAGGATTCAAGAGGGTTGAGAGGGTGAGTCGTGAGGTAGCGGAACGTCCCCTTTCCCCTCCGTTATGATTCTCCCTACCTTCGTGTTCCATGATTTCCTAGCGATCGAAGTAGAGTGAAGTATTAGGAGATGAACTACCTTGCAAAGCGTTGAGTGAATCCTAAGACTGGGGCTTAACTTAGATTAGGGTTCTTCCACCTGGACCAAAGGGTTAGAACTATATATAGGAACCGGGTTTATCACTAGGAATCCCTAGAACCTAAAGTAATCCTTTACACTGTGAGGCTTAGGAAGAAGAACTCCCCTAGGGCTTAGTTGACAGGTCAACAAGAGTCAAGGATCGTAGTGAAACCTAATGCCGGGGCATAGTGTTAGGATTAGTCACGGTTGACCTTAGATTTGGGACCGTGTGATTAAGGATATCCTCGACTCAATAATCATCAATAGGAGAGTAGAATAGCATTGTCTTGCACTTGAAGCATAAGTTCTTGTGGTAGCTTGTCCGGGTACCCAATTTACTCATTGATTGTTCCTCTTCCATTGACTTTGCTTGCTCTCTCTTATCTTCCATACTTCTTTTACTTTATTCTTATTTTCTATTTTCACTCTTGCGCACATATTGATTCACTTTTCTCTCTCGTACGTCACTTGGCTAGATAACGAAAGCTTGTGTCTAAAACCTATTCCCCGTGGATTCGACTACCCCTAACCAGGGTATTTATTACTTCGACAACCCGTGCACTTTCGGGATCCTGTCAGGCCTTGAGAATACGACCCTCTCTTTCTTGCACAAGAGATATTACTTGGAGACCCCATGCACTTGCAGGTGTCACACCAATTTGATTAGCCCTTCTAGTGGAGTGAAAAAAAAGAAACATCATAGACATTTAGGTTACTAGTTAAGTGAAAAATAAGTAATATAAGCCTCTCGTCGTTCCCTGAGAATACGACCCTTATGCTCACCCACGAGATATTACTTTATGACTCATGCACTTGCCGTGTTCACAGACTTAATATTTTTTATATTCACACACACATACCATCTATCAGTCCATTTCCCACGATGATCATCACCTCTTATTTATCTAGCTTCTTTCTAGATTGATAATGCAAGCATTAACACTAGCTCATGAATCAAGAATCCAAGAAGTAGAAAATATAGATATTGAATATTTAGTTTCCAAAATAAACCATTTAGTATCTATAACATTATTTGCTCCAAGCTATGTTCAATCTAGTTTCCAATAACTAGCCTTTCCATAATGGAAAGAATGTACCTCGCTTGCAGCTCTCACTTGCACGAACTGTGGGAGCCTTACCTTTCTTCTTACAAAAATCCCCCCTGTAGCCTTGGAAGGAAGTGTATTAGGAATATTAGCCTTAAGAATGTACCCAATTAGCTCTACATTAAGGATCATTCTCAAATTCCCAAGCTAATCTACATATATACTGCTAGTAAGGACATTATCTCAAGCAAAATATTAATTGGGTTATTTATCATATCAAGAAATAAATGCAAGAAAATAAGGAAACGAAGATTATTAGTTCATTTATATTATACCCAAGTTATTATTAAGGTCTTTAACTAAACTTGGCTCCCACTACTTTTTTCGCAAATGTACACTCCCACTATAGAAATCAGAAATCCTCGTTGGCAGGATTTCGTAGTGAGTGATTGTGTTTTTTAATAAATCCACTAGTGCTCAACCCATGCAATATAATTACCCTAATAAAGTTAATAAAGTGGCATCCCATGCCAACCTATTCCATATGTGATCTTATCAATTTTGGCCCATAGTTCACCAATCATCAACCCATACAGTTTAATTGGCCCATAAACTAAGTAAAGCCAATTGATAAATACCTAAATGTGTGTATTCTATACATATATCTATTGTACTATTTATGTATTGATTGATGAATTGATGTTGTTTATGTGGTTTAATTGGTCATATTTGTGTTACAGGCCTCGAGGATGCCCAGGTGAGCTCGACAACTCAAATAAGAAAGAAATCAACGCCAAAAATGGTGTTTTATAGCATAGGTACTGTAGCACCACTATAGCAAGCACTATTGCATGAAGGAATTAGGAAACGGTAAAGTCTAGGGTTTTGTTGATGTGTTTTCTAACAGGTGTAAAGACACCCAAGAACCGAAAAAAGAATGTGTAGTTCACTATAGCATTTCACTGTAGCACTTCATGAAATTTTAAACAAAAATAGTGAGACTATTGTGGGTTCCTTCACGCTCGTGAACCAGGCTGTGAAGCTAACCTGAGAGTCGTCTTGAAAAGGGTTTTTCAGGGCTTTTGAGAGATCATTCATCCCTCTCTTTCAAGCTCCCAACTCCATAATTCAAATCCAAGGTTAAAGAAGGTGATTGAAGTCATTTTTGAAGAGGAAATTGATGGGAGAAGCATAATCTACCACGATCCACCCTTGATCCTACTTATAGAACCTTAGAGACAACGAGGGAAGCTATCTCCATTATGGCCCGTGTGGAAGCTTTTCAAGCAATCCGAAGCGTCATTCGGCTTCTATCCTTTAAGGAAGTTTTGCTTATGATTGTTTTAGTTGTTTTCACCATGATGAACTTTGTATTTTCTTATATGGACGGCTAAACCGCAAAGTCACCGGATGTCAATTAACCTTGGGGTGAACTTGTTTATATGATTGCTTAGTTTGCTTTGATTTCATGGGGATTGATTTTGTTGTTCGACTCCTAGGTTGCACTTGGATGCACGGGATGCACCCTTGTATTAGACTCACATAGCTTAAAAGGGATCCATGTACAAATAAACTAAGGGATTCGAGTATTTTGTACCAATCCAACCATTAGAGATGAACCTAGACATGTGTTTAATCCTAATTAGAGAATTCTCTGTCCCCATTGCAATCGTAGTAGGATTTGGTCGAAAGAAATTCCAGACCAATACTCATACATGATTAGGGGAAATCACTGAGGGATTTGGGATTACCTAATTTTAGGGATCTTTTGGTCCAAAATCACCTGTTCTTTGTAACCTTAGCATTCTTCGAGCATTAGTAGCCCCAAGGGAATCCACTTCTGTGACCGTCCTTCCCTCTAGATTTCCCACTTTTTCATCGTGGCCTATTTGCATCCTCTTTTAATAGTTTTTATTACATTTTGCTAGTTTAGGACACTTGCACTCCAATTTATAGGCTAAACAGTAAGTAAAGAGGAATTAAGGGTAGCTCCTTGGCCCCGTGGAATATGACCCCTATGTCCCTCATAGGATATTACTTTATTACCCCGCACACTTGTGGATGTTCACATCACCCATCATGTCATGCCCCGACTTGCGGGCCCATGGAATGTGACAATCGTCGCAATGATCCCGAGGAGGGATGACGGAGGCCCAAAAGTGCATGGGTTGTCGAAGTAATAAAGTACCCCGGTGAGAGGATAGTCGAATCCACAGGGAGTAGTGATTCGAGAGAAGAGGGTTGCAGAACTCTTTTCAAAACTCCAAGGAAAAAATTATCATGAGAGTGCAGGATGCATTAATGCTTGCGAATCATGAACTTTGTAATGCAAAAGGGTTTGTTGGTGATGCAATGTTGGAAGAGCGTGAGAGAGGTGCTACAACAAAGCAAGGCACAATGGCAAAGTGAGGCCTTGTAGTGAAGCAAGGCCCGACGGTGTGATGGTGGACAGAAAGGGAATGAGAATTGTCTAGTAAAGATCATTGCTAGTAATTTGATGCAGATGATATGCTCTGTGTTAAAATATGGACAAATAATGCTATTGTTCTATTTTTATTTGGGTTTGGGGGTAAGTGTAGGAAAAAGCTTTGTTCTATTTTTAACTTACTACAACTTTTGTTCAAAGGTGAAATGCTGTAAAATAAGGTTTGTATGTAACTTCATTCACATGTAAAAGGTAATTTTGCATCAAACCAAACACTAAAAAAAGTTTCACATGTAAAACTACTTACATTATACTTACTTACATCTACTTACTCCTAACCAAATAGCCCCTAAGAGTCTCTACTCTACTGTCTGAGACTATTGTACTACACCCTCTTTGAGTGTCGTAACTCTAAGTTTTCACTGAGTTTTCATCGAAACACCTCAATTAGTCTTCCCAATCATTTTAGAAGACTAATGAAGGTAAGAAGAAACTTTCAGGCTTCATACCTACAAGCGTGGCCAAGCGGCACAACCAGCTAACCACTAGCCTTATGTCTTTAATACGTATATAAAATATTTTGCTATTTGGGTTATAGATTTTCTTTCTATATTTAATGCATGTACAAAATTTATTTTCACAAATTTTTATTTCTACTACACATTTATTTTTGTATATTGTTGTTGATGTTGTTGAACAATTGTGGAAATTTAGATTAGATGCCTACTAAGTTTTGAACCTTATAGAAAAAATATGCAAAGTAGTTGAGCTATTATAAAGGTATATCTTCTATTGCTTTTGATGAATTTGCTCTATATCCTAAGGAAAAATTAGAAATTTTGTCTACTTATTCAGATGCTTATAATAAATTTTAGGGTTTAATGGAGATCAGGATTCATAATCTTAACCATAAGCAATTTGGGCATTCAATGGTATACTCTTAAAACCAATTTCATTAGAGATTTTAAAGCAATCATTAACATTGTTAGGCCACAAATTTTTTAATTGTATGAGATGTCTTTTCTCCAATATAGCAATATATCTTTACAAGTTTTAGTTGAGGAGAATGAATAATCCAACGATAGTAGAAGAGAATCATATTAGCAAAAATATGGTAAGAAGAAAACAAGGGCCAGCAGTGCACAAAGGTCGAAATATATTTGAACACTACCTTTCACTTTAATAAGAATATCAATACATATATAAAATGCAATGTCCTTAAATTGTGACAAGATAATGGAAATTGATACCTCAATATTTTGTTAGTTGAAAAGAATACTTTTGCGTACCCTATGTCTACAATAGCTTGCGAGCTGACACACCCCTTGTGCGTGTGTACCGCAAGTGCACGGGTTGTCGAAGTAATAATAGTACCTTGGTGAGAGGGTAGACGAATCCACAGGGAGTAGGGATTGTAGATACAAGCGATTGCTATCTAACTAATGCGAAATACGGAAAGCGAGAGCAAGATCAGTTGTGTGTGTGCAAAGGTAATCGAAAGCAAGAAGAAAATAAAGAGAAATATGGAAGGTAAGAGAGTGCAAGCAAAAAGTGAGAAAAGGACAATCAATGAGTGAGATAGGGCATCCAGACAAGCTACCCCTAGGATTAATGCTTCTAGTGCAAGACAATACTATTATACTCTCCTATTGATGTTTAATGAATTACGGATATCCTTAAACACATGGTCCCAAACCTAAGGTCAACTGTGACTAATCCCAATCATTATGCCTCAGCATTAGGTTTCACTACGACACTTAACTCTTGTTGACCTATCAACTAAGTCCCAGGGGAGTCCATCTTCCTAAGCCTCACACTATGCGAGATTGCTTTAAGTTCTACAAATTCCTAGTGAAAGACCCTGTTCCTATGTATAGCTCTAACCCTTTGATCAAGGTGAAAGAACCATACTTTCAATTAAGCCCCAGCACTAGGATTCACTACAACCCTTCACTCTGTTGCTCGCACAACTAAGCCCTAGGGGAGTTCATCTCCTAGTACTTTGCTCTATTTCGACCACTAAGAACTCGTGGAACACGTAGGTAGGGAAAATCACACCGGAGGGGAAAGGGGACGTTTTGCTACCTCACGACTCACCCTCTCGACCCTCTCCAATCTCAAGTAGTCTAACCCTATAGGAGTTGTCACGCCTCCAAAAGATAACCTAGATGATTCTCAACCCTAGTGTCACTGCTAAGGGAAAATCAATACAATATGCAATTAAGATTGGAACTCCATTAAATTTATCAATAATAAAGCATAATAACATGTCATAAAAACATAATCATCCTAGGGTTTACAAGTTTGAATACCCACAAGGGGTTTAGCTCCTCATGGAGCTATACAAATCCATCAATGTATAATAATAAACACAAATCGAAAACATAGATGTAAACCCCATTGTATAGTGTGGGCGTGGTCTTGTGCGGCCCCCGGGCTTCGATGTCGATGCCGATGGCACGCTCCAATCCTCCATGAAGTTCTCTCCAAATCCTAGCTGCGACCCTCCAGAAACTAGGCAAAAAGATACAGAAAAAGTACTAAAAGGGCCTTTAAATATTGTTGAGTCGCGGCTTCAAAGCGGCTGAAATCAGGATTTCACACGGTTGTGTGGAATTTCCACACGCCCATGTGAAGTTTCTGTTTTGCAGAATTTCGGTGAACAGCGAACAGTAACTTGCTACAGTGATTTGCTGTAGTGCTTTCACCGAAATGCTCCTGGATTCATCGTTCTTCATCGAGGACGATGAATTAGGCACACAATCAACGGTAGGTCATGTCGATTGCTTCATTCTCCTTATTGGTGAAGTTTTTCCTATGTTACATAAATTAGACTCATTGTGAATATGACTACCTTTGTGCCTCTCCAAAGGAGATTGGTATAGACCAATAAGTCCAGACTCGTACCATGATCATTCTTGGTCCGAGAATTCCCCAACAACGGTGAACATGACCTAACTTCACTCTTTTTCTCCAAATTGGCTCTATAGCCCTACAATGCACAAAAGCACACAAATGCACACAATTTAATGATAATATCTGATAAAAGTAATGCTCATTGTAAGATAACAACACTTCGCATTATTATAAACACGTGCACTTATCAAACTCCCCCACACTTAAGCTTTTGCTTGTCCTCAAGCAAAAATAAACTATTAAAGTATTTGGGAAAAACAATTGAAAGTGCTCAGCCTTAGGTTCACCAAAAATATGCAAAGGAAGCATTCTACAAGTAAGGGGAAATTAAAACATTGCATAAAGATATTATTGCTCTAGCTAAAAACTTGAATCAAAAAGCACAACAACTCAAAAATGTGTAATTGTGTGCGAACACACTCAAGATAACCCAAAAAGTGTTCCTTAAACTCTTGTTAAAATGACTTATTTATATACAAAAAGAAGGAAGGTAATAGCTTCACACAACCTCTAAGGTAGCCCTTTCCTAGGCGCCCGCCAAAAGGTGGCTTTCACACTTTCGAGAAGATAGCTCTTTCTACCAGGGTAGTAGCTTTCACGCATCCCATGAGATAGCTCTTTCTCTCATTAGGTCATAACTTATATGAGAGTAGCTACATACTTCATAGGAGGTAGCTCTTTCAACCCCAAATCCACAAATAAAACTAACAAATATTCACAATCTCACATGTTTTTTTTTTTTTTGTATGTATTTCTCAAACGATGATAAACTAGTCCTTAAAAACATCAAGCTTGAGTTTCCAAAAGATTTCAAGAGTGAGTAGTGCAATATGAGATAGTCATGCAAAAATTCCCTAAAATTCAAGTAAAAACTAGAGCATGATGAGATACAATGTTAAAAATTCTCCTAAACTCTAAGAATACAATCATTGCAACTAAGGTGAACCGCCACTGGCTACATGAGCATAAACAGTTGAACGCACAAGTAAAGGTGTGTGCAATGTGAACTCCCCCCCACACTTAAGATGTACATTGTCCCCAATGTACGCATGCAAGCACAATGAAAAGTATAACAATTAACACAATTAATGTAGGGGTAGGCAATTGAAACATTACTCCCCTGAACTCCAAGTGTTACGTTTGATGGAGCTAGGTTCTTTGAGAGTTGAGTCTTAATGGGTTGTGGAGCAAGCACGGTCCAATGACCGTGCCTATGACTATTCCTCAAATTCCAAGCATCCAAGACTATCTGCACACATACACAAGGGTTCAGTGTAGCTTAAGAAAAATCAAAATAAAACTCGAATATATAAAGATAAAGCAATGAAATACAACTCGAGAAAAATAGAAGAACCAGAAAATAAACTCAGAAAGAGAATCCTTTCTGAGTACTACAAGTCATAAATAAAAGATAAAAGTACAAAATGAAAGAAAGATAAAACAAACTAAGATGCCTCAGTGTCGGTGTCCTGTGCTAGAGCCTCTGGTGCTGCTGTAGGCTCAGCTAGCGCTGGTGGATCGATCGACGATGATGCTGCTAGTGAAGGTGCAGGGGAAGCTCGAGTGCGCACCAGGAATGGTGAAGTCATGGCTCGCTCAAGTAACTACTGGACTCGGTCTAATCGAGCCATGACCTTTGTTTGCTGTATTGCCTGGGTGACCCTGACCTCGGCCACCTCGCTTTGTAGCACCCCTACAGCACTCTCGAGGCACTCAAGCCTGTCCTGGCCTCGAGATGGGGAGAAAATATGCACTAAAGGTGGCTCCGGTACTGTGAGAGGTGCCTGTGTACCTGCCTGTGCTGGAGGTGGCTCCAATACTGGCTGTGACCCCTCTACTGCTCCCCCTCTGCTGACGCTGACTGGGGAACGATCATAGAATAGACTCCCGATCCCGATCTGCGAATCATCCCCATGAGTGTCATCATCTCCGTGCCCAAGGGAGCCGGTACAGTCGTCTTCTCAGACCCGCGCACTCCATCCAAGAGACCCATGCCGATGAGGAGTCTCATAATATAAGGGCCTGAGAAGATGATGCCCACTCTTGCGTAGTGGCCCTGATGACGTAAGTAGTCTGCCAGAATGTGTCCCAAATGCAGCGGCTCGCTCTGTAACATGGAGTGTAAGTACAACAACTCCTGACGGTTCAACACTCCTGTACTGTCCCCCCGAGCGCTCACTGATCTGCTCAATACTGCATGTATATATCGGTAGGCCGTGTGGGATAGGCACGTAGCCTTCGAAACCCTCGGCTCATACTGCCCCTGGCCGCATAATGCTCAGTATGCCCTTGGGGAGTGAGAATGACCAGTTAGTCTGTAGGGAGTCAATCGTACTCCTCGATACCAGTATATGCTACGTCATATAACACTAATCGGATCGAAAACTGTGTAACATTCATGCTGTGGTGCTATTCGAGAGCTCTGAACTGAATGGCATCAACCGAGCCAAAACTGGAGTAGGAGCGATCGAACTCGAAGGATGCGAGGACCTCTAATGTCAGTGCACGGATAGCTAGCTCTATGATCTGCAATAATTGCTCCTAGCTACGCACTGAAATGAGGTCCTCCACCTCGTCTACAATAGCCTCACCCCCTTGTACTGCCCTCAATGTACTCAGGTCGGGATAACACGTCTGCCCAAACCTGAGTGTCGATAAACGCGCAAAACGAGTCTGATGCTCGGGTAAAGCAAACTCAGTCTGCTCTACTAGGGGTGACTGCTCACGGGGATGCTTACCAGCTACCTTCTTCGACCTAGAAGCCATAGCTGCAAGACTGAAAAGAGAAATAATCAAATCCAATTCAAAACTCAATCTGCAGAAATCCACACGCCCGTGTGGATCTTCGGGCGGACACAACCGCACAGCCGTAGAGGCTAAAAATTCATATAAAATCAGTCAAATGCTTTAAAACTTTCTACAATCATTCACAAAGTGTGTGCGAATGCAAATCAAGTGAAAGATTGTGAAATAAACCAATTAAATCAAGATTGATGAAGAAAGAGGGATTGAAGTTCTCACCGATGGTGTGAATGAGGAAAACTTTGAAATTGGTCAGAGAACAACGTCTAAAACCTCTAGAATCAAATGAGATAGTCGGGCAAGCGAGGGAGAAGTTCAGAGATTTGTTTGAGAGTGAATAGATGAAGAGGCGCGGGTGAGATCCAAGTGAAAATCGCTGCTTTTGAAGTTCTGCACATCCACACGACCGTGTGCCTCTACTGTTAGGTTTCAAAGGGGCAAACACATGCCCCTGTGTTCTCTCTTGTTGCTCTCTGAACTCCCCCACACGGGCGTGTGAGAACCCCACGCGGCCATGTGGCTTCACAGGTGAGCCTCACAGGGGCAGTTACACGCCCCTACGTGCTCTCGGGAAAATGCCTAAGGCCTCTGGAAACTTCCACACGCCCGTGTGCCCGACTTGGCCAATAACACAAGGCCGGCCACAACGGCACCCACACGCCCATGTGGCCACTCTAGATTTCCCGAGAAAACTCTAAGTGTTCGACACGGCTGTGTGAAAATCCACACGGCCTTTTGCCTTTCACAAGCTCTTCCACAGGGGCAGCCACACGCCCTGTATTTTCTCGGGATAGAAGGGAAGTTTCCGCAGAATTCCACACGGCCGTGTGCCGTAACACATGGGCACTCACAGGGGCATCCACACGGCCCCTGTGACGCTCAGGAATGAGAGTTTAAGTTCTGCAGGAAGTCACACAGCCGTGTGGAAATTCCACACGGCCGTGTGTTTTCTCTGGGCTACTTAGAAAATTAATAGGCTATGCAGAAAATTTCAGAAACACATTCATAATACTTAGATCCTGTATAGATGATAAAAACACGACCAGAGATGCATGAAAACACACTCAAATGACCCAAAACTTTGTTAATCAACATTTAGACACATGAAACCATCTACGGTCCACAAGAATATCATGGCACATATATGGAAAAATTAGAACACCAACACTAAAACTTTTATTCATGCTAGAACTAAACTAAAAACTAGGAAAACAGTAAAAACTTGGGTTACCTCCCAAGAAGCTCTTGTTTAATGTCACTTAGCTTGAAGTACCTGGCCTTGCCTCACGGGGGTTAAAGAAAGAATATTTCCTTATCCTTGTTACAAACCTCACAGCAAAAGTATGGCTTCAGAAGATGCCTGTTTACTTTGAATGTACCCTTCTCTGGATGAGTGATTCCAATCGCCCCATGAGGTGATACTTGAGTAATCGTGTATAGGCCAAACCATCTAGACTTCACTTTTCCGGGGAAGAGTCGCAACCATGAATTGAATAACAACACTTGGTCACCTACTTTGAACTCCTTGGGCAATTTGATATGCTTGTCATGCCACTTTCGAATATTTTCTTTGTAAATTCTAGCATTCTCATATGCTTTCAACCTCCATTCATCGAGCTCATTAAGATGAAGCAGTCTTTATTCACCGGCTTTTCTCAAATCAAAATTCATCACCTTGATTGGCCAGTACGCCTTGTGTTCAAGTTCCACGGGTAAATGACTTGACTTTCCGTAGACCAAGTTATATGGAGTAGTTTCTATATAGGGGTCTTGTATGTTGTTCGATGAGCCCAGAGTGTATCATCCAAATGCTCAAACCAATCTCGCTTCCCTTGCTCTACCGATTTTGTCAAGATCCTCTTAAGCTCTCTATTTGTGACCTCCACTTGACCACTAGTTTGCAGATGGTAAGGAGTGGGGAGGCGGTGATGTACTCCATATCTCTTCAACATTTTTTCCAAATGGGAGTTGCAGAAATGAGTTACTCGATCACTAATGATAATCCGTGGGGTGCCAAATCGAGTAAACAACCTCTTCAAAAATTTTACGATAGTTCTAGCATCATTAGTCGGCAACACTTCAGCTTCAACACATTTAGAGACATAGTCAACTGCCACTAAGATGTATTGGTTCCCATTGGATTTCGGAAACGGCCCCATGAAGTCAATGCCCCAAACATCAAATACCTCACAGAATTGCATAGGATTCTGTGGCATCTCATCCTGCCGAGATAGATTTCCTGTCCTCTGGCAACTGTCGCATCGAAGAACAAACTGTTGTGCATCCTGAAAAAGAGTCGGCCAATAAAACCCTGCAGCCAAAACCTTTTCTGCAGTTCTACTTGACGCATAATGGCCCACAACCGATCATTAGTGGTAATGGGTGCAGCCAGTGTGTGCGCTGCACATTGGCCGCAAATGCTTCTGGCCATGGTGTGCGGCTAGTGTACGGAGCTGCACACTGGCCGCACAAGCTTTTGCCCGTGATGTTTGGCCACTGTGAGGCCCCGCACAGTGGACGTACAAGCTTCTGCCCGTGAGCAGTAATCACGCGACTCTTGCCGTCCGGAGCCAGTAAAAACCTTCTTTCTTCCTCATTTCTCTCCGGAAAAAATCAAATAAGTATCTTCCTGGCAAAAATGGCCCACGAAGCCCTGAACAAAATAAATGTATCAAATGCACCAAATTTCATCGAAACTAATACCAGTTGCATGAAAGTGTATAAATTTTATAACTAAAACATGATGTATTTAGGCACTTATCAAATACCCCCCACTTGAGTATTTGCTTGTCCCCAAGAAAATAGACATGAAGAGTAATAAGGGCTGATAAGTGACTAAATACACAACCTCAGGCTAAAAGGTAATGCACCATAGTAGGATAAGACTCAAGACACAGAGCAAAGACCACTAAAGGCACTTTATGCATTCACGGCTGTATCATGATTCGTGTGTGCACCCCCCTATTTCGAGCCCTATAACCAAGGCAAGGTAGACAGGACCCCGAGAACCACATCTAGAGCAAGTCATACCACTTTGTTGAGTGTGGCCTTCAAGAGGTAGAGATGTCCCTAGTAGGCTCCTAAAGATCTTTCCTCTTCTGTTCGAACAACCACGGTTATAAACTTTGTTTTGTATGTGCACTCATGCATAAAAAAAATTTTCTTTTTCTTTTTCGGGACAAACATGAACTGCAAATCCACATTACCTGGAGCTTTGCACATTCATATAGACGCGCTCATGCCATGTCTTCCTCGGTTCAACAATCATGTAAAAAGTCTAATCTACCCAGATTATGTTCACAAAATTTAAAGTCATGCACAACACACCCACCCCCTACTTAAAGTAGTACATTGCCCTCAATATACCTAATTCAGCAGTGTATAAAGAATAAACAAGAAACAAAAGAAGGGTGAGAATGTGAACTTCCTCGAAGCATGTGGTGTGATTTATGTGGATGATGAGTTCGGGATGGTCTTGTAAAAGCATAAAAAAAAAAATTGTTGGAGAGAAGAGATCATGTGATGTCTAATTCAACCTGCACGGAGAATAGACGTCGAGTCAAGCATCCATCATTCCCATAAAAGCAAAATACTGAATTGAAAAGCATTAACACAAGTTCACAAAACCAAGTAGTACAACAAACAAGTGATAGGGATAAGCCCAAACCCAGTAGACTACAACAAAAAGCAAACACAATAAAAAGGCACACCAAAGACAGGAAAAGAGAACTAAAGGAAAGTGAGCACTAATCCCAGTCGTCCCAATTGTAGGTGGAAGCAGGTGGTGCTGAGGTGTCTGGAGACGGGGGAGGCTGCAGTAGGGCAATGAGGCTCTGTTGGCCATGTAGAAGTTCTTGTTACCCTTGGATAAGGCTGGTGATATCTTCCCCTTGGAACCGCTGTGTGTCGCGCAAGTCCTGTAGCCTGTGATGTAACTTTATGAGGGTAAGTGAACGATCAGCGCGTGGTCGTGCTTGCCCTCCCCACGGGGCTCCCGGTGTACTGGTTTCTTCCTCAGAATCAGATAAAGATCCTATGTGAGGCGCAAGGGTGTAGGTGGACCCGTGGTGCCGCACAAGGCCTATTGCTCAAGGAGTCTGAATTCCGAGCGCAAGTGTTTCCCCGATTCTTTCCATCGAACGGATGCAGCCTAAAGCACCCAGACCGCGCACTAGGCGTGTAATGTAAGGCCTGGCGAAGATGACTCCAATTGGTGGATGTTGATTATGGCGGGTAATACATTCAGCCACGACATAGGCCGCATTGATGGTGTAATGGTTATCATGGTGTACATGATCAATAAATCCATACGAGATACTACCCCAGTGCTATCAGCCTAGCCAGTTAAGGATCGGCTCATCAATGTGTGAATGTATAGGTGAGCCGGGTTGCGGAGAAGCGAAGCTTTTTTGGAGTCTTGGCCAGCTACCGTTGTGAGAGTGCGCCAGAAATACCTCGATTCAACACGCGCAGGAAAATCGAGGGGGAGTCTAGGGTAGTGCATGCTATTAAGGAAGTTATGGTCATATATTCTCAAATAGTTGGCAAAATCTCAAAAGCTGATGGATTTGGGTTCACTATGAACTTGAAATGTAATGCTACCCGGGTGACGAAGACGGGCAAGTGCATGGTTCACCTCAAATTTACTCAGGAACTCCAATGTTAGTTCATGATACATTGATTCATCAATATCAAAGACCGCGAGCCAACGATCGAACCCCACCAATTGACGTACATCATCAGCCAGCCCCAACTGCTCAAGTAACTCCCAATCAATGATACGGGTAATAAGTGCTCGTGTTATAGTAATACGAAGTATTTATTATCTTACATTGAGCATTACTTTTCTCAGATTTTATTATTAATTTGTGTGCATTTGTGTGATTTTGTGCATTGTAGAGTTGTGGAGCCAATTTGGAGAAGAAAGAAGCAAGAATAGGTTATGTTCACCATTGTTGAGGAGTTCTCGGACCAAGCAAGGAACATGGCACGAGTCTAGACTTGTGGGTGTGTGCCAACCTCCATTGGAGGGGTACAAGGACAGTCACATGCACAAAAGTCTAACTTGTGTGGTATTAGAGAACTTCGCCAATGAAGAAAAATGAAGTAATCGACATGATTTAACATTGATTGTGTGCCCAATTCAACAGCCTCAATGAAGAACGATGAATTCGAGAGCATTTCGGTGGAGCACTGTAGAAGCACTGCAGATAATTATTATAACAAAAACACTTTAGTAAGTTACTATTCACTTTTTTTTCCCGAAAATCAGAAAAACAGAGACTTCACACGCCCGTGTGGAAATTCTGTAGGCCCGTGTGGAAAATCCACAGGGGCGTGTGGAACCCCGATTTCAGCCTATAAATAGCCCGTTTTCTGATCTATTTGGGGACTCTCCCCCCTTCTATCTCTCGCCTATCTTTTGGGAGGCTTTCGGCTAGGGTTTGGAGAGGTTCTTAGAGGTCTTTGGAGGTGATTATATAGCATCAGCATTGACATCCTTGGAAGAAAGCTATTTGGTGAGTCTTGAGATAGAGGAGTGTCCCCTTTCCCTTCCGATTGAGTGTTTCCTATCTCCGTATTCCCTAAGTTTTATGCAACCATATGGGGTGTGAGGTGTGAGATTGATAGATTTCTCCGCCGGGACTTTTGTAAGGGGTTAGGGATCTTTCGCCTAGAAGTAGGGTTAGATCTAATTTTAGGAATCGGTTTCACTCTTAGGTATCCCTAAAACTCATTGCGGTCATATAGGGTGTGAGGTGTTGAGATTGAGTGAATTCTCTGCTGGGACCTTGTAGGGGACTAGTATCGGTGGCCTGGAAGCAGGGATCGATTGTTCTTGGATTACCTCGACTCATAGAACTTGGTTTAGAAGCATTTAGTTAGTTTTGCACTTCATGATAGAACCTAGGGGGATCATTGCCCGAGTATCTCATCCTCATTGATTGAGATCTCCTTTATCTTTTCCTTTTATTTGTTTTCTTTCTTGTGATTTTCTTATTTTACATATTACATTCAATTGCTCCATATTATTGTTTCGACTAGATAACTAAGAATCAGTCATTACTAGTACTTCCGTTCCCTGTGGATTCGACTACCCACTCACCGGGGTAATTATTACTTCGACAACCCGTGCACTTGCGGTACACACACGCAAAAGGGTGTGTCAAGTTTTTGGCGCCGTTGCCGGGGAACGGGATATTAGGAACGCTAGGACTTAGTTACTTTAGTCATTCATCATTTTATTTCTTTTCTATTCCATATTTCGTTCTTTCATCGTTCTCATTATTTCTTTTCTTCATTCTTTCTACAGGTTATGACCCGAGGAAATCCTTCGACATTCGTTGAAGAAGATCCTGAAATTGAGCGTAGATTGCGGAGAAAAGGAAAGGAATCTGCAGTAGCACAGAATTTTCCTGCAGAAATAGAAATCGAAGAATCTGAAAACATGGCAGAACAAGCAGGGCAGCAGAGAACACTTTCAGATTTTGCTCGTCCTACAATTCGTGGTTCGCAATCAAGTATTGTTAGGCCACCAGTCGCAGCCCAGAATTTTGAGTTGAAACCGGGTTTCATTCAAATGCTTCAACAGTCCGCACAGTTCAATGGACTAACAGATGAAGATCCGAATAGTCATATTGAGAGTTTCCTTGAAGTGTGCGACATGCTGAAAATTAATGGGGTTTCGGACGATGCAATTCGTTTGAGGGCTTTTCCATTCTCATTAAAAGGAAAAGCCAAACAGTGGCTCCATTCTTTGCCAAGAGCTTCCATCACAACATGGAATGAGATGGTCGAAGCTTTCCTTGCAAGATACTTTCCACCGGGGAAATCGGCAAAGCTTCGAAACGAGATATCCTCTTATGTTCAGATTGAGTTAGAGTCATTATTTGAGACATGGGAGCGATTTAAGGACCTCTTGCGGAAGTGTCCTCAACACGGGTTCCCCGAATGGATGATTGTTCACACATTTTACAATGGGTTGAACCCGGGCACCAAACAATTACTTGATGCCGCCGCGGGAGGAACATTGGGAAACAAGACTCCGGATGAGGCAAGACAACTAATCGAAGAGATGGCACTCAATAGCTATCAATGGAATGCAAGAGAGAAGAAGAAAGTGGCCGGGATTCATGAAATTGACGCCGTTACGTCATTGGCAGCCCAAGTTAAGGCTATGAGCAAGAAATTGGACACTTTAACTTCTTCAAGAGTTGCCGCGGTGACTAGTTGCGATGGTTGTGGGGGTTCACATATGCCAACTGACTGTCCTATCTCAATTAATTCTTCAGCCCCAATGGAACAAGTTGATTTTGTGGGGAATTCGGGAAGAGGACAAGGTAATCCTTTTAGCAACACCTACAACCAAGTTTGGAGAAACCACCCCAATCTCTCATGGAGTAATCAAGGGCAGCAAAGGCCTGCTGCCCCACCTGGATTTCAGCAACCACCTCCGATTCCGGAGAGAGTTTCAGAATTAGAGAAGGTTTTGTCAAAGTTCATTCAATCAACCGACACAAGATTTCAGAATATTGAGGCAACACTCTGAAATCACACCGCTTCGTTACATAATTTGGAGAATCAAGTAGGACAAATAGCGAAGTCATTAGCGGAAAGACCTCAAGGAAGCTTGCCAAGTAACACCGAGACAAATCCAAGAGAGCATGTAAAGGCAATCACTTTGAGGAGTGGTCGGGAGCTCCAAGAAAAGCTCACTGCTGAGAAGAATTCTGAAATTCCTCACGAGTCAACCCCCACTGGGAAGACAGCTGAAAATCCTCAAGAAAAGCCGATGAATAAGGTGCTTGACAAGGAAAAGGAGGCAGCTATACCAGCCTCATCATTTGCTCCAAGAATTCCTTATCCGGCACGTTTAAAGAAAGATCAAATTGATGAACAAAACAGAAAATTTCTGGATCTATTCAAGCAACTACACATCAATATACCTTTTGTTGAGGCGTTGTCGTAAATGCCTAGGTATGCAAAATTCTTGAAGGATCTTTTGACCAACAAGAGAAAAATGGAAGAGAGTGTGGCTGTGGTCTTAGAAGGAAATTGCTCGGCATTGCTTCAAAAGAATTTGCCGAACAAGATGAAGGATCCGGGAAGTTTCATCATACCATGTGTGATCGGAGGTTTGGGGGAAGAAAAAGCATTGGCCGATTCGGGGGCTAGTATTAACGTCATGCCATACACATTGTTTCAGAAATTGGGGTTGGGAGAGCCAAGGCCAACCCGCATGACATTACAATTAGCTGATCGTTCTATTCGTCATCCTAGAGGTATAATTGAAGATGTTTTAGTAAAGGTTGACAAATATATTTTTCCTGCAGATTTCGTGGTGCTCGATGTGGATGAAGACGTGGAGGTTCCATTAATTTTGGGAAGACCATTTCTACGTACCTCCAAGGCGCTCATCGACATGGATGGAGGCGAGATGACACTTCGAGTTGGAGAAGAAAAGATCACATACCGCCTCGCCGAAGCAATGAAGCATTCTCTAGACTTTGATGATTCATGTTATTTTTTAGATGTTAATGATGAGATTGCTGATGAGTATTTGCAGGAAATAGCACACCCGGACCCATATAAAGAATGGCCGGTTGTTGAGGAAGAGAAAATTCATGTTCAAACACCATGCTTTTTCAAGGACCAATCGGAGGGAGTGATGCTTAAACAGATTTTTCGTCGTGTCAAGAAAGCGAGGCGTCGGCGTAAGAAACATTCATGTGCAGCTGGAGACAAGCACACCGAAGAAAAGAATCATACTTCCTCAATTGGTAACATATTTGAACAATTTTTCTTAAAAATGAAACAATTCTGTCCCTCATGCATGCAGGTTGCGAAAAACGAAATTCTTCATTTACATGAACCACCATGAGGTAAGAACAGGTACGTCAAGCTTAGTGACGTTAAACAAGCGCACCTTGGGAGGCAACCCAAGTTTTTACTTGTTTTCTAGTTAGTTTTTAAATTCTGCAGTAATAAATTCATGAGTGTGCGTTTTGATGAAATTTTTCGTGGTGTTGAGTTTTCATGAACAATTTTTGGTGATTATAAGTGTTTTTCACATATTGGGCATGATTCGGGTTTTAATTCATGATAATTGTTGAAGAATTGGGCGAATTTTGAAGTTTGGAGAGCCGCGTGGACTGTCTGCAGAAATTCTGCAGTTCACGTGGTCGCGTGAAATTCTCACGCGATCGTGTACAGTACCCACGCGGGGGTGTGGGATTTCCACACCCCCATGTGGCTTATATAAGGATTTGAAAAGCCACTATTCATCATCCTTGCCATTGAACCATTCATTTCCTCACACTTCCCCTCTCCAAATTTCTCATCCATAAAGGTTCCAAATCATTTTTCTTCAACTCTTTGGGGATTCAAAAAGGTTTTTCCGGCATTTGCATCAAGTTTCATACATTGATTCGCATCGGTAAGGTTTCTTCCCTTCCTTTCATGCCCTAGCTTCAAATTTTCATTTCCATGGTGTTCTTTATATTCCTAGACTTGATTTTGCATGGTTAATTGGTGAGAAAACACTTAGAGAACTTAGATTTAGTGGTAGAGGGTTAAATGGTGACCAAAGTGATGAGCGAGCGCGCGACTAGCTACAGAGCTAGCACGCGACTCCCCGGCCGCAAGTGCACGGGTCGTCAAGTAATAAACCTCACGAGGAGGGTCGTATTCCCAAGGGCCCGAGATCTACTATTACTTCCTTTTGGGAGTCACTTTCTAGTCGATCGAAATAAGGTTGAAGCAATATTAAAATAATAAAAACAAGTAAAGAAATGCAAATAAGATAAAACTCAATCCGGAATAAAATAGAGATGAAGAATCCAATAATTATGGAAGGCCTCTGGCGAGGATTCCCCCGGGAGAAGACTAAATACGAATGACCAAGATAATTATAAAACTAGGGTTGGCTTGGTTTCGGTCCGCTAGACTCGGATGTCGACTACCCCGGAACCTCCGTAGTGTAGCCCTAATCCAGTACGGGTTTCTCTATCCAGAAAATACCCCTACGATGTCAATGAGAACAAGGAGTCTTGATTAGGGTTAATCTAATGCACGCTCTCGGCTAAATTAACCCTAATCGCGCGGGAGGCTATTAACACCCGGAACCTCCGGTGTATTAATACATGTTACCCTCTTTAACTCATCAAAGGACCTAATACAAGCTAGCATCCCGCCAAACAAGTATCATTCAAAATCAATTCTACGGAATCCATCCATTGTAGAATGAACAACATGATGATGAATTAAAACCAAACAATCAAACTAACACATTCATTTAAAGCAAAATATAGGTCATTCATACAAAGTCTCCTCCCAAAGTTCACCGGGAGCCCGGCGGCCTTGGGAGGTTTAGTTCAACATCACAAAACTAAGGAGCTCATCATACAACAATTCCATCCAATAAAAACAAGAAAAACCCCCTCGAAGATGTCGACTAGGGTTGAAGGCGTAGCTCGTCGGATCCGCGCCGGCGAGCCCTATGAAGCTTCTCAACGTCTTCCCCTTCTTCTCTCCTTCGAATCTAGCCGAAAATCCTTCCAAAATCCCTCAAGAAATGGTGAAATGAAGTCTAGGACAAGTGGAGGCCGGATGAGAACCCAATTCCCCTCAAAAACTCTTCAGAACAAGCATATATAGCCCGAAGGTGTGCGGGCACTGTGCGGGCCGCACAGTGCCCGCACAGCCTTCTGGCTGTGCTGTGCGGCCAGTGTGCGGACCGCACACTGGCCGCACACCTCTCTGTCTCCCTTGTGCGGCCACTGTGCGGGCCACACAGTGGCCGCACACGCCCGAGAAAATGTGTCCGTGTGCGGCGCGTCGGCTTCCAGGGTGCTCCAACTCTTCGTTTCTTCTTCAATCTTCCCCGGAATGACACGAATACGGTCGAAACTTGCGCACTTGGTCCTCGAAACCCTGAAATGAAAATAAAACATCAAGTGCGCAAAAACTCATCGAAAATACACATAAGTTGCATGAATGTACAAGAACATCATAGCTAAAACATGATGTATTTTGGCACTTATCAAATATCCCCCACTTAAGCATTTGCTTGTCCCCAAGCAAACGGACATGGAGAACCAGAGATAATCATAAGTGACAAAATACATAACCTCCGGCCAGAGATGGAAGTATCATAGCCAAAGTGAAACTCAAAATATTAAGCAAAGACCACTTGAGATGATTCACGCATTCATTGGCCGTGTCGTGCTGTGTGTGTGCAAATCCCCTAGTTCGAAGCCCTGTAGTCCAAACAAGGTAGACAGGACCCCGAGGACCACTTCTTGAAGCAATTCACGCCACCTAGTGGAATACGGCCTTGAGGTGGTAGAAATACTTCTAGTAGAGTCGTAAGGATCCTTCCTTTTATTTTCGAACAATAACCGGTCAAAATTTATTTTTCTGTACGCAATATGTTTATCTTTTTCTTTTCCGGGACTAACATGAACTGCAAATCCACATTACCTGGAGCTTTGCACATTCATGTAAACGCGCTCATGTCCTTATAGCTTTTGGCGAGAGGAACACTCTGGTTAGGAGCCAGAACCCCAGGTTACTTCGCTATTAGGACATAGGAGCACTGTCCACGTTTTTATTCACTTTGCCTCCTTTTTTTTTTTTTTTTTTTCGACCGTATTGCAAAAAAAGAACAAGAAGAAGGTCCTTAAAACCCTATTAGAAGGTATTCTAACACGTCAAGGCGCGAAACCACTAGTATGGGTTAGCAACTAAGAGGGTCACGAAAGTGCTGTGGTTCCTCGCCTAGATGTCCAGGGTTCTACCTAAGGGAATAGTGCGAGAATTGCCTAGAATGACATGAAAATCTCAAGTGTGCAGGGTCATAAAAAGCTTAGCATTTATCATTATTTCGAGCTATAATACAATCACAATTAAGTACGCCATCCTAGGTTTACAATCATGCAACAAGTCAAGAATTATCAAAAATTTTCATACAAGTTCACGAAACAAGTAACGAAGATCAGACATGCATAGCCACCCCCCACTTAAAGCAGTACATTGCCCTCAATGTACATTGATCAGCAGTACAGAAAAATTTATGCATGGAAAATAAAGAGGGTGGTGTCATGAACTTCCCCGAGAAATTGGTAATGAGCTTTGCAAGGCACGAGCTCGGGGTGACCATCACCATGGCTACAAGCGAAGTGGAGAGGAAGAAAAATGGACGTCTTGGTCTACCTACAAGCATCCATCAACCACACAAAAACAAAGAAAAGAAACAAGGAATGAAAGCGAAAGTGAGCTCTCGGAGTGAAAGGACTGATGAAGCCGCTCAAGGTCTTCTGTGTCTCCTCCAACGGGCTCGATCAGAAAGTTGACCTACGTCTCGAAAAATAAAGATCAAGCCATGGCAACACGCTAAAATGCGCGAACACGAGTTTAGAAAAATGAGTGAAGTGGAAACAACGCGAAGGTATGCGAATAAATTGAGTTTTGAAAATATTTTTAACGTTGAAACGATGCGAGGGATGTGGTATGATCAAAACAAGCGCGAAAATGTGGAGAAAAGCCGGAAAGAAGAGCATTACAGCAGCAAAACTGGGGCCAGTGTGCGGGTGGTGTGCGGGCCGCACACCAGCCGCACACCCTTCTGCCAGGGGTGTGCGGCCTCTGTGCGGCCGCACAGTAGCCGCACAGAGCCCTGAAAAAAATGCAGAAACGGCTATCTCCAACCCTAAAACACGTCTTCGACATTACAAACGCAACAAAACTCATCTCGGACAAAGGATATATGTATATAAACATAAAACAAACGGGAATTCACCGAGATGGGAAGGAAACAAGGACATACACACTAAAAACATACCAAGAACGGATGAAACGGAGAGCTCACACCCCAAACATAGCATGACCAAAAATACGAAATTTGAAAAGTACGGAATTGTAAAAATTCATGGGGTGCCTCCCACAAGCGCTTGTTTAGCGTCACGAGCCTGACGTTCAAGTTTCTCAACTCATGGTGGTTTAAAAGAAAAAGTTTTACCTGAAGTTCCAATGGATGCAAATGATGATCCAACCGGCAAATTCAAGGAGAGGAGGGAATCGATGTTGTGCATACCTAGGTCGACGAAACATGCTGTGTGTACCTCGTCATGAGAATTCTTGTTTGCTTTGTTGACCTTGGGAGTTATTTTTTTCCATGCTCGCTTCCACGAGCGCTCTCCTTTACTTCTCCCTTGTGACTTATCCGGAAATATATGAGGAGGGTCTTCTTGTGCCTTCTTTTGTGTCTCATCCTCCTCAATAACAACATCTTGTAAGAATTCATCAAGGGGGGTCATCATAAGGACTTCATGCACACAATCTTGAACTAGTAATTCTGTATCATCGAGTGCATAAGAAGTGTCATCAAGCTCCTTGGGGTGTTTCATTGCCTCGGGAATTTTAAAAGTGGCTTCTTCATTCCCGGCCCGCAAGGTCATTTTCCCGTCTTGAATATCCAGCAGGGCACGGGATGTGGCAAGGAAGGGCCGGCCGAGTATGATGGGGACCTCAGTAGCATCATCAACATCAAGAATGACAAAATCAGCCGGAAAAACTAGACCACCAACTTTCACAATCACATCGCTCACAATGCCACGCGGGCATCTAACAGTTCGGTCCGCAAGTTGTATGGTGATCCGCGTCGGCTCTAAGTCTTGAAGGCCCAGTTTTAAGAAAAGCTTGTAGGGCATAACATTTATGCTTGCACCGGAATCGGCAAGGGCTTTCTCTACAAGCGAGTCCCCAAAATGACACTCCACAATTAGACCACCCGGGTCTTTGATTTTTTCGGGCAATTTGCTTTGGAGAATTGCCGAACAACTCTCCCCTAGAGACACCGTAGATGCTTCTTCAAGTTTCTTCCTGTTTGTAAGCAACTCCTTCATAAACTTGGCATATTTTGGCATTTGAGAAAAGGCCTCTACAAGTGGAAGATTGATGTGAAGTTGCTTGATCATCTCCAAAAATTTTTTGAATTGAGTGTCCTCCTTGTCCCGATTGAGTCTTGCCGGATAGGGGACCTTCGGTTGGTGCTCTAGCAATTTTTTCTCTTTGTTTTGAGGTTCAATTGAATTGTCATGGCTGTCATTAGCTTCATCCCCACCTACGGAGGAAGTGCCTCTCACCACGTTCTTTTCCTTGTTATCAATTGGCCTAGGAGTCGGCCGAACCTCAACCTCTCTACCACTCCTCAAAGTGATAGCTTGCACATGTTCTCGTGGGTTAGTCTCAGTGTTGCTAGGGAGACTACCCGGTGTTCTTTCCGCCATGGATGCCGCGATCTGTCCCAAGTGTTTTTCGATGCCCTGGATTGAAGCTTGCATATTCCTCACTGTTGTCTCAAGTGTGTTCAACCTTGCATCGGTGATTTGCGTGTATTTAGCTAGGACATCCTCAGTAGTGAATTTCCTTTCCGTTGGAGGTGCTTGTGATGATTGTGCCTGAAACCCTGGTGGTTGCGTAAATTTTTGTTGGCCTTGATTTCCCCAATTGAAATTTGGGTGATTTCTCCACCCGGGGTTGTATGTTCCACCATAGGGGTTTCCTTGAAATTTTTGCCCCTGATTCACATAGTCAACATGTTCGAGTGGGGTGACATCGGGGACTGAAATGGGGCAACTAGCAACATCATGCCCCCCTCCACAAGTTCCACAATTCATCACTTGCTTGACACTTGTGCTCGAACGCTCGGTTCTTTCGGACATAAGCAAACTCACTTGCTTCGCTAGTGCTTCGAGCTTCGCATCTTGAGCGGTTTTACTGTCAATTTCATGAACCCCTCGAGCTTGAGTCAGTTTTGCCCTTGAACCCCAATGTGATTCATTTCGTGCCATGTTCTCAATTAATTCTTCGGCATCTTCGGGGTATTTGCTACTCAAGGATCCACCGGCTGTGGCATCAATGAGTTGACGATTCTGGTAGCTCAAGCCATTATACAGTATCTGTATTCGCATCCAAGCTTCAAAACCATGATGTGGGCATTTTCTCAAGAGGTCTTTAAATCTCTCATGAGCTTCAAAGAGGGTTTCGGAATCTCTTTGACTGAAGGCCGAGATCTCTTGCCTTAATCTAGCAGCCTTGCTTGGAGGAAAATAGCGGCCCATAAACTTGTTTACCATCTCCTCCCATGTCTTTATGGAACCCGGGGCGAGTGATGTGAGCCACCTGTAAGCGGCGCCCCGCAAACTGAATGGGAAAAGACGGAGTCTAGCTGCATCATCAGATAGGCCATTGACTTTGAAAGTTGAGCACATTTGGAGGAATCGGGATAGGTGCTCATTCGGGTCCTCATCGGCCAAGCCATCGAACTGCACTGAATTCTGTATCATGCCGATTGGTCTAGCCAAATCAAAATTACTTGCACTGGCAGCCGGAGCTTACACACTAAACCCTCCCCCAGTAAACTGTGGCCTCTCATAGTCAGACAAGGTTCTTCTCTCTTCGGCCATAGCTATAGGAACTGATTCAGGTGCAGCAACTGATCCCGAGGAGGAACCCACTTGAGTTTCTCTCAACCGTTGGTGTATGACGCGTTCAATTTCTTCGTTCGGCTCTACAAACCCAGTGGGGTTTGCACGAGTCATGCACAGAACGCCTGAGAAAACAAAAGACAAAAGAGATATTAGTGAATATATAAAAATGACGAAAACAAAAACAATAAAAGATGGATAATTACAAATGAAAGCGAAATGACTAGAGCAATGATCCAAAAGTTTTCCTAGAATTCTCGGTTGTTCCCCGGCAACGGCGCCAAAAACTTGATGAGCGAGCGCGCGACTAGCTACAGAGCTAGCACGCGACTCTCCGGCCGCAAGTGCACGGGTCGTCAAGTAATAAACCTCACGAGGAGGGTCGTATTCCCAAGGGCCCGAGATCTACTATTACTTCCTTTTGGGAGTCACTTTCTAGTCGATCGAAATAAGGTTGAAGCAATATTAAAATAATAAAAACAAGTAAAGAAATGCAAATAAGATAAAACTCAATCCGGAATAAAATAGAGATGAAGAATCCAATAATTATGGAAGGCCTCTGGCGAGGATTCCCCCGGGAGAAGACTAAATACGAATGACCAAGATAATTATAAAACTAGGGTTGGCTTGGTTTCGGTCCGCTAGACTCGGATGTCGACTACCCCGGAACCTCCGTAGTGTAGCCCTAATCCAGTACGGGTTTCTCTATCCAGAAAATACCCCTACGATGTCAATGAGAACAAGGAGTCTTGATTAGGGTTAATCTAATGCACGCTCTCGGCTAAATTAACCCTAATCGCGCGGGAGGCTATTAACACCCGGAACCTCCGGTGTATTAATACATGTTACCCTCTTTAACTCATCAAAGGACCTAATACAAGCTAGCATCCCGCCAAACAAGTATCATTCAAAATCAATTCTACGGAATCCATCCATTGTAGAATGAACAACATGATGATGAATTAAAACCAAACAATCAAACTAACACATTCATTTAAAGCAAAATATAGGTCATTCATACAAAGTCTCCTCCCAAAGTTCACCGGGAGCCCGGCGGCCTTGGGAGGTTTAGTTCAACATCACAAAACTAAGGAGCTCATCATACAACAATTCCATCCAATAAAAACAAGAAAAACCCCCTCGAAGATGTCGACTAGGGTTGAAGGCGTAGCTCGTCGGATCCGCGCCGGCGAGCCCTATGAAGCTTCTCAACGTCTTCCCCTTCTTCTCTCCTTCGAATCTAGCCGAAAATCCTTCCAAAATCCCTCAAGAAATGGTGAAATGAAGTCTAGGACAAGTGGAGGCCGGATGAGAACCCAATTCCCCTCAAAAACTCTTCAGAACAAGCATATATAGCCCGAAGGTGTGCGGGCACTGTGCGGGCCGCACAGTGCCCGCACAGCCTTCTGGCTGTGCTGTGCGGCCAGTGTGCGGGCCGCACACTGGCCGCACACCTCTCTGTCTCCCTTGTGCGGCCACTGTGCGGGCCGCACAGTGGCCGCACACGGCCGAGAAAATGTGTCCGTGTGCGGCGCGTCGGCTTCCAGGGTGCTCCAACTCTTCGTTTCTTCTTCAATCTTCCCCGCAATGACACGAATACGGTCGAAACTTGCGCACTTGGTCCTCGAAACCCTGAAATGAAAATAAAACATCAAGTGCGCAAAAACTCATCGAAAATACACATAAGTTGCATGAATGTACAAGAACATCATAGCTAAAACATGATGTATTTTGGCACTTATCACAAAGGACCAAGGGTGACCGCCCGCGCGTGCGTGTGGCCGAGCCACACGGCCATGTGGGCTGCCCAACAGCCCACGCGGTCGCGTGGATCAGCCCACGCGGTCGCGTGGGCTGGCGCTGGCCACAAGCAACCAGCCACGCGATCGCGTGGCTGGGGTCACGCGATCGCGTGGCCCGCGGCCGAGAGCCCAGCTCTCGGCCTGCGACCACGCGACCGCGTGGCCTGCCGCGGGTGCCAAACAAGCACCCACGCGACCGCGTGGCTAGCCCACGCGGTCGCGTGGGTCTTCTGTCGTGCAAACACGCCCCCACGCGGGCGCGTGGGCTGTCCACGCGCCCACGTGGGCTGGAAACGCATTATTTTTGGCTATTTTACACACTTTTGCACGCAGGTTTCCTCCTGCACTCATTGAAATGATGCCGAATTGATTTATTTTGTGTTTTCTTGCAGGAATGGCACCTAGGACAAAGAAAGTGGCCCATAAACGCCTTCGTCACGACAGGGAGTTGACACCACCACCTGAGGTTGAGTTTGTTGATACTACACATAGGCATAGGTACGAGCGTCTGCAGGGACTTAAGATCGGACAGTCGCGTTACATTTGCTTCGAGACGCTCGATGCTATTGGCCTTTCAGAGGAGGTTCGAGGATTGATCCAGGTTGGGGGCTGGGATCGACTCCTATCTGTTCATGAGCCTGTCCGACGAGATATCACTCTGGAGGTTCTGTCGACATTCTCTTTTGACCGTGAGCGACCAGATGCTAGTTTTGATGCGGAGAATGTTATTCGATTTAGGGCTTTCGGTCAGTTTCACGGGATGTCACTGACGCAGTTTGCGACATCGCTCGGATTATATGATCAGGATTATGTGGACACATTGGAGTATCGGGAGCTTTTGACTGACTTTCCTTCAGACGTTACTCCGGGTCAAGTTTTCCACGATTTATGCAGGGGCGCTCGATATGTTCCAGGTCAGTCGAAGGGCTCTTCTCTCGTACGTCACGCACATAGGTATGTACATGCTGTGCTCAGCAGGTCGATCACTGGACGGGGAGATGGCACAGGTGCACTTAGCCGAGCAGATCTACTCTACCTGTACTCCATGACCCAGAGAGTTCCCATACATCTTGGGTACGTCGTTGCAGACTTCTTTCGACATCAGAGTCAGTATCTGCGCATTGGCGCACTATTTGTGGGACCGTATATCACTCGACTCATGTTTCGGATGCATCTCCTGCGTTCAGTTATAGGCGAGGAGAGAGTCAGTAGTCCGTCACCTTTGGGGCTAGTCACTCTCCGACTGATGGGAGTAGTGCGACGTACAGCATCAGATGGATATGCATTGGTAGAGGTGTCATCCGATGATGACGAGTCTGCTGAGACTCCAGACGCACCACCTCCCGCAGAGCCCACAGCCACTCCAGCAGCACCGATTTCATCAGTGGACCCTAGTACATCCTCAGATCGAGTACATGAGCGACTGGCTCGACTCGAGGCTGCAGTCGCCACCATCCTCGAGAACCAGGCGCGGATCATGCAGCGCCTTGACCAGATTCAGCAGACTCTGGACGCTGAGACTAAGTCGGATTCCCCAGCGACACCAGCAGCACCACCAGATGCTGATGCTTGAAGCGTTTTCACTCATGGGATTTTCTCTTAGTTTTTGTTTTTCTTTATTTTACTTGCATTATCTTATTTTGTGTGGACTTGTATACTCAGAAAGGTTATGCCTTCTGAGAGTTATCTTCATATTTTAGCTTTCGTTGCGAGTTTATGTTTCAGTGTTATATCATTATGAACTCGTATATTTTTATATTTTATTGAGCTTCACTGAACCCCTTAAATCCGTGCAGATGGCCTTGAGAGTGATGATGATGATGTTTTTGTCATACGCACAACCATGTGACTTGGTCGTGTGAGCTTCACAACCCAGTGGACCAACAACACACCTTCAAGTTAGCTTCACAAATCAATCAATAAGGAATTCAGGGGAGTGTTATTTTAATTGCATCTTTACCCACATCATGTTTTTATTGCTTATATTTTTACTGTGCTTACACGTGTACATTGAGGGCAATGTACATCTTAAGTGTGGGGGAGGGTTCACCTTATACATGGCCTTTACTTGTGTTTTCATGATCATGCTCATGTTGCCCATGAAGGTTCACCTTAGGGTTGAGAGTTTAATTCTTAATTTTTGGAGGTTGTAAACATTAGGTTTTATCATGCTCTAGTTTTTATCCAATTTCCTTGAAATTTTTGTCCGATTGCTCTTTAATGCACTTTGCTCACTTATTAAACCTATGGAAACTTACTCTAGTTCATAATTACGGGATTATCTAGTGTTAGTTTGATTTGAGTATGTAAAAAAAAAATAAAAAAAAAAAAAAAATCAGAAAATTCAGAAAAATTCAGAATTTTAGTTTGTTTGTATATAGGGGGTGGAAAGAGCTACCACCTATGTTGTATGAAGCTACTCTCATAAGTCGGATACTTGTTATGCCCTAATGAGAGAAAGAGCTATCTAATAGGATGTGTGAAAGCTACCACCTTCGGTAGAAAGAGCTACCACCTCAAAAGTGTGAAAGCCACTCGGGAGGCATCTCAAGAAAGGGCTACCTTAGAGGATGTGTGAAGCTACTACCTATTCTTTTTGTTTATAAATAAATCCCATTGCTAATAAAAACTTTGAGTAGTGGATATAGTGTTGACATGAGTTGAGTCTACACACACACACGCTTTCGGACTTTAGTACTTTCATTTTTGATTGGATTATTTGCTAGAGTATTGATTGTTTCATCTAGTGTTTGTTTCTCTCCATGATTTTAGAATTTTATTCTCGTACCCTCTTGGTGAACCTAAGGCCAAGCACTTCTCTTTGCTTTTCATGATGTTTATGGTTAATTTTGCTTGAGGACAAGCAAAGGCTTAAGTGTGGGGGAGTTTGATAAGTGCTTGAATATACATGTTTTACCGACTTGTTTTACATACATTGAGCATCATTTTACCATTGATTATGTCTCATAAAGTGTATTTTGGTGTTCTTTTATGCAATTAGGTTGTGGAAGTGTTAAAGGAGGAAAAGGAAGCAAAGATGGGTTATAAAGATGTATTGTTGGGAGCTTTTGTACAACACAAGTGTCAAGGCACAAGAGGGGATCATGCACATGAGGGTGTGTGCCAACTTCCTTAAGAATTCAAGATGATTTTTGTGATGGAAGGGCACAAAGGCAGTCACACCTTCATGTCCGAACTTGTGTGAAGATAGTTAAAGCTCTCAAATGATGATTCGAAGAAGAAGAAATCTTATAACTCACCATATGGACGTGTGCCCGACCATGTGGCCTCAATATGAGAGAGTTTGGATCATGTCTATGAAGAGTACTGTAGCAAAATTACTGTTCACGCGACCGTGTCAAAATCTCACGCGACCGCGTGGAAATTCTGCAGCCCACGCGATCGCGTGGGATCTCACGCGGTCGCGTGAAGACACGCAGTTGGCGCGATTCAGGCTTATAAATAGCCCTTCTCGCCGATTCTTTTACAACTTTTTTCGCACGTTTGAAGGCAAGAGCGGCTAGGGTTTCTAGGACAAGGTCTTTGGCGATATTGGGAGTTGTTCTTCACCAACTTCGATAGATCTTTCGACGAGATAGCATCGGGGAGCCATTGGTGACCTAGCTTCGGAGAAGGTTCCTTCGAGACGTTGAACAATTCATCAAGGCTATCATCACGAATTTGAGGGGGTTTATTTTCATGGATTACATTGCTTTTTACTTCATTATCTTTTGCTTTGTAATAAGTCCCATGGAGGGCTAAACCCTAGTAGATACTTGGGCATGTGAACCTTAGGTTTCGATTCATGTATTGACTTTCTTTATGCTTTCTTTTAATTCCAAGTTTATTTGAGTTTTAATCTTGTTTAATCATTGCTTGCATGCCTTATTAATTCGTATGGTTGCTTGGTATGCTTGATTTGTTTCCTTGGTGAGAGAGAGATCTCCATTAGGGATTAGAACATACAAGATTAAAGAGGGTTGAGAGGGTGAGTCTTGAGATAGAGGAGTGTCCCCTTTCCCTTCCGATTGAGTGTTTCCTATCTCCGTATTCCCTAAGTTTTATGCAACCATATGGGGTGTGAGGTGTGAGATTGATAGATTTCTCCGCCGGGACTTTTGTAAGGGGTTAGGGATCTTTCGCCTAGAAGTAGGGTTAGATCTAATTTTAGGAATCGGTTTCACTCTTAGGTATCCCTAAAACTCATTGCGGTCATATAGGGTGTGAGGTGTTGAGATTGAGTGAATTCTCTGCTGGGACCTTGTAGGGGACTAGTATCGGTGGCCTGGAAGCAGGGATCGATTGTTCTTGGATTACCTCGACTCATAGAACTTGGTTTAGAAGCATTTAGTTAGTTTTGCACTTCATGATAGAACCTAGGGGGATCATTGCCCGAGTATCTCATCCTCATTGATTGAGATCTCCTTTATCTTTTCCTTTTATTTGTTTTCTTTCTTGTGATTTTCTTATTTTACATATTACATTCAATTGCTCCATATTATTGTTTCGACTAGATAACTAAGAATCAGTCATTACTAATACTTCCGTTCCCTGTGGATTCGACTACCCACTCACCGGGGTAATTATTACTTCGACAACCCGTGCACTTGCGGTACACACACGCAAAAGGGTGTGTCAATTATATAGCATCAGCATTGACATCCTTGGAAGAAAGCTATTGGGGGAGCTTTCGTCTGCATCAATTCGGCAAGGTGTGCCCTAGGCTTGATAAAGGATTCGTGAAGAAGATTAGGTGGCTCCACAAGACCATTGATATGATCTACAAGGGGGTTTTCTTTATGGTTTTTATGCATATGTTCTTAAACTCGTTATTGATTTTGTATTGCTTCATGGAGTGCTAAACCCCTTGTGGGTATTCGGACTTGTGAACCCTAGGATGCTTGTGTTTCTTTAACTTTTATTATGCTTTATTAATTTGATGTTATCTTATTGAGTTCCAATCTTGCATGCCTATTGTATGAGATTTTAATTTAGCCATGACACTAGGGTTGAGAATCTATTAGGTTATCCTTTGAGGGTGTGACAACCTCAATAGGATTAGACTACACAAGGTTGGACAGGGTTGAGAGGGTGAGTCTAGAGTTATCGTCCCCTTTCCCCTCCGATGTGAACTTTCCTACCTCCGTATCCCAAGAGTTAATCGCGATCGAAGTAGAGTGAAGTGCTAGGAGATGAACTCCCTTACAAAGGGTTGAGTGAATCCTAGGACTGGGGCTTAACTTAGATTAGGGTTCTTCCACCTGGACCAAAGGGTTAGAACTATAATTAGGGATAGGGTCTTTCACTTGGAATCCCTAGAACCTCAAGCAGTTCCACGTAGTGTGAGGCTTAGGATGAGGGACTCCCTTGGGGCTTAGTTGACAGGTCAACGAGAGTTAAGGGTCATAGTGAAACATAATGCCGAGGCAGAATGTTACTAGTCACAGTTGACCTTAGGTTTGGGACCGTGTGCTTAAGGATTTCCACGACTCATTAGACAGTAATTAGAGGGTATAATACTAGTCTTGCACTAGAAGCATTAGTCCTAGGGGGAACTTTGTCCGGGTACCCCATCTTTATATCGATTACCTCTCCTACCTATATTGCTTTTCTTGTATTATTTTACTTTCTTTTCTATCTATACATATATATTTCTCTCACCATCGATTCCCTTCATAGCTAAATAGCGATAACACTTGTTTCTGAACACTATTCCCTATGGATACGACTATCCATTCACCAGGGTATTTTATTACTTCGACAACCCGTGCACTTGCGGGGTACACACACAAGGGGTGTGTCAACAGGTTTGGCCAAATGGTTTGGTACTGAGTATGTCGTAGCACTCTAGAAAAGTTTCATTGTCAAATTGAATCACGGATGACGTGCTAGCACTTGCCCTCACACGTTTGCCCACCATGTGCATGGTCAAAATGAATCCTACAATTATGTAAACAAGAGTCAAGCTTTGATATAACTTCTCAAGCATGTAGGTAATTAGGGATTAGTAAAAGTCCAGCAATTTGGAAGACAAACCAAAGACAATACTGCCAAGATCTTATAACCAACTCAAACTTCCAAGAACAAGGAAATCTCACAACACTAATGTCCAACACCACACAATACATAACAAAGTAAAAATACATCATCAAGTGCAAGATAAACAAAGATATAGGAGGGATGAGCATACCTTGCAAGTGGTAGGAGAAAATAATCCAAAGAGAATGAGTAGAGCTTCTAGGTAGAGGATGAAGGCTAGGGCACCAAGTGAATCGGTAGTGTTTGTGAGATAGAAGGAGAAAAAAAATCAGGTAGAGGCTTATAAAGATAGAGAAAAGTGGACAAGTGGCAAAATTTTTGCCACTTGTCACTCAAAAGGGACGGGTGGCACACCATAGTGTGCGGTTGGTGTGCAGGGCCACACACCAGCCATACACCGTTCTGGCAATGGTGTGCGGGTGGTGTGCGGGGCCACACACCAGCCGCACAAAGCCTAGATGCTACGAAAAACTCAGCTCAAGTCCTCAAAACAAGCAAATAAATATGTAAATACGATACAAGCATCATCTAGGATTCAAGTGTATGACTTATCGTATGGCCTAAGTGATACTAATTGTCTGGAAAGGAGAGCAAACGAGCTTGCTGATTGGATTCAGGCGTATGACTTATCGTATGGCCGAAGCAAGAAGGTCAAAAAGTGCCCTTCGTCTAAGGAATGAGTTTGAAAGCAGCCACCGTTGGATCGATGATTTCACTGCTCAGGTTGAAAGATTGTTTATAGCAGCACAATAACCGATCTCCGTCTCACCCTCTCCAGTTTAAAATGAGGAGGCATCCGCCTTAGATAAACTACCCACCTCACAGTGTCCCGCCCCCCCGAATGATCAGTGCGGTGGTTAACTGAATCAATCTAAAGTGAAATCCTCACCTTCAGAGTGGGAGAGCTTCGAATTAGACACACAAATAATGCCCAAAAGGAAAGAATGAGAGAAAGAGCTCATAACCCAACAATCAACACACTAACAACCAAACCACGGAAGATGAAAAGATACAAAAATGTAAAAAGAAAAACTTGGGTTGCCTCCCAAGAGTGCTTGTTTAACATCATGAGCTCGACGATCAAGTTTCGCAGAGTTAGTGTGGGTCAAAAGGAAAGATTTTACCTGATGCATCGGAAGGTGTTGAATTCTTACCAAAATAAGGCTTGAGGTGGTGCCCGTTTACCTTGAACTAACCTTTTTTTGGGTGAAAGATTTCAATTACTCCTGGAGATGAGACACTAGTAACAGTGTATGGTCCTGACCATCGTGTTTTAAGCTTCCCTGGAAATAAATGAAGTAGGGCGTTGTATAGCAATACTTGATCTCCTTCCTCGAATTTCTTGCCCTGTTTTACGGTTTTATCATGGTACTGCTTCACTTTATCCTTGTATAGTCTCGAATTTTCATATGCCAGCGCACTCCATTCATCAAGTTCATTCAATTGCATTTTTCTCTTTTCCCCAACCAGGTTGCAATCAAAATTTAAGAACTTGGTTGCCTAGTATGCCTTGTGCTCAAGCTCTACTAGAAGGTGGCATGCCTTTCCATAGACTAAGTGATACGGACTACTCCCAGTAGGTGTTTTGTACGCTGTGCGATAGGCCCATAGTGCGTCTTCCAAATGATCTGCCCAATCCTTATGATGATGAGTGACTTTTTTTTCCAAGATTCTTTTGAGCTCTCTGTTGGAAACTTCAGCCTAGCCACTAGTTTGTGGATGGTAGGCGGTAGACGTGTAATGAGAGATGCCATATCTTTTCAGAATCTTTGTAAATTGAGAGTTACAAAAATGAGCTCCGCTGTCACTGATGATTGTCCGTGGTGCTCCAAATCTCGAGAATAACTTCTTCAAGAATTGCACAACAACTCGAGCGTCACTAGACGGTAATGACTAAGCTTCCACCGAACGGGATGCATAACCCACTACGACCAAAATAAATTTATGCCCCCGAGAGTTTGGGAATGGCCCCATAAAGTCTATCCCCCAAACATCAAAGACTTCACATACTTGAATAGCATTATGGGGCATCTCGTCCTGATGTGAAATGTTCCCTGTTCTTTGGCAACAGCCACAAGCTTGTACATATTTCTGTGTGTCCTTAAAGATAGTAGGCCAGAAAAATCCAGCATCCAGGATTTTTTTGCTGTTCGGTTAGTGCTGTAATGTCCCCCAGTCGGCCCTTCATGGCAATGTTTTATGATGTCCAGCCCTTCCGCCTGTGACACACATTGCCTAACCATCTGATTGGCACAGATATGAAACAAATAAGGTTCTTCCCAAATTTGATGCTTAAGATCAGAGAAAAACTTCTTCTTCTATTGGTAGCTGAACCATTTGAGGAAAATGCCAGCCGCTAAGTAATTAGCGATGTCTGCAAACCAAGGCGGCTCTTCCTCTTGTACCACATGAACTCGGTAGAGTTGCTCCTCAGGGAAGGATTCGTTAATTTCAATGTCCACCGCTAATGATGAGCTAATGTTCTCTAACCGAGATAAATGATCTGCAGCTAAGTTTTCTGCTCCCCGTTTGTCTTTAATTTCCAAGTCGAATTCTTGAAGTAATAACACCCAACAGATTAGGCATGGTATGGCATCTATTTTACTTAGGAGGTACCGAAGGACTAAATGATCTGTGTACACCACCACCTTAGAAAGCACCAAGCTTGGTCTGAATTTGTCGAAAGGGAAAACAACAGCAAGGAGTTCTTTTTCAGTAGTGGTGTAATTCTCCTGAGCTCCTGTGAGAGTTTTGCTTGCATAATATATCTGATGAAAGTGATTGTTTCTCCTTTGCCCCAACATTGCTCCCACAGCATGGTCGCTAGCATCACACATTAACTCGAATGGTAATCCCCAATCTGGAGTGACTAGGATGGGAGCATGAATGAGCTGATTTTTCAGGATGGTGAAAGCAGTTAAGCATTCTAGGGTAAACTTGAATAGCACGTCTTCCTCAAGGAGCTTAGTTAATGGTTTTGTTATCTTCGAGAAATCCCGAATGAATCTCCTGTAGAACCCGGCATGATCTAAGAAACTCCTAATGGCCCTAACAGAAGATGGAGGAGGAAGCTTCCCAATAGCAGCAATCTTTGCTTTATCTACTTCAATACCCCCGCTTGAAATTTTATGTCCCAAAATTATCCCCTCTTTTACCATGAAATGGCACTTTTCGCAACTCAAAACTAAGTTGGTCTCTTCACATCTCTTTAGCACACACTCCAAATTCCTCAAGCATAAATCAAATGAGTTGCCATACACCGAAAAATCATCCATGAAGACTTCCATGGTGATCTTAACCATATCCTCAAAAATCATGAGCATGCATCTTTGAAATGTGGCAGGGGCATTGTATAACCCAAAGGGCATCCTACGATAGGCGAAGGTGGCGTACGGACAGGTGAAGGTTGTTTTCTCTTGATCCTCTAGAGCTATAGGGGTTTTGAAAATACCTAGAGAAACCATCTAGAAAGCAATAGTACTCATAGCCGGGCCAGCCTTTCAAGCATCTGATAAATGAAGGGTAGAGAAAAATGATCTTTACGAGTGGCATCATTAAGCTTCCTGTAATCAATACAAACTCGCCAACCAGTGACTTATCAAGTGGGGATAAAGCTCATTCTTTTCATTGGTCACCACTGTCATACCCCTCTTTTTCGGCACGACCTGTGTTGGGCTAACCCATGCGCTATCAGAGATTGGGTAAATTATACCTGCATCCAATAACCTAATGACTTCAATTTTCACCACTTCTTTCATATTTAGATTTAGCCTTCTTTGTGGTAAGACCAAACGCTTGTGGTTGTCTTCCATTAAGATTTTGTGGGTGCAGAAAGACGGATTTATGCCCCTGATGTAGGAAATTTTCCAAGCTAAGGCTCTCTTATGCTTCCCCAACACTTTCAAAAGCTCACTCTTTTGTCCTACTGACAGATCGGAGAATATTATTGCAGGCAGCCTTGAATTTGTTTCGAGAAATGCATACTCGAGGTACGGGGGTAACTCCTTCAATTCTAACTCTGGTGGTTCTTCAATGGAAGGCTTCAACCTATTCTTGTTATCACGTTGTATTCTTTTGAATTCTTCCATTTCATCTGTGGAGCTATCCTACTCGGATTCTTTTTGGATTTCATAAACAAATTCCTCGAGCTCTGACAAGCTTCCCTACTCAACAGCTTTGTTAGACTTTAAGTCATGGACCCCACTCTGTGCAACATCAGTGTAGCTGGCCTTACTCATGAGTTGGCAAAAGATTTCATTATTATTAAGGTTTCTTCTTTCCTGATCCTCGTTGCCCAAATCAAATATCTCCTCGTTAATCAAAAACTGCGTTGTCTATCAATCTAAATAATGAGAAGTGGGTTCTTCCAGATGTGATTCCATTGATGCAGGGATTTGTAATACGGTATCTGGAAAACAAGAGTGAAAAGGTAAATTAATTAATATGTACAAAACAAAAAACTAAAAAAATAAGCGGTGAATAATTACAAGTGAAAGTGAATTAACTAGATCATTGATCCAAACGTTTTCCTAGTATTCTCGGAGTGTCCCCAACAACGGCGCCAAAAATTTGATGAGCGTCGTGCCACACGCTAAAAAGTGAGCACCCGACTCCCTGCCCACAAGTGCACAGGTTGTCAACTAATAACCTCTCGTGCAAGCACGAGACGGTCGTATTACCAAGGGTTCCGAGATCTACTATTACTTCCTTTTGGGGGTCACTGTCTAGTTGATTAAAACCGGGTTGTTGCAATTATAAAATTAAAGATAAAAAAATTAAATGAGAAAGTAAAAATAAAGTGACACTCAATCCAAGCAGAAATGGAGATGAAAAATCCAAGAATTAAGGTAGGCCTCGGGGGAGGATCCCCCTGGGATAAGACTAAGTACAGATGACGGTAATAATCTTAAAGATAAGGTTGACTTGGTTTTAGCCTGCTAGACTCGGATGTTGACTACCTCGAAACCTTTGTAGTATAGCCCTAATCCATTACGGGCTCCTCTATCCAGAAGATACCCCCACGAAGTCTTTGGGAACAAGAAGTCTTGGTAAGGGTTATTCTAATACACGCGCTTGGCTAAAATAATCCTAACCACTTGGAAGGCAACTAACACCCGGAACCTCAGCTGTATTAATACAATGAATCCTTCTTTAATCATCACAAGACCTAATACAAGGTAGCATCCCGCCAAAAAAGTATCATTCATAATCAAATCTATGGAATCCATCCATTATAGACTGAACATGAAAATGATAGATTAAAACCAACAACACAAGTCACACACAATCAATTATAAATAACAATGTTATCCGTACAAAGTCTCCTGCCAAGGTTCACCGGTAGCCCGGTGGCCTTGGCAGTCTAGTTCGACATAACAAAATGAGAGAGCTCGTAATACATGACAGCCACTATACAAACAATAATGAAACTCCCCTCGAAATGTCGATTAGAAGTTGATGATGAGGATTCGTCGGATTTGCACCGGCGAGCCCCTTAATGCTTTTCTACGTTCTCCCCTTCTTCTCTCCATCAATTCTTACCGAAATTGCCTCCAAATGTGATGGAAATGACTTGATGATGAGTGGAGGTCGGATGAGAGCCAACTGCCAGCAGCTTCCTCTCAAAACCCAGCAGAGATGCTATATATATCCCGAGGCTGTGGTGTGCGGCCAATGTGCGGGGTTGCACACTGGCCGTACAAGCTACTACCCGTGATGTGCGGCCACTGTGCGGCCCTGCACAGTGGCCGCACAAATGCTTAATGTCAGTAGTAATCGCACGACCCTTGGCGTCCGGAGCCTATAAAAACGTCCTTTCTTCTTCATTTCTCTCCGGAACAACTCAAATACGTATCTTCCTCGTGAGAATGGCCCACGAAGCCCTGAAATAAAATAAATGTATCAAATGCACCAAATGTCATCGAAACTTATACAAGTTGCATGAAAGTGTACAAATTTTATAACTAAAACATGATGTATTTAGGCACTTATCAGTTGGGCCAAGAGACATCCAAAGGTAGGTTACCTTGATGGTCATGGTGATAACCCCTAATCCCATACGAGTATTGGGTCGGAATCGCTTCGGCCCAAATCCTCCTATGATTGCATTAAGAGTCGGGATATCTATAATTAGGGCTGATACTCAAACTAGGTCCAACCCTAATGGTTGGAAGGGTACGAAATACCCGATTATCACGGTGTATTCATACATGAATCCCTTCTACGCCAAATGTGTCTAGTACAAGGGCGATGGTCATGCTACCAAGTACAACCTACAAGTTGAAATACAGAGTTCTTATTCAAATAAACACATCAAAGATCACAAGGCTTAAATCATAAACCACACAAATACCATAAATGTAAATCAAAACATCCATACAAGCAAGTTCATCCCTAGGTTCACCGGATGCCCGGTGACGTTGGGAGTCTAGTTCATCATCAACAAAGGAGAAAGTAAAGAAAACAAGAAATACAAGACAAAACTCATGATAACTCCCCTAAGATGAAGACTAGAAGGTGGTGATGAAAACTTGTCAGATCCACATCAGCAAGCTCCTATTATTCTCCTTGAGTGTAACCTTCTGATGAGTGCTTGAGTATAAGTAATACGAAGTATTCTTTTCTTACATTGAGCATTACTTTTCTAAAGTTTTATTATTAATTCGTGTGTATTTGTGTTCTTTTGTGCATGTAGGGTTGTGGAGAAGAGTTCAAGAGAAAGGAGAAAAATTGGGTCATGTCCACGGTTGTTGAGAAGTTTCTTGAACCAAGCAAAGATTAAGGCATGGGTTGTAGATTTGTGGGTGTGTGCAAACCTCCAATGTGCTCAAATTATTCTATAATTTGGAGGGGTACAAAGATAGTCACACTCATAAAGTCTAACTCATGTAACATTGAACAACTTCATCAATGCGGGGAGAAAAGAAACTACATGATCTACCACATGGTTATGTGCCCAACCTAGCGGCCTCGATGAAGAAAATGAAGTCGGGAGCAACTTTGGTGCGAGTACTATAGCAGTTTACTGCAGGTACTATAGCAGTTACTGTTTACTACGCCGAAAATTAGATTGCCAGAAAATCCACACAAGCGTGTGGAAATTCCACAAGGCCGTGTGGATGCCCAAGTTCATCCCTTTAAATACTGCGATTTCAGATTTATTTGAAGACTTTTGACCTATCTTTCGCCCAACTTCTGGGGAGCTTACAGCTAGGGTTTTGAGAGGTTTTTGCGAGGCTTTTAGAGCGGGTCTACGGCATCGACATCGACATCCTTTGGAAGATAGCTATTGAGGGAGCTTTCACCGGCATCCATTCGGTGAGATGTGCCCTAGGCTTGATGAGGGATTCGTTGGAGAAGACGAGGCGGCTTCACAAGACCATCGACAAGGACCACAAGGGGGTTTTATTCACGCTTTCTATGTTTATTGATACAAACACTTTGTTGATTTTGTATAGCTCCATGGAGAGCTAAACCCGTAGTGGGTATTCGGACTTGTAAATCCTAGGATGACCTTATTTCTATGACTTTTATTATGCTTTCTTAATTGATGCTTTCAATTAAGTTCTAATCTTGAATGTTAATTGTATTGATTTTCCCTTAGACGTGACACTAGGTTTGAGAGTCATATAGGTTATCCTTTGAAGGTGTGACAACTTCTATAGGATTAGACTACATAAGATTGGAGAGAGTTGAGAGGGTGAGTCGAGAGATAGCAGAATGTCCCCTTTCCTTTTCGAAGTGATTTATCCTACCTCCACGTTGCAAGAGTTCCTTGCAGTCAAAGTAGAGCGAAGTAGTAAGAGATGAACTCTCCTGGGGCTTAGTTACACAAGCAACAAAGTGAAGGGTTGTAGTGAATCTTAGTGCTGGGGCTTAATTGAGACTATGGTTCTTCCACTTGGACCAAAGGGTTGGAGCTATACTTAGGAACAAGGTTTATCACTTAGAATCCCTAGAACCCCAAGCAGTCCAACATAGCATGAGGCGTTGACAACATTCTCTCCGCCGAGGCATAGTGTAGAGGGCTAGTCATGGTTGACCTTAGGTTTGGGACCGTGTACTTTAGGATGTACACGACTCATTAAACATCAATTATGAAATATAATACTAGTCTTGCACTTGAAACAATAGTCCTAGAGCGAGCATTGTTCGTGTGCCCCATTTTACTATTGATTACCTCTCTTATTCTTATCGCTCTTCCTACATTCTTTTATATTATTTTGCATTCATACACTAATTTCTCTCACCATCGGTTTTCTTCTAAGCTAAATAGTGATAACTCTTCTTTCTAAATACTATTTCTTGTGGATATGACTACCCACTCACTGGGGTATATTATTACTTCGATACCAGTGCACTTGCGGTGCACACACGAAATTCAGAATGCCGTTGTAGCAAAGTAGGCATTTTTAGAGACATTTGCACTTTACTATTTTAGGTTTTCATCATTCATTCCATTTCACACTTTCTTATTCTTCCATTGTTCTTATTTGTTTTCCTTTCTTTGATTTCAGATCTAGGTTATGACCTGAGGCAACCCTTCGACATTGGTTGAAGGAAATGTAGAAATTGGAAGAAGAACTCATAGACGGGGAAAGGAACCTGTGCAAGAACAGTCTAATCAAGCTGAAATAGAATGGTCTTAGACTATGGCAAAACAACATGACCAGCAGAGGACACTCTCAGATTATGCTAGACCCGCAGTTCTTGGCACGCAGTCCAGTATTGTGCGGCCACCAATTACAGCTCAAAACTTCGAGCTTAAGCCGGCATTCATCCAAATGCTACAGCAGTCCGCTCAATTCAATGGTTTGGCCGATGATGATCCCAGCAACCATATTGAGAATTTTTTGGAAGTGTGTGATATGCTCAAGATCAATAGAGTAACGGATGATGCTATCAGATTGAGGGCCTTCCCATTTTCATTAAAGGGGAGAGCGAAATAGTGGTTATACTCATTGCCTAGAGCATCGATCATGACATGGGAGGAGATGGTAGAATCATTCTTGACCCAAAATTTCCTTCCCGGAAAATCTGTGAAGCTTAGGAATGAGATCTCTTCCTTTGTTCAGACGGAATTTGAGTCTCTTTTTGAGACGTGGGATAAGTTCAAGGATCTCCTGTGGAGATGTCCACAGTATGGATTCCCCGAGTGGATGATTGTCCACACTTTCTATAATGGGTTAAATCCGAGCACAAAGCAATTATGTTACGGCAAGAGCTACCTTAGGAAACAAGACTCTCGAAGAAGCCCAACACCTTATTGAAGAGATGGATCTAAATAGCTATCAGTGGAACTCAAGAGATAGGAAAAAGGTAGCCGAATTTCATGAGATAGATGCAGTCACCTCACTGGTGGCCCAAGTTGAGTCATTGATCAAGAAGTTGGATACCCTAACTTCTCCTAGAGTGGCGGCCGTTATGAGTTGCACCGGATGTGGGAGAGGACATGCTCCTAGTGATTTCCCTATTGCTATTGGTGGTACTACTTCAATTGAACAAGTGGATTTCGTGGGTAATGCAATGAGAGGTCAAGGAAATCCGTATAGTGGCACTTACAATCCTGGGTGGAGGAATCACCCAAACTTTTAATGAAGCAATCAAGGGAAACAACAAAAGACGAATATACCACCGGGCTTCTAACAACAACAAACACCGAATTTGGAGAACCGAGTAACGGGTTTGGAGAACAAGATGACTGATTTGAAGAAGGGACTTACAAGGTTTGTCTAATCGTCAGATGCAAGATTTCAATCGGTTGAAGCCATACTTCGCAAGCACACCGCATCGTTACACAACTTGGAGAACCAAGTTGGTCAAATTATGAAGTCTCTATCCAAGAGACCTTAAGGGTGTTTGCCAACCAACATGGAGACAAACCCAAGAGAGCATGTGAAAGTGATTACTTTGAGGAGTGGCTGTGAAGTTGAGAGTAGAATGCCTCTTGAGAAGACAAGAAGTGAAGTACCCAAGGATGTGAAGATAGAGGAAGTACCTAAGGAAAAGGAGATGGCACCCCCACCTTACAAGCCATGAATCCCCTATCCTTTACGCTTGAAGAATGATCAGGACGATGAGCAATATAAGAAGTTCTTGGGGTTGTTCAAATAGTTGCACATCAACATCCCATTCGTGGAGACGTTATCCCAAATGCCTAAGTACGCGAAGTTCTTGATGGACCTCTTGACCAACAAGAAGAAATTGGAGGAGAGTGCATTGGTGATACTAGATACCACTTACTCAGCGGTGTTGCAAAAGAGTATGCCAAGCAAGAGGAAAGACCCAGGAAGCTTCATCATTTATTGTAACATTGGTGATATGGGTGAAGAGAAGTCATTGGCGTACTTAGAAGCTAGCATCAACGTCATACCTTACACATTCTTTCAGAAGCTAGGTGTAGGAGAGCCAAGACCCACTCGGATGACACTTCAACTAGCGGATCGATCAGTTAGACATCCGAGGGGTATTATCGAGGATGTGCTCGTGAAAGTTGACAAGTACATATTTCCTGTGGATTTTGTGGTGTTAGATGTTGATGAGGATGTTGAGATTCCATTTATTCTTGGGAGGTCATTCTTGCGCACTTCCAAGGCACTCATTAATATGGACGGCGGAAAGTTTACTTTGAGGGTTAGAGACGACAAGCTCACCTATTGCCACGCTGAAGCCATGAGACATTCTTTAGACTTTGATAATACTTTATACTATCTTGACACAACTGATGAACTAATCGATGAATATGTGCAGGAAATGATGTGTCCGAACCAGTACGAGGGGTGGCTAGACCAAGGCATGAAGAATGAGGACATATCGGCAATTGGTCTAGTGGAGGAAGTTCAACCTACCCTGAGAGTCATGAAGAGGATGATCCAGAAGCTAAGGAGAGCGAGGAGATGCCACAAGAAGAGCCCCAATGCAAATGGGGATGAGCATTCATAGAGTATGGGTGTTTCACCCTTGTGTGGTAATAAACTCGATCACTCCCCCTCTAAACTACAAAAATTATGTTCTGCATGCTTTCAAGTTGTAGGTAAGAGGGCAACTGTCATGCATGAACCCTTGCGAGGTAAGATCAGATATGTCAAGCTTAGTGACATTAAACAAGCGCTTCTTGGGAGGTGATAAACGTCTAAATGTACGTATTTTATACGTATTCTTGTGCATGCTTTTCGTATTTTGTTAATGAATCGATGCCCTTTGGTGGTCTAAATTGGGTTATCCCATGTTTCAGGTGCGAGAGATGCTTTGGTGACCTCAACGACGCGATTTGAGAAGAAATCCACACAGAAATCATCGTTTTAGGGTCCTGGGCACTGTAGCAATATTGTAGCAGCCTGAAGCACGCACATTTGGAGAAATTTTCTAAGTCTGGAAACGCTCATGGGCAAGTTCATGGCCGTGAGGTCAACCGCAAGGAATTTGGGGGCAGGCAGTACTGTAGAAGCGTTGTTGTAGCAAAAGTTACTGTAGTAGTACTGTGGCAGTTTCGGAACTTTGCAGATTCTTTTGTCCCACATTACAGGCTACCTCACGGGCCATATATGGACCGTGAGCTCACCCATGAAGAGGCACGAATTTACCCTTTTATGGGATTTGGAGGATTTCTTGGAGCAGATCTTGGGTCTTCTTCTTGAAGCCTCTCACCACCACCTTAGATCTGAGGAAGAAGGAGCTTTTGGAGGGCGATCTTGGCTAGGATTTGGCGAGGAGAGCAAGGTTTTGGGAAGAATCTACATCCTAGGGCTCACATTTGGAGGTTGAAGTCAAGGGAAGCTACCCCTTTGAGTGGCGTCTTTGGAACTTCTCCGGCCTTCATCCTTTGAGGGAGTTCTTCTCATGCCTTTGTTGGTTGTTTGCATGTATTCTTTGTTGTATTTGTTGAACATGAGCAACTAAACCCCAAGGTCACCGGATGTAGGTGAACCTTGGGGGTGAACTTGTGATGTTTGGTTGATCTTGTTCTAATTCATGTTTGTGGCTTGTTTGTGATCCATTGTTTGGTGTTTTTACATGCTTGGTATGTATGAAAACTCTATGTATCAAAAGACTTAGGAAATGCTAGGTTGCATGACCATTGCCCTAGTGTTAGACTCACCAAACTTGGAAGGGAAATACGTATAAATACGCCGTGACCATCGGGTATTTGTACCCCTCCACTCCTAGGGTTAAATACTCATTTGTATTTTAACCCTAGTTTGAGAAAACGACTTCACCCTTTGCAATCGTAGGGGTATTTTTGGGCGGTAGACGTACCGTATCCAATACCCGTACCGGATTAGCGGTCAATTGCTGTGATCATCAGGTTGGCCTAATCTAGGGTTTTCTCGGTCCAATTAGCCACTTGCATGTTAGTTCCAGCATTCTACTCACTTTAGTAGCCCCTAAGGGAATCCTCATCCGTGACCACTCTTAGCCCTAATTTATCCCGTATCTTGTCCTGGTATGTTTGCATTGGTTACTTATTTGTTTAGTTTATTTACATTTTATTCTCTCTCTTAAAATTGTGTTGGTTGAACAACATTGTAAGAGGGAAGTAAGGGTAGCTTCTCGGGCCCCAGGGAATACGATCCCTGTGTCACGCACAGGGTATTACTTGACGACCCGTGCACTTGCGATTATAGCTTAGCGCTATCAAATTTTTGGCGCCGTTGCAGGGGAACCACGAGAAATACTTGGAAAACTTTGAGTGTGTTGATTTGACCATTTCCTTGTTTCATTTTCACCATCATTGTATATATTCCATCATTTCTTTGTTTGCATTTTATTTTCTTGTTTATCTTTAGCTTCTGATTCTTGACTCTAATTTTTGCGAGGTACCCATCTTATGACAAGAGCGAGTCAAGCTATCTTGGTTGAGCTTGATGACAAAATTGAAAGGACGTTACATAAGAGGTTAAAAGAAGTAGCTGAGAGTTCAGGGCAGCAGGAAGTTAGAGTGGAATCGAGTGAACCTTCAGTCATGGCCGAGCCTAGGAGGACTTTATTGGATTATGAAAGGCCACAATTCACCGGTGATGAATTTAGTGTGCAAGCGCCTGCTGTGCAGGCTAATAATTTCGAGATCAAGGCGAGGACAATTGGAATGATACAGAATTCAGTTCAGTTTGATGGGCTAGCTGATGAAGACCCACATGCCCACCTCTCTCGCTTCCTTCAAATTTGCTCAACTTTCAAGATTAATTCAGTGTCAGATGATGCTATTAGACTGAGATTGTTTCCTTTCAGTCTAAGGGGAACAGCATACAGATGGCTCACATCCTTAGCTCCTAGTTCCATCACTACATGGAAAGGCATGATGGAGAAATTCTTGGCTAGATATTTTCCACCTAGCAAGGCCGCAAGACTGAGGCAAGAGATCTCCTCTTTTAGGCAGGGGGATTCAGAAACACTTTTTAAGGCACATGAACGATTTAAGGACTTATTGCGTAGGTGTCCTCAACATGGGTTCGCAGCTTGGATGCGAGTGCAGATGCTCTGTAATGGCCTGAATTACGCTACAAGGCAACTCATAGATGCCGCAGCAGGTGGCTCCTTGAGTGATAAGCCTCCTGAAGAAGTTGAAAAGTTGATTGAGAGCATGACAAGCAATGAGTGCTATTGGAGTACTCGGCAGAAGGGACGAAGGGCTGCGGGCCTATTTGAGGTGAATGAGAACACCGCATTGACTGTAAAAGTTGAGGCCTTATCGAAAAATGTCACCGATAACAATGCAGCGGTCAGCACCTTAACACAGAAACTTGATCAGTTCATGTTGGGGTCCAGTTCTACCCCTAAGGCGGTGATGTCCTGTGATACCTGTGGTGCTGGGCATGCAACTTCGCAATGCCCTATATTTGTTGCCCCTGCTGCACCAGTGGAAATAGTGGATTATGTCGGCGGTGGACCTACAGGGCCAGGGAACCAATATGGCAACACTTACAATCAGGGGCGGAGGAACCACCCAAGCATGTCATGGGGCTAAGGGCAAGCACAACAGAGACCCCCGCCACCTCAAGCAAGCCAATATCATGCACCTCCACCGCAAGAAAAGAAGTACACCACCGAGGATGTATTAGCCAAATTCATGATAAATACTGAGGCAAGGTTTCAAACCAGCGAAAAAAGGCTTGATGAATTTGGCACTATACTGAGGAATATGCAAGCTTCCATCCAGTCACTTGAGAACCAGGTTGGGCAGCTTACTAGGAACCAGTCTGACCGACCCTCGGACAGTTTGCCAAGTAATACCGAGAGAAACCCGAGGGAGCACTTAAAGGCTGTCATGGTGAGAAGTGGAAAATAGTTGGAGGCAAGGGCTGAGGGAAGCACAAGTGTCACCAATGATAGGGTAGCCGTCTCGGAAGACCCTGTTTTGAACAAGGATGCTAGTGAAGAGATTAAGGGCAAGCATAGGGAAGTTACCCCTCCGAAAGGAAATGAATACAAGCCCGTTGTGCCTTACCCATCAAGACTGAAACATGACAAGGATGATGCCCAGTTTAAAAAATTTTTGAACATATTCAAGCAACTTCATATCAACATTCCATTGGTTGAGGCCCTATCTCAAATGCCCAAGTACGTGAAATTTATGAAGGACCACATCACAAACAAAAGAAAATTGGAAGAACTTGACTCTGTGACATTGTCCGGGAACTGCTCTGCCTTGATTCAGAAGAAGCTACATTATCCCTTGTGTGCTTGGCGATGGTTTACAAGAGAATGCCTTGGCGGATTCAGGGGCAAGTATAAATGTAATGCCGTACAAGTTGTTTCTGAAGCTAGGATTGGAAGATTTGAGGCCAACACGTATGACCCTGCAGCTTGCCGACCGTTCAGTCCGAAGACCACGAGGTGTAATCGAGGATGTTCTTGTGAGGGTTGACAAACTTATCATTCCGGTGGATTTTGTTATTTTGGATGTGGACGATGATGTGGAGGTCCCCATAATCCTTGGATGCCCCTTCCTTAATACTTCCGGTGCTTTAATTGATGTTAAGGATGGTAAGATTACTCTAAGAGTGGGGGATGAACAAGTGATCATCACCCTCCCCGATGCAATGAGGCACACACTCGACCATGATGATAGTTTATACTTCATGGATAAAACTGATGCAATTACTTCCGATTGTGTGCAGGAAGTTCTAGCTTTGAACCCGCTTGACGAATTTTTGGAGGAGTTAGGGGAGGAAGAGATAGAAGAAGAAGAAGCCCCTCCTTCACCAATGCAACAAGTTGCACAAGTGGTGGTTGTTTCTCCACCAAGTAGCAAGGAGAAGAAAATCTTGAAAAATGTGTGGAGAAAAACAAGGGATAAGCCAAAGAAGGTTGTGAAGGTTGCATCAACATTACCCGAGGAAGTAGACAACATACTCTTTGAAAATCGAGGAAAATTCAAGATCTTTTCATGCCTCTCAATGAACTTTCCGGGTAACATTGCATCGCCAAAGAATGGAGGTAAATTCCCTCCTTTTGTCCCACCATGATTGTCGAGGTAAAACACGTCAAGCTAACGACGTTAACCAAGCCCTTCTTGGGAGGCAACCCAAGTTTAAATTCATTACAATTTCATTTTCTTGAATTGTGAATGCATATCATGTCTTTCTTTTTCGTATTCTTGAAGTGTGTTGGCATGTTAGTTGTCTAAGTCTTCTTCATGTTGTAGTCATCTTTTCATCAATTTTTGTTTCATCATTCATGCATGCTTGTGTGTGGTTGTGATTAGATTTCATGAGAATCATGTTTTGAATGCTTTCATGCTTTGTTCGGCTTTTATTTTGAGTGATTTTAAGACTTAGAGGAGTGTTCTTCATTGCTAAATCGAGTTGAGAGCCAATTTTTGCTCATGAGTATGCCTTTACATTAAGGAAAGAGCCCTTGCGGGCAAGCTCATGGCCGTGAGCTTGCCCTCAAGCCAAACAGAGGCCACTCAGGGCCGAGCTCACGCCCGTGAGCTCGGCCCGTGAGCAAACCCAAGAGGGCTCACGGGTGAGCTCACGCCTGTGAGCTCACCCGTGAGGCCTTTCGTGCCTTGAAGTTTTTAAGGGCCTTTGGGCCCTTCTTCCTATTCATCTTCTTCTCCACTCAAACCCCTCACTTCCCTCTCATTTCTCCTCCATTTTCTTTCATTTTTCTTGCTTTAAAACACTCTCCTCCTCCTCTAAAAACATTTTGAGCTGAAATTTTTAAGAGAAACCACTCTTTTGGCTGGATTCAACCTAAGAAACACTCCATAAACCTTAGGTTCAAGGTGATCATCTCTTCTTGTGAAACTTGGGTTTTCATGGCTTTTTGGGCTGATTTTTGCATGGATTTTTGTCTCCTTAAGTGCTATAATCTTGTAATGATGTTTTGGAATGGTTTTATTTTTGGATCATCAAGTTTTCAAACAAGACTCTTGAAAAAATTTCGGAAATACTGTAGCAATGCAAATTTTTCATCAATCTTTCATTTTTTTTTCAAGATTGTTTTGCTTGTAACTTGTTTAATTGAGTTCCTCTTGACCTTGTAGGATGAGAACAAAGAAATTTTCCTACAAGAGAGCTCGGAATGAACCTCCTCCGTCCCCCGAGCAACCCAAACTTAAGAAGGATTATCACAAGAACCGTTTCGCGCTCCTCTCGCACAAGAATTTTGGAATGATCAAGAAAATAGATTGGGATGTATTGAAAACCTTGGGATTGGATGAAACAATCTTGGAACTCATCACACACGGTGGTTGGGACAAGCAATTCTCCATTGAAGAACCTACATACAAGGAATTGACTCTCGAAGTGTTGAGCACTTTCGAGATTTATCATTTCAATCCCTTCTCTCACCAACCCGGCTACGTGTCATTCCGTGCTTTTGGGAAGAGCCACAGAATAACTCAAGATCAAACGGGAGTTTACATGGGATTCTACACAGAAGCATTCACCCAAAGGCTAGAATTCAAGGAGTTAGGCAAGGATTTTCCTTATCCTATGACTAGTGCCACTTACTGGAGCACCATTGCTACTCGGTCGCGCACCAAGAAGGCCTCCCAGTTGAAGGACCCAGCACATAGATATATTCACGCCCTACTAACACGGAGCATAGGGGGTCGACTGGATTCCACCGGGGTGGTATCACGCACGGACCTACTGATGTTGTACAGTATCATACAGCGGTACCCCCTTCATATGGGTCACTTGGTCACTGAATTTTTTGCTCATCAGGGAAAGTTTGTTTGCCTAGGATCCATTTATGTAGGGCCCTACATCACGCGCATGATCAAGGGTATGGGACTTATTGAGAGAACCCAAGGCATGACAGTTGTGGGTGCAGTTGTACCACTCAGCATGCAAACAATGGTGTGTATTGGTATTGTTGAGCGGCGAGGTAGTACCCACAGGGTGGTGCGACGCCAGACTGACCCCGGCCTATCTCATGACACTGAGTCTGAGTCTCAGTCCGAGTCCGAGCCAGACGATGATGCTGCACCCAGGGAGCGTCGATATTCACTTGAGGAGAGATTTGAGACATTCCGTGACAAGGTCCGCGAATAGTTGCAGATGCTGACTGCCTCGGTGAGCCGCATCGAGACCACCACCGCCGACATTTTAGCGTTCTTGCGCAGCTCTTCATCGTCAGTCGGTACCACCTCTGTGAGCACCACCTCTTCATTTCCTTCTGACCCCTAGACTCACACAGCATGCTTGCCATTTTACTTTGTTGTTTTTTTTCTGTGTTAGCTACATTTCCTGTTTTGTGTTGTACTTTGTACTCCTGAGTAAGCTAGGGCTTCGTCCCTACTAAACTTTATCTGGTTGTTTTGAGATTCTGGTCTACTTGCTCTCTTCTACTATTTTCATTTCTGTAGTTGTGATCCGCGCTTTCCTGTTGTATTTTCAGGACGTTTGTACTGGGTTTCACACTCCACGCCCTCACTGCACTATTTTCCCCAACAAACTAGAGGATCACTTTACATACTTCATCAGCTGTTGGGGAAGTTTCTTTTACTCCATTTACTTGTACTTATCATGTATGTCTCACCCTGTTTTGCTGACTCATGTACATTGGGGGCAATGTACAGCTTTAGGTGTGGGGATGGATTTTTGGAGTACCTTTTATCTATGCATGCTTGGACTACCTATGATAGCTATGATTTTATTGTTAAGGACTTCCTGGCGTGGTAGAATGATAGTTGTGAGCTGTACTTTACCTGTGCTTGCATGTAGCTCTGTTTCACCTTTAGTGCATCCTTATACTTGTTCATGATCACTTCCACTTTGTATACTCCAACCAACCCATCATGATAATTTTGGCATTAGATTGTTAAATTCTATTTTCAATACTCCTTTGAGAGCTTTTGTGTTCCTTTATTGTTTTCTTTAGCCTAAAGTGAACTGTTGTAGTGGGTTTAACCAGGGGATTTGAGAGATAGTCTATAAAAAAAAAAGGAGTCTATGATAGTATTCCTTTGCTAGTATAGCATGAATGCGTCTATGTAGACTATAATCGAGTAGGATGGGTGGCTCTTGTGCCTAGCCAGCATGTGCATCCGTCTGAAAGATTTTTGTGCAGTCTATGTTAGTCGGGGACTCATATATAAAAAAAAGTGTATGTATGTATATACGTGAGAGTAATAAAGTCTCATAATCCCCTGGTGCATGTGAAATAAAGCTAGTATTACTTGGCTATTCACTGAACAGCTCATTTCTTGATTTCTGTCCATTCGTGCATGTGAAGTTCTTTACTATTGAGCTTGAGGTCGTGCATTTAGCCATTTATCTTCTTACCCCTGTTCTTCATGTGTTTGCTTGGGGTCAAGCAAATGCTTAGGTGTGGGGATGTTTGATAAACGTCTAAATGTACGTATTTTATACGTATTCTTGTGCATGCTTTTTCGTATTTTGTTAATGAATCGATGCCCTTTGGTGGTCTAAATTAGGTTATCTTGTGTTTCAGGTGCGAAAGATGCTTTGGTGACCTCAACGACGCGATTTGAGAAGAAATCCACACCGAAATCGTCGTTTTAGGGTCCGTGGCACTGTAAGCAATACTGTAGCAGTTTCACAACTTTTCAGATTCTTTCGTCCCACATTACAGGCTACCTCACGGCCCATATATGGACCGTGAGCTCACCCGTGAAGAGGCACGAATTTACCCTTTTATGGGATTTATGGGATTTGGAGTGTTTTTTGGAGAAGATCTTGGGTCTTCTTCTTGGAGCCTCTCACCACCACCTTAGATCTGAGGAAGAAGGAGCTTTTGGAGGGAGATCTCGGCTAGGATTTGGCGAGGAGAGCAAGGTTTTGGGAAGAATCTACATCCTAGGGCTCAAATTTGGAGGTTGAAGTCAAGGGAAGCTACCCCTTTGAGTGGCGTCTTTGGAACTTCTCCGGCCTTCATCCTTTGAGGGAGTTCTTCTCATGCCTTTGTTGGTTGTTTGCATGTATTCTTTGTTGTATTTGTTTAACATTAGCAACTAAACCCCAAGGTTACCGGATGTAGGTGAACCTTGGGGGTGAACTTGTGATGTTTGGTTGATCTTGTTCTAATTCATGTTTGTGGCTTGTTTGTGATCCATTGTTTGGTGTTTGTACATGCTTGGTATGTATGAAAACTCTATGTATCAAAAGACTTAGGAAATGCTAGGTTGCATGACCATTGCCCTAGTGTTAGACTCACCAAACTTGGAAAGTAAATACGTATAAATGCGCCGTGACCATCGGGTATTTGTACCCCTCCACTCCTAGGGTTAAATACTCATTTGTATTTTAACCATAGTTTTAGAAAACCACTTCACCCTTTGTAGTCGTAGGGGTATTTTTGGGTGGTAGACGTACCGGATTAGGGGTCAATTGCCGTGACCATCGGGTTGGCCTAATCTAGGGTTTTCTCTGTCCAATTAGCCACTTGCATGTTAGTTCAAGCATCCTACTCACTTTAGTAGCCCCTAAGGGAATCCTCATCCGTGACCACTTTTAGCCCTAATTTATCCCGTATCTTGTCCTCGTATGTTTGCATTGGTTACTTATTTGTTTAGTTTATTTACATTTTATTCTCTCTCTTAAAATTGTGTCGGTTGAATAACATTGTAAAAGGGAAGTAAGGATAGCTTCTCGGGCCCCAGGGAATACGACCCCTGTGTCACGCACAGGGTATTACTTGACGACCCGTGCACTTGCGGGTATAGCTTAGCGCTATCAGGAGGCAACCCAAGCTTTTACTATTCTTCTAAGACTTATTTTAGTTTTAGGATGAATAAAAGTCTTAGTTTTGCTGTTTTTGTTTTTATACATGTGTGTTGTGATTATCTCATGGATATTTGGTGTTTTTCATGCGCCTTAATTGTGAGTGATGAAGTTTTAGGTCGTTTGAGCATGTTTTCATGGATCCCTAAGTGTAATTGTATCATGTTTGCAGGCTTTGTACACCACATGAGTGTTCTAAATTTTCCTACAGAATTTGTAACTTCTAATTCATCCAAAGAAGACACACAGCCATGTGGAATTTTCACACGGGTGTTTGTTTCCATTCAGAGCTCATCCAGAGAAGACACAGGGCATGTGAATACCCCTGTGAACGACCTTGTGAAGGGCACACGGCCGTGTGGAATTTCCACAAGGCCATATAGATCTCTGCAGAGCTGAAGTTCTCCATCCAGAGAAGACATAGGGGTGTGTGACTGCCCCTGTGAGTGACTATGTGCAAGGCACACGGTGGTGTGGAATTTCCACATGGCCGTGTGAAACACTTAGAAGAATTTCGTGAGTTCTAAAGAGGCCACAGGGGTATGTGGGTGTCCCTGTGGCCAGCCTTGTGTATTGGCCAGGTTGGGCACATGGCCGTGTAGAATTTCCACACGGTCATGTGGATGTGTTCAGAAGCCTGAGTTCTATCCCGAGAATACACAGGGGCGTGTGACTCCCCCTGTGGAGCTCCCCTGTGAAGGCAGATGGACGTGTGAAATTTTCACACGCCCATGTGGCGGTGTTCAGAGGCAAATAAAGAGAACACAGGGCCTTATGACTGCCCGTGTGAGCCCTCTTCTATAGAGGCACACGGCCGTATGGAATTTCCACATGTCCGTGTGGATGCACAGAACTCAAACGGCCGTGGCCTTTCTTTATAATCTACTCACACCTCTTCGATTTTAAATGATTTTATACTTAAAGAACACCTACAGACATCCTCCCGACCTTCTCTCCATTGATTGTTGAGGTTTTAGAGTTGTTTTCCGGCCGTATTCTGAGTGTTTGATTCTCACTTCGTCGGTAAGCTCCTTCTTTCCCTTTTGCTTTGTTAATCCTATTCTTTTGGTTTATTTGGACAGATTTCACTTGATTTTCATGCTTATCTATATTGTGAATGAATGTGGAAGGTTTTAGAACAAATTAGGATGAATTGTGGGGTGACGATATCGCCGATGAGATTGAGAAGCTGCTTGCCATTGGTAGTTGGCGGCGATTGCTTTTTATTCGAGATCCTTCCATTCGCATGCTCACACTCGAGGTACTTGCATCGTTCAAGTTTGACCGATCATACAGTAGCTTCACAGATATTGACACTATTTAGTTCCGTGCATTCGGTTAGCATCATAGCAAGTTAGTGACTCAATTCTCCGTTAGTCTTGGTTTATATGATGAGGCATACAAGGACACAGAGGTGTATAAGCACTTACCGAATGATTACTCGGGTAGCTTGATCCCTTAACACACCCCTTGCATCTATGTACCGCAAGTACCCCGGTGAGAGGGTAGTCGAATCCACAGGGAGTAGGGATCAAAGATACAAGTAATTACTATCTAACTAATGCGAAATATGGAAAATGAGAGCAAGATTAATTGTGTGTGTGCAAAGATAGTCGAAAACAAGAAGAAAATAAAGAGAAATATGGAAGGTAAAAGAGTGCAAGCAAGAACGATAAGAGAAAGACAATCAATGAGTGAAATAGGATACCCGGACAAGCTACCCCTAGGATTAATGCTTCTAGTGCAAGAAAATGCTATTATACTCTCCTATTGATGTTTAATGAGTCGAGGATATCGTTAAACACACGGTCCCAAACCTAAGGTCAACCTGTCAACTAAGCACTAGGGGAGTCCATCTTCCTAAGCCTCACACTACGTGGGATTGCTTTAAGCTCTAGGGATTCCTAGTGATTAACCCTGTTCCTATGTATAGCTCTAGCCCTTTGGTTCAGGTGAAAGAACCCTAGTCTCAATTAAGCCCCAGCACTAGGATTCACTATAATCCTTCACTGTGTTGCTCACGCAACTAAGCCGTAGGGGAGTTCATCTCCTATCACTTCGCTCTATTTCAACTGCTAAGAAATCGACGAACGCGGAGGTAGAGAAGATCACACCGGAGGGGAAAGGGGATGTTTCGCTATCTCACGACTCACCCTCTCGACCCTCTTCAATAGTAAGTAGTCTAACCCTATAAGAATTGTCACATCTCCAAAGGATAACCTAGATGATTCTCAACCCTAGTGTCACGGCTAAGGGAAAATCGACACAAGATCCAATAAAGATTGAAACTCAATTTTATTCATCCATAAAGAAAAGCATAATAACATGTCATACAAACATAATCATCCTAGGGTTTACAAGTCTGAATACCCACAAGAGGTTTAGCTCCTCATGGAGCTATACAAATCCATCAAACTATGAGAATAAGCACAAATCAAAAGCATAGATGAAAACCCCCTTGTATAGTGTGTGGTCGTGGTCTTGTGTGGCCACCGGGCGTCGATGTCAATGCCGATGGCATGCTTCGATCCTCCACAAGGTCCTCTCCAAACCATAGCCGCAACCCTCCAGAAGTTAGGCGAAAATATTTGCAAAAATATCCAGAAAACGTATGAAGAAGGCCTTTAAATACTGTTGAGTCGCAGCTTCAAATCAGCTGAAATCGGGATTTCACACGGCCGTGTGGAATTTCCACACACCCGTGTGAAGTCTCTGTTTTGCTGAATTTCGGCAAATAGTAAATAGTAACTTGCTATAGTATTTTTGCTGTAGTAACTTGCTATAGTGCTTTGCCGAAACGCTCCTGAATTCATCATTCTTCATCGAGGCAACTGATTTGGGCACACAATCAATAGTAGATGGTGTCGATTGCTTCAATTGGCAAAATTCTCCTATGCTACACGAGTTAGACATATTGTGAATGTGGCTGCCTTTTTGCCCCCTCCACAGGAGGTTGGCACACACCCACAAGTCTAGACTTGTGCCTTGTTCCTTGCTCGGTCCGAAAACTCCCCAACAATGGTGAACACAATCTAACTTTGCTCTTTTCCTCCAAACGAGCTTCACAACCCTACAATGCACAAAAGCACACAAATGAAGACTATTTAATGAAACAATCTGATAAAAGTAATGCTCAATGTAAGATAATAACACTTCACATTATTATAACACAAGCACTTATCAAACTCCGCCACACTTAAGCTTTTGCTTGTCCTCAAGAAAAAATAAAACATTAAAGTACTTGGGAAGAAAAACTGAAAATACTCAGCCTTAGGTTCACCAAAAGTGTGCAAAAGAAGCATTCTACAAGTAAGGGGAAATCACAAGGACAACAACTCGAAAATGTGTAAGTGTGTATGAACTCACTCAAGATAACCCAAAAAGTACTCTCAAACTCTTGTTAAAAGTACTTATTTATATACAAAAAGAAAGGAGGTAGTAGCTTCACACAACCTCTAAGGTAGCCCATTCCTAGGCGGCCGCCAAAGGTGGCTCTCACACTTTCAAAGCGGTAGCTCTTCTATCAGGGTAGTAGCTTTCACGCATCCCATGAGATAGCTCTTTCTCTCATTAGGCCATAACTAGTATCCGACTTATGAGAGTAACTACATACTTCATAGGAGGTAGCTCTTTCCACCCCAAGTGCACAAATAAAACTAACAAATATTCACAATCTCATAATGTTTTTTTCCCAGCAATATAGAACTTAAAAACTCACTAAAGACAATGCTAAACTAGTCCTTAAAACTTCGAGCTTGAGTTTCCAAAAGATTTCAAGAGTGATTAGTGAAATAAGAGATAATCGAGCAAAAATCCCTCAAATTCAAGAAAAACTAGAGCATGATAGGATACAATGTTAAAAATTCTCCTAGAGATGGCTGCGAGTGGTGCATGTGTATCTGCCTGTGCTGGAGGTGGCTCTAACACTGGCTGTGAACCCTCTGCCTGCTTCCCCTGTGCCTCTATCTACTTTGGCTGTAGTACGATCAAAACGTAGACTCCAGGTCCTTCCCTGTGGACCATACCCATCAGCCTCAGGGTCTCTGTGCCTAAGGGAGTGAGTACAACAGTCTTCTTGAACCCGCGCACCCCATGTAAAAGTCCCAATCGAATAATCAATCATACTCCTCCGTCTCCATGAATGGCTCATCATATAAACCTAATTTGACGCAGAACTGAGTCATACTGAGGCTAAAACTCTGACCGAGGGCATGAAACTATATCGTGTCGACATCTGTGAAGCTACTATACCCTTGGTCGAACTCAAAAGATGCCAAGACCTCAAGTGTGAGCGTCCGAATAGCTGGGTCTCGGATCGATAATAACATGTGCCAACTCCCAACTGAGAGAAGCTCGTAGATCTCATTGACCAACTCCACTCCCCCCTGAATCTCTCTTAGTATGCTCAAGTCCGGGAAGCAAGTCTGGCTAAAATGTAGCTTTGATAGTCGCTCAAATGGTGTCTGATGCTCCGTGATAGGAAAATCTACTTGCTCCAGGGGTGGGGACTACTCCCGAAGGCGCTTATCCGCTGATTTCTTAGACCTGGAAGCCATACCTGCAAGATTGAAAAGAAAAAACGATCATTTTCACTTTAAAACCACAATCTGTAGAAATCCACACGGCCGTGTGGGAATTCCACGCGCCAGTGTGGAGCTCTGGGCGGATGCAGCCGCACGGCCATGGAGGCTCAATATCCGTATTTTACACCACAATTCGTTCTAAATTATTTCTTAGCACATTCGCATACAATTTACTCATGCAAACCAAGCAAAATAATAAAAAATAATGAATTGAATCAAGGTTGATGAAGAAAGAGGCCTTGAAGTTCTTACCAACGGTGTGGATGAAGAAAACTTTGAAATCGGCTGAGAAATAACTTCAAAAACACCAAGAATCGAGTAAGAAACTTAGGAGAGCGAGAGAGGAGTTCAGAGAGTGTTTGAGAGTGAAAAGATCAAGAGGCACGAGTGAAATCAAAAGAAAAATCGCGGCTTTTGAAGTTCTGCAAATCCACACTGTCGTGTGCCTCTACAATTAGGGTCCACAGAGGCAGACACACGCCCTTGTGTGTACTCTGGTTGCTGGTGAGAATGCGTTTGAATCGCTCACCCGCAAGTGCACGGGGTCGCCAAGTAATACCCCTCGCGCGAGCACGAGGGGGTCGTATTCCCAAGGGCCCGAGGAGCTATTCTTACTTCCTTATCACAATGTTGTTTAACCTAGCAATCACTCAAAGGAGATAACTAAAAATAATCTACGGATGTATGAAAAGCATACAAATAATAAATACAAATACTGAGGGAAATCAGGGCGAGGGAATGGTCACGGATGAGGATTCCCTCGGGGGCTACTAAAGTGCTAAGGATACCCTAACTAGCATGGACGTGGGTGGTTTGGACCGGGAAACCCTAAATTAGACCAACCCAATGGTCACGGTGTTTGGTCCCTAATCCGGTACAAGTATTGGAATACGGAATTTCTTCCGCCCAAATCCTTGTACGATTGCAATGGGTTTAATGGATTTCCCCAAGCTAGGGTTGAAACACAATCAAGGACAACCCTAACAATTGGAGGGGTACAAATACCCGATGGTCACGGCGTATTCGTACATGTATTCCCTTCCAAGCTTGGTGAGCCTAATACTAGGGCAATGGTCATGCAACCTAGCATTGTCTAGGAATTGACATATAGAGTTCTCATACATATCAAGGCATTCAAGAACCACCAAACAAGAATCTCAAACCAACACACATGCATAAACTAGAAAGAAATCATCCAAAATACACAAGTTCACCCCCAAGGTTCACCTACATCCGGTGACCTTGGGGTTTAGTTGCTCATGATCACAAAGTATGCAAATAAATACATGGAAACAACCAAAAGCATAATAAGAACACTCCCTCAAAGGATCAAGGCCGAATGACGCTTCCAAGGACGCCACCCAAGGAGTGGCTTCCCTTGTCAAACTTCCTCTAAAATCCAAATCGAAGGTGTGGAGTCATCGTCTCATGCTCTCCCCGTCGTCCTCTCCTCAAGAATCGCCTCCAAAAGCCGGCCTCAAGCTCCCAAAGAAGGTGGTGAAGTCAAGCTTGCTCAAGGTCTAGCTCTCTCCCAAAATGACTTCCCAAAACCCTTAAAAACATCATCCAGAGCGTCATGCGGCCCCGTATGCGACCCCGCATGCGGGGAGAGAAAATCCCGAGAAAACCCGAAATCGTGTAAGTTGCTACAGTGCCGTTACAGTAAACCTGCTACAGTAACGTATACGGCCTCTGCAGTGCCCGCATGCCAGACCGCATGAACCTCCAGACTTAGCCATTTCGCCAAAGGGTTCGTGCTACAGTGGTTGCTACAGTATCCCCCGCTCAGAAACAGTGTTCTCGTCGCCGATTTCTTCTCAAATTCTATCAACGAGCTCGAAGGGGTCACATTAGTACCTGTAACACGAAAGAAACCAATTCAGACCAAAAACGGGTGTCAATTCATAGAAAAAATACGTAATACATACACCCGAATACATGGAAAATACGTATGTTTAGGCGTTTATCAGTTGCCACCCAAGAAGCGCTTGTTTAATGTCACTTAGCTTGACGTACCTGGCCTTACCTCACGGGGGTTAATGAATAAATATTGCCCTCTTCCCTACAACCTGAAATCATGCAGAACAAAATTTTTGTAGATTAGAGGGGGAGTTGTCGAGTTTGTTACCACACATGGGTGAAACACCCTTACTCCTTGAGTGTGCATCCCCATTTGTGTTGGGGCTCATCTTGTGGCATCTTCTTGACCTCCTCATCTTTCGGATCATCCTCTTCATGACTCCAGGGGCCGGCTTCTCTTCCTTGACGAGACCAAGTGCTAGCACATCTTCAATCTCCGCGTCTTGGTCTGGCCACCCTTCATACGGGTCCGGATTCATCATTTCCTGCACATATTCATCAATAATTTCATCAGTAACATCAAGATAATAAAGAGCATCATCAAAGTCTATAGAATGTCTCATGCCTTCGGCGAGGCGATAGGTTAGCTTGTCGTCTCCAACACGCAAAGTGAGCTCTCCACCATCCAAGAATCAGTGGTACAACGACATCCTCATCCACATCAAGCACTATGAAGTCCACAGGAAAGATGTATTTATCTACTTTGACGAGTATATCTTCAATTATGCCCCTCGGATGCCTAACTGATCGATCAGCGAGCTGAAGTGTCATCCGAGTAGGCCTAGGCTCTCCCAAGCCTAGCTTCTTGAAGAACGAGTAAGGCATGACGTTAATACTTGCGCCGAAATCTGCCAATATGATTTTTCTCACCCATATCACCAATGTTGCACCGAATGATAAAGCTTCCGGGGTCTTTCCTCTTGCTCGGCATATTCTTCTGCAACACCGCCGAGCAAGTGGCATCTAGAATTACATATGCACTCTCCTCCAATTTCCTCTTGTTGGTCAAGAGGTCCTTCAAGAACTTCGCATATTTAGGCATTTGGGATAACGCCTCCACGAAATTAATGTTGATGTGCAACTGCTTAAACAACCCCAAAAATTTCTTATACTACTCGTCTTGTTGATCATTCTTCAAGCAGGAAGGATAAGGAATTCTTGGCTTATAAGGTGGGGGGCCACCTCCTTCTCTTTTAATGCTTCCTCCACATCCACCACTTGGGGTGCTTCATCATTCTTCTTCTCAAGAGAGAGACTATGCTCAACCTCTCGGCCACTTCTCAAGGAAATTGCTTTCAATTGCTCCCTCGGATTTGTCTCCGTGTTACTTGACAAGCTTCCTTGTGGCCTCTCATATAGAGACTTTGCGATTTGGCCAACTTGGTTCTCCAAGTTGTGCAACGATGCAGTATGGTTGTGAAGTGTAGACTCTACCGACTGAAATCTCACGTCCGATGATTAAACAAATTGTGTGAGGGCTTTCTCTAAGTCCGTCATCTTGGTTTCTAGCCCTGTCACCCGATTTTCCATGTTCGATCCTTGTTGTTGAAACCCCGGTGGTGCATTAGTCTTTTGCTGCCCTTGGTTGCTCCATGGCAAGTTAGGGTGATTCCTCCACCCCGGATTATAGGTGCTACTGTAAGGATTCCCTTGACCTCTGAATGCATTCCCTACAGAATCAGCATGCTCAACAGAAGAAGAAGTACTACCACCGATGGCTATCGGACAATCACTAGAAGCATGTCCTCCCCCACACCCGTTACAATTTGTGATTGTCGCCACCCTTGGTGAAGTTAGAGTGTCTAACTTCTTACTCAAAGATTCCACTTGTGCCACCAATGATGTAACCGCATCAATCTCATGAAGACCGGCAACTTTCTTCCTATCCCTTGAGTTCCATTGATAGTTATTCAAAGCCATCTCTTTTATAAGTTGTCGGGCTTCACCGGGAGTCTTACTTCCTAAGGTACCCCCTGCTGCCGCATCTAGCAACTGTTTGGTGCTTGGATTCAACCTGTTGTAGAAGGTATGAATGATCATCCAATCGGAAAATCCGTGTTGTGGAACTTCCGTAGGAGCTCCTTGAACCTATCCCACGTCTCAAATAAAGACTCCAATTCCATTTGCATGAAGGAAGATATCTCATTCCTAAGCTTTGCTGATTTTCCGGGAGGGAAATATCCGGTCAAGAACGCTTCAACCATCTCCTCCCATGTATTTATAGATGCCTAGGCAATGAGTGCAACCATTGCTTTGCTCTTCCCTTCAAGGAAAATGGGAAAGCACTAAGTCTGATGGCATCATCCATTACTCCATTAATTTTTAACATGTCGCACATCTCCAAGAAGTTCTTGATATGGCTATTGGAATCTTCATTGGCCAACCCATTAAACTGTGCAGTCTGCTGCAACATTCAGATGAAACCTAGCTTTAGCTCAAAATTCTGAGCTGTAATAGGGGGTCTCACAATACTTGATTGGGTCCCCAACAGTGCGGGTCCAGCAAAATCGGACAAGGTCCTCTACTGTTCATTCTGCTCTGCCATTGTTTCTGATCCTTCTGTTTCTATATCGGCCTAATTTGAAGATTCTTGTACAAGTTCTTTCCCTTTTAGATGTGTTCTTCTGCCAATGTCTGGGTCTCCTTCAACAAGAATCGAAAGGTTCCCGCAGGTCATAACCTGAAGCCGAAAACAAAGAAAAGAAAACAAATAAGAATGATGATAGAAAAAGAAAGTGTGAAATAGAAAGTGAAGTGAATAGCTAAAATAGCAAAAAGTAAATATCTAAAATACCCCTACTCCCTGGCAACGGCACCAAAAACTTGACACACCCCTTGAGTGTGTGTACCGCAAGTGCACAGGCTGTCGAAGTAATAATAGTACCCCGGTGAGAGGATAGTCGAATCCACAGGGAGTAGGGACTTAAACACAAGATTTCACAATTTAGCTATTGACACGACCCCTTGCGTGTATCCCGCAAGTGCACGGACTTGTCGAAGTAATAAAATTACCCTGGTGAGTGGGTAGTCGAATCCACAGGGAATAGGGATTTAGAATACAAGAATTTGCTATTTAGTTATGCGGTGTACGAAAAGTGATAATCGGTTTGATGAGAGAATTATGGAATCAATTAAAATAAAAGACAAGAAAGTAAATAGAGGGATGAAAGACAAGAAAGTGCAAGTAAAAGTAGAAGGAGAAAAACTAGCAATGAATGAAATAGGGTATCCGGACAAATTACCTCTAGGACTTATGCTTCTAGTGCAAGACTATGCTATTATACTTTCCTATTGATGTTAATTGAGTCGAGGATATCCTTAAATACACGGTCCCAAACCTAAGTTCAACCGTGACTAACCCCAACACTATATCCCGGCATTAGGATTCACATCAACCCTTCACTCTGTCGCTCACGCAACTAAGCCCTAGGGGAGTATTTCTACCTAAGCCTAACACTACGTTGGATTGCTTTATGCTTTAGGGATTCCTAGTGATAAAACATGTTCCTATGTATAGTTCTACCCCTTTGGTCCAGGTGGAAGAACCCTAGTCGAAATTAAGCCCCAGTGCATAGGATTCACGTCAACCCTTCACTCTGTTGCTTACACAACTAAGCCCCAGGGGAGTTTATCTACCTAGCACTTCAGTCTATCTCGACCGCTAATAAATCAAGGAAATGGAGGTGGGGAGAAATCACACCGAAAGGGAAAGGGGATACATCGCTACCTCACAACTCTTCCTCTCAACCTTCTTCAATCTTAAGTAGTCTAACCCTATAGGAGTTATCACTCCTCCAAAGGATAACCTAGATTGTTTTCAATCTTTAGTGTCACGGATAAGAGAAAACAATAGCAAAAGAAAATTAAAATTGAAACTCGAATTTATTCATCAATAATGGAAAAGCATAATAACAATGTCATAGAAACATAATAATCCTAGGGTTTACAAGTCCGAATACCCATGAGGGGATTAGCTCCTCATGGAGCTATACATGTTCATCAAAATATGAAAAAAAGAATAAAACGAAAGCATTGATGAAAACCCCCTTGCGTATGGTGTGGTCGTGGTCTTGTGCGACCGTCGTACGTCGATGTCGATGCCGATGACGCGCTCCAATCCTTCACAAAGTCCTCTCCAAAACCCTAGCCGCACTCTCCAGAAGTTGGGGAGAAAGATAGGTCAAAAGATATGTCAAAAGTCTCCAAATCGGGCTTTTATAATGCTGAGTGTGGCTTTAAATTTTGGACTTATCGGGACTTCACACGGCAGTGTGGAATTAACACATGGCCGTGTGAAGTTTCTGTCTGCTGAAAAATTAATTCACACGGCCATGTGTTAATTCCACACGCCCGTGTGAATTCTCTGGAATTCTGAAATTCTGTCGAAAGTGAACAGTAGCTTGCTACAGTGCTGCTAGAGTAACTCGCCGAAACACTCCTGAATCCGTCGTTCTTCATTGAGGCCATTGAATTGGGCACACAATCAATAGTAGATAGTGTCGATTGCTTCAAGTCTCCTTCTTGGTGAAGTTCTCCTAAGCAACACGAGTTAGATTTATTGTGAATGTGACTGCCTTTGTGCCCCTCCAAAGGAGGTTGGCACACACTCAGAAGTCTAAGCTCGTGCCTTGTTCCTTGCTTGGTCCGAAAACCTCCCAACAACGGCGAACATGATCTAACTTCGTTCTTTTTCTCCAAATTGGCTCCACAAACCTACAATGCATAAGAATACACAAATGCACACAATTTAGTGATAAAATCTGATAAAAGATATGTTCATTGTAAGATAATAACGCTTTATGTTACTATACTACGAGCACTTATCAGCTATGCGGTATACGAAAAGAGCGAATAGAATCGATGAGCGAATATGAAAACAATTAAAAAGAGACGAGAATTTAAATAGAGAGATGGAAGGTAAGAAAGTGCAAGTAGAAGTAAATAGAGAAGGATTAGTAATGGATGAATAAAGTATCCGGACAAACTACCTCTAGGACTTATGCTTTTAGTGCAAGACTATGCTATTATACTTTCCTATTGATGTTAATTGAGTCGAGGATATCCTTAATTTCATGGTCCCAAACCTAAGGTCAATCGTGACTAATCCCAACACTTAGCGGTTGAAGGAGACTCGGACATTGGTAGAAGAACAAAATGAACAACATAGGGCGTTGTCCGATTTTGCTAGACCCGCGGTGATGGGGACCCAATCAAGCATTGTGAGGCCCCCAATTACCGCGAATAACTTTGAGTTGAAGCCGTCGTTCATTCAAATGTTGCAACAATCTGCACATTTTAACAGGTTGGCCGATGAAGATCCGAACAACCATATAGAGAACTTCCTTGAAGTGTGCGACATGTTGAAGATCAATGGAATAACGGATGACACAATTCATTTAAGAGCCTTCACATTTTCATTAAAGGGAAAAGCAAGGCATTGGCTACATTCATTACCGAGAGCGTCCATCACTACATGGGAGGAGATGGTTGAGACATTCTTGGCTAGGTATTTCCCTCAGGGAAAATCAGCAAGGCTCCGGAATGAGATTTCATCCTTCATGCAAATGGAATTGGAGTCTCTATTCGAGACATGGGATAGGTTCAAGGAACTACTTTGGAAGTGCCCGCAACATGGATTGCCCGAATGGATGATCATTCATACCTTCTACAACGGGTTGAATCCGAGTACCAAGAAACTGTCAGACGCAGCGGCAGGAGGAACTCTAGGATGCAAGACTCTCGGTGAAGCCCGGCCCCTTATTGAAGAGATGGCTATGAATAGCTATCAATGGAACACAAGGGAGTGAAAAAAGGTGGCCGGAATTCATGAGGTTGATGCAGTTACATCATTGGAGGAACAGGTGGAATCACTGAGTAAGAAGTTGGATGTTCTAACTTCACCAACAGTTGCGGCCATTACTACTTGTAACGGTTGTGGGGGAGGACACGCTTCAAGTGATTGTCCGATTGCTATTGGAGGCACTAGTACAGTGGAACAGGCTGATTTTGTGGGCAACGCTTATAGAGGATAAGGCCAAGCCAACCCATACAGTGGTACTTACAACCCGGGTGGAAGAACCACCCAAATTTCTCATGGAGCAACCAAAGACAGTCACAACAAAAGAAAAACACACCACCAGGATTTCAAGGTCAACAAGCACCAAACTTAGAAGGTCGAGTGACCGGGCTAGAGAGGAAGATGACCGATCTTGAGAGAGCCCTCACGAGGTTTATTGCTTCGTCGGATGCTAGATTCAAATCGGTGGAAGCTACACTTCGCAATCACACTGCCTCCCTACATAACTTGTAGAATCAAGTGGGGTAAATTGCGAAGACATTTGTGGAAAGACCTCAAGGTAGTTTGCCTAGTAATACAGAGACCAATCCGAGAGAGTAATTAAAGGTAGTTACCTTGAGGAGTGGAAAAAAGGTCGAGATAAATCTTCCTCTAGAGAAAACACAAGAGACACTCGAGGTCGTGGAGATAGAGGAAGAAAAGACAAAGGAAAAAGAGGTGGCATCCCCACCCTACAAGCCGAGGATTCCCTATCCTTCACGATTGAAGAATGACCAAGAGAACGAACAATACAAGAAATTTCTGGGAATTTTCAAGCAGTTGCACATCAACATACCATTCGCGGAAGCATTGGCCCAAATGCCCAAGTATGCAAAATTCTTGAAGGACCTCTTGACCAACAAGAGGAAATTGGAGGAGAGTGTATCTGTGATCCTGGATGCCAATTGCTCGGTCGTATTGCAAACAAATATGCCAAACAAGAGAAAAGATCCTGGGAGTTTCATAATACCATGCAACATTGGCAACTTAGGTGAAGAGATGGCATTGGCCGACTTGGGGGCAAGCATCAATGTCATGCCCTGCACTTTCTTCCAAAAGCTAGGCTTGGGCGAGACTAGACCCACTCGGATGACACTTCAACTTGCGGATCGATCGGTGAGGCATCCGAGAGGAATTGTGGAAGACGTGTTGGTGAAAGTTGATAAATACATATTTCCTGTTGACTTTCTGGTGTTAGATGTCGATGAGGATGTCGAGGTTCCATTGATCCTTGGAAGGCCATTCTTGTGTGCTTCCAAGGCTTTGATTGACATGGACGGCGGGGAGTGAGTGGGAGAAGACAAGCTTACATACCGCCTCGTCGAAGCCATGAGACACTCTCTAGACTTTGAAGATACTTTATATTTTCTTGACACCACCGATGAACTAATTGATGATTATGTGTAGGAAATGCTAAACCCGGATCCATATGAAGGGTTGCCGGACCAAGACGTGGAGATTGAAGAAAAAGAAGTACTTTCGCTTAGTCTAGTTAAGATAGACATCAAGATGGAGACGGAGCGTATGAAGAAGATGCTTCAGAGGATGAACAGGTCGAAAAGATGCCACAAGAAGAACCCCAACAAAAAGGGGGATAAGCATTCAAGGAGTAAGGGTGTTTCACCCTTTTGTGGCAACAAATTCGACAACTCTCCCTCTACTCTACAAAGGTTATATAATGCATGCTTTCAGGTTGTAGGGAAGAGGGCAACCTCCATTCATGAACCTCCATAAGGTAAGGCAGGTACGTCAAGCTAAGTGACGTTAAACAAGCGCTTCTAGGGAGGCAACCCAAGGTTTTACAGCTTTTCTAGGATCTAGTTTAGTTTTAGCATGAATAAAAGTCTTAGTTTTGGTGTCCTAAATTTTAATGCATGTGTTGTGATATTTTTGTGGATTATTGATGTTTTCGTGTGCCTAAACGATAATTGATGAAGTTTGAGTCGGTTGAGCATGTTTTCCATGTTATCTGGTCGTGTTTTGAGGGTTTTCCCAGGCTCCAAGCACCGTACTTATGTTTCTGAGTTTTTCTTTGAGTCTGTGAATTTTTTTAAGTAAACCATAGAAAACACACGGCCGTGTGGAATTAACACACGGTCATGTGTTACCATTTAGAGCTCAACCAGAGAGGGCACTGGGCCGTGCGGTTGCCCCTGTGAGAGAACTTGTGAAAGTCACACGGCCGTGTGGACTATTCACACGACCGTGTGGAACACTTAGAGTTTCTCGGGTTAATCTAGAGAAGCCACAAGGGCGTGTGGATGCCCCTGTGGCTGTCCTTGTGCTTGGCCAAGTTGGACACACAGCCGTGTGGAAATTCCACACGTCCGTGTGATAATTTTCCAGAGACCTTCTATTTTTCCCGTGAATCCACAGGGGCGTGTACCAGCCCCTGTGGAACTCTCCTGTGAAGGCACACGGCGGTGTGGGGTAGTCCAGAGAGTAACCAGAGTGCACACAGGGGCGTGTGGGGGGCCCTGTGACCCCTAATTTCAGAAGCACACGGGCGTGTAGAATTTCCACACGGCCGTGTCGATTCCCAGAACTTCAAAAGCCGCGCGTTTTTGATAAGTGCTTCTGTTATAGTACCGCGAAGCGTTGTTATCTTATATTGAGCATATCTTTTACTAGGTTTTATCACTAAATGGTGTGCATTTGTATACTCATGCGCATTGTAGGTTTTTGGAGCTAATTTGGAGAAGAAGAATGAAGTTAGATCATGTTCACTGTTGTTGGGAAGTTTTCGGACCAAGCAAGGAACAAGGCATGAGCTTGGACTTGTGAGTGTGTGCCAACCTCCTTTGGAGGGGTACAAAGGCAGTCACATTCACAACAAGTCTAACTCGTGTAGCTTAGGAGAATTTCACCAAGAAGGAGACTTGAAGCAATCGGAACGATCTACCATTGATTGTGTGCCCAAATCAATGGCCTAGATGAAGAACAACGGATTTGGGAGCGTTTCGGCAAGTTACTGCAGTAGCACTGTAGCTTGCTACTACAGCAAAAACACTGCAGCAAGCTACTGTTCACCATCTGCCGAAAATCAGGATTCCAGAGAGTTCACACGGGTGTGTGGAAATTCCACACGGCCGTGTGAATTGATTTTTCAGCCAGACAGAAACTTCACACGGGCGTGTGGAAATTCCACACGGCCGTGTGAAGTCCCGATAAGCCCGATTTTTAAAGCCGCGACTCAACATTATAAAAGCCGACTTTGGAGACTTTTCGAGTATCTTTTGACCTATCTTTCTCCCCAACTTCTGGAGAGAGCGGGTAGGGTTTCGGAGAGGACTTCGCGGAGATTTAGAGCGCATCATCGGGATCATCATCAACGTCCGACGGCCGCACAAGACCACGGCCACACCATACGCAAGGGGGTTTTCATCGATGCTTTCTATTTGTACTTTCTTTCATATTTTGATGAACATGTATAGCTCCATGAGGAGCTAAACCCCTTGTGGGTATTCGGACTTGTAAACTCTAGGATTATTATGTTTTTTTGACATTGTTATTATGCTTTTCCTTCGTTGATGAATGAAATTGAGTTTCAATCTTATTAAATCTTGTCATTATTTTCCCTTAGCCGTGACACTAGGGTTGAGAACAATCTAGGTAATCCTTCGGAGGTGTGACAACTCATGTAGGGTTAGACTACTTAGGATTGAAGAGGGTTGAGAGGGTGAGTCATGAGGTAGCGGAACGTCCCCTTTCCCCTCCGTTGTGATTCTCCCTACCTTCGTGTTGCACGATTTAATAGCGATCGAAGTAGAGTAAAGTATTAGGAGATGAACTCCCTTGCAAAGGGTTGAGTGAATCCTAAGACTAGGGCTTAACTTATATTAGGGTTCTTCCACCTGGACCAAAGGGCTAGAACTATATATAGGAACCGGGTTTATCACTAGGAATCCCTAGAACATAAAGCAATCTTTCACAGTGTGAGGCTTAGTAAGAAGAACTCCCCTAGGGCTTAGTTGATAGGTCAACAAGAGTCAAGGATCGTAGTGAAACCTAAATTCCGGGGCATAGTGTTAGGATTAGTCACGGTTGACCTTAGATTTGGGACCATGTGTTTAAGGATATCCTCGACTCAATAGTCATCAATGGAAGAGTATAATAGCATTGTCTTGCACTTGAAGCATAAGTCATAGGAGTAGCTTGTCCGGGTACCCAATTTACTCATTGATTGTCTTCCTCCTATTATCTTTGTTTGCAATCTCCTATCTTCCATACTTCTTTCACTTTATTATTATTCGCAATTGCTCTTTCACACTCACACATTGAACCAATTTTCACTCTCGCACATCACTTGACTAATTAGTGAGAGCTTGTGTCTAAAACCTATTCCCTGTGGATTCGACTACCCCTCACCAGGGTATTTATTACCGCGACAACCGGTGTACTTTCGGGACATCTGTCAGTTTTCTTTTGGATTTCACTTGTGCTTCTTTTATTTTCACTCTCAAACACTCTCCGACCCTCTCGTTTGATTTTCCGATCTTCTTTGAGCTTTCTAGAGGTATTATTTGGAGTTTTCCCGGTCGATTTCAAGTTTTTCTTCATCCACACGTCGGTAAGAAACTTCAACCTTCTTTTCTTCATCAAATCTTGATTTAATTCGTTTTTCTTGATTATTTCGCTTGGATTAAATGATTATAGTGTATGTGAACATGTTTAAAAAGATTTTTAAGTGTAAAAACGAAAATTTTAGCCCCCACAGCCGTGAAGCTCTCTCCGCATGATGATGCACACGGGCGAGTGGAATTTTCACACGGCCATGTGGATTTCTGCAAATTGAGCATTTTAACTGTTTTTGATCATTTCTTTTCTCAATTTTGCAGATATGTCTTCCAGGGCTAAGAAGCAAGCAGGGAAACGGCCCAGTGAGCCTTCCCCACCCCCGGAGGAGATTGATTTCCCTTTATCAGAGCATTGATAAACGCCTAAATATAAGTATTTTCTACATATTCGGGCGTATGCATTACGTATTTTTATATGAGTTGACGCCCGTTTTTGGTCTGAATTGGTTTATTTCGTGTTACAGGTACCAATGAGGCCCCAACGAGCTCGATGACAGAATTGGAGAAGAAATCGGCATCGAAAACACTGTTTCTGAGCTGGGGGCACTGTAGCAACCATTGTAGCACGAAGACTTGGAGATCGGCTTGGTCAGGAGGTTGATGCGGGCTACCATGCGGGCACATTGCAGGCCGCATATGGCTCTGTAGCAGGATTACTGTAGTAAAGGTACTGCAGCATGTTTACTGTAGCGGCACTTTAGCAACTTTCGCGATTTTCGGGATTTCTCAAAAACTTTCTCTCCCCACATGCGGGGCCGCATGGGAGGCCGCATAACTCGCTGGAATGAGTTTTTAAGGGTTTTCAGGGCATTTGAAGAGGGAATTCTTTTGGAGACTTTTGGGCCGCCGCCCCACCCCTTTTGGAGGCGATTTCCGGCGATCTACGGCACAAAGCTTCACCAAGAGCGAGGCAACATCGAAGGAGAAGATTGGAGGGAAGATCTAAGGCATTGAGGCATATGTTCAAGGTTTTCATCCATCCAAGGGGTTCCAAGGCTAGAGGTATTATTTCTTGCTTCATTTCTTGTTTTGTTATTCCTTGGAGTTGTACGAGTTTTCCTCTTTCATGAGGAACTAACTTATTTGTGATTTGGACATGATGAACTTTGGGGTTGTTTGTTTGTAATTTGGATGATCATCTTTATTGATGCATTGTGTGATGTTGTATTTCTTTTATGGAATCTTGTAGTTTGTGGTTCAAGCCTTGTGTACTTTGATGTGTTGATTTGCATGAGAACTCTGTATTTCAACTTCTAGGTTGTACTTGGTTGCGTAACCATCGCCTTGTACTAGACACACTAGGCTTGGAAGGGATATATGTACGAATACACCATGACCATCAGGTATTTGTACCCCTTCAACCATTAGGGTTGAACCTAGATATTGTGTTTGACCCTAATTTGAGATTTCCCTAAGCGTAAGGCAATCGTGTGAGGATTTGGGCGGAAGTGATTCCGTATTCCAATACACATACCAGATTAGGGGTTATCACCGTGACCATCGGGGTGACCTAGTTTTGGAATCTCTTGGCCCAACTACCATCATAACATTTCATCCTAAATTCAGGGCTTAATGACAACCCTAAGGGGATTCGTTGTTCAAATCACGCCTTCGCATGTTTGATTCTCCCTTGTTTGCTAAATGTGTGTAGTAGTAGCCCGGATTTCATTATAGTTATTTATTTCTCCATTTTGTAATTATTACTTGACAATCGAATTGCTAGGTTAGGAAATAGATGAAGGGGAAGTAATAGTAGTTCCTTGGCCCTTGGGAATACGACCCCCTCGCGCTTGCGCGAGGGGTATTACTTGGCGACCCGTGCACTTGTGGTAATCATCAAGTTTTTGGCACCGTTGCCAGGGACCCACAGGGAATACTAGGAAAACCTGTAGTCTATTACTCTAGCCACTTTCCTCTTGTTGTACATACTATTTTATTATCTATTTTGTTTGTTTAGTTTTGCTTTGTTTCACTTTGTGTTTTCTTTCTTTTTGTGCGAGGTACACTATTCTTGACAAATGCGAGCTCAAAATTGCCCTCCAAGTCCTAACCATGGATCATCGCAAGGATGGAGATATACTGGTGAGGAGGTCTTGGCCCGATTAATTAGCCATACTGAAGCAAAATTTCAAAATATAGACAAAAGGTTTGATGAATTTGGCACCGTATTGAGAAATGTCCAAGCCTCTATTCATTCACTTGAGAGCCAGGTTGCACATCTTGCTAGGGCCCAATCTGAACAATGCTCGTCCCTTGATGCCAAATATGAAGCTAGATTTAAGGCCATCCATGCCACACTTTCGGATGTGCAAGCTTCTCTTCACAAGCTAGAGAGCCGGGTTGAACAACAAATTCGTGAACCAATAATGGAAGGCCCAACTACAACCTATAATGAAAAGGAGGAGAACTTTGGTATTTTGGAGGTTGAAGGAGTCAAAAGAGCACCATTGATAACACTTGAGCACGTCATTTGCATAAAAGCTAACAAGAAAACCAAGCACAAGAAAGAAGTATTTGGGACAAAAGAAATTGCGGGAAGGAGGTTCAAGCCATCCAATGACCCACCTATGCCGAGGTTAGACACGTCCCAACCAAAACTATTTCCTTGGAGGCCCAAACGATTCTTGTGGGTAATTAAAGGAAGATTGACTTTGGTTGAAGAAGGAGATGTGGGTAGGAGGTTTACACCCCCCAAGGACCCACCCATGCCGAGTTTGAATTTTTTTTCAACCATACTTATTCTCTTGGAGGCTGAAACAAGCTTTGTGGATGCTCCAAGGAAATTCAGCCGGGACCAAAGTAGAGGCGGAGAAGAGGTTCAAGCCATCCAAGGATCCGCCAAAGTTTAAATTGTGCAATTCCCGGCCCAAGCTTTTTCCATGGAGGCCAAAAGGTAGCTCATGTTTGGTCCCCACTTTGACACCATCCCGGAAGGTACGCTTCACTTTTCTTGGTAGTTCTTATGCCACTTCTAGCCGGGAGGAACACACCGTCTTCAAGCCCTCTTGAGGTAAAACACGTCGAGCTAATGACGTTAAACAAGTGCTTCTTGGGAGGCAACCCAAGCATTAAAATTCATAACATGTGTGTTTTCGTATTTTGTTGTGTCTGGTTGCTTGAGTGTTCCTTGTGTTCAAGTGTGTGATTGTGGTTAGTTAGTCATTTTTCATAATTTATTTACTTGTGTTTGTTCATGATTCTTGTGAGTTCTTTGTGTTATCATTCATCTCCATGCATCAAATATCATGTTTTGGTTGTTGTGGGTGATTTCGGCTTTGTTTTCATGTGATTTTTGAGCATTTTTAGTGCATGGGGCTCTCCAACCATCCATGCGGCCTGTTATGCGCCAGCATAGCAGGCTGCATGCCCCATCCAGAGCCTGGTGAGGCCTGCTATGCGGCCGCACATGAGACCGCATGCCCAATCCCGAGACTGGTGCGGCCTGCTATGCGGCCGCACAAGACCCCGCATGACCCTCGGACAGAACTTTAAGTTTGGTACCTCTTCACCATTTTCTTCATATCTCTCTCATTTCTCATCCGTTTTCCCTCATTCTTTCACCGTTTTTCTCCATTTTTCTTCCTCTACACGAATCTTCAAATTCAAAAGACTTAATTTGCATGATTTATTGGGAGTTTTTCCATCATCTTCACCGACTTTCCTAGGTACCTTTCTCTAAACCCTAGTTGTGAGCATGATTGGTACTTCTTCCTTTCTCCTATTTTTTATGTTGAATGGATGATAATGTTGTGGGAGATTGGTTGTTTGTTGTTTTTGTGGGTTTTTGGAGTAATTTGAAAGCTTTGTAAAAATTTTTTGCCCCATGTACAAGAGAAGCTCTTGCAAAATTTTGGGCAATTACTGTAGCACTTCTTGAACTCATTCATATCCCATCATGAGAAACCATTTTTTCTCTTGTATTTGTCCTGATTTTTTAGCATCCTTGTATACTCTTATCCTCCACAACACTTGCATTAAAGAAAATTGGCCTTCATGTTTTTGATTGCACAAAAGATTTGCTTGGATCATTCTTGTTTAATTGTTCTTGTGATGTTAGTTGTTTGTTTATTTGTGTGTTTTGTTTTCTTTGTGTGTGATGGATGCCTTGAGTTGATGTTCTTTTCTACCTTGCAAGGTGGAATTAGGGCATCAAGCATCCCTTTCTTTATCCATTTCCTACAAGAATCGTTGGTGGTCACCCCGATCTTATGGACTACAAGACTCATGCTTTGAGACTCGGGGAAGTTCACGAAACCCTCCTACTATGTTTTTATTGTTTATATTGTTGCATTTCATTGCTTTGGCACATTGAGGGCAATGTGCATCTTCAAGTGAGGGGTAGAGTTGGATTTTCGTGAACTTTGAAAATTTTTGTTTTGCATGCATGATTACCGATGATAGCTATGATCTTAGTGCTTCGGACTTCCTAGCATGAAGGGTTGACAGTTATGAGTTGTATTTCATTATTGTGCCTAAATGATGTCCCGCTTTATCTTTAGTGCACTGACAGACTTTTACACATGTACTTCGACCTCATACATTCCAACTAACCCATTATAATATTTTCACCATTAAATTGTTAAAGTCTACTTTCAATGCCTTTTTAAGAGCTTTTGAGGTCCTTTGTTGTTTTCTTTGGCCTCAAGTGAGTTGTTTAACAAGTTTTATACCGGGGGGTACGAGATTAAACAAAAAAAAAAAAGTGGAGTCTATGACAGTATTTCTTTGCTATTACAGCATGAATGCGTCTATGTGGACTGTAATCAAGTAGGATGGGTGGCTCTTGTGCCTGGCCAGCATGTGCATCCGTCTGAAAGATTTTTGTGCAGTCTACGTTAGTCGGACTCAGAAAAAAAAAAACTATGTATATATGTAAGTAAAGAATAAAGTATCTTGTATGTATCCCTTGGAACCTGTTGCACAGCCACTTGAGGGCCGAAGTGTTATTCAGGACCCGAAGGACTCTTAACTGGGTATTGAGGGTGTCTTTAACATTTTAATGCCAACTTCATTGTGTGTGGAGTGATTGGACACCTTTGGGTGATCCATGGTATATAGGTTGAGGTTGGAAGTCAGCACACACTCACAGGTGCACTTTAGATGAAACAGGACCATCCTTACCCAGTTGCCAACAGAACAACTCATTATCTGTCTTTCCTTCTATCTATGCTTGTGGGATCCTATACAATTGAGCTTGAGGTCGTATGTTTAGTCGTTTATCATCTTGCCCCTGTTCTTCATGTGTGTTTGCTTGGGGAAAAGCAAATGCTTAGCTGTGGGGATATTTGATAAACGCCTAAATATACAAATTTTCTACGTATTCGGGCGTATGCATTACGTATTTTTATATGAGTTGACGCCCGTTTTTTGTTTGAATTGGTTTCTTTCGTGTTACAGGTACCAATGAGGCCCCAGCGAGCTCGATGACAGAATTGGAGAAGAAATCGGCATCGAAAACACTGTTTGTGAGCCTGGGGATTTCTTGGAAACTTTCTCTCCACGCATGGTACTGTAGCAGGATTACTGTCGCAGAGTACCGTAACGGCACTGTAGCAACTTACGTGATTTTTAGGATTTCTCGGAAATTTTCTCTCCCCGCTTGCGGGGCCGCATGGGAGGCCGCATAACTCGCTGGAATGAGTTTTTAAGGGTTTTTAGGGAATTTGGAGAGGGGATTCTTTTGGAGACTTTTGGGCCGCCGCCCCACCCCTTTTGGCGGCGATTTCCGGCGATCTACGGCACAAAGCTTCACCAAGAAGGAGGCAACATCGAAGGAGAAGATTGGACGGAAGATCCAAGGCATTGAGGCATATTTTCAAGGTTTTCATCCATCCAAGGGGTTCCAAGGCTAGAGGGAGTATTTCTTGCTTCATTTCTTGTTTTGTTATTCCTTGGAGTTGTACGAGTTTTCCTCTTTCATGAGGAACTAACTTATTTGTGATTTGGACATGATGAACTTTGGGTTTGTTTGTTTGTAATTTGGATGATCATCTTTATTGATGCATTGTGTGATGTTGTATTTCTTTTATGGAATCTTGTAGTTTGTGGTTCAAGCCTTGTGTACTTTGATGTGTTGATTTGCATGAGAACTCGGTATTTCAACTTCTAGGTTGTACTTAGTTGCGTGACCATCGCCTTGTACTAGACACACTAGGCTTGGAAGGGATACATGTACGAATACACCGTGACCATCGGGTATTTGTACCCCTCCAACCATTAGGGTTGAACCTAGATATTGTGTTTGACCGTAATTTGAGATTTCCCTAAGCGTAAGGCAATCGTGTGAGGATTTGGGCGGAAGTGATTCCGTATTCCAATACTCATACCGGATTAGGGGTTATCACCGTGACCATCGGGGTGACCTAGTTTTGGAATCTCTTGGCCCAACTACCATCATAACATTTCATCCTAAATTCAGGGCTTAATGACAACCCTAAGGGGATTCGTTGTCCAAATCACGCCTTCCCATGTTTGATTCTCCCTTGTTTGCTAAATGTGTGTAGTTGTAGCCCTGATTTCATTATAGTTATTTATTTCTTCATTTTGTAATTATTACTTGACAATCGAATTGCTAGGTTAGGAAATAGATGAAGGGGAAGTAATAGTAGTTCCTAGGAACTTAGGAATACGACCCCCTCGTGCTTGCGCGAGAGGTATTACTTGGTGACCCGTGCACTTGCGGTAATCATCAAGCATCGAGAGTGGTTCAAGATACTAGCAAAGCTTCATTCAGACAGTCACGATATCCGGACCTGAGCACCATTAGAGGGATACAGGGGGGCGACAGTATTGCAGATGAGGTCGAGGAGTTATTATCTGTGGCCAGTTGGCAGAGATTACTGATGATCAGAGAGCCAGCTATTCGAGAAGTGACCCTCGAGGTCTTAGCCTCATTCGAGTTCGACAGATCATATAGTGCTTTCGCTACACCAGATATTATTCAGTTTAGAGCACTGGATCGACATTTCAGCATCAGTGTAACCCAGTTCTCGGCCGTGATAGGGTTATATGATGAGGCCTATACACAGACAGAGGAGTACGAGGGGCTTCCCACTGAGTACCCCGGCACTTTAACTCCGCAACGCGCGTATAGCAGGTTATGCGGACAGGGACAGTATGAGCCGGTGGTGTCCTAGGCCACCTGCTTGTCCAGAGCCTCTCATCGATACATTCACGCCATACTGAGCCGATCAGTGAGTGGACGAGGGGACAGTACAGGTGTCTTGAGCCGCCAGGAGCTCCTCTATTTGTATTCTATGGTGGAGAGTGAGCCACCTCACCTGGGGCACATTGTAGTATATTATATTCGCCACCAGGGCCAGTACCCCAGGATGGGAGTTATCTTCTCAGGCTCGTATATCACGCAACTGATTATCAGGCTAGGACTTCGGGACGGAGTTCGCGGCACCGAGAGGATTTCCACACCGTCTCCATTGGGCATTGAGACTCTGAGGATGATGGGGATGGTCCTCAGATCCAGACCAGGAGTATACACCATGATAGGAGTATACACCAGATCAGGACTAGATCAGGACGGAGTTCGCGGGACCGAGAGGTTTGAAAGCCTCGAGAGTGCTGTGGGTATTATGCAGACAGAGTTGGCTGAGATGAGGGCCACACAGGCAGCGCAGTTCGCGCACACGTCGACACAGCTTGCCGCCATACTTCAACTACTTGAGCGATCTGTGTCGATGTCACCATACGTGGTCGGCCCCGAGCCTCGACTCCACCCTCGTCTCCATCACCATCAGTTGATCCACCAGCGACAGCAGAGCCAGCAGTAGCAGTACCTGAGTCATCGACACAGGACACCGACACTGAGACGTCGTAGTTTATTTTTAGTTTTTCTTTCTGTTGCACTTTTATTTTCATATTCTGTTAGACTTGTAGTACTCAGAAAGGACTTTCCTTCTGTGTTTATTTTTATTTTTCTTTTATTTTGTCTCGAGTTGTATCTCATTTCTCTATCTTTATATACTCGAGTTTTATTTTGGTTTTTCTTGAGCTATACTGAACCCTTGCGTATGTGTGCAGATGGTCTTGGATGTAAGGAATTTGAGGAATAGTCATAGGCACGGTCATGAGACCCTGTGTGCTCTACAAACTATTGAGACTCAACTCTCAATGAACCCAGCTCCATCAAATGCAACAGTTGGAGTTGAGGGGAGTAATGTTTCAATTGCCCACTTCCACACTAACTGTTTTTCATTGTTTTATTTCTATTATGCTTACATGCGTACATTAGGGACAATGTACATCTTAAGTGTGGGGGGGAGTTCACTTTGCACACACCTTTACTTGTGCATTCAATTGTTTATGCTCATGTAGCCTATCGCGGTTCACCTTAGTTGCAACGGTTGTATTCTTAGAGTTTAAGAGAATTTTTAACATTGTATCCTATCATGCTCTAGTTTTACTTGAATTTTAGGGGATTTTTGCTCGATTACCCCTTATTGCACTACTCACTCTTCAAATCTTTTGGAAAATCGAACTCGAATTTTTAAAGACTAGTTTAGTATTACTTTAGTAAGTTGTGAAGTTCTATGTAGCTAAAAAAAAAAAAACTTGTGAGCTTGTGAATATTAGTTTAAGCTTTACATTTGGGGTTGAAAGAGCTACCTCCTATGAAGTATGAAGCTACTCTCATAAGTCGGATACAAGTTATGCCTTAATGAGAGAAAGGCTATCTCATGGGAAGCGTGAAAGCTACTACCCCGGTAGAAAGAGCTACCTCCTCGAAAGTGTGAAAGCCATCTTTGGCGGCCGCCCAGGAAAGGGCTACCTTAGAGGTTGAGTGAAGCTACTACTTCCTTACTTTGTGTATAAAAATAAGTCCTTCTAACAAGAGTTTGAGGAGTACTCGTTGGTTCTCTTGAGTGAATTCGCACACACTTACACGTTTTTGAGTTGTTATCCTTTTTTATTCGAGTTTTTAGCTAGAGCAATGATAACTTTATGCAATGTTTTGATTTCCCCTTACTTGTAGAATGCTTCTTCACCTAAGGCTGAGTACTTTCAATTGCTCCTCTTGAGTACTTTCACGTTCTAGTTTGCTTAAGAACAAGCAAAAGCTTAAGTGTTGGGGGATTTGATAAGTGCTCGTGTTATAGTAATGCGAAGCGTTATTATCTTACAATGAACATATCTTTTATCAGATTTTATCAGTAAATTGTGTGCATTTATGTATTCTTATGCATTGTGGGTTTGTGGAGCTAATTTGGAGAAGAAGAACGAAGTTACATCGTGTTCGCCGTTGTTGGGAAGTTTTCAGACCAAGCAAGGAACAAGGCACGAGCTTGGACTTGTGAGTGTGTGCCAACCTCCTTTGGAGGGGCATAAAGGCAGTCACATTCACATCAAGTCTAACTCGTGTAGCTTAGGAGAATTTCACCAAGAAGGAGACTTGAAGCAATCGGCACGATCTACCATTGATTGTGTGCCAAAATCAATGGCCTCAATGAAGAACAACGAATTCAGGGGGCATTTCGGCGAGACTGTAGCTTTGCTATTGTAGCAAAACACTGTAGTAAACTACTGTTCACTTTCTGCCGAAAATCAGTTTTCCAGAGAGTTCACATGGGTGTGTGGAAATTCCACACGGCCGTGTGAATTAATTTTCCAGCAACCCAGAAACTTCACATAGGCGTGTGGAAATTCCACACGGCCGTGTGAAGCCCCGATACGTCCAATTTTAAAGCCGACTCAACATTATAAAAGCCCGATTTTGAAGACTTTTGAGATATCTTTTGACCTAATTTTCTCCCCAACTTCTCCCCAACTTTTGACCACGGCCACAACATACGCAAGGGGGTTTTCATCAATGCCTTTAATTTGTGCTTTCTCTTATATTTTGATGAACATGTATATCTCCATGAGGAGCTAAACCCCTCGTGGCTATTCGGACTTGTAAACCCTAGGATTATTATGTTTCTATGACATTGCTATTATGCTTTTTCCATTATTGATGAATAAATTTGAGTTTTAATTTTAATTATCTTTTGTAATTGTTTTCTCTTAGCCGTGACACTAGGGTCGAGAACAATCTAGGTTGTCCTTTGGAGGTGTGACAACTCCTATAGGATTAGACTACTTAAGATTGAAAAGGGTTGAGAGGGTGAGTCATGAGGTAGTGAAGCGTCCCCTTTCCCCTCTGGTGTGATTTCTCCCTACCTCCGTTTTCCTTGATTTCTTAGCGGTCAAGATAGAGTGAAGTGCTAGGTAGATAAACTCCCTTGGGGCTTAGTTGCGCGAGCAACAGAGTGAAGGGTTGACATGAATCCTAAGCACTGGGGCTTAATCTAGACTAGTGTTCTTCCACCTGGACCAACGGGTTAGAACTACACATAGGAACAAGTTTTATCACTAGGAATCCCTCGAGCTTAAAGGAATCCCATGTAGTGTTAGGCTTAGGTAGATATACTCCCCTGGGGCTTAGTTGCATGAGCGATAGAATGAAGGGTTGACGTGAATCCTAATGCCGGGGTATAGTGTTGGGATTAGTCACGATTGACCTTAGGTTTAGGACCATGAGTTTAATGATATCCTCGACTCAATTATCATCAATAGGAAAGTATAATAGCATAGTTTTGCACTAGAAGTATAAGTCCTAGAGGTAGCTTGTCCGGATATCCTATTCATCCATTGCTAGTCCTTCTTTATTTACTTCTACTTGCACTTTCTTACCTTCCATCTCTCTATTTAAATTCTCGTCTCTTTTTAATTGTTTTCATATTCACTCATCGATTCTATTCGCTCTTTTCGTATACCGCATAGCTAAATAGTGATATCTTGTGTCTTAAATCCCTGTTCCCTGTGGATTCGACTACCCACTCACCGGGGTAAATTTATTACTTCGACAAGCCCGTGCACTTGCAGGAAACACGCAAGGGGTCGTGTCAATCATGCTCTAGTTTTTACTTGAATTTTAGGGAATTTTTGCTTGATTATCTCATATTGCACTACTCACTCTTGAAACCTTTTGGAAACTCGAGCTCAATGTTTTGAGGACTAGTTTATCATTGTTTTAGTTGAGTTTTCATTTTTGTTTTGATATATTAAAAAAAATCCCTTGAGTTTGTAAATACTTGTTAGAGTTAGTTTATGCATTTGTGGTGGAAAGAGCTACCACCTATGAAGTATGTAGCTACTCTCATAAGTCGGATACTAGTTATGCCATAATGAGAGAAAGAGCTATCTCATGCGATGCGTGAAAGCTACTACCCAGGTAGAAAGAGCTACCACCTCGAAAGTGTGAAAGCCACTTTTGGCGGCCGTCTAGGAAAAGGCTACCTAAAAGGATGTGTGAAGCTACTACCTCCTTTCTTGTGTATAATAAGTCCTTCTAATAAGAGCTTTGAGTAGTACTTTTTGGGTTGACTTGGGTGAGTTTACACACACTTACACATTATCGAGTTATTGTAATTTTTTATTTAAGTTTTTATCTAGAACAATGATTCTTTTATGTAATGTTTGAATTTCCCCTTGCTTGTAGAATGCTTCTTTTGCATACTTTTGGTGAACCTAAGGCCGAGCACTTTCAATTGTTCTTCCCAAGTGCTTTCATGTTTATTTTTGCTTGAGGACAAGGAAAGGCTTAAGTGTGGGGGAATTTGATGAGTGCTGGTGTATAAGTAATACGAAGTATTCTTTTCTTACATTGAGCATTATTTTTCTCGGGTTTTATCATTAATTTATGTGTATTTGTGTTCTTTTGTGCATGTAGGGTTGTGGAGAAGAGTTCAAGAGAAATGAACAAAATTTGGTCATGTCCGAGATTGTTGAGGAGTTTCTTGAACCAAGCAACGATCAAGGCATAGGTTGTAGATTTGTGGGTGTGTGCCAACCTCCAATGTGCTCAAATTATTCTATAATTTGGAGGGGAACAAAGACAGTCGCACTTATAAAGTCTAACCCGTGTAACATTGAAGAACTTCATCAATGTGGGGAAAAGAAGAAACAACATGATCTACCACGTGGTTGTGTCCCCAACCTAGCGGCCTCAATGAAGAAAATGAAGTCAAGAGCAACTTTAGTGAGAGCACTGTAGCATTTTACTGTAACAAAACATTTTAGTGATTTGCTATAGCAGTTACTGTTCACTACACCCAAGTTCAACCCTTTAAATACTGCAAATTTCAGATTTATTTGGAGACTTATAACCTATCTTTCGCCCAACTTTTGGGGAGCTTGCGGCTAGGGTTTTGAGAGGTTTTTGCGAGGATTTTAGAGCGAGTCTATGGCATCGACATCGACATCCTTTGGAAGTTAGATATTTGGGGAGCTTTCATCGGCATCCATTCGGCAAGATGTGCCCTAGGCTTGACAAGTGATTTGTTGGAAAAGACGAGGCGGCTTCACAAGACCATCAACACGGACCACAAGGGGGTTTTATTCATGCTTTCTATGCTTATTGATAGAAACACTTTGTTTATTTTGTATAGCTCCATGAAGAGCTAAACCCTTAGTGGGTATTCGGACTTGTAAACCCTAGGATTACATTGTTTCTATGACTTTTATTATGCTTTCTTAATTGATACTTTTAATTAAGTTCCAATCTTGAATGTTAATTATATTGATTTTTCCTTAGACATAACACTAGGGTTGAGAGTCATATAGGTTATCCATCGAAGGTGTGACAACTTCTATAGGATTAGACTACACAATATTAAAAAGAGTTGAGAGGGTGAGTCGAGAGGTAGCAGAACATCCCCTTTTCTTTTTGAAGTGATTTATCCTACCTCCACATTCCAAGAGTTCCTTGCAGTCGAAGTAGAGTGAAATAGTAAGAGATAAACTCCCCTGGGGCTTAGTTACACAAGCAACAGAATGAAGGGTTGTAGTCAATCTTAGTGCTGGGGCTTAATTGAGACTAAGGTTCTTCCGCCTTAACCAAAGAGTTAGAGCTATACTTAGGAACAGGGTTTATCACTTGGAATCCATAGAATCCCAAGCAGTCCAACACAGTGTGAGGCATCGAGAGCATTCTCTCCACCAGGGCATAGTGACACGACCCCTTGCGTGTATCCCACAAGTGCACAGGTTTGTCGAAGTAATAAAATTTACCCTGGTGAGAGGGTAGTCGAATCCGCAGGGAATAGGGATTTAGAATATGAGATTTCACTAATAAAGCTATGCGGCATATGGAAAAGCAATAAATAGGATCAATGAGTGAATATAGAATCAAACAGAATGAAAGACAAGAAATTAAATAGAAAGATGGAAGATCAGAAAGTGCAAATAAAAGAGAATAGAGAGGACTAGCAATGAATGAAATAGGGTATCCGGACAAGCTACCTCTAGGATCTATGCTTCTAGTGCAAGACTATGCTATTATACTTTCCTATTGATGTTAATTCAGTCGAGTTAATCCTTAGACTCATGGTCCGAAACTTAAGGACAACCGTGACTAACCCCATCATTATGCCCCGGTATTAGGATTCACGTCACCCTTCACTCTGTCACTCGCACGACTAAGCCCTAGCGGAGTATATCTACCTAAACCACACACTACGTGGGATTGCTTTAAGCTCTAGGGATTCCTAGTGGTAAAACCTATTCCTATGTGTAGCTCTAACCCTTTGGTCCAGGTGGCAGAACCCTAGTCTAGATTATGCCCCAGCGCGTAGAATTCACCTCAACCCTTCACTCTATTACTTGTGTGACTAAGCCCCAGGGGAGTTTATCTGCCTAGCACTTCACTCTATTTCGACTGCTATGAAATCAAGGAAACGTAGGTAGGGAGAAACCACATCGAAGGGGAAAGGGGTACATCGCTACCTCACAACTCTCCCTCTCAACCCTATTCAATCTTAAGTAGTCTAACCCTAAAAGAGTTTTCACACCTCCAAAAGCTAACCTAAATTGTTCTCAACCCTAGTGTAACGTCTAAGGGAAAACATTAACAAGATGAAATTAAGATTGAAAATCAATTTTTATTCATCAATAATGGAAAAGCATAATAACAATGTCAAAGAAACATAAAACCCTAGAGTTTACAAGTCCGAATACCCTCAAGGGGTTTAGCTCCTCATGGAGCTATACATGTTCATCAAAATAGAAAAGAAAATACAAATCAAAGATATTGATGAAAACCGCCTTGTATACGGTGTGGCCGTGGTCTTGTGCTGCTGTCGAACGTCGGTGACGATGCCGATGACGCGTGCTAAACCTCCACGAAATCCTCTCCAAAACCCTAGCCGCACTCCCCAAGTTGAAGAGAAAGATAGGTCAAAAGATATCCCAAAAGGTCTCCAAAATCCCCTTTTATAATCTTGAATCGCGGCTTTAAAATCGGACTTATCGGGGACTTCACACGGCTGTGTGGAATTTCCACCCACCCGTGTGAAGTTTCTGTCTGGCCGAAAAATCGATTCACACGGCCGTGTGGAATTTCCACACGCCCATGTGAATTCTCTGAAACCCTGATTTTCGGCAGAAATTGAACAGTAGCTTGCTACAGTGACAAAGCTACATTGCTGCTAAAGTAACTTGCCGAAATGCTCTCGAATCTGTTGTTCTTCATTGAGGCCATTGGTTGGGCACACAAACAATGGTAAGTCGTGCCGATTACTTCAAATCTCCTTCTTTGTGAAGTTCTTCTAAGCTACATAAGTTAGACTTGTTGTGAATGTGACTGCCTTTGTGCCTCTCCAAATGAGGTTGGCACACACTCACAAGTCAAGCTCATGCCTTGTTCCTTACTTGGTCCAAAAACTTCCCAACATCGGCGAACACGACCTAATTTCGTTCTTCTTCTCCAATTTAGCTCCACAAACCTTCAATGCACAAGAGTACACAAATACACACCATTTAGTGATAAAAACTGATAAAGGATATGCTCAATGTAAGATAATAACGCTTCGCGATACTATAACACAAGCACTTATCAAATCCCCCCACACTTAAGCTTTTGCTTGTCCTCAAGCAAAAATAGAACGTGAAAGTACTTAGGAAGAACAATTGGAAGTGCTCGGCCTTAGGTTCACCCAAAGTATGCAAAAGAGGCATTCTACAAGTAAGGGGAAATCAAAACAATGCATAAGTTTATCATTGCTCTAGCTAAAAACTCGAATTAAAAAGGATAAAAACTCGAAAATGTGTTAGTTTGTGTGATTTCACTCAAGAGAACCAACGAGTACTCCTCAAACTTTTGTTAGAAAGGACTTATTTATATACAAAAACAAAACTAAAGAGAGAAGGAAGTAGTAGCTTCACACATCCTTGAAGGTGGCCCTTTCCTAGGCGGCCGCCAAAGGTGGCTTTCACACTTTCGAGGAGGTAGCTCTTTCTATCGGGGTAGTAACTTTCATGCATCCCATAAGATAGCTTTTTCTCTCATTAGGGCATAACTTGTATCCAACTTATGAGAGTAGCTACATACTTCATAGGTGGTAGCTCTTTCCACCACAAATGAATACATAAATAAAACAAAGCAAATATTCACAAAGTCATATGTATTTTTTTTTTCATATATGTATTTTCCAAAGTAAAACTAAGAATGATGATAAACTTGTCCTTAAAAAATTCAAGATTGAGTTTCCAAAACATTCCAAGAGTAAGTTGTGCAATATAAGATAATTGAGCAAAAATTCCCCAAAATTCAAGTAGAAACTAGAGCATGATAGGATACAATGTTAAAAATTCTCCTAAACTCTGAGAATACAACCGTTGCAACTAAGGTGAACCGCCATAGGCTACATGAGCATGAGCAATTGAACGCACAAGTAAAAGTGTGTGCAATGTGAACTCCCCCCCACACTTAAGATGTACATTGTCCCCAATGTACGCATGCAAGCACAACAATAAGTAAGAAATAAAAACAATTAGTGTGGAAGTGGGCAATTGAAATATTACTCCCCTGAACTCCAAGTGTTGCGTTTGATGGAGCTAGGTCATTGAGAATTGAGTCTCAATGGTTTGTGGAGCACACACGGTCCCATGACCGTGCCAATGACTGTTCCTCAAAATCCTTAAATCCAAGACCATCTGCGCACACATATACAAGGGTTCAGTATAGGTCAAGAAAAACCAAAACAAAGCTCGAGTATATAAATATATGAAAATGAAATACAAATCGAGACAAAATAAAAATAGACAGAAAATAAAATCAAACCCAGAAGGAGAGTCCTTTCTGGGTACTACAAGTCCAACAGAAATAGAAAATAAAAGTGCAACAGAAAATCAAAATAAAAAACTACGACGCCTCCGCGTAGGTGTCCTGAATAGTAGCCTCTGGTGCTGCTGGAGGCTCTAAGGGTGCAAGTGGATCTGCTACTGCTGGAGAAGATGGTGGTGGAGGAGTAGAAGCTCGGGATCGGACCACGAATGGTGCTAACACGGCCTGCTCTAGGAGTCTCTGTATAGTGTTAAGCCGTGCCATGGTCTCTAAGTGCTGCGCAGCCTGTGTAGCCCTAATCTCGGCATGCTCTGACTGTAGCACACCTACTGCGCTCTCGAGGCGCTCCAGTCGATCCTGGCCTCGAGAGGGTGAGAACATGCGCACCGGAGGTGGCTCTGGCGCGTTGGGTGGTGCCTCTGTCTCTGTATCCGCTGCGGGTGGCTCCAAGGCTGCCTGGGACCCCTCGGTTGGATAGGCATCGGGCCAGTTCAGCACATACTGCTGGTAATGTTTCCAGGCCATGCCCATTTGTCTCAACATCTCCAAGTTGATTGGGGAAGGTGTGATCGTCCTTTCTATACCTCTGATTGCTGCCCGAAGACCCATCCCCTTCATAAGTCTTGTAATATATGGCCCTGAAAAAATCGTTCCAAGCCTTTGGTACTAACTTTGATGATGCATGGATTCGGCGAGTATATACCCAAGATGGAGCGGCTCCTTCTGTACCATTGAATGTAAGTAAAGGAGCTCTTGCCGAATAAGGACCCCTCTACTATCGCCCCGGCCATTTATTGACCTACTCAGAATAACATGAATGTATCTATAGGCCGGTTATGATAGACAAGTAGCTTTTGATACACCTGGTTCATAGTTCCCTTGTCCACACAATACTCTGTAAGCTCCTTGAGGAGTCAAACTGCCAGGATAGTCAGCTGGAAGGCTCTTGTACTCCTCTATCTTAGTGAACGCCTCGTTGTATAACCCCATATAAATGGAAAACTGTGTCACTGACATATTGTAGAATTTGCATTCGTCAACTCTCTACTTATTTTGTCAAACTTGAATGATGAGAGCACCTCCAAAGTAAGCAGACGGTTTGCTGGATCTCGAATAGATAGCAAGCTTTTCCAACTTCTGACCGCAACAAGCTCTTCAATCTCGTCTGCCATATCATTACCCCAATCAGCTGGTCTTAAACAGTCTATGTCCAAGTACCGAGATTGTTCGATCTTGAGTTTCGCCAATCTTCTATATATTTCTCGGTGTTCAGACGTGACGAAGTTGATTGGCTCTGGAGAGTGTTCTCGTGCCCTTTTATTGGTTTCTTTCTTAGGTGCCATTCCTGAAAAGAATTTAAAGAAAGTCAGTCACTTTGTTTTAATAATTTGCATCCACACGCCCGTGTGGATTATTGGGCGGACGTGGCTGCAAGGTTGCAGAATCAAAACTCCATATTCATACAAAAATTCGCTTCAAAACCCTTGTAAACTCATTGGTAACCAGGTTAATCATGCAAAACAACCAAAATACTTATCACGAACGATCTAAATCCGGATTGATAAAGAAGAAGGGTTTGTCATTCTCACCGACGGTGTGGATGGGGAAAAATTCGGAGTCGGTCTGAAAACTCGAAAAGATACCTCAAAGAATGTAGGAAACAGTTGGGAAAGTGGTTTGATAAGGTCGGAGAGTGTTTTGGAGTGAAAACGAAAGAGAAACAAGTGAATTCCAAACGAAAGAGTGCTTTTGAAGTTCTGGGGGTTCACACGGCCGTGTGGCAATGTCACACAGTCGTGTACCTATATAATGAGGGTTCACAGAGGCCAGTACACGCCCCTTTGTGCACTCGGTTTACTCCCTGGGCTACCCCACATGGGCGTGTGTTAATTCCACACGCCCGTATGTTCATCCTGGCAAAGAACAAGACCTGCCACAGGGGCACCCAGACGCCCCTGTGGCTTTTCTGGAGTGACCCGAGAATACTCTAAGTGTTCCACACGGCCGTGTGCCTTCACAAGCTCTTCCACAGGGGCAGCCACATGCCCCAGTGTTTTCTCGGGAAAGAAGGGGAAGTTTCTGCAGAATTTCACACGGCCGTGTGGGAATGCCATACGGCAATGTGCCTTAACACATGATTGATAAACGCCTAACTATACGTATTATTTATGTATATTTGTGTATTTATCGAGTATTTTTATGTGTCGATGTCCGTTTTTGGTTTAAATTGGTTTATTTCGTGTTACAGGTACAAAAGTCACCGTGGGGAGCTCGACAACGAGATTTTAGAAGAAATCGGCAAGGAAAACACTATTTTCGAGCCCTGCTACTGTAGCGGAACTGTAGCAACCACTGTAGCACGAAAACTTTGGCGAAACGGCTAAGTCTGGAGATTCATGCGGGCTACCATGCGGGCGCATAGCAGGCCGCATAAGTACTGTAGCCATTCTACTGTAGCAATCATACTGTAGCAACTTACGCGGTTTTCGGGCTTTTTCGGAAACTTTCTCTCCCCGCATGCTGGGCCGCATGGGAGGCCGCATAGCTCGCTGGAATTAGTTTTTAAGGGTTTCTAGGGCATCATTTGGAAGGGTCTTTGGCCACCTCTTCTCCTCCATCATCATCTAGGACATCAAGGCTGCGGGAGAAGGCATTTTTGAGGAGCAAATCAAAGGGAGAAGGAGATCATACTCGAGGGAGAGCATCTAGGAGCTTGCCGGCGCGGATCTGATGAGTTCTCATCACCACCTTCTAGTCTTCATTCGAGGGGAGTTGTTATGAGCTTCATCTTGTATTTCTTGTTTTGTATACATCCTCCTTTGTTGATGACAAACTAGACTCCCAAGGTCGCCGGGCATCCGGTGAACCTTGGGATGAACTTGCTTGTATTGATGTTTTGATTGCATTTATGGCATTTGTGTGGTTTGTGTCTAACCCTTGTGATCTTTGATGTGTTAATTTGCATGAGAACTCTGTATTTCAACTTCTAGGTTGTACTTGGTAGTGTGACCATCACCCTTGTACTAGACACACTAGGCTTAGAAGGGATACATGTATGTATACACCGTGACCATCGGGTATTTCATACCCCTCCAACCATTAGGGCTAGAGCTAGGTTGTGTTAGGCCCTAATTTGAGGTTTCCCTATTCTTAATGCAATCGTGTGAGGATTTGGGCGGAAGTGATTCCGTATTCCAATACTCATACCGGATTAGGGGTTTTCACCGTGACCATCGGGTTAATCTATCTTTGGATATCTCTTGGCTCAAAACCACCGTTGCCTGTGTCATTCAAGCATCTTTTTGGCTTTAGTAGTCTCGAGGGGATCCTCGCTCGGGGACCTCGAACTTTCATTGCTACTTATTTCCTTGATGTGCTATTGTGGTGTGCCTTAGTCCAAGTGTTTATAGCTTTTCTTTTGTTTGTTTCTTTATCTTGTTTTAAATCTATATGTGGTAGACTAGACAGTGTCATCTAGAGGGGAGTAATAGCAGCTCTTGGGACCCCAGGGAATACGACCCCCTCGCGCGTGCGGGAGGGGTATTACTTGGCGACACGTGCGCTTGCGGATCGATTCATATCAATGAGCACTCACAGGGGCATCCACACGCCGCTGTGGACTCTCGGGGATGAGAGTTTACGTTTTGCAGGACTTCACATGGCCGTGTGGCCTTCACAGGGTTGCTCACAGGGGCATAAACACGGCCCCTGTGACGCTCGGGATGAGCTCTGAGATGGTTCACACGGCCGTGTGGAAATTCCACACGGCCGTGTGTTCTCTCTGGATGACTCAGAAAAATTTTAGGTTCTGTAGAAAATTCTAGAAACACATTTATAACACTTAGAGCCTATATAAACGATAAAAATATGACCAGAGATCCTTGAAAACACACTCAGACGACCCAAAACTTTCGTCAATCATCATTTAGGCACACGAAAACATCAAAGATCCATAAGAAAATCATAACACAAGCATGTATGAATCAAGACACCCATACTAAGACTCTTATTCATGCTAACACTAAACCAAACCTTAGAAAAGCAATAAAAGCTTGGGTTGCATCCCAAGAAGCGCTTGTTTAACGTCACTTAGCTTGACGTACCTGGCTTACCTCATGGCGGTTTGAGAAAAAATACCTCCTTGTTATCACCACAAACTTCACCACCAAAGGACGACTGATAAGTGCTCGTGTTATAGTAAAGCGAAGCATTATTATCTTGCAATGAGCTTTAATTCAATCAGATTTTATCACTAAAAAGTGTGCAATTGTTTACTTTTGTGCATTGTAGGGTTGTGAAGATAAAATGAAGGAAAGGAACGAAGTTAGGTCGTGTTTGGCATTGTTGGGAAGATTTTCGAACCAAGCAAGGAGCAAGGCGTGAGCATAGACTTGTGAGTGTGTGCCAACCTCCTTTGGAGGGGCACAAAGGCAGTCACATTCACAATAAGTCTAACTCATGCCAACAATGAGAACTTCACCAAATAGGCGATTCGAAGCAATCGGCACGATCTACCGTTGATTGTGTGCCCAATTCAACGGCCTCGATGAAGAACAACGAATTCGGGAGTGTTTTCGGCACACATACTGTAGCAGTTCTGTAGCAAAATAAGGCAGCAAAAACACTGTAGTAAGTTACTGTTCACGGTGGGCCGAAAATCAGAATTCGAGAAACTTCACACCGGTGTGTTGAAATTCCACACGGCCGTGTGAAATCGCTTTTTCAGCAAATTTAAAGCCGCGACTCCATATTATAAAAGCCCGATTTGGAGACTTTTTGAGACATCTTTTGACCTATTCTTCTGCCCAACTTCTGGGAGTGCGGCTAGGGTTTTGGAGAGGACTTCGTGGAGGTTTAGAGCGCGTCATCGGCATCGTCACCGACGTCCGGCGGCCTCACAAGAACACGGCCACACCATACGCAAGGGGGTTTTCATCTATGTCTTTACTTTGTGTTTTATTTCATACATTGATGAACATGTATAGCTCCATGAGGAGCTAAACCCCTTGTGGGTATTCGGACTTGTAAATTCTAGGGTTATCATGTTTCTTTGACATTGTTATTATGCTTATCCATTATTGATGAAAAAGAATTGAGTTTCAATCTTGATTTTATTTTGCTATTGTTTTCCCTTAGATGTGACACTAGGGTTGAGAGCAATCTAGGTTTTCCTTTGGAGGTGTGACAACTCCTATAGGATTAGACTATTCAAGATTGAAGAGGGTTGAGAGGGAGAGTTGTGAGGTAGCGATGTACCCCTTTCCCTTCCGGTGTGATTTCTCCCTACCTCCGTTTCTTTGATTTATTAGCGGTCAAGATAGAGTGAAGTGCTAGGTAGATAAACTCCGCTGGGGCTTAGTTACACGAGTAACAGAGTGAAGGGTTGAAGTGAATCCTATGCACTGGGGCTTAATCTAGACTAGGGTTTTTCCTCCTGGACCAAATGGTTAGAACTACACATAGGAACAGGTTTAATCACTAGGAATCCCTAGAACTTAATGCAATCCCACGTAGTGTGAGGTTTAGGTAGATGTACTCCCCTAGGACTTAATCGTGCGAGCGATAGAGTGAAGGGTCGATGTGAATCCTAATACCGGGGCATAATGTTGGGGTTAGTCACGGTTGTCCTTAGATTTGGGACCGTGAGTCTAAGGATTTTCTCGACTCAATTAGCATCAATAGGAAGGTATAATAGCATAGTCTTGCACTAGAACCATAGATCCTAGAGGTAACTTGTCCGGATACCCCACTTCATTCATTGTTAAATCCTCCTTAATCTCTTTTTCTTGCACTCTCTAATCTTTCATCTCTCTCTATTTAATTTCGAGTCTTTTAGTATAGTTGTTCACACAATTCACACACGAATCGATTATCACTTTTCCGTACTTCGCATAGTTTTAATAGTGAAATCTCATACTCTAAATCCCTATTCCCTGTGGATTCGACTACCCTCTCACCGGGGTAACTTTTATTACTTCGACAAACCCGTGCACTTGCGGGATACACGCAAGGGGTCGTGTCAAGTTTTTGGCGCCGTTGCCGGGGAATAGGCGTTTTAGATATTTGTTTTTCACTATTTTAGCTATTCACTTCACTTTCTATTCCATATTTTCTTTATCTATCATTGTTCTTACTTTTCTTTCTTTTATTTTTGGTCTCTGCTTGAGAAGAAAGGGGATGTTTGATGCAACTGAAATTTTTGACACACTTACAAGAATGATGGAGGTTGTGGAACAGAAAATTCAATTGTTCCCAGTACATGTGGTTGTAAATAGCATTGAATACGGGCAATCATTTAACAGTACCTCCGTGGAAAGAGAAACAGTTGTCGATCATCCTTGCATAGGACAGGCCATGGAGTGTGAGTTGGGCTATGTGTTAGATGAATTCGAGAGATCGGCTTTGGCTTCTTTTATTGAGGATTCAGAAGAGAATTTAGAAAGAGTCCTTGCTCAGTTTGAATCAGGGTATATCGAACAAAGTCAAGAGGTCTTTTCGGTGTGAATCATAGACTTAACTAAGGAAGCATGTGAGATAGAGCCTACGAAGGGAACCTAAGAACATCTCAACAGCCAGGTTTTACAGAACATCGCAGAAAGTATTGAGGAACAAGGAACGATTCAGTTTTAGGAAATTGATCGATTGAAGGAAAGCCGTCTGCAGCCATCTATTGAAGAACCACCTGATTTGGAATTAAAGACATTACCAACACATTTGGAGTATGCATATCTAGCAGAAGAAATGAAACTCCCCGTTATCATAGCTTCTTCTCTCTCCCCGGATCAGATGGGAAGGTTGGTTGAAATGTTGAAGAAGCACAAATCTGCCATTGCTTGGAAAATTTCAGATTTGAAGGGAATAAATCCTTCATTTTGTACACATAAAATCCTAATGGAGGACAATTTCAAGTCGATAATTCAACCTCAAAGAAGACTAAATCCAAATATGAAGGAGGTTGTTAAGGCAGAAGTGGTGAAACTGTTGGATGCAGGGATTATCTATCCTATCTCTGACAGCCCTTGGGTGAGCCCAACGCAAGTGGTTCCAAAGAAAGGAGGGATGACAGTGATCAAGAATGAACGAAATGAACTCATTCCAACGAGAACAGTCACCGGATGGAGGGTGTGCATTGATTACAGAAGGTTGAATGACGCAACCCGAAAGGATCATTTTCCACTGCCTTTTATTGATCAAATGTTGGAGCGGCTGGCCGGACATCAATATTACTGCTTCCTAGATGGGATGTCAGGTTATTTTAAGATCCCTATAGCCTTCACTTGTCCCTACGGGACGTTTGCATATAGAAGGATGCCGTTCGAACTGTGTAATGCGCCCGCAATATTCCAACGGTGCATGACTGCCATTTTTGATGACTTTCTAGAAGATATAATGGAGGTATTCATGGATGACTTTTCAGTGTTCGGTGACTCCTTTGATCTATGCTTGAAAAATTTGGAAAGAGTACTAACGAGGTGTAAAGAAACAAACCTTGTACTTAATTGGGAGAAGTGTCATTTCATGGTTCAGGAAGGTATTGTTCTAGGGCACAAGATCTCCCGGCAAGGTATGGAGATAGACAAAGCCAAGATCGAAGTTATAGACAAGCTCCCTCCGCCAGCAAACATAAAGGGGATTCGGAGTTTCTTGGGTCATGCAAGATTCTATAGACGGTTCATCAAGGACTTTTCAAAAATCACACAACCATTGACCAAACTCCTCGAAAAAGATGCCCCGTTTGATTTTGGTGAGGAATGTACGACGGCCTTCAATGTGCTTAAAAAGAAACTGGTGCAAGCCCCAATTCTAGTCACACATGATTGGAACGAGCCATTCGAGCTCATGTGTGATGCAAGTGATTACGCTATTGGAGTAGTTTTGGGGCAAAGAAGGGGTAAACATTTCCAACCTATCTATTATGCAAGTAAGACTCTCACAGGGGCTCAAGAGAACTACACCACCATGGAGAAGGAGTTGTTAGCAGTGGTATTCGCCCTCGATAAATTCAAACTGTATCTCATGCTATCGAGAGTCACTATTTTTACAGACCATTCAGCTCTTCGTTACCTCATGAGCAAAGCAGACGCGAAGGCAAGGTTGATCAGATGGATACTGCTACTGCAAGAGTTTGATATGGAGATAAAGGACAAGAAAGGGACTGAAAACGTGGTGGCAGATCACTTATCTCGGTTAGAGGAAAATATCGGACAAGAGCCATCAAGTAAGGAAATCAACGATTCTTTCCCGGAGGAACACCTATACTCAATTGAGAATTCAGAATTATCATCAGAGGAGGTCCCATGGTTTGTAGACTTTGCCAATTACTTGTCAGGGAAGGTGCTCAAACAAGGGTTGACATTCCAACAGAAAAAGAAATTCTTTAGTGATCTGAAGCATTATTTCTGGAATGATCCATTCCTTTTTCATATTTGTACAGACCATGTGGTTCGGAGATGCGTCTCGAGGAAGGAAGGATGGGATATCCTTGCTCACTGTCATTCTAGGCAGGTTGGAGGCCATTACGCATCAAGTAGAACTGCAGAGAAAGTTTTGGCTGCAGGGTTTTATTAGCCGACTCTATTCCAGGATGCGCACCAATTTGTCCTTCGATGTGATAGCTGCCAGAGGTCAGGAAATTTGTCACGACGAGATGAAATGCCTCAGAACCCTATGCAATTTTGTGAGGTATTTGATGTTTGGGGCATTGATTTCATGGGGCCGTTTCCGAAGTCCAATGGGAACCAATACATACTGGTGGCAGTCGATTATGTCTCAAAATGGGTCGAAGCTCAAGCACTGCCGACTAACGATTCTAGGACAGTGGTAAAATTCTTAAAGAGGCTGTTTGCTAGGTTTGGGACCCCAAGGGTTATCATCAGTGATCGAGGAACACATTTTTGCAACTTCCAATTGGAGAAAGTGCTAAAAAGATACGGAGTACACCATCGCCTTGCGACCCCGTATCATCCACAAACTAGTTGACAAGTTGAGGTGACCAATAGAGAACTCAAGAGGATTCTAACGAAATCTGTAGAGCAAGGAAAGAGAGATTGGTCTGAACGGTTGGATGATACACTCTGGGCTTATCGAACAGCATACAAGACTCTGATAGGAACTACTCCATACAGTTTGGTTTATGGGAAGTCATATCATTTGCCAGTGGAGCTCGAACATAAGGCATATTGGACAATAAAGGCGATGAACTTTGATTTGAGTAAGATCGGTGGGCAAAGATTGTTCATCTTAATGAGCTTGATGAGTAGAGGTTGAAAGCATATGAGAATGCTCGAATCTATAAAGAAAGGATCAGAAGGTGGCATGATAAACACATTAAGTCACCTAAAGAATTCAAAGTGGGCGACAAGGTATTATTGTTCAACTCACAGTTGCGACTCTTCCTCGGGAAACTAAAATCGAGATGGTTTGGTCCTTACACGGTTACGCATGTATCACCTAATGGGGCAGTTGAAATCACTCATCCGGAGAAGGGTACGTTTAAGGTGAATGGGCATCGGTTGAAGCCTCATTTTGGTGGTGAAGTGTGCGACGACAATAAGGAGGTATTATTTCTCAAGCCACCGTAAGGTAAGATCAGGTACGTCAAGCTAAGTGACGTTAAACAAGCGCTTCTTGGGAGGCAACTCAAGGCTTTACAGTTTTCCTAGGATCTAGTTTAGTTAGGATGAATAAAAGTCTTAGTGTTGATGTCTTGAAGTTTCAATTTATATGCTGCGATTTCTATTGTGGATTATTAATGTTTTCGTGTGCCTTAATGATACTTAACGAAGTTTGAGTCGGTTGAGTGTGTTTTCTATGATCTCTGGTCATGTTTTTATGGTTTATACAGGCTCTAAGTGTTTTAAAAAAGCGTTTCTGAATTTTTGGAAGAGTCTGTGAATTTTCTGAGTAACCAGAGAAAACACACGGTCGTGTGGAAATTCCACATGGCCGTGTGTTACCAAATCAGAACTCAACCAGTGAGGGAACAGGGGCGTGTGTGTGCCCCTGTGAACAACCTCAGAAGGGGCACACGGCCGTGTGGAAATTCCACACGGCCGTGTGCAATCTCGCAGAACTTCAACTCTTTTCCAAAGAGTCCACAGGAGCGTGTGGATGCCCCTGTGAGTGCCACTGTGCCAAGGCACACGGCCATGTGGAAATTCCACACGGCCGTGTGAAAACTCTGCAGAGAAACCCCTTCTTCTCGAGAATACACAGGGGCGTGTGTGTGCCCCTGTGGATGAGCTTGTGAAAGACACACGGCCGTGTGGATTTTTCACACGGCCGTGTGAAACACTTGGTATTTCTCGGGCAAGCCAGAGAGATCACAAGGGCGTGTGATGTGCCCCTGTGGCCAGCCTTGTTCTTGGCCAGGTTAGGCACACGGCCGTGTGAAATTAACACACGCCCGTGTGGAAGTTTTCGGAGACTTGCTGTGTTTTCCCGTAAATCCACAGGGCCGTGTAACGGCCCCTGTGGATCTTCCTGTGTAGGCACACGGCCGTGTGGAATTAACACACGGCCGTGTGGGGTAATCAAGTGAGTAAACAGAGTGTACACAGGGGCCTGTGTTGGCCCTTGTGAATCATAATTTCAGAGGCACACGGCCGTGTGATATTGACACACGGCCGTGTGGATCCCCAGGACTTCAAAAGTTATGCGTTTCGTTGTGGATTTCACTCGTGCCTCGTTTTGCTTTGCACTCTGGAATACTTTCAGACCCTCTCTATCACTTCCCCGATCTTCTCTAAGGTTTATTTGGAGTCCTTCGGCTGATTTTTCTGTTTTTCTTCATCAACATCACCGGTAAAAACTTCAAACCCTTGTTCTTCGTCAATAACAAATTCACTCCATTTTTGTTTTGATTTCATTCGATCTGCATGATTTAGTGGCATACGAATACATTCGCGAAGGTTTCGAGAACAACTGTTATGAGAATTTGAGATGCTAACCCCATCACCGTGCAGTGCGTCCGCCTGGAAATCCACACGGCCGTGTGGGATTCTGAGAAATTGAATTTAATGATGAATTAATTTATTTCTTTTCAGGAATGGTATCCAGGACAAAGCAAGCGCAAGAGGCCCCTCGAGCCATCTAAGGAGCAGATTACCTTCGCCAAGCCCGAGCACCAAACGAGATATAATAGATTAGAGAAACTAAAGTTTGGACAATTTCGATACATAGACTTGAGTTGTTTAAGGGCAGCTGAGTGGGGAGATGAAATGGCAGATGAGATTGAAGAACTTTTAGAGGTTGGGCAATGGAAACACTTGTTGACTATTAAAGAACCGGCGAATCGCTCACTTTCTTTGGAAATACTAGCATCATTTGAGTTCAACAAATCATATACAGACTTGATACGTGCCGATACTATACAATTCAGGGCCTTTGGTCACGATTATAACATGTCCGTAACGCAATTTTCTATTCGAATGGGTTTGTATGATCAAGCATATACAGAGTCAGAGGAGTATGGGAATCTTCCGACTGATTATTCTGGCAGTTTGACCCCTCAAGGAGCCTACAGAGTGTTGTGTGGACAAGGGCAATATGAGCCAGGGGTAACGAAAGCCACTTGTTTGTCACGACCAGCTTACAGATACATTCACGCCATTCTGAGTAGATCAGTAAACGATCGAGGCGATAGCACGGGAGTCTTAAGCGGGCAAGAGCTCCTTTACCTACATTCAATGGTTAGGAGCGAGCCACTCCATCTTGGGTATATCCTGGCAGATTATATTCAACATCAGGGCCAGTACCCGAGGCTTGGAGCCATTTTTTCAGGGCCATACGTGACAAGACTCATCAAGGGGATGGGCCTTCGGGAAGCAATTAAAGGAATAGAAAAGACAGTTATACCCTCCCCGATTAGCTTGGAGATGCTGAGACAGATGGGCATGGATAGAAAACATTATCAGCGCTATATTTTGAACATCCACCAACAAAGGCCAATGGAGGACAGTGAGGTTGAGGAACTACAGCCAACCTTACATCTACTTTTGCCACCCCCAGCGGACACAGAGACCGAGGTACCACCCACCGCGCTAGAGCCACCTCCGGTGCGTATCTTCTCGCCTTCCCGAGGCCAGGATCGACTGGAGCGTCTCGAGAGCGCAGTGGGGATGCTACAGACAGAGGTGGCTGAGGTCAGGGCCACACATGTAGCGCAGCACACAGAGGTCATGGCTCGATTTCACAGCATACAGCAGTTACTCGAGCGAGCCATGACTTTACCATTCGTGGTCCAACCCCGAGCTTCCACTCCTTCACTACCAGCATCACCAGCACCAGTAGCAGCAGATCCACCATCACCGACAGAGCCTTCAGCAGCACCAGAGGCTTCTATTCAGGACACTAACGCTGAGGCGTCTTAGATTTTATTTTTTATTTGATTTTCATTCTTGTATTTTCTATTTTATTTTGGACTAGTATTACTCAGAAAGGACTCTCCTTCTGAGTTTATCTTTTATTTAGCTTTTCTTTTATCTCGAGTTGTATTTTATTTTCATATTTTATATACTCGAGTTTTTATTGAGCTATACTGAACCCTTGTGTATGTGTGCGCAGATGGTCTTGGATGAAAAGAATTTAAGGAATAGTCATAAACACGGTCATGGGACCGTGTGTGTTTCACAACCCATTGAGACTCAACTCTCAATACACCTAGCTCCATCAAATGCAGCACTTGGAGTTCAGGGGAGTAATGTTTCAATTGCCTACTTCGACACTGATTATTTTGCAATTCTTAATTTTCAATTGTGCTTGCATGTGTACATTGGGGACAATGTACATCTTAAGTGTGGGGGGGAGTTCACATTGCACACACCTTTACTTGTGCGTTCAATTGCTTATGCTCATGTAACGTATGGCGGTTCACCTTAGTTGCAACGGTTGTATTCTTATAGTTTAGGAGAATTTTTAACATTGTGTCCTATCATGCTCTAGTTTCTACTTGAATTTTAGGGATTTTTTTTGCTCGATATTCTCATATTGCACAACTTACTCTTGGAATCTTTTGGAAACTCAATCTTGAAGTTTTTAAGGACAAGTTTATCGTCGTTCTTAGTTTTACTTTGGAAAATGCATAAAAAAAAATTGGAAAAGAGAAAAAGTATAAAAAGTATGAGTTTGTAAATATTAGCTTTGTTTTAATTATGCATTTGGGGTGGAAAGAGCTACCGCCTATGAAGTATGTAGCTACTCTCATAAGTCAGATACAAGTTATGCCCTAATGAGAAAAAGAGCTATCTCATGGGATGCGTGAAAGCTACTACCCCGATAGAAAGAGCTACCTCCTCGAAAGTGTGAAAGCCACCTTTGGCGGCCGCCTAGGAGAGGGCTACCTTCAAGGATGTGTGAAGCTACTACTTCCTCCCTTATTTTTGTTTTTTTTGTATATAAACAAGTCCTTTCTAACCAAAGTTTGAGGAGTACTTGTTGGTTCTCTTGAGTGAAATCGCACACACTAACACATTTTCGAGTTTTTATCCTTTTTGATTCGAGTTTTTAGCTAGAGCAATGATAACCTTATGCAATGTTTTGATTTCCCCTTACTTGTAGAATGCTTCTTTTGCACACTTTTGGTGAACCTAAGGCTGAGCACTTTCAATTGTTCTTCCCAAGTACTTTCACGTTTTATTTTTGCTTGAGGACAAGCAAAAGCTTAAGTGTGGGGGATTTGATAAGTGCTCGTGTTATAGTAATGCGAAGCGTTATTATCTTGCAATGAGCTTTAATTCAATCAGATTTTATCACTAAAAATTGTGCAATTGTTTACTTTTGTGCATTGTAGGGTTGTGAAGATAAAATGAAGGAAAGGACCGAAGTTAGGTCGTGTTTGGCATTGTTGGGAAGATTTTCAGACCAAGCAAGGAGCAAGGCGTGAGCATAGACTTGTGAGTGTGTGCCAACCTCCTTTGGAGGGGCACAAAGGCAGTCACATTCACAATAAGCCTAACTCATGCCAACAATGAGAACTTCACCAATTAGGCGATTTGAAGCAATCGGCACGATCTAACGTTGATTGTGTGCCCAATTCAACGGCCTCGATGAAAAACAACGAATTCGGGAGTGTTTTCGGCACAATTACTGTAGCGGGTCTGTAGCAAATTACTGTTCACAGTCGGCCGAAAATCAGAATTCCAGAAACTTCACACGGGCGTGTGGAAATTCGTTATAAAAGCCTGATTTGGAGACTTTTTGAGACATCTTTTGACCTATTCTTCTGCCCAACTTCTGGGAGTGCGGCTAGGGTTTTGGAGAGGACTTCGTGGAGGTTTAGAGCGTGTCATCGACATCGTCACCGACGTCCGGCGGCCGCACAAGACCACGGCCACACCATACGCAAGGGGGTTTTCATCTATGTCTTTACTTTGTGTTTTATTTCATACATTGATGAACATGTATAGCTCCATGAGGAGCTAAACCCCTTGTGGGTATTCGGACTTGTAAATTCTAGGGTTATCATGTTTCTTTGACATTGTTATTATGCTTTTCCATTATTGATGAAAAAGAATTGAGTTTCAATCTTGATTTTATTTTGCTATTGTTTTCCCTTAGATGCGACACTAGGGTTGAGAGAAATCTAGGTTTTCCTTTGGAGGTGTGACAACTCCTATAGGATTAGACTATTCAAGAATGAAGAGAGTTGAGAGGGAGAGTTGTGAGGTAGCGATGCACCCCTTTCCCTTCCGGTGTGATTTCTCCCTACCTCCGTTTCCTTGATTTATTAGCGGCCAAGATAGAGAGAAGTGCTAGGTAGATAAACTCCCCTGGGGCTTAGTTACGTGAGTAACAGAGTGAAGGGTTGAAGTGAATCCTATGCACTGGGGCTTAATCAAGACTAGGGTTATTCCTCCTGGACCAAATGGTTAGAACTACACATAGGAACAGGTTTAATCACTAGGAATTCCTAGAACTTAATGCAATCCCACGTAGTGTGAGGTTTAGGTAGATGTACTCCCATGGGACTTAATCGTGCGAGCGATAGAGTAAAGGGTCGATGTGAATCCTAATACCGGGGCATAATGTTGGGGTTAGTCACGGTTGACCTTAGATTTGGGACCGTGAGTCTAAGGATTTCCTCGACTCAATTAGCATCAATAGGAAGGTATAATAGCATAGTCTTGTACTAGAAGCATAGATCCTAGAGGTAACTTGTCCCGATACCCCACTTTATTCATTGTTAAATCCTCCTTAATCTCTTTTTCTTGCACTCTCTAATCTTTCATCTCTCTCTATTTAATTTCCAGTCTTTTAGTATAGTTGTTCTCACAATTGACACACGAATCGATTATCACTTTTCCGAACTTCGCATAGTTTTAATAGTGAAATCTCATACTCTAACTCCCTATTCCCTGTGGATTCAACTACCCTCTAACCGGGGTAACTTTTATTACTTCGACAAACCCGTGCACTTGCGGTATACACGCAAGGGGTCGTGTCAACGACTTCAACTGATGCCCATTCACTTTGAATGTACCCTTCTCCAGATGTGTGATCTCAACTGCCCCATGGGTGGATACGTGCGTGACTGTATATGGGCCAAACCATCTTGATTTGAGTTTTCCGGGGAAGAGCCGTAACCGTGAGTTGAACAACAGCACCTTGTTACCCACTTTGAATTCCTTCGGTGGCTTAATGTGTTTGTCATGCCACCTTTTGATCTTCTCCTTATAGATTCTAGCATTCTCATACGCTTTCAATCTCCACTCATCAAGCACATTAAGATGGAGTAATCTTTGCTCACCGACCTTTCTCAAATCAAGGTTTATCGCCTTAATTGCCCAATATGCTTTGTGTTCGAGCGCCACCGGTAAGTGACATGATTTCCCATAAACCAAATTGTACGGTGTAGTTCCTATAGGAGTCTTGTATGTTGTTCGATGGGCTCAAAGTGTATCATCCAACTGTTCAGACCAATCCCTCTTTCCTTGCTCTACAGATTTTCGTCAGAATTCTCTTGAGCTCTCTATTGGTCACCTCGACTTGTCCACTAGTTTGTGGATGGTACGGGGTCACGAGGCGATGGTATACTCCGTATCTTTTCAACACCTTTTCCAGTTGGATGTTGCAGAAATGTGTTCCTCGATCACTAATGATAACTCGTGGAGTACCAAACCGAGCAAACAACCTTTTCAAAAATTTTACCACCGTCCTCGCATCATTTGTTGGCAATGCTTGAGCTTCGACCCATTTGGAGACATAATCAACTGCTACCAATATGTATTGATTCCCATTGGACTTCGAAAACGATCCCATGAAATCAATGCACCAAACATCGAAAACCTAGCAGAATTGCATAGGATTCTGAGGCATCTCGTCTCGTCGCGACAAATTTCCTCCCCTTTGGCAACTATCACATCGAAGAACAAATTGGTGTGCATCTTAGAATAGAGTCGGCCAATAGAACCCTGCGGTCAAGACCTTCTCTGCAGTTCTACTTAATGCATAATGTCCTCCAACCGGTCCGGAATGACAATGAGCAAGAATATCCCATCCTTACTCCCTTGAGACACATCTTCGAACCACATGGTCTGCACAAATGCAGAAAAGGAATGGATCATCCCAGAAGTAATGCTTCAGGTCATTAAAGAATTTCTTCTTCTGTTGGAGTGTAAGTCATTGTTTGAGCACCTTTCCGGACAAGTAATTGGCAAAGTCTGCGAACCATGGATCATCACCTGATGATGAGTCTGAGTCCTTAATCGAGTATAGATGTTCTTCCGAAAAAGAATCATTGATTTCGCTACTCGATGGCTCTTGTCCGATACTCCCCTTTAACCGAGATAAATGGTCTGCCACCACATTTTCAGTCCCTTTCTTGTCCTTTATCTCCATATCAAACTCTTGCAGTAGCAATATCCACCTAATCAACCTTGGCTTTGTATCGGCTTTGTTCATGAGGTAACGGAGAGCTGAATGGTCTGTATAAACAGTGACTCTTGACAAGATAAGATATGGCCTGAATTTGTCTAGAGCAAACACAACTGCTAATAACTCCTTCTCTGTGGTGGTGTAATTCTCTTGTGCACCCATGAGAGTTTTGCTAGCATAATAAATGGGTTGAAACTGATTACCCGTTCTTTGCCCCAACACCGCTCCGATAGCATAGTCGCTTGCATCGCACATGAGCTCAAACGGCTCATTCCAGTTGGGCGTGATCAAAATTGGAGCTTGAACCAGTTTTTCTTTTTCAAGGAGTTTGGTCAACGATTGTGTGATTTTCGAAAAATCCTTGATAAACCGTCTATAAAAACCTGCATGACCCGAGAAACTCCGAATCCCTTTTACATTTGTTGGTGGAGGAAGCTTGTATATAACTTCAATCTTGGCTTTGTCCACCTCCATGCCCTTCCGGGAGATCTTGTGCCCTAGAACAATACCCTCTTGCACCATGAAATGACACTTCTCCCAATTAAGAACAAGCTTTGTTTCTTCACACCTCATTAGTACTCTCTCCAAATTTTTCAAACACAGATCAAATGAGTCTCCAAACACCGAAAAGTCATCCATGAACACCTCCATTATATCTTCCAAAAGGTCATAAAAAATAGCAGTCATGCAACGTTGGAACGTTATGGGTGCATTACACAGTCCAAATGGCATTTGTCTATATGCAAATGTTCCGTAGGGGCAAGTGAAGGTAGTCTTCTCTTGATCTTCCGGGGCTATAGGAATCTGGAAATACCCTGACATCTTGTCTACGAAACAGTAAAACTGATGCCCGGCCAGCCGCTCCAACATCTGATCAATAAAAGGCAATGGGAAGTGGTCCTTCCGGGTCGCATTGTTCAACCTCCTGTAATCAATGCACACCCTCCAACCTGTAACTGTTCTAGTTGGAATGAGTTCATTCTTTTCATTTTTGATCACCGTCATTCCTCTTTTCTTTGGGACCACTTGCGTTGGGCTCACCCATGCGCTATCAGAGATGGGATAGATAATCCCTGCATCCAACAACTTCACCACCTATGCCTTGACAACCTCGTTCATATTGGGGTTCAGTCTCCTTTGAGGTTGAATCACCGACTTGAAATTATCCTCCATCAATATTTTATGTGTACAAAACGAAGGATTTATTCCCTTCAAATCTGAAATTTTCCAAGCAATGGCATATTTGTGCTTCTTCAGCATGCTCACCAACTTCTTCTTCTGATCCAAGGAGAGATCGTAAGCTATGATAACGGGGAGTTTCATTCCTTCTGCCAGATATGCATACTCCAAGTGTGTTGGCAGGGTTTTTAACTCCAAATTAGGTGGTTCTTCAATAGACAGCCGCAAACAGCTTTCCTTCAATCGATCAATCTCTTCAAACTAAAATAGTTCTCGTTCCTCAACACTTTCTGCGTTGTTCTGTGAAACCTGGCTGTTAAGATGATCTTGAGATTCCATTCTAATTCTTACCTCACATGCTTCCCTGGTTAAGTCTACTATCTCCACTGAAAAAACTTCTTGTCTCTGTTCTTGATAGTATGATTCAAACTGAGCAAGAACTCTCTCTAGATTTTCTTCTGCATCCTCCCCTGAAGAAGCTAGGGCTGATCTTTCAAATTCATCTAACACCTCATCCAATTCACAACCCATGAGCTAGGAAGGAGTGTTAACTGGTTGCCCATACTCAATGCAGTTTATAATCGACTGTGCTGTGAACAAATGAAATTTCTGCTCCACTTCCTCCACTAATCCTGTAAGTGTATCAAACATCTCAGTTATATGAAACATCTCTTCTTTTCTGAAGCTGAAATCAAAATAACGCAAACCAATAAGAATGATGATAGATAAAGAAAGTATGAAGTAGAATACGAAGTAAATAGCTAAAATAGTGAAAAACAAATATCTAAAATGCCTATTCCCCGACAACGGCGCCAAAAACTTTGACACAACCCCTTGCGTGTATCCCGGAAGTGCATGGGTTTGTCGAAGTAATAAAATTTACCCTGGTGAGAGGGTATTCGAATCCGCAGGGAATAGGGATTTAGAATATGAGATTTCACTAATAAAGCTATGCGGCGTATGGAAAAGCAATAAATAGGATCAATGAGTGAATATAGAATCAAACAGAATGAAAGACAAGAAATTAAATAGAAAGATGGAAGATCATAAAGTGCAAGTAAAAGAGAATAGAGAGGACTAACAATGAATGAAATAGGGTATCCGGACAAGCTACCTCTAGGATCTATGCTTCTAGTGCAAGACTATGCTATTATACTTTCCTATTGATGTTAATTGAGTCGAGAAAATCCTTAGACTCAAGGTCCCAAACCTAAGGACAACCGTGACTAACCCAATCATTATGCCTCGGTATTAGGATTCACGCCACCCTTCACTCTGTCGCTCACACGACTAAGCCCTAGGGGAGTATATCTACCTAAACCTCACACTACATGGGATTGCTTTAAGCTCTAGGGATTCCTAGTGGTAAAACCTATTCCTATGTGTAGCTCTAACCCTTTGGTCCAGGTGGAAGAACCCTAGTCTAGATTAAGCCCCAGCGCGTAGGATTCACCTCAACCCTTTACTCTATTACTTGCGTGACTAAGCCTCAGGGGAGTTCATCTGCCTAGTACTTCACTCTATTTCAACCGCTATGAAATCAAGGAAACGGAGGTAGGGAGAAACCACATCGAAGGGGAAAGGGGTACATCGCTACCTCACAATTCTCCCTCTCAACCCTCTTCAATCTTAAGTAGTCTAACCCTAAAGGAGTTGTCACACCTCCAAAGGGTAACCTAAATTGTTCGCAACCCTAGTGTGACGCCTAAGGGAAAACGTTAACAAGATGAAATTAAGATTGAAACTCAATTTTTATTCATCAATAATGGAAAAGCATAATAACAATGTCAAAGAAACATAAAAACCCTAGAGTTTACAAGTCCGAATACCCTCAAGGGGTTTAGCTCATCATGGAGCTATACATGTTCATCAAAATAGAAAAGAAAGTACAAATCAAAGACATTGACGAAAACCCCTTGTATACGGTTTGGCCTTGGTCTTGTGCGGCCGTCGAATGTCGGTGACGATGCCGATGACACACGCTAAACCTCCACAAAATCCTCTCTAAAACCCTAGCCGCACTCCCCAAGTTGAAGAGAAAGATAGGTCAAAAGATATCCCAAAAGGTCTCCAAAATCCCCTTTTATAATGTTGAATCGCGGCTTTAAAATCGGACTTATCAGGGGCTTCACACGGCCGTGTGGAATTTCCACACGCCCGTGTGAAGTTTCTGTCTGGCTGAAAAATCGATTCACACGGCCGTGTGGAATTTCCACACGCCCGTGTGAATTCTCTGAAACCCTGATTTTCAGCAGAAATTGAACAGTAGCTTGCTACAGTGTTTGCTACATTAACAAGCTACATTGCTGCTACAGTACTTGCCGAAATGCTCCCGAATTCGTTGTTCTTCATTGAGGCCATTGGTTGGGCACACAAACAATGGTAAGTCGTGCCGATTACTTCAAATCTCCTTCTTTGTGAAGTTCTTCTAAGCTACACGAGTTAGACTTGTTGTGAATGTGACTGCCTTTGTGCCCCTCCAAAGGAGGTTGGCACACACTCACAAGTCAAGCTCGTGCCTTGTTCCTTACTTGGCAAACACGACCTAATTTCATTCTTCTTCTCCAATTTAGCTCCACAAACCTTCAATGCACAAGAGTACACAAATACACACCATTTAGTGATAAAAACTGATAAAAGATATGCTCAATGTAAGATAATAACGCTTCGCGATACTATAACACAAGCACTTATCAAATTTCCACACACTTAAGCTTTTGCTTGTCCTCAAGCAAAAATAGAACGTGAAAGTACATGGGAAGAACAATTGGAAGTGCTCGGCCTTAGGTTCACCCAAAGTATGCAAAAGAGGCATTCTACAACTAAGGGAAAATCAAAACAATGCATAAGTTTATCATTGCTCTAGCTAAAAACCCGAATCAAAAAGGATAAAAACTCAAAAATGTGTTAGTGTGTGCGATTTCACTCAAGAGAACCAACGAGTACTCCTCGAACTTTTGTTAGAAAGGACTTATTTATATACAAAAACAAAACTAAAGAGAGAAGGAAGTAGTAGCTTCATTTTTCTTAGGGAGGAAGCCCTAGTTCTTGAACACACTTACCACCATCTTCAAATCGGAGCTAGGAGTTTCCATTAGAGGCCATTTCTGGGGAGAGAATGACAAAGAGAGTGACATACGATCAGATCCACCTTCTTGATCCATAGTTGAGAGGAGTATCGACAAGGGAAGCCACCTCTTTGGTGGCATCTTCGGAGGGTCATTCGACCTCTACCTTTTGAGGGGGTGTTCTTGTCTTTGTATTTGGTTGTTTCCATGTATTATCTTGAGTATTTTGTATTCATGAGCAACTAAACCCCAAGGTCACCGGTTGTAGGTGAACCTTGGGGGTGAACTTGTGTAGAATGCTTGCTTGACTTGATTTATGCATTTTGGGACTTGTTTGTGATCCTTGTTTGGTGTAATTGAATGCTTGGTATGCATGAGAACTCTGTGTATCGATGTTTAGAAAATGCTAGGAAGCATGACCATTACCCTAGTATTAGGCTCACCAAGCTTGGTAGGGACACATATACTTATACGCCGTGACCATCGGGTATTTGTACCCGTCCAATTGTTAGGGTTGACCTAGATTGTGTCTTCTTCCTAACTTGAGAAATCTATTGTACCTTTTGCAATCGTGTGAGGACTCGAGTGGAAGGAATTCCGTACTCGATACTTGTACCGGATTAGAAACCGATTTCCGTGACCATCGGGTTGGTTTAATTTGGGGTTTCTCAGTCCAAACTACCCATTTGCATGCTAGTTAAGGCAACTTCCGCACTTTAGTAGCCCCCTTGGGAATCCTCATCCGTGACCCTCTCTTTACATTGTTTCTACCCTCCAATTATTACCTCCGCCTTAGAGTAATTATCTTGCATGTTAATTGCCTTTTTACTTTTCTTTGCACAATACTTGTATTGATCGGCCAAACAATCATACAAAGAGAAAGTAAGGGTAGATTCTCGGGCCCTTGGGAATACAACCCCCTCGCGCGTGCGGGAGGGGTATTACTTGACGACTCCGTGCACTTGCGGGTCGACCAATAAGTTTTTGGCGCCGTTGCCAGGGAGCCGCGAGAAATATCTGGAAAACTTAGAGTTGGTTGATTTGGTCATTGTTTTGTTTCGAGTTTTCCATCATTGTATATATTTCATCATTTTAGTTTGTAAATATCTATTATCTATTGTTTAATCATGTTTTCACCTGGTGACTTGAATAATTATTATCGTTCTCAGGGGGCTCATCTTTACCATTCGAGCACGGGGACTGCATTGAACTCTCCAAGCTTTTATGATGGCCAGAGCAGGGAGCAGTACTATGAAGACTCCATCAGTTTTACTTTGGGAAATCACGATACTTGATCTTTTTTCCAATAGTACATGCTGTCAGAAAGGGTAGATCTTGTACGGTATTCTGGACCATCTAGCTATCAACTTGATCCCATTAACAACTGGCCGGAGAATAATTCAGACGGACACTTAGGGTCATTGGCTCCAGTTGACAAAGGGACAGATCAAACGGGGTCAGAAGGCTCAGGAGAATGGGATTATGTGCAGGAAGAGAACTTGAATTCTGTGGAAGTAGAGATACAAGTAATGAAAGACAACTCTGGGAATGATAGCTCATGTGAAATGGAAGATCAGAGAAGTGGCAAGCATGATTTAAGCAATTATGGGAGATTGAAATCATCACTTGAAGATCCTCCTGAGCTGGAATTGAAGCAACTACCGGACCATCTACAGTATGCCTTCTCGGGGAAAAATTCTACACTTCCTGTTATCATCGCAGCAGACTTGACCGGACAGCAGAAGAATACGCTCTTGGATGTACTAAAGAAACACAAGAAGGCAATTGCTTGGAAAATCGTTGATATTAAGGGGATCAATTCGTCATTCTGTACTCACAAAATTCTTATGGAAGACAATCACAGGCCTGTGGCGATACCCCAATGAAGACTGAACCCTAACATGAAAGAGGTAGTAAAAAATGAAGTCATCAAGCTCCTTCATGCGGGCATTATTTATCCCATTTCTGACAGTGCATGGGTGAGTCCAGTTCAGGTAGTACCCAAGAAAAGGGGTATGACAGTTGTGACCAATGAGAAGAATGAACTCATACATACCAGAACGGTAATAGGATGGAGGGTTTGCATAGACTACAGAAAGCTTAATGATGCTACAAGGAAGGATCATTTCCCCCTACCCTTCATTGATCAGATGCTCGAGCGACTTGCCGGCCACTCCTACTATTGCTTCTTGGACAGTCTCTCTGGATATTTTCAAATTCCTATAGTTCCAGAAGATCAAGAGACGACTACTTTCACTTTCCCCTATGGTACTTTCGCTTACCGGATGATGCCTTTTGGGCTTTGCAATGCGCCGACCACTTTTTAGAGGTGTATGATGGCCATCTTTGAAGACATGGTAGAAGACATTATGGAAGTGTTTATGGATAACTTCTCCGTGTTCAGTGACTCGTTTGATCTATGCCTCAAAAACCTTGAACGGGTCCTGAGTAGATGCGAGGAAACAAATCTGGTGCTTAGTTGGGAGAAATGTCATTTTATGGTCAAGGATGGCATAGTCCTAGGACACAAAATGTCAAAACAGGGTATTGAAGTGGATAAGGCAAAGGTCGCTACTATTGAAAAACTTCCCCTTCCAACTTCAGTGAAGGCAATCAGGAGCTACCTAGGACATGCTGGGTTTTACAGAAGATTTGTGAAAGACTTCTCTTCCATCGCCCGACCATTGACAAAACTGTTGGAGAAGGATGCTCCTTTTGAATTCAATAGTGATTGCATGAATGCCTTCTTAACCCTCAAGAAGAAACTGGTAGAAGCACCAATCATGGTTTCCCCTGACTGGAGTTTGCCATTTGAGCTGATGTGTGATGCGAGTGACTATGTTGTGGGCGCAGTGCTTGGGCAACGAAGGGGCAAACACTTTCATCCTATCTACTATGCAAGTAAAACTTTGAATGATGCTTAAGAGAACTATACCACTACCGAGAAAGAATTGTTGGCGGTAGTCTTTGTAGTTGACAAGTTCCAGTCATATTTGGTGTTGTCCAAGGTGATTGTTTACACAGACCATTCTGCCCTAAAGTATCTGTTGAGTAAGTCGGATGCCAAGCCTCGACTGATCCGCTGGGTGCTACTTCTTCAGGAATTTGACTTGGAGATAAGAGATAAAAAAGTGGCAGAAAACCTAGCTGCTGATCACCTCTCCCGCCTTGAGGGTCCCAATGATGACGTATTGGAAAAGTGAGAAATCAATGATTCAATTCCTGGAGAATAATTATGTAGTGTTCAGGTGGTAGCAACAGATGAAACCCCGTGGTTCGCCGACTTTGCCAACTTTCTAGCTGGGAAAACATTCCCTAAGTGGCTCACTCACCAACAACGGAAGAAGTTCTTTGCCGACCTGAAGTATTATATTTGGGAGGACCCCCATTTATTTAGAGTTTGCTCTGATCAGATTGTCAAAAGGTGTGTTTCACTAGGGGAATGGCAAGATATCTTGAAGCATTGCCATTCTGGGTTGACAGGTGGTCATTATAGTGGGAACCGGACTGCTAGGAAGGCCCTAGATGCGGGGTTTTATTGGCCGACTATGTTCCAAGATGCACAAACATTGGTGCAACATTGTGATAGGTGCCAGAGAACGGGTAATATCTCGAAAAGAGAGGAAATGCCTTAATCATGGAATCAAGCATGCGAAGTATTTGATGTTTGGGGAATCGACTTCATGGGACCGTTTCATAGCTCCCAGGGCAACAAATATATCCTGGTGGCAGTGGACTATGTCTCTAAGTGGGTGGAAGCACAGGCCCTCCCATCGTGTGATGCACGGGTTGTTGTAAAATTCCTAAAAAAAATATTTTCCCGGTTCAGAGCACCCAGGACAATCATTAGTGACCGGGGCACTCATTTCTATAATTCTCAGTTTGAGAAGGTTTTGAAATGATATGGTGTGTCTCATAGAATCTCAACCGCTTATCACCCACAAACTAGTGGTCAAGTGGAAGTATCAAATAGGGAATTGAAGCATATCCTTGAGAAAATAGTAAGCCACCATAGGAGGGATTGGGGTGACCAGCTTGATGATGCACTCTGGGCGTATAGAACAGCATACAAGACACCTATTGGGACAACACCATATAGATTGGTCTATGGAAAAACATGTCACTTGCCGGTTGAACTAGAACACAAGGCTTATTGGGCCATAAAGCAACTCAACTTTGATCCTCATTTGTGTGGTCGCAAGTGAAAACTCCAATTAAATGAGTTAGAGGAATGGTGATCCTTGGCGTATGACAAATCGATAAGGTATAAGGAGAAAATGAAGGAATACCATGACCGGCATATTAAACGAGCCAAGTGATTGCTTCCCCGCAAGTGTACGGGATCGCCAAGTAATACCCTGTGAGTGACACAGGGGTCGTATTCCACGGGGCCAAGGAAGTATTATTACTCACTCTTCATCTATTTCCTAGCCTACAATTTGATAAAAGTGGGAATAAAATAAAACTAACTAACTAACCTAAACTAATCCTATGGCCTGGTAACTAGCACACGGATGTGAACAAACAAGGGAGTAACAAGCATGAGAAGGGAGTGTTTGGACAAGGAATCCACCTAGGGTTGTCGTTAAGGCCCGAACTAGGATAATCTAAATATGTAATGATGATAGTTGAGACCTAGAGACTTCGAGAGTAGATTAGCCACGATCTCTCAGCGACTAACCCCTACTCCCATACGAGTGTCAATCGGAATTTCTTCCGGATTAACACACCTACGATCGCAATGAGTTCAAGGAAATCTCAAATAGGAGTAAACCTACTATCCTTCGGCTTAAACCTAGCAATGGAGGGCTACCAACACCCAATTTCTCGGCAATGTCGGCCCAAGAATCCCCTTTCAATCTCTCCTAGATCTAGTGCGCGTGAGTAGGTCACGTCTACGTGCACAACTCATAAAAGAATTACGGATTTCTCCATGGATGTAATTCTAGACATGAAAGCATCAAAGATTGAACCTCAAACAACCATCAAACTAGATTGAAAGCAACAATCCAAAGTTCATACACAAGATAAACCCCAGGGTTCATCCACATCCAAACACAACAATAAGTCAATCCCTCATGATAAGGGACACTTAAACAACATACAAGGAAGAAAGAAACATAAAAGAAGCAATGAAAACTCCCTCTAGGTCTTCACTCCAACTCCTTCCCTTTGCTCCTCTCCCTCTTGGTGATGACGCGTGCTTGTTTCCCACTTGGATCCCCGGCAAAAGGTGGCCGGAAAGCCTCAAGATGAAGTGGTGGCGGTGGCCCAAAAGGCCAAGGAAAAGTCTCCTTGTGTGCCCTAAAAACATCTATATATATTCCCGCAATATCCCGGGGTGGATAGATGGATCCCGAGGTGGATAGGTAGGCAAAGACAAGGCAAAACTTGTCTCATGTGGGGTGTATCTCGGGGTGGATAGATGGATCCCGGGGTGGATAGGGGGCCGTGAACCCTAGTACAAAATCACTGTCTTTTGATGCTCACGGCCACACATACGGCCCCGTATGCTGCACTATTCATTCTTATGCACTTCCATCATTTCCAGCCCAAAACTCCTCAGGTGCAACAGCAACTGCTACAGTAAATACGCTACAGTGCTTCCAACTACAGTGCTGCGACGCCTGAATTTCATCCTTTTTAGCCCAAATTTCATTCTCGTGCTCCTTATGGCTCCCCCGTGTCCTACAACATAAATGATAGTCGATTAAGCAAAAAAAGGGCATCAATTCTTAACAAAATACATGCTAAGTGTACAAAATACGCATATTAAAACATATACATTTAGACACTTATCACCAAGTGTTTCCAACCCGGGGACCAAGTATTACTATTCAGTGCAAGTTTAAAATTATTCCCCGGGAAGTTAAAATCACGATGGCATTACTATACATTTGGAGCGTCATTCGGCCTCTACCTTTTGAGGGGGTGTTCTTGTCTTTGTATTTGGTTGTTTCCATGTATTATCTTGAGTATTTTGTATTCATGAGCAACAAAACCCCAAGGTCACCGGTTGTAGGTGGACCATGGGGGTGAACTTGTGTAGGATGCTTGCTTGACTTGATTTATGCATTTTGGGACTTGTTTGTGATCCTTGTTTGGTGTAATTAAATGCTTGGTATGCATGAGAACTCTGTGTATCGATGTTTAGAAAATGATAGGAAGCATGACCATTGCCCTAGTATTAGGCTCACCAAGCTTGGTAGGGACACATGTACTTATACGCCGTGACCATCGGGTATTTGTACCCCTCCAATTGTTAGGGTTGACCTAGATTGTGTCTTCTCCCTAACTTGAGAAACCTATTGTGCCCTTTGCAATCCTGTGAGGACTCGAGCGGAAGGAATTCTATACTCGATACTTGTACCGGATTAGGGACCGATTTCCGTGACCATCGGGTTGGTCTAATTTGGGGTTTGTTGGTCCAAACTACCGATTTGCATGCTAGTTAAGGCAACTTCCGCACTTTAGTAGCCCCCTTGGGAATCCTCATCCATGACCCTCTCTTTACATTGTTTGTACCCTCCGATTATTACCCCCGCCTTAGAGTAATTCTCTTGCATGTTAATTGCCTTTTTACTTTTCTTTGCACAACACTTGTATTGATTGGCCAAACAATCATACAAAGAGGAAGTAAGGGTAGATTCTCGGGCCCTTGGGAATATGACCCCCTCGAGCGTGCGTGAGGGGTGTTACTTGACAACTCCGTGCACTTGCGGGTCGACCAACACTACACTAACATTACTACATTGACACTGCTATAGTAAACCTGATACAGTAAAAATTGCTACAGTACTACATATGGTCATCTTCGTGGTCGTAAGGTTGCCCCTATGAAATTCCAGACTTTGCATTTTCTTCAAGTCTTCGCACTACAAGCTGCTACATTGGTGCTACAGTATCTAGCTCTAAAATGGTTTTTTCGGTGCTGATTTATTCTTGAATCACGTTGCCGAGCTCACCTAAGCTTCTTTTACACTTGTAACACAAAAGAAACCAATTACACCATAAAAGAGCATCGATTCATCAAGAAATGATAGAAATCATATGTATGAATACATATAAAATACACACATTTAGGCGTTTAGCAAATATTCCCACGCCTAAGCATTTGCTTATCCCCAATTAAACAAACATGAAGAACAGGGGCAAGAAGTTAAACGGCTAAATGTACGACCTCAAGCTCAAAAGTAAAGAACTCCACAATCACAAGTAAAAATAAATAAAGAAAATGAGTTGTTCTACAAGTAATCAGGTAATGATAGTTGACACGACTGATTGCGTGTATTGATAGGGGCCCAAAAGTGAACGGGTTGTCGCAGTAATAAAGTACCCTGGTGAGAGGGTAGTCGAATCCATAGGGAGTAGGGATTAGATACAAAGGTAATTGCTACTTAGCTAATGTGATATGATGGTGGTGAGAAGAAATCAATGTGTGTGTGCAGGAGTATTAAAGAGAAATATGGAAGACAAGAGAGTGCAAGCAAAGATAAAAGAGAGGAACAATCAATGTAAAATAGTGTACCCGGACAAGCTCCCCCTAGGATTAATGTTTTAGTGCAAGACAATGTATTATACTCTCCTATTGATGTTTAATGAGTCATGGACATCCTAAAGCACACGGTCCCAAACATAAGGTCAACCGTGACTAATCCCAACACTATGCCCCGGCATTAGGTTTCACTACGACCCTCACTATCTTGATCTATCAACTAAGACCCACAGGAATCCATCTTCCTAAGCCTCACACTACGTGGAACTTCATTATGTTCTAGGATTTCCAAGTGAAAGACCCTGTCCCTAAGTATAGTTCTAACCCTTTGGTCCAGGAGAAAGAACCCTAGTCTCAGTTAATCCCCAGCACTAGGATTCACTACAACCTTTCACTCTGTTGCTTGCGCAACTAAACCCCAGGGGAGTTCATCTCCTAGGACTTCACTCTACTTTGTTCACTAAGAACTCTTGGAACACGGAGGTAGGGAAAATCACACCGGAGGGGTAAGGGGATGTTTCGCTACCTCACGACTCATCCTCTCGACCCTCTCCAATCTTGAGTAGTCTAATCTTATAGAAGTTGTCACACCTTCAAAGGAGCTAGATGATTCTCAACCCTAGTGTCACCGCTAAGGTAAAATCAATACAATAAACAATCAAGATTGTAACTCAATTAAAAGCATCAGTTAAGAAAGCATAATAAAAGTAATAGAAATAATGTCATCCTAAGGTTTACAAGTCCGAATACCCACAAGGGCTTTAGCTCTCCATGGAGCTATACAAATCCATCAATGTGTATAAATCGAAAAAAATAACAAACATAGATGAAACCCCCTTGCGATGTGTGGCGATGGTCTTGTAAGGTCACTCCGTACTCTCCACCAAGTCCTTTGTCAAGCCCAAGGGACACCTCGCCGGATCGGTGCCGACAAAAGCTCCGCCAATAGTTATCTTAAAATGGACTTCGATGTCGATGCCGTGAACTCGCTCTAAACCTCCACAAATTCCTCTCCAAACCCTACCCGCGACCTCTCCAGAAGATAGACCAAAAGATCCCCAAAAAGTCCCGAAAAGTCCTTTAAATTGTACTGAGTTGCAGCTGTAAAATCGGCTGAAATCGGGCATCCACACGGCCTTGTAGAATTTCCACACACCTGTGTGGATTCTCTGGATTTGGTTTTCAAGCGCGCGGTGAACAGTAAAGTGCTACAGTATTTATTACAGTGAATTCCTACGATACCCGCACATAATCAATGGTAGATCATATCGATTGCTTCATTTCTCCTCATTGGCAAAGTTCTCTAATGCTACACGAGTTAGACTTTTATGAGTGTGACTGCCTTTGTGCCCCTCGAATGGAGGTTAGCACACACCCACAAGTCTAGACTCGTGTCTTGTTCCTTGCTTGATCCGAGAACTCCCCAACAACGATGAACATGACCTAATTTTGCTCTTTCTTCTTTAGGTTTACTCCACAACCCTACATGCAAAAAAGAACACAAATGCACAACAATTAATGATTAAATTTGAGAAAAGTAATGCTCAATGTAAGAAAATAATATTTCATATTACTTTAACACGAGCACTTATCATGTATACACCGCAAGTGCACCGGTATCGAAGTAATAAAATACCCAGTGAGTAGGGTAGTCAAATCCACAGGGAATGGAAGTACAAGTAATAGCTAATTCTTAGTTATCTAGTCAGAATCAATAATATGATGGAATGAACTTAATGCGAAAATTATGAAAATCGTAAGCAAGCAAAGAGTCAAAAAAAATAAGGGAGATATCAATCAATAAAAATGAGGTACCCAGGCAATACTCCCCCTCGAATCTATCATGAAGTGCAAGACTTACTATATGCTTCTAAATCGAGTTATACGAGTTGAGTTAATCCAAGAACAATCGGTCCCTACATCCAGATCACCAACACTAGTCCCCTACAAGATCCCGGTGGAGAAATCGCTCAATCTCAGCACCTCACACCACATATGACCACAATGAACTCTAGGGATACCTAAGAGTGAAACCGATTCCTAAAGATAGATCTAACCCTACTTCTAGGTGAAAAATCCCTAATCCCCTACAAGGTCCCCACAGAGAAATCTATCAATCTAACACCTCATACCAAATCTGGTTGCATAGAGCTTAGGGAATATGGAGATAGGAAACACTCAATCAGAAGGGAAAGGGGACACTCAACTATCTCATGACTCACCCTCTCAACCCTCTTCAATCTTGGATGTTCTAACCCTAATAGAGACCTCTCTCTCACTAACAAAAATGAATCAAGCACAATCAATCAATCACAAGGATGAATAAGATATGCAAGCAATGATAAAACAAGATTGAAACTCAAATAAAATTAGATTTAATAGAAAGCATATAGTAAATCAATACATGAATATTATCCTAGGGTTCACATGCCCAAATACCTACTAGGGTTTAGCCCTCCATGGGGTTTATTATAAAGCAAGCGATAACACAATGAAAAGCAATGTAAACCATGGAAATAAACCTCCTTGAATTCATGATGATGGCCTTCATGGGTCACACAACGTCTTAAAGGATCCTTCTCCGAAGCTAGGTCGCCAATGGCTCCCCGATGCTATGACAGTGAAAGATCTATCAAAGTTGGTAAAGAATGGCCCCTAATATCACCAAAGTCCTTCTTCTTAAAACCCTAGCCTCTTTTGCCTTCAAACGTGCATAAAAGTCTGAAAAGAATCAGCAAAGCAGGCTATTTATAGACTTGAACTGTGTCTGCCACGTGCCTCTATGCGACTGTGTGAGATTTCACGCGGTCGTGTGGGTTGCCAAATAATTACAATACTGCTATAATGCCCTTTATAAACGCAGTACAAACTTTCTTCTCTTGAGGCAACATAGTCGGGCACATGTCCATGTGGTGGGTTATAAGGCTTTTTCTTGTTGAATTATCGTTTAGAAGCTCTTGCTACCTTCATCGGAGTAGGGACATAAGAGTGTGACTACCTTTGTGCCCTTCTAACACATAAATCAACTTGAATCCTCTTAGAAGTTGGCACACACCCTCATGTACATGATCTCCTCTTGTGCTTTAACCCTTGTGTTATATAAAATCTCCCAACAATATGCCTTCATAAGCTATTTTTGCTTCCTTTCCCTCCAACAACACTTTCACAACCTTATTGCATAAAGGAACACCAAAATACACTTTATGAGACATAAACCATGGTAAAAATGATGCTCAATGCATGTAAAACCCTATATGGAAACATGTCTACTCAAGCACTTATCAAACTCCCCCACACTTAAGCCTTTGCTTTTCCTCAAGCAAAACTAGACATTGAACTCATGGAAAGAAAAGAGAAGTGCTTGGCCTTAGGTTCACCAATAGAGTACAAGAATGAAATTCTAAAATCATGGAGAGAGTAAAACACTAGATAAAACAATCAATGCTCTATCAAACAATCCAATCAACATTGAAAGAACTAAAATCCGAAAGCCTATGTGTGAAAACTCAACTTATGTCAAAGCCTATATCCACCACTCAAAGTTCTTATTCAAAATAGGACTTATTTATACACAAAAAGAATAGGTATTAGCTTCACACAACTTCTAAGGTAGCTTTTTCCCGAGTGGCCTCCCAAGTGGCTTTCACACTTTCGAGGTGGTAGCTCTTTCGATTAAAGGTGGTAGCTTTCAATCATCCTATGCGATAGCCCTTTCTCTCATTAGGGCATAACAAGTATCCGACTTATGAGAGTAGCTTCATACAACATAGGTGGTAGCTCTTTCCACCCCTTATGTACCAACATACAAACTAAAATTCTGAAATTTCTTCCTAATTTAATGATTTTTTTTTAATAAACTAGCACTAGAGAATCCCAAAGAATTATGAACAAAAGTAAGTTTCCATAGGTTTAATGACTGAGAAAAGTCCATTAAAGAGTAATCGGACAAAAATTTCAAGAAATTTGGAAGAAAACTAAAACATGATAAAATCTAATGTTTACAATCACCAAAAACTAAGAATTAAACTCTAAACCCTAAGGTGAACCTTCATTGGATACATAAGCATGATCACAAGAAACACAAGTAAAGGCCATATATAAGGTGAACGCACCCACTCGATCGTGTGGCTCAACTGGCCAAGGGCCAACCAACCCACGGGGTCATGTCGGTTGGCCCATGACACACCCCTTGCGTGTGTGTACTGCAAGTGCACAGGTTATCGAAGTAATAAACTACCCTAGTGAGTTGGTAGTCATATCCACAGGGAATACTATTTAGAAACAAGCGTTATCACTATTTAGCCATGAAGGAATAAATATAAGAGAGGCAATCAATATGAAGATGGGGCACCCGGACAATGCTCCCCCTAGGACTAATGCTTCTAGTGCAAGACTAATATTATACTCCCTTATTGATGTTTAATGAGTCATGGAAATCCTAAAGCACACGGTCCCAAACCTAAGGTCAACAGTGAATAGTCCAACATTATGCCCCAGCGCTAGGTTTCACTACAACCCTTCACTCTGTCGATCTCTCAACTAAGCCCCAGGGGACTCTATCATCCTAAGCCTCACACTACATGGAACTGCTTGACGTTATAGGGATTCCAAGTGATAGACCCTGGCCCTAAGTATAGTTCTAACCCTTTGGTCCAGGCGAAAGAACCCTAGTCTCAGTTAAGCCCCAGCACTAGGATTCACCACAACCCTTCACTCTGTTTCTAGCACAACTAATCCCTAGGGGAGTTCATCTCCTAGCATTTCACTCTACCTTGACCGCAAAGAACTCTTGGAACACGAAGGTAGGAAAAATCATTCCTAAAGGGAATTGGGATGTTTCGCTACCTCTCAACTCACACTCTCAACCCACTCAAATCTCGTGCAGTCTAATCCTATAGAAGTTGTCACACCTTCAAAGGATAACCTAGATGACTCTCGACCTTAGTGTCATGGCTAAGAGAAAATCAATGCAATTAACATTCAATATTGGAACTCAATTAAAAACATCAATTAAGAAAGCATAATAAAAGTCATAGAAAAAATGTCATCCTAAGGTTTACAAGTCCGAATACCCACTAGGGGTTTAGCTCTCCATGGAGCAATACCAAATCAATAAAGAGTTTGAGAACATATGCATAAAAACCATAAAGAAAAACCCCCTTGTAGTCTGTATCGATGGTCTTGTGGAGTCGCCTAGCTTCTTCAAAGCATCTCTTGTCAAGCCTAGGGCACACCTCGCCGAATCGATGCCGACGAAAGCTCCCCCAATAGCTATCTTGAACAGGATGTCTATGCCGACGCCATAAAATCTCCTCCAAAGACCTCCAAGAACCTCTCCAAACCCTAGCCATAAGCCCCCAAAAAGATAAGAAAAAGATAGCAGGGGGGTCCCCGAAAAAGACCCAAAATGGGGTATTTATAGGGTGAAATCGGGCATCCACATGCCCCTGTGGATTTTCCACACGGCTCTGTTGAATTTCCACACGGGTGTGTGGATTCTCTGTTTTCCAAGTCATCTGCGAACCATGAACAGTAACTTGCTATAGTGCTTTCGCCGAAATGTCCCAAATTCATCTTCTTCATCGAGGCCGCCAAATTTGGCACACAATCGTGTGGTAGATCATGTCGCATCTTTAATTGAACCACATTGATAAAGCTCTTGATGATGTTACACAAGTCGGAACATGTGAGTGTAACTGCATTTGCGCACCTCCAATTAAAATATTCACTCGAGCCCAATTGGAGGTTGGCACACACTCACATGTCTTAGAACATAACTTGTACCTTGTTCCTTGGCCAGTCATAGAACTCCCTCAACAATTGCGGCCATGACCTATTCTTGCTCCTTTTCCTCCAACTCTTCTCCACAACCCTACATGCACAAAAGTACACAAATACACACTAATTAATGATAAAACCTGAGAAAAATAATCCTCAATGTAAAAAAAGAATACTTCGTATTACTTATACACGAGCACTTATCAGCCCACGTAACCGCGTGGGCTATTGGCCAGCCTACGGGGCCTCATGGCTCGACCACGAGCCCGCGTGGGCGGCCGTCCATACCAAAGAGCCATGAATGGCCCCCAATGCCTCACAAAACTTTGATTACATGCATTCTAAGTGTTTTCACAACATTTTCCATTAAAAAAAAGTCTAAAAACCTAGAAAACACCATGGATGTAAGCATGGAAACATGGACATGATGGAAGGAGACGAGGCCTTACCAACACGAATCGATGGAAAAAACTTGATGCAAATACCGGAAAAACACTTTAAAATCACCAATGAGTCGAAGGAAAATGGATTTGGAGTCTAATAGTTGGGAAGTTTGGAGAGGAAAGAATGAGAAAATGAAAAGTTGTAAGTTAGGGATGATGAATAGTGCCTCTTCAGTTCTTTTATAAGCCATATAGGGGTGTTGGAAGTTCCACACCCTCGTGTGGGTACTGTACACGGTAGCGTGGAAACTCCACACAGATGCGTGAACTGCAAAATTTCTGCAGATAGTCCACACGACTGTCCAAACTTCAAATTAAACCCAAATTCTTCAACAATTAACATGAATTACACCCTAAATCATGTCATACATGTGAAAAACACTTTGAATCACTAGAAATTGTCCATGAAAAGATCAACACCAACACAAATTCATCGATGCGTGCACTCATGACTTTATTACTGCAGAAACTAAAAACTAAACCTAGAAAGCAATTAAAAACTCGGGTTGCCTCCCAGAAGTGCTTGTTTAACGTTACTAAGCTTGACGTACCTGTTCTTACCTCATGGTGGCTCATGTAAATGGAAAATTTCCCTCTTTTTGTTTTGTATTGTGCCTTCATAGTAAGGTTTCAACCTGTGTCCATTTACCTTGAATGCCATTTTCTCCAGGTGAGTGATTTCTATAACACCATGAAGAAATACTTGAGTGATTCATAAGGACCTGGCCATCTTGACTTCAATTTTCCCGGGAATAACTTCAACCGAGAATTAAAAAGTAGCACTTGGTCACCCACCTTGAATTCTTTTTTCATCTTTATGTGTTTGTCATGCCATTGATTCATTCTTTCGTTGTAAATTCTTGCATTTTCATAAGCTCTCAATCTTTATTCATCTAATTCTTTCAATGCTTCCTTTCTTCTCCGGCCCGTGTAAGATTGAAATTCATCGCTTTAATTGTCCAATATGCCTTGTGTTCGAGCTCCACCGGCAAGTGACATACCTTCTCATAAACCAAATTATATTATGTGGTACCTACCAGTGTCTTGTATGCAGTACGATATGCCCACAATGTATCATCTAACCTCTCCGACCAATCCTTCCAATTGTGCTCTACCGATTTTGATAGAATTTTTTTTAGTTCCCGGTTGGTTACTTCAACATGCCCACTTATTTGTGGATGATTCACACCATACCTTTTCAAAATTTTCTCAAGTTGGGAATTGTAAAAATGAGTCCCTCTATCACTTATAATGATCCTTGGGGTCCCGAAATGAGTGAACAACTTCTTAAGGAATCTTACTACAGTTCTAGCATTGTTTGTGGGAAGAGCTTGAGCCTCAACCTACTTGGACACATAATCCACGGTGAATAGAATGTAACGATTCCCATTAGAATTCAGAAATGGCCCCATGAAGTCAATACCCCAAACATCAAAAACCTTGCAGAACTGAATTGGGTTCTGTGGCATTTCATCAAGCCTAGAAAGATTCCCTGCTTGTTGACATTTATCACAACCTTGCACAAACTGTTAAGCATCTTGGAATAGAGTTGGCCAATAGAATCCTTCAACTAGTACCTTTTTAGCTGTCCTATTTGAAGCATAGTGCCCCCAACTTGCCCTAAATGACATTGACTTAGAATGTCCCAACCTTCTTCTCATGAAACATATCTTCGCACTATATGGTCTACACACATTCGAAAAGGGTATGGATCTTCCCACGAGAAGTGTTTTAAGTCAGCAAAGAACTTCTTCTTTTGTTGGAATGTAAGTCCCTTTGGCACGCTCTTACCCGCGGGCCCACAAATGCGACAACGGCCGTGACAATCCCGATGAGGGAAATAGCGCCATTCAGTCCTCGGGATGCTGCAAGGCTAAACAATAACCTGGAATCCACAAAATTTAACACAAAGATACAGGAAAGAGACACAACGATGCACAACTAAAATAACATCAACAACAATGATAGTCAAGAATAAAAGGGGCACAAATGCTAGAGAAGTCATAACCACCATGACAAGTGTTAATACATAGGAGTTTGAAAGTTAAATGGATACAAAACAATGCAACAAGGTTTGCTACACACTAGTGGATCTATATGCCAAAAAACATGTCCATGATCAAAATAAACATACATGAAATGGAAAAGAGACACAGTAGGTAGAACATGATAAGTGCTTGTGTTATAGTACGACGAAAAGTTGAGCATATCTTTTATCAGATTATATCACTAAATTTTGTGCATTCGTGTGCTTTTGTGCATTGTAGGTTTGTGGAGCTAATTTAAAGAAGAAGAACAAAGTTAGATCGTGTTTGCCTTTGTTGGGAAGTTTTCGGACCAAGAAAGGAACAAGGCACGAGCCTAGACTTATGAGTGTGTGTCAACCTCCTATGAATGGGCACAAGGACAGTTACATTCACAATAAGTCTAACTCGTGTAGCCTAGGAAAACTTCACCAAGAAGGAGATTTGAAGCAATCGGCACGATCTACTATTGATTGTGTGCCTAATTCAATGGCCTCGATGAAGAACGGTGAATTCGGGAGCGTTTTCGGTGAGTTACTGTAGCAGCACTGTGGAGATTCAGAACGCGCCATCGACGTCTGGCGGCCGCACAAGACTACTGCCACATCATACGCAAGGGAGTTTTCATCGATGCTTTCAATTTGTTTTCACTCTTTTATTTTAATGGATTTGTTCCATGAGGAGCTAAACCCCTTGTGGCTATTCGGACTTGTAAACCCTAGGATTATTACGTTTCTATAACATTGTTATTATGCTTTTCAATTATTGATGAATAAATTCGAGTTTCAATCTTAATTGCTTCTTGTAATTGTTTTTCCTTAGCCTTGACACTAGGGTTGAGAAGAATCTAGGTTATCCTTTGGAGGTGTGACAACTCCAATAGGGTTAGACTAATTAAAATTGAAGAGGGTTGAGAGGGCGAGTCGTGAGGTAGCGGAACGTCCCTTTTCCCCTCTAGTGTGATTCTCCCTACCTCTGTGTTCCATTATTTCTTAACAGTCGAGATAGAGTGAAGTATTAGGATAGGAACTCCCCTAGGGCTTAGTTGCGTGAGCAACAGAGTGAAGGGTTGAAATGAATCCTAGTGCTGGGGCTTAATTGAAACTAGGGTTCTTCCACCTGGACCAAAGGGTTAGAACTATACATAGGAACAAGGTTTATCACTATGAATCCCTAGAACTTAAAGCAATCTCACGTAGTGTGAGGCTTAGGAAGATGGACTCCCCTAGGGCTTAGTTGACAGGTCAACGAGAGTCAAGGGTTGTAGTGAAAACCTAATGCCGGGGCATAGTGTTGGGGTTAGTCACGATTGATCTTAGGTTTGGGACCGTGTATTTAAGGATATCCCCGTCTCAATTAACATCAATAGGAAAGTATAATAGCATTGTCTTGCACTAGAAGTATAAGTCCTAGGGATAGCTTGTCTGGGTACCCAACTTTACTTATTGCTTGTCTTTCTCTCAATTTACTCCTACTTGCACTACCTCACCTTACATCTTTCTATTTTAATTCTTGTCTCTTTATATTTGCTTCCACACTCACTCATTGATTCTCTTCACACTTACCGTACACAGCTTAGCCAAATAGTGAAATCTCGTGTTTTAAATCCCTATTCCCTGTGGATACGACTACCCACTCACCAAGGTAAATTTATTACTTTGACAAGCCCGTGCACTTACGGGATACACGCAAGGGTCGTGTCAGATCAGAAACAAATGCCCAGCACACTGCCGCCATGCCTTACCTACTACCTGCAGATCTTGTACCAGATACTCTGCCTGAAGGTACCGAACTCTGCTTCCCACTAGACTGGCTTTGTGGAACCCTAAAGAATCCAACTGAAGATGCATGACAGGGGCCCGAAAGTGCACCGGTTGTTGAAGTAATAATATACCCTGGTGAGTGGGTAGTCGTACCCACAGGGAATAGGGATTTAAGATACAAGTATTCACTATGTAGCTAGTGCAATGTGTGGAAAGAAATCAATGAGTGAGTATGAATACAATTAATAAAAACAAGAATTAAAATAGAACTGTGGAAGGTGGAGAGTGTAAGTAGGAGTAAAAGAGTAGGACAAGCAATGAGTAAAGATGGGTACCCGGACAACCTACCCCTAGTACTTATGCTTCTAGTGCAAGACTATGCTATTATACTTTCCTATTGATGTTAATCAAGTTGATGATATCCTTAAACACAAGGTCCAAAACCTAAGGTCAATCGTGACTAACCCCAACACTATGCCCAGGTATTAGGTTTCACTACGACCCTTGACTCTTGTTGACCTGCCAACTAAGCCCTAGGGGAGTACGTCTTCCTAAGCCTCACACTATGTGAGATTGCTTTAAGTTCTAGGGATTTCTAGTGATAAAACTTATTCCTATGTATAGTTCTAACCCTTTGGTCTAGGTGAGAAAACCCTAGTCTAAATTAAGCCCCAGCACTAGGATTCACTTCAACCCTTCATTCCGTTGCTCGCGCAACTAAGCCCTAAGGGATTTCCTCTCCTACCACTTCAGTCTATCTCGACCGCTAAGAAATCATGGAACATGGAGGTAGGAAGAATCACACCGGAGGGGAAAGGTGGCGTTCTGCTACCCACAAGGGGTTTAGCTCCTCATGGAGCTATACAAATCCATCAAAATAATAAATTGAAAACAAATTGAAAGAATCGATGAAAACCCCTTGTGTATGATGTGGCAGTGGTCTTGTGCGGTCGTCAGACGTTGATGTCGACACCGATGCCATGCTCCAAACCTCCACGAAGTTCTCTCTAAACCCTAGCCGCGCCTCTCCAGAAGTTAGGTCAGAAGAGAGCCAAAAAAGATCCAAAAACAGTCTCCAAAACGGGCTTTTATAATGTTGAGTCGCTGCTTTAAATAGGACTTATTGGGATTTCACACGGCCGTATGGAATTTCCACACGCTCGTGTGAAGTTGCTGTTTTGCTGATTTTCGGCAGACAGTAAACATTAACTTGCTACAGTTTTTTGCTACAGTACTTGATGCAGTGCTGCTACAGTATTTGTGCCGAAACGCTCCTGAATTCGTCGTTCTTCATTGAGGCCATTGAATTGAGCACACAATCAAAGTTAGACCGTGCCGATTGCTTCAAGTCTCCTTATTGACGGAGTTCTCCTTGTTAACACGATCTAGACTTATTGTGAATGTGACTGCCTTTGTGCCCCTCCAAAGGAGGTTGGCACACACTCACAAGTCTATGCTCATGCCTTATTCCTTGCTTAGTCCGAAAACTCCCCAACAATGGTGAACACGATCTAACTTCGTTCCTTTTTTTTAATTTATCTTCACAACCCTACAATGCACAAAAGTAAACAAATGCACACTTTTTAGTGATAAAATATGATTAAATCAATGTTCATTTCACGATAATAACACTTCGCATTACTATAACACGAGCACTTATCAATGCACTAGGAGATGAACTCTCACCTTTGCTCTTCTTCGAAGGTTGACTCATTTCTGCACTCTTTCTCTTACTCATGCTCTATCTGACTCGTCTGCCTTCAAGAACCAACTTTTTTACTCGAAGCTCCAACTACACTACCTCCTTACCGCTTTAGTTCCTTGTGACTGCCATCCTCTCTCGGACGCTGAGGTTCAATCCCGCCTTGAACTTCGAACACAGAACTTTCTCAGAACCAACCAACTCGGGCACAAAGTTTGCTAAATCCTTTAGCTCTATCTCATACTTTGTCACAGATCTACTACCTTGACTCAACTGCATGAACTCCTGTCTCTTCTGGTCTCTATGGAAACGGGTGTAGTACTCCTCGTCAAACTCCTTCTGAAAATCTGGCCAACTCAAAGCAACGCAGGAATGACCTTTCAGACTCTCCCACTAAACTTTTGCTCTGCCCTCAAGCAACCTTGAAGCGACCTTGAGTCTCAAATCCTCATCTAGAACCATGTCATTGAAAGTTGCTATCACCCACTTTAGCAACTCCTTGGCCACCATGGCATCACTCGTGCAATCAAAGGAACTACAACCCAACTGCCGAGCTTATTTCAGGAACTTGGACAGGAACAAGCTCTGGCTGGTCCTATTGTCCTCTGCAGTAACTAGGGGAACTGACTGCATCTGTGGCGGTGCTGAAGCAGGTGGCTACGCAGTCGATGCAAACCCTCCATACATGCTCCAAAAACTCATAAAGTCTCTGAAGTCCTGATAGGTCGGCTGCCGATCCTAACGGTCCCAATAGGCTCTAAAAGCCAGCATCGGCTCTGGGGAAGGAGCTAACTTTAGCGCTGGGTCCTGGGTCACTGGCTCAGGTGCACCCGGAGCATGCAGCATCGGCTCTGGGGAAGGAGCTAACTTTAGCGCTGGGTCCTGGGTCACTAGCTCAGGTGCACCCGGAGCATGCACTGACAGTCTACAGTAGGTGCATGCCCTAACGAGGCAACTTGCCTGGGCGGTGAAGGAGAGGACAGTAGAGGTGGCACTCCATGTCATCCACCTCTAGGCGGTACAGTAATAGGCTCAGCAACAGGAGCAACTGCTCCACTACATGTGTGGGGGTGTCGTGCTGGCATTTTTGTTGAAAAAGCCACTAAGACAAACCTTCAAATTCAATTCCTATATGCAAAAATGCTACATGCTCAACTATAATTGGATCCACTAGTTACTACACAAATCGATCAACAACAAGAAAAAGTTATTTCTATTAGGCTAAACAAATAGCTCTGATACCAATAGAAATGTCACGCCCTGACCCCCTAGGCCCACAGACGTGACAATCTCGAGGAGAGATACAACACCATTTAGCCCTCGGGATGCTGCAAGGCTAAACAACAATCTGGAATTCCATAATATTTAACACAGACACAGGGGAAAAGCAAGGTGATACATAGCTAAAGCAGCAACCACAATAATGATATACAATAATAACATGGTCACAAATGTATAGGGAAGATATAACAACGATAACCAGTTTTAATACACAAGAGTTTGAAGGTTAAATAGATACAAAACCATGCAACAAGGTTTACTACAAACTAGTAGATCCATAAGTCAAGACTACATGTTTATGTCCAAAAAGAAACATAGATGAAATAGGAAAAAATACACTGAAGATAGAACAACAACAAATGCCCAGCACACTGCAGTCCCGCTTCACCTACTACCTGCAGTAGTCTACCAGAAAGAAAGAGGGGTGAGCAACTAGTATTACTCAGTGAGGGGAAATTAGCACAACCCCACCAGAAAACATGATAAGTGCTTGTGTTATAGTTCTGCGAAGCATTATTATCTTACATTGAGCATATCTTTTATCAGATTTTATCACTAAATAGTGTGCATTTGTGTATTCTTATGCATTGTAGGTTTGTGGAGCTAACTTGGAGAAGAAGAATGAAGTTGGATCGTGTTCGCCGTTGTTGGGAAGTTTTCAGACCAAGCAAGGAACAAGGCACGAGCCTGGACTTGTGAGTGTGTGCCAACCTCCTTTGGAGGGGCACAAAGGCAGTCACATTCACAACAAGTCTAACTCGTGTAGCTTAGGAGAACTTCACCAAGAAGGAGACTTGAAGCAATCGGCACAATCTACCATTGATTGTGTGCCCAAATCAATGGCCTCGATGAAGAACAACAGATTCAGGAGCGTTTCGGCGAGTTACTTCAGCAGCACTGTAGCAAAATACTGTAGCAAGCTACTGTTCACTTTCTGCCGAGAATCAGGATTCAATAGTCTTCACACGGGCGTGTGGAAATTCCACACGGCCATGTGAATTAATTTTTTCAGCCAAACAGAAACTTCACACGGGCGTGTGGAAATTCCACACGGCCTTGTGAAGTCCCGATAAGTCCGATTTTAAAGCCGTGACTCAACATTATAAAAGCCCGATTTGGAGACTTTTTGGAGGATCTTTTGACCTATCTTTCTCCCTAACTTCTGGAGAGTGTGGCTAGGGTTTTGGAGAGGATTTCATGGAGGTTTAGAGTGAGTCATCGGCATCGTCATCGACGTCCGACGGCTGCACAAGACCACGGCCACACCATAGGTAAGAGGGTTTTCATTGATTCTTTTAATTTGTACTTTCTTTCATATTTTGATGAACATGTATAGCTCCATGAGGAGCTAAACCCCTTGTGGGTAGTCGGACTTGTAAGCCCTAGGATTATTATGTTTCTTTGACATTGTTATTATGCTTTTCCATTATTGATGAATAAAATTGAGTTTCAATCTTGATTAATTTTGTTATTGTTTTCCCTTAGCCGTGACACTAGGGTTGAGAACAATTTATGTAATCCTTTGGAGGTGTGACAACTCCTATAGGGTTAGACTACTTAGGATTGAAGAGGGTTAAGAGGGTGAGTCGTGAGGTCAAGATAGATTGAAGTGCTAGGAGATAAACTCCCCTGGCACTTATTTGCGTGAGCAACAGAGTGAAGGGTTGTAGTGAATCTTAGTATTGGGGCTTAATCTAGACTAGGGTTCTCTCTCCTCGACCAAAGGGTTTGAACTACATATAGGAATGGGTTTATCACTAGTAATACATAGAACTTAAAGCAATTCCACATAGTGTGAGGCTTAGGAAGACAAACTCCCTTAGGGCTTAGTTGATAGGTCAACGAGAGTCAAGGATCATAGTAAAACCTATTGCCGGGGCATAGGGTTGGGATTAGTCACGGTTGACCTTAGATTTGGGACCGTGTGCTTAAGGATATCCTCGACTCAATAATCATCAATAGGAGAGTATAATAGCATTGTCTTGCACTTGAAGCATAAGTCCTAGGGGTAGCTTGTCCGGGTACCCATCTTTATTCACTGATTGTCTTCCTCTTATTACCTTTGTTTGCATTCTTCCATCTTCCATACTTCTTTTACTTTATTCTTATTTTCAATTACTCTTGCACACACACACACTGAACCAATTTTTACTCTCACACATCACTTAGTTAAATAGCGAAAGCTTGTGTCTAAACCTATTCCCTGTGGTTTCGACTTACCCCTCACCAGGGTATTTATTACTTCGACAACCCGTGCACTTTCGGGCCCCTGTCAAAACACCAATAACAAAGATAATAGTAATATATCAAAATAAATTTTTAGCCAAACAAGATAAACGTTTAGAACATAACTATACATAATAACAACCTTGATCTAATATAACAAAAAGATAGGGTTAAGAAACCCTTTTTACCTCAATTAGATTTTAACATCTTCAAATCTGTTAAAATACTGAACATTGGGTCAAAATATAAAGGATGAGTTAAAACATCAAATTAATCAGCAACCACAACTCATAAAGCTCAAAATAGTTTGAAACATTGGCAAAACCAGATAAGTAATGCACATTTCAAAATAATTATGGCCAAATCAAATTTTTGTTAGACTGCCACCTGAAGAGTAACAGCTGGGCTTTAAGCCCTCACCATAAATTCAAGATGGCAACAGAAGAGAATAGAACTGCTTAAATCTCAAATCAAATACAAGAAAAACCAGCTTAAGATTACTCAATTCTAGAGTCAAGCCAAATTTGTGGTAGACTATTCTCCTAGGAGAGACAGTTGGGCTTCGCCCCCTCACCACAAGTTTAAGATAACCCAAAACAAGTAACTTGATAAGTGCTCGTGTTATAGGAATGCGAAGTGTTACTATCTTACAATAAGCATTGATTTAATCAGATTTTATCAATAAAAAGTGTGCATTTGTGTACTTTTGTCCATTGCAGGGTTGTGAACATAAATTGGAGAAAAAGAACGAAGTTAGATATTGTTCGCCGTTGTTGGGGAGTTTTCGGACTAAGCAAGGAACAAGGCATTAGCATAGACTTGTGAGTTTGTGCCAACCTCCTTTGGAGCGGCACAAACGCAGTCACATTCACAATAAGTCTAGCTTGTGTTAACAAGGAGAACTTCGCCAATAAGGAGATTTGAAGCAATCGGCATGGTCTACCGTTGATTGTGTGCCAATTCAATAGCCTTGATGAAGAACAATGAATTCGGGAGAGTTTTGGGACGAGACTATAGCAGCAATGTAGTGAGTACTGTAGCCAAAATACTATAGCAAGTTACTGTTCACTTTATGCCAAAAATCAGCAAAACAGCAACTTCACACGGGCGTGTGGAAATTCCACACGGCCGTGTGAAATCCCGATTTCAGCCGATTTAAAGCTGCGACTCAGCGTTATAAAAGCCTTTTTTTGAGACATTTTTTGGATCTTTTTGGCTCTCTTCTAACCTAACTTCTAGAGAGGCACGACTAGGGTTTTGAAGAGGTCTTTGTGGACGTTTGGAGCGCGTCATCGGCGTCAACATCAACATCTGGTGGCCGCACAAGACCACGGCCACATCACACACAAGAGGGTTTTCATCGATGCTTTCAATTTGTTTTCACTTTTATATTTTGATGGATTTGTATAGCTCCATGAGGAGCTAAACCCCTTGTGGGTTTTCGGACTTGTAAACCCTAGGATTATTATGTTTCTATGACATTGTTATTATGCTTTTCCATTATTGATGAATAAATTCGAGTTTCAATCTTAATTGCTTCTTGTAATTGTTTTCCCTTAGCCATGACACTAGGGTTGAGAACAATCTAGGTAATACTTTGGAGGCATGACAACTCCTATAGGATTAGACTACTTAGGATTGAAGAGGGTTGAGAGGGTGAGTTGTGAGGTAGCGGAACGTCCCTTTTTCCCTCCAGTGTGATTCTCCCTGCCTTCGTGTTCCATGATTTCTTAGCGTTTGAGATAGAGTGAAGTGTTAGGAGAGGAACTCCCCTGGGGCTTAGTTGCGCAAGCAACAGAGTGAATGGTTGAAGTGAATCTTAGTGTTGGAGCTTAATTTCGACTAGGGTTCTTTCACCTGGACCAAAAGTTAAGACTATACATAGGAACAGGGTTTATCACTAGGAATCCCTAGAACTTAAAGCAATCCCACATAGTGTGGGGCTTAGGAAGGCGGACTCCTCTAGCGCTTAGTTGACAGGTCAACGAGAGTCAAGGGTCGTATTGAAAACCTAATGCGGGGGTATAGTGTTGGGGTTAATCACGGTTGACCTTATGTTTGGGACCGTGTGTTTAAGGATATCCTCGACTCAATTAACATCAATAGAAGAGCATAATAGCATTGTCTTGCACTAGAAGCATAAGTCCTAGAGGTAGCTTGTCCGGATACCCTACTTTTCTCATTTCTTGTCCTACTCCTTTTTACTCCTACTTGTACTCTCTTATCTTCCACACTTCTATTTTATTTCTTCTTTCTTTATAATTGCTTACACATTCACTCATTAAATCCTATTCCCTGTGGATACAACTACCGACTCACCAGGGTATTTTATTACTTCGACAACCCGTGCATTTTCGGGCCCCTGTCATTGTTTTTGGTGCCGTTTTCGGGGAGTAGGCGTATTTTAGATATTTGTTTTTCGTTATTTTAGCTATTTCACTTCGTTTTCTATTTCACACTTCTTTTATGTATCATCATTCTTATTTGTTTTCTTTTTCTTGTTTTCTGCTTTAGGTTATGACCCATGGGAACCTTTCGATTCTTGTTGAAGGAGACCCAGACATTGGTAGAAGAACACATCGTAAGGGAAAGGAACTTGTACAAGAATCTTCAAATCAAGCTGAAATTGATACAGAAGGGTCAGAAGCAATGGCAGAACAAAATAAAGAGCAGAGGACATTGTCTGATTTTGCTAGACTTGCGGTGATAGGGACCCAATCAAGCATTGTGAGGCCCCTAATTACCGCAATGAATTTTGAGTTGAAGCCGTCATTCATCCAAATGTTGCAACAGTTCGCACAATTTAATGGGTTGGCCAATGAAAATCCCAACAACCATATAGAGAACTTCCATGAAGTGTGCGACATGTTGAAGTTCAATGGGTGACGGACGACGCGATTCGTTCGAGAGCCTTCCCATTTTCATTGAAGGGAAAAGCAAGACATTGGTTACATTCATTACCGAGGGCATCCATTACTACTTGGGAGGAGATGGCCGAGGCATTCTTGGCTAGGTACTTTCCTCCGGGAAAATCAGCGAGGCTCCGGAATGAGATATCATCCTTCATGCAAATGGAATTGGAGTCTCTATTCGAGACATGGGATAGGTTCAAGGAGCTCCTTCGAAAATGCCCGCAACATGGATTTCCCGAGTGGGTGATCATTCATACCTTCTAGAATGGGTTGAATTCGAGTACCAAGCAACTCTTAGATGCAGTGGTAGGAGGAACTCTAGAAAGCAAGACTCCAGGTGAAGCCCGGCACCTTATCGAAGAGATGGCTATGAATAGCTATCAATGGAACACAAGGGATCGAAAGAAGGTGGCTAGAATTCATAAGGTTGACGCGGTTGCATCATTGACGACACAAGTGGAATCATTGAGTAAGAAGCTAGATGCTCTAGCTTCCCCAAGAGTTGTGGCCATCACTACTTGTAATGGTTGTGGGGGAGGTCACACTTTGAGTGATTGTGCTATTGCTATCGGAGGCACTAGTGCGGTGGAGCAGGTCGATTTTGTTGGCAATGCTTATAGAGGACAAGGACAAGGCCAAAGCAACCCGTATAGTGGAACTTACAATCCGGGGTGGAGGAACCACCCGAATTTCTCATGGAGCAATCAAGGGCAGTCGCAATAAAAGAATAATGCACCACCGGGATTTCAAAGTTAACAAGCACCGAACCTAGAAAGCGAGTGACCGGGCTAGAAGGGAAGATGACCGATCTAGAGAAAGCCCTCAGGAGGTTTGTTTTCTTCATCGGATGCTAGATTTCAGTTTGTGGAGGCTACACTTCGCAATCACACCGCCTTCCTACACAATTTGGAAAATCAAGTGGGGCAAATTGCGAAGACTTTGGCGAAAAGACCTCAAGGTAGTTTGCCTAGTAATACGAAGACTAATCCGAGGGAGCAATTGAACGCAATTACCTTGAGAAGTGGAAAGGAGGTCGAGAGAAATCTCCCTCTAGAGAAGACAAAAGAAGCATCCAAGGTCGTGGAGGTAGAGGAAGGAGCATCAAAAGAAAAAGAGGCGGCACCCCCGTCCTACAAGCTAAGGATTCCCTATCCTTCACGATTGAAGAATGACCAAGACAATGAAAAATACAAGAAATTTCTGGGTATTTTCAAACAGTTGTACATCAACATCCTGTTCACGGAGGTATTGCCCCAAATGCCCAAGTATGCGAATTTCTTGAAGGACCTCTTGATCAACAAGAGGAAATTGGAGGAAAGTGCATCTGTGATCCTTGATGCCAATTGCTCTGCCGTATTGCAAAAGAATATGCTGAGTAAGAGAAAAGAGCCCGGAAGTTTCATTATACCGTGCAGCATTGGCAACTTGGGTGAAGAAATGGCATTGGCCAACTCGGGGGCAAGCATCGATGTTATGCCTTACACATTCTTCCAAAAGCTAGGCTTGGGCGAGCCTAGACCCACTCCAATGACACTTCAACTTGCGGACCGATCAGTGAGGCATCCGAGAGGGATTGTGGAAGACGTATTGGTGAAGGTGGACAAATACATATTTCCTGTTGACTTCATGGTGTTGGATGTCGATAAGGATGTTGAGGTGCCGCTGATTCTTGGGAGACCATTCTTACTTACTTCCAAGGCTTTGATAGACATGGATGGCGGGGAGCTCACATTGCGCGTTGGAGATGACAAGCTGACATACCGCCTCGACACTCTCTTGACTTTGATGATACTTTATATTTTTTTGACACCACCGATGAACTAATTGATGATTATGTGCAGGAGATGTTGAACCCGGATCCATATGAAGGGTGGCCGGACAAAGACGTGGAGATCGAAGAAGAAGTGATATCACTTGGTCTAGTCCAGAAGGAGGTCAAGCTGGAACCGGGACTCATGAAGAAGATGAGAAGATAGATAAAGAGAGCAAAGAAGCGCCACACGAAAAGACCCAAGGACAATGGGGATGAGCAAGAACGGAGTAAGGATGTTTCACCCTTGTGTGGTAACAAAATCGCTAACTCTCCCTCTACTCTACAAAAATTATGTTTCGCATGTTTTCAGGTTGTAAGGAAGAGGGCAACCTTCATTCATGAATCCCTGTAAGGTAAGGCAAGTACGTCAAGCTAAGTGACATTCAACAAGCGCTTCTTGGGAGGCAACTCAAGGTTTTACAGCTTTTCTAGGATCTAGTTTAGTTCTAGCATGAATAAGAGTCTTAGTTTTGGTGTCCTGGATTTTTAATGCGTATGCTGCGATTTTATTGTGGATTGTTGATGTTTTCGTGTGCCTAAACGTTAATTAACGAAGTTTGAGTCGGTTGAGCATGTTTTCTATGGTCTCTGGCTGTGTTTTGATGGTTTTTACAGGCTTTAGTTATTGTATGAATGTTTCTGAATTTTTCTTGAGAGTCTGTGAATTTTTCTAAGTAAACCAAAGAAAAAACACTGCCGTGTTGAATTTCCACACGGGTGTGTGTTACCAATTAGGGCTCAACCAGAGAGGGCATAGGGGCGTGACTTTGCTCCTATGAAAAATCTCAGAAGAGGCACACGGCCGTGTGGAATTTCGACACGGCCGTGTGAAATCTTGCAGAACTTAAACACTCGTTCCCGAGAGTCACAAGGGCCGTGTTGGTGCCCCTGTGAGTGCCCATGTGTTACGGCACACGGCCGTGTAAAATTCTGCAGAGAGTTCCCTTCCTTCCCGAGAAACCACAGGGGCGTGAGACTGTCCCTGTGGGAGAGTTTATGAAAGGCACATGGCCATATGGATTTTTCACACGGCCATGTGGAACACTTAGACTTTCTCGGGAAGAACCAGAGAAGCCACAGGGCCGTGTGGAATTTCCACACGGCCGTGTGAAATGTTACAAAGACCATAGAGTTTTCCCGAGAGTCCACAGGGGCATGTGGGTGCCCCTGTGAAGCTCCCCTGTGAAGGCACACGGCCATGTGGGAGTCTCACACGGTCGTGTAGTGTAGTCCAGAGAGCAACCAGAGTGCACACAGGGGTGTGTGCTGGCCCTTGTGAACCCTAATTTCAGAGGCGCACGGCCGTGTGGATTCCCAGAACTTCAAATGATTAAACCATAGGTGAACATGTTTAGAAAGAAATTAGAATGAAATTGATTGTAAAATCAGAATTTTAGCCCCCACGGCCGTGTGGGGCTCTGTCCGCCCGATGATCCACAGGGGCGTGTGGAATTTCCATACGGCAGTGTGGATTTCTGAAGATTGTGTTTTTTAATTGTTTTAATCATTATTTCTTTTCAATCTTGTAGATATGGCTTCTAGGTCCAAGAAATCAGTCGATAGGCGCCCTCGCGAGCCATCACCCCAAGCAGAACAAGTCGAGTTTGCTATACCGGAGCACTAGACCAGGTTGAAGCAATTATCGACACTTCGGTTTGGACAGTCACGATACCCAGACCTGAGCACTGTTAGAGGGATACAGGAGGGTGATGATGTCGCGAACATGGTAGAGGAGCTACTGTCCATGGGCAGTTGGCAGAGATTACTGATGATTAGAGAGCCAGTTGTTAGGGAGGTGACACTCGAGGTTCTGGCGTCATTCGAGTTCGACAGATCATACAGAGCCTTCTCGACTCCCGATATTATTTAGTTCAGAGCACTGGGACAGCATTTCAGCCTCAGTGTGACCCAGTTTTCGATCATGATGGGGTTGTTTGATGAGGCTTATACACAGATAGAGGAGTACGAGGGCCTCCCTACGGATTACCCGGGCAGTCTTAAACCGCAAAAGGTTTACAGGGAGTTATGCGGAGAGGGACAATACGAACCGGGGGTTTCAAAGGCTACGTGCTTGTCTCGCCCGGCCTATAGATACGTTCACTCCATTCTGAGAAGATCACTGAGTGGCCGGGGTGACAGCACTGGAGTATTGAGCCGTCAGGAGCTGCTTTACTTTTATTCTATGGATCAGAGCATACCGCTCCACCTAGGGCACAACCTAGTAGAGTACTTGCGCCACCAGGGCCAGTATCCTAGGGTTGGAGTGATCTTTTCAGGGCCCTACATCACGAGACTCCTTATCAGGATTGGTCTCCGAGATGGAGTGTGCGGGGTTGAGAAGATTTCTATACCGGCTCCACTTAGCGCAGAGACTCTGAGGATGATGGGGATGGTCCGCAGATCAGGACCAGGAGTATACACCATGATTATCCCCCACTCAGAGTCTAAAGAGGGAGATCAGGCCGAGAGGTCGCAGCCAGCATTGGAGCCACCCCCGAGCAGACAGAGGCTGAGGCACCACCCACAGTACGGGAGCCACCTCCAGTGAGCATTTTCTCTCCCTCTCGAGGCCAGGACAGATTCGAGCACCTCGAGAGTGCTGTTGGTATCCTTCAGACTGAGGTGGTCGAGGTCAGGGCCGCACAGGCAACACAGCATACTGAGGTCATGGCTCGATTAGACCTTACATTGAGCATTACTTTTCTCAGATTTAATCACTAATTAGTGTGTATTTGTGTTCTTTCGTGCATTGTAGGGTTGTGGAGAAGATTTAAAGAAAAAGGAGCAAGAATAAGTCATGAACGTGATTGTTGAGGGAGTTCTTAGACCGGGCAAGGAACAAGGCACAAGTTGTGTTCAAAAACATGTGAGTGTGTGCCAAACTCCAATTGGGGTCAAGTGAATACGTGATTTGGAGGACACAAAGGTAGTCACACTCACATGTTTCGACTTGTGCAACATTATCAAGAGCTTCGTTAATGTGTTTCAAGTGAAGATGCGATGTGATTTACCATTGATTGTGTGTCCAATTCAATGGCCTCGATGAAGAACGATGAATTCGAGAGCGTTTCGGCGAAGTACTATAGCTAATTACTGTAGCAAAAACACTGTAGCAAGTTACTGCTCACAGTCTGCCGAAAATCAGCAAAACAGAATTTCCACATGGCCGTGTGGAATTAACACACGGGCATGTGGAAATTCTGATTTTCAATAGGGCCATGTGGAATTTCCACAGGGGCGTGTGCAACTCCGATTTTCGCCCGATTTCAGCCTATAAATAGCCCATTTTCAGATCTATTTGGGGACCCCCCCTTCTATCTCTCGCCTATCTTTTGGGGGGCTTTCGGCTAGGTTTGGAGAGGTTCTTGGAAGTGTTTGGAGGTGATTATATGGTATTGACATCGACATCAATTGGAAGAAAGCTATTGGGGGGAGCTATCGTCGGCATCAGTTCGGCGAGGTGTGCCCTAGGCCTGACAAGGGATTCGCGGAGAAGATTAGGCGGCTCCACAAGACCATTGATACGATCTACAAGGGGGTTTTCTTTATGGTTTTTATGAATATATTCTTAATCACTTTATTGATTTTGTATTGCTCCATGAAGAGCTAAACCCTAGTGGGTATTTGGATTTGTAAACCCTAGGATGATATTGTTTCTATGATTTTTTTTATGCTTTATTAATTTGATGTTTTCTTATTGAGTTTCAATCTTGATTTATTCTTGTATTGATTTTCCCTTAGATGTGACACTAGGGTTGAGAGTCATCTAGGTTATCCTTTGGAGGTGTGACAATTCCTATAGGATTAGACTACTTAAGGTTGGAGAGGGTTGAGAGGGTGAGTCATGAGGTAGCGAAGCGTCCCCTTTCCCCTCTGGTGTGATTTCTCCCTACTTCCATTTTCCTTGATTTCTTAGCGGTCAAGATAGAGTGTAGTGCTAGGTAAATAAACTTCCCTGGGGCTTAGTTGCGCGAGCAACAAAGTGAAGGGTTGACGTGAATCCAAAGCATTGGGGCTTAATCTAGACTAGGTTTCTTCCACCTGCACCAAAGGGTTAGAACTATACATAGGAACAGGTTTTATCACTAGGAATCCCTAGAGCTTAAAGCAATCCCACGTAATGTGAGGCTTTGGTAGATATACTCCTCTGGGGCTTAGTTGCATGAGCGACAGATTGAAGGGTTGACGTGAATCCTAATGCCGGGCATAGTGTTAAGGTTAGTCACGATATATATATATACATATTGAATTCTCTTATCATTGATTCCATTTATAGCTAAAATAGTGATAACGTTTGTTTCTGAACACTATTACCTGTGGATACGACTACCCACTCACCAGGGTATTTTATTACTTCAACAATCCGTGCACTTACGGGGTACACACGCAAGGGGTGTGGCAACCACCACCAGATCCACCAGCACCCTCAGAGCCTTCAGCAACACCAAAGGCTGCCGTACAGGACACCGATGCTGAGGTGTCATAGTTATTTTAGTTTTCATCTTTATTTTTGATATTTTGGACTTGTAGTACTCATAAAGGATTCTCCTTCTGAGTTTATCTGTTATTTTTCTTATTTTTCTTGAGTTGTATTTCATTTATCTATCTTTATATATACTCGAGCTTTATTTTGGTTTTTCTTGAGCTATACTTAATCCCTTGTGTGTGTGTGCGCAGATGGTCTTGGATGTAAGGAATTTGAGGAATAGTCATAGACACGGTCATGGGACCGTGTGTACTTCACAACCCATTGAGACTCAACCCTCAATAAACCTAGCTCCACCAAATGCAACACTTGAAGTTTAGGAGAGTAATGTTTCAATTGCCTACGTCCACACTAATTGTTTTACAACTCTTTACTTTTTCTTGTGCTTGCATGCGTACATTGGGGACAATGTACATCTTAAGTGTGGGGGAGAGTTCACTTTGTACACACCTTTACTTATGCATTCAATTGCTTATGCTCATGTAGCCCGTGGCGGTTCACCTTAGTTGCAACGGTTGTATTCTTAGAGTTTAGGAGAATTTTTAACATTGTATCCTATCATGCTCTAGTTTCACTTGAATTTTAGGGAATTTTTGCTCGATTATCTCATATTGCACAACTCACTTTTGGAAAAAGAGATACCTCCTCGAAAGCGTGAAAGCCACCTTTGGCGGCCGCCTAGAAAAGGGCTACCTTAGAGGTTGTGTGAAGCTACTACTTCCTTTCTTTTTGTATATAAATAAGTCCTTTCTAATAAGAGTTTGAGGAGTACTTTTTGGGTTGTCTTGAGTGAGTTCACACACACTTACACATTTTCGAGTTCTCTTTCTTTTTTATTCAACTTTTTATCTAGAACAATGATAACCTTATGCAATGTTTTAATTTCCCCTTACTTGTAGAATGCTTCTTTTGCATACTTTTGGTGAACCTAAGGCCGAGCACTTTCAATTGTTCTTCCCAAGTACTTTCACATTCTATTTTTCTTGAGGACAAGCAAAAGCTTAAGTGTGTATGGGAGGGGGAGAGGAGGGTTTGATAAGTGCTCGTGTTATAGGAATGCGAAGTGTTACTATCTTACATTGAGCATTGATTTAATCAGATTTTATCACTAAAAAGTGTGCATTTGTGTACTTTTGTGCATTGCAAGGTTGTGAAGATAAATTGGAGAAAAGGAATAAAGTTAGATTGTGTTCACCGTTGTTGGGAAGTGTATGCCAACCTCCTTTGGAAAGGCGCAAAGGCAATCACATTCACAATAAGTCTAGCTTGTGTTAATAAGGAGAACTTCGCCAATAAGTAGATTTGAAGCAATCGGCACGGTCCCATTGATTGTGTGCCCAATTCAACGGCCTCGATGAAGAACAATGAATTCGGGAGCATTTCGGCATGAGTACTGTAGTAAATTACGGTAGCAAAACTGTAGCAAATTACTATTCACTGCCTGCCGAAAATCAGCAAAATAGCAACTTCACACGGGTGTGTGGAAATTCCACACGGCTGTGTGAAATCCCGATTTCAGCCGATTTAAAACCGCGACTCAGCGTTATAAAAGCCCGTCTTTGAGATTGTTTTTGGATCTTTTTGGCTCTTTTCTGACCTAACTTCTAGAGAGGCGCGGCTAGGGTTTTGAAGAGGACTTCATGGAGGTTTGGAGCGCGTCATCGGCGTCGACATCAATGTCTGGCGGCCGCACAAGACCACGGCCACATCACACACAAGAGGGTTTTCATCGATGCTTTCAATTTGTTTTCACTTTTATATTTTGATGGATTTATATAGCTCCATGAGGAGCTAAACCCCTTGTGGGTATTCGGACTTGTAAACCCTAGGATTATTATGTTTCTATGACATTGTTATTATGCTTTTCCATTAATAAATTCGAGTTTCAATCTTAATTGCTTCTTGTAATTGTTTTCTCTTAGCCAAGACACTAGGGTTGAGAACAATCTAGGTAATACTTTGGAGGCATGACAACTCCTATAGGATTAGACTACTTAGGATTGAAGAGGGTTGAGAGGGTGAGTCGTGAGGTAGCGGAACGTCCCTTTTCCCTCCAGTGTGATTCTCCCTACCTCCGTGTTCCATGATTTCTTAGCGGTTGAGATAGAATGAAGTGTTAGGAGAGGAACTCCCCTAGGGCTTAGTTGCGCAAGCAACAGAGTGAAGGGTTGAAGTGAATCTTAGTGTTGGAGCTTTATTTCGACTAGGGTTCTTTCACCTGGACCAAAAGTTAACACTATACATAGGAATAGGGTTTATCACTAGGAATCCCTAGAACTTAAAGCAATCCCACGTAGTGTGAGGCTTAGGAAGATGGACTCCCCTAGGGCTTAGTTGACAGGTCAACGAGAGTTAAGGGTCGTAGTGAAAACCTAATGCCGGGGTATAGTGTTGGGGTAAGTCATGGTTGTCCTTAGGTTTGGGACCGTATGTTTAAGGATATCCTTGACTCAATTAACATCAATAGGAGAGCATAATAGCATTGTCTTGCACTAGAAGCATAAGTCCGAGAAGTAGCTTGTCCGGATACCCTACTTTTCTCATTGCTTGTCCTACTCCTTTTTACTCCTACTTGCACTCTCTCATCTTCCACACTTCTATTTTATTTCTTGTTTCTTTATAATTGCTTACACATTCACTCATTAATTCTCGTCACACATCACGTAGCTAATCAGTGAATACTTGTATCTCAAATCCCTATTCTCTGTGGATACGACTACCGACTCACCAGGGTATTTTATTACTTCGACAACTAGTGCACTTTTGGGCCCCTATCATAACTTGATAGAAATAAATCTCATACCCAGAATAAAAATAATACTCAGCACTCACCCAGCATAAAATGGTCTAAAAGCATCCTTTTACCTTCGTCGTGGCCACGGCTAGGTTTAGGGCCGTTAAGGTACTCATGCCCTTGACGTTGACCGACCGATACACTGGTTGGTGACTCCAGCTTCCCAGTAAGTGTCCAGTCAGGGTTCTTCGCTCCCACCTAAACTGGCCCTCATAGTAATTTAATTCGGTCTACCACGCCACCTCAAAAGGCTGGCCGTGGGGACCACCTACCATAGTAAGGTATCACCACAAAAACCCAACAATAAACACAACTCCATACGAAGCACAATAGCCGACAAATACCCAACAATCAATAACACCTCTGCATTTCCACGAGAAAATGATAAAAACCGCAAACGAAGCTCAATATTTTAAACACAAAGTGATAAACAAATCCCAGTACGAGTAACAACATGGAAAACCTCTTAACAATTCAAAATATGTTTCAAGCCTTAAAATTCCACAAAACCAAACATTACACAACAAACCCCAAGTTTCACACAAAACATGGATTTCAAACTCATTAAAGCGTATTAATCACAAATCAGGAGATAACAACATTAAATATCACATAAAACATTCAAAATCTTTCTCATTACTAACTATCGGTTATCAACAAGCCAAACAAGTATAAATCAATAAAACCTTACTTAAAAAATGATATAAGTGTTGATATGTATGTGTGTGTGTGTGTGTGTGTGTGTGTTTATATCTAGCTATCGGCATTCTTCTAATAAAGCTATGCATAATGATCTCACTCACAGAGTTAGCGATTCGTCTCCCTCGTAAGCTACTCCTCGGCTAATCCCTTGCCTCGAGCCAATGCGTCTTCTCCTTGCCAAAGCATAACAAACAACAAGGTTAGTGCAAGCCGCACAAGGAAACCCTAGGTTTCCTTACCAACAACTCCAACCTGCTCTAGGGCTTGCTCCACTAACCCTAGAGGCTACAAAATAGAATCTAAGGGTTTAGGCTTCCCTCTAACCCAAAGAAACCAAGAAAACAAGGAAAGCTCACTGGAGCTACAGTAATTCTAACCTAAAAGATGAAAGATCTCTCTCAATCCTTCATCAAACCAAGGAAAATGCAACCAATCAAGAATCTAAACTCAAGAATAGCCATTCACCAAGGATTTCTCAACAAAAATTCAAGAAGAACAACAAGAGAGAAAGGGAGAAGAAGAAGGAGAAGAACCATATCTCCAAGTTTCTCAAAACTCGAAGGAGATCTTCACAAAGGAGGAGGAAGGAGATCCTCAATCTTCACTAACAAATAACAAGGAGGAGAACAAGTTTCAAGCTTCAAACTAAACCAACCAACTAATCCTAGCCTCATCCAACCAAAGAAGAAGAAAGAAAATGAAGAAGAGCTTACCTTCAACAAACAATGGGTTGATTTGCAAGCTCCACAAACCAGCCCAAAAACTCCTCCAAAATCAGCCCAAAATTCTTAAGAATGATGATAGAAGAGAGGAGGAAGGAAAGAGGAGGGTAGAGTAGAAGAAATGAGTGAAAAAGGAGTTGAAATGAGGGTTTTATGGCAAAAACACGCGAGTGTGCGGCTTATGTGCGGCCCACGCAGTAGCCACACAGCCCACAGCCTGGGGTATGTGGCCCACACACAGGACGAACACTCCTCTGCCTGGGCTATGCGGGCCGTACAGTGGCCGCACACAAGGCTGCACAAGCCACAAAAAATCCTGTGCGGGTTGTGTACGACCCGCACACCATCTGTGCGACCTGTACACGGCCCGAGCACCTCTTAAAGCCCTCAAAACTCGACCTAAAACCCCCAGCAAGTGGCAACAACTCAAAACAAAGGAGAAATCAACTAAAAAAACAAACAAACAAACAAGGAAAGATCGAAAAACACCGATCTACACAAGGAGGAAAAACCCGAAATATTACACCCTTGGGAAGAATTCTTCCCGAGAGATAATTTGCAAAATCCGTGAACCAAGGTGTTCGCAATTCTGAAATTTCCTGAAGACTATACAAATGTTCCGCTAGGAATGAATCATCAATTTCTGTTTTCCATGATCCATCTTCTGCCAACCCTTCAAGGCAAGAAAGATGATCTGCAGCCACATTTTCAGCCCTCTCTTATCCTTGATTTCCACATCAAATTCTTGCAATAATAACACCCAATGGATCAACCTTTTTTTCGCATTAGATTTATCCATTAGATACCATAGCACCGAATGGTCCATAAAAACAACCACTTGTGAAAAAATGAGGTATGATCTGAATTTGTCAAATGCAAATACCACAGCTAGTAATTCCTTTTCAATCATGGTATAGTTCTCTTAAGCGCTTGTCAAACTTTTGGTAACATAATAAATTGGCTGAAAATGTTTATCCTTCCTCTGGCCCAAAATAGCCCGCACAGCATAGTCACTAGCATCACACATAGTTCAAAAGGACGACTACAATCGGGCGAAATAAGGATAGGTGCTTGTGTGAGTTTCTCCTTTAACAATTTGAAAGCAAGCAAACACTCCTCATTAAAATCAAATGGGGCATATTATTCAAACAACTTGGTCAATGGTTAAGCTATCTTAGAGAAGCCTTTGATGAATCATAATAGAACCCCGCATGCCCCAAGAAACTCCAAATTCCCTTGACATTTGTGGGAGGAGGTAATTTCTTAGTAGTCTCAATTATTGCTCGATCAACCTCAATCCCTTGGCTAGAAATCTTGTGACCAAGAACAATCCCTTCTTGAACCATGAAGTGACACTTCTCCCAATTCGATATCAAATTCATCTCTTCACATTGCATGAGCACCCTCTCAAGGTTCTTCAAACATACTTCAAAAGAATTCCCAAAGACTGAAAATTCATCCATGAAAACTTCGATTACATCCTCCAACAAGTCATCAAAAATTTCCATCATGTATCTTTGGAAAGTAGTCGGTGTGTTGCAAAGCCCGAATGGCATTCTTCTATATGCAAAAGTACCAAACGGGCAAGTGAAGGTTGTCTTCTCTTGATCTTTGGGAGCGATTGGAATTGGGAAATACCCTAACATGCCATCTATTAAGCAATAGAATTTGTGACCAGCTAGGTGTTCCAACATTTGGTCAATGAATGGCAATGGAAAATGATCCTTCCGTGTGGCCTCATTCAACCTTCGATAGTTAATGCGAATAAGTCATCTTGTCACTGTTCTTGTAGCGATCAACTCATTGTGCTCATTCTTCACTACCATCATACCATCCTTTTTAGGCACCACTTGTGTTGGGCTCACCCAAGCACTATCCGTGATGGGGTAAATGATGCCAGCATCAAGTAGTTTCACCACCTCTACTTTTACCATTTCCTTCATGTTCGGGTTTAATCTTCATTGTGGTTAAATCACTGTTTTATAATTGTCCTCCATTAAAATTTTTTGAGTACAAAAGGACGGGTTGATCCCCTTAATATCTGAAATTTTCCAAGCTATGATTTTCTTGTGCAACTTTAACATGTTGACCAACTGTTCTTTCTGCCTATGTAAGAGGTTTGAGGCAATAATAACCAGCAACTTCGACCCCTCGACAAGAAAGGCATACTCCAAATGTTCTGATAATACTTTTAGCTCTAACTCGAGAAGTTATTCCACTATAGGTCCTAACCAATTTGCTTATTTCTGCTCAATTTCCTCGAATCCCTTAGCATTGTCTTCTTCCTTATTTTCAAGTACTTCTTGTGCTGATTTATCATTTTATAACATATCCACATTGTCCGTATCACTCTCTTAATCATCCAAGCCAATTAATGAAACTGATTCGACACAAGCTACAATTTCATCTTCTGTATCTGATTCAGATTTAAGCCCAACACATTCCGCCGCAATTGTCATTGAGAAAGATGTGGGAAACTCTCCCAACTCACATTTTGTTCCATTTTTAAGAGATATCAATGGAGATTTTTCAAAATGATCTAATAAGCTTGACAACTCGGTTCCTCGATGGTGCACCCAAAACTCTTCCTTTGTTTCTTGCAACCCAACTACTCCTAAACTGAGAATTTCATCGTGTCGCTCTCTTAAATCAAGACATGCAATGAGATTTTCCATCTTTTTCTCATTAGACACCATCATGTCCTGTAATGTTTCAATTATTGATGCTTCAAGAAACATAATCTTGAAAATGAAGAGAAAACCAGGAATTACTGTTTATAGAGAAAAATATGAGATATAAAGAAAAAATGAGAATGATGAAAGAAAGAAGTGTGAAGTATGAAAAACAATGAAAAGATGAATGACTAAAGTAACTAAGTCCTAGTGTTCCTAATATCCCTCTCCCCAACAATGGCGCCAAAACTTGACACGACCGATTGGTGTATACATCGCAAGTGCACGGGTGTCGAAGTAATAAAATACCCTGTGAGTAGGGTAGTCAAATCCACAAGGAACGGAAGTAATAGTAATAGCTAATTCTTAGTTATCTAGTCAGAATCAATAATATGATGGAATGAACTTAATGCGAAAATTATGAAAATAGTAAGCAAGCAAAAAGTCAAAGAAAATAAGGGAGATCTTAATCAATAAAGATGAGGTACCCGGGCAATGCTCCCCCAAGAATCTATCAAGAAGTGAAAGACTTACTAAATGCTTCTAAACCGAGTTATATGAGTCAAAGTAATCCAAGAACAATCGGTCCCTGCCTCCAGGTCACCAACACTAGTCCCCTACGAGGTCCCGGTGGAGAAATAGCTCAATCTCAACACCTCACACCACATATGACTGCAATGAACTCTAGGGATACCTAAGAGTGAAACTGATTCTTAAAGATAGATCTAACCTACTTCTAGGTGAAAGATCCTTAACCCCCTACAAGGTCCTAGTTGAGAAATCTATCAATCTCACACCTCACACCAAATATGGTTGCATAGAGCTTAGGGAATTGATAAGTACTTGTGTATAAGCTATGCAAAGTATACTTTTCTTACATTGAGCATCACTTTATTCAGATTTTATTGCTTATATGTGTGTATTCATGTTCTTTTGTGCATATAGGGTTGTGGAGGTGAATTCTAGAGAAAAGAAGCAAGAATAGGTCATAAACGTGATTTTTTAGGGAGTTCTTGGACTGGGCAAGGAACAAGGCACAATTTGTGTTAGAAGACATGTGAGTGTGTGCCAACCTCCAACTAAGTTCAAGGGAATATGTGTATTGGAGAGGCACAAAGGCAGTTACACTCATATATTCTGAATTGTTCAACATTAGTAAGAACTTCATCAATGCTGGTAACTTGAAGACGCAACGTGATCTACCAAATGATCGTGTGCTCAATTTTGCAGCCTCGATGAAGAAATGAAGCTAGGAGCAACTTTGGCTTGAGTACTGTAGCAGTTAATGTAACAATTCACTGTGATAAGTTACTATTCACAGCGCACCGAAATTCAGAATTCTAGAGAATCCAAAAGGGCTTGTAGAAATTCCACACGCCCGTGTGGATGCCCGATTTTTGCCCTATAAATACCGTGATGTGATTTATTTTGAGGGACTTTTGATCAATCTTTCGCCCAACTTTCGGGGAAAGCACAACTAGGGTTTGGAGAGGTTCTTGGGAGTCCTTGGAGGTGGTCCTACGGCATCAACATCGATTTCCTTTAGAGGAGAGCTGTTGGGGGATCTTTTGTCGGCATCGATTCGGTGAGGTGTGCCCTAGGTTTGACACAGGAACCTTTGGAGAAGACGAGGTGACTCCATAAGACCATCGATACGGACAACAAGGGGGTTTTCTTTATGGTTTTTATGCATATGTTCACAAACTCTATGTTGTTTTTGTATTGCTCCATGGAGAGCTAAACCCCTAGTAGGTGCTTGGACTTGTAAACCCTAGGATGACTTTGTTTCATTGACTTTTATTAAGCTTCTTTAATTGATGATTTTAATTGAGTTTCAATCTTGAGTTTTAATTGCATGATTTTCCCTTAGATGTGACACTATGGTTAAGAATTCATGTAGGTAATCCTTTGAAAATGTAACAACTTCATTAGGGTTAGACTAAGCAAGATTGAAGAGAGTTGAGAGGGTGACTCGAGAGGTAGCGGAACGTCTCCTTTCCCTTCCGACGTGATTTATCCTACCTCCACTTTCCAAGAGTTCTTTGCAGTCACAATAGAGTGAACTGCAAAGAGATGAACTCCACTAGGTCTTAGTTGCACAAGCAATAGTGTGAAGTGTTGTAGTGAATCTTAGTGCTGGGGCTTAATTGTGACTAGGGGTCTTTCACCTAGACTAAAGGGTTAGGTCTATATTAGATAATAGGGTTTATCACTTAGAATCCCTAGAACTCCATGCAAACCCACACAGTGTGAAGCGTTGAGAGTATCACTTTCCGTGGGGGCATAGTGTCGAGGGCTAGTCACAGTTGACCTTAGGTTTGGGACCGTGTGTCTTTGGATTTCCATGACTCATTAAAACATCAATTAATAAGTATAATATTAGTCTTGCACTTGAAACAATAATCCTAGGGTGAGTATTGTCCGGGTTCCCCATCTTCATATCGATTACCTTATTTTACTCTCATTAGTCTTCTTGCATTCTTTTATTTTTTCTTGCACTTTATTAATGATATCTCTCATCATCGATTTTCTTCATAGCTAAATAGTGATAACTCTTGTTTCTAAGCACTATTCACTGTGGATATGACTACCCACTCACCGGGGTAAATTTTATTACTGCGATGACCTGTGCACTTACGGAACACTCACGCAAGGGGTGTGTCAGGAATGCTGAGATAGGAAACACTCAATTAGAAGGGAAATAGGACGCTCCACTATCTCATGACTCACACTCTCAACCCTCTTCAATCTTGGATGTTCTAAACCTAATGGAGACCTCTCTCTCACTAAGGGAACGAATCAAGCATAATCAATCAATCACAATGATGAATAAAACATGCAAGCAATGATAAAAAAATATTGAAACTCAAATAAAATCAGATTTAATGGGAGGATAAAGTAAATCAATACATGAATATAATCCTAGGGTTCACATGCCTAAATACCTACTAGGGTTTAGCCCTCCAAGGGGTTTATTACAAAGCAAGAGATAACACAATATTGCCAAAGTAAACCATGGAAATAAACCCCCTTGAATTCATGATGATGGCCTTCATGGTTCGCTCAACGTTTTGAAGGATCCTTCTCTGAAGCTAGGTCGCCAATGGCTCCCAGATGCTATAACGTTAAAAGATCTATCAAAGTTGGTGAAGAACCGCCCCCAATATTGCCAAAGACCTCCTTCTTGAAACCCTAGCCTCTTTGACCTTCAAAGGTGAGCAAAAATTCTGAAAAGAATCAGCAAAGCGGGCTATTTATAAACTTGAACAACGTCTACCACGTGCTTCCATGTGACCATGTGAGATTTAACGCGGTCGCGTGGGTTGCCAGAATTTGCACACTGTCGCGTGAATAATGTTTTTGCTACAATAGTGCTACAGCAAATTTCTACATTGATTGCTTCAGTATCTGTTACAATCTCTTCATAAACGTGGTCCAAGCTCTATTCTCTTTGGTTATAAGATTTTTCCTTGTCGAATCATCGTTTAGAAGCTCTTACTATCTTCACCGAGTAGGGACATACGAGTGTGACTGCCTTTGTGCCATTCTAACACACAAATCAGCTTGAATTCTCTTTGAAGTTAGCACACATGATAAGTGGTTGTGTTGTAGTAACGCGAAGCGTTATTATCTTACAAATGAACATACTTTTATCAGATTTTATCACTAAATAGTGTGCATTTGTGTATTCTTGAGCATTGTAGGTTTCGTGGAGCTAAGTTGGAAAAGAAGAACGAAGTTAGGTCGTGTTCGCCGTTGTTGGGAGGTTTTCAGACCAAGCAAGGAACAAGGCACGAGGTTAGACTTGTGAGTGTGTGCCAACCTCCTTTGGAGGGGCACAAAGGCAGTCACATTCACAACAAGTCTAACTCGTGTAGCTTAGGAAAACTTCACCAAGAAGGAGACTCGAAGCAATAGGCACGATCTACCATTGATTGTGTGCCCAGTTCAATGGCCTTGATGAAGAAACAACATATTCGGGAGCATTTCGGAGAGTACTGTAGCAACACTGTAGCCTGTTGCTGTAGCGAATCACTGTAGCAAGTTACTGTGCACTTCTGCCGAAGAGTCAAGGTTCCAGAGAATTCACACGGGCGTGTGGAATTAACACACGGCCGTGTGAACTAATTTTCCAGCAAACCAGAGACGTCACACGGGCGTGTGGAATTAACACACGGCCGTGTGGATTGATTTTCCAGCAAGCAAGAAACTTCACACGGGCGTGTGGAATTAACACACGGCCGTGTGAAGTAATTTTCTGGAAAGACAGAAACTTCACACGGGCGTGTGGAAATTCCACACGGCCGTGTGAATTCCCGATAACTTCAAATTTAAAGCCGCACTCAGCCAATTTAAAGCCGATTTGGAGACTTTTTGAGGAATCTTTTGACCTATCTTTCTCCCCAACTTCTGGAGAGGGCGGCTAGGGTTTCGGAGAGGACTTTGTGGAGGATTGGAGCGCGTCATCGGCATCGTTACCGACGTTCGACGGCCGCACAAGACCACGGCCACACCATACGCGAGGGGGTTTTCATTGATGTCTTTATTTTGTTCTTTCTTTCATAAATTGATGGACATGTATAGCTCCATGAGGAGCTAAACCCCTCGTGGGTATTCGGACTTGTAAAACACTAGGATAATTATGTTTCTTTGACATTGTTATTATGCTTTTCCATTAATTGATGAATAAATTCGAGTTTCAATTTTAGATTTCTTGTGCTATTGTTTTCTCTTAGCCGTGACACTAAGGATTGAGAACAATCAGGTTATCCTTTGGAGGTGTGACAACTCCTATAGGATTAGACTACTTAAAATTGAAGAGGGTTGAGAGGAAGAGTTGTGAGGTAGCACCGTACCCCTTTCCCTTCCGTTGTGATTTCTCCCTACCTCCAATTCCTTGAGTCATTAGAGGTCGAAATAGAGTGAAGTGCTAGGTAGACAAACTCCCCCAAGGTTTTGGGGTGACGTGAATCCTACGCACTGGGGCTTAATTTAGACAATGGTTCTTTCTCCTGGACCAAAGGGTTAGAACTATCACACATAGGAACAGGTTTTATCACTAGGAGTCCCTAGAGCTTAAAGCAATCCCACGTAGTGTTAGGCTTAGGTAGAAATACTCGCCTGGGGCTTAGTTGAGCAATCAACAGAGTGAAGGGTTGACGTGAATCCTATTGCCGGGACATAGTGTTGAGGTTAGCCACGGTTGACCTTGGATTTGGGACCGTGTGTTTCAGGATTTTCCTTGACTCAATTAACATCAATAGGAAGGTATAATAGCATAGTCTTGCACTAGAAGCATAAGTCCTAGAGGTAACTTTTCCGGATACCCTATTTTCACTTATTACTAGTCTCTCTCTTTTTAATCGTTGCTTGCACTTTTCTCTCTTTCATCTTTCGATTTATTTGCTTTGCATCTACTCTAGTTCCCATAAATTCACTCATCACTCCGATCATTGTTTCTTTTCGTACATCACACGACTCAATAGCAACTTCTCGTATTTTAAATCCCTATTCCCTGTGGATTCGACTACCCACTCACCGGGGTAACTTTTATTACTTCGACAAGGCCGTGCACTTGCGGTGCGCACGCAAAAGGTCGTGTCAAGTTTTTGGCGCCGTTGCCAGGGAATAGGCGTATTTTTGATACTTGTTTTTTCTATTTTAGTCATTCACTTCGTTGACTATTTCATACTTTCTTTAACTATCATCGTTCTTATTTTTCTTTTCTTTGTGTTGGCTTCAGGTTATGACCCGCGGGAACCCTTCGATTCTTGTTGAAGGAGACCCGAACATTGGAAGGAGAATACACCGTAAAGGGAAAGAGCCTGTGGAAGAACAATCCGAGCAAGCCAGCATAGATTCAGAAGGGTCGGAAGCTATGGCAGAACAGAACGAACAACAAAGGACATTGGCTGATTTTGCTAGACCCGCGGTAATGGGGACCCAATCAAGCATTGTGAGGCCCCCAATTACCGCAAATAACTTTGAGTTGAAGCCATCGTTCATTCAAATGTTGCAACAGTCCGCACAGTTTAATGGGTTGGCCGATGAAGATCCCAACAACCATCTAGAGAATTTTCTTGAAGTGTGCGACATGTTGAAGATCAATGGGGTAACGGACGACGTAATCAGATTGAGAGCCTTCCCATTTTCATTGAAGGGGAAAGCAAGACATTGGTTACATTCATTACCGAGAGCATCTATCACTACATGGGAAGAGATGGCCGAGGCATTCTTGGCTAGGTATTTCCCGCCGGGAAAATCAGCAAGGCTCCGGAATGATATCTCATCCTTCATGCAAGTGGAATTGGAGTCTCTATTCGAGACATGGGATAGGTTCAAGGAGCTCCTCCGGAAGTGCCCGCAACACGGATTCCCCGAGTGGATGATCATTCATACTTTTTATAATGGGTTGAATCCAAGCACTAAGCAACTTTTAGATGCAGCGGCAGGAGGGACTCTGGGAGGCAAGACCCCCGATGAAGCCCGGCACCTTATTGAAGAGATGGCGATGAATAGCTATCAATGGAACACAAGGGACAGAAGGAAGGTAGCCGGAATTCATGATGTTGATGCAGTTACATCTTTGGTGGCACAAGTAGAATCATTGAGTAAGAAGTTGGACGCTCTAACTTCACCAAGAGTTGCGGCCATCACTACATGTAACGGTTGTGGGGTAGGTCATGCTTCAAGTGATTGTCCGATTGATATTGGGGGCGCTAGTACGGTGGAGCAGGCTGATTTTGTGGGAAATAACTACAGAGGACAAGGCCAAGGCAACCCATATAGTGGCACTTACAATCCAGGGTGGAGGAATCACCCAAATTTCTCATGGAGCAACCAAGGACAGTCACAACAAAAGAATAACACACCACCAGGATTTCAGAACCAACAAGCACCGAATTTAGAAAGCCGAGTGACAGGGATAGAAGGAAAGATGACTGATCTAGAAAGAGCTCTCACACGGTTTGTTTCTTCGCGGAAGCATTAGCCCAAATGCCTATGCACGCGAAGTTCTTGAAAGACCTCCTAACCAACAAGAGGAAATTGGAGGAGAGTGCATCTGTGATACTTGATGCCAATTGCTCGGCCGTATTGCAAAAGAACATGCCGAGCAAAAGAAAAGATCCCGGGAGTTTCATAATACCATGTAACATTGGCAACATGGGTGAAGAGATGGCATTGGCCGACTCAGGGGCAAGCATCAATGTCATGCCTTACACGTTCTTCCAAAAGCTAGGCTTGGGCGAGCCAAGACCCACTCGGATGACACTTCAACTCGCGGACCGATCAGTGAGGCATCCGAGAGGGATTGTGGAAGATGTGTTGGTAAAAGTCGACAAATACATATTTCCTGTTGACTTCGTAGTGTTGGATGTCGATGAGGATGTCGAGGTTCCATTGATCCTTGGAAGGCCATTCTTGTGTACTTCCAAGGCCTTGATCGACATGGACGGCGGGGAGCTCACATTGCGAGTAGGAGAAGACAAGCTCACATACCGACTCGCCGAAGCTATGAGACACTCTCTCGATTTTGATGACACTTTATATTTCCTTGACACCACCGATGAACTAATAGATGATTATGTGCAGGAAATGATGAACCCCGATCCATATGAAGGGTGGCCGGACCAAGACTTGGAGATTGAAGAAGAAGTGCTCTCCATTGGTCTAATCAAGGATGACTTCAAGCAAGAAACGGAGCGTATGAAGAAAATGCTTCGGAGGATGAAAAGGTCGAAAAGACGCCACAAGAAGAACCCTAACAACAAGGGAAATGAACATTCAAGGAGTAAGGGTGATTCACCCTTTTGTGGTAACAAACTCGACAACTCCCCCTCTACTCTACAAAGGTTATGTAATGCATGCTTCCAGGTTGTAGGGAAGAGGGCAACTTCCATTCATGAACCTCCGTAAGGTAAGCCAGGTACGTCAAGCTTCGTGACGTTAAACAAGCGCTTCTTGGGAGGCAACCCAAGGCTTTACAGTTTTTCTAGGACCTAGTTAGCTTTAGATTGAATAAAAAGTCTTAGTTTTGGTGTCCTGAATTTTTCATGTGCTTACGCTGAGATTTTCTTGTGGGTTTTTGATGAATTTCGTGTGCCTTAACGATAATTGATGAAGTTTAGGTTGGTTGAGTGTGTTTTCTTTGGTTTCTGGTCGTAATTTTATGGTTTTTACAGGCTCTAAGTATTTTTAAAGAGTTTCTGAATTTTTCTGAGAGTCTGTAAAATTTTCTAAGTAAACCAGAGAAAACACACGGCCGTGTGGAATTAACACACGGCCGTGTGTTACCAATTGGAGCTCAACCAGAGAAGACACAGGGGCGTGACTTTGCCCCTGTGAAAACTTCAGAAGGGGCACACGGCCGTGTGGAATTAACACACGGCTGTGTGAATTTTTGATAAACGCCTAACTGTACGTATTATTTATGTATGTTTGCGTATTTATAGAGTATTGTTGTATGTGTGGATGCCCGTTTTCGGTCTGAATTGGTTTATTTTGTGTTACAGGCACAGAAGATACCGTGGGGAGCTCGACAATATGATTTTAGAAGAAATCGGCAGGAAAAAGACCATTTTTGAGCTCCGGTACTGTAGCTGGATACTGTAGCATGAAACCTTTGGCAAAATGGCTAAGTCTGAAAGATCATGCGGGCACTGCAGAGGCCGCATACGACTGTAGCAATTCCACTGTAGCAAAATTACTGTAGCGGCACTGTAACAACTTACGCGATTTTCTGGATTTCTCGGAAACTTTCTCTCCCCGCATGCGGGGCCGCATGGGTGGCCGCATAGCATCCCGAAATTAGGTTTTAAAGGCCTTTTGGGCATTCTTCTTGTTATCTTTTGGCCACCATTCTCCTCCATCATCTTCTTGGACTTCAAGGCTGCGGGAGAAGGCATTTTTGAGGAGCAAATCGAGGGGAGAAGATCACACACTCAAGGGCGAGCATCTAGGAGCTTGTTGGCGCGGATCCTTCAAGTTCTCATCACCATCTTCTTCTAGTCTTCATCTTAGGGGAGTTATTATGAGCTTTACTTTGTATTTCTTGTTTTGTAGGCATTCTCCTTTGTTGATGATGAACTAGACTCCCAAGGTCGCCGGGCATCCGGTGAACCTTGGGATGAACTTGCTTGTTTGGATACTTGATTTATATGTATGGTATTTGTGTGGTTTGTGGTTTAAGTTTGGTGTATTTGAATGCCTTGGTATGCATGAGAACTCTGTGTATCAATTTTTAGGTAAGACTAGGTTGCATGACCATTGCCCTAGTGTTAGACTCACCAAGCTTAGAAGGGATACATGTACAAATACGCCGTGACCATCGGGTATTTTGTACCCCTCCAACCATTAGGGTTGAGCCTAGATATTGTGTTTGACTCTAATTTGAGATTTCCCTAGGCCCTTAGCAATCGTGTGGGGATTTGGGCGGTAGAAATACCGTAGCGGTGGAAATTCCGTATTCCAATACCCATACTGGATTAGGGGTCATCACCGTGACCATCGGGGTGACCTATCTTTGGATGTCTCTTGGCCTAACCACCTTTGCCTGTGTGATTCGAGTATTCTTCTAGCTTTAGTAGTCCCGAGGGGATCCTCGCCCGCGGCCTCGTTCATTTATTGCTCATTGTTTCCTTAATGCGCTTGTTTGGTGTGCCTTAGATCACTTGTTTATAGTTTTATCTTTTGTTTGTTTCCTTATCTTGTTTTAAATCTATATTTGGTAGACTAGACAGTGTCATCTAGAGGGAAGTAATAGCAGCTCTTGGGACCCCAGGGAATACGACCCACTCTCGCGTGCGTGAGGGGTATTACTTGGCGACCCGTGCACTTGCGGTAATCATCAAGTTTTTGGCGCCGCTGCCGGGGACATTCAAGGATGCTAGGAAAACCTCTAGCTCACTAATTTAGTCATTTTTATTTCTTGCTGTAAATATTTGTCTTTGTATGTGTCTTTTTTCCATTTTGTGCATATTTATTTATTTTACTTCTTTCTTGTTTTCTTTCATATCTTATTGATTTTAATTTTGTTTCCTTATACAGGGCCATGGACCACATAGAAAGATTGTTGGCCACAAAAAACTCTGCACTTGAGAAAGCGATGGAAGAATATTTGGCCATGACAGCACGCCAGAGCAATCCACACCCTAATGACTACTATCCATATTGGCAAGGGCACCAAAATTTTTCGACACATCATTATACTCAACCATGGGAGAACCCTTACCAAGGATTGCCACAAGAACCCTCCTTTCAAGAACCATGGCATTACCACCCTCCAGTTGTTCAAAGTAGGCCACTTAATAATTGGGGTTTCAATACGCAAGATGTGTTTGAAAGATTTATGATGAATTATGATGCTGAACGTGAAGCCCTGAATTCCACAAATTTTAATGCCCAACCATCTCTTCCAAGCATGGAAAACAAGATAGGAGTGTCTTCCAATATATCGACAGAGTTGCCACGCACCATAGAAGACCTACCTCAAATTGACACTAGTTTGGAAGAGAACATTGGTGAAATTGAGGTGGAAATTAATGTTGAGGTGTGGGATATTGAAGAAGCAATTGAAGTGTTATCTATACCTTGTGAGCAAATGATAGATGTTACAATTCAAGGTGAAGTTGAAGAAGAAAGAGAGGAGGATGACATCATGGCCATGGATGAATGTGAGGAAATGGAAGAAGCTCCATCGACCACATTTGAAGACACTACTCACCTTCATATAGACCATTCCATCAACGAATCAATAATTTTCAAGTGCCGAGAGAAAATTCCGGGAATTGTATTTGAAGATGTGGGGGAAAGGCTAAGGTCATCCTTGAACCCACCAATGCCGGGCTTGGACAATTCCCAACCAAAAATATTCCCATGGCGGCCCAAGCAATTTTTGTTGGCCATTGTTTATCATTCAAGAAGGGTTGAGAAAAAGGATGTGGATAGAATGTTGATGCCATACTATGATCCACCAATGCCGATCTTAGATAACTCTCAACCAAAGCTTTTTCCATGGAGGCCCAAGCAACTTTGTGGATGGGCACTCAAAGGAATTCTTGCCGGGAACAAAGAAGAAGCGGGGAGGACGTTCAAGCCGTCTAAGGATCCGCCCAAGTTTAAGTTGCACAACGCCCGGCCCAAGCTTTTTCCATGGAGGCCAAAAGGTAGCTCATGCATTGCCTCCAAATTTGCATCATCCCGGAAGGTATGTTTTATATTCCTTGGTAGTTCTTATGCAACCTCTTGCCGGGATGAACACACCGTTTTCAAGCCTCCTTAGTTAAGAAAAAGGTACGTCGAGCTAATGACGTTAAACAAGCGCTTCTTGGGAGGCAACCCAAGCATAAAAATTCATTGCTTGTGTTTTTTCGTATTTTGGTGTGTTTGGTTACTTTAGTGTTCTTTGTTTTCATGTGTGTGATTGTGGCTAGTTAGTTATTTTCATAATTTATTTACTTGTGTTTGTTCATGATACTTGTGAGTTCTTTGTGTTATCATTCATCTTCATGCATCAAACATCATGTTTTGGGTGTTGTGGGTGAATTCGGCATTGTTTTTATGCGATTTTGGGGTGTTTGGAGCCCGTATTTGCATGCAGAGAGTTGTGCGGCCTGCTATGCGGCCGCATAGCAGGCCGCATGTTTTTTCCCGAGCCTTGTGTGGCCTGTCATGCGGCCGCACAAGGAACCACATGAATTTTCCCGAGCCTGATGCGGGGTACCATGCGGCCGCACAAGGGGCCGCATGGACACTCGGGCTGAATGATAAGTTGTGTACCCCTTCACCATTTTCCTCATATCTCTCTCATTTCTCATCCGTTTTCCCTCATTCTTTCACTGTTTTTCTCCATTTTTCTTCCTCTACACGGATCTCCTACTTCCAAGGACTTAATTTGCATGATTTATTGGGAGTTTTTCCATCATCTTCACCGATCTTCACCAATTCAAGCTTTGAAGCCCTAACTTGTGTTTTGAAGAAAACTTGTTTCTTTTTCTTGATTTTCATGCTTATCTTGCTTCAAACTTTGGGGAATGATGTATGAATGTGTAATCTATTATTTATTTGTATTTTGAGACATTGTTTGTAAATTTTTGGGCTTCAAAAACAAGGTGAAACTCGGCCTCTTTCAAGACTGTGCTACAGTAACTTTGGGCTGAAATTTCTCTTGAATTTATTTGTTCACTTGTAGCGTCATTGTAAATATCCTACAACACTTGAAATGAAAAGAATTGGATTTCATGATCTTGATTGCACAAAGAACTTGCTTGGATCATTTCTTGTTTAGTTGTTCTTGTGATGTTAGTTGTTTGCTTGCATGTTTGTGTGTGTTCTTGTTTATTTTCGTATTTTCTTTTTGGGTGTGTGATTAGATGCCTTGAGATGATGTTCTTGTCTACCTTTCAGGGTGAAATTTGAACATCAAGCACACTCTCCTCCTCCATTTTATACTTGAAGCTTTGGTTGTTACCCCGATCTCATGGACTTCAAGACTAATGTTTTGAGACTCGGGGAAGTTCACGAAACCCTCCTACTATGTTTTTATTGTCGATATTGTTGCATTTCATTGCTTAGGCACATTGAGGGCAATGTGCATATTTCAGTGGGGGGTGGATTTGGTTTTTCTCGTGAACTTTGAAAATTTCTTTGCAAAGGCATGCTTGTTTCACCTATGATAGCAATGATACTTAGTTTAGGACTTCCTCGCATGAAGTGTTGACAGTTATGAGTTGTATTTCATTATTGTGCCTAAATGATGTCCTGCTTTATCTTTAGTGCACTGACAGACTTTTACACATGTACTTCCACCTCATACACTCCAACTAACCCATTACAATGTTTTCGGCATTAATTTGTTAAAGTCTACTTTCAATGCCTTTTTAAGAGCTTTTGAGGTCCTTTGTTGTTTTCTTTGGCCTCAAGTGAGTTTGTTTAACAGGTTTTATACCGGGGGATACGAGATACAAATTAAAAAAAAAAAAAAAAGTGGAGTCTATGACAGTATTCCTCTGCTATTACAGCATGAATGCGTCTATGTGGACTGTAATCAAGTAGGATGGGTGGCTCTTGTGCCTGGCCAGTATGTGCATCTGTCTGAAAGATTTTTTGTGCAGTCTACGTTAGTCGGACTCAGAAAAAAAAAAAAACAAAAAAAAAACTATGTATATATGTAAGTAAAGAATAAGGTATCTTGTCTGTATCCCTTGGAGCCTGTTCCACAGCCACTTGAGAGCCAAAGTTTTATTCAGGACCCGAAGGATTCTTAACTGGGTATTGAGGGTGTTTTTAACATATTAATGCCGACTTCATTGTGTGTGGAGTGATTGGACACCTTCGGGTGATCCATGGTATGGAGGTTGAGGTTGAAAGTCAGCACACACTCACAGGTGCACTTTAGATAAAACAAGACTATCTTTACCCGGTTGCCTATAGAACAACTCATTATCTGTCTTTCCTTCTATGGTTGCTTGTGGGGTCTTTCACTGTCGAGCTTGAGGTCGTACAGTTAATCGTTTATCCTCTTGCCCCTGTTCTTCATGTTTGTTTGCTTGGGGACAAGCAAACGCTTAGGTGTGGGGATGTTTGATAAACGCCTAACTGTACGTATTATTTATGTATGTTTGCGTATTTATAGAGTATTGTTGTATGTGTGGATGCCCGTTTTCGGTCTGAATTGGTTTATTTTGTGTTACAGGAACAGAAGATACCGTGGGGAGCTCGACAATATGATTTTAGAAGAAATCGGCAGGAAAAAGACCATTTTTGAGCTCCGGTACTGTAGCTGGATACTGTAGCAGCACTGTAGCATGAAACCTTTGGCAAAACGGCTAAGTCTGAAAGATCATGCGGGCTACCATGCGGGCACTGCAGAGGCCGCATACGACTGTAGCAATTCCACTGTAGAAAAATTATTGTAGCGGCACTGTAACAACTTACGCGATTTTCTGGATTTCTCGGAAACTTTCTCTCCCCGCATGCGGGGCCGCATGGGTGGCCGCATAGCATCCCGAAATTAGGTTTTAAAGGCCTTTTGGGCATTCTTCTTGTTATCTTTTGGCCACCATTCTCCTCCATCATCTTCTTGGACTTCAAGGCTGCGGGAGAAGGCATTTTTGAGGAGCAAATCGAGGGGAGAAGATCACACACTCAAGGGCGAGCATCTAGGAGCTTGTTGGCGCGGATCCTTCAAGTTCTCATCACCATCTTCTTCTAGTCTTCATCTTAGGGGAGTTATTATGAGCTTTACTTTGTATTTCTTGTTTTGTAGGCATTCTCCTTTGTTGATGATGAACTAGACTCCCAAGGTCGCCGGGCATCCGGTGAACCTTGGGATGAACTTGCTTGTTTGGATACTTGATTTATATGTATGGTATTTGTGTGGTTTGTGGTTTAAGTTTGGTGTATTTGAATGCCTTGGTATGCATGAGAACTCTGTGTATCAATTTTTAGGTAATACTAGGTTGCATGACCATTGCCCTAGTGTTAGACTCACCAAGCTTAGAAGGGATACATGTACAAATACGCCGTGACCATCGGGTATTTTGTACCCCTCCAACCATTAGGGTTGAGCCTAGATATTGTGTTTGACTCTAATTTGAGATTTCCCTAGGCCCTTAGCAATCGTGTGGGGATTTGGGCGGTAGAAATACCGTAGCGGTGGAAATTCCGTATTCCAATACCCATACTGGATTAGGGGTCATCACCGTGACCATCGGGGTGACCTATCTTTGGATGTCTCTTGGCCTAACCACCTTTGCCTGTGTGATTCGAGTATTCTTCTAGCTTTAGTAGTCCCGAGGGGATCCTCGCCCGCGGCCTCGTTCATTTATTGCTCATTGTTTCCTTAATGCGCTCGTTTGGTGTGCCTTAGATCACTTGTTTATAGTTTTATCTTTTGTTTGTTTCCTTATCTTGTTTTAAATCTATATTTGGTAGACTAGACAGTGTCATCTAGAGGGAAGTAATAGCAGCTCTTGGGACCCCAGGGAATACGACCCACTCTCGCGTGCGTGAGGGGTATTACTTGGCGACCCGTGCACTTGCGGTAATCATCAAGTTTTTGGCGCCGCTGCCGGGGACATTCAAGGATGCTAGGAAAACCTCTAGCTCACTAATTTAGTCATTTTTATTTCTTGCTGTAAATATTTGTCTTTGTATGTGTCTTTTTTCCATTTTGTGCATATTTATTTATTTTACTTCTTTCTTGTTTTCTTTCATATCTTATTGATTTTAATTTTGTTTCCTTATACAGGGCCATGGACCACATAGAAAGATTGTTGGCCACAAAAAACTCTGCACTTGAGAAAGCGATGGAAGAATATTTGGCCATGACAGCACGCCAGAGCAATCCACACCCTAATGACTACTATCCATATTGGCAAGGGCACCAAAATTTTTCGACACATCATTATACTCAACCATGGGAGAACCCTTACCAAGGATTGCCACAAGAACCCTCCTTTCAAGAACCATGGCATTACCACCCTCCAGTTGTTCAAAGTAGGCCACTTAATAATTGGGGTTTCAATACGCAAGATGTGTTTGAAAGATTTATGATGAATTATGATGCTGAACGTGAAGCCCTGAATTCCACAAATTTTAATGCCCAACCATCTCTTCCAAGCATGGAAAACAAGATAGGAGTGTCTTCCAATATATCGACAGAGTTGCCACGCACCATAGAAGACCTACCTCAAATTGACACTAGTTTGGAAGAGAACATTGGTGAAATTGAGGTGGAAATTAATGTTGAGGTGTGGGATATTGAAGAAGCAATTGAAGTGTTATCTATACCTTGTGAGCAAATGATAGATGTTACAATTCAAGGTGAAGTTGAAGAAGAAAGAGAGGAGGATGACATCATGGCCATGGATGAATGTGAGGAAATGGAAGAAGCTCCATCGACCACATTTGAAGACACTACTCACCTTCATATAGACCATTCCATCAACGAATCAATAATTTTCAAGTGCCGAGAGAAAATTCCGGGAATTGTATTTGAAGATGTGGGGGAAAGGCTAAGGTCATCCTTGAACCCACCAATGCCGGGCTTGGACAATTCCCAACCAAAAATATTCCCATGGCGGCCCAAGCAATTTTTGTTGGCCATTGTTTATCATTCAAGAAGGGTTGAGAAAAAGGATGTGGATAGAATGTTGATGCCATACTATGATCCACCAATGCCGATCTTAGATAACTCTCAACCAAAGCTTTTTCCATGGAGGCCCAAGCAACTTTGTGGATGGGCACTCAAAGGAATTCTTGCCGGGAACAAAGAAGAAGCGGGGAGGACGTTCAAGCCGTCTAAGGATCCGCCCAAGTTTAAGTTGCACAACGCCCGGCCCAAGCTTTTTCCATGGAGGCCAAAAGGTAGCTCATGCATTGCCTCCAAATTTGCATCATCCCGGAAGGTATGTTTTATATTCCTTGGTAGTTCTTATGCAACCTCTTGCCGGGATGAACACACCGTTTTCAAGCCTCCTTAGTTAAGAAAAAGGTACGTCGAGCTAATGACGTTAAACAAGCGCTTCTTGGGAGGCAACCCAAGCATAAAAATTCATTGCTTGTGTTTTTTCGTATTTTGGTGTGTTTGGTTACTTTAGTGTTCTTTGTTTTCATGTGTGTGATTGTGGCTAGTTAGTTATTTTCATAATTTATTTACTTGTGTTTGTTCATGATACTTGTGATTTCTTTGTGTTATCATTCATCTTCATGCATCAAACATCATGTTTTGGGTGTTGTGGGTGAATTCGGCATTGTTTTTATGCGATTTTGGGGTGTTTGGAGCCCGTATTTGCATGCAGAGAGTTGTGCGGCCTGCTATGCGGCCGCATAGCAGGCCGCATGTTTTTTCCCGAGCCTTGTGTGGCCTGTCATGCGGCCGCACAAGGAACCACATGAATTTTCCCGAGCCTGATGCGGGGTACCATGCGGCCGCACAAGGGGCCGCATGGACACTCGGGCTGAATGATAAGTTGTGTACCCCTTCACCATTTTCCTCATATCTCTCTCATTTCTCATCCGTTTTCCCTCATTCTTTCACTGTTTTTCTCCATTTTTCTTCCTCTACACGGATCTCCTACTTCCAAGGACTTAATTTGCATGATTTATTGGGAGTTTTTCCATCATCTTCACCGATCTTCACCAATTCAAGCTTTGAAGCCCTAACTTGTGTTTTGAAGAAAACTTGTTTCTTTTTCTTGATTTTCATGCTTATCTTGCTTCAAACTTTGGGGAATGATGTATGAATGTGTAATCTATTATTTATTTGTATTTTGAGACATTGTTTGTAAATTTTTGGGCTTCAAAAACAAGGTGAAACTCGGCCTCTTTCAAGACTGTGCTACAGTAACTTTGGGCTGAAATTTCTCTTGAATTTATTTGTTCACTTGTAGCGTCATTGTAAATATCCTACAACACTTGAAATGAAAAGAATTGGATTTCATGATCTTGATTGCACAAAGAACTTGCTTGGATCATTTCTTGTTTAGTTGTTCTTGTGATGTTAGTTGTTTGCTTGCATGTTTGTGTGTGTTCTTGTTTATTTTCGTATTTTCTTTTTGGGTGTGTGATTAGATGCCTTGAGATGATGTTCTTGTCTACCTTTCAGGGTGAAATTTGAACATCAAGCACACTCTCCTCCTCCATTTTATACTTGAAGCTTTGGTTGTTACCCCGATCTCATGGACTTCAAGACTAATGTTTTGAGACTCGGGGAAGTTCACGAAACCCTCCTACTATGTTTTTATTGTCGATATTGTTGCATTTCATTGCTTAGGCACATTGAGGGCAATGTGCATCTTTCAGTGGGGGGTGGATTTGGTTTTTCTCGTGAACTTTGAAAATTTCTTTGCAAAGGCATGCTTGTTTCACCTATGATAGCAATGATACTTAGTTTAGGACTTCCTCGCATGAAGTGTTGACAGTTATGAGTTGTATTTCATTATTGTGCCTGTGATATTTTTCAGAGAGCTTCTGTGTTTTCCCGAGAAGCCACAGGACCGTGTACCAGCCCCTGTGGATATCCTTGTGAAGGCACACGGCCGTGTGGAATTTCCACACGGCCGTGTGGGGTAGCCAGAGAGTAAACAGAATGCACACAGGGGCGTGTGTTGGCCCCTGTGAACCCTAATTTCAGAGGCACAGGGCCGTGTGGCATTGTCACACGGCCGTGTGAATTCCCAGAACTCCAAAAGCCGCGCGATTTCTTTTGGTTTTCACTCGTGCCTCTTCCATTTTCATTCTAAACTCTCCTTCTACTCTCTCCACTAGTTCCCCAACCATCTCAGAGGATTTTTAAGGCTTTTATTATAGTTTTCCGGCCGGTTCTTAATATTTCTTCATCCACTCCGTCGGTAAGGACTTCAAAGCCTTCTTCTCCGTCAATTCTCAACTTAATTCGTTCTTTTTGATGATTTCGCCTATATTGAATGATTAATGAGTATGCGAGTATGCTTAGGAATGAATTGGAACGAATTAGATTGTTAATTTTGGAATTTTGGCCCCGCGGCCGTTATGCTCTGCCCGCCCGATGATCCACACGGGCGTGTGGAATTAACACATGGCCGTGTGGATTTCTGCAGATTGTTATATTTTAATGTTTTTGATTAATTCTCTTTTCAATCTCGCAGATATGACTTCCAGGTCGAAGAAGTCGGCTGGGAAGCGACCCCATGAGCCCACACCCCCTCCAGAGGAGACAGAGTTCAGTATACCTGAGCACCAGACCAGGTTTGATAGATTATCCACACTCCGTTTCGGACAGTCACGATACCCTGACCTGATCATTATCAGAGAGATCCAGGGGGGTGACGGTATTGCCGAGGAGGTTGAGGAGCTACTCTCGGTGGGTGGCTGGAGGAGATTATTGAGGATTAGAGACCCAGCCATTCGAGGGGTGACACTGGAGTTCCTGGCTTCATTTGAGTTTGACAGATCATACAGGGATTTTTCCACTCCTGATACCATTCAGTTCAGGGTATTAGGCCAGCATTTCAGCTTCAGCTTGACCCAGTTTTCGATCCATCTGGGACTATACGATGAGGCCTATACACAGACCGAGGAGTACAGGGATCTTCCTACAGACTACCCGGGCAGTCTTACCCCGCAGAGGGCATACAGAGATTTGTGCGGAGAAGGCCAGTATGAGCCAGGGATCTCAAAGGCCACGTGCTTGTCTCGCCCGGCCTACAGATACTTACATGCCATTCTTAGTAGATCAGTGAGTGGCCGAGGTGATAGCACTGGGGTTCTGAGTCGCCAGGAGCTTCTTTATCTATATTCGATGGCTCAGAGGGTACCACTCCACTTAGGGCACATCTTAGCAGAGTATTTGCGCCATCAGGGTCAGTACCCTAGGGTTGGAGTGATCTTCGTAGGACCTTACATTTCGAGACTCCTGATAGGGATGAGTCTCAGAGACGGAGTACGAGGGGCAGAGAAGACCAGTATACCGATCCCTCTGGGCACAAATACACTGAGGATGATGGGGATGATCCGCAGGACAGGGCCAGGAGTCTATACATGGACCATTCCCCAAACAGAGCAGGCCGAGGGCTCACAGGCAGCCTTAGAGCCACCACCAGTGGACACAGAGGCAGGGGCAGAGGCCGAGGCACCACCCACAGCACCGGAGCCACCTCCAGTGCGTATCTTTTCTCCTTCTCGAGGACAGGACAGGTTCGAGCGCCTCGAGAGTGCTGTGGGTATCATGCAGCAGGAGTTAGCCGAGCTGAGTGTCGCACAGGCAGCAGGGTTTACCGAGTTGAGGACTACTCAGGCATCACAGTTCGCTCACTTATCAGCACAGCTTGCCACAGTGATTCAGTTGCTTGAGCGATCTGTGGTGCGACCCCGACGGGTTCCCTCATCGACTCCGCCTCCATCTCCATCAGCATCAGATTCACCACCACCACCACCACCAGCAGCAGCACCAGAGGATACACATCAGGACAACGACGCTGAGGCGTCGTAGATTTTATCTTTCTTTTATCGCACTTTTATTTTCTTATTTTTGTTGGACTTGTAGTACCCAGAAAGGACTCTCCTTCTGGGTATGTTTTTATTTGTTTTGTCTCGAGTTGTACTTCATTATCATATCTTTATATACTCGAGCTTTATTTTGAGCTATACTGAACCCTTGCGTATGTGTGCAGATGGTCTTGGATTTAAGGAAATTGAGGAATTGTCATAGGCACGGTCATTGGACCGTGTGTGCTCCACAAGCCATTGAGACTCAACTCTCAATGACCTAGCTCCATCAAACGCAACACTTGGAGTTCAGGGGAGTAATGTTTCAATTGCAACTTCCACACTAATTGTTCTTCATTGTTTTATTGGTTATAATGCTTGCATGCGTACATTGGGGACAATGTACATCTTAAGTGTGGGGGGGAGAATTCACATTACACACACCTTTACTTGTGCGGTCAATTGATCATGTTCATGTAGCCTATGGCGGTTCACCTTAGTTGCAACATTCGTATTCTTAGAGTTTAGGTGAATTTTTAACATTGTATTCTAGTTGCACTTGAATTTTAGGGGGATTTTGCTCGATTACACCTTATTGCACTACTCGCTCTTGAAATCTTTTGGAAACTCAATCTTGAAGTTTTAAGGACTAGTTTAGTATTACTTTAGTAAGTTGTGAAGTTCTATGTAGTAAAAACTCTGAAAAAAAAAATTTAACTTGTGAATATTATTTGAAGCTTTTCATTTGGGGTGGAAAGAGCTACCTCCTATGAAGTATGTAGCTACTCTCATAAGTCGGATACAAGTTATGCCCTAATGAGAGAAAGAGCTATCTCATGGGAAGCGTGAAAGCTACCACTCCGGTAGAAAGAGCTACCTCCTTGAAAGTGTGAAAGCCACCTTTGGCGGCCGCCTAGGAAAGGGCTACCTTAGAGGTTGAGTGAAGCTACTACTTCCTTACATAGTGTACATAAATAAGTCCTTGTAACAAAAGTTTGAGGAGTACTCGTTGGTTTTCTTGAGTGAATTCGCACACACTTACACGTTTTCGAGTTGTTATTCCTTTTTTATTCATGTTTTTAGCTAGAGCAATGATAATCTTATGCAATGTTGTGATTTCTCCTTACTTGTAGAATACTTTTTTTGCATGCTTTTGGTGAACCTAAGGCCGAGCACGTTTCAATTGTTCTTCCTAAGTACTTTCACGTTCTATTTTGCTTGAGGACAAGCAAAAGCTTAAGTGTGGGGGGATTTGATAAGTGCTTGTGTTGTAGTAACGCGAAGCGTTATTATCTTACAAATGAACATACTTTTATCAGATTTTATCACTAAATAGTGTTCATTTGTGTATTCTTGAGCATTGTAGGTTTCGTGGAGCTAAGTTGGAAAAGAAGAACGAAGTTAGGTCGTGTTCGCCGTTGTTGGGAGGTTTTCAGACCAAGCAAGGAACAAGGAACGAGGTTAGACTTGTGAGTGTGTGCCAACCTCCTTTGGAGGGGCACAAAGGCAGTCACATTCACAACAAGTCTAACTCGTGTAGCTTAGGAAAACTTCACCTAGAAGGAGACTCAAAGCAATAGGCACAATCTACCAATGATTGTGTGCCCAATTCAATGGCCTCGATGAAGAAACAACATATTCGGGAGCATTTCGGAGAGGTACTGTAGCAACACTGTAGCTTGTTGCTGTAGCGAATCACTGTAGCAAGTTACTGTGCACTTCTGCCGAAGAGTCAAGGTTCCAGAGAATTCACACGGGCGTGTGGAATTAACACACGGCCGTGTGAACTAATTTTCCAGCAAACCAGAGACGTCACACGGGCGTGTGGAATCAACACACGGCCGTGTGGATTGATTTTCCAGCAAGCCAAAAACTTCACACGGGCGTGTGGAATTAACACACGGCCGTGTGAAGTAATTTTCAGGAAAGACAGAAACTTCAAACGGGCGTGTGGAAATTCCACACGGCTGTGTGAATTCCCGATAACTTCAAATTTAAAGCCGCACTCAGCCTATTTAAAGCCGATTTGGAGACTTTTTGAGGAATCTTTTGACCTATCTTTCTCCCCAACTTCTGGAGAGGGCGGCTAGGGTTTCGGAGAGGACTTTGTGGAGGATTGGAGCGTGTCATCGGCATCGTCACCGACGTTCGACGGCCGCACAAGACCACGGCCACACCATACGCAAGGGGGTTTTCATTGATGTCTTTAGTTTGTTCTTTCTTTCATAAATTGATGAACATGTATAGCTCCATGAGGAGCTAAACCCCTCGTGGGTATTCGGACTTGTAAAACTCTAGGATAATTATGTTTCTTTGACATTGTTATTATGCTTTTCCATTAATTGATGAATAAATTCGAGTTTCAATTTTAGATTTCTTGTGCTATTGTTTTCTCTTAGCCGTGACACTAAGGATTGAGAACAATCTAGGTTATCCTTTGGAGGTGTGACAACTCCTATAGGATTAGACTACTTAAAATTGAAGAGGGTTGAGAGGGAGAGTTGTGAGGTAGCACCGTACCCCTTTCCCTTCCATTGTGATTTCTCCCTACCTCCGATTCCTTGAGTCATTAGAGGTCGAAATAGAGTGAAGTGCTAGGTAGACAAACTCCCCCAAGGTTTTGGGGTGACGTGAATCCTACGCACTGGGGCTTAATTTAGACAATGGTTCTTCCTCCTGGACCAAAGGGTTAGAACTATCACACATAGGAACAGGTTTTATCACTAGGAGTCCCTAGAGCTTAAAGCAATCCCACGTAGTGTTAGGCTTAGGTAGAAATACTCCCCTTGGGCTTAGTTGAGCAATCAACAGAGTGAAGGGTTGACGTGAATCCTATTGCCGGGACATAGTGTTGAGGTTAGCCACGGTTGACCTTAGATTTGGGACCGTGTGTTTCAGGATTTTCCTTGACTCAATTAACATCAATAGGAAGGTATAATAGCATAGTCTTGCACTTGAAGCATAAGTCCTAGAGGTAACTTTTCCGGATACCCTATTTTCACTTATTACTAGTCTCTCTCTTTTTAATCGTTGCTTGCACTTTTCTCTCTTTCATCTTTCGATTTATTTGCTTTGCATCTACTCTAGTTCCCATAAATTCACTCATCACTCCGATCATTGTTTCTTTTTGTACATCACACGACTCAATAGCAACTTCTCGTATTTTAAATCCCTATTCCCTATGGATTCGACTACCCACTCACCGGGGTAACTTTTATTACTTCGACAAGGCCGTGCACTTGCGATGCGCACGCAAAAGGTCGTGTCAACACACCCTCATGTACATGATATCCTCTTGTGCTTTGACCCCTGTGTTATACAAAAGCTCCCAACAATATGTCTTCATAAGTTATCTTTGCTTCTTTTTCCTCCTTCAACACTTTCACAACCTAATTTTATAAAGGAACACCAAAATACACTTTATGAGACATAAATCATGGTAAAAATGATGCTCAATGCATTTAAAAATATATATGGAAACATGTCTACTCCAGCACTTATCAATAGTCTTGCTTCATCTAAAGTGTTCCTATGAGTGCGTGCTAGCTCCCTACCTTAACCTCCACACCCTGGATTACCCCAGGATGTTCATTCACCCCACACACAATGAAATCGGCATTAAAAATGTTAAAGACATTCTCCATACTTAGTTAAGAGTCCTTTGGCTCCTAAATAAAACTCTAGTCCTCAAGTGACTATGCAACAGGTTCCAGGGGATCAGTAAAGATAATTTATTTTCTTTCACTCATATATACACATTTTTCTATCTTTTATTTTTTTATTTTTCTGAGTCTGGCTAATGTAGACAGCACAAAAATCTTTCTAAAGGATGCACATGCTGATTAGGTACAAGAGCCACCAAACTTACTTGATTACAGTCTACATAGATGCATTCGTGTTATATTAGTAGAGGAATACTATCATAGACCCTTTTTTTGTTTGAATGTACATATTGTATCTCGTGTCCCCTGGTATAAAACCTGCTATGCAACTTCACTTAAGGCTAAAGAAAACAATAAAGGACCCAAAAGCTCTTAAAAGAGTATTGATGATAGAATCTAACATTCTAATGCCAATATCATTGTAGTGGGTTAGTTGGAGTATATAAGGTGGAACTAATCTTGAAAAAGCATGAAGGTGCATGATAAGTGCTCATGTTTAAGTAATACAAAGTGCTATTTTCTTACATGAAGCATTACTTTTCTCAGATTTTATCATTGATTGGTATGCATTTGTGTTCTTTTGTGCATGTAGGGTTATGGAATAGATTTAGATAAGAAAGAGCAAAATTAGGTCATGTTCACCATTGTTGAGGAGTTCTTGGACCAAACAAGGAACAAGGCATGGGTTCTAAACTTGTGAGTGTGTGCCAACCTCTATTGGAGGGGCACAAAGGCAGTCACACTCATAAAAGTCTAGCCTGTGTAGCATTGGAGAACTTCGTCAATGAGGAGAAAAGAAGCAATCGACATGATTTACTATTGGTTGTGTGCCCAATTCAACGGCCTCGATGAAGAACATGAAATTAGGAACATTTTATGCATGAGTACTACAGCAGTTATTGTAGCAAATTACTCTAGCAGTTTACTGTTCACTGCACGCCAGAAATTCAATTCCAGAGAATCCACACGAGCGTGTGGAAATTCCACACGCCCGTCTGGATGCCCGATTTCAGACTATTTAAAACCGTGACTCAAATTTTTTTGATGACTTTTTGACCCATCTTTTCCCCAACTTCTTGAGGGCTCGTGGCTAGGGTTTGAAGAGGATTTTGTGGAGGTTTGGAGCGAGTCTTCGGTATCAACATCGACGTGCTTTGCAAGATAGCTATTAGGGGAGCTTTCGTCGGCAACAATCCGATGAAGTGTGCCCTAGGCTTGACAAGGGGGTTTTATCTATGTTTGCTATGTTTTGTGATTCATATACATTGATGATTTTGTATAGCTCCATGGAGAGCTAAACCCCTCATGGGTATTCGGACTTGTAAACCCTAGGATGACATTGTTTCTATAACTCTTATTATGCTTTCTTAATTGATGATTTTAATTGAGTTCAAATCTTGCATGTTAATTGTAATTTATTTTCCCTTAGTCATGACACTAGTGTTGAGAATCATCTAGTTTATCCTTTGAAGGTGTGACAACTTCTATAGGATTAGACTACTCAAGATTGGAGAGGGTCGAGAGGGTGAATCGTGAGGTAGCGAAACATTCCCTTTCACCTTCGGTGTGATTTTCCCTACCTCTATATTCCAAGAGTTCTTTGCAATCGAAGTAGAGTGAAGTGCTAGGAGATGAACTTCCCTGGGGCTTAGTTACGCGAGCAACTGAGTGAAGGGTTGTAGTGAATCCTAGTACTGGGGCTTAACTTAGATTAGGGTTTTTTCGCCTGGACCAAAGGGTTAGAACTATACTTAGGGACAGGGTCTATCACTTGGAATCCCTACAATGTCAAGCAATTCCACGTAGTGTGACACTTAGGATGATGGACTCCCTTGGGGCTTAGTTGAAAGATCGAGAGAGTGAAGGGTTGTAAGCCTAATGTTGGGGCATAGTGTTGGAACTAGTCACGGTTGACCTTAGGTTTAGGACAGTGTGCTTAAGGATTTCCATGACTCATTAAACATCAATAAGGGAGTATAACACTAGTCTTGCACTAGAAACATTAGTCCTAGGGGGAGCTTGTCTGGGTACCCTATATTCACATTGATTGTTTCCTCTCTACTCTTTGCTTGCACTCTCTTGTTTTTCATATTCTCTTTCATTCTCTTGCACACACATTTATCTTTATCATCACTCATATTCCCTATGGATTCAACTACTCTCTCACTGGGGTACTAGAAATAAAACAGGACTTCATTCAGGCATAGAAAACAAGTACAACTCACATCTATCATTCTTTCAAGCTAGGAAGTTCTAAACTAGGCATCATACCTATCATAGGTAAATCAAGCATACCATTGCAAAAGATTTTCAAAGTTCATGAAATTTCACCCCCCCACTTAAAGATGCACATTGCCCTCAATGTGCCTAAATCAATAGAAGGTAACAATATCGACAATAAAAACATAGTAAGAAGGTTTTGTGAACTTCTCCGAGTCTCAAAGCATGAGTCTTGAAGTCGATGAGATCAAGGTGACCACCAAAGATCATGGTAGAAAAAAGTGTGCTTGATGCCCTAATTCCACCCTGCAAGGTAGAAAAGAACATCATCTCAAGGTATGCATCACATATAAAGAAAGAAAGACAAAACAAACAAGTAAACAACTAACATAACAAAAACATTCAAACAAGAAATAATCCAAGCAAGTCCTTTGTGAAATCAAAATCATGAAGTCCAATCCTCCCTATTGCAAGTGCTGTAAAGGATTTACCATGATGCTACAAGTGTTAAACAAATTCAATGAGAGTTTCATTCAAAAATTACTGTAGCACAAACTTGAAAGAGGTAGAGTTTCCCCTTGTTTTTGAATCCCAAAAATTTACAATTAATGTCTCAAAATGCAAATAAATCAAATATTAAACATCTATACAACATTTCCCAAATTTTGGAGCAACATAAGCATGTAAATCAAGAAAAGAAAAAAGTTTGTTTCAAAACACAAGTTAGGGCTTCAAAGCTTGAATCAAAGAAGATCAACGAAGATGATGGTGAATCCTTGAATAAACTACTGGATCCAAGTTGCAAGAGGTAGTATAGGAGCATAGAGGATGAAAAATGAAGAAAAATGGTGAAAGAATGAGGGAAAACGGAGTAGAAATGAGAGAGATATGAAGAAAATGGTAAAGGGGTAGCCCAACTAATGTGCTGCTCGAGGGCCATGTGGGCAAGCATGCGGCTGCATGCATGGCCGCATGGACTCCCTGGATGCCATACGGGCATCCTTGCGACCACAAGGATGCCCGCAACGCCCGGAAAAACAATATTTAGGGTAACCCTTGCTTGCAACCTTAATGCAAATCGAAGTACAAATCTAGAACACCGAATTAGACAAGAAAACACATTTACAACACCCCAAATCAATGGATAAAATTGAGAAATCAAGGACATGCATGGATCATTCAAACAAACACCAAACAAATGACACACAAATACATACACACAAACATAACAGTCACAACATGAATTTAAAAGCTTGGGTTACCTCCCAAAAAGCGCTTGTTTAACGTCAGTAGCTCGACGCACCTCTTTCTTACCTAATGGAGTCTTGAAAATGGTGTGTTTATCCTGGCTAGAATTTGCATAAGAACTACCAAGAAAAGTGAAGTGTACCTTCCGGGATGGTGTTGATAAACGTCTAAATGTATGTATTTTATACATATTCTTGTGAATGCTTTCCGTACTTTGTTGATGAGTCGATGGTCTTTTTTGGTCTAAATTGGGTTATTTCATGTTTCAGGTGCAAAAGATGCTTAGGTGAGCTCAACGACGAGATTTGAGAAGAAATCCACGCCGAAATCATCATTTTGTGGTCCCGGGCACTCTAGCAACACTGTAGCAGCCTGAAGCACGAACATTTGAAGAATTTTCTAAGTCTGGAAACCCTCATGGTCGTAAAGTCAACCGCAAGCCGATAAATGTAGCAGTCATTGTAATAGATCTACTGTAGCAGTGGTACTGTAGCGGTTTATTGTAACAATCACTGTAGCAACTTACACGAATTTCGACAAAATTCTGAGGAACCTCACGGCCCGTTTATGGACCATGAGCCAGGCCGTAAGCCATCCTGAGAGGGCTTTAAATCAAAGGTTAGGGCATCATTTTGGGTTGTCTTTTGGCCACCATTCTCCACCATGATCATCTAGAGCTTCAAGGTTGCGGGAGAAGGTGGATCTAGGGTGCAAATCGAAGGGGAGAAGAGGAGTGCTATCAAGGAGAAGATCTAGGAGCTTGTCGGTGCGGATCTAACAAGTTCTCATCACCACTTTCTAGTCTTCATCCTAGGGGAGTTTGTTTGAGCTTTGCTTTGTATGTTCTTGTCTTCTACACTTGCTCCTTTGTTGATGTTGAACTAGACTCCTAAGGTCACCGGGCATCCGGTAAACCTGCTTATTTGGATGCTTAATTTATATGTATGGTTTTTGGTTTGTTTTGTGGTTTAAGTTTAGTGTATTTGAATGCTTTGGTATGCATGAGAACTCTGTGTATCAATACTTAGGTAATACTAGGTTGCATGACCATTGCCCTGGTGTTAGACTCACCAAGCTTAGAAGGGATACATGTACAAATACACCGTGACCATCGGGTATTTTGTACCCCTTCGGTATTAGGGTTGTGCCTACTTTGTGTTTCAACCCTAATTTGAGAATCCCGTGCTTTTAATGCAATCGTAGGAGGATTTGGTCAGAAGGAATTCAGTATCAATACTCGTACCGGATTAGGGGGCAATTGCCGTGACCATCAGGTTGGCCTATCTTAGGTTTCTCTCGGTCCAAACCACCATCGCATGTGTAGTTATAGCATCCTTCTAGCTTTAGTAGTCCCGAGGGGATCCTCGCCCGGGGACCTCGTACTTTCATTGTTATTTGCATCCTCAGTATGCTTATGTGGTGAGCCATAGTCCACTTGTTTATAGCTTTTTCTTTTTTTTTTTTTTTTTGTTTTCTTATCTTGGTTTAAATCTATACATATTAGATTACACAGTGTCATCTAGGGGGAAGTAATAGCAGCTCTTGGGACCCCAGGGAATACGACCCCTGTGTCACTCACAGGGTATTACTTAATGACCCGTGCACTTGCGGACCACGTATCAGGTGTCAAATGAAAGGCCATGCATGAGTTACCTTTTGGCCTCCATGGAAAAAGCTTGGGCCGGGAATTGTGCAATTTCAACTTTGGCGGATCCTTAGATGACTTGAACCTCCTCCCCACTTCTTCTTTAGCCCCGGCAAAAATTCCCTTGAGTACTCCACAGAGTTTCCTGGGCCTCCAAGGAAATAGCTTTGGTCAAGAGTTATCTAAGCTGGGCATTGGTGGATCTTGGTATGGCTTCAACATCCTATTCACATCGTATTTCTCAACCCTTGTCAAATGGCCTTGAACTACCCATAAGACTTATTTGGGTTTCCAAGGGAACAAGTTTGGTTGAGACCTTGTCAAGCTTGGCATGGGTGGATCATTTGGTGACTTTAACATCGTATCCACATGTTTTTCTCAACCATGGTATAATGAACTTCAATTGCCCATAAAATTTTCTTAGGCTGCCAAAGAAAAATTTTTGGTTGGGAATTATCCAAGCATGGAATTACTGGGGTCACGAATGACCTTAGCTTCTTACCTACATCTTCAAATACAATTTCCGGAATTTCTTTTCTGCGCTTAAAGATTGAATATCGTCCATTTTCTCGTATCTTTCCATGGCCATTATGTCATCCTCCCCTCTTTCTTCTTTAATTTTCCTTTGAGTTGGAACATCTATTATTTGCTCAAAAGGTATTGATGCTACATCAATTGCTTCTTCAACCTCCAACACCTCAATATCAACTTCCACCTCAATTTCACATTTGTTCTCTTCTTTTCTAATGTCATTCTCAGATAGGTCTTCTATAGTTCATGGCAACTCGTTCGATATAGTAGAAGACTCTCCTATCTGGTTTTTCATTCTTTGAAGAGATTGTTGGTCATTAAAAATTGTGGTATTCATGGCTTCAAGTTCATCATCCGCATTCATCCTGAATCTTGCAAACACATCCTATGTATTGAGACACCATTATTAAGTTGCTTACTATAAATGACTGGAGAGTGGTAATGCCACAGTTCTTGAAAGGAGGTTCTTGTAGCAATCCTTGGTGAGGCATTCCCATTGTTGAGTATGATGATGTGAAAAAAAATTTGGGTGTCTTCCCGCATATGGATTATAGACATTATGATCTGAATTGCTTTATCTTGCTTTCATGGCAAAAAATTCTTCCATCCTTTCTTCAAGTGTATAGATTTTTGCAGCCAACAATTTTTCTTGAAAATCCATGACCCTGTGTAAATAAACAAAACAAAAATCAATAAGTTATCAAGGAAAAAAAGAAAGAAGTAGAATAAATAAATATGCACAAAATGGTAAAAGACACATACAAAGACAAAGATTTACAAAAGTAAAAATGAATAACTAGAGCAGTGAGCTAAAGGTTTTCCTAGCATTCTTGGAGTTCCCTAGTAACAGCACCAAAAACATTATCAAAATCCCGCAAGTGCACGGGTCATCAAGTAATACTTCTCACACAAGCACGAGAGTGTCGTATTCATTGGGGTCCCAAGAGCTGCTATTACTTCACCCTAGACAACACTATCTAGTCTACCAAATATAGGATTAAAACAAGATGAGAAAAATAATAAAAAGAAAACTATAACCACGTGGACTAAGGCTCACCGTATAAGCAAATTAAGGAAGCAAATAGTAATGAAAGTGCGAGGTCCCCAAACAAAGATCCCCTCGAGACTACTAAAGTTAAAGGGATGCTAGAATTACAAAGGCAATGGTGGTTGGGCCAAGAGACATCCAAAGGTACATTACCCCGATGTTCACGGTGATAACCCCTAATCCTATACAAGTATTGGGTCAGAATCGCTTCAGCCCAAATCCTCCTATGATTGCATTAAGAGTTGGGATATCTATAATTAGGGTTGATACTCAAACTAGGTCCAGTCCTAATGGTTGGAGGGGTACGAAATACCTTATTATCACGGCGTATTCATACATGAATCCTTTCTAAGCTTAGTGTGTCTAGTACAAGGACGATGGTCACGCTACCAAGTACAACCTAGAAGTTGAAATACATAGTTCTCATGCAAATAAACACATCAAAGATCACAAGTCTTAAACCACAAACCACATAAATACCATAAATGTAAATCAAAACATCCATACAAGAAAGTAGATCCCAAGGTTCACCAGATGCCAGGTGACCTTGGGAGTCTAGTTCATCATCAACAAAGAAGAAAGTATAGAAAACAAGAAATACAACACAAAGCTCATGACAACTCCCCTAAGATGAAGACTAGAAGGTGGTGATGAAAACTTGTCAGATCCACGCCGGCAAGCTCCTATTGTTCTCCTTGAGTGTAACCTTCTTCTCCCTTTGATTTGCCCCTCAGATCTGCCTTCTCCCATAACCTTGAAGCCCTAGAAGATAATGGTGGAGAAAGGGTGGCCAAAGACCCCTTCAAAAGATGCCCCAACCTCCTTTAAAAAGTGCTCTCAGGATAGCATGCAGCCTGGCATACAGTCAGTATAAGGCCCTTGAGGTTTTCAATCAATTGTTGATTTTTCTCAAAAGTTGCTACAGTGACTGTTACACTAACATTGTTACATTGACACTGCTATAGTAAACTTGATGCAGTAAACATACTACAGTACTACATGTGCTCATCTTCATGGCCGTAAGGTTGCCCGTATGAAATTCCAGACTTAGCATTTTCTTCAAGTCTTTGTGCTACATGCTGTTATAGTACCCGGGCTCTAAAATGGTGTTTTCGGTACCAATTTCTTCTTAAATCACATTGTCGAGCTCACTTAGGCTTCTTTTACACTTATAACATGAAAGAAACCAATTATACTATAAAAAGGCATCGATTCATCAAGAAAATATAGAAATAATGCGTATGAATAAGTATAAAATACATTCATTTAGGCATTTATCATTATACAACAAGTAAAGATAAGAAGCTCTAAAATTAATGACTTCTTCTTCACTGGCAATATAATGAGTGATACAGGACTAATATCACTCTATGCAAGTACGTGTGCATACAAGTAATATAATGTGATTGAGAGCGGTTATCGATCCCATAGAGAACTAGAAAGTTCTTGTACTAATTATTCACCATATTATCTAGCCTACAATGCCAGTATTGAGTTAGACTAGAGAAATAACACTAAAATGAAGGAAACTAATCGGTGGAATAGGCTAAGAAGGCAATCAAGCATAAGATGGAGGTGTCTGGGCATAGACTTCTCCTAGGGTTTCTAAAGAAGTTCTAGACAAGGTTGCACTGGTTAATTGCAAATTACTTAAACCAAGAAAGTGCCTAGAACATATTACCCCTTTCTCAAGAAAAATAATAACTGGTCCCATACAGCGCTAAGACAAACTACCCTACGACAGCAATACACTCGTGAACTGGTTCTAGAGATTAACCATGGTTCAAGAAGTAGTCTATTGATAAACACCTAAATGTGTATTTTAGACATATATTAGTTGTATTATTCATGTATTGATTGATGAATCAATGCCGTTCTTGTGTTTTAACTGGTCTTATTTGTGTTACAGGATTCAAGGATGCTCAGGTGAGCTTGACGACGCAAATGACATTTTTGAGCCTGGTAATGTAGCAACACTGTAGCATACACTGTAGCACAAAGGAGTTAGGAAACGGTGAAGTCTAGGGTTTTGTTAACTGGTTTTTTGACGGCCGTGAAGTCGCCCATAAACTGGCTAAACAATGTACAATTTACTATAGCAGGTGCTATAGCATTTTATTGTAGCACTTCACGGAGTTTTTGGCAGTAATCCCGAGGCTCTTATGGATTCCTTCATGCCCATGAACCAGACCTTGAAGCTAACTCGAGAATGGTTTTAAAAGAGGTTTTAAGGGATTTTTGAGCATTCATTCTCCTCCTACCTTAGACCTCTCACCTCCACCTCTAGATCCAGGGTAAAAGAAGCAAATAAGACATTCCTTGTAGTAGAAATAGAAGGAAAAAGCAAGATTTGGCAAGATCTCCCCTCATCACCTTGTGTAGAGGCTTGTAGAGGACAATGAAGCTACCCCTTTGGTGGAGTCGGTGGGAGCTTCCCACGTCTTTTCACTCCATGTTCATCACTTGAAGGAGTTTTATGTTGCTTTGTTTGGTTGTTTTTATGGATTTTAGTAGGTATTTTGTTAGCATGTACAACTAAACCCCACGGTCACAGGATGTTGGTGAACCTTGGGGTGAACTTGTGTAGTTGGATTTTTTTGATCTTTTTTATTGCAATTGGTGTGTTTAAGATTCAAGCTTGGTCTACTTTGATGCATTGGTATACATGAGAACTTTGTATGTCGATTTCTTGGTTGTACTTGGTTGTGTAACCAATGCCCTTGTACTAGGCATACTTAGCTTGGAAGGGATTCATATATGCCATGACCATCGGGTATTTTGTACCCCTCCAACATTAGGGTTGGACCTAGTTTGAGTTTCGGCCATAATTAGAGTTTTCCCCACTTTTAATGCAATCATAGGAGGATTTGATTGAAGGAAATTCCATATCAATACTCATATTAGATTAGGGGTCAATTGTTGTAACCATTAGGTTGATCTATCTTAGGAATCTCTTGGTCCAAACCACCAGTTGCATGGCTATCCTAGCATCTTTCTCACTTTAGTAGCCCAAGGGAATCCACATCCGTGACTAGTTTCATCCCTTGATTTTTACCCCTTTTAACCTTGACTGTAGACTCCGTTCTAAAGTTCTTTCTATTTCTTTTATAGTTTAGAGGACTCACTCGAACCTGTAGGATAAATAACATGCGAAGAGGAAGTAAGGGTAGCTCCTTAGGCCCTAGGAATGTAACCCTGTCGTGCTTGCACGAGAGGTATTACTTGATGACCCTATGCACTTGCTGGTATTCACAACCGATCATCTATCCTTGTCTTGAAGTGGTTATCTTTAGTCCCATACAAAGATGATTGGAATCTCTTACTAATCTTCACTCCTTATGATTTCATTAACAATAAGAACCCTAATATTTAGCTCACTCAGAAGAAATAGGGGAATAGCCCTAGTGTGAACACCCACAAGTGCACGAAGTTGTCAAATAATACCCAGTGAGCAACACAGGGGTCATATTCCATCGGCCAAGGAGGTACCCTTACTTCCTCATTACTTGTTGTTTAGCCTACAAATCGGAGTGTAAGTGTACTAAACTAGCAAAATGGAATAAAAACTACTAAAGAAGGATGTAAATATGCCAAGATGAAAGAGTGGGAAATCTAGAGGAAAGGACGGTCACTTATGCGGATTCCCTCGGGCTACTAATGCTCAAAGAATGCTAAGGTTATAAAGTAGTGGTGATTTTGGACCAAGAGATTCCTAAAGTAGGTAATCCCAAATCTCTCAGTGATTATCCCAAATCTCTACGATTATAATAGGGACAGGGAATTCTCTAATTATGACCAAACACACATCTAAGTTCATTCCTAATGGTTGGAGGGGTATAAAATACCCGAATCCCTCAGTGTATTTGTACATGGATCCCTTTTAAGCTATGCAAGTCTATTACAAGGGCGCATCCCGTGCATCCAAGTACAACCTACGAGTTGAACCACAAAGTTCTAATGCAATTCAAAACATCAAAGAACACAATGCTTGAATCACAAAATCAAACCACATGCATTAAAAAAAAAAACAAAGCAATCATACAAGCAAGTTAACCTCAAGGTTTACCAACATCTGGTGGCCTTGGGGTTTAGCTGTCCATACAAGAAAATACAAAGTTCATCATGGTGAAAACAACTAAAGCAATCATAAGCAAAACTCTCTCAAAGGTTAAAAGCCAAATGATGCTTCGGATTGCATGATAAGCTTCCACACTAGCCACAATGGGGGTGGCTTCCCTCATCATCTCCAAGCTTCTATAAGTAGGATCAAGGATGGATCTTGGTAGATTATGCTTCTCCCATCGATTTCCTCTTCAAAAATGTGTTCAATCACCTTCTTTCACCTTAAATTTGAATTGTGGAGTTGAGAGCTTCCAAGAGAGGGATGAATGATTGCTCAAAAGCCATAAAACCCTATTTAAAACCATTCTTGGGTTAGCTTCACGGCCTGGTTCAAAGGCGTAAAGGAATCCGTATGATCCTTGGGATTTCTGCCAAAAACTCAATGAAGTGCTATAGTGAAAAGCTGCAGTAAATTGCTACAATAACTGCTACGGTCTTCCATCAGTTCACAAGTGTCTTCATGACCATTAGAAAACACATCAACAAAACCCAAGACTTCATTGTTTCCTCTCTTCTTCATGCTATAATGTTTATTAAGCCCTATTTCTAAGTTGACTAGTGTCCCCCTTCAATTGAAATATACCTATACACGGTGGACCTCTCGATCGTTACATGCATACATTAAACAATAAACACATGGCTCTCATTACAATGGAGTTCAAGACAATAACAACACACAATTGAATTCAAAATATGATACTACATTACAAAAGTCGATGAAAGATTAAGATTCTACAACCAATATCTTAAAGAATAAAACTTAGGTTTTATTTATGCTGAAATCCCATGAAGTTTAGTTTCCCATCAAGGGAGAACAATCATACAATCCAAAAGAGGCAATAAAGGTAATAAAAGGCATTAAAACTCCCTTAGGCTTCTCCATCCTAGATTAATAATGAACCACCATGAGTCTTCCACAAATACCACTACTGAGAATTTCCCTCAACGAATTTATTGATGCCTTAGATCTTTGGTGAAGCTTTGATCTTACTTGGATTACTAGAGGAAAAACCCCTAGAAGTCTTCTCCTCTATTCCATTCGTTCGCCCCCCAATAAATCCTCAATATCAGTCCTCAATAAATCCTTTTATACCCTCCATTTATAGGTAACATATGAGCATATGGACAAGGCCATAAGAACTTAGAAATGAAAAGTCGTGGGCCTTGTAGGTAACTTATGGCCGTAAGTTCTACCTATAAGGTCATCTATCTTGATATTATCATCCAACTTACGGCCAAAAACCATGGGTCATAAGGTTTTCTATCTAATCCATGTGACCTCCTTTAGTGGGATAAGTGTGCTAGGTATGATCTTCTGCCCAACTGATGCACTCTCCACAAGTGTACGGATTGTAATAAGTAATAAAGTGGTACCCCATGAGGGGTAGGTTGTCAAACCATAGGGACTAGACTTCTAGTACTAATTGCTCCTCTAATGTCTAGTAGATCGAGAATTAGTTGGTAGAACAATCTCTAAACAAGAATAAAAATATAAGGGTGAAATTATCAGGCAGACTAGGATTAAGTTTTCAACAACAAGAAAGCAATGCCCCAAATGATTCCTATGTGCTATAGTATACTAACTTGCTTCTAATGTCTACGAGGTACATTGTAAGATTCTTGCAAGTGCTCTAAATTAATGTTGCATCTATGGCTATCAAATATGCCAAGATCTGCAAGGGTAACTACGGGCTTCATACACACTGATAAGAGCTCGTGTTAAAGTAATACGAAGTATTATTTTCTTACATTAAACATTACTTTTCTTAGATTTTATCATTAATTGTTGTGCACTTGTGTTCTTTTGTGCATGTAGGGTTATGGAGTGACTTTAGAGAAGAAAGAGCAAAGTTAGATCATGTTCGCCGTTGTTGGGGAGTTCTCAGACCAAGCAAGGAACAAGGCACGAGTCTAGACTTGTGGGTGTGTGCCAACCTTCATTCCAGGGGCATAAAGGCAGTCACACTCATAAAAGTCTAAACCGTGTAGCATTGGAGAACTTCGCCAATGAGGAGAATGAAGCAATCGAAATGATCTATCGGTGATTATGTGCCCAATTCAATGGCCTCGATAAAGAACGATGAAATCGGGAACATTTGATGCACGAGCACTGTAGCAGTACTGTAGAAGTTTACTGTTTACTACGCGCCAGAAAACCGATTTCAGAAAATCCACACGGGCATGTGGAAATTCCACACCACTGTGTGGATGCCCGATTTCAGCCGATTTACAACCACGACTCAGCACTATTTAAAGGAATTTTTGAGACTTTTTGAGGGATCTTTTCGCCTATCTTCTAGAGGGTCACGGCTAGGGTGTAGAGAGGAGTTTGTGGAAGATTGGAGCAAGTTCTTAGCATTAACATCGAAGCCCATTAGAAGATAGCTATTGGGGGAGCTTTCATCTGTACCGATCCGGTGAGCTGTGCCCTAGGCTTGACAAAGGGTTTGGTGGAGAGAACGGAGCGACCTCACAAGACCATCACCACTGATTGCTTTCCCGCAAGTGTACGGGATCGCCAAGTAATACCTCGTACAGAAGCACGAGGATCATATTCCACGGGGCTAAGGAGCTACTCTTACTCCTCCATCGCCTATTATCTAACCTAACAACACAAGCATGGATGTATGTTCTACTAAAGCAAAGAAATAAATACGATATGATTAAACAAATTTAAAAGCATACAATGTTGTTGCAAGTACTACAATGAAGAGTGAAGGCCTATGGATGTGGATCCCCTTGAGGGGTCATCATGATACATGGATGAAAGATAAAAGGTAGCTTGGTTGATTTAGACCGAAGGATCTTAAGATTAGATTAACCCCAATTTCTCGGTGATTGAACCCTAATCCCATACGGATATCGGTTGGAATCTCTTCCTAACCAACATCCCTACGATTGCATTAAGTACAAGGAGATCCCAAAATAAGGATACACTAAACCCTAGTCTATCATTATAGCTCGAAGGGCTATCGACACCCAATTTCTCGGTGTGCCAATACAAGTAACCCCTTTTAGTTCATTAATAACCTAATACACGCGAGTAGGTCACATCTACGTGTATAATTCAAGAAAGAACTACGGATCTCTCCATGTGGTAGTTCTAGACATGAAGCACAATGAACTAAATCTTAAACCAAACCAAGCTTGCAATTAAGTAAAGATCATCCAAAATACATGATAAACCCCCCCCCCCCCCCCCCCCCCCCCCACCCCCCCCTCCCCCCGCCCCCAAGGTTCACCAACATCCTGTGGCCTTGGGGGTCTAGTGTGCCATCAAGAAAGTAACAACAAAAATACAAAGTAAATCACTTAGAAAGATCATAAATGACACTCCTTAGATGAAATGATGAAGGAGGAGGTGGAGGTCCGGCCGAATGACAATTTCCCCCGTCCAAGAGATGTCGAATGACACTTCCCTTGGCTTGGATCCTTACCTCCTTGATGGTGAAGCTTCTCCCCTTCAAAATGATGCTCTTGCCTCCTTTTTTTGGCTCTAAATCGTCGTCTCTCCGAAGATTTCTTCGTTTCTTCCCTTTAGATCCCGTCCAAGAAGTCTGCCTTTGTGTGCCCTAAAAACATCCATAAATATTCCCGCAGTATCCCGGGGTGGATAGATGGATCCCGGGGTGGATAGGGGGCTGTGAGAGCTAGTTGAAATTCACTATCTTTTGATGCTCACGGCCCCTTATACGGCTCCGTATACTGCACTGTTCACTCTTATGCACTTCCATCATTTCCAGCCCAAAACTCCTCAGGTGCAACAGCAACTGCTACAGTAAATATGCTACAGCGCTCCAGCTACATTAAATACGCTACAGTGCTGCGACGCTTGATTTTCATCCTTTTTTCGCCCAAATTGCATTCTCGTGCTCCACATGGCTCCCCCGTGTCCTACAACATAAATGATAGTCGATTAAGCACAAAACGGGCATCAATTCTTAACAAAATACATGCTAAGTGTACAAAATACATATATTAAAACATATACATTTAGACAGTTATCAAACATCCCCACACCTAAGTGTTTGCTTGTCCCCAAGCAAACAAATCATGAAAAACAAAGGGAACGATAAGTGGCTAAATGTACATCTCTGGCTCAAACAAATACGAGATTTTATAAGTATAGAATAATGATATATAGATGTTGAGTTACAGTCAATACGTACAACAAAAAGATCCTGTCTCACCTCTTATATGTCTGTGCAGTGTAAGTGACTCTTTCATTTCATTTGCCCTGACCTAGTCTAGCCCTATCACTTCAATCAGTAAATCTCTATATGCTAATCACCCAACATGTACAGAGTACCAAGTCTTAAAATGCTAAGTGCCACTTCAATGAACAAATAAGATCCTTCTAAGTCTATAACTTGAGATTAAATCCCATTTCCACTCACGAACTCAAGTAGGTAGTCCAAGAGATCACTAGGGTTTTTATTTACAACTATATACACTTTTTTTTTCGAGTCCGCCTAACGTAGACTGCACAAAAAATTTTTCTGGAGGATGCACATGCTGGTTAGGCACAAGAGTCACCCAACTACTCGATTACAGTCTACATAGACGCATTCATGCTCCATTAGCAGAGGAATACTGACATAGACTCCTTCCTTTTTTCTTTTTTTTTTTAAATATACCCTAGATCAAACCTTTAGACTGCACTACAAATAACATACCTAGGATTAGCTCAACAAGACTTAGAAGTTCTTAGGAGTTCAATGAAGGATAAAACTTAGTAGTCTAAGGCCAAGTACTCAAAATTGTGTGTTAAGCATACAAGAGAGTTAAGAAAGTCAAGCAGGCTATTCCCAGGGCATCAACAAAAGACTCAGTGCATAAAACAATACTAGGGGTGAAACAGGATTCAATAGAGCACAACAAAAAATCATTAATTCATACTTGAAGAATCTCACAAGAAAGTAACAAGCCATCATTGATAACACTAGCATGTAAAGTTGACCTAATACATGTAAATACACCCATCCCCACACCTAGTGTTGTACATTGCCCTCAATGTACACTAATCATGAAAATATAGGCAATATACACAATAATAACAAAGGAGGAGGGTGAAAACGAACTTCCCCGGTTTATCTTGTACAATTGGCGAAATGTGACCCGACCAAAGTGTACGGCGAGCTTAACATGTCGGGTCTGGCTTCCACAAAATGTGGAGATGCTCACCAAATTCCCCTCAATACCCTGCAAAGCACAAGGGCATACCATCATTCCATAAAAGTAAAAAGGAAAGATTAACACTAGGGAGCAGTCAAACACACAACTAAATAAAAGCAACCAGAGTTCTACAAAGTGTTGTTCAGGGTATAACCCTTCCCAACTTATTCAAAACAAGCAAACACACGTGCAGAAAATAAAGAAAGCAACAATAAATAGAAACAACATGCTGCTAAAAGAGAAATAAGTGTCCATGCTCAAGAATGAAACTGCTCGTCGATAACAGGTGGGACAGGTGTGTCGGTGCAGGATGCGGTGCCAGTCTGCGAAGATGAACCGCGAGCAGAGATGGCAAACTGGCAAAAATCCTTAGTGGGCAGGCGCTGACCCTCTATGATCTGGTACAGCTGTCCACGCATCTCGCGTTGCTCGTGACCGATGGCCTGAATATCGCTCTCCATTCGTCGCAACCTAGCTTCGAAGCCTGATGATGATGTGGTGCCAGGAGTGGGCGTGTCATCAGGATCAGAGTCAGTGTCTGCTGGCAAACTGGACTCCCCGGACGATGGCTGTTGGGAAAGTCGGTAGCGGGCACCTCTCTTTTCAACTAGACCAACAGCCAGCAAGACATTCGTGCAAAGGGGCACCGCACCACCACAATCGTCATATCACAAGCGCGGTCCAACAATTTCATACCGCGAATCAACCTGGTGATGTACGGACCCAAGAAAATAGCACCTAATCATGTGCACTATGCATGATGAATAAATGCTTCAGCCACAAGATGCCCAAGGTGGAGGGGGCATTGCTCAAAAATCCCAAACAAAATCAGTAGATCAGAGTTAGATACTACTCCAGTACTATCCTTTCGGCCCCCTATGGAACGAGTAATTAGGGCATGCACGTATCTCATGATAGGATCCGCAATCCGGGATGCCTTGCGAGTGTTTTTGGTGTCGCCTGGGGCTGTGGTGGCCCAATATTGATTCGCATTCACATACGGTGGAAAATCGACTCGGATTTGGCCAATCAGAATGGAGTTCATGTATTCCTCGTCATAGACCACCAAGTAACTTGCAAATTTGATACGAGTCAACTCGCAAAGCCTTCCAAAAGCTTCGAAGTGGATAGTCCCCTGTTTCTGACAAATGATGCGTCGCCGGTCTTGTTGTGCCTCAAAGGTGCTCAAAACCTCTAAAGTGAGTTGCTAGTATGTTGGTTCATCGATAGTAAATAAGCTCATCCAACCATTTTGAGATAGAATTTCCCTCACTTGGTCGGCAAGTCCAAGCTCATCCAGAAAATTCCAATCAATACGTCGGACGGTGCCAAAGGGTTTAGTCTTCAATATCTCGTAACGTGCGATGTGAAGGGGGTGTGTGAACGTAGTCTTCTCGGGGTTTTGTGTGGAAGTTTGTGGACGTTTTGAAGCAATCTTCTTGATGTTTGGCATCCCTACAACACATAAGATCTTCATCAAGCCTTAACAAATCCAATACAACACCAAAAACAACACAAGAAGCAAGAGGATCGTATTCCACGGGGCTAAGGAGCTACTCTTACTCCTCCATCGCCTATTATCTAACCTAACAACACAAGCATGGATGTATGTTCTACTAAAGCAAAGAAATAAATACGATATGATTAAACAAATTTAAAAGCATACAATGTTGTTGCAAGTACTACAATGAAGAGTGAAGGCCTGTGAATGTGGATCCCCTTGAGGGGTCATCATGATACATGGATGAAAGATAAAAGGTAGCTTGGTTGATTTAGACCGAAGGATCTCAAGATTAGATCAACCCCAATTTCTTGGCGATTGAACCCTAATACCATACGGATATCGGTTGGAATCTCTTCCTAACCAACATCCCTACGATTGCATTAAGTACAAGGAGATCCCAAAATAAGGATACACTAAACCCTAGTCTATCCTTATAGCTCGGAGGGCTATCGACACCCAATTTCTCGGTGTGCCAATACAAGTAACCCCTTTTAGTTCATTAATAACCTAATACACGCGAGTAGGTCACATCTACGTGTATAATTCAAGAAAGAACTACGGATCTCTCCATGTGGTAGTTCTAGACATGAAGCACAATGAACTAAATCTTAAACCAAACCAAGCTTGCAATTAAGTAAAGATCACCCAAAATACATGATAAACCCCCCCCCCCCCCCCCCCCCCCCCCCCCCCCCGCCCCCAAGGTTCACCAACATCCTGTGGCCTTGGGGGTCTAGTGTGCCATCAAGAAAGTAACAACAAAAATACAAAGTAAATCACTTAGAAAGATCATAAATGACACTCCCTAGATGAAATGATGAAGGAGGAGGTGGAGGTCCGGCCGAATGACACTTTCCCCCGTCCAAGAGATGCCGAATGACGCTTCCCTTGGCTTGGATCCTTACCTCCTTGATGGTGAAGCTTCTCCCCTTCAAAATGATGCTCTTGCCTCCTTCTTTGGCTCCAAATCGTCGTCTCTCCAAAGATTTCTTCGTTTCTTCCCTTTAGATCCCTTCCAAGAAGTCTCCCTTTGTGTGCCCTAAAAACATCCATAAATATTCCCGCAGTATCCCGGGGTGGATAGATGGATCCCGACGTGGATAGGGGGCCGTGAGAGCTAGTTGAAATTCACTGTCTTTTGATGCTTACGGCCCCTTATACGGCTCCGTATACTGCACTGTTCACTCTTATGCACTTCCATCATTTCCAGCCCAAAACTCCTCAGGTACAACAGCAACTACTACAGTAAATATGCTACAGCGCTACATCTACATTAAATACGCTACAGTGCTGCGACGCTTGATTTTCATCCTTTTTTCGCCCAAATTGCATTCTCGTGTTCCACATTGCTCCCCCGTGTCCTACAACATAAATGATAGTCGATTAAGCACAAAACAGGCATCAATTCTTAACAAAATACATGCTAAGTGTACAAAATACATATATTAAAACATATACATTTAGACACTTATCAGCCACGCATCACGAGGGGGTTTCATCTATGTTTTCTATTCTTGTTTATTTATACACGTTGATGGATTTGTATAGCTCCATGGAGAGCTAAACCCCTTGTGGGTATTCAGACTTGTAAACCCTAGGATGATATTGTTTCTATGACTTTTATTATGCTTTCTTAATTAATTCTTTTAATTGAGTTCCAATTTTGATTGCTTGTTGTATTGATTTTCCCTTAGCCATGACAATAGGGTTGAGAATCATCTAGGTTGTCCTTTGGAGGTGTGACAACACCTATAGGATTAGACTACTCGAAATTGGAGAGGGTCGAGAGGATGAATCGTGAGGTAGCAAAACGTCCCCTTTCCCCTTCGGTGTGATTTTCCCGACCTCCATGTTCCAAGAGTTCTTAGCGTTCGAAGTAGAGCGAAGTGCTAGGAGATGAACTCCCCTGGGACTTAGTCGCGCAAGCCACAAAGTGAAGGGTTGTAGTGAATCCTACTGCTGGGGCTTAATTGAGACTAGGGTTCTTTCACCTGGACCAAAGGGTTAGAACTATACTTAGGAATAGGTTCTATCACTTGGAATCCCTAGAATGTAAAGCAACTCCACATAGTGTGAGGCTTAGGAAGATGGACTCCCCTGGGGCTTAGTTGATAGATCAACAGAGTGAAGGGTCGTAGTGAAACCTAATGCCGGGGCATAATGTTGGGATTAGTCACGATTGACCTTAGGTTTGGGAACGTGTATTTTAGGATGTCCATGACTCATTAAACATTAATAGGAGAGCATAATACACTATCTTGCAGTAGAACGTTAGTCCTATGGGGAGCTTGTCTGGGTACCCCTTTTTACATTGATTATCCCTCTCTTACTCTTTGCTTACATTCTCCTGTCTTCCATATTTCTCTTTCATTTTTTTTATTTCTCTTAAATACTCTTGCACACACATTGATTCTTCTCACCATTGTATTTTCGCACTAGCTAACTAGCAAATTCTCTTGTCTACGATCCCTACTCCCTGTGGATTCGACTACCCTCTCATCGGGGTACTTTATTACTGCGACAACCCATATACTTTCGGGCCCCCTGTCACACACCAAGTTTTGCAACTATACTAGGTAATCACAACTATGGTAATCCACACATGCCAAGTTTTACATAAGCATCTATGAAAATCAAGCACGCCAAATTATGCAAACACATGTATAAACACGAGAATGCATCAAAACTCCGTGGACATTAAAAACAAGTAGTCAAAGTATACTAAACAAAATAGTTCAACATCCCAGGCCACCGTGGAATTGTTAGCCCCTTATGAATTCATACAACTGAGAAGAATAAAGGAATGCATAAAGGAGAGAAAGCATGACTTCCTCCTTTTACTAGATCTTCTTAGTTGTGCTTCAAAAGCTTCATGGATGAGCTAACTTCACTTCTCTATTGCCTCTAACTCGACCTTGATCACTTTAGATAGTGTGGTAAAGCTTGATCATTATCCTCTTAAGAGCTTCCCCATTTTGAGAAAAAACACCAAAACAAAAGATTGGTGATAAGTGCTCGTGTTATAGTAATACGAGGTATTATTGTCTTACATTGAGCATTACTTTTCTAAGATTTAATCATTAATTAGTGTGTATTTGTGTTCTTTCATGCATTGTAGGATTATGGCGCAAACTTAGTGAAGAAAGAGCAAAGTTGGATCATGTTTGCTGTTGTTAGGGAGTTCTCGCACCAAGCAAGGAACAAGGCACGAGTCTAGACTTGTGGTTATGTGCCAACCTCCATTCGAGGGGCACAAAGACAGTCACACTCATAAAAGTCTAAACCATGTAGCATTGGAGAACTTCGCCAATGAGGAGAATAAAGCAATCGAAATGATCTATCATTGATTATGTGCCCAATTCAACGGCCTTGATGAAGAACGATGAAATCGGGAACATTTGATGCACGAGTACTGTAGCAGTTACTATAGTAGTTTACTGTTCACTGCGCGCCAGAAAATCCAATCCAGAAAATCCACACAAGTGTGTGAAAATTCCACACGGCCGTGTGGATGCCCAATTTCAGCCTATTTTTCAGCAACAACTTAGACTATTTAAAGGCCTTTTTGGTGACTTTTTGAGAATCTTTTCGCCTATCTTCTGGAGGGTCATGGCTAGGGTTTGACGAGGACTTTGTGGAGGATTGGAGCTCATCATCGGTATCGACATCGAAGACCGTCAGAAGATAGCTATTGGGGAAGCTTTCGTTGGCACCGATCTGGTGAGGTGTGCCCTAGGCTTGACGAGGAGCTTGGTGAAGAGACGAAGCGGCCGCACAAGACCACAGCCACACTACACAAGGGGGTTTTCATCTATGTTTATCTTTCTTGTTTATTCATACACATTGATGGATTTGTATATAGCTCCATGGAGAGCTAAACCCCTTGTGGATATTCGGACTTTGTAAACCCTAGGATGATATTGTTTCTATGACATGTTATTATGCTCTCTAAAATGATGAATTTAATTGAGTTTCAATCTTGATTACTTCTTGTATTGATTTTCCCTTAGATGTGACACTAGGGTTGAGGATCATCTAGGTTTCCTTTGGAGGTGTGACAACTCCTATAGGATTAGACTACTCGAGATTGGAGAGGGTCGAGAGGGTGAGTCGTGAGGTAGCGAAACGTCCCCTTTCCCCTCCGGTGTGATTTTCCCTATCTCCGTGTTCCAAGAGTTCTTAGCGGTCAAAATAGAGCGAATTGCTAGGAGATGAACTCCCCTGGGGCTTAGTTGTGCGAGCAACAGATTGAAGGGTTGTAGTGAATCCTAGTGCTGGGGCTTAATTGAGACTAGGGTTCTTTCACCTGGACCAAAGGGTTAGAACTACACTTAGGAACAGGGCTAATCACTTGGAATCCCTAGAGCGTAAAGTAATTCCATGTAGTGTAAGGCTTAGGAAGATGGACTCCGTTGTGGCTTAGTTGACAGGTCAACAAGAGTTAAAGGTCGTAGTGAAACCTATTTCTGGGGCATAATGTTGCGATTAGTCACAGTTGACCTTAGGTTTGGGATCGTATACTTTAGGATATCCACGACTCATTAAACATCAATGAGTAGATCAGTGAGCCGCCGAGGTGATAGATCAGGGGTCCTTAGCCGACAGGAACTCTTGTACCTACATTCGATGGTACAGAAAGAGCCCCTCCATCTTGGTTATATTCTCGCAGATTACATGCATTATAAAGGCCAATACCTCAGACTGGGAGCTATCTTTGCAGGACCATATGTTACAAGACTGGCAGACAGAGGCCGAGGCACCACCCACCGCTCAGGAGCCACCTACAGTGCGGATCTTTTCTCCTTCTCAAGGCCAGGATAGGTGTGAGCACCTTGAGAGTGCTGTGGGTATTATGCAGACCGAGTTGGCCGAGCTTAGGGCCACACAGGTAGCGCAGTTCGCGCACAGGTCAATACAGCTAACCGCCATACTTTAGCTATTTGAGCGATATGTGTCGACGTCAACATTCATGGTCCGGCCCCGAGCCTCTACTCCACCCCCATCTCCATCACCATTAGCTGATCCACCAGCGCCTTCAGAGCTAGCAGCAGCAGCAGCACCTGAGTCATCGACACAAGACACCGACGCTGAGGTGTCGCAGTTTATTTTAGTTTTTCTTTCTGTTGCACTTTTATTTTTGTATTTTGTTAGACTTGTAGTACTCAGAAAGAACTTTCCTTCTGGGTTTGCTTTTATTTTTCTTTTATTTTGTCTCGAGTTGTATTTCATTTCTTTATCTTTATATACTCGAGTTTTATTTTGGTTTTTCTTGAGCTATACTGAACCCTTGCGTATGTGTGCAGATGGTCTTGGATGTAAGGAATTTGAGGAATAGTCATAGGCACGGTCATGAGACCGTGTGTACTCCACAAACCATTGAGACTCAACTCTCAATGAACCTAACTCCATCAAACGCAACACTTGGAGTTCAGGGGAGTAATGTTTCAATTGCCCACTTCCACACTAATTGTTTTTCATAATTTTTATTTTTCATTGTGCCTACATGCGTACATTGGGGACAATGAACATCTTAAGTGTGGGGGTGGGGGAGTTCACTTTGCACACACCTTTACTTGTGTATTCAATTGCTTATGCTCATGTAGCCTACTACGATTCACCTTAGTTGCAACATTTGTATTCTTAGAGTTTAGGAAAATTTTTAACATTGTATCCTATCATGCTCTAGTTTTTACTTGAATTTTAGGGAATTTTTGGCTCGATTATCTTATCTTGCACAACTCACTCTTGGAATCTTTTGGAAACTCAAGCTTGATGTTTTTAAGGACAAGTTTATCATCGTTCTTAATAAGTTTTTAGTTTGGAAAATGCATAAATAAAATGAAAATGAAAAAAAATGATGATGAAAAAATATATGAAAAAGAAAAAAATGAAAAAATGAGGTTGTGAATATTTGCTTTGTTTTATTTATGCATTTGGGGTGGAAAGAGCTACCACCTATGAAGTATGTAGCTACTCTCATAAGTCGGATACAAGTTATTCCCTAATGAGAGAAAGAGCTATCTCATGGGATGCGTGAAAGCTACTACCCCGGTAGAAAGAGCTACCTCCTCGAAAGTGTAAAAGCCACCTTTGGCGGCCGCTTAGGAAAGGGCTACCTTAGAGGTTGTGTGAAGCTACTACTTCCTTTCTTCTTGTATATAAATAAGTCCTTATTAAACAAGAGATTGAGGAGTACTCTTTGGGTTGTTTGAGTGAGTTCACACACACTTACACATTTTCGAGTTGATTGAACTTTTTTATTCATGTTTTTAGCTAGAGCAATGATATCCTTATGCGATGTTTTGATTTCCCCTTACTTGTAGAATACTTCCTTTGCATACTTTTGGTGAACCTAAGGTCGAGCACTTTCAATTGTTCTTCCCAAGTACTTTTACATTTTATTTTTGCTTGAGGACAAGCAAAAGCTTAAGTGTGGGGGAGTTTGATAAGTGCTTGTGTTATAGTAACGCGAAGCGTTATTATCTTACAATGAACATATATTTTATCAGATTTTATCACTAAATTGTGTGCATTTGTGTACTCTTATGCATTGTAGGTTTGTGGAGCTAATTTGGAGAAAAAGAATGAAGTTAGATCGTGTTCACCGTTGTGGGGAAGTTTTCAGACCAAGCAAGGAACAAGGCACGAGCATAGACTTGTGAGTGTGTGCCAACCTCCTTTGGAGAGGTACAAAGGCAGTCACATTCACAACAAGTCTAACTCGTGTAGCTTAGGAGAACTTCACCAAGAAGGAAACTTGAAGCAATCGGCACGATCTACCGTTGATTGTGTGCACAATTCAATGGCCTCGATGAAGAACAACGAATTCGGGGGCATTTCGGCGAGTACTGTAGTAGCAATGTAGTTTTACTGTAGCAAACCGCTGTAGCAAGCTACTGTTCACTTTCTGCCAAAAATCAGCTTTCCAGAGAGTTCACACGGGCGTGTGAAAATTCCACATGGCCGTGTGAATAAATTTTTCAGCAACCCAGAAACTTCACACGGGCGTGTGGAAATTCCACACGGCCGTGTGAAGCCCCGATAAATCCGATTTTAAAGCCGCGACTCAACATTATAAAAGCCCGATTTTGAGACTTTTGAAATATCTTTTGACCTATCTTTCTCTCGAACTTCTGGAGAGTGCGGCTAGGGTTTCGGAGAGGACTTCGTGGAGGTTTAGAGGGCGTCATCGGCATCGTTACCGACGTCCGGCGGCCGCACAAGGCCACGTCCACACCATACTTAAGGGGGTTTTTATCAATTCTTTAATTTGTGCTTTCTTTTATATTCTGATGAACATGTATAGCTCCATGAGGAGCTAAACCCCTCGTGGGGTATTCAGACTTGTAAACCCTAGAATTATTATGTTACTATGACATTGCTATTATGCTTTTCCATTACTGATGAATAAATTCAAGTTTCAATTTTAATTATCTCTTGCAATTGTTTTCCCCTAGCCGTGACACTAGGGTTGAGAACAATCTAGGTTGTCCTTTGGAGGTGTGACAACTCCTATAGGATTAGACTACTTAAGATTGAAGAGGGTTGAGAGGGTGAGTCGTGAGGTAGCGAAACGTCCCCTTTCCCCTCCGGTGTGATTTCTCCCTACCTCTGTTTTCCTTGATTTCTTAGCGGTTGAGATAGAGTGAAGTGCTAGGTAGATAAACTCCCCTGGGGCTTAGTTGCACAAGTGATAGAGTGAACGGTTGACGTGAATCCTAAGCACTAGGGCTTAATCTAGACTAGAGTTCTTCCACCTAGACCAAAGGGTTAGAACTATACATAGGAACAGGTTTATCACTAAGGGTCCCTAGAGCTTAAAGCAATCCCACGTAGTATGAGGCTTAGGTAGATATACTCCCCTGGGGCTTAGTTGTGCGAGCGACAGAGTGAAGGGTTGATGTGAATCCTAATGCTGGGGCATAGTGTTAGTGTTAGTCATGGTTGACCTTAGATTTGGGACCGTGAGTTTAAGTATATCCTTGACTCAATTAACATCAATAGGAAAGTATAATAGCATAGTCTTGCACTAGAAGCATAAGTCCTAGAGGTAGCTTGTCCGGATACCCTATTTCATCCATTGCTAGTCCTTCTCTATTCACTTCTACTTACACTTTCTTGCCTTCCATCTTTCTATTTAATTTCTTGCCTTTTATTATATTTGCTTCCATAATTCACTCATTAATTTTATTATCACTCTTCATACACCGCATATCTAAATAGTGAAATCTCGTGTTTTAAATCCCTATTCCCTGTGGATTTGACTACCCACTCACCAAGGTAATTTTATTACTTCGACAAGCCCGTGCATTTGCAGGATACACGCAAGGGGTCGTGTCAGTCAGTTACTTAGGCATCTTCAGGCAGTGATAATCACAAGGATAGAGCACAACATTTGCTTGGACACTTAGAAAAATCTACATTCTTTATTTATTTTATCCTCGATTTCACTCCCAATTTCATTGAACCCTAAATTCCTGCACCATGAGCAATTATACCCAGAATAGTATCAAATATATCCAAAATGTGCTAAAATACAAATAAACCAATGAATTGGGAGTAAGAAAAAAAAAGATATCAATTGCACTCATCAAATACCCCCACACTTGAATCATTGCTTGTCCTCAAGCAATCTCATATCGCTCAATCAAAAGAAAAGATGAGTGTATCACTTTTGATCTTAAGAGACTAGAAAATTCTTAAGCATAGAGGGAATAACGGGGGTTAGAACAAAACATGAATGATCAACAAAAGGCTACACTCTTAGTTTGAAGACATTATGTGTATGTGTAACCCTAATTTGAGTGCCCATGCTTATGAGTCAACCTAACAATAATAGACCTTATAAGGAGTCAAATGTACACTTGTAATGCCCAAAATTTGACTACTTAAGAGTGGGTTTCACTCTTCTGAGGTGATAGCTCTTTCTACCATCTTTTTATACAAAAATTTCAGAAACGACCGGTAGGGCATTCCAAAAGGAATCCGACTTCCCAATCCTTTTTTCTTACATTAAAAATAAGATAGCTTGGTCGACAAAAGGTAGGAAGTCATCCTCAAGCAAGTAGCTCCACACTTAGGGTGATGTGATGAAACTTAGATCCTCAAAATAAGAGTGAGTCTACAATTAGCTCCAAATAAGTCACTAACATGCACTTGCCCTTGTAAGTTTAAGAATTTCTAACAAAAACAATCATAGATCATCCTTAGTTAAGCACTCATCACGAGAGGCATATAAAGTAAAACAAACCCTCCCCCATACTTGAATAATGCATTATCCTCAATATACAACCATAAGCAATGAAGACATGTAATTGAGAACAAAAAGAATTAAAGGGGAGTTTAACCAACTTTCCTGAACACGGAGAATGAGGTTGCCACTCTCAACGTGTTTTGTTTGGCAAACTCCAATCAAGTATATAATTCTTAAACACGGAGAGTAATGTTGCCACTCTCAATATGCTTTCCAAACTCCAATCAACCACACACAATCCCTGAGATGAGATAAGAGGCACATAAGTGAAACTTAACATATACAACAAAATAAAAGAAATAAAAACTAAAAATACAAAAAGTAAATGCATAAATGAAACAAACCAAAATGTTAGTTTAGCAAGGTACTCCCCTTGCTAACTGAACTGAATAAGTCCACAAACACTGAAAGGAAACAAAGTACAAGTCCATAATATAAAATAGAAATACTGAAAGCTGCATAAAAATCAAGATGGAGCAGGTCATTTGGTGGATCCGGTGTGGTTGCTCGAATAAAATGGTGATGCGAAGAGGATGCCACACAATGGTAGGCAATACTCTGGAAACTTCATCCTAGCCACTAAATAAAAAGTGGTTCCTACAAGAATGAAGGATCATCTTGCTACAAATTCTCGATATATGTGGATGGTGGTGTATGCTCTGGCATGGAAGATGATGGCATGGGTAGACGCAACTTTTGCAGACTGTGGAAAGTGATAGGATTATATCCATCCACAACAGCCAATCGATCCATGTTCCCTAACATACCCACCCCCCGAAGTCGGTGGGTAATGTAAAGCCAGAAAAAATAGTGCATGCTCTGGGGTCAATCGCCTGGTGGTGAAACGCTGTGACAAGAGATAGTGGAATTCCTATTGATTAATAAACTTGGTATTATCACTCCTTCTAGTAACTATGCCACTAAGTAGAAGAACAGAGCAGGTGACCCAAGAGATGATGCCTTGTGTCTCACCAAGGGGTGTAGAAGAACGGAGCTGGTGGTACTCATTGGTGGTGGAGTACTCCTCTTCATAGAGACCCATGAAAAGAGTAAACTCCGTGTAACTCAAATGATACTCATATCTGTGGAGTTGAAAGTTGATAGCATTAGGTTCGTCCCAAATATCGCGACCATTTTTTCTGTCAAATGTGGCGAGAACCTCCAAGGTTAGCTCATGAATAGTGAGCACATTTCTCCAAGCTCCGACATCCAACAATCACTCCACATCCCCAACCAGATGGAAGGATCACAAGGTTTCCAATCAATGGTTTGTAATTTCATGAATCGATGTGTAGACAAAGGCTCAAATCCCTCACGCTGATTAGATGACTCAAATCTTAGGTTCAAAGCTAGTTCAATGGTCGTCTGTTTCAATATTACCTATGAAAGAATATAGCCTTGTATTAGATAGACTTTCAGAAGTTGAAAACAAACACATGCGTGCTTGTAATCAAGCACGATCATGCTTCAATTCTCCCCGGAGGAGTAGACAGTTTTCAAAATTCACTAATTCAGTGGATGGGCAAATCGAGGGCACAAAAACCACACAAGGCAAGTAGCTTAAGAAACTAGCTACTAGGGACACAAAATTTAACAAAAAGTCAGAATTACCAAGCCGAGTAGATGAACCAATAGATGCAAAGCAAAAGGCAAGCCCAACAATAGAAACAATCAGCACCCCATGAGAGAAATTATAAAACAGATGGGTGGAAGAACAAAACAAATCAACAAAGGCGATGGAACAAACAACTCTTAAGAGGAAGGAAGCAAGAGAAGAAAAAGAAGGCAAGGTCAAAGATAAGTGCTCATGTTTAAGTAATACGAAGTATTATTTTCTTACATTGAGTATTACTTTTCTCAAATTTTATCATTGATTAGTGTGCATTTGTGTTTTTTTGTGCATGCAGGGTTGTGGAGAAGAGTTCGAGGAAAATGAGCAAAATTAGGTCATGTCCGCGTTGTTGAGAAGTTTCTTGGACCAAGCAAGAATCAAGGCACAGGTTCTAGACTTGTGGGTCTGTGCCAACCTCCAATGTGCTCGAATTGTTCTATGATTTGGAGGGGCACAAAGCCAGTCACACTTATAAAGTCTAGCCCGTGTAACATTGAAAAACTTCATCAATAAGGAGAAAAGAAGCAAACAACATAATCTACCATTGGTTGTGTGCCCAATTTAACGGCCTCAATGGAAAACATGAAGTCGAGAACAATTTGGGTGAGTACTGTAGTAGAACTGTAGAAAATCACTGTAGTAGTTTACTGTTCATTGCGCCAGAAATTCAATTCCAGAAAATCCACACGGGCGTGTGGAAATTCCACATGGCTGTGTGGATGCCCGATTTCAGTCTTTAAATAGCCGCGACTCAGATTTATTCAAGGACTTTTTGACCTATTTTTCACCGACCTTCTGGAGAGCTCGCGGCTAGGGTTTGGAGAGGATTTTGTGGAGGTTTGGAGGGAGTCTACGGCATCAACATCGACATCCTTTGGAAGGTAGCTATTAGGGGAGATTTCGTCGGCATCGATCCGGCAAGGTGTGCCCTAGGCTTGACTAGGGGCTTGGTGGAGAAGACGGAGCGGCCTCACAAGACCATCGCCACGCATCACAAGGGTTTTTATCTATGTTTGCTATGCTTGTTATTGCATACACTTTGATGATTTTGTATAGCTCCATGGAGAGCTAAACCCCTACTGGGTATTTGGACTTGTAAACCCTAGGATGACATTGTTTCTATGACGTTTATTATGCTTTCTTAATTGATGCTTTTAATTGAGTTCCAATATTGCATGTTAATTGTATTGATTTTCCCTTGGCCATGACACTAGGGTTAAGAATCATCTAGGTTATCCTTTGAAGGTGTGACAACTTCTATAGGATTAGACTGCTCGAGTTTAGAGAGGGTCGAGAGGATGAGTCGAGAGATAGTGAAACGTCCCCTTTCTCCTTCGGCGTGATTTTCCCTATCTCCGTGTTACAAGAGTTATTTGCGGTCATGCTAGAGTGAAGTGTCAGGAGATGAACTCCCCTGGGGCTTAGTTGTACGAGCAACAGAGTGAAGGGTTGTAGTGAATCCTAATACTGGGCTTAACTGAGACTAGGGTTCTTTCACCGGGACCAAAGGGTTAGAACTATACTTAGGGACAGGGTCTATCACTTGGAATCCCTAGAACATCAAGCAGTTCCACGTAGTGTGAGGCTTAGGAAGACTGACTACCTTGGGGCTTAGTTGAGAGATCGACAGAGTGAAGGGTTGTAGTGAAACCTAATGCCGGGGCATAGTATTGGGACTGTGTGCTTAAGGATTTCTACTACTCATTAAACATCAATAAGGGAATATAATACTAGTCTTGCACTAGAAACATTAGTCCTAGGGGGAGCTTGTCCGGGTACCCCATATTTACATTGATTGTTTCCTCCTTACTCTTTGCTTGCACTCTCTTGTCTTTCATATTTCTCTTTCTTTTTATTACACACACACTGCTTTTTCTCACCACCATATATCACACTATCTAAATATCAATTCCTCTTGTCTTGAATCACTACTCCCTGTGTATTCGACTACCTTCTCACCAGAGTAGTTTATTACTTCGACAACCCGTGCACTTTCGGGCCCCTGTCAGTTATCACGCACAACAACTTAAAGACCTGGGAAGCATGATCGTGCTTCACACGTGTTCTAGCTAGGGCACTTGAAATGGGAGAAGCACGGTCATGCTGAACCTGTGCTTCCTAACTGTGTTTATCTCAGGAAAATACTTGGAACCTCCAGGTAGTGGAGTGATAAGTGCTTGTGTTATAGTACCGGGAAGCGTTATTATCTTACATTGAGCATATCTTTTATCAGGTTTTATCACTAAATAGCATGCATTTGTGTATTCTTGTGCATTGAAGGTTTGTGGAGCTAAATTGGAGAAGAAGAACGAAATTAAGTCGTGTTCGCTGATGTTGGGAAGTTTTCAGACCAAGTACAAAACAAGGCACGAGCTTGGACTTGTGAGTGTGTGCCAACCTCCTTTGGAGGGGCACAAAGGCAATCACATTCATAACAAGTCTAACTCCTGTAGCTTAGAAGAACTTCACCAAGAAGGGGACTTGAAATAATCGGCACGACTTACCATTGTTTGTGTGCCCAATCAATGGCCTCGAAGAAGAACAACGGATTCGGGAGAATTCACACGGGCATGTGAAAATTCCACACGGCCGTGTGAAGCCCCCGATAAGTCCGATTTTAAATCCGTGATTCAACTATATAAAAAGGGATTATGGAGACCTTTTGGGATATCTTTTGACCTACCTTTCTCTTCAACTTGGGGAGTGCGGCTAGGGTTTCGGAGAGGATTTCGTGGGGGTTTAGCGCGCGTCATCGGCATTGTCACCGATGTTCGATGGCCGCACAAGACCATGACCACACCATATACAAGGGGGTTTTCATCAATGTCTTTGATTTGTACTTTCTTTTCTATTTTGATGAACATGTATAGCTCCATGAGGAGCTAAACCCCTTGAGGGCATTCGGACTTGTAAACTCTAGGGTTTTTATGTTTCTTTGACATTGTTATTATGCTTTTCCATTATTGATGAATAAAAATTTAGTTTCAATCTTAATTTCATCTTGCTAATGTTTTCTCTTAGATGTGACACTAGGATTGAGAATAATTCAGGTTACCCTTTGGAGGTGTGACAACTCTTTTAGGGTTAGACTACTTAAGATTGAAGAGGGTTGAGAGGGAGAGTTGTGAGGTAGCAATGTACCCCTTTCCCCTTTGATGTGGTTTCTCCCTACCTCCGTTTCCATGATTTCATAGCGGTTGAAATAGAGTGAAGTGCTAGGCAGATAAACTCCCCTGGGGCTTAGTTACGCAAGTAACAGAGTGAAGGGTTGAAGTGAATCCTACGCGCTGGGGCTTAATCTAGACTAGGGTTCTTCCACCTGGACCAAAGGGTTAGAACTACACATAGGAACAGGTTTTACCACTAGGAATCCCTAGAGCCTAAAGCAATCCCACGTAGTGTGAGGTTTAGGTAGATATACTCCGCTGGGGCTTAGTCGTGCGAGCGACAGAGTGAAGGGTGATGTGAATCCTAATACCAGGGCATAATGATGGGGTTAGTCACGGTTGTCCTTAGGTTTGGGACTGTGAGTCTAAGGATTTCCTCGACTCAATTAACATCAATAGGGAAGTATAATAGCATAGTCCTGCACTAGAAGCATAGATCCTAGAGGTAGCTTGTCCGGATACCCTATTTCATTCATTGCTAGTCCTCTCTATTCTCTTTACTTGCACTTTCTGATCTTCCATCTTTCTATTTAATTTCTTGTCTTTTATTCTGTTCACTTCTACATTCATTCATTGATCCAGATATTGCTTTTCCATACACCACATAGCTTAATTAGTGAAATCTCGTATTCTAAATCCCTATTCCCTATGGATTCGACTACCCTCTCACCAGGGTAACTTTTATTACTTCGACAACCCATGCACTTGCAGGATACACGCAAGGGGTCGTGTCATGGAGCACGGTCATGGAAGGAGCCCACAACCCATACTTCCAGAAAAGCCTAATAATCTAAGGAGCTCAGAAACCGTGCTCAGCTTAGAATTCTCCTGAAGAACAATGTTAGAGAGAATCACGACTTTAGTATGGATGTACTCTACCCGTGCTCAGCATGAATTATATTAGGACTTAGTTTTCACTACTCCACTCAATGAAGAAAATTACTCTCTGAGCTACCACAAAACCAACACTCAAAGTTGACACAATGAAACACACAGAAGGACCCAATAATGATGAGAACACATGCAACAATCTTGTGTAATGCCGGAGGTAAATGTACTTCAGCCACCACCACTTCTTGGTAGCACACCTCCTTCACCAATCCACTCGGTGGATCATCTCTGGGGGGTTCATCTTCTAAGAGCTCTAACAATTTGTCCTTCATGAATGTGTCCTGCACATATCTAGAAACAAACTCATCAACCACATCGACATAATAACAAGTATCATCAAAGTCCATAGAGTGTCTCATAGAGTCTCCAAGCTTGAAAGTGATCTCTTCCTCTCCTACATGAAGCACCATCCGACCATCCTTTATATCAATTAAGGCTTTTAAAGTTGCTAAGAATGATCGTCCTAAAATGAGAGGCACTTCCACCTTGTCTTCCACATCCATGAATACAAAATCCACTGGAAAGATAAACTTGTCCACCTTCACCAATATATCTTTGATAATGCCCTTTGGTTGCGGAATGGACCTATCCACCAATTATAATGTCATTGTGGTGGCCTTTGGTTCTTCTAGCCTGAGTTTTCAGAAGATACGGTAGGGCATAAGGTTGATTCTTGCCCCAAGATCAGCTAGCACTTTTTCATCCACAATCCCCCTAATTGTCCATGGGATGATAAATCCCCCAGGGTCTTTCTCTTTTATGGGAATCTTATTGGCAATCAAGGCCGAACACTCTTCACTAAGTGTTACTGAAGACACTTCCTCAAGCTTCCTCTTGTTATTGAACAGTTACTTCAAGAATTTTACATATCTCGACATTTGTGCAAGAGCCTCAACGAATGGGACATTAATGTGCAAGGCTTTGAATACATCCAGAAATTTCTTGTACTGCTCTTCCTGTTGATCTTTCTTCATCTTCACTGGATGAGGAAGTTTGGGTTGGTTCTTGGGCAATTCAGTTTTTTCTTTACCCTTCTCCTGTCCTTTATCCTCACTGTCAACTGGAACCTTAAAATCACTTTCCATTATTTTTCCTTAACCTTGGGTTCAATCTTGGTAGGTCTTGGAAGTTGCTTACCACTCCTCAAAGTAATGGCCCTCAGAGATTCCTTGGGATTAACTTCCATGATACTAGGGAGAGAACCCAGAAGCCTTTCCTTAATTAACTTCAATATCTGAGCCATATGATTCTCTAAATTCCTCACGATGGCATTGGTATTTCTCATCATTTCTTCATGCTTGAAAGATGAATTTCTTTATCCTTAATGTCACTAATCAACAAAACCGTGAGTTCATTGGAAGGTCCCAGTGGAGGAGAAGGTGGTTGAACATTCTGTTGTGTGTGCGTAGGCTGTTGTTGTATCACTTTCCCCTATCCTGGTTACCTCCATGAAAAGTTTGGGTGATTCCTCCAACCCGAATTATAAGTGTTACTGTATGGGTTGTTCTGAGAACGACAGTTCTGCCCAATAAAATTAATTTGTTCAATCTGCCCTGCACCTATATCAGAAGAAAAACATCAAGTATCGGTCTTGGACCCCCAATTCTCACAAGGTGGTACTGGTGTTTGAGAACTTGACTGTATAGTAACTAACCTTTTTGTAATAGCCTCAACCTGCGCTGATAAGGTAGTAATGGCATCCACTTAATAAATCCCGGCTATCTTCACTAACTTTTCCATTCAGAACTCCATTGATAACCATTGTTTACCATTTTCTTGATCAAACTGTATGCTGCACTTGGTTGTTTACTGCATAAGGATCCCCCAGAAGTTGCATCAAGCATCTACTTGGTAGCACAGTTCAGTTCATTGTAGAAGATTTAAATTTGCATCCATTCTACTATTCCATATTGTGGGCATTTCCTCAACATCTCCTTGTATATCTCCCAAGTGGCATATAAGGATTCGAACTCCAATTGTAGGAAGGAGGAGATATCCCTCCTCAACTTGGCAATTTTTGCTGAAAAGAAGAATCTTGTAACAAAAGTCTCAGCCATCTGCTTCCATGTTGTGATAAACCCTTGTGGCAAGGAATTTAGCGATTGATTAGCCCTTCCTCACACAGAGAATGAAAAGAGTCTAAGACAAGCAACATCCCCAGACACATTTTTCACCTTGAAAGTATCACAAATTTCCAAGAAGTTCTTCAAGTGTTCATATGAGTCCTCATCTTGAAAGCCATCAAACTAGCACATCTGCTGCACCATCTGTATAAAATTGGTCTTTAACTCAAAATTGTTTGCTGTAACAGGAGGACGAAAGATGCTAGACCCCACTCCTTTCAAGTTTAGTCGGGCAAAATCTAAAATGCTTTGTTGCTGATTATCGTCCATTTCTTCCTCTTGATTCACCTCAATACTAACTTCCACATACCCATTTTCGTTTAGATTGGCTTGCCTCAATCTTCTTTGAAAACGTTTTTGAACCATGCCCATTCGAGAGATCTTATGCACCAGAACGATGCCTTCTTAAACCATGAAGTGACATTTTTCCCAATTTAGCACAAGGTTCGCCTCCTCAAATCTCATCAAAACTCTTTCCAAGTTCTTCAAACACATGTCAAACAAATCGCCAAACACAGAAAAATCATCCATGAACGCCTCCATTATATCCTCCAACAGTTCATCAAAAATGGTCGTCATACATTGTTGAAATGTTGCGGGTGCATTGCATAGTCCAAACAGCATTCGTCTGTATGCAAAGGTCCCGTACGGACAAGTAAATGTTGTCTTTTCTTGATCTTCTGGAGCAATAGGAATCTAAAAGTAGCCTAACATCCCATTTAAGAAATAGTAGAACTGATGCCCAGCCAATCGCTCCAACATTTGATCAATAAAAAGCAATGAAAAGTGACCCTTCCTGGTTGCATCATTCAATCTTCTATAATCAATGAACATTCTCTATCCTGTGACTGTTCTAGTCGGAATGAGTTCATTCTTTTCATTCTTGATCACCATCATCCCCCCTTTCTTTGGAACCACTTGTGTAGGGCTTACCCAAGCACTGTCGGAGATAGGATATATAATCCCTGCATCCAATAATTTCACCACGTCTGCCTTGACAACCTCCTTCATATTCGGGTTCAATCTTCTTTGAGGCTGGATTACTGATTTGAAATTATCCTCCATTAAGATCTTATGTGTACAAAATGAGGGATTTATGCCCTTCAAATCGAAATTTTCCAAGCAAGGGCATATTTGTGTTTCTTCAGCATAGCCACCAACTTAACCTTTTGATCCGAAGATAGATCTGATGCTATAATCACAGGGAGCTTCATTTCTTCTGCTAAGAATGCATACTCCAAGTGTTTTGGTAGTGTTTTCAACTCCAAATCAGGTGGTTCTTCAATAGATGATCGCAATCGACTCTCCTTCAATCTATCAATTTCTTCAAACTGAGTCGGTTCCCGTTCAATACCACTATCTGCATTGTTCTCCAAAACATGACTGTGGAAATGCTCTTGTGACCCTGCTGTAACTTCTATCTCACAAGCTTCCTCAGTTAAATCTATAATTCCTACCGAAAAGGCTTCTTGCTTGTGCTCCAGATAGCATGTTTCAAACTAAGTAAGGACCCTCTCTAGATTTTCTTCTGTATCACCACTTGAGGAAGCTAGGGCTGATTTCTTGAACTCATCTAACACACTGCCCAATTTACAACCCATGATTTGCTCTACCCAAGATTGATCAGCAATGGTCTCTTCTTCTATAAAAGGAATGCCTACTAGTTGCTCAAACTCCATGAAATTTGCAACAGACTGAATCGTGAACAACTGCATTTTCTGTTCCACATCCTTTACCATTCTTGTAAGTGTATCAAAAATCTCAGTTGGATCAAACATCCTCTCTGAGGCCTGAGAACAAAGAAAAGAACACAGGTGAGAACGATGATAGAAAGAGAAAGTGTAAAGTAGAAAACGAAGTGAATAGCTAAAATAGCAAAAACAAGTATAAAAAATACGCCTATTCCCTGGCAACGGTGCCAAAAACTTGACACAACCCCTTGCATGTATCCCTCAAGTGCACAGGCTTGTCGAAGTAATAAATTTACCCTAGTGAGTGGGTAGTCGAATCCACAAGGAATAGGGATTTAAGACACGAGATTTTACTATTTAGCTAAGCGATGTACGGTGAGTGTGAAGAGAATCAATGAGTGAATATGAAAGCAAATATAAAGAGACAAAAAATAAAATAGAAAGATGGAAGGTAAGAAAGTGCAAGTAGGAGTAAAATAGAGAAAGACTAGCAATGGATGAAATTGGGTACCCGGACAAGCTACCCCTAAGACTTATACTTCTAGTGCAAGACTATACTATTATACTTTTCTATTGATGTTAATTGAGTCGAGGATATCCTTAAACACACGGTCCCAAACCTAAGGTCAACCGTGACTAACCCCAATACTATGCCCTGGCATTAGGTTTTCACTACGACCCTTGACTCTCGTTGCCCTGTCAACTAAACCCTAGGGGAGTCTGTCTTTCTAAGCCTCACACTACGTGGGATTGCTTTAAGTTCTAGGGATTCCTAGTGATAAATCTAGTTCCTATGTATAGTTCTAACCCTTTGGTCCAGGTGGAAGAACCCTAGTCTAAATTAAGCCCCAATACTAAGATTCACTTCAACCCTTCACTCTGTTGCTCACGCAACTAAGCCCCAGGGGAGTTCCTCTCCTACCACTTCACTCTATTTCGACCGCTAAGAAATCATAGAACATGGAGGTAGGAAGAATCACACCGGAGGGGAAAGGGGACGTTCTGCTACCTCACGACTCACCCTCTCAACCCTCTTCAATCTTAAGTAGTCTAACCCTATAGGAGTTGTCACACCTCCAAAGGATAACCTAGATTATTCTCAACCCTAGTGTCACGGCTAAGGGAAAACAATTACAATAAACAATTAAGATTGAAACTCGAATTTATTCATCAATAATGGAAAAGCATAATAACAATGTCATACAAACATAATAATCCTAGGGTTTACAAGTCCAAATAACCACAAGGTGTTTAGCTCCTCATAAAGCTATACAAATCCATCAAAATATAAAAGTAAACACAAATTAAAAGCATCAATGAAAACCCCCTTGCGTATGATGTGGCCGTGATCTTGTGCGGCCACCGGATGTCGATGACGATGCCGATGACACGCTCCGAACCTCCACAAAGTCCTCTCTGAAATCCTAGCCGTACTCTCCATAAGTTGGGGAGAAAGATTGGGAAAAAGATGATGCAAAAGTCTCCAAATCGGGCTTTTATAACATTGAGTCGCGGCTTTAAAATCGGACTTATCGGGATTTCACATGGCCGTGTGGAATTTCCACACGCCCGTGTGAACTCTCTGGTTTTCTTAATTTTGGCTGAAAGTGAACAGTAGCTTGCTACAGTGTTTCTACAGTGACTCACCGAAACGCTCCCGAATTCGTTGTTCTTCATCAAGGCCATTGAATTGGACACACAATCAATGGTAGATCGTGTCGATTGCTTCAAATCTCCTTTTTGGTGAAGTTCTCCTAAGCTACACGAGTTAGACTTATTGTGAATGTGACTGCCCTTATTCCCCTCCAAAGGAGGTTGGCACACACTCACAAGTCTAGGCTCGTGCCTTGTTCCTTGCTTGGTCCGAAAACTCCCCAACAATGGCAAACATGATCTAACTTTGTTCTTCTTCTTCAAATTAGCTCCATAAACCTACAATGCACAAAATCACACAAATGCACACAATTTAGTGATAAAATCTGATAAAAGATATGCTTATTATAAGATAATAGCGCTTCGAGGTACTATAACACAAGCACTTATCATGAACGATATAAACAAACTAGATCACCAGAATTCTAATTTTCCTAAAAGTTGCTAGCCCCCAGCAATGTCAGGAAAACCTTGATGCACTCTCTGCAAGCGTACAGATTGTAACAAGTAATAAAGTGATACCCCACGAGGGATTGGTTTTTTTAACCACAGGGACTAGACTTCTAATACTAATTACTCCTCTATTGTCTACTATATCAAGAATTAGTTGGTAGAATAATCTCTAAACAAGAATAAAAAAGATACGAGTGAAATTATCAGGCAAACTAGGATCGAGTTTTCAACAACAAGAGAGTAATACCCCCGGACGATTCCAATATGCTATAGTGTACTGACTTACTTCTAATGTCTACCAAGTACATCCTAAGATTCTTGCAGGTGCTCTAAAGTAATATTGCATCTACTGCTATCAAATACATCAAGATTTACAAGTGTAACTATGGGTTTCATACTCGCTAAGTTTTGCAACTACAGTGGGTAATCACAACTACAGTAATCAACACACGCCAAGTTTTACACAAGCATCTATGCAAATCAAGCACACCAAGTTATGTAAACACATGAATAAACATAAGAATGCATCATAACTCTGTAGATATTAAAAACTAGTTAAAGTACACTAAACAACATAGTTCAACATCCCGGGGCACTGTGGAACAGTTAGCCCCTCATGAATTTATACAACTGAGAAGAATGAAGGAATGCATAAAGGAGATAAATCATGACTTCCCCCTTTTACAAGATCTTCTTAGTTGTGCTTCAAAAGCTTCATGGATGAGCTAACTTCACTTCCCTTGTGCCTCCAACTCGACCTTGATTCCCTTAGATGTTGTAGTGAAGCTTGATCATCGTCCTCTTGAGAGCTCCCCCCTTTTGAGAAAAAAACTCCTAAACAAAAGATAGGAAGAAACCCTAAGTCTGAGAATTAAAAAGGAACTTTTAGGCTCAACACAGTCTCAGCACTGTCGTGCTTAAACCATGCTCTTATGTGGGACTTCTAAGTGAATCAGCTAAGTGTTTGCCAAAGAAAATCATGGGGCGAGCATGATCGTGCTCTACCCATGCTTCGGTTGAGCAGGACAGTACAAGGATCACGCTGAGCGTGCTTCCCCTGTGAGCAAAGGTTGCATTGATTTAGAGAAAATCATTGGGAGTGAGCATGACCATGCTTAGCGTAGAAGCCCCCCCCCCCCCCCTGCTTGGTCAGCCACTCAGGCATCTTCAGACAGTGATAATCACGGAGACAGAGCACGACTGTACTCTGGCCGTGCTTGGCTTGGACACTTAGAAAAATCTACATTCTTTGCTTGTTTTGTCCTCGATTTCATTCCCAATTGCATTAAACCCTAAATTCCTGCACCATGAACAATTATACCAATAATAACATCAAATATATCCAGAATGTGCTAAAAGACAAGAAAACGAATGAATTAAGAGTAAGAAAAATAAGATATGAATTGCTGGCACACCCATGCGAGTTCTTCGCAAGTGCACGGGTCGTCGCAGTAATAATACCCCGGTGAGTGGGTAGCTGAATCCACAAGGAGTAGTGATTCAAGACAAAAGAAGTTGCTACTTAGCTAGTGTGAAAATTATGGTGGTGAGAGAAAAAAATGTGTGTGCAATAGAAGAAAGTAAGTAGATGATAAGTGCTCGTGTATAAGCTATGCGAAGTATACTTTTCTTATATTGAGCATTGCTTTATTCAGATTTTATCCCTTATATGTGTGCATTTGTGTTTTTTTGTGCATGTAGGGTTCTTGAACCAGGCAAGGAACAAGGCACAAGTTATGTTCAAAGACATGTGAGTGTGTGCCAACCTCCAATTGGGCTCTAGTGAATATTTGAATTGGAGGGGCACAAAGGCAGTCACACTCACATGTTCCAACTTGTGTAACATCATCAAGAGCTTCATCAATGTGGTTTAATTGAAGATGCGACGTGATCTACCGCACGATTGTGTGCCCAATTTGGCAGCCTCGATGAAGAAAATGAATTCGGGAGCATTTCGGCGTGAGTACTATAGCAGTAACTGTAGCAAAAACACTGTAACAAGTTACTGTTCAAAGTTCGCTGAAAATCTGAAAAACAGAGAATCCACATGCCCGTGTGGAAAATCTACAGGGGCGTGTGGATGCCCGATTTCACCTTATAAATACCTCGTTTTGGGTCTTTTTCGGGGACCCACCTACTATCTCTTGCCTTTTTTTTGGGAGCTTGCTATTAGGGTTTGGAGAGGTTCTTGGAGGTATTTGGAAGTGATTTTACGGCGTTGGCATCAACATCCTTTAGAAGATAGCTATTGGGGGAGCTTTCATCGGCATCGATTAGGCAAGGTATGCCCTAGGCTTGACAATGGATTCTTTGAAGAAGCTAGGCGGCTCCACAAGACCATCGATACGGGCTACAAGGGGATTTTTCTTTATGGTTTTTATGCATATGTTCTCAAACTCTTTATTGATTTTGTATTGCTCCATGGAGAGCTAAACCCTTAATGGGTATTCGGACTTGTAAACCCTAGGATGACATTGTTTCTATGACTTTTATTATGCTTTCTTAATTAATGCTTTTATTTGAGTTCCAATCTTACATGTTAATTGTATTGATTTTCCCTTAGCCGTGACACTAGGGTTGAGAATCATCTAGGTTATCCTTTGAAGTTGTGATAACTTCTATAGGATTAGACCACCCGAGATTGGAGAGGGTCGAGAGGGTGACTCATGAGGTAGCGAAACGTCCCATTTCTCCTTCGGTGTGATTTTCCCTACCTCCATGTTCCAAGAGTTCTTTAAGGTCAAAGTAGAGTGAAGTGCTAGGAGATGAACTCCCCTGGGGCTCAGTTGCGCAAGCAACAGAGTGAAAGATTGTAGTGAATCCTAGTGCTGGGACTTAACTGAGACTAGGGTTCTTTTGCCTGGACCAAAGGGTTAGAACTATACATAGGAACAAGGTCTATCACTTGGAATCCCTAGAACGTCAAGCAGTTCCACGTAGTGTGAGGCTTAGGATGATGGACTCCCCTGGGGCTTAGTTGAGAGATCGACAGAGTGAAGGGTTGTAGTAAAGCCTAATGCCGAGGCATAGTATTGGAACTAGTCACGGTTGACCTTAGGTTTGGGATCGTGTGCTTAAGGATTTTCATGACTCATTAAAAACATCAATAAGGGAGTATAATACTAGTCTTGCACTAGAAGCAATAGTCATAGGGGAAGCATTGTCCGGGTGTCCCATTTCATATCGATTACCTCTCTTACCTTTATTGCCCTTCTTGTATTCTTTTACTTTCTTTTATATTTATACATATTGATTTCTCTCACCATCGATTTCCTTCATATCTAAATAGTGATAACGCTTGTTTCTAAATACTATTCCCTGTGGATACAACTACCCACTCACCAGGGTGCTTTATTACTTAGACAACCCGTGCACTTGCGGTACACACACGCAAAGGGTGTGTTAGTAGAGAAAAAGAAGAGTGCAAGTAAAGAGTAAGAAGGAAACAATCAATGCAAATATGGGATACCCGTACAATGTTCCCCCTAGGACCAATGCTTCTAGTGCAGGACTAGTAATATACCTTCTAATTGATGTCTAATGAGTCATGGAGATCCTAAATCACACGGTCCCAAACCTAAGGTCAACCGTAACTAGTTCCGACACTATACCCCGGCGGAGAGGATGCTCTTGACGCCTCACACTACACGGAACTGCTTGGGGTTCTAGGGATTCCAACTAATAAACCCTGTTCCCAAGTATATCTCTAACCCTTTGGTCCAGGTGAAAAAACCCTAGTCTCAGTTAAGCCCCAGCACTAGGATTCACTACAACCCTTTACTCTGTTGCTCACGCAACTAAGCCCAGGGGAGTTTATCTCCTAGTACTTCACTCTATTTTGACCGCAAAGAACTCTTGGAACATGGAGGTAGGAAAAATCATGCCGAAGGGGAAAGGGAACGTTTCGCTACCTCTAGACTCATCCTCTCGACCCTCTCCAATCTCGTGTAGTCTAATCCTATAGAAGTTGTCACACCTTCAAAGGATAACCTAGATGATTCTCAACCCTAGTGTCACGGCTAAGGGAAAATCAATGCAATTATAATTCAAGATTGGAACTCAATTAAAAGCATCAATTAAGAAAGCATAATAAAAGGCATAGAAACAATGTCATCCTAGAGTTTACAAGTCCGAATACCCACTACGGGTTTAGCCTTCCATGGAGCTATACAAATCATCAAAGTATTTGTATTAATAATCATAGCAAACATGAATAAAACCGCCTTGTGATGTGTGGCGATGGTCTTGTGAAGCCGCTTCGTCTTCTCCACCAAGTCCCTTGTCAAGCCTAGGGCATACCTCGCTGAATCGATGCCTGCAAAAACTCCCTGACTAACTATCTTCCAAAGGACGACGATGTCGATGTCGTAGACTTTCTCCAAAGCCCCACAAAATCCTCTCCAAACCATACGCGCAAGCTCTCCCAAAGTTGGGCGAAAGATAGGTCCAAAGTCCCAAAATAAATCTGAAGTCGTGGTATTTAAAGGGCTGAAATCGGGCATCTGCACGGTCATGTGGAATTTCCACACGCCCGTTTGGATTTTCTGGAAATCTGAATTTTCGACTGTTGTGAATAGTACATGCTACAATGAATCGCTACAGTGTTTTGTTACGTCATCTACTACAGTACTCGCGCCAAAGTTGCTCCCGACTTCATTTTCTTTATCAAGGCCGTTAAGTTAGGCACACAACCAAGCGGTACATCATGTCGTTTCTTCTTTTCTCCTCATTGATGAAGTTCTTCAATGTTACACAAGTTAGACTTTATGAGTGTGACTGCCTTTGTGTGCCTCCAAATTATAGAACAATTAGAGCACATTGGAAGTTGGCACACACCCACAAGTCTAGAACCCGTGCCTTGATCCTTACTTGGTCCAAGAGACTCCTCAACAAACGCGGACATGACCTAATTTTACTCCTTTTCCTCCCACTCCTCTCAACAACCCTATATGCACAAAAGAACACAAATACACACGAATTAATGATAAAACCTGAAAAAAGTAATGCTCAATGTAAGAAAAGAATACTTCGTATTACTTATACATGAGCACTTATCAATTGCACTCATCACTGACCTTGCAAATCACCGGGAGTGAGCATGACCGTGCTTAGCTTGGAAACACCCCCCTACTTAGTTAGCTACTCATGCATCTTCAAACAGTGATAATCACGGGGGCAGAGGACAACCGTGCTCTACCCGTGCTTTGCTTGGACACTTAGAAAAATCTACATTCTTCGCTTGTTTTGTCCTCGATTTCACTCCCAATTGCATTGAACCCTAAATTCTTGCACCATGAATAATTATACTCAGAATAGCATCAAATATATCCAGAATGTGCTAAAAGACAACCAAACGAATGAATTGAATGAAAGAAAAACAAGATATGAATTGCACTCATCAACGACCTTACAAACCAACTTACGGGCATAAGCCTTACCCGTAAGCCTTTCTATCTTTTTATTATGGTCCAACTTATGGAAATAAGCCTGCCCATAAGCTCTTCTATTCGAAATTTACGGTTGTAAGTAAGACCGTAATGGGGCAGTCAAGTGTCATGGTTGGCTTATTCTCCTTGTCACGATGTTAAGAGAGCTTCTTTTTCCATCCAATTGCTCCTAAGTTGCTTTACCGAGCTCCCTCATGCACTTTATGTTTTGTCCTTGCCGTGAGAATGATATATACCATTTTCCAAATAAAACATCAAATACATGCCAATTGAATTTGAAAAATAATAGAAATACATGTACACTCACATACTTATCAATGAGCACAACAACAACCTCCAGACTAAGGCTGAGGTGGAACCCAATGATGGCAACCAAGCAAGTTGGCCACAACTTCGATCAATGGTAAAAGAGCTATGCAGGTTTTGCTTTCTCTCACACCTAATAAGATAAGTAACCAACATGATTCAATAGTAAATGAATTAAGTACAAGCCCTTCATCATTACCTTATTTTGGAATTCAAATTATTGTGATTTATTAGGAATTATTTTTCACTTTTTAAATTTTTCTATTATTTTTATTTTAAGAAAAAACTAATTCATGGGCTAACCAACCAATTAACCTGTAATTTCTGGCCCATCTGGGCCCAAGTTATGATTTGGATAAACCAAACCCAACGAGTTGGACCTAGTAGGTCCAGTTAACCGGCCCATACTCACCTCTAACCAATGATGTTTGATTGAATAATAAGAGTGACTTTTTAAGAAATTTATTGCAAAAATTAGCTTGGAACGAAACCTTCCGTAGGAGTTGGCCAAACCTCAACTTATTATTTGTCAAATATATATTTTTTTAATAAAATTGATTGTTTAATAAAAAAAAGGTTTTTAACCCATTTTATTAAAGTGTCCACTAAATTTAGGTCACATTTTGGGTTTTCATATAACCCGTATTGCCAATTTTCATGAACTCCTAAAACTCACATTTCATAAAATATTTCCCATCCCTTTTTGTTTTCTAAATCCACCCATATTTAACATATTTAAGAAATTAGGATTTATTTAATGTGAAATTTAAATTTATTTATTATATTTCAAATCAATAAAAATGTCATTATTATTGAACTATGTCATAATCCTAGATTTTATTAATGTAAAAATCTATTTCAATCACTGCATGTGTATTATAATAGATAATCACCAATCTACCAAATCATATTGGGTTATATACCTTACAAATTTATATAGTTAAATATTAGTGGTTGAAAGTATTTGCTTCTTAAAATTCATTCCACGTACATGTTGGTATCTCCAATAACAATAGTATTATTAATGATAATAATAAATAGGGAAAATTACTATTCACCCCTCGCGAATTGCAAAATTTCCCAGACAGCCCCTGCAAGTTTGTAATACCCCAGAAAGCCCTTCCGTTAGTGTTTGAATTCTTTTTTACCCCCTGTCGTTCATTTGTACAAGGTTTATGCTGTGAAATTCCATGTGTACCTTGTAAATGGTGGGAAAAAAACCGCCCAGTCACATCATGTTAAACATTTTTTATTTGGCTTTTGTCAATCTTTTTCATTCCTTCTTGCATTGAATTTTCTGAAACAAAGTTTGGAAGTGTCATCGTTTGCATTCTTTTGAACTCCGTCGGTTGTCCGATAAGGGGAGATAAGGTGAGAATGTCTTCCTTTCCATCAGTTTGATCATCCTTTAAGAGAGAGTACCAATTTATATTTATTTACATGCAGGTTTTTAATGGAGAGTTTTTGTGCAATTGCAAGATACAACGGGGAGGGACGAGTGCTAGTGTTCACGGCACAGACTTGTTGGGATTCAATCTTAGCGGAGATATGTGACCGATCGGGTCTTGATGCTTCCCATGTTAGGGTGAAGTTTATCACACCCGATGGACATAAAACGATTTGTCCAATAGAAAATGAGGTTGACTTCCAGCGCATGTGTCATGTATACTCACTCTTCAAATGCGCTGCAGTCGATCTCGTTGTTGAGACAGATGATGTTCCATTGTCGCATCATAGTCAAAACGAATTCTTGTCATTGTAAAGTTCTTATCCTTTATCTTTACTCTTAAAGTCATATGTGTTCGCCTAATTATTATAGTTATCGTTTAATTATTATATTTTTACGCTAAGTATTCAAGTTTCCGTTTAAAAAAATAAGTTCCCGTTGTAAACCAATAAGTTATGCTTGTTAACCGGTCTCATCCCCGTTCCCGTTTAAACATATATTTTACCGTTTAAAAATTTGTATCTGTGTTTAACTTATTATGTTTTAGTTTAAATATACTTGTTTGAAGTGAACTTATTTTGTTTCCGATTAAGTTACTGATGTTTTCCGTTTGACTGAAGTGTTGGCAGGAATTCTGATTCTGCCAGCGCACCTGTTCCATCTCATGGCGACCCGGACGCTGCAGCATGCCTTCCGTCCTCCTCGGATCATTCCGAAGTGTTGTCGTTGGATATCGGACAACGTTTCGTAGACGTTGAACATTTCAGAGACGTGCTTCGGAATTTTGCAATCAAGAGGAATTTTGACTTCAAATTCATAAAGAATGAGAAACACAGGGTGACTGTAGAATGCGCTGCCGTTGGTTGTCGCTGGCGCCTTCATGCATAAAAGGAACACAATAAAAATACATTCAGAATAAAGACAATGCACCCGTCACACACTTGCGGTGGTGGAATTGGCTCGGTGTCACATCCTAAAGCGTCGAAAAAATGGGTAAGCGCTCGAGTGATTGATAAGCTTAAAGGCCAGCCATTGTACAGGCCAATCGACATTCAGAAGGACATGTTACGGGAACACGGTATCCACATTCCATACAAGCAAGCCTGGTTGGGTAAAGAGCGTGCCCAGGTGATCCTCGACGGCAGCAACGTCTCCAGCTATGATCTGCTGCTCTGGTACGTCGATAAGGTGGCTGAGACAAATCCCGGCAGCATTGCGATTGTAGAAAGAGACGGTGACCGTTTTAAACGTGCATTATTCTCATTCCGTGCGTGTATCATGGGATTCAAGCGGGGTTGCAGGCCGCTGCTGTTTATCGACGGTACCCATCTTCTTGGAAAATATCGTGGCACGTTGCTGGGTGCCACAGGCAAAGATGGAAACAATGGGTTTTTCCACTTGGCCTTCGGTATCGTCGACAACGAGATAGATGCGAATTGGACGTGGTTCATTTCCAAGTTAGGTGATGCGTTATACGATGAAGGCGATTATGAAGAGATTATTACGTTTGTGTCTGACAGGTCTAAGGGGCTTGTGAGCGCCATTGCTAGGGTCTTCCCCTCTTCCCCACATGCCTATTGCCTTCGACACTTGGAGGCCAATTTTATGAAAGCCAATGGCGGACTTGGTAGGGCATTGAAGGACAAGTGCTAGTCCATATGCTTTCGTATTGCGTGGGCATCAACGAGTAAAGAATTTGATGATACGGTGAATGAATTGCGGGCCATATCACCAGAAGCACATCGCTGGCTGCTTCAAAAGTCAGATTTGTCACATTGGTGTAAGTTTTTGTTCAAAGGACAACGTTAGGGCAATATGTATTCAAATGTCGCAGAGTCCTTCAATGCGTGGATAAAAGAAGCTCGCCATTTACCCGTTACGAGAATGGTCGACTCCATACGGTATTTGAATGTTTGATTCCTTCGATCTGTTTAAACATCTTCGTCCGTCTTTAACTTAGTTTACTTTACATGTGTCTACAATCATCTGTGTTTAACTACGTTTGTTACTATTTAAATATAATTGTTTTCGTTTAACTATCCACGTTTATGTTTACCTATTCTTTGCTTACCTTAACAATCAATTATAATTTGTTATGATACAGGTTCAAATTAATGCGGATGTTATGCACCCGTCGTGAGCAAGCGAACAAATGGGACACGTACTTGTGCCCCGATATACATAAGAAGGTAGACGAACTGGTTGCGAAAAGCCGAAATCTTTATGTTGGTCGTTGTGTCGATGATCGTTATGAAGTCATTGACCATTGCAGCAACTCCGTCGATCTATCGGGTAGAACATGCTCATGTCGCAGGTGGCAAATTTATGGTATCCCATGCACACACGCTTGCGCTGCAATAATGCAGACAGACACCAACGTTCATCAATTTATTAGCCGGTACTTCACCGTGGAGACATACAAACTTGCGTATAGGGACGCTATTTTCCCTATACCAGACGATGACAAGCCTACGGACGACAATCGAGAACTCCATCTGAGTCCGCCTGCGACGAGAAGGCAACTTGGGCGACCCAGACGGAAGCGGATCGAGTCACAAGCGTCCGAGGTCCGCGAGTTACGGTGCAGCCGCTGCCACGCCTCCGGCCATAATCGTAGATCTTGTAATGAACCTGTCGCCGACTAGCCATTGTAAATAAGCACCTTTTTTAACCAGAAGTAGCATATTTACGTCTACATGTTTGATATTTATGGACTAACGTTTTGTGTAAACATAAATATATTATATTATTGAGTAAATCTGTTTGTTAAATAGAGACGATAATAGTTAAGTGGTTTAAGTTATATATAACTGGAGAACGTTTTGCTTAAAGTATAACATAGAAATGTAATAAATATAACACGAAAGCGTAGTTTTCCGGTCAAAATTTATCGACCCTTGGAATTCTCATTCAGAGACATTTAATGTATCTCCTGAATTCAAGAAGCCAAGTTCAACGACGATGATGATGAAGTTGCGCAATATATAAACAGTGCCAGTGGACGTGTAATGGAGGCGCGCTTCTTATAAGGGTATGGTACCCTCTTCATGGACTTTTGCATTATGCATACGAACGCGTCCATCAACTCCTCGGGCATTTCCTTCCCTTCTAGCAGAGTGAATAGTTGTCCTCGTGTGGCGCTGACAAAGGCATTACTCCAGACGACGGTGCTGCGGTTAAACGGTAACAGCTCTAGTTAAACAAAGACAGAAATATTTATATGTTGAAAGCTTAAGTTAAACGTCAAAATATAGCGCTAAAGGATAATGTCAATTTCTAAGGCGTAATGTTAATATTTAACCTCACATGTACGAACTACATACATACTCGTCAATATAGCAGTTGGCGAAGATCATTATTAACTCTTGCTCGAATATGTCGAGACGCGAGTACCCGGGGTATTTTTTTGCACTAGAATGAAGTCGTGCCGTACCTGGTCGTATGGTTCATTGTTGCTATTGTCTGTCTGCGATACGGCGACTACGACATCGTTCCCCGAATCTCTGTCTGTCTGTGATGCTGGCATTGTCTCGTCGGCAGCCTGCGGGTAGATTCGCTTCGTTCTTTTTGTTTTTTTTTTTGTACGTCTCCTCGAGTGTGACCGTCTTCGAATGGAGACCCCAATAACCTCATCGGAGTCAATTTCCAAGCTCATCTCACTGAAGGCCCCCGCATTCGCCGGGACTACCTCCGGTGCATCCAAACCGGGAAGTTCATTTGTTTGTATGGATGGCGCAGTCAATTGTGCCCGTCCTTCCATTGCGTCAACCCGAGCAACAAGCTGAGGGAACTCGGTTGTCAATAACTGGCACGCCTGCAGCAGACGTGCGGTGACATCGTCACTTTGTGCCGTCGGGGTGGCTGCCGAGGTCTGTGGGGCCGTAGTACGTGAATGGGGGCTTACGCCCTCGGAAGAGATTGGAGTTTCATCTTGCATTGTCTAGCGGGCGGCCCCAACAATTATATCTTCATTCGCATTTGCATTCGCGGTAACCAGCTCACGAAACTAACATACATCAGATAAAGTTGTAGAGACCATGTCGTGTTAAACGAAGAAGTAAAAAAGTTAAACGTTAAATGACATAGTTAAATATTACTCCATATAGTAAAATAGAGACTTCGGTATATGTACCTCCTTTCCTTCCAGAGATGGCAAAATGGTTTGTATAGACCCTTGCTTGTCGTAACACAGCATCGTTGGTGTCTTGCTAATATTCACTTTGTTTCCGCAGCCGGTTAGCTCGTAAAACCATATGTTCAATGCGAGCGAGCAACCCTTCACGAACCCCGTCTGGATCTTCTCCCCGGCGCATCTTGCTCGAACTCTTACGGCAGCTAGTGGGAAATCATCCATAAGCCACTTGTGCGTCGCTTGCGCCCAAGCGTATCGGCCCATGCCAGGTAGATCATCAACGTAATCAACGACCCAATTTGGCACCGAGCATGACGTATTTGGGAAGAGGACTGTACCCATGAGGTACACTATCAGGAGTTTCACGAAATTTTCTTCTTCACCACTCTGCCGAACAAGTTGCTCAAGAGTGCTCTTGATAGAGTCGCTGTGTCTCTCGTAGGTTTTCGACAAATACCTCTCTTGGAAAGATGAGCGTGATTTCTTCTTCTGGAAGATGACTTCTTCTCCATCGCAACGCAGACCAAGAACGACGGTGACATCTTCAGGCCTGAAACTTAGCATGCTTGCCCCGATCCTGAATTTATTAGTGCGGTCATCGTACCTTTGCAACAAAAAATCAAGAAGGGCCCTATCGTGGAATACCGCTCCCACCTCAGTAAATGCTTCGAACGGTGTCAATCGTATAAGTTCCCAGTGCTGTCCATTCATGTAAACCTTCAAGCCAACCATTGTGTCTGCCACCGCTGTCATGGAGCATCGGCCATTGACTAGGGTTGCCGCCATAAGCCCTCCATCGAGACAGTAACCGAATGGTTAACTCCGCTCGTACAGTGCCGAGAAGAGAATATATCTCAAAATCCCTGTTCTCCTCCCAACACGGAGAAATTATTGCAGTGGCCGTTACGATCATACCACGTCGCAGTCACACTATATCCCATGCAGAGTTCAAACAAAAACTTTTCTATTTCTCAATCAGTGTTTATAGCACAGAAGCCTACTTACGTAAGCGAAGATATTGATATTTAAACATAGACCTTTTTATTTAAACACAGACATTAATAGTCAAACATATATTTACAAAGTTAAAACTGAAGAAGAAAATTTACATTGTATTTAACAAACTAATTTATACTTGTGCTTCGGATGCGGTACTCTTCTCGGCTTTGTCGCTGACACCAGCTGGACTCCCATCGATGAGTATGCGTACGACAAACTTCGCTCGTAGGTAAGGGACATCCGCTTGTGGTAGGCGTAGCTTTTCACCATTTAGAATTTGCTCAATGAACCGCATCACGTACACTGCGCAGTCGACACTTCCTTTTTTTGTCGTGGAGCACTCCTATCGTGAATCATGGGGTACGAGGACATCGCGGACACGCCCAATTCCATCTCGACGCAATTTTCAAATAGTTTCCGCTGTAACAAAATAAGCTTTAAAGTTAGTATGGACAAATACGAACTCCGATGTGTGTGCTATACGTGACCTGTAGCTCACTATATCGATCGCGTCTCTGTCGTATTCCTCACTCTCACAAGAGGAGTAATGCCTGTACTCTCATTTGACGTTGTCCAGAACGACGACGTGGAAATGGCTATTTAAAATTATTGGCATGATTACGATGTCGACATCATGGACGTTCCGCGCAGCATCGTCGATCATGCTGAGAGAGTGTTCCGCCGTGTCCTCTTGTTTGGATAGGCACAGGGCCAATGGCCGGGTGATGGCAGCGCGTTTCTTATAAGGAGACCGCCATCTCTTCAGCGCCTTCTGGATGATGCAGACGAGAACGTCGACGACGTCGTCTGTCACCATTTCCTTCCCGTCCAACAACGTGAACACGTTGGCTCGTGTAGTGTAAACATAGCCATTCCTCCATACGATAGTCCTGATATTTAAACGAAAAATAAAACAAATTACATACTAAGTAACATACTTAAACACATATATAACCTAGTTAAATAATACATCGGATAGGTAAATATAAACTTAAAATACTTAATTGATAACATAGATAGTTAAACATAACTTACGAGTCCATATAACAGTTCAAGAATATTGATATGATTTCCTGCTCGAATTGCGAAAGATGCGGTAACCCGGCATATTTCTTCTTCTTCGGAAGAAAGTTCTTCGGCACGTCATCGAATTGTTGATTTGCAAGGAGTGTCCTCTCAGCTTGAGTGAGCGTTCTTTGCTCGTTGACAACTCCTTGCCCTTCTGTGGCAGCCTGTTTATTTCCGGTAGCTGCTGCAACGTCTTTATTAGACTCCGGTACTGCCACAGAGTCTTTATTCGGTGCCGGTGCAGGAGCCGGTGCAGGTGCCGGTGCCGGTAACACGACAACATCTTTGTTCGATTCCAGGGATACTATCACCTGGATTGTGTCCTCCTTCGTTGCCGGTGCCGCTACCGGTAACAAGCCAAGGTCTTTCTCCGTTTCTACTGAAATCACCGCCTGGATGGTGTTCTCCTTCGTTGCCAGTGCCAGTGCCTCCAACGAAAGGACTTCACTGGCAAGAGATTCTATTATCCTATCGACATCGCCAGCGGCATCGACAGGCAGGGCCACAGCCAGTGCAGCCGGCGCATACAGTTCGCTCGGAGTTAAAGTTGGCTGAGCCTCAGCCATTGTTGGTTCAACATCAATTGGTGCTTCCGTTGCGACGACGTCTGCCGGCGAAGGCAGCGATATTGTCGGTTCCTTCCACGCAAGCCTCTTCCGACGTCGGCCTCGCGGGACTGTTTTCGCAATGACGTCGTCATCGGAGATGGTAGCACAGTCACCCGGTGGATGGAGGGGGGCTCTGGGGTCAACATCGGCTTGTAAACGTGCTTCCAGAGCAGCCACGCGAGCAACAAGCCTGGGGAACTCTACAGTCAATATGTCGCAAGCCTGCAATAGACGTGCAGTCAGGCCATCAGATGTTGCTATCGGGGGGGTGGAGGGGGGCTTGCCCGTCACCGATCAGTCCGTGCGCGGGGTGGGCTCCAAGAAGGTGGTCGGCGTCGGACGCGCTTCGAGGATGTTGGCCGATCATCTCTCCTTGACGCCAATGGAACGGGAGCGGGAATATCACCTCCATGTGTAGTTGTATCACCGACACGCCTCGCCCCAAGAAATATTTCTTCGTCCTGGTTCGCGGCGACCAATTCCGGAAACTGACAATTGTAAACAACAATACTGTTAAACACTAAATACTATGTTTGTAACAAAAACAATTCAGTTAAACAATAACCAATATAGTTAAAGGTTAAATTATATGTTTAAACATTAATATAGTTTGTTAAACGACAAAAACAATACTTAAATCGATTTATTATCTCTTTTCCTTCAAAAGATGAAAATAAGTTTCCCGTGGACACTTGCTTCCGGTAGCTGTTCTCACCGTAGCACAAGATCCTCGGGGTCTTGCCAAAACGAATCTTCTTGCCGGTTCTGGTGAGCTCATACAACCAAGTCGTTAGCGCAACCGAGCAACCTTTGACATACCCCGTGTTGGTCTTGTTCCCGGCGCACCTCGCTTGCACTCGAGCGGCCGCTTGTGGAACGTCCTCCATCATCCACTTGTGGGTCGCTTGCGCCCATGCATATCGTCCCATGCCCGCTAGGTCGTCGACGTAGTCAACGATCCAAATTGGAACAGAGCAGGAGGTGTTCGGGAAGAGGATAGTACCCATGAGGTACACCATGAGGAGTTTTACAAAATTCTCCTCTTCCCCCCTCTGCCGAACTAGCTGCTCAAGTGTTTTCTTGATGGAGTCTTTATTTCTCTCGTACGCTTTTGATAGAAACCTCGATTCGAATGCCGAGAGTGGTTTCTTCTTGTGGAACACGACAGCGTCTCCAACAAACCGTAGCCCCAGGATGAGAGCCACATCTTGAGCCCTGAAACTGACCAGGCTTGCCCCGATCCTGAATTTGTTACTGCGGTCATCAAACCTCTGCAGCAGAGAATCAAGAAAGGTTCTCTCTTGGAGGACGGCTTCAATCTCGGTCAAAGCCGCGAACGGTGTCCTTCTAATGATCTCCCAGTGACGTCCACTCATGTGAGCTTTCAATTCACTCAGAGTCTCGACAACAGGTGTCAAGTAGCATCGACCGTTAACTAGGTTGACTGCCATGACCAAAACCCTACAAGAAGAACAATACATCTGTTTAGAGTCGTATAGTTAAATAGAAAGCAAAATAGTTTAACAGTAAACTCAATACTTAAACGGAGACATAAATTGTTAAACGGAGACAACATTATAAAACACGAAATCAGATTTATCACACAGAAAAGTCAATCATCAGATTCATCAACGGCCTCCTTACCTTGGTGTGAAAACTGATGAAATTCCGAAGCCTTGAGCGGGAGTTCTCCTTCCAGACAAGGGTGAAGAGGCGATGATCGCAAATAACCCAGCCAATGACAACTTCGGAAACGGAAAAGGTGAAGAGGAGATGATCGCAAATAACCCAGCCAACAACGACAACTTCGGAAACGGAAAAGATGAAGAGGCGATGATCGCAGTTAACCGGCGGCGTAAATGGTGTTCTTTCGATAATAAACAAAGAAAAATAACCCGCTTTCTCTATAAGCGGTAACATCATTCCACGTAAGGGCATTACCGTCAAACCAAGTCGCGATTTCACAACTTCCCACGTAAGGGCAATTTCGTCAAATAAATTCAAATTTAACTCCGTCAATCTCCGTTACAGCCCTGGGGGGTTTGAAATTCATTCTATAGAAAAGGAGGGGTTTTTTAGGGATATCAAAATTCGTGGGGTTTTTTTGTGAATATTGTAAACTTTGGGGGTTTCTTTGCTAATTACCACTAATAAATATATAAACCAGGTAAATTAACTTATTGATTATAAAACAATTCGAGTGTTAAAATGCAAAAAAATCATGATTTTTTATTTGAAAATACCACTTCAGTCCCGTCAGCGCTGACTCAGCACCTAATCGGTAGGTCACAACAAAGTGATGTGATCGTCCTAAGGCCATTTTGACAATTAAAATAACTATATGGTCATTTGGTTAAATAAAAAAAAAATATATGGCTACTTTATTAAAAAGCCCATATTTATTTTAAAATTTTACTATTTAAGAATCTTTGCACATAATTGATTGGCATTTTCAAGTTTTCATTTTAAAATGTTTTATATTAAAAATGAAAATTTTAACAATACGGAATCACATGTGCAGTTTCCTTTCAATACGTTTTCCATCATTCTTTGACAATAACTTCCCTAACCAAGGTTTTCTGAGAAAGTTCAATCTAAATGCACCACCAGGAATGTCATTCCTTGAGAAAAGTATAATTATAGTTGCATCCAAATTACTTCAAAATCCACCGTTGTGGAATACTTAAATAATGAAGAAAAATGAGAAATGTTTCACTGCCTGAATTTTTAAATGTGAGCATCTTTTCAGATAAGTAAATCTTTCAAAATTCACTAAACACAGGCAACAAAGTAAAACTTATCATCTACGAAACATTGAGATTTCAATTGGAGCTTTTGATAAGGAAAATTTCTGATTTTGTTTTTAAAATAACAGTGCTTATTATGAGAATGGATTGAGAAATTGAAAGGACTAACTACATGAAATAAACTCTCATGAAGATGAATTATGAGAAAAATATTCTATTCTTTTATACTATTATTCCACCTAATTACACAGTCAAGAAGTGCTTTCCCTAAATGGTCTAAGAATCCCATATCTCCCTTCAAACTCATTCCAGAAGATCCACACGGAAAAATAATCTTAATAATAATAATATGAAAAAAAAAATTCCTACATACATGCACCTAAATCAAGTACCATGCTGCCGTACAAGTGAAAAATATTTGAGATCAAAATTCTGTAGAACAAAAAAAGGGCCATGTGAGTTTTAAATGGAAATACATGAAAGGAATTTAACAATATCTAACCAGTACATTTCCCTGCCAATAGATCATATATTTTAGATGATTCGAGTCAGAAAAAAAAATCAGAAAGAAAACTGCTCTTCATTTTACATTTTCCCTCCATTTGGCCTCTTCATGTTCTTGAAAGATGATGTTCACAGTTCTACACATTACATGAAGAATAGGACAAGCTACAAAGCCATGGAATACAAAATGCTGATCCAAGAATGCAGCCAATAATACAGCATCTTAATGATATGATTTGCATAGTCTAAAATGAACAGAGACGCAAGTTAACACCACTACACAAAACAGCAGGCAAAGAGGTAAGACAAAAGCACATCAAGATAATCGAAACTAGAGATAAGCATTTGTTGCTGCTTTGCTAGGATTTCTAGTTATCTCTGCTTAGGATTCACTTGCAAAGTTCCTACATTGCACAGAACAAAAGAGCAGCGCCACGATTCACTGTTTAACATTGAAACGTCAGACCCAGAGGGCAGACACAACATACATAGAGTTAGAACCCAACTACCGATAGGTAGGTGCTGCACCCACAAACGAATAAAGGGATGAGACAGGTGCACTTTGCAAATCAGCCCTGCTGGAGACTGGCCTCAGAAGGCCATCAGTTGCGTATGCTGCATGATGAGGATCCACATAGGACATAGAACTGTAACTCTGCTGAGGTGTCACTTCAACGGGTGCATATCTCTGAAGGCTTTCAGAAACATAAGTGGTACGCTGAGGATTCTCATAGGCAGGAAAACTATAACTCAGTTGAGGCACTCCAACATAGGTTACAGATTGCTCCGCATGGTTGAGCCCATCAAATCGATCTGCTTGGGGAAGTGGATCCCCAAGAGGTCGGTGGTCTCTAGCAAGAGGAAGTGGATCCACAGGAGACCGGTAGTCTCTTCCAGGAGGGTGCAGGTCTACAAGAGTTTGGTAGTCTCGCCCTGGAGGGAGTGGATCCACAAGAGATCGGTTGTCTCTTGATGGAGGGAGGGCATCCACAAGGGGTCTGTGCTCCCTGACTGGACGAAGAGCGTCTCTTGTGGTAATCACCTCTGGCACCATCCTATAAACAACACTGGAAAGATAGACTATTTCAAATATCATAACAGAAAGTCTAACATCAGTTATAAGTCCAGAAACAACGAGGTACAGTAACTAATAAGACACTGTCCAAGGTGTCATCATCCTTGATTTAAGATTTTGGCTTCAGGTTCATCAGACAAATGTTCCAAAAATACGAAATTTCATGGATATTTTAAAGACTGAAAAAGAAAATTTGGTTTTAGGTTAACCGCAAATGAGCAGGATGAGCTACTCGACATAAGAGAGCTAAATCCATCTAAAAAGTTGAAAGTGGTTAGTACAGAAAATACGAGCAGAGACAAAAATGCGCAGGGGAAAAAACAGCCTAAAGAGAGGGCAAAATGGCTAGTGAGAAACAATTGAGTTTGCAGATGTTAAATCCTTCAATAGAACTCCAAAGAAGAACATTGGGCAACTAGCTATTAGCCCCAACTATTTAGGATCAGCTATATGAATCTTTCCTTTAACATGTTTTATCAATAGCCAAGAGGCTAGATAGACTAAAATCTGACAAATTATTTTGTAATGTTTCTGTTAAATATTTTCTGGGTCTGCATCTTCCTTTTCTATGACCATCAAACCAAAGAGATTCGACCTTTTTTATGGAGGTATCTATCCATTATGTAAAGGCATGCCCATAGCATCTTAATCAATTCTTCATAGTAAGTAATAATGTCACTACCAATCTATTTCGAACAAATTCATTCTTTAATCAGTCCCTCCTAGTAAAGCCTGGCGTCTATCCAAGCATTCACAGCTCAGCCAGCTGATCCATAAAGTATGTTGTTTCTTAGCTGTCCAACATTCTAACCCGTACATCATAGCTAGCATAACAACTACTCTATGAAGTTGATCTTTATTATGGAGGTATCTACCAATCATATAAGGACATGTCCATACCATCTTAATCAATTCTTCATTATAAGTAATAGTGTAACTACCAATCTATTTCGAACAAATTCATTCTTTAATCAGTCCCTCCTAGTAAAGCCTGGCGTCCATCCAAGCATTCACAGCTCAGCCGGCCATCCATTAAATATGTTGTTTCTTAACTGTCCAACATTCTAACTTGTACATCATAGCTAGCATAACAACTGCTCCATGAAGTTGATCTTTCAAGCTAAGAGGTCTTCTACAATCACATAAACTCGAGAACCTCCTTTCCATTTTACTCATCTTGCCATAGTCATGTTTATGACATCTTCTATAAGCTCCCGTCATCTTAGACTACAAAACATAGGTACCGAAAACTTCTACTTGTACTAATCTCAGTATCATCGATTCTAAACCCCACCCCCCTTTCTCTCTCTCTCTACTTGTCTTAATACCGAAATTATATTTCAAATATTCCATCTTTTACCTTCCTTAACTTGAAATCCTTAGCTTCTAAAGTACTTTCGACATCTCTAACTTGAAATTAATGCCTTCTCTACTTTCATCAACTAAGACTACATCTTCAGCAATAAACATACACCAAGAGATCTGACCTTAAATATATCTAATTTGTCCATCCATAGCTAAAGCGAACAATAAGAACGAGATATTAAACCTTAATGTAAATCTATTGTAATTGGAAACTCTAGCGTCTTCCCTTACCATTCTAATATTAGTCACAGAGATATCATACATATCATTTATTAGATCTATGTGCCTAGTAATAACATATTTCTTTTCTAAAACCCACTCGAAGGCCTCCTTATGCACCCTATCATATGTTTTCCAAATTAAAAAAAAAAAAAAAAAAAAAATCACATGCAAATCTATATTTCTATCCCTATACTCGTCCATCAACTATCTCATTATATAAATTGTTTTTATAGTTGACATTCCAGGTATAAAACCAAATTGATTCAAAAAACACTTGTCGCACGACTCAACCTTCCCAAAATTTCATAACGACTCGTAAGCTTAATTCCACGATAGTTATTGCAAACTAAAAATCACCTTTATTCTATATATTGGTACTAAAATACTCCTCTTCCATTAATACTAAAAATACTCCTCTTCCATTTGTGTCATTTTCCCAGAACAAATTATCATGCTAAATAGTGTAGTCAAACATGACATCCTCTCATCTCCTGAAAACTTCCAAAGTTCTATTGGGATATCATCTAGACCAACACATTTCCCTACTTTCATCTTTCTAACAGCATACTTAATTTCATCAAATCCAACATTCCCACATTTAATTCTATCACTAACCTTAATATTGTTGACCTCCAATGCTATATTACTCTCATGATTCTCATTAAACAACCTACAAAATATCCTCTCCGTAGAATAATAAAAACCAAATACATACCGCTCAGAAGAAACTGGCGGGTGCTCTTGATAGTACGAAAGCAAGGTTTGCCCCTGATATGGATCACTTAGAACTGTCCGATGGTATGCATCTATTGTGGATGAAATAGTCATTGGCACACGATGATCAGCTGCAGAAGGGGGACAAGTATATTGTGTTGCTGGTAGATATTGTTCATTTCGAGGATGACTAGGGAGAGGTGCATATCGGGATCCAATTGGAGGAGGATCATGAGCATGACGTTCAGATCTATAAGGATCCTCAAAAGGCAAGTGAGCTGATGCTGAAGGGTAGGAATCTTCAATAATTTGAGGGGAGGGCACTGATCGAGGCACCATAGCAATAGGACGGAACAATGACAACAACTTGTGAACCTGCAAATCCAACTCAAGAAATAAGCAACCAAAAATCTAAATAAAATCATGGAACTTTAAGGTTAATTATACAATTATTTAAAGAAAAAAATAATGCTACTAACTTTGAGACAAAACAGGGTCACACCGCAAACTTGCCTGTTTATTGCTAAGCTCTGGTTTAAATTTGTTCTTTGAGTAATAGTTGTCTAGAATAGCTTGCTTGAATTCAGTTTCAGGCAAGGGCAAACAGTCCTTATCAATCTTGAACTTCACCTGAAAGATAAGAGCACCACAAAATTTTAAGTAACAGGGAAACAAACATGTTACATGTTAATGGAAACCTTATCTTACTCAGCCAACTGATGTCCAATTACTTCAATCTCAACTTATCAAATATCAAGTAAATTGATAACGATCTAATCCCTTCCCAAACATAAACATATCCAAACTATTTATTGATCACCACCCTTTAACTGCGTCCAAATGTTTTGCTAACCCAAAAGGCATTAAAGAACGTCTTTATTTAAACTGCAAATAAAGTATTAATGCATTTGTATAGGATAAAAACAAACTTGGAAGGAGGCAGACACTATTAATATTAACATTTTATCAGCCTTTATCAACCAAAACAGATGCAAAGCTGATGTATCAATAGACTATAGTTAATAAGTAGCACCCAGACAACTTCCACATTTCTTCACTTTCCATTATACTTAATTTTAACTTTCACCCTTTTCTACTTTTCATTGCCATTCTTCACAAAGAACAAGATGGTGTGAGAACAATAGTGTTCTTCCTTGATTCAGAAATCGATCCTTCCTTGAAAAACAGAAAAAAGAAAATTAAACCTATCACTCTACAATAATCAAAGTGGCTTCTTAGTTCTCTTTTCTTTCTCAAGATTCTGATGAGGTCTACTTGTTAAATCTATAGGTTCTGCCTTGAAGAGTCCTCGGGCAAATAATGAAAATTGAAACATTTGAATCCATCAAGTTATCTAGTTTTTAAAGTCACATACGACAAATTGTAGCAAATACTGCCAGGATGTTGAACTTCCCAGGATTAACCATTTATGCCGCTCACAATATGCAGTTTTCAATTATGAGCAAGAAGAAAATTGAATTTGAAAGCTGTTAAGAAACAGCAGTATTCTCATTAAATTGTAATTCTCCTGCCATTGAAATTCTATGGTGGAACCTTTGCAATTGCATGGTTCCATTTGGAGCAGAGCTACCTAACCTCTAAAACAAATGGATCTCCACTCACTGTACTAGACTGTTCACATAATTGTCCCTTCAGAAAAGAAAAAATAAAATTCAATGACCCATGCAAATACCAATACAAAGTAATCCCATTTTCAACTTAAGTAACACAGCCAATATGTATATATGAATGTGGGTGTATATATATATATATTTATATACATGCGTGCATGCACTCTTCCAATGCAATGGGAGGGTCAAGGCTATGCCAGGAAAGAAAAGCAACACAAGAAATCAGCAAGAAAGAAAGATATACCAATCGTCTGTTAAATGATATGGAATAAAGTCACGAGTTAATCATACACCTCAAGCATCAAGTTCCAATCTACTAGAATTAAAAATGGAAAATCAAAGAGAATGGATAACAGATGTTACCAAAGGTCACCAAAGAGTATCAGTACACATGCTACTATCCAATAAACAAAAAATTATGATGATAATGGCAGAATGCATAACATAATCATCATGTGTGATGCAGGAAAATATGTATGCACCCACTATTTCCAAAAAATGGAAGGAAAACTAAGTTACTTTCATAATAGATGAGCACTCGATGAACCAATAATAATAAAAGAAGTTATAATCCCATAGAATGATTTAAAAGGAAGCATTAAGACCTTGATCTGGTAAATAAACCATCATATATTCCAATTAAGCAATCTATGGTCCAAGTAAACATGGAAATAAAGAGAAAACACAGACAGACTTAAGAAAACAGTATTGGTCCACCTGCTCCCTAAGTAACTAAAAATCCTACAATAATGCTCTTAAAGGAGGATGTTCTTAGATAATCAAGCAATTAACAGATTCACCATGAATCACAGTCTTCCAAAGATTGTACCCAAATAATATGCTCGACAAGGAAAAAAATATTTACTATAATAGAGAGTGATAAATAATATCCCCATTTACAACAGAAAGGTGAATATTAATGCCTTATTACTAAAATATTTATAAATAATATAACCATTCACAACAAAAGAGTGATAAATATTGTCTACCCTTTAATAGCAAACTTCGAGGAAATACCTTCCAAGATCATGATAGGGACCACCATATCAAGATGAAAGACCAAAAGACCAGCCAACAAAAAGCTGAAATGCTCTAGTTGATTTGCTAGTGTTAAAGGAAGATTTCTTGATTAATCAAATAAATTTGATAATATTCCTTGCATCCTCTCACATATAAATAATAGAAAACTAACCCAACAAAACATATTAAATTAGTCCGATCACCTCTTTAATATGGTGGATCATGTTTGACAAACCAAATAAAAAAAAAGGAATTATTTAATAATTAATTTAGCCCAAATAAATGTATTAAAAGTGAAACACCAATTCAATGCCAATTTAAAGCATATATATCCAATCTTCAGATGATAACTAGGAAAATAGAAACAGCAACTCAATTTAATATTTACCACAGGGAAGACTGCTATAGCCATTTCAAATCTTGGGGCATTTTGGAATTTAAAAAAAAAACCACAAGTAATTTCTTAGTCTAGGATTCTGGACAACACGCGGCTGCCTAACATGAAACACAATTGTAACTATGATATATATATGTTAACAAAATGGAGTGTGTTAGACTGGAAGAATGGGATGTGGTTATTCCCATTCAATTTTCAAAGCGCTTGGCTGTTCCACTGGATATTGAAAGATCAGTCCGCTAGCCGGATTAAAAAACGCATTGAATGACTAGGGCCTGTACGTCACGCTTTTTGTTTTTTCAGCATGTGGGGTAGGTTAAGTCAGGGAAAATAATGCAAAGCAGACCCTAAAGAAAGGCCAAAACTTTTTGGAGGATCTTCCAGTATGGAAAGAATTCTATCCTGTCGTTTTCTCACATGGTCTTTCTTTAATGTACACTAAACAGTTTTCTATATTTAGACTTTATATCTGCAGTAAACTCTCATTGTTCACAAAAACGACAAACATATGAACAAAGTGACAACTACTAGACTAATGTACTATACAGTTACTCTTACTAATAATTAGATGGCTGATGCATACCTCTAAAGGGACATAAGCAATTATATCTCACATTTCTAATAACATAGTCTTTAAGCTTCTTGAGAGGGATAGAGATATAAAACTGACCATTTTCAAAAGGCAATAGACAAAGACACACGTGTATATGTATTGGTAATATGCAGGCAGATATGTGTTTCTAACCAATTGAAGTCAGCAAGAGCATTCCCTTTAATAGGAAATGTCAAATCACAATTACAAAGAAAACCACACATGGGAATCAAAATGGCCCACTGGAAAAGCATTCTTGTCCAGCCATTTTTTGGCTATGAAAATCATGACAGTGCTAGTTAATCAGCTCCTCCAGGTAGTCTCTTAGAATTTTCTCCACTTATTACTCCACAAATTGACCAATCATATAATGCCACATTTCTCATATCTGATTGTACAATAAATGGAATGTTGCCGTAGCTAAGGTAAGTGGCCCAAATGGCACACAAAAAATAGAAACCTATAGTAGAGCAGAGCCATTGAAGAGGATGGAAAAAAAACAACGATTGGTGAAGCACATGCTTATAGGAGAAAACAGAAGCACATGATTTCTTCTTATGGGGAAGCCCAAATTCAGAGTAATTTGACGCTATACAACTAGTTACTAAACCTAGCTGGGAGATTATTGCGTATTACTAAACATCTGAGAGTTCCATTGAAATATCCAATCCTTATTGGGAATTGGGAATATCCAAAACAGCCTGAGGGTGTGTAAGGTGTTGCATTTTGAGAAGCTAGAAAGCAGCTTTCTAACCAACAAAAACTCTTCCCAAACTAAAATGAATGTTTGGGCAAAAATTAAAAACAAGTTTCAGCTTTTTTTAAAAGTTAAAAACCGCCCTAACTTTTAAACTAAAAATTAGAGTTTTAGATACATGCTGTTTTTAAAACCTACTATTCAAATTTTACATCCAAATTAAATGCTCTTGCAAGCTTTATAAAATAAAATACTCTCCTTCAAACCACAAAATTTATGAACTTTTGCATGTAAACTGTGAAAAAACTTAATTAAAAAATTATTCTTTCCTCAGAAGAGACAAAAATCAATTTTTAAAGTATCCCATATCATTATTATCGTATATCTTGAGTTAATAATATTAGTTTGTATAATAATATTTAATGCATATACTTATTTATTTGTTTATTTATTTATTTAAATGTTTGGTTTACCTCCCATTTCCTTGAAATATTTACAAACCCAAAAACATTAAAAAGCTATGTATCCTATTAAGTAATTTACACAAACAAATGATATAAAAGTTCTCCAATAACACAGCCAAACAACAAATTATATATTAAAAAGTTCTATTTATTATCCGTTCTACTTGTGGAAAGCTCTATTTTAAATGGACTACTAAAAAAGCAAGGCCTAACACACCTTTGAACCTTGACAAATCACACTTGTTATACTATTCAATCACAATATAAGTGCCTTTGAAAACCAAATATAGATCAAGAAAGGAGTGGAAAAGAACGCCATATGCCACGTGAACGGACGGATCAAGCCTATTACAATTCCTTCATGGTATTGTCCTCCTCTTGCTTGCAATATTTTTCAGTCTGTTGTCTAAATCATACTCCAGCAAGATATTTTTTCTAGTAGTTCTTATTACAAAGCAAGAAAACCATATTCCTTTTTTCTTCTCTTCTAATAAGGGGTTGTAATAAACTTAATTTTAAAGTACTTTGTCATCAAGCAACATTATCAAAACCCACTGAGATAGCCTTCCAGAGAGTTAATTGCTCCTTAAAACGATAAACAGCTTTCTACATTGATCCTCCTACTAGAATACCTAACCTGGTCCACAACATCAGTTCTTCAAATTTACAAGTTTAAGCAAGCAGAGAAATGAGGTTTCCACTTTCCAATGAGCAAAACAAACACAAAAACCAGAAAACAAATAAAAGTACCTGCGCTGGGTATCCTCCTCCAAAAGCCCCACGCTCCAAATTTAACCCACCTTTTGATGAAGCCCTATACACACCATAAAGAAGCCTCAAATCAAAATCATAAAGGAACAACCTAGCCCCAAGTTTTATCTTCTCCACTTCACCAATCCTCCCCTTCGGAAGCCCAAACACACGGTAGCGGTAGCATTCTGGCTTTGTCTTCGCACTGCACATGAAGATGAATCCCGAAGTCCTCGCTATTGTAGTTGCCTCCTTCTCCTTCTCCTTCTCCTTCCCCTTCTCCTTCTCCTTCTCCTTCCCAACCTCTGCTTTCCTGTTCACCTCTGCTTTCCTGTTCTTAGTCTCGACATTAGGAGCGGCAGCCGGAGCAGGAGCCACCACCAAGGCATTCGAAGGCTCTGGAGGATTAGCATCTCCAGTATTCTTCTTGGATTTCTTCTTGATCTTCCTAGAAGAGCTTGAAGCCCGCGCAGAGGCTGCCAAAGCTGGCGCCTTGTTCTTGAATTTCCTGGTCTTTCCCATGGACGCAACTGCGGGCGATTGCAGAAAAGACCAAATCAATCGGCGTTCAAACCCTTCAATGTTCACAAATCCACGATTTCACACATCGGATTCAGCAACTAGAAGGCGAGAAAAGCCCTAACGCTAAACCCAAATAGACCAAATGCCATTATTTGATGAGAAATCGGAGGAGGAGATCAAAGCCTGGATGAGAATATGGAGAGGCAGAAGGCTTACCAATGCTGGCGGTGCGACAGCGACAACGACGACAACAGCGCACGGCGGAGGAGATGAAGAACAAGGCCGATATGTGGTACATATTTCTATCTTTTTACAATTATATAAATATAAAAAAAAATATATCGAAGCTCCTCTTTTTGTACTGCCTAATACACCCTTAAAATTTGAGCTTATTTGCAAATACGCCATTCATTGTTTTCATGAGAGAAAATACTTTATTTAAAATTTCTCAAATTTTAATTGGGTTAATATTAATTAATTATTTCAATATTTAAATTTTTATTTTGTTTAGTATTATTTTTTAAAGAAACTCTTGCACTTTCTATGAAAATTGTCACTTTTCCTTTTTCTGTATTAAAATTTTTCTTTTTTGTAATATTAATAAGTGAATGAGGTTCACGTTTTGTTTAAATTTTTTTATTTGCTTTAAATTTTTTTACTTATAAGTGAGTTTTATTTTATAAATTAATTTAAGATTAAAAAAAGTTAAATTTCTGGCAAAACTATTTAAAGGAAATTCTTAATTAAGCTTCTTTTGTTAAAATTTGTAAAATTAAATTACTATGTGCCCTATCATGGCAAAAATAAAAAATAAAAAAATTGTTCAACAAGAAGACATGATACTTGTCATACAATGTGACGTATATAATTACGACATACTCAAACTATATGATCTCTTAAAAAATAAACATGCCATTTAATAAATAGAAAGTTTATACAAGTTTTCATTTTTTATAACATTTTACTGATTTAGTTTCTAAGATTATTATTATTTCAAAATAACTTTTCAAATTATGGAGAAAAGAGTTAATTTTATTAATCAAATCAACGCTTACAAAACATGATAAATATTGAATGTTAGAGCTAGGGTCTATAGTTGGCATCATTTGACACCAAGTTAAGATAGACGTGGAATTGACAATGATGTAGCAAGCTTAGTGGCATGGCAAGATGACTTGGCAAAGGATGATAATGTGGCTTGAAGACTAGAAGAACATGATTGGTGCTATATTTAGAAGATCTCTCAAAAAACCATGTAGAGCTATCTTTGATAAGAGCTTATATTTGGAGGATCTCTCTCAAGAAACCAAATGGAGAAAATATATTAAAGCTATCTTTTGTAAGAGCATTAACCTTGAAAAATCTCGCTTGAGGAGCAATCAAAAGACAATTATCTTCTCAAAGAGGTTAAATTTAGTAAAAATATTGAAGAACCAAACTTAGATGAATGGAGATCAAGTTTGGAAAGAAGATTTTGAAGATCTTTAAAGACCATCTTTGGTGAGATGGAGACGCTTCTTGGTGGGTACGACCCTCAGGAGAGTGACCTACAAATATGATGTAAAGAGACAAGCTAGTTATTGGCAGGAAGAGCTCAAAAGGAGTTGACCATATCGACTTAGACTGGCACAACGGGGAGAATTGGAGGCGTCGCCAAGGTCGCATTGCAACGGAAGCTAGAACCTAATCAGGATCAGTAGGAAGGTCACCTTGCAAGCTCGGTTACAAAAGGAATATTTGGTTGCAAGCTTGGTTAAATTTGGAAGATGTCTAAATTAGGAGTCACAGAGATTCTAAAATAGGAAGACGCTATATTTAGGATATTGAGACGTTTATCTAAGAGACATTGCTCTAAGATTCAGTATGCGCCACAGGAGAAAGACCCTTGGGTAAAGGTAAGTGAGAGTGAGCATCGGTCAATCTAGGGAGAGTTCATGTATTCATTGTAAGAATGAGAGTGAGTGTTATACTCTTCTATCTTCCCCTCTTTTAGCAGATTGTTGTCTCTGGGTCGGACACCTAATTGTAGGCAAGTTGTGCCGAATTGGGTAACCAATTCTTGTGTCTCGTTTTTCTTGCTTGTTTGATTTTACATTTAGTGTGTGCTTACATTACATGAGAGATTGATTGAAAATCACCATACTAGTACCTCTCCTAAACTATCATTGAAAATTCAAATTGTGAGCTTTTGGAAGATCTCACGCATTGAAGATTAGTAAGAAATTGATAGCATTAAAATAAATTTCATGAATGAACTTTTTTTTTTTTGGCATATGGCTTGAAAATTATTTTTTTTCCAAAAAAAATATTTATTTCTTATATGTACTGAAAGTGTTGCATGTCCATTCCCTAACTAAATAGAATGAAATTTTTATATTTGCATTTTCATTGAGAAATATAGATAAGCTAGAAGCAAAATCCTCGAGTTGAGAGAGAGATAAACTACTAAATACAAACTACACCATAAAAGGGTTTTTGGCGGCGTTTCATTCGTGGTGTTTTTCAAGAATGCCACTAACTTTAGGGTTTTAATGCAGTTTTTGCTAAAACAAGCCAGTATCATGCCCCGACTCGCGGGTCCCACATATGACATACCGCCATAATAACCCAAGAGAGGTCAAACCTTACCTCACTACAAGAAATGAGGCTATTCTCTACGTTTTTTGGAGCTACATAATAAATTTCGTAGCTAAATATGTTTAATTGTCTACGATTTCTATATTTCGTAGGGAAAATTAGACACTCCGAGGTGGCAAAGATTTTTCCACCCGCGGGAAGAACAAGGTATACGAATGATTTTCCTACAAAATAAATTTCGTAGTTAAATATGTTTAATTGTCTACGATTTCTATATTTCGTAGGGAAAAAATAGACATTCCGAGGCGGCAAAAATTTTGCACCCGCGGGAAGAACAAGGTCTACGAATGATTTTCCTACATAATAAATTTCGTAGTTAAATATGTTTAATTGTCTACGATTTCTATATTTCGTAGGGAAAAATAGACATTCCGAGGCGGCAAAAATTTTGCACCCGTGGGAAGAACAAGGTCTACGAATGATTTTCCTACATTATATATTTCGTAGCTAAAATATATATATATATATATAATTTTTTTAAAGCTACAAATAAAATAAAATTAAAAATCCGGTATCAAGTAATTTTGTTATTTCTCAAGGGGTGTTTAGTATATAATTGTTTTAAAGCTACAAATAATATAAAATTAAAAACCCGGTATCAAGTAATTTTGTTATTTCTCAGGGGGTGTTTAGTAAAAACAATGGAAGAAAAGGGAATAACCCTAGAAAAGATCTGGAAGCTTTGGAGAGTTGCGTTTTCCCCCCTTTTCTTTCGCGCGTTCTTTCAATCGCCTTCAAATTCGATCTAGGATATCTCCGATCCGTGTTCATCCAATGATTTCATTGGGTTTCGGCTTTGGATCCAGGTTTGGATTTCTTTGCTTTGATTTCTTTGCTATTTTTTCTTTGATTATTTGGTTGATTTATTGTTCTGTTGATTAAAAACCCTAGATCTTCTTTGAATGTTTTCTCTTATTTTTTAAATAAATTTTGGTTTTGATTTGAATTTATCTATGTTTTTTCAGATCTTGAGCAATGGACGGCTAGGATTGCACCATCCTTGGCAATAGAGCTTACTCAAATCTTTACATTTCTCACCGACAGCCTCCACCTTCGATCCCACTCTCGAGAACTTCTTTTGAGAGAAGTCAAAGGTAAGCACTTCACAAACCCTAGCTGTTTTTTTCCAGAGTTTATGCCGATCCGTGAACCAGAGAATTATGCGGATCGAGCTGGTGTTTCCAATGGATTTCAGATCTCATTTTGCTAATTCTAGTCTTATTCCATCGATCATTGCAGGAGAAGTCTTCAGCCGGCTCCAATCTACTCTCAATGTCAGTAATTGTTTGTTTTCCATCATTTTCTTTTTTTTCTGTAAATTTAAATCTTTTAATACATTACTTGGATTGAAATTCTTTAAAAAATCAAAAATTTCCCTGAGTTCTAATTATATAATCCATGCTGATAGTAAATTAGATTGATTATTACTGATCACTAGCATGTTTGAATAGAAAAATAGGATTTTGTCTTTTTTAGGATGTGCATTCTTGATTAGGAGATTTCAATTTTAGTTTTATTTTAGCGAAATGGAACAGATCATATGCTAATTCATTGTACATGGTTTGCTTGCATGCCAATCACTGGTTTTCTCATATCTGCGTGAAAGGTTTGATTAAGAACAAAAAGAATACGGTATTTTATATCAAGGGGATTATTTTGAATAATTAGTATCAGGAGATGAAATCAGTAGCAAAAAGGATTTGTGCTCATGTTACTGAGCTCTAAAGAATGGCAAGGTGTAAAAGTTAATTTTTGAAAAATCTGTATGCAGTTGTATATGTGTGTGTTAATTACGTTGACAATGAATTGGAAGCTTGTGTTTCTTCCTATGGTTTGCGTTGACAACTATCTCACTTTAATAGTTGTGATACATAGGTAGTGGGAGACTAGCTTTTTTTTTTCTTATTTTAATTAAATTAGATCACCCAACAAAATTCTAGATTCATATACATGTTGTGATTTACTTATAATATATATATATATATATATATATATATATATATATATATATATATATATATATATATATATATATATATATATATATATATATATATATATATATATATATATATATATCAAGGGTATAAAAAGAGATATACATCAATAAGAGTTTGCATTAATTAAATATACCAGTTTTATTATTTTTTGGGTTTTCCTATATTTGTATATGTTTTTTTTTTTTTTTTTTTGGATGATTTTTTATGTGTATGGATGCTTAGCCAAACATGTCACTTCTGCATTTGAAACATGGAAAAAGTAACAAGGGCAATGAATGAGGTAGTGCATGAGGAGACTTTAAGTACAAAGAACCTTCATCAGCGCAAGAAGAGGCGTTCGCAAAGGCTTCAGAGTAGTAGAACATTGTATTCAAATGATGAGAGCATGATAGATACTGATAAGTTTAAATTTTACTTTGAGTAAGTTATATTGTTTTGAGCTATTTATACTAATGTAGCCATATATGGTTTTAATTGTTATATGGTAATATGTCTTTTTTTTTAAATTAATGTAGGCACTTATGGAAAAATTTAACTGAAGAAAAGAGGAGGTCTTCTATATGTATTGATTCTTTATGGTTTTCTATGTACAAGAGCAAGGTGACCAAGGAAAAGGTGCTCAAGTGGATCAAAATGAAAAAGATACTTAAAAAAAATTATGTGTTCATTCCCATTGTTTGTTGGTGAACTCTCTTCCATATAAAAATTCTTTTTTTTTCCACTTGGTGTGCCGTAATTTATTTATTGTATTTTTTTTTTAATGAAAGGGGACACTGGAGCCTTCTTATCCTTTGCAACTTTGGTGAAAATAGGAAGACAAACAGTAAGAAGCCTTTCATGCTACTACTAGATTCACTTCATTAAGCAAATTCAGAGACGCTAGTGCCAGATATAAGAAGGTATGCATTTGTTTTTCACCTTTCTTTTCCTTTGGACAAATAAGGTTCTCTTTTGTTCTTTTTTGGTGATGATTATCTTGTGGGCTTACTATTATCCTTGAAACTTCCATAAAGAATTAATATTGTTCAGTTTTTTTATAGACATAAGCCAAATTTATTAAATCACCTTAAATTGTGTTTTTGTTGCGTCATTGCTCTATATAGTGATCATAATTTTATACATACCTTCATGTTTTTATGCATCATTGCTTTATGCATTATTCAAGTTTATTTGTCAATTTACACATGCTTATATTCTTATATCAGATTTGTATTGGACATTTGTCGAACTGAAGCAATGGACCATTTGTCAAATAAAGCGGCTATATCCAAAATTCCTCTTCTTGTTCCCAATGTGACAATTTCCTGCCATATCTCTTTATATATAGCATTGCATTATTTAATATAATGACAACTTTTGACAATGTTACTATGATAGGTTCCGCAACAAAGAAATGGTGTGGATTGTGGTATCTTTGTTCTCTACTACTTATTTTTATTTGTCCAAAATGTCCCTACAAATTTCTCTTTAGATGGCTACCCATATTTTGTAAGTTAGCTATTAATAATGAAGTGCATATTTATACATCATAGCAATTAAAAGTTTATTCACATCGTTAACATTGAGTTAATTTTTGTTTATTGTTTTCTTCAGCTTAAGGAAGATTGGTTTAGTCAAGATGACATAGAAACCTTTCGGATGGAAATTCATTTTTTTGGATGTAAGTTGGAAATTATTTACTTACCTTTGTTAATTTAAATATGAGGTCTCAAATAGGCCCCTTTTTTTTAGCTAAATAACATATTTAAGGTGTATATTTTGTGCTTATTATAGTCATCTTTATTGCATTGGATGTTTATACTATATGAGTTTTTTTGTTTTATATATTGCATTATTTAGACTTTGAGTTTTTTTTTTTTTTTTTTTGTAGCTTCTACTGCAACAAAGAAAAATTGTAGAGGTGTGACACGAGGTTACAATTTGCAAAAGTTGGTAAAGAAAACAAAAAATAAGCTTCCTATTTATATTGACATAAATCAAGGTAGACCATTAGATGGGGTTCAATCAGCAAAGTTGTCAAATGAGTTAGGTGTTATTGCTCGGACTTATTTACCTTGTCCACGATCGTTCAAGAAACTTGACTGGGAGGAGCACATAAAACCATCATTTGATCATCTTAGGGTAAGAATGGTTTATATTAAATAAGATATATAGTTTATGCATTGTTGTTTTAGTAATTTTTTTTTTCAGATGAATTTGGATGTTATTGGCATCGAGACAAATCCAAGGGTAGTTGATTGTGTAGTTGCTATATTGAAAAATAGAATTAGAGATCATCGTCAATCTTTGAAGAAGTACTATTTGAGTTTTTCTGATTATGAAGATGCAAGGAAGAAGAAACCTAATGAGTTTATTACTCAAGAGAATTGGGAGGATTTGTGTGATTATTGGAATAATGATAAAACTAAGGTACATACATGTGTTTTTATCGGTAATGTGTTTTTATATTACTTGATTTCAAGAATCCATTGAACTTTTTGTTTTGTAGGAAAGGGCTAAAAAAGCAAAAGTAAGCAGATCATACATGAAAACACCCCATAATCAAGGATCTAAATCCTTTGTTGTTGTTCGTCATGAACTTGTAAGATCTAAACTTAACGTTCAATCTTATAAATGGAATTTATATATAGTCACTTTTGTTTTTTTTCCATGAAATAGATGAAGAAAGATGATGAAACTGGGGAACAACATCAGTGTAATAGAATTGAATTGTATAAAAGCACTCACTATAAGAAAGGAAAAGGATGGACATCTTTAGAAGCAGAAACAAATTACGTGAGTTGATTATCATATCTATATAGATTATTATTTATATTATATTTTGAATGTTTGATGTATACTATTTTATGATTTTAGTATGCAATGCAGCAAAAGTTTAAGAAAGCTATAGATGCAAATCAGGATGTTGATGCTGACAAAATTTGTGATGATATTCTTGGCACTCGATCTGGGTATATTAATGGATTAGGTTATGGTCCAAAACCAAATGCTTCAAGATGTGGACATGCTAAAACCATTAATGATCTTGAAGAAGAAAAAAAAATGTGGAAAGAGAAATATGAAGCTGAAGCTCTTCAAAATAAAAACATTCGAGCTCAATTGACAAAGCATGAAAAAATGCTAAGGCAGATATTAGGAGCAAAATATGATGAGCACGAAGAAAATAGGCAAAGGTATTATATGATTATGTTTATTTCTTTCTGATGCAACTTAATAAAAGTTTTTATTTGACATTTTTTATTTATTGGGCAGTGGAGATGAACAAGGTAATCACCAAGTTTGATCACTATATGGATGTTGTAATTTTTCAGGTTTGGTATTTTTGGTATTTACTTCTTTTTACTTGGATAACAAACTTATTCTAAGAGCCACTCTTAAATAAAAATTTAAGATTTGATTTTTTTTTTTTATGAAATACTATATATGATATGTATAGTAATTTTATTTTATAATTTATTGCAGAAAGTTAATAGGTTTTGACAAAGGAGTGGGACACAAATTCACAAGGATTATTTTCTTTTATGATACAAGTTGTAGAGACAACTTAGCATTGATACTGGTCTTGTGATGTTTTTTTTTGCATTTGGATGGTAACTTAGGTTTTGGAATGATTGTAGACAAACGATTGTTTATATTGAACATTTTATTTTTGGATTCAATCTTTGTAAATTAATGTTTGGAATGGATAACTTTGAATTTAATATTTATATTAACAATGAATTATTAGTACGATTTTTTATATTGCAGTGAAAATTTAAACCATTGCATACGATTTGTTAAATAATAACTGCAAAAATAATTGTAGCTAGAGCATGATAAAACAAGATAAAACCACTACGAATATAAAAATTATAGACAAAGCCCATAATTCTCTATGAAAATTAACGTTGATAAAACATAATGGAGCAAGACAAATCCACAATTCTCAATGAAATTTTTCGTAACTAAATTTCGTAGAAAATTAAAGAAACCATTGCCTACAATTTTATTCGTAGCCAATAATCTTTTCCCTCCACGATTTTTTAATTTCAGCTACAAATTTTGTTTACATTTCTCTATGAAAATAACGTAGAGAAAGGTTCCAAGGTTTATCTACGAAAATAGGAAATCGTAGCCAAATACTATTACCTATGGGGCATTCTCTACGTTTGGCTCTATGATTTATTTTCGTAGATAATACTATTTACCTACGATTGTGATATTTTTCCCTACGAATGTTTGTCGTAGAAATTAGTCAGATTTCTTGTAGTGCCTCAACCTTGAATCATCATAAGGCTGACATGTTACCCTCATCAAAGTCACCATAACAACTAGGGGAAAACCCAACAATATACTAATATAACAATTCTCTATACATGACCATCGTAACAACATGAAGGTAGGGAAAACATAAGGGTTCATAATTCAAGATACATAATCATAATACAAACCAAACCTTGTGTATGATTTCCTATACAACTGTTAAACAACAACAAATACAAGGTTTTCAAAGAAGGAAAATAAGTGCATCTAAGTCAACATACACACTAATGAATCCCTCCTAATACATGACCAGGACAGCAAAATAAACATATACAAAACTTAGAATGAATGCTCCGAAAATAGACCCTTGTCAAGCACGACGCGTCCACACCGCTACATTGAACTAACACCTGGGAAGAGGAAAAAGGGGTTGGGTAACTTGGTTACTCAATAAGGGGATTAGCATGGAACTATAAAATCATACATTTCAAAAACAACAATAAAAAATATAAACAATATGACCATGACATATTTTAAAAGTTTATCAATGCCCAAAAATAAAGAAAATAACAAATGATGAGTAACACTTAAATTCTCAAAGAATAACGTACACCAATAAAAGCATTTCAACATTATATCAATTGGCCCAAGCTAAGTTTTTACTCATTTAAACACTATTTTTCCAAACAACTCAAGAAATCAATGTTTTGTGAAAGCATGAATAGCATATTAAAATCATTTTCTTTCTACAATTTAAAAAGCTAAGAAATTAAATAACATAAGGTTTAATAATTCTAACTTGTACAATGCTAGCTGGATACCAAAATTATGCTGGATACCACATTTCAAAGTTCTTTGCGTGAAATTATAAATATTTCAAAGTTTGAAATCAACATCTCAAGCAACAACATATCGACAATATGGTTTTTAGAAGTTCGACAAAATACGAGAATAAAATAAATACAAGTATGGAGCAACACTCAAGTTTATAATGGATAATATGCACTAATAATAACCTTCTTAAAACATAAAATGGTTCAAAACAACATTTCAAATCTAATAACCAACCATTCCCTTCAATAACCCATCAAATCATAGTTTTTATGAAAAACAACAAGTTAATAAACGATAAAACAATAGATAGCCTCAAAACCTTCCATAGCTAACCGTGGTCTCGGTTAGTTCTCGAACCGCCAAGATACACATCTCTTGGCATGAGCCTGTTGGGAAACATGTGTGGTAACTCCGGGAACCTAATCCTGCACACCTATCAGGTGCTCTATGCGCCTCTTGAAAGGAGTGGCACCTAAATTGAGTTCTCCATGTCATCTCTAATAGGTCAGCCCGTGGATACTCACTTACTGTAGTATTGTCACCATCAAAATAAATAAACATAATACTGCCCGTGGTCACAACGTATGGATCAACACAATTGTAGAGATCTTAATATGATTCCACAAATTCTCACATAATCAACTCCCACTCCAAGAGTCAGTAGTTAGCTCATAACAACTCAAAAAAATACCTTTTCCTAAGAAAGCATCATTTGAAGTCAAATCTTGAATATGCATTCCAAGCATAACATCGTCAATAACACAAAATGTGTTGCATAAATAGTTTGCATAAACTCATTTAATATCATAACAAGAATCTCAAGTTTCATGAAAACATTCACCTTGGAATATATGATTCAATAATAAAGTTTTCAAACACAAGTATGATGCTCTTGTAATCTTTCTGAATAAACTCAATCATGATCCAAACATGGTTTTCAAATACCATAGGAAACATTTCCATAAATGAAGTCACTTTTCTTAAAAGCATTTTGCAAAAGAAAAATACATTTACAAAGCTTCACAAATAATTTCAGTCTCAAAATATCAATATAGCCATAAATATTTACATCTCTAAAGTGAAAATTATCTTCAATATTTAGATGCGCATTCCAAGAAACCAAATTTCTTGCAAATCCAAATAATACACACTCATAAGTATTGCAACGAGTTCACTTAAGGTCAAATAACACTTTCAAGAGTCAGATAATTTTTCAAAGCACCAACATTAATAAACAAACGTGAAAGATAGATCTTAAAAAATACATTTCGAGATCAAAGTTTGAAACACAAGCAACACATATATGAAAGCATTTTAATAAACTCATTCAAAATCAAGGTGATGCTTTAAAGAATGATGAATAATATTTCAAGAAACTTTTAACAAATGTAAGGCATCAATCTCAATAATTTCCTTGAAGAGGTAATTCAAGAACCAAGCTTTTGAACACCATTAACATGCTTGCAAATATTCTAAATGACTCATTTAAAATAAAACCATTATTTAAAAGTCAAAAATAAGGTTCAATAAGCTCTTACAAATTTGCAAAGTGTCATTCAAAAGAAAATATAACTCAAATATATAGAAAACATGCATGATAATATAGTCCATGAAATCAGTAAGTCCCACTCACAAATTTGGTGAGCTATACAAATCCAATGTTAATTTTCCACCGGATCTTTACCCTTGCTTGAAACCTTGTCTCCTAAAGCCAAATTAAACAAACAAGGCAACCAAACATTAAACCAAACTACTCCAAGCTAAGATAAGGGAAAAAAATTCACAAATGGAAGATAATTGCCTCTAGGGTTTGCCAAACACTTTAACTATATGATCCTGCAAGAATCAACCTCTCACAACCCCTCTAAACTAGCAAGAATAGCAAAGGAAACTCTAATTGGCTCTGTGCTACAATAACCTTACCCTTAAGGCTGAAAGATCTCTCTCAATCTTCAGCAAAATCAAAGTAATACAACCTCAAACTTCCTCTAAACTCCAAATCCAAACAGAAACTAAGATTATCCACCATCAATCTCAAAGAAACTCAATAAGAGGAGAAGGAAAAAGAAGAAGAACAAGGAAAAGACCAATCTTACTTCAAAGCTTCTCAAACATCCCAAGGAAAGACTCTTCTAAAGAGAGGAGGAAGAAAATCTTCAAATTTCTTCTTTGATTTAAGGCAAAAGGTGGTGAGTTTGAGGATGAGAGATGAAGGTTCGACAGTAGGAGGAAGGTGGAGAAAGAAAGGGGCTTGAAAAGGAATGAAAACAAAGCCAAAATAGAACATTTTTTAAAGCCCTGGCCCGATGGCCTTGCGGGCTGCCTTGTGATGTGTTCTCCTCAAGTGCACGGGTCGTACACAAGTAATACAGGGTACCCCATTAGGGTATGGTTATCGAACCACAGGGACTGAACTCAAAGTACTAATTGATCCTCCAATATCTAGCTGAACTAGACAAGATTGGGTAAAGATGATAACTAGAAAACCTAAAAGAGGGAAAGATGACAAGTAGGGGCTGGAATGGCACTAGGTGAGATGCACAGAGATAGAGTAGTGCCTCAGGGTGATTCCCAAGAACTATTACATGCCATCTTACCTTTAAGACCTACTAGGTACATTCTATGGTTCAAGTGTGTGCTCAATAGCAATGATGCAACTGTGGTTCTCAAATACACCGAGTTTTGCTAGGATAATCGTGGTAAAATACTAAACAATATATACACCGAGTTTTACCCAAGCAACTGTGCAAATCAAACACACCAAGTTATGCAAACACAAGATTAAACACAAGGACCAAAAGAACTCCGTAGAATCAATAGATGTAAGAGTTAAAAGCATACAAAGCATCCAAGTTCACACACTAGGGCACTATGGCCAGTTAGCCCCTAAGTGGGAGGGGAGGGGGGTTGACACACCCCTTGCATGAGTGTTCCACAAGTGCACGGGTTGTCGCAGTAATAAAATTTACCTCGGCGAGTGGGTAGTCGTATCCATAGGGAATAGTATTTAGAAATAAGAGTTATCACTATTTAGCTATAGAGAAAATCGATGGTAAGTGAAATCAATGTGTGAATGCAAAAGAAAGTAAAAGAATTCAATAAGAGCAATAAAAGTAAAGTGAGGTAATCGATGGGAAAATGGGGCACCCAGACAATGCTCACCCTAGGATTGTTTTTTCAAGTGCAATACTAATATTATACCTCTTAATTGATGTTTTAATGAGTCGTGGAAATCCAAAGACACACGGTCTCAAACCTAAGGTCCACCGTGACTAGTCCTCTACATTATGCCCTGGTGGAAAGTGATACTCTCGACGCCTCACACTGTGAAGGACTACATGGGGTTCTAGGGACTCCAAGTGATAGACCCTATTCCCTAATATAGTTCTAACGATTTAGTCCAGGTGAAAAAACCCTAGTCACAATTAAACCCCAGCACTAAGATTCACTACAACACTTCACTCTATCGCTTGCGCAACTAAGCCCCAGTGGAGTTCATCTCTTAGCACTTCACTCTATTTTGACCGCAAAGAACTCTTGGAACGTGGAGGTAGGATAAATCACGTCGGAAGGGAAAGGGGGCGTTCCGCTATCTCTCGACTCACCCTCTTAACCCTCTTCAATCTTATTTAGTCTAACCCTAATGAAGTTGTCACACCTTCAAAGGATTACCTAGATGGGTTCTCAACCCTAGTGTCACACCTAAGGGAAAATCATGCAATTAACATTCAAGATTGAAACTAAATTAAAATCATCAATTAAAGAAGCATAATAGAAGTCAATAAAACAAAGTCATCCTAGGGTTTAAAAGTCCAAGCACCCACTAGGGGTTTAGCTCTCCATGGAGCAATACAAAATCAACAAAGAGTTTGAAATCATATGCATAGAAACCATAAATAAAACCTCCTCGTAGTCCGTGTCGATGGTCTTGCACAGCCTCCTCGTCTTCTCCAAAGATTCTCTTGTCAAACCTAGGGCACACATCGCCGAATTGATGCCGACGAAAGCTCCCCCAATAGCTTTCCTCCAATGGAACTCGATGTCGATGCCGTAGAACTGCTCCCAAAGACTTCTAAGAACCTTTCCAAACCCTAGCCACGAGCTCTCCCTAAGATTGGTGGAAGATGAGAAAAAAGATCCTTAATAAATCTGTAATCGCGATATTTAAAGGGCTAAAATCGGGCATCCACATGGCCGTGTGAAATTTCCATACGCCCGTGTGGATTCTCTGGAATTCTGATTTTCGGCGCGTTGCGAACAGTAATTGCTACAGTGAATTTCTATAGTGATTGCTCCAAAATGCTCCCGACTTCATTTCTTCATCAAGGCCACCGAGTTGGGCACACAACCATGTGGTAGATCACGTCTCGTCTTCAAGTTAACCGCATTGATGAAGTTCTTAATGATGTTGAACAAGTTGGAACATGTGAGTGTGATTGCCATTGTGCCATTCCAATTCACATATTCCCATGAACTTAGTTGGAGGTTGGCACACACTCACATGTCTTTGAACAAAACTTGTGCCTTGTTCCTTGCCCGGTCCAAGAACTCCCTCAACAATCATGTTCATGACCTATTTTTGCTTCTTTTCTCCTGAATTCGCCTCCATAACCCTATATGCACAAAAGAACACAAATACACACATATAAGCGATAAAATTTCAATAAAGCGATGCTTAATGTAAGAAAAGTATACTTCGTATAGCTTATACACGAGCACTTATTAGGGGTACAACAAGGAACAAACAATAATAGATCTAGAAAGAGAAGACATAACTCCCTTTTCTTCAAGATCGTCTTCCTTGCCAAGCTCCATTTGCTAACCCCACGTCCATCGTTATCTTGCACCGTAGCTCCACTCCGGCCTGAGAAAAGTCGTAGGGAAAGAGCTTGATAGCCGCCCCCCCAAGAACGGTGAATGGAGGATGAAGACTCTTCAAATGACCTAGATCTGGGATTAAAAGGTACTTTTCGGGGTGAACACAGGCGTGTTAAGGGTGTGCCACTACTACTGATTATCTCAAGAAAGTGCGAATCACAAAATTCAGCATTGACAAGCCCGTGTTAGGAAGAACACCCCCGTGTTCGCCAGAGAACACGCCTGTGTCAGGAAGAACACCCCCATGTTTGGCAGAGAACACGCCCGTTTCAGGAGCATGCAAACCGTGCTTTTCTCCAAATTCGTGCTATAGTGATTTGCTACAGTAAATGCTGCATTACTTTTACTACAATGCCGCACTTCAAATGATGCAGAATTCTTCTGAGAAAATCAGGGAAAGGAACATGGGCGTGTTGAGCCCGTGTTCTGCTTGGCACATTGTATTCTGACCCTCTTTTCACACTGTAATTGTGCTAAATCTTGTCCTTTTGCACATGAGCCTGTTTCCCTGCACAAATACACAATAATACCCATAGTAGCACCAAATCACAATAAATAAACACTCGAGGACAAGATAAATACATGAAAAGGGTATGAAAATATATATATATATTGAATGCACTCATCAAATACCCCCACACTTGAGCATTTGCTTGTCCTCAAGCAAAACACATCAACACATAAGAAAGAAGATGAGTGCATGACTTCTAATCTCAGTAATATAGGAATTTCAAAAGTGGAATGGGAAACTAGTTGTCAGTGTGCGTTCAGCTGATAAAAAATGATAAGTTTCACTCTCACCTTATACTCCCCGTGTGTGTGTGTGATTACCCTAAAGTGCGTTCCCCATGCAATGTTGGATCAACTTAGCCAACAGTGACCTTATTTCACAATATACTAAATGGGTAGTAGCTTCATACACCCTAGAGGTAGCCCTTTCTCTTCGTAGGTAATCAAATGTACACTTGTAATGCCCAAAATTTGACTACTCAAGAGTGGATTTCACACTTCTAGGGCGATAGCTCTTTCTACCTTCTTTTTACAAAATATTTACAAAGAACCGGTAGGGCATCCCACAAGGAATCCGACTTTCCGGTGATTTTTTTTTTTACACAATAAAGAGCAATCAAGGTTATTTAGATAGAGGTTTCTCCTAAGTACAAGTGGCTCCACAATTAGGGTACGGTGAGCATAAAAGGTTTCTAAGATAGGAGTGAAACTAACAGTTAAGCTCAATAAAAATACACTAACACACTAGTGTCCCCTTACACTTAGAAATTCCACAAAATAAAATCATAGATCATCTTAAGTCATGCCTCATCACAATGAATACAAAATGTAAAACCCTCCTGTACACTTAAGCCATACATTGTCCTCAATGTACAAATGTATGTATGAAGAAATGAATTAAGGATAATTAGAATTGGGGAGAAGTTTAAGAAACTTTCTTGATCACTGGGAGCGATGTGGCCGCTCTTAACATGTAGGTCCCTTGTTTTCATATGGCTCACATCCTACAAGCAAAAAGGGACACAAGTGAAGCTCAAGAAAAGAAAATAAGAAATAAAATAAAAACACTACAAAAAGAAAGATTGGTGGTGCTCAAGTATCATTAAAGTGCCTCTCAACCTCGGTGTGATAACCTACATTAAGAGAAATAGAAATTAATCCACAAATGCAAGAAATCAGGGTAAACACGGTCGTGCAAAATTAGAACACGGTCATGCTCAAGGCGTGTCTCTCCCCCTGAATATCTCAGAAAATTTTTTCAAACTGTTAAGGGGTGAGACACGGTGGTGCAAAGTGCTCGACGACCTTGCTAATTGGGAAACACGGGCATGTTAAGCCCGTGCTCAGCCTGGAATGCATCAAAGCTCAGTTTTCTCTAGTTTTACAACACTTCCACATTCTAGGGTTGCAACCCTCACAATTTACAAAACAAATTTGCAATGTATAAAAACAAAAGCACAGAGAATCAAACCTTGAATTAAGTGAGAGCATCACCAAATTATTCAAGGACTCAAAGCATACAACTAGACTAAACTAAGAAAATAAAAGAAACAAAAACAGTAAACGCTTGGGTTGCCTCCCAATGAGCGCTTGTTTAACGTCACTAGCTTGATGTACCTTATTACTTACCTCAAGGAGGCTTGAAGAGAGTGTGCTCTTCCTGGCTACAAGTTGCATAGCTACTTCCATTAAAGCATAGACTTACTTGCCTCGGAGGGATACATGTCAGAGGCCTCAACCAACTTGATTTAGGTCTCCAAGGGAATAATTTGGGTTGCGAATTATCCAAGATCAATACATGCATATGTGGCTCAATGTATGGCTCCTTTTTCTTACACAAGAATTTTTTAATTCCCAACATCTTCTTTTTGCCAAAGATGAGTTCATTAAGCATACAAGAAGCTTTTTGTTTCAATGACTTGGAGTTTTCTTCTTCATCTAATCTTTCAGCTTGAAAACAAGAATGTTCCCTCAGGCCATAGCTCGCAAAGTTGATTCCAAAGAGTGAGAAGTATGTAAGCTTGTCAGTGAATTCCTTGAGAACAACTTGGTCAAACTCCAACATATGAAACAAGGCTAAAGGGGTTGTCTTCATATTTCTCATTCTTACACAATCAACCTCCTTATGCCTTACCCCTTGAGCTCTCTTCAATGATAAATGTTTCATCAATTGACACTTAGGCCTCCAAGGGAACAACCCGGGACACGAGTTGTTTAATTTCCTAGAGGGAAGGTGTAAAGATTGCTTTAACCTCTTTGCAAGACTTAAATTAATTCCTTGAAGTGCTTTCTGCCTATACACCCATTTATCCTTGTCAAAAGAGGCAACTTGTTCAAATTCAATCAAATATGTCTCTTCCACCTCTTCAATTTTTTTTCTTTTCCCAATGCTCCCTTACTGCAATTGATGGTGATGTTTGTTCTTCACTGAGAGTGACCCACTCTTCACTCTCTTTATCCTAGGGGGATATTTCCTTTGCAAGGGCATGTTCCTCCACCTGTGGGACTTCAGTCTCATGATGATTGCTCCAACTCGATTGATCTGAATTAATTACAGTCTCATGAGATCCGTATGGCGCATGAAAGACCTTTGCTGATTTTTGTATACAAAACCTTGTAGCTCTCATATTCTTCCATGTTCCACAAGTCTCATCCAGAATCAAAGCTTCATCTTGATTCAAATCATCTTCCTGTCTCAAATGTTTCCCACTGTCAATAGTCGAATTTATCTCGGATGGGATTAAAAATTCTGCAGTTGTGAGTGGAGGTGCTTCATAAGATGCCGGAGTTTTAGAAAATTTGCGAACCCAAAATCGATCTTGTAATTCAATCAGTGATAGCCCATCTAAATCACTGCTTATGAGAGACATAAGTGGAGGTGCTTCATAAGATGCCGGAGTTTTAGAAAATTTTTGATCCCAATATCGATCTTCTATTTCAAACAGTGATAGCCCATCTACATCATTAGTTTCAAGGAATATTTGAAACCAATCTGGACCTTCCAAGGTTAAATGCAATTCATCCATAGCTTGACCTTCCTGAAATATGTGATGAATAAAAGAATTAGGTAACAAAACAAAAACAAAATAGAAAGAAATATATACAGAAAAAGATAAATGGCTAGACCACTAGATTCCTAATGTTCCTAAGAGTTTCTAGTCCCTGACAACGGCTCCAAAAACTTGATGTGTTCTTCGAAAGTGCACGGGTCGCACATAAGTAATACAGTGGTAAGCCGTGAGGGGTAGGGTTATTGAACCTCAGGGACTAGACTCAAAGTACTAATTGATCCTCCAATGTCTAGCCGAATTAGACTGGATTGGGTAAAGATGATAACTAGAAAAACAAAAAGAGGGAAAGATGATAGGTAGGGGCTGGAATGGGACTAGGTGAGATACATAGAGATAGAGTAGTGCCTCTGGGTGATTCCCAAGAACTATTGCATGCCATCTTACCTCTAAGACCTACCAGGTACATTCTATGGTTCAAGTGTGTGCTCAATAGCAATGATGCATCTGTGGTTTTCAAATACACCAATTTTTGCTAGGATAACTGTGGTAAAATGCTAAACAATCTACACACCGAGTTTTACCTAAGCAACTGTGCAAATCGAACACACCAAGTTATGCAAACACAAGATTAAACACAAGGACCAAAAGAACTCCATAGAATCAATAGACGTAAGAGTTAAAAGCATACAAAGCATCCAAGTTCACACTCTAGGGCACTATGGCCAGTTAGCCCCTAAGGGGGAGGGGGGGTACAACAAGCAAGAAATAATAATAGATCTAGAAAGAAAAGACATGACTCATTTTTCTTCAAGATCGTCTTCCTTGCCGAGCTCTGTTTGCTAACCCCACGTCCATCATGATCTTGCACCGTAGCTCCACTCTGGCCTGAGAAAAGTGGTAGTGAAAAAGCTTGACAGCCTCCCCCAAGAAGAAGGGTGAATGAAGGATGAAGACTCTTCAAATGACCTAGATCTGGGCTTAAAAGGTACTTTTCGGGGTGAACACGAGCGTGTTAAGTGTGTGCCACTGCTACTGATTATCTCAAGAAAGTGCAAATGATAAAATTCAGCAGTTACATGCCCGTGTCAAGAAGAATACTCCCATGTTCGCCAGAGAACACACCCGTGTCAGGAAGAACACCCCCATGTTTGGCAGAGAACACGCTCGTTCCTGGAGCATGCAAACTGTGCTTTTCTCCAAATTCGTGCTACAGTGATTTGCTACAGTACATGCTACAGTGCCTTCCTTCAAATGATATGGAATTCTTCTCAGAAAATCAGGGGAAGGAACACGGGCGTGTTGAGCCCGTGTTGTCCTTGGACACTGTATTCTGACCTTCTTTTCACACTGTAATTGTGCTGTATCTTGTCCTTTTGCATAGGAACCTGTTTCCTTGCACAAATACACAATAATACCCATAGCAGCACTGAATCACAATAAATAAACGCTCGAGGACAAGATAAATACATGAAAAGGGTATAAAAACATATATATGGAATGCACTCATCACCTTGCGCCCACAAGGGAGGCCACAAGGCCCCAATTTTCAGCCCTTGCGGGCATCTAGTATGCCAGTAAGGCTCTGGCCTTACTCTTTGATCTTCTTAAGGGGTTTTCCACCCCTTTTAACCTTAAAAAACCCTAATTAAAGTCCTAACACATGAGAACACTCAAAAGAACTCATGCACACGAGATACACGCTAAAAGACGGGTCGGAAACGAGACAAGGAAGTAAGAAAATTTGGAATACTACAACCAATACATTTGAACTTTAGCATCATTTTTTAAAAACGCCACTTCATTATTCATCTTTTACGGTATTTTTCAGAAATGCCGCTATATTTTTAAAATAAAATTAAGAAAATAATAAGTTAGTGGCATTTATAAATAAAATGGTACCAAATTTTTTAACCTTTCGTTGCGTTTCTCAAGACAAACGCTTCTAGATTATATATTTTTTAATTTAGAATTTATAAAATTAAATTTTTGAGGCGTTTTTCAAGAAAATGCGCCAAATTATAGATTTTTTGTAATTTAAAATTTATAAAATTAAAAATTTAGCAGCATTTGTTCATATAAACGCCGCAAAATTATAGATTTTTTAATTTAAAATTTATAAAATTAAAAATATAATGGCATTTTTAGAGAGAAACACTACGAATTTTGAAAATTCAAAATTAGTGCCATGTATTTAAAAATTTAATTAAATTTGGGGCTATTTATTTGAAAACTGTAAATTTTGTGGTATTTTTAAGAAAAACGCCACTAAATGCTTAGATTTTTTAATTTCTATAAATACTCTCTTCAATTGAAATTAGTTGGATGAAAAGTTAAGAAAAAGAAGAGGCGAGAAGAAAAGGAAGGGAAGAGAAGAAGAAGAAGAAGAAGAAGAAGAAGAAGAAGAAGGATAAGAAGAGAAAGTAAGATGATGATGGTGATGAGGAAGCTAGAAGAAGGAGAAGAAGAGTCTACAATAAGAGAAGAGAAAGAAGAAACTAGAAGAAGAAGTAGGAGGAGGAGAAGAAAAAGAAAATAATTAAAAATAAAAAATCTAAAAAATGAGAATAAGAAAAAGAGAATTAATAACAATAAAAATTAGAGGAGCTAATTTATTTTTTAAGAGAAATTCTGTCAAATTAGAGATATTTTTTGAAATATTAATATTTTTTTAAAAAAAGGCCAAAGGCCATAAAAAATACCACTAAATTTATTACGTTATTAATGAACAAACCCCATTAAAATTAAAAAAAAACCCGTTAAAAAAAAGGAGTTTGTAGATAATGCTGCTAAGTTTGTAGAATGGCTGGAACATAGCTGACACAATTTTCGTCGATGTTTATGCTGTCTTTTTTGAAAATGCCATTCCCATATTTGGCAGCATTTTAAAATGCCACTAAAAATCTATTTTGGTGTTGTGACAAGTGTGGTTGAATATGCATTTTGATTTTATCCAAAATCAGTTACTTCTCATAAATATCCTTGCATGTTTTAACCTTAATTGCGTATATAATTATTTTTGTATAAATTATTTAAAACTTTTCACCAAATCTATAGGGTGGAGGGATTCATCAAAAGTTTATTTAGGTCTTTCAAAACATTAATTTATGAAGAAAAAATTTTTTTTTTTGCAAAATTTTGTACTTGGGTGCAATTACATTAAATATAAGACTACAAATCACAAGTGCATGCTAAATTTTATGCTTAAGACTAATGTTGTAGATACTGTAGATGAAAGCTTTTCAAGACAAAGTTTATATTCAAATCATTTGTTAATACTATGGTTGTAAATTAACTTGATGAAAAGAAATTGTTTGGTAAGTGTTATGTTGTTTATGAGATTATTTATCCCTTACAATTGAATTTTGTGATATAACTTTTGTTGTGTTTTCTGCAAGTGCAATGGTTGTACAAGTTATATAATGTACTTGAAGGTCAGGTAGTCGAATCCACAGAGAATGAGTGTAGTAGCATTAATTCTTTCTCTATTATCTAACCTTAAACAAGTTACGGGATGAAATGTAATTAAGCTTAAGGAAATAAGAAAATATGCGGAATGCAAAAATACAAGAAAAGAGATACAATCTGGAATGTAGTGGAAACTTGGGTAATGGTACCCCTAGGGTTGTATGCATGAAGTGCGGGATTTAAAACATTCTTCCTAATCAAGTTGAGATAAGTCATGGAAATCCTAAAATACAATGATCCCGTTCTCATTGCAACCTGTGAGTATTTCCCTACGAGGCTCTAGCGGTGATCACTACAAGAAATCATGTTTTTAGGGGCGGTTTTACACTATAACCGCCGCTAAATGATGCCAATGGCAGTTATAAAACCACCGTGAATACCAACGTCGTGATTGTCACGCCCTGACCCGCAGGTCCTGCGCATGATATACCGCCACGACAACCCAGGGGAGGTCCAACACTGCCTCAACCCTAGGTGATCATAAGGCTAACTTGTTCCCTGTACAATGCATCTATAATCACAATACATAACTCAACAACAAATACTTATATTACTCAACAAGGTATCACACATTGATACTCATAACAAGGAGTAGATAAGAAAGATAATAACAACCATTCAAATAGAGGATACACTCCTCAACAAAACAAGGACTAGACTGGCATACAAAGTGTTATGAGTATGGAGAAACCTGATAGGGTTCAATAACACATAGTGGATCCCTATTAATACATGCCAAGACATAAGAACATACACAACTCAAAATAAGGGGACAAAGGTGACTCTTGCCAAGCACTTCACGTCTTCACCCCTGCGCTGTGCTATCACCTGGGATGAGGAAAGAGGGGGTGAGTAACTAGGTTACTCAGTGAGGGGTTAGTCACAGGACTACAGTTCAAGCATGATCAAATCGAAATAAAACATTATAAAAACATTTCAATAATCAACAAGAATGAAATAAGCTTTGAGTAACAAATATCTCATAATAACATAGCTTTTCTCATTGAAATGCAAATAAAGGTTCTTTGAAAATCATCATGAAAACATATGCCATCCTGGACCTAGTATAAGCACAATTCTTAATGATAGTTTCAAATATCAAGATACTTGGAAACAAGTAATTCATCATTCACAAATAAATAATAATGTCCAGAATGGCCTCAAAACTCTCTGTCACTAACCATGGCCTTGGTTAGGTCTGGAGCTACCAAGATTCGCATATCTTGGCATTGACCTGCTGGGAAGTTCGTGTGGTGACTCCGAACAACCCAACTATACCCATGTCAGGGATCTACACTCCCACCTGACATGGTATAACTGTTTTTGACAGTATTCCACGCCACCTCTATATAGCTCGGCCCGTGGAAACCATCTAACTCTTACTGTAGCAAGTTCTGGAGCTCGGCTCCCATGTCACCAACAAAGAATTTAAATAATAACTTAGCCCGTAGGCTCAATATATATACATCATGATATCATAATTCTCAATAAGAGACAATAAGTGTTCACAATGGCAATTCTCACCCCAAGGGTGATTAATTTGATCATAATATTGATAATGAAGTCATTTTCATCAAATGCATCATACAAGTGTGTCTTTTGAAAATACACTTCAAACATTGTCTCAAAACAATGAAAACCAACTTGGTTTCACATGCTTTTTGTTCATCATAATGAGAATGTCGCATCTTATGAAAATACGTAGTTTAGAGCATATATCTCGAACATAGAGTTCCAAACCCAAAAACAATATGAATGCTTTGCAAATATTCATGCAATAAGCCAACTCATAAATCATCATGATTCTAAACATAAATTCAGGTTTTTGAAGAAGCTTAACAATAGGGATTTTATAATTCAAAACAAACAACTCAATATCAAGAAATTATCATGCATGAATCATAGTCCAACTTTGGTAAATTCGCACTCACAAACTCGGCGAGCAAAACGCCTCAAAGTCACTTCTCCACTGGCCCTTTGCCCTTACTCGAAGCCTCACCTCCTAGAAGCCATTAAACAACCAAAACAAGCAACTAAACATCATCAAACACTTGATTAACTATGATGAAGAAAGAATGCTCAAAATAGTGAATGGTTGCTTCTAGGGTTTGCTAAACACCATAGCAAAGAGTTCTAGCAAGAAGAAGACCTCTCACAACTCATAAAACTAACAAGGAAAGCAAGAATGACCTAACATGGTTGATGCTACAGTAATTCAGGGATTAGGGTTATGAAGGTTCAAGGAATTCATGCATTCAAGGTCATACAACTCAATAAAATAAATCCTCACAAGATTAACAATCAAACAGGAAGAAAGAGACAACAATCAAGCTCTCATAAGGGTTCACCAATAACCCTAACCATCCTCATCAAAGAACAAGGAAGAAGGGACACATGATTGGAGCTTACCTTGATCTTAAGGATGAGCAACTTGATGAACTAAGTTTCAAGCTCTAAAACCTCCTCTAAGCCGGCCTTAGAACCTCAAGAGATAATGGAGGAAGAGAGGAGAAGGAGATAGAGAAGTTTGGAAGAAGAAAAATGAAGAAATGAAGCCAAGGCTCGGGTTTTATAAGCAAATTCGTGTCGGTGTGCGGGCTGTGTGCGGCCCCGCACACCAGCCGCACACACTAGGCAGAAGAGTGTGCGGGTGGTATGCGGCCCTGCACACCAGCCGCACACCCCTCTGCCTGGGGTGTGCGGCCTTTATGCAGCCCCGCACAGAGGCCGCACAGCCCACAGGAGGGGCTGTGCGGCTTGTGCACAGCCCCCCACAACTTTGTGCGGCCTGTGCACAGCCCACACCCTCACTAAACACCTTCAAACACTCTCAAAAATCTCTCAAACAATCGGGAAACAACTCTAAAGGCTCAACAAGAATAATCAAAGAAAACTAAAAGGGAAAACGATGACAACACTTAAGACAATCGAAACTACAAACAAGGGCAAAGAGACCGAAATATCATAGTGATGCAATTCACGGCGGTTTTGAAGAACGACCGGAACAACGGCTGCTAAATGTATACGACACTTCTCGGTGGTCATATAACGACCGTGAAATTATGAAGAGCCCGGACACTGACTGCCCAATTTGGCAGCGGTTTTTGGATAAACCGTCGTGAGTTTTTTTTTTAAAAATCATTTTTTATTTTGTGTTTGGCGGTAGTTCTTACGTAAACTGCCGTGGTTTTGTTTTCTTTTTTTTTTAAAGCATTTTTAATTTTTTATTTGATTTTTTTTCCAATTAAATATATATACATGAATCCTATACGTGCATTGAACTCATTCCATTAATTTTTGAAAATAATAAAAATTTTATTTATAACTCATTCATAATTAAATCAAATTTACACATTTGTTCTCTCAAAGCTGTAAACATATATATAACTAAAACTTACGTTCATTTTGAAATTTCTATAATTCAGAGCTGAGGTACACTAGGAAATGAGCCTCACTTTTGCTGAGAAATCCCATGTATTCATGTCTATTGAACATTTGGATACTTTTTTCGCCTCCGACAACACCTGTGGATTAAAATTCAGAAAAAAAATGTTTGTAAGATGATTGATAAACATGTACATTTTAATAAATTTTTGTTGTTAATGTTCAATTAATAATACCCATGGTAAGAGCACTGGTGAAAATGACGGCAGAGAGAATGAGGATGATGATTGATGCTCTTATGAGCCATTTCAAAATTTTCTGATGAAGAACTGGCCCCAGAATCCGGCCATTATCGATACGGAAGTAAGATACAGAGCTGATACATGAGACGATACAATTCTGAGTGGCTGTTTTTTACTAATTAGTGTAAATTCAGTAGTTTGTTAATTACCATAAGGGATTGGAAATCTCTTGTGGGAGTAGAACTCAATGATAGATAGTGATGACGAGACCGTCGCACTTGCAACCTATTAAAATCAATACAAAATGTTACTGACAGAAAAACATGAAAATAAAATAACAAGTCCCATCTTTAGCTCAACCTAGATCAATATGCATTTGTCAGTGGATTAAAGATAATGGTTTTCATGGAGCAATGAGTAGCTTTAAGGACCACAGAAAAACCTTTTCACAGTAAAACAAAATCACCATATCCTTCAAAATTTGTCAGTGGTTTAACCAAATAGGAAGGAAGCAACAATTACCACTTCTTGAAGTTTCAAAGGTGGTCGAGACAATGACTTCCACTGGGGAAAAAATTCTTCAGCTGAGACTGATATTGGTTATAGGAACTTGTTTAAGACAGCTGGTAAGCGTAACTTGATATTAACCTATACATTGAACAGAGTGAACAAACATAAACAAATTGATGAGAAAAACCGCACATGGAAAAAAAAATGGAAATGCCAAAAGTGGAGTAACTATCGCTATAGTTCCAAATTTATAGGAGAAATCAAGAATAGCAACATCTCTGCTTGCTCGAAGATTTACAACTTCAAGTGGGGATTGCACCTAGACCATATCAGTAATGACCTAGACCATATCAGTAATGACTAAGATGCATGCAACAGTAAATAAAGGTAGATTTAGTATGCATTTTAAAGAAAGTAATTGCAGGCCATCAGAAATAAGCATAGACTATGTTCTTTTAGTGATTGCCAACATCCTCTTTAAAGTAATCAATGTGTAGTTATGCATAACTTGTACCCTTACTCCAAAACAAAATTATAGTTCCAGTTATGAATCCTTGCATTACATAAGAAAAAATCAAAACAGTAAAACCTATTGGAAAATTGGATTTATCTTCCAATTCGTTTCTTATGAGAGAATCACATGAAAAATTAATTAGAATGCATTATATTTCAAAACATTAACATATGCATGAATATGAGAAATGATGATTTAGTTCGAGCACCTGTGGTGAGTCTCTGTAATGCCCATGACATTAAGGTAATGACTGAAGGCACGAGCCAGGGACAAAGCTTCCTCCAAACCTATCTTGGATATCTCTTTGGCCAGTTGTTGCTCATGCAACTCTACAGTATCCTCCATCCCCGCAATCCTCATATTCACAGCACTTTATTAGAAAGCATAACAAAGCTTTTTATCAAATATTTTCTTCAAATAAAAATGATATGCAATCCATAACAGGAAAATGGTAGCTCAACAGACCTGTTTTACAATAGTGTGGCCCTCAATTGGTATATCTTCGTTGCAATCGATGACACAAAGTTCTAAATAGCTTAAAAAACAATTCTCAGAAATTTTTTGGTTTTAAAACTTATAACATGGTGGATAGCTATTAATAAGAACATAAAGACCAATTCAAAACCTGTCAGAGTAAATAAAATCCCAACAACAAAATCTTCAGCTAACATCAAAGTTCCCAATAAAACAAAAAACAAAAAAGAAAGGCAATTGGATCAAGCATGCATGTTGAAGTGAATTTAAAGCCTCCTTCCTCTTCTCCCACCCTTTGTACGAGTATTATCAGTGGGAATTGGAGTCACATCCTCTGAAAAAAAATATGAAAAAAATAATAGTAATTCAACCGAAGTAAATTTGTCAAAGCAATGAATTAAATGCATCGGTTCATTGCAGGAACAAATGGGTGACAGCTCAAGAATTAACACAAAAACTGAATTCATATGATGGATTATTAAAACACTGAAATAAATTAACACAAAATAGAGTATAATTTTATTCTAAGTAAATACAGTGAACTACTATAATCTCTTATTTCAAATAAAAAAATAGAGAACGAGGACTTAAATAACTTACTATCGCATCTGTCCTACATAGATCCATCTGAATTTTGGTTGCCTTGAGCCGTGCGACTACCCTGTGATGAACATCTTCCAATAATTGGTGACCCCACATTTTCCTATGTCAAAAATTTTCAATATACAATATGAGGAAAAGAATGAAATCCTATAAATGTAACAATTAACACTAACCTAATCAACACAATCTTACTAGACAATAACTCTAAAAATAGAAATTTAAACAAAAACTGATTGGTTGGTATGTTTTGATTTTGGCTTACCAATTGTTGGGTAAGAATTGCTATTTGTAGCTGAAATCGTTGTTCATTTTCTTGCACTTGTTGCCTTAAGAGATGCACGGTGTCCTTGAGCTCATTGAATTCAGCTTGTGTGCCCCACTGGCTTCATTTCTCCTACTCGAGCTAGAAGATGATCCATACACTTAAGTTGGACAACTCCAAGTCCCATACCTCGAACATACCTCAGGTGTTCTTTCCCAAAAACACTAGTAAATGCTTCATTTTTAGATGAGCCTTGACTTCGAATAATTAGATCTTCCTGTAAATTAAAGAAATAGAGTTTTCATTAAAACATATTTATTTAAAATCATGAAACATATCATATGTTTCAATATTAAACTTAAATGATTATGCCTCGCATTTTCATTTACAAAAGTCCCATCCGATGTTGTATGGTTTGCTTGAAATAATTCAGCTCTGGTATAGAGCGACCAAGTTGCTTTTCCTATCAAGAATCCAAGTTGTTTAATACGTAAGTAATGTTGCGACATTGTTAATAAACATAATTAAAACTACTCAATAACAAGCAATTAATAACCATCTCATTTTCCAGTCGGGCAATGGACTTTGAGCCTAATGTGTGAGGCATTGTTTGGTGGGTGTGATTTATAGTGTTTTGTTCTGCTTTTGCCTGCACAGTGTAATTTAAACATTTAAAGGACAAACAATAATACAACTATCAAAACTTTTTTTTTATTTGATATCACCTTCGTGTCAGGCCGAGCTCTATAGTCCACAAAAGCAACCCATTGATCCAAAGGGATCTCAGGAGGTTTCCTTGCTATGTTGGCTTCACGAGGACCATCGGGATCACATTTTGTCAAGTTATATAAGTTACATCGATTGTCTCGCCATTTTTTTGCTAAGATTTTGAAAATATATCGCTTATTTCCATCATCATTGACCTCCAATTTTGTCTACAAATAAATAAATACATTAGTACAAACCGCCCAAAAATAAAACCCATAGCATGGCAATTATAAATAACACTAGATACCTTTATAATATTGTTCCACACATGATCTTTATAGCACTCTGGAATCTTTTGCCACTTTTCATATCCGATAGGAAAGTTCTGACAATTACTTGCAATGTGGCCTAGAAATTGAGCGAGCATACCGCCAGATAATTCAATAGGCTGATTTCGTGAATTCTATTCCACAAAAACTTTCTCTCCTGGTGGATGAGAGTATACGTCAATTGCTCACATTTTTTGATGCTTCAGTTCCCCATTTCCATCTGCCATTTACAGAAAATGATACCTCATCTTATATATGAGATTACTTTTCTTAGCATGTAACCACCTATTGTGGAGTTTCGGTCTCTTTGCCCTTGTTTGTTGTTTCGATTGTCTTAGATGTTGTTGTCGTTTCCCTATTAAGTTTTCTTTGAATCTTTTTGTCGAATCTTGGAGTTGGTAGCTGGGTGTTTGAGCATGTTTTGGTCACGTTTTAGAGGAGTTTTGTGGGTGAGTGGGCTGTGCACAGGCCGCACAAAGCTGTACGGGCTGTGCACAGGCTGCACAGCCTCTCCTGTGGGCTGTGCGGCCTCTGTGTGGGCCACACAGAGGCCGCACACCCCAGGCAGAGGGGTGTGAGGTTGGTGTGCGGGGCCGCACACCGACGCGAGTTTGGCTATAAAACCTCATTTGTTTCCCTTTCTCTTCATTTCTTTTCTTCCAAACTCCTCTATCTCCTTCTCCTCTCTTCCTTCATCATCTCTTAAGGTTCTAAGGCTGACTTAGAGGAGGTTTTGGAGCTTGAATCTTGGATCAACAAGTTGGTCATTCTTGAGATCAAGGTAAGCTTCCATCCTTTTGTTCCTTCTTCCTTGTTCTTTGATGAGAATGGTTAGGGTTTGTTGTGAACCCTTGTGAGAGCTTGATTGTTATCCCTTCTTCTTCCTCTTTGATGGCTATTCTTGTGAGGAATGATTGTATTGAGTTGTTTGGCTTTGGCTTCATGAAATCCTTGAACCTTCATCACTTTGATCCCGAAATCACTGTAGCTCCGGTGAGCTTTCCTTGTGCTCTTGGTTTCCTTGGTTTAGAGAGAAGCTTAAACCCTTAGATTTGGTTTAGTACCTTGAGTTGTGAGTGGAGCAACTCTAGAGTGCATTAGGGTTGTTTGGTAGAAGAACTTAGGGTTCTTGCTTGACTTTTGCCCTAACAACTTATTGGTGTTTCTTGTGCCTTCTCAAGGAGGAAAAGCTTTGGATTGAAGCAAAGAGCTTGTCGAGGACTAGCATTCAAGGAGCAAAGTCGTCAAAGTTGTGAATGGGACTTATAAGCATAATACTATCCGAAGAATACCTATATTCGTATATTTATATATCCTTGTGCATTATGATGCTTGATTTGGGCTCTATATATTTTATGCTTCTATTTAAGATTTAAACGTTATTTTGGAATGAGATATATATCTATATATATATATATATATGCTTAATTGAAGGTATTACCGTTCAAAGGAATGGTTACTTGAGTTGTTATTTGATTAGGAATTTGTAAGTGAAGATGAGATATTCTATGAGTTATAGATTGTATTATTTCTTACACCTTGTCATAATTGGTTTAGTTTCACTTGAATGATAGCCTTGCATTATTAGTGGCTTTTGAATGTGTTTTGGCTAGTTGGAGCCATAACTAAATTGTGACTGGATTCATTTCCTAAGCATTGTTAAAGTATTTTTACATGTTATTGAGATTTGAAAATCCTATGTCTTGAAGTATATGTTTCAAATTGTGTATTCTTATGAGATTTGAGATGTTTGATTTGATGACCAAAAAGGCGTATTTGAATCATGGTTAAGTTTATTTGCAAAGTTTGCCAAATGTTGTATTTAAGTTTTGAAAGCTTTATTATGACCTCGTGGTTTCCAAATTGAAGGTTGAGACTTTTGTTATCGTATCCAAACGGATTCATGTAACCTATTTATGCTACACATTTCATGTTATTGAGAAAACTATAATTGGAGCAAGTGCTCAAGGAAATCTTGTTTAGTTTTAAATGTTGTTTATTTGATCAAAGGCATGTGAAAACAAGTTGATTTTCATGGTATTAATGCAATGCACAAAGTGTATCTTTGAAAGACATCTTTATGCGATACTTTTGATGAAAATGGTTTCATTATTATTGATATGATCAAATTGATCACTCTCGGAGTGAGAAATTGCTATTGTGACTACTTATTGTCTCTTATTGAGATCTATGCTATCTTGATGTACTCATAAAGCCTACGGGCTGAGTTATTGTTTAAATTCTTGATGGTGACATGGGAGCCGAGCTCCAGTACTTACTGCAGTAAGAAGTGGATGGTTTCCATGGGCCGACCTATATAGAGGTGGCATGGAATACTGTCAAAAATGGTTATACCATGTCAGGTGGGAGCGTAGATCACTGACATGGGTATAGTTGGGTTGTTCGGAGTCACCACATGAACTTCCCAGTGGCCAATGCCAAGATATGCGCATCTTGGTAGCTCCAGACCTAACTAGGGCCACGGTTAGCGACGGAGAGTTTTTGAGGCCATTCTGGACATTATTGTTGATTTATGATCGATGAGTTAATTATGTCTAAGCATTTTGATATTTGAATCTATCGATGAGAATTGTGCTTATGCTAGGTCCAGGATGGCATGTGTTTTCTTGTTGATTTCTATGAAATTCTATTTGTATTTCAATGAGAAAGATGGTATTCTTATGTGATAAGTGTTATCCTTTTTAATCCCAAACTTTTGAGGATTTTCATCATGTTAGAATGGATAACCCTTGTATCTTATAATTGCTATACTTGTTTACAACTTGGTGTTGTATTGAGTTATTAGTAGCATGGTAAAGTTGTTAAATGTTCAGTTTGTTTTATTGTGTGAACCATGCTTGGTATTTCAAAAGTTTTATTGTTTTACACCCTAGTTGGGTATTAAGAATTTCTTGGTATTACTTTATCTCATTGTATTATGGTGAAGATTATTTATGTAAGTATGTTCTAAACCTAGTATATTACTAGCAAGTATCTTCACTGATTCATGTTTCAGTACTGTTTCCTTTTGGTATATTTCTGGTGGTTTTGTGCTAATTCCCTCACTGAGTAACTGTGGTTACTCATCCCCTCTTTCTCCTTCCCAGTTTTGTTGCAGGTAGTAGGTGAGGCGGTGCGGCTGCGTACTGAGCATTTGTTGCCTTTATCTCCTTGCATCACTTTTATTCGTGTATGTTATTTTTGGATCATGCATATGTTATTTGAGTCTTGGATCCACTAGTATGTCGAGAACTCTATTGCATGGTATTATACTTAAACCACTCTTAAACTGATGTGTATCAGTTTTTGCTATTATTATCAGTGTCTTCTATCTTCTATCCTTATTGTTGATGTCGTCGTCATCGTCGTCGTCATCGTTGTTTATATTATTTCCCCTGGGCATTGTTGTTCTTGAAATTTGGCATTTGTGTTAATATTGTTGATTTCAGGTTTATTGTTCAGCCTTGCGCTGTCTCGAGGGTTGAGTGGCCGAGTATCCCTCCTCGAGATTGTCGCGGCGGTATGTCGCGGCCTGCGGACCTGCGGACCTGCGGGTCGGGGCGTGACACCTATAACTTTGATACCATGCAATATATAAGTATCAAATAAATTATATATATACATGTATATAGATTACTCACCTCTAATTTGCACGTCCCAACTTTGATACCATGTTTTTGTTGTCCTTTTGGTACCCCTAAAAAGTTGAGGTTCATCACTTTCAACTGTTGACTGATGCAAAGGACCATCTTTTTGAACTTGTGCATTCATCTGAGGACCAACTTCTTCAATTTGCACATTAATCTGAGTAGCAACTTCTTCAACTTGTGCATTCATCTATGGTGTTTGCATAGATGTACCTGGGCCCATAGAATGATGTGGGTCCTCTGTTGAATTTGTGGAAGAATTTGTCGTGATGTGTCTTCGTGTCCTCGCATGCTGCAAATAACTCACATAATTAATTTATTAGTTCGATAACATGTAAGAAGAAAATTAAATTAAATAAATTATTTAACTCACATAATCAATTATCTAAATATTGTTTTCAGATTCAAATTGTTCTCCAATATTTGAGGATTGCAAATTATGAAGATCATCTACATCATCCCGACTCAAAGGTAACTGTAAATCTTCATCAGGAAATAAACTTTCTAGATTTTGTGATGGATAAGCTTCAATATTGGCCATGGCATCTAGATTATCCTCGCCCATATCATACAGATCTCTAGGTTTCAGGTGTATTGGTATGCACCACCCATCTTCTTTTTGATCATCAACATAAAATACTATTTGTGCTTCAAAAGCTTTAATGTATGGCTCATCATCTTCAATCACCCCAGTATGTATAGGTCTTGCAAAACTGATTGAGGTAAAACCCAATTTATCAGTTGTGTTGGCCCACTCACACTTGAACAAAGTCACCGTAAACAACCCATTGTAATTAATATCAATGATGTCAACTAATTTTCCATAATATGGCACACCTCCATACCGCATGTTAACATCGCTATTGCTAGAATAACTCCTTGTTCCAAATGTGCCAAAAACACCACTATTCTGTGTGTTTAATCCTCTGTCATGTTCCAAAGTACGAAACTTGTATCCATTGACATTGAATGCCGTGTATCTTTTTGCTTGTTTAATTGGCCCCTGCACTAGAGCTATGAGCAAACTCTTATCGGATTCTGGGAGCACCTCACGATCTCGGTTGATCTAAAGACAAATGAAAATAATTTAGACTTATGCCAATTAAAATTCAATGTATATATCAAGATAAATACTTACTCGATTTGTGAACCATTGACTAAAGTCTCTATGAACCATCTTATCTACCTCGATAGGATTTCTACTTCGGCTCCGTAATTGTCTTCTTGCAACAACCCTGAATTCTCTATCATGATCAAAGTAGTATTTTAATAACAACGTCCACTTTAATAGTGCATAAATACATGAGCAATAATACTCACTGAACATAGGAATCAATTGCCGGGCAATTGATTAGCACATGCCGATGCGCTTGTAGATGCTCAATGGATGATAACGTAATCCACGTAAAGCCCCCTACAGGTTTCCCAACATATGAAAATAATTCTGCAATTCGAGCATTTGGGTGCTGGGGAGTGCCAGATTCATCATCAACTCGCCTAGGTCGATTCCATACTGTCTCAATATCATCTAGATATCACGAACAAAATGTACTAACTTCTTGTGCAATATAACACTCTACAATAGATCCCTCTGGGTTTGCTTTGTTGCGCACATATGATTTTAGTAGTCCCAAATACCTAAAACATCACATGAGTCATAGTTATATAACATAGATTTGTTGTTATTATTATACAAATAAAGTTATTAACAATTAGATACCTTTCTATTGGATACATCCAACGGTAATAGACTAGACCTCCATGTTTTGCTTCATCAACCAAATGAACAATCAGGTGTATCATCAGTGTGAAAAATGAGGGGTGGGGGGTGGGGAAGCATTTCCATGTGGCACAATGTTAGTACAATTAGGTTTTGGAGATTATCCAATTCCATAACATTCAATGTTTTGCCACATATTTGTCGGAAAAATGAACATAACTCAAGTAGTACCGCAGATACTTTATCATCAACCCCTGCACGCATAGCGAGTGGAAGCAACTATTGCAATAGTATGTGACTATCATGACTTTTTAATGTCCCAACTATTTTGAGATTATTAGCATCGATGCATCGAGAAATATTGCTTGCATAGCTATTTGGCATACAGATATTCTTCTGAGTATTTAAAAATAGCTTCTTCCCTTGCTTACTCATTGTATAAACTGCTGGAGCAAAATTTCCATTTTCATCTGGCCACAAGTCCGGTTTACAACCAATATCTCTTAGATCCTTACGAGCATTGAGATGATCTTTTGAGTGAGAACTATCATTCAACAATGTGAAAAGAATATTATCACAGAGATTCTTCTCTATATGCATCACATCTAAATTATGATGCAATAAATTTTGTTTCCAATATGGGAGCTCAAAGAAAATGCTTTTCTTCCTCCATTGTTGTCGCTCATCTGTAGAAGTACTTGCACCACATCTTCTCTTCCCACTGAGTTGACTATCCATGGGCCGACCAAATGTGACATCAATGTCCTTAACTTGCTCAAATATTTCTTCACCTATTAATAATTTTGGAGGAGTTCATAACTCTTGCTCTCCATTAAATCTGATCTTGCACATTTTGAATTTATGACCACCATGAAGAAAGTGCCGATGGCCCATGAAACACCATTTCCTACTATGAGGCAAGTGACAAGCATCAAAGGCATAATTGCAATGTATACAAGCACGTCCAGTATAGACATTCCACCCAGATAAATTTTCCAAACTAGGGTAATCACTAATTGTCCACATCAAAGCAGCATGCATCTTGAACATTTCATTTGCATAGGAATCATATGTATCAGCGCCATCGTACCACAACTCTTTCAACTCCCTTATTAGAGGTTGTAAGTAAACATCTATATCATTTCCTGGCATATATGTTTACCAGGAATTATAGTTGAAATGATAAAAGATGTATGTTTCATACACACCCACGGTGGCATATTGTATGGGATTAGAATAATCGGCCAAATGCTATAACTTTGACTCATATTACCATGGGGATTAAATCCATCCATATCTAATGAAAGACGCACATTCCGAGGGTCTGCTGGGAGCCAACCATTTGTTGAATCAAGTCTTTTCCATGCTTCAGAATCTCTTGGATGTCGCAATAGCCCATCGTTGTTGCCATCCAAGCTGTGCCATCTTATATCCTTTGCTGTTTTTGAAGAGAAAAACAACCTTTGTAATCGAGGTCACAATGGAAAATATCCGACCACTTTTGAAGGAATCTTCTTTCAAGCTCTATTACCATTGGATGAGACATCTGAGCCATCTTTCCTTTCCTTCCACCTAGAAGTATTACAAATCTTACAATTTTGTCTCTCTTCATCTTCTTCATTACCTCAATAAAGCATGCAATTATTTGGGCATGCATGTATTTTTTCATAGTTCAATCCAAGCTTCGTGATGGTTTTCTTCTCACTATAGAAAGAGCTTGGAATTTTTATGTGGAAATGCATCACGTAGCAACTCCAATATCATCGTCATTGCCTTATCGCTCATTTCCACATAGACACTTGATGTGGTACAATTTCAATATGAATGATATTTTTGAATAATTTTCACACCCTTCGTAAAGAGGTTGTTGACCATCTTTAGATAACTCAACAAAATCGTCTGTTGCATTCCTAGTTTGGTTCACATGTGGTATGTCATCATCTATCTGTCTAACCCCTTCATTTACTGTTTGAAAGCCTTCCTCTGAAATAGGTTCATGTACTCCAAAAGCATCATTTACCATATCAATAATTGGATCTTGAAGAGCAACATTGCTTTGTGAAGCAACTTCGACGTTGCTTGGAACATTAGTTGTTTCTCGTGGATGGGACTCTCCGTGAAGGTACCAAATTGTATAACCTCTTGGAAATTGTTTGCAAATTAGATGATCGTATACCTCAGCACGATTTTGATGCTTACTAAATCCGCACATAGGACATGGATAGAGTATCATATCATTAATTGAACCATGCCAGAATGCAAATCAATAAAATTCTTAACACCTTGGTCATACGCAACTGAGTTTCGCGGCATTGTAATCCATGATTTGTCCATGCTTGTTACAAACCATCTAGAAATAAATAACACAATATTTATTTATTATTATAAATTGCTCAAACCTAGACAAATGAATTAATAAACACTTACCAAGATTTATAGTGTTACCTAGGTCTATTCACATTGTACAAGTTGTTCATATTATTAGTGTAATTTGTTCTATAAAATGATCCTCTCAGATGTTGCATCTATTTTGTAAATGCTTTATTAGAATTTATCCATATTGACATCATAGCAATAATAATTTTGCTAAACAAGTTTAAATATCAAGATCGAATGGTACCTGAATTGATGGAGATCACCACCACCAATAGCAACTTATGAAAATATCAAACCAGAAAAAGATCCTACACAGTGACCAAAAAGACAAACAAGTACGAATTTTTTACTGTCAGGCCATCAATCTACAACAATTATATACAGGATTTTATAATCCTGTACAATAAATAGGAAAAAAATAATAAATAGTATATATATATATATATATATATATATATATATATATATATATATATATAAAGCTAAATGACCCTTATTGTACCTGTGAGAGTAGTGCTTTCTCAACAATGAATCATCAACTCTTGATGTTAATTATCCACTAGCAAGGACTGAAGCAAAGATGGGATAAAATCAGAAAAAGAAAAGCAGAAAGTATATAATACATATACATATATATGTTCTACATTTGTTTATATATGTTTAGATTAACATTGTTCAGCTTTATATATATGTAGTGAATTCATTAGCATATATATGACAGGCCTAACTTATTATTGGTCATTAAAGTTGAATTATAGGCCCAAATTATTCTCTTCTATATTGCCAAATTTCAATGGAAAATCTCTGCGAATTTTAAAATTTCTAATTAATACCATAATTATCTTTATATATATATATATTATCCTTTGAAGTATAGGGCACTGTTACACTCGTTCAAAACAATGAACGTATTGAGTATTTTTTACATATACAATAACTAAAACTCAAACTTTCTCTCTTAAAACAGCTCAAGCTTCTACACTTTGGATCAATTATCATTCGTTCATAAAATCTTTCGGTCATACAAAGTTACAGATTTTTACTTGCATATATATTGATATACTTATAATTTACTATCAAAAGTTAGTATTAGGAGCTAGTTTTAATTCTTTTAATTATAAATCATTTCATTACTAAAGTAAAAGAAAACACTAATTTTTGAAGTACCTAAAATTCAATATCTCAAGCTAGAACTTTAAAGAAAAAAACATCATAAACTATACAAATGATGTTTTACTTGTTTTAATTCTAGGTGTTTTGTACATTAAAGTAAAACGGGCAGCTTCAGAAGAATTGGTGAGAAGAATTGCATCAAAAAGGGTCTCTGCTGTTTCTTCAAGTCATCTGCCTATAAAGTACATAGCTCAATTAGCAAGTCAAACGTTGACAAAGAATTAGATCAAGTGTCTCGAGCAATAAAAATCTTGTACAATAATGAATCAACATCAAATTATGTCAGTTATAAGACTTACGAGGCAAAGAGCATAGTCTATAGGTATAAGTGCACTTATCCCATTGAAAAAGTGTTTTGCGGGGGTATATAAGTAAATATATATATATATATATATATATATATATATATATATATATATATATTTGCTTAATATACAAAATATGGTAATAGAAAAAGTGTTTTTCTATTACCATCTTTTGTATATTAAGCATGCTTGAGAAATAGTGAAGGCTTAATTATTTAGATATAAACAGCCTTGGGTTAAGGATTAGGTGGACTTCTATCTTGATTAATTGTATCTACACTTGTTTGGCTTAATTCACAATGGAAATGCATTACATGGTACCTATCATATGGTAGGCACTTACTCATTTTACTATATTGGCATGACCATAAACTTCTTCAACTCAAATTTTAAATGGCCGTAAGAATATTGAATGAATTAATGTAATGCATTTCCATTGTGAATAGGCATGTCATAGATTTCAACTTGTTGACTGGAGTTCATTAAGAATAGGCATGTCATATATGGATGGTGGAGAGCATAAACCCTAATTTAGCCACACATTTTCACCTTTAATTTTTAGAAAATAAAAAGGAATGAGAATCTCAATAAAAATTAAAAAGAAAAAAGCATTGATTTGGGTGAAAAGTTTTAAGGCATTCTTTATTTGGCTGGTGTGGATTTCTTGATGAAAAAGTTACCAAGATTTGAATATAAACTTAACTTTTTAATGGTGAAGTGTTCAGTGCTATTGCATTAGGTTTATTCTCAGAATATAACTTATTAATAATAATTATAATAATAATACTAGTAGTCATGTGGAGAGAATATTTTTCCTAAATTTTTGGATTTTGTGTAAACAACCCTATAAATAAGAATTTTTGCAAGGGTATATCTGCAAATAATAGAAAAGTCCTAACAAGACAGGAAACTCAGACTATGACTTTTCTCATGAAAATAAAAATCTGAATTCAAAATCAATTTGTGGACTTTTTGTGACATCAACAGGTTTATGAAGCCTAATTTTTGTAATTAATTGGCATTGATATCAATTTTTTAAGTTTAACGCAATTAGGGTTAGGTCAAATCAAATGCATCCAAAATAGAAGCATTAAGGAAACCCTACCAGACAAATCCTCATAGTGTCAGGAAAATTTCAGTATTAAAATAAAAATTTCAAATCTGGAACATTACATTAAACTAATGCATTTCAAATCTGTTGCCAATATTCCTATAAAACCATGAAACATGTAACTGAAAGTATACAAAGAAAGAGTTTATGGACTATGGAGTATTGCAGTCTATTGCCACTATTCTAGAGTCAAATCTAAAAGGAGATAACTATTAATAATATTACCTTTGACTTCCATGAACAGTTGCTAAAACACAAGAAATTTCTTATCTTACTTGGGAGGTGAAAATAAGGACCTGCAGAACAACATAGAACCACAAAATTCAGGCATCTCAGAAATCAACAATTCCAGCTCTCTAATTGAGAAATTTCCCAGATAGCATTCAAGAAATCAATTCATCTAAAGTGTGAAATCCACATTTCTTCTTATAATTCACACTCTAAAATGAGAACACCAAGAAAACCTCAAAACAGTTGCAGTTTCTTGAAATTTCAAGAATCAAAAACCAATAATAAAACTTAACCACAGACTTAGCATCAGAAAATTCACATCTAACCATTTGCAACGAGTTTCATTTTTCAAGACCTTGATCAATGAAAAAAAAAACTCAGAATAGCCTGGACACTATCAATACTCAAGAAACCATTTCATCTCAAACTCATGAATAAAACCCTTGAAATCATATCTGAATCCCTAGAATCAAACAAAACAAACAACAGAAAAGCACAAAACCTCAAGAAGCTAAATCAGTTTGGTCTTGGAATCAATACCCTACCGTCCCAATAGATTCAAATATTCAAGAACACAAACAAGAACCACAAATGAGCGAGGGCGGCGACACTGATACTGGTTGGACGGGAGACCCAGAGAGGACAAGTGAGGGCGGCAACACTAACACTGGGTTGGGGAAATGAGAGCTGAACGAGGAGGCCACGAGGAAGGAATGCAAAGATTCCAGTCCTACACTGACACTACACCCCAAAGAACTCACCACCGATGATGAAGAAACACGCGCACTAGGGTTTTCTGGAGACGTGATCTGACGGCTGACGATGAAGATCCTCCGGCCGATGCTGAAACTCTGACGATGAAGCTCAGAGATGCTGATCGAGGTTGAAGCTGCGGTTCGTTGGAACAAAATCAAAGCCCTAGAGAATTGGTAAAGATGAAATAACTTTTCAATGGATGGATTTTTGTCATTCACGGTGGTTTTAGTGTAAACTGCCAGGAAATGTTTGTAATGCACGCCGGTTTTAGTCTAAACCACCGAGCAATGTTTGTAATTCATGGCGGTTAGATAATGACCGCCGGTAATTCATTGACTTTGCGGCCGTTATTCACTATAACCGCCGAGAAAAGCAATGAATTCATGGTCAAGCACCAACCGCCACATAAACTGCCAGTAATGTAGATACTTGTGGTGGTTTAAATCAAACCGCCGGGAAATGAGCGCCGCCAAATGCATGTTTCCTTGTAGTGGATCTCTCTCTTTGCCTAAGCCACCTATGAATCAATTGCACTCTAGGGATCCCAAGTGATCAAATAGACTCCCAAAATTAGGTTAAACACTCTCTCAAAGCATTTAACCCCTAATCCTATAAAAAGCCCTCTCGGGAGTATGAAGGTAGTGATGATTAAGTCGAAGGAGAAAGGAGACACCCCTCTACCTAAAAGTTCACCCTCTTAATCCTTTCCAACCTCGGTAGGTCTAGCTCTAGTGGGTTTCTCAACTCGTCGCTAGGTCAACCTGAATATATAATTGAGCTCTCACTATAATTGGTTGTATGGTAATCAAGAAACAAGGTTGAAACTCAAATCCACAAGAAATAGAAAGGCATGAATTAAATCAAATCATTACAACCTTAGAGTTCACATACCCAAGTATCCAATAAAGAGTTTAGATCCTCATAGAGTAATACAATCCAAAATCACAAATAGACAACAAATACATGAATAAATGCATATGAACTCACTCCAAATCCGTGGTGAAGAATCTGGCGATCAACCCTCCAAATGGCCGAATGATGATTCATTGGCAAGAGTTCGTCGGCGCCAAATGACGTTTCCCAACAGCTTGCCGGTGGAATGGATGATGGTGTGGATGATGGAGGATGATGCCAAAACCTCCTGTTAGCCATATGTAGCCTTTCCCCCAAGCTAGGTCACAAGCCCCTTTCTTTCTCTCCAAAAGCTCCATCCAAAATACTAGATAAAATTGACTTAAAAAAGGTTTTCCAGAGTTTTCTTACAGCTGTGGGAAAATTTTCCACGCCAGTGCGCTGACACACCCTTTGCGTCTATGCACCATAAATGCATAGGTTGTCGCAGTAATAAAGAACCCAAACGGGTGGGTAGTCTAATCCACATGGAATAGGCTCGAAAATCAAATAATATTGCTAAATAAGCTAAGTGACAAATGATTTGTGAAATGTGTTCAAAAGTTAACAATTAACAATGCAAGTAAATGAGGTAAGCACAATAATAAGTGCTTGAGTAGACATGCTTTATCTACATGTTTTACATGCATTAAGCATCATTTTACCATGGTTTATGTCTCATAAAGTGTATTTGGTGTCACTTTATGCAATTAGGTTGTGAAATCGTTGAAGGAAGGAAAGGATGCAAAGATGGGTTCTGAAGACGTGTTGTTGGGAGATTTTGTGCAACACAAAGACACAAGAGAAATCCATGTGCATGGAGGTGTGTGCCAACTTCCAAGAGGATTCAAGCCGATTTGTTTGTTGGAAGGGCACAAAGGCAGTCACACCCTTATGTCCTTTCTTGTGTGAAGATAGCAACAGCTTCCAAAGGATGATTCGACGAAGAAAAGTCTTAGAACAAACCACATGGACGTGTGATGAGAGTTTGGACCCTGTTTAAGAGGAGGACCGTAGAAAGTTACTGCAACAATCAACACAGTAATTTACTATAGTAGTATTGTAGTAGAAACACTGTTCAGGCAACCGCGTGGAATCTCACGTAGTCACGTGGAGGCACGCGACAGACGTGGTTCAAGCCTATAAATAGACCCATGGAGGGCTAAACCCTAGTAGGTATTTGGCCATGTGAACCCTAGGATCATACTCATGTATTGATTTACTTCATGCTTTCTATTAAATCCAAGTTTATTTGAGTTTCAATCTTATTTAATCAATGCTTGCATGTCTTATTCATCCTTGTGATTGATTGATTATGCTTGATTTGTTGGCTTGGTGAGAGAGGTCTCCATTAGGGTTGGAACATACAAGATTGAAGAGAGTTGAGAGGGTTCATGAGATAGTGGAGCGTCCCCTTTCCTCTCTAATTGAGTGTTTCCTATCTCCGTATTCCCTAAGCTCTATGTAACTATATTTGGTGTGAGGCATGAGATTGATAGATTTCTCGACCGAGACCTTGTAGGGGGTTAGGGATCTTTCACCTAGAAATATGGTTGGATCTATCTTTAGGAATCGGTTTCACTCTTAGGTATCCCTAGAGTTCATTGCGGTCATATGTGGTGTGAGGTGTTGAGATTGAGTGATTTCAATAGCAGGACCTCGTATTGGACTAGTATCAATTTTTTGGAGGCAGGGATCGATTATTCTTGGATTACCTCGATTCCTATAACTTGGTCTAGAAGCATTTAGTAAGTCTTGCACTTTATGATAGATCCTAGGGGGAGCGTTGCCTCGGTACCTCATCTTCATTGATTGAGATCTCTCTTATTTTCTTGTCTTTTTCCTTGCTTATGATTTTTCATAGTTTTCTCATTAAGTCCATCACATGATATTATTGATTCTGGCTAGATAACTGAGAAATAGTCATTACTAGTACTTCTGTTCCCTGTGGATTCGACTATCCTACTCACTGGGTATTTTATTACTTTAACACCCGTGCACTTGCGGTACACACATGCATTCGGAACGTGTCAAGTTTTTGGCGCCGTTGCCTAGAACGAGATATTAGGAACACTAGGACATAGTTACTTTAATCATTCACCTTTTTCATTATTTTCTTTTTCATATTTCTTTCTTTTCGCCGTTCTCATCATTTCTTTTTCTTGATTTTATCTATAGGTTATGACTCTAGGGAATCCTTCAACATTAGTTGAAGAAGATCCTGTACAAGAACAGAATTTTCCTGCTGAAATAGAGGTTAAAGAGTCTGAAAATATGACAGAACAGGAAGGGCGGCAGAATACACTTACAGATTTTGCTCGACCTACAATTCGTGCGACATAATTGAAGATTGTTAGGTCAGTGATTGCAGCCCAAAATTTTGAGTTGAATCTAGGCTTTATTCAAATGCTTCAGTAGGCCGCACAATTCAATCGATTAGCCGATGAAGATCTGAACAATCATATTGAGAGTTTTCTTGAAGTGTGTGACATGCTAGAAATTAATAGGGTTTTGGATGATGCAATTCACTTGAGGGCTTTCCTATTCTCACTAAAAGGAAGAGCCAAACAATGGCTCCATTCATTGCAAAGAGCATCCATCATGACATGGAACGAAATGGTAGAAGCTTTCCTAGCAAGATACTTCCCACCAGGAAAATCGGCAAAGCTTCAAAATGAGATCTCTTCATATGTTCAGATAGAACTAGAGTCATTCTTTGAGACATGGGACCGATTTAAGGAGCTCTTGCGGAAGTGTCCTCAACATGGGTTCCCCGAGTGGATGATCATCCACACATTCTACAACGGGTTGAATCCAAGTACCAAACATCTTCTTGATGCCGCCGCAGGAAGAACATTAGGGAACAAGACCCCAGAAGAGGCCTGACAATTGATTAAAGAGATGGCTCTGAATAGCTATTAATGGAGTGCAAGAGAGAAGAAGAAAGTGGGCAGAATCCATGAGATCAACACGGTTTCATCTTTGGCAGCCCAAGTAGAGGCAATGAGCAAGAAATTGGACATGTTGACTTCATCAAGAGTGGTTGCGGTCACTAGTTGTGATGGTTGTGGGGGTTCACATATGCCATCGGATTTTCCTATCTCGATTACTACTTCAGCCTCAAGTGAACAAGTTGATTTTGTGGGCAATGCGGGAAAAGGACAAGGAAATCCTTTTAGCATCACCTATAGCTAAGGGTGAAGGAACCACCCAAATCTCTCATGGAGTAACCAAGGGCAGCAAAAGGCCACTGCCCCACTAGGATTTCAGCAAACACCTTCAATTCCGGAGAGAGTTTTAGAATTATAGAGGGTTTTATCAAAATTCATTCAATCAACCGACACATGATTCCAAAACATTGAGGCAACACTCCAAAATCGCACAACTTCTCTACTCAATTTGGAGAATCAAGTGGGATAAATAGCAAATTCATTGGTGGAGAGGCCTTAAGAAAGCTTATCAAGTAATACCGGGACAAACCTAAGAGAGCATGTGAAGGTGATCACTTTGAGAAGTGGTCAAGAACTCCAAGAAAAGCTCACTGTTGACAAGAATTCTGAAATGCTTCAAGAGAGATCCCCCACTGAGAAGACTACTAAAAATCCTCAAGAAAAGCCAAGGGATAAGGTGCAAGACAAGGAGAAGGGGACAGCTGTGTTACTGCCTTCATATACCCCAAGAATTTCCTATCCGGCCCATTTAAAGAAAGATCAAACTGATGAGCAAAATAGGAAATTTCTGGATCTATTCAAGCAGCTACACATCAATATACCTTTTGTAGAAGCGTTGCCAAAAATGCCTAAGTATGCAAAGTTTTTGAAGGACCTTTTGACCAATAAGAGGAAAATGGAAGAAAGTGTGGCTGTGGTCTTAGAAGGGAATTGTTCGGCATTACTTCAAAATAATTTTCCGAACAAGATGAAAGATCCGGGAAGTTTCATCATACCTTGTGTAATCGGAGGTTTGGAGGAAAAAAAGCATTGGCTGATTCGGGAGATAGTATCAATGTCATGCCATATACTTTATTTCAGAAATTGGGGTTGGGAGAGCCTAGGCCAACCCGCATGACACTACAGTTGGCCGATCGCTCAATTCGTCATCCTAGAGGTATAATTGAAGATGTTTTGGTAAAGGTTGACAAGTATATTTTTCCTACAGATTTCTTGGTGCTTGATGTGGATGAAGACGTGGAGGTTCCACTAATTCTGGGGAGGCCATTCCTACGAACCTCCAAGGTGCTCATCGACATGGACGGTGGCGAGATGACACTTCGCATTGGAGAAGAAAAGATCACATACCGTCTCACAGAAGCAATGAAGCATTCTCTTGACTTTGATGATTCATGTTATTTTTTAGATGTCAATGATGAGATTGCTAATGAGTACTTGTAGTAATTGGCTTATTCGGACCCGCATAAGGAGTGGTCAGGCATTGAGGAGGAGAGAATAAGCAATCATGTGGAACATGTCCTCAATGAGCAACCAAAAGGAGAATTTCTGAAATAGATATTTTGCCGTGTCAAGAGGTCAAGACGTCACCATAGGAAGCACTCCAATGCAATTAGGGGCAAGCATGCAAAAAAAGAAAGTGATACTCCCTCATTCGGTAACATGTTTAGTTCTCCTTGAATATGAAGCATTTCTGTCCCTTATGTGTTCAGGTTGCAAAGAGGGAAAATTATCATTTACATAAGCCACCATGAGGTAAGAATAGGTATGTCAAGCTTAGTGACATTAAACAAGCGTTTCTTGAAAGGCAACCCAAGTTTTTACTTGCTTTCTAGGTTTAGTTTTTATGCATGCAATAATAAAATCATGAGTATGTGCATCGAAGAAGTTTTGTTGGTGTTGAGCTTTTCATGATCGATTTTTTGGTGATTTAAAGTGTTTTTCACATGTATGACATGATTTGGGTTGCAATTCATGATAATTGTTGAAGAATTGGGCTTAATTTGAAGTTTGGAGAGCTGTGTGGACTGTCTGCAAACATTCTGCAAATCATGCGGGCTCGTGGAATTTCCATCCGTCCGTGTACAGTACCCACACGGGGGTGTGGATTTTCCACACCCCCATGTGGCCTATTAAAAGAAATGAAGAGTCACTATTCATTATCCCTAACTTCCAACTCTTCATTTTCTCATCCTTTCCTCCGCACACTTCCTAACCATTAGACTCCAAATCCATTTTTCTTCAACTCATGGGAGATCTAAAAGTGTTTTGCCGGTATTTGCATCAAGTTTCACCCATCAATTAGCATCGGTAAGGCTTCTCCACTTCCTATCATGTTCATGCTTCCATGCTCACATCTATGGTGTTTTCTTGTTTATTTGACTTTATTTTTCATGGAAAATATTGTGAAAACACTTAGAATACATGTAATTGATGTTTAGTGAGGCATTGGAGACCGTCCATGGCTCTTTGGACATGGATGGCGGCCCACACGGGCACGTGGCCCTTGGCTGAGCCTTAGCTAGAGAGCAGCGCGCGCTCACGCGCGCGTGCGCGTAGGCCACGCGGTCGCGTGGCCTAGGTCAGCTGAGCCAAGCCATCTTCAGGCCATGCGACCGCATGGCCAGGCGACACAGTTGTGTGGCCCCTCTGCCGAGCTAGTGCGCATCCCACGCAGGCGCGTGCCCATCTCAAGCGCTCGCGTGGGCTGGGAAGTACCCAGAGGTGCCATTTTCGCGCTCATACGCCCATGTGAGCCCCTGCACTTATAGAATTCATGCTGAAGTGATTTATTTTGATGTTTTCTTGCAGGTATGGCACCTAGGACCAAGAGAGCTCAACACAAACACCCTTGTTAAGATAGGGAACCAACACCACCACCAGAGATTGAGTTTACCAATCCTTCACATTAGCAAAGGTTCGAGCGTCTCCAGGCACTCAAGTTCGGGCAGTCACGCTATCTTTGTTGGGAGACACTCGACACTATTGGACTCGCAAATGAGGTTCGAAGTTTAGTAGAGGTTGATGGTTGGGACCAACTTCTTTCCATCCATGACCCTGTCCGGTAAGATACCACCTTGGAGGTTTTATCGTCGTTCTCCTTCGATCGTGATGCAGCAGCTATAGAGTTTGACATGGAGGACACTGTTAGATTCGGGGCTTTTGGCCAGCCGCATGGGATGTCATTGACACAGTTTTTGATACTGCTCAGTTTGTATGAACAGGACTATGCCGACACATTGGAGTACTTGGAGCTTCTTACTGATTACCCCCATGATATCACTCTGAGTCAGATTGTTCATGATTTGTGTGGAGGTGTTTAGTATGCCCTTGGTCAGACAAAAGGCTCTCTTCTTACACGACCCACACACAGGTATATACACGTAGTTCTCAGCAGGTCAATTACTGGTCGTGGAGATGGGGCAGTTGTACTTAGCCGTTTAGATCTGCTTTACCTATACTCCATGACCCAGAGAGTTCCTCTTCATCTGGGATTTGTTGTGGCTAAATTCTTTGATCACCAGAGCCAATATCTGGGCATTGGAGCACTGTTCGTAAGATCCTTTGTCACTCGACTCCTATTCAAGATGGGTCTCCTTTGATCAGGTAAAGGCTAGGAGAGGGTTAGTACCTCTTCACCTTTGGAACTGGTCACTCTCTGACTAATGGGCATAGTGCGACGCACAGGTTCAGGTGGGTACATACTAGTGGAGTTGTCTTCCGACAATGATAAGCCTACTGAGGCTCCTGACACACCACTCAGGCAGCACCCTCAGTCACTGCAACATCAATTATTTCATCAGCCAATCTTGGCACATCTTCTGATCCAGTATACGAGCAACTGGCTCGACTCAAAGCTACCATAGCCAACATCCTCGAGAGCCAGGCGTGAATCATGGAGCGTCTTGACCACATTTAACAGACACTGGATGAGGATGTCGAGTCTAATTCAGCAGCTACACCAGCACCAGGCGTAGATGTTTAAGGCATTTCGCTCATAAGACTATCTTTTAGTTTTATTTTTATCCTTATTTGCATCTTTTTGTTTGTGGACTAGTTCACTCAGAAAGGCTTTGCCTTCAGAGAGTTATCTTCATGTTTTTATTCTTATTGTGAGTCTTTGCTTTATTGCTTTATCTATATGAACTCATGTATCTTTTCTATTTTATTGAGCTTCACTGAATCCCTTGTATCTGTGCAGATGGCCTTGAGAGTGATGTTAATGATGATGTAGTCATGTTCATGGTCGTGTGGCATTCTCACATGGTCATGTGAGCTTCACAACCCGTTAAACACAACACACCCTTGAGTTAGGCTTCACCACACGATCAATGAGGAGTTCAGGGGAGTATTGTTTCATTTGCATTCTCGCACACATTTAGCTTTTATTAATGACATTTTTATTGTACTTACATGAGTACATTGAGGACAATGTACATCTTAAGTGTGGGAGAGGGTTCATTTTATACATGGCTTTTTAATTGTGTGTTCATGATCATGCTCATATTGCCAATGAAGGTTTACCTTAGGGTTAAGAGTTTAATTCTTAGTTTTTGGGGGTTGTAAACATTAGAATTATCATGCTCTAGTTTTCATCCAATTTTCTTGGAATTTTTGTCCGATTGCTCCTTTGTGCACTTTTCTCACTCATTAGACCTATGGAAACTTACTTTAGTTCATTATTTTTGGGATACTCTAGTGTTAGTTTTATTAAAAAAAATTTCAAAATTTTAGTTGTGCTTTTCTTTGTATATAGGGGGGGCGTAAATAGCTACCACCTATGTTGTATGAAGCTACTCTCATAAATCGGATACTTGTTATGCACTAATGAGTGAAAGACCTATCTCATAGGATGAGTGAAAGCTACCACCTTCTGTAGAAAGAGCTACCACCTCGAAAGTGTGAAAGCCACTCGGGAGGCCCTCGAGAAAGGGCTACCTTAGATGATGTGTGAAGCTACTACCTATTCTTTTTGTATATAAATAAATCCCGTTGCAATAAGAACTTTGAGTAGTGGATATAGTGCTGACATGAGTTGAGTTTTCACACACACACGTTTTCGGACTTTAATGCTTTCATTTTTTTATTGGATTGTTTGCTAGGGTGTTGATTGTTTTACCTCGTGTTTGTCTATCTCCATAATTTTAGAATTTTATTCTTATACCCTCTTGGTGAACCTAAGGCCAATCACTTCTCTTTTCTTTCCATGAGTTTGATGTTTAATTTTTCTTGAGAACAAGCAAAGGCTTAAGTGTGGGGGAGTTTTATAAGTGCTTGAGTAGACATGTTTTATCTACATATTTTACATGCATTGAGCATCATTTTACCATGGTTTATGTCTCATAAAGTGTATTTGGTGTCCCTCTATGCAATTAGGTTGTGAAATCACTGAAGGAAGGAAATGAAGCAAAGATGGGTTGTGAAGATGTGTTGTTGGGAGCTTTTGTGCAACGCAAGGGTCAAGACACAAGAGGAATCCATGTGCATGCGGGTGTGTGCCAACTTCCAAGAGGATTCAAGCCGATTTGTGTGTTGGAATGGCACAAAGGCAATCACACCCTTATGTCCTTTCTTGTGTCAAGATAGCAAGAACTTCCAAAGGATGATTCGACGAAGAAAAGACTTAGAACAAACCACATGGACGTGTGCCCGACCATGTGGCCTCAAGAGATGAGAGTTTGGACTGTGTTTATGAGGAGTACCATAGAAATTTACTGAAGCACTACTGTAGCAAAAACACTGTTCACGTGACTGCGTCAAAATCCTGGTAGCCCACATGATCGCCTGGAATCTCACGTTGTCGCGTGGAGGCACATGACAGACGCGGTTCATGCCTATAAATAGCCTCTTTTCGCCAATTATTTGGGGACTTTTCGAGCACGTTTGAAGGCAAAAGAGGCTAGGGTTTCAAGGAGGAGGTCTTTGGCGATATTGGGGGCCATTTTTTATCGACTTTGATAGATCTTTCACCGTCATAGCATCGAGAAGCTGATAAGTGCTCGTGTATAAGTAATACGAAGTATACTTTTCTTACATTGAGCATTACTTTTCTCAGGTTTTATCATTGATTCTTGTGTATTTGTGTTCTTTTGCACATTCAAGGTTATGAAGACGATGTGGAAGAAAAGAAGCAAAAATAGGTGATGGACGCACTAGTTGAGAAGACTCTTGGACTAAGCATGGACCAAGGCACAAGTTGTAGACATGTGAGTGTGTGCCAACCTCCAAAGCACTCAAGGATTATACAATTTGGAGGGGCACGAAGGTAGTCACACTTACGTAGTCCAACTTGTGTAACATTGAAGAGGTTCTTCATTGTGTTGAAAGTAAGAAGCGACATGATCTACAGCGTAGTTGTGTGCCCAACTCGGCGGCCTCGATGAAGAGAATGAAGCCGAGAGCAAATTTGGCGCGAGTACTGTAGCAGTTAGCACAGCAAAACACAATAGTAATTCGCTGTAGTAGGTTACTGTTCACAACACGCCGAAAATCAGAATTCCAAAGAATCCACACGGGTGTATGGAAATGCTACATGGCCGTGTGGATGCGCTATTTCAGCCCTATAAATAACGCGATTTGATTTATTTTTGGGGATCTTTTATCCATCGTTCACCCAACTTTCGGGGAGAGCGCGGCTAGAGTTTGGAGAGGTTTTTGTAATGTTTTTGGAGTGGTTCTACGGCATCAACATCGAGTTCCTTTGGAGGAAATCTAGTGGGGGAGCTTTCGTCACCATCGATTCGACGAGGTGTGCCCTAGGTTTAACAAAGGAACCTTTGGAGAAGATGAGGCAGCTCCACAAGACCATCGATACGGACTACAAGGGGGTTTTCTTTATGGTTTCTATGCATATATTTTCCAACTCTTTATTGACTTTGTATTGCTCCATGGAGAGCTAAACCCCTAGTAGTTGCTTGAACTTGTAAACCCTAGGATAGCTTTGTTTCATTGACTTTTATTATGCTTATTTAATTAATGATTTTAATTTAGTTTCAATCTTGAATGTTAATTACATTATTTTCCCTTAGATGTGACACTAGGATTGAGAATCCATCTAGTTAATCCTCTGAGGGTATGATAACTTCATTAGCTTTAGACTAAGCAAGATTGAAGAGGGTCGAGAGGGTGGGTCGAGAGGTAGCGGAACATCCCTTTTCCCTTCCGACGTGATTTATCCTACCTCCATGTTCCAAGAGTTCTTTGCGATTATGATAGAGTAAAGTGCTATGAGATGAACTCGACTGGGGCTTAGTTGCGCAAGCAACACAGTGAAGTGTTGTAGTGAATCTTAGTACTGGGGCTTAATTATGACTAGGAGCCTTTCGCCTGGACCAAAGGGTTAGGTCTACATTAGGGAATAGGGTTTATCATTTGGAGTCCCTAGAACCCTATGTAGTCCCACACAGTGTGAGGCGTCGAGAGTATCACTTTCCGCTAGGGCATAATGTAGAGGGCTAGTCACGGTTGACCTTAGGTTTGGGACCGTGTGTCTTTGGATTTTCACGACTCATTGAAACATCAATTAGGAGGTATAATATTAGTCTTACACTTGAAACAATAATCCTAGGATGAGCATTATCAGGGTGCCCCATCTTCCCATCGATTACCTCTCTTTACTCTTATTGTTCTTCTTGCATTCTTTTACTTTCTTTTGCATTCATATATTGATCTCTCTCACAATCTATTTTCTTTATAGATAAATAGTGATAACTCTTGTTTCTAAACACAATTCCCTGTGGATACGAGTACCCACTCACCGGGGTAAAATTTTATTACTACGACGACCCGTGCACTTGCGGAACACTCAAGCAAGGGGTGTGTCAGGAGCCATTGGCGACTTAGCTTCGGAGAAGGATTGTTCAAGATGTTGAGCGACCCATCAATGTCATCATCATGAATTCAAAGGGGTTTACTTCCATGGTTTACATTGCTTTTCATTGTGTTATCTCTTGCTTTGTAATAAGCCCCATGGAGGGCTAAGCCGTAATAGGTATTTGGGCATGTGAACCCTAGGATCATACTCATTTATTGATTTACTTCATGATTTCTATTAAATCCGAGTTTATTTGAGTTTTAATCTTGTTTAATCAATGCTTACATGTCTTATTCATCCTTGTGATTGATTGATTATGCTTTATTTGTTGCCTTGGTGAGAGAGGTCTCCATTAGGGTTAGAACATACAAGATTAAAGAGAGTTGAGAGGGTGAGTCATGAGATAGTGGAGCGTCCCCTTTTCTTTCATATTGAGTGCTTTCTATCTCCATATCCCCTAAGCTCTATGCAACCATATTTGGTGTGAGGCATGAGATTGATAGATTTCTCCACGGGGACCTTGTAGGGGATTAGGGATCTTTCACCTAGAAATAGGGTTAGATCTATCTTTAGAAATCCATTTCACTCTTAGATATCCTTAGAGTTCATTGTGGTCATATGTGGTGTGAGGTGTTGAGATTCAGCGATTTCTCCTCCGGGACCTCGTATTGGACTAGTATCAGTTGCCTGGAGGCAGGGATAGATTATTCTTGCATTACCTTGACTCCTATAACTTGATCTAGAAGCATTTAGTAAGTCTTGCACTTCATGATAGATCCTAGGAGGAGCATTGCCAGGGTACCTCATCATCATTGATTGAGATCTCCCTTATTTTCTTGTCTCTTTGCTTGCTTACAATTTTTCATAGTTTTCGCATCAAGTCCATTCCATCATATTATTGATTCTGACTAGATAACTGAGAATTAGTCATTACTAGTACTTCCGTTCCCTATGGATTCGACTAACCTACTCACTGGGTATATTCTTACTTCGACACCCATACACTTGCGGTACACACACGCATTCGGAACGTGTTACACAAATAGGAGGAAGAACAATCAGTAGAAAAATAGGACACCTGAATAATGTTACCCCTAGGTTGTTCTTGTTTCAAGTGCAAGACTAAACTAAGCTTCCTTAATTAAGATTTAATGAGTTGCGGAAATCGAAAAGCATACGTTCCCAAATCTAAGGTCAACCATGACTATCCCTAAACGTGTGTTCTGGCAGAAAAAAATACTCTCAACACCTCACACTGTGAAGGACTGCTTGGGGTTCTACGGACTCTAGGTGATAAACCCTATTCCCAAATCTATATCAAACCCTTTGGTGCAGGCGAAGGATCACTAATCACAACTAACTCTCGGTGGAAAGGACCACTCAATACTTCACTCTATTGTGCTACACAACTAAGCCTAGTAGAGAAAATCTATCAGCACTTTACTCTATTGTGATCGCAAAGAACTCTTGGAATATGGAGGTAGGATAAATCACATCAGAAGAGAAAGGGGTCATTTCGCTGCCTCTCGACTCACCCTCTCAACCTCCTTCAACCTTGCTAAATCTAATCCTAATAAAGCTGTCACTCATCAAAAGGATAATTATATGGATTCTCAACCCCAGTGTCACTCTAAGGGAAAATCAAATAAAGAGCAAACAAGATTGAAACTCTATTAAAAACGTAATTAAAGAAACAAAGCAAGAGTCAATGAAACAAGCAAAACCTAGGGTTTATATGTCCAAATGCCCTAAAAGGTTTTATCTCTACATGGAGCAATACATCTTCAAGAATGAAATCAAATGATAATATAAGTATTTCATAAAGAAAGCCCCCTCTGTTCATGCGATGATGATCTTCAAGGACAACCCTTCCTTCTCCAAAGATCTCTCTGTTAAGCTTGGAGTACATTTCGGCCAAAAAAGACTGTCGGTGGCTCCCCCAATGGCTTTCCTCTGAAGGTATTTGATGTTGATGGTCGGATTGTTTCCCCTAAACCTTGCAAAAACCTTCCCTCAAACCTTGCCGCAGCCTCCTCTAAAAAATAGAAAATAAGACCCCTTGTAAACCCTTCAAAATGAGTATTTAAAGTCTGAAATCGGGCATCCACACCGGTGCTCACATGGCCACATGCCGTGTGGATTCTCCACACAGGCCACCACACAGCTGTGTGGAATTACCACACGGCCTTGTGTATTCTCTGGAATCCACACTTTGTCAAAAACTTGTCTCAAACTTCACTTCTCTGTTTACTGAGGCCACCTGGGTGGGCATACACTCGTGTGGTAGACCGTGTGACCTTTTTGATCTTCAATTTCATTGGACGAACTCTCGAAACTCTTGCACAAGCTGGGTTATGAATGTGTGACTGCCCTAGGTACCCTTCAAACTCTTGCTTCACTTGTAAATCATTGGAAGTCAGCATACACCTTCATGAATAACACAAGCATTATGCCTTGTTTACTCTATCTTCACAAGAGAACTGCAAATAGATGCTCCACAGTCAATTTTTTCTTTTTTCTTCCTTAGGACGCTCTCATAACCCTATGCACACAAAAGAACACCAATACACAAGAATGAGTCATAAAATCTGATAAAAATAATGCTCATTGTAAGTAAAACATACTCAATAATATGCATACACAAGCACTTATCATGCCCCTTCTGCCTTTTGCCCTTGCTCAGCTAAAATACTACAGCTATAATTTTTTAGCTACAGCATCCATGTTACAGTGTTTTGCTACAACACTCGATCATGCACACGGTCGTGGTGAATTTTCCATGGCCATGGTTTTGGTGGTGTGGTCTTCTGTCTTCTAAAACATAAGTGATCTTCTACAGAAATGCCCTGAAATTGGTCCATATCACCAACTATGCTCTGAAATGGCCCTCACACACCCTAGTTGCACAAAGAAGTATAAAAATACCAAATGAGCACATAAACTAATGAAAGACATGCTCAATATGTATATAATGCCAATATATAACATGTATAAACAAGCACTTATCAACTTTCTTGAAATATTATGGAAGAACTCATTGGTAAAGACAAGCCACTATCCGAGCCCGGATCAAGCCAGGTTCTATTGATCATATCCCCTTCCCAACGTTCGAACCCACGACTTCTGGTGTAACAGACTAGTGCTACATGTTAGGAATTTTGTGGAAAGACAAACAAGCTCAATGACATTATAATTGACAATTTAGAGTTTACTACATCCTCAAATTTTTTAAAGATTTTTTTTTAAGTATACTTCATTACAATCTTATAATCTAATTTATTATGTCAATGGATTGTGAGAATTTTTGTTAAATCATAATCTTATTTGCATACACTGTTGTATGGGTTTTTCATGTGTTTTTTACAAAAAGCAAGTTTCCATGTACTTTATAAGCCAACTTTGTAGATGAGATTAATGGTTATCTAAAAGCAGAAAAATCAAAATTTATAATTATCATACTCTAAAAGTATCGTACCAAAATACTCAGAGGGCATATTTATAAGCATTCCATTTAAAATATTATTTGTCTTATATATATGATTGAATTAGAAACTGTTTCACTGAAGGAAATGTTAGAATATCTAATACTTACTAAAGTTGTTGGTGAATGCTTTTATTAAAGATGGTATTGTAAATTAAGATTATTCGTTGGATTATTTGTTGAATAATTATTGTACTGAATAATTAAATTAAATTGTGAATTTGAGTTAAGTTATTTTTTAAATCTCAAGTTTGAATTAATATAAATATTTTTAATATTTATATTATTCTTATTTTTTTTAAGTTGAAGATAGCATCCCTTTATTATATATATATATATATATATATAGGGATCATCAAGCAATCTTTCATTTTCCTCTTCTTGTTATTTTCTTTGAGAATTATGTGCAACTAAACTCTCTCCAAAGATAATTGACGTTTGATTCGTCAAGAATTGTGGAATCTAATTTTTTTCATTCTTAAGTTCCTTAATATTTATATATTTTCTAAGTTAATCAAAATAATTGTTTTGTTGGTTGATGCAAAAGGGCCCATTATTCAATTAACAAGAATTATTACCAATTAGAACATTAAATCCAAATTTCTTTAGTTATTCTAATAATTAGTGGTAAAATAATATTGCTTAAAATAGGGTACTCTACTCATACTATATAGATATATAATCTAGTTTAAATAACCCATCTTGTGTGTATGTTGTCTAGAATTAGTGGTTCTTCATTAAATTTTATGCTACCATAGATTAAATTCTAATAGTTTGTTTAATGTTGTTTATTGATAAGAGAAGTAATTGAAGGATTTTATTTTGGTTATCAAGGTAAGGAGGGGCAGGTTGTTAGAGCTCCTTAATAACCATGACTGAGTTATTAAGTAACAAAAGAATGTATCTTTGTATCAATGATCAACTCAATAAATCTATACTAAAATTATACCTTGGGCTCAATTCTCATATTATTGAATTTCATTAACTTGCATCCTTGTTTATATACTTTATTTTATTTTGACTTTAGTTTCAAATCCCTTTTCTTTATTTTGTTTTATTAATTTCATAAAGAAATAAGTGTTTCCAATCCTTGTAGAGTAGACTATACCCACCATTATACATAATTTATTTCTTTTAATAGAATATAATTAATTTTGTTGGATTCAACACCGACCACAAGACGATAAGCAACTAGTCCAACTCGGGAATTTTGGTTTGAGTTGCTTATTGTCTTATCTTTAATTCTTACAGTTATACTTGGACCATATGATAGGATGCCTTTGAAACAGGTATTATTCTAAGAACTAGCTCGATTTCAAAATTTCTTTGTTTGAAGGTAAACCTAGTAATTCCTCTAGAAACACATCTAGAAACTGGCATACTACTAGAATATCTTGCACCCTACTCCCATGTATTGCGGTATCTACCATATGTACAAGATATGCTTCTCAACCTTCTTCAAATTTTACCTACCATAACGTTCAACATAACATTTACTAGAGAAGGTATTTACCTTCCCTAGAAAATAAACTACATTCCTCTTGCTTTATGAAACCCCACTATTTTTTGTTGCTGTCTACAATTGCATATTGGGCTAATAACCAATTCATTCCTATTATTCCATCAAAATACAAAGTCCTTTGAGGAATCTGATCTGTCTTCATTTTAAGGATATCAACAGTCACACTACATGTTGTATAAATAGTGTCAACTAACATAGAATTTCTTATCGAGGCTACAACCAACATAGGATTTTCTAACTAGGTAGGTTGGGTGTCTAATTGCTTAATCAATATAGGAGCTGCATATAAATGTGTAGATATGCATTAACAATCACACACGCCCTGATATTATAAATACCCATAATACTTGTTATCGCATCTTAAGCATCCACTGCTTCATGTTGTGTTATGATGAAAGCCCTTGCTTGAGTCCTTGTCCTAACACCACAACCTTTTTGATAACCACTATTGGATCATCCCACTTAATTGGACCCCTTGTTGCAATAGTTCTAGTAAATAATCCACCTATTTCTTCTTTGCATTGCTTAAACTCTAGCCACACTTCTACTTCCTTGGCTCGATAAAGGTAATCCCTCCTAATATGCCCAAGTTGGTTGCATTGAAAACAAACTTTAGTTACTTTTCTACACTCATAGGGATGATATTTGCTAAATATGGGGCATTGAATGAATCTTATTCTATCTCCCCTTAACCAATGTCTTAGCTACCCATCCCTATCTAATTTCTGCCTCTGACTTGCATAGTTTTTTGGACTATAATCCAACTAGATGTGCTTCTAATTTTATTTTTAACTCTTCCAAAACTAGATCCATCCTCGAACAAATCACTACTACTCCTTTAGGTAGGTATTCCTCCTCTATCCTTTAATTGCGTATTATGGGCATTCCTCTTTCTCCACTCGTTACTCTTCCATCTTTGAGTGCACACTCCATTCCGTCCGTATAGTAGATTCGGTTTACCTCCTATAATTAGCTCATCTAGAAACCATTACAGTTGTCTAAATTTCGTCCCTTAGACCATTCTCAAATCTTTGATACTTTTCTATGGGTTCGAGACCATGGAGGATGCATATTATGCCAACTTAGCGCACTTGGCCTTCTACTAGGGTATGCTCATAGAGTACTACATCAATCAAGTTACTTGCTTGGTATCCCTATATACTCAAGGTAAATACTATAAGTTACTCTCTTCAGAAGTCTGGCCATCACATTACTTTAGGGTCTACATGTTGATCTAGAATAATTTACCATCAAAGGAGAGCACCATATTCCAACAACAAAGCTGCATTAGCCACATTGTCTTCCGTAGTGTATTTTATAGCTCTGAACACCTTTTCCACTTATTTGATCCAAGCTTCCATCATAGTTGGATCTAGCTTGCCCTCAGATGGGATGGATCCCATTTTCCTCACCTTAATACAAGGAGGCTTTTTCTCTAGTTCTTTCTCTTTTGGCTTCTTAATTAGCTTGAAATTGTCGTAGGCCCAAAGTTTGCATTAGTTGTTCTATAGTATGTTGTAGTCTTGGAACTAATGATGCAAGGATGGCCTTAAGATGCCTCTCCCAAGCCTTTTTGTGTTTGGTTACATTGGGGGTCTCCTACTACCTTTTCCTTCTTACCCGTATGAAGATTATGATCAACTTCCCTCAATATCTCCACTAGAGGCACTTGATGTCCTTGTTCTTCCCTCTTGTTGGACACTCCACTTACTTACTAACCCTGAACTAGCAAATGTACTAGTCCCTTAAGTAATATAATGAATAGTAGAGTGTAAATCCAGTGAGAACTATGAGGACTAATATTATCTATCCTTCTATTATATATTTAGGCAGTAAAACAATGTTGATTTTAAGTGTTGAATTGAATAAAGCTAAATCAAATGATACTAAGATGATTAAGAATTACTTGGGAGACAATCTATCTTAGAAATGTAGTATCACATAAGGAATCCCTTAGGATTTCTAATGCAACAAGACTTCAACTATCAATTTAATTGTAAAGTTCACTAGACCATGGAGATTTCTTAAATTAACTAATATGCGTATACTCGAATGCATGATAAACCTGATCAGTGATAAGAGTCTAAATATACTACATTTTATTGATACATTTTGCACATTTTCATGCATTTTTTGTAACACCAATGCTCATTTATGCAGCTTTTTGCATTAATTATGTTTCTGGACATTGGAAGACCATTTGGAGCTTGGGAAAAACTTTTGAAGTTTGTTAGAGGACAAATCATCTATGTTTGAAGCTCATTCGAGTCCCCAAACACCCAGAAAAAAGAGAAGAAATAGTTGAAGTGCCTGCCTTTGCCAAATAGCCACCTAGAAGGGTCATGCAGCCCCTGCGTGACAACAAACTGCTGGTACAACTTAGACAGAGGACCATGCTATCCTTGTGCGATTACATAGCACCCATACACCCCCTGAGCATTCCCAATTCATGATTTTAAGTCTAATTCGAGTCCCATGAGGGGTTCGTGTGGTTGCATGGCTGGCCATACACTTGGCAAAGTATACAAGGCAAACTTAGGATTTTTAGAAAGAAGCTTGGCCGTCACGTGACTCCACATACTCCTAGCACCCAGTCTCATTGGAGAAGTTCAATTTGAGATAGAATCGGAAGAAGAAGAGGGTGGAACTCAAGGGAAACATCAAAAAGATCGATGGCGCATATCCGGAGAGTTCGCATCACCACCATTAGTTGATGAATATGGAGATTACTATGCACTTTTATTGCCTTGGCATGTATTTTGTATTCTTTTCCTATTTGACGTCAAACTAAACTCCCAAGGCTGCCAGGCTCTAGTAAACCTTGGGAGAAGAGTTTCTATGGATGATTACTTGATTTTATATTGATTGTTGGCTTAAAATTTCTTTGGATTTAATCTATTGTTCTTCATGTTCAATATACAATTGATGGATTGTGTAGATTTGATTTTTAATGATATGTTTAGAGTGGGATGTTTTCATGTATAAGATCATACATAGATTAGAGAGGGATCCAGTGTATGTTCATAGCAGAGGTTCTAGGTGTTGATAGCCTCTCGCATTAGAGTTTAGCTCTAGATTGAAACTCTTTATATCCAAAGAAATCATAGAGGTAACTGAAGGACAAAGCTAGTATGGGATGAGGGTTGTCACTAGAGGTTCCATGGTAGTCAATTTTAGAGTCTCGTGGACCAAAGCATAACAAACATCATACCTTATTTTCAATTCATCCTTTTGATATTCTTCCGAGGAGATCCTTGCCCGAGGCTTACCTTATTCTCTTTGTTTACACATCTTTTTAGTTCACCTAGTGTCTTTTATATTTGTTTCTTTATTTATTACTTGTAATTAAATAATCATCTCCGTTTGGTACATTAGATAGTGTTAAAGAAAAAATAATAGTACTTCTTAGGACCCTAGGCATAGGGATGCAAGTGGGGCGAGGAATCACCATTTCCCATGGGGACCTGCTCTAATAGGGTGGGAATTCCTCGAAATAACCCACCGCGGAGTCGGGAATGGGGGAAAACCCCTCCCCAACTTTTAAATTAAATATATATAATATTTATTAAAAATAACTCATATGATTAATTTTACTTATTAAAAAAAATTTAATATTAATATAATATTATAATGATCAAAAATTTGTGTTTAAAAAAGAATATATCTAGTATTTATTAATAACGTTTTAGATTTTTAGTAAAACTAGTGTTACTCCCGTTCTATGCTCGAAGATAATTATATGAAAAATTGTTTTAAAAATTTTAATTAAAACTTTTTTTTATTTCCTATTATAGATAAATATGTTATATTAAAATTAAGATTATATTAAATAAGATATTTATCAACTTTACTGAATTCCCAACTTGTATGTAGAGCATCTTCTTTTGAAATCCCAACTTCAGCTGTTCCCTTTCCTTAGTCCTTCATACCATGGATTACTTTGTTAGTACATGATAAGTGCTTGAGTGAACATATTTCTTTGTATGTTTTACATGCATTGCGCATCACTTTTATCATGTTTATTGTCTCATAAATTGTATTTGTTGTTCCTTTGTGCAAATAGGGTTATGAAGGCCTTGAAAGAAGAAAAGAAAGTAAAGATAGATTATAAAGGCATATATTCAGAGTTTTTGTGCAATATAAGAATCAAGACACAAGTGGGGCTCATATACATGGGGGTTTGTGCCAACTTCCAAGGAGGATTGAGGTTAAATTGTGAGTTGGAAAGGTACAAAGACAGTCACATTTCCATGTCTTGTGTGAAGAATTCAAGAACCTTCTCAATGATGATTAGACGATGAGAAATCTCATAGCCTACCGTGCAGACGTGTGCCCGTCGAGGTGGCCTGAAGAGAAGAGTGTTAGAGCCTTGTTTTTTGAAAAGTACTATAGTAACACACTATTCACCTAACCGGGTCAAAATTCCACCCGGGTGGGTCAAGGCACGTGACAGGCACATGATGGTTATTATAAATAACCATTTTGCCCTATTCTTTGGAGACTTTTTCACAGCGTTTGAGAGGCAAAGCGGCTAGGGTTTGAAGAGGAGGTCTTTGGCGAATTTGGGGGGCATTCTTCACTAACTTTGATAGATTCTTTCTTCGTTATAGCATCAAGGGAGCCATCGACAACCTAGCTTCAGAGAGGAATCTTTCAAGGCGTAGAGTGATCCATCAATGCTATCATAACAAATTCAAGGGGGGTTTATTCCATGGTTTTCATTGATTTACATTGCATTATTTGTTTTGTAATTTTGCCCCATTGAGAGCTAAACCCTAGTAGGTATTTGGGTATGTGAACTCTAGGATCTTATTCTTGTATTGATTTACTTTATGTTTTCTTCTAAATCCGAGATTAATTGAGTTTCAATCTTGCTTTCTTATTTTTTGCTTGCCTTGTTGATCTTATGGTTGATTGGTATGCATGATTTGTTTGCCTTGGTGAGAGAGAGGTCTCCATTAGGGTTAGAACTTCAAGATTGAAAAGGGTTGAGAGGGTGAGTCATGAGATAGTGGAGTATCCCCTTTTCCTTCCGATTAGTACATTCTATCTCTGTATTCCCTAGGCTTTATGCAACCATATTTGGTGTGAGGTGTGCGATTGAGAGATTTCTCTGCCGGGACCTTGTAGGAGGTTAGGGATCTTTCACCTAGAAGTAGGGTTAGGTCTATCCTTAGAAATCGGATGTACTCTTAGGAATCCCTCGAGTTTATTGCGGTCATATGTGGTGTGAGGCATTGAGATTGAGCGATTTCTCTACCGGAACCTCGTAGGGGACTAGTATTTGTGGTTTGGAGGTAGGGACACATTATTCTTAATTTTTCTTGACTTGATTGACTCAGTTTAGAAACACTTGGTAAATCTTACGCTTAATGATAGATCCTAGGAGGAGCGTTGCCTTGGTACCTCATCTTCATTGATTGAGACTTCTTTCATTTCTACTCTTTCTTGCTTGCTTGTGACATTCATATTCTTGTGACTGAGTTTATTTCACCATATTCTCGATTCTGACTTGATAACTTAGAAGTAGTTACTAGTAATACTTTTGTTCCCTATGGATTCGACTACACGACTCATTGGGTACTTTATTATTTTGACACCCATGCACTTGCGGTACACACACGCAAGATGTGTGTTAGTACATTTTATTTTTTTCACACAAAAGATTTTAAATTTTAAATTAAAGATTTTTAAATTTAAATTAAAGATTTCTAAAATACCTATAAGATTTGTATGGGTAAGATTTTTAGTACATTTCATATTTATTTATGGGTATAAAATAATAATAAATGTTGTTATGATAAAATTAAAAATGTAAACTTCTTTAATTTACCTATGCTAGTTATTTTTTTAAAAAATAATAAACTTTTTTTGATATGACGTTTTATAAAAACATGTTTCTTACTAAAATATTTTTAAAATAGCAACAACATATATTAATTTAGAAAATATTAGTACATGTTGTATTTATAAATAATGAAATTATTTTAAATCTAAATAAATTTAATTTATAATTAAATATTGACTTTAACAAAATCAAAAAAATACATTGAAGTATCAAATTGGCAAAACCCTTATCTCTCCTTTATTTCTTTCTTTCTCTTAGTCACTGACGTGCAGTTAGTGTGGTCGAACCGTCGAGGGTTTTGGTGCCACGATCAGAGTGTGTGCTTGGGGTTCCACGGTGCCATGATCAAGGTGGTTATTTGGGTTGGGTGATCGGAGCTCCGGCAAGATGCAACACCGACAAGAGTTTTCGGTTAGTCCAGTGCATCCCTTTAGAATATAATTAGTTTGTGTTGGTTATTGATTGGATTGGAATGAAGATCTAGAAAGATGAATGGCATGGTATTGCTTAACCCCACATTCTTATTAGGTCTACGTACTTTAGATTGATATTAATTTCAATGGCCAAAGTTTGATGACATAGCTAGTGGGGTGATTAGTAAAGTAATGCATCTTTATAACCATTGATTGTACATTTGTATATATTCTTTATATACATATAATTCTCAATGCATGAATACTTTCTATTCTTTTACTGCACGCATGATGAGTTTTCAATAGAAGATATAATGACCATGAGCTTGCCCTCCTTAATTAAGTGCTTCTTGATGTCATTCTCTTATTTTGCACTGAGACAAGATTTTCATGTATTGTGTTTAACATATGTGTTGTTCAAAATGAGTGTGTTTTCAATTTGATACAATTTTTTTTGGTGATTATGATTTGATACATATTTTTGTCCATGATTAAATATGATTACAAAACTTAATACCTTGAACTCATGCTTAATACTATATACTTGTTGATGCACATGCATTAGTTGAAACTTTTTCTATTAACTTCACAATCTTCACCTCCTTAAAAATGACAGATGATGCTACTCAATCTACTCAAAATAAAGTTTCACCAATGCAAAGTGCTACACAATTAACACCAAGAGAAGAAGATGTCTCAACTACTGCTGCATCATCAATCCCTTCTACAGGTCCAAATGAAGAAGAATTAGTTTTGAGTGGTAAATGGTGGTTGAAATCAGAAGTATGGAGCCATTACAAGAGGTAAAAAGGTTGATGACAAGTGTAAGGCTATATGTAATTATTGTGGAAAAAAACTTTGTGGAGATACAAAAAATGGGACAAAGCATTTGCATGATCACTATGCTATATGTCCACAAAAGAAAGGAAGAGACATAAGGAAAAGCATTGTTGAAATCCAAAGTTGAGGCTAGTGGCAAACGGTTGCTTGGGACTTATGTTTATGATGAAGAAGTTACAAGGAAGAAGATGGCTATAATGATCATTATGCACCAATATCCTTTAAAACTAGTAGAACATGTTTGACTTCGAGATTTTTTAGTTTAATTCAACCATTGTTCAAGCCTATTTCCAGACCTACATTAAGAAGTGATAAGTGCTTGTGTTGTAGTAACGCGAAGCGTTATTATCTTACAAATGAACATACTTTTATCAGATTTTATCACTAAATAGTGTGCATTTGTGTATTCTTGAGCATTGTAGGTTTCGTGGAGCTAAGTTGGAAAAGAAGAACGAAGTTAGGTCGTGTTCGCCGTTGTTGGGAGGTTTTCAGACCAAGCAAGGAACAAGGGACGAGGTTAGACTTGTGAGTGTGTGCCAACCTCCTTTGGAGGGGCACAAAGGCAGTCACATTCACAACAAGTCTAACTCGTGTAGCTTAGGAAAACTTCACCAAGAAGGAGACTCGAAGCAATAGGCACGATCTACCATTGATTATGTGCCCAATTCAATGGCCTCGATGAAGAAACAGCATATTCGGGAGCATTTCGGAGAGTTACTGTAGCAACAATGTAGCTTGTTACTGTAGTGAATCACTGTAGCAAGTTACTGTGTACTTCTGCCGAAGAGTCAAGGTTCCAGAGAATTCACACGGGCGTGTGGAGTTAACACACGGCCGTGTGAACTAATTTTCCAGCAAACCAGAGACGTCACACGGGCGTGTGGAATTAACACACGGCCGTGTGGATTGATTTTCCAGCAAGCCAGAAACTTCACACGGGCGTGTGGAATTAACACACGGCCGTGTGAAGTAATTTTCAGGAAAGACAGAAACTTCACACGGGCGTGTGGAAATTCCACACGGCCGTGTGAATTCCCGATAACTTCAAATTTAAAGCCGCACTCAGCCTATTTAAAGCCGATTGGGAGACTTTTTGAAGAATCTTTTGACCTATCTTTCTCCCCAACTTCTGGAGAGGGCGGCTAGGGTTTCGGAGAGGACTTTGTGGAGGATTGGAGCGCGTCATCGGCATCGTCACCGACGTTCGACGGCCGCACAAGACCACGGCCACACCATACGCGAGGGGGTTTTCATTGATGTCTTTAGTTTGTTCTTTCTTTCATAAATTGATGAACATGTATAGCTCCATGAGGAGCTAAACCCCTCGTGGGTATTCGGACTTGTAAAACTCTAGGATAATTATGTTTCTTTGACATTGTTATTATGCTTTTCCATTAATTGATGAATAAATTCGAGTTTCAATTTTAGATTTCTTGTGCTATTGTTTTCTCTTAGCCGTGACACTAAGGATTGAGAACAATCTAGGTTATCCTTTGGAGGTGTGACAACTCCTATAGGATTAGACTACTTAAAATTGAAGAGGGTTGAGAGGGAGAGTTGTGAGGTAGCACCGTACCCCTTTCCCTTCCGTTGTGATTTCTCCCTACCTCCGATTCCTTGAGTCATTAGAGGTCGAAATAGAGTGAAGTGCTAGGTAGACAAACTCCCCCAAGGTTTTGGGGTGACGTGAATCCTACGCACTGGGGCTTAATTTAGACAATGGTTCTTCCTCCTGGACCAAAGGGTTAGAACTATCACACATAGGAACAGGTTTTATCACTAGGAGTCCCTAGAGCTTAAAGCAATCCCACGTAGTGTTAGGCTTAGGTAGAAATACTCCCCTGGGGCTTAGTTGAGCAATCAACAGAGTGAAGGGTTGACGTGAATCCTATTGCCGGGACATAGTGTTGAGGTTAGCCACGGTTGACCTTAGATTTGGGACCGTGTGTTTCAGGATTTTCCTCGACTCAATTAACATCAATAGGAAGGTATAATAGCATAGTCTTGCACTAGAAGCATAAGTCCTAGAGGTAACTTGTTCGGATACCCTATTTTCACTTATTACTAGTCTCTCTCTTTTTACTCGTTGCTTGCACTTTTCTCTCTTTCATCTTTCGATTTATTTGCTTTGCATCTACTCTAGTTCCCATAAATTCACTCATCACTCCGATCATTGTTTCTTTTCGTACATCACACGACTCAATAGCAACTTCTCGTATTTTAAATCCCTATTCCCTGTGGATTCGACTATCCACTCACCGGGGTAACTTTTATTACTTCGACAAGGCCGTGCACTTGTGGTACGCACGCAAAAGGTCGTGTCAAGTTTTTGGCGCCGTTGCCGGGGAATAGGCGTATTTTTTATACTTGTTTTTGCTATTTTAGTCATTCACTTCGTTGACTATTTCATACTTTCTTTAACTATCATCGTTCTTATTTTTCTTTTCTTTGTGTTGGCTTCAGGTTATGACCCGCGGGAACCCTTCGATTGTTGTTGAAGGAGACCCGAACATTGGAAGGAGAATACACCGTAAAAGGAAAGAGCCTGTGGAAGAACAATCCGAGCAAGCCAGCATAGATTCAGAAGGGTCGGAAGCTATGGCAGAACAGAACGAACAACAAAGGATATTGGCTGATTTTGCTAGACCCGCGGTAATGGGGACCCAATCAAGCATTGTGAGGCCCCCAATTACCGCAAATAACTTTGAGTTGAAGCCGTCGTTCATTCAAATGTTGTAACAGTCCACACAGTTTAATGGGTTGGCCGATGAAGATCCCAACAACCATCTAGAGAATTTTCTTGAAGTGTGCGACATGTTGAAGATCAATGGGGTAACGGACGACGCAATCAGATTGAGAGCCTTCCCATTTTCATTGAAGGGAAAAGCAAGACATTGGTTACATTCATTACCGAGAGCATCTATCACTACATGGGAAGAGGTGGCCGAGGCATTCTTGGCTAGGTATTTCCCGCCGGGAAAATCAGCAAGGCTCCGGAATGATATCTCATCCTTCATGCAAGTGGAATTGGAGTCTCTATTCGAGACATGGGATAGGTTCAAGGAGCTCCTCCGGAAGTGCCCGCAACACGGATTCCCCGAGTGGATGATCATTCATACTTTTTATAATGGGTTGAATCCAAGCACTAAGCAACTTTTAGATGCAGCGGCAGGAGGGACTCTGGGAGGCAAGACCCCCGATGAAGCCCGGCACCTTATTGAAGAGATGGCGATGAATAGCTATCAATGGAACACAAGGGACAGAAGGAAGGTAGCCGGAATTCATGATGTTGATGCAGTTACATCTTTGGTGGCACAAGTAGAATCATTGAGTAAGAAGTTGGACGCTCTAACTTCACCAAGAGTTGCGGCCATCACTACATGTAACGGTTGTGGGGGAGGTCATGCTTCAAGTGATTGTCCGATTGCTATTGGGGGCGCTAGTACGGTGGAGCAGGCTGATTTTGTGGGAAATAACTACAGAGGACAAGGCCAAGGCAACCCGTATAGTGGCACTTACAATCCAGGGTGGAGGAATCACCCAAATTTCTCATGGAGCAACCAAGGACAGTCACAACAAAAGAATAACACACCACCAGGATTTCAGAACCAACAAGCACCGAATTTAGAAAGCCGAGTGACAGGGATAGAAGGAAAGATGACTGATCTAGAAAGAGCTCTCACACGGTTTGTTTCTTCATCGGACGCTAGATTCCAGTCGGTGGAAGCTACACTTCGCAATCATACCGCCTCCTTACATAATTTGGAGAATCAAGTGGGGCAAATTGCGAAGACATTAGCGGAAAGGCCTCAAGGGAGTTTGCCTAGTAATACGGAGACAAATCCGAGGGAACAATTGAAAGCAATCACCTTGAGGAGTGGGAAAGAGGTCGAGAGAAATCTCCCTCTAGAGAAGGCCCAAGAGACACCCGAGGTAGTGAAGGTAGAGGAAGGAGTAACAAAGGAAAAAGAGGTGGCATCCCCACCCTACAAGCCAAGGATCCCCTATCCTTCACGATTAAAGAATGACCAAGACAATGAACAATACAAGAAATTTCTGGGAATTTTCAAACAGTTGCACATCAACATACCATTCGCGGAAGCATTAGCCCAAATGCCTAAGTACGCGAAGTTCTTGAAAGACCTCCTAACCAACAAGAGGAAATTGGAGGAGAGTGCATCTGTGATACTCGATGCCAATTGCTCGGCCGTATTGCAAAAGAACATGCCGAGCAAAAGAAAAGATCCCGGGAGTTTCATAATACCATGTAACATTGGCAACATGGGTGAAGAGATGGCATTGGCCGACTCAGGGGCAAGCATCAATGTCATACCTTACACGTTCTTCCAAAAGCTAGGCTTGGGCGAGCCAAGACCCACTCGGATGACACTTCAACTCGCGGACCGATCAGTGAGGCATCCGAGAGGGATTGTGGAAGATGTGTTGGTGAAAGTCGACAAATACATATTTCCTGTTGACTTCGTAGTGTTGGATGTCGATGAGGATGTCGAGGTTCCATTGATCCTTGGAAGGCCATTCTTGCGTACTTCCAAGGCCTTGATCGACATGGACGGCGGGGAGCTCACATTGCGAGTAGGAGAAGACAAGCTCACATACCGACTCGCCGAAGCCATGAGACACTCTCTCGATTTTTATGACACTTTATATTTCCTTGACACCACCGATGAACTAATAGATGATTATGTGTAGGAAATGATGAACCCGGATCCATATGAAGGGTGGCCAGACCAAGACTTGGAGATTGAAGAAGAAGTGCTCTCCATTGGTCTAATCAAGGATGACTTCAAGCAAGAAACGGAGCGTATGAAGAAAATGCTTCGGAGGATGAAAAGGTCGAAAAGACGCCACAAGAAGAACCCTAACAACAAGGGAAATGAACATTCAAGGAGTAAGGGTGATTCACCCTTTTGTGGTAACAAACTCGACAACTCCCCCTCTACTCTATAAAGGTTATGTAATGCATGCTTCCAGGTTGTAGGGAAGAGGGCAACTTCCATTCATGAACCTCCGTAAGGTAAGCCAGGTACGTCAAGCTTAGTGACGTTAAACAAGCGCTTCTTGGGAGGCAACCCAAGGCTTTACAGTTTTTCTAGGACCTAGTTAACTTTAGATTGAATAAAAAGTCTTAGTTTTGGTGTCCTGAATTTTTCATGTGCTTACGCTGCGATTTTCTTGTGGGTTTTTGATGAATTTTGTGTGCCTTAACGATAATTGATGAAGTTTAGGTTGGTTGAGTGTGTTTTCTTTGGTTTCTGGTCGTAATTTTATGGTTTTTACAGGCTCTAAGTATTTTTAAAGAGTTTCTGAATTTTTCTAAGAGTCTGTAAAATTTTCTAAGTAAACCAGAGAAAACACACGGCCGTGTGTTACCAATTGGAGCTCAACCAGAGAAGACACAGGGGCGTGACTTTGCCCCTGTGAAAACTTCAGAAGGGGCACACGGCCGTGTGGAATTAACACACGGCCGTGTGAATTTTCGCAGAACTTCAACTCTTTTCCAGAGAGTTCACAGGGGCGTGTGGGTGCCCCTGTGAGTGCCACTGTGCTAAGGCACATGGCCGTGTGGAATTAACACACGGCCGTGTGGAATTAACACACGGCCGTGTGAAAACTCTGCAGAAAAATCCCTTCTTCCCGAGAAAACACAGGGGCGTGTGACAGCCCCTGTGGAAGAGCTTGTGATTGGCACACGGCCGTGTGGAATTAACACACGGCCGTGTGAAACACTTAGATTTTTCGGGCAAATCAGAGAGGCCACAGGGGCGTGTGTTGGCCCCTGTGACCGGCCTTGTGTTCTTGGCCAGGTTGGGCACACGGCCGTGTGGAATTAACACACGCCCGTGTGATATTTTTCAGAGAGCTTCTGTGTTTTCCCGAGAAGCCACAGGGCCGTGTACCAGCCCCTGTGGATATCCTTGTGAAGGCACACGGCCGTGTGGAATTTCCACACGGCCGTGTGGGGTAGCCAGAGAGTAAACAGAATGCACACAGGGGCGTGTGTTGGCCCCTGTGAACCCTAATTTCAGAGGCACACGGCCGTGTGGCATTGTCACACGGCCGTGTGAATTCCCAGAACTCCAAAAGCCGCGCGATTTCTTTTGGTTTTCACTCGTGCCTCTTCCATTTTCATTCTAAACTCTCCTTCTACTCTCTCCACTAGTTCCCCAACCATCTCAGAGGATTTTTAAGGCTTTTATTATAGTTTTCCGGCCGGTTCTTAATATTTCTTCATCCACTCCGTCGGTAAGGACTTCAAAGCCTTCTTCTCCGTCAATTCTCAACTTAATTCGTTCTTTTTGATGATTTCGCCTATATTGAATGATTAATGAGTATGCGAGTATGCTTAGGAATGAATTGGAACGAATTAGATTGTTAATTTTGGAATTTTGGCCCCGCGGCCGTTATGCTCTGCCCGCCCGATGATCCACACGGGCGTGTGGAATTAACACACGGCCGTGTGGATTTCTGCAGATTGTTATATTTTAATGTTTTTGATCAATTCTCTTTTCAATCTCGCAGATATGACTTCCAGGTCCAAGAAGTCGGCTGGGAAGCGACCCCGTGAGCCCACACCCCCTCCAGAGGAGACAGAGTTCAGTATACCTGAGCACTAGACCAGGTTTGATAGATTATCCACACTCCGTTTCGGACAGTCACGATACCCCGACCTGAGCATTATCAGAGAGATCCAGGGGGGTGACGGTATTGCCGAGGAGGTTGAGGAGCTACTCTCTCGGTGGGTGGCTGGAGGAGATTATTGAGGATTAGAGACCCAGCCATTCGAGGGGTGACACTGGAGTTCCTGGCTTCATTTGAGTTTGACAGATCATACAGGGATTTTTCCACTCCTGATACCATTCAGTTCAGGGTATTAGGCCAGCATTTCAGCTTCAGCTTGACCCAGTTTTCGATCCATTTGGGACTATACGATGAGGCCTATACACAGACCGAGGAGTACAGGGATCTTCCTAGAGATTACCCGGGCAGTCTTACCCCGCAGAGGGCATACAGAGATTTGTGCGGAGAAGGCCAGTATGAGCCAGGGATCTCAAAGGCCACGTGCTTGTCTTGCCCGGCCTACAGATACTTACATGCCATTCTTAGTAGATCAGTGAGTGGCCGAGGTGATAGCATTGGAGTTCTGAGTCGCCAGGAGCTTCTTTATCTATATTCGATGGCTCAGAGGGTACCACTCCACTTAGGGCACATCTTAGCAGAGTATTTGCGCCATCAGGGCCAGTACCCTAGGGTTGGAGTGATCTTCGCAGGACCCTACATTTCGAGACTCCTGATAGGGATGAGTCTCAGAGACGGAGTACGAGGGGCAGAGAAGACCAGTATACCGATCCCTCTGGGCACAGATACACTGAGGATGATGGGGATGATCCGCAGGACAGGGCCAGGAGTATATACATGGACCATTCCCCAAACAGAGTAGGCCGAGGGCTCACAGGCAGCCTTAGAGCCACCACCAGTGGACACAGAGGCAGGGACAGAGGCCGAGGCACCACCCACAGCACCGGAGCCACCTCCAGTGCGTATCTTTTCTCCTTCTCGAGGACAGGACAGGTTCGAGCGCATCGAGAATGCTGTAGGTATCATGCAGCAGGAGTTAGCCGAGCTGAGGGTCGCACAGGCAGCAGGGTTTGCCGAGTTGAGGACTACTCAGGCATCACAGTTCGCTCACTTATCAGCACAGCTTGCCATAGTGATTCAGTTGCTTGAGCGATCTGTGGTGCGACCCCGACGGGTTCCCTCACCGACTCCGCCTCCATCTCCATCAGCATCAGATTCACCACCACCACCAGCAGCAGCAGCACCAGAGGATACACATCAGGACACCGACGCGGAGGCGTCGTAGATTTTATCTTTCTTTTATCGCACTTTTATTTTCTTATTTTTGTTGGACTTGTAGTACCCAGAAAGGACTCTCCTTCTGGGTATGTTTTTATTTGTTTTGTCTCGAGTTGTACTTCATTATCATATCTTTATATACTCGAGCTTTATTTTGAGCTATACTGAACCCTTGCGTATGTGTGCAGATGGTCTTGGATTTAAGGAAATTGAGGAATTGTCATAGGCACGGTCATTGGACCGTGTGTGCTCCACAAACCATTGAGACTCAACTCTCAATGACTTAGCTCCATCAAACGCAACACTTGGAGTTCAGGGGAGTAATGTTTCAATTGCAACTTCCACACTAATTGTTCTTCATTGTTTTATTGGTTATAATGCTTGCATGCGTACATTGGGGACAATGTACATCTTAAGTGTGGGGGGGGGGCAGAATTCACATTACACACACCTTTACTTGTGCGGTCAATTGATCATGTTCATGTAGCCTATGGTGGTTCACCTTAGTTGCAACATTCGTATTCTTAGAGTTTAGGTGAATTTTTAACATTGTATTCTAGTTGCACTTGAATTTTAGGGGATTTTTGCTCGATTACACCTTATTGCACTACTCACTCTTGAAATCTTTTGGAAACTCAATCTTGAAGTTTTAAGGACTAGTTTAGTATTACTTTAGTAAGTTGTGAAGTTCTATGTAGTAAAAACTCTGAAAAAAAAAAAATTTAACTTGTGAATATTAGTTGAAGCTTTTCATTTGGGGTGGAAAGAGCTACCTCCTATGAAGTATGTAGCTACTCTCATAAGTCGGATACAAGTTATGCCCTAATGAGAGAAAGAGCTATCTCATGGGAAGCGTGAAAGCTACCACTCCGGTAGAAAGAGCTACCTCCTTGAAAGTGTGAAAGCCACCTTTGGTGGCCGCCTAGGAAAGGGCTACCTTAGAGGTTGAGTGAAGCTACTACTTCCTTACTTAGTGTACATAAATAAGTCCTTGTAACAAAAGTTTGAGGAGTACTCGTTGGTTTTCTTGAGTGAATTCACACACACTTACACGTTTTCGAGTTGTTATTCCTTTTTGATTCATGTTTTTCGCTAGAGCAATGATAATCTTATGCAATGTTGTGATTTTTCCTTACTTGTAGAATACTTCTTTTGCATGCTTTTGGTGAACCTAAGGCCGAGCACGTTTCAATTGTTCTTCCTAAGTACTTTCACGTTCTATTTTGCTTGAGGACAAGCAAAAGCTTAAGTGTGGGGGGATTTGATAAGTGCTTGTGTTGTAGTAACGCGAAGCGTTATTATCTTACAAATGAACATACTTTTATCAGATTTTATCACTAAATAGTGTGCATTTGTGTATTCTTGAGCATTGTAGGTTTCGTGGAGCTAAGTTGGAAAAGAAGAACGAAGTTAGGTCGTGTTCGCCGTTGTTGGGAGGTTTTCAGACCAAGCAAGGAACAAGGCACGAGGTTAGACTTGTGAGTGTGTGCCAACCTCCTTTGGAGGGGCACAAAGGCAGTCACATTCACAACAAGTCTAACTCATGTAGCTTAGGAAAACTTCACCAAGAAGGAGACTCGAAGCAATAGGCACGATCTACCATTGATTATGTGCCCAATTCAATGGCCTCGATGAAGAAACAGCATATTCGGGAGCATTTCGGAGAGTTACTGTAGCAACAATGTAGCTTGTTACTGTAGCGAATCACTGTAGCAAGTTACTGTGCACTTCTGCCGAAGAGTCAAGGTTCCAGAGAATTCGAACGGGCGTGTGGAATTAACACACGGCTGTGTGAACTAATTTTCCAGCAAACCAGAGACGTCACACGGGCGTGTGGAATTAACACACGGCCGTGTGGATTGATTTTCCAGCAAGCCAGAAACTTCACACGGGCGTGTGGAATTAACACACGGCCGTGTGAAGTAATTTTCAGGAAAGACAGAAACTTCACACGGGCGTGTGGAAATTCCACACGGCCGTGTGAATTCCCGATAACTTCAAATTTAAAGCCGCACTCAGCCTATTTAAAGCCGATTGAGAGACTTTTTGAAGAATCTTTTGACCTATCTTTCTCCCCAACTTCTGGAGAGGGTGGCTAGGGTTTCGGAGAGGACTTTGTGGAGGATTGGAGCGCGTCATCGGCATCGTCACCGACGTTCGACGGCCGCACAAGACCACGGCCACACCATACGCGAGGGGGTTTTCATTGATGTCTTTAGTTTGTTCTTTCTTTCATAAATTGATGAACATGTATAGCTCCATGAGGAGCTAAACCCCTCGTGGGTATTCGGACTTGTAAAACTCTAGGATAATTATGTTTCTTTGACATTGTTATTATGCTTTTCCATTAATTGATGAATAAATTCGAGTTTCAATTTTAGATTTCTTGTGCTATTGTTTTCTCTTAGCCGTGACACTAAGGATTGAGAACAATCTAGGTTATCCTTTGGAGGTGTGACAACTCCTATAGGATTAGACTACTTAAAATTGAAGAGGGTTGAGAGGGAGAGTTGTGAGGTAGCACCGTACCCCTTTCCCTTCCGTTGTGATTTCTCCCTACCTCCGATTCCTTGAGTCATTAGAGGTCGAAATAGAGTGAAGTGCTAGGTAGACAAACTCCCCCAAGGTTTTGGGGTGACGTGAATCCTACGCACTGGGGCTTAATTTAGACAATGGTTCTTCCTCCTGGACCAAAGGGTTAGAACTATCACACATAGGAACAGGTTTTATCACTAGGAGTCCCTAGAGCTTAAAGCAATCCCACGTAGTGTTAGGCTTAGGTAGAAATACTCCCCTGGGGCTTAGTTGAGCAATCAACAGAGTGAAGGGTTGACGTGAATCCTATTGCCGGGACATAGTGTTGAGGTTAGCCACGGTTGACCTTAGATTTGGGACCGTGTGTTTCAGGATTTTCCTCGACTCAATTAACATCAATAGGAAGGTATAATAGCATAGTCTTGCACTAGAAGCATAAGTCCTAGAGGTAACTTGTTCGGATACCCTATTTTCACTTATTACTAGTCTCTCTCTTTTTACTCGTTGCTTGCACTTTTCTCTCTTTCATCTTTCGATTTATTTGCTTTTCATCTACTCTAGTTCCCATAAATTCACTCATCACTCTGATCATTATTTCTTTTCGTACATCACACGACTCAATAGCAACTTCTCGTATTTTAAATCCCTATTCCCTGTGGATTCGACTATCCACTCACCGGGGTAACTTTTATTACTTCGACAAGGCCGTGCACTTGCGGTACGCACGCAAAAGGTCGTGTCAAGAAGTGATATTATAAAGATATTCAAGCATGAGAAATCAAGAACAATGAAGTTATTTAGTCAAAGTCGGAGTAGATTTGCAATAACTACGAATATGTGGACTTCCAACAATCAAAAGATAGGATTTATGGCGGTTACTACGTATTACATAGATGATGATTGGATTTTAAATAGCCGAATTATCAAGTAATAATTTTTGTCAACTAGTTCTTCATCATTTATACTTTATTAATGATATGTCTTTAATTATGTTTTAATGATTTTGATAGATAGATTCATTTATGTGCTCTGTCTACATACTTCTCAAATTTTGTGCGAAATACTTGTGAATTGTTTGATGGATTGGAATCTAGATAACAAGTTATCTACGTTGACTTTGGATAATTGTTCTACTAATGACTTGCTTGTGAGTTTGACTGTGAATAAGTTATCAAATAGCAATCTTTGGATAGATGGAAAATTCTTGCATATGCATTGTTGTACACACATTTTGAATTTGATTGTTAAAGATGGCTTGGATGTGATTAATGATGAAATTGAGAATATTCGTGATAGTGTTGCATTTTGGGTTGCTACACCTAAGAGAAGTGAGAAGTTTTAAAAAACTGTACATCGATTGAAAATGAATTTCACTAAAATGTTGTTCTTAGATTATAAAACTAGGTGGAATTCAACTTTTTTGATGCTTAATGTTGCTATTGGCTATAAGGATGCTTTCAAATGCTTGAAACAACGAGATTCTTTTTATAATTGTTGTCCATCTGATGAAGAATGGGAAAAGGAAAAGGTGATTTGTAACAAATTGAAGTTGTTTCATAGTGTAATTGAGTTTATTTCAGGAACAAAGTATCCTATAGCTAACCTATGTTTTCCTAAGATCTGTGATAAGTGCTTGTGTTATAGTACTGTGAAGCGTTATTATCTTACATTGAGCATATCTTTTATCAGATTTTATAACTAAATATGTGCATTTTGTGTACTCTTGTGCATTGTAGGTTTGTGGAGTTAGATTAGAGAAGAAGAACGAAATTAGGTCGTGTTTGCCAATGTTGGGAAGCTCTATGACCAAGCAAGGAACAAGGCACGAGCTTGGACTTGTGAGTGTGTGCCAACCTCCTTTTGGAGGGGCACAAAGGCAGTCACATTCACAACAAGTCTAACTCGTGTAGCTTAGAAGAACTTCACCAAGAAGGAGACTTGAAGTAATCGGCACGACCTACCATTGTTTGTGTGCCCAACCAATGGCCTCGATGAAGAACAACTGATTCAGGAGCATTTCGGGGAGTTACTACAGCAGCACTGTAGCTTGTTGCTGTAGCAAAACACTGTTTATTTCCTGTCGAAAATCAGGGTTACAGAGGATTCACACGGGCGTGTGGAAATTTCACACGGCCTTGTGAAGCCCCCGATAAGTCCGATTTTAAAGCCGCGATTCAACATTATAAAAGGGGATTTTGGAGACCTTTTAAAGAAAATATTTCGACCTATCTTTCTCCCCACTTTTTGGAGTGCAGCTAGGGTTTCGGAGAGGAGTTCGTGGAGGTTTAGCGCGCGTCATCGGCATCGTCACCGACGGTCGACGGCCGCACAAGACCACGGCCACACCATATACAAGGGGGTTTTCATTAATGTCTTTGATTTGTACTTTCTTTTCTATTTTGATGAACATGTATAGCTCCATGAGGAGCTAAATCCCTTGAGGGTATTCGGACTTGTAAACTCTAGGGTTATTATGTTTCTTTGACATTGTTATTATGCTTTTCCATTATTGATGAATAAAAATTGAGTTTCAATCTTAATTTCATCTTGTTAATGTTTTCTCTTAGATGTGACACTAGGATTGAGAACAATTTAGGTTACCCTTTGGAGGTGTGACAACTCCTTTAGGGTTAGACTATTTAAGATTGAAGAGGGTTGAGAGGGAGAGTTGTGAGGTAGCGATGTACCCTTTTCCCCTCCGACGCGGTTTCTCCCTACCTCCGTTTCCTTGATTTCATAGCGGTCGAAATAGAGTGAAGTGCTAGGCAGATAAACTCACCTGGGGCTTAGTTACGGGAGTAACAGAGTGAAGGGTTGAAGTGAATCCTACGCGCTGGGGCTTAATCTAGACTAGGGTTCTTCCACTTGGACCAAAGGGTTAGAACTACACATAGGAACATGTTTTACCACTAGGAATCCTTAGAGCTTAAAGCAATCCCACGTAGTGTGAGGTTTAGGTAGATATACTCCCCTGGGGCTTAGTCGTGCGAGCGACAGGGTGAAGGGTTGACGTGAATCCTAATACCGGGGCATAGTGTTGGTGTTAGTCACGGTTGTCCTTAGGTTTGGGACCGTGAGTTTTAGGATATCCTCGACTCAATTAACATCAATAGGGAAGTATAATAGCATAGTCCTACACTAGAAGCATAGATCCTAGAGGTAGCTTGTCCGGATACCCTATTTCATCCATTGCTAGTTCCTCTCTATTCTCTTGTACTTGCACTTTCTTATCCTCCATCTTTCTATTTAATTTCTTGTCTTTTATTCTGTTTGCTTCTATATTCACTCATTGATCCTATTATTGCTTTTCCATACTCCGCATAGCTTTATTAGTGAAATCTCATATTCTAAATCCCTATTCCCTGTGGATTCGACTACCCTCTCACCAGGGTAAATTTTATTACTTCGACAAACCCGTGCACTTGCGGAGTACACGCAAGGGGTCGTGTCAATCTGTCGGATTAATATTGCTTTGATGAAATGGGTTAGTTGTGGCATTGACTATATTGAATCAATGGCATTGATAATGAAGACAAAATATGAAAAATATTGGGATAGAATCTATGGTGTTATGGGTGTAGCAATTGTTTTGAACCCTAGATTTAAGTTGATGTTATTGGAGATATATTTTCCCATTATATTTGGTGAGGATAAAGCAAAAAATGAAATTAAAACTTTTTTTACTCTTTGTTATGATTTGGTAGAGTATTCATCTAAATCAAAAGTGAATGAATCTAGTAGTAGTAATGTTTTTGTGGGTAACTCTTCACAAGTATTGGACAATGATGATGATGCGGAATTCTTCAACAACTATCAATTATTTATTGCTTCTCGTGGATGTCAAATGGAGAATGTGAAGTTGGAGTTGGATAATTATTTAGATGTTGCCAATGAAAGCCGATTTTGATATTTTGAGTTAGTGGAAAAATGCTTTGAAGTATCCTACTTTGCAATTAATTGTAAGAGACATTTTAGTAATTCCCGTATCTATCGTGGCTTCGGAATTGGTTTTTAGCGCAAGCGGGAGATTCATAGATCCACATCATTGCCGACTTTGATGAGTGCATTTTATATCATATTTTGCATATCTCCAATGCACTCTTTAGCTTGTCTTTTAGCGCATTTTGTCTATGAATGATGCTATTCTGGGTATGTTTGTCTATGATGCAAGTTTTTAGGGCTCGTAACACATATGGAGTGAAATTAGGGACAAAACCAACCAAAGAAAATAATTTTTCTAAGTGTCCAATGCAAGCACAGGCAGAGCACGAGCGTGCCATCCCCCCATGGTTTTCTCTATCTGGGACTCCTTTGGTTGTCAATGAGAGCTCGGTCAAAGCACGGGGATGGTATCTCTCTGTGATTACTTCAGGATAGGAGTACCCTATACTTTTAGGGGAAGCACGGTCTACATGCTCTTTTTATGGGCATGCTCAAGTTGAGCAAGGTGGAGCACGACAGTGCTCTTCCTGTGATTCCCTCTGGATGACACTTAGCCTTTTTCACTCAGGAGCTTCAAGAAGAGCATGGTTTGAGTACAATTGTGCTAGACCATGTCGAGCTCATAAAATCCTTTTGAATACTGAGATTTATGGTTTCTTGGATATCTTTTGTTCTGGAGTTTTCTTCTCCAGCAGAGGAACCTTCAACAGAACGATGATCAGCTGCCACCACTCAAGCTAAGGAAGCCAAGGGTGAGTTACAGACACTGGAAAAGTTGAGTTGCCCATTCCATGGAGCTCTTGAAGTACATTTGAGAAGATTTTATGAAAAGAGGGAAGTCTAGATGTCTCTCTTCCTTATGTTTATCTCTCTCTCTCTCTCTCTCATTTTTATGAATTCATGAAGGGCTAACTTTCCATGGTGCCCCAGAATTGTGAACTATGTTGTCTTTGATACTATGACTACTTGAGTTCTAATGCCTATGGAGTTCTATTGTTTTCTTGTGTTTATTCATGTGTTGCATAACTTGGCGTGCTTGATTTGCATAGATTCTTGTGTAAAACTTGGCGTGTGTAAATAACCGTAGTTGTGATTACCTAGTGTAGTTGCAAAACTTGGCGTGTATGAAGCCCATAGTTATGCTTGCAAAACTTGGCGTATTTGATAGCTGTAGATGCAACATTTCTTTTGAGAATCCACAAGGATCTTAGAATCTACCTTGGAAGGCATTAGACTCAAGTTAGTATCTTAGGCACTTAGGAATCATCCCGGGCATTGCTCTCTTGTTATTGAAATTCAACCCTAGTCTACTTAGTTCTTCCACCCTTCTGCTTTTATTCCTGTAGTTGTTAATACTTCATCATCCTTTTAGTTGACTAGACATTAGAGGATCAACTAGTACTAGAAGTCCAGTACCTGAGGTTCGACAACCCTACCCCCTTGTGAGGTACCACTTTATTACTGGTAATGATTCGTGTACTTGCGGAGAGTTCATCAGACTTCACCCGAACATAATAGAAGCGTTAATGTGCACACAAGATTGGTTGAAAGGTATTATAATATTGTTACTTGGATTTATTTCTATTAAGATAATGTCATTTATAAGAAATTTTTTTATTTATTTATTAATTTATTTTTTGAAGATTCTTAGTTAACAATTCAACCTATTTGTTCTACATTTGATGAAAAGGAGGATGAGAATGATGAGGTAAATATGGTTTTCATATAATTTTATTTTTAACTTTGATATTATTTATAGTTTTATTTTGTACTTACATTTTTATTTATTATTGAAGATGGAGATATCAAGATGGTAGCGATAGTGGATTCTTAATTTCAATGATTTGAACAATGGAAAAAACTAATGAAATATGAAATTACTGTAGTAGTTTTTTTTTTTTAATTATGAATTTTATGAATGAATTTGTACTTTTAATTTACTTTTAAATTTTATGTTATTTGTAATAATTAGTTTGTTATTTTCTCATACATATTATTATGTTTATTTTGAGGAATATGTTGTTTATCTTTTTTTAATTTCATATACGATGTCAACATGTGTAATGTTATAGGAAAAAAATTTGGTGGGGCGGGGATTCCCTGACCCTTTGCCCCCCGGAGGGAGAGTTTCTTCGCCGCTAGGAATTTTGAGGAAGGAATCCCCCACCTGTGAGAAGCGGGGATGGGAATCCCGTTCTGCACCCCACTTGCATCCCTAATCATGACAAGCGACTGGCCAATAAGGCTGACTGAGGTAGAAAAACTTGAATATTGTAAGTGCTTCCTTTTACTCAAGGAAACTAGGGGCTATGATTTGGGTTGTATACTGAAATATGAGGAGTTTAAGTTTAAAATGAAGATTGGGTTGAATGAATGGGCTGAGGCCTAAATAGAAAGACAAAATTGGAGGCTCCACAAGTTCTGTTGGGGCTTAGAGAGAGAAAGATTGGGCTAAATGAATGGGCTTATGCAAAGAACCCTCTTGCAATATCAACAATTCTTGTGCTTAGGCATAACAGAGAGAAAGACAAAGTTGTTGAAAATAGGAACAAAGTGAGGGTTGCTGCAAAGAAAAAAAACGCTATGTATCCCACCAGGTGTTTGAGGCTCCACTGGTTCTGCTGGTACATTGTAACAGGACTTAATGAGTTGGCTATGAAATGAATTTTGTAAGAGTCAACCAACTTACAGGTTTTTATTTTGTTAAGATTCTCCAAGTTTTTATTTTGTACACATTAGCACAGATGCTTACAAAATTTTGTAGGTTGTTTGTAAATATTATCTTTATGATCAGAAACAATTCCTTGTTAAGTATAAAGCTTGTAATTTATAAAAACATTTTCTTGGTTATGTATGAGTGTTTTGATTTTGAAAATTATTTGAGTGGCGTGTAAATAATTGGCATCTGAACAAGTTTTTTTATTTTGAAAATTTTGAATGCCCAAAGTGGATCAACAGGTTTTTCTAAAAATTTTAAAATTTTAAAATTTTAAAATACATTCAATAACACATGCATAACTTATAGATTTTAATACATTCTACTTTTCGTGTTCAGATGTGTCAATTTTGAAGAAATTCATATTATAGCAATCTACTACATAATGCAACATTTACATATGAGCATGTTGTAGAAATAAGGAAGCATTGTACAATAACTAACAAATGATTTAAATAAAATCTAATTTAATTAAGAATATACATTCAAGTAAAGTACTTCAATTTACAACATTCATATTTATACGTTGAAGCAAACTAGTTCAAATTACAACATTCACATCTAAGTGTACTTCCATTAACAATTTTGAAGATATAAAGATCTCTCTGCAATCCCATATAAAGAAGCATACATTTTGGGTCTCTCTCTAACAATCACATGTTTTTCACATGAAGAAAAATTCTCTATTGAGCACCTGTTGTAATGCATAAAACCATTTAAAAAATTTTGGTTTACAAAAAAAAAATTATCTCATTTGAGTACATTTCCTCCTAATACTGTTTCAGAAGAGGAATTCCATTAGATATATAAAACTAAGAATGACTTTAAAGAGAAGCTGAGAGAGAAAGGTACTTAAAGGGTTATGATATAAGAAGGCCTTTGATCTAATTCTTGTTGTGCCCCCATCCAGTCAATGATGTGAACCTTGCTCTTTGTATCACTCTCAATCAATAATGACCCTAATCGCTTCATCCCTCTTAATTCCCAGGCGGTTAAGTTTCATTCTCTTGCACATACAAAGAAGAATAGGAGAAAGGGGGATGGAATATGTGTTGGCGTGGTGTTAATGTGATGACATGGCTATTTGGGGTAAGGTGGCCAATCCATGTTAGCATATGACATGGATAAATGCCCTCCACATGGTTGAACTGGCATCCAAGTCAGATAATTCTAGCAGGAATCTCTTGAGTGCTCTTCTGTTGAAATCAAATCAGAGTTGGGTGAAAGAAATACAAATTGAAGTTTGGTACTCTAAATGAAATATAAGCAATGTTCAATGACCTCTCTCCTTTCATGTCATTTGCTCTGTTGTCCCTTTAGTTTGTTGTTAAGGTGTCATCCATCATCTACCTCATGTGCTGAGCATTTAAATTCAAAGCCATTGACACCATAACAGGGTTCTATACCAATATACCAACAGAGTATTACATATGTTGGGAAATAAATTAGCTGAACAACCAAATGCAAACATAAATCACTAAAAATGTAAGTAATGCCGATGCCTATTTTAAAATGTAAGTATTGGCATGATTGTACCAACAGAAACATCTAACCATTAGTGTAGCTAGAATAATATACTTACAATAAGAAGTTTGTGTTAGTACAAGTCTATTAATTTGAAAAAAAAAAAAAGAATGGTCGGTGTAATACTTAAAATTTAGGTGGGTTATGGAAGACAGAGGAAAGAAAATGTTATCTTAATTAAAAAAAGGGTGGAAAAAATATAATCTAATCTCTTACTATTGTAGAAGTGCTGGTAGAAATTTCTTCTTTTTGTTTTGTGATTTTGTTAAATTATTCTCTAGTATGGTCTATTTTGAGACATCTTGTTGAGTCTTCCATGCCCATTAGGCTTTTGTCCAGTGGGTGTGTGGTCATTTGTCAGGCTCCAGATTTGTCGGCTTGGATTCAGGGTATGACGTTATTTAACTCCATTTTAGGTCTACTTGCCATGGATGAGTTTTTATTTGGTGTTATCATTTGATAAGACTACACTGTGGTTGAGGTGTTTCACCCACATAAACTGTGGTTTAGATGTACCGTAACTAGGTAAACTTTACTTTAACTATGGTGGCAATATATACACACATAACATTAGGTTTTTCCAACTATGCAAGATAAACCAATTACATTATTTATTGGTTTATAAACGTATAACTTTCTACAAGGTAAATATATAAATAAATGTGTGTTATTCTTCCACAAATTAGAAAATTTTATAAATATTGGTTCAAAATAGTTTTAAATTTTAAAGGAGTTCTATGTAAAACTATACATTATGAAAATAAAAAGGCAACATTTGTGTGGTTAAGGGTGTTTTTCTCATGATGATAATTAATCACAAAATAGATGTGATATTACTGTTATTTTGTTAAAATATTTTGAGTACGATATGAACAAATGGTTTGACTTACTTGCTTGAATTAAACATTTTTGTTGAGGATACGTAGCCTTCAATTAAGTCTTACTATATATGACTCTTGATTATAGGCTAATCTTTTGTATCCATTTATTCTTTCCTTCCTTTCTTGTTTGATATGATTTGATTTTCCTTCTTCTCTTGTTTGATATGATTTGATTTGTAATAGTTACTTTTATTATGTAAATGATTATAAATAGAAAACTCTCACCACCCTTTCATGTGTGGTGGTTTAACAAACATTCTCATGGTATCAAGAGCCTGTCTAGTTTAGCAACCTCGATCCTCTCTTCCCAATGGCTTCGGAATCCTCTTCCCATCTTCTTCCTTTCAACACCCTAATCCATATGATCACCATCAAGCTTTCTTCGTCTAATTACCTTCTTTGGAAAAGCCAACTTCTTCCTTTTCTTGAGAGTCAAGACCTACTGGGCTATGTTGATGGAACTATTGTTCCACCACCCTATTTTGAATCAGCGACTTCTACTACACTCAGCACCAAATATCAGGCATGGAAAGCAACCGATCAACGTCTTATCTATCTCTTGCTTTCCGCTCTTACCGAGGAAACAATCGTTGTCGTTGTTGGTCTCTCTACTGCCCGTGATGTTTGGCTTGCACTGGAGAATACATTTAGCCATCATTCGAAAGCCCGTGAACTGCGACTCAAGGATGACTTGCAGATGATGAAACACGGCGCCAAACCCATTGCTGAATATGCCCGTACCTTCAAAACACTTTGTGACCAGCTTCATGCCATTGGAAGACCCATTGAGGACATTGACAAAGTCCACTAGTTCCTTCGTGGTCTTGGCACTGATTTCTCCAGTTTCTCTGCTGCTCAGATGGCTCTCACCCCGCTCCCCTGTTTTGCAGACTTAGTTTCTAAAGCAGAAAATTTTGAGTTGTTCCAACGATCCATTGAATCTTCTGCCTCCACTATTGGGGCATTCACAGCCACTAATCATAGCCGCAGTAATTTCTTTGCCTCCCGTAGCAACCAACGAGGTCGTTCTCATCCTCATGGCAACAATCCTTCCAATCGAGGACGAACCCATTTTGGTCAAGGTCGTCGACCACCTCGCACCACCTCGCTGTCAAATTTATCACATGAAGGGCCATTATGCCGATCGTTGTAACGAACGGTATGCTCGGACTGATTCCTCTGCTCATCTTGCTAAAGCCTTCAACACATCTTGTTCCTTTTCTGGACCCGAGGCTGCTGACTGACTTTTGGACACTGGGGCTTCCGCCCATATGACCACTGATTCATCTATTTTGGATCAGTCCAAAAATTACATAGGTAAGGACTCTGTGATCGTAGGAAACAGTGCCTCTCTACCCATTACCCACACTGGTACTCTTTCTCCTGTTCCAAATATTAACTTATTAGATGTATTGGTTGTCCCTTCTCTCACTAAAAATCTTCTTTCAATTAGTAAATTAACGTCTGATTTTCCTCTCTCCGTTACTTTTATTAATAATCTTTTTACTGTCTAGAATCGTCAAACAGGAAGGGTAGTGGCAACCGATAAAAGAGATAAAGGGCTATATGTGCTGGAGCGTGGCAACTCTGCTTTTCTTTCTGTCCTTAAAAGTAATTCTCTCCGTGCTTCATATGATTTATGGCATGCTCGTCTAGGTCATGTGAATCATTCTGTTATTTCTTTTTTTAAATAAAAAAGGACATCTTTCTCTTACGTCTTTATTACCTTCTCCATCACTATGTAGTATATGTCAACTTGCGAAAAGTCATCGATTGCCTTATTCCCAAAATGAACGCAGGTCATCACATATGTTAGATCTCATTCATTGTGATCTTTGGGGTCCTTCTCCCATCAAATATAATTATGGTTTTCTTTATTATGTTATTTTTATTGACGATTACTCCCAATTCACTTTGGCTTTATCCTTTGAAATTTAAATCTGATTTCTTTGACATTTTTCTTCAATTTCAAAAATTTGTGGAAAACTAATATTCTGATCGTATCAAGGTTTTTCAAAGCGATGGAGGTACCGAATTTACTAGCTCTTGCTTTCAAACTCACTTACGTACTTCTGGCATCCATCATCAAATTTCTTGTCCATATACATAAGCTCAGAATGGTCGTGCTGAGAGAAAACTTCGTCATGTGACTGAGACTGGTTTTGCCCTTCTCTTCCACTCCCACCTTTCTTTTCGTTTCTGGGTTGACGCTTTCAGCACTGCAGCCTATATTATCAATCGGTTGCCCACTCCACTTCTTGGAGGTAAGTCACCATTTGAAATTCTATATGGTTACACTCCACATTATGAAAATTTTCACCCTTTTGGTTGTCGTGTTTATCCTTTCTTGCGTGATTATATGCCTAACAAACTTTCTCCCCGCAGCATTCCTTGCATTTTCTTGGGTTATAGTCCCTCTCATAAAGGGTTTCGTTGTCTTGATCCCACCACCACTTGGCTATACATCACCCGCCATGCTCAATTTGATGAAACACACTTTCCTACTGTCCCTAACTCCCAAGGCCATCCTCTTTCCTCTCTTCATATTTCAAATTTTTTAGAACCACGTCTTCACCATATAGATCCATCCCCCCTTTCTCCTGCCTCTCATTCCTCTCATTCCCCGCACATTCCTCGATCCAGCTCCTCTCCATGTAATATTTGTTCTGACCCTGTGGATGAGTCTATGCAGGTTGGTAATTCTCTTTCAGGTTCCTCTTTGCCATCGTCGATTTCCAATTCATCTTCTATTGAGCCTGCTACTAATTCCTCTTCTTCTTTGGGCTCTCATCCTATGATCACCCGAGCCAAAGCTGGTATTTCAAGACTCATCATCCAGCAAATCTTGGTGTCTTAGGCTCCTCTGGACTTCTTTCTACTCTTCTTGCATCCATTGAGCCAAAAGGATTCAAATCTGCTGCCAAGAATCCTGCTTGGCTTGCTGCCATGGATGAAGAAGTTCAAGCTTTACAACAAAATGGCACTTGGATTTTGGGTCCTCGCCTGCCAATACCAACATCGTGGCCTCTAAATGGGTGTTTCGCACTAAATATTTGCCAGATGGATCTGTCGAGCGTCTCAAGGCTCGCCTTGTTGCTAAAGGTTATACCCAGGTACCCGGTCTTGACTACACTAACACCTTCAGTCCGGTTGTCAAAGCTACCACTGTCCGTGTTGTACTTTCTCTTGCTGTCACAAATAAATGGCCTCTTCGGCAACTTGATGTCAAGAATGCTTTCCTCAATGGCACCCTTACTGAGCATGTTTACATGGAATAACCTCCTGGGTATATTGATCCTCGCTTTCCCACTCATGTTTGTTTGTTGAAGAAAGCCCTCTATGGTTTAAAGCAAGCTCCTCGTGCCTGGTTTCACTATTTCAGCTCCTTTCTTCTCACACTTGGTTTTTCTTGCAGTCGCGCTGACACCTCTCTTTTTGTTCTTCATCAGGAGTCTAGTCTTATTTATTTACTTCTTTATGTTGATGACATCATTATTACTGGCAACAACCCATCTATTCTTAACAGCTTTACTCGCCAGCTTCACTTTGAGTTTGCTACCAAGGATTTGGGCTCTCTCAGTTACTTTCTTAGCCTTGAAGCTACGCCCATTCCTGATGGTCTTTTTGTTAGTCAGTTAAAATATGCTCGAGATATTCTTACTCGTGCTCAATTGCTCGACAACAAACCTATTCACACTCCGATTGTTGTATCCCAACACCTAACTGCTGATGGAACTTCCTTCTCTGATCCTACTCTCTATCGATCTCTTGTTGGTGCCCTTCAATACTTAACCATTACGCGTCCAGATATTGCCTATACCGTCAATTCTGTCAGCCAATTTTTGCATGCTCCTACTACAGATCATTTTCTTGTTGTCAAGCGTATTCTTCACTATGTTAAGGGCACACTCCACTTTGGCCTTACCTTTCATCCATCCACTGTTCCTGGTGCGCTGGTAGCTTACTCAGATGCTGACTGGGCTGGATGTCCCGATACTCGTCGTTCCACATCCGGCTACTGTATTTATATTGGCAACAATTTAGTCTCTTGGAGTGCAAAGAAGCAACCTACTGTCTCATGCTCCAGCTGTGAATCTGAGTATCGTGCTCTTGCCATAACTGCTGCTGAACTTCTTTGGCTTATGCATCTTCTGCATGACCTCAAGATCCCTATTCCACAACAGTCTCTACTTTATGTGACAACAAAAGTACTATCTTTTTAAGCTCCAATCCCGTTTCGCACAAGCGGGCCAAGCATGTTGAATTAGATTACCATTTCCTTCGGGAACTCGTTGTTGCCGGCAAACTTCGCACCTAGCATGTGCCTTCCCATCTCCAGGTGGCTGACATCTTCACCAAAAGTGTTTCTTGACATCTTTTTGAATTTTTCCGATCCAAGCTTCAAGTTCATTCCAATCCGACGCTTAGCTTGCCCCGGGGGGTGTTGAGGATACGTAGCCTTTAATTAAGTCTTACTATATATGACTCTTGATTATAGCCTAATCTTTTGTATCCATTTATTCTTTCCTTCCTTTCTTGTTTGATATGATTTGATTTTCCTTCCTCTCTTGTTTGATATGATTTGATTTGTAATAGTTACCTTTATTATGTAAATGATTATAAATAGAAAACTCTCACCACCCTTTCAAGTGTGGTGGTTTAACAAACATTCTCAATTTTAATTGGTAATTTATGGACTTTAAAATTTAATTAATGAAAACAAATAAAAAAGCATGACATATTAGAGGAAAACCAATGCAAATTTTTAACACATATAGATTGCTAATGTTTGTGTGGGTTTTGATGAGATTGTGTTGAAAGTAGGGAAAGGAATTCCAACAAATGATCCATACCATGGTCGTTGGACAAAATTGTAAGAATTTTAAGGTTTTTTTTCACAAATTATGAAAATAATTTGATATCTCTATATATGTAGTAGCACACCAAATATACATAAAAATGGGATATATTCGTATAGCATGGTAGATAGAGCTTCTAGAATCATCGATATACAAGGATATATTCATAATATTTATAATATTATAGGGAGTTATATATAATCATAAAGAAATAAGGGGAGTATCAATAAAAAAAATTCACTTTAACGGTTAATCTAAATTAGAACTCATTTCAATTAGTATGTTAAATATCTTAATATTGTCGTTTCTAGATAATATACTTATATATTGAAAAAATTACGTTTATAAAAACATTAGTGTCCTAGTTTCTAAATAATGTATATGAAAAGATTATATATATATATACGTTACATCCTTTAAATAATGTCTTCTTGCACGCAAGTTTAACCTCAACAATACCCTTTTCTCGCCAATTACTTTAACTCTTGTTAAACAAGCTTAACAAGTAAATTTTTCTTCATGTTTTCCTCATCTTGGCCAATAATTTCAACAGCTAATTTGTTGTCCTTGTTGTTCTCATTGTTCAAAAGGGTATAAATACATAATTTCATTTGTGAATATGATGTTGAATCCAATAAAAGTTTACAGGGTTTTCTTGACAAAAAAATTATTAATATGTGTGGTTTGTTCAACCTAGGATTGGGCTACCTACCATAATTATTCTATCTATACAACCTGCATAGGGTTGTTAATTTACCCAGGACCTAATAGGGAACTTGATTCCCCAACCCGACAAGGCAGGAACGGATCTAAAATTTGGGGAACAGAGTCAAGGTTGGGTCGGGGATCCAAATATATAATTTTAATAATATATATAATATTAGAAAATTACTTTATATTAAATAAAATATATATTATTAAAAAATAGTATATTTGATGTATTTAATAGATGCAAAAAAAATTGGGGACAGACTAAGCAATCTTCTTGCATACAAAATGTTAACCACCTTCCTGTATACAAAATGTTATATTAACAAAAAACATCATTATGTTTTTTGCTTCTATTTTTTAATTCAAAATTTGTTGTTTATGGTTGAAAGCAATGTAGAGATGACAAAGACAATGTTAATTTAGTGATAGTAGAAGCGATGAGATAAAATTTTAATTGAATTTCTTTCTATTGAGTGGAGAAGACAAGCTCTAAATACAAAAAGAAACAACAGATAAAGAGGAAAAGAGAGAAGGCATGCTCTGAATACAAAAGGAAACTACAGATAGAGAAAAAAAGAGAGGCAACAAGAATATATAAGGTGCTAAGCAAACTATTTGAACCAAAATTATAAAAAAAAATGAGCTTTCTAGACTAATCAGTGTTAGAGTTTATAGTAAACACAAGCTCATAATTATCTAGTTACTTAAATTTAATTTTAGGTAAAATAGAATTATTGTTTGATTATAGTTATCAACTCTAAGTCTATGTAGAATTAGTTCATTTCAATTTTAACATGGCTTGATTTATTTGACTCGTGACTCTATATAAAAAACATGTATGCAAACTTTGTGAGTGAAAATTCCTCATTATTATATCAACCACCAAATTTGAGGGCTTTCCTCTTCTCGGCTCCTCTCCTCTTTATCGTTTAATCTCTTCTACTCTCTAATTCCCTCTTTCCCCCTTTGCCATGGCAAGCAGGGGACAGAACTCCATCCTCGAAGACATAGGCTGACATGACCCTTTGCGTGTGTACCGCAAGTGCACAGGCTTGTCGAAGTAATAAATTACCCTGGTGAGTGGGTAGTCGAATCCACAGGGAATAGGGATTTAGAATACGAGAGTTTGCTATTTAGTCGTGTGATATACGAAAAGTAATAATCAGAGTTATGAGTGAATTTATGGAGGCAATTAGAATAAAAGACAAGAAAGTAAATGGAGAGATGAAAAACAGGAAAGTGCAAGTAAGAATAGGAGGAGAGAGAGACTAGCAATGAATGAGAATAGGGTATCCGGACAAGTTACCTCTAGGACTTATGCTTCTAGTGCAGGACTATGCTATTATACTTTCCTATTGAAGTTAATTGAGCTGAGGAAATCCTTAAACACACGGTCCCAAACCTAAGGTCAACTGTGACTAACCCCAATACTATGTCCCGGCATTAGGATTCACGTCAACCCTTCACTCTGTCGCTCACGCAACTAAGCCCCAGGGGAGTATATCTACCTAAGCCTAACACTACGTGGAATTGCTTTAAGCTCTAGGGATTCCTAGTGATAAAACCTGTTCTTATGTGTAGTAGTTCTAACCCTTTGGTCCAGGTGAAAGAACCCTAGTCTAAATTAAGCCCCAGTGCATGGGATTCACGTCACCCCAAAGCCTTGGGGGAGTTTATCTACCTAACACTTCACTCTATTTCGACCACTAATAAATCAAGGAATCGGAGGTAGGGAGAAATCACACCGGAAGGGAAAGGGGTACATTGCTACCTCACAACTCTCCCTCTCAACCCTCTTCAGTTTTAAGTAGTCTAATCCTATAGGAGTTGTCACACCTCCAAGGGATAACCTAGATTGTTCTTAACCCTAGTGTCACGGCTAATGAAGAACAATAGTAAAAGATAATTAAAACTGAAACTCGAATTTATTCATCAATAATGGAAAAGCATAGTAATAATGTCATAGAAACATAATAATCCTAGAGTTTACAAGTCCAAATACCCACGAGGGGTTTAGCTCCTCATGGAGCTATACATGTTCATCAAAGTGTAAAAGAAAGCACAAATTAAAGACATTGATGAAAACCCCCTTGCGTATGGTGTGGCCGTGGTCTTGTGCGGCAGCCGAACGTCGATGATGATGCCGATGGCGTGCTCCAATCCTCCACAAAGTCCTCTCCGAAACCCTAGCCGCACTCTCCAGAAGTTCAGGAGAAAGATAGGTCAAAAGATATTTTCAAAGTCTCCAAAATCGGGGTTTTATAAGGCTGAGTGCGGCTTTAAATTTGGACTTATCGGGACTTCACACGACCGTGTAGAATTAACACACGGGCATGTGAAGTTTCTGTCTGCTGGAAAATTAATTCACACGGCCGTGTGTTAATTCCACACGCCCGTGTGAATTCTCTGGAATTCTGAAATTCGGCTGAAAATGAACAGTAGCTTGCTACAGTGTTTTACTGCCGTAACAAGCTACATTGTTGCTATAGTAACTTGCCGAAACGCTCCCGAATCTGTCATTCTTCATTGAGGCCATTGAATTGGGCACACAATCAATGGTAGATCGTGCCGATTGCTTCAAGTCTCCTTCTTGGTGAAGTTCTCCTAAGTAACACGAATTAGACTTATTGTGAATGTGACTGCCTTTGTGCCTCTCCAAAGGAGATTGGCACACACTCACAAGTCTAAGCTCGTGCCTTATTCCTTGCTTGGTCCGAAAACCCCCCAACAACGGCGAACATGATCTAACTTCGTTCTTTTTCTCCAAATTGGCTCCACAAACCTATAATGCATAAGAATGCACAAATGCACACAATTTAGTGATAAAATCTGATAAAAGATATGTTCATTGTAAGATAATAATGCTTTGCGTTACTATACTACGAGCACTTATCATAGGCTCAGATCACCTACCAATCCACTCTGATCCTTGAAAATTCCCCTCTCGACAATATTCAAGTTCTAAATAAGCTCAAGGAGACAACATTGGAGTTTGTTAGGCTTGAAGAAGACACTATCTCTAGGGCTCGTATGAAATTTTAGAACTTCCTTTATAGCAAATTCTTCGGCAAGCCTCCTACCATTTGAGTAGGTGAAGCAAATCTTGATGGTTAAGTGGGCTGAAATTGGTGAGGTTCAAATTTTTTATCTTCCAGATGGATTCATCTTTCTTCACTGTGATTCTCATGAGGTTATGTGGTAACTCCTTCTAGATGGACCTTGGTCCATCAATGGGATCATACTCCAATTATCCCTGTGGAAACCATTCTTTGAGCCGGTGTTTGCCAAACTCAATACGGGTGCCATTTGGGTTCAACTCCATAATCTCCCTATTGATTTCTGGGATGGAGAAACTCTAGAATCAATTAGTTCACATATTGGTCATCTTCTTAAGGTGGATGATCTTACCACTTCTTTAACTTGGTCTAAATTTGTGAGAGTTTGTATTGAGATTAATCTTTCCAAACCCTTGAGTCAAGGATTAAGGATTGATGATGATAACCATTGAGTTTTTAATATCATTCTATATAAAAGGTTACCCACTTTCTATTACACATGTGGTATGGTAGTGCATGGAACCAACTCTTGTCCTAGATCAAGGGCCACTGGAAGCAACGGAGCTCCTCCATCCCCATTGTCCCCCACGGGGCGGGAGGGGGGGGGGATAGGAGTGTACCTTTCTTTCGATGACGATTCTGAATGTACCCTTGTTTCCCCAAATTTGAAAGGGATTGCCAATCATGAGTCTCCTCTATAATCACGTACACACGAACGCCTCTGGGAATCAAGCAGGTATGCTAGTACCTCAAGAAACAACACTTGTTTCTTGGTTCAAATGGCAAGCACCCGAGATTCAAGAGAAAAGGGGTTGTAGGCGTAACAGCGGCGGGTTCCGCCGGTGGGATCCGATGGTGGCGGCCAAGTGAGAAGAGTGGGTGGCGGCTAGGGTTTCTTAAGAGATAATCTCTCAATCACTCTATTTTTCTCTCTTACTCTCATATTAGGGTTAGACCATCTATTTATATTGAAAATCCAAAACCCTAATTTATGATAAAACCCTTCACTCCTAATCAAATTAGGAATCTCTTGTTTACTTGATTAATTAAACCATTTTAATTAAACAAATTGATTAGATTGGATCAACACTTAATAATACCCAACCCGAATAAGCTATTCGCTCCACTTAATTTAGGTTTTTCACCAAAAACCTAAACAAGGTGGTCCAATAAGTAACAAATACTAAACCTTGATCATAGCATTCTTAGTGTATGATCTTGTAGGCCCATTTAACATTAGCAATGAGCTTAAACAATTTTAACATTCATAATTCATAATTATTCTCTATCAAGATAATACGATTACCCAATATTAAATGAAGGTCAATTTCGAGAATTAGAGGAACCTATCGCAACCTCATACAATCCTTTGCCACTGAATATCTTAATTATCATAAGGCATGGAGCGAGTCACCCTTATTTTAATGCTAATTAATTTCTTGATCTCTTAGTGAACTGACTAGATCAGGTAAATGATAACTCTTATCATTTCGATTGGGAGTGGCCACACACTACTTAGTCTCACTAATCAAGTGGCCGGTGATATTCACCCTCTCTACAGAGAGGGACAATCCCTTCACTTCACTCATGTCTCTCAGCATAAATAGCGACATGCCCAAACATACCCGTACTTGCCACTCAGTTACGAATGACGTAGGCATAAGTCAAAGCATGTAAGAATTCATCCGAGATCCATAGTGATTTCAGGTCGAAGGATTTGAGTACAAGAATTGCCTGAGAAAAACACTTATGTCTTTACAACCATGTAGCGTTCTAAAGAGTGGATCGTTCTAGGTATACTATTCCCTAACATGTATCTATGTCCTTTAATTGATATCCCATATCCTATGACCCGTAAAACAAGGCCATCTCACAAAAGACATACAAGTCTTAATTTATTTTCATTCCCATGAAAATAATTGACTAGGGACATTTAGAATATTTTTCTAGTATATGCTTCAATGTTTTACTATCCAAATCACACATTTGATAACTTGAGCAGAACCAATATTGAAAGATGTTTTATCTTATAAACTATGCACATAAATAATAATAGATAAAATTGTGCCTTATAATTATTATCCAAATAATAAGAGTTCATACAATGTATTGGGGCTAGGGCTTACACTAACAGGGTGGTTGGCTACAATTCATGTACAGAAACTGCTGCTTAAATGATGAATTCGGTTAGTACATGTCCTGATCTTTCGAACTTTGATATTCTGATGACCCCTCAATACCCCCTTTTATAGAATGACCTCGAACCTTGAATGCTGGTTGTCCGCTGGTGAGGTTGCGCACGTGGTCACAGTGATAACCTTCGTGCTCATCACATGACTAAGGATGTGGCAGCCGCTAGACAAACAGATATTACAGATTCCAGAAACACTGTTGCCAGAGGCTTACATGGAGGGCTGAGAGGAAGAGGTCGTGGTGGCTTCCTTGCTTCTCATGCCCCACAATCTGATTCTTTTAAAAATGATTTGACTCCATCCACTTACATAACTGTGTAGCCGAATATCTTCGTAGAGAATTATATGCCAGAAATATCTCGGGACCTTGACATATCTGCTCCTCAGATTTATCTTTTGGTGTGATTCCCACTCAACATCTTGGATCTCTTTCCCAGGCTTCTCCTTCTATCTAGCACGTTGACAGAGGCAAGCAGCCTATTCACGCCCGTTCGAATTCACCGTCTCTTGTCATTCATTCTTCCATCCTAATGAATTCTAGTCAGACCTTTGTTGATCCCACTTCAGTTCACTTGATGATCATGGACAAGATCATTGCAGTTTTGCAAAGATATCTTACTGATAATGTGAGTGAAGAGGAGGAAGGCCCCAAGAAGGAAGCGACAAAGAGATGTCGGATGATGAGGGGCCAGATAACATGATGACTCTTATTCAATACCAGTAGGAAGCTTGATGAGAAGCTTTAATCCGAAAAGCAGCTCATGATGCTGAGGCTTCCCATAAGAAGGGAAGAGTCAACACAAAGGGAAACGGAGTCTGATTTCAGATTCTCTTCATCCCCCTTCATTAGTTTTTTTCCTCCGAAAGTTCTCATTTGTTTGTTTGATTTGTACGGGCATTTCTACGAGGGATATCTCCAACCGAGCTATAAGATTCATTTGGAAGTTTAAACCGATCATGCCCCTCTTCTCCTCTCTATTTCTTTGCATAACTTACTTAATCGAAGTGTTTTCTGGTTTGAAAATTATTAGCTGGATTATATTGGTTGTCATCATGCTGTTAGAAATGCCTAGGAGTTTTCCCCTCAAGGAAATCCTATGCATGCCTTTTCGCAGCTTATTGTTCGTACTCACATTAAAATCAAGGACTAATGAGCTTCAGGTTTGAATTATCTAGACTCTGCTATTAATAATATTGAAAATAATATTATTTCTTTAAAAATATCTAATTCCCTCAGTGCATATTCCCAACCTCATCTTGAGGATTTGTATGCTAAGTATGCTGCTCTTCAATGTCAAAACACCAATAATGGGCCCAGTATGCTCATATGCAATGGGGTTGTGATAGGGACCAAAATTCCAAGTTCTTCTATAATGCCACTCGTATCCGTAAATACTTTCATTCTATCTCTCAGGTCCGTGATCTGGATGATAATTTATTTACGGATCATGCTAGTATTGAGCAAGACTTTCTTAATTTTTATTCTTGTCTTTGGTTGAACTCTTCGAATAATTCTTTTTCTGGTACTTTGCATGCCCTTCCAAATGATCTCCCACAGCTTTCTTCTTTGGATTGTGACTTCATCACTCAGGAAGCTACTTATGAGGAAGTTCATCTTACTATTCTGGAACTTCCTTCGGTAAAAGTCTTGGGCCTGATGGCTTAAATGCTGAATTTTATCCTTTTTTTTTTTGGCCAGAAATTGGTGATCATCTTTTATTCGCTATTCAGTTTTTTTTGCTAACACTGTGATGCCTACTTCTTGGGGAAAAACTTTCGTTGCTTTTATCCCTAAAAAAGAAAATCCTTGTTTAGTTTCTAATTTTAGACCCATTTCTTTATGTAATGTTTGTTTCAAAGTTATTTCTAAAATTTTAGCTAATAGTCTCAAAATTATTCTCCCTAATCTCATTAGTAGAGAACAAGTGGGTTTTGTTTCTGGCATTGTACTTTTGATAATATTATTGCTTTGCAAGAAGTTGTACATTCTTTGGAAAATTATTGTAAAGACCCCCTAGGATGTTAGTTAAGATAGATGTTGAGAAAGCTTATGACACTCTCAGTTAGAGTGTAATTCTTGCCACTCTTACCAAAATCAACTTCCTTTCTATTTGTATTTCTTAGGTTAAAACTTGCATTAGCTCTACTTCGTTTTCTTTTCTTATCAATGGGCAACCCACTCCTTGGATTAAATCTTCCAGAGGAGTTCGTCACAGAGATCCTATCTCTTCTGATCTTTTTATCCTTGTCTCCCAAAATTTAACTTTTATTCTCAATTTTGCTCTTCTGAAGGGTATGATTCCTGGTTTTAATAATCAGCCCAGGTACAATTTCAATCATCTCATGTATGCTGATGATCTTATTCTCATTTCCCATGACTCTAGGAAAATAGCTAGCTACATTAATCTCTGTCTTTCTATCTAAGGGAAAATTTATGGGCAGATTCCTAATGCTACTAAATCAGCTATTTATCTTCCTTCTTGGTATAATAAGAAAGTTGCTAAGAGTATTTGCTCCACCTTTAAATTCCCTACTGCCTTCTTCCCTCTTGATTATCTTGGAGTCTTGATTTCCACCAAGAGATTGGCAATGGCAGTATTTGATTCTACGGTTGAAAAATATCAGGCATCACTGTTCTAGATGGAAACACTCCAACCTTTCTTTAGATGCTAAAACTGTTCTAATTACCTTTCTTTGTTGTCCATCCTTACCTACTATTTATCTATCTATCCTATTTATGATATTGTTCTCCATGAGACCAATAGAATAGTTAGGAGGTTTTTTTGGTACAAAGGTGGCAATGGAAAGGGCATCTATGTTGTTGCTTGGGATGATCTTACTGATTCCAAACCTAAGAGGGGTCTTGCAATCAGAAATCTTCTTATTGCTAAGCATTCTATTATGGCCAAAAAATATCTTTAAGTATAATAGTTGTGATGATTATATCTGGGTTGATATTTTATATGTCAAGTATGGTTTGATAAAGTTTTGGAGAGATTCTATTCCCGCTTGATATTCTTGGTTTTTCAAAGACATGTGCCAGTCTGCTATTAAGTTGAAGCCTTTTTTTGGATTAATGTCGTGAATCCAAACCAAACTATTCTTATGTATAACCCTTGGTGTTCAGAGATTCCTCTTGTGCTAAGTCCTTATCTTAATATAAGTTTGAACTTAGAGTCGCTTAGTATTTCAGATTTCATTCTCAATAGCACTTAAGACTTTCACAAGTTAAGATTGTTGTTTGGTGACAACTTGAAGTGCTTCATTCCCAAACTTGGAATTATTGATCCTACTACTTTTAATCACTGAGTTTGGTCCCCCAAGTCTCAAAACAGTAGACTTTCCTCTACAATCTATTAGTTTTTAAATAAGAATCAAAGTTGAAATGATAATTGGTTGGGTTAGAAAAAAAACTTTGGGAGTTAAATGTGGCCCCCTAGGTCAAGCATTCTACGTGGCTCACCTTCAGAGGGAGAATTGCTACTTTTGATTATCTCTACTATATCAATTTGTGCCCTTGTAGCTTATGTGTCATGTGTGGCCTTGAGTATGAAATGATTGATCACTTGTTGGCTTCTTGCTCTAAAACCCAACTTGTCTTGAATCTGATCAGCCTTCAGATTGGAAACTCTCTAAATTTTCAGGATTGCTTAAGTTTTGGTGATTGGCTCATCAATGGCAGCTATTCGTTGTATGTTAAATTTGTTATAGTTGCGGCACCTTGGTTTATTTGGAAGAATCAGTGCGATAAAATTTTCAGGAAAATCAATGCAAATTGCCAAGTTATAACTTGTAGGACTTTGGCTCATGAAATGGAATTCTCCTGTGTCCCTGTAGAGCAACTTGGCAAGAAATGACTTCTTAATAATTTTTCAATTACAGATGGCCCTTTTCTTTTCTTCTTTAACTTTTGAAATGCAACAACTGAGGTAGGTGGAGTAGGCTTCTTTTGCTCTAGTTCTAACTATCTAATTTCAATGGTAGGTTCGTGCTATGTTCATGCTGAGACAGACACTGAAGCTGAGATGCTGACTCTTAACATAGCTCTTCAGACTGTAGTGAATGATGGTCTTCATATTAGACACCTGTTCATGAATAATCCAGAAATCTGCAAAATCTTTAATTTGAATCATCCACCGAGTAGCAGACAATTGAGTTCTTGGATTCTAAGTATCAACCAGCTTTTCATCACTGGAGGCAGTTATAATATTCATATCATTCCAAGGAATTGGATATCTCCAGATTTTATGTTACATCTTCATGGTGTTAATCTGCATATCTTAACCCTTTTTTTTCAAGGTCGTGATCTTCCTAACTGGATCATGAAATGTTTCAAGAATTATGGTTTTGTTTTTTAGGTTTTGTCTTTGTTTTTTGTTTTTAGTTCTACATGTCCTTTGTTTGAGTTTTGGGTTGTTTTTCTCTTCTTTATTTTATTAAAATAGCTTTCAAGCTATTTTCTTAAAAAAAAAAACTTTGGGATTGGCAAGTGATAGTAGTTGGTATGCCTTGTGTGTGGGATGTGATAGGGTGTTCACCAACCATATTATTAATATATTAGTGTGATAAAATAATTAATTTTATTAATTAATTAATTTATTTTTTATGTTTGAATTATCAGATGGAACTCAAGATGATTGGTTGTTTGGCTCTTGGAAGAGGAAAGGTGATGATGAGGAGGTTAAAAATAGCAAGGCTGGCATAGAATCAATAGCTTGTGATAATACTACTATGGCTTCTTTCCAACCTCAAGCCTATTATGTAATTGAGATTAATGCGTATGCCTTGCCATATGTGGCTCCTTTTTGAAGTTGAATCTACTTGAGCATGAAGAGTAAGCATTTATACTTTATTCTTTCCATGCAATATATGTATATATATACAACCTCATTTTCTATTATGTTTGCACATCTATTCATTTATTCAATATGGGTTTCTTTTTAGTAACTAAATTTTGATTGTGTTGCAAGTTTTACATCACTTACCTAATTACATAAATCCATGAAAAAGAATTAAGGGCATGTTTGGGCACCACTAAATTCCATAGGAATGGTGGTAGTTCCTATGGAATTTAAAGTTATGTAATAAATTATAATAAGGGTTGTTTGGACATTTTTTTTACAGTATAAAATTACAATAGGATCATATGATTTCATAGTAATTTAATAAAGAGGTGGGAACCAAAATTTTTTTTCTCTCTTTATTTTTTGGGCTCGTGGGTGTTGTGATTGGGCGTTTGGGGAGATCAAAGAAGGGAAAGGGATAGGGCTTCTGGTGGGTGCAATTGAGGAGCTTTCAATCAAGTGTGGACTCTTTCTTCATCACCAATAGAGAAGCGGGTGTTTGGGGTGATCGGAGAAGGGAAAGGGGTAGGGCTTCTGGTGAGGTGGAATAGAGGATCTTTTGATTAGGTGAGGACTCTTTCAGGTAGAGGTGGAGTTGGGGCCAGTGTTTTATGGTTTCTTCTTGGTTTGCTTGTGTTTTTCCTCTCTGTTTTTAACACCATTGTTCTAATTTTGTGTGTATATAAGAATTAAATTTCTATTTTGTTACTTGATATTCATTGATTTTGAAATCATAAGGTTTGGAGTTGTCTGATCCATGATTGTTCATGTGTTGTGTGATAAGATTTTGATTTTGATTTTTTGGGTATAAACAAATAAAGTATTTCTTTTTCTAGTTTATGCATTGGAAAGATTGGAACTTTTTGCTCCTTTTTTGCTTTGCTTTGAGTATTGTAAGGGTTTCTTAATTTATATACCTCCATATTGCTTTATATGTCTATGACTATTTCATGGAATTTATTAGTGGTTTATATATTTCCTTGTTTATAGTTCTCGTAGGCTTGTGTAGGTTGCATTTGTGTGTTTTTTTTGCGTTTCTTTTGGTTGATTTCTCATCTCTGTATTATGGATTATGAGGACATCTTTTGAAGGCTTTGTTCTAGGGACACATATCAAAAATACATTGAGAGTTATCATGTCCCAAGTTCTTGATTACTAGCCCAGGGATTTCAGTCATTCTGACAATTATTTATGTTGTTCTTATCTTGTCCGGTGCTTGTTCCGTGTTGGCAAGTAATAGCACATATAGATTTTGAGAGCATACCATTTTCTTTGAAGTTTTTGCATTCTTCATTGTCTTTAGATTTTTGCCTTGTTGAAGAGAAGTATGTTATATACTTAGTTAAGAATCATGTAGTTAGTGGTTAGTATATAAATAAATAAGCATATATATACTCATATTTTGGTTTTAGACAAGTTCAAACAATTTGAGAATTCATGTATAAGAGGATGGGAGTGATCCTGATCATATTTATTGCTAAATTTGTTATGCTAGCTCACCCAATTTTTGACTCCGGATAATAGTCAAACATGTGAGTATGAAACTCAAGTAAATCTATTATGCTAGCTCACCCAATTCTGATCATCTTTATTGCTTTGTATAAATGGCAAATCAAGAGAAGACTGACATAAGGGATAAATGGAATGAAAATCATAAGGCTCATCTAGTGAAATTGTTAGGTGATTATAATGTTCCAGTGTACCACTCACAAAATGGATGGACTAAAGAGACATGAAATAGAATATTGCGTGACATGGTAACTAAATTCCCTAATATAAACTGCACTGTCATACAAATTAAAGCATTAGAGCAAGAGATAAAAAAAATTTACAAACTTCTGTAGGGGTTTACCGAATTAAGTAGCTTTGGATGGGATTGTGAAACAAATATGGTATTAGCTACTGATGATATTTGAGCACCGCTACTTGATAATTTTTGGTAATCATTTGCATCAAAATGTGCAAAGAAATAAAGAAGCAAGAAGATGGCATCAACCATCTTTCCCACGTTATGAAATATGTGTTATTTACTAATGTTTGCTTTAAAGATTTGTAATAAATTTTCTAATCATTTGTACATTTATTATATAGGGAGATATACAAAAAGAAGATACTCTTGAGATGTAGATGATAAGTGCTAATGTATAAGCTATACGAAGTATACTTTTCTTACATTGAGCATTATTTTTCTCAGGTTTTATCATTGATTCGTGTGTATTTGTGTTCTTTTGTGCATACAGGGTTGTGGAGGTGAATTCAAGAGAAAAGAAGCAAGATAATCCACACGGGCGTTACTGTTCACAGCGTGCCAAAAATCAGAATTCTAGAAAATCCACACGGGCATGTGGAAATTCGACACGGCCGTATGGATGCCCGATTTTAGCCCTATAAATACCGCAATGTGATTTATTTCGAAATACTTTTGATCTATCTTTCACCGAACTTTCGGGAAGAGCGCGGCTAGGTTTTGGAGAGGTTCTTGGAAGTCTTTAGAAGCGGTCCTATGACATCGAGATCGAGTTCCTTTGGAGGAGAGCTATTGGGGAAGCTTTCGTCGGCATCGATTCGGCGAGGTGTGCCCTAGGTTTGACAAGGGAACCTTTGGAGAAGACAAGGCGGCTCCACAAGACCATCGATACGGACCACAAGGGGGTTTTCTTCATGGTTTTTATGCATATGTTTTCAAACTCTTCATTGATTTTGTATTGCTCCATGGAGAGCTAAACCCCTAGTGGGTGCTTGGACTTGTAAACCCTAGGATGACTTTGTTTCATTGACTTCTATTATGCTTCTTTAATTGATGATTTTAATTGAGTTTCAATCTTGAATGTTAATTGCATGATTTTCCCATAGATGTGACACTAGGGTTGAGAATCTATTTAGGTAATCCTTTAAAGGTGTGATAACTTCATTAGGGTTAGACTAAGCAAGATTGAAGAGGGTTGAGAGGGTGAGTCGAGAGGTAGCGGAACGTCCCCTTTCCCTTTCGGTGTGATTTATCCTACCTCCACGTTCCAAGAGTTCTTTGCGGTCACAATAAAGTGAAGTGCTAAGAGATGAACTCCACTGGGGCTTAGTTGTGCAAGCAACAGAGTGAAGTGTTGTAGTGAATCTTAGTGCTAGGGCTTAATTGCGACTAGCGGCCTTTTCGCCTTGACCAAACTGTTAGGTCTATATTAGGGAATAGGGTTTATCACTTGGAATCCCTAGAACCCCATGCAGTCCCACACAGTATGAGGCGTTGAGAGTATCACTTTCTGCCAGAGCATAGTGTAGAGGGCTAGTCACAGTTGACCTTAGGTTTGGGACCGTGTGTTTTTTGGATTTCCACGATTCATTAAAACATCAATTAGAGGCCACATTTTCAAGATTTTGGAGCAACTTACGTGATTTTCAGGATTTCTCGGAATTCTTCTCTGCCTGCATGAGAGGCCGCATAGCTCGCTGGAATGGGTTTTTAAGGGTTTTTTGGAGCAATTTGAGAGAGAGAACCTTAGGTCTCTTGGGAGCTTGACTTCACCACCTTCATTTGGTAGTTTGAGGCCGGGTTTTGGAGGAGATTCTTGAGGAGAGGACGACGGGGAGAGCACGACACGACGAGTCCACACCTTTGATCTACATTTGAGAGGAAGATCGACGAAGGAAGCCACTTCTTGGGTGTCGTCCTTGGAAGCGTCATTCGGCCTTGGTCTTTTGAGGGAGTGTTCTCATTATGTATTTGGTTGTCTTCATGTATTTTCTTGCTTATTTTGTGATCATGGGTAACTAAACCCCAAGGTCACCGGATGTAGGTGAACCTTGGGGATGAACTTGTGTTGTTTGGATGCTTGACTTAGTATGTGCATTTGTTTTGGTTTGTGATCCATGTTTGGTGTATCTTGAATGCCTTGGTATGTATGAGAACTCTATGTATCAATTCCTAGAAAATACTAGGTTGCATGACCATTGCCCTAGTATTAGGCTCACCAAGCTTGGAAGGGTATACATGTATGAATACACCGTGACCATTGGGTATTGGTACCCCTCCAATTGTTAGGGTTGTCCTTGATTGTGTCTCAACCCTAGCTTGAGAAATCCACTACACCCAATGCGATCGTAGGAGGATTTGGGCGGAAGCAATTCCGTATTCCAATACTCATACCGGATTAGGGATCAAACACCGTGACCATCGCGTTGGTGTAACTTAGGGTTTCTCAGTCCAAACCACCCACGTGCATGCTAGTTAGGGCATCCTTAGCGCTTTAGTAGCCCCCGAGGGAATCCTCATCCGTGACCATTTCCTCGCCTTGATTTCCCTCCGTATTTGTATTTGCTATTTGCATGCTTTTTACATCCGTAGATTATTTGTAGTTCTCTCTATCAAGTGATTGCTAAGGTTAGACAACATTGTGATAAGGAAGTAAGAATAGATTCTCGGGCCCTTGGGAATACGACCCCATCGTGCTCGCGCGAGGAGTATTACTTGGCGACCCCGTGCACTTGCGGGTGAGCAAATAAAAAACAATATACATTGGTTCAACTCAAGATATCATAAATTTTTCTCAAAATTAAAGAACTTTAGAAAAGATCTTCATGTGAAGCTACACTATAAAAATAATCGATTAGTTTTTCAACAAATGCAAAGAGTAACTAAATTATAGTTTGCCATTAGTTTTCCTTCCAACAAAAAGTATTACTATGGTTTTGGGGATAAGTTGAATTTCATTAGTGATGTGCTCTAAAATTAATTCTATAGCATAGGAGCATTAAAATATGTTCATAGCCTCTATTCTTTAAACTTTTGATTTGGTCTAGAGATTCTAGAATGCTTTTAATCGGTTAGTCATAAAGGCATTTATTTTTAATAATGTAGTGAAGATTAAGGAACTTCTTCACATTATGTAATGGATATCATACTTCAACAAATTTTAAATTCCCTTAACCTTCCCAAACTAATCAGATAATAAAGAATAGAGAATAGCATGTTTGAAACCATAGCATGTACTATATTAGCAATTTGGACAAAGAGGCAAGATGATAAGAAATTTTTTGTTTTCATTTTTCTTATTGGTCTTTGCAATTTTAATCTAGTAATAATATTTTAGTATGATTCATGTGTAATTTAATCTTTTGCAGAGGCTTTACATACTCAATGAAAAGATTCAGAAGTCAATAAAATCTTCAAGTCTACAAAGTAAGGATGGCTTGAGCTTACAACAAAACCACACATATTTGAACGTTCGGGTCAAAAAAGATAGTTTGGGTTCCATAAATGGCAACAACTATCACCAACTAGCATGCTGAAGGCAAGTTTAAGTGGAAAGTCTCTACATCAAAGAAGCTACGTACGCCTATGCAAGATCAAAGCCGACAGAAGAAGACTTCCCTACCAATGCTTACTTTTTCGAAAAACTATTATTCACAATGTACATGTACTTTATGATATGACAATCCATTGAAAGAGCTTGTGTTTGTCTATGATGGAATGCCCAATGCTCTAATTTGAGCAACTTGGTCAAGCATCATATGTCCTTCTTAAGGCAAAACACAGGACTCATTATGTTGTTTCTATTTTTGTAAAACTAAATAAAGACACATTTTCATGGAATTTTCAAATGCGCTTGTAAAATTGGGAGAACATACAAATATAAATAAGTTGAAAAGGGAAAAAAGAAGTTCATTCACTAATGATTTAGAAACAGCAAGACACACCTACACTCACAATCTCATATTCTACAAAAAAAAGTTTCAATAGAGAAAATTTCATTATTATGTAAAAGAACTCACTGATAGAAGAATCGTTGTATCACCTCCCTATTACTTCTTGAAAGTAACAAATGCAAGCTGAGTTGTCATAAATTCACTCCCAAAACTACAAAAAGGTGACAGAAAATTGGATTAACTTGATAAATCCGTGTGAGAAAAATTACTTTACAGGCAATAGAAAAAATTCTTCTATTTAATATTATTAATTATTATTATGAACACATTGGTCCAATGTTGATCCTCACTTCTTTGATGACAAAAGATGGCACCAGATCATCTACACTATAAATCACAACCTCAAAAAATGGAATAAAATATATATAACAGTAAAAAAGTACACCCAGACAAGGAATTTCTACTTTACTTCAAAACGTGAAAGCAGAGGATCATAATTTATGCAAAAGAAGGCAAGTCTACTACTGGGCACCAATCAAATATATTACTCAACACCCATTCATACATAAGCATCACATTAGCCAAGTCTATTTTGGAGGCACTATGATAAGAATCAAGAAAGCTTGCTTGTTGGCATGGATTGATGACTCCTATAATTTATTAGACATGGTTCTTTCATATAGCAGTTTAAGGAAAACAAAATTAAGCTTTAATACTCTTCTATGACAAGTAATAAAATGAATAAATAATGTATGAGTAACTTTTATTCATCACACTGGTGTTCTAAGTAAGATACAACTAGAAGGGCATGAATCAATCGACAGACATATTAAAATTTAGTCCTGAAATTAGGAAACACACACATATACGCGCACACACACATACATGGTAGAGTCTAGTTGTAAGAAGCATGGACCAACCTAAGGCGATACATGCACAATCAAGCTTGGTAGTTCACAGTCCTGAGGTCCATAACTTCCTAAGAAGCCTAGAATGCTTAAACATGGGAATAATATACAAACACATAAAAGTTGGAAGGAAGATAGAAGTAAGAGAGAAAATATAACTTCATTAGAGCTAACCACTAATGTGCACTAAATTAATAATATACTTCAAAATGAGAGATGGTGTTTATTGTTAGAGAGATCTCACCGAAAAATGGGTCCTTTTCAAGGTGTTTGATGAAATGCAGTAGTGAAAAGGGAGTGTTTGAGAAAATGCCAGTAGCTCTCAAGGTCTCTCTATCTCTCAGTCAATGGGATCAAAAAGAAAACCGGGAGACAATGGTTTTGGCTTCACCCAATCAGCCTTTAGCACTTCCTTTCATATATATATTAAAATAAAGACATTCAGACACTAAACTATGCTGTGATAGGCCAACACTTCAGCAGCCATGCTGGTTGGTCACAACCCAATCAAAAAACAACTACCCCATTGGCTGTTTTCAAACAACGAGAGATACAGTGAATTAAAAACTATTTTACTTCAAAACACTTGACTACCTTGACCATCAGAAGAAGTTACTAACTCTCTCAGACAACCATGCCTGCCATACCAATCCTTGAGGCCTCACCATGCCTCATCGATATTGTGCCATCATCTTGGCCACTCCGCTCCCTCCTTGTTTGCTCAAACACTGGAGGCATGCTGCTGCTGCAGGCCCGTGCACATCCCATGCTAGCTTTCAGGTGGCCGACTCCAATCATACACGCAACACCCCCCCTTGATTGGAGAGTCCTCATGCCAATCAAGTTTCTCAACACTTCATGCTTTTCTGGCGGGAGAGCTTTAGTAAGTAAATCAGCCAACTGCATATTAGTAGAGCAATGGTGAATGGAAATTATATTATCAGTCACTAACCTCCTGATATAATGATATCGCACATCGATGTGTTTTGTTCTCCCATGGTGCGCAGGGTTTTTAGCAACAACAATTGCAGATTGATTGTCGCACCACAGTTGGATCGGTTTGCAGACTGGTACCCCACATTCTTGAAGCATCCTCCTGAGCCACACTGCCTGACAGGCTTGCAGATGTCGCTGCAATGTACTCTGCTTCAATGGTTGAGAGGGCCACGATCTCTTGCTTCCTTGAGCTCCAGGATACAACACTTGAACCCAATCGAAACAATATACTAGATGTGCTCTTTCGATCATTCAAATCTCCCCCCCCCCCCCCCCCCCCCCTAATTACTGTCAGAGAAGGCCTCAAGAACACCATCATTTCTTCGAGAATACCATAGCCCCAAATCTTTGGTTCCAGCCAAGTACCTCACCACTCGCTTAGCTGCTGTGAAGTGAGCAATTGTGGGGCAATTCATAAATCTGGACAAGAAGCTTACTGAGTAACAGATGTCAGGTCGGCTGTGCGTAAGGTATATGAGCTTCCCGACCAGATTCCTATACATCCTGGGGTCTGTGAATTCTTCATCTTGGCCTCCTTGCAGCTTGTTCATTACTGCCATTGGGGTTGCTGTTGGTTTACAATCTTTCATGTTGAGCTGATGTAATATCATATCTATGTAACTCTTTTGCTTAATAAAGATGCCATCAGTCTCTTGCTTTACTTCAAGTCCAAGGAAAAAATTCTGTTTCCCCAAATCTGACATATCAAAGGTCTTCTTCATCTAAGCCTTAAACTGATCAATTAAACCAACTGATGAGCTAGTATATATAATATCATCTACATATATACTCATAAGTAAACTTCCACCACCTTTCTCCTCCTTTCTCTAGAGTGTATGCTCACATTCACTCCTTGTAAATCCCTGCTCTCGGAAATGGAGATCTATCCTGTTGTACCAGGCCCGAGGGGCTTGTTTCAGGCCGTAGAGGGCTTTCCTCAATTTATACACTTGATCTTCTCTTCCTTCCACTTCATATCCTTCTGGTTGCACAACAAATACTTCTTCTTGGATATCCCAATTCAAGAAGGCCGACTTCACGTCGAAATGGAAAACCGGCCACCCTCACTGTCTCGAGCCTCGCCACTAGGGAGAAAACCTCCTCATAATCCACCCCATACTTCTGTGTATACCCCTTAGCTACTAGTCTGGCTTTCAGCTTTACCACCTCTCCTTTTGCATTCAATTTGGTCATGTAAATCCATTTCAAATCAACTGCCTTCTTTCCTGCAGGTAGATCACACAAATGCCAAGTATCATTCTTTTCTATTGCCTCTATCTCGGCATCCATTGCTACCTTCCATCCACCGATGCTTGATTGCTTCCCTGAATTCTGTTGGGTCTCTTGCACATAGAGCAAATGTACAAGTGTTGTAAATATCAGTGAGTGTTCGAGTTCTCCTTGGAGGTGTGTCATCCGTCTGTATTTCATCTTCTTCATCATGCTGAGAATTGTCTTCAACTTCTTTATTGTCATTCATTCCATTGCATGAATCATTAGCATCTTCCCCAATTGTAACTTCTGGCTCTCCTTGTGGACTAGCTTCCCACTGCCACCTAGAGTTCTCATGGAACACCACATCCCGGCTCACCACCACCTTGCAAGTAACAGGATTGTAGAGCTTGTAGGCCTTGGCATCAAGACAGTAGCCAATCATCACACACTTTTCTGATTTTTCATTGAGTTTCTGCAACCTTTGTGAGGGAATCAAAGCATAAGCGATACAATCAAACACATGTAAGTAACTTACAGTGGGCTTGACACCATGCCATGCTTCATAGGGCATTTTGTTGTGCAGAGCGAGTGTTGCCGATTGATTTATGAGATGTACTGCTGTGGACACAGCCTCTCCCAGAACCTGGTGGGTAGCTCACCAGTCTTGAGTAGCCCTCTCGCCATCTCCATCACGGTCCTATTCTTGCGCTCCACGACTCCGTTTTGCTGGGGGTGAGTATGGAGCTGTGAGCTCCCTCTTGATACCGTACTTGGCACAATAAGTCTGGAATTCATTTGAGCAGAATTCCCCTCCCCGATCACTCCTCACTGCCTTTAACTTCAACCAAGATTGTCTTTCCACAAATGAATGATAGCATTTGAATTTTTCATAGGCTTGAGACTTGTTCTTGATGTAGTAGACAGTGCACCACCTACTGTGATCATCTATCAGTAAGAAGAAGAACCTGCTGCCTCCCAGTGAATCTTCACTCATGGGTCCACAGAGGTCGATGTGTATTAGATCAAGACACGAGGTTGCTCTCTGTGCCGCTTCACTGGGAAATGGTGCTCTTGATTGTTTTGCCACAACACAGGCTTCACACTGTGACTCATGCCTGAGCTCAGGGAGTCCAATTACCAGTTTTTTCCGAGCCATGGACATTAGGCTCCTGTAATTTAGATGCCCCATCCTTTGATGCCACAGTTCTTCTGAGGTTTGTCTCCTTACCGCCATTGCTTGACTTTCAATCTTTGCTAGATCCAGCGGGAACATGTTGTTGCTGCTTCTAGTGACAGTAATTACTCGATTATCATCTTGTTTATCAGTGATTACACACTGATTCTTCTTAAACACCATAGTATATCCCTTAGTGAGCAACTGACCCACACTAAGAAGATTGTGCGCTAATCCTGGCACATATTGGACACCGTTAAGCTTCTTCTGGATTCCTGAGCTCGTAGTCACTGTAACCGTTCCAACTCCGCACACATCCATTACTTTATCATTTCCCAATCTTACCGTGACCTTCAGTGTATCATCAAGACTGCTAAACAACTGCTTATCTCCTGTCATATGATTTGAGCAACCCGAATCAACTAGCCACACTAAGTTAGCACGAGTACTAGTAGAGGTGCTTGCCATGAAGAGACTCTCAGTTTTCTCTTCTTCAGCAACAAGTCCTGCCCCCTTCTCCGGTTGCTTCTCCCGTGCCCTGCACTCAGCCTTCATGTGCCCAAACCTTTTGCATTAAAAACATTGGATATTGCTCTTGTTATCAAAAACTTTACCTCGTCCACCTCGAGCTCTACCTCTCCCGCGAACGAAGGACCTTCCTTGGACCCTTCCATCTCCCCAAGAGCTTCCAGTACCAGCACTTTTGCTGTAATTGCTTGTGATGCTCTCTGTCTTCACATTCAGAGCTCTTTCCACCGTCTTCCCAAGAGCTCTATTTACCCTCACCTCATGTGCCTGCAGCGTCCCGCAGAGATCATCGAGCGTGAGTTTTGCAACCTCCTTTGACTCCTTGATGGCTACTACAACCCGGTCAAATTTTGGAGCCAAGCTCCTGAGCACTTTCAGCACCACTTCCGATTCTTTAACCTTGTGACCGAGAGCCTTGATTTGGTTAAGCATGGTGATCACCCGCGAGGTATACTCCTGTATACTCTCTTCGTCGCCCATCTGTAGCGTCTCGAAGCTCTGCCGGAGAACTTGAATCCTCACCGACAACACCTTGGAAGTCCCTTGGCATTGCTTCCTCAGTATCTCCCAGGCTTCGTGTGCCGATGCTGCTTCAGCGATCCGGTCGAGATTCGGACCGTCCACTGCTTGTTGGATCAAGCACAGCGCCTTGGCGTCGCGCTTCCGGTTGTCTCTCTCCACCGCTTCATCCTTCGAAGTAGCCACCCCTTCTCGACGAAGTCCCACAGCTCTTGGGACCTGAAGATCGTCTTCATCCAAAGACTCCACCGTCCGTATTCTTGTCCCGCGAACACCGGGACCGACGGCTACGACAGCGACACGAAGTGTTGTTCATCGACAATGAGCTGCTCGTTGCCATGACTGGCTCTGATACCAGACTGTTAGAGAGATCTCACCGGAAAATGGGTCTTTTTCAAGGTGTTAGATGAAATGCAGTAGTGAAAGGGGAGTGTTTGAGAAAATGCCAGTAGCTCTCAAGGTCTCTCTGTCTCTCAGTCAATGGGGTCAAAAAGAAAACCGGGAGACAATGGTTTTGGCTTCACCCAATTAGCCTTCAGCACTACCTTTCATATATATATTAAAGTAAAGACATTCAGACACTAAACTATGCTGTGATAGGCCAACACTTCAGCAGCCATGCTGGTTGGTCACAACCCAATCAAAAAACAACTACCCCATTGGCTGTTTTCAAACAACGAGAGATACAGTGAATTAAAAACTATTTTACTTCAAAACACTTGACTACCTTGACCATCAGAAGAAGCTACTAACTCTCTCAGGCAACCATGCCTGCCATACCAATCCTTGCGGCCTCACCATGCCTCATCGATATTGTGCCATCATCTTGGCCACTCCCCTCCCTCCTTGCTTGCTCGAACACTGGAGGCATGCTGCTGCTGCAGGCCCGTGCACATCCCATGCTAGCTTTCAGGTGGCTGACTCCAATCATACACGCAACATGCATTAGGTTGGCCTTAAGTTAATGTGGTGAAAAATACAGTACATTTAATCTAGCAGATCTTAAAACATGAATTTTGTATGTACTGGTATTTTGAATCTCCATATGGGGGTGGCATCTTGCTAGGCATCCTCTACTTGGAGTTTATCTTCATCGCAAAAGGTTTAACAAGCTTATATAAACGTAGTTTACTGGTTGCGTTCGCATGGTGCCTAATTATTAATTCAAGAGTATTCGCCCATAGTTCAATTCCATCCCGACTCATCTACCATAGTGAAAAAAATACACATAAACATGAAAAAAAACTCAAAACAACCGAAGTCCCTGTCACCAACATATACAGTAACATTTAGCTCAAATAATGATAATTTATACGATATGGAATGACAAATTATACGGTATCTTCTGATCACAAGTTGAAATCACATGATGTTCATGGAGATGCCTTGGTACAATAGCTTGATCATCAAAGATTAACATGCATATATATATATATATATATATATATATATATATATATATGATGACAAATACAAACATACAGCATGATCATTGACACAAACTAAATAAATATAGCTAGCTGTCAGAAAAAATTAAATGTATATATTAAAAGTATGAGAAACTTACAAAAATAATAACAATGATGATAAAGAAACCATGGGAAGCTTAAAGCCATTTTCAAATATAACAATTATACCATATTATACAAAGCATAGATCATAAAATTTGACAAGGGTGTCATATGATGGAACAATAATTGAAAAATATTAGGTGTCATATGATGGAACAATAATTGAAAAATATTAGAGAACTTATGAAATTATTTCTCCATAGAGATCTTATTTACCTATATTAATAAATAGTTCAACTCTTTCAAACGCTCAAACTTCAATTCTTAGTCTCAAAATATTTCCATAATTTTTTTGAAATGGAAAAATTCCACTTATAAGTCAAAATATGACATTAGAAAATATCCAACAATTTAAAGAATAATGTGGTCTAACTAACAAGATTTTAGCCACTAACAAGAAACTAACAGAGGGATCATATAACACATTTGCAGGTGCCTTTGCATATATGTATACACACACATAACTTTTAGCTATATATATAACTAAAAGTCAAACTAGTCTCATATAACAAGTAGTCCAAATTTTATGGTAGGAACTAGAGACGGGAAATTCATTGAGAAAAGGTTCTGATGTAGGATAAATTATTATGCAAATATAGGACAATTCAGTTATGACAAAAGAAAAGGTGTTGCATATAGTAAAGTGTCTGATTATCATATACACAAGTTAATACTCTGAATGTACCTTTGTGGAGTAAACCCTCTCATGAGATTCGTCCAATATGATGTTCGTAGCTTGATCAAAGCCTTTTAAAACTCTCTATGGCAATCACAAATCACATCACAAGAAAATTGGACATGAATCATTAATTCTATTCGAACAAATTTGAATAAGCCAAGCAACCATTAAATAAGATAATGAGAATTGATTCATCATAAATAATAAAAGCCACATTCTAGAGCATTAACATAAAAATGTGAACAAAAAAAAAAAAAGAAATTACCACTATATTACGTCCATCATTTGTGATCACAGATATGGTCTCTGCAAAGAGATTGGAACAATGCCACTAATATTTATCACAAAATATATATATTTCAAATCTTTAAGCATCTAACAATCAGATTAGTCTGACTGACAATAAGTTGAGAGCTTTTACGGTCCACGAGAGATTCAAGTCCAAAGAAAACAATTAGAACATAGAAAGGCATGATTAAGGTACATAACGTCAAATTAAAATCTAAAACAGGCAAAGAATAATAATTTCATGCTATAAACCCTAGTTTTGAAAGAAAGATTAAGGTATGAAGAAAAAGAATGGCCTAATCAATGGAATTGTGGTAGAAATCCTATTGATTTCAATGGAATTAGGGCTCCAAAACTGAGAAAAAGGATCGAATTAGATCTTGATGTGGTTGTAAGGTTTGAGGAAGATATGCAAACGAAGAGAAAAATAAAAGTTGGCTACTGGAAAGCACAGAAGTGGCTTCATTTTTTGGTAGGTCACTCAAATTTGGACTTATTTCATTTTGGTTGCTAGGTTTTAATTTGTATTTAAAAGGTCACCCAGTTTTGATTTCATTTCTTTGACAGGTCACTGATGAGTACATTTTATATCATGATTTCATGCCCTTTTATTCCATTCATTTATTCATTCTTTGGCATTACTTTCATGTATATTCGGTGCTATTTGAGGTATAGTGTTCTTTGTGTTGATGGATCACGAACTTGATTTGACTTTCATAAGTTTCGACTTTCATGCTTGTGAAACTTTTTTTTTTTTTTGGCAACTTGTGAACTCTTCAATGCTTTTGGCCTTGAAGTTGTTGAGATTATTTATTGTTTTGCTTGAAACTTGGAACTTGGACATTTGAATTTGCATTTTTATATTTGATTTTTTTTTCTTTATCTTAGATTTGATTTGGATTTCAAGTTGTGGATCTCTACATTGATGAATCACAAACTTGATTTTTTTAGCATAACTTTACTTTTGAAAAGCTCCAGTTTTTGTGCTTGCGAAGCTTCCTTTAGGTCTTGACTTGTGAAACTCTTTGAGTCTTTGACTTCTGATATCATGAGACTTCTAAGTTTAATTGTCGATTCATTTGATTTTTTTTTATGTCTTGACTTGTGAAACTATTTGTATCTTGACTTCTGATGTCTTCAGACTGCTGAGCCCATTTGTTGATTCATTTGATTTTTCTTTTTCCCTTTTATTAGTCTTGAATTGTGAAACTCTTTGAGTCTTAACTTATGATATCTTGAGACTTCTGAGTTTAATTGTCTAATAATTTGATTTTTTTTTTTTTTATGTCTTAACTCTCCCATGCTTTGAGCCTTAACTTGCACACCATCGAAGTGTAATGTTTTGTGTGATGCCTTTAGCTTGCTTAGTCTTGGATTAGACTTCAAGTTATAATCTTGAACTCAATCTCTTTTAATTTTGGCATTTGAGGACTTCATCATTTCATGCTTGTGGAGGGCTTCGGCATTTCATGCTTGTGGAGCCCTTATAACTTTGACTTGTGAAACTTTTTTAAGCCTTCTGATTTTCTTATATCTTAGAACTTTAAAGTTTCATTTGTCATTTCATTTCCAATCTTTTCTTTTTTCTTTTTTCTTTCTCTTCTTTTTTATTCACTTGGAGAAAAGCTTTCTTTCATTTCGGAAAATATCATTCTTTTTTTAACTCCCTAGTGTGGCATGTTTTACACTATACCACATTTAGGATCAACATCTTCAAGGAAAATCCTCAATAACCTCTCTATGAGTGTCAAGAGGCAATGGGAGAGGTTCTCTTAAAGAGAGCTATCGTCATGTGTTAGAGAGAGCTTCAAGAGAGTTCTTCAAAAGTCTTCATCCACTCTTTCAGCTTGTGTGATTGTCAAGAGGCAATGGAGAGGCTCTCTCGAGGAGAAAAGTCGTCATGCATTGGACATCACAACTAGCTTCAAGAGGTTCTTTAAGAGTTTTCAACAGCCCATTCGCCTCCATAACTGTCAAGAGGCATTGGAGAGGCCTTCCCAAGGGGAGCAATCACCATGCGTTGGACATCACAGTAGACTTCAAGGGGTCTTGTGAAATTACAAAAATACCCCTCATCTTTACTAAAACCTTTTTTTCTTCCTTTTTATTGCATTTAAACCCTCTTACTTTTCATCATTTTTTTATTTTATCAAATTTTGCAAATAAAACCCCCAAACTTTCACATTTTCATATATTTCATAGCTTTTGTAGTGAAGCCCTCGAGCTATCAAATTTTCACACTTTTTCACAATTTTGCATATATTTCCACAAATATATATATATATATATATATATATATATATATATATATATATATATATATATGTGTGTGTGTGTGTGTGTGTGTGTGTGTTTTTTATGTGAACCAAGAGAAAGAATTTCAATACAATGCATGGCATGAGTGCATGAAGTATATTGATTTTGTTCCACATTTGCACACTAGCATAACCAAGAAGAAGAAAGGATACATGTGGGCATAGCATGATAGATGAAGCATGCTTAATTTCTTAAGTAAAAGATGCATGCATACTGTAGTTCATCAAAGAAATGATCGGGCATGGTATTGCATTAGAGCTCGTTGAAGCAATAGCCACTTGACGAACCTTTAAACCAATTCTATGCAACTTAAGTTTATGGAGAATGTTCTCTTCTTGGACTTTGCGAGGGTGGTGACGGCAGCATAAGACATATATCGTCACAACCTTGTTGTTCTCCTTCTCATCCTAAGCTTTTTTCACTTTGTTTTTTTTTTTTTTTTTTTTGCATGATGTCATTCACAGTGAGGAAAAAAAATGAGACAGGAAATGAACAACATGCATGCTCTTGTCTATGTACATGATTTAAAACAAAAATATGCAAAGGGATGGGTTCTACCTCTTTGGAGATATAAGCACTTCACAAGCTTCCCAAGCATGCCTCGAGATTCGTGCTAGGGTTATGAACATCATCTTGCTTGCAACAAGTCAATTTGATAAAGAACTTCATCGATGAGCTGTGATGAAGGTTTGAATGTCAAAACATCGAATTCTGGAGAGTCCTTTTTTTTATCATCAAATGTTGTTTCTCGTTGATCTTGTCAATACCTTGGGATGGAGATCGAGATCAGGGATCGGAGAAGAGAACTATCGACGGGGCTTCTCGGGTTTTGCTAGGGTAGTGATGCGGGCCGCATAGAGGAGCTAGCTTGCGCCTACATGGAGAAGTGGGACATAACCTAGCTAGGGTAGTGGGACATAACCTAGCTAGGGTTAATTTGGTCATTTGTCCCGAACGGCGAATTTTGGTGTTTTAAGGGTCCCACTAGATGGAAGATTGGTCAACGATCCTCGAAATCATCAAATTTGCTGTTTTAGGTAATAATTGATCAGGTCATATCTTAGGATATTAATCTCTCTGTTTGGCTCAGTCATCAAATTTGCTGTTTTTGGTAATAATTGATCGGACCATATCTTAGGATATTAATCTCCCTGTTTGGCTCGCCGTTTTTAGCAATAGTTTTATTTTGATTTGAATTTATTTTCCTGCGGTCAATTGAGGATTTGCTATATTTGGCAAATTTTCGATTTCTTTCCCTTTTGTGTTCTTGTTAGGGTTTCTTCGTAATCTTTTTAATGTAAGCCTTGACGGCAATGAAAGTTCAGTTTTTGAATGAAATAAAATTTGATTTGTTTTTCTTCCTATCTAATTCCCTGGGTATTCTTAGACTAAACAGGAGTTGGAGTTTCTTGTTGTTGGCTTGGGCATTCTCAGACTAAACAAGCCTTCAACCTTATATCCCGCTGCGTCAGTTGGTACCAAAGCTTCGTTCGTTCTTGGAGGTGACATGGCACCTAGATGTGAGCAAAACCTTCAAGATATCTATGAGCGTGATCAGATGAATCAATTGGAGCAAAAATTGGTGCAACTAATGGATCAACGATTTGAGGGCATGATAGAAGTGTTGACCCAAAGGATGGCGGCAATGATGAGTAATCAGGTACCAAACGTTTCTCAAACTAATGTTGGTCCTAGAGAGGAGGTGACTCAATACAGGAGGAGTCCTGTGGAGTACGACCAGAGACGATGGGAGACGGGAATGCGCACTGAGATTCCTAAATTCCATGGAGGCCTACAACCAGAGGAGTTCCTCGATTAGTTGGTGATTGTGGAGGAGATCTTGGAATTCAAAGGCGTACCAGAAGATAAGCGCGTACCTTTAGTAGCCACCAGACTTCGGAACCGAGCCACTGCTTGGTGGCAGCAATTGAAGCTTACACGGAGCCGGTTGGGGAAGCCGAAAATTTGTACGTGGAAGAAGATGAAGAAGCATCTACGTGCACAATTCCTTTCCTACAATTTTCAGAGGTTGATGTATCAAAGGCTACAAAACTTGAGGCAAGGTACCAAGTCGGTAAATGATTACACCACGGAGTTTTACCAACTTGTGGCTAGAAACGAGATTCAGGAGACGGAGGATCAGTTGGTGGCACGTTACATTGGAGGATTGAGGATGCAGATTCAGGATATTGTTAACATGTTTGATCCTATTTCTGTATCTGTAGCACATCAGAGAGCTTTACAGGTGGAGAAGCAAGAGAGGCGTACTTCTAGCATCTTTGGGATGCATAGTAGCGGTGGTAGCAACAACAATTCCTCTAGTGGCATGAATCGTACTGAAAGAAGTGGTGGCAAGGCTACAATCCAAACTGGCAAGGCTAGCAGTAGCAATAGCACCTTTCGGTGCTTTGGGTGTGGAGAATCGGGACATAGGCTTTCTGAATGCAAGAAGGAAGCCAGGAAGAAGGTCCTTCTTGTTTATGCGGCAGAGTTTAAAGGAGAAGACGAAGACGAAGACGAAGTGGCCTTGGAAGATCAACCTGATAATCCGGAGGCTGAGGAGATTATCAGGGGAGATGTGGGTACTGCATTGGTGGTTAGGAGGTCGTACCTAACACCACGAGCAGTTGAAGAAGATTGGCTACGGAACAATATCTTCCAATCTACATGTACTATCTTAGGCAAGGTATGTCGTTTTGTAATTGATGCAGGTAGTTGTGAGAACATTATCTCTGCAACAGCAATTCAGAAATTGGGGGTCACGACTGAAGAGCATCCTAGGCCTTACAAGCTTGCTTGGCTCAAGAAAGAGGGCGAGGTAACCGTGTCTCGGCGCGCTTTGATCTCCTTTTCCATTAGGTTAAAGTACAAAGATGCTGTCTGGTGTGATGTGGTTGCAATGGATGAATGGCACCTGCTGTTGGGCCGACCCTGGCAATACGATCGGAGCGTTGTGCATCATGGAAGAACCAACACGTACAGCTTCACTAAGGATGCGGTCAAGATTGTGTTACTACCTAGCAGGGATATATCTCAATCAAGCCCTGTCAGGGAGAGTACCAATCTACTGACCTTGACCAGATTTGAGGAAGACTTTGTGGGCGGATTGCCTGTGGGAAAGTACAAGGAGGATGCGGATAAAAGACGTCGGCATCTCAAATTCGAAGTGGGTGATTATGTTTGGGCTGTCCTTACCAAAGAAAGGTTCTCTGTGAGCGAATACAACAAGTTATCCTCCAAGAAGATTGGGCCTATGGAAATCATCGAAAAGATCAACCCCAATGACTACCGACTTAGGCTACCAAGCCATGTTCGAACCGCTGATGTGTTTAATGTCAAACACTTGGTGCCTTATTATGGTGATTCCTCAGATGATGAAAATTCGAGGGCGAATTCTGTTCAGCCTGGGGGAATGATGTGGGCCGCATAGAGGAGCTAGCTTGCGCCTACATGGAGAAGTGGGACATGACCTAGCTAGGGTAGTGGGACATAACCTAGCTAGGGTTAATTTGGTCATTTGTCCCGAACGGCGAATTTTGGTGTTTTAAGGGTCCCACTAGATGGAAGATTGGTCAACGATCATCGAAATCATCAAATTTGCTGTTTTTGGTAATAATTGATCGGGTCATATCTTAGGATATTAATCTCTCTGTTTGGCTCAATCATCAAATTTGTTGTTTTTGGTAATAATTGATCGGGCCATATCTTAGGATATTAATCTCCCTGTTTGGCTCGCCGTTTTTAGCAATAGTTTTATTTTGATTTGAATTTATTTTCCTGCTGTCAATTGAGGATTTGCTATTTTTGGCAAATTTTCGATTTCTTTCCCTTTTGTGTTCTTGTTAGGGTTTCTTCGTAGTCTATTTAATGTAAGCCTTGATGGCAATGAAAGTTCAGTTTTTGAATGAAATAAAATTTGATTTGTTTTTCTTCCTATCTAATTCCCTGGGTATTCTTAGACTAAACAGGAGTTGGAGTTTCTCGTTATTGGCTTGGGCATTCTCAGACTAAACAAGCCTTCAACCTTGACGGCGGCATAAGCCATATATCGTCACCATCACGCTGTTGTCTTCCATCTTGTCCTTGATTTTCTTTGGCTCATCTCGTGGTAGCGTTCGAAGAAAAAAATAGAGAGTGGCAGAGAAACGCATAGCATGCAAGAGCATGCATGCCTCTGCCTACGTGCATGTTTCCATTCTCCTTGAAACCATAGTTGCTTATGAACTTCGTCTTGCTTGCTGTGTGTGAAGCAATGGAGCCGAAGGACCATTGCCAGACTCTGACGATGCTTGAATTCTCAAGTTTCTCTTCACAAGAATCAGTTATTGATCTCCTTAATGCCTTGGAATGGAGTTCGGAACCTAGAATCGAAGAAGAGAGATAAAGACGAGAAGGAGCAAGGTCTCCGATGACGCCACTGCCATCCTGATTCTTTTTCTTTTGCTATGTGTATCCAATTGCTTTATGGGCTTTCCCTCATTGCCTGGCCTTCTTCGTTTTCTTCTCTATCTTTCTTCTCACTTTTTTCTCAAACTCTCTCTCCCTGTCTTTTTTTTTTTCTGAGTCTCTCTTCCTTTTTTTTTTTTTAAGTCCTTTTTTCGTTCCCAAAAATCCTCAACTCCTCTCTCTCTATCTTTTTTTTTTTTCGAGTCTCCTTTCCTTTTTTTAAGTACTTTTTTTATTCCCAAAAATCCTCAACTCCCCGTCATATGGGAGATTTCTTTTCAAATCTTTTTTTCAAATTTCAAATTTCTTATTTCAAAATTCTTCCTTATCCCTTTCTTTTTTTTAATTTTAATTTTTTTTAAACTAAAAATTTCCTTGATTATATTCTCATTTTTTAAATTTAAATTTTAATTATTTTTCCACGCCATACGTAGTGTGACACTTTTTTTATTATTTTTTTATTTTGGTCCTCCTATATCTTTTTATTTTTTTTTCTTTCTTTTTATTCAAAGTCCATATAAACATAAATATTTTTTTAATTGGTTTATTACTTTAATTGCGTTTTGTTATAAAATTATCCTAAATTCCAATATTAAAAAATGAACCTTTTTGTTGTAAACTTTAGCCATCCTAGCTTTATAGAGTTCATGAACTTCAAATCATTTCAATAAATTTGACAGTGTTTTATCAAAAGCTAGCATGTGCAAAAGATTAAAGTCACACATGAAACATATTTAAAATATTATTAATAGATATAATTAGAAAAACCATGTAATACTATACCAAAAACGGTTTTTGCGACACTTTCTGCACTGTGGTTTTTAAATACATCACTAAATTTAGGAATTTTAAGTCTTTTTTTATAACGCTACTAAAAATAAACTTTAGCACCATTTTCAACAACAAGTACCACTAAAGGTTTTTCCCCCAAATTTAGACTAAATTGATAAATTAATTGAAAAATATTTATACTTTAGCGGGGTTTTTAAAATAAACGCCATTAAATTATAAATATGTTAAATTCATTTATCAATTTAGTTGAGCTTTTTTAAAATAAACCCCATTAAATTATACATATTTTAAAATTAATTTATTAAAGCAAGTCTAAAATAAAATTTTTAAATTTGGCGCCATTGGTAAAATATTTAAAATTCCGCATTATGCTAAAAATTTAAATTTAGCGGCATATTTTTATAATAAACATGATTTAGTGGCGTTTTTAAAATAAACACTGCAATAATATAAATATTTTCTAATTAGTTTATTACTCTAGTGGCATTTTGTTATAAAAATGTCACCAAAATGAATTTTTAAATTTAAATTGAGCGCCATTTGCTTAAAAAATTAAATTCACCAATCTGTGTCAAATATTTAAATTTGGCCGTGTTTTTAAAAATAAACACCACTAAATTCCAATATTCAAATATGAAACTTTTTGTTGTAAACTCTAGCCATCCTAGCTTTATAGACTTCATGAACTTCAAATCATTTCAATAAATTTGACAGTGTTTTATCAAAGGCAGGCCTGTGCAAAAGATTAAAGTCACACATGAACTTATTTAAAATATTATAAATAGATAAAATTAGTGGCGTTTTTATAACAAAACGCCACCAAAATGAATTTTTAAATTTAAATTTCTCGCTATTTTCTAAAAATATTAAATTTGCCGGTACGTGACAAAATTTAAAATTTGGCAGCTTTTCTAAAAATAAACCGAGCTAAATTCCCTAGATTCGCAAGTATGTTATACAAAACATAGTTATATTTGCCGCAGTTGTTATGACAAACTTCACTAAAGCAGTGGCGGTTGTTTTGAAAAGCACTGCTATATTAGTGGTGTTTTGCAAACGCGGCTAATAACTGGTAAGGGTGAGCAAAATCAAGTACTTGATCTAGTTTTGAAAACCGGATCGGGTATCAGGTTTTTTAAATTAGTAAAAACTCGACTCATATTCGACCATGTTTAAACTGGATACCGAAAATAGGGTACCCGGTTTTAACCAAATCTAATATTGGATATCCAAATCTAAATTTAAGTTGTAGTGGCCTTATAGATTTTTGTTTTATATATATCTAATAACATTACATGAAAAACATATATAACAAATTTATAATTTAAAAAAAATTAAAATTCTATATTATTCTCTTCACAATAAAAATAATATTAATTTTTATCAATCCTAAGTAATAAAAAAAAATCAAATATCAATAATGAAGTTAGAGAGTAGATGTGGGCAAGGACTCCCAGAAGAGATGAATTAAAAAAAAAATAGAATATATTTTAAAACGATTGGATTAGAGAATTAGATATTTTTTTGGGCTTTTTAATAAAGTAGCCATATTTTATTTTTTATTTAACCAAATGGCCCTAGAACCATTTTAATTGTCAAAATGGCCCTAGAACCATCACATCACCCACATGGGTGTTGTGATGTGTTGACTGAGTGCTGAGTCAGCGCTGATTGGGCTGCTCACGTGGTATTTTTAAATAAAAAATCATGATTTTTGTATTTTAACCCCTAAATTGTTTTATAATCAATAAGTTGATATATTCTTGGGTTTTTTTTAATTTATTAGTGTTTTAAAATTTATTAAACTTCTAAATAATTTTTAAAGAATATGTAAGTGTGTTTTTTTTATTTAAAATCCCTTATTTGTTTTATAATTAACAAATTATCTTTTTTCTTTGATTATTTAACCCAAATTTTGTTTTAAAAAATTATGCAATTTTTTAAATTTATTAAAAATTTAATTTTAAAGAATATATTTGAATATGTAAACACTAAAGGCTTATAATTTACTTTTTAATTAAGTCATGAAATCAATAATAACTTGTAAAATTATTTGAAGTTAAAACACATAATTGCATTTAAATATAAATAAAGTTACATCATATATTTCTTCCTTGCCTAGGGCAAGTAGTTTTATAATGACTCGGTTGTTTACAAATAGAGCATAAATTATGTCTAGTAGGATCAGGGTTTCTATCCATATGCATTCTTCTACGTCTGATCTTTGGTAGGCCAGCAATATGTCGGTCAAAAGGTGGAACCATCTTTGGCCCAGGTACAGGCTGCGAAAATTGTGAACTCGGTACCGGATAAAAACATGGACATTAGTGGGGAGACTTGCATCATCTTCTTGCACTAAGTTATTATTGATTTCATGATTTAATTAAAAAATAAATAATATACCCTTTGTGTTTTCATATTCAAATATATTCTTTTAAATTAAATTTTTTAATAAATTTAAAAAATTACATAATTTTTTAAAACAAAATTTGGGTTAAATAATCAAAGGAAAAAGATAATTTGTTAATTATAAAACAAATAAGGGATTTAAATTAAAAAAGCACACTTATATGTTTCTTAAAAAATTATTTAAAAGTTTAATAAATTTTAAAACACTAATAAATTTTTAAAAAAAATTGGTTAAAAAACCCCAAGAATATATCAATTTATTGATTATAAAACAATTCAGGGGTTAAATTCAAAAAAATCATAATTTTTTTATTAAAAAATACCACGTCAGTAGTCCAACCAGCGCTGACTCAGCGCCCAGTCAGCATATCACAACACCCATGTAGGTGATGTGATGGTCCTAGGGCCATTTTGACAATTAAAATGACTCTAGGGCCATTTAGTTAAATAAAAAATAAAATGGGGCTATTTTATTAAAAAGCCCTATTTTTTTACTATTAGACCTTTGTAAAATTTAAATTTATAAGACAAGATTGAGGCTTTCTATATAATTAAAGGGATTTGATTATAAATTTAGATTTTTTTTACTTTTAACCCATATTTTTTATTTTGCCGGTACATTACCGACGTGGTCTTCACTGCCCTTTTTTTATAACACCACTTCCTTATTTTAGCTATGTTTGAAAGCTCTGCTAAATACTAAAAAAAAAATGCTAAAACCCTATTTTATTTTGGTGTTGTGCAAGAAAAAAAAAGAAAGGAAGAACAAGAGATAGGTGTCTCCTTGCCCCCTCTTTGTTCCCAAAAATTGTATGACATTTTGAGTTGAACCAAAATAAATTATTTTTATGAAATAACGTAACAATTGGAATGTGTTCTAATTTTCAACAGCTGCTAAAAAATACTATTTGGTCATAAGATCATGTTCAACTATTCCAACCTAAAATAATTCTATAGTTAAATCTTTTTCTTCTCATTCGTTGTCACCAATTTGTTCAATTAAGCAATTGATGAAAAAGCTTTTTTTTTTTTTTTTTGGTTGAAATAATGCAAAAGCTTCAATACAGTTGAAATGTAGAGACTTAAAATAAAACTTGTATTGGATAAAAGAATGTATGTGCAGATGCATCACAAAATGTTGTAGGTACATCCTGTTAGAGTATTTATACAGTATACTTATACATATACTACTGTGTATACCTACTCATGTGTACATCTCTCTTGTATTTATATGGGGCGGTTTCTTTTTAATGAACACACTCATTCTTTCATTCATACTTTGTTCCATCTCTGTCGGAGTTCGTCCTCTAGTGCAAGCGTTTGCTTTTTCCGTCTTGCTTGGTGTTTTCCCTAGCACGTTGCAGCTGCAAGCCTTCCCGTGTTGGAGCTCCTCCTTCCCGTCTTTAGCCAAGCTTTGCACCAACGTGCTTTGCTGATCCATAGTGTCACTACATCGACGCGCTTTGCAAATTCTTCGGTGAACCCTACCAGCCCTTCGCCGTGCCTTGCGAGCGCTCCGGCGAGCTTGTGCGTTCACAGTCGTCCTTCCTACCCGCGTCTCGTCTGAAGGTGCTTCAGCCACAACAGCTAATGATCACGTCGAAGACCTCTCCGTGTCTGTGACGAACTTCATTCCTGCAGCCCTTGCCATCTTGTTGCGTTGGACGTCCCAATTTGAACAGTGCTCATGCACTTTGATTGCCAGACCAAGACAAGATCCGCATGTATTTTGAGGCCCTTCTTTTCAGCATTTACAATCCCGAGCCTTGTCCATGCTTGTTGATTTTGATTCAAATTAACTGGTTCTAATTATAGAGAATGGTTCACTACCGTTCGTATTGTCTTACTCGGTATGGATCTACTTGGGCATGTCGATGGTACTTCTCCTCAACCTTCCACCCCCGATGCGTCATGGACACTTGCTGATCGTCGTACTATGACCATTATTTGTCAGTCTTGTGAGATTGATGTTTGTATAGAAATTGGACATCTTTCTACTACTCAAGCAATGTGGGAACACTTAGGTCATATGTTTGAGCATTCCAGTTCTGCTCGTCAGTATGCCATTTTGCAGGATCTTACTTACATCCAGCAACGTGAACGTTCTGTCAGAGAGTATGTCAGTGACCTGCGGTCCCTATGGCGTCAGATCGATTCTTTGGAAGAGTCCACTTGCCTAACTTGCGCATGTTGCAAAACTTGCACTCAGTCTCGCCAAGTACAGCGCACCTTTGAGTTTCTGATGCACCTTCATTTTGATTTTGACGTTGTTCACAGTTAACTGCTCAATCGGGACCCTCTTCCATCATTTGATGATGTTATTCATAGTGTTATTGCTAAATAAACTCGTCTCAACACATTATCTCCACGGCTTGTTCCTACTGACACAGTTCTTGTCGTGGCCTCTCCTCGTGCCACTAGACTATCCGCCGGTTCTTCTATACCACCAGCTCCTGTTTCATCACCATCTTCTCGGTCTTCTCTTATATATCACTACTACAAGCGTCCTGGTCACATGAAGAATCAGTGTATAAAGCTTCAACAACGACAACAGCAACAGTCATCACAATCTCGCCCTCCGCCTCAAACTCCTGCTTCTTCCCTTCATGCTGCTTCTGTCTCAGCTTCAGATTCTCCCTCCTCTGCTGATATTCTTTCTCAGGTTGCTCAACTTACTGAACAGATTCATGCTATGCAGTGTGCTTTGCCCACCAACAGTTCGTCTACTACGTCTGTTGCTTCTGGTATGTCTTCCTCCTCCTGGATTTTAGATTCTAGTGCCACTCATCATATGACTGCCGATGTCGCTAGTCTAGTCTCTATTACTACACCTCATACATTTTCCAGTGTTCGCACTGCTGATGGGAGCCTTCATCCTATCACGCAGTGTGGTCGTCTTCAGTCTAGTTCATTTGACATTCCTAATGTCCATCATGTCCCTGGCTTAGCCCTCAACCTTCTTTCTGTTAGTCAGCTCACTGATCATGGTCTCACAATTACCTTTTCTTCATCTACTTGTACTGTGCAGGACCATCTTACAGGCCAGAGGATTGGGATCGGGCATGGAGTTGGCAGTCTCTATCACTTAGACTCTCTTCATCTTCATGCTCTTCCTTCTTCTGACATTGTTGCCTCTGTCTGTTCTCTTGACCGTTGGCACAGTTGCCTTGGTCACTTATCTAGTTCTCGCTTGAAACTCTTAAAAAGTTCAGGTAATTTTGGTTCTGTTTCTCCCGTTTCTTAACATCCGTGTATGGGTTGTAAACTCGCTAAACCCACTGCTCTTCCTTTCTCTTCACGCGAATCTACTTCTGAATCAACTTTTGATCTAGTTCACTTTGATGTGTGGGGTCCTGCACCCTTCTCCTCTCTTGGTGGTTTTAGTTATTACATATCTTTTATTGATGATTTCTCGCATTACACTTGGCTTTATTTAATGCGTTCCTGATCTGAGGTTTTTGTCATTTATTCTCAATTTGCGCAAATGGTATATACTCAATTTGGTAAACGTATTAAAATTTTTCACTCCGATGGGGCACGCAAGTATCTTTCCACCTTTTTTCGCACGTTACTTTCCATTCATGGCACTCTTCCTCAGCAATCCTGTCCTTACACACCTGCTCAGAATGGTGTCACTGAGTGCAAACATCGCCATATCTTAGACACTGCATGTGCACTTCTTTTTGCCTCTTTTGTTCCTCAATCCTTGTGGGCTGAAGCTATTCTTACATCTGTTTATCTTATCAATCGTACTCCTACTTCCACTATCTCTGGCATCACACCTTACGAGCGTCTTTACTCTCTTTCTCCTTCCTATAGGCATCTTCACACGTTTGGTTGCACCTGTTTTGTTCTTACCTCAACCACCTCTGTCTGAAGGACCCCCATTGCACTCTCGAGGAGCTCTAACCTGTCCTGGCCTCGAGAAGGAGAAAATACCCGCACCGGAGGTGGCTCCTGTGCCGCAGGTGGTGCCTGTGTCTCAATCTGCTCTGGAGGTAGCTGTGATAAGTGTCTAAATGTATGTATTTTAGTATATGTATTTTATACACTTGGCATGTATTTTTGTAGGAATAAACGCCCATTTTGTGCTTCATCGAGTATTATTTCCGTTGCAGGGTATGAAGGAGCCATAGCAAACACAAGAATACAATTAGGGCAGAAAAAGGAGAAAAACCATGTGTCGTAGTACTGTAGCGTATTTTACTGTAGCTGGGGGTAATGTAGCAGATTCACTATAGCACATGAGGATTTTTCGTGGCAGGAATTTAATTCGAGGCATACGGCCTTAAGGAGGCCGTAAGAGAGGCCATTTGCCCCATCCAGAGAAGGATAACTAGTTCATACTGCCCATCATTGACCCCGGTATGCCTCAAGTTTTGGGCTTCATTTCATCTCCATACGGCCCCCATACGGCCGGTATACTCTTGAGGCATAAAAACACACTTCTAGGGCATGAAAAAGGGACTTTTGGCCAGCACTTGAAGAGGAGGAAAAGAAGAAGAACGACGACATCATTTGGAAGACGACAATTTTGAGCCAAAAGAGGAGGCAAGAGCTTCATCATCAAAAAGGGGAAAGCTTCACCATCAAGGGAGCAAGGTTCCAACCCAAGGGAGGCGTTATTCGGCATCTCTTAGATGGGGGAAAGCGTCATTCGGCCGTACCTCCACCTTCTCCTTCATCATTTCACCTAGGGAGTGTTACTTATGAATTCCTTGCTTGATTTCTTTTACTTTGTTGTTATTATTTGGATGATGGCACACTAGACCCCCAAGGGCACCAGATGTTGGTGAACCTTGGGGGTTCATCATGTATTTTGGATGATTTATATTTAATCCAAGTTTTGGGTTGATTTATGATTTAGTTCATTGTGCTTCATGTCTAGAACTACTTAGAGGAGAAATCTGTAGTTCTTTCTTGAGTTATACACATAGATGTGACCTACTAGCGTGTATTAGATCATTAATGAACTAAAAGGAGTTTCATTTAATTATATGCCGAGAAATTGGGTATCAATAGCCCTCCTATCTTTAAGGGTAAACTAGGGTTTAGTATACTCTTATCTTGGAATCTCCTTGTAATTAATGCAATCGTAGGGATGCTGGTTAGGAAGAAATTCTAATCAACATTCATATGGGATTAGGGTTAAATCGCTGAGAAATCGGGGTTGATCTAATCTTGAGATCCTTCGGTCTAAATCACCCAAGCTATCTTTTTACTGTTCATCCATATATCATGATAACCCCTCAAGGGGATCCACATCCATCGGCCTTCACACACCACTGTAGCACTTACAATCATCTCTCTTGTTCTTAAATTTGTATGTTCATCTCATATTTGTCTTCTTGCATTTATTTGAGTAACCGATCATGATGAAGATGTTGGGTTAGATAGTAGGTGACGAAGGAGTAATAGTAGATTCTTAGCCCCGTGGAATACGATCCTCGTGCCTTTGCACGAGGTATTACTTGGCGATCCCGTACACTTGCGGGGAAGCAATCAAGTTATTGGCGCCGTTGTCGGGGATTTCTAAGGAATTCTAGGAAACTTCTAGCTTTTTGCTCTAGCCATTCATTTATTTTCTATTTTCTTTTCTTTCTTTTCTTTTCTTTTGAGCTTAACTTTTTCTATCCTTCTTGATTTTGCAAGGTACCATGCATGACACGTGGAAATCCGGCAAACTTGATTGAGCCGGATAGTGAAATTGAGAGGATCTTACACCGTAGACGAAGAGAAATTTGTGAAAGCTCAAGCGAGCAAAACATTGAAGTTGAGGATTTATCATCCGAGTATGAAAGACCACAATTCATGGGTGAAGAATTCAGTGTCCAAGCACCCACCATTGCCACCAACAATTTTGAAATTAAAGCAAGTACAATTGGCATGATCCAAAATTCAGTTCAGTTCAATGGCCTTGCTAGTGAGGATGCACATGATCATCTTGCCCGTTTTCTCCAAATTTGCTCCACTTTCAAGATAAATGGAGTGACGGATGATGCAATCCGGTTGAGATTGTTCCCGTTCAGTCTTAGGGACGGGGCATCCCAATGGCTTACATTTCTACCGCTGGGATCGATCAAGACATGGAAGGAGATGGTTGAAAATTTTCTTGGGAGATACTTTCCCCCCAAGCAAGGCGGCGAAATTGAGGCATGAAATTTCAGTGTTTAAACAAGGGGAGTCCGAGACTTTATTCGAGGCTTATGAAAGGTTTAAGGACCTCCTTCGAAGATGTCCTCACCATGGTTTTGCTTCATGGATGTGGGTATAAATTATCTACAATGGGCTGAATTATTCTACCCCTCAACTCATTAATGCCGTGGCGGGTGGATCACTTAGCAACAAGTACCCCGACGAGGCCGAGCAACTACTTGAATCCATGGCAAGCAATGAATCTCATTGGGCCTTAAGAGGAACACCACAGAAGGGAGCTCGAATTTATGAAGTTAATTCAAATGATGCTCTAGCTGCAAAGGTTGATTTGCTGTCTAGGAAGCTTGACATGGTCATGGGTAGAGGGGGGCATGGGCCGTAATTTGGCCCGACCCGGCCCGGAACCGGCCCGGCATAACCCGCCGGGTCAGCTGACCGGCGGGCCGGGCCGGTAATCCGTAACCGGCCCGCACTGTAGTGGGCCCGGTTACGGGTTGGCTTCTATTGACCCGTGGCCCACCGAGTCAACCCGGCGGGTTGGCCCACCGGCTGGCCCGGCGGGCCCAGCTGTTGGATTTTTTTTTAATTTTAATTTATTTGTTAAAAAATTAAAAGTTGCTAGTTGCTACTTCTAAGATTTGAACCTTAGTCTTCAAAGAGCAAAGTTCATAATATAATTTCCCTAATATTTTATATCAATCATCAATAAATTTTATGTTGATCTCTCAAACAAATAGATAGTAAAATTTTAATATAAAGCAGTACATTTTTATGACTATGATTTTTCATATAATATAATTTTATAATTTAAAAGAATATATAAACTATTTAATTCAATAAATAAACAAACTTAGTGTAATTTTTTATTACTATTTTTTTAATTTATTTTGAGACATTTCAAATTCTTCCAATTTATTAAAATTGCTTTAAACTATTTCTTATTTTTAATTTTTTTAATTTATTTTAATTTATTTTGAAGTCTTCTTTTTGTTATTAATGTTTTAACACTAATACATAAAACTTTCATAGGCTAGTGGTAATAATGTTTGTTAGTGTTATGGGTGACCCAAGTTCAAATCCCACAAAAAACATTTACATTTAATTTTTATTTTAAAATTTATTCATATTAATAATAAATTAATTAAAACCAGTGGGCCCGATGGGCTTGGCCCGGGCCGGTCTCATACTCTCAATCCGGACCCGTCGGGTCAGGCGAGCCCGGACCTGCCCGGCGGTTTCTTGGCTATTCCGGGCTGGGTCCGGGTCAAAAATTGGTGACCCGTGACCCGGCGGGCCCGCCGGGTCTTCAACAGTAGCCGGGCCAGTTCCGGGTCCGGCAAAACCCGACCCGGAACCGCAGGGTCGGGCCCGCCGAGCCCGGTTAACCTGCCCGTGCCCCCCTCTAGTCATGGGTAGTAGTTCATTGTCTGAAACAGTGATGAGTTGTAGCACTTGTGGTGGTGGACATGGAGCTGCCCAATGCCCTGTTGCTAGCTCCTCCATTGCACCCATTGAAACAGTTGACTACATTGGGGGTCCAAGACCGCAAGGGAACCCTTATAGCTCAACCTACAATCCCGGGTGGAAATACCACCCAAACTTTTCATGGAATCAAGGGCAACAACAACAAAAAGTTGGCCCCCGCTCAGAACCCTCAAGTGCAACCACCTGTGTAAGAGAAGAGATTCACCACTGAAGATGTGCTCCCTAAGTTCATGATTGGCACTGAATCAAGATTCAACAGTGTGACCAACAACATGGAGACACAATTTGGGAAAGTGAATGCTCAGTTCAATGATTTTGGCTCCATCTTAAGAAATCTTCAAGCTTCCGTGCAATCACTTGAACATCAGATGTGGCAACTTGGAAAAGCGAATTCAGAACGACCTTCAGGAAGTCTTCCTAGTAACACCGAAGAGAATCCGAGGGAGCAATTGAAGGCAATCGCCCTTAGAAGTGGAAAGCAAGTTGAGACAAGGGTCGAAGTTGACCCAAGTGTCAAGGAAACCGGGATAACCGTTGAGGAAGATCCCAAATCTGCTGAAAAAGTTATTGAGAGTGGCGATCGGGGAGGAAACAATGAATGTCATCCTCGTGGACAACCAAAACCACCCGAGTACAAGTCTCCAATTCCTTATCCGGCTAGGCTGAAGCAAGACAAGGAAGATGTTCAATTCAGAAAATTCATCAATATCTTTAAGCAACTCCACATTAATTTCCCGATAGTTGAAGCTTTGACTCAAATGCCTAAGTATGCAAAATTTCTCAAGGAGCTCGTCACCAATAAAAGAAAATTAGAAGAGGAGGGCACCGTGGCACTTTCGGGAAATTGTTCAGCTATTTTAGAAAAGAAACTCCCACAAAAATTGAAAGATCCGGGAAGTTTCATAATTCCATGTGTGCTTGAAGGTGGAGTTCAAGAAAATGCATTAGCGGATTCGGGGGCTAGCATTAACGTCATGCCCTACACCATGTATTTGAAGCTCAGTTTGGATGAGCTTAGACCCACGAGGATGACTTTGCAATTGGCGGATCGATCAACAGGAAAGCCTCATGGGATTGTGGAGGATGTGATTATTCAAGTTGACAAATTTGTCTTTCCCGTGGATTTTGTCATCATGGACATTGATGAAGATGTGGAGACACCATTAATTCTTGGTTGGCCATTCTTAAGTACGTCCAGTGCCCTAATTGACCTCAAAGGAGGGAAATTGACATTAAGGGTCGGAGAGGAGGAAGCAGTGTACACGTTGCCGGCGGCCATGAAACATTCCCTTAACCATGATGACGCGCTTTATTTCATTGATGAAACTGATCACTTAATTTCTACTTGTGTGCGGGAGGTGTTGTCATTAAATCCCTTGGATGAGTACTTGGAGGAGCATGGGAATGAAGAACAAGAAGAACCTTACTCTCCCCCCAAGTTACAATTTGGATCAACCAAAGGAGAAGGTGATTTGCACTAATGCCCAGGAAAAAGAGAAAACAAGAATTGATGTTGCAAAAAATTTGGAGGGAGGTTCGAGAGAAGAAAAAGAAAGGTACCACCCCCACCGTTCAAAATCCCAAGGAGGGAAGGTGAGATTCGAACCCCTCTTTGCTCATGAAAAAGATGATGTTTATTCTTTAATGTCGTTGAATTTACGGGGAAATAATGGAACTTCAAGGTTGACCTGGGGTAACTTCGAGCTTTTTGAACCCCCATGAGGTAAGTAAAAAGGTATGTCAGGCTCGTGACGTTAAACAAGCGCTTCTTGGGAGGCAACCCAAGCATTCGGGGGCGTTTGTTTCAATTTTCGTATTCTAGGTGTTCATTTTGCTATTCTAGTCGTTAATTTTCTTTACTAGCTTTGCTTTTGAATAAGTCCATGTTCGGGTGCTTTTCATAATTTTTCTTATCGTCTTTGGTGTGGTTTGATCATTTTTGTTGTTGAGTAATGCAAATTTTGGTGCCATTTCATGCATTAGATCGACTTCTTTTGCATTTCTTGTTACTTGGATGTGCTCTAAATCACTTTGAAACCTTCCCTATTCTTGTGGAGAAGCAAATTTTGGACTCAAAATGGTTTCCAGGTACATACGGCCTCAATGAGGACCTCATTGAGGCCGTCTGCCTTCATCCATAGAGAAAAACCTAGGGCAAACGGCCTCAATGAGGACCTCATTGAGGCCATCTGCCCCAAAACCGAGCCACTTGCCTAGGCCAAACGGCCTCAATGAAGTCCTCATTAAGGCCGTATGGCCCATGTAGCAACTTATAGGCCTTTCTCTCTCCTTTTCTTTTTCTTCTTTCTCTTTTCATTCCCCATCCTTCTACCAGATTTTCTCTTTTTTCTCCACCAAATCTTGGCCAAATCTTCCCATTTCTTCTCCTAGATCATCTCCTAACCTCTTTGAAAACTCGATCTAGTGGTTTTACTCGTGCTTTACTCAAGTTTTGGCAAGCTTTCGTCGGTAAGCTCTTTAGTGCCCTAGCTTCATATTTTTCATTTTTCGTGCACTTTTTGAGCTTCTTTATGGATGATTTCAATCATTTTGCTTGAGTTTGATGTTGTGAATGTTGTGCTTAATATTTCCATTGAATTTATGTACAAATTTTTGGACCTTCATGATCATGGAGGAACTCTTTCAACATGAATAGTACCCATATGGCCTCAATGACGGCCGTATGGACACTATTCATGTGAGTTCTTGAATTTTTCCTAGGGTTTTGCATTTTATTTTGGATTGTCTCGGATTTTTGATGTTTAATTGAGTTTTTCTATATTGTAGGAATGCCGAACATCAAGATACTCACCTCGAAATGTCCAAGGATCGCGATGCCAACTCCCGTAGAACCCTATTTTAAGCATGATCATCACAAGGCGAAGCATAAAGTTTTAAAGACTAAACCTTTTGACATATTTCATCACATTGAATGGGGTATCTTGGAAATAATTGGGATGGATGAATGAATGAAGGAGTTACTCTCATGATTGTTGAGGGAATTTGTTCACGATTGATGATCCTACCTATCGCCAACTAAGCTTGGGGGTTTTGAGCATTTTCGAGGCACACCACGACCACCTAAAATACCGGGCGATGACTAGTTCTTCTCTTGAGCATGGACACTTGTTATATTGCTTTAATTTGTTTTGTTATTTCCTTTTTAGTTTGTTTGTTTGGTTTGAATAATTTGGTAAGGGTTATGCCCTAAGCAACCTTTTGAAGAACTTTGTGTGTTTTTATCTAGTATGTATGTGTGTTTAACTACTCCCTAGTGTTTTATCTTTGCATTTTTATTTAATTATTGTGGAATGATGATTTGCCCTTGTGCCTTGTAGGGCATTGAGGGAAGTTTGGTGAGCATCCCCACGTTCTGTGGAAGCCGGACCCGACATGTATAGCTCGCCGTACCATATGTTCGGGTCACCTCCCGCCATTCATGCGAGATGAACTGGGGAAGTTCGTTTTCACCCTCCTTTATTGTTTTTATTGCTTATATTGTCATGTTCTTCATGATTAATGTACATTGAGGGCAATGTACAACACTAAGTGTGGGGATGGGTGTGTTACATGTATTTGGGTCAAATTTACATGCTAGTGTTATCAATGATGGCTTTAAGCATTCTTGTGAGATTTTTCAAGATGAACTAATGATTGATGTGAGTTGCATACTTGTTAAGCTCTATTGAATCTTGTTTCACCTCTAATATTGTCATGTGTACTGAATCTTTTGTTGATGCCCTGGGAATAGCCAACATGACTATTCTAACTCTCTTGTAAGCTTAACACACAACCTTGATCACTTGGCCTTAGAAGACTAAGTTCTATCCTTCAATGAACTCTTAAGAACTTCTAAGTCCTTTTGAGCTAGTCTTAGTTGTATGACATGTCGTGCAGTCTAAAGACATGATCTAGGTGAATTAGTAAAAAAAAAAAAGAGTATGTCAGTATTTCTCTGCTAATGAAGCATGAATGAGTCTATGTAGACTGTAATCGAGTAGTTGGGTGACTCTTGTGCCGAACCAGCATGTGCACCCTCCAGAAAGATTTTTGTGCAGTCTATGTTAGTCGGACTCTCGAAAAAAAAAGGGTGTATGTATATGTAAATAAAAATCCTAGTGATCTTTTGACTGCCTACTTAATGTTTTAAAAAGAAATAGGATTTAGTTTCTGACACACCCCTTGCATGTGTACCGCAAGTGCACGGGTTGTCGAAGTAATAAAGTACCCCGGTGGGAGGGTAGTCGAATCCACATAGAGTAGGGATTGTAGACAAGAGAATTTGCTAATTAGCTAGTGTGAAATACGGAAAGTGAGAATAAGATCAATATGTGTGTGCAAGAATAATTAAAAGAAATAAGAAAGTAAAAGAAATATGGAAGATAAGAGAGTGCAAGCACAGAGTAAAGAGAAGAACAATCAATATGAATAAGGGGTACCTGGACAAGCTACCCCTAGGACTAATGCTTCTAGTGCAAGACAATGTATTATACTCTTCTATTGATGTTTTAATGAGTCGTGGACATCCTAAAGCACAATGTCCCAAATCTAAGATCAACCGTGACTAACCCCAACATTATGCCCCGGCATTAAGTTTCACTACGACCCTTAACTCTCGTTGACCTGTCAACTAAGTCCAAGGGGAGTCCATTTTCCTAATCCTCACACTACATGGGGTTGCTTTACGTTCTAGGGATTCCAACTGATTAACCCTGTTTCTAAGTGTTGTTCTAACCCTTTGGTCCAGGTGAAAGAACCCTAGTCTCAATTAAGCCCTAGCACTAGGATTCACTACAACCCTTCACTCTGTCGCTCGTGCAACTAAGCCCCAGGGTAGTTCATCTCCTAGCACTTCGCTCTATCTAGACCGCTAAGAACTCTTAGAACACGGAGGTAGGAAAAATCACACCGGAGGGGAAAGGGGACGTTTCGCTACCTTACGACTCACCCTCTCGACCCTCTCCAATCTCGAGTAGTCTAATCCTATAGGAGTTGTCACACCTACAAAGGACAACCTAGATGACTCTCAACCCTTGTGTCACATCTAAGGGAAAATTAATACAATAATCAATCAAGATTGGAACTCAATTAAATTCATCAATTAAGAAAGCACAATAACATGTCATAGAAACAATATCATCCTAGGGTTTACAAGTCTGAATACCCACTAGGGGTTTAGCTCCTCATGGAACTATACAAATCCATCAATGTATATGAATAAACACAAATCAAAAACATAGATGAAAACCCCCTTGTGTAGTGTGGCTGTGGTCTTGTGTGGCCGATTCGTCTCTTCACTAAGCTTCTTGTTAAGCCTAGGGCACACTTCGCCGGATCGGTGTCGACGAAAGCTTCCCCAATAGCTATCTTCCAATGGGCTTCGATGTCGATGCCAATGACATGCTCCAATCCTCCACAAAGTCCTCTCCAAACCCTAGCCGTGATCCCCTAGAAAATAGGTGAAAAGATGCTGAAAATGTCCGCAAAAAGGCCTTTTTATAGTCTGAGTCGCGGCTAGAAAATCGGCTGAAATCGGGCATCCACACGGCCGTGTGGAATTTCCATACGCCCGTGTGGATTTTCTGGATTTGATTTTCTAGCGCGCAGTGAACATCAAACTGCTACAGTGAATTGCTACAATATTGCTATAGTGAGCGCGCGTCAAATGTGCCCGATTTCATCGTTCTTCATCGAGGCCGTTGAATTGGGCACACAATCAACGCTAGATCATGTCAATTGCTTCATTCTCCTCATTGGTGAAGTCCACCAATGCTACACGGGTTAGACTTTTGTGAATGTGACTGCCTTTGTGCCCCTCCAAAGGAGGTTGACACACACCCACAAGTCTAAACTCGTGCCTTGTTCCTTGCTTGGTCCGAGAACTCCCCAACAACGGCAAACATGATCCAACTTTGCTCTTTATTCACTAAGTTTACTCCACAACCCTACAATGCACAAAAGAACACAATTGCACAACAATTAATGATAAAATCTGAGAAAAGTAATGCTCAATGTAAGATAATAATACTTCGTATTACTATAGCACGAGCACTTATCAGTTTCAAATTCAGGAGTTAGAAGGATCTCACTTATTAATTGAGGCAGCGCTTAGCATTTTAAGGCCCAGTATTCTTGTATGTGGAGTGATTAGCATCTAGATCTGTACTGATTGAAGTCAGTAGGCTAGACCAAGTCAGGGCAAATGAGATAAAAGTTTCACTTACACTGCACAGACATATAAGAGGTGAGGCACGATCTTTTTATTGTACCTATTGACTGTAACTCAACATCTAGAGATCATTGTTCATTGCTTGTAGAATCTTATATTTACTTGAGCCGGAGATAGTACATTTCGCCACTTATCTTTCTCCTTGTTTTTCATGATTTGTTTGCTTGGGGACAAACAAACGCTTAGTGTGGGGATGTTTTGATAAGTGTCTAAATGTACATATTTTAATATATGTATTTTATACACTTGGCATGTATATTTGTAGGAATAAACACTCATTTTGTGCTTAATCAAGTATTATTTGCGTTGCAGGGCATGAAGGAGCCACGGGAAACACGAGAATACGATTAGGGCAGTAAAAAGAGAAAAACCAGGTGACGTAACACTGTAGCATATTTTACTGTAGCTGGGTAATGTAGCAGATTCACTGTAGTACATAAGGATTTTTCATGGCAGGAATTTAATTCGAGGCATACGGCCTCAAGGAGGGCGGATGAGAGGCAGTCTGCCCCATCCAGAGAAAGATAACTAGTTCATACTGCCCATCATTGACCCCATCATTGACCTCGGTATTGACCTCGTATGCCTTGGGTTTTGGGTGTTTTGAGCTTCATTTCATCTCCATACAACCCCCATACGGCCGGTATACCCTTGAGGCATAAAAACACACTTCTAGGGCATGAAAAAGGGACTTTTGGCCAGCACTTGAAGAGGAGGAAAAGAAGAAGAACGACGACATCATTTGGAAGACGACGATTTTGAGCCAAAGGAGAAGGCAAGAACTTCATCATCAAAAGGGAGAAAAGCTTCACCATCAAGGGAGCAAGGTTCCAACCAAAGGGAAGCATCATTCGTCATCTCTTGGAAGGGGGAAAGCGTCATTCGGCCGGACCTCCACCTTCTCCTTCATCATTTCACCTAGGGAGTGTTACTTATGAATTCCATGCTTGATTTATTTTACTTTATTGTTGTTATTTGGATGATGGCACACTAGACCCCCAAGGGCACCGGATGTTGGTGAACCTTAGGGGCTTCATCATGTATTTTGGATGATTTATATTTAATCGCAAGTTTTGGGTTGATTTATGATTTAGTTCATTGTGCTTCATGTCTAGAACTACTTAAAGGAGAAATACGTAGTTTTTTCTTGAGTTATACACGTAGATGTGACATACTCGCGTGTATTAGATCTTTAATGAACTAAAATTGGTTATCAATAGCCCTCCGATCTTTAAGGGTAAACTAGGGTTTAGTATACCCTTATCTTGGGATCTCCTTGTACTTAATGCAATCGGAGGAATACTGACTAGGAAGAAATTCCAATCAACATTCGTATGCGATTAGGGTTCAATCGCTGAGAAATTAGGGTTGATCTAATCATGAGATCCTTCTGTCTAAATCACCCAAGCTATCTTTTTACTGTTCATCCATATATCATGATGACCTGTCAAGGGGATCCACATCCATCGGCCTTCACACACCACTGTAGCACTTGCAATCATCTTTCTTGTTCTTAAATTTGTATGTTCATCTCATATTTGTCTTCCTGCATTTATTTGAGTAACCAATCATGATGAAGATGTTGGGTTAGATAGTAGGCGAGGGAGGAGTAATAGCAGATCCTTAGCCCCGTGGAATACGATCTCGTGTCTTTGCACGAGGTATTACTTGGCGATCCCGCACACTTGCGGGGAAGCAATCAGGCTGTAATGTCGGTCGCGATCCCTCGCCCTCGACTCTCTCTCCCTCAACTGGCTCTGGTGGAGGCATGTTCAACACATGCAACCCGTCTCTATATCTCCTGGCCATGCCCATCTGTCACATGGTCTCCAAGCTGAGTGGAGATGGTACGATCGCTTTCTTGATTCCTCGAATGTCATCTCGGAGAACTATCCTGATAATAAGTCTTGTGATATAAAGGCCCGAGAAGATCACTCCGATCCTATTGTACTGTCCCTGGTGGCGCAAATACTCGGCCATAATATGTCCTAGATGGATCGGTTCACTCTGTACCATCGAATAAAGATAAAGCAACTCCTGCTTGCTAAGAACTCCAATACTATCTCCACGGCCATTTACTGATCGGCTAAGTACAGCATGGAGATATCTGTATGCTGGATGGGACAAACATGTAGCCCTAGAGATCCCCGGCTCTTAGTATCCCTGTCCACATAATGCCCTGTACGCTCTCTGAAGGGTCAAACTACCCGAGTAGTCTGTCGGCAGTCTCTCGTACTCCTCTGTATCTGTGTATCTAACAAGTGCTTATGTTAGAGTAATACGAAGTATTATTGTCTTACATTGAACATTACTTTTCTCGGATTTAATCACTAATTAGTGTGTATTTGTGTTCTTTTGTACATTGTAGGGTTGTAGAGCCAATTAGGAGAAGAAAGAAGCAAGAATAGGTTATGTTCACCATTGTTGAGGAGTTCTCAGACCAAGCAAGGAACAAAGCACGAGTCTAGACTTGTGGGTGTGTGCCAACCTCCATTGGAGGGGCACAAGAGCAGTCACATTTACAAAAGTCTAACTTGTGTAGCTTTGGAGAACTTCGCCAATGAAGAGAAATGAAGTGATCGACATGATCTATCGTTGATTGTGTGCCCAATTCAACGGCCTTGATGAAGAACGATGAATTTAGGAGCATTTCGGCGAAGTGCTGTAGCAGTCATTGTAGCTAATTACTATAGCAAGTTACTATTCACTATTCGCCGAAATTCAGCAAAACAGAGGCTTCACACTGGCGTGTAGAAATTCTGATTTTCCACAGGGCCGTGTGGAACCCCGATTTCAGCCTATAAATAACCTGTTTTCAGATCTATTTGGGGACCCCCCTTCTATCTCTTGCCTATCTTTTGGGGGGCTTTCGACTAGGGTTTCGAGAGGTTCTTGGAGATATTTGGAGGTGATTATATGGTATTGGCATCGACATCCATTGGAAGATTGCTATTGGGGGAGCTTTCGTCGGCATCGATTCGGCGAGGTGTGCCCTAGGCTTGACAAAGGATTCGTTGGACAAGACCATCAATACGATCTACAAGGGGGTTTTCTTTATGGTTTTTATGCATATGTTCTTAAACTCTTTATTGATTTTCTATTGCTCCATGGAGAGCTAAACCTTAGTGGGTATTCGGACTTGTAAACCCTAGGATGTTTGTGTTTCTATAACTTTTATTATGCTTTATTAATTTGATGTTTTCTTATTGAGTTCTAATCTTGCATGCCGATTGTATGAGATTTTCCCTTAGCCGTGACACTAGGGTTGAGAATCTATTAGGTTATCCTTTGAGGGTGTGACAACCTCTATAGGATTAGACTACACAAGGTTGGAGAGGGTTGAGAGGGTGAGTCGAGAGGTAGCGAAACGTCCCTTTTCCCCTCCGGTGTGAATTTTCCTACCTCCGTATCCCAAGAGTTAATTGCGATCGAAGTAGAGTGAAGTACTAGGAGATGAACTCCCTTGCAAAGGGTTGAGTGAATCCTAGGACTAAGGCTTAACTTAGATTAGGGTTCTTCCGCCTAGACCAAAGGGTTAGAACTATAATTAGGGATAGGGTCTTTCACTTGGAATCCCTAGAATTCCATGCAATTTCACACGGTGCTAGGCATTAGTATGATGTACTCCCATGGGGCTTAGGTGATAGGTCATCGAGAGTCAAGGGTCATAGAGAAGTCTAAAGCCGGGTATAGTATGGGATTAGTCATGGTTGACCTTAGGTTTGGGACCGTGTGCTTAAGGATTTCCACGACTCATTAGACATCAATTAGAGGGTATAATACTAGTCTTGCACTAGAAGCATTAGTCTTAGGAGGAGCTTTGTCCGGGCACCCCATCTTTATATCGAGTACCTCTTTTACCTTTATTGCCCTTCTTGGTCTCTTTTACTTTCTCTTATATATATATATATATACATATTGATTTCTCTTACCATCGATTCCATTTATAGCTAAAATAGTGATAACGCTTGTTTCTAAACACTATTCCTTGTGGATACGACTACCCACTCACCAGGGTATTTTATTACTTCGACAACCCGTGCACTTGCGGGATACACGCAAGGGGTCATGCCAGTATCCCTCGTCCTACAGTCCCAAACAAATCAACCAAAACACCGAACTAAGACTTTTATTCAACCTAAAATTAAACTAAGTCCTAGAAAAAAAAACAGTAAAAATTTGGGTTTCCTCCAAAGAAGCGCTTGTTTAACGTCACTAAGCTTGACGTACCTGATCTTACATCATGGGGGTTCATGAAGAAAAAATACCTCCTTGTCGTCGTTACAAATCTCGCCACCAAAATATGGTTTTAGCAGATGACCGTTCACCTTAAATGTTCCTTTCTCCGGATGAGAGATCTCAATGGCTCCATGCGGTGACACTTGAGTTATAGTATATGGCCCAAACCATCTGGACTTAAGTTTCCCTGGAAATAACCGCAGACGAGAGTTGAATAGTAACACTTGATCACCTACTTTGAACTCCTTCAGTAGCTTGATATGCTTGCCATGCCACTTTCAAATCCTTTCCTTATAAATTCTCGCATTCTTATATGCCTTCAACCTCCACTCATCTAGCTCGTTGAGGTGTAAAATTCATCGCCTTGATTGCCCAGTACGCTTTGTGTTCAAGCTCCACAGGTAAATGGCACGACTTTCCGTAGACTAAGTTGTAAGGAGTGGTTCCTATTGGAGTCTTATATGCTGTCCGATAAGCCCAAAGTGTGTCATCCAAGTGCTCTGACCAATCCCGTTTTCTTTATTCCACTAATTTTGTCAGAATCCTCTTTAGCTCTCTATTAGTGACCTCCGCTTGACCACTAGTCTACGGGTGATAAGGAGTAGCAAGTCGGTGATGTATCCCATACCTTTTCAACACATTTTCAAGTTGAGCATTACAGAAATGAGTTCCTTGATCACTAATAATAATCCGTGGAGTTCCAAAATGTGCGAAGAGCCTCTTCAAAAATTTCACCATTGTTCAAGCATCATTGGTTGGTAGTGCTTGAGCCTCGACCCATTTGGAGACATAATCAATGGCCACTAAAATGTATTGGTTGCCATTAGATTTCGGAAACGGTCCCATAAAGTCAATACCCCACACATCAAATACTTCACAAAATTGCATTGGATTCTAAGGCATTTCATCCCGCTGAGACAAATTCCCTGCTCCCTGACAGTTGTCGCATCGAAGAACGAACTAGTCTGCATCTTGAAATAAAGTTGGCCAATAAAACCCAGACGCCAAAACTTTTTCAGCCATTCTACTTGAAGCGTAATACCCTCCAATAGGTCTTGAGTTACAATGTCCAAGGATATCCCATCCTGCTTCCCTTGATATACACCTCCGAACCACATGATTTGCACAGATGCGGAATAGAAATGGATCATCCCCAAAAATATTTTCTCAAATCACTAAAGAACTTTTTCTTTTGTTGGAATGTGAGCCCTTGCTTAAGAACCTTCCCTGACAAATAATTTGCAAAATCAGCGAACTAAGGAGTATCACTTGTTGATGCGCTATGAACTGAATATAGGTGCTCTTCTGGGAAGAAATCGTTAATCTTTTTGTTTGATGGTTCTTGTCCTTCACAACCTTCTAAACGAGACAAATGATCCGCCACCACAGTTTTAGTAACTTTTTTGTCTTTTATCTCTATGTCAAACTCTTGCAAAAAGCAGTATCCACCGGATCAACCTTTGTTTAGCATCCGCCTTGTTCATGAGATAACGGAGTACCAAATGATCAGTGAATACAGTGACCCTAGACAAAATGAGATATGGTCTGAATTTATCAGAGGCAAACACAACTGCTAATAACTCTTTCTCTGTAGTGGTGTAATTCTCTTGAGCGCTTGTGAGAGTCTTACTAGCATAATATAATGGTTGTAACTGTTTACCCTTTCTCTGTCCCAAAACTGCTCCAATAGCATAATCACTCGCATCGCACATGAGCTCGAATGGTTCGTTCCAATCTGTTGTGATCAAAATTGGAGCCTCGACTAGTTTCTCCTTCAACAATTTAAAGGCAGCCAAACAATCATCCCCAAAATCAAATGGAGCATCCTTTTCGAGAAGCTTGTCAAAGGTTGGGTGATCTTTGAGAAATCCTTGATGAACCGCCTATAAAAACCTGCATGTCCCAAGAAACTCTGAATTCCCTTAACATTTGTTGGTGGAGGGAGTTTATCTATGACTTCAATCTTTGCCTTGTCTACCTCCATCCCCATTCGAGAAATCTTGTGACTGAGGACGATGCCTTCTTGGACCATGAAGTGGCATTTTTCCCAATTAAGCACTAGATTTATCTCTTCACATCTAATCAATACTCTTTCCAAGTTTTTCAAACATATGTCAAAAGAATTACCAAACACCGAAAAGTCATCCATGAACACCTCTATTATATCCTCCAAAAAATCATCAAAAATGACGGTCATACAGCGTTGGAATATTGTCGGTGCATTGCACAATCCGAACGACATCCTTCTATAAGCAAAAGTCTCGTAGGGACAAGTGAATGTTGTATTCTCTTGATCTTCTGGGGCAATAGGAATCTGAAAATACCCTGACATACCATCAAGGAACCAATAAAACTGATACCCTGCCAATCGCTTCAACATCTGATCAATAAAAGGCAATGGGAAGTTATCATTTCGAGTTGCATTATTCAATTGTCTGTAATCAATGCATACCCGCCAACCTGTAACTATTCGAGTCAGGATGAGTTCATTCTTTTCATTCTTTATCATCGTCATCCCTCTTTTCTTTAGAACCACTTGCATTGGGCTCACCCATGCTTTATCGGAGATGGGGTAAATAATTCTTGCATCTAACAACTTTACCACTTCTGCCTTGACGACTTCCTTCATATTCGGGTTCAATCTTCTTTGAGGTTGGATTACAGACTTGAAGTTATCCTCCATTACAATTTTATGAGTGCAAAACGAAGGATTAATGCCCTTTAAATCAGAAATCTTCTAAGCAATGGCGGATTTATGTTTCTTTAGCATGCTCACAAGCTTGTTCTTCTGATCAGTAGAGAGATTTGATGCTATAATGATAGGAAGCTTCGACTCTTCTGTCAAGAATGCATACTCTAAATGTGTCGGTAGAATCTTTAGTTCCAAATCAGGCGGTTATTCAACGGATGGTCATAATCGACTTTCCTTCAATCTATCAATCTCCTCAAATTGGGCTGATTCGTGTTCAATAGCATTTTCTGGTTTATCTTCTTATGCTTGTTGGGTGGAATGGTTCTTGCCACTTTCTATAATTCCTATCTCACAAGTTTCCTTAGTCACATTTATAATCCCCATCGAAAAAATTTTCTGCTTTTGTTCTTGATAACACGATTCAAACTGAGCAAGGACCTTCTCTAAACTTTCTTCTTAATCACAACCCAAAGACGACAATGCCAATTGCTCAAATTGATTCAACACACTGGCCAGTTCATAACTCGGATCCTGCCCACCATAAAAATAATCAACAACCACTTCTTCTTCTGCAGAATGGTTGATCATGGGTTGCTCATTTACAAAATAGCTTGAAATTGATTATATTGTGAACAACTACATCTTTTGTTCTACGCACTTTACCATTCCTGTAATCGTGTCGAATAACTTGGTTGTATCAATCATTCTCCTTGACACTGAAATCAAAGAAAGAAAGAGCAAATAAGAATGATGGAAGATTAAGAAAGTGTGAAATACAATGGATGATGAATAGCTAAAATAGTAAAATGCAAATGTCTCTAAAATGCCTATTTCCCGTCAACGATGCCAAAAACTTGACACGTATCCTAATTGCATGCGTGTACCACAAGTGTATGAGTGTCGAAGTAATAATATACCCTGGTGAGTAGGCAGTCGTATCCACAGAGAATAGTGTTTAGAGACAAAAGTTATCACTATTTAGCTATGAATGAAAATCGATGATGAGAGAAATCAATATATGAATGAGTGCAAAGAAGAGTAAAAGAAAGAAAGAGAAGAATGCAAGCAAGAGCAAAGGAGATAACAATCGATGAGATAATGGGGCACCAGGACAATGCTCACCCTAGGACTAATGTTTCTACTACAAGACTAATATTTTACCTTCTAATTGATGTTTAATAAGTCGTGGACATCCTAAAGCACACGGTCCCAAACCTAAGGTCAATCGTGACTAGCCCTATATACTATGCCTTGACGGAGAGGATGCTCTCGATGCCGCACACTGTGTTGGACTGCTTGTAGTTCTAGGGATTCCAAGTGATAAACCCTATTCCTAAATACAGTTCTAACCCTTTGGTCCAGGCTAAAGAACCCTAGCCTCAATTAAGCCCCAGCACTAAGATTCACTGCAACCCTTCACTATGTTGCTCGCGCAACTAAACCCTAGGGGAGTTCATCTCTTAGCACTTCGCTCTACTTTGACCTCAAAGAACTCTTGCAACGTGAGGGTAGGGTAAATCACGTCGGAAAAGAAAGGGGGCGTTCCGCTACCTCTCGACTCACCCTCTCAACTCTCTCCAATCTTGTGTAATCTAATCCCTATAAAAGTTGTCACACCTTCAAAGGATAACCTAGATGACTCTCAACCCTAGTGTCACGTCTAAGGGAAAATCAATGCAATTAACAATCAAGATTGGAACCCAATTAAAAGCATCAATTAAGAAAGCATAATAAAAGTCATAGAAACAATATCATCATAGGGTTTACAAGTCTGAATACCCACTAGGGGTTTAGCTCTCCATGGAGCTATGCAAAATCAACAAGGTGTTTGTATCAATAAGCGTAGAAAACATGAATAAAACCCCCTTATGGTCCGTGTCGATAATCTTATGAAGCCGCTTCGTCTTCTCCAACGAATCCCTTGTCAAACCTAAGGCACACCTCACCGTATCGCTGCCGATGAAAGCTCCCCCAATAGCTATCTTCCAAAGAATGTCGATGTCGATGCCGTAGACTTGCTCCAAAAGCCTAGCAAAATCCTCTCCAAACCCTAGCCACAAGCTCTCCCGAAGTTCAGTGAAAGATAGGTCCAAAGTCCCCCAAATAAATCTAAAATCGTGGTATTTAAAGGGCTAAAATCGGGCATCCACACGACCGTGTGGAATTTCCACATGCCCATGTAGATTTTCTATAAATTTGAGTTTCGGCGCAGTAAACAGTAACTGCTACAGTAAATTGCTGCATTATTTTACTATAGTACTCTACTGCAATACTCGCACTAAACTTGCTCCCGACTTCATTTTCTTCATTGAGGCCGCTAGGTTGGGCACACAACCACGTAGTAGATCATGTCGTTTATTCTTTTCTTCTTATTGAAGAAGTTCTTTAATGCTACACGAGTTAGACTTTATGAGTGTGACTGCCTTTGTGCCCTTCCAAATTACAAAATCCCTTGAGCACATTGGAGGTTGGCACACACCCACAAATCTATCACCCATGCCTTGATCCTTGCTTAGTTCAAGAAACTCCTCAACAAACGCGGACATGACCCAATTTTGCTCCTTTCTCTTGAACTCTTCTCCACAACCCTACATGCACAAAAGAACACAAATACACACGAATTAATGATAAAACCTGAAAAAAGTAATGCTCAATGTAAAAAAGAATGCTTCGTATTACTTATACATGAGCACTTATCAGATATATATCTTGAACATGACTGATTTTTGGAGATACCTCTCTGATCTGAGGAGAAAATTTTCTCAAAGTGCTATTATAGAACATCTCTTCATGTTTGAAATAATTTTGGAATCTGTCTGTGAATTGTAAACTGACAGTGTTATTTAATTGCAGTTTTCAAATTTTCATGTATGAAATTATGGTTGATAAGATGTCAGTGAATATATGTTTGGTATTTGAATTTGTTATTCTTTCATTTCATTTTGTAAGAACTATTTCCAAATTTCTTGAGTTTTTTTATACATGTTTTTTCACATTTGTAATTATTTTTGTAAGAATCTATGATTAGAATTTTCTTGGTAGTCTTTGTAGCTTTAATCTATCAAGAGTTCTCTGTGAAGTTTTTTTTTTTTAACTACTTGATGCACTTCGAGCTCCTTGAACCATTCCTAGGTGTAGGTTTTCTTCTAGATTCTTTTCATATACCCCTTTAGTTTTATGCTGCCATCATTATTTTAAAATATGCATGGTATGGATTTTATAATTTAGCATTTAATAGTTTTTTATTTGATTCTAATTACAATTATAACTCTTTATTTGATAATGTCTGTTTACTTGTGAAGGAGAATTCATGGTTAAAGATCAAGAGGGTTGAAGATTAAGAGGATATATGAAGCTTTTTTATTTTGTGTAATTAATCAAACAAATATGTTGTAATAAAAGTAGAGAAATAGTGTAAAATTTTATACATTTTGTTATTAATCAAAATACATTGCACTTGAGCTCATTATTTGTCAATAAAATTAATGAAATTGAATTTAGAATACTTTTGAATGCATTGAAAATTCATGTTTTTGATTTACAAGTTAAACTAATTTATTTATTATTAGTAGAAAAATAAATTAAAATTCAATTCAACTGAACAAATTTAGAGGTGGTTATAACCACCTCTAAAATATGAAAATGTTAGAAAAATAATAGTTTTAAAGGAGGTTATGACCGCCTCTAAAACTATTGAGGGATAAGAAATTATTAGGTATAGAGACGATTAAAACTATTGGAAGGGATAAAAAATTGTTAGACATAGAGGTGGTTTTCTTATTAGCTATAGAAGCGGATGAATGCCTCTAAAGCTATTGGTAAGGGATAAGAAATTATTAGCTATAAAGGTGGTTATAACCGCCACTAAGCTATTTGTAAGGGATAAGAAATTATTAGCTATAGAGGCGGTTATATTAAAAACTGCTTCCATAAATAAAAATTACCGTAACGGTGGGTACTAATCGGCTCTAAAGTGTAGAGCTGGCTTGATACGAGACGGTTTAGAGGCGGGTGAAAAATCCATTGCTATAGCTATAGATGCGGTTAAAGCCTCCTCAAAATCCCTCTTTTGGTTTAGTGTTGGTTGGTGGAGTTAGATTGGGGGTCATGAAAATCAGTGCTCAAGGACTTGATTTATTGATTTTTTTTAAAATTAAAAACTTAATATTAATAAGAAAAAATATTTTAAGATTAAAGTCATTGATTTTTAACAATATTCAATAGTATTTTAAGAAATTATTTGCTAACCGTCCTTGATGAAGTCACACGGACTAAATGATCAATTTGCACATGCTCTTACCTTTATTGTGTTTGTTACAATTGTCAAAATAATAATACAAAAAATTGTTTGTTAGCTAACCAAGAGATACATTCTTATGAAAATGAAGGAGGAGATCCATCACTACAAGAAAAGAATGACAATATTGACAAATTTATAAAATACAATAAATGTGATTAGTGCCTTGATCTAGAGAGAGGCATGGGCCGGATAATCGGGCCCAACCTGTAACTAGTATGACCTACAGTGTTGGCCCGCCGGGGAGTTAACTCGGCAGGTTATGGGTCAACTTAATTTGACCCACAAACCGGTGGTTTTTTTTCTTTTCAATTGAGAAAACCGAACAAGTACCTTGCCTACTGCTCTATACTTTATTTATGGTTTGTCTTAAACATAAATATAAAAGAGCACAAATTAATTTTTTATTAAATATAGCTTTTTTAAAATAAAAATAATTCTTAATAAATTAAAAGAATTTGAGACAACTCAAAATAATTCAAAATAACTTAAAAAAATGAATGGAGAAATTGTACTTAATTGTTGAGTATAACAAAAATTAAATCGCACGTAGTTCTCTTACTTTGATTCATAGTCGCCACCTACTAACTATTCATCACTATTGAGGTATGTATCTACATTAGCTTAACTATCAAACTTTATAGGGTGATATTATTGTACTGAACATGTTGTTAGTGCAAAAGAAAAAATCACTAACTTCAAAGTTTACCATCTTTGCTTTTTATTATTAAACTTAAGCACATTTTGAATCATCCATTAAAATTTATAATTTAATGTTTAGTGGTGACAATTGGGAACTTGTTATGTTCAATATGTTTCCATTTGCATTTAATGTTTGTGACAATTAAGACATACAAAAATATTTTTTACAACTACTCAAAAAATGTGTCATGCATTTTTTTATTGCTTTGCCACCATTCAAATGTGTTTACTTTATATCCGTGTTGATGTTGTAAATGCATTGGAAATTGACATTCAATTATTATCTATCTATACATATCTATTCCCAATAATATATAGAAAAAGGTGTATCCCAAGTGGTTAGGTTATCTAGAGACGAAAAGATTCCGTCACTAATAGGTAAAATTCAGTTGGTGATAACTTTTATTGATGGAAAATTTTGTTAGAAATTTCCATCAATGAAAAACAAATTGATAATGCTATTCCTTCAGTGATGTTGAAGTATCACTAATGGAATTTTCGTCACTGAAGGTATTTATTACCAACGGAATTCTGTCCCTAAATTTATTTATTACGAGCGGAATTTCATCTCTAATAATTTGTATCACCAACAGAATTCCATCCTTGAATGTTTTATTACCAATGGAATTCCGTCACTTAAGGTATTTATTACCAACAGAATTCCGTATCTGATAGTCTTTATCACCCATGGAATTCCATCCCTGAAGATGCTTATTACCAATAGAATTTTGTCACTCAAAATGTTTATTACCTATGGAATTTTGTCAGTGAAATTATTTATTACCAATGAAATTCCATCATTGATAGTCTTCATCATCCACGGAATTTTGTTCCTAAAACTTTTTATTACCAACAGAAATTCTGTCACTGAAGGTGTTTATTACCAACAGAATTCACCTTTATCACACACAGAATTTCGTCATTGAAGGTGTTTATTACCAACGGAATTCCATCTTTGATAGTCTTTATCATCCACGGAATTTGGTCCCTGAAGAAGCTTATTACCAATGGAATTCTGTCACTGAAAAATGTTTATTACCAATGAAATTTCGTCTCTAATAGTCTTTATCACCCACGGAATTCTGTCCCTTAAAGTTTTTATTACCAACAAAATTCCTTCTTTGGTAGTATTTTTCATATTATTATTATTATTATTGTTTCATTTCCCTATATCACATGTAATCAAAACCATTTCACAAACTCTATATAATAAACAAAAACATTTGTTCATAACAAAAAAAAAGTTCAATAGTATTCAAAGTAAGTAAGTTCAATCTTTCATCATATCTAAAAAACATATTCATATATAACCAAAACATGAATAAGAGAAGTCATATGTCAATTAAACTAGTTATGAAGCACCCAAGTTCTATGAATCACTCTCTCATCATTCAATGTTCATCATCAGTAGTATCTTCTTCTAGGCCTCTATCACTTGTCCTATGTTGAGAAAATCCAGCATTTTGAGAAACAGGATTTAACATCTCAGTAATTTGAGACAAAAATGTCTTGATTTCATTTTGAGTCTCCACTATATTTCTTTTGTGAATCCTCCAAGTTATGTAGTTTTTCCTTCATAACCATCACTTTTTCTCGTAGATTATCAACTCCGGTAGAAGAATGTGGAGTTTAATCAACTAGTGGACTACCAACTGAATATGATGCTTACCTAGTACTATTGGAAGGAGACAATAAACCTTTTCCACGTGGCGTTGTCCCAAAGCCATATACATGAGTTTGTGTAGTCTCCATTCCTTCAATTGCATCACACTAAACTTGGGGATCAAATTTAGGATGACAAGATTCATCAACACCATATTTTTGGCTTATTTACTTACGTTCACCACAGCAGGCAGAACGAGCTCCAAGAAGAAGTATAAGATTCCTACAAAAATATGAAACTTGCATTATTGCTACATTAAACGAAATAAAAAAATCATAAACATATGAGAAACATAAATTTTATGCAAATAATTAGAAAATAATTACGAAATAGAATTACTTACACTAATGGATTTAGACTTATTATCAACATAATCACCAAAGTCCTTTTCATGTTTGTGGGTGCAATTAAAGACTTCTCCATATGTTGGTTTCCGACTAAATTGTGTTGCATATATTTAGATATGGAATAAATTATACATGATGATAAAAAAAAATGTAAAGTATTTTAATAATATATTTAAACTTTTTTTACAAGAAAAACATGTTTTTGTGACAAATATTTTTGTGATGGCTTAAAATTGCGTCACAAAACAAGTTTTTGTGACCATAAAAATTCTCATTACAAAAGAATAATTTTTTGCATTCAACTCAAATACTCATCGCAGCAACAATAAACTTTTGCAACCAACACATACCTCCATTGCAAAAACCATTAATGTTTGTGACCAGGACACATATTTGTCTCAAAAACTATAAGCTTTTGTGACCAACATACACACATGTTGCTAAAATTAACTAAGGACTTTTGCGACAATCAAATGCAGTGGTCACAAAAACAATAAGCTTTTGAGATAGTCATCACAAAAACTATAAGATTTTGTGACCAACATATATACTCATTACTAAAACTATGGGCTTTTGCGATAATTAAATGTCATCATCGCAAAACTATAAGCTTTTGTGACCAACATATATACTCGTTTCGTTGCTAAAACAATGGGCTTTTGCAACAACCAAATGCCGTTGTCGCAAAAACTATAAACTTTGGTGAGCAAGATATATACCCGTTGCTAAAACTATGGGCTTTTACGAGAACCAAATGTTGTCGTCACCCAAACAATAAGCTTTTGTGATCAACATATACACCTGTTTCAAACACTATGAGCTTTTACGACAACTAAATGCAGCCGTCACAAAAACTATTAGTGTTTTCTACCAACCCAAATATTGTCGCAAAAACTATAACTATTTGTGACCAACATAAATACTCGTCGTAAACAGTACAAACTTTTATGACCAACATATACTCTTAACATAAACTTTTATGCCATGAAAAATTATTAGTTTTTCGGACCAAATTGCATTTTGTTGTGAACACTTCATGCTTAAAAATCTACTCACAAATTTTTAAAAAATATAAATTAATTATTCTTTAGGTAATTTTTTTTCCTTAGGGATATATAAGTTAAAAATGATTTGATTTTTATTAATAAATATCATCCATTGTAATCTTTAAAAAATATGATTAATTAATAAATATTGAGAATTAAATTTTGTTTTATAATTTAAATATGTTAATAAACATTATAATTAAAAAAATGCTTGCTTTAAAGATAAATCTCCAAATATTAGATATTTAACTAATAATGAGAATAATTACTTAATGAATTAGTTTAATTTAATTTATGATTAATGGTGCAATAAAAAATCTAAGAAAAATAAACACTTGAATGGTTAAAGAAATAAAAAAGAAAACAAATTTTAATTTTATATAGAAATGTTATATATTTTGAAACATTAACCAATGAAGCTTTTTTATAAAATATTAAAATATTATACTATTTTATGTAATTTATAAAAAAAAATTAAAATTAATTGGTTAAGATCAAAAGTATATGATAGTGGCCGACTTATTCTGTAAATACCAACAATCATTTGAGCAAATGCTTTTCTTTATATTTTAAAACAATTGAGTTGAACGTTGAAAGATAATGCCAAACCTAATAATGTTTTTTTTTTTCTTTTACTTGAGTATTTAACTTTATCCATTTTTCATTGTTTATGTCATCTCACTTATTAAGATATATCATCCGTATGGAAACACAAAACAATGTCATCAAATGAAATTTAATTGTTGTATTTTAATATGGATTATCTTATTTTATTTTACAAACTCATTGAAATATATTTGGTTGTGGATTTGACCTTTAAATTTTGTAATTACCTGTACCCACATAAAATCCAAAAAAGAATTACTTTAATAAGTAATAAAATCATAAAAAAAATCATGCTAGATCCTAATATGTGAAACACATAGTGCTTAAAGATTTTAAAAGTAGTATAGAAATTTAAAATTATAAATATATTCTCAAATAACAAAAAATAATAATTCTATTAATTTTATATTAGGTTGGTCCTCAAATAATAATTCTACACGTTATTTATTTCTTTATTTATGTATTATATATTAGGTTGGTCCTCAAATAAATAAAAAATAATTTCATAAGATTTACAACGGCAAGAATAAACATTTTCTATAATATTTTAAAAATATTATACTGTTTTATGTAATTTATAAAAGAATTAAAACTAAATTGTTACCATGAAAAAATATATGGGGGTAACCAGCTTTAAAAACTTGATTATAATTATTAGAATGACCTTTCAATGATACATTTAGTTATATAATTAAAAAATCATTTTAAAGCAATGATAGTTGTAATTTTTATTTTGCATATCTTGTAAAATAAAAATTATTTAAGCATCCTATAAAATGATATTTTTATTATTTATCATTTTATATTTAATCATATTTTGAAATAATAAGAATAAAAAATAATTTCATAAGATTTACAACTAAAACTTAGCCCATTAATTGACAAAATAATACATTTATTATATTTAATATATAATATACTTAATGACTTAGCCCTAATTGACAAAAATTCACACTCACTTACACACTGCATCTCACAACAGTCCATTATTTCACACCACATCTCACAACGGTTAACACTCATCCCTAATCATCATCTCCTTGCACTCACCGCATCTTTAATCATCATCTTGTCGCACTAACTGCATCTTGTATTCAGTTCTCTAATCACCACTGCATCTCATACTCACTGCATCCCTAATCACCACCATCATACTCACCGCATCTTATCATCTTGTCCTCATCTCCAGAGCATAGATTTCTATCTAAATCTCAATCTCAATCTCTCTCGATCATTCTAGGCCTCGTGATCCAAAGTTTCAGGTAGGCATTCTAAGTTCTCTATTTTAGGAGAGAAAAGAACCTTGGATAAGAATTTGGGTTTTTTTTAATTTATTATTTATTATTTATTTTGAAGCTGATCAGCCGCATTCCTTTTTTCCCTTGTCGTTGGTGTTGGTCTTTCAGCATTGTTGTTGCTCTTGAAGGTGCTAACTGTTTGGCTACTAGTAAGCTCGAAAGCCTCAGGAAATTTGAGAGTATTGCCCTGTTTTTTTTTTAGTTTAAATTTTGAAAATTGCTAATTTTAAAAGATAATTGTTGCTGTGTTTCTAATGGTATTTTTATTTGGCATGCTTTATGTATAACTAATTTAGACTAGACACAAGTATTTATCTTTTTTGATTTTTTATTCTAGTTTATTTTTAATTACATCCACAAGATGATTTTGAAGATATAGATTGGAATAAGCATGGAGTTGAATATATGATAGTGGACTAATTGAAGCTTTTTCACATATTTATTATATACTTTTTAACGTTCTTCATTTTGGTGAGTCACTTTACCTATTTTGTGTTTATTACTTTGATCTTGATCTTGTTATGTTAGCATTAATTAGCATAATTTCTTAATTATCATATATGTTATTCTCTTTTTTTTTCTTTTACTTTCATGTGTGTATTAAGAATTAATATTTGTTTTTCTTTTTTATAGGATTATATTGAAAATGGCAAGGAAAGGAAAATCACGAGTTAGAAATGATGCAAATTTAGAAACACAAAATAATCAAATGCCAAACCAAGTAGATGATGAAAATATTGAAATTAATCTTGACTCTTCATTGCCATCGACATTACCATCATATACTAGAGCTTCAAATGAAATATGCTCTTCTTCAGCACCTTCAAATAAAAGACATAGAAAAGATAATGAAATAATATTTTTAATTTATATACCTTATCTATTGAACACAATATTTTTTATATTCATGGATGACTTTGTTGAAAAAGTTAATGTGAGAGGAAAGGCTAAAGGTGTCAAATCTGGAGAAGAAATTGAAGTTGAGATATATGACAACAAGAAAATATACCATATACTCACGAATAAATTGTTGATTTAATGTTTTTATAGCTTAAATTATTTTCTAGGATTTGCTAAATATCTTGTTATAGTTTTGTAACTTACTTCTATCATTTAGACATCTTAATTTATGGTATTATTTTTCCACAAATGTATAGGATGATAACACCCAAAGCCATTAGTGAAATACATGTTCTCTTCCATCAAAAGATTAATGGTCCATGGACATCTTATCCTGAATATCCAAAATTAGATCTAGATACTCTTTTTGCTCGATATTTGGCCGTGGGGTTCTCACATAATCAACCAGAAGAAGAAGTGAAGAAAGCATTTGAGAATTCAGTAAAGTGCCGATATTTTGATTAGATGTTACATATAAGGAAACAAATTTATGAGAAGCATGAAACCCGAGATGATCGTTACAAACACCCACCTTCTTTCATTCCTTCTAATGAGTGGAGAGAAATGGTAGACAAATGGATGGGAGATAATTGGCAGGTTTAATAAATATATATTTTAGGTTTTTAATTCTATTAAGAGTAAGTGAAAACTCTAATATTGTTGGTATGTATGCAGTACAAAAGTGATAAGATTAAAGTTAATCGATCACAATCGCAAATCATTCATACTATTGGCAGAGTTTCAATGGCCAAGCATAGGAGTAACATGGTAACTAATATTTGTGTTTAACTATTTAATGTTTTCTAATGGATACATATTTATGTCTTTCAAATTGATCATTTTTTAATTACCTTAGGTTAAAGAGACAGGTTCAGAACTAGGGCCAATTGATTGCTTTAAAAAATTCCACACTAAAAAGGATGGAGAAATTTGGGCTACTAAGAAAGCAAAAGATCTATGGGTATAAATGTTTTTTTTATTATTTAACTCTTACTATTGTAATGAATATTTATAATTATAATTACTTTTTCAATGTCAGGATCAAATGGATAATATTAGGTCAACTGCAACATCTGTGGGTTCAATGGTAAATGAATGGAAAATATATCACGATGTTACAGGAGAACCTAGACATGGTCTTGTTTTTGGATAAGGTACGGGTATTCAAGGAAAGGATGAGTATGAAAGTGGTTCCTCTCAAACATGTAGCAAAAGATGAAAAGAAATTCAAAAGATGAAGAAAAAAGAATGAGAGGACCGTTTCAAGCAAATGGAGTCTACAATTGATAAATTGCAACAACAAGTACTCGTTATGGTTCAAGCAGTGTTGCAAAGTTTGGGATTATTTAATATACAATTAGCTACACAGGTATAATATTATTATTTAATGTTTTTAATTATTATGTTTATATGATTTTTAGATTGTTGCTAATGCAAAGTATGTCTTTATGTTATGGGAGCAAACTCCCATCCTGATCCCTGAGTCCACCAGGTGAATGCAAAGAAACTGGATGATCAATTCTTGATAGTACACACACTACTGACGCGTAGTTTATTGACTTTGTCAATATATATATATATAAAATAATAATAATAATAATAATAATAATAATAATAATAATAATAATAATAATAATAATAAAGAAAACCCGAAATTATGAACAAAACATCATTTTATCAATAACTGTTGTAACAAAAGAACCAATGTGTCACACCTCGAACTCAGCTTGGTGAACCAGTGACGGAGGAAACGATTGCACACCCACAAGACCAAAATCTAGTAGGACTACAAAGGCTCACAACCTATATAAAGTAGAAATATACAAAATATATACATAGCGAATCAACAACAGTCTCAATAACCAGGAGTTTAAGGTTTATGATACAAGGCCAAATTCTAACACATAAACAACAACAAATAGGTGCTAGGAACAACCACAACCTAAAAGGAAAATGCACACTACTTAACAACAAAGCTAGGTTGACCTTTGCAAGACCTTACTCCTAATCTGTAAGAGATAATCAACAACTTGATGAGCTTAAAAAGGCCTGGTAAGTAATCCACTAAAATTTGAAGCATACCAAGTCCAAGAGTGATAAAATAAGGATCAAGTATATATTTAACACAACTTGCCAAGGTACTTGGAATAAAAAAATACATCATGAATATATTGGAGCACAATACCCATCAAAATCCATGTCTTAAAACCAGAGTAATTTAACAAAAGAAAATTAGAATATAGCAATATTGCAAGGAAGGTGTCCCCAAACTTACTATGCCCATTTGTTTTACCTTGATGGCATCAGAATATCAGAGTCAATTTGTTTTACCTTGGTGGCCCAAGCTAAAATAAACAGAATCCATTTATTTTACCTCAGTGGCCCAAGTCAAATGCTATTATTGTTTCTTCTATGGCTCAGCATGAAACTATAGTCTTAATTCACAGAGTTCATGTCATGGTCAATGTTGACCCCGTTGACCGGGTTAGGCCATAGCTTAGTTGGAGACTAAAACCATTTTTAATAAATTAAATTTGATTCGAAGATTCCAAATAGGGATAAGGATTATGACAAAGCAAATAATCTCTAAGGTCTAACACATTCACAACCAACACTTTCCATGCAAACTGGGCCATAACAATCATCAAGAACACGAGGCATAAGGCTTACTTGCTTAAGCATAACAACAATCATGAACCACCTCACCCTCCACCTCTTCTAACACACCAAATCAAAGAGAAAATGAGAGCGACTATCTTTCATAGAATTGTGAGATTCAATACAGTTAAGGAGGCATGAGAATATATTAAAAATGAGTATCATGGCACAACAAAAATGGTATCCGTGAGGAGGTAAATGGGTAAATTATTCCAGTGAGTACCTAAGTTTAACCTTATATTAGTTTAAGCACTAACTTTCAATTTGTATCAAAATGAGCATAAAGTTTTAATTTTGTTTCTCCGGCGGGGTAATTGGGGGATCCGGTAATAATTGAGTGATGTGGAAGCCGGAAATATGATGTGAACACCTAGGAATCGAGTCAGCAACTATCCGCATCATCAACCAAGCTAGAAAGGGATGAAGACAAGGAAGGGAAAGAAGGAAAGGGATGATGATATGGTAGCCAATTAGGCTACGTGTATAAGTTGATGATGTAGACATGTGCTAAGTTGGTTCCTGGGTGTCCACATCATATTTCTGGCTTCCACATCACTTGATTATAACCAGAATCCCCCAATTGCCCTGCTAGAGAAACAAAATTAAAACTTTGTGCACATTTTGATACAAATTGAAAGGTAGTGCTCAAACTGATATAAGGCCAAACTTAGGTACTCACTAGAAAAATTTACCCGGAGGTAAACACTAAGACAGAAGTTTGAATGTTGGAGTATGATTGAAGAGAAGGAAGATGCAGCTAGATTAAATTTCTAGGTTTTATAAATATTGTGAAGGTTTGTGTTTTAAATTTCTATTTGCTGATGAAGTGTTTCAGTGTAAATAGATGAAGTGTTGTGATGAAAGGGTAGGACAATAATTTTATGTGTTTGAAAAATTGGTTTGTTAATTGAAGTTAAAGAGCGAGAGGAATGTGTTTGAAAAACTGATTTGGTAGAGATGAGATCATCTGCAAGATTGTATTAAGTTTGAGACAGGGCCAACAGAAGAAGAATGATGAATGACTGAGATTAGAAGATTGGTTGATCTGGTTTAAGTTATAGGTATAAGCGGTTTAGTTATCTAGCTACTGACACATTATGTACTAACTCATTAGTTTGGTTTATAATGTTTTTGTTTACTATGATTTAAATTAGATGAGAATGTGAATGAATACTAACTCTCCCAACTTGTCTGATTTTCCCTTCTAATCTATGAGGTTTTAGCTTATGATTTCTTCTAAGGATGTGTTTGCAGATTGATCAGGGATTGAACAATGGTATCAGAGCTAGAAGGTGAGGTGTTTGTGGTGCTCTGTTGAGTATTTTGTAGTTGTGCTGTGCTGAAATTAGTGGATTGGGTATTTGTTGTTGTTTTGTGAAATTAGCTTTGTGAATCAGTGAATTAAGGTTTAAAGGTGTTTTGTAAGTGAAGTTGTGTAGTATTTAAGTGTACTAGAGAAGTGATCTTGCAAGAAACTAGAGTTGTGATAAATGGCTTCTAGTTCTTCATCAACACCAGAAATCTCTTAGGCTTCATTACTTGTATTTAAAGGAGAGGGATATGAGCACTAGAGTCAAAGGATGAAGACCTTCTTTAGGTTCCAGAACTTGTGGAAAATCATTGAAGAGGGTATTGTTAAAGAAGGAGGTGATGCAAAGGTAGTGGAAGTGAAAAAGATAATGCAAAAGGCATTATTCCTAATTCAGCAAGCAATTGATGAGACTATCTTTCACAGAATTGTGAGATTCAATACAACAAAGGAGGCATGGGAACATATTAAAATGAGTATCATGGCTCAACAAAAATATTATCTATACAAAGGCAAAAACTAAGATAGAATTTTGAATTAATGCAGATGAAAGAAGAAGAGACCATTCAGCAATATGTTACAAGGGTGCTTGCTATAGTTAGTCAAATTAAAGGTATGGGTTATGATCTAACAAATGAGGAAGTTGTGTCAAAAGTTATGAGGAGTTTTCCTTCAAGATTTGTGCATGCTGTTACTTCCATTGAAGAGCCAAGAGATATTTCCAAAACTTCTCTAGATGAGTTGAGTGGGTCTTTGCGAGCATATGAAGCAAGATTCAATCAATTGTCAGAAAAACATGAAGATAAAGCATTTATGGTGAAAGGTGATTCAAGTGGTGGAAGAAATTATATGAGAGGATGAGGAGGAATGAATTTTCGAGGAAGAGGTAGAGGTTATGGTAGTTCAAAAGGTAGGAATTTTGTGGAAGATCAAAGGCAGTTGATTCAAAGGCAACAATTTGATAGTGGAGGCAATTCATGGAAGCAAGGTAGATGAGGACAAAGATAATATGACAGATAAATGGGTGATCAGAGACAATATAGTGGACAGAGATTTCAAGAGAGAAGCTTTACAAATGTACAATGTTATAAATGTAAGAAGTTTGGGCATACACAGTCTCATTGATGGTCACAAAATTGAAATTTTGATAGAGGCTCAAGTTCATGTGGTGATCAACAATTTTATTGAATATGGAAGTCTATTTATTGTGCATAATGGAGAAGAAGTTGATAATTCATCCATTTGGTTGTTGGACAATGGCACTTCTAATCACATGACAGGCAGAAAGGATCATTTCCATCAATTAGATGAAACTTTGAAGCATAAAGTCAAATTAGGTGATGATAAAGAAGTTGAGGTTCTTGGTAAAGGTTATGTGGCAATAAAGGTTCATGGTAGAGGAATAAAACTGCTCCATGGGGATCAGTATGTACCAACACTAGCACATAATCTTCTTAGTGTTGGTCAACTAATTGAAGATGGTTATAATGTGAATTTCAGTCAGTATGGTTTTACTATTGAGAATGCAGAAACTAGTAAGCAGTTGATACATGTTCAGAAAAATGGGAACAATCTTTTTCCAGTGGAATTCTCAAGGGTTAGGTAGGTGAATTTAGCAATGAAATGATGATTTAAATTTTCTATGGCACAAAAGATATGTCATTTGAACTTTAAAGGTCTACAATTATTGTATCAACAAAATGTGGTTCATGGATTGCCTGCAGTGAAGTAATTATGCCATTGTGAATATTGTATCTATGGTACATTAATAAGGTTACCATTTAAATCTAGAAGATCTTGGAGAGTAAGGCACAAATTACATTTGGTGTATGCAGATGTGTGTGGTCCTATGCAATCACAATCTATTGGAGGTAACAGGTACTTCTTGTTATTCATAGATGATTTTTCCAGGATGTGTTGGGTCTACATTTTAAAATTCAAGCATGAGGTGTTTGCATATTTTTAGAATTTTTTAGCAATGATAGAAATGTAGACAAGAGAAAATTAAAAATTCTAATGACAGATAGAGGATGAGAGTTTCTATCTAGAGAATTTAATGTATTTTATGATCAGAAGTGAGCTGTCAGCTCCATATTCTCCTCAGCAGAATGGAGTTACTAAGAGGAAGAATATGACCCTTGTATAAAAGGCAAGAAGCATGTTGAGTGCTGCTAAGCTATCAAATATTTTTCAGGCTGATGCAATTATGACTACAGTATGTATGTTATGTGTCACCTAGTTATGTTATTTTTTTAAAAAAACACCACATGAAGTTTAGTTTGGAGTAAAACCAAGTCTGTCACATTTGAGAGTGTTTAGGAGTGTGGCTTTTACTCATCAACCAGCTGAGAATGTGCAAAAGTGGGACAACAGATCTATCAAAGGTATTTTTTATAGGCTACTCCAAAGATACTAAGGCATATAGGATTTATATACCTAGTTCTGGGAAAGTAGTGATTAGTAGAGATGTCAAATTTGCTAGAATGAGGTTTGGCAGCAGTGATACTAATTCTCCAAAAAGAAAATCTAAACAGTAAAGTGACTCAGGTGTGGATGAATCTCCAACATAGAAAGTGAGGGCTTTAAGGGATATTTATGAGAGTTGCTCATTTGCTTTTGTAGTGATAGATCCAGAGAATTATCAGGAAGCACATCAACATATAGAATGGAGAAATGCTATGATAGAAGAGATGAAAGCAATTGGAAAAAAAAAATGAAACTTGGGAATTATGTGAGCTACCTTCAGGGAAAAAGTTGATTGGTGTTAAGTGGATATTTTAAACAAAATATACACTAGATGGTAAGGTATCTAAGTATAAAACAATGTTGGTGGCCAAACGGTATACACAAGATTATAGGATTGATTATGAAGAAGTTTTTGCTCCAGTGGCCAATTTGGAGACTGCTAGAGTGATGTTTGCATTAGCTGCACAACAGAACTGGTTAGTATTTCAATTAGATGTGAAATAAGCATTTCAAAATGGATAAATTAAAGAGGAAGTCCATGTGGCATAGCCTCAGGGGTTTGAAATTTGTAGCAAGGAGCAGATTGTTTATAAATTACATAAAGCATTGTATGGGTTTAAACAAGCTCCGAGACCTTGGTATGAAAAGCTAGATGGCTATTTACAATCTCATAGGTTCCAAAGAAGTTTATCATAACATACTCTCTCTATAAAAGGATTAATAGAGAAGGAGAATTGACACACCCCTTGCGTGAGTGTTTCTTAAGTGCATGGGTCATCGTAGTAATAAAATATACCCTAGTGAGTGGGTAGTCATATCCACAGGGAATAGTGCTTAGAAACAAAAGTTATTACTATTTAGCTATAAAGAAAATCGATGGTGAGAGAGATCAATATATGAATGCAAAGAAAAGTAAAAGAGAGAAGAAAATGAGCAAAAGTAAATGAGAGGACAATCAATGCTAAGATGGGGTTCCTGGACAATGCTCAGCTTAGAATTATTGTTTCAAGTGCAAGACTAGTATTATACCTCCTAATTGATGTTTAATGAGTCATGGAAATTCAAAGACACACGATCTCAAACCTACGGTCAACCGTGACTAGCCCTCTACACTATGCCCCTGGTGAAAAGGGAAACTCTCAACACCTCACACTGTATGGGACTGCTTGGTGTTCTGGGGAGTCCAAGTGATAAACCCTATTTCCTAATATAGTTCTAACCCTTTGGTCCAGGCGAATGAACCCTAATCACAATTAAGCCACAGTACTAAGATTCACTACAACAATTCACTCTGTTAGGGATGGCAACGGGTCGGGTCGGGTGCGGGTTTTGCCATACCCGTACCCGCACCAACTAACCCACTCCCATACCCGAACCCGACGGGTTTTCAAAAACCCAACCCACACCCGCACCCGACGGGTATTCGGGTACCCGCCGGGATACCCGCCCTGCCTTAATCTTATTTAAAAATATTTAAAATAAAATTAAAATACCAAGTAAAAATTAAAAATGTCAATAAAAAATCATAGTTTTTTTTGTTTGAATGAACACCATAGAGTAGAAATTGAAAATATGTATTTAAAGCAACACAAAATAGACAAATTCAACATCATAGAATAGGAATTTAAGAACCCTAACAAAAAATTTGAATATATATAATTGGGTATATTTGTTAATTAATTTCGGGTCGGGTTCGGGTTCGGGTTCGGGTTCGGGTTCGGGTCAGGTATCAGGATTCCCATACCCGCACCCGCACCCGCTTTACATTAATCGGGTTTTACCCGAACCCGACCCGAAATCCGGTCAAACTGGGTTTTACCCGTAAAACTCGGGTCGGGTCAGATCGGGTCGGGTCGGGTTTGGGTATTATTTCCATCCCTACACTCCATTGTGATCGCAAATAACTCTTAGAGTGTGGAGGTAGGATAAATCACGTCGGAAGGGAAAAGGGACGTTCCGCTACCTCTCGACTCACCCTCTCGACCCTCTTCAATCTTGCTTAGTCTAACCCTAATGAAGTTGTCACACCTTCAAAGGATTACCTAGATGGATTCTCAACCCTAGTGTCACATCTAAGGGAAAATCATGCAATTAACATTTAAGATTGAAACTCAATTAAAATCATTAATTAAAGAAGTATAATAAAAGTCAATGAAACAAAGTCATCCTAGGGTTTACAAGTCCAAGCACCCACTAGGGGTTTAACTCTCCATGGAGCAATATAAAATCAATAAAGAGTTTGAAATGATATGCATAGAAACCATAAAAAAAACCTCCTTGTCGTCCGTGTCGATGGTCTTGTGGAGCGGCCTCATCTTCTCGAAAGGCTCCCTTTTCAAACCTAGGGCACGCCTCGATGAATCGATGCCGACAAAAGCTCCCCCAATAGCTCTCCTCCAAAGAAACTCGATGTTGATGACGTACAACCACTCCAAAAATCTTGCAAAAACCTCTCCAAACCCTAGTCGCGCTCTCCCCGAAAGTTGGGTGAAAGATAGAAAAAGGATCGCCAAATAAATCTCAAATCGCGGTATTTATAGGGTTGAAATCGGGCATCCACATGGCCGTGTGGAATTTCCATACGCCCATGTGGATTCTCTGGAATTCTGATTTTCTGCGTGCTGTGAACAACAACTGCTACAATAAATTGCTACAATATTTTGCTACAGAAAACTACTGTAATACTCGCGCCAAAGTTGCTCCCATCTTCATCAAGGCCACCAAGTGGAGAACACAACTACACGGTAGATCACGTTGCCTCTTGCATTCAACGCATTAATGAAGCTTTTCAATGGTACACAAGTTGGACTACATGAGTGTAACTACCTTTGTGCCCCTCAAATTTATATGATCACTTGAGCACTTTGGAGGTTGGCACACACTCATATGTCTAAAACTTGTGCCTTGGTCATTGCTTAGTCCAAGAGTCTTCTCAACCATTGCATCCATAATCTATTTTTGCTCCTTTTCTTCCAATTTGTCTCCACAACCCTATATGCACAAAAGAACACAAATACACACGAATCAATGATAAAACCTGAGAAAAGTGACGCTCAATGTAAGAAAAGTATACTTTGTATTTCTTATACACGAGCACTTATCAAGAATCCTTACTATAGTGTGTGTATGTGGGTGATACAATATGCTGGAATGTAAACCTGTTAACTGTCCCTTACTTCCTTGTGCAAAGCATAAAGTATATAAAAATGCAGATGCAATAAATGTGTCTAAATACAGGAGGTTAATTGGGAAATTAATTTATGTTACTCATTCTAGACCTGATATTGCTTTTCTAGTTAGTTTGTTGTCTAGGTTTATGCACAATCCTACTAAAATACATAAAGGGATAGCCAAGCATTTACTGAGGTACTTAGCTGAGACAGTGGTGTTTGGAATTTTCTATTGTAGAAATTGTGATGGTATGTTGCAAGGTTTTACTGATATTGATTGGGGATCCAATTCCATGGATAGAAAAAGCACTACTGGTGTTGTGTTTGAGGTAGGCTCAGGTGCTATTACATGGATATCTAAAAAACAAAAAATTATGGCTCTGTCATCTACAGAAGCAAAGTATATTGCCCTAAGTGTAGCTTGTTGTCAAGACATATAGTTGCTAGAGTGCTTGGAGATTGTGGAATTCAGTAAAATAAGCCCATTACAGTCAATTGTGATAACAAATCATGCATAGCTATTGCCCAAAACCTAGTACTTCATGGCAGGACAAAGCATATAGATGTAAAGTTTCAATTTATTCAAGATTTGGTGAATTAGAATATTGTGAGTTTGAAATATTGTGCATCAGAAGAGCAATTGGTAGACTTGATGTCAAAATGCTTAGAAGGAAAGAAATTTACAAAATTTCATGAGCAATTGGGAGTTTGCAGGCTTCAATCAAGGGGGAGATTGTTGAAGTATAATTGAAGAGAATGAAGAAGCAGCTGGATTAAATTTTTAGGTTTTCTGAATACTATGAAGATTTGTGTTTTGATTTTCTATTTTCTGATGAAGTGTTTCAGTCTATATAGATGAAGTGTTGTAATGAAAGGGTAGGACAATAATTTTATATGTTTGAAAAACCAGTTTGTTAGTTGAATTTAAAGAGGGAAAGCAATGGATGGTGGAGATGAGATCATTTCAAGATAGTATTAAGTTGGAGATAAGGCCAGTAGAAGAAGAATGATGAACAACTGAGATTAGAAGATTGGCTGATCTAGTATAAGTTCGAGGCAGAAGAGGTTTTGTTATCTAGTTGCTGACATGTTATGTAGTGACTCATCAGTTTAGTTTATAATGTTTTTGTTTAATGTGTTTTAAATTAGATAAGAATGTGAATGAACACTAACTCTCCCCACTTGTCTAATTTTTCCCTTCCAATCTATGAGGTTTATCTTGAGATTTCTTCTAAGAATGTGTTTGCAGATTGATTAGGGACCAAACACTCTTGACTTTCCCAGATTACGGACAAAGACAACCTAAGAAAGTGGTTTTGAGGCCTTGCACTTCTTCTTAAGCTCCTATTCTCTCTAACTACATCATGGCAAGGTAAGGGTAGCATGGTTGGTAGCGTGGTTGTTAAAGAAGAAAAATATGCCCTGGAGTGAAAAGTAGAAGCTAAGAGGAGATTTCATGGGATGCTACAGTAAATGAAAAGAAAAAAGATGAGTCATGGTTGGTTAAGAAAAGAAGAAAAGTAAAGGTTGACCATTGACCTGGGGTAAGGCCCACACAATGCTTCTTCAGCATTGTCATATTATTAAACTTTTGATCTGTAAGGTTTGTCTTGCTTTGAGGAGTAGGTTCTTTCTATCACACAAAATCCATAAGAAAACTTCTTGCTGATCTTAATGGACACTATTTTCTAAAGTGCTAAAGCCTCCCATTCCGTATATAGCTTTACCAGTAATGGCACATCTGCCAATACTTGCTTTTGCCTTTGTTTTCTTTCCTTAATCTGCTAAAAGAAGAAAGGAAATAAATACAAAGCAAAAACAAAAATCCCAATAGCAGCACTACATACAAAGTCAATTCTGAAGGTCCCTTATTGTACACCATTCTACACATTAACAAAACTAAGGCTTTCACAGTTAGACAAAGTCCAAAAGTAATCCTTAGCAATGTAAGTCGAAATAATAGATAAACAACATTTTGCATAGATATGCTTCCAAATAAACCCAACATGTTCATAAAGCACAACTTGAAAATAGTTTGAATAAAAGACACAAACAAGTAATGTGTTTGACTGATGAGCTTCCAAGGTGGACTTTGTGAGAGACTGTCCTCCTAAGAGCGATAGCTCAACTTTGTCCCCTCATCATAGTCCAGGTATTGCCTGGTTAATGCCATCAGTTGGTGAGAGCCACTCGCCTAAGAGTGAGGCAAATGGTTAGGTCGCAGGTTCAATCCTTAAAGGAGGATGAAGTTGGCGTTAACTGACACATCCCTTGCCTGTGCCAAGAAGAGCATGGGTCGCTCAAGTAATAATAGTGTACCCAATGAGTCGGTTAGTTGAATCCATAGGGAACAGGATTAGTAGTAATAGCTATTTCCAAGTTATCTAGCCAAATGATCAAAGAGATGATGTGATGAACTAATTCACAAATAAATGAATGCCACGGGCAAGAATGCAAGGAGTAAAATAAGGAGAAGTCTCAATCAATAAAAATGAGGTATTCGGGCAATGCTCCCTCTAGGATTCAAACATTAAGCGCAAGATTCACAAAGTGTTCCTAAACCGAGTTAATTAAGTCATGGTAATCCAAAGTTAAATCAGTCCCTGCCTCTAAGTCACTGATTCTAGTCCCCTATAAGGTCCCGGTAGAGAATTCTCTCAACACCTCACACTACATATGACTGCATAGCACTATAGGGATTCCAAAGGATGTATCCAATTTCTAAGAGTAGACCTAACCCTATCTCTAGGTGAAAGGTCCCTAACCCCTTATGATGCCCCAGCGATTCTCTCAACACCTTTCACCACATATGGTTGCTTAGAGCTTAGGTAAAACAGAGATGTAATACATCAGTCATAGGGGAAAGAGGACATTTCACTATCTCAAGGCTCACCCTCTCAACCCTCTTCAACCTTGGAGATTCTAACCCTAATGGAGACCTCTCTCTCAACAAGGTGAACAAATCAAGCAAACCAATCAATAATAAGATTAATAAGGCAAGAAAGCATTAAGAAATCAAGATTGAAACTCAATTAAACTCGGATTAAAAGAAAACACAATGTAAATTAATACAAAAATAGAATCCTAGGGTTCACATGCCCAAATACCCTTTAGGGTTTAGCTCTACATGGAGCAAGTTACAAAACAAGTAATGAATGAATAAAAGTATGCAAAAGCCATGGAAATAAATCCCCTTGAATTCGTGATGATGGCTTTAATGGGTAGTCTCAATGTCTTGATGGAATCTTCTCCGAAGCTAGGGTTGCAAATGGCTTCCTTGATGCTATAACGAAGAAGGAATTGATCAATGTTGGTGAAGAAATATCCCCAAAGTCGCAAAGACCTCTCCTTCAACTACTAGCCATCTAACCTTTTCAAAGCTGTGAAAAAATTAATCTAAAATCGGGCAAAGCGGCCTTTTATAATAAAAAATTGAGGCTCCACACGCCTGTGTGGGCTGGAAAATCTCCCAGAAAATCCACACGGGCATGTGAAAATTCCACATGCCACGTATAGTAATTGCTACAATAACTTTGCTATAGTACTCATTAATAGTGCTTTCTAGATATCTTTTTCTTCTGAGCCCACACGGCAGGGCACATGCCAGTGTGATGGTCATGTGTCTTCTTGTTGACTACAAACTATTGGAAACACTCTTGAATTCTTCACACAAGCTGAAGTATGAAAGTGTGACTGCCTTTGTGCCCTTCCAACTCATAAATTAACTTGAACTCCCTCAAAAGTTGGCACACACTTCCATGCATTTGAACACAACGTGTTTTGATCCTCATGTCGCACAAAAGTCTCCCAAAATGTGCCTCCATGACCTATCTTTGCTTCTTTTTCTCTCTTTATGCCTTCACAACCCTATTTGCATAAAAGAACACCAAATACACTTTATGAGCCATAAAACATGATAATAGTGATACTCAATACTTGTAAAACATATAACCAAATATGTTCACTCAAGCACTTATCATTAACCAGACAATACCTAGACTATGATGAGGGGATGAATCCGGCTGTCGCTCTTAGGAGGGCAGTCTCTCACAGACTTAATTTAAAAAATACACCACATAAAAATGATAATCAAACCTCAAACTTAGAATCCAAATAATATGTCTTCACACCGGCATAAATAAGAACCTAATCAAAGTGTTCAGGTTTGAGCAGAGAAACTAAAAACAACACGAGCAATCCAGAGCATAATTGCACAGTATATTTGGTAGATCAATGATTTATGCCAGAGAGAATTTGTAGTTCTGAGAAGCTTTTGGAGATGCAAAACCCAAGAAATTAAAGACTTTTCGTAAAGAAACTCAAACTTGTATTTTTGTTTATAAATGAAAGCTACAAGGCTATTTATACAACTCTTCTGTATTTAAGAAAAGAAGTGAAAATATTCTAGAAGGATTTATGGCTAAAAGTATACAATCACAAATTTAAGAATATACAAAGAATATTTACTAAATAATATAGAAGATATGTTATGGGATATCAATGGAATGAGATATGGCAGAATATATGAAAATATGGAAAGTAGATCATGTGTTATCATGTCAGAGTATGGTATGATTTCTCAATGTTATAAGTTGCAAATTGAATTTAAAAACAAAAAAGAAAAGAAAAGAAAAAGAACATCTTCTCCAAATGATGAACTTACTTGGTTTGAGCATGAGATGATCTCTAACTTGTGCAGACAAAATAGTGGTTTACTGGTAAGGTGATATATCCAACTACACAAATCTGTTATGCTATAGAGAGAGTGTAATATGGATAAAAAAACACACATTCATTCATTCATTCATTCAAGATACTTAAAGCATACAAAAAGGAACACATATTCTCACATACAACTACTACAATAGCTCATTTAATCACATCTCAACAAAATCTTCGGAGTGAGGCCGCAATCGAATAGCAGTGCATTTTGATTGAGACACTACATTCCTCCACTGAAAGCCGTGAAAGTTGAGAGAAGTCCAATGCAAAGTTGCTTATGCTCACTAATTTTGGTAGCTTTATTAAAGAAAAAGATTGTAGGGCAGGGAATGTAGAGCGTTCTGAGACTTCTTGTTGGATTTCTCTCTCCTCGACATAAAACAAGGTTTCTATTTCTGCACAATCCTTTATGACTAAACTTAAAAGGCATGGGAGATGTAGGACCCAAGCAAAATTCTCCAACTTGCATTTATATATAAATAACTTTTTCAACATAGGAAAAAAATTTGGAGGTGATATATCTCTCCAAATAAGTTTCCGTAGATTTTCAACCTTACAAATTCTAAGATCACTTAGATGAGTCTCATTTCCATTCATCACAAGCTCCTCAAGTTGTGGGCATGATCCAATTAATAGTTCTTGCAAGAATCCATAATTTTTGCAACTTAAAGAATCAAATGGAAGAGAGATCAAGCTATCCAAATTGTATAGGCAAAGCCGAGTAGTTGGCAAACATGAAAGTTGTTGGAGAACCTCTTGTGATACTACAAGCATTCCGATTGCTTTTATATGTTTCTTCAATATATGTAACTCTTCCAGTCCTACCCACCCTGTTGGATATAAGTCAATGACCTTCAAATTCTGTAATCTTGACATGAGACCATCCTCTACCCTGCCAAGCCCTCTCAAATTTCTACATATCATATATTGCAATTTCTTCAAATATACCAACTCCTTTGAAAGTGATGAGATATCTGTGGATGAAATGTTTAGGTGTTGTAAATTAACCAAATGTTTGATGTCCTTTGGAAGCTTTTTGATACGAGTTCCTGAAAGGTCCAAATATGCCAAATTTGTCAATTGTCGAAAAAATCCTTTTGGAATTTTTTCCAATTGGAAACTATTTTGTATTATTAAACACAACAAATCAGAACATTGATGAGACAAAATTGGCAAAAGCTTAATGTTGCCTATAATCACTCGGTTAGCAAATCTCCAATGCTCGGCATCATGTATTGGTACTTCAACTGCAAACCCATCATAGCTTTTCAGTATCCATTTATTCCTGTTCCTTCCACAGTCTGATGCTATCCATATTGCCATCTCATAAATTACATTATGGAAGCGCACACGACCACGATCGAAAAAATGCAATAAACACAATTCCTCTAGAATCTTGAAGATACTTTCTGCTTGAGCATAAGCTTGTTGCAAATTGACAAAATCACCAATATGGCCAAAACCCATCCAACATTCTAAAAGTTCATTTTTGAATGCCCCTGGCAACATGGAAGCACACAAGAAACACTCCTTGATATTCATATTATTAGGTAGATTATCATAACTGAATTTCAAAATCGGAAGTAATGATTCCTGCACACCTTGAACTATTGGAGTACCAGAGTTCTTTAACAAGCTCAAAATAAATTTCCATTCTTCGATAGTTTTTTTGTTTGACATAGCCTTACCGATCACTTTCAAAGCTAGGGGCAAACGACCACACCTGTTCATCACTTGCCTTGCAATTTTCTTGAACTTTTCATCTGACTCAATAGCATCTAGCTTAACATTATTCTTGAAAAGATACCATGCTTCATCTGGTTCCAAACATTTCATTTTTATCCTTTTGCTTGCTCCCATCCGAGCACACACATCTTCCGATCGAGTAGTGAAGATCACTTTATGCTTGTATTGTTTAGTGGAATTATTGTTGCTATAAGGATGGGGAATTCCAAGATCAATAAGATCCGCTTCTTCCCATATATTATCCAACAGCACTACAAAGTTGTTACTTTTTAGGACATTGAAGATGTCTTCTTTACTAGCAGAAGAGGCCAATTGTAACTTCTTAGCAATCTCTTCTCGAACTTTTTCCAGCTGAATATTTTGTGAAGCAACAATGAATAGCACATGATCAAATCCCATGTTTGCATTATCTAATAATGATTGGTTGATTTTTTTCAAGAGTGTGGATTTGCCTACACCCCCCATTCCCCATATGCCCACCACTCTGATCGTTTCATCTGCAAGATAACTAAGAGCAAGATCAAGGCTGGAGCTGATTCTTTTCCCCAATGAATCATATGATTCAGGGACTAGTTTAGGTGGCTGTTGCTCTATGAATGAGATTTCTAATTGTTCTCCTTTCAACTGAGTTATTTCTTCTAGTAAATTGATTGCACTTCTGCTAATTCTATACCTTGAAACATACTTTAGACAACTGCATAGAACACAACTTTTGCTATATTCATCCAACAATTGTATTACTTTCTCATCTTTTTCTCCAACCTGTTTAAAATCAATTCAAATGGTGTGAAACTAATTGTACACATTGCTATATTATAACAAATTGAAAACAAACCAATTTTAAGGAAAAAAATCAACTTGATTTAGCAATCAAAATAAAATCTTCGACTATACTGTTCATTTTCTTGTGTTCCCAAAATAATTCAATACGACTCTTAAATAATAAAATGTTCATTATGATGGAGAATGTTTCATATATATATATAAGATAATAATTAAAAATCAGTTATATCCAAAATTGCATAATGATAAAAATACCAAAGGACTTATAATCCAGTGGTACTTGACACCATTGTAAAAATGAGGGTGAAACATTCAAAGGTTTCAAGTTCAAAACTCTTAGGAACAAGTGGTGATAATTATAAATTGTTGGTTGTGGGTGTGGGCTATTAACCCAAACCTTCTTCCACAGTTAAGGACGCGCAGGTTAGATGATTAGTCCTTGTCCATGCACATCATTATGCAATCAACGTACTAAATGTTTTAAAATTATAGAAAAATAAATGAATAAAATGAACACAAAATAAAAAATAAGAAAGGAAAACCCATCCATGGAATTTAGCTTTACCTTATCAACCCAACGTTGAAGTTGATTAGTTGGTTGTTTCCCCCTGTTTTGAGGGAGATTGAGCTCTCTCTCAATATCATGCTTCTTGGCCACAAGATCTTTCATGGTGCTTTCTAATCTATCAAGTTTTTCTTTGGTGCAAAAGGCATAGCTCATGTCCTCACGTACAACAGGATTCTGCATGCAAGAACACCATGGTGCAAGGCAGAGCTTCACCAAATCCATCTCCCTGAGTTTTCTGTGTAGAGACTCTAATTAAGCACAAGACGATGCTATGAGGAAATAAAGAAGACGCAGTAGTGCACGGCATTTAATATTTAAGCAACAACTGCTCGTCTAGCTATAAATAATACACATATAATACTGATTATTATTATTATTATTCATCGCTTCTATGTAAATATGATACAGTACTGACAAGTGTGTTAGGTAACATATCAACAGCAAAGGATCCATATTTTCTTCTTAAATGTCAAGATTGACTGCGTCAGGTTTCTTTTCTATGGATACAATATTTTTTAGTGCGTTAGGTAATATATCAACAGCAAAGGACACATACTTTCTTCTTAAATGTCACAATATTTTTTAGTGAGTTAGGTAATATATCAACAGCAACGGGTCCATATTTTCTTCTTAAATGTCAAGATTGACTGCGTCAGGTTTCTTTTCTATGGATACAATTAATTTTTTTTTCTATAGAATTGATTTAGTGCCCATGATGAAAATTAGCTAAACAATCATTATCTAGTGCAATGAATTGTTACTTAGATCATAAATGAACAGGTCTTGAGTCAGCAATACTTTTGCACGAATACTATGTAGAAGGATGTCGTTTCCCTCCATTCCATAATTACATGGCTGAGAGATTTATTAGCTCGGTTTTGTTTCTGTAAAAGTGTACATGTGATATGGCTTTAATCGCTCCATGTAACGTCTAGTCGGTTAATACATCTCTAGAGGATAGATCAAGCCACCGTAACTGGTACAACATTATATTTACTTGGCACTTATCGTATTTGTTAAAAAAAAAATGCTACTGACTTATATTATTATTGATTAGCAGATTATTAATGTTGTCTCAACATTTTAAGATACATATATTCTTTTTAAATGCTAATAACTTGGAAGATTGGCCTCAAATTGATAAATGTTATTTCATAAAATTCATCAGTCATTGATAACAAATTAAATTAGAGATGTCAGCTTCCATTTTATATGGATTCTTAATTTGATAAGGACAAAGAACAAGTTGGATGTGATGCATTTGCAAACATTTTTAATCACTCGTATATATGTCTTATGCACTTTAATGAATCTCAATAGGTTGTTTCTTGAGATGAGTTTTTGCTCAATTAATTATAATTATATTATCATAACATTTTATAAAACTGAATTTTATACCTTCCGAGCTGAAACGAAGTGGTTTATTTTTAAAATTTCATAATCAATGATATGTGAATTACTACTACATAATTATTCATATTGATTTTTTGCTTTTGCATAATATTCAACGTAACAATTATTCATTGTCAATTGGTTTGTTTTATTATTGCTAGCTAAACATCATAATTTACTCGAGAGTAAACCACGGCTTTTAATAATTTATTGCTAATTATACGTATAATTTTCTGAATAGTCTCTTTATTTCTCCAAACCTATCCTTTTAGTCTATTTATTTTAAATTGCATTAATTTTTTTGACATTTTAATTTAGCATGTAAGTCTCTCTAAATCCTAGAAGCGGAGCTAACATGGCTCATATATAAGTAGTAAATGGACTAAAATATTACAATTTAAAGTAAGGGACAAAGAAGCATGTGTTTCTATTTTTGTCACATAGTCTTTGAAAGTTACAATTTGGTGCCCTACTTTTAATTTTTATTACAATTTGGTTACCCAAACATACACCGTTAATGGCGATCACATGTGACATATGCCAGTTCAGGTGTCAACTTAAAAAAAAGATGTGTCACATAGCATGCCACATGTGATCGCCATGAACTTTGTATACTCGAGTAACCAAATTTTAACAAAACCTACAGATAAAAAACCAAATCGTAATTTTTAAAACTAAGCAACTGAAGTAGAAACACATGAAAAGATAGAGAACTGTTTAAGTTGTTTATTTATTTATTTTTTAATAATCGTAGGATGCCATGTGACACGACCTTTTGCGTGTGTACCGCAAGTGCACGGCCTTGTCGAAGTAATAAAATTACCCTGGTGAGTGGGTAGTCGAATCCACAGGGAATAGGGATTTAGAACACAAGAATTCACTATTTAGTTATGCGGTGTACGAAAAGAAATAATCGGAGTGATGAGTGAATTTATGGAAACAATTAGAATAAACGACAAGAAAGTAAATAGAGAGATGAAAGACAAGAGAAAAGCAAGTAGAAGTTAAAAGAGAAAGACTAGCAATGGGTGAGATAGGGTATCCGGACAAGTTACCTCTAGGACTTATGCTTCTAGTGCAAGACTATGCTATTATACTTTCCTATTGATGTTAATTGAGTCGAGGATATCCTTAAACTCACGGTCCCAAAACTTAAGGTCAACCGTGACTAACCCCAACATTATGTCCCGGTATTAGGATTCATTACGACCCTTGACTCTTGTTGACCTGTCAACTAAGCCCCAGGGGAGTCTATCTTCCTAACCCTAACACTACGTGGGATTGCTTTAAGCTCTAGGGATTCCTAGTGATAAAACATGTTCCTCTATGTAGTTCTAACCCTTTGGTCCAGGTGGAAGAACCCTAGTCTAGATTGAGCCCTAAAACTCTATCTTGACCGTTAATTAACCAAGGAAACGGAGGTAGGGAGAAATCACACCGGAAGGGAAAGGGGTACATTGCTACCTCACAACTCCCCCTCTCAACCCTCTTCAATCTTAAGTAGTCTAATCCTATAGGAGTTGTCACACCTCCAAAAGATAACCTAGATTGTTCTCAACCCTAGTGTCACGGCTAAGGAAGAACAATAGCAAAAGATAATTAAAACTGAAACTCGAATTTATTCATCAATAATGGAAAAGCATAATAACAATGTCATAGAAACATAATGATCCTAGGGTTTTACAAGTCCGAATACCCACGAGGGGTTTAGATCCTCATGGAGCTATACATGTTCATCAAAGTGTAAAATAAATTGCAAAATAAGAACATCAATGAAAACCCCCTTGCGTGTGATGTGGCCGTGGTCTTGTGCTACAGTCAGACATCGATGACGATGCCGTTGGCGTGCTCCAATCCTCCACAAAGTCCTCTCTGAAACCCTAGCCGCACTCTCTCGAAGTTGGAGAGAAAGATAGGTCAAAAGATTCTCAAAAAGTCTCCCAATCAGGCTTTAAATAGGTTGAGTGCGGCTTTAAATTTGAACTTATCGAGGCTTCACACGGCCGTGTGGAATTTCCACACTCCCGTGTGAAGTTTCTGTCTTCCTGAAAAATTACTTCACACGGCCGTGTGGAATTTCCACATGCCCGTGTGAAGTCTCTGGCTTGCTGGAAAATGATTCACACGGCCGTGTGTTAATTCCACACGCCCGTGTGAATTCTCTGGAAACTTGATCTTCGGCAGAAAATGCACAGTACCTTGCTACAGTGAATTGGAACAGTAACAAAGCTACAGTGCTGCTACAGTACTCGCCGAAACGCTCCCAAATACGTTGTTCTTCATCGAGCCCATTGAATTGGGCACACAATCAATGGTAGATCGTGCCGATTGCTTCAAGTCTCCTTCTTGGTGAAGTTCTCCTAGGCTACACGAGTTAGACTTGTTGTGAATGTGACTGCCTTTGTGCCCCTCCAAAGGAGGTTGGCACACACTCACAAGTCCAAGTTCGTGCCTTGTTCCTTGCTTGGTCTGAAAACCTCCCAACAACAGCGAACACGATCTAACTTTGTTCTTCTTTTCCAACTTGGCTCCACAAATGCACACTATTTAGTGATAAATCTGATAAAAGAGATGCTCATAGTAAGATAATAATGCTTCGCGTCACTATAACACAAGCACTTATCACCATGAAACATGAAAAATATATAAAAAAAAAAAATCAGAAGAGTTTTCTCTAATCAAACTGTTCTTTTCTTTCTTGTTTTCTAACAGGAAAACTCATTGATATATATTGGTTCACATAGACTTTAGATATTTTATTATAGTGTAAAAAAATAAAAACAATAAAAAATTCTAAAAAAAAGGGCATGTCAAACGACTTTAGATATTTTTTCTTTCATGTTTTTTTTTCTCTCTCCTCTCTAAATCTATGATTTTGTTTTTCCAATATATCTAGATTACATACTTTCATTTTTAGTTAGACTTGAGTTAATCATCTATCAGGATCATTGACTTTCAGTTGTGTTATTGCTTTTTTATTCGCATTTTCATATAACTAAGAAAGAATCAATTAAAGATAAAAGATTTGTCCTTAAATCAATCCCAGACAAGTTTTTTTTTTCTTTTTACAAATTACAAAAGCAGATAAGTTATAGATTATCAACCATGGAATAAGTCGAGAGATTCAAACTTTCTAGCTTTAATGGACTTGACAAGGGAATAAAATATCATTCTTCAATTTTATGACACTACAAGAAATTTTATTTTTAGTGATAACCAAAGTTGTTATTAAAAATAGTAATTTTTTGTCACTATTATTAATAGAGGCTAATTTTTGAGATTGTCACATCTTGTCACAATTATCTCTGTAACAAATACAATAGTGACAACTCTAGAAATTTGGCCACAACTTCACAAAAAAATTATAACCAAATTATTATCATTAAAAACTTCAATATTCATGATATAAATATGTAGCCATAAATACTCAAAAATTTTGTGGCTAAATTGTTGTCACTAAAAACACTGATATTTTTTATAAAATTATGTTTGTACAAAAACTTGATAATCCTTGTCATGCCGCAACCCTAGTCGGGCACGTGGCAATCACCACGACAACAAGGACATGGTTATACTTCGCCCCACATCTCAATATAAACCTAATCACAATCTCGTAAAGAGGAAGAACACAAACTTAACAATAAAAGTACAATAGTCTTCAGTACAATAGTCTTCCCCTGCACTTGGGACCTAAAATACAGGAAATATTAACAAAATATAAATCATTGTTTAAAATACACTCAGAATACAAAGAGTATGAATATAACAGCATAACATAGAAATAAGGTCTAGTGGATCCATACAATCTACATGTCAAAAGATATACCAACCTACACACGGGGAGGGACACAAGCCACTCTATATACTAACCAGCACAACCAAGTCTAGCATGGCAATTTGAGAGCAGGAGAGAGAGAGAGAGAGAGAGAGAGAGAGAGAGAGTGGTGAGTAGCAGGTGTTACTCAGTGAGTAGTGACATCATAGACATAACAGAGTAATAAAGCTAATAAGTGTTTGAGTAGACATATTTCTTTATGTGCTTTACATGCATTAAGCATTATTTCTGTCATGGTTTATGTCTCATAAATTGTGTTTGGTGTTCTTTTGTGCAATTAAGTTGTGAAGAGCGTGAGAGAAGAACATGAAGCGAAGATAGGTTAGTTAGGCACCGTGTAGGAGTTTTTGTGCAACATAAAGATCAAGACATAAGAGGAGTTCATATACATAAGGGTGTGTGCCAACTTCCAAGAGAATTCAAACTAGACTTTGAGTTGGAAGGGCACAAAGGCAGAGGCAGTCACATTCCCATGTCCCTACTGTGTGAAGAATGCAAGAGCCTTCTTGATAAGTGCTCGTGTTATAGTAATACGAAGTGTTATTGTCTTACATTGAGCATTACTTTTCTTAGATTTTATCATTAATTGGTGTGCATTTGTGTTCTTTTGTGCATTGTAGGGTTGTGAAGCGAGTTTAGAGAAGAAAGAGCAAAGTTAGGTCATGTTCGCCGTTGTTGGGGAGTTCTCGGACCAAGCAAGGAACAAGGCACGAGTCTAGACTTGTGGGTGTGTGCCAACCTTCATTGTAGGGGCACAAGGGCAGTCATATTCACAAAAGTCTAACTCGTGTAGCATTGGAGAACTTTGCCAATGAAGAGAAATGAAGTAATCGACATGATCTACCGTTGATTGTGTGCCCAATTCAATGGCCTCGATGAAGAATAATGAAATTGGGAACATTTGATGCGTGAGTACTGTAGCAATTCACTTCAACAATTACTGTAGCGGTTACTGTTTACTGAGCGCCAGAAAACTGATTCTAGAAAATCCACACAGCCTTGTGGATGCCCAATTTCAGCCGATTTACAACCGCAACTCAGCACTATTAAAAGGACTTTTGGGGAGTTTTTTAGGGATCTTTTTGGCCTATCTTCTGGAGGGTCGTGGCTAGGGTTTGGAGAGGACTTTGTGGAGGATTAGAGCGAGTTCTCGGCATCGACATCGAAGCCCATTGGAAGATAGCTATTGGGGAAGCTTTCATCGGCACCGATCCGGCGAGGTGTGCCCTAGGCTTGATGAGGGTTCGGTGGAGAGGACGGAGAGACCTCACAAGTCCATCGCCACTTATCACAAGGGGGTTTTATCTATGTTTATCTTTCTTGTTTATTCATACATATTGATGGATTTGTATAGCTCCATGGAGAGGTAAACCCCTTGTGGGTATTCGGACTTGTAAACCCTAGGATGACATTGTTTTTATGACTTTTATTATGCTTTCTTAATTGATGCTTTTAATTGAGTTCCAATCTTGATTGCTTGTTGCATTGATTTTCTCTTAGCCGTGACACTAGGGTTGAGAATCATCTAGGTTGTCCTTTGGAGATGTGACAACTCCTATAGGATTAGACTATTCGAAATTGGAGAGGGTCGAGAGTGTGAGTCGTGAGATAGCGAAACGTCCCCTTTCCCCTCCGGTGTGATTTTCCCTATCTCCGTGTTCCAAGAGTTCTTAGCGGTCGAAGTAGAGCGAAGTGCTAGGAGATTAACTCCCCTGGGGCTTAGTTGCGCAAGCGACAGAGTGAAGGGTTGTAGTGAATCCTAGTGCTGGGGCTTAATTGAGACTAGGGTTCTTTCACCTGAACCAAAGGGTTAGGACTATACTTAGGAATAAGGTTTATCACTTGGAATCCCTAGAATGTAAAGCAATCCCACGTAGTATGAGGCTTAGGAAGATGGACTTCCCTAGGGCTTAGTTGACAGGTCAACAAGAGTTAACGGTCGTAGTGAAACCTAATGCCGGGGCATAATGTTGGGATTAGTCATGGTTGACCTTAGGTTTGGGACCGTGTGCTTTTGGATGTCCACGACTCATTAAACATCAATAGGAGGATATAATACATTGTCTTGCACTAGAACATTAGTCCTAGGGGGGCTTGTCCGAGTACCCTATTTTACACTTGATTATTTCTCTCTTTACTCTTTACTTGCACTCTCCTGTCTTCCATACTTCTCTTTCATTATTTCTTTTAATTACTATTGCACACACATATTGATTCTTCTCACCACCGTATTCTTGCACTAGCTAACTAGCAAATTCTCTTGTCTACAATCCCTACTCCCTGTAGATTCGACTACCCTCTCACCGGGGTACTTTATTATTGAGACAACCCGTATACTTTCGAGCCCCTGTCACTTCTCAATGATGATTTGACGATGAGAAGCCTCATAATCTACCACGTGGACATGTGCCTGACTATCTGGACTCAAGAGAAGGGTATGTGAGCCGCGTTTATAAAAAACACTATAGAAAAGTACTGTAGCAAATCACTACAGCAGCGCTGTATTAAAAACAATGTTTACGTGACCACGTGAAAATTTCACACTATCGTGTGGGCAGTTCTGCAGCCCACATGGGCGCGTGGAGGCTCACATGGTTGAGTGGCAAAAAATTTTGAAGCTTGACCTTTGAAATTTATAGTATTGTTAGATTGTATATTCTATTTTGTAATAGGTTCTGAGGCCTTGCATGTCAATTGTGTTAAGCACTATGGGTGTGCGTCCATTTGTTGAGGCACCGGGTTAGGTGAGCTGGATTCGAGGTGTGACATCACCTAACTGCTTGGGTAGAGACGTAGCTAGATGGGCATCAGAAGAAGTCTTGCAAGTGCAAGCAGCACCATTATCAGAAGATGCAGAGCAAGTTAGCAATGGTCGAGTAAGCATGAAGGATAAGCTCAATGCAGTGACAACTGATGAACATGTTAATTTAAATGTGTATGTGACACCAACCATTGAAATTGTTCTCATAAACAATATTAGCACAGGAGTTGAGCATGTAGTCAGCATCATCCCGTCATTAAGGGAGCGATAATGAAGAAAACACCATGACTGAAATGCACAGAATTTCTGAAAGTGTAACACTAATAACCTATAAATACTCTGACGGAATGATAGACCAGACTAGGTTGGACATTGCCAAAGACCAGTCGAGTATTGCAGATACCACTGCACCCATTGTGGATGCAAACACTATAACTGCCTACTACCAAGTCTTTGAAGGCATTCCCACGGTACTATTGCCAAACTCGACTAACCAATTAGAACCTACTGAGATGAGAACTTTCATGGGAAGAAAGATAAGTTCTTATAGACTTCTACAAAGATCGCGTAGGAGATATCTTATGGGCACACAAAGAAGTGCAATGTCGGTGGAAACATATCATTGACCTTATAATTGTTCAAATGGTAATGGATGATGTCATAGATATCCTCATCATCATGTTTCTCAAAGACAGATCCATATGCACTCATATGGATGGAGATGTTTATCAACTCAACCTAACCCTATTGGGGATCATGAAATCACTATTAGGTGATTTCAGGGCCCACGTCAACATCGTCTTGGTTCCCATTATGGTCATGACCATTGGTATCTCCTGGTGATGCACAAGAGGCAAAAAATATACATACACTCATATTTCTTTTCATGCTCATAATTGAAGCAATCATTGCAATCACCTAGTTATTTTCTGATGCACTCTCCGCAAGTGTACAGATTGCAATGATCAAACAAGAGTAACTAGGTGATTGCAATTTTTGGGACTGGATTTCTAATACTAATTTCTCCTCTAATGTGTAGTAGGTTAAAAATTAGTTGGTAGAAAGAATCACCAAACAACAGTAAAAAAATAAGAATAAAACTATCAGATAGACTAGGATCGAGATTTTAACAACAAGAGAGCACTGCCCGGGACAATCCCCATGTACTTTAGTGTACTAATTTGCTTCTAATGTATATCAGGTACATCCTAAGATCTTTGCAGGTGCTCTAAATCAATGTTGCATCTATGGCTATCAAATATACCAAGTTTTGCAAGTGTAACTACGGGTTTCATACACGCCAAATTTTGCAACTACATGAGGTAATCACAACCACGGTAATCCACGCACACAAAGTTTTACACAAACAACTACTCAAATCAAGCACGCCAAGTTATGCAAACACATGAATAAACACAAGAATGCATCAAAACTCTGTGGACATTAAAAAAAAATTAGTCAAAGTACGCTAAGCAACATAGTTCAGCATCCCGGGGCACCATGGAATGATTAGCCCCTCATCAATCCATACAACTGAGAAGATTGAATGAATGCATTAATGTGAGAAATCATGACTTCACCTTTTTACAAAATCTTTTTAGTTGAGCTTTAAAAGCTTCATGGATGAGCTAACTCCACTTCTCTTATGCCTCCAACTCAACTTTGATCCCCTTAGATGGTGTGGTGAAGCTTGATCATCGTCCTCATCAGTGCTCTCCAAGTAGAGAATAAAACCTTTGAATAAAAGATGAGATGAAACCCTAGATCTAGGTGTTAAAAAGGGATTTACGCGCTCAACACTGTCTAAGCACTGTCGTGCTTAGACTGTGCTCTTATTGGGGCTTCTGAGTGAATTGGCTAAGTGTCATCCAGAGAAAATCATGAGGAAAGAACGGTCATGCTCTACCCTTACTCAGCTTGAGTAGGCCCGTGCAAGAGGCATGGAAAGCTTGCTTCTCCTGGAACTCTATTTCAGTGATAATGAAAGGGAGGAAACACGACCATGCTCCCATTGGAAGCACCCCCATGCTTGGTCAGTTGCTCAGGCTTCTTCCAATAGTGATAATCATTGGGATAGAGCACGATCGTGCTCTGCCCATGCTTGGCTTGGACGCTTAGAAAATTCTACATTCTTTGGTTGTTTTGTTTCCAATTTCACTCCTAATTGCTTTGAATCCTAAATTTCTGTACCATGAACAAATATACCCAAAATAGCATTGTATATATCCAAAAAGTGCTAAAAGGCAAGCAAAAGCATGAATTGGGAGTAAGTAAAACATGATATGAATTGCACTCATCATTTTCCTACAATTATATTGGAAATGTAGTGGCATGACATTGATCGATATATAAATAAAGTTTTGATGCTTCACAACAATGAGACATAGCTATTTAAGTAGGTTAAAAATGATCCCAGTAACCACCAGGTTCAAATTTATGCACCATATATACCATGCATTTCATTGAGTAGCTCACAGTTGGACAACCTTTTATCCTTACAAGATCCAAAGTGAAGCATCATACAAAAGTATGAATGCCAAATACTCCTAGACACACGTAGCAGGGTGAAGAAAAAATGGTGACAAATATGAGGAAGTATGTATGGCAGTCTCTTTTTTGATCTACCGAAACAATCACCAAAACTGGTAGATCTATAACTAAGAAACACCCAAATCACAACCAGAACATTTAGATCTCAACAATCTTGAATAATTTTGAGAACTAAATCAACCGATTCATTTCTAATGCAGTGTTGAATTCATTCAAACAACCAAAGATTCATAGATCTCATTTGATCATCCATCACCACCATAGTCTAGCAAATATTAAGCATTCAAACATCCAGTGTTCATCCAAATGCAATTAAAGGTATCACAGATCAACAGATCTGCTAAAAAACTAATAAGAACAAGAAAAAAACCATAAACGAGCATCACTGCCCTCCTATCCAGCCACCGGCGGTACTCGTAAGAGCATAGCTTCTTCCCAAAACCATGCCACTCTCATTCTATACTCTGCTTTCTTTCCTCTACCTTCATTTCCCACTTTTATTATCTTTCCAGCTGGAGTAATAAAACCATCGTAATCCGTGCTCAAACCTTCCCTACTCTTGGCAACATCATCATTCATGAAAAACCCTGCCAGCTTGGCATTCAACCTTCATTCTCTCTTGCTTCTACGCCATGTCAGCTATCTATCTACCCAATCACCCGCAGCCACCTTATTTAAAGATTCTGCTAATTTGGTTGGCTTGCTCCCAAGCACTTGAGCTAGATTTGAAATTCTTTCATCACTTGTTCTCTCTGCTCTTCCCTCTAAGTTTGGCGCCCTTTCAAAATTTTTATTTATAACAGTCTCACATAACTGCTCAATGATTTTTTTTTCTTTTCTTATGTTTTTTCAATATACAATTTAGCAATCTTGACAATGAATTATTCAAAAGATGAGAGCTATCGAGAGACATGTTTCCGTTTCCCGAGCAACAATGCATTGTAATGCTAAATTGTGTAAATAATTTGCAAAAAACTATTGTTACATGGCACTGCCTTGTAGTTTAAATCTTTTGATTTTTATCATGAATTCATTATAATAACAATTAGATAATAAAATTAGACATGGTTAGAACTTGCAAATTAATTCCCACACATATCAAGACATAGTCACATTGAGAGTGTCATCTTTGCAAATACAATCATATAAACACAATCGCCTAACATTTACTCAATGACCAGGAGACCGGTGTGGTCAAACATGCAATACTAACTGGTTGTGACTGTGTTGCATGAGCATTTGTTGTGACATGCACTAGTACAGTGACTACAATGCAGTGCCTTCATGTCAAAACACTGCTACTCGATCCTTCTACATCATGGTCGGTCAGGCCAACTCTTCATCAAGGGGTGAATTCAAATTTTGTCTTCCCCGGTAGTTGGTTTATCAGTATCATGGTATTGAAGAAAGTTCTCATGTGGCGAACCTTTGAAGAAGGTGGCAAAGGTGTTGGTAAGGCCTTTCAATTTGTCAAACACGAAGGTGATGGTTTTTTCACACCTACCATCGGCTCCATTTAGGGCCACTTTCAACATCTCCATAAATCATGTAATTGTCTATCTCATTGTAGACTATTGGAAACACAACGTTTAGAAGATGACATTGTTCCCATCCTTCACAGTTGTGACTAGAAGTGTTTCCTCATACTTGCTAATCAAGTGTGTGCCATTAACAAACAAACATAGGATGGCAACCAAGAAGAGTGCTCTCTTACAATGGCCTTGTTTGCTCTCGACACATAGAATGATACCACTATTCTTGTGCAACACCTTCTCTATGTACCACAATAACAGGTTGTATGGCAATGCAACACAAGCATCTCAAAGAAAGTTTCTCTGCATGTCCACTACTATATACATAGGCCGATCTTTTAGCTTTTGTAGAACATGCTTGGTAACCCATTTGTTTTAGGCTTTCGAGTACAACAAGTGTACGATACCACCACCATAACTATATTGTGGCTTGATTAGCCTTACCTTGAACTAGTTGTAATGTCTGTCCCACTAGGCATGATGGGGCACTGGCATCCCTCCTCGACGCAATATACGATAACCTTGACTTGCTATTTTTTTATGTATGAGAGGACAAAATTGTATGATATGGAGAAATCATTGAGCTTCTACTTGAAATGCTTGGAATCTTGAAAAGATAAGCTAATGACAGGAACCATTGTAGAGAAATAGGTGGGAGGGTAGTGCATAGTGATCAGCTCCATCTTACATCATATATTGCTACTGTATTGACAGTTAGGTCACATAGTTTGATCTCCATTGGACCTACAAATGGTAGACATTAATTTAAACTCATCTAGGTAATAGACATGGTAGAACATACACAAGACACTCCGAATGGGATACATAAAATGTGAACTCTTATTAGGCCTAACACTTGGGGGACAGTAAAGCCATCTATATACCAATAATAACCTCTGTCACAAGCATTGTTGACCCCATATACCAAGTCAACAACGAGGACAAAATTCATGGGGGCGCCAATGTGTACCCACTAACTTGTTCAAAACTACTGCCCCAAGTGTTTGTTGATCTTGATCTCAGGAAGAGGAATGAAGAAGATGAACAGTGGTTAAAGAATTCTCAGGAACTTTCAAGAGAAATAGAACAACCTTGCACTTGCTAAATTCACACATACATTGTCTCCAGACACCTGATTATAAGAGCATTCAAATACATATATATATATATATACATACATATATATATATATATATATATATGACCACAACTAACACACTCAAAGATGATGTAATCTCAGCCACCCATTTGTAACTTTAAAACTCCCTCTAAATTATAACTATCTTAGCTAATCAAAGATTAAACAAACACTAACAGAATAACTTCAGCAGAACATCAAAGCATCTGCTCTTGAACATCAACAACATTTCCTGCTTCTGATCTTTAGCAAAACCTAAAACCCTAAACTCCAATACCTGATCTTCAAACATCTTCAACATCTTTCAAGCTTCAATCACTCCAACATATTCCCCCTTGATTAAAGACTACACACACCAAGTAAAGATTTGAATTTGTTATGCTTCATTGTATCCAAATAGTGTACTTCAGTGTTGCAATGTTCTAATTGAACAATTCCTTCATTCACCAAATCTCTGATGAAGTGGAATTTCACATCAATGTGTTCCTATTGTGAAGAACAGGATTTCTTGCAATAGCTAAGCAAGACTTGTTATCACATTGAATTGTAATTGGATCTTCAAGACGAATACCACAATCAGCTAAGATCCTCTTGATCCATATTCTCTGACAGTAGGCAGAGCTCAATGAGATATATTCTACTTCAGTTGATGAAAGAGCAAGTTTCTTTAACATCCATGAAACCACACCAGATCCAATATTGAAAACTATTCCAGTAGTGCTTTTTTTGTCAGTAATACTGCCTCCCCAACCACTATATGACCATCCCTGCATAATGCAGTTACTCTTCTTCCTATAAAAAATTCCAGAATCTTTAGATCCAGCTAAATACCTGAAGATGTGGTTGGCTGCTCCAAGATGTAGTTTTGTTGGCTTGTGCATGAATCTAGACAAGAAACTTACAAAAAAAAGCTATATCATGCCTTGAATGTGTGATGTAAATCAGTTTTCCAATTAGTTGTCAATATGTTGTTCCATCTATTTCTTTTTCATCATCATATACTTGCATTTTGAGCTTTGGACTTACTGGTGTGGATACAGCTTTACAATTGAACATGTGATAGCTCTTTAACAAGTTCTCCACATTTTTTTTTTTTTTTGAGATACATGAATGCCAAAAGCATCTTGTTTAATTTCCAAGCCTAAAAAATATGACATCACTCCCAAATCATTCATCTTAAATGCCTTTTTCATGTCTGATCTGGAAATTTCCACCAATGATGATGATGAGCCCATACATATTAAATCATCAACATATACACACACCAATAGAATTTCTCCTTGATCTCCAATTTTTGTATAAAGAGTATGCTCATTGGCACTTCTTTGAAATCCTTGCCTCTAAAGATATGCATCAAGTTTACTATACCAGGCTCTAGGAGCCTGTTTTAATCCATATAATGCCTTGTGCAATTTGTATACCATATCCTCCTTTCCTTTAACTTCAAAGCCTCTGGGCTGCTCAACATAAATTTCTTCATTAATCTCTCCATTCAAAAACGCTGATTTAACATCCAATTTATACACTAGCCAGTGTTTATGAGCTACCAAGGATAGAAGAATTCTAATGGTATCCATTCTTGCTACAGGAGAGAATATTTCTTCATAATCTACACCATATTCTCGAGTGTATCCTTTTACCACAAGTCTTGCTTTGTGCTTGTCAATTTTACCATTAGCTTTGTACTTTGTCTGGAAGATCCATTTCACTCCAATTGCTTTTTTTTTTATTGTAGAATGGTAAACTCCCAAGTATTGTTCTTCTCAATTGCAAATATTTCAGCTTGCATTGCATTCCTCCATTGAGGGATTTTTTGTGCTTCTTCAAAGCTCACTGGATCAGACATTGTTAAAGCAAATGAACAACTTTCGTAGATCTCTCTGAATGTTCTAACCCTTGCAGGAGTTGAATCTTTAGTTTGACTCATATCTTGTGAGTTTTGAATATCAGAATTGTTGTTATCTATGGAGCCAGTTTCCATTGAACTATCACCCGTTAGAGTATCACCATTGTTAGGAATTTTATCAATGGATAAAGTTCCCGGCAGAAATAATTTTTGCACTACTGAATTATTAGGCTTCCATTCCCAGCATTTATGTTCGTCAAAAAAGACATCCCTGCTGATAATAACTTTGCTAGTAAAAGGGTCAAACAGCCTATAGGCTTTAGATTCAAGGCAGTAGCTAATAAAGATATATTTATGAGCTCTAACATCTAATTTTTGTAGATTTTGTGCAAGAATTTTTGCATATGCAATACAACCAAAAATTTTTAAGTGAGACACTTTTGGTTTAGATTCAAACCATACTTCATATGGAGTTCTATCCACAATAGCTCTAGTTGGCGATAAATTTGACAAGTACACAGCAGTAGATACAGCTTCAACCCAAAAATTAAGTGGCAAATGTTTACTGTTACGCATGCTCCTAGCTTTTTCCACAAGTGTCCTATTTTTCCTCTCAGCAACACCATTTTGTTGAGGGGAATAAGGTGCAGCCAGCTCATGTTTAATTCCAAATTTCTCACAAAACCCTTGAAATTGATTAGATATGAATTCACCACTTCTATATGTTCTTAGTGTCTTCAATTTGCAATTAGATTATCTTTTAGCAAGAAACAGAAATTTTTTAAAGCAAGTGAACACTTCAAACTTGTTTTTAATAAAGTAAACCCAGCACATTCTACTGTAATCATCAATAAACGGTAAGAAATACCTATTTCCTCCAAGAGAATCAACTTGCATTGGTCCACATATATCTGAGTGGACCAACTGTAGTTTTTCTTTGGCTCTCCATGACTTCCCAGATGGAAATGATTGTCTAGACAACTTGCCATAGATGCAAGCTTCACAACTGTTGAACTGCTTCATTTTAGGTAGGCCAACCACCATTTGCTTTTGATTCAAAAATTAAAGTCCTTGAAAGTTGAGATGTCCATATCTATTGTGCCAAATTATTGAATCTTCACTTGATATCACTGCATTAGCTTGCTCAAATTGTGAAAATTCAACAAGAAATAAATTATTTCTGTTTTGCTTCACAACCATTAGTTGAGCTCCATTTTTGGCATCCATTATTCTGCAACTTCCAATCTCAAACACCAAATGATAAACATTGCCCACCAATTGACCCACACTTAGCAAGTTATGTGCTAAGTCGGGAACAAATTGCACATTGTGAATCAACTTTGTTTCACCTTCTTGAGTAGCTACTGCAACTATGCCATGTCCTGCAACCTTCATTTCTTTATTATCTCCCAATCTCACTACATGCTTATGAGACTCATCCAAATTGTAAAACAATTCTTTTCTTTCTATCATATGGCTTGAACAGCCACTATCCAAGAGCCAAATACTACATTCAGATGTCTCTTTTGTAGTGTGCACCATAAATAAACTACCTAGCTCATCTCCGGTGTTCTTGTCTGCAATGGAGCTGGAACCTTCCTCAATATTTCTATCTTTAAACCAACAATTAGATTGAACATGACCAAACTTCTTACAGTGATAGCATTGTACATTTCTCAAATTTCCTCTTATTGATCTCTGATCAGAGAATTGAGAGCCTTGATCTATTCCAAAGGCTTTGCCACTAACAAACCTACCTCTGCCTCTATTATTCTTCTCCCCCTTCCTCTCATAGGTCCTCCTCTACCTCTGCCATGTGATGCTTCCCACTCTTCAGTATCTCTTGAGTTTCCTTTAGGAAAAAGGGCTTTTTCTTCAGGCCTTTCATTATATCTCATTACTCTAGGCTCATATGCTTGCAAGGACCCACTCAATTCATCCAAAGTGAGTTTTGCAATGCCTCTTGCTTCCTCAATTACAATAACTACAAAATCATATTTTGGAGTTAAACTTCTCAAGTAGTTGACCCTCAGTTCCCTCAGTTATCACTCCTTCCTCAACTACTTTCCAAAGATTTAGAGATCTGAATAGGGTTTTCATGTTTACAGCCCATCTATCATAGTGCTCACCTTTGAACATGGGTAAAAAGGGAAGAGAAATATCTGAAATTGAGGTAGTTCCATGGAAACCACGGACACTTTTAAAGTAGTAGCTCTGATACCACCTGTTGATCTTGATCTCAAGAAGAGGAATGAAGAAGATGAACAATGGTTAAAGAATTCTCAGGAACTTTCAAGAGAAATAGAACAACCTTGTACTTGCTAAATTCACGCATACATTGTCTCCAGACACTTAATTACAAGAGCATTCAATATATATATATATATGATCACACCTAACACACTCAAAGTTAATACAAGCTGACTCAACACAACCAACTTAGACTGCCTAGAACTTAACTACAACCTAAGATGATGTAATCTCAGCCACCCATTTGTAACTTTAAAACTCCCTGTAAATTATAACTATCTTAACTAATCATGCATTAAACAAACACTAACAGAATAACTTCAGCAGAACATCAAAGTATCTGCTCTTGAACATCAGCAACATTTCCTGCTTCTGATCTTCAGCAAAACCTGAAACTCTGAACTCCAATACCTGATCTTCAAACATCTTCAACATCTTTCAGTCTTCAATCACTCCAACAGTGTTGACATCCTGTGTTGTCCTCACCAAACTCTTGGATGAAGACAACTACGATATTAAGATCAAGGGATCGGTAATGGTTGCCTAATGACTGTACAGACCAAATGCGCGGTCCTCACCACCGATGACTCATGCTTCATTATGGACAATCATTTTGGTTGACCATATATTGGTTGTGCTGACCTTCTACATATATGGTCAACCACTAACTAGTTCAAATAGGCACAATGTTGTTCGACTATACTTTAGCTTCAAAACGTTGTGACACAACAAGATATTTATCTCTCTAACATCACTAGAATGTTTACTCAAACAGGTTTCAAGTGACATATGGACCGGGATATAGCTAACAACACTAACAACCAAGAGCTTACACTTAGTGTATACAATCTCATTTACTTTTATAATTAGTGCGAGCACCACAAATAGTACACTATAATTTATTGGAGGATTACGGTGTGAATATTACTGAAGTAACTAATAACTATCTAAATACATCATATTTATATTATATATTTTATCTACTTTCATGTATTTTTTTTTTTCAAAACACTGATGCCTGTTTACGCTTTTTTACATCAATTTCATTTTAGGACATTGGAAGATCATTTAGAGCTTGGAGAAGTATTTTTGAAGTGTTTTGGAGGACAAATTATTCATATTTGAATCTCACACATTTCCCGAAAGCACTGGGCAAGAAGGAGGTGAAATTTAGAGATAAAGCACTGTAGCAGTGCTCCCGCACTCCCCCCCGGCACACCCGGTTCATAATTTTGAGCCACAATTCTAGTACTATGCGGGCTCCATGCTGCTACATGACTGCCCACACACCTAGGAAAGTATAAAAGACAAACTTAGGGTTTTTGGAAGAAAGCTTGGCCGGCACACATCTCCAAGTACTCCTAGGACACAATACCATTAGAGAAGGCCGATCCAATCCAGGGGAGAAGAAGGTGGAATAGTCACACTCCGAACCAAGCTCACCTTATCAAGTGCGCTAACAAATGGCCGCATACCCACCAGGGCAAGACCAAGTGGACACACAAGGCCTCAATATCTATCTCACAATCAGTAAAATATAACAAAGTACAAACCTCACAAAAGCACAATAATTCAAAGGATAAGATAACCAGGTTTACAACTATTACTCAGGGAAAAAAACAAGAGTCAATGTTTAAAAAATAAAAGCTCCAAGTTCACAAGGGGAAAAACTAATTACATGCTAACCAACTTGTGTTCACTCAACGATCACCAATAAGCTATCCACTACACATTTACTCCTGATATGAAAAAGATAAAACAACTATTTATGAGATTAACATCCCAGTAAGCACCAACTAAAAATATCGAGATCACATAAAATTTCAAAATCATACATAAGCATAACATTAAACAATAATTATCATAATATTTCAAACAAATATAATATATCAAATGAACCAGCAAATATGTCCCCCAAATAACCAATGCCAAAAACAAAATATCAGAATTCATATATTTAAACTTGGTGACTCGAGACCGATTTTTAGAGCTCATTTATTTACCCTCAATGACCCAAGCCAGATCATCAGAGGCTGTTATTCTCCACCAACGGAACGATGCTAGACTATAGTTTCTTATCAGAGTGAGAGGTTCATGTCGACATGGTCAATGTTTAACCCCCAATGATAGGGTTATTGCAAAGTTAATTGGGGGACTACATATTACTATATCAAAATATATCGGGTGCAAAATTATTGTCAACACAGAAATACTAAACTTCAGTGATCCCATTTTCTAATTAAAATAATTCCAATTATATCAAAATTTGTCAAATAAATACAAAAACAACAATTATGTAAAATGATTAGCTACATACTTGAATTATTTGGAAATAAAAGATCACATGATTTAACAACTAAGATGATGATGATGATGATGATATTATTAATAGTAATAATAGAGCCACAGGTAATTATAATCAGAATTCACAAATTGAGTAATAACTCAATTACTTAAGATAAGTTCATGGTAATTTAAAATAATATAACAAAATAATCATAACAAAGATTAGCTAATAAATATATAATCAATTAAAATATTAAATAAAAATCATTATTTTTCCCAAAATTTTTGGGAGTGTGGAAAACGAAAAGTTTGCATATATTATATACAGAATTTATATGTGGGCACTTACTTGTCTAATGCCCAAAAAAAAAACTCTAACTCACACCAATCAACTTCTCTCCGGAAATCCTATATTTGTGAAGAAACCCCATCATATTTACTGACAATTTAAAAAAAAAAAAAAAGCCCAAATACATGCAAGAACAATTTCATGACACCCATGAAGCTACAAAAGTCAAGTGGCTAAAAAAACAACTCCATCATGCCATTGATGATAGAAAATGGCACAACTTTATCAATTCTGATCCAAAATAGGAATTTCTATCTTCTAAGAAAAGTAGACATCTATGGTTATAACATATTCAAATTTCACAATGATTTGAGATCTACATAATTTAAACTATGAATTTGAGTAAACCTATTTCTACAAATTAGAAAAAATTCAGGCATACCTTTTCTAATAAGAATATCTCATAGCATAAACCTTCAAATGAAATCAAACTTTATGAGAAGAAAACTAACTCAAAATGAAACAACTTTCTATTTGAATATATGACCTTATTCCAAAACTAAGACAATGAAAATGCCTGACCAATCTTCAAGCTTTCTGTAGAAATGTCATTTGAGCATAAGTTTAGTAATATGGCTATAACTCAAACAATACAGAGGTATAAAATCAGAAATTCAGCAAATCCATAGATAAGGTCAACTTCTACAACTTTCCTATATAATTCTATATCTTATTCAAATTCTTAAGTCATGAAAAAAATCAATGACTCTTTAAGCTCTGCACATAAGTCTTATCCACGGCACCTAAATTTAAAGGCTGTAACTTACATCATACACATGGAAAAAATTTGTAGTAAGCTAAGTAAGAACAATATCTACAAATTCTCTATTTTTAACTTCTCCAAATTTGGTTTCTATGTCACCCAAATTAAAGAGGAATCTCTGGTATGCTAAAAGCAAATTTTTGAATCTTATCCTCAAATAAATCAAATCCTAACCCTAACTAGTATCACTTGACAAACAATCATAAGAAGGAGAAGAAAAAGAATAAATCATAACCTTACCTCAGCCACTCACAGTAAAGCACCCACGGAGGTAAGTTTCTCATCTTTGTCTTTGGAACCACATTGTAACAAAGGAGAGATGCTAGATCTCACTTTTTCTTAAATGATAATACTAACACATACGGAGGTGAAGAGCGAGAGATTGAGGAAGGAGACATGGCTAGGGTTTTGAATAAAAGGTAACTGAAAAGTTACAATAAATAAAAATAAATAAATATTTAAAAGTAAGCCTAACAACATTAAAATTTTAAAAACAATTGGTAGGCCCACAAATTCCTCCCTCCTTAAAAGAAGTTTAGTCCTCTAAACTCAAACTTGATCAGTCGAAGCAGGCTTTTAGCAAGATTCAGACCATATTATAGTTTGAGTATCATCAGACTAGCTGATAAGATTCGAAGACAAAGAGTTTCAAATAGAACTTGGCTGTGATAATGTTCTATGGATGGTGGTCAAAACAAACGGACAATAAACATAGCTTAGAATTCAATGCCCTTGGACATACTCTATCAATCATCAATATGAGCTTATATTATCATATTGTTGCTTGTCATCCAACCTTCAAATAAGATTTAAAATAGCGAACACATTACTACCATCTCAATACATCAATGCCTAACATGATCATCATAGATCTAATTTTACAACCATCAAGCACCTCTCAAAAATGAGGGAGAACATCAAATTCTACATATACTCGAGTCCAAAACAATATCAGAACACTCTCAATTTTCTTGTGATTAAAAAACTAAATGCAAAAAAATTAAGCAAACCCATCTTTCAAAACCCACACTAAGAAGGAAGTAAAAGACCATTTGTGTAATTTATACAAGTTTACATTAACTTCCTCAGAGCAGCATCAAAACCATAACATAAATAGTGATTCAGTAAATATCATTTGCCTTATCAACATCTACAATGCAATAAAATTATTATTACCTTAGCAATCACCAAGTATTCACAAACCTTAAATTGGCTTGATGTTTTCGTCAATCAAATATTTAGAATCTAATCATCAAAACTGAGTAAATCTTTTAAAACATTATGGTATGATCCTTTACAACTTTTTGCTGATAACATTACAACAATGGGGCTTTTTTTCACCTTCCAAGTACATAAATATTTTCTAGATTAACCATTAAATCACTAAAAGCAATACAACTAAATACCCTAAGAAATCATATAAATCAATCAGAACCTCTTCTTAGATCTAAGAAAGCCAAAAACAAAAAAGAATATCAAATTGTAAGAAATTTTGCTCCACAAAAATTTCAAAGTATTATTTTGCCACTCAAAGCATCAAATACTACCGAACAAACAAGTAAAGGCCAGGGACAAACACATATTAACCACTGGGAGCTTTTCCTATTATGGCAATACTTAAACTTGGCAAACCTCATGATTCCTATGTCAAATAAATTTATACTCAGCAAGATACAATATGACCAAGTTCCATAATGTTCTTAGCTTTCATAAATTATCACATCAATTTGAATCTCACACAATTTCTACACATTTATTTTCCAGGAAAGTCTTACAAAACCATAAATATCTCCCAAACTACACATCCAATTGTAAAAATATATTATAGACAAGTAGCTAAGGTCGTAATGAACATTCCATAAGTTTTACACTTTGGCCAAATTTTCCTCTTAAGTCATGAAAAGTACCATTTACTCTTCAAGTTTGCACAGCAGGATCGCCTTATTTAAAGCAGCATATGCCTTAAAATAAAAATCTAATAAATTTAAAATTTTGCAAGTGGGTAGATATTGATAAAATCCACAATTCTCTAATTTTAAACTTCTCCAAATTCTTTCTCTATATCCTCTAAATTTTGGGCAGAACATCTACCAACTTAAATCAAAATCTTGAAAGTCACAATTCCTATGCTTTTATATGTATTTAAACATGAGTTTAACTCTAATCTTTTTTTTCCCAAATCATCATATCTAAAAATTTATAAATCCTTTATTCTCTTCATATCAAATGGCCATGTCAAAGAAAGCAGATACAATTCAATCCTACAAGATCAAATCTCAAATTCCAACCAAAGCAAGAGCTTTCATTCCATTCAAAATATCAAAATAAAACACTGATATCCTGACATACAACTTCTGACAAGGAATTTGAAGAAAAAATGGCATCTAGAGGAACATAGTGACAACCATAACCCTTTCTAGCACCAAGAAGTCTAAGATTGTCAATCCATCAGATTCTCCTTGGCTTGAAAATCAAAGAGAGTTAATGCAGGAAAGTAACTAATGCTTATTCTAATTCATTTTTTAATTTTTTTGCAATTTTTTAAATACTTTCATTTAATCTTTTCCATTTCTTGGACCTTCCCTTTCCCCAAAGAAGGCTTTATATTATTGTCATTCAATTGTGAACTTCATCTGAAGAGAACTCATCGTGAAGATTTCATAAATGAGCATCCAACTATATGATATAAACATTACATGGATGGGTGAGGACTAAACCGGTGGTTTTTATTTATTTATTTATTTATTTATTGTGTTCATGTATTCTAGTGAAACCATATTCCCAAATATTTACTGTTCATTATTTTGTGATGGTTTTTTTTTTGTTAAAAATTAACCGGTGAATCAAAAGAAGATCTATGTTCTCGTTGGTTTTCTATTCATTTCTATGTTCATCTATTCATGTTTATATATATATTATGTTGTTGTTATTTAGAAGCAAAACCTAAAGAGCAAAAATTGTATGACTACACACACACACACACACACACACACATTATAAGACTACATAAATTATAAGAGTGCATGTATTATAATTTTTATATTTGTGTTTGTCTACCCCTATCCAATCCTTATTCTATTGGCAATGGAAACTCTTCGACAATTACCATCTAATCGAGCCTGGAGAAAGCAAGATAGAAGCATATCCTCAATCTTGTCATGTTTGTCAGGGTATAAGTAGGTTTCCAATTGACGAAAATATTCACGATAGTTATACAACATTTTAAGAAGCTTTAACTTATCATAAGCAGGAAAGATAGATACTAAGTGAGAACAACAAATATAAAAAAAATAATATATTAAGTGAAAACTACAATCAATCAGTAGAAAACCATTATATTAAAGGAAAATTTTGTATAATACATGAACAACTGTTAAATTAAGTGAATACCTAATATAATGTGTAGATAGGTAGTTTATTAAGTGAAAATGCTCTATAATATATAGATAGGTAGTTTATTATGTGTAGATAAATTTAAAATTGTGTTTACTAGAGAAATTGCATAATGTATCTTTGAAGTGTTTTATATCCAGAAACCATTATTTACTGTTTTTCATCGGCACACTTTTAGAATGCTCTGACAAAATATGGATGGCTATGACCTTAACAAATATTTATTGGGATGGAAATATGTCTCACTTTAAAGATATGCTCTCCAAAATTGAGCCCATGTTATTGTATGTATCAAATTGAGGGTGGAACATATGAAAACAAGTGGGAAAATGTGATGACATTTAGAAACTTTAAATTATAAGTAGAAACCAATAATGTTAAATGGAAACATTGTATACTAAGCGGAAACCTATAAGTTTAAATGCTATGAGTTAGTAGAGAAACCTAAACTGTTCAACGTCTAGAAACCATTGACCGACAATCATGACAAACTTTTAGAATGCCATGAGTTAGTAGAGAGACCTAAAACCTTGACAGATCCTTACTATGATGGGAAAAATATGCTCTCCAAAACTTAATCCCTGGTGGTGTATCCCAAATGAGGAAAAATAAATGGAACCAGGTAGAAAAAAAATGATGGTTTTCATAAATAATAAACAAAAATTAAATATCTATTAATTTAAGAGGAAAGTTCAATGATTAAACTTAAATTTGATATAATAAGCATAAATTTAAATGTTAAATAGGAACATCATATGTTAAGCATAAAGTCTAAAACTTAAACGTAGACCTCGAATAACATGGAGAAACATTTTACATTAAGCACAAACATCGTATATTAAGCAAAAACTTGGGAATACATTAAGTATCTCAAAAACATAGTTTACAAAGTATACGAATACAAAGAATTAATTGATATTTAGGATAGGAACAAAGAGTCCGAAGCAATGGCCAACGCCCTTTCATCTTTATCAATGATGATGTCAACGACAACACTATTGAACATGTAATATATGTGCCACATATACTAAAAATTAATCTCGGAATTAGTAGGAGAAATCATTCTTTGTGCATCTAGTGTGAAAAACCTCAACCGCACAATAAATGTCAAGGCCCCATCATTTACATATCTTGCCCAGTAATGACTCTCAAGAAGTTAACACTATAAACTACATGACTCATCCCTCTTACATCTAGTGACAACACAAAAAGGGCTCCATTGACAACCTTCAACTAGAGCATCTTGTAATGACACGTTAAAATTGCACAAGATATGAAAAACATAACCATGAAAAAAAAAACAAAAAAAAAGAACTCACCACAAAGGTAGATGTTTCTTCCAGCCTTTCTCTTGTGAACTTGGGCATCAACTCACTAAGCGAGAGATGGTTACCCACGGTAAACAAATTGATGGCACCAGAACAAAATCACAACAAATTGCTGGAAGAATAGACAAATTTATTTTAGCAAGATGGAAGCAAAATGGAACAAAAGGGGATTAAAGAAGAAGAAGGCTAACTTCTTCTTCCATAAAGTAAAAAGTATGCATAAAGGTACAAAAAAAAAACAAGTGAAATGATGGCATAAAGCTAGTGATGATGGCCATCATTGCAAAATTCAAAAATAAGATGTGATCAGGTGAGTTTTGCCCCACTAAATACAAGGCCATTATTGGAATTACAGAGAGAGATAACTGACAGTGTTAGGTCTAGGGACTAAAAAATAAATGAACTAGAAAAGGAGGGGTTGTCTGGGATATTCAAATGTCAAAAGGACTATTTTGAAAGTTTTGAAACTTATAGGGACCTATGAATAATTTTTCCTTTAAATAATGATGTTCCAATTTTTTTTTTTATTACAAATTGTCAAGTGCATTGGAGAACCCTACACTTCCAGTGCACAAAAGACCATATTCATCATGTGTTAGATGAAAGTTGAGCATTCAATCCCTCACATAGTAACGAATGTCTTAACTATTGGGTTAACCCAATGTTGGTATGTTCCGATTTTTTATCCCAACTGTTATACCCTAATTAATGATAGGATTATTTTTATTTTTTACTTTTATTTAGTGCTAATCTCCCTATTGCCTATTGTTGCTACCATTTAGCTAGTCTTTATCTTTAACCCTTACGTGGAGTTAAAGATTTTTTGGAAATTCCTCACTTTATATTAATAAATGTTTGCTACTTGCTTCCAATAAGAGTGAAGATTTGAAGAGAGTGGGAAGGAGGTTGATGATGATTGTAATTACAAAAAAATAACAAAAAGTAATTTAGCCAAGTGAAAGCCTTTATATAGTGTTTGGATCCAAAAGTAGAAAGGAAAGTAAAAGAAGGGAAGGGGAGGGAAAATAGATAAAGTAAGTGCCATGCCTCTGACCCGGCGGGCTAGCAAACCGGTGCAAAGCCACACGGCCTGAACCCCATAGACTTGCAAGGCCTTAGAACTTGATTCAGAGCAAAAAAATTATGACAAACGAATCGAGTTACAAAATTATAGACTCTACAGAGTATACAATCAAGGGATACAAGAAGTCCAAAATACAAAATATAGGAACCATAATAGATAAATACAATGACTTAAATTCTATAATAATGAAGAACATCATCTATTGACAGCCTTTCAAATGCACACCTATATACTACTCTTGATCTTAAAAATATTTGAAATAACTTATGATCTTATTAGCCCATTAAGTTATCCACTATAAAAATTTAAGATCAACAGGATTTATAAATCTCAATTTTTAAATATCAAGAATAATCAGGGTTCAAACTTAAATTAAACAAAGTTTAATCAGATACAAAGTGAATAACCCATTATAGGTATAGTCCAAAATTAATACCGTCATCCAAAAATATTGTAAACAAAGGAATACCATATTTTAAAATTTTTAAATCAGAAATATAATAAATAGCCAATTAAGAGCATAAGTCTACAAGCATAATCATTTTCCAATTAGACTAAACCAGAAATTCAAAAGTGTAATTCATAAATATACCAAATTTCCAAAATAATATAAGCCTCTAAATTTACTGTAGATATCAGAAGTCATTTATTTACCCATGGTGACCAAATCAGAAGATCGTTTTGTTTACCCTTGGTGACCAGAAACTGAATAACAAAAGTCATTTTATTTACCCTCGGTGATATGAGATTAAGTATCAAAGGTTGTTATTATTTCAATTACGGACCGGAGTGAAATTGTAGTCTCATTTTTCATAAATTCTTGTCGACAAAGTTAGTGTTTAACCCTTACTGATAGGGTTGAGGATAGTTCATTTTGAGACAAAAACGTTTAAATAAATCTCAGTGTAAAAGTACAAAAATATTGACAAGTGTTTCCCAAATTTCCATAAAAAGAGGCATACATAATTTCATGGTCCTACTTTAGAAAAAAAAAAAAAGCCAATGGTTTAAAAAAAAAACTAATAAGCAATAATAAACAATAATCCAAGTAAAATAAAATAATGAATTTATTATCAATGGTAATAACAAATTAATAATTAAACAAGTAAATAAGAAAATACTTATTTTTGTCAAATTTTTGTCAAATAAGTGAGCATGGTTAGGAAATAATTAAAATAACTAAATAAGCCATACATAAAATTTCAAGAATTTTTATAATGTCAAAAGGCATAAATTTATAGGTGGATTACTTTCAGTATTCATAACAAAATAGTTTTACAGACTAAGATTGGTAATATCAACATAACCAAAATTTACATACCAAGAGTACCTTAAATAATAATGAAAAATTCCCATAACATACCAAAATTTCATTTAAATAGAAATATTTACATGATCCCACTCTTAGGAGATTTTATATTTGTTATTTCCAAATTGAATAAATAAACCTGCAACCCAATGAATATGTGAAAATAAATAATAAATGACAAATAAACTGATAAACCGAATAAATAGATAAAAATATTTAATTAATAATAAATAAATAATGATAGCTGAATTTTTTAAATTTATATTCGTTAAAATAACAGGTGTGGATTACTTAGTTACTACTAGTCAAAACTCCGAATCTCATCTGAACACCAATTTCAACCCTCAGCAAAAAGTCTTATAGACAGCACCAAGCCAACAAAAATTAATCTGAGCTTCAGAGGATGTCATCAAGAAAGGGGATGGTAGGGCCGGCCATACAGTGGTCATTCTCACGAAGGATAAAGCAACATTACTTACAATGATAATGATTACCGAAAGAAGAAGAGATAAAGAGGAGTAAGAACAAGAACAAGAGTTAAGAGAAATTAAGATCAAATCAAAGATCTTAGCAACAAGTTGTTGTTGGCCAAAGTATATGTAAGCATGTATATATATATATATATATATATATATATAACTATGTTCATCTATCTGTGGAATCAACATGCAAATATATGTGAGTCCCACCCTGTTTAATCCTAGATGTTGATATTATATTTAATCCTAGGCATTGATTTTATGTTTTCAGTTTTTTCGAAACCATAGGCACATCTCATCCCTCGATCTCACGCTCTTCACTACCTCGCTAACTGAGTATCGCCATTTAAGAAAAGTAAGATCTAGAACATCTCTCCCTCGTCATAACTTGGTTTTGGTGGTGAAGATGAGGAACTCCTCTCCGTGGCTGCTCGATTGCGAGTGCTTGATGTAAGGTTCTAATTTCTGTTGTTTTTCCTCTTTCTTGATTGTTTGTGAAGTGATACTAGTTGGGGTTAGGGTTTGGTGAGAACCTTGTTTTGACTCTCTTGCTCTCATAGTTAGGTTAATCTTATAGAAATTTATTGGTCTATGCTTTTGTTCTGATCATATAATTGATATGAACCTGGTGAACCATCCATGTTTCTTATGTTAAGAATTGGATTGATTTGAGGATAAGATTAAAAAATTTGCTCTTAGCATAATAGAGATACCTATTTAATTTTGGGAGATTTAGAGACCGAATTTGGAGTAGATAAAAATACAGAATTTGTAGATCATAATCTTGACTAGCTTACTACTAAATTTCAGATTTTCTTCATGTGTATTCTGTATGTTATAGCCTTTAAATTCAGGAGTCTCTGATAAGACTTCTTTTCAAACCTTGAAGTGTTATTGACTTTTTTTCATGAATTTATATTTTGAATTAGATATAGAATTATGTATGAAATTTTAGATTTTTATGTTACATAAATACGTGCAAAATTTTAGATTTTATACATGTGTCGTTTGTGAGATATAACCTATTAGTATAATTGTCTCGGAAGGAATTTTTGTGTAGAACATGAAGATTGAAGGGTCTTTTGATGGTCATGGAGATTGAATTGCTAAGGTAAAAAATAGGAAACTTGTTCCTTATTAGGTTGTATAATTGTCAGTAAAATATTACTGATTTTAGAATTGTAGGTTGAGAGATATGCATGTTTGAAAGGGTATTTCAGAATTATAAGTATGAAAAAATAGCTGGAGATTAAATTGAATGCTATAATTTGAGTAGTACTCTAAATTATGTAAATTTTAGATATGTCATAGTCTTAGATGTTTACGTTTCTTAGATTCTTAAAATTTGTAATTTGGAAAAGTATATGTGAAGTTATGAGGGATTTAGTACTCAATGGCCATGATGGAATTGCTCATATGCCTTTAGAGTGGGTAATTGCTATTGTACCCTTGCAATAATCAATATTTGGGAGTGTAGATTAATAGCTTGAACTTTTTTGCATATGTACCCTTCTAAAAATCTCATTTTGTAGTACTATTGCGTATTATCCTCTTAAGCTTTGTAGCATCATCAGATATTGTTACTGAAACTAATAGAAGCTCTTCCCAAATATAAGACATGCCAAAACCTTGATTTGGTGTAAGATTTGGGAGTATTTTTGGGTGTTAATTAGGTAAGTAACATGATTAGTGCATTCCATATAAATATTTTTATACCCTTTTCATGCATTTATCTTGTCTTTAAGGTTTGATTTATTGTGATTCAATGCTACTGTGGGTATTATTATTTAAATGTGCAGGGAAATAGGTTCTTATACAAAAAAAAAAAAAAAAAAAAAAAAAAAAACAAGATTCGGCACAATTACAGTGTGAAAAGAAATCAAAATACAGTGTTACAAGAGAAGCACGAGACAAGTATTGCCCTGTTCACCCCGTGATTATTTTTGGAATTCTGCATCAGGTGAAGTAGCATCACTGTAGAACAATAATGTAGATAAGGTATTGTAGCACAAATTAGTGAAAAGCATGATTTCAGTGCCCAGATCAAGGGCATACTTGAGGGAAGCACGAGTCAAGCACGCCTATTCTTACCCCTGTGAAAATTTCTGATTTGAAAAAATTGATGAGCACGGTCTTGTTTTAGAAAGCACGCCCCTGCTTAAGCCTTGTTGAGCTCAAAAATCCCTTTCTAAGCCAGATCTAGGTCATTTTTAAGGGGATCTTTTCTTCTTCCTCTTAGGGGGTGGCTGCCAAGGTCTTCCCTACACATTTTGGGGCTGGAATGAAGCTATGGTGCAAGAGCATGAGTGGAGCGGAGCTTAGCCGGCAAGGCTTCATCGAAGCACCATCAGAGTGGTTTGCGAGGCAAAGAGGGGAGTCTTTCATAGCTTCCTTGTCTTTTGTTTACCTTTGTCTTGTATTGATTTGTAAAACCATCAGGGCTAACCATTCTCCAGTGCCCTAGATCTATGAACTTGGATGTTTATGTGTTATGTAACTTATGTTGACTTACTCTTATGCTTTGTCTATGGAGTTTTATTATCTTCTTGTGTTAATTCATGTGTTGCATAACTTGGCATGCTTAATTTGCGTAGTTGTTTGTGTAAAACTTGAAGTGTGTAGATTACCGTAGTTGTGATTGCCTTGTGTAGTTGCAAAACTTTGCATGTATGAAGCTCGTAATTGCACTTGCAAAACTTGGCGTATTTGAGAGCTGTAGATGCAACATTGTTATTAAGCACTAGCAAGAAACTTAGAATGTACCCGATAGATATTAGTAAAAGAGTCCATACACATCTCTCTAGGGGATTAATCTGGGGTATTGCTCTATCTCTGTGTTTCTCACCTAGTTCATTTCCAATCCTTATCTGTCATCCTTCCCCTTTTTAGATTATCTAGCTATCATATTTACCCTAAACTAGTGATCGGGGTAGAAATTAGAAGTTTGATTAGTACTAGAAGTCCAGTCCCTGTGGTTTGACAACTCTACCCTTTATGGGGTACCACTTTATTACTTGTTACGATATGTACACTTGTGGAGAGTGCATTAAAACACCACATATAAATTTGTATATATTTTTATGCAAAATTTTGGGTTATCAACAATTATTTAACTATTTTGGTTTTGTTTTAAAACTATTCATATACTATTTAAATGTTTGGTGTTTTGGATTCAATGCCAATTTCTATTCATTATACTAAAAAATTATAAATTTATATTTATGTATTTATTTACTTATTCAGTTATCTAATTAATTAAATTCAAAATTATTGATTTGATTAATTATTAGCCTATTAGCTACGCTAATTTATTTATTTATTCATTTATTTTGTTTTACTAATTAAATTATAGAAATATTTGTTAATTAATTATTAATTTAACAAGTGTATTATTTTTCGAATAGCTAGATTATTTCACTATAAAAAAATGGTATCATGCGTACGTTTGTTTGTTTGCACGACAAATTATCTTGCAAATCTTGACATGTCTAAAATTCTATCTGAAATTCTGAAATTATGTTTTTTTTTTATAACAAAGTTATTTTGATATAAATACATTTAGTCTCCATTTAACTAGGCGCTAACCCTGTCACTGGGGGTTAAATACTGACCATGTCGACATGAAACTTTGACTATGTTAAGAAACTATAGTTTCACCCCCTTCTGGTAGGTAAAGAATAATAGCCTTTGATATTTTGGCTCTGGTCACCGAGAGTAAACAAAAGATCTCTGATATTTTGTTTTGGCGATAGTGATTTGGTGACATATATTTTTGTCTGTTATTAAATTGTATTTTGTTAAACCACTTTAGTTTTATGAACTATATTTTGGATAAATATTTGTGCTATCTGATATGATATGTTTCTATTTTTTGAATTCTTGAAATTGCATATGATCCCAATATTTTTAGTGGGTTACTTACTGGGTTGTAAGCTCATAATTTGGTTGTTAAGTTTTTTAGATGAGGAGTGAATAGTTTGGCTGGCAATTAGAGCTTGTGATCCATTTTAAATAGGTTGTCGTTATGTCTATATTAGTATGTGAACTTTGTTTTAGAAAACCTCTTTGTATTTATATATCTTATATTGAGTTTATATTTAAAAATTATAATTTTGAGGTTATATTTCTACTTTGAGAATAGTTCTGAGGCCTTGCATGCTTATTGGGTTTCATCCTGTAGGTATGCGGTCGCTTGTCGGCCTACTGGGTCTAGCGAGTTGAGTTCGGTGCATGACAATATATATTTAACTATATTAAAGAGGTTGAAGCTTAACATATACACATGCATATTGACAGGAAGCCCGAAAGTGCACGGGTTTGTCGAAGTAATAAAAGTTACCCCGGTGAGAGGGTAGTCGAATCCACAGAGAATAGGGAGTTAGAATACGAGATTTCACTATTAAAACTATGCGAAGTACGGAAAAAGTGATCAATTGATTCGATGAGTGAATTATGAAAACAATTATACTAAAAGACGAGAAATTAAATAGAAAGATGGAAGATGAGAGAGTGCAAGTAAAAGAGAATAGAAAGGACTAGTAATGAATGAAATAGGGCATCCGGACAAGCTACCTCTAGGGTCTATGCTTCTAGTGCAGGACTATGCTATTATACTTTCCTATTGATGTTTAATAGAGTCGAGGATATCCTAAGACTCATGGTCCCAATCCTAAGGACAACCGTGACTAACCCCAACACTATGCCCCGGTATTAGGATTCACGTCACCCTTCACTCTATCGCTCGCACGACTAAGCCCCAGGGGAGTATATCTACCTAAACCTCATACTACGTGGGATTGCTTTAAGCTCTAGGGATTCCTAATGGTAAAACCTGTTCCTATGTGTAGTTCTAACCCTTTGGTCCAAGTGGAAAGAACCCTAGTCTAGATTAAGCCCCAATGCATAGGATTCACTTCAACCCTTCACTCTGTTACTTGCGTAACTAAGACCCAGGGGAGTTTATCTGCCTAGCACTTCACTCTATTTCGACCGCTATGAAATCAAGGAAACGGAGGTAGGGAGAAACTACGTCGGAGGGGAAAGGGGTACATCGCTACTTCACAACTCTCCCTCTCAACCCTCTTCAATCTTAAGTAGTCTAACCCTAAGGAGTTGTCACACCTCCAAAAGGCAACCTAAATTGTTCTCAATCCTAGTGTCACATCTAAGAGAAAACATTAACAAGATGAAATTAAGATTGAAACTCAATTTTATTCATCAATAATGGAAAAGCATAATAACAATGTCAAAGAAACATAATAACCCTAGAGTTTACAAGTCCGAATACCCTTAAGGGGTTTAGCTCCTCATGGAGCTATACATGTTCATCAATGTATGAAAGAAAGCACAAAATAAGGACATCAATGAAAACCCCCTTGCGTATGGTGTGGCCGTGGTTTTGTGCGGCCGTCGAACATCGGTGACGATGCCGATAACGTGCGCTAAACCTCCACGAAATCCTCTCCGAAACCCTAGCCGCACTCTCCAAGTTGAAGAGAAAGATAGGTCAAAAGATATCCCAAAAGGTCTCCAAAATCGCCTTTTATAATGTTGAATCGCGGCTTTAAAATTTGACTTATCGGGGGCTTCACACGGCCGTGTAGAATTAACACACAGGCGTGTGAAGTTTCTGTCTGCTGAAAAATTAATTCACACGGTGTGAATTCTCTGGATTCTGAATTTTGGCCGAAAGTGAACAGTAGCTTGCTACAGTGTTTAGTTACAGTAACAAGCTACAGTACTCGCCCGAAACGCTCCCGAATCCGTCGTTCTTCATCGAGGCCATTGAATTGGGCACACAATCAATGATAGATTGTGCCGATTGCTTCAAGTCTCCTTCTTGGTGAAGTTCTCCTAAGCCACACGAGTTAGACTTGTTGTGAATGTGACTACCTTTGTGCCCCTCCAAAGGAGGTTGGCACACACTCACAAGTCCAAGCTCGTGCCTTGTTTCGTGTTTGGTTCGAAAACTTCCCAACATCGGTGAACACGACCTAATTTTCGTTCTTCTTCTCCAATTTAGCTCCGCAAACCTTCAATGCACAAGAATACACAAATGCACGCCATTTAGTGATAAAAACTGATAAAAGATATGCTCAATATAAGATAATAACTCTTCGCGGTACTATAACACAAGCACTTATCACATATACAACAATATTCCAAGGGATGCAAAATCAACAATATGTAAGCATGTGTGTGTGTATATATATAACTTTGTTCAAAAGCTAAGCTACAGATCAATCATATAAATACATATATATGGCTATATACACTGGATGCATCAAGTTCAAAGGAAGGGAAAAGAAAAGATAGAGGATATAGCTTAGATCATCTCCAAGAAATACATGCGCTAGGTCTTAGCATGCACATCATGCACCAAACCTTAGCACATAGCAAGGCAGTCAAGTAAACTTCAAATAAAACTACTACTAGCTAAGGCATTTAAGGACAACCTTCCTCCAAGTATTTACAATGACCACAACATCTAGTATTCAGATAAAAAAGGCTATAAGATTACTTGGAAAGCGACAAGATGAGGTTAAGAAATCTTTGTAGCTGCAACTACAAAGTTCATCGCCGGAGGTTTGGTAGTTTTTGGGTCTAGGAATCACAACTCTGTCTCTATCTCTCTCTAAGAATATGGGTAGAAGAAGGGGTTGCTATTAGCTTAGGCTCAACAACAAAATGGCAACAGAACAATGAAAACAAGGCTTCTTCACGGATTCATGGGTTTTCATGGAATTGAGAAACTTAACAAATTGCATGCCATCCAGGCTTTGAAGCCTTTTTACAAACAAACGGAGACAAAAATGCTGGGGCCCACAACAAGGGAAAGTGAAGAAAGGGTTGAACCCTTCTTTGAATAGTCAAATTTTATAGAGGGAAAGGAAAAGAGGGTTATTTGTTAAACCTTGTTTGGTTAAGGAGAGGAAAGAAAAAGAAAGAATAGATAATAATATAATTTACAAATTGTACCTTTATTATTAAATAAAAAATTAATTATTTCTATTTAACATATGCATTATCAATATCTCAAACAAATTCACACTTTAAACAGGTTTTTTATATAAATATTGAAATTATTACTCTAGAATTGGGGTTATTGTAAATACCTTTCTGTATTAATTGTCATCATTGAGATTCATAAATAAGTCAGATTAATTTTTAAAGATAGATCTTGCTTTTATTTTTACCAATCCAAAACAAAAAAAATCGAAATTATTGAAGTTTATCTTATTATTTTGGCAAGATTATTTGTGACTGCATATTTAATATAGATGTGGCTATCAATTGGATATTTAATTGAGTAATATTTCTTTTTTGATTGACTTGAAAAAAATAAACATGCAAAAATGAAATACTTACTAAAGAGGATTTGCAATGGGTGTAGCGTAAACTCATTACATTTATAATTTTCTATATTTTCTATAAGAAATTTTGCACATTGACAAACAAACAAAAACCCTAATATATGAGAATGAAAGGATGCTGACCATAAACAATTAAACAACACATAATAACAAATCAATATAATAATAAAAGTATAAAAAAGAGAAATCTAGTGATATAACAATGTTCAAGGCAATATAGATGTGTGATCTACATCTATAAGTAGTGAGAAAAATTAAAACATAAGATCAAATCGATACAAGATATGTGAAATTAATCACAAGAATTGAATCAATTTTATAATTTGATGTTATGTATTAAGGTCTTTTAAAATATTATAAAATTTTTAGGAGGTTCTCTCGCCACTGGCCCCTCAATCAGAGGTAAGAAAAATTGAGGTTTCCGAGGGTTTTGGAGAGTCGGAGGTAACTACTTATTTTAGTAATTTCTCATAAAAAAAAAACACTTCCTCAATCAAAATTCAACCTACTCAACTATAAAATTATTTCTGAACAAAGAGATCTAAACAAAGCCCACTTAATATATTTATAAAAATACTTATGAGCAAAGTCTTCTTCAACGGAAAAAAAAAAAATACTTGCCAGGCAAAAACAAAATGACTTTTTGTTCAGTTTATAAGTCGTTCAACTTTTATGTAATTTTTCCTAAAATTGGAACAAAAATCATGAAAAAGGAATAATAACCGTTAATTTAACCATAAATTTAATAAAAAATTTTTTTTGACGTTTTTACCTTCTTGATGCCCTTTCTCAATTGTCTTTTTTTTTTTTTAAAATAACATTAGAGGGAATTTACATATTTACATTTATAAAGCTCATAACATACATATGCTCCTTATAAAAATCTTATTCGAATCTATCCTAACAAATTAATATTTGTGAATCAACATATGTGGTAAAACTCAATTGAATTTTTTTAAATACTCTCTGTTCTATTAATTTTCACTTTTAAAAGCTTTTTAGGTTCTCAATTATCTATCCACATATCTAATTTAAAATATAATTTTTAAATTTAACCTTATCAACATATTTAAATGCATTAGTCTCCATCATTCTACTTGAAATGCATAACTTTTTACTGGGTGCAAAAGAGAAATTGGTAAAATGAGAAAGATAAATGAAATGTTTATAAATATTTTAATTTTAACTACGTTTTTTAATACTTATTATAAAACAAGGGAGTAATTTTTTTACAATATTTTTTTCCGCTCATTTTGGTGTTAAAGACAATAAACTATTAAAAAATGAGGGCAAAAGACTCTTTAAAAAAATTGACTTTTCACCGGATCTATAAAACCGTTGTGGCAAAGGTATTAATGAAAATATGAACTTGGCAAGGTTGTGCATCCAAATATGCACTTCCGAGGGACATATATGCAAATTTCCATAATATTCTGGTCCCTAGTTTTACAGCACAAACCCTTCCACGTAAATAAACCAATCACAACATGCCAAATCAGCCAGCGCCCCTCAAAGATCCCATCCGAAGTGAACACCTAACTCCATCTATCATCATTGGCCACGTTAGACAAAGCTCCCAACCACGGCCCTGAGAACTTTTATTTTACATATATACCCTTGTACGAATCTAAAATTACACATAGTACGTGAAGTTTCTCTCCCTCTATATATTATAAACCATGAAGTTACTAATTATGTATATTTGAGTCATATGATTAATATTACTGTAAACAGCATTGTTCATGCACCGTTTTGTTTCTAGATATTATTTATAATACTGTTTAAATGAGTTATGAATCTCATACTAGAGGAGTTGTATTTTTTTTTCTATGATTACATAACAGAGAAAAATTATTAGCTCATTATAATTTTTATAAATTTGTTTTAGCATATACATTGCTTCACATAGTGACTACCAGAGTTAATAAGTTTCTAATGATCTATAAGCTATTGTAATTGATATGTCTTTGTACTTATTTGTCTCTTGAAAAGCTCTCAAATCTCATATATTGTCATAAATAAATTTTTTTTTATATATGTAGCATGAACATAAAAATACATACTTTCAACCTATGCTTTGGGGGTAGAGAAATACTATATTATTCGTGCATAGTAGTTTTACATTGTAGCACTTTATTAAATTAATTTAATTTAGAAATATATACTTATATCTATTATTATATTTATACATCAATTAAAAATATAAAGAATAAAAAAATCAAGGTTATTACCTTGTCCCGGGGGGAGTAAGGTTTTTATAAATTAATTTTTTGATTTCAGGTCTATATATATATGAACCAATTAAGAATAGCTGAGGGTACATGTGTAATTTCGATTAACTCATACACATATGCACAAAAGCCCTAGAAAAATTTTTATTTTAAAAAAGTACAAATAAAAAAAATGGAAAAGTTAAACGAGAAGCTATTAAAGGAGCTTCGGAAGGGCGAGGTCACAGAGAGGATCGAAGCTCATCAATGGCGGCCCGAAGGAAGTCCTCCTCGATCCCTGCGAAGCCACCTCAAATCTCGGAACCGAATGAAGCCCCGAAACCGAAAGCTTCCAGCGCCGATGATCCCCCGCTGCGGCCGCCGAAGCTAGGGTTGATCGTGCCCGCATCTGCCCTCTTTTTCATCCCCTACTTTGGCTTCCTCTACTTCTACTATGATATCGAGCCCTCACTTCGGCGCTCCATCGCCATTAATGCTGCAATGAGTCTCGCGGGTTTTGTAGTTGTTGTTCGGATGATCCCCGTGGCTGCCAAATATGTGTCCAGGAGGAGCTTGTTTGGGTACGATATCAACAAGAAGGGCACTCCCCAGGGTTCGATCAAAGTGTAAGTTTGTTTTGGTTTGATCCCAATCTGTTCGAAATGTTTAATAATTTTTACTTGTTTTAGTGTCTTCTGATTCTGTTGTGAATTTCTTGAATATTTGATATTAGAACATGAGGAATCATATCTAAATGGAGTTAGGGTAGTGCTTGTGAGAAATCAATATGGTTTAGAAGTGATTGATTGAACAATATTAGGGTTTCCATGAGTTGGGGAGAATGATCAGGGAGGTATGGGCAAGGGCTGTGAGATTCGAAGTAACTCGTACTGAAAACCTTTTATTTACAACGTTTTTAATGTTATTTGTTTCACTTTTATAATTTCTGGATTGCTGTGTTTCCTTCTCTTGAAGAGCTACGGTAGTATCAGAAGCTTTTGAAGTTTGTTATAAAAGATTTTAGAAAAGGAAAAGCTAAACACATACTTCATGTCAAATGCCTTTTCTTGGAACTCAAATATCAAAGGTGTTTGGAAGGAATCACCAATCAACAAAGATCTATTTTGCATGATTTGTAATGCTGTAGCAAGAGAATTGAAAATAATGTTATGTCTATATTATTGGTATATACCTCGCACTACGGTCTGACTCTGAAGTATATTTTAAAATATTGCACAAGCAAAAGAGGAAATGAAAAACAATGGCGTCTACTTTGGCTTGTAACAATAATTTGTAAACAGTGTAAAATCTGAATGTATCCAATATGGATGGCTATATATTCTTTCTGTGCGCTCCTTTTATGGTAGCTATTTTGTGGAAATATCATCCCCTTTTTATAACTTATGGTAAACACAAGTTCAATATGATGAACAAAGATGTCAATTAGAGTTTCATGCTATCTTAAAGTGATTTGAGTGCTTGGAAATCTTTGCATTTAGGGGGCTGGGGGGCCAATTAATACAATTTGATCAGTTGGAGCTTTTAGACGTTGATCTCACATGTTGGATGAAACATAAAGTCTGCCAATCAGGACTCATATTTTCCTCATCATTACCATTTTCTAAGATGATTGCATTTCTAAACCAAGGTTGAAGAGCTTTAGGAAGGGCGTCATAAATTTTCAATTTTCTCAAGGAATCCTTTTCTTACTCATCTGATTTTAGGTCTTAGCTCTATTGACTTCATGGGACAACTACAGGCTGCTGTTAAACAAGCTGAATTACTACTATTCTGCAGTTCATTATGGTAGTTTGCTGATATCTTCATAAACATAGATATTTCTGGAGATCATTATGATAATCATATATTTTCTATTTTTCTTAATATTCCTCCACTATTTGTGTAGTTTTTGTGATGAACATCAAGTCATTACTCTGTTCTCATATGTGTCTTTTCAGGCCTGAATCATTGGGTATTGTAATTGGGATTGTCTACTTGGTCATTGCTATTGTATTCCAGCATTTCAACTTCACATCAGACTCAAATGTATGTTTCTATTCGCTCTTAAAGTTTGAGACAGGTGGTGAATGAATATGTTTCATTGTGGATGTGGTAACACCAATTCAGGCTTTACTAATGAAACCACATAAGATACCTCATTTCTTTTACATGTGATGGTGCGTAGGTCTTTAAACTTGATGTTAATGTTGATTCGTAATTTTAATTCTTGAATTTTCCATAGTTGTCAACATAGTGTATTGTACTAAGTATTTTTGCCAAAATAAAGCGTTTCTGCTGTTAAATTTTATTAGCTTCATTAATTCCAGTTACTGGTTAAGTCTGTAGTTCACTCTTTTTGCATCTTGAATTATAAAATTAATTAAGCTGTCTTTCTGTTTTTATTTCTTGATGGCATGTATAAATGTGTTGATTAGAGTCATTAATTTCATTAACCATTTTTTTTTTTAAATTTTTATATGTCATCATGCACCAAGTCCATGATGTATACTTCTGCTTAAAGAGTACTTTACCTTTTAGCTCTTCATGGTTAAAGGCTTCAGCTATTGTTCATTTGATGCCTCTTGCAGTGGCTTGTTGAGTACAATGCAGCATTAGCATCTATCTGTTTCATGCTTTTGCTTGGATTTGTTGATGACGTTCTTGACATACCATGGAGAATGTGAGTTCCTTCATAATCATTTCTCCTTTCAAGTTTTTGAAGTTGAGTTTTGAGCTGCAATTATTTCAAGATGGCCATGTTTTTACGTTCTCTATGGTAACTTCAACTCATATGCATAAAATTGTCTTTTTCATTGTTTGTGAAGACAGAAAGTTAGTACTGCCCTCCTTTGCAGCACTTCCTTTGTTGATGGCGTATGCTGGGCATACTACGATTATCATACCAAAGCCTCTAATTCCATATGTTGGGGTGGCAGTATTGGATCTTGGTAAGTACCTGATATTTATATGAAAATATGAAGACGAATGTATCTGTACTTTAGTTAATTGTACTAATTGCAGGTACCAGGCATCTAACTAGAATATTTTGATTTTTTGAATTTTAAAAATGTTTGCCACGTTTCATTCCTGAAGTCATTTTTGTGATTTGTGATCTTCTTCTAAAGGTGATTGTCTATCAAGTTGTCCACCTGTCATTTCATGCCAATTTTGAAGTGTTAAATTTTTCTCCAAATGCATGTAATGTACATGTAAGGAATAAGAATGTTTGGAGACAGGGATGCTCAATTGGTATTGTGGGGTGAGATGTTTGTACTAGAGTATTTGATAGTTCAGATATTATAACTTTTATGTTATAGTTCTACGCATAATATAATTAAGAGATCATATAGGTCTATATAGCTTATGCAGGGAACCCTCCATATCTGCCCTCTTCACATTTTGTTATGCAACCAACCCAAAGTTCTAAAATATTTGCCTTGTTGCTGTTATCATCTTCTATCTTCTACTGTTCTCACTTTTGGTGAAAGTTGAGCATCAATTCTATCCATTCAGGCATTAGCTGAATTGAGTTGAGTTTGCACAAGCAGATTGTATTGTAATTACTTCTTACTTTGACTAAATTGAACAGGTTAAGCTGAAGTGAGCTGCTTTTCAAATTTTAGACCATAGTTATATGAAATCTAGTCACTCAAGAGCTCTGGGAAATTAAAAGAAAGAATGATTAGATGGCATGAATCTGCATGGTAGCCTGTTTGTAGGGCACTTGGTGCTGGTGTTTTCTCTATTTCAGCTATCTTCTCTTATTTCAAAGTTCATCTTTACTTTTCTTAGTAAGCTGACCTGCTTCATTCTTTTGGATTAAGAGGAGAGTGTAGAAAGAATTATAATAGACAGATTACACTAGTGTATAAAGGCCTTGTTTGGATTAGCTTTTAGGAAGCCCAAAAACGCTTAACTTATAAAAAAGCACTTTTGGGCTCAAAAAAAGTTGTTTGTATTAGTTTTTTACAAAAGCATAAGCTGTAAAAAAAACTGAAAAATGCTTTTTTTTCAAAAGCTAGTCATGACTAGCTTCTGGAAAAAAAAGCTGTTTTTTAGTTTATTTTTACAGCTTCTGCTTCTACAGAAAAGCTAATCTAAACACAAAATACAAAAAAGTGCTTAACTTATTCTGAGAAGCACTTTTTTTCAGCACTTTTTTGAGAAGCCAATCCAAACAAGGCCAAAATAGACGTGATGAGTTTTTCTTTTGATATTGACGGGTTTTTGCAAACTGGCTTAATCTTAGGATTTTTTGGATGATTTATCTTGCCTAGAAGTCTTGATCCAAAATCTTCTTGGCTTTTAGTTCAAATTAAAAAAAAAACTGTAATTTTCTAGTATGCTTTACCATTGCACTTTTGTTTTAATAAAATTTTCATTTTTTGGACAAGCAGGATGGATTTATAAGTTATACATGGGTTTGCTAGCTGTTTTTTGCACAAATGCTATCAATATTCATGCTGGATTAAATGGACTGGAAGTTGGACAAACAGTTGTTATCTCTGCTGCGGTAAGGAGAAAGTCTCATAAAAGCTCAAACTTGTTAGTCTGATTTGGAGGCTGATATTTAGGAAATGCTCCACATGTTGCAGATTTTAATACATAATTTGATGCAAATTGGTGCCTCTGGAGACCCTGAATTTCAGCAGGCTCATGCATTTTCTATATACCTCGTCCAACCATTGTTGACCACTTCATTGGCATTACTTTCATTTAACTGGTAAGAATGTCCAGCTGGCATTTTCTTCATATAGAATTTCAGTTGCATGATTGCCTGTTATTTTGGTATTACTCGTTTATTCTGAAATTTCAGGTATCCTTCTTCAGTTTTTGTTGGTGACACCTACACTTACTTTGCCGGAATGGCTATGGCTGTTGTTGGAATACTAGGCCATTTTAGGTGAGTTGCCCTTATACTATTTTCCTAATTTTCTTATTAGAATCTGGTGCAAATTTTCTTGCTTTAAAATGCATGCAATTTGATTATTTCATGATGGGTATAAAAGCTAAATATTATATTGCCCTGTAACCAACTGTTAAATGTATTTATACAGCAATTGTGAAACTGAGCCTCCTTGTTCATTTTCCACGATATTAAATTTAAATAATCCCTTCCTAGAGTACGTTTTACAAAATTACTAACTTGTTTTTAGTGTTCTATTCAGTAAGGAATCAACTGTTCTTCCATTTACTGCTTGAGTTGGGTAACAAGTGAACACAACCAAAATACCATGAGAGAAAATGTTGGACCAAGTTATTTATCATCAAGGGAAAAAATATTTAGTAAGTTTGTTGATTTTGGACTAGGCTGTTTTATCATTATGGGAGAAATCTTGAATTAGTTTGTTGATATGTCTATGATAAACCTCCTCTTAAGGTATATGCATGTCGGAAGGGCAGTAAGCACCCGGCCGAGTTGAGGGCAGATTGTGGATTCTACAGCCTTTGATTATGGGCAACTAATGTAATCATTTGAATAAGCTTTTGAATAAATTATGTGGTCGATGACTGTTGTTGTTTTGAGAGTATCTGGAGTTGTGTAGTGAAGATCTGGGTTTAGGTTTTAGCTAAAATCCCAGAAGAGAATAAGGGGCTGATGAGCAGAGAATGGAAGCGGGTATTTTTTGGTTGGGAACTACCATGAGATGGCTCCTGGAATAACTATGTTGACAGAGAAAATTCTATTCTTCTTTTCCTCCTTTAATTGTCCACTTTCCTATGCCATTATTATCCAGCAGCTATCAATAAAGCTAGTTTTAATGCCCTGTACCATCTGCTTTCTAGTCATCCTCCCTAGACATGTTTTTCATTGTTCTAAAGTAACAAGTGAGCAAAACTAAAATGATGTAGACGGAATATTTAGACCAGATAGTGTGATGATATTTGTGACAAGTTTATGATATCCCTTGTGGACATTTATCATTTCTCGTTGTTCCGAATTGTGGCTTGAGTGCTTAACTTGACCAAGTGGTATGACCCGGAGTTCTTTGGCTTTAACAGGTGGAGTTGATCCTGTTCACCTTAATTAGGTTCTAAATGGTCCCTTTCAAAGCTGGGTGCCTGATTAACCCCAACATATTCTAAAAGAGCAATGCTGTATTTTTATATAAGTTTGGTAAACTAAAAGAAATTCTGATTTTTCTTTTTATCACAAAGAGGAGCCCCAGTTTAAGAGGATCTAATATGCCAATGTTACCCCAGAACAACAGGATTCTAGGAAATAATCCAATTATGGGCTGCAGTTGTAAAACTTTGGACTCTGTGTTGTGTATACTGCTGATCATCACTCTTGTGCTGCAGACTGCAGTAATATGCTTTTCGGAGAATATGAACAGACTTATTGGTGAAGTGACGTGTCAATATGTTTTTCTGTAACCCGGAAAAATCACTTCTTAGAGAAGTAATTCCAATTGAAGGTCCTTATTTTAGGAAAAGAGGACCTCCTAATGGGCAACATATAAGAAATGACAGACTTGAGGGGAAGGATCAAGTGGAGAATCATAATGTTCAAAAATGAATTTAAACAAGAGTGATTGAGTGGAAGTTGGGTTTTATGTAAGTCTTAATATAATAGAATTGCATGAATATGATATGGTTACTGATGTGATGGAAGGATGATAAAAAATTTGGTATGAGTTCAATGCCCAGAGATACTTATTCAGCAGTTCGACTTATTCCAAATTGTGTTTGTTACCGACTTGGTTTTAAGGAGCACCAGTGCTTGCTTATATTATACCCTTCTGCACCTTTTCAAAGACTAATTTTTCTTAATTACTTGGTTTCTAAAACCTATGTGCAGGGAACTTACATGGCAACCATCATCTTGGTTACAATATTGCAGTAATAAAATCAATAATATGTTAGTCCATTGTGGATGTGGCATGCTTTTCTTTGTACTTACTGCTTGTAGATGAAGTAAACCATACACTTGGTTGTGATTTTCTTATCCACAGAACATCTAGAAGGTTTTCTTTGTCACCTTGTAGATATATGTCTACAATCACATGAAATTGTGGTTTCAGAATAAATTTATATGTATCAGCATATACTTACTGAGCAAAACTTGATCACGTACTAACTAGTTGCTTGTATATATTTCAGTGAGACACTACTGCTTTTCTTTTTGCCACAAGTTCTGAACTTCCTCTACTCATGTCCTCAGGTATAAGTGAATTACTCTTGTTGATAAACTTCACTCTTTATAAGAATAATGTTCGCTCTCAAGTAAATCTCTTTTCTTATCTCCTCTCAATAAACAGCTCTTTAAGATCATTCCCTGCCCCAGGCATCGCTTGCCAAGGTAAATTTAGGGCACTTAGATTGGAAGCCCTTGCATACGAAGATGAGAAAAAGATTTTCTTTTGCTGGAAATTCCTGTTTGACTTGTGTCATTCTGGTTTTTGTAGATTCGATCCTCAAACGGGACTTTTGACTGGAACTAAAGATGGTACTCTTGTAAACCTCTTCCTCCGGTTATTTGGTCGGTGCACAGAGAAATCTCTTTGCATCAGACTTCTAGTTTTTCAGGTAATATGTCATCATTTATAGCCATCCTGATGTTACTGCATGTGCATTATATTTCCTTCATTGATGGGCATTATGCATTGCAGCTAAAATATTCAGCATTATCTTCAATAACTGGAAATCACTTGCGTTTTAGGTTATTAATCCAATAAGTTAGTTCACTTTGTAGAATCGATAGAGAAGTATGTTATTTCCTACTCACCACACGTCTCTTTGATAGGCAATTTGGCAGCCAAACCTCGTGTTCATCATAGTTTATAATTTTCTGAAGTTTACAATGACATCTGTGGGGAAAATTTAGCAAGTGAACTCGCCATCGGATTCTTGGAGGTTTTACATGTGATTACATCCTTATAATCAATTTTTTGCAGGCCTTGTCATGTGTGCTGTGCTTCTGGCTGAGGTATGTACTCGCTGGCTGGTACAAATGAAGACGTGAATGATCTAAAATGCCTAGCTCGAGTCATTCAACACGTAAATTTATACTCAAATGTATCAAGATTTTTGTATGTCATTCACCATCTAGTTGGAAGTTGATGAGTAGTTTTCGAAAGGATGTTTATGGATACTTTCATGATGTTCCAATTCCGTGAGATTTTAATTAGAGTTATATACAGGCCAAGTGTTTCAGTGTATGGTGGTTGATGAGATATGCAGGTATTTGAGTATGGATGATACCAAAACAAATTCCCACTTGTGAGGCTATTTATTCTATCCTCCATGATCGATCAAAATACAATTCGGAAACAGTGAGTTAAATAAATAATAAAAGCCTGCAGTCCCGCCACTCCCACTCTTGGCCAATGCCAGTTTCTCTCAAGACCCATCCAACTGAACTGAAAACATGTGTATTTTATGCTTGATCGTTACACAAACAGAGAAGTGACTGATATTGATAGTAGATCTTTAGCTTGATATTGATGCAGTGAGGATCAAAGGTATAAATGTGCAAAAATATTGTCACAAAATTCATTGAAAAAAGCAATTAGTCAAATTTGATACCATGTTTTTCTAAAATTTCAATCAAAGAAAGTTGGCATTATTCCTTGTGACTAATAATCCAATGCATCAAAGTAACTGGGTGTTGATTCCAATATGTATCCCATTGCAAGCGTTGATATGCTAATATATACGCCCATTCATAATCTATTAATTGCATTGTTCATCTCCATATTGGCAAGGCCTCGATTATATTTGATTGTTGTTCGAGTTCAAAACATTTGATTCTAATAATAAAATCTGTTTAAATACAAACACTAGCAACACTAGCATTCAAAAATTTTTAAATACAAACACTAGCATTCAAAAATTTAGAAGCATAGATTGAATCATTTATCAAAAAAGTTGTTCTAGTGACATGTGTCGAATAAAAAAATGTTATATATATATATATATATGATTTTTATCCAAGTTTTCATATAAAATATAAGGTGACCATATTTATGGATTAAGGTTTTATATGGATCTTGACCTTAATCCTAGTAACAATTTTTTGATATACTAATCTGTTCTGAATAGTACCAAAATGGGGCCAAACCTACAAGAAAATAATCATATTATTTAAAATAAGAACAAAGGAAAAAGAACCTTTCACATGGTTAAAAGTACATAACGATGCCCTTCAGGGCAACTCCAACCGGGCGTCATTATTGAGGTAAGTGGGCTAAATTGGCGCAGGATTGCCTCCAATCCTGCGCCAATTTTAGCTCCAAATTAGAATTCTGCTACAGTGGCGCGCAACTTCTTGCGCGCCACTGTAGCAGCGCTATATATATATATATATTTTTTTTTTTTTTTTTTTCTGATTTTGTTAAATTCTTTTTATCTGTTTTTTTGTTTTTTTATTTTTAAATTCTGTTTATATCTTATTGTTAAATTTTGTTTATCTATTTTTTAATTTTTTTTTAATTTATATTTTTTAAAATTATCTGTTTATATGATTTTTTTTATTTTTATTTTTTTAATTCTGTTTTCTATTTTTTAATTTATATTTATAGTTTATAATTTAATTAAAATAATAATTTTTATTTTTATTTTTAATTAATAAGAAATATAAAATTAAAGAAAATAATTTGTGAAATATAAATTCATTAAAATTAACGAAAATTACATGAACGATAAAATAAAAACATAGAAAATAATCCTAAAACATACATTATCGATAAAAAAACGATAATGTAATGTTATGTTTTTATTAAGTAATTAATGTAATGCTTGTTTTTTATCACTTTTATATTTAATAAATATTTATAATAAATATAAAAATTTAAAATATATTTTGAATAGTATCATATTTAAATTTAATGGTTAAAATGAAATAAAATTAAAGATGATTAAATTTATTGATAAAGATGGTAGTTGGAGAAGAATATTCTTAGAATATTTTATTTTAGAGTTAAAAATAGAGATGATGGTTGGAGAAGATTTCACTGTAGAAGCTGTATTTTTGAGTACTGAAGCGCCAAATATAGAGTTTTGGGTTGGAGATGGCCTCGTAATTGAGCACCAGCACAAACAAAAATAAGCAGAGTCAAACAGCATACCCACATAAATCACGCTAGTGCGATGCTAAAATAAAAAAAGTCTCAATCAGCAGCCGCCCACGTGAGATCACCTTCAAAAATCCAGTGACACACTTCGATCACACCCGGTTTCGACCCAAGCGCCACAAACGCGCCATGACCCGCACTCCAGTCCGACGTGTCCAGGTGACAAATGGCCACACCTTTGTTTATCTTCTTCTTTGATTCAACGCTCAGGATTTCAGCTTCGTATACCCGCACCTTGGGCACCGAGTGACAGTAATATACCAGATATGGAAACAAGCTCTGATGGCATGACACTGATTTGGTCACCCTGCCACCATTAATTCCTTTGACTTTCCCGATCACGATGTTGGTTCCAGACCCGCTCGCGCTCTCAGTGGTCCGCGGCACCGCGTCGTTCCCGAGCACCGACACTGCGAAATCGATCATGTCCTCGGCCGACCTCGTGCACCGCTTCGTCTCACCCCGGCTCGGCGTGCGCTCGCACTCGCTGATTGTGTCCGCAATGGCCCGACCCAACCCAGTGCCGGCAGGTGCGTTAAAGATCTTACCAAGCTCAATAGCATCGAACGGTAATTTCCCTGAAATATCTTTGGGCAAAAACGACCTTTCTGGCATCTTATCCCGGATATCAGGCATTGGCATCACTGTCCCCTCATTCAAGCTGCTCTCTCTAAAGAATTTACCCGGTTCAACCCATCTATTCGCAGGTTTGCTACTCAACTTAACCAAAGGTGGGATGGTGCTATTGTGGTAGTCCTTGAAGACAACACCAGTCTTAGCATAGGTCTTGAACTCAGTTGGCATGCCTCTATATGTCTTAAAATTCACCTTCGGGTCCGTAGCTGCCTCGCCGTAGCCGGTGAAATGGTCGGTGCCTCTTGGTATCGGTTTCCCGTAAGTGGTGAACTCTAATGTCGGATTGTTCCCAAGCTTACCATAAGACTCAAACACCGAATCACCATCATCCAATTTCCCACGATAACTAGAGAAAGACTGGGTACCGGCAGTGGCATGATCACCGTATGACTTGAAATTTTGATGAGAAATCTTATCATCAGTGCCGTACTTCTTGAAAGCATCCAATGGATTGTTAGCACCTTCGCCATAGCCCTTAAAGTTTGAGATCCCAATGCTATTGTTTTTGGTGTAGGACGTGAAGACAGAGGGAACGGCATTGCTTTGCTTGCTGTACTGTGTGAAGGAAAGGAGAGCTTCATCGTTGGATGTGGCATAGGAAGTGAAGTTCTGGGTATGGCCATTGCTGCCAGTTTCGTAGTTGGCGAAGTTGAGAAGGGGGACACCGGAGGAGTGGCCGTAGGAGGTGAAGTCACCGGAGCCGTCGACGGCAGCGGAAGCGTAGGAAGTGAAGTTGTCGGTGATGATGGTGCCGTTGGGGGAGTATGCTTTGAATGTCTCATCGTGGGAAACGGAGTCTCTGGAGTAGGTTGTGAAGACGTCAATGGGGACGAGTTGAGACTTGGAGTAGTTCTTGAAGGAGTCTTGGCCGGAGTGGATGTGGTTGCCGTAGTTGGTGAAGTTGACATTGTTGTAGTTGGCGAAGTTGGAGTCTTTGGGTGATTTGGAAGAGAGGGATGGGGAACAGAGAAGATGAGCTGCAGAGCAGAAGATAAGGAGATGGGGAGTGAGTGATAATGGATTAGAGGAAAGCAAAGAGGAGTAGGTAGTGCAATCAAGAGCAGAGAGTGGGGAGAGTTTGGAGAGCAAGAAGGATGGATGAGGACGTTGATTTGGGGTCTTGCGATCCCAGTAGCGAATCAGTGCAGCCTTGGCTGTGAATGGATTTTGAGATGCAGCATTGGCATTAGTGGTAATGAGAGAAAAGGAGATGGAGAGAAGGATGAGGATGAAGGGTTGCATATTAGGCATGAAGGTAGAGCTTGGGTTTGTTAATGGTTAATTTGGGCATAGAATGCAGAAGTGGGGAAGAAGATATTGGCCTTCGACTGACAAGGAAACCACTTGAAATTTTTTAAGTTATATTTTTTGGTTCCTTTCTGGGATTCACTGCTACTGTGGTCTGTTTTTGGAATCAAGACCTCAAAAGTAATTCTAGTGCATGTTGGCAATAAATAATTAAAAAAAAAAAGCTTTTTCTCAATCCTTATCTGTTGCCGTTTGGATGGAGGATAGGGGAATGATTACTAATTCCAATACACACCCAAGTTTGGACATAAAATGTCCATTTTACCCCCACCCCCCGAGGTTTTCTTAGAGTAGTGACTGTCCAACCAATAGAATGGAAACCATGCCTGCTGCTAGTCCTGCACCAGAGGAAATTACGAGCAAGCTTTTAAATACAGTCTAGAATGGAGGTAGGCAAATTCATCACTGACAGAATGTAATTGGGTATAGAGAAAACACTAATGTTTAGGAGAATAGCTTTGCCAGTCGTAGAAATTGCTAAGTGATTCCAAGCTTAAATAGTGTTTTTCACTTTATTGAAGTTCGTTAACCGTGAGTCTTCTAGGGGAGATAGGAATGCCGGGGTAAGTAAAGGGAAATGAACCCAAATTTATGCCAAGAATTATAGATATAGCATTAACCAGCTTCCGATTACACCAAGAGGGGACATAGATGGCAAATTTCAACAAATCTAGTAAGGGTTTGATAAAGGTTAAGGCACATTTGACAATTTCTAGTCGACCTCCTAGAAGCATCGATATCTAGAATCAGATCGTCCGCAAACATCAAATGATTAAAGTTAATGGGAAGTTGTCAATTGAAACCATGGACAAGACCAAGTGAGAGGCCTTTGTTGAGAATTACTGTGAGGTTTTGAGAAACAAGAAGGAATAGAAGAGGAGAGCTAGGATCGCCCTGATGAACTCCTTTTACTACTCTTGAACCAGGAAGTGTGTTAACCATTAACAATGAGGGAGAAAGTAGTAGAAGAGAGACAAGTTTGAATCCAAGTAATCCAAATATCTGGGAAAAGCATCCTTTGGAGGGTAGCAATAATAGCAGGCCATTCTACTGTATCAAATGCTTCTTCAATATTTATTTTGCAAATCATCCTGAGGGGGTTACCAATCTTACTCTCTAGGCTATGGGCAATTTCCTAGGCTGTGATAATTTTGTCAAAAGCGCCACGCCCAGGGATAAAGCCATTTTGTTTTGGGCCAATTAGGGTGTGAATCACTCGTTTAAGGTGATCAGCAAGCAATTTAGTGATAACTTTATAACAAACATTACAAACAGATATAGGTCTGAAATCAGTGATAGAAATAGGGTTGACTTTTTTAGGAATTAAAGCAACATAGGTTTTACCCCAAGACAGAGGGAGATGGCCAATGTTGAAAAAAATTTGAAATCACTTTATATAAATAATCGCCAATCTGATTCCAATAGTAAATATAGAACTCAACATTAAAACTGTCAGGCCTAGGACTAGTCAGAACCTCTCTTTCCATGTTAGTAAGAGTAGGCAGATCATCCGGTAAAGCATTAAAGTAAAAATTGGAATCATGATCCATAGAAGACCTCCAGAGATTGCTAAGGATATTGATAAAGCAATTTTCAATATCAGTATGAGTGATAAAGATATTACCCGATCGATCTTTGATTTCAATGATTCTGTTCCTATGCTGGCAAATTTTAACTGAATTGTGGAAATAGCGAGTATTGTTGTCACTATTAGTCATCCAATGAAGTTTCGCTCTTTGACCCCAAAAGATTCTTTGCTGCCAGAGTAAAGCATAGTGTCTATTATAGAGAGCCCTTAGCCAATTTGTATGCCAGTTATCATGAGTGGAAGCATCTTCTTCAATTTTTTTTTATTTCAGCCTGGAGATTGGAGATTTCCTCCTCAATATGACTAAGACCTTTCTTCCTCCACCTGAGAATATTATATTTAGTGTGCATGATAGAGTGCATAAAAGAATGCATAGTGGATGTAGAAGGATCATCAGACCAGACGCGAATAACACTGTTATGACAACCTTCATAATCCAAGCAAAAGTTTTCAAAGCGGAAAATTTTATAAACAAAATTTGAAGAATTCCGAGCATTCAAAAACATGGGAGAGTGGTCAGAGTTGATGCGAGGGAGGTGGTGGTTTGAAAAATCTTTGAAGCTAAGAAGCCAAGTAGTATTAGCAAGAAATCTATCAAGTCTAGCCTATCTACGAGCAAGGCCGCTTTGAGCATTGCACCAAGTAAATTTAGGACCTGAAAACCCCAAGTCATGAAGATTGTTTTCAAAAATAAAATTAGAGAAATAGTTCGATTTAGAGGCATAATTCCTAAAATTTCCTCCCTTATGGTCTTCCGGACTAGTGATGGCATTGAAGCCAACATTCAGAAGCCAGGGGGAGTTTAAAGAGGTAATTTTGGAAAGAGACTTCCAGAGTTTTTTATGTTTAGAAAGCACCTGAGAATTGTAAACAGTAGTAAGAATCCAAGAATCAGTGTTAGTAGATATTACCAGATGTAGGGCATTACGAGAAGTAGCGGCAGGAGTTATGACAGGGTATGACAAGGGCCCGAAAATGCACGGGTTGTCGCAGTAATAAAGTACCCCTGTGAGAGGATAGATGAATCCACATGGAGTAGGGATTAGAGACAAGAGAATTTGCTAGTTAGCTAGTGCGAAAATAAGAAGATGGTCAGAAGAATCAATATGTGTGCAAGAAAATGAAAGAGAAATATGAAAGACAAGAGAGTGCAAGCAAAGAATAAAGAGAGGAACAATCAGATATAGTAGTGTACTCGGACAAGCTCCCCCTAGGACTCATGTTCTAGTGCAAGACTATGTATTATACTCTCCTATCGATGTTTAATGAGTCATGGACATCCTAAAGCACACGGTCCCAAACCTAAGGTCAACCGTGACTAGTTCCAACACTATGCCCTGGCATTAGGTTTCACTACAACTGACACACCCCTTGCGTGTGTACCCCGCAAGTGCACGGGTTGTCGAAGTAATAAAAATACCCTGGTGAGTGGGTAGTCGTATCCACAGGGAATAGTGTTCAGAAACAAGTGTTATCGCTATTTAGCTATGAAAGAATTCGATGATGAAAGAAGTATATATATATATATATATATATACATATATATATATATATATATATATATATATGTAAAAGAAAATAAAAGAGTGCAAGAAGAATAATGAGGGTAGGAGAGGTAATCGATATAAAGATGGGGTACCCGGACAAAGCTCCCCCTAAGACTAATGCTTCTAGTGCAAGACTAGTATTATACCCTCTAATTGATGTCTAATTGAGTCGAGGATATCCTTAAACACACGGTCCCAAACCTAAGGTCAACCGTGACTAACCCCAACACTATGTCCCGGCATTAGGATTCACGTCAACCCTTCACTCTGTTGATTGCTCAACTAAGCCCCAGGGGAGTATATCTACCTAAGCCTAACACTACGTGGAGTTGCTTTAAGCTCTAGGGATTCCTAGTGATAAAACCTGTTCCTATGTGTAGTAGTTCTAACCCTTTGGTCTAGGTGGAAGAACCCTAGTCTAGATTAAGCCCCAGTGCGTAGGATTCACTTCAACCCTTCACTCTGTTACTCGCGTAACTAAGCCCCAGGGGAGTTTATCTACCTAGCACTTCACTCTATCTCGACCGCTAATGAATCAAGGAAACGGAGGTAGGGAGAAACCACACCGGAGGGGAAAGGGGTACATCGCTACCTCACAACTCTCCCTCTCAACCCTCTCCAACCTTGTGTAGTCTAATCCTATAGAGGTTGTCACACCCTCAAAGGATAACCTAATAGATTCTCAACCCTAGTGTCACGGCTAAGGGAAAATCTCATACAATCGTCATGCAAGATTGGAACTCAATAATAGAACATTAAATTAAGAAAGCATAATAAAAGTCATAGAAACAATATCATCCTAGGGTTTACAAGTCCGAATACCCACTAGGATTTAGCTCTCCATGGAGCAATACAAAGTCAATAAATAGTTTAAGAACATATGCATGAAAACCATAAAGAAAACCCCCTTGTAGATCGTATCGATGGTCTTGTGTAGTCGCGTGTCTTCTCCAACGAATCCCTTGTCAAGCCTAAGGCACACCTCGACAAATCAATGCCGATGAGAGCTTCCCCAATAGCTTTCTTCCAAAGGATGTCGATGTCGATGCCGTTTAATCGCCTCCAAAGACCTCCAAGAACCTCTCCAAACCCTAGCCGAAAGCCCCCCAAAAGATATCCAAGTGATAGAAGAGAAGGGTCCCCCAAATAGATATGAAAACGGGCTATTTATAGACTGAAATCGGGCTGAATTCGGGCTGAAATCGGACTTCTGTAAAATTCCAGAAATTCCACACGCCCGTGTGTTAATTCCACACGGCCGTGTGGAAATTCTGGAATCGTGATTTCTCGGCACCTGTGAACAGTGTTTTTGCTACAGTATTCATGCTACAGTACGGCAGTGTGGAATTTCCACACGCCCGTGTGAACTCTCTGGCTTGCTGGAAAATTAATTCACACGGCCGTGTGGAATTTCCACACGCCCGTGTGAACTCTCTGGAATTCTGAATTTCAGCAGAATGTGAACAGTAGCTGCTACAGTATTTATCTACAGTATTTTTGCTACAGTGCCTGCTACAGTACTTCTCCGAAATACTCCCGAATCCATCGTTCTTCATCGAGGCCGTTGAATTGGGCACACAATCAACGGTAGATTATGTCGATTACTTCATTTCTCTTCATTGGCGAAGTTCTCCAATGCTACACGAGTTATAGACTTTTGTGAATGTGACTGCCTTTGTACCCCTCCAATGGAGGTTGGCACACACCCATAAGTCTAGACTCGTGCCTTGTTCCTTTCTTGGTCCGAGAACTCCTCAACAACGGCGAACATAACCTATTCTTCCTTCTTTTTCTCTAGATCTTCTCCACAACCCTTCAATTCACAAAAGTAAACAAATGCACACTTTTTAGTGATAAAATCTGATTAAATTAATGCTCATTGCAAGATAATAACGCTTCACATTACTATAACACGAGCACTTATCAACAACCCTTCACTCTGTCGATCTCTCAACTAAGCCCCAGGGGAGTCCATCATCCTAAGCTTCAGGAATTCCAAGTGATAGACCCTGTCCCTAAGTATAGTTCTAACCCTTTGGTCTAGGCGGAAGAACCCTAGTTTTAGTTAAGCACCAGCACTAGGATTCACTACAACCCTTCACTCTGTTGTTCGCGCAATTAAGCCCAGGGGAGTTCATCTCCTAGCACTTCACTCTACTTCGACCGCTAAGAAATCTTGGAACACGGAGGTAGGGAAAATCACACCGGAGGGGAAAGGGGATGTTTCGCTACCTCACGACTCACTTTCTCGACCCTCTCCAATCTCGAGTAGTCTAATCCTATAGAAGTTGTCACACCTTCAAATGATAACCTAGATGATTCTCAACCATAGTGTCACGGCTAAGGGAAAATCAATACAATGAACAATCAATATTGGATCTCAATTAAATGCATCAATTAAGAAAGCATAATAAAAGTCATAGAAACAATGTCATCCTACGGTTTACAAGTCCGAATACCCACACGGGGTTTAGCTCTCCATGGAGCTATACAAATCCATCAATGTATATAAATCGGCAAGAATAACAAACATAGATGAAACCCTCTTGTGATGCGTGGCGATGGTCTTGTGAGGTCGATCCATCCTCTCCACCAAGCCCCTTATCAAGCCTAGGGCACACCTCGCCAGATCGGTGCCGACGAAAGCTCCCCCAATAGCTATCTTCCAATGAACTTCGATGTCGATGCCGTGAACTCGCTCTAAACCTCCACAAAATCCTCTCCAAACCCTAGCCGCGAGCCCTCCAGAAGTTGGGGAAAAGATGCTCAAAAAGTCCTTTAAATAGTGTTGAGTCGTGGCTGTAAATTGGCTGAAATCGGGCATCCACACGGCTTTGTGGAATTTCCACACGCCCGTGTGGATTCTCTGGAATTGGTTTTCTGGCGCGTAGTGAACAGTAAACTACTACAGTGACTACTGCAGTATTCGCACATAAAATGTTCTCCAATTGAGGCCGATGAATTGGGCACAGTACCCGATTTCATGTTCTTCATGTTCTTCATCGAGGCCATTGAATTGGGCACACAATCAACGGTAGATCATGTCAATTGCTTTATTTCTCCTCATTGATGAAGTTCCTCGATGCTACACGAGTTAAACTTTTATGAGTGTGACTGCCTTTGTACCCCTCCAATGGAGGTTGGCACATACCCACAAGTCTAGACTCGTGCCTTTTTCCTTACTTGGTCCGAGAACTCCCCAACAACGGTGAAACATGATCTAATTTTGCTCTTTCTTCTCTAAGTTTACTCCACAACCCTACATGCACAAAAGAACACAAATGCACAACAATTAATGTTAAAATCTGAGAAAAGTAATGCTCAAAGTAAGAAAATAATACTTCGTATTACTTTAACACGAGCACTTATCAAGTTACTTTACCAATTGCTCAATTCCAGATAAGTAAGATACCTACAGGAAAACCTGTTGATAGGATGGAGGCCCACTCCCAGAGATGATTAAGCAAATTGCAAAAACGGTGAATACTGGTATTGTTTGATTTGGTCTCAACTAAGCAGAAGAAGTCTAGCTTCCAATTTTTCATAAGATCAAGAATTCGATCCACGGTATGTGGGTTTGATAGACCCGTACAGTTCCAAGAAATAACCTTAAGATTCATCAAATACATATAGAGATATCAAGAGAGGAAAAAAAAAGAGAAAATGAGAAAAAAATCAGGAAGGGGGTTGATTTCCTCCCTTTCTTTGGTTCCGTGCTCCTTTCTGAAGAAGCTCTCTGAGCAAGGGCTTCAGACTTGGTATTCATCTGGAAATGGCTGAGGGTCATATCGTCATTAGCTTCCTGCACAGAGTCCATGTTATCAGAAGAGGAGTCCTCCATACTTTGATCACCTGGGGAAGAGACGGCGAGAGCATCAATGACTTTTTCTACCACAAGAAGGTGCCTATCATCAAGAGAGGGGTTAGGAGTAATGGGATTTAGATTAACAGAGGAGATGGACAATGGCTCCATCGGGGTGACAGTCACTTTGGAGGAGCTCCCAAATTCAAACCTGGAGCTATTTCCACTACCTAGATAAGCATCTGGAATCAGCGAGAGATGACTATTGATGGCGCTTTTTTGGTTGTCAGAGAGGGGTATGGGTTGAATTGTCTCGATATTTGGATTAATAAGGTAATTGATAGGAGGAATAATGGGCGGCAACTCCTCGTGACGATCAAGGGTATTATCACCAGCATCAGGACCAACGGGATAATTATCAACGGTCTCATTTGTCTCAAGATTGGGATTTACCAGGTTCAATGGGCGGGAAGGAGAGGACAACAACCCGCCTTTCTTTCTGAAGGTGCCACGTGGCGAAAGCATGCGAGGATTTTCTGCCACGTTTTGCGTGGACACCCAAGTGGGAGGCCACGCGTTAGGATCTTGTTTATCATCTCTACGAAGTTCGCCAGGGTAAGGGTAACGAGCACCGCTGCAGCTACCGCCATGTCCTCCCTACCATGAGAAGTAGTGTGCCACCGACGTGGTTTAAGCCAAGGACCAAATTCACAATCTTTTTCAGGAGGGAGAGTCAGAGGGTCGATGGTAATATCATCTTGCCTTTTGTCGACCTCATCGACTTGCATATCTGGTTCAGTGTGCACCGGCTCCTTCTCAATGAGACCGGAGGACACATGTGAACTAGAGGGCATATGCTAACCCTACCACACCTGAAATATAAAACCGAAAGTTTCTCATATAAGACAACAATGAAAACTGAAAATTCACCATATTTCACCCAGGTTCCTTAATGAAGTGGCTGTTCAAGGTCAAGATCAACACATATGCGAGCAAATTTTGCTCGAGAATGATCAAGTATATGTTCGTCAACTTTGAGAATGCGGCCGAATTGGGAGGCCACAATTTCAAGGATTTCCCCACTCCAGAGCTCTATGGGTAGATAATATGTTTGAATCCATACGGCCGCAGTCAACAGCTTCTCAAACGCAGGCTGGAAACTCTCCAACCAAGGGGAGAGTTGAAGAATGTGTTTGGCGACTGACCACATGCCATCCCATAGCAAAATTTCCTGCATTTCAGAATATTCACATTTGATATAGTAAAAACTATAGGTAGGTCTGCCACCGTGAAGGAACCCAACCCTCATCAAGCATCTTCAAGGGCTAGTTTAGCTTGGTCAAGAGGGAGAGCTTTCCCCAGGAACTTCGCATAAAGGGATGTTTACATGCTGTTTCGGGCTTGGATCCATAGTTTGTGGTTGATTGTAATCGAAGCAGTAGAAGAGTTCTTTAGCTTTTTAAAGTGGTCTCTTCTCAGATAGGGGGGTTGTTCTTAAAGGTCAAACATGTTTCCAGAGGAAACTACATTTGCCCAGGAGACCCCAGAGGAAGGTCCTTGATGGAGGGAAGGTTTTGAGGGCCCCAACGGGGCCATCAAAGGGGTTCAGAGGCTTAGAGAGGTTCATAGAGGCTCAGCGAGGCTCATAGAGGTGTATGACCCTATGCCTAAGGAACAATCAATCACTAATCTGGAAACCTAACTATACATAACCTCTTAGAACACGCATATATCTATCATGGTATGGGCATCATCAACATGGGGGCATATCCTCCTCATCCATATTAACATGTAATGATCGATTAAGATTATGCAATGATTACAAAAACTAGAACAATTTGTATTAATCAGTAAAGATTCATAAATAATAACCAAGGGACCTAGACATACAATCCCCTCGACTTAGGCTCTTATGGATCATAACAGGCAAAGCATCAAAGCACAAGACAATCACAAGACCAAATAAAGAATAAATAAGCTTTTAATGTATTCCTAGACTAACTCCCTCCAATACTTTTCCAAATGTTGGGGATTAGAGGATCCCAAGATTGTCCGGATGACGTGTATCACTCACGCCCCTCTGATGATGATCTTTGAAGATGCATCACGCACGATCTTCTCCGATAATGCTCATTGACGTACTCTTGAGAAATCCACCCAAATCCATTGGAATATGGAAGAAATACCGTCTCCAATCGCTAAGATCTCCACAGGCGTTGTGATGCTCATTGTGAGTAAGTTGTTGCTTGGGCTCTAAGTTGCGTCCTAGCATGATGGTCTTTGGGTGTTATATGTCTTGACAACGGCCGTTATGGACTTCACAATTGCCGATGTGTGGCCGTTATGGCTTCTATGTTGCTACCAGTGAACTCATGCTCATATGGCTTGATCACAGCAGTGGTAAGTGTAGACAACGGGTATTGTGAGTTGCCATAACGGCCGTTATGAGTTGTGGCGCAGCCTTGATTCAGCAACTTGCTTCATTTCACTTCAAAACATCCTCGAATTTGCTTATTTCTACCTAAAATAGAAATAAAGGTCGTTGTGGAAAAAAAAGAATAAAATTTTGTACCAATGAGATGCTAAATGCAGTGTAAATGATATAGAAAATATAATCAGTTTAACAATTATCAGTGTAACTTAACACACAAGATGTAACTTATCCAGCTTAAACTACAACTAAAAATAATTATTCATCTATTGCAACAAATCGCATAACAATGTTATCTATGATGTGCATCATATCACCAACATCAAACATTATTATTATTTATTAATCACTAAACTTTTGGGTTATCTAGAACTTCAACTCTTACAACACATTCAATATAAGTTATCTTATTTTTTGAGATGGTTTCTACCACATGAAACATAGATGTCAGTACAGGTTATGAATCTTTAATTGAATAATGTATCCTCAGTTTATTCATTAGACATTGTTCTATATGCTAGGAAAATATAGGTAGTGTTAAGTTGAAGGACTAACATCCTCTAAAATTATATAATGGATGTTGGTCTATAAACTGTCCAAATGGGTTTCTAATTCAATTGACCAAATTCAAAGAGATTTCCTTTGATATGGGCCTAATCTCGGTAATGATGCATGTAGACTTGTCAACAAGAAGTAACTAGAATGGCGATACTTGGAACTTCCACCATATCCACCCTAAAAGTAAAATGTTTTTTGAAATGGGGTATTGAGTTGTCTCCCCAATTTTTGTTCCTCTGTTATGCCTATTATCAAAGATGGAGCGTCTATGCTTTTCTGGCATAATAGATAGACCAGAGTTCTCCAAAGTTTATTTGGCATAAGCTTTTCAGAGCATGCATTTCTTCATCTAGATTTGTTTGAGAACTCCTTGCTACTTTACTCCCTTTTTCAAAGCTTTTCCTATCCTCCCAAATGTTAGCAAGGTCCCTCACAAACCTTGCTAAATAGAAATGATCTTAAAGTGTAGGGTCAAGCCCCCATGGACTTTTCATGGTCAAGTATTTTTGTGAGTTTCGCAATGGTAGTAAGATGGGTTGTCACATTAAACTAGCATTATGGTCTACATCTGCCTCAACAAAATCCATATTTTTAACCGGCTAGCCTAGGATAACAAGTGTGAGATCCTCACACTTAACAATCTTGCTCACTGGAGATGCAATAATCTCCTAATTGTAGCCTTTCTAATCTACCAGAGGGCGATCAAATCAGTCAATTACCTTTTCTTCCATTGCCCTTTTTGCATCCCATACTGGGAGACATTATGGTCTTATTTTTTGTCTTATTCAATACCCTAACTAGTTAAATGAGTTATGGGATTCTTGAAGAACAAAAATTTTCCCCTATCTTAAAAATGCCTAGCATCTTTTTACATAGGCCATTATCTAGTATAGTAGAATAATCACAGCTTTAATAACAAATTTATCCCTCGTGCGAATCTCAATTATCTTGAAAATTAACCACATGTTCATTTTTTGGGTTTATGTAGCTTGTGGGGCCAAAAGGATGAAGCTCACATACCCTACCAATATCATCAAGCGAAATCTCAAGTTCCTCGAACCACACAATTGATTCTAGTGAAAATTTATCAAATTCTAATGTTAGCTAAGTCCTAAAATTTTCATGGTATGCCACCATGGGCAGATGATCCACCTACAAATCAGTACCTTGGGGCTACTAGCACATTATCTTTATGGTCTATGATCAGTTACCATCCCTAATATTTTTTGTATTGGAGTATTACTTTTAGTTATTATTTTCTTCTTTCTTCTTGTTTTTGTTTAAATTATGTAATAGCTTCTTTTCTACCATACATTGTAACAATCTTTCTTTCAACAAAATTAAGGTTTATTCACTTTTATTAAAAAGAAAAACAAAATTGTCATGGAAATACTAATGATGCAATAATATGAAAGTACTTTTTTTTTTGCATGAAACTCGCATTATTAAGTTCAAGTCATAATTTATTGGGTGCTTCCCCATTGGGTGGAGTCACAAATGAGTAGGCCTTGAGACCATAGTAAAAAAAAAACTATGTTAAAAATGGAAAGGAAAAGGAAAAAAGAACATGATAGACGGAGTTAAAAAGAAAAGGACAAAAGAAAAAGAAAAAGAGTGAACGAAGGGAGAGTTTGAGTTAGAAAAAGTAGATTGAATTGTGAAATTGTATCGCATTTCGTCCAAATTCAAAGTTTTTAATTCTTCCAAGAAGCTATCCTTTTCTACTAGGTTTGATGTCTTATTTGATCATTCTTCTTGATGCTATTTTGGTATCAACCCTTAGTAATGATGCCTACTTGTTGTGAGCCTCTTAATGATGTATTGATAATTTTGTGACTACGAGCTTCCAGTTATATATAGAAAAAACTTGTGTTATTGCATTGTTGGTATACTAAAAAAGTTTCAAGTGGCGTAACCCATTGTTGTCACTCACGATTGGAGGGGTTTCCCACAATAAAAATCTTGACATGCACTTATGGTTGATTACTTGTTTATTTGGCATTTTATGTTAGCTCACAAAGATGGATTGTTTTCAATTGCTTCCATATACTGTTGATTCAAGGTGTTACAAGGGCGAGACCATGATTGTGATGGTGGCCATGGTGCCCTAAACTCAAACCCTGGAAGTAGCATGATCTAGACCATGCCTGTGGTAGACCACTTATGTGAATAGTATGTTAGTGTAAGTCCTAGCCCCAATACATTATATGAACTCTTATTATTTGGATAATTATTATGAGGCATCGTTTTATCTATTATTATTTCTGTGCATAGTTAATAAGATAAAATATCCTTGAATATTAGTTCTGCTCAACTTATCAAATGCGTGATTTGGATAGTAAAACCTTGAAACATAAACTAGAACAATATTCTAAATGTCCCTAGTCGATTATTTTCATGGGAATGAAAATAAATTAAGACTAGTATGTCTTTCGTGAGATGGCCTTGTTTTACGGGTTATAGGATATGGGATATCAATCAAAGGACATAGATACATGTTAGGGAACAATGTACCTGGATCGATCATCTCTTGAGAACACAACATGGTTGTAAAGTCATAAGTGTTTTTCTCAAGAAATTCTTGTACTAGAATCCTTCGACCTGAAATCGCTATGGATCTCCGATGAATCCTTACATGTTTTGACTTACGCCTAACGTCATTCGTAATTGAGTGGCAAGTATGGGTATGTTTGGGCATGTCGCGGTTCATGCTGAGAGACATGAGTGAAGTAAAGGGATTGTCCCTCTCTGTAGAGAGGGTGAATATCACTGGCCACTTGATTAGTGAGACTGAGTAGTGCCTGGCCACGCCTAAGGGAAATGATAAGAGTTATCATTTACTTGACCTAGTTAGTTCACTAAGAGATCAAGAAATTAATTAGCATTAAAATAAGGGTGACTCACTCTATGCCTTACGCCAATTAAGATATTCAGTGGCAAAGGATTGTGTGAGGTTGCGATAGGTTCCTTTAATTCTCGAAATTGACCTTCATTTAATATTGGGTAACCATATTATCTTGCTAGAGAATAATTATGATTTATGAGTGTTAAAATTGTTTAAGCTCATTGTCAATGTTAAATGGACCTACAGATCGTACATTAAGAATGTCGGGATCAAGGTTCAGTATTTGTTACTTATTGGACCACCTATTTAGGGTTTTGGTGAAAAAAAATAAATTAGGTGGAGCGAATAGCTTATTTGGGTTGGATCTTATTAAGTGTTGATCCAATCTAATCAATTTGATTAATTAAAATGGTTTAATTAATCAAGTAAAGAAGAGATTCCTAATTTTATTAGGAATGAAGGGTTTTTTCATAAATTAGGGTTTTGGGTTTCCAATATAAATAGATGGTCTAACCATAATATGAGAGAGAGAGAGAGAGAAATATAGTGATTGAGAGATTGTCTCTCAAGAAACCCTAGCCGCCACCCACTCTTCTCCCTTGGCCGCTGCCGTCGGATCCCGCCGCTGAAACCCGCCGCCGCCGCGCCTACATCCCCTTTTCTCTTGAATCTCGGGTGCTCGCTATTCGAACCAAGAAACAAGTGTTGTTTTTTGAGGTACTAGCATACCTGCTTGATTCCCAGAGGCTTTCGTGTGTACGTGATTATAGAGGGGAGTCGCAATTCGCAATCCCTTTTCGATTTCGGGGAAACAAGGGTACGTTAAGAATCGTCATCAAAAGAAAGGTATAGCATTTAATTATCTATTTATTTAGAATTTAATCCTAGTTCTGGCATGCATTAGGGTTTTATCATGTTTAATTGCCATTAAAATTTTGTTATCTACTGCGTATTGGCATGTATTTTCACGTGATAATTCCCTTGTTAGAGTGATAAGATCCCAACAGTGGTACCAGAGCCAGGTTTTGCATGCCTATAGGATTAGATGTTAGATATATTCATAATGTTATTTTGATTGACATTGCATGCTAATAGAATAGGATGATAGATCTGTATTCTGTTAATTTTGTTAATATGATTAACTAGTTAATATTTTCTAATATGATTAGGAAATAATTGATAATCCTTATTAGATCTTTATTATGTTAATTTTGTTAATATGATTAACTAATTAATATATCCTAATATGATTAGGAAATAATTGATCATGCTTATTTTTAGAAAGATTTTATTTCCTATATGCAAATCTTGATTTGATTAGGTTTTTAAAATTATATATACGAAGTATTATTATCTTATATTAAGCATGACTTTTCTCAGATTTTATCATTAATTTGTGTGCATTTGTGTGCTTTTGTGCATTGTAGGGTTGTGGAACCAATTTGGAGAAGAAAGAAGCAAGAATAGGTTGTGTTCGCCATTGTTGAGGAGTTCTCGGACTAGGCAAGGAACAAGGCACGAGTCTAGACTTGTGGGTGTGTGCCAACCTCCATTGGAGGGGCATAAGGGCAGTCACATTCACAAAAGTCTAACTCGTGAAGCATTGGAGAACTTTGTCAATGAAGAGAAATGAAGTAATCGACATAATCTAACGTTGATTGTCTGCCCAATTCAATGGACTCGATGAAGAACGATGAATTCGGGAGCATTTCAGCGAAGTATTGCAGCAGTTACTGTAGCTAATTACTGTAGGAAAACACTGTAGCAAGTTACTGTTTACTGTCGGCCGAAAATTAGAAAAACAGAGAATCCACACGCCTGTGTGGAAATTCTGCAGGCCCGTGTGGAAAATCCACAGGGGCGTGTGGAACTCTGATTTCAGCCTATAAATAGCCCGTTTTCAGATCTATTTGGGGACACCCCTTCTATCTCTTGCCTATCTTTTGGGGGGCTTTCGGCTAGGGTTTGGAGAGGTTCTTGGAAGTCTTTGGAGGCGATTATACGGCATCGGCATCGACATCCTTTGGAAGAAAGCTATTGGCGGAGCTTTCGTCGGCATCGATTTGGAGAGGTGTACCCTTGGCTTGACAAGGGATTTGTGGAAAAGATTAGGCGGCTCCACAAGACCATCGATACGATCTACAAGGAGGTTTTCTTTATGGCTTTTATGCATATGTTCTTAAACTCATTATTGATTTTGTATTGCTCCATGTTGAGCTAAACCCTTAGTGGGTATTCGGACTTGTGAACCCTAGGATGCTTGTGTTTCTATAACTTTTATTATGCATTATTAATTTGATGTTTTCTTATTGAGTTCCAATCTTGCATGCCGATTGTATGAGATTTTCCCTTAGCCGTGACACTAGGGTTGAGAATCTATTAGGTTATCCTTTGAGAGTGTGACAACCTCTATAGGATTAGACTACACAAGGTTGGAGAGGATTGAGAGGGTGAGTCGAGAGATAGCGAAACGTCCCATTTCCCCTCCGGTGTGAACTTCCCTACCTCCGTATCCCAAGAGTTAATCGCGATCGAAGTAGAGTGAAGTAGTAGGAGATGATATGAACTCCATTGTAAAGGGTTCAGTGAATCCTAGAACTGGGGCTTAACTTAGATTAGGGTTCTTCCACCTGGACCAAAGGGTTAGAACTATAATTAGAGATAGGGTCTTTCACTTGGAATCCTTAGAATCCCAAGCAATTCCACATAGTGTGAGGCTTAGGATAATGGGCTCTCCTGGGGCTTAGTTGGCAGGTCAACGAGAGTTAAGGGTCATAGTGAAACCTAATGCCAGAGCATAATGTTGGAACTAGTCACGGTTGACCTTAGGTTTGAGACCGTGTGCTTAAGGATTTCCACGACTCATTAGACATCAATTAGAGGGTATAATACTAGTTTTACACTAGAAGCATTATTCCTATGGGGAACTTTGTCCGGGTACCCCATCTTTATATTGATTACCTCTCCTACCCTCATTACTCTTCTTGCGCTCTTTTATTTTCTTTTCTATCTATACATATATATTTCTCTCACCATCGTTTCCCTTCATAGCTAAATAGCGATAACACTTGTTTCTAAACACTATTCCCTGTGGATACGACTACCCACTCACCAGGGTATTTTATTTCTTCGACAACCCGTGCACTTGCGGGGTACACACGCAAGGGGTTTGTCACCTTCCCTTACTCGAAAGAGTTTGTATGGGTTCAAAATAGTGTAAGACAAAGGAAGAAAAGGTCTTTCATAACAACTTATGAGCACACAAAACCTTCCTCTAATCATTATGTGTTTATAAAGAGGAATTATAATATGAGTTTTTTTTTTGTTTTTTTGATATATGTTCAAAACATATTGATTGTTGGTGATGATATAAGAAAAATTGAGGAGCTAATGAGAGAGTGGAGCAAGTCTTTTGTGATGAAAGATTTGGGAGTAGTGAAACATATACTTGGTATGAAGATCTCCCATGATAGCAAAAATGGGAAGTATGGTTATCTCAAGAAAGCTGCATTGAGAACAAAGCCAATGTTGTTGGTTCTACATTATAGATCATTTTAATTTTAACTCAAAGTAATGTCCTACAAGTGACAAAAAAAGGAAGAAACAAGCTACATTGGACTGTAACACTAGGCAGAAGACCACATGGATGGGACTTACGACCGTAAGTAATCTTATAAAACTCATGACCCATTATTTCTGGCTCCTTACGGTCGCGTTCTTATGCCCTTAAGTAGCCGGTAAGTGGCTAGGTATAAATATTCCTGAATAGGGTTTGAGAGGGATCATTTTGTTCTTTGAACAATGAGGCTTATGGAAAGAAAGGGGATGATTCTCTAGAGCTTTGGAGATGAATCATCCCACCTACCTTGGTCTTGAGCACACTTTACTACTTGATTGGTGTGCACGCTTACGTCTTCTATCATGTTCCTTATACATCTGGAGATGGTAGTTTGATGTACACTATGGTATGGACAAGGCTAGATATAGCACATGCTATTGGACTTATGGGCCAATTTCTCTCCAATCTGGAAAAAGGATACTAAGGTGTAGTGAAATGGATATTAAGAAATTTGAGAGGCACCTCTTGAGTATGTTATGTTTTGGTACTAGTGAGGCCATTTTCAATGAGTACGTAAACTTGGATATTGCAGGTTATATTGATTCTAGTAAATTAGTTTCTAGATTTTTGATAACTGTTGCAATCTCATGACAGTCAAAGTTTCAAAAAATGTATCACTCTATCCACTACAAAAGCTGAGTATATTTTCATCACTAAAAGGTGCAAAGAAGTTTTATGAAAAAATAAATTCATTAAAGAGTTGGCATGTAACAAGAGAAATGCATTGTCTACAGTGGCAATCAAAGTGCTACCTACCCATACAAGAATTTAACATTCTGCTTGAATTCAAGCATATTAATGTTAACTATCATTGGATTTGTGATGTTCTAGAATCACAATAGTTATGTTTGGAGAAATTACACACTAGAGAGAATAGCTCAGATATATTAACAAAGATTCTACCTAAGGAGAAGCTTGAACACGTATAGAAAGAGGGAACTTAGTTGAACCCCTTAAATGATATTAAAGGGGATATTTGTTGGGTGCTTCCCCATTTAGTGGGGCTATGAATAAGTGGGCCATGAGCCCACAAAAAAAACCCCTATGTCAATAACGGAAGGGACAAAGGCAAAAATTGAGAAAGGAGAATTTAAAAAAATCGATAGAAAAAATAAGAAGATAGAAGGAAGTGAAGTTTTGAGGTGGGTAAGAAGACTAGACAATAAAATATAGTCAGATTTCTCCCGACTTCTAAGTGATGAATCTTTATGAGAAGCTCTCCTCATCTATTAGGATTAATTTCTTATTTCATCCTTCTTCTTGATGTTATATTAGTATCCATCCTTAGTGATGATGTCTATTTTGTTGTAAGCCTCTTGATGATGCATTGATGATATTGTGATTGTGAACCTCTAGTTGTATCTAGAGTGAACCTTTATTATCCCATTGTTGATACATTAAAATAAATTTCAAGTGGCCTAAGAGTCCAATGGTTTTTTACGTATAAATTAGATGCTAAAAATTGTGACTTTAGCTTTTGGTTGACTACTTATTTGTTTGGCATCATATTTTAGCTCACAAAAAGGGATTATTTGAAATTACTTTGCTATATTGTTGATTCAAATAGTTACACAAGTATGACCACGCCCATGGTGGTGGTTTTGCCCCAAACTCAAAACCTAGGAGTAACATGGGCTAGACCACAGCCGTGGTTATGGTTGCAATGATCAAAGTAAATTTCCTGGGATCAACACGAGAAAGATAGCATCCATAAATAGTAGCTATGGTTGTGATTGTAAATAGTAGCCCTCATGTTTAACTCCTTAAGCATTGCATGGCTTGGTCTTAAAGTTCTAGATCATTCCTTTCTCTAGGATATAATGAAGCATAAATAAGGATACATGATGAGAAGATAACATATAATGGATTATATTTATTATAGAATATCTTTATAAAAAAGTGATATAAATATCATTGCTCACATCCAATTCTATGATAAAAAGTTAAGACATTTGCTATCTACTTAATTTTCCCCTTTTAATAAGATAATTCTCCCTTTGCATCTTATTTCAGTTCCATATTCATTTTTTGTGATTAAAGACATTCTTGATGATCATGTTTTTTGTACAAGTTTCTAAGTAATATTAGTCATAATCATACAAACTTTTTGTGAGCCCCAACCTTGTTTAATCCTAGCCATTGATGTTATATTTAATCCTAGCCATTGAGTTTACTTTTTTAGTTTTTTTTTTTTTTCAAAACACTAGCCACGTCTCCTCCCTTGATAGCACACTCTTCACCCCCTCTCTAACCGAGTATTGCCGTTTAAGAAAAGTGAAATCTAGAACTGCATCTCTCCCTTGTCACAGCATGGTTCTGGTGGCGAAGACGAGATACTCATCTCCTTAGGTGCTCGATGTAAAGTTCTGATTTCTTTTGTTTCTACTCCTTGATTGTTTGTTAAGTGATACTAATTAGGGTTAGGGTTTGGTGAGAACCTTGTTTTGACTCTCTTACTCTCATAGTTAGGTTATTCTTATAGAAATTCTTTGGTCACTGCTTTTGTTCTGGTTATTTTAATTGATATCAAGCTGGTGAACCATCAATGCTTCTTATGTTAAGAATTGGATTTATTTGAGAATAAAATTCAGAAATTTGTTGTTAGCATAGAAGAGATGCCTCTTTAATTTTGGGAGATCTAGAGACCGAATTTGGAGGAGATCAAAATATCGAATTTGTAGATCATAATCTTAGATAGCTTACTGCAAAATTTCATATTTTTTGCATGTGTATTCTATAAGTTATAGGCTTTAAATTCAGGAGGCTCGGATAAGACTTCTGTGCAGATCTTGAAGGGTTATTGACTTTTTTATGACTTTATATTTTAAATTAGATATAGAATTATACATGAAAGTTGTAGATTTTGATGTTACCTAAGGACCTACAAAATTTTAGATTTTACACATGTGTGGTTTGTGAGGTATAACCTTATAAGTGTAATTGTCTCGGATGGAATTTCTGTGCAGAACATGAAGATTGAAGGATTTTTTTGATGGTCATGGAAATTGAATTGGGTAAGGTAAAAAACAGGAAAATTGTTCCTTATTATGTTGTCTAATTGTCAATAAATAATTACAGATTTTGAAAGTGTAGGCTAAGAGGTATTCATATTTGAAAGGGGTATGTCTGAATTATAAGTCTGAAGAAATAGCTGGAGATTAAATTGAATGCTATAATTTGAGTAGTACTCTAAATTATGTGAATTTCAAATATGTCATAGTCTTACATGTTTACGTTTCTAAGAATCTTAAAATTTGTGATTTGGAAAAATATATGTGAAGTTATGAGGGATTTAGTACTCAATGGTCAATGGTCATGATGGAATTGTTCATATGCCTTTAGAATGGGTAATTGCTATTGTACCCTCGCATTAATCAATATTTGGGAGTGTAGAATAATAGCTTGAACTTTTTGCATTTGTACCATTCTGAATATCTCATTTTGTAATACTATTGCTTATAATCAGATGTAATTGAAACTAATAGAATCTCTTTCCAAATATATGACATGCCAAAAGCCTTGATTTGGTATAAGATTTGGGAGTATTTTTGGGCGTTAATCAAGTAAGTAATACCATATATAAATCTGTATATATGTCTATGCAAAATTTTGGGTTATAGACAATTATTTAATTATTTTGATTTTGCTTTAAAACTATTCATATACAATTTGAATGTTTTGGGTTTTGAATTCAGTGCCAATTTCTATTCGTTGTAATCAGAAATTACAAATTTTTATTTATATATTTACTTATTTAGTTATCTGATTAGTTATATTCAAAATTATTTATTTGATTAATTATAAGCTTATTAGCTATGCTAATTTAATTATTTATTCATTTATTTTGTTTTACTAATTAAATTATAGAAATATTTTTTAGTTAATTATTGATTTAACAAATGTATTATTTTTTTAATAACAATTATTTTGCTATAAAGACATGGGATCATGTGTATATTTGTTTGTTTACACAATAAATTATCTTGCAAATCTTGTTCTGCAAATCCTGACCGTATGAAATTTTGTCTAAAATTCTGAAATTATGTTTTGTTTTTTAATAACAAAGTTATTTTGATATAAATACATTTATTCTCCATTTAATTAGACACTAACACTGTCATTAGGGGTTAAACATTGACCATGTCGACATGAAACTTTGACTTTGTTAAAAAATTATAGTTTCGTACCGTTTCATCGGTGAAGAATTACGTCCTTTGATATTTTAGCTTAGGTCACGAGGGTAAACAAATGGGCTTTGATATTCTGACTCAGGCACCTGAGGGTAAATAAATGATCTCTGATATTTTGTTTTGACCATAGTGATTTGGAGACATATATTTATGTATGTTGTTAAATTGTATTTTGCCGAACCACTTTGGTTTTATGAACTATATTTTGGATAAATATTTATGCTATTTGATATGATATGTTTCTGTTTTTATAAATTCTCGAAATTGTACATGACCCAAATATTTTTAGTGGGTTACTTACTGGGTTGTAAACTCATAATCTAGTTGTTAAATTTTTTCAAATGAGAAGTGAATAGTTTGCCGGGCAATGAGAGCTTGTGACTCCTTTAAATTGGTTGTCATTATGTTTGTATTAGTAATGTGAACTTTGTTTTGGAAAACCTTTTTGTATTCATACATCTTATATTGAGTTTATATTTAAAAGTTATAATTAAGAGATTATATTTTTGTTTTGAGAATAGTTCTGAGGCCTTACATGCTTATTGAGTTTCACCCTGTGGATATGCAGCCGTTTATCGGCGCACTGGGTCTGGCGAGCCGAGTTTGGGTTGTGACACGTTTTCTCTCCATTTTGTATTTCTCCAATCTAGACACAATATAAAAGCATTTAACCTTGTTTTGTTCAAAGGGGTATGGGGAAAAAGGAAAGGGGAAAGGATGGGGAGCGAGGAGGAGGGGAAGATAAAGGGTTTAAAAAAATCTTATATTTCACTCATTGCAAAAGTGAGGAAGGGTGATCTATTTCTTTTGTTTAGTTGGAAGGAAGAATGAGGAGAAGCGAGGAGAAGTGTGATGCATATTTGACCAATTTGCTCTTTTATATAAAATGGACTATGACCGTTTTCCTTATACGTAATTAATATTACTTTGTATAAACTTTGTTGTTATTATTATTATCCAATATTGAAATAAAAAATTGTGTATTTTTTATTATCATCATCATTATTCTTGTTACAAACTTTGTCATGTAGTCCCTCCTGTACCAACTCAATAAAATAAGTAAATCTCTAACAACTTATGATTCAGCTTACATTATTGGGAAAAAGAAAGCAAACACTAACTAGTTTTCAGAACCATCGTAAAATATGAATAAGTTTTTCTACAGAGCAAACCATTGCATACGAAGTCCATGCAAATTAGGCACTGAGAAGAATTGGACACAACAAAGATTTTTACAATTAAGCAGACGATGGGTTAATCAACCATTTGGGTGCTCATCTAGTATTTATATGCAATGGATAAGTACTTGATTCACTGTTACCCAGGCAACCATATGCTTAATACCACTTAGATTGCTATATGAGCCTAGATTGTCATTTTCTCCCTGAAGAATTGCAATTATGATTGTGAAATTAAACCATAAAATTGGTTTTGAAGAGGAACAGTTAAAAAATCATACCACAAGGAACAACTTGACCATCACATGCATATTCATATAATAAAGAAAAACTACAAAATATAAAAGTATGATAGAAGCGAATGCAAAGTTACAAGCCTGATGATACTAATTAGACCACAATATGAACAAAGCTTCCCATCTGAAATGGAACCCAAATGAATTTTAAATCCTCATCAGATCTTTAACTTTCTCAAGAATCAACAAGGCAACAACACATGCAATTGAAGTTTTTATCAAATAACAGAAATACTTAAAGAGAAATAATAGCATTGAGGTATCATTACAACAACTTGCAGAAGTATCATTAAAATAAAAGATATTAATGCAAAATTAGTAAAAGACATAGCCATACGCATGCTATCAAGAACATTAATCACAATCAGCCATCAAAACAAAATAAGTTACATAGATGGTGGTTATTCATAGATACACAACATATTCCAAAATATAATAGCATTTCAATACTTGTAACATAACAAACAATACATGACAAACAAATTCATAAGATAGTATGAAACATCCCACACTAAACATAGATTACAATGCTAATTGTTGCAATACATCAATACCTAAAAATATCACATATTAAAGTTTTTAAGATCACTGAGTACCTCCACTTAAAATAAACACATTTTAGTGTTCTATTGTACAACCAAGAACAGCATTCTTCAACAAGTCCACATTCATCATAAGTTTAGTGTAAATATTATGTAGAAATGGTTGCCGAGATTGTAATCCAGTAGGAGTAGTATGTCTTCATTAGCAGTATTGGAGCTTTAATTTCTTTGCAATGATATCATTAGAAGTCCTAATGTTCTCTGCAATGAGTTAACCAGAAAACCCTAATTACATCTTTCACTTTCTCTATTGCATCTTTAATATTAACACCCTCAATTTTTCTCTTTGTGCGCAGTGATTCTAGACATTTTGTTGCCATCACCAGCACCATGTGAGGAAGGAGAAATATGCTCAAAAGGTGAATGTCGCCACATATTCATATCTTTATCTGTAGAGTGCCATTCATTTGAAATGAAAATTGAGACATAGTGGTAGTAATATTAGTGAAGTCCTCTATAGCAATTGAACTGAATGCTTTCACAGCTCTGAAACAGCTACCAAATGATTTCCCGTTGCTATGTCCTTTTTTGTACAGATTAACCATTTTATCATAATGTGGTAGGGGAGTTTGTATATATATATTAGCTTGCCATTTCACCTACATAAATCTATTATAATTACACCACTTAATTTTAATACAAGATGAAGAAAGAAGCATATGAGTATATAAAATGTAAGTAACCATGTAATCCCAAGTCTATCTCGTTTGAAACTAATTAGTTCCATAGATATTTATTTAATAGCATTGCATTATATTTATTGCATAAATATTTGCTAAGTGTCTTCCTACTACTTATTATTATAATTTGACATTAATTAGCTAAAATAGAATACACATGAGGTTTCGGTTATTAGTTAGTGTTGTATTATTGTCTAGTTAACATTTACATGGTGTGGTTGTTAGTTTTGAAAAATAAAAAAGCACATGTACATGCATGACATGAATGAACACGCATGCTTAGTCTCGAAACATTTGTAAATATTTACATGAAATATGTATGTACAGGAGTTATAGATAATTATCTTTCCTTAAGCTTGTATGTGTAAAGAACACTGGTAACTTTGTATATAAATTTTTATGATACGTCGCCACGGGAATCTTCTTTAGAGCTGGGCGAGGAAACAAACGTCAAAGACGCCAATCAGGTAACAAACGCACGGCGGATCAGAAAGGCACCTACATGGGCACGTGATTATGTCGCGGGCTGAGTGGCATGCGCGTGAGCGATTGGCTCACATATCTGTTTGTTAGTACGGTGTCTCCTAGTAATTTCTAGAAATGGGTAATATAGTAATCTGGTATTTTCTTGCTTGGAGAACAAGTTAGGGTTGGCTGTCTCTTTTCTTATTTAAGGGATCACTGTAACCTTTGTTTTTTTTTTTTCATGAGAAATTTATCAAGCTTCTGCTTCTCTTACTCTTCTTCTCTTGGAGCCCACACGCGACTTAAGCATGCCCTTAACGTATCACTGGTGCTTTCATTCCGTTCTCCACCTCTCCATGACAGACACCGATCTTGTCGCCGCCATCGAAGCCATCCAAGCTCAACTGGACAACCAGTCACGCTCCATCCAACAACACATGGAATCTGTAGATGCTCTCTTCGCAGATCTTCGGCTCCATCTAGTGCAATCACCGGCAACTGCATCCCCCGTAACGCCAGCTAGCATATCTCCACAGCAGACGGATCCTTCAGCATCTGAGCAAAACTTGACACCATTCCTCCGCGCCCTCAAGATGGATATCCCAAAGTTCGACGGCTCAGATCTGGATGGGTGGGTCTTCCGCATCGAAGAGTTCTTTAGCATCCACCACACTCCCATAGCAGTGTGACTCTGTATTGCCTCATTCCTCATGGAAGGGCAATCATCGGCCTGGTTTCAATGGATGAAGGGCAACCAACTTCTTACAACCTGGCTGGCATTTCTTCAACACCTTCAACAACGCTTTGGTGACTCGATGTTTGAAGACCACCAAGGCAATCTATCCAAGCTTACACAAACATCCACCGTCTCGGAGTTCCAAGCCGCCTTCGAGGAGTCCATGAACAAGGTCCGTGGCATTCCAGAGCCGCTCCTAATATCTTTTTTCATCATGGGACTACGGCCTGAGATTCGAAGGGAGCTACTCCACAACAGACCATCATCGTTAATGGAGGCTTTCGCCCTAGCCAGGGCCTTTGAAGCACGCATAGACGAGACACGACAGGACTTGAGGTCCTGGTCACGATGGTCAGCCAAACCAACCTCTGTTTATCCTCACCTCCTAAGCCACCCCCATCACCCCTCACAGCCCCATCCCTACCTCTACTTCCTTCACCACCACCACCAACCAACCCCGTCACACCCAATTCATTGCCAAAAATCCAAACAGCCTCACCTCCATAACTTCTTGTCAAAAAAATGTCTCAGGCTGAACTTCACAACAAACAAGCGCGAGGATTATGTTACACTTGCGACCAAAAATGGGTCGCTGGTCACTGGTGTCGAAGTAAGTTCCTTCTCCTCCTGGGCGACACTGATGATGATTCTGAGGAGACCGTCGGGGATCCTCTAGAGGATAATTGCATGCCAGATTCTGAAGTTCAGGTGGCAACCGGCGATATATCCAGTCTGAACGCCCTCGCCAGTCAAAGCAACCCTTGTTCCCTCCGCTTGAAGGGCACCATTGCTGGACATCCTCTTCAGGTACTCATCGACAGTGGAAGCACCCACAACTTCCTCAAAACCACTGTCGCGAAGTCTCTCGGTCTTCCAATACAACCCATTACACCATTCCGTGTATACATTGGAAACGGGGACTATCTCCTCTCATCTAATCGTTGTCCAAGAGTACCACTAGCACTGCAGAGCAATGAGTTCAACTTGGACCTATATATCTTACCCATCGGGGGACCAGATGTCGTTCTCGGCATACAATGGCTTCAGACCTTAGGACGAGTCTCTCATGACTACTCGGTCTTGACCATGGAGGTTCAGTGGGAGGGGAAACCAATACTTCTCCAGGAAGATGCATCACAACCCCCACGCACCATATCCTTCAATCAGCTCGAGGCACTATTACACCAGGAATAGTTTGATGGGTTGTTCGAGCTCCACCAAATCTCCTCCACTGATGTTGATGCCCTAGCTTCTTCTCAAGACCAGGAGATTCAAGACACGTTAAGTTTGCCTGCAGGACTCCCTCCTCCTGTGGTGGCTCTGTTACAACGGTATCAAGCCTTATTTGGTGAACCCAGAGGGCTTCCTCCTCACCGCGCTATCGACCACCGTATCCATTTATTACCCAACACCCAGCCAATCAATGTCCGGCCATATCGGTATCCCCACTTCCAAAAGACCAAGATCGAAGCCCTAGTCCGAGACATGCTGAAGCAAGAGTGATCCGACCAAGTTACAGTCCTTACCCATCGCCGGTGCTGCTAGTACGAAAGAAGGACGGGTCCTATCGGTTCTGTGTCAACTACCGAGTGTTGAATGCGGCCACCATCAAAGACAAGTTCCCTATTCTGACAATCGACGAAGTTCTCGACAAACTCAGTGGAGTAACAACCTTCAGCAAGCTCGATCTACTATAAAATGGCATTTCGCACTCATGAAGGACACTTTGAGTTCCTTGTGATGCCCTTCGGGCTTTGCAACGCGTCATCGACCTTTCAAGCAACCACGAATAGGGTGTTTGCACCATTTTCCCGGTGATTCGTCATCGTATTCTTCGATGATATACTCATCTAAAGCACAACTGTGGAGGGGACATCCATCATCTTGATCAGGTCCTCACTTGTCTCCAGTCTAATAACTTTTTTCTCAAGCTTTCCAAATGCCTATTCTGCCAGGAAACCATAGAGTACCTTGGTCATTTGGTCACAGTGGCCGGAGATCTCACAGATCCTCAGAAGATCAACGCGATGGTGCAATGGCCCCCGCCTACAAACTTGAAGCTATTATGAGGATTCTTGGGTCTAATGGGCTACTACCGGAGGTTCATTCGAGGATACACCAACATCGCCGCTCCTCTGACAGGCCTGCTATGTCGAGACAACTTTGAGTGGCATCCTGGAGCCACCGTAACCTTCGAAGCTCTCAAGTGGGCCATGACGGCCACGCCAGTCCTGCGATTCCCAGACTTCAATGAGGACTTCGTAGTTGAGACGGATGCCTCGAGTGTGGGCATTGGTGTTGTGTTGATGCAAGGCAGTCATCCGATAGCTTTTTTCAGCCGTAAGCTCGGGCCACAGATGCGAGCAGCGTCAGCATGCCTGAGAAAGCTGCATACAATTGTGGAGGCCGTCCACAAATGGCGGCATTATTTACTGAGGCGCCACTTCATCGTTCAAACAAACCACCAGAGTATTAAGGAGCTTTTGCAACAAATTATACAAACACCAAATCAACAGGTCTTCATTTGAAAGTTACTTGGCTTTCATTTCAAGATAGAATACAAACCAGGGAGCTCAAACACTGCAGCTGATACACTATCATGAGCCTTTGGAGAAGACAACACCACCGTGATGCCAGCCATGGCCAACCTTTTCCATATCAGTGGGTCGATTCCTGAATACTTGGCCATACTTCGTGGAGAGAATACTACTCTAGAAGAATTGGTAGCATTGCACCAAGAAGTCAAAGCTGGGAATATTTCATCAGATTACTCACTTCACGATGGAGTATTGACGTATTGGCGACATTACTACATTGGTCAGCAGTCAGTGCTGAAGGCCACATCGCTGCAAGAGTTTCATTCGACGCCACTGGCAGGGCACGCGGGAGTTTAAAGAACATTGCTACTATTGTCATCAATGTTTTACTGGCCACGCATGAGGAAGGATGTAGAGGACTTTGTAAAGGCATGCACCATTTGTCAGCAAACAAAATATTCCACTCAACCACCGGCGGGGCCACTCCAACCTTTACCTATACCAGCTGGTGTGTGGGAAGAAGTCAGCATGTATTTCATCACCGATTTTCCACCCTCACGGGGGAACATCGCTATCATGGTTGTGGTAGACCGTTTGACCAAATTGGCACACTTTGGACCCTTAGCCACCTCCTTCACTGCCGGCCAAGTAGATGAGTTGTTCGCTGATCGCATCGTGAAGCTCCACGGGTTCCCAAGGACCATCATCTCGGATCGAGACCCGATCTTTGTGAGCAACTTTTGGCGTCATCTATTTGAGCTCAGTAGCACAGCTCTCCGCCATAACACCGCAAACCAACGGACAAAATGAGGTGGTAAATAGAGGAATAGAACAATACCTACGTGCCTTCACAATGGACAAGCCCTCCACGTGGGTAACACTGCTCGGGTGGGCTGAATTTTGCTATAACTCCACTTATCACAACAGCATTCAAATGACGTCATTTCAGGCTTTACACGGCTGAGCTCCGCTCTCCATTCCAAACTATATACCAGGGCCCTCATCCATACAGGCTTTGGATGAGCTGTTACGAGATCGAGATCAAGTCCTAGTTCACCTCCAACCATACACACAGTCTTCAGTTGCCCGTAGGGGAGGTCCTAAGCTGGCTCGAAGATACTATGGGCCATTTTCTGTGACAGAAAGGCATGGGCCTATGGCCTATCAGTTGAGTATGCCGCCGAAATGCAAGGTGTACCCAGTCTTCCATGTAGTGCTGCTGAAGCCATATTGGGGAACTAATGTTGCAAAAGCCACCCCCCTTCCGAAGGAGATGATGAGCTCGGGACCAATAACAACACCTGCAGGTGTCTGTGCCTCTCACACCATTCTCCAGCGCGGCAAACTCATCAAGAAAGTACTGGTTTAATGGGAGGGCGGTTCGTCAGATAACGCAACTTGGGAAGAGTGGAAACGGTTTCATAAGGCGTATCCCAACGTCAACCTTGAGGACAAGGTTGTTTTTGAAGGGGAAGCCACTGATACGTCGCCATGGGAATCTTCTTCAGAGCTGGGCGATGAAAGCAACGTCGAAGACGACAATCAGGTGACAAACGCACGGTGGATCAGAAAGGCACCTGCATGGGCACGTGATTATGTCGCGGGCTGAGTGGCATGCGCGTGAATTATTGGCTCACATATCTATTTGTTATTATGGTGTCTCCTAGTAATTTCTAGAAAGGGGTAATATAGTAATCTAGTATTTTTTGATTGGAGAACAAGTTAGGGTTGGCTGTCTCTTTTCTTATTTAAGGGATCACTGTAACCGTTGTTTTTTTTTTTTTTTTTCATGAGAAATTTATCAAGCTTCTGCTTCTCTTACCTTTCTTCTCTTGGAGCCCACACGCGCTCGAAGCGTGCCCTTAACATATCATTTTACCTTGATGAGATCATTCCATACTTCTGGTTCAGCCACTTACACTTGTGTTCATGCCATTCTTAAGGGTATCATAAGCATCAGAGAAGTGTTTCTTCGAGATCCTCCATCGACTCTTTGCTTGAATCTTTTCAATTTTTATGTTCAAGGTCTTTGCAAGTTCCCGATCATATTGTTATAAGACCTAGAGATGAAAGTGTCAATTCACCTTAATTAAGTCCCATGTTATTTTAATTTAGAAATGCAACAAGTAACACTGTATCCGTTGTGGGTGTCTACACTAACAATTTTTTATGTGCTTCCTTCTTACAAGTCATTCTTTATTGGTGGCATGTTGTCCAAGGGCAAAAGATGCATATATTTATAAAATTAAAATAGAAGAATCACTTTCCTAATATCAAATATTTATTGTTCATCACAAATTAACAAGTTTTTCTATGTAGAAGCCTACAATGTCCTTGTCTCAATGGATATCAAACATAAAAATCAAGCAACAGGAAATCAAACACAACAAACAAAAGACGAAAATCAAAATGGAAACAAAGTTAATTAAATATCTAAATTAGTGTTGTGTGCAATCTCTCCACATTGCAATAGATAATTCATCTCTTAAACTCTCTCCTTGAACAACATCTTCCATGTTACTTCTACAAGTACACTATTCATTATAAGCTACTACTTGATATCTTTGCATCAACCTTTGCTATAAGGTCCTCGTCAAGATTCACAAACATCAAATCATTATTTAAATGGTGGCTAGCTAAACTTATTGAATTTTGAGTTTTCAATCCATAACAAGCATAGGTTGTCGGTCTCCATCTCTAGAAGGCTAGGATTGCAATAGAGGATCTCCTTTTTACGATTAAGTGAGAGATGAAATTAGGTTTGTTACAATTAAAGGACATCATGGTATCTTGTTTTTAATATTGATGAATGGCATACTTGTCTTTCTCTTCCTATAGGTTTTTATTAAAAAAACAAAATTGCTCCAACAATCCCACTCCTAAAAGAACTTGATTTGGAGAAGTAAGATATAAGGGGTTTGGAGGGGTGAACCCATCAAAACTTCTACTCCCCCTTGCTTCCTTAACCAGACACAACTTAACCTTCCTTACTCTCCATTACATCTCCAAAAAAGGCCACCCAGACAAAGAAGTTAGAGATCTTTCAATTTAGCTTTTTTGAGCAAAGAATACACAAGTGGAACAGTAAGAAAAATGAAGTGCATGTTTTTCCATATAGAATATAGATGCTTGTGTTTACAATCAAAATGACTTTATAATGATTTCTTTATTGATTATAAAAACCAAAATAATATATCACTACAAGGAAACAAGCAATTTGCGGCGCTTATTTCCTGGCGGTTTGGTTTAAACCACCACGATTACTCACATTCTCGGAAGTTTATGTCACCGTTGGTGCTTGGCTGTAAATTCATTGCTTTTTTTTATATAGTGAATAATTGCAGCAAAATGCAATGAATTCATGGCAGTTGTAACGTAATTGTTGTGATTTCCAACATTCCTCGGTAGTTTACATTATAACCGCCGTGAAATAAAAAATTACCACTTATAAGCGGTGGGGATTCATCTTTACCAATTTACTTGATCCCAAGTGCTTCCAATGATTCGTAACTTCAACCTCAACATCGGCCTCACCATCGGAGCTTCATCGCCAGAGCTTCAGCGTCGGCCTGCGGATCTTCATCGTCGACCGTCGGATCTTCACCGTCGGCAATCGGATCTTGAGCATTGGATGCCAGAGCTTGCAAAGGCGAAAGACAAGCACAATCTGCACAAACAAAGGTTTTGCTCTAATTTATATGTTTCTGTTACTGCATTATGTCATTGATTTATGAGTGGGATGTTGATTGGTTTTCGATTGATTTGATTTTGTGTAAATGGATGTTTGAGCGATGATGTGATTTCATTGATTGCATTTTGTGTTAATTTTTGAACTTGTGTTAGATGGGCATCAGTTTGTGTGCTTAAGCTGCTGTTGCTGTTGATCTGGTTGTAAGATTTTTAAATGCTACTTGTTGTGATCTTCATGTTTCGGTTTTGTTTGATTCTAGGTTTTTTGCTACTTGTTGTGTTAATTCTAGGTTTTCCAAAAAAAGGTTTCTTGGAATTATTCACAGCAAGCAATGAAAGTGAATAATTCCTTTATGAATCACCATACTTTTGTTGCAAAATTTTTTGGAATAGAAAACATGAACTTTCCTATCAATTTAGGTAAGAAATTTGATCCATTTATAATCCATCTTGTTGTGCTTTTAATTTTAGGGTTTTGTAGATTCTTATTTTTAGGATTAAGTTAATTTTCTGGAAGGGTTTGAATGTTAAGTATTGGGAACTTGATCAGAGGTGTGTGTGTGATAAAGAATTGTATCCAATATGAAATTATTTTTAGCAAGACCAGAAAAAAAAGTTATCTTCCTAGTGCCTTTTTTTCCCAAGTGCTACTCCTGTTTCTTTTGATGTGGTTTCTTACATGTTGCATCAAGGAAATCATCAATTAGGTTTTATTTAATTTTAAAACAAAAAACCTTGTTGCATGACATTTGTCTTGATTTTAGCACCTTTTTGTTAGTTTTGCTGGTCTAAGTTTACACCATAGATGGATCAACATTTTTGTTGCGAGAAAGCTTATTGAAAAACATGTGTTATGTTTGACAATTGAAATGATGCAATGTATTGTTCATCTCATGTTGCATCATTCTCTTGTTCAAAGAAGTGCTAGGAAGAAACATGGTTTTTGAATCACTTTCAAGTTTTAACTATTGAAAATATTATAGTTGGTACCATATGGCTCCTTTGTACATATCTCTTATGGTTGTACCATAATGTTTGACTCCATTAATATCAAGAAATTTTGGTTATGGTAGGCTGGCTCAGAATCAGTGCCAGGATCAACTTCACATTCAAGTCAAAGTGAGGTAATTAAAAAGGTCTTTTTTCTATCAGTGTGTTTTTTTTTTCTTTTTTTTTAAAAAGGAAAACTTACAGAGTAGAATTTGTGTTAACATTTTGAAAAGTAATACTCTTGCAACAGGTAGCTTACTTTAAAGATGCATGGAATGGAATGGACAATGATAGCTTAGGTGGAACTCCTGGTGGAGGTATATAAATGATTTGAATGTGTATTATTTCGTATCTTTCATAGACTTTTGTGAAAAAGAATAGAAATATTCTTTCTGTTGTATAAATTAACTAGAGAACTGATGAATGCAATCTTTTGAGTATCCATGTCTTATATGCTGGGATCGACAAGGGTCTACGAGCATGCTAGAAGACAAAATATGCACAGCGGATAACAAACAAAACTAGCATGGACCCTAGCATGCAATGGAAACGAATAAAGATATAAAAATCTAAAATAAATAAATAAATACAATTCCAGGGGTGTAGTCGAAAAAGGGACTGCATATACGCGACTCCCCTCTACTCTCACACACACACAAGTCGGAAACAATCCGGTATGGATTGCTAGTATCCAACGATAACTCTTATCGAGAAATACGAATAGCAATTAAAATTAGGTCTCAAAAACCTAATCGTAAACATGTGTAAGGAATTGTAAATCCAAAACCGACACTCGGCGAATGTTTCACATGTGAGAATCTTTTGAGAAAAATTCCATAACCATTATGAAATAATCTCAAAAGACCCTCACCCCGGCGATCTCTATTGATAAAGAAATATCAATGAAAAAACCGGCCTGTGAACTAACATACATGAATAAACAAGAAAGATCAAAGGGGTGTCGACCTATACCTTCGCCGGAGCCGAGTAGCGGCAATCCGCATGGAGAAACCTTTCTCCAAAAAGGGGGAAAAGGCGGACAACACCTTTGGCCGGCGGTGGCGGCGGCGGCGGCGTCCTCTTAGCTAGGGCGGACCGGCGGCCTCCTTGAGGGAGAGAGAGAGAGAGGAAAGATTAGGGTTAGGGTTTTCTCTAATACACATGTATTTATAAAACCCTAAAACCAATCCCAATGAAATATCAACCATTTATTCCTCTTATTGGATATTAATCATATTAGATCCAATAAGCTAACACTTAATTTCTAATTAAGTCCCTCAATTTTTAAGTTATCTCATAACTCAATCTTTACACATTCGTGGTTAGACCAAATCAACTCTTGATTTATCTAAACTCTATTTAGCTATTTGACTCATTAGATTGAGTCCGGATTTCACGACTTTTACGTGTGTGATCCTGTAGGCCCGTTTTAAAATCCGCAATGGATTTTAACCTCGTTAAGGCCCATAAGTCACAAATGCCATCTAGCATGGCAATGTGACTACCCGAATTAAAACGGAGGTCGACTAGGTAATCAACTAACCTCGTAACCTTATCCAATTCCTTTGCCAATTGAATATCTCGATCAACATAAGGTATGGAGCTTAGTCACCCTTATTTATTTGTCGATCGATTTCTTGATCCTCGGTGAACTGACTAGGTCAAATAAATGATAACCCTTACAATTTCACTTGGGCGTGGCCACGCACTACTCAGTTTCACCGATCAAGTGGCCGGTGATATTCTCTCTCCTTAGAGAGTGGCAATCCCCTCGCATCGCAAATGTTACTCGCTGTGAATCTTGATGCACCCAATCATACCCATACTTGTCACTCTGTTACGAATGACGTTAGGCGTATGTCAAAGTACACCAACATTCATCCAAGCTCCATAGCGACCTTGAGTCTAAGGATTCAGTATAAGCGTTACACGAGAACCACTTATGACTTTGCAACCATGTAGTGATCTCGTGAGCGGATCGATCCAGACATGCTGTTCACTAACACGTGTCTATGTCTATTGATTGACATCACATGTCCTATAATCCGTAAAACATGATCATCACACAATTGGCATACTAGTCTTAGTTTACTATCATTCCCGTGACAGTAATTGACTAGGGATGTTTAGAAAGTTGTTCCTTTACGCACCAAGGTTTTACTGTCCGAATCACGTATTCGGCAACTTGTGCAGAACAAACTCTCAGGGATAGTTCTATCCAAGCACACATGCACAGAAATGTAGTAAGATAAAACAAGCCATGTTTTATTAAAAAACATATAACTAATAAAGGTTCAGATCAACGTATTGGGGCTAGGGCTAACACTAACATTATATAAGATTGATGTCATCCATTTTGGAGACAGCTTTGTGAAGCTCCACCTCTTGACAACTTTGTGGTATGCCAACTGTGAGTATCCTAGATCTTGAACTTTCTATCCATTGTGTGTATAAATAATTGAATTGATTATATTAATGGATAACTTAAAGCTAGACCTCTTATTATCTTAGCTGTGACACTTGTAAGGTTACTGCCATGATGCACAAAATAATTGAAGATCATGACATCACTAATTAGTCCAGGGAAACATTGTTAGAATTTTGGAAGAGCAAAGTCTAGAGGTTATGTGATAAAATGACAGTAAAAATTTTAATTAGATTAATTACCTACAAACAAATTAATCCACAGTAAAAATTACTATGTTTTATATGATAAAATGGCAGTGAATTAATTAATTACCTTCAAGCATCAAAACTATAATTCTCATCACCAGGCTTCACAAATCCATCTGTATTCATGTCTTCATTTTCTCTGATTTAACTTTTCGAGTTCCATACTTCAATTTTTTTCCAAACCTGAACAGAATTCACATGCATGATATAAAATTACATTTACATTTCTGCAGTAAAAATTGGCAAACCTGAACATATATAAACAAATGTAGAACATATATATGTATATGTATTATATACTTTCTGCTTTTCTTTTTCTAATTGTATCTCATCTTTGCTTCAGTCCTTGCTAGTGGATAATTAGCATCAAGAGTTGATGATTCATTGTTGAGAAAGCACTACTCTCACCGGTATGATTCGATATCAGAATGCCATTACCATTAATCATCACTCCTTCATCAGAATTAATACAATTGCTTGCATGCCAAAATAAAGAAGAAAAGTTTCAAGTAGATGCCTACATCCACATGCATGCCTGGTATGAATTTAAATAACAACTCTACTCTCCATCCCATCTTCAAGAAACATAGGCTACAATATTATTTTGTTCCAATAATATTATTGCTATTGTTATTTGAAATGGCAAGTTGATAATTAATTAAGTTAACAGAGAGCAAAAAGGTGCATATGTTGTGGTAGTGCACAAGAAATTAACAAAAAGGTTTGGTCTAATGCTTTGATTTCCTTTGAATCAAAGTATTAAAAGAATCATAAGCACTATATATATATATATATATATCAATGACATGCCCTATTAAGATTTGTGTGATGTGAAAGCTGGACACTTTGATTTATTCCAAAATGATGCAGTCCTTAAGTTGGCCCCATTAAGCTTTATTTTATTTTATTGTTTATAAACTCTACAAGATTGAAAAATCACTTAGGACATGTTTGGATGCATAATAAATTTTTCCATAGGAATTTTATTCCATAGGATTCAAAAATGATTCCTGTGGAATTTACTACAGGAAAAATTCCTACAGATTAGTGTTTGGATGTGCACAGAAATTTTTTCATAGGAATTTAAGTTTGAAAATGAAATCCATTAGAGCTTGAAATAATTTTCTTTATCTCTTTTTAATTAACTTTTTAATCCTCCAAACTTATAATAATAACATACCTTGATATAAAAACATAAACAAATAGACGGTAGAATTGATCTCTTCCAAACAAGATATGCAATTGTCACAGTCTTGATGGACATTAGAGACATACATGACAATTCTAATGAACATCATAGTAATACATTCAGGATTATAATGAAAGATACTACTAGAAATCTCAGTTTCACTTGTGCATGGTTAAAGTATTGAACTAAAGTTCTCAACAAAAGAGAGGCCAGCTCTATCTAATCTTTCGCATAATATTATCACCAATTCTATTAAATAACATCTATTCCCCAAAGCAACACAATAATTCAAAGTTACTTGCATTTCAATCTATTAAAACAACTTCATTAAACAAACAAAACACAGAATTCAGGGAGCAGAATGAAGAATGTGAATCTCTCTCAATCATTTTCACAAACACCTCATCAACAACAATTTCTTTCTAAAGCAAAGGCTATCAGACAGTAATTTAACAACAGAATTAGAACAAATACCTCATCATTGCACTACTTTATTGATTCCCATGCATGATAACCAACAAAGACCAAACAATCAAACTAATGGTTGCAAGTAAAAGCAAACCAACATCAGATATGAAGCTAAAACAATCAATCCACACATCCAAACCCTTGTCAGCAATCAAAGATTTCAGAAGAAATCAACAAAGAAACAGTGGCCAGTACCCAGAGATTTATTTTCATACTCACACGGATGCTTGGAGGGCAATGCAGCACAACAAACTAGCCACAGTTTCCTTCTCTAGGGCTTCAGATAGATGACAAGCAAAAGGAGAGATGGGGAAGAAGGAGGGTGGAGGAAGCTAAGAAGAAGATGCACAAACCACCGGATGTACGGGATCGAGCCGCTTTCACCGAGGTATAGCTGCACTCAGTCGGCGAAGATGAGACTACAATTACCGATAACGGGTGAAACCTGGTCGCCGATTGGATCGGGCTTCAACTTACCGGAGCTTCACCAGGATCTCATGATCGTCAATGAGAGAGGGAACCGAAAGCCAGATGAACGATTGTCAATTGAGAAGGACGTCGAAGGCGACGGCGGGGAAGGTCCAGCGAGATACAAGGGAGTGTGGGAGCGATGAGGTTGGGCAGTGGAGGATAGAGCCCGAGAAATTTGAAGAAGCGGAGGAGGAGGCGAGGATCAGAGTCAACGGTGCTGAAGGTTTGAGATAACTAGAGATGAAGGCGTGCAAGAGACGAGGCCACGAAAAGCTGAGGAAAAAAATAATTTGGGTACAACCACTTTTTAAAATTACTATGTAATCCTATGATTCTATAGTAATTTTATCCTGCCAAACTTGTATCCAAACACCCTTTATTAATTTAGGGATGGCAACGGGTAGGGTATGGGTAGGATATGCCAAAACCCTTACCCGTACCCGTAACCCCTACCCCATACCCGTACCCTTACCCGTACCCTTCAGGGTAAAAAAAATCATACCCTTACCCTTACCCGCAGGGTACGGGTATACCCGCAGGGTACCCGTTTACCCGTTCGTCAAATTACCAAATTAAATTTAAAGAATAATAATAACAAGTTGATTGATTTTTATTGTCTATGTATTGTTTTTAATTTATAATAATCAGAGAATTTATAAATAATCTTTAAATTTTATATTCAATATGTTGTTTTTAAAAGATTGAGAGTAACAATATACTTGTTAACTTTCATTTTTAAATGTTAACCAATATTATTTTTAACACATGTTTATAATGTTTATTTCTCCCATCCCGTGCATAAGCAGCATAACCCATAACTCGGGCATAACACTAGTAAATTATTATGACATTATTTTTTTATATTTGTTTTATAATTTATAATTTTTAATTTAATTATTATTCTTAATATAAATTCAAATTTTAATTTTGATAATATTATGCACTATCAAAGAGAATTATTATAATAATTAGAGAATTTATAAATAATTTTTAAAATTTAGATTGTTGTTTTTAAAAGTTTGAGTAATAAACTAACAATATAAATATTAAGAGAAAATTTAAAGTATTATTTTCAAATAATCACCATGAAAATAGATGTTAGGTAAATTATTGTGTAAATGATTAGCTCGAGCCTAAATCTAATAAATTATTATGACATTATATTTTATATTTGTTCTATAATATTTTATTTTTTAATTTAATTACGATTCTTAATATATATCCAAAATTTAATTTTGATAATATTATGCACTTTCAAATATAATGACAAAATCATCATAACGAGAGAATTTATAAATAAATTTTAAAATTTAGATTCAATTTGTTGTTTTTAAAAGTTTGAGTAACAAACTAACAATATACTTATATACTTGGTTAAATTTCAACTTTCAAATTAATCACAATGAAAAGATGTTAGGTAAATTATTGGGTAAATGTTATATATATATATATAGGGTAGTAGGGTAAGGGTACGGGTAAGGGTAAGGGTAGGGTAGAGGCATACCCTTACCCGACCCGTACCCGCTCAAAAAATAACGAGTAATACCCGTACCCGTACCCGTACCCGGTCAAAGAGGGTATTACCCTCTTTGACCGGGTACGGGTACGGGTATACCCGTCGGGTAGGGTACAGATTGCCATCTCTATTTATTATAATTTCCTATATAAAATCAAATTCCATAGGAATTATCATCATTCCTATGGAATTTACTGGTATCCAAACAGGGCCTTACATTTGTAAATCATTCTAATTTTCTGGGATACTATCACATAAAATTATCAAAAAATAAAACATAAACAACCTTATTCTCCAACTAGAATTTGGATACTAGTTTTGTAAAACTAAAAACAACCTTCTTTCTCCAGCATATGCTTCTTTTACTCTCCCTCTCTCTCTCACACACACACATAAATATATATATATATGCATAGAGAGATTAGTTTCAAGCTTTGTTTTCAGACTATAATAATGTGTATGTGTGTGTATTTTAAGTCATTAGTGTGTGTGTGAAAGAGAGAGGAGAAAGAGAGAGAGATATACGATCATGTTCACAAGGTACGTACTATTATGAGGTTCTAACTTCTATCAAGAGAGAAAGTGAGAGATTTCAAGGTATTGTTCATGACTCTGCATAGATATCCATGCATGCATGTGTGGATGTGTGTGTGTGGCCATAAAAATATAAAATAAAAAATAAAATAAAATAAGTTCATACCTCTCATCAAGCATAGTGTCAGGTTTTACTTTCAAGACCAACTTTCCTCGTGATATGCATTGTACTTTGGATGAATTGATTCTAAAATCCTTACATATATGTATATAATTGATATGGATTGATGGCCTGACGGTCAAAAATTCGTACTTGTTTGTCTTTTTTGGTCACTGTGCAGCATCTTTTTCTGGTTTGATATTTTCATTAGTTGCTATTGGTGGTGGTGGTCTCCATCAATTCAGGTACCATTCGATCTTGATATTTAAACTTGTTTAGCAAAATTATTATTGCTATGATGTCAATATAGATAAATTCTAACTAAAGCATTTAGAAAATAGATGCAACTTGTGAGAGGATCATTTTAGAGAACAAATTACACTAATAATATGAACAACTCGTACAATGTGAACAGACAAATATAACACTATAAATCTTAGTAAGTGTTTTAATTTATTGTATTTATTAATTCATTTGTCTAGGTTTGAACAATTTATAATAATAAATAAATATTGTGTTGTTTATTTTTAGACGGTTTTTAACATGCATGGACAAATCATGGATTACAATGCCGCGAAACTCAGTTGCGTAAGACAAAAGTGTTAAGAATTTTATTGAATTTGCTTTACAGCATGGTTCAATTAATGATATGATACTCCATCCATGTCCTATGTGTGGATTTTGGAAGCGTCAAAATCGTGCCGAGGTATAAGATCATCTAATTTGCAAACAATTTCAAAAAGGTTATACAATTTGGTACCTCCACGGAGAGTCCCATTCATAAGAAACAACTAATGTTCCAAGAAATGTTGAAGTTGCTTCACAAAGCAGTGTTGTTGTTCACGATCCAATTATTGATATGGTAAATGATGCTTTTGGAGTACATGAACCTATTTCAGAAGAAGGTTTTCAAATAGTAAATGAAGGGGTCAGACAGATAGATGATGACATACCAAATGTGAACCAAACTAGGAATCCAACAGACGAGTTTTATGAGTTATCTAATGATGGTCAACAACCTCTATATGAAGGGTGTGCAAATTATTCAAAACTATCATTCATATTGAAATTGTACCACATCAAGTGTCTATGTGGAATGAGCGATAAGGCAATGACGATGATATTGGAGTTGCTACGTGATGCATTTCCGCATATAAAAAATCCAAACTCTTTCTATGATGCGAAGAAAACCATCATGAAGCTTGGACTGAACTATGAAAAAATACATGCATGCCCAAATAATTGCATGCTTTATTGGGGTAATGAAGAAGATGAAGTGAGACAAAATTGCAAGATTTGTAATACATCTAGGTGGAAGGAAAGGAAGGTTGGCTCAGATGTCTTATCCAATAGTAAGAGAGCTAGAAGGAAGATTCCTGCAAAAGTGGTCATATATTTTCCATTGAGACCTCGATTACAAAGGTTGTTTTTGTCTTCAAAAACAACAAAGGAAATGAGATGGCACAACTTGGATGGCAACAACGATGGGCTACTGAGGCATCCAACAGATTCTGAAGCATGGAAAAGATTTGATTCAACAAATGATTGGTTCACAGCAGACCCTCGGAATGTGTATATTTCATTAGCTATGGATGGATTTAACCCCCATGGAAATATGAGTCAAAGTTATAGCATTTGGCTGATTATTCTCATCCCATACAATATGCTACCATGGGTATGTATGAAACATACATCTTTTATCATTTCAACTATAATTCCTGGTAAACATATGCTAGGAAATGATATAGATGTTTACTTACAACCTCTAATAAGGGAGTTGAAAGAGTTGTGGTAAGATGGCGCTGATATATATGATTCCTATGCAAATGAAATGTTCAAGATGCATGTTGCTTTGATGTAGACAATTAGTGACTGCCCTAGTTTGGAAAATTTATCTGGGTGGATTGCCTATACTGGACGTGCTTGTATACATTGCAATTATGCCTCTTGTCCTTGTCGCTTGCCTCATAGTAGGAAATGGCGTTTCATGGGCCATCGGTGCTTTCTTCATGGTGATCATAAATTCAGAATGAACAAGATCAAATTTAATGGAGAGCAAGAGTTACGAACTCCTCCAAAATTATTATCAGGTGAAGAAATTTTTTAGCAAGTTAAGGGCATTGATGTTACATTTCGTCGGCCCATGGATAGTTAACTCAGGGGGAAAAGAAGATGTGGTGCAAGTACTTCTATAGATGAGCAACAACAATAGAGGAAGAAAAGTATTTTCTTTGAGCTCCCATATTGGAAACAAAATTTATTACCTCATAATTTAGATGTGATGCATATAGAGAAGAATGTGTAATATTCTTTTCACATTGTTGAATGATAGTTCTCGTTCAAAAGATCATCTCAATGCTCATAAGGATCTAAGAGATATTGGTTGTAAACCAGACTTATGGCCAGATGAAAATGAAAAATTTGCTCCAGCAGTTTATACAATGAGTAAGCAAGGGAAGAAGCTATTTTTAAATACTCTGAAAAATATCTGTGTGCATCGATGCTAATAATCTCAAAATCGTTGGGACAATTAAAAGTCATGATAGTCACATACTATTGCAACAGTTGCTTACACTCGCTATGCGTGCAGGGGTTGATGATAAAGTATCTACGGTACTACTTGAGTTATGTTCATTTTTCTGACAAATATGTGGCAAAACATTGAATGTTATGGAATTGGATAATCTCCAAAACCAAATTGTACTAACATTGTGCCACATGGAAATGCTTTTCCCCCCTTCATTTTTCACATTGATGATACACCTGATTGTTCATTTGGTTGATGAAGCAAAACTTGGAGGTCCAGTCTATTACCGTTGGATGCATCCGATAGAAAGGTATCTAATTGTTAATAACTTTATTTGTAATTAATAATAACAACAAATCTATGTTATATAACTGAGTCATGTGATGTTTTAGGTATTTGGGACTACTAAAATCATATGTGCGCAATAAAGCAAGTTCAAAGGGATCTATTGCAGAGTGTTATATTGCACAAGAAGTTATTACATTTTGTTCCCGATATCTAGATGATATTCAGACAATATGGAATCGACCTAGGAGAGTTGATGATGAATCTATCACTCCCCAGCACCCAAATGCTCGAATTGCAAAACTATTTTCATATGTTGGGAAACTTATAGGGGGCTTTACGTGGATTATGTTATCATCCATTGAGCAGATACAAGCACATCTACATGCGCTAATCAATTGCCGGCAATTGATTCATATGTTCAGTGAATATTATTGCTTGTGTATTTATACACTATTGAAGTGGACGTTGTTATTAAAATACTTCTTTGAACATGATAAAGAATTCAGGATTGTTGCAAGAAGACAATTATGGAGCCGAAGTAGAAATCCTATTGAGGTAGATAAGATGGTTCATAGAGAGTTTAGTCAATGGTTCACAAATCGAGTAAGTATTTATCTCGATATATACATTGAATTTTAATTGGCATAAGTCTAAATTATTTTTATTTGTCTTTAGATCAATCGAGATCATGACATTCTCCCAGATTCCGATAAGAGTTTGCTCATAGCTCTAGCGCAGGGGCCAATTAAACAAGCAAAAAGATACATGGCATTCAATGTCAATGAATACAAGTTTCGTACTTTGGAACATGATAGAGGATTAAACACATAGAATAGTGGTGTTTTCGGCACATTTGGAATAAGGAGTTATTCTAGCAATAGCGATATTAACATGTGGTATGGAGGTGTTTCGTATTATGGAAACTTAGTTGACATCATTGATATTAATTACAATGGATTATTTACGGTGACTTTGTTCAAGTGTGAGTGGGCCAACACAACTAATCCTAGAGGTTTAAAAATTGATAAACTAGGTTTTACCTCAATCAGTTTTGCAAGACTTATACATACTGGGGTGATTGAAGATGATGAGCCATACATTAAAGCTTCTGAGGCACAAATAGTATTTTATGTTGATAATCAAAAAGAAGATGGGTGGTGCATACCAATACACCTGAAACCTAGAGATTTGCATGATATGGGCGAGGATAATTTAGATGCCATGGTCAATATTGAAGCTTATCCAACACAAAATCTGGAAAGTTTATTTCCTGATGAAGATATACATTTACCTTTGAGTCGAGATGATGTAGATTATCTTCATAATTTGTAATCCTCAAATATTGGAGAACAATTTGAAGCTGAAAACAATAGTTAAATAATTGATTATATTTTATTTTCCTTACATGTTATCAAACTAATAAATTGATTATGTGAGTTATTTGCAGTATACCGAGGACAAAAAGACACATCACAACAAGTTATTCAGCAAATTCAACAGAGGACCCAAATCATTCTATAGACCAAGGTACATCTATGCGACCACCACAGATTAATGCACAGGTTGAAGAAGTTGGTCCTCAGATTAATGCACAAGTTCAAAAAGATGGTTCTGCGCATCAGTCAGCAGTTGAAAGAGATGAACCTTAAATTTTTAGGGGTTGTAAAAGAAGTACAAGAACATGGGACGTGCAAATTAGAGGTGATTAATCTATATGCATGTATATATATAATTTATTTGATAATTATACATTGCATGGTATCAGAGTTATAGGTGGTTACATCCTGTGAACAATAATCTCATTTATAAGATGTGGTTTCATTTTTTTGGCAAATGGAAATGGGGAAGTGAAGCGTCAAAAAATGCGAGCAATTGACATATACTCTCTTCCACCAGTACAGAAAGTTGTTGTGGAATGGAATTCCCGAAATCAGCCTGTTGAATTATCGGGGGGTATACTCGCTCAATATCTCGGCCACATTGCAAGTAATTGTCAAACTTTCCTATCGGATATGAAAAGTGGCAAAAGATCATAGAGTGCTATAAAGATCATGTGTGGAACAATATTATAAAGGTATCTAGTGTAATTTATAATTGTCATGTTATTAGTTATATTTTTGGGTACATTTGATCATTTTGTACTAATGTATTTATTTATTTGTAGACAAAATTGAAGGTCAATGATGATGAACATAAGCGATATATTTTCAAAATCTCAGAGAAAATATGGCGAGACAATCGATACAACTTATATGACTTGATGAAATGTGCTCCCGATGATCCTCGTGAAGCCAACATAGCAAGGAAACCTCCTGAGATCCCTTTGGAGCGATGGGTTGCTTTTGTGGATTATAGAGCTCGGCCTGACACAAAGGTGATATCCATAAAAAAAAATTTTGATAGTTGTATTATTGTTTATGCTTTAAATGTTTAAATTACACTTTGCAGGCAAAAGCAGAAAAAAAAAAAAAAAAAAACACTAGAAATTGCACCCACCAAACAATGGCTCACACATTAGGCTCAAAGTCCATTGGCTAACTAGAAAATGAGATGGTTATTACTTGCTTGTTTTGAGTAGTTTTAATTATGTTTATTAATCATGTCGCAACATTACTTACATATTAAACAACTTGAATTCTTGGTAGGAAAAGCAACTTGGTCGCTCTATTACCAGAGCTGAATTATTTCAGGCAAGCAATACAACATCCGATGGGTTTTTTGTAAATGAAGAAAAGAGGCATAATCATGTAAGTTTAATATTGAAACATATGATATGTTTCGTGATTTTAAATAAATATGTTTTATGAAAAAATTTATTACTTTAATTTATAGGAAGATCTAATTATTCGAAGTCAAGACTCATTTGAAAATGAAGCATTTACTAGTGTTTTTGGGAAAGAACACCCAGGGTATGTTCGAGGTATGGGACTTGGAGTTGTCCCAACTCAAGTGTATGGATCATCTTATAGCTCAAGTAGGAGAAATGAAGCTAGTGGGGGCACACAAGTTGAATTTAATAAGCTCAAGGACACTGTGCATCTCTTAAGGCAACAAGTGCAAGAAAATGAACAACGATTTCAGCAACAAATAGCAATTCTTACCCAACAATTGGCAAGCCAAAATCAAAACATAGCAACCAATCAGATTTTGTTTAAATTTCTTTTTTTAGAGTTATTGTCTGGTTAGATTATGTTGATTAGGTTAGTGTTAATGGTTACATTTATAGGATTTCATTCTTTTCCTCATATTGTATATTGAAATTCTTTGCCATAGGAAAATGTGGGGTCGCCAATTATTGGAATACGTTCATCATAGGGTACTCAAATGGCTCAAGGCAACCAAAATTCAGATGAATCTACATAGGACAGATGCGACAGTAAGTTAAATAAGTCCTCATTCTCTATTTTTCTATTTAAAGTATGAAATTATAGTAGTTCACTGTATTTACTTAGAATAAAATTATAATATGTTTTGTGTAAATTTATTTCATTGTTTTAATAATCCATCATATGAATTCAGTTTTAGATCCACATAAGAGAGATCGATCCGGCTTTCAATTCGGTGAGTTGTTTATCAATCCTTGGGTCCAGTTGGTGTTTTGGTATTTATTAATATAATGCTTGTGTTGCAAGTTATTAATTTAATGCTTGTTTTCCAAGTTTTGTTGTCTGTGTTTTCAGGCCCAAGCAAAAATAGGACATCATTGAATGATGTGATGCCATGATCAACCCACTGAATCTGCAGCTGATTTTCAGTTTTAAGACTATCTTTTGTTAATCTTTTGCTTTCTAACTTTAGTTCCTTGTGGTGCCAGTTGTTTATCATATTTGTGCAAGATATGTTGGTTATACTCTTTTAAGTATTGATTTATATTATATTTTGAATTTCTTATGCTTTTGAAACGGTTAATTACGACGCAGAATTTTACATTACTTCCTATCATTGTTTTATCTCCAATCTGAAATCTCTGTAACTAGCCAAATATGGGCAAAAGGCTGTGAAAAATATGCCATTTCCAAGGTGTGCATTTCTTTGTTCTTTTACTGCTTCAATTTCCATTTTATTTTCTTCAGAATGGTTCTCTTTTCAATCTTGTGGTAAGTATGAAAGGATTTAAAATGTACAATTTTGTTTATTTCTGCAGTTATACACAACAATTACGGTTATCCTGATAGCACAAAAAATATATTACGGCCATATATATCCTTGTTGGAAAGAAAAAAGACTTCATCAATGTCTTAAGTTCAACATTTATTTGAGATAACATTTAATTCATCTTTTATCAAACCATTAGTGTTCTCAGTATGTTGTACATTTAATATTTATTTAATTTATTCCTTAATGAGAAAAAAAAACAGTGAATTTTCCTTTTTAGGGTTTAGGCTGCACTTCAAACAATCCCAGGCTTCCCTAATGGACATGGATTCCTAGTAAATCCACACTTATGGGTTCTTCTTGTAAGGTTGGTCATCCTTGTTTAGTTTTTTGGCACCTCATGTTCATTAAATTTGGTATTGTTTCTTTAAACAAGCCTTATTCTTTTGATGTTATTCTCAAGAAGATTGAATATTAGGAAATGTTTAGGTTCTCTCAGAGAATAAAAGATTGAATGATATAGCAGCATTTGGTTTGAATGGATTTTCAATATTGTGGGGAGAACTTGTTCGGGTTGACATTATTAAGGTGTTTTGAACTGGGACATAAAATTTGTGCTATATATTTGAAAGTGAACATTTATAGTAGTGGTAAGTTAATCTGTATGGATCTGCAGGTGCTTCCTGAGACTGTGTTGGTGGTGTTCTCGTTGTTTCTCCTTCCTCTTAGCTTATGGAATTAGTTTTAACTTCCAGAAGTTTATTAAAAGGTCTCTGGAAGATGATTTCAAAGTAGTCATTGGGATCAGGTATACAGTGATTATATTTACCTTAGTTGCTTATAGAAACTTTTACCTCACCCATGCTTCTATTAGAACACATTGTTCAAGATTCAATTCTATTTTACAAAGAATTCAGCTTAAGCTATATATTCTAATAGTATGAATTTTCTTTTCTTTGAATGCCAACATAGGTATTTAGGTAATCTGATCAGTTTTGCAGCATGCATTTTATAATTCCAAGGTTTCAATTTGAAGTTTGTCTTAATTACTTCTTTTTGTTTCTTCTCATGACTACACAGCCCTACATTATTGACTTCTGCCTTGATATTTTTGCTGCTTAATATTCATGGTAAGTTAAATCTAGAAGGATTGCCTCCAAAAATTGTTTAAACTTCTTAAGTAGATATGATCAACATTACTAGCATTTTGAGTTGATATGCAGACAATTTTGGCAGTAGGAACCAAGCTTCAGGCTATCATCTCTAGGATGTCCATTGAGATCAAAGAACGGCATGCAGTAATTCAAGGAATTCCTTTGGTGCAAAGTGAGCCTGTAAGCATTTAAAGCTGGATGAGATTGAGAATGGCCTTCCTCTTTCCTCTTAAAAAATTCTAAGAGAATTGAAATGGACTTACATGACCTTATGGGTATGTTCATGTGCTTTCCATCCTGTTGTTCAACATCAATATGTCAAAATGAACCTGATGTTGTGACAATAAGAATACAATGCTTTGCTATTTTTGCAGGAACATCCATATTTGTGTCGCCCTTGGTACATATCACACCCTTGTGTGAAGTTGAACTGGGGATGTAGATGCAAGATCCTAGAAAGAATTGGCCAAAGTGGAGATCAAGCTCGCTAGTGAGTGATTCTATTGCCAATGCTATGCATGTTCTAAATGGAAATGGTGTTTACTTTTTGTTGACTCAATGTTCAGGACAAAGTGGAGTGGTTTATTATAATATGTTTGCAGCTTTGAGAGAAAACAAATTTGTAAATTTGACTTAATTATTAATGAGTTATAAATAAAATTTTTATTATTTTTTAATATTAATTGAATGAGTTCAATGCACGTACAAGATTCATATATATATATATATATATATATAATTGTAAAAAATCAAATAAAAAATAAAAAATGATTAAAAAAAAAAAAAACAAACCCACGGTGGTTTACGCAAGAACCGCTGCCAAATTGGGCTGCCTCCATCCCATCAGCCTTTTTTGGCATTCAAAGCACAAAAACGTGTAGTTAATTCTTAACCTTAAAAAAAAAAAGAAAGGAAAATAAGACCATCATCCACAATGAACAAATCAACTATATCAAATATAAAAAGCTAGGTTCTTTCACCATAAATAACAACAAAGCATTTAAACAAAGGAGTTCCATATAGTATCTTCAAGCTATTGAGCTTTCTTTATTTCTCTTATTTTTTTTCTTAAGCCCCCTCTCGAAGCTCCCCCTCATTATCATATTGTTATGTAGAATCACTGAGCAAGACCATCATATTGTTTGATAAAGTTAATTAAAATATGTCATGTATGTAATTTAGAAGTAATTGAGCATTTATGCTTAAAAGTGTTCATGATCTTGTGGAATCAATGCAAAATGACATGCAAACCAGCGAGGAATGCGTTGTTGAATGAAATTTTAAATCTAAATACTAAATAACTAAGAGCATTCCTTTTACCCAAGTTCTAACATCTAAAGTTGAACCCTGGATCTTTGAATATAAAAATAAAAAGAAAAAAGAAAAAAAAGAAATGAGATACCAACTATCATGTTGCAAGGTCTAAGCCAAAATAATGAAAATATCAATTATAGAAATAAGGGATGGATCTAGAATGGGGCAGTGAGGGTAATTAGCTGCCCTAACTCAACTTTGAGAAGTCGGTTAGAATGTAGTAAAATTTTTGACTTTTTTAACTTGGCCCCACTAAAACTAAGCAACAAAACCTGTATGAAAGCAATTAAAAAATTGTCCAAGGATTTCTATGAAAATCCTATTTTAAAAAGTTAATTCCCTTTACCATTTCTCATTTTCTAACACTATCTTGCTACCGTGAGTCAACCCTTTTCTGTCTTTCTTCTTGATTGTTGGAATCTTTCCTCTCACCCAGTTTTGCCATTATAAAGCTTGGAGATGCGAATCAGAAAGCTTCCTCACATTCAGTTGCTGTAACACTACAAGTCGCCAACAATCAAACTGTCTATTGGTATCCGGGTCCCTGACAGAGCTCTTCAACGAGTGGTGAGAGTTCAATTCTTGGGTGAGGGCACATTTCTGAGAGATGTGAGCGGTGGTTGTGTGCGGGTGGTCCCAGTGCCCATGTGAGTACGAGCACCACCCCACTTGCTCCACCGAGGCTTGTGCACGCTCGTGATTGACTAGCAGGGCCTTCGGGCTATCTGTTGTTCGTGTAAAAAAAAAAACCACAAGTCTAAAATTTTTTGAATGTTGCGCATGTTTTTTTTGTTTGGTGATATGTTGCTTGAGTTATTTTATGGTGTTTTTTCTTTGACACTTACCAAGATAGCATCCTCTCATAACCTACGTAGTCAAAACCGGGTTGAACCGGCCGGTTCAACCCGGTTGGACCGGACCCGGGCACTAGACCGGTCCGGTTCAGTCCATAAAACCGGTTAAACAAAAAACCGGCATTGAACCGGATGAACCGGGCGGTTCAACCGTGAACCGGATGAACCGGACCGGTTCATTCGGTTCAACAGTTAATTAAAAAAATAAAATAAAAACCCTATCTTATCTTATCATTGGCTCAAGTTAAAACAAAAAAATCTTCATCTTGTTTTCAATCTCCGGTTCATCCGGTTCAACAGTTAATTAAAAAAATAAAATAAAAACCCTATCTTATCTTATCATTGGCTCAAGTTAAAACTTAAAACAAAAGAATCTTCATCTTGTTTCCAATCTCCACCGTTAGATATTTGGCTTTTCTCACATTTAGATCCCTGAGAATACTTAAAATTATAAATTAATCTTCTTAAAGTTTCAATAGAAAAATAATTAATGAATTGTAATCTACCTTGCTAATAATGAATTTAGTTTAATTAAATGTTGTTAAATGGTGTATTTTAAATATAGAATCAAGATTTGTTTTGTTTATTAATCTTCTTAAAGTTTCAATAGAAAAATAATTAATGAATTGTAATCTACCTTGCTAATAATGAATTTAGTTTAATTAAATGTTGTTAAATGGTCTATTTTAAATATAGAATCAAGACTTGTTTTGTTTAATAGGTGGTGTATTTGATTTAAACATTAATATAATATTTAATATATTTTATTTATTAAATCCGGTTCAACCCGGTTCGACCACGGTCGAACCTCTTGACCCTTGAACCTTGGTCTGCTCCGGTTCAAAGGTCCGGTCCGGTTCTGACTACCTAGCTCATAACCTTAATTTTTCAACTTTATACATCAAGCATGTATATGAACCTTAGCACTTTATCGCTTTGAATATTTTGTTGCAATCCATTATGAACAAGTAATATAGGACTGGCAGATTTATCATTCTTTATTGTATTTGTACCTGATAGAACTGACACTATAAGAAAACAATTCAATACGATGGAGCTTTTCCGACAGATTCATTTATGTTGTTAATATTTTCTTTTATTAACGGAATTCGGGTAGATTACTGACAAAATACCGATGGAGTTTCGTATGACTGAAAATTTTTAATAGCGACAACATCATCAATGATGATGCCGACATATTTTCGTCGCTAAATTACCCGTCATATTTTTCCATTACCGCCAAAAGATTGCCGACACATTTTTTTTATGAATAGCAATGGAATTCCGTTGGTGTAATTTAATAATATTACCGACGGAATTCCGTTGGTATTATAAGGTTCATGAATGTTATTACCAACGTAATTGTGTCGGTATAAGTTTCTTATAAGTACCGATGTATCAATAGCAACAAAATTCCATTGGAAATATTTTTTAATATTACCGATAATAGTATACCAACAGAGTTCCGAAGGTATGTTATACGCCATCCTAATTTGTTCACGGTGAGAATTACCAACGGATATCTTCATATCATTACCAACCAAATTCCGTCGAGATATTTTAATTATAGTACCAACATAGATTTACTGACGGAATTCCGTTTGTATTTTAATATAATTTATTATCCAAAAAATATTTATATTAATTATTATTTATGTTAGTAAATTATTATCTATATAACCTATTATCAAGAAAAAAATTTTAAATAATTTTGTGATAATAAATAATAATTAATAATTAATTTATATTAACCGTTAGGATTAAATTAATATTTAAATTATAGAATATTTTTTATATTTTTAACTAGAGATAATTTGGGAACATCTATTTGATGCATTGTTAAAATATATATTTTATACTTAATTATTAGTTTGGATTAATCTCCACCATTGATCATTATGATCAATGGCGGAGATTGATCATTATGGTAAAAAAGCCTAGCCCACAACTCTTTCCGTCCTACCTCTCTCTTCATCTCTCCAAGGCTGCCTCACTCCTCCTCGCCACCGCCGGATCCCACCCTCACATCTTCTCCGCCCTCATCTCCGCCGGTTCCGCCACCGCTGGATCCCACCCTCACATCCTCTACGGCATTGTGCTTCCTCTTTTCCGCCCTCACAGATTGATGTTCTGCCAGATCCTTCCTCTAGGGTTAGGGATCTAGATCATCTTGTAGTTCTCAATCTGCGCCTTTTTGTTGTTTTGATCTGATTTTCGTCACAGGACAAAGGTTTGATTTAGAGAAAACAAGCAATCAAGGAGAGGATTTAAGCAGAGGAAAGAAGATAAGATTTTCTCTTCAAAGCTGGTACACTCCATTCATTCGGATTCGGATGCTTTTATGGTGGCTTCTTTACAAGAATTGTATCATTTGATATTGCTTTTGTTTGAATCTCACTGCTTTTTTTTTAGTATTCAACTGCTTATCTTGTGGCAAGCTTCTCTCCTGCACCATTACTCAGGCAGCTAGAGGAGATAGTTCATCATTCATCATTAGAAAACCTCAGAACAGTGGGTTTGGCGTGGAAATGTTCTAACGAAGACAAGGCCGGTAATAAGGCAGGTTAGAGTAATTATAATCTGTTTCTTTTAAGCATGAATGGATGCTCAGGGTAACTTTGAGATGATAAACATGATCATCCATGAGATGCCCATCAGTTCCCTGTTTGAAATGTCTTATTTCCATGCATAATGTTAATGGATGCTACTCTTAGTTCTTATACATTAGTCAATGTGGATCATATGTTTGTCTTAATGCCAATGAGAAGCTTTCGCATGTATTTCATTCAATTGTTTGAGTTCTAAGAATATTTTTGTCTTGTTTTTTTTTGGAATTTAATGCTCTATTCCTGTCATTAATCTATCTAGTAATTCAATTTGAATAGTTCATAGTGTTATGAGAGATTGAGAGTTAATAAAATGAGAGGCCTTTCTAAAAATGTATGTTTAGGAAACGATGAATAGCCAGCCCTCGAGTTTCTTGAACTTTTTAATATTTTCTATGGAATTTTTTATGTCTGTTCTTGTGCGTGTGATAATAATGTCCATGATGCTTTTAATACTTTCCAAAATATTTGTATGTTTAAAAAATAGTATTATATATATATATCCAAAATGTTTGTATGGTTTTTTAAAAAAAAAAGGTATTATATACATATATATAGATATATAATACTTTCCAAAATGTTTGTATGCTTAAAAAATAGTATTATATATATAACCCCAATGCTTTGCTCACTTGTTAGAAATAGGCAGGGGCATAAGAAATGATGCAAATGAAATTGTGATACTAAACTCTATTTTAATTAAGTTTAGGATTGTATATTATTGCAAAGTGAATTGAATAATCCTACATCAAATTGACCATTGATGAGAAAAGAGAAGCTTTTAGATGTAAGGCAAATCCTAACATAATCAACCCAAATTTTAGGGAAATTCATTTTTCTAAAGGTAGCAATAATGGCGGACTAATCTAGACAATCATAACCTTTTCCGATGCCAACATTGACCATCATCCTAAGCATGGAATGGATATCAAGAAAACCATTTTGCTCGCGGCTAATAAGGTTGGAAATGACTCACTTAAGCCAATTAGTTAGGATTTTGGAAATCAATTTGAAGGTTGTTCATGAGGCCGTGCGAGAAAAAAAAACAAACAAAGAAAGAGAAGGGAATCATTGGAAAAACTCAAAAGAACCCTAGCCCCTTTCTCTAATTCCAATGTTTTATAATTTATCTCTCTCATTCGTTTCAAAAGCTTCACTATGAACATGCCACACCCTCTGTCCTACAAATGAAGAAAGCAAAGTTTGTGTTTTTCATAGGTTTTGAATGGGAGGATCCCATAATTTTTTTAAGAGTGTAATATTTAATTCAAACCTAATTTATTTTAAAAATGGATATGGATGTCAACATCCATAGCTAATCATTTAAGCGTGCTATGGAATATCTGGATCCATTCTTGGTATTCGAGTTTCATTTCTGGGTCTTTGGCAATTATAAGTTATAACAGCATATATGTTGGTAAAAATAAAAATAAAATAATGCATTAATGGAATACAAAACGCAACAAAAAAAAACCTTTAAATACACACACAAAAAAAATAAAAAATAAAAAATCATGTGAACAAGCCTTACAGTAAACTTTCTTGCATATCAGTATAGCACACTAAAAAACTAAAAAGCCTCAAAAATGCTAAGGGCTTGCTAATCCAAAAGCACTCATTTCATAAGTTAAGTGCTTATAATGTTAAAGTTGGTGTTTAGATGGGCTTATTCGGATAAGCTCAAGCTGTAAAATAAGCTGAAAAACAGCTTATTTTATAAGTTGCAAAAGATCAGCTTATGAAAATAAGCTGTTTTTGATAAGCTGAGTGATTAGGTGCAATTACTAAAATACCCTCACTCAATCCAAAAAATTACTACATTTTATATATCTCCCCAAATCCTCTCATCCCCATCTCAAATCAATTATTATAATAATAATTATTATTATTTATAATAATAATAATAATTATTATTATTATTAATTATTATTATAATAATCATTATTATTATTACTATTTATAATAATAATTATTATTATTATAGTAATTAATAATAATAATAATAATTATTATTATTATTATTAATTATTATTATAAATAGTAATAATGATAATTAATATTATAAATAGTAGTAATAATAATAATAATAATTATTATTATTATTATTTTTATTATAATTGTTATTATTATTATTAATTATTATAATAAATAATAATAATAGTTATTACTATTATTACTAATTATTATTATTATTATTAATTATTATAATTATTATTATTAATTATTATAATAATCATTATTATTATTACTATTTATAATAATAATAATAATAATAATATTATTATTATTATTATTATTATTATTATTATTATTATAACAATAGTAGCAAATATTATTTATTTCTTAAGTAAGAAATGTGAGAAATATGTAAATTATGAAGTTATTATCATAATTCAATAAATGGGCATTTTAGTAATTTCTCACTATAAAAGCACTTCTGAAATAAACATCCCAAACATTTTCACAACTTCAAAAGTACTTCTGAATCTAATACATCCAAACAAAAAAATATGCATAAGCACTTAACTTACTCTAAAAGTACTTTTCCCAAAAGTGCTTCTACAAAAGAAAAAAAAAATGCATTTTTTTATAAGCCAATCCAAACAAGCCCTGAGTTGACTACAAATGCTTCTTGAGTTAACCATGATTTTAGCACAAAAAAGATTCAAATTTCATATAACTATAATACTTGCATATCAATTAATAAATACAAAATGAAATGTATAACAAGCTTATTTAGTATGATTATTATTGAGAATGTAAGCTAACACTAAATTATTTTATGCATGAGTTAGTATGGAATAATTATTTTTATACCATCTCAAATAACATCTTCACTTGATTTAGAAAAATATTCATATATGTTGTTCTTTTACAGGTCAAAAATACAAATGAGAATTGAGACACACACAAAAAAAAAAAAAAAAAAAAAAAAACTTACAAGCAATGCTCAAAAAAGCAGAGGAAAATCTCAATATTAATATAAAAAAAAATACAAATATAAAGATTACAAGAACACTAGTTGCAAATTCAAACATAACTCTTCCAACTTACCTTTGAGTATAAATCAAATAGGTGAGTCCAATCACAACTCAACTTTCTTACCATGAATGTAAAAAAAAAATATGTTGTAATTTATTTATGTATGAATAAATCCTTATTAAATATATGATTTTTTTTTTCAAACTTACTATATATCTTCTAAACAATAGAAATTATAAACAAATGGAATATTTATTACATTTTTAAAACTTTTTTTATTAAAAAAAATAGTTAATCTACTAAAAATATAAAAATAAATAAATAAAATAACATAAAAATAAAATAAATTGCATATAAAACAAATTATTTTATATTTAAAACCTGTAGCATAAGCACATGTCGCCACACTAGTTATTATTAATCTCTGACACCTTACCAGCATTATTTGAATGATTGTTTGTTTTTTAAAAGAAATTCCTTTTTTATTTTATTTTATTTTATTTTTAAAAAAATTGTGTACAAAGGTGCTATTTGATTATATTCTTTATAATAAACTATTCTGCAAAATATCTCAAATCAAGTTGAGGGCACACAATGGCAAAAGAAATAAATTCCCAATCTTCAACGGGGTTTTTTGTTTCAAACTCTAATTTTACCATCACTATTGCAGGTTGCTGTTCTGGACCTGCAAATGATATCATTAGTGGTGAGTTGAAGGCTCTGGAGGCTGCTTTACACACAACTTGGGATCAACACATCTCAATCAAACATATTTTCTTCAACAACTATGCTGCCGCTGCTGCTTTGTCTGATTTCAATTCACCCGTTACTTGGAGATTTAATGACCTTCTGTCCAATGTGAAGTTCTTACTCAACATGAATGGCAATCCACGGATACACTTCACCCCTAAGGCTTGGTTGAGCCCTGCTGTCAACATAGCTGTGTATGGCTTTAATCACCACACCTTGAATCTGTTCTTACTTGGACGCGACCTTCCGTTCTGGATCATGAAGAGCCTTATGGCTGATGGTTTTAGCTTCCCTTTTTAGTTTGTTATTTCCTTTGTATTTCGTGCGTTGTTTTTCCTTGTCCTTCTTTTGGTCTGCTTTTGTTCTGTATTCTTCCTTTTTAATATAATTAGCTCCTCTGGGGTTCTTTTCAAAAAAAAAAAAAAAAAAAAAAATGCACGGCTAGAAACATCGTCTCTGGTTGCTAAAAAAAAGCCAAGCAGCCCTCACTTTGTTTGCACTCATTACAACAACTGGAACTCCATATTTGACTTCATTTATTGATCACAAAACTCACATGACTAGACAACATTTTGCATTATTTACGTGCATGCATGCACTCTTGGTCCACAATTCCATCAAAACAAACACAAACCACAACAAGTACACAAGATAAAGATAAGGGCCATAAGGCAGCAACACCAACCAAACCAACACAACACATCAATCAGCCTTGCCCCAGGTCAAATCGCCTTCAAAGATCCAGTGGCACACTTCAATCACACCCGGTTTGGACCCAAGCGCCACAAACGCACCATGCCCCGGACTCCAGTCAGACGTGTCCAAGTGACAGATGGCAACACCATGATTAATCTTCTCTTTCGTTTCAACGCTCAGGATCTCAGCTTCATATACCCGCACCTTAGGCACTGAATGACAGTAATACACCAGATATGGAAACAAGCTTTGGTGGCATGACACTGACTTAGTGATCCTTCCACCATCAATCCCTTTCACTTTGCCAATCAGGATGTTGCTTCCGGACCCACGCGCGGTCTCAGTACTCCGCGGCACAGCATCGCTACCAAGCACCGACACAGCGAAGTCGATCATGTCCTCGGCCGACGTCGCACAACGCTTCGTCTCGCCAGCGCTCGGAGCGCGCTCGCACTCGCTGATCGTGTCACTAATGGCCCGACCAAGCGCAGTGCCGGAAGGCGCGTCAAAGATCTTGGCCAACTCAATGGCATTAAACGGTAATTTACCAGATATATCCCTGGGTAAAAACGATCTTTTGGGCATCTTATCCCGAATATCTGGCATCGGCATTACTGTCCCTTCTTTCAAGCTGCTCTCTCTAAAGAATTTACCCGGCTCAACCCCAATATTCACAGTTTTGCCACTTTGCAAGTTGTCCGTTTGGATGGTGCTATTTTGGTAGTCGGCGAAGGTAACGCCAGTTTTAGAGTAGGAGTTGAATTCAGTTGGCGTGCCTTTATAAGTCTTGAAGCTCACCTTCGGATCAGTAGCCCCTTCACCGTAGCTCGTGAAATGATCATTACCTTCCCCTTTTTCTTTCCCATAAGATGAGAACTCAAGTGTGGGATTGTTTCCGACCTTACCATAAGACTTGAACGTGGAATCACCATCATCGAACTTCCCACGGTAATTAGAGAAAGACTGGGTACCGGCAGTGGCATGATCACCGTATGACTTGAAATTTTGATGAGAAAGGCCAGGATCAGTGCCGTATTTCTTGAATTCATCCAATGGGTTATTAGCACCCTCACCGTAGCCTTTAAACGTGGAAATCCCAATTGAATTGTCTTTGGAGTAGGATGTGAACATGGTGGAAATAGCATTGGTTCTCTTGGCGTATTGTGTGAAGGTCTGGAAACCTTGAGCGTTGGCATCGGAGTAGGAAGTGAAGTTCTGAGTGTGGCCATTGCTTTCAGTCTCGTAGTTAGCGAAGTTCACCTGGGAGACTTGGGTGGAGGCGCCGTAGGAGTTGAAGTCGCCGGCGCCGCCGACGGCGGAGGAGGCATAGGATGTGAAGTTGTCAGTGGTGATGGTGCCGTTGGGAGAGTATGTTTTGAAATTCTCGTCGTGGAAGACGGAGTCACGGGAGTAGCTTTTGAAGACGTCGACAGGGATGATTTGGGACTGGGAGTAGTTCTTGAAGGAGTCTTGGTCGCCGTTGATGTGGCTGCCGTAGTTGGTGAAATTTACATTGTTGTAATTGGCGAAGTGGGAGTTTTTGGGAGATTTGGAAGTGAGGGATGGAGTCCATGGGGAGCAGAGAAGGTGTGCTGCAGAGCAGAAGGTAAGGAGATGGGGAGTGAGAGATGATGGATTAGAGGAAAGCAAAGAGGAGTAGGTAGTGGAATCAAGAGCAGAGAGTGGGGAGAGTTTGGAGAGGAAGAAGGACGGATGTGGACGTTGGTTTGGGGTCTTCCGATCCCAGTAGCGAATCAGTGCAGCCTTGGCTGTGAATGGATTTGGAGATGCACCATTGGTGGTTGTTATGAGAAAGAAGGAGATGGAGAGGAGGAAGAGGGGGAAGGGCTGTAGAGTTGCCATGAAGGCAAGGAGTTCGGTTCTGTGGTTTGGGTTTGGGATGGAGAGTGGAGTGAAGGATGACTATTTATTAGGAGGAACTTCATTGATTTGGGAACAGTGTCTATGATTTTTATTCATTGTATTTGTTTTTACTTAATTCCGGCAGAGCCACACATGTGGTCAACATGAAGACCGCAGCCGTCTAGTAGTTTGGGAAAGAATAAAGTTGAAGTGAGTATATAATTTATGGAGTGAAACTGGATAATAAGAATTTTATGTGTATTTAAAAATATAAATTTATTAACAAGTTTGGCTCATGTTGCAGAGGTTTGAATGGTTTAAATGATTTTTTTAGAGTGAATTATTGTGTATATAAAAATACACATGTTATGAGAAATTTTTTATAGAACTCCCTTATATTATTTGATTTGTAAAAAAAATAAATCATATTCATTAATAACGAAAAAAATAGTATAACATTGAAATATTAGAGCTATCAAAGACCTTTGGGTCAATTGTCACAAAATCCTTTACAAAAGGCATTTGTTTCAAGGGAAAGACCCGAAAATAAATTCCATATCCACGTAAGGTGAGGGCATGAGTGACGTTGAACTTGCGGTTGCACTCCACACATATATTTAGGGGGTGCGTTTGTAGTCTATTATAAAAAAAATATATTAAAACTAACAAAATATAACAAAACGATAATAAAAAATATCAAAGAAACATAAAACAAAGTAACACCTAGCAACAAAAAAACTGACATAAAATACATGATAAATAAATAAATATAAAATATAAAACTAATATAACACAGTGAACACAAAGCCCACAAAATATAAAAAAACAAATGAACATAGGACAAATAATGATACGAATGACATACAATAATATGAAAGAAACGTTATGAATACTCGTTAAATCATTTATATGAAACTTATTTCAAAATATATTTTTTAAAAATTTAATTATATATGTAATTTAAATATGTGCTTTATTAATACCTTTCCGATAAAAAGAGATATATAATATAACTTTTTTTTTTTCGTTTTTTGACCTTAAAGGTAGAAATTCAAATCTGTGGTAGCTAAATATATTATATATGTATATACATATCAAAACCACATCATGAACCATTAAAATTTTTTGACTTTATTGAGGCCGTTGTGCTACCACGTGCTTGAGCTCAACTTGATTGACCGTGAACTGGCGTAGAAAGGACATGAGGCCATTTATGGTGATGTTTAATAAAAACTTGATGAGTAGGGTTACGTTGAGCCAAGGGAATCATATTTTGAAATTCTTTATAGTGACGTTATGTGCGTTGTGTCTTGGACTGAAATAACAAATATTTAAAATTATTTACATTAATTAAAATTCAATTTTATAGATGCATGCAGGCGTTATTGGTTTAACCACTTCTAAGGATGGTAATTATTTTCTTGGTTGGTGAGAGGTCAAAACATCAATTCCATTATATATATACACACTGAAAAATTACCAAAAAAACCCCCAAACTTTGTAATATGCACAACTCCTAATTTGAATATCTATAAAAAACCTCACTTTTTGAATAGAATGATTTTCAAACCCCCAGGACTGTAACGGTGATTGACAGTGTTAATTTTAAATTTTTTGGATGAAATTGCCCTTGCATGGAAAGTTGTGGCAAATGCGACTTGGTTTGACGATAATGCCCTTTGGTGCAATAATTTTTCCGCTTTTAGAGGAAGCGGTTTATTTTTCTTTGTTTACTCCCGAGAGAACACCATTACTGACGCATGTTATTTTTCTATCATCGCCTTTTTAGCTTTTCCCTTTCCGAAGTTGTCATTGCCTGGACATCTTGCTATCATCGCCTGTTCACCAGTGTATCGAAGGAGAACTCCCGCTCAAGTTTTCGACATTTCATTAGTTTTCCAACCAAAGTAATGAAGCGAGGTGGACGCCGTTGATGAAGTTGTGCGGTTTTTCTTTTGTTTTTACATTCTGTGTGTTGTTTGTCGCCATTTGGTTTGTAAAGTATTCTCTGTGTTGTTTTTAGCCGTGCAATTTTATGGTTTCATTGTAGTTTGCAGCTAGATTTTTCGGCTAGGGTTTTGTTTTCTTGTTTCGTCTGTGTACACGATCGAAAGAGATAATGTTGTGGTGAAGGAGATTTTTCGATTGTTATGCAAATTCATTTTGTTGTTTAATATTTATAATATATGTTTCCCATTTAATTTGATATGGCTTTAAGTAGTGTTTAATAGTATCAATGTAAGAATTGAGGTTTCTGTGTAATAAATGTGTTTTCTGTTTAATAAATGTTGTTTCAGTTTAAAATATGTGGTTTCCGTTTAATGGTTGATGTTTATGTTTAACTAATGATGTTTCCGTTTAATAAATAAAGTTTCTTTTTAATAAATGACTCTAAATAGATGAGTTTCCGTTTAAAAATAGCTTTCTGTTTGAGATTTCTGAATACTTGCTTAATGTATTGTTCTACTTGTAGGCTTTTGGTCATGGCGGTCAACCTAGTTAATGGCCAAGGCTACTTGATACCGACTGTCCAGACTTTAACTGAATTGAATGTTAACATGATTGGACGACATTAGGAGATCATCAGAAGGACACCGTTTGCAGTTTTGACAGAGATTGAAACCGTATTCCAAGAGAGAGCCCTCTTTGATTCTCTGCTGCAGAGCTAGGTATGATGACCGCAGTAACAAATTCAGGATCGGGGCCAGCCTGGTGAGTTTCAAACCAAAAGATGTGGCTCTTAATCTCGGGCTACGCTCTGATGGAGACGCAGTCGTATTCCAGAAGAAGAAAACACACTCAACTTTCGAATTGAAGTATTTATCAAGATCGTACGAAAAAACATAGAGAGTCCATCAAGAGAACACTTGAGCAGATAGTTCGGCAGAGGGGGGAAAAGGAGAATTTTGTAAAGCTCCTTATGGTGTACCTCATGGGTACTATCCTCTTCCCTAACTCTTCATGCTCTGTTTCAATTTGGATCGTTGACTACGTCGACGACCTAGTGGCCATGGGATGATATGCATTGGTGCAAGCGACCCACAAGTAGCTAATGGAGGACTTTCCACAAGCGGCCGTTCGAGTGCAAGCGAGATGCGTCGGGAACAAGACCAACACGGGGTATGTGAAAAGTTGCTCGGTTGCGTTGACCACTTGGTTCTATGAGCTCACCGGCACCGGCAAGAAGGTTCATTTTGGCAAGACCCCAAGGATCCTGTTTTACGGTGAAAACAACTACCTAAAGCAAGTGTTCATAGGAACCATATTTTCATCTCTTGAAGGAAAAGAGGTAATAAATCTATTTAAGTTTACTCTTTGTAGTTTAAAAATATTGTTTTGTGTTTAAGAAAGGGTTTTAGTGTTTAAGATTTGATTTTTCTGTTTAATATTTTGCATTACTGTTTAAGTACATACGTTAGTGTTTAAGAATATATGTTAATGTTTAAAAATTATGGTTATTATTTAAATTACTTGGTTAACGATTAAAATAATTTGTTTCATGGTTAACACTATTGGTTGTTTATAATTGTTAGTTTCCTGGATTGGTTGCCACGAACACGAATGAAGAAACATATGTTCGGGCCACCTGTCGCGGAGATGTCACCGGCCACTTAGGTGATATTGCTCTTACTCCCGCTTCGCTGCTGAGAAAGAGAGATGAGCGGCCAACATCCTCATGGCGCGTCCGTCGCTGATCACCTTCTCGGAGCCCACCGCACGCACCGACTGTTCGGCGACGGCCAAGCCTTCCTCCACCCTTTCCTCCAAAAACAACAGCCGACGACCTCACCGCACGTCTATTGCAAGCGTGCGAGATATTGACGCAAGAGTTCCCCTGGCTTGTTACTCGCGTGGAGGCTCTAGAGGCACATTCACAGGCCAATACGACGTCGTTCCCTCCGCCGAGTGACTATGATACCATCTCCAATATCCCCGATGCTACGGACGCAGCCCCGGCATTTGGAAACGACAACGTCATTGCCAAAGCATTCCAAAGAGGCCCGCATAGGAAGAGGCTTGCGTGGAGGAAATCAACAATGTCTCTCCCATCTCCGGTTGACGTCGACGCAATAGAGGCTCAGCCAACTTTACCTCCGAGAGAGCCATTGGAAAAAGGCCAAACAGTGGGTCCGCCGGCTGCAATGGATGTGTCTCCGACTGATGATGTCACTGGCAATATCGAGAGGTTGATTGAATTCCTTGTCAGTAAACTCTCTATATTAGAGGCACTGGCACCGGCATACGACAGTTGCACGTAGAAGGAAGACACATTCCAGCCGACAATGGCATCGGAGTCGAATAAAGACGCTGTGGCGCTATCAGCACCGTCACCAAATAAAGACGTTGTGACATTACTAGAGTCGAATAAAGACGCTGCAACGGCTACCGGAAATAAAGACGTTGCTAATGAAGTGCAAGGAAACGTCAATGAGCAAACAACGATCACTCAAGTTGACAGTATACTCCTTGCATATCAACAGTTCCATGACGTGCAGAAGAATTTTCTTCCGAAGATGAAATGATATGCCGGATTCCTGCGTCTCAACCAATTCAAACAGGAGATATTAAGAATCTTCCTAAACTGCTGGATGGACTCGTAAGTATGAAGTATTTATGTTATCATTTAAATATATATTGTTCTCTTGTAAATTTTCATATAATCATGTAAATGTTTGTAGTTTCCGTTTAAATATCCAAGTTAGCATTTAAATAGTTTAGGTTCAGTTTAAATAATTAAGTTATTGTTTAACAAATATAGTTTCTGTTTAAGTTTATAATTTATTGTTTAAATTTGTATTGTGTCCGCTTAAGTACTTATGTTATTATTTAAATGAGTGTGTTACTATTTCACATCAGGACTGTCATATGGAGGAATGAGTTTCTGTACACGACACGAGCCAGAGTGTTCACGTTGTTGGACGGGAAGGAAATGGTGACAGACGATGTCGTCGACGTTTTCGTTTGCATCATTCAGAAGTAGCTGAAGAGAGTCCCGTATCCTTATAAGAAGCGCTCTTCCATCACCCGTCCACTGGTACTATGCCTATCCAAGCAGGAAGACACGGCAGAACATCCATGATGTCAACATCGTAATCATGCCAATAATTGTTAATGACCATTTCCATGTTCTCGTTCTGGATAACATGAAACAAGAGTACAAGCATTAATCTTCTTGCCAGAGCGAGGAATACGACAGAGACGCCAACGATATGGTAAGTTATATGTTAACTATAGTGGAAATATTGTACTTCCTATTTGTCAGTCTTAACTTTAACTTTTATTTCTTTACAGTGGAAACTATTCGATAATTGTGTCGAGATGGAATTTGGTGAGTCGGCGATGTCCTCGTACCCCTTGATTCACAATATGGACGCTCGAAGACAAAAACGAGGAAGTATTGACTGCTCCGTCTACATGATGCGGTTTATTGAACAAATTCTTGATGATGAGAAGCTACGTCTACTGCAGACAGACGTCCCATATTTAAGACTGAAGTATGCCGCACGCATACTTTTGGATGGGAGCGCAGCCGCCGTGGGTGACAAAGGCGGTACAACTCACGAATTTGATAAAGCCGATACAACTCACACATCCGACATAGCATAAATTTGTTTGTTAATTATAATATAAACTTGCTAACATAGATTCGTTTCCTTCTTATTAAATTTTTTCATGTAAATATTATTGTTTTCATATGATGAAGAGCGGCTGTCCTTATTGTTGGCAGTATTTGTTTAACCAGCATGTCACTATTTAACTATCAACGTTTCCGTTTAACTATCATTGTTTCTGTGTGACTTTCAATGTTTCCGTTTAATTATCTTTGTTCTCTGTTTAACTTTTAATGTTTCCGTTTAACTTTTATTGTATCTGTTCAACTTTCAATGTTTCCGTGTAACTATCATTGTCTCTATTTAATAAACACCAATTGACATGAAAATAAGTATTTGTCTATTCGAAATCTGTGTTTATTTACAATAAATGCGACAGTTTGTAACGAACATGCATAGGAAGTCGTGCGAGTGCAACATAGTTTGACCATATCTGAGGGTAATCCCAAGAGACAATCAATTCTGGCGCCGTTTACGTTTTTCCTTCTCTTCTCCTCGCCAGCTTTTTTATATTCACCTCTATAGAACCGGAATTTCCCTTTCCAGCAGTGTCGTTTATTGCCACAGCCTTTCGATTATGGCGGTAAACTTAGTTAATGGGCGATGCTAGTTGACACCGGTCGTGGAGACCATGGCTGAATTGAAAGTTCACATGAATGTACGCCACTGGGAGCTTATCTTGAGGACACTGTTTACAGCATTCACTGAGTTGGAAGCTGTATTCCAAGAGAGGGCCCTTCTTGATTCACTGTTGCAAAGGTATTTTAACCGCACCAATAAATTCAGGATCGGGGCAAGCCTGTTGAGTTTCAGGTTTGAAGATGTGGGCCTCGTGCTTGGTCTGCGTTGCGATGGAGACGTAGTCATATTTCAGAAGAAGAAATCACGCACATCTTTCAAAGAGTGGTATTTCTCTAAAACCTATGAGAGACATAGAGACTCTATCAAGAGAACTATTGAGCAACTTGTTTGGCAGAGGGGAGAAGAAGAAAATTTTGTCAAACTCCTCATGGTGTACCTCATGGGTGCAATTCTCTTCCCAAATACATCATGTTCGGTGACACGACCCCTTGCGTGTATCCCGCAAGTGCACGGGCTTGTCAAAGTAATAAATTTACCCTGGTGAGTGGGTAGTCGAATCCACAGGGAATAGTGTTAAGAGACAAGTGTTATCGCTATTTAGCTATGAAAGAAGTCGATGATGAGAGAAGTATATATATATAAAAATGTAAAAGAAAGTAAAAGAGTGCAAAAAGGGCAATAAATGTAGGAGAGGTGATCGATATAAAGATGGGGTATCCGGACAAAGCTCCCCCTAGGATTAATGCTTCTAATGCAAAACTAGTACTATACCCTCTAATTGATGTTAATTGAGTCGAGGATATCCTTAGACACACGGTCCCAAACCTAAGGTCAACCGTGACTAACCCCAATACTATGCCCCGGTAATAGGATTCACGTCGACCCTTGACTCTCGTTGACCTGTCAACTAAGACTTAGGGGAGTTTATCTACCTATGCCTCACACTACGTGGGATTATTTTAAGCTCTAGGGATTCGTAGTGATAAAACATGTTCCTATGTATAGTTCTCACCCTTTGGTCCAAGTGGAAGAACCCTAGTCTAAATTAAGCCCCAGCACTTAGGATTCATGTCAACCCTTCACTCTGTTGCTTGCGCAACTAAGCCCAGGGGAGTTTGTCTACCTAGCACTTCACTCTATCTCGACCACTTAGAAATCAAGGAATACGGAGGTAGAGAAAAATCACACTGGAGGGGAAAGGGGAAGCTTCGCTACTTCACGACTCACCCTCTCAACCCTCTCCAACCTTGTGTACTCTAATCCTATAGAGGTTGTCACACTCTCAAAGGATAACCTAATAGATTCTCAACCCTAGTGTCACGGCTAAGGGAAAATCTCATACAATCGGCATGCAAGATTGGAACTCAATAAGAAAACATCAAATTAATAAAGCATAATAAAAGTTATAGAAACACAAGCATCCTAGGGTTCACAAGTCCGAATACCCACTAGGGTTTAGCTCTCCATGGAGCAATACAAAGTCAAAAAAGAGTTTAAGAACATATGCATGAAAACCATAAAGAAAAACCCCCTTGTAGATCGTATCGATGGTCTTATGGAGCTGCACGTCTTCTCCAATGAATCCCTCGTCAAACCTAGGGCACACCTCGCCGAATCGATACCGATGAAAGCTCCCCCAATAGCTTTCTTCCAATGGATGTCGATGCCGATGCCATATAATCGCCTCCAAAGACCTCCAAGAACCTCTCCAAACCCTAGACGAAAGCCCCCCAAAAGATAGGCAAGAGATAGAAGGGGGGTCCCCAAATAGATTTGAAAACGGGCTATTTATAGGCTGAAATTGGAGTTCCATACGCCCCTGTGGATTTTCTACATAAGCCTGCAGAATTTCCACACGCCCGTGTGGAATAAACAGTAACTTGCTACAGTACTTCACCGAAATGCTCCCGAATTCATGGTTCTTCATCGAGGCCGTTGAATTGGACACACAATCAACGGTAAATCACGTCGCATCTTCACTTGAAACACATTGACAAAGCTCTTGATAATGTTGCACAAGTCGGAACATGTGAGTGTGACTGCCTTTGTGTCCTCCAAATCACATACACACTCGACCCCAATTGGAGTTTGGCACACACTCACATGTCTTTAACCACAACTTATGCCTTGTTCCTTGACCGGTCCAAGAACTCCCTCAACAAACGCGTTCATGACCTATTCTTGCTTCATCTTCTTTAAATCTTCTCCACAACCCTACAATGCACGAAAGAACACAAATACACACTAATTAGTGATTAAATCTGAGAAAAGTAATGCTCCATGTAAGACAATAATACTTCGTATTACTATAATACAAGCACTTATCACTCGGTTCCAAATTGGATCATTGATTATGTCGATGATCTACCTGGCATGGGCCGATACGCTTGGGCATTGGTGACGCATAAATGGCTTATGGAGGATGCTCCACAAGCTACAACACGTGTGCAAGCAAGATGCGCTGGGGAGAAGAACAACACGGGGTACGTTATGGGTTGCTCAGTCGCATTGATCATCTGGTTTTACGAGCTGACTGGCACCAGCAAAAAAGTATGTTTTGGCAAGACCCCAAGGTTGCTGTGTTACGGTGAAAGTAGCTACCGGAAGCAAATGTCGATAGAAACATTTTGACATCTCTAGAAGGAAAGGAGGTAATAAATAATGAACAATGTGTTAAAAATAGCATTTATCATTTGACAATAGTAGTCTCTGTTTAAAGGTAGTAGGTAGCATTTAACATAAGAAGTTAGTGTTTAACAATAGTAGTAACTGCTTATAAAATCTAGTTAGAATTTAATATTTATAGTTACTGTTTAAAATTTACGTTTTATGTTTAAATATATGCGATACCGTTTAAATATATGAGTTAAATGTTTAAAAATATTTGTTAACGTTTAAATTCTATGATTTCACTGAGATTGTTACTTACATATGTTAGTTTCCTGAGCTGGTCGCGGCGAATGTGGATGAATCTCTATTTGTTGGGGCCACCCACCGGGGGATGCTATTCTTCTTGGACCACTTGCTCGAAGGCAAAATGAGAGGGTAACCTCTTCCGTGCGCGCTTAATGCCGTTCTCCTACTTCCAGCTCAATTTGCGGACGTATTCCTCGGCGCCGGAGAAGCCCCCCTACGCCGCTAGGCGCCAACACCCCTGACGTCAACAGCCCCTAGACCGCGGCAGCCCCCGACGACAAAAGGCGATGATGTCACTGCACGTCTACTATAGGCATGCCAGATATTGATGACCGACTTCCCTCAGCTTGTTGCATTCGAAGGACGGTCACAATCGAAAGCGTCGTCCCTACAAACAAATGCAGCACCCGGCACGGACACTACTAGGGATAGCCCGTGTGTAGCGGAGGTAGCCCCGGCGAATGCCGACGCTGTCTGTGGGATAAGCTCGGATTTTGACGACGATGTCGTCATTGGGATAGCCATTCCAAGAAGGTCGCGTTTGAAGAGGCGCGCGAAAAGAAGAAACACAAAAATGGTGATCTCTCTACCAACTGACGATGAGACAATAGCAGCATCGACGGTAGACACAATTCCTCAACAACAAGAACCAGAAAAGGATGTGTCTCCGGTTGATGCTGTCGTCGTGCCCGCATCAAAGGAAGATACTCCGGTTGATGCTGTCGCGTGCGGAAGGACTTTATTCTGAACAAAAAAATACCCCGGACCCGTGAGGCTCGACAAATTCGAATAACGATCTTCCGCAACTGCTGTATGGACAAGTATGCATCAAGTTTTTAAGTTAAAGTTTAAATATTTATGTTAGAATTTAACTTTTGTAGTCTCCGTTTAAAAATCACTATTATTATTTCATATTATGAATTACCATTTAACTTACCTTGTTTCCATTTAAATATTTAAGTTATCATTTAAAACTATATATTTTCCACTTAAATACTTGTGTTTTTTATAACTGTATTTGTTACCGTTTAACAGTAGGACTGTCATTTGGAAGAATGACTGTGTCAGCACTACACGATGAATACTATTTACGCTGCTTAACGGGAAGGAAATGGTGACAGACGATGTGATGGACGCATTCGTATGCATAATTCAAAAGTCTCTAAAGAGAGTACCGTATCCATATAAAAAACCCACCTCCATCACATAACCACTGGCACTATTTATGTCCAAGCAGCTAGACGCGTCTGACATGACTCTCGCTATGATCGGAGATGCCGTGCGTAACTTGCATGAAGTTGACATAGTTATCCTTCCAATAATCATGAATGGCCACTTCCATGTGGTGGTTCTTGATAATGACAAACAAGAATACATGCATTATTCTTCATGGCAAAGTGACGAGTACGACAAAGACGCGTTTGAAATAGTAACTTCCTTGATAATAGAGTTTCATAAATAGTACTTTATTAACCGGGATTCTAACATCAAATTGTATCGCTCGACAACGGAGACTATTCGACTATTGTGTAGATATGGAGTTTGGCGAGACGGTGACTATACTGTACCCGCTAGTCACGACAATGAACCCCCATGTTAGAAAATAGGAAGTGTCGACTACGCCGTCTATGTCATGCGGTTTATCGAATAGATACTCGACAGTGAAAAGCTACGGCTACCCCAAACGGATGTCCCTTATTTAAGATTAAAGTATGTTGCCTGCATACTTATGGCAGGACGCGCTGCCGGCATCATAGAGAAAGGCTAATCTTTGACTTTGGGGTTGGGGGGGGGGTGGGGAAACCGAGTTGAGTTAATATTGTTTTGAAATGTAAAACAGTTATCTCGTTATAATTAAAATTCTATTCATTGTTTTCCATTGGCATGGCAAGGTTTTCATTGTTGTTATAAATTAAATTTATTTTCCCGTTTAAAAACCAATGTTTCTTTTTAATTATCTATGTTAACCTTTAATAATAAACTTTTCTGTTTAACTTTACGTGTCTCCTTTTAAATAATGAAGTCCTTGTTTCTTATTCTCTTGTTCCGTTTAAGAAACAATTTACTCTTTAAATTAAGAGGTTTCCTTTTAAATATGACAATTTATGTTTAAATATCAAACATGGACACGTAAACAAGTTTGTTTCTGTTAGAATAGGTGTTTATTTACAATGCCTAGTCGGTGGCAGTTTCATTACAAGATCTACGATTATGACCATATGCGTGGCAGCGCCTGCAAAGTAACTCGCGGACCTCGGACGGTTGCGACTCGATCATCTTCCATCTCGGACGCCCAAGTTACCTTCTAGTAACAGGCTTACAAAAATGGAGTTCTTGATTGTCGTCCGCAGGCTTGCCATTGTCTTGTATGGAGAAAATAGCTTCCTTATACGCCAATTTGTACATGTCCACGGTGAAGTAGCCGCTAATATATTGATGAACGTTGGTGCTTGTCTGCATTATTATGTGCATGGGATACCATAAATTTGCCACCTACGACATGAGCATGTTCAACCCGATAGATCTACGAAGTTGTTGAATTAGTCAATGACTTCATAACGATCATCAACACAACGACCAACATAAATATTTCCGCTTTCCGCAACAAGTACATCTACCTTCTTTTGTATATTGGGGCATAAGTAGGTCTTCTATTTGTTTGGTTGCTCACGACAGGTGCATAACATGCGCATTAGTTTGAACCTGTATAGTTAAACATTATAAGTGACTGTTAAGCCAAGACAATCAAAGTTAAACAGAAACAAATATTTTTAAATGATAGCAAAATATATTAAACGAAGAACATGATATTTAAACAAAAACTAACATATTTAAACAGAAACAAGCTGACACACCCATTGCGTGTGTACCGCAAGTGCATGGGTTGTCGAAGTAATAAAGTACCCTGGTGAGTGGGTAGTCGTATCCACAGGGAATAGTGTTTAGAAACAAACGTTATCACTATTTAGCTATGAAGAAAATCGATGGTGAGAGAAATCAATATATATAAATATAAAAGAAAGTAAAAGAGTACAAGAAGAGCAATAAAGGTAAGAGAGGTAATCAATATAAAGATGGGGCACTCGGACAATGCTCCCCCTAGGACTATGCTTCTAGTGCAAGACGAATATTATACCTTCTAATTGATGTCTAATGAGTCATGGAAATCCTAAAGCACACGGTCCCAAACCTAAGGTCAATAGTGACTAGTTCCAACACTATGCCCTGGCATTAGGATTTATTACAACCCTTCACTCTGTTGATCGCTCAACTAAGCCCCAGGGGAGTCCATCTCCTAAGTCTCACACTACATGGAACTGCTTGGGGTTCTAGGGATTCCAAGTGATATACCATGTCCTTAAGTATAGTTCTAACCCTTTGGTCCAGACGAAAGAACCCTAGTCTCAATTAAGCCCCAGCACTAGGATTCACTACAACCCTTCACTCTGTTGCTCACACAACTAAGCCTCAGGGGAGTTCATCTCCTTGCACTTCGCTCTACTTCAGCCGCAAAGAACTCTTAGAACACGGAGGTAAGGAAAATCACGCCGAAGGGGAAAGGGGACGTTTCACTACCTCTCGACTCACCCTTTCAGCCCTCTCCAATCTCGTGTAGTCTAATCCTATAGAAGTTGTCACACCTTCCAAGGATAACCTAGATGACTCTCAACCCTAGTGTCACGGGTAAGGGAAAATCAATGCAATTAACATTCAAGATTGGAAGTCAATTAAAAGCATCAATTAAGAAAACATAATAAAAGTCATAGAAATAATGTCATCCTAAGGTTTATAAGTCCGAATACCCACTAGGGGTTTAGCTCTCTATGGAGCAATACAAAATCAATAAAGAGTTTGAGAAAATATGCATAAAAACCATAAAGAAAACCCCCTTGTGGTTCGTATCGATGGTCTTGTGGAGGCGCCTCGTCTTCTCCAACGAATCCCTTGTTAAGCCTAGGGCACACCTCGCCAAATCGATGCCGACGAAAGCTCTCCCAATAGCTATCTTCCAAAGGATGTCGATGCCGACGCCGTAAAATCACCTCCAAAGACCTCCAAGAATCTCTCCAAGCCCTAGCCGCAAGCCCCCAAAAAGATAGGCAAGAGATAGCACGGAGGGTCCCCAAAAAAGACCCAAAACAGGGTATTTATAGGCTGAAATCGGGCATCCACACGCCCATGTGGATTTTGCACACGGTCTTGTGGAATTTCCACATGGGCGTGTGGATTCTCTGTTTTCCAGATTTTCGGCGCACTGTGAACAATAACTTGCTACAGAATTGCTACAATACTCGCTCCGAAATGCTCCCGAATTCATCTTCTTCATCGAGTTTGCCAAATTGGGCACACAATCGTGCGATAGATCATGCCACATCTTCAATTTAACCACATTGACAAATCTCTTGATAATGTTGCACAAGCCGGAACATGTGAGTGTGACAGCATTTGTGCCCCTCCAATTCACATATTCCCTTGAACTCAGTTGGAAGTTGGAAGTTGGCACACACTCACATGCCTTTGAACACAACTTGTGCCTTGTTCCTTGCCTAGTCCAAGAACTCTCTCAACAATTGTGGCCATAACCTATTCTTGCTCCTTTTCTTCCAACTCTTCTCCACAACCCTACATGCACAAAAGAATACAAATACACACTAATTAATGATAAAACCTGAGAAAAGTAATGCTCAATGTAAGAAAAGAATACTTCATATTACTTATACACGAGCACTTATCACAAACATAGTTAAAGAGAAACAAATATAGCTAAACAGAAATAAATATATTTAAACAGAAACAAACATATTTATAGAGAAACCAAGAAATTCAACAAAGCACAATCAAACATTCAAATACCGTATGGAGTCGACCGTTTTTGTCACCGGTAAATGGCGAGCTTCTTTGATCCATGTATTGAAGGACTCTGCGACATTTGAATACATCTCACCCTAACGATCACCTTTGAACAAATAATTATACCGATGTGACATATGTGACTTTTGAAGCAACCTGAGATAGGCTTCTGGTGATGTGGCCTATAGTTCATTCACCGTATCATTAAATTCTTTAGCCGTTGATGCCCACACAATACGAAAGTATATGGACCAGCACTCCTCCTTTAATGCCTTCCCAAGTCTGACATTGGCTTTCATAAAATTCGCCTCCAAGTGTCGGAGGCAGTATATATGTGGGGATGAAGGGAAGACCCTTGCAATGGCATTCACTAGGCCCTTAGACCTATCCGAGACAAATGTAATAATCTCTTCATAATCTCTGTCATCGTATAACGCATCACCTAACTTGGAAATAAACCACATCCAATTCGCATCTGTCTCATTGTCGATAATACCGAAGACCACATTGGAAAAAACTATTGTTTCCATCTTTGCCTGTGGCGCCAGTAGAGTACCCCGATATTTTCCAAGAAGGTGGGTACCATCGAGAAACAACAGCGGCCTGCAACCCCTCTTGAATCCCATGATACACGCATGAAACAAAAAGAATGCATGTTTAAAACGCTCACCGTCTTTTTCCATAATTACAATGCTGCCAGGGTTTATCTTGGCCACCTTATTCACGTACCAAAGCAACAAATTGTAGCTGGAGACGTCGCTTCCATCGAGGATCACGCGGGCATACTCTTTACCCAACCAAGCTTGCTTGTATGGAATATGGACACCATGTTCCCATAACTTGTCCTTATAAATGTCGATGGCCCTGTGCAAGGGCTGCTCTTCAACCAATGGCAAGTGTGTGACGGGTGCATTGTCTTGATTCTGAAAGTATTATTATTATATTCCTTTGATGCATGAAGGCGCCAGTCACAACCAACGACAGCGCATTCTACAGTCACCCTGTGTTTTTCATTCTTTATGAATTTGAAGTCAAAATTCCGTTTGATTGTAAAATTCCAAAGTGCATCTCTGAAATGTTCAACGCCTACAAAATGTTGTTCGATATCCAATGACAACACTTGGTTTTGATTCGACGAGAACGGAAGGCCTGCCACAACGTCAGGGTCGCCATGAGATGGAACAGGTGCGCTGGCAGAATCAACCAACACTTCAGTTTAAACGGAAAACATCATTACGTTAAGTGGAAACAAAACAAATAAAACAAAAACATAATACTTTAAACAGAAAATAAATAATTTAAACGGAAATTCAAAAATTTAAGCGGAAACATATAATTTTAAACGGAAACATAACATTTTACACATAAACTCAATAATTTAAACGGAAACTCAAAAATTTAAGCGGAAACATATGCTTTTAAGAGTAAAAATTTAAGGAGAAGAACTTTACAATGACAAGAATTCATTTTGACTATGATGCAACAATAACACATCATCTATCTTAATCACGAGATCGACTGCAGCGCATTTAAAGAGGGAGTACACATGCGCTGGAAGTCAACCTTATTTTTTATTGGACAAATTGTTTTATGTCTATCGGGTGTGATAAACTTCACCCTTACACGAGAAACATCAAGACCCCATCGCTCACATATCTCCGCTAAGATTGAATCCCAAGAAGTCTGTGCCATTAACACTAGCACTCGTCCCTCTCCGTTGTATCTTGTAATTGCACAAAAACTCTCCATAATAAACCTACATATAAATATAAATTGTTACTCTCTCTTGAAGGATGATCAAAGTGAGGGAAAGGAAGAGATTCTCACCTTATCGGGCAACCGGCAGAGTTCAAACGAATGCAGACCAAAGATTGTTAGTCTTGCGCAGGATTAGTCTTCCAAACTTTGTTTGAGAAAAAGCAAAGTAAGAAAGAATGAAAAAATATTGCTAAAAGCCAAACAAAAATGTTTCACATGATGTGACTGGGCGGTTTTTTCCCACCATTTACAAGGGTAAACAAGGAATTTCACAACATGGACCCCGCCCAAGTAACCCACAGGGGGCAAAAAGGAAGTTAAACAATAACGGAATGGTTGTTTGGGGTATTAGAAACTGGCATTGGCTGATTGGGAAGTTTTGAAATTCCCAAGGGGTAAACAGTAATTTTCCCTTTAACATTAGTATAATTGAGTGATTTTCTTTTCATTATTAAAAAAAGCTATTATTTTAAAAAAAAAGTTCAAATGATTTTGTAATTACATTTTTTTAGTTTTTTAGAATAAAATATATGAATGTTTCAACTTACAGTACATTATTTGACATATACATATATATGAGATGCGATTTACGATATTTGTCTTGTTTTTAATTTAGCACTCAGCTTAAACCAACTATCCAATGACTGAGATTGAGAATTGTGATGTTATGGATAAGTTCATTATAAAAAAAAGATTATTATATTTTGGATATTTTACCTTTTTTTCCTATATTAAGCAATAATTAATATGAAACAATTCTATGCAAGTTTAGAGTTTATTTTGTAAATTTTTTTATATAATCTTAAAATTTTTGAAGAAAAAGAGCTACTAAGTAGCTGATTTATTAATAAATAAACAAAATACAGCTAAACACAAGCAAGTAGGCTATCCAAGCCAACAAAGAAATAAAAAAAGAAACTCTAAAAAATAGTCATTAAGAGAAAGAAAAAGGGTTGTGTTTGACATCATTCTGTTGGATCGTTAGTGAGGAAGAAGAGTTTTTGGAACTCTGGAAACAACAAGTTAAGAAGAGGAAAATACTAGAACAACTTTTTGCTGCTTAATATTCATCACAGATACAAATTTAAATAACGTTTAACATCTCTCTATGAAGAGACGTGGTACATAATTGACATCTCTGTATGAAGAGATGTGATACATAACTGACAAACTATTACAATAACTGAATACATAAACTGACATTAATCTTCCACATCAGCACTAATCCGAGATAGCCTAATGTAGTATGCATGGTTACCAGCCAATCTCTGTGTGCCACCTGGTGAAGTTATTCATCATTCTTTAACATTCCCCCTTGATGAATAACTTGTGACACCAATCAATGAACAGAAGAAATGGAATTTCTGAACTCCAAGAGACTTAGTGAAGATGTCAGCTCTTTGATCTTTAGTGCCACAAAACTTCAGAACAAACTTGCTATCAGATTCAAGCTCACGAATAAAATGATATCTAATATCAATATGTTTGGTGCGTCCATGCATAGTAGGGTTCTTGGCTATTGAAATTGTTGACTTGTTATCACAAAATATTTGTGTTGCATCTCCAAGAACTTTGCCCATATCTGCAATTAATCTTTGAAGCCAGATAGCTTGATAGGCTGAAGCAGTTAGAGCAATATATTTTGCCTCAGTTGTGGAGAGAACTGTCACATGTTGTGTTTTAGAACTCAACATAACTGTTGTAGATTCTGGAATGAAAACACTGCCAGACGTGCTCTTTCTATCTTCCACTGGACCTGCCCAATCACTATCAGAGAAGCTAACCAAATTATAATCTGAAACATTTTCATACCATATTCCATAATCCATTATACCAGAGATGTATCGAAGTATTCTCTTGGCTATACTGAAATGGAACTTTGATGGATTACTCATATATCTCGACACCATGCCCACTGAATAAGAGAGATCAGGCCTTGTATTAACCAACTAAATCAAACCACCTACCATCCTCCTATAAATATGTGCATCTGCTTCACCACTACCATCATGCATTTGCATCTTCTCATTAGTGTTCATAGGAGTGTGAGTCTTCTTGCATTGTGTCATATGAAACCGATTAAGTAAATCCTTTGCATACTTCTTCTGATTGATGAAGATGCCATCAATACATTGAGTAATTTCTAACTTGAGAAAGTAATGAAGGATGCCAAGATCGCTCATCTCAAATGTGCTTTGCATACCTGCCTTAAAATCACCAAGTAACACCTATGATGAACTCATATATATAATATCATCAACATAAAGGCATATTAATATTAAATCAGTGCTCTTCTCCTTCTTCTTATAGAGTGTTGGCTCAATCTCACTGCGTTTATAGCCATTTTGAATGAAATAGGTGTCGATCTTGCTATACCAGGCTCTATGAGCTTGTTTCAACCCATACAAAGACTTCTTCAAATGGTATACCTTGTTCTCATTGCCTTTAACTATGAACCCTTTTGGTTGATCAACAAACACCTCTTCTTTCAACTCTCCATTCAAAAAAAGCAGACTTAAAATCTAAATTATATATCATCCATTTATCTTGTGCAGCAATTGAAATGAAAACTCTAACAGTCTCAAACCTGGCAACTGGAGAGTAAGAATCATCAGAATCAATGCCTTGTCTTTGAGAATATCCCTTGGCAACTAGACGTGCTTTGAACTTTTTAATAGAGCCATCTGAATGAAATTTTGTTTTGTATACCCATTTCAAACCGATAGCTTGTTTCCCTTCTAATAATTCAACCAAATCCCAAGTTCAATTTCTTGCGATAGTTGCTATTTCATCTTCCATATCATCCTTCCACTCCTTTGACACTATAGCCTCTTGAAATGAAACTGGATCAGTAGTATTCAATGCAAAGGAACAAGTCTCATAAAGGTCTCTTAAGGATCTGACTTTATTTGGTGGAGTTTCACTCATTGGAGAGGTGTATGCTGAATTTGGTTCAAGGTTAGTTGGTGTATCTTCAACTGGTATGGCACTTGAAGTTGCACCAGAAATTATATTTGGCACTGGAGATGATTCATTAGAAAATACATCTACTGCAATCTTATCTGTAGTTTGTGTATCACTACTCCATATCCAAGCTGCATTTTCATCAAAAGAGACATTTCTACTGACAAATACCTTCTGTGTTAGAGGGTTAAACAACTTGTAGGCCTTGGATTCTAAGCAATATCCAATAAATATGCATTTGAGTGACTTATCATCCAATTTTTGTCTAGACTGAGCATGAATCAAAGAATATGCTATGCACCCGAAAATTCTCAAATGAGAGACAGTTGGTTTCAAACCTGACCATGCTTCAAAAGGTGTAATATTTGGAACTGCCTTGGTGGGAGATCTGTTCAGCAAATATACTAAAGTTGCAATAGCTTCTGCCCAGAATGAAAGTGGCAATCTTTTCTCCTTCAACATACTCCTTGCCATCTCTATGGTTGTTCTATTTCTTCTTTCAACTACACCATTTTGTTCAGGTGAATAGAGAGCTGTAAGTTACCTCTTTATTCCTTCCTGTTCACAAAAATGCCTGAATTCTATTGACATGAACTCTCCCCCACGGTCTGAACGAAGAACCTTTATTGATCTCCCACTCTGTTTTTCTACCTTTGCCTTGAACCTTTGAAAATAATCAATGCCTGAGATTTGTTTGTTAGAAAATAAACCCAGCACATACAAGTAAAATCATCAATCAACAGCATAAAACAATAGTTTCCTCCAAGTGACTTTGATTGCATGGGACCACAAATATCTATGTGTACAAGTTCAAGCTTGTTTGTTGCTCTCCAGGATGTAGTATTGGGAAAAGCTTTTCGTGTCTGTTTTGCCAAGCAGACAACTTTCACAAACACCCAATTGGGTTATGTTTGGAAGACCATACACCATTTCCTTTTGTTTCAATACCTGTAATCCTCTATTGTTTAAGTGACAAAGCCTCAAATGCCAAAGTGTGGAGGCATCCTTCTGAGTTGTAATGAGACTAAGATTTGCCAAGTTTGAAAAAACCAATGGAAACATCCTATTTGCTATCATTGATACTTTTATCACATGTTGACCATTCTTGGCTTCAGTGATGTAACATGCATCATTTGTAAAAGTAACTGAATACCCTTTACTGAGTAGTTAACCCACACTTAATAGATTGTGTGCAAGTGTGGGTGCATACTGAACATTGTGAATCAACATTATATTATTAGATGAAGTAGGAATGCCAATAGTACCTTCACCTTCAACTTGAATTGAGTTATTATCTCCAAGTTTCACTTCCAATTTTTTAGAATCATCAAGCCCCTGGAAAAGATCCTTCCTTCCTGCCATGTGGTTAGAACAACCACTATCTATCAACCAAACAGAATCAGTGAGATTTTGAAAGTTAGTATTAACCATAAAAAGATTAATTTCTTTGCTTCCTTATGTTGTAGCTTTACTGCCTTCAGCCAAATGTATAGCCTTCTCATTATACCAACAATCTGACTTACGATGCCTGAATTTCTTGCAATTATGACACTGGACATTATTCTTAAGGTTTGGTTGATCATACTGCCTTCTTTGATTTGTATATCTACCTCTTCCTTTCCCTTTACTTCTGAAATTAGAGAACCCTCTTCCTCTGCCTCTGCCATATATCTTTTCACTTTCTTTGACATTGGACATCTCCATCTTTAACTTGAAATGCTTTGCCTTCCATCTTATCTGCAAAGCGGTTCATTCTGGATTCATGTGCTTGAAGAGATCTGCTTAGTTCATCAATGGAGAACACTATTAAATCCTTTGATTCCTCTATAGTGCAACAACATGATCAAATCTTGATTGTAGACTTAGTAGAATTTTGGCAACAACCGCCTGATCAGTAATTGTGTCACCGAAAACCCTCATTTGATTGATCACCATCATCATTCGAGTAATGTACTCTTGCACTATCTCTGAGTTTTGCATCTGCATTATTTTAAAATCTTGCCTTAGAGTTTGCATTTTAACTGTGATCACCCTTGAAGATCCTTAATATTGATTTTGTAGAATGGTCCAAGCTTGATGTGAAGTTGTTGCTGCAGATATCCTTGAGAAAATGGCTTCATTCACTGCTTGTTGAATGAAGAAGAGAGCTTTTGAATCTCTCTTTTTGTTGTCACCTTCATCTTGATAGCCTTTCTCCACAAATTCCCAAAGGTCTTGAGAAAGAAAAAGTGTCTTCATCTTGATACTCCAGAAGTCATAGTTTTCACCCTTAAATATAGGAAGAGTGGGTTGAGAAACACTCATACCAACACCATTAGAGGCCATAGTACTCTTCAAATAGACAACTTGTCTTTGATACCACAATGTTGGATCGTAGTGAGAAAGAAGAGTTTTTGGAACCCTAGAAACAACAAGTTAAGAAGAGGAAAATACTAGAACAACTCTTTGCTGCTTAATATTCATCACAGATACATGTTTATATAACGTTTAACATCTCTCTATGAAGAGACGTGATACGTAACTAACATCTCTATATGAAGAGATGTGATACATAACTGACAAACTGCTACAATAACAGAATACATAAGCTGACATTAATCTTCCACATTAGCATTGATCCGAGATAGCCTAATGTAGTATACATGGTTACTAGCCAATCTATGTGTGCTACCTGATGAAGTTATTCATCATTCTTTAACACATTCATTAGCCATCTAGGGAGGTCCTTCCTTGGTGTGCCATGAGCTGCCAACTTGTCAACTAAGTCTTTCCAATCACAAGGAATGGTTTTAATGATGAATCTGTTTGAATTAAACATTATTCTCAGACTGGCAATTCTTTGATTCATTTTCTGAGTGTTATCAAAATGATTCTGGTTCATGATCTGCTTGATTCTGCTACAGTCAGTAAGGATAACAGTAATGTTAAGCTTCCAATCTATAGCTATATTGAGACCTAGCTCCATGGCTGCAAGTTCTGCATCAAAAGGATTTTTCAGCTTTGATCTTTGAGCAACCTCCAACCATAATTTGATGGTGAGCATTTGTTATAAAAAAACCACCATCACCTGTTTGGTTATTAGGCAACCAAGATGCATATGTGAATAAGTAGAATTTATAAAATCTTAAAATTTCACACACATATATATATTGTCACGCCCCAACCCCAAAGCCGAGCCTACTGATAAACCAATTGCATCCAACAGCGCTGGGCCCCACTGGGTGTAAGGCCTCAGATCTCAGATCTAGTCAAAAATATTACCAACATAAAAAAAGCAAGTAACAAAATACTGAAATACAAACCAATAGCAAAAGACAGAAATAATTCAAGTGCTACACTTAATAGACAGAAATACAGTGCTACACGGAAATAATGCAGCCCTACAGAAATACAGTGCTATACTTAATAGATAGATTTCAAGAATACAAATGAAATACAAATCTCTCACAAAAATAACAAGCTACAAAGTTCACAACCTCAAAGAACGGCTATTTTAACAAGTTAGAACAACTATAGGGATGAGACCTCAGAATAACACCCCATCCTAAGTTTAATCTTCTCTTGTGAAAAAAACAATCACAAACAATACAAGATAATACAAGATAATTGCAGAGGTAATGATATAACAAACAGAAATACAAAAAATAATCAGAATATAAAAAATAATCAGAATACAGAAAATAATCATAATACAGAAAATGCCTGAAAACCAGAAATGTACGTCTCTCTGACTAAATAATAGAATCAACAGCTTAAGTATGGATCTTCGACTGTGAAGTCGGAACAAAGAGAATATCAACATCCGAAGCTGGACTTTGACTATAGTCAGAACTGGCACGCATGTTCGGTAGCGGTACTATAGAAAACATGTGCACATAACTAGGACTTACTCCTCTTAGCTGGGCAAATTGCCAGGAATGGAGATGTACTAAAAACCGCAGAAATACAGAGTACAAATAGAAAAATACCAAATAAATCACTTCACAAAATAATAAAATAAAATAAATAAATATATAGCAAGTATAGAATAATAATCAAAATACAAACATAAATAATACAAGAACTTCAAAAATAAATAAATTTCTAAATAATTAAATAATTAACCACACACCAGAAATACAGAATTGTACGGGTGCAAGAGTCTACCTAGCTTCGGGCTACAAAGTTGGGTTCACCAAAAGGCCGCAAATTAAGACTAGCTATACGATCTACCCAACAAAAATAAGTTATACTTAGCAATTTGCAAAACTAAGGTCGATACTAAAACCCTTTACTTTTCTCAAATACACTCCAATACACCTATTTTCAAAAAAAAAAAAAAAAAAAAAAGCTTTCAAACAATTTACACCAATCCAATCAAAGTCAGAGGAAACATGTTAAATACACATCAGTTAAGCATGATCAAAGCCACCTTAATAACAAGGTTCACACAAATCTCATGGCCAACCAAAGTTTCAGAACAACTCATGCATATTGAAATATATACACATGAATATAAAGTAAACTAAAAAAAAAAAAAAATGTTTGCAAGATGCCATGCATGCTTACAAAAGTATAAATATACATATTTATATAATGATTTACACCATGCTTACAATTATATATATATATATATAAGATTAAGAAGGCATGCTTACAGGTTCATGTTTACAAGAATACATATATAACCATGAATTAAACCAGATCTGAAAGCTTACAAGGAGGATAGGTTTGTTAAGAATGTGATTGAAGACAGCAAGGTAGTTGTATGTTCTGACACTCGGTGTGATCAGTCAAGGTGTGATGGTGCTGTTGCGCAGAGCAAAGTTGTGAAGAATCGTGAGCAGCATGGCTACCAGGATGGCACAGTACCTGTGCGAGATGACGAGTAAGCAGGGATGTGATAAGAGCATGGTGCTCTATGATATGTGCTTGGCCAATACTGGCTCAAGTCAAGATTGCAATGTACCCAATGAAAGGTAGCTATGTGGAGTTAGCCAATGAGGTAATGTTGTTTTGTCTATTGGTCTGTAATAGTTTAATATATAAGTAAAGTTAGTGGAGGGCTTTGGATTGGCTGGTTACTTTATTTCTCTTGTGTATCTTTCTTTGACTTGGTTGACTAGAATAGAGTGAGTAAAGGAGAGCCCAAGCATTTCGTCGAACACCTGAGATAATCTCAATTCTGACCATCGATCCTTATCAATCTGGTATCAGAGCTAGTGTGATGGCAACCAGCAGCTTGTCGGCAGCCATCAGTGCTCCGGTGCCACTCTCACAGCCGACTGTCCCTGTGTTTACGGGACAAGAGTATAGCAGGTGGAGCTTGCGGATGAAGACCGTCTTCAGGTCCCAGGAGCTGTGGGACTTGGTGGAGAAAGGGGTGTCCGTGTCGAAAGATGAGGCTGTGGAGAGGGAGAATCGGAAGCGCGACGCCAAGGCGTTGTGTCTCATCCAGCAAGCGATGGACGGTCCTAATCTGGACCGCATTGTAGAGGCCAAGTCTGCGCACGAAGCCTGGGACATTCTGAGGATACAATGCCAGGGTACGTCCAAGGTGTTGGCGGTTAGGATTCAAGCTCTTCGGCAGAGCTTCGAGACGTTGCAGATGGGAGACGAGGAGAGTATTCAGGAGTACATGTCTCGGGTGATAACCATTCTCAACCAAATTAAAGCCCTTGGTCATAAGTTTAAGAACCAGAGGTTGTCTCCAAAGTTCTTCGAAGCCTAGCCCCGAAGTTTGACTTCGTTGCTGTTGCAATTGAGGAGTCGAAGGAGCTGTCAAAGTTCACGCTAGATGATCTCTGTGGCACATTACAAGCTCATGAAGTCAGGGTAAATCGTGCACTTGGGAAGGCCGGTGAGAAGGCGCTTCATGTGAAGACCGAGCTTCCAAACACTGGTCACAGCAAAGGAGTGAGTGCTGGAAGTTCGTGGGGTGATGGCAGAGGTCGTGGAAGGGGGTTCTCTCGAGGAAGAGGGAGAGCTCGTGGAGGCCGTGGAAGGGGCTTTGATAACAAAGGGCAAATTCAATGCTTTCAGTGCAAAAAATATGGGCACATGAAAGCTGAGTGTAGAGCACGAGAGAAGCGGCCAGAAAGGGGAGCTGGTCTTGTTGCTGAAGAAGGAAGCACTGAGAATCTCTTCATGGTGAGTAGTTCCACTGTTACTCAGCCAAACACAGTGTGGTTGATTGATTCTGGGTGTTCAAATCACGTGATCGGTGACAGACTGTTGTTCACTGAACTTGATGAAACATTGAAGATTACTGTGATGCTTGGAGATGACAAACAAATGAAAGTTTGTGGTGTAAATACAGTAGCTATCAACACACAATCAAGTGCCCAGAAGAAGCTACAAGGAGTATAATATGTTCCAGGACTTGGTCATAATCTTTTGAGTGTGGGGCAACTTCTCACAAAGGGGTACTCTGTGGTATTTGAGAAAGATCAGTGCATCATATCTGATAATCAAGAAAAGGGTCAAGTAATCACTGTTGCAAAGTCAAGTAATAACATGTTTCCACTGGATATTGTAAAGGTTGAGAATCTTGTAATATCTGTGAGGTGTCAAACACCTGAAGAATCTTGTAATATCTTGTAATATCTGAGTGTTATCAAAATGATTCTGGTTCATGATCTGCTTGATTCTGCTACAGTCAGTAAGGATAACAGTAATGTTAAGCTTCCAATCTATAGCTATATTGAGACCTAGCTCCATGGCTGCAAGTTCTGCATCAAAAGGATTTTTCAGCTTTGATCTTTGAGCAACCTCCAACCATAATTTGATGGTGAGCATTTGTTATAAAAAAACCACCATCACCTGTTTGGTTATTAGGCAACCAAGATGCATCTGTGAATAAGTAGAATTTATAAAATCTTAAAATTTCACACACATATATATTGTCACGCTCCAACCCCAAAGCCGAGCCTACTGATAAACCAGTTGCATCCAACAGCGCTGGGCCCCACTGTGTGTAAGGCCTCAGATCTCAGATCTAGTCAAAAATATTACCACTGGGTGTAAGGCCTCAGAAACTCAGTGATAAGTCTGAGAAATGTATATTCATTGGGTACTGTCTAGAAGCCAAGGCATACAAGCTGTTCAATCCAGTTACTTGCAAAGTTCTTGTGAGTAAGGATGTGGTTATTCATGAAGGCACGCGGTGGAATTGGGAAGCAGGCAGTCATGGAGAACCAGAGATAACAATTGAAGATGCAACTGAAATCTCAAATGGTGATACAACTTCTGGCTCTGCAGGGAATGAAATCACTTCCAATCAAAGGCATAGTTTCCAGAGTACACAATCTTTGGCTGATATCTATAGCACCTGTACATTTGCCTTGTGTGCCAGTGATCCAATTGAATACAAGGAGGCTGTGAAATGTAAAGGGTGGCAGGAGGCTATGGATGCTGAGATAGCATCGATTGAGAAGAACAAAACATGGGAGCTGTGTCAGTTACCATCAGGAAAGCATCCGATGGGTCTGAAGTGGATTTACAAATCAAAGATGAATGCACAAGGAGAAATTGTGAAGTTAAAGGCCACACAGGTGGCCAAAGGGTATTCACAGCAACATGGGGTGGATTATGAAGAGGTTTTCTCACCAGTTGCTAGACTTGAAACAGTGAGACTTGTGTTGGCCTTAGCAGCTCATGCAGGGTGCCCGGTGTTTCACTTTGATGTCAAGTCCACATTCCTGAATGGGGACATTCAAGAGGAAGTGTATGTGTTGCAACCAGAGGGCTATACAGTCGGTTGAAGTGAAGATCATGTATACAGGTTGAAGAAAGCACTCTATGGCTTGAAACAAGCCCCTCGTGCTTGGTATAGCAAGATCGATCAGTATTTCTGAGAAAAAGGGTTCATGAGGAGCCAATGTGAGCACACATTGTATAAGAAGGAGCTGGAAAACATAGACATTCTGCTGCTAAGTTTGTATGTTGATGATATCATATATACAAGTTCCTCAAATGTTCTCATTGATCAGTTCAAATCAGAGATGATGGCAACATTTGATATGTCTGATTTAGGGAGAATTAAATTATTTTCTGGGACTTGAAGTTAAGCAAGATTCAGATGGCATTCTCATCAAACAGAAGCATTATATTGAAGTGTTACTGCATCAGTTAAATATGGGAAACTACAAACCAGTACAGACTCCTATGGGTGTGAATGATATATTATAGGGAATTACTAAAGATGAATTTGTGGATGCAAGGATGTACCGAAGTCTCATAGGGAGACTCCTGTATCTTACTCACACTCGACCTGATATATTCTTTTCAGTAAGCTACCTCTCCAGGTTCATGAATTGTCTAAGGGCTACTCATTTTTCTGCAGCAAAATGAGTGGTGAGATATCTTGTAGGTACCAGAGAATTTGGGCTATGGTTATCTCGGGGGGATGAAGGATCTCTTGAAGCATTCACAGATAGTGATTGGGAAGGTTCCTTACCCGATCGAAAGAGTACAACAGGTATGCTAATTCGTCTAGGCAAGAGTGCAATATCATGGAGTTCCAAGAAGCAGGAGATTGTAGCTCTATCAACTACAGAGGCTGAGTATGTTGCAGCAACGTCTACAGCTTGTCAGGTGGTGTGGTTCAGGAGATTACTGCAAGAGTGTGGGCACACAATCAAAAATCCAACTCGTCTATGGTGTGACAACCAATCAGCAATTGCTGTGGCTAAGAACCCGGCACATCATGGAAGAACTAAGCACATTGATGTGCGTTATCATTTCATCAGGGAGCTAGTTACAAATCAAGTAATTTCACTTCATCATTGCTCCACTGATCATCAGCTTGCTGACTTGCTTACTAAACCTCTGCCACCTGAGAAACATGTTTCCTTGAGGAACATGATAGGGATGCGAACTCTTCAATCATGGGGGGGTTGTTAAGAATGTGATTGAAGATAGCAAGGCAGTTGTATGTTTTGACACTTTGGTGTGATCAGTCAAGGTGTGACGGTGCTGTTGCGCAAAGCAAAGTTGTGAAGAATCGTGAGCAGCATGGCTACCAGGATGGCACAGTACCTATGCGAGATGACGAGTAAGCAGGGTTGTGATAAGAGCATGGTGCTTTGAGATATGTGCTTGGCCAATACTAGCTCAAGTCAAGATTACAATGTACCCAATGAAAGGTAGTTGTGTGGAGTTAGCCAATGAGGTAATGTTGTTTTGTCTATTGGTCTGTAATAGTTTAATATATAAGTAAAGTTAGTGGAGGGCTTTGGATTGGCTGGTTACTTTCTTTCTCTTGTGTGTCTTTCTTTGACTTGGTTGACTGGAAGAGAGTGAGTAAAGGAGAGCCCAAGCATTTCATCGAACACCTGAGATAATCTCAATTCCGACCATCGATCCTCATCAAAGTTAAACCTAGATAATGAACACAATTACCATTAAGCAAAACAAGACACAAGATTCAAGCTATTAATAAAACCCAATCAAACATCACTGCTCAAAGAATTAAACAAAGCCTTAACACCACACGAATCAAGCTCTAAAACATGAAGGAGCAAACAAGAACCATGGCTGCAAGCTTAGGCATGAACCCAGAATTTTCTACAAAAGCAAGGCCTATCTCTAAGCTTGCCGGAGAATTGCCGGTGAAGTCTTCTTTCTTTTGTCACCAAAAGCTTCAAGAGAGGGACTGTATTTCAGCCTTCTTCAGACACCAACAACACCAAGGGTTGAGTTGCTTTCAAGGAGGAGAAAAAGAGCTTTGAAGAGGAAGTTGGTCTTCAATTTGCATTCACTAATCTCAATAATTAAACCTCACTAATGCAGCTCAAATGATGATCTACAAGGCTGACTAGATGAGTGATTTTTGGAAGGCATGCAAAGAGTGTTGTCAATGATTAACTCTTAAAGATTCTCCTTAAAGTTTAAACCCAATTAATTAGCTTAGGACAACCTTAAAATTTGGAGACTTGAGTCAAAAAAGAGTCAAACATTCCATAATTTCAAAGTGACCAAACAAGGCTTAGAACTTTGCGGGTAACTAATAAATCCTTATATTTTTAATTGCCCATTGTACTTTTTTAGTCTCCAATCCCAACCTCTCTAGTTCCCTAGAATCCTTGCACTCTAATATGCACTCTGTCTCTCTTGAAGACCTCACATGCATGCCATTGAAACCAAAAATCTCATCTGCTCCAACAAATCTTACACTCTAGGGCACTTTTGCAAGCTCTCGTTTGGCACTCAACTCCATTGTACCCATTTTAACGCCATCCACTTTGCTAACCCCATCTACAACAAAGAGCTGAGATTTTGCCAAAATCATCTTTTCACTTATGCTGTGTATACAACATTTTATATATATTGTGAAGGAATTAAATAGGTGGAAATATAACATTTACATGTACTTGTGTCTATAATTCCTTTTACATTAACTTTATAACCATCTTTAAATTCATGAATACAATCTAGGTTTAAGAGATTATTTTAACTATAAGTGTTTTAGGATAATGCTATTTTTTCATCATTTACTCTTATTTTCTCATAACTTTCAATTTCTTCTTTAGTTCCTTCTATAATTATAGCTTTTTTTCCTTTAGTTTTATAGAAGGTTAATTTATCTGTCAACTCAATATTTTCTCTTTCTAGTTGCTCTATTCTTTTGTTTTCTCTTTCTTGCCGTTCTATTCTTTTTAATAATTGGTCTATTATCCTTTTATCATTTGATTGTGGTTGAATTACTTGGCAGTTAGTACACATTCTTCACCGCATCTTCAAATATGCCAATTTTTAAGGTAGCTTCATCAACCTGGAATTTCGCACTATTCCACTGACTTTTTGTCCTTATCCTGACAATGCATGGCACCATATCAAGATAGCGGCCATCTAGACCCGTATTAAGGCCCGCTGACTGAAAGTAAAAAGAATAACTTATTACTAGTCCTATTTTTTCGAGAGTGAAATCTCTATGATGCTTGGTCCACTACTACATAATTAATTGCACTTATGTAGTGGGTACCTTGGCGGCAGTTTTGTAACGATTTCATACCGTTGTAGGCAATTTTCCAAGAAAGTATTACATTTGACTCAATCCATTGCAAAAACCGCTGCAAATTAGGATAGATATGCAACTGTTATACAACCGCTGCAAATGTTAAAAAAACAATGGTTCATAACCGCTGTATATGCATTATATTGCAGCGGTTCTTAATAATCGCTACGTATGAGTTATGATATGCAGCATTTTTTTTAAATCATTGCATATGTGAAAATAATGCATAAGTTTAATAAAATTTATACTTATGGATGACAAAATTAATAAATATAATAAATAAGAAAAAATATCATTTGTTTAAAATAAATCTAATAATGCATATGTGATTTATTAATTTTTTTCTTTAAATATTGGTATGTAATTAGTTCTTTTATTAATTTTTTGTATGATAATAAAAGAAACAAAATATAGCTTTATCATTTTAAAACTTTGAAGGAATGAAATATAAATATATAAGTATTCAATTAAAGTGCGGATAAATTGTTTGACTGATTAGAGTAGGACATATAATTGCCTTCCGGATGCCTTTGAATAGATTCACATCTAAAAATTAATTTAAAAAAAAAAAACACTTTTTTTTTATTTAAAGTTTTTAAATATATATCAGTAAAGATTAATTTATTATTTTGTATGTCACGAGTCAAAGGCAAATCTATTAATTTAAAAACTCAGTTATTTTTTTAAAAAAAACTTTTTATACATTTTTTTATAAAAATTAAATTTTAAACTAATAATTTTCCTTTGGTCCACCCTTGTGAGTTGCTACACCAAAGTGACTACACGCCCAAGGAATTAATAATTTTGACTCTGCACGAAGTGTTTTTAATATTTCTCTCTAAAATTTAAAGTTTTATTATTTTTTTTCAAATTTCCGTTTAAGTTTTTTAATTATAAAGAAAACATTTCTTTAATTCTTTTCTCTATCTCTCTATCTCTTCAATCATCACCCTAACTCTCCCCATTTTTCTACTTTGGCCGGCAAAGTCCCAAAAATCTTAAAACAAAAACAAAATAAAAAAATATAAATATAAATACAGCAGTGACAAAATTCACAAAAACCCACATAAGGGAAAACACACTAAAAATTAGAACCCTAACTCCCTTTTCATCGTCTCAACCTTCTCCTTGCCTTTGAATCAAAAGCGCAAAGAAGCTCAGCGCAGTGCACAGGGCGCCCATGAGATTCCACTGTCTGATCAACACCATGATCGCAAACCCCATGATATCCACCGTGATCCTCCGCTCTCAAGACTCACTTCCCCTATGGCGAACGAGGTCCGCCTACAGAGACTCACTTCCAAGAGGCTGCTTTGCCTTCTCCCAGTGATGGTGCTTCTTGCCCTCGTTCATCCCATCTTCTTCCACTTCTGTCTCCACCGATTTAATCAGGTATGCTTTCGGTTTCCATCATTATCATTCATGCATGTTTTCATTGATTTTGGTTGCCTAGAATTGAGTTTTTAGTGATTCAAATGCGATCCTGGAAGTGCGGATTGTTGGAGAGCCCTCCACTTGTGTGTGCTCATGGTGGTGACTCAAGCAAGGCTTTTCCCAACACTCTGAGTGATTAGTACCTAGTGTGAGTGTGAAACTTGTTTGATTTTCTTGATGGGGCTATTAAATTTGTGATTTTTTTATGATCCTGAAATTCAATGTAAGGAAAGAGATGTTCTTGGTTCTTGATAGGGTTAGTTTCACTGGTGGCCACAAAAGTTTCATTATTATAACGCTATGACTACAAATTTTTTTTTATAACACTGTGGCCATTTATGTTCTCTCCGGCCACATAGGAGGCCACAATAGGCTGTTTTCGGGCCATTTCCGGTGATTGGGATGACGTGGCTGCTAGCTGGGTTATTAAAAAATCAAACTAAATACGACGTGGCATTCTAACTAGCTATTTTTTGGAGGAGATCCACGTTAGCGCCTCATCGGCGTCTGACCATAACATCAGCGTCCAATCCACTCCTCTCTCCCCCCATAAACCCATCCCCAATGTCCAAATTAGGGCTGTCCACTCCTCACCCTCCCCCACCCAATTAGCAGACTCAATCAAAAAGACAACGAAAGAGTGATCATCCTTCTCGTCTTCCTGTTGGGGAAAACAATCTCACAGTAAACAATGAGAGTGAGGCTTTATGTTGTTCATTACTGTACTAATTTAGCATGCAGAGCTACTATAAACATGAAGGATTCACTTTGCAAACGTTGTTCGTGTTTGTCAGGGATGAACTAAGGTGGAAATCATAATTAGATTCAAGGAAGCAAAAGAATAAGAGGGTGAAAGCTGCGATCCTAAAGGTAATGTGGCTATTTTACCTGTATTTACTCTTCAGTGTATGAGAACTTTCGTCTATTTGTTAATTATTATTATGTTTTTAGATTTTATACTATGGTATTATTGTTAAATGGAAGACCCTACAATGAAAACAGGTTTAGGTTTAGAGATAATTTTGGTGGAAATCAGAATAGATTAAAGGAAGCAAAAGAACAAGATGGTGAATATAAAGATTTGAAGAATCAAAAAATGATAGCCACTTACTATGTGTTTGATCCTAAAGATGATGAGAAAAGGATAGCCACTTACTGTGTGTTTGATCCTAAAGGTAATGTGCTATTTTACCTGTATTTGGGCTGAAGGAAATTACAAGTAATGCTTTCTTGTGTTTGATGAAGTTAAAAAAATTAAGATGCACAAGCTACTGAAAGGCAACATATGGGTCAAATTCTTGTTCCTCCTTTCCTCTTAAACAAATCATAACTTATCTATTGCATCATTCTTGTGGAATTATTTATGGCTTGCAGATCCTTTATATATATATAATGTAGATTCTTTATTTTGGGTTTGTTTCATTGTGAATGAGAGTTTTATGTACAATTGTTCTTCCTATCCTTCTTTTATATCTGCACAGTTGAATTTTGATATAGTTCATATGATTTATTGTGAAAGAGAGTTTTATGTACAAAAAAATTGACTATGAAAATAGGTTTGGAGAAACTATAATGCTTGTTTCATTGAACATATATGCTGGTAATGTCCTAATTTGTAGATTTTAATAATCTAAATCTTGATTTTTTATTATTCCCCCCAAGTGTTAGCAAGCAGCAAGTCTGATATGGAAAAGGATTTGAGTGCTGGCTTGATTGATGAACCTGCAATTGGAGAAGAGGAGTTCATAGATTCCGACTATGATATTTCATCTAGTGATGATGATTATGAACAGTTCATGGATAAACAAAGACAATGGGATTTTGACATCTATTCTTGCGCACAATTCAACAAGGCAACAGAAAGGACCTGATGTTGGTGAAGTAAATGACTTAGGTGACTCAAAAATTCCAGTTCTAAAGAGTTGTTAACAGAGTAGGAATCAAATGATGATGGCAAAAATAGATTTCTGGAGTTTAATGAAGAGAAGGATCTCTACAACCCAAGATTAAGAGTTGGGATGGTGTTTAGGGACTTTGGCCAACTGAAGAAAGCTTGTAGAAATTGCGGAATCAAGCATCGATTTCAGATTTGGTTCCCGCAGAATGACAAGAATAGGGTTATTTGTGCATGCCATAACAAGCAATGCTCCTTCAAGACCTATGCAGCTCACATGAACAAAGACAATCCATCAGTACAGTTTAAAAGTGCTAACTTGGATCACAACTGTGGGAAAGTCTTCAACAATTTCCATGTAACATCAAAGTGGCTAGCCAGTAAATAGCTTGAAAAATATAGGGCTAATCCAAATTGGAGTTGAATGGTATAATTAAACAAGTCAAGGATGGCCATGGTCTCATAATTTCTACTATGAAAGCTTGGAGAACCAAAAACTTGGCAATGAAGTGGTGTCTACATATTTCAGGGTCTATGATCATTACATAAAACCCACCAACAGTGAAGAACTTTGGCCAAAGGTGAATGATGGCACAAGAGTGATCTCACCTCCAATGGGGAGAAGAAAAAGGGGAAGGAAAGAAACTGCAAGGATTAATGAGCCTTAGGAAATTGAAAATGCATTGAAGAAATCAAATTCAAATTCCGACACTTCTGGCAAAGGCAAACAAAAATTGGCAAGAAAGGGTTTAAGCATAGTAAAATGTAGCATATGCCATGCAACAAGCCACAACAAAAGGTACCATGATAAGGTAAGGGTTTCTATTTTATTTCAATTCCAATGCAACGAAAATTATTTTGTTTCAGTTCCTATGAAACTAGACGCAAGAAAAATTTACACTATTAAATTTTTTTTTTTTGTAATGATTGCACGACAATGGGGACAAACCTCTAAATCTTCCCTTGAAAAGACATAAATTACTTCCTGTATTGTTTCTATAGTTTTTTTTTTTTCTGCATTTCTGATGAGTTGCAAAGATGCATTAATTATTTGAACTATGTTTTATTTACAGAGGAGAAAGAGTGTTGCACTAGAAAATGCTTCAATTGGCAGTATTGCAACTCGGAATGAACCAACTCAACCTCCTGATGGCATAGGCACCCAGCAGTCTCAATCCATGAAACCCAGTGACATTACCAGCCAGGGACCAATTCTAAATGTCAGCATCAATAAGTGTAGCAATGTCAATGTTGCTAACTTGGGGAATGTTATTTATTACACAAGAGCAACTCAATCTCCACCTGCAAACATGGCTTTTTCCCCAGTCAGAGCTGATGTTGATGCCAACCTTAGTCAAGTGTAACCTGGGAATTGCTTATGTTTTAAAATTGAGTGCTGATGTTTTTGTTGACTACAAACTGGGGATTGAATAGCTGGGAACTATATCAGTTTTCCAACTTGAATTTGTGTATTGTTCTGTGTTGTTTAATGTCTCAAAATTCATGTCAGATTTTCTGGATGGTGTCTCACTTTGGAATTGTTAAATGTGTATCTCAGTTTTTCTGGATGTTGCCTATATTGTTTTAGTTTTTTCAAATTCAATTTGTTTTAGTTTGTACAAGTTTCCAATTTGTTTCAATTTGTTTCATTTTGTCTCACTTTGGAATGGTTACTAATTAAATGTGAACCTGCAGATTTCAGCAAGTGCTGTTTTAAGTATTGTGTATTAACAGAGTAATTTTTTTCTCAAGTTTCAGCAACTCTTCCAAATTTCTGCAGATTTCTATTATGCAGATTTTTTTCCCAGGTTTCAGCATTTCATACAAATCTGCAGATTTTGTATTGTGTAGTTTTTTTCCCAGATTTTAGCAATTCTTCCCAATGTGCAAATTTGTATTATGCAGTTTTTTTCCCAGATTTCAGCAGCTCATATAAATCTGCATATTTGTGTTATGCAGTTTTTTCCCAGGTGTTAGCATCTCATACAAATCTATAGATTTGTTTTGTATAGTTATTTTTCCCAGGTGAAGATTCTCATATGAAAATTCTACAGATTTGATCTTCATTTAATTAATATGATGTAAATTGGTACAATAACTTTGAGAAATATATATACTGACAAATTCTCAAGTGAAGGTTGCAAATAATAATTCAAATTAAAATTGACAAAATTGCACAATTGAAATAATAATTCAAATGAAGTTACAAATTAGAAATAATAATTCAAATTAAGTTGCACAATAGAAATAATAATTAATATGAACACTGGAAAATTTCTCAGGTTGAGACTTATGGCTGTGAAATGAATCCATACATACATATTACTTCAATAAAACATTCAAATAAAGTAAATTGAACTTCCCACAATCTCGTAAGCATTCATTCAAAAGAAAAATTAAATTTCAATCTCACAATCATTTCCTTCGGTAAAGTATACAAAGAGACAATCTTGACTCCTTTACAAACAATCTCACAACCTTTTTTAAACCTACAAATCAAGATCAAATCCTAGAGTAATGCCCTAGTCTAGGAGGAGTCATGCTTGAGTGACACGATCTCCGAATTGTGTGTGTGTACCGCAAGTGCACGGGTGTCGAAGTAATAATATACCTCGGTGAGTGGGTAGTCATATAAACAGGGAATAGTGTTAGAGAGACAAAAGTTATTACTATTTAGCTTTGAAGAAAATCGATGGTGAGAGAAATCAGTGTATGAATGCAAAAGAAAATAAAAGAATGCAGGAAAAGCAATAAGAATAAAAGAGGTAATCGATAATAAAATGGGGCACCGGGACAATTCTAGCCCTAGGACTATTGCTTCAAGTGCAAGACTAGTATTATACTTCCAAACTGATGTTTAATGGGTCGTGGACATTCTAAAGTACACTGTCCCAAACCTAAGGTCAACCGTGACTAGCCCTCTATACTATGCCCCGGCGGAGAGAATGCTCTCGACGCCTCACACTGTGTTGGACTGCTTGGGGTTCTAAGGATTCCAACTGATAAACCCTGTTCCCAAGTATAGCTCTAACCCTTTGGTCCAGGCGAAAGAACCCTAGTCTCAATTAAACCCCAGCACTAAGATTCACTACAACCCTTCACTCTGTTGCTTGTGCAACTAAGCCCCAGGGGAGTTCATCTCTTAGCACTTCGCTCTACTTCAACTGCAAAGAACTCTTGGAACGTGGAGGTAGGATAAATCACGTCGGAAAAGAAAGGGAACGTTCCGCTACCTCTCCATTCATCCTCTCAACTCTCTCCAATCTTGTGTATTCTAATCCTATAGAAGTTGTCACATCTTCGAAGGATAATCTAGATGGCTCTCAACCTAGTGTCACGTCTAAGGGAAAATCAATGTAATTAACATTCAAGATTGGAACTCAATTAAAAGCATCAATTAAGAAAGCATAATAAAAGTCATAGAAACAATGTCATCCTAGGGTTTACAAGTCAGAATATCCACTAGGGGTTTAGCTCTCCATGGAGCTATATAAAATCAACAAAGTGTTTATATCAATAAGCATAGAAAACATGAATAAAACACCATGGTGGCTCGTGTCGATGGTCTTGTGAAGCCGCCTCGTCTTCTCCAACGAATCCCTTGTCAAGTCTAGAGCACACCTCGTCGAATCGATGCCAACGAAAGCTCCCCCACTAGCTATCTTCCAAAGGATGTCGATATCGGTGACGTAGACCAACTGCAAAAGCCTTGCAAAATCCTCTCCAAACCCTAACCGCAAGCTCTTCCGAAGTTCGGTGAAAGATAGGTCAAAAGTCCCCCAAATAAATCTCAAGTCACGGTATTTAAAGGGCTAAAATTGGGCATCCACACGCCCATGTGGAATTTCCACAAGCCCGTGTGGATTTTCTGGAAATCTGATTTTCGGCGCATAATGAACAGTAAATTGCTACAGTGTTTTCTACAGTAGCTGCTGCATTGCATGCGCCAAAATTGCTCCCGACTTCATTTTCTTCATTGAGGCTGCTAGGTTGGGCACACAATCTCGCGGTAGATCATGTCATTTCTTCTTTTCCCCGTATTGACAAAGTTCTTCAATATTACACAAGTTAGACTTTATGATTGTGACTACCTTTGTACCCCTCGAAATAATTTAATAATTTGAGCACATTGGAGGTTGGCACACACCCACAAATCTACAACCCATGCCTTGATCCTTGCTTAATTGAAGAAACTCCTCAACAATCGCGGACATGACCCAATTTTGCTTCTTTCTCTTGAACTCTTCTCCATAACTCTATATGTACAAAAGAACACAAATACACACGAATTAATGATAAAACCTGAGAAAAGTAATGCTCAATGTAAGAAAAGAATACTTCGTATTACTTATACATGAGCACTTATCATTGAGTCTGGCCGAAGTGATGCATGATTCTAGCTAGAATGGTGCCCGATTCTTGCCGGAGTGATGCCCTAGTCTACCTGAGAGCTAAGAGTGAGTTATATATACTAGCCGGGAACAAGGTTGCTCATTTAGGAATAGTGAATGATGCCCTAGCCCTAGTTCACAAAAGAATGAGTATACAAAGGAGAGAGGAGTGGATTGGACCCTGATATGGCGGTCAGACGCTGATGAGGCATTGACATGGATCTCCTCCAGAAAATAGCCACTTGGAATGCCATGTCGTATTTAGTTTAATTTTTTAATAACCCAACTGACAGCCACGTCATTGCAATCACCAGAAATGGCCCGGAAACAGCCCGTTGTGGCCTCCCATGCTACCGGAGAGAACATAAATGGCCCTAGCGTTGCAAAAAAAAAAAAAAAACATTTGGGGCCATAGTGTCATAATAATGAAACTTTTGTGGCCACCAGTGAAACTAACCCATTCTTGATATGTTATCCATATTTATGAGTCTTTGATTCGGTGGTAATTAATGTTTATATCGATTTGCCATTGATTCCCATGTAGATTGCATTGAGATAGATGTGTTCTCTATGAAAAATTTGTCCATCTTCATATGGAGTATTGCTTGTTCTCTATGACAGGTCTATTTTAGCTCGATATTTCTTAAATTCTTTTTGAGGTCTAGTTATTTAATTATGTTGGTTGTGTTTGGATTTATGGAAAGAGAAGGAAAATGGTAGAAAGAATGTGGAGGGAATTTGTTGCATTCTTATTCTTATAAAGGCCTTTCAGATTGTCATGGATTAAAACCTTAAAAAAATTTGTTGCTTGCTAGAGACACAAACGCTTGTTATCACTGATACACCCAACAAAATAACCCTATACAATTAACTTGGTTTTCTTACAAATTTGCTGCTTTTCTTATAAATAACTTGGTTTATTTCTTTGAAGTTTTTCCATTTTAGTTTTTATTTTAATTTTTGATCGTTGTTCATATTTGTATATGTTCTTGCGGAATTGCAGAATCAATTGTAAGAGTTATCTTCTTCCTTGAAATCAAGTCTTGCATCTCTTTCTAGATCTCTAGTTTGGATGATTTAGGTTTAGGATTAAGGATGGAGAGTGTTTAAGTGTTGATTGATTATGATTAGATTTGAATTTGGTGGAGGCCATTGATTGAACAAATGTTTGTGGATTGATTGCAGTAGAATGTTTCAATTGATTGTCATATCAAAGGTCTGTGTAGCAAGTCTTTCCCCCTTTCTTTTTTATTTTAATTTGTTGGTCATTTATGTTGGCAATATTAGACAATTTCTTGTGAAAGTGCTGACAATTCTTGCAAACGTTTAGAGTGGTGGAACACCTGAAACTAGAAATGGCCTGTTGGAAGTACAAAAATATTTTTGAGGTACTGGATTGGACTTTGCGAAACAGGTTTTAATCTCAGGTTTTTTTTACTATTTGTTTTCTTTGTCAAGTTTCCTACACCATATGTTAGGTGTTTTCTTTTACCCACATAGTTGTTGACATCTCAATGCCTATCAAGTTCTCTGGTTAGCAAGGTTTCCTATGTTTGATTGGGTAGGTGGAAGAACCTCTAAGATGTCTGCAGTGGGGTTACTTCTAACAACACTCCAGGTAAATTGTGTGCTATTATTTCCCCAAGTCTATATAAAGTACTTCATTGTGAAAAAGCCTGTACATATGGCATTGTTTGCTATCTAGGACTTAGACATAAGAGAAATGCTTGCTGGTGTAGCATTAATGGATGAGGCAGATAGGAATACAAAGGTAATGGATATGTTGTTTTTTGTGAATACTTCTTGTATAGCATTTATCCATGTGCCCCTTCTGTTTTAATGTGTCACTTGAAAAATATATTTGCTGATCTTCCTTTCTTTCCATTATTGCATCTAGGTAAAGAATAATCCAGCAGCTTTGCTTGCTCTTTGTTGGTATTGGTCTTCAGATGGAGTTAGATCAAAGGTATGGTTTTGCTCTTTTTCTTCATCATCTTCTCATCCTGCGAAACAAAACCTAGTAGAAAACTCAAAACAAACTCGGTAGAATTTTGGGGAAAGTAAGTGAGAGAGTGCCCATCTTTCATTTATCTTATCATCTTATCCTCTCAAACAAAAAACAATTAAACATAAAACTTAAACATGGTATAGGACTAGAGAGTGGCACGGGCCGGTTAACCGGACCCGGCGGGTCCACGTCAATTTTTGACCGGCCTGTGCAATAGTAGTAACCCGCCGGGCCGGGTTGACCCGGCCGGCCCGGCGGGTCACGGGTCGGCCGAAAGCAACCCGGACCCGGCCCGGTAGGTTTTCAAACCCGCCGGGTCCGGGCCCAACCCGCCGGGCCCGATCTTTTTTTCTTTATTTTTTGATTTTTTTAATTATTATATTAAAATTAAAAAGTTAAAGTTGTTGATGGGATTCAAACCTTGGTCACCTCATAAAAAAACTTCACCTTCTAACCATCCTTTCCAATACTTCTTTTGAGTATAGGTATTAAAAAAATAAAATAAAATTTAAAAACCGATTCCAAACCGGGTTTTGACCCTGCGGGTTGACCCGCCGGGTCACGGGTTAGGGTTTCCCCAACCCGTAATTGGCCCGTCTACAATACGGGCCTGTTACAGGTCAATGAACCAGCCCGCGGGGCCATTGAACCGGCGGGCCGGTTTCGGGCCGGGCCGGGCCAAAATCGGCCCGTTCCCCAAGGTGTCAAGTGCTAAGACCTTCCACTTCTTATGCCTAGAACTTGAAACAAACTTATGGATCTTCTCATCTCCACCATTCATTTCACTCTCTCTTTTCCTTCAATAATCTTCATACTGACTTTTCAAACATAACAACCCCTACAACTATCAGACCTCACAAAACACTAACACATAGAACATCTTCAGCAAAACATCTTCAGTAACACAGCTTTCCTTGCTCAGTGAAACATCTTCAACAAACCTTCAATCAGACCTCAACACTTCTTCCTTAATGGGTTCTCTTTATTATAGCCATGTTGATCAATTTTATACAATGGGTCTTTACAGGATATGGTTGTCCTCCCTTATAAAGACAGCTTGCTATTATTTAGCGGGTATTTGCAACAGTTGGTTATGGAATCACTATGAAAGGAATTTGATCTTGATAGCAATCAGGCATGTATACTCTTTGCCTTACAAATATACTGTATACATATAAATTTTATGATGCTTATTTATCTCAATACTGAGAAAAAAACATGGTTTCTGAATGTTTCTTATCTCATTTGTGTTTGCCCTTCAAATATACGTGTACATACATACATACATCGTGAAGTTGTATATTCTTATTTGTCTCAATACCGAGGTAAGCATTTGGTCTTTGGCCAATATTTATCTAACTTGGTGATCATATATTAAAATTCCATATTATAAATCATAAATTTTTCATGCATCTGAATTACTTTGGGTTTACTTTGTGAACCATTTTGCTTTGTATGTGCCTTAAGAGGTTACCGAAGGTTAATTTAGAGGGAAGGCTGGTGGTTTTTTAAGAGATAAATATTGGTATGGACATATGCAATTGTTTCTTCAAGAGTTAGAGGCAAGGGATTTCATTTTCAGATGGTCGACTTAATTAAGAGTGATAATGCATAATGCTAGATATATATTTCTGAACAAATTGTAATCTGGCTAGTATATATATAGATGGATGCAATTATTTGTTTAGACTTTAGGGATAAGTATTAGTGATCAGGACTATTTTCAGGAAACCGGTTGGTTTCTTTATCAATAATGAAGATGACGGTATTAAGTTTGCTAATTTGCTGTTGCATAGGCACACTTGTATTTATACAAGGATCACTTCACTGACATCTTTAATTGTTTTCCTATTTTTTCCTTGACACAAGAGTACAAGATGAAGTGTTTTTGGGATTGATTTTTATATGATTATCAACTAATATGTCACCTTATCTAATAGTTATTATCCTGATAGGCACAACTATATATGATTATCAACTAATATGTCACCTCATCTAATAATTATTAGCCTGATATCTCGCTACAGTTGTTGGGATCCTCATGTCTCATGAGTTGTTTCCTCTGATAGCAATTAATTTATTTCTATTTTCTTTCTTGCAATATTCAACTGTGTGTTGTTTGAAGCCTTGTTGAATGATGTTTTATGCACTTGTTTGGATGTCAAGAGTGGATTGGGAGTGAGGGGAATTGGATGTAATCCCTTGTTTGGGTATGCATCAATGGGAGTGGGAAGGGAGTGTGGAGGGAGTGAGACTCACCCATGCGAGAGAGTCTCACTCACCAAACAATTGGGGGGATTGTGGGGAGGGGGAGGGGGGGAGTGGGCAACTTGAATATGAAAATGACTAATATGCCCATATATATATATATATATATATATATATATATATATATATATAAAAGAGCATATTAATCATTTTCATATTCAAGTTGCTTAATAAAAAAAATCAAAACAATTAAAAAAACCTTGTAATATATATATATTACAAGGTTTTTTTAATTGTTTTGATTTTTTTATTATATTGTTGTTCTTGTGCTAAAGAAATAATTATTATGGTTAACTTCTTTTATTGAAATTATTCTTAATTTGATTTGTAATTAACACTATTAATTAATGACTAATTAATGATATTATTTCTTAAATCCAAAAAATAAGAATGAAACTGTAGTATTATAAAGTTAAATATTTTTTTGATAATTAATCATTTATATTTTTTTAATATTTTAAAAAAATATAATTAAAAATAACTCATTATTATATATACAATAGTATTTGTTTTACATGAGGGGCATTAGTGTCATTTTATTATATTTACTTTATTTATTTTTCTCATTCTCAATAAATTACACTCTCCAAACCTTACCAACCAAACAAATTCTTCATTCTCACTCCTATTCCATTACCCCTCGTATCACTTCTAATCCACTCCTCCCCCAATCCACTCCTGACAATAATGCCCAAACCCGATCCGAGTTTGACGGGTAAAACCCGGTTTGACCGTGTTTCGGGTCGGGTTCAGGTAAAACACGATTAATATAAAGCGGGTGCGGGTATGGGAATCCTGATAGAAGACCTGAACCCGACCCGAAATTAATTAACCAATATACCCAATTATATATATTCAAAATTTTTGTTAGGGTTTTTAAATTCCCATTCTATGATGTTGAATTTGTCTATTTTGTGTTGCTTTAAATGCATATTTTCAATTTCTACTCTATGGTGTTCATTCGAGTAAATTTTTTGGTAGGTTACCAAACTTTGTTCTTTTTTCATTTTGGGGTCCAAACTTCAATTTGAATCAAAATGGTTACCCAACTTTGATTTCATTTCACCGGGAGGTTACCCGATGGATTCCGGCCCATGGTTGCTTACGTGGAAGTCGGAAATTCCACGTCAGCACCTGCAACACGCGCAGCCCACACATTTGGCAATGACATGTCACAGAACTGCCATGTCACTGTAATTGTCCACTTTAATGAACAAGTGTCAGAGGAGCAGGTTTCTCTCGTCTGGTCACCATCAACATCTTTTCACTCCTCTGTCCGAGAGAAAGAGCGTGAGAAATGGAAAATACGGCAGAGAGAGAGAACCGAGATGAAGAAGGGGGTGGGAACTAACGAGAAGAAATACATCAATGGAGAGCGATTAGGAGTAGTGGAGGTCAAGGGCTTGTAGTCATCGACAAGCAAGAAGGGTAGGGGATGCATGGGAGTGAGACACGGCGAACAATTGTGGTCTTCGGCGAGTAAGAAGGATAGGGGGCTCATGGGAGACACGTCGAACAATTGCAGTTGTTGGCGAGTAAGAGCAGTTGGGGGCTCACGGGAGACATGGCGAACAATTACAATGCCCTAGAGTTTTTTTTTTTTTTATTATTTTGGATGTTATTGTATTTTTCTTGATTTGGATGATTTGTTTGTGTGAATCCCAGGCTTTGGCATGAGTTCCATCTTTATTTTGATTCTCAGTTACTTTTTTTGTGTTCTCAAATTTTTGTTGTTTTTGTTTTAGTTTTCTATTGTATTATAAATTTTTTGGAATGTATTCTCCAAATCCTAATGAGGAACAATGAAACGAAGTGGACACCTTTGAATTTGCAGATTTTCAGTAAAACAAAAACTCTAAGCTTGATATTGCATATTCTAAAGAATAAATAATTGATCATAGTTAATTTTCGTGTAAACCTGGAGAAATAATGAAAGTAAACAATAAAAGTGCACATTTAAGTTTTTAAAAATTTGTAGAAACAATCAAGTGAGCATTTAAGTTTAATGCTCTCAAAAACAATGAAAATTAAATTTACAAATCATGTTGGCAATATTTATTGAATCTGTACATTTGCACAAAAAAAAAAAAAAAAAAAAAAAAAAAAAACAAACAAACAAGCCTGACTTGCATATTTCATTAAATTGAATCATACCAATTGCATATTTCAAATGTGTAGAACAAAAACACTCCAGCTTCACAAGTAAAAGTACTCCATTCCATTGATTTCCATGTTTACAAAACAACAACAACTGCATATTGGAAAGCATATATTACTGATTGAGCATCCTTACAAAAACACTGCAGTTTTACTAAGGCTATACCTTTACAAAACCATTGAGTCTGCAGCTTTACTAAAGCTATACCTTTACAAAGAACTCCCAAAAATAAAAGTTCTTGACTTGGTTACAAACATGAGAGGGTTACCACAATGGATCATGCTCTACTCCTTTATCTATTTAATTGTTGCCTCCTGGTGGTATCCATGCCCTTCTTCGCTTGTCACCATCTCCTGTTCTGGTCATTTCTTTAACATCCTTCGGTTTTCCTTGAGATTTAAGTATAGAAAGACCTGCAGTAGAAGTAGATGTTGTGCTAGCTAGTTTTTTGTCAGACAATGACAGTTTTATAGCACCTATTTCGTTTGACCCTGTCCTTGGTTTTTTAGCCTCCCTTCTATTTAATTCTTGTTTCTTTGCTTGTGTTTCCCCTGATGGTGATGCTCCATGGAGTATTTGAACTGGAAATGTGACTACCTATTGTGTTAACAAAAAAAATTAAATTAAATTAAATAGACATAAAAGATGAAGCCCTAAAATGGATAGCCACTACCAACACTCACTTGTGAGTCATACTCTGAACCTAGTTTGTCATCACTTAGCGCTTGTCTTCCATTCCTTCCTAATTTTTTTCCACATATTGCATTTAGATCTTCCCCCCTAAACTGATTTTTTCTTGGAGGTAAATCCATATGGATTGTTTGAATAGGAATTGTCACTACCTGCAGTTTGTTTTTAAAAAAAAAAATCAATTAACCCAGCAAACAAAGAAGAATGAAACTCTTGTTTTAAATTTGTTAAGAAAGTAAAATAAATTTATCAAACACCCACCTGTGACACAGAGCAGTGTGATGTTTGACTATCTCCTACTGCAACCTCTTTATCATTTGGACTTGTTTTTTTGTTCATTGTACTATTTATTTGTTGCCTCCTTAATTGATTCACTCTTGAACTTGGTGCTCTCACGAATGTTTGGCCATGATTTGCTATTAACTACAATGCCAAGGAAATAAATAAAATCAATTTGTCTGCCAATTTGGTACAATGAAAATTCCAAATAAGAATCAAATAAGGAGTGAATAAACACTTACTCTACTATTCAATCCTGAACCAAATATACTAAATAAATATAACAAGAATGAAACAAATTCTTATCTCTCATCTTTTTGTAGACCAGTTAAGTGGTACTAATCAATATGTTTGAAAATTAATTAGTGCCTTATGCAATTAAGGTGAAAGTGGACACTTATTCTATAAATGGAAGCACTTACCTGTGGCAGCGGATCATATGATGATTGTGTCTCTGCTACAACCTCCTGATCTTCATTACTTGTCCCTAAAGTGTTAGCCTTGCATTTGCACAAAACACTAATTAGATTACTACTAGTTTTAATGGATGAACTTTTAGAAATTCCAAAAATAAAATGTACTAGGACAGTATGTTTAACCGGATTGGTATAGTCTCTTTGATATGCCTCTTCTTGTTGCCTGTCAACTGATTTTTCTTTGGTTCCCTAACATGCATGCAAAAAAATTAAATTCATATGGAAATGATGACATACATAGATACTGAAAATCACAAACATACAATACACACCAACCTGAACTCCATGGTATCTCTTGTTGTGTCCTTTTGCACCACATATGCTACAAGTCATCTTCACTCCCTTTTTACTAACTTTTCCATTGGTGAAACCAATGTTTTCTCCAATCTCTTTTCTTCTAAGCAGTGTTTTCCTGCCTCTCCTCTTGTTCACTGGCTCAGGTGGGATGATGGGACCTTGGTCACTTTTCGGCCATGAATCTCTATCATGGGTAGGGTTCAAGATGTGCCTATATGTTTCCATAAAGGTGCTAACCTTGTAACAAGAATCAAGGTAATTCTCAGGCTTTTCTTTATTATAATACAGAACTGATATTGCATGACTACATGGAACACCACTAAGCTGCCATCTCCTACAAGAACATTTGCAATCGGTCTTATCTACCACAAATTGCCCATCAGGGCCCACTACTTGGTATTTATCTCCACCTAACCATGTAGTGTTATAAAACCAACTCAATTGTTTAAATTTCTCAAGCTTCTTCATTATTCTAGGGCAATGGATTGTTGTCACTTTTTGCATGGCATCTCTCCTTTTTTGGATTCTCTTCATCAATTGTGTCCTGATCATTTCATTCATTGTCACAATGCCCTTAATCCTAGCTTCTAGGATGTTGCTGTTAAAACATTCACACAAATTGTTTAATAGGATATCACACTTAAATTGAGTTTGGAAGTGTGCCTTAGTCCAATGATGGGGTTCAATTTTCTTCATGTACTCAAATGCTCCAACAGACATTCCTTTGAGTTTTTCCATTGCTCTCTCATATGCAGAACTATAGGTTGCCCTAGCACATGCCCACAACTAATCCTTAAGTTCTTTGCCCCGAAAATTATTCCGAAAATTGGTGTGAATGTGCCTAACACAATACCTATGTTCACTGTGAGGAAATAGTTCTGCTATGGCAGGCATTAAACCCTAATGATATTGGTCACATCATATATGATTGAAAGGAACATCATCACCCGAGACAAATGCACAGCAACAAGAGGAAAAAAGAACACAATAAGAAAATAAAATTAGGGCTTGCATATAGGACAAAGAATAATAAGAAAGAATGGAGAAAAAAAAACCAAATGCATGCAAGACAATGGCTTAAAAAAGTTAAGTATAATAACTTAAAGTAGCAATACCATACATAATTATGATGATGATGACCTGAATATCACCCAATGAATAATATTAAAATCATAAAAGTTTTATAGAACCATTAATGTACCTAGAGTGGATTAAGCATACATGGCTTAACACCATTTGTTAAAAAAAAAAAACAGAATAACTAAACAGAATATTCATAGCCAAATCACAACAAGAAGAAGAAACAAAGAATACAATAAGGAAAATAATCAGAATAACTAAACAGAACATTCACAGCCAAAGCACATCAACAAGAGGAAAAAAGAACACAATAAGGAAAAAAAATCAGAAAAATAACTAAACTGAACATACATGGATTAACAAACATAACCAACATGCTCACCTTTTGTCTATCAGTCATAAAAGCCCATTTGTGGCTGTCAACAATCCTAAGATCCTGAGCAAGAACCTGCAAGAACCATTTCCAATTGTCTTTGTTCTCTTTGCTCACCACAGCCCAAGCAATAGGATAGATGCAGTCATTTGCATCTATCCCAACAGCACACAACAGTTGCCCTCCATATAATCCCTTCAGGAAGCACCCATCAAGTGAAACTAAATTCCTGCAACCTGCTAAAAATCCTAATCTCAATGGAGCCAGGCAGACATACATGGACTGAAAAACCCATTCATTGCAATTAATAATGATGGTTGATCTAGGATGTGTCTTCATCAATTCTAGCCTGTAATCATACAACCTCTGCATTTGTGACTCCTCATCACCATCTATGATCCTTTACCTCAGACAAAACCAAATTTAGGAAAAAAAAAAAGTAAGTTAACATGTATGCTACCAAAACCTAACATAAACCCATAACCACAACAACAATAAACAGGAGCAGTCATTTACCTGTGTGCAATGCACTTAGCTCTGTAAGCCTTTAATCTGCTAATGTCAACTTCCTAGTTACTCTTGATAGCTTGTACAATGCCTGCAATTTTCCAACTTGGATCTGCCCTAAATTGCTCAAGATAACTCCTTGCGATCCAGTCCGCATTGACGTGTCTATTGTAATGGTCTCTAGCACACTCATGTTCCAAAACTCCTGTCTTGATCTGTATTGTGTTCTTGTCCCCGACCATTGGTGAAGCCCACAAATAAAATGGACAACCCTTCTTACAGAATGCTTTGCATTTTTTTTTGTTATTGGGTCTAAAATTCATCACATATCTGTTCTTGATCCCATAATTTTTGACAGCCTCCTTAAATTGTTTAAAGCTCCTGAATTTCATTCCAATTTTGAATTGGGGGTTCTTCATATCAACCTCATCATTAAATTCAGCATATCTAGGCCTAACATTCACCAATGCCTCCTCATCTGTCGATGAACATGATTGTAGTTCCTCTGAACCGACATAATCAGAATCTACATCATCATCACTACATGCTCTTGTAGCTTCACCTTGAATTTCTACCTCAGCTCTAGCCTCTCCAACACTGTCTACTTCTTCTTCATCTGACTCACCAGTGAGATTATTGTCTGAATCATGAAAGTCACTTTCTTCATGCACATTTTTTCCTTTGTTGTGGCCCCCAATTAAAATTTCCTCTAAATCAACATCCTCTATAGCTTCATCTTCTTCTTCTTGGACATATTCTAACAGTTCAATCCTACTAGATTGAACCACCCCCAATCCTTCATCATTGCAAACATTAATTTCAGAATCACAAGCATTGCCATCACTAACAAGTCTAACACATACATATGTTTCCTTACTAGTCCCTACAGACATTGCCATTGTTAGGGCATCTAAATCATTTCTTATTTCCTTTAAACCTTTTTCACCACTGGTTACATCCATCCACCAAACACTACAACCCTCAACATTTAATTTAAATTCCTTGGCCATGCTCAATAATTCAAGTTTTGACATTTGATCGGCACAACAATAATCAACATATCCTGCAAACCCCTCTACTTCACCCACCTTGTAGTGCATTCGTATTGTGAATAACTCGGCATTTGGTACTATAAATAAATGTCTAAATGTCAATTGATTGAACACGGTAGATTAGTGTGAGAAATAAATCTATATACATGTTCTTATGCATGAAGGAAACTTTGTTTAAGGCTTAGCTCTCCTTATCATAGCCTTGATGTCCCAAGGAAATGACAAGACGTTGGGTGATATTTAAAATCATCACATGTGGCCATAAAAAGTAAAATTATGCAGGAAATTAATTGCAGCCAAACTTGCTCCAAGAAAATAAAATCACATGTCAACTTATTGAGTAGAAAAACCTAGGCATTGCCAATTAATCATGCATATGGGACATTAAATCCTGGAATGAATGACAAATGACAACTAATTCAAAAATATGCAGCAAGGGAAATAAGGAGGAAATTAATTAAACCAAACTTGCTCCAATAAAATAAAATCACATGTTAACTTATTGAGTAAATGACACGACCCCTTGCGTGTATCCCGCAAGTGCACGGGTTTGTCGAAGTAATAAATTTACCTTGGTGAGAAGGTAGTCGAATCCACAGGGAATAGGGAGATAGAATATAAGGTTTCACTAATTAAACTACGCAGAATACGGAGAACGATAATAAGATTGATGAGTGAAAATAATGCAAAGCAATAAACTAAATAGAGAGATGGAAGAAAGAAGTGCAAGTAGGAAAATCGAGAAGGACTAACAATGAGTAAAGGGGGGTATCCGGACAAGGTACCTCTAGGGTCTATGTTTCAAGTGCAAGACTATGATATTATACTCTCCTATTGATGTCAATTGAGTCGAGGATATCCTAAGACTCACGGTCCCAAACCTAAGGACAACCGTGACTAACTCCAACACTATGCCCCGGTGTTAGGATTCACAACACCCTTCACTCTGTCACCTAGATGACTAAGCCCCAGGGGAGTCCATCTGCCTAAACCTCACACTATGTGGAGTTGCATTATGTTCTAGGGATTCCTAGTGATTAAACCTATTCCTATACGTAATTCTAACCCTTTGGTCCAGGTGGAAGAATCCTAGTCTAGATTGAGCCCCAGCAAATAGGATTCACTACAACCCTCCACTCTATTACTTACGTAACTAAGCCCTAGGGGAGTTTATCTACCTATTGCTTCACTCTATTTCGACCGCTATTAAATCAAGGAATCGGAGGTAGGGAGAAATCACATCGAAGGGGAAAGGGGTACATTGCTACCTCACAACTCTCCCTCTCAACCCTCGTTAATCTTGAGTAGTCTAATCCTATAGGAGTTGTCACACCTCCAAAGGAAAGCCTAGATTGCTCTCAACCCTAATGTCACGTTTAAGGGAAAACAATATGAAAGGATAATCAAGATTAAAAACTCAATTTTATTCATCAACGATGGAAAGCATAATAATCAATGTCAAAGAAACATAAGAAACCCTAAAGTTTACAAGTCCGAATACCCCACGAGGGGTTTAGCTCCTCATAGAGCTATACATGTTCATCAACGTGAGAAATAAAGCATAAAACATAGACATCAATGAAAAACCCCCTCGAATTAGTGTGGCCGTGGTCTTGTGCAAACGTCGAACCTCGAAATCAATGCCGACGACGCGCTAGAACCTCCACGAAACCCTCTCCGAAAACCCTAGCCGCACTCCAGAAAGTTGGGGAAAAGATAGGTCCAAAGATCCCTCAAAAGGTTGCAAAAATCCCCTTTTATATTGTTGAATCGCGGCTTTAAAATTGGACTTATCGGGGGCTTCACACGGCCGTGTGGAATTTCCACACGCCCGTGTGAAGCTTCTGTCTCGGCTGAAAAATTAATTTCACACGGCCGTGTGGAATTTCCACACGCCCGTGTGTCTTCACTGGATGGCTGAAATTGCAAAACACACGGCCGTGTGGAATTTCCACACGCCCGTGTGACTTCTCTGGAACACTAATCTTCAGCTGAACAGGCTTGGTAACTTGCCGAAACGCCTCCCGGGTCCATTGTTCTTCATCGAGGCCATTACTTGGGCACACAAGCAACGGTAGGTCGCGCCGATTGCTTCAAGTCTTCTTCTTTCGCGAGATTCTCCTAAGTAACACGGATTGGACTTGTTGTGAATGTGACTGCCTTTGTGCCCCTCCAAAAGAGGTTGGCACACATCCACAAGTCCAAATACGTGCTTCGTTCCTTGCTTGGTCCGAGAACATCCCAACATTGGCGAACGCGACCTAATTTCATTCTTTTTCTCCAATTAGGCTCCACAATACCTTCAATGCACAAGAGAACACAAATGCACACATTTAGTGATAAAACCTGATAAAAGGTATGCTTAATGTAAGATAATAGCGCTTCGCGATACTATAACACAAGCACTTATCAAACCCCCCCACACTTAAGCTTTTGCTTGTCCTCAAGCAAAATAGAACGTGAAAGTACTTGGGAAGAACAATTGAAAGTGCTTGGCCTTAGGTTCACCAAAAGTATGCAAAAGAGGCATTCTACAAGTAAGGGGAACTCAAAACATTGCATAAGGTTACCAATGCTCTAGCTAAAAACTCGAATCAAAAAGGATGAAAACTCGAAAATGTGTTAGTGTGTGCGATCTTACTCAAGAGAACCAACAAGTACTCCTCAAACTTTGGTTAGAAAGGACTTATTTATATACAAAAACAAAAAAATAGTGATGGAAGTAGTAGCTTCACACATCCTTGAAGGTAGCCCTTTCCTAGGCGGCCGCCAAAGGTGGCTTTCACTCTTTCGAGGAGGTAGCTCTTTCTACCGGGGTAGTAGCTTTCACGCATCCCATGAGATAGCTCTTTCTCTCATTAGGGCATAACTTGTATCCGACTTATGAGAGTAGCTTCATACATCATAGGAGGTAGCTCTTGCCACCCCAAATGCATAATTAAAACAAAGCTAATATTTACAAACTCATATATTTTTTTTTTCTTTTTCTCTTTTCATTTTTCCACTTTTTTTTTTTCATATTTTTCTCTCCTTATATATGCATTTTCCAAAGTGAAACTAAGAACAACGATAAACTTGTCCTTAAAAACTTCAAGATTGAGTTTCCAAAAGATTCCAAGAGTAAGTTGTGTACTAAGATGATTCGAGCAAAAATTCCCTAAAATTCAAGTGAAAACTAGAGTATGATAGGATACAATGTTGAAAATTCTCCTAAACTATAAGAATACAACCGTTGCAACTGAGGTGAACCGCCATAGGCTACATTAGCATAAGCAATTGAATGCACAAGTAAAGGTGTGTGCAATGTGAACTCCCCCCCACACTTAAGATGTACATTGTCCTCAATGTACGCATATAAGCACAATAATAAGTGAAAACGATAAAAGCAATTAGTGTGGAAGTGGCAATTGAAACATTACTCCCCTGAACTCCAAGTGTTGCGTTTGATGAAGCTAGGTCATTGAGAGTTGAGTCTCAATGGTTCGTGGAGCACACACGATTCCATGACCGTGTCAATGACTATTCCTCAAAATCCTTACATCCAAGACCATCTGCGCACACATAAACGAGGGTTCAGTAAAGCTCAATAAAACTCGAGTATATAAAATGTAAAGCAATGAATACAACTCGAGATAAAAAGAAAAAGCAAAATAAAAGCTATACTCAGAAGGAGAATCCTTTCTGAGTACTACAAGTCCAAAATAAAGTAAAGATATACAGAAATGACTAATAAAAGAAAAGAATCTAAAATCTAAGACGCCTCAGCGTCGGTGTCCTGAGTGGTGGCCTCTGGTGCTGCTGGAGGCTCTGGATCTGCTGGTGGATCGGCTGATGTCGGGGGAGAAGGTGGTGGAGGAGAAACCCGAGGTCGGACCACGAAGGAGGAGGAGGCGACAATCTGCTCGAAGATCTGTCACAAGCTCTGGAACTGCGCCATCACCTCCTGGTGCTGTGTAATCTGTGTGGCCCTAACCTCGGCCACCTCGGTCTGTAGGATCCCCACTGCGCTCTCGAGGCGCTCCAGTCTGTCCTGGCCTCGAGACGGTGAAAACATCCGCACCGGAGGTGGCTTCGGCGCGGTGGGGGGTACCTCGGTCTGTGTATCCGTCGGGGGTGGCTCTAAAGCTGCCTGTGTACCCTGAGTCTGCTCCGTCTGGGGTATGGTCCAGGTATACGTCCCTGATCCTCCTCTGCGGATCATACCCATCATCCTCAAGGTATCTGTGCCCAGGGGAACTGGTACACTCGTCTTCTCTGCTCCCCTGACTCCATCTCTGAGCCCCAGGCCAATGAGAAGTCTGGTGATGTAGGGGCCTGCAAAGATAACTCCTACCCTGGGGTACTGGCCCTGATGGCGAATGTAGTCGGCCACAATGTGCCCCAGGTGGAGTGGCTCACTCTCCACCATCGAATACAAGTAGAGGAGCTCCTGGCGATTCAGAACACCAGTACTGTCTCCCCTGCCACTAATAGATCTGCTCATAACTGCGTGTAGACATCTATAGGCAGGTCGAGAAAGGCATGAAGCCTTGGAGACACCCGGCTCGTACTGACCCTGACCACAAAGTCTGCTATACGCCTGCTGCGGTGTCACGGTACCCGGGTAGTCTGTGGGGAGCAATGAGTGCTCCTCTGTCTTAGTGTATGCCTCATCATATAGACCCATCCCAATCGAAAACTGGCTCATACTGAGGCTGTAATGTCGACCGAGGGCTCTGAACTGAACTGTGGTGCCCTCGGTGAAACTGCTGTACCCCCGGTTGAACTCAAACGACGCCAGGACCTCTAAGGTGAGCGGTCGGATCACCGAGTCCCGGATAACCATCAATCTCTCCCAGCTACCGACTGAGAGCAGCTCGCTAATCTCATCTGCGACGCTGTCTCCCCCTGAATACTCCTCACTATACTCAAATCCAAATATCTCGTCTGTCCAAAACGGAGTCCTGATAAACGCTCGAACCGAACCTGATGCTCGGTTATACTGAACTCTGTCTCTGCTGGAGGAGGTGTGGGCTCACGGGGGCGCTTCCCTGTCGATTTCCTGGGTCTAGAAGACATTCCGGCGGTGAAGATGAAAAACAAAGTAATACGGCCGGAAAACTCGAACAAATTCCTTCAAAAACCTCAGAGAAAGTCGGGGAAGTGATAGAGAGGGTAGGAGAGAAGTTTAGAGTGGAGAATGAAGAGGCACAAGTGATTTCTATAAGAAAAACGCGCGGCTTTTGAAGTTCTGGAAATTCACACGGCCGTGTGAAGTAACCACACGGCCGTGTGCCTCAGAAATTAGGGTTCACAGGGGCCAACACACGCCCCTGTGCGCACTCTGGTCATTCTCTGAACTACCTCACACGGCCGTGTGTTAATTCCACACGGCCGTGTGCCTCCACAGGGGTCTACACAGGGCCACCCACACGGGCCTGTGGACTCTCGGGAAAACACAGACGCTCTCTGAAAAATTTTCACACGGCCGTGTGAAACATCCACACGGCCGTGTGCCCAACTTGGCCAAGAACACAAGGCCGTCCACAGGGGCACCTCACACGCCCCTGTGGCTTCTCTGACTCGCCCGAGAAACAATAAATGTTTCACACGGCCGTGTGAATAATCCACACGGCCGTGTGCCTTGACAAGCTCTCCCACAGGGGCTCACACACGCCCCTGTGGTTTCTCGGGATGAAAGGGAATTCCTGCAGAATTTTCACACGGCCGTGTGGAAATCTCACACGGCCGTGTGCCTTAGCACAGTGGCACTCACAGGGGCATCCACACGCCCCTGTGGACTCTCTGGAAAAAAGTTGAAGTTCTGCGAAATTTCACACGGCCGTGTGTTAATTCCACACGGCCGTGTGCCCCTTCTGAAGTTTTTCACAGGGGCAAAGTCACGCCCCTGTGTCTTCTCTGGTTGAGCTCCAATTGGTAACACACGGCCGTGTGTTAATTCCACACGGCCGTGTGTTTTCTCTGGTTTACTTAGAAAATTGTACAGACTCTCAGAAAATTTCAGAAACTCTTTTAAAACACTTAGAGCCTGTATAAACCATAAAAACACGACCAGAGACTATCGAAAACACACTCAACCGACTCAAACTTCGTCAATTAACGTTAAGGCACACGTAAATAATCGAAAATCCACATGAAAACTCAGCATATGCACATGAAAATTTGGACACCATTGCTAAGACTTTTATTCAATCCTAAAACTAAACTAGGTCCTAGAAAAACTGCAAAACGCTTGGGTTGCCTCCCAAGAAGCGCTTGTTTAACGTCACTTAGCTTGACGTACCTGTCTTACCTTACGGAGGTTTGAGAAAGAATACCTCCTTGTCATCATTGCACACTTCTCCACTGAAATAGGGCTTCAACCGATGCCCATTCACTTTAAATGTACCCTTCTCCGGGTGAGTGATCTCCACTGCCCCCTGGGTGAATACTTGCGTAACAATATACGGGCCAAACCATCTTGATTTAAGTTTTCCGGGGAAGAGCCGCAATCGCGAGTTGAATAACAACACTTTATCGCCCACTTTGAATTCCTTTGGTGATTTAATGTGTTTATCATGCCACTTTTTGATCTTCTCCTTATAGATTCTAGCATTCTCATATGCTTTCAATCTCCACTCGTCAAGTTCATTAAGATGAAGCAACCTCTGCTCACCGGCTTTTTTCAAATCAAAGTTCATTGTCTTGATTGCCCAATATGCCTTGTGTTCAAGCTCCACCGGTAAATGACATGACTTCCCATAAACAAAATTGTATGGAGTAGTCCCTACAGGAGTCTTGTATGCTGTCCGATGGGCCCATAGTGTGTCATCTAACCTTTCAGACCAGTCTCGCTTCCCTTGCTCTACAGATTTTGTTAGGATCCTCTTAAACTCTCTGTTGGTCACCTCAACTTGTCCACTTGTTTGTGGATGATACGGGGTTGCAAGGCGATGGTGTACTCCGTATCTTTTCAATACCTTATCCAATTGGAGATTACAGAAATGTGTTCCACGATCACTGATAATCACTCGTGGAGTGCCGAACCTAGTGAACAACCGCTTTAAGAATTTTACCACTGTCCTTGCATCATTTGTTGGCAAAGCTTGAGCTTCGACCCATTTAGAGACGTAGTCTACTGCCACCAGTATATATTGATTCCCGTTAGATTTCGGAAACGGTCCCATGAAGTCAATGCCCCATACATCAAAAACTTCGCAGAATTGTATAGGGTTCTGAGGCATCTCGTCTCTTCGCGATAGATTCCCTGCCCTTTGGCAGCTATCACATCGAAGAACAAACTGGTGTGCATCTTGGAATAGAGTCGGCCAATAGAATCCTGCGGATAAGACCTTTTCGGCAGTTCTACTCGAGGCATAATGGCCTCCAACCGGACCGGAATGGTAATGAACAAGAATATCCCATCCTTCTTCTCTTGAGACACATCTCCGAACAACCTGATCCGCACAAATAAGGAAAAGGAATGGATCATCCCAGAAGTAATGCTTCAGGTCGCTAAAGAATTTCTTCTTTTGTTGGAATGTAAGCCCTTGCTTGAGTACCTTTCCGGATAGGTAATTGGCAAAGTCTGCGAACCATGGCGCATCATCTGATGGTGAGTCTAGGTCTTTGATTGAGTATAGATGTTCTTCCGGGAAGGAATCATTAATTTCCTTACTCAATGGCTCTTGAACAAAACTCCCTTCTAGCCTAGACAAATGATCTGCTACCACATTTTCAGTCCCCTTCTTGTCCTTTATTTCCATATCAAATTCCTGCAGCAGTAATATCCACCTAATTAACCTTGGCTTTGCATCGACTTTGTTCATGAGGTAACGGAGAGCTGAATGATCTGTAAAAACAATCACCCTTGACAAGATAAGATACGATCTGAATTTGTCTAGGGCGAACACTACTGCTAACAGTTCTTTTTCTGTGGTGGTGTAATTCTCTTGTGCACCTGTGAGAGTTTTGCTAGCATAATAAATGGGCTGAAACTGTTTTTCTTTCCTTTGCCCCAAAACTGCTCCAACAGCATAATCACTTGCGTCACACATGATCTCAAAAGGCTCATTCCAATCAGGTGTGATCAAAATTGGAGCTTGCACCAATTTGTCCCTTAACACATTGAATGCCGTCTTACATTCTTCCCCAAAATCAAATGGAGCATCTTTTTCAAGAAGTTTAGTTAGTGGTTGTGTGATTTTTGAGAAATCCTTAATAAATCGTCTATAAAACCCTGCATGACCCAAGAAGCTTCGAATGCCCTTTACATTTGCTGGTGGAGGAAGCTTGTCTATAACTTCAATCTTGGCTTTGTCTACCTCTATACCCTTCCGAGAGATCTTATGTCCTAAAACAATACCTTCTCGTACCATGAAATGACACTTCTCCCAATTGAGAACAAGGTTTGTTTCTTCACACCTTGTTAGCACTCTCTCCAAATTTTTTAAACACAGATCAAAGGAGTCACCAAACACCGAGAAGTCATCCATGAACACCTCCATTATATCTTCCAAAAGGTCATCAAAGATAGCAGTCATACATCGTTGAAACGTTGCGGGTGCGTTGCAAAGTCCGAACGGCATTCGTCTATATGCAAACGTACCATAGGGGCAAGTGAAGGTAGTCTTCTCTTGATCTTCCGGGGCTATAGGGATCTGAAAATACCCTGACATCCCGTCGAGGAAACAGTAAAACTCATGCCCGGCTAACCGCTCTAACATTTGATCTATGAAAGGCAATGGAAAATGATCCTTTCGGGTTGCATCGTTCAACCTTCTGTAGTCAATACACACCCTCCATCCTGTGACCGTTCTGGTTGGAATAAGTTCATTCTTTTCATTCTTGATCACTGTCATTCCACCTTTCTTTGGAACCACTTGCGTTGGACTGACCCAAGCACTGTCAGAGATGGGATAAATAATTCCTGCATCCAACAACTTCACCACCTCTGCCTTGACAACCTCTTTCATGTTTGGGTTCAGTCTTCTCTGGGGCTAAATTACTGACTTGAAATTATCCTCCATTAGAATTTTATGTGTGCAAAACGAAGGATTTATTCCCTTCAAATCTGAAATCTTCCAAGCAATAGCAGACCTGTGCTTCTTTAACATGTTCACCAACTTCTCTTTCTGTTCTAATGAAAGATCAGAGGCTATGATAACAGGGAGTTTCATTCCGTCTGCTAGATATGCATACTCCAGGTGCTGCGGTAATGTTTTTAACTCCAAATCAGGTGGTTCTTCAATGGACGGCCGCAAACGGTTCTCTCTCAATCGATCAATCTCTTCAAACTGACATGATTCTTGTTCTTCTACACTTTCCGTGTTGTTCTGTAAAACTTGGCTATTGAGATGATCTTGGGGTTCCACTGCAACCTCTATACTACATGCTTTACGGGTTAAATCAATTGTCTCTACTGAAAAGACCTCCTGTTTCTGTTCTTGACAATATGATTCAAACTTGGAGAGAACTTTCTCTAGAGTCTCTCCTGACTCTTCCCTTGAAGCGGTTGCAGACCTTTCAAATTCATCCAATACCCCATACAATTCACATCCTATGTGCTGTTCCATGCAAGACTGATAAACCTTGGTGTCTTCTTCAACGAAAGGAGTGAGAATTATTTGCTCATACTCAATACCACTCATAACTGCTTGTACTGTGAATGACTGAAATTTCTATTCCACCTCTTCTACTAATCTTGTAAGTGTATCGATCATTTCAGTTGCATAAAGCATCCCTTCTTTTCTGTACTTAAGATCAAGTCAGTGCAAACCACTAAGAACAATGGTAGATAAGGAAAATATGAAATAGAATGCGAAGTGAATAGCTAAAATAGTGAAAAACAAATATCTAAAACGCCAATTCCCCGGCAACGGCGCCAAAAACTTGACACACCCCTTGCGTGTGTACCCCGCAAGTGCACGGGTTGTCGAAGTAATAAAAATACCCTGGTGAGTGGGTAGTCGTATCCACAGGGAATAGTGTTCAGAAACAAGTGTTATCGCTATTTAGCTATGAAAGAAGTCGATGATGAGAAAAGTATATATATATAAATGTAAAAAGAAAATAAAAGAGTGCAAGAAGAATAATGAGGGTAGGAGAGGTAATCGATATAAAGATGGGGTACCCGGACAAAGCTCCCCTTAAGACTAATGCTTCTAGTGCAAGACTAGTATTATACCCTCTAATTGATGTCTAATTGAGTCGAGGATATCCTTAAACACACGGTCCCAAACCTAAGGTCAACCGTGACTAACCCCAACACTATGCCCCGGCATTAGGATTCACTACGACTCTTGACTCTCGTTGACCTGTCAACTAAGCCCTAGAGGAGTATATCTACCTAAGCCTCACACTACGTGGGATTGCATTAAGTTCTAGGGACTCCTAGTGGTAAAACCTGTTCCTATACGTAATTCTAACCCTTTGGTCCAGGTGGAAGAACCCTAGTCTAGATTGAGCCCCAGCAAATAGGATTCACTACAACCCTCCACTCTATTACTTACGTAACTAAGCCCTAGGGGAGTTTATCTACCTATTGCTTCACTCTATTTCGACCGCTATTAAATCAAGGAATCGGAGGTAGGGAGAAATCACATCGAAGGGGAAAGGGGTACATTGCTACCTCACAACTCTCCCTCTCAACCCTCGTTAATCTTGACTAGTCTAATCCTATAGGAGTTGTCACACCTCCAAAGGAAAGCCTAGATTGCTCTCAACCCTAATGTCACGTTTAAGGGAAAACAATATGAAAGGATAATCAAGATTAAAAACTCAATTTTATTCATCAACGATGGAAAGCATAATAATCAATGTCAAAGAAACATAAGAAACCCTAAAGTTTACAAGTCCGAATACCCCACGAGGGGTTTAGCTCCTCATAGAGCTATACATGTTCATCAACGTGAGAAATAAAGCATAAAACATAGACATCAATGAAAAACAACCTCGAATTAGTGTGGCTGTGGTCTTGTGCAAACGTCGAACCTCGAAATCGATGCCGACGACGCGCTAGAACCTCCATGAAACCCTCTCCGAAAACCCTAGCCGCACTCCAGAAAGTTGGGGAAAAGATAGGTCCAAAGATCCCTCAAAAGGTTGCAAAAATCCCCTTTTATATTGTTGAATCGCGGCTTTAAAATTGGACTTATCGGGGGCTTCACACGGCCGTGTGGAATTTCCACACGCCCGTGTGAAGCTTCTGTCTCGGCTGAAAAATTAATTTCACACGGCCGTGTGGAATTTCCACACGCCCGTGTGTCTTCACTGGATGGCTGAAATTGCAAAACACACGGCCGTGTGGAATTTCGACACGCCGTGTGACTTCTCTGTCTGGCTGGAAAATGGCTCACACGGCCGTGTGGAATTTCCACACGCCCGTGTGACTTCTCTGGAACACTAATCTTCAGCTGAACAGGCTTGGTAACTTGCCGAAACGCCTCCCGGGTCCATTGTTCTTCATCGAGGCCATTACTTGGGCACACAAGCAACGGTAGGTCGCGCCGATTGCTTCAAGTCTTCTTCTTTCGCGAGATTCTCCTAAGTAACACGGATTGGACTTGTTGTGAATGTGACTGCCTTTGTGCCCCTCCAAAAGAGGTTGGCACACATCCACAAGTCCAAATACGTGCTTCGTTCCTTGCTTGGTCCGAGAACATCCCAACATTGGCGAACGCGACCTAATTTCATTCTTTTTCTCCAATTAGGCTCCACAATACCTTCAATGCACAAGAGAACACAAATGCACACATTTAGTGATAAAACCTGATAAAAGGTATGCTTAATGTAAGATAATAGCGCTTCGCGATACTATAACACAAGCACTTATCAGTAAAACAAACCTAGGCATAGCCAACTAATCATGCACATGGGACATTAAATTTAGGGATGAATGACAAATGACAACTAATTTAAAAATATGCAGTAAGGGAACAAGGAGGAAATTATTTGCATACACCAATGTTCTTGCTACAACTAATTGAAACCACATTATTGTTGACATCGGTGTGAACAAAAACCTAAGGTGAGGACAATAGAAGCACTATTTGTTCTTGTCACAATTCCCAATTATTTCATACCCCTTTTCCTTCATGAAAGCAAATTTTTTTAGACATCAATGGTTGAGGCAACAATAATTCTTTTTACACAACAAGAAGCAAAAAGATTACAAGGCAACATTGCTTCTTTTAAAACAACAAGAAGCGGAAAGATTACAGTAGCATTTCACATTTCCTAATGTTTTAATAATTTCTTATTCCTTGTAGTTGCAGTTACTTCTAGTGATTTAATGTTAACCAACTTTGATTCTTTCATGACATTAAGGCAAAACCAAACCAATTAACAACTAGAAACCCTAATTAACAATAAACCCAAATAACATGAATCTTGACTTCAAAGTTCGGTGTGGACACTTACAGTACCCCGGGACTTCATCCCCTTCTCGCCGTATTTCCCAATTAACTGCCATGTCTTTTTCAAATTCTACCCTCCTTGCTCACCGATGAATCCAAGCCCGTAACCTCCACCGCTTCCAAGCACTCGCCGACGAATCAAAGCCGGTAACCTCTCTATTTTTTATCACTGTCTTCCTTATTAGAGTGGAGAAAGGAAGCAGACTCCCATCTTTTTTTTTTTTGCTTATTATTTTCTCTCATGCATTGTGTCAAGAGAAAGAAGGAGATGATGATGGTGACAAGTAGAGGAAAAAGGGCTTTTTTTGACACGTTTTGGCAGAGATGAAGAGATCTCTCTCTTTCTCTCTGCCATATTCTCCGTTTCTCGTGCTCTTTCTCTGCCATATTCTCCGTTTCTCGTGCTCTTTCTCTGCCATATTCTCCGTTTCTCACGCTCTTTCTCTCGGACAGAGGAGTGAAAAGATGTTGATGGTGACCAGACGAGAGAAACCTGCTCCTCTGACACTTGTTCATTAAAGTGGACAATTACAGTGACATGGCAGTTCTGTGACATGGTATTGCCAAATGTGCGGGCTGCGCGTGTTGCAGGTGCTGACGTGGAATTTCCGATTTCCACGTAAGCAACCATGGGCCGGAATCCATCGAGTAACCTCCCGGTGAAATGAAATCAAAGTTGGGTAACCATTTTAATTCAAATTGAAGTTTGGACCCCAAAATGAAAAAAGAGCAAAGTTTGGTAACCTACAAAAAAATTTACTCGTGTTCATTCAAACAAAAAACTATGATTTTTTATTAACATTTTTAATTTTTACTTAGTATTTTAATTTAATTTTAAATATTTTTAAATAAGATTAAGGCGGGGATGGTATCCCGTCGGGTGCGGGTGTGGGTTGGGTTTTTGAAAACTCGTCGGGTTCGGGTTCGGGTTCGGGTATGGGAGCGGGTTAGCGGGTATGGGTATGGCAAAACCTGTACTCGACCCGACCTGTTGCCATCCCTAACTATATAATTCATTACATTCACTCTGTTTGTAATCATTATCTTGGTTAGGACTTCTCTAGCCCCTTTCTTCCGGTTCTTGCCTTTTATTTTTATGCTCACATGTTTTTTTTTTTTAATGAAAAAGTTGGATAAACCATGGCTCATTGTTAAAGTATGGTTCTGTAATCAATTCTCAATAATTTTGGTTCCAATTGTCTGTGATATCTAAACATATAGACTTGTCCCCTTTTTTTTTCTTTATTTTTATATTTTTAATATATTTCTATGTTTTAAGATCCATCTTTTCATGAATTTATGATAAGTTTCCTTTTCAATCTCAAGATCAAGGCCGAAGTAATATATCCTCATCACCTAGTCATGAACCTTATTATTTTTACTAACTAATTTTATGAATTTATTGTTATGTAAATTAATATAAATTGCATGTATCGTACAAGTTTCTTCTTATTATTTTTACTAACTAATTTTTTATTATTACATGGACAATGATGTTATACTTTCAGTTGGTTTCCTCCCAAAACATTGAAGATGATTTGTTTTGTATTAATTTCAAAATTGTTTTGTATTAACTAGTTTTCCCTCTAAATTCTTATGTCATTGAATATTTTTGCCAATTTTAATGTGATGTTGTTGGCTCTAAGTGTTTATTACATTTTATGATGATGTTTGACAATGCTATAATTTTATTAAATTGAATTATTAAAATTATTATTTGCAAAGTAGTACAGAATAATAAAACCACTACAATGGATTTATAATCAATGTTGTCAGATTGACCCGCCAGTTCTGCTAGAAAAACCTGGAACCGGCCATGAGACTAATCTGGCTATACCTTTTAACTCGGCTTTGAAAAAACCCAAACAAAATAAGGTAACCCGACCAATTTGCCTGGGAACCGGGTTGACTCGGCCAGATTTAACGGATTAGATAAACAAATTTTTAAAAAAAAAAAAGAAAATGAGAGGAGAGGTGAAAGGAGAAGTGTTGCAGTGAGAAGTCGCCGGCTAGAAGAAGTGAAGAAGAAGATGAAAGAGAGAAAGAGAGAAAAAGAGAGAGAGAGAGAGAGAGAGTACGTGTGCTTTCGGTGAGTCCCGATGGAACATGATAACGTGGTTAATTGATTAAAATAATGTAATTTTTTAAATTATTTTCCAAAATACACATTTTTCGTAATTATTTACCAAAATGAGCATTTGATATTTTTTTAATATTTCTTTTCAAATTAATGGGCCCATTGCATTTTTTTAACATTTAAATTTTGTTTTTTAAAAAAAACAGAGGGTCCATTTTTTTTTAATTTAAGTTTTTATTTTTTAAAAAACTGCGGGTCCCGATAATTTTTTAAATTAAAAAAAATTTACATCCAACCCCTTATAATTTTTATTAATTTTTTTTATAACTTATTTTTTTCTCACTTCTACTAACTATGTTATTTCTACTTTCATTAATTGTAACCGACTGTTAATAATTTAAATAAATAATTTTAATATTTTTATATAATAGTAAAATATTAAATATTCAAAAAATTTCACATATAAAAATTACTCTCACAACTAAACCAAACTCACTTGATATTTTGAATGAACTAAAACAATTACATATATTATAAAATAATTCAACAAATACAATATTTAAGTTACATTATGGCATACGACTTGGACCAATCGCATTCGAACAATTTCGACGATTATAACTTTCATTGCGACATAAATCATAACCATTTCATTATGAATTCTACTGGATTTCGGACGTCCTGAGATCTTCGCATTGTAAGATCAAGACATAAACATGGACCATTATAAGGGTTCCAGTATCTCTCATTTGACATTGGTTGAAACTCTTTATGGTATACATTAAAAATTGTCTCAAGCCTATAAATTATTAACAGTCGATTACAATTAATGAAAGTAGAAATAACATACTAGAAGTGAGATAAAATAAGTTATAAAAAAATTAATAAAAATTATAAGGGGTTGGATGTAAAATTTTTTTAATTTAAAAAACTACCGGGACCAGTAGTTTTTTAAAAAATAAAAACTTAAATTAAAAAAAAAATGGGCCCTCTGTTTTTTTTAAAAGATAAAATTTAAATGTTAAAAAATACAATGGGCCCATTAATTTGAAAAAAAAATATTTAAAAAATATCAAATGCGCATTTTCATAAATAATTACAAAAATGCGTATTTTGAAAAAAATTTAAAAGTTACATTATTTTAATCAATTAGCCTGATAACGTTTTGCTTGTCTTTTTTTTTTTATATATATATATATATTTTAAAACTAGTGGTACAATCCAATTTCTCTGCGTAGCTTTATTTTGAATTTCCAACGAGTAGTACAATAATTAATTCGACAACATCTCAATCCTACGCACTTCCAAAAGTCAAGAGAAATTTAAGATCTATTGCTGAAAAGCCTGAAATACTTCTCCAATTGCTAACATGCATACTGAGTTCACATTTTGCGCAAACCTTCAGATCCAATCCCACGTGGATCCAACCCCTATTCATCAATGAACATCAATATATAAAACAAACAATCGCTCACACCAATACCAGATAATGTCGTGTCTCTCTTTCTGATCCTTCGTCATGCCCACTCTGCAACTCATCCTCTTCCTCTCCATCCCCTTCTTTCTCACAACCTCCAATGCTGCATCTCCAAATCCATTCACAGCCAAGGCTGCACTGATTCGTTATTGGGATCGCAAGACTCCAAATCAACGTCCTCATCCATCCTTCCTACTCTCCAAACTCTCCCCACTCTCTGCTCTTGATTCCACTACCTACTCCTCTTTGCTTTCCTCTAATCCATCGTCACTCACTCCCCATCTCCTTACCTTCTGCTCTGCAGCTAATCTTCTATGCTCCCCATCCCTCACTTCCAAATCCCCCAAAGACTCCAACTTCGCCAACTACAACAATGTAAATTTCACCAACTACGGCACCGCCGCGGCCGGCGGCCAAGACTCCTTTAAGAAGTACTCCGAGTCCCAAAGAATCCCCGTCGACGTTTTCCGCAGCTACTCCCGAGACTCCGCCGGCCACGACGAGGCCTTCACTACATACTCCCCCAACGGCACCATCATCACTGATAACTTCACCTCCTACGCAACCACCGCCACCGGAGGCTCAGGCGACTTCACTTCCTACGGCCGTTTCTCCGGTGTCCCCGAACTCACCTTCAAAAATTATGAAACCGGAAGCAACGGCCATGCCCAGAACTTCACTTCCTACTCTGATGACACCAGCCTCGGCGACGAAACATTCACTGGCTACGGCAAAGGAGCCACTGGCGTTCCCACAAACTTTAAATCCTATGCTAATCACTCCGACCTAATCATCTCCACGTTCAAGAGCTACGGCGAGGATGCTACCGGTCCCTCGGATACCTTCACCAAATACGGCAACAATCCTGGGATTTCACATCAAAACTTCCAATCTTACAGTGAGAATGCCAATTCTGGGAATGAGAGGTTCTCCAGCTACCGTGGTGACTCGGATGTAGGTGATGATAAGTTCCAGTCTTACGGTAAGGGCGGGAACCACCCCACAGTGGATTTCAAGACTTACGGGCATGATTACAAGACGGGTGAGGATCATTTCAAGAACTACGGTGAGAACGCTAATAACCCGGAGATTTCCTTCACGACATACAAAGGCAACCCCACGGATTTCAAGTCCTACGCCAAGACCGGAGTCGTCTTCAAGGATTACCAGAACACCACCACTCCATCTGCGAAGGTTGAGCCCAGTGGCAAAACGGTGAATAGATGGGTTGAACCGGGTAAATTCTTTAGAGAGAGCAGCTTGAAAGTGGGGATAGTGATGCCGATGCCCGATATCCGGGATAAGATGCCGGAAAGGTCGTTTTTGCCCAGAGATATTTCAGAGAAATTACCGTTCAATGCCATCGAGCTGGGTAACATCTTTAATGCGCCTGCCGGCACGGGGTTGGGTCGGGCCATCGCTGACACGATCAGCGAGTGCGATCGCGCGCCGAGCCGTGGCGAGACCAAGCAGTGCCCGACGTCGGCGGAGGACATGATCGACTTTGCAGTGTCGGTGCTTGGGAACAATGTGGTGCCACGGACCACTGAGAGCGCAAGCGGGTCCGGAGACAAAATCCTGATTGGGAAAGTGAAAGGGATTAACGGAGGCAGGGTGACCAAGTCAGTGTCATGCCACCAGAGCTTGTTTCCATATCTAGTATATTACTGCCACTCGGTGCCCAAGGTGCGGGTATACGAAGCTGAAATCCTGAGCGTTGAATCAAAGAAGAAGATAAACCACGGTGTGGCCATCTGTCACCTGGACACGGCGGACTGGAGTGCTGGTCATGGCGCGTTCGTGGCGCTTGGGTCGAAACCGGGTGCAATTGAAGTGTGCCACTGGATCTTTGAAGGTGATCTCACGTGGGCGGCTGCTGATTGATATCTGTTTATTTTAGCATCCCGATAATTATGCTTTATGTGGGTAATGCCGTGTGAATGGGCTTATGTTTATGTGTCGGTGCCCGAGAATGAATGGCCGTTTATATGTATTTTAAGTATGTAATGGTGTTTGTAAAGTTTGGTTCATGTTTCTCATGATATGTTGCTGTGAAATAATTAGCCCATTTGTGGAAGATGACAAATAGTTATTATTGATGCGAATGCTTTGATGCGACAGAAAAATATTCTAAAGCATAATATCACACTAAAGAAAAAACACTTTAGTCTTTGGAGGTACTCGGGTGGCTAAAGGCTTTGAAAGTCCTAAACCCAAGCATAAAACGGGCCCTAATTAGTTAATAAGAAAAAAATTATTAAAAAATCACAATGTAAAATAAAAAAACAACATAATGATTGTCACCAAAACAAACAATAAAAAGTAAATAAAAAGATATTTTAGTTTGTTAAAAAATAAAAGCCTTCCTTTACATAAACCTACAGTATGTGTCATTCAATTAGGTAGATAAAAACCTTTAAATTTTATGCTAACAGATTAAGCAAGTTTATCCACCATTAAATTATGTTGCCTAGGAATGAGCTCTAGCATAACGTTGGAGCAAGTCTTTAAAAGTTATTTAGGGTGTGTTTGTTTCAAAGGATTTGGAGTTACTTGTAACTCCAAATCCCTTGTGTTTTGAAATCATATGATTGTTTTGTGGGATTTGCTTTTTCATAAGATTTCAAAATACCATGGTGGAGGGATTTGGTTTTACGGTCAAAATGACGGTAAAACCAAATCCCGGGAGTTCAAAACCAATGTATATGCATATATACATATACATATACACAGACATATGCATATATATACACATGCATATATTTATACACATACGCATATGCATACATATACATATACATATACATATACACACATACATATACGCATACACATAATCATACATATACATATACTCATACACATAATCATACATATACATATACATATACATATACACATACGCATACGCATACATATACATATTTATATAAACATACATATACACTTCTAGATATACTTGTACATAGTATGTTTACATATACAAATACACCTATATATGTATGTATATATGTGCATATATGCACAGATACACATACATATACTTATATAGATATATATACTCATATACATATATGTATGCACACATATACATATATTTATATAGATATATATACTCAATACATATACTTATACACATGTTTTCCAATTTCAGATTTTCAAATCCTCCCAAACAAACATAAAATCTTATAATACAGTAATTCTAGTTACATCCAACCAAACACAAGATTTAACTATACTGCATTTTGAAATCCAAGTATCCAGTTACATTGTAACTAGAAATCCACTGCATTTAGAACTACATCCAACCAAACGCTACCTTAGTTGACTTGATATCATCTTTGTATCTCCAAAACACAATGATATTAGTGAGGCTCAAGTAATCTGACACAATGCATGATGATCAAAGACTCCTTTGGGAACACAACACGAGCTTCATAGCAATTGCAAATGTTTTATTTTAACTTGTAGGCTTAAAAAGAAATCCTTAGCCAGTGCAAGTATAAGTATCACAAACAAGAACTCAATAACAATTAGCAAAGATAAAAAACACTAGTGGTATAAAGTAATTAGAATTTTGATTTCTAATAGAAGTTAGAAAATATGACCGTTAGTTACTCACACCTACAATTGTTATTTTTTTTAAGAAAAGATTGGTTGGTTGGGAGAAGATAGAAAATTAATTACGCATTGAAGCTACTTTTTTTTAGAAATAGATTTATTTGTTGGGAGAAGAAGAGAATTAATTATACATTAAAGTAAAAAAATTAAGAACTTAATATATTAGTTTTTATTTTAAAATCCTAGTTGATGAAAGATTTGAAATCAACACAGTATTAAATAAATAGTTTAAATATGAATTAATTATACAATAAATAATTATTATGATTACAAGGATAAAATTTAAAACTTTTAAAATTTTAAAATTAGTAGTGAGGCCGCAAATTAAATTTGCTCCCCCTGTTCCTTTTTAGTTGTCAACTTTAACTAATTCACATCGATTAAGAAAATTAGTTAACGTTAGTTGGTTAGCTACCTAAATTTTATAAAAAAAAATTCATTTATTTTCCAAAACTACCGTTATTAATTTAAAACTCCATTAAAACTACCCCTATTTCATTTCTTACTCACTAGTACTCCCTCCGTTTCTTTTTATTTGTCATGGTTAACAGGATCTCACGTACCAAGAAACTTAGTTATTTCACAAAATTTTATAAAAAATTAGTTATCTTTCCAAAATTACCCCTGATTTATATCTTCACATTTCTCTCCCATATTTAATTCCAAGAAGAGAATTGAATAGAGTGTTAAGGGTAATTTTGGAAAAAAAAAATAATAAATGCTTTTTTGATGTTAGAAAATGGATAAAAAGGAACATGAATTTGTGACATAAAAAAAATGGAGAGAGTAGTTTTATAGACATACTTCCCATTAAATGATTTATTTGTTGGGAATACAAAGCAAATTTTAAAATAATATTGGAAATGTGTTTGTACTAATGGAAAATTGAAAACATTTATTAGTAAATGGTTGATTGTGATTAATGGGTAAAATTGGGAAAAAAAAAATTCATGCTATACAAAATTTCTAACGTGGCAAGTAAAAAGGAACATAGAAGAGCTCTAAAATGTGACAACTAAAAAGGAATGGAGGAAGTATAAGTTATTATGGACCCATACATAGTTTTTATTGTAATCATAGTGATAAGATTTTGAAAACTACATAGGTTTAAACTTAGATGAAACCCCTCAATTTTCAGGGGCCTAAAGTGATTGCTTGATTGGCTTTACCATTGAGTCACCCCTGGAGGTACTGCAGCAAAGCAAGAAAGGAAACTTGCTACTAGTTCCACAACCATTAGATAACTATTGATTCCACTGCTTTGATGGGACCAAAAAAATTTGAAAGTAGGATATCTCACTCCAATAAAAAACAAAAACTGAAAAAGCATACTCATTTTTAGTTTTTGAAAATTCAGTATCAACAAAGAAGGAAAGAAAAATTGCTGATATACACCTTATATTAAAATATATCACTATTGTGTTCAATTCCATAGGTTGCTTAATCATATTTTAGTTTTTACCTTCAAATTATTTCTATAAATAGATTATTTTTTCTACATTGTGTTATTATTTTATGTATTATATTATTTCCTTTCTAAATGTCTTCCTCGGGTAATACATGTGCTTTATATATGATGATGATGATGAGAAATTCTATAATTTACATTCAAAATCAAGTTTTTTCCCTTGATTCTTCTCTCTCTTTTCATATATTATTTTAAAATACCAATGGGTCTTTGGAACAGCTGTTTGTCACCCCTTGATTTCATATCATTTGGATGCTATCTTTTCTTTTCGAGTTTTTTTGAGTTAAATTTTGTTCAGGCTCATGCGATAATGTACTTCTTTATGATGGTAGGCACATATTTTTACACTTTTTCACAATTTTGCATGTGTATCCTCAAATATTTCATTTTTTTTATTTCTCCATAGATTTTGCATAAAAACCCAATTTTTCTACAAATATATTTTTTTTACCAAAATTTGAAATCAATCCTTTTTTTTCTTTTTAACAAAGAGTCCAAATATCTAATAATAATATTTCTCATATTGCATTGAAATACTAGCCAAAACATGTTTGAATTCAGCACATTAAAAGTTCAAAACTAACTAGAAAAAAATCTAAAGGTCAAGGCATAAGACTGAAAGTTTTGATTGAGAAAGACATGCTGGCATGTAATACATAAAAGCATCCTACTATGGTATAAAATTTATTACTCATTTAATTAAGGAGTGCATGGTTAATAAAATAATCCAAGGAGTGGGTCCCACCATTAAAGAAAAATGCACATGGGAATGAATGAATGAATGATAGGCATGGGTTATAAGGATTTTTTTATAAGCTAAAATAGAGGTATTTTTGTATGAATGCAACTAACATAGGTATATATGTTTTTTTTTTTTTTTTGCATGGGATTTCATAAGAGCAGCTACCTCCTTGAAGGCACAGCCACTTGATGAATCTCTTAAGGCATTACTTATAATCACGAGCATCATCTGGCTTGTCGTGGGTGAAGCAATTGGAGCTGAAGGATCATCACCGGACTCCAATGACGCTTGGTTGACTTCTTGGATTTTGCCAGATGGTGACAATGACAATAGCCATATATCGTCACCACCACACTATCCTTCTCTTCATCCTCATCTTTCTCTCACTTTTTTTTCATGATCATGTTAAGAGGGAAAGAAAACACATATAGGAGAGCATACTTGCATGAAATATATGCAGGGCATGCATGCTTGCTTGCTTTAAAAAAGTTGCTTCAAGAAAACATGCAAGCATATATACTCAAGGAGCGTGCATATAGCATATGGTTTGTAAAAAAAAAAAAAAAAACTCAGGAACAGGAGAGACCACCAGTGTTAATGCATGCATAGCTTTAGAATTAACTTGCATGCTTTTTTTTTTAAAAAATCTCTCATAGTGTAAAATGTATACCTCTACTATGGAGATGAATCTCAATGCCTCCTTGGCGAACTTTGGACTAAATCCGAACCTCATCATTGGTAGTTCTCCGGTGACCCTTCTCCTATAATCCTCTTTTTCTTATTCTTCTTTTTCTCCATTGAATGGTTCTGGTGGGCTTGCACTTGGAGATAAAAAGAATAATAGTGCTTGGCGGGGCTAGGGCGATGACCTTTTTGGCATAGACGAAGACCTCATTGTCATCCACATTGCGGAGGTAGTAATGATCCATAACGGAGCTAGCGGAAACCCTCAATGACATTGCCGGTGGCGGCCTCACCCTTGGTGTGTATTATGGTGGCGTGGATGCAAAGGAGGGCCTCGGCGTGGTCACTGCAGTGATAGCAGAAGTCATGTTTGTTGATGTGGTGTTCATCATCAGCAAGGAGTTAACACCGAAGGGAGAACGGGTGTCAAGCATGGAATCACAGCTGGTGACAAAGAATTGTGATGGTGGTCTCCAAGAGCTTGTTACCGATGTTAGGGCGGACTTGGTTGGAAAGAAAATGCCATGGATGGAGCTTCACCAAAATAGAGAGCCTCATACGAAGAAGGAAGAGAATTTAAAAAAAAAAAAAACCTCCAAAGGATGCCCCCTCTCCACGTGTATGCATGATTCTCTCTCAAGAAAACAAAGGGGAAAAAAACAAAGGGACCGGGCCCACCATGTAAGAAAAAATCACATGGTCCCCATCCATCCTTTTTCCCCCTAGGTTGTTTGGCTTTATTTATTTATTATTATTATTATTATTATTATTATTATTATTATTATAACTAAATTTTGATTATTTTCAGTTTAATTATGTTCCCAATATCCGGGATATAAAAATTTAAATTCTTTATCTCGGATTTTCACTAACAACTTGATTGATTTTTTTCAATATCAGGAATTTTAAAACTTTGAATTATTTAATCCTTATCTCATCCGGTGCACATCTCTCTTTATTTGTTTATCATTATCCAATTGATTTTTATTTAAATTTAATTTAATTTAATTTTTTCTTTTTTTAATCCAAGCATGGATAAGCCTTAAATTTTTTTTCATGTCCAAACAGGGATAATTATCTATCAAATTTTATTTAAACTTAGAATTAATTTTCTTTTCTTGATCTAAGTAGATATAACATTGAAATTCTATTCAAATTAAAATTCCCTCTTGTTTCTATATAAACAATGAGTTAAACTAAAGTTGTGATTTCAATCTCTCATAGTTGGCGAGAAGTTGTTCAAGTGACGATGATAAGTGTGAATCGTCGCTCCCTCCGAGTGCTTCAAGTTTTTCTACGATAATAGCCAATGATTTGTCTACTTCTTCTATTAAACCAATGGACTTTAATAAGCCCAAACTTGAGTTGATGAGGTATATATCTTCTTCTTCTTGAGCTTTCAACTTCTCTCTTTGGGCTTCCAATTCTTGTAGCTTCTTTTGTGTTTGTGCAAGCCTCATTTTAGCCTCGTCGATACTTTGAGTTGTCACCATGATGGCTAATTTTTTTCCTTCAATAACCCTTGCACTCGCCTTCAATTTATTCTTCTCTTGCATATGGGGATTCTTTTCTTTATCTTTCATGTCTTGGACAAGCTTTGCAATGTCAAGCACTTCAAATACTTTGTCCCTTGTGGCCGAAGTATTAACCCCAAGCAACATCGTAGTTTTATGATGTTTGATGATTTCTTCTCTTAGTGATTCATATTCATGAGCCTATGATGATTTCACCTTGTCAATGAAATTATTTATGCAAACAGCTTGTAAGACATGATTTTTGTCACTAGATTGGGGATGAGACGGGTTCATAAATGTGGTTCTTGTGGCACAATGTTCCTCATGTTTGAAAGAACATTTTGAAGAAGGATTATCATCGGCAAAAGTAGCCTTTGGAGTTGAATCTTCTGGAATGGTTTGAGCAAAAGGGACAGCTTCTACTTGAGGACTTTCCACCGGAGGGTTGACATCAAGGAGGGGGGGTATAGTTATCATCGTCATGTGCAAAATCCGAATATAGGAAGTCATGTTCAGAAGGAATTGCCTTTAAAGAAGAAGCTTTATGAGAACCTAAAATAGAGAAGTGAACTTATTTTTAAAAAAATCATCATAAAAAATATAAATAAATAAAATAATGATACGAACTTGTAGGTTCAAACTTGGGTTTTGAGATGCTGACTTGTTCTTCCTCACTCCTATTCGGATCGGGAACTAGAAAAAAGAAGGTATAAATAAATAAGCAAATAAATGATATAAAAAAAAAAGAAGAAAGGAAAAATAGAGAAAGCAATAAAGATGTACGATGAATGGGCGCTCCATCAGTTTGAGTCCTTTTCGAAGAATGCCTTGACTCCATTGGGGAAGAGACATCACGTTTTCTTTGCGGGGGATTGTCTTGTTCATTAAGATTGTTGTAGATGGTCTTCAAGGATGTATGTAGATGAGTCGACCATTGTTGAGCATATAAGTATAAAGGGCGCCCTGCACGCTTATGAGATGGGATGTAGAATTTTGATCCTGACTTTCTTCACATAAAATGGTGCCAATAACCCACCAACAGCCCAGTATCTTGAGGATGCTTTGACACTTGAATGTCTTTTAGAAACCCCTAATTGTAACCAAATTGTTGAGAAAACCTATGTGGATTGTATTGTTGGGCGAAAATATCATTATTAAAGTGTAGAGGAAGTATACTCTAACGATGGGCCATAAAGTATTCTGATTAAATTGTGTTGAGTATTTTGTTGTCACTGGGTTTTTTGTAGTCTTCAAACCAACCTTAACTCTTGAATTCATCACAAAAAAATGGGCGCTTTTTGAGACATCCTTCATTTCTTAACACCCCCCAAGCTATTCTAGAGTGTAGGTGCATGCCCCCTACACGCAATATGTAGCCCATGTTGGGAATCTCTTACAATTCATCTATATTTCTGAGGCTTTCACTAAGGGCCATGCGACGAGAGTAGGTTCCTGGAAAATGGGATGTGATCCAACCATAAAAGTAATAACATGGGAAAGGAATAGAAATATAGTGTGACCCTTTACGTTGTGAAATTATGATGTCTAGGTTAGTGCAGATACATGCTAACACAGCTGGGGCTAGAGATAACTTTTTCTCTTTGGCTAGTTTAGCCGCTATTACAAATACTTCAGGACGAATGAAAGAACTCCTACAAGGCATGACAAAACAACAAAGCCATATGCATAGGAAGGTAGCCAGTTTGCACTGTTTTGAGGCTTGAGAAACGGGACAAACGCGGTCATCTCCAAGTCTCCTTTTTCCTTGTGGACTCTTGCAAAAGAAATCTGGCCACTGAACATAAGTAACTTTACCGATTTTTGTTGCAGTGGAGTTATCGATCCATTGGTAGATGTTGAACAAGTCCTTCAAAATAGAGGGATAGACCTCTTTGGAATAGAGAATGCGGTTTGGAGGGACATACTCTTCATAGAACTTTCCTATAATTGGTAATCCTTCGATGCACCTGAGGTCCCATAGAGAAATTCCGAGCTCTCCAAAAGGGGTTACGAATGTGTTGGTCTTCAAACACCATGTTCCGGTAATAGTTTTCGCAATTGATGAGTCAAATCCATATGGGCTTGTTGATATTGTGACGGGACCCAGAATGCCTGCCATTTTAAGTGTTTCTGCTGACCTCCTTGTGACTTCAAAAGCCCATCTTTTGTATTTCAGTGGGTAAAGAGTATAATAATGGAAAGGAGCCCTCCTAGCCCATATGCTAGCTGTGGGATCAGTGATCACCCAATGGCCAAGTGTATCCAAATTGAGATCTGACGGAGTGGATTCGTATGGGTTCAGTAATATAACATGTTGCCCCTTTCTCTTGCGAAAATAAGTAGGTGTTACTTCATCTATCTCACGGAAGATAACTGGTATACTAGTCCACTCGTTGAAGTCGTTTCCCAGGTATCGAATTGATTTTTCTGAGTTTTTGGAATAAATGGGATAATGCCTTGAAATTGATATCCCGTCTAGGACTTTGTCTTGATCATCAAACGGCTTGTAAAGAGGCTCTATTAGCTTGCCTTTTGTAGTGTGAGTCATTGAAAAGAAAAGCTAAAAAGAAGGAAAAATTATTTTTAAAAAATTGTTTGATTGCAAAATTGAAAGTAGCATGCTGTGCATGAAAGTTGGAGATGGTGTTCGGATGAAAAAAAGGGTGTTCGGATGCTAGAAAAAATAATAAAAATAAAAAATGAAAAATGAAATGGTGTTTGGATGCCAAAAGAAAAAAATAATAAAAAATATATAAAGGAGATGGCTTTCATGCACCCAAAGGAAAAATAATAATGAAATAAAGGAAAAGGGGGCATGGTGTTCACGGATAAAAAAAATATAATGCATGGTTGGTGTACAGATGCATTCAAGATACTTAAAAAAAAAAAAAAAAAAAAAGGAAAAGAAACTAATGAAGAAAAGGTGTGGTGTTCCATGTGCAGGAAGAAAAAATAAAATAATAATAATAAAACAAATAAGGAAAAGGTGTGGCATTCCATGTGCATGAAAAAACATAAAAAAATAAAAAATAAAACAAATGAGAGAAAAGACATGGCTTGAAAGAAAAATAATGAAATACATATATACATGATGTATAAAGTGCAATCACAAAATTAAAGTGAAGCTACGGTTTGTGGTATTGCAAAATATGTGCATACAAATACTCAAAAAAAAAAAAAAAAAATTGTAGAAATTGCTTCCTATGAAAATATTGAAATAAGTTCTTGAGAAGGAGCCATAAGTAAAAGAGTCAAATTCTTACCTTGGAGCTTGAAGCAATTGGAATGAAGATAGACTCTAAGGTTTAAGAATCCTCGTACCTTCCTCTTTTCACTAGATTGCGAGAGAAAACTACAAGGGGGGCACTTTGTTTATATAGAAAAAAAAGGAGAATTTTAATTTGAATAAAAATTTCAAGCTTATCTCTGTTGGAATAAAGAAAAAAATAAATAAAATTAAATTCAAGTTTCAAATAAAATTTTGAATTCAAGTTTCAAATAAAAGTTTGACTAGATAATGATATATATATATATAAAGGAAAAGAAAAGTTGGATAAGCGATGAGGATTCTCAATTAATGAAAAGCATCTCTTGCTCTTGATGGGGGGACCCGTCCTTGGCATACTTTTTTTTGGGAGATGATGCACGTAGGCAAGCATGCATGCTCATTTCTTCTCTCTATCTTATTTTCTCTCTCAATGACACCACAAAAAAACCTACAAGGAGCTACAATCACATTCATCGTCTTTATTAGCAACCTCTCCTTGAGTCGAGGTAGGGGCTAGTGGCGCGCGGTACACTGGACAGACGTAGGTGTAGCCAAATATCTTCTGATCGCTGTCAATGGGAGTGGTACCTCCAAATCAAGAAGCGGTTGGAGAATGTTCAGAGTGGCGTTGGCGAGCTTCTTCAGTCGTCCAAGGTCAACGGCCAAGCTCGTGTGCAGGAATTGAAGCAGTTCCAATGTCTCGCCGTCGCCCACTCTCCCACTCCCCCACTAAGAAAATCATCACTAACTCTTCTCAACCCACTAACTTCTCATGCCATCGGTTTGGAGGTGATATCCATTCTGGTAAACCTTTCCTTTTGATTCTGATTATGAATACAACATTATGCAGCTGACCAAGACCTTCCTCGTTGCTGACATACTTAATGAGGTTGATCATCGAAACGTTAATGAAGGAGCCTGGCTTCTTTCCTGAGATTGTCTCCAATCTCAACCTTCTCGTTGGCCTTGAGAGATTAATGAAAGATCAATGCTTTCCCAATGGCTCATCCTCCCGGCTTGGTGATGTGCAAGTTAAAGCTCAAAACATGAAAAAAGAATCAAATCAATGACGAATGAACTCGACAGTCTTAAGACATCAGAAGTCAAGACTCAAAGAGTTTCACAAGTCAAGACTAAAAAAAAAAATCAAATAAATTGACAAATGAACTTAGCAGTCTCAAGACATCAGAAATCAAGACATAAAAAAAAAAATCAAATTGTTCGACAATTAAACTCAGTAGTCTCAAGACATCAGAAGTCAAAGACTCAAAGAGTTTCACAAGTCAAGACCTTAAGGAAGCTTCAAAATCCAAAATCCAAGATGCAAATTCATCAACATAGAGAATCCACAACTCGAAAGCCAAATCAAAATCCAAGATGCAAATTTAGTTGCCCAAGATCCAAATTTTAAATGAATCAACAAATGAGCTCAACAACTTCAAAGCTTAAGCGTTGAAGAGTTCATAAGTTGCAAAAAAGCTTCACAAGCATGACGATAGAAGCTTATGAAAAATCAAATCAAGTTCGTGATCTATCAATATAGAGATCCTATAACTTGAAATCTAAATCAAATTCAAGATGCAAAAATCAAATGTCTAGGTTTCAAACAAATCAACAAATGAGCTCAAGACATCAAAGTTAAAGCGTTGAAGAGTTCACAAGTTTAAAAAATAAAGAGCTTTACAAGCATAATAGCCGAAGTTTATGGAAAGTCAAATCAAGTTTGTGATCCCTCAAAATAGAGAATCCACAACTTGAAATCCAAGTCAAATCCAAGATGCAAAATCAAAGATACAAGTTTCAAATAAATCAACAAATGAGCTCAACAACCTTAAAGATAAAGCATTGAAGAGTTCACAAGTTGCAAAAACTTTCAAGAGCCTGAAAGCTGAAACTTATGAAAAGTCAAATCAAGTTCCAAATCAAGTCCAAGATGCAAATTCAAAACACAAGTTCACAAGTTTCTAAGTTATGTTCAAGATGCATATTTCAACCGTTGACAAAGACCAAAGGTCAATAAAAGTCAAAGCGCGTTTTTCGGTGAAATAGTCGGAAGGAGATAAAAGGTTATAATCATTGTTATGTTAAGATGATTAAATTTTAAACTTCTTGTACTTTCAATGAAGTCTATGAATTCATGTTTATTGAAATGAATAAAATTTATTTGTCATAATTTGTTTTCGTGTTCACACTTATTTTTTTAATTGAAGGTTCCTGCGATAATGTCTAGGCTAATTAACAATAGGGGCTTACCCTCAATGAAAGTCATGAACCCATAATCTCTTAAAATCTCTAAAATATTAAAATTTGATTTATAATTAGTCATTTTTATCTGGTCGACCTTAATTAAATGGCCGGGTTTGAAAAAAGGAGCCCATAGATTGATTTCTTTAGTTTAAGAGAAATCATCGAAAAAGTTTTGCTAATTTTTAAAAAGAACTCTGGATCATATAAATTTATTACTGACTAGTAAAACACTAGGTTTTTCATATATATATATATATTAAATTCACTCATTTAAGTTTACTGTATTTTTTATTTTTGTACAACTCATGGTTTGCCAGGGTTTGATGAGCTTGCCTAACCATAGGTGCATATGTAGATACGGTGCGAGCCTGCTTAGCCCTAACAAATTAACTAAAACAAGCTTGCCCATCCTTAATTAGCTCACTGGGTTGGGGCAAGTTCACATAGGCTGCAAGCAAGTTCCCCATGTCCAAGAGAGTGTGTCACGATCCTCTTAAGCCCGTATGACTCACCAAAGGGATCACTGTTGAGAGTATGATTCAAAATTGAATTTAGTTATTATCTTATCTTTTAGTGATTTTATTCTAGTGATAGTGTTTGTAATAATCGTATCAATTTATTTTTTTGATATGATCCTGTTTTTAGTTTTGGTGGTTATGCCCATCATCTGTTTGTACGCTTGTTAGACATGGGTCTTGTTTTTAGTTGTAATTTTGCCTATATATTAGGCTAGTTCAATCATAAATAAAATGGAGGATTATTAGTCTTTTCTTCTTTTCTTTAGTTTTCCTTTTGTTTGTGTTTGCAGGTCTTCTAAATTCCCAACAAAAGTGGTATCAGAGCGAGATTCACATGGCAGTGAATGGGAATTCTGTGAGCATGTCTCAACCCATGATTCCAGTATTCAAAGGAGAGAATTATGAGTTTTGGAGCATCAAAATGAAGACCTTGTTCAAGTCTTAAGATTTGCGGGACTTGGTGGAGGAAGGATTTATTGATTCTGATGAAGAAGGAAGGTTGAAAGAGAACAAAAAGAAGGACTCGAAGGCATTGTTCTACATTCAACAGGCTGTCCATGAGTCTGTTTTTTCTCAAATTGCTGTAGCAACTACATCCAAAGAGGCTTGGTTAACTCTAAAGAAGGAGTTTAAAGGATCATCAAAGGTAATTACAGTCAAGCTTCAAACTCTCTGACGTGAATTTGAGACCTTGTTTATGAATGCTAATGAATCTATTTAAGATTTTCTATCAAGAGTGTCTGCAATTGTGAGTCAAATGAGATCATTCGGAGAGAAAATTAGTGATGAAACGATTATTGCAAAAATTTTAAGGAGTTTACCTCCAAAGTTTGATCATGTTGTGAGTGCCATTGAAGAATCTAAAGACTTGTCTGTTTTCTCCTTTGATTATCTAATGGGTTCTTTACTAGCACATGAAGCAAGGTTGAACAGGTTTCATGACAAAGGTGATGAAAAGGCTTTTCAAGTAAAGGGGGAGTCATCAGGCTATTCAAAGAAAGGTAGTGGAAAAGGTCAAGGTAAATATGGAGTTTCTAACAAAAGTGGTTTCTACACCAAAGATGGCTTCCATGGCAAAAATAACAAGCCGTTAGAGAAGCAAAATCATGTCTAGCATATTGAAGAGCATAAAAACTACAAAAGTGTCCAATGTCATTATTGCAAGCACTTTGGACACATGAAGACCAACTGCTGGAAATTACGAGAGAAGAAAGCAAGCTTTGTGGAAGAGACTAAAGAGGAAAGTTTATTTATGGCCCGATATGATGACACAAGCATTACAACTGATGTTTGGTTTCTTGATAGCGGATGTTCTAATCACATGACAGGGGTGAAATCCTTATTTAAAGAGATTGATGAGACACACAAGTTGACAGTAAGACTTGGTGACAACAAGCCAGTTCAAGTTGAAGGCAAAGGAACAATAGCTTTGGAGGTTGATTGTGGTAAAGTAAAATTACTTCATGATGTTTACTTCGTTCCTAGCTTGTCACATAATTTGTTGAGTGTTGGACAATTAGTGGGCAGTGGTTATTCAATTATGTTTGATTGTGATGAATGTGTTAGAGACAATGAATCGGGTCAAGTTGTTGTGAAGGTGTCTATGGCAGAAAATAAAATGTTTCCTCTAGAAGTCTCTAAAGTTAATCATCATGCTCTTGTTGCTAGTAAGGCAAGTGAGTCTGTTTTGTGGCACTTGAGGTATGGGCACTTAAATGTGAAAGGCTTGAAGCTGTTGAGTACAAAAGAAATGGTATATGGGCTGCCTAGAATTGAATCATTTGATTTGTGTGAAGGTTGTATATATGGAAAGCAGAATAAGCTACCATTTCTTGTAGGCAAGGCTTGGAGGGCATCGAGAATACTTGAATTGGTGCATGCTGACTTATGTGGACCTATGAGGACTAAATCATTTGGTGGTAGTCAATATTTCTTGTTTTTTACTGATCATTACAGCCGTATGAGTTGGGTTTTCTTTCAACAACTCAAGTCAGAAACTTTTGACAACTTCAAGAAGTTTAAGGCCTTTGTTGAGAAGCAAAGTGACATGCCAATAAAGGCACTTCGAACAGACAGGGGAGGTGAATTTATATCTGACCAATTTTCTTTGTTTTGTAGAGAAAATGGCATTTGCAGGGAATTGACAACGCCTTACACACCTGAGCAAAATGGTGTGGCGGAAAGGAAAAACGGCACAGTTGTAGAGATGGCAAGGAGCATGTTGAAAGCCAAACGCCTTCCAAATGAGTTTTGGGCAGAAGGAATATCTACTGCGGTTTATCTTCTTAATTTATCACCAACAAAAGCAGTCCTAAATCAGATTCCTTATGAAGCTTGGAGTGGTAGCAAGCCCTCAGTAAGCCATTTATGTGTGTTTTGGCTGTATTTCCTATGCTTTGGATAATTCTAATTCTCGCAGCAAACTTGATGAAAAATCAATAAAATGCATCTTTGTTGGCTATTGTACACAATCCAAAGCATATAGGCTATATAACCCGATGAATGGCAAAGTAGTTGTGAGCAGGAATGTGGTGTTTAATGAAGAAGCAAGTTGGAATTGGAACAACAATGGAGATGCAACAGAAAACTATATTTCAGCAGATTTTGAAACTTAGATTGAAACCAATAATGGAGTTGCAGAAGTCACAACAGATTGTTCTGAGCCATCAACACCAACAAACAATCCAATTACACAATCAAATTCAGAATGTGCTTCAGAAAAATCTTCTCTGATGAGGTTTAGATCTTTAAGAGAAATTTATTCTACCACACAAGCACTGGTTGTTGCTGAACCAGTTAGCTTTGAAGAAGCATCTGAAAAAGAAGAGTGGATAAATGCAATGAAGGAAGAGTTGAATGCCATTAATAGGAATCAAACATGGGAATTGGTGGACTTACCTAAAGGGAAGAGTCCAATTGGATTAAAATGGATATTTAAGACGAAGTATCATGCTGATGGAACCATTGAAAGATATAAAGCACGGTTGGTTGCAAAGGGATATGCACAAACTTATGGCGTAGATTATGAAGACACATTTTCTCTAGTTGCAAGGTTCGAAATTGTGAGAACTTTCTTAGCTTTTGTTGCGCACATGAAGCTTTGTGTGTATCAGTTTGATGTCAAATTTGCCTTTTTGAATGGTGAACTCTTAGAGGAAGTGTATGTCACTCAACCTGAAGGATTCATCATCAACGGCAAAGAAAACAAAGTTTACAAGTTACGCAAGGCTCTCTACGGGTTAAAACAAGCACCCAAAGCCTGGTACAACAAGATAAATGCATTTTTTTGCTCAAATGGATATGTGAGAAGTGACAGTGAACCAACTGTTTATTTGAAGAGGCAAGGTACTGATTTTCTCATGCTTTGTCTGTATGTTGATGATATAATTTACATGGGTTCCTCTAGTGCTTTAATTGATGATTTCAAGTCTGGCATGATGAAGCAATTTGAAATGACAGATTTAGGATTATTGCATTACTTTCTTGGCTTTGAGGTATTGCAAAAGGAAGATGGTATTTTCATTTCTCAAATGAAATATGCTACTGATTTGCTTAAAAGGTTTAATATGTTGAATTGTAACAAAGCAGCCACTCCTATGAACTTAAATGAGAAATTACAGATTGAAGATGATATTGGTATGGCAGATGCGAAGGTTTTTAAAAGCTTGGTGGGTGGCCTGATATATTTAACTTATACAAGGCCTGACATAGCATATGCAGTCAGTGTTGTTTCGCGATTTATGCATAATCCTTCAAAGCATCATCTTGGAGTTGCAAAGCAAATCTTGCGCTATTTGGCTGCAACAGTTGACTATGGTATTTGGTATGCTACAGATTCAGTTTTCAAGTTGATTGGTTTTTCGGATAGTGATTGGGCAGGTTCTTTGGAGGATAGAAAAAGCACTTCAGGAAGTACTTTCCATCTTGGATCTGGAGCTATCACATGGAGTTCTAAAAAACAAGCAACCACTGCACTGTCATCTTCTGAAGTTGAGTATGCTGCTGCAACATCAGCTTCATGTCAAGCAGTGTGGTTGAGGCGTTTACTTGTTGAGTTTGGACAAGAACAACAAGGTGCAACTGAGATTTTTTGTGACAATAAAGCTGCAATTGCTATGAGTGAAAATCCAGCATTCCATGGAAGAACAAAGCACATCGATATTTGAATTCATTTCATTCATGGCTTGGTAACTGATGGTCAGATTCAGCTTAAATATTGCAACACAAATGAGCAAGTGGCAGATATCTTTACCAAATCACTTCCTTATAACAAGCATGTTTATTTCAGATCTAGGCTTGGAGTATGCAATTTTGAATCAAGGGGAAGTGTTGAGAGTATGATTCAAAATTGAATTTAGTTATTATCTTATCTTTTAGTGATTTTATTCTATTGATAGTGTTTGTAATAATCGTATCAATTTGTTCTTTTAATATGATCCTGTTTTTAGTTTTGGTGGTTATGCCCATCATCTGTTTGTGATAATGTTTGTTAGACATGGGTCTTGTTTTTAGTTGTAATTTTGCGTATATATTAGGCTAGTTCAATCATAAATAAAATGGAGGATTATTAGTTTTTCTTCTTTTCTTTAGTTTTCCTTTTGTTTGTGTTTGCAGGTCTTCTAAATTCTCAACAATCACATGGATTGAGATGGCTCACCTGAGCCCTCCAATGAAACAGGACAGAAGGGAGGTGGGAGGGGAGAAAAGATTAAAAATTATTTTATAAAAATAATTAATTCTAAAAAAATAAATAACCTGGGACTAAACAGTAATTTACTTTTTTAAATCTCCCATTGTCCACATGTAATATTCCAGGTCCTTCCTTTTAGGTTTGGTTTGAATCTCAAACTAGTGGTACAATCCAATTTCTCTTCGTAGCTTTATTTTAACTTTCCAACTAGTGGTAGTGTGGTACTATAATTAATTTGATAACATCCCAATCCTATGCACTTCCAAAGTCAAGAGAAAAAGGTCTAATATTGCTGAAATACTTCTCCAATCGCTCACATGCATACAGTGAGTTCACATTTTGCGCAAACCTCCAGATCCAATCCCACGTGGATCCAATCCCTTATTCATCAATGAACATCAATATATAAATTATAAAACAAACAATCCCTCACACCAATACCAGCTAATGTTGTGTCCCTCTTTCTGATCCTTCACCATGCCCACTCTTCAACTCATCCTCTTCCTCTCCATCCCCTTCTTTCTCAAAACAACAACCAATGCTGCATCTCCAAATCCATTCACAGCCAAGGCAACACTGATTCGCTACTGGGATCGCAAAACCCCAAATCAACGTCCTCATCCATCCTTCTTCCTCTCCAAACTCTCCCCACTCTCTGCTCTTGATTCCACTACCTACTCCTCTTTGCTTTCCTCTAATCCATCATCACTCATTCCCCATCTCCTTACCTTCTGCTCTGCAGCTCATCTCCTCTGCTCCCCATCCCTCACTTCCAAATCCCCCAAAGACTCCAACTTCGCCAAGTACAACAATGTAAATTTCACCACCTACGGCACCGCCGCTGCCGGCGGCCAAGACTCCTTTAAGAAGTACTCTAAGTCCCAAGTCCTCCCCGTGGACGTTTTCAGCAGCTACTCCAGAGCCTCCGCCGGCCACGACGAGACCTTCACAACGTACTCTCCCAACGGCACCATCATCACTGACAACTTCACCTCCTACGCAACCACCGCCACCGGTGGCTCGGGCGACTTCACGTCTTACGGCCGTCTCTCCAAGGTCTCCGAACTCACCTTCAAAAACTATGAAACCGGAAGCAACGGCCATGCCCAGAACTTCACTTCCTACGCTGATGACACCAGCGGCGGCGATGAAACATTCACTAGCTACGGCAAAGGCGCCACTGGCGTTCCCACAAACTTCAGATCCTATGCTAACAACTCCGGGATTTTCATCTCCACGTTCAAGAGTTACGGAGAGGGTGCTACCGGTCCCTCGGACACCTTCACCAAGTACGGCAACAATCCTGGGAGTTCCCATCAAAACTTCCAATCTTACAGTGAGAATGCCAATTCTGGGAATGAGAGGTTCTCCAGCTACCGTGGTGACTCGGATGTAGGTGATGATAAGTTCCAGTCTTACGGTAAGGGCGGGAACCACCCCATAGTGGATTTCAAGACTTACGGGCATGATTACAAGACCGGTGAGGATCATTTCAAGAACTACGGTGAGAACGCTAATAACCCGGAGATTTCCTTCACGACATACAAAGGCAACCCCACCGATTTCAAGTCCTACGCCAAGACCGGAGTCGTCTTCAAGGATTACCAGAACACCACCACTCCATCTGGGAAGGTTGAGCCCAGTGGCAAAACGGTGAATAGATGGGTTGAACCGGGTAAATTCTTTAGAGAGAGCAGCTTGAAAGAGGGGATAGTGATGCCGATGCCTGATATCCGGGATAAGATGCTAGAAAGGTCGTTTTTGCCGAGAGATATTTCAGGGAAATTACCGTTCAATGCCATTGAGCTGGGCAAGATCTTCAATGCGCCTGCTGGCACGGGGTTGGGTCGGGCCATCGCTGACACGATCAGCGAGTGCGAGCGTGCGCCGAGCCGTGGCGAGACCAAACGGTGCGCGACGTCGGCCGAGGACATGATAGACTTCGCAGTGTCGGTGCTTGGGAACGACGCGGTGCCACGGACCACTGAGAGCACTAGCGGGTCCGGAGGCAATATCCTGATCGGGAATGTCAAAGGGATTAATGGTGGCAGGGTGACCAAATCGGTGTCATGCCATCAGAGCTTGTTTCCATATCTGGTATATTACTGTCATTCGGTGCCCAAAGTGCGGGTATACGAAGCTGAAATCCTGAGCGTTGAATCAAAGAAGAAGATAAACCAGGGTGTGGCCATCTGTCACCTGGACACGGCGGACTGGAGTGCTGGTCATGGCGCGTTCGTGGCGCTTGGGTCGAAGCCGGGTGCGATTGAAGTGTGCCACTGGATCTTTGAAGGTGATCTCACGTGGGCGACTGCTGATTGATATCTGTTTATTTAATTTAGCATCCCGATAATTATGCTTTATGTGGGTAATGTCGTGTGAATGGGCTTTTGTTTATGTGTCGGTGCCCGAGAATGAATGGCCGTTACGTTTAAATGAATTTTAAGTATGTAATGGTGTTTGTAAAGCTTGGTTCATGCTTGTCATGGTATGTAGCTCTGAAATAAATCAATCCATTACTAGAAGATGACAAATACAAATATCTTCTCCTTTCAACTTCATTTTAATATGACATTTGTTGATGTGCCATTCGTTCATTTTTTTTTCGGTATTTTTATAATAAAAACCTTAACCTTTTCAATCTTCTTCGCTACAAGAAAGTTACTATTTAAATAAAATTTTAATAACAATCGCTTCCAAATGAACATTTAAAAATATGATTTATAAAAATTTTAAAAAATATCCATTTATAATCCGTTTCTACCGGAAAGGGACTTCAAACGGATTTAAAAATTATTATTTTATTAAAATATTATTAAAAATTAGAAATATCCGTTTCTAATCCCTTTCTAATAGAAAGGGAGTAGAAACAGATTTAAAATTTAATATTTTATTTAAACATTATTAAATATTCGAATATATCCGATTCTAATCCGTTTCTAAGGATTAGAAATGGAATTAAAAAATAAAATTTATATAAATATTATTAAATATTAGAAAATATCCGTTTCTAATCCGTTTCTAATAGAAAGGGACTAGAAACGGATTTAAAAATTAATATTTTTTAAATATTATTAAAAATTAGAAAATTTTCGTTTCTAGTCCCTTTCTAATAGAAAGGGATTTAAAAATTAATATTTTTCTTTAAATATTATTAAAAATTAGAAAATAGCCGTTTCTAATCCCTTTCTTAGAAAGGGCCTAGAAACGGATTTAAAAATCAATGTTTTATTTGAACATTATTTCTAATCCCTTTGTAATAGAAACGGATTAGAAACGGATATGAAAAAATAATATTTTATTTAAACATTATTAAATTTTAGAAAATATTCGTTTCCAATCCTTTGTAATAGAAACGGATTAGAAACGGATTTGAAAATAATATTTTATTTAAACATTATTAAATTTTAGAAAATATCTATTTCTAATCCTTTCAAGGGACTAGAAACGGATTTAAATATTAATATTTTATTTAAACATTATTAAATATTAAAAAATATCCGTTTCTAATTCTTTCTAATAAAAAATAATATTTTATTTAAACATTATTAAATATTATGTGTTATTAATAATTTTTTAATAAATTTTAAATAAAATTTTTCACATCTAAGATTTTATATAATTTTTTAATAAATTTTAAATAAGTTTATATTTATAAATATATTTTTATAAAATATTTTTTTAATAAAATTAACTTTTGAGGGATTATGTGAAAAAACCAATTAAATAACCGTTAGAATTAAAGTTAATTATATATAACCTCTTTTTTTCTTTTTCTTTTTTCTCTCTCTCTTTCTCTCTTCTGACCCTGTTCTTCTTTCTCACTCCCTATTCTCTCTCACATTTTGGCCCTTTCTTTTCTCTCGCTGGGCTGGTGCCTGAGTGGACGATCATCTCTGGATCTACTAGTCAGGTATCGTTTCTATTTCTTCTCTCTATGGTCTTTGATTTTTTGTTTTGCCTTTTGATTTTGGTTTTTCTAGGCGAGTATGTTATCTTGTGATGTTTTTGGGAAGTAACTGGAATGCGGGTGTTCTTGACGATGATTTTTCTTTTTAGGGTTTGGCTGTTGCTTCGTTGTTCTCTCTTGTTTGTTTTGCTTCTTGTGGGATCGAAAATACGCGTCAGGTATCATGTCTGTGAAGAAGACACCAGACGGCACATCGAAGCACAAATATCATATTTGTTTTGTGGGTTCTTTCATTCCTAATAAAGGCAAGCCTCTATTATTAATTACCCTAGACAGTGTCTTAGGAACCTCCGATTAAGGGGCAAAAGTACAAATAAAAAGGCAATGAAAAATTATAAATTTATTGTCAAAACATAGTGATTCATTACATATGAATATTGCCATATATATATATATATAGGCATCAATATTTTATTTACTTATTTATTATTATTATTATTATTATATATTTTTTTATTATATTTTTATGACGTCAGCGTCCGCTTTAGGGAACATGCTTCGCCGCCGTCTCACGCCTCGTTGCCGCTTTGAGATCAAGTATTCCATTGCCATTCCAAAACTTATGCCACTTTTAAAAATCGTATTCTTATTTGCCGCATAACATATTTCATGGTCACTTTGCAATTTCCAGAACAAATTTTGCCGTTGCCTTGAGATAAGCATTCTTTGTCATTCATTCGAGATGAGTTTTCTCATGGAAGAATCTCAGAGGTGTTAATTTGATTGTATGGCCTTGATTTCATCATCAAGCAAAAATAGCCTGAGTTCGAGGCGATTTGGGATGAAAGGTTTAGATTGGATTAGAGGGTATTTAGGTCTTTTCCAGAATTTGGAATTTGAGAGGGGATAGATGAGCGGCTGAGATCTCATCCATTTAAGTTTTAGGCAGCTCCAAGATTAGCATTTTGATGGAGGGCCAGGATTTCATCATCAATTAGTTCAAAGCAAGAGAATGAGAGGGGAAAGATGAGTGGCTGAGATCTCATCCATCAAAGATATATGTTTAAGTTCTAGGCAATCTCAAGATTTGAATTCTAATGTGTGGCCAGGATCTGATCATCAAAGAGTTATGTTTAAGTTTGAGGCAAGAGAAGTAAAACGATTGGGGTTAACCAGAATGGGACACCCAACTAGCTGACTTACCTGGTTCATTTCTTTTTTGTCATCAAACTAGCTGTAAACTCTTTTTTTTTTTTTTTTTAAATTGCCATGTATCTCCTATAATAACACATCCATGGCATGCATTTTTTAATAGCATAAGTGGGAATTGCATGCATTTTTTTTAATAGTGATTCATGACTTTGCCTTACGTGATGATCATGAATCACATAAATTGAGAATCTTTTTTTTTTTTTTTCATGCATGTATGCTCATTTTTTAATTTTTTTTATTTTTTGTTAAATCATGCACGTGTGCATACTATTGCATGGTTTTCTTATTTCATTTATTTATTTTTTTGCTTTCTTTCTCTCTTTCCTTTTTTTTTTTTTATGCTTTTCCATTTTTTATTATTATCATTTTTTTTACCTTCAAATAAACACATAACTCCATACTTTTTTTTTTTTTGAAAATTTTCGTTTTTTTTCTTTTTTTTTTTTTGTTTTTAACAAATGATACTCGTGAGTAAATATACATGCTATTACATGTACTTCTTTCATGGTGGAACCCTTTCTTTTGAAAATTTTAATTTTTCATGTCATGCATGTATGCATGCTTTCTCAATTTTTTATATTATATATATGTTTTTTTCATGCCATGCACAGCTTCTTGATGCAAATCTTTTCAAATGATTTTGCTTTACATGGCCCATACATGCACAGAGCCATATAAATTGAGAAAATTTATTTAAGAATATTTGCACATCACTGCTCATATTCTCATGCTTCTCATATATTTGGTGAGGGACGGATACGTGAGCATGCATGCACTCCTGCTAATTTCATTCACGTGTGTTTTTTTTTTTTTTTTTGGGAGCTCAAATAAGAAACAAAGTTCAGAGAAAATATCTAAAGGATAGATGATAAAGCTTTGAGTCACGAAATGGTCTGAAATTTGATATGAATCTCCAGCTAAAAATAGGAAGACAAACTATTAAAACAGAAACAAATGCCTGCAAAACTAAGTTCATGTTTTTGAGGGCCTGTCTGTTCCTCTTCTTCACACCGGATTTGGAAACCTTGAGGCTGCGGTGGACAGTACTAAACCTTGCAAGAGCAGCACCCCTTGTGGAACTCTTTCTTCATGACTGATGATGGGCTTGTTCTGCTTCTTGGTCTTCGTGGTAGCAAGCGTCATAGAGAGACCCTCTCTACCTTGGCGTTGCCATTGCCAAACTGCTTCACAAGAAACGCATTGTTCTTCTTCACGATCTCCCAAACAAGCGGCCCACGAATATTTGCCATTTCGGCGACGATGAGGGATCCTAACACCACTGTGTCCGAGTGCTTGTTTTTTTTTTGTGAGCGAATGATCTGGGGAAGGGGTTTTCTAGCTGAATAGGAAGCAATGGAGAGTCGGAGAGAGACAGGAGGTTTCCCGGAGAAATCCACTGAGGATCGAACATTGACCGTCTCCGTATTTGTCGCCACCGTCACCAGCGGGGAATTGCCGGCGTGGATCACTGAACGGCAGCGGACGGCAGCATGTCGTGAGGGCAGCTCCTAGACATCTTCTCTGACTCTTTTGCCAATGAAGTCATCATTTGAGACTTCACATATCCAGAGGTAAAGCATGCCTGTAATGGCACCCCTTTCCACCAGCACGACCTTCTCCAATGTCTCTTGATCCCAATCCTTCGTCGTCTCTTCCTTTTCTTGATCACGTTGATCGCTATACAAGTCAATCTTCTCCCACTTCCTTTGCACATTCAAATCATGTGAAACCTTGCACTTGAACCCTTTTACACACTGCCCGGCCTAAAAGAATTCACACTTTGGATCAATCCCAACAGGCACTTTAGGCTAGCTGATGGCGACTTTGAACAGATGATTCAACTCCTTCTATTTGGCCTTCTTCTCCTCCTTCTTCTTCTTAGCGGCCGTATAGGAAGCATCAGGTTCGGGTTGCACCGCTTGATGGAGGTTTTGAACGTACTTCTGGACATTCTTGCTCTTGCTCTTATTCTTAAGAGCGAAGGTCTTGTCCTCAACGATCTTCTGCTTCTTAGCAAGCTTGGCTTTGGAAGGCTGCTGCTTTGCCGGCATCAGTAACAGCAACATAGGGCAACATCAGCAACAGCAGTAGTAGCAGCATCGGGAACATCGGCAGCGACAGCAACGGCATCAAGCTACGACGGTGATTTTTTTTCTTTTTTTTCTTTTTTAACATATTCGTAAATATGAGTGGGAGAGACGTCCGCACCTTCTTCTTTTTCTACTTTTTTTTTTCTCTTTTTTTTTTTGTCGAATCCTCCCCAGATTCCTTCTCGTATCTCCTCTTTCCTTTTAAAAGAGAATTTGATCAAACTTATCCTCCTCTCCGCCGAATCACAACGCCAGATTCAAAAGGATAGGACCAAAATTCAAATTTTAAATTTTTAATTAATTTAATTGATTTTTATTTTTTTTATTTTTTTAAATTTTCAAACGAGGATAGGATTAAATTTAAAATTTAAATTTTCAAAATTCAAATCCAATTTGCCTCGGGATATGTGTTTGGGTGTCTCGGGATTTGTACTTTCTCAGGTTGCCTCGAGATCTGTTCTCAGGCTATATGAAATCCAGGATCACCTCGGGATGTGTATTCGGGCTATCTTGAGATTTGAGATTGCCTCGAGATATGTTCTCAGGGGCAATTTTGTAATTTGCATTTCACCTCGAGATATGTTCTCAAGGGCAATTTTGTAATTTGCCATTTTGCCTCGAGATATGTGTTCTCGGTTAATCTTGAGATTTGAATATTTCAGATCGCCTCGAGATCTGTGCTCTCAGCTAATCTGAAGATTTAAATATTTTGATCACCTCGAGATATGTGCTCTTGGCTGATCTTGGGGTATGAATACTTTAGATCGCTTCGAGATCTGTACTCTCAGCTGATCTTGAGATTTAAATATTTTGATCACCTCGAGATCTGTGTACTCTCAGCTGATCTTGAGATATGAATATTTTAGATCGCTTCAAGATCTGTGCTCTCAGCTGATCTTGGGATTTGAATATTTTAGATCGCTTCGAGATCTGTGCTCTTAGCTGATCTTGGGATTTGAATATTTTAGATCGCTTCAAGATCTGTGCTCTCAGCTGATCTTGGGATTTGAATATTTTAGATCACTTCAAGATCTGTGTTCTCAGCTGATCTTGAGATTTAAATATTTTGATCGACTCGAGATCTGTGCTCTCGGCTGATCTTGGGATTTGAATATTTTAGATCGCTTCGAGATCTGTGCTCTCAGCTGATCTTGATTAGGATTTGGCCGTATGTGATTTAAAATTTTTTAATTTGAATTTGGACATACAAAATTTTTTTTATATGAACAAATGCCCCCTTCATACTTCTCTCACGAAGAATTTTATTAAGATTGAGTGGGAGAAGTATGAATCCCCAACCCTTTCTTTTGTCAAATCCAATATTTTTTTTTTCTTTTTTCTTTTTTCTTTTTTGCCCCAAAATTACAATGAGATCCCCTAAGGTCAAATCTTCATGCGCCACATTCCTAGCACAACTTGCCTGACCCGGAAATTTTGAAAATTTATTTCTTCTGTTTTTGTTTTGTTTTGTTTTGTTTTTGTTTTTGTTTTTTTTTTTTTTGAAATTTGAAAATTATGAAATTTTTTCCTTTCCTTTTCCTTCATGATTTTTTCACAACAATTTTTCTTTCACTTTTTCTTTCCTTTATTTATTTATTTATTTTTTCCATGATTTATTTTCTTTCTTTTTTTTATTCAGAAATTTTGAAAAATTTTCCTCACGATTTTTTTTTGTTTTCTTTTTTTTTTTGCCCTTTATTTTTATTTTTTTTGTTTTGTTTGTTTATATATATTGTTTTGTTTCTTTTTTTTTATTAGAAAACATAGGGGCCGATGTATTTGCCTCATGAAGAATATTTAATTGTACATGACTAGTCTACCCTTGTGAGGGACCAGACATTCCGTCATAGGCAAACATTTTTACATCAAACATAGTATTTCTTCAGGAATCGGCTGTTGATAGGCGGCATCAGTCTTTCTCCGTTGGCGTCAATAAGTTGATAAGCGTCTCTTTCGTAGACGATCTCCACAACATAAGGGCCTTCCCAATTTGCTTTGAATTTGCCTCCGGCCTTCTTATTGGTGATGACGGGTCTTTTGAGGACAAGGACCATCTCTCCTTTGGTAAAAATCCGGAAACAAGCCAGCTTGTTGTAGGCTTGAGACATTTTGGCTTTGTAGATTTCAAGATTCTGTTGTGCTCCTAACCTTTTCTCGTCAAGAGAGTCCAACTCATCTAAACGAAGCCGAACATTATCTGGATTTCGAGAGGTAAGACTGCTTCAGTTCCAAACACCAAAGAATACGACATGCATTGTGTCGGAGTCCTATAGGTGGTACGATATGCCCACAGCATCTCTGGGAGTCTTTCATGCCAGTCCTTCTTGTTCTTGGACACTGCTTTCTTCAACAGTTTTGAGAGGGTCTTGTTGAATGCTTCTGCCAATCCATTTGCTCTAGCGTTATAAATGGAAGTATATCGCCAGTCTATTTTATGGTGCTGTGCAAATCTCCCGATCTTGAAGCTTCTGAAAGCGGGGCCATTATCTGAAATAATTCTTCTTGGATTCCCAAATCTGTATAAGATGTTCTCCCTGAAGAATTTGATGATATTCTCAGTCTTGACTTCTTTCAGCGGGATTGCTTCTGCCCATCTGGAAAAGCAATCTGTTGCAGCCAAAATGAACCGATGTCCCAAAGATGATGGTGATTCAATTGGACCGACTACATCTGTCACCCATATCTCAAAAGGCCATGACGAGACTGTGGGGTGTAAAGGATTTGGATGTTGATGAATAAAATCTCCATGTATCTGGCATAGATGACATTTTCTAGCATAATTGATACAATCTCCAACTATGGTTGGCCAGTAATATCCCAAGCACTTGATCTTGAGTCGCATCTTGGATCCGGATTGGTGTGCATCACATATCCCGGAATGTATATCATGCATAACTTCTTGGGCTTCTTCATGTGAGAGGCACCGCAAGAGTAGTTGATCATATGACCTGCGGTATAATATATCATTTATGAGGGTGAATCTTAGGGCTCTTCGCTTTATCTGCAGGCCTTCTGATTTATCCCCTGGGAGTTTATCATATTTCAAATATTCTATGAACGGTTGCCTCCAATCTTCCTCTGGCATTTCGAGAGTGAAGACTTCCGCTTTGCCCCCAGCACTTTCCTCTTCGACTTCGTTGGGGATTGTACTAATGGGTCTTCTATTTCTTATGGTTATATGGATTTCTTCATAATCTAGATTCGCCAGCTCTTTTGCTACTCTTGCCAAAGAATCAGCTTCTCCATTTTCTGATCTTGAAACCCTCATCAACTGTATTTGGGGGATTTTCTTCATCAGATTTTTGACTTTCTTGTAATATTTTAGAAGTTCAGGTTTGTATATCTTATAGTCTCCTTCGACTTGTTTGATTATGAGTTGTGAGTCTCCAAATATGTGTATGTCTTGGATCCCCATTTTGATTACCAGTTCCAAACCAACTATGAGAGCTTGATATTCTGCCTCATTGTTTGTACATGGCTCTATAAGGGAGAGAGCATATCTGAGGATTCCCCCTTCCGGTGTGACGAACACAAGTCCTATCCCAGCTTTAATTTGCGGAATTTGGGACATGAGTGCCGGCTTTATAGATGACGCTCCATCAAAGTATAGTCGCCACCTAGCTTCTTCCACTATTAATGTCTCTTCATCAGGTAGGTCAAAATTCAGTGGTGAATCATCAGGGAGAGGATGTGCTGCTAAGAAGTCTGCCAACGCCTGCCCTTTAATAGCCTTCTGTGGAGTGTATGTTATATCAAATTCCATTAGAATCAGTGCCCATTTTACAAGTCTTCCTGTAAGCAATGGCCTCGTCATAAGGTATTTCAATGGATCTATTTTCGATATGAGTATTACTTTATGCGCTAGCAAGTAGTGTCTTAACTTCTTCACTGCAAACACCAAAGCTAGGCAATGTTTTTCAATTGGAGTGTATTTACTCTTAGCTCCTATCAACATCCTGCTGAGGTAATATAGCGCATTTTCTTTGCCTTCTTCATTGTTTTGGGCCAACATAGCTCCCTAAGGACCCATCCAATGCAGTAGTATATAAGATCAGAGGCTTTCCATGGATTGGGGCTGCCAATACCGGTGGCTTTAACAAGTACTGTTTGATGTCTTCGAAGGCTCTCTGACATTCATCATCCCATTTGAAAGGCGCATTTTTCTTGGCCAGTTTAGATAAGGGCTTGCATCTTCCAGAGAAATTGGAGATGAATCTTCTAATATATGCTAAAGGTCCTTGGAAGGAGCGCAGCTGCTTCAGTGTTTGAGGAGGTGGCATTTCCAGGATCGTCTTTATCTTGGAGGGATCTATCTCTATCCCCCGGTGCCTCACTATGAAGCCTAAGAATTTCCCAGAGAGGACTTCAAAAGCACACTTCATGGGATTCATTTTCAACTTGTATTCTCTGAGGCGTGTGAAGACTGTCCTCAGATCATCAAGATGCTTGTCTTTGGAACTTGTTTTAACCACAAGATCATCCACATAGCATTCGACAACTTTGTGAATTAAATCATCAAATATTCTGGTCATAGCCCTTTGATATGTTGCTCCCACATTCTTCAGTCCAAACGGCATTACCTTATAACAGTAGATGCCCATGGGTGTTCGGAATGCAGTATTCTTTTCATCATCTGGATGCATTTTGATTTGATTGTATCCAGAATATCCATCCATAAAGGAGAACATCTCATACCCTGAGGTGTTGTCGATCATGATCTCCATGACTGGAAGGGGGAAATCATCCTTGGGACATGCTTTATTTAGATCTCTGAAGTCTACACATATCCGTATTTGCCCATTCTTTTTTTCACAGGGACTATGCTAGCTATCCAATCAGGGTATTTCTCTTCTCTGATGAAACCAGCTTCAATCAGCTTCTTTGTCTCTTCTATCACCCTTTCTTCCAGGTCAAACTTCATCTTTCTCGGTGCCTGTTTAACTGGAATAGCATTAGGGTCAATGGCAAGTCTGTGAATAGCTACCTCGTCATCTAATCCCGGCATTTCATTATAGTTCCAGGCGAAGCAGTCAATATGCTCCTTCAGGAGAGCTTTGAATGATGCTTTTTCTTCTTCTGATAGCTGTGTGCTTAGGAAAGTTGGCCTTGGGTCCTCATCGCTTCCCAAGTTGATTTCAACCAGCTCATCGATTGTTGCTTGCCCCCCGTCTTCTAGTTCGAGCGGTGCATTCTTCATCTTGATTTCTTCTTCTTCTTCCTCCTGGGATGTCACCATATAACATGAGTACCTGGAAAACTCGGAGTAGCCTATTCCTCTCTTATCCACATGTGCAGGATCCCATAATCGGCGAAAGCTTTGATATGACTTCCTCGACCACTTGATTTTGCCCTCAAACCTCTCAACTATCGTCTTGAGCTTGTTAGGGTAATAGCTTGGGAAATTTATGGGTTGAACTTCATCATCTTCTATTTCTTCAATATTTATGACATCATCATTTGAAATCTTCTTGCTCTTGGCTTCGTAAAAGAGGATGCCTCTCTCATTTTCACGCCGAGCTGGTACATAGATTGTCTTCATATGCTCAACTTTATTTACATTCAAATCCTCTAAGGACTTGTAGAGTCCATCAGGAACCCTTGTAATGTGCAACGCACTTTCTTGAGCAGATCTTTCATCTTGACCCTTGCTTTGGTGTATATCCTCATCACTTTCATCTTCTGATGACTCAGTGTCGCTACCAAAGTGAGGTAGTACTGGTTCTCTCTTTTGGAGCACTGGAATAACTTTGGTCGTTTTTATCAAAGAAACTTCTCTTGGGCTTGGCAATTTATCCTCTTCGGTTGATTTGCCCCCTTTGGATGCACTACGATAATACCTTGCGTCCTCATAGTGTATTTCATGGATGCCAAAGGGTTGGATCTCTCCGTCAATTCTGAACTCTTCCCCGTCTACCAGGTACTTCACACATTGATGAAGTGTTGAAGGAACCATCTGGTTTTCGTGAATCCATGGCCTTCCTAAGAGAGCTTTATAACAGGCATCAGCATTAATCACATGGAACTTCACATCAGTTGTCATCTTTCCAAATTTAATGGGAAGAGTAATGGACCCCAATGCCTTTTGGCTGTGTTGATTGAAGCCCTAGATAATGATTTTCTCTGGAGATAAGTGGCATATTTCAAGGGCCAATGCTCGGAGAGTGTTGAGGGTCATTAAATTCACAGAAGACCCTGGATCAATTAAAACCCGGTTGATCTTTATCCCATCACAAAACCCTGTCACATATAACGGTCTGTTGTGTGCTGTAGTTCCAAGCAACGGGTCTTTATCTGTGAAGGACACTGAAAGTGTATGAACTGCATGTAAAACATCTTTCATGTTGACCTCGGCAAAGTATGCTTGATACTCCTCAGGATTTTGTAGAGCATGTATTAAGGATTCCCTGACTTCAGTTGACATCATCAATGCATCGTACATACTGAGGAGTGCTGGGACCTTCTTCAAATGTGCCAAAATGTTATAATTTGGCTTTTTTGAGGGTTTCTTCGGGGAGACATTATCTTCTTCAAGTATTTTCCCTTTATTTCTGTCATTTGAGCTAGAAGCATTCCCTTTATTTCTGTCATTTGAGCTAGAAGCCTGTCTTGGTTGAAGTGTCTTCCCAGTTCTGAGTTGCATTTGATGTACCTGTAGTGGTACTCCCTCTTCCTCATCAGGAAAGTTCAGCTCGTCTTCTGAATCATCAAGAACGGCTATGGCACAACATTCTCCTCTTTCTTCAAAATAGTCTTCTGTGAGTGTCAAATTTCCCATAGAGACCTGTCTTTGCAACCAGTTTTGAAATTTTTTGCATTCTTCTATGGTGTGTCCTACAAGCCGGTGATATGGACAGTAGTTTAGATGACTATCAAGATGCATCAAGCACGGCCTTTTGGGTCTAGGCAAATCTAACCCTTTTTCTATAGCTTGATCAAAAAGCTCTTTTCTCTTGTATTTTTTTATTTTGATAACCTGAGAGACAGATATTTCCTTAGCATTTGTTGTTTTGGCAGGAGCCGAAGGATCTATGATCTCAGAGACATAATTTTGTCCTGATGCTTCTGGAGGGTACCTCCCAGATTCATCCCACTCAGCATCTTCAATATCTAACTGCAGCAACCTATTAGTTGACTCCTCCGTCACCCTTTGAATGAAAGCAGGGATGTCTTCAGCAGGCATAACTTTCCTCAAGACCTTATATTTTGGGGTCTTCGGGGTATAATATGGTTCTTTGGGCTTTGTTTGTTGGTAGGGCTCCAAGAGCTTGGCGTTTGCCTTCTTTACTCTCTCCTTGAATGCTATCTTCTTTCTCTGTTTCTTGCTGATATAGGGTCGGCCATAACGGTCATATGACTCTTCTGGCTCAGAGAAGCTATCATAGTCATCATTGTCATCATCTTCTGGGTTGTATAGAGGGTATTCTCCTCCCGAAATAACCCTGCAAGTCTCTACTTGCACATCTTCATCATTTTCATCAATTTCCTTAGCTAATTCTCCAAGTAATTCTTTAACTTCTTCAGGAAAATAATCTTTGAGGGTAATCAGAACCCTTTCCTTCTGTTCATATTCATCAAGAGTCTCTATATACTCCTCAATAATGGACTTCTTGCGCTTTGATTGTTCGCGCTTTTTCTTCTTATTCTTCTTCTTTGATTGTTTTGTCTGGGAACCTTTAGGAGGTTCTTGAGAGCGTTTCCAAGATATCCCTTTGAGTTCAGCCAACCTTTTCAACATCTTCATTGATCTTTTGGATATAAATACCTCCCATAACTCTTCTGGAATAGATGAAAGTTTATCATCTTCTGTCGATGGGAGTATCACTTTGTTGCCAACCACTATAACTTCCCCTTGGGATGATCCCTGTGAGTTTAGGGTAGTCACATAGCGGGTATGTTCAGCTGGTTGCTCGGACAAGACATTCTTTGAGAGTGTAATTTTACCCTCTTGGTACTGTCGCTCCACCCAGTCCTTGAAAACATAGCAATCTTCTATTGTATGTCCCAACACCCTATGATATGGACAGTAACTGGGATGGTCCTTCTTGTTTTGCTCTTCAAGCCTCTTGCATTCAGGGAGTTGCAGACCTTCTCTCACAGCATCTTTGAAGATCTTATGTACTTTGTCTCTTCTAAAAGAATACTTCTTATTCATCCTATCCTTCAAGGAGGGGAGAGGTCTTGATTCATTACCAGTAATACCTAAGGCAGATGCCTTAACATGTTCCGGCTTATGGGGCTCAACTACACCTTTCCCTTTCTCAACATTGAAGGTTGTGGCAGTGTACTTGACACCTTCTGTCCTCTTGGATTTATCTTTATCATTTCTTGAAGTCGACTGGAAATTAGTCAACACCTTTGGGTTAGTTCTTTCTAATTTCTTGGCTTGTGAAATCAAGTCTTGGAATGTTGTGATGCCAGATGTACTTAGAAAGGGTGCCATCCAATTATCAATATTCCCGAGCAATAAACCCACCGCCTGTGGTTGATCAAGTGGTTGTTCACACTTAATGCTCAAGTTCCTCCATCTCATAATATAATCGACCACTTTTTCATCTTTGTATTGACAAGTGGCTGCGAGGTCAGCAATCGTGATTTTGTCACTTATGCCCCCGAACCGTACTCGAAAGGCATCTTTCAGCTGTTGCCATGTTTGAATAGACTCGGGTAGTAGATTCGCATACCATTCAAATGCTACTCCTGCTAGACTTGCAGAGAATTGTCTAAGGAGCAGTGACGGTTTCGCACTTGTATCTCCACAGGCCATCACAAAATGAGCCAAATGTTGGTCAGGATTGCCGATCCCAGTAAATTGCTTGAATTTGGGAACATTATATCCTTTGGGGTAGGGCACCAAGTCATGGTAACTAGGATAGGGTTTGTCTCCATCGGCCCTTGTCTCACTCCCTTTGGCTTGTTTCAGTTCAGCAACTACCATCCGCTGTATCTCTTCTCGAGTCATTACAGCTGACTGTTCTTGAACTGGAATATAAGAAGTTCCTGCATGTTCCACTGGCCTGAAGGTTTCCCTTAGATGAGGCGTTGGACTTCTCGACCTCTGCTCAGCTGGCCTTGGCCGTGGGGCTGGACTCCTCGACCTTCCTACTTGTTCAGGTCGATCTTCCATTAGAGTTTTGATTTGTTTCTGCATTTGTAACATCGACTCCATCAACATTGTCATGTTTTCATTGAGTCTTTTATATTCAGCATCACGGTGTCCCTTTTGAGGAACGAAAACAGGTTCATCCTCATCATCTTCATTTGGAGGATTTACTTCTTTATGTTTCCTTGGCATGTGGAGTGGTGGAATGCTAGTTCCTATCCCTTGCCCATCATGTGGTGGCACATGGCTGGAGCCTTCTTCTCCATTCAAGGAGTCTGCTGCTTTTCTACGGGATCTCGTAACAGGTCCCGGCTGGTCTTGTTCTGGTGCGGGGTCTCCTCTTGCCTCAGTAACCATCCGACAAGTGTGTATTTCCACATCTGCATCAAATATTTCTTCATCTTTCATTTCCCTTCTCCATTGGAATTTAGAGTGGGAAGTCCTTGGTTGATTCCTTATTTCTTCATTCACATCAGGCATTTCTTCATCCTTCATTTCCCTCCTCCATTGAAATTTAGAGCGGGAAATCCTAAGTTGATTCCTTGTTGGAGTTAAACGGTCAAACACCGTCTTCCGTGCTTTTGAGATCAATTGCTTCTTTCTTTGATTAAATTCTTTCGGTCGCATCTTCTCTGACTGCAATTTCTTTGATGCTGCATAAGTCTTGTAAATATCTTGGCCAAATGAGTTCTTGTGATAGGATCTTGGAGGTCTACCGACCTTGTTTTCATTCAGTTGAAGACGCAAATCTGCAGTGGTTGCATTCTTCTTTACCAGCTTAAGAGGTTCAAATGAGTTGTTGAAAGTACCCATTTGATTATTCTTGTGTCCTTGGAATGACACAAAGTCCAGCTTTTGCTTTGGAGTTTTGACTTTCCTTTGTGTGAGCCTTGAAAACACACTAGTCTTCTTTGGCGTATCTTCATCAGATGAGTGGAAGATTCCACTTTCTCGCCCCTTTGCAGTAATAGTAAAAGTGGGTTCATCATCATCATCATTCATAGAAACTGTCCTTTTGGAGTGAGATAGCCTCTCAAATGCAGATACTCTTGGTGGTTCTTCAACAGCAACGTTCTTGCCAGCTGCAGGAACGATCACATTGGGACGACGACCCTTGGAAGGAAGCCGTGGGACCTTCAAGTTCTCTTCTAAAAGTGCAGGCCTCCTTATGAAATGTACTGACTCAGATATTGTGCCGAAGGTCAACTCAGCTCCTGCAGCTCCAGTGTTGAACGTGCAATTCGGCAGTTGAACTTCAGTTCCTTCACCAAGGAAGATCTTGAGTTTCGGGCTTCCAGGGGTGGTTGAATTCTTGAGTGCCATTTCTTCTTCTGTAATAAAAAAAATCAACAATATTAGATTTCTTTCACAGGATGTAGAAATAATGCCTCTACTTGTACTTTTGCCTCAAAGATGGGAGGAGGAATGAAGGTCCCCACCGGGCGTGCCAGAATTTGTGGGATCGAAAATACGCGTCAGGTATCATGTCTGTGAAGAAGACACCAGACGGCACATCGAAGCACAAATATCATATTTGTTTTGTGTGTTCTTTCATTCCTAATAAAGGCAAGCCTCTATTATTAATTACCCTAGACAGTGTCTTAGGACCCTCCGATTAAGGGGCAAAAGTACAAATAAAAAGGCAATGAAAAATTATAAATTTATTGTCAAAACATAGTGATTCATTACATATGAATATTGCCATATATATATATATATATATAGGCATCAATATTTTATTTACTTATTTATTATTATTATTATTATTATTATTATATATTTTTTTATTATATTTTTATGACGTCAGCGTCCGCTTTAGGGAACATGCTTCGCCGCCGTCTCACGCCTCGTTGCCGCTTTGAGATCAAGTATTCCATTGCCATTCCAAAACTTATGCCACTTTTAAAAATCGTATTCTTATTTGCCGCATAACATATTTCATGGTCACTTTGCAATTTCCAGAACAAATTTTGCCGTTGCCTTGAGATAAGCATTCTTTGTCATTCATTCGAGATGAGTTTTCTCATGGAAGAATCTCAGAGGTGTTAATTTGATTGTATGGCCTTGATTTCATCATCAAGCAAAAATAGCCTGAGTTCGAGGCGATTTGGGATGAAAGGTTTAGATTGGATTAGAGGGTATTTAGGTCTTTTCCAGAATTTGGAATTTGAGAGGGGATAGATGAGCGGCTGAGATCTCATCCATTTAAGTTTTAGGCAGCTCCAAGATTAGCATTTTGATGGAGGGCCAGGATTTCATCATCAATTAGTTCAAAGCAAGAGAATGAGAGGGGAAAGATGAGTGGCTGAGATCTCATCCATCAAAGATATATGTTTAAGTTCTAGGCAATCTCAAGATTTGAATTCTAATGTGTGGCCAGGATCTGATCATCAAAGAGTTATGTTTAAGTTTGAGGCAAGAGAAGTAAAACGATTGGGGTTAACCAGAATGGGACACCCAACTAGCTGACTTACCTGGTTCATTTCTTTTTTGTCATCAAACTAGCTGTAAACTCTTTTTTTTTTTTTTTTAAATTGCCATGTATCTCCTATAATAACACATCCATGGCATGCATTTTTTAATAGCATAAGTGGGAATTGCATGCATTTTTTTTAATAGTGATTCATGACTTTGCCTTACGTGATGATCATGAATCACATAAATTGAGAATCTTTTTTTTTTTTTCATGCATGTATGCTCATTTTTTAATTTTTTTTTATTTTTTGTTAAATCATGCACGTGTGCATACTATTGCATGGTTTTCTTATTTCATTTATTTAATTTTTTGCTTTCTTTCTCTCTTTCCTTTTTTTTTTTTTTTTTTATGCTTTTCCATTTTTTATTATTATCATTTTTTTTACCTTCAAATAAACACATAACTCCATACTTTTTTTTTTTTTTGAAAATTTTCGTTTTTTTTCTTTTTTTTTTTTGTTTTTAACAAATGATACTCGTGAGTAAATATACATGCTATTACATGTACTTCTTTCATGGTGGAACCCTTTCTTTTGAAAATTTTAATTTTTCATGTCATGCATGTATGCATGCTTTCTCAATTTTTTATATTATATATATTTTTTTTTCATGCCATGCACAGCTTCTTGATGCAAATCTTTTCAAATGATTTTGCTTTACATGGCCCATACATGCACAGAGCCATATAAATTGAGAAAATTTATTTAAGAATATTTGCACATCACTGCTCATATTCTCATGCTTCTCATATATTTGGTGAGGGACGGATACGTGAGCATGCATGCACTCCTGCTAATTTCATTCACGTGTGTTTTTTTTTTTTTTTTTTTGGGAGCTCAAATAAGAAACAAAGTTCAGAGAAAATATCTAAAGGATAGATGATAAAGCTTTGAGTCACGAAATGGTCTGAAATTTGATATGAATCTCCAGCTAAAAATAGGAAGACAAACCATTAAAACAGAAACAAATGCCTGCAAAACTAAGTTCATGTTTTTGAGGGCCTGTCTGTTCCTCTTCTTCACACCGGATTTGGAAACCTTGAGGCTGCGGTGGACAGTACTAAACCTTGCAAGAGCAGCACCCCTTGTGGAACTCTTTCTTCATGACTGATGATGGGCTTGTTCTGCTTCTTGGTCTTCGTGGTAGCAAGCGTCATAGAGAGACCCTCTCTACCTTGGCGTTGCCATTGCCAAACTGCTTCACAAGAAACGCATTGTTCTTCTTCACGATCTCCCAAACAAGCGGCCCATGAATATCTGCCATTTCGGCGACGATGAGGGATCCTAACACCACTGTGTCCGAGTGCTTGTTTTTTTTTGTGAGCGAATGATCTGGGGAAGGGGTTTTCTAGCTGAATAGGAAGCAATGGAGAGTTGGAGAGAGACAGGAGGTTTCCCGGAGAAATCCACTGAGGATCGAACATTGACCGTCTCCGTATTTGCCGCCACCGTCACCAGCGTGGAATTGCCGGCGTGGATCACTGAACGGCAGCGGACGGCAGCATGTCGTGAGGGCAGCTCCTAGACATCTTCTCTGACTCTTTTGCCAATGAAGCCTTCATTTGAGACTTCACATATCCAGAGGTAAAGCATGCCTGTAATGGCACCCCTTTCCACCAGCACGACCTTCTCCAATGTCTCTTGATCCCAATCCTCCATCGTCCCTTCCTTTTCTTGATCACGTTGATCGCTATACAAGTCAATCTTCTCCCACTTCCTTTGCACATTCAAATCATGTGAAACCTTGCACTTGAACCCTTTTACACACTGCCCGGCCTAAAAGAATTCACACTTTGGATCAATCCCAACAGGCACTTTAGGCTAGCTGATGGCGACTTTGAACAGATGATTCAACTCCTTCTATTTGGCCTTCTTCTCCTCCTTCTTCTTCTTAGCGGCCGTATAGGAAGCATCAGGTTCGGGTTGCACCGCTTGATGGAGGTTTTGAACGTACTTCTGGACATTCTTGCTCTTGCTCTTATTCTTAAGAGCGAAGGTCTTGTCCTCAACGATCTTCTGCTTCTTAGCGAGCTTGGCTTTGGAAGGCTGCTGCTTTGCCGGCATCAGTAACAGCAACATAGGGCAACATCAGCAACAGCAGTAGTAGCAGCATCGGGAACATCGGCAGCGACAGCAACGGCATCAGGCTACGACGGTGATTTTTTTTCTTTTTTTTCTTTTTTAACATATTCGTAAATATGAGTGGGAGAGACGTCCGCACCTTCTTCTTTTTCTACTTTTTTTTTTCTCTTTTTTTTTTTGTCGAATCCTCCCCAGATTCCTTCTCGTCTCTCCTCTTTCCTTTTAAAAGAGAATTTGATCAAACTTATCCTCCTCTCCGCCGAATCACAACGCCAGATTCAAAAGGATAGGACCAAAATTCAAATTTTAAATTTTTAATTAATTTAATTGATTTTTATTTTTTTTATTTTTTTAAATTTTCAAACGAGGATAGGATTAAATTTAAAATTTAAATTTTCAAAATTCAAATCCAATTTGCCTCGGGATTTGTACTTTCTCAGGTTGCCTCGAGATCTGTTCTCAGGCTATATGAAATCCAGGATCACCTCGGGATGTGTATTCGGGCTATCTTGAGATTTGAGATTGCCTCGAGATATGTTCTCAGGGGCAATTTTGTAATTTGCATTTCACCTCGAGATATGTTCTCAAGGGCAATTTTGTAATTTGCCATTTTGCCTCGAGATATGTGTTCTCGGTTAATCTTGAGATTTGAATATTTCAGATCGCCTCGAGATCTGTGCTCTCAGCTAATCTGAAGATTTAAATATTTTGATCACCTCGAGATATGTGCTCTTGGCTGATCTTGGGGTATGAATACTTTAGATCGCTTCGAGATCTGTACTCTCAGCTGATCTTGAGATTTAAATATTTTGATCACCTCGAGATCTGTGTACTCTCAGCTGATCTTGAGATATGAATATTTTAGATCGCTTCAAGATCTGTGCTCTCAGCTGATCTTGGGATTTGAATATTTTAGATCGCTTCGAGATCTGTGCTCTTAGCTGATCTTGGGATTTGAATATTTTAGATCGCTTCAAGATCTGTGCTCTCAGCTGATCTTGGGATTTGAATATTTTAGATCACTTCAAGATCTGTGTTCTCAGCTGATCTTGAGATTTAAATATTTTGATCGACTCGAGATCTGTGCTCTCGGCTGATCTTGGGATTTGAATATTTTAGATCGCTTCGAGATCTGTGCTCTCAGCTGATCTTGATTAGGATTTGACCGTATGTGATTTAAAATTTTTTAATTTGAATTTGGACATACAAAATTTTTTTTTATATGAACACTTCTAAGATGGTGGTTGTGATGTTGTGCTATTTTGCGATGTGATTATAGTGTTGCTGTTCTTTGATTGTTTTGTGGATATGTGATGGGTTTTTTAGGTTTAGTTGTTAGTCATATTTTGGAATGTGAGTATGTGTTGATTTGTTGGGAGCTAAAGAAAGAGGTTGTTATGTTATGTATTGAATGCGTTCATATGCTTTTAAGAAGATTGGTGGCATTGCTGGGAATTATAAGGTCTTGACTTGCATTTATTTATATTGTGTAGCTGAAATCGCTTTTGGTTGGGTGGCATTCTTATTCATTGTATTAAAAATTGTTTAAATTTGTTATGTGTGTATCAATGACTAATTTGTGACAAAGAATGGTAGAAGCATTAGCCCCACTATGTACTTGGCACTTTCCTAGTGATGTTGTTAGCTTGGTTTTAGTCCCATTTTAGCATTTTAGCAGTAGTATCTTTGACTTTTTTTATCAGATATCTTTTATTAATGGTCTGCTAAATTACCTTGAGACTATATACATATGTGATGCACCATATCTTATCAATTTGTTTTGCAAACTCATGGCTCCGTCATTAAAGGTGAGAATCCATCCCGAGATTATCACTAAGGTTTGTAATTAATCCTTCTAGTGTGATGGGATAATCATTATAATATAATCTCAAACTCATATTTTTCTTTAGAAAACCAAAAACTCTTGCTATAGCTGTTCAATGATCTGTACTAGCTAGGTTTACATGTAAATTTTAATAGCTTTCACACTATTAAAGCTATATCTAGTCTAATATAAGCTATATCTGTTCAATGTTATTGCTCTATTTTTCACTTGAGGTTCCATATGCTGTAATAGGTAAATAGCTATTATTATGACCAGCAATCATGAATCCTAAAATAATGGTTCATGAACCTGACAAAATTGTTTTCTTGAATTTTAGCATTTTGAGCTCCAGCCTTGGTGTTTTTATTTTTTATTTTCGTTGTTTGGATTATGATTTCCTTTCTTCTTTTGTATTGTTCCTTTTTTATGTCCAAATGGGTTTTTCATGTTATTTTTTGATACTTTGTGTTCTGATGGTTATTTATAGCCTCTTATTTGTGTTTTGAATTTTCAGTATGGTTTCATCGCTTGGATCTTGATCACCTGTGTTGGTTTGCTGCCGTCCTTCTTGAGGTAATCCTGTTTTTTTTCTTATCATGGTATAATTTTTTGTGATACTCTTTTCTAGCTAAAAGATTTGATAGTGTTGTAGATGATTTGACATGTGCGGTGCATTGTATTTCTCATTCTTTGCTTGACATTAAACAAACTAATTGAAGTAATTCTTTCTGAAAAAAAAAAAGATTGCTGGATAGAGAATTTGAGTACTAGGTTATATGACTTATATAAAGTACCCGGAGTTTTGTGGCTATAGTTGGTGTCATTCACTGCCATAATAAGCAACTAAATTTCATAGAAACTAGGGATTGATGCTATCAACACATGTAACTACACTAACAACTTCAGTGATGTCTCTAAACCGATACCCATCCAAATTAAAGAGAATGTGAACCTATATATGAATAACAAATAAATCCCATGGGCAAGACAATACTAAGGGAATATAATTCCATGAGTATCAGTATATTTTATTCTTCATTCAATAAGATATGGCTTGTGGCTTAATAAATAAAGAAAATTATATACATAATAAATTTATCAAGGATTTTTTTTAATTACTTCAATCTGGTACAGAAATTCTGTTGAATAATCCTCTCATCCAGGTATTGACTCTAACAATATGGATATCAAGATTAAAGATGGTGCTTGCATCATGTTCCTAACACTCCTTTTCTATAAACCAATTAAAGTCCATTGTGGAAGTGTGGAACAATATTCAAAGAAATCAAGATTGTTCTGCTTCCAATGTTTGTTCTTATCCTTTGAATTATGTTCTTAAGTTTTATAAAGCTTGAAGTTGCTCAGTTAGTTATACTCGGACTAAATTCAGTGATGCATTTAACATTTAATGTGGTTTGATATGTTTGTTCTTATCCTTTGAATTATGTGGTTTGATATGTTGTCCAAACGGACATATTTTTATAAACTATGTCCATAAGAATTTTATGATCTTGTACTGGTTGCTCGTGTTTTTTATTTTATTAATTTTATTTTATTTAAATAATGTTTTTCTTAACTAAGTAAATGTATAGAGGAGAATAAGTATGATATTCTCTTGGCTATATTTGTATCTTATTTGTGTCTGAGTTTCAGTATTTGGTCCTATGAGCTGGTCATCTTTTTCTTTCTGTTATGTCTATAAAATTCGTTTTGCTAATAAGTCTATTGACCAAGCTAAATTTTTGGTGACTTCTGTTGTGTATGAGTCCTAATTTTGGGTGTGATAGAATATAAGTTTGCATAATTTTGCATAGGTATTGAAGCCCGAGGTTTTATGTTTGGTTCTCCACTTGCCATTGCCATCGGAGCAAAGTTCATTCCATTGCACAAACCTGGAAAGCTACCAGGTAATCCCGTTTGTTCCTCTTCTTTTAGATTTATGCATTATTATGTTGAATGTTAGATGAAATGTATTAGATGAATAATATGACGAAGTTTTTGATGAAAAAATGATCAAACTATCAAGAATTACTCACAGAGAAGCTCCAAACTTCAGATCACAAGAAGTAGTACATAGAAATCCATGAACAAAGATGAGAATTCAAGCAATCTGATTTAGATCTGCAAACATCCAAGAAACAAAAGAAGAAGAACTCTAGAAGATCAAAGAGAATGGAAGAGAAGAGATGAAAATTTCATTCAGTGATCTAAAAATGAAATACAATAGATGAGAGCCTTATATATCTCTCACTCTTTCAGTATAACAAAAATTCAGACAGTTATAACTATCTATGCTGAGCTGGCAATTCAGTTATAACAGAAATTCAGCTATCTCTTCTCCTCTTTTATAAAGCTTATACTCCAACACCCCCCCTCAAGTTGGAGGTGTATAAAATTAACACACACCCAACTTGGAGAGTATTCTGTGATGTTGAGGTCCAGGCAATGGTTTTGTGAATATATCTGCTAATTGTAATTAAGTAGGAACATGTTGTAGTGAGATAAGCCCAGCTTGAAGTTGCTCACGAACAAAATGGCAGTCCAGCTCAATATGTTTAGTTCTTTCATGAAAAACAGGGTTTTTAGCAATGTGAATAGCTGCTTGACTGTCACATTTTAGAGCAATTGGAGTCACAGAAGGAACATGAAGTTCATTGAGTAGTCTAGTAAGCCAAGCAAGTTCAGCACAAACCCTCCTCATTGATCTATACTCTGCTTCTGCAGAAGAAAGTGCCACAGTTTGTTGCTTCTTTGATTTCCAAGACAAAGGAGAATTTCCCAAAGTAATATAATAGCCACTAACTGAATGCCTTGTTTGAGGACAAGAGGCCCAATCTGAATCACAAAATGCCAGAAGTTGCAAAGATTTGTTGCTGTCATGAGTGTCAGAGTTCATTAAAATGCCTTGATTTGGGTTTGCTTTCAAATATCTAAGAACATGAATTGCTGCTGTCATGTGTGCTGAGCATGGCTTTGACATAAATTGGCTCAGATGTTGAACTGAAAAGGCCAAATCTGGTCTTGTATTAATTAGATAGTTTAACTTCCCAATCAATCTTCGGTATACTATAGGATCAGGTAAAGGATCCTCCATATTCAATTTCAATTTTAAACCCGGCACCAAAGGACTTGAAACAGGAGAAAGAGAATCACATTTATACTCATTGAGTAAGTTAATTGCAAATTTTCTCTGTGTCAACATAATGCCTTCTTTTTCATATACAACTTCAATCCCCAAAAAATAGTGCAAACAACCAAGATCTTTAATTTTGAATTGTTGGTCAAGATATGCCTTAAGACCTTGCATTTCTTCCTTGGCATCTCCTGTTATTAAAATATCATCAACATATACTGCAAGAAAAATAACTTGGCCATTTGCCTTCTTAAAGAACAAGGAATAGTCATTTTTTGAGTTTTGGTAGCCTCTGGACTTCAGTGCTTCAGACAATTTGAAATGCCATTGTCTAGATGCTTGTTTTAGGCCATATAAGGATTTTCTTAACTTGCAAACCATATTTTGTGATTCAGATTCAAGACCTGGAGGTCTTTTCATGTAAACCTCTTCATATAAATCACCATGAAGGAATGCATTATTAACATCCAATTGGAAAAGCTCCCACTTCTTCTTCACTGCCACAGCTATTAAACTTCTTACTGTTGTCATCCTGACAACTGATGAGAAAGTTTCAGTATAGTCTATTCCATGCTTTTGAGTGAAGCCTCTAACCACCAACCTGGCTTTATGTCTTTCCACACTTCCATCTGCCTTGTATTTAACTTTGTATATCCACTTGCAGCTTATAGGCCTTTTACCTTTTGGTAATGGAACTAGATCCCAAGTATTATTGGCTTTAAGTGCTTCAAATTCTTGTGCCATAGCATTTTGCCAGACAGGATTCATAACTGCCTCCTCATATGATTGTGGCTCAATTGTATTAGAAAGTAAAGTAAGCATCTTTTGATCTGGTAGCAGTAAAGAAGAAAAACAAATATGTTTTGGGAAACAACAACAGTTTGTAATGGTGTGAAGATAATTTAGTGAGCAAGAAGATGAAATCTGTGAAGTATTAGTATTAGCTGAGCTGCAAAAATAATCACTCAAGTAACTAGGAGCATGATGAGTTCTTGTGGACTTTCTAAGAGGATGATTATTTAACAAGGAATTTTGATTGCAATTTGGTGAAACAGAATTGTTAGCAGGAATTTCTGAAGAAATAGGTGTGGAATCTTGTAATGCAGTTGGAATTGTGTTTTCATTATGAGAATTCAAAGTAGAATAGAAATTTGAGTTGTCATGAATTGGAGAAGGTGTATAGGTTTTGGTAGAAGTATCAATGATGTCAAAAGAATGATAAGGAAAAACTGTTTCATGAAATATTACATCTCTAGAAACAATTATTTCCTGTGTATCAAGATGCAAAGCTTTGTACCCTTTTTTGCCAAATGAATACCCAAGAAAAACATAAGCTGTGGCTCTAGACTGGAATTTGTCTCTGGATTTTGCAATATTTCCTACATAGCATAAACACCCAAAGGATCTAAGATGAGTATATTCAGGTGGTTTTCCTGTCAGTATTTCAAAAGGAGTCTTATTTTTTAAAACTCTGGAAGGAAACCTGTTGATCAAATATGTTGCTGTAAGAACACATTCACTCCAGTATTTAATGGGTAAATTAGATTGGAAAAGGAGTGCTCTAGAGGTTTCCAATAAGTGTTTGTGCTTCCTTTCCACAACTCCATTTTGTTGTGGTGTGTAGTTGCATGATGTTTGATGTATGATTCCTTTTTCTGCAAAAAATGACTTAAGTTCTATTGATTGTCCTAGCTCAAAAGCATTATCTGATCTAATCTGTTTAATTTTGATTTGAAACTGTGTTTCTATCATTTGAACAAAATTTTTAAGAGTGAAAGAAGCATCTTTTTTAGTTTTTAAAAGAAAGGTCCAAGTAGCTCTACTAAAATCATCCACAATTGTGAGAAAATATCTAAAACCTTCATGTGATTCAGTGTGATAAGGTCCCCAAGTGTCCATATGCACAAGTTCAAATATTGAAGAGGTATGAATACTACTATGAGGAAAAGGCAGTCTATGTTGTCTAGCTTGTGGACAAATATTGCAAATTGTTTTCGAACCTGAATTATTAGTAGAATTCAAAAGAGAAAGAAGTTTCAATTTCTGCAGAGGTAAATGTCCTAATCTGCAGTGCCACAACTCAAACTGAGAATTATTACAAGGGATGTTAAAAGTATTTGGAAGTAGAGAACATAAAGGCTGTAAGGAATTTTGAGAAACACTAGAATGAGGAAGCAACAATGAACTCTCAGTTGGTATTTCTCCTTTACTTGGTGTATGTAGTAGGAATAAGCCTTTGCAAGCTCTACCAAGAACCAGTGGCCTCTTCAGTGAAGGGCCCTGTAAAAAACAGAATTTAGAAGAAAAAATTAAATTGCAATTATGCTGTTGGATCAATTTGGTAACAGAAAGCAAATTGAAAAGGAATTTTGGAACAAAAAGAACTTGGTCAATGATCAAATTGTCTGCAAGTATAACAGTACCAATATGAGTAACTGTAATCTCAGAACCAGTTGGAAGAGTGATTTTGTAAGGTTTAGGCAAAGAAGAAATTGTATGAAAACTAGAAAAATCATAGCACATATGGTCAGAGGCTCCTGTGTCAATAATCCAACTCTTTTGCACAAAAGATTGCTTACTTTCACTTTTCTGAACATTTGAGCTGATAGAATTTAAGAGGAGTTTAGAATGGATACCTGCCATTGTTGCAGAAGCAGATACCAAATTCGCACTTCCATTTTCTGGTAACTGATAACCAGCTGGTGATTGAACTGAATTGCAATTGAGGAAATCCATCAATTTAGTCAGTTGTGTTGTGGTTAATTCAGGGATATGGGAGTTATGAGATGCATTAGAATTCCCCTCATCATTTCCCTGCAATGTAGCAGCAAATTTCTTCCCAGTTTCTTTGCCATATTTTCTTGTGTTTGGAAACCCATGCAATTTGAAACATTTGTCTTTTGTATGGCCAACTTTCTTGCAATATTCACAGACAAATCTCTTGTAATCTGGTCTGTTTCTAAAAGATGCAACACCATTTCTGTTTGAAAAATTGGTTGAATTACTTGATGAACCTGCATTCAGTGAAACAGAATCTACAGCAAACTGAATTCCAGAACTAATTTCCCTCTGTCTTTCCTCCTGGATTAGCAAAGAGTACACTTCCCTGACTGAAGGTGATGGCTTCATTAGAAGAATGTGGCTTCTTATAGGAAGATAACTATCATTCAGTCCCATTAGAAATTGCATTAGTTTCTGTTTTTCCTCCAATTTTTGCTGTTCTTTCTTTTGGCCACAAACACAGGTACATATGCATGGAGGAATGTTAATGAGTGACTGAATTTCTTCCCATAACTTCTTGATCCTAGTATAATAAGCAGAAATTGAGCTTGAACCTTGAGTAATTTGACATATCTCTTTTTGTAACTGGAAAAATTGAGGCCCATTTGATTGTCCAAATCTTTCTTCTAATTCAAGCCATATATCACTAGCTGCCTTCATGTACACCACACTATCTGAAATTTCTGGGGACAAACCATTCAAGATCCAAGTTATTACCATGCTATTGCAAACTTCCCAGCTTTCCAGCTCTTCAGAATTAACCTCTGGTTTCTTGCAAGAACCAGTTACAAATCCTAGCTTCTTCTTGGCTGTTAAAGCCAATTCCATTGCTCTTCTCCAAGAACCATATCCTTCACCATTGAATGGCTTAGAGACAAGCATCAATCCAGGATGATCAGATGGATGCAAACGCAAGGCATCCGATAGACTCATGGATGCTCTTTCAGCACCAAAAGAGCATTCAGCCATACAGAGTAAGAAAACTCAAAATACCACAAGAGCAAAACCTTGAAATCACAAGATCTATACCAAGACAAGCTTATAAACTCAAAAAAGAACAGATCGTAGCTCTGATACCATGATGAAAAAATGATCAAACTATCAAGAATTACTCACAGAGAAGCTCCAAACTTCAGATCACAAGAAGTAGTACATAGAAATCCATGAACAAAGATGAGAATTCAAGCAATCTGATTTAGATCTGCAAACATCCAAGAAACAAAAGAAGAAGAACTCTAGAAGATCAAAGAGAATGGAAGAGAAGAGATGAAAATTTCATTCAGTGATCTAAAAATGAAATACAATAGATGAGAGCCTTATATATCTCTCACTCTTTCAGTATAACAAAAATTCAGACAGTTATAACTATCTATGCTGAGCTGGCAATTCAGTTATAACAGAAATTCAGCTATCTCTTCTCCTCTTTTATAAAGCTTATACTCCAACAGTTTTTAATTTTAATTTTTATTTATCTTGCTCGTTATTTATGCAAGTAGTTTGCACCACATTGTAGCCTTTATCAGCCTTTTTGTTGTTTCCTAAAAGTTTTGTTCTGATCGCATATACTGACACCTAATATGCAACTTTTCTTTGATAAAAACTCAGGCAAAACAAATTCAGAAGCCTATAATACTAAACGGAAAGATGTTGCAAAACAAATTCAGAAGCCTATAATACTAAACGGAAAGATGTTGCAAAACAAATTCAAAAGCCTATAATACTAAACGGAAAGATGTTGTGAACCTCTTGATCTCTGTGTATTTGTTATTATACTACGCCACTAACTTTTCATATATATATATATATATATATATATATATATATATATATATATATATATATATAATTGCGGAAGAGATCTATGCTCACCTAAATTGTTTTAATACTAAACGGGATAACTATTTCAAACTAGTCACATTTCCATCCTTCATGTGCAGGCGTATTAGACTTTAGGCTTTGGTAGCGTTTGGTTGGATGTAGTTCTAAATGCAGTGGATTTCTAATTACAATGTAACTGGAAATATTTGGATTTCAAAATGCAGTGCAGTTAAATCTTGTGTTTGGTTGGATGTAACTGGAATTACTGTATTATAAGATTTTATGTTTGTTTGGAAGGATTTGAAAATCTGAAATTGGAAAACATGTGTATAAGTATATGTATTGAGTATATATATCTGTATAAATATATGTATATGTGTGCATATGTGTATATACATATATGTATATGAGTATATATATCTATATAAGTATATGTATGTGTATCTGTGCATATATGCACATATATACATACATATATAGGTGTATTTGTATATGTAAACATACTATGTACAAGTATATCTAGAAGTGTATATGTATGTTTATATAAATATGTATATGTATATGTATATGTATGTTTATACATATACATAAATATGTATATGTATATACATACATATATCTATATGTATGTTTATATAAATATGTATATGTATGCATATGCATATGCATATGCGTATGTGTATATGTATATGTATGAGTATGTGTGTATATGTATATGTATATGTATGCATATGTGTATGTGTATAAGTATATGTATGTGTGTATATATGCATATACATTGGTTTTGAACTCCCGGGATTTGGTTTTACGGTTATTTTGACCGTAAAACCAAATCCCTCCACCATGGTGTTTTGAAATCCTATGGAAAAGCAAATCCCACAAAACAATCACATGATTTCAAAACACAAGGGATTTGGAGTTACTTGTAACTCCAAATCCCTTGAAACAAACACACCCTTTATCTTTATGGAAATTATAATTGATTTTATGTCCCCATGAAACTAAAATTTTTCAAATGTACTTCATTTGGGGTGTTTAAGCAAACAGTAGTAGCAGGATTAGTTTTGGTGTTTTTTCTGCATTTTTTATTCCTAAATAGTTATCATTGGTATTGTTTTTAAGGGTGGATGTTTCCAGAAACCAGAAAGAAGAATAATAACATACAAAATCCACTCTCAAAGTCCTTTTATTATAAAAATACTCCATAATAGAACAAATTAAAGTTGATAGTTTTGTCTAGTTAAAATATTAAAAATATATATTTTAAAAAAAGATTAATAGTTAAATGACTGCAGAATGAGTTACTAACTTAGTGTTGCAAGTTCAAGAAAATAATGTGGAATAAATGCTATTAGAATAAAGTTATTTGAGTTTAAAAAGTTCAATTAATATACTGGTGGTGAAACTAGCTAGGTGAGCTCATTTGAAGAATATTTCCCGGAGACTGAAGGAACACTACTTAAGGTGGATGTAGGAAACATAGGTAGTTGGTGTACTTCTAGCATATTCAACTCATTTTAATTTTCTTTTTATTATTTGATATTAAAATAATAATAATCAGAAAAGAAAAGAAAGGAAAAATCCAAGATTTCACTTATTATTTAAATTGAAAATTATATCAGGAGTTTATAGATTCTTAAACTCCTGATCATTGATGCTTTTATAGAGAGAATATCAATGTGAATGCTTTTTGGGGAAGTGGCGGTGTTGATGTCAACCTCAGCATGCTAAGAGGCTGCCATTAAATATGTAGCTAATCAATGTGACTATATATATAGAGCCACATAAGTGATGAAGATTGGTGAAGCTAAAGACACTAGGGTTGTTGTACTTTGTTGGGAAATTGAAAACTTTGTTTTCACCTCATTTTTATAGCATCATAATAATATTAATCATTGGAAGGTTTCTATAGATTTAAAGCTCTTGAAAAATTGTTTTGTTTCTCATGCAAGTATTTTTTTTTCAGCTGTTTATTTATTCAAGGTTTAAATCGAACTGAACAAATTTTAATTTTATTTATTCAAGTATTTTTTTTCATCATCTGAGACACTACAGGCTGAGGTTAGAGATTTGCGTCAAGCTCTTACTCAAGTCCAAGATCATGAGGAAAGGCTTCAACAGACTCTTAGTCAAGTCCAAGATCTTAAGTAGAGGCTTCAACAAAGTTTGCTTGAAATGAAAGAGAAGAAGGACCAATATCGTGAGGAGATGATGTGTCAAATGAAGGACATGATGATGAGTTTTGAGAAGAGGATTCTTCAGCAGTCGCAGTTTACCACACAGAACTCGCAACCATTGACTGATGATCATGATGTTGACTTATAGTTGTATTTGTCGTATACTTATTATTTTGTGTTGAACATATATACTTAAACATTTCTTTTTGTATGAATTGAGGAGTTTATTTTATTTGTTGGTATTTTAGGTTTAAAAAAATTCATGTACCAGGTTTTAAAAAAAATAATGAATATAATTTTAATTTTTTTTTTTAACTTGAATGTTAGAAACGGATTTATTTGTTTCAATATTTTTTTTAATTTAAAAAAATTAGAAAAGGATTAGGAACAAAAAAACTTTTGTTTCTAATGAGAAGTACAAAAATAAAACAAAAAATATTCCGTTTGGAATATGTTTCTAATTTTTGTAACAGAATTACAATGGAATTTAGAAACTGATTAGCAACATACATCATTCCGTTTTAATTTTTCAAACTTTAGAAACATATTGGGTTCCATTTCTAAAGTTAGAAATGAAAAATTTTCCGTTTCTATTTAAATTAGAAACAAGGGGTTTCGAAACAGATAAATTTTGTTTCTAATCCGTTGCTAAACTGAATTAGCAATGGAATAGAAACCGAAAATGCTATTTCTAAACACTAATTTTCTTGTAGTACTGGATCCCTCGCTCTCTCTCCCTTTCTCCGTCTTCTTCTCTTTTCTACTGCTCCGTTGTTACTGTCGTCGTCAAGGACAACGAGGATGAAGCTCACAAACCAATAAAGTCGGAGAGTGAGTGGGTGTACGGGCGCTCGGATTTCTTTTGTCATGAGCAATGTAGGTGACAGAGGTAGAACTGGAGAACAAGGAAGAGGGACTCGATGATGAACCATCCAGCCTTGGAGGCACTCATGAAGACGACAACCAGGAAAATGGCATACGCGATCGCAAGGAGCACAACGACAACAAGGGCAATTATAAACTGGATCGTGGTCAAAATCGGCTGTTGTTACTGCTGCTGCGCTTTGGACAACAACAATGTCTCCTCCTCGGCCGTTCCACTTCAATGCCAGAACCTTATGATGAGCTTTTGGATCGTGTAAACGAAAAGCACGAGGAGGATTAGCAAGTCAACGATGGAGAAGAGCATCTGCTGCGGGCATGGCGATAGGAATACAAAGCGTTGCCCTTGGAGGAAAGTGGAAGGTTGCGCAGACGATAAGCTCATCCTATATGCTCCTGTTTCCTTTTTTTTAATTACTTTTCCTTTTCTCCTACGGCTCTCAAGATGGCTAATTTTTTAAAATATTGTATTTTTTTATTATTTACCAAATTGCGCATTCCGTAATTATTTACGGAAATGCGCATTTTGGTTTTTTTAATATTTTTTTTAAAGTAAATGGTCCCATTGAAAGACTGGTTTATGGATTATAGAAAGGAATCAGAGCTTGGCTTATTAAATTGTAAGGCTAATGATGTGCAAGAATTAAAAAAAAAACTCTTATTTTCAGTAGGAGGCTTAACTCATCAGAGTTGCAATGTAATAGAATGCATATAAAGCCTCTAAAGAAACCTTGGAAAGATAATTCAAGGTTGCAAACTACCAAACTTGTGATTGAAAGACATCAAAGGAAGCTCTTCAACTTCACCTACTTCTTCAACAAAAGCTATAGCCTTGGAGGAATTTCTGATCCTTAATGTTGGTGCTTCATCATTTAAAGAAGCCATGACAATGGGTGTAGAAGTTTATCATTACTTTGAGGCTGTTATTAAGAACATGGAAGTGCAAAATGCATTGAATGTCAATGATGGAGAATTTGCTCCTCATATTCAGGAACACAAAGAAGGATTTGAACTTCTAAAGACAATCATAGCTAAAGTTGATAACATAGATGATGTTGCTAGCTATTTTGAGTACCTTGCAACTCTTATAAAAGCCTTAGATGGAAATCTAAGTGATCCAATCTATCTTCTTATGGAGATATTCCATTCATATGATTTACAAGAGCCATTGGAGTTGTTGGGTTAATTACTCCATGGAATTATCCCTTTCTGATGGTTACATGAAAAGTTGCTCCTTGCCTAACAATTTGGTGTGCACCCACATTAAAGCTTTATGAATTGGATTTAGTGACTTATCTAACACTCGTTGATTTTTTCCATGAAGTGAAGCACCCTCTTGGAGTTCTGCACAGTTGGACAAGGTTTGGTACTGAAGCTGGTGCTTTATTGAGCTTTGGGGAGAATTTACCTACCTTAAACCAAGCATATTTTTCTTCTGACCTTAAGGACAAGGTCAAGTTTGATGGGTGGAGTAATGTTATGACTCATTGGGATTGGTATTCTCCAATGAGAAATGATACCAAGGCAATGAGGCAAGTGACTATAAGAGGAAAAGCTAGGGTTGCGATGGGGGATATCGAAGAAAAAAAAAGAAGGATCTTTGGGCCTAGTTGGTCTCCGGTGATTTTCTCAGGTTCTCCTGCAGGAGGGAAGCAATTCCCATCTATAATACATATTTCAGTTCATATAAGCTCCGTGAGCATAGTTTGTTTGTTTAATGCTATTTGCCTTCAGTTTTGCATTTTATCTGCTGCTATGATGATGGATTGCTTCTTGTTTGGGTGATCTTAGACTATACTCTCAATATATTAGAGCTTAATTGCTTGGAGATTGAGATTTATGCTTGGATTTGCTGATCTATTGATTCAATTAGTTGGAGTTCAGTAAAATTCATAACGTATAGCCAAAGTTGTTTAAGTCTTGTCATGTTATCAAAATCTAAGTTAATTTTAATGTGTATATCTATGTTAACAAGTATATTTTGAAGCAATGAAAAAGGGTCAAATTAAGTGCTATTTGACTATACATAATGACATACCTTGTCAAATTTTCCACTTTGAATGCATGTGATGTGAAAATCCAATAAAATAAATGGCGATGCAATCTCAATTAATCTACATAGTAAAACATAACAAGTGCTATAAGTTCATCTATCCTATGAATATTATAAGCTTGCTTATATATATATATATATATATATATATATATATATATATATATATATATATTGTAATGATATTATAAGCTATCAAATAATAATCTCAATTATAATATTATATAGAGTGTTTCTTTCAAATCATATATATATATATATATATCATAATCATTTATCAACCCATAATCATCCATGTCACCATGTTGTGTGTCCAATTCAACGGCCTCGATGAAGAACGATGAATTCGGGAGCATTCTCGGCGAAGTACTGTAGCAGCTACTGTATCTAATATTGTAGGAAAACACTGTAGCAAGTTACTGTTCACAGTCTGCCGAAAATCAGCAAAACAGAATTTCCACTCGGCCGTGTGGAAATTCTGCAGGCCCGTGTAGAAAATCCACAGGGGCGTGTGGAAATCCGATTTCAGCTTATAAATAGCCCGTTTTCAGATCTATTTGGGGACCCCTCCCCCCCCCCCCCCCCCCCCCCCCCCCCTCCCCTTTCTTTCTCTTGGCTATCTTTTGGGGGACTTTCGGCTAGGGTTTGGAGAGGTTCTTGGAGGTCTTTGGAGGCGATTATACGGCATCGGCATCGACATCCATTGGAAGAAAGCTATTGGGGGAGCTTTCGTCGGCATCGATTCGGCGAGGTGTGCCCTAGGCTTTACAAGGGATTCGTGGAAGAAGACGTACGGCTCCACAAGACCATCGATACGATCTAAAAGGGGGTTTTCTTTATGGTTTTCATGCATATGTTCTTAAACTCTTTATTGATTTTGTATTGCTCCATGGAGAGCTAAACCCTAGTGGGTATTTGGACTTGTAAACCCTAGGATTATTATGTTTCTATGACATTGCTATTATGCTTTTCCATTGTTGATGAATAAATTCGAGTTTCAATTTTAATTATCTCTTGCAATTGTTTTCCCTTAGCCGTGACACTAGGGTTGAGAACAATCTAGGTTATCCTTTGGAGGTGTGACAATTCCTATAGGGTTAGACTACTTAAGATTGAAGAGGGTTGAGAGGGTGAGTCGTGAGGTAGCGAAACGTCCCCTTTCCCCTCCGGTGTGATTTCTCTCTACCTCTGTATTCCATGATTTCTTAGCGGTCGAGATAGAGTGAAGTGCTAGGAGAGGAACTCCCCTGGGGCTTGGTTGCGCGAGCAACAGAGTGAAGGGTTGACGTGAATCCTAAGCACTGGGGCTTAATTTAGACTAAGGTTCTTCCACCTGGACCAAAGGGTTAGAACTACCCATAGGAACAGGTTTTATCACTAGGAATCCCTAGAGCTTAAAGCAATCCCACGTAGTGTGAGGCTTAGGAAGATAGACTCCCCTGGGGCTTAGTTGACATGTCAACAAGAGTCAAGAGTCGTAGTGAATCCTAATGCAGGGGCATAGTATTCGGGTTAGTCACGGTTGACCTTAGGTTTGGGACCGTGTGTTTAAGGATGTCCTCGACTCAATTAACATCAATAGGAAAGTATAATAGTATAGTCTCGCACTAGAAGCATTAGTCCTAGGGGTAGCTTGTTCGGGTACCCCATCTTTATATCGATTACCTCTCCTACCTTTATTGCCCTTTTTGCACTCTTTTACTTTCTTTTACATATATATATATATATATATATATATATATATATATATATATATAAACTTCTCTCATCATCGACTTCTTTCATAGCTAAATAGCGATAACACTTGTTTCTGAACACTATTCCCTGTGGATACGACTACCCACTCACCAGGGTATTTTATTACTTCGACAAACCGTGCACTTTGCGGGATACACGCAAGCGGTCGTGTCATATAACAACCTTACTACACAAGAACATCAATTTAACACGAGGTAAGTACATAGATAATCACAACATAGAGGTCATAAGGACAATGATAATAATAACCCCAACACTGGGTAATTCTTCATACAACACAAGGTCCTGACTGAGATAAATATGAACATCCAAGGAAAATAATACACCACATGAAAGTATAGCACCCTAGTGGATCCATCTAATACATGCCACAATGTTTAAGTATCATACACAACTCAAGAAAACACCAATATAAACTCTGCTAAGCACTTCACGCTTTCACCCCAATGTTGTGCTATCACCTGGGAGGAAAAAGAAGGGGTGAGTAACTAAGTTACTCAGTGAGGGGGTAAACATGGAACTATATCTCATACATGATTAAATAAAATAAAACACTAAAAATAGGTTTCAATTCTCAACAATAATAAAGATACTTTAAATAACAAGTATAACATAAGCAAATTTTAACTTCCTCGATGGAATATAAAAATGAAAAAAACTTTTTGAAATCATCCATGAAGTCATATAGGTCTGAAATCCAAGTTTAATAATCATTTTCAATAGCTCAACAATTCAAATGTTCATAATATGAATAAATAAATAAATAAAAATAATTGATAGTATCCCAAATAGCCTCGAAAATCCTCCATCGCTAACTTTGGCCTCGGTTAGGTCTGGAGCCGCCAAGATGAGCGTATCTTGGAGTTGGTCATTGGGAAGCCCGTGTGGTGACTCCGAACAACCCAACAATATCCAAGTCAGGATTCTACGCTCCCACCTAAAATGGCATAAATAGTTTGACAGTTTTTCCACGCCACCTCAACTAGGTTGCCCCTTGGAAACCGTCCACTTCTTACTACAGTAAGTACTGGAGCTCGGCTCCCATATCACTATCAAAACATTTAAAGAACAATCCAGCCCGTAGGCTCAGTATATACATCAATATGATAGCATTAATCTCATCGAGAGATCACATGTGTTCATATACAAAATTTTCACTCCAAGAGTGAATAAATTGATTATCACATTTTCAGTGAAACCATTTTCATCAAGAAAACATCATAGGAGAGTATCCTTTTGAAAGTGTGCTTCAAATATAGCATCATCATAATGAAATTTAACTTGGTTTACACATGCCCATGTTGGTCATTATAACAAGAATAATCAAGTCCTTTTGAAAATACACAATTTGAAAACATATATTTCAAAACATAGGGTTTCCAAAACCACAAGTAATCTATATACTTTACCAATATTCATGAAATAAGCCAAGTCATAAATCATCATGATTTCTAAATCCCATGGAAAACATTTCAAGAGTTTTAGCAACAAGATGTTTATCATTCAAAGGCAAGCAATTTAAGTATTAGAAAACATACATGATTTATAGCCCATAATTTAGTAAATCCCACTCACAAACTTGGTGAGCTATAAACTCTAGTGCAACTACTCCACTGGTTCTTTTCCCTTGCTTGAAGTTTCACCTCCAAGAAGCATGATAAGTGCTTGTGTTGTAGTAACGCGAAGCGTTATTATCTTACAATGAACGTACTTTTTATCAGATTTTATCATTAAATAGTGTGCATTTGTGCATTCTTGTGCATTGTAGGTTCATGGAGCTAAGTTGGAAAAGAAGAACGAAGTTAGGTCGTGTTCGCCGTTGTTGGGAGGTTTTCGGACCAAGCAAGGAACAAGGCACGAGGTTAGACTTGTGAGTGTGTGCCAACCTCCTTTGGAGGGGCACAAAGGCAGTCACATTCACAACAAGTCCAACTCGTGTAGCTTAGGAAAACTTCACCAAGAAGGGGACTTGAAGCAATAAGCACGATCTACCATTGATTGTGTGCCCAATTCAATGGCCTCGATGAAGAAACAACGTATTCGGGAGTAGTTCGGGAGAGGTACTGTAGCAGCACTATAGCTTGTACTGTAGCAAATCACTGTAGCAAGTTACTGTGCACTTCTGCCGGAAAATCAAGATTCCAGAGAATTCACACGGGCGTGTGGAATTAACACACGGCCGTGTGAAATAATTTTCTAGCAAGCCAGAGACTTCACACGGGCGTGTGGAATTAACACACGGCCGTGTGAATTGATTTCCCAGCAAGCCAGAGACTTCACACGGGCGTGTGGAATTAACACACGGCCGTGTGAAGTAATTTTTCAGGAAAGACAGAAACTTCACACGAGCGTGTCGAAATTCCACACGGCCGTGTGAAGTCCCGATAACTTCAAATTTAAAGCCGCACTCAACTTATTTAAAGCCCGATTTGGAGACTTTTTGAGCATCTTTCAACCTATCTTTCTCCCCAACTTCTGGAGAGTGCGGCGAGGGTTTCAGAGAGGACTTTGTGGAGGATTGGAGCGCGCCATCGGCATCGTCACCGACGTTCGACGGCCGCACAAGACCACGGCCACACCATACGCGAGGGGGTTTTCATTGATGTCTTTAGTTTGTGTTTTATTTCATACATTGATGAACATGTATAGCTCCATGAGGAGCTAAACCCCTCGTGGGTATTCGGACTTGTAAAACTCTAGGATAATTATGTTTCTTTGACATTGTTATTATGCTTTCCATTAATTGATGAATAAATTCGAATTTCAATTTTAGATTTCTTGTGTTATTGTTTTCTCTTAGCCGTGACACTAAAGATTGAGAACAATCTAGGTTATCCTTTGGAGGTGTGACAACTCCTGTAGGATTAGACTACTTAAAATTGAAGAGGGTTGAGAGGGAGAGTTGTGAGGTAGCACCGTACCCCTTTCCCTTCCGATGTGATTTCTCCCTACCTCCGATTCCTTGATTTATTAGAGGTCAAAATAGAGTGAAGTGCTAGGTAGACAAACTCCCCCAAGGTTTTGGGGTGACGTGAATCCTACGCACTGGGGCTTAATTTAGACTATGGTTCTTCCTCCTGGACCAAAGGGGTAGGACTACTACACATAGGAACAGGTTTTATCACTAGGAGTACCTAGAGCTTAAAGCAATCCCACGTAGTGTTAGGCTTAGGTAGAAATACTCCCCTGGGGCTTAGTTGAGCAATCAACAAAGTGAAGGGTTGACGTGAATCCTATTGCCGGGACATAGTGTTGGGGTTAGTCACGGTTGACCTTAGATTTGGGACCGTGTGTCTAAGGATTTTCCTCGACTCAATTGACATCAATAGGAAAGTATAATAGCATAGTCTTGCACTAGAAGCATAAGTCCTAGAGGTAACTTGTCCGGATACCCTATTCTCACTTGTTGCTAGTCTCTCTCTTTTTACTCATTGCTTGCACTTTTCTCTCTTTCATCTTTTTATTTACTTGCCTTGCTTCTACTCTAATTCCATAAATTCACTCATCACTCCGATTATTGTTTCTTTTCGTATATCGCACGACTCAATAGCAATTTCTCGTATTTTAAACCCCTATTCCCTGTGGATTCGACTACCCACTCACCGGGGTAACTTTATTACTTCGACAAGACCGTGCACTTGCGGTACACACGCAAAAGGTCGTGTCAAAGCAATTAAACAACCAACATAAGCAACAACCATTAACAATAACACAACCAAGTAGAATGAAGGAAAATTCCTCAAAATGGGAAAAGATTGCTTCTAGGGTTTGCTACACAACTCATCTAGAAGATCCTACAAGAATGAATCTCTCACAATCTTCAAAACTAACAAGAAAAGAAAAAGGAACCCAACTTGGTTGGGTGCTACTCTAACCCTAACCTAGAAGATGAAATATCTCTCTCAATCCTTCACCAAATCAAGGTATTACAACTTTAAACTTATTCTAAACTTTAAATCCAAACAAAACCCAAGATTGTCCATCATAAACCCGAAGGAATTGGTAAAAAGAGCAAGGAGAAGAAGAAGAAGAAGAAGAAGGAACTCACCTCCAAGCTTCACCAAACCCTAAGGAAGCTCTTCATCAAGAGAGGAGGAGAAAGATCTCCACTTTTTTCTTTTCTTGGAGGCCAAAGATGATGAGTTTAGAGAGGAGAAATGAAGGATCAAGAGGAGGAGGAAGAAGGAGAGGAAAAAGGGACTCAAAAAGACCCTAGAAGATCCAAGAAGGGCGTTAAATAGGCCCCAACCCAAGAGCTATTCACGGGTTGCCTTACAGCCACAAAGGACACCGTGAGGCCTCTCTAGAAGGCTGCACGGGCTCCCTTTCCAGCAAGGAAAGCTGTCAAGCCTCTCTGGATGGCTTCACAAGCTCCCTTGCCCGCAAGGGAAGCCGTGAAGCCCCTAAATCAGCCCCTTGCAAGCACCCAAGTGCCCACAAGGCTTGGACCTTGCTTTTACCCCTTTTTATCCTTCTTAAAGACCTCAACTAAGATCCTAACACAAGAGGACACTCAAAGAAATTTAAACACACAAGTTACACTCAAGAAATAAAACACAAGAGAAGTAGGAAAAAGCCGAACTTCCACATAAAATATCTTTTGCAAAGTAGTTAAACAAAATTTTATAAGTATGCATGCAAACTTACAATTTTGTATTGTTATATATGTAATTTTTTCCAAAAATAAAAAATAAAAGGAATAGACATATACCCACTCTTATGGAGTTTAAGGGAAAAAAGAGGATTCTTGAATTGACACTCATCCTTATCTTCAACAAGAAATAACAAAAACAAATCAAGTAAAGGGATTGACCTTGGATCGCAGAGGAATTTGAGATCTTTCGATTCACGCGAGCTTAGAATCGTCTTCGTGGAAGGGCGAGTCTTCATGAGAAACGGAGCTAAAGAACCAGAACCGAGATCTAGAAACCCTCGTTCAGAGCAATGCATAGCAAGATAAGGAAAGCCCAATTGTAAAGCATTTTATACTTAAGGGCATAATTATCATTTTCACATCCAGGATTGAGTAATCCGCCTAAATATGTGGTGATTGTGACTGCTTCTCATACATGTGTCTTACGCCATCTTCATTACTCACTCGCTCCTATTGAGGCATACCCAAACAAGGGTTTACACCCAATCACCCCTCATTCCTACTCAACTCTTGACAGCCAAATACCATTATAGCCCTTATAAATCTATCAAGTTCATTTTGAAGTGTATCACTAAAATGGCACTCACGTGGCAATACGCTTATGTATTTTCTTTATTAAAAAATCCTTAATATCTACTAGTAATGAACAAATAGTCCTCTAAAGTTAAGATATTCACAACAAAACCCATGACTTTGAGTATTCACAGAGGGTCCTTCCTTTTTCTAACATGTTATTTTCAAACCTTCTGACATAAAGATGGTTGATGTTGACATAAAAGTAGCTGATGTTAACAAGATTGGCTCTCAATTTTTTAAGCAAAAACACATAATTTTAAACGGGAACGTCAAATTTTAAGTGGAAATCCATAATATTAAACCGGAAAAGGTAACATATTAAGTGAAAACTTATGTGATTACACGTAAACATGTAATGTTAAATAAAAACTATAAATACTAAGTGGGGAATACATGTTGTAAGATAAAATAAACTAACGGAGTAAGCTGCAGTGACGAAAAAGAAAGTGTACTGAAAAAGGAGGATCTGTCTGGGAAATTAAAATGTCAGATGGTCTTAGGGGCTCAGGGCATAAAGAAGGAGAACAAAAGAGAGAGATATGTCTTTTGACACTAGGAAGGTTTTCTAATATTGAACAAGGGATGTTTTAAAGCTATCAGGGATTTATAATTCATTTCCCCTAATATCTAAATAGATATATTTGAATGGCGTGATAAATTTCAAAAACAACTATATTTATTTTCAAAATTTTCCAAACTCAGATGTCACATACAAGTTTGTGTCCATATTAAAAGATTTGTAATAATTAAAATACATGTAACTAATCAAAATCAACTTGCTAGATACAGATCACCTTTACATGGAAAAGATAGATATTGTTTTTTTTACCAAGTAAAAAGTTGGAGGTATAAATTCTTTCATAACATTGATTAAAGTGAGTGACTTAATCATCCTAATAAAATTTAAAAACTTAATGACCATAAATTTAAAAAGAGAAGAAGAAGAAGACGAGGAAAAAGAGAAAGAGGGGATTGAGAGAATGAAGAAGACTAATCTACTTGATAGGCGACGAGGAAAAGCTCTTAAAGGGTGATTGGATTTAGATCGCAAAAGCAAGGTAACAGATTTTTCTTAAATATATATATATATATATATATATATATATATATATATATATATATAATAACAATCCTTATGCCATGATCTTCCTGATTCGTCCATACACTTGCTTGGCCTGGGTCCCACTTCTTCGTGGCTTTCTTTCGTGCATTAATATAAAAAAGCCATGAATCCTCATGCCATTATCATACTGATCCATCCATATGCCATAATCATCCTGATTCATCCATGCATTATATCTGGCGGGTCCCACATCACCCTTTATTATGCATTCTTTTTCAAACTTCATGCACGTGATGGACTCCATGATTCATGAATAGTATGCATGCCCATGATGCTTCTCATGACATGATTCATACGGGCCCCACTTCTTAACAATGTTTTTTTTTTTTTTAAGTTAAATGCATGTCATGCATGTATACCGCCCATGATCCTTTTCTCATGCCCTCATGGTGTTTCTTTTAAATTATTTATCATGCACGTTGCAAAGTACCATGCATGTATGCAAGCTTTGTTTCTTCTTCAATTGCATACGTCAATGCCATGTTGGGCAATCCAAGGCCAAAGTTGCTTGAAATGCTGTCTTAAGATTCAGACTTCTGGCTCAAATTAATATACCTGTTGCTAGAGTGTTTTACATGTAATGGCACGGTTAAATCCATCTTCGTTTGTTTTAGAACCCGTATGCATACCAAGGGATGCCAAAGTAAACCTCAAAATATTTTCATTATGGAGAAGAAATCTTAGCATGCTACCAATGGTTTGGCTGTTCCATAGATAAGTGAGAATTTGATTTGTTAAGTATAACATAATCTTCTCTAAAACTCTAGAGTTCCTTAGTTTGTTAAGTATAACATAATCATAATCTCCCGCTTCAAAGATGTTATGATTCGTCTGCATTGAATATTTTGTCATATATGTGCTGGTAAAATAAATAAAGAAATAAAGACCTTGTTGTGTTGGTTAAAATAAAAAAAAAAAAAAGAAAGAGGAAAAAAATATGAAGAATAAGAAAAGAGGGGGAAAAAATGAAGTGTGAGGGTATTTCTGGTTAAAAAAAAAAAAAGAGAGTAAAAAAAATGAAAATGAGGAAAAAATAAAAAAAAATGAGTGAAAAAAAATGAAGAGGGAAAAAATGTAAAAAATGAGATGAGAAAAAAAGGGAGGAGAGGAAAAAAAGAGAAAAAATAATGAAGGGTGAGTGAAAGAAAATGAAGAGAAAAAAAATGAAATAAATGAAGGGGAAAAAAATGAGAAAAAAGAATGAAGGATGAGTAAAATAAAAAATGATGATGGATGAATTGGAGTGAGGGTATCTTCGTAATTTTCTTTCGCAGGACCTCCTCTTGAAAATTTTTTATGAAATTCCTCTGACTCCACCTTGAGACTGATGCTCTTGGGGTAAGGAGAAATTCTTATGAATTTTCTCTAACTCCACCTTGAGGTCTTGATACTCTTGGGGTAAGGAGAAATTCTCATGAAATCTCTCTAACTCCACCTTGAGACTTGATGCTCTTGGGGTAAGGAGAAATTCTTATGAATTTTCTCTAACTCCACCTTGAGGTATTGATACTCTTGGGGTAAGGATAAATTCTCATGAAATCTCTCTAACTCCACCTTGAGGACTTGACGCTCTTGGGGTAAGGAGAAATTCTTATAAATTTTCTCTAAGTCCACCTTGAGGTCTTGATACTCTTGAGGTAAGGAGAAATTCTCGTGAAAATCTCTCTAATTCCACCTTGAGATCTTGACACTCTTGGGGTAAGGAGAAAATTTCTATGAAATTTCTCTGACTCCACCTTGAGGTCTTGACACTCTTAGGGTAAGGAGAAAATCTCTCTTCTTGAAGTAAAAAAAATCTATTCTTGAAGTGAAAAAAAAAGTTCAAAAAAAAAAAAAATCTCTTCTTCAAGTGAAAGGAAAAAAAATGAAAAAAAAAATCCACAAACAAAAAAAATCTCTTCGTGAAGTGAAAGGAAAAGAAAAAAATTCACAAAAAAAAAAAAAAAAAAAAAAAAATCTCTCTTCTTGAAGTAAAAAAAATTCTCTTCTTTAAGTGAAAGGAAGAGTAAAATATGAAAACTCCACAAACAAAAAAAAGTCTTTTCTTGAAGTGAAAGGTAGAGTAAAAAAGTTTAAAGTAAAAAAAAATTCTCTTCTTCAAGTGAAAGGAAGAGTAAAAAAATGAAAAATTCCACAAAAAAAAAAAAAAAAAACTTTTCTTGAAGTGCAAGGAAGAATCAAAAAATGAAATTTTCATAAAATAAAAATATCTCTTGTTCTCTTGTCAATACTCATAAAAAAATATTGAGAGAGATCTTTTCCTGAAGTTCATTGTGAGGTCTCCTTCGTCAAAAATGAAATGAAGAACTCAATTGATATCCCAGCTAATGGAAATCAAGCTCATGATTATAGCTTGAGATCCATTTAAAAAAAAAAATCAAAATTGTCAAGTTAATGACTTAATTATGTTAAAGTCCATGGCTTGAAGATTTAAAGGTCAAGACTTGAAAGTATTGAAGAGTCAAGACCTGAATGACAAATGCAACTCTGGAGTTTAAGACACAAAGAAGTCAAAGACTGGAGGAGTTTCACAAGTCAGAAAGTTGAAGATTTTACAAGCACAAAGGGCCAAATTCTTCAGCGAAAAAAAGAAATGAAGACGACCAAGTAGGCAACTCATCAATATAGAGTGGCTGCAGCTTAAAGTTATGCAATGTGTCAAGATGCAAGCACAGCTAAAAAAAAATTGAAGAAGGCCACAGTCACCGATGCTAAAGGGTCTTCCAATATGCTTTAGCAAAGAAGTCAAGAGCATCATCCAAGTCAAAAAAAAAAAAAAAAAAAAAAAAGAAATTTGTAGAACATGACAAAAAAAAAATAGCTCTCCTAATATGTTTGCATTTTCACTCATGATTATGTACTCATATGTTCTTTGAAATCAATAAAAAAATTAATTTTGTGTTTCTTCATTTGTTTCTCATTCACACTTGTTTCTTAATCGGAGGTTCCCATGACATTGTCTTGGGTAATTAATATTAGGGGTTTGCCCCTAATAGAAGTTATGAACCTGTAATCATCTGAAATATAAAAATAATTAAAATTTGATTTGTGATCCATGCTTTTCACCTGATCAATACCAATTAAAGGCCGGGTGGAAAGAAAGGAGCCCACAGAGTGCTAAGCCAAAAACATCCCTACTATGAGTGCTCAGTGGACATTGAGTATTCAATGGCCACTAAGCGCTAAGTCAATGGGCCCAGTGTTTTTTTTATTATTTTTTTAATTCAAATAAACATGGGACCCATGATTAATTTTTATAATTTTTAAAATCTAAACATTGCATCAAACTTCTAATTTCTTTTAAATTTCTTATAATTTTTAAAATTTTAAATTAAAAATTTTATCTTTATAAATACACCTACATTCTCAAATAAAACTTCCACTCTTTATCTTTGATTTTTCAACTATATTATCGAAAAAAAAATACTCCTCCATCTTCCTAAGCTCCAAATTTTTCAAATAATTTTCAAAATTTTTCATATTCTTTCTTCCATCAAATATGCAAAATTTTAAAAGTGTCCTCAAATTTTAGAAAAACTATTCCACATCACAAAATTTTTCTCAAAAAATATATATATATATATATATATATATACAGGGGCGGAGGGACAGGGGGGGCGGTCGCCCCCCCTGTCGCCAACGAGGTCTATGGACCTCCCCCGCTCAATCCTTTCACCCTCCCTCCTTCGCCCCCCTTCATCCGCCTGAACCACCTCCGCCCCCCCCCCCCCCCCCCCCCCCCCCCCCCCCCCCGGCCGAAGCCCATGATGGTGAGTCCGTCCTTCCTAATTGCCTGCGTTGACGGGCTTTGGTGAATCATGACCCATCCCACCACGGCACCACCCCAGATATGGCTGTTGAAAGCTTTGAGCAAAGAATAGCAAGGGTTAGAAGCAAAGGAATAACAAAAATTATTAAAACATCTCATCATCTGAATTAAAAAGAAAAAAAAAACAGGTTCCAAAGCCCTCCGATTTCCAAGAAATATCTTTTCAACATATTTAAATATATAAATATAATATATATGTATTATTTCTTATTGGCAAAAAAAACAGGTTCCAAAGCCCTCCGATTTCCAAGAAATATCTTTCAACATATTTAAATATATAAATATAATATATATGTATTATTTCTTATTGTAAAAGAGAGTTTTTCAATCTCCCTTGATATATATATATATATATATATAATGTGTTTTATTGTATAGGGGCAGCTTCTCTTCTCATTTTTTTTAATTTTTTTTTTGCATAAATTCTCTTCTCATCCTCTCTTGTGTAGTTGTTTTTATAATTTCTCGTAATATTTCAAATTTCTCCTGCAATTCAACGAAATTCCATTCTTCGGAAAGACTCTAGTCTGTCCGATGAGTCCTCCAAACTTTTGAAAGAGCCGAAGAGGGATCCATTTGTTTGTTTTTTTTTTTTTATTATTTAGATTGATCTTGATTTTTATTTGTTTGTTTTTGCTATTCATGAGATGTTATTTTGGGATGTTGTCATTTGAATAATTTGAGAAATTTTGTTGAATTTTTTATGAAATTGTGATTAATTAATATGGTATGTGGATTGATATTATTGAACTTGAAATGTTTGGTAAAATTGATGAAAAAATAATATTATAATATTTTTAAAACATGCAAAATTGGAGGATGCAACTCCCCTTCTCAAGTTTTTTTTTTTTTTTTTTTTTTTTTTTTTTTTTTATGAAATCCCCTTCTCAAGTTAGCCGTATTTTTATTTTACATTTGAAAACATTGTTGTTAGTGTATTATTTTAAATTTTAATTTATACAATTTTTGGTAATTTATGAAATTTTGTTTGTGTACAGTAGCTCGCCCCCCTTTTGTGCAATTCCTGGCTCCGCCCCTATATATATATATATATATATATATATATATATATATATATATATAGTAGTAGTAGTAGTAATCCCGGCATCAGAGTTATCAACCCTGATGCTAGGGTTACTACTACATAAAAAAATTTAAATATTGGGTTACACCCTTGTAACATAATTAATTTTATTTAAATATTTATCTAGTGAGAAAGGTTTAGATGATATTTGTCATGCACTACATATTTTATCTTTAATTTTTAAATATGTTTTTAATTTTTTAAAATAATTTTAGTTATTTTAAGAGAATTATAATCACTTATATGTTATATTATTTTATTATTTTATTTATTATTATTTAATATTTTATTAAATAAATATATTTTAATAAATTATATAATGTAAATAGTTAAAAAAAAAAGAATGAAATGATTGTAAGTCCATTTTATAGTATAACTATTATAAGAGATAGTTTAAACATCAAATTCTAAGATAGTATACCAATTAAAGTCGACATAATAATGTATCATAATAATGGCCTTAAGTCTAGCTAACACAAGGAAAAACATGTTAACATAGTTAGCAACTGAACCAATAAATTTTTTAACATATGAATAAGTATATGCAGAAATGTAAAATTAATTTCTTAATACATTTATATTCTCAAAGATTGTCGAGGAGTCAACAAACTTTATAAAAAAAAAAATTATCAACTCGTAACTCTCTTCCCTCATTTTAAGAAAAATCAAGCATATGCATAGGTATGAAACTTAACCGCAAGCTGTAAAGACATGTGATTTCATTTTATGTGAATTTTATCATTCATATTGGATATTTTCTTAAATAAGCATCCTTCACCCAAGAAAACAAAGCCAGTGTCAATACTCAATAGTCGTTTGAACACAGGCCAAACAGAGACAAACCATGGGAAGTCACAGAGATGGAAACCCAAGCGGAGACGAAAGAGAGGGTTGCAACTGCACTCTGGAGCTTCCCGTCACCGATCCCACGTTCAACCTTGAGAGCACGGTCTGCAGCCATGGCCTCTTCATGATGTCCCCAAACCATTGGAACCCTTCTACCAAATCCCTCCACCGCCCTCTCCGCCTCTCCTCCTCCCCTTCCCTCACCCTCTCCGTCATCATCTCCCATCCTTCCCCTCCGAACCCCCTCCTCATCTCTGTCTCCGGCGTTGCCTCTCTTTCCTCTCAAGATCAGCTATGCTTTCTTGTACTAATCGCTTCTTTTGTTTCTGTTTGTTTGTTTGGAATTGGGTGTGTGATGTGATGGTGGTTGTTTGAATTGTAGGCACAGGTGCGCCGGATGCTGAGGATTTCGCAGGAGAATGATAGGGTTGTGAGGGAGTTTCAGGAGATGCATGGCCCTTCCAAAGAGAGGGGTTTTGGGCGTGTGTTTAGGTCGCCTACCTTGTTTGAGGACATGGTTAAGTGCATTCTCTTGTGCAATTGTCAGTGAGTGCCGTTCAATTTATCCTTCTTCTTCTTCATCTTCTCCTTCAAAATGTGCATTTCTTTTTCTTTGTGCGCGTGTGTGTGTATGTGTATGTGTTTGCGTGTGTTCTGGTCAACTAATTACTCCATCATCTTCTTCTCCTTCAAAATGTGATTTTTTTTTTTTTTTTGGTCTATTAAAGTATCTTATATTTAGCATTTTACTACTCTCAATATCTCCGGTGTCTTTTTTTTTTTTTTTGTCTGCTGAAATGTTGTATACTGAGTGTACTGTTTGATGAATTTCTGGTTTTCAATATGAGAAGTTCTTTGTTAGAGGATGAAGATAAAAAAACCATGCATTTTCTTGTGCAAGTCTAAATCCTTCATCTTCTCAAAATGTGATCTTTTTTGTGTATTGAAGTGTTTTATATTAAGTCTGGTGTTTGCTGAACTAGTGATTTTCATTATGAGATGTTCTTCATTAAAGGATGAAGATAAGAAAAAATTAGACTAGAGGGCATAATTAAATGTGTTTTATTGTGCAAGTTTGAAAGTGCATCATTTAACATCTGAAATTCTTCATCTTCTCAAAATGTGATCACATTCTTGTTGAAGTTTTCTGTACTAAGTTTAATGTTTGATCAACTGCTGCATTTCACTGCAGAATGTTGTTTATCAAATGCTGAAGAAGAAAAAAAAATTAAAAATTGAAGGCTTGGATAAGTGCATACTTCTGTCAAACTGTCAGTGTCATTCTGCATTTCTCCATTTTCCTAAAAATGTGATATTTTCACTTGTATCTAATGAAAGATTTATAATGAGTTTTGTAACGAGTTTAGTGTTTGTAAGGAGTTTAGACTCTCGTCCAGCTGCCAGTAAGTGATTTTACTTCCTAATCTCTCCATCTTTACAAAATGTGATCCTTCTTTTTTTTTTTAGCCTGATTAATTGTTTTAAACTGAGTTCAATGTTCGATGATTTGCTGCTTTTCACTACACATGTTCTTTGTCAAAGGATGAAATAATAAAGTTAGCTTGTAGTTGATTATCTAATTGTACTTTACTTGATTCAGTTTTGTTTTCTATGGATTGAAGACACTTAGAGGCTAGCAATTGGGGTTTGTTAGACATGTTTGATTATTATCTTATATACTTATGTGCTTGTGTAGAGTTAGCAAAAATTTCTTGATTGTAACCAATTCAGTGTAGATGACCAAATTATACATGAGCTGAAATAAAAAGTAGAATTTGAGAATTGTTAGATGATCAACTAAAGTGATTGCTTATGTAAGCAATAATGTTAGTACAAGTCTATTTGAGTTGAATTATATGGTTCCAAAATTGTAAATCATCTAATGGATCGGATCGCAGAGTTTTCTAGCTCCTATTAGAGAGCATTTGAAGGTCAAGTTTATCATAGATATTGTCCGGAAAGTATGTGTACATCAGTAAAAATATGGTTGTGGGACATGTTGGCATTGTGAATTGTTGAATGTTTTCATAAAGACATGTTTTCCAAAGAAAAAATGGTCTTGATCTTGATAAATAAAATTTGCCATAATTGATAACTTTCATTTTGTAGATGGTCAAGGACACTATCAATGGCAAGAGCATTATGCGAACTTCAGCGAGAACTGATGGGATGTTTAGTCGCTGAAACATTCCAGCCAAAGACACCCCAAGTGGTAGAACGAAAAAGAAAGCGTGGTAAGGGAAAGAAAGTTGCCATAAAATTAGAAACCAAGTTTGTGAAGAATTATACTGAGTGTGCAGAAAATGAAAAATCCTCGGTCAATCAAGATACCCGACCACAATCTGTGCAACAATGTCAGTTTTCAAATACTGACTCATGTTCGGAAGAGTTGCAGAATTGCTCCACCTTGGCTGTGAAAGATGAGCCCCTTCAAATAGGGAACTTTCCTAGTCCTGAGGAACTAGCAACTCTCGATGAAAATTTTCTGGCGCAGCGATGTAAGCTTGGATATCGGGCACAGCGAATCTTATCACTTGCTAAGGATATCGTGGCCGGAAAGATAAATATCAAAAAGCTTGAAGAAAACTGTAATGGTCACTTGTCAGGTGACTACAATGAACTGGACATGCAATTATCGGGTATACGTGGATTTGGTCCATTTACCCGCACAAATGTGCTAATGTGCATGGGATTCTACCATAAGATTCCAACAGATACCGAGACAATCAGGCATTTGAAACAGGTTCATTTTCTTTCACCATTTTATTGTCAAGAAATTTGGTTCGTTTTCTTTATTTTTCATTGAAGCTGCTGAGACTGTTCTACAGTTCCATGGGCGAAGCAATTGCACCATTCGGTCTGTCCAGGATGATGTTGAAAAAATTTACAGTGCATATGCACCGTACCAATTCTTGGCATATTGGTCAGCACATCACATAATTGTTTAATTAATTTTAGTCATATTCAAATTTGTCACCCTTTTGCTAATTGTTAACTCAATTGTTATACAGGTCTGAGTTGTGGGATGACTATGAGAAAAGGTTTGGGAAGCTAAGTGAAATGCCACATTCTGATTATCAAGTTATTACTGCAAACAATATGAAGTTCGGCAATGGTTGTAGGAAAGTGTAGGTGGCTATTTTTTAAAGGGCAGCTGTTTTGCACAAGCTCATTTGGAAGGCGCTCGTTGGATTGAAAAGTGTGAAATAGTTTATACTCCCCATTTTTTTCACTTGCTAATTTTACTTGTCAATTTTGCTTAATTAACATGGTTTATTTAAGAAAATTTAATTAAAATTAATTGGTAATATAAAATTTTAAAAAATTATATTAATTTTTAATATTATTTTTATTTCAAATATGTTTTTAAAAATATATAGTTAAATATAATTTATTGAAAATTGTAAAAATATATTAAATTTAAAAATTAAATTTTAAAAAAATAATATTTAATGTTGTACAAAATTTTTAAATGAACTAGTAAAAAAAATAAAAAAATAAAAAAAAAAAACAGGGAGTGATTTATAGCCAAGTATATAACCTTAATTGCAGATTGGATGAATCTACAATGGATTCTAGCGGGACATAAAAGTCATGCCAAAATCTTCCCCTTATATATATATATATATTTCAATATTTCAATGTGTATCTAAACAAATAAATCAACTAATAAGCCAAAACTAACCTGTGCAACATTCAGGATGGCTATCATAATTAATTGATGATATATGTGTTTGTGTATTTTCTAATGGAGATTAATTTTGGGGACACATCACAATGATCACCTACGAATTTATGGAACGCTGAATTAATTTTGCTTGAATTGCTATTCAAGATCATGAATGTTGTACCAATTTTTTTTTTCAGTTTTCAAATTACCCATGGGAGAAAAAGGACATAAAATGGCAATCTTGGATTATCAAAATGTTAATGTGAATGAATTACCAACGCTGGCATACCATAGCCTCACTTCAATCAATTCATTTGTTTGCCTCAATGAATTCTCTGTATTCCTTCTTCATTTTTACACCAGATACATTCCTGCATCATCAATGAATTGAAACAGCATCATGTATTAATCCATAGAGAGAAAATTATGTAACATAAATTAAAAAGCAAACAAGAAAATAAAATTGTTGTAAGGTGAAAAAAATTATGTGATCAAGATATGGCAATATGAACTAAATTATTCGTTGATGTAAATTTGATGCACGAGTTGAGACAACTTGAAAATAAACTTCATAAATACAAGAAAAGATGGTAGATAAAACAAACTAACTTCCCTCTTATCTTCCTATCAAACATTGTAGGCAGTAAATATTTCCTAAACAAATTATATTACACTGGCATAAAAGTAATGCAGAATATCCCTCTCAATATTTGACAGTAACATGAGACACAAGGGTCCGATGAGCCTGAAATAAAAGAAACTACATTATTTGCAATGCAGAGCCATTACAACGAAAGATGTTACACAGCTGCAATTTGTGAAGTTAGCATCAAAGGTTGCTTGCTTATTTGGAGATCAATAGAAGGATCCCCACCAAAATGGAGTATTCAGCCAGGAGTCCATGTTAAATACAAACCGAAAGCAAAGTTTATATTCATATCCATATCTACTAAATTAACCTTAGTGGGACTATTAGTTAGTCTGATATTACTAATTAAACTTAAGCCTATTCAGAGCCATACCCTAGTGTCCAGAGCTATGTTCATGATTAGACTTACGCCACACAAGATTTGGCACAAAATTTGCCTAGAACATATATGGGCTACAGTTGAGTTTGTACATGGAAGTCAGCAAGAAGAAAAGGCTATAATGATGTTAGAATTGAATGATTATTTATAACCTTCACCATTTCAAATGAACAATTTTAAATCCCATAAACATAGAACAGTCAGACAATTGATGATTAATCTCATATATAATTAACTTTATGGTTCACTCAGAAATCAGAGAATAGAAACATTATTGAAAATACAGCATGCACCTATGAGTTATATGTACTAAATGGTTTTGAAAATATGCAACTAACAGGATTCTAACCTGATCATTTCTTTATTTTTGAAAAATTGCACGCATGGTGTTCCCATAACTCCTGCTGCTTCCGCAATTTCCGGGTCTTCTTCAATGTCAATTTCCACAAAATGTACATTCTGATCAAACTCATCAATGACCTGATGCAGAGACAAGTTTCTTGCATAAATGATGTTCATACCTTTCAAAACACCCATTTCATATATTTGGTGACAAATAAATTTATTCCATGTTTCACTAAAAACTAAAATGTCTACGAGATTAAACGTCACTCATCAACTGACTGTGCCACTCCTCTTTTGGGACTTAGAAGAGGAAATACTATTTATTTTACTTTAACCATAATGAGCAAAATATAGATAGTTTTGTTCGTTCTACTCTAAAACATGTGATGCAATCCCCAGAAATGTATGTTGTACCTTGATGGAACCTTTGGGACTGGATTATTTGATGATATTCAAGATAGAAAAGTTTCCCTTCAAAAAGTTAGATGCCGTTCATTTGTTCATGAGCTTGAATGTACAAAGTAAGGTGAAAATATGTCCTGATCCCATTAAATGATGGGAGAAAAAAAACTGTTCTGTTTTTGGGGCAAAGTAATTTCTCAGGTACAAGACAACAGGCAAAATAAATGAACATATTAAATTGCAATAAAGATATAATTTGAACTTTCTTCACAACTATTCTAGAAATTGTAGATTGATTGGCAAAAAATTTTAGTGCACGTGAAACTAATAAACAAAGAGCAGAAGTCACAATTTTGTGCGCTTGATCACTGAAAGTTCACATTTGACATTGTTAGAAATCACTTAATTACATTTTAATTGATTCCACCTGAATGCCTATGAAAACCTGTTCATGTTTATGTGATTAAAGGAATAGAGAAATACCTTGCTTAATATTGGTTTCAAAGTCCGACATGGACCACATGTTGGAGAGGTATATAGCACACATATAAGCCTTGGGCTTTCATGATATAGTTTCCGCAACGCATACTGCACAAGACATGCTTAAAAATCAGGTAACCTTTGCTGAGAATGATGGGTGCACTGCAATATATAAACTGAAATTTGGACTAGCAAATTCTCTTACTAAAGAGAACTCAGAGAATTGACTTACAGCACTATAGTATAGAGACTTGGGCAAATTACTATTAAGGCAAGACATGATATCCAAATGACAAACGAAGACCGAAGATTTATAACAGCAGCATTAATAGAAGAGCCAAACAAGAAAATTTTTATCATTACCTGACCCTTATGCTTTGTAAGGGATATGTCGAAACCCATTTCTACATCCTTATCTGTAAGATCTTTTTTCACCTCTTCAGTTACAGGCTGGTCAATCAAACAATCATCAAGAGCAACAATCAATAATTTGATACACACAAATCAAAAGAAGATGCATGCAAAAAATAACCATTTGAGTCAAAGATATCATATGCATATCTATTTCTATATATATATATATATATATATATATATCAGTACAAGCATGTAACTTTGCCTGTTTTGTAGTGCTTGACATAGTTTGCAAAACAAAAATCATACATGTACTCATGGAAACCAACAAATTTTATAGTAGTTGCTTGAAACAGGACCAACTACTTAAATAATCAACAATTTAGGAGTCGCATATCAGCAAAATGATGACATATGAAAGGTATGCACTTTGTTTGAATAAGACCAAGCATGGCAATCTGTGATATAGATTTTTGTAATCCGACATGCAAGGCTCAAGGTATTAGGGAAAAAAATCATGCATAAACATGACATGACTATGTAATCATGTCAAGTCAATAGTTCAAACATGATGTTCTTATTAAAATGTTTACATGACACAAAATGATTAACATGTTTACTACACTGCAAAATTTCAGCATGGAATGATACAAAAACATTCATAATTATGGAGAAGATTGCTTATTGAGCCGTTGCAAAAGTGACTAATTGCATAAGCCCCTCAAAAACTGTAATTGCGTATATAAACCAACTGTTTGCTTTTTGAATATACACTCCTGAAGTCTGAGTTTGATTCTAGTTTTAAAGAAAAAAAGACAAGGAACTCCCACTCACTTCGACTTCTCTCTCCTCTCCTATTGTTCACTGCCTTCCCAGGTTGTGCCTATTCCACCGCAGCATGTACTCCACCAGGATTGGGCAACCATCCCCATGTGGAGAAGCTAAATGCAATAATTCTCATATACGACATGCGAGGGAGCAAAGCCAGTCAGATTGAGGCCTCTAGGACCACCAACCAGAGCCCCATCCAAGCCTGAACGTTCTGCCTAAGGCAGCACAAATGATGACCAGAACCTTAACGCAAATCACTAGTCGCTGCATCTGTATTCTTGGCATGTACCATGTTCAAGATGCATGATCATGGGCAGCAGGGTTTCAAGTGGCAGAGAGGATGTTAAAGGGCATTTGCGTCTTATAAAGTTTTCAATAAAATATTAACCATGATCAAGGCGTTAAACAATTATAGTCACAGTCAGGTATTCAATTATGGTGGGTTATAATGGGAGAAAAAAAAACTGTGATTTCTTACGGTTCATAAAATATTGTAATTGTTAGAGTTTAGATTGGTTAATGGGCTATATTGAGCCGATACCACAAAACCCGAATATTTCTCTATATATAGCATTGTACTCTTTTCCTAATTGATATACTAAACTATTTCTCCTTTTCTCATATGCTACTAAAGCACTGGGTTGAACCCTAACCACCACCGCCACTCCAAATCCTAGCTTTCAACCCGCCGCCACCACCTCTACCGCTAGCAGCCACTCATCTCTCCCCGTTCCCGTTGTTCTACAGGCACCTAGTGATATTCCTCAGCCCTCACTAGTGATGCCTTTGTTTCGTTGATGAAGGATTTGTCTCTTCGTTGTCATGTTTTCATCTCGTGAGCATGGTAAAGGCCCCTCTTGTGGTGGTTGAGGAGCCAGCTGTGGTGATTCTTGGGGTAAGTTTGTGTACATTTTGTCGACAGGCGGGCCACAATGAGAATCATTGTTGGGATAAGCATAACTGCCCGGCAGTGGCCAATGCAAGTACAGAGGTGGCCGATCCGTCACCCACTTCTGATGTTGAACAGTTAGTCATTATCTCTCAGGCTGACCTTGTGCGGTTCCAGCAACTACAAAGTACAGTTTCTCACGCCATAGTCTCTTTTCCTATTTCCTCAGGTAATGCTTTTCTTATTTCCAGTGAGAGTTCTTGGATTATTTACTCCGGAGCCTCCTCTCACATGACAGATACAAAATCTTTTTTCCAAAATCTTTCCCCGTCTGTTTATCGTTATGTGGCATTTGCCTATGGATATTCGTGCTTAACGTCCGAAGAGGGAGTTGTGCAGGGCTTAGACTAAATGATGTTCTTTTCGTACCTGAATTTCCTGTCAACTTGCTATCCGTTTCTGCGATCACTAAAGAGTTGAATTGTAGTATTGAAGGACGTCATCTCTAGCCATACACCCAATCATCTGAGCAACTGACGGATATTTTCACCTAGGGTTTAACTGTTAAAGCCTTTAGTAATCTATATAACAAACTGGGCATGTTCGGTATATACACTCCAGCTAAAGGGGGAGTGTTAAGAGTTTAAATTGGTTAATGGGCCATATTGGGCCCAAACCACAAAACCTTAATATTTCTCTATATATACCCTTATACTTTTTTCTTAATTGATATACAAAACTATTTTTCCTATTCTCACAATAATTATTATCTATATTACAAATATAAACACAAACCTGTCCAAAGACTCCAAACACTAAAAGTTTACTAAAGTTTCCGATCTCAACTATCAGAAGAAATTATTTAGAGTCATACATGCTTAAACTTTATGTTTAAAACAGATGGCTGTGAACATTTAAGTAATGGTTGTTGTGGTTGAAATAAATTGAATAAGAATTTGGTTTAGAGAGAAATGGTCCATTCCAGCTAACTCCCAAGTGTCTTTAACTTGATTTTGCATTGGTTAAAAGTAATTATGACAAGCATTTTTTAATCCAGATATATCAAAAGAGATGGTGTAATGATGATAGTGGCTATATTAAGCAAGAAGATGGGATTAATGATTATATTAGTCTAGTAATCCAGTTGGATGTATCATTATTCTGGATTATTCCTTTATACTTCATTTCTTAATAACTCGATATAACCAGGTTCACTTGAGTTTGCCCCACAACCAAATATCACCAGAGTAAATCAGTTGAACCCTAGACTTAACTAGTTCAATATGTCAATGAGTTGCTTCATAAGCTGCCATGCCTGAACCAATGGCATCATGTGTAAATATAAAAATAAGTATAACTATCACCAACTTAGACTATTGTTAATGAACAACAAAAAACAACAAAATACTGAGAGGGAAAAGAATTACTTGGTGAAATTCAACAAGAAGATCGTTGGCCACTAGATATCTTTCAACTGTTAAAGCAGCAACACATCCAGATCCAGCAGCTGTTATGGCTTGCCTCCATTCATGATCCTAACAAATAAAAAAGGGAGATTTAAAAAATAAATAAAGTAGTACACAGGATATTATTCTTTCTGTCCATCATACTATAAAGAAGTTGTCAACTAAAGATTCAAATTCATAGCTGATTTCAGAAACCATCAAAAAGAGCAATTAATAGTGACTAAATATGTCAATGTAACTTTAAGTTAATAAAAGCGCAAATTGTGATGCATCAATTAAACTCAACAAAATCTTCAATGTATAATTTGCAAGAAGTTCACATCAATGCCTACATGAGCGCCTATGTACTATATACACACGCATCAATATATAAATGTATGAATCATTGAGAGAAAATATCATCATAGTGGCTGTGTTTCAATATTTTTAAGTTGAAATTAAAGTTCAAAACAACGGTTTGATCTACAATTCAAGAATTACTATGACCACAAAACTCCATGTATGCAAAATTATTTTTCTTTCTATTGTAGGGTTTCAGATTCCTGAAAAACTAAACCATGGGAGTCCATTAAAAAGGAGAGATAGGTCCACAAAATGGAAGGATAATCACAGAAAGGGAGACCTGTCCCCCATCATCTTTCATTATTTAATTCAATGTACCGCATAAGGATATCGATAGGCCCAAGCAAACCCACAAAAATCCAGCCCCATGCCCTTTACAACTTAACTTCTACTTAAAAATATGCTAAATTTGTTGTTTTAAACTAAGAAAACAAGCATCCCCACAATAAGATACAAGTATTAGAGTGAATAATAATCCCGCACTAGTTATCTGGTAAATATGGTTGCGAATATACAAGTCTAGGTTTCTCATCCTATCAACTTGAGCTAATATGCTTAGGGTTCTAATCTAACAGCAAGAGCAAAAAGAAAAATTCCAGAACATTACCTGTACATCACCAGCAGCAAAGACTCCTTCAACAGATGTGTTTGCAGTGCCCTCCTTGACCCATATATAGCCCGAGGGATCAAGCTTAACTTGGCCTTCAACCAACTGGCTATTTGGAGTGTGCCCAATACCATAAAATAAGCCTCTCACATCAAGAATTGTTTCTTCTCCTGTGTCGACTCTCTTTAGCAAAATACCAGACATCTGCCCTTTGCTATTGCTAACGACATCCGCAGCTTCTGTGTTGAAGTGCACTGTAATATTCGGGTTGTTGAATACTCTGAAACATTCGCCATAATCAACCTGTTAAACAAACATTCAGGGAGTTGAAAATTTACCATCATGAGTACTTTTTATCAAGTGTATCACGTCATACGCAAGCACCTCCTAACACAAAATAAGGTAAGATGAAAGCTGATTAACATTCATTGTCTTGCAAACCATCACATAAGAAAAATGTTTTCTCTAGAAGCTTCTTTCCTGTAGAATTACTAGATCAACCATCATAAAACAAATTCTTGTGTCAATTATGTTACTGCATAAACTAACAATAAGAAACTAAGGATTCAACATGAAGTGTTAAGACAGACCTGCCAAGAAATGCAGCATCTGTTGGTGATTTATAATACAATGCAGGTTGAAGCATGGAGAAATAGTAGCTTCACAGTATTTGGTAAAACATTTGAAATGCTTAGTTGAATGATGCAAAGCACAAAAAGTACCGGTAGACCAAAAGGTTCATTAAATTAATAGTCACATGCCGTCACAAGATTCAAGCATTACATAAGTTTACATATTACGTTTACAGTGTTTAAAATTCAGTCATGTGCTAATTAAAGCTACAGGATGATAATCAACATTGAACCTACCTAAGAAACTCTTCTAATTTTCCTAAGAAACAGCATAATAGGCTTAAGCATGTAATCCTCTGAGGGATGCACATCATCTACTTATATTCTGATCACTATCATATATGATTACTAAAACGCACATCTGCAAAATAGCAAAAGTCTGGTTGTGATCCATAAATCAGAAGCTGAACATGACAGATTCCACATGTGGAAATCATGAAAATTGCCAGTTATCACTAGCAAGTGACAAGTGACAAGTATTATAGACGTATTAGAACATCTAGAGAAGCCCCCACAATTGCAATGTGATTAAGTTTGAAGATTTCAGCCTCAATTAAGTATCTTCTGGCTCGAAAACAATATTATGAACAAGGTGGCAGATACAAATTTACTATTGTCGCATGTCATACGAGGAATTTGAGCAAAACTGATGATTATGAAAATTTTGCCTTTAAGGGCTCAATAAGCTTAAGATAAAGTTAGCTTCAGGATTATGTTCAATTAACAATGAACCAATAAGGAATCAAATTTATGGCCACATGACATGCTCAGTCCTGCAGTAGTCCATCACTCATAATATACTCTTCTTTTAAGTTCCCACTTGTTATGTTAATTTCTTCTTAATATTAGTTTTTCCAATGCCAAATATCTTTCCTTTCACACAGTTATTTACATGGACTTTGCCTCCAAACATGCTGTCATTACCAATATTCTAATGCTATTACATAAACTTCCCTATGTTTGAATTGTTGGATTTGCTCATATTTAAATACTCAATCTGACTTTATAGAATTATAGTATTTTAATTGCTTGATAGTTACAGGCACTATTCTTTGAAAAGGTTTCAGGCTTACTGACCTTAGGCCTTTCTTCCCAGGATACTATATATATATATACATATATTGAGAAAAAGATTTTCCATTTTATAATTTCATTCTTCATTGATTGACATACAACCTAAATGCATGCACAGATTCACAATTTTCATTATAAAAAAATAAAATAAAATAAAATAAGAAAAGAAAAGAGTTGGGCAACTATTCCATGCTGTGCATCTCCAAATTCAGAATATTATACTCAATTGTATATGGACCAACTTGGTAATACTGTTAAAGATGCCAGACATCTTACATTGGCAAATATCCTTCTAACATAAAAGATATTTTACTTAATTTATGAATACTCTGCTCGACACTACAGATCAAAGCTACAATGAAAATTCTAACTTTTCTCACCTGTCTTGCATAGCTTTGGATGCTCGTAATTGGTCCTTACGAACTAGTAAATGCACATGGCGAGCATATTTGGTCAGATATATTGCTTCCTCTGTAGCAGTGTCACCCCCTCCAACAACTGCTAGAATTTGCCCTTTAAAAAGTGGTGATGCTCCATCACATATTGCACAAGCACTTATTCCTCTACTCCAGAATTCATCTTCACGAGGTAACCTGAGCCTTTTTGCCGTAGCACCTGTTGCTATGATAACACTATAGCATTTCACCTGAAAAGCACAAATAACACAAATCAGCATCACTCAAATAAGGCAAATAAAATCGTAGCAATGGTATAACATACCATAAAAGGAGTCCCTAGATTTTTGCTAAAGCCAGGATAATGAAAAAAAGCAGAATTCCATTCTTTTATATCATGAAGCACCAATTGGTGGCATTCAATTTCATAATTGCAAATTCCTACTTTAAAGCAAGATGGAAGAGAGGAAATGGAACATAGGCATTCCTTTTTTGCATGCTTGGCACTTGATTTACAAATATATAGATCACACTTTCTCGAGAGAGAGATATCACATTAGTCTTTCCTGACATATCAATTCATAAAGGAGTTCCTAACTTTAAAATCTTATTTATTTTTAAATTTTTAACAACAATGCTGCAAAAATTTTACCTTGTAAATGCCTATATTGCTTAAGGTTATTAAGCCTACAATTATAAATTTATGTAGTTAATTATCATCATTTTTAAGACATTTTATATTTGCATATTAGCTTCAATTCTCTGCTAATGTGAAAACCAAAAGTCTCTGCATTTGGTCAAAGATCAGTAATCTGATTCTCAAACAGATTACAAAATTTCAGAAGAGTATTATTTGTTATCTTGTTGGATTGTATGTATGTGTTCAATGTCTCAGTGCTATATACTTTGTAAGGGATGTATACACAATTATATCCATCCTAACAAATACATATTCCAAAAAGTAATGCATATAACTTATGTATGTATGTATGTATGTTATCACCTCACGCTCACTGCTACGAATGGTAAATGGACGATTTTTGACATCAACAAATTCCACATCTTCTTGATAAAGTTCTGCACCCCAACGCTCAGCTTGTCGTCGCATCCTAGTAAATGTAAAAGATGGCAAAACATTTTATCAAGAAACTTTTGAATATCTCTTAATGACGTTTTAATACACCTAAAGTAAGAAACTGGCTTCCTATCTTTCCAAAATGCAGTAGAGTAAATCAAAAATTAGATAAATACAAGAAAAGAAATTCAAAATATGAAAAAAAAAATTAATTAAAAAATGGTATTAAACTAGGAAAGGGAATGCACTGACCTGTCCATCAAATCAGGACCAGTTATTCCTTCCGGGAACCCAGGAAAATTCTCAACTTCGGTGGTAGTCATCAACTGTCCTCCTGGAACACCACCCACTTGATACCCTTCAAATACTAGGGGCTTCAGGTTCGCACGAGCTGCATAAATTGCTGCAGTGTATCCAGCTGGACCAGATCCTATGATTACAACATTCTCGACTCCTTTATAAAGAGCTGAAAGATTGATTTATCTTAGTATGTATGAAAAGGAAGGACTACAAATGAGATCAATTTTATTAAGTGGAAATGTAAAACAGTTTACTGCCAATTTTTTTAAATACGTAAGCATAAAGAGTAGGTAATATAATCTGTATTTCATGCATTAAAAACAAATAAACAACCTAAATAGCCCCCTACCTTTTTGCGCATATCCATTTTGGTCACGCGGCTTTAAAAAATTACGATTTGTATCATGCGTTTAGTTTTTGTTACAATAAGGTCACTCGAGCTTACAGTGTCAACAAAAATCATATGAAGCTTACAATAAGATCACCCTAAGGATCTAGGTGGCTTACAATACGGCGATCCACGTATAATCGTCGTTAACACCGAAAACCCAAGCGACCTTATCGTGACAAAAACTAAACGTAGAAAACCAAATAGTAATTTTTTAAAACTAAGTGACCTATAAAAAAAAGCGTAAAAAATTAGGGACTATTTAGGTTGTTTACCTTTTTAGAAAAAAGAGCATCATGAGAAGTTAAAACAAAAAAAAAAAAATCCAAAGCTCGAAATAAGATTGCTAATATTAAGTAAACAAAGCATTAATAAAGAAAATCACATCAAGAGGTGAGCCCGCGATTATGAAAATAAGAAGGACAAAGGCCAATGATCACGTAAAGGAAAAAATTACAAAAATTACAGATTATTGTAAGGATTCATCATTAGAATACTGGAATGTGGTTTTTCCAAATTCCACACAAACAGAGTGAATACATTACAGCTTCTATGAGTGCCAGACTTAATCCATAATTTACATGACTGGAGACTATGATAGAATTTGTCAGCAAATGATATTGGGTGGATTTTGATGTTCTAGAAGCCAAATTAGAAATGCCCATATATCAACAAAAAATATTTGGAAGTGTTTTATGTGAATCCCTCACTCATGATATGGCAAAAATATAGGCAGCTTTGGTCCAGCAATGATAAGATATACATGATAGGTCATCCAAATGGAAAATCCAAACTATTTATTTCCATTAATGCATTTTACAACACAAGATCAGATTTGAGGCATGAACTAGTTGTCATGTTAATGACACATGAGAACACAAACATTGGGACTGGCCCTACACATACAAGCGCACATCATACAGATTCAAAAAATCAGAATCCAACCACTCTTAGTAAAGTAAACAAGGAAACAAATTTTAGCCTATTAAACCATAATGTTGGATAAGGAAATCAATTCCTAGTCTGTCAGCCTAATACCGCACATCAATAATATCTCTATTTTGACTCAAACTTATGAAAAACAACCAAGGAATCGTTTAAATCAAATTTGAGCACACCCGAAACAGGGAGTACTGAACCTAAGCACATGTTGATTCTGTCCAGCAAGACCATTAGATATTTAATTTTACTTTCGTTTTCAATCATTATAATTCACAATCTTTTTTAAAATCACCAATTTTGGGTCCCTTAAACTTTTAAAACACACCATATTACCTTGAAGTTTTATCCTCAGATTACAATAAAAAAAATGAAAGAAGGTTTTAGCAGTGAACATTAAGCTTGCCCAAAGTTCATTACAATTGAGTCAGATGTCTTCATCTCAATGATCCATATTCCGATACACTAATACCTGTGCCACTCATATATATTTTAATCATAAGCAAAGAATGAAAATCAAACATATTTAACTGGGATATCCTCTAGGAAAAAGTAGCTGATCCAAAAAGGCCTCTGAGAACACTATTTGATGTGAATGATTGCTCATTTGCCTGCCAAGTGCTCTTTCTTTCCAGAAGGTGCTTCTTCAAGAGGCCATGCTCTCTAGCAATGTAAACACAAATCATTTTGGCCTTCCTTTCTAACTAATAGTGCCAAAACTTGTGGCTCGTTGATAAGCAGCTTCTTCCTGCTTGAATTTTTTTCTGGAAATAAACAATGGCCGAAGCAATGTTCTCATATAACGAAGGTGAGGACAAGAATAGCCAATATGAGCATTAAGTGATTTTTGTTTTCTTCCATATTCACATTAAGCAGTTGAGTATTTATCTTGCCATGCTATTCTTTATCTCTGAATGGCCTGCAGTTGTCCTTTCTAGAAAATGTGTATAACTAACGTTTGAGAAATGATTTGTTTGTTAAGAAATGCAAAATGTACAAGACTGGACCCATAACTTATAAGACAAACTCTCATCCACCCACCCAATCTAGTCCACAAGACAAAACAAGACCATGTTATCAGCAATTAGCTGCATCTCTTCCTGCAAGAATTATTGCCAATGATATCATCACCAACAAAGTCAAGTGCGGACAACATTATACCCACAGATTTCTGAATTCTCACTGCTGCATCCTGAAGTTTCTTTGAAGACAAAAGCTCTCTGGCTCAAAATGAGAGATTGTCATTTATTGACTTTTAAGACTTTAAGCCCATCACCCGAAAAAAAAAATGGAGCTAAAGTAGCAATCTTGTAAATCCAGACCCTCAATCTATGCGAGCAACGAAAGGATAGATAATCAAATATGCAACTAACATTTAAGACATAAAATTGCATTGCTTGATGCAATGCATCTTCAGTTTCAAAGTCAACTTAAAACAAAAGAGGCAACCCAACATACGAAGATTACAACAAAAACCATTGCAACTTTAGTACAAAAATCTTGTCTCTCCCATAGACAAACATTACGACCAAATATGGCTAAGTGACAACAGAACAACTCAGACGAATATCATACCCTTTTCCATATTCTCTAGTGAGTCCCTCTCCCGTACCCATATCCCAAGCCCTCCTGCACCTTATCTATGGAACAATCTAACTTTCTGATATATTCTTCTATTTGTGGATACAAGCTGTTTAAAAGTTCATTGTCCAACAGCTAGTGGGGACAATAAAGAAACAAAGTTCAGCATAAGCAATGCCACTCAAAAACAATTTTATGGTACTCTAAGTACAATATCTTGTTAAAATAGTACATGGTCATTCAATTCCTACCATCAACTCTAGATCCTCAGTTTCAAGAGTACTCCCATACCTTCAAGAACAAAATCACAAAAGAAAAGAAAAGAAAAAGACACAACAACAACAACTTCCAAACACACAACAAACACCAAAAATCCACCAGTAATTATATTTAACACAAAACCTGAGTCACCAAACACCATGCTAAATTCAGAACTTTTCAACACACTGAATCAAAACCAGAAAAAGGAGTCTGAAAAGAACCAGAGAACTTATGGAGATAAAACTATGTCACCAAAATCAAGAAGAAAAACACCCAACTTCCAAGCAGACATCAACCTCCAAAATTCACCATTGAACATTTGAACATGATTGACACAAAACTTAAGAAACCAAAAACCATACTAAATCAAAATTTCTCAACACAGAATCAAAAACTAGCAACAAAAATCAGAAAAGAATTACACCTTCCATAATGGATACAAAACCTAAAAAGTCACCAAATACCATCCTAAAATCAAAATTTGTCAACACACTGAGTCAGAAACAGCAAAGAGAACCAGAAAAAGAGTTACAACTTCAGTAATGGACACAAACACTGTCCTAAAACCAGAAATTCTCACCACACCGAATCAAAACCCATAGAAAGACTTAAAAAAGAACTACAACCTCAATGATGAACACAACCACTGTCCTAAAACCATAATTTACCAACACATTGAATCAAAGCCCGTAACAAGAGTTAGTAAAGAACTACAACTTCCATAACGGACACAAAACCTAAGAAGTCACCAAATACCATCCCAAAATAAAAAATTTTCAACACACGGAATCAAAACCAGCAACAAGAATCAGAAAAACAAGTACAACTTCCATAATGCTCACCAAGACCATCCTATAATCCGATTTGTTCACACACTGAATCAAAACCAGCAACAAGACTAAGAAAAAAAACCGCAACTTCCAGAGATAAACCTGAGGCAGCAGCAGGTGCTTCCGTCGACGCCGTCAGTGAAGCCGAGACACGATGCATGACCCGTGACGGAGTAAACCCAAGGCCAAGTAAATGAAGAGCACGACGCCGACAAAGAGGAGGAGAAGGAGAAGGGACGGAGAGAAGAGAGCGGCAGTGAGGAGGAGAAGCAGAGACGGAGACGGTGGCCATTCCTATCCGAAGTACTGCCATCGGTTTCAGACCATACAACGAGAGAAGCAGCGAGCGAGAGTGATGGCAAGAACTGAGGATTGGAAACGGGGACAATAAAACGAGGCTGGCAGAATTGTTGTTATCATCATCATGATCATCTAATCTATCCATCGCCTACCAATCTCATCTCGTGGATTGGGGTCATCGACCATCAACCATCCCCTCCAGCAGTTTTGTGGTTAGATGGGCCCTGTTATTAGGCCCATATTAGGCCCATCTGTTATTATAATGCCTTGTCCAATTAAATTTTAAAATTTTGTCTGACAACCGGCAAATGACCCTTGCATTGGTTTTTTTGTTTCGATAATTGTTTTTAAGGAGAATAATCTGCTTATTTGTGCAACTTTCTTTCTTCATGCCTAAAATAAAATTTTTTTCCCCCTAAATATGGGTAAAACTCTCTTTATATTAGAAAAATTAATTTTTTTATTTGGTTTTGTGAGCTGATTAGCAAGGTTGTTTTAATGAGTTCATCGAGACTTGTGGGGTCTCAAGTAATATTCCCAACAATGCGTAAAATCTAGGAACTCACCAAGCTTAAGTTTAGCTAGCCAAACCTTGGAAAGCTGGTTGGTACAAGTAGAGTAATTGAATTAAAATGAAAATAAAATGGTAATTTTTTTTCTCATGAATCAATTTCTCTGTAACATCAACCTAATATATAATCATTAAAAGAAAGTAGAGGTTGAAATACAAAAGGACAGTGATTTTGCCTCTAAAATACCCAATCAGTAGTCCAACTAGCAAACATGCTTCTAAAACTATTGTTCATCATATCCCACTGCAAGGAGAGGAAAATCGTCCTCAATCAGCATACATGATTTTGAAAAGGGTTGTTCTTTGCCATCTCCCACTGCACATAACACAAAAATTGTCCTCTTGGAGTGTAGATCATAATTTTTTTTGTTGTTTACTCCCTGTTGGGGCAATAGTGAGTTATATCATCTTTACATAAGTGATTTGGGAAACCAAAATCACTCACAATAATCACTCCTCAGTAGAACTTTTGAACCTAGATAGATAGTAATGACACTTTGTGTTAGGTTCAATACCATGATGTATTTTATTTGATTAATGAGGAAGAACTCACGGTTTATATAGACACAATTACATTGGCATCCAGAGATATATTGTCTCTAGTGTTGTTTGTGGTTGAGAGTAAGATGCCTTTTTCTAATGGCAAAGAGCAAAGGAGAAGAAAAAGAGGAAAAAGAACAGGAAAAAAAGAAGGAAAAACATAATTTTAGCTTTTTCTCATGATGGCATGGATAGTAAGGGAGGGGAAAGGGAAAGGGAAACAAGGCCATGAACATGGCTTTTCTTCTGTTGCAATGCGCAAAGGAGAAATAAAACAAAGAAAAAGGAATGGGAGAGATGAAGGAAAGCTATGGAGTCAATTTTTTTTTTTTCCATAGCACATAGGGCAGGGGAGGAGAAGGGAAGGGAAAGGTGATGGGGAGATGGGGATGAAAAACAAAAGCTATTTTTAGAAGCATTAAAAAATTGGGTGCACATCCCACTTAAACTCATTGTTAAGGGTCCCCCCCTTCCTACCTATAAGCCCTATAAAAAAATAATATTTGCCTAAATGGCAACATGGGTCTTCAAATTAATGCCAAATTAGCACATGGGTGCTGACTGGTCTGCTGACTGAACTGTTGATCGGACTGTTGACAGAGTATTTTAAAAGCAAAATCATTGTCTTTTTGCATTTTACAACTAAAAGAATTAAGTTATACATATCAAATAAAATGAGAAGTAGGAAATAACTACATTGACTTTGGCTGGAGAGAAATAAGAGATTTCAAAGTCAACTGAGACGTTGATATGGCCCTCTGTGGTCAGTATGGCGGTAGCCCTCTGAGACATTGATACAATTATATGTGATAGTTACTACATATGGCAACACAAGTTGTAATTCTCAAAGAAAGGATCCAAGCAACACTTGCTCAAAGATCAAAGGGAGAGCATTGGTTTGAATATCACATACATACACTAATTTAAGCCACATTTCTTTTCAGTATCAAATGTGAATTGAAATATGTGGGCTAAAATGGAAGACATCAATAATTACACATTGTGCAAACATAAAACTAGAATAATATAAACTACTTTCATAATTTTCACAACAAATATATCTAAAGGTATAAATAACCTCTACAATTGGAAAGAACACACAGACACACACAGACACTTGCATTATTTTTTTCTCACTAATTTCAATACATATAACTAAATGCTAGAGCAAATAACAATTTTAACAAATAGAGACACCATGAAAGCTTCCACTAATGATATTAATGAGAATAGCCAACAAAAGCCATGGCGGTTGAGAACAGGGAAACTTGAGAGCAAGTTTACATTGAACAAAAAACTCAGGTTGGTTACAGACTAGAAACTCAAGCAACAACGAATTAATAGTCAACAAAATGCAGTTAGTATTTTACTGATTAATGCAGTACCAAACTCACACTTCTTTATATAAGACTTTAAAAAGATGGAAGTCATGGGTCATAAAATCTCATGTTTTGGATTTATGAAAAGAATTAACATAATAAATGCCTTGATTAGACACATGTATAGCTGACAAAAGATGATACTCCCATTGGCATATACAGCATCCACAACCTTTTCACATGCATCTATTTGTTCTTTAGTGCATATTCCAGGACAATGCGGAAACCTACAATAAAAGATGGTTGTGGCTTTGTGTTATGACTATTGAACATTCAATAACATGAAAAAAGAGAGGAGGCATGATTTATGCACAAGTCCTAATACTGTAAATCAAAGCCATCTTTTTTCATAATGTTAGAAACACCATATTGATTGCTTCCTAATACTGTAAATCAAGACATCTTTTTTCATACTATTAGAAACACCATATTGATTGCTTAATACCTAAACTTTGGCACAAATAACACCATCCTATCAATACCATCAAACATTCCGAATTGAACCTAATCTTTCCGATAACATAGTTGAATTTTAATAGTCCAAGGACCATCAAAACACAGATAAATTTTAGAATAGATTTTGTACAAGATCAATACAAAATAGATTTAAAATAATATTGATAAAGGACATTCTTGATTCATAATTTCCACAAAAATCAAGGGAGTTTATATCGAAAACCACACCAAAATACCATACATCACCAATATACCATACAAAATTTTTGACCCATCTAAGCTATCCACCAATAAGAAATAAAAAATTAAGCACATGGATTCCCAACTAATTAGCAGCTCCAACAAACCCTAGATTTAAGTCAAAGAAGAAAAAACAAGAATCCAATTAGAAGAACAGCGAATAACATCATGAATATAGATGAATTTTATGATCACTAACCCCCAAATGAGAATGGATATAAAGAGAGGCAACGATCCAATCCAAAGGCCAAGCAGAGAATTCTAGACTCTTCTTCTTCTTCTTCTTCTTCTTCTTCTTTTTCTTCTTCTTCTTCAATTTCTCATATCTTGTTGTTGCTCTATGTGTTGGAATAGTGTGTTCACCATAATCAGCAGTCCGGTTAGCAAACATACTTTTGAAACCAATTCTGTTGTTCGCCATATCCCACTACAAGTAACAGGGAAAGGAACATCGTCCTTTTGGACTGTAGATCATAATCCTTTTTCCGCTGTTTACTTCCTTTTGATGCTGAGCGATAGTCAGTTATATTATCTTTGCATGAATATTAATAAAAAAAACAGAAAATAGAGAATGACCCTATAGGACAATAGAGAATACAAAACACCAATAATAAAAAAAAAAAAAATAGAGAAATCTCATAGTCTAGAGAAGTCATCCACTAATTATCCAAAAAACCTTAAAAAGTCATCTGCAAGATCATCTATGAAAAAGTTGAGAGAAGGCTGAAGATCCTAGTCAACATCACTAGAGCCCCTTCCTCCTCCATACTCATCTTCAACATCATCTTCATCAAAGCTCCCTCCATCATCATCATCGGGTTCTCTATCAACTATTAGCTTTGGTTGTCCATGAAGGCCGAAAAAAGAAATGTTAATTATTTCTTTGTGATGAAAGTGATTTTGGCGTACAACTTGTTCTCAGTCAACATACATGGTTCTGAAATAGACGCTGTTGTTCGCCATCTCCAGACGCATGTAACATTGAAATTGTCATCGTGTAGTGTAGAACCTCCATTCCCATTCTGGGAACCAAACACACTAAAGAATTTTTTTTTTTTTTTTTGTGTGTTGAAACTTAAAAGATATTTTTTGGGGGAAAAATAAAAAAAAAATTAACTTGTCCATGTTAAAATTAATGGACTTCTAAAATAGCAAAAAAGCTATAGATAAGAAGAATTTAGGGCATCTTTAATGCTTGAGGGTTGTGCACTCAATAAGCGTACTTAACCATTGAGCATCTGTGTCTCATTATAAGTGTTTGGTAGCCACTTACGGCAATCGTTGAGCACCTCATTATATATATTTAGTGGTCACTTAGTGCTTAATGGCCACCAATGGCTCAAAAGATGAAACCCATATAATTTTTGTTTAATGTTTTTATAGTATGACCATTGATGAGTGCATTTTATATCATGTTTTCATGCCCTCTACTCTATTCTTTTAGTCATCCTTTAGCATATTTTTGTGTATAATCGATGCTACTCAAGGTATAATGTTCATTGTGAAGGAATCTGGGGCTTGAATCAATTCGGAGTGAAACTGCGTTCGAATCGTGTGTGTTTATCGACCAAAGGAAAAGAACAAGCTGAAAATGGGCAGAACTTGGCCATGCCCAATCCATTGATCTTCCCATCCTTGAGAGCAAGCTTGCAGAATCCTGACACGGGAGTGTCCTACGCAGAACACGGTCACCGCACGCCCGTGTCTGTGGTGCTGCAAATCTCAGGAGAATCTCCTTCAAAAGTGACACGGGCACGGTGCTGGTTACACGGGCGTGCGCCAACTGACATAGAGGTCGCACGACCATGAAGTTGTCACTACAAATCTCAGGAGTTTCACTCAAAGTATTCCCAGAAAAGTACATGGGCAGAAGACGACCGTGTCATGGCCATGTCGGGCCCCGAAATTGCCTTTTTAACTCCAGATTTTAGGGTGTCACATCATCTTTGTTTGGGGACTCTTCTCTCCATCGGGAGAACTTTGATGAGGATGAAGATCAAGCTTTATCACATCGCCTAAGGAGACCAAGGATGAGTTGGAGGCATCAAGAGAGGTGGGGTTAGCATACGGAGCTCGACAAGGGAGATCATCTAGAGTAAAGAAAGGAGTCATGTCTTCTTCTCATTGTTCATTTATTGTTTCTTCCTTGTTGTACCCGCCCATGAGGGGCTAATTGGCCATAGTGCCCTGGGGTTTGAGAACTTGGATGATTTGTAATGCTTAAACACTTGTTGCTATTTGTTCTTCGGAGTTCTAATTGATTCTTATGTTTAATCTTGTGTTTGCATAACTTGATGTGTTTCATGCAGTGTTCGAAAAATCGGCCTAGGCGGCCGCCTAGGCGCTGGAAGGTGGCAAGCCAACCCTTTTTTTAGAAAAACGGTGAAAAAATCGGTGTTGGCTTTCCATAAAAAAAAACGGACGCCCAGGCACCGCCTAGGCGGGCTGGGCGGGTTTTGGAAAAAAATTTAAAATTAAATGTTTTTAACTAATTTAAAACCCCCCCCAAATTAATGTTTTGTGGGACTTGTACTTAATTATGTTTTTAACTAATTTGGTTGTTGGTAAATGTCTATTTGGGTATTATATAGATTTAAAATTATATTATAAATATATATTTTTTCTAAAAAGGTAAAACCGCCTAGGCCCCACCTAGGCTCTCTGGGCGCTAGAAGGTGGCTGACCACCCGACTATCGCCTATCGTTTTTTTGAACACTGGTTTCATGTGCACAGTTGTTAGGGTAAAACTCGGTGTGTAGCTTGTTAGTGAGAGACGCAGAGTTATTTTAGCAAAACTCGGTGTATTTGAGAACCCATAGATGAAACATTGCTAGTGAGCACACACTTGGATCATTGGAATGTACCTAGTAGGCACTAGGGACAAGATGGCTTGTAATAGTCTTAGGGATCATCCCGGGGCATTACTCTCATACTGCTGAAACACTCGATCCTACTCTCTTACCATTTCCACCATTTTATCTTATCTTTATTGTCTCTTGATTCAATCACTCTCCTCGTGTTTTACTAGACATCAGAAGATCAATTAGTACTTCAAGTACAGTTCCCTGTGGTTCGACAACCCTACCCCTCACGGGGTATCACTTTACTACTTGCTTGTGACCCGTACACTTAAGGTCAGCGCATCAACCATACCCCTTTTTCTTAAAAAAAAAAAAACCTAAATGGCCGTTATTTATTTATTATTTATAAAATATTTTAATAATTTATTTAAAAATATGACATTTTTTAATATATTAAATTATTATTTTTATTAAATAATGAAATATATTTATGAGATTAATATATTTATCATGAAATGTTTATTATGAATAATTGAAATAGTGAATGATATGATTGTAGGTCCCATATTATAATATAACCATTATAAAAAACAGTTTATGGATAAGGGTTTAATGGGTAGATGAGGTGACATTGGCATTAAACAGTTGGAGTGTCTAATTATTAAAAATGACTTCATAAGGATAGTTTTAAAATGTATACAAAATCCAGTGAACACTTTGTAAAAAGTCTAAAAGTTATAGAACTTTCAAAAACTATTGTAAATACCACTTGCGTTGTAACATTTGGATTTCAAACCTTAAATGAAGAAACAGTTCTGAAATTAATCCTCCAACATCTAAATGTCCACATTCTATTCTTTCCATAACTTAGTTAATGCATCAAAACTTTTATATTTAGTCCTAATCCTATATATTTTATTATCACTACACTCTCTTTGAATCTTACCTTAATTCAATACCCAAACCTAAGCCTTCAAACTTTCCAAATGTTGGGTTGGAAATCCCTTCTTACTCGGAGAAAAAGGGCCAAATTTGTGGAGGGCTAAAAGCCCATATTTTAAGTTTATTTTAGTAATGTTTTAATTCCCTAAAATATCACTTTGAAGAGAAAGTAACAAAAAAAAAAAAAAATCATGGCATCATCAGCCAAGAGAACATAGAACAGGAGAATTTATGATAGATTTGTTGTTTAAAGATCTCACTCATAGTTTAGAGAAAATTGATGTTTTTGGCAATTGCACCATTAATCCAAGACGACGCAGGAAGTAAAGAGGCTACCTCTTATGAGTTCTTTTGGTAGTGAAGAAAGCACATATACATTGAATATGAAATTAAAAATACCCTAAAAATTTTATGAATATATATAAGCCCTAGAAGCACTTCTACATGCCTCCATCTAAATGGCAAATAGCTTAACTTATTCAAGAAGTACTTACAAAATAAAGCTCTTAAGTTAAAATTTAAAAGAAAAATTCAAATAGCTTATCCAAACATGACCTTTGTTCAGATGCACATAATCAAGTGGCTTTTTTTTTATTGCTCCTAAGACATATATATTTGGATGTTTTCTTCCTTAAATGTATGTTTCACAAGTTAAATACTTATACAAGAAAAAAAATCAAGACAAGGCTTTTACTTTCCACCCTTGAAATTTAATAAAATTACTTACCAGGGACTCTTTTCAATTTTAATTTACTTAGATTCTCTAGAACAACTTTTGATGTTTTACCTTGGGTTAAAACCACCTTTAATTACTTATTTGTTTATGTAAAATTTATTTTATAATGCATATCCTTAAATATTAGGGATTTGATTTTATAAATAAATAATGCCCTTTTACTAAAGATAGAGATATAAAATTGTTTTTAATGAAATAATTGTGGTTTTTAAATTAAAAGTAGAAGTATTCTCATATTTTATATCTAATATTTAATGATGGCATTATAAAAGAGATTTTATATGAACAAAGAGGTATAAAAGAAGTCAATTTTCTCCCAAATTAATCATTGTTTTCAATAGTATCACATAAAATATATACTCTTAATTTTATTCTATAAATATCTTTCCTTCCTAAGTTTTTATAGAGAGGACATTTTTTTTTTTTTTTTTTTGACAAATTGACGATAAGCATCCTTTTTTTTATATTGTGCTTGAGATGTTTCAAACTTGAGACCTCTCAAACACAAACAAGCAAGGTAGAAAACCACTAAATTATGCCTTGGTTCCTTGGAGAGGACATTTGTCCATCTTATTGGGTGTTTGATTTTGTTTTAACTTAAATATTTGCTTCTTCATGGAGATTTTTTTCCTTCTACCCTGGCAACCACTATCTCGTCTCATCTTCTTCCCATCTCTATTTGCGCATGTGTCCACACCAGTGAGCTTTGATGCTAGGATCCAGAGACAAACTTGTTGAAGAAAAAATCCGTGCTACCAAAAGGATATCACCTAAGGATATAGGTGGGATTTGATGCTTGACACTTGAATGCTTCAAGGCTTCATGCCATTGATTGAGATGAAGAGGGTTGCGGAGGATTATCTGGTTAAGCTCACCTGTTTTGCAGATGAGTTTCATGAACATGTTCAAAAGGAATGATCTGAGAATGAATATATAAATTTTATTGCTTTTGATCTTTTGAAGATGCTAAAGAAGAATTGGTTTATTTTTGCTTATGTAAAGGCTTTCCATCTCCTTTAATAAGGACCATCTCCAATGTTTTTTTTCTTCTTAATTGTATATTTTATTTACTAGATTTATGTCGTATGATCCAGTTCCAATCAATGATTAATGATGGTGTAACTGATGTTCAGACCCCACTATCAAATGGTTTTAAGAGAAAATTAAGTTACTAACTGCATGGAGGTGACTGATCAGATCTAGATCCGGTGGCTCGTCAAGACACTGAATGCAATGGCTAGTGGTGGTCTCACATCCAGGGTTGATTCCCTATTTAGTGTGCCAATTGGTAAAAAGTGTTGATTCACTATCTAGTGTGCCTCGGTTCTAATCCCATTCAAACACAAAGTTTTTAAAAGTAAGACTATTTTAATTTGATAATAAAATATTATTTAAAATAATAATAGTAGAAAATTTAAAAATCCGCCGAGTCAAACGAGCTTGGCCTCGGACCCAGCGGGTTCTGTGGTGAGCCAAGTCAGGTCCGGTTCATTCTATGAGTGAACTAGACTCATCGGACCCTCCTGATTAATCTGGCACGGCGGGTCTACTAGTCTAGCACATGTTGATTTCAAATGTGTCTTCTAGCGAAGTGGACCCGGTAGACCCGGTTAACTAGCTTGTGGCTCTCTCTAGACTAATAACACCTATGAAGGTCCGTTTGGTTGGAGGGAATGGGAATGGGGATGGGGATGGGGATGGGGATATAAATAGGGTAAGGGGATTGGGGATGGGAACAAAAGTAATGTTTGGTTGGAGAAAATGAGGATAGGAATAGAAAAGGGTATAGAGGAAAATTTTAGTAAAATTACTCTTGTACCCTTAAATATTTTAATTAAATAATATATGTTAATTATAAAAACAATTATTAAATGGCTCCAATTTATATAAATAATTGTTAAAGGATTATTGATGTATTTATTTTTTAAAATAAATTTATACATTTATACATTTTAATTGACAAATATAATTTAATTATTTTTAATTAAAATAAAAAATATCCAAATTTAATATTTTTAAATCACCAAAATTTTAATAAATCTAATATTTCAAAAATAAATACAAACCATAATGAGATTTTTAATTTCCATTCAAAACATTATTCAAAAAAAAAAAAAATCAACTTTGTCTCTCCTCATTTTAAAAATCACAAGAACATTCCTAACAAACTTGAGATATTATGCACCAATAAAAAAAACACATTATAGGAATGCCTCCAATTAAGAAAAACATAAAATCCACAAGAAAGTATACATATTACATGAAAGTTCAAAGTTTGAGTTTGACATAACATGATGGATCCATTACATAGCCAAGTATTAAAACAAGGAACATAACATCATGACATATAATTTATAAAGCATTAAAACAAGGAACATAATACCATTAATATGCATAGTTCATACACTAGGCGGTATATATCCCAATCTTGCTAGAAGTACATGACGAAATGGTAGTTTCATGCCGTCTGGTAACTCAATAAAAGTTTTGAGTTCATCTTCATGTTTTGGCAAAACCTGCAAGATAAACATCACTTCATGAATAAAGAGACCTTCAACCAATGGAAGTATTTGAGGAAGCAATTTCCTCCTTTCTTCAGCTCTTCACGATTAGCATCCTTTTTAGCAGTTGCTTCGGCAATTGACCTAAATCCCAGCCCAACTGTTTCCACAAAGTTGCGGAAATTTTCATTCAGTGTGTTCATGGAAGGGTCCTAACCAATACTTTTTCATTTTTGGTGGGATTTGGAGGTACTAGTACCTTTTGAAGCCACAGATGATTAATGTGATGCAAGTTCTTACATAGGCATGGAAAACTCATCAATTGCTAACTGAGAGAAACCCATGTCCTTATCCAAACTAATGGTTCCCTGCACATATTGTTCTGCATCCAATCAAGATAAACATAATTCATAATTATCCAAAATAAGAAATAGAACTGAATCCAATCTTGTTGAGAAAAATCCTCTTGACCAAAGATCCAACCTTTTCAGTGATAGTCTTGCGATATAAATTCTCATCTTTCATTCAAATCAATGTCATCTAAAACTTTAATCCTTTTCAATCTCACTTTCTCTCTAGATATCCACTATTCTTAAAAAAATAATTTTAAAAAACTATTAGCCAGAATCAACTAACCAGGAAAACTTGATCCTTGATGATGGCGACTGTGGCGGCAACGGTAGCGATGGTGGCGGCAGCGGTAAGTGGCGAGAACGGCAGCAACAGGTGGAAACGATTATAGTGGCGGAAGGGTTCAGAAGCAAGGTCAGTGGAAGAGAGAAATTCATATATATATATATATAGCATGTCATTTTGTAATTTTTAAAGGGAACAAATGTCATTAGCATACCTAGACACGCTCAATCTCTCCAAAATGAGAGGGATGAGCATGAAGGGTTGAGGGGCATACACTTCCTCCTCAATCCATTCCCATGCCCCTTGGTGCATTCCCAAACATAGGCATGCATATGCTACAAGGATTGATTCCCAAAAATTAGGGATTAATCCTTGCATCTAAACGGACCGTGAGTGTGATAAATAGGGATGAGAGCAAGTAGCAACAATTAAAAAGAAGGGAATGCGATGAAGTTGTGCCGATGTGCATGTATTACACTGTAAAGCCATGTAGGCTTGGATCTTTTATTTTTAAAATGATATGTAATAAATTTTTATATTGTTATAAAAAAAAAATTATCTGATATAGATATTTTATTTCAAATGATATGGATGAGAAAGGCAAAAACTATTGTAGAAAGATGAGATATTGACTATAGGTATAATAATAATGTTTGAAGTGGATGTGTTTAAAAAAAACAGAAGTTGGAAGGGGGTGATTTTTGGTATTGATTCTTGGAAGATGGAACAAACGAAAATAAATAAATAAAATATTTTATTGGTAAATTAAATAGAGTATATTGATAAAATTATGTCTGAAATCTATTTCTTATCATTCAAAATTGGGTGATGAGTTAAGTTAAGGAAATTGAGGCATTTATATATTAACAAAAAACTATACAATAATATAGTATAATATACTATAGTATGAGACTAATGTATATCATTTATATTAGGTAGAATATCCTATTTAGTCCCTGTAATATACTCGATTCCCCCTTTAGTCCCTCTATTATAATTTGCCCTCAAAAGATCCCTCTATTATCCAGATGAGGTAAATCAAGTCCCTCACCCTGACGTCTGTTCTTTTTTCTGTCCAACCCTGCTTACGTAGCATTTTTATGATTAAAATATTATTAAAATTTTTTTTTAATGATACGAGTCTGGATCCATGTCAGATCCAAACCCGATAATAAAACTCTTTTGAGGGCTCTCCCTTTAGTCATCTTCTCCAGTGAGATCTCGACTTGATCGTTGGCTTGCTCGACACTTGGATATGGCTAGAGAGTCCAAGCTTCAATGACAGAGGAATGGGTTTGGTTTCGGCACGGTGGAAAGAAGCTTGCGAGACTGGTTCGGGGATTCACTGCAAAGAACTACAACAAAAAGATCATCGGCGGTGTTGTAGCCCTCATCTTCTTTCTCTTCAACCAAAACATGCAACATTACTCTTCCATCATCCTCACAGTTATTGTCTCCTATAATAATCTTCTTGTCACACTCTAAATACCTACAAGCTTATCTAGATAACCTACTTGCAACACTCCCATTGGACTTCGGTGTCTAGCTTTGCTTCTCTCCACCACCTTTACCACCCTCCTAAAAAAAAAAACATGCCAACTTTTAATCTTATGACCAAGTGAATAATCAAAAAAACGAAAAACAAGAAAAAAAAAGAAAAAATAAATAAAAAGAAAGACTCACCTCTGATGATCTTGTGAAGAGGAGAAACTTCCTCTCCTACCATCAACTTCTTGTAGCAGTCATTAGCCATGGCACAGATGCTCTATAACCATCAAACACATCAACATCATCAAAACCAAACAATATATTCAATATATACACAAATAAAAAAGAGAAAAGAGAAATTAAATTAAATAAACCTGGTGATCATCAAGATGATGATGATGATGATGATGAGGAAGAGGAGATCAGAGGAAAGAGGGCTGCAAACAGGAGAAGGGTGGAAGGGCGCTTGCAATTCAAAGAGGCCAAGCTAAAATCTGGGTAGCTGGCGAGGGAATGACCCTGGCGGTGTCGGTATGATACTTGCCAACTTCGCCGCTAACGGCGAAGAGCTTGTCACTAATGCTCACCTCCTCCAAGCCATTGCCGTCAGTGAGAGCTCAGGGAAAGACATCAAATGCTATAGCTGCACCACTTCACGTGCCATTGTAACCTTAACTTTCGAAGGAACTAAGGTTGGGATCCGGCCATTACCGATGGTGGTGGCGTTCTTGTCTAGAAGACCCAACTTGCTTACCTGACATCGTGGCTCCCGGAGTGAACATCCTCGATGCACATCGTGATCTCGCCGGAGAAGATGACTGGAGGGAAGGCCCTCATAAGAGTTTTGTTATCTGGATCCAACATGGACCCAGACCCTTCTCATTAAAAAAAACATTTTTTAAATAATATTTTAATCATAAAAATGTCACACAAGCAAGAATGGACCGAAAAAGTAACGGATGTTAGGGTGAGGGACTTGATTTACCCCATCTAGATAATAAATGGATCTTTTCAGGACAAATTATAATAGAAGGACTAAAAAAGGAGATCGAGTATATTATAGGGACTAAATAGAGTATTCTACCTTTATATTATTATGAATATAATTATCACAATATATGCAAACAATTATAATTTCAGATTATTTCTTGATAATTAAATATAATAATATCAAACTATCACAATAGTCACATGGACTATTATGTCAAAATGTATAAAATTCTCATGAAGAAATTAATCTAAATTTTTTCCAAGGACATAGCTTTGTTTTAGTTGTTTATTCATAATTGAAGAGATGAGCCACTTAATTAACACCTTCATTTGATGAGTTTACAATTATAATTTGCTGATTGAAATATTAATTATTATAATTTTGCATCATCTTTGGTTTATTAAACTTTTTACTAATATAATATCTGACGGTTACAAGTTTGACTATTATAATTTTGTCAATAATATATTTGACTGCCATAATTACTGACAATTGTAGATTTGATAGTTGTGATTTCTTACCATTGCATATTTGATCGTCATAAATCTGACAATTATAGATTTAACTGTCATAATTATCGATAATTGCAAATTTGACCGTTGTGATTTTTTATCATTGCATATTTGATCGTCATAAATTTTGACAATTATAGGTTTAACTGTCATAATTATGATAATTGCATATTTGACTGTCATAATTACTGATAATTGTATATTTAACAGTTACAATTTTTTACCATTGCAAATTTGACCGTTATAATTTCTGATGGTTATAGGTTTTAATCGTCAAAATTCTGACGGTTACAAGTTAAACCGTCAAAATTTGCAAGTTAAACCTTCAAAATTCTAACAGTTTAGATTTGACTGTCATAATATATTGTAGATTTCATTAGCATAATTTCTGATAATTGCAAATTTGATGTTATAATTTTTGTCCATTGTAGATTTAACTATTGTAATTAGTTACCATTAAAATTTAAGCATTGTATTTTTTAACTATTACAGGTTTAATAAGTGATGGTAAATAAAGTTATGAGAAAGAGTTTGAATTAGGATAAGTGGTAACATTTTATATAAAAAAAAATACCGGGCTGCCAACGACCTTCGGGTTTATTGGTATTCAGGTCCCTACGTAGGGGATTCGTCTTGGGGTCTTCAAGTGCCGGGCTCCCCGAGTTCGATCCCCAGTTTGCGCAGGTGAGTGTATTGTGGGGTCTTCAAGTGTCTTGTGCCCCTCACGTGCTCGCCCTTTGATTTTACGCTTGTCGTCTTTGTCAAAATAAATAAATAAAAAAAAAATACAGGGCTATAAAATTAAAAAAAATGCTTTACTATTTTTCAAATTAACAAATGAGACAAGTATTTGTTTTACTTGTTTATTTTATGCATTTGTGCACACTTTGGTAAATAATACCTAAAGTGCACATTTTGATAAGTTTTTTTAAAAAATATAATATTTTTAGGGAAAAAAAGCCGAATATAGCTCCAACAATTTAAAGGATAAATTTAAACCGGTTGCTTCGCAATTTTAAAATTTAAAATACTATTTCAAAGTGACTCATGTGGAGGCAATATAGCACTTTGATATAACGTGAGAGAGAATTATTCAAGTGTGAAAGGAGACAATAATTCCAATTAATTCTTTTAAAAATAATTGTGTCACAATTACTCTTTCATTGTCATCTCTCACCACTCATTGTTGGGGTTGTTTGGATGTCAAGAGTGGATTGGGAGTGAGGGGGGATTGGATGTAACCCCTTGTTTGGGTATGCATCAATGGGAGTGGGAAGGGAGTGTGGAGGGAGTGAGACTCACTCATGTGAGGGAGTCTCACTCACCACACAATTGCGGGGATTGTCGGGGGAGTGGGCAACTTGAATATGAAAATGACTAATATGTCCTTATATATATATATATATATATATATATATATATATATATATATATCATATTTTATAAGTTTTTTTTAATTGTTTTGATCTTTTTTTTATTCTATTGTTGTTCTTGTGCTAAAGAAATAATTATTATGGTTAACTTCTTTTATTGAAATTATTCTTAATTTGATTTGTAATTAACACCATTAGTTAATGGCTAATTAATGATATTATTACTAAAATCCAAAAAATAAAAATGAAACTGTAGTATTATAAAGTTAAATATATTTTTGGTAATTAATCATTTATATTTTTTTAATATTTTAAAAAAATATATAATTAAAAATAACTCATTATTATATATACAATAGTATTTGTTTTATATAAGGGGCATTAGTGTCATTTTATCATATTTACTTTCTTTACTTTTCTCATTCCCAATAAATTACACTCTCCAAACCTTACCAACCAAACACATTCTTCATTCTCACTCCTACTCCATTACCCCTCATATCACTCTCAATCTACTCCACCCCAATCCACTCCTGACAACCAAACACCCTCTTAGGCGGAATATGAATAGAAATGGGAATGAAAACTTTGGGGAGGGGGATGGGAATGAAAACTTTGTTTGGTTGGAGGGGATATTTATTGGGAATGTAAAAAGATAAAAGAGAATGAATGTTAATATTACCATTATACCCTTAATATAAAAATAATATTTATAATTCACAAATGAGTTTATTTTTAATATTTAAATTAACCATAACCATTATAATAATGTATTAAATTATGTAATTAATTATAGCCATTATAATTATATTTTAAATAGTCATTATAATTATATATTAAATTATGTAATTAACTATAGCCATTATAATTATATATTAAATTATGTAATTAAGTATAGTCATTATAATTATATATTAAGTTATGTTATTAACTATAGACATTATAATTATATATTATGATTATATATTAAATTATGTAATTAACTATAGTCATTATAATTATATATTAAAATTTGTAATTATCATTCAATAAAATTATTATATTTATTATTTAAAATAAGTAAAAAAAATTATGTACATATTATCATAATTCATTTAATTATAAAAAATTGTATAAAATATTATCAATCTCCTTGTAATAAATTTGTTTTATACATTCATTACAAAACACAAAATACAATCAAACAAAGCAAAATCTCATCCAACTAAAATTCTCATCTCAAATTTGTTTCCTGTATATTATTCTTGTTAAACCTTAATCTAACAAACCAATTTTGTTTTGATCCCCCATCATTACTAAGCATGCCAACCAATTCAAGCAAACATACAAGCCAACTTGGCCTTCACAATTCAAGCAAACATCTAAGGCAGCTTGGCCTTCACAATTCTAGCAAACATTCAAACACAAAACACATGAACACATTGTCATTGTTTCCCCAAAATCATCATTGTCAATAGTCAACCAAACAAGCCAGCTTGGCCTTCACAAGTATCAATCAAACACAAATATTAAGCTAAGCATACCATCATCTTGTTTCACCTATTGGTGTGACATAGAAACACAAAAATAAACATTCATGCATATCATCATCCAAAGTATTTTTAAGTAAATACCAAAATAACAAGAGAAGTTCCCTTCAAACATTACTACATCACTGACATGTTATCAACTTCCAATTCCTTGCTTCCACTTCTATGTCGAGAGGTTATATTTGCCATTTGCTCCTCCTTACTGTATACACAATCAAATAAAATTTTAATCCATGGAATTGCTTCTTATCATACAAAAGAGATGTGAAATTAATGATAAAAAACTTATGAAAGGCAATATAACATGCTTACCCAGTTGATTTACACCACGGGAGGAATATACGACATTTTGGCTAAAAATATATGACAAAACCGTAATTTCTTGTCATTTGGAAGGTCCCAAAACACCTTGAGTTGATCCTCATCTTTTGCCAAGTCTTGCAACATGATTAATTCCTCATTATTATTAAGTCCTTCAATATTAAAAAGCACTTGACTTAGCAATTCTTTCTTTCCTTCAATTTCCAGCCTAGCTTGTTCTCTAATAGCTGCAATTTCAGTATTGCGAACAGCTAAATCAGCATGTCGGGCTGTAGATTCTGCATTTCATTTTGCCGCATCAACTAAGGTTTTAAATTCTGGAACAACCATTTCTACGAAACTGCGAAAATTTACAGAAATTTGCTTCATAGTTGAATCAGTAGGAACTGCTTTTCTTTTTCATTGTGTAGATGTCTTTGAGCTGCTATTGTTCGATTCCATAGGTGTTGACAATGGAGTTTCATCATTTTCTTGAGAAGGCATAGAAAATTCCTCAACAGGAACTTGAGAAAATCCCGCATCCTCCTCGAAAATATTGTCCTCCTCATTTTCATATTGTCTTGCCTCATCTCCAATATCGGCCCTTGCATTGCCATAAGCCCTGTCTTTTGTAAAAACTTCAACGAGATAATTGAAAAATGGAAAAGACTTCCCATACAACCCAGCTACTTCCTTATGTGCCTGTATTACATGAATAACATGCATTAGAACTGAAAATTAATACCTTGAATAACATGTATAGTTCATAAGAAAAATTGCTCAAAATAATTATTTATACCTTCACATATTCATCATATGCACTTTTCTCACACATGATGGTGCTACGTTCATAGTTCCAATCAAATCCACTAACACGTAGGATATCAGCAATTACAGTAGTTTTAGTTCTAAATAATTTTACCCAGGATTCAATATTTGGCACAGCTTTCATCATGGTCTGTGGAATTTTTTCTTTTATCATTTTTTCCCAACTGAAGAAGATATCCACCTCGAAACCCATTTTCAGCCCTCCAAATGGGATTGAAAGAAAGCTCAACCAAGGCATTAATTAAAGCATTATCTTCTTCTTCTGTCCAGTAGCATTTGTTTTGTCCACGGCCCCTTTGTTGAGAATCTAAGTGCATGCAATACAAAAACAAAAAATAAATAAAGTAGTAAAGTAGATGATATATACCATTTGGGAAATTAAGAACCAAGATAAAATATCTCAAGCATGTTTGGCATACATAATATTAAAATGTATGAATACAAAACCAAAAGTTAACAAAAGGAAATAGTTTTGCATAAAAGCATTCAAAGTACATAAATAGCTAATGAATCACTTGGCTTGATAGCCAAGTGTTGAACATGTCTAAAGCCATTTGATTCCTCAATTCAGCCCACTCATTTGTTGGTTCAATGGCTGTGATATTACCAATTTCAACTTCTATGTTTTCTTCCAAAGATAGAGTGGTCGCTTCATCTTCTACAGGGTCTTCGATCATCTCCTTTCTAATGAAATTATGTATCAAGCAACACACATTGATAGTACGCCGTTGGGTGGCTATGCTATAGAAGCTTGGACTAGCTAGAATTTTCCACCGAATTTTTAAGAGACCAAAAGTCCTCTCGATTACATTTCTAGCACTGACATGTTTCATATTAAAAAATTCTTCTGGCATTACTGGTTGATGGCCATCACTCCAAGAACTCAAATGATATCGTTGACCTCGAAAAGGTGCAAGAAATCCTGGACAATTTGCATATCCCAAATCCACCAAATAATAGAAACCTAATAAGAAAAAATATATTTGTATTACATAATATTTTTTATGAGATTAGTTTAATAAAATTATAGAAATTTTTAATACCATTTGGGACCTTTAGTCCATTAGGTTTCGTGATAGCATCCCTAAGAACTCGGCCATCATGTGCTGAACCCTCCCATCCAGATAAGACATATATAAATTGCATGTCGTGACTGCAGACGCCGTGTACATTAGTGGTGATTTCAGATTTTCTTGTTCTATATCGTGGTCAATCAACTCTAGGCACATTCACTCGGATATGTGTACCGTCCAATGCTCCAAGGCAATTCTAGGTTAAAAAAAAGTTATCACTTACACTATGTCCACTAATAATAAAATGAAATAACAAATACTGATGAATGTTGTTACCTTGAACCACTTCCACCTATGATCATTTGAATTTTCATTGAGAGGTTCAGGCTTCTTAAGAAGAACACCATGACATAGAATAATTGATTTTAAGACAGCATGGATATGTCGACTAACTGTTTCGGCAGATCGCAAGAAGTCAAATTTAATTATTCTATTTTTTACATGGTGTGCTATAATTTTTAGAAACATTGCAACCATCTCGTAAACTAGTACATTTTTCGTGCCCCGCAACCCACCGTCGGTGGTTAGAAATCGACATAATTTATGAAAACATTGACGATCGATGCGCAGTTTGTCGATGCGTTTAATGTCGCTTTCATAAACCACCCTGTTCAAGTAATCATACTGTTTACGGTGTCTACTTGATGATGACTTAATCTCCCCTTGAATCATTCTACCTCTATTGTTGCTTTCCATTTTTGCACAAGCAGCAATCATGATGTTCAAAACATAAAAGTAGCACATATAAATAGTAAAATATAGCCGGATCTCCGCAATCTCATCCATTTCTGGAAAACCAATTACACATGGGTTGTATAAGCATCTCATACAATAATGTTTACAAATTATGATGTATATATAGACATGTTCAATGTGACACAAATAGATTTATATGGGTGATAATAAAGATGTGTTATATACAATTATGAGCGTTGTTAGGTTAAAATTAACACTAGTGAGAACCCAATGTCTTGGGCATTTGCATTAAGAAATAGAAACAAGAATCTATTTATAATTTAATTATGTTTTTAATTCATCTCAAAACTCTAGTCACTTTATATATATATATATATATATATATATAAGAATAAGTGAACCAATTTAAAACTTCAATGATGCATGATGTGTATATTAGCTGATTAAATATATTTACAACTCCCATGAGTTTGCATGCAAGTTATCATATAATTCCGGACCAATTTAAAACTCCAATGATGCATGATGTGTATATTAGCTGATTAAATATATTTACAACTCCCATGATTATATATTTGACTAAGTTTTATTTCTCAACAAGGTATCAAAGTTAAAAAAATACTGTTAGATAAACTATTGATATTCTTATGTTGATCTGCTATTTTAATTATCAACATGGTCTGAGTTAAGGGATTTTTTGGAGGAATATTTACAATAAATTAAGGCCTTGTTTGGGTAAGCTTTTTAAAAAAAATGCTTATTTGTTAAGTTGTAGAAGTAATTTTTTAAAAAAGTGCTTTTGGGAGTAAGTTGTGCTTTTGAATATTTTATGTTTGGGTAAGTTAATACAAAAACACTTTTATATGTGTAAATTTGTTTGGATGTGGATTTTTAAGATGGCTTTTAAACATGGTAAATTATCAAAATGGGCATTTATTGAGTTTATTGAGTTACTATTGTACATTAATATTGATAATGATAATGAAAACATTATTAGTACTAATAATAATAATACCTTAATGTATTATGATTATAATTATAATTACAATTACATTTATTATTATTATTATTATTAAAAATTTTATTGTGCATTACAGTTACAATTTATTATTATTATTATTATTATTATTATTATTATTATTATTATTATTAATTATTATTATTATTATTATTATTAATTATTTTTATTATTTTTTATTATAACGTAATGTACTATGTTTATAATAATAATAATTATTATTATTACAATAATTATTACAATAATAATTATTATACTAATGATTATTAATGATTATTATAATTTCATGTACTACGATTATAATTATAATTATTATTACAATAATAATTTTAATTAATTAATTAATTAATTATTATTATTATTATTATTATTATTATTATAACGTAATGTATTATGATTATAATAATAATTATTATTATTACAATAATAATAATTATTAATTATTATAACTTCATGTACTATGATTATAATAATTATTATTATTACAATAATAATTATTACTAATTATTATTATTATTATCATTATTATTATTACTAAAAAAAAATTAAGACTTGAACTTTAAACACCATGATAATAAGAACAATTGTATTGTTGAAATCACAAGAACCAAAAAACAACATTGCCATCCTTATAACAAAAATTAACAATAACAACAACAACATCAACAACAATAGCAATAACAATAACAACAACAACAACAACAACAACAACAACAACAACAACATCAACGACAATAGCAACAACAATAACAACAACATTAAAGTTTTGCAACATCATAACAAACATACCAACAACTAACAACACAAACATTACATTACATTACTCATATATTGACTTGAGAGTTGATCCCGAATATTGTTCCTAAGTGTGATAATTTGTTTAGTATCCTCATTAGTAGGTTGTTGCCATACAAATGAATTTTCACTATCATCATCCTCAAAGCCACATTTTCCTTCTTGAATTTGGTTTACGTCTTCAAGGCTCTCAAGAACATCCAAATCATTGCTACCCATTCTACGAATAAAATTATGGAGAGCAAAACATGACTATATAATTCGGAATTGGACCTTCATGGTATACTTGGTCATATTTTGAAGGATCCTCCATCTTGCTTTACAAACTCCGAATGTTCTTTCTATTACACTTCTTAAACTCGAGTGATGATAGTTGAATACTTCGTTTGGAGACCTAAATGCACGAGACATCCTGAATTGTGGAATGTGATATCTTGCACTCTTGTATGGTCCCAAAAATCCTTTCATTGTAGGATACCCAGAATCCACAAGGTAGTATTTTCCTACAAAAGTATAATATAATAAGAAATGGGAAAAAAAATATAGATATTAAAATTAATTTCAAATAAATGTGAACCTTCTGGCGGCTGAGGAAACTTCAAAGATGGATTTCTCAAAGCCTCCATTAATACATGTGTGTCATGTGCCGAACCCTCCCAACCAATAAGTGCAAATGTGAAGCACATATTGAAGTCACATGCGGCTAGAATATTTGTTAAGGTGTATACCCTTTTCTATTCATAAATGGAACTTGTTTCTCAGCCGGGACAAGAATGGCCACATGTGTTCCATCTATTGCACCAATGCAGTCTTTGAAGTAAGGCCAATATCCAACATCACCCTGGATGTAATCCTCCACATCCTTCAAATTTTCATCTACCAATCTGATAATATCATTTCCAAGTTTGTGTACAGCTTTTAGCATTCGATGAAATTGTCTATGCACTATTTCTCCATAATGTTGAAATCTCTCTTCCACATTCCTATAAGTAGCTCCTTGGCCGAGTATATACAAAAACATTATCACTGATTCTTCTACAGTAACATTTCTCGTATGTTGTAAACCATACTTTTCAGTAAGCTCGTCCACCAATCTTCTAAATACAGTTTTCTTCATCCGAACTTGCTTAAAGAAACGACTATCTGATCCATTTAGTATTTCAGTAATCCACCTATGGGCAGTTAATGAAGATGTCATCTTCTCTCCCTTTAACATTGACTTCATATACTAGTATTGTGCAGTTGCATCACATGCATACATTCGTCCAATGTACTCATCCATATGCATATTGTTAGCTTCTTCTTCTGAATCAGACATTGATTCTTTTGATTTTGTATCTGAATCGGATAAGTACTCCATTTTGATTGTACACCCTACATAAACAATGTCAAATGTTTATTACCATGTACAATATAGGTAAAAAATGCTCAATACAAAGGTACGAATAAACAAAATCAAATACCATACAAAAGTTTGGCATAACAAACAAGTTCATAATGCTAAAAGTGCAACATGTGAAAAGCTCAAGACAATGTTGGATACATAAACTCAACACATAAAGCAAAGACATAACAAACAAGTTCATGGCATACGCAAAACTAAAAAAAGACTCCAAATTAAGTTGTCGTAGAGAAGTCAAAGCCGGGTGAGGTCGTCCACGGTGAAAGTATGACACCAACCGATAGCAAGTGATGGATCCTTTTCCACTAGTGCCACAAAAGTCTCCCTATGATTTTTTTGGCAAACAACCTCACCATGAGGAAGTAATGTGGACTTCCTCATTCCATCCCCGGGACTGTGTCCAACAAATCTACACATCTAGTTATACTGCAACGGTCATCGTTCTCAACTCTTGTATTACTTGTACGTGACATGTTATCCATCCCAGAGAGTAGGCGGTCAAATGACTAATGTAGTTTCTCTTTTGCACTTTTCTTCTTTTCTTTTTGTGATGGTCTTTGTCTCTTTCTAGCTTGTGATGTACTGGTTTCTCCCCGTGTCACATTATTGTTTTCTTGCGGACTGCTACCATCATCTTCGAAGTTATCAACCTCTATGTCTACCTCATTCATCTGAGCATAAGCATTGTCATTAGAAACTTCATTATCTGATGATGGTTCTGCATATGGTACCAATGCCATGTAGCCTGTCGCCACTACATATTTGAAGCATATCTCCATCATGTCTAAGAATTTTGGACCTTCATTTCTCCATTTCAGATATTCTAGGTTTTCCTGGTAAGTTAAACACAAAAAACATAAGATGAGTTGTTATTATTTATTTGAAATAAAATTACAAAATAAATAAATGATTACATTATTAGATAATATGGATTCGTAAACTTACTTGTCTTTGTCTCTCCCACCAATCATCACTTGCTATAACTGTCCTCTTAACAGGGTCCCAACCAAGCCATGTTTGGTGCTCCACTAGCTTTGCCCATATGCTGAACTCTTTCTTGAGAGAGTCCCACCTATTTTTCAATTGTTTGTGGTTGTAACTCACCCCTGTTCTCGCAACAAACTTGGAAATTACATTTTTCCAACCTTCTTTTGTAAAGTGCATGTGCGGTCTATTACCAATTTGGACCTCGTCGACACATATTTTTAAGAATATTTCAGTATTTGTGTCATCCCACCTTGCTTTTGGGGTATTTCACTTGCAACCAAATTCACATCAACCACATTTGTTCCTTGTACAATTCTTTTGTGTGGTAGTTTTGAGGCCATGTTCAAAAGTATTATCTTCTTGAACCCTTAATAAAAAAAATAACATAGCGAAATCAGCATAGAAATCATGTTTTACTTACATATGAAAAAATAATCTTAACACTTTCTAACACAAATTATAAATAACAAGTGCTCAGTTAAAGGAGAAAGAAAGTTCAATAAACAAGATTGGGATCAATAAGTACCAATAATATGATTACTTAGTGGTAGTAACTATATATATATATGTGTGTGTGTGTGTGTGTGTGTGTGTGTGGTCAGGAATGCTTGTGCAAATGACTTGCTAGTTTATTATAAAATTGAAATTTCTGATTGAAAACAAATGTAAAAGGAGTGTTTTATTTATATAAATATATAAGTGAATTAAATACATAAAAATTAAATCAAAATACTCATGATATGTAACACAGTACTGTTAATAAAGGTCAATAAAGGTCACCATATTACGTGCTCTATGCTGGAGGAGAACTTGGAAAATGTATATATAAAAAAAATTGGCAGTCTTTGTCATGTTGAGTAAATTACGCATTTTGCCAGCACATAATATAATACAAATTGAATCAACAATACAGATCGATAAAGCTAAAACAAGCTAAGCAAGTTCAAAATTTCATATGTTCTAAATACAAGCAGCCAAACCATAGCATATTAATCTAAAGTATAGATGACATATAAAAGCCACAATAACTCCTAAATCAGTTCTAGAAGCCTGAGATAACATTTATAACATATTGCCACCAATAACAATACTCAGAAATGACAATCAAATTCACTTCGATTCCTTCAACAATTTCCTTGTATCCTGACTGTAGATATTCCCTAGTTAGTGTCTCTTCAGGACAATTAGGAGTTTGTGGGTAGAAGTCAGGTGGTCCAAGGCTACAAGAAATTTTGAGTAGAACAACTTTAGAAAAAATAATTATTAAAAACATTTAGAACAAATAATCAATTAAAACTTGCTCATCTTTAGCTAGAATGATATTGTCTGGCAGAAACACAGATGTCGCATAACCCAGAGTTCCAAAATCAAGATTATCACCAAATGAACAATTAAATTCATTCATAATAATATTTGGAAATAAAAGACAAAAAAAAGGAAACTCACTTAAGAGTTTGTATTGAGACAATCAATCTAAAGAAAATATGAAGTGGTGCTTTCTCGCACTTTAGCTTGTAAGGTGTTAGCTGTGATGGCCTTCTGCAAATGCAAATTCAGGGCTAAGAAAATTAATTCCATGAAAGAAAAATAAAGAACCATATAAAAAAATATCATATAGAACGTTATCAAAATAAAAACAACATAAAAAATCAATAATCAAGGCTTAGTTGAGATTTTGTGATTAAAAAAAATGGTCATGGACTGAAGGTGAGTCAATAGAATCATAAGATAAATTTAATCTTCCACATGAAAGGTTATTTTTTTTTTTTACGATGGCACTAGTCTTTTCTTCGCTACTAAACTAGAACAAAAAAAAAGTAGAAAGTACAAATGCAAGATAAATAAAACATCAAAATGAGACTACTATTGCATATTGGTTTAACTTAATATTAACAGCTAATCTTACTTAAATCCTATTGCATACACACATATAAGACTAGACAAAAGAACCTCTGATAAGCCAAAACTGACATCACTGCATAATATTGAGAATAAGCATTATTGTTAATATTTAGTAAACAAAATAAAGAACAACACAGTAATATAAAAAAGTTGGAATTACTAACCTTAGGATAGCAATTCTGACGAACAACAGTCTGATTTTCTGGGTTTACATTCACTTCACAAGATACTCTTCCCTGGAAAAGGATACATGCATTAGAGCATAGCTATCAGAGAAGTGTCAACAATAACTATGGTAAAACTATACAAGAGATAACTGCAAAACCCAAGTCATGACTAAGGTTTTTAGGGACAAAAAATTACCTTTTATAAGACATAGCAACACTAGTTTCCTCATAGGTTAAGCTATGATCAGATAATTAATTTTGGGATAGGACTCATAAAGAATATACACATTATACCACTTCCAGGCGATATGTGAGACCTAACTTTGAGGTACCAAGCAAACAAAACCTAAGAACGAAGGTACGCATGGGAAGAAATTGGAACACTCTTGAGAAAAGAAGGCTGCCAGAAGGACTTGTTCAACAAAATATAATGGTGAAATAAGGTTAACAGAGTTACAATTAGTCACTAGAAGTCATACCAGTTAAGTACTTTTCAATGAGATAACAAGCTCCCAGTTGAGGACCTACCTTTCAAAGAGATAATATGCTCAAGTACCACAGCATGAAACATGGATGCCTATTATATTCACAAAGTACCAAAATGTAGAAGAGAAACAACTAATATAATGAAGAACTTCCATTGAAATTCTTCTACTATTTAATCAATAAACATGCCAATTCTTTTGCAACTAACAAGTGCAAGTGAGATCAATTGGTAACATCACAATAAGACTATAAACTAAAAGTATGAAACACTCATGCTCAATATCAGATTCCAAACTATTAAAACCCACTGATTACAATCAAACCTGAAACAGTTACTAAAGTTGAAAACATGGAGTCTAATCCAACAAAACAAGAAGCTTTAGGGGATAGATATCGAGAACAGTTTTACATTCACATGATACTAAAATAATAGGCAAAAGAAAAAAACAAAAGAAAAAAAAACACAAATCATTGTGAGATTGGATTCTATCAGCCAGATCTACAGCACAGAACAAGCAGGAGATAGATATCGACCTTGAAGCCAAAGAATAATGGTAAACCGGCTCAACAACAAGGAATAGAGAAGAACAATGGGAATGTTTCTCCCAAGAGCTCACCGGAGCTCGCAGAGGGCTTGAAGAAGAGGAACAATGTCCGATGTTGGAGTGGAGATGTCGGAGATGTCGGAGAGATCACGGTGGAAGGGGGCTTCAGCAAAGGTGAAAGCTTTGAGCCATTCAAGAAGTGCAAATGGATAGTAATATAATTTAAAGCTTTATCGAGGGTAAACTAGTAATTACATAACCCCTAAAACAGCTTCTCTTAAGAGCTTTTTTGAGAAGCACCTCTTCAGCAGCTTCTCAAAAAAACTGAAATTCAGCTTTTTTTACAGCTTCAGCTTTTGCTCAAAAGCCAATACAAACATAAATTTTAAAACCCATAAGTGCTTAACTTATAAAAAAGCACTTCTAGACTTTAAAAAAGCTAATCCAAACACTCCCTAAGTCAATCTCATCATCTTAATTAACTACACACTAAAAAACTTATCTTGAATAAGACTAAAATTTTACTTTGTAATTAATGTTGAGAACTGTAGGATTGGTCTCCATTCTCAACATATAAGCAACACCCTTTACCAATACCATGGCAAAGAGCTTGTGGTCTCAAATTAATCCAATTTTTTATTTCCTCTTATGCAAAAGTAAGTACTAGTAAAAGTCTGACCATCATATAAATTAGTTAGGGTAGCATTAAAGAACTTTTTCAGGTCAACGGTGCCATATTTCAAAGAATTAAGTCTCATCTAAGTTTGCATCAAATTTTTCATTATTTTAAATCACAATCTCATCCTCTCATCTTCTAAGATGTATTTTTATTGCACTTAATTTTCATTGGGTAATCATTAATAGGATTGGTTCGCTTCTAGTTAGTATCATCGTAATTCATTAGCTCATGAAATTATGTTATTTTATGCCATGATAGAATGGCAATGCCAAACTCATACGTATCATTGTTTCTAATTAGCACTAAAAAGCTCAACTCTTTACATTTGGTATGCAAAATTGGAAGCAGCAAAATTAATAAAATTTGTCCCTATTTAGTTACTGTCAACTAATTTTCTAATGAGATTTAATTTGTTGTCTCTTTGTTGCTAACATATGCCTCTTGAAATACCCTCTTGTTCAGTGTTTGTATAAAACTAGTCATGATCATCCATTAAATTTTACCAGAATAAAATTTGCTCATGTATCTTTTTGATCAAGCGCTGCTCATCTTTAAATGTTCATTGATGTTTAATCTTGATGGCTTTGATGTTTTATCTTGATGGTTCTAGAAGCTTAGCCAAAAATATATAAAAAAAAAAAAGGCAGCATAGTGTATAGAGTGTAAGGAAACTAAGGTGGGGGTTGGGAGACAACATCTAACATGCCCCTTCCTCATAGTGAAAGTTGTGATTCCATTATTATGTATATAAAGAACTAGATCTAAACTTGATCAAAATAGTCTCTATATCCAGATCTCACACACAAGATTCACAAGAAACAAAGAACACCAATAAGATCAAAACTAACAGATTTTTCATACAATACAAACCCAAAGACACAGAAAACTCATCCTAATTGTTAATCAAAACAAGGAACAACCAACCTATATATGGATCCATTAACAAACAAAAAAAATAAAAACCATAGAAAAAACAAAACTTACAAGATAGAGCAAAAAAGGAACAAATCGATCCACAAGAGAGGAGCAAGGAAAGTCTCTTTCTCAGCTGGTGCACTTCTTCAAATGAGAGGAGAAATGGGTGGCTGACTGGATGGAGAAGAAAGGGGAAAGAAGAGAGATGGAAATATTTAATAAGGCCAAAATAGATATTTTACCCGACAGGAATGGCCATTACCCCCAATATTAGGGGTAATGGCTATTACCACTACAAAAAAAAAACCCTTTTGCCACGAACTCATTTCGTCTCCAATAGTCCTTTTATCGTCACTGAAACACATTAACGACAAAGACCTTCGTCGCTCCACTTGGTCGCCATAGGCTCGTCGCTAACCTACATACCGCGATGAAACTTTACTTCATCGCCAACATTTTGGAGGGGCGACAACAATCATTCGTCGCCATGTTCGTTGCTGACTATTTCATGGCTTCGCGCTCAAACAATTTCGCGCTAATTTTTTTGCTCCAAATTTCATCGCAAAAACTTTCAGCGATGACAAAATGTCGTCACTGAAGATATCAGGCGTTACAGCATTTTCAATTTCTGTGACGAAAAAGAGGTTCTTTTGTGACGAAATATGTTGTCGCTAAATAAAAAAAAACCATTTTTCCAAATTTATTTTTTGTTTGCATATATAATTTCATTTCAATTCTGGCTGTATGTTTCTACCATAAATTCAATTTCATAAACAAAATTATATTAAAATTTATAAATGCATCAGTTTTACAAAATAACATTTCAAAATATATAACTATATATTCCCAAATACTTACATAACAAAATATGTTAGTCTTGATATTCCAACATCTAAGATGTACCTATCATCATCAAGTCCTCATAATATGTTAAGTCTTGATACACCAATATCAAACTGCCTTATATATATCGTCCTCATAAAAATCATCACCATCAACATTATCACCATCACCATCATCACTATCATCATCATCATCATCATCATCATCATCATCATCATCATCAGGAAAATTAGCTGCACATCGAGCTGTTATCCTCTTAACAGATCGTAGAAGTTTATTGACCTTCGCTTGGAGCTGATTCACTTGTCCTCGAAGCATATGCACTTCTTCCCCGGATGCACCAACAGATGTAGCATGTGAGGAACTCCCTACATTCAAGGAGCAGCCAAGGCCCCCACGTTTCTTCTTCTTATCTATGAAGATACTCATCTAAACTGAAAGAGGAACCTGAATATCTTCTAGTGAAGTCCCTGATGCCTCAGCTAATTTTTGCTTGATCTTCAATAACTCTTCCTTGTAATGTTTCTACAAGAATTAAACAAAAAAGATAATTAGTTGCCATAATAATTATCCTAACCAAGTTTCAGAAATATTTCAGAAATATTAACCAAGTTTAATTAGAGTCTTGAATCATCAAAATTACCACAAAATTACCACAAAATTAAGAACATGCATTTCAATAACACATAGATTTATCTATGTGAAAAAAAAAAAGAGAATTCAAGAAAGTTTACCAAAAAGGAAGAGAGAACAAGAAGATGAGTTAGAGATGAAACAAAACTGAAGAAATAATATTACAGTGAAATGTGTGCATTGAAGTAGAACAAATTATTAATGCACATACAAACTTCATTTATATGAACAAGACAGCAATGAACATATATAAATATATAAAGAAAGACAATGCCATGAATTCAAGGACCAACAAGTAAATTTGATGTTTTGCTCATACAAGTAAATTTCTCAAGTAAAACATTTGGCCAACTGAACATGCTTGTTTCTTAGGAATTTTGGATGATAGGATGTGCATAACTTAGCATCCATTAGTTGTAGTTGCTGATGACAAAGATCAGGAAAGTAGTAGGATTTTCAAGGTAAGCATTTAAGGACCATCAAATTCATAGTCGAACAAACAAACAGTTAGGAATTTTATGATAAGGGATGTTGATCATAAAATGTGGCAGAATTTATCTGAGCATTATCTCTTTGCATAATATGGATTAGGAACATTTATGATTTTTATGTGAACGAGTAGAATTATTTAACCATCAGCCTATTGGAGAAGTATCTTGTTGGGGATTCTGAAAGATAGTTCTGCTCTGACCAAGCAAAAAACATGGCTGTACCTAAAGTTGATTGAAGCAACTTCGAACAATTAGTTAAATTTTTACCTTGATCTTGAAAGACTATGGAAGCTTATAGTATAGATTGTTTCAATTTGCATAAGTCACTAAACCTGCAGATTGATTATTGCTCATCAATAAATGCTGGAGAAGACTTCAAGAACATGTTTCCCTTGCTTTAGTAAATAATTGTATATATTTCTGAAATCTTTGTTTGATCCACTGTGAATCTGATCAAGTTTGCTCTTTACTTTCAGAAAAACAGTTAATTTTCAAGATAGACCAAAGCAGTGAACATTCACTTCTTCATAGACACTTACAATGTTTACAAGAACATAATGGCATTACAAGGTCATAAGATGCCAATCAAACATCTACCAATACAGCATTCTTATCAGACTTTTGATTATATACAGTCTTAATCTTAGCTAAAGATAAATAAACATGACAGTGAAGAGTATTGTAAGCAATCTAAAGGCATAAATGAAGAACATCTCTAAAATTCAAAGTAGAATTATGGTAACAGGTATATTGTCAATCTATATTCAATTTGCAAAGAATAGTGACAATTAGTTTCACATTTTTGCTTAGAAAATTCTTACACTGCTACACAAACATCAGAAACTCCAGTGCATTGCAACAGGACAATAATTCATTAAGCACACAAACACTGGAAGAAGCAAAATAAGAATGACTACAGAAATATGATACATACAGACCAAAAAACAGAATGGCTATGTGGTGGATGCCATAAATCAATTGAGGGTTGATATTTTTTGAGCTATCATTGAACAATAGGTCATGCTATTCGTGTCTTTTGATGCAATGCTAGATTTTCTTTGTACTCTCTAGAAGAGTGGTTTGTAATTTATCATCTTATTTTCTTTTATGCATAATTCAGGATATTAAATATTTGTTGCTCTGTTTTATTTTGCTAATTCAGCAAGTTATGAATAGTACGACAATGATAGCTAATTTAGTAATGAAAAAGTTCTCATACGACTATACACGCTTTGAAATTTTTTGTTGAAATTGCAGTTAGGTTGATGATTTTTTATTTTTTTGGTTAATTATTTGATTGTGCTGAATTTTTTGATATGGTTTTATGTCCAAGTCAAGGTTGCGGTAATAACATACTAATCTATTTTCAATCTGTTTTGTCATTTCATGATAGCATGTGTTAAGCTTAGTCCTCCAGAATGTATGGTTGTGTTCCATTTTTGTTCCAAACTGTATACAAAGTTGTCATTCCTGTACAGATTGATATCTTATTCATGACACACAATAATTTACTTAAAAATTTTGTAAATAATAATATCTAGAAATTAACAAGATGTTTTATGAGAAAAACAAGAAAAAACAGTGATCCAACACATCTAAATTAAAGATTTGCCTATGATATGGATAGTTCTAATTAAGCTTGAAGGACATAAAAATATATGTTAACAATAATAACCATCTGAAATAACCATCTTGTTGTGAAACTAGCACACATAACATGAATGCTGCAAATGCAATGATACCATAAAAACAAACATCCACAAATTTCATGTGGATTTAATCTGTGATCCCTTTCATCAAAACATACATATCATACTAAATAAATCGCAGCAGATAAACAGAGGCTGAAAACACACGCCCGATTAACATCAGTCATCCATGCTAAAGACATTGACACCGCCATTGATCCACACTATTAACCACTGAAACAAGCTACATCAACAACAAACCACATTCACAAAAATCAAACAAAACCTACAAAAAACACAAAAAATACGAACAATAGCGATCCAAATCAAACTCTAACACACCAAAAAACAAGCAAAACCTAACAGATCTACCCGAAAACCCATCATCTCCCCTCCAATCATACAACAACCAAACAAAACCCCTATATGAGTTTTTTATACCAAAAAAACAGCGATTACAGAGCAAAACATCCGAAAAACAACATCAAAAAGAGGGAAAAAATAGATGAATACCTAGCGGAGAAGCTCCACGATGGATTGATTCATCCGATTTCCAATATTTTTCTCCAGTTTTTCTATTTTCGGGACATGTTCCATAGAACCGAGAGAGGAACAGAGAGAGAGAGAGAGAGATAATAAAGTGTGAGGGTGAGTGAGTGAATGGAGAGAGAGGGTTTTTATAATAAAGTTTTAAAGTATTTAAAAAATTTAAATTCCAAAAGAAATTATTTATAATAAAGTGTTGTTTACTTGCATGATTTTTTTTTAAAAAAGTTTTTATGAATTAAAAAATTAGTTATTTAAATTTTTAAAGTATTATGAAATATATTTATTAAATTCATATTCCTAAAAATATTATTTATAATGAAGTATTAGGATTTTTTTTACTTACATGATATTTTGTAAAACACTTCAAATATTTTTAAAAAATTATGAAATATATTTATTAAATTTTATCTCTTAATTTTTTTAAAATTATATTAATATTTTTTTGGGATTTAAAATATTATATATATATATTTGTGTGTGTATGAAATTTCAATTTTAGTTTGTAAATTTTAGCAAAACCAAATAATTTTGGTTAAATTTTAGTATGTAAATTTTGGTGCCACATTTTGGGCGCTAAAATAGTTTGCCACGAAATGAGGATGCAACAGCCATGAAATAATTCGTCCCTAAGGATTTAAGGGGTCGCGCAGATGAGATGCATCTCGATTAGCCACGGCCATGTTAGAGACGAAGTAATTTTCGTGGCTAAAATAGCCTTTAGAGACGAACCTAGGTTTCGTGGCAAATAATTTCGTGGCTGAAGGGTTATTTTCTTGTAGTGTACCTTCTCCAGCATATTGCTAATACCCTCTCAAAAGTAATGAAGGCAGCTTAATGGATACCCAAGCATGGGTATCCATTGGGATTAGCAACCATCCCCCCTGGAGGGGGATGATTACTGGCATCCAAACTGGTTGTAAGGTCTTGGTTCAGAAATTTTGTTATTTAAATAAATATATCACTAATTTTTTATCAAAAATCAAAAGCAATACACATCAATCATTAACTATAAAAATATATTTTAACTTTAAAATATTTGATTTTGATTAGTACTCCATTAATTAAATTAAAGTTTAGTCCATTCACATAACATTTTTCCTCCGACATACCAATTTAAGCATTTTTTTATGTTGATTGCAATCCACTAAACTAATAAATATCTGTCACATAAAAAGATCATTCAAACCATTAGTATATTATCATAAATCATGTGATACATATCTAATGGTTTGATCCAAATAGTGTTTACAAAAATTTTCTATAACGAGTGGTAAGCTCTATCAAAAGTTATGTATGTATAGAGGTACACTAGTTGCAATAACTTAATGAATACGTGGGACATTTCCAACTATGACCCCAAATCGCAAATTTGGGGCCATGATTAGCTCCAACCCACCCTCAAATATTATCCCAAATTTGGGGTTCCACATATATATTATTTTTTAATCAATATTTTTTTTATTTTTATTATTGTAATTAAAATTTTAAATTAATAATTCATATTTAACATAATTATAAGTAATCAATTTATATAATTATAAATTTTGTGTGCAATTAATTAATAATAAAATTGTTAATTAAATTAATTTCTGATAAATTTATTCAACTAAAATAGTTAAAAATATCTTAAGAACGATGAAAGACACATGCACAATGAATTTATAACAAAAATACATTGTAAGAAATATCAGTAAAATATTATAACAAATGTTTTAAATTATTCTTACCAGTAAAATATTACATTGTAATAAATATTTAATTAAATCATTATTGAAAACTAATTAATTTCAAGTATTTTGGGATTGAATAATAATAATAATAATAATAATAATAATAATAATAATAATAATAATAATAATAATAATAATGATAATAATATGTGAGAATATAACTTTTGGGGTAAATTTTGGGATTTGTGGTTGGAGTTTAATTTACTGTAGTAAAACCAAATTTGGGATTTGAGATAAAATTTTAAAGTTGTGGGTTAGAGATGGTCTAAGTAGTCAATTTATACTTACAATATTAATTTTGTGTGAGATTAATTAATTAATTAATTAATTAATAATAATAAAATTATTAATTAAATTAATATATGATAAATTTATTAAACTGAAATAGTTAAAATATATTAAAACAATGAAATACACATGCACTATGAATTTAAAACAAAATACATTCATAATAATATTGATAATATTGCATAAACATTCACCGATAATAAACCGAGCTATTAAATAACCTTAATAAAAACTAATGCAATGTAAAAACTAATTATATTAATACAACATATCAATATTCTGGGAAATCAACACCACTTCCGCAAAGATTGTCGAAATAGTTTACAAAGGGATTCGAGGCTGAAAGAGGTGGTTGTTGAAAATGTCATCTTTTTTTAATATAAGCACCAATATTAGGATCACTAATTGTGTTCAAATTTGTAGTCAAGATCTTTATTTTCTTCTTTAAGCTCTTTCATAGCCATTTTATCTGCATTTTCTTCTTCAATATCTCCATAAGTTGTCGGTTATCTTCTTGCAATTTGTCCATTGTTGACATAAGATCAGCTTCATTTTTTTCTCTAATTTAGCCTTTTTCACACAGACTGGTTGTTGGGAAGAGTTTCCACCACTATCATCATCTAGGTTAATTGAAGGTTGTGACAATGCAAGGGATGCCATAGATTGAGATTCAAGTGTTGCATTGTCTTACTTGAATGAGAGAAAGTTGATGCTATGTTTTTGAGACATTTGGCTTAGAGTGAGCATGTGGTCTTTAAATTTTTCAAAATTTTTGACCTTATCCCATTCATGATCAAACTTGAAACCTTTATGGTATTTTGGATCTTATCCTAGTAACAGTTTTACCAGACTTAACTGCAAAATTTTGTAATGTCAAGCTAAAAGAAAATAATACATAATTTACATGCAAGAATTGTGAAGATATACTTATAATATCTTGATCCAAAGCACCACTAGGATTTAAATTTTCTATTTATCGAATGCATGCATTCAATTTTTGAGAATCCCTCTCTATTGCTTGAACTTGTTTCTTCAAAGATTTTGTATTACGAGACACCCAATTGCTATTGTTTTTCTTCAGTATACTTTTCTTTCACTCAAGACCAAAAACAATCTCCGGATTGGTTTACACCAATAATCGGATCTTGAGAAACTTCCATGTAAATTTGGCAATGGAAGATATCCTCTACATTGATGTGTCTAGATTGACAAGAATTCGTTTTCAATCATGTGTTAGAATTCATTTATGATCTTTGGATATGACACACTTATTTTGGGATGCCAGGTAAGAATAATGACATAAATGTGTTACAATCATCTCATTTGCTCTCTAATTTAGCTCAAGTATTGCTCCTCCTGCTCATTACATCATTCAAAGCAAAGGATATAACATGGGATATTATTTAGCTGATAACATATTTCCTAAATGGTCCACTATTATACAAACTATTCACGAGCCACGTAGTAAAAAAAAAGTACTTTGCCATGAAACAAGAATCATGGAGAAAAGATGTGAAATGTGCGTTCACAGCTCTACAATCAAGATTTGTAATTGTTGCAGGACTTGTATGTTTTTGGAGGAATGATGTGTTGTGTGACACAATGAAAACTTGTATTATCATGTATAACATGATAGTTAAGGATGAGAGAGACCTCAGTCGCTCAGCTCACCAATTGTAGAATCGACAGATATGCCTAGACCAACTGTGGAAGTCATCGAAGATGAAAATGCTCATTTTGAAAATTTTGTGGCTCGATATAATCAAATTAAAGACAAAAAAAAGCTCACATTGCACTTCTCAATGCATTGATAGAGTATTTGTGGGACTAATATACTAATTCAGAATGTTCTTAAAACCGATGAGACAATGTTTCTTTTCTGTATTATGTTGTAATATTATACATTTGTTGTACATTTTTCTATGATTTTTAATGAAAAATATCTAATTAAAGAAATTTTTTGTTGCTAAAATTGTATTCAATGATGTGTTTAAGTATTAAATATTTCCGTGCTATATGAAAATATAATTTCATTATTTATCAAGCCAATTAAGAAATTCATAATTAAATTTTTAAATAAATTAAATCATAAATTAATAATATTAGTTGTTAAATATTTAAATTATTTTTATTAGTAAAATATTAAATTGTAATAAATATTTAATTAGATCATTGTTAAAAATAATTAATTTCAAATATTTTTTTGATTGAATAGTAATAATAAAGAAATAATGGAATGTGTAAGGAATATTCTGAGAATATAATTTTTTAAGGGGTAAAATTTGGGATTTGTGGTTGTAATACAATTTATCGAAGTAGAACCAAATTTGGGATTTGAGGTAAAATTTTGGAGTTGTGGATTGGAGATAGTGGTGTCAATCGTGCCGGGCCTGAGCACGATTTGGCCCGTGCCTAGCCCAGGCAAGGTGCTACAGTGCCGTGCCTGGGCTTGGCACGTCCCAAAACCCCGGTCGTACCAAGCGGTGGTTTCGTGGCCTGGAGCTATGTCGGGACGCCACCCGACTTGGGTTGTGCTGGACCGACACGGCCAGCAAAGGCCATTAGAGGCCAAATGGCCCAAATTTTCAACTTTTTTTTTTCCTTTGTGGCCTGTGGGGATTAAAATTTTTGAATTTTTTTTTTGCTTAGTCAGAAAGACACTTTTACTCATCCTAACAATTATCTAACAATTAGTTTATGAGGGCATTTTTGGAATAAAAATATTTTAAAAAATTATAAATACCCCTAAATTCAAACTAAATTTTCCATACCAAGATCTCTCATCTCTCAATCTAATTCTCTCTTGGCTTTTGGCTTTTAAGTTCCAAGCTTCAAGTTTGCAAATTAGTTGATAATTTGTTGAGAATATAAAATTTATATTTTATCATTTTTTTTTCAATTTTTTTTGAATTTTTAAGATAATTTTTTAAAAAAATTTTAAATTAAAATAATAAAATATTAATGGGTGGGCCGGCACAAGCCCACCCAAAGTGAGTCGTGTCTCGTGCTAGGCCAACCCTCTCATGTTGGCGGGTCGTGCTGGCCCGGCAAGGCACAGTAATGAGTTGTGCTGGCCCATGCACGTACAATGTTCGGGCCGCCCTAGGCCCGGGTAATGCCAGGCCGTATTGGCCCAATGACACCACTAGTTGGAAATTGTCTTAAAAATTAACATGTGAGGTGAGCTAACATGCAGAGTAATAACAGCCTGTTACATATACTTAAAATAATATATCATGAACCATAACATCGTAATGGTAAATCCTCTCTGTGATGTGCTCTGGTGTGGAGTATACGAATCCTCTTGTATGGATTCATAAATAGTAAATAAATAATATTATACAATATTTTCATAATATTATACAGTAGAATGGGTGATTTAGCACATAAGGGCTACTTGAAGAGGCGAGAAAAACTAGTGAGATTTCAGTGTGCGGCCACATGGAGCTCATTTAACATTGTTGCATGGTACCAGAGAAAATAAAGCAATTTTAAATAATTTTGTTGCAATTATCATGTCACAAAAATTGTTTCATGGTACTAGAAAGAATAAAGCAATTTTAAATAATTTCTTTCTACAATTATCATATCACAAAAATTATTTCATTCTCATTTGTCACATGTTACCTTACAATCCATTATACATTTTACTTTTTTTTTTTTTTTTTTTTTTTTTTTTTTTTTTTAACTTTGGGTTAAATTTAGGGGTGCCGTCAACCATTGGATAGCCCAATGATATGACACCAAAGTGTAAAAAAGGGAGGTCAAGTGTTCAAATCCTTCCCTCGGCAGAACTGTTCCCCGTATTGTTCATGTACTGTTCATATACTATTCACGCACTATTCACCCGCCTCCAATACTGTTCAAATACTATTCATGCAATATATATCAGGATCCAGTATTATTCTTAAATCCCTTGAATGTGGGCGCTTGTCGCCTATTAATAAAAAAAATTTTGGGAGTGCCAATATTTTGTCTGAGTTCGCCGGCCTTATTTTGTCTAACCAGGAATAAAACAGGTTTGGACAGAAGTTGCGTTAATGCGGGCCTAGTCCGAACAAGGTGTGGTTATCAGGATTTAAATCCGGGTTAGGTCCGAACACGGAAATTCAAACAATTGGAGCCTTTTATCTCTAAAATTTTAAAAGTCCACAATTTTAAACCTAATCTTCCAAAACCTTCAAACATATATTGTTTTGTTCTATTAAGACTTAGATTTTTGTATAATTTGAGTTAGGTTTTGGATTTTTGACATTGTTTTTTTATATTTAAAGTGAATTAAATTATTTTTGTATAATTTAATATTTGAGTGAACTTAAATGTATCTTATAGAATTTGGACAAAATTTGGACACTCGGACATCCTGGTTTTTTTTTAAAAAAAAACCAGGTATGGACAAGTTAAGTTTGTCTAGATTTAAAACTAGGCCGGGTTTGGATAACAAGTTTATCTATTTATAATAGTAGTTGTCTGAGACCGGTTTTGCCGGACCCAAATTTTTGCCATCCCTAGTTAAATTGTTGGCCAGTGGAAATTAGTGACAGTGCCCATTTTAAAATAGAGAACTAATTAAAAAGTGACAGAAAAATGGATGTTGTTTATATGTATCTTGAGTCGATACTGTACTATGGTCATTTCTTATTATGAGTATCGAAGTTCAATTTGTATTATTTTGGTTACTCATTTTTTAATTTGTGTTTATTGATAGGATATCAAGAGTATTCTAGGAGAATTTAATGATATGTACACATGATTTACAATATTAACATTAGTTAGACCTTCTATCTATATATGCAAACATGACACGCATTAAAAAAAGCACGTGACGACTCTTAGTAACACGACACATGCTACGTTAAGTGGCATATCCACATATATAGGTGATGCGTGAACTGGTATTGAAATGATAAATCTATCATATATGTCATCAAATTTTCTCTGGCTTCTCCTCAATACTCTCTTGACGAATATAAATTAAAATTGCTCGATCAAAATGATATAAATTGACTTCGATATTCAAAATGAAAAATAATTATATTATAGTACCTACAAAAAAATTTACCATATATATATATATATATATATATATATATATATATATATATATATATTTATAAAGCGGATTTTCTTATAATTGTATATTTGGCAAAGACAAACATCCAAAGCAAGAGATCAGTGCGAATTGGTAATTTAAAATTACAAATAAATTATTGATTTTTGTTAAATTATTAATTAATCTTATCAATTTTTTTAAATAAGTAAATAAATAAAAAGAGTGGGCGTCAAGACGCCTGCCGTCCACTTCAAGTGGTTGGATGATCCATCATCCACCCATCAAGCACTGGCTCCATTTACATAACGAAACAACCCTGAGAATTACCCAGTATAAAAGAACCACCTCTTATCGCTTCCCACCGTCTCCATCTCCTTTATCCATAACCCATCATCTCCACTGCCTCCACTGAGTCCCCTCCCCTCCATCTCGGCGCCAATGGCCGCCACTGCCCTCTCCTTCTCCCCACCCCTCTCATCTCCTCCCTCCCCCAAGCCCACCTGTCTGTTCCTTATATCCTCTTCTTCTTCTTCTTCTTCTTCCTCCTCCTCGTCTTTGCCTTCTTTTGCTCTCCAAATCATCCAATCGAGAACCTTATGTCGACCGATTCTGTCCAGGAAACCCTACCCTCAATTTGCAGTAGCTGCGGCTCCTGCTGAAGTTGTCCTCGTTGAAGAGGACCAGAACGAGGCTGATGCGGTGGCCGCCGTCGATTCACTTCCCCCTACAAAGCCGAAGACCGGTAAGGCCGCGCTGCCGCTTAAGAGAGACCGCAGGCGGTCCAAGCGGTTCTTGGAGATCCAGAAGCTCAGGGAGAACAAGAAGGAGTATGATGTTCCTACTGGTATAGCTTTGGTCAGGCAGACGGCGAATACTAAGTTTGTGGAGTCTGTGGAGGCGCATTTCCGGCTTAATCTTGATCCTAAATACAACGACCAGCAACTGAGAGCTACTGTAAGCTTCTGGAATTTTGTTTTGAGATTTTTGTGGTGAAAAATGAGTTTTTTTTTTTTAATATGTTTTCTTTTTATGTCTTTTGCAGGTGAATTTGCCTAAGGGAACAGGGCAGAAAGTTAAAGTGGCTGTTCTCACTCAAGGCGGGTAACCATGCCTTGTTTTTGCTTTTGTTGTTGTTAACATTGTGGTTAAATTCTGCTTCTGATGTCTGTATTTGGTGATATTTTGTTGATCTCTTGTGTCCTGGGTAAAATTTATAGGCCTCATTGGTTGCCTGATTGACTAACATATGACCATAAATCCAATGTTCCCAATTGGCTTTGAAAACTAACTTATTTTATTATTTCAAAATTGCATTTTTGAGGGTGCTTCTGGTGAGCAGTTTTGATAAACGTGATTTTGGAATAGATGGATGCTGCTTTTATATGATAAAGCATTATCTAAAAGCTTGATTAGGAGCAATGCCAACAATCTTTTTAATTATTTGATGATGAGTGGATAAGGTTGTTTTGTTCTTATTCATAATTCACTATGCGTGGGTAGAATAGATGTCTATTGTGCCTGTAAGTTCTTAATCCAGCCAATGACCTGTGCCAGCTATTGTTCTTTCCTGTGAACTTATGAAAATAATGGCTTAAATTATTTTTATGCAGTGAAATAATTGTAATGGTTGCTGTAACATGGTATACAGTAAGTCCTTGGTTGTTCCATATGACATCTTGGGCTCATGAAATACATTTGAATTCCTGATGAAGTAATTGAAGTCTTCCATTTATTTTCTTTTCAATGGTTTAGATACAAAAAAGATGTATCTAGCTGCCTTAACGCTGATGTATATAAATAAAAATCATTTTCAAAATGTATGTGCCGTTTCATTTGTGCTGTTGATTAAACTATTGGTCCACTATGGGCTATAGCCACCCCAGGCTGAAGCCGGCCTTAGTGTTGAGTTTCTTGAGTTAGTCCTTAACATTTTGTAGGCAGATTATGAACATATGCTAAGCCTGGCTTGTTTCTCTTTAAGATTTGATTGGTATCTCTATATCTGACCCCTGTCAGTGGCTTGGTTTTAACTTGGACTTATATAACTGATAGTTTATTGTGCTAATCTTTTGAGTATTAGGTAATTATCATTTGCATTTTATGCCATCTTTTCAATATTATAAGCCATTGAAGTCAAAAAGCTGAGCCTTGACATGAGTTTGGATTAGCTTAAACCTTAGACTGTTATATGTAAACCAAACATTTTAGCTGACCTAATTCACCCAAAAGCTTGAGTTGATAGAATGAGGAACCCAAGTTTATATATTCAAACCCCTATTTTCTAAATTAATTGATGTGGGCCTATTAGTTACTTTAACACATCTCCTTGCTACGTTTTAGTCTATTTTAACTAATCACATCGCAAACGAACCAAACAAACCAAGCTCTGATATCATGTTAGTTGCAAACCAAACATTTTACCTTGACCCGATTCAATTCAAAAGCTTAGGCTAATAGGATGAGAAATTCAGGCTTATATATTCAAATCTATATTTTCCAAATTAATTGTGGAACTATTAGTTACTCTAACAAAGAAGAAGTAAATAATGCTCATGCAGAGCTTAGTGTATTTCTAATCTAAGCTTGAGGTAATATGGGAAAATTTGCATTAAATTGGTATGGTCTAGTCTATCACTACTCACAAGATGTCATGAACTTAACTTGCTGTGTAACTTTTAGGTTATAATAAATGCATTAAAAAAATAATAATTTTCAATTGATTTCTGAATCCTGTAAGATAAATGATTCACTTTGCATTCGCTAGCTTATAAATTGTCAGCCAAGAAAGAAAAATACTTTCAGTTGTTCTATATAACTAATTTCCTTTTGACTTCTTTATTGTGCTCTATCTGTCCCCAAATTTCATGTAGGTTAACCATGGTTTCATTCAGATTTTAATGAGCCCTGTCAATGTGAAATTTCACATTACCAAACATTTGCAACATGGGGAATCACTTGGAAATAAGTGTATTATGGTTCATTATTGAGATTCCTGCATTTTGAACTTCAAAACCTGCATGTGAAGAAGGATATGTTTTCAACTGTTGTTGTACATGCATTGGCTATGTTATGAATTCCTGCAGTAGGTGACTTCGACATATCCTTGTATTCTAATTTAAATCAATCTATAAAACAGGCATATGCAATTTTACTTTGAGTTAGAAATCATTCCTTATAAAATCCTGATGAAATAGTGTACGCAGACTGAGTTCCATAGTTCCGTCCTTGTCATAGCAAGCAAATTAGTCTAAGCCAGTCAACTGATTTCATAAGGAGGAAATTATTGGCAGTTTTATATATTAAAATGGAGTTTGAAAGTAAATAAGTTTCACTGACCTTCCAATGTAGTTTAAATCGTTTTGGATCATTTTATGGAAGAACTTATGTTCAATTTCTCCTGTATCATGGTTTATTGCCTGCAACTTCATAACTTTGGTGCTATTATTAATTTCTTCAGCTGCAACTTCATTTAGTTGTTTGGGAGGATGAGATTCGTCTTTACTTTAATCAGAAAGAATTATATTGAATCTAGCTAACATTTTATGATTGTTTGTGGGATTGCAGTCTGCCTTAAAATTTCATCTTGTTTGATAATCTTGTCTAGATTATGGCAACTTTAAGAAACTATTATACTAAATGATTGAACTTCGAGTGTTTCAGGTGAAAAAATTGATGAAGCTAAAAATGCTGGAGCTGATATTGTGGGTGGAGAGGAATTGATTCAACAAATTAAGGACGGATTTATGGAATTTGATAAATTAATTGCTTCTCCAGATATGATGCCTAAGGTATTGTTCTGATTTGATGCTGCCCAGTATGATACTTTAATTTCTTATATAAGATGTTAATTAAATGACACTGGAGAGATGAAACCTCAGATACGTCTTTTATCTTTTTCTGTATCAATTATGCTCCAGAAAATAATTTATCCTGCTAATACTCTCAGTAGTGTTTTAAGCTTGTTTAAGGTTATCGTTCTGTAATTTGCCTAACTTAAAGATTTGGTTGTCTGTGTGAAATATTTACTTGAAGTTTACATTCATTTATTGGCTCTTAGGAGTTCTTTTTAGTGAGAAAACCATACTGGAATGGTGACCTAGTTAAATTGGCAGTCTTCTGTATGAGAGATGAGCACCATCTTTACCAGTTAAAAGAATGGATTTGCAAATATCTTTCAAAAACATTAGTTCTAAAAATAGTCGTGAAGTGAATTTTGGGAGCAATTTTTTTTTTCTTGCTCCTGTATGAAATGGAAGAATGACACTTCTGCCATTTGCTCACAGGGAGGAGGTCCAAGATCCTGACTCTCCCATTTTACTTATCACCTGTAGGTAATGTGATTCTAGGAAAACTTAGTAACTAGAAAGAATTTTTGACTTATTGCAAGAAAATTGAATGATAATCATGAGATTGTGCATATTTAAGATGATGTTGAAGGTTGTATCTTCTGCCTGAAGTAATAGTTATGGATTCATGACACTTGACAATTATTGAGAATGGATATAATAAGCCAAAACATTGACATCCTTGTTTCATGTGCGGTGTTTCAAATTAAATATTAATCACTATATATTGAAGAATAATTGCGACATTTTATATGTAGTTTCCCTGTTCAGTGCATAAACATTTTGTGAGGGATGCTGTGTGTTGCAATACTAACGTTTTTCCAATTTCTTTGCTCTTTTCTAAGGTTGCCAGTTTGGGGAAACTATTAGGTCCACGTGGACTTATGCCAAATCCTAAAGCTGGTACTGTCGCGACAGATATACCACAGGTATGACTGAGGATAAAATCTAAAATCTGGTTTATATTTCCAATCTTGTTTTTGGCACCTGAAAAAGTGTGCTACTGGCATGCTCTTGGTCTACAAGATCTCTTACATTAATGTGAAATGAAATGTTTCAGTTTCTTATATATTCTCCCAGTTACTATAATTTCCATATTTTGCTGACTGTCATCTACAGATATTAAAAAAAAAAAAATTACAACTATGGTTTTGGTTATCTTGGTTTCATTCCACAAAGATAGTTGAGATCTTTATTGTGCCTGAAGCAAAGGACACACTGGCTAAAAAGCTTTGGCTATTCAATTTGAACTGTTTTATTGCATCCAATATTCTTGCTGGCTCTTCTGCAGACTGAATTTCTAGCTTCAGATTTGCGATGCCATGTGATTCCAAGTAGAGGTTGTTAGGTTAAGCTGTTGGTTCAGCAATCAGCATAAAATGATTGAAGAAGCAGTGGCATCATTGACAGGACTACTGAACACACTGCTGCTAACGTGGCATCCCCAAGTTCCAATGGGACACATAAATGCTTTACATGCTAGCTAAAGAGCAATGCTTTACAGATTCCTCTGGTGATTTGCATTTTTTTATTGTTCAACCTATCAGGGTTGAGTGCTGTAGGTGCCATTTAGGTGCCTGGCTTCCCCAGATCAGGTTCTATGACAGCCAAATGTGCAGTTTATTGCCATGTGGTTAGTCACATATTATTCAAGCTGCCGGAGATTTCAAGTGTTTCTTTGGTGGAGTTTTTAGATGTCCACTTTATGCTTCTTTCATAAGTAGTTCTTGTTTGGGCTTAGTCCACATGGGGCTTGAGCAGGTATTAATAAAGTGGGTTGTGGTTATACTAGAATTTTCCCTATCCCATTGACATAGGGTTTTCTTTAGCACTAAAAAAGGTTTTATTACTTGGAATACTTCAATTGCTAGTGTTTGAATTCAGAAAGGCACAGAATTCAATAACCGCCACTAATGCTAGAAAACCCTAAAAATCTTAATGAGGTTTTCCACAAACCATTCTTGAGTACTTGTCAGTAACATTATTGAAATAATTCCTCACAGCACTACTCAGGACTTGTGTTTAAGTGCTTGCATTCAAAAAACTATACTTCCAGCTGCATAATTATTTTACTTGTAGTTTAGTGAACTTACCAACCAACAAAAAATATTTGCTACTGGTTGCTAGTCGTATGCTTTAGTTTTTAATATACTTGCATATGTATCATCATTAGCCATGGAGCGTTATATTATTTAAGGTTAGGAGTTTCATTGTTAGCAAGATCCCCAGCTATTGAATCTGTTGTCATCGGCGGGGCCTACATCTTTTTCTTTTGAGAATAACGTAGTCAAAGTAGGCCAAGTTGGTGGCCTTTTCTAGACATAGTCTTTGAAGCTGGGAAATTGAAAATTACTAAATTGTAATGTTTAGAATTTGGAAGCTCACACAATGATTCGTCTTGTCAGGCTATCCAAGAATTCAAGAAAGGAAAGGTTGAGTTTCGAGTTGATAAAACTGGGATTGTTCATCTGCCTTTCGGAAAAGTAAACTTTCCGGATGAGGATCTTATTGTAAACCTGATTGCTGCAGTTGTACGTGCCTTTTGCCTCTCTCTACTTCCCTCTGAAAACAATTTAGGTCATTTGTCTACTTAATATGTATATCTGTTTTAAAATTTTTTCCGATTCTTATTTTATTCAGAGATCTGTTGAAGCCAACAAGCCTTCTGGTGCCAAAGGAGTTTACTGGAAAAGTGCACATATTTGCTCATCAATGGGGCCATCAATAAGGTTGAATATAAGAGAAATGCTTGACTACAAGCCCCCAACAACAACCTAGACTGTTATTTAACAATTGTAAAGCATGCTTTTATCTTTTGTAGTCTTCCATTATCTTGAGTAGTTGTGGAACTTAAAGGATGTAATTTAGTTCAGTTTTCATTACTAATGTGATGGTGAATAACATTTTGCTTTGCATAAAGCTTTTGTTGGCTATGTTTGTAAGGTTTTTGTTTGGGAGTAGGTATTTTGTATCAAGAGGTAAAACCATAGTGATGTCTACCATGCTATCCAGGCCTTGTTGTTTTGTTGATTGGATGGCTTGTTTTGCAAGGGGGGTCTATTTATTTATTTTTCATTTTTTGGGCCTTTTACAGGATTTGCTTTGTTTCTGGCCTTATTCGGTATCATGTAATGTATGGGAAAATGGAATGGGAATGTTCGGAAGTGAGTAGGGAAAGAAATGTTTTGATTCCCCTTTTTTTTAGTTTATTATTATTATTTTTTGGCTTATAAATATTATTAGAAAATGTTTTATACTGATTTTATATTGCATATACCATTATTTTATTTTATTGTATTTTATTTTTATTTTATTTTATCAGGATAAAGTGGGTAAGTCACTAATCTCAATTGGGGTGAGAGGGAGTTGATTTCTCTTAATCACTCGAGAAGGAAATTAACATTTTTGTATTCCAAAAGTGGCTGCACATAACATTTGATATTATTGCCATTTTTTTAATTCGTGTTAAATAATTGAAGTACATATTTATTTTATTTTTGTATTTAATAATTTTATTTTATAAAAAAAATATTATTTTTATATACTTTATTGAAACACTTTTTTTTTTTTTGTGTTAATTATTGGTCAACAATCAGTAGTTTGATAAATTTATATTTTATGGCGCATTTGCATTTTATTGATGTTTCATGAGAGAAGAAAAAGCTCCTTTAAAACCAGCGGCGTTTCTCTTGTTGTATTATAAAAGCACTACACCAATAAATGCTGAATAATAAAATGCATAAAGAAAGGAGAACAAGATGCACAAGAAAAGAAAAAGGAACAATCGTTAGATAATATCGTAAAATTAAATACCATAATTAAAACATGCGGAAGTAACAATAAATTTGCAATATAATCTAATTGTTTAAATGAACACTGTAATTTAATTAAAAGGCGTAGAAAATTATCTCTGATGTTTGAAAGCATGTCGAATTTATCTCTCGAATTGCCGTAGATCTTCTAGCGCCGAACAAAAGTCTCATGTCTCTAGATCACATGCCGGAATTAAGAAACAATTTCCTTTTTTTTTCCAAATAGCGGCTAAGGTTGGAGAATAAGAGAGTTTGGGGATTTTTCTCACTCGAGAATTAATTGATTGATTCAAGGGTTTGAGAGAAGTAATATTTATAGAGTCTTCATAAAACATGATAAATATTATTCAATTATGAAATCCTATTCAAAATATGAACCTTCATAATATGATAAATATTATCATAGAAGTTCTATTAGAAATTTGAATCCTAATGTAACTAAAATCACTTTTGTCTTTAAGTCCTTATAATTTTAATTAACTATTTGATTCCATCGAATTTAAATTAAAATTTAACTTAAGATAAAAACCCTAGACCAATTTACAATTTCACTCATCCATGAAGTAAAATTGTAAATTGATAATTTTATTCCTACACTTAAAACAAGGCTGATTTTTTATCCTTTAAGCGTGACTTCCTAGGTTTGGTCCAATTGGCAGTAGGAGAATACCAAAGGAAGTGGGTGACACCTAGCCAGCCCCATGACCCCACGTTGTAACCCAATTGAACGTGGATGGGTAGATCATTACGAACCTTTAAGATTATGATTACCATATGTGTGTAAACCTTTCATTCTTGTATCCTAACTGAGTGAGAGCCATGGTAATAGTCAAACTCACTGAACTCGATTATGTGCTAATAACCATAGTAGAGTAAGATTACCAAACTACCCTTCGTGTTCAACATGATTAGTTTAATTGCCTTGACCAAGGTCTTATAATCTCACATACTTATAATCACATAGAATACTAACTCGTTTACTTCCGAGAGAACGCATTTTATTTTTGTCATTACTCACAGCTGCTACTTGCTCAACATAGCTGCACTTCGAGGTCGGCTTCGCCAAAAGGTAAAGTGAGCCTAACGACTCTAGTAACAAATTAGACGTCACAAGCACATTGTGATCATGATACCTCATATCTAAGGTCCACTTACATGATCATAACCAATAATCCTAATCATTGACTGTCAAAGAGTTAACCCATGTGATTGGATTTCTATGAGTTATGTTCGAATACACCAATTCTAGTGATGTATTTATGATATATACTCCCACTATTCCATAGTATTCAATTAGCATTCTTCGTCAAAGTATATGCCATACAAATCCTTACGAACCTTTAATGCCCAATTAAAGTTTCTCCAATATGCGAACTAAGTGTATAAATACCAAACCCTTCTAGTGCTCTCCTTTTTATCCCACAAAGAGTAGAAGGTTTAACTTAATATATATGGACTATAATATTCAAAACTAATTAAAATGCCATCACAAGATTTATATGAACATCAAATTAAATGCCTATAATAATAAGAATGTATAATACAAATGAAGTACCCTATACAAGTATCCTCATTGGCATTCAAGGGCATAATGCTAACAACAATAACAAGCAACTTTAAATGACATTAAAGGAGAGATCAATAATGCAATGAGTTACAAACCAAAGATGCTTCACTCATTTCAATTATAATTTGCATCTTTCCCCCCCAAAAAAAAAATGCATCAAAATTGTGTACAACATATAATTCTTCCCTTTATTATTTCAATGAGCTCCGAACTAGTTGAGAACTTCATTTTCTTGTCACTTAAAAGCAAGCATGATCTAAAAGTTAAAATATATTGGATGAATGGTGATGTTAGACATTTCTAATTATAATCAATCATTTTTTATTAACAACTAAGGTATGAATCAATGAAAAACATTTATAATATATGAAGTATATTACAAATGGATATAACATAAATGATGTTACCTCCCACAAATGATACAATTTGGATACTTGCCATGAGAGATCTCTATTGATTAAAAAAAAAAAAAAAACCGACATTAAGGCTCATTGAATTCTCTCTCCAAATTTCTCACACATAAACTACAAAACATATCAAAAGCAAATATTATATATCACATTTTGGGTAGATGTAAGCATATATTATATATGCTTTTGTTAACAAGAGAAAATATTCATCCCAAAAATTGGCGAACACGTCACATTTGTATAACAAACAAATTAAATTTTTTTAAATTATGTTAATTCACAAAATAATTCAATAGGCGACACATAACAAAATATAATGAACATTGGAGTAACGACACATTATACTTGCAAAACTATGAATAGTTTGGAACCCATGTTGATGATAAACTATCATATGTACAGATAAGCCGGCCAAGAACATGAAGTGTATATCTTGAAATTCTTATGCAAAATTAGTTACATAATGGGCTAAACAATCTTGTATGAGCTCACAAGTTTATTTTTAGCTACATGATATCCATATGATGGATTAGTTAGGAGAACATCACCAACCAAAGTTGCTTGGTTGCCACGTTATACGTTTCAAATGAGAAAATTTACTCTCATGAATCAAAGATACGTAGCATTTAAGAGACGTTAATGGTAAAGTCAATGACGGGATCAATTAATACCAATCATAAATGAAGAAAGCACACAACTTGTGGTATTACTTCTTTTCATGGTTGCCTTAATGGCAAGAGACGTTAATGGTAATGAAATCTTGATGAATTTTTAAATAAGGTTAATTTTAAAAAGTTGATAAATTTTTTCTATATATAATTTAACACTATCAACTTTTTTAATTGGGGTGAATCAATTAAAATAGAGATATAAATAGGATCAGAGAGTGTATAACTTTATATGTATCTGTAACAACTAGTAACCGAGGTACTTTATTTTGTTAGTAGGCACATAGTTGTAGCCATTAATTGAAAATTTTAGATCATCTTAATGAATACATACTGCAATCATAGGAATGTATGTTATTCAAAATCATAAATGAAAATTATTAATAAATACCAAGTAGTCACAATCTTTGTTTTTGTTAGTACCCTATTTATTTAGGGAAGAACAACACATGGATTAGAAGTACTGCCATGGTCTTCAAATATCGTGATTAGTTAGTCTTCAAAGGTGAAATTAGGCATCTAACATTGTATGTATTCAAATGGCTACAACTAGATATATATTCTCGCTTCCACATATTATCTATACAATATAGATTGTATGCGCAGGCCATGGTTAGGTTAATCTTGTATAATGTCTTGAATTTTCACCAAAAGGACTATAGCTGTGGTGGCATACATACCAAGCTGCTGTGAGCATCATAAAGGGTCATCAGTACTCTATTAAAATTTCTAACAATAATTGCCTTGTTCTTAGAGCTTTAGATGAATGTTAACAAGGGATGGCTCCATTTTCAACATTAGCAGTTGAAAATTCATGACTCATAAAACATACAAAAAAGTCCCAAACAAGAACCTTTTTTTTTTTTTTTTTGCTATCTCCCTAACTAGTTCATCAACAAAAGAGTTGTTGAAATAAAGTCTAACAAATTGAAGTTAATTATGTGAAAGTCTACAAAAACAAATTATGCTATAAGCAGATAAATAAAAAATAATGCACATAATGCCCTTACCTTTGGTGGTACTAAGAACAATGAGACTATTCTAGCAAGTTGATTCAATGATAATGCCAATGATTAAAGTCTATATTTTAGTGAAGTTCCAATTAATTAAGAACACATGCCACAATATGTGAACTCACACATACAAAGGATGCCCTTATTGTATATCATTTGAAACATCGAATAGCAGGTTTTCTAATATCCACCTCGATAGAATCTCTTCACTAATGTGACTAATTATTTATCAAAGGAAACTATAGTTTAATATCAAAATCATTCTTGATATACGAAAATATTAATGATCACATGAATTAGATTTCGGGATTGACATGTATATTTTGTGGTACTTTCTTCTTGAGTCATCTTTTTTTTATCCCTTTAATTTTTTTATATTTTATAAAAATTATTTTTTATATTTAATGAGAATTGTGTGTGTGTGTGAAGAATGTGAAGAAGTATGCTTAGCTAGCTTAGCTAGCTATTATTTGTAGTTAAATAGTTAGAGCTAAGACTAATTCTATTACTAGTTGGATGGTTAGTTTTAATTGTCTTGTCATCTTCCTTCAACTTCTTCTTGTATCTAATCATTGAAACTACCTCATTGAAGGATAAATAGCTAATTTCAATAGTTTCTTTAGTTTTGATTTCTTAAGTCTAGATTGGCTTTGTTCATGGTATCAAAGAAAGGTTGATTTGCTTTCTATTGATCTAGATTGAAACTATTGCTAAGGTGTTGTTCTCGTAGTAGTTGTTGATCGGATACTGTGATTGAATTGGATTTATTTGCTAATTCAGTATGGAAGAAATAATTGTTGAACCATTACATAGAAATGGAAAGGAGATGAATATGGATTCAAATCTTGAGGGCTTTTTGAGTTTGGAGTACTCAAATTATCTAGGTATATATAATCCTTGTTTCTACTCCTTTAGATGGTAGCAACTATCTTTGATAGAGTTGATCCATGAAAATAGCTCTGGGAGCCAAACACAAGCTTGGATTGATTGATGGGAAGATTTGAAAGGCTAAAGGATGGAACAACAAAATTTGATAATGAACCTCAGCAAATTGTATGGTAACTTCTTGGATCTTGAATTCATTTTCAAATGAACTTGTACCTATCTTCTTGTATACCACATATTCTAGGGATTTATGGTTGGAGATTGAAGAGCGCTTTGGTGAGTGTAATGGTCCTTTATTGTATCAATTATAGAGAGAAATTTCTTTGATTTCTCAAGGAAATATGCCTATTTTGTAGTATTATATGAAGTTGGGATGAACTAAATTGTATAATGCCATTACCATTATGCACTTGTGGACCAACAAAGGCTGTTTCAGATCTGACTTTTTCAACTTGGCTAATTTAATTCTTAATGAGGCTTAATGATAGTTTTCGTCATGTTAGGATTAAGCCAAATTTTAATGATGGGCCTATGCCTAGTGTGAACAAGGCATATTCAATGTTACTTAGAGTTGAGAAGCAAAGAGATGTGCAAATGAATTTCACTGAAGTGATAAATAGTGCTATACTAATTCAAAATGGCAACAAAATTGGAAATGCAAGAAATCAGTAAAAATAAATAAATAAATAAATTTCACAAATAAGAAAGATCTTCATTCTAATCATTGCAATAAGAATGGACACACTAAAAATACTTGCTTCAAGTTGCATAGGTATCCCAACTAGTTTAAAAAGTTAATGGAGCAAAAGGACAAAGGGACAAGAAACAAAAATTTTGCTAATGTGGCAGATGCTTCTGCTATCATAGAAGTTGAGAAAGAAAGGAGACTGGTTGATTGGAAGAATGATGTAATTTCAGAGATGATTAAGCAAGAAGTGGTTAGATTCATGAAAAGAAATAGGAGTTGATCAAGGACTAGTTTGTATAAGTGTTAAATTTACTTAGTTGAAACAAATCTTACTTTTGCACTGAGTTCACTTGAATTGTTAGATTTTGACTCTCAGATCATAGACATTGGAGCCACTAAATACATGTGTAGTGATAAGTCCCTACTTACTAAACCTTAACTAGTACACCAAACAACACATGTTTCTTAACTAATAAATCTATCAACTTAGTGAATCATACTAGTGATGAGTTTCTAACACTTAGAATCATCCTAAAATAAGCCTTTCATGTATCTTCTTTCAAATACATGATCCTTTCAATAAATAATCTTGCAACTATAGCCTATATGAAGTTTTGTTTTCCCTCACACTATATTTTGCATGACCGGAAGACTAATGTAGTGTTGGTAGTAGGAAGAGTGATTGAGAGATTGTATGTTTTAGACAAAAATTCCTTTTCTGATGTAATTCTTAGGCGTTATGATTCACAAATAAAATTGAGTAAATGTAGTTTGAGAATTAGAATTTCTTGTAATAACGTGTCATTGGTGAATAAAGACTCTATAGAGAATGTTTGACATAGGAGGCTTGGGCACCCATCCTTTTATGTTCTTAAACACATTGATTATATTGGTGTTGATTCAAATTCTAATATTAGTATATATGATGTTTGTCCTATAGAAAAACAATAAAGAATTGTTTTTCCCTTGAGTATCATTAAATCCATAGAAATCTTTCAACTCACACTACAAGAATTAAAATTTTTAGTGACAACATTTTTGTGTCACTCATTTCACTACAAGAAAATTACTGTTTTGAAACAGCATTTTCCGTTTCTATTCCGTTGCTAATTCGGTTTAGCAACGGATTAGAAACGGAATTTATCTGTTTCGAAACCCCTTGTTTCTAATTTAAATAGAAACGGAAAATATTCCGTTTCTAACTTTAGAAACGGATTAAAAACGGAAACCAATATGTTTCTAATTTTTGAAAAATTAAAACGGAATAATATATGTTGCTAATCCGTTCCTAAATTCCGTTATAAAAATTAGAAACGGATTCCAAACAGAATATTTTCTGTTTTATTTTTGTCCCTCCTTATTAGAAACAAAAGCTTTTTTTGTTCCTAATTTGTTTCTACAAAATTTTTAAATTAAAAAACAATATTGAAACAAATAAATCCGTTTCTAATCCATTTCTAACATAAAAAAAAATAATAAAAATTATATTCCTGATTTTTTCTTAAAACCTGGTACATTAATTTTTTTTTTAAATCTAAAATACCAATAAATAAGATAAATTCCTCAGTTCATACAAAAAATGTTTAAGTATATATGTTCAACACAAAATTATAAGTATATGACAAATACAACTATAAATCATATCATGATCATCAGTCCACTTTTGATTGTCACAAGTTGAAGATAAACTGGAAATTACCCATTCTTTGTAGGGGTGTTCAACAAAAAACCCTTATTAGTCAACAAAAAACCCTTATAAGATGAGTAATCGCTTCTATCATTCCGTACTTTTGATCATCAGTCAACCTTGTCACAAAACCTGAAGCACAATTAATGTATTAGACAACTAGCCAGAAAGAGAAGAGAAAAAAGACATTCAACACTGAAGTAACAATTCACAGCGCAGTTTCCCATGTAAATGAGTGGCATGAAACTAGTTTGAGAGAAGTATTACCAAAATCTAGTATAGCCAGTTTCCCATCAAGGGTACGTATCATATTTCCAGGATAAGGGTCAGCATGGAAGAAGCCAGTATCCAGTAGCTGTAATTCAATCATAACTCAATCAAATAAATGTCAGTGTTTCTCTGACTGTCATTTCTCCAATGTGCACATCATGTTAGCTGATGTAAGTGGAGGTTCTCTGTGGTACAAACTCATCCATTCCATGTCCATTGTAAGTTATTTTACCAGATACCCGTCATTTAATTCATTTACCAGATTTAAACACCTTTTATCTATGTTTTATATATATATTTTTTTACAATCTATAAAAAAAAAAATATCATCATTCATACATATATATATATACACCTTCAAATTGGAATAAAGTTTCCCTGCTAATGCCAATAACAATGTGGTTTTACTAGAACCAGGAGGTCCTAAAAGCAATGTCATTCTGAAACCAAAACAAAACCAGTTTCAGAAATCAATCCTTCATTTATACATATAATAACTAAAAATTGAATCAGTTACCAATCCAAACGGTCCTTGAGCTTTAACAAGAATTTTTCATTATCATCCTGACAACTCTAAGAAGTCTATCCATCAAGTTCTTCCTGTCTTGATGACCGAGATTTTTTACGGTGACCAGGGAGTTGACACCGGTGAGAATTCCGGTCCGGACACGGTCATAAGTAGGGAGTTTATCAAAAGCAGCCCAAGTGAGAGCTAGTTCATAATCATCTTCTTGTTGATAATGAACTGAACGTGAGAAGACATCTTTAGTGCTGCAGCTTCTCCATGCAGAGCGACTTCTGCTGAGGCTGGCCACAATGTGGGTCCTGTTTGTTGGGTCCTACATGCATGGATCTTAGACAAAACTGAATTATATTTTATTTTATCATAAGACACTACAATGGTGACTAATCTTAAACAGGACTGATCTTTTAAGGCATTCCAATACATGCAGGGATGTGTTGCAAAACCAAACCTGACACTAAGGAATGTGTTGATTAAATTTATTTTACAAGCATTACATCCACCAAATCGGTTGAGTTTCAGTTTCCAACCCCACATATCTCATTTTCCCATCTGATTTTAATCATATTGTACATGTTGTACTCATCACTGTAAAAACCTCTTGGGCATCCCAGCCCAATAATTGAACTTGTATCACGAAAGGGAATGACTCCATACAGTAAAACACTCCCTATAATCCACAAATATCATAATAATAGCATATTTAATGAAGGTAATTATGATACATACAGCCTGCATACCATGATCAAATGAGTTTTCAACATATCAACAAAGAAAGAAAACCAATCTCTTTTAACAAGTCCTAGAAATTGCTTAAGATAAATATACTGATCTTCTATGCATAAACTAATATTTGAAGTCCACTCTGATGAGATATATTGGTAAATTCTTTCCAATAATCAGTAATAAGGCCGACATGATTGATACAATCTGTTAACTCTATAAAAATTCAGATTTGCACAAATCATTAATGCATAGCACCTCAACTAATCTTTGCCATCGAACCACAATATAATAAGCAAATGGCAAAAATTCTCGCCCACACTAGTATTACTAATAAACAATGCCTTACTCCCCAAAAAAAAAATTTAGTAGATATTCACTACTATAAGAAGAAACTTTAAAAATTTGTCATTATCCTTGCTTCATATAGCTATGGCAGCCAATATTGATGGATTTGAAATAATGTGAGAAGACTGGTGTTCAATACTAAGGATATTGGCCCAAATCAAAGAAACAAAACAACAAATATTTTCCAAATTATGTGTAGAGAGAAGCCAGCGCTAACAAATATAATTGGCATGCTTTCTCCGAACAAGCAAAACGACACACAAGAAGGAAAGAAAGTACCTTACAGAGAAGATGGCAAGAACCTCCAAGCTAGGCACATTCTCAACTTCTCGACTATCAGAATCCAAAGGCAAAAACTGGGAGGAACCAAAAGCCCCGGAATTCAAGAGTTCCCGCAAATATATCAAGATGACCTTCTCCTTGATGGAATCGGAGGCCTTATCCCAAAAATTCGGAACCCTATCAATACAAGCTGCGGAGAATTCAAGCCCTAAGGATTCATTCCACTATAGAGAAACCAACAAACCCTAAGATCTCTTGGACGTACCCTGCACAATGGATGCGTCACACGAGTTTTCCTCTGCTAGCTGGGTTTCAATGGACCAGAGCCAAGGCAAGAGTTTGCCGCTGTCGGAGGTCAGGCACGCGCCGTGGTCCGATAGTTCGTCGGAGGGCATGTCTCTCGCCCCAGCACTCGAATCTTGGACCGTTGGAACTCGATTGGGAGGGTTTGGGGGCTCTGGACAGTGTTCTTGAAGGGCGTTTTCGGTGGTGAGTTTGAGATCGGTGGAGATCTGGGAGGAAATTGCGTGTTTGGAGTTGTTGAAGTGGTTTTTGGGGGAGGAGTGGTGGGATAGCGAGAGGGGTTGGTGTTTTTGTTTTTGGGTGTTTAGGCGTTTTTACTAGAATGTTAGATTTTTAATTTTTGTTTATCCTTAGGTTAGTAGTTTAAGATTATAAAAGTAGTTTGCTCATACACTCTTTTGTAATCTATACATGAAAATAGTACCGACATTAACTGTTGGGATTTGAAAACAGTAATTTATTTGTTTTGTTATAAAAAATGTTTAGATGTAATAAATATTTGTACTTTTATTAAAGTTTAGTTAATAAAACTATTTATTTTCTTTTTTTTGTTTAATGTTATCATAATATTCATATATTTATTTTATTTAATGATTATAAAAAATAAAATATTAATTTTTAAATCCGTTTCTAATCCCTTTTTATTAAAAACGGATTAGAAACGGATATTTTTCAATATTTAATAATATTTAAATAAAATATTAATTTTTAAATCCGTTTCTAGTCCCTTTTTAATAGAAACGGATTAGAAACGGATATTTTCTAATATTTAATAATATTTAAATAAAATATTATTTTTTAAATCCGTTTCTAGCCCCTTTCTATTAGAAACAGATTAGGAACGGATATTTTTTAATATTTAATAATGTTCAAATAAAATATTAATTTTTAAATCCGTTTCTAGTCCCTTTCTAATAGAAACGGATTAGAAACGGATATTTTTCTAATATTTAATAATGTTCAAATAAAATATTAATTTTTAAAACCCTTTCTAGTCCCTTTCTATTAGAAATGGATTAGAAACGGATATTTTCTAATATTTAATAATATTTAAATAAAATATTATTTTTAAATCCGTTTCTAGTCCCTTTCTATTAGAAACGGATTAGGAACGGATATTTTCTAATATTTAATAATATTTAAATAAAATATTAATTTTTAAATCTGTTTTTAATCCCTTTCTATTAGAAACGGATTAAAATCCGTTTAATCCGTTTCTAATATTCTGTTTTTAAATAATAACTTTCTTGTAGTGTTTATTTTACCACAAATATTAGGGTTTTTATATCAAAAAAAGGTAAAAACACTATTGTTTAACTTAATTGTTACAACTTATGTTTTTAACACTATTATTGTGACAATTTATTATGTGTCACAATTAAATTGTCACTATCAATATATTAACAGTGGCAAAAAAAATTTTGTGTCCAATGTTTGTTACTAAAAGCATACAAGATTTTATGTCAAAAATTTTTTGATGAGAATGATGTGTAAATGTGACAAAAAAATATTGTTGTCACTATAATTTTTTATTTATTATGACGAAAGTGTTCTCCATCACTCAACATATATTTTTTTTACAACAATTTTGTCACAAAAAATTCAATAATTTAGTCCCCACTAAATATTGCCACAAAAATTAAATTTCTTAACCATATTATTGGTTTTTTATGCTAAAAAAGTAAATTAACACAATAGTTTGGATTAGTTATGACATCTAATTTTTTGTCACTATTACTATTTCAATTATGACAATTTAGTATCCATCACAATTATACATCTTACCTTTTGTGTCGATGATTTTGGATACAAAAAAATTCAAATATATAGTATATATAGTTGTAAAATTATATTGTTAATAAAATATTAAAAACTCTATTTTTTTCCTACCCAATCTAAATGGTTATGTATAGATTTTTTTTAAGTAATTATAGATAAAATTTAAAAGTTTTTTAAAATTAAAATTTAACATGATTTTATCAAATAAAATTATTATTTATAAATACTTGAAAATAACTTATTAGACACTAAAAAATTTTGTTCTATTGAGCCAAAATATTAATCTATTAAAACATTTACAAGTAACTATGCCCAAATACTAAATCATCATCATCACATTGGTGTAGCCTCGTATCTACAATGTGAAAAAGAATATTCCATGTATATATATATATCAATCATTTACCAAATAAGCAACTATGTTTCACATAAAAATACCAAAAGTACCCAAAAAAATATTAAAATATAGTATAAATATAGGCCCGACTTTCTTCAATCTTGTTTTAATATACCAAGTAAATTAACTTGTACTACAAAAATTACGACATTATGATTTTTTTTAACTATCAATCATTTCGTCACAAATATGAAATTTTTTGTGATAAAAAAAATTAATGAGCACTATTGTTTAAGTTAATTGTGATGATCTTTTTTTGTCACTAAAACTATTATAATTGTGACATTTTATTTTTTTGGTGATCACATATTTTGTCACAAAAAATTCAACTATTTATATCTACTAAATATAGTCAGAAAAAACCTAAAGTATGTTTAACATATTATATTTAGGATCAAATTCGATATCTGTGTGTCTATATATATATATATATATACATTTTAAAAAAAATATATTCAAATTTTAAAAATATTTGTAAAAATATGAGATAAAAATCGATATAAAAAAATATTCTCCGAATTCATTGTTTTGAAAGTTGTTATTGTTTACCCAATACTCAAAATTGATATTTTAAGGGATAGAAAACAAGTTTTAATTTAGATTATACCTAGGGTTTATAGTATTAGAGAAAGATTTCAAAAATTAAAATTAAATAGAGATTTACCAAATCTCACAAACAAACTCTAGATAATATAATTTAAAAAAAAATAAAATTTAAAAAGATATATATCTTCAATGAATTTAACATATAAAAAGAGTGATGCCTTGAGTAATTATGTGTCTATCGAGATCGATGGCAATGGTTCACCTTCATTTGATCGAAGAATTTAAGTGACTCAGGTAGCTCTTGATGTAATGGTACATGTTATTTATGGCCACAAGATTTTTTTTTTTCTTAAATTCTTTTGTTTAGTTTATGCAATGGATAAGAGATAATTTTTTTTTTTTTTTTGCTTTATCTTTTTTAAATTTTTAAAGTTGGGTTTCTTGAATTTTTTTCAATGATGATTGTTTATTAGTGTTTTCTTTTCGATATTTTGAATCTTAGGTCAGGTTTATCATAGGAATATGTTATTTAGATTTTGATTATGTGATTTTCTTTTTATTTTATTTTATTTTTGATAATTTTATATCCATTGAAAATCACAAAAGCCAAATGCAGCATGAAACTTGTCTCAATTGAGAAAAAATAATGATATGAAAGTTGTAATTAAATCAGATTTTTTTTAATTTTTAAAATTATTTCATTATATTCTTATTTTTCCCCCTAAATATGCAAAATAAGCATCAAGAAAAGGGATTAACATTGAAGTCCCAACAAAAGAATTAAATTCTAGCAGAAGTTAAGGCTGAAAAGTAAAAGGGAAGATTCAAATGCATAAAAGAGTAATTCAACTCCAAATTTAGGATAATTTTATATATATTTTTTTTGAAAGGATAATTTTATAATTATATTTTGGATATTAAAATTTTCAATTCTATATATTAAAAATTTGAATTTTATATATTTTGATGATATTTATTTATTTTCATATAATATTAAGAAGTTGTGGCTGAAAAGTAAAAGGGAAGATTCAAATGCATAAAAGAGTAATTCAACTCCAAATTTAGGATAATTTTATATATATTTTTTTTGGAAGGATAATTTTATAATTATATTTTGGATATTAAAATTTTCAATTCTATATATTCAAAATTTGAATTTTATATATTTTGATGATATTTATTTATTTTCATATAATATTAAATACTTTATTTTCTTGTGTGACAATATTTTTGCTACTAAAAATTTGTCTTGACAAAAGTATCTAAAATATAACTTTATATTTTTCGATTGATTATATTATTGACAAAATTAGCGTAACATAATTTTTATTTTAGTGGCAACTTTATTTTTAAATTAATAATTTTAACAAAAACGTTTTGTCACTATTGTATTTTTTCTGAGTCAACAATATTGTCATAGTAAAATAGATTATTGTGACGGCTTCATCGCCACAATTTAGTATTTTTCTTGTGTCAACAACTGAACAAATTATTGTGAGCACTTTATTCGTTATAATTAAAAAAATTTTGTTTCGAAAAAATTGACATAAATAAATAAGGTTATTGTAGCCACATCGCTATGTCACAAATATTAAATTTGTTAGTGTCGTGAAATTGGTCACAAAAATATGGAGTAATTGTGACCATTTATTTAAAATGGTCACTCTTGTATTAGTATCAGAGGTATTTATGACGGGAGGTAACGACTTCTAAAATTTACTACTATTACTAATTGTGACTAAAATTATTGCTTTTAGTGGTAACTTTTGTTATCACTAAAAATATAATTTGTTGTAATGTCATACATGTACGTATATGGAGATCATATAAAGTAAAATTTGTTTCAGGTCCACAATATATATTGACAACAATGGATAATTTTACTAGATGCTTGTGGATTTACTTGTTACAAAATAAGAGTCAAGTTGTGAACATATTAAATCTTTTTTTGCAAAATAGTGTGTAAGCAATTTGGAGTTCATCTTTCGACTTTAAGAAGTAATAATGGGCCAAAATTTATTAGTAATAATTGTCAATAATTGGTTGGTTATTTCGGAATTATACATATGAAATCTTGCACCTACACTCCACAACAGAATGGAGTTGTGGACATGAAGCATAAACATTTGGTTCAGGTTGCTAGATAGATCATTAATGTTTCATTCATGTTTGCCAATAAAATATTGTGGAGAATCTATCCTTACTGCCACTAACTTAATTAATAGATTACCTAGCCCTGGTTTAAATTGGAAGTCGCTGTATCAAACCTTGTTCATTTGAAAACTAGACCACTTGTTCTTCAAAACTTTTGGATGCTTGTGCTGTGCTACAAACATAAAACCACATAAAACAAAATTTGAACCCAGAGCCTATAAATGTGCCTTCATTGGAAACTCACTTGAATAAGGGGACTACAAACTACTAAACCTTGACTCAAATGAAACCATAATTTCCAAAGATATTTTTTTCATGAATCAAATTTTCCTTTTCAAATATGAAAGCCCTTATTTATGATATTCCATTGCTAAACACTATCACAGAAGAACCCTTACCTGTTACCACCAACCATGAAATACCTTTAACCATAAATAATTCTCCTATTTTAGAATATCAGCATGATCATATTGATCATGAACATTTTGAGCAACTTGATCAAGTTACTGCACCTATTCCAAATATTATCAGAATTAGCAATAGAATTAGATATAAACCAAGGTGGATGGATGATTATGTTACACATGTTAATATGTCTGGTGAATTAACTAATGTTATAACCCAATAGATAAACCAAAACTTTATAGTCACTTCCCCAATAACTTTTCTTTTATCCCTACACCACATATATTGTCTGCATATACATTTTTTTTTTTTGGCAAACTTATCTCATGTCCAGGAACCAAAGTCTTATAATCAGCCTAAACAAAGTACAGAGTGGGTTACTGCAATACAATAGGAGATGAATGATTTGGAGGAAAATAAAACTTGGGAACTCACACAGTTACCTACACAAACGAGGGCAATTAACTTCAAATAGGTTTTTAAGGTGAAGCTTAAATTACATGGCAGTGTGGACATGTACAAAGATAGATTAATAGCAAAAGAGTATAATCAAATTGAAATAATTGATTATTTTGATAGTTTTTCTCATTTTGCAAAGGTGGCTATAGTTAGAATTTTGTTAGTAGTAGCATCTTCTTACTCTTGGTCTTTACATTAATTAGATATTAACAATACATTCCTCTATGGATCGTTAGATGAGGAGGTTTACATGTTACCTCTAGATGGTTATTCAAAAGTTATTGCAAGTCAAGTGTGTAAATTAAAGTTATTGTATGGACTTAATTAAGCAGACATTAAGGTAGTAGAATTATAAATTCATTAGTAGACTCTAATCATATGGCTTCAGTCAGTGAGTTAGTGGCGTTCATTTTAGGGAAAGTTTTGGGGGGAGGGGGGGATGGGCCGATGGGAAGTACCACTTCCTTGAAGTGGGAAGATTGATATCACTTTCAGTACTTCTAGTGTTCATTTCTTAGAAAGTAAGAATGAAACTAGAGAGTTTGACCCTTAGGTGAACTTCTATGAGTTCAAAAAGAGTATTGACTTCAGGCGTTGGGAACTTACACAGAAAGTGAGAATGGTGTGGTATCCTAAGCCTTTGGATAACTGTTGGGATTTATGTTCAGGTATTATTATAGTTATAGTGGAACTGGTCACTATGGTTGTTCTATTTAGAAACCAAAGTGGAGAGCACAAAGACTTAAGTGTGAGACTTTATGGAATATTTTGGGTTCATAAGCAAATAGGAGAATTTGATTTGAAGTATTTCCGAATACTGAGGACTAAGAGGTAAGTTGGCAGGAAGCTTTTTGAAAAGCTATGTGATTTAAGGGCCATTGGTAAATTAGTAAGGAATTTTTGTAAGACTTTTTCTTAGCAGGGAATGAAAGTGAATCAAGTCAAACTTGGGTTTTGACCAAAATTTAGTGTTTGCTTATGGATGTGATAGACAATTTCATTTGAATTTAGAGCAAGAAGCTTCTTCAAGCTTCTTACTCTTCATTAACTTCTCAATACCATCTTTAATCCTTGAAAATTAGATTGAAATTTCAACCTCACTGTCTTCGTCTTCTTCATCTTTGCCTATACAAGAACCTTCTTTCGTTATAGCACCAAGTCCTTCACTTTCTTCTCCATTCCTTCTTTGAGGTTAGTTCTTGAATACAAGACTTTGATTTAACATGCTTGGCTAAAGGTTTGGAAAAAAAAATCCTAGAATTTTAGAATGATTTTGTGATTTTTGGTTTGGATTTGAGTAGCAAAAGTATGTCATCTTGTTGTACATAATTGATATATAAATTTTCTTTTGAAAATACTTTGTATTTTGATCTAAATCATACTTGTTATTGTAGTAATACTGTAGCAACCGAACTTGGAGTTAGGCTTGGTTAAATTTAAGTTGAAGTAGGTTAGGATGACACTTGAGTTTGAGTGACAATTAAAGTGTTGCTTTGGTGCAATGCCAATCCATTGAGAAATGATTGGATTTGAACCCAATGTATAGTTGATTTGGGTTGTAAATGTTGGTTGGACTTGAACTAGCTTGGTGATAAGTGCTCTTATATAAGTAATGCAAAGTATTATTTTCTTACATTGAGTATTACTGTTCTTAGGTTTTATCATTAATTAGTATGCATTTGTGTTCTTTTGTGCATGTAGGGTTGTGGAGAAGAGTTAGAGAAAAAGGAGCAAAATTAGGTCATGTCTGCATCTGTTGAGGAGTTTCTTGGACCACACGAGGATCAAGACATGGGTTTTAGACTTGTGGATGTGTGCCAACCTCCAATGTGCCCAAATTGTTGTATAATTTGGAGGGGCACAAAGGTAGTCACACTCATAAAGTCCAGCTCGTATAACATTGAAGAACTTCTTCAATAAGGAGAAAAGAAGAAACGACATGATCTACCGTTGGTTGTGTGCCCAATTTAACGGCCTCGATGAAGAAAATGAAGTCGGGAACAAATTAAGCGCGAGTACTGTAGTAGTTCACTGCAGCAAATCACTATAGTAGTTTACTGTTCACTGCGCGCCAGAAAATTGATTTCCAGAAAATCTACACGGGCGTGTGGATGCCCGATTTCAGCCTTTAAATATCGCGACTTAGATTTATTTTGGAGACTTTTTCAACTTATCTTTCGCCCAACTTTGGGAGAGCTCGCGGCTAGGGTTCGGAAAGGATTTTGGGAGGCTTTTGGAGCGTTCTATGACATCGACATCGATGTCCTTTGCAAGATAGCTATTGGGGGAGTTTTCGTCGGCATCGATTCGGCGAGGCGTGCCGTAGTCTTAACAAGGGACTTGGTGGAGAAGACAAAGTGGTTTTACGAGACCATCGCCACGCATCACAAAAGGGTTTTATTCATGTTTGTTATATTTTTTGTTACAAATACTTTGATGATTTTGTATAGCTCCATGGAGAGCTAAACCCCTAGTAGGTATTTGGACTTGTAAACCCTAGGATGACATTATTTCTATGACTTTTATTATACTTTCTTAATTGATGCTTTTAATTAAGTTCCAATCTTGTATGATAATTGCATTTATTTTCCCTTAGTCGTGACACTAGGGTTGAGAGTCATTTAGGTTATCTTTGGAAGGTGTGACAACTTCTATAGGATTAGACTACACGAGATTGGAGGGGATCAAGAAGGTAAGTCGAGAGGTAGCGAAACGCCCTCTTTCCCCTTCGGCGTGATTTTTCTTACCTCCGTGTTCCAAGAGTTCTTTGCGGTTGAAGTAGAGTGAAGTGCTAGAAGATGAACTCCCCTGGGGTTTAGTTGCGCGAGCAACAGAGTGAAGGGTTGTAGTGAATCCTAGTGCTAGGGCTTAACTGAGACTAGGGTTCTTTCGTCTGGACTAAAGGGTTAGAACTATACTTAGGAACAGGGCCTATCACTTGGAATCTTAAGAACCCCAAGCAATTCCACGTAGTGTGAGGCTATAGGAGATGGACTCCCCTGGGGCTTAATTGAGAGATCAACAGAGTGAAGGGTTGTAGTGAATCCTAGTGTTAGAGCATAGTATTGGAACTAGTCACGGTTAACCTTAGGTTTGGGATCGTGTGCTTAAGGATTTGCACGAATTATTTGACATCAATTAGAAGGTATAATATTAGTCCTAGGGGGAGCTTTGTCCGGGTACTCCATATTTGCATTGATTGTTTCCTCCTTACTCTTTGCTTGCACTCTTCTTTCTTTCATATTTTTCTTTCTTTTATTGCACACACATTTTTTTTCTCTCAACGCCATTATTTCCATACTAGCTAAGTAGCAACTTCTCTTGTCTTGAATTACTACTTCCTGTGGATTCGACTATCCTCTCACCAGGGTATTATTACTTCGACAACCCGTGCACTTTCGGGCACTCAAAAGGGTGTTGTCACTTGGGTTTGATTGATTAGAGTGGAAATGCTTTGGCTTGAGTTAAATTCATTTTGGTTCAACCCAATTGGACTAAGTGGTTCAATTAGATTTAGTTCAATTGAATCACCCTAGTTGAGGAAGATTTCATAAGATTTGAGATTGGTTCAAGTTAAGTTAGTTCAATTGGACTTGGTTTAGTGAAATTGAGTGTAATTCAATTTGGCGGCCAATTTAATTATGCAAAGTCAGTTTTGAGTAGGTTGGAGTGAATGTGCCCAGTTATAGAGTCGGTTATTTTCTTGTATTTTATTTTATGGGTGCAGTTCCATCATTAGTTTTGTTTTATTTATTTTGATTCCATTATCTTGGTTGGTCGTGGTTTAGGTTTGGAAGAGAGTTCCAATCGAGAATTTAGTCTAGCGAGAAACTTGAGGGAGGTCAGGTGAGTTGGTAGTGGCAACTAGTTTGAAATGATTTTTAAATTATTTAATTATATTATGTTTAAGAATTTATCTTGTCAGGAGATACTTATGTTTATTTTGCAGTTTGCTATGCTATGGCAATCATATTAGTATATCCGGTTTTATATAACTATATGTGGTTTTAGTTATTGCAAGTGCATGTATATATGATTTAATTATTTAAGATATTTATTTTAAAGGTTATGTGTGCCTTAACTTTGAAATTTTTAACTACCAAATGGAAGTCTTTCTTGTTTGATTTGTAATTTTGGTGAAAAGCTATATTGGCAAAGATTTCTATGCCGTGTTTGGTTGCTTACGAATATTTTTTAGATGCATAATTCTTTTGTGGTGATGATGGCGAGCTAGGGCTCACCCTACTATAGGATGGTGTTTACCCATGGATCAACCTGTTAAAGAAGTGGCGTGGATGACTAGGGGAAAGTAATCTCATATTTGGGGATGGCGCGAAAATTCTCCGATGGACAGGAGGGACGCATCTATGGGATCTGAGACATCGTGGGTCACCACACGAGTGGACTGAGTGGCCAACGCCAAAGTGGGCTATAATAGTATTTTTCTGTAAGTGAGTGTATATGTTTATATAATTATAATGAAGCCTTGGAGGATCCAGACTTAACTATGACCACGGTTAAGACTGAGACAATTTTAGCTAGCTCTGTTTTTGGTTTATGTTTTATTGGCTATAGATTTTATTTGTTATACTTTACGCTATTGGTTTAGCTACAATAAGTATATTTTCACTAATAGATTTTGAGACTGAGCCAATGTTTTGGCCTTGTTATCTTACTATATTTATATTGTTTTTTGTTTGAAATTAAGTAGCAATTATCAACCAACTAAAGTGTGACATAGTTGCAAGAACAGAACCTCACTAGATAGCCTAAACAAGTATAGAGCCGGGCAGGATTAAACCTATAGTAGTAGTGAGTCCCTTTCTAATAGTTCTTTTTGTGGTGGTCATGTAGCGGTTGTACGCACAATTGTAACCTTTTGTATTAATTGTGTATATGTATTTAGACTTGTATTCTTGTGTATTAATTACCAATCATTTTCAGTAAGTTGGTTGTTGTTTCTTAGTGGTGTCTATTTCCAGTTAAATTGAGTTTTATTAATGGGTGCCACATTTGCCTCGATAGAAGGGGTTGGTGAAACACATTGACTGCTATGTAGTCAGAGAAGAATGTAAAGTAGGATTCATCATTCCATAGCGTGTAACTTCGAAGTAGCAAGTTGCCAATATGTTTACAAAATTAAGGGTTCATTTCACTCATGACCACAAATGTTTGCACTTTATAACGTTGTGTCCACAAAACTTTTTTTGTAACATGAAAACCACTTAACTTTTCTCCAATTGCACGTGTGGCCATAATGGTCTGTTCTAAAGTTGTTTCCGGCACCATGTTAGCGCTATATCAGCACCATATCATCAAACTCATTGGAAACCGCCTTAAAATAGACCATATGGCCACAAGTGCAACTAGAGAAAAGTCAAGTGGCTTGTGTTACAAAAAAAAAAATTGTGGCTACATTGATATAAATTACAAACATTTGTGGTCAGGAGTAAAATGAAGCCCAAAGTTAATTACAACACCTATGTTCTCCAAGTCATTGTCCAAGTTGGGCTTAACAAACATATACCAAGCCCCAACTTGAGGAGGGGATGAAGAAGTATACTTAGCTAGCCTAGTTGACAATTAGTTGTAGTTAAAATAGTTAGATAGTTATAACCAATTCCGTTACAACTGGATGGTTAGTGTTAGTGCAAAAACACTTTAATTGGCATGATTTGACACCAAGTCAAGGTGACTTGGCAACCATTGTGACGTGACATAGTATATGACATGGGAAGCATGGTGACGTGGCAAGGAATCTTGGATTGGAGGCAAATATCTTGGGAGATCTTGATGAAGCCATTTTTGGTGTATACTACAACTTGAAGGCAAGATTTCATCATGACCATATTTAGGAGATTTGATTGAAAACTAAATATGGATAGAGCTTAATTGAAGAAATACCTATCAATAATATGACTGAAGACATACCTATCAATGGTATGATTGAAGGCTATTGAAGATTTGAAGGCCAAACTTGGATGAATTGAAGATCAAGTTTGGTAAGTTTCGTGAAGAGGCACAAAGGCGTGTGCCCTTTGAGAGGGGACTACATGGTGAGGAACTGAGGAGGTAGGCTAGTTGCTGGTAGTCAGGATCGAGAGATCTGGCTGCATCTACTCAAACTAAGCATGATCGGGAGGTTGATGGGTCTTGAGGTCGCTTCGCAACCGAACCAGAACTTAGTCAAGTTAGCAGTTAGGGCCATGTTGCAAATTGTATTACAAAAGGAGTTGCAATAGCTAATTTTGGAAGGTTCTAAAGTTAGTAGTAGTGGAGATTCTAAAAGAGGTATGTAGTATATTTGGGATGTTGAGGCATCTATATAAGCTACCTTGCTCTGAACCTGAGTGTGACTCTTAGAGTGAGAGAGTGCGTAGGCACTAAACAATCTAAAGAGGGTAGTGATCTTTATTTGTGAGGGTGAGTGACAAAGTGTTTGTGCTCATGTATTTACACCTCTTTTAGTGGATTGATCATCTCTGGGCTTGGCCCCCCAGACGTAGGTAAGCTGACGCCGAACTGGGTTATCAATTTCGTGTATCTTCTTTTTGTTTGGTTTGTGTATGTTTTCTAAGAGTGTTTGAGTGTTCTCTAAGCCCACAAACCACACCGGCGGAACTAACAGTTAGTTTTAACTGTCTTTTCCTTTTCCTTTTTTGTCATCTTCTTCTTGCATATAAACATTGCAATCGCTTGTTAAAGGATAGAGAGCTTATTTTACCTTATTTGTTTTGTTTTAATGTTTGTTCAAAAAGTATTTTTTTTAATAAAAAAAATAAGACTAACTAAATTTTGATTGTTTTCACGTATATATTTAAAAATAAGCTTCAAGATTTATAATTGGGAAAATTACTATTCAACCCCGCGAATTGCAAAACTTCCCAGACAGCCCCCTACAAGTTTGTAATACCCCAGAAAGCCCTTCCGTTAGTGTTTGAATTCTTTTTTCCCCCCTGTTGTTCATTTGTACAAGGGTTATGCTGTGAAATTCCGTGTGTACCCTTGTAAATGGTGGGAAAAAAACCGCCCAGTCACATCATGTTAAACATTTTTTATTTGGCTTTTGTCAATCTTTTTCATTCCTTCTTGCGTTGATTTTTCTGAAACAAAGTTTGGAAGACTCATCGTTCGCATTCTTTTGAACTCCGCCGGTTGACCGATAAGGTGAGAATGTCTTCCTTTCCATCACTTTGATTATCCTTTAAGGGAGAGTACCAATTTATATTTATTTATATGCAGGTTTTTAATGGAGAGTTTTTGTGCAATTGCAAGATACAACGGTGAGGGACGAGTGCTAGTGTTCATGGCACAGACTTGTTGGGATTCAATCTTAGCGGAAATATGTGACCGATGGGGTCTTGATGTTTCCCATGTTAGGGTGAAGTTTATCACACCCGATGGACATAAAACGATTTGTCCAATAGAAAATGAGGTTGACTTCCAGCGCATGTGTCATGTACACTCACTCTTCAAATGCACTGCAGTCGATCTCGTTGTTGAGACAGATGATGTGCCATTGTCGCATCATAGTCAAAACGAATTCTTATCATTGTAAAGTTCTTATCCATTATCATTACTCTTAAAGTCATATGTGTTCGCGTAATTATTATAGTTACCGTTTAATTATTATATTTTTACATTAAGTATTCCATTTTGCGTTTAAAAAAATAAGTTCCCCTTTTAAACCAATAAGTTATGCTTTGTTAACCGGTCTCATCCCAGTTCTCGTTTAAACATATATTTTATTGTTTAACCAATTGTGTTTATGTTTAACTTATTATGTTTTAGTTTAAATATATACGTTTCAAGTGAACTTATTTTGTTTCCGATTAAGTTACTGATGTTTTCCGCTTAACTGAAGTGTTGGCAGGAATTCTGATTCTGCCAGCGCACCTGTTCCATCTCATGGCGACCCGGACGATGCAGCATGCCTTCCGTCCTCCTCGGATCATCCCGAAGTGTTGTCGTTGGATATCAGACAATGTTTCGTAGACATTGAACATTTCAGAGATGCGCTTCGGAATTTTGCAATCAAGAGGAATTTCGACTTCAAATTCATAAAGAATGAGAAACACAGGGTGACTGTAGAATGGGCTGCCGTTGGTTGTGGCTGATGCCTTCATGCATCAAAGGAATACAATAAAAATACGTTCAGAATAAAGACAATGAACCCGTCACACACTTGCGGTGGTGGAATTGGCTCGGTGTCACATCCGAAAGCATCGAAAAAATGGGTAAGCGCACGAGTGATTGATAAGCTTAAAAGCCAGCTATTGTACAGGCCTATCGACATTCAGAAGGACATGTTACGGGAACACGGTGTCCACATTCCATACAAGCAAGCTTGGTTGGGTAAAGAGCGTGCCCGGGTGATCCTCGACGGCAGCGACGTCTCCAGCTATGATCTGCTACTCTAGTACGTGGATAAGGTGGCTGAGACAAATCCCGGCAGCATTGCGATTGTAGAAAGAGACGGTGAGCATTTTAAACGTGCATTCTTCTCGTTCCGTGCTTGTATCATGGGATTCAAGCGGGGTTGCAGGCCGCTGCTGTTTGTCGATGCTACCCATCTTTTTGGAAAATATCATGGTACGTTGCTGGGCGCCACATGCAAAGATGGAAACAATGGGTTTTTCCACCTGGCCTTCGGTATCGTCGACAACGAGACAGATGCGAATTGGACGTGGTTCATTTCCAAGTTAGGTGATGTGTTATATGATGACGGCGATTATGAAGAGATTATTACATTTGTGTCGGACAGGTCTAAGGGGCTTGTGAACGCCATTGCAAGGGTCTTCCCCTCTTCCCCACATGCCTATTGTCTTCGACACTTGGAGGCCAATTTTATGAAAGCCAATGGCGGACTTGGGAAGGCATTGAAGGACGAGTGCTGGTCCATATACTTTCATATTGCGTGGGCATCAACGGCTAAAGAATTTGATGATACGGTGAATGAATTGCGGTCCACATCACCAGAAGCGCATCGCTGGTTGCTTCAGAAGTCAGATTTGTCACATTGGTGTAATTATTTGTTCAAAGGTCAACGTTGGGGCAATATGTATTCAAATGTCGCAGAGTCCTTCAATGCGTGGATAAAAGAAGCTCGCCATTTACCCGTGACAAGAATGGTCGACTCCATACGGTATTTGAATGTTTGATTTTCAATCTGTTTAAACATCTTTGTCACTCTTTAACTTCGTTTACTCTACGTTTGCCTATAATGGTTTCCTTTTAATTATGTTTGTTCATGTTTAATTATAATTGTTTTCGTTTAACTATCTACTTTTATGTTTAACTATTCTTGGCTTACCTTAACAATCAATTATAATTTGTTATGGTACAAGTTCAAATTAATGCGGATGTTATGCACCCGTCGTGAGTAAGCGAACAAATGGGACACCTACTTATGCCCCGATATACATAAGTCGGTAGACGAACTAGTTGCAGAAAGCCGAAATCTTTATGTTGGTCGTTGTGTTGATGATCGTTATGAAGTCCATGACCATTGCAGCAACTCCGTCGATCTATCAGGTAAAACATGCTTATGTCGCAGGTGGCAAATTTATGGTATCCCGTGCACACACGCTTGCGCTGCAATAATGCAGATAGACACCAACGTTCATCAATTTATTAGCGCCTACTTCACCGTGGAGACATACAAACTTGAGTATAGGGAAGCTATTTTCCCTATACCAGATGATGACAAGCCTACGGACGACAATCGAGAACTCCATCTGCGTCCGCCTGTTATGAGAAGGCAACCTGGGCGACCCAAACGGAAGAGGATCGAGTCGCAAGCGTCTGAGGTCCGCGAGTTACGGTGCAGCCGCTGCCACGCGTCCGGCCACAATCGTAGATCTTGTAATGAACCTGTCGCCGACTAGGCATCGTAAATAAACACCTATTTTAACTCATAATAAGCATATTTATGTCTATATGTTTGATATTTACACAGTCAGTTTAAACATAAATATATTATTTTAATGAGTAACAATGTTTGTTAAATGGAGACGTTAATATTTAAATGGTTTAAGTTTTATTTAAATGGTGAACGTTTTGTTTAAGTGATAACATAGAAATGTAATACATATAATACCAAAGCGTAGTTGTCCGGTCAAAATTGATCGACCCTTGGAATTCTCATTCAAAGACATTCAATGTATCTCCTGAATTCAAGTAGCCAAGTTGAACAACCCTTCCATTTCCTGTCTACTCTATAAATTGCCTTCGCATGGAGTGATTAGATTATAAAGTTATAAAAACAATTGATGCGACATCTGCTCAACCATAGGATCTCCTGGACACATCCTGGCAATGTAATCGGAGTATCCTTCGAGATCAGAGAATCCGCAGGTTGTTGTTCAACTTGTAAAAAATGTATTTGGTTTGCAATTTGAACAACCCCATGGGAAGCCTCTGATTTGCAAGATGCCAACGATTACATTGCTGAGATGCATCCAGGACATCCCCTGTTTGATCAGATATCCCATCAATTGTTTTAAAACTTTATAAAGGTTTCTAGATATCACAGGTTTTGGATGCAGTTGGATGATGTTTGCAGGCAAACATTTTGCAGGCGAAGATGAACTTTCCAGCTTGAAATGATTCTAATAAAAGTGCTGCTCAAATTCCCTGAAGGTTCATCTTTGATTGGAATCATTTCAAGCTGGAAGGTTCATCTTCGTCGGTTTCCCCACCCCAGTCGAGGACTCGCCTCAAGTTCATTGTGTAAATGCACACTTGTTTAACTAAATGTAAACATGTAAACCTGTTTACGTGTCCTTGTTTGTTATGTAATCATTTATTCTCGTAATTGCAATAAACATATTTCATTTCAAGTGTAAAACTGCCTCTACGTTTAATATTTAAACAGAAACGGTTGGTTTTAACCATGCACATAATATTGTTAAAGGACTGAAATGCAGATATTCCGATGGCTAGGTTGAAGTTTAAATCGAACCAGTTAAAATTAAATATATATATACTTATAGTTATACAGAAATAGGATTCGTTAAACATTAACATATTTAGTTAAACAGAATATTTCAAAACAATAACTCAAGTCGGTTTCCCCTCCCCAGTCGAAGACTCGCCTCTTTCTATGATTCCGGTTCTTCGACCTTCAATAAGTATGCGGGCAACATACTTTAATCGGAAATATTGTACATCCTTTCGAGGAAGGCGTAGCTTCTCACCTTCGAGTATTTGCTCGATAAATCGCATCACATAAACGGCGCAGTCCACACTTCGTCGTCGTGGGGTGTCACCGTTGTGAATTAACGGGTACAGCATAGTCACCGCCTCGGTGAACTCTATATCCACACAATAGTCAAATAGTCTCCTCTGTTGAGATATACAACGTGATGGTATTAAAATACTGTTTATGAAATATCGAATGACTGAGGACCTTACCATTTCAAACGCGTCTGTGGTGTACTCATCGCTTTGGCATGACGAATAATGCCTGTATTCCTGTTTGTCATTGTCAAGCACCATGAAATGGAAGCAGCCGTTCATGATTATTGGAAAGATAACAATGTCAACTTCATGCAGGTTTCGCGCGGCGTCTCCGATCATAGCGAGCGACGACTCGCACGGGTCAGGTTGTTTGGATATAAACAGTGCTAGTGGACGTGTGATGAAGGCGCGCTTCTTATAAGGGTATGGTACCCTCTTCATGGACGTTTGAATTATGCATACGAATGCGTCCATCAACTCGTCAGCCACCATTTCCTTCCCTTCAAGCAGAGTGAAGAGTTGTCTTCGTGTAATGCTGACAAAGGCATTAGTCCAGACGACAGTGCTGCGGTTAAACAGTAACATATATAGTCAGACAAAGAAACACATAATTAAATGTTGAAAGACTTAGTTAAACGTTAAAGTATAATCACAAAGGATAATGTCAATGTCTAAAGGATTTAGTTAATATTTAAACATCCCATGCAAAAACTACATACATACTAGTCAATTATGTAGTTGGCGAAGATCGTTATTAACTCTTGCTCGAGTATGTCGAGTCGCGAGTACCCAGGGTATTTCAAATGCTCCGGAATGAAGTCGTGCCATACCTGTTCATATGGTTCATTGTTGCTACTCTCTGTATGCGATGCGGCGACGACGACATCATTCCCCGGATTTCTGTTTGTCTGCGTTGCTGCCATTGTCTCCTCGGCAGCCTGCGGAGAGAGATGCTTTGTTCTTCTTGTTTTTTTCGCACGTCTCTTCAAACGTGACTGTCTTCGAATGGCGACCCCAATGACCTCGTCCGAGTCAAATCCCGAGCTTATCTCACTGAAGGCCCCCGCACTGGCCGGGGCTACCTCCGGTGCATCCGAATCGGGAACTTCATTTGTTTGTATGGACGGCGCATTCGATTGTGACTGTCCTTCCATTGCCGCAACCTGAGCAACAAGCTGAGGGAACTCGGTTGTCAATAACTGGCACGCCTGCAGCAGACATGCAGTGACATCGTCGCTTTGTGCCGTCGGGGTGGCTACCGAAGTCGGTGGGGCAGTCGACATCAAGGGGGGCGTTCCCTTCTGCCGGCTTACGCGCTCGGAAGAGATTGGCGTTTCATCTTGCATTGTCTGGCGGGCGGCCCCAACAATTATATCTTCATTCGCATTCGCGGTAACCAGCTCACGAAACTAACATACGTAAGTTAAGGTTTTGGAGACCATGTCTTTTTAAACGAAGAAGTACAAATGTAAACGGTAAACGCAATAGTCAAATAGTAATCGCTATAGTTAAACAGAGACTTCGATATATGTACCTCCTTCCCTTCCAGGGATGGTAAAATGGTTTGTATCGACCCTTGGTTGTCGTAGCACAACATCCTCGATGTCTTGCTAAAGTTCACTTTGTTTCCGCAACCGGTTAGCTCGTAAAACCATATGTTCAATGCTAGCGAGCAACCCTTCACGAACCCCGTCTGGATCTTCTCCCCGGTGCATCTTGCTCTAACTCTCGCGGCAGCTAGTGGGACATCATCCATAAGCCACTTGTGCGTCGCCTGCGCCCAAGCGTAACTGCCCATGGCCGGTAGATCATCGACGTAGTCAACGACCCAATTTGGCACCGAGCATGACGTATTTGGGAAGAGGACTGTACCCATGAGGTTTACCATCAGGAGTTTGACAAAATTTTCCTCTTCTCCACTCTGCCGAACAAGTTGCTCAAGAGTGTTCTTGATAGAGTCGCTGTGCCTCTCATAGCTTTTCGAGAAATACCTCTCTTGGAAAGATGAGCGTGATTTCTTCTTCTGAAAGACGACTTCCTCTCCATCGCAGCGCAAACCAAGAACGAGGGCGACATCTTCAGGCCTGAAACTTAGCATGCTTGCTCCGATCCTAAATTTATTAGTCCGGTCATCGTACCTTTGCAACAGGAAATCAATAAGGGCCCTATCTTGGAATACCGCTCCCACCGCAGTAAATGCTTCGAACGGTGTCAATCGTATAAGTTCCCAGTGCTGTTCATTCATGTAAACCTTCAATTCAGCCATCGTGTCCGCCACCGCTGTCATGGAGTATCGGCCATTAACTAGGGTTGCCGCCATAAGCCCTCCGTCGAGACAATGATCAAAAGGTTAATCCGGTCGTATAGAAGCGGGTACAGAATGTATTTCAAAATCCCTGACCTCCTCCCAAGACGGAGAAATTATTGCAGTGGCTGTTATGATTAAACCACGTCGCACGCCCACGATTTCCCATGCAGAGTTCAAAGCAAAAACTTTTCTGTTTGTCACTCAGTGTTTATGAAACAGAAGCCTACTCACTTACACGAAGATATTGATATTTAAAAAGAGACCGTTTTATTTAAACATAGACACTGATATTCAAACATATTTTTCTAAAGTTAAACACTGAAGAAGAAAATTTACATATGTTTTTGGAAAAAACTGCCAACGATACAGACAGCCGTTGTTTGTTATGTTAGGAAGATTACATTGTAATTAACAAACTAAGTTATACTTGTGCATCGAATGCGGTGTTCTTCTCGCCTTTGTTGCTTACACCGGCTGGACTCCCATCGATAAGTATGCGTGCGACATACTTCAGTCGTAGGTAAGGGACATCCGCTTGCGGTAGGCGTAGCTTTTCACCATTTAGAATTTGCTCAATAAACCGCATCACGTACACTGCGCAGTCGACACTTCCTTCTTTTTTTTTTGTCGTAGAGTACTCCTATCGTGAATCATGGGGTACGAGGACGTCGCCGACACGCCCAATTCCATCTCGACGTAATTTTCGAATAGTTTTCGCTGTAAAGAAATAAAATTTAAAGTTAGTATGGACAAATACGAAGCCCGATGCGTGTGACCTGTAACTTACCATATCGATCACGTCTCTGTCGTATTCCTCACTCTCGCTAGAAGAGTAATGCCTGTACTCTCATTTGACGTTGTCCACAACGAGGACGTGGAAATGGCCATTTAAAATTATTGGCATTATTACGATGTCAAGATCATGGATGTTCTGCGCAGCATCGTCGATCATACCAATAGCGATTTCCGCCGCGTCCTCTTGTTTGGACAGGCACAGTGCCAATGGCCGGGTGATGGCAGCCCGCTTCTTATAAGGAGACCGCGATCTCTTCAGCTCCTTCTGGATGATGCAGACGAGAACGTCGACGACGTCGTCTGTCACCATTTCCTTCCCGTCTAATAACGTGAACACATTGGCTCGTGTCGTGTAAACATAGTCATTCCTCCATACGACAGTCCTGATATTTAAACGAAAAATAAAACTATTTAAATGCTAACTAACATACTTAAACCGAGAAATGATATAGTTAAATAATAAATTGGATAGTTAAATAAAAACGTAAAATACTTAATTGATAACATAGATAGTTAAACGAAACTTACGAGTCCATATAGTAGTTCAAGAATATTGATATGATTTCCTGTTCGAATTGCGCGAGACGCGGTAACCCGGCATATTTTTTCTTCTTCGGAAGAAAGTTCTTCTGCACGTCATCGAACTGTTGATTTGCAAGGAGTGTCCTTTCAGCTTGAGTTAGTGTTCTTTGCTCGTTGACGACTCCTTGCCCTTCGGTGGCAGCCTCTTTATTTCCGGTAGCTATGGCAACGTCTTTATTAGAATCCGGTACTGCCACAGAGTCTTTCTTCGGTGCCGGTGCCGGTAACGCAGTAGCGTCTTTGTTCGATTCCAGGGATACTGTCACCTGGATTGTGTCCTCCTTCGTTGCCGGTGCCGTTACCGGTAACAAGCCAGCGTCTTTCTCCGTTTCCACGGAAATCACCACATGGATGGTGTTCTCCTTCGTTACCGGTGCTAGTGCCTCCAACGAAGGGACTTCACTGGCAAGAGATTCTATTATCCTGTCGACATCGCCAGCGGCATCGACAGGCGAGCCCACAGCCAGTGCAGCCCGCGCATCCAGTACTTGCCCCTTTTCCAATGGCGCGCTCGGAGTTAAAGTTGGCTGAGCCTCAGCCATTGTTGGTTCAACATCAATTGGTGCTTCCGTTGCGACGACGTCAATTGTTGGTTCAACATTGTTGGTTCCTTCCACGCAAGCCTCTTCCGACGACGGCCTCGCGGGACTATTTTCGCAATGACGTCGTCGTCAGAGATGGTAGCACAGTCACCCGGCGGATGGAGGGGGGTTCTTGCTTCAACATTGGCCTGCGAACGTGCCTCCAGAGTCGCCACGCGAGCAACAAGCCTGGGGAACTCTACAGTGAATATCTCGCACGCTTGCAATAGACGTGCGGTCAGGTCGTCGGATGTTGCTATCGTGGGGGTGGAGGGGGGCTTGCCCGTCGCCGAGCAGTCCGTGCGCGGGGTGGGCTCCGGGAAGGTGATCGGCGTCGGACGCGCTTCGAGGATGTTGGCCGATCATCTCTCCTTGACGCCAATGGAACGGGAGCGGGAATATTACCTCCGTGTGTAGTTGTATCAACCCGACGGCTGGCCCCAACAAATATTTCTTCGTCCTGGTTCGCGGCGACCAATTCAGGAAACTGACAATTGTAAACAACAATACTGTTAAACACTAAATACTATGTTTGTAACAAAAACCACGTAAGGTAAACAATACCCAATATAGTTAAACGTTAAATCATATGTTTAAACACTAATATATTTTGTTAAACGACAAATACGGTTCTTAAATCGATTTATTACCTCTTTTCCTTCAAAAGATGAAAATAAGGTTCCTGTGAACACTTGCTTCCGGTAGTTGTTCTCACTGTAACACAGGATCCTTGAGGTCTTGCCAAAACGAATCTTCTTGCCGGTGCCGGTGAGCTCATAGAACCAAGTCGTTAGCGCAACCGAGCAACCTTTGACGTACCCCGTGTTGGTCTTGTTCCCGGCGCACCTCACTTGCACTCGAGCGGTCGCTTGTGGAACATCCTCCATCATCCACTTGTGGGTCGCTTGCGCCCATGCATATCGTCCCATACTCGCTAGGTCGTCGACGTAATCAACGATCCAGATTGGAATAGAGCAGGAGGTGTTCGGGAAGAGGATAGTACCCATGAGGTACACCATGATGAGTTTTACAAAATTCTCCTCTTCCTCCCTCTACCGAACTAGCTGCTCAAGTATTTTCTTAATGGAGTCTTTATTTCTCTCGTACGATTTTGATAGAAACCTCGATGCGAATGCCGAGCGTGGTTTCTTCTTTTGGAACACGACGGCGTCTCCAACACACCATAGCCCCAGGATGAGAGCCACATCTTGAGGCTTGAAACTGACCAGGCTGGCCCCGATCTTGAATTTGTTGCTGCGGTCATCAAACCTCTGCAGCTGAGAATCAAGAAGGGTTCTCTCTTGGAGGACGGCTTCAATCTCGGTCAAAGCCGTGAACGGTGTCCTTCTAATGATCTCCCAGTGACGTCCACTCATGTGAGCTTTCAATTCACTCAGAGTCTGGACAACAGATGTCAAGAAGCATCGGGCGTTAACTAGGTTGACCGCCATTACCAAAACCCTACAAGAAGAACAATACATCTGTTTAGACTCGTATAGTTAAACAGAAACCAAAATAGTCAAACAGTGAACTCAATACTTAAACGGAGACATACATTGTTAAACGGAGACAACATTATAAAACACGAAATCAGATTTATCACACAGAAAACTCAATCATCAGATTCATTAATGGCCTCCTTACCTTGGTGTTAAAACTGATGAAATTCCGAAGACTTGAGCGGGAGTTCTCCTTCCAGACAATGGTGAAGAGGCGATGATAGCGAGATGCCCAGCTAATGACAACTTCGGAAATGGAAAAGGTGAAGAGGCGATAATAGCAAGATGCCCAGCCAATGACAACTTCGGAAACGGAAAGGTGAAAAGGCGATGATCGCAGTTAACCGGCGGCGGAAATGGTGTTCTTTCGGTAATAAACAAAGAAAAATAAACCGCTTCCTCTATAAGCGGTAACATCATTCAACATAAGGGCATTACCGTCAAACCAAGTCGCGATTTCACAACTTCCCACGTAAGGGCAATTTCGTCCAATAAATTCAGATTTAACTCCGTCAATCTCCGTTACAGCCCTGGGGGGTTTGAAATTCATTCTATAGAAAAGGAGGGGTTTTTTAGGGATATCAAAATTCATGGGGTTTTTTTGTGAATATTGCAAACTTTGGGGGTTTCTTTGGTAATTACCTGTTTATATTTTTATAAACATATGGAATAAAGTTAGCATGAGTTCATAACAAAATGTCTTTATTTAAAAGAATATAAAACAAATATATCGACCAGCAGGGCTTACATATAATTATAAATTTTAATATTTTATATAAATTATTAAGGGGTCGTTTGGCATTGTTTCTGTTTTTTTGTTTTTTTGTTTTTGTTTCGTTTTTGTTTTGTTTTTGTTTTGTTTTCGTTTTATTTTCAATTTTTTGAAAACAAAAACATGTTTGGATACATTGACTATTTTTTATTTTAAAAAGCTGTAAACAAAAACATGTTTGGTTATTATAAAATTATTATAACGTTTTTTATCCTTTTTTATTCAAATCCATATTTTTAATTTTTTTATAAAACTTTATTTTTCATATTAGTTTACTTGATTATATTATTAAATAAAATTAATAACATAAATTGTCATTATTATATTATATTATATCATAGTTTATCAAAATCAAGGGTCAAACAATTATTTTCACAAATAATTTATAAAAATATAAAATTTTATATTATTAAACTAATTTGTAAAATATCAAGCCAAAATAATAAAAATTTAAATATTTAAAATATATATATATATATATATATATATATATATATATATATATATATATATATATATATATATTTAAAATTATTATTATTAATTTGTAAAAAAAATTATATTTTTTACAAAAATAAAAATTAAAAATTAAAATGAGAGAGAAAGAAAGGAGTAGAAGATGAAGGGTTTCATTATGGGAGGAAGAGTTTTGAAGACGTTTCCAAAACAGTTGAAAACATAAAATTGTTGTTTTCTGTTTTTTTGGAAACATGGGGTGTATTTGAGCCAAGCCGTTCGTGAGCGGCTCGGTGTTCGGCTCGATAAGAGCTCGTTCGTGTTCAGCTCATATTGTAAACGAGTCAAGCTTGAGCTTCATTTTCAAGCTCGATTAATAAACGAACCAAGCTTGAGCAACTGAAAGCTCGGCTCATTTTGGCTCGTGAACAAGCTCGTTTATATATATATATATATATATATATATATATATATATATATATATATATATATATATATAAAGGTGTATATGTGACTATGCCGTTGTTGTCAACTTGAGTCACACATATAGGGTTGTAAACTACTATTTGAAGGCTAAGCTCGTTAAAAACTCGGGTTAGCTAGTTCATTAAGTTAAATGGAAAATAAAAAAAATAATCAAGCCTTAATCAAGCTAACGAGACCAGTCTAAGCTTCAAATTTTCTTAACAAATTGAGCTCGAGCATGAAGCTCGAAATAAGCTCGTTTAGAGCTCGAGCTCGGTTAAAATAGTAATGAGCCAAGCTTGAACCTGAAAAATGAAGCTCGAAGAAAGCTCGGCTCGAGCTCAAGCTCGATGAAATAGTAACGAGCCAAGCTTGAACAAGGCAAAGCTCGGCTCGGCTCGGCTCATTTACAGCCCCTAGAAACATCAAGATTGTTGCCAAAATTTTTTAAAACAAAAACGAGCTGCCAAACATGTTTTCTCAGTTTTGTTTTCAAAACATGAAATTGAAAACAAAAAACAGGAATTGGCAACAATGCCAAACGAGCCCTAAATTATTTAAAATAGAAAAATTAAACCGTTCATAAATCAATCAAACTAAGAATTGATGTGAGATTATTAGTTATTGTGATGTAAGTTGATAAGATGAATAACTTATACTTATATATATTAAATTTATATTTTCTAAATTAATTAGTGTAGAACTATTAATATGAATATATGACTAACTGGAACCAATGCCCGATTATTGGTTATAAATGGATGGGAACAATAATGTCCTTGGATTCTTGCTTATTTTGCAATATTCATATTTTATGCTAAAGTTTCATGCTAATTGATAAACATCAATTCCTTATGACTGTCACTTATAATATTAGCTTAGGATCCTCTCTTATTGTCAATACATCTATATCCTTCTACAAAGACAACCACTATGAGTATTATGCGTTTCTAGAATTACTTGTAATCCATCATATTTGATTGGTTCCTTGTAGAGAAATCTAATATAACTTCGGATTCTCCATCATTCTTCAAACTTGCTACCAATAGTTACACATTAATTTGTTAATTTTCTTTTCAATCATATAGGTGCTATTTGAACATTTTTGTTAGATAAATTTTAGATTATGATCAACAATAATATAAATTCTATATTTAGAGATTTGTATTTAAACTTTCATCAATGCATTATATTGAAAGTTTGAGGTTTCAAAATTTTATTTTTTTATTTTTAAATAAAACTATCTTATATTGAAGCTAACTGTTTTATCAAATAGTTGCTTGTAAGTTTAGCATTAAGTTATATGTATATATTTTATATGATTATTATTATAATTAGAAAAGTATGAATTGATTCTTTTTTCTTTCAAAAGACGACAAATTTCTTAATTTTTTAGAAGATTTAAATAATGCACGTTTCGAAGAAGTTTCCCAAAACTACAATTCATTAAAGCTATCCAATATAACAGTTGAACTACTTGGATTGCTAAATTATACGAACAATTGTTTATTCAACCATAGAATAACTTTACAATTATTTGATTGGGGATTTTTAAAAATTAATCTATACTAATCATTTCATGTAGTATATAATCTCAAAGCACAATTTTACCTTCTAAACAAATCACTATCTCAACTAATGTTGTAAGTGAGACTCGATTTCGTCATCTTTTTACTTGATAAGCAATAAAAATTACTTATGTAAAGATTGTTTTTGGTTGTTGAAATTGAATTTATTAAAAAAAAGAATCAAAAGTGTTTGTGGATGTCATAAATGCTTATATGCTTATTTTTAGATAATAGATATTGTTTTAATTTTTCTTAGAACGGGAAAAAGTGAAAATAGAAAAAACACATTTGCTGTAAATACTTTAGAAAAATAAATAAAAACTAACAATTTATTTTTAGAAGCTCATCCAAACAAGTCTTCATCCCACCAATGCCTCTAAAGTTTTTCTTTTTTTGATACTAGGCGACAAGTGCCCCCCTGTTACGGGCTTACAGTAGCACGGATGGGCACGTGCGGGGAGCCACGCTCAACACACACCCATGCCCTCACCTTGCGCATAGCGGGATTCGAACTCGGGGAGCCATGCTCGATACATGAGGCGAATACCCTACGTAAAGGACCGGATGCCAATTGACCTAGCGGCCGTTGGCGGCTCTGAAGTTTGAGTTAGTCTTTCAAATAAAAAAATAAAAAATCATTTTAATCCTTGAATGACAGTAATTTGTTTAGTTATTTATCATTAACTTCAACTTTAACCCGAATAAAAAATTAGATTTAGGTCTCATGTGAGCAAAATTAGTCACGTAACCCATGATGTAAAATAATAAAAAAAAAAAAATCAAGAAATTTCCAATTGTGTTATTCTTTTACAAGATTTTTAGTAATAATAACTAGTACTAATACCAGTACTTCTGCTATTAATTTTCCGTAGATATAGATAAGCCATGGGTTGAATCTTCAATTTTTAAATAACTCAAATGCTTGATTTTTGTCTTAAAAAATGAATTACTAATATATTATTATAGAGGTTGTTTTCTATTATTATTTTTAATAAAATAGATAAATTATACTATCCAATAATATTATTCACCAATGTAATTATTATTATTTTTGCTAAGATGAGCAGATATGCCGTTAGAAAAGGTAGGGACGTGCACAAGTTTTACCAAAGTAAATAAAGGCGAGGTCCGCGTACATGTGGATGTTAAAACTATCTGCACATAATCACTACTCACATTTTTAGAAATATGCACTCACATGTGATACGAGCTCTCACCACTTATAACGAGTTCTAACATAGATCTGACTATCTATAAAGAATGTATTTGATTGATAAAGCATGAGAGTAATTCATTGAGAATGACAAAAGTAAAAAGAAGAAAATGAGGTAAAAAAAAATTTATAACCTATATAAAAAAATTAGATAATAATTTTTAATAACAAATAATAATGATTTTTAATTATAAAATATTTTGACTATTGTTATTTTTATTTAATTAAATATTTCACTTTAATTATTAATTATTATTAAAAGATATATTTAATAATTATTTGAACTGAATCATTATCTTCAATTATTAGTTATAATTATTTCAAATTAATTATTATTTACTGTAAAAATATTTTTATTATAATTATTTGAACTAGATTATTATCTTTAATTATTAGTTATTATTATTTTACATTGATTATCATTGATTATTTACATGATCTAATTAATTGGTATTTAAATTAAATTATTATTTTATTTAGTAGTATTATTATTTCAATTTATCTATTTAATTATTTTTAAATTAAATTATTATTTTAATTATTAAATAAGATGGATAAATAGGTAAGTTTGATATTTACCTTAAAAAAAACAAAAAAAAAAAAAGTAAAGAATGAATAATTCTCACAAAATTGAAAAGATTGCTCACTCCTCTCTCCTTAATCATCCACTCTTCTGTCACTCCGCTAGAATTTCAAACACTCAACTTGGGATGAGACTCTTGTGCTAATTATTATTATTATTATTATTAAATAAAATTAATAAATAAATAAACATATATATTATCTAAAAAGAGTCAAAAAGACATAGGGATTCCATTAACTCGGATAAGTTTCAAATTTGTCAGAGTGGGGTCCACCAACCCCGTCTCATGCGGCGGGCAGCTTCGCCCATTTTTGAACTGTGTGTGTGTGTCTCTCTCTCTCAGCGCAGCAACATAAACAACAAAAGCATGTTGTCCGTTTGAAATCGAAATCCCAAAAAAAAAAAAGAAAAAAAAAGAAAAAAAAAAAAAACACTTTGGAGTGTACCAGCTCACACGGCCATTCCCTTCCCCTCCCTCTATCCCTCCGATCGCCATGGCTGCGGCTTCATCGTCCTCCCTCAAAGGGGAGGCTACCGCCGTTGAGCTCTCCGAGGGCCGGAAAACCCCCGCCGCCGCTGACCAGCTCTCTGTTGGTGGCATGAAGAAGGCGAGGAGAGAGCGAGTTTGTACTGCCAAAGAGCGGATCAGCCGCATGCCGCCCTGCGCTGCTGGTAAGAGAAGCTCAATCTACAGAGGAGTCACCAGGTAGATATCTATCTATCTCTTCTCTCTGGTTTTTGATAGTTGATCCCTATCTCAGGGTTTTTGATACTCATGGATTTGGAAATGCTAGCTTATAGAAAATCATTTGAGAGAGAAGAAAGAGTTCATGGTGAGGTGTTTGTGGAGAAATTAGTATATTAAATTAGTGAAAACTTGGATTTTGATCAGTTAGGGATTGATTGGACGGAAATTTGTCTGTGTGGAAGAAATGGGGTAGAGAGGTTTGAGGCTTAGTTTGATGTATGGATGTAAGCTGTGAGGAGGAAGTTCAAAGAGATAGCTTTGCACAATAGGTGTAATTTTCTCGAATCATTTGTTGAAAAAGGACTCACAGGTCGAATGATAGATGTAATGTTTAATGCTCGTGCTAGGAGTAAATGTAATGCTTTCTTGAATGTTTTTATCAGTTTAATATTCGATGATTTAGAGAAAATTATTGAAAGAGTTACTTTAATTCTAAGCTTTCAGGTAGAGATGTTGCAGTGCATGTCTGAATGAACAGGAGAAAACAATAGTACGTAACATGGAAATCAGATATCCTCTTTCTATGTTACCAATGTAGTACATAGCCTAAGTGTAATAATATTGATGTTACAACATTTAATTTGGTCATCATTAGCAAAAACATTTCTCAAGAAACTAAGTGATGAATGCTAACAAGACTAGTTGCCAAAATTTAACATGACTAGATACATAGACGTGTAAGGAGCAACAACAAGTAAGCCAACAACGCAAAATGTATTTGGTTCATCTGACTTTCGGCCACATCCATGGGCATGCTGAGACTAGTAATCCACTATCAATGAGGCGATACAGAAGTTGAGCGAGATGTTTCCTTTGTTTACAAGTAGGATGTTTTATATCAGGAACTCAACCTCACCACTAGATTTATACTCTTATCTCCCGAACCCCTGCCAATTTCCTGGCTAACAGGAACTGCCAATATCTGTGATCACACAAGAGATTACAAATGAGAAACAAGAAAGATCTATCTTCTTTAGACCTGAGGAGTGTTTGGCAGGGTTTGAAACTTAAATCAAGTAGGGCTTGGGTTTTTTAAATTTGAATTTGTTTTAGAGGGAAACTTTTATTTGAAGTCCACCAAATTTTAGTGTAAATGAACAAATTAAAATAAATACTTTCTAACTAAATATGATAATTTTCTAATCAATGTGATATATATTAATTTTTAATGGTCTTTAAATATTAATCAATGGCCGTAATTCATTAATTAATTAATATAGATTTGTTGCTATTCCAAGTTACCTCTAAGATGATGCTTGGTTGGATGTTGAAATAAGTTGTGATAAAATAATCCTTGGAAGAACATCACTCTCCGACACCTACTATCTCATCACTGTATATTTTACAAGAGGACATATGTCCCCTTACATAACATAGTCTTGAAATAATCTTACATGAACCTAACTAACATGGCTAAATAAGGTCAATTTTATTTCTCCAAGTCAACAATCTCCAACTTGATAGCAAACCAATTATATCACCATGCCAACTGTAATCTTCATTCTCCACGCATCTTCATTCGTTGAAAAGCCAAGCTCCACTTCGATTTCTTTATGTTGTAGATCTCCTTTTGTTAAGCTCAATGACAAAAGCTTAGCATCAGCATACCCTTCCATGGGCTTCATATTTTGGCAAATTGCATATCTTCTCGAGTATTGAAGTACTCATTATTTCATCGTCTACTGAGTCTTTCTGGGATTTCTCATATACCTATTATAAACACTAACCAGGTTAGCAATGTTGAGCCTTATAAACACGACATCATAGATCAAGCTTGTAATGACACTTGCATTAAGTGTTATGGACTTATTATTTACTGCTGTATAGCATTCTACCAGCTAATTGGTCATTGTATTTTGAATGATAGGCACAGATGGACAGGCCGATATGAGGCACATCTTTGGGACAAAAGCACATGGAACCAGAACCAAAATAAGAAAGGAAAACAAGGTAGCATTCTTGTGACCTTGACAATGCCACATTTCAAGTTTTGGTTCATTGCTTCACTCTAACTACTATCTCAGTTAATAAATTGCATAGAAAAAAACAGGATACACAAAACTTATAAGGTTTATGGAGTGCATATAAATTCCATATATTCGCTTGAAAACAATCCATTGCATGCCCTTAGTGCTACCCATACCACAACATTTCTACTTGTGTTAAGTCATGCAACTCTGTATATGAGAATGTTTCTTTTTGTTGACATGTTACGCTGACTTCATTTTCTTCATTTGCATGGAAACTTATTGGCGCGATTGATCTTGTCCAGTATATTTAGGTATGACTGTGGCACAGATTCTATTACCGGTGCTTTTCTTCTTTTGAAGTTACTTCTAACTTATAGTTCTTTCAACTTGATATCATATAGGAGCGTATGACGACGAGGAAGCTGCTGCAAGAGCTTATGATCTTGCTGCTCTGAAATATTGGGGTGCTGGGACTCTAATTAATTTTCCTGTGAGATATATTTAGGTTTTTCTTTTCTCAACTAGGTATTCGGTGACTTCATTGAGGAACATTTGTCCATTTGATTCCTGAATGATTTATGCTTTTCCTTTTTTTTTTAAATTAAATTACAGTTAACCACCAATTAGTTGATTTTTTTTCTTTGGAGAAAAGGTAACATTTTCCAAGTATTATGTTCTGTTGATTGAATTATTACTAAAAAAACTTTTTTTGAATTCTAAACTCTTCCCATGTTAGATGTTATTAATTGCATGTTTTTGACTTTCAACGTGCAGTGCAAATGAATGAAGATGGTGCTGGTGTGATTTTTTTAGATGACTTCTTTTATTGACTACACTCTACATGCCAGTTTTCTCCTCTTTCCAATTTGAATCTACTCATGCACAAATTTCTTGTCTCATATGCAGGTTAGTGATTATTCACGAGATCTTGAAGAGATGCAGATGGTATCAAAAGAGGATTATCTGGTTTCTCTTAGGAGGTATGCTTCTTTTCTTGCTGTATGTGTATTTGATTTGATAACTCATCTAAATATTGCATAAAATGTTTGCTTATTACAGAAAAAGTAGCGCTTTCTCAAGAGGATTTCCTAAATATCGAGGAATTTCCAGGTATTGCTCATTTCTTAATATTGCTGATAACACATTCTTTTGTTTATATACCTTGAGCTATTTTTCCCACCTGTATAACTTTCTGGTTATGCCTCAAAAGTGCACTTCTATAGGGTGGCATTTTTAGGTTGGAAAATCCTTAGTGTAATGACACAACCTAATGATGCTGTCAAAACTTTAGTGTACAGCTTGTGCAACTTTGCTGATCATCTCTTGGCAAGGCATGCTTTTTTGTTATCATGCTAACAATTGGTTGATTTGAGATTGTTGTTCAAATCTTTTCCTCTTCACAATTGACCAGAAAATCCCTCAACCTCATTTCATTATTTGTTTATTTATTTGAACTTTACCCGGTGATGTCAGTCATTAGATAATTTAATTGCAAGTTGAAGTAGTAAATTGTCTGTATGATAAAAATAGACTTTTGTTTCAATTATTTAATCTGAATATTCAACTCATAAAATTATGCCTTTTCCTGCTTATTCACTTTTTGTGCAACAATTTACAAATGATGTTACTGATTAGGTAGTAAGACAGTGAAAAGAATGATAAATTGATTTTCTAGTTTTTCTTTTAAACGTACATATTTTTCTTTTGCTTTCTTTAAGATATATTTTATTTGGCTGATCTACAACCTAATACAAGAGTGCCATTTGTAGTCACATATATAGATATATATGAAAGATGAGGAGGGCATTTACTGTTAATTGAAGGGAAAAATACGCCATAGAATTCATGAAGGTAAAAAATGAACTCATGAAGTCAATAAACACCCTCTCCATTTCTGTTAGCATATGTTACTGAATTAGGACTTTGCACATGCAATTAAAAAAAATTCTATAACTGTGAATGTCAAATGCCATAGGAACCATTTAAAGCTGTAATGTAGTGTAAATCTTGAAATGTGGTTTGCTGTGAATCTACATTTGCATCTAGGGAGTTGTTATTACCTATGAGTAACTTTGACTAGGAAATTCAAAATTTTTCGCAAATTGATATTTTATCTGTAGAATGCTCAATGGCTAGTTTGAGCTTTGCTAATTCTATTTACCTAGACTTTATGTCAGCGTCAATAATTTTTTCTTTAAGAAATATGGTTTAGTGTCAGTCTACATTTGCATCTTGCGTGGTGCTATTATTCCTGAATAACTTCAATAAGGAAATTCAAAAAATTATTCAAAATTGATACTTCATTTGTAGAATCTTCAAATTTCTAGTTTGTTTGTCTTGCCATCTAAATCTTTCTGTTTTCAACAAAGTAGTAATCAACTGTTATAGCTTGTCTTTTGAATGTTCAAAATCTTGAACATTGTAAACCTTATGCTAATTGTAATATATATATATATATATATATATATATATATATATATATATATATTTTTTTTTTTTTCTGACAATAATTTATTACTTTTCCTTTGTATTAGACAAGCCCAAAATAATCGATGGGAGACGCCATTCAGTCAGATGTTTGGTAATGAGTACCTTAACAACTTAAATTGCAGTAAGCATTAAAGCAACCTTTTATTTAGAATTAAATACCATTTTCAAATTAATTAACTTGCGGATGGATGACCAGATATTTTCTTTGCAAGGTACAAGTAAGGATCCATCTCTCGAAGGAAAGTACACAAGTCCCTTCTGCATGGAGAGAAAAATAGACCTAACGAGTTATATCAGGTGGTGGGTGCCTAAAAAAGCACGCCAATCTGATTCTGCAAACAACACAGAAGAAATCAGTCGAGAGCTCCGATTAATTGAAGGACCAATTCATCCTACGGAACCATATCAATTTCCTGTTCTTGGCCCTGCTCAAAAGGGAAAGTCCAAAATACGCACCATTTCTGCATGCAATATCATCTCACAATCTGCTGCTTTCAAGAACTTAGAAAACAAGTTAAAAGAAAGCCAGGAAGGTAGTTGCAGCAAACAAATGGAAAATCAGAAATCCAAAGCCATATTGTTTAGTGATGATGGCATTGATAGATCAGGTGCAGCCTTAGATTTGAGAGAATTTCCGGTTCAAAGAGCTCCATACTCGTTAGCTCCCCTCCTCTCTGCGCCATTGAGGACCAATTGGAATCCAGTTGATCCAGTACATGATCCTGTTTTCTGGGCTAGTCTTGTTCCACCGACTGCGCAAAGTCTTCCGACACCAGTACTGTCTTGTTGTCTTTCATCCTCGAATATTTTTGTTATGTTATTTTAGAATAACCATATCTCAATCTCTTTTATAATGCTTGACAATTTCCATGGCCTTTGTTGCAGCTAGGGAAGAATGAGATCACTCCATATACGACATTTCCTTGCCCAGACTAAGGATACATGTTTATGGATCAAATAGAGTAATATCTTCTTTCTCTTATGTTATTTATATAGTTTACAGATAGTGCATATCAAGGAATACAGAGTGTTGAATGTGTGTTTTCTTAAGTGAAATTTAGATTAAAGAAAGAAAGTTCATATTTATTTCAAGCAGCTTTTTTCTTATATACTTGTGTATGTGGAAGTGTTGTTGGCTGCAAAATGAATGGTTTTGTAAGTATAGTGGAACAATCTTAAGGAACTTCTCTTTATGCTTTGGATTTTGATCAGTAATTTTATGTTTGTTGACACTTGGGATTACTATTTTTATTTTATATACTTTTTGGACAACAAAGGAGGATAAAAAAAAGAAAATAAAATAAAATCCTGTTTTAGAAAAGAAATATAGCTTGGCTAATTTATCAAAATGCTAGTAACAGTAGTAAGTGATTGATTCATTTTATTTTTTATTTTTTTGAATAATATATTTGTGAGAATAGCATACAATATTTTTTATAATGAGAATTTCCTTAATACAAGGTCTAGTTCCCTGAAAATCATGTTTATCTTTGTTTTTATTTTTTATTTTTATATTTTTACTTTTACATTGATTAGAATAATTTAAATAAATTTACTAGTTATAAGGATGGATTTATGTAAACATGAAAGATAGGAAACAATTATTTTAATTTATGTTTTTTAAATCTTAATTTTAATATTGTGATAATACTATTAGCATGTCTTGTTGAATTGAGTTTGTGTGCAATATAAGCTTGTCTATGTGATGAATATCAACCCTTTATTTTAAAGTATTTACAATCTCAAAGTTCTACTCTTTAGATAAATGAGCTCTCTTGATATAAATGAAAAAAAAATGTTGAAATTGTTTTGATAATTTTAATCTAAAATGATTATATTTTGAGTTATTAGAGAGAATCAAAAGGTTATGGTAAAATTTATAAAAAAATATAAGATAATAATATTAATCAAAACTATTTTCAAACTAGACCCAATCCCAAATGCACAATCATGTCCATTATATGTAATATATGAACTTGAAAGAGCTCAACCATTAAATATTTTTGAGGAAGTATTCCAGAAACAACAAACTTTCGTTTGAAATTGTTAAAATACATAAATGGATAAAAAAATAAGTTAATTTTTGTTATAGAAATATAGGATTGAATAAGCTAGAACCACAGCAAAACAAATAAGAATAATGTTGAAAATAAAGGACACAAAGATGTAACGTGGAAAACCCCTAAATAATTAGGGTAAAAACCACGGGCAAGGATAGAAGAATTTTACTAGTGAGAAATTTCTAGAGTTACAAACTCTCTCTAATAATAAGGAGAAAACCAATACTCTCTCTTATATTAGGAGAATGGACCAACTCTCAAAATATTTTTCCTACTTCTCCATTCTTCTTTTTCCTCTCATTTCTCACTCTCACTCTCACTTCTTTCTCTCTTCTCTTGGTTGTGTGTTTAGAATGAGAACAAGCTTCTCATATTTATAGGAGAAGATCTAGCCCACAGCTTCTTAAAACCAAGGGCTTTAATTGATGGTTTGTTAAGCCATTGATTTAAGCTCATGGTTTGTTGGGCCATTAGTTTGGTGAGGCCATGGATTAAGAGAAGTTAGTTTGATGGAGGAGATGGTATTGGGCCATTGGTTTGGGCCAATGGTTTGAGTCAACAATTCTCCCACTTGAAGATTTGATTGAAAAGGCAATCAGATCTTCACACCATTCTTTCTACCTTGCCATTCGATGTTACTTATGTCTCTGTCAGACCACAAGAGGATCGACACCATATGAATCTGTCAGCATTGATTGCTTTTGTCATAAAGTCTGCTAAGTTGTCCTTGGTATGAATCTTTTGCATGTCCACCGTACCTTCTTCAACTTTCTCACGAACGAAGTTGTACTGAACTCTGATATGTTTTGTCTTTGAATGGAATGCTGGATTCCTTGCAAGATGCAATGCACTCTGGTTGTCACAATATAGAGTAATGCTCTCTTGTTTGTGCCCAAGTTCTTCCAACACCATCTTCAACCACACTGCTTCTTTGCTGGCTTGTGTAGCTGCCAAATATTCTGATTCTGTCGTCGATGTAGCCACGACTGACTGCAGTTTTGAAACCCAGCTCACAGCTCCTCCTGCTAGTGTGAACACATATCCAGTAGTGGATTTGCTTTTATCAAGATCACCTGCATAATCAACATCAACATATCCACTGACAGTAAAGTCTGATCCCCTATAACATAATGCAACATCTGAGGTTCCCTTTACATATCTGAGAATCCTCTTAACAATCTTCCAATGCTCTTGACCAAGATTCGCCATGTACCGACTTATCACTCCCACTGCATGTGCAATGTCTGGTCTTGTACATATCATGGCGAACATTAGGCTTCCCACCGCTGATGCATACGGTACTCGAGACATCTCCATCCTCTCTTCTTCGCTGCTAGGACACATACTTGAGGATAACTTGAAATTAACAGGAAGTGGGGTAGAAATTGGCTTACAGTCTTGCATGTTGAAGTGTCGCAAGATCTTCTTGAGATAATTTCTCTGAGAAAGCCAAATCTTCCTATCATTTCTGTCTCGGTGAATTTGCATCCCTAGAATCTTGTTTGCCGGTCCCAAGTCCTTCATTTCAAATTTCCTAGCTAATTGTGCATTCAGCTCCTTGATACGATCTTTGTTGGGGCCTGCAACTAACATGTCGTCAACATACAGCAACAAGAAGACAAAATCTTCTTCTTCAAACCTCTTGACATATGCATAAGGGTCTGCATTGAATCTGCTGTATCCAAGGCTCATGATGAAGGAATCAAATCTCTTGTACCAACATCTTGGCGCCTGCTTTAGACCGTACAGAGATTTGTTCAACCTGCAAACCAAGTTCTCTTTACCTTTTTCTTCAAACCCTTCTGGTTGGAGCATGTAAATTTCTTCTTCAAGATCTCCATGAAGAAATGCAGTTTTAACATCTAACTGCTCAAGCTGCAAGTCAAATGTAGCACACATCGCAAGGACTACTAGGACTGTTGTGAGTCGAACCACAGGTGAAAATATTTCGTTGAAGTCAATTCCTTCCTTCTGAGCATATCCTTTTACCACCAGTCTAGCACGATAGCGATCTACTTGATCATCACTATTGCGCTTGATCTTGTAGACCCATTTGTTGCCAATGGGCTTTCGCCCTTGTGGTAGTGACACCAGTTTCCCATGTCCTATTTTTATGAAGAGCTTCAATTTCTTCTTGCATTGCTGCTATCCACTGAGATGCATCTGAATTGCTTAGTGCTTCTTGAAGAGTTGATGGCTCTCCATCCTCAGTTAGAAGACAGTACGCAATGTTGCCCTCCATAATATAGTCAGAATGCCAACTTGGTGCCTTTCTTGTACGAGTTGACCGCCGAACTTCTGGAGCTTCAGCTTCAGCTGGTTCTTGTACCTCGTGCTCTGGTGTAGCTTTTTTTTCTACCTGTATTGTTGTAGTCTCTGTGCTTTCGCCATTTGTTTGCTCTTCTTTGTCTTATATGAAGATAACATCCCTGCTGATTACAACCTTATGGGCAGTGGGATCCCACAGGCGGTACCCCTTAACACCATCAGCATATCCTAAGAACATACATTTTCTGGATTTTGGATCCAGCTTTGTAGTTTCTTGGATGTTGTATATTACAAATGCATGACTTCCAAATACATGAAGTTTTGAATAATCAGCTGGCTTACCAGTCCACATCTCCATTAGTGTCTTCAACTCGATGGCAGTTGATGGAGCCCGATTCACCACATAACATGCGGTGTTAACTGCTTCTGCCCAGAACTTCTTGTCTAAGCCTGCAGCTCCTATCATAGCTCTTGTTCTTTCCAACAGAGTCCTATTCATCCGCTCTGCCATTCCATTTTGTTGAGGAGTGTATGCTGTAGTGAATTGCCTTTTGATGCCTTCTTGCTTGCAGAATTCATCAAAGTCTTTGCCAGTGTATTCTCCTCCATTATCAGTCCTTAAGCACTTGATCTTCTCGCCAGATTCAAGTTCCACCCGCGCTTTGTAAACTTTGAAGACTTGAAACACCTCAGCCTTCCTCTTGATAGGGTACACCCAACATCTTCTGGAATAGTCATTAATAAATGATACAAAGTAATTTGCTCATCCCAGAGATGTAACTGGTGCTTGCCATACATCAGAGTGAACCAATTCTAGAATTATTTTGCTTCTAGAATTAGATGTGTTGAACTTCAGTCGATGCTGCTTACTCACAATATAATGTTCACAAAAGGGTAGTGTTACCTTTGTGAGACCTTGAAGTAGATTTCTCTCTGCAAGAATCTTCATTCCTTGCTCTGACATGTGTGCAAGTTTCCTGTGCCAGCCATGTCATTGTGCATCTTTCACTTGGACTACTTGTCGCAATTGAAGCTTCTCCTTCTTGCAAAGTTTCTCCCTTCAGCATATATAGATTTGCAGCTATCTTCTCTCCCTTCATCCATACAAGCGCTCCTTGAATTATCTTCATGGTCTTGTTCTGGACTTCAATTTTGCAACCAAGATCATCAAGTTGTCCTATAGACAATAGATTCTTCTTGAGGCCCTCCACATGCCGGACTTCTTGTATGGTCTGAATCGTGCCATCATACATCTTCAGGTTGATGGTGCCAATGCCAACGATCTTCAAGGCTTGATCGTTACAGCTATACACAGATTCCCCAGAGATAGGTTCATAGTGATGGAACCATTCTCTTCGGGAGGTCATGTGAAAAGTGGCTGCTAAATCAAGAAGCCATACATCAGCAAATCTTTTACCTGATGTAGTTGCTGCTTCACACACCATGGCCTCTCCATCATCTGAAGTGTTTGCAACATTCCCTTGAGGATTGGAATCCTTTTTATTTAGACTCGAACAATCCTTTTTCAAGTGACCTTTCTTGCCATAGTGGTAGCACTTGAAAGTCTTCTTACTCCTCGACTTTGATCTACCATGATTGTAGCTCCCACTGGATCCACGTTCTATTGGTCTTCCTCTCGTCACCGTCAAAGCCTCCGCTTGTTGTGAACTTACTAGCTTGTCTTCCTTATTCTTGCGACGACTTTCTTCCTCCAGAACAGCGGCTGCAATATTGTCAAAGACTAGGCTGTCTGTGGGGACATTATTTGTTAAGTTGATGATGAGTTGATCATATGAATCCGGCAGACTTTGGAGTAGAATTTCCGCACGTTCACCTGACTCTATTGTATGTCCCAATGATGTGAGTTGGGAAAATAGAGTGTTCAAGCGTGTTCATGTGGTCTATTACTGAAGTAGATTCTGCCATACGCAAAGTATAGAGTCTCCTCTTAAGGAATATTTTGTTGTGGAGTGACTTGGCCTCGTACAACTTAGTGAGGTGATCCCAGATCTCCTTCGCCGTCTTCTTCTCAGCTATGCTTGATAGAACTCCATCAGCAAGTGCTAGATGAAGATTGGCAACAGCGTTCCCGTCCATCTCATTCCACTTGTCATCTTTGACCTCAGCTGGCCTTTCGGTGATGGCCGCCAAATAGTTGTCCTTCCTCAGGATTGCCTTTATCTTCAGCTTCCACAGTGAGAAATTACTCCCACTGAATTTTTCAATCTCATATTTTGCCGCCATTGCTTCTATTAAAAATTGCTGCAAGAGCAGAGTCTAAAAATAAGATGAATAATAATCTAACTTATTTTCTGATGTGGAGGATCCACTAATAGTGGCAACCACAGAGCATACGATAAGTAGATATATATATACACCCAGATCTAGCTCTGATACCACTTGTTATAGAAATATAGGATCGAATAGAGCAGAACCACAGCAAAACAAATAAGAATAATGCTGAAAATAAAGGACACAAAGATGTAACGTGGAAAACCCTAAACAATTAGGGTAAAAACCACGGGCAAGGATAGAAGAATTTTACTAGTGAGAAATTTCTGGAGTTACAAACTCCCTCTAATAATAAGGAGAAAACCAATACTCTCTCTTATATTAGGAGAATGGACCAACTCTCAAAATATTTTTCCTACTTCTCCATTCTTCTTTTTCCTCTCATTTCTCACTCTCACTCTCACTTCTTTCTCTCTTCCCTTGGTTGTGTGTTTAGAATGAGAACAAGCTTCTCATATTTATAGGAGAAGATCTAGCCCACAACTTCTTAAAACCAAGGGCTTTAATTGATGGTTTGTTAAGCCATTGATTTAAGCTCATGCTTTGTTGGGCCATTAGTTTGGTGAGGCCATGGATTAAGAGAAGTTAGTTTGATGGAGGAGATGGTATTGGGCCATTGGTTTGGGCCAATTGTTTGAGCCAACAATTTTTCCTTCATAAACTACAAACATTTGGATTTGTCTTATAAAATGATGTAATAAAATCAAATCTCTGGAAAATAATGCTGCTTTAATATTTGTATATTTGATTCCTTTAATCATCAAACTTATAAACATATTAACTTAATTAAATAACACTAATGTTAAAGATAATAACTATAAATGAAAGTCTCAGTTCTTGAAAATTAGTAATATTAGTGCAATATTTTTCCACGATAATTAATATTTTATAATATTTTATGTCTTTTTCATATAAATATAAGTTAAATTTCTATGGTATACTATATACTGTGTTAGAATATACTTATTTTTATTTAATCTAATTTGATTTCATATTAAATCAAAATTATCTGTATTGTCGTTCCAAAAGAGTACTTCAATTTTAATTTTTTATAAAATTATTACATTTTTAAAGCTTATGTTATTTATTATAATTTTATCAGATATAATATAATTAAAATTCTTTTTGTTTTTTTGGAAAAATTAATATGTTCAATGAATAACTGGTCTTACTGATGGGAAGGCAATCAATAAAAAATTGTGCTTTAAAATGAAAAGCACTTAATGAGTGGTTGTGTTTGATAATGAAAAGCACTTAACCAAAGATTATGTCTAATTATCAAAAAGCACATAATAAATGTTGTGCCACAAAAAAAAAAAAGAAAGACACAACACTTGCAAGCCTATATAGAGACTTGCTAAAAATCATTTCTGAGTTATAAAAAGAAGATTTCATTCAGCTTCAGTCAGAGGTTTTTTTCCACTATAACCAGCCATTTTTTTTCTTCTTAAATTATCAAAATAACTCTACAAAAAAATATATTCACCAAACTAACTATGAAACCATCACATCAATCCCATCTCATCACCCATGTGTTTTTAAAATATAAAATATTAGGTATTTGTTCAAAAACACCCTTTATTTTAAAAAAATACAAAACAAAAATATTTTTTATTTTTAAACCATTTTCTTAAGTTATTATTAAAAAAATATTTATTATATTTTTTATAAAAACCAAAAAAAATAAATTTTTTTTAACTAGATTTATTTTAAAAGATATATATATATATATATATATATATATATTATTTTTTAAAAACACCAAAAACTTTTTAACAACATTTATTTTAAAAAATATATCAGTATTATTATTATTGGTTTATATATTTTTTTATTTTTAAATAATTATTATTGTTGAACCACTTTTTTTAGAAATTATTATTATTATTATTATTATTATTATTATTATTATTATTATTATTATTATTATTATTATTATTATTATTATTATTATTATTAAAAATGATATGCGTTGATGCACACCATGTAATCACATGTATTGATTGCACACCAAGTAGGCTTTAGATGTAGAAAGCATCTGATTCCTCCTATAAAGCTGGTTGTGCATGCTTACTTGACAGGAAATAACATGCATTGATTACACACCAGGTAGGCTTCAGGATAAGAAATGGCATGCATTGATTACACACCAAGTAAGTTTCAGATGTAGTAAGAATCTGATTCATCCTATAAAGCTGGTTGTGCATGCCTACTTAATAAGAAACAACATGCATTGATTACACACCAGGTAGACTTCAGGATAAAAAATGGCATGCATTGATTGCACACCAAGTAAGTTTCAGATGTAGTAAGAATCTGATTCATCCTATAAAGCTGGTTGTGCATGCCTACTTAATAAGAAACAACATGCATTGATTACACACCAGGTAGAGTTCAAGATAGGAAATGACATGGATTGATTACACACCAAGTAGGTTTCAGATTTAGAAAGATTTTGATTCATCCTATAAAGCTGGCTGTGCATGCCTACTTGATAAGAAACAACATGCATTGATTACACACCAGGTAGGCTTCAACTATAGCAAAAATAAGATTCCCCTATAAAGCTAGTTGTACATGCCTACTTGGCAAGAAACGACATGCATTGATTGCACACCCGGTATTGATTGTAATGTATTATGGGGCTGTTTGGTTCCAAGGTTTGGATTGGGAATGGGTAAGATTGGATTGGGCATGAGCTTTAATCCTTTGTTTGGTTGGCAAGCATAGGAGTGAGAGAGGATTGTGTGAGGAATGAGATGAGGGGAGAGGGTTGATTGGGATTCCTCCCATTTTCATCCAGAATGGCCAATCCGGAACAAGAAATGACCATCTTACCCCTCACTTTAATTGTATTTCCATCCAATTTATCTACTTTTGTTTAGTATGTGAAAATTAAATAAATAATGAAATAATAAAAATAAAATGATAAATTAAACTAATTCTAAAATAATAAAAATGATAACATTGTAACAATAAATTAAATTGTAAACTTATAAAAAATAATTATAACAACCATTAATTGATAACATTATAATAATAATAATAAATTAAGTTAAATTAATTCTAAAATAATAAAAATAAAATGATAATAATAATAATAATAAATTAAATTAAATTTAATTTAAAATAATAAAAATAAAATGTTAATATTGTAACAAAACAACAATATTAATAATGAAAATTAATTGTAAAATTAATCAAAAAATAATAATTATAACAATAATGACAAAATATTACAAATAAAATAATATTATTGGCTAATATATTTATTTATTTAATATTTACTCTATAAGGACATAAAAGTCGTTTCCCACATATTTCTTCTATTTACTTTTCCCATTCCCAGTGAATTACTCTCTCATACCCTCCAACCAAACACAGTTTTTCTTTTATTCCTAATCCATTCCCCCTTATTCTCATTCCTCCCCAACTCCATTACTTGCAAACAAATAACCCCTATATGACGTGGGATTAGCGGATGAGATCGAGGGACTTTTGCATGATCGAGCCTGGCGTCAACTCTTTGATATCATCGACACCACGTTTACAGAGTTGACGCTAGAGGTCTTGGCGACATCTGAGCTGCAGCGGGGGCTGGTTGATTTCCATAGAGCTGATGCTATTCAATTTCAGGCATTCGGCAGCATGCATCGGATGAGCCTAACAGAATTTTCGCTCTATTTGGGAATTTATGACAGGGATTTTACTTAAACACCTGAGTATAATGGCCTCTACATTGAGAGGCCAGAAGGGGAGACTACTGAGTTATGTTGGCGGCGCCTGAGTAGCTCTGAAGGCTATGATCCTCGCCGCACAACGGCAACTAGCCTTCGCTCCCCTGCCCTGAGGTACATCCATCATTTACTTAGTCATTCCAAGGTGGGGTGATAGTACTGACGTGGTCAGTCAGAGAGACTTCGAGTACCTCCTCAGCATGGTTGATAGGTTCTGGTTGCACTTGGGATATGAGATCGCCATCGCTATACATCATTAAGCGATTGATTCCAGGGTCGGATGGATATTTGCTGTCCCCTACATCACTCGGCTCATTTAGGGTATGGGTCTTTGAGAGAGGGTTAGAGGTATGAAGATTGAGGACGGCTGTGCCCCGATCACCCTGGACAACCTCCGAGCTATGAGGTTGGTTTAGCCTGTACAGACTGCTCACGGGACCCGTTTCCATGTCACTGGTGCTGCTGCTCCCCTTCTTGAGCCAGTCTCTCCGTCGCCTTCACCAACAACCAGTCCCTCCACCATCCATGCTGCATCATCTTCGAGTTCATTACTTTTTCAGCAGTGGCTAGGTAGGAGTTTGGTTCGGATAGTTGCGACTATTGGGTTTTAGTTATCTCCTCCCCCATCTTGCCCTACCCTCGCACCAATACATGTGGCTATTGATTCAGGTAATCCATGAATAATGCAACGACTTGTATGCTTATTCGAATTATTTTCAATAATTACTGATTTTTTTATTGTTATGTCACAGATGAAGAAGAAGAAGAAGTACCTGTAGAGCTAGTTACACAAGGAACATCTTGTCCAGCTGATGTCCCATCGGCTGTTGATGCAGGTAATCCATGAATGATGCAATAACTTGTATGCTTACTCGAATTACATTCCAATAATTACTGATTTTTTTATTGAAATGTCAGGTCATTGTCCGGTCGATGATATGCCTGATGAGGCTTTTCAGGCATCAGAAAATGTGGCTGAAGGTAAGTTGATTTTTTCAGGACAACCATTTAATTGATTTTTTTAATAACCAAGTAGGTGATTTTCTTTTTTGTTGCTTACTGATTTTTTTTTATTGAAATGTCATAGGTCATTGTTCAGTCGATATGCCTGAGGAGGATATTCAGGCATCAGAAGATGTGGCTGAAGGTAAGTTGATTTTTTCAGGACAACCATTTAATTGATTTTTTTTAATGACCAAGTAGGTGATTCTCTTTTTTGTTGCTTACTGATTTTTTTATTGAAATGTCACAAGTCATTGTTCAGTTGATATGCCTGAGGAGGCTTTTCAGGCATCAGAAGATGTGGCTGAAGGTAAGTTGATTTTTTCAGGACAACCATTTAATGATTTTTTTTTAATGACCAAGTAGGTGATTTTCTTTTTTGTTGCTTACTGATTTTTTTATTAAAATGTCACAGGTCATTGTTCAGTCGATGATATGCCTGAGGAGGCTTTTCAGGCATCAGAAGATGTGGCTGAAGATAAGCTGATTTTTTCAGAACAACCATTTAATTGATTTTTTTAATGACCAAGTTAGTGTTCTTCTTCTTTTGTTGGTATATTTATGTAGAGAGCATGCACCACACTCCTCCGATACCTCATCAAAGAAAAAGAAAACATATAGTAGTTGATGAGAAAAATATTATGATTTTTGGCAATGTTCGAGCTTTGAAGAAAAGAAAAAAATTTATCTCATGTATTATTGCGGATCTTCATCTTGGAAGAAAAGAAAAAAATTTAAAGCGCCAAGAGGTAAAAATATCAACTTACATTTTTAGTTAAGTGTAAGCTCATAAATTTTTATCTCATGTAATTATTTTCATTAATTTATGGCATCATAAGAAATCTTGAGGGTGGCTTATATGGAGCGCTTGGAGGCTTCTCCCTCTGATAAGGTCTGTGAATTCCACAAATGCATTGTTTTTGTTTATTGTTCACCATTAATTCTTTGTGATAAGGTCTGTGAATTCCACAAAACTTTCATGCAGGTAAGTTCTATTGGAGTCACAGGTACTCGTGCCTCTGTGAGTACGCGTGTTCAATTCCTACTGCAGTAAATTAAAGAGGTTAGTACTACTATGAATCATTCTTTTAAATCTCTCGGCTTATTATTGATTTATATTTATGTCAATTGCTTTGTACTCATATTTTGAAACATCTGATCTTGCCCTTTTGATGCGGAGGAGAGCTTAATTATTGAAGTGATGCTGTGAGGCTTCTAGACGTTTCCACCACCATAATGTTTTTTTGTATTAGAAGAATACAGATTATTTTCCTATGTTTCCTGTCTTGAATAAGTTTCATGCTGAGTAAACTATCAAATTATTCTTAGTTTAAGTATTGATGCAATCTTAATGTTTCGCATATTTCCTAAGTCTTAATGTACAGAACTGTTGGTTCTATATTAATTATGTATTGTTAGTTACTGCAGCTCCAGGTAATACTTTTTAATAACAATGTAATGTATTTATGCTCTTACTATTGCTTACCATATATCTACTGACAGATATTTATGTCCTTCTACAGGTTTTCTTCAAGGACACCTTGAAATTTTTTCTTTCCTTGTATGGCCACAAGCTTCCAGTGCTTTGCACTGATATATCTTCCGATGGAGCTCTAATAGTTAGTGGTTCTGCAGACAAAAATATGAAGATTTGGGGATTGGATTTTGGTGATTGCCATAAATCTTTTTTTGCTCATAATGACAAGTATCTTATAAATTGTATCTTGTCAATTTTAATTGCTTTTAAATTCTGCAATGTTATCAAGAGCCAATTTATGCAGCTCATGTGTTAGTCTTTTATTGCAGTGTCATGGCTGTCCAGTTTGTCTACAATACGCATTATGTGTTCAGTGTGGGAAAAGATCACCTTGTGAAATATTGGGATGCTGACAAGTTTGAGTTACTTCTCACTCTTGAGGGGCATCATGCTGAAGTGTGGTGTCTTGCTATCAGCAATCGTGGTGATTTTATTGTTATAGGATCACATGACCGATCCATTCGCCGCTGGGATAACACTGAAGAGCCCTTTTTTATTGAGGTATCATGCCTTCAATCTACTTCTTTGTTTCCACTCAAAAGCTTTTCTTTTCTTCTTAATTAAGATGAGCTCTTTCCAGGTGGTTCTATTCATTGACCAAGTTTAAGTTCTGTTTGCAATATTATTGTTCTGCAGGAAGAAAAAGAGAAACGGCTGGAACAAATGCTTGAATATGATATGGACAATTCAAATGATAGGTACGCACCAAGAAACTCTTACTGCAGCAGATTCAATTCTTTAGGCAATAGACATAGCTGAAGAAGAACTAAAACATATCGAGCAACACAAGGTATGCTTGATCTTCTCATTTCCTTTTATCATGCATTTTTGTTGTTATCCACTTATTCATTTATTCTTCACTGCTGTGTGAACTTTAGCCACCATTTTGACATGTCTGTAAAGATGTGGCAATAGAAGTAAGACCATATGTTATTAGATTTTGCTATCATAGTGAGATTATATCATCTCTTCTTCATTTTTTTAATTGAACATGTCAATTGGCAGAGTCCAAATAGTTACTGGTAAACATTATTTCATAAATATTTTGCAGAGGTACTGATATTGCAACAACTTTTCTCTGCTTCATTTATGAAATCTGTGACCATTATATATTATTCAAGTACATTGCGTTATACTGTGACCTTCTAGAATGTGCAGAAATCGATGCATCGTCTGTGAGTCATTGAATTTCTTGGCTAAATCTATTTATGTAATTTCTGATTTTCAGATACTTTTTCACTTCTAGGTGTTTGATCTTTGCCACAAGATGAGGGCTTTTGCTGTCTTGTTCCGTCGAGGAATAACACCATCATTGCCTAAAAGCCTTGAGCAGAACTTACGGGCTTGGAAGTGTTCCCTTGAAGACTAATAACAGAACATTTGAAGAACTTGTAACAAAAGCATATTTTGTAATCTTATACTATAATTAATTGTTATACAAATCAATGAGATTCACAGCAGAGGAAGTAAAATATATAAAGCCACATGTTACAATTGATTGCTACTTGTATCTCTATCTCTATGAGTAGTAGAAGCAATGGCTTGTGCTCTTTTAGTCATCAACATTTCCTTCCTGAAACTCTGAAAATCAGACAGCAAACCTCCAGCACCTGCAGCATCATAAACAGGGTTCATGTTTATAATCATTAATCAAGAATGCAAGACTATTGAGATTGTTTTTATTTATTTTGTTTTTTCAAAATTCTACTCAAAATATTTAAAATACATTGAATAAGAATAATACAATACCCATGTGGCTTATTAAAAACTGATTTAGAGTATAATCATTAATCAAGAATGCAAGACTACCCAAATATTTTTCATTTTTAAATTTTATATTTAGATATTTTTAGATATATTTAAAGTGTTTTTCACATGTATGACATGATTTAGAGTGTAATTCATGATTATTGTTGAAGAATTGGGATTAATTTGAAGTTTGGAGAGCCGCGTGGACAATTTGCATGAATTTTGCAGTTCACACGGTCATGTGGAAATTTCACGCGGCCGTGTACAGTACCCATGTTGCTTATAGAAAATTGAAGAGGCACTATTCATCTTCCCTAACTTACAATTCTTCATTTTCTCATCCCTTCCTCTCCAAATCCATTTTTCTTCAACTTATTAGGGATTTAGAACTGTTTTTCTGGCATTTGCTTCAAGTTTCATCCATCGATTCTCATTGGTAAGGCATCATCCCCTCCTATCATGTCCATGCTTTCATGCTCACATCCGTGGTGTTTTCTAGGTTTTTCGACTTTATTTTTCATGGAAAATTATGTGAAAACACTTAGAATCCATGTAATCAAAGTTTAGTGAGGCGTTGGAGGCCGTCCATGGCCAAAGGGCCATGGACGGCCCCCCACGCGGGCGCGTGGCTAGACCACGCGACTGCGTGGCCCCTTTGCTGAGCAAATGCACGCCCACATGGGCGCGTGGCTAGCTCACGGGCCCGCGTGGGTTGGGAAAGTCCAGTCGTGCCATTTTTCACACTCACACACCCACGTGAGGCCCTGCACTCATAGAATTCATGCCGAATTGATTTATTTTGATGTTTTTCTTGCAGCTATGGCACCCAGGACTAAGAAAATGGCACACAAATGCCTTCGTCAAGACAGGGAACCAACACCACCACTAGAGATTGAAGTTTGGGTATCTCTAGGGACTTAAGTTTGGGTAGTCACGCTATCTTTGTTGGGAGATACTGGAGGCAATTGGACTCGCAGATGAGGTTCGAGAGTTAGTAGATGTTGGGGGTTCGGACCTACTTCTTTCCATCCATGATCCTGTCTGGTGAGACATCACCCTAGAGCTTCTATCTTCGTTCTCCTTTGATCGTGACAGGGTAGAGACAGGTTTCGACACGGAGGACGCCATTCAATTTAGGGCCTTTTGTCAGCATCAGGGGATGTCTTTAACTCAGTTTGCGATATTGCTGGGGTTGTATGGCCAGGACTACGCCGACACATTAGAGTACACAGAGCTTCTTACTGATTACCCTCCTGGTATCACTCCTGGTCAGGTTGTTCACGACTTATGTAGAGGTGCTCAGTACATCCCTGGTCAGTCGAAGGGCTCTCTTCTTGCACGACCCGCACATAGGGACATACATGTTGTTCTCAGCAGGTCAGTTATCGGTCGTGGAGATGGTACAGGCGCACTTAGTCGTCAAGATTTGTTATACTATACTCCATGACTCAGAGAGCCCCTCCATTTGGGATATGTTGTGGCCGATTACTTTCATCACTAGAGTCAGTATTTGCGCATAGGGGCACTGTTCGCAGGACCATACATTACACGGCCCGTTCAATTAGAGGTGAGGAGAAGATTAGTACTCCTTCACCTTTGGGGAGGTAGCCTTCAGGTGTAGAGAGAATCCAATTACCCTTACATGATAAGAAATGACAATGACACACTATGTATATCTCAAATATAGGGGAATCTTATTCCTTCACAAGGTAGGTAAAACTCCATGTATAAATATCTCTCCCTCCTTTCCATCTTCATTAGCTCTTAAGCTTTATCTTTCTCTTTTGCATAACCACCACAAGCTTGAGGGCATCTACCGGATGAGTTTTAAAAGCTTAGTATTAATAAAAGGGTAGTAGATATTTGTTAGATATACATATAATACATAGTTTATAATAATTATCTTATATGTTTTTTTTTCTCTAACCGTCCTTCTCTCACTTTGCTTTCAGGATGAGTAATATAGAGGTAGCAGTGATTGTTTATTTGGGTGGTTGCTTACTAGAAAAAATTGAAAGACCTTCATATTCCGGGGGCTATAAAATAGTAATTGGGGTTGACACTGGCAGCACTTTGACTGCGTTGCGAGAAACGATTGCTGCTGCTATTAACTTCAACTTGAGCAATAACTATAGGAACATCAAGTGTAGATGGCCTATAAATCACGGTACTAGTACTATAATTAATATTGATAGAGATAGAGCATCATCATTAATGTTGAGGTTGCGTACCCCAATATTATACGTGAATGAAAGAGGACTACGTGTAATCCCAACCACTACATACACTGTGGACACTTTGTAAGTTTGTGAACTTTTCACCTAATATACATATATATATATATATATATATATATATATATATATATATATATATATATATATATATATATATATATATATATATATATATATATATGTCATTTTATGGTCCTTTGTCTGTAAGACATATGTTTTGGTTTTCTTTGCCACTGATAAATAATGAAGTTGGAAGCTCCAGTGGCCATCAGCATTGGAGATGTAATGAAGATCCTATTACACCTGCAAATGAGGCTGCTGATAATGTTGAGTTTGAAGCCCCTACAAATGACAACAATGATGATCACAATGATTATTATGATGACAGTGACAATGAAGACGAAAGCAGTGATGATGATGCAAGTTTACCCACTAATGTGCAAGAAGATGTAATAGCAGAAGATGCCATACGCACAACCACCTCTTACATGGAGCAAGGGGAAAATGTGGCCTCACATGATTACACACAATTTGAGCCTATTCCTGGTATGACAACAATAGATGAATGGTACAATGCAACAGAAATAGATGATGTAGAACCGCATTTATCAACAGGAGATGAAGAGTCATTAAACTTCAATGATTGGGTTGGTCGTATATTTAATTCAAAAGCACAATTAATAGACTTGCTGAGTCGCTGGTCTATAAAAAAAGCAGTTACATTTATTCATGTGAAGTGCAATAAATCCATGCTCACTGTAAAATGTGCTAGTTCAAATTGCGATTGGCGCCTTCATGCTTCAGTTTCATCCAAAACATCTCTATGGGTTGTGAAAACTTGTCCGAGGTGACAAAGTTGCACCAATGAAGGAATCCAATCTGACAGTCGGCATTGCACAAGTAAACTGATATGTGAATTAGTGTTATCAATATTAAGAGTTGATTTAAGTCTGAGCATAGCACAAGTACAAGCAATGGTGAAAGACATGTACCATGTTAATGTCGGTTATACAAAGGATTGGAAAGGGAAGAATAAGGCTCTCAAGTGTATATTCGGATCATGGGAGCAATCTTATGTTGAATTACGGATGCATTTTACTGCTTTGACCTGCTCCAATCCAGATACTATTGTTGATTTTGATTCTGAATGGGGTCCTGGATGGGAGCGTTTTAAAAGGGTATTTTGGTTTTTTGGGCCATCTATAATTGGTTTCAATTCTTGTCGTTCCGTTCTCTTGGTAGATGGAACATTTTTGCATGGGAAATACAAAGGAACTCTATTAATGGCTACAAGGGAAAATGCTGAAGATCACATATTTCCTTATGCATTTGCCATAGTTGAAGGTGAGAATAGTTGGTTATGGTTTTTAAATAATGTATACAAAACATTAGATCCTACTCGTCCTATATGCATTATCTCTAACAGATTCAGAGGTAACGAAAATGTTGTTCGTGATGCTTTCCATCCACAATACGACCATGTTCATTGGTACTGTTTACGACATCTTACTGATAATTTTGTACATCTTTGCAAAAGCAAATCTAGTGCTGATCATTTTTGGAGGGCATCAACAGTTGTTTCGGCACAAAAATTTGAAGAGTTGAAGAATGAAAGATATCCCATGTTTGTTGATTTCTACTCATTTATTGGGCCAAGGGAAATGTGGACAATGGTACATGATAATGGTAGACATTGTGGACGGCACAACACTAACTTATCAGAAAGTTTTAACTCAGTTCTCAAAGGTGCTCGTGGTTTACCTGTAAGAGCTCTTGTATCATCCACTTTCCATCGTACTGTGATGTATTTTTTTTAAAAAACGTGAGCTTAGACTTGCTATGAATCGAACTTTGACAACCAAGCAAGAAGCAAGGATGCATGATGGTATTGAGAAAGGCCAATATTTAAGCGTTCGACGTTTTAATTATAATGAATTTCAAGTTACAGAATGTGTTAGTGAGGACACAATTGATTATGAAGCAGTCCTTAATGTAATTCATTCCACATGCACGTGCGTATTCATGGTTGCTCGCCGATTCCCATGCATACATGTTTTGAAGGTATGCAATGCTGCAAATGCAAATATCAACCCATATGTGTTGTGCCCTCCTTGGTATACTCTAGGCTCCTACAGGCAGACCTATGTTCCATGTTTTCATTTAATACCGAGTTCACAGTTTTGGCAATCTGTTCCTGGACCAAAGATGGTTCCACTTATAGGACGACGGACCGCCTGCCGACCAAAGATCAGACGTAGACACATGCACATGGATCGAAACCCTGATCCTAGTAGACATAATTTATGCTCTTTATGTAAACAAGCTGGACATTATAGAACTACTTGCCCAATACGGAGTAGAAATATGTAATGTAAGAACATTGATGAATGTATTTTCTATTTGTACTTGAATGCAATTATTGTTTTCTAAACTACAAATAAGTTATTCGATCAAAATAAAAATAAAAATAATAATAATAATAATAATAATAATAATAATAAAGCTTTAAAAATAAGTTTTTAATAATAATAATAATAATTACTTAAAAATAAAAAATATATAAACCAATAATAATAATAATGATATCTTTTTTAAAATAAATGTCGTTAAAAATTTTTTTGGTGTTTTTAAAAAATAATAATAAATATATTTTAAAATAATATATCTTTTAAAATAAATCCAGTTAAAAAATTATTTTATTATTTTGGTTTTTATAAAATAATAATAAATATTTATTAATAATAACTTAAGAAAATGGTTTAAAAAATAAAAAGTGTTTTTGAAAAAATATCTAATATTTTATATTTTAAAAACACATGGTGTCTAACTTTTGTTTTTATCATCTACTTGTTGTAGAAGAGAACATTGTAACAATCTAGTCATGTCTCCTAGTTCAAAATTGTAATTGCAAGATGAAGTTAGACATTAGTTATATTATATTGCGATGTCTAGAAGTTTAATAAGAGGTGATGTTCAATACTGAAAACTATTTAATTGGAAGTTATGTATGATGATCAAAAGATTGAAAATAAAAATTGTGCCCCAAATTGAAAAGACACTTGCAAGCTTGTATAAAGACTCGCTACAAACCATTTTGAGATATGAGAAACAATTCATTAGGTTCGTGTTACTCATTTAATAATCTAATTTCTTTGTAATCTATTTATTGCAAAGAGTAAACCATAACATAGTGAGAATGGTGTCTAATATCATGAATGCAAGACAAAGCTAGACATTTGCTTCATTTTATCAGGACTACTTTTGCGTATTTTAATTTATATATTGAATGCTACTAGTAAATAAGTCTTAAAATAATGACACACTACACTATAATGGGTATTTTGTGTTGCTTTACTCGCAGCATTTTTTAAAAACGCTACTAAATTTAAGAATTTTAATGTTGTTTTTATAAACGACACTAAAAACAAATTTTAGCGGCATTTTCATTAATAAATGGCGTTAAGTTTTTTTTTTTTCCTAAATTTAAGAATTTAGTGATGTTTTTGTATTAAATGGCTCTATATTGATAAATCAATTGAAAAAAAAAAAACAAAAAAATCATGCATTAGTGCCAGTTTTAAAATAAACAACACTAAATTATAAGTATTTTAAATTAAATTATTAGCTTAGCTATGTTTTTTAAAATAAACGTCATTAAATTATAAACATTTTTAAATTAATTTATAACTTTAGCGGCGTTTTTTATTAAAACGCCTCTAAATTGAATTTTTTAAATTTAAATTTAAATTTAGCTCCATTGGTAAATATTTAAAGTTGGCGTTGTGCTAAAAATTTATATTTAGAGGTGCTTTTAATAATAAACGTCACTAAAGTTATTTGCAAATTTAAATTTAAATTTAAAATTTTCACTTTAGCTTGTTTTTTTTACAAAACGTAGCTAAATCAATAAATCAATTAAAAACTATTTACGCTTTAGCGGTGTTTTCAACATAAATGCTAATAATGTGCGTTAAATTATAAATATTTTTAATCGATTTATTAATTTACCGGTGTTATTTTAGAATAAACACCATTAAATTATGAATATTTTTAAGGGAAAATTGTTTATAAACCCTTCAAAAGTTCTATAATTGCATATTTACCCTTAGAAAAAACATAATTGTATATATACCCCTGAAAATATAGGTAATTGCGGATATACCCCTGAATAAAAGATAATTACATACATACCCCTAAATAATACATATAATTGAGTATATAGTATATACCCCTAGGGTTCAAATTAGCTTAAAAAAAAATTTATTAACAAATAGAAAATATACAAAATAACTATTATACCCTTTGCATATATACCCTTGAAAGTTTTTTTTTGTAAAATGACCATTTACAAGGGCTATTTTGGACTTTTTGTATATCTTAATCCAAATTATATCTATAGTTAATAAAATTTAATTAATTTATGTTAACGGAATCTAACAGCAGGGGCATATCTGCAATTACATATATTTTTCAGGGGTATATATATAATTATGTTTTTTTAGGGTAAATATGCAATTATAGAGCTTTTGAAGGGTTTATAAATAATTTTTTGTATTATTCATGGGAATGTATGCAATTATTGTTTATTGAGGGGTAAATATGCAATAAAGAAGATGAAGCTAGGAGAAGAAAGGAAGTGAATGAGAAAGAAGTAAAGCTTAGAACATAAGATGAAGATGATGACGAAGAAGCTAGAAAAAGTGAAGAATAATAAAAAGAGGGAAAAAAAAAGAAAAAAAAAAGAAGAGCAAGAAGGAGAAGAGAAGAGAAACAAATTAGGAAAAAAATAAAAAAGGAGAAAAAGAAAAAAAGAAAAAAGACAAAAAAAATAAAAATAAAAGAGAAGGTAAATTAGCAATGCTTCTATATATAAGCGCCGCTAATTTACCTTTTCTTTTAAAAAGAAACACACTGCTAATGAGTTGTAGGTTTTTTTATTGGAAAAAGCCAAATATTTTCTAAAATGCCACTAAGGTAGTGGTGATTTTTTTTTTAAAATGGCGCTAAATTAGCGGAGTTTGTAAAAACATAGCTATTTGCTGGTACATTACTGGCGCAATTTCACTGGCGTCTATGATAACACCGCTCGATTATTTAGCGGCATTTTAAAATGCCGCTAAATACTAAAAAAATGTTGTGAAAGATCTATTTTGGTGTTGTGACAGAAGCGCTACCTAACTTGTGTTGGGCTTGGGTTCCTATGTGCAGAAAACCCGAAATTTGTGAGTCAAGCAGGAATAGATGGCCTACCCCTACCTCTAATTCATTTCTATGCTTTGCTATCACAGGAGCTATCACAAGAGTACCCAATCATGATATTGATTGATGGGACCTTTTCTCATCATGGTAACGTGTTAGGGTTTTAATAATTTTTTTGGTAATTTTTCCAAGAGATATGGCATTGTTTTTCATCCACTTTGAGAAAAAAAAACAGAAAGGGAGAGTTTGTGGGATTCTACAGCCAGTTTAATCAAATTAGCAATTGGACAATTTTGGGTTTGATTGAGCTAAGTTTTGGTTGAGATGCTCGGATCCCATTGTTCTTTTTTCTAAATGGTGGAAATTTGATTTTGACTACTGGTTTTCTGGTTAGAGCTCTCTGAACGCAAGCTATTTTGCGTTATATTTATGCAGCGATAAGTTTGATCTAACTTCACTATTAGTAGAGCATCCGTAGTTTGGTTAGTTTTTAGAAGACATTTGTAAGTATATTTTGAATGGTCAAGATTAAGTTTTGATGTCAGGTAGGTCATCTTTTGTTGAAATAACTGCAATCCTAATTTATCTCTCTATAATCTTGTGTATCTCTTTGATTATGGTTGTTCATGTTTGATATAATGTGATAGTGAACATATGTGGTTGTTGTAGAAAACATTGATTCATAGTGGAGCCTTGCATTTTTCACCAGAGAGAGATCACATGGTTTTTATCCTTCTCTTGGAAAGAGTGTTGTGTAATTTATGGGATTGTTTTATGATCTTTTTTGTGCTTTTGAACAACCAATTATTCCTCCACTTATTCATTCAAACAGGAAAAGGATTTGATGATGTGGCGGCCGATGTGGCATCCACGTCACCAAAAACTCTCTCTCCTAGTCAACATGATTTAAAAAAAATAACAAAACTAAAACAGTTAAAAGGAAAATAAAACCCTAAATTATCTCCCATCCCGTTGTTTGCTAACTTTGTCCCCCCTCGCACCATCGCTTCTCGGCTCACACTGTAGCCATCCTGGCTCTCGTCACCTCCATCTCGTTTCTCGCAGTCCTTCCACTTACTACTTGTCATCCTAGTTCTCAGTTTTGGCCATCCCTCCATCAGAGTCTGGCTCCTCGCCGCTTGTTGTCCTGCCTCTATCGAGTCCCAGTCCTCACTGTTTGATACCCCGTTCTTGCAGTTGTTGTCCCGATTCTCGCCATCCCTCCCTCGAGTCCCGGCCTATGCTTCCTACTCTCTCCGGCAAACATGTTGGTATAAAGGTATATGTTTTTATTTTTTTATCTTTGATTTACAATATTTTTTGTGCACTTTCATTAAATGTTTTGTTGATTTGTTGCAAAGGCAAACATGTTGCGTTTGGAGACACATGCAGGAGTTGTCATATCTTATTCCACTGATTCTTCTTACTATACTGATGTCATTGATAAGATGATTAGGAATGGAAGCGGGGCGGGGAATCCCCATTCCCCGCGGGGCCCCGCCCCGACGGGGTGGGGAGCGGGGAAAATTTCCTCCCCGCCTAGCGGGGCGGGGGCGGGGAATGCTCTCTCCGCCCCACTCCCCGCGGGGCACGGGGATTCCCCAACAAATATATATATAGTGTATTTATTAAAAATTATTTCAAGATTAATATAATATTATATATATAACTAATAAGTTTTTTAGTTATTAATATATATATATTAAATAATATTTTTTAGTTATTACTTATTAATAAGTTTTAGTAAATATGACTTTCATATTTAATAGAAAATTAATTTAAAATTAATTTTTTAGTTATTAAGATAATATTTTTTAATTATTAATAAGTTTTATATTATTTATTTAGTGATAAATATTATTTTTTCAATCCATTAAACATTTAAACTCTTGCTCATTAATTTATCTTTATATTATAAAATGGGACTCACAAGTCACAATTATTTCATACAACTTATTGACTATTATAAAATATGAGCAACGGAATAGTTATAAAATTAATATTTGCCTAAGAATTCTTCATTTTACTCAATTAATTTACATTTAATTATTGCTACTATAGATTTATAATACATCAATTTATCAAAAAAAATTATAAAATTTTTTAATTTTCATCTATAAATTATTAATTTATTTCTTATAATTATAAAAAAATATAATATGAATGCAATATATAGTATTAATTTAAAACCTCCTACATTTATTATAATTATATATTTATATTATATTTTTAATAAAGGATTAAATTATAACAACTCATTAAAAAATCAAAATAAAAAAAACTAAGCCCTATTCATATCCAATTATTTGGTGGAGTTAAGTGAATTGGAATTCATTAATATAATATTAAAATGTAACATTTATGTTTGCATTGGTATTAACGGAATTGGAATAGAACTATAGAAGGAATTAGTGACAAATATGGGGGGATTTGATTAGTGAATGAAAATAAAGTTTTATCACATCTCTTTGTTTAGAAAATTTATTAATAAAATATTTGTGTTGACTAAGTTTTTTTGAATTCACTTTGTTGTAATTATGAGATGGTTGTTTAGAAAATAAAGTTTTATCACATCTTAAATTTGTACTCTTATAAAGAGATGTTTGTAATTATGAGAATTTGCAAGGTTGTATATTGAACAAGACCAACACGGGGTACGTCAAAGGTTTCTCGGTTGCGCTAACGACTTGGTTCTATGAGCTCACCGGCACCGGCAAGAAGATTCGTTTTGGCAAGACCCCAAGAATCCTGTGCTACAGTGAGAACAGCTACCGGAAACAAGTGTCCACAGGAACCTTATTTTCATCTTTTGAAGGAAAAGAGGTAATAAATCGATTTAAGTACCGTATTTGTCATTTAACAAAATATATTAGTGTTTAAACATACGATTTAACATTTAGCTATATCGGGTATTGTTTACCTTACGTGTTTTTGTTACAAACATAGTATTTAGTGTTTAACAGTATTGTTGTTTATAATTGCCAGTTTCCCGAATTGGTTGCCGTGAACCAGGACGAAGAAATATTTGTTGGGGCCAGCCGTCCGGTTGATACAACTACACACGGAGGTGATATTCCCGCTCCCGTTCCGTTGGCGTCAAGGAGAGATGATCGGCCAACATCCTTGAAGCGCGTCCGACGCCGATCACCTTCCCGGAGCCCACCCCGCGCACGGACTGCTCGGCGACGGGTAAGCCCCCCTCCACCCCCCGATAGCAATATTCGACGACCTGACCGCACGTCTATTGCATGCGTGTGAGATATTCACTATAGAGTTCCCCAGGCTTGTTGCTCGCGTAGCGGCTCTAGAGGCACGTTCGCAGGCCGATGTTGACGCAAGAGCCCCCCTCCATCTGTCGGGTGACTGTGCTACCATCTCCGACGACGACGTCATTGCTAAAATAGTCCCGCGAGGTCAGCGTCGGAAGAGGCTTGCGTGGAAGGAACCAACAATGTCGCTGCCTTCACCGGCGGACGTCGTCGCAACGAAAGCACCAATTGATGTTGAACCAACAATGGCTGAGGCTCAGCCAACTTTAACTCCGAGTGCGCCATTGGAAAAGGGGCAAGTGCTGGACGCGCGGGCTGCACTGGCTGTGGGCTCTCCTGTCGATGCCGCTGGCGATATCGACAGGATAATATAATCTCTTGCCAGTGAAGTCCCTTCGTTGGAGGCACTTGCACCGGCAACGAAGGAGAACACCATCTAGGCGGTGATTTCCATGGAAACGGAGAAAGACGATGCTGCGTTACCGGCACCGGCACCGAAGAAAGACTCTGTGGCAGTACCGGATTCTAATAAAGATGTTGCCGCAGTTACCTGAAATAAAGAGGCTGCCACCGAAGGGCAAGGAGTCGTTAACGAGCAAAGAACACTAACTCAAGCTGAGAGGACACTCCTTGCAAATCAACAGTTCGATGACGTGCAGAAGAACTTTCTTCCGAAGAAGAAAAAATATGCCTGGTTACCGCGTCTTGCGCAATTCGAACAGGAAATCATATCAATATTCTTGAACTGCTATATGGACTCGTAAGTTTCGTTTAACTATCTATGTTATCAATTAAGTATTTTACTTTTCTATTTAACTATCCGGCTTATTCTTTAACTATATCATTTCTCGGTTTAATTATGTTAGTTAGCATTTAAATAGTTTTATTTTTCGTTTAAATATCAGGACTGTCGTATGGAGGAATGACTATGTTTACACGACACGAGCCAATGTGTTCACGGTATTGGACGGGAAGGAAATGGTGGCAGACGACGTCGTCGACGTTCTCGTCTGCATCATCCAGAAGTAGCTGAAGAGATCGCGGTCTCCTTATAAGAAGCGAGCTGCCATCACCCGGCCACTGGCACTGTGCCTGTCCAAACAAGAGGACACGGCGAAAATCGCTATCGGCATGATCGACGATGCTGCGCGGAACGTCCATAATCTTGACATCGTAATAATGCCAATAATTTTAAATGGCCATTTCCACGTCCTCGTTGTGGACAACGTCAAACGAGAGTACATGCATTACTCTTCTAGCGAGAGTGAGGAATACAACAGAGACGCAATCGATATGGTAAGTTACAGGTCACACGCATCGGGCTTCGTATTTGTCCATACTAACTTTAAAGTTTATTTATTTACAGCGAAAACTATTTGAAAATTGAGTCGAGATGGAATTGGGCGTGTCGGCGATGGCCTCATACCTCATGATTCACGATAGGAGTGCTCCACGATAAAAAAAAAAAAGAAGTGTCGACTGCGCAGTGTACGTGATGCGGTTTATTGAGCAAATTCTAAATGGTGAAAAGCTACGCCTACCACAAGCGGATGTCCCTTACCTACGACTGAAGTATGTCGCACGCATACTTATCGATGGGAGTCCAGCCGGTGTAAGCGACAAAGGCGAGAAGAGCACCGCATCCGATGCACAAGTATAACTTAGTTTGTTAATTACAATGTAATCTTCCTAACATAACAAACAACGGTTGTCCGTATCGTAGGCAGTTTTTTCCAAAAACATATGTAAATTTTTTTCTTCAGTGTTTAACTATAGAAAAATATGTTTGAATATCAGTATCTATGTTTAAATAAAACGGTCTTGTTTTAAATATCAATGTCTTCGTGTAAGTAAGTAGGCTTCTGTTTCATAAACACTGAGTGACAAACAGAAAAGTTTTTGCTTTGAACTCTGGATGGGAAATCGTGGGTGTGCGACGTGGTTTAATCATAACGGCCACTGCAATAATTTCTCCATCTTGGAGGAGGTCAGGGATTTTGAAATACATTCTGTACCCGCTTCTGTATGACCGGAATTAACCTTCCGATCATTGTCTCGACGGAGGGCTTATGGCGGCAGCCCTAGTTAATGGCCGATGCTCCATGATAGCGGTGGCAGACACGATGGCTGAATTGAAGGTTTACATGAATGAACAGCACTGGGAACTTATACGATTGACACCGTTCGAAACATTTACTGCAGTGGGAGCGGTATTCCAAGATAGGGCCTTTCTTGATTTCCTGTTGCAAAGGTACGATGACTGCACTAGTAAATTCAGGATCGGGGCAATCATGCTAAGTTTCAGGACTAAAGATGTCGCCCTCGTTCTTGGTCTGCGCTGCGATGGAAATCACGCTCATCTTTCCAAGAGAGGTATTTATCAAAAAGCTACGAGAGGCACAACGACTCTATCAAGAGCACTCTTGAGCAACTTGTTCGGCAGAGTGGAGAAGAGGAAAATTTTGTCAAACTCCTGATGGTGTACCTCATGGGTACAGTCCTCTTGCCAAATACGTCATGCTCAGTGCCAAATTGGGTTGTTGATTACGTCGATGATCTACTGGCCATGGGTAGTTACGCTTGGGCGCAGGTGACTCACAAGTGGCTTATGGATGACGTCCCATTAGCTGCTGCGAGAGTTCGAGCAAGATGCGCTGGGGAGAAGATCCCGATGGGGTTCGTGAAGGGTTGCTCGCTCGCATTGAACATATGGTTTTACGAGCTAATCGGTTACGAAAACAAAGTGAACTTTAGCAAGACACCGAGGATGCTGTGCTACGACAACCAAGGGTCGATACAAACCATTTTTCCATCCCTGGAAGGGAAGGAGGTACATATATCGAAGTCTCTGTTTAACTATAGGGATTACTATTTGACTATTGCGTTTAACGTTTACATTTGTACTTCTTCGTTGAAAAAGACATGGTCTCCAAAACCTTATCTTACGTATGTTAGTTTCGTGAGCTGGTTACCGCGAATGCGAATGAAGATATAATTGTTGGGGCCGCCTGCCAGACAATGCAAGATGAACACCCCCTTGATGTCGACCGCCCTACCGACTTCGGCAGCCACCCCGACGGCACAAAGCGATGATGTCACTGCACGTCTGCTGCAGGCGTGCTAGTTACTGACAACTGAGTTCCCTCAGCTTGTTGCTCGGGTTGCGGCAATAAAAGGACAGTCACAATCGAATGCGCTGTCCATACAAAATGAAGTTCCCGGTTCGGATGCACCGGAGGTAGCCCCCGCGAGTGCGGGGGCCTTCAGTGAGATGAGCTCGGAATTTGACTCGGACGAGGTCATTGGGGTCGCCATTCGAAGACGGTCACGTTTGAAGAGACGTGCGAAAAAAACAAAAAGAACAAAGCATCTCTCTCCGCAGGCTGCCGAGGAGACTATGGTAGCAACACAGACAGACAGAAATCTGGGGAACAATGTCGTAGTCGCCGCATCGCATACAGAGAGTAGCAACAATAAACCATACGAACAGGTACGGCATGACTTCATTCCGGAGCATTTGAAATACCCCGGGTACTCGCGACTCGACATACTTGAGCAAGAGTTAATAACGATCTTCGCCAACTGCATAATTGACGAGTATGTATGTTGTTTTTGCATAGGATGTTTAAATATTAACTACATCCTTTAGACATTGACATTACCCTTTCCGATTATACTTTAACGTTTAACTAAGTCTTTCAACATTTAATTATTTGTTTCTTTGTCTGACTATATCTGTTACTGTTTAACCTCAGCACTGTCGTCTGGACTAATGCCTTTGTCAGCACTACACGAAGACAACTCTTCACTCTGCTTGAAGGGAAGGAAATGGTGGCCGACGAGTTGATGGATGCATTCGTTTGCATAATTCAAACGTCCATGAAGAGGGTACCATACCCTTATAAGAAGCGCGCCTCCATCACACGTCCACTGGCATTGTTTATGTCCAAACAACCTGACGCGTGTGAGTCGTCGCTCGCTATTATTGGAAACGCCGCGCGAAACCTGCACGAAGTTGACATTGTTATCTTTCCAATAATCATGAACGGCCGCTTCCATGTGATGGTGCTTGACAATGACAAACAGGAATACAGGTATTATTCGTCATGCCAAAGCGATGAGTACACCACAGACGCGTCTGAAATGGTAAGTTCCTCAGTCATTCACCGTTTAATGAACAGTATTTTAATAACATTAGGTTGTATATCTCAACAGAAGAAACTATTTGACTATTGTGTGGATATGGAGTTCGACTAGGCGGTGACTATGATATACCCGCTAATTCACGACGGTCACACCCCGCAACACAGACGAGGAAGTGTCCACTGCGCCGTTTATGTGATGCGATTTATCGAGCAAATACTCGAAGGTGAGAAGCTACGCCTTCCTCGAAAGGATGTATCATATTTCCGATTAAAGTATGTTGCTTGCATACGTATTCAAGGTCGAAAAACCGGAATCATAGAAAGAGGTGAGTCTTCGACTAGGGAGGGGAAACCGACTTGAGTTATTGTTTTGAAATATTCTGTTTAACTAAATATGTTAATGTTTAAAGAACCCTATTTCTGTATAACTATAAGTATATATATTTAATTTTAACTGGTTCGATTTAAACTTCAACCTGGCCATCGGACTATCTGCATTTCAGTCCTTTAACAATATTATGTGCATGGTTAAAACCAACCGTTTCTGTTAAAATATTAAACGTAGAGGCAGTTTTACACTTGAAATGAAATATGTTTATTACAATTAAGAGAATAAATGATTACATAACAAACAAGGACACATAAACAGGTTTACAGGTTTACATTTGGTTAAACAAGTGTGCATTTACACAATGAACTTGAAATGAAACCGACGAAGATGAACCTTCCAGCTTGAAATGATTCCAATCGAAGATGAACCTTCAGGGAATTTGAGCAGCACTTTTATTGGAATCATTTCAAGCTGGAAAGTTCATCTTCGCCTGCAAACATCATCCAACTGCATCCAAAACCTATGATATCTACAAACCTTTATAAAGTTTTAAAACAATTGATGGGATATCTGATCGAACAGGGGATGTCTTGGATGCATCTCAGCAATGTAATCGTTGGCATCTTGCAAATCGGAGGCTTCCCATGGGGTTGTTCAAATTGCTAACCAAATACATTTTTTACAAGTTGAACAACAACCTGCGGATTCTCTGATCTCGAAGAATACTCCGATTACATTGCCAGGATGTGTCCAAGCGATCCTCTGGTCGAGCAGATGTTGCATCAATTATTTTTGTAACTTTATAATCTAATCACTCCACGCGAAGGCAATTTATAGAGTAGACGGGAAATGGAAGGGTCGTTCAACTTGGCTACTTGAATTCAGGAGATACATTGAATGTCTTTGAATGCGAATTCCAAGGGTCGATCAATTTTGACCGGACAACTACGCTTTGGTATTATATGTATTACATTTCTATGTTATCACTTAAACAAAACGTTTGCCATTTAAATAAGACTTAAACCATTGAAATATTGACGTCTCCATTTAACAAACATTGTTACTCATTAAAATAATATATTTATGTTTAAACTGACTGTGTAAATATCAAACATATAGACATAAATATGCTTATTATGAGTTAAAATAGGTGTTTATTTACGATGCCTAGTCGGCGACAGGTTCATTACAAGATCTATGATTGTGGCCGGACGCGTGGCAGCGGCTGCACCGTAACTCGCGGACCTCAGACGCTTGCAACTCGATCCTCTTCCGTCTGGGTCGCCCAGGTTGCCTTCTCGTAACAGGAGAATGCAAATTGAGTTCTCGATTGTCGTCTGTAGGCTTGTCATCGTCTGTTATAGGGAAAATAGCTTCCCTATGCACAAGTTTGTATGTCTCCATGGTGAAGTAGGCGCTAATAAATTGATGAACGTTAGTATCTGTCTGCATTATTGTAGTGCAAGCGTGTGTGCACGGGATACCATAAATTTGCCACCTGCGACATGAGCATGTTCTACCTGATAGATCGACGGAGTTGCTGCAATGGTCAAGGACTTCATAACGATCATCAACACAACGACCAACATAAAGATTTCGGCTTTCCGCAACCAGTTCGTCTACCGTCTTATGTATATCGGGGCATAAGTAGGTGGCCCATTTGTTTGCTTTCTCACGACGGGTGCATAACATCCGCATTAATTTGAACCTGTACCATAACAAATTATAATTGATTGTTAAGGTAAGCCAAGAATAGTTAAACATAAAAGTAGATAGTTAAATGAAAACAATTATAATTAAACACGAACAAACATAATTAAAAGTAAACCATTATAGGAAAACGTAAAGTAAACAAAGTTAAAGAGTGACGAAGATTTTTAAACAGATTGAAAATCAAACATTCAAATACCGTATGGAGTCGACCATTCTCGTCACGGGTAAATGGCGAGCTTCTTTTATCCACGCATTGAAAGACTCTGCGATATTTGAATAGATATTTCCCCAACGTTGACCTTTGAACAAATAATTACACCAATGTGACAAATTTGACTTCTGAAGCAACCAGCGATGCGCTTCTGATGATGTGGCCCGCAATTCATTCACCGTATCATCAAATTCTTTAGCCGTTGATGCCTACGAAATATGAAAGCATATGGACCAGCACTCGTCCTTCAAAGCTTTTCCAAGTCCGCCATTGGCTTTCATAAAATTGGCCTCCAAGTGTCGAAGGCAATAGGCATGTGGGGAAGAGGGGAAGACCCTTGCAATGGCGTTCACAAGCCCCTTAGACCTGTCCGACGCAAATGTAATAATCTCTTCATAATCGCCGTCATCGTATAACGCATCACCTAACTTGGAAATGAACCACATCTAATTCGTATCTGTCTCGTTATCGACGATACCGAAGGCCAAGTGGAAAAACCTATTGTTTCCATCTTTGCCTGTAGCGCCCAGCAACGTACCACGATATTTTCCAACAAGATGGGTACCGTCGACAAACAGCAGCGGCATGCAACCCCGCTTGAATCCCATGATACAAGCACGGAACGAGAAGAATGCACGTTTAAAACGCTCACCGTCTCTTTCTACAATTGCAATGCTACCGGGATTTGTCTCAGCCACCTTATCCACATACTAGAGCAATAAATCATAGCTGGAGACGCCGCTGCCGTCGAGGATCACCCGGGCACGCTCTTTACCCAACCAAGTTTGCTTGTATGGAATGTGAACACTGTGTTCCCGTAACATGTCCTTCTGAATGTCGATAGGCCTGTACAATGGCTGGTTTTTAAGCTTATCAATCACTCGTGCGCTTACCCATTTTTTCGACGCTTTCGGATGTGACACCGAGCCAATTCCACCACCACAAGTGTGTGACGGGTGCATTGTGTTTATTCTGAACGTATTTTTGTTGTATTCCTTTGATGCATGAAGACGTCAGCCACAACCAACGGCAGTGCATTCTACAGTCACCCTGTGTTTCTCATTCTTTATGAATTTGAAGTCAAAATTCCTCTTGATTGCAAAATTCTGAAGCGCGTCTCTGAAATATTGAGCGTCTACGAAACGTTGTCTAATATCCAACGACAACACTTCGGGATGATCCGAGGAGGACGGAAGGCATGCTGAACCGTCCGGGTCGCCATGAGATGGAACAGGTGTACTGGCAGAATCAGAATTCCTGCCAACACTTCAGTTAAGCGGAAAATATCAGTAACTTAATCGGAAACAAAATAAGTTCACTTGAAACATGTATATTTAAACTAAAACATAGTAAGTTAAACACAGACACAATTAGTTAAACGATAAAATATATGTTTAAACGGGAACTGGGGTGAGACCGGTTAGCAAAGCATAACTTATTGGTTTAAAAGGGGAACTTATTTTTTTAAACAGAAAATGGAATACTTAACGTAAAAATATAATAATTAAACGGTAACTATAATAATGACGCGAACACATGTGACTTTAAGAGTAAAGATAAAGGATAAGAACTTTACAATGACAAGAATTCGTTTTGACTATGATGCGACAATGGCACATTATCTGTCTCAACAACGAGATCGACTGCAGCGCATTTGAAGAGCTAGATTACAGAGCTTAAGCCTTTAGACTGTGAAACAAATTTAAATAGCTTGCTTGAGTTTTGTGTGCTTTTTTACTTTACTTTTTTGTTATATTTGTTTTGCACTATTACATGTTGAAAAACTTATACAAATTAGAGATTGTGATTTGGCACATTTTTCTTTCATTTCTTGATTTCTTGATTTTGAAGAGTTGTAAGCTTGAGATTTGTGGGGTTTGTTTGTTTTTTTGGTGTTCAATGATTGAAATGTTTATAATTTGTATCTTTGGTTTGTCTCTTGTGATTCTATTTTGTTGTTTTTGTGAATGATTGAGCAGTTGAAGCAACATGAGTACATGGGTTTTGAGAACCTTTGCAGATATCAAATGTAGATGATACAAGATGCTAAATACATGTATTTAGTGAAGTGAAGGTATCTATTCCTGGATTAATTTGAAAATGATATATAATTAAAGAGTTTTTTATTTATCCGGAACCAAAAAACTAGTCAAGAACACCAACAAAATTCCCACCTCTCAAAGTTTGATGTAGTGAACAACATATGAAGCACAAATCTGAAATGAAAAGAATGATGTTTTCTTATTTGGTTCATTACAATCAGAAATTTACATCAAAATCTATGAGTTCTTCACCCGAAAGAATTCTTTCCGTTCATTGAAATAAATATTGTACAATCTTTTGGAGAGACCATCTTTACATAGGCACAATCCTCCGACATTATAACTCACACACAATTGCACACATCCACACAACTATTTCTTTCAGATTGAATATCTTCTCCTTCTTATTGAATTGTACCATGAGTTGAGCTAATTGTGTAACATATTGGCTTGAAACGAGATTCAGATATGAAAATCAAATCAAAGGAAATCAATGCAACATTGTTTTCAGTGTCTTTGAATCCAACATGTTTGCCACTGCAACAAATCACCAAAACATTGATGAAAATGCACAAAAAAAAATATTATATATCAAAGATAAAAGGCATTGAATTGAGACTCAAGAAAGGCAGAACGGCAAGCGGCGAGGAGCTAGACTCTGAGAGAGGGATAGCGAGAACTGAGAACTGAGACGAGGAGTAATGAGTGGAGGGACTGCGAGAGATGAAACGGAGGCAGCGAGAGTGAGGATGATGGCTTTGTGAGCTAGGATGGTGATAGTGAGATAGGTTACCAGGCCACGAGCAGCCAGATGGGAGATGGTTTAGGGTTTCATTTTCTCTTTAATTGTTTCATTTTTTTTATTTTTTTTTTTAAACCATGCTGACTAGAAGAGAGAGAGAGTTTTCGGTGACGTGGGAGTTACTATCATCATTTGGCCCAAGGCCTACGTACCCGCCCAAGCTTGGGCTAAGCCAAATCCAAACTATATCCAAAGTCAATATTTAACGGGCTAGTCCAAGCTTGACCCAAATAAACCTTGGATTGGATACGGATATCATTTTTAAGTGATGGGCTGGCCTGCGGGGTGGTCCTTTTGGATTTTTTTGGCAGATCCAATAGCCTGACCCATGATCTGACCCATTGAATTTATTACTAAATATTAATAATAAAAATTAACAAAATATTAATTGATTGAAATAATCCATAAACAAAGGAGCTAACTAGCAAAGTGGTTAATTGTTATGGGTCAATCTCATGAGTCATGTTATGTCAACCAATGGCTCCCTCCATGATTCATCTTAGAAGAGAGTTGCATTTTCATTGATCAATCACATGCATAGAGGCCCAATTTTATGTAAAATGGGAAAAATGCATATGATTGACAAATGAGTAGGTGCTAATCTAGTTTGGATCTACTTATATTGTAGTGATGCAATATTTTTCTCAAGTGAAAATATAATAATACTAATAAATTAATAAAATTATTTATTTTTATTTTTATTTTATTTTTTTATTTTTAAATCATGATAAAGTTTAATAAAGTAAAGCTAACAAAGAAAATAACAACGGGCCGAGCCAAATCCAAAGGATCTTAGCCTGATCAAATGATTGCTCGAAGGAGCTAAGCCCTTGAGCTGACCATGGGTTTCATATTTTGAAATTGGGTCAACCCAATCCGAGCCAAACTATTCATAAGGCTCATCAGATTTGGCCGGATCAAAACATTAATTTTGTAGACCGGGGGGCCTAACCCGGCCCAATGATGAGAATGACGTGGGCACATATATAACATTACCATTGTTTTATTTTTTTTTTTACTTCTTGTTTTTTAAGAGGATTTTGGGAAACCTGTTAGCCATATATAACATTACTCTATTTTTGGTGTTCCCCCTCTGTTTCCTCTCTCAACGACCTAAAACAAATTTGGTTGTTTTATTTGAATTACAATTTATATACTTGATTTTGTACTATTTTATATACAATGTTGCATTTTAGTATTTGTGTATTTTAATAATACTTGATATGTTTCATGTACATTATAAATTTTGTTTACTTCAATTTTTAGATGAGACACCAATTAGTATAAAGTAGGGGATTTATTTATATATGTATTTATTTATTTGACACATGGGACGTCAATGGTGACGTGGCGTGTGTGTGTTTTTTGTTTTATTATTATTTATTATTTATATTTTTATAAACAAAAGTGGACAAATTATACCAAAATTGACAACATTGCATGCTATTCCTAGTCTTTTAGAGGGGAATATGTGATTTGTTAATAAATGATTCAACTATAAATTTATTTTAATGAAATGATGCCAAATTTGAATTACTAAAAAGAATTTAATAATTATAATTATAACTACATTTGGATTGAAATTGAGTTTTTTATTTTCAAGTTAGGAATATTAAGAATGTGAAAAAAACTATTATAGTGAAACTAATTTTCAGTTGTATGGCTGGATCACAAAATCGTATCACTTGGTGAATGAAAATTGTGTGCAAAGACATTATATTATTAAATTTCTTAAAATCATATATATATATATAAAATTAAAAACTCCTTTTTTTTGTTATTGCAGTCACATATATTTGGATCTCTGGATGTTGATACATGAATGGTTTTCATTTAAGATTATTACTGTTTGCGATATTAGGGAGAACCATTATTTTGATGTTAAATTAATTGAGAAAAGTAATAAAAAATATAGATACCTTTTGTTAAAGTATTTTCATACTTTTATCTATTTGTTCCTGATATTATTATAATATATATTTATAAAGTTTATAATTATTGGTATAATGTAGGATATGAAGAATATGTCTTTAAAAATATTTGAAACTTGAATATTCTTATTTATATATTTATCTATTTATTTTTCTAAGTATGACTATGCTAGATTGCAGTCAAAGATGTTGGGTACCATTTATCACTTTTATTGGAAGAAAATGGTTAATAGATATATGCGATTTACAAAGAGCAGCTAGTGATCTTCTATCATGTCCTTTTTCGTTTTTATATAATATAAACAAATCACCAGTTATGAATCTTGACCATGTTTTAAAAAGGAGTTGATCTCCCAACCTTCGGCGAAGAAGTTAAACATACTACCACTTGTTGAGGCATTGGTAATTAAGAAATTTTTAAGTTTCAACTCCTATCATTATTTTCGCACAGCATATAAAAAGTAAATCTATTATGTAACTTCATTGAAAATATTTGGTTTACCAAAAACTCTAAACTCATAATATTTTTAAATACATTTAACTTACTATTCTTTACTATCGCATTACCATTGTTTTTAACTATTCTCTGAAGATGATTAGTACTTAGTATACACTCGCACGTGAACAAAATGAATTAGTTCATTTAACACTCTTAAAGTCTTTTAATTATAATTTTCTACTAATGGGCAACAAATTTCATAATCTTTATTGAAGCTTTAGGAAAATGAGTGTTAAATAAAATTCATTAGTTAAGAAATTGATTCGATAATGTTTATTATTATCTATCAGAAACATTTTAAGCATTTTAAAGTACTAGATGAGTGTTTTTTCCTCTCTAAAGTGAGATTTGCAGCAAAATAAAAAAATAAAAAAATTCAATGTTAAAAACTTATTTCTTAATTGAGGTAATAAAAAAATGGAGACATGTCTATACCAAAATGGTTTGTCCATATTATATATATAAAATAATTTTGTACATGTAATAAAATATTTATATGCTATTTACCCTATTTAAATACACAGATACAACTTGAATATTTTTTGCAAAAATTAATGAGTCCAATATTGATTTATTGATACTTTTAAATATATAATACAATTGTGAATATTACATTGAAACTTTGAAGCACAGTTCATATGTGAAGTGCGATTTCATATTTTGAATTTCTTTTAAAATAATAAAAATTCAATAAAAGTGATTATCCTTCTCATGCACTATGTAGCTCAAAGAAATTAATGAACTAATCATGGATTTATATCTGTAATTTTATTTTGGACATTAACTTATAAGAAATATTATAACAGGTTAATAAGAAAATAAAAAAAAATTGATGAAGATAGTTGGTGGGAGCATATACTTATTATTATTATTATTATTATTATTATTATTATTATTATTATTATTATTATTATTATTATTATTATTATTATTATTATTTTCTATTTTCACTTTATAATAACTAGATTGATTTTGGGAAAATATTATCAATCTAACTCAGAAACATACAAATTATGTTAATTTTAATATTTTATGAATTTGTGGGTGAATCATGCCATCCAACGATTTTTTTTTCAATGAACTTTGTAGGAGGAATAGCATCAACCTTTTATTTCTAGTTTTCCAAACTTCATATTATTACTTCGTTATATACAAGTACACACAAGTTGAGAAATTCATAGAATGATGAATAATTGATAAAATGCATAATAAAAATTTTGATAAAAAATTATTATAATTTTGAGGTATTAGTGACAAGTAAATTTTCAATATCCATAAAGAAACTACTATTTGTAATTGGTAAATAATTTTTAGAGAAATTACTCAAAACATCCCTCCAACTTTATTGTTTCCTAAACAATCTTTGATTTCTCCGTATCCTCAGAAAGTTCCTCTTTTTTTAAAGCATTAGATTCAGTCCAACGGCCGCTTAACAGGGTTAAATTATGGGTAAAATTACCATGTTACCCTCTCAATTTTCTTTAATTAACAAAGTTTGAAAAATGGGAAGTTATTAAATAACCATCACGTAATAACCATAGCATCATCATCTTTTCTTCCTCCTTTCGCGAAGACATTTGCCGAGTTGTTGCAACCAAATAGGGGGAAGAAGGAAATGAAACAAGCACCGTGTGGAAATATGTTTTATGTTCAAATTATGAGAGTGCATCTAATGTCCAAACTCTGTGTTAATAATTTTGTTATCCCTACAATTGTTTTCTTTCGGTGTACATTCTATCCATATCTTTTTAGCAATGTCTATATTTTTTTAGGTTGCATGTATATATTAGCATCCAATTTACAAATATTATTATTCTGTCTTAAACACACATTTGGTTTCTTTCCTTTAAAATATTTGTTTGGATCATTAATATTCAATGTTCTCGACATTTTATTATGCATATTATTGTTTTCAACATTTAATGTTTAAATTTGCTCTTTATTGTTTAGTTTAATAAAAACACATACCTGCAATATGAGTTGTTGTTCACTACAACCTTTAAACTTTATTGTATGGCAAAGATATAGTGGCCTTGCTATTCAGTATTTTACAAATCTACTTGCTGTCATAGGTAATATACCACTTGAATAATTATGTTTTGTTTGTGCAATTAGGAGGATCATGGCCAACTAGTTGGCGAATCTTTTGAATGAATGTTGCTACTTAGCACCACTTGTGTATACCATATGCTAGGTGAAGGACAAGATGACACCAAGGCACTGGGAGATACTCCAGCAAAGGCCATTTAGTCATCATATGGACATTGAGCCCATAGTCTAAGAACATAGTATACTGGATGCGTTGATGCAATTGTTTGATAGGCGGACTAATACTTTCAATTTGGGGGATAACCATCTTTAATTAAGGAATGAATATGTTTCATTGATATTGGGGCTACAATGTGATGGCGCCGCCATAGATTTCAAAAGAAAGAAGGAGCATTGTGCACTAGAGGAGGAGTACTTAGCCAAAGGTGCAGACCAAACAAAGGACTGCTTGGTGAATGCTACTTTTTCCTACCCCTTCAACACTTAGATGGTTAGCCTACTGCATGGACAATCTATCAACACTAGAACAATATGCATATGCACATGTGATAAGTGTCTAAATACACCATATTTACATCACATATTATATTTACTTTCATGAAAATTTTGTAACAACCATGCTCGTTTATGCCATTTTCATGTTAATTTTGTTTGAAGACATCGGACAAGCATTTGAAGCTCGAGGAAGCATTTGAGAGTGTTTGGGGGGAGAATTTCCATCTTAGTTGAAGACCAAACATACCATTCAAGAGCCTTCAACAACATGAGAAGAGAAGAATAAAGCGTGCAGTCTCTTGCCAGGACAAAGTGGCCACCAAGAGGGCAATGTGGGTTGCATGGAGGTTGCATGGCACTTGCATGCACACGATCTTCATATAGCAGCACGGTACCCGTACGAGGCTTGGACCGACCCAACTCGGCTTTTTTGAGTGGGATTTTGACCTTTATGTAGCCTTCATGTAGTCGTACGCATGCTCACACACCTGTGACACTATATGAGCCAATTTTATGGATTTTGAGAGAGAGCTTGGTCGCCACGCTTCTCAAAGTGCTCCTAGTATATGATACTTTTGGAGAAGAATGATTCAAACTAGAATTGAGGGAGAAGAAAGTGGAACTTGAGGGTAATATCAAGAGCTCGTGGTGGATCAGGCAAGGTCTTATCACTACCATTAGTTGACGAAATAGGGAGTTTGCAATGAACTTTTATATTATTGATTTATACCTCTTGCTTTCTCCTCTTTTGATGTCAAATTAAACTCCCAAGGCCACCAGGCTCCGGTGAACCTTGGGAGAAAACTTGTATGGATGATACTTTAATTCTCAATTGATTATTGGCATGTTTTACTTCGGTTTCATTTATTGTTTTCATGTTCAACCTACAATGCATGAATTTTGTAGGTTTTGATTGTTGAATGATACTTGTAGAGTGGGATGCTTGTATGTATTATATCCCATATTGATTAAAGGGGGATCCAAATCATCCAATGTATCAACACGCCAGAGGCTTCGGGTATCAGTAGCCCCCAGTGGGCATTAGGGTTTAGCTTTAGCCAAGATAGCATTAGGGTCACCCTAGCCAAGACTTCTTACACCCAATGACATCGTAGGGGTATCTTCTGGATGGAGGAACTCATATGGGATTAGGGCTACACTATGGAAGTTCTGGATTAGTCGAATTTAGAGTCTAGCATGCCAAAAGCTAAGCTAACATCATATTTTAATTCTCAAATTCATCCATGCTTGTTTTTTCTCCTAAGGGGATCCTTGCCTGAAGGCTTCCCTTCTATTGGACTTTGTTATCTTTATTAGTTTGCATGGCATCCTTTAGCTTTTTTTTTATTATTATTTTCTTATTTTGCAATTAAATAATCATAATCGTTTGGTAGATTAGATAATGTAGTCAAAGGAGGAGTAATAGTAGCTTTTGGGACCCCAGGGAATATGACCATCTCACCCTTGTGGGTGGGGAGATTATTATTTAACAACCCGTGCACATGGAGCCGGGTTAAGGTGTGCTTGTTTTCTAATGACACGCGATGTGCATCCCACATCAACATGCCATTCATAGGCAAACCATGTATGATATACCAATCCAACCACATGGGCGAAGGACAGATGCTATGAGAAGCAACCAACGGCAGGGTACCTAAGAGGTTGTACTATTGCACTGACTATTTCGTTTTATGAAAATTTACATGCCATAATGACCATAGATCTATACTCTGCTTTAGCAATTGATCTTGACACTATATGTTGCTTTTAGTCTTTTGATAAGTGTTTAAAAGTGCATATTTTATATATCTTTTATACTATATTTAGCATGGGATTTGACATGTTTAACACCAAACTAGTACATAATTCATTCTTTTGTTCACCACGAGCTCTTATTCTATTTTAGGGCCAAAGAACCAAATATGGGGGCGTTTTGAAGCAAAATAGATCAACTTGCTGAATTAGGGTTTCTCCATGGCTCACTAATGACGGTCGTTGTCCACCTCTATCATAGTGGTTATCAAGCCGTGGTAGTGTGGAATCACATAGAACAACACAAGTTATAACGGCTTCAATGACGACCATTGTGAATCATAACGACCATGACCAATTCACACAATGCCAAGATAGACCATGCCAAGATGCAACTTGGTACCCAAGCAACCAACTTACTCACCAAGGTCTCCATAACGAGTGTGGTGAGGTAGTGGCAGACTCATTACTATAAATACCCTAGGGTTTTCTAAATATGGGTGATTCTTTTGCTGAATTTGGGAGAGACAGCTGGATTTTTGGAGACCCCTGTGGCTAGAAATGATTTCCATCAATATTTTAGTGGATTCCAGTGAGTTTTACAAAGAATATTTAATGCCCATCAATGGTGGAGTGTGCATGAAGAGATTCGACATTCTTTTGATGATCTTGGTATCTACTCAACCTCAACCATTGGAGACCATTTTGGAGGGAGTTAGTTTAGGAATTCTTTTGATTTATTTCCTTTGGATAATTGCTATTTATTAATCAATACTTGTATTTCCATTAGAGGAATCCAATTCAAGGGGAATTTCATGTAAATTCATCTTGATTGCTACTTGTGATTCTTGATTGGAAATTCATGATTTATTGGCAATTCATGATTCTTTCTAACCTTTTGTGAATCATTGCATGTTTGCTTAATGATATTTTACTGATGTGGATGAGCAAGATATGCCCACACATTAGAATACCCATTCTCTGTTAGATCTATGCATGCGCTAAGAGGTTAGGTATCGCTAGATCTCCGGATTAGGGTTTGATTAGATTTCCAGATTAGGATTTGATTAGCCTGTCTAGTGGAGTTCTTGAAATTAAGCCGGATATATGAAGCTAGGGTGGAAAAGATTCCATCTTAAGTTCCTAGTGTTGAGATCTGGTTGCTAAGAGATTGGGACTAGTAGGCCCTTGAATTCCCCCTGTCCAATACTAGATTGATTCATCACACCTTAACACTATTTCACAAGTAATCATTAAGAGAATCTTCATACGATCTCCCAAACTTCTTCCAATTGCATTTAATGATCCTCAATTGTATTGTATTGATCTGTAGAAGTAGAATTAAGAAACACCATAGACGTTTAATCTATTGATTAAGTGAAAATGAAGTAATAGGAGCCTCTCGTTGTTCCCTAAGGAATACGACCCTCATGCTCACTCATGAGGTATTACTAGATGATTTATGCACTTGCGGTATAAACAGACTCAATCACAATGTCTGTCAAGTTTTTGGAGCCATTGCTCGGGAACACCTAGTTGAGAGATTCTACGAAAACTTGTAGCTTAGTATTTTAGCCAATTATTTTTTTATTGTATTAATTCATCTTATGCTTTTGTAACTTTATTAACTCTTGCTCACTATTCTCTTTTGTAGGTAACTGTTCATGACTAGAGCGAACCTTACTGATTTGATAGAAGGAGATAGTGAGGTCGAGAGAACATTGTTGAGAAGACTTAGGAAGAATTCGGTAGTTGAGAAAAAGATTGACACTAACGATAGAGAGTCTATCAAAATGACTAAACTAAGAAGAACACTTTGCTAGTATGCGAGGCCACAGTTTATAGGAAAGGAGTTTAGTGTCCAAGCCCTAATAGTAGCAACAAACAACTTCGAGATTAAGGCCAGCAATATTGGGATGATTCAGAACTCATGTCAGTACGATGGCCTAGCATATGAGCATAGTTACAGATGATGCAATCAGACTGTGAATCTTCCCATTTAGTTTGACAGGATCGGCATATCGGTGGCTCACTTCTCTAGTACTAGGGTTGATCATGACATGGAATGATTTGGTGGAGAGTTTATTTTGGGCAATACTTTCCACCAAGTAAAACAACAAAAATCGGACAAGAAATCTCAGCATTTAAGCAAGGAGAGTCAGAAACTCTGTTCGAGGCACATGAAAGGTTTAAGGATCTTCTTAGGTGGTTCCTTCATCATAGGTTTAGTTCATGGATGGGATTATAGATTCTGTATAACATACTAAACTACCAAACCCAACAGATTATTGACGCCGCAACTGGAGGATTATTGAGTAACAAATACCATGAAGAGACAGAATAATTATTTGAAGATATGGCTAATAATGAGTCACACTGGAATTCAAGAGGTAGACTATCAAAAGGGCAGCGATATAAGAAGGCCCTAGTGCTTTACAAGAACCCATTTAGGAGGATGAGCAGAGAGGTACAGAAGAATCTGGAGATCTGTCACCATCTCGACCCAAAGTTTTGGAATATATAGCCTGAGTTCCCTACCTTTCCAGGTTGAAAGCTGACAAGGAAGACATACAATTCAATAAATTCATGACTATCTTTAAGCAACTCCACATAAATATCCCTATTGTTGAAGCATTGTCCCAAATGTCAAAATATGCTAAGTTTTTAAAGGACTTACTCACCAACAAAAAAAATTGGAAAAGGTTGACATAGTGGCTCTTAATGGAAATTGCTCCACCATTCTAGATAGAAAGCTATCGATAAAGTTGAGAGAATCTTAGGAGTTTTGTGATCTCATGTTTGTTATGTGATGGCGTGGAGGAACATGCACTAGCCAATTCAAGGCTAGCATTAATGTGATGCCATACAAAATCTATATGAAGCTTGGATTAGAAGAGTTGAGGCCAACAAGAAAGACCTTGCAGTTAGCAGATAGATCAGTGAGACGACCAAGAGAGATTGTGGAAGATGTGCTTATAACCGTTGAAAAACTTGTCTTCTCTGTGGACTTCGTGATCATTGATATAGATGAAGATGTAGAGACCCCACTCATTCTTGGAAGACCTTTTCTAAACACATTCAGGGCTCTCATCCATTGGAGAGATGGACAGATGACCCTGAAAGTTGGGGAGGAAGAAGTGGACAAATTTCCAAGCACCATGAAGCACCCCATGGAACAAGACGATGAATGTTAATTTGCATATGAACCTGACTTGTCTATTTCTAATTTTGTGCAGGATATGTTCATGGTGAACCCTCTTCATGATTACTTCGAGGGGAAGCTTGAAGAAGAGTCAACACAACTATCAAAATCACCTTTTTAACAAATCAATAGGAGGAGTAATTTAAGAACAACAACAAGTAGGAATGTATGGAAGAAGGTAGAAACTAAAGATGAACATCCTACCGAGGTAACCAACTTCATCATCTCAAAAGTAGGTAATGAAAGGATGCACTCTCTACTCACTCTAACCACACCAAAGATATCTAGGTAAGAGCAAGTACGTCAGGCTCATGACTTAAAACAAACGCTTCTTGAGAGGCAACCCAGGTAGTTTTTATGTTTTAGTTCTCCTATTTTCAGTTTCTAGTTTTTATCATTTTCATGATTGAATTTAGAGTAATGCTTGATTGAATGGTGTGAAGTTGACTCATTTATTGGTTCTACGCACAAAACCTACATGTGTAATCTATTTGCAAGGCTAGAAATTGTTTTCATGTCATTTTGAATAGGGAGAATCCATAATTTTTCACTATTTACATCACAACAGGCATTGTACACTCGTTATACACTTGTTGTGATGTTCAGGAAGAGAGTTGATATTTTCTAGAAAAATTGAGTGAGTGTGTCACGGGCTCACAACGGGCGTTGTCATGGCCATGATGACTCATAATGGCCGTCTAGCATTAAAAAAAGAGTGACTCGCTCCATGCCTTATGCTAATTAAGATATTCAGTGGCAAAGGATTGTCGATTACGATAGGTTCCATTAATTCTCAAAATTGACCTTCATTTAATATTGGGTAATCGTATTATCTTGCTAGAGAATAATTATGATTTATGAGAGTTAAAGTTGTTTAAACTCATTACCAATATTAAATGGACCTACGGGATCGTACACTAAGAATATCGGGATCAAGGTTCAGTATTTGTTACTTATTGGACCACCTGTTTAGGGTTTTGGTAAAAAACCTAATTAGGTGGAGTGAATAGCTTATTCGGGTTGGGTCTTATTAAGTGTTGATCCAATCTAATCGATTTGGTTAATTAAAATGGTTTGATTAATCAAGTAAAGAAGAGATACTTAATTTGATTAGGAATGAAGGGTTTTATCATAAATTAAGGTTTTGGGTTTCCAATATAAATAGATGGTCTAATCATAATACGAGAGAAAGAGAGAGAGAAATAGAGTGATTGAGAGATTGTCTCTTAAGAAACCCTAGCAGCCGCCCACTCTTCTCCCTTGGCCGCCACCACCGGTGCCCGACGTCGGATCACATTGTCGAAACCCGCCGCCGCTGTGCCTACAGCCCCTTTTTCTCTTGAGTCTCATTGATCGATTTCTAGTGCTTGCTATTTGAACCAAGAAACAAGTGTTGTTTCTCAAGGTACTAGCATACCTGCTTGATTCCCAGAGTCGTTCGTGTGTACATGATTGTAGAGTGGAGTCGCAATTTGCAGTCCCTTTGGATTTCGGGGAAACAAGGGTTCGTTCATAATCGTCATCAAAAGAAAGGTATAACTTTTAATTATCTATTTGTTTAAAATTTAATCCTAGTTCTGGCATGCGTTAGGGTTTTATTATGTTAACTTACCATTAAAAATTTTGTTATCTGCTACGTATCGGCATGTATGTTTCGCATAATAATTCTCTTGTTTGAGTGATAAGATCCCAATAGGACCAATGCTTCTTTGAGGGGCGCTTGATTGATCGACCGTTACTAGAGAGGATCGGCCTCGCTTATGAGGTACACGACCTTATTTTGGTACAAGGCTAGGAGCAGTTCTTCAGCATTGATGAGCCCATATATTGGGAGCTAATGATGGAAGTGATGAGTTCACTTGAGCTAGATCGGATGGTCATCAGTCTCAGATAGAGGAAGACCATTAGCTTCCAGATGTTTGGCGAGGAGTACCTCATGTCCTTTATGGATTTCTCCATGAGGATGGGGCTCGTTGATGTGGAGTATGCTCTCACTAAGTCATACTCTTGTCTCCATGTTGACTTGCCGGTCAACTTGAGTCCAAATCAAGTTTGGACCTAGATACCTTGAGGCCACGAGACATACGTATGAGGTACCTCCTGTTAACTAACCCACAAGACATACGTAGGCTATTGATTAAGAAAAAAAAAAGTAATAGGAGCCTCTTGCCATTCACTGATACGACCCTCATTCTCACCCATGAGGTATTACTTGACTACTCGTGTACTTGCGGCATAAACAGACTCAATCCCAACGTATATCACTTCCATGAAATTGGTGAGTTTCTTAACAAAATAAATAAATAACAAGTGAATGATCGACGAGTTAAAGGACAACTCAACTGATTAGAACTGCAATATACATATAAATGTATGTTTCAATCTGATTGGAAAAGTATTCCTTACCTAGAACTTCCCTTCAAATAGTTTACCACATGTAAGACCGCTTCCTTATATTCCTATTAGTTGTAGTAGGGGTTGCAAATTACAAATTTTTTAATGATCATGCACAGACATCACAACAATCAAGAGAAGAGGTTTAAATATTTAGCAATATAGTTCGGCACCATCTACTTATGTCTATGGGCCAAGTCAGAAGAATCAAATCTACTAAAAAAGGCAACATACAAGTACAAATGGTCTCAGATAAAATATCCTCATCACGGGTTAAACTGTGATTGAAGATCTTATCCTTGAGAGCTCCACTTAACTAACCTCCTGTTAGCCCTGACCTTATGTCGATGAGACACTCATTTACCATGATCCTTTGAATAATAAGGTCCCTCAAACTAATAGATGGTTCCACGTCTATTGATGGTTGTTTGCCGTAAGCATATAGGTCATCAAGTAATACCTTGTGGAAAAGCACAAGGATCATATTCTACGGCGTCAAGGATGTACTATTACCTAGCCTTAATGACTTAAGGGTTATTTTGAATCTATACTAAACAAAAAACTAAGAACTAGAAGCTTATAGTAAAAGCATAATATGTAGAATGAAAATCAATAGGAGATGTTGGCCCCTAGATAAAGATCTCTTTAGGGTTACGAGTGTAATCTAGGAATATGGTTTGGTGTTGCAAAGTTATGTTTGGACTGCGAGATCTCTAAGATGAACTAACCTGAACACATTTGTGATTAGCTCTTAATCCCATACAAGAGTCACTTAAATCAATACATAACTAACTCTCCTATGATTGCATTGCATGCTAGGAGTCTCTGTCATAAGGATTTTTTAAAAGCGGCAGGCTTGCTGACACCAAAACCTCCAAACCCTATCAATCTATACATGACCTAGTGCAAAGATAACACCTTCCTCAAAGAAACGACTCAAACATGAATTATGGAGTTTTCTATAATGTAATCTAAGGCATACAAGTGTCATAAATTGAATCTCTAGCAAATAAGAATGTATTAACCCAACCAAAATATCAAACAATTAGAGGTTCACCCCAAGGTTCACGGACATCATATGGCCTTGGAGGTTTAGTTTAGCATAAACTCCAAATCAACCAGATAAAACATGAAGAAGAACAAGGAAAACATGTCTAAACTCCCCCTTTGATGAAGATGATGGGGAGGAGAGAAAAACATAGAATGCACTCACAAACGCCGCCCTTATTCCCCCAAAATGTGGCTCCTTTTAAATATACTTGCTCTCCGGTGTTGGATCTTCAAGATTCAACCTCTCCTCATCACAATCATACCCAAAATCCTATGAACAATGAGAAGCTCACTTCATGAGGTATCAGCGGCTATGGATTCCCAAGCCTCCTTCAAAAAGCCATAGAAGGTTTTATATATAGTTCGATGAGTGCGGAGTTGCATGTGGGGGCATAGGAGCCTTCATTGATTGTTTGAACTCGAATTTGGCAAGCATGATAACATATGTGGCCTAACTTGTGGGAGCACAAGTGCCCATACAACTTTCAGTTCATTCTGTGTTGTTTACATAGCCAATACAGAGTGTAAAACTCAAGTCTAAAAATCTTGATGATGTGCGCGGTCTCCCATGCAAATGCACAAGTGCACACACTCCTTTTAGCTTGCCTTCTGTGGGCTACTATGCACGTCTGGAAAAGTTTTTGTTCGGTGCTACAGTACTACTACATGACTACAAATACATTGTTGCTACAGGATATTGCTATAATAGTCCTCTTCAAAACATGCCCATTTTGCTTTGAAAACTCTCTTCAACGCGTTATCAAACCCCAGTAGCCTTTTTAATGCCCTACAGATCAAAATATAATGAATTAACCCTAAAATGGGTGGCTATCCATCAAAAATACATGTGAAGTGTATAAAATGATATAATGAAAAAATGCATATTTAGACACTCATCTCCTACTCATTTGGCCTTTCTCTCTTGCATGTTAAATCCTTAAGTAGAAATTTATATAGTCCTCCACATAAATTGCCTCTTGAATTTTCCACTTGTGTTTTAATTCTTAGTAGCATTTAAATTTAGCACTTTCCAAATCTCTTGCAACTCTATTGTAACTTAGCCCACATGCTAACACCATCCTAGTTACAACATGGTTATAATTCATCATTAAGATACCTCTGACCCTCAAATTGGGTCTGAGTTGTAGGCCATCGCATCCTCAAGATCATGACCAGCGACAACAACTAATTGAACTCCATGTCATGCTGCATGAACCCTCTAAGTGTCTTCATGCAAGCCCCCACACTTGGTACTTTTCCATATTTGTCTTATCATGTGATCTTTATCGATCTCAATCTTCAATTTACCAAATTTAGTCTTTACTCATGCATCCAAATTTGGTATTTAATCAACCCCCATAGCATCCAAATATTGCTTCACCACATCTTCAATCATGTGCATGTTATCTTCATTGAATCCTCAACCAGTTAAATTAGTCTTCAATTAATCTTGGTCTTCAAATAATCTAAGCCACACCTAATTTAGTCCCATGCAAAAGCATCTTCATGCCCATTATAAGTTCTCTCATAAATATCTTCTACCTTCTATCCTTTGTCTTCAATCTTCTACACATGGTCTTCAATCTAGTTTAAGCACTCCTCAAAAATAGCTTAAAAGCACTCTCCTAATTTAGCTTCATTCAAACTCATGATCTGCAATTCACCAAGTGCTTGCCAAAAGTAGCTTGTCCAAGTTTAGTCTTTAATTAATCTTCACTCAAACTTAGTCTTTCACCAAATATACTCATTAAATCTTCTCCTTGAGATCTTCTTAACACTTTAAAACTCCTCCAAATATATTTTTGTTTTGAGAAGCTCCTCCAAAGATATTTTTGTCATCTCATTACGTCATCATTTGTCATGTCAATTGCATTAGGCCACATCATTTTTCTTTTCCTTTGTGGTAAATAATAGCAAATGCAGATAAACTCCCCCAAATTGCACTTAATTGGCTAGAGGCAAAGAATGTTCCCTTATTGACATGCTCCCCCTTTGTGACACAATAATGCCAAAGTAATGTAAAAATAATTCTTTCCTTTTTTGCTACTTTATAGAACGAATCAACTCTTGCAGATACTAACTCCAAAACAACAAAATAAAGCTACACATGCTTTGACAAACTGTCTCCTTTTTTGTCATAAAATATATGGCAATACATCATTCTTCCTTTTTTGCAAGCTCTAATAAGTGGATTAATACCTTCATAAATTCTCATGCTCACAATCCACTTTTGTTACTAAACAATTTGCTTGATGAATCATTAATGGTAGCTTGAATACAAAGACAGAATCTGATACTTTAGACTATGTCATAAGTGGAATTGCAGTTGAATTCTAACATCTGTGACTTCTTAAACAAATTCAACTACATCTTTTGCAGTCTTAACATAAACCTCAACCCAAGACAGGTTTCTTTATTCTTAAGCTTCTTAAAAATCTTACGTTTGACTCCCTTTAAAACTTGGCCACAAATGATGCTAACTTAGAGTCTGACATTGATAAAGACTCAAGTAGTACAATTTAAACATTCCATTAGAAGTCCAAACTTCCCTTGAACTTTGGCCATGAATAATTCGACTAAGACACATGTGCATCTTTTGATATTGTCTCTTAAAGATATAGGCTTCCACAACACCATACATTCTCATCCTCTTCCTCTTGTGTTACAACTAGATTTGCAACTACCACTATCTCCATCTCCATAACATCACCTAGATTGACATCTACTTTCCCTACCCTGTGGCCAAATTCTACTGCTTATTGGTTACCATGAACATTTTTTTTTCTGATGACCTTCACACACACTTTTTGTTACTTAGGTTGCTGATAAGTGCTTGTGTTATAGTAACACGAAGCGTTATTATCTTACAATGAGCATCTCTTTTATCAGATTCTATCACTAAATGGTGTGCATTTGTTTACTCTTATGCATTGTAGGTTTGTGGAGCTATTTTGAAGAAGAAGAACGAAGTTAGATCGTGTTTGCCATTGTTGGGGAGTTTTCGGACCAAGCAAGGAACAAGGCACGAATTTAGACTTGTGAGTGTGTGCCAACCTCCTTTGGAGGGGCACAAAGACAGTCACATTCACAACAAGTTTAACTCGTGTATCTTAGGAGGACTTCACCAAGAAGGAGATTTGAAGTAATCGGCAAGATCTACCATTGATTGTGTGCCCAATTCAATGGCCTCGATGAAGAACAACGAATTCGGGAGCGTTTTGACGAGTTACTGCAGCACCACCATAGCAAGTACTGTAGCAAGCTACTATTCACTTTCAGCCGAAATTCAGAAATCCAGAAAGTTCACACGGGCGTGTGGAAATTCCACACGGCCGTGTGAAATCCCGATAAGTTCAATTTTAAGGCCGTGACTCAACGTTATAAAAGCCCTTTTTGGAGGCATTTTACACATCTTTTGACCTATCTTTCTCCCCAACTTCTGGAGAGTGCGGCTACGGTTTCGGAGAGGACTTCGTGGAGGTTTAGAGCGCGTCATCGGCATCGTTACCGACGTCCGGCGGCCACACAAGACCATAGCCACATCATACGCAAGGGGGTTTTCATCAATGCTTTCAATTTGTGCTTTCTTTTATATTTTGATGAATTTGTATAGCTCCATGAGGAGCTAAACCCCTCGTGGGTATTCGGACTTGTAAACCCTAAGATCATTATGTTTCTATGACATTGTTATTATGTTTTTCCATTATTGATGAATAAATTCGAGTTTCAATCTTAATTATCTCTTGTAATTGTTTTCCCTTAGCCGTGGCACTAGGGTTGAGAACAATCTAGGTTATCCTTTGGAGGTGTGACAACTCCTATAGGGTTAGACTACTTAAGATTGAAGAGGGTTGAGAGGGTGAGTCATGAGGTAGCGGAACATCCCCTTTCCCCTCCAGTGTGATTCTTCCTACCTTCATGTTCCATGATTTCTTAGCGGTCGAGATAGAGTGAAGTGCTAGGAGAGGAACTCCCCTTGGGCTTAGTTGCGCGAGCAACAGAGTGAAGGGTTGAAATGAATCCTAGTGCTGGGGCTTAATTTAGACTAAGGTTCTTCCACCTTGACCAAAGGGTTAGAACTACACATAGAAACTGGTTTTATCACTAGGAATCCCTAGAACTTAAAGCAATCCCATGTAGTGTGAGGCTTAGGAAGACGTACTCCTCTAAGGCTTAGTTGACAGGTCAACGAGAGTTAAGAGTCGTAGTGAAAACCTAATGCCGAGGCATAGTGTTGGGGTTAGTCACGGTTGACCTTAGGTTTGGGACCGTGTGTTTAAGGATATCCTTGACTCAATTAACATCAATAGGAAAGTATAATAGCATAGTCTTGCACTAGAAGCATAAGTCCTAGGGGTAGCTTGTCCGGATACCATATTTTCATCCATTGCTAGTCCTTCTCTATTTACTCGTTCTTGCATTCTCTTGTCTTCCATCTCTCTAGTTAATTTCTTATTTCTTTATATTGCTTTCATATTCACTCATTAATTCTTTTCACACCCACCGTACATTACTTAGCTAATTAGTGAAACCTCGTGTCTTAAGTCCCTATTCCCTGTGGATTCGACTACCCACTCACCAGGGTAAATTTATTACTTCGACAAGCCCGTGCACTTGCGGGATACACACAAGGGGTCATGCCAGTTGCATTTTGAGTTACAACCTTTGTAGCCATAGTCTCCATGTTATCATTAACTTCTTCATTGCATGCTTTTTCTTCTTGTTAATGACTAGTATCTCTTATAGATATATATATATTTTTTATCTAGATCTCTTGAAACCCCATGTTGGAATCAAAACCGAGGCTTAGTCTGCACTATCAGATGGTGTTGGTGATGCAGGTGGAGTCATAACAAGAGTGGCCACACACTCTTCTTCAATTATTACAAGCCAATCATTATGACTTGGCTTGCTTGCTTAATTCTTCGACTTGCAAAGTTTTATTACACACCAATTGTTTCTTATTTCTTGTAGGTTATGCTATGGCTAGACAAGCTAGTGATAAGGCATCATACATTGGACTTTTTGTCCCCTCTTGTGCATAATGTGTTTCAACATAAGTTCTGATAAGCGCTCAATTGTGCATGTTTTATATATTAATTTGGAGCATTTAGTTTGTTCTCAAGTAATGATTTTGTCAATTTTGATGCTCGATTTGTGTATTTGCTATCTTTAAGTTATTCTTGGAGCCTTCTAGGTTAAAGAAATGGATATGGTACAAGTTGGGTTAAAAAAAAAAGAATATGAGAGCAACAAGTCCCTTGCATAATTGGTGGTTAATAGGAGCCAATAGGAATTTAATTGGCCATATTAAGGGTATGGTGAAACTAGCCACAAGTCAAACACAACCATGGCAGCCCTCCCCTGTTGAAGTTTTAAGATTTTCCTTGATTTACACTCATTTGACATGACCCAAAAATGCTTGTGGCTAACCTGTGACTGTGCGCGATTAGGACAATTTTTTCAAAGCCAAAAGCAATCTTTAAGAGGATGATAGTGTCTGATTCACTTCTCAACATGATGCTAGGGGTTTAGTAAGTGGTTTTCATTGGGTTTTGGCCCAGAAGGCAAGGAGAAGCTTGTAAATTGAAGGGGAGATATTGGAGAAGAGATTCTTGGCGTCAAGACCTCAACACCACATCAAGTTTTGAGGGTTCAAGCTTTCATTGTTATGGAGATCGAGGGATTTTTTTAATTATGTTTTCTTTTATTAATTTAATACTACAAAGTTGTTTTGTGAGCATTATTGTCATGATTGGCTAAACTTTCCTTGGGTTTTGGATTTAAGAACCTTCGAATGAGTCTTGTATTTTGAGTCTTAATCTTTTAAGACTTAATAGTGGTTTGTCGATTATGATTTGTTTATGTGACTTGAATGTCATATATCTCTAATAGTGGAAGCTAGAATCTACATTTGATGTTCATATTTGTGGTTGAGAAATCCAATGTGAGTAGATCTTCCATAAACAAAGGGGATCAAAAGTGTGCTTAGAGATAAGGCATCTTCCTCCTCCCATTGTATGGTTAACCTAGGGTTAGAAGCCATAGAGCTCATCCTTAGACAAGAAGAAGTAGTGCTCACCCTTCGTAAGGGACTCCTTCAATGTACCACTTTCATGCTCAATTATGGTAGAGAGATCTTGCCCAAATCTTGTATTGATTTAGATGCTAATAGTTTTAAGAAAAGTCTTGGCATATTTGTAATGCCTCCATGGCCCAAACCAACCTTGAATTAAGTTGGAGTTAAGATTTAGTTTCTTGAGAAGTGCTAGGAGGGAATTGATTCCAGATCCGTCTCCATTAATTAAATACCTATCATTTAGTATTTAATTGAGATACCTTCTTTAGTTTCCAGATGCTAGTAGTATTTTTTTTTTTTAGTTACCTTCTTTAGTTTCCAGATGCTAATTGATTCTAGATGCTAAATGATACGAAATCAATACAAGATGCTAATTGATTTAGATTTAGTTTTTTTAAGATTTAGATTTAGTTTCCTATCATCTAGCCTACTAATTGAGGTACCTTCTTTAGTTTCTAGATGCTAATTGATTCCAGATGCTAATAGTATTTTTTTTAGTTACCTTCTTTAGTTTCCTTAAATCTTAAAAAAATACTTTTCAATTAGCAGACTAGATGATAGGAAATCATTTAGTACTAGTACTTATACTTCTTTTAAGATCAACATTTTTGTGTTTTCACGCGCACTTCATTACTTGAGCCGCCTATTTATATAGTAGGTAAACTCTTATTTAGGTTCACTAGTGACGTGGACAACTGACCAAGTTGCAACATTCATTCATATTAGTACCGTGCCTACTAATAAAGATCTCCTTTTTCCAACTTCCTAGCACATTGAAATAGCCTCTCCTATTGTTCTCTACATGCACTTAAATGGTAGAATATCGTCATAAGAATCATTTGAGGAATTCATCATCATCTTCATCTTCTTCTTTAGTTTGACCTATGCAACTAGTGATGACTGTGAAGGTCAAGACTTATAAGCCCTTTTTTCCATGGAAAGTCTTCTAGGAATGATGCTTTCTTTCCGTTTCTCAACCTCCAATGTGTTGTTTTGTTATTTTAGTACAAGCATATATTAATTTCTTTTATAATGCTTGTTGATCCCATTTGCCTTCCTTGTAGATAAGGAAGTGAGATTATCTTTCCATATCTAGAATAAGAATAAATAATGTTATTCATATAGTTTGCAAAAGTGTATCTCTCTAGGAATATAATATGTTATTCTTGAATGAGATTTAGGGAGAATGAAGAAAGTTCATGTATATTTGACTGAACTTATTTCTTATAGATTTGTATGTTAAAATTTGCTAGCCAAAATGAATAATTGTATGAGCATAGTGGAATAATAGTAAAGACACACTACAACAATCAATAGCTATAGCTACAATTTCATAGCCACAAAAGATATTTTCGTAGCTAGAACATTACAATAGCTATAGACAAAGTCATTTGTAGCTATATATAATTTGATTAGATTTTCTAGTTACAGTGATCATTAATTCATAGCAAATAGATCATTTTTTTTTCGATATCTTAATTTTGTGGCAATAACTAACCTTTTAGCCACAATAATATATTATAGCAAAATAGATTATCTAGCTACAAATATTTATTGCTTATAGCAATAATGATTTAAAATTTTGATACTAGCCACATTAAGATAATAGTGCCTATTTATTAATATACAACTACAAAAATTCTATACATATGGCAAATTATAATTTTAAAATTTAATTTGTTATGAGTATAGCTTTTGTAGCTATACTTGATAATATATATCCCATAGATAAATATATACATATTTAAGAACCACAAGTAAAAGTGAGATTGTCGTAAAAGCAAGAATACATGTTGCAATTTAAATTGTTATAGAAAATGAATTATTATATTATATCCATCTAATTTTAAAAAATAATAATAATTCAACTCCTTTTATATAGCAAACATATGGTAATAATAAATCTACAATGCTTTATGCAATGAATAGATTGCCTGAAAAAATATTCAAAATAAATTAAAATCTAAAAAGAACTTGCAGCGAAAGACAAAATCCTTATCAAATATATATTATGCAATAGGAATTAATATGAAAAACACTAACAATAGGAGAAGATTCTTTCCATGCTCATATTCATGCCCGCCATCACCCTAAAAGGTTGAAAATATGTTTTTTTTAAGCTTTCGGAGAACAAACAATCAACATTAGACTATTTATTGCAAAAGAAAAAAAAAAAAAAAAAGCCAAACACTCATTTCCTAAAATCCCTTTAAATAACATTCTCATCAAAAACAATATGGTCATAATTAGTTCACCATTGAACACTTAAAAATACATCTAAAGTAAATAGCCAAAAAACAGTCAACTTAAAAGCTAAATAAAAATTATTTCTATTTGGATCTCTCCAGTAGCTCCATAAAAAAGATAACCCAAGTCTTTCTTCATTTTTATCTACAACAAAAAAAAAAAAATTTAAAAATTAATAAATGAAAAAACAAGATAAATATTTTAATTAAAAAAATTTAAAAAATTGAAAGCAATATATATCTTTAGTTTACAAGCATGGTATAATTTGCTCATAGTAATAAATATTCATCATCAGTATCAGGATTGAATTTTGTATATACTTCTACTAAAGTTTCATCAATAAAATTAACATCAAAGGCAAAAGCTGAAAAGCATTCACACTGTTTCCCCCCAAATTTATTAAGCCATCATCCTTTTCAACTGTGCTTAGAAATTAATGATAGTTTTGTGACATATTTTGTTGAAAAACTTCCTCATCAATATGCATTACATCAACATTTCTCAAACTTTTTATTGGTAAATGATAAAAAATTTAACACTTACTTCTTAAAACAATAACCCAATTAGGATTGTCGTATTAATTCAACCGAATGAAAGGATCCAAATAAAAATTGATTCAAGATTTGTTTTTTTAGATTATTTATTATATGCAGGATATAATTATATTTATGTAATTATATTATATTACATTATGTTTTCAATTAGGTCGGGACGTCTAAATAATATTATGAAGATTTGTATCCAATTTAGTTAGGGTATAACATCCTTGTGAAATTATGATCATAGATATTTGTTAAAAAAAAAAAGCATGATCATAAATGCATCAAAAATATTTATTTTGAGAAATTTTAATTGAAAAATCTATAAGACTAGGGCACCCGTAAATTTCAAAAGCATAAATATCTACTAAATCAAATTTTAAATGTAAATATTTAGAAAACCCCAATAAAACATGAACTAGATGGGATTTTTAATTTCTAGCCAATATGAAGAAATATATTTATATTAAAAGATGGACTCAAAATTAATCTTTCACATTATAAGTCACGTTGTTAAATTTATATGTAAAATTGATTTTAAAAAAAACGAAAAAAAAATATTAAAATTGTAAGATAATTAAATATTTGTTAATTTTTGTTTTAATTCTTTTCAAAGAAAATAAAATAATTTTAATTACCGCCATATATTTTTTGGACTAAAAATAATTAATTAATTTTATTTTGATGAAAGTAAAATACTTTCAATTCCCTACTTGTGTTATTTGGGAGGGAAATAAAAAATTTCAACTCCCTCCTTAATTTTAAGATACTACTAAAGTTTATTCTTGTTTTTTTAGTAAACCCTAATTTATATTTTTGCTGAGCATCTTCCTCTACTATTGAGATCAAAGCTCTACTAATATTCGTGAAGATCTTATCAGATATGCCTTTTAAATTAATCTTATTCATGCATATTGAGATAAGGGATTGTAGCCATATAGTTCCTAATCATACTAAAACATATAATACTCCAAAAATTGCAATCACATGCCTAAGCTTCTATAGAATTTCTAAGTTACTTTTTTTTTTCTTTATTTCTTGTCAATTTTATCAAATTGGTGCCTATACGAAATCAAATTAATCAACCCATATTCTTCCTCAACACTAAACCACACGCACCCCTATGTTATGTGTCATCTCTCTCTTTGCTCCCTGTATCCACACAATTTCTTCATAAATTTTTTTTTGTTAAAGGTCTAGATCATGACATGTTTGTTTTTCACTTTCAATTGTATGCAATTGTTTTTTAATATTTAATTTCAAATTTTATTTACACAACCTTAGTAATCATGGTCTTTTAGTTGTTGTTTTTTTTTATTTTTCTTTCATATTATTTTAAGTCAATTTTGTCAAATTGGTACCTATACAAAATCAAATTTATCAACCCATATTCTCCTTTAACATTAAACCATACACACGCCGCTATCATGTTATATGTCATCTTTATCTTAAATAAATATTGTTTTATTCCTTTTCTGATTCTTTTCAAAGAAAATAAAATAATTTTAATTCCCACCATATATTTTTTGGATCAAAGATAATTAAATAATTTCATTTTGGATGAAAGTACTTTCAATTCCGTCCTAGAGTTATTTGGGAGTGAAACAAAAAAATTTCAATTCTCTTCTTAATTATAAGATGCTACTAGTATTTATTCTTGTCTTTTTTATTAAACCCTAATTTATATTTATGTTGTGTCATCTTCCTCTATTATTGAGATCAAAGCCCTAATAATATTTGTGAAGATCTTGTCAGGTATGTCTTTCAAATTAATCTTATTTATGCATATTGAGATCATGGATTGTAGCCATATGGTTCCTAATCATACTAAGGCATGAAATACTGGAAAGATTGCAATAACATGCCTAAGCTTCTATAAAATTTCTATTTTTTTTTATTCTCTTTATTTATTGGCAATTATCAAATTGGTGCCTTTACAAAATCAAATTAATCAACCCATATTCTCTCTCAACACTAAACCACACGCACCCCCATGCTATATGTCATCTCTCTTTGCCCCTTAATATTCACACAATTTCTTCATATATTTTTTTCTTGTAGGTCTAGATCATGGCATGTTTGTATTTCACTTTTAATTGTATGCAATTATTTTTAAATATTTTATTTCAAATTTTATTTACATAATTAAAATTTTCTTTCATATTGTTTTATGTCGATTTTATCAAATTGGTACCTATACAAAATCAAATTTATCAACCCATATTCTCATTCAACAATGAACCACATGCACCCCCACTATTATATTATATGCCATCTATTTCTTTGTCCCCTATATTCACACAATTTCTTTATAGATTTTTTTTTCTTTTAGGTCTAAATCATGACATGTTTCGTATTTCACTTTCATTTGTATGCAATTGTTTTTTAATATTTAAATTCAAATTTTATTTACATAACCTTAGAGTCAAAAATAAGAAGGCAATAAAAAGGACACCAATTGAATAAAAACTCTGCATATGTTTTATTAAGCTTTGACTGCTATATATACAGAGGGAACAAAATGCACATAACTAACAAAAATAGATCACAACCTTTTAACAAGCCAGATAACATAAGCTGGAGTTTGTTGAAAAATATCCTTTATTATTACATAGCTGCAACTGCATTGGCTTATCATTCTGTTGGAGATATCTTAACATCCCCTCCCAAACTCGAGGGCACCATGCGGACATCGAGTTTGTCTCGAAGAAACAAAAACTGAGAATGCGCAAGAGGCTTAGTAAATAAATCAGCGACCTGATCATATGAAGGAATAAAACGAACCTCAAGCTCTCGATTAAGCACCTTATTTCGAATGAAATGAACATCGATCTCAATATGTTTTGTCTGAGAGTGGAAAACTGGATTGGAAGCAAGAACATTAGCACTCATGTTATCACACCAAGTAACTGGAACACAAACAGGAGAAACACCAATTTCTTTAAACAATGATTGTATCCAAGTAATTTTAGCAGCGACATGTGCAAGAGCACGATATTCAGCTTCTATACTTGACCGAGCAACAACATTTTGCTATTTGGAGGACCATGAGACTAACATTTCTCCAAGAAACACACAATAACCAGCAACTGAACGACGGTCATCAGGACATGACGCCCAATTAGCATCAGAAAAACCTGTCAAATTGACTCGTTCATTGCACTGAATATGCAACCATAGATGAAGTGTGCCTTGCAGATATCTGAACACACGCTTTAAGAGTGTCCAATGGTCATCAGTAGGAGCTGCCAAGAATTGACTTAATCTATTAACAACAAAGGCAATATCAGGCCTTCTGTGAGTAAGATATTGAAGAACACCAACAGCATTGCGATACATGGTAGGATTTTGTAAAGGATTGCTATCATGAGCACTAATAGTTTTGCCTGTACTCATAGATGTGGGACATGACTTACATTTATCCATATCAAACTTGAACAACAGATCAATAATATATCGAGTTTGAGTGAGAAACAAACTAGAATGATCTTGACACACTTCAATACCAAGGAAATAATGAAGATTACCAAGATCTTTAAGAGAAAACATGTGATGCAACTCCTTGGTGAAGTGTTGCAGCAAAGATAGATCATTCCCTGTAATAATTATATCATCAACATAGACAAGAACAAAAATGATATTACTGCTAGTTCGATAGAAGAAGAGAGAAGAATCACACTGAGACTACGTAAAACTCCAGCTGCAAAGAGTGTGTTTTAATTGATCATACCAAGCCCGAGGCGCTTGCTTCAACCCGTATAAAGCCTTTTCAAGTTTACACACATGATGAGGCTTACTTGGATCAATGAACCCATCGGGTTGAGTCATATATACATTTTCATGAAGTTTTCCATTTAAGAAAGCATTATTGACATCAAGCTGCTTAATGCTCCAGTTTTTTGAAACAGCAATAGCAAGAATTATATGAATGGTAGAAGCTTTCACCACTGGGCTAAAAGTCTCATTGTAGTCTATTCCAGGAGTTTGAAGATAGCCTTTTGCCACAAGGCGCGCCTTATATCTCTATATAGAACCATCAGCATTGTGTTTGAGACGAAAGACCCATCTATTGCTCACAACATTCATATATGAAGAAAAAGGAACCAATTTCCAAGTATTGTTCTTGGCAAGAGCTGTTAATTCTTCATGCATGGCTGCTGTCCAATTTTCATCTTGAAGAGCTTCTTTGACAGAAGTTGGTTCAGAAGTTGAAGACTTCATTGTTGTAGAATTTGTGATTGTGTGAACAAAAGACTTTGGTTTAAAAATTCCAGCTTTGCCTCGAGTAACCATGCTATGAGACTCTACATATTGCTTTTGTCTTCTTCTTGGTGCAGAAACTATAGTTGAAGAATTAGATTGCTCAGCATGAAGACTTGGGTCAATAGAAAATTCTAGCAGAGGTTGTTCATGCTGATCTGTTTGGACAGACATGTCTTGTGTAGCAGCTTGAAAAGAATTCTCCAACTCTACTGACTGGTTTGCTAATTCAGTGTTAGCATAATGATTTAAAGAATGGTCACTTATTTGTTGTAAGTCTTCGGACTGAGTAGAAACAGTCTCTTCTCGAAGAGATGCTTGCTGAGAATTTATATCAATTGAAGCGACTGCATTAGTTGTCTCTAAAGAAGAAAAGATAAAATGGATTAAGAAGAACATGGGATAACAATATTGTCATTAGACTGACTTGATTGATTTGTGAGAAACTTAGACTTTTCAAAAGGAAAATCATTTTCATTAAAGACAACATTTCTTGAAACATAAACTCTTCCATTAGGACCTAAACAAAGATATCCCTTATGACTTTGACTATATCCTAAAACACACATTTAATTGAGTGAAATTGAAATTTATTTCTTTGATATGGTCTAAGACAAGGAAAACATGCACAATCAAATACTTTGAGAAACTTGTAATTTGGTTTTTGGCCAAAAAGAACTTGAATAGGAGATTGAAGTTTAAGAACAGGTGTAGGTGTTCTATTGATAAGATAAACTGCAGTCTGAAATTCATACCACCAATATTTAAGCGGCATCTTAGCTTGAGCTAATAAAGTGAGCCCAGTCTCGATTATATGTCTATGCTTTGGCTCTGCTCTACCATTTTGAGAAGATGTGTGAGGACAAGGATGTCTAAGTTCAATTCCTTATTGTTCTAAAGGTTTAGTAAAATTTCTATACTCACCTCCCCAATCTGATTGAACAATTTTAATTTTCTTATCAAGTCTATTTTCAACTAATTGTTTGAATTTGATAAACATCTCTATTGCTTCTGTTTTTGTTTTCAAAGCATAAATCCAGGTGAACCTACTATAGTCATCTAGGAAATGTATGTAATACTTAAAACCTTCACAAGATGTTACAGATGCAGGTCCCCACAAATCTGAATGTATTAACTCTAGTGGCGATTTTGCATGATATGTAGAAATTTGAAAAGGTAAAGAATGAGATTTTCCATATTGACAAGCATCACAAAAAGAAATATCTTTATTCAACATCATAGACGGATGACAAGATCTTAAAATTTTCAGATAATATTCTGTTAGAAGGATGACCAAACCTCCTATGCCACAAATCTTTATTCGAAGTGGAAACACTAGAAGCTAACTAAGCAGATAAATTATTTCTGGCAGCAGACATCTTGACTTGATTTGGAAGATTTAATTGATATAAACCATCTTTAAGCATCCCTTGAAGTAGAACTTGTCCTTTGTCCTTGTCCTTAACAAAACAACATTCAGAGTGAAATTCAATAAACACATTATTGTCAAATGCTAATTGAGAAACACTAAGCATATTTTTCTTAATAGGAGGCACATGCAGAACATTTTTCAATTACAAAACCTTTTTATCTAAAGATGGTAAGTTTATCATGCTAGTATGAGCAATAAAAAGCTTTGAACCATTTCTAACCATTAATTTTTCCTTACCAGAATATTCTCCTACATCATTGAGATTGTTTGAGTCATTTGTGATATGATTGCTTGCTCCACTATCCATAAACCAACCAGGATCAACCTTTGAATCTATGGTAGCCGTGAATGCAGTTGTAGAAGAAGAACTCTCTTGCTTTCCTTTCACTTGTTGAGAAGAGTTACCTATAAAATTTTCGTCATACCTACTCCAACAATAAGGAGCTGTATGCCCCATCTTCCCAAAGATTTGACACGCTGGTCTGGAATTGTAGCTTCTACCTCCACGACCTCTTCCTCTATTATTTCCGTTTCTAGGATTTCCTCTTCCTTGAGTTCCAAGAAAACCTCTTTGATTTATAGAATAGCCACTATTGTTGGAATGAAAATTAGTTTTGCTTGCTAATGCAGCAGTTGGTTGAGTTGCTTGCACACCTACCATGCTTAGACGTGCTGCATTCAATTGCTCTAATCGACTTTCAAAAGTCATCAAAGTAGATTGCAACTCTCCCCAAGTAATAGACTCTCTTCCTATAATTTGAACCACAATTGGAGTATATTCTTCATCTAGTCCAGCAAGCACTTGAGTAATAAGATCTGTATGTTCAATAACTTTTCCTGCCAAAGCCAAGTTATCTGCAATTGACTTCACTGAGTTAAGATAGTCTTCGATCTTCATTAATTCTTTTCTAACTTTTTGCAATTCTCCGGTGAGAAAGATAATACGAGACTTGTTCTGCATTCCAAAATATTCTTTAATACCTTTCCACAGATCTTTAGAGGTTGTAAAACCCATCACACGAGCTGCAACTCTTGGTTGAATAGAATTGTACAACCAGCCTAATAATAGCTGGTCTTTTGAAACCCAAACACCATACTCTGGATTTGGCTCTCTCTTTGTCGTTGGAGTTCCTGAAACAATAGATGCAGAAGTGGTACCTGTGGAAATTATAAATTAAGCAGGACAAGATGTTTCACCAGTTAAGAAACCTTCAAGTTTGTATCCTCGCAAAAGTGGTAGTATCATATTTTGCCAAAGCAAAAAATTGTCATTATCTAATTTGATTGAAGAAGATTGAGCAAGCATTCCTCCAAGAGAAAATAAAGACAGATTAGATTGAGCATTGGCGTTGGCCATTATGGCTCTGATACCAAGTCAAAAATAAGAAGGTAATAAAAAGGATACCAATTGAATAAAAACTCTGCATATGTTTTATTAAGCTGTGACTGCTATATATACAGAGGAAACAAAATGCACACAACTAACAAAAATAGATCACAACCTTTTAACAAGTCAAGATAACATAAGCTGGAGTTTGTGGAAAAATATCCTTTATTATTACACAGTTGCAACTACATTGACTTATCATTCTGTTGGAGATATCTTAACACTTAGTAATTATGGTCTTTTAGTTTTTTTTTAAATTTACTTTCATATTGTTTTATGTGAATTTATCAAATTGGTACCTACACAAAATCAAATTTATCAACCCATATTCTCCTTCAACACTAAACCACACGCACCCCACTATCATGTTCTATTTTATCCTCTCTTTGCCTCCTATATACACACAATTTCTTCATAGAATTTTTCCTTATAGGTCTAGATCATGATATGTTTGTATTTCACTTTCGATTATATACAATTGTTCTTTAATATTTAATTTCAAATTTTATTTACATAATCTTATTAATTATGCTCTTTTAGTTGTTTTTTTATATATTATTTTATGTCAATTTTATCAAATTGATACCCATACAAAATCATATTTATCAATCCATAATCTCCTTCAACGCTAAACCACACGCACCCCAACATCGTGCTCTCTCTCTCTCTTGCTATATTTTCTCATATCCGTTCTTTTTTTTTTAAATTTCCTTTTTTTTTTTTGGAATTTAGTTGTTAACTTTTACACTGAACCCCCTGAGCTTTTATTAATTTCGAACCAAACCAAGATGGGAACAAAATTATCTTAATTTATTTTTTAAAAAAATACCTTAATTTCAACATGATGATAATACTAATAATATATGCTGGTGAATGAAATTTGCGTGCACTTAGATTAGAAGCATGTTTGTGTGATGAACATTGCACATTCATTGTAAAGTTTTAAGAGCGCCTATCTTATTAAACAGTGAAAGTTACATGATCTCTTTGTGCCTAAATGAAGAAACCTAGATAAAATTATTTTTATAACAAAATTGTTAAAAGTAATTATATTTTGAGATATAAGAGAGAACCAAAAAAAGTAAAGTTAAAGAATATAAAAACTACTAAAGTACTAAATAATATTAATCATAATTATTTTCAAAATTACAGTGCGACACAGTCATATTAAATATTATTTGTCATAATTTTCACAAACAGTTTACAAAATGCGAAGATTTATAACAATGAATCAATACTCTCCTCAATTACCCTTATTTTTGTTGTGTAGGTTGTATCAAATCATATAACATATCTACAATTCATGGGCAATTTGCATAACCCAAACTGCACCAAACCTTTTATATAATTTATATTAATTTTTACGAACCGGTTGTCAAATTCAATTTCAAGTCAATTTTTCAAATTTACAATAACTTTGTTATTTTTTACTTTCTAATTAACTGATTTTATAAACAAAATTAAAATATATATATATATACAATACAAGATGGGTGTTTATCCTTTTGCGTTACAACCTTAATTCATTTAAATTAGCTATTTCCATAATCATATTCTCCATCCATCCGATTGATCATTGAAAAAAACCAAAAAAAAGGTGATTGTGTTTAGTTGACAATTGATTAATGGCATTCATTTTTTTAAGAAATTCATCCAATCGTATAATAAATAAACTTACTACAAGACAAAAAAAAAATGTTCTAAATAAAAATAGATATCTAACAATAAAATAAAAAAGAAAATCTAAAAAAAATAAAACATACTATAAAAGATTAAAGAAAGCTTAAATAAATTATAAAGAAGATTAGAGAAAAAAAAAAAACCTTTCCATTTTTAGTAAGGGGATAAAAGTACATGACTATTTTAACTTACAAATCTTTTCTACATGTATTTTATTATTTTATTTAAAGACCATACGTGTGTGTATTAGCATTTCAGTATTCCTTGAAAATTTAAAAATCAATTAACCCAATCTAATAAAGCTGGTTTCTAATACATCCCCGCCCATGATAACATGGGGCATATAAATAATACGCTAATCCATAAATATGAAAAATGTGAGTACCATCAAAACGCATCATAAACATTTTAAAACACTAGCAAATTACTCTGTAAAGAGCTAAGTACTCATTACAAAACCAGATGATTTTAAGAACCAGTGGGCTAACAATGATAAAATATTACCCAGAATCTCGTCCGGCTCAGACAGTAATACATTCCTCAGTGTGATATAACCACAAAATATAAATGAGAGCGCGCAACCGAGAGATGAAGTCATGCATGTCATTTCCAAATGCCGAAAATCTGTACTGCATTTTCTGAATTTGTGGAACATTTCTCTGCACCATTTTTAGTTATTTTTGCATCGAAGAACCATCTGAAAGCTTCTTACGAGCATGTGCTCATATGCTCATGAAGAAAATCATTAGCTCTAACTTATCCTTTCGACCCTTTTGAAAGCCCTACCTCTTGCTTCTAGGATGCTTTAGTTTCCTACGCTTGTTAGGTTCTTGAGACAAAATAGGGGAAGTCACGGCGCCATTAAGATTACCGTGATTGATCTTTCGCTTATTGTTGTATCTTTGCCTAGGTTTCTCATTGAGGTTTCCCCTCTTATTCTTGTTCAAGCCTGATGTTTTTCCTCCAGAACGAATCTCAGAAACAGAAAAGTCACCTCTATCCAATGATTCACTTTTTCTATTTTTAGCCGCCGCGGGATTGGAGTTGGTAGCACTGGAGTTTGCTGTTTGATGTTTTTTCCTTGGCTTGACCTTTTGGATTTTATGTGCTCCTGATTGCTTCTCAAATGACCTGGGCGTGTCTGCACGTAGCCTTTTCCCTCTGCAAATATTAAAAACATAAGCATGAGATTTGGACAAAAAAATATGCAGGCCATAGAATGTGTAAGCATAAAATCTATGACCTGAACCTATCTGCTTTGGAATCAGTTGATTCTTGAGGTGTGTCTGATTTGCCAATTTCCCGAGGCTTCTTCCAGCTTTCCCGTGCCTACAAATATATTATGGTATGAAAGTTAAAAACGAGACATCAGTTTTTTGGTATAGGAAACTGTAAGTAGCATACTGCAGCAACTTTCGAGATATCCCTATCCTAAATATTATCAAAATAAATAAATAAACTATTGATCAAGTACTGGTTCTCTAATCGATTCTACATCAAACTATTGATTGAGTACTGGTTCTCTAATCGAATCTACCATCAAACTATTGATCTCCACAAAAAAAAAAAAATTGCGAATCAAAAGTTAAATGGATCTCATTAGAGTTGCCAGCTAAATTAAAAATATAAAATGATGTCACATCACATTAACTACTGAAACTAAAGAAACATCATATGCACAAAGTCGCATACAATGATGTCACTGTAAAAAAACTATCTGACATTATAGTTTGATTTAGATAGATAAAAATTTTGATCAACCTAATTTTTTTCTGTTTTCTTTTTTTATTTTCATTTTTTTGGACTTCATGGCAAGCAGTAACATATTACAAGCAACCTGAAAAACTATCTCCTACATCTTTTGTAATTTGTACGCATACGAAATGCATTAGTCCAGGACACACACTAGGGTATTTTATGTAGATGTTAATGGGATGTACATAATACATTTACCAGAATAGGGAATGCATTAGTCAAACTATTAGAATTTCTATTCTTGGTCTCTGAAGGTACAAAAACTAAAAATTATTTCATCTAATGATGAGTTAGCATGAACCTTAGAAATGGCAAACAGATCAATCTCTTTCAAGATGTCTCAGGAAATTCCTAACTGAAGATCGAGAAGAACAAATTTACAATTAATGATGAATTGCGAGGCATATTATGTATAAATTAGACGTATACATGTTTTCTTGTTTGTCATACAATCCATTTGCATGCTATAAAGCCTCTAATATCATCATCATTCTTTTCTCTGAACTTGCATCAACATTCCATTGTGTGCCGGAGGTTGTAAATCTAGAAGGCAGAGTTGGGCTTAACTGATGGAGCATCTATTATTTATGTGAAAAATACCTACCAAATTTACACATAATTTAAACTAAAACTGATAAGGCAACTCAGAGGCAACTATATTGAACTGATGGAAGAAGAGACATACTAAAATAGAGATTGTACAATTTTTTATACTATCAAAGAATTTACCTCAGAAATATTTTTAACAAAGCCCTTGTATTTTGCGGGGGCTATTGCATCAATAGCATCATACCCACATTTTCTCATCAAAATTTCAAGGATGATCCCAACCTGCCATTTATGGAGAGTTTTTAATCATAAAAATATGAATAGTTATCTAGAAAAGCAAAAAGGCAAAGCCAATTATTTGGGCGAAAGCAAGTGCCTTTGATCTGAAGTGATGCTTTGAAACTGATGACCATGGCAATATTGCAGTGACAATATCAGGAAGGATTTCCAGTAGGTCATTGGATTGTAAAGATGATACCAAAACTTTGATGAATCCCAATGTTGCCTGTACCAAGTGAATAAACTAGTAAGATTTGACAATAGCATATAAGCATAATAACTTGGCAGTAATTCTAAGATGCAGAAGCTTACTTTTATAACTTCATTGTCTTTGTTTTCAAGTAAAGCTAGAACTGATGTAACCAGGTTAGGCACCGTAAGACAGAACACAGGATTGTTGTACATAAGCAATGAAAGTGCAGAAACTGCTCCACTCATTATATGAGGAGATGAACTTGAAAGATAGCCCATTACCTGTACACAAAACAAAGTTAAGAAAGAATAACTCATGTTCTTCCACCATCACAGTCTTTCTCCAGGCAAAATATTATCTGGAGACCAGGATCTGTAAATGTAATTGCAATACCATATTTAAACTGAGGATGATCAACCACAAGGAATTAAATTTATTTAGTATTTGATACACATCCTTGGAAATGCCTTAATTTGAAGTTAAAGCAGGAAAAAGATCCGCTTTATCATGGGAAGACAAAAGAAGAACATAAGAAACCAAGATTCTTATTAGCCATTAAGGTAGTTGCTCAAGCATCTCCAGCAAAAACTGAAATTACTAAGATTATAACATTCAGATTATGCTCTGAATTTTGCAGATGCCCTTGTCCGCAAAAATTATAACAGCAATCAAGATTGAAAAACAATCAATTTACCAGTGTACAACTAAATAATAGATGCCATAGATATCATTATTCCCCAAGAAAGATCTAAATCAAAGGTATAAGAAATTAAAAAAGGAAAAAGAAAAAGAGAACATGTGAGTGGAGGAAAATTAATGCAATCACAAGATTTCTTAGGACTGATAAGCCTCAGCTTCAAAAGGTGGAAATGGGATTGGAATTGCATCTAAACTACAGATAATCTAAAGTTCAAATCTTTTTCATTAGCTCTTGCAGAAGGCATACTAGCAGTGTAGTAGTACACATGGCAAGGCCACCAATACACCATTGGGAAATAAATCAAGTTCTGATAGTTAATAAATGACATGGGGTGGAAGGTCTTTTGATTGGTAAACTATGTATGAGCTTTAAACAAGGATTTATATATGAAAAATTGGATACCCAAGGACTAGGCCACTTAGAGCATGTTATGTAGTTCATGACAAGTATGAAGCATCTACAGAAGCATCTCCTACGAGGAAAAAAAATGAAGTATATAATTCCTCAAATGTACACAGTATGGATTTTAAACACTGAGGGATTATAGGAGCACAATATTACAAAGTGGTCACAGAGAGGTGTTTAAACTGTTCGAGTGGCATGTGATTTAATACCGATTATGCAATTGTGTACCTTCTTCCAAAAATGTTTTATCAGACATGCAAGATTATTATATGATGAACGGTATTTGGTAAATAATACTAACAACAACCACAGCTAAAGGAGCCAAGGTGGCATAGAATTCAAATGTTGGAAATCATAAAATATACAATACCTACCATATAAAATAGTCTCTCAAGATTTGATTCTTCAATGGAAGACTCTGAATTCTTCAAGCTAGCACTTATATTAAGAAGAAGATCATATGCCAACTTTCTTGATTCTTTCTTAGACTGAATATACAAAGCATAAAAACAGTTACAAAGATAGATTGCATGAGCATTATAGGAATAACAGTGAAACTTATGTTCATGGTAATGAAAACAATGACGAAAGAAGGGACTTATTTCAGACTTTGTTAGCACATGTAAGCATGAAGACAGAAAACTTCAGAATTGCAGACAACTCTAAAATGCTTGTAGAACCTAACAAGGTAAAATATGAGATCCAATGAACTATACTTAGCCTAGAATTGAGTTGGCAAGGAAACGTATGTCTCAGCACTTTTCTCTCATAACATTAGAGGGTAAGAAACATAAAATTCAATATTTCATGCTTCCAGGAGAGCGAAAAATCAATAGCTACACCACACAGAGAGAAATGTAGTTCTGAATAAAAGTGTATATAGATATATTAGCAAAAGATATGGCTTTGTGCTCTACATACTCTATCATGACAAGCTAAGCCTCGTTTTTTTATAAGGAGAATCAATAATTTCAAATCATCTATTAAACTAAACAGCAGAAAATATTAACCTACATTACACTATATTGATTATTTAAGTGCCAAAAACCCAAAAAAACAAAATGATTATTGAGGATATGATGGATGAAAGAAAAAGTAATAATATATGATGCTAACTCAGCAGATAATGCTTCCTAAAAAATGCTAACATGGGGAAAAAGAAATGGTTAGAACAGTAAATCAGCAATTTGGATCAATGAGTAAATTGATAGAAGCTTTTCAGGGAAGGTGATTTTTGCAAGAAACTGAGTAGTCGTACTTCCATGGCAATGCAGCGGAAGATGAAAATATCTAGTGCACAGTCACAAAGATGACGAAAATATTTATAATCTTCACAATCCTATTCTACTTCTAATAAATATATTTTAAATTTTATGTTTACTAGCGTTGTGACTGCTAATTATCGACACTACTGGCGAGGATGAAATGAAAATGTGCATCTCACATTAACCAATATATGAATTTTAAAAAAAGAAAAAAGAAAAAAAAAAGCTTACTAATGAATAAAAGTGCTGCACAAAAGGCTAAATATACAATGATGACATGTTATGCATGCAATTCAGTTGACTGAATAGTTGCTTTCTGATAAATTTGTTTCAAATATCATCATGAAATAACAGCGTAAAGCTTGCATAGGAGCACCTAGAATCTAAAGGCGGATCCTTTTGTAGATATAGTAATAGATCAAAACCAAAAGATCGAGTTCGATTAGATCCTTTCAGGAGAATAACATGACAATGACCCAATTAAAATTGTTATATTTAATTGATGTTAATCAGATCAATAAATTTGGAAGCTCATCTGGTTGCATGCATTGCGCCAAAAATACAGCCTTTTTTATTTAGTTGAAAAGCTAATCATGAGACTCATAATAGCTGGCCTAGCAATTAACTTGAACCACCATTGTATGATAATTGGTCATTCAATATATAATCTCATGCAATTTGATGAGGAGCCTTAATCAGAACGTTAATAAAGCAAAAACTAAACCAATAGCTCAGATATGCAAGAGATTAAAAAACAAATGTTACAAAAGCACAAGTCAAACCCAAATGAACATGCAAAATTTAACAGTGGTAAGCTCCCATCTACCTTTATTTAGCTTTCAAATACTTTTAATGCTTCATATCCATATTTATATTCTATTTCAAATTATTAGGATCATAGCTATTTCATGTGATAAAGAATAAAATCTAAATAAACTGAAGCAAAACTTATATGCCATATCAAAGCCAAACTTCTAAACCTTGACCCATGGCTTATTAAAAGCTAACTTTCTAGACCGACAAATATGACTACCTCAACATTTATGACTTGGATTATCCGATGATTAAAAAAAAGCAAAATTCCAATGTAATAAAAACGCAGAAAACTATCCACTTGTAAAACAATAAGAAGGCGTAAATTCATTATGGTCATGTTAAATCTTAATATTAAATTAATTATGATGTCATAAAATCACAAGAAGCTGAGAAACCTTCAGTGTGAGTATGATCTCATTTAGAACTAAAAATGCTTTCATATATGTTTTCTCCTCCTTGCTCTGCAAGAAAAGTTAAAAAGTAAATGTTATAAAAACTTACCATAAGGCTAATAGCATGGTTGTAAAAAAAAGGGAATATAACATACAGATAAGGTTCGCTATAAAGTTTGCCTAGAAATTTTCACAGGAGTGATAATTAACAATGTAGTGCAGGAAAACATAAAAGAATAAAAGGCACTGTGGATATCCTTCAGTAGAAAACAAAACTGCCCAAGTATTATCATGCAACATCCAAAATTCATTGGTTTTACATGCACCTCCCTAAAATAGATATTAATCATTAATCTCAATTTACAAACAAAAAATGACACCCTTCTTGGTGTCAAAGTTTGCCTTTGAAGAGTGCAACTAGGCATGCCAGCTTTAACTAGATGATGTATTATCTCAAAAACTCATAAATCAGACTTGAACAGCAACATTATTGTACAGACATTATTACAATCAAAATAAGCACAGCATTAACATAAATAAAATTATAATAACTACTGCAAAGAAAATTCATACCATGGATGAGACAAAATTAACATATTTTAGTAAGACGTAAGCAAGTCCAAGTGAACATTCAACACTAAACTGGGTTCCTGGTAAAATAGGGTTTAGGGTTTTGGATTGCCATAAAACATAGACAAAAGTTAAAATGACAACTGCAACATTGAAGAGTGCTATCTTCCATTAGATTGCTTAAGGCACCAGCTTCTGTGCCTGAGTCAACAAACCTAAAAAAATGATAAAGATAATATAACAATATATGATAAGATATCATTCATATGATCAACTAAGAGTACACTAAAAGGATAACCAAAGCATCAGAGTCATCGAATTGCATACATCTTTTTGTGTGTGTTTCCGTACATATCAACTACCGCATACATGACACTACAAATGTCAAGGCATTCCAAATTAAGGTGTCCCGAGGCAAAATTTAGCAACCAACCCTTTGTAAGATGGAGATAGGATACCTAGAATCAATACCTGATCGAATAAAACCAAACTTAGAGCTAATTCAGAGGTTTCATTTAAGGTATTATAAACAAGGAATGAAATGTACATTCTCTATATAGCCTTGCAATTCATGTAGTCCCATTTTTTATTCCAATTCTTCATGACTTCCGATAGACCAGTCAGATGGGATACATTCCATAAATGCACTAAAAATATTTTAGTGGTGATTTCTTCAAAGAAATACCAAAGCAATACTACATGTGGTTCCTTCTTCTCTAGTCCTAAATTAAATCAATTATGCAAAAAGCACTTTGCTAGTGATTGTAATTTTCGTTACTGCAGAACTATAATAACTTTACATCACAAGTTAAACAGCATAGCTTATCATTAAGACTTGCTTCAAGCATACAACAGAAACTCCATCATCCCATATTTAACAGGGTAAACTTTACATGACAAGAAAAGGTTGCCGCAAAAGAGGGATCATAAACTTCAATATGAAAAGCAAGCAATAGAGGAACCCAGACAAACAATTTTTATCCTTAGAGAAACAATTTCCTATAAGTAGTGCACATAATAAAGTTGGCATCATGTTCCAATCTTGAAAAACACAAAACAAATTGCTCAAAACAATAAACCAGATTTGAATAGATGAGCATCAAATAGCCATAATAAATAATATGGACTACCTTCAATAGATTGAATAGTAAATAATGGAAGCACAAGAAACGATTTTTCAGAACTTCATGATCAGCAGGTCCCTTTATGCTGAGAAGCAGGTCAATTAGATCATCAGTCCGAGTTGAGCAAAACCAACTGTGCTCCTATATGTAACAAAAATACGAAAGTCAGACTAGGACAATACAAATAACATGCATATGGACAACAAGATAGCAACGAATGTCCTTTATACCTTCAATATTGTACTTAAAGCATAGTAAGCCTTGCACTGGCCAGGCTCATCAATAGCCTGAAAACAAAGCAATCAGCAAATAATTTAGACTATATGGTCATTCATGAAAAAGTTAGAGTCAATGATACAGTATAATACAGATAAAGAAGATCTAATATAATCAAATATTATAATAATCAGGTCTTCATCAGCTGCTTCAACTAAAGCCGGCGCAAGCTCCATAACCAGACACCTGCACTAGACACAACTTAAGTTAACTTTCGTGTCTTGTTTTCAAATATAAAGCTCAACATAGCTTTATGCCATAGATAGAATCTACAAAATAGATATAACAGACAATACAACCAGGCAAATGTGAACCAAGCCATCTAATTACCCTCCACTATTTCAAAACAAAAGAAACTGAGGACAAACTGAGATCACCTTCATCGGAGTTTTAGAGGTTAAGAGACATTTTATTGCTATTCCAGAATTCATTCACTATGTGTGACAGAGTAAGTCTCGTCCATAATTAAAAAATGTTACAAACAATAACAACATGAGAAAAAGAAAGATGGCTTACAAGTCCAGAGATGTAAAAGAATCGCAAGTCAAGGTACCTTGTTTTCTCACATTTCTGTTCAACTGCCATCCTTGCATCTTCCTTCTTATCACTAACTTGAGCATGGCCAACCGATGGTTCAGACCCAACTACACTTTTTTTAACCAGTGAGTCGAGTTTCTCCAGCAATACCACCAAGAAATTTTTCATGGATGCACTCTCAGTAACATAAGCCAAACATCTAATTGCTTCCTGAAAAGTAGAATAGCATGAGAAATTTTTTACGAAATACGAAGTAAATTTATGGTCAACTAATCATGCAAAACCTTCTAATATGAGAAGAAATATAACTTATAAGAATATTTAAAAATATAAATTAACATTGCCTGATATATTTACCAAGTCGTTGTAGTTGCTAAATATGACGTACTTCAGATAGTGCTTGTAAATATGGCATAAATTTATGTGGGAATTAATATGTTTATGTGTGAATATAGTCTGGATTTGATTACATTAATAAACCAACCTAAAAGTTTCGAGCTGCTGAGCCATTAGATGTGAGATGTGCAAAACTGAAATATCAAGTTTGTGCATTTAAAATTGATACACTGTGTCAACTGATTGAAGATCCCTAGCAACTAGTTTCCCCCATCTCATCAACATTAGTTAGGGGTGGGCACCGTCTGGTTAACTAAACCAAACCAATTCAGTCAGTTTTCATAAACCAGAAGTGAAACAGAAACAATTGGACAGGTTAATCGATCCAGGTCTATTATGCAGTTTTTGGTTTATTTTATTTCCAGCATTATATCAAGAACAATAATAATAAAAAAAATACAAGATATATATATATATATATATATATATATATATGTATGTATATATAAAGAAAGACTAGATCCATTAAATAGATTTAACCTCTTCACTGAAAAACCCCACTATTATGATTAATCGAGTTTATTACTCTATAGTAGATGTTTAATTATGACACACAGACCATTATATTACACCAAATAATAGACAAAAGTTTAAATTACTTCATTCACTCTTAGATTCAAAATGAACATCACAAAATAAACTCATTGCCCTTCAAGATACTACTCGGCTTGGTTATCTAGAGCATGTTTGGATTGAAATGATTTATTCTTGTCTTCAATATGAAAAAATTAGCATCTTTTGATTTTCTTATTTCCACACAGCATCTTTGTTATCTAATTGTAGTGATTTTATGCCTCCATGGCTTGTATTTGTAAATACACAAATTTCAGACAAATATTTTTCTGTATTATATATTAATTCTTTTTCATAAAGAGCCAATTTTTATGCCCAAATTAATGTTTTGAATATTTCAACCATAAATGAACATTTGGTGGCTTATCTAGAAATTAAGATAAAAGAGTAAAAATCAAAAGGAAAAAAAGGAAATCTATATGACAAAAGACTACAAAATAGTGTGTGTGTGTGTGTGTGTGTGTGTATATAGAGAGAGAGAGAGAGAGCATGGCCAGATTCGAACCCCGGACCTCGGGCAACTAGGTGCGAGCAGTGGAAACACAGGATAACCAACATATGACAGTTTCTTATAAATTTTATATATTTAAATGTATTATTACAATGTAATATATTAATGGGAAAAAAATTTTAGATGAACCAAAGAGAAACAGAAAATATGAAAATTGAAAATATTCTAATCAAAATCAACCAATAGGTTTGCTTAACCAATTTTCTCATATTGGTTATTCAGTTTTGGTTCAGTTTCTCTTTTTTTTTTTTTTTTTCTAAAGCCCTTCCCCAGCATTGCTAATACCCCCTGCTCAAGTAGGATAGTTCTCTCAGATTTTATGCATAATTCTGACCAAACAATAACTGTTTTGATTTCTTAGAGGCAGTCATCCCCCTTGTTACAAAATCCTCAAGGGAAAGTCTGGATATTACTTTACATGCTTAACACTCCCCCAGCAAAGAAATTTTCAAACTGCTTATTCAATCCATCCAACAATTTATAACAGAGCAAAGAATATGAGGACAAATGGGACTTCTCCACTTTCATGCAAATTGCAGTGGAAGTCACTTTTCCCCTATATTTCATTATAGTTGTAGCAAGTTAAGCCTAAGCAAGCAAATTGTTTGGCTCAAGTTGCTTTCAGTCAGATTGAGCTTATGTCAAGCTACCATTACACCTAAGAGACAGGATAATCCTAAGCTCGTCCAAACCTGATGCAAGCTCAAGCATTTCAGGTTGGACTAGGCTTTCTCCCTGAGCTAATTCACCAAGTTGAGCTTCAGTAGGGCTCTGGGCTTTCTTCAGGGAGCTATATGAATAACAGCACAGTTTTTCCAGTGGTCAAACTAAGACACTTGCTAAGGATGAGCATCTATGAAACATTTTCCAATAATCATAGTATGTTTTTTTCTTGTCCTAATAGAAATTTACGTAAGTAGTGATAAAATGCACAGTTTCTATAATATGATATGAAATAAACTATGCTATTTCAAGTTAAGCTCCAACGAGCAACTCTATGATTGAGCTTTGCTCAAAATTAATGCCAAGAATAACTATCATGCTTAGGCCCAGCTTATGTATTACATAAGCAAGTTGAGACCAAAAATAATTGGGCCTAGCTCAAGCTACGGGCAAGCTACTTTGAAGCCCTAAATGACTCTTAGATAAACAAAAGTGCATCACTAAGAAGCCCAATTAGGGATTAAGGAGCAAGGAATGGTTAATGCATCAGACAAAAGGGGGTGGTGAGCTTGGAAGGACTCGTTTCAACAGGAAGATTGGGCAAGGAAAAGTTATGACATAGTTAATCCACAGTTCTACAATTTGGTTCCAAATTTCATTTCCACTTCAAGTAATAATAATTTAAAAAAAAACACCATTTTGGCAATCATTTTGGTTTCGATGAATATTTGATTTAAAAATATGTTACTGAAGACAAACAGTATAAATCTACACATAAATAATGAAATAGGTCCAGAAAACAAACACACACACACAGAATGCCTGAGTTTGTGAAATTTAAAATGCTTTAGGAACAGTTCCACCCAGAACAGATCAGTTGTGCTCCCACAACTAAAAAATAAAAATAAAAAACAAAGCTCCATTTCAAAGCTCTGCTAAAGGCAAATTGAAAGACCATAAAAGAAAGAGTTGTACCTTAATGTAAGCACGCTTTTCTGGAGGAGAATCAAAGAATATGTCCGTCAGAATCTGAATCAAATCAATTGAACTAGCACTCAATGCTTCTATGTTCCTACATGCTGATTTTTTGGATAAATCCAATGGCAAGCTTGCGAGATCAATATGAGCAAATTCTAGAACAGCACAAATAGAAAAGTATGAGCCTTGCTTTGCATGTTGGTTATCTTTGAGTATGTTTCTGTTTCCATTCACAAGCTCCTAAAAGAAAACAATAACTCTTTAAAATAAAAACACACACAACAAAGAGACTTAAATTAAACCAAACACATAAACCACCACAAAACAATTCAGATGTGGAATAAAGTCTAACATAGTCACTCAGGAAATTAATTGAGCCATTAAATTTCCAAGACGCACAAAAAACAGCAAACCTGCAAAGCAATAGCCACTGTTTCATGCTTAGATGGATCTTCCTTCATGGCAACTATTAGCATCTTACACAAGGATGCCAAACTTTGAGATGTATCAGTCGGATAACGGCAGAAAGCAGGTAGGAGATCCCACAGATCACGTGAGCAAGATTTCAAATTATGGAGCAATCTTTTTTTCTTAGCTGGAAAGTAAAATAAAACTTTAATGCGTTACATTCTGAAATGAATATGTAAATCTTGTTTCCAGTCAATCACCATACCTTTATTGTAGGCTTTCTGGAGAGACCTTGCGAGGGGTGCAACATGCTCAATAAAAAATTGCAAAGATGCTCCTATTACAAATTTCTTCAAGATGGCTATCAGCCAGGTATTTGAACAAGTCAAGTTTCCTTTATCCAGAGATATGGGTATCAGAGAAAGTAACCTCTCTGGTCCCATAGCAACCACGGCAGCCCCTATACATTCCTGAAGCTGAAGAAAGACGGAGAAAAAGATTTGTAATGAAAAAAGAAATCCAGCATTCTGCAAAGTGCAAGGTTAACCATTTAGGCTATAAATGTATACATCTAGAATGGCACATTGGATAGAAAGCCATCATTCCCCATAATAAACAAAACATCTAACTGTGAAAAATGACTGCCGACGACAACTAACAGAAAAGACAATACAACAATAGTTCACAAAACAGAAGCATATTATTGCATGGTCAGCAGATTTTGAAACCAAATCAAATTCTCTGAATTGTCATTGACAGGGTTCCAGTGGCAAAAGAAAGATTGATTCTACCTGCTGGGCTACTGAAGGAGAACTCATTCAAGGAAAAATCAACAGAACATGTCCTAGCCTTCAGCTAGACTTAAGAGGCTCTCTTCTTGAGAGGCAGACTGTATTTTCATTGAGCTCCTTTCTGTAGTTTTCTGTTTCACAGTGTGTACTCACTGTCCTACCGATTTTATTTTCTCAGATTCTCTTCTTTGTCACTATATATGATCAAAACAAATAAAATTACCAATTGTAATCATTTGATAAATGGCTAATGCCATATGATTCCTCCCAAATCATAGTTCTATTGTATAAATTCACTGCACCATGTAATTGTTTATGCAATCAAGTGAGTGTAATTAGCATAGCCATTTTACAACAATCCACATTTTGACATTGATATGTAAGCGTAGTTACATTGCAAATGTCTCGGCATAAGCATTAATTCAAGTTAACTTAAGGACTCATGTCTGATCGCATGGAGTCCAACATTTCCATTGTTTTGTCACAAAATCTCTCTGACACAAGCATTTTCAGCAATAAACCCAGAAGATTCAGTAATTTTTTCTAATTCCGCCAGAATTGAAGCAATCTCTTGTTGGTTCATATGCTAAATCCATGTAATGCTGTAAATTAGATATAATAATAAAACGTCAATGGGCGCCTTCTTAGCATGAATGATCTCAGCTCAGTCCCTTTGGTTCTTACACAATCTAAGTTCTACATATTTTTATCCAATTTGTTAATTGTAACTAAGTCTCTATTATTCACTGAAATTTATAGATAAACGACAATCTTCTTCCATCAAATTTGGAGTTCAAAATACAAATTGCATAGAAGCAATCTCCAAAATCCTAAATGGCAAGCCAAAAGAAAGACTTTGTCACAAACATTTCCATAAAAATGAAGATTACAACCAAATAAGTTGAGGACCCTACATCATGAAAACCTCAGTTCGTTATTTTTTTTTTAAGTCAAGTTACCAGAGGGTTAGAAAGGTAACATATTGAGACTCACATGGTTCATATTAGGAAGATCTTCATTTTCATTCATAGTCTGTGATAGTTTGAGCAAAACGTCCTTCATGAAGAAATATGATGACTCCCCTGTACAGATAGATATACAAATACATATCAGATGACCATACTAATAATAATTTCCATGAATTAATAAAACAAAGAAACTGCAAATAGCACCAAAATGGATGAAAGAATGACTCCAAATCAGCAGTCATGTTCACAAAAATGGAGATCCAATAATGAGCACTGTTATGCTCACAAAATATTCAAGTTGTTCATCTTGAGTACTGTTTGTCCAAAACTTATTGGAATCAAAGACACATCTCACTAAAAGGACTTTATTACTTCAAAAGGTGAAAAAACTTATACCACTTAACTAACTTATCATTTATTTTTCAATATTATATCCAAACTGACAATCAACAAGCCAAAATTAGTATGTCAAACATTCAGCTTGCAGCGACAAAGCACTCAAACATCCTTAGCAATTGATTTAGGAACTAAACTGCTTTCAAAAACCCTTGCACGTATAATTAATTTATGAAGTTCATCTCCGTTATTCAGATTTTTCTTTTATTTGTATAGATTTAGGCCTAGCAGCATCCTATATGATATGAACTAATGCTGGAAAAAGAGAACTCAAAAGTCAATCTACAGAGTGTCTAAGATCAATCATGACATTGTCATCATGGGAATAGAAAGTCAAACCAGTCAAAAAAAAGCTATTGTTAGTTCAGCAAAATTCAGCATATGATCCTCCGAAAAAAATGAGGAACTTTGTAATAAAAAAACAAATACAGGCTTGCTCAGGGATCACGAGCTTCACTGATGAAATATTGGCTATTTGATAAGTAGTGATTGATAACAAAGAGATTGAAATCGAGGCATTTGTAGGTGGTTGTGAAAATCCTTCTTTGTTTCCAAAAAAAAAAAGAAACTTTTTAAAGATATATACTAGATGAAAGAAAAATCTGCTGTATAAGCAGAAAAACAAAAAAGGACGAAGAAGAAGAAGAATAGCTGCCTAGGATTCATGAATAAAATGACCAGGATTGCTTCAGCATTCTGTTCTTTGCGATAATTCAAGAGAGTGGAAGAAGTAGAAGGAATAAAATCATTAAAGTTAGTGCTTTCCCTTATATGTATCCTTCTTTTAAATCTCTTTTACAACCCACTCTCCCTTCTAGGATGGGTTTTGTTCTCCAAGCAAGTAATGGATTTTGAGATCATCCTAATGACGAAAAGAATAAGAAAAACTAGGTTACATGAGATCATCATTGGATCAAAAATGATATCGAACAGACAGAAGAATTGTAACTCATAAAAAGGGAAGTAGGCTAAAAGGCAAAGTTTACTATAAAAATAATTAGAAAAAGAAAAAGGAAATCGTGTCCTCAAATAGTAAAAAGAAAAAGAAAAAAAGAAAAAAATCAAACTTAGCAGGGAAGCAGATACAAACATCTTATTATCCTCATCAAGAACTCTCGGCTAAGCAGCAAACCGTTCACACATAGTAGCTTGGTCTCCAAATGAAATAACTAAATTCAATGAACTCCATGTGATGCCCATGACATCTGTTGATGCTCTTCATTTGTTTTAGAAAGAGCAAAGAGATATCACCTGGTGTAGACAATAATCTCTTAGTGAAAATGGTGCAATCCACCAATCTTAATTAGGGATAAGATTAGGAGAGGTAGAAGGTAGCTACAGGATTTTCAAGTTCAAATTAAGGAATTAAGCAGGACTAAAGTTAGGAAGCAACCTTGCCAATGATCTACAGTAATACCAGCTTAAAGAAGATCTAGCAGGCCAAGATCTACAATTAAAAAATCCGATCAGGCTTCACTTTGTCTTTCACAAGAATCACTTGCCCTATGGAGTCAACTTTTCAGGTGCCACAATGAGGTAGGCATGACAGATTCACAATGAGGAAATAATGACCGTGCAAAATCTCAAAGGGAAAATATTTGAAAAGAGAATATAGAAAATTTATATGCAGAATTTGCACAAGTGTCAAATTCCACGTAGTTGATCACCAAAAAGAGATAACATGGAAATTGCTTAAAGTGTAATTGGCATTCTATAAAATGTCCCTGTAGAAGTTTTAACAATGTTCATGGAGACTGGATAGTGCTAATAAGTTGACCGTGAGACTACCTTAAACCCCTTGAGATCCCTTGTTCTTATTTTTTGACACATCCTAAGCATGGCCTAGTAGCACAACCAATCAAATTATAGATTGTGATGCTGGCTCTCTCAAATGACTCTCATGAGTTCACACAATAAAACAATCAATAACCCTGAGATAGACCAGAAGCACAAAGCAATAGTCCAGGTCAATAGAGTAACCTAACCAACCTTTCAACCCAGTATTATTCATGATAATAGAATTTAGATGACTAAGGATGATTTCCTTCATATTTATACGAGAGACATGATTATATATTTCAGGCATATTTATGTGATTTATAGAAAAACATGGTTTCATCAATGGAATAAAAACTTGGTGATTTCTAGTAATTCAGCGTCAATGATATGCGTAGTGAATCTATGAGCATATCAAGAATAATGTAATTTGTTGGCATTTAGAAAATAGTTTCCTAATGTCAAATCAGAAGAGGTTATATATTTTCAGATCCACTTTCCTCAAGATTATCACATTATGACGTCATTGGGGTAAGTCAACTGTTTCATTTTTTGCCAAGGAGACCACAAGATATATGTAAGATGAAGATTGTCTTAGAATATATTATGCATATGAATTTATGAGTTCTACCAAGTTGGTGGGCTCCGGGGGGACTACCAAAATTAAAGCAATAGAGAACTAATCAGACCAACTACTGAACTACAAAGACACTAAAATAACCAAAATGCAGCCAAAATGGCAATGCTATTATATCAAATCGAAAAAGTAGTTAACCAAGTGAGCACAAGAATTTGTTTCTAGATGTGTAATGAGCCATGTGCGGCAGAGAATCAAGGCTGCCATCTGCGGTTCAGTGCATGCAGGCACAATGAGAATTGCAGTTCATTAGAAAATCAATAAAATAAAATAAAATAAAAACCCCAAATATAGAATGACAATATGAATAAACTTTTACAACGCTAGACCTCACCTTACCTGCAGCAAGATTCAGCAAAAAAAATAAACGTAAAAGAAATATTGAATCTAACTATAAGCAATAAATATGGCCTTCAAATCATTCAGTATGAACAAAACAAACACAGAAGACTGACTAAAATAGAATGGCAAATAAACACATGACATTGAATAATAGATATTCAAAAAATATATATACTCTATGAGACGGAATATACCAAGTTTGAGAAACAAAAATGCAATAACTGCTAATGCATGCTCAGAAGGAAAACCGAAGGAGGTAAACATTTTGTCCAACATAGTACAGGCAGAAGAAATAGCAATCATCTCAAGTGAACTCTCTCTCCCATTATCACTTGAATGGCTTGCAATAATCTGTAAGACTCTCTCATCAAGAAGACAGTTAAACAAATCTTGCAATAAGCCAGCAGCATGCTTTGATGTATTGACATCAGAATTTAAAAAACCTGAAAATTTCCACAATACGAATATTATAATCCACAAATTAACCAACTGTTAATCAATACAGATGAACAAAAGTAAAGGCTGCATGCCCATAACTAGTAAACAATTTCTGAAATCCCACCACTTTCTTGTATTACGTTTAATCTTGGTACCAATTAAAATAAATCAAGCTAAAATACTCAACCACATGACATAAGATACCTGAAAATCAGAATCTTTTTGCAACTATAAGCACAGAAAAATGGCTTGTGCTGAAAAGGGCGAATAAAGAAGTTGATAGGTACTGTCACATCAAACTAGGTGCGAGATGACAGACTACCAAGTGAAAATCAACTTCAGACATTGAAATTGGCATTGGTATGTCCATTTTTCTTCAGTACAAATTAGAGGGATTTTATGGCAGCCTACGTCCAGTAAGTGTAAATATTTGTCTGTGAAGCTACCGTGGTTATAATGTGGTTGACAATGAAAAGATAATTTACTTCAGTTAGCAAAAGGGTTTCTTAACTTGGCAATGGAGTATTAGAAACTAGAACCTTCAGGTGGTGTGACCACAGCAAACAAGAAACCATCCATGTGGCAAATTTATGCAAGGGTTCCATGGACTAATTGATTCAGGATTCAAAAACAAGTCCAACGTGATATAATTGGTTCTGAAAATTTTATGATGAGAGGTAGCAGTCAAACCATTCATTCATCTTATCCTAAGATGTAAAAGTATAATCAAATGTCACACATTTTAAGAAAATTACCCTAGGGTGAAAACCTCATGTGAAGTTAATGAAAGTTCATTCTGAAACTCACAAAGAAGACTTGTACTTAACAATCCCCTTTGATGTAATCACGTCATGTGCCAAAACAAAAAGGATGCTATCCATTTCTCCATAAGCTATACTTTACATCACTTGATCTAACTCCAAGTAGCTACTTAACAATCTCTTTTGATCAAATATGAGGGTAAAGCCACTAGTTATGTTAATTATGTTAATTTTGTACTCCTTGGCTTTAGCTTAATAATTGCTTCCATTTTTTGAGCATTCTCCCCTACTCATTCTTTAGCCTCTTACATGCCAAAAAAATTAAAAATTAAAAAATAATTCCTTCCAATCATAATTTATACCGGTTCTATTACCCCAAAATAAACATATTACCCACTTACAATATAAAATCCTAATCTTTTAGGTAGTGTTTGGTAGTGGTTTAAAAAAGTGTGCATAAAAATTTGTTTCTGAATATTTTTTTTTTTTTAAATGGGAAATTTTTATCTCTGTCTATTCCAAACTTGTTTACCATGCCTAAAATTTGTTAATGCTAATTAGATAACACAGCATACTAAGACTTAGTTATTGCTGACATTATGTTCTTAAATCGGGCCCAGTAGTTGGGGACATGTTTATCTTTCAACTATTTTATGCTTGCTAGGAGTATTTATTCAGGTAATTAGTTGCTTGACAGTCCCAGCTGTTTGGCCCAGTTGACTGAGTTATTCTAGGGCTATTAATTTTCTTTTGGATGACAAGGTAGTTATTTTGAAGAAAAAATATTCTTGGTTGCAGCTGCAAGTCGCTTGTGGTGTGCAACCATCACATTGGCAATGTGAGACTGCCCAGATCTGATTTCATATTTGCCATCTTCAAACTTTCCATCTTATTTAAAACTCTATCTACTACAACAAATTACTTCAAACTTCATATCAAAATTTCCTCAATTTTGTTATAATTGGGGGTTTTTGACTTAGCCTACTCCATTATGTTTATTACTTCTCAATTCATAGGACAAGGGTGCTAATCTATCTTTAAATCAGGGATATTTTAGCAATTTATCATAATACTTATTAGTAATGATCACCCGTGTTATTTTGCATTTTAATTGATTTAAAATCTAGATTTAGAAGCTAGATTAGTTGAGGAAGAAGAGTTTAAACCCAAATTATGAGGGGTGTTATGGAAATTATCTCAGCCCAATCAAATGTTGTTAATGCGATTCATAGTTTGTATTAGTGCAACTAACGATGTTGAGGAAAAAGTTGTTTTGGTTTTATCCTTGTTCCACTTTAATCTATTTGGCCCCCTATTATAGAATAAATGAATATTGCATGGTCAATTTCCGACATTACAACAACAACATGCAGTTAGTCCTCCTAACTATTTAGGGTTAGCTATATGAATCTTTCCCTTCCACATTGCTCTATCAAGGGTCAAAATACTAGATAAATCAAGCTGTACCATATCATTATGTAAAGTTCTGCTAAATACTTTTTAAATCTACCTTCTTCTACACCTTCCACTTCGAGAGCTTCTACCTTTCTTATGGAGTCACCTACGTGTCACCTAAAGACATGCCAATACCTTCTTAATCTATTCTCCCTTGACCCATAAGTGATAGACGTCACTGCTAATCTATGTCGCATAAATTCATTTCTTAATCGATTCTTTCTAATAACACTTGACATTTATCTCAACATTTTCAACTCCAACATGCTTACCTTTCAATCTAAGAGATATTGAGCAATTACATAAAACACCAAAAGCCGTGCCTCCATTTTACCCAACCTACCTTAATCCTATTTGTGACATCTTCTATACATTCCCCCATCCTCTTGGATTACACAGCCTAAATATCGAAAACTTCTACTTAAACCAATCTCAATATCATACCACATCAAAATTACCTCCTTAGACAACGTTTTCTTGGACCACATTAATCAAATTCTAGGAAAAGTTGCCTACTTCATACCCAAATTCCAATTTGGTGTTTAGAATTTGAGACCGAACCTAAAAATATTACATGCACTTGAGTTAGCTATCGAGCACTAAATACATGCTATTTCATACAGTGCTTGTACTCCAAAGGAACATGCACTTATACTAACATGTAAAAAGGTTAAGCAAGTAATGTTTCTTGCAATAAAAATACATATTGAAAATAAAGAATAACTAAGATTTAACTAAGCAGTTTAAAACAATTTCACAGCTTACGGTTGCTAACATTGGTGTTGCATATTTTTTAAGTTAAACCAAACTGTTGAAGTAAATGTACAGACTTTGTCTAAATACATGTATAATAGACTGCCTTCGACTCTTTGTACCATCACAATGCACCTTAATTCTTCCATGTGATTTCAAACTATGCAAAGTTAGGCTTTAGACCAACAAAGTACACTTTCCAACAAACTTAAGGATTAGTGTATATAACTAAAGGGAAGCTATTACATCCGAAAAGTTAAGACTTATGTAATGATAAAGATGGCAGATTTTTATAATATGAAACATAAAAATAAGGCAAGACAATAAACTTCAGATGACTTTATCATCTGATGATTAACCACAAATAACTCCCATCTTTCATAAAATGAATAGGCCAAAATAATAAATAAATAAATAAATAAGTCATGAACAAACCTGCAATGGAGGTGACCACTACAGGAAGATTTTTCATAAACATGTTTGGTTCTGCATCATGAAGCTTCTGCAGAAGATTATGCAATAAGGTTGACGCAGAAATAACAGTGCCAACAGGGTTCTTCTTGCCAACAGATAAATATAACGTAAGAGAAGATATAATGTCCTGTGATTGGTGGACAAGAACATCAACTTTACAATGTTCCACCAGTGCCTCAAGAACGCTAAGGATATGCCTTGTGAAGCATGTAAAATGACAAGCTAAGTGATTACAAACATCAGCCAAGATTTTTGCATTAACCCTCCTAGAAAGATAGGGAATGATTTGTTTCAAGACAGTAAGCAAGTGAAGAATTTTCATTTGCCCAGTTTCTGACACCAGTCTATTTCGAGGTACATCTGGTTTAAAGAGATTTTTTTCTTTTGCCAAAACAATGCAACTATTATATACATAGAGCACAGCCTTGCTTGCCATTTTTGTTACAGCAGAAGATTGAAATGTCTTAAATAACTTCTCAACACATACTTGAGCACACCTACGAACCTGCCAGAAAGAGAAATAAATCATTATGATGTCTTCATCCATAATGACACTTTAAAGGTCTCCAATTTTCATCAGCATGTAATATACATATAAAATGCTGTAAATCACAATACTCATTAAGATTTCCAATTTTATTGGAAGCTTTTTTACAGTGGAAAATACCAGCCAATCATCAAGAATGGATCTAATATCAATAAAGAATAGCAATGTCAATGTTCTCTGTGTGTTAGACAGAGTTTATGCCCTTCAAGTTTTGCAAAGGAAAGAATCTATAATTCAATATGACTCACAGGAACTGTCAAATACTAAAGTAAAGCATTTTGAGAGGATTTTTTTCGCTTTGGCCAATGAATTCCAAGAAAATATCAATTATTCACAACTATATCATTAAACAATAAATAAATAAATAAACCAATTTCAGCCTAAAACTCAATCTCTACCTATAATCCGAATGTTGTGTCTGAAAGAATGAAAGAATACCATACAATATGAAAAGAAAGAAGTCTGAATACCTTCGGGCGCTTGTCCATGGAGAATGCAAGCAGAGTATCAAGTGGCAATTGAACAGCATTCCAATCCTCCAAATCAACGCGCAAAGCCAAGAAACCCAATGACTTAACCACAGACCGGACAGTCCCAGTAGCTGTACCACTTGGAGGGTCCTTGAGAAACTCCACAAGAACAACGACAGCTTCTCCGGCTTTCACTGGCGTCAGAGACTCCGCAGAGATATGAGGAATAAGAATAGCAATGAACGCAGAAAGGGCAGCAGTGGAATCAGAGTCGGAATCACGAAAGGCAGTAATGGCGGCGGCGAAATAGGCAGCAGGAGTGAGTGGAAGGCCCTCATCTAGGAGGATGGATTTCATTGCGGCAGCCGAAGCACAAAGATGGTGATGCTGAGGGGCGGAAGAACGCGCATAGCGTTCCATGATGGCTTTGCAGACGTCCGAACCATCTCCGAATTGGAGAAAGATCTGAGGGCCTTCTTCTCCATCGTCAAGCTCTGCCGCTTCTTCTTCGATTGGTTCATGGTCATCAACCTCGATGCCTCTTCTGGATTTCTCCATGCTTACTGCCCAATCGAGAGACTTTTAGGGATTTTGAGGAGGAGGTGGAGGAGGAGGGAAAGAAGGAGAGGGATTAGGGTTTTAGGAGAGTATTTGGAAATTTCATGGAGGGTTGAAAAGAAAACTATTTTCACTCAAAAACCCTTTTGGTGGAGGCTCTAGGAAATTCAAGCTTATTAAGCAAGGAAATACCTTAAAATTAGAATAGTTTTTTTTATGCATAATTTAATTTTTTTGAATTTAAATGTTTATTTTTGAAAAAAAAATCTAGAGGTCCTATAAGTTTCCCGGTGCCTATAAAAAAACATACCCCATTCCTGATTCCTCTCTAATTTTGTTGAAATTACTATCTTACCCTATTACATACATGTAATTAAAAAAAAAAAAATAAACCCCATCTCGTAGTTACTCTTGACAAGGGCAAGACTGAGGTGGGCAACCAAGTTTCTCTTTTTTAAATTCCTTATGAGAAAGTTTAGAAACGACTAGGGAAGAAAATATCATTGGTGATGAGGGAAGTCATCAAAGCCATTAAAGACAAGGGATTTAGGAATTTCATTCGTTCGTTCTAGGAGGAGGGTTACTTGTTGTTTCTTTTCGCTCTTCTTCCTCCACAAGGGATTAGGGGAAGGAGATGGTGTCAGTGGTGAGGGGAATCTTGATGATCAAAGCAAAGGGCATTGTCAACTTCATTTGCTTACTTCATGAGGGCTAGTTGTTTTTCCTTTCATCTCCCACTGTGTCTCCAATCTATAAGATTTCCCCTAATTTCCTGCTTTTTTGATTCAATGATTCATGCGATGCGTTTTTTGCATTTTATAATCATAGATTTCAATTTTCCATTTTAACGATAAGATTCAAATGATGGGATCTTATTTTGTTCATATAAAGGAGAGAACCTAGATATTTTACATGAAGGACAGCTCATATGGGCCTACCTCGACATTGGAGAGCCACGTAGAGGCTCATCGAGGCTAGAGTAAGCCTGCCTAATCTTATTGGAGAAACGGTGTGCTCGCAAGGCAAGGTGATCTCACATGATCGAAATGAGATAATAAGCTCTGATAAGGTTGGGAAAGTACAAGAGATATCATCAATAAAAGAATAAAGAAAGAGAACGAAGAAGGGATAAAGCTTAAAAATATAATTTTAAAAATATACTAATTTTTTTAATAAATAGAATTTTCATGGACTTACAAGGCATTTCAAAGCCCTCATAGGTCATAAGTAAGATTGAGAGAGACTAATAAATAGTTCCCTCTTCTTCTTCTTTTTATTCTTTTTTGCTTTTTTTGGTCTATGTATTCATTCCCGACCTATTTGGATGCACAATAAAATATTCCCCAAGAACATTTTTCACTAAATAAGGAAATAAATTTTATGAAAATTTTTTGAGATTTTATTCTAACAAAATAAATACTTAGCTTGGCAATGTAGATTCCCCATATAAATTATTTGAAAAAAAAAAGCCCATCATATTAAATTCAATGTAAAATAGGCCTTTAAAAAAACCCATTAAAATTAACCAATATAATTCTAGTTGTTAACAAATTTGGTTTCTATAGCAATATGCATAAGCATTTCTGTTTTTTGCTCTAAATTTTTGAGCTTCTGCACCCTTTATGTAAGAAGGTAGATTTGGATCAATTGAGAAAGATTAATAACAATAAAATTAATTTATATTTTACATTTTGCGGAGTCTACATTTCGCAAAGTCATAAAGCACACAATGGCATACATTTATACTACATGAGTTGCATATGCATAAAAAACTCTTGACAGCCATAAAGTGCATTGTAAGAGAGAGTTTTTATAGAGCCTCATATTTTAGTTGCTAATCCTATAAAAGAAATTACAAACTCTTCGCATCAACTCAAAAAAGAACTACAATCATGGAAAAAATCTAATGATGTTTATGTACACCCTCATATATAATGTTAGCAATTGTAACACACAAGAGCACTTTCAACATTTAGTCCAAATAATTAGTCATTATTTTAGCAAAGTGCTTAAGACTATTATAGAGCCCTTCATTCTTGTCCAACCTTATTAGTGTTGACTGGTCAAAAATAAGGAATCACAAATCAACTTCATTATTATTTTTGTTTTCAGATGATGATGGCTTAAGGACTTTTGTTAGGGGTAAGATCCTAATATTACTTATCCTAAACATTATCATATTAACATTGGATTAAGAATAAGTGTAAATAAGGGGAAAAAAATGAAAGTAACAAATTACTTTTATTAATTTCATTAAGTACATATTTTTCTTTTTACAGAAGAACACATAAACCTAGGTTTCATCTTCATGTGCCTAGAATAACTTTGACTTTATGGTAATCTCTTTCTTCACTATAGCTTATATGATTACCTTACACTAAATGAAACTCGAAGGTAGGGTTAACCTAATCGGGAGAGCCAATGGAAAATGTCTTCTACCACATAACTCACCCTCAACTCCTTTTAACTTTGGTAAATCTAACATCAATGGGTCTTAACTCTCATCAATGTGATTAAATGTACATTCGAGCTCTCGCTATAAAGGATTGCATGGCTTGAATAACTCAAGATTTAATCTCAAAACTAATCTCAAATAAGGAATCAAAAGTCAAATCACATATAAAATAAAGTAGGGTTCAACATGCCCTAATACCAAAAGGAGTTTAGCTCCTCATAGAAGAGCAATACATCACCAAATATAAAGAATTGAATACATATAAATTCTTTGTAAAAATTCTCTTAGTCCTAGCTATCTTTAGGTCGATGAGGCTTCTTTAATGTCCACACGAGCCACTCCAAAGAAATCTAATTGCACCACCTCAGATGACATCAAGCAACTTTCTTGATGAGTGTACGTGTGGTGGAATCGATGAGAATCGATAAAGAAGTTTCTTCCATAGTCACATTCACCTTTCCTCCAAACTCTAGCTATAACTTGCATTAAACTTGCCAAAAAAATCCCTCAAAACATGACTGTGGAGGCATTTGTAGGATGCTATCGAGATGCCACACGAGCATGTGCCAAGCAGTGTGGCTACTTGTGTGAACCCACATGGGAATGTGATTGGTGGTACGGCTTTTTGTCTTCTAAAACTTAGAAAATAATCTAGAAAAATGCACACTGCCTAGCACACAGGATTGTGACTACCCCATGCCATTCTAGCTACTAAAAACCTTCAAGAAGCCCTCTAGAAGTGGCACACAAGCCCATGTGGAAATTCGCTAGGTGTATGTCTGGCTGTGTGGGTTGCAGAAATCCTCCATAACAACATCTTTCCACTCCTTTTGCTTCAAGCACTTTTCTCACACCTTAGTTGTACAAGAAAGAAAATTGCACATCAAATTAGTGTAAATACATGAAAAAGTCATGCTTAATTTGTGCAAGATGATAATACAAAATATATTCTTTCAAGCACTCATCAATCCTGCACATCATGACTGTATCTTTCTTTAATATATCTCCCTATATGCTACATTTGTAATTGATTAGTAAAAATAAATCATAAGAGTAAATAATCTTAAAGATCTGTCCTTATCCTCATAAATATTCTATAATGCTATAAATACAGAAATCATTCATGCATGATGCCTTATTGCTTCTTTGTTTCTATATACATTTTGGCACAAATTAGATAAAATGTGAGATTGTTTACACATAGATCATTATTTATTATTATTTGAATGTACCTCAAGTAATAATTCCAAAACATCTCATCAAGGGGTGTTTTTTGTAATTTTATCCAAAGATACTTAATTTATTAAAGCCTTTTGGAAGCTTGTAGGTTTTCTTAGCTCTTATTCTGATGATTTTCGTAATCCCACCTAAACCCACTTAATTCAGTAAAACTTCTTAGAAGCTTGTAGGCTTTTTCAACTCTTATTCAAATGCTTTTCATAATCTTATCCAAAAGCCATTTAATTAGACGATTATAGGCTTTTTTTAGCTTTTGTTGTTATGCTTTTGTAATGTTATCCAAAATTACTTAACTGTCATGTATTGTAGCATTTATTTGGAAGATGATGCTGAGCATGGTGTAAAATGGATTCTGGCTCATGAGTAGAGCATAATGATATGGAGGGAGCTAAAGGAAGTAATTTTGAATCAAGATAAGGAAGAAAGAGCTCTCTCAACATCAAGAACTAGAGAACAGACCAACCAGGACAGCTTACGACCCTCTTACAACCATTACTTAAGGTCGTAAGCCTTGAACAAAAGACCATAAAGGCATGCTTATGCTTTTAAGTCGGAGATAAGGACTAAATAAAAGGGCTTACGGGGCAAGACTTACACCCATAAGCTTGGGCATAAGGGTCAGACATAGGAGCATACAGGTAGGCCACTAATTGGTAAGGGAGATAGCAAGCACCAAACAGTGAAGCTTAAGGTCCAGTACTTACACCAATAAGTCAAACCGTAACATCTAGACAGAAGACCTTATAAGTGGAGCTTACGGAAGTAAGATGCTCGTAAGACACCGGACCCCCATCTCCAGCCCACTTATGACCTTATTCTGACTCCTGTAAGTGGTTTGTAAGGGTTAAGTATAAAAGGTTTTAGTGAGGGTTTTGGGGATAGCTTTTGGTGGCCAAGCAAAGGGAGAAAAAAGGAGTAAGAGTTCTAGGGTTTTCTCTAGCAATCCAACCACTTGGAGAGCTTCATCCACGATGTAGGACATCAAGAAAGCTGTTAAGGAGAGTTCTCATTGGCTTTTGTGGAAGATTCATCGGTAATCCGGGATGACAATGTTTGGAGGGAGTTTTAATATTTTCATTTACTTTATCTGTCTTGATTGGATTGTATGGTTGTTCTCCATTAATGGAGAACTAACTTCATGGTGTTTGGGCATAAGTAGAACCTAGAGTTTACCTTTTGATGACTTTGGTTGTAGACATTCAATCTTGTATCAATTTTTCTATTACAATATCATAATTTTGGATTCAACTGTGTGTTTATCTTGTCTTGAACTCTATCATAGCGAGAGCCCAGAGTTTCATGTTTGATGTATGTGAGTGATGAGTCGAGAGACCCACCATGTATAGACATACCGAGATTGAAGGGAAGCACGAGTCTGCCTAGAGATAAGGCACTTAAGGATTGAGGTTTCTCTCCCTGTGTTTCTTTCAAGTGAGTGAACATTAGAGTTCTATGCATAATGCAATCATAGTGAGTGAGTTTTAGGAAGAGATTCTGATTATTATTCTTTATACTATTAAGGGCAATTTCTTTGAGAGAAGGATTGCCTATTCCCTTGAACAAGTGTTTTCTCTAGAAAAAGTTCATTGAGTGCATTGCAGTCATAGGATAGTCTATATCAGTGCTGAATGAGACTAATTATTGTTCACCTTAAGAAAGGGGACAATATGATTTAGCAACTCGTTCAGTTCTATTATATTGCATTTATTAGTGCAACCTTGTCTAGAGCTTAAACAAACCCTAGGAGGAACTTATGCTTGAACACCTCTCTTTTTATGCTTGATTGGCCATTAGTTTATTTTCACTATAGCTTCTAGTTTTCACTTTTGATTTGATATCCTTGATCTTAGTTTAGGCTAATTAGTGAGTCTTGAGTTAGTACTAGTACTTTCTAATTCCTCGTGGATAGATGCCCTATAGCACGCACGCACACTTTACTGCTTGATCGGCCCGCGCACTTGTGTCATAATATATATATATATATATATATATATATATATATATATATATATATATATATATATATATATATATATATATATATATATATATAGTTCTTTTGTAGTGGTACATCATCTTAGTTATTATCTTAATCATAATCTAATGCATATGCATTTGGAAGCACATCATCTTAGTTACATGTGAAAGGGTACACTACATCAAAATACCTTTATGAGAGTAAGGCGAGCTGATTTTAGAATCATTTCTTTGTCCTAAACATGAAATGCATGGTTTAGGTGCTATTTGCCATTTACTAGATCTAGTCTACCTATTTTATATTCTATAAAACAACTATTAATAAACTCATAAGCTTATTATGTGGATATGTTGCTTTGCTACCATATTTTATATTTCTTACTATGCAAAATAATTTCTTAAACTTTTAGACAACTTTGTAATAGTGGACAAATATTTTGGACAACCTATGCATGTTTCAACTTTTGTTAAATGCATGCTACTAACCCCTTTTGAGATGAAAAATCTTACAACTATGGTAGAATCACAGAACTTTTTGCTTCCAAATGAAACACTTGTCTGGCCTTTAGATTCCTAATAGTAGTTTGGATTATAGAAATGTATGATGAAATTCTAGTCAAATATATTTATAGTCTACCTCAAATGTTTATCTAAAAATCTTACTTAAATTAAACACGAGGCCCCAATGTGTTAGTGATGGCTAATTTTCACTCATTAATATAATAGATTAATTCTCTTTTAGAATTGATTTACTTTTGTTTTATTTTCCTTTGGATGTTGCAATTACATTGAACCATATAGCTCACATGTATCATTAATTAATTGTTGATTCGATTCTTGAAAATTTTTCTATTTATGAAGTTGATGATGACTTTGATTATTGACACCTTTAACTAACAATTTTTTTTTCTATGTATAGTTTTAATAGGTTAATAAAACAATAGTGACCCATAGTTCTAAAAATGGTTAGAAGTAGATCAATTATGGCATATCACTGTAGGGTGAATCATCTACTGATACATATGCTAGCCATTTAACAAACGAAGAAAAGGAAACACTATCATCTCCATCATAAGAACAACTTTGGTTATAGAGAATGGAGCATGTATAACTCTTTCGCTTTATAATATTGACTTTTCACAATTCTTTTTCATTTTAATTTTTCAAAGAAGTTTGATTCATTTATAAGTATAAACTCAGGATAAAGATGAAAGCAATTTTCTACAATACATGACATTCAAACATGTATAGGTTTACGCATGCGTATCCTTGAAGCCATTTGGATAATGGTGGAACCGGGATGTATTAGCATGGGGGCTATAAAATAATACAATAATACAAATTTTAATTAAAACAACCACAATTCAAATACACATATCGGAAAAAGCATAAAACAACTATTTTTCACATTTGAAATAGAATTGTTGCCACGTCCAATGTTAATACTGGATTTGCATGGCATGCGACTAAGAGAAGGTAACTACATCCTATGAGTTTGCATTTTTTTTTAAAACATTGTAGAATCACTTCATTGTCAATGGTTGCAAAAATCTCATTCTCAATATAGACAACCAAGCTATCATTCATCAACTCATCTCCCATTTTATTGCGTAAATCAGTTTTCATAATATTCAATGCCCAAAAAAACCCTCTCAACACTAGCTGTTACAATTGGCAAAAATAATGCAAATTCAATAAGGCAATAAATGAGTGGGAAAATAGTACTTTTACATGTCTCAACCATTTTTTTTAGCAAAACCTCCCAAGTTCCCAATATTTGCAAAACCTTCATCATATCAAACATCATAAATAAAAGTGGTATGTTGATTATCAAGTATCATGCGTTCAGTCATTGGGAAGTCTTCAAGATAAAGCTATGCAAGATGGAGTAGCTTGTGAATGTTGAATTTGGAGAACAAGTCCTTGGATCAAGGCATGGCACAAGAAGAAATAACTCAGTGTTAGTTTTTGGGAAATGGTTTTGCATTTCTTGCACAATTAAATCAATAACCTAACATTACAACAATGATAAAATCAATAACATATATTACTAAATAATTAAATTAAAGCTACTTATAAATAAATAAATAAAACATAATTACCTCACAAAAAATTTTGACTCAATAATGATGAAAATAAGTAATGACTTATTTATTCTGCCTACAACGACAACAAATTCTCATATTATCCTCTATATTAGGCACTAGGATCTAGTTTCTCTAAAAAAAAAGGCAAACCTCCTGCAATAATTCTTCCAATCTTGTCTCTCTAAAGTCTTGAAGTAGAACTTTTACAATTTCAATTAAATGCATAGTTTGAATAATATTCTGATCTTTTTGTTCTAAGGCAAGTGATAGTTCATTTGTTATCCCCAACAAGTGACTCATCAAGTACATCACAAATACAAACTAATAACTCACCATTTTTTCTATCAAACTTGCTACTATACCTCTATTATTATTAGAAGTACTATCATTATGCACGCTTTGGAATACCTTTAACACTGAAGTCCACATCGATATTGGTTGAAGAATGGTAATGTAATGAGATCACCAACGAGTATCCCTTGGACGAGCTAAGCTGGGTTTTTAATTTTTTCCTCTGCCACTAACTATCTCTACCTTCCTTAACCAACCTATCATGATGATGTTGCCGAAGTTAGTCTTTTCTTCTACATGATGCTCCAGCTACATTAACAATCATAGTAACATATTGGAAAAAAATCACTTACAATCCAATTATCTTTAGCAACAGCAATAATTACTAGTTGGAGTTAGTGAGCAAAACAATGAACATACCTTACATATGAATTTTCTCTTAGGATAAGTGCCTTCAAACCATTGAATTCACCCACACATTTGAGGTCCCATCATATCCCTATCCTCTTAGCATTGAAAAGGACAACCCATGCTTTGCAAATAGGCAATCAATAGAATCATTCAAAGAAATAGCAAAGGTGTCAAGCACATAAACAATAGTAAGGATTCACTCTATCACATGTCCATCATTATTCACATATCGCAGAACAACTCCCATCTACTCCTTTAATGAGACATCTCTGGCTTCATCAATCATAAGAGAAAAATATTCCCCAATATCATCAATAATAGCATGTATGATCTTCGTTGCACAAACATTTGCTAACTCTTTCTAAACTTTTGGAGAAGTCATTTGATTGTTTACAGAGGCATTTTGATTAATTGCCTTCCAAACCTCTTCATTCTGTAAACTGTACCACTGGAGCAACTCAAGAAAATTTTCTTGTTCAATGAACTTGAGGACTCATCATGTCCATGAAAAGGTAGATCTTGCCTTAAAAGAAAATGCGTCACATCCAGAACCAAAGTTAAGCGAATGCGGAATGCAATCTCCTCTCTTGTGAATATGTAGGCAATTAGTGTGACATGCTCTGCCTCTGATTTTGGAAGTTTTGAAACTATACTCTGGCAACATTATCAACACTGTTTATAATGTCAACATGTTCTATAAATTTTTCTAATATTTTTTTGTCCAATTGTTGAATCCTATTTTGGTGAATGCATCTTCTACTATTTGACCTTCTCTACTTGGTTTGAAAATATAACACCAAAGATAAAACGATGCATCTTTAGTCATGTTATACTCTAAGCACGGATGTTGTTTAAACCAAGCATCTTGAAAGCTCCTTCTTTGTTTACCAGATTCTTTTTGAAAAAAATTGTGGCCAATTGGTTGACAAGGGCCTCTAGTTAAATACTTCCTTTTAACTTGATATCTAATCCCAATTTCAAAGTCTTCAATCAGTTTTTGTAATCTCGGGTCAATAACAATCTCATCGAAATTGAAATAAAAAATTGATTCAAAGCCTGATGGTGTTTCACGAGCATTATATGACTCTCCACTCTGTGGTCGTTTAATTAAAAATTTATCCATGTCCTACAATACACAATCTCAAATTTATAAATAAATATTCAATTTTTTCAATATTATAAAATATTAAAATATCAATAATTTTATAAAAAAAATAGAAGTTGATCAACTTAAATACTTAATTTTGTTAATATCCTAAACTAATAAAGAATTAATAAATATGCCAAATAAACAAAATTATACAAATTTATACATAAATGACCTTAATTTATTATCAGTTATAAATAAACATTTACATATTACGATAATAATAATAATTAAACAAACTAGTGAAAATAATAATTTATCAAAATTTCTATAATTTTAAATAAATAAGCATTTGCATATTAATTGTAAAAAAATATAAATAAAACCTTAGGTCTTTACTTGAAATGACAAACTCTTTCCTTTTCACAGCCTCCTCTTTCTTTAGTCTTGAGGTTTAGTTTAGTTAGAATTTAGAGACTCACTTGCATAGACTTATCAGTTATAAATAAGCATTTACATATTATGAAAATAATTAAACAAACAAGTGGGAATAATAATTTATCAAAATTTCAACAATTTTAAATAAATTCGTATTTTCATATTTATTGTAAAAAATATATATAAATAGACTTAAATCCTTACTTGTTGAAATGCTAGACTATGTTTCTCTTCTTAGTCTGTTTTTCTCCTTACTCCCTGTGTTATAATTAAAATTTAAAGACTCACTCAAGTTTCTCAAAAGCACATTTCTCCTTAGTCCTTATATCTTGTCTATGTGTCAATGTGTGTATTATATTAACATATCTAGCTAGCCTGATTGTCTACCCATGAGTTACTAGTAAGCATGTGAAAAAATTAGGACAAACATGAAGATTTATTAGCTCATAATTATAATAAGACATAGAATAAATGAATGATTAGCATGTTAAATGTGATTACAACTTACAAATTATAATAAAATGGTGCTTGTCTCATGTGACCATGTGAACATGTCAAATATTAATGCAAGAGAATTCCAATGATGCAATCATGGATATTCTTGCTCTGTGAAAGCCACTAATTAAACCAATAATTAAGCTCTTGAACCATTTTTTGTGCCTCATTAGCTTGCCATGGTTTTTGGGGGCTTCACTATTAGCAATTTGTCTTGCCTTTCTTAGTCAAACTCCACTGCCTAAGTTTCTCCTCGGCATCAGAGGGGGTTGAATCCCCCGCTAGCGCCCCCCTTATCTCTTTTTTTTTTTTTTTAACCATTTTAATTTAGAGAAATTGTTCAAATAGTCCTCCATACTTCACCATATCCATAAAAGAACCCCTGATTTTGAAATATCCCCAAAAACACCCTCCTCTATCATGGCCATAACTTCTTAATCCAACCACCTGATAACGGTGTGAAATTAGCTGTGAATTTACTTTCCTACCCTTGAAGCATTATCCAATTTCAAAGCATTGGGATCATCATACCAGTCAATTCGTTACCCATCCCAAGAAATCAAAGAAACTTAGGGTTCATCTTTTTCTCCACCGGCCGTAGTTCTTGCTATCCACGCCAGAAAAAAAAAAACACTTGAGGTTCCCCGGTGCCGGAGCCTGCCTTTGCTAATTGAAGCCATGCTTCAATGTGACGGAGAGGAGAAGTGATTTGTCCTCAAACCTAATAGAATCGACACCTGGTAACACCAAATCGGGCAACCTTTTTTGCTTATCAATTCGAAGAACTCATGTACTTATGCTTCAATTTGTGTATGAGTTTGATAAGTATTCTAGATGCATTATTAGTTTTTTTTATTTTTGTTCAAATATTATGAGTGAAGTGCTAGTCTTGATTCATGGACTATCATAGAAAATATTATAAACAGTTATAAGATAAATCAAATTTTATTTGTAATCCAGACATGTTCTTTTAATTATAATGTATACCCTTTTCCATTCAAATTTTGTGTCCTTGAAGGCGTTATTGATTGTCACCATAGAGAAATGTTATAGATTATGTGAAGAATTGAGTAATGTATTACATCTGGAAAGTAAATCTTATAATACCATTCTATACACATCTGACTTCCTCTTGTTGTGAATTAAACTCCGAAACAATCCCATTTCGATGTTTGTGCGGTTTAGTTTTTCATAATTATTGTGTATATATGTATAATTTTATTCAGTTATTGGAAAATTCAGTATTTCAATTGGAGAACTAGTGCATTTACTATTATTTCAATTGGAAAATTTGGTTTGACCATTATATGTCTGGTGTATATACAGAATCAATGTATCTCGTCATGTTGTTAACACCAAATATGTCCTTTACCTGTAAATGCATGCTCACTGTATGGCGTGAATTGTTGTAAACCTCACTTCGGTCTACAATGTAGTGCTTACGTTGTTTACCTTGTCCATGAATATGTTTACTAACATGAATTGATTTGTTTGTGCAATGACATATTATGCCAAGTGGTTTTGGGAATCTTGCGAATGGACAATGCTATTTAGCACCGCTTGTAGACACCATACATGAATAGAGGGACAAGATGACGCGAAGACACTGGGATATACTGAAGCAAACACCGTTTAGCTATCTGATGGACATTGAACCCATAGTCCAAGAGTGCAGTATACTAGACACTTTGATGCAAGTGTTTGACAAGAGAACGAGAACATTTAAACTTGGGGAGAGCCATTTACATTTTAGGGTTGAGGATGTATCCCTTTTACTCTGGCTAAAATATGAAGGCATTGCTATAGAGTTTTAAGAGGAAGAAAGAACACTGTAGGCTGGAAGAGGAATACTTCACAAAAAGTGTAAACAGAAACAAGGATTGTTTGGTGAGCGTATTACAGGGCTTGGTCCTTAATAAAGATCACAAGGGTGAAGAAAATTTCATTAATTTTTTTTTATATACATCATGGGATTCTTACTCTTCTCGACTACTTGTTGTTTAGCACCAGAATGGTTAACTCATTATGTGGATCATTTGTCCACATTTGGTGAGTACGCATGGGCGCATGCAACGCATAGATTTGTCATGGAAGATGTACTTGCTGCATCCAGTCGAGTGAAGGATAGGTGTTCTGGTAAGTTATCAAGTCTCGGGTACTTAAGGGGTTGTGTGGTTGCCCTTAATCTTTGGTTTTATGAAGTCACTGGGACTAGGAAGAGAACCTACTATGGAAAATCACCGCACATCCTGGGCTACGGTGAAAGTAGTTTCAAGAAACAATCTGGTGATGAAGCCCTTATGGAGACACTTAAGGGACATGAAGTAAGTTTTTTATTGTTCATAATGTTTACAAATTGTGTCAACTGATTATTTTTCCAAATTAATGCTATTTTATTTAACTCTATGTTTATATTGTGTATAATTTGTTAAGATCATCAGTTAGTGGTTGGAAGTAACATTTACCCATTTATATAATGAGTTACCATTCAGTTATTTGTGTTTTTGTTTATAATTGACAATTGGTGTTTATAAAATAACTTTAGTATTGTGTATGTTGGATACTTGCTTTTTTATTATGGGTCATTGTTGGTATATGTTAATGTTTGGTATTTCCCACTAGTCTTCACATTAGTCCCAGAGAATGAGTACGAGGTTGACCTTATTGGCAGTGGAAAACTTGATGACAACCCATTGTAGAATCCTGCACAACAATACAGTCATCAAGATTGGTAAAGACAAGACCCAGAAAGGAAAAAGAAGTAGTTGAAGAAGAACACCCTCGGAAGAAAAGTAGACGAAATATCCATCCTGATAGTTCTCAATTTTCTGTCCGTAATCTCAATTTCCTATATACAATGTCAATTTGCTGTATATGTTGTCAATTTCCTGTAGATATTCTCGACTTTCTACACATATTCTCAATTTACTTTAGTTATTGTCAATGTTCTATACATAATTTTGATTTTTGTTGTACAATGTCAAGTTTCTATAAAGATTTTTAAATTTCTGAATATATTCTCACTTTCCTATATATATTTTCAATTTCCTTTATATATTGTAAATTTCATGAATATAATGATCTTGTTTTGACTATTTATTACTTGTCATGACCGGTTTCGCAAGTCTTTGTTTATATCCTTAAGTTGACCTTCGATTTAACACAGTAATCGCTGTATACTGAGTATCATAACAAAATGGTTAAAGAGATAACATTTCATATCAAAATAGTTGCGTCCGAACAATCAATCTATAATAACCTCATTACACATAACTCGATTATGGTCAACTTCATTACAACGACTACAGTGCAACTTCCGTTTGTCAAAAGTTTGTGACTCAATCCTTCGACGCCTTGGTCACCTTGGGCGTCTCCTTGTTACAGGTGGCTGAAGACGAAGGTCTCTGCAATTATCCATTGGTTTGTCATGGTCTGGGATAGGATAAATTGGGTTATCATACACTATATTGTACATGCCGACAATGTAATAGTCTTCAATGAACCGGGGAACATTGATATCTGTTTGCATGATGGCCGCACAAGCATGTTTACATGGTAGGCCATACACTTCCCAATGTTTGCAAGAGCATGTTCTCTCGTGTAAGTTAACGGGGTTTTTTTATTGTCTATCACTTCAAATTGTACCCGATTAGAATGACCTACAAGCAAACACCAACTTTCTTCCACTGTATCTTCAATCTTCGTGTGTATCTCTGGACATAGGTGAGTATTCCATTTGTGGCAGTGCTGTTGGTGATCACACATCATGTTCATCAATTTGAACCTGAACATCAACATTAAAGGCTATTTATGAATCAAAACTTAAATAATTGTATAATAATATCTAAAAATAATTGACAAATCATACTAATATCAATAACTTAGAATTATAAATATAAACACAATATTATAAATAGTTATATAGATAACTAAAAGCCAACATAGCATTTATAGTAGAAACAATGTAAATCTTCATCTATACAAGGTAAATAATCGTAACTCTTAAGTATTGTCATTTAGTAAAAGAAGAAAAAACATAATGGTCGAATTAGAAGAAGCAATATGAACACACCCAATCGAGACAACCATGTTACATTTAGGGAGATGGCGTGCCTCCTTGATCCAAGCATTGAATGACTCAGCAACGTTAGAGTACATCTCACCCCACTGCTGACCTGTGAATAAGTAATTAGACCAATGTGCAACTTCCGATTTGTGGAACAACCAGAGATGTGCTTGTGATAAAATGGTAGATAGCCATTCATGGCTCTTCGTATTCCATGGATGTGCAAGCATACGCAACCTTGGTGATCAACCTCTTGTACTCATCTTTTAATGCCTTGCCAAGCATGCTGTTGGTCTTGAGGAAGTTTGCATGTAAATGTCTTAAATAGTATGCATGTGCAAATGAAGGAAAAAATCTTAGCAACAACATTGATAAGTCCCTTCGACTTGTCCGATATGAATGTAATTTTCTTCTCATAGTCTTCATCGCCGTATAATGCATCACCTAAAGTTGAAATAAACCATGTCCAATTCTCATCTGTCTCATTGTCCATAATGGAAAATGTTAAATGGAAGATTCCTTCATTACCATCCTTACCCGTTGCACCTAAGAGGATACCACCATATCTTCCCATCAAATGAGTTCCATCAAGAAAGAGCAACAGGCTGCAACCTTTCTTGAAACCATTAAGAAAAGCACGGAAGTAGAAAACAGCATGTTTGAATCGATCACCATACCTATCAATGATAACAACGCTACCGGGATTAGTTTCAGCCATTTTACATGCATACCATATTAGGAGATCATAGCTTGCTACTTCAGAATCATAGAGGATTCCCCTTGCAAGTTTTTTACCCATCCAAGCTTGTTTTCATAGTAGGTGCACACCGTGGTCGAGAAATAAATCCCGTTGTATATCTACAACCCTATATAGAGGACATTGACTGAGTTTTTGAATCACATGCTTACTAACCCATTTCTTTGTTGCTTTGGGGTGGGATGTTGTGCCAATACCTCCGCCACATGTGTGAACATCTCGTACTATTTTAATCCTAAATATGGGGAGATTATCTTCACGCGATGCATGAATACTCCATTGACAGTCGACGGCAGCACATGTGATGGTCACTCTCTGTTTATCATTTTTTATGAAACAGAAGTTGAAATTATGTTTGATAGTGAAGTCATACAATGTCTCCTTAAATTTTTCTACATTTTCATAACGCTGTCTAACCATAGTTATGCCATTCTCATAATTCAGTGAAGAATTGGATGGTGCTATGGTTGCCCCACATGGCATCGCTGGCACCAAGGGGTTTAGATTACATGAGGCACTTTGTGATACTGGTTCCCTGGTTACGGGAGTATCAGACAAATTAGTAAATTATGTAAGCAGTAATAGTCATAAATAAACAAGTAGTAACTTATATAATCAGAAACGGTTATAAATGAACAATTGTTATATTATAAAAGCAGAAACGACTGCTAATAAAATTTTACAGTTGATTATAACTAAAACAATAACTTAAAAAATTGAAAAGAGTGTAACATCTAAAGGAGGTCGGTACTTACAGCGGCATCAACGACCCGGAGGAATGCTCAACCACCAAGTTAACTATATTCTTCTTGAACACATGTTGAATGTTGCACAATCTTTGGAAATCACAGTTTGAGCTAATACAAGCCGTCATATTCTTCTTGTTAGGAATAAAATACTTTATCCTTACGAGAGGAGAATGAAAGAACCAATGTAAGCATATTTCATCGAACATAGACTCCCATTCAAACATAACGGAGAACTCTAAGATTTAATCGTCATCCTTGTAGGTTGCGCTCGGATAGTTGGATAAAATATTCTCATGGATGGGGATATCGATGGATGGGGATATCCATGGATGGGAATATCCATGGATGGGAATATCCATATGTAAGTGTTTGGTTGGAGGGATTTAATAATAGGGATAAAGATTGTTTGGTGTTTGGTTAGAAGGATAAGGATATGTAAATTTTTGGATATCCATTTTTGAATGTTTGGTTGGATGGATATGAGAGTGGTATGATAACCCTATCCATGAGGAGGTGAAGTTACCCCTTTATCTAATTAATTATTTTTTAAATATTTTAGATAAGTATTTGATTTAAATAACGGATATTGATAGATAAAGTTTTTTTTTTATTTAGCATGAAATATTTTTAATGGGCTATTAATGAATAACATATCAATTTATTATTTAACTTGATTTTTCGAATTGAATTTAATTTTAAAAAATAAAGTTAAATAAACATTTAAACTATAGTAATTGATAAACAATTAATTCATAACGTAAAGAAACAAAAAAGTAACTTATTAATTCTTGTAGCTAATGACAAAATAATTATAAGTGAAGCTAATGACAAACATTTAAATCATAATGTAAACAAAATAAGTCTTATAGTTAATTAACTTAATTGTTGCAACTAATGACAAAACAATTCAGTAAATCTCAAAATAGAGTTTCAATCTGATAGCATTACACACTGATAGCAAATCCAACAACATAAGGGAAGCTATAAGTTCACAACCAAGTTTTAAAAACATTGTAGACATAGTGTCGTAGTTCAAAACTAAAAAAACACAAGCCATGCAAAAAACACAAGCTATAAGTTCACATAAGCCACGTTTACAATGCCGAACTAAAAAGTTTGTCCTTGCGGTCCTACAAGTTCTGCTGCCATGTACTAGCGGAGAATATCTGGCGCACCCAAGAATTTGAATGTCATGGTCTCACTATCTGCATAATATGAATAAACTTTGGCCACATCACTCATTGAATAACCAACTTCAATAAGCTTCATGCATGCTTCACTTAGCTTGGTGGTAAGAGTGGCTGGGTTATGCTCCTCAATTGCAAGTGCAAGTCTATCCATTTTTGAACCTACAGTTTGTGCCAAGGCAGATCAGCACTAGCATCTCTTTTTTTACATTTCTTTCTTGTTTGTGCTTCTTGAGATGTACGTGCTCGTGAGCTATTTGGTGTCGATGAGGGTGTCGGTGAGGGTGTCTCAAACCCGTAGTTATTGTCAAATTGTCCATGTCCAAGATCCTCTGGTGTCTATCCAATATTGAAATTATCTTGCAAAAAGTTTGGTACGCCATCATCAGTCGGATTTGTCTCAATACTATCATGAGCAAAACGCCCTGTTGCATGATCATTGCCACAAACAACTTCAAGCAAATCATAGTCTTCAATGGGTTTATTTATAAATGGTTCTTCATTTGGATGGCTCTGTCAACAAAACAAAAAAAAAATATCATTAATGTTAGAGAAATATAAACTAAGTGTAACAGGTGACTACAAAATTGTAAGACATAAAAAGCATATTACCATCTGATATGTCTTGCATTCATCTTCACCCATAATTATTTTCATGTTTTCTTCATCCCAACCCACACCATTCATCTCTCGAAGTCTTCTAATTATAGTCCATTTGCGCTTAATGTTCGGAGATGATTATGTATGTTCGAGTCGGTACAGTCTTTACCAAAATTCTCTCTCAAAGCACATATGACTGCATAAATTGCTTGTGGTTTGAATGTCTTATCACACTTCAGACCATTTTCCACCTGCCATAAATTGCAAGAAAAACTTGCTTTCACTTGATCTTTATCGCATATTACCTACATTCTTCCTACTACTTGATGCATGACTACCAACTTCCATGTTTTCCTGTTACATTGCAAACACACATTCATATACAAACCTTTAAATAGCAATGAAAATATAGAATACTTGGTTTCTCATAGCAACTATATCAATTATTCAACATCAAACAATAACATAAAAATATTCAACATCAAACTATAGTGTCTGGTAAATAGAAATACAGATAAACATAAAAAAAACATAATGTATCATTCATAAATAAATTGATCTATTGTTCCACATATCATTCATTATCTGATCCCTTTTGTCCAACCATTCTCTAACATCTTCACGTTACCCTCTGCTTGATGAATGGACTCTTGTTTCTTGTTCCATTCCTCCTCGGAGGGTATCAATCTATCACCACCCTGTCTAATAATAATATTGTGAAGAATGCAACATGCAATCACTAGGTCAACTTGGGTACTATATGGAAAGAAGGGCCTTGATGTGAGAATCTTGAACCGACTTTTCAAAGACCCAAATGCACGCTCAACTGAAGTTCGCGCTGACGAATGCCTATATATGGTTAAACAACTCCATAGGGTTTTCATGGATACGTGACCCGAATTCCTTCAAGTGATATCTAACACCTCTAAAAGGTGCTATAAATCCAGGTCTTGTAGCATATCCTGCGTCGACGAGGAAATATTTTCCTGAACAACAAAAAGATATAGGATTATGCTATATACTATAATAACAATTTATGTTTTGTATATTAATCATTAAATAAATAGCAACATATACCTTGTGGCACTTTAAAACCATTGGGTCTTTCCAAAGCATCACGTAAGACCATCGAGTCATGTGCAGACCCTTCCCAACCAGCAAGCACATAAGTGAAGTTAAGATCAAAGTCTACTACAGCGAGCACATTTTGTGTTGGAAAACCCTTTCTACTACGAAAAGATGCAACCATGTCTACTAGAACACTCGCATGTATATGTGTGTCATCAAGGGCCCCAATACAATCCTAAGAACACGTAAGTTTGTTGGATTATTCTTAAAATATGATTGTTCTATATTTTTGGCAAACATGTAGATACAATTATGTACCTTAAAGTATGGAAAGAATCTTGAGCGTTGTGCAATGTAAGTTGATAAAGTACTTGATGGAGGTCCGATATACTCTTTTTTGTAATTCTCCAATTGCATGTAGGACAAGATTAAAATACCTGCTAACAGTTTCGCCAGACCTAAGAAAATTGTGTCCGATGACTCTATTTCGTTAGTTGTGACCAACAATATGCAAGAACATCAGCAATTGTTCTTCCACATTGGCATTTATTGAGTCTTTGCGCAGTCCACGAGATCGTAGTAATGAGCATAAGCTAAAGAAAATGAACTTATTCATTCTAACCATGTTAATACATGTTGTGTCGTCACCATTTAACAAGCGGTCAAGATAATTCTCTCTATCCAAGCCTCTACGGAAATTGGGTGCACGACATATTCTACGTTTACTTATATGTGTCACTATAATTCCCATAATTGTGGCTGCAATTGCTGCGACCTCTTGTAATTTCCGTGAGGTTTTTCTTTTATTCCTTTCCATGAAAAATCACCTAATTGATAACAAAAAAAATCAACAATTGAAGTGTAAAGAAAATAAATGTTCATGAATCACACTTATGACTCCTATTCCTAGCTAGTGAGGTACATTAATAAAATAAAAAAACAGTCAGTTTAAACCACATGTTTAGCATGAAACCTCCTAATCTAGTCTAAATGAATTTCATTATCTGCATGCATCATACAAAAAAGGTACAGTTGGTTAAACATGATTGTTTATTTTGATGCCAAGAAAGTTTGTTATTTAATCCAGATCTGCTCAGGAATGTATACAACAACCATTTCTTGTGGATTAGTGTTTTGAGTCTGATATCTGCCATGTTCATACTAATTTAGTGTGTCATCAACGCATGTTAATTCTTTTAATAATTGAAGAGCTGAGTTGTTTTCTTATATTTATTTTTCGTTGCAATGATTCTTCGGTTGAGTAAGCTTGAAATGTTTCTTGAGTTTTTTTCTTATATTTATTTTTCGTTGCAATGATTCTTCGGTTGAGTAAGCTTGAAATGTTTCTTGAGTTTTTTTATCGGTTAGGTGTGATGCCGAATCATGCTCTATTCATTGCAGGTAATGGTCAGTACTAACATTTGTTTAATCCACACACTAATGGTCAGTACTTCATTTGATTTAATATCATGAAACAAATGCAGGATAAGACGGCTAGAAAAGATGAGTTTAATTGGCAAGACATAGGCTGGATTTTTATGCAGAGACAAAACAGAATAAATCTGAGTGATTCAATTAAGGCAAGTATTGTGAGCGTGCATGTTTTGCACATATGGTCAATCCAGTACCAATAACACCACTCTCATGTAGATTGGATGATAAAGTTGTTCTAAAGTGCAGGATGAGTTAAAAATATCTAATATGGATTTTATATATATATATATATATATATCAGTTCTTTTATACAGAATTTTATCAAAAATGTTAGAGAACTTAAAAAATATTTACTTTTCTTCCATTAATCATGACTTTGTAAGGGAAGTTAGCAATATTATGGTACAATGGGAATATATAATTAGAAAGTCTTTAAAAAAAAAATCTATCAACAACCAAAAATTGAATGCAAATCAAAGGATAACATATCAAGACAAGATCCAATTTAAAAAAAAGATAAGATTCAAATTAAAAATAAATCAGAATTGATTTTATTATTTATTTATTTTTAATAAAAAAAGAAGACAAAAAAACCTGTTCTTTGCTGCGTGGATTAACGACGTGTTCGTTGCCGGATCCTGTTCGTTGTCGAATCCTAAGAAGACCTGTTCGTTTCCCGATCCTGAGAAGATCTGTTCGCTGCTGGATTCTAAGAGAAAAACTCCTGGTGGTTGCCGCTGTTCGCTGCTGGATTCTAAGAGAAAAACTCCCGATGGTTGCCACTGTTCGCTGCCCGATCCTGAGAAGATCTGTTCGCTACTGGATTCTAAGAGAAAAACTCCCGGTGGTTGCCGCTGTTCGCTGCCCGATCCTGAGAAGATCTGTTCGTTGCTGGATTCTAAGAGAAAACTCCGGGTGGTTGACGCCGCCGCTAGATCCTGAGAGAAGGAACACCGTTCGCTGCCACCGTGCTGGAGATTTTGGAGTTTCGAACGGTGAGTTTATCAGGATGGGAGAGGGATGGAGAGGGATGGAGAAAGATTGGTCTCAGGGATGAAATCATAGGATGAGTGGCGTCCCACCGATTTGGAGGGACGCCACTCATCCATTTTTCAGGGACGAGGGCCATCCCCATCCAGGCCCATCCGGGAAACCAAACAACCGGATAGGTCTGTAGCTCTGGATATCCCATCCCCATCCCGGGATATCCAGGCTACCAAACGCATCCGTACTTCGCAATACCATAAAATGTATCATATGAGGCCGAGGCCTGCAGGTAAAAAAAAAAAAAAAAACAAAAAAGAATAAAGACTCATCATCATTAACAAACTGATACCCAATTTTAATCACGGTTGTTCATGGGTTTGTCTTCACCAAGCCAGAAGCCTTCACTACGGGGGTTACCACGTCTAACAACGAAGCAAGCTGGTGGAGAAGCTCCTCCAACAAGCAGCCATGCAACGATCGGCATGGAACAGGTAGAAGCCGTTGAAGGAGGAGGAAGATAAGAACAAACTGGTGAAGAATCTTCTCTTGCAAGTCATGAAGATATGGCCAACCATACCGTGATAAGACTCGGCAGCTGAATTCTTTCCAAAAGCAAGCTCACATTTCCCTCCAAACACAAGGGTATTTCTGGGATTTTCAAAAAGTATAATGAGGGAGAGTAACTAGAGGGGTGCAATGGTACAAAACTCAAAAAAGTTGGACTTATTAGTATAGCAAAATGTCAGAGGAACTTTTTGGAATATTTTAAAAGTTCTAGGGACTAAAAAAGAATTTTCCCTTTAATTTAATAATTATTTAGTTTAATTTAAATATTTAATTATTTAGTCAAAAGAGATTTATTTAATTGAATTAATTAATCCCCCCTCCTTTTTTGAACCCGTTTTAATGCCCCCTTCTCTCTTCCTTTTTTTTTTTTTTTTGAATTAACCAGTTTTAATTTAATTAATTAATTATTTAATTAAAAGAGATTTGTTTAATTGAATTAATTAATTAAAATTAATTATAGTCCCCCCCTCCTTTTGCCCTTTTAACCCGTTTTAATTTAATTAATTTTTTAGTTTAATTTAAATAATTAAATATTTAATTAAAGAGAGTTATTTAATTGAATTATTTATTACATTAATTAAAGTTGTAATAAGCTTCTCTTTTATTGATTGTGTACTACACCTTCGTTTCCTTCAGATCAAATTAATCTTGAATATTACATGTAAAATATCAAATCATTCGATTGATAAAAGTCATCTATTTATGATTCATTAATAACTATATACTTAAATGTCATGCTAATTATCAAAGATTGAATTCATACAAAATCCATATTCTATAAGTTACTTGAAGACTAATTGCTATATTTCCCTATAGATGAACATGAGTGACTACATATCTACCTTGTTTTGTTATCTCCGAATTAGGTTATTAATTAAAAGAATGAAACAAAGGATGAAGGGGATGATATACATTACCAAGTCATTCAAAAGAACAAAATTCAACTCCAGATTCTAATCACAAGAAACGATAAAGCTTATAACATAATTAATAACACAAACTGATACAGCAACAAATTATTTACTACTATAGAAAAGATGTTGAAAATTAAAATGATAAAATAATTGATAAATAAATGAATAAAATCTCAATATGGAACCCCCACAAGACCACTTGGAGCCCAATATCATCAGGCAAGAGCATCAAAATAACATAGACATCCTAACAAATTCAGAGATAGATCCTAATGAATCCAATAGATTAGGCAAAGTTCAATAGATCCTAAGACATAGTTACTTTATTATTATTATTATTATTATTATTATTCTTTTATGTTCATGTATATGGTTTTGTAAAACTTAAAGTTATGGTTTTTATGGGTTTGTAGTTTTGTTGTATTGTTGAATTATGATTAATATATGAAAAATAATAATGTGCTTGGGTGACGATTAACACGAGGAGGTCAAGGTTTGAAAATTTTAAATTTTTTTGAAAAAAACTTTCATAAGAAATAATTATTAAATATATTTATTTAAATAGCTAAATCTTATATAAAATAATTCGTGGGGGCTTACCAATAAGTGTTTAGCTGGAACCTTGGCTAATCTTGGTCTTTGGTTATGAGAACAATGAGGAGAAATTTGGGATGAAAGTCCATACCTTCACTTGAAAAGAACAATCCATATATACACATATGATGAGCACTAATTTAGTGCTTCTAAACATAGCTACCTAAGTACACGTCTTAATTTACAACTAATCATGCATTTACAATTAACATAATATTCTCCATGATATTAGGAGATATGATTGAAGATTACAATAAGAAATTTACCAATATGATTTGAGAGATATTCGCCTAATTGAGAGATATTCACCTAATACCCCTCCTCAAGTTGGAGCATACGGATTTTGAAAGCCCAACTTGCGAAGGAAGTATTCAACTTGCTTCTCGCCCAATGCCTTGGTGAAAATATCTGCTAATTGAACATGAGTGGGAACATATTTGGTAGTGATGTTGTCGTTGAGAATGTCATTGTGTATAAAAAGACAGTTGACTTCGATGTGCTTTATGCGATCATGAAAAACTAGATTGGCAGCAATGTGAAGAGTTGCTTGATTGTCACAAAAGAGTTGCATAGGTTGCGGATGATCAACACCGAGAGATATGAGCAAAGCTTTTAGCTATTTTAGTTCACAAGTGGTGGTAGCCATGGATTGATACTCAGCTTCAGCTGAAGAGCGTGAGACAGTTTGTTGTTTCTTGGTTTTCCAAGTGACAAGTGAATTACCAAGAAGCACAAACCAACCTATCATTGAGCGTCTAGTTAAAGGATAACTTGCCCAGTCAGAGTCACACCATGCATAGAGTTGGAGATTACAATTAGCATGGAGCAAAATTCCTTGGCCTGGATTTCCTTTCAAATATCGAACAACATGAAAAGTTGTTTCCCAGTGTTCTTGACGTGGACATTGTATGAATTGTGCAAGTATGTGCACACAATAGGAGAGCTCCAGTCTTGTAACAGATAAATAAATCAAACGTCCCACTAATCAACAATAGCATTATGGATCTGAAAGAGGTAGTCCATTAGTCAAATGAAGACTATGATTTTGATCTAAAGATAAGGCAACCGGTTTAACTCCCAGCATGCCAACTTCAGAGATAATGTCAAGTGCGTATTTCCTTTGACAAAGGAAAATACCAGTGGAGTTGTGAGCTACTTCAATACCCAAAAAATATTTCAAAAAACCAAGATCCTCCATATAGAAGTAGGTGCTCAAGTATTGTTTGAAGATGTGTATGGCATCATTGTCATTTCCTGAAATAATCAAATCATCAACATATACTAGAACATTGAGTTACGGTGTACCTTTGTATAGAGTAAACAAGGAATAATTGGAATGAGATTGCTTGAACCCATATTGTTTCAAGGCACCGGCCAATTTAGAAAACCAACATCTTAGGGCTTGTTTCAAACCATACAAGGACTTTTGAAGATGGCACACTTGGTTTGAATTTTGAGATTGAAAGCCAGGAGGAAGTTTCATGTACACTTCTTCCTGAAGATATCCATGTAAGAAAGCATTATGAACATCTATTTGGTGAAGTTTCCAGCCTTTGGCAGCAACAATAACAATAAAGGTACGCACAGTGACCATTTTAGCGACAAGAGCGAATGTTTCATTGTAGTCAAGCTCCTCAACTTGATTATTTCCTAAGACCACGAGTCTTGCTTTGAATCTTTCAATGGTCCATTATAATTATATTTGATTATATAAACCTGTTTGCATCCTATTGCCTTCTTACTAAGGGGAAGAGATTCCATAGTCAAGTGCCATTATTTTCTAAGGCTTGCATCTCATGTTTTTTGGCTTGTCTCCATCGTTCATCTTTCATAGCCTCCGTAAATGTTTATGGTTTAGTTCCTACAGTGATGGCTGCCAAGAAGTGCTAATATTTGACAAAAAAAATTATCACAGTTCACATAATTAGGTATAGGGTAGATGTACCTGAGGATCATGATGAGCAAGATGAACTCTTCAAGGGGCTTAACTTGCATATGGTGTGTGTAACAAATCCTTTCAGACTAGTGAAAGGTATCTTGATGTGTTGGCCTCGACCCAAGGACTCCTCATTTACAATAATATCGGAACCCATCAGAGACAATCTCACTGTTATTGTCATGTACTGTTGTTGTGTCAGATTGAAGGTTAGTCAGGGACTCAAGTGTTGATGCATTGCTTTGTCCCTCATCTTCAACCATACTAGCCTAATTCATCATAGAATTTGGTGTAGAATCAATATCCGTAGACAATGGCCTCTGCTGGTCATCACTCAAATAAGGAAAAATTTTCTCACAAAATACAACATCTCTTGGAATTAAGAATACTTCTAATTCAAGATCATAAACTCGGCAACCCTTCTTGCCATATGAATAACCCATGAAGACACATTTGCTGCTGCACCTAGCAAATTTATCTCCTTTATGTCCTTGGTTATGCACATAGCATAAACACCCGAACACACATATATGTCCAAGTTGAGGTGTCTTACTAGATAAGATTTCATATGGTGTTTTCCCATGCAGTATGAGTGATGGAGTCTGATTGATCAAATATCCAGCAGTTAAAATGCATTCCCCCCAAAATTCTATAGGAAGATTTGCTTGGAACCGCAAAGCATGGGCCACATTGAGTATATGCCTATGTTTGCGTTCCACACGTTCGTTTTGTTGTGGTGTTCCTACATAAGATGTTTCATGCACAATACCATGCTTACTAAAGTAATTACCAAGACAGGTGAATTTAGTGCATTTGTCACTTCTTACTGCTTTCACCTGTTTGTTGAATTGAGGTTCCATCATAGCTATGAAATTGCACAAATTCATTGAGACTTTTTTCTATCAGCAAGTATATCCATATTGCTCTTGAATGGTCATCAACAATTGTTAGGAAAATATCTTGCCCACAAAATGTAGTGGTCTGATAGGGTCCCCATAAATCACAATGAATTAACTAAAAGCTTTCCAAAGTTTTATTATCACTAACAAAAAAATTTATCTTGTTTGATTTGCTCTGAGACAAACATCACAAATTTGATTACTAATTTTACTAGTACCAGCATTTGGAACCAACTCTAGCACCTTTGATGATCGATGCCCAATCACTTGTGCCACAAATTGAAGGATTTCTCATTATTAGTCTTTATTGTTGCCACGGTGACATTTTTTCGCAAGTAGTAAAGCCCCTATCGTAGTTCACCCACACCAATCAACATCCTCGAAGTGCGGCCATGTATAGCACAAAATTTATTAGTGAAGTGAACAACACAATTAGATTCATCAACCAATTGAGATACCGAGATGAGATTGCATTGTAAACTTGGCACATATGGAACATTAGCTAATTTCAATTCATCACTCAGCATCACTATTCCTTCTTTTGTAGAAGCAGTTTTTTTCCCATTTGGAAGTCTAACGGGGCATTCCAATATGTCTTGGATATGAGATAAGCAATCTAGCCTTCCTGTCATGTGATGTGAAGCACCCGTATCTATAATCCATTCCATGGAAGAACACTTACCATTGAGTTTCTTAGTCACCCCTCTCTTAGCATTGTTTAGAATATTTAAAAGTGTTTGCCATTGCTCATCATTAAGGCCATTTATGTCGCTTCTATCTGTATATGAAATTGCAGCATTCATGCTTGTTCTTGGTGTGGAGAACTGCAATGCATTAGCCTTGACAAATCCACCATGTCCTCTGCCAATAGGAGTCATGCCTTGATGTCTTCCGTTTCCACAACCATTTCCTTTTCCACTTGCATGAGAGCAATCACCCCACCAATATGGATAGCCAATTATCTGAAAGCAACTATCAGATTCATTTCCTTTTCCACTACATACCGTATTTTGTCTCTTCTTTCATTTTGTTGTGTGATTTGAACCCTTCTTCCATTGCAAAACTCATCACCTCACAGTGCTCTTCCTTCACATGAGATATGATTCTTACACGTTCTTCTTGCACTAGTGTTGAGTAGATTCTATTCAAATTTGGCAATGGGTCTTGAGCTAGTAGATTTGATCTCGCAGTCACATAGAGTGTTTCATCAAGTCCCATTAGGAATTGATGAGCTTTCTCTTCCTTATGCTTCTTTTCTTATGCCACTCCAAGGTTGCAAGTACATAAGCCACACTTGCACATTGGCATTTGTTCAAAATTTGCCAATTCTTACCACAATTTCTTCAATTTTCCAAAATAGGTGACAATTGTCAATACTCTTTGTTTGCATTCAGCAAGCTCGACCCTCAGTTGTTGTATGCGTGGTCCATTCACCACAGCAAATCATTCTTCTATGTCTTCCCAAAGATCTTGTGCCATCTCCATATGTGACATGGTTGATCTCAAGGCTGGTTCAATGGTGTTCATTATCCATGACACCAATAAAGAATTGTTGGTCCACCAATCTTCAAGGTCTGGTGATCCCTTGTCTGGTCACTCAATGGATCCATCCACAAAGCTGAATTTTTTTCCTTGCTCTTAATGCAATCCTTAGGGTACAAGCCCATTCATCGTAATTTCCTCCCTTCAGTTGAACTTGTGTCAACATACTTCCGGGGTTGTCATTGGATGTTATGTCATAAGGGGAGATGGTTTTCGTCAAGGCCGCCATTTCACCACCTTTGCTTTTGCCTTCTTTGTTGGCCATGGCCACAAGTTGGAAATGATATTACACAAGGTAAGGCTCTGGTACCATGAGAACAATGAGAAGAAATTTGGGATGAAAGTCCATACCTTCAATTGAAAAGAACAATCCATATATACATTTATGATGAGCACTAATTTAGTGCTTCTGAACATAGTTACCTAAATACACGCCTTAATTCACGCATTTACAATTAACAAAATATTCTCCATGATATTAGGAGATAGGATTGAAGATTACAATAAGAAATTTGCCAACACGATTTGAGAGATTTTCACCTAATAGGTTACCCAATAACTTTAATGGTTAGACTAATGCCTTTTTAACCATAAGTTGGCCACCCAATAATGGAAACTTACCTATGCTTATATCTTATTAGTAAGCTTAATGTTGTGGTTTATGTTTTATTTTATTTTAGATATTATAATACATTGTGTTGTGAAGTTCATGCCATACTTACAAATTCTAAGAAAAAGTAATTCTTATCAATCATTATAGTTTCATTAAACAAAAGGTACGATTGCAATAATTTTTTATATATAAATCATGGATTTAATAACAAAATTTCTGCTTTTAAGGGGCAATAAATAAAAACCGTCAAAATTACAATAATTTTCATCAAAATTTATTAAAAAGGTCTTTATAGCACCACAATTTTATGCTTTGTAAATAATCTTTGAAAAGTCTAGCGGGTTACCAACACAATTTCGTCTTTATAAGGTGGTCCGTTTGGAGACATGTGATAAAAATAGAAATTTATAAGGGGAATAAGAAAAAAAGCCCCGCAATGGACTGAGTGAGGAACTTTGTAGAAGCAAAGGGATAATGGTGTCTATGGCGGTCTTCTGCTCCACTCCGGCCATCCCTTCCCTTTTCTCCTTCCATTTCTCCCTCCTTAAACACCACCACACCGCCTATTTAAAATCATTTAATCCTCCATCACTAAAACATAGTTCTTTAAGTTTGATATCTTGGATGAAAAGCAAGGGATGGAAGATGTGAGGGATTGCCGGTAAGGGCGAGGGGATGAGGGTCCATTGACAACGCCGGCAATAGGGAGGGTGTCACCCTCCTTGCCCCCCTTGTTACAATATAATTTACTTTTTAACCAAAATCATACATATATATAATTCAAGTTATATGTATATAATGCATGAAATAAAGAAAATCTCACATAAAACTTTTTTTAGTAAAGAATAAAAAAAAATAAATAAATCATGGTTTATCCAAGAATGTGATTAACAGTGGATAGAAAAGATGAAAAATAAACACTATATTGTTAAAGCAAATAGGCCTCCATATTCAATACAATTATGTAAATTGTTTTGTTCTTTTTCTTGCAAATCTAATTTATATAACTTTTTTCCCCACTTTGATCCATTCTAGTTGGGTGATACATGACTAATATTTTTATTCACTAAAAACATGCTAGATATGAAGATCTCCGCAATAGAATATAGGATAGATATAATTATGTTGTGAGACTATTTATGACATGCAGGGAACAAATTCAATTTAACCAACTATAAGTTTTTCACCCATTTAGAATCGCTAATGTATGTAATATTGTTGAACTTATTAGGACTATTTATGGATCTTCTTGTGACTTTTCATGGAGGATGTTGTTCGTTTGTTTGGAGCCTCTCTCAATGGGTTGCATCTCTTAAGACACAACTACTCATGGAAGAGACACATTGATCTCTTCCAATAGATTGCATATCCACTACAACACAAAGACAATATAGTGGCATATATATTAGTCTCAAAAGCTTAATTATTTCTCTTTAAAAGATTTTAAGGTACTTAAAAATATCTATCCTGAATAGTCTAGTCGGTAAATATCTTTAGCAGCATATTAGAGGCAATTAAATAATTGCCTATGATTGTATAAATAGAGGCTAATTCAAAGGTTTTTAAAATATGGTATATAGGGACCATTTATTGGCCTCTATACAACCCTTTCAAATCAAATATATTTGCCTTTAATCACATCATTTAGAGACAAATATGCATGCCACTAGTATTAAATAAATAGAGGCAAATTCAAATGTCTTTAAATATACTCTATAGCAACCATTTATTTGTTTTTATACAACCCTTTGAAAGTAAATATATTTGCCTTTAATCATCTAATTTAGAGACAAATAAATGTGCTTCAAATATTACCTAAATAGGGGCAAATACAAATGCCTTTACATATACTTTATAGCAATGATTCATTTGCCTTTATACAACCCTTTGAAAGCAAATATATTTGCCTTTAATTACTGTTTTTAGAGACATATTGTATAAATAAAGGCAAATTTAAAAGTCTTTAAATATAGTGTATAGGAAAATTCATTAGCCTTTATTCAACCTTTTGAAAACAAATATATATATTTGCCCTTAATCATCACTTTTAGAGGCAAATGTGTGCCTCCAATATTGTATATTATAGATATTTTTATATTTGCCTCTAAACGTATTATGTTTTTTTTTTAATTTCTTAATTTCACCATATAATAGGCTTAAATTACACATATTGCATGTATAGACAATTGACTTGCATAAAATAAAATACAATTAAAAACAAAACCGAAATGTTTTTGTTTCCAATGTGTAACTGCTACAAATTAAACATAATTTAATTCAATAGTCTACACCAATCCATCATATAATACTAAAGTTAAAAGCTCAATATGATAAGAAAAATAACCATAAAACATGTTTTCATTGTACATATCCAAATGTTATTATACAAAGTACCTCCATGGTAGATAACATTACTATTATTTATTTAAATCACCATCGTCATATGCACATTAATCTTTTCTCCATCCTCTTGTTTTTGAAAGCATAAGCAGATAAAACAAAAAATAATCATAATATATTATATTAATAATATAATAGTTAATTAATATTTAATATTATCAAACTAATTAGTACTATACATTAATTTTCAATGTAAAATAACTAATTTAGTATATTCTTTAGCTTACCAACTAAAAAGGCCATACAATGACTCTTATGACAACATCCCCAATTGTTTTGTAACTCCCATGCAATCTTATTAAAGGCTCATCCTTCTTGATAGTTACCTCAACATATGCTTCAAAGAAACTAGGATCTAATTCCTCATCTTCCGCACTTATATTAGGATTCTTTCTAATTAATATACCTTTCACTACATGAATGGTGTGATCTTTAATAATTTTTAATGCAACAAATAACATATCCAGTGCCATAGATAAGTGAATTTAAATAAATGTAATAGAGCCTCATATATGTCAAAATGCATTCTTTATTTTATGCATTATTAAAAAAATCTTAAAGTAAAAAAACCAAATGTTTATCTAACATTCTACTTGGCTTTCTTAAGACATTGACCCCTGATTCTGTACAAAGATAGGGATATAAAGTCGGTAAAATATCTACATTTTAATTTGAAATACAAACAAACCATTGGAAAAAGCTTATCACTACTTTCTTAGACTGCAATTGATTTTTTGATGCTGAAGTACCTATCTCTAGAAATAGACATTTAATAATTGAAATAGTCCTATCATCCCACTTTAAACAATGGATTGTGTGAGACAAATAGATAAGGAAATATGCAGTAAAAGCAAGATATAACATAAAATTCACCTTATTTAAAAGGTCACATCTAATTCTTTCCATTGCTGCCATTCAACCCTAAATGTTCATTATATTTAAGTAATTATTATAAGTAAATTTCAAAGCTAATTAGATGAAATAAGCTAAGCTTTTATTTGAAATCTTACACCAATGATTTGATGCCTATTCATTGGTGTTGAAGAGTGAAGATTTGGTAACAACGAGTGTAAAACATTATTGACAGGATTCGAACCTCGCCTAAATGTTTGAGATGTGGAATTATGGATATTTTCTATCTTACCCTGGAGCAATAAAAGTAATAAAAATCATAAATATTCTAATAGTAAACAAGAAAATTGATGGATTACAACGGTTGAGTACTCTATCTAGTATTAGAAAATTTAAAATTAAGTGTTTTATTTGTCAAAAACAACGAAAACATTCACAAGAAAAGGTTACTATAGTGATAGTAAAACACAAGCAAGTAGAACTGGCAAATGTATGAAATGCATAAATCATAAATAGATAAGTCAAGCATGCATAGTATCAAATTTCATATTAATGTGACTACTAACCAAATAATTAATTAACATATACTGTTTTAAATAAAAAATTACTTTTTATTAAACATTTTACTTACATGAGGGACTTCAAAGTAATTAGGTAAAGAATGAATTTGTTGTTGTGAATCAAATATTGTATGTTCCTAGTTAAAAGAAGAGAAATTTTTTTTTTCAAATCATATTCAAATATTTGAACCAAATAATGAAAACTATAAAAAAAAAAGGTCAAACCATCATCTTATTTAATAGGCCAACAATAATCCTATCCAGTTCAACCACTCATGCTAAATATTCATTTAATATTAGCAATTTATGTGAGTAAATGAAGAAGTTAACAAGATGAAAGAGGCTAAAAGTTTTATTATATATCTTATATCAATGGATTGGGGTTTATGCACTAATGTTGAAGAATGAAGAATTGGTGATAGTGAGTGTTGAACATCATTGATTGGATTTGAACCTCACTTAGATGTTTGAAACTAGGAATTCTAAATATTTTCCGCTTTATCCTGTAACAATAAAGGTACTGGCAAAATATTAATATTTTTGTTAATAACTAATTAAAATTGATAGACAAGAATGACTCAATGCTAAACCTATTATTGGGAAAGCTAAATTATGAGGTTTGCTTATCAAAAGCGAAGAAAAAATTCACAAGCAAAAGCTACTATAGCAACAACAACAACATGCTAGCTAGTCAAAACTGCAGATCGTGTGAAATACCTAAATCATAAGTAACAAAGATACTTTTATCAAATATGTTACTTACACAACAAACTTTACAACAATTACTTATAGAATGAATTTGTTATTGTAAGAAATTACCAGGAGAATTAGAGGTTATATGTTTTTAATTAAAATACCAAAATATAACCAAATATTTACAGTAAATAATTAAAATTGCATACAAAATCCATAAATCACCTCACTTAATTTGTTATTACCAATTCTATCCATTGCAACCATTTGACCCTAAATATTCATTAAATTAAAACAATTTATATGACTTAATTATGAAGTTGACAAGATGTAAGTGGCTAAAGTTACTATTGGAGAACTTACATCACTGGTTTGTGGCTTACGCATTGGTGTTGAAGATGAAGAATCAGTAATAATGAGTGTAGAACATCATTGACATGATTTGAACCTTGTATAGATGTTTGAGATGAGAAATTTTGGATATTATCTGCCTCGTCCTGAAGTAATAAAAGTAATAACAAAGTACTAATATTTTGTTAATAAATAATTGAAATTGATGATTAAGAATGATTGAGTGCTTAACTTATTAGTAAAAGAGCTAAATTATGGATTTGTTTATTAAAAATAAGGAAAGCAACCACAGGAAAATGTTACTATAGCAATAGTACATATAAGTTAAGTAGAACTACAAAATGTGTGTTACTTTTAATCAAATATTTCACCTACTTGATGAATGACACACCAATTTGCGTGCGTGTACCGCAAGTGCACGAGTGTGAAAGTAATAAAATCCCCGGTGAGTAGGGTAGTCGAATTCACGGGGAACAGAAGTATTATTAGTAACTATTTTTCGATTATCTAGTCGGAATCAAGAATACTGTGGAATGAACTCAATAGAAAGAATATGAAAATAGCAAGCAAGCAAGCAAGCAAAGGGAAAGTAAGGGAGATTTCAATCAATAAAGATGAGGTACCCGGGCAATGCTTCTCCTAGGTTCCAACATGAAGTGCAAGACTTACTAGTGTTTCTAAACCGAGTTAAATGAGTCGAGAAAATCCAAGAACAATCGGTCCCTACCTCCAGGCCATCAATACTAGTCCCCTGTGAGGTCCCAGTGAAGAAATCACTCAATTTCAATATTTCACACCACATATGACCGCAATAAACTCTAGGGATTCCTAAGAGTACACCCGATTCCAAAAAATAGACCTAAACCTACTTCTAGGTGAAAGATCCCTAACCTCCTACAAGGTCCCGGTGGAGAAATCTCTCAATTTCACACCTCACACCAAATATGGTTGCATAAAGTCTATGGAATACGGAGATAGAATGTATAAATTGGAGGGGAAAGGGGACACTCCACTATCTCATGACTCACCCTCTCAACCCTCTCCAATATTGAGGTTCTAACCCTAATGGAGACCTCTCTCTTACCAAGGCAAATAAATCATGCAAACCAATCAACCACAAAGAGTAATATGGCAAGCAAGCAATGAAAAATAAGATTGAAACTCAATTAGACTCAGATATAATAGAAAATACAAAGTAAATCTGAATAAAGATCCTAGGGTTCACATGCCTAAATACCTACTAGGGTTTAACCCTCCATGGAGCACATTATAAAGCAAAGAATAATGCAATGAAAGCAATGAAAACCATGGAATAAAACCCCCTTGAATTCGTGATGATGGCCTTGATGGGTCACTCAACGTCTTGAAGGATCCCTCTCTGGAGCTAGGTTGCCGAAAGCTCCCTTGATGCTATGACGGAGAAAAGATCTATCAAAGTTGGTGAAGAATAAGGCAAAAGACCTCCTTTTCAAACCTAGCTGCTTCATCCTCCAATCGCTAGCTAAAAAGTCTCAAAAGAATAGGGCAAAAAGGCTATTTATATTTGTAAACCGTGCTTGTCACGTGCCTCCACGCGACCGTGTGAAATTTTCACGCGGTCACATAAATAGTGTTTTGCTATAGTACTGCTACAGTGATTTACTACAGTCTCTCATAAACACGGCTCACACACTCTTTTCTTGAGGCCACATGGTCAGACACACATCCACGTGGTAGGTTATAAGGCCTTTCATAGTCGAATTATCATTTGGAAGCTCATGCATTCTTCACACAAATAGGGACATAGGAGTGTGACTGCTTTTATGCCCTTCCAACTCATAAATTGGCTTGAATACTCTTGGAAGTTGGCACACACCCCTATGTACATGAGCTCCTCTTGTGTCTTGATCCTTATATTGTACAAAAACTCCCAAAATGTGTCTTCATAACCTATCTTTGCTTCCTTTTCTTCCTTCAAGGCATTCACAACCTAATTGCACAAAGGAACACCAAATACACTTTATGAGACATAAACTATGGTAGAAATGATGCTCAATGCATGTAAAACATATAGAGAAATATTTCTACTCAAGCTCTTATCAATGAACTTCTAGGAAATTAGGTTCAAAATGAATTTGTTATTGTGAGGAACTACCTAGAGAACCAAAGGTTGTATGTTCCTAATTAAAAGAGAAAAGAAAAATATTAAAATGATGATATCAATATATTTGCACTACATAATTTAAACTGTATAATAAAAACTATCCAGAAATTATTCATACAAAAACTTACCCTATTTGATAGCCTTATTATATCATTTACATTTACATCTAGGCACCTAGTTTGAAGCAAAGAGGACATTCTAACAACATAGCTTGTTAATGTCTCAATCTGTTCCTCCATTTGGTACATCTTTGCTTCAGATGATTTTTTAGTATTGGATACCATTTTCCTTAGCATTAAACGAGTATTCTTATGACCCACAAATCTGCAAGAAAAGGACCTAAAACATGTGCGCACGTAGTTTCTTTTATCTTCTCCCATAACTTGAGAAAGAATATCATTAGGACCAGAGGAATCTATAAATTTTGGACCTTGATTTTGAACAGCTTCTTGTAGCTTGTCCTATACAAAATAAATATTCACACAACAGACATTTCTAATATCATAAAAAATATTTAATATGTGTATACAAAAATAAATTCAATAAAATTCTTTAACTTACAATTGTTGTTGCAGTTTCACAATCAATAGGCCTTTCATCTTTTTGTGTGTGAGTAGCATTGTATACATTAGCTCGAGATGTCTCAAACCCTTCTGGTTTTGTTGCCTTCTATTAATTTTAAATAAAAGAATAATGATTATAATAAATAAATATAATTAATTATAATAATATTAAATGAATAAATTACCATTTCCTCTCTTTTTCTTGCAAAGCCTTTTGTGCCTGAAGTATAAACAGACTTTAATTTGAGTCTATTTCTTTTGCCAACAATCTCTCTTTTCTATAAATAAAGAAAACAAAGAAAAATACAATTTCTCACATGAAAGAAAGACAATATTGATTCTTTTGTAAGGAAAAAAGACTTTTTTTTTTGGGTACTATGTACCTTTACTTCAGTCAATTCCAAAAATTTCAATAGCCAACCAAATTGGTCTTCGAGTACCCTGTTATCATGTTGCTTTGTCTTGAACCAATGATTTTTTTACCTTTGACTTGAAGTCCTTCCATTTTTTAGCAAGAGACATCATTATCCAATCCTTAGCTTTTTAAGGATCAATGTCAAACTTAGCCTGAATTTTGTAAGTACTAAATATTAAATAGTTTGAACTAATTTCAAATGTGTTACAATAGTTGTAATTGAACATAATTCTAAATGTAGAAAAAAAATTAAATACCTCAATCATTTTCCACATATCCTCTTTGTAATCATATGGAATTAACCTCCAATTATCATAATTCAATGGTTCATAGACACCATTTCTTGCCAATATACCCAAGAAAGTATTTAACTTATTTGCATTATCTTTGATAGGTTGGCCTTCATTGTTTACAAATATATATATATATATATATATATATATATATATATATATATATATATATATATATATATATATATATATATATATATATATATATATATATATTAACTCCAAATGTCTTTGCACATGGTCGGGCCTTTACTTCTTTTTCTTGTATTATTTGAGTTTGTTAAATATTATGAATATTATATTGATAAATATTTTATTAGTGATAATAAACCTTTTTAAAATATGGAGATTATAATTATGTAAATACCTGAGTTATTTTGATTTGTGTCGAGGTCTTGATTTTTATAATTAGTTTGATTATACTAGAACCGCCACAATTGAGCTAGTGGCAAACCTGCTACTAAATCACCTTGCATTTGATGACTCTTTGTTATTGGACTTTGTATAAATTTACATTTTTTGCTAGCCATAATCTAATCTACAAAATTCCAAATATTAAATAACTTATGGTTTCTTAAACATTTAAATTCCATTTGAATAAAAAATGAAAATAATAAAATAGTTATTGATAATGATATTAAATAACAAAAACTTACATGCTAGAAGACTGAGATACAGATGGAAAGATTCACTTATATTTCATGAAGAACATATCAATGATATTCACATATACATCAATAATCAAACCAATCATTCTCTTCCATATTTTGTGTGATGTCAGCTTTACAGTTCTCTTCATTACTAAGAATTTCATTTGAGTTTCATGTAGATGCTAAAGGAACTTTAGTAATTGTGCCATGTATCTGATCCCACCCAACCAATATTCTCATTAGTATCATCTAAAGCACCATCAAGTATCCCAGTTGTCGAAATTTCACCTTGTAGATGTGACTCTATATCTTCAGAACATTCTTCTTCATTCATGTCATAATAGTCTCTTGGATTTGTCTTAATAACAACATACCAATCAAAATAAATAGGGTCTTGCACATAAAAAACTTGTTCAGCCTGAGCTGCCATTATAAATGGTTCCTTTTCATCAATTAGTCTTGCAAAATTAACTAATGTAAACCCAAGATCATCAGCTTTTAGACCCCTCTCATTTGATACCCAGTAACACTTAAACAATATAATTTTTTTTCCCAATCCAATAATCTAATTCTATAATCTCCTTCAAAACTTCATAATATGTCACATTACCATCAATAGGATGTTTATATTTAACACTTGCAAAACTTTGAGTCTTCGCAATTACAACTACCCCACTATTTTGATGTTTTCTCTTCTTCTCAAGTTCTTTAGTGTGAAACCGAAATCCCTTGATACTAAAACATTTAAACTTTCTACTAACATTATTTGGAAAGTGTGCTAGGTATTTGAAATCATCTACAATTTCCTTCATTTTTTGAATTATTCGAACTTACAAGCATAAAGGAAAATTTAAATAAAGTAGCTTAATTGTATTATCAAAATTCTAATTAATATGATACATTGATAGCTTACTTGGTTTGAGAACCATGCATGAAAAGTTTCATTGTGAATCCGTGTAACAAAATGCGGTGTAGCATGTGGATATTGGTGTTTGAGCAAGGTAATGTGTCTCCTACAATATGTATACATATAAACAATGAAATAAAACAATTGTTTGAGAAAATCAAAATTTTCAGAACTAGCTAATTTGTAATATCTTACTCAATGAATGGTGCGATGATATCACAATTGTTCAATATATATTGATGTGCCTTTAGCAAAGTATCATGTTCTATTATGATGATTTCTCCTTTTCCCAAATGATGACCTTGTCATGAAAAAAATAGATGGTCATTATGCACTCAACCTTTTTTACAAATTTCAAGAACATCATCATTTCTTATTGGTCAATTGAGCCTTGTTTCAACTCCTTGCAAGTATCTTGAACAAAATGTCACACATTCTTCTACTAAGTATCCTTTTGTAATTGATCCTTTAGGTCGATTTTTATTTGCAACATATGACCCTAAAGTGCACAAGAACCTGAAATTAAACTAAATGTATTAGCCTATATATGTTTAATACATATATTTTAAATATATCATAAATAATTTATGTAATTAGATTACCTTTCAACTAGATACATCCAATGGAAATGTACAGGTCCACTGATCATGACTTCACTGGCTAAATGAATTGTCAAATGAATCATGACATCAAAAAATGCAAGCGGAATTTTTTTTTCCAAGTGACAAAATGTTGATGCAATACGAGATTTCAATCAAATCAAATCTTGTGCTTGACAAACTTTAGAACACAACTATCTAAAGAAAGAGCATAATTCAATTAAGACTGATTTGATTTGCTTAGGTAGAACTCTTCTAATAGCCAATGGAAGAAGCTGTTGCATTAAAGTATGGCTATCATGACTCTTGAATGTCATAACTTTATGTTGCTTAAGCTGTACACACCTAGAAATATTTGTAGCATAGCCTTTTGGAATTTTCACCTTTTTTAAAACTTCACAAAATATTTGTCTCTCTTTGTTTCTCATTGAAAAGCATGCAGCAAGCACATAAGTTTTATTTTGGTCATATTCAACTGGGTGGAGCTCTAGTCTTAAACCCAAATATTTTAGATCCAAATGAGCTTTTAAACTATCTTTTTATTTGCCTTTAAGGTTCAACAAGGTTCCAATTATATTATTGCAAACATTTTTCTCAATGTGCATCACATAGAGATTGTGACGCAATAAATTATCTTTCCCATATGACAACCTGTAAAATATGCTTCTTTTTTCCCAACCATGAGGCAAATTGGAGTTATTGCTCATTTTTTCATATGTGATCTTGTGACCTTGTAGCTCATCCAACGCATTAACACTAGACAGTGGCTTAGGCTTATCCCTAATTTCTTGGGTGTTATCAAAAGAGCATGTTTGACAATGAAATATGTGATTATGAGCTAAAAATTGGTGATGACCCATGTACAATATATTTTACCATTCTTCAAGAAAAATGAATGAGTGTTCTTATGACGGAAGGACATGCTAAAGCATCCTTGGTCCTTCACCAGACAAATTTGCATACCCCAGAAAATCACTAATAATCCATAATATTGTTGCCCGTATTTTGAAGTTTTCCTTAACAGATGCATCAAAAGTATCAACACCAAACTCCCACAATTCTTGAAGCTAATCTATTAAGGGTTCTAGATATACATCAATATCATTACCTGGCTATGAAGGTCTAGGAATAAGTAATGACAACATCTTATAAGGTTGTTTCATGCACATCCATAGTGGTAAATTATAGGAAATAAAACAATAGGCCATATACTATGTGAAACAATAATTGTTTTAAAGGGGTTAAAGCCATCTGCAGCTAAGCCAAGCCTAACATTTTGAGGATCTAAAGAAAAATCTTTATGGAAGAAGTCAAAGTTTTTCCAAGCAGGAGAATCTACTGGATGCCTAAAGCACCCATCTTTTGTATAGCATTCATCATACCACCTCATGAAAGATGTTGTTTGAGATGACATAAATAATCTCTGTAATCTCAGCTTTAGTGGAAAGTAATGAAGAACTTTGACAGGGACTTTATGGGAATTTGACTTTGATTTTATTTTTGATTCATGTGAACTTATTCTCCATCTACATACATTATAAACAGGGCACTGACTTTTATTTGCATGCTCATTTCTAAATAAAATACAACCATTAGGACATGCATCGATCTTTTCATAGCTAAGACTTAAATCTCTAAGAAATTTTGTGGCCTCATAAAGTGATTTAGGTAATATTTCACCTTCAGGAAGTAGCTCTTTTAATAACTCTAGCATCATCGTGAAAGATTTATTAGTCCACTTACCAAGACATTTGATGTTGAACATTCTAATAAGAAAAGCAAGTAATGTGCGAGTCATACACCCTGGTTAAACTTCTTGTTGACCTTATTCAATCAACTTAAAAAAATTTGCAGCAGTTTGATTTAGCTTATCATCTCTTTGTGTATATGACTGGTCACCCATTAATATGTCATGTAGCAACAGACCCATATCATGACACTGACTCATTTCATCTTGCCTAGATTCACTATTCAAATTAGCATGCAATGAAGGGCATTCTCCATGCAACACCCAATGAGTATAACCATCAATCAATCGAAACACACTAGGTGGTTATATACTTCATCACGAGTGGTCCATAACCGATTGCAACAATTCTTACAAGGGTATAATATCTTGCCGTCATGGCTAGCTTTAGGGAAATCCAAATTTAGGAATTGAGTCAATCCTGATATTATGCTTGGACACTCATCAGTGATTCTGGCAGAATTGACCCGACAACCTGGCTTTGGTACCATAAATATTGAGAAGAAAGAGAATATTTGAAATTTATTTTATTAATATTTCAAAATTCTCTACACTCTCACTCTCTCACTTTCTCTCACTAGCACTCACTTTTCTCACTATGCACTCACACTCTCACTCTCACTCTATGCTTAGTAGCTAGCTTAACTTACTTCCTTTTTCAAAGTTACATTAGCAATGAGAACACCAATTTATAGAGTGATAAGTCGATGGTTAGAATGATCCAGATCCATGCATTTTTTAAATTTGTGAGGCGGTGGCACTTTCTAGATGTGATGAAGCTTCTTGATTTGATGAATCAAGAATGTTCTAGGTGCTGCTCTTCATAGTTGAATAGCAATGGAAATGTAGCAACGGAATGGTTCCGTTGTGATTTCGTTGCTAAAACTTACGCGCCCTAAATTTGCCGGGAGTTCTTTTCGTGATGAATATTGTTGAGTAGGACAGCAACCAAGATCGTAATTTTTTGTTTGTTTTTCCTGCACTACTTGAGTATGAAGATTCAAACCTGAAAGACAGTATTTCTAATGGCGTCTTGATGGATGATTTGATAATATTGTGACGGGATCATGACGATGAAATTATTGCACAAACTATTTTCCTTGAGTTTATGGCATAGATCATGATTTATGAAAATTATTTTCAGAATTATACTTTGATAAGTAGCTGATTAGGGCTGTCTAATAAGACCAATCTCAGGTTATCAGCAGAATTGGCCTTGAATATTTTATCCTTTTTAATGTTGTTTTCTTACATCATAGGGTATAGTTTATAGCTTCTTTGAATCTATTATAGAACAAGCATCTGTGGAGTCTTGTTTTGATCTTTGAGGGGTTGTTAGGATTTTGCTTTGAATTTATTAATAAGAAATGCTAAATACTTGTTCAAGTTTACGTTGGAGATTGTTTAAAAACCATTTTTCGGAAAACATCTTTCTCATTTTTTCTAACAAATATGTTTTCTAAAAAATAAAAAATAAAACATAAACCAAAATCAAAAGTAAGTTCCTTCTTTCTTTCTTTTTTCTTTTTGGGTGAAGTTATCGAAACAATAATATCTTTGTCTTTGTTCTTTCATAGAGAATTATACTAGGTATTGATTCAGACCTTGATTACTAAGAAGCATAGTAGGGTTTTGTTAGGATATATTTGGCTAATACATGTTTAATTAGTAGTAGCATTGGTAAAATTCTTTGGAACATTAACTCTTGTTGTTTTCACTGCATGGGATGAACTTTTCTCCTCAATTATAACTATATCCATTTTTACTCGTAAAGCTGTTGGAATATTAACTATTATTGTTCAAGGTTTTCAAATGCATGTATTTTGATAAGAAGTTTTAGTTTTAGTTCCCTTGGTTGATATTAATGCGATGCAACTCAAGCATGCAAAACTTCATAATGTCTTAACATAAGCAATGTACAGTTTAGCCTGGTTTAGTTTGACTGATTTCTGTATTTTTATTCATTCATCAACTGGATCTAATTTTGAATTTGTTAACTTCCATGCAATCTTAAAAGAAATTTCTTCTTGCTCTTATGCCCTCATGTTTTTGTTAGTGAGTCATGTTTGAATGATCAAACCTAATTTACTTTTTATTACATTGATTCACTTTGAGATGTAAGATGAGCTTTTAAACTCTTATTATATATTTTTATTTGTTTTCTCTATGCATATCATCTAATAACAACTGCCAAATCAAGTCAATATTCATTATGCTACAGCTTCTTGTCAATATTCATTCTTTATATCATGTTTACTTTTTATTTCTCTTAATCAATATTCATTCTACTACACTAACCTTTTGAATAAACTAATCATATATGTGTTGTTCTGCCATCTGACTCATCCATTATTTTGTAATCTAATCATATATGTGCTTCTTTCATAATGGCATCCAGAAGACTGCAAAGAAGAGGTATGAACGGGTTGCTGAATCTGTATGGTTGGATTTAGAGGAAGATTGAAGTGAGGATGAAAGAGTGTATGCTCATAAGCAAAAGAAACTCAGCTCTGCCCATTTAAAGTAGTTGCAGCAGGTTCTTTTTCTCATTTTGGACACTTCTTTTTTATTAGAGTTTGAGGTTGTATGTAAGAATGCTAGATCATTTGTATGGATTATTTGTATTTTTGGTATGAATGAAATGATGGATTTTGGATATTTAATGAGATAATTTTTTTTATGGATCATTTATATTATATGTATTTGTATGGATAATTTTTTTCCATTGGTGCAATTGATTGGGCAGATTGTGTGAAAAACAAATTCCATAGCTAATAGCTATTATAATCAATAACAAAATATAGCAACGGATATTCCGTTGCAAATGACAAATGATAATGGAAATTCCGTTGCTAATACACTAAATTCCGTTGCTAATACATAAAATTGCAACCAATATTCTATTTGCAATATAAAACTCACAATGGGGAAAAAAAAGAAGAAAATCCATTTCTAAAAAGAAAAGAGAAACCAAGATTCCATTGCTACAAGAAAAATAGCAACGGAGAAAAGACAATCTGTTGCTAATAAAAAATAGCAACCAAGATTCTATTGCTACAAGAAAATTAGCAAATGAATTATTATGGATTTTGTAGTTAATGAAGACATAGCAACGAAACTTTCATTACAAATAACATAATAGCGACAGACATTCTGTTGCTAAAATAAGAACAATATTGTTAGTAAAATAAAATTTGTGACGGAACAATCCGTTGCTATGCGAAAATAGCGACAGAAATATAGCATCATAACCTTTGAGAACCATAAAAAGAATGAATATTTTATTATTATATTAACGACAGAGTGCTTATGTTTAGCAACGGAAGTCTTTGTCGGCACAACATAAGAAATAACGACGGAATTTTTTAATACCTATGGAATGTGAATAGTGACTTGAGTATAGCCGTCGGAATGACTCCGTTGCTAATTCTGTTGTTAAATATTTAAAGCAATGGAAATGTAGTTTTTAGCGATGGAAAAATCCATTGCCTTTGCTTGTATTTCTTGTAGTGCCCCCAGTTCAACTTGGTTGAAGTACTTAAAATTTATCCCTTGATTTTCTTTGGGTCAAAGCTCGGTTCGGCTCTGGAAACCTAAAATTCTTGTGAAAACTTTAGCAATTTGTTCTTTTTCTTGGATGGCTTCGTAGCTGTTCTTCATTCCCAATCACCAATAACTTTAATTGAATAAAATAAATTGAACTTGAGTTCTAATATATGTGGTATTTCTCATACTTTTTTTAATACAAAAAACATAAGATTGTAAAAATTGTTTAAATTATAAAGGATTTGAGTCTTTCTCATTGGCTCACAAGTTGAAAATGGCTCCTTCAAGGAAAAAAGAAATTAGGCATTTAATTATGCTTCATTATCTAATTACTAATTAATTATGACATTTCTCAGTCTCTAAAAGCCTTGTAATAGAGACCAAAGAAAAACCTCGGATAATTTTAAAATTGCCTCTGTAAGGCCTTAATTAGAAGCTTTTAAAAGTAGCCTCTATTAATCTCTAAATTTGTTGTTGAAAGACCTTTAATTAGAGACCTTTAAATAAAGCCTCTATTAATATATTAATTTACCTCTAAAAGGTATATATTTTTGTACTAATAGCAACAATATTATTAAACGCAGTTAAGAAAACCAAAATAGCCTCAATAAATAATTAGATGAATTATATTATTATAATTAAAAACTATATGTCAATTAGAGGCAAATATTTTATATATAGAGACACATGTCATATTTGTTTCTTAAAAGTTAAATTGAAAGGCAAATATAATAATTGTCTCCAATTCTACGCCTCTGAAAGCAAGTTTTGTTGTGGTGATCTTTCAAGATAAGCACCATTGGAAATGAAACCTCTCTTCATGTGCAAGTGGTCTATGTGGTATATTTTCATGCAAACGATCACCAAAGAATGTAATTCATGTATTTTGATTATCTCTTTCACTCAGTGAGATTAGATGTACGCTAATGATTAGAAAGATGTTGTAATACTTTATACGAACAAAGGACATAAGTCTGAAAACAACATACTAGCAAATATAAATTATGGTTTTAATTCTAATATTAGGATTTTCATAAATCTAAAAACAACATCCTACACTTGGAATTCATAACTAATTACCATTCTCATTAAAATCAAATTTGATTAGGATTTTCATATAGTGTTCCAATGCTACAAATATAAATTATGTTTTTAATTCTAATATTAGGACACACATTGATTATTTTCAACAAACATTAACAGTAAACCATTAGTCCCAACTATTTGAGGTCTCCTACATAAAGTCTTCTCTTTTATTTTGCTCTGTCAAGAACCAAAAGACTAGATAAATCAAGATTGTACATTCTATAAAGTTTATGCTAAACACTTTTATATTTGCCTCTTCCTCTAATATTGCCATGCCTTAACTTGAGAGCCAAGCACACAACAATCACTACGACAACCCAAGGAAAGGTGTACACAACATCCTAACGTCGAGCTACCGTAAGGTATCATGTAAAGGACTTGCTCATACATGTTCATTATCATCGAAGAAAATAAAAGATCACACAAAAGATTCAAGAAAGATTAAGTCAAACAAATACAAAAAAGAAAAAGGGTATACAAGAAAGATAAACAACAATTTCTCACACATCCCTCAAATATAAGTATAGAAATGAATAGATAACAAATAGCAAGTAAAAGTCTATAACAGTTTAGTGGGTCTACTAAATATGCTCAAGAAAATAGTAAGGTCTAAACCGACCATTACCACAGATGCACACTACCATGCACAGCTCCTAACACACCACCGCTATGCTATGCTAGACCTGGGAAAAGAGAGAAGTGGGTGAGTAATGACATTACTCAGTGAGGGAAAATGCATAGCACGTTAGAGTAATAAAGTAACAGGAGAATATCAAAATCAATGCTCAATATTTCAGGCAATAAGGACCGTAATAATAATAATAACTTAAATATAAAAATGTAGATTTCTCATTTTCTATGCAATACAAAGCTTCCAAATTTGGTAATTCAAAGATAGTCATAATGTATATGCCAAATCCTCACATGTTACCAATATAAAAATATTCCAATATAATCCAACAAGGTTTATTAAAATATATTTTTAAAGCACAAAAACATAGTGTTCATTTCAGGGGAAGTGGGGGAAGTACCACTTCCCTGAAGTGGGGGGAGGGGAGGGGAGTGATATCATTACCTGTACTTTTGATGTCCATTTGTCAAAAAATGAGAATAAAATAATAGAATTCAAGTGTTGGGTGGATTTCTATGAATTCAAGCATGACTTTGGAAGTGAGGGGAAATGAGTTTTTATAAATTAGCTCACTTTTCCTCACTTCAGTTAAAAAAAATATTGAAGTGGATTTAGTTCAAAACCCACTTCAGGAGAAAGTGAGGGAAGTGTCACTTCCCCCACTTCACGACAAATGAACACTAGAAGTGTGGAAGTCAGACCATTTCCCCCAAAATGAACACCCATAATAGAAGTTGACCAAACCAACATTGACCGAGAGACTATACGCAAGGTACCACTATGAGTTTTATCAAATAATGAAAAGTCCTCCACTTAGGGTTGGTCACTGGCATTTCGGGATGCTGAAACATGAAGTTGGTCAAAACATATTTGACCCGGCCGTGGCCACAGCTAGGACTCGCCAAGGGTTTTCCTATGTTCTTTATCAAAAGCCATACCTTGGCATTAGCCTCTGATCAGCCCATGTGGCGAGCCCAAGTACCTCAACAGCACACCCATTTAGAGCTCTACAATGCCTCTTGCATGGGAAAACCTAGGATCATCACCACCACCTCTCTATAGGCTAATACTTGCCACCTTGTCCATAATTTCGAGCTAATACTTGAGGGCTGTAGTCCGCTATCACCATCAAATTCCAATAAACACATGAAACTATTTTTCAAGTTAAAAGAATCACTTTTTGGGTCCAAGCCTTAGTCCAAACGAACATACTTTGAAAAGCATTTTACCAATAGTACACATATAAGACACATATAAAAGTATGTAAAACACAATAGAATCAAGAGATAGATATCGATATAGAAACTTCTACAAGCTCAAAACATTTCCAAATAAAAATTGACCCGTATTCAGCCTTTAAACAAACCACAATCAAAGCAATGAATTATAATTATAATATTAATCTTGTATATGAGGAAAATTCTAATTTCAAGCTCGACATCATTATGCCAAAAATGAAAGTAAAGCATGAAAAACCTTGTGAACAATGATAGTATCATAACCATATTATAGCGATAAGAGCATAAATGAATTCAAGAATGAACTTTAAAACCCTAATGCTACTATGCAAAAACTATTCTCCACTCACTGACAAACGCCCCCAAAAAGTCATTTCCACACCTACACAAACCCTCACCATACTCAGAGGTTGTTCCACCTAGCAGGTAAGAACATAACACATGAAAATGATGAAAATAAAAATACAGAAACGGTTGTGCAGGACTCCCTTCATCCGCACGATTTGGGCCCAATTAGACTCAAATGGCACCCAAATTACCCAAAACAAGATCTAGTGAGTTCCTGACACTAAAAACTATGACTTTTCCCATAAATTAGGAAGAAATGAAACAATGTTTCAGTTACTACATTAATACTATAGTGACACCGTGATTTCAAGGATGAAAGCAACTCAAGATTTCAACAAGATTGGAGGAAACAAGGAACTACAAACTCTCCATCCACTTCTAACACTCAAAATACAAGAATAGAGACCAAAAATCAAGCTCTCATGCTCATCCACCATAAACCTAGGTCTAGCAATCAAAATACAAACAAAAGCATGGAGAACAAGGAGGAGAAAGATGGCGTACCTTGCTAATTCGATTAAGTGGAGAAGATGATGAATGAATCTTCAACCAAAAGAGAAATGGTGAGGAGATTAAGGTTTTAGGTTTCTCTCATTTAAGGAAGATGAAGATAAAAGGATGAGAGGATGAAAGACAAAGGAAAGGGGATAAAGAAAGGGTTAAGGGTTGATAAATGACCAAAATACCCTTGTTTCGTGGCCTAGAAAAGCCTTACACAAGCGTGTATCACATCTACATGGTTGTGTATCACCTGTGTAATTAGTACAGTAATATGTTACAGTGTTTCTACTACATTACTGACGCTACAACACCAATTCTAAATTTCTAAATAGTTGCATTGGTAGGTACACAGTTACATAGCCATGTAGTTTTCTGAATTTTTCCAGAGAGTTACACAAGTAGGTACATAGTCACACGACCATGTAATTCTCTATCCATGTTGTGAGTTTCCAGAGAGTTTACATGGTTGCTACAATACTGTTGTTGTAGTGCTACTGCTATAATATATTTCTCTGAGTTTTTCCAGATAGTTACATGGGCAAACCCATATTGGAAATGACTATACTCTGTAGAAAAATATGGAAATGACTATATTCTACAATATGTCCATGTAATTCTCTGGACCTATACTCTATAGAAAAATATAGAAATGACTATTCTACAACCGTGCACTCCTAGACAAAAAAACACTACAAAGTAAACCCAGATTGGAAGATAAAACCAAAGATACGTCCTTAGTACTACATGTACAACCTCCATATGAAAAGCTTTCAACTTTCACATAAATGCAACAACCAATCGTCTAAGAACATATCTATAAAATCTTAATTGATTCTCTCTTAACTTATTAATAATACACTACAAAAAAATGCCATATATTGATGCTTATTAATAATGACGGGCAAATTCTGTAGCTATAGATCGTTTATACCAATGGAAGTTAATAAATGTTAGAATAAATCTAATATTTACTAACACTTGTTCTTCCATTGGTATAAATATTATCATATACTATTGCTTATTTATAGTGACGGCCAAATTCCATAGCTATGGATAGTTTATAGCAACGGGAGTTTATAACTATCACAACAAATTGGACATTACTGACCCATGTTCGCCTGTTGGTATAAATATTACCATATATTAACACTTCTCTATTGTGACAGTCAAATTCCATAGTTATAGATGATTCATACTGATGGAACTTTATAATTCTCACAATAAATTGAACATTTATTAACACTTGCCTTTCCATTGCTATAAATATCATCATTTACAAATGCTTAACTATAGTGAGTGTCAAATCACGTAGCTATAGACTTTTTATACCAACAAAACTTTCAATTGTCATAATGAATAAGATATTTACTAATGTTTGTTCTTCCATTGGTATAAATATTGCTTATATTGATGTTTATCTATAGTGATGTTCAAATTTCATAGGTATATTATTTTTACCAATGAAACTTTGTAACTAGCTATAATTTAAGTGGTTGTTTGGTTTGATGTAAAAGCTCCACTTAGTACTTACATGTAAGTGGACATACATCTCACCCACTTTTACATCATTTCAACTTACAATAAAATTTTGTTGTAAGTTGAATTGTAGTAAAGTAACTAGCATCCACTCACCATCATAATAAAAATATTTAATAAAAAATTATCTTTATATTTAATTATAAAATTTTATTAAGTAATAAAATTAAAAAAAATATATTAAATATTTTATAATTTAATATTTATATGATTAAATATTTTTGTGACAAAAATATTTTTTAATTGAATTTATTATATTGTTTTTAAAAATTAATTATAAAAAATATTAATTAATAAAATTAAATAAATATTATTTTTTTATAATTTAGTATTTATATTATTAAATATTTTATCATAATTTTTTATAAAATTAATAAAATTAATTATAAAATTTTTTATGTTTGAAAATATTATACGAAAATTTAATAGAGTAAATGTTTTTAAAAGTTTAATTATAATTTTTTCCAAGTAATAAAATTAAGGAAAATTTAAATATTTTTAAATTTAATACATAAATTATTTAAATTAATTCATTATTTTTTACTTAAAATAATTTTTATGAAGGGTATTCAATAATAATAATAATAATAATAATAATAATAATAATAATAATAATAATAATTTCACCATCTCACTTACATGGTAACTATATTTTAAACTTATATCAAAAAAATAAAAATAAAAAGTAAATGCAGCATTTCCAGTTATATCAAACCAAACAGTAATGATATAAGTTGGTATACAGCTTTTTCCTTTATACTGTAATTTCACTTAGGGATTGTTTGGTAACCTGCAACTCGCTTCAACTAGCAGTACTGCAAGTGGAGTTACATGTAAAACATTATTTTTTATGCTTGTGAAATGCATTTTACATGTTATTGTACTTTTGTAGCATTTCAACTTACAGTTGCTGTAAGTTGAAATGCTGCAAAACAACTTGATTCATTATTAAAAATACATAATTTAAAGCATAAAAATATTTATGGCAATGTGACAATCATTCCAACCAAATTTTGATTAACACAAAACCCCTGTTCTAATTATCAAATAACAAAATATATTGTGAATATTAAATATATATATATATATATATATATATATATAGTGAAAATACATTCAGAAAATGGCAAAACATTAAAATATATTTAATTAATTATTTTTTATATATAAAGTATTAATTAATTAATAATGAATAATAAATATTTTGGGGTGGTAATCTCACCATCTTAATTGCAGGGTAACTATATCCTTTAACTGGCATTATACCAAAAAAAAAAAAAAAAAGTAAATGCAGTATTTGCAGTTATAGCAAACCAAACAACAATGATGTAATTTAAAATACAACATTTTCACTTACTGTAACTTGAATTGCATGTAATTTGACTTACATGCAACCAAACAACCTCATACAGACAACCAAACAACCCTAAATCAATCATTTACTTACACATATTTTCTGTTAGTATAAACATATATCCACAATATTTTATTTTTATTCCACTACTTAAACATAACATTTTTTAAAATTTAATGAAGCATTGGTTTATATATATATATTTCAGGATTATCAAGGATAGGTTAGATATTTCTATGGTAAGCTTTGAAAGTCCTAATTTATTTTTTATCACACTCAACATTGACAAGATTGGAAGACAAAAATATGATTTCTAGTTAATGATATGCTCATATGATACACCAATGGTTTTTGGTATCTTCATTTATGGGCTCCTCATATAACACTAGCCTCTATTTTTTTTTTAAATAATGATTAATGAAAACAGGAAAAAAATGGAAAAATGGAAAAAATAAAACAAAATGTTACAATTAAAATTACAGAGTGAGTTAGTCTTTAATGACCGAAAATGAATAAATAAAAAAGGAAAGCAAGGTTTATCAAAGAAACAATATATAATAAAAACTTGGCCTCAAGTATATATTTTTTTAGAAATAAATAAATAATATACAATAACTTATTTAATTAATCTTAAATGCTTTAAGATCCATGCATTTTGATAAAAAAAAAAAAAAAAAAAAAATTCAGAGAAACCTCGTAAAGATTCCTTATCTCTTTGGTTCTCTATCCACCCACTCCATTTCTCCATGTCTCCCTCTCAATCTCTTTCTAGGGGTTCAGGTAAATGCCCAAAGATCTTTTATTACGAGTTAAAGTTAAAAAATGAGCCACCTTTAAAATTCAGAGTAGTTTATATAAGTTACCACTGCTGTTAAGCTAGTTACACACAGCGTAGAAGGGTGTATATGGTAATAGCACTACTAAGGTGTATGCAGAATGACATTAAGTACCCATGTTGGTTATCATCAGTTATAAAAGGAGGTCTGGGCAATTTTTAGTCCTTTTACTTGAAGCATTAAGAAGTGGGCAAGAGGTGGCATCGAGCTATCAGATGAGTCATCAGGCTAAGCTGGAAACAGGCGAAATAAGTGTGAGCAATTCTTTAAGTATGATGAAACCACTGATGAGGATAAGGTTAAACTGACATCAAACCACGTAGATGGCAAGGCCTGACAATGGCATTAGAACTTTCTAAAGGGAAGGTTGTGTAGAAGTGTTCCTTAGTGGTGTGAATACGTGGAGGCAATGGGTATAATATTTGGGGTTGAATTGCATTATGATCCTTTGGTTTGATTAAAAAATTTGAAATAGACCATATCGGTACAAAGTTATCTAGATAAATTCGACTTCTTAATGGAGTTTAGTTGTTAGTGAGGAATACTATAAGCCTTTTTCTCAGTGGATTAAAGGAGGAAATACAATATTCTGTAAGAATGTTTGCTCCAAGAAATTTGCAATAGGCTATTAGTTTAGCAAAGTTGCAGGAAACGACTGTGGAGAATTATCAAAGGAGAGGCAAATTTTTTGCCAAAAGATAACAATGCATTACAATTACTGCTGTTTTCCTAGTCACAACTTGAAGTGGGAAGAATTAATCAGAAGGAAAGCAGCGGTGTTGGGAATAGAAATAATAAAGCCAGACCTTATATACAATTATCTAGCAAAGGGTTGGAGGAAATGAAAAGCAAAGGATTGTGCACCCTGTGTGATTAAAAATTCTTTCTGGAACATCAATGTAAAATGAAGCAGTTGTACAAGGTGGAAGTTTATAAAGAGGAAGAAACCAAAGCTGAAAATGAAGAGGAGAATGAGTTATTCTTTGATCTAGCGGCTGTTGATCAAGAATCCCCAGTAATTTTTTTGAATGCTCTGGCGAGAACTCCAACCTTTAATGATTACATAACCATGAGAGGTAGTGGTGTGGTTATGGGGCAAAAGGTGTATACAGTGTAGAAATTAGGTTGCCAAGTTGCAAATAATAACAGTTGTTTTAGTTGATGGAAGTAGAATCCACTTTGATCAAATTTGTTCAAAGTTTAAATGGAAGATGCAGGGCCATAAATTCAAGGCTAATTTTCTAGTGTTACCATTAGAGGGGTGTCAAATTGTATTAGGAATATAGTGGCTAATTCACTTTGTTCCCATCATTTAGGACTTTAAACAATTGCGGATGGAGTTGGTTATTGATAAAAAAAAAAAAAGTATTGAGGGAATCAACAATGCACAAGCTTCAGTTAATGCAAGGTAAATCAATAAGCAAGGCCTTAAAGTTACTTACACAGTTTTACTAGGCTCATCTGTGCTCATTGTAAGTAGTTGACAATTGAATTCAAATGTGAGCTGAAATCATGAATGAAAGCCAGTGTGAGGAATACTAAAGGAAGTAATTGGAAAAGTTGCTAGTGAAGTATGAAGATGTGTTTCAAGAGGTGCATACCTTACCTCCTCCAATAAATTATGACCACAAAATTTTATTGAAGGAAAGCACCAACACTATCATTGTGAGACAGTATAGGTATCCATCATTCCAAAAAAATCTTCGAAATTTTCCGAGATGTTGGGAAAAGGAATTATCAGGCCAAGCTCAAATCCTTTCTCCTCACTTGTGGTATTGATAAAAAAGGACAATACATGGAGGTTGTGTGTGGAATATAGGACAGTGAATGAAAAAATATTTAAGGATAAATTCCATATACCTTTAATAGAGGAGCTTATCGATGAACTAAATGCCGTTGAGCTCTTCTCAAAACTTGATCTGAGGTCACGATATCACCAAATTAGAATGAAGGAGGAAGACATTTGTAAAATGGCATTCCAAACCCATGATGGGCATTATGAGTTCTTGGGTATGCCATTTGGGCTAACCAATGAACCTTCAAGTTTTCAGGGATTGATGAATCATGTGTTCCAACAATTCTTAAGAAAGTTTGTGTTGGTATTCTTTGACAACATATTGGTGTTCATCAGAACATGGGACAACCACTTAGAGCATTTGGAGATAGTTTTCAAATTGCTACAAAATCATCAATTGTATGAAAAAAAGCAAGTGTTCATTTGCTGTTAAGCAGGTTGAATAATTGGGACATATCATCAGTAGGAATGGAGTTGGAATGGACCCATAGAAAATTGAAGCAATTTTATCTTGGCCAATTCCAAATTCATTTAAAGAGCTACGGGGATTTCTAGGATTAGCTAGGTACTAGTGTAGATTTATCAAAGGATATGGAGTAACAGGAGCCTTAACCAATCTGTTAAAGAAAGACAGTTTCAATTAGAGTCAGGAAAGTGTGTCAGCATTTAAGAGAGTCAAAGAAGCTATAACTGAAGCCCCATTGTTGGCTTTGCTAGGCTTAACAAAGAGTTTATGATTGAGACTATGATGATAGTGAATTTGGCATAGGAGCTGTTATGATGAAGATGGGCAAATCAATTGCTTATTTAAGTAAGGCATTATTAGGTAAGAGTCTATCTCTATTTGTATACGAAAAGAGATTTTAGCTATAGTACTAGTTGTACAGAAATGGAGACCTTATATTTAAGGTAGGAATTTTAAGGTAAAGATGGATCATCAAAGTCTTAAATTTCTAATGGAACAAAAGATACTCACACCTACTCAACAGAAGTGGTTAACCAAACTATGGGGATATGATTTTGAGATTATTTATAAGAAAGGATCAGAAAATATGCTGGCATATGCGTAGTCTAGGAAATCTTTTTCAATGATCATTCGGTGGTTAATCCTAAAATTTGGAACAAAATTAATGAAAGTTGGCAGCCAAATACAAAAATGTCTAAACTAATTTAGCAACTCTAGCTGGAACTAGATTCCATAGCTCATTACACTTAGGAGTCAAAACCAACTTATAAGAAAAGGAAGGATTATGGTAGGCAATAATTGGGAGTTTAAACAATTGTTAATGAAGGAGTTTCATGATAGTGTTTTTGGGAGGTCACTCAGGCGTAGAAGCAACAACAAAAAGAATTAGCAGCTACTTTTATTGAAAGGGTTTAAACAAAGATGTTAAGGTGTTTATGGGAGAATGTGAAATTTGTTAAAGTAAGAAACCTGGGAATAGACCTTCAACCAAATTGCTTCAACCTCTACCAGTGCTAATAGGAGTTTGGGAGGAAATCAGTATGGATTTCATTGATGGGTTACCCATCTCTCATGGTAAAAGCACTATATTGGTGTTAGTGGATAGAATGAATAAATATGCACATTTCTTGGCTTTATCTCATCCCTATTATGTAGTGACTGTTGCCCAAATATTCATGATCAGATATATAGATTACATGGGTTACAAAAGAGTATTGTCAGTATGGAGATCCAATATTTGTTGCCAAATTCTAGACTGAATTATTCAGATTACAGGGGGTTTAGCTTCTTAACTCCATAGCATACCATCCTCAGATAGATAGGCAAACAGAGGTTGTTAATAGGTGTTTGGAGCAATATTTAAGGTGTATGACAGGGGAGACTCTGAGAGAGGGTCAAATAGCTATCATTAGCTGAATGGTGATACAATACAAGTTACCACACCTCAATTAAAGTCTACCCTATGAGATTGTGTATGGTCAAGGACCACCAATGCACTTATCGTATAAGATTGCTAGTTCCAAATTTGAAATGGTGGACAAAAGTTTCCTTGCCAAGGAATTAGCATTGAAGTCTCTCAGAGAAAATTTAACACAAGTTAGGAACAAGATGAGGAAACTAGCTGATAAGAAAAGGGAAGACAAGGAAATCCAAGTTGGGGATATCATGTATGTTAAATTATAACCCTATAAACAGAGATCAGTTGAATAAAGAGGTTACCATAAACTATATGTAAAATATTTTAGTCCGTTCATGGTGAGAGATCGAATTGGTACAGTGGCCTACTGAATTAAGCTACTCGAAGGTGCCAAGCTACACGATGTGTTCCATGTTTTGCAACTCAAGAAAAAGGTAGGGAATAAGGAGGTTTCTACTTTATTACCTTCATTCTTATAGTCTATGGATAAAATAAACATATATCCTGTAAAGATAATGGATTGGAAATTGGCTAAGAAATCCAATGCTGCAACTATAAAAATGTTAGTGCAATGGATTGATGCTACATTGAAGACGGCAACGTGGGAAGACTATGATGAATTGATAGCTAAATTTTTGGAATTTTCCTCTGCAAATCCTTGCGGGCAAGGATGAAATCAAGGGGGAAGGAATGTTGCTAGTTAAAATTAGAGAAGGAACCTTCAAAATTCAGAGCAATTTACATAAGTTACCCTTATTGTAAAGCTGGTTACACACCGCTTAGAAGAGTATACTGACGAGTGTACAATTATATAATATTTAATATCATTTTGTACACTCATTAGACGTGTATTAGAGTAATACTATTGAATTTGATACTAAACATGGTGTGTTTTGCATTCTCAGGCTTCGAGTAGTGCAAAGAGAGAGAGAGAGAGAGAGAGAGTGAGAACTAGAGAGAGAGAGAGAGAGCCAAAAGAAGTATTCTGCAGGAAAAATGATGAAGATGGAGCCTTCTCGGCATCAATCAATGAAGGAAAGGCCAAACGGATTCACTTACAGGCCCCTTATAGTCGTACTTACGGTTGTAAGCCTTTTCTAGAGAACCTTGCGGGTATGTTTATTCCCATAAAAAGGAGCATAAAACAGGCAAGACTTACGCTTGTATGCCAGACCGTAAGGATTATCCAGAGGAGTGTACAAGCACAACATAAGCCTGTAAGAGTGGTTACAAGGAGAATATAGAGAAGCTTACGGTTCAGCACTTACGCCCGTAAGTTGGACCGTAACATCATACAAAAGACCTTACAAACATGACTTGCAGCAGTAAGTGTTCCTGTAAGGCTCGTAACCCATCATCCCCAGCTCTTTATAGCCGCACCCTTATACCCATAAGCAACCCTGAAGTTGCGCAATATAAATATTCCTGAAGAGGGTTTTTAGGGCATCTTTTGTTCGACTGAGAGGTGAGGCTTAGGGAAAAGAAAGGTGGCAGATCTCCAAGGCTTTGGAGGAGAATTAAGAGGGAGAATCAACCTACCTATCTTAGAGAAGGAGGATTGTAGGAGTCAAGGTTAGCTTGGCAGCATTCGTGGAAGGGCTTTGAGTGTTCTTCGACAATCATCTCTCAGCACAATTGAGAAAGGGGTTTTCATGTCTTCTTTGATTCTCATTGTTTCTTGTTTTTTAGATGCTTGCTCTCCATTAATGGAGAGCTAATTTTATAGATGCTTGGGCATAGGGTTTTATTCTAGTTTGACATTGGTTGTGGATCTTATTGCTTTAGTTTTTTCTTTATTGTAATTCATATTATTTGAATCCAATTGTGCATTTGTATGACTGGATTGCTAATGAGGCAAAAGCCCTAATTCTCATGTTTGATGTGCTTTGTGATGAGTAGAAATATCCACCTAGTATAGACATGTCGTAATTGGAGGGGATTGTGAGTTAGCCTAGCAATGGAGTACTTTGGAGTGGAGAGTTCTCCTCCTTCAATCCCCTCAAGTGAATCAACAAGTGATTTTCATGCTCTTTACAATCTTAGAGAATAGATTTTAGGAGAAATCATATTTTTATTTCATATAGGATTAGGGATAATCTCTTCGCAAGAAAGATTATCTATTTCAGAAATTCTTGTTAGTTCATATTGAGATTACACAGAGTTCAATGCAATTGTGGAGTGTCTATATCGGGGACACACCCCTTGCATGTGTGTACCGCAAGTACACGGATTGCTAAAGTAATAAAGTAACCAAACGAGTGGGTAGTCGAATCCACAGGGAATAGGCTCGAAGAACAAATAATATTGCTAAATAAGCTAAATGACAAATGATTGGTGAAATGTATTTAGATGTTAACAATTAAAAATGCAAGTAAGAGAAGCAAGCAACAAACAGGAGGAAGAGCAATCAATAGAAAAGTAGGATACCCGGACAATGCGACCCCCATGTTGTTTTTGTTTCAAGTGCAAGACTAAACTAAGCTTCCTTAATTTAGATTTAATGAGTTGTGGAAATCTAAAAGCACACGATCCTAAATTTAAGGTCAACCATGACTAGCCCTATATGTGTGTTTTGGTGGAAAAGAATACATTTAACACTTCACACTGCGTAGGATTGTGACACACCCCTTGTGTGTGTACCCGCAAGTGCACAGGTTGTCGAAGTAATAAACTACCCTGGTGAGTGGGTAATCGTATCCACAGGAAATAGTGTTTCGTATCCACAGGGAATAGTGTTCAGAAACAAGTGTTATCGCTATTTAGCTATGAAAGAAGTCGATGGTGAGATATATATATATATATATATATATATATATATATATATATATATATATATATATATATATAAAGAAAATAAGAGAGCACAAGAAGAGTAATGAGGGTAGGAGAGGTAATCGATATAAAGATGGGGTACCCGGACAAAGCTTCCACTAGGACTAATGCTTCTAGTGCAAGACTAGTATTATACCCTATAATTGATGTCTAATGAGTCATGGAAATCCTTAAGCACACAGTCCCAAACCTAAAGTCAACAGTGACTAGTTCCAACATTATGCCCCGGTATTACGTTTCACTACGACCCTTAACCCTCTTTGACCTGTCAAGTAAGCCCAGGGGAGTCCATCAACCGAAGCCTTACACTACGTGGAACTGCTTGGGGTTCTAGGGATTCCAAGTGAAAGACCCTATTCCTAAATATAGTTATAACCCTTTAGTCCAGGTGAAAGAACCCTAGTTTCAGTTAAGCCCCAGCACTAGATTCACTACAAACCCTCACTATGTCAGCGGAGTCCATCTCCTAGCACTTCACTCTACTTCGATCGCAAAGAACTCTTGGAACATGGAGGTAGGAAAAATCACAGCAGAGGAGAAAAGGGACGTTTCGCTACCTCACGACTTACCCTCTCGATCCTTTCCAATCTCGAGTAGTCTAATCCTATAGGAGTTGTCACACCTCCAAAGGACAACCTAGACGACTCTCAACCCTAGTGTCACATCTAAGGGAAAATCAATACAAGAATAAATCAAGTTTGAAACTCAATTAAATTCATCAATAAAGAAAGCATAATAAAAGTCATAAAAACAATATCATCCTAGGGTTTACAAGTTCGAATACCCACTAGGGTTTAGCTCTCCATGGAGCAATACAAAATCAATAAAGATTTTAAGAATATATGCATAAAAACCATAAAGAAAAACCCCCTTATAGATCGTATCGATGGTCTTGTGGAGCCGCGTGTCTTTTTCAACGAATCCCTTGTCAAGCCTAGGGCACACCTTGCCGGATCAAAACCGACGAAAGCTCTCCCAATAGCTTTCTTCCAAAAGATGTCGATGTCGATGCCATATAATCACCTCCAAAGACCTCCAAGAACCTCTCCAAATCCTAGGCGAAAGCCCCCCAAAAGATAGGCAAGAGATAGAAAGGGGGGGTTCCCAAATAGATCTGAAAACGGGCTGTTTATAGGCTGAAATCGGGGTTTCACACGGCCGTGTGGAAATTCTATTTTGCTGATTTTCGGCGGACTGTAAACAGTAACTTGATACAGTATTTTGCTACAGTACTTCGCCAAAATGCTCCCAAATTCATCATTCTTCATTGAGGACATTGAATTAGACACACAATCAACGGTAGATCATGTCGATTACTTCATTTCTCTTCATTGGTGAAGTTCTCCAATGCTACACAAGTTAGACTTTTGTGAATGTGACTGCCCTTGTGCCCCTCCAATGGAGGTTGACACACACCCACAAGTCTAGACTCGTGCCTTGTTCCTTGTTTAGTCTGAGAACTCCTCAACAGTGGCAAACATAACCTATTCTTGCTTCTTTCTTCTCCAAATTGGCTCCACAACCCTACAATGCACAAAAGCACACAAATGCACACAAATTATTGATAAAATTTGAGAAAATTAATGCTCAATGTAAGATAATAACACTTCGCGTTACTATAACACGAGCACTTATCAGACTGCTTAGGGTTCTAAGGACTCCAGGTGATAAACCCTATTAATTCCTAAATCTAGATCAAACCTTTTGGTCTAGGTGAACGATCCCTAATCACAACTAAGTCTACACAACTAAGCCCAGTGGAGAAAGTCTATCAACACTTCACTCTTACAAAGAACTCTTGGAATGTGGAGGTAGGTTAGAAGGGAAAGGGGACGTTTCGCTACCTCACAACTCACCCTTTCAACCTTCTTCAGCCCTATAGAATCTAATCCTAATGAAGCTATCACTCATCAAAAGGATGATTATATGGATTCTCAACCCTAGTGTCACTATCAAGGAAAATCAAGCAATAAGTAAACAAGATTGAAACTCTATTAAAAACTCAATTAAAGAAACAAAGTAAGGGTCAATGAAACAAGTAAAAACTTAGGGTTTACATGTCTAAGTGCCCAAAAGGGTTTATCTCTCTATGAAGTAATACATCTTCAAGAATGAAATCAAATGATAATACAAGTATTCCATAAAGAAAATCCCTCTCTATTTGGGTGATGATGATCTTCACAAATAGCCCTTCCTTCTACAAAGATCTCTCCGTCAAGCTTAGGGTATATTCTGGAGAAGCAAGGCCGTCAGTGGATCCCCCAATGGCTTTCCTCCGAAGGTGATCGATGTTGATAGCCAGATAGTCTCCCTAAACCTTGCATAAAACTCTCCTCAAACCTTACCACAGCCTCCTCCAAAAATAGAAAAGAAGATCCCTTCTAAAACCCTTCAAAATGAGTATTTAAAGTCTAAAATCGGGCATCCACACCAGCCCTCACACATCCACATGTCCGTGTGGATTCTCCACACAAGCCACCACATGGCCGTATGTAATTTCCACATGGCCTTGTATACTCTATGGAATTCAACACTTAGCAAAAACCTGTCTTAATCTTCACTTCTCCATTTACTAAAGCCACCCGGGTGGGGACACGCCCATATGGTAGATTGTGTGACTTTTTTAATCATCAATTTCATTGGACGAACTCTTGAAACTCTTGCACAAGTTGGGTCATGAATGTGTGACTGTCCTAGGTGCCCTTCCAACTCTTCTTTAACTCGTAAATCATTGGAAGTCGTCTGACAGGGGCTCGAAAGTGCACGGGTTGTCGAAGTAATAAAGTACTCCGGTGAGAGGGTAGTCGAATTCACAGGGAGTAGTGATTCAAGACAAGAGAAATTGCTACTTAGCTAGTGCGAAATAATGGTGGTGAGAAAAATCAATGTGTGTGCGATAAAACGAAAGAGAAATATGAAAGACAAAAGAGTGCAAGCAAAGAGTAGAGAGGAAACAATTAGTGTAAATATGGGGCACCCGGACAAGCTCCCCCTAGGACTAATGTTTCTAGTGCAAGACTAGTATTATACCTTCTAATTGATGTCTAATGAGTCGTGGAAATCCTTAAACACACAGTCCCAAACCTAAGGTCAACCGTGACTAGCTCCAACACTATACCTCGGTATTAGGATTCATTATAACCCTTCACTCTATTGATCGCTTAACTAAGCCCCAGGGGAGTCCATCTCCTAATCCTCACACTACGTGGAACTGCTTTGGGTTTTAGGGATTCCAAGTGATAGACTCTGTTCTTAAGTATAGTTCTAATCCTTTGGTTCAGGCGAAAGAACCCTGGTCTCAATTAAGCCCCAGCACTAAGATTCACTACAAACCTTTACTCTATTGCTCGCGCAACTAAGCCCCAGGGGAGTTCATCTCCTAGCACTTCGTTCTACTTCGACCGCAAAGAACTCTTGGAACAAGGAGGTAGGAAAAATCATGCCGAAGGGGAAAGGGGACATTTCGCTACCTCACGACTCACCCTCTCAACCCTCTCCAATCTTAGTCTAATCCTATAGAAGTTGTCACACCTTCAAAGGATAACCTAGATGATTCTCAACCCTAGTGTCACGGCTAAGGTAAAATCAATTACAATTATCATGCAATATTGGAACTCAATTAAAAGCATCAATTAAAAGAGCATAATAAAAATCATAGAAACAATGCCATCCTAGGGTTTACAAGTCCGAATACCCACTAGGGGTTTAGCTTTCCATGGAGCTATAAAAAAATCATCAAAGAGTATGTAATACAAAGCATATCAAACATAGATAAAAACCCCCTTGTGATGCGTGGCGATGGTCTTGTGAGGCCGCTCCGTCTTCTCCACCAAGCCCCTTGTCATGTCTAGGGCACACCTCACCGAATCGGTGCAGACGAAATCTCCCCCAATAGCTATCTTCTAAAGGACGTCGATGTTGATGCAGTAGACTTGCTCCAAAACTCCAAAAAGTCCTCTCCAAACCCTAGCCGCAAGCTCTCCAGAAGTTGGGTGAAAAATAGGTCGAAAAGTCCCCGAATAAATCTGAGTCGCGGCTTTAAATAGGCTGAAGTTGAGCATCCACACGGCCGTGGGGATTCTCTGGAATCGAATTTCTGGCGAGCGATGAACAGTAAACTGCTACAATAATTACTACATTGATTTGCTAAAGTAACTACTATAGTGCTCACGCCCAAAATGTTCCCGATTTCATGTTTTTCATCGAGACCGTTAAGTTGGGCACACAACCAATGGTAGATCATGTCATTTTTTTCGTTTCTCCTTATTGACAAAGTTCTTCAATGTCACATGGGCTAGATTTTATGAGTATGACTGTCTTTGTGCCCCTCTTAATCATAAAACCATTTGAGCACAATGGAGGTTGGCACAGACTCACAAGTGCAGAACCCGTACCTTGATCCTTGTTTGGTCCAAGAACTCCTCAACAACGGTGAACATGACCTAATTTTGCTTTTTTTTCTCTAAACCTTCTCCGCAATTCTACATGCACAAAAGAACACAAATGCACACTAATAAATGATAAAATCTAAGAAAAGTAATGCTCAATGTAAGAAAATAATACTTGGTATTACTTAAACACAAGCACTTATCATCGGCACACACCTTCATGAGTAACACAAGCATTGAGCCTTGTTCACTCTATCTTTGCAAGAGAACTCCAAATAGATGCTCTACAGTCTACTTTTACTTCTTTCTTTCTTAGGATACTCTCACAACCCTATGCACATAAAAGAACACAAATACACAAGAATAAGCCATAAAATCTGATAAAAAACAATGCTCTTTGTAAGTAAAACATACTCAATAATATGCATACACATGCACTTATCAATCGGCACTGTACTGAATCAGTTACTAATCACCCTTGCAACAGGGGTTTAGTATATTTTAGAATTTCTCTCTGTTTAAATAAGATTACATACTTGTACAACCTTTGTCATGAACTTAACAAACTCTAGAGAGAGGCTATGCCCGGGCATCCCATTCTCCCCTTGTTTATCGGCTAATTTTATTTCTGTTTTCTTGGTCTCTTTTCTCTTGCTTCTTAGTTTATTCACACACATTACAACTTGTGTTTAGGATAGTTTTTTAGTATTAGGACTAGTACTAGTACTCTCAATCTCCCTTGTGGATCGATACCTTACCTTTGTGCACTATTATTACTTAATCGCATATACGCTTGTCCCTGTCATATAGATGGTAATAGTACTACTTAGGTGTATGCAAAATGACATTAAGTACCCCTGTTAGTTATTATTAGTTACAAGAAAAGGCTTAAGAAATTTAGTCCTTTTACTTGAAATAGTGAGAAGTGGGCAGGTGAGATGGCGTTAAGTTGTTGGATTAGTCATCAAGATGAGTTGGAAATGGGCCATATAAAACAAAGTCTCTCCTCAATAAAAGGGTGAATCATGTGAGCTTCCCTAATATGTCTTTTTACTATTCCTTTTATGATATGGTAGTTCTTCTCCTAGAGGCTAGAGTTTAGATAACCTCCGGGACTTGTTTCTTGATGTTGACATGTTTGTAATTTTCCTTGACTCAGTAAATTGAACTATGGTTTTGTTGGAGTGCCTCATTTGCTTGAATTGAGTTGTAGGAATTGCAGAGGTTAAACTGAAGATCGGCAACAAATTTGTGTTTCTCTTGAATTAAATTGTGAATTAAATTGTAGAAATTGCATGGTTCAACTGAGGATCGGCAACATTTTTTGCTACATTTCTTGTATTTCTTGCAATTTCTACTTTAGCTCATCCTTTAGATCATAATCAGTTGGAGCTTCGCTGATTATTCTTGTGATCTCTTGCAATTTCTTTTTACAATTATTTTAGATTTAGGTCATTTTTCAATTGATTGTTTTATTAATTCGAGCTCTGTTAGTATGATTTCTTGTAATTTTTACTCTAATTCTAGTTCTATATCATTGTCATTTGGTTGTTCATAGTTTTATCAATTAGATTGAAATTGTTTCTCTAGTGCTCTCTTGTGTAATTGTTGCGATGATTGGCTTAAAATTCATTGCTATTCGATTTGCCAGAAGAGGAACACAGTCAAGAGAGATGCTAATTTATCTCTGTTTTTTCAAAATAGCATAATAATGTGCAATTTTTCAATGTTTTTTTTTTCTTTTTCAATATCGATTAGCAAATGTTACAACTTATTTGATTTACACACTACAAGAAATAAGACTTATAGCGGTGAAAAAAATCTGCCGCTATAAACCCCATTTTAGCTTCAATACCTTTGTAGCGGCGGATATTCAATTAGCCGCTAAATCCTTGGTCGCTATGTGTTTTTTTGCGACAAATGTACACTTTTGCCGCTATCCCATCTATTATTATTAAAGATGCATAGTTATCTATAGCGGTGAAAAATTTGCCGTTATAACTATAAATTCTGTAGTGGCAGAATGTTCCGCCGCTATAAGTTTAATAGATTTGTTTGATATCCTATAGCGGCAAAAAATCTGGCGCTAAATTGAGTAGATATTTTAATAATTAAATAAATTTATTTTTAATATAGAAAAACAAAAAAATACATAAATCTGTTTCTAACAACAACATGAATAGTTCAAAACATTAATACAAAATTTTTTTTTCCAAATAATTCACATTGAGAATAATCAGAATGTACAATGTTACAAAAAGAAAAAGAAGAAACAAATGAAGCCATCTGGTTTGTATAAAGCACTATCTATGTTACAACAATACAAACTCGGGAGGACACTGGTTTTTTGGACAGAGAAATAAAGAGCAAATATTTGAAGTCTTTCATCTCTTTGTTCTTATTATTATTACTTTTTTTGTTATTTTTTATTTGGTCTCATCATGAGCCTGAGATAAGAAAGTCACTCATACATAATCATCTTTCCTTTTGACAAAAAGACCCTGCAAAGAAGAAGAAGAATTAGAACTCTCATGATTTGGCCATCACACAACCTTTCAACAATCAATGACAATATTTCAAGTGGTAAGAAAAACTGTGTTAAACTATTTGTTTGGATTTAGGTGTTCATCATTGCATTGTCTCAGATAATTGCTAAGATACAAGGAGGTTAAAAATGACAAATCTACAAGCCATTCAGTAAATAAGCATCTCAATGCTTTAATAACTAATTAAATCTGTTATGAACCATTCTCAATGTGAGCTATTCACATTCTGTAAATAGTCATCTCATTTATGTCATTAACAAACATTTTAACCTACATAGAAAACCTTGCATGGGGTCATAAGAAAGCAACATAAACAAAACAAGAAGTCATTCAGTTAATAAGAGAGTACTAGGCTTAGTCTTGTATTTGAACAAAGATACGTGTTTACTCAAATATCCAAACTATGGTCTCATCTTAGATCATTTTTATTTTTTTTTAAATTTTGCATGGAAGCTCCGTCTCATATTTGAAAACATGCGATTCAAGTTCATAAATTAGGCCCTTGTGTGCATTAATCTCCTAAGGCACCATACTTTATGGGTGAAGTACGTGACTTGATAAAAGCAAAGTTGGAAATTGAAATGGTAAAGTTAACCGACAAATCTAACAGAATAAGAAATCTAAGTCACCAAAGGTAACCGAGCAAAGCATAGAGAGATGGCAAAATCAAAATTGCATTAAATTCTCTATGATTTTTTTTCTCAATCCCACTTCCTAACTAAATGATATTACCAAGTACGGTGTTTTGGCATATCATGACAAACAAAAAATTCTGAACTATGCTTTGATAGCTCATGCACCAATATCTTAGTATGTCAGACCTGTTAAGTATGAAACTTTAGCAAAGACCAGTAAACTTGACAATTAGTGTGGGATTTCTACTTTCAAAATCCAAAATATGAAATAGTGATGAGAAACAAGCATAGATTTTGTACTTCGTTATTATAATATAATAGAGAATGCAATTTGTAGAACCAGTTAATAAGGAATAAAGATTGAGAAGTGTGCATTTTAGACGAGTTTTAACCTGATTAACTAACTGGTTCTTGAATTTCTCAGGATGCAACTTTCTCTCTGAGTGAAATGCATGCGAAACTTGGGCATCCATTCCTGTAATAAACAAAAACTTCCATCATTCATTATTTAATAACAAGGTTTAACAACAGATAAAGTCTGTGGAGGACACAAACAGAAAAATATTGATAGTATGACCGCCATTTCAAGAAGAATTTGTTTTCTCCCATAATGTATAGAACATACCCATGATGTAGTTCCAAAATCCTCCTCGAAAATTAATTAATGAAAATTAATTATCAAAATCTCCATCAAAAGAAATTATTTAAAAAACAGTGCCTCAACATTAGTAAATAATTCATCACAAATCAAAAATCACTTGAGAGCATTAGGGATGACCATTCCCTCCATCTTGTCATACGGTAGAGGCACACCTTCATACCTTGCCAAAGCTACTACTCTTTTGTTTTGTGCGGGATCAACCTGCAAATATCGATCAACATAACCATCAATCCAGACCAAAAAAAAAAAAAAAAAAAAAAAACCGAAAATTAGAGTCAATAACAGAGAACAAAGATATTTATCCAACTCAAAAAATGAAACTGATGACAGAAAGCATAATGAGGCACATTCAGTTCATCAACAACATCAACATCATCATCTAAATTCTTAAAGCACACACTATCTTGATATATATCACCAAATAACACAATTTTATGGAAAGAAGAATTCCTGAAAATAAATTTACAAAAACTACAAATAAGGTCTGAGTTCTTAATCATCCTGATGATCATGCATACATAACACAAAGCCTAAGGACATCGAAGGCCAACCGAATGCTAGTCAAAATGAGCACTCATAGTTCATAAATATGTGTACCAATAGCCATACAAAATTTTATCAGCTAATGCAAATATCTTCAAGCTCATCCATGGCATAAACAAGATGAATTATTTCTCCAAAAGAAAAGTCCATACCATCAGCACAACAAGAACAATAAAATAATCTTTTCATAAATATATTTTAAAAAAACAACATCACAGCTAGAAATAGTGTTTGCTCTAGCAAAGAACACAATCAGAATCATCATCACCAAATTGGATAGAGATGCAAAACAAAGTACCACAATAGGAGAAGAAAATCCATTAAATTTTGGATAAAAGAGATCAAACAAACAACAAAATACCTCACGATTGTTAATGACATTGAGCACAAGTTCTCCATTGCAGTGTTTGTACTTCATCACATACCGAGACTGATCCAAACAAAAGAAAAAAAAATCAAGCAAAGATCAAGAAAAGAAGATCCAAAATCAAAAGGAACAGAGAAATCAAAATGGAAACACACAGATTGAGGATCAGCGCGGAAAAGCTAGACGGATCTCTCGACGAATTCCTCCCAAGAAGTGATGTACACCATCATGAGCACCAGTCTTCTTCACCTTCGAATCAGGAACAATGGTTTACAAAAACAAGAGAAAACTTGTTTTTCACTGCACCAATTTCAAAACATCGAATAAAAAAGAATCACACAAAAAAACCAACTCACAATCATAAGGTAGGTGATCTTGAAGTTGAGCTCCAAGTCCACCCAATGTTCAACGAGCTCCCCAACACCCTTCGATTTTTTCCCCACAGACAAGGCTCCAGTGCTCACCAGCGGCATTTGCGAGCTTGCCCTTGGATTCAGAGTCTCAAGATGGACGTCGCCAGCGACTAATTGGGAAGAAGATGGCTTCCAAGCATAATGGAAATCAATCCTCCTATGAAACAAGGACTCCATCACGGAATCAGAACCCCGAGCTCCATTGATGAAATCGGAGCTTCAATCGTGTGAGATCAAGAAGATAAAAAACTAGGGTTCTGAAATGGCGTGTCGGCATGTTGAGGTTTTTATGGCGATGGGTTGCGGGGGGCTCTGTGGCCGGCGACTAATTTTGACAAAGTTAATATAATGTTTTTAAAAATTTAATTAGTTCACTAAATATGTTTAATAATTTATTTTAAATAGGTATTAATATCAGTAAAATGCTTAGTAGTAAAAAAAATTTAATTTTAATTTTGTATTGATTAAGTTAATTTTTTCAACTCATATTTTTTTAAATTCAATATTTGATTCTTTAGACCCACATATTTATTCTTGACCTTGGAGCCAAGTTTATTTTTACTTGAACAAAACTTAAGTAAATTTTTTAAGATAGAGGAGATAAAAGTCGTTAATCTATTATAATGAATTTGAAAATCCATTAAATTTGGGGTAATAGAATATTTAAAAAAAACAAAATAAATAAATACATCAAATTTTAAAAAGTTTTTGTAAAAAATTTATGAAATAGAAATTATTTATAAAATTCGGGATAATAGATTATTTTCTAATAATAATTTTTATTTAAATAAATAATAATAAATAGTGGAGATCATTTTTCACCCTTAAATATATAGTGGCTAATACATGAATTTCCTGCTATAAAATCTATTATTAAAAAATAATAAATAAATTTGTATATATAGTAGCTAATTTAAAAATTTGCCGCTAAAAACACATCTATAGCGGCTAATATAAAAAATTTGCCACAACAAAGATTTATAATAACAAATTTAAAAATTGCCGCTGAATTTAGCCGCTATAGATTAACTTTCTTGTAGTGACATTTCCATTTTGTTGTATTTTTTGTTTGGCAGCTATGTCATGGTGGATAGTCATCATTTTTTTTAATTTTTTAATTTTTTTTTATCAGTTGATGAATTTTCTCTTATTGAGCTTTTGGTCTTTTGTGCTTCACATTTTTTTTTTTTTTTTTTTTTGTATCATTGTCCATGGTTTGTTTTTACCGTTGCGCTCTTCCAGACAATTAAAAATTGCACTTATTTTTGTTCTAAGCTTCAGAGTCAAAATGCTTCAAGAGAGAAGTAAAGGAAGTTGTGAAGAGCATATGTGGTAATAAAGGATTGGCTTTCTAATCTCGTCCTCATCGTTAAAGGTCTTTTTTGTTTTTTTGTTTTTTTGCATCTTGTATCCATTCTCATATTTTGGTGCTTGGTAATGCACTATGTTGTCTTGTTATGTAGCTATCAAAACATAATAGTTTCAGTTGATGGCAATGCATGATGAAACCAACATAAAAAATTCCATCTCAAAATTTTTAATTTGTATTTTGTATTTTCTTTTAACTCAAGTTACATTATTGACATGTGGCAAGAATTGCCGCGGATAATATTTTATTAGTTTAAGTGTTTCATGCACTCCCAGTTTCTGGATACCATGATCATAAATTTATCTCTTTCAAATTTCACATAACTTTGATTGCTTAATCTCTTGAGATTTTTATTGGAGTTATAGGCTTTGAAATTTAATTGGCTTGATGCTTCATAAGTGGACAAAAATTTTTTTTCATCCTTAGATTTGTTCCATAAATATTCCATACATTTGCTGGTACAAATTGTGTGTGATAGCTGGAAATATCTCCCGAATCGATGTTGTCACAAGTACCAATCTTATGTGAGGAAGCAAATATTCCTTACATATATGTTCCTTCAAAGGAGGTCAGTCATATCCTCTTGATGTTCTCCATTTCTTTTCAATAATCTTGAAAGAGCTCAATAAAATCTTCCATGTAGTCATTTCAAAGATGTAACAAGGACAAAAATTTGACTAAATCTGCTAGCATATATTGCATGAAAAAATTTAATAACATTTGAATTAGAAAAAAGAAAGAAAAAAAAAAAACTTTTGCTGCTTCTTTCCAAAACCAAGCAATCTCACAGCTTAGGTAAACTTTTGAGGTCACTATGTCATGAGTATTTTTCATTTTAATTCTTATGTTTCAATTTGTATCTTTTTTGTCATCATATATTGATTTCTTTTAACCAAGCTGTCACTCATGGATTTACGGCCAAGTGTGGTTGACATGGCGACCGGAGATGACATGTCACATTTATTAAAGGGTTTTCACAGCCTAGCTGGACTGGACACGTCAGCCATATGCCATGTCATCCCTTAACATTTTACAAAATCCTCCTTATATTGTATAAAAGTTATATAAAAGTTATATAGATTAAAAAAAATCTTATGTTATCTCCAAAATAAAATAAATAAAATAATAAATAATTTAAAATAAAACAAGCGTTGATTATCGAAATGTCATTCGAATGGTTGACTTTTGCTATAAAATTTAACTAAAATCTAATGGTCATTGAATTGTGTGGACATCCCCAAGCTTGCCGTTCAAATTTTTTATTTGTTTAAATACCAAAAAGTATTTTATCATGTTATATTTATTTTTTAATTTGTATTAGTAATTGAAAGCATGTGTTTTTTTATTTGTATTATTAAAAATATACATTTTTTATTCACAAATTATTAATAGGTCTAAGAGATCAACTATTGATTCAAACAAAAAAAAAAAAAAAAAACAAAAACAAAACAAAAAAAAAAAGAAACTATTGAAGGCAAATCATCATCCATCCCTAAAGTTTAAACTCCTTTCCCTGAACTTGAAACTTCATCATCTAATTTAGTTCTAATTCAATTTTAAATGATTTCAATAGTATAAGAGACAGTAAAACTCAACTTTAATTAATTAAATTAGTTTGTGTAAAAATTGAATGTTACTTTTTTTTTTATTTTGCCTTCTCTAAAAATATTTTCTGGCTCCGCCTCTAATCTCAACATCTATTCTGCTCATTTACCTTTTCTCTTTACTTCCTTAGAGTGCTCTCAGCCACTACATTGTTTCTCTCTACCGTGATCCCAAGGACACATTTTTATCATTGTGGTACTTCGTTGATAGGTTGAGGATTAGTTTGACGGGCTATTTGGTTCCAAGGAATGGAGTTGAGGAGGATTGAGATAAGAATGAGAATAAGAGAGAATGGATTAGGAATGTAAGAAAAACTGTATTTGGTTGGAGGGTATGGGAGAGTAATTCATTGGGAATGTGAAAAGTAAATATAAGAAATATATGGGAAATGTCTTTTATGCCATTATAGAGTAAATATTAAATAAATTAATATATTACTAAATAATATTATTTTATTTGTAATATGTTGTCATTATTGTTATAATTATTTTTTTATAATTAAGTTTACAAATTCTTTATCATTAATATTGTTGTTTTGTTAAAATGTTATTATATTATTTTTATTATTTTAGAATTAATTTAAGTTATTATTATTGTTGTTGTTTTTTTATAGTATTATTTTATTTGTAATATGTTACCATTATTATTTTTTTACAATGTTCTCAACATTTTTATAATTAATTGTTATTATTATTATTATTATTATTATTGGTTTTTTATAGTATTATTTTATTTGTAATATGTTATCATTATTATATTGGATGGAAATAAAATTAAAGTGAATGGTAAGATCGTAATTTTTTGTTCCGGATTGGCCATACCCCATAAAAATTGGGGGCATCCAAATCACCCTTCTCCCCTCATCTCATTCCTCATATAATCATCTCTAATTTTTACGCATGCCAACCAAACAACAGATTGGATTCATTCCCAATCCAAACAAACAACCCCTGACAAGATTGAAGGATTGGACCCCAACAAGCATCCCAATTGCACTTCCCAAGGGACAGCTAGTGGTCCTTTCTTAGGATCATGCATGTGCTAGTTTCACTACAACAAAATTAGTCATTTTCTAGTACGCAGTGACACTCAACATCTATCCCAATATTCTCATTTCATCAAATATCATATGACCAAGTAATTATTTTATAAAATTGATATTTCAATTAAAGAGGTATTCTACTATTACATAAAAAATTCTAGATGTTGTTTTCTATTTTACTCAACTTATCTTTGTTAATTTTCAACCAATAATAAGGTTAAAATAAAATTTTAAAATATACTAAAATTCAAATCATATTTCGGTAGAGTATCCTGATATAATAAAATGGCAAATATATTTCACTGCATGTTAAATTTATAATACGCCACAAAGATGTTCTTTATTATGCAACATGACTCACATGCAAAGCCATTATCTTTCTTTCTGAAAAATGCACGAAAGAGATCAAACCAACACTCAAGTTCCAAAGCATGCAAATGTTATCAAAATACAAACATGAAGCTATTTATCCAAATTAAAACCAAGTTTTGTGAGATGATGGTGCGTGTCAGGAGGATGCTCATCAATCTTTGGCCTCTCTGGTTGAACCCACTTGCCGTCTTCTGATCTAACCATCCCTTTGTTCAAATCTTGCCTCCAAAAAGGTGGAATCATGAGATGGTTCTCCAGGAAATCACAATCTTTGTTAACTAGGGCTAGATCTCTTCCACTTACTAGCTCAAAATTTTGTCCCTTTCCATGGTACCTGTTAGAATGATACTCATAACTGCTTTAAGATAAATGTTCTTCATAAGTTTTTAAAGTTCTATAAGAATTTTTGCATGGTTTGTGATCTATGTTATATCATTGTAAGTATGATACTGTTCATATAATATTATCCTATGTTGAGTTGGGCGATTTGGATTCACTAATGAAAATAAGTGCATATGTTTCAACATTGGTTTTTTTAAGTGATGACAAGCACCAAGGTCTTTAGCTTTTTGGAAGAAAGAACAAAGGGAAAAGACTTGGGTGTAATTTTCTAAATAATTCATAGCTTAGCTATTGCTTTTGGAAAATAGTATGACAAATTATGAATAGGCAAAACAATAGTTTTGATACTTGAACTATATACATCAAAGCTTGTTTTTTATGGTCCATTAACTGAGTTTGATAATAATGCTATTTTGGTTGCTTGCCCAAAAATTGTTTCAATCCTTGTTAAATTGAAAGGAACATTTTGGCATTTCGTTTTCGGTGACTAAAATGACTATATTGATATGATTAGGACCTAAAACACACTTACATTTCATAAAATATTGATGTATATTATTATAAAAGAACTACAGATTTTACAAAACCTACTATGAGTTTAAAACTATGCTTTTATTAGTACTATACATTTGTCATATGTAAACACTAGCTAGGATTTTGGCTCGAGATAAAAATATAAGTTTATATAATCTTTTTCAGATATAGAATCGGAAAGAAAATATTTTTTAACTCATTAATTAATACTAATTAAAATTAAATATTTTAGGATATAGTAATTTATTTTTTAATCAATAAATAAGAAATTGACAATTTTTGAAAATTAATTATTTAATAATATTTTTTTTCAATAATTTATTTTATAAAATAACTGGCGGTATAACTTTTGGTCTTTGGTTAGGGGATAAGTCATTTATCTCCTGATCAAATACATTCTTAAATGGCTTATTGAACTTGCCCTCGTCTGATAAGTTAAACTTGATTTTAAGCTTAGTTTAATTACAATAAATTTAAGTATAAATGGAATTATTTTATTCTCAAACCAAATTCGTGAAAGCATTTTGTGAATAGTGAATACAACCCAATCATTTAAAGAATTTGTTTTTATTCTCTTTTAAAATTTGAAAAAGAAAACAACAAAGGGAAGAACAAGAGGAAGGGTTGTCTCATGTGTTTTAATTATATGTATTTATTCCTTCACACTATTCTTTATATTTTGAATTAAAAAAAATATATACCGAATAAATTTGTATTTACTATGATTATTTTTTTAATATCCCTAAAAAAAATAATTAAAATAGTTTAAAATTTAAAACTTTTAAATAATTTATTTTTATATAAATATAAACCAACCACAGTGCTCGACCTCCAACCATTCTTAGGAAATTGAGTTGAACTCTCAATCTTTTATTTGGAGAAAAATAATTTATTGTTCTTGTTTTTTTTCCATAAGCGATGTAAATAATTTTTTTTTCATAATATATATATATATATATATATATATATATATATATATTAATTTTAGAGTCTTATAGGGCATATATATATATATTAAAAAAAAAAAAAAGCCAGAATATAAGCAGAGCAGAGATGGTATTATATACTTACCCGTCAAGGAGGTGGAGAAGTGCCTCCAGGTTATGGAAGCAAGATTCATCCTTAGTGTCCTTGAGAAACGGTGAGCTCTTGTGATCCAGCTCCAGCTCCACCCCAACATGGTTGTAGCTATCCGGCACCATCCCTTGCAGCAACGCCGGCACATTCTCATTGAACAAAAACCCGGGCACCTTCGGCACTGTATCATGAACATTCACCACTCTCAACGCCTTCACCCCCAACCCTTCAAACCTCTCCTTGAAAGCTCTGTTCCCAACCCTTGGTCCCGAGAACGAGAACACGCACACCGTCTTTCCTCCGCTCACCCCGGTCTCGACCAGATCGTACGCGCTGAGCGTCGCCAGAGCGCTGCCAAGACTATGCCCGGTCACCGAGATGCTCACTTCTTCTCCGTTTTTAACAGCGTAGTGGTCTATGAGCTTTTTCACCTCAGCGAGCACTTGCTCGCGGGCAGAGTACTTGCAGAACCGGCAGGAAGTGTCCTTATCTGTGTACAAATCTATGAATCCTGACTCGACCTCGACGGACGGATCTGGGCAAGGGATGCCCTTCGGTGAAACAGGGCATAATAAAGACATGAGATCTGCTACCCATTCGAGTTTGGTGACGGTGCCGCGCCAGGCGATGACGATGTCACGGCGGCCGAGAAGGGCGGTGGTAGCATCAGAGGAGACAGCAATGTAGCCTATCCAGTTGGCCAGCTCGCTCCATACTTCATCCGCGTGAGATCGGGTAAAGAAGTTGGGGAGTTTGATGTTGGAGGTGGCGTAGAGGAAGCGGGAGACTTCGTAGCCGCAGGAGTCCATGTTGAGGCTGGAGAAGAAGCTGTCCATAGGGTACTTGGAGGTGCCGCAGTAGAGGGAGAAGGGGTTGAAGTCGAAGGCGTCGTAGGTGGCTTGGGTGAAGTTGCCGTAGCGGATGAGCTCGGAGCGGAGAAGAGGGTCGATGGGGTTGAGAAGGTTCGACCAGTTATTGCTGCCGTGGATCTCTGGCCATCGGGAAGGAAGATGTTCATGGAGAGAGGGAGGGGAGAATCTGGTTTTGACCTCTTCGGTGGCTTCAATGTCTTGGAGGTCGGAGAGAAGGGAGGTGAGGGAGGAGTTGTCTTTGGTGTTTGCTTTGGAGGGATGGAGATGATTGGGTTTGCGAAGGAGGTGGGGTTTTGGCGGAAATGGGAAGAGAGATGAAGAAGGATGGAGAGGGAGGAGAAGATGAGGGGGATGACGGACAGGAAGGAGAAGTGGGAGCTTGACGAATGGGATCGCCATGGAATGGTGCTAGTGATGGTGGTGGTGATCAATTAGCCAAGGTGTATATGCTACTGTGGAAGGAGGCCAGGAGAGGAGTTGGTTATTTAAAAATAGTACAACAACAATATCTTTGGACCATGAGGATGGAGCAGTAGGCTATTTCTAATAATAAATTAATGATATTATTTTTATGTATCAAAGTTTTTTTGGTATATAGATTTAATAATAATAATAATATATCTCTAACCAAAAATACATTAGTGGTCCTAATATTCTAGATTGCTTATTTTAGTTGTTTATATAAAAAATACTTATTTTCATCCAACAACTATGCACAAAATGGTTAATTTGGTCTTCCCTTTTGTATAGGATCTTAGGGATCATTTTTTTTTTAATTTTAAAAAATTTTTGGAGATAATATCACTGACTAATTGTATAAATTTAAAAAAAGATTATATTTCTTTTGGAATGATAGATCTCGTGGCATTTAAAAAAAAAAAACCAGCTATGCAACAAGCTAGGTTAGAACAAGCCAGGTGAGATGTAGAACACAAAAAAAATTGAATTTAAAAGTTTTATTTTAAAACTTAAAATAATTATAATTCAATTAGTTTTTAAACAATACATGTTTATAACTTTTTTGTTTTCGAGATTCACAATGGTAAGGGTAAATACATAATCATGTCCCTCCTTAGTAGGCCTGTAAACGAGCCGAGCTTGATTGGGCCAGGCCCAGCTCAAAATCGGCTCGAAATAGGCTAGCTCGAGCTCGAGTTCGAAATTAACTCGAAAATAATGGCTCGAGCTTGGCTCAATTTTATTTTCGAAAGCTAGGCTCGGCTTAGCTCGATTAGCTTAAAATTAAAATCTTATTTATAAATTATAATTTATAACACATAATAAAATAATAAAGAAAAGAAGATGGTGGTTGATTTTATATATTGTAGTAAATTATTATTATTATTATTATTATTATATATATATATATATATATATATATATATATATATATATATATATATATATATATATATATATATATATATATATATATATATAATTTCGAGCTATCGCGCCGAGCCCGATCGAGCTTGACTCGGCTCGAAATTAATTTCGAGCTCAAAATTCAAGCTCGAGCTCGGCTCAAAAGCTCGAAATTTCGAGCCGAATTCGAGCTTTTACAGAGCCGAGCTCGAGCTGCTCACGAACAGCTTGATCGTTTGACAGCCCTACTCCTTAGATAAGGATAGATCTAAATCAACGAGTTAGATAAGATTATGTAGTTGGTGCCAATGCGGTCCACTTGTCTGGAGATTGAGGTCTTGGAAATTGACATTCTTGATCTCTTTCCTGGTGAAAAATCCTGGTGATTCATTCCAGTAGAAAAAACTTCTGATCAACTAAGAAAAAAATAGGTGTAGTGGGCTGTCTCCAGTGCATGTCAACCGGATTCTTTGATGCCTAAGTTAAAACATCATTAAGAGGGAATGTTCAGGATGGCCATGTATATGTAGGGTTAAATGCATGTAGTCTTGTGAAGAGCACCACATATTCGGTTTATTGTTGGTAATTTTAAACTAGAACCTAACAGTGGTATTGTCTTCCATCCTTTAGGTAATTTTAGGACAAGTTTGGCTCATGAGCCGTTCTCTGTCACTGACCCATTGATATATATGGAAGGTGTAAGGTAAATAAGGTGATCCAGATCCAACGGATAATTAAATAATCACCAATGCAAGCCAAAAATCACAAGAAAAATAAATAACACAGGGATTTACGTGGAAACCCACAAAAGGGAAAAACCACGGACGACACAATCAAGGCAATCCACTATGTGAAGAAGAGAACAAAATACAGGAGAGACTTATAACAATATGAGAGGGAATCCAAAAACAAGGAGTCTCACCGGAGAAGTAATCCGGAACAATGAAGAGCACTCCAAGACAAAAATAAGATTCCTACCTCTCTAAAAAACTCTCTTCAAAAACCCTAATTAATTTTTGGGTGGCTAATATATATATAAATATATATAAACAAATATTTAACACCCTCAAAAAAATAAAAATAAAATTAGGGTTATATATGTAACTATCTCTCCAAAAATATAAATTGACCCATGGCTTTTCAAAAAATTCAAGGCAAATCTTCAACAATCTCCATCTTTGCCTTGAATAGCTCTTTGATCTTCAAAAATGACTTGCTTGATTGTGTCGTTGATGCTCCACTTACTTGGAACTAAGGCCAACCAAGTTCAAACAAATGTAGAACTTGGTTTGGATGACCGGCTTGGTCAACATATTAGCTGGATTCTCTTTAGTGCCTACCTTCTTCACCAAAACTTTTCCTTCGGAAACAATATCCCGTATAAAATGAAAACGAACATCTATATGCTTGGTTCTCTCATGGTGCATCTGATCCTTAGTCAGATGAATGGGACTCTAATTATCACAAAACACTGTAGCTGACTTCTGACTTGGACAAAACTCTTCAAATAAACCTTTCAGCTAAAGAGCTTCTTTCACACGCTTAGTCGCTGCCATATATTCTGCCTCAGTAGTAGACAAAGCCACTGTGCTTTGCATTGTCGCCTTCCAGCTAATAGTTGTGTCCTCAACGGTAAACACATATCCGTTCATAGATCCTCTTTTGTCACGATCTCCAGCATAGTCTGAATCTACAAACCCCATCAATTCACTGCAAGATCTCCCAAACACTAAAGAAAACTTAGTTGTACCCTTCAGGTACCTCAAAATCCATTTCACAGCAAACCAATGCTCTTTTCCTAGATTCGACATATAATGACTAACAACACTAATTGCGTGAGCAATATTTCGGCGAGTGCAAATCATGGCATACAAGAGACTTCTATCTACACTCGAGTAAGGAACACGTGACATATACGCTGCATCCTTATCGGACTTTGGGGACAAGTCTGCTGATAGTTTGAAATGAAAAGCAATAGGAATCCTTTTTGACTTGGCACCTTCCATGCCAAAACGATGCAAGACTTTCTCGATATATTTCTGCTGAGAAAGAAACAACCTCTTGCACTTACGGTCTCGCCAAATCTCCATACCTAGTATTTTCTCTGCAGAACCAGGATCTTTCATTTCAAACTCTGTTGACAACAACTTCTTCAGTTTTATAATTTCATACTTGTCCCTAGCTGCAATCAACATATTGTCTACATAGAGAAGTAGGAAAATAGAGGAACCACCCTCTAATTGCTTCAAATAAACACAACAATCATATTTAGATCTTACAAAACTATGCCTAACCATAAAAGAGTTGAATCTTTTGTACCATTGTCGAGGCGATTGTTTTAATCTATAAAGCGACTTCTTCAGCAAATAGACTTGATTTTCTTTGCCTTCAACAACAAATCCTTTTGGTTGATGCATATAGATTTGCTCCTTTAACTCTCCATGTAAAAAAGCGGTCTTCACATCAAGTTGCTCCAACTCCAAATCGTGTATGGAAACCAAACTCAACAACATACGAATGGAGGTATGCTTCACGACGGGTGAGAAGATATCACTATAATCCACACTGTCAACCTGGCTAAAACCATGAGCAACTAACCGAGCTTTGTATCTCACATTAGAGGCTCCCGAAATTCCATCCTTTTTCTTGAAGACACATTTGCAGCTTACAATTCTTTTACCACGAGGAGGCTCCACCAATTTCCATGTTTGGTTTTTCTGAAGAGACTCCATTTCTTCATTCATGGCACCTAGCCACGCAGCTGAATCAGGTGCCAAAATTGCCTCTGAATATCTGCTCAGTTCTCGAGAGACTCTAATATCTTCAGCTGCACTTAAGGCATAAGCAAGGACTGACTCAGCGAATCTATTAGGTTTTTTTATCAATCGTCTTTCTCTGTCTCTTGCTAAAACATATTCCTCATCCTCCTCAGAATTTGAACTCTCCACATGTGTCATGCTGGAGTTTTTAGTAGAATTTGCAACTGGTGCCTCCACCTCAACGGGAGCTTCTTCAACATTAGAAATAGGAAAAATAACAACATCTTTCCTGGAAGGCAACATCTCTAGCTCGTTGAGCACAACATTTCTCTCAACTAGTAATTTTTGAGACTCTAAACACCATAAGCAATAACCTTTCACGCCCAAACTATAACCAAGGAATATACATTTCAAATACTGAGCATTTAGCTTTCTTTGGTCAACATGTGAGTACGCTGGACAACCGAAAAACTTTAAGGTTTGGTAAATCTGGAGCTCCACCTGACCACATTTCTTCCGGTGTTTTCATATCCAAAATAGCGTAAGGAGAATGGTTCATCAGGTAACACGCGGTAGAGATTGCTTCTGCCCAAAAATCCTTAGACAAACTAGCATTCAAAAGCATACATCTAGCCCTCTCCAAGAGGGTCCTATCATTCTCCCTGCTACTCCATTCTGCCGGGGTGTGTGACGCACAGTTCGGTGATGAACGATTCCTTTATTTTTACAGAAATCATTGAACTCTGAGGAGACAAACTCCAAATCGTTATCCGTTCTCAATCTCTTAACTTTCTTCTCTATTTTCTTTTTAATCATAACCTTCCATTGTTGAAACTACTTAAACACATCACTCTCTTTTTTAAGCATGTAAACCCAAGTCTTCCTGGAGAAATCATCAATAAAAGACAACATGTAACGAGCTCCACCTTTCGATGGAACTTGAGAAGGCCCCCACAAATCTGAGTGTATGTAATCAAGTGTTTCTTTGGTGGTGTGCTTCGCTGTAGAAAAACTGACTCTCTTCTGCTTCCCTAAAACACAAAACTCACAGAAATCTAGGTTACAAATCTGCTTATCACCAAGCAAGCCACGCTTGCTCAACACTCCCATTCCTTTCACACTCATGTTGCCTAACCTCATATGCCAAAGTTGGGTGTTCTCTTCATCAGAAAAAGATGATGCTACAACTGCATCACCAACCACAGTATCTCCATGTAGCATATACAACTGCACAGGCCCAAACTTCCTTGCTTTCATGAGTATCTCTGACCCCTTCATGATGTGAATCCTATCGGTCTCACCACTAAATTTGTAGCCCTTAGAGGTCAAACAACCAACAGAAATCAAGTTCTTCCTAGCCTTTGGAACGTGTCTAACATCTGATAGAATCTTGATTAGACCATCATGAGTCTTCAGTCGAACAGATCCAACACCAACAATGTCATACTTGTCACCATTACCCATGATAACTGTACCACCTGAAACTGATTCATAAGATGAAAACTAGTGCCTATGAGGAGTCAAGTGAAATGTACTGCTTGTATTAATAACCTATCCATAAGAAATTGTACCAGAACTGGAAGCTGCAAGAATAAACGATAGATCTGATTCAGCCACATTCAAATCAGGCTGACTTTGACTATTATTAGAACCCTTCGGTTTCTCTTTGTTTTGCAATTTATAGCACTCTTTAATATTGTGGCCTTTCTTCTTGCAATATCGGTAAGTCTTATCCTTGCCTTTAGACTTGGAATGAAAATGGTCCTTGAAGCCTTTGTTGTTAATCCTACATCTAACAACCAAAGCCTCCCATTTGCCTCGATCAGGACCATCATGTCTTCTCTCCATATCAGACTTGGAGGAGAGAGCATTCTTCAGATCTACAAGAGTAATCTCGGTGCTGCTATACATCATAGTCTCAACAAAGTGGTTATAAGAGGTACCCAACGAGCAAAGCAATAGAATGGCCTGATCTTCATTAGTTACCTTTGCCTTCACCTTTTCCAGATCGCCTATAATCGCATTAAAGTCATCCAAGTGCCGCTTAAGAGATGTGCCTTCTTTCATTCTAAACATGAACAACTTTTTCTTCAAAAGAATATGACTAGCAAAAGACTTCCTCAAGTCTATGCCACAAACTCTCTGCAGACTTCTCCTCCATCACTTCTCTCAGAACCTCATCTGACAAAGATAATTTAATTGTAGCTTGTGCCTTTCTATCAAGCTTTGTCTTTTGCAATTCGGTCAAGGTCTCGGGTAGGTTCTTGATGCCATCCAACACATCTTCTACCTCTTGCTGAACTAGGATAGAGTACATTTTGATCTGCCACATTCCGAAGTTGACATCCCTGGACAACTTCTCAATCTTCCATTGACTAGCCATGGCGATATTGGAAAAATCCCAAATACAAATCTGACACGCTGATGAGTGTGCTAAAACTCTCTCTGATACCAATTTGTAAGGTAAATAGGATGATCTAGATCCTGCAAATAATTAGATAATCACTACTGCAAGCCAAAAATCACAAGCAAAGTAAATAACACAGGGATTTACGTGGAAATTGATAAGTACTCATGTTTTAATAATGCGAAGTGTTGTTATCTTACAATGAGCATTACTTTCATCAGATTTTATCATTAAATAGTGTGCATTTGTGTGCTTTTGTGCATTGTAGGGTTGTGAAGCTAGTTTGGAGAAAAAGAGCAAAGTTAGATCGTGTTCGTAGTTGTTAGGGAGTTTTCGGACCAAGCAAGCAACAAGGCACGAGTCTAAACTTGTGGGTGTGTGCCAACCTCCTTTGGAGGGGCACAAAGGTAGTCACATTCACAATCAGTCTAACTCGTGTACCATAGAAGAACTTCACCAATGAGGAGAATTGAATCAATCGGCACGGTCTACCGTTGGTTGTGTGCCCAATTCAATGGCGTTGATGAAGAACCATGAATTCAGGAGCTTTTCGGCAAAAGAACTGGCGCAGCACTGTAGCAAGTTACTGCAGCAAAATAATGTAGCAAGTTACTGTTCACTGTTTGCTAAAATTCAGCAAAACAGAGACTTCACACGGGGGTGTGGAAATTCCACACGGCCGTGTAAAATCCAGATTTTAGCAATTTAAAGCCGCGACTCAACACTATTTAAAGGGGCTTTGGAGACTTTTTCTTGATCTTTTTGCTTATCTTTTGACCTAACTTCTGGAGGATTGTGGCGAGGGTTTGGAGAGGACCATGTGGAGGATTGACATCGACGTCTCTACACAAGGGGGTTTTCATCTATGCTTTTGATTTGTGCTTATTCTTATAGTTTGATGGATTTGTATAGCTCCATGAGGAGCTAAACGTTTTGTGGGTAGTCGGACTTGTAAACCCTAGGATGATTATGTTTCTATGACATGTTATTATGCTTTTCTTTATTGATGAATAAAATTGAGTTTCAATCTTAATTGCATATTGTATTGATTTTCCCTTAGCCGTGTCACTAGAGTTGAGAATCATCTAAGTTATCCTTTGGAGGCGTGACAACTCCAATAGGGTTAGACTACTTTACCCTCCGGTGTGATTCTCCTTACCTCCGTGTTCTAAGAGTTCTTAGCAGTCGAGATAGAGCGAAGTGCTAGGAGATGAACTCCCTTGGGGCTTAGTTGCGTGAGCAACAGAGTGAAGGGTTGTAGTGAATCCTAGTGCTAGAGCTTAATTGAGACTAGGGTTCTTCCACATGGACCAAAGGGTTAGAGCTATACATAGGAACAGGGTTTATCACTAGGAATCTCTAGAACTTAAAGTAATCCCACGTAGTGTGAGGCTTAGGAAGATGGACTCCCCTAGGGCTTAGTTGTCAGGTCAACAAGAACCAAGGGTCGTAGTGAAACCTAATGCCGGGGCATAGTGTTGGGGTTAGTCACGGTTAACCTTAGGTTTTGGACCATGTGTTTAAGGATATCCTCGACTCATTAAACATCAATTGGAGAGTATAATAACATTGTCTTGCACTAGAAGCATAAATCCTAGGGGTAGCTTGTCAGGGTACCCTATTTCACTCATTGATTGTCCTTCTCTTATTACTCTTACTTGCACTCTCCTGTCTTCCATATTTCTCTTTTATTTCTTGTTTTTCTAAATTACTTTTGCAACCACATATTGATTCTATTCTCACTTTCCGTACACCACACTAGCTAAATAGCAAACACTTGTGTCTTTGATCCCTACTCTCTAATATTCGACTACCCTCTCACCGAGGTACTATTATTACTGTGACAACCCGTGCACTTTTGGGTCCCTGTCAGAAACCCACAAAAGGGAAAAACTACAGATGACACAATCAAGGTAATCCACTATGTGAAGAAGAGAACAAAATACAGGAGAGACTTACAACAATATGAGAGGGAATCCAAAAACAAGGAGTCTCATCGGAGAAGTAATCCAGAACAAAGAAGATCACTCCAAGAAAAAAAGAAGGTTCCTACCTCCCTAAGAAACTCTCTTCAAAAACCCTAATTAATTTTTGGGTGCCTATATATATATATAAACAAATATTTAACACCCTTAGAAAAATAAAAATAAAATTAGGGTTATATATGTAACTATTTTTCCAAAAATATAAATAGACCCTTGGCTTTTCAAAAAATTCAAGGCAAATCTTCAACAGGTCCATATATTAGGTCATGCTATTAGTTTTTCCTTAGTTTTTATGAACTATGTTTTCACATCTTCTAACAATGTGAGTTCCACCAAGAAGTTAGCCAAAACTTTGGCTTCAATCTATATATGATGGTCGGAGGTTTGTACATGATATTGAACTCGCCTAGCTATATAAAGCACTTGGTCAACTTTTTCTAAAGCCTTAATTCTTTGCAAAACTTGCTTCAATGTCTTGTTGATGCTCATGATAATGTGGTGAGCATGAAAGTTAGGGCTTAGAATGTGAATCAAGTGATGGTGTGGCATTAAGTTGAAGATACAGAAAAAACACAAATGTTACAAGTGTTTGATGAAATGCTCTTCAGTGAGCTGAGAGAGAGTGTTTCAATTGAGTTGGTTTAGTTACTGGAGAGACTTTTCAAAGATTGCAAGCCAACCAACGAGCTTCCAATACTCATTTAATATATATATATATCCAAAAAGTAACCAGTCAAAAGTTTTCAATCACACACACCGTTGGCAATAGCTTTCTTCCAAACATACTATTGGCCATGCCCTTACCTTAAACCCATTCCTATTGGTTGGTAGGGATGGGCACGGAGCGAAGATTCCCCGGTCCCCGCGGGGATCCGCCCCGTTCGGGGGCGGGGAATCCCCGGTTCCCTTCCCCGCGGGGACGAGGATGGGGGAAAATATTTCACCGATCCCTGTAGTGGGGCGGGGCTGGGGAATGATCTCCCTGCCCCGCGGGGTACGGGCCCCGAAAAAATATATATATATATATATATATATATATATATATATATATGGTTAAAACAAAAAAAAAACATTTAAATATATAATATAATATAAATTATCTAAACATGAAATGATGGACAGCTAGCTAACGGCATCATCTGATGCCTTTGGAAAAGTTTTAGATGGAAGATCATCTGATGCCTTTGGACGGTCTTGATTGCCAGAATGAGCTAATCACAAAGACAAATAGAGAAACCTAATCTTTGAATCTTTGACATCTCCTCCAGCCTCCATCTTTGAGTCTAGCTGATTCCCAGTTTCCCACCATCTCCATCTTCTGATTTTTCTCCATCGGATCACCTTTCTTCTCCAAAAAAGTTGATTTTGGATCTAAATTGCATGTATGTCTTAATTTTTTTTTATTAAAAACATTGTTGATTTTGAACTAGATTAGTGTTTGTTTTAATGATTTTAAGATAATTGAATTTAATGGGTTGGATCCCAATTGGAGATTTATTCATGCATGATTTAGTTTATTTATTTAATTATTTATTTATTTTTGATAAAATGAATGCTTTTATTTTAATAATTTTTTTGAGAAAATGAAAATGATGTTCATGAAATATAAGCTTTTGTGACTTATGCCAAATAGTGATGTTTTTATTTATATTTATTTTTTTTAATGTCCAAGTTATGATCTATTAGATTTTTTGAGAAAATGATTGTTTTTATTTTTATTTTTATTATTTTTTTTTTGAGAAAATGAAAATGATGTTCATGAAATATAAGCTTTTGTAACTTATGTCAAGTAGTGATGTTTTTATTTTTATTTGTTTTTTTTTTTAATGTTGAAGTTATGATCTATTAGTTTTTTTTTAGAAAATGAATGTTTTTATTTATTTATTTTTTTTTTGAGAACATGAAAATGATGTTCATGAAATATAAGTTTTTGTAACTTATGTCAAGAAGTGTTTTTTTTTTTTTAATTTTTTTTAATGTTCAAGTTATGATCTATTAATTTGCTCATGGGTATATAATAATGTAATTATTGTAGGTGAACAAGTAACAACATGGATGAAGGTTCTAATGAAGAGATCTTACCTATTTCACCTCTTCAAAGTTGTGGACAATCCATGGAACAACAAAGTTGTGACCAATCTAGAGTGCACCTTGAATTAACAACACCGGTTTGATCAAGTCAAACATTGCCGACCGATGAAAGTAAAGGATTGAAATTGGGCACGAAGACTCATCTAAAATTAGCTATATGGAACCATTATAAGAGACAAAAAATAGATGATAAATGGAAGGCAATATGCAATTATTGTCAAAAGAAACTTGGAGGGGATACAAAAAATGGGACGAAACATTTACATGATCATTTTGCATCATGTCCATTGAGAAAAACTAGCGATATAAAGCAAAGCATTTTGAAGCATAAAGTAGATAATGAAGGCAAGGCTTCAATTGGGTGGGACATACACATTTGATGAAGATGTTGCAAGAAAAGAGTTGGCATCAATGATTATTGTACATGAGTATCCTTTAGCAATGGTTGAGCATGAATATTTTTGAAGGTTTGTTGGGCTATTCAACCATTATTTAAAAAAATTGGCCAACATACGGTAAGAAGAGATATATTTAAAATATATGAGCAAGAAAAAGAGAAGACAATGAAATTGCTTGAAAATAATGGGAGTAAGGTTGCAATTACAACCGACATGTGGACTTTAAGCAATAAAAAAAAAAAGGATTTATGGCAATCACAACACATTTCATTGATGCTACTTGGAGCTTGCAAAGTCAGATTATTAGGTATTTCTTTTATTTATTTAACTATAATTTGTTGGTATTCTTACATATAAATGATATTATGTTTGTACTCAATTTGCTATAACTTTAACACTTGAAATTTCATATATGTTTTTATTTATGAATCAGTTTTTGTTTATGAAATTTCATATATGTTTTCATATAAGTTTATTTATGTAATCAATTATTTGATTGACATGGTGTTGAACTAGTTTAGTTTTTTGTATATATCTTTAATGTTATTTTATTCTTTATGTGATTAGGTTCATTTATGTACCATGCCCACATACTGCTGATATACTATGTGATGTGCTCACAAATTGTTTAATGGATTGGAATCTTGATCACAAGTTATCTACATTGACATTAGACAATTGTTCAACAAATGACTCGATGATGATCTTAATTTTGAACAAATTGCTAAGTAACACAGTTTGGATAGATGGAAAGTTGATGCATGTTCGGTGTTGTGTGCATATTATGAATTTAATTGTCAAAGATGGCTGAGATATTATCTTTGAAACTATTGAAAAAGTTCGTGATAGTGTTGCATTTTGGAGTGCTACACCAAAAAGAAATGAGAAGTTTGAAAAAATGACACGCAATTTAAAAATCTCTTGCACTAAGAAATTGATTTTGGATTGTAAAACTAGGTGGAATTCCACTTATTTAATGCTCGATGTTGCCATTTGTTACAAAGATGTTTTAAATGTTTGAAACAAAGGGAGCCCCTTTATAAATGTCTCCCATTAGATGAAGAATGGGAAATGACTACACAAATTTGTGGTAAATTGAAAATATTTCATGATATCATTGAGACATTTTTCAGGACTAAATACTCCACTGTCAATCTCTTTTTTTCCCAAGATATGTGAGATTAAGATGGAATTGATGCATTGGATTAATTGTGGGCAACCTTGCATTCAACTTATGACATAAAAAATGGATGAAATTTGATAAATATTGGGCTCGAGTTCATGGTATCTTGTGTGTGTCAACTATATTAGATCCTAGATACAAGATCAAATTTTTGGAATATTATTTCCCATTGTTCTTTGGTGATGAAATGGCAAAGATGGAAGTTGCTAAAGTTTGAAATCTTTGTTATGATTTAGTTGCTGAATATTCATCAAAATTTAAGATTGGTGAGCATGGTGTTTCAACGGCCGGGTCATCAACAAGTAATTCTACACAAGTACCATTGAGTCATGATGGTGGGTCAGCTTGCATGGGCAATTTTGATTTATATGTTGCTTCTTCTGAGTCTAAAATTGGGAGTGTGCACACTGAATTAGATCATTATTTGGAAGAGTGGTTGATGCCAAGAAAAAATGATTTGGATATTTTAAGTTGGTGGAAGTTGGCCCTTAAATATCCTACATTGTAATTAATTGCGATAGATATTTTGGCAATTCTAGTATCAACAATAGCTTCAGAGTCAGCTTTCAGTACAAGTGGGAGATTTATAAGCCCACATTGTAGCAGATTGTATCCCGACACAGTTGAAGCATTAATGTGTGCACAAAATTGGATATTAGCTCCTACAAAAGGTATGATAATAGAATATATTATATACATGTATCTATTACATATTTTTACAATCAACTTTACTTTTCAAATTACAATTTATAGTAGTTGATCTAATTAATAATTGATGTTTTAGATTCTATTTCCATGACTAGCTCTCAATGTTACACAGTGATTGATGACATAAATGTAGATGAAGAGGTAAGCTTCTAAATATTGTATTAATAAAAATTCTTAGCATAAAAAAGTTCATAACTTAAGTGAAACTTATACAATTTTATTTGATTGATTTATATTTCAGGTTGTTGATGTTAATAAGGATGGAAGTGGAACAAGTTATCAAATGTTATTTGATTGATAGAAGAGTGATAGGCTACCAGGTAACTTTTCTTTTCTTTGACTGTTTTATTTATATTCTTCTTCATGTTCAAACCTTACAATTTAATTCAGAATATGATTTGAATGGTGTTATTTATATGATTCAAAATTCTATTATGATTTTTTTTCTTAACTTTGTTTGCAGATGTCGATTTCTAAGGAAAAGCAAGAGCTTGATAAATTCTAAGCTTTTATTATTCATGGCCGCTTGGGAAGCAATGCACTACTTTTGAATGTTAGAGTTATGGTGTTGGAATTATTAACTTGTTTCTTAAAGGCTTAAATGGCTAATGTTGGAGTGATTACCTTGTATTTTGTAATATTGGTTGGAGTTATGGTGTTATTTATATGTTGTGTGGAGTTTTTTATAATCTTTTGGTGAGCATTATGACTTTGTACTTGCATTATCTTAGATGAAGTTATTAATGACTCTAATCATCTAGTTGATTGATTTATATTATGCATTGGTTATTGAATTTGTTTAAAAAATTGTACAGGTGGGGTGGAGATCCCGGCAGGGCGGTGAGTGGGGATAGCCCCATCCCCGATTTTCCAACCGGGACGGGGACGGGGAATCCCCGCACGAGATGGGGGAGTGAGTGGGGAGGGACTCCCCGCCCCCATCCCGCCCCGTGTCCATCCCAATTTATTGGGCTCTAACTCGGGGATACACTGAGAATTCAATGCTCTTCCACATGACAAAGCACTTCAACCATTCAAACTTAATTTAAGCTACAACAGTAAAATTAATACCATGTTCTCCATGCTTGTGCGTGAACAGAGACCTAGCATAACTCCATGATGCACACCACTGCCAACTACCATTGGCGGTGATACCATGCTGCCCATGCCTTCAATCAACGTCAACATCCCCCCTTGATTGAAGTGTGCGTAGCCCAAAGTTGGCTCCTGAACAACACATGCTTCTCAATGGAAATGGGCTTGGTGAAGATGTCCCATGAGCCATTCTTCAATGCTGTAGTGATGTAAGAAGATTACTCCATCTGTTACTAACCCTCGAAAGAAATGGAACTACATGTCGATATGCATAGTTCTCTTATGATGCGTTAGATTCATCGCCACTACAATTGTAGATAAATTATCACACCATAATTTAGTTGGGTAAACAACCTAAATGGTCCCCTACCTTTTCGTGTGTTTCTTTTCTAGTCACCCAGTTTAAAAAAGTTACCATTTGATCCTTTACCTTTAGTTTTGTTATGATTTGGTCACCCAAACATATGATGTTAATGGCAATCACATGTGGCATATTACGTGGGATATCTTTACTCTGAGCTGGCATTTGACCTGGCATATGCCACATGTGAATGCCATTAACGACGTATGCTTGGGTGACCAAATTGTAACAAAAATAAAAAGTGGGGGACCAAATAGTAATCTTTTAATGCTAGGTGACCAAAATAGAAACACATGAAAAAGTAAGGGATTATTTAGGTTATTTACCCTAATATAGTTGGCTTTGTTACTTCTACACCACAATCATGTAGAATTCTTAAAAGCCAAACAATTTGGTAGACGACAACAGTAGAGGTAATGTACTCTGCTTTGGTAGCTGATAGGGCGACTATCTCCTGCTTCCTGGATCCCCATGAAACCACACTTGATCCCAGATGAAATATCATCCCTATCGTGCTCTTGTGATCATCCATAGAGCCCCCCAGTCACTGTTAGAGAATGCTTCTAACACTCCATCTCCAAGAGAGTACCACAGACCAATGTACTTCGTTCCTACAAGAAACCTTATAACTTATTTGCCAGCATTGAAATGAATCTTACTGGGTTGACTTATGAACATTGATAAATAATTCGCAGAAAAACTAATGTATAGTCATGTGTGTGTAACATAGAGTATCTTCCCAATTAAACTCCTAAACAACCTTGAATCTGTAAACTCTTCACTCCCACTACCTTGTAACCTCTCATTCACGGCCATTGGTATCATCACAGGCTTGCACTGCTTCATAATCAATTTGTTCAATAGATCCTTAATGTAACTCCTCTGTTTAATGAAAATACCATATGATCTTTGCCTCACCTCTAACCCAAGAAAATAACTCATCATTCCTAAATCAGACATGTTGAATGTGCTCATCATTTCAATCTTGAACTTTTCAAGTAAGGTGGGAAACAAGGTAGTGTAGATAATGTCATCCACATAAAGACTTATTAACAGAATTTCTCCATTCTTTCCCTCCTTCTTGTAGAGTATGTGCTCAATCTCACTTCTATTGAAACCATGCACCTTGAAATGCTGATCAATCTTAGAATTCCATGCCCTGGGTGCCTGTTTCAACCCATAGAGAGCATTCTTTAGGTTACACACCAAGTGCTCTTCTCTTTCCACTACATAGCCTTCTGGTTGAGAGACAAACACCTCCTCTTTAATCTCTCCATTCAAGACGGCCGATTTTACATCAAAATGAAACACTTGCCATCATGAGTGAGATGCCACTATAAGGACCAAGCTTACTATCTTTAGGCGAGCTACTCGTGAAAACACTTCATCATAATCAATACCTTACTGTTGTGAATATCCCTTAACCACCACTCCAGCCTTAAGCTTCTATCCCTGGCCTTCTACATTGAATTTAGTCTTGTAAATCCACTTAAGACCCACTACCTTCTTTCTTACTGGCAATTCACACAATTCCCAAGTGTTGTTGCTTGTGATTGACTCAATTTTAGCATCCATGGCCTCTTGCCACTCCTTGCTCTTCACTATCTCTTTGAAGTCAACTGGGTCAGCAACATGTAGTGCAAATGTGCATAAATTGTAGATGTCTATCAGAAGTTCGGCTCGTCTAGGTGGAGAGCCATCAGTAGGGGCAACATGAGAGCTTGAGATTTCATTGTTTGAGTTTGGACTTGCTTGTCTTGCACTCTCCCTCACCTTTCCAATTAATCTTTCAGAATTGGGAGGGGAGGGGGGGATGGGGGTTTATATGTAACATTCATGGGTTCTTTAGATTCATCTTCAATCTTAATCACCGCTTCTCCTCCTTAAACTATCTTGTAATTCCACTGAGAACCTTTATTAAAGACCATGTCCTTGCTAACAAGAACCCTGCAGGAAACTGGGTTATATAATCTATAAGCTTTGGACTCAGATGAGTATCCAATGAATAAGCATTTCTTAGACTTCTCATCAAGTTTATGAAGCTTGTGAAAAGTAATTAGTGCAAAGGCAATATACCCAAACACCTTGAGGTGTTTTATAGAATGTTTAACTCCATGTAAGCTTTGAATGGGGTTTTGTTGTGCAGTTCTTGTGTAGGAGATTTGCTAATTAGATACACATCTGTAGATACAGCTTCTTCCTAGAACTTGGTTGGAAGCTTCCACTCTTAAGTAGACTTTGAGCCATCTCAACCATTGTTCTATTCTTGCATTCAACTATGGCATTCTATTGTGGTGTATATGGAGTTGTAAACTCCCTCTTGATCCCAAAGCCCTCACAATACTTCTGGAACTCCAATGAAGAGAATTCTCCTCCTTGATCACTCCTCACAATCTTGAGCTTCCTTCTAGTCTGCTCTCCACCAAAGCATGGAAGTTCTAGAAATGTTGAAAGGCTTCAGACTTGCTTTTAAAGAAATACACATAGCACCACATGCTATAATCATCAACAAGTAGATAAAAAATACTTGTTAGCACCGAGAGACACCTCATTCATGGGCTATGCACCAATTGAAGACAAGAGGCAATTCTTCATAACACTTCACTGGGAAAGTGATGTAGCGATAATCTTAAGATTGTTGATCTGCGCACGAATACCAGTAATAAGCCTTTCAACCTATTGATCGGAGATTATTAGGATTGGGTAGAAATTGGAGTAAACTTTATTACTCAATAAGAACTATTATAAGACTGACCCCCCTCCTAGCCCGTAGGCTTACAATAAATAGAACTAAAGAAACATGCGAAAGAAACCCAAAAAGGGAGAAGATTCTAGAATTTGCCGAAAATGACAAGTTTCCAAATTTCAACAAGAAAATAAAGGACTTAAAAATAAAAATTAATGCTGAAAATGGCATACAAGTCCGAGATTTCTAGCCTAAAATATAATCAAATCAAATATTAACATAAATGGCAAAATTACTGGTTTCGAGGACAAGAAGATGGAATTTGGCCAAACGAGGGATATAGAACAGGTTCCTGATAGTAATTTTGTTGATGGCTCGCTTGTCCACACACATGTGCTAGGTGTCATCCTTCTTCGGTGTCAACAAAGTTGGGACCACACACTGGCTCATGCTCTTGCGGATGTGCCCCTTCGCCAACAATTTTTCCATATGATGTTTTAATTCTTTATGTTCCCTAGGACTCATTCAATAGTGTGGTCAGTGCAATAAGGTAGAGCCAGGTTGTAGCATTCCATGATGTTGGATGTCTTGAAGGAATGGAAGACCATCTGATCGATAGGTCATCGGGGAAGATGTTTTGGAACTAATCTAGAATAAGAAAAACAACTTTGGGAATTTTTTAGGCCTCCAAGCTCTTGGTGGCTGCCTTTCAGAGCAAGACGAACGCAGTTCTAGAATTTTGCAACTCCTTTCCAAATGGTTCAGAAGATAACAAGTTGACATTGGTGCTGGTGGAAGGTGGAGTTTCTACTGGCTTGTCGGGTACCAACACAACCTTTACTCCCTCGAAGGCAAAGCTGTAAGAGCTTGTGCGGCCATCATGCACCACCCTTCGATCGTACTGCTAAAGCCTTCCCAATAGTAGATAACACGCATTCATGGGCACTACGTCACACCACACTTCATCCTTGTACTTCGTAACAATCGAGAAGGTAACCAAGGCATGCTTGGAAACTGTCAACCCATCTTCTCACTTAAGCAAGGCCAACTTGTGTGGCATAGGATGCTGTTCGATAGTGATCTTGAGCTTCTGCACGACCTCTTCAGAAATGATATTTTCACAGCTACCTATATTAATCATGAACCAACATACCTTACCGAGGAGGGTATAGGTGGATTGGAAGATGTTGGTTTGTAACCAGTTGTCTTCGGTAGCCCGTGGTGTCAAACAAGACCTGCGTACAACTAAGGCAGTACCGACATTGCCTTCAACAACCTCCTCGTCAAGGTCGCCTTCGTCAAACACAGTCGGGCCTAAATCTATCATGTCATTTTCTTTCTCTACCAGCATAACTCTCTTTCCCACCCTCCTATAATCTTGCTAACGATGTCCTTTTTCTCCACAATTAAAACAATGAATGGTGCTGCTACTAGCCCCCCTCACAGTTGTGGTTCCTGCGGAACTGTCAGCGGTAACCTCTCCTCGAGTCACGCCACCCGTACCAGCGATAACCAATCTGTTTCCTGACGCCCCTTGAGCTCATAGGAACTGAGCGTTGCTGTTGCTGCTCGATAATCAATGCATGTTGATGGACGGATGAGATGGAGATCGGGCCAAACATATTGAAGGTCTCCTGGATCTAGACTTGCAAACCCTTGATATATTGTGCCACCAACTGGTCTGTTGATTCTTGGACTTTATTTCGAGCCAGTAATTGGTAGAATTCTATGGTATACTTCTCCACGGTGCGAGTGCCCTAATGCAGTTTATGCAAACAACTATAAATCAAGGTCTGGTAATTGTGGGGCAAGAAACTGGAGAGTACGTATTTCTTCATCTTTTCCCAGGAATTGATCTTATCCTTTCCCAACCTACTACGGCTCAGCTTCAGTTGCTGCTACCACATGGTTACTTGGCCATTGAGCCTCATCACCACCAATGGTATCCTCCTATCCTTGGGGACCACCTTGAACTCCAAGATATTATTAACTATGGCTAGGCAATTGAGGAATTCCTCTGCTTTTAGTCCAACATGAAATTCTGGAATCTTCACCTGCATACCAGATTCCCAATGCCTGTCTTCGTCGCGGTGGGTTCCAGAGGGAGGCACGGGCTAGTTAACCGGGCCCGACGGGCCCGACCCGGCTGGTCCGACTCGAGTTTTGCTGGACTCGGAACCGGCCCGACCACTGTTGAAGACCCCCTGGGACAGGTTGATCCGGCAAGCCTACTGCGGGCCGTGCTGAGACCGCTTGACTCGGCCGGCCGAGCCAAGCTCGCTGGGCCCGGCGGGTTTTGAATTTATTTATTATTAATTTAAATAAATTTAAAATGAAAAATAAATTTAAATGTTATGGGTGGGATTTGAACTTGGGTCACCCATAACACCAACAAGCATTGTTACTAAGTACCCTATGAAAGTTTTATATATTTATATTAAAACATTATAAACAAAAAGAAGACTTCAAAATAAGTTTTTTTTTTAAATTTAAAAATAAGAAATAGTTTAAAACAATTTTAATAAATTGGAAGAATTTGAAAAGACTCAAAATAAATTAAAAAAATAGTAATTAAAAATTTTCACTAAGTATGTTTATTTATTGAATTAAATAGTTTATATATTCTTTTAAGTTATAAAATTATATTATATGAAAAATCATAGTCACAAAAATGTACTTCTTTATATTGAAATTTTACTATCTATTTGTTTGGGAGATTAACATAAAATTTATTGATGATTGACATAAAATATTAGGAAAATTATATTATAACTAATCTTATTAATTGGTGATTGAAACTATGTTATATGAAAACTTATTAATATAAAATTTAAAACTCATAAACTTAATATGAAAGAAAATAAATAATCTCATTAATTGGTGATTGAAACAATCAAATAAAACAATACATGTAAATATAAGGGAAATCAATACCAAATTATTATATTATAACTAAAAATTAAAAACACTAGTTATGATAAATATATAGAATTTGATAAGTTAATAGAAGTAAAAAGTAAAAATTCAAGTAATAAAATAAATTAAAATAATTGGATAAAAAACTTATTAACATAAAATTTAAAACTCATTAACTTTGAATTTGAATTTGAATTCAAATTCATATCTTCATTATAAATTTGTTTAAAAAAAATTTAAATCATCACCAACAAAAGCTAGCTCAATTGGTTTCTCAATGAATCTTGCTCTTTGAAGACCAAGGTTCAAATTTTGGAAGTAGCAAGTTTTGATTTTTAAACCCATAAATTGAAAAAAAAAAAAAAAACTCAACCCGCCGGGTTGGTTGGGCGGGTCACGGGCCAATAAAAAGGCCAATCCGTAACCGGGCCCACTACAGTGCGGTCCAGTTACGGTTTACCTGCCCGACCCGCCAGGTCAACTAACCTAGTGGTTTATGCTGGGCCAGTTTTGGGCCGGGCCAAATGTCCGCCCGTGCCCCCCTCTAGTGGGTTCTAGTATCGCCTCCACGATACTGCCGTTTTCACCGCTGTGCCTGCATGATGTCAGCAAAATATCGATTATCATCTTCAATCAATTCATAACCTCTACTCTCTAAGGTAAGGCCTTGATTGATGCTTCCCATTATTTGTGTGAATCGTTTTGTCAACTTCTCCATCATCCGCTCCACTCGATGGTCCAAGAGGTGACCAGCCCGTTGTTCAAATTGGGTATCATCGTCATGCTCATAGATCTCCTCCATTCGTTTTGTAGGGCGTCCCCATCCAAGAGGTGGCATGATCAATTCGGCTCTGATACCAAACTGATGCAACAATAATCTTGAGACTGTTGATCTGTACATGAATGCTAGTAACAAGCCTTCCAACCAATTGATCAGAGATTACCAAGATTGGACAGAAATTGGAGTAAAGTTTATTACTCGATAAGAACTATTACAAGACTGGCAACCTCTTAGCATGTAGGCTTACAATAAATAGAACCAAAGAAAGATGCGAAACAAACCCAAAAAAAAGGAAGATTTAAAAATTTGCTAGAAATAGAAAGTTTTTAAATTTCAGCAAGAAAATAAAGGACTTAAAAAATAAAAGCTAATGCCAAAAATGACGTACAAATCCGAAATTTCTAGCCCAAAATATAAACACATCAAATATTACTATGAACGACAGAATTGCTATTTTTGAGGCCAAGATGATGGGATTTGGCCAAATTCTGGACAATTTTAGTGACTTGTGTTCATTGACCCGTTTTCCATCAAGTGCGACCCATAAAACAACTAAACTCCACAGCCCGGATAATTACTAAAATGCACCTGCTAGTTTAAATCTCATTTCTTCATGAAAGCACAGGACAGCTCCTCAATACGTCCCTCATCAGAAAGCTAGCTCTTCATTGCTTTGACACCACACAATCCTCACACTGTGAGCCTTAATCTCTGGCATCCCAAACACCATTTTCTTTTGAGCCATGGACATTAAGCTTTTATAATTCAGATGTCACAAGCGGATGGACTCACCACAACAACATTCACTCTTCCAATAATAGACTTATCTAGAGGAAACATATTGTTTCTTGATCTTCGAATTGTGATAACTTGATTCTTTTTTTATTACTATTAGTTATAATGCAACTATCATTGTTAAACACTATAGAATAACCCTTAGTGAGCAATTGGCCTACACTTAGGAGGTTGTGAGACAAACCTGGTACAAACTGCACTCCCTGCAGTTGCTTCTGTTCTCCCAACTGAGTGCTCACACTCACTGTACCCACACCTTGTACCATTATCTCCTTGTCATTGTTGAGCCTCACACCTACCTTTTGAGGCTCATCCAAGCTAATAAACAAGCTCCTATCACCGTCATATGATTTGAGCACCCACTATCAACTAACCAAACTAACGATGTTGCTGCTTCTGAATAGCTGCTTACCATGAAGAGATTGTTGGCTTCTCTTTCGTAAAAAACTAGGGTGGCTCCCTTCTCTGGTTGTTTGTCTCTTACCAAGCAATCTGCTTTTACATGCCTGAATTTTTTACAATGAAAGAACTGAATATTGCTCTTGTTTTCATAGCTTTTTCCCCATGCTCCTCTGCCTCTTCCTTTCTCACGAGTGAAATATCTCCCATGACCTCTTCCATCACTCCAAGTACCTCCTGAGCTTCCTCCCTTGCTAAAGTTTGTGCTTGTGGACTCACCTTTCACTGAGCTTCACTGATGCTTAATTCACTCTCACCTCATGAGCTTGCAAGGACCCACTAAGCTCATCAAGTGAAAGCTTTGAGATGTCTTTAGACTCCTCAATTTCCATAGCTCTAAAATCAAAGATTTGTGCCAAGCTTCTCAATACTTTGGACACAACTTCTTCACCGAGTTTGTAACCAAGTCCCAGAATTTGGATAACTATGGTTACTACTCTTGAGTAGTAGTCTTGAATTCCTTCACTGTCATCCATTTGCAGTGTCTGGCAGCTTTGTCTGAGAGACTGCTTCCTCATGGACACTACCTTGGAGGAACCTTGGTATTGGTTCTTTATCATCTCCCACGCTACATGAGCCGAAATAGCTTCATCTATGCGATCTAAAATTGGTTTATCCACTGCTTACTGGATAAGACAAAGAGCTTTAGCATCTCACTTCTTATTCTTCCTCTCCTTTGCTTCATCTTCAGACTTAGCCACACCCTTCTCCATAAGTTCCCATAACTCCTAGGACCGAAACACCATCTTCATTCAAAGACTCCTCCTCCCATAGTCCAGCTCTTTGAAAACTGGCATAGACGGCTGTGAGAGGCTCACCGGAGTGATGTTACCTACCATGAAAGTAGTTATGATACTAGAATGATGGTGTGGCCTTTAGTTGAAGATACATAAAGCACAAATGTTATAAGTGTTTGATGAAATGCTCTTTAGTATGCTGAGAGAGAGAGAGTGTGTGTGTTTCAATTGAGTTGGTTTAGTTAGTGGAGAGACTTTTCAAATATTGCAAGCCAACCAATGAGCTTCCAGCATTCATTTAATATATATATATATATATATATATATATATATATATATATATATATATATATAAAGTAACCAGCCAAAAGTTTTCAATCATACACACCTTTGGCCAGAGCTTTCTTCCACATTACAAAATACTTCAACTATTCTAACTTAACTTAAGATACAACAGTGCAATTAATACCATGTTCTCCATGCTTGTGCATGAACAACAACCTAGCATGACTCCATGCTCCACATCACCGCCAGTTGCCACCGCCAGTGATCCCGTATTGCCCATGCCTTCAATCAATGCCAACATGAAGGTGACAAGGGCATACTGCAACTTATCCATCGAGAGGTATCTAGTCTCCATGTTATCGAGGATCTTATTGGTATAATAAGAAGGCACTAAGATTCTTCTTTTCTTTTAGCAACATCCAACTTATTACATGTGTTGTGGCAGCTAAGTAAACAAATAGCTCTAACTTCATGAGTAATGGTGGGGAGATCATGAACTCCTTAAGTTACTGAAAGGGCTTCTCACATTACTTGGTCCATTCATTTTAATTTGATGCTTTTCTCAGTGCTTAGAATAATGCTAGGCTCTTATTAATAAGCTTCAAGATAAAATGTGCTAAGGCTACCTATAATTCCTTTAGTTGTTGGATAGGCTTGATCATTCAAGAAAAATTCATCTTTAGTTCATCCTTAATCTTTTTGGGATTTTCTTTGATTTCTACTTGGGTTACCATGAAGCCAAAAACTTGACTTGACTCTGAAAGCACACTTGTTTTGGGGTTCAAGTACATGTTATGCTTCCAAAAAGTATGAAGTTCTCATTCAGGTCATATATGGGTTAGTTTGTGTGCCTATGTTTTACTAATATAACATTTATGTATGCTTCAATGTCCCTCCAAATATGTTTTGAAGACTCTATTCAACAATCATTGAAAAGTAACATCTACATTTTTAACTCAAATGAAATGACCTTGTAGATGTAAGTTTCTTTGATAGTAATAAACAAGATCTTTTTTTTGTCTTCCTTTGTAGATGTAAGCATTGAGGAAGACTAATAATCAATCTCCTGTTGTAGATTAGCTAGTTTGAGGATCCTTGAAACTATCCTTTGAGTAAGCTTTGTTGAGATTGGTAAATTCTATGCACATTCACTATTTTTTGTTTACCTTCCTCACCAATACAATATTAAATAGGCATTGTAGTATACTTCATAGATGAAACCTACTATTAGCAGCTTCTAAAATTCATTATTGATGGTTCATTACTCTTTTGGAGTGAAATAGTATCACTTTTCCTTAACAAGTCAAAAGGTCTAACTTATATTCTAGTGGTGCTTGATAAGTGATCAGTTAAATACTAGTACATCCTCGTGCCCAAGTGAAGATGTCAACATTAGCATGTCATTAAGAAGATTTTTAGGCTCTTCTTCTGCTCACTGTATAGCTTGACTTTGATGTAGATGATATGAACTTGTTAGTTCTTATTGAGGTGGGTTGCAACCAATTCTTGTATGGTAGTAGCGTTCATGGAAACCTATGAAAGACTCTTTAATTGAGAGGAACTATTAAGGTTTGGTCTTCACCAGAGTGAAAAAAAAATATAGCATTACCAAGCTATTGACTAATCTCATCTCAATTCTCTATATTTGTGATTAGGAGAGAACTTTCTCATAAAATGATGGGTTAAGACTACTTATTAAAGGAGAGAAGGTTGGTCCATTGATGATGTCATCATAGGTGGAAATGTACTTCTGATGAGGATTAATGCCACCTTTAAAACACAATTACACATGTCGATCAAGTAGTAAAGTGTGCTTAAGAGAAGGGTTATCAATCCACGAGGAGCTATGAATTACCCATGCTAATTTAGGACTCGTTAATTAGCCTAAACTAAGATCAAAGGAGTCAAATCAAGAATAAAAAATAGTAACTAAAATAAACTGGCGGCAAATCAAGCATCCAAGAGAAGTGTTCAACCAAAGGGTTCCCTTAGGGTTTGATTAAGCTCTAAACAAGGTTGCATAAATAATTGCAATACAATTAAACTGAGAGAGTTCCTAAATTATATTGCTCTCTTTCTTAAGATGAACAATAACTAATCTTGTACTATGATGATATAAACTACCCTATGACTATGATGCACTCTATGAACTCTTTCTAGAGAAAACACGGACTCCTAGAAAATAGACAATTCTTCTCTCAAAGCAATTACTCCTAATCCCATACAGAATGAGAATCATTATCTCTTCCTAAAACTTACTCCCTGTGATTGTATTATGTACAAAATCCTAATGTTAGCTCACTCGAAAGAAATATGGGGAGAGAAATCTTAGCCCCAAAGTGCCCTATTTCTAAGCGAACTCATGTTCCCTTAAATTAGGTTATGTCTATACACTAGTTGATCTCTTGATTTGTCATTCACGCACATCAAACATGAAACTCTTGCCTTTTACTATGATAGAGATCAAGATAAGAAGAACATGCAATTGAATTCAAAAGCATGATATTGCAATAGGAAAGCCTATACAAGATTAAATGTCTATAACTAATGTCATCAACATGATAAACCCTAGGTTCTACCTATGCCCAAACACCATGGGGTTTAGTTCTCCATTAATGGAGAACAATCATCCAATCCAAATTAGATAATTGAAGCTAAGAGAAATATGAAGACACCCTCAAGCTTTTTCATTCTGGATTGGTGATGATTCTTCTATAAATCTTCCACAAATGCCATCAGGAATGCTCCTCGATGGTTGCCTTGATGCCCAAGATCATGGATGAAGCTCCCAAGGTGATTAAATTGCTGGCCACTAAAAGATGTTCCTAAAACCCTTAATAAAACCTTTTAAACCTAACCTTTTATGAATTACTTACGGGTGTAAGAATGATACCATAAGGAGTTGGAGATGAGGAGTCGCACGCCTTACAGGCATCTTACAGCCATAAGCTCTGGTTGCAAAGTCTTCTATCTGGGTGTTACGGCCTAGCTTACAACTGTATGTAATGGATCTAAGCTTTATTATGTAGTGCATGTAACCTTCCTTATGGGTGTATGACCTGCCCTTATACTCCTCTACCTAACCCATATGCCCAAGCTTACTAGTGTAAGTCCTAGACCATAAATCCTTCTATCTAGTCCTTACGCTTCAGCTTACAGGAATAAGTATGTCTGCAAGATCGTCTATTGGAGGCTTATGACAATAAGTGATGGCCATAAGTCAACCGTAAAGTGTCTTAGATAGCCTTTTTTCAATTCTTGATGCCGAGGTAGTTTTTTCTTCCACATCTTGCTTTCGAAATTGATTTTTTTGAATTCCCTCATGCTCATTATGCTTTGCCCATACCTTGGAATCAATTGTTTTCACCATGTTAAGAACCATTGTCCAAATAAATGCCACAATATATGCTAAGTAAGTGTAGAAAATAATAGAAAAATATGTTCAATTATATACTTATCAATTGCATCACCAAAAAATTCACCATTATCATAGTTTGCGGAGGAAAGTACCTAACTGTAAATGGGATGGTAACCATATCTTCTAGTTACATCACATCTCTAATAAATTTGTCTAAGGGTGACATTATTGGATTGAGCTTTTCTAGCATTAAGACCATCTTCTAGTAGGCTTCCTATAACAAGATGGCTTTTGAACTCTTGTTGTTAATGATGATGCATCAGACATCAAAATTAGCAATAACAATAATGTTGATCATGAGTGCATTATCATGGAAGAGATGATCTCCCTTCATAGTTTTATTTTTTGCGAGTTGTTCCTTGTGAGCATCTTGGTCTAACTCGTATGCCAAAAGTTAATTTCATCTCCAATAGTTAGACCTCCTAAAATATAGTGCAAGACTCCCCCAGAAGGTTAGCTCTCTTTTGGAGATAGAGGATTTTTCCTCTGGTTATCCCACTAGAGATACTTTATAGAGGTACTTTCCTTAGACAAGGTCAATATTATCCATTAGATACAAGTGCTCTTTGTTATTATACTTGTTTCCTTATTCAAAATAGTGATATCTATTTATGTTTCACCTGCTTGAAAGGATTTGAATATTGGGAATTGCTTAAGTAGTTATTAATATAAAACTGTAAAAGTATTCCTCCACAGCTAGCTGTTAATTTGGGAACATACTAATAAAAGTATGGCAGAGTGCTTCTCTTAACCCCTTACTTTATCTAAGGCTCTTAACTTTTTACGGCACTTCTGCAACTCTTTGGTCATCTTTTATTTCCTCGCTAAGTTTTTCCCAATTTGCTTCATTTGGTTATCTTGCTAACTGAATTTCCTAAGAACTAATGTAGTTTTATACTTGACTTAAGAGCTCAGTTAGATCCTTAGATTATCTACTCCATAAGAAGAACAACAATAATGACTACAAAAGTCCTCCCATCAATGATGCAATAGTGAAGGTTTGCTTTAGTTTTGGGATATTTTGCATTTAAAAGTTGAAGCGGTGTATGTAGTTTAATAAACTTGATAAGTGCATAATTGGACATATTTTCATATGATTTTCTATACTTACTTGGCATATATTGAAGTATATATTTGAAATATGGTGCTTAACATGGTGTAAAATTGATTCTTGGTCAAGGGAAAAGCATAATATGCAGAAGAGAAATAAAAGAAGCAATTTGAAGTAAGCATCATTCAAAAAAGTTTACGGTTATGGTCGTAAGCTGGAACCAAGACAAAAGACCTTCCAGGTAGAGCTTATGGCCATAAGATTCCCATAAGGCACATGACCCCTCATCTCTAGCTTCTTATGGCCTTGTTTTTACACTTGTAAGTGACAAATAAGAAGTTAGGTATAAACAATTTTATTGAGGGTTTTGGGGAAATATTTTGATGACAAAGCAACAAAAAGAAAGGAGAAAGAGTTCCAAGCCTTCTCTGGCAATCTAACCTCTTGGAGAGTTTCATCCATGATCTAGGGCATAAAAGAAGCCATCGAGGTGAGTGCTCAGTGGTGTTTGTGGAAGATTTATGGGAGATTTTTTGGTAATTTGGGATGACAAGTTTGGAGGGAGTCTTAATGTTTTCATTTACTTACTTCATATTGATTGGATTCTATGATTGTTCTCCCCCAATGGAAAACTAAACTCCATGGTGTTTGTTCTTAGGTATAACAAAGGATTTACACTTTTGATGTTATTGGTTGTAGACATTCAATATGTATTGATTTTTCTATGGCAATATCATGCTTTTGAATTCAAATATATGTTTATCTTGTCTTGAACTCTATTATAGCGAGAGTTAAAAGTTTAACATTTGATGTATGTGAGTGACAAATCGAGAAACCCATCGTGCATAGATATACTGCAATTGGAAGGAAGCACAAGCTTTCCTACAGATAGGGCATATGGGATTGAGATTTTTCTCCCCATGTTTCTTGTGAGTGACTGAACATCTGTACATAATGCAATCATAGGGAATGAGTTTTAGGAAGAGATTTTGATTCTTATTATGTATGTTATTAAGGGCAATTGCTTCGAGAGAAAGATTGCCTATTCCCCCAAACCTGTGTTTCCTCCAGAAGAAGTCATATATTGCATTGCAGTCATAAGGTAGTCTGTATTAGTGTCATATAGGATTAGGTATTGTTTTCCTTGAGAAAGAGGGAATTATGATTTAGGAACTCTCGCAGTTCAATTGTATTGTAATATTAAATGCAACATTGTCCGGAGATTAATCAAGCTATAGGGGAAATCTGTGCCTGAACACCTCGCTTTCATGCTTGATTTGCTGTAATTAGTTTATATTTGTTGTAGATTTTAGTTTTCACTTATGAGTTAACATATTTGATCTTAGTTTAGGCTAATTAACGAGTCTTAATTCAGTACTAGTACTTCCTAGTTTCTTGTGGATCGATACCCTACTTCACACACACTATATTACTTAATTAGCACATGCACTTATGTTTTATAAGTGACATTAGTCCTCATCAAGTTTTTCACACTATTTTTAGGGAACTTAGAGATATTAAGAACACTTTTTTTTTATCTTGTTAATTTAGCTATTTCTTTTCTTTTTCTTTTCCAGTTTTTTTCCCCTTTTTTACATATTCTAACTTTTGTTTCATCTTTAATATTTAATGCATGCCAAGGAGCATGTCATCCAGGATTATGGAAAATGACATCAATGTTGAACAACTGACTAGAACCAGGTTACATATATACCACTTTATTAAGAGAAACAGGGCTATCAAAGCTTATGGAGGACGATGAACATTTTGGTTCAATAGCTGAACAAGGAGAACATCTTTGTCATATTATGCAAAGCCATGACCTACCAGTTAATAATAAAGCATTGTTTGGCCACCCATGGTGGCCAATAACTTTGAGTTGAAGCCTTCTTTTGTTTAGATTGTCCAACAATCAATTCAGTTTCATGGTCTACCAAATGAAGATCCCAATAGTCACATTAGAGGATGCTTGGAGGTATATGACATGCTTAAGATGAATAGAGTTCCAAAAGATGGGATCAGATTGAGGTTATTTTAGTTCTCACTAAAGGGGAGAGCTAAACAATGGCTACAAGCACTTCTTTAAGCATCTATCAGCATTTGGGAGCAATTGGTTGAAGCATTTTCACACCATATTTTTCCTCCAAGCTAGACCATAAAGCTTGCACAAGAATTCATTTCATTCACTCGAATGGATACTGAGTCATTATTCTAGACATGGAAGAGGTTCAAGGACCTTTTGAGGAGATGTCCACATTATAATCTCCCCGAATAGAGGTAAGTTTAGATTTTATTTCATCAGGGCCAAAATTAGAACACTAGGTAATTAAAAGTCTTTCTCGTAGGAGGATCACTCGGTAGTAAGGCCCCAGAGGTAGCCAAGTAGTTGAATAATAAGATAACTATAAACAATAATTAGTGGAATTCTCCAAGGAAGCCGACACCTAAGGTAAATGGGTTATTGGAAGTTAGTGAGATGACAACACTAGTAACATAGGTTAAGGTATTGAGCAAGAAAATTGGCAGTTTATCACTCCCATGTCTAGTTGCAGTCATGACCTATGAGACATGTGAAGAAGGGTATACGGTGACTGATTGCCCAATTGTAGAAGTAGTGCCAGGACCTAGCGAGTAGGTTGGTTTCATTGGTAGTGTTTTTTGGCCTCTAGAGAACCCTTACATTAATACTTACGATCTTGGGGGGATGAATTATCCAAAATTTTCATGAAGCAATCCAGGACAATAACTAAGATCACCAGGATTACATTCTCATCCACCACAAGAAAAGAAGCCTACTCTTAAGGATGTGTTGACCCATTTCATCCCGACCACTTATACCAAGTTTTAGTAGTTTGATTCATGTTTTAGAATATTGAGTCAACTATGAGGAATCAACAAGCATCACTGCAAAATTTGGAGAAATAGATTGCTGAGATTTTAAAATTATTGTTAGGACAAACTAAGGCTAGTTTCCGAGTAACACTGAAGCAATCCCTGAAAGTATCTCAAGGAAATCACTATTAGGATTGGCAAACAAATTAAGATGTTAAAAAAGATGCCACCAATTAAGGAGAAGGAATCAACCTTAGAAGACCGAGAGAAGTTGATTCAATACCAAGACTTAACCCAAGGAAAGAAAAGACTAAGTCCCCATCAATCAAGGAATATGTGCCCCACCTACCATACCCCTCGAGGTTGAAGAATGATCAAGTGGATGAGTAATTCAAGTGCTTCTTAGATTTACTCAAGCAATTGCACATCAACGTCCTAATTGTCGAAGCCTTGGCTTAAATGCTTAAATATACCAAGTTTCTCAAGGATTTGCTTATAAATAAGTGAAAATTTGAAGATGTATCCATGGTCACATTGAGTGACTAATGCTAGACGATCCTTTAAAAAAAGTTTCTAAATAAGAAGAAAGATCCAGGGTATTTCACTATTCCTTGCATGATTGGTAATTTGGTTAATAAAAAAGCTTTGGTAGATTTAGGAGGTGGTGTTAATGTCATGCCATATACCATTTTCAAAAAGTTAAGGCACAGTAAATGGTTACTAACTAGGATGATGATGAGTGCTTGTGTATGCATATTATTGACTATGTTTTACCTACACTGAGCATTGCTTTTATCAGATTTTATGACTCATTGTTGTGTATTTGTGTTCTTTTATGTGCACAAGGTTGTGAGAGCATCTTAAGGAAGAAAGAAGCAAAAATAGACTGTGAAGCATCCATTTGGAGTTCTCTTGTGAGGATAGATTGAGCAAGGCACAATGCATGTGACATTCATAGAAGTGTGTGCCAACTTCCAATGATTTTCAAGTTGAATAAGAGTTGGAAGGATACCTAGGGTAGTCACACCTTCATGGCCATGCTTGTGTAAGAGTTTTGAGAGCTTATTCATTGAATTTGAAGGTTAAAAAGTCACACAGTCTACCACATGGGCTTCTGCCAGCCCGGGTGGCCTCAATAAATAAAGGAGAATATCTGCAGCAAATTTGTGCTAAGTGTGGGAGTCCAGAGAAACTACACGGCCGTGTGCCCCACCTCACACGGCCATGTAAGGTGCTTGTGTGGAATTTCCACATGCCATGTGGCCGTGTGGACGCCGGTGTAGATTTTCGATTTTAGATTATAAATATTCAAGTTGAAGGGTTTTTGGGGGACTTCTTTCCTACTTTTGGAGGAGGCTGTGGCAAGGTTTCAGAGGAGGTTTTTGTAAGGTTTTGGGATAGGAATCTGGTCATCGACATTGACTTCCTTCGGAAGAGAGTTATTAGGAGAGCTACTAAAGGTCTTGTTTCGCCGGAGTGTGCCCTAGGCTTGACGGGGGAGTCTTTGGAGAAGGAAGGGCTGGCCTTGAAGATCATCATCGCGCGAATAGAGGGGGCTTTCTTTATGGAATGTTTGTATTGTCATTCGATTTCTTTATTGAAGATGTATTGCTCCATTGAGGGCTAAACCCTTTTGGGTACTTAGACATGTAAACCTTAGGTTTTGTTTCTCTGTTTCATTAACTATTACTTTGTTTCTTTACTTGAATTTTTAATAGAGTTTCAATCTTGTTTGCTTTTTTTATCTGATTTTCACTTTGAGCGACACTAGGGTTGAGAATCTATCTAATCATTCTTTTGAATGAGTGACACTTTATTAGGATTAGATTCGGCAAAGTTGAAGAAGGTCGAAAGGATGAGTCGAGAGGTATAGATACGTCCCCTTTCCCTTCTGGCATGATTTACCCTACCTCCTTATTCCAAGAGTTCTTTGCAATAATAATAAAGTCAAGTGTTGATAGACTTTCTCCGCTGGGCTTAGTTGTGCAAGCACAACAGAGTGAAGCATCGAGTAGTCCCTTCCACCAAAGTTTAGTTGTGATTAGGGATCCTTCATCTGGATTAAGGGGTTGGATCTAGGTTAAGGAATATGGTTTATTACTTGGAGTCTGACAAGGGCCCGAAAGTGCACGGGTTGACGAAGTAATAAAATACCCTGGTGAGTGGGTAGTCGTATCCACAGGGAATAGGGATTTGAGATATAAGTATTCACTATTTAGCTAACGTGATGTGTAAAAAGAAATCAGTGAGTGAGTGCGAGAATAATTGGTAAAAGCAAGAATTAAAAGAGAAGTATGGAAGATGAGAGAGTACAAGTAAGAGTAGAAGAGTAGGACAAGCAATGAGAGAAGATGGGTATCCGGACAAGCTACCCCTAGGACTTATGTTTCTAGTGCAAGACAATGCTATTATACCTTCCTATTGATGTTAATTGAGTCAAGGAGATCCTTAAACACACGGTCCCAAATCTAAGGTTAACCGTGACTAATCCCAACACTATACCCCGGCATTAGGTTTCACTACGACCCTTGACTCTCGTTGACCTGTCAACTAAGCCCTAGGGGAGTTCGTCTTCCTAAGCCTCACACTATGTGGAATTGCTTTAGGTTCTAGGGATTCCTAGTGATAAACCCGGTTCCTATATGTAGTTCAAACCCTTTGGTCCAGGTGAGAGAACCTTAGTCTAGATTAAGCCCCAATACTAAGATTCACTACAACCCTTCACTCTGTTGCTCGCGCAACTAAGCCCCAGGGGAGTTTATCTCCTAGCACTTCACTCTATCTTGACCGCTAATGAATCATGGAACACGAAGGTAGGGAAAATCACATCGGAGGGGAAAGGGGATGTTCCGCTACATCACGACTCACCCTCTCAACCCTCTTCAATCCTAAGTAGTCTAACCCTATAGGAGTTGTCACACCTCCAAAGGATTACCTAAATTGTTCTCAACCCTAGTGTCACCGCTAAGGGAAAACAATAACAAAATAAATCAAGATTGAAACTCACTTTTATTCATCAATAATGGAAAAGCATAATAACAATGTCAAAGAAACATAATAGTCCTAGGGTTTACAAATCCTAATACCCACAAGGGGTTTAGCTCCTCATGGAGCTATACAAATCCATCAAAGTAATAATAAGAACACAAATTGAATGCATAGATGAAAACCCCCTTGTGTGCGATGTGGCCGTGGTCTTGTGTCGCCGTCGGTCGTTGATGTTGACGCCGATGACGAGCTTCAAATCTCGATGAAGTCCTCTCCAAACCCTCGCCGTTACTCTCCAGAAGTTAGGGCAAAGAAGAGCCAAAAAGATCCAAAAAAATAGTCTCCAAAACGGGCTTTTATAATGTTGAGTCGTGGCTGAAATTTGAACTTATCGGGATTTTACACGGCCGTGTGGAATTTCCACACGCCCGTGTGAACTTTCTGGTTTTCTGAATTTCGGCTAAAATGAACAGTAGCTTGCTACAGTGTTTTTGCTACAAGCTGCTACAGTGCTTGCCGAAACGCTCCCGAATTCGTCGTTCTTTATCGAGGCCGTTGAATTGGGCACACAATCAACGGTAGGTCGTACCAATTGCTTCAAATCTCATAATTTGGTGAAGTTCTCCTTGTCAGCACGAGCTAGACTTATTGTGAATGTGACTGCCTTTGTGCCCCTCTAAAAGAGGTTGGCACACACTCACAAGTCTATACTCTTTATCGAGGCCGTTGAATTGGGCACACAATCAACGGTAGGTCGTACCAATTGCTTCAAATCTCATAATTTGGTGAAGTTCTCCTTGTCAGCACGAGCTAGACTTATTGTGAATGTGACTGCCTTTGTGCCCCTCTAAAAGAGGTTGGCACACACTCACAAGTCTATACTCATGCCGTGCTCCTTGCTTAGTCTGAGAATCTTCCCAACGATGGCGAAAACGATCTAACTTCGTTCCTTTCCTTCACTTTATCTTCACAACCCTACAATGCACAAAAGTAAACAAATGCACAATTTTTAGTGATAAAATCTGATTAAATTAATGCTCATTGCAAGATAATAACGCTTCGAATTACTATAACACGAGCACTTATCAAATCCCCCCACACTTAAGCTTTTGCTTGTCCCCAAGCAAAATAGAATGTGAAAGTACTTGGGAAGAACAATTGAAAGTGCTCGGCCTTAGGTTCATCAAAAGTATGCAAAAGAAGCATTCTACAAGTAAGGGAAAATCAAAACATTGCATAAGGTTACCAATGCTATAGTTAAAAACATGAATAAAAAGGGCCAATCAACTCGAAAATGTGTAAGTGTGTGTGAACTCACTCAAGACAACCCAATGAGTACTCCTCAAACTTTTGTTAACAAGGACTTATTTATATACGAAAAGCAGGAAAGGAAGTAGTAGCTTCACACAAACTAGAAGGTAGCCCTTTCCTAGGCGGCCGCCAAAGGTGGCTTTCACTCTTTCGAGGAGGTAGTTCTTTCTACCGGGGTAGTAGCTTTCACGCATCCCATGAGATAGCTCTTTCTCTCATTAGGGCATAACTTGTATCCGACTTATGAGAGTAGCTACATACTTCATAGGTGGTAGCTCTTTCCACCCCAAATGCATAAATAAAACAAAGCACATATTCACAAACTCATATATATATATATATATATATATATTTTTTTTTTTTTTTTTTTTCTTTTTCTCATTTTCCATATTTTTCTCTCTTTTTTTTATGCATTTTCCAAAGTAAAACTAAGAACGATGATAAACTTGTCCTTAAAAACTTCAAGATCGAGTTTCCAAAAGATTCCAAGAGTAAGTTGTGCAATATAAGGTAATCGAGTTAAAATTCCCTAAAAATTCAAGTAAAAACTAGAGCATGATAGGATACAATGTTAAAAATTCTCCTAAACTCTAAGAATACAACCGTTGCAACTAAGGTGAACTGCCATAGGCTACATGAGCATAAGCAATTGAACGCACAAGTAAAAGTGTGTGCAATGTGAACTCCCCCCACACTTAAGATGTACATTGTCCCCAATATACGCATGCAAGCACAATAAAAGTGAAGAATTGTAAAACAATTAGTGTGGAAGTAGGCAATTGAAACATTACTCCCCTGAACTCCAAGTGTTGCGTTTGATGGAGCTAGGTATATTGAGAGTTGAGTCTCAATGGGTTGTGAAGCACACACGGTCCCATGACCGTGCCTATGACTATTCCTTAGATTCCTTTCATCCAAGACCATCTGCGCGCGCGCACACACACACAAGGGTTCAGTATAGCTCAACAAAGATAAAATAAAACTCGAGTATATAAAGATAAAGCAATGAATACAACTCGAGATAAAAGAAAAGCAATAGAAAAGATAAACTCAGAAGGAAAATCCTTTCTGAGCTAATATATCCATTAGTCATCCTAAGAGAGTTATTGATGATGTGTTAGTTAAAGTTGACAAGCTTATCTTTCCCATGGATTTTGTTATTTTAGATATGGACGAGGATGTAGAGATACCTCTCATGTTAGGTCATTCATTTTTGGCCATCTTCCAAGCCCTAATTCATGTTAGGAATGGGAGAATAACACTAAGGGGACGTTTGGTTCGCGGTAATGATATATTACCACGTAATGAGATTACAGTGGTAATAATATCGGCAATGTCATATGCCCAGGAATGTTGTGATAATTTATGACAACCATGTTTCGTTAGAAACTCATATTATATAGTAATCAACTTGGTAATGTTCTAAATTTCCTAAAATACCCTTGTGTCTACCATTTTGCCTAAATTTAAATTTAAAGTAAAATAAAAATTTGGATAAAATAAATAAATTTTCAAAGTTGAACATATTCCCAAAATAATGTTATTCAAATTTAATTTTTTTATCCAACGAATAAAATATGAAAATTATTATTTTTAAATAAAGGGCATATTTGTCCAAAAAATGTTTCAGATTACCACTCACTTGGTAATCCAACATAGCCACCTATTTTGGTGGTAATGGGATTACCAAGTTTCTTGGTAATCTTTCAAGGTTGGTAATCAAAGATTACCATCAATATTACCACCGCCACCAATCCAAACGTGGTAATCTTTTTAGATTACTATGTAACAGGCGGTAATGTGAAAACATTACCACGAACCAAACACCCCCTAAGGATTGGTGATGAAGAGATTGTTTTAGAATTGCCAAATGCTATGAAGCATTCAATTGATTTTGATTACTTATGTCTTCATTTGGATGTAATTGACTTGATTGTTGATGACTATGTATAGGATATGATGCATAACCAGCCTTTCAAAGAATCATTGGATGATCCTTAAGAAGAAGATATACCTTTCTTGCACAACAAGGATGAAACTAAAGTACAAGTGCATAAAGAGAAATGAAGGACAATCGCTCATGCTAGGAAAGGTAATATCAAACGTATGCTCAAGGAGAAAACACATGACTTCAGCAACATAATCGGTATGCTTCCTATCTTCTCTGATTTAGTACTTGAGCTCTTTGATAGGGAAGTTCACACTAAGGTGGGGGAGTTCCCATTCCTAGAATCCCTTAGATAGGCTCAACAGGTAGGTTAAGCTAGTAACGTAAAACAAGTGCTTCTTGAGAGGCAACCCAAATGGTTTTCATATTTTCTTGTATTTGTGCTTGGTGGTTTGTTGTTGCTTTATTTTATTTTTTAGTAATAAACTGCTCTGTTGTGTTATATCCTTTTTCATGAGTGGGTTGTGTGTTGTGGTTTAAAGTGCTCATTGTATGCTTCCTAGGTCATATCTTGTATTTGGACATTTACTTAGGAACAAAGGGAACTCTGTCTCATACTCTAAGATAGCTTATGGACTACTTAGGCCATTAAGCAGGGCCATAATGACTTAACAAAGAAGTTTATGTGATATTGTACACCCATAACCTACCCTGCAAAAGAAAAAAAAAAGTGTATTTAGAGAACAATTACTGATGCAAGTGTTGGAGAACAAACTTTTGACATTCTTTACACCTGTAAGGGTTATCCAGATAGCATTAGAGGTAGATTAAGAGACCCTTATAGCTTGTGACCTCATGGAGAAATTGCATTGGGCACTTTCACTGGCTCTTATACCCGTAAGATAGTCACAAGGATCATCCCCAGAGCCTTGCCACTCATTTCATTGTGTTCCTGACACACCCCTTGCGTGTGTGTACCGCAAATGCAGGGGTTGTCGAAGTAATAAAGTAGCTTGGTGAGTGGGTAGTCATATCCACAGGGAATAGTGTTTAGAAACAAGAGGTATCACTATTTAGCTATGAAGGAAGTTGATATATATATATATATATATATATATATATATATATATATATAAAAGAAAATAAAACAACACAAGAAGAGTAATAAGGGTAGGAGAGGTAATGGATATAAAGATGGGGTACCCGAATAAAGCTCCCCCTAGGACTAATGCTTCTAGTACAAGACTAGTATTATACCCTCTAATTGATGTCTAATGAGTCGTGGAAATCCTTAAGCACACGGTCCCAAACCTAAGGTCAACCGTGACTAGTTCAAGCATTATGTCCCGGCATTAGGTTTCACTATGACCCTTAACTTTCGTTGACCTTTCAACTAAGACCTAAGGGAGTCCATCATCCTAAGCCTCACACTACGTGGAACTGCTTGGGGTTCTAGGAATTCCAAATGAAAGACCCTGTCCCTAAGTATAGTTTTAACCCTTTGGTCCAGGTGAAAGAACCCTAGTCTCAGTTAAGCCCCATCACTAGATTCACTACAACCCTTCACTCTGTCAGGGGAGTCCATCTCCTAGCATTTCACTCTACTTCGACCGCAAAGTACTCTTGAAACATGGAGGTAGGAAAAATCACAGCGGAGGGGAAAGGGGATGTTTCGCTACCTCACGACTCACCCTCTCAACCCTCTCCAATCTCGAGTAGTCTAATCCTATAGGAGTTGTCACACCTCTAAAGGACAACCTAGATGACTCTCAACCCTAGTGTCACGGCTAAGGGAAAATCAATACAATTAACATGCAAGATTGAAACTCAATTAAAAGCATCAACTAAGAAAGCGTAATAAAAGTCATAGAAACAATATCATCCTATGGTTTACAAGTCCAAATACCCACTAGGGTTTAGCTCTCCATGGAGCAATAGAAAGTCAATAAAGAGTTTAAGAACATATTCATAAAAACCATAAAGAAAACCCCCTTGTAGATCATATCGATGGTCTTGTGAAGCCACACGTCTTCCCCAACGAATCTCTTGTCAAGCCTAGGGCACACCTCGCCGAATAGAAGCCGATGAAAACTCCCCCAATAGCTATCTTCCAAAGGATGTCGATGCCGACGACGTAGAATCATCTCCAAAGATCTCCAAGAACTTCTCCAAACCTAGCCAAAAGCCCCCTAAAAGATAGGCAAGAGATAGAGGGGGGGTCCCCAAATAGATCTGTAAACAGGCTATTTATAGGCTGAAATTGGGCTGAAATTGGGATTTCACACGCCCTTGTGGAATTTCCACACGGGCGTGTTGATTCTCTGTTTTGCTGATTTTCGGTGGACTGTGACCAGTAACTTGCTACAGTGTTTTTGCTACACTAATTATCTACAGTGACTGCTACAGTACTCGCCGAAATACTCCTGAATTCATCTTCTTCATCGAGGTCGCCAAATTGGGCACACAATCATGCTGTAGATCACGCCGCATCTTCAATTTAACCACATTAACGAAGCTCTTGATAATGTTGCACAAGCCGAAACATGTGAATGTGATTGCCTTTGTGTCCCTCCAATTCGCATATTCACTCGAGCTCAATTGGAGGTTGGCACACACTCACATGTCTTTGAACACAACTTGTGCCTTATTCCTTGCTAGGTCCAAGAACTCTCTCAACAATCACGTTCATGACCTATTCTTGCTTCTTTTCTCCTCAATTCGTCTCCACAACCCTACATGCACAGAAGAACACAAATGCACACCAATTAATGATAAAATCTGAGTAAAGTAATGCTCAATGTAAGACAATAATACTTCATATTACTATAACACGAGCACTTATCAGTTCCTTATGTCCCATAACCCAGTGCTAGCAAATTAGGATAGCTTATGGGTAAGGTGACCATAAAGGTCAGCCAGAAAATCTTACGGACTACTGCCTAAAGCCATTATGGTAGTAACCCAGGTTGTAAATGAGATAGAACCATACTAAGGTCACAGTAAAGCATATCCAAAGAACCTTATAGTGCCAGCTTACACCCATAAGCTGCCTATAAGCAACTAGGGTTTAAGAAGCTACCTATGGCCTTTCGTGGCCCATTCTTGATATTTTCTGCCATTTCTTCTAACAGGAGACTTCTCCCTCCCTCCTCTCTCTCTCTCTCTCTCTCTCTCTCTCTCTCTCTCTATCATTTAGCATAGGAGTAGACCCTCTTTGTCATGCCCCTATCCATGGGTCCGACATGTGACAACCGCCATAATAACCCGAGGATGGATACCCACACCGCTCAACCCTCGAGTCATTGCAAGGCTTACAAACCCTGGAATGAACAACATTGAATAGAAAATACAACATAAGGAACACAACGATACATAAAGGAAGCAACGATATCATAACCCTGATATAAGAGTCTAATGAAGCATGCTCGTCATAAATACAACAAAGTTTCCAAGAAACTAGACAAGTATACAAACCCTGCATATAGAATTCAAACACACTAGCGAATCTATATCCTATTACAACATGTTCATGCTCAAGGAATAACATACATGATACTTGAAATGAACAAAAAAAGAAAGATGATGCTCGGTACTTCATCTCACTGTAACGCTATTGGTCACTAGAGCCTTGAAGGAAGAGAGAGAGAGAGAGAGAGAGAGAGAGAGAGGATGAGCAACCTAAGTCACTCAGTGAGTGGGTTAGCACAATTCCAATAGGATATACAAGATACTCGATGAAATTAACAAGCCAAGCTTTTACAGTAATACAAATAGAATGGGACTTTTAGCATAAACAGAAACATTTATATATAGAGAAAGGAAAACGTAGATAGCATACAAGAACCATTTTTGCTGAAATGAGTATGTCCATAACTCAAAAGACTAAGGTTTGTGATAAGTGCTCTTTCATACATTTTATATTGATCTTAATTAGCACTTACGCGACCCTCTATAGCTTGTTTTCAAGGATAACTAGTACTTAGTTGTTCTATTATTTATCATAGGACAAAAGAACACAACAAGGACCAAAGGAAGGAAATCGTGAGTAAAATGGTGCCAAGAGCAACAAATAGAGAGATGCATGGATAGGGTATATGCCCTTGTACCTTCCAGTGTAAATTTTGGTAGAGCACCACTCAGAGAATCACACGAACATCATGTGATCAGCCACAAAATTTTGATCATCCTCTTACTGAGAAGAACACCGTTGTGTAGATCAAAACACACCTGTGTATAATTAACAAGACGCAGAGCATCCTCCAGAAGAAAGCACTGGCAGAAGACGGATACATGGTCTTGTAACTTAATAGCAACACTAAAGAGAAGACCTAAGAGTTACACGATTAGAAGAAGAAGCGCTTGGCCTTGTACATCCACTCATGTACATTAGAGATTTCATGACTTTGAGCTCTTTTGAGAGTTACACTGGCAAGATACACGCCTGTGTACTTGTCAGTGTATTAGTCAGGCCCCTATGATTATAAATAGAAGTTTCCAAGGATTTTAGGGCATCTGCATTTTGGTTGAATTTTGGGGAGAAGGAGGTGAGGCTGATTGGCTAAGGTTGGAGAGAACTTTGAAGGTTTGAAGGAAGAGTTCGAAGAAGGGGTAGTTGGAGTAATGATCCAACAACATAGCATTAAGAAGGGGTTTTCTTCACATTTGTAGGGTTTTATAGATTAAGATTTAGTTTGTAGTGATGAACTTGGGCCTCATAGAAGGCTAACTTCCTTAAGTGGCCGGATTGATGCAGCTTGGGAATACTTTCATCTTTGATTGCTTTTTAATATAGATTACTTTTGGTTTTCATATTCATCTTTGTTTATCTTATTGGTTTTGCGTATAGTGAGAGGCTTTACAATCTTGAGTTCACTTGTATATCGAGAGATCCTTCTAAGGGGATCACACATAGATGAATAGGTATCACTAATGTTCGCTGGAGATAGTAAGGGCACCATGTGTCTCTCGATTAGAATCTTGGTACTTTATCTCCAATTCTTGACATGGAAATCCTAGAGCTTGTTGCAATCGTGCGAGTGTAGGAGTAGGAGAGATTCACTTCCAACTTTGACATAGGATTAGACACTAGGGAGTCTTGAGAGAGTACTTAGTGTGATTTTGATTTCCTTTAATCTGTTTGGCCAAGGTTTAATCCCTATTGATTTGCAATCATCTTAATCATTAAAAGTCCCAAGTGAAGTCGATCCGGGCACTACTTTATCCATTTTTCTAGTTCCTCATTTCATCTGATTTGGTCTTTTGTTTCTTTTATTGTTTACTTTTGAAATTGGAATTAATCTTTGTTATTTGGTTAGCTAGCGAAGATAGAAGTAGTACTAGTATTATCTAGTCTCTGTGGATTCGACCTTTCTATTTGCATGTATTACTTCAGTTGATACATACACATGGGTGCATATTGGTTTTAGTCAATCAAGGTTTTGAGGTCGTTACCGGGGACTACATAAATTTGGAACACTATTATTTGTTAGACTAGCTATTTCCTTTTCTTATCTTATCTCTTTTATTTTTAGCTATTTTTTTCTTTGCTTTACAATTTTCAATTAAGGACTATCATTGATTGATCATATCTCTTTTTTTTACTTTTAGGAGCTTGTGCATCACCGGTTTGAACACATCAAAACTTGTTGGGAAAGATTTAGAAATTGAGAGAACATTGCATAGGAGTGTGAGACAGTTGGTTCAAGACTTTCAGAGTACAGATTCAGTGAGTATAGCTAAACAGGAATGATAACCGAGGACCTTGGCTAGCTATGCTAGACCCATACTTGATGGAACTCAATCAAGCATAGTGCGACTCCCCATTACAACCACCATATTTGAACTCAAGCCGGCCTTCATCCAAATGGCCCCAACAATCATGCTCATTTCATGGCCTACCGGATGAAGACCCCCAATGCACACTTGAGCACTTTCCTAGAAGTCTGTGATATGTTGAAGCTAAATAAGGTTTCTAACTATGCTATCCGTTTGAGGGTCTTCCCATTCTCATTGATGTCATGGGCTAAGGAATGCCTATAAACACTTCCAAGAGCTTCGGTTACTACTTGGGATCAATTGGCCAAGCTATTCTTGATTGGTTATTTTCCTCCGGGGAGAATAATGAAGCTTTGACATGACATAACTTATTTTACTCAGAAAGATGGTGAGACACTCTATGAAGCATGGAAAAGATTTAATGACCTTCTAAGGCATTGTCCATAACACGGTTTGCCAGGTTAGATGGAGGTACAAACATTTTACCATGTCTTGACCCCAAATGTGCAACAATCTATTGATGCCACGGGAGATGGAGCCATTGGGAAGAAGACACCGGATGAGGCTAGGAAACTATTCGATGATATGGCAATGAATAGTTACCAGTGAAATTCTAGGGGCAAGCAAGTGAAGGCGGCCGAGGTGTTCAAAGTTTATGTGGTGATGGCTTTAGCAGCTTAAGTGGAGTCATTGAGCAAAAATATTGATAGAATGATGACTCCAAGAATGGCACCCATCATGTTGTGTAAAACTTGTAGTGGGTGGGTGACAGACATCCTACAACCGATTTTCCTATTGTTAGTGCGTCTTCTAGTCATCTGGAACAAGAAGACTCTGTCAGTGGAATGAATCGGCCACAAGGGAATCCCTATAATGATACTTACAACCCGCGATGGAGGAATGATAAGTGCTTGAAAGTACATTTTTTATATATCATTAAGACTGCATTCAGCATGAGATTTTACATGTTTAGTATCAAAATAGTACATAATTTCATTCTTTTGTTCACCATGAGCTTTTATTCCATCTTAGGGCCAAAGAAGCAAATATGAAGGTGTTTAGAAGCAAAATAAATCAACTTACTAAACTATAGCATCACCATGGCTCACAACAACCATGGTGACACCTCATCACGGCTGTTGTCCACTTTGATGACGACCGTTATCAAGCCGTGTCAGTGTGAAATCACAGAGAACAACATAGAAGTCATAATGGTCTCAACAATGACCATTGTGAACCATAACAAGCGTGACCAATCCACAACAAGCCAAGATAGACCATGCCAGGACAAGACTTATGGCCCAAGCAACAAACTTACTCACCACAGTCTTCACAACAGGCATGGTGAGACTGTGGCATACTCGGGTTATAAATACCCTACATTTTACAATTCTAGAGAGGATTCTTTTGCCGAACTTGGAAAAGGCGACCAGATTTCTAGAGATCTATGTGTCTAGAGATGATTTTTATCCCTATTTCAGCAGATTCCATCAATTTTCTCAAGGGAGATTCAACGTGCATCAATAGTGTAGAGTGCGTGAAGAGATTCTGCATTTTCTTGATGATCTTGAGATCTTCTCAGCCTTAACCATTAGTGACCATATTGGAGGGAGTTATTCTAGGAATTCTTTTACTATATTTCTTATGTATTATTGTTATTCATTGATCAATACTTTTATATCCATTATAGGACCCCATGTCAAGGGGAATTTCATGTAAATTCACCTTGATTGTTACTTGTGATTCTTTATTTGCAATTCAATATTCTTTCTAGTCTTTTTGTGGTTCATTATTTATTGATGTGGTGATGAAGATATGCCCACACATTAGAACATCCATGCTCTATTAGATATATGCATGCGTTAAGAAATTAGGTATTGCTAGATTTCTAGATTAGGGTTTGATTAGCCCTTTTATTGGAGATCTTAAACTTAAGGCAGACATAGGAGGCTAGGGTGGAAGAGATTCCATCTTAAGTTCTTAATATTTAGACCTAGTTGCTAGCAAATTGGGACCAGTAGGCCCTTGAATTTTCCTGGTCCAATACTAGATGGAATTGTTACCTCTCAATGCTTTTTCACAAGTAATTATTGAGGGAATCATCATACAATTACCTAACTCCTTCCAATTGCACTTAATGATCCTCAATTATATTATAGTAACCAGATTATAGGAATAGATTTAAGAAACAACATAGACGTCAAGCTATTGATTAAGTGAAAAGGAAGTAATAGGAGCCTCTCGTCGTCCCCTGAGGAATACAACCCTCGTGCTTACCCACGAGGTATTACTTGGCGACACATGCACTTGTGGTATATGCAGACCTAATCTTTGTGTCTATCAAGAAACCATCCTAATTCTGCTTGGAGTGGTCAAGTACAACAAAAGCCAAATCAACTTCCCAAATTTCAAGATTAGAGGCTAAGTTTGGATGAGATAGTGGCGAAGTTCGAACAATCCATGGATATGAAGTTTCAAAGTCATGACAACCGCCTTACATCTATTGAAGCTACTTTGAGGAACCAATAAGATTCCATATAGAACTTGGAGAACTAAGTTGGCCAAATTACAAGGATGCTATTGGAGAAACCTCAAGGAAGCCTTTCGAGCAACACGGAAGTGAATCCTAGAGATCAAGTTCAATGCAATTACTTTGAGAAGTGGTCGAGAAGTTGAAATGAGGGTACAAAAGAACCAAAATCTTGAAAATGACAAACCTATTAAGATTGAGAAAGAAGGGCCAAGAAGGAAGTGGTGAAGAAGCCCTTTGTTAAGGAATATCAACCGAGAATCCCTTACCTCTCCCGGCTTAAGCAAAACAAAACCGACGACCAATTCAAGTGGTTTTTAGAGTTGTTCAAACAACTAAATATCAACCTTATTTTTGTAGAAGCGTTAGCACAAATGCCCAAGTATGCTACATTTTTAAAGGATCTCCTCACCAACAAGAAGAAGCTTGGAGAAGTATCAACTGCGACGTTGAGTGAAGAGTGCTCCACCATCCTACAAAACAAATTGCCTATGAAATTGAAGGATTCGGGTAGCTTCACCATTCCATGTGTGATTGGAACTTCAATTAAGGAGAGTGCCTTAGCTGACTTGGGAGTAAGTATAAATGTAATGACCTATAAGATCTCCATATAATTGGGGTTAGGTGAGCCTACTCCAACCAAGATGACAATTCATTTGTCCGATTATTTGATTTATCATCCGAGGGGCGTGGTGGAAGATATGCTTGGTAAAGTTAATAAATTTATCTTCCTTGTTGACTTTGTTATTCTTGACATCGATGAAGAGGTGGAAGTGCCTTTGATTGTGGGTCAGCCTTTTCTTGCATCATCCAAGGCTCTGATCTATGCGAATGATGGACAAATGGTGTTGTGAGTTGGTGAAGAAAAAGTTGTCTTCAAACTGTACAGGGGCATGAGGCACTCATCTTGGATGATACTTATTTTGCAATTGATGTTACTGATGATGTTATTTTTTAATGTGTGCAAGAAATTATGGAGGAGGACCCATTGAATGCATTACTCGAATAAGATGAAGAGTTGGATCAAGATACGGAGGTGATGGCGGTCTTTGAGAAGAAGCAATTGCTACAACCTCCAATGTGGAAAGAGAGAAAGAATAGCCAACAACATTCTAATGTGACTTCAGCTTTCATCGAGGAAGAAATTTCATCAACCATTGACTAGAATTATTTTCTTGATGAGATCTTTTCAATTCCTAAACCTATTGCACACTTAAGTAGTGAAACTAGTCATAGACGCAAGGAGATGCTGCATCTTCATGAGCCTCCTTGAATTCTACAGGTACGTCAAGCTAGTAATGTAAAACAAGCGCTTCTTGGGAGGCAACCCAAGTTTCTTGCTTTAGTTTTCGTATTTTAGCTTGTTTGTGTTAGTTTTGAATAAATCATGTTTTGAATAAATTCTTGTTGCAATTTTCATGTAATTAAGTCCTCTTCTATAGCACTAAGCTTCCCAAATTGCCTTATCTTAGTTGTGCTTTAACATTTGAGCGAATTTAGATCCAATTGGGTTGTGAAAACAGGACATCTATGTTCTAGGAGCATTACATGACCTATACACACTCCTATATCTGACTGTATACTTCATTGTTTGTATTCTTAAATGCACTGATTTGGTAAAGCGAAGAACTTCATGGGTATGGGAAGAGATACACTATCGTGTTGTTAGCCATGTAGCTCTTGGGCTTGAGGAGTGAGTCTTTTTTTCCAGGGCAGTGAATCACATGGGCAATTGAAGAGCTACACGAGCAAAATTACATGACCAAGTAGATTTCGGCGAGAATCTCTATCTTTGGTCATTTGGTTAGAATTGCGAAGCACGTGCATAACCACATAGTTCCTCGCATTAGTACATGGGCATAATGCAATCTACACACCTATGTATCTATAGTCATATACTAGGAAGAGAAAAGGCCAAAATTGTTCATATTTTTCTCTCATTCGCCAGAGTTTTCTATTATCTTCCACTGCTTAAACCTCTCCTAAACCCTATTCTCTTCACTCATGTTCGTGTTTTGGACCTCGTCGGATTGTTTGGCTACAATTTGGTTTGAATTTTATCACTTCTCTCCCCCTCAAAATAGTATTTTGCCATCTCCTATCAATAAGGTTTCATTGATTTAATTTTTGCATTTTCTTGATCTTTTTGTTCCATTTTTGCTATAGAACAATTACATGAGACATCTAGTTTAGTTTAGAACTTAGATCTTTAGTTTTCACTGAGAAAATGCTTAGATTCAAAATTAAGGTTTTAGCCCTACACAATCTGAGGAAGGCATAAATGGGTGTGTTCTTGAGACTTGAACCCCTATCTAGAGAGGAAGACAATACCTACATGGTCCTAGACAAAACTAAATGGTCGTGTTCTCACCTGTGTATCTTTTTGTCTGATGGTATTTTTGGCTAAGTTGAGGATTACACGTCCCAGCTAGAGCTCCACAAGCGTGTTCTTACCCCTGTAATTCTCTTGCTGGAGGGATTTAATTTAGCCACATAGGGTACAGGGCTTAGCCCGAGACTTCACGGGTGTGTTCATGCCCTTGTAACTCTCGGGTTGGAGGCCTTGCACTAAGCATAGGGAGTTACACAACCACATATTGATGTACGTAGCTGACACAGACTCTCGGTGTGTATACCACAAGTGCACGGGTGTTAAAGTAATAAAATACCCGGTGAGTAAAGTAGTCGAATCTATAGGTAACAAGGGTACTAGTACTAACTTCTTCTCTACTATCTAGCCTAATGATCAATGGGATAATGTGATGATCTAAGTGTGAAGAAATGAATACCAAAGAAGAATATACAGGGGTAAAATTGGGGGAGATCTCAATCAGTAAAAGTGGGATATTCGGGCAATATTCCCCCTAGGATTCAGGTATTAGGTACTAGGTATGCAAAGCGTTTCTAGAATGAGTAGGTTAAGTCGTGGAAATCCAAAGATAATCGGATCCTGCCTCCAAATCACCGATACTAGTCCCTTACGAGGTTCCGGTGGAGAAATCTCTCAGTCTCAACACCTCACACAACATATGACTGCAATAGACTCTAGGGATTCTAAAGAGTACACCCGAATCCAAAAGATAGACCTAACTTTACTTCTAGGTGAAAGATCCCTAACCTCCTACAAGGTCCTGGCTGAGAAATCTCTCAATCTCACGCCTTACACCAAATTTGGTTGCGTAAAGCCTAAGGAATACAGAGATAGAATGTACTAATTGGAGGGGAAAGGGGACGCTCCACTATCTTATGACTCACCCTCTCAACCCTCTTCAATCTTGAAGTTCTAACCCTAATGGAGACCTCTCTCTCACCAAGGTGAAAAAATCATGCAAACCAAACAACCATAAGATCAATAAGACAAGAAAGCATTAGGCAAGCAAGATTGAAACTCAACCAAACTCGGATTAATAGAAACACAAAGCAAATCCATAAAAGATTAGAATCCTAGGGTTCACAAGCCCAAATACCCTCTAGGGGTTTAGCTCTCCATGGAGTAATATACAAAACAAACCATCAATGAATGAAAGTATATAAAAGCCATAGAAATAAACCCTCCCTATATATGAACTGATGGCCTTAATGGAGAGCTTCAACGTCTTGAAGGATCCACTCCGAAGCTAGTGTCACAAGTGGCTTCCTTGATGCTATGACGGAGGAAGAATCGATTAAAGTTTGTGAAGAAGCACTTCCTAATCCCCAAAGGCCTCTTCTCCAAACCCTAGCAGTCTTACCCTCAAGAGTCGCATAAAAGATATCAAAAGAATCAGGTAAAACGGGTATTTATAATCAGAAATCGGGGTTGTTACATGAGTCGATGCAACGGCATCAAATTTTCACGCGACCATATGAGCTGCAAGAATTTCCATGTGACCCCGTAGAATTTTCACATAGTCACATGAACAGTAACTTTGGTACATTACTGCTACAGTAATGTGCCGTGCTTTACTATAGTACTCTTCATAAACGTAGTCCAAACTCTCTTCTCTTAAGGCCACATGGTTGAGCACACGTCCATGTGGTAGGTTATGAGACTTTTTTTTGTTGAATTATCGTTTGGAAGCTCTTGAAATCTTCACACAAGTAGGGACATATGAGTGTGACTACCTTTGTGCCCTTCCAACTCACAAATCGGCTTGAATTCTTTTGGAAGTTGGCACACACCCTCATGTACATGAGCTCCTCTTATGTATCTTGACCCTTGTGTTGTACAAAAACTCCAAACAATGTGTCTTCATAACCTATCTTTGCTTCCTTTTCTTCCTTTAAGGCATTGACAACCTAATTGCCAAAAGAACAACAAATACACTTTATGAGACATAAACCATGGTAAAAATGATGCTCAATGCATGTAAAACATGTATAGAAATATATTTACTCAAGCACTTATCAACGGTCATGTAGCTACCCATGTATTTCTCTATTTAAGCATCTTGTGAAATAAATTTGAAATACACGACTATAGGCAGAGATATATGCCCGTGTGACTGGGCATGTAGTTAATTGTTTCTTTATTTTTCGTATTATCTTGCCGATTTTAACTCAATTTTCTTGTGCGAGAAATGGTGAACTCGAAGAAGGTTGCCCACAGGGCGAAGAGGCAGAGGGGAGAATCCTCCATGGCATACAACAGTGATAACCATGGGTACCTCCACCTCCTCATCAGCCGTAATCGTCCCCACAACAATTCAATATACCAGCTCACCAGGAGCGGTACAACTCACTCAACCAATTAAAGTTCGGGGAAACCCAAACAATCGACTGGCCTACACTTGAGTCGATGAGGCCACCATACGAGGTCAGCGAGCTATTAAGGGATGGACAGTAGGCCTAGCTGTTTGCCTTTGATGAGCCAGCTTATCAGGAGTTGACTCTGGAGGTGTTGGCAACTTTCCAGATATGTAGGGTGCCTCTCAGTTGGACCAAGGATGACATGATACAGTTCCAGCTGTGGAGAGAGATGGTCCAGATGTCCTACATAGACTTTTCCCTCCATCTAGGACTGTACGATTGGGAGTTCGTCCAGACTCCAGAGTACACGGTCCTTGACATTTACTTGCCCTTGGGGACTTAATAATAGACCAAGTGGCAATGCATCAGGAGAGATCCATACTGCCACGAGATCGAATACTTGTCCACGAGATCGAATACTTGTACACGATCCCAAGCTTGAAGGCCCGCTCAAAAAATGGGAGGGCTTGGACAAGACAAAAAAGAAGCCCATGCCTTTGGTTTTCATTGTTAAAAACCCGGCCCGACCTGGATTATAAATATATTTATTAATTATTTTTGTATATACTTCTATCTATAATGGTTTGAATTGCCATTGATTATTTATTAATTATTTTTTTATATACTTATATAATATATATTTATTGTTGATTACCATTGATTATAATTGTTTGAATTTTAGTTGTTGTAATTGAATACATATTTGCATTTGGTATTTTAATTTTAAGTGTTTTGTAGATTGGTCATATTCACATATTAATATTATTATTAATTTTTTTATAACTTATATTTTATTTGATGAAAAACCGATTTGGGCATGCTTGGGTAAGCCCATGGACAAGTCTATGCCCTATCATGCAGGGCACTAACAGGCCACGGTGACTCCACAAGTGTCGTGAGCACCACAGATTTTTTGTATCTGTGTGCGATAACCTAGCATGTACCTCTTCACTTGTGGTATGCCATAGCGCAGTCTAGTGCCCATCAGGCCTCCGATGGACAGCGTTGGAGTCCTCCACACAGACCCTAACATCACCAAGCTGGTTTGTGGGATGATTAAACTGTGGGACACGAAGAGCATGCACTTTGTTGGCAGCACTTTCCCTCTTCGCATCCAGAACATTCATGCCATGAGGATGCTCTGCCTTCAACGGACGACCAGTGAATGTCGTTTTATCATAGTTAGAGCTGAATCTGAGTTGGAGCACTAGCAGGAGTAGCAGGATCAGTTGCAGTTGTCAACACCGGCACCATCCTCACCACCACCTCCAGCTCAGGTAGGCCCTAGCATCGACCACATCTGCTGCCACATCGGACACCCCCTCAATGTCTACTAGTGCACCCATACCAAAATAGAGCGGTGGCTCACCGAGTCAATGATTATCTTGGCATAACACTTAGGGGTGACTCTCCCTTCTTTGCCCTCGGCTTTTGATACCGCATCTACATCTAGAGCAGTTGTAGAGAAGGAGTCTGAGGATGACTCCGAGGAGACTGAGAGCGACCAGGGCAACTCTCCTACTCCCATGAGCCCACCTCCATTCACACTGGCCGATGATGCCACTTAAGCTTCATTTTTTATTCATTTCATGTTATTTGTAATTTTTATTATTTTGCTTAGCAAGGGTTACATCCCTGTTACTTTTCTACTTCTCATTTTTGTTTTCATATTTCAATTTCAATATTTTATTTTTCATATTTTCTTGTGTGTTTCTCTCTTCTCTCTTTACTAAACCTTCCCTTATACACAGGAGGATGTGAGCCACCCCTTTCGAACTTCCCCATTTTGACTTCAACTCGAATTGTTGTGCTTGGACATAGGAACAACACCCTTGGTTGATATTGGCAAGACTCATCAAAATTTTTCCGGGGAAGTACTAGTTCTTTTTGCACCCTTTCATACTTCTTCTTACTAATTTGTTCTTGTGTTAGCTATGCTTTAGTTACATTGAGAACAATGTATATCTTTGTGTGCATGTGGGTGGGGGGGTTGAATTGTAGGTGAAACTTGAAAACTTCTAGAATTCTACTTTTTTTTCATGCTTAATTGTTAATTCACTTTATTTATGAGTTTGAAAAACACAAAATGCACATGATTCTCCTTGATCGGCCTCCTGAACACTTAGAGAGGATAGTTTAGTTCATTTAATTGATTTGTTGTAAAAAACAAATGGCAAGAGCTACCACCTTTGTAGTGTGAAGCTAATCTTGAAAAGTCAGATACTTGTGTGCTCTAACAAGAGAAAAAGCTACTTTCTAATGATGTGTGAAAGCTACCATTTTATCTTCCTTAAGTTTAGTTTTGGCATAAGTGGTTGAAACCACAAGTGTTAACATCGTTGTGATTATAAATAATCCTTTCTTTGTTAGTATGGGAGCTTATCAATTCAAATCATTCACACAGACATGGAACACTTTGAATAGGGCATACTTATACTTGTTGCCATTGATAATGATGAATTCCACTTGATGTCATTTTCAATCTACTCTTGAGAATGTAAGTTTTTGAATTCTTGAGATTTACCACTTATCATTTTTATCATCTTTTTGTTTGAGGACAAACAAAAGCTTAAGTGGGGGGAGGGGGAGGGTTATTTGATAAGTGCTCTTTTGTACATTTTATATCGATCTTAATTAGCACTTAAGTGACCCTATATAGCTTGTTTTCATGGATAATTGGTATTTAGTTGTTCTATTATTTATTAGAGGACAAAAGAAACACAACAAGAACCAAAGGAAGAAAATCGGGAGTAAATGTTGCCAAGAGCAACAAATAGAGAGATACATAGGCAGGGTACACTCCTGTGTACCTTCTCATGTAAACTTCAATAGAGCACCACTCAAAGAATCACATGGACACCGTGTGATCAGCCACAAAATTTTTTATCATCCTCTTACCGAGAAGAACACGGCCGTGTAGATCAAGAACATGCCCATGTACAATTAACAAGACATAGAGCATCATCTAGAAGAGAGCACTGGCAGAAGAGGGATATATGGCCATGCAACTAAAGAGCAACAGTGAAGAGAAGACCTAAGAGTTACATGTGCAAGATACATGCTCATGTACTTGCCCATGTATAGGTCGGTTCCCTATGAATATAAATAGAAGTTTCCAAGGGTTTTAGGCATCCGAGTTTTGGCAAAATTTTGGGGAGAAGGAGTTGAGGACGATTGGCTAGTATTGGAGAGAACTTTGAAGGTTTGAAGGAGGAGTTTGAAGGAGTTGCCGGAGTGATGTTCCGCTGGCAATGATAGAGGCTCACATCATCTCTAACAACACGGCATTGAGAGGGGTTTTTACACATGTCTAGGGTTTTAGAGATTGAGATTTACTTTGTAGTGATGAACTTGGACCTCATGGAAGGCTAACTTCCTTGGGTGCCCGAATTGATGTAGCTTGGGAATACTTTCATCTTTTGATTGCTTTTTAATATAGATTATCTTTGGCTTTCGGATTCATCTTCGTATATCTTATTGGTTTTGCATATCGAGAGAGTCTTTATTATCTTGATTTCACTTGTGTATCGAGAGTTCCTTGTGAGAAGATCACACATAGATGAATAAGTATCACTGATGCTCACTAGAGATAGTAAGGGCACCATGTACTTTTCAATTAGAATCTTGGTACTTTATCTCAATTTGTTGACATGGAAATCCTAAAGCTCATTGCAGTCATGTAAGGGTAGGAGTAGGAGAGATTCACTTCCACCTTTGACATATTATTAGACATTAGGGAGTCTTGAGAGAGCACTTAGTGTGATTTTGATTCCATAGATCTGTTTGGCCAAGGTTTAATCCATTTTGATTTGCAACCATCTTAACAATTAAAACTCCCAAGTGAAGTCGATCCGAGCAATGCTTTATCCATTGTTTCTAGTTTCGTATTTCTTCTGATTTGGTCTTTTGTTTCTTTTATTGTTTATTTTTGAAATTCGAGGTTGATAAGAGTCAGGTAGCATTTTCTTGACTAAAGGTGATCTAGTTCCAGTTGTTTGGAGAGCTCTGATGTTTGCATTTCACGGAGTTTTCGTTACTGTTTGGGTTATACGACATCAACTTCACCTCGACCTAATAGTTGTATGACATCAACTTCACATCGACCTAATAGAAGCATGGTGCCACTTGAGCTGCAGGCGCAAGTTTGAGCCAAGGTTGACAAAGGCAACTTTCGTGCTCCGATCAGTGCACCTTTACATTTATATCATCATTGCCTGATCGATTGCCAATCGAATAGAATTATCTAAGGGTCGGGCTACCCACCCAAGCTCAAAGGCCTGCCTAAAAATTGGGAGGGATTGGACAAATATCATCATTTAAAATGGGTTGAGTTTGATTTTCATTGTTAAAACTTGGGCTGGCTCAAGTCATAAAATATATTTATTAATTAGTTTTGTGTGTGTGTGTGTGTGTATAATGGTTTGAATTTTAGTTGTTGTTATTGTTCCTGTGATTGAAAAAGAATGTGCATTTGGTATTTTAATTTTAAAGTGTTTTGTACAATAATATTTGGTCATGTTCATAGATTAATATTATTGTTTATTTTTGTATAAGTTATTTATTATTTGATGAAAAACCTATTTGAGAGGGCATGGGCTGGCCTTCGTTAAAGGTCATCAAATTTGGGTGGGTTCTGGCAAGAGTTAAGGCCCATATTTTCGTGTCAGGCCGGGTTTGGATAAGCTTGAATTTTAGTAATTATGGACTTAGCCCGGCCCGAACCCGGCCCCGCCCATGGATAGGTCTACGACTGAGTAGACAACACAAGGTTGATGGGGGTGACAGAAGCAATATTTTATGCACAACATGGTTAAGCACTGCCCCATCTATGTGGGCCATGTGTTGGCTGATTTCTTTGCACACGAGGGCCAACACATGTGCCTTAGAGCCATTTTTTTGGGCCTTACATCATGAGACTCATGTGAGGTTTGGGCTTTTTAGAGCAAACTAAGAAAGCAGCTATTCGAGCGGACTAACACATGATTATTGAGTCCTACGAGCGGATTAAGGCTGACTGTACCTTGGACAATCAGGCTCTCTTGGTTCCTCCTCCACCGGCACAAACTCCACCGCCTTCACCACACCCACCAACCAACTCTGTGCCACTTTTGGACACCGCTGAGCTCTAGTTTTTCATTTTTGTTATTTTAGTTTGTACTTTTTATTTCTATTTTCAATGTATTTCTATTTTTATAGCAATGGTTGGCCCTATTATTATTGTATTTCGTTTTGGACTTCTAGTGGATCGTATTTTCTTATTTTATTTTATTTTATTTTATTTTATTTTATTGAGTGATAATGTCTTCCCTTTTGCTCATAAGATGAGGGAGTACAATTCTTAGCCTCTCCAATTAAAGGGATACTCACTTTGTCTTTTCTTGACCTTGGTGTACTTCCACTCCTCGGGCACATCAAGCAAGCACCATGGCCGGTTCAAACACTTTTCAACTCCATCGTAATTGTGGAAGTACTAGTCTTCCTTCTTCTCCCATGTATTTTACATTGTTCTCTCATTTATGTTCTTTTCCATATATTGAGGACAATCTATGACTTTAAGTGTGGGGGAGGGGTTTAAGATTTTTAAGCTCTTTACATGCCAAGTTGTTGACCTGTGAGGGTGTGTTTGAATTATTAGTGGGAGTTTCGTAGTATAGGAGTGGGCATATGTTTGAATGTTTATTTTAGTTTTGATTTTTGTAGTTTGCTCTATTCTTGGTTATTTGTTTATTTTTGAGCACGCAATTCTCTATTATAGCAACTTCGACTTATGGATGACTTTGTGTAGTTATAATGTTTGAAAAGCATTAAAATTATTGTGAAAATTTTTCAGAATTTAAAAAGTGAAGTGCATGAGAGAAAAAGAAAAGAAAATAGCTAGTGACCCAAAAAGAAGCTACCCCCTTAGATGTGTGAAGCTACTCTCGATAAATAGGATACTATATATGCCCTAGTGAGAGAAAGAGCTACCTCTATGGGTGAGTGAAAGCTACCATCAATTGGATGATTTGTGGAAAAAGCTACTATTTCTTAAGCATGAAAGTGGGGCCTTAAGAGAAAAAGGCTACCTTAGAAGTTGTCTGAAGCCACCACCATAAAGAAAAGAAAGATTTAAAGTGTGGAATTTTTGTTATACAAGTCTTGTTGGTCAAAAGAAGCGAAGTAGAGAGTTGTAACACACAGACTCAATAATCTTAAATAGAGTTGAACTATTTCTGGAACTTAGAAATTTTTACTATTTGTACATTGAACTCTTCCAATTACTTTTAGAACTCCCCAATTTTAATTAACTGAAATCATGCACTTATCCTTCTTGGTTTGTAATGTTTCTTTTTGCCTGAGGATAAGAAAAAGCTTAAGTGTGGGAAATTTTGATAAGTGCATAATTAGACATAGTTTCATATAATTTGATATGCTTAGTTGGTATATATTGTATCATTTATTTGGAAGATGGTGCTTAACATGTTGTAAAATTGATTCTAGATCATTTATTAAGCATAATGAGCTAGAGGGAGCTAAAAGAAGTAATTTTCAAGCAAGATAACTAAGAAAAATATTTCTCAACATCAATAACAGGAGAATAGGCTATAAGTCTTAGATAGAGAACCTTATGGGCATGCTTATACTCGTAAAGGGAGTCACAAGCACTATTCATAGAAGCTTATAGTCTAGCGCTTAAGGTTGGACCATTGATAAGTGCTTGTGTTATAGTAATGCAAAGCATTATTATCTTACAATGAGCATACCTTTTATCAGATTTTAGCACTAAATGGTGTGTATTTGTGTATTCTTATGCATTGTAGGTTTGTGGAGCTAATTTGGAGAAAAAGAACGAAGTTAGATCGTGTTCACCGTTGTTGGGAAGTTTTCGGACCAAGCAAGGAACAAGGCACGAGCCTAGACTTGTGAGTGTGTGCCAACCTCCTTTGGAGGGGCACAAAGGCAGTCACATTCACAACAAGTCTAACTCGTGTTTCTTAGGAGAACTTCACCAAGAAGGAGACTTGAAGTAATCGGCATGATCAACCATTGATTGTGTGCCCAAATCAATGGCCTCGATGAAGAACGACGAATTCGGGAGCGTTTCGGCGAGTTACTGTAGCAGCACTGCAGCAAGTTACTGTAACCAAACTATGCAGCAAGCTACTGTTCATTTCGGCCGAAATTCAGAAAACCAGAGAGTTCACACGGGCGTGTGGAAATTCCACACGGCCGTGTGAAATCCCGATAAGTTCAATTTTAAAGCCGTGACTCAACATTATAAAAGCCCGTTTTGGAGACTGTTTTCGGATTTTTTGGCTTTTCTTTGCCCTAACTTCCGGAGAGGCGCGGCTAGGGTTTGGATAGGACTTCGTGAAGGTTTGAAGCACGTCATCGGCATCGACATCAACGTCCGACGGCGGCACAAGACCACGACCACATCGCACACAAGGGGGTTTTCATCTATGCATTAAAATTGTGTTATTATTATTATTTTCATAGATTTGTATAGCTCCATGAGGAGCTAAACCCCTTGTGGGTATTCGGACTTGTAAACCCTAGGATTATTATGTTTTTTTGACATTACTATTATACTTTTCCATAATTGATGAATAAAGTTGAGTATCAATCTTAAATTCTTTTCTTTTATTATTGTTTTCCCTTAACCGTGACACTAGGGTTGAGAACAATCTAGGTTATCCTTTGGAGGTGTGACAACTCCTATAGGATTAGACTACTTAGGGTTGAAGAGGGTTGAGAGGGTGAGTCGTGAGGTAGTTGAACGTCCACTTTCCCCTCTGATGTGATTCTTCCTACCTCCATATTCCATGATTTATTCGCGGTCGAGATAGAGTTAGGTGCTAGGCGATAAACTCTACTAGGGCTTTATTGCATAAATACCAAAGTATAGGGTTGAAGTGAATCTTAGCACCGGGACTTAATTTAGACTAGGGTTTTTTCACTTGGACCAAAGGGTTAGAACTATACATATGAACAGGGTTAATCACTAGGAGTCCCTAGAACTTAAGGTAATTCCATATAGTGTGAGGCTTAGGTAGATAGAGTCCCCTAGGGCTTAGTTGACAGGTCAACGAGAGTCAAGGGTCGTAGTGAAACCTAATGAACGGAACATAGTGTTGGGATTAGTCACGGTTGACCTTAGGTTTGGGACCGTGTATTTAAGGATTTCCTCGACTCAATTAACATCAATAGGAAGTTATAATAGTATTGTCTTGCACTAGAAGCATAAGTCCTAGGGGTAGCTTGTCCGGATACCCATCTTTTCCCATTGCTAGTCCTACTCTTTTACTCTTACTTGCACTCTCTCGTCTTCCACACTTCTCTTTTAATTCCTAATTTTACCGATTATTTTTGCACTCACTCACCAATTTCTTTCCACACAACGCGATAGATAAATAGTGAAATCTTGTATCTTAAGTACCTATTCCCTGTGGATTCGACTACCCACTCACTGGGGTAATTTATTACTTCGACAACCGGTGCACTTTCGAGCCCCTGTCGAAGTTTTTGGCGCCGTTGCCGGGGAATAGGCGTATTTCAGATATTTGTTTTTCGCTATTTTTGCTATTTCACTTCGCTTTCTATTCCACACTTCTTTTATCTACCGTCATCCTCAGCCTTTTTCTTTTCTTTGATTTCAGCATCCGAAAGGATGTTTGACACAACTGAAGCCTTTGATACACTTACAGGGCTGGTTAAGTTGTGGAACAGAAAATGTAGTTATTCGCGCTACGATCATTTACTAATCATACTGAGTTTGAGCAACCAGCGGGTAATCCTTTTGCAGAGTTGGGAACTATTGTTGACCCTTTTGGTATGGAGCAGAACATGAATTATGAATTAGGCAGTGTATTGGATGAATTTGATAAATCAGCCCTAGTTTTCTCAAAAGGAGACACAGAGGAGAACCTAGAAAAGGTCCTTGCTCAGTTTGAATCAGCTTATTGGGAGCACATGTAAGAAGTCTTTCTAGTGGGAGTTGTAGATATGATAGAGGAGGCTTGTGAATTGGGGACTTCATCGGAGTCTCAAGATCAACTCAATAAATATGGTTTGGAGAAGGTTTCAAATAATTTCAATGAACAGCAAGCGAATCAATTTGAAGAAATTGATAGTTCTAAGGAAAGCCAACTTCGACCATCCATTGAAGAGCCACCTGATCTAGAGTTGAAAACACTCCCAGAGCACTTAGAGTATGCATTTTTGGCAGAAGAAAAGAAGTTACCCGTAATATAGCATCAGATCTTTCCTGGGAACAAAAGACTAAGTTGGTGAACATGTTAAAGAAGCACAAGTATGCCCTTGTATGGAAAATTGCAGACTTGAAGGGAATTAACCCCTTGTTTCGTACACATAAAATTTTAATGGAGGACAACTTCAAGTCGGTGATCCAACCTCAAAGGAGACTAAACTCGAACATGAAGGAAGTTGTAAAAGCAGAGGTGGTGAAACTACTAGATGCAGGAATCATTTATCCTATTTCTGATAGTGCTTGGGTGAGCCCAACGCAAGTGGTTCCGAAGAAAGGCGGGATGACAGTAATCAAGAATGAAAGAAATGAACTCATCCCAACTAGAACGGTTACAAGATGGAGGGTGTGCATTGATTACAGAAGGCTGAATGATGCAACCCGGAAGGATCACTTCCCACTACCTTTTATTGATCAAATGTTAGAGCGCTTGGCAGGACACCAGTTTTATTGCTTCTTAGATGGGATGTAGGGGTATTTTCATATTCCTATTGCTCCGGAAGATCAAGAGAATACCACTTTTACTTGTCCTTACGGGACTTTTGCATACAGACGAATGCCGTTCGGGTTATGCAACGCACCTGCTACCTTCCAACGTTGCATGGCGGCTATCTTTGATGACCTTATTGAAGATATAATGAAGGTGTTTATGGATGATTTCTCTGTGTTTGGTGATTCTTTTGACAAATGCTTGAAGAATTTGGAGAAAGTGCTGATGAGATGCGAGGAGACAAATCTTATGCTAAATTAGGAGAAGTGTCACTTCATGGTTCGGGAAGGTATTGTTCTCGGGCACAAGATCTCTCAAATGGATTTTGGAGATGGACAAGGCAAAAATAGAAGTCATAGATAAACTCCCTCCACCAACAAATGTTAAGGGAATTCGGAGTTTCTTGGGCATGCAGGCTTCTATAGATGGTTCATTAAGGACTTTTCGAAAATCACTCAACCGTTGACTAAGCTCCTTGAAAAAGACGCTCCATTTGATTTTGGGGAAGAATGTACGACAGCTTTTAATGTGTTAAAAGAGAAACTAGTTCAAGCTCCAATTTTGATTACACCTTATTGGAATGAACCTTTTGAGCTTATGTGCGATGCAAGAGACTATACAATTGGAGCAGTTTTAGGGCAAAGAAAGGGCAAGCAGTTTCAACCAATATATTATGCTAGTAAGACTCTCACATGTGCTCAAGAAAATTATACCACTACAGAAAAGGAATTGCTAGCAGTCGTGTTCGCCCTCGACAAATTCAAGCCGTATCTCATCATGTCAAGGGTCGTTGTGTTCACAGAACACTCAGCTCTCCGTTACCTCATGAACAAGGCTGATACGAAACCGCGATTAATTCGATGGATACTACTCTTGCAAGAGTTTGATATGGAGATAAAGGACAAGAAAGGGACTGAAAACGTGGTGGCGGATCATTTGTCTCGGTTAGAGGGCAGTATTGGGCAAGAGTCATCGAGCAAGGAGATTAATGATTCCTTTCCCGAGGAACACTTATACTCAATCCAGAACTCAGCATCGTCAGGTGATACTCCATGGTTCGCAGACATTGTAAATTATTTGTCAGGGAAAATCCTTAAATAAGGGCTCACGTTCCAACAAAAGAGGAAGTTCTTTATCGATTTAAAGAATTATTTTTGGGATGATCCGTTCCTCTTTCGCATATGTGCAGATCATATAGTTAGAAGATGTGTATCAAGAGAGGAAGGATGCGATATCCTTGCTCATTGTCATTGAGGCCCTGTTGGAGGACACTGTCCATCAAGCAGAACTGCAGAAAAGGTTTTGGCTGCAGGATTTTATTGGCCAACTTTCTTCCAGGACGCACATCAGTTTGTTCTTCGATGCGATAATTATCAGAGGGAAGGAAATTTATCTCGACAGGATGAGATGCCTCAGAACCCTATGCAATTCTGTGAGGTATTCGATGTCTGGGCCATTGATTTCATGGGGCCGTTTCCGAAGTCCAACGGGAACCAGTACATATTAGTGGCAGTTGATTATGTCTCCAAATGGGTTGAAGCTCAAGCACTGCCTACTAATGATGCTAGAACTGTGGTAAGATTTTTTAAGAGGTTGTTTACTCGGTTTGGAACTCCACGAATCATCATTAGTGATCGAGGGACTCATTTTTGCAACGCCCAGTTAGAATAAGTGTTGAAGCGATATGGGGTACGACACCGCCTTGCCACTCCATATCATCCACAAACTAGTGGTCAAGTAGAAGTCACAAATATAGAACTCAAGCGAATCTTGACGAAGTCGGTGGAACAAGGGAAGCGGGATTGGTCTGAGCGGTTGGATGATACGCTCTGGGCCTACTGCACAGCTTACAAGACTCCAATAGGAACCACTCTATACAATCTATTCTACGGAAAGTCCTGTCATCTACCAGTGGAACTTGAACATAAAGCATATTGGGTGATAAAAGCAATGAACTTCGATTTAAGAAAAGCCGGTGAACAAAGATTACTTCATCTCAATGAGCTCGATGAATGGAGATTGAACGCATATGAGAATGCTAGAATTTACAAGGAGAAGATTCGAAAGTGGCATGACAAGCATATCAAGTTGCCCAGAAAGTTCAAAGTAGGTGATCAAGTGCTACTATTCAATTCTCGGTTGTGACTCTTGCCCGGAAAACTGAAGTCTAGATGGTTTGGCCCGTACACAGCCACTCAAGTATCACCTCACGGGGTAGTTGAGATCACTCATCCGGAGAAGGGGACATTCAAGGTGAATGGGCATTGGTTGAAGCCATACTTTGGAGGCGAGGTTTGTAACAATGAAAAGGAGATATTCTTCCTTCAACCGCTGTAAGGTAAGGCAGGTACGTCAAGCTAAGTGACGTTAAACAAGCGCTTCTTGGGAGGCAACCCAAGGTTTTACAGTTTTTCTAGGACTTAGTTTAGTTTTAGGTTGAATAAAAGTCTTAGTTTTGGTGTCCTGATTTTCAATATATGTGCTGCATTTTTATTTCTGTGGATTGTTGACATTTTTCGTGTGCCTAAACGATTATTGACGAAGTTTGAGTCGGTTGAGCATGTTTCCCATGGTTTCTGGTCATGTTTTGATGGTTTTCACAGGCCCCAAGCATTGTATTTATGTTTCTGAGTTTGTTCTGTAAGTTTGTGATTTTTTCTAAGTTAACCAGAGAAAACACACGGTCGTGTGGAGTTAACACACGGGTGTGTGTTAACATCTAGGGCTCAGCCAGAGAGGGCACAGGGGCGTGACCCAGCCCCTATGAAGAACCTTAGAAGGGGCACACGCCCATGTGGAATTTCCACACGGCCGTGTGAAAACCTGCAGAACTTAAGCTCTCGGTCCAGAGAATCCACAGGGGCGTGTGGGTGCCCCTGTGAGTAACTCTGTGTTAAGGCACACGGCCGTGTGAAACTCTGCAGAAACCCCCTCTTTCTCCCAAGAAACCACAGGGGCGTGTGGCTGCCCCTGTGGGAGGGCTTGTGAAAGGCACACTGCCTTGTGGAACATTTAGACAAATCTCGGGATGAACCAGAGAAGCCACAGGGGCGTGTGGGTGCCTCTGTGGCTGGCCTTGTATTCGTGGCCAGGTTAGGCACACGGTCGAGTGGGATTTCCACACGGCCGTGTAAAATTTTACAAAGACCTTCTGCGTTTTCCTGTGAATCCACAGGGGCGTGTACCATCCCCTGTGAAGGCACACGGGCGTGTGGGTGTCTCACATGGCCGTGTGGGGTAATCTAGAAAGTGACTAAGGTGCACACAGGGGCGCGTGTAAGCCCCTGTAAACTCTAATTTCAGAGTCACACGGCCGTGTGGATTGCCAGAACTTTAAAAAGCCGTATATTTTCTTTTGGGATTACACTCGTGCCTCGATTGTTTTCACTCCAAACTTCTCTCCGACTCCCTCTTCCTCTCCCGACCCTCTCTTAGTGATTTGCTGAGGTTTTATTTGGAGTTTTCTGGCAGATTTCAAGGTTTTCATCATCCATACCGACGGTAAAGGCTTCAAATCCCTTTTCTTTGTGAATATGTTCTTATTAGTTGATTGGATCTATTTACACGAATTTTACTGGCATACTTAATTCTACAAAAGATCAGGGAAGTTTCAGAGCTACTTGGGGGTATTTCGTATGAGATGTTAGTCTTCACGGCCATGTGTTGGCTACGCCCCGAGGATCCACACGGGCGTGTGGAAATTCCACACGGTCATGTGGAATCTTGCAAACTAATCCTTCAACAAAGCCTTGATTAGTTCTGTTCTTTTTCAGGAATGGCACCTGTACAAAAGCAAATAACTGGGAAGCGGCCCCTCGAACCTTCTCTTGAACAGTTGAACTTCGCCACAAAAGAACACCAGGCCAGATATAAAAGGTTGGCAAAGCTCAAATTCGGACAGTCTCGATACATAGATTCAAGCTACCTAAGGCCACCCTACTTGGGTGATGATATGGCAGACGAGATTAAAGAGCTCGTAGCTACGGGAAATTAGAAGAGCTTGCTATCTATTTGAGATCCAGCCAACCGTTCGCTTTCTTTGGAAGTGCTCGCATTCTTTGAGTTTGACAGATCACGTAAAGGCTTGACAACTGCAGATGCTATACAGTTTAGGGCTTTTGGGCATGATTACAGTATATCGGTGACGCAGTTCTCTGTTCACATGGGTTTGTATGGTGAAGCATTTACTAAGACAGAAGATTATGAGAACCTTCCTGTTGATTACCCTGGTAGTTTGACCCCTTAAGGAGCTTACCGAATGTTGTGTGGACAGGGGCAATACGAGCCAGGGATATTGAAGGCTACTTGTCTATCACGGCCAGCTTATAGATACATTCATGCCATTCTGAGTAGGTCAGTGAGCGGCCGGGGTGATCGTACAGGGGTCCTTAGCCGACAGGAGCTCCTATACCTACATTCAATAGTACAGAGCGAGCCGCTCCATCTTGGTTATATTCTCGCAGATTATATGCGTCATCAAGGCTAATACCCTAGGCTTGGAGTTATATTTGCGGGACCATATGTTACAAGACTTATCAAGGGGATGGGCCTTCGTGAGGCAATTAGAGGGATGGAGAAGACTATCACACCTTCTCCTATTAGCCTGGAGATGTTGAGACAGATGGGTATGGCCAAGAAACATTATCAAAATTATGCACTGAACTGGCCCCCATCTGGGCCAGCGGAGGGAGAACAAGCAGCACTAGAGACACCCCCAGGGCAGGCAGAGGCCGAGGCACCACCCACAACACCGGAGCCACCTCCAGTGCGTATCTTCTCTCCATCTGGAGGCCAGGACAGATTCGAGCGCCTCGAGAGTGCTGTGGGTGTACTACAGACAGAGGTGGCCAAGCTGAGAGCCACCCAAACCACACAGCACGCAGAGACGATGGCACAGTTGGATACTATACAGCGATTACTTGAGCAGGCCGTGTCATCACCATTTGTGGTCCAGCCTCAGGCCCCTACTCCACCACTTTCACCAGTTCCATCAACAACCGATCCACCCACACCAGTAGAGCCTACAGCAGCACCAGAGGCTACTCCACAGGACACCGACGCTGAGGCATCGTAGTTTTATTTTTATTTTACTTCAGTTGTACTTTTTCTTTTATATTTTGGACTTGTAGTCCTCAGAAAGGATCTTCCTTCTGAGTTTATCTTTATTTTGCTTTATTTTGCTTTATTTTGTCTCGAGTTGTATTTCATCTTCATATCTTTATATACTCGAGCTTTATTTTGGTTTTTCTTGAGCGTTACTGAATACCTTGTGTGTGTGTGTGCGCAGATGGTCTTGGATGTAAGGAATTTAAGGAACAATCATAGGCACGGTTATGGAACCATGTGTGCTTCACAACCCATTGAGACTCAACTCTCAATACACCTAGCTTCATCAAACGCAACACTTGGAGTTTAGGAAAGTAATGTTTCAATTGCCTACTTCCACACTAATTGTTTTACACTTCTTCACTTTTATTGTGCTTGCATGCATACATTAGGGACAATGTACATCTTCAGTGTGTGTGTGTGTGTGTGGGGGGGGGGGGGGTTCACTTTGCACACACCTTTACTGGTGCGTTCAATTGCTTATGCTCATGTAGCCTATGGCGGTTCACCTTAGTTGCAACGTTAGTATTCTTAGAGTTTAGGAGAATTTTTAACATTGTATTCTATCATGCTCTAGTTTTTACTTCAATTTTTAGGGAATTTTGACTCAATTACCTTATATCGCACAACTTACTCTTGGAATCTTTTGGAAACTCGATCTTGAAGTTTTTAAGGACAAGTTTAACATCGTTCTTAGTTTTACTTTGGAAAATGCATATTAAAAAAATGGAAAATGAGAAAAAGAAAAAAATATATATATAAGTTTGTGAATATGTGCTTTGTTTTATTTATGCATTTGGGGTGGAAAGAGCTACCACCTATGAAGTATGTAGCTACTATCATAAGTCGAATACAAGTTATGCCCTAATGAGAGAAAGAGCTATCTCATGGGATGCGTGAAAGCTACTACCTCGGTAGAAAGAGCTACCTCCTCGAAAGAGTGAAAGCCACCTTTGGCGGCCGCCTAGGAAAGGGCTATCTTCTAGGTTGTGTGAAGCTACTACTTCCTTTCTTGCTTTCCGTATATAAATAAGTCCTTGTTAACAGAAGTTTGAGGAGTACTCGTTAGGTTATCTTGAGTGAATTCACACACACTTACACATTTTCGAGTTGATTGACCCTTCTTATTCATGTTTTTAGGTAGAGCTATGATATCTTTATGCGATGTTTTGATTTCCCCTTACTTGTAGAATGCTTCCTTTCCATACTTTTAGTGAACCTAAAGCCGAGCACTTTCAATTGTTCTTCCCAAGTACATTCACGTTTTATTTTTGCTTGAGGACAAGCAAAAGCTTAAGTGTGGGGGAGTTTGATAAGTGCTTGTGTTATAGTAATGCAAAGCGTTATTATCTTACAATGAGTATACCTTTTATCAGATTTTATCACTAAATGGTGTGCATTTGTGTATTCTTATGCATTGTAGGTTTGTGGAGCTAATTTAGAGGAAAAGAACAAAGTTAGATCGTGTTCGCCGTTGTTGGGATGTTTTCGGACCAAGCAAGGAACAAGGTACGAGCCTAGACTTGTGAGTGTGTGCCAACCTCCTTTGGAGGGGCACAAAGGCAGTCACATTCACAACAAGTCTAACTCGTGTTGCTTAGGAGAACTTCACCAAGAAGGAGACTTGAAGCAATCGGCATGATCAACCATTGATTGTGTGCCCAAATCAATGGCCTCGATGAAGAACGACAAATTATGGAGCGTTTCGGCGAGTTACTGTAACAGCACTACAGCAAGTTACTGTAACAAAACTCTGTAGCAAGCTACTGTTCATTTTCAGCCAAAATTCAAAAAACCAGAGAGTTCACACTGGCGCGTGGAAATTCCACACGGCCGTGTGAAATCCCGATAAGTTCAATTTTAAATCCGCGACTCAACATTATAAAAGCCTGTTTTGGAGACTATTTTGGGATTTTTTTGGCTCTTCTTTGCCCTAACTTCTAGAGAGGTGCGGTTAGGGATTGGATAGGACTTCGTGAAGGTTTGAAGCGCGTCATCGGCATCGACATCAACGTCCGACGGTGGCACAAGACCACGGCCACATTGCACACAAGGGGGTTTTCATCTATGCATTCAAATTGTGTTATTATTATTATTTTCATGGATTTGTATAGCTCCATGAGGAGCTAAACCCCTTGTGGGTATTCGGACTTGTAAACCCTAGAATTATTATGTTTATTTGACATTGCTATTATGCTTTTCCATAATTGATGAATAAAGTTGAGTTTCAATCTTAAATTCTTTTCTTTTATTATTGTTTTCCCTTAGCCGTGACACTAGGGTTGAGAACAATCTAGGTTATCCTTTGGAGGTGTGACAACTCCTATAGGATTAGACTACTTAGGGTTGAAGAGGGTTGAGAGGGTAAGTCGTGAGGTAGCGGAACGTCGCCTTTCCCCTCCGATGTGATTCTTCCTACCTCCATGTTCCATGATTTATTCGCGGTCGAGATAGAGTTAGGTGCTAGGTGATAAACTCCCCTAGGACTTTATTGCGCAAATACCAAATTATAAGGTTGAAGTGAATCTTAGCACCGGGACTTAATTTAGACTAGGGTTCTCTCACTTGGACCAAAAGGTTAGAACTATACATAGGAACAGGGTTAATGACTAGGAGTCCCTAGAACTTAAGGCAATTCCATATAGTGTGAGGCTTAGGTAGATAGACTCCCCTAGGGCTTAGTTGACAGGTCAACGAGAGTCAAGGGTCGTAGTGAAACCTAATGACCGGAACATAGTGTTGGGATTAGTCACGGTTGACCTTAGGTTTGGGACCGTGTATTTAAGGATTTCCTCGACTCAATTAACATCAATAGGAAGTTATAATAGCATTGTCTTGCACTAGAAGCATAAGTCCTAGGGAAAGCTTGTCCGGATACACATCTTTTCCCATTGCTAGTCCTACTCTTTTACTCTTACTTGCACTCTCTCGTCTTCCACACTTCTCTTTTAATTCTTGATTTTACCGATTATTTTCGCACTCACTCACCAATTTCTTTCCACACAACGCGATAGCTAAATAGTGAAATCTTGTATCTTAAGTACCTATTCCCTGTGGATTCGACTACCCACTCACCGGGGTATTTTATTACTTCGACAACCCATGCACTTTCGGGCCCCTGTCAACCATAATGCCAAGACAGAAGACCTTATAGGGGAGCTTACGGCTAGGAGTTTCATGATTTATCTACATGAGCCATAAGTGGCTGTAAGAGGCTAGGTATAAAAGATTTTACTTAGGATTTTAGGAAAATCTTTTGGTAGCTAGCAAAAGGAAAATAGGAGAAAGAGTTCCAGGCTTTCCTCCTATAATCCAACCACTTGGAGAGCTTCATCCCTGATCTAAAGCAAAAAAATAAAATAATAACATCTAGGTGAATTCTCAATGGTGTGTGTGGGATATCTGTGGAAAATTCTTTGGCAATCTAGGACGATGAAGTTTGGAAATCTTAATATTTTCATTTACTTTGTTTTTCCTTGATTGGATTGTATGATTGTTCTCTACTAATTAATGGTGAAAGAAACTTCATGTTGTTTGGGCATGGGTAGAACCTAGGGGGCTTTTTTTTTTTTTGATGACAGTGGTTGTATAATTTAAATCTTGTATCGATTAACCTATTGCAATGTTTTATTTTTTTAATTCAATTGTGCATTTTCCTTGTCTTGAACTCTATTATAGTACAAGCCTGAAGTTTCATGAATGATGCACATGAGTGAAGTATCAAGAGATCCACGGTGTATATATAAGCATACCATAATTGAAGGGAGCCACCAATCTATCTAGAAATAGGCTACTTCAGCATTGAGACTTCTCTCTCTGTGATTGTCCCGAGTGAGTTCACATTAGGATTACAATGGTAATGGAATTATAGAAAGTGAGCACTAGGAAGAGATTCCAATCTTGCTTTCTATTGGATTAAAGGTAAATGGCCTTGAGAGAGGCATTGGCTACTCACTAAATCCGTGTCTTCTCTAAATAGAGTTCACCGAGTGCAATGTAGTTATAGTGTAGTATGTATCAACGCAATATGGGAGTAGTTATTGTTCAGCTTAAGAAAGGGGCAATATGATTTAGGAACTCTTAGTTCAACTGCATTACCACATTTAGTGCAACCTTTTCTGGAGCTCAATCAGGGCCAAGGGGAAATCTATACCTGAATGCCTCCCTTCCATGCTTGGTTGGCCTTTCTTTTGTGCTTTCCCCTATTGGTAGCTTTGTCCTTCTTCTAAGACCCAAGATTATGTGGCATAGCATATTGCTAATATGGTTGCAATACAACTCTCCCTTGCGAGATTTGTTAAGGTTAGGAAGCATCCTTCTCTAAAATATGAAGGCATTTTTACTGTTAGTATAGTTTTTTAAATCTTTATTGATGGATTAATCTTTTTAGTTTTACTAATACTACTAATACTTTTGGTATCGTTACTACATGGTAATTTGTTTGTAATAAGGGCTTAGGTTACTGCCTCGATCTCTCTTTATGGGCTCAATATAATTAATCCTTCTTCTTTCATTCTGTAAGAGATGATTGGTTTAATGGAGGAATATTCTTTTTGCTTGTCAAGACACTATATGCTATCTGAGAGGTTTTCTTCTAGCTAAGGATGGTGATTACACTTACTCCTCACTATCATGAAGTTACATAGCTTTTTTATAATTTTACAGATGCCACCAAGCTATTGATGTGGAAACCTAATCATCCTTGGGATTAGGACAGACCCTACTCAATAAGTTAGATGAGGTTGTGTGGGTGGTGTCGATGAGATCTGTGTGACTAGAGATCTAGGGAGTTCTAGTAAATCCTTCTTAATTGGAATTTGACCTTTCATGGAGATTTCCCTTCTGCGTCTTTTTCTTTATTAAACTATTGGTGGGTAGAGTTTCTGCTAATAAAGGAAATAGTAGGTAGCATGGTCTCCCAGACTCGTTAGGATTAAAAATGTCTCTCTAGAGTTTTTGATTATTCAAAAGGAAATTAGAGTTTTGATTATCTCTCCTTTACCAAGTGAATATTCAAGTCACTTTATAACTTTTATGGTATGAATGGTAAAGTTGATTGTTTCAAAGCTTTGACTCTACTAGAGGTTTGTATCTTTTTATTTAAATTTGCATATTTTTATATGGTGATTATCTATATGTGACATAAACATTTTGGTATAATACCCAGAATAGTCACTCTACTTTTCTCACTCTTCTCTTTCTGTCTCTGCACAAATAATTTGTATAATGAGCCCCATACTTTTTAAAGTAGGAAAATCAAGTCTAAAACTTGATCGGAGTTAATTTGTATAATGGTAAACTTTTTAAACTTGGTGATGTGGCATATTTCTGATTTAAATATTATTTAAACATAAAAAAGAATAAAAATTCTATAATAGTCTAGTGGATAAAGTAAATATGCTAAGGAAATCAGTAAGATCCAAACATACTGACAAGACCCCTTGCGTGTGTCCCGCAAGTGCATGGGCTTGTCGAAGTAATAAAATTACCCTGGTGAGTGGGTAGTCGAATCCACAGGGAATAGAGATTTAAAACACAATATTTTTCTATTTAGTTATGAGGTGTACGAAAAGTGATGATCGAATTGATGAGTGGATTATGGAATCAATTATAATAAAAGACAAGAAATTAAATAGAAAGACGGAAGACAAGAAAGTGCATGTAGAAGTGAAAAGAGAAAGACTAGTAATGGGTGAAATAGGGTATCCGGACAAGCTACCTCTAGGACTTATGCTTCTAGTGCAAGACTATACTATTATACTTTCCTATTGATGTTAATTAAGTCGAGTATATCCATAAACTCACGGTCCCAAACCTAAGGTCAACCATGACTAACCCCAACGCTATACCCCGGCATTAGGATTCACGTTAATCCTTCACTCTGTTGCTCTCGCAACTAAGCCCCAGGGGAGTTTATCTACCAAAGCCTAACACTACGTGGGATTGCTTTAAGCTCTAGGGATTCCTAGTGATAAAATCTGTTCCTATGTGTAGTTCTAACCCTTTGGTCCAGGTGAAAGAACCCTAGTCTGGATTAAGCCCTAGTGCTTAGGATTCACGTCAACCCTTCACTCAGTTACTTGCGCAACTGAGCCTCAGGGGAGTTTATCTACCTAACACTTCACTCTATCTCGACTGCTAAGAAATCAAAGAAATGGAGCTAGGGATAAATCACATCGGAGGGGAAAGGGGACATTTCGCTACCTCATGACTCACCCTCTCAACCCTCTTCAATCTTAAGTAGTCTAGTCCTATAGGAGTTGTCACACCTCTACAAGACAACCTAGATTATTTTCAACCCTAGCGTCATGGCTAAGAGAAAACAATTGCAAAAGATAATTAAAATTGAAACTCGAATTTATTCATCAATAATGGAAAAGCATAATAACAATGTCATAGAAACATAATAATCCTAGGGTTTGCAAGTCCGAATACCCACGAGGGGTTTAGCTCCTCATGGAGCTATACATGTTCATCAAAATATGAAAGAAAGTATAAAGTAAAGGCATTGATGAAAACCCCCTGCGTATGGTGTGGCCATGGTCTTGTGCGGCCGCCGAATGTCGATGACAATGCCGATGACGCGCTCCAAACCTCCACGAAGTCCTCTCCGAAACCCTAGCCACACTCTCCAGCAGTTCGGGAGAAAGTTAGGTAAAAAAAAATATGTTTAAAAAGTTTCCAAATCGGGCTTTTATAATGTTAAGTGAGGCTTTAAATTCGAACTTATCGGGACTTCACACGGCCGTGTGGAATTTCCACACACCCGTGTGAAGTTCCTGGCTTGCTGAAAAATTAATTCACACGGCCGTGTGGAATTTCCACACGCCTGTATGTATTCCGCGAGAATATAACCAAGATGGAGTGGCTTGTGTTGTACCATCGAGTGTAGGTAAAGGAGCTCCTGTCTGCTAAGAACTCCTGTACTATCACCCCGGTCGTTTACTGACCTACTCAGAATGACGTGAATGTATCTATAGGCCGGCCGTGATAGACAAGTGGCCTTTGATATCCCTGGCTCATATTGTCCTTGTCCACACAACACTCGGTAAGCTCCTTGAGGAGTCAAACTGTCGGGGTAGTCAGTCAGAAAGCTCTCGTACTCCTCTGTCTTAGTGAAGGCTTCATCGTATAAACCCATGTGGATGGAAAACTGCGATACTGACATATTGTACTCATGTCCAAATGCCTGAAACTGTATAGTGTTGGCATTCGTCAACTCTCTTCTTGATTTGTCAAACTTGAACGTCGAGAGCACCTCCAAAGTAAGCAAACGGTTAGCCGGGTCTCGAATAGATAGCAAGCTCTTCCAACTCCCTACTGCGACAAGCTCTTCAATCTTGTCCGCCATATCATTACCCCAATCAGGTGTTCTTAAACAGTTTACGTCCAAGTATCGAGATTGTCCGATTTTGAGTTTCGCCAATCTTCTATATCTTTCTCGGTGTTCAGATGTGACGAAGTTTATCGGCTCTGGAGAGTGTTCTCGTGCCCTTTTGTTGGTTTCTTTCTTCGACCTGGATGCCATTCCTTAAAAGAATTCAAAAGGAAGTCAATCAATCTATTATAAAAATTCGTTCTGTTGGGATCCACACGGCCGTGTGGAAATTCCACACGTCCGTGTGGATTGTCGGGCGGACATGGCTGCAAGGTTGTGGGACTAAAGCTCCATATTCACACAAAAATTTGCTAAAAAAAAAACTTTGTAAACTCATTCGCAAACAGCTTAATCATGCAAAACAAGCGAAATAATTGACATGAACAAGTTAAGTCCGGATTGATAAAGAAGAAGGGCTTGATGTTCTTATCGACGGTGTGGATGGGGAAAACTTCGAAATCGGTCTGAAAACTTCAAGTAAAACCGCAAAAGCTCTCAGAGATGGTCGGAATATCTATGTCGAGGGTCGGAGAGTTGTTTTGAGTGGAGAAAACTATAGGCACGAGTGTAAATCAAAGAAACATCGCGTCATTTGAAGTTCTGGGCTTTCACACGACGTGTGGTAATTAACACATGGCCGTGTGCCTCTGAATTTAAGGTTCACAAGGGTCAACATGAGCCCCTGTGTTCACTCGGGGTTTTCTCCGAACCAACCCACATGGCCGTGTGTTAATTCCACACGCCCGTGTGCCTTCACATAGAGAGGGACTCTCTGTAGAATTTCACACGACCGTGTCACTGAAGACAAGAGCACTCACAGGGGCAGTAACACACCCCTGTGAACTCTCTGGAACGAGAGTCTAAGTTCTACAGGATCTCACACGGCCGTGTGAAAATTCCACAAACCCGTGTGCCCCTTCTGAGGTTTTTCACAGGCGCAAGGTCCCACCCCTGTTCCCTCTCTAGTTGTGCCCTATATAGTAACACACGCCTGTGTGTTAATTCCACACGGCCGTGTGTTTTCTCTGGTTTACTTAGAAAAATTTACAAACTCATAGAAAAATTTAGAAACACATATACGATGCTTGGAGCCTGTGAAAACCATCAAAACGACCAGATTCTATGGAAAACATGCTCAACCGACTCAATCTTTATCAATTATCGTTTCGGCATACAAAAACATCAACAATCCATAATAAAATCGCAGCACAAGCATTTAGAAATTTAGAACACCAAAACTAAAACTTGTATTCGTGCGAAAACTAAACTAGATTCTAGAAAAACAAGAAAATCTTGGGTTGCCTCCCAAGAAGCGCTTGTTTTACGTCACTTAGCTTGACGTACCTGCCTTACCTTACGGGGGTTGAAGAAAAAATATCTCCTTGTCATCGTTACAAACCTCGCCGCCAAAGTATGGCTTCAGCCGGTGTCCGTTTACTTTGAACGTGCCCTTTTTCGAATGAGTGATCTCAATTAATCCATGGGGTGATACTTGAGTGACTGTGTATGGGCCAAACCATCTAGTCTTAAGTTTTGCGGGGAAGAGTCGTAACCGGGAATTGAATAGTAGCACTTGGTCACCTACTTTGAACTCCTTAGGCAATTTGATATACTTGTCATGCCACTTTCGAATCTTCTCCTTGTAAATTCTAGCATTCTCGTATGCTTTCAACCTCCATTCATCAAGCTCATTAAGATGAAGTAGTCTTTGTTCACCAGCTTTTCTCAAATCAAAATTCATTGCCTTGATCGCCCAATATGCCTTATGTTCAAGTTCCACGAGTAGATGACATGACTTCCGGTAAACCAAATTGTACGGAGTAGTTCCTATTGGGGTCTTGTATGCTGTGTGATGTGCCCAGAGTGTATCATCCAACTGCTCAGACCAATCCCGCTTCCCTTGTTCCACAGACTTCGTCAAGATTCGCTTGAGTTCTCTATTAATGACTTCCACTTGACCACTAGTTTGCGGATGATATGGAGTGGCAAGGCGGTGTCGTACCCCGTATCGTTTCAACAAATTTTCTAATTGGGCGTTGCAAAAATGGGTCCCTCGATCACTAATGATGATTCACGGAGTTCCAAACCAAGTAAACAACCTCTTCAAGAATTTTACCACTGTTCTAGCATCATTACTCGGCAATGCTTGTGCTTCAACCCATTTGGAGACATAGTCAACTACCACTAATATGTATTGGTTCCCGTTAGACTTTGGAAACGGCCCCATGAAATCAATGCCCCAAACATCGAATACCTCATAAAATTGCATAGGGTTCTAAGGCATCTCATCCCGCCGAGACAAATCCCCTGTCCTCTGACAATTATCACATCGAAGAACAAACTGGTGTACATCGTGAAAGAGAGTCGGCCAATAAATCCTGCCGCCAAGGCTTTTTCTGCGGTTCTACTTGATACATAATGGCCCCCAACTGGTCCTGAATGACAATAAGCAAGGATATCCCATCCTTCCTCCCTTGATACACATCTCCGAACTATATGATCCGCACAGATACAGAAGAGGAATGGATCGTCCCAGAAGTAGTTCTTCAAATCGCTAAAGAACTTCTTCTTTTGCTGGAACGTGAGCCCTTGTTTGAGGACCTTCCCTGACAAGTAATTAGCAAAATCTGCAAACCATGGAGTATCACCTGATGATGTTGATTTCTGAATCGAATACAGGTGTTTTTCCAGGAAGAAGTAATTGATCTCCTTGCTTGATGGCTCTTGTCCAATGCTACCTTCTAACCGTGACAAGTAATCCGCCACTACGTTTTCAGTTCCTTTCTTATCCTTTATCTTCATATCAAACTCTTGTAAGAGTAATATCCAATGGATCAACCTTGGTTTCGCATCAACTTTGTTCATGAGGTAACGAAGAGCTGAATGGTCTGTAAACACGATGACTCTTGATAAAATAAGATATGGCCTGAACTTGTCGAGGGCAAACACCACTGCTAATAATTCCTTCTCTGTAGTAGTGTAATTCTCCTGTGCATCTGTGAGAGTCTTACTTGCATAATAGATGGGTTGGAATTTCTTGCCTTTCCTTTGTCCCAAAACTGCTCCAACAGCATAGTCACTAGCATCGCACATGAGCTCAAACGGTTCATTCTAGTCCGGGGTGATCAAGGTTGAAGCTTGAATTAGTTTTTCTTTTAGAACATTAAAAGCTGCTACACAATCTTCCCCAAAATCAAACGGAGCATCTTTTTTGAGAACCTTAGTCAATGGTTGAGTGATCTTCGAAAAATCCTTAATGAAACGCCTATAGAAACTTGCATGCCCCAGAAAACTCCAAATTCCCTTAACGTTTGTTGGTTGAGGAAGCTTATCCATTACTTCGATTTTTGCCTTGTCCACCTCCATACCCATATGGGAAATCTTGTGCCCGAGGACAATACCTTCCTGAACCATGAAGTGACACTTCTCTCAGTTTAGCATGAGATTTGTCTCCTCACATCTTATCAATACTCTTTCCAAGTTTCTCAAACATATGTCGAAGGAGTCACCAAACACGGAGAAATTATCCATAAACACTTCCATTATGTCTTCGACAAGATCATCGAAAATAGCAGTTATATAGCATTGGAATGTAGCAGGTGCGTTGCATAACCCGAACGCCATTCGTCTATATGCAAAAGTCCCGTAGGGACAAGTAAAAGTTGTCTTCTTTTGATCTTCCGGAGCAATAGGAAACTAAAAGTATCCTGACATCCCATCTAGAAAGCAGTAAAACTAATGCCCTGCCAATCGCTCCAACATTTGATCAATAAAAGGTAATGGAAAGTGATCCTTCCGGGTTGCATCATTCAGTCTTCTGTAGTCAATGCAAACTCTCCATCCTGTGACCATTCTAGTTGGGATGAGTTCATTTCTTTCATTCTTGATCACTGTCATCCCACATTTCTTCAGAACCACTTGCGTTGGGCTCACCCAAGCGCTATCAGAAATAGGATAAATGATCCCTGCATCCAGAAGTTTCACCACCTCTGCCTTTACAACTTCCTTCATATTCGAGTTTAGTCTTCTTTGAGGTTGAATCACCGATTTGAAGTTATCTTCCATTAAAATCTTATGTGTGCAGAATGAGGGGTTTATTCCCTTTAAGTCTGCAATTTTCCATGCAAGGGCAGACTTGTGTTTCTTCAATACATTCACCAACTTGGTCTTTTGTTCCAAAGAGAGAGCTGATGCTATAATCACGGGAAACTTCATTTCTTCTGCGAAAAATGCATACTCTAAGTGCTCTGGAAGTGTTTTCAACTCCAAATCGGGTGGTTCTTCAATGGATGGTCAAAGTCGGCTTCCCTTTAATCTATCAATTTCTTCAAATTGAGTAGCTTGCTACTCATTAACACATCCTGAAACCTTCTCCAAATTACATCCCTTCGGTAGATCCTGGGGCTCCACTGTGATCCCCAACTCACAAGCTTCCTCTGTTAGGTCTGCAATTCCCATTGAAAAGACTTCTTGCTTGTGCTCCCAATAACCTGATTCAAACTGTTCAAGGACCTTCTCTAGAGTTTCTTCTGTGTCACCATTTGAAAAGACTAGGGCTGATTTATCAAATTCATCCAATACGCTGCCCAATTCATAATTCATGTTCTGCTTCATGCATAACTGATCAACAATATTCCCTATTTCTGCAAAAAGATGTCTCTCTAATTGCCTAAACTCCATATAATTTGGAACTGGTTGTATAGTAAACAACTGCATTTTCTGTTCCATATCCTTAACCAGTCCTGCAAGTGTGTCAAAGGCATCGCTTGTGTCAAACATCCCTTCAAAAGCTACAATCAAAGAAAAGAAAAATACGACCAATGATAGATAAAGAAGTGTGAAATAGAAAACGAATTGAATAACTAAAATAGCAAAAACAAGTATAAAAAATACGCCTATTCCTCGGCAACGGCGCCAAAAACTTGACACAATCCATTGCGTGTGCCTCGCAAGTGCATGGGCTTGTCGAAGTAATAAAATTACCCTGGTGAGTGGGTAGTCGAATCCACAGGGAATAGGGGTTTAAAACACAATATTTTGCTATTTAGTTATGAGGTGTACGAAAAGTGATGATCGAATTGATGAGTGGATTATGGAATCAATTATAATAAAAGGCAAGAAATTAAATAGAAATACGGAAGACAAGAAAGTGCAAGTAGAAGTGAAAAGAGAAAAACTAGTAATGGGTTAAATAGGGTATCCGGACAAGCTACCTCTAGGACTTATGCTTCTAGTGCAAGACTATGCTATTATACTTTCCTATTGATGTTAATTAAGTCGAGTATATCCTTAAACTTACGGTCCCAAACCTAAGGTCAACCATGACTAACCCCAACACTATGCCCCAGCATTAGGATTCACGTCAATCCTTCACTCTGTTGCTCTCGCAACTAAGCCCCAGGGGAATTTATCTACCTAAGCCTAACACTATGTGGGATTGCTTTAAGCTCTAGGGATTCCTAGTGATAAAACCTGTTCCTATGTGTAGTTCTAACACTTTGGTCTAGGTGGAAGAACCCTAGTCTAGATTAAACCCTAGTGCTTAGGATTCACGTCAACCCTTTCACTCAGTTGCTTGCGCAACTGAGCCTCAGGGGAGTTTATCTACCTAACACTTTACTCTATTTTGACCGCTAAGAAATCAAGGAAACGGAGGTAGGGAGAAATCACACCGGAGGGGAAAGGGGACGCTTCGCTACCTCACGACTCATCCTCTCAACCCTCTTTAATCTTAAGTAGTCTAGTCCTATAGGAGTTGTCACACCTCCACAAGACAACCTAGATTGTTTTCAACCCTAGTGTCACGGCTAAGAGAAAACAATTGCAAAAGATAATTAAATTGAAACTCGAATTTATTCATCAATAATAGAAAAGCATAATAACAATGTCATAGAAATATATTAATCCTAGGGTTTACAAGTTTGAATACCCACGAGGGGTTTAGCTCCTCATGGAGCTATACATGTTCATCAAAATATGAAAGAAAGCATAAAGTAAAGGCATTAATGAAAACCCCTTTGCGTATGGTGTGGCCGTGGTTTTGTGCGACCGCCGAACATCGATGACGATGCAGATGATGCGCTCCAAATCTCTACGAAATCCTCTTCGAAACCCTAGCCGCACTCTCCAGTAGTTTGGGAGAAAGTTAGGTCAAGAAAAAGATGTTTAAAAAGTCTCCAAATCGGGCTTTTATAATGTTGAGTGCGGCTTTAAATTCGAACTTATCGGGACTTCACACGGCCGTGTGGAATTTCCACACGCCCGTGTGAACTCTCAGGAATCCTGATTTTCGGCAGAAGTGAATAGTAGCTTGCTTTAGTGTTTTCCTACAGTAACAAGCTACATTGCTGCTACAGTACTATCCGAACCGCTCCCGAATCCGTTGTTCTTCATCGAGGCCATTGAGTTGGGTACACAATCAATGGTAGATCGTGCCGCTTGCTTCAAGTCTCCTTCTTGGTAAAGTTCTCCTAAGCTACACGAGTTAGACTTGTTGTGAATGTGACTGCCTTTGTGCCCCTCCAAAGAAGGTTGGCACACACTCACAAGTCTGGGCTCATGCCTTGTTCCTTGCTTGGTCCGAAAACTTCCCAACAACGGCGAACTCGATCTAACTTCGTTCTTCTTCTCTAAATTAGCTCCACAGTCCTACAATGCATAAGAATACGCAAATGCACACTATTTAGTGATAAAATCTGATAAAAAGGTATGTTCATTGTAAGATAATAACGATTCACATTACTATAACACAAGCACTTATCACATACCATTACCAGAGATGCACACTACCTTGCACAGCCCCTAACGCACCACCGCTGTGCTATGCTAGATCTGGGAAAATAGGGGAGTGGGTGAGTAACGATGTTACTCAGTGAGGGACAATGTACAACACATTAGAGTTATAAAGTCATAGCAGATATCAAAATCAATGTTGAATATCTTGGTAATAGAGACAATAATAATGATGATGATAATAACTTAAATATAAAAAGTTGATTTCTCAAAATATCATAATTTGGCCTTTAAACATACCACATTTAAAGCAATGAATTATAATTATAATGGATCATATATATGAGGAAGTCTCTAATTTCAAGCTAGACATCATTATGCCAAAAATAAAAAATTAAAAAAAAATGGTAAAATATCTGGATGGTCACTTAACTATTCAAGTGTTCCTATTTTAGTCACCAAACTATAAAAGTTTTCAATTTGGTCATTTAACTTTGAGATTATGTTCAATTAGGTCATTCAAGCTCACACCGTTAATGGTGTGCTGACGTGGCGATATATTTCACTCATTTTTCGCTACATCAGCACAACCACATGCCATAAAATAGGGTAAAATACCTAAATTGTCACCTAACTATTCGAGTGTTCCTATTTTAGTCACCCAACTATAAAAAAAATTTTAATTGGGTCATCCAACTTTGAAATTATGTTCAATTAGGTCACTTAAACTCACGCTGTTAATGATATGCTGATGTGGTGATACATGTCACCCATTTTTCACCATGGCAGCACAACCACATGCCATAAAATATTATTTTTTTTCTAATTCAAGTTACCATGTGGCTTAAGTTACCATGTTAACATTCATGTGGCATGGAGAGCCACATATATAAACTGTAATATATTATATTTGAGAGAATTAACTATGTCAATAACAACATTTTAAAAAAAATTACATATAGCAATTGAATTTTATTAAAAAAATTCCATCAACATGAACTTTAACAACTTACAGAAAGTTCATGTGCTGCTTCACATAAAACAATTAGGGTACCTAAACAATTAAATTGAAAAAAAATACATGGAAAACTCTTTATATCTTCAAGCCAATTGCAAATTTTGCCAATCAATCTAAACTTAGCATCAACATTAGAAAAAGAATGATAGAGGGAAATCGTCTCCTTGATTGTATACACCACTTTTCTTTTTCTTCGTTGGCAGCATCATTTAGCATCAACATCCATAGTGACATTATGATCATCGGTGTGGGCAACCGTCACCATCTTTAGGTTTTTAAAAGAGGAAAGAAGGAAGAATGAAAAGGGTTAGAAGTATTCTCCATACTTCTTAACAATGAGGTTTTAAAATTCTGAATGGAAGAATGAAAAAGGGAAATAAGGAAGAAATATGAACATTGGGAAAAAAAAAGTAAAAATAAGAAAAAGCTCTTCATGCCACGTGAATGTTCACGTAGGCGTCCACGTGGCAACTTAAGCCACATGGTAAATTGAATAAAAAAATAATATTTTATGCCACGTGGTTGTGCTGACATGGCAAAAAAATAGGAGAATGTAATGCAACATTAGCACATTGTTAACAACGTGAGCTCGGATGACCTAATTGAACGTAATTTCAAAGTTAGATGACCAAATTGAATTTTTTTTATAGTTGAGTGACTAAAATAGGAACATTTGAATATTTGGGTGACCATCCATGCATTTTTACTATTTTTATGCTACATGACTGTGCTGATTTGGCAAAAAATGGGTGACATGTATTGCTACGTCAGCACACCGTTAACGGCGTGAGCATGGGTGATCTAATTGAATGCAATTTCAAAGTTGAATGACGAAATTGAAATTTTTATAGTTGGGTGACTAAAATAGGAACACTTGAATAGTTGGGTGACCATCCAGGTATTTTACCCAAAAAAAATCATGCAAACACTTGTGAGAAACCATGATAGCATCATAACCATAATATAGCGATAAAGACCATAAATGAATTCACAAATGAACTTTAGAAACCCTAATCCTACTATGCAATTACTATTATCCACTCACAAACAAACACTCCTAAAAAGTCATTTCCACTCCTCCACGAGTTCCTCACCAAACTCAAAGGTTGTTCCTCCTAGCAAGCAAGAACATAACACATGAAAATGACGAAACCACAAATACAGGAAATGGCAAGCATGACTCTTCTAATCCACACGATTTAGCCCCAATTGGACTCAAATGATGTCCAAATCATCCACAAAAACAGAACCAATGGATTCCTTACACTAAAATCTATGATTCTACCCAAAAATTGGGAAGAAACAAAACAAGATTTTGGTTGCTACAGTAATGTTATAGTAGCACACAATTTCAAGGAAAAAGAAAGTCCATGGATTTAACAAGATTGAAGGAAACAAGGAAATACATACTCATTATACAAGAATGGTAACCAAAAATCGAGCACTTATGCTCATTCACTATAACCCTAGGTCTAGCCATCAAAATACATAGAAAAGCATGAAGAACAAGGTAGAGGAAGATGGCATACCTTGCTAGTTCGACGAAGTGGAGGAGATGAAGAATGAGCCTTCAAACCCAAGAGTAATGGAGGGGATCAAAGGTTAGTTTTCTTATCCAAACAAGATGAAGATGAAGATGAAGATGAAAGCTAAAGAAAGGTAAAGGAAAAGGGAAAGAAAAAAGGGTTAAGAGTTGATAAATGACTAAAATACCCTTGTTTCCCGGCCTGAAAAAGTCTTACACTAGTGTGTATCACATCTACACAGCCGTGTACCACCCCATGTAATTGCTACAGTAACATGCTGCATTGTTTCTGCTACAATACAACCACCTAAATTCCATAGAGTTACATAGGCAGATACACAGTTGCACAGCCGTGTACATGCCTATGTAGTTCTCTGAATTTTTCCAGAGAATTACATGGGCAGGTATGCACCCATGTACCTTTTTGACCAATTTCTGAGTTTTTCTAGAGAGTTACACTAGTAGGTACACTGCTACACGCCCATGTACATAATACCCATGTAATTCTCAACCCGTGATCTAAGCTTCTAGATAGTTACACAATTGCTATATTACTACTACTACAGTACTCCTGATATAGTGCTATAGTACTATAATCGTATACTCCCCTGACCAAACAAAACACTACAGAGCACACCCGGAATGCAAGATAAAACCAAAGAAAAGGTTCTTTGCATCACAACAACTTCCTCCTCTTTGCGGTGTTTGTCATAGCAATACCTAATAAATGCTTGTGTTATAGTAGCAAGTTACTGTAGCAAAACAGTGTAGCAAGTACTGCAGCAAAACACTGTAGCAAGCTACTGTTCACTTTCAGCCGAAATTCAAGAAACCAGAGGGTTCACACGGGCGTGTGGAAATTCCACATGGCCGTGTGAAATCCCGATAAGTCTGATTTCAAAGCCGCGACTCAACGTTATAAAAGCCCGATTTGAAGACTTTTGACACATATCTTTTTCCCAATCTTTCTCCCCAACTTCTGGAGAGTGCGGCTAGGGTTTCAGAGAGGACTTTGTAGAGGTTCGGAGCGCGTCATCGGTATCGTCATCGACATCCGGTAGCCGCACAAGACCAGGGCCACATCATACGCAAGGGGGTTTTCATCGATGTTTTCAATTTGTGCTTTCTTTCATATTTTGATGAATTTGTATAGCTCCATGAGGAACTAAACCCCTTGTGGGTATTCGGACTTGTAAACCCTAGGATTATTATGTTTCTATGACATTGTTATTATGGTTTTCCATTATTGATGAATAAATTCGAGTTTCAATCTTAATTGTTTCTTGTAATTGTTTTCCGTTAGCCGTGACACAAGGGTTGAGAACAATCTAGGTTATCCTTTGGAGGTGTGACAACTCCTATAGGGTTAGACTACTTAAGATTGAAGAGGGTTGAGAGGGTGAGTCGTGAGGTAGCGAAACGTCCCTTTCCCCTCCGGTGTGATTCTTCCTACCTCCATGTTCCATGAGTTCTTAGCGGTCGAAATAGAGTGAAGTGCTAGGAGAGGAACTCCCCTGGGGCTTAGTTGCGTGAGCAACAGAGTGAAGGGTTGAAGTGAATCTTAGTACTGGGGCTTAATTTAGACTAGGGTTCTTCCACCTGGACCAAAAGGTTAGAACTATACATAGTAACAGGATTTATCACTAGGAATCTCTAGAACTTAAAGCAATCCCACGTAGTGTGAGGCTTAGGAAGATAGACTCCCCTAGGGCTTAGTTGACAAGTCAACGAGAGTCAAGGGTCGTAGTGAAAACCTAATGCCGGGGCATAATGTTGGGGTTAGTCACGGTTGACCTTAGGTTTGGGACCGTGTGTTTAAGGATATTCTCAACTCAATTATCATCAATAGGAAAGTATAATAGCATAGTCTTGCACTAGAAGCATAAGTCCTAGGGGTAGCTTGTCCGGGTACCCTATTTCATCAATTGCTAGTCCTTCTCTATTTACTTATTCTTGCACTCTCTTACCTTCCACCATCTTTCTATTTTATTTCTTGTCTCTTTATATTTGCTTTTATATTCACTTATATATTCTCTTCACACTCACCGTACATCACTTAGCTAAATAGTGAGTACTTGTGTCTTAAATCCCTATTCTCTGTGGATTCAACTACCCACTCACCAAGATAATTTTATTACTTCAACAAGCCCGTGCACTTGCGGGATACATGCAAGGGGTCGTGTCAATACCTAACTTACTGTCTAGACTGCAAAAGTTCTTACTTGGATTTCTAACCTTATTTTATCGTTCCTGTGAAAAGCTTCAAGCATCTTCATTGAAAAACATAAGTAATGCAGTAGATGAGGACTTTAAATTCAAGTTAGTAAGAGAGATGTAGAGATGGTCATGGAGAGGATGGGATTGCATTGCAACCAAGAAGAAGAACAGTTGATTGAGTTAAGTGGTTTTAAAGAATTCTCTATTATGTTTGAGAAGGATAAGGTCAGCTTAGATGATGTGAAGATGGCTTTCTCTGTGTTTGATGAGAACAAGGATGGGTTCATTAATGCAAGGGATCTTCAAAGGGTTCATTTCAAGCTGGGTAAGATGGATTTGGATGATTGCAAGAAAATGATCGGTGTTTGTGTTGGAAACAAGGATCCACACATTGATTTCAATGGTTTTTTGAAGTTCATGGAAAGAAGTTTCTACTATGTATATAGTTTCTGCTTTCCATTTTTCATCTTCTGAAAAATTGTATAAGAAGAAAGCCCCTCATATTTTGTCGTTTAAAAGATAACTCATGTTCAAGGAAAAGATCATACATATGTGTAGCACATATTATAGAAACAGTTGAAATTTTGTTTTTATAGAAATATGACAAGAGATGCTCAATCTTCTAATAATATATTTTTGGTTTAAATTGTCTTGAGCATAATGATAATGATGATCTTTAATTTGAACTAGGTGTTGCAAGAATTTGATTTATAACAAATACATATCTGAAAAAAAATAATATAACTAAAAAAAATTTCTAGCATTTGTAGGGTAGGATAGGGCTACTGCTTTTTCTTTGGCCAATGTCGCAAGAGGACTAAGGAGGGGGTGAAAGAGGTGATGATGTTGGATGGGAACTGCAATGGTGGGCCCTTGGAATATGATCGCAAGGATTAGGGTTTGGGTGGCTATTGTGTATTGGGGACAAGGAGGAAAAGAAGGAGCATGAAGGTGACTTCAAGTTTTTTTTAAAAATTATTTTTTTTTAATTTTTAAATAATATTTAAATTGAGGTGATGCTATGTCACAAAAAATAAATGGAAGAGTTAACTCCCGTAAAATTTTTGGATTTGATTTTCCGACTTAAAAAAAATAGAGGAACTTATTATATTAAATTTTTAGAACAAAGGAAAAAGAGAAGAGTGTGAGAAAAATAAAGGAACTAATATATATATATATATATATATATATATATATTGATTAATAGTTCCTGCAACCCTCTCCATCCAACGGCCATTTACTACTTATTGATTGGTTTTTTTATAATTTTTATTTTTTAATTTTATTTATTGCATTGAAATTGATTGATAAGCCATGATTCAAGGATGTAAGCCTAACTCTATTTCTTATAACATATTTATTAATAGTGAATTTCACAAAAATATTCACTAAGCAAAAGGAGTTGGATTATAAAATATAAAAATGGAGCAAGTGTGCCATTCCTGATATATTTCTTTTTAATCATTTGATTATTTTTAAATCTTAACCTTAATTATATAATAACTAAGAAACACATCACAGAAAGTTTACAGAAATACAATATATTGAAAGTATCCTTATAACTATAACAAATATTACGTGTCTATTGGTTCATTCAAAGTTTTTAGAATCATAATTAAATTCTATTCTTCTTCAATTGGTTTTTTTTTTTTAATTTTTTTAAAAAAAATAAATGAACTGAATAATTATTTGATCAGCCTTACTTCTTTGGCTTTAACCGTAGCCGCATCACATTCCAACCTAGTAGCCATCGTTTTCTCTACCATCCTTCCTCCATCCTTGTCTTAGTTTCCACACCAAAGGTCAAGTCATCACCACCGCTAGTGGTGTCACCTCTCAAGTTCAATCCCGATAGCTCCCACATCACGGAACCAAAATCGCAATGCATATAGCAAACCACCCTTAGTGGATTAGGTTTATCGGATGAGGACATAAAGAAGCCCCGAGTGGGAATGTCCATTGTGTGGCTCAGGGAGGCTATTCGTGAGGCCCTATGAGATTATTTATTTTTTTATTTTAAAGGTATTGATAATTTTAGAAATTCATAATGGAAACCAAGCTTGGGAGTCCATTCAAAAATTTTTTGAACTTGCTATTCATTTTTTTTTTAAATTTCCTAGTTATTTGTGAACTGAAATTACTAAATTTTTATTAATTATGAGTTGCAATGTTACAATGAAATTAGTATTTTTTTTATTTTTTTTCATTTATTAATATTTGTTTTAGTCGTCAACCACCAGCTACCATCCACCAATAATACAAGCTTCGTGGGCCCCTGGCACCACAACAGCATCCTTGGCAACCACGACAGGCTTTTCGCAGATGTACCTTATGCTCGTCTTTTAGAAGATGATTACCACGGGGATACCAATTCCAAGGACACTTATTGGAACATGATTACTGTCAATCTTTGTCGAGATTTAAATTTCTAGGGTTTATTGGCTTTTAGGAGGACTGGAGTACAGATTTATTTATTTTTATTAGTTTCTTCTTTTTTATGCTTGGTTTTTTTATTTAAAAGGTATTGAAAATTTTGGAATTTAGTGGAGAAACCAAGTTCGAGTTTGGGAGTACTTTGAGGAATTTTTAAAAAAATTATTATTCATTTGTAACTTATTATATTATATTTTGCTTCTATTTTTTTCCATTTAAAAAATTTTGTTTTAAAATAGTTCTTATTGTTGTTCATACATGTATAGACATAAAAATAATTTTGTATATTTTATTTTATTTTATTTTGTTTGTTTTATTCTTTTGTTTTTTTTATGTTTTTTTATTTCTAAGATTGTTTGAGCTTTTAAAAATTATATATATATATATAAGCTATTTTTAAATTTTTTAATTTTTCTATTGGATTGATTGAAAATTTTCCTAACAATATGGTTTTGTTATTTTCCTGTTCTTCTTAACATTATAAGATAACAATAGCAAACATATTTTTTTCAAAACTTATTGTCTATTTATTTTCAAAATGCAATTATCATATATATTGTTTCTTTAAAAGCTAGAGACAAATCAAAGGACCTGCTTTTAATACGTATGTTAAAAGTTTTTGAAAAAAAAACATGAAGAATCTTTGATTGATTGTATACAATTAATGCACATCAAATTATATGTGATATGTCTTTGACTAATTTGGATACAAACATACATACCCAATGCATTATATATTCTGTTGCATGCTTCTAAGTATGATGATTGGATTATCATTACACAACAAATCATTAACCGTTTGGTTGGGTTCGTGAAAGAAAAAATCCCTAGCCTTGGGATTGAGCCGGAGGAGATTATGTATTTCAGATGTAATACGAATTTTGCACTTCTTGTTCATATATATATATTCACCTGACAAATTTATCATTTTTGCTCATATTTGATACACTTTGAGTCATTATAATAAATAAGTTTTACATTAAATTTTTTTAAAAATGCAATTTACTAAGAATAAAGGCCAATATGCAATAAATACATTCTTAATTTTCTGACCCACATAAAAAAAAATATTTAAGAATTTCTACATTTACATCAATAAATATTTAAGATTCTATATATGAATTTTTGTAGTCTTTTAAAATATATGAAAAAACTTACGTATAAATTCATGAACTCAGATTGATGTTAGAGACATTAACCAATGTTGAGAATGTTAGATCATTAGGATGGAAACAAATTTATTATGTGCTCTTGCAAAAAATACAAAAAATATTTTTTTTTTTTTTTTTTTGGGTTTTTTGTATAACATTCTTTATAACCCACACTATTTTGTTAAATTTGGTATGAGATCAGCATGCAATTGTTGTATAATAAGTGAAGAAAATATATTTTAAAAAATTATTGCACATCAAAATAATTAATCAAAGTTCATTGAATTAATACTTAAAAAAACATTAAGTTTCAAACTTTACCTCTTTTGTAGTAAATTACAAATTTATTTTTACTCATGAAAAACTTGACATTTCTCACAACTCCTACTCTTCATTTAATCTCAATTCAAATAATAATAAAATCTTAGAAAAACAATAAATACAAATGTTTACTTCTAATCATATATGAAAAACTTTTATGATGGTAAAAATTATTTCTCTTCACATCTAAAATGTAGGCAAAATTTATTCTATATATATATTGTAAAATATTGTAAAATAATTTTACATATACAGACTTATGTTACACAAGATGTTCTGTTATAAGATTGAAACTTAAAATTTCTTTAAGATCCACATAAACCCATAAGTGAATACAAATCAATTAATGTGGGGGTGTCTTCTTCACTATTTTTCATAAAGACATACGAATCCAAAATAAACCTTGTTTTCTCACACGCTACAAAACTATGATTGACATAAGCAATCTTTTTCTCCTTTTTTTAGTATAGTATACATGATGATCTATACATTATTTTGAGTGACACTAACAAATGTTGGCATTGTTAAATCATTAGGGTGGCAACAAACTTATTTGTACACCAAAAATAATTAATCAAAGTTCATAGAATTAATACAAACTAATTGCTTTGTATATCATTCTTTATACTCCACATTTTTTTAAAGTTGGTATGATATTGCTATGCAATTGTTGTACAATAATTCAACAAGATGCATTTAAAAAATAAATTGTATAACAAAATAATTATTCAAAGTTAATGAATTAATACTTTCCAAATAAAAATTTATTCCCTCTTTTTTAGTAATATTCCCCCTTATTATCAAATTTCTCCCTCATCATTACATTACAGATAATCATTAATAACAGCCATCTAATAGCCATAAAAAAAATTACCCTATTTGATATACATTTAACAAGATATTTATTATTTATTTATTTAAAAATGTACAAATCTAACCCAAATATGCTCTTCTTTTAAGAAGATCCAACAAAAACATCATTGATATCTCTGACTAAAGATGAAAAAAAATATTATATGAAAAATGGCATTTGAAGAATTATATCAGTAATCTGAGAAGAACAAGCCAAACAAACCATCTATATATATATATGCATTTGTCCAGTATTTTTGGCTATTTCAACAATAAAAAAACCACTTGATAGAACTAGAGTAATTATCTTGAACAACACTCCATCATCACTCTCTTATATCTAACGCAGTATATAATCATTCTAATCTTTGTAAATTTTAATCCATCCAAAACCCCCTTTTGCTCATCCTTCCTTATTATTATTGTTTAATTGTCAAACATTTTTTTTTTTTTTGCGGTGAAAATGTAACTCATTCTTGCAATTTGAAGTTATCCTTCCTTATTATTATGTTCATTTCTCCCAATTAATTTATGATATATTTACTATAATTTGAAGTGTTAGTAAGCTAAAAGAAAAGGAGGAAATAAGTTTATCAAAATTAAAGACAATTTGTGCTTTTGGTGGTAGTAGCCTATGGAAGAAAAAAAAGAGTTACCATGATGCTGCTATTAATCTTGCCAAAGAATTGGTTTGCCTTCTTTCTTTAAGTTTATTTTCATTTATCTTTTCATTACCCTCTCGTTCTTTTTATCTTTTTTTTTTATCTTTTTTGTTACACTTAAAAATAAATTAATGAATGAAGATGTTTGAAATAACTTAGCAAATGTTCGTCCTTTAGGTGTTAAATAACATTGATTTGGTATATGGAGGAGGTAATGTTGGATTAATGGGCTTGATTTCTCAAACTATCTTTGATGGTGGAAGGCATGTTCTTAGGTATGGTTTACTTTTCTTTCTTTTTAAAAATAAACTTATTTAAGGTCCATTCATTTAATAAAAAAACTTCTTAAGATATTAATAACATCTTTTATCCATCTCCTCAGTGTGATTCCCAAGGCTCTAATGGGTAAAGAGGTATGTGATGACTTGACCGCAAGCGCACGGGTCGCCAAGTAATACCCCTCACGCACGCGCGAGGGGGTCGTATTCCCTGGGATCCCAAGAGCTGCTATTACTCCCCTCTAGATGACACTGTCTAGTCTACCAAATATAGATTTGAAACAAGATTAGAAAACTAACAAAAGAGAAAACTATAAACAAGTGGACTAAGGCTCACCACATAAGCAAACTAAGGATGCAAGTAATAATGAAAGTTCGAGGGGGCACGCGCGAGGGGGTCGTATTCCCTGGGATCCCAAGAGCTGCTATTACTCCCCTCTAGATGACACTGTCTAGTCTACCAAATATAGATTTGAAACAAGATTAGAAAACTAACAAAAGAGAAAACTATAAACAAGTGGACTAAGGCTCACCACATAAGCAAACTAAGGATGCAAGTAATAATGAAAGTTCGAGGTCCCCGGGCGAGGATCCCCTCAGTACTACTAAAGCTAGAAGCATACTCGAATTACACAGGCAAAGGTGGTTAGGCCAAGAAATGTCCAAAGGTAGGTCACCCCGATGGTCATGGTGATAACCCCTAATCCGGTATGAATATTGAAATACGGAATTGCTTCCGCCCAAATCCTCACACGATTGCAATGCGCCCAGGGAAATCCAAAATTAAGGTCAAACACAACATATAGGCTCAACCCTAATGGTTGGAGGGGTACAAATACCCGATGGTCACGGCGTATTCGTACATGTATCCCTTCCAAACTTGGTGTGTCTAATACTAAGGCGATGGTCACGCAACCTAGTATAACCTAGAAATCGATACACAGAGTTCTCATGCATACCAATACATCAAAGTGCACCAAGCTTGAACCATAAACCACACAAATACCATACATGTAAATCAAGTATTCATACAAGCAAGTTCATCCCAAGGTTCACCGGATGCCCGGTGACCTTGGGAGTCTAGTACATCATCAACAATGGAGAGAGTATAGAAAAGAAGAAATACAACAAAAAGCTCATAAAATTTCCCCTAAGATGAAGACTAGGAGGTGGTGATGAAAATCCGACGGATCGATGCCGACGAACTCCTAGATGTGCTCCTTGAAAGATCCCTCTTCTCCCCTTGATTTGCCCTTCAGATCTGCCTTCTTCAACCACGTGAAGCCTAGGAAGATGATGGTGGAGAAATGGTGGCCAAAGACAACAAGACGAATGCCCAAAAAGCCTTTAAAACCTAATTTCGGGATGCTATGTGGCCTCCTATGCGGCCCCGCATGCGGGGAGAGAAAGTTTCCGAGAAATCCCGAAAATCCCGTAAGTTGCTACAGTGTCCCGCTACAGTAAACCTGCTACAGTATGCATGCGGCCTTACTGCGCCCGCATGGTTGCCGGCATGATTTTCCTGACTAAGCCATTCTTCAAGTCTTCGTGCTACAGTGGTTGCTACAGTGCACCCGGGCTCCGAAACAGTGTTTTTGATGCCGATTCTTCTCCAATTCTGTCATCGAGCTCGCCGGGGCCTCACTGGTACCTGTAACACGAAAGAAACCAATTCAGACCAAAAAACGGGCGTCAACTCATATAAAAATACGCAATACATATGCCCGAATACATAGAAAATACGTATATTTAGGCGTTTATCAGTATGGAAATAATTCATTTTATTATTACAAACTCTTGAGAAACAAAAACTCAAACAACAAATGTCAATAGTTATTCTTTGGTACAATATATTTTTTTATTATTTGTTTTTCTGTTTTTTTTATTAGATCACTAGTGTCACTATAGGAGAAGAAAAACCAGTTGTAAATATTCACCATAGGAAAGCATAGATGAGCAAACATTCTAATGCCTTTATTGCTATGCCTAGTTTAGTGTATAACCTGCATTTCCTAGCGCTCAATATTGCACAAAAATCAACCTCCTTTTCTCATTTGCATCACTTAAAATGCACAAAAACTAACTTCTTTCCACTATTTATTATATGTCCCCCTTCCCTCCCCCATCCCCCACCACTAGACCTTTTAGCATTGTTTCATTTTGTTATCACTCTTTTATCATTCATTATGTACAAAATCACAAATCCTTTCACTGATCATTATATTTTTACTTTCTTGAGGTAAATAACTAAAAATACACAGAAATCGACTCATTTGAATTTTAATTGTTATGCAAGAGGTTATGGAACTCTTGAGAAAAATTTTGAAGTGATTACTTGGGCAAAATTAGGCATACATGGTGTGAATCCCGCAAGCATACGAGGTCACCAACTAATACCCTATGTGTGACAAAGGGCTTGTTTCCACAAGACCAAGGAAGTACTACTACTCACTCTTCATCTACTATCTAGCCTACAATTCTAAATAAGAAGAAAAAATAAAATAAAATAAACTAACTAATCTATGATCGGGTTAGTAGCACACATGAATAAATGAACAAGGGAGTGTCAAGCATGAGAACGGGGTGTTCGAACAAAGAATCTGGTTGTCATTAAGGTCCAAACCAGGATGGTTTAAAGATGTATTGTCGGTTGTTAAGACCTAGAGATCTCTTAGGTAGATTAACTTTAATTTCTTGGAGGCTAATCCCTGATCCCATACGAGTGGTAATCAAAATCTCTTCTTGATCAACACTCCTACAATTGCAATGGGTTCAAGGAAATCTCTAAATAGGAGTAAACCTATTTTTCTTCGGCTTAAACCTAGCATTGGAGGACTACCAACACCATATCTTTCTGCTTATCAGCACAAGCATCCCCTTTCAATCTATGTATGAACTATTATAAGAACACTCTCGTGTCAACAAATACAATTCAAGAATGAACTACGGAGTTCTCTATTTGTAGCTTAATACATGCAAAGCACAATAGATTGTATCTTAAACAACCATCAAATTAAATAATGACAACATCCAAGATTTTTACACAAGATGAACCCTAGGTATTATCCACATCCAAACACCACAATAAGTTAGCCCCCCATGATGAGAGATACTTATACAACATACAAGGAAAGAAAATACAAGAAAGAAGCAAAAAATAAAAAATAAAAACTCCCTCTATGATCTCGATTTCCTTTTATGGATGAAGCTTTGAATGATTTGCAATGATGGCTTAGAACTTCACTCCAACTCCTTCTCCTTTGCTTCTCTCCCTCTTGGTGATAATGTGTGCAGATCCCTTGACTATCATCGCCAAATGATGACCAAACGGCCTAAAAATGGTGTGGAGGTAGCAGCCCAAAAGGGAAAGAAGAAGACCCCTCTTTCAGCCCTAATTCTACCCATTTACACACCCAAAGCCATACAGGACGTATGGAGGCCGTATGGAGGCTATATGGAGCTAAAATGATCAAATCCGGCTGTATGCCGGGGTCTATGCCGGGGGATATATGGGTCTAATAAGGACCCGTATGATGGCCGTATGACTTAGGCCAAAGTCTCTATCTCGAGAAAACTCCAAGTGCTACAGTAGAGTACTACAGTAAGTCAGCGGCAGTACCCTGCTATAGTAAACATGTTACAGTACTGCACCCCTGAGTTTTATCTTTTATTTTGCCCTAATTATGTCCTCGTGTTCTCCATGGCTTCTTCATGCCTTACAAAGCAAATAACACACAATTAAGCACAAAATGGGCATCAATTCTAATAAAATACATATAAGAAAATAAACACATTTAGGCACTTATCAATGCATAACAAACTGGTAATTTGATTCCAATTGTACACATACACAACTAAAATTATGAAAAAAAATATGACTAATTCTTTATTTCAGTTCGGATTACTAAACATGATTGCTTCTATAACTCATTGCTTACTTTCATTAAGCAAGTTGTAGAGGAAGGTTTCATCAAGCTAAGTGCACATCATATCATTATCTCCTCTTCAAATGCAAAGAAGCTGATTGAGAAACTTGAAGTAATTTTTTACAAATTTTTGAATAATATTTACTAAATGTTAATTTCTTCACAAGTATTGTTGATTATTTAGAATTCTACTGCAATTACAGGACTACTATCCATGCCATGAACAAGTTGCACTGAACTAAATTGGAACTCTGAGCAGCTCGAGCACTCTCAGATCAATGAAATTTTTACTTAGATATAAAGATTAATTAAGAACAACATTATAGGCAAGTTTTGCCCGCTGAAAACTTCAACCTATGCTTGTAACTTCCTGTCATGATAAATATTGACTTCCAATATTAAATTCTCAAAAGAAAGTAACAAATAATGCACTAATGTAATACAAAATGCAATTAAAATTAAAAAAAAAAACCTTAGAATGTAAAAACAAATATCAAGATTCATATGAACAAGTCTCACAACTTAACTTTCCTAGCATATCAGAATATATTGTACATTGCAAAAACCTTAAAATACTAAGTTAACTCTTCTTGAGTAAGGCATGATTTTAGCACAAAAGAGAATCAAATTCGGTATAACTATAATACTTCCATATCAATTAATAAATACAAAATGAACTATATAACAAACTTATTTCTTCTTCTTCTTCTTCTTATTATTATTATTATTATTATTATTATTATTATTATTGTAAATTTAATCTATCAGTAAATTATTCTATGCATGAGTTAGTATAGAATAATTATTTTTATATCATCTCAAATAAAATATTCACTGCATTTCTTTAGCAAAAAATAAAATTAATACATTGTTCTTATACAAGTCAAAAATGCATTGCAAATGAGAGCTAAGACACAAGAAAAATACCTACACGCAATGGGAAAACTCAACATTGATATCAACAATGCAAATGTAGAGATTATAGAACACTAGTTACAAATTCAAACATAACTCTTCCAAATTTGCTTGAGAGTATAAACCAAGTGACTGGATCCAAAACTATTGGATTACAAAAAATAAAATATACATAAATAGTGTCAAAGTTTCTCACAACTAGGGGTGAGCAAAACCAGGTAACGATTTTCTGGATCAGTAAAAACTCAACCCGTATCCAATTCGGTTTAAACCGGGTACTGAAAATCGGGTATCCGGTGTAAACCGGATCGGATATCAGATATCTGGATTCGAACTTAAGTTTTATCTACTCCATGGATTTGTTTTATATAACAACATCACATAAAAAACCAAATATGAAATATTTATAACTTACCATTAAACTCTTATATTATTCTCCAAACAACAAAATCATAATAAAAATAATAAAGAGTTTTATCAATCTTAGACATTAAAAAATAAAAAATAATCTTCTGAAGCATCAAGCGTCTCATCAATAATGATCATTAGTTGCCAGAGAGATAAAGGATTTATATAGAGGCTAGAGATAAGAAGCTGGGTAATGGTCGTTTGGGACTAGGAGGTAGGGACTTAGAATTTTTTTTCTTTTTACGTTTAACCCCTGTAAAATTTTACTTTATATATATAGACACACATAGAGACACACACACACACATATATATATATATATATATATATATATATACATTAATAAATTTAAATTTTACAATGGCTAAAAAAAAATTCAAATGCCTAATCAAATAAATTAAAGAGTTATATACTTTATATCTATATATGTGTATAACTTTTATATATAACTCTTAAAGAGTTTAGAAGAGGGATTTGGAATTTTTTTTTTCATTTTTAGTTTTTAGACAATATAAAATTTAAAATTATATATATATATATATATATATATAATCTTCTCAACAATAGAAATTATTAACAAATGGAATATTTATTAAGTTTAGAAAACATATAAATTTTTTTATGAAAAATTAGTTAATCAACTAAACATATAAAGATAATTAATAACTAAAAAAACATAAAAATTAAAATAATTTACATATACGATTCAAAACCAAATTAGTTTAATATCTAAAAGCCTGCAGCATAAGCATGGACCTCTACACTAGTATACTATTAATTAATCTTAACTACCAAAATATATGGTGTTTGTTTTTTTTTTTTATTTATATACATACGTGTATATATATTTACTACCTAAATCTCTCATGTTGTCATTTACTTGATTCTAGTTAGGCTTTTTTTTTTTTTAATTGAGTGGACCACACACCACTCACCTGCCCTTTTTCTCAATACATATATGATATTAATATTAATATCAATATATATTATATCATATGTTTACTAATAATAATATTTTTATTTCTTTTTACTTTTTCTTAATTTTATTTTAATTGCCTTTCATTGTTTTTCATCCTTATATATGATTTTTGTATTATTTGTATATTATATTATTAGTTATTATTTTATTAAATTTATCTAATAATATTGGTGTTTATAAATTGGTTAGTTTTTTGTGTGTTTTTTATCAAATGATTTTTTATTTTTATTTTTTGAAACAATTGGCATTATTAGATCAAGCGCCTAACGTGAACATAAGCTTCCATACTAATATGTTTATGTATATTGTCTATATTTGATGATGAATGGAACTGATCATTCCACATGCGTAGCCATAATAATTGCAGTTCTTTGTTTAGCCATGTCAGTGTGTCTGCCGAAACGATCTCCGCCACAGGTAAGGCAGTACTCGCTGGATGATATACACCAGTTATTGGCACCTCCTCACTCTGTTTTTAGTGGATGAAAGAATGACGGCCACATGTGCTCCTTGTCACGAGCATGGCCACCTCTGCGTCCTTTCTAGACAAATTAAAACATCTTGTCAGCATAATTAATTAATTAATCATGTGTACATATGCAGCTATGCACTTGGAAAAGACACCTGTTTGGTTTCAAAGAATGAGATAGGAATGAAAGGGAAAATAAATTATGAATGAAAGGAAAACTGTGGTTGGCTAGAGAGTATGAGAGAATAATTTATTGAAAATAAAAAAAATAAATAGATGAAATATATGAGAAATGTCTATTATGCCCTTGTAGAGTAAATATTAAATATTTTAGTAACTAATATTATTTTATTTGTAATATATTGTCATTATTATTATAATTATTTTTTATATTTAATTTTATAATTATTTTTTTATTAATAATATTGTTGTTTTGTTAAAATGTTATCATATTATTTTTATTATTTTAGAATTAATTTAAGTTTATTATTATTATTATTATTATTATTATTATTATTATAGCATTATTTTATTTGTAATATGTTATCATTATTATATTTTTACAATGTTGTCAACATTTTTTATAAATAAATTATTATTATTATTATTATTATTTATTATTTATTATTATAATAATTATTATTATTGTTTTGTTATGTAGTATTATTTTATATGTTACCATTATTATTTGTTTACAATGTTGTCAACATATATATATATATATATATATATATATATATATATATATATATATATTTTCCCAATCCATTGTGTTGTTTTGACAAAATACAAAATATTTCCAACCAAGGAACAAGAATAAGAACCTTAACAAACAAACATACACCAAAAGATAAAACAACCATGTGAACATAATCAAAGCAATTTTTTTGACATAAACAACCAACCATGTGAACATGTCAACAAGATAGAAATAAGTACATAGTAAGAATGAAAGTAGTGTTTTCAAACAATTTTCTTGCCATAAACAAACAAACTAAGGAAGCAAATCGGAGACATAGTCAACATCATTAACAAGTCTAATTTGCATGGAGATGCTAAATAAGGTTGAATCTTGTGCTTGTGTCCTCGATCACTTCTTCAACTTTTTACTCGTCATCAACCTGGCCAAACAACATCCAATCAATCAATTACTCATCATCAACCTATCAAACAAACATTGCGAGAGAACTTAATATCAATATTGATACCATGTGGGGAAAATGATGATCTCGCTAGAAATATGCGACAAAAGCGCAGTTTCCAGCTGTCCGGTAAGTTGAAAAAGATTTTCATTTGTGTATCATTGTTGGGCAATTCTTGCAAGATAAACATTGCCTCATCTTCCGTCAACCCATCAATTTCAAATATAATTTTCACCTAGCAATGTTATCTTTTCGTCACGCTCTACCCGAGCAATTTTCTCGGCCTCTATGCGTGCTTCTTCACGAGCTTCTTCACGAATTGCAGAATCAGCTAGCGCCTGAAATCCTAGACCAACCATTTCTACAAAGTTATTCAAATTGTCATTTAGTTTATGAAATGATTGGTCCGTTGTTGCCATTTTCCTCTTACGACGCATTTTTGAGGTACCGGCATCAGATACCATAGGAGACTGAGTAGGAATGGGTTCTTCTGTTGACATAACAAAATCATTAGTGGCCATTTCAAAGAAAGCTTTGTCATCATTCGAATTAATGTCGTCATGCTGATAGTCCTCTGCATCATCACCAATATCTCCTCCTGCAGTACCCTGTGCTCTATCTTTTGCAAATACTTAGACTAGGTGCTTGAAAAATGGAAAAGATTTTCCATAAAGACCTGCAGTTTCTTTGTGAGCCTACGTTGCAATGATAAGTACAATTAGTAATAAAAACAACATATAAAATAACAACATAAATTTACCAAATAACAATTTTCACATACCTTAACATACTCATCATATGCACTTCTATCACAATCGATAGTGCACCTTTCATGATTCCAAACAAAACCACTTATTTTTAGTATGTCGGCAATTGCAGTGGTTTTGTTCCTAAATAATTTAACTCGGGACTCAATATTGGGGATTGCCTTTAGTGTTGTCTGGGGAATCTTCTCCTTCATCATTCGTTCCAATTGATTTTGGTACCCATTTTTCAACCCATTTCTGCCTTCCAATACGGATTTGTAGATAACTCAATTAATGAGTCAATAAGTGCTCTATCCTCATCTAAAGTCTCTTTTCGCCGCACTGAAACCTTGCTTCTGTATTGATAATGAATTTTTCCAATATGTCCTCGGTAGTGTACTTCCTCTCTTGTTGTGAAAGTGCTTGGTATTGACTTCCTTGGGGTGGCGGGGGTCTCTGTTGTGCTTGCCCTTGGCTCCATGACATGTTTGGATGGCTCCTCCATCCCGAGTTGTAGGTGTTGGCATATTGGTTCCCCGGTCCTCTAGGGCCTCCTCCAACGTAGTCCACACTCTCCACAGGTGCCGACGGGGCAATGAATATAGGGTATTGAGATGTTGTATGTCCCGCACCACAAGTGTCACATGACATCACCGCCTTAGGAATGGAACTAGACCCAAGCATCAACTGTTCAACTTTCTGTGCTAATGAACTGACTAAGGCGTTATTGTCTGAGAGATTCTTTGTCAAGGCCTCGACCTTAGCAGTCAATACAGTATTCTCATTCACCTCATACAAGCCTGCAGCCTTTGGTGCCTTCTCCCGAGTACTCCAGTGGCACTCATTGCTGGCCATATTCTCAATAAGAGCTTAAGCTTCCTTACGCAGTTTGGTACTTAGAGATCCTCTTGCTGCAGCATCAATTAGTTGTCTCGTTGCATAATTTAGCCCGTTACAAAACATCTGTACTCTGATCCACGCAGGGAATCCGTGGTGAGGACACTTACGCAAGAGATCCTTGAACCACTCGTGGGCCTCGAAAAGTGTTTATGAATCCCCCTGCCTAAAGGATGATATTTCTTACCTCAGTCGTGCAGCCTTGCTTGGTGGAAAATAACAGGCAAGAAACTTCTCAACCATTTCCTTCCATGTAGTGATTGATCCAGGGGCCAAATAGTTAAGCCATCGATATGCTGCGCCCCTCAAACTAAACGGAAACAACCTCAATCTTATGGTATCGTCGGATGCCGAGTTAATCTTAAAAGTAGAGCAAATCTGGAGGAAATGGGACAGGTGGGCATGTGGGTCTTCATCGGCCAACCCATCGAACTGGACTGAATTTTGAATCATTCCTATTGTGCTCGCCTTGATTTCAAAATTGTTAGTGGGCACTGTAGGCGCTTGCACACTAAATTCTTCCCCGGTGAACTGAGGCCTCTCATAATCCGATAATGTCCTTCTCAGTTTGGCCATGATGGATGGTTCACTAGACTCAACTTGGACTTCTTGTTGCCTTGAACTTTCTGTCACTTCCCTCAACCGTTGATGCAAAGTTCCCTCAATTTCGTTGTCAGGCTCAAGTAAATTCGCTTGACTTGCTCTTGTCATAAGATGGGTACCTTGCAAGATAACAAGAGTCAAGACTTAGAAATTGAAGAAAACAAGAAAATAAAAATACAAATGAGATAATGGCGAAATATATACAATGATGAAAAACACGAAACAAAACAATGGTCAAATCAACCAACTCTATGTTTTCCGAGTATCTCTCGTGGGTCCCTGGCAACGGCGCCAAAAACTTGGTGCGGGTCTCGCAAGTGCACGGGGTCACCAAGTAATACCCCTCCCGCACGCGCGAGGGGGTTGTATTCCCAAGGGCCCGAGAATCTACCCTTACTTCCTCTTCGTAAGATTGTTTGGCCGATCAATTCAAGTGTTGTGCAAAGAAAATGAAAATACAATTAAAATGCTAAAGAGGTGCTCTAAGGCAGAGGCGATAATCAGAGGGTAAGAACAATATAAGGAAAGGGTCACGGATGAGGATTCCCAAGGGGGCTACTAAAGTGCGAAAGTTGCCCTAACTAGCATGCAAATGGGTAGTTTGGACCGAGAAATCCTAAATTAGACCAACCCGATAGTCACGGAAATTAGTCCCTAATCCGATACAAGTATCAAGTACGGAATTCCTTCCGCTTGAATCCTCGCACGATTGTTATGGGAATGATAGGTTTCTCAAGTTAGGGTGAAGACACAATCAAGGTCAATCCTAACAATGGAGGGGTACAAATACCCGATGGTCACGGTGTATTCATACATGTATCCCTACCAAGCTTGGTGAGCCTAATACTAGGGCAATGGTCATGCTTCCTAGCATTTTCTAAACATTGATACACAGAGTTCTCATGCATACCAAGCATTCAAATACACCAAACAAGATTCACAAACAAGTCCCAAATGCATAAAACTAATCAAGCAAACATTCTACACAAGTTCACCCCCAAGGTTCACCTACATCCGGTGACCTTGGGGTTTAGTTGCTCATGAATACAAAATACTCAAAGAAATACATGAAAACAACCAAATAATATAAAGAGAACACTACCTCAAAAGATAGAGGCCGAATGACGCTTCCAAAGACGCCACCCAAAGAGTGGCTTCCCTTGTCAATCTTCCTCTCAAGTGTGGATCAAGGAGGTGGATCTCGTCGTATGTCGCTCTCCTCCTCGTTCTCTTCCCAGAAATGGCCTCCAACGGTTGCTCCTAGCTCAGATTTGAAGGTGGTGGCAAGTAGAACAAGAACTAGGGCTTCCTCTCCTAAGAAAAAATGAACTTCAACCCTTAAAACGTCATTCTCGGGATGCCATGCGGCCTGGCATGCGGTCAGCATACGGGCACTGTAGCACCCCGAATTTTGCGTAAGTTGCTGCAGTGGAATGATACAGCAATAATGCTACAGTACCCCCTTGCTACAGTAGCTATGCTACAATTAAAATGCTACAGGGCTTTATGCGGCCAGTTATGCGCCCGTATGAGTGCCCGCATGAACCTCCAGACTTAGCCATTTCTCCAAGTTCTCGTGCTACAGTGCTATTACAGTACCGGCTTGAAAATGATCTTTTCCTGCCGATTTCTTCTACAGATCTCGTTGACGAGCTTCCCATGGTAACTTCTGTGTTTATAACACGAAATAAACCAATTTAGACCGAAAACGGGTATCCACACATAAAAATACTTGATTAATATGCGAACATACATAAATAATACGCGAACATCCCAGGTACTTAAGTGATAATGTTGCCCTCGAAAAAGAGCAAGAAAACCAGGGCTATTTGCATATCCAATGTCCACTAAGTAGTAGAAACCTAAGAAATGTAAAAAAAGTACAATTCATTTTATGGATCGTTGTGTTAGCAATATTAGATAGACAAAAAAAAAAAAAAAAAATTAGAAAAGCATCTTATTTACCATTTGGAACACTCAACCCATTAGGCTTTGTTATGGCATTCCTAAGAACTCGACCATTATGAGCTGAACCTTCCCAGCCAGACAAGACATATGTAAATTGCATATCTTAATCACACATACCGAGTACATTGATTGTTATTTCAGAATTTCTTGATCTATATCTTGGACGATCAGCTTTAGGCACATTTACACGGATGTGTGTACCATCTAATGCTCATAGGCAACCCTAAGTTGAAAAAAAATGTCACTTACAAAATATAAATAATCCTACAAAGGGAACAAGTTAAGTTATTTACCTTAAACCACTTCCATCTAAAGTCAAGTGAATTTTTGGGTACAGGTTCTGGTTTTTTTTAATAGAACACCGTGGCAAATAATGACTGACTTCAATACTGCATGGAAATGTCAGTTAACTCTCTCCCTAAATTAGACGAAATCAAATTTGATTATCCTATTCTTGACATGGTGTGCTATAATGTTAAGAAACATTGCCGTCATTTCTTGCACCCCGACATTTACAGTGCCTCGCAACTAACCAATAGTCGTTAGTAACTCACACAAATTATGGAAACATCGATGGCCCATAGGCAACTTATCGATGTATTTTATGTCACTTTCATAAAGCACACTGTGAATGTATTCTTGTTGTCTGCGACGATGTGTTGATGTTGATACAATCTCCCTTTGAATCATTTTATTTCTATTGTTTCGTTGTTTGATTGCACACTTGGCGATCATGAGGCTTAGCACGTAGATGTAACACATAATCATTGCGGCATATCATTGAAGGTGTTTAATATTCTTCATATCTAAAATAACAATTACATAATTATTAACTTATGACCCAACATTTTTCAACTTATCGACATTAACTATTTCAATCTAATGTCTATCCCATAACACAATTAAAACATAATAATAATAATAGTTCAACACAAACATAATATGTAAAATTCCAAAACAAGAACACAAACATGCAAAGAAATGCTAAAAAACTCAATACTGAACAAAGCTAATAATTTCAACACAGTGAGCATTAATAAATAGTAACCATGTTCATTTACATCTTAAAAAACAAACAAAATCCATATCATCGTAGCTAAGAGAAGCGAATAGTGTCTTACCGGAGTAAATAATAATCTTCTCTTAGTGTGGATGATAAGAAACCCAATTCAATTGCTAGATTTATCCTGCATCAAGAAGGCAACTTGACAATGAAATAAAATTGATACGGCTACAACTTAAAATTCTAGTTTTTGAATCCAATAATAAATTAACCATCCATGCTTGCAAATTTGAATATACATCAATCATGGCAAAATAATGAATTATTAAAAATAGCCATTTATTAAAAACAGCTGGAGTTCATGGCAAAATTCTAGTTTTTAACAAATTATCATCCATTTATTAAAAACAACCATTTATTAAAAACAGTTGGAGCCATTTATTAAAAAACAGCCATTTATTAACGAATCATGGCAAAATTATAGTTTTTTAAAATTATCTGATGCACATGAAAAAATTATCATCCAGTTGGAGTTCATTGTTTGTTTCATACCAAATTAGGACAACAAATTATTAAAAACAGCCATTAAAAGTGAAAAGAGAAATATAACAAACATTAGAACTAAGTAACATCATGCTATATAACTGGCAATTACAATGATTAGTAATATTAACACACACGGAAAGACTTGGCCAAAAGTATAGTTACAAAAGAGAAATAGTTCAACTTCAAAAGTATCTACAAGCTTGAATCATATACACCTTGCAATTTCTTTTGCAAGAAAGTAAATGTGACATGCTATATATGTTGAATAAGAATGCAGAAGCACAATTAACTTATAACTTAAAATGGTTAACTAATCACAAATTATGGGAGCTAAATGTTGTTTGAGAATAACAAATAAATAGAGATTCATTCCAAGGGCCACTTGAACTAAAACATTAATAGAAAAAAGAAAGTAAATGCGATATGCTATGTTGAATAAGTTAGCAAAGATTATGACAATTTCATGAAACAGGGCCATTCACTTGTGTCAAATGTCCCATTGCAAAAGATTGGACATCTACAGGGTGTTGAGATTCTTTGCATCCTTCTTTTAGTGGACCTAGATGCTCCAAAGAAAAATCATTAATAGAGTTATATATATATATATATATATATATATATATATATATATATATATATATAAATAGTATGGCAAAGAGATATTTAACAAGGGGTAGAGATGATCTAAAATGACATCAAAGGAAGGTGGGGGAGATAGAATATACATTTCTGAAAGATGATGTTACCTTGGATTAAAGAAAACTAGAACCCTGTTTAACATGTATATCTTTAGACTCAACCATGAAAGTCAAGAGTGCTTACAAGATTAGGTTACTCATATACTAACTAATATTGTCTTGCATGCATTATGGTTTTGTCTTGATCAATGGTGATGTCATAATGAAATAGTTTAGTTTTAGATCATACACAATTAAAGATGCAATAGATTTGGTAGTCTCAATCCATTAGTTTTTTGGGTGGTTTTGCACTGAATATGCGGCGGAAAGCAACATGCTCACCATCTCAGTCCATGGATTACATGTCACAAACAGTGATATGCTACTAACTTTCTTTTCATTATTTTTCATTATGCAAAACAAATAATAATGAATAAAGAAACATCCCAAAGACTTCTTTTAGGTGCTTGAACAGTGGCCATCTTAATATATATATATATATATGTTTTTCATTCTTGGCATGTTTCTTTGATGCCACTCAAGGTTTCATCTTTTCTAGCCTGGGATGGAATTTGATTATGTTTTCTTACACACAAGAAGGACTTCCTCTTGCCCCACAAGACCCTCAAGCATCCATGTAGTAGTGTAATAATAACAATTAAGAACACATCATGTCCTCTTCTTTTTATAGTGGATTTAATGTTTCATCAATGAAGAATAAGACTAAAACATCATCACAGAAAAGAATGCTCAAAACATGCATAATCATCCATTATACTATGCATGTTTTCAAAGAAAAAAGAAAATCCAAATTCTGAAAGTCCCCTTGATAAGTAATTTCATTTACTTTGACATTGTTTAAATCCAAATTTTGGTCCAATTGATTAAAAAATAAACTTGTAACAACGTCCATCAACAAGATATCACAGAAGTCATTAAGCTTGAAGACGCAGACCAAGCAATTGATTAATGCCAAGAAAATTAGAATGAAAAATTGTGCATTCAAAGAAATAACGAATAACAACATTAGATGAGTGTTTCATGAATCAATCTCGAATAGAAGAAAATCCAGACATGAAGTGTGAGTACCTGATGCATCATAAAAGTGGCAATCACTTGTGATGGTGCCAACCACTCCTTCCTGGAAAATTAAAAGGCACAATCCTCAGTACTGTCACACATCATGCACAAGATCTGTAAAATTTACTAGAAAAAAATCCATACACAAGAAACAACAGGGAAAAAAAGCACAACAAATTATAGAAAAAAAGGTGGAAAAACTGACAAGATCTGTAAAATTTACCAAATGTGAAGAGATTAAGTGTGACCAATATTTCCGGCAAGAAGAATTGAAGAGAAGAATGAGAAGGAAAAATCAATCTAAGGACCGACGGATCATCAACGGAGGAGAAGCTCTGTGGGTTTTAGTCGGGAGAGCACCGATCGAAGTGGTGTTTTGGAGGAGGTGGCGAGTGCAGAGATTGGCAGGAGAGAAGATCTAGGTCTAGATGGAGGCGTTGCTGTCTTCTCTCACGGACGAAAAAAGTATCTCCGCTTTTCTCTCACGAACCTAATCAAAAGGATATATATGGATGGAAATAAAATTAAAGTGAGGGGCTGTTTGGTCATTTCTTATTTCAGATTGCTAATTCCGGATGAAATTTGGGGGCATCCCAATCATCCTTCTCCCCCCATCCCATTCCTTATGTATTCCCCTCTGATTCCTATGCCTGCCAACCAAACAGCGAATTAGACCCATTCCTAATCCATTCCCAATCCATTCCCAGTCCATTGCTTGGAACCAAACAGCCCCTGAAAGAGATAATGGAACAAACAGAAAACATAAATAGAAATTTTGGAAATTTCTTTCAATCTAAACCATACATATAATAACAAAAACATAGATATTAATTTGTCATAATAAAAGCATCCCATATTTAAATAATTATAAGAAAGACAAAAACTTATTTGAGAAATTGATGATGAAGTATTAGATTTCATAGTTGTTATTTTTATACCCCTTTTATTTCTTATTATATTCAAAATGATAAACTATATGGTCAATATGTTGTGTTGTGATAAATTAATTTCAAATATGGTTAAGGTGAAAAAACACAAAGAGTTAATACAATCAATATGTATAAAAATATTTTCTAAATGTCTAAAATATTTTATTCCAAAAATAAAAGTTAACTAAAACTACAATAAGTTTTGCAGGTAACCTCTATCTTTTAATTGTTATTAACTTGATATTTCTGTGGTCTCAAAGCTTTATAAAGTGCGGCAAGCACCCTAAATAATATATATATGTGTGTGTGTGTGTGTGTGTGTGTGACTCTTAAAGAAAAAATATATGACTGTATGACAAAGGGACTTTTTAAATATTACTTTTGTTTTTAAAAAACCATGTGAACAAGTCTCGGGTAGGATTTGAACCTTTGACCTTTTTAAAATATTATTTACCATCATCTTCTTTAATTTTTACCTAGAATAAATTTTCTTGTTTGTACTTAGGTTAAAATAAATTTTCTATGATCATGGTATTCATCTAAAATATAAATAGATCATCTAACATTTATGGAGATAACGTATTATTCTTTTTTGCCTATGTGGCTTCAAATGTATTCCGATTTCGCTATCATGGAAAAGAGCTACATGGTTGGTTTAAAACTCGAATTGCATAATTTTTAAGTATAGGGAGTGGATCCCCACAATAATCCCACTACAAAACTACAATAGCATAGTAAAGAGATTTAAAATTTTCATTCGATAACAATAGAATATTTTCAATATGCATTCATAGCTTTGACTCATGAGGATGAGTTGTTTTCAACATTGTTAATGATGTAGCTGTGAACAAGTTAGTTAGTTTAGCTCGATACAATTTTAAAAATTAATAAAGCAAAAATAAAATGGGTTATATTGATACCTTCTTTCACCTCACGAGATTCTCTAAAATCATCACTAGTCATATAAGTAGGATTTAGGAAAGCTACAATAGCATGAATAGGATGGATAATTTTTGTGCTTCTCTAGTGCTCAAATAATTTCCATATTTTTGAATACTTTGTTTGATTATAACTAGAACAATTTTTTATTGCATCTTTAGCTCTTTCCATTGCTTGAAACTCAATTAGTCAATGACAACATCACTGGGATTGATATATATATATATATATGTGTGTGTGTGTGTGTTGCCAAATACGATAAGTGCATTAAGTCAAAGGTATGCTTGCAAACTGAAATTAATTGTGCAACCCACATGCCTTCACCTAACAATGGGGGTTCAAATTGCAAGCTCAGACCCACGTTGGAGCCTATCACCACTATTATAATGATGGTGCAGATAACTATGTCTTAACCGTTGTAATAGATTATATGTAGCGGTTTTAAGGCCTTTTGCAGTAGTTTGCGACTGCTGCATAATTGCAATTACGTATCTTTCATCTTTCTTGTTTTGGTCATTCTGCTAAACAATATATAAGAGATTTAATTAAGTGACTACAAGAAGTCAATATGTTGTGATAGTGATGCTTCTTTTGCTAGCAAGTGCATTATTCGTATCAAATAATAATAGAGTGTATAAATGCAAGGATGCCAACATAAGGATAAGAATTACTAATATTAACTATTCATCTATTATCTAGCCAATTAGAAACAAAGGTTATAAACTAAATAAATAATAAATCAAAGCTATTTGAGAGTAATGGGTGTTGTTGTCGATAGGAAAGTTATCAATCATGAGAGAGAGGTAAGAATCCTTCTAGGATTTTCTATGGAGCACTAGATAGGGATATTAGACTAAAATTGAGTCGATTGGACAATTTCTTGACTATTTCTTTTGAAGACTAGGATGAAATCTTTCTAATTGCAACACTTTGATTGAGATTCAATTCTATGTATTCTATCATCTTGATTTTTGTTGTTGCCAGAACCAAGAAATCTATACTTGATTCACACGAGTGAAGATTAAGAGGTCCACCACGTGTCGATCAACTGTAACTGAAGGGAATAGCGAGTCACCTAGGGATATGACATTTTAGGATTGATTTGTGACCCCTACTATTCTCCCAAGTGGAATCAACCTTATTAGTGTTTTTCTAAAACTACTGCAATCATAGGGAGTGCGGATTAGGAAGAGATTCTAACCAGTATTTATATGGGATTAGGGTTGACTACTTTGAAAGAAGATTGATAAATTTAGAAATCCATGATTAATTCTTAGATTGAAGTTCACAGTGTGTTAATGCAATCATTAGGATATCTGCATTTGTGATAAGTTCTTGAGAGTGCATAGTTTTCATAATATTTATACTATATTTACCATAAGAATTGACATGTTTATCACTAAACTAGTACATAATTTCATTCTTTTTTCACCACAAGCTTTTATTCTGTTTTAGGGCCATAGAAGCGAATACGGGGGCATTTTGAAGCAAAATAGACTAAGTTGTTGAATCAAAGCTTCACCATAGCTCACAACGCCCATAGTGACATCTAACCATGGTTGTTGTCCACTCTTAACACTACCATTATCATGTTATAGTAGTGTGAAATTGATAAGTGCTTGTGTTATAATACCGCGAAGCGTTATTATCTTACAATGAGCATATCTTTTATCAGATTTTATCATTAAATTGTGTGCATTTGTGTGTTTTTGTGCATTGTAGGTTTGTGGACCTATTTTGAAGAAGAAGAACGAAGTTAGATCATGTTTGCCATTGTTGGGAAGTTTTCGGACCAAGCAAGGAACAAGGTACGAGCCTAGATTTGTGAGTGTGTGCCAACCTCCTATGGAGGGGCACAAAGGCAGTCACATTCACAATAAGTCTAACTCATGTAGTTTAGGAGAACTTCACCAAAGAAGGAGATTTGAAGTAATCGGCACGATCTACCATTGACTGTGTGCCCAATTCAATGGCCTTAATGAAGAACAACGAATTCGGGAGCGTTTTGGTGAGTACTGCAGCAAAACACTGTAGTAAGCTACTGTTTACTTTCAGCCGAAATTCAGAAATCCAGAAAATTCATACAGGCGTGTGGAAATTCCACACAGCCGTGTGAAATCCCGATAGGTCCAATTTTAAAGCCGCGACTCAACATTATAAAAGCCCGTTTTGGAGACTTTTTGCAGATCTTTGGACCTATCTTTCTGCCCAACTTCTGGAGAGCGCAGCTAGGGTTTTGGAGAGGACTTCATGGAGGTTCGGAGTGCGTCATCGGCATCGTCACCGACGTCCGGCGGCTGCACAAGACCACGACCACACCATACGCAAGGGGGTTTTCATCGATGCTTTCAATTTGTGCTTTCTTTTATATTTTGATGAATTTGTATAGCTACATAAGGAGCTAAACCCCTCGTGGGTATTCGGACTTGTAAACCCTAGGATCATTATGTTTCTATGACATTGTTATTATACTTTTCCGTTATTGATGAATAAATTCGAGTTTCAATCTTAATTATCTCTTGTAATTGTTTTCTCTTAGCCATGACACTAGGGTTGAGAACAATCTAGGTTATCCTTTGGAGGTGTGACAACTCCTATAGGGTTAGACTACTTAAGGTTGAAGAGGGTTGAGAGGGTGAGTCGTGAGGTAGCGGAATGTCCCTTTTCCCCTCCAGGGTGATTCTTCCTACCTTCATGTTCCATGATTTCTTAGCGGTCGAGATAAAGTAAAGTGCTAGGAGAGGAACTCCCCTGGGGCTTAGTTGCGCGAGCAACAGAGTGAAGGGTTGAAGTGAATCCTAGTGCCGTGGCTTAATTTAGACTAGGGTTCTTCCACCTGGACCAAAGGGTTAGAACTATACATAGGAATTGGTTTTATCACTAGGAATCCCTAGAACTTAAGGCAATCCCACGTAATGTGAGGCTTAGGAAGACGTACTCCTCTAGGGCGTAGTTGACAGGTCAACGAGAGTCAAGAGTCGTAGTGAAAACCTAATGCCGGGGCATAGTATTGGGGTTAGTCATGGTTGACCTTAGGTTTGGGACCGTGTGTTTAAGGATATCCTCGACTCAATTAACATCAATAGGAAAGTATAATAACATAGTCTTGCACTAGAAGCATAAGTCCTAAGGGTATCTTGTCCGGGTACCCTATTTCATCCATTGCTAGTCCTTCTCTATTTACTCATTCTTGCACTTTCTTACCTTCCATCTTTCTACTTTTGATTGGTTTCACACTCACTCATCAATTCTACTCTCACTTTTCGTACATCGCATAGCTAAATAGTGAGCTCTTGTGTCTTAAATCCCTATTCCCTGTGGATACGACTACCCACTCACTAGGGTAAAATTTATTACTTCGATAAGCCTGTGCACTTGCGGGATACACGCAAGGGGTCATGTCAGAAATCACAGAGAGTAACACAAAAACCACGATGGCCTCACCACGGTTGTTGTGAAACCATCACGACCGTGATCCACCCACACTACACTCAGAGAAACAGTGCCAAGACGTGACTTGTAGCCCAAGCAATAATTTGCTCACCACGGGCATCACAACTCTCATAGTGAGGTCGTGATAGACTTAATATTATAAATACCTTAGGGTTTTCAGATCTAGAGGAGGTTCTTTTCCCAAATTGGATAGTTCGGCCGAAGTTATGGAGATCTGAGCATCTGGATATGAGTTTCATTAAGCTTTCAGCAGATTCCGATGAGTTTTCCAAGGGAGATTCAATGTGCATCAATACTAGAGGGCACATGAAGAGATTCGGCCTCTGTCTTGACTATCTTAGGATTCTCTCAATGTCAACCTTCGGAGATCTATTAGAGGGAGTTAGTCTAGGAGTTATTAATTATTTATTCTTTGTTTCTCTGGATTTATCTTTATTTATATCTCTATTCTTGATCGATAGGACCCCAAATTCAGGGGAATTATATGTTTAGGTATTTTGATTATTACATGTGAACTTTGATTGATAATTTCAATAAATCTCTCTAGTAATTTGTGATTCATTGCATGTTTATTGAATGCTTATTATATTGATGTGGTGAGGAAGATATGCCCCTGCATTAGAACACACATGCCTTGTTGGATCTATGCATGCGCTAAGAGATTAGACATAGCTAGGTTTCTGGATTAGGGTTTGATTATCCCCTAGGCTTAGGGTTTGATTTGTCCCTTCTAGAGGAATTCTTTGACTTAAACATAGGAGGCAGGGATAGGAAGAGATTCCATCTTAAGTTTCTAGTGATTTAGACTGGTTGCCAAGAGATTGGGACTAGTAGGCCTCTGAACTCCCCCGGTCCAATATTAGAACAAGATTGTCATAACTCAATGCATATCATAAGTAATAGTTAAGAAAACTATCATACGATTGCCCAACTTCTTCAATTGTTCTTAACGATTCTCAACTATATTGTTTTAATAAATTTGTAGAAGTAGACTTAAAAACACCATAGATGTTTAGGCTATTGATTAACTGAAAAGGAAGTAACAGGAGTCTCTCACCGTTCCTTGAGGAATACAGACCTTGTTCTCACCCATGAGGTATTACTTGATGACCCGCGCACATGCAGTATTCACAAACTTAACTTTGTTTATTTACATCCACACCCTAGATTCTGTCAATCAGCTTTATATAGGATTAGATATTAACTACCTTGATAAAAGGGTTAACACACTTTAGGAATTCTTCTGGTCCAATCAGTATTGCTCGTTTATTTTACATCCTCGTCCAATACTTACTTATAGTTGTAGGAGAAGTTTGTAAATGGGCACCTTTCTTTACATGGTTGGTTTCTCTTAGGTTCTAGTGCTATTATTTGTATCTTTGTGTTAATTTTCTTTACCCTTCATCCATGACCATTTAAGTAAGGCTAGGTAATAGGGGTATAGTTTGAATTAGTAATTCCTTGTCATTGTGGGACCAACAACCTTGCTTTTGAGCTCACTATATTACTTACCCACCATGCTTACTTGTGTTTGCTAGCAGATATTATCATCACAGGATCACTAACTTAAACATTGTATCATTGTATTAACACTCTATGAACCCGACAAAAAAAAATTAAACCATGATTCCCTAAATTATGCTAATCACTTTAACCAATCTCTTTCTCAAAGTGGTTAGCAACTAATCCCATAGGAAGTTAAAATTGAGATTTCTGTGTGTGTGTGTGTGTGATCTATCACCAAATGATTGCATAAGTACTCAATGAAATCTCATCTATCCCCATATGATTGCATAAACACCAGATGAAATCCGAAAGTAGGGTTAATGAGTGCATTTCATATCATTATTTTATTTATCTCCAAGTTATATTTTTCTTATCTTTTAGCATTATTTTTATATAATCGATGCAATTCTAGGTATTTTTTGTTTATTGCACAGATTATTAGGGTTCGAGAAAATAGAAGTGAATTTGGAAGAAAAATCAGCAAAAGAACATCATTTGCTAAGTGTTCAAGATAAGCACGGTCATGCTTCTTAACCATGCTTATTGTTGGTTTCAATTGGTCTAAGAATCAATGCAAGCGTGGGTGTGTTTCAGGTCAAGCATGGGTGAAGCACTGGTATATTCTCTCCCTATGCATTTCTCTAGATTTTAGAAGTTCCCTCTTAGCAGTTGAAGCACAAATTCTCTACTCCTTTCAAAAGCTTGCTTCAACTGAGCACTGGTAGAGCAAGACCATGCTCTCCCCATGCATTCCTCTACCTTGACACTTAGCTAAATTCTGCCAAAGTTATGAGAAAAGCACGGCTTATGCACGACCGTGCTTAGGTTGTGTTCAGCCCAAAAAATACATTTTTATGCCCAGATCTAAGGTTTTGCAGCTTTTGGCTAGGGCCTTCTCCTCCACTTCCATATGTTTAAGGGAGACTTGAGCCAATCTTCACTACGCTTTCTAGAGAGATCAAGGAGAGTTGAAGGCACATTGAGGAGTAAAGTTCAACCATTCAAAGGAGTTTTTAGAGCTCAATTGAGAAGATTTTGCTTGAAAGAGGGAGTCATGAGTTTTCATTATTTTATATCTCTTCCTCTTTCTCATTTGTATAAACTCATGAGGTGCTAACTATTCCATGGTGCCCTAAGCTTATGACCCTTGATGCTTAGTGTACTTTGATTTAGTTGTTTTCAATGACTATGGAGTTTTATTGTGTTCTTATGTTAAATCTTGTGTTGTATAACTTGATGTGTTTGATTTGCGTAGTCGTAGTTGTGAAACTTAATGTGTTTGACTTGCATAGTCATAGTTGTGAAACTTGATGTGTGCCTATTGTCATAGTTGTAATTGTCTTTTGTGATTACAAAACTTGGCGTGTATGAGACCCATAGTTACAATTGTGAAACTCGACGTATTTGATAGCCATGGATATGACATTGCTAGTGAGCACACGTAAGAATCTTAAAATGTTTTTGCTTGTCATTGGAAGCAAGTCAGTACACTAATGTACTTGGGAATTATAGTCCGGAGCATTACTTCTCTTTGATTGCAACAACTCTATCTTTTTCCACATGACCCTTCCATCTTTCTCTTTTGGCTATCTCCAATTCAATCATATCTAACACATTATTGACCGGTTAGAGATTAGAACAACAATTAGTACTAGAAGTCCCAGTCCCTGAGGTTCAACAACCCTGCCCCCTCGTGGGATCCCACTTTATTACTTGTTACGATCCGTGCACTTGAGGTAAGTATACATCAAGTTTTTGGCACTGTTGCCAAGGACTAGCAACTTTTACGAAAATTAGGATTTTAGTGATCTAGCCAGTGTTTATTTTGTTCATGGTTGTGAATATCTCTTTCTTTTTCTTTTTACCATTCTTTGATACATATTTTTATTTTCATTTCTTAATTTGTTTTTAGTTAATCTTGTTTCTTTCTAGTTTGTTGAAGGAACATTTGTATGACCAAAGGGAGCTTTTCATCCCCATTAGCAAGCCCCGGTCCTCAAATTGAATGAAATTTTTAGAAAAGGTTTAGGCATGTCAATATGAGATAAACAAGTCAATGGAAGTAAGTGTTGAGATAGAGCAAATGGAAGAAATGGTTGGGAATCAATAACATAACATTTCAAATTGTGCCTAGACAAACTTGAAAGGAGTCAATTCTAGTATCATTCGCCATCCTGTTACGGCGAACAATTTCGAATTGAAGCCAAATTTTATCCAGATGGAACAACAAATGTGCCAGTTTGATGGGTTTCAAGATGGAAACCCGTATGAGCATTTGAAGAAATCCTTGGAAATATGTGATACTTTTAAGGCTAGCAATGTGTCTGAGGGATGCAGTTCGTCTGAGACTCTTTCCTTTTTTTGTGAGAAGAAGGACCAAGCAGTGCCTATGTTCCTTGCCTAAATGGTCTATCATGACATAGAAATAGTTAGCCGAGAAATTCTAAACATGCTATTTCCCGCCAACGAAGATCACCAAGTTGAGGAGTGATATCATCTATTTCCGCAAGATGTAGTCTAAGTCCTTGTACGATACTTGGGAAAGGTACAAGGAATTGTTGAGAAAATGTCCGCATCACGATATAGTGGAATGGATGCGAATCCAAATTTTCTATAACGAACTCAACATTGCAACAAAATAGATGCTTTATGCAGCATCCAGGGGATTCACTGTGCAGTAAGCAACCTAGTGCTGCACAAAGCTTGATTAAGAAAATGGTGACTAATGGATATCAGTAGAGTTGCAAGAGGAAAAAGCCAGTCAAGGTAGCCGGTATTTATGAAGTGGATGCCATCACCACACTAGCAGCATAGGTAGAGGCAATTACAAAGAGATTAGATACATGGCAGTCACCTTCGCAAGCTCCAATTATGAGTTATGAGAGTTAGGGATCATAGGTAGGTCCTAGCCATTTCCCCGCTATTCTAGTACCAGACACGTAGAACAAGTCGACTATGTTAGTCAGAATAGTCGGTATCAGAACAATCCTTATAGCAGTACATACAATGCAAGGTGGAGGAACCACCCTAATTTGTCTTGGAGCCAACAAGGACAAAGCAAGAACACATCGTCACAACCACGACCATCACAACCTTAGTTCCAACATCCACCTCAATTTGAAGAATTTTCACCAAGCATTACAACCCTCATTTCACGGTATATCAAAGATAATGAAACTCATCTTTTAGGTCATGAGGAGATGATGAGAAATACAAACACCTCTGTGAAAGAGCCTCTCATTTCTGACTGTGAAAGAACCCAAAATTGAACCTGTTGGCCATCAACCAAGAGTAAAGCAGCCAGTGCAAGACAGTCCACATACTAAGGTTGAGAATGGGGAAAGGGCAGTGGTTAAGGAATAAACTAAATTACCCAAATTCCAACAAAAGCTTCCTTACCCCACTAAGGTTAAAAAGGATCAACAAGCAGAGCAATACAAAAAATTTATTGACATGTGCAAGACATTACATACAGATGCCCCATTAGTTGAAGCTCTTGCTCAAATGCCAATGTATGCAAAATTCTTGAAGGAATTGCTCACGAATTAGAGGAAATTGGAATACGTGTCCATGGTGAAACTTAGTGAAAAGTACTCAGCAATTATCACCAATAATATTCTGAAGAAGGAAAAGATCCCAAGGGATTTATCATCCCATGCACTATTAGAGGCCTTATAGATGAAAAGACACTTACCGATCTTGTGGCAGGCATAAACCTCATGCCTTACAAAATCTTCCAAAAGCTCAGGCTCGTCAAACCAAAGCACACCAAGATGATACTTCAACTTACTGATAGGTCCAGCAGACAACCAAGAGGGATCATCGAAGATGTACTGGTAAAGGTGGATAAGTTCATTTTTCCGGTGGACTTTGTTATTCTTGATTTAGATGATAAGGTGAAGGTCCTACTCATACATGGAAGACTATTCCTAGCTACATCTCAATCTCTAATAGATGTGAAAGATGGTCGAATGGTGTTGCGAGTAGGGGAAGAAGAAATTGTATTTAAGGTTATGGATTCTATGCAACATTCCATGAATTTTGATGATACTTGTTATTATGTGGATGTTGTGGATAACCTTGTTGCTGATTATGTGCAGGATGCATGGATGAAAGATGAATTAGCTGATCTATAAGAAGATGAACCTCTTAATGATGATGAACCAGATGAACTGGTGGAAGAATTTTACCACCAAAAACTTGTTGTTGCTAAAATGCCATTGACATGAGAGTCGTCCAAGAAGAAACCCTCCCTTGTGTAAAAATGGTGGAAACAGGTTACCACCAAGATGAAAAATCCACCTGTCTCACCACCAACTTCAACCTAATTCAATATTTAGAATTTTGGTGAGATCAATTTAATTAATTCATTAATGCCATACTTGTGCAATTGCATTTCAGGTGGAAATGAGAGGTCCCAATTCAACGAACCTCTTTGATGAGCATGAAAGGTACGTCAAGCTAGTGACATTAAACAAGCGCTTCTTCGGAGGTAACCCAATTTTTCCTTTTCACCTTTTTGTTTTTACTTTGTGTTCTTTTTCGTCTGGTAAGCTTTAGTTAGTTCAAAAATTATATCTCTCCTATTTCTTTTTACGGCATTTTTATCGGTTCATTGGCTCTTTTCATTTACAAATCATTTGTGTTCTTTGTTCAAGTGTAAAAACAGAGGAAACAGAGTCCTGGAGTGCTTACAAGCTAGGCACGGACAAAGCACGTCTGTGCTTAAACCGTGCATTTCTCTTATTTTTGAAGTTTTTGAAGCATTCCAGGAAGCACAGGCTAAGCACGACCATGCTTCCCAAATAGCATCTTGTTCTTTTTACGGGCGTGTTTTCTATTTTTGTTCTGTTTTTGAAAACCCGTGAAAAGCACGACTTGGAAGCATGGTCAAAGTATAAACATGCCTCATTGTCTAGGCCTTTGGTGGAAAATCCCATGTAAAGTATGCCTTGCAAGTATGGGGAAAGCATGACTGTGTTTCTCCCTGATCAGATCTCCTGTTAAGAAGCACGAGTTGAGCATGCCCGTGGTTTGGGCATACTCAGGTGTGTTTGTTCATTCTCATCTCCCTTCAATTCTTGGAAAGATGCATAACCAAAACACATATGTGTTTAAGGCGTGTTTCGGGGTAACCATTTGTCTCCAGTTTTTCTTTAAAAGCCGATCGCCCCGCCGGCTTCTCCTTCACTTCTCTTTGAGGTTTCCTAATTTTTCCTTCCCTCTCATGCACTTTTTTTTTGCGTTGTTTGCCGGATTTTTCACCATCGATCCACCTAGCTTCCATTTCCACCTTGTTCCCTTCCTTTCCCTCCTCAAATCATGCGGTACATTTTCAACCTTTTTCTTGTATTGAAAAATTATTGTTTTTTCTTATTTTAAATGTTGAGAAATGCATTATTCCATGTTATTCTTCATTTTTCAACATCCTTATTTGCTCCTTGTGCGGTAGGACTTGTGATTTCATTTTCAAGGCATTTGGGGAAGATGATCACCTCGAAGCACGGGTGTGTTACTTCCGAAGCACGGTCATGCTTCCTTTTTCCACTTGAGCATACTTGTCTAAAGCATCATCGTACTCTTTGGCTTTACCTGCATGTTCTTATTTTTTTAGCATGATTGTGCTCTTATTGTTTTATTGAATGTTTATTTTGACTTAAACTGTTACACTTTCAATTAAGCTTTTGATGATGGGGATTAATCAGGATATCTCGCAGGAGGTGGGCCCAGAGGAGGAGATGCATCCTCTTTTGGGAGATAGAGCTTGGCACTAGCTTTTCATGTTACTGACATGGATTCCAGGGAGATAGCCCTGGAAGTCCTAGCCATGTTCAAGTTGTGATATTAGGAGCTTCCATAGAATTGAGGGCAAGCAGCGAAACAAAAATGGAAATTGAGAAGCTTAAACTGTCTGAACTAACGTGCAGACAAGGTGTGATTGAAGTTGCCAAAATTATATGTGGAGTACATGATGAGGCAAAGGATAGAGCATTCGAGTTAGGCGTTGTTTCAAACATCGATATTGAGAGTGCCCTTTTCTGTCTTTTTAGCTTTTGTATTTAGTTTCTCATGGTTGTCAGTATTGTATTTTGTTTAGTAAGTAAGGGGAGTCCCCTGCTAAATTGACATTTTGCTTTGTTTACTTTCAGAATTTAAGTTTCATTCTTAGTATGTGTTTATTTTATCTTCTTTTAAGTTGAGCTTCACTTGTGTGCCTTATGTTTTATCTCAAGACTGTGTGAATGAATGGAAATTGGAACGCACTTTGAGATCAGTAACATCACTCTCCATGTTCAGGGAAGCTCAAATAAAAGTCTCCCTTCTTTTTAGTAGTCCTCAATTTTCTTTTATCATGTATGCTTATTTGTACATTGAGGAAAATGTATAGTTCAAGTGTTGGGGAGGGTTTTACCGTTGCTTTTTATGATGATTTCATGACTTAGGATGATCTATGCTTGGTTTAATAGAAATTCCTAAGTCTAGGGGACATGTGTGTGTTAGTGTCTTTATTTTGGTCTTAATTGTATACTCTCTCTTGCTTTGAAAACCTAGGTTCGTTCATGTTGCCCTAACTATGGAGTCACTTATGTTTAGGATTAAAACTTGGTTTAGAGACGCTAGGTTGGTGCTCTTGTGTTAAAAAAAAAAGAGAAAAAAAATGGAAAGTTGGATTCCTTTAGGGATGCCCTACCGGTTCTGTGTAAATATTGTGTAAAAAGATGGTAGAAAAAGCTATCACCTTAGAAGAGTGAAAGCCACTCTGGAGTAGTAAAAAAAAAAGATTAAACCGTGATTCCCTAAATTATGCTAATCACCTTAACTAATCTCTTTCTCAAAGTGGTTAGCAACTAATCACTTTAACTAATCCTCTGCCTGGACACTTAGCCAAATTCTGTCGAAGTCCCGAGAAAAGCATGGCCTAAGCATGACCATACTTAGGTTGTCTTCAGCCCAAAAAATAACTTTTTATGTCTAGATCTAGGGTTTTCATTATTTTGTATCTCTTCCTCTTTCTCTTTATATGAACTCATGAGGGGCTAACCATTCCACAGTGCCCTGGGCTTATGAACCTTCAATGCTTAGTGTACTTTGATTTAGTTGTTTTCAATGACTATGGAGTTTTATTGTGTTCTTATGTTAAATCTTGTGTCGTATAACTTGATGTGTTTGATTTTCATAGTCATAGTTGTAAAACTTGATGTGTGTCAAATTACCGAAGTTGTAATTGCCTTGTGTGATTGCAAAACTTGACTTGTATAAGACCCATAGTTACAATTGTGAAACTAGACATATTTGAGAGCCATAGATATGACTTTCTAGTGAGCACACGTAAAAATCTTAAAATATACCTGATAATCATTGGCAGTAAGTCAATACACTGATGCACTTGGGAATTAGTTCGGGGCATTACTTCTCTTTGATTGCAACAACTCTATCTTTTTCCACCTGACCCTTCCATCTTTCTCTTTTAGCTATCTCCAATTTAATCATTTCCAACCCATTATTTACCGGCTAGAGATTAGAAGACAATTACTACTAGAAGTCCCAGTCCTTAAGGTTCGACAACCCTACCACTCACGGGTTTCCACTTTATTACTTGTTACGATCCGTGCACTTGTGGGAAGTATACATCAAGGGTAACCCTAAATTGAAGGATTGGTGTAATTAAATCCCCCAACTCTAGGTGCACACCTAATTCTCAATCTTTGACACACATATCAGGCATGAAATCAAGCTCCCACCATAAAGAAATCATAGCATAATACACACAATTGAATCTCAGATGAACTCAATATATATATATATATATATATATATATATATATATATATATACGCGACATGCAATATCAAATATAAATCAAATCCTATAGTTTCTCATATGAAGAAAGTGCAAAATACAATCCAAAGAAAACACGTATATCATAGAAAATATAATAGAGAAAGTCCCTTGTACTCTACTCTTCTCTCACTTGGATGGAAACTTTCTTCCTCCTCTCATAATTTCACTGATCTCCTTTCAAAAGTGCCACAAAGAATATCTCCTCTATGTTATGCCTTTAATGCCAGAGAAGATTTGTCGAATTCCCTTCTAAATCTCTTCCAAAAGCTCCACCAAAAACTCCCCATAAGATTTGCTAAAAAGTTCCCCTAAAACCCTTATATCTGTCATTTTATAGTCTATGAATGAAGCCCAGACACAAGGGTAACAAAAAGGCGCATATCAAGCCCTATATCTACCCTTGAATAAAACCTTAGAAAGTTCTAAGGAAGGAAATGACCTTGACCCTCATTTACACAAGGGCGTGTATATAAATTAAAGGCGCATTGGAGTCCATACTAGGCAGTGTCAACTATGCTGAAGCATTGCTCTAAATTTCCCAAGAGGTGCACGGCCTCAACATAGAGGCTTGTGAACCTTGCGTTCTTCTGCGGTTTTCTGAAATCCAAAGGAAACTCTGTAGTCTTCACTGCTTGATCAACACTAGGTTGCTTTGGCCCTATGTTCTTCTATGGAACCTTATTACTTGACCTGTTTTCAAGCTATATTTCACTTTCTTTATTTCTTTGCTTTAAGCTTGTGATCTTACAGACTGAAAACCCAAAAAAGAATAAAGATGAAATAAGTGTCAATTACTATAAACTTTGCAAAAAAAATAAAATGAGTTAAATACATCAATTTATAGTAATAAAGCATTTATACTCAAACACTTATCAAATAGTCATTGTGGCAATTCTTACAACATTTTTTGCAATATTTTTTTACTTATCAAATAGTATATGTTTTTTACACTATTTTGCAATATTTTTTGGATTAATTTGTAAAACTTGTGGCACTACAAAATATGTTAATGTTGTGACACAAATGTGTTACAATGCTAATTTATAAAATTTGAAAAATAAATATTTTTTATTAATTTATTTATTTTGTTAATTAGTAATTCTCAATATGTACAATATTAACTAATATAAATAGGCACAAAATATGAATTCAATTATTATTTATTAATATAAAATAATTAGAATTGTTGTAACATAATGATATCCAACATGACAATATAAATATATATTAAAAAAGTGTACGGCACAATAATCTAAAATATTACATTGATTCATTGCAATCCGGTCGATACCTTTATATGGATTTTAGGTTGTAAGCTCAAGCAACGGTGTTGGAGTGGACTGGGTCAGGGGCTAAAGCTACTCAACATCCTCTGAAGAGTGAGGGACATAGAAAACAAACTCCATAGTCCTAACATTAGCACGAGGAGCTATCTCAAGATTCATCAAAAGCCTTGAGATTTGAGGAGCGAAAGAATGCATCAGTTTTGCTACTTCTGCTTCTTATACACCATCTTTAAAAAATTTAGGCTAAACAACTAAAATGGTCCCTTAACTTTGACTGTGTTTCTATTTAGTCCCGCAGTTTTAGAAAATTACAATTTGGTCCCTTATCTTTATTTTTGTTACTATTTAGTCACCCGAGTGAACACCGTTAACGGTGAGCAGATGTGGCCTATGACATGTCACATTTATTCCAAGTTAGCAACCTCTTAACCCATCTTAGGCACCCACGTGGATGCCAAGTCAGTTATCTTCAAGCTCTAACATCTTTCTGGCCACCAAGTCCTTCATCTCCTCCGTCGAGTTCATCCATGCCCCTGTGCTCCTCCTTCTCTTCTCATCTCTTGCCACGAAGTCCCAACCATCTTTCTCAACTTCAGTAAGCCTAATGACCCTATAGTTCTCCTCCTCACCGAACACAACACAAGCGGCATCAATAGCCGAGCATCATCGTCAATAGCTTCTCCTTCATTGAATGCGAGTACATAAACTCTTTGAATCATTCTTCTAGAACGGAGCTCTTGCATGGCTCATTTATCTCTATTTTCTTTGGTGACACTTGCTAAGGAAGATGACTGTCTCCGATGGCTAAACGACAAGGAAATGAACTCTGTGGTTTATGCGGTGTTCAGGACTTAAACACACTTCGATGCGCGGAGCAGTTTAGAAGGTGGCGGGTTGCATACCTTTGGGTGGTGAAAGATGCTTCATGGTAACCACCGGAGAGGATAAATTGAAAGAGAGGAAAGATAGTCCGATGGGGCACCGCAACGTGGCCTGCTTCGGCATGAAGTAGTGGAAGGGCTTGTGAGTCACTGTGGGCAGAACTCACTGCTAGAGAGCATGGTTGCTGATGTGCCGATGTTGAAGTGGCCGATGATCATTAATCATGCACTCAATGAGAAGATGATCATTGATGAACTTGAAGCTAGTTGAGGCTAAGGAAAGTGGGTGCAGATGGGTGGTGAAGAGGGAGGAGATAAAGGAGGAAGTGAGAGAGTTAATGGTAGGAAAGAAAGGGGAAGAGAACAAGGGAAAAGATGTTGGAGCTTAGAAGGATGGCCATGGAGGTGGTTGAAGGATTTCAGAGCTTGAAGATGATTGACTTGGCATCCACGTGGGCATCTAAGATGGAATATGATGTTACTGAATTGGAATAAATGTGACACATCATAGCCCATGTCTGTTCACTGTTAATGGCGTTCACTCGGGTGACTAAATTGTAACAAAAATAAAGATAAGGAACCAAATCGTAACTTTTTAAAACTGGGTGACCGAAATAGGAACACATCCAAAGTTAAGGGATCATTTTGGTTGTTTACCCAAAATTTTATTTGCCTACAAATTTTGCAACGCCCTTTTATCCCATTTGCCTACAATTTAATACAAACAAAGAAAATGTAATGAAATGGAAAACAAATCATTTTATGGCACAAATTGCAAATAAATTCTCTCAAAACCTTGCAAAGAGATACAAAAAGAGTTCCAATGCGGCTTAGATTTTTTTTCATTTTCTTACTTAAAAAAACATATAAATATTAATGAAATAATTGATTAGTAAAATTTCAATAAAAAAACATAAAAAATTTTTAAAAACATGTTAAAAAAGGTATAATTCCCTAAACAGTCCCTATACTTTTCTAGACTTACCATTTCAGTCCCTTTACTTTGAACTAAAAGGTTGCAATTTAAAGTGAGTGACTAAAGGGTAAGTTTGAAAAAGTAGATGGACTATTTAGAGAATTATACCATTAAAAAACATATAAAGCATTGCAATCAACACCATAATGTACGACGAAGTTTGAAATATATTTAATCTTTTCCTTATTTACAAGAGTCAAGGTTGATATAAAAGAAAAGTGTAAGACAATGACCACATCAACCAAAGCATCAATCACATAACATAAACTAGACACAGTTTCATATCATCAAATAACTATTGAAAAACAACAATTTGGAAACAAATCCATCTAGTTCATCATGCATATCAAATATATAATCATCTAGATTTAACATATGATAAATGCCCCATTCTCATATATCACATTTCAAAAATACAATAGCAAAAACAACAATGGAATTCCTTAAAGTGCATAAAGAGAAGATTATCATCTACAACAATAATTGATAAAAAGTCTACATAAAGCACAAGATTGCGACTCATAGTGCGAGATCACAATATGTATCCTCTAATTATCATAGCCTCTCATTGGATTTAGAATATAGAATGAGAGAGAGCACAAGAAAAAGATAAACAAAGTGGTGGTGGTAGTATATAAAGGGAAGCAAGAGGAGCAGCAAAGTTGAAAAGAAAAGAAGAGGCAAGATGATAAATAAAGGGCTAACACTTTTTGATAATAAAAATCTGCGACACAACTTAAGCATTGTAGAATTTGTTACAATTGAAAAAAAAAAAACAATATCTTTTAAAAATTAATCCCTAATAAAATTTTGATTTTGTGGCACAATTTGTGAACAAATCATCCCAAAACCTCCTACAGTTGCAAAAGGTGTTACAAATTTTCATTTTCTTAATTATTTGGGAAAATATAAAAACAAAATTATTAATTAATTAAATTTAACATACAATGTTGTAATGTGTCACAAAGTGTTGTAATATGTGGCACATTTTGTGACAAAGTTTACACCTTGGTTAACCTTTTCCCTATTTATAAAGGTCAAAGTTAATATAAAATTTATTCTCAACATTTTATTTCAAACTAAATTTGTTAAAATCAACTATATAAATTTTCATATTGATTGGATTTATGGTTTAGGATATATCAATCCCTAAATGTTATAAATGATGGTCTCAGAATGCATCATTAGAAAAATAGCACACCACTACCTGACCGCAACTAATAATCTCCTTCAACTACACTATCTAAGAGCAAGAGGGTTGTATTTCCTAGGGTCTCAAGAGCTACTATTACTTCCTCTTCAACTACACTATCTAATCTACCAAATGATTGTAATTGTTTAATTACAAAATAGGAAAACAAAGAAACAAGCTAAAGGATACCACATAAAGTATTAAAGATAATAAATACTAATGGAAGGGAAGGCCTTAGGCAAGGATCCCCTTTAGAGAAAAACAAGCATGGATGAATTTAAGAATTAAAATATGATGTTGGCTTAGACTTAAGTCCACTAGACTCTAAATTTGACTACCCCGGAACCTCCGTAGTATAACCCTAATCCCATACGGGTTCCTCCATCTGGAAGATACCCCTTTACGATGTCATTGAGTGCAAGAAGTCTTAGCTAAGGTAACTGTCATATCCCACCCTCGAGTTAAGGCAAGGCGTCGTGACATGTGACAACACCAAAATAAACAAACAAATCCACATATCACAAACTCACAATTGTGAATTTAGGTACATACAACACTCCCCTAATACCTAGTGTAACTATAGCACACATAGATATAGGACTTACAGCCAAAGGTAAAACATACAATATGACTAATAGATTTGTACCAATCCCAAGATGCAAGGCAAACCTAGGCTAATAGATGAACTAGACACTAGATCGGCATAGTGCGACGATCCACCACACCACGACCTGTGCCAACATGAAGGAAAGAGAGAGGGAGTAACAAGATTACTCAGTGAGGGATGACTGCCTAGATAAATAGAGTCCTAAAGCATTTCACAACGATAAATAATTTAAAATTAGTTTGCTTAGCATCAAATAAAATACTTTACAAACATCCATATGCAAATTAATAAATACTCAAAGTACATAAAAATAGGTTTCTTGTTGGCCATAAAACCTCTCCCAGTTTAGTTGTGCCCTCAATTAGTCCTAGGATAGCCAAGGATTTGAAAAAGGAATAATAAAATCCCTTGTCGCTGGCCTCTAATCAACCCAGGAGGTGACCCCGAATATCTCAACATCACATCCATCAAGAACTCTACAACTCCTCTTGCACTGGAATAACCTAGGAATAACCATGCCACCTCTCTCTATGCTGGAGCATGGTAATCCCCACACTACAGTGCCAGACCCTGTCCACAATTTCGGACCAATGGCCACAGGCCGTACCCCACTATCAGCATCACATTCCAATAAATACATGAAGTTATTTTCAGGATGAAGGTTCACTTTTCATTTCCAAGTCTTAGTCTAACCAAACACACTTTGAAAGCATTTTACTCATAAATAGCGAATGGGAATATTGACATATAATCACTTATGAACATAACGCATACACGAACATAATACGAGTTTCAAATTCCATAAGCAAACCATTCAATACTTTTGAACAAAAATAAGTACCACTCAGTTTCTAACACCAAGCTCTACAATTCTACCAAAAAATCTACAAGAATTCAGACAAGTGTCTGGTTGCTACATTAGTGCTACAGTTTCCACTATTTCAAGGATGAAGCTACTCAAGATTTCAACAAGATTGAAGGATACAAGAAATACACACTCTCCAGCCATTCCTAACATTCAGCAAACAAGGATAGAGACCAAAAATCAAGATGTTAAGCTCATCCAGCTTAACCTAGTTCTAGATATCAAAATATAAACAAAATCATGAAGAACAAGGAAGAAGATGGCTTACCTTAGTAATTTGTTGAATTCCACAAGAGCAATGAAGAGGTAAAGAGGATTGGGAAAGGCTATCATCCAAGTTGAACTGAAGAAGAAATGGAAGAAAGGATTAAAAGGAAAGAAAAATGGTAAAAAGACTACTATACCCTTGCCTTAAATGCACTAGAAAAAACTCCATAAGGGTATGTGAAAGCGTTCACATGGCCTTGTGTGTTTCTGACAATTTATACAATACCGTGCCATAGTATGGTTTCTATAGTACCAAACACCAAAATGACACGGTCGTCTGTCACCCCGTATGCCATTCTACCAAATTGCTACAATACTACTGCTACAGTTGCATCGATATAGTACTTTTGCTACAGTACCATTTAAAAGAAAACCCACGAAGGCTCAAGGGAATGATTCAAAACACTACTACACACTCTTAAACAAGAAAAACAAAGTCCAACAAAAGTCAGTAGCATCACAGTAACCCTAATACTCTCTTGGCTAATGCTAAACCATAATCCCCACAGGGTTACTAACACCCAGAGCCTCCAACGTGTAGATACATTGAATCCCTTTTAATCTATGTGTGACCTAATACATGTAAGCATCCATCTCTATAAGCATCATTCAACAAACAAAACCTACGAAATCCATCCATTATAGGTTGAATACGAAAATATTAGATTGAAACCAAAGTAAAATATGGCAATAATCAGTTGTGAATTATAGAATCATCCATACAAGTTTCATCCCAAGGTTTATCAAATCCTAGTGGCCTTGAGTCTAGTTCGATATCAAAAGAGGAGAAAGCAAGAGATACAAATCAACAATGTAAAGGTTCATTACAAACACCCTATTCCATCGACTAATGGTGGTGAAGACCTCACCAGATCTATGCCATCAAGGTCTTGATGTTCCCTTTGAGTTCTACCTCGTCTATCCTCGATTCTAGCTTGATTCAGCCTTCTCCAAAGGTATTTCACACTATAAATGCTTGGAGATGCATGTCGGCCAAGCCCCCTTCTAAAAACCTTAAAATCAGCTTATATAGTCTACCAGGTGTGCAAGCAGGGGGCCCACATATAGGCTTGATAAGGGGTAATGCAAGCATACACACTGATCAAATAGTAAAGTATGCGTGAAAGTAGGGTATCGATCCATAAGGAATATTTTGAGCACTATTACTAGTCCTAATCCTGAAAATTAGCCTACTCAAAGTTGTGATGAGTGTGAAAAAACTAAAGGGAATAGAAAGAAAGAATATGAAAATAGAATTGAGCAAAAAGCAAGGGAAACAAGATTCTTAGGCATAGAATCTCTCTAGTGTTTTATAGGTCCAGGACAAAGGTTGTATAAGTATAGCAATCCTATTTGAATAGAAAGAAATCCTAGATTATGCTAAATCCCTCTTGCAAGGGTGAAAAATAACAAGTTTAGTATAGTGTTGATATAGACACCCCACAACCGTATTGCACTCTATGAAATCTCAATGTAAATTAACAAGAATTCAAAAGTAGACAATCCTTCTTGCAAAGAGATTGTCCCTAATCCCATACAGAATAAAAATGCAATTTCTCCTTAAATCTATTCCCTACGATTGTAAAGAGCTTCGAATTACTTGTTAATTCACTCAGGAGGATAGAGGAAGGAGAGTTAATGACTCTAAAGTACCCCATTGCTAGGCTTACTCCCAATCCCCTCCAATCGTGGTTTACCAATGGTAGGTGAGTATTTTTACTCGTCACAAAGCACATTATACAAGAAAACTAGGGATTTCACCTCAATAGCATTCAAGATATTGAAAACATGCAATTTGATTCAAATAGAATGGATTGCAATTAAGAAACAATTAAAGCATATAGGTCCACAACTAATGTCAAATAGAATAAACAATACAGTTCATCTATGCCCAAGCATCTACAAAATTAGCTCTCCATTACTAAGAAAACATGAAAACTCTCTTTTTGATTGCACCATGAGATGATTGGTGTAGAGCGCTGATAAGTACTCGTGTTATAATATTGCGAAGCGTTATTATCATACAATGAGCATTACTTTCATCAGATTTTATCACTATAAAGTCACTAAAGCAAAATACTATAGCAAGTTACTGTTCGTTGTCTGCCGAAAATCTGCAAAACAGAGACTTCACACGGGCGTGTGGAAATTCCACACGGCCGTGTGAAATCCTGATTTCAGCGATTTAAAGCCGCGACTCAGCATTATAAAAGCCCATTTTGGAGACTTTTTCTGGATCTTCTTGGCTATCTTCTGACCTAACTTCTGGAGGGTTGCGGCTAGGGTTTCGAAGAGGACTTTGTGGAGGTCCGGAGCGTGTCATCGGCGTCGATATCAACGTCCGGCGGCCACACAAGACAATGACCACACTCTACACAAAGGGGTTTTCATCTATGCTTTCAATTTGTATTCACTTTCATATTTTGATGGATTTGTATAGCTCCATGAGGAGCCAAACCCCTTGTGGGTATTCAGACTTGTAAACCCTAGGATGATTATGTTTCTTTGACATTGTTATTATGCTTTTCCATTATTGATGAATAAAATTGAGTTTCAATCTTAATTGCATCTTGTAATTGTTTCCCTTAGCCCTGACACTAGGGTTGAGAGCAATCTAGGTTATCCTTTGGAGGTGTGACAACTCCTATAGGATTAGACTACTTAAGATTGGAGAGGGTCAAGTGGGTGAGTCGTGAGGTAGCGAAACGTCCCCTTTCCCCTTGATGAGTCGCCGCGCGACTAGCTACAGAGCTAACACGCGACTCCTCGGCCGCAAGTGCACGGGTCGTCAAGTAATAACCTCACAAGGAGGGTCGTATTCCCTAGGGCCCGAGATCTACTATTACTTCCTTTTGGGGGTCACTTTCTAGTCGATCGAAACAGGGTTGATGCAAAATTTAAATAAAAACAACAAGTAAAGAAATGCAAATAAAGTAGAACTCAGTCCGAAATAAAGATAGAGATGAAGAAGTCAATAATTTGGGAAGGCCTCGGGCGAGGATTCCCCCGGGAGGAGACTAAATAAGAAAGACCATGATAACTATAAAAATAAGGTCGGCAAGGTTTTGGTCCGCTAGACTCGGATGTCGACTACCCCGGAACCTCCGTAGTGTAGTCCTAATCCAGCACGGGTTTTCCTATCCAGAAAATACCCCTACGATGTCAATGAGAACAAGGAGTCTTGATTAGGGTTAATCTAATGCACACTCTCGGCTAAATTAACCCTAAACGCGCGGAAGACTATTAACACCCGGGACCTCCGGTGTGTTAATACATGTATCCCTCTTTAACTCATCAACTGACCTAATACAGCTAGCATCCCGCCAAATAAGTATCATTCACAATCAATTCTACGGAATCCATCCAATGTAGAACGAACAACATATTGATGAATTAAAACCAAACAATCAAACCAACACATTCATTCAAATCAATACAAGGTCATTCATACAAAGTCTCCTCCCAAGGTTCACCGGGAACCCGGTGGCCTTGGGAGGTTTAGTTCGACATCACAAAGCTGAGGAGCTCGTCATACAAAGGATTTATCCAATAAAAACAAGAAAAACTCCCTCAAAGATGTCGACTAGGGTTGATGGTGTAGCTCGTCGGATCCGCGCCGGCGAGCCCTATGAAGCTTCTCCGCGTCTTCCCCTTTTTCTCTCCTTCAATTCTGCCCAAGAATTCCTCCAAATACCTCCAAAGATGATGAGAGTGGTGAGTGGTGGAGTGGAGGTCGGATAGAGAACAGCTCTCTTAAAGATACCCTGAAAGAACCCATATATAGCTTGAAGGTGTGCGGGCACTGCGCGGGGCTGCGCAGTGACCGCACAGCCTTCTGGCTGTGCTGTGCGGCCAGTGTGCGGGGCTGCACACAAGCCGCACAGCCTTCTGGCTGTACTGTGCGGCCAGTGTGCGGCCCTGCGCACAGGCCGCACAGCCTTCTGGCTGGAGCCTGCGGGGACTGTGCGGTCCGCACAGTGGCCGCACATGGCCGAGAAAAATCAGCCCGTGTGCGGTGCGTCGGCTTTCGGGGTGCTCCAACTCTTCATTTCTTCATCAATCATCCCCGAAATGACACGAATACTGTTTAATCTTGCGCACTTGGTCCTCAAAACCCTGAAACGAAAATAAAAGCATCAAGTGCGCAAAATGTCATCAAAACACACACAAGTTGCACGAAAGTACAAGAATATCATTGCTAAAACATGATTTATTTAGGCACTTATCACCCCTCTGGTGTGATTCTCCCTACCTCCGTGTTCCATGATTTCCTAGCGGTCGAGATAGAGTGAAGTGCTAGGAGATAAACTCCACTAGGGCTTAGTTGCATTAGCAACAGAGTGAAGGGTTGAAGTGAATCCTAGTGTTGGGGCTTAATTTAGACTAGGGCTCTTTCACCTGGGCCAAAGGGTTAGAGCTATACATAGGAACAGGGTCTATCATTAGGAATCCCTAGAACTTAAGGCAATTCCACATAGTGTGAGGCTTAGGAAGACGGACTCCCCTAGGGCTAAGTTGACAGGTCAACAAGAGTCAAGGGTCGTAGTGAAACATAATGTCGGGGCATAGTGTTGGGGTTAGTCACGGTTGACCTTATGTTTGGAACCGTGTGTTTAAGGATTTCCTCGACTCAATTAGCATCAATAGGAGAGTATAATAGCATTGTCTTGCACTAGAAGCATAGGTCCTATGGGTAGCTTGTCCGGGTACCCAACTTTACTCATTAATTATCCTTCTCTATTTGTTTTTTCTTGCACTCTCTTACCTGCCACACTTCTCTTTTATTTCTTGTTTTCTTTAAAATTACTTTTACACCCACTCATTGATTCTATTCTCATTATTCGTATACCGCATAGCTACATAGTGAAATCTTGTGTCTTAAATCCCTATTCCCTGTCGATACAACTACCCACTCACCAGGGTATTTTATTACTTCGACAACCCGTGCACTTTCGGGCCCCTGTCAAAGTTTTTGGCGCCGTTGCCGGGGATAGGCGTATTTTAGATACTTGCTTTTTGCTATTTTAGCTATTCACTTCATTTTCTATATCGCACTTCTCTTATCTATCATCATTCTCATCGTTTTTCTTTTCTTCGATTTCAGCTTCTGAAGGGATGTTTGATACGGTTGAAATATTTGATACACTTACAGGAATGGTTAAGGATGTGGAACAGAAAATGCAGTTGTTCACGGTACAATCAGTTACAAATTATATTGAGTATGAGCAACTAGTGAGCATTCCTTTTACGGAAGAAGTGACCATTGTTGATCATTCTTGTATGGAGCAGAACATGAATTGTGAATTGGGCAGTGTGTTGGGCGAATTTGATAAATCAGCCCTAGCTTTTTCAAGTGGTGATACAGAGGAAAACATAGAGAAGGTCCTTGCTCAATTTGAATCATGTTATTGGTAGCACAGGTAATAAGTCTTTTCAGTGGGAATTGTAGATTTAATAAAAGAAGCTTGTGAGTTAGGAATTACAGTGGAGTCTTAGGATCATCTCAATTTGCATGGTTCGGAGAAGGCTTCAGATTGTGTTAATGAATAGCAAGCAACTCAATTTGAAGAAATTGATAGATTAAAGGAGAGCCGACTTTGACCATCTATTGAAGAGCCACCTGATTTGGAGTTGAAAACACTTCCAGAACACTTGGAATATGCATTTTTTGGCAAAAGAAATGAAGTTTCCCGTGATTATAGCATCAGATCTCTCTTTGGACCAAAAGGTTAAGTTGGTGAACATGCTGAAGAAACACAAGTCTGCTCTTGCATGGAAACTTGCAGATTTAAAAGGAATAAACCCCTCGTTCTGTACACAAAATTTTAATGGAGGATAACTTCAAGTCAGTGATTCTACCTCAAAGAAAACTAAACCCAAATATGAAGCAAGTTGTCAAGGCAGAGATGGTGATACTACTGGATGCAAGGATTATTTATCCTATCTCTAATAATGCTTGGGTGAGCCCAACGCAAGTGGTTCCAAAGAAAGGGGAGATGACAATGATCAAGAATAAAAGAAATGAACTCATCCCAACTAGAACAGTCACAGGATGGAGAGTATGCATTGATTATAGAAGGTTGAACAATGCAACCAAAAAAGATCACTTCCCATTGCCTTTTATTGATCAAATGTTGGAGCGATTGGCAGGACATCAGTTTTATTGCTTCCTAGATGGGATGTCAGGATATTTTCAGATTTCTATTGCTCTGGAAGATCAAGAGAATACAACATTTACTTGTCCCTACGGGACTTTTGCATATAGACGAATGTCGTTCGGACTATGCAACGCACCCGCTACATTCCAATGTTGTATGACTGTTATCTTTGATGATCTTTTCGAGGACATATGGAGGTATTTATGGATGATTTTTCTATGTTCGGCGACTCCTTTGACATATGTTTGAAGAACTTGGAGAGAATGCTGATGAGATGTGAGGAGACAAACCTTATGCTAAATTGGGAGAAGTGTCACTTCATGGTTCAAGAAGGCATTGTTCTAGGGCACAAGATCTCTCGGATGGGTATGGAGGTAGACAAGGCAAAAATCAAAGTCATAGATAAACTTCCTCCACCAACAAATGTTAAAGGAATCTGGAGTTTCCTGGGGCATGTAGGTTTTTATAGGCGGTTCATCAAGGATTTTTTGAAAATCACACAACAGTTAACTAAGCTCCTCGAAAAATATGCTCCGTTTGATTTTGGGGAAGAATGTGGAGTAGCTTTTAATATACTAAAAGAAACACTAGTTCAAGCTACAATTTTGATCACGCCAGATTGGAATGAACCGTTCGACCTATCAAAGCAGTTTTGGGGCAGAGGAAGGGCAAGTAGTTTCAACCTATCTCCTATGCTAGTAAGACTCTTACTGGTGCACAAGAGAATTATACTACTATAGAGAAGGAGTTATTAGCAGTTGTGTTCGCCCTTGATAAATTTAGGCCGTATCTCATCTTGTCGAGAGTCATTGTGTTTACAGATCATTCAGCCCTCCGTTACCTCATGAACAAGGCTGATGCGAAACCAAGGTTGATCTGTTAGATAATACTCTTACAGGAGTTTGATATAAAGATAAAGGACAAGAAAGGAATGGAAAAAGTGGTGGCGGATCACTTATCTTGGTTAAAGGGTAGCATTGGACAATAGACATCAAACAAGGAAATCAATGATTCCTTCCCGGAGGAACACTTGTATTCGATCTGGAACTCAGCATCATCAGATGATACTCCATGGTTTGCAAACTTTGCTAATTACTTATTAGGGAAGGTCCTTAAACAAGGACTTACATTCCAATAAAAGAAGAAGTTCTTTAGCAATTTGAAGAATTACTTCTAGGATGATCTGTTCCTTTTTCGCATCTATGCCGACCATGTAGTTCGGAGGTGTGTATCAAGGGAGAAAGGATGTGATATCCTTGCTCATTGTCATTCAGGACCAGTTGGAGCCATTATGCATCAGGTAGAATCGCAGAAAAGGTTTTGGCTGCGAGGTTTTATTAGCTAACTCTCTTCCAAGATGCACACCAATTTGTTCTTCGATGTGATAGTTGTCAGAGGGTAGGAAATCTATCTCGGCGGGACGAGATGCCTCAGAACCCTATACAATTTTGTGAGGTGTTTGATGTTTGGGGTATTGACTTCATGGACCCATTTCCAAAGTCCAATAGAAACCAGTACATATTAGTGGTAGTTGATTATGTCTCTAAATAGGTTGAAGCTCAGGCACTGCCGACTAATGATGCTAGAACGGTGGTAAAATTTTTGAAAAGGTTGTTTACTCGGTTTGGAATTCCACGAATTATCATTAGTGATCGAGGAACCCATTTTTGCAACTCCCAACTGGAAAAAAGTGTTAAAGTGGTATGGAGTACGTCATCGCCTTGCCACTCCATACCATCCTCAAACTAGTACCCAAGTTGAGGTAACCAATAGAGAGCTCAAGAGGATCTTGACAAAATCTGTAGAGCAAGGGAAGCGAGATTGGTCTGAGGGTTTGGATGATACACTCTAGGCCCATCAAACCGCATATAAGACTCCTATCGGAACTACTCCGTATAATTTGGTCTACGGGAAGTCATGTCACCTACTGGTGGAGCTTGAAGACAAAGCATATTGGGCAATCAAGGCAATGAATTTTGATTTGAGAAAAGCCGGTGAACAGAGATTGCTTCATCTTAATGAACTAGATGAATGGAGGTTGAAGGCATATGAGAATGCGAGAATTTATAAGAAAAGATTAGAAAGTGGCATGATAAACACATTAAGCTGCCCAAGGAGTTCAAAGTGGGCGATCAAGTGTTACTATTCAATTCTCGATTATGACTCTTCCCTGGGAAACTAAAGTCTAGATGGTTTGGCCCATATACAGTTACTCAAGTATCACCCCATGAGGCAATTTAGATCAGTCATCCGAAGAAGGGTACGTTTAAAGTAAATGGGCATAAGTTGAAGCCATACTTTGGCGGCGAAGTTTGTAACGACGACGAGGTATTCTTTCTCAAACCGCGGTAAGTAAGGCCAGGTACGTCAAGCTTAGTGACTTTAAACAAGCGCTTCTTGGGAGGCAACCCAAGCTTTTACTGTTTTTCTAGGAGTTGGTTTAGTTCTAGCTTGAATAAGAGTCTTAGTTTTGGTATCCTGACTTTTTAATACATGTGCTATGATTTTCATATGGATCATTGATGTTTTCGTGTGCCTAAATGATGACTGGCAAAGTTTGAGTCGGTTGAGCATGTTTTCTATGGTCTCTGGTCATGTTTTTATGGTTTTTACAGGTTCTAGTTATCGTATTGGTGTTTCTGAATTTTTCTAGAGAGTCTGTGGATTTTTCTAAGTAAACCAGAGAAGACACACGGCCGTGTGGAATTTCTATACGGGCGTGTGTTACCAATTAGGGCTCAACCAGAGAGGGCACAGGGGCGTGACCATGCCCCTGTGAAAAACCTCAAAAGGGGCACACGGCCGTGTGGAATTGCCACACGGCTGTGTTAAATCTTGCAGAACTTGAACTCTTTTTCCAGAGAGTCCACAGGGGAGTGTGGATGCCCCTATAAGTGATCCTGTGCTAAGGTACACGGCCGTGTGGAATTTCCACACGGCCGTGTGAAATTCTGCAGAGACCCCCTTTCTTTCCCAAGAATACACAGGGGCGTGTGGCCGCCCTTGTGAAAGAGCTTGTGAAAGGCACACGGCTATGTGAAACACTTAGAATTTCTCGGGCAAGCCAGAGAGGCCACAGGGGCATGTGGAGTGCCCTTGTGGCCAATCTTGTGCTCTTGGGCACACGGGCGTGTGGAATTTCCACACGGCAGTATGGAGGTTTTTAGAGGCATTACTCATTTTCCCGAGAGCACACAAGAGTGTGTGCTAGCCCCTGTGAACCCTCTCAGTTGAGGCACACAGCCGTGTGGTGGCGCAGAACCGTCTAGGGCCGAAATTTTTGTTCATATTTCTTTCACCCTTTGATTTCTAACTCTCTCTATACCCAGAGGAACACGCCTCTCTACGTCCCTTACCACTCTATTGTCATTTTTGCTAGTTTTAGAGGATTTTTCCGGCCGCACTCTAAAGATTTTTGATTAATTTATTATCGGTAAATCTCTCTTGCCTTCTTTACTTCGTTAATCTGATTTTATGAGTTTATCCGATCCGTTTTCACAAGTTTTACTTGCGTTAATACATTTTTGAGGATTATTGAGAGTTTTGGAGCTATTGGGAATGTTTTGCAAGGAAGTTTGACCTCACAGTCGTGTTTCCGTTGCGCCTCGACGATCCACACGGGTGTGTGGAATTTTCACACAGCCGTGTGGATACCTGCAGAGTGAATTTTCACACAGCCGTGTGGAATTTCCACATTTTGTGCAGGAATGGCACCAAGACATAAGCTGGTGACTGGTAAGAGACACCTCGAGCTCTCAACAGAACAATTGGCTTTTGCCACAAAGGAGTACCGGATACGATATGAGAGATTAGCGAAACTCAAGTTCGGGCAGTCTCGATACATCGATTTAAGCTGTTTGAGGAGAGCTGAGTGAGGTGAAGATATGGCGGATGAAATCAAGGAGCTTATATCAGTGGGGAGTTGGAAGAGCTTACTGTCTATTAGAGAACCAGCTAACCGTTCACTTACTTTAGAGGTACTCGCGTCTTTTGAGTTTGACAAATCGCGTCAAGATTTGACGAGGCCCGACGCCATACAGTTTAGGGCTTTTGGGCATGATTACAGCATGTCAGTGATGCAGTTTTCCATCCACATGAGTTTATATGACGAAGCCTTTACTGAGACAGAGGAGTATGACAGCCTTACGACCGATTACCCCCACAGTTTGACCCCTTAAGGAGCTTACAGAGTGTTGTGTGGACAGGGGCAGTACGAGCAAGGGATATCGAAGGCTACTTGTCTATCACGACCATCCTTTAAATATATTCACGCCATTCTGAGTCGATCAGTGAGCGGCCGGGGTAATAGTACAGGAGTCCTAAGCCGGCAGGAGCTCCTTTACCTCCATTCGATGGTACGGAGCGAACCGCTCTATCTTGGTTATATTCTCGCATAGTACATGCGCTATCAGGGCCAGTACCCAAGGCTTGGAGCTATCTTTTAAGGGCCATACATTACGAGACTTATCAAGGGGATGGGCCTTCGAGAGCTAATTAGAGGGATGGAGAAGACAGTCATAGCCTCTCCTATTAGCTTGGAGATATTAACATAGATGGGCATGGCCAAGAAATTTTATTAGACATATGTGATGAACAGGCCTTCATCTGGGCCAACAGAGGGAGACGCGGCCGAAGAGATATAGCCACCCTTGCAGTTGCTCCCGGCACTGCCCGAGAGCGAGGCACCACCCACAGCACAGGAACCATCTCCAGTGCGCATGTTTTCGCCTTCTAGAGGCCAAGACCGATTAGAGCGCCTTGAGAGTGCTGTGGTGTCTTCCAGAATGAGGTGGCCAAGGTCAGGGCCACTCAGGTGACACAGCATCAAGTGGTCATGGCCCAGTTCCAAAGTCTTCGTCAGTTATTTGAGCAGGCCATGACCTCCTCTTTCGTGGTGCAGCTCAGAGTTCCCACTCCACCATCATCTCCTGTACCATCAGCCGATCCACCAGTTCGAGAGCCTACCACAGCACCAGAGGCTCCTATTCAGGACACCGACGCTGAGGCGTCGCCGTTTATTTTAGCTTTTATTTCATTTGTACTTTTCTTTATAGTTTGGACTTGTAGCACTCAGAAAGGATCTTCCTTTTGAGTTCATCTTTTATTTTGCTTTTATTTGCCTCGAGTTGGATTTCATTTCTATATCTTTATATACTCAGCTTTATTTCGATTTTATTGAGCTATACTGAATCCCATTTGTGTGTGTGTGTGTGTGCGCGCGCAGATGATGCGCTCTCCGCAAGTGTACGGGTCACAAGAAGTAATAAAGTGGTTCTCAATTAAGAGTAGGGTTGTCGAACCTCAGGGAACTATACTTAAATTACTCGTTGATCCTTTTATGTCTAACGAAACAAATAGAAAAGGTATGGGATCATAAAAACAATGAATAAAAGGGTAATGGTGATGATAATGGAGGAGATTAGGACTAAGTACTCAGGAATCACAAGAGTAAATCCCTTCGGAAGTCTCCAATGATTCGTGCACACTATCTCATCCTAGTTGACTACCTCGGTACATTCCAATAATGTTCGTGTGTGCTTAATAGCAATATTGCATCTATGTGTTCGTAGATACACAGCAGTTTTGCTAGGACAACCTAACAACTATGCACTCCAAACACACTACAGTTATGCAATACAAGATTAACACAAATATCTATTAGAACTCTATAGTCAAATACAATGAGTTTATAAGCAATACAGTCTGACGATTGTCCACAACTAAGGCACTATGGCTAGTTAGCCCCTGAGGGCAGGTACACAAGGTAAGCAAAAGATGGAACAAAGAAAGAAAGAAAGTACCCCCTTCAATACTCAAGATGTCCTCCCTTGTAGTGTCCTTGCGCCAACTCTTCACCTCTTGCAATGCCTCCTACTAGTCCTTGATCTCCTTAGGCGGTTTGGTGAATCTTGATCTTCAATCTTATCAACGTTCTCCTGGTGGAGAGATGAATCCCCGAACAAAAGATGAGAAAGAACCCTAATTTTTGGAGTTAAAAAGGCTGATTTGGGGCCCAAAATGGTCTAGACACGGGCGTGTTCAGACTATGTACTCTTCTCGGAAATCCTGGGGTGAAACTCCTGAGATTTACAGCAGTTGAGACACAGGCGTGTGTCCCCCGTGTTACCTAGCATCCGACCGCGTCCTAGGCACCGTGCCCGTGTCGTTCATGAGAGAACATCTGCTGAGATTTGCAGCACTTGGGGCACGGGCGTGTGGTGACCGTGTCCTGCTTGGGACACTCCTGTGTTTGGATTTTAGCTCTTCTACACTCTAGGACGGGAATTGCAGCACATAGGGCACAGGCGTGTCATGCCCGTGTCAGCCAGTTCTAAACTTTTGGTCACTGCACACGCGGGAAACACCCTCGTTTTCACACCAAATTGACTTGGGCCCTAGATTCCTGCACAAGGAATAAGAATACCTTAAATAGCACCAATTCCAATCAGTAAGTATGCTTAAGGACAGAGAAAAGACTATAATAGAGGGCAAGAAACATGATATAAAATGCACTCATCAAATGCCCCCACACTTGAACATTTGCTTGTCCTCAAGCATAATACAAACACATAAAGAGAAATATAGATGAGTTCCAAACTTCCAACCTCACATGAAAGATAGAGTTTAAAACAAAAGAGGAACAGTGAGAGTTAGAAGACCCCATAATTCGTATAAGACTCTCCTCTACTCACAAGACCATGTGTGTGTACAAGACCCAAGAGTATGAGCCCCACAATCTCGAAAGGACTTAAACTACTCCACTCTATTTACACTCAACAAAATGGGTAGTAGCTTCATACACCCTAGTGGTAGCCTTTTCTCCCGGTAGGTCATCAAATGTACAAGTGTAATGCCCAAAATTTGACTAATCAAGAGTGGCTTTCACTCAACATAGGGCGATAGCTCTTTCTACTGTCTTTACTTAACGATTTAACCAAAAATGCGACTGGTAGGGCATCCCAGGGTCGGGATCCGACTTTCCAGTTTTTTTTTTTTTTTTTTTTTTTTTTTACCGCGAATGAATAACTACTTGCCTTAAACAAGATGAGTGGCACAAAACTCTGGGTGAAGTGAACTGATATTTGTTTTGCAAGTAAAGAAAGGTCTACACTTAGCAAGGTACTCATCTATACAAGCATACAACACTCATGCAAACATGCAACCCTCCCCCATATTTGAAACCTACATTGTCCCCAATGTAGAAACAAATAATATACATAATGATCATGGGAAACAAAATAAAAGGACGAGGGTGTGAAAATCTTCCCTGAACATGGAGAGTGAAGGTGCCGCTCTCACATGGGTGCTAAATAACCGATTTGCGGAGAGTGATGTGGCTACTCTCAACGCGTTGCCAAATTAACTCCAAGCAACCAACACACACTTGAGATATGAAGAGGCATACAGGTGAAATAGTGCAACAAAATATGGAAATGGCATACGAAAAGTAAACAAATCAAAATGCCAGTCGAGCAGAGGGTCCCCTTACTACTGGACTTACGAAGTACAAAGTTCAAACAATGGAAAACAATAAACAACAGAACATAGAAAATAAAAAAAAAAACAGATGCTGCAGATGATGATCAAGGGGTGGCACTGTCGTCGTCAGAAGCACTGCCAGAACCAGAAGCGTCAGCCTCCGATGCACTCCCCTAACCAGAACCAAAAGCAGACGGAGCAGGGGCAGGAGGAACGACAGTGGGCGGGGCCAAAGGGCCAGATGTATCTACTTGCGAGCGTGGGGGTGTATAAACGGCTGAAAGTGGCGGGGTCGGCAGACGGACCCCCAAATGATCAGCGATAAGCTGGAGGCTCCTCTGCATCCACCAGAATGCTGCAGATGAACAGGTAATTGGGCCCGGGTGACGAGCGGAGGAGCCTGGCCCAGATGAGTGCATGGCAGCATGAGCATGCACCAGAGGATCAGAATCACGCCGAACCCGGTACTCAATCCCCCGAGCTGTCTGAATCCGATAAAGCATCCCCATAGACCTCAATGTCTCAATGGAAATGGGAAGCACCCCACTGACTACCCGCATCCCACACGTGACTGTGTTAGAAAGAAGTCCCATGTGCCGAGCTAGTCGCGTGATGTACGGGCCAACAAAGATAGCACCAATACGGGGGTTCATCCCCTGACACGAGATGGAAACGGCGACCTCGTACCCCAAATGAAGGTCAAAACCATCCACCATACTCAACAGAAAATCCAACTCACGCAGACTCACGACCCCCGTGCTGTCCCGAGGCCCCGCTATGGTATGACTCAGCAGATAGTGTATGTAACGGATGGCGGGAGAGCGCAGTGTAGTCGCCTTAGTCCGACGAGGGACATATGGAAGCGACGTGCCAATGCGCTGCCAAGCTTGCTCAATAGATTCACCCGGTGGCCGAGATGTCAGTAAAGCATTATACTCGGGAGTCTAAGTGAAAGTAACATCATAAAGCCCCAGATGGATGGAAAACTCAGTAAGACTAATCCGGTAGAGAGCTCCGAAAGCCTGAAACTGAATATAATCGGCCTGATGGAAAGCAATGGTGCCTCGGGACATCTCGAATGTAGAGAGGATCTCCAGAGCCAACCGCACATATGTGGTGTCCATGATCGAGAATAACTGCCTCCAAGCCCCCACATCCAGTCATTGCCGGATATCCTCCTCAAGACCCACCTCGCGCAAAACATCCCAGTCAACTACGCGTGACTCGCCGAAATGACGGCGAACAAGGTGATCGTAGCGTACTTGGTGGACTTGAGTGTGGAATCGCGGTGTCGTGTCACTACGGCTCGCAGAAAGGTCAGTCCTCGGCCTCTTTGGAGGCCTGGAAGCAACAGATTTCCTAGGCATGAACTGCAAGAGAGGAAGAAACACGATTTCAGTCATAGCCAGGAAAAAAGTCATCGACACGGTCGTGTCATGGGAGTTACGACCGTGTCAAAACAGCGCAGAGAAATAAGGCAAGGGGCTGACACGGCCGTGTCGAAATGACACGCCCGTGTTAGCGATGGTCATCGTTCCCAACAGAGGTCGCGAAGACCTCAAACACCAAATCAGTCAAACAAAAAGCATAGGAGAACGAGAATGCATGCAACATGAACATTAAAAGCAAGGATCACAGGCAACAACAACAGGTCTACATCAAATCGAAGAGAACCGAGCATGAGAACATTCCACATACCTTGGCTCAAAGAAACCACGAACGAGGGAGGATCAACAATGGAAAACTGAGAAGAGAAAGACTTGGTTCGTGAGGATTTAAAGAGGAGATCAGGAGCGAAACGGTGGCGCGATGAACGGATGTGTAAAAGGTACAAAGACACCTCGAAGGTAACGGCCGAGCATTGAAGAGGGGCGACCTAACACACTGCTGACACGCGTGCCCCGAGGCCAGCGCCGTTCCCAAAGTGGCACGGCCGTGTCGCGCCTGTGTCCCAAGTGCCGCAGATTTCAGGAAAAACCATTTAAACTTACCGAAATGGGACACGAACGTGTGCCGAGTGCTCTCATCTTGTCAAGGCCCACACACGCCCGTGTCGATCCTGTGTCATACTGGAGAAAACGAAAACCGTACAACCTATAAAGATCAGCATTTCGAACACGGTGGTGTCACGCCCGTGTCAAGCATGAAAAACTTCAGAATGACAACTCCTTTCCTAAAACACATTCTCAACAACAACGGTCAATCCTCCGCTATTACTTTAGACCGAAGGGCAAGATTAACAGGCATTCCCCTTGAATCCTCTGTAGTATAGTTTGAAAACAAAATAATTCAACAACACACTAACAAAGAAATCAAATGGAAAGAGTTTATACACAAAACGCTTGGGTTGCCTCCTAAGAAGCGCTCGTTTTCCGTCACTAGCTTGACGTCCACGTTTTGTCTCAAGGGGACTCGGACAATCCAGGCCCCAACAGTTTTCCTGAAATTACACCACAATGATATGGATGCAAAGAATCAATTAGTTCACTCTCACTGAAAGGTCGGGGCCAGATTGTCTTTGTCGTGCTAAGACCCGAAGCGGGTGATGTGGCTTTCCTTCCTTTCATGGGTGACGAGCACCACTAGGTTTTTCCGCGAGAGAGCTTCCTCGAAGTAGATGCGGGAGGCGATATGCTCTCTACCACAGCCAGGTTTACACACTGAAGCTCTTCTATCGCACTATCCTCAGATGGGGGGTCTCCCCTAACAATTCTCCCAAGTCGTCTCTCATGAATGTGCCCTAAACAAAATCAAAAACAAAATCGTTAATAGCATCAAGAGAGTAGCATATGTCATTAAAATCCATAGAGTGTCGCATTGAATCCTTAAGCTTGAAAATGACTTCTTCACCCCCCACACGAAGTGTCATTCGGCCATCCTGAACATCGATCAATGCCATAGATGTTGCAAGAAACGGCCGGCACAAAATCAATGGCACCTCAACTCGGTCATCAATATCAAGAATCACAAAGTCCACCGGAAAGATGAACTTGTCAACCTTGACTAACACATCCTCAATAATCTCCTTCAGATGCCGGACGGACCTATCAGCAAGCTGTAGTGTCATGTTGGTGGCTCTTGGCTCTCTGAGGCCCAGTTTCTGAAAAATTTTACAGGGCATGAGATTAATACTGGCCCCCAAATCTGCAAGAGCCTTTTCATCTACAAGACCCCCGATAGTGCTTGGAATAATGAACCCACCCGGATCCTTTTCTTTCTTAGGAAGCCTGTTACAAATAAGAGCCGAACATTTTTCACTAAGTGTCACGGATGACACTTCTTCCAATTTCCTCTTGTTCGTGAGCAACTCCTTGAGGAACTTAGCATATTTTGGCATTTCTGCAAGAGCCTCAACGAAGGGAACATTGATGTGTAAGGTCTTGAACACATCCAGGAATTTTTTGAATTGCTCATCTTGCTTCACCTTTCAAAGCTTCACCGGGTAGGAGAGCTTTGGTTGGTACTCCACAACTGGCTCCTTCTCCTTACCCGGCTCCTCAAATGGGGCCTCCAGTTCTACAACCACAGTGGGGCTGACATGTTTTTCTCTAGGGAGTTTCTCAACAGGGTTTTGCACTTGTTTCCCATTTCTCAACTGTACACCCTTCAAAGATTCCCTCGGATTCACCACTGTGTTGCTTGGGAAAGATCCTAGCAACCTTTCTTCAACAAATTTGGACAATTGGGTCATCTGGTGCTCCAAGTTTCTCACTGTTGTGTTGGTGTTCCCAATCATCTCCTCATTGCTAGAAAAACGGGATTCTGTACTCTTGATGAACTTTGCCATCATGCTAGTGAGGTCGGGGGTTGGTTCTGATGTTGAAGAGGAAGGCGACGAATGTGCTTGCGGTGAAAGAAGAGCATGTTGCTGTTGTGGTGCTCCTTACCCTTGCCCAGACTGACTTGACCAAGAAAAATTTGGATGATTCCTCCATCCGGGGTTGTAGGTGTTACTATATGGGTTGCTCTGAAATCTGCGATTTTGCTCCACATAGTCGACTTGCTCTACTAGTCCTGTCCCCGAATCAGTTGATGGAGGGCAAAGTATCTCACCAGAAGTACCCAAAGAACTGCAATAAGGTCTAGATCTCGGAGGAGGTATGTGCATGGCATCAAGTCGCTTAGCAATAGCCTCGACTTGAGCTGCAAGTGTTGTAACAGCATCTACTTGATAGATACCTGCTGATTTTGCCTGCTTGCTATGTTCAGTGCTCCATTGGTACCCGTTACTGGCCATCTCCTCAATCAAAGTGAAGGAGGCACTGGGCTGTTTATTGCACAAAGATCCTCCTGCGGCGGCGTCGAGCATTTGCTTAGTGGCGTTGCTCAACCCATTATAAAAAATTTGAATCTGCATCCACTCAACAATTCCATGTGGAGGGCACTTTCTCAACAATTCCTTGTATCTTTCCCAAGTGTCGTACAAGGATTCCGACTCAAATTGGCGATATGAGGAGATATCGCTCCTTAACTTTGTGATTTTCGCCAGAGGGAAGTACCGTGCCAGAAAACTATCTGTAACTTGTTTCCAATCCTTAAGGGAACCCGCGGGTAATGAAGTAATCCATTGCTTAGCCCTTCCTCTCAAGGAGAACGAGAACAATCTCAGACGGATGGCATCCTCGGTGACATTGTTCATCTTACATGTATCACAAATCTCTAAAAATTTACGAAGGTGCTCGTAAGGGTCTTCATCCTGGAACCCATCGAACTGACACTCTTGTTGCAACCACTGAATAAAATTCGTCTTTAATTCAAAGTTATTGGCCACGAAAGGTGGTCGAACAATACTCGACCCCGTTCCGTCAAAGTTTGGCAGGGAAAAATCCGAAATGCTCTGTTGTTGGTTTTTGGCCATTTCCTGTTCTTAATTGACTTCCACACTGATTTCAACTGACCCTGATTCACTCAGATGTACTTGTCGAAGTCTTCTTCTGAAATTTCTCTCAATTTTTGGATCAGGGTTCAGTAGTGGGGATGATGTATTCCAACGCGTCATGCAACGGTACCTGCGCACAAAGTAAACGTTATGAGTTCGCAGGGCAGTCAAGAACCAAATCAAAAGCGAAATAAGAAATAATAATGAAAAATTGCAAACAAATACACACTAGATCACCAAATTCCTAATTTTCCTAAAAGTGACCAGTTCCCCGGCAATGGCGCCAAAAATTTGATGCGCTCTCTGCAAGTGTACAGGTCGCAAGAAGTAATAAAGTGGTACTTAATTAAGAGTAAGGTTGTCGAACCTCAGGGAACTGTACTTAAAGTACTCGTTGATCCTTTGATGTCTAGCGAAACAAATAGAAAAGGTATGGGATCATAAAAACAATGAATAAAAGGGTAATGGTGATGATAATAGAGGAGATTAGGACTAAGTACTCAGCAATCACAAGAGTAAATCCCTTCGGAAGTCTCCAATGACTCGTGCACACTATCTCATCCTAGTTGACTATCTCGGTACATTCCAATGATGTTCGTGTGTGCTCAATAGCAATATTGCATCTATGTGTTTGTAGATACACTGTAGTTTTGCTAGGATAACCTAACAACTATGCACTCCAAACACACTATAGTTATGCAACACAAGATTAACACAAACATCTATTAGAACTCCATAGTCAAATACAATGAGTTTATAAGCAATACAGTCTGACGATTGTCCACAACCAAGGCACTATGGCTAGTTAGCCCTTGAGGGCAGGTACATAAGGTAAGGCAAAAGATGGAACAAAGAAAGAAAGAAAGTACCCCCTTGAATACTCAAGATGTACTCCCTTGTAGTGTCCTTGCGCCAACTCTCCACCTTTTGCAATGCCTCCTACTAGTCCTTGATCTCCTTAGGCAGTTTGGTGAAGCTTGATCTTCGATCTCATCAATGTCCTCCCGGTGGAGAGATGAATCCCTGAACAAAATATGAGAAAGAACCCTAATTTCTGGAGTTAAAAAAGTTGATTCGGGGCCCAATACGGTCTAGACACGGGCGTGTTCAGACTGTGTGCTCTTCTCTGAAATCATGGGGTAAAACTCCTGAGATTTACAGCAGTTAAGACATAGGCGTGTGTCCCCCGTGTTACCTAGCACCCGACCGCGTCCTAGGCACCGTGCCCGTGTCGTTCATGAGAGAACGTCTACTGAGATTTGCAGCACTTGGGGCACGGGCGTGTGGTGACCGTGTCCTGCCTGGGACACTCCCGTGTTAGGATTTTAGCTCTTTTACACTCCAGGCCGGGACTTGCAGCACATGGGGCACAGGTGTGTCATGCCCGTGTCAGCCAGTTCTGAACTTTTGGTCACTCACACGCGGGAAACACCCTCGGTTTCACACCAAATTGACTCGGGCCCTAGATTCCTGCACAAGGAATAAGAATACCTTAAATAGCACCAATTCCAATCAGTAAGTATGCTTAAGGACAGAGAAAAGACTATAATAGAGGGTAAGAAACATGATATAAAATGCACTCATCAGCAGATGGTCTTGGATTTAAGGAATTTGAGGAATAGTCATAGGCACGGTCATGGGACCGTGTGTGCTTCATAACCCATTGAGACTCAACTCTCAATGAACCTAGCTCCATCAAAAGCAGCACTTGGAGTTCAGGGGAGTAATGTTTCAATTGCCCACTTTCACACTAATTGTTTTTTCATTTTTATACTTTTTATTGTGCTTTCATGCGTACATTGGGGACAATGTACATCTTAAGTGTGAGGGGGAGTTCACTTTGCACACACTTTTACTTGTGCGCTCAATATTTTATGCTCATGTAGCCCGTGGTGGTTCACTTTAGTTGCAACAGTTGTATTCTTAGAGTCCAGGAGAATTTTTAACATTGTATCCTATCATGCTCTTGTTTTACTTGAATTTTTAAGAAATTTTTGCTCGATTATCTCTTATTGCTCTACTCACTCTTGAAATCTTTTGGAAACTCAAACCTGAAGTTTTAAGAACTAGTTTAGCGTTGTTTTAGTAAGTTTTTTTTTTTTAAGTTTTATATTGTTAAAAAAAAAGCTTGTTAGCTTGTGAATATTATTTTAGCTTTTATTTGTGTATTTGGGGTAGAAAAAGCTACCTCCTATGAAGTATGTAGCTACTCTCATAAGTCGAATACAAGTTATGCCCTAATGAGAGAAAGAGCTATCTCATGGGAAGCGTGAAAGCTACTACCCAGGTAGAAAGAGCTACCTCCTCGAAAGTGTGAAAGCCACCTTTGGCGGTCGCCCAGGAAAGGGCTACCTTAGAGGTTGAGTGAAGCTACTACCTTCCTACTTTGTGTATATAAGTAAGTCCTTTTAACAAGAGTTTGAGGAGTACTCTTTGGGTTCTCTTGAGTGAATTTGTGCACACTTATACATTTTTGAGTTGTTGTTCTTTTTTATTCGAGTTTTTATCTAGAGCGATGGTAACCTTATGCAATGTTTTGATTTCTCCTTACTTGTAGAATGCCTCTTTTGCATACTTTGGTGAACCTAAGGCCGAGCACTTTCAATTGTTCTTCCCAAGTACTTTCACGTTCTTTTTTTTGCTTGAGGACAAGCAAAAGCTTAAGTGTGGGGGGGGTTTGATAAGTGCTCGTGTTATAATAATGCGAAGCATTATTATCTTACAATGATCATTACTTTCATCAGATTTTATCACTAAAAAGTGTGCATTTGTGCATTGTAGGGTTGTGAAGATCATTTGGAGAAAAGGAGTGAAGTTAGATCGTGTTCGCCGTTGTTGGGGAGTTTTCGGACAAAGCAAGAAACAAGGCATGAACCTAGACTTGTGAGTGTGTGCCAACCTCCTTTGTAGGGACACAAAGGCAGTCACATTCACAATAAGTCTAGCTTGTGTTAGCATAGGAGAACTTCACCAATAAGGAGATTTGAAGCAATCGGCACGATCTACCATTGATTGTGTGCCCAATTCAACGACCTCGATGAAGAACAATGAATTCAAGAGTGTTTCGGCAAGAGTATAGTAGCAGCATTGTAGCAAGTACTATAGCAAAATACTGTGGCAAGTTACTGTTCACTGTCTACCGAAAATAGCAAAACAGAGACTTCACACGGGCGTGTGGAAATTCCACACAGTCGTGTGAAATCCCGATTTCAGAGATTTAAAGCAGCGACTCAGCATTATAAAAGCCCGTTTTGGAGACTTTTTCTGGATCTTCTTGGCTACCTTCTGACCTAACTTCTAGAGGGTTACGTCTAGGGTTTCAGAGAGGACTTTGTGGAGGTTCGGAGGGTGTCGTCAGCGTCGACATCAATATCCGACGGCCACACAAGACCACGACCACGCTCTACACAAGGGGGTTTTCATCTATGCTTTCAATTTGTATTCACTTTCATATTTTGATGGATTTGTATAGCTCCATGAGGAGCTAAACCTCTAGTGAGTATTCGGACTTGTAAACCCTAGAATGATTATGTTTCTTTGACATTGTTATTATGCTTTTCCATTATTGAAGAATAAAATTGAGTTTCAATCTTAATTGCATCTTGTAATTGTTTTCCCTTAGCCGTGATACTAGGGTTGTGAACATTCTAGGTTATCCTTTTGGAGGTGTGACAACTCCTATAAGGTTAGACTACTTAAGATTGGAGAGGGTCGAGAGGGTGAGTCGTGAGGTAGCGAAACGTCACATTTCCCCTCCGGTGTGATTCTCCCTACCTCTGTGTTCCATAATTTCCTAGCGATCGAGATAGAGTGAAGTGCTAGGAGATAAACTCCCCTGGGGCTTAGTTGCGCGAGCAACAGAGTGAAGGGTTGAAGTGAATCCTAGTGCTGGGGCTTAATTTAGACTAGGGCTCTTTCACCCGAGCCAAAGTGTTAGAGCTATACATAGGAACATGGTCTATCACTAGGAATCCCTAGAACTTAAGGCAATTCCACATAGTGTGAGGCTTAGGAAGACGGACTCCCCTAGAGCTTAGTTGACAGGTCAACAAGAATTAAGGGTCATAGTGAAACCTAATGCCGGGGCATAGTGTCAAGGTTAGTCACGGTTGACCTTAGGTTTGGGACTGTGTGTTTAAGGATTTCCTCGACTCAATTAACATCAATAGGAGAGTATAATAGCATTGTCTTGCACTAGAAGCATAAGTCCTAGGGGTAGCTTGTCCGGGTACCCAACTTTACTCATTGATCATCCTTCTCTATTTGTTTTTTCTTGCACTCTCTTACCTACCACACTTCTCTTTTATTTCTTGTTTTCTTTAAAATTACTTTTACACCCACTCATTAATTCTATTCTCATTATTCGTATACCGCATAGCTACATAGTGAAATCTTTTGTCTTAAATCCCTATTTCCTGTGGATACGACTATCTACTCACCAGGGTATTTTATTACTTCGACAACCCATGCACTTTCGGGCCCCTGTCAAGCGCTTAAGGACCTTTCACAAACACCCTTGAAAACCCCCTTTATGGCTCCAATCTCTCCAATCTGATCTAGGTGGTTGATTCTCCCTCTTGATTTGACTCCTAAGCTCTAGAAATCCACCACATTTTCTTCCCCTACCCTCATTGTCAAATAGAACAAAAGATCCCCTCAACCCTCGTCAAAAATATTTATACCTAACCACTTACAAGTTGGTTACATGCATAAGAATGTAGCCGTAAAAAGCTGGAGATGATTGGTTATGAGCCTTATGGGAACATTTACGGTCATGATTCCTATTCATAAGGTCTTCTATTTAGTGTTGCAGTCCAGCTTACGGCCGTAAGCGCTAGACTATAACTTTCTCTGGATAGCTCTTGCGACCACCTTTACAGGCGTATGATGTGCTCGTAAGCTACTCTTGAACAATCCTTACGTTTTGACTTATGACCATAAGTCCTGCCCGTAAGTCCCTCTCCTTGTGCTCCTTCTTATGGGCATAAGAATACCCGTAAGGTTCTCTGAAAAAGGCTTATGGCCGTAAGTATAAGCATACCCGTAAGGTTCTCTGAAAGAGGCTTATGTCCATCTCTTGTCCTTAAGCACTACCTGAAACCTAAGAATGTAAAATACACCATGTTTAACATAGAATTCCATAATATTACTCTAATACACCCCTAATGAGAGTAAAAAAAGATATTAAATGTTATATAGTTGTGCACTCATGATAAATGCCTAAACATACGTATTTTCTATGTATTCGGGCATACATATTATGTATTTTTCTATGAGATGACGCACGTTTTTGGTCTGAATTGGTTTCTTTCGTGTTACAGGTACCAATGAGACCCCTTTGAGCTCATTGACAGAATTTTAGAAGAAATCGGCAACGAAAACACTATTGCTGAGCCCGGGGGTACTGTAGCGATCACTGTAGCAGTCGCTGTAGCACGAAAACTTGGAGGACTTGGTCAGGAGATCCATGCGGGGTTCCATGCGGGCACTGTTGAGGCCGCATACGGTACTGTAACAGTTTACGGTAGCAGTTTACTGTAGCATTTACGCGACTTTCGGGATTTTTTCGAAGACTTTCTCTCCCCGTATGGGGGGCCTCATAACTCGCAGGATCTTGTTTTTAAGGGTTTTGAGTCCATTTTGAGAGAGGGGAGAGCCTAGGTCTTGGGAGAGCTTAAATTCACCACCTTCCTTGGGAGCTTGAGGCCGGGTTTTGGAGGCGATTCTTGAGGAGAGGACGACGGGGAAAGCACGACACGACGAGTCCACACCTTCGATCCACATTTGAGAGGAAGATTGACAAAGGAAGCCACTCCTTGGGTGACGTCCTTGGAAGCATCATTCGGCCTTGATCCTTTGAGGGAGTGTTCTTGTTATGCTTTTGGTTGTTTTCATGTATTTTTCTACTTGTTTTGTGATCATGAGTAACTAAACCCCAAGGTCACCAGATGTAGGTGAACCTTGGGGGTGAACTTGTGTATTTTGGATGCTTATTCTAGTTTTATGCATTTGGTGTGGTTTGTGATTCTTGTTTGGTGATTCTTGAATGCCTTGGTATGTATGAGAACTCTATGTATCAATTCCTAGACAATACTAGGTTGCATGACCATTGCCCTAGTATTAGGCTCACCAAGCTTGGAAGGGAATACATGTACGAATACGCCGTGACCATCGGGTATTTGTGCCCCTCCAATGGTTAGGGTTGTCCTTGATTGTATTTCAACCCTAGCTTGGGGAAATCCACTAAACCCATACAATCGTACAAGGATTTGGGCGGAAGTACTTCCGTATTTCAATACTCGTACCGGATTAGGGACCAACACTGTGACTATCGGGTTGGTCTAATTTAGGGTTTCCCGGTCCAAACCACCCACGTGCATGCTAGTTAGGGCATCCTTGTCACTTTAGTAACTCCCGAGGGAATCCTCATCCGTGACCACTTCCTCACCTTGATACTTTCCTCCGTATTTATACTTGCCATTTGCATGTTCTTTGCTTTAGTAGATTATTTGTAGTCCTTCTTCCAAGTGATTGATTAGGTTGGACAACATTGTGATAAGAAAGTAGGAATAGATTCTCGGGCCCTTGGGAATACGACCCCCTCATGTTCGCGCGAGGGGTATTACTTGGCGACCCCGTGCACTTGCGGGTGAGCGATTCAAACGCGTACCAAGTTTTTGGCGCCGTTGCCGGGGACCCACGAGGAATATTCTGAAAACTTAAAGCTTGTTGATTTGACCATTTTTATTTTGTTCACTTTCACCATTCTTGTTTATATTTCATCATTCCATCGTTTGCTTGTTTTTGACTTTTAATTATTTTGCAAGGTACCCATCGTATGACTCGGGCGGGCCAAGCAACTCTTGCTGAGCCCGACAACGAGATCGAACGCACTTTGCATCAGCGATTGAGAGAGGTCACCGAGAGTTCGAGGCAACGAGAGGTTCGGGTCGAATCTAGTGAACCATCAGTCATGGCCGAACCAAGGAGAACTTTATCCGATTTTGAGAGACCACAGTTCACCGGGGAAGAATTCAGTGTGCAAGCTCCCACAGTCCCGGCGAACAACTTTGAGATCAAGGCGAGCATGATCGGGATGATACAAAATTCAGTTCAGTTTGATGGTTTAGCTGATGAGGATCCGCATGCTCACCTATCCCGTTTCCTGCAAATTTGCTCTACTTTCAAGATCAACTCTGTGTCCGATGATGCTATCAGACTGCGATTGTTTCCATTCAGTTTGAGGGGGGCAGCGTACAGATGGTTCACTTCCTTAGCTCCCGGGTCCATCACCACCTGGAAGGAAATGGTTAAGAAATTCTTGGCCCGGTATTTCCCGCCGAGCAAGGCCGTAAGATTGAGACAAGAGATCTCCTCTTTCAGACAGGGGGATTCTGAAACCCTTTTTGAGGCGCACGAGCGGTTCAAAGACTTGTTACGTAGGTGCCCTCATCATGGCTTCCCTGCTTGGATGCGAGTGCAGATGTTCTGTAATGGGTTGAATTATGCCGCGAGACAACTCATTGACGCCGCGGCGGGTGGCTCCTTGAGTGACAAGCTCCCTGAGGAAGCTGAGAAACTGATTAAGAACATGGCAAGCAATGAGTGCCACTGGAGCACTCGGCAGAAGGGGCCAAGGGTTGCTGGCCTGTTCGAGGTGAATGAGACCACCATATTGACAACAAAGGTTGAGGCCTTATCGAAGAATGTCACCGATAACAACGCTGCAGTCAGTGCTTTGACACAGAAATTTGATCAGTTCATGTTGGGGTCTAGTTCTACCCCTAAGGCAGTGTTGTCCTGTGAGACTTGTGGTGCAGGACATGCAACCTCGCAGTGTCCAATTTTTATTGCTCCCCCTGCACCCGTGGAATCGGTGGATTATGTTGGTGGAGGTCCTCGGGGACCTGGGAATCAATACGGTAATAGCTACAACTCGGGATGGAGGAATCCCCCGAACATGTCGTGGAACCAAGGCCAATTCCAACAGAGACCTCCACCACCCCAGGGACCCCAACTTTAGCCCCAGCAGGTCCAAGAGAAGAAATACTCGACTGAAGATGTTTTGGCTCGATTCATGATTTCTACGGAGGCAAAATTCCAAAATGTAGACAAGAGATTTGATGAATTCGGTACTATATTGAGAAACGTCCAAGCCTCCATTCAGTCTCTTGAGACCCAGGTGGGACAGCTTGCTAGGGCACAGTCAGATCGTCCCTCGGGTAGCTTGCCTAGCAACACTGAATGCAACCCAAGGGAACACTTAAAGGCAGTGACACTAAGGAGTGGGAAGCAGTTGGAGGTAAGGACCGGGGATGGTCCAAGTGCCTCCAACGATAAGGTAGCCGACCGGGAAGACCCTAAGGCAAGTAATGATGAGATTGATGAGATGGAGGGGAAGCACAATGGAAATGTTCCAAGTTCCTTGACTAAGAAGGAGCCTGAGTATAAACCTGTGGTACCATATCCTTCAAGGCTCAAACAAGATAAAGAAGACGCTCAATTCAAGAAATTCTTGAGCATCTTTAAGCAACTTCACATAAACATTCCTTTGGTTGAGGCCCTTTCACAAATGCCGAAATACGCTAAATTCATGAAGGACCTCCTCACCAATAAGAGGAAGCTTGAGGACTTGGAGACGGTGACTCTGTCGGGAAATTACTCGGCCGTAATTCAAAAGAAGCTACCCAAGAAACTTAATGATCCGGGTAGCTTCATCATCCCTTGTGTGATTGGGGATGGAGTGCAAGAAAGCGCCTTGGCCGACTCGGGAGCTAGCATAAACGTCATGCCATACAACTTGTTCTTGAGGTTGGGGTTAGACAACTTGAGACCCACACGGATGACTTTGCAACTTGCGGATCGTTCAGTGCGAAGACCGCGGGGAATTGTGGAGGATGTTCTTGTTCAAGTTGATAAGCTTATCATCCCGGTTGACTTTGTAATTCTAGATGTGGATGATGATGTGGAGGTCCCCTTGATCCTCGGGCGTCCATTTCTTAATACCGCCAGAGCACTAATTGATGTAAAAGGAGGAAAAATGATTTTGAGGGTTGGGGACGAACAAGTGGTTTTTACCCTCCCCGAAGCAATGAAGCGTACAATTGATCACGATAATACTTTGTATTTCACGGATACTACTGATGTGATTATCTCTAATTGTGTGCAGGAAGTCCTCGCTTTGAACCCTTTGGAGGAGTACTTTGAAGATTTCGGAGATGATGTAGTGGATGATGAGCTCCCCCCTCCACCAATGCAACAACTAGCACAAGTAGAGGTTAAATCTTCACCACATTCTAATGAGAAGAGAACCTTGAAGAAGCTATGGAGGAAGAAAAAAGACAAGCAAAAGCGGGGGATGAATATCTCGACGATGCCACCCGAAGAGGTTGACCACTTATTCTTTGATGAACGTGGGAAATTCAAGATTTTTTCGTGTCTCTCATTTAATTTTCCGGGCAACAATGCGTCGTCGAAAATTGGAGGTATCTCTCACCCCTTTGTTCCACCATGAGTTGAGGTAAGCCATGTCGAGCTAAAGACATTAAAAAAGCGCTTCTTGGGAGGCAACCCAAGTCTTTAAATTCATTGCATCTATTTTTTTCTTCTTAGTTGTTGTTGTTGTGTTTGGGTGTTTTTCGTATTTTTTTTTTGTTGTTGTGTGGTGCTTTTGAGTTTGAGTGTTGTTGATTTCTTTGATTGTGGTGGTTGTTTAGTCGTTTTCCTTAATTTATTTTACCATGTTGCACCCTTGATTTCATAATCATTGTATTTTTCCTTAAGTGTTGGTGCTTCAAGTTCCATGTTTTCAATGATTTTTGAGTGTTTTCGGCTTTGTTTTCATGTATTTTTTGAGTGCTAGGTTGAGTTCGATGGTTAATTTGAGAGTTTTTGAGCCAGTCTTGTGCTGGAGAATTCCTGGCACTTGTGCGGCCTGCTATGCGGCCGCACAAGGGGCCGCATGTTTTTTCCCGAGAGCAATGCGGCCTGCTATGCGGCCGCATAGCAGGCCGCATGGCCTGCCAGAGAGGGTTGCGGCCTACTATGCAGCCGCATAGCATGCCGCAAGATTTTTCCCGAGCCCCATGCGGGGTACCATGCGGCCCCACAATGGGCCGCATGGTCACCTGACCCTTACTTCTCCCTCTCTTCACCCCACTTCCTCACTATTCACTCAATTTTCATCAAACTTCTTCTCTTTTCTCCTTCATCTCTCCACCATTTTCCTTCATTCTTTTTGCATCCAAACACTCTCTTCATCCTAGCAAGCAAATTTTGGAAGATTTTCAAGGTTTTATCAAGCTTTAAGCCGATTTTCACTTCATCTTCTCATTGGTGCCCTAGTTCAAAGTATACTTTCTTTTCACTCATTCTAGGGTTTTTGTTGGTTGAAATGATGGGAAAACATGGTGGTTTTCATGGTGAATGCTTCTTGTAATTATTTCTCTTGAATTCCAAGCTTTGTACATTTAGATTATCACTTTTACAAGAAGAAACTCTATCATTTTTTCCCCGAAAGTACTGTAGCACTAGCCAAAAATCAGCCTTTGTTCTTCATTAAGCAATTTTCTCATTTTTTTTTTTGGCTTGATGATGTTTCTCTTCTCTTGTAGGGATGCCGACCAAACACGTGGCCTCCAAGCGAGTGAGGAGAAGCTCTCCACCACCCGTTTGTGAGCCTACCTTCAAGAGCAAGGCCCACAAGACAAGGTTTGCGTTCTTGTCGAAAAGGAGGTTTGGCACAGTACGAGTTATCGATTGGGAGGCCTTGAGGACTTTAGGCCTCGACAGTACCGTCCGGGACTCCATCTCTCATGACGGGTGGGATAAGGTATTTGAAATTGACGAGCCCACCTACCGAGAGTTAACTTTGGAAGTATTGAGCACATTTGAGGTTACCGGTCCCGGTCACATTGCGCGCCAAACAAGTACTATCTCTTTTCGGGCTTTCGGCAAGAGGCATAGGATCAATCATGACCAGTTGGGTATTTATCTTGGGCTCTACACTGTGGACACCCAAACTTTTGACTTCGCAAATTTACCTCGTGATTTCCCACGCTCGGTGTCCCCTAGTTCTCTTTGGAGGCCAATTACTCGCTCATCATCATCGAAGAAGGCTTCTATAATGGCAGACCCCGTTCACAGGTACATGCAAGCCTTGCTATCCAGAAGTGTGAACGGTCGCGCTGATTCTACTGGGGTGGTTTCTCGTACCGATTTGCTTATGATGTATAGTATCCTTCAGCGGTACCCCATCCACCTGGGCTATCTTTTTGCCAAACTTATTGAGCATCAGGGGACTTCTACTCGCCTTGGAGCTATATTTGCTGGGCCGTATATTACACGCATTATCAGGGGCCTAGGATTGATTGAGCTCACCCAGGGCATGAGCGTTGTGTGCACCGTAGCGCCACTCAGTTTGTCGATCATGCTTCATATTGGGATAGTTGAGAGGTCGGGAGACACTTACCACCTCCCGCGCAACGGTGACACCTCTCGGGATTCTGAGACAGGATCTGAGTCCGATTCAGAGTCTGTCCCTGTTCCCGACGCAGCACCTAGCGGGAGTCGACCATCACTTGAGGACAGTTTCGCGGAGTTCCGCATCGAGGTCCGTCAGCAGTTGCAGACCTTTGGGACATCTTAGGAGGCGCTGGCAGCATCAGTAAGAGATTTAGCCACATCACAGGGCCGCATCGAGAGCAGCATGGCCGAGATCTTATCATACATGCGCGGCGCTTCATCATCTGTCGGCACCTCCTCCACAGCTACCACGTGCTTTGCACCATCACTCCCCCCAGATCTCTAGACTCACAGCGCCACTTTTAGTTTTCTGTTGTTTGCACTGGTTTTTATTTTTAGACTTGTTTGTTTGTATTGTTGTACTTTTCAGTTAGCAAGGGTCCTGACCCTCCTAAACTGTACTTTCCCGTTTTTGATTCGTGCTTACTTTTCCCGCTCTCTATTTATTCCTTGGGGTGTGATTTGCTTCCTTTCTATTTTTAGGACTGCTCACTGTAGAAGCTCCACGCCCCTTGCGCCCCTCAACTTTCCCCGGTTCATGCGTATTTGGAGTTCATCTCATCGACCACTTGGGGAAGTTTCTTTACCTCATTCCTTTATTTCTCTGGCATGTCTCGCACCTTACTCTGCTAATCTATGTATATTGAGGGCAATGTACAACTTTAGGTGTGGGGATGGGGTACTTTACTTGTTTTGCATGCATGAATACCGATGATAGCTATGATTTTAGTGTTTAGCACTTCCTAGCTTGAAAGAATGATAGAAGTGAGTTGTATTCTTATACTGTGCTTGAATGATGCCCTGTTTTATTTTTAGTGCTTTTTCATGCTCTATCATGATTGCTCCCACCTTGTATACTCTAACCAACCCATTATGATGATTTTGGCATTAGACTATTAAATTCCTTCTTCAATAGTCTGTTAAGAGCTTTTGAGTTCCTTCGTTGTTTTCTGTAGCCTTAAGTGAACTATTGTGACATGTTACCAAGGGACATGAGATACAGTGTGTCTAAAAAAAAAAAAAAAGTGGAGTCTATGACAGTATTCCTCTGCTAGTACAGCATGAATGCGTCTATGTAGACTGTAATTGAGTAGGTTGGGTGGCTCCTGTGCCTAATCAGCATGTGCATCCTTCTGAAAGATTTGTTGTGCAGTCTATGTTAGTCGGACTCAGAAAAAAAAAAATTTGGTATCTCTACTTCGTCCCCTAGGACTTTTTGCACGGTCACTTAAGTGCTAGAGTTTTATTTAGGAACCCAAAAGACTCTTAACTGAGTATTGAAGATGTATTTAACTGTCTCATGCCACTCTCACCATATGTGGGGTGAATGGGCCCCTGGGGTAATCCAGGGTGTAGAGGTTAAGGTTGGGAGCCATCACACACTCACGGAAGCACTTTAGATAAAACAGGGCTACCATTACTCGATCACTCACTGTACAGCTCACTTTCTAGATTTCTTTCCACCTGTGCTAGTGGGGTACTTTACAGTTGAGCTTGAGGTCGTATGTTTAGTCATTTATCATCGCGCCCCTGTTCTTCATGTGTGTTTGCTTGGGGACAAGCAAATGCTTAGGTGTGGGAATGTTTGATAAATGCCTAAACATACGTATTTTTCTATGTATTCGGGCGTACATATTGCGTATTTTTCTATGAGTTGACGCCCGTTTTTGGTCTGAATTGGTTTCTTTCGTGTTACAAGTACCAATGAGACCCCTTTGAGCTCGTTGACAGAATTTTAGAAGAAATCGGCATCGAAAACACTGTTGCTGAGCCCGGGGGGGGGGGGGGGGTACTGTAGCGATCACTGTAGCACGAAAACTTGGAGGACTTGGTTAGGAGATCCATGCGGGCACTGTTGAGGCCGCATACGGTACTGTAGCAGTTTACTGTAGTATTTACGCGACTTTCGGGATTTTTTCGGAGACTTTCTCTCCCCGCATGGGGGGCTGCATAACTCGCAGGATCTTGTTTTTAAGGGTTTTGAGTACATTTTGAGAGAGGGGAGAGCCTAGGTCTTGGGAGAGCTTGAATTCACCACCTTCCTTGGGAGCTTGAGGCCGGGTTTTGGAGGCGATTCTTGAGGAGAGGACGACGGGGAAAGCACGACACGACGAGTCCACACCTTCGATCCACATTTGAGAGGAAGATTGACAAAGGAAGCCACTCCTTGGGTGGCGTCCTTGGAAGTGTCATTCGGCCTTGATCCTTTGAGGGAGTGTTCTTGTTATGCTTTTGGTTGTTTTCATGTATTTTCCTACTTGTTTTGTGATCATGAGTAACTAAACCCCAAGGTCACCGGATGTAGGTGAACCTTGGGGGTGAACTTGTGTATTTTGGATGCTTATTCTAGTTTTATGCATTTGGTGTGGTTTGTGATTCTTGTTTGGTGATTCTTGAATGCCTTGGTATGTATGAGAACTCTATGTATCAATTCCTAGACAATACTAGGTTGCATGACCATTGCCCTAGTATTAGGCTCACCAAGCATGGAAGGGAATACATGTATGAATACGCCGTGACCATCGGGTATTTGTGCCCCTCCAATGGTTAGGGTTGTCCTTGATTGTGTTTCAACCCTAGCTTGGGGAAATCCAGTAAACCCATTGCAATCGTACAAGGATTTGGGCGGAAGTACTTCCGTATTCCAATACTCGTACCGGATTAGGGACCAACACCGTGACCATCGGGTTGGTCTAATTTAATGTTTCCCGGTCCAAACCACCCACGTGCATGCTAGTTAGGGCATCCTTGTCACTTTAGTAAATCCCGAGGGAATCCTCATCCGTGACCACTTCCTCACCTTGATACTTTCCTCCGTATTTATACTTGCCATTTGCATGTTCTTTGCTTTAGTAGATTATTTGTAGTCCTTCTTCCAAGTGATTGATTAGGTTGGACAACATTGTGATAAGGAAGTAGGAATAGATTCTTGGGTCCTTGGGAATACAACCCCCTCGTGTTCGCACGAGGGGTATTACTTGGCGACCCCGTGCACTTGCGGGTGAGCAATTCAAATGCGTACCAACTCATCAGTGTCTTGTGGCCCCTCGGTGCCCTATTTGGCCTGGTAAAAAGGCTACGCACCTTCTTCTTCTCCTCACTTAGTGTTGGGGCTCTTGTATGGCACGTTGTTTGGGCTTCAGCCAAGATGGAAATGCTCCCAAAAATACTCTCAAATCCTTCCTCGGGTTTTAAATGTGTTTTCTGATATCCTGAAACAAAATTAGCATAAAAACAATGTCAATGGGCATCTATGTTATAAAATTTGCATGGAAGTAAAATATGCGGTGTAATTGTGATGTATTTAGGTACTTATCATTAACCAATCAAGTGATTATGTTAGTTATTATGCGAATATATCTTATGTTTTCATTTACTTATTTATTTATTTGAAAAAATGAATTCATGTCATATTTAAAACAGTATCAATGGTTGGGTTATTGTAATTAATACTTTTGGCACAACAACAAGCTTAACAAATTAAGTTATATAATTAACTTATAGAAGTGTTACTAATGTTTATGCAATTTTTTATTGTCAGTTCCATTAGTACTTGATCTGATTGTTAGTTTGAAAATCCTACCGCAATATATTGCATTTACGATCAAATTAGTATGTATAAACATTTTTAGGTTGATTGGATATACATAAAGCTTTATCTGTCATAGAAATATATTGTAAAAAATGAGCAATAAGATTTGTGATGATACTGTGACATAAAAGACAAATTGCAACACTTTGCAATGACTTGTGATGCATTTTGTAAATAACTGCAATATATTTATTTGTGGTGCTATAATGAAATGTAACTTTTTGCAACACACATGTGATGAAAATGTGAGGACCATCCTTCAAAAGTACTATAAAATGGATTGCAACACAATGAAACCAAATGTAACATTTTATGATACAATTGAATGAAATACACAAATTAACATTAGAAATACAAAATAAAAACATTTGCAACATCTCATACAAATTGCAATGATTTGCAATAAATTGCTACGTTTAACATGAAAAATGTCATAGACCATTGTGAGTAGTATTGCAGTTTTTTAATTAATGTGATAAAAAAAATTACTTATGAGAGTTAAAACTATTATTTAATAAAAATAAAATAAATGATTACAATATAATAGTTACATATGATAATAAAATTCAAATGATTAAAAACGAAAGCTACATTGGAATTAGGGGTGTAGACGAGACGAGCCGAGCCGAGTATCACCAAGCTCGAGCTGGCACAAGTAAATTTTTCAATGGCTCTAGCTCGTTCAAGCCAAGTTTTTTGTACTCAATCTCAACTCACTTTTTCAATGGCTCTAGCTCGTTCAAGCCATGTTTTTTGTACTCAATCTCAACTCACTGAAAAGCTTGAGTAGCTTGAGCTCGGCTTGTTAAGCTCAATTAAAATGTCATCTCTATTTAAAGCAAATAACTTGTTAACCAGGAATTTTTTTTATTAATAACTATTACTAAACAAGGGCACAAACAATTTAACATTTTCTATTTCTGTATGATAATTACACAAACAGAAAAATAGAAACACTGTTACATAATCGCCCTATTTCACTACTAACAGGCTTCAAGTCACAGAACTTGATAAAAGGAAAGACAGGTTCAGTAAAGGATCCATAATGAGGTTCTCTTTCCAGATCACAAGGTTGGCAACTCATTGACTAATTCTATTTGCCAGTCATCAATAATTTTGGTTCCTCTAATGCATTATATACATAGCCATCAACTTCATATCGGCCAACCCTGCAATCCATTAAAGCTTCTTATTAATCAGGATAAAGAAACAACACAAATACTGACTAACTAATATAATGAATACAGAAATCATTTGAATGTTCAAAATATTTCAAAGGAATCTAAACTAAAGCATTGGTGGGCCTGAAAATAACCTGCTCTTGTTGCATGCTACAAAAGCAAATTTACCACCTAACAACATTAAAAAAGGACCAAGAAACAAGTGTATAAGATATACATGTATGGAAATTGAAAATCACAAATACATGTGATTTGCTAATAATTGGTTAATTTTCTTCTTTACATTTTACAAGCATCTCCAATTGCTCAATAAGAGAAAAATATACCTAAAAGGTACATACAAAAACACATAACTAACAAATCATTAGCTGAAGCTCCATGCCAAATATTTGATTCCCTTCTTTGCATAAATTGCCTAAGAACATTTCAGCACATAGGATTTTTTGTATTTGATAGGATGGATATATGACAGTTCCATTTACCTTCTTGCTGTTGCTTTTCTAGTTTCTCTTTTTCTCTTTGCATCTTCACCTGATCTACTTTGTTTCCCTAAACATGAAGAAATCAAATGGCAACAAAAAGCAGACAGCTATAAACAAATTACCAAGCCACAATTTCTTCAGTTTCCCTACATTGCCTGTGGTGATACTAATTATTTACCATTTTACAATCATCACTGTGAAGAATTCTAACACTACTGCATTGCATGCTCAAGTCATCTATAACAGGAACCATGTACATAATCTCTAAAGAAATTCATCATTACTTTTTTTACATTGTCAAGTTAGAAGGCAATGGATTATTAATAAATTCCTCAAAAGGAGTCATATATGTACTTTTCATTTGGATTGCAAATGTATAACTTGAAATAGAGGAATTAATCACCCAGTCAACTCATTAGCTGAAGATTTTGAAAAGAATTAAATAAATAAGCAATAGATTGGAAATTATGAGATCAAAACCTGAGGAAGGATGTATATATGGAGTAGATAATGAACTGTTTAGTGAATAATGATAAAACCTCCACTTTAAGAGCAGCTTGTAACACAATGATGAATGACATATCATGAGATTCATGACTAATGCACTCATCTGTCCATACTCTTCATAAAAGCAAGTTCCTATAGCATTTGTGCGCTTAGTTATTAGCCTCAAACAACTGAAAACATGGATTACAATCTCATTGTCAATCTAATTTATTGTGAATTGGCAGGAAAATATAAAAATAAACTTTTGAGGAGTATAGGTGGTCTAAGTAACAGTAGGGAAGCCTTTTCTTGCAGCCACTGGTGAGGAAGAAAGATGCCACATGGTTTGAGCATTGTCTTCAATAACTGCAGCCTCTGCAGAACCTTATGATAGGAGCTACACATACCTGCTAAGCTATTCTTAAAATCCTGTTATAGGTAACAAGCACACCCATAAAAATTAGGCCTATTTAATCTTAGTAACTTCAGCATAACAAATGGTGTTCCCAAAATGAGAACAATAATGTATTAGTCAAAAATGAACAAAAAACATCTAAGTATCTTACCATATTAGATGGAGTACAATCATGGCCATGACTCTTTTCAACCAGAGACCTATCAGAGTCTACATCTGGATTGAAATGCATAGCAATTAACAAGGATAGTGATAAAATCCTTACAAAAAATTCACTCACAAAAGACAATGTAGTGAATATTTTTTTCATTTGAAGACTACTGACCAATAACTGAAGCCTATACAACATCATACTGACATAGGAAACTAAATTCCATATTATTGTCATGGTCTTTGATAAGTGCTCGTTTATAAGTAATACGAAGTATACTTTTCTTACATTAAGCATTACTTTTATTAGATTTTATCACTTGTTCGTGTGTATTTGTGTTCTTTTGTGCATTTAGGGTTGTGGAAACAAGTTTGGAAGAAAAGAAGTAAAAATAGATCATGGATGCAATTGTTGAGGAGACCCTTGGACCAAGCAAGGATCAAGGCACAAGTTGTAGAAATATGAGTGTGTGCCAATTTTCAAAGTGCTCAAGTGAATATACAATTGGAAGGGCACAAAGACAGTCACACTCATAGGGTCCGACTAATGTAACATTGTAGAGTGATAAGTACTCATGTTTAAGTAATACAAAGTATTATTTTTTTACAATATTGAGCATTACTTTTCTCAGATTTTATCACTGATTAGTATACATTGTGTTCTTTTGTGCATGTAGGGTTGTAGAGTAGATTTAGAGAAGAAAGAGCAAAATTAGGTCATGTTCGCCGTTGTTGAGGAGTTCTTGGACCAAATAAGGAACAAGGCACGGATTTTAAACTTGTGAGTGTGTACCAACCTTCATTGGAGAGGCACAAAGGCAGTCACACTTATAAAAGTCTAGCCCGTGTAGCATTGAAGAACTTCATCAATGAGGAGAAAAGAAGCAAACGACATGATCTACTATTAGTTGTGTGCCCAATTTAACGACCTCGATGAAGAACATGAAATCGGGAGCATTTTATGCGCGAGTACTGTAGCAGTTACTATAGTAATTCGATGTAATAAATTAATGTAGCAGTTTACTGTTCACTGCACCCCAGAAATTCAATTCTAGAGAATCCACATGGCCATGTGGATGCCCGATTTCAGCCTATTTAAATCAACGACTCAGATTTATTTAGGGATTTTTTTATATATATTTTCACCCAACTTCTGGAGAGCTCACGGCTAGGGTTTAGATAGGATTTTGTGGAGGTTTGGAGCGAGTCTACGACATCAACATCGAAGTCCTTTGGAAAATAGCTATTGGGGGAGCTTTCGTCAGCACCGATCCGGTGAGGTGTGCCCTAGGCTTACAAGGGCTTGGTGGAGACGACGCAGCGGCCTCACAAGACCATCGCCATGCATCACAAGGGGTTTTATCTATGTTTGCTATGCTTTGTGATTCATATACATTGACGATTTTGTATAGCTCCATGGAGAGCTAAACCCCTCATGGGTATTCGGACTTGTAAACCCTAGAATGACATTGTTTCTATGACTTTTATTATGCTTTCTTAATTGATGCCTTTAATTAAGTTCCAATCTTGCATGTTAATTGTAATTGATTTTTCCTTAGCCGTGACACTAGGGTTGAGAATCATCTAGTTTATCCTTTGAAGGTGTGATAATTTCTATAATATTAGACTACCCGAGATTGGAGAGGGTCGAGAGGGTGAGTAGTGAGGTAGCAAAACGTCCCCTTTCTCCTTCAGCATGATTTTCCCTACCTCCATGTTGCAAGAGTTCTTTGTAATTGAAGTAGAGTGAAGTGCTAGGCGATGAACTCCCCTGGGGCTTAGTTGTGCAAGCAACAGAGTGAAGGGTTATAGTGAATCCTAGTGCTGGGGCTTAACTTAAATTAAGGTTCTTTCGCTTGGACCAAAGGGTTAGAACTATACTTAGAGACAGTGTCTACCACTTAGAATCCCTAGAACGTCAAGCAGTTCCACGTAGTGTGAGGCTTAGGATGATGGACTCCCCTGGGGCTTAATTGAGAGATCGACAGAGTGAAGGGTTGTAGTGAAACCTAATGCCGGGGCATAGTGTTGGAACTAGTCACGATTGACCTTAGGTTTGGGAAGGTGTGTTTAAGTATTTTCACGATTCATAAACATCAATAAGGGGGTATAATACTAGTCTTGCACTAGAAACATTAGTCCTAGAGGGAGCTTGTGTGGGTACCCCATATTCACATTGATTGTTTCCTCTCTACTCTTTATTTGCACTCTCTTGTCTTTCATATTTCTCTTTTTTTTATTTACACACACATTGATTTCTCTCACCACCCGTATTTCACACTAACTAATTAGCAATTCCTCTTGTCTTGAATCACTACTCCCTGTGGATTCGACTACTCTCTCACCGGGGTACTTTATTACTTCGACAACCCATGCACTTTTGGGCCCCTGTCAAAGAGCTTCATTAATGCTTTTGAAAGCAAGAGGCGACATGATCTACCGCATAGTTGTGTTCCCAACTTGCCGGTCTCGATGATGAAAATGAAGTCGGGAGCATTGTAGCGAATCCCTACAGCAAATCACTGTAGCAAAGAACTATTTACAAGTACTGTAGCAGTGTTGTTCACAGCACACAGGAAAACGCAACCTGGAAATCCACACGAGTGTGTGGAAATTCCACACGGCCGTGTGGATGCCCAATTTCAACCATATAAATACCATGTTTTGAGTTTTATTTGGGGACTTTTTTCCTATCTTTCGACTATCTTTTGGGGAGAGCGTGGCTAGAGTTTGGAGAGGTTTTTGTGAGGCTTTAAAAGTGATTCTACGGCATCGACATCGACATCCTTCGGAGGAGAGTTATTGGGGAAGCTTTTGAAGGCATCGATTCGGCGAGGTGTGCCCTAGGCTCGACGGAGGAGTCCTTGGAGAAGATGAGGCCGCTCTTGAAGACCATCGACATGGACGACAAGGGGGTTATCTTTATGAATTACTTGCACTTATTTTCGATATTATTATTTATTTTATATAGCTCCATGGAGAGCTAAATCCTTAGTGGGTGCTTGGACTTGTAAACCCTAGGATAATTTTGTTTCATTGACTTGTATTATGCTTCTTTAATTGATGATTTAATTGAGTTTCAATATTAAATATTTATTGTGTTGATTTTCCCTTAGAGTGATACTAGGGTTAAGAATCTATCTTGGTAATCCATTGAAGGTGTGACAACTTCATTAGGATTAGACTAAGCGAGATTGAAGAAAATCGATAAGGTGAGTCGAGCGGTAGCAAAACGTCCCCTTTCCCTTTCGATGTGATTTATCTTACCTTCACATTTTAAAAGTTCTTTGCGGTTACAATAAAGTGAAGTGCTAAGAGATGAACTCCACTGGGGCTTAGTTGTGTGAGCAACAGAGTGAAGTGTTAAAGTGAATCTTAGTGTTGGGGCTTAATTGTGACTAGAGATCTTTAACCTGGACCAAAGAGTTAGATCTATATTAGGGAATAGGGTTTATCACTTGGATTCCATAGAACCCCAAGCAATCCCACATAGTGTGACGTGTTGAGAGTATTCCTTTCCGCCGGGGCATAGTATAAAGGGCTACTCACGGTTGACCTTAAGTTTGGGACCGTGTATCTTTGGATTTACACGACTCATTAAATGTCAATTAGGAGGTATAATATTAGTCTTGCACTTGAAACAATAGTTCTATGGTGAGCATTATCCAGGTACCCCATCTTACTCTTGATTACTCTCTCCGGTTACTCTTATTTGCTTTTTTTTTTCTCTCTTTTACTTTTCTTTACATTAATATCTCTAGTTTACTCACAATTGGTTTTCACTTAGCTAAATAGTAATATCTCTTGTTTATAAGCATCTATTCCCTATGGTTTCGACTACCCACTCATTGGGGTATTTTATTATTTCGACGACCCGTGCACTTGCGGTACACTCACACAAGGGGTGTGTCAGTTTTGCATAAAATAAAACAGAAATTTATAGAGAAAAAAGAACTTTAGCTAATGAAATTTAATTGCATGTACTAATTCCAATGCATTTCTTTAATATTTTCTAGCCAATCAAGATCATCCAAATCTTCAAGAAAAAGTTTAGAATAAGAAGTAATCTTCAGCTTCCTATTTGTGAATGATAAATTAAATCAGTAAGGGAATAAGACCATTAAGATATAAAACAAAAGTTTTAAACAAACCTCAATAGCATATTGTTCAACAGGAAAACCAAATGCATCCCATCCCACTAAATGAAGAACATTAATGTAATTGCAATTGTTGCTTGTCTAAGAGGATTGACATGGATGAAACTCCAAATTCATCCATATCCAAATAAAACTCCAAGATCCAAATACAAATAACATATCCATAATTAAACAATTTGAATCAAACACAATTTTCATCATAATTGAAATACAACAAAAATGTTTCATAAACAAATTTTTAAATGATTGAACCACCATTGCAAGTCATTTTCCTCAAAGATCAATTATTGATACAAAGAGTAACTTATGTTCTTTCGACAATAAGAAAGTAAACATTATCTAAGAAACTTGATATGTGTTAGTTACTATGTGTGTGTGTGTGTGTGTCTAAATTAAGTAAAAACAAAACACTTAATAAACATACCTTACTCTTTTGCTTCACACAATGAAGGCAACACAACCAATCACCTCCAAAAATTAAACCTTGTACAGTATTAGCAGACAGTGAAGCATGATATGAATAAAAACCTCATCCACCTGTACTAAAAGTGCATTCAAAAGCTACAGTATTTATAGGTATAGCAAGAATATCTCTAGCCATCTTAGACAAAACACAATATTTTAAGGTATTTGCCTTCCACCACTCCAAGGCGTCAAACTTGCCACAATCTTCATCACAAATATAACACCCTTCTTCAAGATAAATATCCAAATAAGATTTTTGTGGAGCAATAGTTTCAATTGTCTTGACAAATGCTATAAATTGAGACCATGCTAAAGAAGAACCGCTTTCACTACTATTACCACTTGTGCAACCAATTGATGTAGTTTCAGCACTATTCTTAGAACCAATAGACTAATACTGAACAAGATATTCATTGTAAAGCTCATACAAACAATTTTTCACATTAAGAATATGAGTTTGTATTTCCAAAGAAGGATACATTCTAGGAAATGAAACCTCAATAGCTCTCATTTTGCACCTAGGATCCAAAACAGCACCAATTGCCATCAACAAATTGCATTCACCCCAATACTTGTCAAACTTGATTTTCATACTTGTAAACATGTCAAAAATGAAGTTATCTTCACCTCTACTTTCTTAATATTTTCTAACTAATATTTCTTTCACACGAAAAACTTCATTTAAAAACAAGTTTGAAGTAGGATACTCACTTCCATAAATAATATTGGTGGTGGAATTGAACACTTCAAGAATTTCACGCACTTTTTCTACCTTTTCCCACTTTTCACTGCTTGGATAATAATCATAGGTAAGATCACAATCTTTGTATCTTGGGAAAACATCTTTAAACTGCAATGATCTCATGAGTTGAATTCCACCTTGTCTAGCAATCAAGCACCAACTTCCTATAAGGTAATTATGACTATTGCACAATCTCAAAAAACATAATTAGCCTCTTTTCAGATTGCTTAATATGAAGCACACTATCACGGATGTTTTTAATGACACTTTCAATCTCTGAAAGACCAAATTGAACCATTATGTTCAAAATGCGAGTTGTGCATCGAACATGAAACATTCTTCCACCACAAAGCAACTTCTTATGTCTTGCAAAAGTGTCTTTCAAATTTCTAATGGCAACACCATTCTTTGAAGCATTATCCACCGAGATTGTGAACACCTTACCTTCAATTCCACATTCTTTGCAATATTTATAAATAGCATCAGCAATGTCAATACCATGAAGAGGTGGAGGAAGATGTACAAAATTAAGAACATGTTTCTGTAGTTTCCAATCAACACAAACAAAGTGTCCTATCAAAAACCATGTACTCCATCATTTGAGGTGATGACAACCATATATCGGTTGTCAATCTGATTTTGTTGACATTCTTCATCAATGCAAACAACCTCTTTTTTTCATTCTCATACACAAGCATACAATCCTTATTTACTGTGACATGAGAAATCTTTCTCATTGAGGCATTCCCCTTTGTTGCATCATGTTAAAACCTTCATCCTCAACAATGGAAAATGGATGCTCATGCATTAGAATCCAATGAGCAATTGCCTCTCTCATCTTCCCCATGTCTAATTTGCCATCCGTAAATGCCGATGTTATTGCTATGCCACCATATCTCTTTTTGTTCAAAACTAATCTTTTTTTGTTGACTTAAAAAATATTTTCTCAATGAACACGTCTTCAAATGTCTTCCAAAGTGCGTTGTGGCATCACTTACAAGTATGGAGAGCTTAGTTTTGCAATGGACACACTGTCCTTTCTTCTCTCCATTCGGAAGAATAACTTCAACAAACTTAGACGAAACAGATGATGTATTTTGCCTTTTTTCTTTTCAAATGTTTCCTCTTCTCTTGTATTTGTTGTTGTCGTTGTTGTTGTTGTCATTGTTGTATTAATGTTGGTATTGGTGATAGCATTTGGAGAACATTCATCTTCTAATGGTGGACTAGTCGTTGAATTATTTTGACAAGATGACATCTACACATAAAAAAGTAACAAAATTAGGTTGTTACAAAAAGCATTTCACCTATTATAATGAGTTGTAAATTGCAAGCAATAGGATATACCATAAACAGTTCTATCATAAAGGCTCTTTTGATGGTACAAAATTAATGATCTTCACAACCAGCCCTCAAAATAGCTAACAAACTAACACAGTAACCCCAAACCAAAATTACTTACAAAACGAATAATCTTTCCTAAATTTTCTGAGCAATCCAATCACAAGCCTAGATTCAGAGAAAATCACACAAACTTAGTCCAAAAATAAATAGATCTGAACTTGACGAAGTTGATATGGACGGTAAGGCGATGAGATTGAGATAGAAGTGACCGAGCTTCAATAAAGCGAAGAGATGGTAGTGGCGGAGGAGAATCAAGGCAAGAGGACGGTGACGAAAAGAGATGGATTTCTAAAGGGACAGATCAGCGCTAACAGCGGCAAGAGAGGAGACAATGGCAGAGAGATTGAGACTGATGGCGAGATGGAAAGGAGTGTCACAACAAGGGACGTCATGGCGGTCAAGGGTGACGGATACGAGGTTGGTACAGATGGCAGAGAGATCTGAGATAGGGGCAACGCTGCGACAGGGACTGGGTAGGAGTTGTGGGAGTCTGAGACTTAGGACTTGGGAGGAACTTCAATTAAGGTTAGGGTTGGTTGAACCGGTTGAACCAGTTGATTAGTTGAATTAATTCGGTTGAGTAGATTAGAATAATATAAGTAATTTAATATTGTTTATATACTTATGTATTTTTGTAATTTGTATATAAATAATTTATTATTTTATATATAAAAGCTCGTTTAGGCTAGCAAGCATCACAAGCTGAGTAAATTTGGGCTCGAGCTTGGCTCGTCAAAGTAAACGAGTAGCTTGACCTCGGCTTGGTTTGTGAAAAATCGAATATAATTTAAGCACTGATTGAGCCGATCTCGAGTAGTTCACAAGTAACTTGACTCATTTACACCCTTAATTGGAATTAAAGCACATTGCTTTAATATCCCATAATATGTGTTGTAACTATGTCTCAAGTCAAATTACATCCTATGGCTTATCATATTTATCCTCAAATTAAATCAAGCACAATGTTTTATTTGGAAGATTTTCTTTTTATTATACAAACTTACCACAATTTTTGTGACAAGAAGAAGTTGTTGCAAAAGCATCGCAAAACATTCCACATGTGCGACGCCTTTGAATTGCATGCAAAATATGTTGTATATTTGTGACACTTTGCAACCTTTGTCCACCGTGTGATTTGGTGCCAAATTTTGCAACAATTTTTGCAAAGCTTAATAATAGATTAATTTTTGTTACATTGTTTGACTTATTTAATTTTCTATGTTTATTATTTTTTATCACAAAATATTGTAATATATATTGCAAATTCACAACATTTTTTGGTGTCACACAGTTATGTATCACATATAATATTTTTTCCTGCCTTGATCATACTTAGCCTAATAACCATTTTATAAAATTTATCTTTTAATGTAAGAGGTGCAATCACATAAAACCTTAAAAACTCTTCTCCATTTTAACCAATCTGCTTCTATTTTAAAAAAAAACAGTTACATTAAAAGTAAACTTTGAATTTACTAAAATACCAATCATATTTCAATATTAAATTAAAATTTTCTTAATATAATAAAATGGCAAATATATTTCACTACATGTTAAATTTATGATACGCCACAAATAGTTCTTTATGATAAAACAAGGCTCACATGCAATGCTATTATGTTTTATTCTACAAAATGCAAAAGAGATCAAACCAAGCATCAAGCTCCAAAGCATTTAAATGCTATCAAAGCACAAGCCTAAATCTAGTAATCCAAATTAAAACCAAGTTTTGTGAGATGATGGTGTGTGTCAGGAGGATGCTCATCAATCTTTCGCCTCTCTGGTTGCACCCACTTGTCGTCTTCTGTTTTAACCATCCCCTTGTTCAAATCTTGCCTCCAATATGGTGGGATCATGAAACGATTCTCCAGGAAATCAGCAGATTTGTTAACTAGAGCTGGATCTCTTCCAGTTGCTAGCTCAAATTTTTGCCCCTTTGCCTGGTACCTGTTACAATGATATTCATAGCTACTTCAAGATATATTTTCTTCATTAGTTTCTCATAGTCTATAAGAATCTTTGAATGATTTATTTTCTATTTCATATCATTATGCTATGTAAGTGTGATCAATGTTATTCATAAATTATCCTATGTGGATTATTGCTTTATTTTTATTTTTATTTTTATTTTTTTTATAAAAGTGACAAATGGTGTTAAAAAGACATATAAATACGGAGTTGTATCAGTTACGGTGATTTAATGACTCCCCCAGGATAAATCTTCCGTATATAATCCTAAAGGAAAAAAAAATTCTGTTCTTTGGGACCCATACCAAAACAACCAAATAATACTAAGCCTTAGTCTACAATACATGAATAATATTAATAAGCAATGCTATGGGAACAAAGTTTTTAGCTATTGCTTGATTTGAATTCACACACGAAATAAGTGCATATGTTTTTTTTTCTTTTTCAAGGGAAATAGAAACACCAAAGCCTCTTCAAAACAAATAAAAAATAAAATAATAATAATAATAATAATAATAATAATAATAATAAACCAAATAAAACAAACTAGTTTGTTTATGAAATTATAACTTTTAGAAAAAATAGTTTTGCTTTTCATAGTGCTTATTTTGTTAAGTATTTCAAGAGAGACAGAAGAAGAAAAAAAAAAAAAGCGCACCTGAACGACTTCTGAATCTAATTCATAAATTACTTTTGGAATATAGTATAAAGAATTATAAAACAGTCAACCTATGGTTTTGATGCTTGAACTGTACATCAACGCTTATTTTGGATCTTATAATATTTCTTTTCGGTTGCTTGCTCACTAATTGTTTCAGTACTAACTCTAGCTCAACATAAAATTGTTAGATTACAAGAATCCTTTTCTAGTATTGAATTGAAATGAAAATTTGTTATGACATAATTAATGCTTATTAAAATTAAATATTTAAAAAATAAAATAATTTATTTTTCTAGTTAATAATAAGTGTTTGTTACAATTAATAATTTAAAAAATCAATTATTTAATACATTTATTTAAATAATATAATTAATAAAAAAAATTGATGCTATAAATTAATAAAGTAATATAATTAATCAGATTTTAAGCTTTCTTATATATATATATATATATATATATATATATATAAAAGAAAGTTTAAAATATATTTATAAATATATTTGCTAACTATTTTTGTAATCTATTGACATTGGATATAGGGATGGCAAAAGCCAAGCCGACCCGAGGTTACTGACCCGGCTTTGGGCGGGGAGGGGCGGGTTTGGTTTTTCTATGCCCCGCCCCCGCCCCACCCCGCAATTAATTTAACTTAATATAAATATTATATAGTGTAGGGGTAAATGAAATTTTTTTGTTAATTTCAATAAATTTTTTATAAGCATGTTTTTATAAGCATATGTTTTATAAAAAAAACTATTTTAAAAATATTTTTAGGAATTTTAGTTACTTATTTATAATTATGAGCGGGGTAGGACGGGGCTGAGTGAGTGGTTTATGAAAAAAAAAAAAAAAGGGGACGGGACGGGGCGGGGCGATGATGGTAAAAGCTTGCCCCGCCCCTGCCCTTTCCCATTGCCATCCCTAATTGGATATATAGATAAAGTGCTCCTATCTTTATCGAGAAAATAAATTTCAACTTTATCTCAGCTAGAATACAGGCACAACACCTGGATTGCAGTATTAATTCGTCAATTGGGTATGCCTCTTAAATGGCTTGTAATTTTCTCATATATATATATATATATATATATATATATATATATATATATATATATATATATATTATAATTTTAGATTTTTAAATATATTAAGAATTCAAGAAGAGCAAGATGGTGGTGCATAGTAGTACGTACCCGTCAAGAAGGTGGAGATGAGCCTCGAGGTTGTGGTAGCAACTTATGTCCGACGTTTCTTTGAGAAACGGCGAGTTCTTGTGATCCAACTCCAGCTCCACCCCAACATGTGTATAACTCCACGGAAGTCCATCGGCCAACTTCTGTACAAACTTGGGCATATCCTCGTTGATAAAAATCCCCGGCACTTTCGGAACCTTATCATGAATATTCACCACTCTCAACGCCTTCAACCCCAACCCTTCAAACCTCTTCTTGAACTTCCTGTTCCCAACCCTTGGTCCCGCGAATGAGAACACGCACACCGTCTTCCCTCCGTTCACCTTGCTCTCTACCAGATCGTAGGCGCTGAGCATGGCCAGTGCGCTGCCAAGACTATGTCCGGTCACTGAGATGCTCACTTCTTCTCCATTTTTAACAGCGTAGTGGTCTATGAGCTTCGTTACCTCAGCGAGCACCTGCTCACGAGCAGAGTACTTGCAGTAGGGGCAGGAAGTATCCTTGTCCGTGTACAAATCTACGAACCCTGATTCAACCTTGACGTCCGGGTCTGGGCAAGGGATGCCCACTGATGAGACTGGGCGTAAGAAATCCATGAGATCTGAGACCCATTCGAGCTTGGTGATGGTGCCGCGCCAGGCGACGATGATGTCACGGCGGCCAAGAAGGTCGGTGGTAGCGTCGGAGGAGACAGCGACGTATCCGATCCAGTTGCCCTTCTCGCTCCAAGTTTTATCCGCGTGAGATCGGATGAAGAAATTTGGGAGTTTGATGTTGGAGGTGGCGTAGAGGAAGCGTGTGACTTCGTAGCCACAGGAGTCCATGCCGAGTCCGGAGAAGAACCTGCGGCGAGGGTACTTGGAGGTGCCGCAGTAGAGGGAGTAAGGGTCAGAGTCGAAGGCGTCGTAGGTGGCTTGGGTGAAGTTGCCGTAGCGCATGAGCTCAGATCGGAGAAGAGGGTCGATGGGGTCGAGAAGGCCGGACCAGTTTTCGCTGCCGTGGATCTCCGGCCATCGGGAAAGGAGATTTTCTTGGAGAGAGGGAGGGGAGAATCTGGTTTTGACCTCTTCGGCAGCTTCAACATCAGCTTTGATGGGATCGTCTTGGAGGTCGGAGAGAAGGGAGGTGAGGGAGGAGTTGTCTTTGGTGTTTGATTTGGAGCGATGGAGATGATTCGGTTTGCGAAGAAGAAGGTGGGGTTTTTGAGGAAATGGGAAGAGAGATGGAGAAGGATGGAGAGGGAGGAGAGGATGATGGAGAGGAAGAAGAGGTGTGAGCTTGAGGAATGGGATCGCCATGGAATGGTGCTAGTGGTGCTGGCGGGTGCAAGTACAACTATCCAAAGAGGGAGGAGTTGATTATTTATAATACTCTTGTTCCTGTAACAATTAATATCTTTGGACGAGACTTTTGCAATGGTAGAATATAATAATATTATTTTTATGTACTAGAATAAATTTAATAATAATATAATTGTAAACAAAATTAAATACTGTTCTTAATCTGCTAGATCATCTATTTTAATAATTTATATATAAATTGTAATTCAAAATCCATTTTATTTTCAATTACATTTAATCAAACACACCAAAAACGGATTAATTTTTTGATAGGTCACTAAGTTTTGAACTTATTTGTAATATTTTTTTTTAAAAAAAAGCCAAAAATATGATACCTCATTATCTACCTTAAACAATAGAGTGGAATGATCAATTTCACAAAAAACTAAACAAGAAATGAGCAATGTTCAAAAAAACGCTAGGCGCTAGTCGGACGGTCAACCACCTTCTAGCGCCCAGAGAGCCTAGGCGGAGCCTAGGCGGGGGCCTAGGCGGTTTTACCCTTTTAGAAAAAATATATATTTATAATATAATTTTAATTTTATATAATACCCAAATAGACATTTATCAACAACTAAATTGATGCATCAACAATCAAATAATAATACAAGAGCTTCTAGAATCCAAACAACTCTAAAACCCACATTATCATAAAAACAATTAAACATACATATAAAATTATTTATTTATTTATTTATTTTTGCAAAAATAAAAGTGGGTAGGCTACTAAGAAAAACATAAGCATATAAAAATTTCGGCGAAGTAAGCGAAGACAAGGTTCATTATACATAACATATTATTTATTATTTATGTGCTTAGAAATTAGAATTTTATTAAAAAAATTAAATAAAATAAATAATAATAAATATTGGATGGATATACCCATAAGAAAAAACATAATTAAGTACAAGTTCCACAAAACATTAATTTGGGGGTTTTAAATTAGTTAAAAACATTTAATTTTAAATTTTTTTCCAAAAGCTGCCCAGGCCGCCCAGGCCGCCTAGGCGGTTCCTGGGCGTCCGTTTTTTTGATGGAAAGCCTAGACAGATTTTTTCACCGTTTTTCGCAAAAACCGGGCGCCCTATCACCTTCCAGCGCCTAGGCGCCGCCTAGGCCGATTTTTCGAACACTGGAAATGAGAAGCAAGAAAATAGAGAAGTAAAGAGGAATCAATCGAAATAAATAGGGTTCTCAAACAATATTCTCCTTAGAATCTTATTTAAGTGTTAAACTAATATTGTACTTTCTAAATGATTATGGTTGAGTTGTGAGAAATCTAAAGACACACAGATCCCTAAACCTAGGCAACCTATTACTAGTCCTTTGTGAAATCCCAGCGGAGAATTCTCTCGACGTCTCACACCATATATGACTGCTTGGAGTTCTAGGGAACTCAAGTGATAACTCTGATTCCGGAGAATAGATCAAACCTTAGACCTAGACAAAAGATCCCTAATCCCGTATGAAGGAAAATGGGGATGCTCGGCTACCTAACGGATCACCCTCTCAACTCTTTTCAATCTCAGTGAATCCAACTCTAGCGATGATTTCTCTCGTCACTAATTTAATTGGAACATACAATCAAGCTAAGCATAACAAATAGGGATTGCATGACATTAAAAACACGAGATTGAAACTCAACATAAAAACTTGATAAAAGGAACCACAATAAAAGTTTATACAAGATTAGATCCTAGGGTTCACATGTCTCTGCATGGAGCAGTACAATATCCATTCAATTAATGAATGAAAATAAATGAAAATCATAAAGATAACCACCTTTTGATCTATGACAATGGTCTTCAAGAGTTACTCTAACGTCCTCAAGAATCCCTCCAACGAAGCTAGGTAGATTGCCTTCAAATCAAGTCGTTAGTGAGTCCTATAATAACTATGATGAAGGAGGAATCGATGAAAGATAGTGAAGAAAAACTCCCTTGAGTGCAAATACCTCCCCTCCAAACCTTATCCTCTTTCCCTTCTCGAATTTGCGGAAAAAAGATACCTAAAAATCACTTGAGTGGCTTTTTATAATAAAAAATTGGGCCTCCACACGACCTCCCACACGGGCGGATACCTGCGTAGTATTCTGTCATGTGCTATAGTAACTCGCTACAACACTTGCTTTTATGCTATAGTAAAATGCTACAATACACACGTGTGGTTGGCCGTGTGAGGGCACACGGTTGTGTGGAAGGGTGTGTGGCTTCCTAGAGATGCAAACAAATGAAATAGCTTCTGAAAATCATGCAAAGCCTGGTATTTAAGTCCGCACACGGTTGCATATATGACTACCCATGTGCCCTCATTACATGTCAAATGGCTTTAGAATTCTCATAAGTCCGCACATACGTACAACCATGTATTTGTTGCAGCCCATGTGTTTGCTCTTGTGCCATGCAGAAACACTTCAGAAAATACTCCACACCCCTAATGTTTGTTTACTTTTTGTTAAATCCTCTTCATACATCCTAATTGCATAAAAGAACACAAAATACATGATATTAGTAAAGATATCTGAATAAAGTCATACTCAATGTTCATAAATGATGTGCTAAAACATGTATAAACAAGCATCTATTATTTAATCACATATATGTTAGTTTTTTTTTATTTTTTGAATTTTGCAAAAAAATTGTGAATTTATCATTCTTCAATCATGTTCTGTGAATAATTTTGATCAACATGTGATGTTTAATAGCCCAGAAGATATCGGGTTGGCAATTGATAGCGTTTGAACTTTGAAATATAAGATATTCAACAGAATAATTTTTTTTCTTTCTTGTTATAGTTGCTTTCATAAGGTTTGTTGTTGGTGATGGTGAACCAGTTATGAATAAGAAGAGTTGTTTTTGTTAAGCTTATTGGTTGTTTTTTTAATTATATTTATCTATTGAGGAGTGGGATTTGCTTATCTAATTTACTTTGATGATCAGATTATGTTTATGTGATTATCATGAAGCATAACTTCTAAAACTCTACTTTGAATCAAATTTATTTTGAATAATTTTTATGATCATTAAAAGACATTACTTCTAAAACCCTACTTTTGAATCCAATTTTTTTTTTTAAATTCAAAATCTATATCTGAAGATTTTATTTCTTTGAAAGAATATTGTGTATATTTTTAAGGGCAATTTGGTTTGTGGTCATGTGAAATTATTGTTAGAACAAGAATTATATCATAATCTAAAAATATTACCTTGTATGGAACTATAGCACCGGTAATATTTCGTGTATAGAACTATAGCGCTGATAATATGCTATTTTTAATTTATCATTTTACCCTCATTACTTGTTCTCCTTTCGTTTAAGTTTACTTATGTCACCTTGAAATAACTTTTCATGTTTTGATTTAGTTTTTTTTTTACTTTGACTTGGACTTTGTTTGGATACAATCTCTTCTATAACCCTACAGTTAAATATTAGATAGATAATTAATTTTAAAAATAAATTTGAGTTTAATGATTTTATATAAACAAAGAGAAAGAAACTATTTCAACCCATTTTAAAATATTAAATTTGTTCTAAGAAGTGGCCAACAATGTTTAAAAAAACATGGATGACAAGTGACAAGTATATTTGCCCTTTGGAAGGGGTGACAAGAAAAAAACTCAAATAATAAAAAAGACAAAAAAAGAAGGGAGCATGAAGTAGGAGTTTGATAATCAATATGATCTCAATGATAAGGGTTAAGTCATCGTTTGCTTTTGTTTGTTACCGTGTCATATGAAATGCATGAAAGTTATTTACTTCAAGTTTATGAACAAATACAAGCTCTAGAAAGAAACGTACCTGACAGGCTAATACTAATGTTTGGGCACAAGGTCCACCATGTGCTTTGACTGATGAGAAAATAATATGAATTTATTAATTTTTATTTGAAGTAGGTATTTGATAATCAATGATCTCAATGATAAGGGCTAGGTTTTCGTCTGTTTGCGTAGGTTTCCTTGTCATATGAAATGCAAGAAAATTATTTATTTTAGGTTCATGACCTAACACAGGTTATAGAATGAAGCGTGACATACTATTATAATAATACTGGTATGGATGCCCTTGCTTGCGCTACGGCTTAATCTAATAATACAAATCATTTTTTTTAAAAATCACTTAACAAAAAATATAAAAAAATACAAATTCTAATATTATTAGATAAATAAATAAAACAAATACAAATAATTATAATAATAAAAATCATATATATAGATGAAAAAACAATGAAAAATTAAAATAAAAACACAATATATCTAAAAAAACATTAACATATACAAAATCATGTTTATGTCTATAAAAATAATAAAAAACAATTAAAAAAATTAAAAAAATAAAAAGATAGGTATATAATATAATGTTATATATATATATATATATATATATTATTAATATCATGTATATGTATTGAGGGGGATGGTGGGTTGGTGTGGGACCCACTCAACTAAATTAAAAAAAACCAATTAGAAGGTGTCAAATGGGCAGCATGAGAGGGATTTGTGTACTGTTAGTTAAGATTAATATATAGTTATATATGTTTTAAATAGACAAGAACCATCATGTGCTTTGAGTGAGAAATAATATGAATTTATTAATTTTTATTTTTTCAGCCAAAATTTATTTAGTTCAGAAATGAAAATATGGTTTTTTTAAATATTAAAAAAAATAGTTTTTAACTTTTATTAAGTGTAAGTGAATTTTAAATTAAAAAAAAGTTTCATTACATGTTTAAATAAGACTTATTTCCTGGGATTCACATTATTTGGTTTGTATTCATGGCCAGAGTATTTGAATGAAAAACAAAAGAAAAAATTTGCCATTTCTACTTTATAGTTTGATACTTTACTGATGTATACAAGGAAATGCATGTACCTAGGAAATTTTAGGGTCGCCATTTAATAATTATTTTTTGTAATCAACAGCCCATTTCATTTTTGGTAACAGGACAAAACATGTAATTTAAAATAAGTAATGATGCATGAACCCTTTTTCAAAGAAGTATTTATGAATATTTAGAGCGTTTTTTTTTTTGACAAATTAAGGGGACAAGCGCCGTTCCACAAAAAGGTGTCAAAGAATAGACAAATATTTACGGTGGCTTAACGATTCCCTAGGGATTTTTTAACTCGGTTAGACGTCATATAAAGCAATTAGAGTTCTATCATATGTACACTCAGAATATATTTCAGGAACTAATTAAACTGAGTCAATAAATTGCTCCATGATCTGATTGCTCAACCCCGTGACCTGGAGACTAAATTGGACCGGGTTAACTTTTAACCCTTTTAAGATATTAACTAGGTTAAAACCCGTTGAATCCGGTTTAACCTTTTAACCCTGGGCGGGTTTATATAACTTGAGTGGATTACAGGTTTTTAAACTTTAAACTTTAACTTTAAACTATAACAGTACTGCCCGATTCGTAGGATTCAACCCTCAATCTATCCGTTCATCATTCTCATATCATTCCACTACATCAAGTAGTGGTTGATACAATTAGAGGTTTTCAACTCAATTTTTATTTTCAAAGAATTAGATAATCTTCCCAAATAGATTTTTGTTTCAGTGGGGTAATAACGATGAAACTACAATGAAGGTTATGAGTTTAGGAGTAGGCAACACATTGAAGAAATAACTTAGGGGGTGTTTGGTTGGGATGCTTGGAGTGGGAATGAGAATGGAATAAAACCAAGTCTTTGTTTGGTTGGCATGTATGGGAATGAGAGAGGAATGGGTGGGGAGTGAGTGAGGAGTGAGCAAACCTCCCAAAAATGGGAGGATTGCTCATTCCCCCCTCACTTCTTGAGGAGAAATGACCATTTTACCCATTTTCTTAATAATTAAAATAATAATTTGATTTAAATAATAAATAAATAAATAATTTTAAAAATAATAATTAATTAAAAAATAATAATAGTTAAATTAAATATAATAATTAAGTAGATAATTTTAATAATAATTAATAATTAAAATTAAATAATAATAACTAATAATCAAAGTTAAATATTTATTTATAATAATTAATTAGTTATATTTCTTCATTAATTAGTTATTTTTTATAGTTGATTAATTACTAATTAATGATATTAACAAAATATCTTTAATTATTTATTTAAAATATCTTTAAACATGTAATTAGTTATTTATTATAGTTAATTAATTACTAATTAATGATATTAACAAAAATTTTGAGATTTGGTGATCTATTAAAATTAAATATTTATTTATAACAATTAAATTTTTTTCACTTTATATAATATTCATTTGGATAAAGGGCATAATAGTAATTTTATTATATTTTCTTCTTTTCACTTTTCCCATTCCCAATAAACTATTTCTCCAATCCTTCCAACCAAACATAGTTTTCAATCACATTCCTTCTTCAATCCCCCTCATTATCATTACTCTTCCACTTTCTCCATTCCATTCCTTGCAACCAAACGCCCCTTTAAGTCTTTTGTATGCTTATCCTTAAGTTTGTGATTTAGAAATAAAAAAATTTTATTTATATTTTTTAAGGTAAAGTGACAAGCACCAACTCAATCTCCGGAGCATACATAGATAGGGGGTAATTGCCATATGTCCTCACCTTTGCGAAAATTAGTCTTTTTTAAGCTAAGGGATCCGGATTCTACCAAGCTACGTGCCCTTTGGTGAAAGAAATAATTCTATCTTAATTTTTTAAATAAATTAAAATAATACAAATTATTTTATTGTGAAGCTGCGTTCTTAGGTCACACAAGTGGTTCAAAAAGGATATGTTGGTACGATCCTTGGTTTATGATATATAAAAATGCTCATATTGCTTCATGTTTAATGTATATAAATGGGGTAAATTTTTTAGTAGGTCACTAAACTTTGGCTCATTTTCACTTTGATCACTGAACTTCAATTTGCATCAATTTGATCACTTAACTTTAATTTGATTTCAACCAATAATAAATCAAGTATTTCAACCCCCAATTGATTACATGGTTGTCTAAAAATCTAAGTCAGTTCTTCCCATAACATATTATTAAATCTATTAGAAGTATCCATGTCATCGAAAAAGAGCCACATCATTCATTTGAGGGCCAAAATCTCTTGATTTATTACCCAGTGAAATTAAATTAAAGTTGAATGATCAAATTGATACAAATTGAAGTTCAATGATCAAAATGAAAATGAGTCAAAGTTTAGTGACCTGCTAAAAAATTTACCCTATATAAATGTGAGCAATTAAATTAAATGTTGAGGTTGGCTGGTTTTCTAAATTATTGGTGCAATTGCATGAAATTTAAATTATTGTGTTTAAAATTATGTCAAACTTGTTTCGTTTTATATTAGTGAAATAAATATATTTTATTATTATTATTTATTTGGATATAAGTTGAAAAACATAATAATTAATGAAACTCAATTAGTTGATGACAACACTATTGGAATAGATATCTAAATTTTATTTTTGACAAATGCCACAAACGCAATTAATTAGGGGTGTGCCTTCGGACAAAAATTGATCATTTGATTTGCACGCCCTCACCTAGCAATGCCACAAACACTGGGGCCTGTTATCGTTATTATATCTAGCAGGATTTAAATTCGGGACATTTCAACATACCTTTAACAATGGGGTTAAGGATGTTAACCTATGAAACTCTGGCATATCTAAAAGTTTCAATCATAATTTCCTTTCTGTCTTCTTGTTTTATTGTAACAGTAGGTTGCAGAGAAAGAGATGTTGCAGATAGGACCATTTACCTAACGTACAATAATTGTAGAAAACGTGAGAACATACTACATGTGTGACATGTTTGAAATAAGGCAATGCCAAGGACTACTTTGGTAATGAACTTTCAAGGAAACTCTTTACTTGGAAGAAGTTTGGATGTTTGGCACAAGGGCATCATCTGTGAAAGCATCATGTGATTCATGTTTGAAGAAAAAATATATTTAATTAAGTGTAGACGTATATAATGTTCTAAAATGAAAAACTCAGAAAATGGTTATGTTATGCGTAATTAGTATTTCATCCAATTTATAATTCCACTCTATTTCTTAAAATTTTCCTAGACATCAAACTAATGTACCCAATTCTGGATAGTGACAAACTGATGGATGGTGATTGAGAGCTTCATATTCATCTTTAGTAAAAAAATTTTATTAAATAAACATAAACAAACCATAAATCTTTAGCCATCTGAATTTGAGGCAGAAAGAATTCAAACAGTGGATATTTGGGTTAAGAGAAATTTAATTCTCAATGTTTGGCTTTAAAAAAAATTAAAATACCAATTTTTTTAGTACATAGATGATATGGACTTTGAAATGAAATTTGTTTTTATCTTACCAAATGAAGTCACAAGATTTTTATGCAGGCTGCATCTTTGCAATAGATACGGAGGAAAGTCAATATACTTTAATAATTTTCTCCCCATTATGGTGAGATGCACCGACACTCAAGGAACGAAGTGCCCCCAACTAGTTTCCCCATACAAATGAAAAAAACGTGGCGTGCTTATCTGCACTCGTCATCAAGGTTGCCAGGATTGGGACTCTACCTTGAAGCGTTGAGAAGTTTTATAGAATTGCAATTGTAGAATCAGATCGAGATTTTAAGATACTATAATGTTTATATAGAAAAAAAAATAAATAAAATTTTAATTTTATCTGTACTCATATCAAGAAAAGGAAATTAATCCTAAATTTAAATAAAATTTGATGGATATTTCTTGATTGGGTATGAAAAAGATTTTAGGGTTTATCCATGCTTGGATTAAAAATGAAAAAAAACTAAATTAAATTAAATTCAAGTAAAAAATTATTTGGATGATAAAATATAAAAAAATATATGTATTAGATGAGATAAGAATAAAAATAATAATAATAATTCAAAAATTTAAAAAAAGTCCCGGATATTTGCAACAAATGGAAAGTTTGTTGGGTTGTTTTGATCAAGGGATAAAAAATTTGAATGAAAAAAATAGAAGCTGGAAAAGAAAGAACAGGGAATTCTTCATGGAGACGAAGCATTTCTTTTGATGGTGGGACCCGGCGAAGAGAAGAAAGGCCATCCCACCATGTTCATTTCTTTTTCTTCTTCTTGATGGTGGGACACGTGTTTGACATATTTTTGGGGAGATGATGCATGAAGGCATAGCATCCGTGCTCATTCCTTCTTCTTTTCTTATTTTCTCTCAAAACCATCATGAAAAACGGTGGCGAGGGGATAACCCACACCGGCAACCACATCCACAACCTTAATGAAGAAGTTCCATTGTGAAGATGAGGGCAGAGAAGAACACTTTGGAGATGCTCGGCGATGACAGTGGCAATGGTACTCTATACGAATCTCGAGGCAAATTTGAGAAGTTCATTACGTGGTAGTTTCTTTGCTTCAATGAAGTAGACGAAACTTCATGTAACACACACACACACACACACATATATATATATATATATATATATATATATATATATATATATATATATGTTATGGTCATCAACCTCATGCAAATGCCTTAAAAAAAAAAAAAGAAAATCTTCATTGCATATTTTTGTTTTAAATCATGTGCATAGACAAGAGTATGCATGCTATTCATTTCACTTTCCCACTCTCTCTTTCTCTCTCCGAATGCTACTACGAGATGAGACAAAGAAATTAAGGACAAGATGGAAACTGCGGCTTGGTGGTGACGATATATGGCTTATGCCGCCATCATCACCCCTAGCAAAATCCAAGAAGTCCCGTCGATAGTTCTCTTCTCTGATCCCAGATCTCTATTCTCATCCCAAGGCATTGAGAAGATCAACGAGAAACAACATTTGATGATAAAAAAGATACTCTCCAGAATTCGATGTTTCGATGATAAAACCCTCATCATAGCTCATCGATGAAGTTCTTCGTCAAATTGACTTGTCGACAAGCAAGATGATGTTTATAACCCTAGCACGATTCTCGGGGCATGATTGGGAAGCTCGTGAAGTGATTATATCTTCAAGGAGGTAGATGCTCTTAAAGAATTCCATACAAATGTATATATAAAAAACATATACATGTTCTGGTTGTATCCATGCAAATGCCATCTTTATAACCCATGTTAATCTTTTGGTGGAACCCATCCCTCTGCATATTGTTGTTTTAAATCATTTATTGTCTCATTTTTTTTTTGTTTTTCCTCTCTTTCTGTGAATGTCATCACAAATAAGAAGTAAAAAAGATTTAGAATGAGAAGGAGAACAATGAGGTGGTGATGATATATGGTTTATGCTGCCGTCACCACCCTCGCAAAGTCCAATAAGGCAACATTCTCCATATACTTAAGTTGCATAGAATTGGTTTAAAGATTCGTCAAGTGGCTATTGCTTCAACGCAATGTTTTAAAAACCGGACCGGTTGTCAACCCGGTTAGGCAACCGGTTCACGGTCCAACCGGTTGAACCGGCCGGTTCAACGGATTTAATATTTTTTATATAAATAAATTTTAAAAATTAAAAAAATAATTAAAAAATAAGTAAAAATTATAAAATTAATTAAAAATTTAAAAAAAATACAAAATTACATATTACAAAGTTATATTGCCTTTATAAGGTCATAAAATGTCAACTCTACATAAAATTAAATTTTTCAAAATACAAATATACAAGGATACAACCATACAACAAATATTTAAAAATTAATAATTAAATAAAATATAAGTATATATCATCAACAACAACAAAAACAACAATAAAAAATGAAGAATAAAATAAAATAAAAGTATATAATATATTTCTTTTTGTTTTTTGGAATGGGTTTGATTTTAAAAATTTAAAATAAATAAAAAAAATGGCCGGTCCTGTTCAACCGGTTCAACGGTTCACCGGTTGAACCGGCCAGTCTGGTTTTTTAATGTTTCATGTGCCTAATCGGACCGGTTTAATAGCCGGTTCCCGGTTGAACCGGCCGGTCCGGTCCGGTTTTTACAACATTGCTTCAACGAGGTTCAGTGCAATACCATGCGCAACCCTCTCTTTGATGAACTGTAGTATTCATGTATCTTTTATTTAATAAATTAAGCATGCTTCATCTATCATGCTATGCCTACATGTATTCTTTCTTCTTCTTGGCCATGTTGGTTTGCAAACATGAACCAAAATTCATATACTTCATGTACTCATGTCATGCATTGCATTGAAGTTCTCTCTCTTTATTCACATAAAAAAAATATATTTGTTAGCACATGCAAAATTGTGAAAATATGTCAAAATATGATAACTTGAGAGTTTAACCGCAAAAGCCATGAAAAATATGAAAATGTGAAAGCTTGGGGTGTTATTTGCAAAGTTTGATAAAATATAAAAAAATGATGAGAAGCTAAAGGATTTAAATGTAAAAAAAAGGAGGAAAAAAGGATTTTAGTAAAAATGAGGGGTATTTTGGTAATTTAACAAGACCCCCTAAAGTCTACCGTGATGTCCAATGCATGGCGAAAAGGGCTGTTAAAGACTCTTAAAGACCCTCTTGAAGCTAATTTGATGTCTAATGCATGGCAACTGTTCTCCTCGAGAAAGCATTTCCATTGTCTCTTGACAATCACACAAACTAAAATAGTCGATGAATACTTTTGAAGAACTCTCTTAAAACTCACTCTAACACATGGCGATAGCTCTCTTTGAGAGAACCTCCCCATTGCCTCTTAACTCTCATATAAAGGTTATTGAGGACTCTTCTTTGAAGGTGTTGATCTCAAATCTGGTATAGTGCAAAAAATGCCACACTCGGGAGTTAAAAAAAAAGAATGATGTTTTTCCGAAATGAAAGAAAGCTTTTCTCCAAGTGGAAAAAAAGAGAAAGAAAAAAAAATGAAAAATTGGAAATGAAATGACAAATGAAACTTTAAAGCTCTGAGATATTAGGAAATTAAAGGCTTAAAAAAGTTTCACAAGTCAAAATTATAAAGACTCCACAAGCATGAGATGCCGAAGTCCTCCTCCACAAGCATCAAATGCCAAAAATTAAAAGAGATCAAGTTCAAGATTACAACTTGAAGTCCAATACAAGACTAAGCAAATTAAAGTTATCACACAAAATGTCACTCCTTGATGATGTGCAAAAAAAAAAACAAATCAATAATGAATGAACTCGCCAGTCTCAAGACATTAGAAGTCAAGACTCAAAGAGTTTTATAACTCTCGACAAATGAACTTAGTAGTCTCAAGACATCAGAAGTCAAGACGCAAATAGTTTCACAAGTCAAGACATAAAAAAATTTAGTGAATTAATAATTGAACTCAATAGTCTCAAGACATCAGAAGTCAACACTCAAAGAGTTTCACAACTCAAGACTAAATAAAGAAAAAGAAATCAAATCAATTAACAAATAATCTTAGTAGTCTCAAGGCATCAGAAGTCAAGAATAAAAAAGTTTCACAAGTCAAGATATAAAAAAATCAAATTGTTCGACAATTGAACTCAGAAGTCTGAAGACATCAGAACTCAAAACTTAAAGAGTTTCATAAGTCAAGACTAAAAAAATAGAAGAAAAGAGAAATCAAATAAATTGACAAATGAACTCAACAGTCTGAAGACATCAGAACTCAAGACACAAAGAGTTTTATAAGTCAAAACATAAAAAAATCAAATGAATCGACAAATGAACTCAAAAGTCTGAAGACATCAGAAGTCAAGAAACAAAGAGTTTCACAAGTCAAGACAAAAAAAAAATCAAATGAATCGACAATTGAGCTTAGGAGTCACAGGATATTAGAAGTCAAAGACTCAAAGGGTTTCACAAGTCAAGACCTGAAGGAAGCTTCACAACCATAAAAGCTGGAGCTTTTCAAAAGTAAAATTATGTAAAAAAAATGAACTTTGTGATTCATCAAGATAGAAATCCACATCTTGAAATCCAAATCAAGTCCAAGATAAAAAAAAATGCAAATTCAAATTGTCCAAGTTCCAAGTTTCAAGCAAATCAACAAATAAGCTCAACAACCTCAAGACTATATCGTTGAAGAGTTCGTAAGTTGAAAAAAAAAAAGAGCTTCACAAGCATGATAGGCGAAGCTTATGAAAGTCAAATCAAGTTCGTAATCCAAATCAAATCCAAAGATGCAAATTCAAATATCCAAGAAGCAAGTTCAAATGTTTAAGATACTAAGTTTCAAATGAGTCAACAAATAAGCTCAACAACCTCAAGGCCAGAAGCTTTGAAGTGTTTACAAGTTGCTAAAAAAAGTTTCACAAGCATGAAAGCTGAAACTTATATAAATCAAATCAAGTTCGTGATCCATCAACACAAAGATCCCACAACTTGAAATCCAAATCAAATATCCAAGTTTCAAACAAATCAAAAAAATGAGCTCAAGACATCAAAGCTAAAGCGTTGAAGAGTTCACAAGTTTTCAACAAAAAAAAAAAAGCTTCACAAGCATGACAGCCGAAGCTTATAGAAAGTCAAGTCAAGTTTGTGATTCCTCAAAATAGAGAATCCACAGCTTCAAATCCAAGTCAAATCTAAGATGCAAAATCAAATGTCCAAGTTTCAAATGAATCAACAAATGAGCTCAACAACCTCAAAGTTAAAGCGTTGAAGAGTTCACAAGTTTCAAAATGTTTCACAAGCCTGAAAGCCGAAGCTTATGAAAAATAAAATCAAGTTCCAAATCAAGTCCAAGATGCAACTTCAAATATCCAAGACACAAGTTCACAAGTTTGTAAATCATGTTCAAGATGCATATTTCAACCGTTGACAAAGACCAAAAGTCAACAAAAATCAAAGCGCGCTTTTCGGCGAAATAGTCGGAAGAAGATAAAATGCAACAATCATTGTTGTGTCAAGATGACTAAATTCCAAACGTCTTGTACTTTCAATGAAATCAATGAATTCATATTTATTGAAATGAATAAAATTTATTTGTCATAATTTGTTTCCTTGTTCACATTTATTTTCTTAATCGGAGTTTCCTGCGACAATGTTTAGGATAATTAACATTAGGGGCTTGCCCCAAATAGAAGTCATGAACCCACAATCCCTTGAAGTCTACAAAATATTAAAATTTGATTTGTGATCCATGCCTTTTATCCGGTTAATCCCAATTAAAGGCCGGGTGGAAAGAAAGGAGCCCACAAAGTCTGGCACGCCCGATGGGGACAAACTTCTCCTTCCATCTTTGAAAGTAAGTTTGAAAAGGATGTTGATAAAAAATGTCAATGCTTCATCATTGCCTTGTTAAAAAGGGAGCACGAAGTAATGCTGCTTTTTGACTCCACCTATACGGGTCAAAAAAAAAAAAAAAAAAAAATCAAATTTGATGATGTCAAACTTTGTCAACGTTATGCTGAGTCTGCCACCGTCACCGCCAAGCTCATATACAAACTTGTCAAAAAAAAAAAAAAAAAAAGGTTTGTATGAAGTTGCTTCTAAAGTCATGGACCTTTGTCTTTGACTGACTTGTTACATAAAAGGGGCAAGCTCATAAGAAGTTGCAGGGGTCACAAGGTTCCATGGCCGTAGCCCTTGCCAAAGTTTCAAAAATCCATGCCCGTAGCCCTTGCCAAAGTTTCAAAAACAAAAACAAAAACAAAAAACAAAAAAACAAAACAAAAATGAAGAGATGCGTGACCCTGAAGTACATACATATTGTATAGCTGATCACTTAAATGGTCAAATAACCACTTGAGCAAAAATGTCATCTCACTTGGTTAAAAAAAAAGATAAAAAAATAGAAACTAAAAAAATAATAAATAATAAATAATAAAAATAAAATGAATATAAATGAAAAATAATAAAATCATGTATCACTCTTGCATGTGAGCAAAAAAAAATCATATTCAAAACTTATCAACTCCATCACTGAGGATAAGTGGAAGAGGTGCCAGGCTTGTTTGCATTTTATCTCAAATTAAAAAAAAAAAACTCACTTTTAAGCTTGTTAACTCTATCATTAAGAACAAGTTGAAGAAGTCTCAAGTTTTATAATTATGGGTGGCGTAGGCTTGCAATTAAAAAGGCTACATCCAAATATTCAAATAAGACCATGTCAAATGTCTTTTTCCTGGTCAGCTCAATTATTGAGGACCAATCAAAGAAGTCTCAAATTTAAATATTATGGTGGATGTCATAATGATGATATTTCTAGATCCAATTATTCATCTTTCTCTAAAAGGGCAGATTTCTCTACAAGGAGTTGCACCAGTGACATTGAGGTCTTCAAAGTACTGCAAAAATCTTCTTGATGTGGCTCGAGAAACAATAGATGAACTTTATGATGAGATGAAGATATGAGAATGACATGCTCAGAAACTAAGGCTTGATCATGAGATAATGACTAAAAAAACACAAAAATTAAAGAAAAAAAACTGATGGTTGTTGAAGTGATGAAAGTTGTAATTTCTTTGCTAGTATTGCTTCAATCAAGCTGTTCATCGGGTGATTATATTCACTTTAATTGTCCCAAAATTTTTCTAGAGCATACATACCTCCTTAGTCTGCAATATGAACAGTTAAAATTCGATTTGAAGCCTACATGATTTATAAAAGAAAATAAGATTTTGAACCATGATTCAGGATTTCGTATCTCTATGCTCAATGTTAATTAAGGTGTTAATCGGACCATGCTCCAAGTTCGGATTGGTCTGAAAGTTTTTATAAAGATTCTAAACTTGACAATGCTTAATCTGAATGGTTACGATTGGGGTTTTAAGTCCACTAATTGTCAGAATAAAATTGCAAATTGTATATAAGATTCATTGATGATTATCATCACATCATATTCAAATTCTAGCTCAAGATCAGACGGTCAAAAGAGTTTCAATAATTCTGAAACTTTTTCTACATGATCAAGGTGCTCATATCTTCAACATGAACAGTGGATATTGTGTTCTAAGTTAGTATGACTATTATAAAAAATTCGGCAATTCAGAGGCAGAATCTGCCTGAATTCCTACCCAGCTATCTCGTCATCAAGTTGAGCATCACCATATCAAACCATGCTCAATCTTGGTAAAATTTTTACATTCGTTCCTAAGGTCCTCATCTCTAATATGAACGGTGGAGATTGGATTATGAGCTTATTTGATCATCATAAAATTTCAGATTTCAAAGATCATGCCTGTCGAGTTTGCTGTCCGCCCATGGCACTATCAAGTTGATGAACGGCTTATTAAATCATTCCAGATTTAGCTGAAAACGTTTATAAATGCGTATAAGGCCAATATTAAAAAAATAAAAAGAAGAAAAAAAGAGATTGAGAAGATTATATGTGAAGCTTGAGATATCCACAAAGAAAGTCCAAAATATTTATTGCTAAAAAGAAGAATACAATGGCATGGAATTTCATTCCACTTATTAGATTGAGCTAACAAAGATATAAATTAGCTAATGTCTAAACCAAAAAGAAAAAATATCAAATCAAAAAGGAAGATGAGTTAAACTAAAGTTGTGACTTCAATCTCTCAAAGTTGGCAAGAAGTTCTTCAAGTGATGATGATAAGTGTGAATCATCACCCCCTCCGAGTGCTTCAAGTTTTTCTAAGACAATAGTCAAGGATTTATCTACTTCTTCTATTGAAGCAATGGACTTTAATAAGTCCAAACTTGAGTTGATGAGGTAAATGTATTCTTCTTCTTAAGCTTTTAGCTTCTTTCGTTGGGCTTCCAACCCTTGTAGCTTCCTTTGTGTTTGGGTAAGCCTTATCTTAGCCTCGTTGATACTTTGAGTTGTTACCATGATGGCTGATTTCCTTTCTTCAATGCACTTTGCACTTGCCATCAATTTCTTTTTCTCTTCCACGTGGGGATTTTCTTCTTTATCCTTCATGTCTTGGACAAGCTTTGCGATATCAAGCATTTCAAATACTTTGTCCCTTGTGGCCGAAATATTAATCCTAAGCAACATCATAGTTTTATGAAGTTTGATGATTTCTTCTCTTAGGGGTTAACATTCATGAGGTTGTGATGATTTCACCTTGTCAATGAAATTATTTACCAAAACAGCTTGTAAGACATGATTTTTTCACTAGATTGGGGATGAGACGGATTCATAGGTGTGTTTCTTGTGGCACAATCTTCCCCATGTTTGAAAGAACCTTTTAAAGGAGAATTATCATCAGTGAGAGTGCCCTTTGGAGTTGAGTCTTTTGGAATGGCTTGAGTAAAAGGAACATCTTCTACTTGAGGGCATTCGACTGGAGGGTCGACATCAAGGAAGGGTGTGTAGTTATCATCATCATCATCATATGCAAAATCCGAGTATAGGGAATCATGCTCAGAAGGAATTGCCTTTGAAGAAGAAGCTCTATGAGAGCCTAAAATAGAGAAGTGGTCTTTATAAAAAAAATCATCATAAAAAAATTATTAAAATAATAATAATAATAATAATAATAATAATAATAATAATAATAATAATAATAATAATAATAATAATAATAATAATACGAACTTGTATGTTCAAACTCAGGTTTTGAGATGCTGACTCATTCTTCCTCATTCCTATTTGGGATTGGGAACTAAAAAAACAAGGGAATACATAAATAAGCAAATAAATGATTTGAAAAAAAGAAGAAGAAGGGGAAAAATAGAGAAAGCAATAAAGGCATACGATAAACGGGCGCTCCATCAGTTCAAGTCCTTTTCGAAGAATGCCTTGACTCTGTAGGGGAAAAAATATCCCATTTTCTCTGCAGGGGATTGTCTTGTTCATTAAGATCATAGATGGCCTTCAAGGATGTATGTATATGAGTCGACTATTATTGAACATATAAGTATAAAGGGCGTCTTGCACGCTCGTGTGATGGGATGTAGAATTTTGATCGAGACTTTCTTCGCGCAAAGTATCTTGAGGATGCTTTGACACTTGAATGTCTTTTGGAAATCCCAGATTGTAACCAAATTGCCGAGCAAACCTATGTGGATTGTATTGTTGGTCGAAGATATCATTATTAAAGTGTAAAGGAAGTATACTCTGACGAAGAGCCAGAAAGTATTCTGATTAAATTGTGTTGAGCATCTTGTTGTCGCTGGGTTCTTTGTAGTCTTCATACCAGCCTTCGTTCTTGAATTCATCACAGAAAAATGGGCGCCAATTAAGACATCCTTCGTTTCTTAACATTCCCCGAGCCATTCTGGGAGTATAGGTGATCCTACACATGCTATGTAGGCCATGTTGGGAATTTTTTGCAATCCGTCTATATTTTTGAGATGCTCACAAGGAGCCGTGAGGCGAGAGTAGGTTCCTGGAAAAAGGGATGCGATCCAACCATAAAAGTAATAACATGGGAAAGGAACAGAAATATTTTGTGACCCTTTACGCTGTGAAGTCATGATCTCTAGGTTGGTATAGATACATGCCAATGCAGCTGAGGCTAGAGATAGCCTTGTCCCTTTGGCTAGTTTAGTTGCCATCACAAATACTTTAGGATGAATGAAAGAACTCCTACAAGGCATGACAAAACGACAAAGCATAGGCATAGGAAGGCAGCCAGTCTGCATTCTTCTGAGGCTCGAGGAACGGGATGAACGCCATCACCTCCAAGTCTCCTTTTCCCTTGTGGAGTCTTGCAAAAGAAATCTGCCCAATGAACATAAGTAACTTTGCCAGTTTTTGTTGCAATGGAGTGACCGATCCATTGGTATATGTCAAACAAGTCCCTCAAAATGGAGGGATATGCCTCTTTGGAATAGAGCATGCGGTTTGGAGGGACATATTCTTCATAGAACTCTCCTATAATGGGCAATCCTCCAATACACCTTAGATCCCACAAAGAGATTCCAATTTCTCCAAAAGGGGTAATGAATGTGTTGGTCTTCGAACTCCATGTTTCGGCAATAGTTTTCGCAATTGATAAGTGAAATCCATATGGCTCTATTGATATTGCGACGACAACCAAAATGCCTACCCTTTTGAGAGTTTCAGATGACCTCTTTATGACTTCAAAAGCCCATCTTTCGTATTTCTGTGGGTAAGGAGTATAATAATGGAAAGGAGTTCTCCCATCCTATATGCTAGCTTTGGGATCAGTAATCACCCGATGGCCAAGTGTATCCAAATTGAGGTTTGATGGAGTGGATTCGTTGGATTCAGTAATATAACCTGTTGTGCCCTTCCTTTGTGAAAATAAGTAGGTGTTAGTTCACCTATCTCACGGAAGGCAGCTGGTATACTGGTTCACCAAATTAATCGATATTTGAGCTAAGGAGTCTCATGATATTAGAAGTCAAAGACTTAAAAGGTTTCATAAGTCATGACCTGAAGGAAGCTTCGTAACCATAAAAGCTGGAGCTTTTCAAAAGTAAAATTATGTAAAAAAAAAATGAAGTTTGTGATTCATCAAGATAGAAATCCATAACTTGAAATCCAAATCAAGTCCAAGATAAAAAAAAATGCAAATTCAAATTGTCCAAGTTCCACGTTTCAAGCAAATAAACAAATGAGCTCAACAACCTCAAGGCTATATTGTTGAAGAGTTCGCAAGTTGCAAAAAAAAAAAAAGAGCTTCATAAGCATGATAGGCGAAGTTTATGAAAGTCAAATCAAGTTCGTAATCCAAATCAAATCCAAAGATGCAAATTCAAATGTTCAAGAAGCAAGTTCAAATGTTCAAGATGCCAAGTTTCAAATGAGTCAACAAGTGAGCTCAACAACCTCAAGGCCAGAAGCGTTGAAGAGTTTACAAGTAGCCAAAATAAGTTTCACAAGCATGAAAGCCGAAACTTATGTAAGTCAAATCAAGTTCGTGATCTATCAACACAAAGATCCCACAACTTGAAATCCAAATCAAATATCCAAGTTTCAAACAAATCAACAAATGAGCTCAAGACATCAAAGCTAAAGCGTTGAAGAGTTCACAAGTTTTCAAAAAAAAAAAAAAGCTTCACAAGCATGACAGCCGAAGCTTATAGAAAGTCAAGTCAAGTTTGTGATTCCTCAAAATAGAGAATCCACAGCTTGAAATCCAAGTCAAAATGTAAGATGCAAAATCAAATGTCCAAGTTTCAAATGAATCAACAAATGAGCTAAACAACCTGAAAGTTAAAGCGTTGAAGAGTTCACAAGTTTCAAAAAATTTCACAAGCCTGAAAGCCGAAGCTTATGAAAAATAAAATCAAGTTCCAAATCAAGTCCAAGATGCAACTTCAAATATCCAAGACATAAATTCACGAGTTTGTAAATCATGTTCAAGATGCATATTTCAACCGTTGACAAAGACCAAAGTTAACAAAAGTCAAAGTGCGTTTTTCGGAGAAATAGTCTGAAGAAGATGAAATGCTACAATCATTGTTGTGTCAAGATGATTAAATTCCAAACGTCTTGTACTTTCAATAAAATCTATGAATTCATATTGATTGAAATGAATAAAATTTATTTGTCACAATTTGTTTCCTTGTTCATACTTATTTTCTTAATTGGAGGTTCCTGCAACAATGTTCAGGATAATTAACATTAGGGGCTTGCCCCTAATGGAAATCATGAACCCACAATCCCTTGAAGTCTACAAAATATTAAAATTTGATTTGTGATCCATGACTTTTATTCAGTCAATCCCATTTAAAGGCCAGTTAGAAAGAAAGGAGACCACATATAAAAATATAAAATTAAATATAATTTTATTTATAATAGATCTCTAAAATTGGTTCATTAGACATCTAGGTAAATGGAATTGCTTTAAAATGTAAATATTAGTTTATTGCACGCAAAATTTAATCAAGATATGATAACTTGTTTCTCATCTTGCTAAATATAAGCACTAGAAAACTCATTTGGCATCAAATATGCACGCTCTTCATCTTTTGCTTCTGTGAATAGCATGCTACTCTGATTTTCATCCAGATACACGATGATCTGGAGATAAAAAAAATACAATAATAACTAATGAACAAAGAGACATGAAGCTTTTCTGTGAAAGATAAGCTTCTATGCCTGCGTAAATTGAAATCCATGATTATTATTGTTGTAACCTGTAAGAGAGACAGGTGAGAATGTCACTGATTGGATTTGCTTCTGTTAGACATGTGAATGTGTGATTGTCTGTGAGTAGTGGGAGAGAGATAAATTTATCCATTTTTTTACAAAAAATAATTGTGAATTGGTGTTGTGTGTTGTGTGAGTATGAAAGAAAAAAATGAATATTTATCTTATTTTTTTAAACAGCAAAAAGCATCGTCATTCATAATTCATAGGTATAATACTCCCTTTAATATAATCAATATGTCCCTTTGGTCCTTCTAATATGATTTGTCCTTAGGATATCCCTTTATTTTAATATTTAAAAAATATAAGTCCTCATAAGGACCTTCTAGGGACAAAATATATTAGAGAGTGGGACTTACATTTCCCAAATATTAAAATAGAAGGACCTCTTAGGGACAAATCATATTAGATGGATCAAAGGGACAGATTAACTATATTAGAGGTACTAAATAGGGTATTTTACCTAATTTATAAGTGTGTTCATAATTTCACACTTATATTTATGAAACTATAGAAGTTTGATAGAGTTGTTAGAATCGCTGTAAGATTTCTGTGATTTTATAATGACTATATTAATATTCAAATAATTATACCATTAGGGTTGGTTGCCTCTGATTGGGCTCATACATTGGCCAAATTAGGACATGATGGTAATGGGTCGGGAGCCTAAAAAAAATCCAATAAAATAATTATCTTCAATAAAAAATAATGTACTAATATAACAATAATTTGAATACACATATTGAAAAATATAAAATATAATTTAAAATTTTGTTATTACTAATAGTAAATATATGAGATTTTCAACAATTCAATTAATAAGAAATAACTACATCTGGGAAGTTTGTAATTTTTAAATACATAGTAAAATTGATCACATATAGTACATTATAACATAATATATGTTATAATATATTTGTTGGCCCTCATGGTCAATTTAAACTTTTTAAATTACTAACTTTTTAATTAATTTTTGTTTATAAATGTTTATTAAATTTTGAAATCCTAATAATTTTTTAAAACAAAAAATAAATGTGAAAACAACACTGCACCATGTGTTGTAATATTATTTGCTAGGCCTCATGATTAATTTAAATTTTTTATTAAATTACTAAAATTTAAAAAAAAATGAAATGTGAAATCAACACATGCACCATGCACAAACTAGAGTGGATCAAGATTGTATGCGTTATAGCTAGGTCCACTAACTACTCAAGCACAACCACATTACAGAGTTTAAATATTTTTTTACATTAATTTAAATATAAAGAAACCACCCTTAGTTCCTTCCCTGGGCTCATAGTCGTACGAACCTATGACCCAAATCGAGAATTTAATAACATTGCTCATGATAGGTACCATGCAGTGCATGGACCTCTTGATAGTCCCCATCCTTGCACAGGAAAGAATAACGTGCGTTTCTTGTATCCAGCCTCACTTCATAAATGTGAAATAGATGACGAGAAAAAAAAACTAGGATATACATTTTGGAATTTCATTGAAATCTAAACCATACCAATAATAACACCCTTAAAAATTAAAACTTGGAAAAGTAAAAAACTCATAAAAATTAATTACCCCATTGTGTGTGCGCGCGTATATATATATATATATATATATATATATATATATATATATATATATATATATATATATATATATATATAAATATATATATATATTTATATATATATATATATATACATACATTTTAATTAGTATTTTTAATAAAATAAATGAAATAATTATCAAAAGTATAACACCTTGTTGGGATGTTGATGATGAAGTATTAGATTATAGATTTTATTTTTATATCTCTTTTCTTTCTTATTATATTCAATATGAGAAAATATAATAGTTATGTAGACTATTATATTCTTATTCGGCCTTTAATTAGGGTCAACAAATTAAAAGCAATAGATCACAAATTAAATTTTAATTATTTTTTGTAGAATTCAAGAGATTGTGAGTTTATGACTACTGTTAAGAGCAAGCCTCTAATATTAATTACTAAAAACAACATCATAAGAACTTCCGATTAAGAATAATTGTGAATGAAAAATTATTGGGGAAAACATAAAGTATATGTTTGATTGATTCCAAAAAAAAAAAATGCATAAAGTATATTTTTTATTGATTCAAAAAAAGAAATGCATAAGTACATAAGCATGACCCGAAGTACAAAAAAACTAGGAATCTAGTTCTCATAACATTATTTTTTTAATTTTCTTCTATCTTCACAATGAAAGTATTATCCACTATAGACATCACGAGGAGTAAGGACAAAGTAGGAGATCATAAAGAAGATAGAAAGTCAAATAGCTGATAGGCTCCAGCTAAGAGCAAGCTGTTTCTTATCTTTACTATTGGGATACCAAAAAGATGAATCTTCCTCATTCCCTATTCTATGTGGAATAACTGGTGTTAGCGGCAAATCCACTGCAAGAATACGTTGCTCGGAATAGGAAAGCTGAGAATCCGCTGTTATTAGCTTAGGAATTCTTATTAATAATAATACTAGCTTTCCGTACCAACAAAATACTATTTTTCTACTTTTTTTACTTTGCTAAAAATAAGAAAAGAAGAAAATTTGCCCAACGCCAAAGGAACTAATGCATTCTGGTTTTTTCATAAGTCTCATTGTAGATGCTTCACGTGAGTTTATAGGCACTACTATGCTGAATTAGTCATATCTTTCTAATTTAATTTCCGATTGAGTTGATTATCATTTTATTTAAAAGTTAAGTTCAACATCTATATTTTCAATTAAGGACAAATTTTGAAATTCATAATGGATGAAAGTTTAGTGATTTGGTTTTTGATGCAAGTCCGATTGTATAGGTCGCACATACCTAATCAACCATTACTTTCTAATTTAATTTCCCATTGATTCTTGTTTTATTTGAACATTCAACATCTATATTTTAAATGGAGGATCAATTTTGAAATTCAAAATTGATGATAGGTTAGCAATCTTGTTTTGTTTTAGGTTTGGTTGTAGAAGCCACACGTGAGTTTATATTCGTTGCTATACTAAATTAGCCATAACTTTTTAATTTAATTTCTAATTGAGTTGATTATAGTTTTATTTGAAAGCTAAGTTCAACATCTATCTTTTTAATGGTGGACAAATTTTAAAATTTAAAATGGATGACAAGTTAGCAATCCGGTTTTTTTTTTCACAAGTCTGATTGTAGATGCTGCACCTGAGTTTACAGTCACAGCTATAACGAGTCAGCCATTACTTTCAATTTTACTTCTGATTGAGTTGATTCTAGTTTTATTTTAAATTTAAGTTCAACATCTATTTTTTTTATCCAGGATAAATTTTGTAAGTCAAAATGGATGACAGGCTAGCAATCTGGTTTGTGTCGCAGGTCTGATTGTACATGATGCACGTGAGTTTATCGGCGCTACTATACCAAATCAGCCATTACTTTCTAATTTAATTTTCAATTGTGTTGATTCTTGTTATATTTAAAATTTAAGTTCAACATCTATCTTTTTAATAACGGATAAATTTTGAAATTCAAAGTGGATGACTGGATAGCAATCTTTTTTTTTTTTTTTTTTTTTTTTTTTTTTTTTTTTTTTTTTTTTTTTTGCAGGTTTGGTTGTAGAGCCTCCACGTGGGTTTATAGCGCTACTATACTGAATCAACCATGACTTCCTAATTTAATTTCTAATTAAGTTGATTCTTGTTTTATTTAAAAGTTAAGTTTAACATCTATCTTTTTAATGCACAAAAAAATTTGAAATTCAAAATGGATAACATGTTGGAAATCTTGTTTGTGTCATAATTCTGATTGAAGAAGCCGCACATGAGTTTATAGAAGCTTCTATATCGAATTAGTCATAACTTTCTAATTTAATTTCCGATTGTGTTGATCCTTGTTTTATTTGAAAGCTAACTTTAACATCTATCTTTTCATTGTTGGATAAATTTTGAAATTTAAAATGGATGACAGATTAACAAAATGGTTTTTTTCAAAGTTCTCATTGTAGAGCCTGCACATGAGTTTATAGGCACTGTTATGCCGAATCAGCCATATCATTTTAATTTCATTTTTGATTGAGTTGATTCTTGTTTTAATTGAAATTTAAATTCAACATCTATCTTTTTAATGGAGGAAAAATATTAAAATTCAAAATGGATGACAAGTTAGCAATTTGGTTTTAGTCCCAGATCTAATTGTAGAAGCCGCACGTAAGTTTATATTTACAACTATACCAAATCAGCCATAACTTTTTAATTTACTTTCAAATTTAGTTGATTCTTGTTTTATTTGAAATTTAAGTTCAACATCTATCTTTTCAAAGGATGACAAATTTTAAAATTCAAAATGGATGACATGTTAGCAATCTCGTTTGTGTCATAGTTCTGATTGTAGAAGCCACACGTGAGTTTATAGGCGCTTTTATATCGAATAAGCCATAACTTTCTAATTTAATTTTGATTTGAGTTGATCCTTATTTTATTTAAAAGTTAAGTTTAACATCTATCTTTTCAATGCAGGATAAATTTTGAAATTCAAAATGGATATGAAATTACTTTCAAAATTTGTCCTCCACATCTATCTTTTCCGATTGAGTTTAACATCTATTTTTTCAATTTTATATTTTTCACTTTAAAGTGAATTTAATATCTATCTTTTTAAAGTAGGACAATTTTTGAAATTTCAGATGGATGACATGTTACTAATCAAGATTTTGTCGCAGGTCTGATTGTTGAGGATGCATGTGATTCATAAGCGATGCTATACTAAATCATCCACAACTTTCTAATTTAATTTTCGATTGAATTGATTCTTCTTTTATTTAAAATTTAAGTTCAATGTCTATATATTCAATACAGGACAAATTTTGAAATTTATAATGGATGACAAGTTAGTAATCTGGTTTTAGTCCAAGATCTGATTGTAGAAGCTACATGTGAGTTTATATTTGCAGCCATACTGAATCAAACATAGCTTTCTAATTTACTTTCAAATTAAGTGGACTCTTATTTTATTTGAAAGTTAAGTTCAACATCTATCTTTTTAAAGGAGGATAAATTTTGAAATTCAAAATAGATGACATGTTAGCGATCTTATTTTTTTAAAAGGTATGATTGTAGAGGTTGTACTTGAGCTTATAGGCGCTGCCATACCAAATTAGTCATAACTTTCTAATTTTGTTTCACATTGGGCTAATTCTTATTTTATTTGAAAGTTAAGTTTAACATCTATCTTTTTATTGGAGGCCATATTGTGAAATTCAAAATGGATGATAGGTTAGTAACCTTGTTTTTTTCTTTTTGCTGGTCTGATTGTAGAGGATGCATGTGAGTTTATAGGCACTGCTATACTGAATCAGCCATAACTTTCTAATTTAATTTGCGATTGAGTGGATTCTTATTTTATTTTAAAGTTAAGTTCAACATCTAAGTTTTCAATGGAGGACAAATTTTAAAATTCAAAATGGATGATAGTTTACTAATCTGGATTTTTTCGCATGTCTGTTTGTTGAGGATGCACATGAGTTTATAGGCATTGTTATACCAAATCAGCCATAACTTTCTAATTTAATTTGAGATTGAGTTGATTCTTATTTTGTTTAAAATTTAAGTTCAACATCTATCTTTTCAATTGATGACAAATTTTAAAATTAAAAAAAGATGATATATTAGTAATTTGGTTTTTTCGCATGTCTGATTGTAGAGCCTGCACATGAGTTTATAAGCGCTGCTATACCAAATCAGCCATAACTTTCTAATTTAATTTCTAATTGAGTTGATTCTTGTTTTATTTGAAATTTAAGTTCAACATCTATCTTTTTAATGGAGTATACATTTTTAAATTAAAAATGGATGATAGGTTAGCAATATGGGTTTTGTTGCAGGTCTGATTGTAGAGGCAACATGTGAGTTTATAGGCACTACTCTACCGAATCAGCCATAACTTTCTAATTAATTTTCAATTGAGTTAATTCTTATTTTATTTGAAAGTTAAGTTCCACATATATGTTTTTGATGTAGGACAAATTTTGAAATTCAAAATTTATGATAGGTTAGCAATTTGGTTTTTTTTGTAGGTTTGATTATAGAGGCTGTACGTGAGTTTATAGGCGCTACTATACCGAATCAGCCATAATTTTTGAATTTAAATTTCCAATTGAGTTGATTCTTATTTTATTAAAATTTAAGTTCAACATCTATCTTTTCATTACCTGACAAATTTTGAAATTCAAAATGGATGACATGTTAGCAATCTGGTTTTTTTCACAAATTTGATTGTAGATGTTGCGTGTGAGTTTATAAGCGCTGCTATACCTAATCAACTATAACATTCTAATTTCATTTTTAATTGAGTTGATTCTTATTTTATTTGAAATTTAAGTTCAACATCTATCTTCTCAACGGAGGTCAAATTTTGAAATTCAAAATGGATGATAGGTTAACAATCTGGATTCTATCGCAGGTCTAATTATTGAGGATGCATGTGAGTTTATAGGCACTACTATACCAAATCAGCCATAACTTTCTAATTTAATTTGTGATTGAGTTGATTATTATTTTATTTAGAATTTAAGTTCGACATCTATCTTTTCAATTGAGGACAAATTTAGAAATTCAAAATAGATGACAAGTTAGCAATTTGGTTTTAGCTCGAGGTTTGATTGTAGAAGCCGCACGTGAGTTTATATTCGCAGCTTTACTGAATCAACCATAACTTTCTAATTTACTTTCAAATTAATTTTATTCTTATTTTAATTGAAAGTTAATTTCAACATCTATCTTTTCAAAGGAGGACAGATTTTAAAATTCAAAATGAATGAGAGGTTAGCAATCTTTTTTTTTCCTTAGGTCTGATTATAAAGGATGTACTTGAGTTTATATGCACTGTTATACCGAATCAATTATAAATTTCTAATTAATTAGTTGATTATTCTTTTATTTGAAAATTAAGTTCAACATCTATCTTTTCCATGGTGGACAAATTTTTTAATTTAAAATGGATGATAGGTTAGCAATTTGGTTTTTTTCGCTAGTCTGGTTGTAGAGGCTGCACGGGAGTTTATAGGCGTTGCTATACAGAATAAGTCATAACTTTATAATTTAATTTCTAATTGAGTTGATTCTTATTTTATCTGAAATTTAAGTTCAACATCTATCTTTTCAATGGAGGATAAATTTTGAAATTCAAAATGGAAGACAGGTTAGCAATCTAGTTTTTGTCGTAGGCCTGATTGTAGAGGCCGCACGTGAGTTTATAGGCGCTGCTATAACAAATTAGCCATAACTTTCTGATTTAATTTTCAATTGAGTTGATTCTTATTTTATTTGAAATTTAAGTTTGACATATTCTATTCATTGCAGGACAAATTTTGAAATTCAAAATCGATGACATGTTAGCAATCTCATTTGTTTTGCAGGTCTGATTGTAGTGACTACACGTGATTTTATAGGCACTACTATACGGAATTAGCCATAACCTTCTAATTTAATTTTTGATGGAGTTGATTCTTGTTTTATTTGAAATTGAAGTTCAACATCTATCTCTTTTTGATGGAGGATAAATTTTCAAATTCAAAATGGATGACAGGTTACCAATCTAAATTTTTTTCGCGGGTCTGATTGTTGAGGATGGACATGAGTTTATAGGCACTGCTATACCAAATCAACCATTTAATTTTTAGTTGAGTTAATTCTTATTTTATTTAAAAGTTAAGTTTAACATATATCTTTTTTATGCAGAACAAATTTTGAATTTCAAAATGAGTGATAGGCTAGCAATCTAGTTTTTGTTATGGGTCTGATTGTAGAGGCTGCACATGAGTTTATAGGCACTGCTATACCAAATCAACTATAATTCTAATTTAATTTACAATTGAGATGATTCTTGTTTTATTTGAAAGTTAAGTTCAACATCAATGTTTTCAATGGAGGACAAATTTTGAAATTCAAAATGGATGATAGGTTAGTAATCTAGTTTATCACAGGTCTGATTATAGAGGCCACACGTGAGTTTATAGGGGTAACTTTCCTGAATCAACAAAAACTTTCTAATTTAATTTCCAATTGAGTTGATTCTTATTTTATTTGAAAGCTAAGTTCAAAATCTATCTTTTAAAAAAAAGACAAATTTTGAAATTCAAAATGAATGATAGGTTACCAATCTAGTTTTTATCGTGAGTTTGATTGCAGGAGCCGAACGTGAGTTTATAGGCGTGGTTATACCAAATTAGCCATATCTTTCTAGTTTAATTTCCAATTGAGTTGATTTTTATGTTATTTGAAAGTTAAGTTCAACATTTATCTTTTTCAACTGAGGATAAACTTAAGCGTTTGCTTGTACTCAAGAAAATAAAAACAAAGATGTAAACATGAGGAGTGCTTAACCTCAGGCTACGAATGACAGAGTTTCACTAATATAAGGGAACAATCAAATGTCAAGTCACATAAACATGTTCTGCAAAGACTAGTCTACTCTACGAAAAAAAAATACTCTCTCAAGTGTTTATCTGTTGATCCACTATCTTATAGTCCAGCGTATGTTGCAAAAAATTTCAAGGCTTTATTCAACTCATCTCTATACTTAACTAAGTTTTTGTACAAGTATACATACTTTTTTTTTGTCCCAAGGTAGCCTTTTCCTATAAGATTCAGGCAAATTTCACACAATGGGTTTACAGTAAATAGCTTTTACACTTCCTAAGAGGCAGTCCTCTCTCCTTATAGGGCATACCATGTATTCGACTTATTGGGAGTGACTACACACTACAAAGGAGGTAACTCTTTTAGCTGTAAATAAAATTCAAAATAGAAAAGACATAAAACTAATGACACCCCTACTATAAAACATCACTCTCGAGACATAACGTGCAAAGTGCTCAAAAGGATACAAGAAACAATAAAAACACCCAAAGCGGACTAACTCGACAGAAACATGGAAAAAATGCTTAACTAACATATATCATGTCCTAAACTAGAGAAACTCCACAAATGAGTGCAATGCCTTCATAGGTCTATATTTAGATCCCATGGTGAACAAAAGGATGCAATTACTAGTTTGGTACTAAACATATAAAATTGCATGCTTGATGTTGTGCAAGTAATATATAAAATATCCATGTTCAAGCACTTATTAAACCTTCCCACACTTAAGCATTTGCTTGTGCTCAAGCAAATAAAAACAAAGGAGTAAACATGATGAGTGCTTGACATATGCCATGCTTGTCTTCTACTTTAATATATATATATATGGAGGAAAACTTTTTATAAGAGCTTGACATGTGGCAAGCTTGTCTCATACCTTAATATATATACTAGTCAGGGACGGAACTATGACTCGATAGTAGGAGGGGCTGAAATCTAAAGGCAAAAATAAAAAATAAAAAAATAATCCAACAAAATAATTACTTTAAATGAAGAATAATGTGCTAATATAATAAAAATTTGAATACACATTAAAAAAAACATAGGGTATAATTTAATTTTTTTGTTATTACCTATAGCAAATATATGAGATTTTCAATAATTCAACTAATAAGAATACATCTCAAGTTTATACCTTTTAAAAAATATACTTGTATATATGTTATAAAATATATTGCTAGGTCTCATGATCAATTTCAATTTTTTTAATTACTAAAATTTTTATATAAGATTTTTTATTAAAATTTTGAAATCTTAGTAATTTTTAAATTAAAATATAAAATGTAAAAAAATACATGCACCAAGGAGGGTTCAAACTTGGGTGGGTTAGGATCACATGCTTTATAGCTAGACCTACTAACCACTCTAACACAACTACATTTCACACTTTTGTGTCTAAATAGTCCAATTTATATTAACTTAGATATAGAAAATCCAAAACCATAAAATCTTATATTGCATAAAAAATGGTGTCTCTGGCGTTGAGAGAGGGAGGGGGGGTTCAGCCCCTACTAGCCCTCCATTGGTTCCGTCCTTGATACTAGTGTTATACCCGTGCTATGTACAGGAGAAATGAATGTAATAGAAGAGTTAATAATAATATTCACACCAAAGACAATTATCAAAATGATTATGATAATAATGTTTGAACTTCACTTATTCAAACTTTTTAAAACAACAAACTTAATCTAAATTTTGAAAAATTATTTATTGATTTTAATGACACATCGAACAATTCTCTAATTCTTTTTTAAAAAACCTCTTTTAAATACCAAATTAGGAGCTTGAAAATAAAATAAAATAAATACTTTCAATCTATGGACATGTTGAAATGATATAATTAATAAAACCATTGATGATATATATAGAGGATGCATTGCTAATCAATTCAATTACTTTTTGATTCTCTAATTAAAGTGGGTGACTACTGGTTGATATTAATATTCATAATAAATAATATAACCAAACAATATTGCTTTTCATCAAAGTTAAAAGAAAATTTGAGTCAAATAAAGTTAAAATAATAAAAAATATTTATGCCATGTATATTAGTAAATAATACCATGATAAAATCATATATAAAAGGTGAATTCAATGGTCTTGTATTACATATTATTTATAATTTATTATTTTTCAATAAATCATAATTAATTTAGGATTAAATTATAAATGCCTTCGTGGTTTAATAATACAATCCCTCTAACTATTTATAATTAATTTAGAACTAATTACAAATATTTTAATGCGGTTGTAATACATCTCTCACATAAGACCATATTTCAATGATATTTTTATTCCTAAGTTTCCTCGATTTTTGAAACTATCAATAATTTTTTTTAATTATATTTGTATATTTATCAGTAATTGTTAGCCCAAAATATTCTTTATTTTTTACTTTCTACAAAGTAAATTAATGCAATAATGATATGATAAGATTTTTTTTTCACTTGTCAGTTAATAGTAGTTTTTTTATAACTCTTAATTAAAAGTATTTAATTTTAAGTTTATTTTAAATTCATTTCAGGTTGAGAATAGATAAGTAAATGGTAATAAATTTATTGCATATAAGTAACAAACTAGTTTTAGAATAATCTAATAAAATTAGATGTTTTGGTGCTGGGGAAACAAATTTATTTAAAAATATTTTGTTATATATATATATATATTAACATTTTCCATTTTTTAAAATAATTTTATTTTATTTCCTTAAATGAATTAAATTTTAGTTCATTACTTTTATCTTATCTTCAACCATGGCAATTTTAGGAATAGCTGTAAGCATTCACAGTAGTTTTTAAAGCATTACCAATCCCATTGGACCTTTAACCAATCAATCAAAATTATCATATTTAACAAATATAAATGAAATAGTAATTAACAATAATATATTGAATAATTGATTGATTAATGAAACTTGAGCTTCCTATCTATAGAAGGTAATATTAAAAATAAGATAAAATATACTATTTATCATTATCAATTTTATAATTTGATAAATAAAAAACTTTAATTTACCGTAAAATGAATTAGTATTTATGTTTTGAAAAGTTATTTGGAATAATATTAACATAAAAAGTTGACTAATTAATGAAAACATGAAACTAGAAATAAATAAAAGATTTAGATATATTATGAGATGAATTAACCTATATAGACAAAATCCTTAATATTTGAATGAAGATAAGATAAGATATTTATTATTATTATTATTATTATTATTATTATTATTATTATTATTATTATTATTATTTTTACAATTTCATATATGATGTATGATACCTATTTTTATATTTTTAAAAAATTGTTTTAAAAATATTAATCTTATTAGATATGATATTTATCATTATTAATTTTTTTAATTTGATAAATAAAATAGTTTAATTTTTTAGGTAACCTCTTTGCATTTTTAAATATTTAACAATAGGATAATTTAGCATAATATACAATATTATAAATATTTAATGTTTAATATTAATATAATATTTTATTTATGTTTGGTGGGAAAACTATTCATAAGAGGTTTGACATGTGGGAAACTTGTCTTCTGCTTATATATATATATATATATATATATATATATATATATATATATATAATTGTTGCCATAAATTATTCTTTATTTTTAATTTTTTTCAAGGTTACAATTTTTTTTTTCACTTCCAAGTTATTCGTTATTCGTCCATCTATAGGTTGCTCATATGTCTTAATTAAAAGCATTTGATTTTAAGCAACTTTTAAATTAATGTCATATTTTGAATATATGTTAACAATTAATTACATATAAATAACACATTAATTTTTGAAGAATACAATAGAATAATTTGTTTTTTAGGCGAAAACAAACTTATTTAACAATATTTGGTTATATATATGCTTATTAATGTTTTCCCTTTTTTAAAACAATTTTATTTTATTCCCCTAAATGAATCAACCTAATCTTCTTCCTTAATTATGATTCGAGTACAATTTTATTTAATAATTGAAATTAATTTATAAAATAAGTAGGGATTAATTCTTGTTTCCCAATGATAATTAAATATAAACAAACTTGTGCTAAATGCAAATTAATAATAAAAACAACCCACAATCTATTTGCACGTTAAAAGGATTAATGATATATCTAATAAAATTATTGATATGCATATAAATGATATGATTGTAGTATTAATATTCATAGCAAAATGATATCAATAAATTTTATTATTTTCATTGAAATTAACAGAAAATTAATACAAATAAAATTACTCTATATGAATTACTTAAAAAAAATTCTTACTCTATTTTTTTTATATTATTGCTTGATATCTGAGTAATTGAAGTGTTATCTACTCTAATTGAACCATCATCTTTAACAATAGCTGCAAGCACTCACAAACCCATAACAACTTTTGAAGCAATTACAATTCCATTGGACCTAGAACCTAATCAACTAAAACCATCACATAATTAACAACAATAACACATGAAACAATAATTAAAAAATATTAAACTAAATGATTGATTGATTAATGAAAACTTGAACTTCTTATATATAGACAATAATATTAAAATTTAGATAAAATAGGATATTTATCATTGTAAATTTTATATTTTGATAAATAAAAATTTTAATTTATTCCTAGATGAATTAATCTATATGTATATTTGAAAAGTTATTTTAAAAATATTAATCTCAATAGTTGATCAGTTAATGAAAACATGAACTTACATGCATTCAGATAAACTAATATATTTATATTTTGAAAAGTTATTTTAAAAATATTAATCTCAATAATTGATCAATTAAGGAAAAACATAATAATATAATTATTGAATGTTTAATATTATCATAATATTTTATTTAGGTTTTAGAGGAAAAACTTTTTATGAGGGCTTGACACGTGAAACTTTTGTCTTCTACTTTAAAATATACCAGGTTAATTCCCTCGCGCTGTTTCGTAGGTTTTGTAATTTTGATAGTTTAAAAAAATGTATATTTGTGAGAAATAAATATTGATAATAATTTTTATTTAAAATAAATTAAAAAAATACGGAAATGTTGTTTACTTTATGTTCACGTGAATACAAAAAAACACACAGTTAAGAGGAATGGATAATAAGTTCTGAAAGCATTCTCGTAAGAAGATCTTCATTGTCATGGACTATGTCCATCATTGCTTATCTATTCAAAATAGTTGTATATATATATATATATATATATATATATATATATATATATATATATATATATATATATATTATGTATGTATCACTATGCAATTTTGAATTATACGACATACCTGTAGATATCCTGCTACATAACATTTGCATTAAATTTATTAGTATAAAATCAACCTTGAATTTGTTAGTATAGAATCAACCTTGAAGTGAGCACATGCAACCCTATTCGACAAAATTGAAGTTCTCTATAAGGGAAGTGAAGCCCATCACCCTATGCATGTTCCAACAAATAGTAACATCTAGTAAGAAAATTGAAATGCTGTTTAATTCTACTAGAAAAATTATAGAGATGGATATACAATGTTAATTGGAAAGAACTTTGAATTTTTCTTAACAAATTTCTTCTCCTTTTCCCAAAGTTGAAGCTGATTATTAGTGAGCATCTAAAAAAAGAAACAAACTCTTTGACTGCAGTATCTTCATTTAGCATTTCTTTGACTTTTTCCAGAGCATGCAACAATTGCAACCATTCAAATTGATCCTGAAAATGAGAAAGCATTAATTTGGCCACTGTAGTTTACTTCTTTGGGTCAAATTGTGTTAAGTGACAAATTACATATCTAGTTTAAATATACAACCTATTAAATTACTTGTCTAAATTAAGCAGTGATTAAATTCTTTCACCTATTAAACTTATACCAAAAAAGGGATTGTTATTCATCTTCATTAAAATATAGGCAATATATATGAAGACCATCATTTAATTTCTTTTATTTTAGATTTTTCATCTTCTTCTGCAATAGTTTATTCATATTACCATAAACCCAACCTATATCATTTAATAAATATAAAATTGTTGGTAATTAAAAAAAAAAGCCCATGTTGTAATTTAATGTAATACCAAATAAATATCATTAATTTTTTATTCATTTAATTATAATTGTTTATTAATAAGACAATATGTTTTTTATTTTTCATATTTTATGTAATACCAAATAAATGTTATTTATTCTTTTCTAAACAAATACTTACTAATAAATTTAGCAAAGATTTTCAATTTCCAAAGGCTATCCGTTTCTATGAGTAAGTCTTACTAAAAGTTTAATATAAAACCGACTTAGTTCGCATGATGGAATCAGTTCCATTAAATTTTATATGTTCATAATTGATAAGTGCTTGTGTTATAATAATGCGAAATGTTATTATCTTACAATGAGCATTACTTTTATCAGATTTTATCACTAAATTGTGGGCAATTGTGTGCTTTTGTGCATTGTAGGTTTGTGGAGCTAGTTTGGAGAAGAAGAACAAAGTTAGATCGTGTTTGCCTTTGTTGGGGAGTTTTCGGACCAAGCAAGGAACAAGGCACGAGTCTAGACTTGTGGGTGTGTGCCAACCTCCTTTGGAAGGGCACAAAGGCAATCACATTCACAATAGGTCTAACTCGTGTTGCATAGGAAAACTTCGCCAATAAGGAGAATTGAAGCAATCGGCACGATCTACTATTGATTGTGTGCCCAATTCAACGGCCTCAATGAAGAACGATGAATTCGGGAGTGTTTCGGCAAAAGCACTGTAGCAAATCACTGTTCATTTTATGCCGAAATTCAGCAAAACAGAGACTTCACACGAGCGTGTGGAAATTCCACACGGCCGTGTGAAATCCCGATTTCAGCCGATTTGAAACCGCGACTCAACATTATAAAAGGATGTTTTGGAGACTTTTTCTGTATCTTTTTGCCAATCTTTTCTCCTACCTTCTGGAGGTTTGTGGCTAGTGTTTGTAGAGGACATTGTGGAGGAACGAAGCGCGTCATCGGCATCGTCATCGACGTCCCGCGGCTGCACAAGACCACGGCCACACTATACGCAAGGGGGTTTTCATCTATGCTTTTGGTTTGTATTTGTTCTCATATTTTGATGGATTTGTATAGCTCCATGAGGAGCTAAACCCCTTATGGGTATTCGGACTTGTAAACCCTAGGATGATTATATTTCTTTGACTTGTTATTATGCTTTTCATTATTGATGAATAAAATTGAGTTTCAATCTTAATTGCATCTTGTATCGATTTTCCTTTAGTCGTGACACTAGGGTTAAGAATCGTCTAGGTTATCCTTTGGAGGTGTGACAACTCCTATAGGGTTAGACTACTTAAGATTGATGAGGGTTGAGAGGGTGAGTCGTGAGGCAGCGAAACATCCTCTTTCTCCTCCGGTGTGATTTTCCCTACCTCCATGTTCCAAGAGTTATTAGCGGTCAAAATAGAGTGAAGTGCTAGGAGATGAACTCCCCTGGGGCTTAGTTGCGCAAGCAACAGAGTGAAGGGTTAAAGTGAATCCTAGTGCTGGGGCTTAATTGAGACTAGGGTTCTTTCACTTGAACCAAAGGGTTAGAACTTTACATAGGAACAGGGTTTATCACTAGGAATCCCTAGAACTTAAAGCAATCCCACGTAGTGTGAAGCTTAGGAAGATGAACTCCCCTAGGGCTTAGTTGACAGGTCAACAAGAGTCAAGGGTCATAGTGAAACCTAATCCGGGGCATAGTGTTGGAATTAGTCACGGTTGACCTTAGATTTGGGACCGTGTGTTTAAGGATATCCTCGACTCATTTAACATCAATAGAAGAGTATAATAGCATTGTCTTGCACTAGAAGCATAAATCCTAGGGGTAGCTTGTCCGGGTATCCTATTCATCTCATTGACTATCCTTCTCTTATTACTCTTACTTGCACTCTCCTATCTCCCATATTTCTCTTTTATTTTTTGTTTTGTTCAATTGCTTTGCAACCACACATTGATTCTATTCTCACTCTTCGTGCACTGCACTAGCTAAATAGCGAACACTTGTATCTTTAATCCCTATTCCATGTGGATTCGACTACCTTCTCACTAGGGTACTATTATTACTTCGACAAGCCCGTGCACTTGCGGTATACACACGCGAGGGGTGTGTCAATAATGCAATGGGGAAAATTCTTCTAAAAAGAGTTTGAAAATCTTCCTTGAAACCTTCTCTAATCAAATTATCATCCGTTTTCGTTAAAAGATCTTATTAAATATTTAATATAAAACCGATTTAATGCCCATGATGAAATCAATGACACTTTAAATATACGTAAAAAGAAGTTGCTCTTATCTTGTTTTTTTGAAATATTATATTAGTCTCCTATATTGTTTTTTCAATTTTAATATTTAATATAATACCAAATAAATATTGTTAAATATTTTTTAAACAAAAAACTTAAAAAAAAAAAGGAAGGATTTCCCTTTCTAGAGAATACCGGTTTTCATTCAAAGGGCTTATTAAATTTTTAAAGTAAAACCAATTTAACTTCTTTAATAAAATCAATACCATTGAATATTTTTTTATTAATAACACAATATTTTTTATTTGTCATATTTTATGTAATACCAAATAAATGTTGTTTAATCTTTTCTAAACAAATACATCCAAATAAATTTAGGAAAGATTTTTAGTTTCCAAAGACCATCCATTCCCATGAGTAGGTCTTATCAAATGTATAATATAAAGTTTATGTAGTACCAAATAAATATTGTTTAATATTTTTAAAACAAATACTTCCAAATTAATTTAGGAAATATTTTCAATTTCCAAAGACCATTCATTTCCATGAGTAGGTCTTGTTAAATGTTTAATATAAAACTGATTGAATGCTCATCATGAAATCAATTCTATTAAATCTAATATGTTCATAATGCAATGGGAAAAATTCTATAAAAAAAGTTTAAAAATGTACTCGGAAGCCCTCCCCAATGATATTACCATTGGCTTTTTTATTAAATATTTAATATAAAACCGATTTAATGCCCATGATGAAATCAATGTCACTTTAAATATATGCCAAAAATAAAATAAAATAAATTAAAAAATTAAAAAATTTCCTTGAAAACCTCTCCAATCAGATTACCATCCGTTTTCATTAGATGATCTTATTAAATATTTAATACAAAACTAATTTAATGCCCATAATGAAATCAATCCCTATTAAGTAATTAAAATTTTCAATTATTAATACAATATTTAATATAAATAAAAATTGAAATATAATTTTTTTTTTGTCGGCAATTATTGAGAACTAACCTCAATATATCAATGGAGAAATTCGTTTTTTTTAATAGTATTCTCCCACATTTTCTTGCATTGTATCTACTGCCACTATTTGTAGTTTTCCACATATTTGCAAGCTATAGTTTGTTAAAGGTTTCTTTTCTTAATGTATGCATCGAAATATTTTGTTTCTTTGAAGAAGAAACATGCTAGGCATGCTTTTGGAATGAGTTGTTTAACTGATCTAATGGATTGAAACAGTATACAGTGAAGTGTTCATATTTAAATTTCACATTAAAAAAAAATTCTTTTGGATTTCTTCAGCTGCGGAGTCCAAAACCCTCATGATAAGCTTAATTTGAGTTTGCGTTGATTTAGAAAATGCTCTGTTAGATCGCATCATGGTTTCCTTTATGGGCCTATGGCTACGTCAGCGTTTTGTTGAAGTTAGATACTCTAGGGCCTTGCTTGGATGATGTGTGGCAAGGGTTCATAAAGTAAGGGGAGGGAAGGGAAAGTAAGGGAAAGGATCAACCCATATCTTGTTTGGAGCAAAGGTAAAGTAAAGAAATGTTTTGAAGGTAATAGAAAGTAATATTATACACTATTACTACCAAAATACCCTTTATGTTATATTTTGATAAATAATGGATCAATAAATAAATTCCATTCAATAATTTCAATTAAGTAGTGATAAAAAAATGATTAATTAACATAAAAGTATAAATATTTTCAAATTTTTTATATAACACCATTTATATTAGTAAATTTAAATTAAAGGATATTTTCATCCAAAAAAAATTATAACTAAAGATTCCAGTTGATCTCTGGCGATGGGAGGAGAAGAGGAAGCTCAATGCTAAGGTTTTTATTTTTTTGCATTTACTCTCAAAATATATGGATATTATTAGTTATTATAAAATTACTATAAGGGCATTTTCATCTATAAAAACATCAACCCTTTCCAACCCTCCAATTTGGAGGGTTGAGAAATGGGGTGTTTTCAGCCATTTACCTCCTAAACTCTTATCTCCTCTCTCAACCATTCTCCCCAAGCAAGGGTTGAGAGAACATTTACCTCTAAAACTCTCCAACCCTCCCCCCTTCCCTTCAACCTTTCTCCCCAAACAAGGCCTAAACCTCTGAGGTGTTGACCGTTGCTTCTCCGTGTAGACCTTTGTACGTTGCATGTGAAGAGATCCTGCTTTTATTTGATTGGACGGATCATGGAGACACTGGACTGCAATTGGATGTCTTCTTTTGTGTTGCTTTCTTTTGGTTTGCTTTTGTTTTTCCTTTAATGCTTGTGTGCTATGTCAGAGATGAAGTCAACTAGCTACTGTTTGAGTCGTTTATATTATGTATCTTTGCTCAGTTTCTTGTCAAGCTTCAATACAATCTCTTATGTTATTCTAAGCAGAACTGAGTGCTGAGAGTGTTGTGCATCTCCTTTCTCTCTTGCGATCCTAACAGTGGTATCAAAGACAACCACTATGTTAGGAGGTTGTTCATCATCAAAGTAGGGTAGCGTGCCTTTATTCACTAGAGAAAGCTACAATCTTTGGTGTTTAATGATGAAAATAATGTTCAGATCAAAAGACCTATGGAACTTCATGGAGAATGGGTTTAATGAAGAAGGAGATGTCAACCAGCTTTATGATAGTATGAAGAAGGATGCAAAGGTGTTGTTTCTTATACAACAAGTCCTTGATCAACGTTCTTTCATTCAAATCTCAGAGGCTAAGACTACAAAGGAGGCTTGGAATATACTCAGAACTGAGTATCAAGGAAATGAAAACACAATCACGGTGAAGCTGTATTCCCTTCATCTTGAATTGGATATAACCAAGATGAAGCCAGGAGAGAGCATCCAAGACTATATGAGTAGGGTCTTGGACGTTGTCTATTAGATACGCATGCTAAATGAGGAGGCACCTATGAAGATGGTGGTCTCAAAGGTGCTGAGGAACCTCACTCTAAGGTTTATGCATGTCATCCATTCCATAGTTGAACCTAAGAACTTGAATACCCTTACTGTTGATGAACTTAGCAGTTCGTTGAAAAGCCATGAATCACTACTCAACCTTGCTAGTGAGCAAGATGAAGATATAGCTCTGCATGTGAAATGTTCCTCTAGTGGAGAACATGGTGGTCGTAGAGGAAGAAGTCATGGCCGTGGATATCATAGGGGAAGAGGATGAGGATGAGGGTGGAATTTAGACCAACCTCACACATCTGCAGGTGAGAAATAGTATAAGGGAATCCAAGTTTATGATTGCAAGAGATTCAGGCATATAAAATCATAGTGTCGCTACAAGAGCAAGGAAGCAAACATGGCAGAAGATGCTAAGGAAGCTGACGAAGAGCTGCTATTCATGGCTTCAAGTGAGAACACAAGTGAAAAGTGAGATATATGGCTTATAGACTCAGGATGCTCTAATCATATGTCAGGAAATAGAATGCTTTTTCAGGACTTGAAGGAAGTATCAAACAAAACAATCAGACTAGGAGATGGTAAAATTCTGAAAGTAAGCGAGATTGGTTCTATAACTCTTCACTCATGTAGCAGGAAAACGAATACCCTGACCAACGTGAAGTATGTGCCTCATCTCACACACAACTTGTTAAGCGTGGGGCAATTGATGAGCTCCAAGTACATGGTGCAATTCTCGGAAGGTGGATGTGTCATCAAGGATGCCAAGTCTAAAGCCAAGGTTATACAAGTGTGTATAACCTCCCATGACTCTTTCCTCTTGAAGTAGATGATGTTGGGGCAGCTAAAATTGTGTGAAATGAAGCATTTGGCACAAGTGATATGGTCACTTGAACAAAAAAAACCTGAAGCATCTGGCGGAAAAACGTATGGTTGATGGTCTGTTGGTCATCTCAAGCATTGAACCCTGTGAAACATGCTCACTGGGAAAGCAAGCTCGCTGATAAGTGCTTGTGTTATAGTAACGCAAAGCGTTATTATCTTACAATGAGCATACATTTTATCATATTTTATCACTAAATAGTGTGCATTTGTGTATTCTTATGCATTATAGGTTTGTGGAGCCAAGTTGGAAAAGAAGAACAAAGTTAGATCGTGTTCGCCGTTGTTGGGGAGGTTTTCGGACCAAGAAAGGAACAAGGCACGAGCTTAGACTTGTGAGTGTGTGTCAACCTCCTTTGGAGGGGCACAAAGGCAGTCACATTCACAATAAGTCTAAACTCATGTTGCTTAGGAGAACTTCGCCAAGAAGGAGACTTGAAGCAATCGGCACGATCTACCACTGATTGTGTGCCCAATTCAATGGCCTCGATGAAAAATGACGGATTCGGGAGTGTTTTCGGCAAGTACTGTAACAGCAATGTAGATTGTTGCTGTAGCGTACCACTGTAGTAAGCTATTGTTCACTTTCAGAATTCCAGAGAATTCACACGGGCGTGTGGAATTAACACACGGCCGTGTGAATTAATTTTTCAGCAGACAGAAACTTCACACGCCCGTGTGTTAATTCCACACGGCCGTGTGAAGTCCCGATAAGTCCAAATTTAAAGCCGCACTCAGCCTATTAAAAGCCCTGATTTGGAGACTTTTTACGTATCTTTGGACCTATCTTTCTCCCTAACTTCTGGAGAGTGCGGCTAGGTTTTCGGAGAGGACTTTGTGGAGGATTGGAGCGCGTCATCGGCATCGACATCGACGTTCGATGGCCGCACAAGACCACGGCCACACCATACACGAGGAGGTTTTCATCAATGCTTTTACTTTATTCTTTCTTTCATATTTTGATGAACATGTATAGCTCCATGAGGAGCTAAACCCCTCGTGGGTATTCGGACTTGTAAAACCCTAGGATCATTATGTTTCTATGACATTGTTATTATGCTTTTCCATTATTGATGAATAAATTCGAGTTTCAGTTTTAATTATCTTTTACTATTGTTCTTCCTTAGCCGTGACACTAAGGTTGAGAGCAATCTAGGTTATCCCTTGGAGGTGTGACAACTCCTATAGGATTAGACTACTTAAAATTGAAGAGGGTTGAGAGGGAGAGTTGTGAGGTAGCGATGTACCCCTTTCCCTTCCGGTGTGATTTCTCCCTACCTCTGTTTCCTTGGTTAATTAGCGGTCAAGATAGAGTGTTAGGGCTCAATCTAGACTAGGGTTCTTCCACCTGGACCAAAGGGTTAGAACTACATAGAGGAACAGGTTTTATCACTAGAAATCCCTAGAGCTTAAAGCAATCCCACATAGTGTTAGGGTTAGGAAGATGGACTCCCCTGGGGCTTAGTTGATAGGTCAACAAGAGTCAAGGGTCGTAGTGAATCCTAATACCGGGACATAATGTTGGGGTTAGTCACGGTTGATCTTAAGTTTTGGGACCGTGAGTTTAAGGATATCCTCGACTCAATTATCATCTATAGGAAAGTATAATAGCATAGTCTTGCACTAGAAGCATAAGTTCTAGAGGTGGCTTGTCCGGATACCCTATCTCATCCATTGCTAGTCTTTCTCTTTTAACTTCTACTTGCTTTTCTCTTGTCTTTCAACTCTCTATTTACTTTCTTGTCTTTTATTCTAATTGCTTCCATAAATTCACTCATCACTCCGATTATTACTTTTCGTACACCGCATAACTAAATAGCGAATTCTTGTGTTTTAAATCCCTATTCCTTGTGGATTCGACTACTCACTCACTCACCAGGGTAATTTTATTACTTCGACAAGCCCGTGCACTTGCGGGATACACGCAAGGGGTCGTATCACTCGCATCGTGTTTCCTTCTGGACAAACAAGAAGGTTAATGATACTCTTGGAACTAGTTCATGGTGATCCTGTGGGACCAATGCAAACCCCTTCTCTTGGAGGCAATCTCTACTTTTTCCTGTTGATTGACGATCATTCTCGTCACACTTAGGTTTACTTCCTTCAGAGATGATACTTTTTCCTGTTGATTGACGATCATTCAAAGGAAGTCAGATGTGCTCAAGAAGTAGCTATCATTGCCATTAAAGACCCTCTGCATTGACCCTGAAGGTGAATTTATATCCAGGAAGTTCAAATCATTCTATGAGCTTACTGGGATCCGGCAATAATTTACAGCACCTCAGTTTCCCCAACAGAATGGGGTTGTTAAGGGGAAAAACCACACCATGACTGAGATGGTGATAAATGCTTGAGTAAACATATTTCTTTATGTGTTATACATGCATTGAGAATCATTTTTATCATGGTTTATGTCTCATAAATTGTATTTGGTGTTCTTTTGTGCAAATAGGTTTGTGAAGGCCTTGAAAGAATAAAAGGAAGCAAAGATATGTTATGAATGCATATTTTGGGAGTTTTAGTGTAACATAAAGATCAAAACACAAGAGAAGCTCATACACATGGGGGTATGTGCCAAATTCTAAGAGAATTCAAGCTAGATTGTGAGTTGGAATGTCACAAAGGCAGTCATACTTCCATGTCTCTACTTGTGTAAAAAATGCTAGAGTCTTCCTAATGACAATTAGATGACTAGAAGCCTCATAACCTACCACGTAGGCTTGTGCCCGTCCATGTGGGCTCAAGAGAAGAATGTTGGAGCCTTGTTTATGAAAAACACTATAGCAAATCACTATAGTAGTACTGTAGCACAACATTGTTCGCATGACCGGATGAAAATTCCACCTGTTCTTGTGGGCAGTTCTGTAGCACACACTGGCGTGTGAAGGCTCACACAGTCACGTGGAGGCATGTGACAGCCACAGGTTTTTTACTATAAATAACTCTTTTGCCCTATTCTTTGGAGACTTTTTGATAGCGCTTGAAAGGAAAAGCGACTAGGGTTTTGAGTGGAGGTCTTGGCGAATTGGGGGCCGTTCTTCACCAACTTTGATAGATTCTTTCTTCGTCATAGCATCAGGGGAGCCATCGGTGACCTAGCTTCGGAGAGAAATCTTTCAAGCAAAAATGGGTTTTTGTGACATTTGTCATATGTTGTAAAATAGCCAAAAATCATTGCAATAGCTCTATGCTGACTTTTGTAACAAATGTCGATTATATGTTGTAATTGCCATAGTAGGTATACTTTGTTGTGACATTTCCATTAAACTTCGGTACCTATATAATCCGACATTTATTGTGATATTTTTCTAACATTTGTAAATAGTCTCAATATGAATTTTATTCCAACATTTGTATACAGCTTGAGCAACACTTTTTTTTTATTTTGTACAATATTTGCAGATGTTGCCATAAGTTTTTATCACATTAATTTTGAAATATTATAACATTTGTAATTGTTGTTATAGAGATTATATAATAACATTTGTTAAAAGTCTCTTAAATTACTTATATTGACCTTTTGTAAATATTGGTTTAACAAAATAGAAATTTTGAATCCCAATTTAAGTAGATATTTTTAAATGTTGGTAAAACTTATTCATCATATCTAAATTTAAAATTAAATTTCATTTATAAATGTTTAGAAAAAAATTATTCAGTAACATTTGTTAAGTGTTTTTTAAAACTTTTATATCGAGATTTCATTATTATTGTTTTAGCAAGTGTTGAAAAAATATTGTATAATTTTTCACAATACTAATTTAGATAAAATACGGATATAATAAAATACGGATATAATATGAGATAATATGATAAAATACGGATATAATATGAGATAATACGGATAAAATTAATTTAGATAATATAATAAAATAGTAATTAAAATTATTTATCAAAAATACAAAATTCCCACCTAGCACTAAAACACTAATTAAAATACGGATCTATAAATCCCAAAGAAATAGCTTTCAAACATTATAATAAAGCTAATGCTTCAGTCATTTAAATTGTCTTCAAATTTATCATGGTGGTCTTTTATCTACAAAATAAAATATACAAATACATTAGTTGATATCCAATTCAATTTAAAAAAAAAGAAAAATAATAAATAAATAATAAATTTAGAAATTTAAAAACATAATCACTAATCAAAATAATGTTAACATGATCTACGAATCTCAAAAAAATAGTTTTCACAAATTATAATAAAGCTAAGGCTTCAATCCTTGGAATTGTCTTTAAATTTATCATGGTGGCTTCTTACCTACAAAAAAAAATATATACAAATACATTAGCCAAATCAATTTAAAAAGGAAAAGTGATAAATAAATAATAAAATTTAAAATTTAAAATTTTGAAAATGTAATCACTAATTAAAATAATATTAACATGATCTACAAATCTTAGAGAAATAGCTTTCAAACATTATAATAAAGCTACGGCTTCAATTTTTGGAATTATCTTTAAATTTACCATGGTGACTTCTTATCTGCAAAAATAAAATATACAAATACATTATTATATATCAAAATCAATTTAAAAAAAATGATTAATAAATCATAAAATTTTAAATTTTAAAATGTAATTAGACAATATTATAAAAATCATAGGTCATTATCGTTATAATGAAATTGAGAAGTATTTAATTGAGAACAAGGACTACTTCTAGTATCTCTAATCTATGATAATTTTTATATTTAACAAAATCAACATAATATAACAAAAAAATTAAATGTCAACATATATGATATATTAAAAACAATAATATACTAATTTGAAATATATAAAAAACTATGTGGAGGATATATAATTTACATAAAAAGAATACAAATAATTTTTTTATTTAAATGGATAATATATGATTCGTACTATAACAAGAAACCTAAAAAAATTTAACTTAGGATAAAATATAAAACTTTAACAAATCCATCATCTATGTGTGGGTCATAACTATAACGATAACCATATAAAAATAAAAAATTATATAAGTGATAAATTACAAAACTTCGTCAAAGCTATGAGTGTCTCATAGCAAAAACCTTAAAAAAAATTAAGAATTAAAAAACATAGCTAATTCTAAAACTTCAACAAAACTAGGGTTAAATAAAAATAAAAAAATAAAAAAAGAAATCTCAAGGGTTGAAGCCTTAGATCTATGCCATATCCACCGCATGATATCATAACCTTCCCATCATCACATCGGCAAGGAGAAAGCCAAAACATATTTTAATTTTCAACAAAAATAGAAGATATTTTAGGCAATCTCATCCTAATTAAATTTAATCTTTTTTATAAAAAATATTCTCAAACCCTAGGATTAGATTAATTAAAACTCTCATACTTTTTTATAACAAAAACTAATTAAAAAATTAATCATCTATCAATCATCCATCAAAATAAAAAAATAAATATTTAAATAATATTACAAGAAAACAGTGGAAAAAATACTATGGAATAAAGAAAAATCGAGGTACTTACTTTTTCTCTCGACAAGAACTTTACTTTTGGTCTTTTACATTATTATGGTTTCTTTCTTGTCTAATAGATCTTGTATATATAAGCCGCGCACGTAGGTTTTGGTGCTCATAAAAAAATTGCCATCTAATTTTTGACACTCTTGAAATTCAAAATATTATCGATTTTATTTTTTCTTAAATGTTGTTTCTTATTTCAAATTATCTTTCATATTTTTTAATATATCTATATATACATATATCCTAACTTAAAATAATGCTTTCAAATATGTCATAACAAATTGATGCAATAAAAGTCATATTGAATTATGACATTTGTTACATAGGTTGTAATAAGTGTCTTAATAAATAATATTGTACCAATATTTCTTTTAATGACCCTAAAATCTTCAAAAATATCACAAAACAAAAACCCATTGTGACTATAAGTAGAAATGTCATTATAAATGTAGGAACAAATAAAAGTATACCAACATTTATTACAATTATCCCTTAAAAGTCATTTTAATGGTTTACAGTAACACTTATCAAAAATGTTGTTTTAAAAATGTCACAATAAGTTTTTTTTGTTGTAGTGATGTTGAGCGACCCATCAAGGCCATCATCTTGAATTCAAAGAGGTTTTATTCCATGGTTTTCATTGATTTAAATTGTATTATTTGTTTTGTAATTTCCCCCATGGAGGGCTAAACTCTAGTAGGTATTTGGGCATGTGAACCCTAGGATCTTATTCTTGTATTGATTTACTTTGTGCTTTTCATTAAATCCCAGTTTAATTGAGTTTTAATCTTGTTTTCTCATTGCTTTCTTGCCATATTAATCTTTGTGGTTGATTGGTTTACATGAGTTATTTGCTTTGGTGAGAGAGAGGTCTCCATTAGGGTTAGAACCTCAAGATTGAAGAGGGTTGAGAGGGTGAGTAATGAGATAGTGGAGTATCCCTTTTCCCTTCCGATTAGTACATTCTATCTCCGTATTTCCTAGACTTTATGCAACCATATTTGGGGAGGCATGAGATTGAGAGATTTTTCTTCCGGGACCTTGTAGGGGGTTAGGTATTAACAACACCCTTTCTAGTGTGCCCCGAAAGTGCACGGGTTGTCGAAGTAATAAAGTACCCCAGTGAGTGGGTAGTCGAATCCACAGGGAGTAGTGATTCAAGACAAGAGGAATTGCTACTTAGCTAGTGCAAAAATAATAGAGATGAGAGAAAACAATGTGTGTGCAATAAAAGGAAAAGAAATATGAAAGAAAGAAGAGTGTAAGCAAAGAGTAAGGAGAAAACAATCAATGCAAATATGGGGTACCTGGACAAAGCTTCCCCTAGGACTAATGCTTCTAGTGCAAGACTAGTATTATACCTTCTAATTGATGTCTAATTAATGAGTTGTGGAAATCCTTAAGCACACGGTCCCAAACCTAAGGTCAACTGTGACTAGCTCTAACACTATGCCCCGGCACTAGGATTTACTACAACCCTTCACTCTGTTGATCGCTCAACTAAGCCCCAGGAGAGTCCATCCCCTTAGCCTCACACTACGTAAAACTGCTTGGGGTTCTAAGGATTCCAAGTGATAAACCTTGTCCCTAAGTATAGTTCTAACCCTTTGATCCAGGCGAAAGAACCCTAGTCTCAGTTAAGGCCCAACACTAGGATTCACTACAACCCTTCACTCTGTTGCTCAGGCAACTAAGCCCCAGGAGAGTTCATCTCCTAGCACTTCGCTCTACTTCGACTACAAAGAACTCTTGGAACACAGAGGTAGGGAAAATCACACCGAAGGAGAAAGGTGACGTTTCTCTACCTCTCGACTCACCTTCTCGATCCTCTCCAATCTTAAGTAGTCTAATCCTATTGAAGTTGTCACACCTTCGAAGGATAACCTAGATAATTCTCAACCCTAGTGTCACGGCTAAGGGAAAATCAATTATAATTATCATTCAAGATTAGAACTCAATTAAAAGCATCAGTTAAGAAAGCATAATAAAAATCATAGAAACAATATCATCCTATTGTTTGTAATAAAAAGTATAGCAAACATAAATAAAACCCCCTTAATCCGCGTGATGATGGTCTTGTGAAGCCTCTCCGTCTTCTCCACCAAGTCCCTTGTCAAGCCTAAGGCACGCCTCGCCGAATCGATGCCGACGAAAACTCCCCCAATAGCTCTTCCAAAGGACGTCGATGTCGATGCCGTAGAACGCTCCAAAAGCCTCCAAAATCCTCTCCAAACCCTAGCCGCAAGCTCTCCAGAAGTTGGGTGAAAAATAGGTCAAAAAGTCTCTAAATAAATCTGAGTCGCGGCTATTTAAAGGCTGAAATCAGGCATCCACACGGCCGTATGGAATTTCCACACGCCGTGTGGATTTTCTGGAAATCAATTTCTGGCACGCAGTGAACAGTTCGCGACTTCATGTTCTTCATCAAGGCCGTTGCGTTGGGCACACAACCAACAGTAGATCACGCCGTCTCTTCTTTTCTCCTTATTGATGAGGTTCTTCAATGTTACATGGGCTAGACTTTATGAGTGTGATTAGCTTTGTGCCCCTCTAAATCATAGAACAGTTTGAGCACATTGGAGGTTGGCACACACCCACAAGTCTAGAACCCATGCCTTGATCTAAGAAACTCCCCAACAAATGCGGACATGACCTAATTTTGCTCATTTTTCTCTAACTCTTCTCCACAACCCTGCATGCACAAAAGAACACAAATGCACACTAATCAATGATAAAATTTGAGAAAAGTAATGCTCAATGTAAGAAAATAATACTTCGTATTACTTAAACACGAGCACTTATCAGGTATCTTTCACCTAGAAGTAGAGTTAAGTTTATCTTTAGGAATCGGATGTACTCTTAGAAATTCTTAGAGTTTATTATGGCCATTTGTGGTGTGAGGTGTTGAGATTGAGAGATTTCTCCACCGGGACCTCGTAAGAGACTAGTATTGGTGGTCTGGAGACAGGGACTGATTATTCTTGGATTTCCTTGGCTTGATTTACTTAGTTTATAAACACTTAGTAAAATCTTAAACTTATTGATAGATCCTAGGGGGAGTATTGCCCAGGTACCTTATCTTCATTGATTAAGACTTCCTTCATTTCTATTTTTTCTTGCTTGCTTGTGACATTCATATTCTTGTGATTGAGTTTATTTTACTATATTCTTGATTCTGACTAGATAACTTAGAAGTAGTTACTACTAATACTTTTGTTCCCTATGGATTCAACTACTCGACTCATTGGGTACTTTATTACTATGATACCCATGCACTTGCGGTACACACACGCAAGAGGTGTGTCAGATAGCGCGCATGATGTTGAAGAAGTCAGCCATATCAACTGAGCTCTAGGCTGAGGCGGTGAGCACTGCGGTCTACATCCTCAATCCAGCTCCAATGACGGCGCTTGAAGATCAAACTCCTCACGAAGCATTGACCGGGCTAAAACCTACTGTGAATGACTTTAAAGTATTCGGCTGTTTGACCCACTCACTCGTCAACCCACAACAAAGAAAGGAGTTTGACTCCAAGTCCACTCCAGGGATTTTCATTGGCTAATGCGGTGATGCAAAAGCCTATAAGATCTTCAACCCATTCACAAGGCACGCCCGAGTCAGTAGGGATGTGAGATATTTTGAAAAGAAAAAATGGGATTGGTCAAAGAACACTGACTCAACTGCAATAAATTATGTACCTACAACTGACATGGAAGAAGTCTATTGCTGATCAGATCACAAATCCTCCACTGCATGATTTGTCTGATGAAAAGCTGGCATCATCTCAGGATCAGAACACCTGTTTAGCTGTAATCCCTCAGAGCTTGATTGAAGACGATGATCCTCCAGTAAGGTATAGAAACCTAACTGAGATATATAATGCATGTTCTTTCGCCCTAACTACTGCAGAGCTAACCTTATTTGATCATGCTGCAAAAGACGAAGGATAGCTCACTACTATGAAAGAAGAAATGGAAGCAACTCTCAAAACAATACCTGGAAGCTGTCAACCTTACCTGAAGGAAAGAAGGTCATTGGTTTAAAATGGGTGTTCAAATACAAGTTCAATCCTAATGTAACTCTACTGAGAAAGAAAGCCAGGGTAGTCGCAAAAGGATACAGTCAAGTAGAAGGCATCGACTTTGAGGAGATCTTCTCTCCGGTTGCTAGGATGGAGACTGTACAACTGTTCCTCACCCTAGGAGTTCAAAAAGGTGGTGAATTCACCTATTAGATGTTAAGACAGCCTTTTGAATAGGGAACTGAAAGAAGAAGTTTATGTGAAGCAACCGAATGGGTTCATCATCGGAGGAAAGGAAGAGAAGATGTACAAGCTTCACAAGGCACTCTACGAGCTCTAGTAGGCTCCACAAGCCTGGTACAATTAAATAGATTCACATTTCCACTAACTAGGATTCATAAGGAGTGATAATAAGCTTACTGTTTACAAGAGGATTAATGCCATCTTGCTACTATGCCTATACATGGGTGATATGATATACATGAGCAGCTTTTGAAAAAATATTGACACAATTTAAGGAAAATATGATGAAGTAGTTCGAGATGTTAGACTTGGGACTGTTGAAATATTTTCTGGACTTGGAGGTGTTACAATGCAAGGATACTCTATTCATCTCTCAATGAAAATATGCAGAGGATCTCTTAAGCAAAACTGGTATGTTACATAGTAATCTTATTGCTGGTCTAACAAATGTAAATGAGAAATTACATTCGAGAGATAGCTCAGGGAGTGCTGATTTTTCCAAATATAGGAAGATTATTGGCAGTCTCCTCTATTTAACTCATACCTACCTAGATATAATGCATGTCGTTTCAATAGTAGCCTGTTTCATGCAAACTCCAACGAAGCGTCACTATGGCGCAGTTAAAATGGATCCTGTGATATGTAAATGCCACTATTGGATTTGGAATACATTATACAAAGAATGAAGAATTCATCCTCTCTGGCTACTCAGATAGTGATTGGGGAGGCTTGTCGGACAACCAACAAGGCACGACTGGGTGAATCTTCTCCCTCGGATTAGGCGTTGTGGCGTGGTGTTCGAAGAAGCAGCCAGTGACTACTTTGTCAAGTACTGAGGCAGAGTATATCTTTGTGACCTCAGTAGCATGTTAGGTTGTTTGGTTGCGTCGACTCATAGAGGATATGAATAAAAAATAGATGGTCTCAACAGTTATCAGGTGTGATAACAGTTCAGGCATTTCCATAGCTTGTAACCCTACTCATTATAGTCGAATGAAGTACATAGATACAAGACATCACTTCATTCATGACATGATAAAAGACAAAGTTATCAACATTATCCACTGCAGCACACACGACCAGGTTACTAACATCTTCACACAAGGATTACCAAATTACAAATTTGAACATTTCAAAGATGAATTGGGGATCAGGTTCAAAGTATGGGGAGTATGTGAAGAGATCCTACTCTTATTCTATTGGACGGATCAAGGGGATGCTGCATTGCGATTAGATGTCTAATTTTGTATTGTTTTCTTTTGTTTTTCTTTTGTCTTTCCTTAAATGCTTGTGTGCCGTGCCAGAGACTAGGTCAATTAGCGACCTTTTGAGTCATTTATATTATGTATCTTTGCTCTGTTTCTTGTCAAGCTTCAATACAATCTCGTGTTATTCCAAGCATAACTGAGTGTTAAGAGTGTTGTGCATCTTCTTCCTCTCTTGTGATCCTAACACATTCTTCCCTATTTCCTCTTCCTCTGTAGGGCAACCAGTAAAGTCCTCTAAGCTATTAGTGGAGGGCCTGATAGTGTGGATGCTCCTGGTATTGTAGCAAAACTAGCTTCATCCTCTGGTGATTTACAGGTCAAGACTAATGCCCAATCTTCCCCAAAGATCAATGGGACTAAAGTCAGCTTGAGAAAAGATAGCCAGAAGGCTGAGGATGACACCCTTTCTTCAACTGCGAGAACATTCTATAACCACCTGCCTGACTAGAGCATGCTCCTTGCTGCCATTAATTATAACTATCTTCTTGGCAGCTGAGAAGCAGTTGACCCTTCTTGACTGGAAACCAAAGAGGCCTGATATGCTTTCTGATGCCTTCAGCCTTGGAAGCACTAACTGTTCATAATGGTCATGTTTTCAGGGAAAACATTTTTTTATTCAGTTGTACAAGTCAAGGCTGATCAGACAGAATCTATAGAAACATTAATGAATCATCTACAGGTACAAGTCAATACATATAGATATCATTCTTGAATTTATCAGCATATACTTATGATTTCTAATTGAAGTTTTGTGTATTCAGGAAATAACACTTAATCATGTAAAGAGTGATGGGCCCTTGGAGATGGTTTTGGGGCAACACCTGAGATGAGTAGAAGAAATTTGATATGGGTTGTAACAAAAATGCAGTTTCTGGTTGAACGCTACCCCATATGGTATGTTTATCTCTTGACAATTGATTTTTAATTTCAACATCGATTATTGTGCTCATGGTATTGATTGTTGCCGATTTAGTGGCAGTAATTATTTCCTTGCCTTGTGCTGTTTAATTTTCAACTTTGCATTTGCTAGGCTCATTCTGTCAACTACTCATCAGATCTAATTTGTTTTTAATTAGCCAGTTGTCTAATCTTCAATCTCGATATCATGAATGGCATGGATGGTTAACAATGTTCTGCTTTAAAATATTGTTGCCTGTTCTATCTAGATTTTAGTGGACAATTGGTTGCACCTGGCCAAAATTATGTTTGGTTCTCTCTTGTCATTAGGTTGAATGTACAACACTCTGAGGGCCTCAATTATGTTGTTAACAATGTCAACACTGAAAAGGCAAAATCATGTGATGCTTTATATGTTTAATGAATGTCACTTGCATTTGAAGTGATATAGACCTTTGGCACTTTTGCCTATTTGGAAGTATAAAATGATATTACTATTACATGATGTGGTATTTTCTACTGTAAGCCTTCACTGTGTTTTCTTATTTTTCACAGGGGTGATATATATTGTTGAAGTTGATACATGGGTAGGGGCATTCAGAAAACATGGAATGCCAAGAATTGGCATGTTCATGATCCCCTAATAGGCAAAACTATATATCATGAAAGCTACCTGGTTGATAATTGATCTATTTCCTTGAAAATATAAGTTAATTGGAAAACTTTATCATATGGGTGCTTCCTTTCTATTTCTTTCATGCTTATGTTTCTCCTATGCATAACACTTGCACCACAAAGATTAGTTTGGAATTTTCATTACATTTAGTGTTTAGGTGATGATGAACAAAGCTCACTAGGAGACTAACTAAGATACTAGAGGAAGTTAGGGGAGAAATTAATAGAACCCTATTTTGTGGAACAAACTATTATTGTGGATGAAGATGGCAAGAAGCTTCCTCAACTTGATGATGATACTACTGATTATGTTTGAATAGGTTTAACGGTAATGTCTTAGATTCAACATATGTATTATCTCTTGCAAAATTGCATATGCCATCTTACATATGACTTTTTTAATCTAGTGTAGCCTCATTGGTGTGATTTGGATGTCAACCAACATGTTAACAATGTTAAATATATTGGCTGGATGCTTGGGGTAATTATATATGAAGTATTGATTTTAATGGAGTTCTTTGTATTAGTTCATTTGAAAATGTTGTTGGTGTTGAGGCACATGGTTGCATAGGTTTTCTACTTTGATGATGCCTTTGTCATGATTATTCCTGCCTAACCTTTTTGTCTCTTCATATATATATATACCAATTGAAATTTCTTTTTGGAGGGGAAAACACTTAGGATTCCCAATACTAATTGGCAAATTAAGCTTTTTTAAACCAAAATTTCTTCTACCATTAATCTTCTTGTTATTTGAATCATTAGGTTCTGGCGTTTCCAACTATCTACGACTATACTCTATCACCACATCCAGTTTCAAATATTTAAAGACTTGGTCCAATTTTATTATTTACTGATTATACTGCACCCTCACTTCCTGGATGGAAAATGATTTAAGTAGTCATATCTTCTAGACTTCTTCCCTTCCTTTCCAATTTGGCAATCTGAAGATGTGGCATACCTTTTCAAATATTTGCCTTGTTAATGGAATTTTCCATAGAATGGTCATGCTTGGTGCAATTCAGAATTTAAAGGGACCATATTCATTTTGTTTGGCTTCTTCTCTTGATTTTCATGCTTAAATCTACAATGCCAGTGTGTTCAGTATGGCTTGATGTTGAAACCTACCTCTGCGTTGAATAATCTTTGGTTGGTGATTCTGAGAACCTTTCTTCGATGCAATGAAAATGATTTCTTCATGTATCTGTCACATAGTGCTCCAATATCCATCTTAGAAAACTATGAGCTCTCTAGTATGACATTGGAGTACAGAAGGGAGTGTGGGAGGGACAGCGTGGTACAGTCTCTAACAGCGGTCTCAACCAACTGCGGTGTCAACCCACATAACGCTGCGATTGAGTGCAAGCATCTACTAAAGCTTGAATGCGGGGCTGAGATTGTGAGGGGACGGACACAGTGGAGGCCAAAGCAAGCCCACCAGCTCAGAGAAGCAGGGTTTATGCCAATTGGGAGCTCATAAATGATCTGACTCATTATAGTTTAAGTGTGTTTGTTGCTGTACATAGTGCTTTTCTCTAATTGATAATATATAAGTTGTGCTTTTGATGAGTGCATTTTATATCATGTTTCATGTCCTCTATTCTATTCTTTTCACTGTCCTTTAGCATATTTATTGAGTCGAATTGGTGCTATTCAAGGTATTATGTTCCATGTGCAGGATTCTAGGGCCCGAGTCAATTTGGAGTGAAACCGAGTGCGTTTCCTGCGTGTGCGTGGACCAAGGGATCAAGACTAGTTGACACGGGGAAGACATGGTCGTTCCCGACCTGCTGCAAATCCTAGCCTGGAGTGCGAAGTAGCTAAAATCTTGACACAGAAGTGTCCCAGGTAGGACACGATCAACACAGGCCCGTGCCCGAAGTGCTGCAAATCCCAGGAGAAAGTCTCTCAAGAACGACACGGCACGGTGCCTAGTACACGGCCATGTGATAGGTGACACGGAGGTCGCACAGTCGCGTATGAACTGCTACAAATCTCAGGTGTTTTACTCAAGGATTCCCAAGAAAAGTACACGGTCGCAACACGACCGTGTTCAGACCGTGTTGGGCCCCAAAGCTGCCTTTTTAACTTCAAAATTTAGGGTTTCTATCTAATCTTTGTTCGGGGATTCTGCTCTCCACCAAGAGGACGTTGATGAGATCAAAGATCAAGCTTCACCAACTAGCCTAAGGAGATCAAGGACAAGTAAGAGGCATCGCAAGAGGTGGGGTTAGCGCAAGGACACTACAAGGAAGGTCATCTAGAGTATAGAAGGGAGTCTCTTTTTCTTTCTTCTGTTCTTTCATTCTCCTTTTCTTATGTACCTGCCCAAGAGGGGTTAACTGGCCGCAGTACCCAGGGTTGTGAACTCTTGTCAAACTGTAATACTTATACACTTATTCTAATTGATTGCGGAGTTCTATTTGATATTGGTATTAAATCTTGTATTGCATAACTCGATGTGTTGGAAGTGCACAGTTGTTAGGGTAAAACTCGGTGCGTAGCTCGTTTGGAGCAATGTGCAGTTATCTTAGCAAAACTTGGTGTATCCGAGAACACATAGATGCAATATTGCTATTGAGCACACACTTATATCTGTGGAATGTACCTGGTAGTCAATTAGGGTGAGATAGCGTGCACAAGTCATTGGGAGCACCCTGAGGGATTACTCTTGTGTTGTCGAATACTTGGTTCTAATCTCCTCCATTTTCACCAACCCTATTATTCATTTATGCTTTTATGATTCAACCCCTTTTCTACTTGTTTCACTAGACATCAGATGATAATCGAGTACTTTAAGTACAGTTCCCTATAGTTCGACAACCCTACTCCTCACGGAGTACCACTCTATTACTTTCTTGCGACCCGTACACTTGCAGGGAGTGCATCAGCTTTGATGGTGGTTTCCACATGAAGTGTTATTTTGTTGTTTGCACAAGAACTTCTTTTAAGATGTTGTTCCTTTAGTATCTTCAATGATAAATGAGTTATTTGTATTCTTTGTCAATGATGATGTACAGGAATCTTAGAAATGGTATCGTTGGTGTGGAATTCATTCTTTTAAAATAAAGAATGTGACACGACCTTTTGCGTGCGTACCGCAAGTGCACGGCCTTGTCGAAGTAATAAAAGTTACCCCGGTGAGTGGGTAGTCGAATCCACAGGGAATAGTGTTTAGAAACAAGTGTTAATCCCTATTTAGCTATGATGGGAATCGATGATGAGAAAAGTATTTATATATAGATGTAAAAGAAAATAAAAGAGTACCAGAAGAATAATGAGGGTAGGAGAGGTAATCGATATAAAGATGGGGTATCCGGACAAAGTTCCCCCTATGACTAATGCTTCTAGTGCAAAACTTGTATTATGCTCTACAATTGATGCCTATTTGAGTCGAGGATATCCTTAAACACACGGTCCCAAACCTAAGGTCAACCGTGACTAACCCCAACACTATGCCCCGGCATTAGGATTCACTACGACTCTTGACTCTTGTTGACCTGTCAACTAAGCCCTAGAGGAGTATATCTACCTAAGCCTCACACTACGTGGGATTGCATTAAGTTCTAGGGACTCCTAGTGGTAAAACCTGTTCCTATGTGTAGTTCTAACCCCTTTGGTCCAGGTGGAAGAACCCTAGTCTAGATTAAGCCCCAGTGCGTAGGATTCACTTCAACCCTTCACTCTGTTACTCGCGTAACTAAGCCCCAGGGGAGTTTATCTACCTAGCACTTCACTCTATCTCGACCGCTAATGAATCAAGGAAACGGAGGTAGGGAGAAACCACACCGGAGGGGAAAGGGGTACATCGCTACCTCACAACTCTCCCTCTCAACCCTCTCCAAGCTTGTGTAGTCTAATCCTATAGAGGTTGTCACACCCTCAAAGGATAACCTAATAGATTCTCAACCCTAGTGTCATGGCTAAGGGAAAATCTCATACAATCGGCATGCAAGATTGGAACTCAATAATAGAACATTAAATTAAGAAAGCATAATAAAAGTCATAGAAACAATATCATCCTAGGGTTTACAAGTCCGAATACCCACTAGGGTTTAGCTCTCCATGGAGCAATACAAAGTCAATAAATAGTTTAAGAACATATGCATGAAAACCATAAAGAAAACCCCCTTGTAGATCGTATCGATGGTCTTGTGTAGTCGCGTGTCTTCTCCAACGAATCCCTTGTCAAGCCTAAGGCACACCTCGACAAATCAATGCCGATGAGAGCTTCCCCAATAGCTTTCTTCCAAAAGATGTCGATGTCGATGCCGTTTAATCGCCTCCAAAGACCTCCAAGAACCTCTCCAAACCCTAGCCGAAAGCCCCCCAAAAGATATCCAAGTGATAGAAGAGAAGGGTCCCAATAGATATGAAAACGGGCTATTTATAGGCTGAAATCGGGCTGAATTCGGGCTGAAATCGGACTTCTGTGAAAATCCAGAAATTCCACACGCCCGTGTGTTAATTCCACACGGCCGTGTGGAAATTCTGGAATCGTGATTTCTCGGCACCTGTGAACAGTGTTTTTGCTACAGTGTTTCGGCTACAGTATTCCTGCTACAGTACACGGCCGTGTGGAATTTCCACACGCCCGTGTGAACTCTCTGGAATTCTGAATTTCGGCAGAATGTGAACAGTAGCTGCTACAGTACTTATCTACAATATTTTTGCTACAGTGCCTGCTACAGTACTTCTCCAAAATACTCCCAAATCGATCGTTCTTCATCGAGGCCATTGAATTGGGCACACAATCAACGGTAGATTATGTCGATTACTTCATTTCTCTTCATTGGCGAAGTTCTCCAATGTTACACGAGTTATAGACTTTTGTGAGTGTGACTGCCCTTGTGCCCCTCCATTGGAGGTTGGCACACACCCACAAGTCTAAACTCGTTCCTTGTTCCTTGCTTGGTCCAAGAACTCGTCAACAATGGCGAACATAACCTATTCTTGCTTCATTCTTCTTCAAATTGGCTCCACAACCCTACAATGCACAAAAGTAAACAAATGCACACTTTTTAGTGATAAAATCTGATTAAATCAATGCTCATTGCAAGATAATAACACTTCGCATTACTATAACACGAGCACTTATCAGAATGATAATTAGAAAAATAAAGAAATTGACAAGCAAGAACATCACCATTCCATTATTTGATCAAATCGATATTGAAATAACCAATCCCAGTGCTTCTCAAATTGGCTGGTTATAATGGATGCAGGCATCCACCTAGATATTGTAGGCATCCCAGTTAAGAAGTCTTGTTATTTAATCAACATGTTACATTTAACTTTCAAGTCACTTGGCATTCAAGGAGGGAGGCATTGGACATTGGGGACCATTTTCCATCAAGGAGTTTCCATGTTGATGGTGATGTTTGATAAATAATAATAACAACAACAACAACAACAACAACAACAACAACAACAACAACAACAACAACAATAATAATAATAATAATAACAACAACAACAATGATCGTAAGCTCCAATAGGAACAGAAGCAGGGACCTTCAGGCTAGGTTCCTCTTCAGGATCTAATTAGTTTGCCCATGAATATTATCAACTTGAATGTCAGAGGACTAGGATTGTCTTCTAAACACTTCCTGGTTAAGGATTTTTTGCAATTACACCATGCGGACATTTGTTGTATTCAGGAATCTAAGCTTAGTTCGGTTGATCCCACCATCTGCCGATCAGTTGATGGATCCCACCTTGACCTTTTCTCCTTTACCCCTACCTTAGGGTCAGCGAGTGGGATGATTGTTGGTTGGAATAATAGCTTATTCGAGGGGACCCCTACTCACCAAGGCACTTTTTGGCTTTTGGTGGAATTTAGGAACAGATCTAACAATGTCCTCTAGGTTTGCACCTCTGTTTAAGGTCCAAATGCTCAACACTTAAAGAATGACTTCTGGAGCGAGCTTAGAAATTGCTGACCGGAGTTAGTTGTGCCCTGGGTGATTTCCGAGGATTTTAACTCAATTTTCTCACTTTTGGATAGACCTAGTGGTATTCCTAATCGAGAAGATATTAGAATGGCTCAAAGGTTCTACAATGACCTACACTTAATTGAACCGTCATCTTTTGGCAAAAGGTTTACTTGGACTAACGGGCAAGCTAATCAGATTTGGGTTAAGCTAGATCAATTTCTAGTTAGCCTTGAATGGATCACACTTTACCCTAGAGTCATTCAAAATTGCCTCCCTTATTGGGTTCAGACTTGTCCCAATTAGACTTGAATCTGGAGACCTTCTCCAATTAGACTTCAAACGTGGTGCTCAATTGATCACTTTCCTAATCTAATCAAAGAGTGGTGGAGCCCCACTCCTTTCTTGGGATAGGGAGCTTTTATCCTTGCAAAAAAAGATTGCCAGAATCAGAATGCAACACAAACACTAGGCAAAATTTGACTTTGGGTCAATAAAACTTAAAAACTAGCACTTCTTCATGAGCTTGAATTACTTGATTTTTGTAAAGAATCCCGTCCTCTCACTAAAGAAGAATTCATCAAGGACTCAACCTTAAGAACTGAGTTGTCTTAGATTCTCAATAAAGAGGAAATTTACTGGAAACAGAGGGTGAGGACATCTTGGCTCAAAAAAGGTGACGAAAATACTTCTTTCTTCCATTCTATCGCCAACAGGCGGCAAAATAGGAATTTTATTTTGTGGGTACTTCATGAGAACTGTAGGATGGATGATAGGAGGAGAATTGGAGATACCTTCATCTCCTTCTACCAAAACCTTTATGGTTCTACCCAAGCCTTCTGTGCTCATGTAAACTAGGATAGCCTTCTAGGTACTAAATCACACCACAATTTGTCATCTATGGATGCCCTAGTCACACATGACGAGATTCGAAAGGCGGTCTTTGGCATGAGACTGACAAAGCACCTAGCCCTGATGGCCTCCCAATCATCTTCTTCCATAAATATTGGGACGTTTTTAAGAATGATATCTTTAAGCTCTCTGATGATTTCTTCTGGGAGAGGGCAAATCTTGAAAGAATCAACTGGGCTAACATTGCTTTAATCCCAAAAAAAACCTTGCTCCTGAAGACCCCCCACCCCTCCCCAATTACCGCCCCATTAGCTAATCAACTCTTCCCTCAAGATTGTGTCAAAGGTTTTGGCAAATAGACTGAGTCTACAAATTGACTCATTAGTGGATGTGAGCCAATCGGCCTTCATTAAAGGCCATTGCATTGTTGATAACATCATCACTGCTCAAGAAGCCATCTTTTACATGCAAAATCTTTTGACACTGTAGACTAGTGCTTCTTTTTTGAGTTATTAAAAGCTAGGGGATTTAGTAATAAATGGATTGGATGGATCAATGCCATTCTTACTTTCTCCAAGGCTAAATTTCTAAGTAATGGCAGTCAAAGTGGCTACATCAGATGCAATAGAGGACTCAAGCAAGGAGACCCTCTCTCTCCACTCCTCTTTGTCCTCGCAGTGGATGTCTTGAGTACCATGTTTAACAATGCCCTTAATTATGATATTCTCCATGGAGTTTAACAATGCCCTTAATTATGATATTCTCCATGGAGTGTCCCTAGGAGATCCTAGAGTTAAAATGTGCCAACTTCAATTTGTTGATGACTTGATACTCTTAACAACGCAGGGGGGAACCTTAGAATCACTAAACTTCTTTACACGTTTGAACTCATGTTTCCTATTTCGGGGGAGGGGGAGGGGGGGTAGACCCAGATGATAAGATTGGTACATTCTATTAAACAAAATTCAATAACTGTTAACATCCTGGAAATCCAAGCTACTCTCGTTGGGGGGTAGACTCACTTTGGTAAACTCTGTTCTTACCGCGATCCCTACCTATTGGATGTCAATTTTCAAGCTTCCATTATGGGTCTCCAAGAGCATCGATAAGATCAAGAGAGACTTCCTCTGGTCTGTCGTGGATGCCCACCAGAGCAAAATCCACTTGGTGAGCTAGCAAAGACTGTGCAGACCCCACGAGCAAGATGGTTAGGGAATTCTAAATCTGTAAACTTTTAACAATGCATTTCTAGGCAAATGGTGTTGTGAGGACATCATTCGCGAAAATTATTTCAAGAGAATCCCTACTTGGAATTTATTCCACAAGCAAAGTGGTCGTCAATCTTTCTTCTAGAATGGCACCCTTCACACTCTACGGGCTTTTAGAAAATATTTATGCTCTATAGTCCGTAATGGGGCCACTACTCTTTTTTGGTTGGATAATTGGATAGAAGGTCATGCTCCAGTAGATATCTGGCCTCATCTTTTTCAATTATCTCAATTCAAAGAAGGAATCATCGGGGACTCTACAATTAGGACCCCCCGAGATTCCCCTGGATGAATCCCTGGCTTTGATTGATTTTTTCAACACCATCTCAGTGCAACCCTAGTCAACGATTGATGAAAGACATTGGAAGTTAACTGCGAATGGTAGATTCTCAGTTAAATCCTTCTACTCTTTCTTGAATGATGGGGGTTTGCATTGTCCGAACTTGCTTTCATTCTGGGACTTGCTTGCGAAGTCTATTTTGTGGAACATTTGGATAGAGAGAAATGCACACATTTTTACTTTTAATTGAATTCCAACTGCTTCCATTATCATGAAGGTTGAGCATATGTTACTTTTGTGGTTAAATGCAGTTCCTGAATAAAAAAAGGCAAAACTTGAAGAACGCATGCTCAAGATCAAGCGAAGTCTGGAGTTATTCTTTTCCAGAGACGTGGCACCAGTGTTGGATGCCCCATTTGTGTGACCTCTTTCTCCTGGCATGGGCTACTTTTTTTGCTTCTTAGCTCTCCTAAAGGCCCTCTCCTTCCTTTAGGGGCCTCTATTTTTTTGTTGGGTGTTTCATTTTGTTTGTTTCCCCACTTCTTGTAGCTTTTTGTTGAGCTTTGGCTCTTGTTTTTGTAATTGTTTCTTTTTAATGAATGTGGTTTATCCACCTTATAAAAAAAATAATAAAATAAAATAAAATATTCAATTTAATATAGGATAAGGACAAACACATCATGCCATGATAAATCCGCAAAAGATATTTAAAAGATCTAGAAGAATTAAGACCATTAAAATGGAAAATTTTCATAAAAAAAAAATGGAATGATGAATCTCACAATAATATCCAGTGCAATTAATATGATACATCCAAATTTAATGTAGATATATTTGGGAAATATGACATTGGTTGAATGTGGGGAATCTAAAGCGTGTATTGTGTCAAATAGTAAGAGGTGATTGAACCAGATGTCATACAATACAACACATTCCTGATGATGAGTACGAATACCCTGGCTAGTAACAAAGCCCACGGGTTAAGGACATCCAAACCTCTTGTAGACACTCTAGAAGAAAGAAGATGGTAAATCCACCTCCATCAGCTCATGAGTTGTCATACTATGAGCATGTCCAAAAGAGGCATGAAGAGATCACACTACAAGAAAATGAAGTTGTAGCAACAAATATTAAGTGGTGTATTTTTTATGTGACGCTAAATTTATATGTATAAAAACATTTTTACATATACATCCTTTGTAAAATCTATAATCACGCATACCCTCATGTATGGTTTCATGAATATTTTTAAGTTTAATTAATTATGTGTTATTAATAATGTATATTTAAGATTTTATATAAATTTTTTAATAATATTTAATATATATATATATATATATATATATATATATATATATATATATATATATATATATATATATATATCCTCTCTCTCTCTCTCTCTCTCTCTCTCTCTCTCTCTTGTTCTTGACCCTCTTTTCTTGCACTGGTTCATGGGATTGGCCTTTTCGTCTCTCTCTCGCTCTCTCACGTTGGTGCTCTATTGGGCGGTAGCGCTACAGGAGTGACACACCCCTTGCGAGTGCTACGCAAGTGCACGGGTCGTCGCAGTAATAATACCCCGATAAGTGGGTAGTCGAATCCACAGGGAGTAGATATTCAAGACAAGAGAAGTTTCTACTTAGCTAGTGTGAAAGTAATGATGGTGAGAGAAAACAATGGAGGTGCAATAGAAGGAAATAAGTAAAAGAAAGAGAGGAGTGCAAGCAAAGAGTAAGGAGGAAACAATCAATGCAAATATGGGGTACCCGGACAATGCTCCCCCTAGGACTAATGGTTCTAGTGCAAGACTAGTATTATACCTTCTAATTGATATCTAATGAGTCGTGGAAATCCTAAAGCACAAGATCCCTAAACCTAAGGTTAACCATGACTAGTTCCGACATTATGCCCCGGCGGAGAGGATGCTCTCAACGCCTCACACTACGTGGAACTACTTAGGGTTCTAGGTATTCCAAGTGATAAACCATGTCCCTAAGTATAGTTATAACTCTTTGGTCCAAGCGAAAAAAACCCTAGTCTCAGTTAAGCTCCAGCACTAAGATTTACTACAACCCTTCACTTTGTTGCTCGCGCAACTAAGCCCCAGGGGAGTTCATCGCCTAGCAATTCACTCTACTTTGACCGCAAAGAACTCTTGGAACATGGAGGTAGGGAAAATCACGCCGAAGGGGAAAGGGGATGTTTCTCTATCTCTCGACCCACCCTCTCGACCATCTCCAATCTCGTGTAGTCTAATCCTATAGAAGTTATCACACATTCCAAGGATAACCTAGATGACTCTCAACCCTAGTGTCACGGCTAAAGGAAAATCAATGCAATTATCATTCAAGATTGGAACTCAATTAAAAGCATCAATTAAGAAAGCATAATAAAGGTCATAGAAACAATGTCATCCTAGGATTTACAAGTCTGAATACCCACTAGGGGTTTAGCTCTCCATGGAACTATACAAAATCATCAAAGTATTTGTATCAATAAGCATAGCAAACATGAATAAAACCCCCTTGTGAAGTGTGGCGATGGTCTTGTGAAGCTGCTTCGTCTTCTCCACCAAGTCCCTTGTCAAGCCTAGGGCACACCTAGCCGAATCAATGCCGACGAAAGCTCCACCAATAGCTATCTTCCAAAGGAAGTCAATGTCAATGTCGTAGACTCGCTCCAAAGCCCCACAAAATCCTCTCTGAACCCTAACTGCGAGCTCTCCCGAAGTTGGGTGAAAGATAGGTCAAGAGTCCCCAAATAAATCTGAAGTCGTGGTATTTAAATGGTTGAAATCAGGCATCCACACGGCCATGTGGAATTTCTACATGCCCATGTGGATTTTCTGAAATTTGATTTTCGGCGCGCTGTGAACAGCAACTGCTATAGTAAATTGCTACAGTAACTTGCTACAGTAATCACGCCAAGGTTGCTCCCGACTTCATTTCTTCATCGAGGCTACTAGGTTGGGCACACAACCATGCTATAGATCATGTCGTTTCTTCTTTTCTCCTCATTGATGAAGTTCTTCAATGTACACGAGTTAAACTTTATAAGTATGACTGCCTTTGTGCCCCTCCAAATTATAAAACAATTTGAGCACATTGGAGGTTGGCACACACCCACAAGTCTAGAACCCGTGCCTTGATCCTTGCTTAGTCCAAGAAACTCCTTAACAAACGCGGACATGACCTAATTTTGCTCTTTTCTCTTAAACTCTTCTCCACAACCCTACGTGCACAAAAGAACACAAATACACACTAATTAATGATAAAACCTGAGAAAAGTAATGCTCAATGTAAGAAAATAATACTTCGTATTACTTATACATGAACACTTATCAGGGCTAGAGAACCTTTGACATTTCTAGAAGCATGCTTTTTATCACCTGAAATATCTCTTTGCTCTGGTAATTGTGATCGGCTATTGTTTTTATTTGATTTTTGATCAATGTGTTTTCTTCGATCCTTTGTATTGATGATTTTCCATGGTTTTGTTCAAATTTTTTGTCATGTATTATTTTTGGAGCTTGTTAGGCTTGGATAACTTCTCTATTTTGCGGGTGAGATGAATTTTTTTTTTATTATTGGATTCATTTTTCCTATTATATACTTTTGATAGGATTTCTTTTGTAACGCCAATTTGTGTTCTGTATTTCATGTTAAATTAATTTTTTTTCCTGATAGGTCTCTAAATGCTTCTCTTGAATGAGTTTTTAAGTTTAATTTCTACGTTCAATGCGGGGAATTAAGGTTGAGATGGGCTAATGATATTCTTGTCTGCATTGATTCTTGAGCTTGATTGGAGATTTTGAATCTCAAATTTCCATTTCAAATATCGGCTTAATTGTGGAAGAGTCCATAATAAGTGTGGTGCCATTATATGTATTTTGATGTAATATTTATTCTATGGCGTATAAGAACTTATAGAGATTCAAGCATTTGCTCAGTTGATCATAATATCCTTCTTATGCTTATTGTTTTGGCTGATTGGTTGAGAGTCTTTTGGTTTAATTTATATTGCTAGCATGTGTAACCAACTTATCTTTTTGGAAGCTATTGTTATATTAAGTTTTGGTAGATGAACTTCAATTGCGTGGTTTCCATTTTGTAGATGACAACTAGCATTGGAAGCTTCTCAGCCTGCTCTCAAAGATGGTATCCCTATTGTAAGTAGTATCCAACTAATTTGTTGTAGTTACTATCCTAATTCTGATATGATTATTCATCTTTTTCAGTTGTTTTTGCTAGGAATTAAGAGTTAATTTCGTTGTTTGTGAGTGAATTGTTCATTGTTATTTGGTTGGTTGGTTTTCTTGGGAGAATAAGATGACTATGGCTACTTGTACTTGCTACATGTTTGGTTACTTTTGACGTATGCTAGAAACTAGCATGGTTGAGGGGTTAGTTGAAAATTAGAATGATTTTGAACTTTACATTCTTCAGAGACATCAAATATTTTGTCCCAACAGGAAATTTGCTTACAAAACAAGCCTTAGATTCAACCTAACGCCTATGGCGTTGTCTACTCTAATTCATATGCTCAACTGTCACACCATATTGAAGAACCATATGAGCGTCATCATAGTCTGTCGCCATATCTCCGGTTACTCCGCACCATCTGCAGAGTCGCAGTATGTGTTATGATTCTATATGGTACTGTTCCACGTAGATATTTTGCAACTCAGATGCAATGATCATGCTGAAGTCTCTAGGTCTCATGCTCACCACCAGGTGTGTTTGCAGCACTAATATGTGAGTTTGAACTTGCTCATGCATGACAAGTTCATTGCTGAGTTGGTCTGTCAGTGTTGGGTGTGAGATTTCTTGGGACACTTCTGAAATTCTCCTTGCTTATCCATAGTAACAGCAACAGCAATAGCAATAGCAACAACAACAACAACATTAGTTCGAGCTTCTTCTTCCCTCAATTGTTTCTCTAGGAGATATCTCTCCATTCTTAGTTTATCATACCTCAGAGGAGGTGAGCCTCATTGCTGTCTAGGTGGTATGTTAGTTGACTCTCCAAATGGGTTGATCCTAATCGAAAAATCATCAATCTTGTCTCTACTTAAAAGGTAAATTCCATAGTGTCCGCTTCTACATAAAGGCAACTTTGAAGAAGTACCACGTTTGGGAGATTGCTGAGGGAGAGAGTGGTGATGCTTTCCCTTTATTTTATTTTATTAAAAAAAATCTCACTAATAGATAATGAATCTTAGAGGTGTTTGGTTTGAAGGAGTGGAATGGGAGTCATTGCTTAGATTGTGTAAACCCTTGTTTGGGTGTGGAGTAATGGGAGTAAGGGAGGTATGATGAAGGAGTGAAGAGGCTATGGAGGAGGAATCACATTCACTTGAATTTTGAGGGGATTCTTGATTCCTTGAGAATGAAATGACAAAACTACCCTTGCTTAGGCCCACTTATTTTTTTTTATATTAACCAAATTGTAATTAGTTATTTAGATTAGTTAATTAATTGCTTATTATAATATTAACAATAAATTTGGACATTAATTAATATTAATTGTTAAAAAAGTAATTATTATGGTTCATAATATATTTATTTAAAAATATATTTAAATTAATAATTAGTTATTTATTATAGTTAATTAATTGCTAATTAATGATATTAATAAAAAAATGAGATTTGATGACCTATTAAAATTAAATATTTATTTATAATAATTAATTTACTTTAATATTTAAATATTTATTTATAATAACATTCATATAAAGGGCATAATAGTCATTTTATCATGTTTTCTCTTTTTCACTTTTTCCAATCCCAATAAACTACCTCTCCAATCCTTCCAACCAAACATAGTTTTCATTCACATTACTTTTCCAATTCCCCTCATTATCATTACTCCTTCACTCATTTCCATTCCATTCCTTGCAACCAAACGACCCCTTAGAAGTTTGTGGTTAATTGAGAAAAGAATGACGTGTATTTATTTAAAAATACTTTTAACATGTGAGATATCTTTTATAAAAGATAAATAAAAACACATGCAAGGATGTCGTTAACTCAAAAATTTTCCAAGTTGATTCAATAAATAAAGAAAATTGGAAGGCACCAACCTTTTCACAACTTCACAAAAATTTCCATTCATAAATAAACCACTAAAAATTACATGCAAGGATGTAGTTAACTCAAAATACAGATAAACATTAACTGTAATAAAACTATCCTTAATCAACATTAAGCCGTGACTCCTTCATTGTTTATCTGAACTGTAGCACACATTTATATTTAATTAATTAATTAATTAATTAATTTTTTTGCTAGAGTCATGTTTTACTTTTTTTATGGTTTTACCTGCTTTTTTTATCTACTTTGATCGTTGTCCTTCGTAGGTGATGATATGTGCTTCTTTTAAATTTTTTTAAAAAAAAAACCCAAAGTCATCTTTTACTTACTTTGACCATTGCCCTTTGTAGGTGATGATATGTGCTTCTTTTAAATTAAAAAAAAAAAAGTCAAAGTCATCTTTTACTTACTTTGGCCATTGACCTTTGTAGGTGATGATATGTCATATGTGCTTCTTTTATTTATTTATTTTTTTAAAAAACCCAAAGTCAATGATGCATCAATTGATGATGAACCAAGTAACTCTTCTATGGAGTATTTTTTGTTTTTTTTTTTTTTTAATATCACCAAACTATACTCTATTTTCAATTCAGTCATCAAACTTCAATTTATATGAAAGTAGTCATCCAACATTAATTTGGTTTGATCAGCTACTCACCCGATGTTTTTCCCGCCCCCCTTTGCTTGCGTGGCAATAGGAAAAGCTAAGTTGGCTTCACCGGAATGCATCATCATGCTGAGTTCCCATGTCCACATAACTCAAGAGTCGCCACATCACCCGAAGTTGCCCATGTAATTTAAAACCTTGACACATCATCATCTCCATCACATTATCGTCACCATCACACCATCATCTCCATCGTTGTGCTTAAGGAAAAAGGTTATAACAAAGATGAAAGCTCTCAACCCTAAGACAAAAGCTCTAAACCATTGTCTCCATTTAGAGACTCTATGAATGGTAGAGAGGCCGATGAAGACAAACGACAAAAGCTTGCACCTGTGGCTCTGTGAAAAAGCTCGGGTTAGTAAAAGAGCTCGGTTGTCTGTGATGGTGGTCAACTCAGAAATACGCTAAGCCAGGGAGGAAGCACCAGAGTATTGTAAGTCCCTCTTTTTTCACCCTAAGTTTCATGTCTTGCTTTGCGAAGTTAGGAATTTAGGGTTATGTATGTGAAGTTAAGGTTTTCACAATTGAGAATAAATAGTGTCTCAATTTGGGATTTTGTTTGCTGCTCAATTTTCTTCAACTTTGTAAATGAAATACAAGTTATACTTTTGTTGGTTTTCCTATGATGTTTCATTGTCTGTTTTGAGCATATGCCAACAAAGGAGTTGTCTCTTTTATTGTGGTATCTAGTAGATTAGAATTAGAAAATTTGGAACAAAAAAAGTAATATTGATGTTCTAGCTCTTGGTAGTTGTAATTTTCTTTAGATGGTACAAAGTCGATGAGAAATGCCTTTGAAATAACCTAAACTAACCAAAAGATAGCATAAGGACATTATTAATTAAAGCATGGGTACATGAATTAAAGCATGTAGGCTCAAATTAATTAAACAAACATTAATTGAACAATAACCTAAAATTATCTGATGTGGGGCCATGCTAAAAGCTCAAGGACACCATTTAGAAACCATCTTAAAAGCATGAGAACACATGCTTTTAATGTCCATTTTTTCACATTGAAAACATTAATTGCTTGGTCTTGCCCATTAACAACCAAAAAAAAAAAAGCAAGAAGAAGAAAGAAGAAAGACTAATGAACTTGTAATTCAACGCCATCTAAATTTCCAATGTTTCTTTCTAGTTTATACTCACTGTTTATTATATCTATATAACATATATGTACCCTTATCTATATAATTTTTGGTGATGTTAGTTATATGCTGGTATGGCTAATAACATAGTTTTAAATTATTGGATAATGTGAGTTAGAAGTTAGTCAAGGCCACAAGGGTTTTTAGAGAGAAACTAAATGTGTTTTTTTCTCTCCAATGAAAGTCCATAATATCTTTCCATGGGATAATTATATTAGCAAAATAATAGATATAGATATACTTATTAAAAAAAATTATATATATATATGTTAATGTAATGTAGACTTTATCCATATTATCTAAAATATATCTTGCAAACGATATGCTAAAAATAACAGTTAAATAACCATTAGCTGTTCTTTTGAGCAATTAAATGGTATTTTTAATTCACAATCTTGAAACTTTAGTTCTTTCATTCATAAAATATAAACAATATGGTAATAAATACCTATCCTAATTAAAATAAAAAAAATCAGATAGAATCATAAATAAATAAATAAATATGAATGTCAATCGATAAATAATGTTCACTTTTAATGGTACCAACTTATTTGATGTTGATTCATTTTCCTTACAAATAATGAGATTCCAAAAACATGCACAAATTTAATGTTGTACATGGTTATGCTTATCATTATTAGAATGCAATAATTAAATCAAAGTTAAGCAATCTTGATGCATTGACAATTTTGGCTTTTTGTCTTATAGTAAAAAGTTATTGAAACCTAGCAGAAGCTGTTTTATGTAATTTTTTTAGTTTTCTTTGTCCTATTGTGATAGACACACTTTGTTTTCTTTGTACATAGTTATGTTTATCAACATTTAGATGGTTGTTCTTGCATTTAAATGTGACCATTTAGTGTTTCAATAAATGGAAGTTGGTAAAAAATTGATCACCATTACTTGTATTGTGACCAGTTACTTTATTTTACAGTAGTATTGTAATCTGTCTTTTGGGTTCAATTAGAATTTTTTTTAATATGCTTAGTCATGTTATCTCCGATTGTGATTATTCCTTTAAATAGTTGTAGTTGGAGTTATGTGGCTAACATTTTGTATATTCTGATTTTATCTCTTCTTTTAGATGGTTGCATCCAAGGTTAATTGTCATAAGTGAAGGGTTTAATTAGCTGTCAAGTATGAAATACATGTGGATGAGTGTCTTCTCTGTTATTTTTTCCCTATATTTAAATGTTATGATTTACATTTATTTAATTTTCCATGAGTAATGCAAGTTAGATGTTTTAGTATTGCAAGGTGGTATAATATTCTTTGTATTGCTTGGTCATGTCTTTTCTTTTTATTTTGACTCTTCTTTTAAATGTTCAAAGTTGGAGTTATATGCATGTTCATTTGGTTAATTTCTTTTTTCAATACTATGTGAAGTTGTTTTATTTGTACAGAATAGAATGCCCAAGATTTTATCTAGTTTGTTTTACTTTGTCTTGGTGTGGTTCACATTTTCTTGTACTTGTTTATTTTATCTAGTTTTGTTGCTGCTGTTGATCATGAATTGGTAGTTAGTTTATTTGCACATCATTTTAGATTAGAGTATCATAAAAGTGATTTTCATTTTAGTGCCAATTGCTAAACTCTTCACATTAAGTATTAGCTACACTGTTGGGGTATACAAAGATTGGCAAGACATGTGGATGATTGTTGCGCAGACCAAATATCAAGACTTGAATTAGTCTCTATGGCTAGGGAGTTTAACTTAGATGTTGAGGGATGGCTCTATTTGGTGGGTGGATGTTACTAGTGAGAATATGGAACTTAGAGAAATACAGAATGACTTGGATGCTCTCACTATTGCTAAGAGTGTTGATTCTTGCATTGAAATATTTGTGCTAACTAGAGTGGCCAATGATAGCAATGATCATGGAGTTGCCACTAGTGTTGGTGGTTAGGATTTAGAAATTATACATGTAGAGGAAGATGTGCCTGAAACAGATATTGATTTGGAAGATATATTACTTAGGAGAGTTAGTAAGGGAAAAAATGGTGAAGAAGATAGCCATTTTCATGACTCTAATTATAGTTTTAGCCTTGATTCAGATGAAGAAGTGGGGGATACTAGTCAACTAAGTAGAGCTGTCATAGTCATGGGTGGAGAACCTCCAAGCTTAGAGAGTGAAGTTGAAATTGAATCAGACTATGCAGGATCAAAAGAGTTAAATTCATGTTCTTCAACTGATAAGGATGAATTAATCCATGCTAAGCCCAAATATTCAGAATTTGTGACATGAAGGACCTTGAATTTAAGATTGGGATGAAGTTTAGGAGTTTTAAACAATTCGAGAATGTTGTAAAAAATTATGGAATTAAAAACAGATATGTGCTGAATTTCAAGCCAAATTCCCAAAAAAGGTGCAAGGCATTTTGTAAAAAAAATTTCCCCTTTTATCTATGGGCTTGTCTTATGGTGAAGGATGGAAACACAATACAAATCAAGGATGGAAATATGGGGCATGAATGTGCAAAGGATCACAACAACAGACATGCCAATGCACAATGAATAACAAAAACATATTTGGAACAATTCAGGGCTGACCCTTCATGGAAGGTAGCTGGCATAATTCAAGCTATGAAGACCAACCAACAAGTAGACATAAGCAAATTAAAGGTATACAGGGCCAAGTGTATTGCTATCAAGTGAGCTCTAAATCTTAAATATTGATGTACATTTACATTTTGAGGTTTTACATATATTTTTTATATTGTAACACAGATTATTGATCATTATTTTGTTTAATCTTCGTCCATCACAACTTATATGCAAACACGACTCATAGATGATGATGAAACAACACAAATTAGGAGATTGTATGACTATAGATTGGAGCTCATGAATACTCACACAGGTTTAACTATGAAACTTATATGTGAGGAAGGAGTGTTCCAAGCAATGTATATCTGCCTAGCATCACTCTTGGAGGGGTTCCTAGCATGATGCAGATAGATAATTTCATTGGATGATTACTGGTTGAAAGGTTTGTATGGGGAACAATTACTAACAGTAGTGGGGATAGATGCAAATGATTGCATCTACCCCATTGCATGGGCAACTGTATGCAAAGAAAATAGACAAAATTGGATGTGGTTCTTGGAGCTTTCAGCAGAGGACTTGCAGATCAACAACAGCTATCATTGGGCCTTCATGAGTGATAGGTAGAAGATAAGGGTTTAATTTATAGATTGTTTTGATTTATTATGAGTTATAATTTTAATTGCTGACTTGTTTATTTTTCTTTTGTTTGTTCCATTCTATCTGTAATTTTCTCCCACTTTGGATGATTAAATTACCCTGCATGTTGTGTCAATTACATTGCCAAATTAGGGATAAATGCTTGCCATAGAAGAACTGCTTTCCTACAATAAGCATAGGTATTGTGTTAGGCATATACACACAAATTTTAAAAAGAATTTTAGAGGAAAAACACTTAAGGATCAACTCTGGTCCCGTGCCACAGCAACATGCTAAGCTTCATTTGAAAAGGCCATGACCGTTTTGAACACCATGTCCCCAGGTGCTTACCAATACATGAAGAATATAGATCCCATTTTCAAACAAAATTTAAATATGACATTCTCCTAAATAACATGTGTGAGTGTTTCAATAGCAACAAACTAAATGCTAGGACAAAGGGAATTGTGATGATGAATGAGCTGATTAGAACTCAGTTAATCATTAGAATCCAAAGAAGAAGGGATGCAATGAAAAAATGTTCAACCATCCATCGCCCTAGAATAGTTAAGAAGCTAGAGAAGTTAAGCAATTAAGCTTTTTATATACTACCACATGGTCAAGAGGAACTCAATATTAGGTTTTAGGGCCTGATGCCCAATTTGTAGTTGACAAAGAGATGGGTAATTGCTATTGTAGAAGATGGCAACTGACTGGGATCCCACACATGGCAAGGACTCTTGGCCTAAGAGTAATCATCGGTCGATGATTCCACCATATCCAGTGAACAAGAAAAGAGGAAGGAAGACAATCCTTAGGAGGAAGTAGTTGGGAGAGGAAACCAGGGGGTTCACAAATGGGAAAATGAGCAAAAAGGCGGTAACCATGAAGTGCAGCATATGTGGTACTGCTAGGCATAACAAGAAATACCATGGGGGACGACATGTGTTGTTAATTGAACATTTATTTATTTTTGGTATCCTAATACTTAATTGTCTGTCATAATGGCTTCCAGGGAAACAAGGGGGATGCTACTGTGATGCAAAGTGGACTACATAATGAATCATATCTTGTAGATAATCTAATGGACTCAATTGACCCCCAAGTTCTAGAGGAGCATCTTACCATTGTATGTTCTCTTACATAGATTTGTAATTGGCATTAATTTGAAACTGATGTGCATGTTTTGTTTGAAATTAAAAGGCTGATGCTTTAATGATAGGTTATCAAGGTGAGGCAGAGACAACACATACACAAACCCCTAATGCACCACAGTCACAAGTGTGTTATACAAATTAAAAGTTTGGAACATAATGGAGAGAAATTAATTTTTTTATCTTCTTCACATTATAGGTAATTGATGTACCAAACCAAACCAAACCATTCAAGATGTGAATACTAATCTTGGAGTCAAGACTAGGGTGAGGAGGGTAAAAAAATAATTGTAAGGAGAGGCAAAAGCACAACTTCAAATAGTGCAAAAACATTTATGATGAAGCCTCAAGGAATAGATGAAGTTGATGAGGAAAGGAACAAACATGGGGATGCTATTAAAAAAAAAAGAAATTTGGCTCCCCCTGGAGGAGGTGGTGCAAGGCCTTCTTGAAAGGTTTGAAGATGTCCTGCTCAGTGAAGAATTTGTATCAATTTTTTTGTAAACAATGGCTGTGATAGCACATTTTTTTTTCTCAACAGTGGGGATGCCACAATTTTGTTGCTCTAAAGAGTTTCTATTTGTTATGAATTATGTTGTGTTACTTTCTTTTTCTCCTCTTGAATGAAATATTATGTGGATCAAATATTCTATTATACCTTCTTCATAATGTTTGCGTCAATTCTATTATATCTTCTGCATAATATCAATTCTGTTATACCTTCTGCATAATGTTTGTGTCATCATTTATTTATTTATTTGTTTATTTTTGTGCACAGTTTGAGTTTCTTAAATTCTGCTATGTGTGATATCTTATTTTCCTGGTTCTGCATTATGTTTGCTTTTCCATTTTTTTTTTGTTTACTTCAAGTGCACATCTTATTATATTTTGTATAGGTTCTTTGTGTTAAAAATCCCAACAAATTTGTACGGGATTGGATTTGTGTCCAATTTGTGTACAGCTTCATACTGATATTATTATCCTTGTTGGAATTTTTTTTTGGTTTATTCATATTTGTTGTGCAGGAAGCCTTGGTTTAGGAGTTAGCAAGCAGGTGCAAGATAGCTACTAAGAAAAGCTTGCTCTAGAATCAAGGGATGAAGCACATCAAATACAATAATTACATGATGAAGTGAAATTACTTGTATTCAGGGATTAAATGAGTCCTTAATGATTATAATTAGGAGATATAAGTAGTGTAAGAAGGTTGTTATTGAATTACAACTTGTCTTAGCATAGGAGGTGATCGATAGGATGCCAACTCACCGGTTTGTTACAAGTTTGTTACAATTTTATAATAATTTGCCTATAAGAGGTAATCCTAAATAAAATGGAGGGCATCTTGCTAGCAATCATTTCCTCTCTGCTTCTTCTTCCTCTCCTTTCTCTTATTCTCCCTCTTCTTTTCCCTTCTCTCAAGAATTTCCCTGCCAATACATTGAAAACATCCCGTACTCTGCATCAATATTGAAACAAATCATTCCTAATGAGATAGATTGTATGGCCACTTTAATGCAACATGTACATAATTTCTGGTAGATTCATATTGATGGCTATTGTTATCAACCAATGAAGGCTTCAGCAAAAATTCAAACCTATGGCTAGGGTTTAAATTTTGCTTAGGATGTTTGCTTGAATAATACATACAGCTTGGGTGGCTCTTTCTATGTTATTCAAGTACAAGCTTCCCCTTTTTTCTCTAGATAAACTATCTCTTCTCACCGAGGCCTCGACTTTTGATACACCCCTTGTGTATCCACAAGTGCGCGGGTCATACAAGTAGTAAAGTGTACCTGATAGGATTGGGTAGTCAAATCCACAGGGACTGGTATACCTCTTGATACTTGTTCATTTCCAAATATCTAGCCGACTCAAAGATTGGTTTGAAATAATTAAACTACTAATGGAGAAAAGAATAGAGAAGGATGAAGCAATAGGATTTTGGGTTGAAGAGATAGCAATGGAAAAGACAGTGCCTCAGATTAATCCCCTTGATGAATGCAATGACTAGGCAATGACTCAAGAGTTTCTTCTATGACGATGGGGACCACCTACAGAGGGTTTGATAACATAAGTCCTCACTCAAGGCTTAGAGTAGACTCAACCCCTTTGCTAATGTGTGTCCTAACTAGACGAATAGAATCTAACCCCTATATAGTAGAAAGGCAATCTAGGGTTAACTAGCAACTTGAATTATGACTACACCGACTAGGAACTAGCAACAAAAAATCAACCCTCATGTGGCTATCGGCAATTCCCACGTCAAGTTAACAATAAACCCTCAACAAGGTAATCAATACCAAGATGAATAAACAATATGAACAAAAAGGAGACCACAAAGAAACTCAAGAATCAATATCACTAAAATCAAAACACTAAAAGTCAAGGTTCATAATCGGGGGCACTGAAAGACGGTTAGCCCCTCGTCGTCTTACAAACAATCACAGGAAAGCAATAAGGGAAATAGAGATTGTCCATTAAACTCTCTTCTTGTTTCACAATCACATTGGAGAAGGCTTGACAATAGATGTTGTCGTCGATCCTCCTTTTCCACGCTTGTCTTCACTCTAGATCCGGCCCTAAACAATGCCAATGATTGCCCTAACCCACGCCTCTAGAAAAAGAGAAGAAGATCCTTTAGAAATCAAACTTAGGCTTAAATAACCCTTTCCTGATGTAAGCACACTCGTGCTGGTAGGCGTGCTGATGAGCTTACTTGGCTCTAGAAGTAGGGAAGTGACTTTCAATGTGATTCTAGTAAACGCATGGGCCTAAGCGCGCCCATGCTTGCGACCGTGCTTAGAGAGCAGCCTCGTGCAAGGAGCCCTGTGACCATGTCGAGATATCCAAGAGATTTTCAGTAAAATGCACTAGGGTAAGCATGCCTGTGCTTATTGATCGTGCTCCTCAACAAGATGGTGCTAAGGGCAGCAAAACCGTGGTTCTCAGTTCTGTGTAGACTCCAGTAAATTGCACGTGGTTCAGCACGCCTGTGCTTCTAACTGTGCTTCTAAGCATGGGTGTGCTTCGGACTCTACTTATCCTAAAACTTGTATTCTAATGCTATTTTGTATCAAAATTTATCTCTATTTGTTCTTTTTGGTATGAACCCCAATTATTTGCAACATTTAGCAAACATATCTCAAGTAGTATTGGTTTATCACAAAAATATGCTAAAAGGACAAGTAAAACACACAGTTGGGTATATAAAATATCTATATAAAATTCACTCATCAACTTCCCCCTAGCTCCCTCGGCTCCCTTACTATTTTCGCTTCTCAAGTTCACAGAGAAAGGAGATGATGATGTGGCAGGATTTTAAATTACGTAGCCAACTTCAGGTGATGTGGAGCTCCTAAGTTATGTGGGCATGGTAACTTAGCATGATGATGTGTTCCGCTAAAGCCAACACAACTTTTTTGATTTCCACGCAAGCAAAGGTGGGTTGGAAAACATTGACTGACTAGCCTGTGAAACCAAATTAATGTTGGATGACCTCTTTAATACAAATTAAAGTTTGATGGCTGAATTTAAAATAGAGTATAGTTTGGTGACCTCCCAAAAACATTACTCCTCTTCTGTGTTTCATTTTTTTAAATCATGAATTAATGCTTCCTTTTTCTATTAGTGGAAATATCAAAAAGTGAAATAAAAAAGGCATCCAATGAATTAGAAACATTTGACCCAAATTCCACAAAACTATGACTATTTTTATATATTTAAAATATTTTAGTTCATCACTATGTTAAGGGATTAAACCACCAACCGTCCTCAATATAAATTAGTTGATAAAATAGTATAAGCATCATTCTGTTGATAAAAATAAAGCACAATATATTTACTTAATTTACAATGAAAACCAGTTTAAGCCTATCCAAATGACCATCAATTTTTTACTAAATTATTATTTAGTCAATAATTAATAATTTATTATTATTATTATATTTATTAGTAGTCCTCAATCTAATCCTTTGTTCCTAATCCTTCATATTCTCCTTATCCTGTTCCATCGAATCAACTTAAGATTGCACCAATGTTGTCTTTTATCACTGGACTTCTTTAGTTAGGTAGTGTTTGTTTTGTGGTATTTGAAGTTATATGGCACATATATACATATATCTATATATATTTATATAAACATATATAGCTATTTTTACATATATATATATATATATACACATACATATACATATATACACTTGTACATATACACTTATATACATATGCATATATACACACATATATATACGCACTTACACAGATATATGTATACTCATATACGTATATGTCTACATACACACACACACACACACATATATACATCCACTTATACATATGTGTTTTCCGATTCCAGATTTGCAAACCCTTCTAAACAAACATAAAATTTTATAATACAGTAATTCTAGTTACATCCAACTAAACACAAGATTTGACTGCACTATATTTTGAAAATCAAGTATTTCTAGTTACATTGTAATAAAAAATCCACTGCATTTAGAATTATATCCAACCAAACGGCACCTTAAAATTCCTTCTTAGCCCAGCGCACCTTCAAAGGCCCCACCACCATCCCTCTTCTCCATCCTCACCCTACATCAAAGATCTCATCATCAAACTACCAGATATGGTCCAAACCCTAACCCTAACCACCTTCACATCCTTCTTTGATGGCACCTACATCATCTTCTCTCGAACTTCTCCGAGAAGCTGGCATTGCCTAACCCCTCATCCAGGTGAACTTCTCCGATAAGCCGGCATCACCCCAACCCCTCATCACTGGACTTTGATTTTTTTTTCTTTAGAGCTTTGAAACTGGCTCTGGTTAAATCTTATCCTCAGCTTCGGCATCGAAGTTGAAGTTGAGCATTTCATGCCATTCGTCAGCACTGGTTGAATCTTCTTTTTCTTCTTCTTCTTCTTCTTCTTCTTCTTCTTCTTCTTCTTATTTTTGTCTTGCTTTAATTTCTAGGTTTTGAATCTTGATTTTGTGTTAATGGATTAATGGATGGATGGATCAGGAGACACAAATTTTCTTGGTACGACATCAGCAAAGAACTAGTTCTACAAGATTTACATCAATAAGGTTTGCTCTTATTGCAATTTTTCAAAATATTTTTGTTTATATAATTCTTGGCTATTACTGAAATATTGCCATTAACGAAGCTTGGTTTGACTGTGATGGCGGATTTTTTTATTTGCAACCAAGTTACTAGTATATTATCTGGAATTTATTATATATTATTACTGAAATCACTGCTATTAGATGAGGGTTCATTTGATAGTGATGGCTAATTCTCTAGTTTGAAACCAAATTTCTAGGATATTATCTTGAATTTCTTCTGACTATTGCTGAGATTACTGTTATTAATGAAGCTTGATGTGATACTATTGGCGAGGTCTTCAGTTTTAAAGTTGTCCTGAATATGTTGTTCATGTTTGCTTGATTTTATTTACAGTATGTGAAACCTAACTCTGGAATTGGATTTCTCGGAGCTCTAGAGTTGGTGATGGAGGTATAATTGATGATATTGTTATTTGAATCATTTGTTTTGGGATTGAATGTTGTTGTTGTTAGTGTAACAGTGCAAAAGGAGAGGGCTTAAGGTTGTTGTGGCTTCTAGTGTAGATAGGGTAACGGTTAATGCTAACTTAGCTATGATGATAATCAATTTTATGAATTCCTCCCCAACTATAGTAATAGGAGTTTTGAGTTTAGTGTATGAAGCCAAGAATATCACTTATTGTGTGGTCTGGTGAACAACATCATAATTATGTTGTATTTATTATTACCATACTCGGAATGCGGTCACTCTCTCCACAAAATGCAGGTTTTGTTTGCAACAATTATGTGTCATTGCAGTCAAGGCGGTTAATTTTTTCGATGGTTTTAGGGACTTGATTGTGTTACCAAGCTATGTTAATACATATACATATATGTATTACACCAAAGAGAACAAAGTTTATTTAATGGTGGATTTGTTGAGGATTATTACTGTTGGAAATAGGTTTGTTTAGATTTTATTGGTTCTGAGTTTTTTGAATTTAAGATAGTTGTTGTTATCTTTGTTTCTTTTTATTATTTTTTTAATCAATTTTTTTCCAAATTATGATTATTATTATTATCAAATTTAATTTGTGTTTATCCTATTTTTTTTCAAATTATGATTTTTTTTTTAATTTTATTGTGTTAATTTGATCACTTATGGTTGTTTGTTTGCAAGTAGTAGAATTGAGGAGGAATGAGATATGAGGGTCCGTTTGGATCACGGTATACGAATGGTAATAGGAAAGATAATGACAATGGTAATGGGAAAAGTAATGGTAATAGTAATGAAAAAGGTGTTTAATTGGAAAGAATAAATATTGGGAATAAGAAAAGTGGAATACAGAATTGTATGTAAATTACTTTAAAGCCCTTAATATAAGTAATGATATGTTAATATATAAAGTAATTACATATAGATAAATATCTAGTTTTTGTAATTATTATAATTAAATATTTAGAACAAACAATTTCATTTTACCATTAACTTATTAAATAATTTACTTTAATCATCCTCTTTAATTTATTTGGAAGATAGCAAATTTGTTTTAATTATTTAAATTAATGATTGCATTTAATTAAATATCTACTGAGTAAACGTGTCATTTCACTTTAATTACCTTACTTAAATACTTTTATTAACTATTTTATTTTAATTAAATATCATTTCACTTTAATTATTGTAATGTAATATGTATCTTAAACAAGTTTTGCTAATTATTATTTATTTTAATTATTATAATATTTAAATGACTCAATTTATGTTCACTATAATTTACTTTAATTATTATAATTAGTTATTTAAATTAATGATTATTATTTAATTAAATCTCAACTAGGGGCAAAATTGTCATTTCACTATTAATAGTTTATTTAATTAAATATATACCTGCTAAAAGTGTCATTTTACTTTAATTGCCATAATGAAATATTTTTATTTACTATTTTATTTAATTATATAGGGTCAAACATGTCATTTCAGTTTAATTATTATAATGTAATATGTATATTAAATAATTCTTGTTAGTTATTATTTATTTTAATTATTATAATATTTAAATGACTCAATTTATTTTTATTATAATTTAATTTAATTATTATAATTAGTTATTTAAAATAATTATTATTTAACTAAGTCAATTCACTATCAATAGTATTTATTCCCCTCTACGCTCCCCAATTTTGGGGGTAATGAAATGCCTTCACTATGCATAATGATATTACCTATAGTTCACATTCCCAAGTTAATAGTAAAATACCCAAACATGGTTATAGATTACTATTTATTATCAATCTCATTCCAACAGTGTTCTATCCCCCAATCCAAACACCTCCTGAGAATAAGGGGGAATGGATTAAAAATGGATGGAAATGTGTTTGGTTGGAGGGTATGGGAAAGTAATTCATTGAGAATGAAAAGTAAAAAGAAAGAAATATGTGGAAAATATCTTTTATACCCTTATTAAGTGAATATTAAATAAATAAGTGTATTACCCAATAATATTATTTTATTTATAATATGTTATCATTATTGTTATAATTTAAATCTCTTTTATTTTTATAATTAATTTTAAAAATTAAAAAATTGTTATTGGAAAATATTTATTCTTATTAAAAAATCTTAAAAATTGTTTTCTCCTCATTCTCACCCACTCCCAAGTCCCAACCCACCGCTTCCTCTTCGTGATCATACCCTCCCACCAGATGCAATCTCAGTCGTCCATCGCAGCAGGAGGTGCGCATGGTCTCAGGTCGTTTGATTGTCACCTTAGTCAACAAAATCTGACTGTCCATCCTCACCGCCTTCAAGAATGAGCTCCGTCTCCCATTTTTCCCGGACAACGATGCCAATGGTGGCACCACATGATGAAACTTAGGAATCTCACCGGCCTAGAAGTCTTCGCACGGAGGCTGACGGCATCAAATGGAATGGTGTGTGGATGGCGGCCAACAGACGGCTTTCTCTCATAAACTGAACATGGTGGTTTTTCTCATAGACCAAAGGAAAAGGAGAAAACTTGGATGGAGAAACAAATGAAGCCAGGGGTAAAATGGCCATTTCAAGTTCCAAATTGGGCATTCCTTAAGAAATTTGGATGAATGGTAATTAGGGTTCTTCCCTCATCTCATTCCTAAAAGAATCCTCCCATATTCCCATGCCGGCCAACCAAACAATGGATTGGGTCCATTCCCAATCCATTCACAATCCAATCCTTGCAAACAAACAGCCAGTTAGATAGTATATTTTGGATCTTATTTTCGTTGAGTGCCTTAAGTTTTTTTATGAGTCTTTTGCTAATTTTTCATTGTTATTATTATTTTGTTTTTGCATTTTATTGTATTATTTTGATTATTTAATTACTTGGCCAATAATGTCATTCAATTTAATAGGCAATAGCATGCATCCTCAATATGGAAATTTACTCGAGCTCTTCGATTGATGTATTGCTATTCGAATGAGTAAAAGGCTACGGCGGTTGTTCTCCAATACTGACCATCTTGTGGCATGTCTTTTTGCATTCATATGGGTAATATAAGTGATTAGTTGGGTTTTTTCTTTGATGAATCTAGTTAACTGCATGTTATGCAAAAATTTTTGAAATAAAAGATGTATAAAGGGAGAAAATTACTTGGCTAATTACTTGTATTGCTAACTGCATGTTTTTTAGGTTGCATGTTTCCATTGCATAATAAGTTTTCTAAGGCCCTGCTTGGATGACAGAATAAGATAGAAGGGAAAGGAAAAGAGAGGAGAAAAGACAAAAGGAATGGAAAGGGAGGGATAGCAATAGTAGTGATTACTATGTTTGGATGGAGGTAATAAAAAGGGTATTTTATTGGGAATGGGAAAAATAAAAGAAAAAAAAACTAATAAAATTACTTTTATGCCCTGAATACAACAAAATAAATTTATTTATTATTTATAAGACATTTTAAATGTTATTGTTAGATTTATGTTTTAACACTCATTCTTTAAATAAAGTAAATCATTACAATTAACTATTTGATTTAATAAATATATTTATGTATGTCATATTTAAAAAAAAATCATTACTCATTTCATTTATTGTAACTAAAGTTAAATATTTCAATTTAACTGCTTTTAATTAATTATTTAAATCAAAATGATGATTATTTTATACAATATTGTAATTATTATTATTAAATTCCGTTAGTACAACTAAGCTTTATGTCAACTACTTCATTCTCAAATTAATTATTATAATTAAAATTTTAAATTAAGCATATTAATTTGAGAAAAAAAATCTGAAACATGAAATATTGCAAATATCATCATTAAATCCTGTTACTATTTCAACTATAATATTCAACAATTTTTCAAATTAAGTATTGTAATTAACTTTTTAAACTAGGTAACTGTGTTTATTTGGAAAAGTTTTGGAAAGATGAAGTCTAATGTGATTTCCAAATTAGAACGATGGTTTCATCCATTTTGCACCTTTCACACAACTTCAAGCCCACACCATCATTATTATGCTATTAACATATTTAACCAATGAAAATGGCATGTAAATTTAAACTCACGTTTCTAATAATGAAATGTATACATGGTGAGTACTAGAATGACTTTAAAAACACAATAAAAATATCCACTTGATTGCCACGAAACATCCTTTGTTTTTCTCAACATAGGTTAAAAACAACATAAAACATACCACAATAAAACACAAAGATGGTCACCAAACTACAACAACATAACAACAATGATACGAGGAATGCCCAATATATAGAGAGGTTCAACAACACAAGATATATTCTCAACCATGGATAAGCTCAACAACACAAAACATATTCTCAACCATGGATAAGATAACAAAACGATGGTGACTTGAATTCATTGAATTGCTTTAACAACATTGTTTTATAGCCACTTAGGTGGTGCACCATCGACATAGGCAAAGTAGCCATATCTAGCCTGTAGAAATAGCAAATTAAAGAGTGTCATGTAGATAAATAAAATTTAAGATAACTAAAACACATAAAAAGACTACATAAACTTGACATTAATAATTACACATGTAATATATCAAGAAAACACAAAATTATGGACATGATAAATTTAACAAATCTAGTTCATCACCATATGAGAAGCACATGCATTTAAAATTCTTACCAAGGTGATTTAGATACTAGGCGGGGAATACGACATCCTCGCTAAACAAATTTGACAAAAACAAAGCTTTTTGTCATTTGGAAGACCCCAAAATACTTTGAGTTGATCTTCATCTTTTACCAATACCTGCAACATAAATAACCTTCGTCATTAGTTAATTCATCAATTGAGAATAGAACTTGCCCCAATAAACTCTTTTTTTTTCTTCAATTTCTACATAGGCTGCAATTGCAGCATTGCGGTCAGCAATTTCAACATTTCGAGCAACAGATTCAGCCTCTCGAGCTGCAGACTCAGTAGTGTGAGCTGCAGCATCGGGCAATATTTTAAACTCTGGCCCAACAAAGTTTTCGGACATTTGTTCCATCGTTGGATCGCTGTCATGTCCTTTTCTCTTTTGATGAGTAGATGTTTTTGTGGCACTACTGTCATATAGCATGGGTGATTGGGATCATTTGGTTCCTGAGTTGACATAAAGAAATCATCAATTGGCATTTGAGATAAACCCGCATCCTCATTACTTGTAATGTTAGAATCTTATTCATATTGTGCTGCATCATCCCCAACATCACTGCGATTATTGCCTTGAGCTCTGCCCTTGGTGAAAACTGGTGCAAGATGATTAAAAAAATGGGAAAGATTTGCCATACAAGCCAACTGCTTCCTTATGAGTCTGTTTTGCATAAGAAAAAAAATACAATTAACAACATGTGTGCTTCATTTAAAAATTATTATTATTATTATTATTATTATTATTATTATTATTATTATTATTATTATTATTATTATTATTATATATATATATATATATATATATATATATACACACACACACCTTGGCATACTCATGCGTAGAATATCCGTGATTGCATTTATTTTTTGCCTTAGTAGTTTCACGCATGATTCAATATTTGGTATGGCCTTCAGCATAGTTTGTGGAATTTTTCCTTTAATCATTCTTTCTAATTGAAGAAGATATCCACCTCAAAACCCATTTTCAGCCTGCCATAATGGATCTATCGAAAGCTCAACTAACAAATCAATTAGGGCTTTATCTCCTTTGAGTGTCCAAAAACTTTTATTTTGTCCCCTACCCCTTTGTTGTGTGTCTGAGTCCATACTAAAATAAAAAAAGAAAAGAAAAAAGAAAACACATGTAGGGAAAATGATGATTTAACATACAAAACACAACCAAGTACAAACAGGAGTAACATTAAAATGCATGATTAAAATGTATGAGTATAATCATCAAAATTAAAATGTCTGGCATATATATGTTACCCAAAGCACAAACGATCAGAAGCGAGATTAACATTAAAATCATATGCTGCATGAGTATTTAATAACAAAATCAATGTGACTGTGATGTGCTAAAACATTTCTAAGGCCTTGTTAAGTCTAAATTGAGTCCATTCATTAGTTGGTTCAACGGCTGTGATGTTATTGGCTTCATCTATAATATTTTCCTCCAAGGTCAATGAGTCAACCTCTTCCTTTACAAAATCTTTTGTCATTTCTCTTCTAATAAAATTGTTGATACACCCCTTGCGTGTGTACCCCGCAAGTGCACGGGTTGTAGAAGTAATAAAATACCCTGGTGAATGGGTAGTCGTATCCATAGGGAATAGTGTTTAGAAACAAGTGTTATCGCTACTTAGCTATGAAGGGAATGATGGTGAAAGAAATATATATGTATAGATAGAAAAGAAAGTAAAATAGTACAAGAAGAGCAATAGAGGTAAGAGAGGTAATCGATATAAAGATGGGGTACCCGGACAAAGTTCCCCCTAAGACTAATGCTTCTAGTGTAAGACTTGTATTATACCCTCTAATTGATGTCTAATGAGTCGTAGAAATCTTTAAGCACACGGTCCTAAACCTAAGGTCAACCATGACTAGTTCCAACATTATGCCCCGGCATTAGGTTTCACTACGACCCTTAACTCTCGTTGACCTGTCAACTAAGCCCAGGGGAGTCCTTCATCCTAAGGCTCACACTACGTGGAACTGCTTGGAGTTCTAGGGATTCCAAGTGAAAGACCCTATCCCTAATTATAGTTCTAACCCTTTGGTCCAGATTCACTCAACCCTTTGCAAGGGAGTTCATCTCCTAGTCCTTCACTCTACTTCGATCGCATTTAACTCTTGGGATACGGAGGTAGGGAAATTCACACCCGAGGGGAAAGGGGATGTTTCGCTACCTCTCGACTCACCCTCTCAACCCTCTCCAACCTTGTGTAGTCTAATCCTATAGAGGTTGTCATACCCTCAAAGGATAACCTAATAGATTCTCAACCCTAGTGTCACAGCTAGGGAAAATCTCATACAATAGGCATGCAAGGTTGGAACTCAATAAGAAAACATCAAATTAATAAAGCAAAATAAAAGTTATAGAAACACAAGCATCCTAGGGTTCACAAGTCCGAATACCCACTAGGGGTTTAGTTCTCCATGGAGCAATACAAAATCAATAACGAGTTTAAGAACATATGCATAAAAACCATAAAGAAAACCTTCTTGTAGATCGTATCGATGGTCTTGTGGAGCCGCGTGTCTTCTTCAACGAATCCCTAGTCAAGCCTAGGGCACACCTCGCCGAATCGATGCCGACGAAAGCTCCCCTAATAGCTTTTCTCCAAAAGATGTCGATGCTGATGCCGTATAATCGCCTCCAAAGACCTCCAAGAACCTCTCCAAACCCTAGCCGAAAGCCCCCCAAAAGATAGGCAAGAAATAGAAGGGGGGAGGGGGTCCTCAAATAGATCTGAAAACGGGCTATTTATAGGCTGAAATCGGAGTTTCACACGCCCCTGTGGATTTTCCACACGGACCTGCAGAATTTCCACACGGCCGTGTGGAATTTCCACACGTCCGTGTGGAAATTCTGTTTTGCTGATTTTCGGCAGACTGTGAACAGTAACTTGCTACAGTGTTTGCTACATTAACTGCTACAATACTTTGCCGAAATTCCCTCGAATTAATCGTTCTTCATGGAGGCCGTTGAATTGGGCACACAATCAATGTTAGATTATGTCGATTACTTCATTTCTCTTCATTGGCAAAGTTTTCCAATGCTACACGAGTTAGACTTTTGTGAATGTGACTGCTCTTGTGCCCCTCCAATGGAGGTTGGCACACACCCACAAGTCTAGACTTGTGCCTTGTTCCTTACTTGGTCCGAAAACTCCCCAACAATGACGAACATAACCTATTCTTGCTTCTTTCTTCTCCAAATTGGCTCCACAACGCTACAATGCACAAAATCACACAAATGCACACAAATTAATGATAAAATCTGAGAAAAGTAATGCTCAATGTAAGAAAATAATACTTCATATTAGTATAACACGAGCACTTATCAAACTCCCCCACACTTAACCTTTTGCTTGTCCTCAAGCAAAAATAACCAGTGAAAATACTTGGAAAGAACAATTGAAAGTGATCGGCCTTAGGTTCACCAAAAGTGTGCAAAAGAAGCATTCTATAAGTAAAGGGAAATCAAAACATTGGATAAAGATATCAATGCTCTAGCTAAAAACTCAAATAAAAAAGAAAGAGAACTCGAAAATGTGTAAGTGTGAGTGGACTCACTCAAGACAACCCAAAAAGTACTCCTCAAACTCTTGTTAAAAAGGACTTATTTATAAACAAAAGAAAAGGAAGTAGTAGCTTCACACAACCTCTAAGGTAGCCCTTTCCTAGGCGGCCGCCAAAGGTGGCTTTCACGCTTTCGAGGAGGTAGCTCTTTCTACCGGTGTAGTAGCTTTCACGCATCCCATGAGATAGCTCTTTCTCTCATTAGAGCATAACTTGTATCCGACTTATGAGAGTAGCTACATACTTCATAGGTGGTAGCTCTTTCCACCCCAAATGCACAAACAAAGCAAATATTGACAAACTCATTTTTTTTTCTCTTTTTCCATATTTTTTCATTTTTTTGTATTTTTCAATTTTTTTTTGGTGTATTTCTCAAAACAAAACTAAGAAATCGCTAAAACAAAGATAAACTTGTCCTTAAAAACTTCAAGCTTGAGTTTCCAAAAGATTCCAAGAGTGAGTTGTGCAATATGAGATAATCGAGCAAAAATTCCCTAAAATTCAAGTGAAACTAGAGCATGATAGGATACAATGTTAAAAATTCTCCTAAACTCTAAAAATACAACCGTTGCGACTAAGGTGAACTGCCATAGGCTACATAAGCATAAGCAATTGAACGCACAAGTAAAGGTGTGTGCAATGTGAACTCCCCCCACACTTAAGATGTACATTGTCCCCAATGTACGCATATAAGCACAATAAAAATATAGTAATCAAACAAAAATATGTGGGAAGGGGCAATTGAAACAATACTCCCCTGAACTCCAAGTGTTGCGTTTGATAGAGCTATGTTCATTGAGAGTTGAGTCTCAACGGGTTGTGGAGAACAGGTTAGCTTAGATTTGTGGCAATGGTTACAGGTTAGCTTTCCTACGTGCTTCTTCATGTTAATAAATGTAATCAAACACATGTTCTGAGTATTCATGCTAACGATCTTTAATTGCAAGTGATTGTCAAAAGTTGCTATTAGTTTGCCATGCACAAAAATTGCTATTGCCCAATCAATTTTTATTAGGAGGGAGGATTTTTTTTTTTAATTTTTTTATTTAATGAAGAAAGTTATCTAAAAATACAAATCAAAGAAAGGTCACTATAGTTTATAAATAATAAAAGTGACTTTAATTAAAAAAAAACTAGGAAAACTCTCTCTCTCTCTCTCTCTCTCTCTCTCTCTCTCTATATATATATATATATATATATATATATATATATATAACATTAATCTATTTTTATATTTTAAAAAGGTATTTTAAAAAATAAGATATTTATCATTATTAATTTTATAAGTTTTATATATCATAACAAATAATATATTTATATTTTTAATTAAATAGTAAGATAATTATACTTTAATATAATTAAATGTTTAATATTATCATAATATTTTATTTAGGTTTTAGAAGAAAAGCTTTTTATGAGAGCTTGACATGTGGCACTTTTGTCTTCTATATATATATCATAAAAAATATTCTATTTGTATTTTTAATTAAATAGTAAGATAATTATACTATAATATAATTATTGAATATTTAATATTATTATAATATTTTATTTAGGTTTTGGAGGAAAAAATTTTTATGAGAGCTTAACATGTTACACTTTTGTCTTCTACTTTAATATATACTAGTGTGGCTGGCCCGTGCTGACGCTACGGGGTTATCTAAAATGTTTTTTCCCTTTTTTTTCAATTTATTTGTTTTTTATATATATTCATTATTTATGTTTTTGGGAAAAAACTCTAAATGTGATTAATATTCTATTTGATGATAATTGTTGTTCATTAGAAGTGTTGTAGTATTTTTTTTGTGGGAAAAAACACATCTACTTTGTAAGCATTTCCTCATGGATTACATATAAGCAAAAGTTCAAGTTTTTATTGTCCATTCAACATAGCATCATAAAAGGGTACAAAATAAAATATCTTCATTTCATTCATGGTTTTCGTTATGGATGTGCATCAGAAACACTTGTGTGTTCAATATTGTCATCCATGGTAGCTGGAAGGTTGAGGTCGATCTGAGTAATTTCTGGTGGGTTTTTATGAGATGAATTGGATTTGAGAGGTTTTTTGCCATTGTTGTTTGATGAGTCAACCTGAAAAAAGCAATAATGGAGTAGTTCAATTTTTTTTCGTTAAGTAATGTGAAGTTGTTAATTGGGAAGCTATACTAAAAAACAATATGCTATAGTTACTAATGCATGGATCGTTTGGTGTTACAATTTTTTTTTTTTTTTTTGAAAATCAGAGTTAATCAATTAGTTATTGATTTTGTTTTGTAAATAACTTGATATTTGCACATATTTAAATTGAACTTACATTTTTTTGGGAGTGTTCTAGTTGCTCATAGTTCCAATTTAGTTTTGATGACACTTGTTCAGGACATGGGTAGTAGTCCTGTCATTTCAGTAGAATTTTTCATGCATTAGCAATAATTATTAACATATTCATATTTTGGAAAAAATTTTCAAAAGCATTTGTAAAAATTTACTTCAAGTTTCTCAATAAGTTGCTTTGCATTTGTAGCGCAGACAATGATATGTCTTGCACTTGGGTTGATGAAACCTTCTTCTACAGCTTGGTCAATCAAAGAAAGCAATGAGTTGTAGTAGCCATTACTATTCAATAATCCAACCTAAAACAACGAATAAATTTGTCATAATTTGGTTATAATTTCCATTATATATGTCTATAATTGCCATTGAATTACCGGCTTGTTATGTATGCCTAATTATGCCCATGTAATCACTTCAAAAAGTTCTTCAAGAGTACCATACCCTCCTGCAAAATAATTTCAATTGAGATTAATTAGTTTTTTTTTATTTCAGGAGAAGAAATTTATGACTTGTGAGAGGATATATAATTTTTTTATATATAATGAATGATAATAGTATGATATCAAAATCAAACAATGTTAGTGAATATATCATAAATATGACATGTAGGTTGTGTACTAACTAGGCATAGCAATAAAAGCATCAACATTGCGAGTCATCTCTGCTTTTCTTTGGTGCATATTTTCAACTGGTTTTACTTCTCCTATAGTGACACCAGTGATCTGACAAATTTACAAAACAATATGTTACTGAATAGCCATTGTTATTTGTGGTTTGTTTTTTTTTTCCTTGGAATAGTTTGTCATAAAATTTAATAATTTTTTGTCATACCTCTTTATCCATTAGAGCTTTGGGAATGATACTGAGTATATGGAGAAAAAATGTTAATAACTTAATTTTTTTTCAAATACATGCCTTTTTAATTTTATTTTTCAATAAACCATACCCAAGAACTTGTCTTCCACCATTAAAGACAGTTTGAGATATCAAGCCCATTAATTCAATATTGCCTCCTCCATATACTAAATTAATGTTTTTCATCACCTGAATGGATTTGCAAAGTTAGTTCATATTGTTGTAATTGAGCATATACATATGAGTAGGCTATATGATTATAAGAACAATAATAGAGAAAGAAAAGTAAAAGTAAGAAGCCAGACCAGTTCTTTGCCAAGATCAATAGCAGCATCTTGATAACTCTTATGCTTTCCTAGGTTGCTACCGCAAAAAACGCAAATTGTCTTGAATTTGGATGTACTCATTCTTTTTCCTTTGTTTTGCTTTTCTAACACTGCAAATTGCATTAAATTATAATAAAGAAAGATAAATTCAAGATGCAAGTATGATATGCTTTTTTATCGCTATAAATAAAAAAAATTGGTTGACAATTGAATAATAATACTAATAAGGAAAGGGAAGCAAAAGAGGATCTTGGAATTGTAGGAACATTAGGCTGATGATATGTATTTTTTGTTGGAGTTTTACCACGTCTGATCTATGAGCTTGTTGATTGAGTAGGAAGAGTACTTTTTTTTTTCTATCAGGTGTTATATATATATATATATATATTTGGATAGCCACTACTACATTAGAAATGCATATATAAATATATATAGAGAGAGATAAAGATGGTTATCTTGTATTATTCTTCTTTGGTTAATTTTTCATTTTTTTTATGTTTAGTCAAAGATATTCATCCTATTTTGTCAGATTTTCTGACAAAAACATAGATTTGTTTTCAATTCGTACATTTTTTTTAAAGAAGTAATTTTAAATGTTTAAATTATGAGAAAATTCAAAAGAAGAGTAGATTTTCTTTACCAATCCAGCCAAAAGCTATCAAACCCTAGAATTTTGGATCCCAATGAAAAAAAAAATTCCTTTCCAATCTTGCCATAAGCTAGCAAAACCTTATATTTTTTATCTTGACGATTAATGTGTAGATCCACGGCCAATTGTCATCTTGATTGGATGGCAGTAATGAACAACATGTATTGTGTTATAACATATAATGGGCAAAGACCAAGAAGTGAAGCTTAAATACAAAAACTGGATCTAACTATTGCATACCATGCTTAAATGATTAGTTGTTCATCTTGACATCCACAGCCATTTTTCAATTAAATTAGATTTAAATTAAATATTATACCCTTTAAAACTTATGAGGAGCCTTCCATTCATCTATAAAAAGTACCTACTTTATTTCTTTTTGCATTTATAGTGTAGAGTGTGTGGTATAGTAATAATGAGATAGTATAAACAAATGTGTAAAAGAAATTATAGATAGACTGGAATTAAAGAAAGGACGGCTTTTTTAAAATTTTTCCAATGAATTTTTTTTCCACGATCTCACAAAAAACCTTCATAAAGGCAGTTTTTTTAATTAATTTATTTTGACATAACTCACTTGGTTTATATTATCAAGCAAGTCCAACAAAAGTTATATTTGAATTTGTAAATTGTGCTCTTGTTTGAATCGGTAACTTGTTGAAATGTGTTTTTATTTGGATTTGTAATTGTGTTCTTGTAATCTAAATGTGGGATTAATTAGTTTTTTATTAATCAAACAAATGATTGAACAGATGATCGTTATGGTTTGGTTTTTCTTTCTTTGCAAAACCTAAAATTATCTGGCATGACAAATTAATGAAAAGTAATGGCGGGTATGCTCACTCGCGGGTGTTCCTAATATTATGTTGCTGTCGGCTTCTCATTGGCCCGTTGACTAACAATGGGGAATCGGGAAGGATGTTAAAATGGGCCAGCAGAGGTATTGATGATAGAGGAGATTGTGATGTTTTGGTTTTATCAAATTCATTAAAAAGACAAAACACTCAATCAATAAGGGATGGCCAAATGTCCAACAAAGACAAACTCTTGATGAATAGTGATTTTGGGGGATAAAATTAAGATGCAGAGAGTATATATATATATATGATGATATGATTTTGATTTGAAAAAACATTTGTTGTTTTGATATGTTTTGTAAGGGTGTCATTTCAAATGTTTAAATTCTGATAACATCCAATAGAAAAGTAGATTTTCTTAAAAGAAGAGTAGATTTTTTATACAAATCCAGCCAAAAGCTAGCAAACCCTACAATTTTGGATCCCGATGAAAAAATTCCATTCCAATGTTGGCATAAGCTAGCAAACCCTTAAATTTTTCAAACATGTTTTTTTTTTGTCATTTGTTTGCTTCTTTGGACAAAGATATGAAGGAATATGTTATTAATACGTTATTCAAGAAGATAAGATTTGCTTTTGATTTTCAACATTTTCAATAAGTAAAAATATGAATAAATAAATCTTTTTTTAGTTATTTTGGTCAAAGGATTTTCTCAAGTTATTTGTTGGCTCTTTGCAAAACGTAAAATGATCTGGCAGGACAAATTTTATGAAAAGTGATGGTTGGATATGCTCACTCATGGGTGTTCCTAATATTATATTGTTGTTGGATTGGCATTAGCCTGTTGATTGACAATGAGAAATTGGGAAGGATGTTAAAGTGGGCAAGTAGAGGTATTGATGATCGAGGAGATTGTGACGCTTTGGTTTTATCAATCTCATGAAAAAGACAAAGCATTCAATCAATAAGGGATGACCAAATGTCTAACAAAGACAAACTCTTGAGTATATATATATAGTGATGATATGATGAAAAGATAATGAAGATGGAGAAGATGACAGAAGAGAGAGAGCATTGTTAATCAACATTGGTTAAAGAATTATTCCATGTTGTTTTAATTGTGCTCTCTGCTCTATCTGTCATCATTATCATATTTATTTCCTTTTTTTCTGGTATTTTTTTGTTTATATATATCAATATATATACATCCATTTCTAACATCTTAGGTTGGGAGTTTGGAATTGTGCCAATCTTTCTTGTCTAGTTTGTTACAACAGTTTTTTCCATTTTTTAGGTTTAAGTTTTTTTTTATGTATTTTTTTCCAATGTTTGTTGTTTTCCTTTGTCTTCTATTTGCTTTCTCAAATTCTTAACGATCATTATTTTTATTATGTTAGAATGGGGGAGAAGTCTTGTAACTATTTTCTTGAAGTTATCCCTCAAGATATTATTGAAGAAATTGTTGCATGTATCGCTTCAACATCTTCTAGATCTCTTCATGATCTAAAAATGTTACGCACTTGGTAATGTTCTTGATTATTCATAGCATTAAGTTCATTGTTGTTTTTTTTTTTTTTTTTTGCATTATGAATACATATATTGATATATATTTCAATATATATCTGTTTGCAGTTGTAAAACTTTTTATGCAGCATCTAAAAGCCGCAAAGTTGCCCAGTTCATGCGAGTTGATAATTTATGGTGTCTTGATATGAAGGACTACATTATTTTTCTTCAAAATTATGTCCGGAAAGACAATTTGGAAGCTCTTTTAGTGCTTGGATTGGTGAAAAACTTTTTTATATTTTTTTTATTTTCATGTTAGATAAGTTATAATTGTCATATATTTTTTTTTTCAGATCGAATGTATTCAGTTGAAAATGGATTCAGGCATCCAACATCTAACAAATGCAACTTTTAAAGGTCATTTACTTGCTAGCTATGTAGGGGATTGTTTTGTACAAAAATCAAGAAACACGGCATTCTGGCATGCACATGCTTAACATGGTTGCTGATGGAAGAGTTGATTATGCGTTAAAACCATTTGAAAGTAAAAAAACTGGTAATTATAGGATAAATAATTGCAGATATTCTGCGGCAAAATTATTTAGAGATATCGTATGGAGTATAGACTATAAATGGATAGAAAAAGAGGGATGGGAGTGTGAGACTCATTTGTGTGGTCGAAAAGTAGATGATATCCTTTGTAATGAATGGTTAGGTGAAGATGGATTAATGAGAGAGTTTTGTAGTCAAGTTTGTAGATGGAAATATGAATTTAATTTGTTTACAGAACTTCTGTAATGGATCTTATCTGTAATGGTATTTTGAAGCAATATTTAAAATTTCATTGTTTGCATTCATTTATTTGGTTAATAATTTTTTTTTTTTTTTGGGGAAAAAATTTTGGACTTAGGCTAACATATTCTTCATGATGATTTTCATTTAAGTGTTGAAAACATGTTTATAATGTTGTTGTTCATGTCTTTGTCTTTTTGTATATATTTCATTTATTTAAAAGTTTTGAAGTTGTTGATACTCACTATTCAGTTTTGTTGCAACTCTTTCATCAGATGAAGTGTAATCTTGTTATCACAATAAAATTATAGGCAATCAACAATAATTGTTAGGAACTTGATATTTATTTTTGTATTAGTTTTCATATAATTTTTTGAAAAAAAAACATATGAAATTTTCATTATTGAACTAATTTGTCAATATTTATTGATTTAAACTCTTATTTTATCTTATTGTTGTAATTGTTAGAATTATGTTAAAATTTTGACTTGCAAATCTTTCTCAAATTTCTCATGAATGATGGATTCTTTTAATTTTTTAGTTTTTTATTGATAAAATAGGTATGATGATTCTTTTAACATAATGTGAGGGAGATGATAAGCATAATTAATTGATTTAAGAAAATGTTTTAGAAAAAAAAATTATTTTAATATTTTATTGATGTAACAAAAAGAGATCTCTTAATTATGTTGTTTTAAAAAATATCTAATATGTAAATGTATGTGTGCATACACGACATTACTGATAGAGGCCCATAAGGTACTATTTTGGTCTCTATATCTACCAATCAAGTTATCTATTAATCAATATTTTGGTTGGATGATTTGGTTTGGAATATATTAATTTTTTTTAATCTAGAGATTTGAGTGATATTTAGTCAAATTTTGATAATTTTGCTTTTTAATTTGGGAAGGCTGCTTTCAAATCTAGGGGTTTCATCCAATTGTGACTAATTTGAGTGATTGAATGATGGTGTTCCAACTGTTGGGATTGGTTTTTGATTCATAACAAATAGGATTTTCAGGGCAAATGGAAAGAACCCTAAAATAAGGATGGCAAAGGGGACCAATAGAATTTTTGGATTCTTTTGTTCGGTAAAATAGGGTTGATCTAAAATAATAGTTGTATTTTTTTTATTTTTAGTTGTTGTATTATTGCTATAAAAATTGGTTTAAGTTTTTGTTTATTTTTTTATTGTAATACGAAATTTTTTATTTGTTTTATCATATAAAAATTATCTCTTATGTTTTTCTTCTCTAATTAATAAACTTTAATTTATTGTAACATAAATTAATCTACATTTAAACTTTCAAAGTTATTTAAAAAATATTAATTTCATTGATTGATTGATTAATGAACTTCTGTTAAAAAATATCAAGTTTATGTTTGCGAATGTAATATACATATAAATGTGATATTTAAATTATTCTAAAATAAGATATTTATTATTATGAAATTTATATTATGATATTTATGATATATGATAAATAATTTTTTTTAATTTAGATAGTTATACATATATATAAATGTAATGTTTTAATTAATATGAAACAGGATATGTATTACTATTAAATTTATAATTTGATATATATGATATATAATAAATGATAATATTTTTTTATATGTAAATAGTTAGTTTGAAAAATAATAATTGAATAAGTTGGATAAGATATTTATTATTATGAACTTTATAAGCTTAATTTATCATTAAAAAAATCCATTTTCATTTTTTAAATTTAATAATATTATATTTATATTATATTATAATTATTTAATTTTTAATATTAATATAGGTTTTGATATATGGTTTGGAAAGAAAATTTTTAGAAATGGATATGTTTTGATCGGTACACTTTAGAATGACACAACATTGTCAACACACAGTAGGTCGCCCAGTCAATACCCAGTTAATAACAAATCATTGTAATCACTCTCGCTCTTATATTTTTTTTAAAAAATTATAAAATTTTTTACTGGATAGTCGTCTTCTTTCACTCATTTGTCCTTTTGGCCATGTCCACAAATGACGCCATAAATACAACTCCATCATTCTTTCAAAATATTCACACAATAATTCCAAAACCATTATGTGATTTTTCTTCTTCTATGTGTTATAGCCAAAAGGATCAATCTCTTTTTTCACTTTGTTTCCTGCATCAAACCATTAAAAAAATTCAAAAATTAATCCCTAAAAATCTGGTTTACACATTGTGCCTAGAGGGGGGCACGGGCCGGTTAACCGGGCCCGGCGGGCCCGACCCGGCGGTTCCGGGTCGGGTTTTGCCGGACCCGGAACCGGCCCGGCTACTATTGAAGACCCGCCGAGCCGGGTTGACCCGGCGGGCCCGCCGGGTCACGGGTCACCAACCTGTGAACCGGACCCGGCCCGTAATAGCTAAGAAACCGCAGGGCCGGTCCGGGCCCGCCTGACCCGCCGGGCCAACCCGGCGGGCCCGGTGGGTTTTTAATTTATTTATTATTAATTTAAATAAATTTTAAAATGAAAAATAAATTTAAATGTTATGTTAAAATGAAAAATAAATTTAAATGTTATGGGTGAGATTTGAACTTGGGTCACCCATAACACCAACAAACATTGTTACCAACTATCCTATGAGAGTTTTATGTATTTATGTTAAAACATTATAAACAAAAATAAGACTTCAAAATAAATTATAAAAATATTAAAAAATAAGAAATACTTTAAAACAAGTTTAATAAATTGGAAGAATTTTAAATGACTCATAATAAATTAAAAAAATAGTAATAAAAAATTACACTAAGTTTGTTTATTTATTGAATTAAATAGTTTATATATTCTTTTGAGTTATAAAATTATATTATATGAAAAATCATAGTCATAAAAATGTACAGCTTTATATTAAAATTTTACTTTCTATTTGTTTGAGAGATTAACATAAAATTTATTAATGATTGACATAAAATATTAGGAAAATTATATTATAACCAATCTTATTAATTGGTGATTGAAATTATGTTATATGAAAACATATTAACATAAAATTTAAAACTCATTAACTTAATGTAAAAGAAAATAACTAATCTTATTAATTAGTGATTGAAATAATCAAATATAACAATAAATGTAAATATAAAGAAAATCAATACTAAATTACTATTTTATAACTAAAAATTAAAAACACTAGTTATAATAAATATATATAATTTGATAAGTAAATAGAAGTAAAAAGTAAAAAATTCAAGTAATAAAATAAATTAAAATAATTGGATAAAAAACTTATTAACATAAAATTTAAACCTCATTAACTTTGAATTTGAATTCAAAATCATGTCTTCATTATAAATTTGTTTAAAAAAATAAATAAATCATCACCAATAAAAACTAGCTCAATTGGTTTCTCAATGAACTTTGCTCCTTGAAGACCAAGGTTCAAATCTTGGAAGTAACAAATTTTAAATTTTTAACACACAAAATTAGAAAAAAAAAAAAAAAAAACAACCCGGGGGCCCGCCGGGCCAACCCGCCGGGTTGGCCCGACGGGTCACGGGTTAGTAACAGCCCAACCCGTAACCGGACCCGCTACAGTGCGGGCCGATTACGGGTTACCGGCCCGGCCCGCCGGGTCAGCTGACCCGGCGGTTTCTGCCGGGCCGGTTCCGGGCCGGGCCGGGCCAAATGACGGCCCGTGCCCCCCTCTAATATTTGTGCCTAATCTTCATTCATGTGGGTCCTATTTATACAAAAAAAAAAAAAAAAACAATTAAACATCCATCATTATTATACTTTAATGTAAAAGGATCTCATCAAAGATTATATATATATATAAATATAAACAACTTTTAAATAAAAAAGCTGGGGGAAAAAAATTTAAGCTATCAATTTTTAAGATTCCTTTTAAAAGAAAGTAATATTAATTTATATGTTAAAAAAAATTATTTAACAAACTTTATCACCAAAGACTTAAATGGTTAATGTTATTTTTTTTGTAATATCAATAATTTATATGCTAAAAAAGATTATTTAACTAATTGTATCACCAAAGAATATCAATAATAATTTTACGATCATAAAATCATGAAGCGTACATGCATGAGTAATCAAATATTAAAAAAAATATAATAACATCAAGATATAATAGAATCAATTTTTTTTTTAAAACAAAATGGTTCTGAGACTTACTTTTCCAGCTCCGATCTCCTCGTGACCTCCAACAGACGATTCCAACCTGTCATTAAAAACAAAAACTTTTACAAAAAATTATATAAAAAAAAAGATGGGACAAATTAAGCCCAAACCAAGAATGGATAAGCCTTGAGTAATATATTTCCTTACCTTCCATCTTTGCTAGATACATAAAAAGTGATACAAACTTTCAAACATTCCAACTTTACTTACGACTACATGTATACAAATAAACTGGAAGCAGTGAACAACTTACCAAATCTGGCAAAGGACTGAACATAAACTTTCTGGTTTTATCACAGCAGGATCTTTTTTGTACACACTACGCGCGAAGCCAGGCAGGCAATTCTAGCAAGCATTATAAGCAAACATCCATTAAGTATTCAGATTGAGGAAAAAAATCACTAATATTACATTTGAATTAAGGAAAAACATGGAAAATTAAAACTTAAAGTAAAAAATTTCATCAACTAAGCCATTTTATTTTCTTTAATTTCTTTAACTCCATATTTTCCTATCAATCCAGAGAAAATAATAGGAATCCATCTCTCTCTTGAGAGTATCTATTCACAGTGCAACCTTGGAGGTGGGAAGGCCAGAGGGTTGGGGTTGTGATTTTCCAGTGGAAAGCCCTCGAGTTTGACTCCATGATGGATTGAGGAAGCGAGCAGAACCCATCATTGCTCTCTATTGCCAAGGCTGTAGTCAATAAGGGAAAAAGAACTAAAAACACTGAAATCCACTCTATTGGTGGATTGAGAGAGAGAGAGATCTAGAGAGTGGCCATGTACTTACTTCTCCATCGAAGGAGGAGCAGGAGCAAAAAGAGCATGAGTGGTAGTTCACCACTGCATGCTGTCTCCCTCGACGTCCTTGTAGATGAAGTGGTAGTCCGAGGATTTAGAGCAGCATCAGAGAGAGGATGGAAATAAGATCAGAAGTAATGTTAGGATCAGGGATTTTGGAATTTAGGGTTAGGGTTTTGGGGAAGGAGGCGGTGGAGAGGGAAAGGTGGAAATGAGAGAGAAGGAGAGGGAAAGTCAGGGATTTGGGGATTTAGGGTTTTGGTGAGAGGAGGCGGTGGAGATCTAGAGTGACGGTATACTGAGCCGCAGGAGTAGTAGAGCCAGTGCCGACTTCAGCAAGCGAATCATCTAATCGCAAAGTGTATAGCTGTGATTGGATAGATGCTTACTTTCTTCACAAATCATAAGAAGCTCCAGCGGGACAAATTACAGCGGAGTAAAGGGCTAGTACACTCACTCGCGGATGTTGATAAGGGTTATCGTTGGCGCCTTCTCATTGGCTTGATAACTAATAATGGGAAACCGAAATGGATTTGAATTGGCTAGCGGAGATATTAATGATAAAGGAATAGAGGAGATAAGAATCAACCCGTTGATTGTGATGTTTTAGTTATTTTAAATTCATTTAATTGAAAAACAAACCAATGTTGAGAGTCCAAATGTAAGCTGAAGAGCGCACGAGGTACTATCCACTAAAATTAATATATAGTTATATATTATGATTTATTTTTAAAATAATAATTTAAGATTGTAGAAATCTATTTTTATCATTTAATTATATAAAGATATAGTTTTATCATTTTAAAATTCAATAACTACGGCTAGGGAGGTAATGTTAAGATTTTAAAGAAAGGGGATTTATTTTTAAATTCAATTTAAGTATTTTCGTGCATTAATTTTAATTTTTTAAATATACTCTTAAAAGGTGTAGTTTTGCTATTTAAATTTTTTTTTTTTTGAAAAGGGCGACAAGTGCCTAAATCAGGGGCGTACACGTGAGGGAGCAACGCTCGACAAGCACACTGTGTACTCACCTTGCACGAAGTGGGGATCGAAACGGGGAGCCACGCTCGAAACCCGAGATGAACACCCTACGCAAGGGACCCGGTGCCAATAGACCAAGAGGTCGTTGGCGTTATTTTAAATTTTAACAACATTTTTATAACAGCATTATGTTAAAAATTTAATTATCTCAATAAAATAAAAATTATAGGAGTTTATAAAAACAAATCACTCGTATACACAAAAGCAGAACTCTTTTGTTTATAACTTTATAAGGATATATGTGTAAATACGCTTCTATTTTCTATTATCTTATAAAGCACAACTCTTTTCTTGCTACTGAGATGAGCATTGCGAGCGGTGACTCCCACCCAATTGATTCGGTTCTCCGTTTTAATTCCTTCTTCGATTGCGACCTGCGAAGAAGGAAGCATAGGATTGCATCCTTAATCTGCTGGTACTAAATCATATTTCCCTCATTTTGTTATGGCTACTGTTGATTTAGGGGATTTCAAGGTGTAAATATTGTTGCTTTTGAAGATTGAATGCATTTTGAGAATTTGTAATTTGAAGAGAAACCCTTGGTTATTGATTTCCAAATTGTGCTGAATTATATCACTGTTTGGTTGTACCTATGTTTTTCTATATAACAATCAGTTTTGAACTGGTTAGGTTTTCTCAAATTTTTCGCTAATTTCTTTAATTTGTCACTAGGTTTATTTTCAGGTTCGCATTAATGAATTTGTTTAGCCTTTGTTTTTGCTTGTAATTCTATTTAATAACTGGATTGGCGCCTTTGAAATTCTAGATATACTTGGTTAATTTGTTAGATTTTTTCCTGTTACTTTTCTAATGCGAGCAATAGTTTGGTTCAGCCTTCTTTGATGTTGTAGGTTAGTGCATCCAAGCCATTACTCAAACAAAGTTTTCTCGTTTTCATATTCTGAATTTTCTTTTGCCTTCTGCCATCAGCAGGAAGGTAAGTCTCTAAACTCTCTTTCTTTGTCTTTAAATGAAGGAAAAGCTTGAGTTTTTGCAAATTTATTTATGAAGAAGATTTTTTAGCCAAAATGCTCTAGTAGCTGTGCATTATTGGGAATGACTATGCACAGTGATGCGTAGTCAGTCCCAATAATTGGGCTTAATCTCAAACTTGCAGGAGCATAGACATAAATTTTGTAAGGTCTTACTGGACTTCTGAGTTTTTATAAGGTCTTAGTGAACTTGAGCTAAGATTTTAGAGAACTTTAATAGATGCAAGCTTGTCCTATAAAGCTCAATAACATTCAACAGGTTTGGATAATTAATATATGTATGTTGATCCAATATAATATGTCTGTAATATTCATGCAGTCTTTTATGTATGTTTGTAATTAATTTATTAATTAATATTTTACTTGCAGATTTTATTTTTGTAACCAGTTCATTTTAGTTCACTCATTTGTAAATTTTATTTAATAAAGAGTTTTGTGAATTTTTGAACTTTGCACAATCTGTATTGTATTAAGGATTTAAGTAATTTTCCTAAAATCATGTTCTCATAAATTTATATGGCTATTTCATCGTTGTGCCCCACATCATGATGCTTCTCTTATTTCATGAGCTTTTAAGGTCAAGCTTAACCGAAAATGTAGAATTGGGCTTAAGATCTGCTTACTCAAGCTTGGCTTGAGTATACCCGACGCCAGTGTTTAGGAAGCATAACCCTATAGAAGTATATAATTTTTTATATTGCCTCACAAAATTGTATCTATATGACTCCACAAGTCACTACTACTATCCTACTCATTATATATATATATATTCACACAATTGTATGTATTTTTTTTGTCGGCTATGCCGTTTTATGGGTTGTATTCACAGTTATCTATTTATATAAGGTTACATATGCAAGAAAAGGCCCTTTACTCTTCAAATTCAACTGTCTAAATAAAAACAACAATATTGTTGTGTTTCGTTGCAATTAATAAATTTAGTTTGTAGCTTTGTGTTGTACTACTGCTGTGGGCAATGCGGAGAGGCAAGAGTTTGAAGTGTTTTCTTGCTGGCTGCCATCTCTATCAGCATTCAGCTTGCATCTACCCAGAAATCCCAAACTCTGCTTCAGGTATGTATTTAATTCTCGTGTTTACATTCTCATGTACCGAATTAAAGTTGAGCCGTAGATATGTTTTCATGGATTGTTTGGATGATTTAAAGCAAGACTCTGGTTTCACCATTTTAAGAACAAGTTTCTTGTCAATTATGTAGGATTTATGTCATATAGTGCCATTGATAGCTTGATGCATGATCTAAAAGATACTAGTGATGATATATTTCACAAAATAGTTTGATGTCAAATTTAGGGATTATTTATTTCATATAGCATACAGTTAGATGATTGATGCATGATATGAAGCCAAATTCTAATGGCAATATTTATATAACTTGTTTCATACCAAAATTATGAACTATCAATGCCATATAGCACTGTGCGATGATTGATGCATGCATCTGAACAAGAATCTAATGGAAATATTTCAAGAGTGAGTTTAATGTCTACATTATGGACCATTAGAGTCATATATCACTTTGGGTGATTGATTCATTATTTGGCTGAAGATCCTAATGGAAATGTTACAAGTGTATAAAATTGAGTCTATTCATTAAACTCTTTGAGAATTCTATATATATATATATATATATATATATATATATATATATATATATGTATATGTATAAAGCCTAGATAAGATAGTGCTGAGATACCAAAACAAAATAGCAAGAGAGAAATCGCAGAGAAGATTAATGGAGAATTTGCTGGAAACAAGGGACATAAAATACCAGCCTAGCTAATTCCCCCATTTCCTCACACTAAAATATCCTCATAATGCCTCAGGACCTCCCCTTAGTGGTTATTAACTAATCCATATGCTGGTTGGTATGTGGATTTTTAGTCCTTTCACCCTCCTAGAATATGCTAGACATATAGGAGGCCTAACAGATTACCCAAAAAATTATCAAATTAACTAGATAAAGATAATATAAAATAAATTAAAACCAATGTACTGTCAACTAGAACTTGGATAAGCACATGCTATCACACTCTCTCAAGTTGTAATATCGAGGTTGTTGTATAGTCCAACTTGAAGAATTGAGAACCAAGTACATAGCATCCTAATTGGTGAAGTATATAGGAGCTAAACTGGAAAAATAGATAGGACTTGTTTGAAATCAACATTAGGAAGAGTCTTGAGTCATCTTATAAAAGTCCTTCAATAATCCTATTGGAGGTTGGGAAGAGTGCCTAGAGTAGTCTCATTGATGGCGGAAGAGGGCATAGAAGCAACCTTGTTGAGGCTGTAGAGTGCCTCTAAATAGTCTTGCTGAGGCCTAGGAGAGTACCTAGTAGTAGTCCTCTTGGAAAACATCAAAATCAACCAAGTTTCAGAGAGCTGCAAATCGACTTGTTAGGCTGTTTAGTGCCAAAAGTAAAAAAGGTATAGAAAAGCAACAAAAATAATCAAATTTGTATGATGGGCATAACCTGCAAGCGAACTAGTGGAAGAGAATAGCAAAGTAACACATCCTAAAATTTTGGTACAATGTAGAAAAAATTAATTGAATTCTTATTTCTGTTACTGAACTCTGGATACTTGCAAGATATGTATAGATGTAAAGCCTAGATAACATAAGGTCCAACAAAGTATCAAGCTAACAAGCTATGATCCATGTGTGAGCCTTGTAACGTGCGAGGATATATATATGTAGTTGAATTCTTATTTTGCATTAATGCATGCCACTTTTTATTTGTGTCCTAGTGATGAGCATATGCATGATTCTATAGAAAGTAAGACTTAAAAAGCACGATGCTTGCAAATGTTTGTGCATTTTGGAAAGATATTGCACTGTCATTCTTATCTGCTGATTCTGCTTACTAGGGATGTGACATCATTATTCAAGTGGATTTTTTTGTAAAACAAATTTTATTTTTTGGCATGTTGATGTGGCATAAGTTGCCATGACAACGGACAGCCTACTTTCTTGTAATAGCAGGCTAAACATGAAAAAAAAATCTGAACATTTTTTAGACCACATGATAAGGATGTGCCATCCCTCGTCAACATGATATTGCATATCATCAGTCAACAACAATAACAACAAGCCGTTAGCACCAACTATGTGGTGTTGGCTACATGAATTTATCTTTTCCATGTTGCTTTATCAAGTGCCGAAAGACTAGATAACCCAAGCTTAGACATATCACTTGCAAAATTTCTGCTAAACATTTTTTCCTTTTCTACGACTTTTCACTTGAAGAGCTTCCATATTTCTTATGAGGGCATCTACTGGTCATCTAAGAACATGCTATACCATCTTAATCGATTCTCTTTTATCGTGTCAGTAATAGGTGTCATTCCCAATCTATTTTTAATAAATTCATTTCATCAGTTCTTCCTTGTAATGGCTACATCTATCTGGACATTCTCATCTTAACGATATCCATCCTTTAAGTTTGTTATTTCTTAATCGCTCAACATTTTGACCCATACATTATAGCTGGCCTACCAATTGTTCTATAAAACTTGCCTTTTAATCTAAGAGGTATTCTATGATCACATATAACTCTAGAAGCTCCCCTCCATTTTACCCAATTTGCCTTAATCCTATTTGTGACATTCGTGTAAGGTTGTCATCATCTTGGATTGTAGTGGTTAGGTACCAAAAATGTTTTACTGTTACCAAGTTCAGTATCATCCATCCTAATTTCTCTTATTTCCACTTGCTTTATTACTAAAACTATATTTCAGACATTGTCTTTACCCTACTTAACTTGGAACCTTTAGCTTCTAAAGTATTTCTCTACATTTCCAACTTTACGTTGACACTTTCCCTACTTCCATCAACTAAGACCATGTCAATGGCGAAAAGCATACACCAAAGGGCCTGATTTTGAATATACTTTCAAGTATGTAAAGATTTGATGCTAAAACTTGATGTAGACCTATAGTAATGGGAAACTCTCTAGCCTTTCCCCTATAGTTCTATTGCTACTGATTGAGCAATCATACCCATTTTTTATTAGATCTATGTAGCTAGTAGTAAACTCCTTTTCTAATACTCACCAAAGGAGCTCCTTAGGTACCCTATGGTATGCTTTTCAAGATTAATAAAGATCATGTGCAAATCTTTCTTCTTATTCCTATACTACCCCTTCAACTATCTTAATATATAAATTGCTTCTATAGTTGACCTTCTAAACAAAAAACCAAATTAATTTAAAGAGATACTCGTTTCACATCTCAACCTTTGCTCAATTACTCTCTCAAAGCTTTGTAGTATGACTCATAAGTTTAATTCCACGATATTTATTATAACATCGAATGCCACCTATATTTTTATAGATGGGTACTATTCATGTAGCACTTTCCTAGAGTGTAGTATCCTATTAAACAATCTAGTCAACCATGATATTTTGTCATCTCCAAAAGATCTCCAAAGTTGTATTGGGATACCATCTGAGCCTACATGTTTCCCTACTTTCAGACAAAAGTTTCACGTCTTAAAAACAAAGATTAAAGCATCTTGTATTATAATTACTTTATTTTGAATGATATCTCCTTAATTAGAGCAAGGATTCAAATTTAACTAATGAAAATAATAATGTCCACGATATGTTGCCTCCTTAAATAGAAAGATGTTTCAGGCATAATTATTGATTTACAATCACTCTAGTGTCAATGATTAATGTTGTATTGAACTCCAACTTCTCTTTTAAAATAAATATTTCTCACAGAAATGAATTTCATTATTATATTTTCTCATTATAGAAAGCATGATTTATATTTTTCATTAAATAAACTGAATCAAAATAACACTGTTTAACTTATTACTAACACCTATGCTATGTACAGCCATATTTCAGGCATCAAGAATTTCTCTAATACATTATCCAGAATCACCTTTACAATCTTATGATAAATTTAATCCTTTGAGACATGTTTGCCCAATGGCATCACGTGGGGGAGTACTACATAGGCCGAACAAAGAAAGCTTGATTGCTACTTCTAGAATCCATCAACGGTCATTTGGCTCCACAACCATAAACATCCAGCGAAATCCATCATTTTCCATGATTAATTCTGATGACATCAACTACTTCAGAGATATATTGGATGATAACACTGTTATCCAGGATGAGGATAGGCTGTCATCTGCGAATATAGATTGGATGCGAAAGTATAAAGGTTCAAGCAAGCTGTTACTCCTACCAAAGGACACAGACGAGGTTTTTCTTGCCAACCTCATATAACTAACTTCGTATGAATTACTTTGATATTTTTGATAGCTTGCCTGTTTTCTTTCATATGGAAAAAGCACAATTTTGTCATGGCTCATCATAAATGCTTTTGAAGTGTTTTTTGTATTTTAAAATTAGTGAAATGGCCTCTTCTACTTCTTGCCTTCAACATTCTTTGCGTGCTACTGCACTGGGCAGAGACAAATATTAATTTAATAGTGGGATTATTCTCTGCTATTTTTATCCACAAAACTTCAGTATACAAAGTTAGTTTCTTTTAGTTCTTGTATCCCACTTCAATTTTATATTATTGTCCATCAACTCCTTTGTTATTTCTTCCACCAAGTTCACTATACAAAATTATTTTCTTTTAGTTCTTCAATCTTACTAAATAATTCTATATTATTTTACTTGTCAGCTCAGGACCCTTACTATTAGAACAAATATTTGAAAAACTGGGATCTGTTAAAACCTAGATATTAATTTTGTGATCAAGATTTTTTTCATTGGTCCCAAGTTCTTACATTACTTTTTTTTTGTATTTGACCTATTCTCGCTTCAGTGGTATGTTATTCTGTTGAGAATTGTGATAGGGTGGCTATTTCATTAATTTGTGATATGATCTATGCTTGTGCATAAACATATAAAGTTTTTTTAGGTTTAATTATTTATAATTAATTGTTACATGCTTCCATCACTCTTGCTATTTTAATTGTTAGCATGTTCTAGTTCTTCTATCATACTCTCTTCTAATCTTTCACTTATTTGGTTATCGGCAGAAGCTCATATTATAAATGCTTTGCCCAAATTTGATGTCCTTGATCTAAGCTTCTTATAAAATTGCTGCATATTAATTATTTATTTATATATATTTTTAACTTGTTCACTTCATCTCATGATCCTTTAAATGACTTCCACGTTTGAAATGAGAAGTGTTATGGTATATTGACGTCATTTTCTAGTTAATATCATAATCTTCTTAGGGAGTTTAGGACTTCATTCAGTGTGAATTATGCAGATCTATACCTTGAGATGTTCATATACTCTTGCCAACTAGTTTAGGATCTAGCACAAGCTACCATTCTTACTTTTTTGTTATGAAATGTATCTTGTCCTCTAGAAATATATATATATATATATATAGATAGATAGATAGATAGATAGATATACATTTTCTGTATTAAGCTCAAAGATTTTGTCTTAAGTTGGTGATGTCTCAAAAGTTCTGGTTTTAGTTTGGATCATGTTGACTGAAAACTTTATTACATAGTAAAATATTTTGATCATTTTATTGCTTATATGGAATCATAATAATGGTCATGACTATTGTTGTCTTAGTGATGTATATTTCTAGAAGCATTCTTGTGACTATTTACCCTTGTTAACATTATTTAGATTTATTTTCTTTTATGTACGAACATTTCAGGTATCTAAGATTCTCCGTTATTGCAACTCTAGGAGGTTGGCGGTAGTCCCTCAAGGTGGTAATACTGGTCTTGTTGGTGGAAGTGTGCCAGTTTATGATGAGGTATCAGTTCTATTGTTTAGCTGCTTTTTCCATTTAAGTTCACTGTAATGATTAATAATTATTGAATGCATGGCTATAGAAATAATAAACAATGGTTATGCTTTGATAGTAAAGATGATCTCTCAAAGTGTGATTACAATATTTTGTCTCTTAATTGGGAATTATGAGAACATTTTCACATCAAAGTTATCTTAAACTCAAGATGAGAAATAATGCATTTGAATTATTTTATACTTCAAGGTGTTCTACAACTCTTTAATGACATTTCTGTGTATTGCAATTTATAAAAATATAAAAAAAGATTTGAAGTAAGTTTTGCCAATGTTGAAACATGATTTTTTTTTTAAATGCTAGTTAGTAATGCGCAACTACCAGAATATCATTAATTTTGCCTTTTGAATGAGATGAATTTTATTTGAATATATGGCTCAGCTATATTACACTTTTAGTTGCTTACTCCTTTTGGCTTACCAAGCAATGAAGTAGGACTGTAAGAGAAGTGTTTGACATAAGCATTAATCTGAAGATCCTTAATCTGTGAATCTTGACCCTTATTTTGATTGAATTCGAATTATACTTTCTGACATCTTCCTGAATTGCATTTGCTTGTTTGTTTTGTGCTTCAAGTTTAGTTATTACTTTTCATTCACATTTTGATTCTAATTTTATAATTTACGTAATGGAGTACCGCAGCCATAACTAGGTTTCTTTATAAGAATGTATGTATAATCTCTAGACAAAACATGAAGAATTATCATATGAAAATTACTCACACATGGTAATGGAATTTTCCTTTGTTCTTCCAATGTGTAATCGGAGTCATATATGCATTCTAATGAGCATTACAGGATGGTAGAAATTAAAGATTCTGACATATAGATGGACTACAAATATTGATCTAGCCTTTTGATGTGGCCCCATTGTTTCTTCTCAGGTAATTGTTAATGTTGGTTTGATGAATAAGATAATCTCCCTTGATAAGGTAAAAATTTGATTTTTCTGTGTATATGCATATGTATATTAAATTTTTGCTTGTGCACTGTAAAATAAGATTTATTTCTCTGGTTTTGGCCTGCAATATTATTATGTGGTTTAGAGTATTTGTGGGATACAATTGAGAACAAGGTGAATTTTATTTGAAGCAGCGATTGAGAAAATAATCCACTCAAGTAGATTATTATTGGCATTCATTATGCTTTTCTATTGGCTGATTTACATCTAGAACTTAATTGTCTGAATTTTTGATGTCTTTGTGAAACATACCAAAAAGTGTGCTTTTAATTAACAATACCTTTAATGCTTGATTGAATTTCTCTCCACTTTTTCACTCATAATCATGTGAAGAAGGAATAGCCTTTTAATGAGATATAATCATCTTTATTTTTTATTTTTTATTTTTTTGAGTTTAAATTCAAAAAAGAACTGAGAATATCATTGGCACATGTCTTACGCTTAAGTGATTTCCTTTAGCAAGCTGCAATTTTCTAAGAAGCCAGCTTTCTTCCTTTTTGTGGTAATTTGAAGAATATCAGCTAGTTATTTATCTGAATGAGGATTCTTTTTGTAGTAAATACTATGTGATTTTTCAGTAAATCGAGTTAGATATGTGTGTAAAACTCATTCACTGTTTCAGGTCAGTGGTATTCTTAAATGTGAAGCAGGCTGCATATTACAGAATTTGGATAGTTTCTTGGCAAATGAATGGTATGTATTTCCTGTAGTGCTTTCTATTAATTTTTTTTGTCTTATGCTTATTGATTTTCTTGTATTAGTGGCATTTTATTTTCTAAAAAGAATCTAGCGTGTAATTTGTGTTATTACTGTTTGGTGACCTAAATCAACTTGTCAATTTTTATTGCAGATTTTTGTTAGTACAACACCATTACTATTTGTGGTAAATTACGTGTTTTTCCCAAAATATATTTCATGTCTTAGCCTAAAAAATTTGCCAAACTGCAAAAAATAATAAGATATTTTCATTTTCTTTATAATATTTTAATTCATCTTTTGTGGCATTTAACATTTATTTTATTTCATTTTATTTTTTATAATTATTTATTTATTTTTGCATAGAATAGGAGTGAAATGTAAACTTGTGTGTATGATGGGTATTGGTCAGTGTTATTACAAGCGAGAAAGGTGCTCAGGTGAGGCCAGACGAGGCCCTAGCGCCTTAACACCCTCAGGACGAGGCGCCTTTAATGAGGCGAGCGGTTTTTGCCCTGCACCAAGCATAAAAAAGGCACGCCTGTCTTTTTTTTTTTTTTTTTGGCTATCAACCCCATATTTAATGCTTTCAATTAGTGTTAATTAGGATTTTAAAAAGGCACACATACTAATAAGGAGGGAAATTAATTTAGAGAAAAAAATTAGGTGATTTTAAAAAGACACACTTACTAATAAGGAATGAAATAAATTTAGAGGAGAAAAACTAAGTGTTATAAATATACAACCACTAGTTTTTAAAAAATAATGAGTAAATAAAGGTATTAATTAATTAATTAGAGAAATTTACTTAATTAGAGAAGATTGAAGAGGCAACGAAAGTTGCACTCTAAATCTAGTGATGGAGTTGAAGTTAGTTTAGATGATGAGGATGATGATATTGTAGAATTAGATGATTTATAAAGATAGAATTTGCACTCTAAAAACTTAATGAATTGATTTAGATAGTATGGACATGTCCTTGGATGGCTAATAGATGCCCTTGTAAGAAAGGTGGAAGCTGTTAAGATGGAGGCCTATAGAAGAAGAAAAGGCAGACCTAAAAATTGTATAGCTATTTTATGAAGTGATATATTTGAGCTCAGTTTGTCAAGTTTTTGGCCCTCGACAGAGCAATGTGGAGGGAAAGGTTCATGTAGTCAACTGCAAAAATTGGGACTAACAGCTTCTTGTTGTTGTCAATGTCGTCGTCTATATAGGCATGAGTCTACTACCATATTGGATATGAAGGACCTAATGTAATATGGTTTGGTTATTTCAATATGTTATCTTCTTGATTATTCTTTGCCTCTGTATTCCTCCACCCATGGTTTTATCTTCATGTGGTCCATGTTTATCTCTTAGATTTGCTTAGTTTGGTCTGCATCTAATAATACTGACTTGCAAACGGACATCATAACTTATGATTTTGTAATGGAAAGTTATTACTATGCATATCTGATGTAATTGATATTTATGATGGATAGTAAACCAAGGTATTGCAAGTCGATCTTGAACAAGCTAGCTCATGTTTGAGTTATTCTTGAAATTAACTTAACATAATAAATTCAGCTAGAGCTTGATTGTTATTTAACAATTAGGATAAGAACATCACGCGAATTGTGCCATCCACCTAATTAGTTTCAAAGGGTAATAATTTCTTTTAGGGCATTTTGATGACCCAACTTCTCTGGTTCTCTTTGTTAGGAGACTTTTAGTTTGTAATTTAGAAGACTATTTTTGAGTTTGGAGATCTGTGATCAAATTCTTTCTTTTCCATCTTTTTGGATTTGCTTAGTTTGATGTGCATCTAACATGATATCTTATACGAACATTTCCGAAAGACACTTGTATATAATTTGAACTTGTTTTTCCCTCCAGTTATTTAATGCCTATTGATCTGGGGGCAAAGGGAAGTTGTCAGATTGGTGGAAATGTTTCAACTAATGCTGGTGGTTTGCACTTTGTGCGCTATGGATCACTTCATGGGAATGTTCTAGGTAAGGATATGCTCTATCCTTTTATGTTGTATTAAAAAACTGAATATGTTGTCTTATAGGATGATTACTTAGGTACTATATATGTAAAAGCTAATGTGAATAATGTGATATGTATAAGATGAAACTTGATATAGGAAGAACAACACAAGATATGAGACACATTAGCCACATATTTTGGTTAATATATGTCTTTAGTTTTTTCTTGATGAGATGGATTATGTAGGGGAAAATTCTGGAGGTATTCTTAAAGTGAGGTGGTTTAGGAATTATGAGGGTAATTTTGAAAAATTAAAAAAAGAAGAAAAAGAAGCTGAAGACACTGGTACAGTTTAACTTGCTACGCTTTTGATTTACCATTCCTTTACCCAAGTAACAACATATTAGCAGTCATTCCCTTTTGTCTTTGATGTTTCACCCAAAGATTATGCCTTTCATTATTTTCTTTCTTTTACTCTCCTTGTTTTACATTTTCATTTGTCAATGATCTTACCTTGTAAACTACTTTCCAATTAGCTCACTCATCTATTCCTTTATTTCTTTCATTTTATATAATCACCTCCTTTTTAACAACAACACTTGAAACTCATAAGGGAAGAAACATGAGAAAGGATTAGGGGAAGAGTGTGGGGACTTGGTTCCTTGTGTTGTTTTATGAAAATAATAATAACTTTAATTACTATTTTAAAATTAAGATGGCTTTCTTGTATTCTTTTTGCTCTTTTTTATAATTTTTATTTATTTATTCTTGTTAAAATAAATTTATCTAAGAACAAAAGCAAAATTGGTACGCAGGAACAATTTGATTTTGATTTAGGATAAAGTAGTGTGGAACTTGAAAATTATAGCAAGAGTGGATGCATGTCATAATTAATAATACTATTTTCTTTTATTGTTTTCTCTCATTAGTTAGAAACTTCTTTTCCAATCCTAGCAAAGGATTCATAATTCGTTTGGATTAGATTACTTAAGATTATTATTGTGCGGTATTTATATTAGTTAGATTTTTCCTTTCTGTTTTGAAAGCTATTGAGATTAAAAATGAATTTTCTTTTCAGTAGTGCAAGAATGTTGAATTCCATATGAATGGAATATAGTTTCATCCTTTTTTTCAACCCCTCAACAGGTTTTAGCCAAAATCTTTATATGATGTCAAATTAATCAATGTGGTCTCTTAATAGTGTCTAAGAGTTAGCTTTGTTCTTTTTGATTGCTTAAAGTTAAACCTTGGACTTCTTGGTTTACTATATCTCTGACCCAGTTTTATTTTGTAAAGCAAATAAATTGTTTGAGGTTAAAATCCGAGCCTACCGTGTGTCATGGTTTAAGGATAGCATTTGATCCATAACTAGGAGTTTTTTATTATGAAATTAAGGAGTGCTTGGTATTTATTAAGGAAGTGGTTCAAAATGCTAATTTTACTTTAGTATGGTTTCTATAGTTCCCTTTTAAGCACCAAGTTGTTGCTTTCATTTTTCTGAATTAGATTGTCTTTTTTCTTTCGTTCTTTCTTTATTTTATATTTTGATTCATTAGGACGGCACGATTGGCTTTGGTTCATTTTATGTTTAAATATAAAGATTCTTCAAATCTTGCAAACTTTTATATGCGTCTCAATGCGTGTGAGGCTTAAGCCTCAAAAAAACCATTATTCTACTACGACTAACTTTTCTTTAATAAATGATAAAGAATATTCTTTAATAGAGAAAATTAAGAGAAATAAGAGTGAATATATATTTTTTTTTAATTGATGAAAAACAGAATATTTTTTAAGATAAGTTTTAACTTACAAATAAGATGAGTTACAAATAAGATAAGTTACAATTTTATTAATTTCTGAAAACAAAAGAAAATGTATTTATTTTATAAATAAAAATCATATATTTTAATAAGATAAGTGGCCTCTCGTTTAAGATAAGTTTCAATTTTATAAATTGTTGAAAACAAAACAAAAAGTATTTATTTTAGAAATAAAAATTATATATTTGAATAAGATAAGACCTCTCGCTTCCAACAAAAGATTCTTTCAAAAAGGAAGCAAGAGCACAAAAAATAACTATACACACAAATATACATGTTTTAAAAGAAATTAATTAATTATATATATTTTTTAAACTATTCACACATATACCTCCCAAGATGAATAAATTCTATATTTTCCAAAGTTTTAATTATCAGAAAACGAAAAATATTTACTTTGCAAATGAAAAAATAATGTTTTTAATAGGAAATAAGTTAAGAGAAATAAAGTGGCTACTTCTGAAAATATTGTGTTTTTGAAAAACAATATATTTTTCAAAATTTTTGATTGCTGAAAAACAAAAATATTTATTAAAATAAATAATATTCTTTAATTGAGGCTCACGCCTCAAAACGCCTCGCCTCACGGTTGAGAAGCTCCTCGAAACCTGCCTTGGGTTTTTAAAAACCTTGGCTAAATTGAACATACTCATGTTATTATGAATTGTATCATAACTAAATTGCTTTGTATATGAACTTGGTTCAAGCTTGTTTGAGGAATTTATATTATCAATCGTGTTAGTTCAAGTTTTCTTAAAGGCTAATGGAACTATCGCTTTGGAAATGATCTTAAGAATAATAAACTAATTGTCTAATTTATGGTATTTGAGGTAATGTTTTGGTTGGTTCTAATGTTCCCAACTGATAATTTTAATCCTTCATATGAGTATTTATTGAATTATTGTTTTTTTGAATTTTATATTCCTTTTTAGGGCTTGAAGTTGTCTTAGCCGATGGGACTGTCCTAGACATGCTTGGAAGTTTACGAAAAGACAATACAGGATATGATTTGAAGCACTTATTTATTGGTTGATGCATAATCATTTTCTGGTCATGTCTTGCTTTTTGTGAATATAAATTATTCTTTGCCATATACTAGAAGTAAATGTATGCTGTCATCTTGATAGGAAGTGAAGGTACCTTGGGAATCATCACAAAGGTCTCAATCCTTACACCGGCTAGGCTATCATCAACTAACCTTGCATTTCTTGCCTGTGAAGATTATTCTAGCTGTCAGGTCTCTTCTTTACTTGAAACTGGTTTTTTATTTACTTTATAAAAATATATACCAAAACTAGACATATATTGAAATGTGAAAATACTTCAAGGATCATGTAATAGATGTTATGGTCTTCTATAATTCATGATCACCTAAATGCATTTCCCTGGTTTCTTTTTTTCCCCCTATTTTCCTCTGTTAACCTTTTAAATCAACACTGCCAAGGCATGCATTCCTTCTTTTGATATGTATTCCTTCTTTTTGAAAAGTTAAAATTTTACTTTTGTAAATAATAATGTGTTTATTAATATTAATATATATTTTAATTATCAATAATATTTATTTAAATTATTAAATCTCTTAAAAACTTAGTTTATAACAAGTCATAAGATGTTTTGTTGGGGGACTAGTGCTTATCCCTATACAGACATGATATTATGTAGATTTCAATCGACATGTTTCTTGAGGAAGCATGTGTAAAAATGGCTTAGGCCAAATTCACAGTGACAAATGGATGAAGTAAGAAAAACTAATTATTTCCTCGTTTGTGAATTTTAGTCTTCAGCTCGAATGTTGTTTCTTAAACTTTATGTTTGTTTGTTGTATTCAAGGAAAATAGCTTTCATTCTCCTTTCTCTCCACATACTACACCTTTAGAAACTGCTTTCCTTGATTGATTTTATTCCAGATCACTATATGTTTAGAGGACAAATAAAATGGGTTATTTGGATGCTTATCATGATTGTGAAATTTCTTTGTAGATGGTGCAAATTGTCATTGGTACTGTACTTGCCTTTGTTATTGTTAAAGTCCCCTGAAAAGCCGAAACAAAATAAAATATGTTGTGGTTTTGTATGTTGTTGGAGTCAAAACTCATAAGCTATGCCTGAATTAAGAAAGTGGGATCTAAGGCTAAGGGTGAGAAAATGGTAAAATGTGTTCGTTAACACTTTAATTTTAAATTAATCAAATTCAAAGAACATATTATATAATCATTTTAATTTTAATTAATCAAATTAAAAAAAAAGACTGCCTAAATTAGATAGTGGAGTTGATAAACAAGGTGCAGATATTATAATCATAGTTGGGGGCACATTAGCACAATCAACAGGAATTATGTGTTCATTAAAACTTAGTTACTAAGTGCTGGTGAATTATAACTTGATTTAGCAAAATAATTGAATCAGTTGCTCAAATGATATCCAGTTAATGGCACTGAACTTTTCAGTTTATTAGCACAATTAGCGCGAGTTAAATGTCAATTAGTTTTATTATGTTGAACAAAGGAGTTGGTATTTCCTATTAATTATAATTTTGCCTATTCTATATTCTTTGGTGCAATTTGTTGTAAAAATTATGGGTATTGGTAATTATCATTGTTGTTCATTATTCACTGAGTTTTCTATATTCAATGTATTTTACATAGTTCTGAAAATTTATGGACTCAAATGAATACTTTTGATAAAAATGACCGAAGTAGTTCATGATTTTCGGTGAAATTTATTTGTTGAACTTTGCTTTTGTTTGGCATCGAATGTTATTATATAGTTTATTGTTCACTAATTTGTTTCTGACATTGTCTTTGGAAATTGCTCATGATTTGATCACCTTTTATATTATATGCATAAGCATGATAGATCATGTAATTTTATTTCATTGTATACTAATTTTCTCCGAAAGCAACATTGTCCACTTACTGGATATTTTTATCACACGTCTTCCCATATACAGACATGAAACTTTCTACTGACTAGTTTGCTGTCTGATAGATATGAATTTCTTGCGCGTATAAATTCACATTCATTCAGCTCTTTTTGAGTTTCTTTGTTACATGGTATATGATGCATGCGAATTCTTGTTGATTTGATTTGTTCCAGAAACCATACTCGTTGATATGAGTTGTGTCATCCATTTTCAGGAATTATTATTGAAAGCAAAGAGAGGTTTAGGCGAGGTTCTTTCTGCTTTTGAATTTCTGGACACCAATTCTATGGATTTGGTAAGCTTTTATATAACTAGATGTTTGTTGTGGTAAACTTAGATCTTTTGATATCTCTACCATTGGCTTTTTTGTCTTTGTTATTTTGTTATTCTTAACTGGTTTTAAATTCTTCATGATGATTTTGATGATTTATCTTGGTGGGTTCTTTAGTTATATGTGCTCAGGTATTTACAATTCATAATGCTATAAATAAAATATTTTAATTCTCTATGTTCCTAACCAACTGCAATCTTTTCTTTATTGGAATCCACTAACAAGAATTTCATGTTTGCGGCTAACATGTACCTTTTTGCTTGAAGGAGATGATGGCCTATGTATGAATAACTTGAGTGTGTGTAAACTCATGTGGCAAAAAGTTCCAATATAAGTTCCAATATGACATCTTTAAAGAAAAGAACAATAACACAATGTAGAATATGGTCTTTGAGCTTACACTATGAATAAAATGACTTACAAATGAAATGATATGTTAATATGCACCTGCAAACAAGACAAGTATTAAAAATTTCATTTTGTTCAGGATTATAATGTGGTTCTTTTGAGTTTAGACAGTCCATGGCAGTTTGCATTCCCATCTTTGGAAGCGATTCAAGCATTGACCACGGTTGTTTTTGTTCTTTGTTTCATGAAAAACTTTTAACTGATTGGTTAGAAATGAAAAATTAATTGTGGTTACTGATTTATCTAGTTTTAGCACATTGCTTTACGCCTTGTCAACCTTGTCCAAATTAGGAATGACCTTGAGGTTGAATGTCTCCCCTAAAAGTCAGATACCTGCTCGAAGAATTAGATTGTGTCTATTCATATAGTTTGAGCTTTTTAATTTGAAAGAATATATTGATATCTCATTTTGATTCGCTTTGAACCACTTTGAACCATGGGTTTCTTTGATAAATTTTCCTAGCTATTATAAGCTTATCAAACGACGTGCAGTTAATTGGATTTCTATATGTTATTTTTTAATCGTGGATACTGATTTCTATCTTCAAATGTCCTGGAAGGGGACAATTTTATTGGATTTCTATCTGTTATTTTTATCCAGTGTGTTTGTCTGGCCTATGGCAGAGCCACATATAGAACAGAAAGCACAGGGAGTTGGGGGCAAATGACCCATTCTGTTTCTCTTGAATATATTTAATAATTTTTTTTTATAAATGCCCATTTTTTTTGTGACTATTGACCCCTTAGCCTTTGTTTTATAAAATATTACTAAATTAACACACTAAAAGACCAGACCCTTTTTTTTTAAGATAAGGGTGTTAGAAAATATCGCAAAATTGCACAAAACAATTAGAAGCATGTGGAAGCAAAATTAAAATTGCGATATCAACTAATTGATTTGATGAACACGGTACTTAAATTAATTTAATTAAAAATAGGTATCGAAATTACCTTTCGATGTTCTAAATGTATTCTTTTGGTGTGCTAAATTTGTTCCTTGGATCGTTTTAGATCTTCTAGCATCGAACAACAGTCTCACGCCTCTAGATCACATGCTGGAATCCAGAAACAGTCCTCTCTTCGTCTCCAAATAGCGGCTAGGGTTAGAAAGGAAGAGAAATTGGGGAGATGTCTCACCAGAGAATAGAATTGATTGATGGTAGGGTTAAAAAGGAGTCATATTTATATGAACTTCATAAAATATGATAATAATTATTCTATTATGGATTCATAATAGAAATATGAGTCCTAAAGCAATTAAAATTACTATTGTATTCAAGTGCTTATAATTTTGATTAATTATTCATCTTCATCGAACTTTTATCAAAATTTAAACTTAAGACGAAACCCTATACCAATTTACCGCTTCACTCAAAATGAGACTGATTCTCAATTCCTTTAATTGTGACTCTTTAGGTTCGTTTCTAATGGCAATGAAAGGACACCAAAGAACGTGGGAGACACCTAATAAGCCCCATGACCCTATGTCGTAGCCCAATTGAACATGAATAAGGAGATCATTACGAACTTTTCCGCTTATAATAACCATATATGTATAAATCTTTCGTTTTTATGTCCTAACCGAGTGAGCCATGATAATTGTCAAACTCACTAAACTCGATCATATGCAAATAACCATAGTAGAGTAAGATTACCAAATTACCCTTTCACGCCTTACTCTATTAGCTTGATTGCCTTGGCCAAAGTCTTCTAATCTCACCTACTCATGATCGCATAGGATACTTAGTTACTTCTAAGAAAACAATTTTTTCTTAGGTGATCATTCACAATTGCTACTTGTCTAACATAGCCGCACTACGAGGTTGGCTCTACCAAAGGTTAAATATCTCAGGTTTAATGTTAACTCATATGATCCTAACCAACAATCCTAATTATTGATGATCAAAGAATAAAACCCATGTAATTGGATTGTTGCAAGTCATGTTTGAATATATCAATCCGATCAATGTATTTATGGCATATGTTCCCACTATCTCATATTGTTCAACTACTACTCTTTGTAAATCCTTACGAATCTTTAACACCCAATTAAAGATTATCTGATTTGTGAATTATTTAAGTGTATAAGTACTAAACACTTCAAGTGCCCCCTCCGTATCCTATAAAGAGTAGAAGGTTTAACTTAATGCACAAGAACTAGATTGTTCAAAACTAATTAAAATGCAATCACAAGATTTATATGAATATTAAAATAAATGCTTATTATTAATTATAACAATGTATAATGTAAATGAAATTCTTTAATACAAGTATTCTTATTGGCATTTGAGGGCATAATCCTAACAAAGTTTGGATGGCAAAACTAAAAAATAATTGTTGTACTGGTACATGTGTAAAAAATAACTTAAGATTTGGCCCTCATGTCAGTTATGTGTCTCATTTGCGCATAGCTTACTAAAGAGGAGTCCCTTCATTTTCTTTTTTGTTTAACTTCATTTGATATTAATTGATACTTTCAAGCAAAAAGAAACAAAAAAAAAAAAAATTTTCGAGCAAATTTCTTCTATTACTTGAAAATTTTTTTTTCTCCCAAATATTAAGTTTGGAGTCTTGGAGAGCCTCATAAGAAGTGATTAATATTAAATTCTAAAAGCATCATCATTATATTGTAAATTTTATTTGGCTTTCTTGTTTGCGATTTCTGGCTCGCCGCTGCCTTTATCCACTAGTTCACAACATCTCGTCAGTTGTCTATTTATTTATTTGTTTATCTATTTATTTATTTCAGGCCATCCTATTGTCTCATCTAAAATCTTTCTTTAGTACATGAATCTTTTAGGATATTGTTACATACAAATTCATTATAAGCTATTTGTGAAATCTTTTTTCTATGATAAAACATGAATGGTTCACCTGATACCTTTGATTAACTTCCTATATGATTATTAATTATATTAGCTACAAAATGAAGCTCTTGCACCATATTTGATCAAGGGATAAGTACTATTCCCCTAACCAAATAACTTGGGATAGCTTATAACTCTATTTTTGTTAAAGTTTTATCTTTAAAATAAATATATTCCATAGTTATTTTAAAGAAGTTATTAATATTAATAAAGATTCATTATTTTTTTAAAAAATTAAGTTTTCATTTTAAAATATTTTTAATAATATTAATTAAGCTAAACTTTGGTGATCCCAAATAAAACCTTTTCCTTTTAACGCAAAATTTGAAAAGATTCCCCTAACTTGACATTCTTAACTCCCAACAAAACATGTCCTTGTACCATTATTGAACCAACCTATTTCTTGTTTGTAGCAATTTCAATCTTATCGATTTCTTAATTTTAACCAGATGGAGGACATGTTACACCAAGAGTTGAATTTCATAGGCTTTCAAAATAGTTCTCATTTTTTTCTTGTTTTGTTTTACTTGGCCGAATCAGGTTTTGGATAAACTTGAGGGCGTTCGCAATCCCTTTCCATCCTCATTGCATAAATTTTATGTACTGATTGAGACAACAGGCACTGATGATTCATATGACAGGTAACTAGTGCTTTCCAATACTTAGGCTCAGTTTGTTTTGAAATGATTTCCAATATCTGATTCTTAAAAATGCTTTTATTTTTCTGATTTTTAAAAGCATGCTTGTTTAGATTATGTTAAAGAATAAGTTTTCAAGATGAAAACAGGAAGATGCATTTCCTACAAAATACTTAACCACATATGATTTTAATATATTATCATTAAAACTAAACAGTTGGTGTAAGATTATTGATATAATATGTTATTTATGATAATAGTCGTCATATTAAAATTTGGTTATATCTATTAGCCATATTTGATTATGTACCCATATAAGCGATACATTTTTTTTTTGTATACCCCTATGATCAATATTCAAATGAAATATCCGCAAGAAACATATAATTTTAGATATTTGCTTATATACTCAATTAACAATGATTTGTAAATATGTTTTTTGATATTGCCATATCCACAATTACCCACTTTGTAGGTTTTTATACGGATTTCTCATATATATATATATAGTATTATTTTAAGATACTAGTTCACAAATGAACAAGAAAAGCATGGCCAACACAAAAGGTCAAATGAGGATACCGGAGGAGGATCACCATACATAACACAATTTCTCCTCCAATTTTTTGACAGTTAAAATAAAAAAAAAGTTTTATTTGAAATTAAGAAAACTGTTAGATCCAAGAGTGTTAATTATGAGTGTTCGGCTTCAAGCCTTAATAAACATATAATTTAAAAATGTAGCTTTTATCAGTGTTAGATGATAACAAACTTATATCGCTTGGCATTGATCCAACCCAAAATTTTAAGTTGATAGGAAGAAAGACCCAAAATTACGTATACAAAGCCTAATTTATTAACTTAACCAATATATGACTATTAGTTAATTTAGTACACGATTACTTAGCTGCCTTGCAAACGACCTAATCTAACTTTCTGTGATACCATGTTGGTGCAAACCAAAATTTATTACTTAGTGGTTGATTCAACCCAAGTCTTAAGCTTATTGATGGAGAAACTAAACTTTATATTTTTAAAATCCAATTAACGAATGCATGGCTAAAATTTTTTTTAATAATTGGCAGGATAAGGTTTACTAATATATATGAACATATTTTAAATTAGGGAGAAAATGAGTAAAATGGCTTGTAACATCCTAACTTAGAAAACTTGAGATCTATTTTCTTAGAGGTGGCTTTTGGTCGATTTCTGAAACTGTGGGAAAAGGAGACATAAAATGTGTCGCCAAATGTATTTTCTCAAGTTTTCAGTTTTGAATGGAATGCAAAACTGGAAATGGATGCTAATAAACATGTCTTTAGAACCTTTTTTTTTTTTTCCTTCACCCATAATTCCATGAGTTTCCAGACACATGCAACACTCTCCCAAAAATCAAAACCCTGCCTTCTGAAGCACAAAAAAACTCTGCCTTCTGAAGCACAAAAAAACCCTGCCACGTTTTGCTCTTTTTTGTAAGGGATGCCTAATCTCTCGGCTTCCTTCAGCTTTAGGAAGTTATTGTAGGTGATGTTGTTGATCAAGGCCTTCACCTCTAGTGGGTATATTCTTTCTTGTACTACAACATGCACCACACTAGATCATCTTATATTTCTGTGGTCTTTGTGGCCTGTTATGTGGAACTTAAAATTTGTTTATTTTTTCAAAATTGCTATATAGTGAGACATTATTCTAGCTAAATAATTAGTGACTATTTTGTCTAAATTATTGATTGTCAATTATTGCATAGAATAGTACAAGCGCTTTCATGTTAGCGTAAAATAATAGAATTTCTATTCTATTATTAGCTATCTAGGTAATTTTTGTTAGTGCCTTCTGGAAATTAGTGAATTTGAATTTACTCATCACACTGGAGTTTTGATTTTAATATAAAATATTTTGCTTTATGACATGAGAAGGCTCTTTATTTTTTATTTAGTATCCATTATTTTTTTCATTTTTAAGAAAAAAGCCAATATTTAATATTGAATGATATACATGATAGAGGAGATTTTATATAATAAAAGGTGTAAAATTTTCATTTACATATATCATCACCCAAGTTAAAATGCGAAAGATTGTTTCAGGGGGTGGCAAGTAAAATAAAATTAGAGTGGGTTACAGGGTATTTTTGACAATTGAGTGTGGCATTTATTTTCACTATTTCTTCATAGGGTAGCAATTACTTGTAGACTGTGTTTGAAAACTGAAACTTGTGCAGATCAAGTCATGCTACTGAGGTATGCTCTCTTCATTAAAGGAATAAAGGCCTGGATAGCTACTTGTCTGAGAAAGCGCTCTTTTATTTGCTTTGATTGGCATAAATTTATTGAATCTGTATGTTTCTTGCACATGGTGTGATGCATGTTTTGTTTCATGTCGGCCTTTTTGATGGGTGTGATGCCTTGTAAACACAAATACCTGTTATTTATTATTATTTTCAATTAATTACCTAAATGTTTTGCATCTTCTTAGGCAGCAAATGCTAACTTATTCTAGTTTGCTGCTTTCATTGCATTGTGCAGAGCAAAACTTGAAACTTTCCTGGTTAATTCTATGGAAGGAGGTCTTATTTCAGATGGTGTTATAGCTCAGGATATTAACCAAGCATCGTCTTTTTGGCGTATTAGAGAGGTTAAATATTTTGTGAATGGCTCGGAATTGCGTAAATTTTCAATTACCGCTTTTAAGACCCCGATCGTAGCAGTTCTTTTGTCTAAGTATATTCAAATATTTCAGTGAGGATGATTTATATGATTTATTTTAATTTTGATAGTGTTTCTTCTAAGGTGCATGTGCACATGGCAGTTAAAACAACCAAATGCATGTTGTGATGACCTTCAGAATCAGGCAGAAAATATTGGATACTTTGGCAAAATTTCATGTCTGAATAACTAGTTACAGTTTTGTGAGTGAGCGCATGAAAACAAATTATATTCTTCAGGTAGGAGGGAGGATACATAAATTTTAGTGCATAGGAATTTGTAGTTGTTAATGATTTTAATGTTTAGATGATTGTGAGATGTGTCTTTGCAAATTGCTTAGTTGCAAGTTTTAATCTAAAGATTGATGTTAAAGAATTTTGCCTGATTGTTGACTACTCTTTCTGAAGTTCAAATTAAGCTTGAATTGTAGTTGATGATGTATTTTGTCTTTACACTTGGCACCAGACCTGCTATTTATGCCATACTCTTGAAAGAAGTTAAGTTTTAGTTAATTAATAAGTTGACTGATTTGCTGTTGCCATTTTGATTTGTTGCAAAATGTCCTAGATCCTTAGTGTAGTTGGTTCAGCAAGCCATTATCTATTGGAATAAGTAGCCAGTGATGTATGTGATTTAATAGATCTTACCTCTTAGCATATTACTAAATTCTTAAAGCATTTTATGCATTGAAATTTGCATGCTAACTTTTCAAACAATCAATCAACATGCTATTATGTGATTATGTTTCCCATAAATTACAAAAATGGTCATTACTCAAAAGAACTGCAACTAATGACAAAAAAATGTGAGAGACCCATGTAATATACTGAATGAACTCTGTGTTGATCTACATTTTGTTTTCTTAACTAATTCAAGTTTGTATTTTGTTTTAAGGAAGGTAGGACGTTAATTATTCTAATTATTGGACTTAATTTATTTGCATATTTTCCCCTGTATAAGGACATTTTATCAGTCTATAATTTACTAAGTTAAAATGCCAATCTTGAAGTAAATGTTATGATAATTCTATTGTTTGCAGGGTATAACAGAAGCTTTGATGAAAGCTGGAGCCGTCTACAAGTATGACTTGTCATTGCCTGTTGAAAAACTCTATGACATTGTTGTAGAGATGCAACTTCGGCTTGGTTGTTGACTCTTTTCCTCTGTATTTATCATTTCAGTGAGATTTATATTCATTTGTTTTGTTAGGGATCTGAACACCTTGAATCTCAACATCTTCTTATCAACTACACAATATTTTCTTACATATTTTAAACCACATTATCAGGAAGTTCTGCGAAGGTATGCGGGTATGGTCACCTTGGGGATGGTAACTTACACCTAAATATTTCAACGCCTAATTATGATGACAATGTAGATCCTTCTTGCTGTATTTTTTGCAGATCTTATAGAAAAGTAGATGTTATATGAATGCTTTTGTCTACATTCTGAATGCTGCAGGTCTTTGCTCAGATAGAACCCTTTGTCTATGAATGGACAGCAGAACATAGGGGAAGTATAAGTGCAGAGCATGGCTTAGGGCTGATGAAAGCTGATAAAATTCATTACAGCAAGTCTACAGAAACTGTAATTGCTATCCTGGCCTTTTCCTTCACACCCAAATTAGCAATGATAATAATTACCTTTTCCTTGGTTTTTATTTCTTCAAGAATATATAATAGATTCTGTTATGTGTAGGATTTGAGCAACTGACCTCTTCTCTGTAATGTGGTGAATACTACTAGCCTAATAATGTAGGATTTTTAAACTTTCACATTTTTGTTGTTGCTGATTAAATAGAAAATTTTTGATGTCACAGCCATTACTTGGAACCCGTGATGAAATAATTTACTTAAAGGATCCTTTGGATGAGGATGAGTGTAATTTGGCGAATGCCATGAAATCTGAACATCAATTCCATTTGACTTCACTCCTGATATATAGTCTGCAGTACTGCATGTGACAGATTAATCTATCATTTACCTAGTTCACTACAAAAAAAATTTGAAGCGTCAATTTTTATATTAGTATTATACAGCCCATACATTGCTCTTATCACTTCATGTGAAAAATAAATTTGCTAATCAGTGCCACTAGCCTGCTCACTTTATATTGTGCTAGAACAATTGAACTTGAGCCTTCTTCCAGAACTTTGGGTGAATTTTAATGTAAAAGTACATTGAATACTTCTTTTTCTTTTTCCCAATCACCAGAATGGTTAGATAGAAGATTATTTTATGTTTGAGAACTTATGGTGCAACTTTGTGACATTTACTTATCTAATGTTCTATATGCTACTTATGTATTCAGGTGAGACTAATGGCTTCTATTAAGAAGTTAGTGGACCCCAATGGCATAATGAATCCTTACAAAGTTCTTCCTCAATCTATTTATTCTCCATGATATATGAGGTAAGTGGCTTGACAGAGAATAGGACAAATAGAATACAAATTCATATTCTGATTACCCACCCAATAAGCGCAAGTAACATCACAAATGTTATCAGTTTTCAGGAGTACCAAGCTTTCCAAGTTCCAAAGTTCTGTAAAGACTTTCCATCCAATAAGTTTATACTCTCTCATAAAAGTTATGCACATTCCTTCCTACAGTATAAGGTGAAGGTGTTGCAATGACAATCAAGGTATATTAAACATAGATTTTAGAAATAACCATAACTAGAAAATAGATCATAGAATGAACTCTGCCCTATATAAAGAAATAAAAGAATTTCAGAATCTCATTAGTTGTTAAGAAAAGTTGTTAAATTTTGTCATAGAAAATTTGTATTTTTTTATTGAAAGTAATGCATGCTAAAGGTCTACATATATGCAATGAATTTCCTTACGGAGCTCGAAGTTGGGGCATTTGCTGGAAGATTTTTATGTACGTGATATTCCTTTTTGCCATATACTACTTCTGTCTCAAATCATAGCTTCTTTATACTACAGCCACTTAATGATTCCTGTGTTAAATTTTATCAACTGAAAATTTTATAAACAATCACCAACATGCATTGTTTATTATGACAACTGACTTTAGTGTACTGTTTCCATGTGAAATTTCATTCTGCAACCTGTATTTGAACAGCAACTGAAATATATGGAAAAATTGGTGCATGCCTCAAGGAGATTGTTTTCGTGCATATCTTTCATAGCCGAATTTTTAAAATACTTCCACCAAGAGATACCTTGGAATTTTTGTGCATATCTTTTGTGTAGGGCATTTCATTATGCTCTTTCTTCTTTCCTCCTTGTTATTTTGAGAAAGAAACAAGTGCATTCATCTGAATATGCTGCCATTTTACATTTCTATAATATAAAAATATGCATGTGATTATTAATAATACATCTATTATGTTATTCTACTCCTAATTCTCTTTCTTTTTTTTTTAATTACTAAAAACCAGGATTCTGAGCAAAGCATTAGCTGCGAAGGATATTTGTCGTGCTTCCCCTTCATGTACTATTATCTCAATGGCTGAAGAAGAAGATTATGCTAGGTAGAGTGAACTGTGATAAGAAACTTTGTGGCATATCTATGATTGAGTTCTGCAAGAGTTCTGTTGGGTTGGTTATATCCAAATCATCTTAATTGACTTAACTATATTGATTGGACTTAATGGTATTTTGATAATTTGTTTTATGTAATGAGAAATATACTTACTTATATGGTCAAATAGGTGGAGACAGCAAAGATTTACAAGGGTTAGCTTTTGTATAAATATTTCAAAAATAAAAATAATAAATTAATTTTTCATGGTTGTGTTTGAACGTTTTCAAACTCATTTGCTTCGTTAGTGTTGGTACTCATGTCCGTTAAGACTTAAGACGGTTTCTGGACTTTATAAATACCCTCTCCAAGCATTTAAAAATAACAATTTTTGTATTAATTAAATGAACTTTTAAGAAAATTTCTCAACATTGTCATTCCTTCTTCAACCTTTCCTTTTCAAGTGAGTTCTTAAACAAAGAGTGTAAGTTTGTTTTTCAATTAGTAGATATTGTATCTAAGAAAATATTCTTACACCTAAAGAAAAAATAATATTCAAGAGACAACGGGCCCATTTGATATGCAAAGTTTTGAGGTGCAACACAGCACAAGTTTCTTTGTTCCTTGTTTGATTTATAAATTGACTGAGAGTACAGCACAAAATGTTGTTATAGTACAGGACAAGTGGATAAAATTTTTGTACCACAAGAACTTCAGTACAAAAATTCTATCGTGGGACAACACAACCAAAAGATTAAATCACCCTAAATCAAAAATAAAAATTACAATCATGACATATCTTATCACACAATAGTAATTCTCCGACCTTGCACCTTCTTCACTTCCTCCACCGATGCACGCCCTTCTCCATTTATACAATCCTCTTCTCTCTCCATCTTCTCCTCTTCTCCCCCTTTTTATTTTTTTTGTCCTCTCGTCTCTCAAAACTTTTAGGGTTTCCAAGGTTTTTTTTATCAAATAGAGATTTAATTCGTAATATCTATATATTTTTAAATAAATAAAAGTGATCATATTTAGATATTAAAAATTTAAACTATATAAAAAATATACATAAATCTTTTTATTTTTCTATCCAAAAATTTAAAATTAAAATTTTATTAAAAAATAAGTATAAATATTTTTATATCTTTACCCATGAATCATGGGATAAGATTTTCTTGGAAATATCAATTATATTAGCGAACTTATATAAAAAAATTTGTGTTTATTTTTAAAAATACACAAATATAATTATGGTTTAATAAGTTTATTAATTATAAAAAATTTAATCATGTTAATATTGATTATTTTATTGTGAAGTTTTTTATTGCATAATAAACATATAGGATAGCAAAAAGGGTATCATAAGAATTTATAATATTTTGTCCAGTACTTAGTACAAATCAAACGGGAACAGCACAAAAAATTTTGTGCTGTCTATAAAATATCAAACATGGTACAGAACAAGCAGTTGTGCTGTACCACAACTCTTTGTACTGCCCTGTACTTCTTTTACTGTTCTTAATTGTGTATCAAGCGGACCCAACATCTCTTTACACCATTCAATTATTACTTTTCTTCTTTCATTCTTTACCTTGTTTGGATTTTCTGTCAAGTTGCTATACTTGGTGCATTGATATTATCCTTAACAATGTCGACTTCTTTATTTAGATCATTCTCTTAATGTCAACTTCTTTAATCAGATCATTCTCTTATGTAGTGGAAAGACTAAAGCCGTTTAATGGGATGAAAAACAAGTGGTGGGGCATGAAAATTTTATATCAATTATCTTTGTTGAAGGTGGCATATGTTCTCTATGAGTATTATTTGTTTGAGAAGAACAACAACAACAACAAAGAGGGAAGCCACTTGTCTAACAAGATAGTAAAGAAGGATTGGATGGTGGGGGAGCTTAATAGGGAAGTGAGAAAAATGGTTGGAAGATAACTATATTTGCCTTATGTGGATCTTTCACTCATTGTCCATTGATCTCTTCGATGGTTTCCATTATCACAAGACAGGGATTGAGGTTTTTTTTTTTTTTTGTTTTTGCAAAAAAAAAAAAAGGTTTCATAATCCAACATAGTAGATCTCTGCCATGATTGCTAACTTCTTAGCTGCTACTGCCTAGCTGTGGGGGACAAAAGGCATGTATGGATTTACCTGCTTGTGCCAAAATATCAATAATGTTATGAACCCAATCATCATTACGCCACGAATGAGTTCCACAACCAGCGTACACTACATCACAAAGATCCTTGCTCGCAGTAAAAACGTGGTGTATGATAGTGCCTTGATTGGTGACAATATTGAGAGCTAGAAGGAGAGCTTTGGCTTCCACAGTTAGATCAGATTCGGCCAGTGTTGGATAGCTTCTTGCTAGAAGAAACGGATGAGTTATGATTCACCACAATGAAGCCCAGCCCACCTTTTAGAATTTTTGCAGCAAGTAAGAATGGGCCATCAGAAGAATTAAAATTGTTCAATACGAGGCATTTGCCATGATGATGAGTGAGCGGTGAGGTGAATTCCTTGACGTGGGCAACCGTTTTGCTGGATTTGAAGATGTAATTACATCTCTCTTTCCTAGTGTACCAAGCTCCTGCTGTAATGATGGATTTAAGGAAAAGAGAAGATGAAGCTTGAAGATCTGTCAGCTAAGATCCCGTAGAAAATTCATCCATGAACTGTATGTTCTTATTAAGAATTCTTCCCAAATGAATCCAAGCCGCTTGAACCTTGGGTCAAAACTTGAATAAGTGCTCAGTAGATTCCATCTCCAAGCCCATAATACACAAGAGAGGACTGTGGACCCAAGTTCAGAGAGTATAAATAAGCTTGAGTTTTAATCTTGCCTCTAAAAAACAACCATGTGAAATGTTTTGCACTGGGAGTAATATGAAGGCACCAAATTTATTTCATCCTTCCCAGAAATGGTCTTGAGAAGCATTGGAATTAAGATAAGAGTAAACCATTGTTGAAATTTCGTTGCATTTCGAAGAAGAGAACTAGACCCAATGACCGTTGTTATCAGAACTAATCAAACCATGATTTAAAAAGATAGTGGCATAAACATCTCCAAAGATGAGGTGGATATTAGCATGATTCCACATAATGCCATTATGCAGATCATACAGATGGATAGACTCAAGGTTAAGAGGTGGAAGCCAGGTTAACGCTTTTCAACGAAAAGCAATGTTTCAGGTTCTAAGCAGTATAACACAAGCCTCTAAAAAACCAAGAGCAAGTAGGTGGAGTATTGTTAGACCTAAAATTTAAAATGCCATTCTTATATCGGGCAATATCCACCCAAATATGATTGGAATCATTGAGGTAATTGAGAACATTCTTAGCCATGAGGAAGGTCTTAGCAAAGTTAAGATTTCTAATAGACAAGCTCCGGGTTCATTTCATTGGCGGCCACAAATGTTCATCATTATAATGTTGTGGCCACAAATATTTTTTTTGTAACGTTGTGGCCACAAAACTATTCTCCGGTTGCACTGATGGCCACAAATGCATGTTTGAGGGCTATTTCCAGTGAAGTTGATGACGTGGCAACAAAACACATGATCCACGTGGAAAGCCTTTGTGGCCACAGCGTTATAATGATAAAACATTTGTGGCCACAACGTTACAAAAAAACATTTGTGGCCATTAGTGCTACCGGAGATTAGTTTTATGGCCACAACGTTACAAAAAAAACATTTATGGCCACAGCGTTATAATGATGAAACATTTGTGGCCACCAATGAAACTACCCCGATAAGCCCCCTAGTCTTGTTAAGGGTTTTGGAATTCCAAGAAACCGAGCAAATGCCATTTCAATTGTTATCCCTCGACCAAAAAAATCTCCTAACTAACTTGGTTGTCTGACTCAAAATTGCATTAGGAATAGGATACACAGAGAGATTCTGACACCGCTAAGGACTAGATTTTGTTTACTTTATTTTGTATTTTCATTTTCATATCATGTATCAAGTTTTCATGACAAGGGTTGGTCATGCCGAGTTTGTACCTATTTTTGAGACATTTAGTGGATTTTATTTTTATTTTGTTATTTTATTTTTTTTTAGCTTAATGCCTTCTCACTTGTACTCATAGGATTTTATTGCAACACCCAAACATCCTCAGTTGTAAAGGGGATGCTCACTCGGTCTTTTCTTGATCTTGAGTGACTTCCACCACTTTGGTACATCAAAGAAAACACCATACAAGTTTCAAGGACTAATGCCATTCATATGTAAACAGTGGCAAGTACCTATATTGCATTCAACAAACCCCCCTCCCTCCCAGAATTTTATATTTCATTATCTTGTTAATTCATTTTATACACACATGAGGACAATGTATGATTTTAAGTGTGGGGGAGGGGTTTAGGACTTATTGAACTCTTTTAATTGCCAAGTTGTTGACTTATAAAGGTGCATTTGAAAGCTAGTGCCCGCTTCTTAGTATAAGGCAAGACATGCAAGTTTGTTCCTTTTTTAGTTCTATTTTTTTAGTTTTCACTTTATTCTTGGTTGTTCACCAAATTGAAGCATACAACTTCATTATTGTAGCAACTTAGACCTTGTATGATTTTGTTTAGTGAAATAATTGAAAAATTTTTTGCAAATTTGAAAGAATTTGTTTTAAAAAAAAAAAGAAAATTTTGGGAAGCGGAAAGAACTACCTTAGGAGATATGTGGAGCTACTCTAGATAAGTCGGATATTTTGTTTACCCTAATGAGAAAAAGAGCTATCTCTTTAGGAGAGTGAAAGCTAGCGTCTTCTAGGGAAAAAAAAATGGAAAGAGCTATCTCTCTTAAGCTTGAATGACGCATTATGGGGCCATGTGAAAAAAAGGCTATCTTAGGAGTTTGTGTGAAGCTACTATCTTGAAAAGAAAAAGTTGTTTGAGAATTTTTGCTATTAAAGTCTTGTTGGTCAAAAGAAACAAAGTAGAGAGTTGTAACACATACACAATCAATAACCTTCAATAGAGTTTGAACTATGTTTGGAACTTAGAATTTTTAGCAATCTGGTACTGTTCACCCGATTTGTCTTAAAACTCCCATGCTTGAGCACCCAAAGTCTTGCACTTTTTCCTCTTAGTTTATAATATTTTCTTTTTGCTTGAGGATAAACAAAAGCTTAAGTGTGGGGGGATTTGATGAGTGTACAATTGTTCATCATTTTATATCGTTTTGTACACTCATTAGGCATGCATTAAAGTTATATTGTGGAATTCAATGTTAAACATAGTGTATTTTGCATTCTCAGGCTTTGGGCAATGCTCATAAGCGAGAGAGAGCCAAGAGAAGTGTTCTAAAGTCAAAATAATGAAGATGGAGCTTTCTCGGCATTAATCAAAGAAGGACAAGGCAAGCACACTTACTTACGGGCACCTTACAGCCATGCTTATGAAGTAATCCTCTTCCAAAGGACCTTACAAGCATGCTTATGCCTATAAGGAGAAGCATAAAGATATTTAGAGGAACTTATGGGCAAGACTTACTACCGTAAGTGTAACCATAAGGATCATCCAAAGGAGCTTACAAGCAGAGCTTATACTCCTAAGAGTGATTGTAAGGGCCATACAGAGAAGCTTACGGTCTAGCTTTTACAGGCGTAAGCTGGACCGTGACACAAGACAGAAGATCTTATGGATGGGACTTGCGCTTATAAACAATCCCGTAATGCTCACGAACCATCATCTCCATCACCTTACAGCTATGTCCTTAATCCAATAAGCACTTCATAAGTGCCAAAGTATAAATATTCCTGATGAGGGTTTCTAGGGCATCTTTTGTTCTATTTGGAGGCAAGGCTAAGGGGAAGAAAAGGGGTGAATCTCTAGGGCTTTTGAGGTGATTCTAGAGGGAGATTCAACCCATCTATCTTGGAGAAGAAAGATTATATCCATCAAGGTTAGCTTAGCGGCTTCCATGGAAGGTCATTAGGCGTTCTCCAACAATCATCATTCAGCATGATTAAGAAAGGAATTTTCATGTCTACTTTTATTCTCTTCATGCCTTGTTGTTTGGGTATTTGCCCTCTATAAATGGAGGCCTAATTTTGTAGATGTTTAGGTATAGTTGAATGCTAGGATTTTATTTTATTTGATATTGGTGATGGATCTTGTTGATTTAATTGTTTTTTAATTGCAATCCATATTATTTGAATCTAAATGTGTGTTTTGTATGGCTTGCTTGCTATTGAGGTGAAAGCTCTAGTTCTTATGTTTGATGTGCTTTGTGACTAGTAAAAACACCCACCTAGCATAGATATGCTTCAATTAAAGGGGATTGTGAATAAGCCTAGCAATGATGTGCTTTGGATATGAGAGTTCTCCTCCATCAATCCTCTCGAGTGAATTAGCAAGTAATTCCATGCTCTTTTCAATCATAGGGAATAGATTTTAGGAGAGATCGCATTTCTATTCTGTATGGGATTAAGGGCAATCACTTTGCAAGAAGGGTTGTCTACTTATTGAATTCTTGTTAATTCACATTGAGATTTCATAAAAGACAATACGATTGTAGGGTATCTATATCATCACTGTACTGAATCAATTGCTAATCGCCCTTGTAATAGGGGTTTAGTATATTTTAGGATTTTTCTTGGTTTAAATAGGATCGTATACTTATACAACCTTTGTGTTGAACTTAACAAACCCAAGGGGGACACTATTCCCGAGCATCCCTTCTTCCCCTGATTTCTCAACTTCTTTTATTTCCTATCTCTTGCTTTTTAATATTGTTCACACACACCACTACTTTCTTTTAGGCTAATTTTTGAGATAGGAATTAGTACTAGTATTCTCGATCTTCCTTATAGATCAATACCCTGCTTATGAACATTTTATTACACTATCGGCACGCACACTTGCGTCCCTATCAACTCTCACTTATCACTTGTTGAATAATTTTCCTTATTTTTAGTGGTTTAGAGATATTTTATATTAACTCTCCTATAAATATTACTTTCAATTAAAATTATAAGATTGAACTAAACTCCCAAGGGATAGATAATATAAGTTTTTTTTTTTAAGTTATGGAACTAATATATAATTTTTTATATATTAATATGAACTAAATTCTGAAAGCTAGGGGAGCAGGGAGATTGTAAACTATTTTGGGTTTACATTATTGGCATAACTTTGTATAGATATCAAAGAATTTTTATACCGATCGAGGGCAATCCTAAAAAACAATTCAATATAAGAATTCATATAAATATTTTTATGACGACAATTGAAATTCAAGCTTTGAATCTATGTATAATTTTCTAAAAAATTAATTATGATTTTATTTTAATACGAGGTTTTATGAAAAAAATTAGTTTTAAAATTTTTATATAATTTTAACTAGAACTTAATTAAATTTTAATTCAATAAAAAAGATATTTCTAAAACTTCTAAATAATTTGAATTTATATAAATTTAATTTAAATTTTATAAAGAGATGAAAAACCAAAATTCCAAATTAATCTCTTTCCTGGTCTCAATTCTTTCCCAATCCTTCTTGCTCTCTCATCATTGCTAGAGTGCCTCTCTTTTGGTTGTTGTTGCCACTACGGCATCTTTCCCCTCTTGCCTCATATCTCCATATACATTTTTTTTTTTTTTGAATAAAATATCTCCATATACATCATTACTGCCTCATATCTTTGGTCTATTTCTTTATTACGAAATTTAAGTAGAGTTTTGTTATTCTTAATTTTTTTTTCTATGAGTAATTACTCTATTGAAGATCTTGTGAATCTCTAAATATTTATATTTGTGTCCATGGTGTAGTACCTGGTTCATAAAATGTTGATTTGATTTTGTTGATCTTGTTCCTTTAATTGCTTTATTTGCTTCTAATTTTTGGTTTTTTTTTTCCCTGGTGATGTTGGTGCAGCAGGGATGGTAATATTGGATCAAGTGTTTCAATTGGGAGAAGATTGACATCAACTTCAATATTAGTTGAAGGTCTTCAAAAGTAGAAGAGATTTATTTTCTTTTCAAAGGTTTATCTCTAGCAGTGATTTTTGTGTTCTTTTGATTCAGCTATATATATATTTTTTATCATTAATATTTTATTAAAGCCCTTATTGAGGCAAGCTCTAGGCACCAATAAATATGAGGGAGACGAGTTACAATAAGAGTTTGAATGGAACCTACAAGCAATTCTATATTTTTGATATAAATTTTTTAAGAATTCTAAGTTTTTAATGTCAGTGGAACATTTTATGATATTAAAATTTGTTAGTCCATGAGGTTAGTTTATGAGTGAAAGTTATGTTAATTGTGGTACTTTTATTTTTGGATGACAATATTAATTTAATTTTATTTATGATACATTTCACAAGTTACTCATAATATAGTAACTCTAATAAAGGTTTTAGATTTAAATATTATTTAAAAATTAAATTTAAATAATTTATTAAAAAAATATTTACTAAAATGTGGCATGACAGATAACAATTATGTCAAAAAAACAAGATTTTTTGTGACACTATAAAAATATCACAAATGATATAGTTGTCAATGAATTATGACATTACAAAAAAATTAATTTGTGGCATATTTTTGACAATTATGCATGCCGTAAAATATTTATTTTCTTGTGACATTTATATTTTTGTCGTATAATTAAATAACGAATATATTTAATGACAAAAAAAAATTTTAATAACGAATTTTCATTATTACAAAAAATACGCTTTCATCACTAAGTATTATACTCTTTTTAAAATATACAGTGATATTCAACATTTTTTCTACATATGGATGATGTCCAATCAAAATATGTAATAACATTTTTTGTCATCTATTATTTAAAGGTCAAAGTAATGCACAAATGATAAAAGTTTACCTCATATATTTAGTGACAATTCATACCATTTTATGACAAATTGGCTCATTATTTTGTGAAAAAAATGCATGTCACTAATGATTCTACAATAAGTAGGGGTGAGCAAAACCAGGTACCCGATCCGGTTTTCAAAACCAGATAGGGTACCTAGTTTTTCGGATCGACAAAAATATCCTTTATCCGAACTGTTTAAACTAAATATTGAAAACAGGATACCCAGTTTAAACCAGATTATATATCCGTTATCTGGATCAAAATTTAAGTTTTAGTGGCCTTATGGAATTTTTTTTATACATCTATTAACATTAGATGAAAAACATTCTCCGCACAACAAAAATAATAAAAATTTTTATCAATCCTAAGCAATAAAAAAAATCAAATATTTTCAAAAGCATTAAGCATCTCATTAATGATGAAGTTAGAGAAAAGATAGGAACGAGGAGGACTAGCAGAGAAGAATTAAAAGAAAAAAAAATATTTTAAAGGGATTGGATTAGAGAATTAGATTTTTTTTTTTACTTTTAGCCCCTTGCAAAATTTAATTTTTTTACTTTTAACCATGTAAAATTTAAATTTATTAATGCATATATAGAAAATCGGATTTGATTCGGGCATGCAGTTTTTATTTTCTCTCGACTTGTAGCTTTTTATTTTAAAAGTTCAAATCAGGTACCCGATCCATTTTTCCGATTGGGTATACTCAAAATTCTTGTGCAAATTAAAAATTAGATACAGTCTGATGATCTGATTAGTGTTTTTTTCCTCACCCTTAACAATAAATCGTCACATTACCCCTTTAGCGACAGGGCAAATGCGACGTGGTGACAGCAAAACAATGTCACAAAAGTTTTTTAGTGATAAAAATATATTATTTTATGATATTATTGCATATGTCAATAATTGACAAATAAGTTGTAGTACGTCTCAAGTCAAATTACATTCTATAGCTTATTATATTTATAGTCAAATTAAATCAATACACACTGTTTTGGTCGGAATATTTTCTTTTATTATTGAAACTTGCGACAATTTTTGTAACGAGTTGTCACAACACATGTGTTGCAACTTATATCGCAAAGTAAGTTAGAACCCATGGCTTATAATATTCACACCGATTTTTATATAATAATATTCACACCGATTTATTATAAAAGCATTGCAAAAGGTTCAAATTGTTCAACTCCTTTGAATTACTTGCAAAATGTATTCCATGTTTGCGACACTTTGCAATGTTTGTTTAGTGCTTAATTTGGTGCCAAAATTTGTAATACTTAATAATAGTTGAATTTTTGCAACTTTGATTGACTTATTTACTATGTTTTTTATTTTTCATCACAAAATGTTGTAATTTATGTTGCAAATTTGAGATTTTTTTTCAAAAATTTATCTATCACATATGACATATTTCTATTGCAGTGACCATAGCCATTTTATAAAATTTATATTTTAAACTCGGCAACTATATTTCAAATAACCCTCCGCTCTTTACCTTTTTTTATTAACCAATCAGCTTAAATTTTAAAAAACAATAACATTTTTAATATAGTAAAATACCACTCATGTTTCGATAATAAATTATAGATTATTTTGATATATAAAATGGCAAATATATTTCACATGTCAAATTTATGATACTCGACAAACAGTTCTTTATGAACATGTCTCACATGCAATGCCCATTTTTTTTTTTTTTTGTACAAAACGCAAAAGAGATCAAACGATTGAAAGTTAAAACCCAACTTTTGTGAGATGATGCTGCGTGTCCGAAGGATGCTTATCAATCTTTGGCTCATCAATCTTTGGCCTCACTGGTTGTATCCACCTGCCGTGCTTTTTAACCAACCCCTTGTTCAAATCTTGCCACCAATTTGGTGGAATCAAGAGACAGTCCTTCAGGAAATCACAATGTTTGTTAACTAGCGCTGGATCTCTTCTGGTTGCTGGCTCAAAATTTTGTCCTTTCCCATGGTACCTGTTACAATGATATTTTTCTTCATAAGTTTCTCATGGTCTATAAGAATCTTCTAAATGATTTATTTTCTATTTTATATCATTATGCTATGTAAGTATGACCAATGTTATTCATATACATATACATATTTATATTATAAATTAATTAATATAATATAAAGAAAATAACATTTTTGTTTGGTTAGTTGGTTTTTTTTTTATAAATTTAGTATATATAGTCAAAATATTTTAGTTTTAATAAAACATATTTGTAAAATGTTTTTGTTTATCTTTTAATAAATTGGTTATATAGTAATGATAATTTTTATTATTATTTTACAACTTTATTTACTATAAATCAACATATATTATTATTTTAAATATTTATAAAAATTCATTATTAATTTATTTCTTTCACTTTTCACTAGTCCTCTAAAATTATTTGTTCCCAAACTGGAGGGTGGTACATACCCGTCTAGAAGGTGGAGATGAGCCTCGAGGTTATGGTAGCAACCTTTATCCGAAGTTTCTTTGAGCAACGGCGAGTTCTTGTGATCCAGCTCCAGCTCCACCCCAACATGGTAGTAGCTCCACGGCAGGCCATCGGTCAACCACTGCAGAAACTTCGGTACATTTTCGTTGATAAAAAGCCCCGGCACCTTTGGAACCCTGTCATGAATATTCACCACTCTCAATGCCTTCACCCCTAACCCTTCAAACCTGTTCTTGAACTTCCTGTTCCCAACCCTTGGTCCCCCGAATGAGAACACGCACACATTCTTACCTCCGTTCATCCCGGTCTCGGCAATATCGTACGCGCTGAGCACGGCCAGCGCGCTGCCGAGGCTATGACCGATCACCGAGATGCTCACTTCTTCTCCATTTTTAACTGCATAGAGGTCTATGAGCTTCCTCACCTCAGCGAGTACCTGCTCGCGAGCAGAGGACTTGCAGAACTGGCAGGAAGTATCCTTGTCTGTGTACAAATCTATGAAGCCCGTTTCGACCTTGACGTCCGGGTCTGGGCAAGGGATGCCCACCGATGAGACAGGGCGTAAGATATCCATGAAATCTGAGACCCACTCGATATTGGTCACTGTGCCGCGCCAGGCGATGATGATGTCGCGGCGGCCAATAAGGGCAGTGGTAGCGTCGGAGGAGATAGCGACGTAGCCGATATAGTTGGCCTTCTCGCTCCAAGTTTTTTCGGCGTGAGATCGGAAGATGAAATCTGGGATTTCGATGTTGGAGGTGGCGTAGATGTAGCTGGAGATTTGGTAACCGCAGGAGTCCTTGCCGAGGTCGAAGAAGAAGCTGTCCATAGGGTACTTGCAGCTGCCGCAGTAGCGGGAGTAGGGGTGGGAGTCGAAGGCCTCGTTGACGGCTGCGGTTAAGTCGCCGTAGCGCAGGAGCTCAGATCGGAGAAGAGGGTCAATGGGGTCGAGAAGGCCGGACCAGTTTTTGCTGCCGTGGATCTCCGGCCATCGGGAAGGAAGACGTTCTTGGGGAGGGGGAGGGCCGAATCTGGTTTCGAACTCTTCAGCGGCGTTGTCTTGGAGGTCGGAGAGAAGGGAGGTGAGGTAGGAGTTGTCTTTGGTGTTTGCTTTGGAGGGATGGAGATGATTGGGTTTGCGAAGGAGATGGGGTTTTGGAGGAAGTGGGAAGGGAGATGAAGAAGAAGGATGGAGAGGGAGGAGAGGATAACGGGGATGATGGAGAGGAAGGAGAAGTGGGAGCTTGACAAATGGGATCGCCATGGAATGGTGCTAATGGTGCTGGGGGGGTGCGAGTACAACTATCCAAGGAGGGAGGAGTTGGTTATTTATAATTCTCGTAACAGTATCTTTGTCTTTGGAACGGAGACTTTGGCAAGACAGTAGAATATCCTATTTTTATTAATAAATAATATACTAAACTTTCTTGGTATAAATTTAATAATAATATTATTTTAAACAGAATTCATAGTGGTCCCAATCTTCTAGATTGTTTATCTTAGTTATTTATATATAACAAAAAAAAGGCTTTTTTTTCTGAAATATTATATATTTTTAAAATAATTACGTAAATAAGCATTTTTAAAAATAAATACCGATTTAGGCAAAACGGTGATTAAGTCACCGTTTTTTCTTAATCATTGGAAAACGGTAAAGGATTTACTGTTTTCCATGCTTTTGCACGGTAAAGGATTCACCCTTCTAGAGTTATAGGACAAAGTGATTTTTTTTTCAAGTTTATAAATCACTGTAACTGGTACACCTCCGTACCATGATTTATTATTTTTTTTAAATCTTTTATACAATTTTTCATTTGAACCCTTTAAATGTTTGAATTATATTTTTGTTTTTTATAGTTTTTTAATATAATATTTTTACATTTTAACCCCTAAATAAAAATTCACAACAATTAATGCACTATTAGGAAATATGCTATATATTTGGGCCTAATACTGTTATTGTACTATTTTTGGGGCCTAGGTGTTGGTCATCTATGAGAAATAGTGATTTCGTTCTTTTAGGGTTGCAGGGTAGAGGAATTTATCTAGGAGGTCAATAAGCTATTGCAACTGATGCATCTCTGTACTAATAAATGACAGGTACTTAAGAGATTGTAAAAAAGATAAATAAGTATGGAGGTGCACTAGTTACAGTGATTTTATATTTTCATTAATTAGTGGAGAACTAACTTGTTGGTTCTTGGGCGTAGATAGAACCTAGGGTTTATATTTTGATTCACATTGGCTATGGATTTTGAATGCTTTCATGTTAATTAATTAATTGCTATCTATTGTTATTGAATTCAATTGCGTGTTTCTATTGTTTTCAATTCTATTGTAGCAAGAGATCCATGATTCATGTACTTGTGTAACAAATCGAGAGATCCATATAGTATAGACCAGCCGCAATTGAAAGGGATCACGAGTCCGCCTAGAGATATGACACTTTCGAGTTTAGATTTCTCCTCTAAGTGAGTTAGCGTAGAATTCCATTTGTAATGAAATTGTAGGGAGTAGCTTCAAGAAGAGATTCTGATTTTACTCTGTATCATATTAGGGGCAATTTCTTCGAGAGAAGAGTTGTCTATCTTTTGAATGTGTGCTTTCTCTAAAAAGATTTCACAGAGTGTATTACGGTCATAGGGTAGTCTATATCAGCACCGCATGTGACCAGTTGCTATTCACCTTGAGAAAGGGGGTAGTATGTTTTAGGAACTCTCTCAATTTAACTAGATTGCAAGACTCTATGCAACCATTGTCTTATATCTAACAAGTTCTAGGGGAAGTCTATGTGCGGACATCTTTTTTTGCTTGTTTCGCCGTATTTTCTATTTGTGTTTTCGATTATTAGTTTTTACTTTGCATTTACATTCCACTATTTTGATTAGGTTAATTATCGAGTTTAGAGTTAGTACTAGTATATATTCTTAGTTAGGGAAAGGGGTTTTAATGCTTTGTTTTATTCTCCCCTTGTCTTGTAATTTGAATGCTTGCCCTCCATTAATGGAGGGCTAATTTCATAGATGTTTGGGCATAGTTAAACTCTAGGGTTTTATCTGTTGACATTGGTTGTGGATATTTGTGATTTACTTGTTTCTTAATTGCAATCCATAGTATTTAAATCTAATTATGTGTTTATATTGCTTGATTACTATCGTGGCGAAAGCCCTAGTTTTCATATTTGATGTGCTTTGTGATTAGTAGAAATACCCACCTAGCATAGACATGCCTCAATTAAAGGGGATTGTGAGTAAGCCTAATAATGTGGTACTTTGGAGAATTCTTCTCCTTCAATCCTCCTGAGTGGGTTAATAATGTGGAATGGATTTTAGGAGAAATTGTATTTCTATTCTATATTCGGATTAGGGGTAATCTCTTTGCAAGAAAAATTACCTATTTAAGAAATTCTTGTTAACTCACAGCGAGATTTCACAAAGTGTAAAGCGATTTTGTGGTAACTGTATCAGCACTGTACTGATTCAATTACTATTCACCCTTCCAAGAGGGGTTTAGTATAATTTAGAAAATCTCTCAGTTCAATTAGGATTGTATGGTTAGACAACTTTTGTCTTAAACTTAACAAAACCTAGAGGGATGCTATGCTTGGCATCATTTTTTCTCTTGATTTCTCTAATCCTTTATTTCATATTTCTTGTTTTTGTTTTTGAGTTCTTTTGCACAACATCACAATTTTGATTAGGCTAACTTTCGGGATTAGGGTTAGTACTAGTAATCTCAATCTTCCTTGTAGATCGATACCATGCTCTTACACACACTTTACTATTTGATCGGTGCATATGCTTGCCTCCCTATCAATAAGTTCAATAGATATGATTCTCTTTGATCACTAAGACACTATATGCTCTGAGGGATTCTTTTCTTACTAAAGAGGTTGGTGGTTATACTTTCTTCTCACCTTGATGGGGTTATATATCTCTTCATAAGCAATTTTATAAACATCACCAAGTTGTTGATGTGGAAATTAATTCCTCCTTGGGATCAACACAGATCTTAATCACTGAGTTCAATGAGGTTCTGTGGGTGGTGCTGATGTAATCCACATGTCTAGAGAGTGAGTTCCTTTGGATCCTTCTTAGAGACTGGCCTTTTGTGTTTTCTCATTTGTGGGAACTCTTAATGGTCTACTTCATAGGGCAACCTTTCTTGTAATAAAGAAGAAAATATGTAGTGGTTCTCATGCATACGTCAGACTTAAAAGAAAAATTCTCTAATTACTAACACAAAGCACAATTTAAAAGGGAATTAGGGTTCTAATTTCTCTCTCTTTATTTGGGATATATATGAGACATTCTGTAACTTTGTTATCTGAAAGATAAAATTGATTAATGAATCCATAAATACATATTTTTCATATTCTAAACTCATGCACTTAGCTTGTCTTTTAGCATGAATTTCTCTATTTTTTGTGCTATGATAGGTATTTTGTGTTCATTATAAATTTGAAATGAATTAAAGCAAATTGAGTAAAATAGCACCATTCCAAAGAAAAGCATAACCAGTGTATGGGTGTGCTTAAGGCATGCAAATCATGGGCAAAGAGAAAATTCAGAGTATACCACGAGCACAGTTCTCTTGTGCAGAACATGACCATGTTTAAAAAAAAACGGGTGTGCTCCTTAGCTTTGTTTATTACTGGAGTTCTAGGAATTGCAAAGATTTGAGTCCTGAGTGTCAATAGTAAGCAACATGGGTCAAACATTTCTCAAACATAGGCAATACTATCTATTTACCTACTATAAAAAAAACCCAACAACTACAGTTTTGAAGGGGACTTTCAGAGAAAGCTTTATAAGAGGTTAGGGTTTCTAATAGGGACCAAAGCTAGGATGTGAATCCAGGATACAGTGATTGATGCCACTCCATTGGCATGTTGGGTAATAGATTAAAGGCGAAATCGATAAACGACATGGGAGATTCCATCATCCACTAGAGATGTATTGAGGAAGTTCTTCCTACATTTTCATTTATGTCTCCATTTCTGGGCTTTGTTATCGATTCTTATATTATGAAAGGTGAAATCTTTATTGGTTCTTTGGACCATTGAACCTTAAGATGTTTTGCAGTTGATTTCCTTTTTTTAATCATATTGGCTAATTAAGTTATTCTTATGAATATTGCATGTTAATTCATGCTTGTGTTTGTTTGATTTTGCATGATGAGGATTAAGAAATCAATAATGTATAGATCACATATAGAAGATAAAAGGTTAGGTGCACTCCTAGAGATTTGGTGTATAATGTATAACTCTTTAGATTAGGGTCAAACCTAGTAGAGGGATTCACAAAGAATTCTAATGCAATCGAAGAGTGATTGGCATCGTCGTATGGGGATTAGGGTTTGGTCACCTTGAGAACTTAATTTAGAAATGTCCATGGTCCAAGAATACCTAACATTTAACTAATACAAAGAATCAATTGAAAAGTAGTTTCGAGGGAATTTGTGTCCAAAGTGCCATGTTCTAATCTTGATTCATCCAAGATTCACCATCTTGGTCAATTTCATTCATTGTTTTCTTAGTCTAGAGATTTGACAACCAACACTCATTTTGTGGGTTAAACAATAGAGGGGCAAGTTGTATTAAGAGAACCAATCCTCGTGTGATCGACTATTCTATCTCATTGTGCAACCCTCATGGGATTGAGTATTCTATCTTATAGTGCACTACTTACAATACCTTCATATTTATGGTATAGTAAACATACAAATGTATTTTGTTATAAATTTGTAGTGCATGTGTCTTTCATTGTTTTTAGTTTATTTTTAACTATTTTGGTTTAATAAATTTAACATAAATTAATTTAATTAAATTTATTATTATTAATTAATTAATTGCACATAAAATTTATAATTATATAAATTAATTACTTATAATTATATTAAAGATGAATTGTTAATTTTATAATTTTAGTTATAATAATAAAAATAAAAAATATTGATTAAAAAAATAATAAATATATGGGACCCTAAATTTGGGGCATTATTTGGGGGTGGTTGGAGCTAGGGGTGGCAAAAATCCAGGTCCGGACAAAACCAGGTTCGGACAACTACTAATATAAATAGAAAAGCTTGAGTCCGGACCCGGCCCGATTTTAAATACGGACAAACTTAACATGTCCAAACCCGGTTTATTTTAAAACCGGGTTGTCCAGATGTTCAAATTTGTCCGAATTCTATAAGCTACTTTTAATTTCATTCAAATATTAAATTATACAAAAATAATTTAATTCACATTAAATGCGAAAAGCAATATCAACAATCCAAAACTCAACTCAAATCATACAAAAATATAAGTCTTAATAGGAAAAATAATATATGTTTAAAGTTTTTAGAAGATTGGGCTTAAAACAAATTGGTCTAAGATTATGGGCTTTTAAAATTTTAGGGGTATAAGGGCCCGGTTGTCCGAATTTTCATGTCCGGACCCGGCCCGGATTTAAATCCGGACAACCAAGCCATGTCCGGACCCGGGCCGGATTTGCAAAACTTATGTCCAAACCTTTTTATTCCGGGTCGGACAAAATCGGGCCGGCGGGTCCAGACAGACTATTGCCACCCCTAGTTAGAGCCAACCATGGCCCCAAATTTGGGGTCACAGTCTTAGAGGCGTATCATTGATTGTTTTAAATATTGGTTTCTCTTGTTTGAGATTTGTATTCTCTTATTTGGATTTTTATTTGTATCATTTTTACGGAATGATTATCCATAGCATATTTACCTTCTCTTATATGGTAATTATCTAATGGTTCAAAATATGATCATGTGCCAAGCCATAATAATCATATTTTATTTTTTTTAGCCAAGTGTGTTTGCTGAAACAGTTCCCTCACCTAAGCCTGTACATATGGATGATATGAAGTCGGAGAATGAATTATGTCCACATATACTTTGTCATAAATGAACCCACCTCGAACCCATGTACAAATTAAAAGATCTTGTCCACTTATGCACTTGTCACGTATAAAGCGGTCCTACCTCTTGGTTCCCATGTAATTTAAAACTCATGTGCACATATGCACTTGTCACAAGTATCCAAATAGATAATTTTAAAAAAAAATAGATATTAGAAATTTTATTAAAATATAAACTATACAGATAATAACACGAAGTAATATGAAGGGTTTTAATTAAAAAAAAAACATATCTATTAATTTGTCATTGTTGTTGCCTAGATACAATAGTGAATTTATAAGAGATTGACCTTAAGCTTGTATACCTTCGAACTCGAAGGTTGAACGAAAGGAGCTTGAGTTTCTTCCTCCTTAAAATGTTAAGACCTGTAACAGTATGAGAAATATTCCCCACAAACACTCCAATAGGTAAGTCAATGAAGTATAAATGCTAGTCTCTTTCTCTGATGCCCTGCCTCTCCCCCGCGGGGCCCGCAAGTCCCTCCTCTGTTCAAACCTTGTAGGGGACTAGTCATCGATTGGCCTAGGTTAGGGATCGGTGGGCTTTTGGATTTCCATGACTCAATTAATCTCAATTAGAGAGGTACAATATTAGTTTCGCACTTAACTTAGAATCCTAGGGGGAATATTATCCGAGTACCCAATTTCTCATTGATTGGTTTCTCTTCCTTGATTTTGCTTGTTTAATTCTCCTTCATATTTGATAGCATCTTGATCGCATTCTACTCATTGATTTAACTTGGCTATTTAATAAAGTTTAATTGTTGCTAATTTTCTATTCCTTGTGGATTCCACTACTAGACCAATTGGGTACGTAATATTACTTTAGCGACCTATGCACTTGCGAACACACGCAAGGGGTGTGCCAGTTGTTCACAAAATTGAAGCCCACAACTTCTTTATTGTTGCGACTTAGACCTTATATGTCTTTGTTTAGTTTTTAGTTTATTTTACTTCAAGTGAAATACATTAAGAAAAGAATTTGTTTGAAAAAGAGAAATGAGGAAAGCGGAAAGAGATACCCCTAGTAGATGTATGAAGCTACTCTCGATAAGTCGAATACTTTGTATGCCATAATGATAGAGAAGTCTACTTCTTTAGGAGAGTGAAAGCTACCGACTTCTAGGATAAGATGTAGAAAGAGCTACCTCTCTTAAGTGTGAGAGCCACTTTATGTGGCCACGTGAAAAAAGGCTACCTTAGGAGTTGTGTGAAGCTACCACCTTGGAAAGAAAAAAAGTTGTTTGTGAAATTTTTGCTTTCAAAGTCTTTTAGGTCAAAAAGAAGTGAAGTAGAGAGTTGTAACACACACACACAAGAAATAACCTTAAAAAGAGTGTTAACTATTTTTGGAGCTTGAAATTTTTAGCATTCTTGTTTTGTCTTACCCGATTACTTTTGAAACTTCCCAATTCTTGAGCACCCGAGGTTTTGCATGTTTTCCTCTTGGTTTGTAATATTTTCTTTTTCGCTTTGAGGACAAACAAAAAGCAATAACCTTGGAAAGAAAAAAAAAGTTGTTTGTGAAATTTTTGCCTTCAAAGTCTTTTAGGTCAAAAAGAAGTAAAGTAGAGAGTTGTAACACACACATAAAACCTTTAATAGAGTGTTAACTATTTTTGAAGCTTGAAATTTTTAGCATTCTTGTTTTGTCTTACCCGATTACTTTTGAAACTTCCCAATTTTTGAGCACTCGAGGTCTTGCATGTTTCCCTCTTGGTTTGTAATATTTTCTTTTTTGCTTTGAGAGCAAACAAAAGCTTTAGTGTGAGAGAATTTGATGACTGTACAATGTATCATTATTTTATATCATTTTGTACACTCATTGGATATATATTAGAAGTATATTGTGGAATTCGACATTAAACAAAATGTGTTTTGTATTCTCAGGCTTTGGATAGCACTTAAAGATGAGAGAGAGAGCCAAAAAAATCATTCTAAACCCTAAACGAAGAAGATAGAACTCTCTCAACATCAATTGATTAAGGACAAGGCAAACAAGTTGGCTTATGAGTAGCTTATGGTCTGACTTACTACAGTAAGCCTCTTTCAGAGAACTTTGCAGGCATGCTTATACACGTAAAAAGGAGTATAAAGCTAAATCATGATCTTACAGGCAGGACTTATGTCTGTAAGTGGGACCGTAAGGACCATCTAGAGTAGTTCATGAGCGCAACAACTTACACCCGTAAGGGTGGTTGTAAAGGCTACACAGAGCAACTTATGGTCTAGCATTTACGGCAGTAAGCTGGATCGTAACACAAGCTAGAAGATCTTACAGACGAGACTTAAGGCCATAAGTGATCCCATAAGACTCGCGACCCATCAACTTCAGCTCCTTACGGCCGTAAGCAACCCTTAAGCGGCACGGTATAAATAGATATAATGAGGATTTTTAAGGTAATCTTTGATTTTATTCTTGGAGGCGAGGCTAGGGAAGAAGAGAGGCGAATCTCAAGGGCTCTAAGTGGATTTTAGAAAGAGAGAGGTGAATCTCAGAACAAATAAACCTTAGAGTTCATTTATGGCCAAACACCAAGAAAATTAATTCTCCATTATTGGAAAATAACAATCCAATCCAAATGAAATGAAATACATAAAGAGAATAATAAAATTCCCTCAAAGCTTGTAATTTCCTTGAATGGATTAAGTTCTTTGAAGATTCTTTGATATCACCGCCAAGATTTATCTACGAATAGCTCCCTTGAAGCTTTGAACCTTTGTTTAATCTCTCCCATTTGCTTTCCCCCTTATAGAAGATATGCAATAAAAACCCTCCAAATTGCCGCCCAAAGGACGGCCAAAAAATAGAGAAGATGTTCCAAAAACCCTAGTTTCTGGGGATTTATAACCTGAAAATTCTATAGTGCCTGTAACGATGCCCATAAGCTTGCCCATAATTCCCTATGTTTACAACTCACAGGTGCTATAGTACACACAAGGATGCCACTGAGCTTGTCATTAAGCTTCTCTGTTTGTATCTTATGGGTGCTATAGTGCTCGTAAGCTGTTACAGTGTCTCATCTACTATGCAGTCGCTACAGTCTTGTGAGAATGCTACAATCTATGAGGCTGCCACCCAAACCACTCTAAGAACTCTGTACTTTGCCGAAATATGTCTTAAATTGTCACAAACTTGTTCCTCTTCATCTATGTGCCTTTGTTTCAATCTAAATACAAAATAAAAGCTAATTAATGACTTAATCTTCTCATATATTCAAGAGATATATGGAAAGCTCAACAAATAATAATAAAAAAATCTGTTTATTCACGTTGTATCAACGATATTTAAAGTACAACAAACTTGTTTGGGTTTGTCTTAGTGAAATAAATATATTTATTTTTTCAGTTTTTTTTTTTTTTTTGATATAAGTTGAAAATATAATAATTGTGAAACTCCATTAACCGAAAACATGAGCGGGATACATGTAAAAAAAAATTCCCATCACAGTGTTTATTTATTTATTTTTTCTGCCAATGATATTCATAGTCTCTTGGTTCCCAATCCACTATAGTATAGTAAAAGCGCTTGATATTTTTGAAAGCCCACACACGTTCCCTGCTTATGCATTATTCACTTCTTAGAAAACGTTATGTACATAATTTCCTTTTTTTCCTTTTTTGTTTTATTATAAATGATGACGGTTGAAGTGAAAGAGATGACAGGAATAGGACCACGTTGTCTGACATTCTTGAGAGAAATTTCTGGGGGACCGTTTAGTTTAAAACATGTGTTATATGTTTGAAAAAAGCCAATAGTGAGCAACTTGGGAATGAACTTTCTGGGGGACCGATTATTTTGAAGTTGGGATGTTTGGCACGAGGGATACCCATCTGAAGAAAAACATATATAATAAAAGGAAGATGTATATAAAATCTTAAAAATGTAAAATTCAAAATTTTTATATTATATATAGAAATGGTTTTGTATCATCTCTGCCTGTTGCAGCGTAGAGACAAAGGCACTTTTGGTTCGTGGAGGTACATAAAATTATATATTTTTGGTAATTTCACCCAATTTTGTTATACAAATTGATTATTGAAATAATTGATTTAAAAAAATTCATATTAATAAATAATTATCGCTAATTAAGTAATTACTTTTAATCACATCTGTTTTAGTTGATATCAGTTATGTTGATATTAACGCATATAAAATGTTTTTCCCAAAACAATGTTAAACTTTCAAATTTTCATCTTCGTTTTTTTTATTTTTTTTTAATTCATCGATAAACATATAGTACAAGTAATTTGTAATTTTTTTATTTTTCAAAATTTTGCTAAAAACCAACGGCCCTTGAGTCAATTGGCACTGGGTCCCTTACGTAAGGGGTTCTTCTCTGGGTGTTGAGCATATGGTTTTACCCGGTAAGGTAAGAGCACGGTGTTTATATAAAAAATTGCATATCCTAATTCAAATAAAAAAATCACAAGTAGCCAAAATCCTAATCGAGTTAGGACAACATTCAAGATAAGTGTAGAAGAAATTTTTGAAATAATCAAAATATTTAAATCCCAAGATCAGCCGAGAGCACATATCTCGAGACGATCTAAAATATCCAAATATCAAGATCAGCTGAGAGCACATATCTCGAGGCGATCTAAATATTCAAATCTCAAGATCAGCCGAGAGCACAGATCTCGAGGCGATTTAAAATATTCAAATCCCAAGATCAACCAAGAGCACAGATCTCGAGGCGATCAAAATATTTAAATCCCAAGATCATTTGAGAGCACAGATCTCGACGTGATCTAAAATATTCAAATTCCAAGATCAGCCGAGAGCACAGATCTCTAGGCGATCAAAATATTTAAATCTCCAGATCAGCTGAGAGCACAGATCTCGAAGCGATCTAAAATATTCAAATCTCAAAATTACCCCTGAGAACATATCTCGAGGCAAAATGCAAATTACAAAATCGCCCTTGGGAACATATCTCGAGGCAAAATGTCAAATTACAAATTTGTCCCCGAGAACACATATCTCGAGGCGAAATGCAAATTATAAGATTGCATTTGAGGACACATATCTCAAGGCAATCTCAAATTTGAGGATAGCCTGAATACGCATCTCGAGGTGATCCTAAACTTCATATAGCCCGAGGCACCCAAACACATATCCCGAGGCACCCAAACACATATCCCGAGGCAAATTAGATTTAAATTTTAAATTTAAAAAAAAATTATTTAAATTCAAATTCAAATTTAACCCTATCCTATCCTATCTTTGATTTGGTCCGTGAGAAGGTTGTGATCTTACGGGGGATTGGTGATCTTACGGGGGGTTGTGATTCGAGGGGATAAGGATATGATGAATCTTTTAAAAGGAGGAGGAGGAGAAGAAAGGAGAGAGGAGAATTTTCGTTGAGGAGACAAAAAAAAAAATCTTATCTCGCCAAAACAATTTTGCTTAGATTCAGACAAAAAAAAAAAAAAAAAAAAAAAGAAGAGGATTGTTAGAAGGTGATTTTTTTTTTCCTTTTCCCTTGATTATTATTATATATATATATAAAGCCTTCAGAATTTTTTTTTTGATCGGGAAGCGTCACAGGGGACATAAGTAAACCTAGTTTGAGGGAGTGTGAGGATGGGAGTTATAAGGAGAAAAAAATAAAAAAATAAATAAAAAATAAATGAGTGATATAAATATTATATATTAATATATATTCTATAAAAAAAATATATATATAAAAATAAATAAATGAAAAGGACAAATTAACCCCCTCCACTGTTGTCGTTCTGGTCCAAGAGGATCACTCCTTCGATCACATGCTCGGATGAATTAAATCTCTCAACCCGGAGATCGCCGGCGTCACCGGAACCGAATTTAATCACATCTCCACCTCTGATAGCTCATTTGGTGCCATCCGCTTCACTAGCGGCTCCCAGTACGTCGACCCAGATCCCGGCTATTCCATCCAAGCAATCTACAAGCAGATCTGTAGCGTACCGCTCGTCGCTGGTGAGACGCCAATCATGCACTCGACCCAGTCCCTCATGAATGGATTCACCCAGGAAGCAGAGAAGGAGGAGGCCGGAATGTCCTCCATAGTGATGAGCGACTTCGATCCGGACTCCGTGATGGAGTTCGGGGTTTGCGATCACTAGTTGGCATTGATGCCAGCGTTGACGCAGCCGAATAAACTGTTCATCCCCTCGGCGTTGTCTCACGGTGCGACAAGCAACGACACCATCAAGCTCATCGAAGGGTTTTGTCAGATGACCATTGTCCATTCTCTCCACGACGAGGGCGTTTCTTTTGGGATCTACTACCAGTACCTACCACCATAGACCTTGTTTTACAGAAACTTGAGGCAGCTGAAACACATTGGCAACTTTCACCAATTTGATCTTGATTTCAAGCGACATTGCAAGGAAGACAAGCTGTCAAACTACGTAGTTGTGAAGCAATGCTAATTTGACTTCAAGATCTTGCCTGGAGATGATGATCACCCTTCCCATGATGTCTCTGAAGACCAGAAGTTCGTCAAAGAGGTCTATGAGGCTCTCATGTCCAGTTCTCGGTGGGATGAGATCCTCTTTGTTATGATGAGCATGGTGGCTTCTATGATCACATCTATATGCCCGTCAGTGTTCCTTCGGCGGTTGACATTGTCGGCCTAGAGCCATTCTTTTTTTAAGTTTTGATCGTCTTGGTGTTGTAGTTCCCCCTATCTTGATCTCTCCTTGGATTGAACCTAGCACTGTGCTTCGTGGACCTTCTGCACCATATCCAAATTCAGAGTTTGAGCATTCCTCCATCCCTGCCACTGTAAGGAAGATATTCAATCTGAAGAGCTTCTTGACAAAGTGTGGTTCTTGGGCTGATACTTTTGAGACTGTTGTCACTCATACTATGCCAAGAACTAATTGCCTAGTGACACTGCCGGTGGCGGAGAAAATGTAAAAGACTGTTGCTGCCAAGGAAGCAAACTTATCCGATTTCCAAAAGGAGATGGTTCAATTAGCAGCCACACTCAACGGTGATCACGAAAAAGATATATATATCCGAACAAGCTGGTGGAGAATATGGTAGTGGCCGAGGAGCTCAATCCATAATGGATTCCTTAAGAGTGTTCTGGAATAGCAATGAAGATGTCAAGGATACTACTAATGCTAAGAAGAAGAAGTCCTTTGCCAATAAACTGCTCATTTGTTTCGTTTGTGGCCAGTCTTACCTTTTTCCCATGGTGCTAATAATAGCTTTCATGTTGTGACTGCTGAAAAGCTTTAGGATTTTCTTTTAGCAGAGTCCGTGATGTCTGTAATTGGTGAACATTGGCTTCTTGAGCAGAGCAAATTGTCTAATGTTCATGACACTCTTCCAGTTGACAAAAATCTACTACTTGTACTTGAATCTGCGAGGGTTGAAGTTGCTGTTATACTTAATGAGCTTGCATACTTAAAATACGAGGCTTCGGATAGTTCTACAGCTAGTGCAGAAACTACGAGTCCGAAGCGGCAAAATCTTGTGATGTCATATTCACTAATAGAGAAGATGATCAGTGTGAACACTATAACAAAGGGCTTCTATTGCGATGAAAATTTTTATTGATGAAAATTCTGTCAGGAGGATGCTGAGTACTATTGATGCTCAGGCTGCTATCGCTGATACGGGAAATTGTGGAACCGCTCAAGAGCATGTTATTATTATTTTTAGACCATTCATAGAATAGGTCGAATCAATTGAAAATTCAAAATATTAGTTCTCTAGCCAAATCAAGGAAAATCATGTCTAAAGCAAAGCACGATCAGATACATTCAACTATTATCAACAAAAGAGTAACTAACTTCCTGAGAAGTTTGCTATTCATGATAGCACAACTATACTTCTAGTTTTATTCATCACTGCACCCTCAATGATTGGGAGTATAACACAAAGTATTTCTATGAGATTGGGAGTGAGGACCCTAGTTGTCAGTTCTCATTTATTACTCTACTAGAAGTTGGGTCCTGATGTAACATGTACTTTGAACTTATAGGTGACTTTGGATAGACATATGATTCACACCAAACACTCGAACATTATCATTTAAATCCCGAAGGACAAGCAGTGTTGTTCTGCATGGCAATAGAAGGTGGGATTAATAAGGAAAATTTACAGAGAGAAGTGCTGCTCATCAGCCTTGGATTTGGTGTGCAAGAAATCATGAGATGGATTTTGCACCAGAAATTGGAGAAACTATATTATTCAAGCCACACATGCATAGATATCCAGTTCCATACAAAGTCTCAGGAAGTACATCTCCTCTTTGGTATGCTATTAAGCGCGCATCGGCACACATCATTGTGCTTTTTTTTTTTTATCTTATTCAGTATTTGGAACATACACACCACTACATGAATGGCTAAATGAAAGGAGACTTCTTAAATGCTATGGAAAGAGTGCTGAAGCTATCAATTCCAACTTTGTATTTATGGCTTGCATGTTTGGTTAAATGTTCTTGATGAGCTGAAAAAAAACAGTGAACATGCTTGTGCACAAATGGATGATGCAACATATTTATTTTCCTTGCTTAAGGAATGAAGTTGCTGTTCTAATTTCATTTCTTTTATTTCTGATGTATTTCATGAGCTATGTATTGCAGCTCCTTGCTTGGTTTATCTTATTGCTTTGTTTTGGAATGAAGAATTTCTCGGTTCCTCTAAAAAAAAAGTAGAAGCAAATAATCAGAGTTCTCCTTCAATTCATTGCATGGATTCATAAGCAAATGGTTTCTTCATATCATCATTAAAAAAAAATAATAATTGATCTTTCCCATTGAATCATGAATGGCATTGAGTTGTTCAGAAGTTGGCAAATTAAAAAAGGAGTGTTATTGCTTACCAAGTCCCAATGTGGTGCTTGAGGATAACTAATCATTTGCTTTAGAAACAAAATCCTCGTATGTCATTGCACTTAATGAACAGATTATTGATCATCCATCTCTGTGAATGATTATTGCTTACAAACTTCAGAAGGTTAAGTTTATAAAGGAGGGCATCCAACTTAATCATTGATGTTAAGTATCTCCTTGCTTACAAACATTGTTTTCACAAAGAATTAACATGTCTTGTGAAAATTAAATATCTCCTTGGATCTAATGACAGGAAGTGCGTGATAATCACTACCTAGATACTAGAGATCGAGAGCAACAATCTTTGTATTCAAAGAAAAGATCAAAACAAGCTCCATTTTGCTAGAAAATTCATACAAGTATGGATTGTGTCAAGGAAAAATAAACACATTTATATTACTATCGAAGTTAAGTAACCAAAAACGGAACGGGTGCGCTGAGTTATGTGCAAAGTGACTGGACCACTTAGGGGGTGTTTGGGTAAGCTTTTAAAAAAAGTGCTTATTTGTTAAGTTGTAGAAGTACTTTTTAAAAAAGTGCTTTTGGGAGTAAGTTAAGTGCTTTTGAATATTTTATGTTTGGGTAAGTTAATGCAAAAGCACTTTTATATGTGTAAAGTTGTTTGGATGTGGATTTTTAAGATGACTTTTAAAGATGGTAAATTACCAAAATGGGCATTCATTGAGTTTATTGAGTTACTATAGTACATCGTATTGATAATGATAATGAAAACATTATTAGTACTAATAATAATAATACCTTAATGTATTATGATTATAATTATAATTATAATTACTTTTATTATTAGTATTATTATAATTAAAAAAATCTACTGTGCATTACAGGTACAATTTATTATTATTATTATTAATTATTAATAATTAATAATAATAATAATAATTATTATTATTATAACGTAATGTACTATGCTTATAATAATAATAATTATTACAATAATAATTATTATGCTAATGATTATTAATGATTATTATAACTTCATGTACAACAATAATAATAATAATTAATTAATTAATTAATTATTATTGTTATTATTATTATAACGTAATGTATTATGATTATAATAATTATATTACAATAATAATAATTATTAATTATTAAAACTTCATGTACTATGATTATAATTATAATTATTATTACAATAATTATTATTACTAATTATTATTATTACTACAAAAAAAAAAATTAAGACTTGAATTTTAAACACGACAAGAACAATAGTATTGTTGAAATCACAAAAATAAAAAAACAACATTACCATCCTTATAACAAAAAATAACTACAACAACAACAACAATGGCAATAACAACAACAACAACAACAACAACAACAACAACATCAACAATAGCAACAACAATAACAACAACATTAAAGTTTTGCAACATCATAACAAACATACCAACAACTAACAACAAAAACATTATAATACATTACATTACATTACTCATATATTGACTTGAGAGTTGATCCCGAATATTGTTCCTAAGTGTGATAATTTGTTTAGTGTCCTCATTAGTAGGTTGTTGCCATACAAATGAATTTTCACTATCATCATCCTCAAAGCCACATTCTCCTTCTTGAATTTGGTTTACATCTTCAAGGCTCTCAAGAACATCCAAATCATTGCTACCCATTCTACGAATAAAATTATGGAGAGCAAAACATGACCATATAATTCGGAATTGGACCTTCATGGTATACTTGGTCATATTTTGTAGGATCCTCCATCTTGCTTTACAAACTCCGAATGTTCTTTCTATTACACTTCTTAAACTTGAGTGATGATAGTTGAATACTTCGTTTGGAGACCTAAATGCACGAGACATCCTGAATTGTGGAATGTGATATCTTGCACTCTTGTATGGCCCCAAAAATCCTTTCATTGTAGGATACCTAGAATCCACAAGGTAGTATTTTCCTACAAAAGTATAATATAATAAGAAATGGAAAACAAAACATAGAATTAAAATTAATTTCAAATAAATGTGAACCTTCTGGCGGCTGAGGAAACTTAAGAGATGGATTTCTCAAAGCCTCCATTAATACACGTGTGTCATGTGCCGAACCCTCCCAACCAATAAGTGCAAATGTGAAGCACATATTGAAGTCACATGCGGCTAGAATATTTGTTGAGGTATACCCTTTTCTATTCATAAATGGAACTTGTTTCTCAGCCGGGACAAGAATGGCCACATGTGTTCCATCTATTGCACCAATGCAGTCTTTGAAGTAAGGCCAATATCGAACATCACCCTGGATGTAATCCTCCACATCTTTGAAATTTCCATCTACCGGTCTGATAATATCATTTCCAAGTTTGTGTACAGCTTTTAGCACTCGATGAAACTGTCTATGCACTGTTTCCCCAGAATGTTGAAATCTCTCTTCCACATTCCTATAAGTAGTTCCTTGGCCGAGTATATACAAAAACATTATCACTGATTCTTCTACAGTAACATTTCTCGTATGTTGTAAACCATACTTTTCAGTCAGCTCATCCACCAATCTTCTAAATACAGTTTTCTTCATCCGAACTTGCTCAAAGAAACGACTATCTGATCCATTTAGTATTTCAATAATCCACCTATGGCCAGTTAATGAAGATGTTCTCTTCTCTTCCTTTAACATTGACTTCATATACTGGTATTGTGCAGTTGCAGCACATGCATACATTCGTCCAATATACTCATCCATATGCATATTGTTAGCTTCTTCTTCTGAATCAGACATTGGTTCTTTTGATTCTGTATCTGAATCGGATAAGAACTCCATTTTGATTGTACACCCTACATAAACAATGTCAAATGTTTAATACCATGTACAATATAGGTAAAAAATGCCCAATACAAAGGTACGAATAAACAAAATCAAATACCATACAAAAGTTTGGCATAACAAACAAGTTCATCACGCTGAAAGTGCAACATGTGAAAAGTTCAAGACAATGTTGGATACATAAACTCAACACATAAAGCAAAGACATAACAAACAAGTTCATGGCATACGCAAAACTAAAAAAAAAAACTCCAATTTAAGTTTGGCGTAGATAAATGATCAAGCGTTGAAGTCAAAGCCGGGTGAGGTCGTCCACGGTGAAAGTGTGACACCAACCGATAGCAAGTGATGGATCCTTTTCCACTAGTGCCACAAAAGTTTCCCTATGATATTTTTTGGCGAACAACCTCACCATGAGGAAGTAATGTGGACTTCCTCGTTCCATCCCCGGGACTGTGTCCAACAAATCTACACATCTAGTTATACTGCAACAGTCATCGTTCTCAACTCTTGTATTACTTGTACGTGACATGTTATCCATCCCAGAGATTAGGCGGTCAAATGACTCCTGTAGTTTCTCTTTTGCACTTTTCTTCTTTTCTTTTTGTGATGGTCTTTGTCTCTTTCTAGCTTGTGCTGTACTGGTTTCTCCCCGTGTCGCATTATTGTTTTCTTGCGGACTACTACCATCATCTTCGAAGTTATCAACCTCTATGTCTATGTCATTCATCCGAGCATAAGCATTGTCATTAGAAACTTCATTATCTGATGATGGTTCTGCATATGGTACCAATGCCATGTAGCCTGTCGCCACTACATCTTTGAAGCATATCTCCATCATGTCCAAGAATTTTGGACCTTCATTTCTCCATTTGAGATATTCTGGGTTTTCCTGTTAAGTTAAACACAAAAAACATAAGATGAGTTCTTATTATTTATTTGAAATAAGAATTACAAAATAAATAAATGATTACATTAGTAGATAACATGGATTCGTAAACTTACTTGTCTTTTTCTCTCCCACCAATCATCACTTGCTATAACTGTCCTCTTAACAGGGTCCCAACCAAGCCCTGTTTGGTGCTCCACTAGCTTTGCCCATATGCCAAACTCTTTCTTGAGAGAGTCCCACCTATTTTTCAATTGTTTGTGGTTGTAACTCACCCCTGTTCTCGCAGCAAACTTGGAAATTACATTTTTCCAACCTTCTTTTGTGAAGTGCGTGTGCGGTCTATTACCAATTTGAACCTCGTCGACACAAATTTTTAAGAATATTTCAGTATTTGTGTCATCCCACCTTGCTTTTGGGGTATTTTCACTTGCAACCAAATTCACATCAACCACATTTGTTCCTTGTACAATTCTTTTGTGTGGTAGTTTTGAGGCCATGTTCAAAAGTATTTATCTTCTTGAACCCTTAATAAAAAAAAATAACATAGCGAAATCAACATAGAAATCATGTTTTACTTACCTATGAAAAAATAATCTTAACACTTTCTAACATAAATTATAAATAACAAGTGCTCAGTTAAAGGAGAAAGGAAGTTCAATAATATGATTACTTAGTGGTAGTAACTAGCTTTTCCTTTTCCTGTAATAATAATAATAATAATAATAATAATAATAATAATAATAATAATAATAATAATAATAATAATAATAATAATCTATATGTGTGTGTGTGTGTGTGGTCAGGAATGTGTGTGCATATGACTTGCTCTGTGCTGGAGGAGTGTTTTATTTTAATTTGGTAACTTTAAGCTAATCAGATGAATGCATAATTGTATAAGAATATATGAAGCCACTGTCATCCAAACCAACATATGAATATGCAAACCAACATATATGAAGCCACTTTAAGCTAATCAGAAAAATGTATCTTGATGTTATCCAAACCAACAAAAGTTGAATTTAATGGCAAGTTGAATTTAATGACAAGAATATATGAAGCCACTGTCATCCACAGGAAATTCAGTAATGGCAAGTTGAATTTTTAATTAAATTTCATCATATTGTTGGGAGAAGGTTTGACTAGAAGCTGAAGTGAAAAAATAGCAACTTGAATTTATTAAATTTGGTAGAGTTAAAAAGAAAAATGAAGCCACTGACATTCACATGAAATTCATTAATGTTGAATAGTATTTTATAGCTTAGTTGATTGCTCTCATGTTTATTACTTATCGGATACTTGATTTCTAATCCAACTGCTTGCATATTTACTTGTCCTATGAGTTCCAAATGTCTACTGCTAGGTATACAGCAATTACTTGTTCATGAGAATGCTCTTTAGGACTACTGCTAGGTATACAGAAATTACTTTTAATTTCCACAATCTAACACTTTGCTCTTCAGGTTCCTTAATCTAATACTTTCAATTTCCATAGGTTTAGCTGTGAAACTTTGCACTAAAAAAATTAGATAAGGAGTCTCCTGGATATGAATGTTTGAGTACTATGTTTACAAATCTTTGGCATCAAGTATCAATGTGTAATCCAATCTAGTTACTGGGGAAGAGAAACTTGCCATAATATTTTCTAAATCAGTTTTCTACAGGTATTTTGTTACATATTATGCATAAGAATGATATAATGTAGATTACCAAAAGGATTCACATATTCCTCACCAAGTAATAAATCTCATTCAGACATTGATCTCAAATGGTACTAATAAATGAGTTCATTGCTATACATCTCATTTAAAACTACAAACAAACATTCATTGAAACGAAACAATGATTCTGAAATTTCCCAGATATGGAAACCATATAAACAACATAAAAAAAAAGCTGATTATAAAAACAACAAAACCTCAAGGATCAGCTCGTCCCTGCAAACAAGCTTGATGGCTTGAACACTGAATGAAACTTAACAATCCACAAAATACCAAAATTTACAAAACATTCGGAAACGAAACTCACCTCGAGGATCAGCTCGTCCCTGTAAACAAGCTTGAAGGCTTGAACAACAATGGGAAGCTTTCTCCCAATAGCTCACCGGAGCGCGCAGAGGGCTCGAAGAAGAGGAGATGTCGGAGATGTTGGAGATGTTGGAGTGGAGATGTCGAAGATGTCGGAGTGATCACGGTGAAGGGGGCCTGAGCAAGATGAGCTTCCAAATGGATTTCTCCCAATGTTTTGTCTGGATGTAGATGCAAGAGAACACTATTAAGGACTGATTGTAATAATTAAATGGTTTGTTAAGGGTAAAATGGTAATTACGTAACCCCTAAAACAACTTTTGTTAAGTGCTTTTTTGAGAAGCACATGTTCAGCAGCTTCTCAAAAAAGCTATATTTCAGCTTTTTTTACAGCTTTGGCTTTTGGCCAAAAGCTAATACAAACATAAATTTTAAAACCCAGAAGTGCTTAACTTATACAAAAGCACTTCTGGGCTTTAAAAAAGCTTACCCAAACACCCTCTTAGTCTCCTTGTCTCGAACTTAAACATAATCCTTTGATGATCAGATCCTGTCCGTCTATTAATATCCAAATCTTGAAGTTGCCTCGAACTTAAACCAACTCCTTTGATGATCAGATCTTGGCCGTCCATCAAAATCCAATCTTATACTTGCCTCGAACTTAAACCAACTCCTCCGATGATTAGATCTTGGCCGTCCATTAAAATCCAAATGGTTGCCTTGAACTTAAAGCTTTCTTTTGATTCTTTTAATCACAGCCGTCCATCCAAAATACAATCTTGATTCCTTCTTGTGCCTTGAACTTATGCGCTTTTCTTAATTAAATCAATCTAGGCCATTGATTCACTTCATGCCAAATTCCTTGATGATGAAATCCTGGCCCTCCATCAGAATGTTAATCTTGGAGCTGCCTAGAACTTAAATACATCTTTTTGATGGATGAGATCTCAGCCGCTCATTTTCCTCCTCTCAAATTCCAAATTCTGGAAAAGACCTAAATACCCTCTAATCCAGTCTAAACCTTTCATCCCAAATCGCCTCGAACTCAGGCTATTTTTGCTTGATGATGAAATCAAGGCCCTACAATCAAATTAACACCTCTGAGATTCTTCAAATGACAAAGAATGCTTATCTCAAGGCAATGGCAAAATTTGTTCTGAAAATTACAGAGTGACTATGAAATATGTTAGGTGGCAAATAAGAATACGATTTTTAAAAGTGGCATAAGTTTTGGAACGGAAATGAGATACTTGATCTCAAAACGGCAACGAGGCGTGAGACGGCGGCGAAGCGTGTTCCCTAAGGCGGACGACGGCGTCAAAAAAAAAAAATATAATAATAATAATAAATAAATAAATAAATAAAATATGTATGCCTATATATATATATATATATATATATATATATATATATATATATATATATAGTATGTAACGATCACCATGTTTTGACAATAAATTTATTATTATTATTATTTTTTTTTTCTTTGCTTTTTTTTTATTTGTACTTTTGCCCCTTAATCGAAAGTTCCCAAGACACTGTCTGGGGTAATTAATAATAGAGGCTTGCCTCTATTAGGAATGAAAGAACCCACTAACAAATATGATATTTGTGCTTCGATGTGCCATCTGGTGTCTTCTTTATAGACACGATGCCAGACGCGTATTTTCGATCCCACACACGGTTCGGTGGTGAACGGCTCCTCCACGTGTCCGTCAAAAAAAAAATGCTAAATATTCTACCTAAAATGAATTTTTTTTTCAATTTGTCAAAAAAAAATTGAATTTTCAAGTATTCAGTAAAAAAATCACAAGTTTATCATTCTCACTGATTGAAAACCTAATTAACAAGACAATTCTCGCCATAAACCAAATCTCCAACAACCATGATCTTAATGCAGATATCATACTCCTTCCCTTTCCCTATAAGCAACCCATCGTGTCTACGAAGCTAACAACCTCGTCCATCAACCCATCTTGCCATGAGACGAGTCAGCATTAAACCATAGATTAGAGGTGCTAATAGGATCTTTCGGCGACTACCATGGATAAGCCTTTGGGAGCATGTTTCAGGGTAATATTGAAAGTAGCACGACGGAGGTATGGGAGAAAAGAGAGAAGGTCATCGAAGAGCTGTGTGTGTTTGACTCTGGATGGGATAAGATTGAGGAACTTAGGTATTTGGGGAGAAGATTTGAGAACTGGGAAACTGAAAAGACAGCAGCCGGAAGGTGAAAAGAGAGCGTGGAAAGGGATAGTTGCAATTAGGAGCGGTGATTAATTATTCATAAGTGCCGCTAATAACACCATATTTGAAAAATAATTTAGTTTTTAATTTTAATTTTAACAAAAATGACTTAATTGAAATATTTAAACTTAATTATAAAACTTCATTGTCAATTAATTTTAATAATTTAAATTTAATTAAAAATGTATTTAATTTAAATACTTAAATTTTATAATATATTTTTTGTTTTTCAATGATTGAATAAATAATATTCAGGTGAAAAAAAAAGAAATCTATTTTAGAATAAGTTACTATTTCAATCAGTTTGTTTAAAGCTTGATTTAAATGATGTTTTCTAGTTATAATTTAAAATTTTATTATTTCCTTACAGTGTAAATTTTTGTTATAAGTTTTAATAGATGAATAATATAGATTATTTTTTAAACTTTTTATTATAGAAATAAGTTCTATGATAATTTTTGTTATATTGTAAATTTTTTAATTTTATTAATTTGCAAATATTAGAAAAATTAAAAATAGATTGAAATTTTAAGATTAAACCATATGGGCTAAAAAAAATTGAAAAGTAAGAGAATTAAAGCAAGAAATACAACCATAATATTTCCATTTAGCTCAAAATAAATTACCAACTAACTAAATTATAAAGTATTAAAAGATAATTTCATATAATGTTTTGATTTTTGTTTCCCATTAACAATTCTTGTATCCTGACTTAATTTTTATGATAAGATTCTATTTAGATTTGCTTTTTATTGTGAATATTTTACTTAGTGGATAGAGATTTACTATGGTTTATATGAAATAGTTTATTTAAAAAGTTGAGCATTTTACATGTTTGAGTAAAATTTATAATTTTGAACTTTTTATATTAAATTTGGTAACATGACAGAGGTTTTATCGATGAAATTGTTTGGATAATATAATTGTTGATACTCGTGTGTGTGTGTGTATTTTGAACTAAAATGAAAGAAAAGACATTTTTTATCATTCTACTTCATTGTATTTGTGTATTTTTCAAATTTTAATTATATTTATATAATATTATATATTTTGTTTTTACCAATTACATTACTTTTTGTCATCCGAATATGTATGAAATTTAAGATAAAGTACTTTAATTTTACTAAGTAAACAATTTCATATTATTTTAAAAATAAATTATATTTTAAAATAATTTATAAAATGCTAATATGGTGTGAATATATATATGGTGTGAATATATATATATATATATATATATATATATATATATATATATATATAAGTTGTGGGGTGGAAATATCAAATTAGACTATTAATTAATGTATAAATGAACGTAGTAGTAATAATAATAAGGAAAAATTACTTAAAAGTGCCTGGGAAGTTTCAAACTTCCACTGCAGTCCCTCTGACATTTTCGTTTCCCTTTAGATCCCTCCTTTTTAAATGCAAATTCCATTTAGTCTTTGCCGTTTCTTCCATCAGTTAAAGTGGGATGAATTTACACAAATGCCCATGTACAAAAAGCAAAAAACAAAAAGCAAAAAGTAACTTTCATGTCCATATCAAATCTCATTTATTGTGAGTAAGGCTATGCAATATATTATGTCAGAGAAAGAGTATATTTCACTCTTTCTTCTTCTTCTTCTTCTTCTTCTTCTTCTCATCTTGGGTTGGGTTTGCCGTTCTTCATCTTGGTCCGTTGCCAAAGCTCGAAGTGAACTCCTGCACGCGTAAGTTAGTTGTTGTTCTTCATGTTCTTGTTGTTGTTCTTCATGTTCTCGTTCTTGTTCTTGTTCTTCTTGTTCGTATTGTTATTGTTCTTCTTCTTTTCGATCTTGAACTTCTTCTTTTTGTTTTTATTGTAGTCGTTGTTGTTCTTCCTGTAATTGTTCTTGTTATTTCTTCTATTACATGGTTATTTTTTTTATTGTTGTAGTTGTACAATGGAAATGTACTCTGCCGTGGCGAGATTCAAAGGAGAAGGCCGTGTGCTACAATTTACTGTATTAAGTTTATGGGAGTCAGTCATGGGTGAGATATGTGCCCGTTGGTCCCTAGATGCTTCTGAAGTGATAGTAAAGTTCGTAATGCCTGACTCATACAAGACACTTTGCCCCATTGAGTCTGAAGTGGATTTTCAACGGATGTGTCATATATACCATAGCTTTAACAAGTTCGTGTCTCTGCAGATGGAAACTCGGGCCCGGTGATCCCATCGTAATAAAACAACGAACTCTAGTAGTTGTCAATTGTGTTATACGTGTTGTTCTTTAAATAAATTTCTGCCCTTTTGAATGTGAAATTTATTTCGTGTCGTATATTATTGTTTCATGTGTATAATATTGGTTTCTCTGTGTATAAAATTATTGTCTTGTGTATAATATTGGTTTCCTGTGTATAATATTTAGGTTTCCTGTGTATAGAATTAGGTTTTCTGTGTATAAAATTCACTTCATGTGTATATAATATTTTGTTTCCCTTGTATTTCTGGGTATTCGAAAGCAGGGGGTCTTTGTCAGACAGCATAAACCCGAATGGAGATAGTTTCCTCTCCCAACATAATTCTTCTGGGGCGCTGAATGTTACCGAGTGTACTGATGCACGCGATTGTTCAAGTTTGGAAGTAGGCCAACGGTTTGAGAACGCAGATCATTTTAAAGATTGCCTGCGAAGCATAGCTATCAAGAAAAATTTAGACTTTACGTTTATAAAAAATGACAAAATGAGGATGACTGTAAGGAGTGCTGCCCCAGAATGCCAATGGAGAGTGCATGCTTCTAAAGAGGGAATCCATGACACGTTCCGCCTGAAGACAATGCAACCAACTCACATTTGTGGTGGAGGCATTAGTACGACAGAGCATCCAAAAGCAAGCAAGAAGTAGGTTTCCGAACGTGTCATGCATAAATTAAAAGAAAACCTGTTGTACAGAGCTGTTGACATACAAAAAGATATATTGCGTGACCATGGTATTCGCCTACCATACAAACGTGCTTGGATGGGGAAGGAGGTCGCTAGTTCGGTTATTCACGGTAACAAGGTTAGTAGCTATGATTTGCTTCTATAGTACGTTGATAAAGTATCTGAGACAAATCATGGTAGCATTGTCACCATTGAGAATGATGGTGACCAGTTTAAGCGTGCTTTCTTTTCATTTGGGGTTTGTTTGTTAGGGTTCAAGCAGGGGTGCAGGCCATTACTTGCCAGGTTCCGAGGAGCTGGCGGGGCTTGTCTATGGGTCGCTTAAACCATACTTCGCAACGTTAGCATATAAACACAATATTATACACCGGAAACATGAAAATATACACAGGAACATAATTCTATACACAGGAACGTAATAATATACACATGATCATGATATTATACACATTAAAGCAATATTATATACAGGAAAGCAATTTTACACAAAGGAAAGCAATATTATACACAAGAACATAATTTTATACACATAAACATCATATTATACACAGGAATATCATCTTATACACAGAAAACCATTTTCATGCACAGAAATAATTCATTCGTCCAAATTTTTACACATTTTAAACATTAATATAAATAACTTACTTCTTTTTCTTTCATTGATTTCAATAGCGGCTCGATGGATGATTGACATAAGTATTTTTAAATGGAAATTGTTAGTCACTACGTACGAAAGAATATGTTCGTAGTTCCATAATGTATTTGCGTCACTTACCATGTTGACAATGTTTGAATCATAAGTGTCTGATTGGAGTGACAAGTAGTGCATGTACTGCTTCTTTTGATTGTTCAAAATGAGCAGATGGTAATGACCATTGAGGACGATTGGCCTAAGTATTAGCTCCGTCATCTTGTGCCCATATATGACATCTTTCATCAGGTACAATGCTTGTTCAGCTGTAAATTGCAATTTCTGCATTACAAGCGCCAAGGGCCGCGTCAGAACTGCACGTTTCTTGAACTCCAATGGATTTCTTACCAATTCATCACGGAGCATAAGTACGAGGGCATCCAACACATCAACCTGTACATTTTGTTTCCCTTCGAGAAGGACGAATAGTTGGTTACGGGTGGTAAACCCGTTAGCATCAGCGTCCCTCCAAATGACCTAACTATATAGAGAAGTATACATGAGACCATAAAATTATACATAGAAAACACAAAATATACACAGGAAACTAACAAATATACACAAGATAATAAAAACAATACACATGAAAGTAATTATATACACATGAAATAAAAATGATACACATTAAACATATTTTATACACACAATATCATAAATAATCACAAGACTTAGCATGATAAAGACATGAAACATATATCATACGAAACAAAAACAATGCCTATCGACACTTGTGTTTAGGTAGATGGTGATGTCTCCTCGTTCGAGTCTGTTAAGCTTTGCAAAACCCGGGTAGGTCTTCCTCTATGGAAGGAAACTTGAGTCAGGCTTCTTCTGATCCTCGTAGTAGACCTATCCTTTTGCTTTAGTCTGGTATGGAACCAACGCAAGCGGATCCTTTGCCGGTTTATAGTTCCGCAACCCGGTCACGGATTCAAGTAGCGCATCGACATGAATGAAGTGATATACACAGTAAACCGGTTTATACACAGGAAATAACTCATTCACCCAAAGTTCCAGACATTTTAGGCAGCAATAGAAATAACTTACTTGTTTTCTTTTGATTGATTTCAATAGCGGCACGATAGATGTCGCCTTTATGAAACTGGGATCCCCGTAACACATTATAAAGGGTGTTTGGCCTACTGGTTGTTTCTTCACGCTGTCCGTCAACTCATAAAACCAAATGATCAGAGCATGGGAGTGACGTCCAGGTAGTGTTTGGATAGTTGGATATTATATTCCCTGGATGAGGGAATATCCATGGATGAAATATAATGGATGAGAATATCCTTGTTTAAGCGTTTGGTTGGATGTATTTAATAGTAAAGATAAAGATTGTTGGGTGTTTGATTAGAGGGATAAGGATATCTAAAGTTTTGGATATCCATTTTTGAATGTTTGGCTAGATAGATATGGGAGTGGTATGATAATTTTATCCATAAGAAGGTGAAGTTACCTCTTTATTTAATTAATAATTTTTTTAAATATTTTCAAATTATTTAATTAAATTCAGGTGGATAATTAGAGAAATTTATTTTTAAAGATTTTAGGTAAGAACTTGATTTAAATAATGGATATTAATAAATAAATTTTTTATTTATTTCTCATAATATATTTTTAATAGATTATTAATGAATAACATAGAAATTTATTATCTAACTAGATTTTTCAAATTTAATTTAATTAGTTTAAAATATTGAGATAAACATTTAAACTATAGTAATTGATAAACAATTAAATCATAATGTAAAAATAAAAAAATTATCTTGTGGCACATTTATTTAAACTATATTAATTGATAAACAATTAAATCATAAACAATTAAATCATAATGACAAAAAAGAGGGGCAAAAAAGTCATTTTAGATGTGTAATATGATGGCAAGTTGTCAGGAGGGCATTGTTGTAATTTCACGGCCGTTTGAATGCCTCCGTCTTCTCCGTTACCTTGCTTTGGATTGAAAAGTAATTTTTTTAAAAAGGAGGGGCTTATGAGGAAGCTGAAAATTTGGAGGGATTATATGGGAAAAATCAAACTTCTCGGGGACTTTTTGGTACTTCCCCGTAATAATAATAATAATAATAATAATAATAATAATAATAATAATAATAATAATAAGGAATAAAATAAAAATGTTGCGAAATGCATGTATTTTGTGGCAATTGTCATAAAACTGCCGTTAAATGTATGTATTTCGCGGTTGTTTTAAGCAAAACTATGACCAAATGAAAATATGTCATGACAATTCTGAAATCCACCATAATAACTGCCGTTGGCACTGTATTTCAATTCGAGGAGGTTTTGAGTATACCACCGCGAAATGCTCGTCGCAAAATGCGAAATTCTTTTTGGTAGTGTAAGCTTACTTTGGACCATACAAGTGTATGTACCTTATGCACTAACCTTTCTACAATTGCTTTATTATTTATTTGCTTGTATCCCTTAAAGTTGGGGCTAATATGTATTTTCTTATTGTTTGGCAGGGTTATTACAAAGTCTTTGATGCTAGGACATGTGAGTCTCACATAGAATCAGTCTTAGATTTTATTTTACTAATCAAATAGACCATACTGATTGCTTTTTACTCATTCTTTCATCCATCACAATGGTGTTCTTCAAGCAATAATAGAGTACATTTTGCTTTAATCTATATGAACCATAGAAAAATTCTTTAACGCAAGTTGTTACCTAATCCATTGTATTATCATCTTACCAACATATTACGATATTCTTTTATTTTAATAATATATCCCCGTGTTCATTTTTCTTCCAATGTAGTGATTTGGATTTTACTGAAAACAATGGACACTTGAAGTATTGTTGACTGACACACCCCTTGTGTGTGCCCACAAGTGCATGGGTCACTTAGGCAATAAAGTGTACCAAACGGATCAGGTAGTTAAATCCATAGAGAAAATGGTTACTAGTATTAACTACTTCTCTGCTATCTAGCCTGATGAATGAGATGATGTGATGATCTAGTGTGTAAAAAAAATGAATACTAAAGACGAATATGCAAAGGTAAAATAGAGGGAGATCTCAATCAATAAAAGTGGGGTAGCGGGGCGATGCTCCGCTAGGATTCAGGTATTAGGCACCGAGTATACAAAAGTGTTTCTAGAATGAGTAGGTTTAGTCGTATGAATCCTAAGGTATATCAGTCTTTGCCTCTAGATCACCGATAACTAGTCCCTACGAGCTCTCAGTGGAAAATTCTCTCAATGCCTCATACCATGTATCCGATTCATAAGAATAGACCTAACCCTACCTCTAGGTGAAAGGTCCCTAATCCCTTATCAGATCCTGGTGGAGAATTCTCTCAATGTCTCACACCATATATGGTTTCTTAGATCATAGAGAATGCGGAGATATGATACATCAGTTGGAGAGGAAAGGGGACACTCCACTATCTTACAGCTAACCCTCTTAACCTTCTTCAATCATGGTAGCTTTACCCCTAATGGAGACCTCTCTTTCACTAAAGTGAGCAAATCATGCAAACTAATCAACTATAAGATCAATAAAGCAAGCAAGCATTAAACACATAAGATTGAAACTCAACTAAACTCGGATTAAATAGAAACATAAAACAAATCCATACAAGATTAGAATCCTAGGTCTCACAAGCCCAAATACCCTCTAGGGGTTTAGCTTTCCATGGAACAATATACAAAACAAGTAATCAATGAATGAAAGTATGTAAAACCCATATAAATAAACCCCCTATATTTGTGTTGATAGACTTGATGGATAGTTTCAACATCTTGAGGAATCAATCAAAGTTGGTGAATAATTGTCTTCTAAGCTGTAAAGACCTCCTCTACAAGCCTTCGTTGCTTGACATCTAAATAGATACACAAAAGATAACCTAAAATCGAGCAAAGTGGCCTTTTTTAATATGAAATAGGGGATTCACACGGCCATGTATAATAACTTCTATGGTAACTTGTGTGTAGTAAATAACTGTATTAACTTCACTACAACACTCATGAATAGTGCTTTCCAGAAATCAACACATTTCTGAGGCCACACAGGTGGGCACACGCCTGTGTGGTAGGTCACTTGGCTTTCTGTCGATTGAAAATATTAGGAAACTCTTGAATTCTTCACACAAGCTGGGGCATAAGGGTGTGACTGTCTTTGCGCCCTTCTAACTCATGAATTAACTTGAAATCCCTCAGAAGTTGGCACACACTCCTATTCATATGAACATATCTTTTATCTTGATCTTTTCTCGTGCAAAAGACTCCCAAAATATGGCTCCATGACCTATCTTTGATTTTTTTTTTTTTTTTTTTGTCTTTTCATGCCTTCCCAACCCTATTAGAACAAAAAAACACCAAATACACTTTATGAGCCATAAAACCCGATAAAAGTGATACTCAATGCATGTAAAACATATAACGCAATATGTTCACTCAAGCACTTATCACTGACCACTGCTAATATGGAGGCCTAATTACTAGCATCTTAAGTAACAGATTTGGGCATCATTTTAAGCTTATATTTTGCTAATATTTAAATTAAGCATTTGAAACCAGGTTTTATGAAGCAAGTTGATTTGTGATTGATTGTATTAGAATATTGAATTAGTGGCCATCAACTGATTAATTATGATTGATGATTATTGATGATAATGCTAGCTCTTTAAATTGGGTAAAAAACTTGAGAGGCAACTAAACTATCCTCATATTTCAATTTGGATACCAAACTTTAATTTGTATCTTTTTGGTCGTCATACTTCAATTTGATTTCAACTAAAGGGTACCAGATGCATTTTGGTGAGAAATGTCTGATGTGGACATCAGATAAGCAACAGGAGCCATTTGGACTTGTCATATGTTGATGTGGACTAGCCACATCGCCCAAAGGTCATGCTAGCATAAAATTTAATGGCACTTTAAAATCAAATCAAAGTAGGGTGATTAAAAAGATACAAATTGAAGTTTGGTATCTAAAGTGAAATGTGTGTATAGTTTGGTAACCTCTTAAGATTTTTACCCCTTTAAAGTATTACAACAGATGCTATCATCGGCCAATTGGTAGTTTGAAATCTCATTATACATTTTGTTACTCTAATTGTTAATTATAATCTGGTTCGTGAGCAGCAAACTAAGATGCAGCCTCCTTCCATATCTCATATACCAAAATTGAAATTCCAAAGTGCAAATAGATGAAGTGAAAATTTATAGATTAGCTTCTCTATACGAGTCAATTAGAAAGAAAAAAAAACTTCATTTTTAAGTATATGAATCTGCAGTTGCATGTCGAGCCTTTCCATGTTGATAAAATGAGGGGTTTTATCGACCACAAGTTACTCATTATGAATTCAATGCTAAAATTCAGTGTGATTAGATTTGCGACTTGTTTGCAAAATTTGGGCATAATTTGTTTGCACCAATCTATACTACTATTTGGCTATATTGTTCTATGTTCTTTGGAGTTAAGGAATAGAAGCATTTTGTGGTTGAATGGGCACTGAACATTTACAAGATATTTTTAATTTTGGAGTAATTTTCTTTGGTTTTCGATGCATCTTGCTCAATATTTTGGCCATAAAAACTTGTGCGGATAACACAGTTCTGAAAATGGCTGATTTGTGTGAAGAAAAGGTCAACAAGTAATGTGAACATAATTTTGCATGCATAGCACGTAAAGACATGCGCATAACTGACATACAGAAAGTATGCATGCATGGTTCATTTAGCGTTTGGTTAGATGTAGTTGAAAGTACAATAGATTTCTAATTACAATGTATTTGTAAATTCTGGAGTTGAAAATACAGGAGAGTCAAATCTGGTGTTTGGTTGATTGTAATCGAAAATGCTGGATTTCAAAATTTTGTGTTTGTTTGGAAGGATTTGTAAATTTGGATTTTGAAAACATGTATTTTGTTGGACGTATTTGTAGGATATAAACACCCTTGGTGAGGTCACCCCACCTTGGGTCATCATTAAATTTAATTAATTATAAATACACAATTAATTGTTATTAATAGTAACAAAAATAATTATGCATATAATTACTTAATTTAATATATAAACACAAGAATGCATTAGAAATCTATAGACATTGAAAACAAGTTGTCAAAGTATACTAAACAACATAGTTCAACATTCAGGGCAACCATGGAACGGTTAGCCCCTTATGAATTCATACAACTGAGAAGAATGAAGGAATGAATAAAGGAGAGAAATCATGACTTCCCCCTTTTACAAGATCTTCTTAGTTGTGCTTCAAAAGCTTCATGGATGAGCTAACTCCACTTCCTTTGTGCCTCCAACTCGACCTTGATCTCCTTAGACAGTGTGGTGAAGCTTAATCATCATCCTCTTGAGAGCTCGCCTTTTTGAGAAAAACTCCCCGAACAAAAGATAGGAAGAAACCCTAAGTCTGGGAATTAAAAAGGAACATTCGTGCTCGACACTATCTAACCATGGTCATGCTTAGACCGTGCTCTTCTGTGGGACTTCTGAATGAATCTGCTAAGTGTCTCATAGATAAAATCACGGGGCTAGGACGACCGTGCTCTGCCCGTACTTCGCTTGAGCAGGATAGTGCAAGGATTAAGTTGAGCATGCTTCCCCTGTGAGCAGAGGGTACTTCAATTCAAAGAAAATCACCGAGAGAGAGCACGACCATACTTAGCTTGGAAGCACCCTCCTGTTTGGTCAGCTACTCGGGCATCTTCAAATAGTGATAATCATGGGGACAGGGCACAAGCGTGCTCTGCCCGTGCTTGGCTTGGACACATAGAAAAATCTATATTCTTGGCTTGTTTTACCCTTGATTTCACTCCTAATTGCATTGAGCCCTAAATTGATGCACCATGAACAATTATACTCAAAATAACATCAAATATATCCACAATGTGCTAAAGGACAAGCAAACGAATGAATTGGGAGTAAGAAAAACAAGACATGAATTGCACTCATTAATGAGTTATTATTTGAGTGTTGTAATGAGACAAAACTTGCTTTCTCCTGAGGTGAGGATACCTTCCTCTTGGTTAACCTTGGGCGCCCCATTGCAAAGGACTTTGTTGGGATAGTCATGGGCTTCTTAAAGATACCACTCTCTTCCCCTTTGGTAATGATCATGAATGAAGGCTCTTCCTCATCTTCTTGTTGCTTAATTCCTACAACTCTCTTCGAAAAAATGAGTCAATTAAAAACATATGTTCTTTAAGTAGGAGCATTCATTTTTACCTCAGTAGGTAGTATAACATTTGTACATCGGCCCCTTGATGGCAAGTATGGGACATGGACCTCAGTTGGTGATGGTGGTGGGCTTGGCATGAAGTTGACGTAGCTCGACACCGTCCCAAACTTGATCTCAGCTCCGGAAACACTCATGTAGACGGAAGCATAGGCAGCGTCACCTAGGTGCCTTCTCAAAGGAAAATGGTGCATGATGCAGTAGCATTGTTGGTGTTGTTTTTTGGTGCCATTGTGAAAATCTGAAATTGAAAAAGTTACATTAACGACACTGGTTGATTTATTTTTTATTTCTATTCTTTTCTTTTATCTCTCATCCACACCTTGTTTCAAAGATGGGAGGAGAAGTCAGGTCCCCACCGGGCGTACCAAAATTTGTGCGCTCCCTTATTCATACCTGGCCTTTAATTAGGATAGACCGGCTAAAAATGACGGATTACAAGTCAAATTTTAATTTTTTTAGAGACTACAAGGGATTGTGTGTTAATGAATTCCATTAGTGGCAAGCCTCCTAATGCTAATTATGCCAGACTAATGCATGGGAACCTCCAATTAAGAACAAATGTAAATGAGAAGCAACAAATATGAGTGAAATTTATTTGATCAGTTACATAAATTTAATTAATAATACAAATATTAGAAACCTCTAACTCTCATAATTCTATTTCCTAAATCTCTCTCTAGCTTTACAAAATTTGATTCTATTTTGACTGTGTTTTATCCTAACTTTTCCCCGAAGATCACATTGAGGATGTCACCTTTGACATTGTTGACTTTGGTCTTATTTTTCTCACTTGTATCTTGAATATCAACTGGATTTCAAGTTGTGATTTCTCTATATTTTTGAATCACAAACTTGATTTCATTTGATTTAGACTTTTAGAAACTCTGTAATTTCAAGCTTGTGAAGCTTTTAGTCTTGGACCTATGAAGCTCTTTGACTCCCTGACTTTTGATGTCTCGAGATTACTGAACTCATTTGTCCCATCATTTGAACTTTTCAAATCTCGACTCTCCTATGCTTTTGAGCCCTATCTTGTGCATATCCGAGTCATGACCATTCCTATGATTCGGTCACTAACTCAACTTGTTAGTTTTTTTAAGAATATTTTGTGGATTTTGGGTGGTGATCCCCATTTGGTTGCAAACCATGGATTTGATTTCTTTTGGTTTTGTAGTTTGAAGGCTTGTGTGGTTTGTCTTCGGTTGCATTATCCAGTAAGTTCTTTGTGTTGGTTTTTTGCTTGGATTTTGATGTTTTATGTGGTTCTTGGCTCAGGGGTTTGTTTTTTCCTTTTGCTGAGAATCTTGTGATCTGGTGCATTTTGGACTTTGTTTATGGTGTTCTTTTGGTTTGTGTGAGAATGGGTTGATCTTTTTCTCTGAGGTTAGGTTTTTGGATTAGGGGTTGATAGATCGGGATTTGGATGAAATCTGTTTTTCCTTCTGCGATTTTCATGTGTTTTATGTTGGAGTTAATTTTTCTAGTTGGATTGCATGATGAAGAGAATAATATTTTTTACTAGGAAAAAAAAATCTATTTGTTACTTAATTTTGCGTTGGTGATGTTGCAGATTTGGAAATTTTGGTTGTCAGTACAGTTGCTTGCATTTAGGCATTCGTATCCTTGAGTAGGTGTGTAATCTTAAGCCATATGTTTTCTTGATAACAACCTATTTGCTTTGATGATTTTAAATTTCAAATACTAACCATGCTCATTGGATTTGCTTGACTAATACAAAGCTAGTGATTTGTTTTAGTGCTGAAGGTGTCATTATTCAAGGTGTGCCCATCTGCATCTCCTTGGAAGCTTTAACTGATGTAAGAAAGTTTCACTCATGTCCTTATTTCTTTGTTAACTGGTGTGTTTTTTGGTAATATTTCTTCCCAACTTTCATGAATTATGTGGGATTGATGGTTTTGCTCAAATTTTAAATCATCCTGATACTATTTGAAATCGTATATACAAAGGAGATGCGAAGCTATATTAGTTATATGATAGCTTATAATTTACAAATTTGTAAAAGATCTTAGCTATGTATCTAGAATATGACAGGCTTAGAAGCTGGTTCCCCTTCTTCGTGTCATTGAATGACATAGTTCTTGGTATATAAATAATAGTTATTGGTTCTATTGATATTTGATAGGAGATGCAAGCATACACACCGATCAAGTAGTAAAGTGTGCTTAAAAGGAGGGTGATATGGACACAAGCGTACGGGCCGATCAAGTAGTAAAGTGTGTATGAAAGTAGAGTGTCAATCCACGAGGAAGATTGAGATTACTAGTACTAACCCCATTCCTGAAAATTAGCCTAATCGAAGTTGCGATGTTGTTCAAAAGAACTAGAAAAAAAAGCAAGAAATATGAAATAAAGGAGTAGAGAAATCAAAAGAAGAGGCTATGTCCGGGCATAGCATCCCTCTAGGTTTTGTTTAGTGCAGGACAAAGGTTATCTAAACATGTAATCCTATTTGAATCGAAAGATTTTCTAAATTATGCTAAACCCCTTTTACAAGGATAAATAGTAACTTAATCGGTGCAGTGCTAATACAGTCAATATACAATTACTTTACACTCTGTGAAATCTCAATGTGAATTGACAAGAAGTTCTTAAATAAGTAATCCTTCTTCCAAAGAGATTACCTCTAATCCAGATACATAATAGAGATGTGATTTCTCCTAAAATCTATTCCACATGATTGCAAAGAGCACAAAAATACTCATTAACTCACTAGGGAGGATTGAGAGAGACGATGTCTCTAAAGTACCCTATTTCTAGGCTTACTCACAATCCCCTCTAATCATAGTATGTCTATGCTAGGTGGGTATTTCTACTCTTCACAAAATACATCAATTATTATAACTAGGGCTTTTTCCACAATAGCAATCAAGCATTATAAACATGCAATTAGATTCAAATAATATGGATTGCAATTAGGAAAATAAGTAAATCACATATATCCATAACCCATGTAAAAAGATTAAACCTCAACTATGCCCAAACATCTAATAACTTAGCCCTTCATTAATGGAGGGCAAGTATTCAAATTACAAGACACGACGAGAATGGATGCAAACATAGAAACCCCATTCTCAATCGAGTATGAAGTAGACCGCAAGAAAACTACAAGGAACCTTCTATGAAAGCCGCCAAGGTGAGCTTGATAGCTACAATGTCTTTTCCTTTGATATTGGATCCAAATCTCCTCCAAAAGTCACCTCTAAAGCCCTGAAGATTCATCTCCTTTCTTCCTTTGCCTCGCCTCGAAGAAAAGAATTAAAAGGTGCCCTAATAATACTTATTAGGTCTACTTATACTCGGCTGCTTACAGGCTGCTTACGAGCATAAGGACATGACCGTAAAAAGCTGGAAAATATGAGTTGTGAGCCTAACGGGAACACTTACGGTAAGTCTCATTCGTAAGATCTTCTTTTTGTGTTACGGTCCAGCATATGGCCTTAAGCACTTGACTGTAAGCTTTACTTTGCTATCCTTGCGACCGCCCTTATCGGCGTAAGCCCTAGTCATAAACTCCTCTGGATAGTCCATACAGGCATCCTTACAAGCGTAAGTCCTACCCGTAAGGTCCTCTAGTTTGGCTCTGAACTTCCTCTTACGAGCATAAGCATGGTGGCAAGGTTTTCTAGAAGATGTTTATGGTTGTAAGTGGCTCATAAGCCATCATGTTTGCCTTGTACTTATTTAATTGATTCTTAGAGAGTTCCATTTTCTTCGTTTTTGGTTTGGAGCTTTTTTTTTCTCTCTCTCTCATTTATAAGTGTTGCCCGAAACATGGGAATACAAAGCACACTATATTTAACATCAAATTTCATGATATGTTTCTAATACATGCGTAATGAGTGTACAAAATGATATGTCCACTTACGGCCGTAAGCCGACTATAAGTTGCCTGTAAGCCATCTTGTTTGCTTTATCCTTATTTGATCAATGTCGAGAGCTTCATCTTCATCATTTTGAGTCTAGAACATTTGTTTTGCCCCTTTCTTGTCTTTAAGTACTGCCCAAAGCCTGAGAATATAAAACACACTATGTTTAATGTCGAATTTCACAATATACTTTCAATACATGTTTAATGAGTGTACAAAATGATATAAAATAATAGAACATTGTACACTCATCACAAGGTATTGATCCATAGGGAAAAATAGAGTACTAGTACTAATCCTAACTCCGAAAACCAGCCAACCAAAAGTTATGATGTGTGAACAAGAATAAAAGATGAAAAGTAGAAATCAAGAATACGAAAATAGTATCGGTCAAATAAGTAAAGGGAAATGGGATTCTCGGACATAGAATCTCTCTATTGTTTTATAAGTCCAAGGTAAATGTTGATAGTTAGTAATTCTATTTGAATCAAGAGAAATCCTAAAATATACTACTCTCCAATTGTAAGGATGAATAGTAACTAATATAGTATAGTGATGATTCAGACACCCCAGATTTCATTGCACTCTATGAAATCTCAATATGAATTAACAAGGATTCAATAAGTAGACAACTCTTCTTGCAAAGAAATTTCCCCTAATCCCATACATAATAGAAATGCGATTTCTCCTAAAATCTATTCACAATGATTTCAAAGAGCATGGAATTACTTGCTAATTCACTTGGGAGGATTGTGGGAGGAGAACTCTCAACTCTAAAGTACCTTATCTCTAAACTTACTCACAATCCCCTTTAATCACGGCATGCCTATGCTAGATGGGTCTTTTGACTCATCACATAAGCAAATCATAGATGAAAATAGGGCTTTCACCTTAATAGTATTCAAGACATTGATAAAACATGATTGAATTCAAATAATACAGATTGCAATTAGAAAACAATTAAGAATAAATATCCACAATCAATATCATAATAGATCAAACCCTAAAGTTCATCTACACACAATCATCTGCAAAATTAGTTCTCCTCTAATGGAGAATAACAATACAATTGACAAGGCACAATAAGAATAAATAAAAACATAGAAATCTCATTCTCAATTGTGTCATTAAGATTACCATCGAATCTTCACAAGATCCTTCTAAAGACACCGCCAAGAAACTCCTTGACAGCTCCAATCTCTATCCTCTAAGGTAGGTAGGCTATTTCTCCCTCTTGATTAGCCTCCAAAGCTCTGGTGAATTTCCTACTTACTTTCCCCAAGCCTTGCCATCAAAAGAACAAAAAATCCCCTTCAAAATCCTATTAAAAAATATTTATACCTAGTTACTTATCGGTTGCTTACGGGCGTAACAACGCTGCCGTATAAAGCTGGAGATGATGGGTCGCAAATCTTACTAGATTACTTACTGTCGTAAGTCCCATCCATAAGGTCTTCTGTCTAGAATTATAGTTTAACTTATGGCTTTAAGCGCTAAATCATAAACTTCTCTGGATTGGCCTTGTGACCACTCTTGTGGGTATATGTTGCCCTTTGTAAGCTCCTATGGACAGCCCTTACAGTTGACTTACGGGGGGTAAGACATACTAGTAAGTCCCTCTATTTGTCCTTATGCTCCTCCTTATGAGCATAAGCATGTCAGTAAAGTTCTCTTGATGAGACTTATGGCCGTAAGTACAGCCGTAAGGTACTTGTAAGTGGGTAAGTCTGGCCTGTTCTTCAATGGTTGATGCCGAGAGAACTCCATCTTCCTTGTTTTAGCTCTAGAATGCTTCTTTTAACTCTTTCTCATCCTTAAGCATTGCCCGAATCTTAAAGATACAATACTCACCATGTTTAGCATCAAATTCCACAACAATATTCTTATACATGTCTAATGAGTGTGACACACCCATTGTGTGAGTGTACTGCAAGTGCACGGGTTGTGATAGTAATAAAATACCTCGGTGAGTGGTCAGTTGAATCCACAGGGAATAGATGCTCAGAAATAAGAGATATTGATATTTAACTATAATGAAAACCAATTGTGAGTGGAGTCAAGATGTGAATGCAAAGAAAAGTAAAAGAGAGAAGAAAGTAAGCAAGGGTAACTGGAGAGAATAATCAATGATAAGATGGGGTACCCGGACAATGCTCACCCTAGAACTATTGTTTCAAGTGCAAGACTGGTATTATACTTCCTAATTGATGTTTAATGAGTCGTGGAAATCCAAAGATACACGGTCCCAAACCTAAGGTCAACTGTGACTAGCCCTCTACACTATGCCCCGGTGAAAAACAATACTCTCAACACCTCACACTGTGTGGGACTGCTTGAGGTTCTAAGAACTCTAAGTGATAAACCCTATTCCTTAATATATATCTAACCCTTTGGTCCAGGCACTAAGGATTACTTCAGCACTTTACTCTGTTGCTAGCGTGACTAAGCCTAGTGGAGTTTGTCTCTTAGCACTTAACTCTATCGTGACCGCAAAGAACTCGTGGAACGTGGAGGTAGGATAAATCACGTCAGAAGGGAAAGGGGATATTTCGCTACCTCTCGACTCACCCTCTCAACACTCTTCAATCTCGCTTAGTCTAATCCTAATGAAGTTGTTACACCTTCAATGGATTAACTAGATAGACTCTTGATAAGTGCTCGTGTATAAGTGATATGAAGTATACTTTTCTTGCATTGAGCATCACTTTTCTCAGATTTTATTACTTATTCGTGTGTATTTGTGTTTTTTTGCGCATTCAGGGTTGTAGAGATGAGTTGGAAGAAAAGAAGCAAAAATAGATCATGTATGCAATTGTTGAGGAGACTTTTGGACTAAGCATGGATCAAGGCACAAGTTGTAGACATGTGAGTGTGTGCCAACCTCCAAAGTGCTCAAGTGATTATACAAATTAGAGGGGTACTGATAAGTTCTTGTGTTATAATAATGCGAAGTGTTATTATCTTACAATGAGCATTGATTTTATCAGATTTTATCACTAAATTGTGTGCATTTGTGTGCTTTTGTGCATTGTAGGTTTGTGGAGATATTTTGGAGAAGAAGAACAAAGTTAGATCGTGTTTGCCGTTGTTGGGGAGTTTTCGGACCAAGCAAGGAACAAGGCATGAGTCTAGAATTGTGGGTGTGTGCCAACCTTCTTTGGAGGGGCACAAAGGTAGTCACATTCACAATAAGTCTAACTCGTGTAGCATAGGAGAACTTCGCCAATGAGGAGAATTGAAGCAATCGGCACGATCTACCATTGATTGTATGCCCAATTCAATAGCCTCGACGAAGAACGGTGAATTCGGGAGCGTTTCGGCAATGTACTGTAGGACCACTGTAGCAAGTTACTGTGGTAAGAATACTATTTATTGTATGCCGAAATTCAGCAAAACAGAGACTTCACACGGGCATGTGGAAATTCCACACGGTCGTGTGAAATCCCGATTCAGCCGATTTGAAGCCGCGACTCAACGTTATAAAAGCCCGTTTTTTAGACTTTTTCTAGATCATTTTGGCTAATCTTTTCTCCTACCTTCTGGAGGGCACGGCTAGGGTTTCGGAGAGGACTTTGTGGAGGATCAGAGCGCGTCATCGGTATTGTCATCGACGTCCGGCGGCCGCACAAGATCACGGCCACACTCTACGCAAGTGGGTTTTCATCTATGCTTTCAATTTGTGTTTACTTTCATAATTTGATGGATTTGTATAGCTCCATGAGGAGCTAAACCCTTTGTGGGTATTCGGACTTGTAAATCCTAGGATTATTATGTTTCTATGACTTTATTATTATGCTTTATCATTATTGATGAATAAAATTAAGTTTTAATCTTAATTGCATCTTGTAATTGTTTTCCCTTAGCCGTGACACTAGGGTTGAGAACAATCTAGGTTATCCGCTGGAGGTGTGGCACTTCCTATGGGGTTAGACTACTTAAGATTTGAGAGGGTTGAGAGGGTGAGTGGTGAGGTAGCGAAATGTCCCCTTTCCCCTTCGGTGTGATTCTCCCTACCTCCGTGTTCCATGATTTCTTAGCTATCGATATAGAGTGAAGTGCTAGAAGATAAACTCCCCTGGGGCTTAGTTGTGCGAGCAACAGAGAGAAGGGTTGAAGTGAATCTTAGTGCTGGGGCTTAATTTAGACTAGGGTTCTTTCACCTATACGAAAAAGGGTTAGAATTATACATAGGAACAGGGTTTATCACTAGGAATCCCTAGAAGTTAAAGCAATTCCACATAGTGTGAGGCTTAGGAAGATGAACTCCCCTAGGTGTTAGTTGACAGGTCAACAAGAGTCAAGGGTTGTAGTGAAACCTAATGGCGGGGCATAGTATTGGGGTTAGTCACGGTTGACCTTAGGTTTGGGACCGTGTGTTTAAGGATATCCTTGACTCATTTAACATTAATAGGAAAGTATAATAGTATTGTCTTGTACTAGAAGCATAAATCCTAGGGGTAGCTTGTCCGGGTACCCTATTTCATTCATTGAATGTCCTTCTCTATTTGCTCTTACTTGCATTCTCTTATCTTCCATACTTCTTTTTATTTCCTACTTACTTTCGATTTTTTTTGCACACACACAATCGACTTGCTCTCATTTTCCGTATTTTCGTATTAGTTAAATAGCAATTGCTCGTATCTTTGATCCCAACTCCCTGTGGATTCGACTACCCTCTCACCAGGGTACTATTATTACTTCGACAAACCCGTGCACTTGCAGTGCACACGTAAGGGCTGTGTCAAGTTTTTGGCGCCGTTGCCGGGGAGTAGGCGTATTTTAGATATTTGTTTTTGCTATTTTAGCTATTCACTTCGTTTTCTATTTCACACTTTCTCTTTCTATCATCGTTTTTATTTGTTTTCTTTTCTTTGTTTTGGCTCCAGGTTATGACCCGCGGGAACCCTTCGATTCTTGTTGAAGGAGACCCGAACATTGGTAGAAGAATACATCAAAAAGGGAAAGAGCCTGTACAAGAATCTTCGAATCAAGCCGATATAGAAACAGAAGGGTCACAAGCAATGCCAAAACAGAATGAACAGCAAAGGACTTTGTCCGATTTTGCTAGACTCGCAGTTATGGGGACCCAATCAGGCATTGTGAGGCCCTCGATTACAGCAATGAATTTTGAGTTGAAACCTTCATTCATTCAGATGTTGCAACAGTCCACACAATTTAATGGATTGGCCGATGAAGATGCAAACAACCATATAGAGAATTTTCTTGAAGTGTGAGACATGTTGAAGATTAATGGAGTAACGGACGACGCAATTCATTTTAGAGCCTTTCCACTTTTCATTGAAGGGAAAAGCAAGACATTGGCTTCATTCATTACCGAGAGCATCTATCACTACTTGGGAGGAGATGGCCGAGGCATTCTGAGCTAGATACTTCCCTCCGGGAAAATCAGCGAGGCTCCGGAATGAGATTTCATCTTCATGCAAATGGAATTGGAGTCTCTATTCGAGACATGGGATAGGTTCAAGGAGCTCCTTCGAAAATGCCCGCAACATGGATTCCCCGAGTGGATGATCATTCATATTTTTTATAATGGTTTGAATCCGAGTACTAAGTAACTCTTAGATGCAGCGGCAGGAGAAACTCTAGGAAGCAAGACTCCCGGTGAAGCCCGACACCTTATTGAAGAGATGACTATGAATAGCTATTAATGGAACACACGAGACCGAAGAAGGTGGCCGGAATTCATGAAGTAGACGTAGTTACATCGTTGGTGGCACAGATGAAATTATTGAATAAGAAGCTAGATGCTCTAGCTTCACCAAGAGTTGCGAGCATCACTACTTGTAACGGCTGTGGGGGATGTCAAGCTTCGAATGCTTGCCCTATTGCTATTGGGGGCACTAGTGCGGTGGAACAGGTCAATTTTGTTGGTAATGCATATAGAGGACAAGGCCAAGGCAACCCGTACAGTGGAACCTACAATCCGGGTTGGAAGAACCATCCAAACTTTTTATGGAGCAACCAAGGGCAGTCACAACAAAAGAGCAATGCACCACCAGGATTTCAAAGTCAATAAGCACCGAACTTAGAGAACCAAGTGACCGAGCTAGAGGGAAACATGACCGATCTAGAAAGAGCCCTCACAAGGTTTGTTGCTTTGTCGGATGCTAGATTTCAGTCGATGGAAGCTACACTTCGCAATCACACCGCCTCACTACACAACTTAGAGAATCAAGTGGGGCAAATTGCGAAGACATTGGCCGAGAGACCTTAAGGTAGTTTGCTTAGTAATACGGAGATCAATCTGAGGGAGCAATTGAAGGCAATTACCTTGAGAAGTGGAAAAGAGGTCGAGAGAAATCTCCCTCTAGAGAAGACAAAGGAAGTACCCGAGGTTGTGGAGGTAGAGGAAGAAGCATCAAAGGAAAAGGAGGCAGCACCCCCGCCCTACAAGCCGAGGATCCCCTATCCTTCCCGATTGAAGAATGACCAAGACAATAAGCAATACAAGAAATTTCTGGGTATGTTCAAGTAGTTGTACATCAACATACCATTCGCGGATGCATTGGCCCAAATGCCTAAGTATGCGAAGTTCTTGAAAGACCTCTTGACCAACAAGAGGAAATTAGAGGAGAGTACAGCTGTAGTTCTTGATGCCAATTATTCGGCCATGTTGCAAAAAAACATGCTGAGTAAGAGAAAAGATCCCGGAAGTTTTATTATATTGTGCAACATTGGCAACTTGGGTGAAAAAATGGCATTGGCCGACTCGGCGGCAAGTATCAATGTCATGCCCTACACTTTCTTCCAAAAGCTAGGCTTGGGCGAGCCTAGACCGACTCGGATGACACTTCAACTTGCGGATCGATCAGTGAGGCATCCGAGGGGAATTGTGGAAGATGTGTTGGTGAAGGCAATATTTCCAGTTGACTTTGTGGTGTTAGATATTGATGAGGACGTAGAGGTGCCGTTGATCCTTAGGAGGCCGTTCCTGCACACTTCCAAGGCTCTTATTGACATGGACGGTGGGGAGCTCACATTGCGAGTTGGAGATGACAAGCTTACATACCACCTCGCCGAAGCCATGAGACACTCTCTTGATTTTTATGATACTTTGGGACCGTGTGTTTAAGGATATCCTCGACTCATTTAACATTAATCCTATGAGTAGCTTGTCCGGGTACCCTATTTCATTTATTGATTGTCCTTCTCTATTTGCTCTTACTTGCACTCTCTTATCTTCCATACTTCTTTTTATTTCCTACTTGCTTTCGATTATTTTTGCACACACAATCGACTTGCTCTCGTATCTTTGATCCCTACTCCCTGTGGATTCGACTACCCTCTCACCAGGGTACTATTATTACTTCGACAAACCCGTGAACTTGCGGTAGACAAGTAAAGGGCGTGTCAGGCACAAATGCTGTCACACTCATATAGTCCAACTTGTGTAAGATCGAAGAGCTTCATCAATTTGTTAAAAGCAAGTGGCGACGTGATCTACCGCATAGTTGTGTGCCCAACTTGGCGGCCTCGATGAAGAAAATGAAGTTGGGAGCAATTTTGGCATGAGTAATGTAGCATTTATTATAGAAATTTACTGTAGCTTTTACTGTTCACAGAGCGTAGGAAATCCAATTCCAGAGAATCCACACAGCGGTGTGGATGCCCAATTTCTGCCGTATAAATACCACGATTTGAGATTTATTTAGAGATCTTTTTTCTATCTTTCGCCCATCTTTCGGGGAGAACGCTGCTAGGGTTTGAAGAGGTTTTTGCAATGCTTTTGGAGTGGTTCTACGGCATCGACATCGAGTTCCTTTGGAGGAAAAATATTGGGGGAGCTTTCGTCGGTATCAATTTGGCGAGGTGTGCCCTAGGTTTGACAAGGGAATCGTTGGAGTAGACGAAGCGGCTCCACAAGGCCATCGATACAGACTATAAGGGGGTTATCTTTATGGTTTCCATGCATATGACTTTGATTTCTTTGTTGATTTTTATTGCTCCATGGAGAGCTAAACCCCTAGTGGGTGCTTGGACTTGTAAACAACTTTAATTGAGTTTCAATCTTGAATGGTTATTGTGTTGATTTTCCCTTAGATGTGACACTAAGGTTGAGAATCCATCAAGGTAATCCATTGAAGATGTGACAAATTCATTAGGGTTAGACTAAGCAAGATTGAAGAGGGTCGAGAGGGTGAGTCGAGAGGTAGCGGAACTTCCCCTTTCCCTTTAGACGTGATTTATCTTACCTTCACATTCCAAGAGTTTTTTGCAATCATAATAGAGTGAAGTGCTAAGAGATGAACTCTATTGGGGGTTAGTTGTGCAAGCAATAGAGTGAAGTGTTGTAGTGAATTTTAGTGCTGGGGCTTAATTGTGACAAGGGGCCTTTCGCCTGGACCAAAGGGTTAGGTCTATATTAGAAAATAAGGTTTATCACTTGGAGTCCCTAGAACCCCATGCAGTCCCATGCAGTGTGAGGCGTCGAGAGTATCCCTTTCCGCTAGGGCATAGTGTAGAGGGCTAGTCACGGTTGCCCTTAGGTTTAGGACCGTGTGTATTTGAATTTCTACGACTCATTAAACGTCAGTTAGGAGGTATAATATTAGTCTTGCATTTGAAACAATAGTCCTAGGGTGAGTATTGTAAGGGTGCCCCATTTTCTCATTGATTACCTCTCTTTACTTTTATTGCTCTCTTTGTGTTCTTCTAATTTTCTTTGCATTGATATATTGATTTCATCCCCAATTGATTTTCATCTTAGCTAAATAGCGATATCTCTTGTTTCTAAGCACTATTCCTTGTGGATAATACTATTCACTCACCAGGGTATATTTTATTACTGCGACAACCCGTGCACTTGCGGAATACTCACGCTAAGGGTGTGTCAATTCTCAACCATAGTGTCACTCTAAGGGAAAATCAACATAATAGGCATTCAAGATTGAAACTTAATTACATCATCAATTAAAGAAACATAATAGAAGTTAATGCAACAAAATTATCCTACGGTTTACAAGTCCAAGCACCCACTAGGGGTTTAGCTCTCCATGGAGCAATACAAAATCAACATTGAAATCAAATATAAGTGCAACCAATCCATAAAGATAACCCCCATGTCGTCCATATCGATGGTCTTCAAGAACCGCCTCGTCTTCTCCAAAGACTCCTTCGTCAAGCCTAGGGCACAACTCGCCAAATCAATGCCGTCGAAAACTTCCCCAATAACTCTCCTCCAAAGGAAATCGATGTTGAATGCTGTAGAAACACTCCACAATCCCAGCAAAAATCTCTCCAAATCTTGGCCGTGCTCTCCCCAAAAGATAGCCGAAAGATAAGAAAAAAGATCCCCAAATAAAACTCAAAACGCGATATTTATAAGGTTGAAATTGGGCATCCGCACGGGCGTGTGCAATTTCCACACGCCCGTGTGGATTTCCAGGTTGAGTTTTCTAGCGTGCTGTGAACAATACTGCTACAATAACACGTAAACAGTACTTTTGCTACAGTGATTCTACATGAGGGATTTTGCTACAATGCTCCCAACTTCATTTTCATCATCGAGGCTGCTAAGTTGGGCACACAACTATAATGTAGATCACTTCACATCTTGCTTTCAAGCACATTGATGAATCTCTTCTATGTTACACAAGTCGGACCATATGAGTGTCGCCTTTGTGCCCCTCCAATTTGTATATTCACTTGAACACTTTGGAGGTTGGCACACACTCAAATGTCTAACAACTTGTGTCTTGTTCCTTGCTTGGTCCAAGAGTTTCCTCAACAATTGCGTCCATGATCTATTTTTTGCTTCCTTTCTTCCAAACTTGTCCCCACAACCCTAAATGCACAAAAGAACACAAATACACATGAATAAGTAATAAAATCTGATAAAAGTAATGCTCAATGTAAGAAAAGTATACTTCGTAATACTTATACACAAGCACATATCAAAGTATACAAAATAACATTAAATAATGAATAAATGTACATTGATCAAAATGTACCCACTGATAAAATACCTTGTTCCTACCTTCATGGATGCTGAGAATATACAACTGATTTATGTGATTGATGAGATAAGATTGTCTAATTTCATGATTAGGATGAACTTTTTGTGATTTTAATTACTATTTGTTACTTGCTATTGATCTAGTTGTTTTGTCACTTACTTCTCATGAAATCAGAAACTTAAATTTGGTTTTCTTGATTGATGAGGACCGATGAGAAAGAAATTTGTTCAGATTTAGTGATGGTCATTGGCTCGGTTATTTTTTCATTTTGTTTTTCATAAAATCTAATGCTTATGATAAGTGCTTGTGTTATAGTACCGCGAAGCGTTATTATCTTACAATGAGTATATCTTTTATCAGTTTGTGGAGCTAGTTTGAAGAAGAAGAACAAAGTTAGATCGTGTTTGTCGTTGTCGGGAAGTTTTCAAACCAAGCAGGGAACAAGGCACGAGCCTAGACATGTGAGTGTGTGCCAACCTCCTTTGGAGGGACACAAAGGCAGTCACATTCACAATAAGTCTAACTCGTGTAGCTTAGGAGAACTTCACCAAGAAGGAGATTTGAAGCAATCTACACGATCTACCATTGATTGTGTGCCCAATTCAATGGCCTCGATGAAGAACAACGAATTTGGGAGTGTTTTCGGCGAGTTACTGTAGCAGCAATATAGTAAGTTAATGTAGCAAAACAATGTAGCAAGCTACTGTTCACTTTCAGCCGAAATTCAGAAATCCAGAGAGTTCACACGGGTGTGTGGAAATTCCACACGGCCATGTGAAATCCCGATAAGTCCAATATTAAAGCCGTGACTCAACGTTATAAAAGCCCGATTTGGAGACTTTTGACACATATTTTTCCCAATCTTTCTCCCCAACTTCTGGAGAGCGCGGCTAAGGTTTCAGAAAGGACTTTGTGGAGGTTCAGAGCGCGTCATCGGCATCGTCATCAACATCCGACGGCCGCACAAGACCATGGCCACATCATACGCAAGGGGGTTTTCATCGATGCTTTCAATTTATGCTTTTTTTTCATATTTTGATGAATTTGTATAGCTCCATGAGGAGCTAAACTCCTTGTGGGTATTCGGACTTGTAAACCCTAGGATTATTTTGTTTCTATGACATTGTTATTATGTTTTTCCATTATTGATGAATAAATTCGAGTTTCAATCTTAATTGTTTCTTATAATTGTTTTCCCTTAGCCGTGACACTAGGGTTGAGAACAATCTAGGTTATCCTTTGGAGGTGTGACAACTCCTATAGGGTTAGACTACTTAAGATTGAAGAGGATTGAGAGGGTGAGTCGTGAGGTAGCGGAACGTCCCCTTTCCCCTCCGGTGTGATTCTTCCTACCTCCATGTACCATGATTTCTTAGCGGTCGAGATAGAGTGAAGTGCTAGGAGAGGAACTCCCCTGGGCCTTAGTGCTAGGGTTTAATTTAGACTAGGGTTCTTCCACCTGGACCAAAGGGTTAGAACTATACATAGGAACAGGATTTATCACTAGGAATCCCTAGAGCTTAAAGCAATCCCACGTAGTGTGAAGCTTAGAAAGATAGACTCCCCTAGGGCTTAGTTGACAGGTCAACGAGAGTCAAGGGTCGTAGTGAAAACCTAATGCCGGGGCATAGTGTTAGGGTTAGTCACGGTTGACCTTAGGTTTGGGACCGTGTGTTTAAGGATATCCTCGACTCAATTAACATCAATAGGAAAGTATAGGGGTAGCTTCTCCGAGTACCCTATTTCATCCATTTCTAGTCCTTCTATATTTTATTTCTACTTTCACTCTCTTACCTTCCATCTTTCTATTTTACTTCTTATCACTTTATATTCGCTTTCATATTCATTCATTGATTCTCTTCACACTCACCGTGCATCGCTTAGCTAAATAGTGAAATCTCGTGTCTTAAATCCCTATTCCCTGTGGATTCGACTACCCACTCACCAGGGTAAATTTATTACTTCGACAAGCCCGTGCATTTGCGGGATACACGCAAGGGGTCGTGTCAGCTTAATTTTTGGTTTTCTCATGAAAATAAATCTTTAGTCTCATGCCTTTTTTTTTTATTTAACCCAAATGGTTTGGGTTTTGAAGGATACTTATAGAAAAGGTGGTCGGAAATACACTAAATATATCTGATGCATAAGTTGATGATAAATTGGAGAATGAATTTGTTAACTACTTTAGGATTTATGTAAGTCTCAACCTTCATATAGCTTTCATATTTATTATTATCATATATTGAAGTATTGTTTATTAATATTAATATTATATCTTGTTATATAGTCATGGGATCCTAACAATAATGTGACCAATCAAATGATGAATGATCTTGCAACTGGGCCTTTAAAAGTAGTGTTGACTTATCCAATGTATTTCATCAAAGGGTTTAAATTCCACACAAGTGAGCATGGTGCGAGAAGAATGAGAGTCAATAGTGTTGTGAGTGTAAAGGGTTCTAATTACAATGCAACATCATATGGTTTTTATGGCCGTTTGATGGAGATCATACTATTCGAATATCCAACACTCCCAATGAAAAGAACTACATTATTCAAGTGTGATTGGTTTGATCCAACTCCAAATGTTGGGATGAAGATTTATAAAGATTACGATATTGAGGATATCAACAACAAAAGAAGGTTTAACAAGGATGAACCCTTTATTTTAGCTACACAAGTGATACAAGTATATTATGCATCTTACCCAAGTATGAAACGTGACAAAGATAATTGGTGGGTTGTATGAAAAATCAAACCAAGACAAATTACTGATACTCCAACAGCAAATTTGACATTCCAAGACGATGAAATCAACATGGATCAAACATACCTCAAATATGGGTGTGCACTATCTCTCTTACCTACAGTAGAAAGCCAAATAGCTAGAGTTTTGAAGGGGACTTTTGGAGAAAGCTTTATCAGAGGCTAGGTTTTCTAATTGGGATCAGAGCTAGGACATCACTCCTAGACATGTTGGCGTCACTCTATTGCCACCTTGGGTGCCAAATTAAAGGTGAAATTGACAAACAATCTAGGAGACTCCATCATTTACTAGAGAGAAGCATTAAGGGAGTTCTTCCTATTTTCTTTTTTTTATTAATGTCTCCATTTTTAGATTTTGTTACGGATTCTTATATTATGAGAGGCAAAATCTTTAGTGGTGCCTTAGACCATTGAACCTTTAAATGTTTTTTAGTTAATTTTCTTTTTTAATTATATTGGCTATTTGAGTTGTTCTTATGAATCTTCCATGTTACTTCATGCTTGGATTTGCTATTTGAAAAGCCCCAAATACATACTTGATTTTGCATGATGAGGATTGAAAAATCAATCATGTATAGAATCATATATAAAAGATAAAAAGTTGAGTGCATGCCTAGAAATAGGATGTATAGTATTGAACTCTCCATATTAGGGTCAAACATAATAGCGAGATTCACAAGGAATCAATTGAAAAGTAGTCTTGAGGGAATTTGTATCCAAGGTACTATGTTCTCATTTTGATTTCATCCAAGATTCGCCATCTTGGTCAATTTCATTTATAGTTTTCTTAGGCATCGCTTGTTTGGAGGAATTTGAAGTTACATGTAACTTGAGTTACTTGTTTTTAGAAATCCAATATTTGTTTCACAGAATTTTAAAAACCAATGTAACTCAGATTACATCGATGAGAGATTTGGTTTTACACCCAAATTGGGCGTAAGTCGAAATTTCGGTAGTTGAAAATCCTTAGGTGATGTATATGTATGTATATATATACAGATACATATACATATACATATACATATATATTAATGTATATGCATATATATACACACACATATACATATACAGAAATATATACACATACACAAATGCATATGTGTACATACATATACATATATACATACACACACATATACATATACCTATACATAGTATGTTTACATATACATATGCTCATACATACATGTATATATATGCATATTTCACACACTACACACACATATATATATATATATAGATGTGCATATATACATATATACATACATTTATACACATGTGTTTTTCAATTCCAGATTTATAAATCCTTCCAAACCAAAAAAAAATCTTATAATACAGTAATTCCAATTACATCTAACTAAACACAAGATTTGACTGCACTGTATTTTAAAATCAAGTATTTTCAGTTATATTGTAACTGAAAATTCACTGCATTTAGAATTATATCTAACCAAACATCATTTTAGTCTAAAGATTTGAACAACACTCATATTGTGGCTGTGTTAAATAATAGAGGAGCAACTAATATTAATTAAGAGCACCAATCCTCATGGGATCAATTACTCTGTCTCACGGTGCACTTTATTACTTGCACAACTTGCATATTTATGGCATAGTAAGCATAGTTAGGGCGTACCATTGATTGTTTTAGATATTGCTTTCTCTTGTTGGACATTTGTATTCTGTTATTCCGATTTGTATTTGTATCTTTTTACAGAATGATTATCCACATATATGATAATTATCTAATGGTTTAGAATACGTCATGTGTGATGCCATGACAATTGGATTTGATTTTTTTAGCCACGTGTTATGTCCACGTGTTATGTCTGGCGAAACGAGCTCCACCACTTGCTATTGTACCTCTGGATGATATGGAAGTTGGTGGACGAAGGACGTCCATGCATGCTTTGTCATAAACAGCCCCACAGGGAACGTCACAGCCATGTGCAAGTTAAAAGATCTTGTCCACATATGCACTTGTCACATATAAGCGGTCCTGTCTTTCGGTCCCCATGCAAATTAAAAAGATTATGTGCACAAATGGACTTGTCAGTGTTGGCAGAGAGTTGAAACCTTTATATGTGAAGTTGATGATGAAGTAACAAGTTTCAAAGTTGTTATTTTTGTATCGTTTTCTTATTATATCCAATGCGATAAAATATAATAATCATATAGTTAGTATGGTGCCATGCTATAAATTTATTTAAAATATAGTTAGGGCTAAAAAGAAAATAAAAAAGAGTTATATATTCAATATGCATAAAAATATTTTCTAAATGCTTGAAATGCTTTTATCCAAAAAAATTGTAAAAATTGACTAAATCTCTAAGATGTTTTCCACAATAACCACTGAAATTAGAACTATCACATATATCTTTTAATTATCATCTACTGCAAGTTCCAACCATCTCAAAAGCTTTCTAAAAATTGGGTGCGGCCAGATGATACCAGTGACCGTGTGTATATATAAAGAAAAAATATTTGAAGATGTGACAAAGGGGTCTATATATTTATACAAAATCTAAAGAGTTTAATTTGCCATATGTGAAACATAGCAAATTCACGAGAAAAGATTGTATAAAATGGTCACGCTACATTAGATTTTATCCCCTTTAAATTAGAGATCCCCACATCAAAAGTTTTCATACCGTGAATGTTAACTTAGAATCCACGTCATCATCCACATTATTTTTTTTCCATAAATTTAAATTCAAATTACATAAATGTTTAAATTCTAAAAATTTTAAAAAATATATAAAACATATATAAAACTCTAAAATTTTAAACCTAAGCACTATAACCAAAATTATGAAAATATAAACCCTAAGCTTAAGCACTACACCCTAAATAGTAAACCACAAATACTCTAGAACTTAGGGAGGAATTTTCTGGTTTACCATTTACGGAATTAAATTTAGAATTTAGACTATAAAGAAAAATTAATTTATTTTTTCAAAAAATTTTGACGCGGCAACTTCTGATTTCAAGGGATAAAATCTGACTAGTATCATGTTTCATTCAATTCTACAAAAATTGCATATTAAATATTATTTTTTAATTTTCAAATATTACTTACATCTTCTTCTTTCATTTTAATCTAAAATAACCTTACCGGTTTTGATCTAAGTAAATTTTTTTTATCTCTATCTATCAGATACAATCTCTTTTATGTGCTTACCTTTAAAAATTCAATATATAATTAAATTTTAATAAAAAAATCATGATTTTTTTTGTTAAAAATTAAAATATTATTATATTTTATATCTAATATTTAATGATAAGTGCTACATCATATACAACAAAGTGATTAAACATTATGTTTGGTCATTATAAAACATTATTTTAACTCACGTGAAAACATTAAATTTGTTCCAATAAGTGACAATTAATTTTGCAATTTTTCAAGGGGTGGCAGTATTTAAAAAAATTAAAATAAAAAATTAGCCTTGAACTTTATTGAGCGGATATGAATTTTTAATTTAAAATTATTTAAGAACATGTTTAAATAAGATTTATTTTATGGTATTCAAATTATTTGGATCTATTTTCACTTGGTACGCAGGCTCATATATGAAGAAACGCATCTATTAAGAAAATACAAAGGGGCTGTTTAATATCTATTTTTGTAAACAAAAGTCCAATTCATGTTTGGTAACATAGCAAAACAAGTATTTTTATAATAAATAATGATTTATTACTCGCCCTTCAACGAGAGATTCGTGTTATATTAACTAAAGATATTTTTCTCTATTTTTTTCAAAAATAATTACAAAACATGTACTTCCAATAATGTTTCAATAAATTAAAATAATACAAATATGTTTAATTTGTAGGTGTGGCCATATGTTTGGGTTAATTTTTTAATAGGTCACTTAACTTTGCCTAGTTATGACTTTAGTGACCGAACTTCAAAATATATCAAAATGGTCACCAAGTTAATATTTTCTTTCACCGGCCAGTTATCCTAGAAATTCCGGCAACTAAAGTCCTATGTGCAAGAGGAATAGCTGAGTCAGTAGCCTTTAACCACATCATCTGTCTGACTTGGGCTCTCCACATCAGAGAAAGTTGCTGGCTCACCTTTTAGCCCTCCATGTGATCATCATCAATACTACAAATGTGTAATGTGCTGTTCATTAAGATGCACGACGGTGTAGTTACGGTGGCTGGAGACACTTTCCAAACAATGACGCCTGACTTGGCACAAGTTGGGTGTGCGGGGCTAGAAGATGCGGTAGTATTGGCACGGTATTTAGTGACATTGGTGGGAAGCGTGCTGAAGGGTTTTGAGAAGTATGTGAAGGAGAAGCAGTGGAGGATGGTTGGACTGATTATTGGCGCATTCAACTCTGGGTGGGTGTAACAAAGTGGGTCTGGGTGGAGTTGGTGGTTGGTGAAGCTCTTTTGAGATAATGTATTTTGCGGGTTTGTTTTCCTAAGGCTTGCGAATGTTGCCCATTATAATTGTGGGGTTTTGGTGTTGAAAGAGGAGAGTTCATGAGGATGATGATAGAGGTCTCTTTGTTTGTTTTTTGTTTTTTATTTTCTAGTTTAGTTTGAGCTTAGTTGTTTGTGAGTGTTTGATGAAATGCATATGAGCAGGTGTTTGATGAAATGCTTGTGAGAAAAATCAAGTATACACACACACACACACACACACACACACACACATGTTTAAGGATGGATGCTAATTAAAGAAATGCCTATCAATAGTATGATTGGAGACTATTGAAGGTATGATTTGAAGAACGTTAATAAGTATGATTGAAGATTATTAAAGGTATGATTGGAGACATGCCAAATTGGAGAGATCCTATTGCTGGTATGATTGGCATAAAAAAGATCTATTCTTGTGAAGATTTGAAGACCAAACTCGGGTGAATTGAAGATCAAGTTTGGAAAGTTTTTTGAAGACGCACAAAGTCATGTGCCCCTTCCGAGGGGACTGCGTGGTGAGGAACTGAGGAGGTAGGCTAGTTGCCAGTAGTTGGGATCGGGAGATCTGGCTATATCGACTCTGACAAAGTATGACTGGGAGGCTGATGGGTCTTGAGGCCGCTTCGCAAAGGAACCAGAACTCAGTCAAGTCAGCAGTTAAGGCCTTGTTGCAAGTTGAGTTACAACAGGAGTTGTAACAGCTAATTTTGGAAGGTTCTAAAGTTAGTAGCCATGGAGATTCTAAAAGAGATATAGGTTATTTTTGGGACGTTGAGGCATCTATATAAGCTACCTTATTCTGAGATTGTAAGTGACACTTGAGCTAGAGATTGTGTGGGCACTAGACAATTTAGAGAGGGTAGTGATATTTATTTGTGAGTATGAGTGACAAAGTGTTTGTACTCATATATTTTCATCTATTTTAGTGGATTGTCTATCTTCGAGCTTGGTCCCCCAGACGTAGGCGAGTGGATGCCGAATTGGGTACCAATTTCATGTGCCTTTTTTTTGTTTGGTTTGTGTGAAATTTTTATGAGTGTTTGAGTGTTCTCTAACCCACAAATCACGCTGACGGAACTAACAAGTGGTATCATAGCGAGTTCACCGTGTTCGCTTTGGTTTCAAAGTCCACGAGGTCCAAGCAAGTTCAACTGATGGCCGAAAGGGAAGAAGCTTCTGTCACACGATCACCATTGCTCAATGGATCCAATTATCCATATTGGAAGACATGCATAAAGGCTTTCATTAAATCCATTGATGAGAGTGCATGGATAATGGTGGAAGAAGGATGGTCTCGCTTGATTTAAGTGATTGAAGACATAAACATGACCATAAAGAAGAGAAGTAATTGGGAAGATTTGCATAAAGCTAATACTAATGAAAAGGCTCTCAATGAAATCTTTAGAGAAGTTGATGAGAACAAATTTAAATATATGGCAACATGTGAGTGCGCCAAAGAAGCTTGGGAGATTCTTTAAACTATCCATGAAGGTACAAAGTTGGTAAGTACTTCTAAACTTCAAATGTTGACAACTATGTTCGAGAATCTTAGTATGGGAGAAGATGAGACAATAGCCATATTCAATGGCAAGTTGATGGACATTGTAAATCAAGCTTTCCAAATGGCAAAAAGTATTCAGATAAAAAACTAGTTCGGAAGATTCTTAGATCTCTTCCAAGAAGGTTTGATGGAAAAGTTTCCGCAATAGAGAGGCCAAGAGATATCACAACTATGAGACTCGACGAGTTGATGGGGTCTCTACAAGTATATATGGTGAATCTCAATCCTGAAAGAAAAATAGAAGATTTGGCTCTGAAGGTAGAAGCAACAAGGCAACAGGCTGTTGTAACAGAAAATGAAGATGAAGGAGATAGTGAATTTTTTTTCCTGTCAAGGAAGCTGCATAATATGATGATAAAATACAAGACAGAAGGCAAGAAATTCTAGACAAAAGATGCCCTTAGTGAAGAAAAGGAAGAAGCCAAAGATCACTTTGGCGAGAGAAACCTGTTTAGTGGAGTTTGCGAGCCGGCGGCGGAGGATTCCACGAGGATGGATGGATGGACGGGGGACTTTGGGGACGTCGGAGATGAGAGAAAGCTGTTTAGTGGAGTTTGCGGGCTGGTGAACGATGACTTTGGCGAGCCGCTTATTTAATGTCGATGACGAGCAGCTCCAGTATTTTCTTCGGCATTAGAGATTTTTTTTTTTTTTTGGTGATTGTGACGGACGGCCAGCAACGACGACAATAACAGCGACTGCATCATGCAACGACAGTGATAGCAACGGCAGCGGTAACAGCAGCATCGGGAACATCGGCAGTGGCAGCAATGGCGGCATCGGGAACATCGGCAATAGCAACAGTGGCATCAGGCAGTAAGCAGCGGCGACAGCATCAGGCAGCAACGATTTTTTTATTTCATTTTTTTCCTTCAGATATATCTGCAAGTAGAAGAAAAATATCCACGCCTTTGTTTTCTTCTCTTCTTCCAAAATTTCTCGCTAGATTTTTTTTCTCTATTTTTTCTTTTGCTTCTTTTTTTTTTTTTTTTTCTTTCGCCTCCTTCAAATTTTTTTCTCTTTTCTTTTCTTTACGCCCTTTTCTTTTTCTCCTCCCACTCTTTTTCTTACTCTCTTCCTTCTTTTAAAGACCTTTCCCGTCCTTATCCTCAAAATCCAAACCCCTGCCCGAAGAATCACAACCTCATGACAAAATCAACAGGGGATAGGATAGAATTCCAATTTGGAATTTTTTTTAATTATTTTTTTTAAAATAAAATGAGGATAGGATCAAATTTAAATTTTCAAAATTCAAATCCAATTTGCCTCGGGATATGTGTTTGGATGCCTCATGATTTGCACTTTCTTAGGTTGCCTCAAGATCTGTTCTCGGACTATATGAAATTTAGGATCGCCTCGAGATGTGTATTCGGGTTATCCTGATATTTGAGATTGCCTTGAGATATGTGTTCTCAAGGTTAATCTTTTAATTTACATTTTGCCTCGAGATATGTTCTCTCGGGGACAATTTTGTAATTTACCATTTTGCCCAGAGACATGTTCTCAGGGCAATTTTGTAATTTGCATTTTGCCTCGAGATATGTTCTCAGGGGCAATTTTGACATTTGAATATTTTGGATCGCCTTGAGATCGGTGCTCTTAGCTTATCCGGAGATTTGAATATTTTTAGATCGCCTCGAGATCTCTGATCTCGGCTGATCTTGCGATTTGAATATTTCAGATCACCTCGAGATTTGTGCTCTTGGCTGATCTTGAGATTTAAATATTTAGATCGGCTGGAGATCTATTCTTTTGGCTCATCTTGAGATTTAAATATTTAGATCACCCGAGATCTGTGCTCTTGGCTGATCTTGAGATTTAAATATTTTTAGATCACCTCGAGATCTATGCTCTCAGCTGATCTTGAAATTTGAACATTTTAGATCAATTCGAGATCTGTGCTTTCTGCTGATCTTGAGATTTGAACATTTTAAATTGCCACAAGATATGCACTCTCGGCCAACATTTAGATCATAATTAAATTTTTTTTAGATTATCTCAAAAATGTCTTCTGGATTTATCTCGAATCTATCCAAATATGATGAAATTTATTTATTTTAACTACAAGTTGTTTGATTACAATTTGGTTGTATGTGATTTTAAATTTTTTTTATTTGATGTAAATTAGGACATGCAACAAATGACCCCTTCATACTTCTCTCACGAAGAATTTTAGTGAGATTGAGTGAGAGATGTATGAATCCCCAACTCTTTTTTTCGTTATGGATAACATCTCTCAACCTTTTTGTGATATGGCCCAAAATTGTAATGAGGTACTCTAAGGTCGAGTCTTCATGTGCCACACTCCCAGCACAACTTGCTTGATTCGGAAATTTTGAAAATTTATTTTCTTCTAGATTTTTTTAAATTAGGAAATTTTGAAAATTTCTCCTTTTTTTTTCCTTCATGATTTTTCACAAATTTTCTTTCACTTTTTTTTACTTTTTTTTATTTTTTCCATGATTTATTTTCTTTCTATTTTTTTTTTAAAATCAAAAATTTTGAAAATTTTTCCTCGCGATTTTTTTTTGTTCTTTCTTTTGTTTTTTTCGTTGTTTTGTTTTGTTGTTTTGTTTTTGTTTTTTTATTTTTGTTTTGTTTTGTTTTTGTTTTTCTTGTTTATTTTTTTTTTTGGAAAATACAAGGGCCGCTGTATTTGCCTCAGGAAGCACATTTAATCGTGCATGATCGGTCTACCTTTTTTATTTAAAGGGACCAGACATTCCGTTATAGACAAACACATGTCTCTTTATTTCATTGAATGAATTTTAGTACAAAAGTGAGTTTAGTACAAAAATGCATGAAAATGAATGTTTTGCCTCAAGAAGTACATTTAATTATACATGACTAGTTTACCCCTGTGGGGACTGGATGTTCTGTCATAGGCAAACATTTTTAAATCAAACATAGTATTTCTTCAGGAATCGGTCGTTGATAGGCGGCATCGGTCTTTCTCCGTTGGCATTAATAAGTTGATAGGCGCCTCCTTCATAGACGATCTCCACAACATAGGGGCCCTCCCAATTTGCTTTGAATTTGCCCCGGCCTTTTTATTGGTGATAATGGTTCTTCTAAGGACAAGGACCATCTCTCATTTGGTAAAAGTCCAGACATAAGCCAGCTTGTTGTAGGCTTGAGACATTTGTGCTTTGTAAACTTCAAGATTCTGTTGTGCCCCTAATCTTTTCTTGTTGTAGGCAAACATTTTTACATCAAACATAGTATTTCTTCAGGAATCGGTCGTTGATATGCAGCATCGGTCTTTCTCCGTTGGCATTAATAAGTTGATAGGCGCCTCCTTCATAGACGATCTCCACAACATAGGGGCTCTCCCAATTTGCTTTGAATTTCCCCCGGCCATTTTATTGGTGATAATGGGTCTTCTAAGGACAAGGACCATCTCTCATTTGGTAAAAGTCCAGACATGAGCCAGCTTGTTGTAGGCTTGAGACATTTGTGCTTTGTAAACTTCAAGATTCTGTTGCGCCCCTAACCTTTTCTCGTCAAGAGAGTCCAACTCATCCAAGCGAAGCCGAACATTATCTTCATTAGAGATTTCATTTTGCATTACCATTCTCAGTGAGGGTATTTGGATTTCAAGAGGTAAGAGCGCTTCAGTTCCGAACACCAAAGAGTATGGTGTGCATTGTGTTGGAGTCCTATAGGTGGTGCGATATGCCCATAACATCTCCGGGAGTCTTTCATGCCAATCCTTTTTGTTCTTGGATACTGCTTTCTTTAACAACTTTGAGAAGGTCTTGTTGAATGCTTCTGCCAACCCATTCGCTCTAGCGTTATAGAAAGAGGTATATCTCCAGTATATTTTATGGTGCTGTGCAAATCTCCCGATCTTGAAGCTTCTGAAAGTGGGGCCATTATTTGAAATAATTCTTCTTGGCCGGAGTCCCAAATCTGTATAAGATGTTCACCCTGAAGAATCTGATGACATTCTAAGTCTTGACTATTCTTAGCGGGATTGCTTCTGCCCATCTGGAAAAGTAATATGTTGCAGCCAATATGAACCGATGTCCCAAAGACGATGGTGGTTCAATAGGACCAACTACATCCATTCCCCATATTCAAAGGGCCATGACGAGACTGTGGGGTGTAAAGGATTTGGATATTGATGAATAAAATCTCAATGTATCTGGCATAGATGGCATTTTCTAGCATAATTGATGCAATCCCCATGGTTGGCCAGTAATATCCCAAGCGCTTGATCTTGAGTCGCATCTTAGGACCGGATTGATGCGCACCACATATCCCGGAATGTATATCATGCATAACTTCTTGGGCTTCTTCATGTGAGAGACACCGCAGGAGTAGTTGATCATATGACCTGTGGTACAATATATCATTTATGAAGGTGAATCTTAGGACTCTTCACTTTATCTGAAGACCTTCTGATTTATCTTCTGGGAGTTTATCATATTTCAGATATTCTATGAACGGTTGTCTCCAATCTTCCTCTGGCATTTCGAGAGTGAAGACTTCCGCTTTGCCCCTAGCATTTTCCTCTTTGACTTCGTCGGGGATCATGCTAATGGGTCTTCGATTTCTTATGGTTATATGGATTTCTTCATAATTCAGATTCGCCAGCTCCTTTGCTACTCTTGCCAAAGAATCAGCTTCTCCATTTTCTGATCTTGAAACCCTCGTCAACTATATCTGTGGGATTTTCTTCATCATATTTTTGACCTTCTTGTAATATTTAAGAAGTTCAGGTTTGTATATCTTATAGTCTCCTTTGACTTGCTTGATTATGAGTTGTGAGTCTCCAAATATGTGTATGTCTTGGATCCCCATTTTGATTACTAGTTCCAAACCGGCTATGAGAGCTTCATATTCTGCCTCATTATTTGTACATGGCTCCGTAAGGGAAAGAGCATATATGAGGATTCCCCCTTCCAGTGTGACGAACATGAGTCCTATCACAGCTTTGATTTGTGGAATTTGGGACATGAGTGCCGGCTTTATAGATGACGCTCCATCAAAGTATAGTCGACACCTTGCTTCTTCCACTGTTAATATCTCTTCATCGAGGAGATCAAAATTAAGTAGTGAATCATCAGGGAGAGGATGTGCTGCTAGGAGGTCTGCCAACGCCTGCCCTTCAATAGCCTTCTGTGGAGTGCATGTTATGTCAAATTCCATTAGAATCAGCGCCCATTTTGTGAGTCTTCCCGTAAGCAACGGCCTCGTCATAAGGTATTTGAGTGGATCTATTTTTGATATGAGTATTACTTTATGCGCTAGCAGGTAGTGTCTCAACTTCTTAACTGTAAACACCAAAGCTAGGCAATGCTTTTCAATTGGCGTGTATTTACTCTCAGCTCCTATCAACATCTTGCTGAGATAATATAACGCATTTTCTTTGCCTTCTTCATTGTTCTGGGCCAACATAGCTCCCAAACCCCTTCCAATGCTACAGTATATAAGATCAGAGGCTTTCCATGAATCGGGACTGCCAATACCGGTGGATTCAGTAAGTATTGTTTGATATCTTCGAAAGCTCTCTGACATTCATCATCCCATTTGAAAGGCGTATTTTTCTTGGCCAGTTTAGATAAGGGCTTGCATCTTCTAGAGAGGTTGGAGATGAATCTTCTGATATATGCTAAACGCCCTTGAAAAGAACGTAGTTGTTTTAGTGTTTGAGGAGGTGGAATTTCTAGGATTGCCTTTATCTTGGAGGGATCTATCTCTATTCCCCGATGACTCACGATGAAGCCTAAGGAATTCCCAGAGAGAACTCCAAAAGCAATTTCATGGGATTCATTTTCAACTTTTATTTTCAGAGGTGTGTGAAGACTATCCTCAGATCATCAAGATGCTTGTCTTTGGAACTTGTTTTAACCACAAGATCGACTACATAGCACTCAACAACTTTGTGAATTAAATCATCAAATATCCTGGTCATAGCCCTTTGATATGTTGCTCCCGCATTCTTCAGTCCGAACGGCATTACCCTGTAATAGTAGATGCTCATAGGTATCCGAAAAGCGGTATCCTTCTGATCATCTGGATGCATTTTGATTTGATTATATCCGGAATATCTGTCCATAGAGGAGAAAATCTCATACCCTAAGGTATTGTCAATCATGATCTCTATGACTGGAAGGGGAAAATCATCCTTAGGACATGCCTTGTTCAGGTCTCTAAAGTCTACACATATCCGTATTTACCCATTCTTCTTTTTCACAGGGATTATGCTAGCTACCCAATCAGGGTACTTCTCTTCTCTAATAAATCCTGCTTCAATCAGCTTCTTTGTCTCTTCTATCACCCTTTTCTTCCAGGTCAAACTTCATCTTTCTCGATGCCTATTTGACTGGAATAGCATTAGGGTCAATGGCCAGCCTGTGAACAGCTACCTCATCATCTAACCCCGACATTTCGTTATAATTCCAAGCGAAGCAGTCAATATGCTCCTTCAGGAGAGCCTTGAATGATGCTTTTTCATCTTCTGATAGCTGTGTGCTTAGGAAAGTCGGCCTTGGGTCTTCATCGCTTCCCAAGTTGATTTCAACCAGCTCATTGATTGTCGCTTGCCCCCCACTTCTAGTTCGAGAGGTGCATTCTTCATCTTGATTTCTTCTTCCTCCTCCTGGGATGTTACCATGCAACATGAGTGCTTGGAAGACTCAGAGTAACCTACTCATCTCTTATCCACACTTGCAGGATCCCACATTTGACTAAAACTCTGATGTGACTTCCTCGACCACTTGATTTTGCCCCCAAACCTCTCAACTATCACCTTGAGCTTGTCGGGGTAATGGCTTGGGAAATTTATTGGTTGAACTTCATCATCTTCTATTTCTTCATTATTTATCACATCATCACTTGAAATCTTCTTACTCTTGGCTTTGTAAAAGAGGATGCATCTGTCCTTTTCTTGCCGAGCTGGCACATAGAATGTCTCCAGATGCTCAATTGTATTCACATTCAAATTCTCCCAAGACTTGTAGAGTCCATCAGGCGTCCTTGTAATGTGTAACGCACTTTCTTAAGCAGATCTTTCAACTTGACCCTTGCTTTGATGTATATCGTCCTCACTTTCATCTTCTGATGACTCAGTGTCACTACCGAAGTGAGGTAGTGTTGGTTCTCTCTTTTGGGGCACAGAAGTAGCTTTGGTTGTCTTTATCAAAGAACCTTCTTTTGGACTTGGCAATTTACCCCTTTTGGTTGATTCGCCCCCTTCGGATGCGCTAAGATAATACCTTGCATCCTCATAATGTATTTCATGGATGCCAAAGGGTTGGATCTCTCCATCAATTCTGAACTCTGCCCCATCCACTAGGTACTTTACACATTGATGAAGTGTTGAAGGGACCATATGGTTTTCATGAATCCATGGCCTTCCTAGGAGAGCTTTATAGGAGGCATCAGTATCAATTACATGGAATTTCACGTCAGATGTCATCTTTCCAAATTTAATGGGGAGAGTGATGGACCCCAATGCCTTTTGGCTATGCTGATTAAAGCCCTGGATGATAATCTTCTCCTGAGATAAGTGGCATATTTCAAGAGCCAATGCTCGAAGAGTATTGAGGGTCATTAAGTTCACAGACGACCTTGGATCAATCAAAACTCGGCTAATCTTTATTCCATCACAAAACCTTGTTACATATAGAGGTCTGTTATGTGTTGTAGTCCCAAGCAATAGATCTTCATCCGTGAAGGATACTAAATGTGTATGGAATGTATGCAAAGCCTCTTTCATGTTGACCTCGACAAAGTATGCTTAATACTCTTCAGGATTTTGTAGAGCATGTATTAAAGACTCTCTGACTTCAGTTGACATCATCAATGCATCATACATACTAAGGAGTGCTGGGACCTTCTTCAAATGTGCCAAAATGTTATAATTTGGCTTTTTTGAGGGTTTCTTCGGGGAGACATTATCTTCTTCAACTATCTTTCCTTTATTTCTGTCATTTGAGTCAGAAGCCTGTCTTGAATGAAGTGTCTTCCTAGTTCTGAGTTGCATCTGATATACATCTTCTAGTATTTCATCTTCTTCATCAAGGAAGTTCAGCTCGTCTTCTGAATCATCAAGAACTGCTATGGCACAACATTCCTCTCTTTCTTTAAAGTAGTCCTCTGTAAGTGTCAAATTTCCTATAGAGACCTATTTTTGCAACCAATTTTGAAATTTTTTGCATTCTTCTATGGTGTGTCCTACAACCTGGTGATATTGGCAGTAGTTTGGATGACTATCAAGATGCATCAAGTACGGCCTTTTGGGTCTAGGCAAATCCAACCCTTTTTCTATGGCTTGATCAAAAAGCTCTTTTCTCTTGTCTTTTCTGATCTTGATAGCCTGAGAGATAGACCTGCCCTTAGTATTTGTTGCTTAAGTAGGAGCCGAAGAATCCACGACCTATGAGATGAAATTTTGTCCCGATGATTCTGGAGGGTATGTCCCAGACTCATCTCGTTCAGCATCTTCAATATGTAACTGCAGCAACCTATTAGTTGACTCCTCCGTCACCCTTTGAATGAAAGTAGAGATGTCTTCATCAGGCATAACTTTTCTCAAGACCTTATATTTTGGAGTCTTCGGAGTGTAATATGGTTCTCTAGGCTTTATTTGTTGGTAGGGTTCTAAGAGCTTGCCATTCGCCATCTTTACTCTCTCCCTGAATGCTATCTTCTTTCTTTGCTTCTTACTGATATAGGGTCGGCCATAACGGTCATATGACTCTTCTGGCTCAGAGAAGCTATCATAATCATCATTGTTATCATCTTCTAGGTCGTCTAGAGGGTATCTCCTCCTGAAATAACCCTACAAGTCTCCACTTGCACATCTTCATCATTTTCATCAAGTTCCTTAGCTAATTCTCCAAGTAATTCTTTGACTTCTTCGGGAAAATAATCTTTAAGGGTAATCAGAACCCTTTCCTTCTGTTCATATTCATTAAGAGTTTCTATATACTTCTCAATAATGGACTTCTTGCGCTTTGATTGTTCGCGCTTTTTCTTCTTGTTCTTCTTCTTTGATTGTTTTTTCGGGAGACCTTTAGGAGGTTCTTGTGAATGTTTTCAAGTGATCCCTGGGAGTTCAGCCAACTTCTTCAACATTTTCATTGATCTTTTGGATATAGACACTTCCCATAACTCTTCTGGAACAACTGAAGGTTTATCATCTTCTGTTGATGGAATTATCACTTTATTGTCAACACCGTGACTTCTCCTAGGGATGATCCCTCTGAGTTTAGGGTGGTCACATAGCGGGTATGTTCAACTGGTTGCTCGGACAAAACGTTCTTTGAGAGTGAGATTTTACCCTCTTGGTATTGTCACTCCACCCAGTCCTTGAAAACATAACAATCTTCTATTGTATGTCCCAACACCCTATGATATAGACAGTAATTGGGATGGTCCTTCCTACTTTGTTCTTCAGGACTTTTGCATTCAAGGAGTTGCAGACCTTCTCTCACAGCATCTTTGAAGATCTTATGTACTTTGTCTCTTCTGAAGGAATACTTATTATTCATCCTATCCTTCAAGGAGGGAAGAGGTCTTGATTCATTTCCAGCAATACCTAAACTAGGTGCCCTAGCTTGTTCCAGCTTATGGGGCTCAGCTACGCCTTTCCCTTTCTCAATGTTGAAGGTCGTAGCAGTGTACTTGACACCTTCTATCCTCTTGGATTTATCTCTATCATTCCTTGAAGTGGTCTGGAAATTAGACAACACCTTTGGGTTGGTCCTTTCCAATTTCTTAGCTTGTGAGATTAAGTCTTGGAATGCGGTGATGCTAGATGTACTCAGGAAAGGTGCCATCCAATTATCAATATTCCCGAGCAATAAACCCACCGTGTGCGGCTGATCAAGTAGTTGTTCACATTTAATGCTCAAGTTCTTCCATCTCATAATGTAATCGACTACTTTTTCATCATTGTATTGGCGAGTGGCAGCGAGGTCAGCAATTGTGATTTTGTCACTTATGCCCCAAAATCGTACTCGAAAAGCATCTTTCAGCTGCTGTCATATTTGAATTGACTCGGGTTGCAGATTCGCATACCATTTAAATGCTACTCCTACTAGACTTGCAGAGAACTGTCTGAGGAGCAGTGACGGCTTCGTACTTGTATCTCCACAGGCCGTCACAAAATGAGCCAAATGTTGGTCAGGATTGCCAATCCTAGTAAATTGCTTGAATTTGGGAACATTATATCCTTTGGGGTAGGGTACGAAGTCATGGTAGCTGGGATAAGGCTTGTCTGCATCGACCCTTGTCTCACTTCCTTTAGCTTGTTTTAATTCAGCAACTACCATTCGCTGTATCTCTTCCTGAGTCATTACAGCTAATTGTTCTTGAACAAGAATATAAGAAGTTCCCCATGTTCAAAAGGAGATGAAAATCTAATTGATAAGTCGGTTTGAACGCCACAAGGAAAACCCTTGATAAGTTCTTAAAAAGTTTTTTCAAGAAAACAAGAAGAAAACCTTACAAATTCTCATAGATCAAAGTTGTGTTTTATGGTTGCTACAAGGGGCTATATATATAGCCCAAAACCCTAGAGAACTTCTAAGAAGTAAAAGTTCAAAACTACCCTTAAAGATAAGAAAAAGTAAAGAACCAACTAAAGAGCAACTTTAGCCTAAAGGTCCACAAAGCCCAACAAGACTAAGCAATTACAAAAGACTCTAGTTCACATATTAAACTCAAAAACAAATGACAACCAAATCTTCATCAAGCGTCTAGGTGGAATCGGCTTGGATGAGTAGGACCAACTTTTGTACACCATCAGTAGTGATCACACTCTCTTCATGTTGTAAAATTCTCCATGCCAAGTTGCTAAGCTCCTCTTTAAATCTTCTAGCTCGAGCCCTCGTCACTGGTCCTGTTGGGACTTGAATTGGATCCTTAGCCTTGATGTCCACAAGAACTTAGGGAGATTGTCCTTGGCATGCCATGTAGACGTACAATCTCCCTAAAGAAAAAATCGGCGATATTGGAAGCATCATCAGTTTTATGACACGGTATAAAATGGGTCATTTTAGAAAACCGATCCACAACTACAAAGATTGAATCCCTTCCACGCTTACTCCTAGGTAATCCTAACACAAAATCCATCGAAATATCAATCCAAGGGGAACTAGGAATAGGTAGTGGTGTGTAAAGGCCATTTGGTTGAACCCTAAACTTAGCTTGTCTACATGTGATACACCGACCACAAATTCGCTCAACATCTCGTTTCATGCATGGCCAATAAAAGTGCTCTTGTAACACGGCTAGAGTCTTAGCTACCCCAAAATGCCCCATTAATCCTTCCCCATGGGACTCTCGAACTAACAAATCTCTTATGGAGCAATTAGGCACACACAACCTATGTTCCCTAAACAGAAAACCCTCATGCCTATAAAACTTCCCTTCGGCGGATTTTTCACAAGCCCCATAAACCTCCCCAAAGTCATGGTCCACATGATAAAGATCTTTAATGTGCTCAAAACCAAGGAATTTAACATCAAGAGTGGAGATTAAGGCATACCTGCGTGATAACGCATCAGCAACCACATTCTCCTTACCTTGTTTATATCGAATGACATACGGAAAGGTCTCAATGAACTCAACCCATCAAGCATGTCGCTTGTTCAGCTTATGTTGCCCTTTCAAATGCTTCAAGGATTCATTATCCGTTCGAATCACAAACTCCTTCGGCTACAAGCAATGTAGCCAAGTCTCCAATGCTCGAACCAAAGCGTACAGCTCCTTATCATAAGTGGGGTAGTTAAGTGAAGCCCCACCTAGTTTCTCACTGAAGTACACAAGTGGTCTTCCATCTTGCATGAGTACAGCACCAATACCTGACACCAGAGGCATCGATTCTATTTCAAAAGTATTAGCAAAGTTAGGTAAAGCAAGTAAGGGAGCATGAGTTAGTTTGTGTTTCATAAGCTGAAATGCTTCCTCTTGTGCTGCCCCCCATTTGAATGCAACGTTCTTCTTAATAACTTCAGTAAGGAGTGCCACAATGGTACTAAAATCTTTCACGAATCTCCTATAGAAGCTAGCAAGTCCATGAAAGCTGCGAACGTGACTCACACTTGAAGGGGCCATCCACTCTTGGATGGCTTTGATCTTTTCTCCATCAACCTCAATACCTATAGCACTCATAACAAATCCTAGGAAAACAAGTTTATTGGTGCAAAAGGTACATTTCTTGAGGTTAGCATACAATTTCTCTTTCCTAAGGACACCCAAAACCAAATGCAAATGCGAAGTATGATCATGCAAATTCTTACTATAAATCAGAATATCATCAAAATAAACAACAACGAATTTTCCAATGAAAGTTCATAAAACATGATTCATTAAACGCATGAAAGTACTAGGTGCATTAGTTAAGCCAAATGGCATGACTAACCATTCATACAATCCATGTTTAGTTTTAAATGCCGTTTTCCATTCATTCCCTTCTTTCATTCGGATTTGATGATACCCACTCTTAAGATCAATTTTTGAAAACACACAAGATTCATGCAACTCATCTAACATATCATCTAAACGAGGGATGGGGTGTCTATACTTTACCGTTATGTTGTTGATGGCTCGGCAATCAATACACATCCTCCACGTTCCATCCTTCTTAGGAACTAGAATCATCGGAACTGCGCAAGGACTCATGCTTTCTCTCACGTACCCTTTCTCCATCAACTCTTCAACTTGCCTTTGGAGTTCCTTTGTTTCCTCTGGGTTGCTCCTATAGGTGGGTCGGTTTGGAATGGAAGCACCAGGAACAAAGTCAATTTGGTGTTCTATTCCCCGATAGGGGATAAGCCATGTGGTACCTCCTCAGGAAACACATCCTCGAACTCCTGCAAAATAGAAACAACAACACTAGGCAATGAAGGGTCAGGTTGGTTAGTGTTTAAAAGGGCCTCATTGTACATAAGTACAATCATCGACCGTTTTGCAAGAAAAGCTCGCTTAACCTCACTTGTTTTTGCATAGAAATTTCTTTTTCCCTCTTTGGCTGAATTCATCTCTCTCTTTTCTCTCTCACTAGATTCAGCCTTGCTCTCTTGTTTCTCACCACTACTCATCTCTTCACTCACTCTCTTGTGATCACTCAAATTCTTTTGATCTCTCATTTTATTTTGATCACTTAGTTTTTGCATCATCACTTGATCATCATAAACCTGTTTCGGTGTCATCGGAGCTAGAGTGATGGTTCGTTGTTGAAAAGTGAAGGAGTGCTTGTTGGTGAAGCCATTATGTTGTACACGTCTATCAAATTGCCAAGGCCGTCCTAAAAGGAGATGTCCCGCTTGCATGGGTACCACATCACACAACACTTCATCCTCATATTTCCCAATCCGAAATGGCACCATAACTTGCTTAGTAACCCGCACTTCACCACTATCATTCAGCCATTGCAACTTGTATGGACGGGGGTGCTTGAGTGTTGGGAGTCCTAGCTTCTCAACCATGGAAGAACTAGCAACGTTAGTGCTACTACCACCATCAATAATAACACTACATACCTTGCCCTTCACATGACAATGAGTGTAAAAGATGTTCTTCCGTTGCACTTCTTCATCCTCCACCTTAGCGTGCAAGTTCAAGGCTCTCCGAGCAACTAATCCAAGCATCTCACCATGCTCGGCCCCAAACTCCTCTTCTCCCAAAAGATCATCCTCCAATGGTGGAATGTCATCTAGCTCACCCTCGTCTTTAGAATCTATTACCCCATTTTCCTGAATCACCATAACCCGCTTATTCGGGTATTGGCTAGCGATGTGACCTCTTCCTTGACATTTGAAACATTTAATTTCACTAGAACGAGACAAAGTTGTGGGTATCTTACTATAAGAAGCCATGGAAGTAGTGGTTGAATTTTGCTCAGTTTTGGCTTTGGGGTTGGAGTTACTTTCATCTTTCCTTGGATAATTCGTCCTCCATAGTGTTGCACTAGGATTTTGTGGGGTGGGTCTCGGACGGGCACTTGTACTACCCTTCTTCAGTTGCCTCTCAACCTTCATTGCCATATGCACCAAGTCTTCCAACTGCACATAGTGATATAGCTCAACCGTGTTGGTAATCTCCCTATTCAACCCATTCAAAAACCTTGCCATTGTTGCCTCCCGATCCTCTTCCACATTGGCCCGAATCATAGCCATCTCCATCTCTTTATAATATTCATCAACACTTTTGTAACCTTGTCGAAGACCTTGAAGCTTAAGGTATAGATCCCGGTAGTAATGAGATGGCACAAAACGATGCCTCATCACCCTCTTCATGTCATCCCAATTCTCGATAGGCAAATCTCCACTTCACCTCCTATTGACGCACAACTGATCCCACCACACAATAGCATAATCAGTAAACTCAATAGCGGCAAGTTTTACCTTCTTCATTTCGGAGTAGTTGTGAAAATCAAAAACCAACTCCATCTTCTTCTCCCATTCAAGGTATGCTTCAGGATCACTCTTTCCTTGAAATGCCGAATCCTCATCTTGATACTACCCAAGTTGTTGTCTAACCGATTCCGAGTGTCTCTATCCCGACCAGATCTCCTAGGGATGCCCGTTGACATCCTATCAAAGTCTTCATCAATATTTTCCACTTCAAACGCCCCCACACCTTCAACTCCCCATTGGGGCACCCTATTCTTCCTTGGGAGGTTTGGAACAACCCGTCGCTGTCCCCGTTATGCTCCCTCTTGAACCCTATCCATCCTCTTCATGTATTTGCTCAAGTTCCGCCCTCATCATCCTTCTCATTTCCCCAATTATAGCTTGCACTTGCAAATTCAGAATAGTTGGAGGGGTACTCTCCTCGCTTGTGTTTCTCTTTGGAATTTGAGACATGATGGAAAACCTGCAAAGCAATGTTAGATAAAAAAAAAATTACCCTCACCACAAAACTCACGTAGTTCACTCCAAGAAATAGTTCACTCAAATCCACTCGTGTATCACTCAATTCAATTCGGCTTTAACCCTCAATTGATCTCACCTCGCTGCCTTTTTCTACTCGTTTTCTTCTTTGAGTTCTTTCAAAACTAATTAAAAACCATCATCAAAGGGTTCAAGCTAAAACAAACCTAAACATGATCGAAGATTTGTTTTCTTGGAAATGGGCTGAAATTATGGCAATTCAAGAAATTGGCTGAATTTTTGGCAACTCAAGAAATTTTGCCAATTCAAGATTGGCAATTCAAACCAAAACAAATTAAGAAATTTTGGCAATTCAAGAAATGGGCTGGATTTTTTTGGCAAGTCAAAAATTTTTGGCAATTCAAGAATGGCAATTCAAGATTGGCAATTCAAACTAAAGCAAATCAAGAAATTTTGGCAATTCAAGAATGGCAACCTCAATACCTTTCAAGATTTTTTTTTTTCCTTTTCTACTCTTTTTTTTTCTTATTTTTTTTTTTCAGAAACTCAGTTCTTCAATTTCCACAAACTCAGATCTTCACAAACTATTTTGTAATTTCGGAATCGATAAAATATGGCCGTCTTCAATCAATGAAACCCTAGATCTAGATGCAATTTTTTTTTTTTGTAAGGGAAATGAACAGAAATCAATAGAAGATAGGTCGAAAGAATGGACTTAGCTCTGGTACTAACTAATACGAACCTCACCAACGATTGTGACAAAACCTAAAAAAAATTTGGCAAGAAGAAGAAAAGCCAAAGGATTCAAGAAGAAGGGATGTAAAACCTCGATCCAATGCTTAGCGAAGCACGAACCTCGGTAAGGGGATGATGCCACAAAAGGAGATGAAAATTTAATTGATAAGTCGGTTTGAACGCCACAAGGAAAACCCTTGATAAGTTCTTAAAAAGTTTCTTCAAGAAAACAAGAAGAAAACCTCAAAAATTCTCATAGATCAAAGTTGTGTTTTATGGCTGCTACAAGGGGCTATATATATAGCCCAAAACCCTAGAGAACTTGTAAGAAGTAAAAGTTCAAAACTACCCTTAAAGATAAAAAAAGTAAACAATCAACTAAAGAGCAACTTTAGCCCAAAGGCCCACAAAGCCCAACAAGACTAAGCAATTACAAAAGACTCTAGTTCACATATTAAACTCAAAAACTAATGACAACCAAATCTTCATCAAGCGTCTAGGTGGAATCGGCTTGGATGAGTAGGACCAGCTTTTGTTCACCATCAGTAGTGATCACACTCTCTTCATGTTGTAGAATTCTCCATGCCAAGTTGCTAAGCTCCTCTTTAAATCTTCTAGCTCGAGCCCTCGTCACTGGTCCTGTTGGGTCTTGAATTGGATCCTTAGCCTTGATGTCCACATCATATGGAGTGGTGGGAGACTAGTTCCTATCCCTTACCCATCATGTGGTGGCAAGTAGCTGTAGCCTTCTTCTTCATTTGGGGAATCTGCTGCTCTTCTACGGGATCTTGTAATAGGTCCCGGTTGTTCTTGTTCGAGTGCGGGATCTCCTCTTGCCATAGTGACCATCCGACAAGTGTGTATTTCCTCGTTTGCATCAGACATCTCTTCATCTTTCATTTCCCTTCTCCATTGGAATTTAGAGCGGGAAAACTTAGGTTGATTTCTTGCTTCTTCATTAATATCAGACATATCTTCATGTTTCATTTCCCTTCTCCATTGAAATTTAGAGCGGAAAATCTTGGGTTGATTCCTTGTTGGAGTTAAACGGTCAAACACCGTCTTCCGTGCTTTTGAAATTAATTGCTTCTTCTTTTGATAAAATTCTTTTGGTCTTATCTTCTCCGACTGCAGTTTCTTTGCCGCTGTATAGGTCTTATAACGATCCTGGCCATATGAGTTTGTGTGATAGGATTTTGGGGGTCTACCAACCTTGTTTTCATTCAGTTGGGGCCGTAAGTCTGCAGTGATTGCATTCTTCTTCACTAGCTTAAGAGGTTCAAATGAGTTATTGAAGGTACCCATTTGATTATTCTTGTGTCCTTGGAACGACACAAAATCCAACTTTTGTTTTAGAATTTTGACTTTCCTTTGGGTGAGCCTTGAAAACACATTCTTTTTCAACGGCGCCAAAAACTTGATGCACTCCCCGCAAGTGTACAGGTCGCAAGAAAGTAATAAATTAGTACTCCGTAAAGAGTAGGGTTGTCGAACCACAAGGAACTGTACTTAAAGTACTCGATTACCTTCTGATGTCTAGTGAAACAAGTAGAAAAGGGATTGAATCATAAAATCATAAATGAATGATAGAGTTGGTGGTAATGGAGGAAATTAGAACCAAGTATTCAGCAATACAAGAGTAATCCCTCAGGGTGCTCCCAATGACTTATGCACGCTATCTCAATCTAATTGACTACCAGGTACACTCCATAGATATAAGTGTGTGCTCAATAGCAATATTGCATCTATATGTTCTCGGATACACCGAGTTTTGCTAAGATAACTGCACGTTGCTCCGAACGAGCTACACACCGAGTTTTACCCTAATAATTGTGCACTTCCAACACATCGAGTTATGCAATACAAGATTTAACACAAATATAAAAAAGAACTCCGCAATCAATTAGAATAAGTGTATAAGCATTACAGTTTGACAAAAGTGCACAACCCTGGACACTATAGCCAATTAGCCCCTCGTGGGCAGGCACACAAGAAAAAGAGAAAGAAAGAATAGAAGAAAGAGAAAGAGACTCCCTTCTATACTCTAGATGACCTTCCTTGCAGTGTCCTTGCGCTAACCCCACCTCTTGTGATGCCTCTTACTTGTCCTTGATCTCCTTAGGCAAGTTGGTGAAGCTTGATCTACGATCTCATCAACATCCTCCCGGTGGAAAGAAGAATCCCCGAACAAAGATGAAATAGAAACCCTAAGTTCTAGATTTAAAAAGGCTGTTTCGGGGCTCGATACGGTCTGGACGCGGTCGTGTTCAGACCGTGTACTTTCCTAGGAAATCCTTGAGTGAAACAGCTGAGATTTGGAGCACTTCAGACATAGGCGTGCGATGCCTGTGTCGCCTAGCACACGACCGTGTACTAGGCACCGTGCCCGTGTCGTTCTTGAGAAAATTTCTCCTGGGATTTGCAGCACTTCAGGTACGGGCGTGTGCTGACCGTGTCCTACTTGGGACACTCCAGTGTCAGGATTTTAGCTATTCCGCACTCCAGGCTGGGATTTGCATTAGGTCGGGCACAACCATGTCTTGACCGTGTCAGCTTGTTTTGATCTCTTGGTTAATGCACACGCAGGAAACGCACTCGGTTTCACTCCAAATTGACTCGGGCCCCAAAATCCTGCACATGGAACATAATACCTTGAGTAGCACCAATTCTACTCAATAAACATGCTAAAGGACAGCGAAAAGAATGAAATAGATGACATGAAACATGATATAAAATGCACTCATCAACTAGCTTAAGAGGTTCAAATGAGTTATTGAAGGTACCCATTTGATTATTCTTGTGTCCTTGGAACGACACAAAATCCAACTTTTGTTTTGGAATATATTTTGACTTTCCTTTGGGTGAGCCTTGAAAACACGCTCTTCTTCTTTGGTGTGTCTTCGTCAGATGAGTGGAAGATTCCACTTTCTCGCCCCTTTGCAGTAATAATAAAGGTAGGTTCATCATCATCATCATCATTTACAGAGACTGCCTTTTTAGGGTGAGATAGCCTCTCAAATGCAGATACTCTTCGTGATTCTTTGACAACAATGTCCTCGCCAGTTGCAGGAATGATCACATTGGGGCGATGACCCTTGGATAGAAGTCGCGGGACCGTCAGGTTCCCTTCTAAAGGTGCAGGTCTCCTTACAAATTATACCGACTCAGATATCTTGCCGAAGGTCAGCTCAGCTCCTGAAGCTCCGGTGTTAAAAGTGCAATTGGGAAGTTGAACTTCAGTTCCTTCACCCAAGAAGATCATCAGTTTTGGGCTTCCAGAGACGGTTGAGTTCTTGAGTGCCATTTCTTCTTCTAACATAAAAAAAAATCAACAATATTAGATTTCATTCATAGGATGTAGAAACAATGCCTATACTTGTACTTTTGCCTCAAAGATGGGAGGAGGAATGGGTCCCCACCGGGCGTGCCAGAATTTGTGGGATCGAAAATATGCGTATGGCATCATGTCTGTGAAGTAGACACCAGACGGCACATCGAAACACAAATATCGTATTTGTTTCGTGGGTTCTTCCATTCCTAATAGAGGCAAGCCCCTATTATTAATTACTCCAGACAGTGTCTTGGGAACCTCCGATTAAGGGCAAAAGTACAAATAAAAAAGGGCGGTGAAAAATAGTAAATTTATTGCCAAAACATGACGATCCATCACATATGAATATTGCCACATCTATATAGGCATACATATTTTATTTATTTATTTATTTTTATTTTATTTATTTATTTATTTATATTTTATATATATTTTTATGGCACAATTGTCCGCCTTGGGGAATATACTTCGCCACCATTTCATCAACCACCTCAAATACATGCCTCGTTGCCGCTTTGAGATTGGCTATCGCGAGACGAGTGTTTCACTACCATTCCGAGATTTATGCCACTTTTAAAATTTGTATTTTTATTCGCCGCCTCAAAATATGTATTTATTGCTGCCTTAAAATATATTTCATTGTCACTTTGCAATTTGTTGAACAAATTTTGTTGTTGCCTTGAGATAAGCATTTTTTTCTCGTTGCTTCAGGATAAGTTTTCTCATGAAAGAATCTCATAAATAATCTTGATATACACAATATTGATAATAAATTATTCAAATTTGATCATCAAGAGGTAAGTGTTAATTAGATTTGAGAGCATTGATTTCATCATCAAGCAAAAATTACCTGATTTCGAGGCAATGTGGGATGAAAGGTTTAGATTTGATTAGAGGATATTTAGGTCTTTTCCAGTATTTGGAATTTCAGAGTGGAAAGATGAGTGGCTGAGATCTCATCCATCAAAGATGTGTTTAAGTTCTAGGCAGCTCTAAGATTAGTATTCTGATGGAGGGCCAAGATTTCATGATCAAGGAGCTTGTCATTAGTTCGAGGCAGTTAAAGTAAAGCGGTTGGGTTAATCAGAATGAGACACCTAACTAGCTAACTCACCTGGTTCATTTCCTTTTGGTCACCAAACTTTTTACCATTGCAATTTTTTTCTCATTTTTTTATTTTTATTTTTTATTTTTATTTTTATTTTGTCATGCACGTATGCATGCTTTCTCATTTATTATTATTATTATTATTATTATTATTATTATTATTTGTCATGCATGTATGCATGCTTTCTCAATTATTATTAGTATTTTTATTTATTTATTTATTTTTCTTTGTCATGCATGTACTCATGCGTTTCTCATTTTTTTTCATTTTTATTTCATTTTTTTAGATCATGCACACATGCATGGAAAGCACATGCTTTTCTCAAGTTTTTTTTTTTTTTATTTTTAACATGCACGTATGCATGGAAAGCACATTTTTTTTTCATTTTTTTATTATTATTATTTTTTTAAAAATGCACGTTCTCATTCACTACAAGAAAACAGTCGTATCACTGACGGAATTTTTCCAACGGAATTTTTTCCGTTAGTAATATCAATATCACTGACAGAATTTGTGACGGAATTCCAACGAACAATTTTTAACACCTCAGAACATATTAGTAACGGAATATAATTTTATCACCTACAGAAAATTCCGTCGGTGATAGCTTCCGTCGGAAATTCCGTGGGTGAAAAGAATTAATTTTATTTCTATGATTTAAAATAAGTTGTTATATATTAGGGACGAAATTAGAATTTATCACCGACGGAATTTTGAATTATCACCAACGGAATTGATTATTATTACCGACGGATTGTTGAATTATCACCATATTTAATAAATTTAGTTATTAAACTCAATCCAACTAAAATTAGACTCAAATTCATTATTTACAATTACACTCAATAAACCACTGATCAATTTAATTGGCTATAATTCATAAAAAAATATTTATGTACCCTAAAATCCTTCAATCCTTGCTTTCCTTATTAAAAACATTCAATTTATTTGATATAATAGAATATTAATTTTTATAAATACTGTAATTAGATATTTGTTAACGTTTCCTCTTAATTTGATATTCAAAATTCAATTCCGTTCTATCAGTAAAATTTTTTATTAAAAAATAAATTGGATAAATTTGTTAGAATATGTTATGCTTTGTTTTTTAATTTCTTGTATAATTTCATTCTAGTAATACAGTTTTTTCCCATTTATTTTTTAACCTATATTTATTTTTTTTATTATTATATTTTATGTTCTTAATATTTTAGTAAGGCACGAGTGATAACCATGACTATAGGATATCACCGAGATGCAAAGGAAGTAAGCTCGCCCCTTTACGTCCGAACACAAATGCTAGGACATAGTGCAAACACATGGGACGATAAGGGTGTTTTGTAGTATTAATTTAATTTAAATTAAAAATATTGAAAATATAAATTTTTGAGAATTCTATAAATTTGGATGAAATTAAAAAAAAAAATTAATAATAATAATAATAATAATAATCCACCTAAAACGTTTAGGTGGATTATTATTATTATTATTATTATTATTATTATTATTATATATATATATATATATATATATATATATATATATATATATATATATATATATATATATGTCATTTAGGTGGATTGTTTTTAATATTAAGAAAAGAAGACAAAGCTTGTGAGACCTCCTCTTTCCTCTTTCCTCTTTCTCCATCACTGTTCTTCTTCCTCTCTCTCTCTCAATCTTTGCCCTAGCACACCGGAACCCTCGACGGTGCTGGAATCAATGGCCACCTGCAACAAGGACAACCGCGTATTACTCGCTTGTATGACTCTGTTTGATTCGATTGTTTGGATTAAATTTATAGGTTTCCGATTGTTTGGAGATTTTGACGGATTTGAGGGGAAATACGGGTTTTGGTGTCGAGGATGAGGGATTTTAAGTTTATTTTTTAGGTTTCTAAAGCTTGATATGGCCAAGATCTGTTCATTTTGTCCATGAATATAGATGCACAGATTTAATGTTGTGAAACCTAACAAGGTTCATTCATTGCAGAACTAAAAGGGCGGCGAGGGAGGAACATCGAATGCAAAAGTAGCTGACCAACCTGGTAAGCTTAGCAAAGTTGTTAGGAAAAGTCCTTGGTGAGTTTTGTTAGGAAAAGTATCACAGAATGAAGTCTTTATTCTCATTTCATAACAGCAAAGTTGTTAGTTTTAGCTTGTTCTGATATTGCTATTAGTCTCCTTCCAACTATCATTTATTCTTTATACATCAGATTAGGTTGTTTCTTAAACAATGCTGAAGCATGATTGTCATCTTAAAGACTTGACTCTTTATTCTTCTATTGATTGGATTCTTCTGTATCTCTTCTTCCTCTTATGGGGCATTGGTGTGAGGTTGATAACATTTCATATTCATGTATCTGGCCAGCATGGTTCTTATCAAACATTCGGCTGCCCGTTAAGGCTCAACTGATGTGATGATCTCTCTTGTTTGTGTTTTCTGAAGCAGACTTGTATCCCTTCTTCCTGATCATTATTTGAACTTTTGATGTTAATCAAAAAATTACAAAGTTCATTAGGTATTAAATCCAATGGATGGTCATTGATCCTTTTAGTGTTTTACAAACTTGCTATAACCATTCATTGTTGGATGGTATGAATTAGTTGAACATTTCAGTGGTTGGTATTTCATTTATTTTTCTATATGGTTGTGTACAAACAGTATTCAATCATCACTACTGTTATTTGATAAAAACAAATGTTTGAAGCTTTTCATTTGAGAGCATTTACTTTTGTAAGAAATCCCAAGTTCATTTACATATGTTCATGGAGTATTATTGCTATTATTGTGGATGGACTTTTAAAAGTGGTCTTGTGGTTGAAGAGAACTTAGTGGTGAACATCAAAAGGACTAGCCAAACATTATGCAGGGTTTTACCAACATGTTTTGCATATTCTATTTACTAAAGGTTTTGGAAATCAATGATAATGTAGGTTAATCAAATTGAAGTAGCAGTAAAACACTAATCAAAGGGAGGTTCTTAAAGATCTGGAGACAAAAAGAAGGTAACTATTTAATTGTTTATTTTTATATTGATTTATTCTTAAAACTAGACATGCCAGGGAGATATTTATGAGACAATTGACCAACAAAATCTGGTTTTTTTTTCTTGCCACCTCACATTGCAAACATGTCACATGTCAGTCTCTGATTTTAAGTCTCTCTGCATGTTTTCCATGGTCATGTTTGGTGCTATTTTTCTACTTGTAAAATGAGCTGCTTTATATATATATATATATATATATATATGTGTGTGTGTGTGTGTGTGTGTGTGTGTGTGTTGTCAATGAAAGTGCTTTTGTTTGCAAAAGGCAAGTGTTTTCACCGATTACAATGAATTTTTTAGAGCATCTACCTTTTTTATGATTATTTTTTATATTCCCATAAACCTACATTTTACTAACTCATGAAATCATATTTTATATATAGATATATATTACAATATTTATAAGACTTTTTATTAGAGATTGGACGAGATTTAAATTAATAATTTGGTTTAAATTATAACATGATCATTTATTTAATAGTTTGCTAATCTCATTGCTACCTTTACTAACATGATTACCCACCATTTTATGCTTCCTAAGTGCACTGCTAATAGACATTATGTTGACACTTATGTTGTTCATATATATTTTTGTCCTTTGTTAATAATTTTTTAAAATGAGTTTGGCCATCGATAAACATTAGTGATGCAAGGTTATTATAAAGTATCAGCTCATGAAACTGTGGAATGATTTAGTGTTGCAACCACAAGTATTAGCTTGACATATTGAGATTGAATGATTTATGAAACTGTGGAATGATTTATGAATGTTTACATAATCAATTGTGTTACTTTAAACACCCAAATTATACACCCAAATGATAACATGCTTTTACAAGATACTTGTGGTTGCTTATTATCAGCTTATGCCTTCTTTGTAATGTTTATTTGTTTATTCCGACACTTGAACATTATTTGTTCTTTTTTTTTTTTTTTGTTTAGTGCACTGATTAAAGGACTCGAGGCAAAATTTGTCAATTATCTCCTGGACTTCTTAATTATTCATGGTAAAATGATTGATTAATTAAAAAAAACTAAAGGACACACTTGTACTGTAATTTAAGAAAAATTTAAATGACAAACTAGTGGGATTTTTTTGTAGCCTTTAACATAGTGTGATGATTTTTTTTCAGATCCTAAATTAGCATTTCAAGCACAGAGGTTGATCAAGCATATTCAAAATTTGAACCTTGTCATCTACATAGACACTAGATTGTGGTTTAAAACTGCCGGAGGTATGGGTGTTTCCACAACACACGTTTATTACTATTTTGGGTGACCATCTACATAATCTGATAATGTGTGTGGTTTTCTCTTTTTCCTCAGTCTTAAGTATTTGTTGCTATCTGAGGAACCGATCCGTGATTCAAAGTATGTTTAAGTGGGTGAAACAACTTCGACTACCTGATAGCTTTGCATCCAATATAGGGAGCTATTTTAACTTGGAAGAAGGCAAGGTCTATGCAATGAAAAGTCAAGTTTGTGTGTACTTTCCGCATTCAAGCCATGTTTGTTTTACCTGAAAACTTTGATAGTTTTTAGTTTAATGAATAAATTTCCCATGGTTTGAAAATTTAGCATTATATATATGCTTGCCTTGTTGATATATATATAGTAATGCAATAGTTCTCTTCTGTTTGACAATATTTCGTTTTTAAGATATTATAATTAGTTATCTTAATCACACAAATGTAGTTAATGAGTAATTTGAAACAAAAAACAAAAAAAAAACAAAAACAAAATTAAGAAAAAGCTCATCTAATTAGCAAATTGTCTTGCAAGACAAGCATACAAAAGCTAAGAAACAAGAGGACACTTGTTAGAACAATGAACTTAAGTGAATTTCATGAATAACCATCTTTTATACAATCTCCATTTGAATTTATAGACCATTCATCATTTAGATACATGATCAAAATCAACAAATTAAGAAAACTAAATTGTTGCCGAGCATTGAATCTATGACTGTCATGTCATTTAGATTGTTTCTATTTACCATTAACTCATTATCCAATTTGATTGCTATGGAAACATCTTCTAAATTTCATTGAAACTTAATCAATAAAATCTAATTATCAACATACTTAGTACCCCTTCAATCAGATAATGCAAAGTACATGCATCATGAGTTTGTGAGGATTTCATATGTTTGCTTTTAGAAAATCAGATCATTCTTAAAGTTATGAAATTTTGACAGTGTAATAGTGGCTATTATTATTGAATCTGTAATAGGAGTATTTGAAATTGTTTTTTTCATTATTAATTGAGTGCTCTTGTGCTATATTTTGAGACTTGAAGGCTTCTCCATAACATCTATATTGGCTCATTATTTCTGAAACTGTTGAATGTATGTCTTGTTAAAAATTTCAGAGGTAAACATACAGTTTACAATGTATTTCTGTTAATTGTTCTTCCGGCTGATGAATGCTACCAAATTAAGACTTGAAGCCTTTGTAACATCAATCTTGGTGGTGTATGGGTTTCTACATAACATTTGTTTCTTATTCTATTGTTCTTACAGTTGGATGTTTATTCTAATTTATGAGAAAAAATTTCCCATAATCATATTGCTGAATTTGCAATACTTGTGAAACATTTTGCCATTTTTTACTTCTTGGTGGGTGAAAAATGTTTATATGTACCTGCAAAACATTTTTATTCACATATATATAGCCTAATGTCTAATTTGTTTGTTATATGTTGAACTAATTTGTTTGTTATTTCTTATAGGAAACTTATACTTCTTCAATGAGTCAAAAGTATGGTTCTGATGAAGCCAATCATCCTGAGTTTGACCCAGAAGTTTGGTGTGATGCAATTGGAGGGCGAGGAACTACATGCACTCATTTCTATGGATTTGGAATCACGCCACGTGGCAAGAATTTCGTATCTACTTCCATCAATGCTGGAGATGCATCATACTCGGCTTGTAGTCGTCCGAATCATGAACATGAACAAACTCCAGTTGAAGTTGACAATTTACGAGAAGAAGTGACACTTGTGAAAGACAGAATAATCAACTTAGAGGATAAAGTAGAGAAGCAAGCGAGCGATACGGCGGATATCAAGAAGTATCTTGAACAAATGATGGAGATGTTTAATCCTGCACGTATGTTTACAAATGCTTCAATGGGACCTTCTCAGCCTACCTCTTAGGCTAAAGACACTGTTGGACCACCATTTTGAATATTAAACAGATTGATATATGTCAAGTATGTATGGTACTGTTTCTTTATATATGTTTCGTACTTGTTAAGACTTGTTAATTATCAGTGATATATGTACACTAAGTATGGTACATGAAATTAATTACATGTACTTGATGGAATTTAATATTGTGTGTTTCGCATATGAAATTTCTTATATGTATTGCTACAAGGAAATAAAGCAGGATAATTATAATTAATAATATAATACAAGGCCTTCAGTGACGGAATTCATTTGAATGTAAAGGGACTGATCCATGGGGTATATTATTTTAGTGACGAAATTCCGTGGGTAAAAGAATGCATCAGTGACAAAATTCCGTTGGTGTTAAACGGACTTTCCTGACCAAATTCCGTGGGTAAAGCGAGCATCTGTGACGGAATTTGTTTGGTGGTAAAGAGTCTCAAATACATAATTCCGTCGGTGATAACTAGTTTGCGACGGAATTTCGTAGGTAATATACCACATCAGTGACGGAATTCCATTGGTGTTGAAGATCTTTACTTACGGACTTCCGTGGGTGATGTGAGTATATTAGTGATGGAATTCCGTCGGTGATATACACTATCAGTGACGGAATTCATTTGGTGGTAAAGAGACTCAAATACCGAATTCCGTCGGTGATAATTTTTTAGTGACAGAATTCCGTGGGTAATATACCTCATCTGTGACGGACTTTCGTTGCTGTTAAAGATCTTTACCGACGGAATTCCGTGGGTGAAGTGAGAAAATCTGTGACGGAATTCTGTCAGTGATATATATTTTTTTTCATTAATTTCAGTTTTTATTTTGGCTTCACTGACAGAATATTCCGTGGGTGATGCTATAGCATCACCCATGGAAAAAAAATTTTCCGACGGAATATCATCAGCGACACCAAATTTTCCAACAGAAGTTTCCAACGAACATTTCCGTTATTGAAGATTATCAGTGACGGAATTGTAGTTTTCAGTGACGGAAAATTCCGTCAGTGATGCGCCTGTTTTCTTGTAGTGATTCTTTCAAAAAAAATTTAGCCATCAAACTCAAATCCCGAGGCAACACAATCTTACTGAAGATAAACTCAACATATTTCTACGGGTTAATTTTTCAGGAAGTGACTTATTATCACTTCGGTCATCCAACTTCAAAACATATTAAAATGGTCACTCAAATTTTAATTAATATTACCGAGCAGTTACTCGTGGCTTTCCGGCTCAAATTAATCTATGTGGTCGCCGGAAAAACTGATGTGGCTTTTTTTAATCTAGATCATCACTCTTATGTGGTAGCTATAAATGGGATTAAGACACGTGGCGAGAACATCAACACCTTTCCCCTTTGTTCTTCTTTTTTCTTCTTCTCCACATTGTTGTTCTTCTTCTTTCCGCCATTGTTCGCTTTCTTCTGCTTGCTGCCCATTTTCTAAAGACGTTCAGCGTGGAGTGGACTGTCTTTAACGGTGATTGGAAAGAAGCAAAGGAAGGGTTTAGTCGCACACGATGTCCATCAACTGGGAGATCCGACAAGCAGGGGAGGAGCCGCCGGAGTATTGTAAGGAAACCCTAACTTTCCTTCTGGTTTCTTCCACCTTTTTTGTTTTGTAGCATTGCATTCCTTTATAGATTATCAGTTAGTGTTTGAAAACTTTTAGGGTTTTAATTTAAGTGTGGATGTTGTACTAAATGTTGGTTTTTATGGTTTGTTTCGTGTTGTCCAAGTGTTAAATTAGAAATTGTTGTCGAAGGGGACACTAGGCAGACATAATATGCACAATATTCTCACAGTGTCTCCTTCTTATTGTCCCAGGTAGCCTATAACTTGAGAAAAGTCACCCAAAAGTTATAAATGTCATTCCACTTGGTTGTTTTTTATGCTCAAACTCCATGTGACACCAACTGCTTTTATGCATTCAGCCGTGATTGTTTTTTATGATTAATCCTGTTCTAATGCAGATGAATTGCATATTGTGTTGTCTATATTATTCTTACATGTTGTTGTTTGTATTATAGTGGAATAAATAAGTGCAATATTATTGAAAACATGCTTGTATTACATTTGATTATATAACTTCAATGGTATTTTTGCTTGGGTTCTTTTGTGTTTTTTATATTGATAAGTTCACCTACAATGTCAGAACTTTAAGAGGAATGGGGGTTAGTTTTAGGTGTTTGTGCTCCTAATTCTGATTATTGCTCTTACAGTTAGGTCATGGCAATTAAATATAAAACTTGTGTGTTTTATTTCAGTACCAACAGGAGAGCTTTTCACCACTAAGATGCATTACATAATGGGTGGTGTAGAAAAACTGGTTGGATTTGTGGATTATTGTTCTGCAGATCAAATTTCCAAAATTGAATTGTTGTCAATGTGTAAGAGTCTTATGTTATATGTAGAATCTTGCACCATATGGTGGCGAGATTTAGGCCAGGGAGGCATGGAATTAAGACAAATTAAGAATGACACAGATGCACTAAATATGGCTAGGAACAGAGTCAATTAAGGAAGTCAGTGTGTTGATTAGGAGTGGATATGCTGTTAGTGATCATGGTGGATCCAGTGGGTTCAATAAAAAGGGCAGTAGTACAGGATTGTCTAATGATGATAAAGAAGATGAAGAATCAGAGGAAGCAGAAGATGCAGATGAAGATGAAATTAATCTAGAAGATACACTTATTAGTATGGATGGCAAAAGGAAAAATGATGGAGAAGATAGTGAAATGCATGATTCTGAGTATAGTTTCAGTGGTGAGTCTGAAGAAGAACCTATGGAGGACACTGAAGCAGTTCAAGATATGGTTGTCGTGGATAATTTACCTCTAAAGAACACAGATGGGGTGCATATTGAGTCAGACTACGATGGTTCTGATGACTTGAATTCAGGCTCATCAACAAATGAAGATGAATTAGTATCAAGAAAGCCCAAATACCCAGAGTTCAATGAAGAATGTGACATGAAAAATCCTTAATTCAGAATTGGAATGAAGTTTAGAGATTTCAAACAATTCAAAGAGGCTGTTAAGAACTATGGAATAAATAATAGATATGTTATGACCTTTAAGCCCAATTCCAAGAAAAGGTGTAAAGCAATATGTAAGAAAGGTTATCCATTTTATTTATGGGCATCACCAACAGTGAAGGATGGAAGTACAATCCAAATAAAATCAGGGAAATTGGAGCATGAGTGTTCAAAGGATCATCATAATAGGCATGTGAATGAGGATTGGATATCAAGAAATTACTTGGAACAGTTCAGAGCTGATCCCTCATGGAAGATATCTGGCATCATACAGGCTGTGAAGACAAATCAAGAGGTTCATATTAGTCGATTAAAGGCTTACAGGGCGAAGTCGATAGCACTCAGGTAACTAATTCAGATATTTAACTTACAGACATGGAGTTATGTATAATTGGATTTGTTATGTTTTTGAACCAGGCTGATAGATGGTGAAGAAGAAACATAAATGAGGAGTCTATATGACTATAGACTGGAATTGATTAGGACACACCCTGGATCAAGTGTAATTTTCAGATGTGATGAAGGTAAATTTAAGTGCATGTATGTCTGTTTAGCTCCATTGAGGGAGGGATTTTTGGCAAGGTGCAGACAAATTGTATCAGTGGATGGATGCTTCCTTAAAGGACTATATGGTGGACAACTTCTTTCAGCAATGGGGATAGATGCTAATGATTGCATCTATCCTGTTGCCTGGGCCATAGTTGTAAGGAGAACAAAGACAACTGGAAATGGTTCTTGAAACTCCTAACAGAAGATCTAAAGATAACAAATAGCTTCCATTGGGCATTCATGAGCGACAGATAAAAGGTAATTGGCTGTGCTTGTTCTATTCCAATCTTTTCCTGTGCTACCTATTCTTTATTTCAATTACTTTTGCTCTGTTTAATTTGGTTTGTGCTTAATTTTGTTCTGATTTTAATTTTTCATGTTCTGCATGATCTTGTTTTAATCTTGTTATGCCTATACTTAGGGTTTGATGCCAGCAATTGAAGAGTTATTTCCATATAGTGAGCACAGATATTGTGTACGACACATCCACACTAATTTCAAAACAAATTATAGAGGAAAGGCCTTAAAAGACTAACTGTGCAATTGTGCCAAAGCATCCAACATCCCTACATATGAAAGAGCCATGGAAAAGTTGAAGGAGATGTCTCTTGGTGCATTTGAGTACTTGAAAAAAATAGACCCCCATCATTGGAGTAGGTCTCATTTCCAAACCAAATACAAGTGTGACATACTACTTAATAATATGTGCGAATGCTTTAACAGCCAAATTCTAGAGGCTAAGGTTAAAGGCATAGTCACAATGAATGAGATTATCAGGACAACATTAATGGTTAGGATTTAAAAAAAAAAAGGGATGAGATGAAAAGATGCCAAACAGACCACTGCCCTAAGATCCTGAAAAAGCTTGAAAAAATCAAGCAACTCAGTTGGTCTTACAGTACAATTTGGTCTAGGGGGAGCTTGTATCAGGTTCCAGGCCCAGAAGGACAATTTGTGGTTGACAAGGATGGGGCAACTTGTTCATGCAGAAAGTGGGAACTCTCAGGGATCCCTTGTAGTCATGCCGTCTTGGTCATATATTACAATAAAGAAAAACCAGAAAATTACATAGATGGATGCTACAAAGTCAAAACATTCTTAGACACCTACAGGCACACATTGAATCCCACACAGGACAAGAATTGTTGGCCAAAAAGTGATCAAGGTCCAATGGTGCCACCTGACCTAGTGCATAAGAAACGTGGAAGAAAGACTTTGCTGAGAAGGAGGGAGCTAGGTGAGGAGAGCAATGGCTACACACATGGAAGAGTCACCAAAAAAGGAGTTACTATGAAGTGTAGTGTATGTGGTGCTAAAGGACATAACAAAAGGCATCACAAGGGAAGTCAGGTGAGTCTCTGTTATGTATGAAATTAATGTTATTATTTTGTCTGGGCTGCAGGTAATTTTATATGTTCCATTTGTATGTTATTTAGGGTAATGATGGAAACACAAGAGCTCAGGAACATCAAGAACAAGCTGAAGCAGCAGATCCTATGGAGGCAATTGATTCCCAGGTTTTGAATGCACATTTTGAAATGGAGAGATTTGTTTAGTATTATCAATTAAATTCTATTGTGTTTCACATGTATTCAAGGTTTTTTTACTTCTTTATTCCAATTGAATGCAAAACCAGGTTGACAATTTAATTAGAGCCAACTGGCCAGAAGAAGTTACACATGGGCAGAATGCTGGGGAATCACTGTCACAGGTAATGATCCATTTCAGATTTGTGCTTCACATGTATTCAAGGTTTTTTTTTAATTTTTTACTTCTTTTTATGTCAATTGCATGCAATTTTTTTTTATTTCATTCAGGTTAGTAATGAACTTGACCGAGCAATGGGGTCCTAGGTTGCATTAACTGGTGGGCATGAAAGGAAAAAACTGGCTCCAATTCGAAGTACTAGCAGAATTCCTGTATTGAGGCATCAAGGAAAACATAAAGACAATGAAAACATATCCCAAGAAGGAGATCTCATTAATAGGAAGAGGAATTGGGTTCCCCCAGGTGGTACCAGTAGTGGAGTTGGTAAACATACAAGGAAGTGACAACTATGCAGAATTTTGTTTTAAAGAAATTTTGTATTTTGTCATGTTTGGCTGCAAATCTTTGTAAGCAATGAGATGCATTCATCTAAATGCAGTTATGAAATTTTGTAAATGCAATTATGCAGTATTATGATGCACTCATCTAAAACTGAAAACATACTTTATAAATGCAATTTTCATTATGGAAAACAATGTAAATGCAGTTATACAGTTATATGAATGAAAATTAATCTATTTTGTGGTTTTTCATTCTGATTGTTGTAATCTTCCAATCTCCAGAATTTGTGAAATTTATTATGGAAGACATTGTAAATGCAATTATGTAATAAGTTAAGGAGTTTCTAGGGTTGGTTATGCAGAAATTTAAACTACACATGTGAATGAAATTTACTACCATTGACAGTGTAAACTGCACATGTGAATGAAAATTAATCTATGTTATGCAGAAATTTACATTATCTTTCAATCACTTGAAATTTACTACCATTGATAAATAGTACTCACTTGAATTGTGACATTAGCATGAAGCACCCACCATGTTTGAGGAAAAGAAAACCAGTTCAATTATCTAAATGATCTTAACAACTATCCATAGCTAAAATTCAGTACAGTAGCTATGCATCAATACAGACCATCATAAACTTTTCATAGAACCAGAAAGCAAAACAGACTGATATGACCGAGTAGTCAAATAGCAGAGTCTGACACCAAAATAGCTAAACTAATGACAATAATGGAAGTCAAAATTATAAAGTGATCAAAATTTACATTATCTTTTAATCACTTGAATTGTGACATTCGAAAATAAATATTACAATCAACTGAAATAAATATAACAACCTAGAATATCACAATCCTGTATACTCACAATTACTGTTAATCAGTAATTACAATCAACCGAAAAAAATACAATCAACTCCATATTGACAATCAAATTTTGAAGACATCAGTCAACAAAAAAGAAAACTATCTTCCACTAGGTCTTAGGGCATGTCTCTTTGTTGGAGGAGAAAAAGAAGAGGCTTCAACACGTGGTGTTTCATTTCTTCCCAATCACCGTTACAGACAGTCCACGCTGAAACTCTTGTAGACAATGGTGAGCAGAAGAAGGCGAACACTGTTGAGAAGAAGGAGACGAAGAAGAAGGAAAAAGGGGAAAGATACTGATGTGGCAATCAAGTGTCCAGTGAAATTTAAGAAATTTTAATATAATGGCTTGGATAGGCCACGTAAGCATGGTGATGTGGATTAAAAAAGCCACCTCAGTTTTTCCGATGGCCACATAGATTAATTTGAGCGGGAAAGCCATGAGTGACTGCTCGGTGATATTAATTAGAATTTGAGTGACCACTTTGATATGTTTTGAAGTTGGATGACCAAAGTGATAATAAGTTAAAGTTTGGTGACTTCTTGAAAAATTAACCCTATTTCTACTTTGCAAATTCAGTGCTAGTAAAGCACACTTTCTTTCTCTTCACCAAACAAATTTTTTTATACAATTGTGCATAATAATGAACTACTGCAGCTTCCCAGTAATGAACTTGGCTACTATTATATGAAGAGAATAAATTTGTTGTTGATGCCTATGAAGAGTTCATATTGCAACCATCTGCAACCTCTGATCTTTCATGACTGCATGAAATTTTCTCAAACCCAATAGAAAAAAAAAGCTGCTGCTTCTTCAAGCATCTCAAGCATGTAGATAAATTGATCCTTTTCTATACAGACGAATAGATTTGGAGAAGCTCTCTTTCTTATTTGGGCTAATGAACCATGATGCTTCATCCAATTTATTTGCTTTCTCATAAACACTAGCAACCACAAGATTTAACTCTTTCCTTGTTAGTGCTTGGATCAGCACTAAGCTTTTCAAGCAGAGATTCCACTCTTGAGAAATCTCGCCCCACATCCAACCAACTCAACATCGGAGCCCTCTAATTTCATCTAATCAAATACGTTTAAAGCTTCTTGTCCGCGTCCCTTATGAGTGAATCCAGCAGCCACAGTAAACCTCAATAGCCTTTCAAGAACATCCAGGTCATCATACATCTCCGGATGCGTCATTAGCTTCCTCATCATCACCGCAACAACAGTATCACCAGAGCCAGTCTGATCACATGTGAAAGATGTTATAAGTACATCCTCTGTACACTGCCATTTCCAGCACTATGCTCCTCCAAACTCATAGCATGGCATGAGCCCATTCCCATCCTTAACCTTGCTTGAGCATAAAACACTTTTCCTTGAACAAAAGGAGGTTCCAATATCAGAGAGCTCCACGGTCTCTGGCACTAATGGGAGACCCTCAATCATCATTTTCTCATGCTGTACTGGGCTCTCCTGATCCTCATTCGAGCTATGCGTACAGGCAGACACCAGATTGCAATCAGAGATTACCGGGGAGAGCTCCAGCTTCAACTTATCACTAAAATATCGAAGTAGTACTGTGATCATCATAGTAACTATTATCATTGAGTAGCCTTCGCTTCTTATGAATCGCCGAGAAGTCCATGGACCCAGCAATAGCCATTTTCACAAGAATTTCCATAAAAGTAGGGTTTTGAATAGCTCTTTGGATGAAAGAGATCATCTTATCCTGCCTCTGCTCTATATCATGGAGGTGTTAATCGAGACCATCGAGTTAGGACTTCATCCCTGGCTACTGCTGCCTGAATCGGCATAGACCAGCCTGGAGAGCAGTCTTCTCACAGGAAAGCCGATCGATCTCTTCCTCCAGTGCCGCCCACTCTTGGTCCGACGTATGGCTATGGATCAGCTTTCCTGAGTATCCTTAAGCAGATGATTCTGGCCTTGAACGAATTCCTCGTTCGCGAACTCCCATCACTCTAGATGAATCTTCCCTGAAACTATAGGTGTTGATCTGACGGATGAAGCTGGAGAAGTTATTGTGCTTGAAGAAGAGATGGAGGAGGCGGGAGGATAACTCGGGAAGGTTCCATACGATGAAGCTAGAGTGGAAGGAGCTCCCAGAAGTGATGTCGTCGGTAAAGGAGTCATCGATCATGTCGTAGGTCTTGATGAGGAAGGGAGTGGGGCTATCGTTGGCCGAGCCGGAGGTAAATGCGGCGGAGGATTCCATGAGGATGGATGGATGGACGGGGGACTTTGGGGACTTTGGGGACTTTGGGGACGTCGGAGATGAGAGAAAGATGTTTAGTGGAGTTTGCGGGCTGGTGAACCATGACTTTGGCGAGCCGCTTACTAAATGTTGATGACGAGCAGCTCCAGTATTTTCTTCGGCATCAGAGATTTTTTTTTTTTTTTGGGATTTTGACGGACGGCCAGCAACGACGGCAACAACAGCAACGGTATTATGCAACGGAAGCATCGGGAACATCGGTAGCGACAGCAATGGCAGCATCGGGAACATCGGCAATAGCAGCAATGGCATCAGGTAGTAAGCAGTGGCGACAGCATCAGGCAGCAGCAATTTTTTTAATTTTATTTTTTTCCTTTAGATATATCTGCAAGTAGAAGAAAAATATCCACGCCTTTGTTTTCGTCTTTTCTTACAAAATTTCTCTCTAGATATTTTTTCTCTTTTTTTTCTTTGGCTTCTTTTTTTTTTCATTTTTTCTTTCGCCTCCTCAAATTTTTTTCTCTCTTCTCTTTTTTTTCGCCATTTTCTTTTTCTCCTCACTCTTTTTTTCTTCCTCTCTTCCTTCTTTTAAAGACCTTTCCCGTCCTTATCCTCAATATCCAAACCCCTGCCCAGAGAATCACAACCTCATGACAAAATCAACAGGGGATAGGATCGGATTCCAATTTTGAATTTTTTTTTAATTATTTTTTTTAAATCAAATTAGGATAGGATCAAATTTAAATTTTCGAAATTCAAATCCAATTTGCCTCGGGATATGTGTTTGGATGCCTTATGATTTGCACTTTCTTAGGTTACCTCGAGATCTGTTCTCGGACTATATGAAATTTAGGATCGCCTCGAGATGTGTATTCGGGTTATCTTGAGATTTGATATTGCCTTGAGATATGTGTTCTCAAGGGCAATCTTTTAATTTGCATTTTGCCTCGAGATATGTGTTCTCGGGGACAATTTTGTAATTTGCCATTTTTGCCCTGAGATATGTTCTCAGGGGTAATTTTGTAATTTGCATTTTGCCTCGAGATATGTTCTCAGGGGTAATATTGTAATTTGTCATTTTGCCTCGAGATATGTTCTTAGGGGCAATTTTGAGATTTGAATATTTTGGACCGCCTTGAGATCGGTGCTCTTAGCTGATCCGAAGATTTGAATATTTTTAGATCGCCTTAAGATCTGTGCTCTCGGCTGACCTTACAATTTGAATATTTCATATCGCCTCGAGATCTGTGCTCTCGGCTGATCTTGAGATTTAAATATTTAGATCGCTTCGAGATCTATGCTTTTGGCTCATCTTGAGATTTAAATATTTAGATCGCCTCGAGATCTGTGCTCTTAGCTGATCTTGAGATTTGAATATTTTTAGATCGCCTCGAGATCTGTGCTCTTGGCTGATCTTGAGATTTGAGCATTTTAAATTGCCCCGAGATACGCACTCTCGGCCAACATTTAGATCTTAATTATTATTATTTTTGTAGATTATCTCAAAAATGTTTTCTGGATTTATCTCGAATATATCCAAATATGATGTAATTTATTATTTTAACTACATGTTGTTTGATTACAATTTGGCCGTATGTGATTTTAAATTTTTTTTATTTGATGTAAATTACGACATGCAACAGACCTCAAGCCTGCTAGGATGCCCTCCATTTAGCTGACATATCTATTAGGCATCCTAGAGATGTTATTGAGAATGTTCTTGTAAAAGTTGATAAATTCATTTCTCAGTTGATTTTGGATCCTTAATGTTGATGAGGATGTTGATGTGCCCCTCTTCTTAGGTCAGCCATTTCTAGCCACCTCCAAAGCCTTTATAGATGTGAGCAATGCTAGAATGACTCTTAGGTTGGAGATGAGGAAGTAGTTTTTGATTTATCTGATGTTATGAAACATTCTCTTGCTTTGGATGATACTTGCTATTTTATGGACATGACTGACTCTAGCGTTGATGATTTTGTGAGGGAAATGGTGCACAAGGAGCCTTTTAAGGAGTCATTGGATAACCCTCAACATGAGGAGACACCCCATTTGCTTACAACAAATCCAATTGAGGAATACACATGAAAGAAGTATTGGATGGTATCCACCTCACTAAAGAAAGGTAACAAGAAGCCTTTACCCAAGGAGGTAACTTCCAAGTAGGTCAAACTGATTTGTAAGTTTCCTATATATTTCTTATTTCAAACTTGGGCATTATTTCAGAGAAAAACATGTTGGGTTCGAGGAGTATTCCTATTTGGAGCCTCCTTTACAGGAGCACACTAGGTACATCAAGCTTGTGATTTAAAACAATCGCTATTTGGTTGGAAACCCAAGCATTTTTCTATTTTTGGTTCTTTTTGCTCTTAGTCATAGTATTTGTTTTTGTTTGAGTTAGTAATATATTCTTGGTGTATCTTTATTTTTCATGATCTGATTAGTTGGTTGTCATCCTATACATTCATTTTTTGTGATCACTAGGTCATATTTATATTTGAGTTTTCTTGTTAAAACAAGAGAAACTTTGGTCAAATTTTCAGAACTGCTTACAAGGTATTTACAATCATAATCCAAGCTGTAATGACTCAACAGAGAGATTTACGGGCATCTTTACGCCCATTTGCCACCCCACAAGGTTGTTCCTGAGAGCCTTACGAGTGCACCTATGGCCAGTAAATCCTGAACAACATAGTTCAGAGGTACCTTATGAGATACTTACACCCGTAAGGTTAGCTGTAAGGGTCATTCAGAGCAATTTACGAGTAGATCCAGAAACCCTTATTACCCATAACCTCCGTGGGACATAACCTAGGTTCCTTACAAGCTTCTTACACTCGTAAGCCAGATCGTAAGAGCCATTTAGAGAACTTAATGGGCTATAGTGTAAAGGCTTTTACGACCATAAAATAGGATGTAAAGGAGATACAACGATTACAGGGCAGGCCATATGGCCGTAAGAACCCTGAAAACGCTCATATAGAGAGACAAACAGTTGTTGCTTATGGTTGTAAGCCGCCCGCAAGCACTTAGGGTTTAAGATTCACCAACGACTTTTGATCTTCATTTTTAATTCTTCCTCGATGATTTCTGATCACTGACAAGTACTTCTTGTCCCATTTCTTATGTCTTTCTCTTTGCTCCAAGGAAATGTCTTTTAATCGATTTTTAACAAAAAATGGTTGCTTGAATGCTTTAATTTGATGTTCTGAATGCATATCAATACTTTAGAATCATTTTAAATGCATTGTTTGTAAATTTTAGAGCTTCCATATATAGGAGAGGTCCTAACGGCCTGAGGCTGTGATGTAAGGGCTTAAGGCTTGCTATAAATGTGAGTTTCCCCAAAGCTTACGACAGTAAGCATTACCATAAGTAGGCCGTAAGTTCTCCTTATTCAAGTAAGGTTTTGTATTTTAAGTTAAACTTCATATTTTTTTTATGCAGGATGACTATAGCAAAGAAGACTACTCCGAGGATGACTAGAGCAAAGAAGACTTCTACACCCCCTGTCCTCTCAACCCCTACATTTTTATACGTTCGTTTCTAATAGTGGTTTACCCGCTTAAAGATGAAGCGGTTTGGTCAGTCTTGCATAGTGGACTAGCTGGTCCTTGCTCAATTGGGGCTTGAGGAGAAGATCTCATGGATGATGCAGTCAGGTGGATGGAGTCGACTGTTTTCCGTTAAGGAGTAGGCATACAAAGATACCACCCTTGAGGTCCTATTTACCTTTAAGGTGGACTGAGGCTTTGTGGGATTTGATTGAGTTGGAGCAATAAGATTCCAGTTATTTGGCATGTAGTGCACTCAGACGTATACCGAGTTCCGTCTGCTGATGGGGTTGTATGACACTAACTATACTAGCACCCCTCATTATGAGCAGCTGCCGATTGACTTCACACCAAGCGTCACCACCAAGGGAGTCTAGCTCCACCTAAGCAGAGGCAGGAGCTACGAGACGGGCCTCACAAAGGCCTTATTCCTCACTAGAACCGAGCTCAGGTTTTGCATTTGTTGTAGGGCATTTGAATTACAAACAAAAGAAATAATTGACAATTTCAACTGTATAGTTTGACAATTGGCATATTGATACCTACAAAGAAATGCATGTAATAGGAAAATATTGAGGAGCTATTAAATAATAGTTATGTCAATGATCAATAGTCCAAGTTATTTTCAGTGACAAGATAAAACAAATGTCTATGCATATTATTATTGTAGATGTATAATTGGCTCTAACAGTATTTTAAGAAATAAATTTAAATATTTTTGTATTACATTGAAGTTTTTGTTGATTTTAAATATGATATTAATGAAAAAGAAATTAATTATAGTACTTGTTTGTTTGCCCAATAAATACTCATGAGACTTTTCAAAACCAAAACATGCTGACAATTTGCAGTGTAGAGAGTTTTTCAATCATAGTGTTAGAGTTTCAATTTTAAGTATATACATAATGTTGCCTCAAAATCTCATAAATTATGGTACCATGATGCAGAAACAGGTAATTTGTCTTGTACTTTAAAATATGTAATGAATCAATGTTGTAGAAGTATTTATGGGCTCGTCAAAAATACTATGTTAGTCAACTAAAAATAATTAAAGGGGTGTAGTCCCCAGTCTACTAAAAATAATTAAAGGGACTGGCTGGTCCTTGCTCAACTGGGGCTTGAGGAGAAGATCTTGTGGATGATGCAATCAGGTGGATGGAGTCGACTGTTTTCCGTTAAGGAGTAGCCGTACAAGGATACCACCGTCGAGGTCCTATCTACCTTTAAGGTGGACTGAGGCTTTGTGGGATTTGATTGAGTTGGCACCATAAGATTCCAGTTATTCAAAGTGTAGCGCACTCAGGCATATATCGACTTCCCTCTACTGATGGGTTTGTATGACACTAACTATACTAGCACCCCTCATTATGAGCAGCTGCCGATTGACTTCACACCAAGCATCACCACCAAGGGAGTCTAGCTCCACCTAAGCAGAGGCAGGAGCTACGAGACGGGCCTCACAAAGGCCTTATTCCTCACTAGAACCAACCTCAGGTGTTGCATTTGTTGTAGGGCATTTGAATTACAAACAAAAGAAATAATTGACAATTTCAACTGTATAGTTTGACAATTGGCATATTGATACCCACAAAGAAATGCATGTAATAGGAAAATATTGAGGGGCTATTAAATAATAGTTATGTCAATGATCAATAGTCCAAGTTATTTTTAGTGACAAGATAAAACAAATGTCTATGCATATTAATATTGTAGATGTATAATTGGCTCTAACAGTATTTTAAGAAATACGTTTAAATATTTTTGTATTACATAGCAGTTTTTTTTTATGTTAAATATGATATTAATGAAAAAGAAATTAGTTATAGTACTTGTTTGTTTGCCCAATAAATACTCATGAGACTTTTCAAAAACAAAACATGCTGACAATTTCCAGTGTAGGGAGTTTTCCAATCATAGTGTTAGAGTTTCAATTTTAAGTATATACATAATGTTGTCTCAAAATCTCATAAATTATGGTACCATGATGCAGAAACAGGGAATTTGTCTTGTACTTTAAAATATGTAATGGATCAATGTTGTAGAAGTATTTATGGTCTCCTAAAAAATACTATGCTAATCTACTAAAAATAATTAAAGAGGTGTAGTCCCCAGTCTACTAAAAATAATTAAAGGGTTGTAGTCCTCCCTCCCCCCCTTTTTTTTTGAGAGAGTTGGATAGTCTTCCGGAACATACTGTTTATTTAGTGGGTAACGTTGATGCAAAAAGATATAAATTTAGAAATGGAACAAATGCAAAAATGTTTCTTTTATAATTTTTTAAATAAATTTATATAATACAAATATTTAATATTTGAAGGTATTTTTCAATATCACATAGGATTCAATGACATTATCTAAATATGATGATTGATTTAAGTAATATAAGGTTGCTAATATTGCTTGTATTTGAGGTGAATGAAGAGCACCATCTTTTTCTTAAATTTAAATGAATGTAAACAACAAAATTAAACTTTGGGTTTAAATATCTATATGGCCCCTCTATTATTCGAAACCCGCCCTTTGAGTTACCCTATTAAAATTTCAGCCTTTGCGGTCTCTCTATTTTAAAATTTTGGCAATCCTAGTCTAGCATGTAACGGGCGTCTCTTTTGTCATGAGATGTTGCTGATATGGTATTTATATATTAAAAAAATGATTTAAAAATAACAAAAACCATAAAGAAATATTACATTCACTCACCCTCAGACAAGTAGGTTCCTAATGAGAAATTCCTAAACCTGACGCCCTTTACCCCTTTCTTTCCCAAGGCTGGTGAAATTTTCAACCACAATCCGACACATTTTACCCCTTTACATTACCGACGCCAGTGAATTCTCCAACCACAGCCTGACACCCTGTTGGTCCATCCAAAACTCATATCTCATTTGTTTCTACTTGATCTTGTGATTTTTTGTTCATTTGTTCCAATTTTTGTTGCATTTATATTTCACATTATGATTTTCACTTTGGAATAAATGATTGATGTGTATTTATTTATTTATTGTTCTATGATGTTTTGCTCTTTAATTTCTCTATTGGATTGAAATCTTTAATCACAAATTTTTGGCATTGACATGATTTTTTTTTATCTTACTGAAGAATTATTCTAGTTAGGTAAAGTGGATTTTAGTTTATCAAATAGAACCAATCTGTTTGTTGAACTACATTGTGTACCTAAACTGATGATCCCTAGTAAATAGATAATATAGTTTTTGTGTGAATTGCATGTGTTATCTATCAATTGTTGTGCCCTAGATGTTCTGAATGTTAGAAATCTTGTTCAAAATCCTAAAGTTTTCTAAGATTAGGTTTTTTTAAATTATAAATATTTAGCTTGTTAAGTAATGTAGACTACATTTGTTGCTAAGAGTCCATTTGAACATTATTCTCTATAAGGCCAACCACTAGAAACAAGCTATGGTTGAATACTTTAGTGGAGTTCATAGTCTCAGAAAGTTGTCATCAAGGGAAGTGTTTTTCCTTTATTTTAGAATTTTCCTTGTGAGCAGTGACGAGCGGCATTGAGTATAATAATTCTTTTGGTGGTGGGATTCTATTGTTCTGCTCATTTTAAAATGAATTATAATTCACTGTTTGGTGATATCGATCTTTTTCTTATTGTTGCCCCAACTGATTTAAAATTTTCACCTTTAAACCGATTCTAAGTTTCTCACCTCAGTTTAAGTGTGTCACTTTTTATTTGATAAATAGTTTGATTAAAAGCATGTATAAGCAGTGGTGTTAGCCACTCTAGTAAAAAGTTGATGAGTGCATTTTATATCACGCTTTCATGCTTTATACTACATTCTTTCACTCGTCTTTTAGCATATTTTTTTGTATAATCGGTGTTATTCAAGGTATAATGTTTATTGTGTAGGAATCTCGGGCTTGAATCATTTTGGAGTGAAACCGAGGGTGTAACGTGTGTGTTTGTGACCAAGGGAGGCAAAACACGGTTACGCGGCATGCTGTCTCAAGGTATAATCGGTGTTATTCAAGGTATAATGTTCCTTCCACTGCAAATCTCGGGATAAAGCCTTCTCTTCTTCAGAAGAAACACGGGCATGCTGTCTGTTACGCGGCCGTGCGTCAGCAGACACGGGGGTCTCTCTCCATCCAAACCACCTTTGTACTTTTGTTATTCATCTTTGTTCATGATGACCCCCTAAGGGGATCCATATCCGTGCCATGTTGCTCATCATTGTTGTGTTTGTAGCCTCTTGCTTTAGCTTTCACTTTGTAGTGGCCTTTTATTTGTTTTTCCATAACTAGTTAAGTAGAAACCCTTCATTTAAAAGTTAGATTAGAAAGTAGGCAACGAAGGAGTAATAGCCCTCGAGGAATACAATCCTTGTGTTTTACATGAGCCATTACTTGCCAACCCCGTACGCTTGCAGGATACACCGCTACCCTGCTTTAAAAAATTGGTTATGTTTAAAGATGTTTAATGAACTTTACAATCTTGATTGTTTATTGTTGTAGGAACTTTAGAATATTGCTTGTTTTTAGTTTTAAAAACTTTGTTAGTTCCGGAGGGATACTAGTGCGGTGATTTTCACTCAATTTCTCATGTAATGTAAACACACACACTCTCAACGTAAAATCAAACAAGCAAAAGAAAAGAGACACACGAATTGTTTACCCAGTTCGGCACAACTTGCCTACATCTGTGGGGTCGATCTTGGATGTAATAATCCACCAAAAGAGGGGAATAAAAATAAGTACAACTCTCACACTCATCCTCACAAAGGTAAAAAAATAACCCTCTCTAGATTGCCCGATGCCTACTCTCACTTACACACACACTTGGGTCTCTCTCTAGTGGCTTATCCTAAATCTCAGAGGATGGTCTCTTATATAGACATCTCAACGTCCCAAATATAGCATGTCCCTCTTTTAGAATCTCTATAGCTCCTAATTTGAATACCTTCCAAACTTAGACATTACAACTCCTGTTGTAACCGAGATTGCAACACGACCAACCTGCTGACCTTGATTAAGTCGCAACTTTTGTTGCAACGCAACCTGCAAACGCCTTTAATTCTCCAGATTATGTCCAAGACTGAGTCATTGTAGTGGAACTCTCCAAATCTCGACCTATCAGAAACTAGTTCACCTCCTCACGTCCTTATCAGCAATACTCTCTCCCGAGGGTCGTACCAACATGGCGCGTCTCCATCTCACCAAAGATGGTCTTTAAAATCTTCGTTCCAAACTTGATCTTTCCTTCATCTAAGTTTGGTCTTCATAATCTTCAAACTTGATCTTTATTCATCCAAGTTTGGTTCATCAATATTCTTATTACTAAACTTGATCTCCTTTCATCCAAGTTTAGCTCTTCAATATCTTCCAAACATGATTTTCATTCATCCAAGCCTGGGCTTCAATTATCTACATATATATTTGTGCCTTCAAATAGATTTGTCCTTGAATAGTTTATACCTTCAAATAAATAGCTTTGTCTCCTCAATTAGTTGTGACCATAGATATTCTCCATTTGTCTTTGCCACATCACCATGTGCCTTGTCACCTTAGCATGTCATCTTGTTTGCTACATCATCTTTTACCATATCATTGTTTTTCCCAAGTCATCTTCAACACGTGTCAAATAATGCCAACTATAGAGCTCCATCTCTAACAAACTTGAATGATATGTAGCCTTTGATATTTTATTTTGATTTACTGGAATTATTTGATATTAAATTTGTGTATGAATTTTATATTTATTACATTAATTAGAATATTGAATTAAAATAATTGAGATCCTATATATAGGTTTATATTCTGATCCTTCTATATAGGTATTTAAATCTAGTAATAAATCTAAAAACATAGATTTGTTATTAAAATATTCATACTCATTGGTAAATCCAAAAACATAAATCCATTGGTATAAATATTTGAATTTGTTAGTAAATCAAAAAAGATAAATCCATTAGTATAAGTACTTGGTTTCATTGGTAATTCAAAAATAAATAAATTTGTTTAAAAATATCTGAATCCATTGGTAAATTCAAAACATAAATCCGTTAATATAAGTATTCTAATCCATTGGTATACATCTACAACATACACTAAAAGATGTTTGAACTGTTAGTATAGGTACAAGGTCTACACTAATAGATAAGAAACTACTGGTATACTCTTTTCGCTACGAGGTTTTGGCCAACGAATTGAAATTCCGTTGGTGTGGTATGTGCAACCGGCTTTTGTGGTACATACTGACAGTTCGCTGGTGTTGGTAAATGGCAATTAGTTTGTAGTGCTTAAAGCTTGCAATGAATTATGTCTGTTAGAGCTAGGCTCTATAGTTGGCATCATTTGACACCAAATCAAGGTGATGTGGCAAGATGACATGGCAACCAAGATGGTGTGGCAAAGAATGATGACATTGCAAGACCTTAATGACAAGACAAGGTGATGTGGCAAGAGATAACAAGAAGATATGAAGCTATCTTTGAAGGGAGTTATTTTTGGCAAGGCAATCAACTTGAAGGATCTCTTGAAGTTCAAGCAATGACCATGTGAAGGATAAAGCTAGATGGAGTCACATCTATATTTGACAAGTGAATCAACCATGGGAGATCAACTACCTTCGAGGCCAAGTTTAGTGAAGCCAAATGCAGACACAATCTCTAACTTGGAGAGAAGATAATTATGGGATAATCTATTTGAAGATACAAGCTATTCAAGGACAAATCTATTCGAAAAGACAAATATATTTGGAGATAATTGAAGACCAAGCTTAGATGAACGAAGATCATTCTTGGAATATATTGAAAAGCTAAACTTGGATGATAGGAGATCAAGTTTACCCTGTGTTTGGATTGAGGGGAGTGATCCCCAAGGTATGGGGATCACTCCCAATTTTGATTCATACCCATGTTTGGGTATGCACCAAGGAAAGTAGGACCAGGTTTGTTGGTTGGGGGGAGGGGGTTCATCCCCTCACAACCTGGAACCAGCAAACCCCCAATTTTGGGGAGAATGCTAAAACCAGATAAGAAAATTACCAATATGAACAATTCAAAAATTACACCTTTTTATATATTATTTAATTATAAAAATTAAATTGGATAATAGTTAAATAGATTAATTATTTTAATAATTATAATAAAAACATATAATAATTAAATTATATTTAATTTAAATATTTATTTGTAATAATTAAAATGAATAATTGTGTTTCAATTATTTTATAAATTAAAAAATTAGTTATATTTAAATATAATTAACTATTATATGTGATATCATTTATTTACATTAAAGGGTATAAAAGTAATTTTAAATTATTTCTCTTACTTTTTTTTTTTATTCCCACTTTCTATTCCTTTCAATCAAACACTATCTGCATTCATATCCCCAATCTCCATCCACCACTCTCATTCTCATTTCCATGCCTATTCCGTGAACCAAACGGAGGGTTAGTAACAAGAATATTAATGAACAAAACTTAGATGAATGAAGATCAAGTTTGAAGATTATGAAGACCAAACTTAGTAACAAGAATATTGATGAACCAAATTTGGATGAATGAAGATCAAGTTTGAAGATTATGAAGACCAAACTTGGACGAATGGATATCAAGTTTGGAAAGAAGATTTTGAAGATCTTTGAAGACCATCTTTGGTGAGATGAAGACGTGCCTTGGTGAGTGCGACTCTCGTAAGAGGAACCTGCTGATATAATATAAGGAGGCAAGCTAGTTGGTGTCAGGAAGAGCTTGGAAGGAGTTGACTACATCGACTTTGATTAGCACAACTAGGAGGATTGGAGGCGTCACAAGGTTGCGTTGTAATGGAAGCTAGAATTCAGTCAAGATCAGCAAGTGGGTAAAACATCTAATTTTGGAAGGTGTCTAAATTAGGAGCCATGGAGATTCTAAAAGAAGGATGTGCTATATTTGGGACATTGAGATGTCTATATAAGAGATCCTGCTCTTAGATTTAGGATGTGTCACTAGAGGGGACCCTTGGGTAAGGACTAGTGAGAGTGGGCATCAACCAATCTAGAGAGGGTTCATCTATTCATCATGAGAGTGAGAGTGAGAGTGAGTGCTATACTCTTCTTTCTTTACCTCTTTTAGTGAATTGTTATCTCCGGGCTTGGCCCCTTGACGTAGGTAAGTTATGCTAAACTAGGTAACCAAATCGTATGTTTTCTTTCTTTTGCTTGTTTGATTTTCCACTAAGTGTGTGTGTGCGCACTTGCACTTACATTATATGAGAAATTGAATAAAAATCATCACACTAGTACCCATCTGTAACTAGCAATGTCCAATAGTTTGTACATATCTTGCTGCTCTTCCTTGGATCATAACTCATATTTGTGTTGAAATCCTAGGAGCTTAGTGCGCGCTAACTCAAGTATCTTGTTTTGACCATTCTTTGTAAGGGATAACTTATATAGTGGTTAGTGAGTGGTATGTTTGTATGCTTATTTCCCATCCAAGAATGTATGAAGGTTTTATTGAGCCTTGCCATATAAGAGTGAGTTAATATTAATTAAGCATGGGATAATCTCTTGTTAGCTTTCTGTCATTGTTGGCATTCATAGTTGACCATCTTCTATTATGGCCTACTTAGGACTTTTAAAAAATTGTTAGCCTTAAATCCAAAATTTGGAAAGAAGTTAATTTTCATTGCATGTTTGTAAGATTGTAGAACCCCTTCAAGAGAGTTGTTTCTGGTGTTTGGATTGAGAGCTTTGGAGTTTGAGGAATTTGTCTAAGTAATTCAATCAGCATGTAAAATAATTATTTCTTTATTTATTGTTTATTTATCAATTATTTAATTACTGTCATTTATTTGTTTTTTATATTTCATCCCTATATTCACGATTATTTATTTATTTATTTGTTGTTTACCCAATTATTCATTTCATTGTTGGGTTGCATCAGATAATTATTGTTTATTTATTTATTTTGAAAATCATTGGTTTGATCTTCTCTGAAGTGGGACTGTGAAATTTTGCATTTCTACTTATATAGGAACTTGGAAAACTTATGGATATTTCTATACAATGGCTCTGAGATTTGTTTAGTATGTGAATATTTTTAGTCTCAAAACAAGCTATGCTCAACCCTGTCAATGGGGCCAAACATTGGCTATGTCAATATGAATTTCTAAAAAATTAGACTGCAGTTTCCCATGAACCATCCGTAAAATAATGAAGGGTTATGTTAATATAGCTTGGGTAAGCGAGGTTAAGTAAATGACTTTTGTTATTCACTCTCAAATCACAGAGGATAAATAACTTATAACTTATGTTATTCATCCTCATGTCACCAATGATAAATAAATAACTTCTATTATTCAACCTCAAGTCCCTGAACGTAAATAAATAACTTCTAATAGCCATAGCAAATTTGAAGACTTAATCTTTCTTTCAAAATTTCAACACATTTAGATTGTCTTTGGATTTTAGTATTATGCTAGGTTTCGTATAATTAGGAAACAATTAACCTTTGGGTTTATATCTCTGATGAATTACTTTACTTTGTATTTTGGTCAAGTTTCTGATAATTTATGTTTGGGTTTTAATATTTGAAATTAAATTTCAAATATTCATTTTGTGGATTACTTATTGGGATGTAAAAGTCCTAACGATGTTTTTAAACTTTTTTCAGATTAAAAGTAGTAGAGCAAGTAGTTATTTATCAAGTTATCATTAGTTAGTGTTTCCTTGGTGTCGTGTTTGGGTTATTGTATTTGTTTGTTTGGGATCCTAACTCCTGTATTTTGGACATTCATGTTTCTGTGTTTCTATTGGTTTGTTATAATTTATGCTCTAAAACATATTCTGAGGGCTTGTAAGTTTACTGGGTTGGTGGATCAAGGGGCGTGACAATTAGATTATATATATATATCAGCAACAAACAACTTAATTTATAATACACTACAAACAATTTGTTATGATACAGCATGACTCATATACAAAGTCCGGCTTAATTTATATCCATTGTCTTTCCTGTACTTTAAAAATAAAAAAATAAAACAAAACAAATAATTACAAAAAACCACAAAAGAGATCAAGCCTAGCTAGACTCAAGCTCCAAAATATGAAATGCTATTAAAATATGAACGTAAATCTAGTGATCCAAATTAAGGCCAAGTTGCATGAGACGATGGTACATGTCAGGAGGATGTTCATCCATCTTTTGCCTCTCTGGTTGCACCCACCTGCCATCTCCTGATCTAATCATCCCCTTGTTCAAATCTTGTCTCCAATATGGTGGAACCATGTGATGATCTTTGAGGAAATCACAAGCCTTGTTAATTAGAGCTGGATCTCTTCCACTTGCTAGAACAAATCTTTGTCCCTTTCCATGGTACCTGTTACAGTGATTTTCGTAGCAAACTTCAGGTATATTTGTTTCCTAAGTTTTCTTAGGCCTATCCCTTGGATGATATTTATTCTATTTTATATCATAGATTAAGAGATGTAACATTGGTTTTGTCAAAAAAATAAAATTAAATTAAGTTAAATTAAAAAATAAAGAGAGAGAGAGAGAGAGAGTCAGAGAGATGTAACATTGGGGCAGTTTAAATTCACCTGTGCAACTAGTGCAAGTGTTCTTCCTATCAAGTATCTAGTGACGAGCAGCACCAAAATTTGATTATTAAATTTATGTATTTAAATAATTAAATTAATATAAAAAGAATTCATTGATGATATAATTCTTGGGTGTTTGATTAAAAGCGAAATTGACTTTATCTCCTAATCTTACACTCCCCTTAAATCTCTTGCTTAACCTGTCCGTATGACCTTATCTGATCTTTAACTAATTAAGCTGACTCTACGTTTGGATGAATCTAGCATTATAATAATACTAAGTTGTAACAAGTTTCTTGTTCCATTGTGTATGTAATTAACATTAAAATAATACTAAGTTGTTGAGATTTATTTTTATCACATATTTTATGTAAAAATCTTATAAATTAGACAGCATTATAGATCAGATGGCACCATTAATACTCCAAGATAATTCTATATATTACTTGGGTTTATGCATGCACGCAGCAAGTGCAAGCAAGAACAACCCCAACCTTGGTATGAGCATGGCAATGTTTTTACTGAAGCTCAACTGGTTTATTTTCCAAACAAGTTGAGTGAATAAAATATTCATAGTCCTTGTGGAGTTTTCACCTTGGTTAACAACCCTAATAATATCCAACATACCAACTAGATATTAATAAATACAACACTATTTTTTAAAAAATAATTTATATAGAAAAATATAGCACTATTTTTTAAAAAAATTATATAGAAAAAAAAACTCAAATCCGCAACATTTGACTAATATGAATCCTTCTTCTCCTAATGTGAAGGTAGTAACTAAAAATTCATATCAATGCTATCAATGCTACCGATCGCATCTTTAATTCAAATCTTTAAATATATATATTTACACATGTACTCATGAAATTGTATAATTACAACATATAAGAGGATAGTTTAGGAGTTTCGTTTTTATACGGATAAGCCACTAATGCAAGGCAGATTATAACTCTTATATTTCAATTAAAAATTTAAAAAAAAATTAAAATATCCTTTTGTATTTTTTTTACACCTCCATGTGTAAATATTTATTATTTAATATATATGTGTTATAGAATTATCCTTTAATTTATTTATATAATTATTATTATATTATACACTTCATATATATCAATATATAGAAAAAGAAAGAAGAAGAGTTTACTATGAGAGTGGTGTAATAGTAATACATACCCATCAAGAAGGTGAAGATGAGCCTCAAGGTTATGGAAGCAAGAAGGATCACCAGTATCCTTGAGAAACGGCGAGTTCTTGTGATCCAACGCCAGCTCCACCCCAACATGACAGTAACTCCACGGCAACCCTTCGGCCAACCTCTGCACCAACGCTGGCACCCTCTCATTGAACAAAATCCCCGGCACCTTCGGCACTGTGTCATGAACATTCACCACTCTCAACGCCTTCACTCCCAACCCTTCAAACCTCTCTTTGAAAGCTCTGTTCCCAACCCTCGGTCCTGAGAATGAGAACACGCACACCGTCTTCCCTCCGCTCACCCCGGTCTCGACCAGATCGTATGCGCTGAGCATCGCCAGAGCGCTGCCGAGACTATGTCCAGTCACCGAGATGCTCACTTCTTCTCCGTTTTTAACAGCGTAGTGGTCTATGAGCTTCTTGACCTCAGCTAGTACCTGCTCGCGAGCAGAGTATTTGCAGAACCGGCAGGATGGGTCCTTATCAGTGTACAAATCTACAAACCCTGATTCGACCTTGACGGAGGGATCTGGGCAAGGGATGCCTACGGATGAGATAGGGCGTAGGAAATCCATGAGATCTGCGATCCATTCGAGCTTGGTGACGGTGCCGCGCCAGGCGATGACGATGTCACGGCGGCCGAGAAGGGCGGTCGTAGCATCAGAGGAGACGGCGATGTAGCCGATCCAGTTGGCGCGTTCGCTCCAGATGCGATCCCAGCGAGATCGGGAGAAGAAATTGGGGAGGTTGATGTTGGAGGTGGCGTAGAGGAAGCGGGAGACTTCGTAGCCGGAGGAGTCCATGGCGAGGCTGGAGAAGAACTTGCGGCGAGGGTACTTGGAGCTGCCGCAGTAGCGGGAGAAAGGGGTCGAAGTCGAAGGCGTCGTAGCAGGCTTGGGAGAACTCACCGTAGCGGATGAGCTCGGAGCGGAGAAGAGGGTCGATAGGGTCGAGAAGGCCCGACCAGTCTTGGGTGCCGTGGAGCTCAGGCCATCGGGAAGGGAGATGATGGTGGTGAGAAGGTGAGAGGGATCTGGTTGTGAACTCGTCGGTGTTGATGAGGGGATCTTCTTGGAGGCCGGAGAGAAGGGAAGTGAGGGAGGAGTCGTCTTTGGTGTTGGCGGCGGCCGAGAGGTGGATATGGTGGGATTTGGGAAGGAGAGGGAATGAGAGGTGAGATGGAGAGGGATGGAGAAGAGGAGGAGGAGGGGGGTGGTGGAAAGGAGTAGGTGGGAGCTTGAGGAATGGGATCGCCATGGAATTGATGGAATGGTGGTGTTGGAGGAGAGAAGGTGCACAAGAGAGTTGATTATTTATAACATTATAATATTGTAATAATATGCATGGTTGGCTTGGTCCATGTTAATAAAATATTATAAACGTGATGTGACAAAATTTAAATTTTTATCTAAAAAAAATAAAAAAATAAACTAGGTCAGTGGTCTAGCCTAGGATAGCAATGGATCAGGTCAGGTTCTGATTTTACCATACCGGCACTCGCACTAGCTACCCAGTTTTCAAAACCCCAACCCACACTCGCACCGACGGGTAACTGGGTACATGCGGGGATACCCGCCCTGCCTTGATCATATTTAAAAACATTTAAAATACAATTAAAATGTCATGTAAAAATTAAAAATGTCAATAAAAAATCATAGTTTTTTTGTTTGAATGAACACCATAAAGTAGAAATTGAAAATAGATACTCAGAGCAACACAAAATAGATAAATTCAACACCATAGAGTAGGAATTTAAAAATCCTAACAAAAAATTGAATATATATATATATAATTGGGTATATTTGTTAATTGAATTTCGGGTCGGGTATCAGGATTCCCATACCTGCTGCACCCGCACCCACTTTACATTAGTCGGGTTTTACCATAACCCGACCTGAAACCCGGTAAAACAAGGTTTTCCTCGTCAAACTTGGGTCGGGTCGGGTCGGGTCGGGTCGGGTCAGGGGATTATTGCCATCCCTAGTCTAACCGGATTGCCACCACTGCCATAAGTGTTGCGTGAAAAATTCAAATTCTTAAAGTCTTGGTTTATAATTGCAAATTTGAAATCACTAGGAGGACATAGAATTATCTTGACCGCTCTTGATGTATTTATAAATATAAGTATATATTAATTATAGACGTTCATCGTCTGTAGTTGAGCACAGTAGTAGTCATCGAAAGAGACAGAGAAGAAACGGGATCAAGTGGGTGTTTGGTTCTTGACTTCTCTTGTCGTATTTGGTAATATATATATACATCAACTGCATACGTAAAAGACACGGTTGTAGTTACAAAAAGAGACATAGAGTAGGAATTTGGTTTTTATAAAATTTTGTTGGAGGTGCTAATAGAAATCTAATTGATTGAATCACTATTACAATCACGATCTGACAGTTCAGATAAAAGTACTATATATCCCAATTTTTCGTTAAACTATTATTTATTAGTACAATATCACTATTTTTTAAATAGTGAACAAACCGTTGGATGAAAATCTACGAACATTCATAAATAATACATACTATATATATATATATATATACCCCGTCTTTGTATATATATAAAGACCGGGGCACCATGACTCCATAGAACCATGGCAAGAGGGTGGCAACTTTAATAGATCCACCCTTCCATGCTATGTTTGGTTGGGGGAGTGGGGAGGGGTGAAAGGGTGTTTGGGGGTGTAGTGCATGTTTGGTTAGGGGAGTGAAGGGGGGTGAGGCGTGAGTAGAGGTGAGGCACTCCTCCTTACCTCTCATAACCCACTCCCCCAAATTTTGGTCTTTTTGGGGGTGGGTGTTTGTATTCTTTTTTTTATTTTGTTAAATGACATAAAATACCAATACTGTTCTTCACTTATTTCAATAATTCCCACCATATCCTTTACTTATTAAAACCCCTATCTTTCTCATTTCACCAATGAGAAGAGATGGCTACCATCAAACACATGTAATATGAAGGCAATCGCTCATTGATCGGCATCCTATCTCCGAATAGAGAGAAGTGTTTCAAACTCTCCAACTTGGCTTCCACCGAATTCAAAGAGGATTGTCATCTCGTATATTTAATGGGGATCTTCATGATGAGCTTGTCTAGAAATCATGGTTTTTTTCTTTTTCTTTTCTTTTTTTTTTTTTTTTTGTTTTGTTAGATGTTAATCTTTATCCTTTGTGAGCCGCTACTTCTCTTGATTTTTTTTTGTATTTCATATTGTATACTCATAAATTTCTCACATGATAGAGTTTTGGTTTATTTCAAGTATTAAAAGGCATGCACATATGTTGGTTGTTAAAATAACTAGATCCAAATTTGTTCAAATGATATAATAGCTTGTCCAAATTTGTTACAAGTATTAAGTTGCAGTGAAAAAAATGAAGATTTGGAAAAAAGAATGCATGTAGAATGGATGATGGTGGTGACTGCATAAATGACAGTATGAATGTGTGTGCTATTGGAATGGATGATGATGATGATGATGATGATGATGATGATGATGAAATGTATGATTGACCCCATAATGTCTCAATTTTCAGCTCAAAATGCAAGTAATTTTCTAGATGATGATATAGAACTAATCCTACCTTCACCTACTAAACATGTGACTCCATCTTTCTATGGTGTTAGTGGTGGCAACAAAAAATCTAGAAAAACTATAGACAAAGACAAAGATGTTGAGGAAAGGATGAAAGATGCGATCGAAAAGTTGCAAATGCAATTAGGTCTTCTATTGAAGTTATTGCATTGAATATTAAGACTTCTAGTGAAGTCACTGTAAAAAAAACTCCAATTTCTCCAACAGAGACATCAAATCCTACTGGACTTAGTATTACCTATTTTATTGTAAAAGGGCAAAATAGTCAAATACACATTACACTCCTTCTCTCTCCTCCCCATTTATCTTTTTAACCAAACAAAAAATAAATAAATAAATTACTCCTTAACACTTCTCCATGAACCAACAAAATATTTTCTCAAACTATTTATACTCCTTCCCCCTCACTCCCCCCTTTGAACCAACATGGGGTTAATGAGTTTCGTTGATTCAGAAAGGTATCAAGGAAACGAAGGAGATGGAGTGCTTCACAGAATTCGAATGAACTTTTTATAAATCAAACTGATCTTAATTACTAATGATAAAGAATATTAAATATGTCATTTCCATTGGCCTCGTGCATTGCGCCATATGTAGACAAGAATTTCCCTGGTACAGGGATGTATGAGATTGAAGGGTCGGTTTGGCAATTATTGTTAGATCATTGAAGAAATACATTTTTTATTTTTTAACTAATAAATAATGTTATTTTTAAAATATTTTGAAGTATATATATATATATATATGAGGACTTGTCAACTATGAATGTTCATGGTGACTGTTGAATTTGAATCCAACGCTTTTGATCGTTATCTCTACAGTGACTGAAATTTTTCATTCAGTTCACTATGCTTAGAAACACTAGTACAGTAAAAATAGGATGCACAGTATTTTGATCTAAATCATTTAATTATAATTGACATAGTAACTCAATCAATCACAGTCGTTAAATCTGATTTACGCTAGCACTACAGTTTAACTAAAAACCCAGCAGAGAATAACATACCCACCTGTTGGCTATCAGTATAACCCATTTTTTACTATTCGTTCAATTGTTTATGTCCCCGTTTGTTCCTGTATCTCTCATTTTCTTTGTCTCTCTACTTTTTCGAAATCTAGGGATGTTCTATGGACGTCCCCAAATTACATATTCTATATATATAACCAATACTTGTTTTACAAACTATTAAATTTGATTTTTCCTTAAGCAAACCTGTTAACTAAAATTACTTGCTAGTTATACCAATAATATTCAATTTGATCTTTTCTTGCATAACCGGATGTGGTAGCACACCTGATATATAAAATTGTCAATTATATCGTATGGCATTTTATGTGTGTCATTTTTCTAAAAACAATATAGTTTTTTAATAAAATTTTAATGATGATTTGTCCAAATGATTATACAAATTCTAATATATTGAGAATAAGGCAATTACTGAGATGAAAATGTTGAAATGAATGTAAGGCATTTCTAGGAATGATCAATTGAACAATGAGTTTATCCGTCAATAAATTGAGAGTTGTATCTATTATTACATGTTGAAAAAATAAATAAATTAAGATGATATAGCTAGGCATACCTTTAAACAAACCACATATACCCATAAAAAATGTAGTAGCTCTCTAAGTGGAAAATCATAGGAGAAGGAAAGATATACTTAAATAGTATTTAGTAGAAATTTTACATAATCATATGATAGAGCTTGATTTTGTAGTTTTTTTTTTTTTTAATTTGTACCTTGATAGATAAAGCAAGCTAGAAGAAAATAATCCATGTGATTGATCTCAAATAGTTGGGACTAATTAACTGCATGTAAGGGACAGGTGCCACATAGCTAAAGAAAAGCTATAGCATGATTAAATTGAACATTAATTGTTCAATGAAAAGATAAAAATGAACATCATATTTTTTAAAAAATTTAAATAATTATAATCCAATTATTTTCGGGGCACTACACATTTGATTAGTTAGTCATCTAAACACTCTTATTTAATGAAACTTAGACTGAATTAAGTAACAACATTATACAAAACACTAAATTGTTAAGGGTCATTTGGTTCAAGAAATCTTACATTATCATATGAAATATAATTACTATGAATGTGAATCCCAAAGCATATTGAGAGAAACATGTGTCATTTCTATTTGGTTGATAACATAGTAATGTGGTTGAAATATAAAATTATCATGTTTGGTTAGATGGCATTCTTATATTATCAATTGTATTTTTACTAAAATACACTTCCTTATAGCTACCAAAAATATCAAAATTTAAAAGATTTTGATCTAAATATCAAATTGTTTAATAATAAATGTGTTATTATAAAAAAACAAAGTAAAATTTAAATTTTAGATTTTTATTAATATTAATTAAGTCAAACTTAATTATTTTAAATAAATAAAAAATTCTTTCTCCAAGTTAATTTTTGAAAAAAAAGTTAATCTCAAATGTTTTTGTTTATCTCCAACCAAATATTTTAATAAATATAATTTCATATAAAAAATATACGAAGGAAAAAAAAAATTAAAATTTCTTATTTTTGAATTTATAAAAAAATTGATGTTTTTATAATTTTATTGGATTTAAAGAGTATAATGAAAAAAAATTAACATTCTACCTAGAATGTTACATTAACATCTATTGAGTTTGATAATTAATCACATTATTGGTACTATTATCCAAGTTATCAAATTTTGTGCGAATGTAATATTTCTACTCTAAACAACTAAATGAAGTAATATAATCTTACATTATCCAAATTTCAAGAATGATCTAATGTTTCCTCCAACCCAACACCATCTTTGTGTAAAAATACTGTATTGAATGGTGCAATGTAAACTGTCATAGATATATATAAAGCAAATCTTAACACCGAATGTTGAAATCTAAAGAATAAAACTATAAACCCTTTAGTCAAAAATTCCAAATGAATGGGTTATAGACCATAAAATGCCTCATTCGAGGGAAATTATGAAATACTTTATTAAAAATGCGATTTGGCAAACAAATTGACAAAGATGATGACATGGCAAAGACACTTGATGATTTGGCAAGATATGACAATGAAGATCTTGGTAGGAGCTTTTGTTTGAAGGATCTCTCTTAAAGAGCAAGTTTATCTTATATATGATTTAATCTATCTTTGATAAGATCCAAGATTATAAAATCTATCTTTGATAAACTCCTTTCTCATGAGAGATTTATTTCTTGAAGACCATGTGAAAGATATTTTAAAGAGAAGAATAATCTATTGTTGGCAAGTATGAAAATTGTTTTTTAGAGACCAAGGATTGCATGGAAGCTAGTTTGGTGTAAAGCTATTTGGAGACACAAACTAAGAAAGACAAAGGCAAGCCAATATGATTCTTAAGACCATAATTAGTAAAGTAATTTGAAGGAAAGATCCAAAGCTAATTATGGGTGCAGTTATTTGAAGGCACAATCTATCTTTGGCAAGCGCATAGATATGGAAGAAGATTGATGACCCAAGCTTGGATGAATGAAAATCATGCTTGGAAAATCTTAAAGAGCTAAACTTGGATGAAAGGAGATCAAGTTTAGTAACAAGATATTGAAGACCAAACTTGGATGAATGAAGATCAAGTTTAGAAAGAAGATCATGGAGATTTTTGAAGACCATCTTTAGCGAGATAGAGACGCGCCTTGGTGGGTGCGATCCTCGGGAGAGAGACTTGCTGATACGACGTGAGGAAGGAAGCTAGTTGCTGGCAGAAAGAGCTCAGGAGGAGTTGACTACATCGACGCGAACTGTGTACAAGCTTGGTTGCAACAGGAGTAGGTGGAACTCAGTCAGGATCAGTAGGTGGGCCACGTTGCAAGCTTGGTTGCAACAGGAGTTGCAACGTTTAACTTAGGAAGATATCCAAGTTAGGAAGCCATGGAGATTATAAAAGAGGAAGCTATTTTGGGACGTAGAGATATCTATGTAAGATACCCTGTTTTGAGATTTAGGATGTGCCACAAGTGAGAGACCCTAGTGTGTGGCTTGAGGAGAGTGGGCATCGGGCAATCTAGGGAGGGTTATTCTTTGTTATTGTGTGAATGAGAGTGAGTGTTGTAATCTTCATTATTTTCCTCTTTTAATGGATTGTTTTCTCTGGACTCGGCCACCCAGACATAGGCAGGTTGTGCCGAACTAAGTAATCAATTCATGTGTCTCCTTTCTCTTGCATATTTGATTGTGTATGATTACATAATATGTGACGTTGAGTGAAAATTTATCACACTTCTACCCCTTCAAAACTAACTAGTTGCAAGATTATTTGTACAATTCTATGTCTAAAAAAATAAAAATATTCTAGAACTATTACATGGCTAAAAATATGCAATAGAATTGTTAAAAATATATATTGGCTGAAATTATGAAAGATATGTCATGTGTTATCAGCCGAAGAATATTTGAAAGAATATTTGTTAAAAATATGAAAGATATATCATGGGTTATCAATAATTCACTCTCATGCCAGTTGGTTCAAATCACCTCCACCGTACATGCAGATGCTTCCCATAATAAATTTATAAATCCCCACTTTCCTATGAACAATTCTAAATAATGTGCTTCTTCGTAACATTAAGATTTCAAGCGGAACGAAGCAAGCTAGGATGTGAAAGGAAAAGTTCACTTAAAGAATGAAAGGATTTTTTTTTTTTTTTTTTTTAACTTGCCACTCGTGAAATAAAGCAAAATTACTTTGTCAATTTTGACTTTGAAATATTACTCGATGTCTTTTTTTAAAAAAAAAACTTTAATTTACTAGTCAACTTACAATACTTTTTAATTTTTAACATAAGATTGAAATAATCTTTCTATCCCATTTTTAAATAAAATCTCTTTTATAATACTAATTATTAAATATTCAATTTCAATAAATAATCATGCTTTTTTATTAAAAATAAAAAAAATTATCAAATTTTATATCTAATATCTAATGTAAAAATCACAAAACAGATTTTAAATAAACAAAGAGATAATATATATATACACACACACATAGATATCGGTTTAACCTTATTTAGCCTTGTACGGTACAACAAACTTGTAATACATGATACGTGCTGATATTATACGCAGTTCAGTTGTAAAGTTTGAATAAAAATATAGTAAATAAAATGGAATGTTTTATAATATGAGTGGCTATTTATACGAGCTTCTCACATTTTATATTAAAAAGTAGGTCATAAAAAATTTTGTCTATAATATCAACCAAAAAGAAAAAAAATACATTTATAACATATATTTCAAATAAATCATATTGACATATGAAAATATGAATATCTAATAAAATTAAAAGATTTAGAACAAACCTAAAGCTAATAGTAAACAATTAAGTTCATAATAAGAAAGACAAGTAAATATCATCTATATAACCATGAAAGATAATCATCAACATTCTCATTTGCATCTAATGTTTCTTCATTTTTTTAACTATCATTTTCATTAGGCCGCTCTAGTTCTGTTGGATCTTCAAAACTAAGAAGTCCATTAAGTTTTCTCAAATTAATAGGTTGCATATTTCATACTTCTAAAGAATTGCACTTTTTGATTATCATGGTATTCATTTGAATACAAACATGATCATCTAATATTTTTGAAGAAAACTTTTTATTTTTTTATTTTTTTTGTCAGTATGATTTCAAATGCACTTCAATTACACTTACATGGAGTAGCTACATGACTAGCTCAAAATTTGGATTGCGTATCTTTCAAGTATAGAGAGTGGATCCACACAATAATTCCACCACACATGTTGAATAGTATATTAAAGAATGTTAGATTTATAATTAATTTTATATTTTTAAATATTATAATAGAATATGCATTCATATCTTCCACTCAGAAGGATGAGATGTTTTTAACATTGGTAGAGGAAGGAATTTACCTAGCAATGTCAACCATTGGATAACCCAATGGTATGACACTAATGTATTAAAAGGAAGGTCATGAGTTCAAATCCTCTCCCCGACAGTACTGTTCTCCGTACTGTTCATATACTGTTCATCCGGAATGTCTGTACTATTCTATATTGTTCATACATTGTACACCGGGTTCTAATACTATTCATATACCAGGGCGTTTGTCGCCTATTATTCAAAAAAAAAAAAAAAAAAAATTTACCTAACAATAAAAGAGAATCAAAGAAAGGAGGATGGGGGCGGACGTTTCAAAATGAATGATCTCAATTATTAGGTTGACTTTTCTGTTTGTTTTGATTTGTTTTTGTGTCATATGCAATGCATGAAAATTATTTATGAATAAAAAAACATGTTAGACCAATAATGTTATTAAGTCACAGGTGACATCATTTGTTTCAACTTCAAAAGTAATCTTAATGTATTCATTTCACAATACGTGTTGATTTAAGAAATCAAAATAAATATAATTTATAAACAGTTTTTAAATAAAAAAAAACTTCTGTTTTTTAAAAGACAATCATTAGCTTTGAACTTGTATTCAAGAGTGTAAAATTTTGAATTAAAAAAATATATATACTTTGATAACATGTTCAGATGAGGTATTTTTTTCATTCATGTATTCACATTATTTGGGCTTATATTTTGACACTTGGCATGTTATTACCAGTTTTCACTGTAGAAGTAACTAGCCCATTTCTATAGATTTTTCAGCTCAGTACTATAGCGGCCTGTCACTGTAGCAGTCGTTACTGTAGCATCACGAATTCTTCTTAAAACCCTTCTCCTTTCTTCTTCTTTCCTTGCTTTTCTTTGGCCGAACCCTAGCCTTTCTCTTGGAGTTTCCGGCAAGCTTTTCCGGCGAACCAAAACCTCCATTCTCCTCCTCACATCCTCTTGAATACGGTAAGCCTTCATTCAATTCAACCTTTTCATTCTGTATTTTTGTTGTATTTTCTTGTTTTTAGAGAATTTTGAAAACCTAGAATAAATTTTAGATTTCTACTTGATTGTGGATGTTTATGAGCTTAAATTGAAGCCCTTGAGGTTGTGATTCTTTGTGGTGGATTATTGTAAAAAAAATCTCATTGTTTGATGTTGTATTTGGGAGAAAACACTTGTTCAAGGCCGGGTTTTACTTTAGCAACCCGAGGTTACTGTAGCACCGGCAATCTTTAATTGTTTCTCTAATTTCTTTGGTTTAGATTGAAGCTAAAACCCTTAGGAATTCATTGGTAACCTTTAGATCTAGCTTTGAGTCAACCCTAGGATTAATTTAGGGTTGTTTGCTATGAAACCTAGGGTTTTTGTTTGGTTTTGTATTAACAATTATTATTGTGTTTTTGTGGTGCTTTGGCAAGGAGGAGACGTGTTGGCTCGAGGCAAGGGATTAGCCGATGAGTAGCTTGCGAGAGAGACAAATCGCCAACTCTGTGAGTGGAATTGTTGAGCATAGCTTTATTAAAAAAAAATGCCACTAATTATATATATCTATATATATATATATATCATGTTTTAAGTAAGTTTTATGGATTTATGCTTGTTTGGTATTTTTGGTGAATGATAGTTATTATTGAGAAAGATATCGGATGTCTCGTTTGGTATTTAATTTCTTATCATTGGATTTGTGATTTGTTATACATATATGAGTTTGCAAAAATATGTGTTTTGTGTGAAATTTGGGAATTGTTGTGAATATCCTGGATTTGATTTGGTGAAAACTAAGGCTTGAAACTTATCTCGAATTGTTGAAAGGAAAATATTTTCATGTTGTTTCTTGTGTTGGGATTTGTAAATTGATTTGTATTAGAAAGCTTGAGCTTTGCTTGTGTTTTTGTATTTTCCTCGTGCAAATGGCCGAGGTGTTATTGATTGATGATTATGGATGGTTATTGTACTCCAGTGGAGATGTACTTGTGTGAGTTGTTTGGTGGTATCCTACTGCAGTAGGTAGTCTCCACGGCCAGCCTTTTGAGGTGGTGTGCTAGACTGGGTATTTTTCTACGAGGGCCAGGTTCAGGTGAGAGTGTAGAGCCCTGACTGGATATTCATCGGGTAGCCGGGTCACCAACCGGTGAACCGATGGGTCAACGTCAAGGACATGAGTACCTTGACGGCTCTGAACCTAGCCATGGCCACGGCGAAGGTTTAGAGAGTTTTCTAGACCACATTATGTTGGGTGAGTGTTGGGTATTGCTTTATATTGAACTTGAGATTTTATCCCGTGTATTTCTTTTGTAGTATCATCTTGAATGTGTGGTGAGGGGGGGCGAAGCCCAGCTGTTGCTTTTAGGAGGACAGTCTCCCACATATTTGATTTGCTACCCGTATTTGATTATTTATTTCAAAACTATGGTATTATGTTGTTTTACTTCTTTTAAAGACTTCTATGATGTGTACTGATGTTTTCTAGACTAGTATCGCTTTTACTAAAGTATTTATGTTGGAAATTTATTATTATTATTATTGTTGTTGTTGTTGTTGTTGTTGGTGTTGGTGTATTTTCTTTTAGAGTTGTGCTAACTTCCCTCACTGAGTAACTGTGGTTACTCATCCCCTCGTTTCTCTTCCCAGTCTGTTGCAGGTAGTAGGTGTGGCGGTGTGGCAGTGTGCTGAGTATTTGCTGCTATTTCACCTGTTGTATTTCTTTCAGTCTACGTATGTTATTTGTGTTTATGTCATGTTGTTGAGCGTCGGATCCACTAGTTTGTAGAAAACCCTGTTGCATGGTTTGGTGTTTCATCATTTCCTACTGTTGTAATTGTTGATTTCCTGTGTACTTGGAAACCTTTGCATTTTCTATATCTTGTTGTAGTTGCTGTTGTCGTTATTATTATTCCTGTTATGTATTATTATTCTCTATTCTATATCTGCAAGAGATATTGTTGAATTCCAGGTGTATTAGTTAGTCTTGCGACGTCTCGAGGGCTGAGTGACGTGTTATCCCTCCTCGGGATCGTCGCGGCGGTTGTCGCGTCCTGTGGGCCGGCGGGTTAGGGCGTGACATGGCATACATGATGTATATAAAGAAATGCATCTAAAAAAAAAATACATAAGGGTTGCTTTAATTATAAGTATCTCTGTAAATAAAAGGCTAATTCATGTTTATTAACCAGACAAGTATGGTCTATCATGTATTTTTATAATAAGAAATGACAATATGTCAGTCGTTCTGCGAATAAGAAATTGGGGTTATGTTAACAAAAAAAAATGCTCTTTATTGGTTTATATAAAATAAGCACAAAACATGTCATTTTTATAATTATTTAAATAAATTTGGATAGTATAAATATTTAAATTTGAACGGTGCATGACTATATTTAGAGGATATATATATTTTAAAGGGAATGACTTAAGTGAAGTTAGATTGATGTAGTTTGTGTAGTTTACCATTAGATATTTGACATGTGGCATGAGATGAGTAATTTTTCAAAAATAATAAGGACATTATAGAAAAATTATTATTTTTTATATATTTTTGGGACACGTGTCACAATATCAATAGTGAATTACACAAACTACATCTATCTAATTTCACTTAAATCATTCTTAATTTTAAATGTAAACAAACTATGTGTACAGTCATGGAGTGAATCTCTTAACACACCTATGCGCTATGTCCTCACCATGCCTAAGTTGAAATTAGAATCTATCTCATTCATAACATAAAAACATCTATGTGCTAAAAAAAATTACTAGTGGTTGATATTTAATAATATAAACATGTCACGAGTGTGGCATCATCAATTGTGTATAACTTTTTGAATAAAAATATATTTAAACTAATTTAATTCCAGGGTTGTTTGGTTCTTATATAGCATTTGAATTGGAAGTAAAATTAAATGCAACTGAAATTACTATACTTTAAATTATAACAAACTTCTTTAGATTTATATGAATAAAAATATATTTACTTTTTCGTAGACGGATTAATATTAGTTTGAGGACCTTTTCAACAAAAAAAAAAAGTTTGAGGAATACAATACAACAAACCAAACAATGACTAAATGTTATGAAGAGTTACAAAAAAACTTTCAACTTTTTTTTTCCATAATTCTTCCTGTCAAACAATAATTAAGTAAGACGTGAATCATGTGCATGTGAGACGTCCTGATAAAGTTAGGCAGAGGAGTTGGAAATGAACTTTCTAGAGGATGGCTTACATGGAAAAATTGTGATGTGTTTGGTGCAAACAGTGGAAGGATGACATATGAAGGAATATATATATTCAGTGCAGGGAAGATGTATATCAATTTTCAAGAAGCAAAACTCAAAATTATCATAATATATATTTGGTACGGTCCTTTTTATTTATTTTATTTTAAAAAATTATCTTTTTTACCTTTGTATTTAAAAAATCTATAAAAAATTAAATAGTTTTTTTTCTAATTTTACTTTTCATCTTTAATATCCCTCTACAATTTTTAATATTTTTTGAAAAACTAAAACAATAAGTTAAGAGAATAAAAAATACAATTAAATTATAAAAATAAATTAATAAAATCTTGAGGGGATTTTAAATAGAAGTAATTTTGAAAAATTAATAAATTTTTTTATAAACTAATAATACAAAAACTAATTTTAACAGATTTTTTTAATGGGCACGAATTAGTTAAAGTGAACTTACATTGGACCGAAAGAGTATAAAAATATATTGGTGAAAAAATGACAATTAAAATTTGTTTTGTATGATGTAAAAGAGTGTAGACTTATTTATACATAAATATTTTAGTTATATTAACAAATATATCAAAAATAATATTTATAAATCACTAATAATAAGTGATAATCTGTAAGGATAATTTGTGAGGGTGCATTAAAAACATACAATCAGACCTTCTAACAGTATGCAAAATTCATGTAAGGATAATCTGTGATACCAGCATTATATTAATACTAATTATTTTATACTTTTTTGTGGGTGGACCGCGGAGTTGCATAGAATTCTTCTATGTAAATACATCCTATTATTAAAAATTAATGATTTAGATAAATTTATTTGATAATTAGTTTTATAAAATATTAATCTTAATAAATAATTAGCATTGATTAAAAATATTAATTTTAATAATATTGATTTTAGTTTGTATTAATTAAATCATTTTTAATAATGTATGCAAATTCTTTCTCCAAAATAACTTTAGACTCACGAGTCTTATTCTTCATTTTTTTTTAAATAAAAAGAATACAGGAACAAAACGTATATAATATATAATTTGTAATTCCACCCTATTTCTCAAAGCTTTACCAAAGAACTTACTATTGAATTAAAAACACATATATAACCGAGTCAGATTATGAATTCCACCCTTTTTTTTATCATATTGCATTTTTTTTTTTACACTAGGCGACAAGCACCCCATTTAAGGTATAAGTCAGGGACAGATATAGATATGGAGCGCACTCACAAGCTCAACAACATCTTATCCTCACCTTACGTAAGTTTCGATCTCGGGATCCCTCCGAAATAAGAACTTTATGTAAGGGACCTAGTATCAATAGACCAAACAACCGTTAATATATTGCACTCTTATTGGTTAATCTTTTTTATTTTACAATATATCACTCTCTAGCTTATTTAATTAAGCATAAAAAACAATAATATATATATATATATATAATGTCTGTCTCTTTGGCACCTCCTTATGGTAAGGAGGTGGCAAAGAGACAAGCACGTATAGTGGTGCACTAGTTACGGTGGTTTAACAAATCCTTAGAAATATTAGGAATTTACCATGTGGGGCCTGCTAACACGTGGGGGTAATTAGAGCTGAAATGTATGCCCAAGATGATATATCAATTACCACAACTCCACAATAGTAAATCCCCTTTCTATACAGCCTTGGGAGGGATGGAGAATACAACTACTTCCACAAGAGACCCGATAAACAGTGGATAAATGGTATCGATACAATATTTTATAGTATATCTATAATATGTTTGTACAGTATTACACCGTACTATGGCACAAGAGATTTGACCTTGCATCACTCATTCATGACCACTCATGATGACTTCCACTAGACAATCTAGTGGTTGTCTTATCAACAAATTATGTTTTTAAAATTTTATAACAATTTTGAAGATAACATGTATTTCATTAATTTTATTTTATTTCCATAAAATATCACTTGTGGCACACTGATGAGTGCTTGTTTGTACATATTATAAGTTAATATTGTACATAGATTTAGCATTACTTTTATTAGTTGTATGTGCTCATTTTGTGTTTTTATTTTCATTTGTACAGCTAGGGTGTCTGTGGGCCTAACAAGAGCAAAGTTGGCAATATAAAGCAAATTGCGAACAACAGATGATCACATCACCAACCACACATTCATATTAGAGTTCATATAGGCATGATTCACAGTCGTATTCGCGTACAGTACTGTAGCGGATTACTGTAGCAGAGAGAACCATGGCCATGGGAAGCAACCCATGATCGTGGAGTTGTCAGAATTCAACCTTTTTAAGTCATTTTCTCAAGGGAGTTTCTAACTTTTACTTGGGGGCTTTTGACTTAAAGGGAGCTTGGTTTTGGAAGGACCTTGGTTGCCCCTTAGAGGCCATTTTGGGGATAGATCTCACATCTTCACCAAGAGGGAGGCAAGCACAAGAGGTCCAAGGGCATCAATGGAGCCGGTGTGGAGAGATCGAGCCGGAATCATCACCAAACCTTTGGAGTTACTGTTTACCCGAGGAAGATCTTAAGCTCAGAGGGAGTTTTCTACTTTTTTTTTTTATGTATTTTCATTCTTTGATATGTGTATGTGTTCCTCTCTCATGATGAACTAACTTATTTGTGTATTTGGACTTGGATGAACCCTAGGGCTTGTATATTTGGATGATTTACTTTTGTTCTTTCTTAATTGAGTTATTTGTTGAGTTCCTTCCTTGTGTTTCTAATGCCATGCAATCCATGTTATCGAGAGCTCAATTGTATGTTTGATTCACTCTAGTGAAGAGAGAGATCGCCGATAGGGTTAGATCTACCAAGGTTGAAGAGGGTTGAACCTTAGGTAAAGGAGAGACCCTTTTCGATTCGATTTGATCACACATACCTTCACACTCCCGTGAGCAGTAGGCAATCATGTGAACCCTAGTGAAGGGAGAGATCATTGTTGGGGTATGTATAGAATTAGGTGTTACTTGTCTCGAGAGAGCTTTTAATCTATTTTTGGGATGTCTAGATGATCATTCGGGTTCCCTAGAGCTTTAAGCAATCATAGGTGGTGTGAGGCAACGAGAGAGATCACCACCGGAGCCTCGTATTGGACTAGTCATTGGTCACCTTGAGAAAGGGACCGGTGTGTCTTAGGATAGCCGGGACCCAACTTGTCTCAATTAGGAAGCATTAGTTAAGTCTCGTGCCTTAGTGAAGTCCATTTACACCTTTTTCTTGTGTGACACTCCCTTGTTTGCTTATTGCATGCGATATCAGCCTAATCCTTATTTGTGTTAGTTTAGTTTCTTTCATTTACTATTTATTATTTAGTTAGATAGTAGAAGAATAGCTAGTACTAATACTCTCTAGTCCCTGTGGATTCAATTACCCTACCTTTGGGTATATATTTCTTTGACACCCGATGTACTTGCGGTACACACACGCAAAGAGGGGTGCCAGACAACAACTATATCTTTTAAAAATTTGGCTCAATTTCAAATTTATTTTTTTTCAAATAAGCATTTAACTTATGAGTTAAATATTTTTTACATAAAAAAAAAATGTTTTACTGATGGTTGTTAATTTAAGTGATTGAAATTTGGATCTTTTAAAATAAATATATTAAATTCAAATTCTTTTATATGCAAAAATACTTGAGAAAGGAGTTCTAGTTTGGAGCTCCTAGCCTGAAAGAGAGAATTTTTTCACTTAAGTCTTGAAAAAAAAAGCACTATATCTAGTGTTTTTCTGGAAGCCAAGAAATTAATGCTAAGCATTTCTAAAAGGTAAAAAAACAAAAAAAAATACATCTTGATTGAAAATTTGAGACCAAAATGCTATTGGAGGAAAAATAATTTTCTTACAATATATATATATATATATATATATATATATATATATATATATTTTTTTTTTTTTTTTTTTTTTTTTTTTTGACAAAGACGACAAGCGTCAAATCAAAGGGTGGGCACGTGGGGGGCACGAGGCAGCTTGAAGACCCCACAATACACTCATCTGCGCAAGCTGGGGATCGAACTCGGGGAGCCACCGCTCGTAACCCAAGACGAATCCCCTATGTAGGGACCTGAATACCAATAACCCGAAGGTCGTTGGTACAATATTTTATATAAAGTTGATTGATCCTAACATATCACTTTTTCCTTCAATTTATTAGCTTCAAATTTTCTTAAAGTCTTGCGGCCCACAATCTCTTCTAAGTGTTAGTAGATTTTAGCTAATGGTTGAGAAATCAATTGGTACTCAAGCTTTAACAAGAATGTTTCGTTATTGACAAAAATTTGATTAATAGACGAGGACATTTTTTTAAAAAAGTGTAAGAAGTGGTTGTGCGCAATACTACAAGAAAATTACAGTTTGCAAACATCATTTTTCAATTATAATCGGTTGCTAATTCACTTTATAAACATATTAGAAATGGAATTTTTCAGTTTCGGATATTAGCAACAGATTTGTAATGAAATAAATTCCGTTTCCAAATGTTGAAAATAGCAATGAAAATTATTCCGTTTCAAATTTGTTGCTAAATTGTACAGTAGAATATTTTTTGTTGCTAATCTGTTTCAGACATCAACAACGGATTTGCAACAGTGTTTTTTTGTTCTAGAATGTGGAAACAGATTTGAAAGGGAAAATATTTTGTTTTATATTTTTTTTATTAGAAACAAAAATGATTTTGTTGTATATATATATATATATATATATATATATATATATATATATATATATTAAAACAAATTAATCTGTTTTTAATCTATTGCTAATCCATTGCTAAACCCCTAATTTTAAAAAAAATTAATACTATATTTATTTTGATAATTTATATCTATAATACCTATTATAACAAATTTGTTCAATCAATACAGTTAACAAATAATGATTTCATTAATTCACGTAGAAAACATATGCCCAAAAAAGTTTGTTTAACAAAAGAAAAAATGCTAACAAACAACAAATAAACAACGATTCATCTAGGTGGTCAAGATCATGATCATCAATAGCTGGTTATGAGTCTTGAGTGAACTATGGTACTGAAAGATACTAGCCTTGAATTGCATCATCATATACTACACTCGAGGCATCATCTGGTCACCATACTGATCTCTCTCCTCCCTCATCTCTTGCAGACTTGGCTGAAACCCTTGTTATCATCCTTCATCTCATGCAGACTCTCCTGAAGCTCCTTATTTTTATCTTGTAGCTGATCAACAATCTCACACAAGTGTCTAATCTTAATCTATAACTCCTTAGATGATGCACCTGTAGATAAAAAGTAAATCAACAATATCTCATGCTTGTCTAATATTAGCCTGCAAGTACATAGATGATGTACCTTTAGATGAGCTCTGCAATAACTGGGAATAGAAAATAAATGCTTGACCTGATGTTCCTTTTCCCCTTCCACAGCTTGAAAGAATATATTTGCTTTGTCTACAATAGAAGGCTCATTATTCTCTTCATGTGTTTGAGATGCCTAATCCATAACAACCAAATAACAATCCTATACCACAATAAATTTGAAAGTCAAATATTGTGGTAAACACAATTGAATAAGAACTCATGAAATGTAAAGAAAATCTACAACTTAAATGTATATAAATAAATTACTCATCTATAACTCAAATACACATAAAAGGATTATTGATCAATTCACCTTAATGGCCTGAGCTCTTGCATTAATAAGCTCATATGTACCTTTCTTTGTATGACTCGCTTCAAAAAGCTCATATAAAAAAGGATTACGACCAAGCCTTGATCGCTACAATAATATAACAATTTTTATTAAGTTAAAATTAATATTAGAAAAAATGTGGAGAACAAAGTTACATTTGTATAAATAGAAATGCATTACCAATTTCCTTGCATGACATATGTGGCAAATGGAGTCTTCTGAATGCCAAGATATACCAGATCTAGGTCCTTCAGCCTTAATAAGATGGTTTGCAAAAAATATCAGGCTTTGAGCTTTAAATTCCGGGAAACTCCATGCTTCATTCCATATTTGCCACGCAATGTCAATCACATACATGGTTTTTTATTTTCCTTTTCTAAAGGCACTCATCAATGATCTATAACATTTTGCATCAAAAAATTACATATAAAAACTAATAAATTTTAAAACTTACGTTGCATTCACTACTTGTATTTGCATTCTCCCCAAACTTGTAGCATGTGTCAAGCCATCCATTAATGATGTTGGATTTCCACTAGCATGCATAGTAGGATGACTGCCATCATGAGTAGCACCATAAGGAGTAGAAACAGAAGATGATGATGACCCACCAAATGGATAACTAATAGGTGATGATAATGGACGAGATAATGCAGTAGGAATAGAAATAACATGTGTTGGAGTCTGCCATGTCATGGAATTTGGACCGTCATCACGATCAACATGCGTAGCATGAGTCTCTTGATCTACAGGTGAACTATTATGTCTAAACTGATCAAGTGAGCCTCTGTAAGTAGAACCTCCTCTACGACCCCCTCTCATCTTGCCTCATGAGCAATCACTGTCACATCATAATATATACAAATATAATACAAATACAAATTAATGTTATTATTATTATTATTATTATTATTATTATTAATTGATTTGATTGTTGTTACGCATAGAACTTTCATTTATAGGTATACCTTAATTAATTGACTATCTCTTTCAACTTCTTCAAATTCATCATTTTCATCCCCTTCATCATCTATTTCAATTAGTACCTCACTTGGATCATTTAGAGACTATTCTGCATCGAAAATATTGATGTGCATCGAAAGGGCTACTTTTTTATCTTGTTGAAAAGGTGCTTCACATGATCCTGATGTTGTCCTAGAAACTTGTTTTGGAACCTCTACCACGGATATAGCTTTTACTTTGAATACTACTCTCCAATCAACTTTGTCACGCTTTAAGCTAGGGTACGTTATATAAGTAACTTGCGTTGCTTGAATGGTAAGAACAAAGGGTACATGTTTATTAAGAACCGCTTATGGTTGGAGTCCACAAGTCTATATTGCCAATAACATATTGTTTGAACTACAACCAATCACATTTAAATAAAATGGTTCTCTTGATTGGTAATCCTAGGTACTCTAAGCATAAAACCTCCCTTAATTGGTTGTAGTAGTCATTTTTATCTGTAGTGCAGTTTGTACCGTTTATGCATACACCGTTATTTATTCTCATGCAATTTGAACTATGATTTTTTTTATGAAATTTATAGCAATTCACTACGCATCCACTGTAAGACTTATAGCATCTCAACTGTCCTTTTGACAAGTCCTTCAAGAGCTTATTCAAAATATTTTTTGAGGGACCATGTGCAAAATTGTAGAACCAATCAATCAGGCAATAAACCATAAAAATTCCTACTGATTGAGAGAAGTTATAATCCAATCTCTAACCACCTAATTGTCTTATAAATTATGAAAAAATCTAATTAAGTCATTATTATTCTCTATATTTAGTCTTCAAATTAAAAAAAAAAATCCAATCAATTAAAACCAACAAATCTTCTAATTTTCGTCAATGTTAAAAGATCAAACTTACTCTCATGAGTTTTTTAAGAGGCCTAAGATATCTTCAAATAAAATTACAAGGATAGTTTTGCTCTCCATACAACATCATTGTAATAATCCTAGAAACAATGGATTCTCACAACAATAAAATTTAGAATGATCTACATTTGCACGCCAATAGATGCATAAAAGAAACAACACTCGATTCAGTTAGTAATCACAAACAACATCAGATTACAACACATAAACAATGAATTTGTGAAACCCTAACCTTTATCAATCACAAAAAATAGAAAAATGTCGAAAAATAAAAAAAATACAGCAATTGATACAAGCTTCTGCACTATTTATCTATCGAATAAATACAATTTGAATTCCAAATTTCACAAACACATGAAAAGAAGAAACTAAATGATCAACAATCAATAAGTGAGACATCAAGAGAACCACAAAATAAACTAGAAGGTAACCACCTTGTACCTTCTAGAAGGGCTCTCAGCCTGGCAGAGAAGAAGCAAGGGAGAAGGTGTACTTGCTGGACAGGGAAAAAGTAATAATAAGGATATAGAAAGAAAAGAAGATCAATAATGAATAGAATCACAAAAAACATAAGAGAGAAAATGAGAAAGAAAGGACTCAAAACAAGGAAGATAATTTCATTTATTTCTCGGCATAATCCAAAACAATTGCTTAGACAACATATTTATAGACTCTAGACAAAAAGACAATAATAACATCATAACAAAATATATAAAAGAGATAAAAATAATTAAAAAATAACTAAATTGGTTTAAAATATCTCCTAAATACCAAATGTGTCTATCAATTTCCTCCTCATTTGATTTCCTTATCCACAAGGAAAGTTAAAAAAATGACCGAGCTCTCATCATCCCTTATCATATATTGGGTGGGCTTCCATCTCTAGCTTCCTCTTCAGAATCTCCACTATTAGTTTCCATCTGCATTTGTAACATAAAAATTTGTCTTTTTCCTCTTCAGAATCTTCACTATTAGTATCCATCTTCATTTACAACATAAAAATTTGTCTTTTCTTTTAGTGTTTTAGCTGTCATTGATTTAAGGTTTTTTCGGGGTAGAATATATGATGCGGACGTTTCAAAAGGTGTTGGGATAGATGGTGTGGGAAGAAGTCCGGTAGATAGTGGAATTGGTGTAGAGTTGCTAGCGCTAGGTAGTGGAGTTGATTTATTTGAATGTAGGGTATGAACACTAGGATTGTCGAAGGTAGTGAAGTTAGAACTAACTTTGAGAAGTATCATTTTAGGAAATAATGGGGTAGGAATTTCGCTGATGGGGTTCCCTAAGGCTTCAATGGTTAATTCTTATAAGCGAGCCTAGGAATATGCCTCACCCGAGGTCTCCGATTTAAACATCGGAACATGCATTTGGATGGCAGCCATCAAACTAGATGCAATAAAACTAATAGCTTGTAATTCCTAAATCTCTACCCATGGGTATAGCACATCAAATTCATCAATATATTCTTCCAAAATACTAGTCTATCTCAGATTGCATAGATCTAACAAAGGATCATCATGAATAGGAGCACCAAAACATGGTCCCATAACACCGTGAGTTTTTCCATTGGCGAGGCTGGCATGGCATTTTGAATGATTAAAAAAATAATTAAAAAACTCAATGGAATGCCAATGCAACAACTTACTCCTCTAAATAATGACTTAACAAACTAGATCCGGGTTGAAATCAGGTTCTAATCCCAGAATAAAATTTATACATCCCATCATCGTGCATCTCCTTTAGTGAGACCTTGCCCATGGAGGGAGTTGCCAGCATCGGTTCCACCATTGATGGTTCCAAGCCCCCTTTCCCCCGTGATGATGATCACCTCCTCCACCATCACCAGTTCCACCATAGCCAGTTGCAACTCCCCTCCCCCATGAAGACGATCAACTCCCCCACCATCGCCGATTCCATCATTCGCTAGCACCATGTGTTTTTTTTTTTTTTTTTTTGGTTTTCTTTTTTATTGAGGTTTGTTGTTGTTTATAAACTGTGGTGGTGTATGTTATTAGTCAATGTAAATATGTTAACAAAGTATTAATGAATATATGTGGCCAATAAACCATACATTAAAAGGGTACGTCATAATGAAGGAAAAGTCATACAATCAACAAAATCCTGTTGATAAACATATTACTATCTGCAATTTCAATCAACAAAAAGCAAGGATTATAATTTACAATTTCTAATTCTGTAGTCTACTATCTGCAATTTCATTATAATATTACTGTAAATTATACAAAAAGTGCAATATGAAATCCTCAAAATTGTTGCACACTTTCAACAAATGTAAATGTATATAGTTGTTTGGGATTCTTTGTTCACATGTCATGTGTGTGATTTCACATGCCAATCCAAAAAAAAACTTCAAAGTCTGCTTTGCAAGGACTCCTTCACACTCTTGGATTTTCCTTGAATGCAGCACTTGTCATGCTCTGCTGTGTGAAGAGTCTGGAGCCTCAAAGTTTGTTGAATTGGTTTCCATGGTATCCAGATTCTGGAGTTGGTGTGTCTTGCATTAGCCCTGCTATTCCTAATTTCCTGAATATTGAATCAGCCAAAATCACATGCAATTTTCTACAAGAGTAAGGCTTTGCATGGGTATGAAACTATGGCAATAAATAACCTTAGTAACAATTTATCTACAGTGATGAATGATGAGGAATGAGGCACATCCCTTCCAATGATAAACCCTCCACTGTGCCTTCCCTGGACAATTACGAATTTCACATTAGTACTGGTCAATTAGTTACTGATTGCAAATTCAATTCATCCTCATATTCAATGTTGAATATTTCTTTCCTTGAAAATTTTCAGAGGAGCTTGTGTGGAAGGTGATACTTGTATTCTCACTTTTACTATAGTTGCAATCCTGGGTTGTTTGTCTTTTGGGGCATTCTCCCTAACTGTGGCATTTCCAATATGGTCAATGCTCTCTGTATTTGTGAATTTTTTTCTTTTAGGTGCAGTCTTTGGTAGCCTTTTTCCTGGAGAAGCTTTTCTTACATGACTTGTCTAAACAGCTAAAGAATTACTAGTGTCATCTATGGGTGGAATCACATCACTGCTTCCTAGATTTTGAATGTTCTCCTACAAAACAGATACAAAGCAAATGGTTATGTTTAACAAAATTAAAATGGGCTAGCATGAATTTCACAATGCAATAATATAACTTACACTTTCTTTCTTTCTTTATTTTTGGACATGTGATCCTATTGTGACCTTCACCAAGACATAACCTGCACTTAAATACACTACCTTCCCTTGTGAGCTTTGTTTTGCTTTTGCTCTTACATTCCATTGGCTTTCTCCTTCTTTTCTTGGTAGGTCTCCCTAGCATTCTCTTCACCATTGGTGGCAGTAATGGTCCCTCCACACTTGATGGCCAGAATTTCCTACCTTTGAATGGATTAAAAATAGACTGGTATGTCTTCAAGTAGGTCATTTTTCTATACCATTTAGTATATATTCCAGTAAATCTACTCCATTAAATGCAATTGAGGCCATTGCATGATGGCATGGAATCCAGTTTTCCCCCATTTTCCACACATACATGTATGCTCTGCAAGCACAACTACATATGCCTCCCTCACATGCAAAACCAAATTATCCCAGTACACTTCATGTCTTGCCCCACCATTCCACTCAACCTATCATTTAGCACTATTTCCCCTCTCTTTCTCAATCTTTGTAATTACATTTGGTCCACAATCACACCTCCATTTTGTAACAGACTCATTTTTAACTGCTATCCTAGCCATTGCATATTGCATTACGTCTTCTAACAAAGATATAATTGCCTTACTTCTGGCATATAGAATTACCCCCATTGAATGTCTCACACATGTTATTATCTATGACATCACACTTGACTATATCAGAAAAAACAAAAAAAACAAAAAAAACTTGGCACCAACCTGTAATCGGCCAATTCTCCAACAATTCCTTGACAGCAACCTGCCCCCCATGTATGTTGGACATTTGATCTAAGTGTTTCTACATCTCTAGTTGGCTAGTTGATCTTGTAACATTCCAAGATCCCATTTGAAGTTCCTTGCCTTGATGCTCTTCCCCCCACCTTACATAGATGTGCCTAGCACACATCGTATGTTCAATGTGGGGGAAAAGATCATTAGCTACATATATTAGACCCTGCATAGAAGATAGGATTTATTTCCAATTGAGGGGAATAAAAGTTTAGTATGTACAATCCTTGCATATCACTGATCAAAGACCATCCAAGCCCATCACCAATGGAGAGGTCAGCTTGCAAATTCTCAAAAAATCATGTCCATGACTCAGTTGTCTCTTGCTCAATACTACCCAAACTACTGGGAACATTTGATTGTTCCCATCTCTGCCAACAGCCACAAGCAACTAACTTTTCATCAGTCCTTTTAAAAAGCACCCATCAACACCTACAATCCTTCTATAGCCACCAAGAAAGCCATCTCTAACAGCTGTCAAACAAATGTACATTTTTTGGAATGAAGGCAACTCATCTGGCTTGAGTCTTCGTGAAAACACACAAACATTGCTACCTGGATTTGTGTCTTTTAACTCTAAAGCAAAGCTATTTAAAACCTTAAAATCTTGCCAGAACTGCTTTTCAATCTTCTTAATAAAAAAAATCTTTGCATTTCTACAGACTTTGCTTGTGATGAAGACTCCCATTTCCTTTCTCACCATTATCCGCAAATGTCTTGGTCTAATAAAAGACATGACAGCAATCATCTCCCCAAATCTATTGCCAATTACTGAAGCTGTTACTCCTTCTATTTCTAGTGGCACCAAGACGGCAAGAATGATCAGGGATATAGTTCTTAACTGTGAAAGACTTCTTCCCACTACACCAAGAACATAAAATTAACCCCTTGCAATTTTTTCCTGAGCACACTGCCCTAACCCTCACAGAATCATTCTTAACATATCAGAATTCAAAACCTTTCCTCATTGAAAAATCAACCAATTCCTTCAAGATAGAAATTCTCAAGAGAAGCACTGAGATCATACATCTTCCTTGAGGACCTACGCCTTTGTGCATCTTCTACATCTAAGCCTTCATTTGTGTCCTCATAGCTTCCTGGCTCTGATGATGAGATGTAGTCACTTTCATAACCCTTGACCTTGTCTTTCTAAAACATGGCTGACATTGCCTCCATCTTAGCCACCATCACCCACATTCTCTGTTGTATGATCATGACCATCAATTTGATCATCTTCTTGCAAGCTCTTCTTTCGTTCAACATATTTTCGAACATTGTCACTGGCTTCATCGCTATCAGCATCCTCATCTGAGTTGCAATCTGTAAATGGCAAGTTAAGTAGCCTTACATCATCATCATCATCGCTATCATTGACATGTTCCTGCAATGGATTTTCATTGCTTTGGTTAGCCACAAATTTTGCACTGCCATGTGCCTGCACTACATTTTCTCTGCTTTGGTCAGCCACAACTTTTGCACTGCCATATGTCTGCATTGCATTTTCATTGCTTTGGTCAGCCACAACTTCTACACTGCCATGTGCCTGAACTAGGACTGTGCCTATATCCTGAACATTTGATTGGATTCCACTCTCTATAGCTATCACTAATTCTGGGTTTGTCTCCTTGTCCTGTTCATTATATGGGAGTTCAATCTGGCCCTTGGCTTTCATCTTCACTAACTAAGTCAGTCACTAGCACATCTGGCATTTCTTCCCATACGCACTACTTGAACCCCTTGTTGATATCAATTCAAAAAATAACCTCTGCTACACACCAGGTCAAAGAATTTATAGCAACCCTATCTTATGCCTACCATCACATGTTTCAACATATATGTCCACAGAAATACAACTTCTTAGTTTCTGAAGTAGACCTACAATGTCAGTGTCATCAATGATTTCCCTCGAATTCCTATCCCCATCTACAAACAACAACTTCCAAGTAGTGTTAATGTCATAACCTAACAACTGCACATCCTCTACAAACCCCATAAGTAAATCTTGTCAGGGTCCACACCAAAGGATTCCACCTTCCGATTTTCATATATTGGGGCCCTTTCTCTTATCAGTTTCCCTCCATGGTGATATCTAATGATGTATTCCTCATTAATAGACATGACTTCATACCCTGAAAATAAAGTAACATATTTTTAGCATTTTCACATAGTAATAAAAACAAGTGGTTATGGTTTGCATATCTCTATTGTGGTTTTTTTTTTTTATTTAGAATCAATTTTCTTTAGCCTTATTAGATAGGTATTTACATGTTGCTTTGGCATCTTAATTTTATTTAGCTTTGTCAGCTTTAGCTTTGTTTGGCAGTTTTTCCTTTGTGGTTCTACTTTAAACCAAAGTGACTATCCCAGATCATTTCCACTAGCTTTTGAATAAAGACACTTTACTTATTTGTGTGGTTGAAAACTAGTTGATGAATGCTAGTTTAACTTATCATTTAATTTATTATCCTCAACAACTACTCAAATGATTTAAAACCCCTAATTAATACTAGATTAACTTAAGAAAAACAAGGATCACTGCATTTATTTCCTCAACAATTACTAAAATAATTTATTAATACCATTTCCATGTCAATGCTAAGTAGAGGCTGTCAGAATCTCATTTATTATATCAGGAACTAGAAACTAGATATGAGCACAAAAAAAAAATAGTTGTGTCATATTTGGGGACCACAGTCACATGTATTGATGAATTGTTTAACAATGAAGATAAATAAAGCCCAACAAAGTTTATTTCAGTCTATTATAATCTGCATTCACCAATGAGAGGACCACAAGCTTAGAGAATAAACAAAAGCCACAAGAATCAAATCATTCTACTAGATCGATGACCAAAGTAATAAAAAAAATGCTTGTCAGACTGATGAAAACAAACAAACAATGCTTTCCCATGATGAAATGTTAGGCTGATAAACACAAATAGGAATAAACCCTAATATAAACAAGTATCAGACTGATTCCATTCCACACAGGTGACATGATGAAAATGATTGTCAGACTGATAAACTCAAATAGGAATAAACCCTAATACAAACAAACAAACAATGCATGCCTGATTTCGCGCGAGAAGAATTCAAGGAATGTCAGGCTGAGAATTGTTGTGTTCCACTGATTATCAGGCCGAGAAAGCTTTACCCTAGAAATTGGGGTTATTGTTAGTGACGATGATAGAGTGAAGATTTTCAGCTGAGGCGATGATGCCAATGATGAAGTAGAGAAGGGGTTACTTTTAATCTCGGATCAACATTTGTTTTGGATCCGATTGTACATTTAGCTTAATTAGTGTTAAACTAGGATCTTGTTTGTTAAGTCACAGTTTAGAGGAGTAAGTTGTTGTGTTGGCATTCAACTGAGTTTTATTATTATTATTTTAATCGTTCAAAATGTCACACCAGCCTCGCCAACGGAAAAACTCATAGGTGTTAGGGTCAGGAACGATCTTTACCTAAAGCGAATAATAGAGGGATCCCACAAGGGCAAAAACTAACAAAAGAACTAAATGGTCATTTTGGTATAATAGAGGGACTAAACATGGTATACATTATACCAAAAAATTTTAGTGGGGCGGGATCCCCACCGGAGAGTAAGCGGGGAGAATTTTGAGGTTGGGAATCCCCGCCCTGTGAGAAGCAAGGATGGGGTAGGGATCCTATTCCCCGCCCAGTCCCACCTACTTGCATCCCTAGTCAATAGGGGTGGTAATGGGGTAGGGAATCCCAGATCCCTATGGGGACACAACCCGACGAGGATGGGGATTCCCTGAATCCCTCCCCCATAGGGTGGGGATGGGACTAATACGTCCCCGTTTCCTAAATGGGAACGGGGGAGGCCTTCCCCACCCCGTCGGGATCACCAACCCGATCAAATGTGTGTGTGTGTGTGTGTGTGTGTGTGTCTAATTGATAAGTGCTCATGTATAAGTAATACGAAGTATTCTTTTTTTACATTGAGCATTACTTTTCTCATATATTATCATTAATTCGTGTGTATTTGTGTTCTTTTGTGCATGTAGGGTTGTGGAGAAGAGTTCAAGAGAAAGGAGCAAAATTAGGTCATGCCCGTGACTGTTGAGGAGTTTCTTGAACCAAGCAAGGATCAAGGCATGGGTTGTAGATTTGTGGGTGTGTGCCAACCTCCAATATGCTCAAATCATTCTATAATTTGGAGGGACACAAAGACAGCCACACTCATAAAGTCTAACTCGTGTAACATAGAAGAACTTCATCAATGCGGGGAAAAGAAGAAACGACATGATCTACCTCGTGGTTGTGTGCCCAACCTAGAGGTCTCAATGAAGAAAATGAAGTCGGGAGCAACTTTGGCGCGAGACTGTAGCAGTTTACTATAGCAAAACACTGTTGTGATTTACTATAGCAGTTACAGTTCACTGCACGCCAAAAATCAGATTTCCAGAGAATCCACATAGGCATGTGGATGCCCGATTTCAGCCCTTTAAATATCGCGATTTTAGATTTATTTGGGGACTTTTGACCTATCTTTTACCCAACTTTCGGGGAGCTTGCGGCTAGGGTTTGGAGAGTATTTTGCTAGGCTTTTGGAGCGGGTCTACGGTATCGACAATAACATCCTTTGGAAGATAGCTATTAGGGAAGCTTTCATCGTCATCGATTCGGCGAGGTGTGCCCTAGGCTTGATAAGGGATTCGTTGGAGGAGATGAGGCGGGTTCACAAAACCATCGACGCGGGACATAAGGGGGTATTCGGACTTGTAAACCCTAGGATGACATTGTTTTTATGACTTTTATTATGCTTTCTTAATTGATATTTTTAATTGAGTTCCAATCTGTTCATATAAAAAAATTGTATGTCCAAATTCAAATTAAATAAAAAATTTTAAATCACATACGGCAAAATCCTAATCAAATTAGGACAACATGTGATTAAATAAATAAATTTCATCATATTTGGATATATTCGAGATAAATCCAGAAGACATTTTTGAGATAATCTAAAAAAAAAATAATTAAAATTTGAATATTGGTCGAGTGTGCGTATCTCGAGGCAATCTAAAATATTCAAATCCCAAGATCAACTGAGAGCACAGATCTCGAGAAGATCAAAATATTTAAATCTCAAGATCAGCTGAGAGCACAGATCTTAAAGCGATCTAAAATATTCAAATCCCAAGATCAGCTGAGAGCACAGATCTCGAGACGATCTAAATATTTAAATCTCAAGATCAGCTGAGAGCACAGATCTCGAGGCAATCTAAATATTTAAATCTCAAGATCAGTTGAGAGCACAGATCTCGAAGCGATCTAAAATATTCAAATCCTAAAATCAGCCGAGAGAACAAATCTCGAGACAAAACGCAAATTACAAAATTGCCTTTGAGAAAATATCTCGAGGTAAAATGAAAATTACAAAATTGCTCCTGAGAACATATCTCGAGGCAAAAAAAATGGAAAATTACAAAATTGTCCCCGAAAACACATATCTCGAGGCGAGATGTGAATTTTTAAATTGCCCTTGAGAACACATATCTTGAGACGATCTCGGGATAGCCCGAATACATATCTAAAGGCAATCTCAAATCGCAGGATAGCCCAAGCACATATCCCGAGGCAAATTAGATTAAAAAAATAAATAAATTTAAATTTGATCATATCCTCGTTTAATTAAAAAAAATTAATTAGAAGTTGAATTTATCCGGACTTATAATTCTCCGGGTTGGGATTTTTGAGTTTAAGGATTGAGAAAAAAAAATTTTAATTTAATCCTATTAAATTTGAATTTGATTTAAATTTTAAATTTGAATTTGAAAAAAATAAATTAAATTGGATTTAATTTGGAGTTGTGATTCTCCGTGGGGGTCTTCAGGGGGTTTGGATTTCGGATGATAAGAACATACGGGTCTTTAAAAGAGAAATTAGGAGAGAATTCGAAGGGGGAGAAAAAAAAGAAGGTGAAAAAAAAAAGAGAAAGCATTCAAGCAAAAAAAAGATATACATCTAAAAGAAAAAAAATAATATGAAAAAAAAAAAGAGAGAGCTGTCGCTCGCCTGCCGCTTGTCGTCGTTTACCCAAAGTCGTCCACCGCTACCGCTGTTAACGCCGGCGAGGGTGGAAAAAAAAAAAAAGAAAGCATTCAAGAAAATAAAAGATATACATCTAAAAGAAAAAAAATAATATGAAAAAAAAAAGAGAGAAAGTTGTCGCCTGCCTGCCGCTTGTCGTCGTTTACCCAAAGTCATCCACTGCTACCGCTGTTAACGCCGGCGAGGGTGGAATACCCCTCGCTGGCCGTTGACACAAAGCCACCTGCTGCCGCCGGCGAGGATGGAATACCCCTCACTGGCCGTTTACTTAAGACCTCCTACCGGCGTTGCTACTGTCGTCACCTAATGCTACTGCTGTCAATGTTAGCGAGGGTGGAATACCCCTCGCTGGCGTTTTGAAGCTTCTGCTGCATGCAGCTTGATTCTATCGCTTGATGTTGCTGTTGCTGCGTTGATGATTGCTGCCCAGATAGGCTATCCTGTAGTGGTTCGACCTCCTTATGTCTTGGGTGGTCGAGCAATGGAGATTGTCTATATTGATGACAAACTCATCACTTCTCTTGAGAATGCGGTTGAAGTGGATCTTGAGCGCCCAGTATTGCTAGACAAGTACTTGTCTGGCGCTATTGAGATTGATGCGGATGCTGTGGAGTGGGAGATAATTATTTCCAGAATTTTGGTGAAAGTGCAATTCAACAAGGGAGGATTAGAGAGAAAGATCTTGACAATGCATTGACAAACTTCAAAGAATACATTAAGCAGCAAGAGAAGGGATTGTTCTTCTTAAGAACAATGACTACAATGTGCTTCCTCTTGATACAGAAGCTGCTAAAGGTCCTGTTATTTTAGTGCTCATGTCTGGTGGTGGTGTTTCATTTGCAGAAAAACATCCTAAGATTGGTGCTATTCTCTGGGTTGGTTATTCCAGCAAACAAGACAGCCATGCTATCGCCGACATCGTCTTCGGCAAATACAATCCAAGAGGGAGACTGCCATTGGCATGGTATCATTAAGCAATTGCCAATGGCATCACTGCAATTGAGGTCAAACAAGGAGTTTGGATATTCAGGAAGAACGTATAGATTCTTTGATGGTCATGTTGTGTATCCATTTGGTCATGGAAATCAAAGCTGAACAGCATCAATGTTGGTCTTGAAAAAATACCAAAAGTGCAAGTATTTGAGTTTGGAGTCTGATGTCAATGTGATAAATAAATTAAGACATGTCTAAGCACAAGAAACTTGCAGTATAGTCTATGAATCTGTCTAGCTAACATAAACAGATGCATGAATCAAAATGACTACTTGACCCAAAAAAAAAAAAAAAGGGGGCCAAACTGCTACATGCTGCGCTCATCAGATTGAACTTTAGAAACAAAGATAGATTAAAAGTTAAAAAATGATGTTCAACAAAGGATTTTAATAAAGTATGGCTTTTGAGACAGTTAAGAAGACCCAAAAGAAAAGCTTAAGGATAACTATGGCTGATTAATCAAACTGATATATCTTATCAGCTATAATCTAGTCTAAGTCATAAGTGGATACAAAAAAAAACTATTTATTGCATCAAACCTGAGGTCCATACCAAAAGGAAACCTTCTCATTTAATAGGATACTTACTAGATGCTGCCAGCCTCTACATCCTAGAGTAGCAGGATACTTGTTAATTAATCAGATCAGTGAAAATAATTTACGGAATTGCTAAAAATGATTCCGTCCTGATTTGGTTGTCTACAAGTTGCTTGACTTTCAAAAATGAGCTCAAAAAATAAATGGCTAAATAAATAAATAAATAAAATAAAAATAAAAAAAAGGCATGCACACGTGCATGATTTAAAAAAAAGGAAAAAGCATGCAATGCTATATATAAAAAATAATAATAATAATAATAATAATAAAATAATAAAAAGTGCTTGCATACGTGCATGGCAAAATAAATTAATTCAAAAAAAAAAATGAATAGCATGCATACGTGCATAAGTTTTTTTTTTTTAAATAATAATACAAAATTAAAAAAAAAAAGCATGCATGCTCACCCACATGGGTCCCATAAAAAAAATGTATATGGGAATAAAGTAAATAATAAAAAATGATAACATGAGGCTTAAGCTAAAAAAATAAATAAATAAGAAAATAAAAAGATCCCTGGAAGCTAAAATATAATAGTATGTTAGCAAATAGAGAATCCCCACGGTGATGGAGATGGGGAAGCAAATTCCCCCTATTGGGGAATCGGGGATAAGGACGAGGATAGGGATCACTAGGACGGGGAAAGGCCTCCCAACTCCCGCCCTGCCCCGTTACCATTCATACTAATCAAAATACCATAACTGGTGCATTTTCGTACCCGTTTGTCTTTTCTTTGTCGCTTGTCAACTTTGTCCAAAAAAAAAAGAAGTCTCAACACCACGTGCACGTAAGCTCTAGCTCTACTCCACTAGCTCCATCAAATATTGTACATGCCCCTTATTTATTTAGTCACTTCACTGCTCATCTTAGAAAAAAAAAAAAAAACCCCATTGAACATTATAGACCTGGTCATTGGTAGTCTGTCAGAGGCTTCATCAAACTTGATAAGGTTTTCTAATATTTTGATGTCATATAAATCATTAATTATATTAAAAATTTTGCAATTTGTTTTGTCCAAGAAGTTAGATTTCCACAGCGAATTAGTTTATAAAATTTACTTGAATAGCTAATAAGGTTTTGTGGTTATATATAACTTGTTAGTTGAGCTTTTAAATTTGTTACTTGTTTCACTTATCAAAGAAGTTATAATTTTGCGGACAAGCTAGGTTTTTAGGCTTTGATTCAATAATTATTGAGATTTGGTTATTATATAACTTATTCATGTTATATTTTTCTTAATTTTCTATATGCTTCAATATTGTAGGGTTATTTGTGCAACCTACCAAGTTTGAAAATATCAAATTATCAAGCTAATTTATTTTCTTCTGTTAGAGTACTACTGCATACATGCATTCCATGTTCATACATACTACTTGTACATGTACCCTTCTATTTCTACTCTTGTATCTATTTATTGGACTATTGCCCTAATGAAACACACTCTCGTTCTTTAAATATCTAACATGGTATCAGAGAGGTTCTTTCGAAAAAACTCAGGCCATCTCTTCCTTTCCCCAGATTTTCGTCAAATTTGTATCAACTTCGCCGGCTTTGTTGTTACTTCACCAGATCTTTATCAACTTCGTCAGCTTTGTCTTTTCTTCCTCAGATTTTGCCGGATTCTCACCGGATTTGAAGCTTCTGCTTTGCTTCATTGATTGTCTCCCTCGCCGATAACAACAATAACAATTCTTTCCAAAAAAAAAAAAAAAAACTCTTGGCCGCCTTGTCACGTTGCTCCTTCTCCCCTACACCGCCCTCTCCTCCACCTCCTCCCTATGCCTTACCCTCTCCTGCACACACCGCCGTTGTTCCCCCAAAGCTTTCCCAAGCCCACACCATTGCCACTCCCTTTACCGCCATTGTCACATCTGCTACTGCCTCCTCTCCTTTGTTCCATCACATTTTCCCCAACAAACCCACAGCTTGACTGCGTGTTCAAGCCCATCTTGACAAACATCATTTCCGCAAGAGCAGCTGGAACCCTTCGATCACGGTAATTATTCTCGTTTGTTGCCAGTCAGCTTTGGATCACGAGCAACACCAGTCAGTTTGGATTCCATTTGTTGCCAAAGTCCCCGACCAAGCTTTGGATCAAGTGCATTATTCAATCATTTTCCACATAAGTGCCCAATCGAGCTTTGGATCCCGTAAATATTCAATCATTTTCCATATAAATGCCCACCCAAGCTTTGCCCAAGCCAGAAAAAGACACTACAAAAATTTTACAGTTTTGCAACAGGCAAATCCATTGCAATTCCGTTGCAACTATACATTTTGTAACGGCTTTGCAACGGATTAATGCCGTTGTTATTTTGCTCGTAGCAAACTTTTGCAATGCGAACTAATCCGTTGCAAATCATTTGCAACGGATTAGCAACCCTCTTGCAACGGATTAGCAGGAGATCCGTTGCAAATATATTATAAATTGGTAACGGAATTGTAATGGAGATGATTCATCTAATATCTTCTTCCAAAGCACCTAAACATCCACCATGAATGTTTTTTGCAATAAAAATGGATGGGGTCTATAACAACACAGAAATAATAGAATAACGGACAAGGAACATATGCTTACAAATAATAAAAGCTTGAATATGAAGAATCAACCTACCATCCTTGTGTTGTCATATCTTCAGGATTATGGAAGTCAAAGTATACATATGTTCCTCTCTCAAACTCATCATTTGTAACTTTTGACTCCTCATGGCGTTGAAACCAAGTGTTATATTTATTTTTTTAATCTAATGAAATACCAATTCTTGCTTTATAACAAAAGAAGTGTACATACAAACCTAACTTGCATAACTATGATTGCATTGACTTGTCAATTCATGATTCAATAAGAGCCTCAACAAAATGCTGAGTGATCTATAATCATATAAAACTGGTTTATCTGCTATAGCACTTAGACAACATGCCAATGAAAAAGAAAGAAGAATCCTTTATGTCAGACCTACTACTTTAGCATTAAAATTGACGCATTTGATTAAGCTTAGATGAGATTAAGATGCTCAACTTCAATAATACATGACTAAGTTCACTTGATGATAAAACCATAGCATCCTAACCACACGATCCTTCATACAGAGATTGGATTGCTGACAGAACTCCTTGCCCTTGAAACAAATTAGTTTGTTATATTAATTCAGAATGCACATTTGAGGAATTAAAAAATGTCTAAAGCTTTCGTCAATGACTAAAACAAAATAACAATATGTCAATACAATCATTGCTATCTAAAACCAATCAAAAATTCAGAAAGTGGAAAACGATCCATCAAACCAAAGAAATAATCCAGAATGAAATCAAAACAACATTGACCAAAGGTGGATGAGATGTAAATTCTAACCTGATGCCTTGCCAATTGCTCCTCAAAATCAGAACCGCAAGCGAAACCCTAGAACAATTTTGTCTAAGAAAAAGGAAAACCCCTTCGTCAAATCTTGTTTAAAACCATACACAAACCCTAAAAAATCAATTGAAAGAACAATTTTGACATTCCACTTGAAAGAGAGCCGGCGGCTGTGGGTTATCGGGAGAATGCTCGGAGCTTTTGGGTTGCTTACGACCAACGGCTATGGGTTGTCGAGAGTTTAGTCCGGCGGGTGTGGGTTGCCTAAAGCTTGGTCAGAGTTTGCTCGGAGCTTGGTCGGAGTTTGCTCGGAGCTTGGTGGAGAGCCCTAAAGCTTGCCTGCGGCATGTGAAGATGTGAAGAGCTTGCTTCTTTCCAACTTTCACCCACTTTCCCCTCTTGTTTTTATTTTTTTTATTTCTTATAACTGATATCATATAATTCTGTAAATTTATTTATTTATTTATTTATTGTAAGTGTGACTGACTTTATAATTATATATAATAATTTAATATGAATTTTTTTTATTTGAGATCTTTGTGGAATTATTTGTCTGCTATTAAATAAAAACCTTGATCCATAATCAACTTAATTTGGTTTCATAAATATATGTAATATATTAAGAATGAAAACCTTGGTCCATAATCAACTTAATTTGGTTTCATAAATATATGTAATTTATTAAGAATGTTGTGCTAGATTTGTGGTATTAAGCTTTGTTTAAAAAAAAAAAATTCTTGAAGGAGGACAATTTTTATTTGAAGCTGAATATGAACTTTTTTTTGTTAATGATGTATGCTTCCTAGTTTTAATCAATATTAAATTCAATTTATAATTATATATATTTTAAAAATAAAATATAATAAGTCAACATGAAAATTATGTTCAAGTGAACATGTAATATTAAGTTAACATGAAAAGGACAAAATGTTAAAGTAGCATGCTAAGGACGACCACATCACACTTAACTTGAATCACTTGGCTAGACCCAGCAAAAATATATAAGGGGATTAAGATAATTGGAATAAATTCATTTTTTTTTATTTAATGTAGTATTTCTCTCCATTGACACCATGGATGAATCTAGTGTATTTTTAGGTGCTCAAATTTTAATTACTTTTAATTTTTATATTGTTAATTATGTCATAAAAATTGTGGAGTTATAATTAAAAACAAATTAAAAGTTTATGTGGCTAAATACCAACAAATTGTTTCAAGCAATTACAAATATTTTTTTGTAATCATGATTGACAATAAAAATATTTTACAACATCTTCAAATATAAAGTCTTGGACGCACAATTATAAACATTAATTTTATTTTATTTTATTTTATTTTTTTGTTAGTTTCTTTCTTTGTACTTTTGTTATTATAAACAAAAAAAAATATTTTAAATTTTTATCCCACTAAAATAAATTCATGGATCTACATATCACTCTTTACTCATCTTTTGATTTTTTATGAATAATAATAATAATAATAATAATAATAATAATAATAATAATAATAATAATAATAATAATAATAATTCATATTTTAAAATTACTTAAGTTAATTTCAATTATAAACATATATGAATGGTTGCAAATAAGCCAAACAGTTAGTTAATTTTCAACACACCAATACACCATTGCACATTTCTGTTGCAAATTTGCAATGGAGTCATTCTGTTGCAATTTTCTATTGCAAAATTATAATGTTGTTGTAAATATTGCCAGTCCGTTGTAAACTCATTGCAAAGTTTCTCCCGCCCTCTTCCCTCCATATTTTTGTAACGGAACTTTACGCCATTGCAAATCTGTTGCAAACCTGTCACAAAATAGGTTGCAAATCCGTTTCAAAAACACTCCCACTATTTTTGCGACAAATTTTTTGTTGCGTTGCAAAGTCCATTGCAAATTTTTAATGCCGTTGCAAAGCTATTCCAATTTTGTTGCAAACTTGCAACAGAATATGTCTGTTGCAAATATCTGTTGCAAAACAATAATTTTTTTGTAGTGAGAGAACTCCCTCCTCCACTCTTTCTGGCATCACTCCTTATAAACGTCTTTTCCCTTATTCTCCCTCTTATGGTCATCTTCGCACTTTCGGTTGTACTTGTTTCATCCTTTTACCCGCTGTTGAGCGAACCAAACTCTCTCCTCGTTCCACCATGTGCATTTTTCTGCGTTATAGTTCTTAACACAAGGCTATCCCTACTATGATCCTTAATCTCACAGTCTTCTTATTTCCAGTCACGTTACCTTTCTTAAAGACACACCTTATTTTTTCTTCCCTTTCTCTGAATCTTTCCTTTCTTAAGTTTCTTCTAGTGCGTTATCTTCCCTCCCTTCAGTAGTTCTTCTGGGTGCCACTATCACTAATAATATTATACCTCCTCCTAAGTCTTCAAGACACTTTTCCTATTCATCCCTCTCTCTCCTCTGGGTGCATTGATGGTACTGGTGATTCGCCTCCTCTTCCTGCTGGCTCATCCTCTATTGAAGATGCTCCTACTGTCTCCCGTCATCACCCAAACTGCACTCGTCATCTTCCTGCCCAATATGCATTTTCTACTTCCTTCACCTACTTTCCGGATTTCCAAGCCTTCCTTGCTACTATTTACTCTCATTCCAAGCCGCAGTCTAATCGTGAGACTATGAGGCATCCCCAGTGGCAGTAGGCTATGATAGAGGAACTCGATGCTCTTCAGCGCATGCATTCATGGGAGCTTGTTCCGCTTCCTTCGGATGTTACTCCTCTCCGCTGTCGGTGGATCTACCGGGTTAAGACTCGGGTTGATGGAAGCATTGAGCGTCATAAGGTGTGTTTTGTTACCTATGGTTTCACTCAGGAGTATGGCATTGACTATGAGGACATTTGCTCCTATGGGCAAGTTGACAACTATTCGCCTTCTATTTGTTATTGCAGCAGCTCATCACTGGCCATTTCATTAGTTAGATGTAACTAATGCTTTTTTACATGGGTATCTTGTTGAGGATGTCCACATTAAGAAATCCACATTGAAAGTTGTGTTTTTGTGTGTGGGAAAGGAATGGTTCACAAGTTCACTTGCTTCCTTTCAGCTTGACGCTTAAAAAGTATAAAAAATTTTACACCTTAATATGATAATCAGTCATAACAACCAAGACTAAGTCATTACATATTACACCCCAAAAGAGGGTAAATTTCTTGAGTGGGGGTATTGTATAATTGTTTTTTATATTTTGAGTATTAAACTTCAATTTACCAAATATGTCAGATTTGGAATGTCGACATCAGTTCACCACATCATCTACATACGCAAACATACCATGTCATAAAAAATAAAAAATAAAAAATAAACCACATGATCAATTTTATTAACCAATTCTCTGGGATGACATGGCATGTGACTTGTTAATAAAAGTCGTCACGTAACCCTCATTAATGATGTGTTATATCTGTGTATGCAGATGACGCAACGAACTGTTGTTGATATGACAAATATGGCATATATGTCATTAACTTTTTCCCGGAATCCCCTCAATACTTTTCCGGTAAACACAAATTAAACAAATTAAAGTTTGCACTGTGCTTGGGGTCATGCCAAGTCTGTGTTGGACACAAAAAAAATTTTAATTATTAATCTAAATTTTAAGGGTTTAATCATATGTAATATTATAAAATAAAAAATTAATAAAACCCTAATTTGAAGTAATCCGAATCCACTTCCAGTTTTTATTAATATTTAATACTTTTCTGGGGTTTTTAATAAATATTTTAATATTAATGTTGCCACATTAGCACCAGAAAACGCGGCAGAACCAACATCCATCACCTGGAAGGACGGACAAACATATAAATACAATGACCAAAAGAGCTAATTTTAAATTAGAATGACTAAAAAAGCGCAAAATAAAAGAACTATTTTGGTATTTTAACTTTAAATTTACAAAATATTTAAATATATAAATACTAAACCCTTCTAATAGCCTCCTATTTATCTCATAAAAAAAATAAAATATGGACTATAATGTTACTAACCAATTGAAAAGATCCTCATAAAATTTATATAAACATTAAAATAAATACCTATTATTAAAAATAGTAATAGTAATAAAAATGTATAATACAAATAAAATGTTCTAACACAAATATCCCCACTGGCATAATCCTCACATACTCAGAAGAACCATATATTTGCTGATTTACCCGTCAAAGTAATGTTGTTTGATTATATAATTCAGGATTCAAATTTTAAATTGCACATTTTGTCTGTAGAATAGTTTTACACAAGGTAAAATCTCAAATCCATTCAAATTTAAATTTCCAAACCATCCTAGGGCTAAAAGAGATTTCTAAACAGATCCTCTTAACATTTAGGTGAACCACCAAGCAAAACCAAACATTTTCAGATGGGCTCAGCCCTCATGTATACCACAGGAATCAAACAAAAGTCCCATCCCTCCCAATCCTGTCATCCAGACATCATATTTCCAAGAACAATATTAAAACAAAAAAAAAAACCAATAAAACAAAAAATAAACACGCGTCCGGAAAGAACAGCATAGTTTTGAGAGCTGGATATTACACTGATATTAATATCACATAATGAAGCTGAAGAATTCTAGCAGCCAATTTAACCAAAACAACGTATTATATGATCCAAGCGATAAATATAAAGAAATATAAAATATAAAGCCAAACAAAAAGAAAAAAATTGAATTCCACACCCTCCATAAAACTCGGGCCCAAGAAAAACTGATAACGGATCTGTACATAAATTAAAAACCAAAATAAGACCATATATTAGTTTTGGAACATCTTGAGTGCCACAGCCATAGAACACCAGGCCTACGAAGCTTTTTGAAGAGTTTTGAAAACGCAACCATGAACCAGGAGCGCCCAACTAGATCATATGAAGTCAAAAGTTTAACCCGAGGTATTTTTCCTTGCAGCATAAACCCTGTAAGCAGCTAGTCCAACAACGGCTACAGCAGCTCCAACTGATATGTGAAACAAATAGTTTTAGGAAAACACAGAATATTGGGGAAAATAGAGAAGACTAAACAACCAAAATGGAAATCAAAGGAAATGTAGCAGAACAGAGTCAATCTTTAACCTCTTTGATATCGCAATCATGTAATCATTACTAATAAAACAAAAAAAAAAAAATTCATATTAACAAAGCATAATATCCTTTCGTGAGCATCATTACATTCAGCAACGTAACAAGTTTCATCTGCCTTGCTAGTTATGTTTATGAATAGGTTAACATATTGCTTTCTTTTGGAAACTGCATAGATCATATTACCAGCTAAATATATGTAGGCCACTCAGTTAATGGGTATCACAAATATCTGAAACAGAACCCTACAGACTACAAATTACTCCTTTGGATTCCAGATCATTTTTTATAAATTTACTTCAGGATGCTCGGGAACATTCCCCATCTCAAGTATATATATGGATATGTCAACTGCGGACCTTCATAGAAGCTCCACACTTAGAAACAGTGCGGTGATAGAAAGAGATAGACACAAATGGGTTTTTGAATATAATAAGAAATTCATTGATGAGGAAATCGACCTTTTAGGGTTAACTAGGTGAAGAAAAGGCAGTCATGATATTTCCATTAACGAGAATTATAACAACTTAAGCTCAACCTATAGCTTAAACATGATAAATAGCAGTTGCAAGTAATGTATTTGATACTTTATGTTGCCTGGTTGAAGAAAAGGCACTCATGTCATTTCCATCAGGAAGAGTTTTGGTAAGTTCATAAATCTAGTTTAAACCATCATATAGCAGTGATAAAAGCAAGCTAGGATTTTGATTTCAGTAGTGCAAAATCATAATTATGGAGACCAGGTTCAGTTTCAGGATAATACCTGAAACAAACATGAGAGAACGATTTACAAGCCGACGATATTGCTTGCGGTTTCTCCCAGCTTCAGTTTCAGGAATGCTTAGATGAGGATTTTGTGCAGCAGTGACTATCTTACGAAAAACATTATTGTAGTCCCTTAACTTTATACTGACTGGTATAGGCGTTTCAATCCCCATGTCTTGGCTCACCTGCAACACCACAAGAATAGAGCACATTTATCGCATACCTCATGCATATCCTAAAGATATATGGCCATTTACATTAACTTAGTATGGTGGCATATAAGTATTATCAAAAGGCCATGCTAGTGTACAATAAACACGGCAGGATATGTTATGATTTCATATATAAGAACTCATAATTTAACCATATTTTTACCATGCGAACAAGTAACAAGTGTGTTTTTATGAGTGTCTCAGAACAGGCATAGAGAAAACCATATTTCTACCCAACAGCATAAAATATCTTATGATCATAATCATGCAAAATGAATAAGAACACAAAATCAAGAAATAAATTTGATACCCTTGTTGAGTCCTGAATAGCCGATTGATAAGGACCAAGATCATCCTTTGCAGAAACAATAAGGCAAGGCACTTCAAACCCATTGTTTTCTCCATGACTAGCAACTTGAACAAGCAATTCGGTTGTCTTCTTCCATGAACTTTCATCAGAACTGAAAATGAGAAAGCACATATATATCTAAGTTGAAAAGAAATTATTAATATTAAGTATGTAGCTAGTCTTAATTTGTAAATATATCAAGAGAAGAAATATCAAGGTCAAGAATATAGAAGGCATCCAAGATTCTTCCTTCTAGGTTTAACCACATTAGCTTGAATTAAAGAACATGCAGAAAGCCAAATCAATAAAGAAACAACATAGCATTCCTCTTCTTGCATTGAACCTTCACCACCTTACACCATATAGGAGAGAAAAATATGAGAATGCGACAAATTAACATATCCAATGATACCTGTCGTGAACAAATATTGCAATATCACAAGCTGCCAATGACTCCTTATTAGACAACAGTGCCTTGACTCCATCTTCTGGTATCTCTCTCATCACCAATGCCTTCTTGACAACCTTATCAATACCACCAATTATGTACTTAGTTGACATACATTGTGAAATCAGATCTAAAAGAGTAGTTAAATAATGCATCAAAATATGAATGAATATATTATTGCCTGGGAAGGATTAACTAGCCAGACCTATTAATTATGCAGAATGACAGTGAGAAACATAACAAAGAACCTTGAGACAGTAAGAAACATAAAAACGAGCCTTGAGATCATTCTAGCTTCAATGAAATTTTTATAATTGTGGACTGTAGTCTTAAATGGAAGATTGAAGAATCGTTACCAACTACTAGAATAACTTTCAACAACATTATCATGATTGGGTGTTTAAAGGTGATTACACCTCAATGTATCAGGTCAATGATTCTCAAGTTGTTTCATGGGTGAAATAGAGTATATGTTTACGGGCATTTTTTTTTTTTAACTAGGTATGGCAGAACAATTTTTATATAAGCTGTCCACACAACGACTTAATCAAGACTAACAAAAATAAAATATTACAAACTTAAATTTTTTACTTTTTTTAGTAAACAACAAGTAATGTTAATATTAATATTTAAAAAAATAATAAATGCATAAATATATTTAAATGATTATTTTTTATTATAAAAAAACATGAAAAGGATAACACAAGTTTGTTTGGTCAGAGAGTTTGGCTAATTCACCAACCAAACAACCATTGTTAATATAGGAATGTGATCCTATCGAACAAATTTAGGTTTAAATTAAGCTCATCCATCATTTAAACTCCAATCACTAGTCGAATGAATACTGGAAAGAATATGTGGTAGTGAGACATCCACAGAAGAGGTGAATGCAGCCAAGGAAATAAATGGTTAATGCTTTTTTATCAAAGCCTAGAGAATAAGAATGCTTCATACAATCATTTGTAATTAAAAATATAACTGCATGTCCCTATCATTTAAACATGAGCTTTAGTTCAACTTTAATTTCCCTACTTAATATGATATCATCAACAAATTGTATGCACCAAATTACTTCACGCTTAATGATAATTTAATCAAATCTATTACTTAAATAGAAGGAACTCAAGGTGAACCTTAATATAATCTCATCATGACTGAAACCTCATTATTTTTCATATTTGTCACCATTTCAGCCTTTTCAATCCACTTCTCAAGTTATATTGTCTGCAACAGCTTCAATATTGTGCAAATCATAGTATAGGTGATTTGAGAATGCCATGATTTTACAAGGCAGGGATAATCATCAAAGCCCTATCTCTAAAGATTGGTTTAAATCAAACTACTGGTTTAATCACAAATGAGAAGCAAATTTTAAGATAACCATTATCAAATAGATTGACACAATAAATTAAAGTTGACTTTGAGATAAAATGTAAACTACAAGATAAAAATGAAACCTAAAAAAATAGCAGACCAATCAGAAGAAACTAGATACCTTTTTGTGCATTAATAGCGCACATAATGGTAATTAGAATTAAATAGCAAAAAATAAAAACAAACAAAAATCAAATGGCTTCCCGAGGAAAGGCACAGATTTTAGGATAAACATACTTCATTAAAAACAATGAGAAAATATTGGAGACAATGAAAGCTCAGTATGTGATTGATGAAGTATGAAAACTGCTCATACAATATTCCAGTGGTAACTAAGAGTAGCACCACTAGATACGCATTAGTTTCACAACATTAAAGATAAGCATTATTTGCTATTTAAAGAGATTTTTAGATCCAACAACTTGGCCATACATCCATATTTCTTAGAAACTAATACTGGCTTGTTTTAGTGCTCATAATCTGAAATTTTTTTAGTGAGAAATTATATCAAGGGGTACTTACACCGGGTACATCAACAAAATTGGCGGCGAAGCACTCACTGGTAGTCGGCACATATTTCTCAGAAAAGGACCTTCAACAAAATGAAACAATGAAATGTTTAACAAGATGAAACAATGTTTAAGAATACAATAAATACTTTGACAATGGGTACAGTAACAGGTAATAATAAACCATTTCAACTAACAGAAACAAAGTTGAATAAATTTTACCTTCCAATGAGAGCATTCAACAGGGCAGACTTTCCGGCATTTTTAGGACCAAAAACAAAACACTGCACAACATTTCTTTGTGAAACCTTTCGCTTACGATCTACCCTCCTCTTTCTGGTTATAGTAAATGCTGAAGCAGGGTCACCAGTATATCCAATGTATACTAAGTTCGCCAAACTACTTGCAGGATCAAGAAGGGTCATTAGGGCCCACTGCACACAAACATAACAAAGATTAGGAAAGCTTCATGCAGAACAAAGTATGCAATTAAAGGAAAATCTGAATTTTGCAGCATGTAGAAAATTACAATATACAGACCAGTGAATTCAAAATTAACTGTATAATACAAACATACAGAAGAACACATTATTCCATGCAGTTCACCAAGAAAGTTCGCAATGCGGTAAAAGCCTTAAAACAAAATGAATTATTGAGACACAAATTGATTGACTCAGAAATACGGTAATTCCATAGGTATGGCATCATCAATTGTCCATGCTTAATGAGAAGAAATAATCAGCTTAGAACCATTTGAACAAGCAGAAGGCCACAAAGTACCTATTTTACAAGCAATGTTCTGAGAAAAAAACAAAAGAACAAACAATTTTCGAAAATTCTTTAAACCAAATAATATATGGAGACCATTTTAAATAATCAATACCTGATCAGAAACAGTTTATGCAAAAACTTCATATATTAAGAACAGTGACAGTTACCTCATAAATCACAAAGTGTTTGGTTAATTAAGAAACTTCAGAAAAACAAGTAGAAAGTTTCAAGCATCTTCAAATCCAACCCCCCATTTTACAAGAATGCAAAATGACTTTGAGCCATTGGCAATAGCAATCAATTTGAATAATACACAAAGGTTGAATAATACACAAGTCATGTACAATCATAGCGAGATAATGCATTTACACATATTGGAACATGCAAAACCATGGTAAGACAAGCAACCAAAAAATAAAACCATTAACAACTTGAAAACTGAACGAAATTTTGTATTAAATGATTTCAGCACAAAACATTAAAGCAACATTTTGGTGTATGAGCAAAATATACAACAAACCTCGGAAAGAAACCCATTAAGAGTTAATCCTCCAAGCACATTCTTTTCAGCAGCATCTTTGTAAGGACTTTCCGCCCAAGGGCTGTAACACACAAAAAACCAAAAGGACAAAAACATTAAAAGATATAGAAAAATTAAAAGAAAATAATTTTCAACTCAAACCTAACAAGAAAAATTCCTTCCATATTAACAGCTTCGCAGAATCTGCAGAGTACAGAGCTTAAAAATACTTATTGTAAACAAACTTTTGGAGGCTAACTCTAGAAGACAATGGAACATACAGCAAGAGTGTTTTGACCATTAGATCATGCAAGAGTTGAACAGAACAAATAATGGTTATAGATCGTCTCTAACTTTAACTTGTTAAGTGAGAAAATCAAAGATTATCAAATTTCACTTACTACAAAATTGACTAGTGAACTGATTAGAATACCTTGTGAAATAGTATTAGTAAACAGCATCTTTATTCTTAGATAGTTAAAAGAGAATCTTTCAATTTTTATAGTTTCCAAAATAAAAGAACCCAAATTAGGAATTGGTATTGCCTCAATTCTCATACAGTTTCTTTCCCAAAGAGGTTTTTGCATGTACAAACCAGTAAAAAAACACTATCTATATTCTCACTTTAAAAATTCACCTAAAACCATTTAACTAGTGTGTGCATATCCTAAGGTTTTATCTCCTCCACTAAACAATAACTTGTGACTTAAGTCCTGTATTTTTAATATCTTGTATCTGGCAATGGCATAAAATCAATACCACAAAAATGTATGCACATTATTGAGTTCCGCAGACATGCATAAACGACTACCACATTTTCTGGACTAATATATTAAAAAACGTGGCACATGCACTTGCAGCAGTAATTTAACCCCGATCACTTCAACCAATAATAAGAAATAGAATGTCTCATAAACAATGGAAGTACTCATTTTACAAAATTTTGATATTGATGGTTTCATGTTTCGTTTCAATCTCACACTGAGTAGTCATTTCACTGTCTAATATCCTTAAAAAATAAGAGGTTAAAACCAATATTGGTCCTTAAAATGGATGTAATAGTTACTTTTTTAAGCCAAGAAAATGTTCATGGAAGGACCCCATAAGCCATGTGGTAGGAATTCATTAAGGCCAATGTGGTTGCTTTCCACACAGACAACTTCTACACATGGCAGCTACATGTTATTAAAAAAATCCTCAATTTTCTTCTCATAGTCATAGCAGTGAAATCACATCTCACAAGGCCACTACTTTAAAGAATTAAAAAATTCTATTATAATGGCATGTAGTCCAATTTGGTCACTTGGCAAGTCACGTAAGCACCCACATCAACCACTAAGGGATTCATGCCACGTGGTTCATAGAAACTGGAGGGACCAAATTGAACAATTCATATTCCGTTGCATTTACCAAAATGAACATTATTCGACTTATACAACCAAACTGAACAATCATGCCCTGTTCAGGGACTAGTAATGGCTCTAAGATTTTATGTAGATTGGGCATTAAACAGGGAGTTTTAGGAAAATTAGGATCAATATACAGCTTATTAGGAAATCAACTTCTGATTAATAAATGTCTGCATAATTACAGTAAATAAATTTATTTTTGGAAATTTTATATGGAAACAAATGAAAAGATTGATTGCTAATCCCACAAACTATATATCAATTCAGTGTGTTAAATGCATTGCATAAGTAATAGTTTCCAATAAAGACAGATGCAGTTTTTTTAATCTTGATTTACTTCATAAAACAGAGACAAGCCCCCACCCTTTGCTAGGCCACAGCATGAAAAGCCATCACAGATTAAAACAGTGAAATACACAGCACTATATTATTTCAATTAAAAAAAAATAAAAGTAAACGATAAATAAAAAACATCACCTTTCAGGTGCAGTTGAGAAAAGATCTTCCAGTTCAGCAGATCTCAGAGCGCCATCCTAGAAGACAAAAATTCAAAATACACTAAGAACATCACAGAGAAAAGCACAGCCATTTCCACTTGGAAGAAAATATATATAATTGACCCAGAAATCAGTAAACATGATTTTTAAAAAAAAATCAATATGTCTTTTAGGGGGTGTACACAGTTATGATTTGTGTGCGGTTATAAACACAATAAGCCAGTTGTATATATGCAAACTTCTCAAAAGAATAGCTTTGACTTCATACATATGAAAATAACAGACATGCAAAGAATACAAAATTTTGGGATTCTATTTAAGCAAGCCATTAATCTTCAAGCCTTTTAATGTCAGTTACCACAATGATTTTAAAATATTAGTTCTAGTTTTAAATATAATCAAAGCCAAGTGTTTCGATTGTCTCGATCATCCTTTTGGTTTCATAAAGTTATAATTAATAAAATCAAACTTCTAATCTCACAGAAAGCCTTTCAGATTGTTATAGCCCTAGTTTTGGATGAGAGCATCTGCATTCTAAAAGCCGGCCTACCTAAGAACTTGACCCTCACAGTCCTTGAACATCACATCCCATTTGCCCTCAACTAGGTAACTCTCCCACAAACATCTTTTCCTCCATCCTGAGTGTACAACCTTATCCCAACCTTTCATGTTGGGAACAAACACCATCTTCCCTAATGCTTTCTAATTGCCACAGAAGGCAACAAAAGAGTACAAGATAGGAACATAAGCAAACTATTTTGCAAACAGCTACCATCTGCCCGGCCAGATATCATGATGCCAATTTAGAATAAATTCAAACACATGACCACCATTCACCAATTAATTACACCTAATTGCCTTGAACATATATATATATATATATATATATATATATATATATATATATATATATATATATATATATATAATAAAAGAATGAAGACAGTAGGAGACTAGATAATTGTAAATAAAACCCCTCCCTTGAATTGAATGGCTTTCATCTTTAGCAATAAAACAAGATTTGTTCCTTGTACCCACCTAAGTTCCTCACACCCACATAAGGTGAAGCTTCCACCAAATCACCAAATTCAAATAAACATTCCAATTTACCAACAATCAACTACTTGGGAAAACAAACCACAATTAATACAACAATAGTAAATATGTCCAACCATATCGTCTGATCTAACAGTAAAAAAATGCAAAACAGTATTGTATATGTTCAGGGATTCCAGATGCAGCATGTATACAGTTTAAGATAATTTGTACTATTAAAGAAAATGAGAGTTGATCTATTTCTCTATTATTCAGTAAGCAAATGATGCATCATGCATCAAGAAACTTGATAAGGATACAGAACTACTCATAAGCCATAGCCAAAACTAACAGAATTATCTAACTACCATAGGTCAGAAACGGAACATATGTACAATCATTAGCAAGATTAGGGCAAATTGAAAACTTAGTACGAAAAGAGAAATTAAAAGGAACAGAACAAAGAAAAAAAATTCAGAATAAAAGATAGGGTAACTAATACTTACACTATCAATATCAAACATAGCAAAAATTCCTTTCAAGAAATCCAAAGCTTCTTCAGTCAGCTCCACACACTACATTAAAGAACAACAATACATAGTATGTTACCACTGTCTGCAAACAACTGGTTGAAATATACAGAAATTTTCACCAACTACACCTCAACAACTTCAGCTAATGATAAAAAGATATTAAATAAAATTATACAAAAGAATCATTTACAAGATTTAGCTAAGTAAAATCAGGTTCTTGCAATTTGAGATTTAATGTCAATATTATATCCTAAGTTATTACGGAACTTTGGTCCTAACAGTGAAATCACTAGCCAAAAGACAAGTCGCAAATTTGTCTGTTGCCTTGCATGTTTTAAGTCTGAAAAAGAAAAATAATGCTACCTTGAAGCAAGAGCAAAACATATTACAACAATCTGTTCGCTCCAGCATCTGTTATATAATTTGTTACAAAAGCTAAAATATAATACACACACACACACATATATATTGTTCCACTTTCTAAGTTCAGTTCATAAAGAGTGTTTGAACTAAGAATTTTGAATGCCTTGCTGAAAATATCTAAATTAAACTTGTTTGATACACATACAAAGTAAAATTTAGATAACAAACTGCAGAAACAGATTGAAAATCTTAGAGCAAAAAATACTCGTCAATCCAGTCTTCAGACTCCTATATGATTTGAGACTTCTCCACTCCTTTAAAGTCACTAGAGATATTTATCACAAATTAAAGCATATCAGGTCATTGTCACCACGCAATTTAAGGACCTTCTTTTCTTTGAACTTCATTAACACATCAACTTGGTGGGTCACACTAAAAAAAAACTAGAATATCTTGCCCTGACCCCAGAAAAGACTACCAACATTGTCTAAAACCACAAGAGAAAAGAAATCAAAACTAATACCTGATCAGGAGCTCGCTTGAAAGATGTTGGGAGGAGATCATCCCTTAGTTTAAGGTCATCATTGTATCCAAATTTTCTTAAAACAGTCCACGTTGTTTCAAGACGGCCTTTTTCAATGAAAAGCGCATGCAGAAAAAGAAATCCAGTCAATGTCAGGCCCCGATCATTGACACCTTCAGGCATCTTTTCTTGTACAACCTTCTTGACACCAGTTATTTCAGTAGGCTGAAGTGGGGCATTGAAACACTTAACCTGAGCAAAATATGTATATATAAACACTCAACCATTGCACAGGGATCCCTAACAAGCTTTAAAGCAAATAGGATAAAAAAGGACCTGAAAGTCATTTAATTCTGCATCACTAAGCGCTCCATCTTTGTCATTATCACATAGAATGAATATCCTTTTCAAAGCTCTAATACATCGAGCCTTTAATGACTGTGTTTCTTGATCAAATAGAGGAGCAGTCGGATGAAGCACTGCCTTCTGAGCATAATAGAAGACTTCCGGAACCTGATAAGAACACAATGATTGTTTTAGCATCTTCAACCACAAAGTAAGATTCTTCAACTAAAAGAGTAACAAAACAAAAAACAAACACAAATTACAGCAAACAAAAGGCAAGTACAACAAATTAATCAAACAAAATAAGTTTCAGAACCAAGGACATATTATTGCAAATATATTTTGCATGTTCAGGAAGAGTATTGGCAAAAGGATCATACTAAATGAAGTTACCAAACTGTTTATCTATATATCAAACAGATAACATGTTATGAAAATACACACCAAGCAAAACTACTAACAACGAAAAAAAAATAGACAGAAAGTAGACAAGGCAACAAAATTGCTCCACAGAGCACTTAAAAAACTACAATTTTCACGATAATTGGGTTTGGTTTACAAAAAGAAAAAAAAAAGAAAAGGAAAAGTACAGACATGAAAAAAGTTTAGATAAGATCTTCAAAGTAGATGCCTGAGAAAGTGAGAATCACTAAAACTAAAAGCATACCTGAATTTGCCTGAGAGCCGAGCACTCAATGCAGGTTTCTATCTCCCGATATTGTTGCATGATGGGAGACATCACCTGCTCAAGGCTCACCTGCTGCTCGTCCCTCAAATCCAACTTACAACCGACAACAATCACAGGTACTCTCACCTACACATCAAACAGAAAACCATTAACAACAAACCAAAAGTTCCATCAACGGCAATCAACAAACAGATTAAAATAAATAATTTTTAAAAAAAATCAAGAAACACCTCCAATCGGCGGAGCTCCGGTAACCAGTAAGTGCTAAGACGATCAAGTGTCGCAGGCCGATCACAAGCATAGGTCAAAATTATCGCATCAGCCAATTGGCATTCTCCAATGAGCTTGGCTTTGTTATCAGGGCTGCAAGAGATCAACAACAACCGATGATTAGAACAACAAGATTGCGAAATAAAAGGAGAAGAATCGTCAAGACAGAAGACCTAGAGGAGGTGTCGATGATGGTGATGGGGACGCGATCCGGGTAGATGTCGGCGGGGAGGCGAGTGGGAGGCATGACGCGAGGGACGTTCTCCGGGAAGGATTCGGTGGCGATGGAGACGATGAGGCTGGACTTGCCGGTGCCTTGGTCACCAACGACGACAATCCGGACGTTGCTCCGGCCAACGGAGGCGGTGGGGTTGCCGGAGGCCGCCATGAAAGCAAGGACGAAACCCTAGATCCCTGAGGATTGGCGCAAAGAGAGGGAGGGTTGAGGGGTTGAGGGCTTCTTCGGTTCGTGAGAGTCTTCGATTTGGGCGGCGGTGTGAGCTCAAACGTTAGTGCAAAGTTTTATTGGAGATTTTTTTACTTGAAACCCCCTGAAAAATAATAATATTACTTTTAACCCTGATTTTCCAAATTTACTTATTGCTACTTTTTTAAACTCTTTTTTTTATTTATTGTTTATATATAAGGATTTTTTTTTTTTTTTTTTTTTTTTTACTTATTTTTGGTTGGAGTATCCTTGGCATATGGAAAGTTACCCCAAATATCAAGCCAAATATGTATAGGAATCCCAGCAATATGTTTAGTTATTTTAAATTATGTTAATGATTTATTTAAATTTTATTGATTTTAATGAAAATCATTTATTAATAGAATAAATTTTAATTTTTTTATATTTTTAAAGTTTTGGGTTGAAATATATCCCCAAATTTTCATGTTTTCAAAACTGAAACCATTATTTAATCAAAAAAACAAAATAATTGGTTAAATTTTGTAGTGAAGTTAAAATTAAAAACAAAATCACCAAAAACAAGAAAAAAATTTTGTAGAAAAACTTTTATATAAAACCTATCTCTCTCAAGGCTCATTGGTTTTCTAGAATGTGCATTGATTTAATTGCCAGAAAATAAAAAAAAATTGAATTATTTTGATGGGTATGTTATATTTATTTAGTTCATATTGGGATATTATTAATTATGTTATATTAACTTGCTTGACTCATTATAAGAATGATTAGGAACATGGTATTGTTAAATTTTAAATTACCAGAATACTCTCATTTTTGAATAAAAACAAAAATAAATAATTCAGTAATATACCTCCATAAAGACTAAACTACTCATGCTTATCTTTATAATAATAATAATAATCAAACTATTTGTTCTTAATTTCAATAACAAAATAATCAAATTACTCCATATATATTACCCTCTATGTTTGGATTGAGGGCCGACGAGGGAAAGTAAAGAAAAAGGAGAGTTTTGGAAGGTCACAGTGAGCCCTTCCCTCGTTTGGATAATTTTTTTTTTAATTTAACCAAAGGAAATGAAGAGTTAACTCTGACACTCCAAAACCCTCTGAAACCTCACTTTGTTCTGACCCCTAATTTAGGGTGCCGGGGAAGAGGCAATCTTCTAAAAAAAAGACCATAATATCCTCAATTTTTTTAATTAATTACATAACATCACTTCATAAGTTTATTTTTTTCACTTTTTTCAATCTAATTTTACTGTAATCAAGGGTTCATATGGCACCAATCACTTTTTTCAACTGTGGATTTGATCCTTGTTATTAATTCCATATATCTTGCATCAATTTGATCTCGTGTTTTTAATTATGTGTTTAAATAGAAATAAGTAATTTTTTTAATAATAAAAATATAATTGATAAATCATATTATTATATATCCTTACCTTCCCCTTCCATTCCTTAACCAAACAAGGTTATAAACCCTCGTTTTCTTTTCCTCCATAAAATTTGACTATCCAAACAAGGCAAACCTTCATTTCCTTTCTTTTCCCTTACTTTCCCTTCCTTTCCCTCCCCTTCTTTTCATTTACTTTCCCTTCTACTTTTAGATACAAACACTACATAAAATTGAAATATAAAATAAATAAAAAAATCATTTTGGCATGTTTAAGAATTAATAGTATTTTTATTATTTTTACATAAAATCTATTATAAGGCTGTACTATTAAAAAAAGATAAACTAGTGAATAAAGTCCAGAGTTAGGGTATATTATTTAGTAACTTTATTTTTTGTTGTTGCCATCTTCACAAGAGGAATGCAAATAATACCACCTACCAAGGACTAAGAAGGTTTTTGTCATACTCAAATCCACTTAGTCATGTCAGTAGACTTACAGCATACATGCGAGGGTAGCTCCACTATAGGTAAAATTACCTTTTTAGTTCGTCAACAAGCATTGTTTCTGCTCTTTTGGTCATACAATCATTGAAGAATATGAAATAGAGAGTTATGAAAGGCCTTTGCTTGCAAAAGTAATCATTTATGTAAAACCTAACAAATAAACAAGAAAATCAAGATCATGGATAAAATTCTCACTAAACATGACACAACTAGGAGTGGAATATTTTATCATTGTAAAAAATTTCTCCTTTTTTATTCAGCCACTAGTCCACCGCCGGTCCGGCCGGTCTCCTGCCACCAGTCACCGGTCCAACTGGTGATCCGGCCGGCCTCCGGCGACCGGCGACTAGTCTGATCGGAGGTCCGGCCAATCTCTGATTACCGGCCACTAGTCCGGTCGGCGGTCCAGCTAACCTCTGGCAACCGGCCACCGGCCGGTGGTCCATTGGTGGTCCGAGCGGCCTCTAGTGACCGGCTATCGGTCCACGGCGGTTCAGTCGGCTATCGGATAACCTCTGGTGACCGACCACCGGTGGTCCGGCCATCGGCCGACAGTCTACAGGTGGTCCGGTTAGCCTCCGACCACCTGCCACCAGTTCATCGACGGTCCGTTAACCAACCAACAGATTTCCGTAATTTTTTTTTTGCTAACCAAACACTCATTCTGTAAGAATAAAGTATGTCAAAATTTCTGTAATAGTCACTTGCACTTCCTACATAATAAAATTATGCCATATTTTATTATTTTGCAGCCAAACAAGCCCTTAAAAACAATAGGTAATAAGTTCATGTTCACACACTAAAAATACTTTGAACAAACATACATGAAATACATGATCAAGCTACATTGGCTAAGTTCTTCTACTTTACCGGCTATTAGCTACTCCTCACAATTTATAAAGAGAAAGCAACATGATCATGAGCTCAAAATAATCTAGCAAAAGAAAATAGAGGAATTATAACATAAATTATACACAATAAAATACATAAGATGTCAAACGATTAAATCTAGTATCTATAAAAAGAAAGCTTGTACAATTAATTAAACCATATACCCTTTATTTGATTATCATAATAACTACATTTACTGAATATGCCATTAGCAAAATCCATTCCTAGTTGTGCAAGTTAAAATATAAGGTACCATTGGTAGTCCAGATCATAATCAAACAAAAATTCAAAGCCATTTTTAGCTTATCAAATCAGAATATTATTTGCATAATTATGTCAAAATAATAGATACATATCGATATGGCCAGTGCACCTCCCTATTAGCAAAGCAAAAAAGAATACATGGTAGTGACTAGTACAAAATTTCCCATAAAATAAATATAATACAAGTGTGCAATAGTTCAACAACTCATTTTAACAAAATAATTCTCATAAATTTTAGATATAAGGATAATAAAATAATATTCCAACCTTTCCTAAATATAAATAAAGTTAAGGCGCTTTATGTAGGGTTTTAGAAAAATAATGCTTTTATTAAATAATTCTTGAATAATACACCTGATTCATCATATTAGCTAATGACTAAGACAACAAAGATATGATAAAATTTATTAGAAATAATTTTCTATGCTAGTCTAATATTTAGAATTTCTAGAATTTGCCATTACTCAAAGTTGTCCCTTGCTAATATCTAGATACCTTATGTATTTGTGTGACTATATACATATACATATGTTAAGATTATATCCGAGTATTCTAAAAAAATATATGTAGAAGTATATAGAAATATTTATGAATAAATACATGTATAGCAAAAAATGTGAATACTTATATATATATAAGATTTCAAACTTCAAAAATAATTAAAAATGTACATATAACAAATAGAACTCAGAATTCTTTGGAATACAGATGTACATGAATGATTACTAAACAAAGTTTTCAGATTTCTAAATAGATCATTTAACACATATTGGCAAACTTATGTGTACAATTTGCATAATTTCATAGGAAATACCTACCAATACTTTTATTATCAAGAAATGAACACTCAACTTTAGAATATTAAACAAAATATTCAAGGTTGGAAACTTACCTCTAATATTCCGTCGGGATTCTCCTAAAACAATGTCCTCGATTCTCCTAATGAGGTTTTCAAGGCTTTTGATGAATATTAATTATACATAAAACTCAAAACTTCATGCTTAAAAACATTGAGAAAACAACTTAACAAAGACAAAGAAGTAGCATAAACTGCTACCTATATCATTTCCTAATATTAACTTTCAAGCTCACTTGAACTAGTATAAACTTGCTTTACTTACAAGCATTAGTTATGATCACTTACAATCGTTGTATGAAAATATGCATGCATATCAATATTAATGTCAATCACATGAATCATCAGCTCTATAATCCTCCTCATGATTACATAGCCATATACATATATATGTGTGTGTAGTCACATCAAAAGTGTAAAGGATAACATCACTATTAAATCACACAAATAACCATCTTTAAGCCTTAAACAAAGGCTATGAAGGCATACAAGTGAGCACATGGCTGCAACTTACTTATTCCACCACTTTTAGATATACCTTATCTTTTTCAACTAAACATTAAGCATCTCAATGCTACACTGTAGTTGGAGATGAACTCTGCACTGTAGAATCCTTCTGTGTAATATCTACAATATAAGGCAATAGTGCAAAAGTAAAATTACTGTATAAACCCCTAAGATAAAACCCATACTCAACTATTCCACTAAAATTAGAAAATTTATAAAAGTAAAACTAGAGAAATCAAAAACATTATACCCTTGTTTGGATTGGCTTTTGGAAAAAAAAATGTTTTTTTTTTCATTTTGGTAGAAGGACTTCTAAAAAAAGTGTTTCTCGGAGTAAATTAAGTGCTTCTTTGTATTTTGTATTTGGATATGTTAATGCATAAGTGCTTTTATATTTGTGAAGTTGTTTGAATGTGCATTCATAGAAGGACTTTTCAGTAGTAAATTACTAAAATGGATATCCATTGAATTATAATAATATCCCAATTATTATGCATTTATCACATGGGGCAAGGATGGGCAGGAGTGGAAGAGAGGTGAGACCTGCAGATCTTGGAGGCAGAGAAGACTGGATGGGGATGCAAAAAGTTTGGAGAGAAACCTTAAAAACCTTGGTCACTTTTTATTTTATAGCGGGAGTTAATTAATTGTGTAACTACAAAACTGCTTCTGAAAAACTGCATGACCAGCTTCTGAAAAAGTCGTGTTTCTGTTTTTTCTGGTAGCTTCTACTTCTGCAGAGAAGCTAATCCAAACAACTTTTTTTGAGCCCAAATGTGTTTCACTTATAAAAACACTTCTAGGCTTCCCAGAAGCTAATCCAAATAAGGCCTATACCAAAGAAGTATACACAGTTCCAATTTTGAGGTGGTCATTATAATTTTTAAGAATCACACACCCATCAAACTTATCTAAAAAGATGTCACTAACCAAATGCTTCCTAAATATATTTTGTAGTTGGACATGGTTAGATTAAAAAAAAAAGATTTGGAGGTAAATATAACAATCAAGTTGGAAGAGACAAAGGATGAATTATTAAAAAGAAAACAAGAGAAGAAGCAATTTAATAAAGGATCAATTTTATTATAAGTTGCTTCATGATGTAGGATAACTAATGAATGTCTTTTGAGGCCCCTATATTATTCTATGATTTTACCTTTGCTCATGATAACAAAGAACATGGAGGAAAGGCCAAGATATAATCAATGGTTATTTAGGTATCACTAGGGGTATTTTAGCCAATATAATGGATCATTTAAACATGAAAATGTGAAGTAAGTTCCAAAAGTGCAAATATACTACAACATGAAAGCATGACCATATATATAGAGAGAGAGAGAGACAAAAAAATATGGGAGATAAAGCCAAGATGAAAGAAGGCATTTCTAGATGAATGAGCAACACAGTATGTTTGTTAGGATCTTATCAACAAACAAGGGAATTGACATGTGAAAATATACATGCCAATACATAGCGGATAGCAAAATTTAACAGCAAGTAAACATAATAAAACCCTATTGCATGGCAGAACTAGGACTAAAAGTTTTGTTTTATACCTTCCTTTTGATGATAGTTCTGAACATACCCTTGTTTTCCCGAAATCAAAAAAAGGACTGCGAATTGCAACTCCCCTCTACAATCACGCACACACGAATGCCTCTGGGAACCAAGTAGGTATGCTAGTACCTCGAGAAACAACACTTGTTTCTTGGTTCGAATAACAAGCACCCGAGATCAATCAACGAGACTCAAGAAAAACAAAATTTCCTCTTTGCCCCGAGATCCAATTTGTAAAGAAGAGAAAAAGAGGTTGTAGGCGCAGTGGCGATGGCCAAGAGAGAAGAGGAGTGGGTGGTGGCTAGGGTTTCTTAAGAGACTATCTCTTAATAACTCTATTTTTCTCTTCATCTCATATTAGGGTTAGACCATCTATTTATATTGGAAACCCAAAACCCTAATTTATGTGATAAGTGCTCGTGTATAGGCTATACGAAGTATACTTTTCTTACATTGAGCATTACTTTATTTAGATTTTATCACTTATATGTGTGCATTTGTGTTCTTTTATGCATGCAGAGTTGTGGAGACGAATTGAGGAGAAAATAAGCAAGAATAGGTCATGAACGCAATTGTTGAGGGTGTTCTTGGACTGAGCAAAGAACAAGGCATAAGTTGTATTCAAAGACATGTGAGTGTGTGCCAACCTCCAATTGGGCTCGAGTGAATATTTAAATTGGAGAGGCACAAAGGCAGTTATACTCACATATTTTGACTTGTGTAACATTATCAAGAGCTTTGTCAATGTGGTTCAATTGAAGATGCGACGTGATCTACCACACGATTGTGTGCCCAATTCGGCGGCCTCGATGAAGAAATGAATTCGGGAGCATTTTGGTGAAAGTACTATAACACTTATTGTAGCAAGTTACTGTTCATAGCGTGCCGAAAATCAGGAAAATAGAGAATCCACACGCCCATGTGAAAAATCTACAAGGGTGTGTGAAATCCCGATTTCAGCCTATAAATATCCCATTTTCAGATTTCTTTAAGGACCACCCCTACTATCTCTTGCCTATCTTTTGGGGGGCTTGCGGCTAGGTTTGGAGAGGTTCTTGGACACCTTTGGAGGTGATTTTATGGCGTCAGCATCAACATCCTTTGGAAGATAGCTATTGGGGGAGCTTTCGTTGGAATTGATTCGGCGAGATGCGCCCTAGGCTTGACAAGGGATTTGTTGGAGAAGATGAGGCGGCTCCATAAGACCATCGATACGGACCACTAGGGGGTTTTCTTTATGGTTTTAATGCATATGTTCTTAAACTCTTCATTGATTTTGTATTGCTCCATGGAGAGCTAAACCCCTAGTGGATATTAAGACTTGTAAACCATAGGATGACATTGTTTCTATGACTTTTATTATGCTTTCTTAATTGATGCTTTTAATTGAGTTCCAATCTTGCATGTTAATTGTATTGATTTTTCCTTAGCCGTGACACTAGGGTTGAGAATCATTTAGGTTATCCTTTGAAGGTGTGACAACTTCTATAGGATTAGACTACTCGAGTTTGGAGAGGGTCGAGAGGGTGAGTCAAGAGGTAGCGAAACGTCCCCTTTCCTCTTCGGCATAATTTTCCCTATCTCCGTGTTCCAAGAGTTCTTTGCGGTCAAAGTAGAGCGAAGTGCTAGGAGATAGACTCCCCTGGGGCTTAGTTGCGTGAGCAATAGAGTGAAGGGTTGTAGTGAATCTAGTACTGGGGCTTAACTGAGACTAGAGTTTTTTCATCTGGACCAAAGGGTTAGAACTATACTTAGGGACAAGGTCTTTCACTTGGAATCCCTAGAACGTCAAGCAGTTCCATGTAGTGTGAGGCTTAGGATAATGGACTCCCCTAGGGCTTAGTTGAGAGATCGATAGAGTGAAGGGTTGTAGTGAAGCCTAATGCCGGGGCATAGTGTTGGAACTAGTCATGGTTGACCTTAGGTTTGGGACCACGTGCTTAAGGATTTCCATGACTCATTAGACATCAATTAGAGGGTATAATACTAGTCTTGCACTAGAAGCATTAGTCCTAGGGGGAACTTTGTCCGGGTACCTCATCTTCATATTGATTACCTCTCCTACCTTTATTGCTCTCCTTACACTCTTTTACTTTCTTATATATATATATATATACACACATACTGATTTCTCTTACCATAGATTCCTTTTATAGCTAAAATAGTGATAACGATTGTTTCTAAACACTATTCCCTGTTAATACGATTACCCTCTCACCAGGGTACTTTATTACTTCGACAACCAGTGCACTTGCGGTATACACACGCAAGGGGTGTGTCATTATAATAAAACCCTTCACTCCTAATTAAATTAAGAATCTCTTCTTTACTTGATTAATTAAACCATTTTAATTAACCAAATCAATTAGATTGGATCAACACTTAATAAGACCCAACCCGAATAAGCTATTTGGTTTGCCTAATTAGGTTTTTCATCAAAACCCTAATCAGGTGGTCCAATAAGTAACAAATACTGAACCTTGATCCTGATATTCTTAGTCTACGATCCTGTAGGTTCATTTAACATTGGCAATGAGCTTAAACAATTTTAACGCTCATAAATCATAATTATTCTCTAGCAAGATAATAAGATTATGAGATAGATATTGTTTCCATGACATGAATTATATATATATATATATATATATATATATTTTTTTTTTTTAAATTTAACCTTGTTAAGTTTGGAGATGGAATAAGAAGCAGAGGAGATTTGTGTTCTGAGAGAGAGAGAGAGAGTGTGTGTGTGTGTGTGTGTGTGTGAGAGAGAGAGAGAGAGAGAGAGAGAGAGAGAGAGAGAGAGATATTGTTATGCTTTATGGGTTGGTTGAAGAAATGACACTTTGAATATAACCATATTTTTCTTTACATTATTATTATTTTGATTATTATTAGTTTAATAATACTCTTATCAATACTTAAACAAATACCAATGTACCAGCATATATATCACTAATTGTTAACTTAGTTGATTTTAATTAGCCTACCTAGCTAGCTAGCTTCTCATTTTTATATTTACTAAGTATTACAACTAGAGCTAGCTTTGTAGTCATTTTTTTATACTTACTGACTATTACTGATTGTTTTTTTATGAATCTATGTACTATCTCATATGCAACAAGTTTATATTGTTGAATCATCTCTACATTTTGTATTTTTTTTAATGTTATTTTTTTATTAAGGGCTCAAGTTCATAAATCTTCTTGAACATGGCTTCAAAACTAGCAGTCAAATGAGTTATGCAATGGGTAAATGTAGGTGATGAGAATGTGGTTGCAAGTGAAAATATTCCAAAAGCTAGATGGGATGATACACACATTGAATTATTCTTAAAGATATGTGTCAAGGAGGTCCAGACTAGTAATAGGCCACACACACTTTATAGAAGAAGGTTGGAAGAATGTAGTATCAAATTTTATTGTGAGAATAAGGCTGAGTTACAACTACAAGCAACTAAAAAACAAATGGGATTCACTGAAGAAAGAGTTCTCCATATGGGAAAAGCTAGTAGAGTACCAAACAGGGCTTGGTTGGGACATTGTTAAGAGGGCAGTTTTGACAAGTGATGCTTAATGGGAAAGAAAGGACAAGTAAGCCTATGAACCTTTGGGATAATAATATATATATTTATTTATTTTATAATTTTTATTTCAAAAATATTCTAACATACTATCTTCATTTTAATGTTTTGTTTTAAAGAAGAAAACCCAGAGTACTTGAAATGGAGAAATGAGGGTCTAAAGTTGTTGGACATGATGGAGACTATGCAGACATGCATATGGTATCAAAGATGTAGTGGCAACAGGCTACATGACATTGATACCATATGCAAACCCATCTATTGACAATGAAATTTCTAACCAAAATGCTTATACTCAGATGAATGAAGTGGAAATGGATGTAAAGAACTTTGATGATGATGGTGACAATCCTCAATAATATAATGATACTCCAAGGGAAGAAACTAGTATAACACAAAATAAAAAGAGACAAAAAAAATATGTAGAGAAAGCGAAAAAAAAAGTACAAATGAGAAATTACAGGAATCATTTGACAACCTAATCTCTGGGATGGATAATATATCTTGTACAAGTAATGTAAGAGCTAAGAACAATGATCATTGCAGCACAACCAAATGTGTTGATTTATTGGACATAGTGTCAGGGATTGAATGAGGAAGTTTGCATTACTACCTCATGGTGAGGTTGTTTACAAGGAAATATCATAAGGAGGTTCTTGTGACACTAGTGAAAAAGGATCCATCATTCGTTACAGCTTAATGTAATACGTTCAGTATAGATGACATCAACCAATTTTGACTTCGATAGATGCTCATTTATCTTCATGGATTCCTTTGTTATGCTTTTGGTTTATGTGTTGAACTTGTTTGTTATGTCTTTGCTCTATGTGTTCAATTTATGTGTTGAATATTGTGTTAAACTTTTGGTGTGACTTTGCTTTATGTTAAAATTTTGTTATCTTTACTTTTGTTTGCTCGTGCCTTTGGATATATCAAACTTGTTAATTATGTATTTTCTTTATGTGTTGAATTTATTTGTTTTGTGTTGAACATTGCATTAAACATTTGTGGTGGTTCATGTAGGGTATAACTCTAAAATCGAGTTTTTGTCTGATTCAGATAATGAGTCAAATGAACCAATATCTGATTCAAAAGAATAAGCTAGCAATTTGGATGTACATATGGATGAGTACATTGGAAGGATGTATACAAGTGTTGCATTTGCACAATATCAATATATGAAGTCAATATTGAAGAGTGAGAGAGAACATCTTCATTAATTGGCCATAGATGGGTTAATGAAATAATGGATGGATTGGAAACTCATTTCTTCGAGCAAGTCTAAATTAGAAGATTGATGATTGAGTTTACTCAAACGTATGGTCTATAACACACGAGAATGTTACTGTTAAGTGCTTGTGTTATAGTAATACAAAGCGTTATTATCTTACAATGAGCATACTTGTTATCCGATTTTATCACTAAATGGTGTGCATTTGTGTATTCTTATGCATTATAGGTTTGTGGAGCTAATTTGGAAAAGAAGAACGAAGTTAGATCGTGTTCGCCATTGTTGGGAAGGTTTCGGACCAAGCAAGGAACAAGGCACGAGTCTAGACTTGTGAGTGTGTGCCAACCTCCTTTGGAGGGGCACAAAGGTAGTCACATTCACAACAAGTCTAACTCGTGTTGCTTAGGAGAACTTCACCAAGAAGGAGACTTGAAGCAATCAGCACGATCTACCATTGATTGTGTGCTCAAATCAATGGCCTTGATGAAGAACAACGGATTCAGGAGTGTTTCGGCGAGTACTGTAGCAGAACTGCAGCTTGTACTGTAGCAAAACATTGTAGCAAACTACTGTTCACTTTCTGCCGAAAAATAGGATTTCATAGAGTTCACACAGGCATGTGGAAATTCCACACGGCCGTGTGAATTAATTTTTCAGCAACCCAGAAACTTCACACGGGCGTGTGGAAATTTCACACGGCTGTGTGAAGTCCCGATAAGTCCAATTTTAAAGCCGCGACTCAACATTATAAAAGCCCGATTTTGGAGACTTTTGAGATATCTTTTACCTAACTTTCTCCCCAACTTCTAGAGAGTGTGGCTAGGGTTTCGGAGAGGACTTCGTGGAGGTTTGGAGCGCGTCATCGACATCTTCATCGACGTTTGGCTGCCGCACAAGACCACGACCGCACCATACGCAAGGGGGTTTTTTCATCAATGTCTTTAATTCGTGCTTTATTAACACGACCCCTTGCGTGTATCCCACAAGTGCACGGGTTTGTCGAAGTAATAAAAGTTACCCCGGTGAGAGGGTAGTCGAATCCATAGGGAATAGGGAGTTAGAATACAAGATTTCACTATTAAAACTATGCGAAGTACGGAAAAGTGATCAATTGATTCGATGAGTGAATTATGGAAACAATTATACTAAAAGACGAGAAATTAAATAAAAAGATGGAAGATGAGAGAGTGCAAGTAAAAGAGAATAGAGAGGACTAGTAATGAATGAAATAGGGCATCCGGACAAGCTACCTCTAAGGTCTATGCTTCTAGTGCAGGACTATGCTATTATACTTTCTTATTGATGTTTAATAGAGTCGAGGATATCCTAAGACTCACGGTCCCAAACCTAAGGACAACCGTGACTAACCCCAACACTATGCCCCGGAATTAGGATTCACGTCACCCTTCACTCTATCGCTCGCACGACTAAGCCCCAGGGGAGTATATCTACCTAAACTCACACTACGTGGGATTGCTTTAAGCTCTAAGGATTTCTAATGGTGAAACCTGTTCCTATGTGTAGTTCTAACCCTTTGGTCCAGGTGGAAGAACCCTAGTCTAGATTAAGCCCCAATGCATAGGATTCACTTCAACCCTTCACTCTGTTACTTGCGTAACTAAGCCCCAGGGGAGTTTATCTGCCTAGCACTTTACTCTATTTCGACCGCTATGAAATCAAGGAAACGGAGGTAGGGAGAAACCATGTCGGAGGGGAAAGGGGTACATCGCTACCTCACAACTCTCCCTCTCAACGCTCTTCAATCTTAAGTAGTCTAACCCTAAGGAGTTGTCACACCTCCAAAAGGCAACCTAAATTGTTCTCAATCCTAGTGTCACATCTAAGAGAAAACATTAACAAGATGAAATTAAGATTGAAACTCAATTTTATTCATCAATAATGGAAAAGCATAATAACAATGTCAAAGAAACATAAGAACCCTAGAGTTTATAAGTCCGAATACCTTTAAGGGGTTTAGCTCCTCATGGAGCTATACATGTTCATCAATGTATGAAAGAAAGCACAAAATAAGGACATTAATGAAAACCCCCTTGCGTATGGTGTGGCCGTGGTCTTGTGCGGCCGTCGAACGTCGATGACGATGCCGATGACGCACGCTAAACCTCCACGAAATCCTCTCCGAAACCCTAGCCGCACTCCCCAAGTTGAAGAGAAAGATAGGTCAAAAGATATCCCAAAAGGTCTCTAAAATCGCCTTTTATATTGTTGAATCGCGGCTTTAAAATTTGACTTATCGGGGGCTTCACACGGGCGTGTGGAATTAACACACAGGCGTGTGAAGTTTCTGTCTGCTGAAAAATTAATTCACACGGCCGTGTGTTAATTCCACACGCCCGTGTGAATTCTCTGGAATTCTGAATTTCGGCCGAAACTACAGTACTCACCCGAAACGCTCCCGAATCCGTCATTCTTCATCGAGGCCATTGAATTAGGCACACAATCAATGGTAGATCGTGCCGATTGCTTCAAGTCTCCTTCTTGGTGAAGTTCTCCTAAGCCACACGAGTTAGACTTATTGTGAATGTGACTGCCTTTGTGCCCCTCCAAAGGAGGTTGGCACACACTCACAAGTCCAAGCTCGTGCCTTGTTCCGTGCTTGGTCCGAAAACTTCCCAACATCGGTGAACACGACCTAATTTCGTTCTTCTTCTCCAATTTAGCTCCATAAACCTTCAATGCACAAGAATACACAAATGCACGCCATTTAGTGATAAAAACTGATAAAAGATATGCTCAATATAAGATAATAATGCTTCGCGGTACTATAACACAAGTACTTATCATTTATTTCATATTTTGATGAACATGTATAGCTCCATGAGGAGCTAAACCCCTCGTGGGTATTCGGACTTGTAAACCTTAGGATTATTATGTTTCTATGACATTGCTATTATGTTTTTCCATTATTGATGAATAAATTTGAGTTTCAATTTTAATTATATTTTGCAATTGTTTTCCCTTAGCCATGACACTAGGGTTAAGAATAATCTAGGTTACCCTTTGGAGGTGTGACAACTCCTATAGGGTTAGACTACTTAAGATTGAAGAGGGTTGAGAGGGTGAGTCGTGAGGTAGCGAAGCGTCCCCTTTCCCCTCCGGTGTGATTTCTCCCTATCTCCATTTTCCTTGATTTCTTAGCGGTCGAGATAGAGTGAAGTGCTAGGTAGATAAACTCCCCTGGGGCTTAGTTGCGCAAGCAACAGAATTGAAGGGTTGATGTGAATCCTAAGCGCTGGGGCTTAATCTAGACTAGGGTTCTTCCACCTGGACCAAAGGGTTAGAACTACACACAGGAACAAGTTTTATCACTAGGAATCCCTAGAGCTTAAAGCAATCCCACATAGTGTTAGGCTTAGGTAGACCCTGGGGCTTAGTTACGTGAGCGACAGAGTGAAGGGTTGACGTGAATCCTAATGCCGGGACATAGTGTTGGGGTTAATCACGGTTGACCTTAGGTTTGGGACCGTGAGTTTAAGGATATCCTCGACTCAATTAACATCAATAGGAAAGTATAATAGCATAGTCTTGCACTAGAAGCATAAGTCCTAGAGGTAGCTTGTCCGGGTACTCTATTTCATCCATTACTAGTCTTTCTCTAATTCACTCCTTCTTGCACTTTCTTGTCTTCCATTTATCTATTTAATTTCTTGCTTTTTATCATATTTGCTTCCATAATTCACTCATAAATTATATTATCACTTTTTCGTACACCGCACAACTAGATAGCGAAATCTCGTGTCTTAAATCCCTATTCCCTGTGGATTTGACTACCCACTCACCAGGGTAATTTTATTACTTCGACAAGCCCGTGCACTTGCGGGATACACGCAAGGGGTTGTGTCAGTTACTGTAGTAGAATCAGTGATAATGTTTTTATATATACTTGGACAAGGAGCTACTTATAGGAATATACAGGAAAGGTTTCAACTTTCTAGAGAGACAGTGCACTGACAATTTCATCGAGTGCTAAAGTAAAAGCTACCCACAAACTTGGAAATGATATTATTAGACCGGTAGATAGGAATTTCAAAAATGTGGAGGATTTCATTCGGGGTGATAATCTATATTGGCCTTACTTCAAAGATTGCATTAGAGCAATAGATGGGACACATGTGGCCATTCTGATAATAACAACAACGACGACGACGACGACAACAACAATAATAATTATTATTGCTGTTGTTGTTTTTATTATTATTAGTGATTATTATTATTATTATTATTATTATTATTATTATTATCAATAACAATTATAACATATGATAAATGCATAATAATTGGGATATTGTTATAATTCAATGAATGCTCATTTTAGTAATTTTATACAAGTCCTTTTAGGAATGCATAGTACTTTTGCATTAACATATCAAACACAAAATATAGAGAAGTACTTAATTTGCTTTGAGAAACACTTTTTTCAGAAGTCCTTCTACCAAACTGAGAAAACAAATTTTTTTTAAGCCAATCCAAACAAAGCCTTAACCACAATACAATTGATATACTTGTAATACCCTACTCTAAAGCATTAATCGCAACTATCCAGAAAGCATTGAAACTCTCGAATTCAATGATCTCTTCCGAAGGGTTGAAAATCATAGAGATTTGGAGAGTGGAATCCAAATTTGATGCCAAAAACAAGAAAAGAACAATGAAGGAGCCAAGGTGAAACACCTTTTGACACAATAAAATAAAATAAAATAAAATGGGCACCTCTAGATACGGTTTAGAAAAGTTAAGACATAGCCGAACTAGGGTTCCTTAGGAGTACAAGCAAATGAGATGAAGTGTTTGGTATTGCTCTTAGCCTTTGGTGGGGCATTAGGCTATGTAGAGCTTCACTTAGTAGCGGAGGAGAGAAGGTGAGAACATCGAGAAGCACCTGATTCAGGCCTTCTCGCCATCAAAGCTTCCGTTGCCGCCATCGCCATCTCCTTAGTTAAAAAGTCCAGAGGGGCGGGGGAGGGGGGGTTTTAGTTGGATCTTGGCCTTGCGGATGGTCTTTGCTAACGTGAGGCTTGCTGGAGGACCATAAGAAAAAAGGAGGGGAGGTTATGGAAGATGGAGAGAAAGAAGATCGTGCAAGATGAGAAAGACAGTTGCAAAGAGTTCCTATCCTATGTGGGAGGCAACTTGATTTTAGATCTAGAGCTTCTCTCTCAATAAACCCTTGACATTGATTGTTTATACTTATAACATATGCATTTTTTGCTTTAATGGGCGCATTTTCATGGGCTTCTTCTCACTAGATAAACATATATAATTTCTAACATAATTAAAAAAATAAAAATAAATTAAAAATCAAATAATCTATTTTAAATTCATATTTCCCAATAAATTACTTTGAAACAATGGTATCGCTTGTTTGTTGGACAATTTAATAAGTTTTTTTTAAAAAGTAGGTCTTGTTTTTTTTAAGAACAGTTTTTGTTTTTGAAAAAAAAATTGTTAGATAATGTGGGGTTTTTTTAATTGTTTTAAAAAAAATAATTAAAAACAACAACGTGTTTTTAAAAATCAAAAACCAAGAATAGCTTTTAGATGTTTTTTAAAATTTTTGTTTTTAAAAACAATGGGAAAAGTATAGAACAAATTTTAAATTATTTAAATCTATAAAAATACAAACAATTAAATATAAAATCAAACATGATACGATCTAAGTTTTCATTTTATTGGACCATATTATCTTGTAGAATTTGTAAAAGATACCATATCCAAGAATATGTAGCAAAAGTCGATAAGCAAGAAGTTATAAAAAGAGCATTTTTAATTTCAAACATTCAAGATGAAAATTTAACGTTGTTTTGGTATGTTAAAAACTTGATTTCTAATTTTAAAATTATTGCCTTCATACAAGCCTTCAAGGTAACTTCGACAAAATATTGTGACTATATTACATATTAGATGTAGCAACATTATAATAATTATTAGCATTGAACTTATGCTTGAACTATATATATAAATTTCATTAAATGTTAAATATATAATTACAATGTCATCTTGATTTCTATTTATATTCATCTTATGTTTATTTTTTTTTCAAAATATATTGTTATATTAGTTTATTTAAGTAATATGATTATTAAATTATTGCAAAAGCATGGAGTAATATCAATTAAATAAAACAACTAAAACAATTTTTTGTATTTTCTATTTTTAAAATATGTTTTCAAAAGCTTTTTCCAAATGAGTTCTTTAGTGTGTTTTTTTTTTACTTTTAAATCTATTTTAGAAATATTTTGTCAATTTTTTTTAATTCCAAAAACTTATTCTAAAAATTAGTTTTATAAAATTGTTCTAAAAACATAAAAACAAAAATAGAATCAAACATACCCTTTTTTTTTATACTTACAAATGATTTATTTATATTTTTATTGGAAGATATTATGAATTGAAATATTTAATTTAAATTATAATTTTTTATAATATTATAATTATATTATCTATCATACTTAATCATTATTTATTGCTATAATCTATAATTTTTTATAATTTATTGTTAACACGGGTCTATCCTTAACTGTTGACATTGGTTGATCCCTTGACCCTTGATGTTTAGGCTTTGTTGAATTAACACTTAAGCCAGGTCTGATTACTTTGATTTGGGACATTGGAAAACCACCACTTTGGTGTAAATATTTATTTTAATTTTCCTATTCAAATATTTTTATCATAATTTTTTAAAGTTTAATTCAAGTAAATATGAAAGGTTTAAAATACACATTTTTAAATAATTAACACATACATAAACATTGAAAATTAAAAACTAACTTTTTATTTCAAGACTATAATTAACTTTTGGTATAATGCAGAGTCAATTATGAACCTCCTTACTATTTGGACCCATTCTTTGCTAATTAACTATATGTTCATATTTAGTTTTTTTTTTTCAATCTAGATATTTTACTATAATTTTTTAAAATTTAATTCAGTTAAAATATGAGAGGTTAAAAATAAAATATATTAAAATATTTAACACACACATGCGCTTACAAGGAAAATAAAAAACTGATTTTTTTTTTTAGTTATAATTCAAGATTACTTGTGAATTGCCTTGCTATTTGGGCCATTATTTGCTAGCTATTGACCCATAATTTAATTTATTTCCAATTATTATATTTTATCCTATTTTTTAAAATATAATTAAGTCAAATATGAGAGGCTCAAAATAAATGTATTTAAATATTTTATATTAAAAACCAATGAAGAGAGAAACCAATGTTTTATTTTAGAACTTAAATAAACCTTCTCTAGAATTCAGGATCAATTGTGACCTATTTTACCATTTCACCAAAGAAAGTGACAAAGGAAGTGCTTTTGGATATCTTTGAACCAAATAGGGATATTTCACCAAAACGCATACCTACCTTGCACATGCAATGAGATTTCAGGTTGGGGCATGATTCGGCTTTGGATTCCATTTAAAGTCTGGCTTAATTTAACCTATTGTTAATAAATCTGTTTTGGATATTGAAATGTTGTTAATGTGTATATAATAAATAATTTTCATTAAAATGATAAGTATAACTTTTAATATATTTCTTTTAAAACAAATTTATTAATGGCATTAAGGTCATTTTATGTTTTTTTATACAACTAGTCCAGTTCGTTGAACTGACTATAAATCTATTTATTCACACTAGTTCTTAGTGGTTCTATTGCAACTCTAATATAACTAGATAACTGAATCGGTTCACTGGTTCAACTTGTCAAACTAATGATCTGATCTAATTCTCAATATTTTAATTTAACACCTAAAAACCTAGTAGTTGTATATTTATACCCATGTAAAGTTTTGCATACATGCATAAAACCCACTCTTATTATTGTAATTACATCTATCAATATATATTTTATTTTATTTTATTTTATTTTTTAATTCTTAATTTTGACTTGGTTATGAGACTTCACCCAATATGTCAATAATGCAACCCTATGTCAGCTTTTGAACAACAATTGGAATGGTTTTTTGGGTTTTAAATCTAATGAAATATTTTAAAAAAGAAATGAATGGTTTAAAACCTTTTATATGATAAGCTATTATGAAAATTCACTCAAACCAAGGAGTGAAATTTGAAACACATATTATATACATATACACACACTATACTATACAAAATGGAAATAGCAATTCAATTTTTAGTTAGAGCTTTTGGCCATTTATGGTTGTAGCTTTAAGGGCATGTTTGGTTTTATATGTAAGTGGTTGTTTGGTGTTATGTAAAAGTTTCACTTGCATGTAAGTGAGTGTAAAATAACTTACATATTATACACTTTTACAATGTTTCAACTTAAAACAAAATTTATTGTAAGTTCAAACATAGTAAAGCAAGTGATATCCACTCACCATCATATATCTTACTAAGTGAATGTTAAAAGACACTTGATTTGATTGCTCCCATTATTGCCTCTTCTCCCACCTTTTTATTTTTAATTTTTTGATAGTCAATAGTCATTTTCATTCTCTGTCCGTTTCCACTATGATCTCATCGAAAATACAAAGAACTTCCGTAGAGCTTAAGCTCCAACCAAGATCATCAAAATTTCTTCGTTTTAAGTTTCAAAACAATTATAAAAGATTTTCTTTATATAATTCACTCCTATAAAATTTTTTGTCATATAAACATTAGATTTTTTTACTTTTTAAATTTTCCTGCATATAAGGTGAAGATTTTTTTTTAAATTCCTAACTCTCCAACCTTATTTGAGAGTTCTATTTCAATAGGTAAGTATTTATTTTTGTCAAAATAGTTTTCTTAGCCTTTTCCCCCCTTTTCCTTTGTTTAGAATCACTTCCAAATCCAAAGTTTCAAGTGTAAGTATTGTTTCATGTTCAAGTGGTAATATTGCTAAAGGTAGTGCACCTATTGACAACTGGGACAATAATAATAGCACACATTTATGGAAATATGTAATTAAGTTGTCGAAAGCAATTGAAGTAGGGAACAAAAGTTTTAGATGCAACTATTCCAATGCCTCTTTTAAAAGTTCAAATTCAAGGGTCAATGCCCATTTGCTGAAGCCTAGAGGTTATGTGATACGACTATGTGCAAAAGTGACATAATAACATCTTAGTGAAATGCATAAAGTAGTAGAAGAAGCAGAGTTGAAACCATGACCAAAAACAATCCCATTACAGCTTTCCTCTCAACCATAAGTTGCTTTGGGCACAACATCTTAGGAAAGGGAGACTTTAGGGTTTCAAAAAAGAAATGAAGCTTTGGAAAAGACATTTAACCTTACCACTTGAGATAATTTGGATTTTTAAATTGCTCAAATGTTTTATTATGGAGGATTACCTTTTCACCTTGCAAGGAATTCTTATTTTGTGAGTGCAATCACATATGTTGCCAATAATATTATTTCTGGCTATATACCTCCAAGGTATAATATTTTGTGAACTACATTATTGCAAAAAAAAAAAAGGATGGTATAAAGAGCTTATTACAACCTATAAAGGGAACGGAAAAAGGTGTTGTTCTTGTATGTGATGGATAGACTAATACACAAAGAAGGCCATTAATAAACTTTATGGCTGCTTCTGAAGATGGGGTTATTCTTTAAAAAAATGTTAATTATGAAAAGGAGTACAAAGTCAAGTATTATGTGGCGACACTGATTAAAGATGTTATAGCCAAAGTTAGAGCTCATAATGTTATTTAAGTAATAACCGCCAATGCACTAGTTTGTAAAGAGGGATCATTGGTGGAGATACAATATTTTTATATCTTTTAGATACCTTGTGTAGTGCATATACTTAATCTTTCTCTCAAAAATATTTGTGTTACTAAAATATTGAAACCAAAATGAGGTGACTTATAATGCTTTTTGTTGGTTAGCTGAAGTTGGTGATGATGCTATTTTCATAAGGAACATCATAATGAATCATGCAATGAGGTTAGCACTATTTAATACTTTTGTGTCTTTGAAATTGCTTGTTATTATGGAAACTCATTTTGCATCAATTATTATCATGTTAAGAAGGCTCAAACTTATTAAATGAGGTCTTCAAAGTATGTTCATTAGTGAAGATTGGTCATCTTATAGAGAAGATAATGTTTCTAAAGCTACAAAGACGAAGGGAATAATTTTGATGATTCATAGTAGGATCAAATGGATTATATCCTCTCTTTTACTGCACCTATCTATGATATGCTTCAGGTTATGGACATAGATAGGCCTACTTTTCACTTGATGTATGAGATATGGGTCACAATGATTGACAATGTGAAGGCAACCATCTACAAGCATGAACAAAGATAAACAGAGGATATATCAACCTTTTGTGAGGTTATATATGCTATACTTATTGATCAATGGACTAAGAGTAGCATGCCACTTCATTGCATGCATATTCTTTAAATCCAATGTAATATTCTTGACTTTTGTACTCTTGTTTATGCATATTACAATAAGTTAAATGTATAAAATCTTAATTAATAAAAATCTAAATTTATTTACAATATATAGGTACTATTCTAATGAGAGGTTTTATAAGGTCGCAAATCGTCTCCCTCCACAAAGAGATGCAGAAATATTGCATGAAAGAAATAAATGTTTAAGAAGATATTTTCCTTCTAATGAGGAGAGGAAGATGGTTTTTCAAGAGTATGCTAGATTCTTTAGAGCTTTGGATGTTTTTGGATCTTTTGATTCATTGCAAGATAAATATAATTTAAAGCCTAAGTCTTGGTTGTTGGTTCATGGTCACCTACACCTTTACTTCAAAGTCTAGTTTTAAAGCACCTTGCAAAACTTCATCATCATCATGTTATGAAAGAAATTGGAGCATCTATTTTTTTATTTACTCACTTATAAGAAACAAGATTAATCCTCAATGTGCAGAACATTTAGTATTTGTGACTAAACTTCGACAACTTTCAAGAAGGTCTCCTCAATACAATGAAGGGCAATCCAAGAATTGGGACATTAGGGGTAATGTGTTTGACTCATTTGAAGGTGTTGGTGTTCTGGAAGTTGCTAACTTATCTCTTGACATACCAGAGATGGAGAAAATACTTTTTAGTAATGGAGAAGATGATATGGAAAATTAATCTTATTGTTATGAATTGAAATTGGAAAATTTGTTTTATTTCTCATGTTTTATCTTTAAATTGAACTTGAAAGATGTTTTTTTTTATGTTACTTTATTTGTTTATTATTACTTCAATGTTAAAAAATATTAGTTTCACATATATTATGAGAAATTGCAATAGATTTACTAGTAAATTTAATTTATTTGAATAGAAAATATAATTCTTTGCACTTAAAATGAATATTTTACATTATATATATATATATGTTATTGCCGTGTCCCTCTATACCCGTGTTCTCAATTTTCAAAAATTGTCATGAGTTCATGTTGTATAGTGTCGTCGTATCCGTGTCCATGCTTCATAAGTGAAGATCTTACCTTGAGTTTGTGAGGAGACATAGAAAAGAGACAGCTCTAATTAAGATCCCGCCAAGGTGAAGGGAAGAATTGGTCGAACAAGAAAGCTAGGGCTGTTGGGGATATAGAGACAAGGGATATTAAATTTTCTATGGCCAAGTTTACCAAAATGCCCCACCGTCACAAGAACTACAATTATGCTATTGATCTAAAAACTCTTTCAAAAACCTTTACTTTAGGTATTTCCATCAGGCCATAGTAATTTAGACATGCTTTCTTGGTTGATACTTTTTTCGTAACTATTTAGCATGAAAAAATTATCTTTTTGCCCTTTATACAAGAAAATTACCAAAATACTCTTATAACTAGGCCTAACTCAGAGGCTAAGTATTACATAGATTGTTTATATTGCGATTAAATTAACAAAGTTTCATTTGAAAGACAAATGTTCTTATGCTTCATGATAAATGCTCAATTATACATGTTTTACTCTTTGATTTGGAGCACTTAGCTTGTTCTCAAGGCTTGTATTATGTTGTTCTTATGCACATTTTGGTTGTTTTCATGTATAGATGATAAATGTCTAAATGTATATATTTTATGTGTATAACTTCTGTATTATTAATGTATTCTTTGATGATTCGATGCCTTTTGTGTGGTTTAATCATTTCTATTTGTGTTACAGGCTTAGAAGATGCCTAGGTGAATCTAAGAATGCATTCGGGAAGAAATATACACCAAAAATAGCGTTTTAGGGCCTCAGGCACTGTAATGGCAATATAGCAAGCATTGTAGCACAATGGGATGAAGAATTTTTGAAGTCTCAGGTTTTGTTGACGGGCAACCTGATGGCTGTGAAGATGCTTGTAAGCCAGTTGATGATTCTTTAGTTCATTACATCAGTTTTACTATAGCATTTCACTGTTGCACTTCACTGAAATTTTGGCAGAAATCTTGAGGCTCTTACTGGCTCCTTTACGTCGGTGAACCGAGCCATGAAGCCATCCTGAGAGAGGTTTTAAGAGGAGTTTTAGGGCAAAAAAGAGGGGATCTTCTTCTTGGGCCTCTTGGGCCGCCGCCCCACCTTTCTCGCCGGTAATTTCTGGCGATCTACTACCCAGAGCTTTACCAAGAGGGAGGCAAACATTGGAGGAGGAGATGTGTGGAAGATCCAAGGCATCAAAGCGTCATTTGAGGAGAGATCTCGGTAAACCTCCAAGATCTTCACCGTCCAAAGGGATCTAAAGCTAGGGGGAGTAGTTCTAGCTTCTTTTCTTTTTTATTTATTCTTTAGAATTATATGAGTGTTCCTCTTTCATGAGAAACTAACTTATTTGTGGTTTGGACATGATGACCTCTTGGGTTGCTTGTTTGTAATTTGGATGATCATCTTTGTTGATGTATTGTTGGATGTTGTATTTCTTTTATGAAATATTATAGTTTGTGGTTCTTGCTATGTGTTTTTTGATGTTTTGGATTGCATGAGAACTCTGTGGTTCAAATTCTAGGTTGTACTTGAATGTGTGGGATGCACCCTTGTATTAGACTCATATAGCTTGAACGGGATACATGTACCAATACACCGAGGAATTTTGGTATTTGGTACCCCTCCAACCATTAGGATTCAACCTAGGTATTGAGTATCGATCCTAATTAGGGATTTCCCAACACTTAATGCAATCATAGGAGAATTTGGTCAGATGAGATTCTGAACCAATACTTGTATGGAATTAGGGGTAATCACCGAGGGAATCGGAATTACCTATTTTAGGAATCACTTGTGTTTGATTCTCCCTTGAATGCCAATTATGCATAGTAGTAGCCCATATTTCATTCTAGTTAGTTCTTTCTCTTTTTGTAATTATTGTTCATCATTTGAAGTGTTACTTTAGAAAATAGATGAAAGGGAGGTAATAGTAGCTTCTTGGCCAGTAAAATATGACTCTTGTGACACACATGGTATTACTTGACAATTCTGTGCACTTGCGGGTGTTTACATCAGTAGACCACTTGGGGGCATATGTAAGAATAGGGATGCATGAATTTGGTGTAAATTTGGGTAAAAAATGGAGCTTAAACAAAGAATTTTCAAGAGTGACATAACCCAAGCACATGGGTGCAGAGAGGAGACTGAAAGTCAATATTTCTAACCAGCAAGATTTCAACACACCCTGGATACTAGGGTGTTTGACCTATGGCAAGATATGGAATTTCTAAACACCTAAATTTGCCCTCTTTTGACACAGCCTCAACACACCTTGTGGCTAGCTAACCCGTGCCTGGTCCTAGTTTGAGCAACTATTTAAGACCCAACCTAGGGTTATTTTGAAGGAGACCAGCTCTTGGAAGGGTTCTAGCTATCACCACCTCCATTGTAGCTTAGGGAGAGTGTTTTTTGAATTTTTTGCTTAGATTAGACGGAAAAGCTTGGAGATTGAAGAGGAGTCGTCAGAGAAGAGATTATAGGCAATGCCCTTTGGTTCTCATCAAGCTTGGAGGGATTTTTCATCATCTATTGTGAAGATTGAGCAAGTGTTTTCCACGGTTTCTCTTATTATTTTAGCACTTGTTGATTGTTCTTGGCTTATCTTTGTAATGAGTGGCTAAGCTTCCTAGGGTTGCTAGATTGTGGAACCCTAGGATAAATCTTAATTTTTTTGGAGCTTATAGAGGTTTTTGATTTTGAGTTTTGTCTATGTGATTGCATTGTTATAGATTCTTAATAGCGAGAGATAAGGTCTATATTTGATTTTCATATTATGATTGAAAAATCCATGTGATTAGATCATCATAGACAAAAGGGGATTGAGGTTGTGTCTAGAGATAGAACATCCTTCTCCTCCTATCATAGGGATCTCCTTAGGGTAGAAGCTGGGTGCTTACCGTTAGTTAAGAAGACTTGTGCTCACTCTTAGCTAGAGATCCATTGAACGTAATGCTTTCATGCTTGATTCGAAGTGGAGAGAGATGTCACCCATGTCTTGTATTGATTTAGATGTTAGAAACTTTGAGAGAAGTATTAACATACTTGTAGGATCTTCACAGCTCCATCAAACCTTGACTAAATGAGGGAATTAAGGTTTAGGTACTTGAGGAATCCTAGGGGGTATCAATTTCAAGACCCTCTTCATATCATTGATTTCCCTCACACCCTTGAACTCATATTTTTCTCTTTATTGTTCTTAATTAGTTCACTTAGTTTTTTAGTCAAAAATCCAAATTAATTTGAGATTAGATAATAGGAGAATAGGTAGTACTAGTATTTACATTCCTTGTAGGATTGACATCTTGCATTTTATGCACACTTTTATTACTTGAGTGAGTTGTGTACTATAGTAGATTGGAATTATCTTAATTGCAATTTCACATGCACAACACACCCGATCACTTTAATGGTACCTTTAACCAACGGTTGTGACAATTTAATGGTACCTTTAACCAAAAGTTATGCTACTCCAAAAGAGTTTTTTTTTTTAAAGCTATAAATAATGGTCAATCCAAACCATAGTAATTCCAACAAAACAAAAGAAAAATTTATCTTCAAACTTTCCCTATCTTAACAGTGAGTTATTGAAAAATCACGTTTGCCCTAAGTTGTGATTTCTGATTATTTTATGGGAGAGACTACATGAAACACTCTAAGTCAATCTTCTTGATAAGAAGAGTAACCTCTCTAAGGATAGTAAAAATATGCCACCAAATTAATCTTGCTTATCTGATCCTCGCACATTATGTGATTTGTTTGAACACCAACTCTACATTTTCCTATTACTAAAATCAAGAGATTTATTTCTCCTCATTGTTGCAATATGAATGGGGAACCAAGGTGAGTAGAATTGAAATCGGCAATAGAATAGAAGAAAAAGGAAACGTAGTTGAAAAGTAAATAATACCGTACAACACGTGATTAGTCACTCTGTTGTTAGATTTCATTTAAAATTTGGTCAAATTCTAATTGAATAGAGAGGACAACATGGAAAGACAAAAGAAAAAGAAGTTATATATTCGGGTGAAGGAAACATCTTTTTTTATTTTGATTTCCTTAATTGAATTGGTCAAAACATAGATGAGCAAGCAATGCCTAGGAAGATAGAAGCCTATTATAGAGCAGTCAACTAGAAGTTGAAGACTTCTAACCTTCTTTGTACCTACCAAGAAATGAGAAATTTGTAAGCTCCTACTATAGGCCTAATTAAATTGTAATTGTATTTGAAATTTAGAAACAAAGAAAGCCATATAATAAAGATAGTTGATGTGAAGAACATTAGGCCTATCATGGGCAAGTGCCTAAATAGATCCTAAGCTAAGTTTACACATCATGGGCCTATACACATGTAAAATCTAAAGAACAAACAAAATATAAGCCATTAATTAATTAAAGATATAGAAACATAACCGTGGGGTCCTTTGTTCTTACCCGGCCTTTAATTGGGGTTGACTACTTAAAAATGATGGATCACAAATCAAATTTTAATTTTTTTTTATATTTCATTTGATTATAGGTTCATGGCTTCCATTAGGAATAAACCTCAAATGTTAATTACCCAACTTTGTCATGGGAACCTCCGATTAAGAAACAAGTGTGCATAGAAAATGATTGGATGAACATAAAATTAATTTTTATTGATTTCAAAAAGCATACGAGTACATAAATATGAGCAAGAATACAAAAATGCTAGGAGAAATATATTTTTTTAATCTTGCTTTTCAATTTTTTTTATATTCATGTGATTTGGTTGACACTCTTGACTCCTTTTGCTAAAAGCACATTGGAGGGGTTTTTTTTTTAAACCAGGTTACTGTGGCCTTTTTTTTATTTTCTTTTTCTTTTTCTTTTTATGTGTTTTCATCTTGACATATCACATAGCTCTCAAGTTATAGGCATTCTACATTTATGAGTTGCCTACTTGATTTTCTTTGATTTTTATTACTGAAGACTTTGGCTTTTTATGTTTGTGAAATCTCCAGGTCTCTAACTTGTAGAACTTCTTAGGTCTTTAATTTCTTTGCATCTCAAGACTTCATAGTTACATTTGTCATTTATATGAAATGTTCAATTCTTGACTCTTCCATATTTTGAGCCTTGATCATCATATCATCAAGTTGTGACCTCCCACATGATTGGGTTATTAACTTGACAATTTTGACTTGCTTTTAGAATGGATCTCAAGCTATACTATAAAGTTGATTTCCATTGATTAAGTCATCAAAAGACTTTTCCAGTTCACCCTTGTGAATGTCTAGCATTAGACTTTGTAGTAGTTTTGAAGAAAAAAAAAATGATTGAAATCTTTTAGCATCCCTGTAAGTGTCAAACATAAAACCTCAAAGTGGGTTTGAAGATAAAACTTCAAATGGTTTCCATCACCACTGTGAGCATCGAGCAGTGGACCTCACAATAGGTTTGGAGAGAACACTTTAAAAATTTTCATCACCCCTGTGAGTGTCAAACGTAAGACCTCGCAGTTGGTTTGAAAAAGAAATTTTCAACAATTCTCATAAGAAGATTTTATCACCCCGGTGAGTGTCAAGCATGATACCTCACAGTTGGCTTTGAAGAAAAATTTTAAAGAGTTTTTATTAGAAGTTTTTTTATCACCTCTGTGATTGAACATGGGACCTCACAATTGTCATTGATGAGAACTTTTCAAAAGTTTTTATCGAAAGTTTTCATCACCCCTGTGAGTGAACATGGGACCTCACAGTAGGTTTCATGAAAGTTTGCAACAATTTTCATCAAAAGTTTTTTTTTATCACTCTTGTGTGTGTCAAGCATGAGACCTCAAAGTTGGCTTTGAAAAAAAAAAATTGTTAACCCATTTTTTTTACTCCAATGAGTGTCGAGAGACCCTAATGTGGGTTTCAAGAGAGGTTTTTTTATAAAAATTTTCAACAACTCCTTTTTTTACTCCAATGAGTTTCGAGAGACCTCAAAGTGTGTTTTGAAAGAGTTTTTATAAAAAATTTAATCAATTTCCTTTTTTTTCATTCTAATGAGTGTCAAGAGACCTCAAAGTGAGTTTGAAGAGAGTTTTTATAAAAAAATTTCATAACTCTTTTTTTGCTTCAATGAGTGTTGAGAGATCTTAAAGTGAGTCTCAAAAGAGTCTTTATAAAAATTTTCATCAACTTTTCTTTTCACTCCAATGAGTGTCAAAAGACCTCAAAGTGAGTTTGAAGAGAGTTTTTTTATAAAAATTTTTATCAACTCCTTTTCCACACCAATGTATATCTAGGGACCCCAAAGTGAGTTTGAAGAGAGTTTATTTAAAAAAAAATTAAAAAAAATTCATTAACTCATCTTTTCACTCTAGTAAGTGTCGAGAGATCTTGAAGTGAGTTTGAAGAATTTTTTATAAAAAAATTTTCATTGACTCTTTTATCACTCCAATGAGTATCAAAAGATCTCACAATGAGTTTCAAGGGAGTTTGTTATAAAAATTTTTATCAACTCCATTTTCACTCCAATGAATGTCAAGAGATCTCAAACTGAGTTAAAAAGAGTATTTATCAAAATTTTCATTAATTTTTTTCTAGTTAAATGAGTGTCAAGAGACCTCAAAGCGAGTTCAAAAAGGTTTTATATAAAAAAGTTTCATCAAGTCTTCTTTTTGCTCCAATGAGTGTCACAAGACCTCAAAGTGAGTTTAAAGAGAGTTTTTATAAAGATTTTCATTAACTTTTCTCTTCACTCCAATAAGTGTCGAAAGACCTTAAAGTGAGTTCAAAGAGAAGAGAGTTCTTTTATAAAAATTTTCATCAACTCCTTTTTTACTCCAATAAGTGTCCAGAGATCTCAAAGTGAGTTCAAAGAGAGTTTTTATAAAAAAAAGTTTCATCAACTCTTCTTTTCACTCCAATGAGTGTCGAAAGACCTCAAAGTGAGTTCAAAGAGAGTTTTTATAAACATTTTCATTAACTCTCTTTTCTCACTCCAATGAGTGTCGAAAGACTTTAAAGTGAGTTCAAAGTGAGTTCATAGAGAGTTTTTATAAAAATTTTCATTAACTCTTCTTTTCACTCCAATGAGTGTCAAAAGAATTCAAAGTGAGTTTGAAGAGAGCTTTTTTTATAAAAATTTTATCCACCCACATGAGTGTCAATACCCCATGCTAGGTTTCAAAAGTTTTTTTAAATTTTTATCCACTTCCACAAGTCTCAAGAACTCATGGTAGTTTTCAAAAACTTTTATCAACTTTTCACCCCATGAGTGTCAAACCCCCATGGTAGGCTTCAAAGAGATTTTTCATAAATTTTTTATCCACCCCCATGAGTGTTAAAACCCCATGGTAGGCTTCAAAGAGCTTTTTCATAAGTATTTATTCCACTCCCATGAGTGTCAAGACCCCATGGTAGGTTTCAAATAGTTTTTTTATATTTTTTTATCCACCTCCATGCGTGTCTAGACCCCATGGTAGGCTTCAAAGAAATTTTATAAATTTTTTTTCCACCACCATGAGTGTCAAGGCCTCATGGTAGGCTTCAAAGAGATTTTATAATTTTTTTTATCCACCTCCATGAGTGTCAAGACCTTATGGTAGGCTTCAAAAAGATTTTTCATAAATTTTTTATCCACCCCCATTAGTGTCAAGACCTCATGATAGGCTTCAAAGAGATTTTTCATAAATTTTCATCCACCCCCATGGATTGTCAAGACCCCAAGGTAGACTGTCAAAACCTCATTGTAGATTTGAAGGAGGTGCTCATAATTTTTTTTTTCTAAGGGAAGGGTCTCACATAAATTACAAAAATAAGCCTTGCAAATAAACTCATCTTTCATGATTTTTTTTGTTACATGCCCATGAAATGGCACTATTAAAATGATAAAAAAAGAAAGTATTTCCATAAGGTGATGTGATATTTTGGTAGTATGTTCTCTTGATCCACAAACACCTTCTCATCTCCTAAAGTTGTATCTTCTGACATATCAAAAAAGAAAATGACATTTTGAGAAGTTGATTGTACTTGTAAATGAATCTTGAACCAGAAATCAAGCCCTCTTAGAAATCATTCTCACAACAAACTTGGGAACACAGGCTAGTAACTGAATCAAGATGGTGTCACACTAGCTTCTTGCTTTGCTTTGAGAGTTCACTAATGAAATTGTTATATGAGCACCTTAAAGAAGCATGTAATCTAATATACCCATCCATATCTCCATTGTTTGTTTGTTTGTTTTTTTTTTTTTTGTAATATGGGGAATGATTGCAGTTGCACTCCATTGCAAAGTCAAAGAGGTTTTTTTATAATGAAGGATAACCTCGCACAAGCAGTGTTAAGAAGAGGAATAAGCCATGCCCGAGCAGCAACTCGTGCTATCTCTGCAACTACCTCACATATTCCCCAATTCCCATCTTTTCCAACATGAGCAAGCAATATGTTGGCAACCTTCTCTCTTGACAGCTAAGGACATTCAGGTGAGTATGTTGCACAACAAAATCACATTTGCATCTACCTTAGTAATCTACCTGCGGAACTACTCATCAGTTACTACTTCCCGATCCTTGGGCAAAGCAACAAAAATGGATGAGTGTTCTCTCTAAGGTAGCCTGCGATGCTTAAATAACTATCAACATCCCACTTTTTTAGTAACCTCTAAACCCCCTTATTCCTTTGACTCTTCTTCCTGGACTTAGTATCATGGTTTGAAGGCAACAGGATTTAGATCATCTAGAAATAAGGGGACCGTGGGTACCCATCTTGACCTCCCAGACATTGAATCACCAAGGAGGGCTGATAAATGTCTAAATGTATGTATTTGTATACATAATCTTTGTACATTAGCATACATTTTTGAATGAATCAATGCCTGTTTCATGTTTAAATTTGTTTTATTTGTGTTATAGGTCCTAAAGAAACTAAGGTGAGCTCAATAACGTATTTTGGAAAAAATTAGCATAAAAAATAGAGTTTTAGGGTTCTGAACAGTAGCAGAACGTTGTAGCATGAAACAAGATCAGAGCTACAAGAGTTTGGCTGAAAGCCTCATGAGCTCCATGCACCCACAAGGATTCTTATGAGGTTCACTGGAAATTTTCACATCGGCTGGCAGATTACTGTAGCAAGATCAGAGCTACAAAAGTTTGGTAGATTACTGTAGCAGATTATTGTAGCAGGTAATGTAGCACTTGGGTAAATTTTGAGCTGAAAACTCTGGGAGCCACACGGGCATCCATGCACCCTCATGGAGCCTGTAAGGCTCAGGCGAATGACATTTATAGAGGCCGTTAGGGCAAAATGAGGGGAGCTTTTTGTGGAGGTTTTGAAGCCCTAGGAGGAGGCAACTTCACTTAGGCAAGAGAGGGCCAATTCTTGTGTTTTTGAGAGTGAAAATCGAAGGGAGAAGCATCATTAGGCAAGATCTTCATCGATCTCATCTTTAGAGAGCTTGAAGACGATGAGGGAAGCCACCCGCATTGCGGCGTCTGTGGAAGCTTTCCATACGATCCGACTTATCATCTTGCCTCTATTATTTGAGGGAGTTTTGTTATGAATATTTTAGTTGTTTCCATGACATTGATCTTAATATTTGCTTGTATGGACGGCTAAACCCCAAGGTTACCGGATGCCGGTGAACCTTGGGGTAAACTTGCTTGTTTGGATGCTATGATTTACTTTTAATGCAACTTGTGTGATTTGTGGATCTTGATATGTGTTCTTAGATGTATTGAATTGAATGAGAATACACAGAGGGATTCATGTATTTTATACCCCTCCAACCATTAGGATCGAACCTAAGTATTGAGTTTGACCCTAATTAGAGATTTTCCAAAGTGTAGTGCAGTCATAGGATGATTTGGTCGGAAGAGATTCCAAACCAATACTTGTATGAGATTAGGTGTTAATCACTGAGAGATTCGGGGTTAACCTGCTTTAGGAATATCTTGGTTCAAACCACCATTGCTTTGTAATCCTAGCATCTTTCTAACTTTAGTAGCCCTGAGAGGATTTGCATATGTGACCATCTTCTTCCCTAGGATTTTCACCCAATCATCTTGACACGTGGACGTTTTCTATTAGTTCTTTTAAGTCTTTGTAGTAGTTCAAATCACTTGAACTTGAATTTTCCTATTAAATAATAGGTGAAGAGGAAGTAAGGGTAGCTCCTTGGCCCCGAGAAATATGACTCCTATGTCACACACAGGGTACTACTTGATGACCCCGTGCACTTGCGAGAAATCAATCAAGGACCTCGATGAGGAAGCTTTTCCCATCGGATTGCCTGCCTACGGCAATGATTTTTGTGATGGGCATCTTCTCGCCAAACGCCACCGCTGCAGCTTGAAGCCGATTGAAAGCCTTGAACCTCAACTTCACGAAATTGGAGTCAATCGAAGAACCCACTAAGGCCTGTTGACTATGCTTCCTAGTGGATGGAGATGGCTGGGATTTGACGTTCGAGTCCACACTAGCATCGTAACATTGGAAGCCATTGAAGAGAGAAAGGAAGGGAGACAAGGTAACACATATAGGAAGGCATGCTTGTATGTAAAATTCACTTAAGGATGTGCATGGTATTGCTAGCATACAATATGTTATAGAATAATTCAAAATGTGGCCTAATCACATGGGAATAATCAGTTGAAGAGGACTCAGTCAGTTCTGTTATTCAGTTTGCTAGTTTATAAGAGTCAATGTAGGCAATAAATGTTAGTGATGGTTATCATCTTTATGTTTTATATATGGCTATGCTCTTCAGGTTGTGATGTACGCCTTTTTATCAATAATAGTCTTTGTCTTCTAATTTCCAGTCTTCTGAATTTTCTTCTTCTCAACTCATTTGAAGTCCATTTATCAATTTCTTCTTTTCTTCTTCAAAACTGTTGTCTATCCACCTTCGTGAATTGATAAGTGCTTGTGTTATAGTATCGCGAAGCGCTATTATCTTACATTAAGCATACCTTTTATCAGGTTTTATCACTAAATGTGTGCATTTGTGTTCTCTTGTGCATTGAAGGTATTGTGGAGCCTAATTGGAGAAAAAAGAATGAAATTAGGTCGCGTTCGCCAATGTTGGGATGTTCTCGGACCAAGCAAGGAACGAAGCACGTATTTGAACTTGTGGATGTGTGCCAACCTCTTTTGGAGGGGCACAAAGGCAGTCACATTCACAACAAGTCCAATCCGTGTTACTTAGGAGAATCTCGCGAAAGAAGAAGACTTGAAGCAATCGGCGCGACCTACCGTTGCTTGTGTGCCCAAGTAATGGCCTCGATGAAGAACAATGGACCCGGGAGGCGTTTCGGCAAGTTACCAAGCCTGTTCAGCTGAAGATTAGTGTTCCAGAGAAGTCACACGGGCGTGTGGAAATTCCACACGGCCGTGTGAGCCATTTTCCAGCCAGACAGAGAAGTCACACGGGCGTGTGGAAATTCCACACGGCCGTGTGTTTTTGCAATTTCAGCCATCCAGTGGCGTGTATCCCGCAAGTGCACGGGTTTGTCGAAGTAATAAATTTACCTTGGTGAGAAGGTAGTCGAATCCACAGGGAATAGAGAGATAGAATATAAGGTTTCACTAATTAAGCTACGCAGAATACGGAGAACGACAATAAGATTGATGAGTGAAAATAATGCAAAGCAATAAACTAAATAGAGAGATGGAAGAAAGAAGTGCAAGTAGGAAAATCGAGAAGGATTAACAATGAGTAAAAAGGGGGGTATCCGGACAAGCTACCTCTAGGGTCTATGTTTCAAGTGCAAGACTATGATATTATACTCTCCTATTGATGTCAATTGAGTCGAGGATATCCTAAGACTCACGGTCCCAAACCTAAGGACAACCGTGACTAACTCCAACACTATGCCCGGTGTTAGGATTCACAACACCCTTCACTCTGTCACCTAGATGACTAAGCCCCAGGGAGTCCATCTGCCTAAACCTCACACTATGTGGAGTTGCATTATGCTCTAGGGATTCCTAGTGATTAAACCTGTTCCTATACGTAATTCTAACCCTTTGGTCCAGGTGGAAGAACCCTAGTCTAGATTGAGCCCCAGCAAATAGGATTCACTACAACCCTCCACTCTATTACTTGCGTAACTAAGCCCTAGGGGAGTTTATCTACCTATTGCTTCACTCTACTTCGACCGCTATTAAATCAAGGAATCGGAGGTAGGGAGAAATTACATCGAAGGGGAAAGGGGTACATTGCTACCTCACAACTCTCCCTCTCAACCCTCGTTAATCTTGAGTAGTCTAATCCTATAGGAGTTGTCACACCTCCAAAGGAAAGCCTAGATTGCTCTCAACCCTAATGTCACGTTTAAGGGAAAACAATATGAAAGGATAATCAAGATTAAAAACTCAATTTTATTCATCAACGATGGAAAGCATAATAATCAATGTCAAAGAAACATAAAAAACCCTAAAGTTTACAAGTCCGAATACCCCACGAGAGGTTTAGTTCCTCATAGAGCTATACATGTTCATCAACGTGAGAAATAAAGCATAAAACATAGACATCAATGAAAAACCCCCTCGAATTGGTGTGGCCGTGGTCTTGTGCAAACGTCGAACCTAGAAATCGATGCCGACGACGCGCTAGAACCTCCACGAAATCCTCTCCGAAACCCTAGCCGCCCTCCAGAAAGTTGGGGAAAAGATAGGTCCAAAAGATCCCTCAAAAGGTTGCAAAAATCCCCTTTTATATTGTTGAATCGCGGCTTTAAAATTGGACTTATCGGGGGCTTCACACGGCCGTGTGGAATTTCCACACGCCCGTGTGAAGCTTCTGTCTCGGCTGAAAAATTAATTTCACACGGCCGTGTGGAATTTCCACACGCCCGTGTGTCTTCACTGGATGGCTGAAATTACAAAACACACGGCCGTGTGGAATTTCCACACGCCCGTGTGACTTCTCTGTCTGGCTGGAAAATGGCTCACACGGCCGTGTGGAATTTCCACACGCCCGTGTGACTTCTCTGGAACACTAATCTTCAGCTGAACAGGCTTGGTAACTTGCCGAAACGCCTCCCGAGTCCATTGTTCTTCATCGAGGCCATTACTTGGGCACACAAGCAACGGTAGGTCGCGCCGATTGCTTCAAGTCTTCTTCTTTCGCGAGATTCTCCTAAGTAACACGGATTGGACTTGTTGTGAATGTGACTGCCTTTGTGCCCCTCCAAAAGAGGTTGGCACACATCCACAAGTTCAAATACGTGCTTCGTTCCTTGCTTGGTCCGATAACATCCCAACATTGGCGAACGCGACCTAATTTCATTCTTTTTTCTCCAATTAGGCTCCACAATACCTTCAATGCACAAGAGAACACAAATGCACACATTTAGTGATAAAACCTGATAAAAGGTATGCTTAATGTAAGATAATAGCGCTTCGCGATACTATAACACAAGCACTTATCAAACCCCCCCACACTTAAGCTTTTGCTTGTCCTCAAGCAAAAATAGAACGTGAAAGTACTTGGGAAGAACAATTGAAAGTGCTTGGCCTTAGGTTCACCAAAAGTATGCAAAAGAGGCATTCTACAAGTAAGGGGAACTCAAAACATTGCATAAGGTTACCAATGCTCTAGCTAAAAACTCGAATCAAAAAGGATGAAAACTCGAAAATGTGTTAGTGTGTGCGATCTTACTCAAGAGAACCAACGAGTACTCCTCAAACTTTGGTTAGAAAGGACTTATTTATATACAAAAACAAAAAAATAGTGGTGGAAGTAGTAGCTTCACACATCCTTGAAGGTAGCCCTTTCCTAGACGGCCGCCAAAGGTGGCTTTCACTCTTTCGAGGAGGTAGCTCTTTCTACCGGGGTAGTAGCTTTCACGCATCCCATGAGATAGCTCTTTCTCTCATTAGGGCATAACTTGTATCCGAATTATGAGAGTAGCTGCATACTTCATAGGAGGTAGCTCTTGCCACCCCAAATGCATAATTAAAACAAAGCTAATATTTACAAACTCATATATATATATATATATATATATATATATATATATATATATATATATATATATATATATATATATATATATATATATATATATATATATATATATATATATTTTATATATATGCATTTTCCAAAGTGAAACTAAGAACAACGATAAACTTGTCCTTAAAAACTTCAAGATTGAGTTTCCAAAAGATTCCAAGAGTAAGTTGTGTACTAAGATGATTCGAGCAAAAATTCCCTAAAATTCAAGTGAAAACTAGAGTATGATAGGATACAATGTTGAAAAATCTCCTAAACTATAAGAATACAACCGTTGCAACTGAGGTGAACCGCCATAGGCTACATTAGCATAAGCAATTGAACGCACAAGTAAAGGTGTGTGCAATGTGAACTCCCCCCCACACTTAAGATGTACATTGTCCTCAATGTACGCATATAAGCACAATAATAAGTGAAAACGATAAAAGCAATTAGTGTGGAAGTGGCAATTGAAACATTACTCCCCTGAACTCCAAGTGTTGCGTTTGATGAAGCTAGGTCATTGAGAGTTGAGTCTCAATGGTTCGTGGAGCACACACGATTCCATGACCGTGTCAATGACTATTCCTCAAAATCCTTACATCCAAGACCATCTGCGCACACATAAACGAGGGTTCAGTAAAGCTCAATAAAACTCGAGTATATAAAATGTAAAGCAATGAATACAACTCGAGATAAAAAGAAAAAGTAAAATAAAAGCTATACTCAGAAGGAGAATCCTTTCTGAGTACTACAAGTCCAAAATAAAGTAAAGATATACAGAAATGACTAATAAAAGAAAAGAATCTAAAATCTAAGACGCCTCAGCGTCGGTGTCCTGAGTGGTGGCCTCTGGTGCTGCTGGAGGCTCTGGATCTGCTGATGATGCTGGAGCTGCTGGTACTGAGGGAGATGGAGGTGGTGGAGTGGACACTCGAGGTCGGACCACGAAGGAGGAGGAGGCGACAATCTGCTCGAAGGTCTGTCGCAAGCTCTGGAACTGCGCCATCACCTCCTGGTGCTGTGAAATCTGTGTGGCCCTAACCTCGGCCACCTCGGTCTGTAGGATCCCCACTGCGCTCTCGAGGCGCTCCAGTCTGTCCTGGCCTCGAGATGGTGAAAACATCTGCACCGGAGGTGGCTCCGGCGCGGTGGGGGGTACCTCGGTCTGTGTATCCGTCGGGGGTGGCTCTAAAGCTGCCTGTGTACCCTGAGTCTGCTCCGTCTGGGGTATGGTCCAGGTATATGTCCCTGATCCTCCTCTGCGGATCATACCCATCATCCTCAAGGTATCTGTGCCCAGGGGAACTGGTACACTCGTCTTTTCTGCTCCCCTGACTCCATCTCTGAGCCCCAGGCCAATGAGAAGTCTGGTGATGTAGGGGCCTGCAAAGATAACTCCTACCCTGGGGTACTGGCCCTGATGGCGAATGTAGTCGGCCACAATGTGCCCCAGGTGGAGTGGCTCACTCTCCACCATCGAATACAAGTAGAGGAGCTCCTGGCGACTCAGAACACCAGTACTGTCTCCCCTGCCACTAATAGATCTGCTCATAACTGCGTGTAGACATCTATAGGCAGGTCGAGAAAGGCATGAAGCCTTGGAGACACCCGGCTCGTACTGACCCTGACCACAAAGTCTGCTATACGCCTGCTGCGGTGTCACGGTACCCGGGTAGTATGTGGGGAGCAATGAGTACTCCTCTGTCTCAGTGTATGCCGCATCATATAGACCCATCCCAATCGAAAACTGGCTCATACTGAGGCTGTAATGTCGACCGAGGGCTCTGAACTGAACTGTGGTGCCCTCGGTGAAACTGCTGTACCCCCGGTCGAACTCAAACGACGCCAGGACCTCTAAGGTGAGCGGTCGGATCACCGAGTCCCGGATAACCATCAATCTCTCCCAGCTACCGACTGAGAGCAGCTCGCTAATCTCATCTGCGACGCTGTCTCCCCCCTGAATACTCCTCACTATACTCAAATCCAAATATCTCGTCTGTCCAAAACGGAGTCCTGATAAACGCTCGAACCGAACCTGATGCTCGGCTATACTGAACTCTGTCTCTGCTGGAGGAGGTGTGGGCTCACGTGGGCGCTTCCCTGTTGATTTCCTGGGTCTAGAAGACATTCCTGTAAGATTGGAAAAGAAAACAATCAAAAACAGTTCAAAATAACCAATCTGCAGAAATCCACACGGCCGTGTGTTAATTCCACACGCCCGTGTGGAGTTTCTGACGGGCAAAGCATCACGGCCGTGGGGTTAAAAATCCACAATTTACATCTAAATTCGTTCTAATTTCATTCTAAGCATGCTCGTATGTAATGTAAACATTCAAACCAAGCAAAATTGTATAAAAGAACGAATTGAATCAAGAATTGACGAAGAAAAAGGTATTGAAGGTCTCACCGGCGGTGGAGATGAAAAACAAAGTAATACGGCCGGAAAACTCGAACAAATTCCTTCAAAAACCTCAGAGAAAGTCGGGGAAGTGATAGAGAGGGTAGGAGAGAAGTTTAGAGTGGAGAATGAAGAGGCACAAGTGATTTCTATAAGAAAAACGCGCGGCTTTTGAAGTTCTGGAAATTCACACGGCCGTGTGAAGTACCCACACGGCCGTGTGCCTCAGAAATTAGGGTTCACAGGGGCTAACACACGCCCTTGTGCGCACTCTGATCATTCTCTGAACTACCTCACACGGCCGTGTGTTAATTCCACACGGCCGTGTGCCTCCACAGGGGTCTACACAGGGCCACCCACACGGGCCTGTGGACTCTCGGGAAAACACAGACGCTCTATGAAGAATTTTCACACGGCCGTGTGAAACATCCACACGGCCGTGTGCCCAACTTGGCCGAGAACACAAGGCCGTCCACAGGGGCACCTCACACGCCCCTGTGGCTTCTCTGACTCGCCCGAGAAACAATAAATGTTTCACACGGCCGTGTGAATATTCCACACGGCCGTGTGCCTTGACAAGCTCTCCCACAGGGGCTCACACACGCCCCTGTGGTTTCTCGGGATGAAAGGGAATTCCTGCAGAATTTTCACACGGCCGTGTGCCTTAGCACAGTGGCACTCACAGGGGCATCCACACGCCCCTGTGGACTCTCTGGAAAAGAGTTGAAGTTCTGCGAAATTCCACACGGCCGTGTGTTAATTCCACACGGCCGTGTGCCCCTTCTGAAGTTTTTCACAGGGGCAAAGTCACGCCCCTGTATCTTCTCTGGTTGAGCTCCAATTGGTAACACACGGCCGTGTGTTAATTCCACACGGCCGTGTGTTTTCTCTGGTTTACTTAGAAAATTGTACAGACTCTCAGAAAAATTCAGAAACTCTTTTAAAACACTTAGAGCCTGTATAAACCATAAAAACACGACCAGAGACTATCGAAAACACACTCAACCGACTCAAACTTCGTCAATTAACGTTAAGGCACACGTAAATAATCGAAAATCCACATGAAAACTCAGTATATGCACATGAAAATTGGGACACCATTGCTAAGACTTTTATTCAATCCTAAAACTAAACTAGGTCCTAGAAAAACTGCAAAACGCTTGGGTTGCCTCCCAAGAAGCGCTTGTTTAACGTCACTTAGCTTGACGTACCTGTCTTACCTTACGGAGGTTCATGAGTGGAATTTGCCCTCTTCCCTATAATTTGAAAGCAAGCATTGCATAATCGTTGCAAGGTAGAGGGAGAATTATCGAGTTTGTTACCACACATGGGTGAAACACCCTTACTTCGTGAATGCTCATCCCCTTTCTTGTTGGGGTTCTTTTTGTGGCGACGTCTCGACCTCTTCAATCTCCGAAGGACTTTCTTTCTAAGCTCCTTCTCCTTCTTGATGTCTGTTTCAACTGAAACAAGCGCGAGCACTTCTTCCTCTTCAGTCTCCATGTCTTGGTCCGGCCACCCTTCATATGGATCCGGGTTAAACATATCCTGCATATATTCATCAATGCAATCATCAGTGACATCAAGATAATATAGAGCATCATCAAAATCAAGAGAATGTCGCATGGCTTCGGCGAGGCGGTAAGTGAGCTTGTCGTCCCCAACCCTAAGTGTGAGCTCTCCACCGTCCATGTCTATCAAAGCTTTGGAAGTGCGCAAGAACGGCCTCCCAAGGATCAGCGGCACCTCGACATCCTCGTCTACATCGAGCACTACAAAGTCGACCGGGAAAATGTACTTATCCACTTTCACCAACACATCTTCAACAATACCCCTCGGATGTCTCACCGATCTATCCGCAAGCTGAAGTGTCATCCGGGTAGGTCTAGGCTCGCCCAAGCCTAGCTTTTGGAAGAACGTGTAGGGCATGACATTGATGCTTGCCCCCGAGTCGGCTAGTGCCATCTCCTCACCCATATCACCAATATTGCACGGTATGATAAAACTTCCGGGGTCCTTCCTCTTGCTTGGCATATTCTTCTGTAGCACTGCCGAACAGTTTGCATCGAGGATGACGGATGCACTTTCCTCTAACTTCCTCTTATTGGTCAAGAGGTCTTTTAAGAACTTCGCTTACTTGGGCATTTGGGCTAATGCTTCCGCGAATGGAATGTTGATGTGCAATTGCTTGAAGACACCCAGAAATTTCTTGTATTGCTCATTGTCTTGGTCATTCTTCAATCGTGAAGGATAGGGAATTCTCGGCTTGTAAGGTGGGGGTGCCACCTCTTTCTCCTTTGGTGCTCCATCCTCTATTTCCACGACTTCGGGTGAGTCCTTAGTCTTCTCAAGAGGGAGATGTCCCTCAACCTCCTTACCACTTCTCAAGGTAATTGCCTTTAGTTGTTCTCTTGGGTTGGTCTCCGTATTGCTAGGCAAACTACCTTGAGGTCTCTCCGCCAAAGTCTTCGCAATTTGCCCTACTTGGTTCTCCAAGTTGTGTAGGGAGGCGGTGTGATTACGAAGAGTAGCTTCCACCGATTGGAACCTTGCGTCCGAAGAAGAAACGAACCGTGTGAGGGCTCTTTCTAGGTCAGTCATCTTTCCCTCCAACCCGGTCACTCGGCTTTCTAAATTCGGAGCTTGTTGACTTTGAAATCCCGGTGGTGCACTATTTTTGTTCTGTTGTGACTGTCCTTGATTGCTCCAAGAGAAGTTCGGATGGTTCTTCCATCCCGGATTGTATGTACCACTATACGGGTTGCCTTGGCCTTGTCCTCGATATGAATTCCCCACAAAATCGGCCTGCTCTACCGCACTAGTGCCTCCAATAGCAATAGGACAATCGCTTGAAGCATGTCCTCCCCCACAACCGTTACAAGTAGTGATGGCCCCAACTCTTGACGAAGCTAGAGCATCTAGCTTCTTACTCAACGATTCCACTTGTGCTGCCAACGATGTAACCGCATCAACCTCATGAATTCCGGCAACCTTTTTCCTATCCCTTGAGTTCCATTGATAGCTATTCATAGCAATCTCCTCTACAAGGTGCCGAGCTTCACCGGGAGTCTTGCTTCCAAGAGTCCCTCCGGCCGCCGCATCTAAGAGTTGCTTTGTACTCGGATTCAACCCGTTGTAAAATGTGTGAATAATCATCCACTCGGGAAATCCATGTTGCGGACATTTGCGAAGGAGCTCTTTGAACCTGTCCCATGTCTCGAATAGAGACTCCAATTCCATCTGTACAAAGGAAGATATCTCATTCCGGAGTCTTGCAGATTTCCCCGGTGGAAAGTATCTAGCCAAGAATGCTTCGGCCATTTCCTCCCACGTAGTAATGGAAGCTCTAGGTAATGAGTGCAACCAATGCCTTGCTTTTCCTTTCAATGAAAATGGGAAGGCTCTCAATCGAATTGCATCGTCCGTCACTCCATTTATCTTCAACATGTCACACACTTCCAAGAAATTTTCTATGTGACTATTAGGGTCTTCATCGGCTAACCCATTAAACTGTGCAGACTGTTGCAACATCTGAATGAACGACGGCTTCAATTCGAAATTCATTGCTGTAATTGGGGGCCTCACGATGCTTGATTGGGTCCCCATAACTGCGGGTCTAGCAAAATCAGACAACGTTCGCTGCTGCTCGTTCTGTTCTGCCATTGTCTCTGACCCTTCTGTCTCAATATCGGCTTGATTTGATGCTTCTTGTGCAGGTTCTTTCCCTTTACGATGTGTTCTTCTTCCAATGTCTGGGTCTCCTTCAACAAGTATTGAAGGGTTCCCACGGGTCATAACCTGGAGCCGAAAACAAAGAAAAGAAAAATAAGAACAACGATAGGTAAAGAAAATATGAAATAGAATGCGAAGTGAATAGCTAAAATAGTGAAAAACAAATATCTAAAACGCCTATTCCCCGGCAACGGCGCCAAAAACTTGACACGACCCCTTGCGTGTATCCCGCAAGTGCACGGGTTTGTCGAAGTAATAAATTTACCTTGGTGAGAAGGTAGTCGAATCCACAGGGAATAGGGAGATAGAATATAAGGTTTCACTAATTAAGCTACGCAGAATACGGAGAACGACAATAAGATTGATGAGTGAAAATAATGCAAAGCAATAAACTAAATAGAGAGATGGAAGAAAGAAGTGCAAGTAGGAAAATCGAGAAGGACTAACAATGAGTAAAAAGGGGGGTATCCGGACAAGCTACCTCTAGGGTCTATGTTTCAAGTGCAAGACTATGATATTATACTCTCCTATTGATGTCAATTGAGTCGAGGATATCCTAAGACTCACGGTCCCAAACCTAAGGACAACCGTGACTAACTCCAACACTATGCCCGGTGTTAGGATTCACAACACCCTTCACTCTGTCACCTAGATGACTAAGCCCCAGGGGAGTCCATCTGCCTAAACCTCACACTATGTGGAGTTGCATTATGCTCTAGGGATTCCTAGTGATTAAACCTGTTCCTATACGTAATTCTAACCCTTTGGTCCAGGTGGAAGAACCCTAGTCTAGATTGAGCCCCAGCAAATAGGATTCACTACAACCCTCCACTCTATTACTTGCGTAACTAAGCCCTAGGGGAGTTTATCTACCTATTGCTTCACTCTACTTCGACCGCTATTAAATCAAGGAATCGGAGGTAGGGAGAAATCACATCGAAGGGGAAAGGGGTACATTGCTACCTCACAACTCTCCCTCTCAACCCTCGTTAATCTTGAGTAGTCTAATCCTATAGGAGTTGTCACACCTCCAAAGGAAAGCCTAGATTGCTCTCAACCCTAATGTCACGTTTAAGGGAAAACAATATGAAAGGATAATCAAGATTAAAAACTCAATTTTATTCATCAACGATGGAAAGCATAATAATCAATGTCAAAGAAACATAAGAAACCCTAAAGTTTACAAGTCCGAATACCCCACGAGAGGTTTAGCTCCTCATAGAGCTATACATGTTCATCAACGTGAGAAATAAAGCATAAAACATAGACATCAATGAAAAACCCCCTCGAATTGGTGTGGCCGTGGTCTTGTGCAAACGTCGAACCTCGAAATCGATGCCGACGACGCGCTAGAACCTCCATGAAATCCTCTCCGAAACCCTAGCCGCCCTCCAGAAAGTTGGGGAAAAGATAGGTCCAAAAGATCCCTCAAAAGGTTGCAAAAATCCCCTTTTATATTGTTGAATCGCGGCTTTAAAATTGGACTTATCGGGGGCTTCACACGGCCGTGTGGAATTTCCACACGCCCGTGTGAAGATTCTGTCTCGGCTGAAAAATTAATTTCACACGGCCGTGTGGAATTTCCACACGCCCGTGTGTCTTCACTGGATGGCTGAAATTGCAAAACACACGGCCGTGTGGAATTTCCACACGGCCGTGTGAAATTAATTTTTCAGCCGAGACAGAAGCTTCACACGGGCGTGTGGAAATTCCACACGGCCGTGTGAAGCCCCCGATAAGTCCAATTTTAAAGCCGCGATTCAACAATATAAAAGGGGATTTTTGCAACCTTTTGAGGGATCTTTTGGACCTATCTTTTCCCCAACTTTCTGGAGGGCGGCTAGGGTTTCGGAGAGGATTTCGTGGAGGTTCTAGCACGTCGTCGGCATCGATTTCGAGGTTCGACGTTTGCACAAGACCACGGCCACACCAATTCGAGGGGGTTTTTCATTGATGTCTATGTTTTATGCTTTATTTCTCACGTTGATGAACATGTATAGCTCTATGAGGAGCTAAACCTCTCGTGGGGTATTCGGACTTGTAAACTTTAGGGTTTCTTATGTTTCTTTGACATTGATTATTATGCTTTCCATCGTTGATGAATAAAATTGAGTTTTTAATCTTGATTATCCTTTCATATTGTTTTCCCTTAAACGTGACATTAGGGTTGAGAGCAATCTAGGCTTTCCTTTGGAGGTGTGACAACTCCTATAGGATTAGACTACTCAAGATTAATGAGGGTTGAGAGGGAGAGTTGTGAGGTAGCAATGTACCCCTTTCCCCTTCGATGTGATTTCTCCCTACCTCCGATTCCTTGATTTAATAGCGGTCGAAGTAGAGTGAAGCAATAGGTAGATAAACTCCCCTAGGGCTTAGTTACGCAAGTAATAGAGTGGAGGGTTGTAGTGAATCCTATTTGCTGGGGCTCAATCTAGACTAGGGTTCTTCCACCTGGACCAAAGGGTTAGAATTACGTATAGGAACAGGTTTAATCACTAGGAATCCCTAGAGCATAATGCAACTCCACATAGTGTGAGGTTTAGGCAGATGGACTCCCCTGGGGCTTAGTCATCTAGGTGACAGAGTGAAGGGTATTGTGAATCCTAACACCGGGCATAGTGTTGGAGTTAGTCACGGTTGTCCTTAGGTTTGGGACCGTGAGTCTTAGGATATCCTCGACTCAATTGACATCAATAGGAGAGTATAATATCATAGTCTTGCACTTGAAACATAGACCCTAGAGGTAGCTTGTCCGGATACCCCCCTTTTTACTTATTGTTAGTCCTTCTCGATTTTCCTACTTGCACTTCTTTCTTCCATCTCTCTATTTAGTTTATTGCTTTGCATTATTTTCACTCATCAATCTTATTGTCGTTCTCCGTATTCTGCGTAGCTTAATTAGTGAAACCTTATATTCTATCTCCCTATTCCCTGTGGATTCGACTACCTTCTCACCAAGGTAAATTTATTACTTCGACAAACCCGTGCACTTGCGGGATACACGCAAGGGGTCGTGTCATGAATATACCAACAGCGGTATCAGAGCTACATGGCGATCAATGGGACTGCAGCAAGTGTCTCTCAACCTTTTTTGCCTACATTCAAAAGAGATGGTTATGAATTCTAAGCAATCAAAATGCAAACCTTGTTCGTCTCCCAGGATCTATGGGAGTTGGTTGAAGCTGGTTATTCTCTCCAAGATGAAGAAGCTCGAGTAAGGGAAAATAAAAAGAGAGATGCTAAGGCTCTCTTTCTCATCTAGCAAGCTGTACATGAGACGATCTTCTCCAGAATTGTTGCTGCTACAACAGCCAACCAAGCTTGGACAATCCTGCAAACTGAATTCCAAGGATCATCCAAGGTTATTGTAGTCAAGCTCCAAACATTACGACAGGAGTTTGAGACCTTTCAAATGAAAGGCAGTGAAGCTGTTCAAGACTTTATCTCAAGAGTCATGGGAGTGATCAACCAAATGAGGGTCTATGGTGATCTAATCTCAGAGCAGACTGTAGTGTCAAAGGTTCTGAGGAGTCTTACTATTCGGTTTGATCATGTGGTAGCAGCTATAGAGGAGTCCAAGGACCTATCTCTCATAACTCTAGATGAGCTTAGTGGCTCTCTACAAGCACACGAAGCCAGGCTAAATATATCTGCTGAAAAGATTGAAGAACAAGCATTTCAAGTTCAAGGAGGGACCTCAGGAGGTGGTCGTGGAGATAAAGCATCCCATAGAGGTCGAGGGAGAGGTGTATTTAGAGGCAAAGGTCGAGGCCGAGGTCAAGGCAGAAGCACTGAATTAAGACAGCATCACCATGATTACAAGAGCTACAAGAGCAACATACAATGTCACTTGTGCAAGAGGTTTGGTCATGTGAAGGCAAAGTGCTACTTCAACGAGAAGGCAGCCAATGTTGTTGAAGAACAAGAACAAGAACAAGAGGATGGTAAGCTGTTCATGGTTCAACATAATTCTAATCAAGTTCCTTGTAGTGTGTGGTTGGTGGACAATGGTTGTTCCAACCATATGACTAGCAAGAAGGAGCTCTTCAGAGACTTGAATGAAGATCAGAAGATGATAATGAGGCTTGGTGACAATAAAGAAGCAAGAGTTGAAGGCAAGAGGACTGTTGAATTCAAGGCCACAGATGGAAGTGTGAAGTTGTTACACAATGTTCAATATGTTCCTTCTCTAGCTCACAATCCTCTTAGTGTGAGGTAGTTGTTAGTAGAAGGCTACACCATCAAATTTGATAATGAAGCTTGTACCATTAAAGATCAACACTCTGGTCAAGCTCTTGCAACTATGCCAATGACAAAGAACAGAATGTTTCCCTTGGAAGTTGACAACATGAAAAGCCTCAGTCTGGTGGTGAATGAACCAAAAGCTTCCACACTATGGCATCTAAGCTATGGTCATCTCCATGTTAATGGCTTAAAAACACTGAGTCAAAAACAGATGGTGCATGGTCTACCTAGCATCATAGATATAGATCTCTATGAAAGTTGTATCTATGGCAAAGAAGCAAGGAGATCCTTCCACTCTGGAGGAGCATGGAAAGCCTCAAAGCCTCTACAACTTATCTATGCAGACCTGTGTGGACCAATGCAAACACTGTCATTATGAGGTAATCAGTTCTTCCTCTTCTTTACTGATGATTTCAACAGGATGAACTGGGTGTATTTCCTCAAATGTAAATCTCAAACATTTGAGATCTTCAAGAACTTCAAAGCACTGGTGGAGAAGCAAAGTAAGCATCAAATCAAATGTCTGCGCACAGACAGAGGAGGAGAATTCCTATCAAATGAATTCAAAATTTTTTGCAAGGATAATGGAATTCAAAGGCAACTCACTACACCCTACACCCCTCAGCAGAATGGAGTGGTGGAAAGAAAGAATCGCACAGTTGTAGAGATGGCAAGAAGCTTATTGAAAGAAGGAGGACTTCCAAACAAGTTCTGGGCAGAAGCAGTGGCCACATCTGTGTATTTGTTACACTTGTCTCCAACCAAAGCAGTGATGCATAAAACACCAATTGAAGCATGGACATGGAGACAACCCACTATAAGTCATCTATGCATATTTGGGTGTATTGCTTATCAACTAATTCCGTCTCAAAAGCTTCAGAAGTTAGATAATAAATCTCAAAAATGCATCTTCATAGGGTATAGTTATGGGTCTAAAGCTTATAAAATATATAACCCTGTCACCAGTAAAGTTACTGTTAGTAGAGATGTAGTCTTCAATGAACATGCTAGGTGGGCATGGCATGACAACATTGAAGAAGTGCAGGCAAAGATTTCTCTTTCACTATTTGAAGATACATCACAAGGATACAATCATCCATTGGGTAACATTGAAGATGCAAGTTAGTCAAATCACAACAACAACAGCAGCAACTCAAACAATAACAACACCAGCAACATGCTAACTCTAGCAGCTCCAGAAGCAAACTCAGATCCAACAAATGAAAGAAGACCCAGAAAAGTAAGATCATTGAGGGGAAATCTATGGAAGTTATGCCTTTACATTAAATGTCAGTGATCCAACATCATATGAAGAAGCTGCAAAAAAAGAAGAATGGAGAAGTGTTATGCAAGAGGAACTTACATCCATTCAGAAGAATAGAACCTGGGATCTTGTTGATCTTCCAAATGGTAAGAAACCTGTGAGTCTTAAATAGATTTATAAGACTAAATTTGGTAGATGGAGAAATACAAAGGCTTAAAGCACGGCTGGTTGCAAGAGGTTTCACACAAAGACATGGAGAAGACTTTGATGAAACCTTTTCTCTAGTGGCCAGATTTGAAACAGTAAGGATGCTTCTTGCTTTAGCTACAAAAAGGGAGTGGCCAGTGTACCAGCTTGATGTAAAATCAGCATTTCTAAATGGTGAGCTTCAGGAGGAGGTGTATGTTCAGCAGCCAGAAGGCTTTCTTGTTGAAGGCATGAAGATAAGGTATACAAATTGCACAAGGCCTTGTATGGGTTGAAACAGGCTCCGAGGGCCTGGTATAGCAAAATTGATCAGCATTTTATCACACAAGGGTTTGACAGATGTGAATGTGAGCCTATCTTATACAAGTAGAAGCAAGGAAGCAGTGATCTATTGCTAGTTTGTATGTATGTTGATGATATAATCTATTGGAGTTCTTCACAGGTTATGGCTGATGATTTCAAAAGCAACATGATGAAGACTTTTGAAATGTCAAATCTTGGGCTGCTCCACTATTTCCTTGTTCTAGAAATCAAGCAAGAGAAGGGTGGAGTGTTTGTTTCTCAGAAGAACTATGCCAAGAATTTATTGGAGAAGTTCAATTTGCTTCACTGTAAGGCCATAGCAACTCCTATGAATATTGGTGAAAAGCTTGAACAAGATGATGGCACAGGTGATACAGATGCAAGGTTATATAGAAAGCTAGTTGGAGGATTGATCTACTTGACACACACACAACCTGACATCTCATTTGCAGTTGGGGTCATCTCTAGATTCATGAATCATCCTTCAAAACATCATCTTGGCACAACAAAGAGGGTGCTTAGATATATATCAAGCACCATAGATTATGGTTTATATTATACACAAGTTGATGATTTCCAATTGTATGGTTTCATTAACAGTGACTGGGCAGGAGCTGTTGAAGATCGAAAAAGCACCTCTGGTTGTGCGTTTTACTTAGGAGGATCAGCAATTACTTGGAGCCTCTAAGAAGTAGGAGATCACTGCATTATCCTCAACTGAAGCTGAGTATGTAGTAGCAACTTCAACAGCTTGTTAAGGAGTATGGTTATGAAGTTTGTTATCTAATGTTGATCAAGAACAGAAGACTGCAACAACGATCTTTTGTGATAATATGTCAGCCATTGCATTAACCAAGAATCCAGTGATGCATGGAAGGACTAAACACATTGACATTCGTTTTCATTTTATAAGGAGTCTAGTTGCAGATAGCTCAATTGTTCTGAAGCATTGCATCATAGAGGATATGGATGCTGATATATTTACAAAGGCTCTGTCATCTTAGAAGCATAATCATTTTAGGATGAAACTTGGAGTCGCAAGTTTTGAATTAAGGAGAGGTGTTAGAGAATAATTCAAAATGTGGCCTAATCACATGGGAATAATCAGTCAAAGAGGACTCAGTCAGTTCTGTTATTCAGTTTGCTAGTTTATAGGAGTCAATGTAGACAATAAATGTTAGTGATGGTTATCATCTTTATGTTTTATATATAGCTATGCTCTTCAGGTATTGATGTAGGCCTTTTTTATCAATAATAGTCTCTGTCTTCTGATTTCCAGTCTTCTGAATTTTCTTCTTCTCAACTCATTTGAAGTCCATTAATCAATTTCTTCTTTTCTTCTTCAAATCTGTTGTCTATCCACCTTCATGAATATACCAACACAATATGCATGATGAATGTATTAAAAAAAAAATCATCACCAGGTGAGACCCATATAAATCATGGCATGAATATATTCTATAAGGGAGAACTTACATGAAGTGCTTTGTGTGCATTTTATGTAGTGCCCAATTACACATTGGCACATGCCCCATGTGTAGCCCCACTTCCCTTTTCTTTTTCTCTTGTTAACTTAAGCCCTCCATTTACCTTCATTTATTCCAAGGAAGAAAAAAACCTATATTATATTATTATATTAAAAACCTAACTTTTATGATGCATCAACAGAGAAAGCAAAATGGTAAAAATATAAAAAAAAACATAATTTCATGACATAATAACCAAACCCAAATGCCATTGCAATCTGTAAACTCTCAACTGTGACAAACATTTTTTTAATAAATGATATTGTGAAAAAAATAATTAATCAGAACGTCATCTATTTGAAAAATCTTGGGATGTATTTCCAGTATCAACCATAAACTATTGGGATGCTTTTTCTTAACACATCTAATCTTCAGTTAGATCCATCTCATCTTCTATAAATATTCCCTTTGAAGCCGAATTGCTTGGTGTAGGCATGACAACTTCCATGTTGAATATTTGGATATGTTGGATAGCTTGTTTTATCAACTGAGAGATCACACATGAAGATGCCCCTTACAACAAAAACAATAAAAAAAGTTAAGCACAATTAAATTGTTTTGCCAAATTAACACAAAAGGTGAAAATGCAACAAACAATTACAATAGGAAATTTTTTAGAGTAACTATTTATCTGAGTTGACTTGTAAAATTTTCAAATTTACAACCTTGAAATTTGTCAAAGGACGAAGATGCCTGCTATATATAAGATTGAAAGCAATTTATTTTAGACCAAGAAAAGTAAGTTGGATAATCACATTTTTCACTTAAATGTATGCTATAAAAAACCAACATGTTGTAGGAGTTGCATGTAGCTACCAACACATGCATTGTGTGAATATAAATGTTGATGGCTAGAAATACTTGGAAGTTCACTATGTAATTGCAATTAGGAACATCCAGCATTATGGTAAATAAAATATGATATAATAAATTGGTAAATGTAAAAGTTCACATAAAGGAAATTAGATGCACTAAAAGATTTATCACCTACAAGGTCCTTACTAAAGTAATAATTGGAATATTATCTCTACATAATGGAATAGTTGGTGAAACACTCCTTGATACAGCTACTTGGGTTTTCCTTGTTTTCTTTCCCTTTTTCAAGGAAACTTTTTTTTTTCTTTGACCTCTGACGGAAGAGATTTCTCTTGATACATTTTGCCTTACAAGCATCTAAAACACCTTTTGATATCTCATTGTGCTCACTTATAAAAGCATCATTATTGTCAACACTTTGAGAAGCATTCATAGAATAGAGTTGAAAGACGCATCATCTACATTTTTATCAGCTTTAGTGAAAAATTTCTCTACTTCAAGGCTTAACTAAACCAACTTTCTAGCAAAAAAAAGATAGATGCACAGTTGCTCTACTTGCCACTTTAATAGTACTGTGACTTAAATCCTTGGATTAGTTTGAAACAACCTGTCTAAGATCTTCTTTCACAATTCTCCCTTTATAGTCCACCACACACCCTTCATATGCATGTTTTGTCCTTCTATTTAACATATTGAGAAGGGACTACCTTTATATTCCAAATATCAAGAACTTTTAGAGCATGACTACACAAGTAACCAACAAACTCAAAAGAAATGCAACAATAACCAATTGTTTTACCTTTTGAATCAAAAGTAACCCTTATGTTCTCTTTGTAGCTCATACACACAAACCTTGTATTAATACAAAGGTGGACTTTCAATGCATGTTGTAAATACTATCCCCAAGGACTTCTCATATTCTTGCTGAAATAAATCAAAGATTTTGGATATATATATATATATATATATAGCATTTCTCGAGATAGGAACATTTATCTTCAATGCTTGTTTAAGCTGACTCATCTCGCAATTAGATTCCAATTCTTGGTACCTCACATCATCTAACAATTTTTCAAACCTTGTAAAGAATTCCAACACATTGAATCTAGGCTTCACACAAAATTTCATGCGACTATTAAAACTTTCACATAATTGAGTGCTTCTAATACCTACTAAAATATTGTGCCTACCATAAGCCATTGCCCATTTCCTTCTTTCTTGAAAGGTATCCAAACACCATTTTTTTTATCTTGGAGCTTGTGTTTTTCAAGCAAAGAGTTTCACAAATGAATAAACTCTTCCTTGTACTCAAAATCATGCATGCAGCTTTTGAATTCTGCGCCAAACTTATTTGACCCTTTAAAAGCATGCCCAAGATGTTTGAGAGCATTTTGGAATAAATTCCATGAACATTTTTTATGATAAGTTTCAGGAAATACCTTGCCTATTGCCTTGGCCATGGCTGCATCTTGATTTGTGAATATGGTTATTGGTTTCTTTCCTTTCAAAACCTCAACAAAAGTTGTGAACAACCATTTAAAAGAAGTTATCATTTCATCATATAGCAATGCCACACCAAAAACAACAATTTCCTTGTGATGATTAACCCCGATTATTAGAGCACAAGGACGATTAGCATTGTTGATTCTATAAGTGGTGTCAAAACAAATACATCACCAAACAATGCATAGTCTATCACTATCTTTAGATCAGCCCAAAAAATTTTAGCAATCTGGCCTTCAACATCATATTGCAATAAGTAGAAAAATGATGGATTGTTTGATTTTTTCTTCTCAAGATAATGAATAAGTGTCTACGCTTCTCCTTCTCGCATCTCCCTCATCATTCTCTTTGATTGCAAATGATTGCTAATATCCTTGAGGGTGAAACCTAGATTCTTCTTGCCTCTAACTCACTCACTCATAAAATAAAAAATTAACTTGTACCGAATCTCGGAATGCTTTGCAATTATTGCTTCAGCTACATAGGCAATGGTTATCTTCCTTTGTGATGGCAATTTTTCTCTGTTGTGAGGGGTCACAACTTGATGATTATGTTGTCCTTCAAAAAATTTAACATAATATTTTCCATTTTCTTGATGTCCAATAATCATATGAGCATTGCAACCAACTTTCAAATTCTTTCAAAAAATTTTTCCTTCACATTTAACTTACTTCTTAAAGCCTTCCTTGAAACAACAAAACTTTTGAGATAGAATTGTTGTGCCATCAACTTTACTTTTATTTGTCCAACTTTTCCGAATGCTAAATCCAATATAATTAGCATACATGTTGTACATGTATGCTGCTTCCTCTATTTCAAAATCCATACCCACATATGGAGTTAAATTTTTTTCCATCTCTGTTATAGCACTCTACTTTTCATGTCAATTTGTTGGCTCAAGTGTAGCAACATCCATGTTCTATTAAGAAAGAATAATAATAAAATGTTAGTGAACATAACCCATATAATAACCATGCAATCTACAGGGATACCATTGCTCCAATCAATCACGTTTCTAGAAACTGCAGAAAATTAATATTTAGGATCATATTTAGGGATCACAAAAAATCCAAACATTGGAGTGGAGGTATCACAAGTCTATTAGTGAGAACTATTTTTGTGAGGTATCAGATTTTATCTTACCTAAGTACAGTAATTAATTGAATTGATATATTAGGGCCTCTTACTTATGTTGACACCATGACCTAGCTAGTAGCTTATTTTTACATCTTTGATTTATAAAATTATAGTTCATCACTACATCATCCCAATTTGTATAAAATGTTTTAAGATTTGCTTAGATGATTTGATTGTATGAATAGCAAACTTTGGCAGTGTATGGAGGCTTTTTTATCCTAACACTTAATACATGTCAAAATATTTGTAACTTTGATTGATATATTATTTTGTTATTAATCCAAAAATGTTTGCAAGGGCGGTTTTAGTTTGATGAGTGCTAATTTATCTGAGTGGTGTTGGTATAAATTATATGTGATATTAGGTAAAAGCAATGTAACAAGTAATGGAAAAGGGGTAAAAGAAAAACATACAAAATGCATGAAAATCCTTTTGCTCTGAGCTCCACATCAAGAGTAGCTCCGATAACACATGGCGATTAGCTTAGACACCACTTCTCAAGCTTGGAGCTGGAGTGGTTTGGAGAAGAAGAAGAAGAAGAATATAATATAGTTTTTTTTGCTTCCTTGGAATAAATGAAGGTTAACAAAGGGCTTGAGTTAACAGGAGAAAAAGAAAATAGAAGTGGGCTACACATGTGACAAGTGTCAATGTGTAATTGGGCACTACATGAAATGCCCACGAAACACTTCATGTAAGTTCTCCCCTATTCTATAGGTATATATATGCTTATCAATATTTTAAAATTAAAAATAAACATGTATTATCAATAAAACTCTAAATTTTAATTATTAAATATATTATTTAAATAATTAAAAAAACTTTATAAAGTATTTGTTTAGAGGGTATTACTTATCTACCACTTAAATATGACCTTAAAATAAAAACAAAGATATATTTCTTAGATCAACTTAATAAAATAACTAGTGTAGAGGCATGGTTTGAATATGTAAAATAAATTTGCCTTTAAAAAAAATTCAAAATGTTTTATTTTATTTTATTTTATTTTATTAATAGTTTTTATATTTGTAAATAAATTAAATATTTTTTAATAAACAAATCTTTTGTTTTTATATTTCTAAAGAACATTCAATTTGTTAATAATTTGTATTATATAGAGAACATAATAATAAGTTGGAATAAAATACAAAAGCTACATACTTAATAAATATTTATTTTTATATGAAATAATTACAACATAATTTTATTTTCTTTTATGCTTGCATCTTGCTCAAGGAAGGGACTATTTATAGTTAACTTAGTATTTTGAGTTTTGGTTACTATACTATTTCTATATGGCAGAAAATATGAGTTGTGGGACCTTTTGAAACTATTTATATAGATCTCTTTCCCTAATTCAGTAGCCTTGGATTCTCCATTTTGATTTATACTCAATTTAGTGTTAGATATAATTGTAAGCAATAATAAAATAAAATAATTTGTTTTGCATTTTGTTTTATATTTATTAATAAATCGGCAAGTATTATAGGTATATTAAACATTTGGAAATTTGGATACATATAATATTCTTGATAGGCTACTATATGCATAGTATGAGGGGAAAAATTAATATTAGTTACTATAAAGATCTTATAAGATTTGGTGCGCCTGAACATTGTCCTCTTAAAAATTATTCAAGTTAAAGTTGTCAAAATTGCTTCTGTATATTTTTATATTAGTTTATTATAGGTGTGATTGAGTTGATTTTAAGCAAAAACCAAAAAGAATTTTGAGTTGGAGAGCATCACTGTCGGCGCAATCTTTATTCTCTCTAGTTTAGTAGTTTTCCTTTCATGATCTAGGTTTTCATTTTTTCTCTATATATTTCCTTGTATTTCTTGCATTAGTTTTTTTTTTTGCTTTGTTCGTTTTTGTTTTTCGAATGTGTGATCATTGTGTTCTTGTTTGTCTTAGGATGGAAGAGAAATATTGCAGTGATTTTAATAAAAAAATTCCTCAAGTTATAGTTGAAGAAATCCTTGGATATATAGTTTCAACATCTTATAAATTCCTTCATGATCTCCAAATTTTGTATCGATGGTTATTTCAATCATTCATAGAATTTTAAAAAATAATTATCTTTTTTTAATAATAACAAATTTTGTTTTGCACTTGCAAGAGTTTTTATGAAGCATCTAAAAGACGGAGAGTTGGTCAATTGATGCAAATAGAGAATTTATGGTACCTAAGCATAGAAGAGTATATTGCTTTTCTCTAGAATTGTACATCTAGTAGAAATCTAGAAGCTGGTTTGAAGCTTGGCTTGGTGAAAATTTTATTAATTTAATATTTTTTAATCTTAGATAAGTTATACTATTAATATTGGTAACTAATTTTAAAATTGTTTTGCAAGTGGAAGCTATAAATTTGAAAATAAATTCAGACATCCACAATATAAAGAATGCAGCTTTTAAAGGTTATTTACCTGCATGATATGTAGTGGGGATTATTTTGTACAAAAATTAGATGATGCGTACTTCTAGCATACCAATGTTGAGTTTGGTTGCTGATGGAAAAGTTGATAGTATTTCAAAAGCAATAGAGAGCAAATGATGTAATTTATAATGAATGGTTAGGTGAAGATAGTTTAGTGAGAGAGTTTTACAATCAAGTTTGTAGATAGAAATATGAATTAAATTTGTTTTCATAACTTATGTAATATTTATAGTGTTTATGTTTTTTTTTTGTTTGGTAGTTTTTTTATGTGTGTAATATGGTGTTATAAGGGTATTTTCTATGAGTGTGATATTTAATGAAGTATTAAAGCAAGAATTGGTTTAAGATTTCATTGATGTAACAAAGGAAGCCCTCTTAATTGTGTTTTAAGAAAAAAGTAGCAACTAATAATGAATTGGTGGAAAGATAGCAAGTTGTAGTCATTAATGTGAGGTATCTAATCGATATTTGTAATATTATATTTTTGTGCAAAATTACAATCAAGTAACACCCAAAATCCCTCATCTGAGATAAAAAAAACTCAATTCCAAAGCAAAGGACTCACTAAAGGCGGTGTCAGTAGGGTTCATCACGACCTGGTTCTTTGTAACATCAATGATGAGCTGCTCGGTGTCGGTGAAAGCAACATAGGATGAAGTAGTGAGGTTGCCTTGATCATTGAAGATGATCTCCACCCTATTATGTTGCCATATGCTAGTGTTTATATGTTTTTTTTTTGGTAGTTTTTTGCATGTGAAATATGGTGTTACATGGATACTTTCTTGAATGAGTGTGATATGTAATGAAGTATTCAGCAAGAATTGGTTTAAGATTCCATTGATGTAACAACCCTCTTAATTGTGTTGCAAGAAAAAAAATAGCAACTAATAATGAATTGGTGAAAAGATGGCAAGTAGTAGTCATTAATAAGAGTTATCTAATCGATATTTGTAATATTATTTATGTAAAAATACTTAGTATGATTTGTTTATGATAGTGTTAATCCAAGGAAATAGACACCTACATTAATATTTATAAGTAACTTATTCTTGAAAGGGTATTCTATACACCAATAGAAAGACAAAATTAATGTCAACAACTATTAAGATCTTAGAAGATGTGCTCTTTAAAACTATTCAAACTAAAGTTGTTGGAATCGCTTTTGTATATTTGTTTATATTCTTATATAGTTAATTTAGTTATATATTAATATAAGCATAAAGTTTGGATAAATTTTGATTTATCTATGGGATGTCCTTCGATTTTTTTTTCCAACATACGCTTCGCTTATAAAAAAATGATTTTGGGAAAAATAAATTTGTTAATTGTTTTTATGTCTAGTAAATTTGATTAAGTTAATTATTTTATACAATTGAAATAGTTTTATCAGTAAAACGAAAAAAATACAAACAACACATCAAAAACATCAGTACATACTAGTAATTTATAAAGAATTTTCTCTCTCTCTCTCTCTCTCTCTCTATATATATATATATATATATATATATATATATATATATATATATATATATATATATATATATATATATATATATATATATATATATTGTATTATATTATATAATGAATCAGTTGGGGAAAACAACTTATGTTACATTTCAAACTCGTATAATTTTTTAATATTGAATTAGTGAAAATATAATAAGGTATAGGTATTAATGCGAGGTATTTTCTTGATATTTGGCATATTAGTTATGTACAATTACTCATAATGATTTATTTCTGCTAGTGTTAGTCAAAGAAAATAGAAATCTATGTTAATATTTATATATAAGTAATCTATTCTTGATAGGCTACTATATACATAGTAAGAGGGGATAACTAATGTTAGTTACTATAAAAATCTTATAAGATTTGGTGTGCATGACCATTGTCCTCTTAAAAACTATTCAAACTAAAGTTGTCAAAATTATTTTTATATTTTTTATATTATTATATTAAAAAAATAAAAAAATTGAAAAATTAATTTGTTAATTGTCTTTGCATTTGCAAAATTTTGTTAAGTAATTATTTTCTATATTTGAAATAGTTTTATGAGTGAAAGGAATAAATACAAAAAATAACACATCGGAAGCATTAGTTTATATTAATGATATATAAAGAATTTTCTTTATATATAAAATATTATACTATATAATGAATAAGGTGGGAGAACAACCTATATTACATTTCAGACTGTTTGATAGAGAAAGAGATAGTGATGGAGAAACTATTGATGGTAGCAATGGAAAAGGAAGGCCTGAGACAAATTGTGGAGGGTTAAAATGGTGGTGGTTGTAGGTAGAAAAGGTTGTTATATGAGTTATGTTGCTCAGAGATTGTTGCAAGGGTTGAAAAGCTTATCTAACGATGTGTGAAGTTAGTGAAGGTTTGCATCAAAGATGAAATTAATGCATAAGATTGGAAATATTCTTAGTGGAGATGATAAGACTTTGGTTGAACCATTGTTTCCAGTGGTATACATTTGGGGGAAATTGGTTGGGGGTTTGGATCGGCTTATAGCTATTCATATCTCTGGTGAGCTTATTCCTATCTTGAAAACAGTTGGCGCTTTTTGGCTTTGAGTGGTTTGTTCTTTCTATTTTTGTTTAATAAGCAAAGTATATAATATCAGAATTTATATAATGTATGGTTATTTATTAATATAAGTTAATTAAATATATTATATTATAAGCTATCAAAAATAAAAATATATTATTATGCTTGATCTCCTATTGTTTTATATTTTTCCCCTTGATAGATAAATTTATTTCATCTATTACTTGAAAATTTTTGAATTATTGTGTTTTTCACATCTTCTCTCTTAGACACACACACACACATATTTATTCGCTTCTTCTTCTTCCTATTATTATGTGTGTGTGTGTGTGATATGCTTTGCTTTGAAAGATGCATGCATAAAAACCTAAATGATTATTTATTACATGAGATATCATGCATGCTTGTTTTGATATGATTTAAAAGGTTGGTGTAATGGATGCAGAGGGGATATATAATGATGGTTTGATCAAGATATGATTAATATGAAGGTGGAGAAGTTGTCAGAAAAGAGAGAGTATAGTTTATCAACAATGGTGAAAAATGGTTCCATGTTGTCTTAACTATACTCTCTACTCTATTTTGCCATCATTATCATATCTCTCTCTCTCTCTCTCTCTCTCTCTCTCTCTCTCTCTCTCTCTTTCTCTCTTTCTATTTTTAGGGTTTCATTCTCTATATATTTCTTTTCAAACCCTAGTATATAGTTAATACAAAGGTATCCAAAGATATTCTTGTTATACTTATAATGGTTCAAGTGCCAAGGTAACAATGATGTAATTCTCTATGCATCTCTTCTTTCTTTTTCTAAGGTATGTTTTTGTTTTGGAAGTCTTTTTTTCCAAAGATTAAAAAAAATTGTTGTTGAAATACACACACACACACACACACACACACATATAACAATTGGATTTTTAATTTTCATGCATCCTCGCATCTTTCTATTATCAACAAAATTATTAATATGGTTCTTTATTGGATTTTTGCAGATAGGAACCCGAATCAATGCTTCACAGATGTCTCTATGAAGATCCTTGGGTGCTCTCTTTATTTCCTGGCCTTTTTTACTAAGAGGTGGGCTTCACCAACTCAGCTTTGCCTTTCTTTGTCTTCACTTTACTTTTGTGTGATTGTTGTGAAGTGCATCCTTCCTTGTGATTGTGCTCACTTTGGTTTGGTCTTGTTTTGGTTTTAGTATTTTTCTTATGGTTGTTTGTCTAGTTCTTGTCTTATGTTATGATTTCCTTCTTTAATAAATTGGTGCTCACTTTTATGAATTTAATGAGAACAGGAGTACAATGCTCACTTTCGAATTTTTTAAATTGTATTAAGAAACAATAATAGGATTGTTAAACATTAAACATTACTTATTGGGATTAAACAACATTAATTCTTAATAAATTGAACATTAATAGCTCTGACTTGTATGTAAGTGTGGAAAGAACACTTCCTATATATTCAAAACCATTGCAAGTGACTTTCCAAATAACACCAAACATTGCCATGGATTTATCGTAAGTATTGAAACTCTACATTCATTTCTCATCAGAAATATACTCTAGGTTTCACTTCCACTTCTCATTTTTGGAGATCATATATTAACCCATCTTTAATATTAAAAACAAAAACAAAATCTATAAAATAACTTTCTACCCAAATGAAGAGATTCTTGTTCTCTTATTGTTTAAATTCAGAAATTACTAAAAAAAAAACCTTCCAAAATCTACACAATCAACCCCCAATTTCATCACTATCTTATCTCCTAGTTTAAGTTTTAAAAAGATAAAAGGATAATCAATTACATCATTCAATTACAACAAACAAAAATAAAAAAGACGAAACAAAACAATGAAAAGTGAAAACACACAAGCTTCAAAAATATAATCACAACCAAGAGGTGAGGACCACGTCTAGAACCCTAGCTGCATCTACCCGTACCTCTGGCTCCGATCTCCTCATCATCTCCAAGAAATGGTGGTGCGATTTTGATCGGCGGTGAGGGTGCTAATCAAGGCTCGCTTGGTTCCGTCCTCAATGAAATCCTCATTGAGGACTAACGAGGACTCGAACAGCATCATCATTGGCGTTAGAGCCAAAGAGGGAGGAAATGGTTGATGAGAAGGAAGGAAAGGCAGTGAGGGAGTTCTTATCAAACTCAACGCGGTCCAGGAAGGAGAGGAAGGCGATGACCAACTTGAGAAAGGAAAGAGGAGAGTGACAGAGATACCTTTCCTACTGGGCACGGTCTTCCCATCCTTGACGTAGAACTCGTGGATGTCGACCATGACCCTACCTTGCCAACTCCTCACAGAAACCCTTTAGTTATTTCTACTCTATCATAAAAAAAAACAGTGAAAATCAAGGGAAAAAAATAGAAAATCAAATGGAAAACACCGAGAGGATCATCCAATCAACCTCGCCAATGACAATGCTATCGAAGTTATCCTTGGAGTCCCTAGCCCTCTTCGACACCAACGTCGTGTCGGAGTCCCCTACCTGTCTGCCAGTGTGATTGCTATCGCTATGCTTCTGGCCCCTTCTCCACATTTCTTCGCTTTTGGGACTGAGAGCGTGCGAGGGATTTCAGGAGGACGTGAAGGATCTGGGAATGGGAGATGGATTCCAGTGCTCCCATGGCATGCGGAGGGTTTAAAAAGATGGAGATGACAACTAGGGGTAAAGCCCAAAAAGAAAGCTTAATTATTCATTTTATTTTCCTTTTAAAAAAATAAAAAATGTAAAAAAAAGTTTCAATTAAAGAAGGACAAATATCACTTAAAATGAAGGTTGGGATTGTGAGATTTTTGGGAGTTAACTTTAATATAATAAAAAAAAAATCAAAGAAGAACAAATGTCACTCAAAATAAAGTCTGGAATGGGAGATATAATGTATACAATAACATCATACATATAAATACATTAAATAAATACAAAAAACACTACAATTACATATTTAACCTGATTAGTCTTCCATTAATACATTAAAACACGTAACATTTCAATTAAATTAAAATTTATTTAAGCAAGTATGAACGCTAATTCTTTATTCACATCTAAAATGGAATACGGACTGCAGTAACCCTTCTTTTTGGTCTATTCATAAATAAATTTTGATTAATTTTAGATTGTTCAGCTTCGTTTAGTCCATCTTGGGCTTCAACTCTTCCAACTCATTAGTAACAATATCAAAGCTTTCTAATAATATATCATTAGTATTTTTCAAATCTTCTAATTCATATTTAACGTAATATTGTTCCCTCTCACTCACATCTTTAATGACAATATTATAAACATTTTGAAGATGCCTTATGACACATAAGACAGCTTCATTTTTAGTTTATTTCTTTATATATGCTTTAAGTCCATGATGTTCATGAATTCCAAATCTATCTTTAAATTTGATTTTGGCTATAAAACATGGTTGATGATCTGGACCATATTTTTCACATTCATAGCTTGCAGACAGGTAACTTTAATTTTTTCCAAGATATCCTTAAGTATCACTTTAAATTGAGCAGTGACAACAATTTGGCTTTCGTCTTCCATTTATTATTATTTTTACTATTGTGATCTATTGAAGACAAACAAAAGTTTCTATCAATGATTTGCATGAACCAAATGTCATAAGTAATTGTAAATGAATAGTAATTCAAATAAAAATAATATTTAAATACGAAAAGGATCATAATGATATGAATATTTTATGCAATATTTTATTATAATTTATATGTTTAAAATCAAGAATTTATTGATTAACATTGTCAAATAAAAAAAAGATATTATGTGTAAAATTCACCTGATCTCTCAAATGACGGATATCCTCAATCTGGCAATCCTAAGACAAAGTCTTGGTTTTCTTTTCTAGAAAACTCTTGAATCTAAATCAACAACTAATGCTTTTGTCACAATGCAATGTGTTTTGTTATCCTTTTATAAGCAATAGAGGAGACAGATTTTTTATCTTAGTTCCTTGCATAAGGATGTGAAAAAGTCCAAAAATAAAAAAATGATACAGTCGAAATCTATTTGATTCAATTAATTTACTTTTTAATTCAAATAAGAGCATTGATTTATACTATCACATCAAATCATTAATAAAACAAATTAATAAATGCTAACAATAATTAACATGTTCCAAAGATAGTGGCAATACATTCCCATTATGAACCACATAGAGAAACACATTTTGAAGAACTTTCTCTCTGTAGCATCACATGAATTAAAAATAATAATAACCAAGGTTGTCAAATTCAGACCGACTTGCCCGGTTCAATTGAAAAACCCAGGAATCGGCCATGTGGCTGGTCCGAGCATACCCCTTTGAACTGGGTATGAAAAAACTGGGTGCTAACTGGGTGACCCTCATGGTTCAACCGTGAACAAGTTGACTCGGGCGGGTCAACAGGCTCATAATGCACTTTTATCTTGTAGCCCAAGCACAAGTTAAAAAAACATTTGACTCTAATCTTTGTCATATGATCAAGCATGGATGGCTTTGATTTGTCAATGAGAATAAGATCAGCGTGAGGATTTAAATGATGGTGCACCGTTTCCATCAATCTTGAGAAGAGTCACGTGATTCATAATTTTATACCAAATTAATATTAATTCATAATTTATAATCAATAAATAATATTGCGAAATATATATATATCCTACATATAACAACAAAAATTAACTAAATAAGATTTTAAAATGAAATTCATTAATATGTTATGATAAATACTTTATAGATATTTTATTTTATCCAAAGACAAAAAAATAATAAATGAGTGTGTGGGCTCCTTTTTTCCACCCGGCCTTTAAATTGGGATTGACCGGTTAAAAAGCATGGATCACAAATCAAATTGTAATATTTTGTAAACTTCAAGGGATTATGGGTTCATGACTTCCATTAGGGGCAAGCCCCTAATGTTAATTACCCTGGACATTGTCGCAGGAACATCCGATTAAGAAAATAAGTGTGAACAAGAAAACAAGATGTGACAAATAAATTTCATTCATTTCGATAAACATGGACTTCATTACAAGAAGTTTGGAATTTAATCATCTTGACGCAGCAATGCTTGTAGCTTTTTATCTCCTTCCGACTATTTCGCCGAAAAACGCGCTTTGACTTTTGTTGACTTTTGGTCTTCGTCAAACTTGTATCTTCAACATGGTTCAGAAACTTGTGAACTTGTGTCTTGGATATTTGAATTTGCATCTTGGACTTGATTTGGAACTTGATTTGACTTTTCATAAGCTTCGGCCTTTAAGCTTGTGAAACTTTTGGAACTTGTGAACTCTTCAATGCTTTAGCTTTGAGGTTGTTGAGCTCATTTGTAACTTAAGTCTTGAACATTTGATCTTGCATTTTTTTTATTTGATTTGGAACTTGATTTGAATTTTTAAATGCTTCGGCTTTCATGCTTGTGAAGCGTTTTTTACAACTTATGAACTCTTCAACGCTTTATCCTTGATGTCGTTGAGCTCATTTGTTGATTTGCTTGAAACTTAGAACTTGGACATTCGAACATGCTTTTTTGACATTTGAATTTGCATCTTTGGATTTGATTTGGATTACGAACTTGATTTAACTTTCATAAGCCTCGGCTATCATGCTTGTGAAGCTCTTTTTTTCTTGTAACTTGTGAACTCTTCAACGCTATAACCTTGAGGTCGTTGAGCTCATTTGTTGATTTGCTTGAAACTTAGAACTTGGACATTTGAACTTGCTTCCCTTTTTTTATTTGATTTGGAACTTGCTTTGAATTTTCATATGCTTCGGCTTTCGTACTTGTGAAGCTTTATACAACTTGTGAACTCTTCAACACTTTAACTTTGAGGTTGTTGAGCTCATTTGTTGATTTGCTTGAGACTTGGAATTTGGATAATTTGAATTTGCATTTTTTTTTTATCTTAGATTTTGATCTGGATTTCAAGCTGTGGATCTCTATATTGATGAATCACAAACTTGACTTTTTTTTTTTACACAATTTTACTTTTGAAAAGCTCCATCTTTTGTGGTTGCGAAGCTTCCTTAAGGTATTGACTTGTGAAACTCTTTGAGTCTTTGACTTCTGATGTCTTGAGACTTCTGAGTTCAATTGTCGATTCATTTGATTTTTTTTTTTATGTATTGACTTGTGAAACTCTTTGTGTCTTGACTTCCGATGTCCTCAGATGGTTGAGTTCATTTGTCGATTTATTTGATTTCTCTTTTCTTTTTTTTTGTCTTGACTTGTGAAACTCTTTGAGTCTTGACTCCTGGTGTCTTCAGACTGTTGAGTTCATTTGTCGATTCATTTGATTTTTTTTTATGTCTTGACTTGTGAAACTCTTTGTCTTAACTTCTGATGTCTTCAAACTGTTGAGCTCATTTGTCGATTTATTTGACTTCTCTTTTCTTCTTCTTTTTTTGTCTTGACTTGTGAAACTCTTTGAGTCTTGACTCCTGGTGTCTTCAGACTGTTGAGTTCATTTGTCGATTAATTTGATTTCTCTTTTTTTATTTTTGTTTTTTTAGTTTTGACTAGTGAAACTCTTTGAGTCTTGACTCCTGGTGTCTTCAGACTGTTGAGTTCATTTGTCGATTAATTTGATTTCTCTTTTTTTTATTTTTGTTTTTTTTAGTTTTGACTAGTGAAACTCTTTGAGTCTTGACTTTTGGTGTCCTGAGACTTATGAGTTCAATTGTCGAACAATTTGATTTTTTTTTTATATCTTGACTTGTGAAACTCTTTGAGTCTTGACTTCTGATGTCTTGAGACTAGTAAGTCCATTTGTCGATTGATTTGATTTCTCTTTTCTTCTTTTTTTGTCTTGACTTGTAAAACTCTTTGAGTCTTGAGTTCTGATGTCTTGAGACTTCTGAATTCACTTGTCGAACAATTTGATTTTTTTATGTCTTAACTTGTGAAACTCTTCTGAGTCTTGACTTCTGATGTCTTGAGACTTCTGAGTTCAATTGTCGATTCATTTGATTTTTTTATGTCTTGACTTGTGAAACTCTTTATGTCTTGACTTCCGATGTCTTCAGATGGTTGAGTTCATTTGTCGATTTATTTGATTTCTCTTTTCTTCTTCTTTTTTTTTCTTGACTTGTGAAACTCTTTGAGTCTTGACTTTTGATGTCTTAAGACTTCTAAGTTCACTTGTCGAACAATTTGATTTTTTTATGTCTTGACTTGTGAAACTCTTCTGAGTCTTGACTTCTGATGTCTTGAGACTACTAAGTTCAATCACCATTGATTTTATCTTTTTTTGCACATCATCAAGGAATGGCCTTTTGTGTTTTAGCTTGCTTAGTTTTGGATTAGACTTCAAGTTATAATCTTGAACTTGATCTCTTTTTTTTTTTTTTTTGGGGAATGAGCTACATTGTAGCTATTTATTAAAAGACAAAACCAACTGAAAAACACCCAGGGTAGACAATGAAACAACAGGAAAGATGAACTTGATCTCTTTTAACTTTGGCATTTGAGGACTTTAGTATTTGATGCTTGTGGAGGACTTCTACATTTCACGCTTATGGAGCCCTTATAACTTTGGACTTGTGCTTTTTTTGTCTCTATTTGGAGAAAAGCTTTCTTTCATTTAAGAAAAATCATTCTTTTTTTTAAACTCCCAAGTGTGGCATGTTTTGCACTAGGCCACATTTTGCATCAACATCTTCAGTGAAGAATCCTCAATGACCTCTCTATGAGTGTTAAGAGGTAATGGGGAGGTTCTCTCAAAAAGAGCTATCGCCAGGTGTTAGAGCAAGCTGCAAGAGAGTTCTTCAAAAGTCCTCATCCATTCTTTCAGCTTGTGCGATTGTCAAGAGGCAATGGAGAGGCTCTCTCGAGGAGAATATACACTCGCCATGCATTAGACATCAAAACTAGCATCAAGAGGGTCTTTAAGAGTCTTCAATAGTCCATTCGCTTCTGTGATTGTCAAGAGGCAATGGGGAGGTTCTCTCAAAAAGAGCTATCGGCATGTGTTAGAGCGAGCTGTAAGAGAGTTCTTCAAAAGTCTTCATCCACTCTTTCAGCTTGTGTGATTGTCAAGAGGCAATGGAGAGGCTCTCTCGAGCAGAATATACACTCGCCATGCATTAGACATCAAAACTAGCATCAAGAGGGTCTTTAAGAATCTTCAATAGTCCATTCGCTTCTGTGATTGTCAAGAGGCAATGGGGAGGTTCTCTCAAAAAGAGTTATCGGCATGTGTTAGAGGGAGCTGTAAGAGAGTTCTTCAAAAGTCTTCATCCACTCTTTCAGCTTGTGTGATTGTCAAGAGGCAATGGAGAGGCTCTCTCGAAGAGAATATACACTCGCCATGCATTGGACATCACAACTAGCTTCAAGAAGGTCTTTAAGAGTCTTCAATAGCCCATTCGCCTCCGTGATTGTCAAGAGGCAATGAAGAGGCTCTCTCGAGGAGAATATACACTCGCCATGCATTGGACATCACCGTAGACTTCAGGGGTCTTGTAAAATTACCAAAATGCCCCTCATCTTTGCTAAAAGCCTTTTTTTCTCTTTTCCTTTTTTTCATCTTTTTTTGCATTTAAACCCTCATACTTTTCATCATTTTTTTTATTTATCAAATTTTGCTAATAACACCCCAAACTTTCACATTTTCATATTTTTCATGACTTTTGCAACTAGGCCCTCGAGCTTTCATATTTTCACATTTTTTTCATAATTTTTCATATATATCCTCAAATATTTCATTTTTTATTTCTCCATGGATTTTTGCATAAAAGCCCATTTATATATATATATATATATATATTTTTTACCAAATTTTACGACTAAGCCTTCTCTATCAAAAAAAGTCCAAATATCGAACGATGATATTTCTTAGATTGCATTGAAATGCTAGCCAAAGCATGTTTGAACTCATCATATTAAAAGTTCAAAGCTAACTAGAAGAAAATCTAAAAGCTAAGGCATGAGATAGAGGCTTTGATTGAGAAAACATGTTGGCATGCAATGCATAACAAGGAGTGCATGGTTTGTAAAACAATCCTAGGTTTGGGTCCCACCATGACAAACATTCACATTAGAATAAAATTTAAACATTTTTCATGGGTGCAATTAGAACATGTATATATTCATGTATGTTTGGATGGATTTCTATAAGAGCATATACCTTTTTGAAGATGTAAGCACTTCACGAGCTTCTTATGCATGCCTCGAGATTCGTGCTAGGGTTGTGAACATCGTCTTGTATTGTTTCCCCGCCGTTGATCTCCTCAGGAGTCGGAGAATAGAACCAACGACGAGGAAATGAGCAGTGTGCATGTTCTTGTCTCGAGATTCGTGTTGAGCATCATCACCATCACCATCGCCGAGCATCTCCATGGTGTTATTCTCTGCTCTCATCTTCAAAATGGAACTTCATCGAAGGCGTAGATGTGGTTGCCGGTGTAGGTTATCCTCTCGCCTTCCTTCATGCCTCCTCTCCCCATACTTCACATGCGGGCTCCACGATCAAGAAGAATAGAAAGAAATGATAAATAAAAGGCCTCTTCCCTTACCGCCGTGTCCCACCGCTATAGAGAAGAAGAAAAGGCTATGGCTTGGGTAAATCAAGAGCTTTTTTTTTTTTGCCGGGTTCCTTCATCGAGAGGACGAGAAGGAAAAAAAAAATCCTCCCCTGGATTTATCTCTCTTCTTCTTCTTTTTTTTTTTTTTTATCTCTTCCCCTTTTTGGATTTTTTTTTCAAAAAACCCCTCCAAAATCCAGGCCCATAACAAGAAAAAGATTCTTTTTTTTTTTTAATCCTCCTCTTTGCTTATCCGGCCACTCTTCACCTTTTTAAAAATTCAAATCTTTTTTTATCCAAATCCCAACATCCAAAACAAATTTTGTTTTGGATATCCGGGATTTTTTTAATTTAAAATTTGAATTAAAACTTTTGTTTCTTATCCAATGAGAGATATGGTATTTTTTATTTATATATTTTTTATTTATTATTATTTTTATATTTTATTATCCAATCAATTTTTTTCATTCAAATTTAATTTAATATTTTTTTTAATCAATGTAATTTCATTATAAAATATAAAAATATAAATATAAGAAAATTTTAAAAAAGGTCAGTTATATGGATAAAATTTATAATGAAAAAAAAAAGAATTAGTGAGTAAAATTTTTTATTCAACTTAACAAAACCAACCAATAAATAAATAAATAAAAATCAGCTAAAATGAAGCCTAGAAGTTCAATAATTATATATTGATACATTAAATTGGTCACTGAATCACAAAAATCAAGAAAATAAATGGCATAATTAGAAAACTCTAATGTATATATATGGCCATTTATCAATTTAAAAAATCAAATTTAGGTAGTTATTTTTTATATTAAAATTGTTGTTTTGATATTATATTTGTTAATTATTAATTATTATAATATGTTTTAATAGTTTATTATCGACTCTGGCGGATCAATATTCGGGCCTGCTTTGACAATCTTGATAATAACAAATTTTTTTTTACCCAATTAAATAACAAATGTCACTCAAAATAAAAGCTTGAAATGTGAGATTATTGAGAGATAACTTTAGATATATCAATAAAATAATATTTTAAAATAAATTAAAAAAAAACATTGGCTTTCCTTTAAATTGAATATCTTGTAAAAAAATTTCTAAAAGAAAATTTACATTTTTTATTTTACAATTTTACCCTTCTAGTATTATTAACAACCAACTCCTTATCCAAACCAAACAGCGCCAACAGCAATCCCACCAATCTATACAAAGCGCCGCTGATTCACTGATTCCCTCCATCTCTCTTTTATTCTCTTCTCCACTCCTCCTCCATGAACCTCCATTGCTGATCTCCTCCAAGCTCCACGATGCCGTCCGCCCTCTCTTCTCCTCTCCTCCTCCAACCCCCAATCACTGCCCCAACGCTCAATCTCTCCCCTCTCCTCCCCCTCCGAACCCTAGCCACCCGCCGCCGCATCGCCACCAGACCCTTCTCCCCCTTCGCTGTCCCCATCCGCGCCACTGTGGCCATCGAGAAGGAAACTCCTGAGAATGAGCGGCCGGAGACGTTTCTCCGTTCCTCCGATGACGTTCTCTCGTCCTCATCTTCGTCTTCCCCGCTTTCCGTCCGCGCGAGGTTTGAGAAGATGATTCGGGAGACTCAGGACGAGGTTTGCGCGGCGATTGAGGTGGCGGATGGTGGGGGGTCGTTCAAGGAGGATGTTTGGTCGAGGCCTGGTGGTGGTGGCGGGATTAGTAGGGTTTTGCAGGATGGAGCGGTTTGGGAGAAGGCTGGAGTGAATGTGTCCGTTGTTTATGGTGTCATGCCGCCGGAGGCATACCGGGCTGCTAAGGGAGACGTCGGAGGGAATTCTGGCGCCAAAGCTGGGCCTGTGCCCTTCTTCGCGGCTGGGATCAGTTCGGTTAGTCTTCATTGTTCTTGAGTTCTTTTGTGAAGCCATTTTGTGATTTTTTTTAGGAGTTTAATTTCGTATTTATACACATATTTGACTGAAATGTAGGAGCATGTTGTTTTCATTTTGTTCTAGATTTTTCCATAGAATATTCAGGATTTTGAAGAAATAGATTCACTCATAGTTAGCCTTCTATAGTCTCAAGTTCTCTTGTGAAGCCATTTTTTTTTTTCTTGGTAGTCTAATTTCATATATACATAAGTATTTGTGACTGAACTGTGGGAACATGGATTTTTTTTATCTGGCTGTAGATTTGCTTTAGAGAATTCAGGTTTATAAAGTGAAAGACTCATTCTTAACAAAGATATTTATTATTTCTTTTTATCCTTCTGGAACTATCTGTGGACCTTGTTTCTGATGATTAAATTATTCCAAGAAGTGGTAAAGCCCGCTGCATCTTTACAAGATTAATCCCTTTCTGAAGAACTTCTTGAACTTCAAAGTTCCTACAAATCTTTTTTCAAATAAGCACTGTCTTTGATCTTTTAAAATCCCATCCAAATCAAATTGCCATAGGAAATGTGAAGGGCAACTGTGAGCCAATCGTAGCCAGGTGAGAAAATGATGAACATTTTATAAGATGTACCATTCAAATGCTTGTATTGATTATAAAATGTTGATCTTTATGACTGTTAGCTTTGTCTTGTCATTGTTAGGTTGAGATGGTACCCTAAATTAGTTAACTCAGAAATAATTTTGGAAAATGATGAAACACAATTGAATCAGTGATCAAGATGATGTTGCAATATCTTAACCTTTGAGTTTATGATTAATTTTTTACCACTCAGTAAATTTCAATTCTTACAGTACTATATGATATTTGAGTCACTTGAATTCATGGTTTATCTAGAAATATTTTGTGTTATGAACTTATGATTGATCTAAATGAAAAATTTCTTACAGATTTTATTAAGGAGGTTTGTTTACAATTTGCTCCACTAAAATTGTTGATAACATTATTACTATAACAATTTAACTTTTTGTCATGCAGGTTTTGCATCCAAAGAATCCATTCGCTCCTACACTGCATTTTAACTACCGTTATTTTGAGACTGATGCTCCAAAGGGTAATTTCTTGAAATTTATTTCTTTGAAACTGATTATTTTTAGTTTTGCTTATGCTGTTTACTGTTGTATCTGCCCATTTAGTGAACATACTCGGGAAATATTTGGTTGTGCATGTTGGTTTGTTTACATGGGATCTAATTTCAGAAATAAGATTACATATATTGCTTCATTGGTAAAATGGGGAACCAATACATATATGCTTAATGAAAGAGGTGCCGTTGTAAGTTCTGAAAAATGCGTTTTTCAATGATTCTTGGTATACAGATCTCTTGTTCTGGGAAGTTTATCTGCTTCCAGTTATGTGAACAAGGTATCTTTGGTTGCACAGAATAATAAACTAATCAACTGAACTTAAACTATAAAAAATGGAAGATTTATAAATTTAAATAAATTTATTTATTTTGTTTCCTCTGTAGATGAGGTTACCTCCATGCTATCTCTATCCCATTATTTTACTGCCCTCCCATTAAGAAGTGAAAATTAGCTATAACAGTTGGTCATAACAGAGCCACCTATTAGACGGTAGGTGACCTCTGACAGAGTCTACTTTTAAAAGACTATGTAGTTAGGTCCCTATATGTGTTTCCTTAATGAATCTTTATTTTTTGCATGAAAATATTTGAGCTTAGTTGCTTGATAATTTGTATAATTGGTGGTGTAATTTATTGCATTTGTCGTTATAGATGCTCCTGGTGCACCTAGACAGTGGTGGTTTGGAGGTGGAACTGATTTGACTCCAGCCTATATTTTTGAGGAAGATGTTAAGCATTTCCATACGGTACCGAATCTAATTATTTAGCAATTATCTTTACATGAAACATGATTTATATTAATTATTTGCCACTAATTGAGACAAATACCATGAGATTACCAACTTATTTTGGTGCATGTTTGTTGCCTAAGTTATATGGGAATTGATTAAAAATGAGTTTTGGTATGTGAAGGAACTGGTTGAGATGCCAGCAAATCTGCGCAATAGTTGGGGAATGAGATCTCTATGATCAACATTATCTAATTGCTGGGATACCCCTTTCCTACTTCTAATACTAATTATAGCGTGGAATTCATCAAGGAGCTTCAATTTTGGGTTTGATTTAGTGGTTTCCAACTCTGCTGAATTTGACAAAAGTCTGTTTGACCATCCTACTAAAGCAATAAATTGGTACATTTACCATTGTTGCATATATAATTGAAGTATGCTATCGCAAGTGGGTGCAATTAATATACACTCACATCTGTATAGTTGTGACAGCCATTTGCATGCAAATAGTAAAAGTATTCTAAAAATTGAAATATTTTTGCAATTATATATGAATGCATCATTAAAAAAAAACCATAGAAAATGCCTCAATCACAACTGAGAAAGTATTAAAGAATTCAGTAAGTCAGATTTTTTTTTTATAAATATTATTTCAATTATTTTTTTGTGTGAATGTGGAGTACTTGGATGGATCTTTACAATGATATATATATACAAACTTGCATATATATATTTTTTCTTTTTTTCTTTGGTGCAACTGTAACAATTTTACGGGGTGCATAATGAACTGGTTGAATGGTCATATATGAGCAATGCATGTTCTGGGGATTAAAATGATAGAGGAACATGCTTTTTTCATGTTGCAACCTTTTTTCTTTAGCTGGTAGGCTTTCTTGTGAGAAAATATTTTCTCCTAGGAGGTGTTTTAAAACTTTTTGACACTTATGGTGGAAATCTCTTGAAATTTTTTGTTTCTTGGTTTTAAGTAGGAGATTTCACTCTCAAACATAAATCTATTATCCTTGAAATGATTTGATTAGATATCCTTGTCTACATTTATTATTATTGGTCATTTTATGTAAGATTTGACTCATTAGGTCATTTGAACTTTGAGTGACTGAGTCAACATATATCCAGAAATATTCAGATTTAGGGAATTATATTTAGATGGCACTGTGACTTGCTTCTACTGTTCAGATGTGGGTTATAGGGAAAGCTTTATGGCCATTAGAGTTGGATTAAATTCTATATTAGAAGCTTGCAATGAAAAATACTATGTGATTGGTATTGTTGCTTGCTTTGCACTTTGTGCTTCGAGTTTCACAAACTGCATGATATGGCTGAAGATGATTTGAGTTAACTGGCTGAACCAAATTCTATTGTTTATGAATCTCATGGCATGAAGAGTAAAGCACCATGGACCTTATAGTTTTTCCTAAGACTTGTATAATATTTTTATTCAATGGAGTTTGGGCACTAAATTAGGATGCTATCTATGTTTTAGTGGTGTATTACTATAATCATGCAATTGTGAGAAAGTTTTTGAGTGAACCATCTCTCATGGGTATGACATTAAATTAAAATGAATTTCATTACCAGGCTTGTTATGGATAACATATCAAGTTTATATCTGCATGATTCATCCTCTATGCAACTCAAGCTACAAGACTACTATTGGGTGATTTGAACTGCTAGATCTTCATATTGAATTGGAGCCTTAAGGTATAAATTTGTAATCAAGTTACCATGTGGGTGCTTAAATCTGCTCATTCATAGTAAAGCACCAGTACTAACATTCTAGGCATTTGATGTGGCTTAGAGATCACCTCCGCATGTGCAAGAGAATTTCAAATGATGATACTAATTTAATTAAACTATATATTTTTAGCGATTTCATGAATTGTGCTGATATTGATGAGATCTGCAGAACACCTGTATTTACAGACAGTTTCCAGACGTTGCTCCAATGTTATTGAACTCTTTATTTTTGGCTTTTATACAAATGAATTGAAACTAGCTTCTTGTACTTTTGTTCTTAGGTTCAAAAGCAAGCTTGTGATAAATTTGACCCGAGTTTCTATCCAAGATTCAAAAAATGGTGTGATGATTATTTCTTCATCAAGGTAAACTTTCTTATAACACTTTGAATGTCTTCTGGTGTAACTTTTATTTTTTGTGTTATCATATACCAAGGTTTTAAATTAATGAAAAATACCTACTGATGTTGATTAGTGTTTGATCTAGCGACTTCTATTTTTTGTGTTATCATTTACCAAGTTTTTTTTTTAGTATTTTGTGGCTCTCTAGTGACCTCTTTAATGTATTACATAAATAATTTATTACTTTTCCAAAAACATGGAAAGTATGCCTTTATTTATTCATGTTTTGATTCTGTGTTCAGCACCGTGGTGAGAGGCGTGGGCTCGGTGGAATATTTTTTGATGACCTCAATGACTATGATCAAGAGATGCTTCTTGGCTTCTCGACAGGTAATGACTTACCATTAGATCTTTTGTATGATTGGTTTCTCTCAGTTGGCAATTAGAAAAGTGAACACTTTTGAAATATTATAGTGCATAATGCTTGTGGATTACTAAAAGAATTTAAGAATTAGTTAAAACTAAGATGCACAAGAATGTAAAACTAAGAATAAGAATTCCATGAAAGGACAAGTACTCAAATGTCCCTTGATCACTGGGTTTGCTAGTATTTGATGCTTGTAATCTTAAGTCCACATGTCAAGAAGCCATTTCCTCATGTTGAACCTATAGATTGTGAATTTACCAGCTATAAGACTAGCTGGTGCACTCCACCCAGACCATTTGTCAAAAGTGTTGGTGATTATGTACTATATATATATATGAATCAGAAAAGAAAAATCAGCTGTTCATTAATTCAAATATGCAGGTACTATTGTTTCCTATACAAATGTAAATATGATGCTTTACTTTATGCATTCATATGCTATTAAAAAAAGGGATAAGACGCAAGGCCTGAACAGCAAGCTACAGTAAATGATTCAGAAATTTACTATGAAAGAAAATTTCAATTACAAATACTTTAGCGTGTTGTTATAACTGATACATCTGCCAAATTCTGTAGTCACCATCTCATGCAATATGTTATAGTTTAATCATATTTTGAATTAGATTACTTGGATAATGAGATTCTTTCCCTACTAATGAATTATTTTACATGCAATGGAGGATCTTTTATATTTATTTATTTATTCTGAGCATGTATTGATCATGAGTTGCATTATTGCACATCTTATGATTCATTTGGAATCATAATTCACTGGTTTGTTAATCATGATCGAACTTACTGTTTTATAGAATGCTCCAAGTCTGTTATCCGAGCTTATATGCCAATCATAGAACGTCGGAAGGACACACCATTCACAGAAGAACACAAGGCATGGCAACAATTACGAAGGGGACGCTATGTAGAGTTTAATCTGGTACAGATATTATGAAGACATATTGAGATGTAAAACAATTATTGCTCTTTATATTTATGAAGTAATATTCGTAATGAAGGTCTATGATCGCGGAACGACATTTGGACTAAAGACTGGGGGCCGGATTGAAAGTATTCTTGTGTCTCTTCCTCTAACAGCTCGATGGGAATATGATCACGTAATCTTCTCCACTGACCCTTTTTTCTTTTTTTTTTTTGGTTACTGAGTGTTGGTGATCGATTGTTTTTCTGATAGAATGTTCAATTTTCTTTATCCAAATTGTTGCATTTTCTGCAGAAACCCGAAGAAGGCAGTGAAGAATGGAAACTTTTAGATGCATGCATCAATCCGAAGGAGTGGATTTAGGACTAACCCAAATCATTCAATCCACACTTGACTTTGGTGGGTAATTTGTGCAGAGTCGGATGGTTGTTTTTGTACCATTATTTATGTACATTTCTGTTGTATTTTGGTTTGTACGATAAGCAGCAGACCGAATAATTTTTTTGTTTGTTCATTTCCGTCTTCAATAAATATCGATGCGGACAACTGCATCTTCATTTTATATTGTTGTTTTGTTTGTTGGAGATCAGGCACTACTGTGAAGGTTTTATTTATTTATTTATTTTTGTTAAAAAGGAGCTGGAGATCTATTTTATTCAGAAGAAAATACAGGTTTTACAGACTTGACTGAGAAAATTACAGAATAAGCAAACAAAAGGAAGAGAAAAGAAAAAACTAGAAAAAAGGAAACTAAAATTACAAATTGAAGCCATTAGTTAGAATACATTTCATTAACCAACGAGGGAGCTCCGGCCTTGATAGAAGAGAGAGAGAGATCATGAAGACCAACCCCATGCCCGGCAAGGCGGAGCGTAATAGCATCCCAACCGCATGGAATAACATCAATATGAGGGCTTCCAAAAAGAGGGAGGTTGTCAACTGCGGTGCGAATCAATACTTAATTCACCAATCATCATGTCTTCCTAAATTCTTCATAGTAGTGTGAAGGTCTTGGCTAGAAGTGAAGAGATGCAGAATATGAATCCTTGAGTCAATCAAATACTTTAAAACTAAAATAAGAGCTTTGAGATGAGCATCCAGTTCAGAACTAGCTTGAAGATTGCAACAACTTGCAGCCAAGATATTGGAATTAGCATGAGAAACCCAGAAGCCAGTCCCACCCACCCCTGCCAAATCCCTAAGGCACACTGCAGAAATGAAGAGTCGTGCTCGAACTCGACTCACTTATGGTTGAATCAAGCTTGAGCTCGAGTAGCTCAAATAGTCGAGCTAGTTGAGTTCGAGCATTTTAATACTTGACTCCATTGCTCGCGAGATTACTCGAATAGTTGTATTTGTGTGTATATATATTATATATTAGTTTGTTATATATATATAATTGAGTTTGAGCTTAAACTCAATTTCAATTATAAAAATATATCTAATTAAACCGAGTTTATTATTAGCCTTTATCGAGCTTAATCGTGCGAGCTTGAGTAGTTCGATTTATATATCGAGTTAAGCTAAAGTTACAAAAACAAAAATCGATCTAAGTATCAAGCAGCGAGTTTTCAACTGACCTCGAGCTCCAGCAGCTTGCTACTCGGCTTGAACTTAATCGATTACACACCTAATTGGAACCTTCACTAAGTTGTTCTGTCACAACAGCTTGATGAAAGCCTTGTTGATCAAAACAGTGGACTTGCATTTGGTTGTTTCACCACAAAGAGGATGATGTAGGAAATATGTGTCCTTATAGCATGCAAATAACACAAACTATTACTGTATAGATCAAGAGACTTCATCAATCACAAGCAGACACTGTTGCAATCAAATATAATTTTTGCGAGCACTTAAAATTCAACAAAATTCATAAATAAGGGTTTAGAAAGATCTAGCTTGGGGTAGGCATGCGTAAGCACTGTCCTAACATTGAATTGGCCTCCCTCGTGCAAGATTTACCTGTCTCACTCCAAGCGCAAAGATACGCTAACTAGGGAAGGATGAACTCCTCACCTAGCATGTTCGGCGACAAGGTTTTCCAAGTGCAGCACTAAGAGATTAAGGTTGCAAATAATGAGACGAAAAGATGGAGGTCAGGTTTGCAACTTTCACAGCTGAAAGATCAACAGACAAGTTTTCAAAAAATTAAGACAAGAAGCAAAAACAACCATCCATTCAGCCGCGTGGTGTAAAACATGGGCTAGTGCTCTCTTGAAACCCTAATCAAAATGCTAAAATTTCTTCTCTGCAAGTCCAACTGGGAAAGTTCATTGAGTTGTTCTGCTAGAACAGCTTGATGAGAACACTTGCTAAAGGTTGTTGAAGCCACAAAACACAACTTGCATTGAGCCAAGAGGCTGATTAAATCACAAAGTATAGAAATTTGTGTTAGGTTTGTTCTATTACAAAAGTTTAATAGAAAATCAGTGAAACAAAAGAGAGAAACAAAATCACAAAATACAATTTCTAATTTCCTTACCTATTCATTTTCTTCATTCAGTCAAACATGAAAATACAATACATTTTCTAGTTTCCTGTTTTCTTTCAATTTTCCTCCATTTTGCCTAGTCCAAACACATCCCTCCAGATAAGTCACTACTTATCACATCATTTCCAAACAGGCCTAAACTTCAAGCATGTATATACATATTCAGCGTATCAAGCTCTTCCCTAATGACAATCTATTTGCTTGGTAATACTGTCAATCCCAAGAAACCAACAAAGCAATTCAAATCAATGCCAAAATAAAACCTCAACCAGGCTTGTCTACTCGCCCCTTTCCTCCTTGTCATGGCAAGTGGGGGACAACCGTTGTCGCTGCCACCTTCCTAGGCAGATATTGCTGCAGCGGTTCACCGGCGTCCGTCTTCTTCTCCTCTATAAAATGGTCCAATTCTAGAGAAACTGAAAGACAACACTTCAAAATTTATTCGTATGGATTCTGAAGCAATCGCGAGAGCTCGTATGCGTTTCTAGTTTGCTTTTTATAGGAAATTCTTTGGTAAGCCTCCTCCATTTGAACAAACCAAATTGATTCTCCAAACCAGGTGGAGCGAGATTAGAGTCATACACATATCAGATCTTTCCTAATGGATACCTCCCTCTTCGTTGTGAGTCACATGATGCTATGCAAAAAATTCAATTTAATGGCCCTTGGGCCGTCAATGGAATTGTTTTGCTAATAGCACCATGGCAACCATTTTTCGAGCCTGTTTTCACGAGACTTTCTACTGCCACCTATCTGAGTTCTGATGCATAACCTTTCGGTGGATTTCTGGGATGGAGATTCTCTGGAAACCATTACCTCACATATGGGTGCACTGCTTAAAATTGATGAACTTAATACTTCCCTCACTCGATCTAAATTTGTGCGGGTTTGCGTTGAAATAGATTTATCCAAACCGCTAAAGCAAGGTTTCTGGTTAGGAGTTGAAGCTCATAGAGTTTTCGTAGTGGTCCTCTATGAGAAACTTCCTACGTTTTGCTATCTGTGTGGTCTGGTTGGGCATGGTTTGAACAACTGCGACCGTGGTCCCAGAGAGACTCAAGAGGAACCCCAGCTACCCCCCTGTGCTCAATAGGGGATGGAGGTAAAGGTTTCTCTAGATTTTCCTCCAGGCAGCGGAGAGGTGGTGGTCGGACCGGGTCAATCACACCAAACAGATTTAAAAGGAAAGCAGGTGGTATCCTTGGATAACCAATCATATATGGACTTCGGTTCATGGATGTTGGTTGCTCATAGGAGAGGTTGTTGTCGGGGAGGCACCGGAGGTCGGGGGGGGGGGGGGGGGGAGGAGGGGGAGGGTGCCGGGGTTTTGTTGTCATGTGTGGAGATATAGAGATCATGTTTCGGAGGGAGAATCTTCTAAGACTAAAAGTGGCCGACAATTTGTTCCTTCTGTGATACGTGGAAGATCATCGATTTATAGTTGTGGAGGCCACTCTGGTTCCTAGAGCCGTTTCACTGTTCTAGATACTGTTGGGATGGCTGACACTGGCAACATAGGGACTCAGTGCACTGTTAATGATGGCCTTAGTCCTCGCTCCACTGAGCTTGATGGGTTGAGTGATGGGCTTAATGCTTTTGTTCTTATTACCATGAAATTGCTTTAACTAAAGATGCTCTTCTTATTGGCAATGTGAGTTCCAAATCCTTTTTTTAGGGGCCTTTACCTACAGGAAGAAATCTGGAAGCTTTGGAAAGACAAAGATCTCTTCCTAGATCTAGTGATCCTCCTATTCTTTGTTGCTCTCAATACTTGAGAGATCAAGTTATACCAGATGATATTTCCAATGCTCACCTCATGATGGTGGATAAGGTCTTTGATGTCCTACTCCACACCCGATCTTCGGTTGCAGATTCTGATCAAGATATGACTGAATCTAAGAGTGAAGATACTGAGATGAGCGATAATGAAGAATCCGTTAATCTCATGAGTTTGACCGAGTATTAGAGTGGCTTACAAAAGGAACAACTCGTTAGAAGAGTTCCTCAGTCTGTGCTAGCCGCCTAGAAGAAGGGAAGGGTTGAAAAAGGACTTGGAAAGGATTAAGCTCCTTTTAGTCTTCTCTCTTGTCTTCTTCAGAGCAATTCCTCTAACTTTCTCCTTCTTCTTTTACTATGGTTTTTATGGAATAACTAAAATAATCTATTGGAATTACAGGGGAATTTTTGGACACAATACTACCTCTCGTGTCCTTGCTTTGCTTAAGAAAGAAAATCCTCTCATCTTATATATTGTTGAATCAAGAGCTAACTCTAGTTGTTTGGGTAGGTTCTGATCAAAATTGAGTCGGCGATGGAGTTGGGCGGCTATTGAAGTGACTAGTTATTCTAGGGGGATTATCACCATCTAGCATGGTCAACTTGGGATAGTCACTCTGGTGGACCGGTGGTAACCTCTCACCATATTATTCATCTTGGTATCTCTTCTTTTAGTGCTAGTGCATGGATTCTCTCTATAGTTTATAATCCTAACAGATTAAAGGATCAAATGTATACTTGGAAAAGCTCTCAAGTTTGTCCTCTCTTGATCTTCCTTGGATCATTGTAGGCGACTTTAATGCAATTGTAGATTCAGGGAAGCATAAGGGTGGGGTTGAATGTTACAACTCCCTCAAAGCTAGGTATTTTTCTGATTTCATTGGCTGCAACAATCTTCTGGATGTTAACTATATTGGATCAGACTTTACCTGGTGTAATAATCAAGCTGGTCTAGCTCGATGGTAGGCCGGGCTAGATCGATGTTTGGTTAATTTGGTTTGGTCCTCTAACTTTGACTCTTACTTTGTTAAGCATCTCTCATGCACTTGTTCTGATCATGCCCCTATTTTATTAAATGCTTTTCGTCAGGCTTTCTCTAAGAATTGTATTTTTCGCTTTGATAATTATTGGCTTGATTATTTGAGTTGTCATAATGTGGTGAGAGATGTTTGGTAGTTTTCTCCTAGAACTACTCCTATGCATGCTTTTTCTCACCTTGTTAGTCATAATAGAATCCAGCTTATTCGATGGAGATCTCATGGTGCAACTGACACACCCCTTGCGTGTGTACCCCGCAAGTGCACGGGTTGTTGAAGTAATAAAATACCCTGGTGAGTGGGTAGTCGTATCCACAGGGAATAGTGTTCAGAAACAAATGTTATCGCTATTTAGCTAAGAAGGGAATCGATGATGAGAAAAGTACATATATATATATATATATATATATATATATATATATATATATATATATATATATATATATATATATATATATATAGATGTAAAAGAAAATAAAAGAGTGTAAGAAGAATAATGAGGGTAGGAGAGGTAATCGATATAAAGATGGGGTACCCGGACAAAGCTCCCCCTAGGACTAATGCTTCTAGTGCAAAACTTGTATTATGCTCTACAATTGATGCCTATTGAGTCGTGGACATCCTAATACACACGATCCCAAACCTAAGGTCAACCGTGACTAGTTCCAACATTATGCCCCGGCATTAGGTTTCACTACAACCCTTGGCTCTCGTTGACCTGTCAACTAAGCCCTGGGGGAGTCCATCATCCTAAGCCTCACACTATGTGGAACTGCTTGGGGTTCTAAGGATTCCAAGTGAAAGACCCTATCTCTAATTATAGTTCTAACCCTTTGGTCCAAGTGGAAGAACCCTAATCTAAGTTAAGCCCCAGTCCTAGGATTCACTCAACCCTTCGGAAGGGAGTTTATCTCCTAGTACTTCACTCTACTTTGATCGTGATTAACTCTGGGGATACGGAGGTAGGAAAATTCACACCGGAGGGGAAATGGGACGTTCCGCTACCTCTCGACTCACCCTCTGATAAGTGCTCATGTTATAGTAATGCGAAGTACTATTATCTTGCAATGAGCATTGATTTAATCAGATTTTATCACTAAAAAGTGTGCATTCATTTACTTTTGTGCATTGTAGGGTTGTGAAGATAAATTGGAGAAAAGAAACGAAGTTAGATCGTGTTCACCGTTATTGGGGAATTTTTGGACTAAGCAAGGAACAAGGCATGAGCGTAGACTTGTGAGTGTGTGCCAACCTCCTTTGGAGGGGCATAAAGGCAGTCACATTACAATAAGTCTAGCTTATGTTAACAAGGAGAACTTCACCAATTAAGAGATTTGAAGCAATCGGCACGATCTACCATTGATGGTGTGCCCAATTCAACGGCCTCAATGAAGAACGACGAATTCGGGAGCGTTTCGGCACAATACTGTAGCACAAATGCAGTAAGTACTGTAGTGAAAATACTGTAGCAAGTTACTGTTCACCGTCTGCCGAAAATCAGCAAAACATCAACTTCACACGAGCGTGTGGAAATTCCACACGGCCGTGTGAAATCCTGATTTCTGCGATTTAAAGCCGCGACTCAGCATTATAAAAGCCCGTTTTGGAGACTGTTTTTGGATCTTTTTGGCTCTCTTCTGACCTAACTTCTGGAGAGGAGCGGCTAGGGTTTGGAGAGGACTTCGTGGAGGTTTAGAGCGCGTCATTGGTGTCGACATCAACGTCCGACGGCTGCACAAGACCATGACCACATCGCACACAAGGGGGTTTTCATCTATGCATTCAATTTGTGTTTGTTATTATTATTTTGATGGATTTGTATAGCTCCATGAGGAGCTAAACCCCTTGTGGGTACTTGGACTTGTAAACCCTAGGATTATTATGTTTCTTTGACATTACTATTATGCTTTTCCATTATTGATGAATAAAATTGAGTTTCAATCTTAATTTCTTCTTGTTATTGTTTTCCCTTAGCCGTGACACTAGGGTTGAGGACAATCTAGGTTATCCTTTGGAGGCATGACAACTCCTATAGGATTAGACTATTTAGGGTTGAAGAGGGTTGAGAGGGTGAGTCGTGAGGTAGCGGAACGTCCCTTTCCCCTACGATGTGATTCTTCCTACCTTCATGTTCCATGATTTATTCGCACGAGCAACATAGTGAAGGGTTGAAGTGAATCTTAGTGCCGGGACTTAATTTAGACTAGGGTTCTTCCACCTGGACCAAAGGGTTAGAACTATACATAGGAACAGGATTAATCACTAAGAATCCCTAGAACTTAAAGCAATTCCACGTAGTGTGAGGCTTAGGTAGATAGACTCCCCTAGGGCTTAGTTGACAAGACAACGAGAGTCAAGGGTCGTAGTGAAACCTAATGCCGAGGCATAGTGTTGGGGTTAGTCACGGTTGACCTTAGGCTTGGGACCATGTGTTTAAGGATCTCCTCGACTCAATTAGCATCAATAGGAAAGTATAATAGCAATTGTCTTGCACTAGAAGCATAAGTCCTAAGGGTAGCTTGTCCGGGTACCCATATTTACTCATTGCTTATCCTATTCTTTTACTCCTACTTGCTCTCTCTCTCTCTCTCACCTTCCACAATTCTATTTAATTCTTGTTTATATTAGTTTCGTTCACACTCACTCATTGATTTCTTCCCACACATTGCATTAGCTTCATAGTGAATACTTGTATCTCAAATCCCTATTCCCTATGGATACGACTACCCACTCACCAGGGTATTTTATTACTTCGACAACCCGTGCACTTTCGGGCCCCTGTCACCCTCTCAACCCTCTCCAACCTTGTGTAGTCTAATCCTATAGAAGTTGTCACACTCTCAAAGGATAACCTAATAGATTCTCAACCCTAGTGTCACGGCTAAGAGAAAATCTCATACAATCGGCATGCAAGATTGGAACTCAATAAGAAAACATCAAATTAATAAAGCATAATAAAAGTTATAGAAACACAAACATCCTAGGGTTTACAAGTCCGAATACCCACTAGGGTTTAGCTCTCCATGGAGCAATACAAAGTCAATAAAGAGTTTAAGAACATATGCATGAAAACCATAAATAAAACCCCCTTATAGATCGTATCGATGGTCTTATGGAGCTGCACGTCTTCTCCAACGAATCCCTTGTCAAGCCTAGGGCACACCTCGCCGAATCGATGCCGACGAAAGCTCCCCCAATAGCTATCTTCCAATGGATGTCGATACTGATGCCGTATAATCGCCTCCAAAGACCTCCAAGAACCTCTCCAAACCCTAACCGAAATACCCCCAAAAGATAGGCAAGAGATAGAAGGGGGGGGAGGGGGTCCCCCAAATAGATCTAAAAACGGGCTATTTATAGGCTGAAATCGGGGTTCCACACGCTCCTGTGGATTTTCCACACGGCCTTGTGGAAAATCAGAATTTCCACACGGCCGTGTGGAAATTCTGTTTTGCTGATTTTCGGCAGACTGTGAACAGTAACTTACTACATTATTTTGCCACAGTAATTAGCTACAATACTTCACCGAAATGCTCCCGAATTCATTGTTCTTCAATGAGGCAGTTGAATTGGACACACAATCAACAGTAGATCACATCTGATCTTCAATTGAAACGCATTGACGAAGCTCTTGATAATGTTGCACAAGTCGGAACATATGAGTGTGACTACCTTTGTGTCTCCAAATCATGTATTCACTCGACCCCAATTGGAGTTTGGCACACACTCACATGTCTTTGACCACAACTTGTGCCTTGTTCCTTGACCGGTCCAAGAACTCCCTCAACAATCGCGTTCATGACCTATTCTTGCTCCTTCTTCTTTAAATCTTCTCCATAACCCTACAATGCACGAAAGAACACAAATACACACTAATTAGTGATTAAATCTGAGAAAAGTAATGCTCAATGTAAGACAATAATACTTCGTATTACTATAACACAAGCACTTATCAATAACTAATCTTGAGTCAGATTTTGCCAAAGCAGATCAGGACATTCATGATTTAGAAATTGAAGATGCGGTGAATGAAGAAGATGTTGCCCTCTAAAGTGGTTTATGTGATCTCTGTGGTAAGTATGTAGTGCTATAAAGACAACTTTCCATTAAATAGGCTCATCGAGCCAGAGTTATGTGTGTGCAAAATGGGGATCATAATATAGGTTTTTGTTTTCATAACTCGGTTCATTCTCATAATAATTTCAATTCTATCTCTCATATCTCTGATTCTAATGGCTCTGTGTTCACTAAGTGAGAAGATTTTGTCACTGTTTTTTTCTAGTTTTTATAATAATCTCTGGTCTGCTTTTAGTGGTTTAAGCCTTCTAGATACTGTTAATACTCTTCCATATGATTTACATCTTCTTTCTAGCCAAGATGGTGATATGCTTATCCGGGTTATCACCAAGGATGAGGTTTATTAAGCATTGATGTCTCTTCCCTCCGGTATGAATCCCGGCCCTGATAGGCTTAATGCTAAATTTTAAAGGTTCTTCTGGGAAAGCATTGGTGAGTTTCTTTTTAATGCTATTACTTACTTTTTTACTACTTGTTCTATGCCTAGTTCTTGGGGGAAAACTAACATCACTTTGATTCTTAAAAAGAGCAATCCCAAGTTGGTCTCCGATTTTCGTCCAATTTCCTTCTGCAATGTTAGTTAATCCCCAAAATTCTAGCTAATCATCTCAAAGTTGTTTTGCCTAGGCTCATTAGTAATGAGCAATGTGGCTTTGTTGAGGGCAGAACTCTTTTTAATAATATTATTACCCTCCAAAGAGGTAGTGCACTCTATTAATGCTAATTTTCTTCACCCCTCTAGGATGATGGTCAATATTGACATAGAGAAGGCTTATGATACCTTGAGTTGGAATGCTATTCTCGCTACCCTTTGGGATCTTATTATCAAACAAGGGAATTATCATGCAAAAATACATGCCGATACACAGTAGATAACAAAATTGTTAACGACAAGTAAACATGATAAAACCCTAACCATGCCAGAACTAGGATTAAATTCTAAAAAAATAGATAATTAAAATTTATACCTTTCTTTTGATGATGATTCTAAACGTGCTCTTGTTTCAACCAAATCGAAAGGGACTACGAATCATGACTCCTTTCTACAATCACGTACATAAGAACACCATTGGGAATCAAGTAGGTATGCTAGTACCTCAAGAAACAACACTTATTTCTTGGTTCAAATAGCAAGCACCCGAGATTCAAGAGAAAAAGGGGCTGTAGGCACGGTGGCGGCCGGTTCTGGTGGTGGGATCCGACGACGACGGCCAAGGGAGAAGAATGGGTGGTGGCTAGGGTTTCTTAAGAGACAATATCTCAAACACTCTATTTTTCTCTATATATCTCATATTAAGGTTAGGCCATTTATTTATATTGGAAACCCAAAACCCTAATTTATGAAAAAACACTTCACTCCTAATCAAATTAGGAATCTATTCTTTACTTGATTAATTAAACCATTTTAATTAATCAAATCTATTAGATTGGATCAACACTCAATAAGACCCAACCCGAATAAGCTATTCGCTCCATCTAATTTGGGGTTTTCACCAAAACTCTAAACAGGTGGTTCAATAAGTAACAAATACTGAACCTTGATCCCGACATTATTAGTGTAAGATCCTGTAGGTCCATTTAACATTGGCAATGAGCTTAAACAACTTTAATGCTCACAAATCATAATTATTCGCTAGTAAGATAATATGATTATCCAATATTAAATGAAGGTCAATTTTGAGAATTAACGGAACCTATCGCAACCTCATACAATCCTTTGCCACTGAATATCTTAATTAGCATAAGGCATGGAGCGAGTCACCCTTATTTTAACGCTAATTAATTTCTTGATCTCTTAGCGAATTGACTAAGTCAAGTAAATGATAACTCTTATCATTTCCCTTGGGTGTGGCCATGCACTACTCAGTCTCACTAATCAAGTGGCCGGTGATATTCACTTTCTCTATAGAGCGGGGAAATCCCTTTACTTCACTCATTTCTCTTAGTCTGAACCGCGACATGCCCAAACATACCTGTACTTGCCACTCAATTACGAATGAAGTTAGACGTAAGTCAAAGTATGTAAGGATTTATCCGAGATCTATAGTAATTTCAGGTCGAACGATTCGAGTACAAGAATTGCTTGAGAAAAACACTTAAGACTTTACTACCACGTAGTGCTCTCAAGAACGAATCATTCCCGATACACTGTTCCCTAACATGTATCTATGTCCTTTGATTGATATCCCATATCCTATGACGCGTAAAATAAGGCCATCTCACAAAAGACATACTAGTCTTAATTTATTTTCATTCCCATGAAAATAATCAACTAAGGACATTTAGAATATTATTCTACTTTATACTTCAAGGTTTTATTATCCAAATCACGCATTTGATAACTTGAGCAGAACCAATATTCAAGGGTGTTTTATTTTATTAACTTTACACAGAAATAATAATAGATAAAACGATACCTTATAATTATTGTCCAAATAATAAGAGTTCATACAATGTATTGGGGCTAGGGCTTACACTAACAATCTCCCACTAACACTAGTCCCAATCAAGCAAAAATCTAAGACCTAAAGACCTAACATGATGATCATGTTTTGGCCTAGCCAACTGCTTGGTCAAAGGATCAGCTACATTGTCTTCTCCAGCAATCTTGCAAACTTTAACATCTCTGACGATCTCCCAAATGAGATAAAATCTCCTGAGCATGTGTTTGAACTTATGGTGTAACCAAGGCTTCTTGGCCTGTGCTATGTCCTCATTGTTGTCACAAAAGAGGTTTACTGGATCTAGGATGCTTGGGACAACTCCTAACCCAATAAGAAACCTCTTAAGCCAAGCAGCCTCCTTACCAGCATCCGATGCAGCTATATACTCAAACTTTGTGTTTAGAATCAGTAACGGTGTCCTATTTTGAACTCTTCCTGCTTACAACACCTTCATTCAAGCAAAACACATAACTAGATTGCTATTTACTATCGTCGACATTGGTTTGAAATGCAGCATCAGTGTAACCCGTTACAATGAGCTCATTCTCACCACCGTAGGCTAAGAAGTAATCTTTAGTCCTTCACAAGTACTTAAGAATACTCTTGACAACAGACCAATGGTGTTCCCCTGGATCCTGTTGGAATCTACTAGTTATTCTTAGTGCATGTGCGACATCTAGCCTAGTATATAGCATGACATACATGATAAATCCTATAGCAGACGCGTAAGGGATCTTACTCATGTGTTCCCTTTGTTCTTCAATCTGAGGATAATCCCTTTTACTTAGAACAACACCTTGAGACATGGGTAAAAATCCTTTTTTGGAGTTAGACATATTGAACCATTTCAGTATTGTATCTATATACTTTTCTTGACTTAGTCCCAAAAGCCGTTGTGATCTATCCCTATAGATCTTTATACCTAGTATAATCTCGGCTTCACCTAAGTCCTTCATTGAGAAACACTTCCCTAACCATTGCTTAATATTTAACAATGTCGGGATGTCGTTTCCAATAAGCAAGATGTCATCGACATATAACACATGGAAAATGACTACACTCCCACTAACCTTCTTGTACACACAAGGCTCATCCTCATTTTTGAGAAATCCAAAACCTCTGATTGTCTCAGCGAAATGGAGGTTCAAACTTTGGGATGCTTGCTTAAGTCTATAAATGGACCTCAGCAGCTTGCACACCTTGTTAGGGTTCTTCTAATCGACAAAACCCTCAGGCTGTGTCATGTACACATCCTCATGGAGGTTTCCATTAAGGAAAGTTGTTTTGACATCCATTTGCCATATCTCATAGTCATAATATGATGCTATGGCAAGAAGAATCCCAATGGATTTGAGCATGACTACAGGTGAAAAGGTTTTGTCATAGTTAATACCATGAGTGTGTCTAAAACCTTTCGCCATTAGTCTACCTTTGAAGATATTATCAGCCTTACATTTGAAAATCTATTTGCACTTAATGATCTTAGCGCCTTTCGGTAGATCAACCAAAGTCCATACTTGGTTATCATACATCGAATGCATTTCGGATTTCATAGCTCCAAGACATTTATCTGAATTGGAACTCTCAATTGCCTTTCGGTAAGTGGTGGGATCATCCTGATCCAATAGTTCTAAGCTTTGATTGTCAGTAATGAGAAAACCATATTTCTCAGTCTCATGATGAATCCTACCAGACCTTCTTGGTTCTTGTGTAATGGGTTGGGTTCCACAACTCTTTGTGAATCCGTTTCCATTTCCAAACTATCCTCTATAAGAATTTGTAGTACTTGAACCTCCTTAAGTTGTAATCCACTCCCATTATTCTTCTCGAGAAGAAACTCCTTCTCCAAGAAAACAACATTCTGAGCAATAAACACTTTGTTCTTGTTAGGATTGTAGAAATAGTATCCCTTAGTTTCCTTGGGATACCCCATAAATAGGCATTTGTTGGTCTTAAATGCGAGCTTGTCCGATGTTAACCTTTTAACATATGACTCGCAACCCCAAATCCATAGAAAAGTCATATTAGGCTTTCGCCCAGTCCATATCTTATATGGTGTCTTTTCAATTGCCTTAGTTAGAGTTCTATTTAGCAAGAATGTAGCAGTCTCAAGGGCATATCCCTAAAAGGATATTGGAAGACCAGCTTGAATCATCATTGATCAAACCATATCCAATAAAGTCTGATTCTTCCTTTCCGACACACCATTCCACTGAGGTGTTCTAGGAGGAGTGAGTTGTGAAACTATTCCACACTCTTAAATAATGATCAAACTCTTGTCTTAAGTATTCACCACCTGGATCCGATCGAATGGCTTTAATACTTTTGCTAAGTTGGTTTTGCACTTCATTCTTAAACCCTTTGAATTTTTCAAAAGTCTCGGACTTGTGCTTCATAAGATAGAAGTAGCCATATCTACTGAAGTCATCTGTGAAAGTAACGAAGTACTTAAAACCACCTCTAGCATGTGTGCTCAATGGTCCACATACATGAGAATGTATTAGTCCCAATAAATCACCTTCCCTTTCACCTTGTTTGTTAAAGGGTCTTTTAGTCATTTTTTCCATGGAGAAAAGATTCTCATGTCTCAAATGATTCAAAATCAAATGAGCCAAGGACTCCATCCCTATGAAGTCTTGAGACACGTTTCTCGTTTATGTGACGCAAACGACAATGCTAGAAGAATGAAGGGTTTGACTCGTTCAACTTAAACCTTTTAGTATCTATGTTATAGATGGATTTGTGGTTTTTAAAATTTAAAACATAAAGCCCATTACTAAGTATAGCATTTCCATATAGAATGTCCACATGAAAAATAGAAATTACATTATTCTTAATAATAAAGTTATAACCATCATTATCCAAACAAGAAACTGAAATAATGTTTCTGCTCATAGTAGGCACATAATAACAATTTATTAAATTCAAAACAAGTCCAAAAAGCAAAGTTAATGGATAGTATCCTATCTTTATTGCAACAACCCATGCTCCATTCCCTACTCTTAGGTCGACTTCATCTTTAGTCAAACGTTTCCTATTTCTGAGTCCCTGCACATTTAATCAAATGTGAGAACCACATCTGGTATCCAATACCCATGATATAGAAATAGAGAAATGACTTCTATCATATAGATACCTAAAGTAGAGGGCTTGCCTCCCTTCTTTAACTCTTCCAAGTAGAGTGGACAATTTCTCTTCCAATGACCAGCTTCATTGCAGTGAAAACACATACCCTCCTTCTGAGGTTTGGGCTTATGTTTCTTAGTCTCCTTGCCTTTGGAATAAGGTCCAACCTTCTCCTTTGGCTTGGACTTGCTTTACCCTTCCACTTTCCTCCCTTTCCCTTGTCCTTTCGTACCATAAGCACCAGGATGGATTTCTTAATACTCTGCTCAGCATTTTTATGCATCCCATGCAGCTCGATAAGTGTCTTATCCATACCATACATGTTATAGTTCATAACAAACTAATCATAACTATCTGGCAAGGACCCTAAGATAAGGTCCACCACAAGTTCCTTCCAGATCGGTGCATCAATTTTCTCGAGCGTATCAATATACCTATTCATCTTGAGTATATAGGCACTTACCAAAGTGTCGTGAGCCATCTTACAGGAGGTCAACGCTTTTGTAGTCATGAACCTTTCATGCCTAGCATGTTCTTGGAACATTTCCTTAAGATGCACCATAATATCATAAGCCTCCATACCCACGAATTGCTTTTGTAATTCTGGACTCATGGTGGCCAGCATGAGGCAGGTAACATCATTAGAGTTATTCTTTGACTTGTCGAATGCCTCTTTAACAGCAGCCATAGCGTTCTTTGTCGGTGCTTCAGGAAACTGTTTCTCAATGGATTCCAGTTTCTGTTCTTGCCTAAGAATAATTCTCAGGTTTCGAGACCAATCAATGAAATTTGTTCTATTGAGCTTGTCCTTCTCAAGGACAGATTGCAATAAAAATTTTTGTGGATTTGCATTATTGGTTGTCATTATGATCTACACAGAATTAAAAGCAAGATTCAGTTATGAGGTCTTATAAAGTTTCCCACAATTATGAATTAATATCCTAATGTAAATAATTTGTTGTTAGTGATTTATTGAGGGCCAAGATCCATATTTCACTTCGTCTTGGTCAAGCTGAGCTTGTACAGCCAAGATTGGTTATTTAGGTAGGAATTCTTTCCAATCACATCACATGTGAAAAGCACACCCCAATTTTTTTCAATGGCTAGGGCTAGGACTATCCCACTACCCATGTTAAGTCAAACCTTTACTCGAGTGTTGAACATAACCATTATCCCAACACTTACCTCACAAAAATAATCTAACGCACTCAGCTTTGGCATGGCCCGTGTTGGGATTAATGCCTTGACAAGTTTCAAGTAAGGGAAGGCATTTTCATGACTTACTATTGTTGGGATTAATTACGGCTTACATGGCAATAGCAGAATTCCCTTCATCCAAAACATATGTAAGGAATAAATAAAAAAACATAAATAAATGTGACATTCATGGACCGGAAAATCCTAAGCCTGGAGACTCTCTCCGACAGGTTCCTCTTCTGGTTGTGCCAAGACATGCTCTCCCACCAACCTTTGGGGCTCCGTCTTCATCAAGTCGCCTTGTCTTTAATTTTATACAATATAAAATAAAAACAAAACTAACGACGACACGCAGGCCGTACATAAAAATATAACGAGTTGCAGGCCATATAAAAATAAAATGATACGCAGACCATATAAATAGCTAAGGCCCATGAACGCACCAACCAATATTCATCACACGCATATTTAATAAACCAAGCAACAAAGACATGGAATCCGAATTTTAATTGACTTTTAATTTAAGCCATACAGGAACTGTGTGTTTAGGTTTTAAGAACTAACCCAGTGACGGGCTTGGGAGTTAACCCAAACGATCAAACCCTCTGGTCTATTTCATTAAATGAAATGTTCTTAAAACCCCGAAAACTCACTATTAGTTGATTTGTGCTACCAATCAAACTAATCAATTTCTTACATAGAATTTTAATGTTTAATACATAACAATTATATCAAAAATATTAAAACAATCATACCATAAGAGCACATACCAAAATAAGCCTAACAAAACAATTTTAAAAACTTATAAATGGACGTATGGTATAATATATATATATATATCAAGATTTGCAAATAGGAAATAAAATCTTTCAAAAACTAAGCATGATCAATTATATCATAATCATATTAGGGAATATTAACTAGTTAATCAGATTAACAAAATTAACAGAATACAGATCTATCATCCTATTCTATTACCATCCAATGTAAATCAAAATAACATTATGAATAGATTTAACATCTAATCCTATATGCATGCAAAACCTGTCCCTGCTACCACTGTTGAGATCTTATTATCAAACAACGGAATTATCATGCAAAAATACATGCCGATACGCAGCAGATAACAAAATTTTTAACGGCAACTAAACATGATAAAACTTAACGCATGCCAGAATTGGGATTAAATTCTAAACAAATAGATAATTAAAAGTTATACCTTTCTTTTGATGAAGATTCCGAACGTACCCTTGTTTCAACGAAATCGAAAGGGACTTCGAATCGCAACTCCCCTCTACAATCACGTACACACGAATGCCTCAGGGAATCAAGCAGGTATGCTAGTACCTCAAGAAACAACACTTGTTTTTTGGTTCAAATAGCAAGCACCCGAGATTCAAGAGAAATAATGGTTGTAGGTGCAGCGGCGGCGGGTTCCGGAGGCGGGATTTGACGGCGGTGGCCAAGAGAGAAGAATGGGTGGCAGCTAGGGTTTCTTAAGAGACAATCTCTTAAACACTATATTTTTCTCTATATATCTCATATTAGGGTAAGGCCATCTATTTATATTGGAAACCCAAAACCCTAGTTTATGAAAAAAACCCTTCACTCCTAATCAAATTAGGAATATATTCTTTACTTTAATTAAACCATTTTAATTAATCAAATCAATTAGATTGGATCAACACTTAATAAGATCCAACCTGAATAAGTTATTTGCTCCACCTAATTTGGGTTTTCACCAAAACCCTAAACAGGTGGTCCAATAAATAACAAATACTGAACCTTTATCCCGGCATTCTTAGTGTACGATCTTGTAGGTCCATTTAACATTGGCAATGAGCTTAAATAACTTTAACGCTCATAAATCATAATTATTCTCTAGCAAGATAATACAATTACCCAATATTAAATGAAGGTCAATTTTGAGAATTAACGGAACCTATCATAATCTCATACAATCCTTTGCCATTGAATATCTTAATTAGCATAAGGCATGGAGCGAATCATTCTTATTTTAATGCTAATTAATTTCTTGCTCTCTTAGTGAAGTGACTAGGTTAAGTAAATGATAACTCTTATCATTTCCCTTGGGCGTGGCCACGCACTACTCAGTCTCACTAATCAAGTGGCTGGTGATATTTAGTCTCTCTATAGAGAGGGGCAATCCCTTCACTTTACTCATTTCTCTCAGCATGAACCGCGACATGCCCAAACATACCCGTACTTGCCACTCAGTTACGAATGATGTTAGGCGTAAGTCAAAGCATGTAAGGATTCATCCGAGATCCATAGTAATTTCAGGTCAAAGGATTCGAGTACAAGGATTGCTTAATAAAAACATTTATGACTTTACAACCATGTAGTGTTCTCAAGAGCGGATCGTTCTAGGTATACTGTTCCCTAACATGTATCTATATCCTTTGATTGATATCCCATATCCTATGACTAGTAAAACAAGGCCATCTCACGAAAGACATACTAGTCTTAAATTATTTTCATTCCCATGAAAATAATAGACTAGGGACATTTAGAATATTGTTCTATTTTATGCTTCAAGGTTTTACTATCCAAATCACGCATTTGATAACTTGAGGAGAACCAATATTCAAAGATGTTTTATCTTATTAACTATGCACAGAAATAATAATAGATAAAACGGTGCCCCATAATTATTATCCAAATAATAAGAGTTCATACAATGTATTGGGGCTATGCTTACACTAACATTTCCCTAGCTCCTGGATTCATGCTTGCATCAGTTCTACTTCTTTTTCTTTTATTATCAACAAAAAACCTACTGGCTGGATCAAGTCTTCCTGTGGTCTCAGGTAGGGGGATCCCATTTCTTCTTATCTATTTATCTTAACTTCTCAAAACTTGACTGCTATTCTGAATTTCGCCATGAGAAACAACATGATTCCTGGTTTTGATTCCAGTTTACATTATAATTTCAACCATCTTATGTATACTGATGATTTAATCGTTATTATGCAAGCTTCTCAAAAATTAGCTCGCAATATTAACCTTTGTTTTTCCATCTATAAGAAGTTGGCTAATCAACGAGCTAATAATAATAAATCTGAGATTTATTTTCTAGTCCATTTTAATAGAAAGATCTCTATGAGTATTTGTGCTATTCTCAATTTCAAAGATGGCCCTTATCCGTTTACTTATCTTGGTGTTTTAATTTCTCACAAAAAGCTGGTTGTATCTCATTTCTCCTCAATGGTTGATAAAATTAAAAAAAAAGATTTGAACTGGAATCTCTCTAAAATTTCCCCTGCTAGTAAAGCCACTCTCATTAACTCTTATATTCTTTCCATTCCTATCTATTATCTTTCTATCTATCTTATTCCGGATACAATTTTGGCAAAGATATCCAAGGTAGACAGGGGTTTCTTTTGGTCTAAAGGGAGCGATCGTAGTGGCATTTGCTCGGTTAGTTGGAAAGATATTACACTTGATCGACCTGAGGGGGGTTTGTCCATTAGGAATTTAAATTTTGCTAAAATTTCTTTGATGGCTAATCAGGTTCTTGCTTATCTTAATCGTCAAGATCACTTGTGGGTGAAAATTCTTTATTCCAAATATGGTTATATTAATATGTGGACTTGTTCCATCCCTCCGAAATGCTCTTGGTTTTTTAGGGATCTAAGCCGTACTTTTCAAATTCTTAAACCTTCTCTTTGGCTTAACTCCATTAATCCAAGCTGCTATTCTTTTCGATATGAACCTTGGTATTTTGAAATTCCTTTAGCCTTCAAACCAACTTATCTAAAAATGGACTTGGAGATTTCTGATATTCAATTAAATGATCTTGTTGTGGACTTGCATTGGAATTTACATGTTTTACATCATATCTTTGGGAATTGTTTACATCTGCATAGTCTTAATCACAATATTATTGATAATGAGAGTTCTAATCTTTAGGTCTGGTATCCCAACTCTAAAGGCAACAAAATCTCCACCAAAGTATATTCTCATCTCAATAGCCTAACTATCCATAGCGATCATTGGAATGGTTGGAAACAGGCTTGGCATCTCAAGGTTACACCTCAGGTGAAAACACTTTATTTGGCTTTTATTTCATGGTAAGGTGAAAACTTATGACTATTTATAGTTCGTTGGCTTGGGTTCTATTGCCATTTGTGTCTTTTGTGGGCTTACTTTTGAAACAGTTGAGCATTTATTTAATCTTTGTTCCAAGGCTCAACTTGTTTGGAATCTGGTGGGTAATGCCACTGGTAAGAGTTTCTCTTTCCAAAATGGTATTGCTTCTGGCAGCTGGATTGATGGTTCTCAATCTAATAGCTTTGTTTTTATCCAATCTGTTATTTATATAAAAATTCCATTATTATTATCTATATAAAAATTCCATTATCATTATTTATATAAAAATATTAAATAAATCAATGGACCCTAATTCATAAAATCTAATTTTATTTTACCATGTATATTTTGATTTTATAAAATTATCAAATTATAATCACTAATTATATGATTTAAACCTAATGTTCAGTAAAACAATTAGCCTAGCTCTGATGCCACTGTTAGTAAATATCATAAAATTATATAATACCATCAGAGGCATGCGGAAGCAAGAATAAAATTGAGATATGATCTAATTGTTTTAATGAACACTCTATTTTAATTGAAAGGCCTAGAAAATTACCTCTTGATGTTTGAAAACCTTTACTTTGATGCGTTGTATTTGTCCCTCGCATTGTCATAGATCTCCTAGCGCCGACCTAAAGTCCCACGTCTCTAGATCACTCGCTAGAATTGAGAAATAATCTCCTCTTCTTCTCCAAATAGTGTCTAGGGTTAGAGAAGAAAAGAGAGCTTGGGGATTTTTCTCACTAGAGAATTGTTTGATAGAGACTTCATAAAACATGATAAACATTATTTAATTATGAAGTCCTATTCAAAATATTAACATTTATAATATGATAAACTATATCATAGAAGTTCTATTAGAAATATGAGTCATAATGTAACTAAAACCATTTTTTTCTTTAAGTCCTTATAATTCTAATTAACTATTTAAATCCATCGAATTTAAATCAAAATTTAAACTTAAGACAAAAATACTAGACCAATTTACAATTTCATTAATCCCATGAAGTAAAATTATAAATTGATACTTTTACCCCCCACTCAAAACGGGACTAATCCTTTATCCCTTTAAGTGTGACTCCTTAGGTTCATTCCGATTGGTAATGGGAGGATACCAAAGGATGTGGGGGACACCTAGCCAACCCTTAGCCCAATATCATAGCCCAATTGAACACGAATGAGTAAATCATAACTAACCTTTTCGATTATGATTACCATACGTGTATAAACCTTTCATTCTTGTATTCCAACCAAGTAAGAGCCATGGTAATTGTTAAACTCATTGAACTCAATCATATACAAATAACTATAGTAGAGTGATATTACCAAGCTACCCTTCATGTCCCACATGATTAATTTGACTGTCTTGGCCAAGGTCTTCTAATCTCACATACTTATAGTTCCGTAGGATACTAACTCGTTTACTTCTGAGAGAATGAATTTCTTTTTGGTGATCACTCACAACTACTATTTGCCTAACATAACCGCTTCTCGAGGTCGACCCTACCAAAAGATAAACTGAGTCTAGCAACTCTAGTAACAGACTAGACGTCACAAGCGCATTATGATCATGATACCTCAGGTCTAAGGTCCACTCATATGATCATAACCAACAAGTTATGAGTTATACTCTTTGTACTTGTTGGTTATGATCATATGAGTAAAACCCATGTGATTGGATTATTACGAGTTATGTTCGAATATATCAATCCAGTGATGTATTTATAACATATGCTTCCACTATTACATAGTGTTCAACTATCACTCTATGTCAAAGTATTTGTCATACAAATCCTTACAAACTTTTAGCTCCCAATTAAAGATTTTTCGATTTGAGAATTATTTAAGTGTATAAGTATCATGCCCTTCTAGTGTCTTCTCTTTATCCCACAAATAGTAGAAAGTTAAACTTAATACACATGGACTATGATATTCAAAACTAATTATAAATGCCATCACAAGATTTATATGAACATCAAAATAAATGCCTATTAATAATAATAATAATAACGTATAATACAAATGAAATGCCCTAATATAAGTATTCTCATTAGCATTGGAGGGCACAATCCTAATAAACATAAGCTAATCATCTTTTAGTATGCAACTTGTTTGGCTAACTATTTATTTTTCTAAATTTTATTTAGTCTCATTTCATTAGAGTTTAGGGTGCATTCGTTAGATTGGTTCGAGAAAAGCCTTTTTTCTGTCACTTAAATACTTGATCATTTTTAGTAGGTGTATAAATATTACATTATATACTTTCATACTTTTTTGTGTATTCAAAAATATTTTTCTACATGCTTTGATCTCACCAACCTTTTTAGGCCTTGATTTTATCATATGTTTTTATAGGTCTATTTTGGTTATAGTTGCTGAAATGGATAAAATTTTAGAAGAAGATCATGCAATGCTTTTGGTTGTGTACACTGTTACTCTACATCTCAACAACTTGCTTTCTATAATTGGTTCAATTTTGGAGTTCTATGTCTTAAAGTTGAAAAATAGAAAGCAAAAAAGAAGAATGAGTTATAGTTATGAAAGGCATCTCCTTAGGCAAGTCAATTTTAGGAGGATGGTGTTCTGATTCGGATTTATCTTGTATGGAGAACATTAGGATGAATAGGGCAATATTTTATAAATTATGTGATATGCTTCAAAGTATTGGTAGGCTTGTCCCAACAAGAAATATGAACATTAAAGAAATGGTTTCCTTGTTCCTCTATATCCTTTCTCATCATGCTAAGAATAGGATTTTAAAAAGATAATTTGTAAGGAGTGGAGAACAAATAAATATGCAATTTGGTCTTGTCTTACTCTTTGTATTGAGGTTGCATACATAATTATTTAAAAAACCAGATCCCGTTCATTAAGACCCCACAGACCTCAGATGGAAATGGTTTAAAGTAAGAATAGATTTTATTCAAACAAATATTTGCTAATGTAATATTTTCAAATTTGAACTAATTAATAAACTAGTTACTGTGTTTCATTCAAAATTTCAGAATTGTTTAGGTTCCTTAGATGGGACTTATGTAAAGGTCAATATCCCTGAAGTTGACAAGCATAGACATAGGACAAAGAGAAATTGCATCTAATGTTCTAGGTGTGTGTTCACAAGATTTGCAATTCATATACATATTACCATGGTGGGAAGGTTCTACAACAGATTCTATGGTATTGCAAAGTGCACTTTCTAGGCCAAATGATTTAAAAGTTCCTCAAGGTAATAATCACTTATGTTCTCAAACTAGCAAAAACAATAGTGTAACCTTTATCGTTTAAATTTAAAAACCTAAAAGAAGTTTTTATCTTCAAGTTTTTACTACCTTTGTGATGCAGGTTATACAAATGAAGAAGGGATTCTTAGTTCCATATAGAGGTCAAAATTATCATTTGAATGATTGGAGACAAAACAATCATGCACAATCAAATGAAGAATTGTTCAACTACAAACATTCAAGTGTACAGAATGTCATTAAAAGGTGTTTTGGACTGTTGAAAATGAGATTGGCAATACTTAGAGATAAGTCTTGGTTCCCACTAAAAACACATAGTTGGATTATAAGTGCATGTGCACTGATACATAATCATATAAGAATGGAGATGACTTTTGATACACTAGAGGCTGAATTGGATGAGTCATATGCGGATTCTGAATCTATCTCATATGCTCAAAGCATCCAGTTATTGAGACTACCAACGCATTAACAGCTTTTAGAGACAACTTGGCACACGAAATGTGGAATTAGTGGCAAGCTTCTAGGAATCAAGCTTGAATTAAGTTTTTTTTTTGTTTATTATCTTTAATGACAACTATTACCATGTGTTTAATGACTTTTGGGTGGTCTATGTAATTTTGGAAAATGCTTTATTTAATTGAGAGTTGTCTGCAATCTATGCAGTTTTCCTTTTTTTATCAATGTAAATACTATGTTTATCCATTATTTATGAAATTGTTTCTTATGTTATCTATGTTTATCCATTATTTATGAAAGTGTTTATTATGTTATTTATAAAATGCAGTTTTTTTCTTAAATTACTAGTTTTGGTGGTGAGAATGTTTGCTCTTGTATAGATGGAGAATTTAACTGGTCAAGAAAGTGTAAAGACTAACAAGAGGAACAACCATCAGTGGGCTCCAGCATAGGATAAATTTTTGATTGAATGTTGCTTAGAGCTTGTGAACCAAGGTTGAAGAGCAAACAATGGCTTCAAGACAGAATATTTGAGTTAACTACAAAGATGGACGGCTGAAAAGATCCCCAACTACAAATTAATGGGTGATTCTTATGTTAAATCTAGGATGAGGACACTTAAAACACAGTTTAGAGAACTAGAGGAGATGAGGAGCCAATCTTGGTTTGGATGGGACAAAGCTAACAAATGTGTAACCTGTGAGGATGATGTATGGTATTCTTGGTTGAAGGTAATATGAAATTGATCTCTAGTAGATATTTTATAATTATGTTCTTAAGCATAATATTAGTAATAACTATTTATAATGCAAAGTCACAAAGAGGTTGTTGAACTTAGAAACAAGCAATTCCCTTATTTCGATGAGCTAGAAATCATTTTTGGGAATGATCAAGCAACTGAAGATGGAGCAGAATTTGCAAGAGAATCTGTGGAAGCTTTAGAAATGAAGAACTCAACACATGCAGTACCCAAAGCAGTTCTGAAGCTTATGAAGCAATGAAGAACATGGTCAAAGATGACTACTTTGGTGTGGATATTGAGTTAGAAAATAATGTGTCTTTATATTTGAAAATGCATGTGATGACTTCTCGAATGCTTCAAGTAAAAGGAGTAAGGCGTAAGAGAAAATGCAAGGTGAGTCAAGTGTGCCTCCAAAAATCAGAAGAAAAAGTGATCAACTAAGGATTCAATTGATGATTCCTTCTAGCACATGGAAAGATTTTACGATATTTATGATGTAACAAAGCAAGAGATATGTAAAGTGGCAACCTACTTCCAACACTTGAATGCAAATAAAATTAAAAAAAAAAAGACACTTCTCTATGAGAGCATCATAAAACTCCATGGTTTAACTAAGGAAGAGGTGGTTCAAGGAATTGGCAAAATTTTAGTAGATAGAAGCAAGATTGAATCTTTTTTTTTTATTTCCAGAGGATGATGTCAGGTTGATTTATGTGAAGAGTGTATTAGACAGTGTCATCTGGATGTTTAATTTAATTTTGTTTCTTTGGTTTGTAATATGGCCATGTTTTATGTTTTGAATTATTAAAAATAGTATGTCTAGACTTTGTCTTGCTTTTGAGTTTGGATTATGAATTTCTAGCAATACTTTGAACCATTTAAGGTGTGATTATTCATATGGAATACATCATGAATATTTGTTAGATAATATCAATCATGACAATGGATTTAGGAATTAAAACAAACAAAATTGTATGATGGACAAAAATTTAGGACCACATGGTAGTTTAAAGCCATATTTTTCGCAGTGTACTAAACAGCATAAAAACCCCATTTGAAATTTTAAAAAAACATTCATAGAAAAGGTTAATTATCATTTGGAATAAGTTACTAATATCATTAGAGTTTATTAAAAACCAATTTTAGTAACTAAAATAACTAAGAGCAAGAATGAGAATAAACTTAACTTTACATTGAAAACACATTCATATCGAACGAGAAGATTAAGTTTGCATGCAATTCAATTACAATTTTTATTAAATACACCAAACATTATAATGTTATTTTGTAGGAAAAGTAATTGCATGCAAAATATTTTCCTGCAAAAACTTTGCATGCAATTACTTCATTGCAAAGTTCCAAATGGGCCTTGAGAGTTCTCATGCAATGTATCTCACAAGTAGTCTTTGTCTTCAACATGAGTCTTGAGATCCTTCTGTGAGTATCAAGAGACATGATGAGACTCTCATTGAGAGTTCCCATGCATTATACCTTATAGGGAGTTTTTGTCTTCAACATAACTCTTGAGACCCTTCTGTGAGCATCAAGAGGCATGAGGAGACTCTCATTGACAATTCCCATGCATTGTATCTCAGAGGTAGTCTTAGTCTTCAATATGAGTCTTGAGACTCTTCTGTGAGCATCAAGAGGCATGATGAGACTCTCATTAAGAGTTCTCATGCATTGTACCTCACAGGGACACTTAGTCTTCAATATAAGTCTTGAGATCCTTCTATGAGCATCAAAAGGCATGATGAGACTCTCATTGAGAGTTCCCATGTATTGTATCTCACAGGGAGTCTTAGTCTTCAACATGAGTCGTGAGATCCTTATATGGGCATCAAGAGGCATGAAGAGTCTCTCATTAAGAGTTCCCATGCATTATACCACACATGGAGTCTTTATTTTCAACATGAGATTTGGGGCCCTTTTGTGAGCATCAAGAGGGATAATGAAACTCTTATTGAGAGTTCCTATGCATTTTAATTCACAAGGAGTCTTAGTCTTCAACATGAGCCTTGAGACCCTTTTGTGAGCATAAAGAGGCATAAGGAGACTCTCATTGAGAGTTTCCATGTATTGTACCTCACATGCAGTCTTTATTTTCAACCTGAGGTTTGGGACCCTTCTGTGAGTATCAAGAGGCATAATGAGACTCTCATTGAGAGTTCCCATGCATTATACCTCACATGGAGTCTTTATTTTCACATGAGATTTGGGACGAGCATCAAGAGGCATAATGAGACTTTCATTGAGAGTTCCCATGCATTGTACCTCATAAGGAGTCTTGGTCTTGAACATGAGTCTTGGGACCCTTCTGTGAGCATCAAGAGGCATAATGAGACTCTCATTTAGAGTTCCCATGCATTGTACCTCACATGGAGTCTTTATTTTCACATGAGGTTTGGGACGAGCATCAAGAGGCATAATGAGACTTTCATTGAGAGTTCCCATGCATTGTACCTCATAAGGAGTCTTAGTCTTAAACATGAGTCTTGGGAACCTTCTGTGAGCATCAAGAGGCATGATGAGACTCTTATTGAGTATTCTTATGCATTGTACCTCAGAGGAAGTCTTGGTCTTTAATATGAGTGTTGAGACCTTTGAGCATCAAGTGGCATGATGAAACTCTCATTGAGTTTTCCATGTATTGTATCTCACAGGAAGTCTTAGTCTTCAACATGAGTTTTAAGGCCAATTGATATGCCTCTCGGCCTTATGAAAATTTTCATTTCTCACTTTTTGCATTTTAACGCTTCTAAAGTTAGTTTTGCACATTAAACCCTGGCTTTTTCATTTTTCATAATATTTTCATAATTTATGCAAATAAAGTTCTAAAATTTCCACTTTTCACATTTTGTCTTAAAGTTTGCAATAAACCCCAAAATTTCACATTTTTCACATTTTCTTCATATTTTTCACCAAAACCCCCAAACTTATTTTTTTTTCACATTTTTTCTCTCTCCCTTAACCCGGAATCAGAGAAGCTATGTGATGAGCTCGGTAAGGTTGCTATGCTCTCTATTATTGAGGGCAACGTGAATGAGTGGGCCCAACTATTCTAAATGTGACGACGGCCGGCCCCATCACACCCCTCACGGACTGCTCGTTCCTGGTCCCATTAGCAAGCCGACAACAAGTGAAAGAGGTGTGTAAACTCAGTCACTTCAAAGCTACCACCAAGGATGGCCCTTGCACGTTGTCATTGGCCCCTTGGTCTGCGGAACTTGGGGCAGAGGGCAGTGGACGGCAATTTGGAATCTTCCGCTCCATGGATGGTGCTGGTCCATCATTGCGGAGGTGGTGAAGCCGGTGAGGGAACTTATGGCCATCTCTCAAGCTTCCACGCCACATAAGCAGTTTATCTCGGTGTTGGTAAGGATCCGGGCGGGCGTCACTCTTCCGTTCGGAGTGGAGATGAGCCTCGTATGAGGAAGTATATGATTTTGATAACTGGAGACAGGTGTGACCTCTCCTCATTCCGCAAGTATCTCGGTCGTTGTATGCTTTTGGCCAAGCAGGAGATGGTGGTGGGGGTGGTTGGTCGCTCACACGTTCGTAGGAGCACGTACAAAATCCCCAACCTGGAGAAAGGAAAGAAGATTGTTCACACGGAGCGATTGAAGGCCTAGGAGCCGGTCGAGCTTGGCTCCCGCTCCGACTTAGGTGACAGCCGGTGTGCTGTTACCCGTGAGAAAACTTTGGATGGGATGGCGCTGGATCCCATAGTTGAGCCTAGCTTCTATACGGATGAAAGGGATGACATTCCGAAGAGTTGTCCGGATGGATCAGCGACGATGGATTTGGTTGCGACGACGTTGGTTGTGGTAGAGCGTCGCTTCCACACTACAGGTCCGGTGATCCATCCACGTATGCGGGATATCTCCTGTCGGACTGACGGTCAGGACGGGGCTTATTTCTATGAGCCTTTGGATCCAGACGGTACGAGCACGACAGCCTCGCGCGTAGCCAGACATCGATGTGTCGAGCATTGGGTGGTGAAGATCCCCAAGGCGCCACGCGTTAGCTCCCGGTCGTCCGAGGTTCCTAGTCCTATTCGTGAGGGCTGTTGTGGTGTGGTGGAAGTTGGCACGGGACGTGACGCACCTGATAGCCATGGAAGAGCAGACAGGCCTGTTGACAATAAGGCCGATTCTGCTCTCTCACATGCCCTTTGGGTGGATATGGATCTATTCCCACAAGATGGGTTGAACTTGATTTTAGGCCACCCAACTCCTGCTAGCCATCTCGACTCTGCTACGAACATAGTGCTGTTGTGTGACATTGGCTGTGGGTTGGGCCACCCATTGTGGCCCAGACTGTGAGGGAGGTTGGCCCGACCAGTGTGGAGAAAGATGGGCTGATGGGCTTGCCAGAGCAGTCCAGCCCAGTTGATAATATTCCTCTGGGCCAAGCTAAGATGAACCTTCATAATTTGAACTTTAGTGACAAATCGATGAAGCCTGCAATGTCACCAGCAAGGGGCTTCCACTGGATGTTCTTAGCAGTTGGATGAGTTCGCTCGCCGATGCCAGAGGACAACTTGGGCTTTTCTGATCTAGTGGATCCCGATCCAACTACTGATGATGTTACTTTCTCACCCTCGACAGTCAACAAAACACCTGATAATGGCTCAGAAGATTCCGAGAATTCCATTTCTGAGTTCCAAATTAACATCAGGAAGTTACTTCCTGATTTGTAGACCGGTGCTCACATTGATATGGCCGCGACCTCTAGGGGCACCCGCAGAAATGAGAGACCAAAGAAACTTTCTTCCCATTTCAATGAGGAGGCAGGGTTCATTGCGGAACCACCGAAGTCTTCCAAAAAGATAATACAAAAGAGCGACATGGAGAAAGTTGCTGATGGCACCAGAGAGAAATCAGAGGATGTCATCTCCTCTATCCGAAGAAGCCTGGAGTTCATTGGGCCACAGGTGGATGATCAGCGGGATTCATCTTCTCCTGCGGCTGGTCCAGATGTTTCCTTGGGTTAGGCGGTTACTTGTACTAGATTGCCTTGAGGAGAGTTGTTCCTCATTTTGTGTTTTGTCAGGTCAGTTGTACTGGGTCAATTGTACTTTTGCCACATCTAGTGGTATCTTGTAATTTCTTTTATCAATAGAAGTGGTTTATCCACCTTTTATATATATATATATATATATATATATATATATATATATATATATATATATGTCATTGTCTCTATTATGTTTCATATATTCCTACGAACCAAAAATTGTACACATACATAATAAATTTCTAAAGAAGTTATAATAAAATATAATAAATGCCAATCCCTCATATAATTTTCCCATCCCAGCCATGAATAAAAGAAACTCTAATTTCCATGATCCGCCTTGAATAGAACAATCTCAAAGAAAAATATAGGATACATATTTATCCATCTAAATCACAACCATAAGATAAGGGATGTTGTAGACATAGCATGTCTGCAAAATTCAGAGATTTTCTTTGAAAGAATGCATCTTCCATGATATGATTTGGCATAGAACTTTATTGGTTAAAAGAAAAGATACTGCTAATGTTGGTGACAAGGATGCTCTTTTCCCATATCCAGCCTATCTTTTTCCATCTTCGTCAACCCTTCGAGATCTTAATGTTTATTTTTTTTTCTTCATTTTTTTCTTTTTTTTCGCTTGATATTTCTTCCCTCTCTGTTTCTTCTCTCTTTGTTTATGCTTCTCTTTTTCCCTTTTTTTTTTTCTTCCAAAAGGTTTCTTTCCTTTTTTTTAAACAAATCTTATCCACCCATAATCAAAGCCATATTCCTAAGAAAATAAGTGTGATTTTATTTTTTTTTACTTTTGTTTTAAGATTTTTTTCCAATTTTATATTTTTTTATTTTTTTATTTTGTTTTTTATATTTGAAAGATCACACACTCGTTTTTTTTTTCTTCATCTATTTCAGGAAAATCCGAACCACTATGCAAGTGGATAAGGATAGTTTGCTTTTTTTTAAATTATTTTTTTATAAAAATAATGGTGAAACAGGGAAGATATATGGACTACTGTAGAAAAAAAAATGAAGAGACTAAAATAAGGAAAATTAAATGGAGGTGTTCATATTGGTGAAATGTTAATGAAGATGAATAACTAATTTTGGGGTTGGTTTCTCTTTGAATTCAATTCATACAATTTCCTTTCTCGGTATAACTTTATTTTTTAAATAAGAATTTTATGCTTCAATGTATTTATAGTGTTACTATTTAGTTTGTTATACTTTTCTTTCTTTTATAATTCGATTGTTCATTCATTTATTGTTTGGTTGTGTTCTTTTTGTTGCAAATATCACATATGTTTAATATGTTCTTATTTGGATAAATTTGAAATAGTTAAAACCCAAGAAAGAGTTCTACCAAATGTTTTTTAAATCCATTTTGTTAAATTTAAAAGCATAATAACTTAGTAGTGAACTATTTCATAGTCCAATTAAGAAAATTTCAGAATTGGTTGAAGGTATACTAAATCAAGTAGTGAAATTTAGAATCGTAAGACTTTGGGCTTGTCATATTCAAATTATACACAAATTATCAGTTTGGTTTTCATTGAGATAGATTTTGATGTAAGTGATTATAAAAAATAAAATTAAAAATATGCTTAATATCACTTAGTTTATCCCTCAGTATATTTCTTTAATCACATTTAAAGAAACTTACATTTCAATATAGTTTTTAGTTACTACTACTAATTGTCAAAATGTGCGTAGGATGATGGGTTTCGCATCCTTTATGGAGGACTTGGGCTTAGCCAAATAGGGTTACACGTGCTCATTTTAACCTTGATTTTATGTTAAAAAATTTAATGCAAATGTTATACAACTAGGATATCTACATGTATGTTGCATAATTTCAAATTACATTATGGTACACATAATATATAAATAACGACAATTATTTTAAATAGATGAGCTTTGATGGGCATGGGCTATCACAACGAAAGATCTTTCCATAAGAATGCTTTTAGAACTTGATAAAGTAAACACTATTTCTATATTTCTTTGCTTTATTATATATGAACAATATCATCAATATTTATTCCACATAAATATATATACATATTTTAAAATCATTAAAATTGCAAAACCTCAAAAGCAAAGAAAGAGAATTATACTAGTTATTATTGTTGTTGTTATTGTTATTATTACTACTTCTGTTATGCCCGTGCATATACATGGAAGAGATAAACGCAATTGATGATGTTAATAACAATGTTTACATTGGAGGCATAATTGCCACGATGATTTTGATAATAATGTTTGAAAGTTAACTGAGTATATTGTTATTCGAACTTTTAAGAACAACAAACTTTATTTAAATAAAATGGTTTATTGATTCTCCCATTATTGATACATTGAATGATTCTCCAACTTCTTTAAATCAATTTTTAAAAACCAAATTCAAACTTTGAAAAAAAAAATAATACTGTTAGTTCCGCCGGTTAGGGTTTGTGAACTTAGAAGAAGACTCACTCACTTAAGCACTCAAGAATAGCACACACAAACCACACAAAAGAAGACACAAGACGTTGGTAACGCAGTTCGGCGTTCACTCGCCTACGTCTGGGGGGCAAAGCCCGGAGATCAACAATCCACTAAAAAGAAGTAAAAATAGAAGAGTACAAACACACTTGTCACTCTCTCTCACATACAAAAAATACTACCCTCTCTAAATTGTCCGGTACCTTCCTACTCCCTCTTTCAAGAGTCGTACCCAATCTCAAACCAAGGTAGTATATATAGACGCCTCAACATCCCAAAAATAGCGGATACTCTTTTAGAATCTCCGCGGCTACTATCTTTAGATCCTTCCTAAAATAGCTGTTGCAACTTCTGTTGTAACATATGTTGCAACATGACCCTGACTGCTGGCTTGACTGAGTTCTGGCTCCATTGCTAAGCGACCTCAAGACCCATCAACCACTTGGTCATGTTTAGTCCGAGTCGATGCAACCCGATCACCTGATCCGAACCACCAGCAACTAACCTCCCTTCTCAGCTCCTCACCACACAGTCCCCTCGCAAGGGGAGCACGTCCTATGTTCGTCTTCATGAAACTTGCCAGACTTTGTCTTCACTTCACCCAAGTTTGGTCTTCAAATCTTCTACAAATATCTTCAATCAATCATCCAAATCTTGCCAACAATAGGCATATCTTCATAACATACTCTTAATATACTTCATATCATATCTATTAGGGTTCTTCAAATCTTGCCTTCAATAGTCTTCAAAATCATACCATTGATAGGTATTTCTTCATTTAAGCTCAGCCCATATTTAGTTTTCAATTATATCTTCTAAATATGGTCTTGATGAGATCTTGTTTTCAACTTGTTGCTTGCTTGATCTACTTGCCAAAAATACAAGTGTCTTCATTTAGGCTTCATGAAAGTTGCAACTTCTTTCCAAAAATAACTTCACCAAGATCTCCCATGATATTTTCCTCCTAGCCAAGTCTTCTTGCCATGTCATCACATCATTATGCATGCCACGTCATTTTGATTGCCACGTCACCTTGACTAGGTGTCAAATTATGCCAACTTAAAGTGCATTTGCACTAACAAATACCAATCTATGAACATATTGAAATGATATAGTTAATGAAATTATTATTGATGGTGTATATGAATAATGTACAATTAACCATTTCAATTATTTTTTAATTCTTCAATTAAAATAAGTGACTATGAATTTGATATTAATATTCATACTAAATAATATAATCATATAATATTATTTATATTAAAACTAAAAGATAATTTTGAGTTAAATGGGAGTTCAAATGATAAAAAATTATTTATCTTTTATAAATTAGATGATAAATTTGTATATAAAAGATGAATTCAAAACTGTTACCATGCATATTATTTAAAATTTACTCACTCCAATAAATCACAATTAATTTAGAACAAAATTGCAAATATCTTTGTGATTAATTTATCATTAGTTTAGAACTAAATTACAAATGTTTTCATATTACTGCAATACAATCCGTCGAATAATCTAAAATTAATTGAAGTTAATTTATCAATGATATTTTTATATGAAAGCTTCAACAAATTTTGAAACTACCAATGCATTTTGAATTATAATTTGCTTTCAAAATTTTAGTACGACATAAAGATAGTTAGTGTTTAATTAATATTAGGTAAATTGAAATTTCATCTATTTTTGAAACTATCAATAATTTTTTTGAATTATAAATATTTTTGGAGTTATATATTTGATTTTAAAGTTTAGCATAATATTAAAGATCATGAGAACATCATATTAATGTTTCCATATTATGAAAATAATTTTAGTTATTCATTCACAAATTTATATATTTGCATATATTGGTAATTGGTAGCATAAATTATTCTTTATTTTCATTTTTTTTTTCAAAGTTAATTGGTGAGATAATGATATAATTAGATTTTTTTTTTTACTTGGCTACACAATAATAATCTAACAATTTTATTCCACTTCCAAGTTAATAGTTGATTAGTAGTTAATTTGTTTGTAATTCTTAATTAAAAAATTGATTTTACATATATTTTAAATTAATTTCATATTGGGAATATATAAGTAAAGTTAATAATTTTATTACATGTAAGTAATACATTAATTTTAGAAGAATATAGTAGAATCAGATGCTTTGGTAGGGTTATTCAAGGAAAACAAAATTATTTAAAAATATTTAGTTATTTTTTCGCGTTTTTTAAGTACTTAAATTATATGTTATTTTATTTTATTTCCTTAAATAAATCAGTTTAATTTTCTGTCATGCTATGGATTTTGATGTCCAATACAATTTTGTTTTATAATTAAAAATGATTTATAAAATTACTAGGTATTAATTCTTGTTTCTCAATGAAAAATTAAATATAAATAAACCTGCACTGCCCTATCAAACAAGTAATATGCTTTATGAAATTATTGATATGCATATGGTGCCGGGTAATACTAATATGCATAGTAAATGATATAAATAAATTCCTTAATCTTTATTGATATTTATGATAATCTTGAATCTATTAGAGTTAAAAATGACAAAAAATTAACACAAATAAAGTCACCCTATATAAATCTCTTACTTCATGTCTTTCATGTTATTGATTGCTATCGGAGTAATTGGAGTGCAATTTACTTCAATGGTCATTTTTAGCAACAAATGGATGACATCATTTAGAGCTTATTTGGATTAGTTTTTGAAAAATCTAAAAGTGCTTTTTTATAAGTTAAGCACTTTCGGATTCAAAAAAAGTTGTTTGTATTGGCTTTTCTGCAAAAGCAGAAGCTGTAAAAAAACTGAAAAACAGCTTTTCTTCATAAGCTAATCATGACCAGCTTCTGAAAAAAGTTGTTTTTTAGCTTATTTTAAAGCTTCTGCTTTTACAGAAAAGCTAATACAAACACAGACTACAAAAAAATGCTTATCTTACTTTGGAGAAGCACTTTTCCCAAAAGCACTTCTACTAAACTAAAAAAAAAGCACTTTTTTGATAAACCAATCCAAACAAGGCTTTAGTCCTCTACACTAATCAAAGTAATTGACTCATAAATACAATAAAAAAAATTATCAATAAAATATATGTGGTAATTTCAAAACTACCTTAAACTTAGTATGGATAACAAATAAATGATAAATAATATTAAATTATTTTATATTTTCATATTTTAAAAATACTAATCTTATATGTGAGATATGATATTTAAAAATAATAGTCTATTTCTATTTTGAAAAGTTAAATTATAAGATAACTTAGTGTAATATATTATATTAATGTTTAAAATTATTATAATATTTTATTTATATTTTGGCAGGGAACCTTTTCATGAGAGCTTGATATGACAAGTTTGTCTTCTAGTTTAAGATATAGTAGCAGGGTCGCCTACGCTAATGCTGTGGGTATGTGTAAACAAGATATTTTTCATAAATTGGGGTCACTAAATGGTTTTTTTAATATTATATTTTTTGAAATTATTTACCGATATGCGCACTTTGGTTTTTAATTACAATATCCTTTAAAACAGATATAATATACTCTGGTTTTAGTGATTTCACTAGAAAATGGTAAAGTTTTTACCGTCTTCATTTTTTTTTAATTTTATAAACATGTTTTTTTTGTTTTATATAAAATTTTACATTTCAGTCCTTAAAAATTTCTAATTCAAACTCTTTATCAAAAGGCTATTTGAATATAACCACTTACCACACTTGGCATTACATATCTTCCCATCTTCCTCTTTGCCTCTCTCACTCCTATTTTATCTTTATTTTTTAAATGACATTACTATAGAATCAAAATGAGCACATCTCTTCAATTTTATCAAAAAAGTATTTGCTTTAGTAAAAACTTTATATATATTTTTATCAAAATGAGCACATCCACTAGATTTTTAATATTAAAATTTTATTTATTTTTAAAAAACCGCAGTCCTACTAGTTTTTTAAATTAAAAAACAGTTTTACATTGAAACTCTTATAATTTCATAATATTTTCTTATAACTTGTTTTATTCACACTTCTACTCTCATATTTCTAGTTGTACTAATACTAACAGATAAAAATTATGGGTAATATTCAGTCAAAATTTTAACAGATAAAACTTACTGTGATCAAAATTTTAATAGATAAAAATTAAAATTATCTCCAAATATTAGAATAGTCAAACCTGCAATTGTTGGGGTAGGTGGAGAGTATTATTGGGGGTTATGGGATGAATTATTGGTGGCAAGTAGCACCTACCTCATTCAAGAGCGACATTTGATCAAATTGATCCTAACCATTCTTTTGTTAAATGAAGGCCTATATAAACCGGCCAAGTCCCTTTTGTAAAAACACACAAGCATTGTTGTAAGAAAGATTATCAATATATAGAAGTTCTCTTCTAAAACCTGTGTCATTCTAGTTTCTTTATTTTCTTGGAAAGTTATATTATTTCCTTTACAATCAAGCTAACAAAATTCATATTCTTGTCATACCAAATGAAGGAAGCTACCTCGGTTGAGAGGAACACCGACCAAGGGCCACACGGACTCTTGACAAAAGACCAAGCTCTCATGTTTTATTGTATCAGACATATATCGTCACCAAGCTATATTTAGTGAAAGTAGAAATAGGAGAGTAGAAGTGAGAATAAAACAAGTTATAAGAAAATATTATGAAATTATAAGAGCTCGAACGTAAAACTTGTTTTTAATTTAGACCTGCAGTTTTTTAAAAAATAAATTTAAAATTTAAAAATCTAGTGGAACCCACAACTTTAAAAAATAACTAAAGTTTAATATTAAAAAATAAAAAATGTGCATTACTGTAAATAATTATAGAAATGCCTATTTTGGTAATTAATTAAAAATATTAAAAAAAAAGCCTTAAAGAAGATGCTATTTTATTATATTATTGATAATTTATAAATTAGTAGTTGTTATATTATGACGTATCATTACTAAGTCGATTATGATAGAATTCCTTAAAGAAACTAATTTGTAGAATGCCAACAAAGTGTTTTATATAATGCATAACAGAAAGTGCTTGATAAAATGCCAACAAAGTATTTGATAGAATGACTAAAAGAAAGTGTTCAATATAATAACTTAAAAGAAAGTGAACGATAGAATGCAAACAAAGTCTTTGATATAATAATCTCACAAAGTTTTTGATAGAATGCATAGTTTGATACCTTATACCTTCTTCATCTTCATGCCTCTTGCTTTATTTTCAAATGTCTAAACATGCTAAATTTAATGCCTCTAATTTTATTTTTAAATATCTAAACATACTAAATTCAATGTTTAATTTGTTACCAACAAAATGTTTAGGAGATGCTTTTTCTTAATGCCCATTGCTATTTCTCATTACTAATTATTTCATGTAATCATATTTTATTTTTTATTTTCATTAGTTATTTTTAAATTAATTAATTTATATTTTTTTACAGCCCTATCAAGTTCTAAAGTGCAAACATATTTCAATCTAAGCCACCTACTCAAATCATGGGCATTTTAAGAGAAGATGGGTTTTGGCATGCAACCCAAATTCACCATTTTTGGATTTATTGTGGTCTTATTAGTGCATTAATAGAGAGATGGTAGTTAGAAACATACACATTTCATTTGACTTATGGTGAAGCAACAATTACACTTGAGGATGTGGTATTGCTAATGAGCTTACCTATTAATGGAAATGAAGTTATTGGGCTAACATTTGGCTTAGGAATTGATCTGTGTGAGGAGTTGCTCAATGTTGTCCAGCCTCCTGAGCAAAGTAAAGGCCAAACAATAATCCTTACTTAGCTCCAAGAAAAATTTATTGTGTAACTATATGATGCAAGCCAACAATAAATTGAGTGGTGCACTCGTGCTTATATACTAAGGCTCATTGGTTGTGTTTAAATGCCAAACATGTCACAAAATAGAGTTCATTTGAAGTGGTTACCATTTTTGAGGGACTTCATAGAAGCCTAAAGATACAATTGGGGATCAGAATGCTTAACACCCTTATATCTATCCTTATGTCATGCATGCAATAATGATATGAAGAATATTAGTGGATCTATGGTATTACTTTAGTCATGGGCATGGTATAAAATTTCTAACATATGTCCAAGAACTCAATCCAAAGTGTCCTATCCTCTAGCCCGTAGATAAAACAATTTTTAGTGAATATTCATTTTTCAACTGAGTACTAAATTGTATGCTAATTCATTCTTCTTGGTAAGTGGACACACATTCAAGTGGACGATGACAGACGTTGTAACAACCATAAGGTTAGGGTGTACTAACAGCTAGTCTATTGATTGGAAATGCAACAGATAATTTATAAAAAAATGTAGAAAATAACATGCATAGCTTTTTACATTGATGATCATTGCTTACCTTTTTTTTTTAAAAAAAAAATTAAACAGTTTATATGGAGGCCATATGATATGGATGACATAATTGGAGATGCCCCACTTGAAATTTATGAAGACAGGTTATTCTAGACCGCATTTACATCATTGATTTGTTTTGAAGTTGTTGAGTGACACCAAATAGATAGGGTAACAATATAATTTGGATTCACCCAAGGTGACCCACAAGCTCTAGTCAATATTGGACCAACTCATGATCATGACCTTCGTGGCAGAGTAGACACAGATTGGGAGGTAACATATGTTAGGTGGATTGGATATTGGAGAGAAAGAGCATCACATTGTCTTAATTTCTATGTTCCAGCTTGGAGAAATGCAATGTCGGGGCCATATTATAACTGGTATACCACCAATACTATAATCTTTTTATCATCAAACCATGACCTACTAGATCCTCGCATAAGAGGTAATGTTCTTCCAACTTCACTTTGTGCCTTTATTAGTACCGATGTTAATGTTCCACCACCAAGACGTCATATGTGAGGTGAAGGTGAACCTAATTTGCATCAACAACAAAATGAAGTTTATCAACAACTTTCATCATTAGTTGATGTTGTCATTAACTGGGAATTGCTTCATTTAACCCTAGTACATACTCAATGGCTTTAGGGATGGACTTCATGTGGAATCTATTTGAGCATCTGATACGCCTTTTGTGTAACCACAAGTGCACGGGTCATACAAGTAGTAAAGTGTACACGAATGGTTCGGGTAGTTGAATCCTCATGGACTAGTATAGTTCTCAATACTTGCTCTATTACTAATATATAGCCGACTCAAGAGATTGGATGAAGGCTAGCTTAAGCAATTAATGACATGCAAGATGAGAAAAGAAAGAGAGACAAAGTTGGGTTGAAGAGATAGCAATGGAAAGGACAGCGCCCTGGACTAATCCCCTTGACAGATGTATTGACTAGGTAACAATTACATGAATATCTCCTTGGACCGTGGTGACCACCTACGGAGGGTTTGATAATGTACGTTCTTACTCAAGGCTTGGAGCGGACCCAACGCCTTCCCTAATGTGTGCCCTGGCTAAACGGAACAACAGATTATCCTCTAGACAGCAGATAAGAAACTAGGCTTAACATAACTCTTAACTGCAATTGTAACTACGGAGAACATGCACATCAAATCAATGCTCACGCAGCTAGCGACAATCTCCAAGTCAAGTTTTGCACCATAAAAACATTAAGGCAATCAACACAAAGATGAAGAAACAATATGAATTAAAGGGAGACCACAAGGAAATTCACTAATCAAAGCAACTAAGTTTAATACATCAGAAGTCAAAGTTCAAAATCCGGGGCACCGAATGACGGTTAGCCCCTCATGGTTCTACAATGTATCAAAGAAAAGCAATAAGAGAAAGAAATGCTATCCATAAGACTCCTTTCTTGCTTCACAATCCTCGTTGAAGAGTACTCTATAATGATCTTGCTTTCATTCCTATAGTCCCACGATGATCTCTCCATCAGATCCGGGCCTAAATAATGCCAAGCTCTGCCCTAGAACCTCATCACCAAAGAAGAGAAAGAAGATCCCCCAAAACCTAACTTTAAGGCTTAAAAAGGTCTTTTTCGATACAAGCACAACTGTGCTCTTGACCATGCTTTCCTCGTGGTGTCTTGAAAATTGATCTTGGCACGATTCTAACCTAACCTGAAAAGTGCAAGGGTGTAAGCATGCCTGATGAGTTCTTGAGTGAACATATTTCTTTATATGTTTTACGTGTATTGAGTATCATTTCTATCAAGTTTTATGTCTCATAAATTGTATTTAGTGTTTTTTTGTGCAAATAGGGTTGTGAAGGCTTTTAGAGAGAAAAGAAAGCAAAGATAGGTCATGAAGGCACAATTTAGGAGACTTTTGCACAACATAAGGAATAAGGATCAAGACACAAGCGGTGCTTATTCACATGGGGATGTGTGCCAACTTTCGAAAGAGTTCATGTTAATTTGTGAGTTGAAAGGGCACAAAGACAATCACATCTTCATGTCTTGACTTGTGTAAAGATTTCAAGTGTCCTCCCAATGGAATTTAGTCGATAAGAAGTCACATGATCTACCACACAGATGTGTGCCCGAGCGTGTGGCCTTAGAAGAAGAGTTTTGGAAGCATTGGTTATGAAAACACTATAGTAAGCTATTATAGTAGTTACTGTTCATGACCGTGTGGAATTTCCATACCGCCGTGTGCCGAAAAGTGATAGGAACGGATTTCTGATTATAAAAAACCACTATGCTCGATTTTGGGAGGACTTTTCATGGCTTTTAAGAAGCAAGACAGCTATCTTTGTGACTTTGGGGACATTTCTTCACTAACTTTGATAGATTTCTCCTCTGTCATAGCATCAACGAAGCCATTGGCAATCCTAGCTTTAGAGAGGAATCCATTAAGATGTTAAAACTACCATCAAGGCTATCATCATGAATTTAAGAGGGTTTATTTCAATGGCTTTTACGGATTTTCACTCTATTATTTGTTTTGTAACTTGCTCCATGGAGAGCTAAACCCTAGAGAGTATTTGGACATGTGAACCCTAGGATTTTATTCTTTGTATTGATTTACATTGTGTATTCCTTTTAATCCAAGTTTAGTTGAGTTATAATCATGCGTTCTTAATGCTTGCTTGCTTTATTGATCTATTAATTGATTGGTTTGCATTGATTAATTCACCTTAGTGAGAGAAAGGTCTCCATTAGGGTTAGAACTTCAAGATTGAAGAGGGTTGAGAGGATGAGTCAAGCGATAGTGGAGCATCGCCTTTTCCCTTCGATTGGTATATTATATCTCCTAGGCTTTACGTAACCATATGTGGCATGAGATGTTGAGATAGTTCTCCACCGAGACCTCGTAGGGATTAGAGACCTTTCACCTAGAAGTAGGGCTAGGTTTATTCTTAGGAATCAGATACATCTTTTGGAATCCCTAGAGTGCTATACGGCCATATGTGGTGTGAGGTGTTGAGATTGAGAGATTCCTCCACCGGGACCTCATAGGGAACTAGTAAATGGTGATCTGGAGGCAGTATCCAATTATATTTAGATTTCCACTACTTATTTAACTTGGTTTAGGAATACTTTGTTAATCTTGTGCTTAATGTTTGAATCCTAGGCGGAGCCTTGCCCAAATACCTCATCTTCATTGATTGAGACTTCTCCTAATTTTACTTTTGCTTACTTGTTTGTGGCATTCATCTTTTCGTGAATTAATTCATCACATCACATTTTTTATCATTCAACTAGATAACTTAGAAGTGGCTATTACTAATATTCCTATTCCCTGTGAATTCGACTACCCGACCTAGTGGGTACACTTTATTACTTGAGCGACCTGTGAACTTGCTGACACACATAAGGGGTGTGTCAAGTTTTTGGTGCGTTGCCGAGGAACATGATATTAGGAACACTAGGCATTTACTTTTTCATTGTTTATCTATTTCATACTTCTTTCTTTCGCCGTTCTTACTCTTTTATTTTCTTGATTTTAGCTACAGGTTATAACCCGAGGAAATCCTACAACATTAGTTGAAGAAGATCCTTAAATTGAGCATAGATTTTATAGAAGGGGAAAGGAACCTGCACAAGAACAGAATTTTCCAGCTGAATTAGAGGTCGAAGAATCTGAAAACATAGCAGAACAAGATGGGCAACAAAGAACACTTTCAGATTTTGCCTGACCCACAGCTCGTGGGACATAGTCAAGTATTGTTTGGGCACCTGTTACAGCTCAGAATTTTGAGTTAAAGCCAAGTTTATTCAAATGGTTCAGCAACCCGCACATTTCAATGGATTAGACGATGAAGATCCGAACAACCATATTGAGAATTTTCTTATAGTGCGTGACATGCTGAAAATTAATGGGGTGTCAGATAATGCAATTTGCTTGTGAGCTTTCCTATTCTCATTGAAAGGAAGAGCCAAACATTGGCTCCAATCATTCTCAAGAGCCTCCATCATAACATGGGATGAAATGGTAGAAGCTTTCCTTACAAGGTATTTCCCTCTAGGAAAATTGGTAAAGCTTCACAACGAGATCTCTTCATATGTTTAGATGGAGCTAGAATCATTATTTGAGATATGGGAATGGTTCAAGGATCTTTTGGGGAAGTACCCTCAACATGGGTTCCCATAGTAGATGATTGTTCATACATTCTACAATGGGTAGAATCCAAGCACTAGACAGTTTCTAAATGCCGCAGCAAGAGGTACATTAGGAAACAAGACCCAAGAAGTAGCCCGACAACTGATTGAAGAGATGGCTCTGAATAGCTATCAATGGAATGCTAGGGAAAAGAAAAAGGTGGCCGTTATTCATGAGGTTGACGCAGTCACAACCTTGCTAGGCCAAGTAAAGGCATTAACTGTGAAATCAGACACTTTAACTTCACCAAGGGTGGTCACGATCACTAGTTGTGATGGTTGTGGGGATACACACATTTTAGAAGATTGTCCTATTTCTGTTAATACTTCAACCCTGATTGAGCAAGTTGATTTTGTGGGGGTAATGTGGGGAGAGGGCAAGGCAATCCTTATAGCAATACCTACAACTAAGGGTGGAGGAACCACCCAAATTTCTCATGGAGTAACCAAGGGCAGCAAAAGCCTACTGCCCACCAAGATTTCAAAAGGCACCTTTGATTCCGTAGAGAGTTTCAAAATTAGAGAAGGTTTTGCAAAGTTTATCCAGTCAACTGATAGATTTTAGAATGTAGAAGCGACACTCCACAATCATACTACTTCACTACATAATTTGGAGAACCAAGTGGATCAAATAGCGAAGCCATTAACAGAGAAACCCCAAGGAAGCCCCAAGGAAGCTTGCAAAGCAACATCAAGGCCAACCTGCGGAAACATGTGAAGATGACCACTTTGAGGAATAGTGATAGCTTGAAGAGAAGCTCCCTGCTGAGAAAAATTCTGAAAATTCTCAAGGAAAATTCCCCTTGAGAAAACTATTGAAATACCTCAAGAGAAGCCAAAGGATATGGTGCAAGATAAGGAGAAGAGGACAACTATGACACTTCCTTCATATACACCAAGAATCCCTTATCCCGCACATTTGAAGAAGGACCAAACTGATGAGCAAAATAGGAAATTTCTGGATCTATTTAAACAACTGCACATTAATATCCCATTTGTGGAGGAATTGTCATAAATACCTCGATATGCAAAGTTTTTAAAGGACCCCTTGACCAACAAGAGGAAAATGGAGGAGAGTATGGCTGTATTGTTGGAAGGAAATTGCTCGGTAATGCTTTAGAAATATATGTCGAACAAGATGAAAGATCCAAAAAGCTTCATCATTCCATGTTTAATCAAAGGTTTAGGGGAAAAAAGACACTATCTGATTTAGGAGTCAGCATTAATGTAATGTTGTATACATTATTTCAGAAATTATCAGAAATTAGGGCTAGGAGAGCAAAGGCCAACCTGAATGACATTGCAGTTGGCCAATCGTTCGATTCATCGTCCAAGAGATATAATAGAAGATGTTTTAGTAAATGTTGACAAGTATATTTTTCCTGTAGATTTTGTGGTATGTAATGTCAATAAGGATGTGGAAGTCCCAATGATTCTAGGGAGGCCTTTTCTATGCACTTCCAAGGCACTTATCAATATGGATGGAGGCGAGATGACACTACGCATTGGAGAAAAAAGATCACATACCGCCTCACCGAAGCCATGAACCACTCTCTTGACTTTGATGATACATGCTATTTTTTAGATGTTACTGATGAATTGCTCATGAGTGCATGCAGGAATTCCTTCATCCGGATCCATGTGAGAAGTGGCCGGATATTGAAGAAGAGGAGATGAGTGAACAAGTGGAGCAAATTCCTGATGAGAAATCCAATGAGAAAGTCTAAAATAGATTTTTTTTGTCGCATGAAGAGGTCAAGCAAGTTTTTAATTATTTTCTAGCTTAGATTTTAATTTCTGTAGAAATAACTATTTATTAGTGGGTGTCTTTGATGATACATGCTATTTTTTAGATGTTACTGATGAATTGCTCATGAGTGCATGCAGGAATTCCTTCATCCGGATCCATGTGAGAAGTGGCCGGATATTGAAGAAGAGGAGATGAGTGAACAAGTGGAGCAAATTCCTGATGAGAAATCCAATGAGAAAGTCTGAAATAGATTTTTTTGTCGCATGAAGAGGTCAAGCAAGTTTTTAATTATTTTCTAGCCTAGATTTTAATTTCTGTAGAAATAACTATTTATTAGTGGGTGTCTTTGTTGATTTCTATTGGTGCTGAGTTTTTCATGAAAAGTTTTGGTATTTTAATTTGTATACATGTGTGTGGCATGGTTTAGGATGATATTCATTTTTTTTATTGGGAAATTGGACTTGAATTAAGGAATGAAAATCTCTGTGTGGGTGGTTTTCTGCATAAATTTTACAACCCACATGGGGTATGGAATTTCCACACCCCCATGTACAGGACCAACACCCCCACATGGGTTAAATTGATGAAGTGGGCCACTATTTACCTTCTTCATTCACACACCGCTTCATCTTTGTCACACACCCACACTAAAAGTCACACCATTTGGGTTCCCATCCATTTTTGCTTGGCCATTTAAAGGTTTAAAAGGGGTTTTCCATCTATTACATCAAGTTATCTTCTCTGATTCGCACTGGTAAGCCCTCATCTTTCTAGCCTTTTCCATGCCTCCATTTTTCTAGATATATGTGGATTTCTTGGTTCTTAGGTATTTCTTCATGGAAATTACTTGTAAATGCCTTGGTATGGTTGTATATGCTTTTTGGCATGACCATGTATCCCAGCCATGGCATTTTTGCCATGGCAGCCTATCTCCGCAGATATGTTGCTAGCCCACATGCCCGTGTGGGCTGGAGGAAGCCCCCCCAAGCTATTCACACTGGCGTGTGGCTAGCCTACATGCCTGTGTGGGCCTTGGTAGCACCATTTTGTTCCAAATTTATGTCTTTGAATGTTTTCTTGCAGGTTTGGCTCTAAGAACCAAGAAGCCAATCCAGAAACGTTCTCACCAGGTTTAGGAAGCATCCCCACCACTAGAAATAGGGTTTACTGCCCCCAAACATCAGCAAAGGTTTAAGCATTTTCAAAAGCTGAAATTTGGACAAATCTCTCCATTGATAGGGATGCACTTGAGGAAATTGGCCTAGTTGATGATGTTCAAGAGCTTGTTACCGTAGGTGGAAGAGATTAACTTCTTTCTATTTGTAACCTCATCCACCAAGATATTACTCTTGAGCTCCTTGGTTTATTTTCCTTTAATTGTTCTCATACCGATTTTGACAAGGAGAGCACCATTCGATTTGTAACCTCATCCACCAAGATATTACTCTTTCTATTTGTAACCTCATCCACCAAGACCTGATTATCTACATCATTTAACAAATACACCCCAAGTAGCATCGATATATAATAAAAGAATGCAAAAAAGACAAGAGAATCATGCGATAGGGAATATAAAATATCTATATAAAAAGCATTTATCAATATCAACCTCATATACCTATGGAACATGGTGAATCAAGTCAATCGAGATAGTTTTCCCAAGAAGTTTAGCGATCATCCCCACACCAATCATATTTTGCTACAAACCTGAACACTCCGCCTTCAGCTATGCAAGAGTCAGGAGATTCATTTTATGATGATCCATTTGCTGAACCACAGGGATGATATAGACCATAGGGAATACTGAACAAGGATATTTGCTTACCTTAATGTTTTACATAGGGGTGGAATCATCGATGATAGACTATTGTTTCTCTTGTTTAATTTTTTATGTATCATTAATCATCAACCTAAGAGGTTACTACAACTATAAATTACCCTCTCATACCTTACCAACCAAACACATTCTTTATTCCCATTCAAACTTCACTCATTGTTATTTCCATTCCTATTCAACTCCTTCTCATTCCCAATCCGAGAACCAAATGCCCCTGCATATTATTACTCCAGGGTTGAATATTCATTCTCACATATTTTTATGTTGGTGATGAGGTAGTGTAACTCAAGTGAAGATATTTTAATTTGAAATAATTTTTTTTTAAATTTTGGCTAACCTAGTATTAGAGATAATGTTTGGAAAGACCATAATAATATATTAGGATTAGAGTTGATGAAAATAACCTAAATCTTTGCATTTATGTTTGTTTAGGAAAGTTTAAGTATATATCTATTAATGTTTTTTTATATTAGTGTAAACTAATAATAAACAATTACTAGTGAAACAATGTGAATATTAAGATGATGGAGAGGCTTCCAAAATAATTAAAATCAAAGTAATATTTTACTAAAATCATAGTTTCTATAACATAGCTTACAGTCACACAAACCTCACACTATGAATTTCAATGTATCCAAAACAATAGTTTCTCATGGTGCTTGTAAAATATCACATTGTGATTTCTTATCATATGGATGTTTAGAATCTAATTTTATCTAACTTAATACAATAACATAATAAATAAAATAACTAAGATTTTAGGTGGGAATCAATAGATACCTACTTCATTTTATTAATAACCTAAAAAGACTTATTTCATAAACAAAATATACTATAGTTTATTTATTTAATCCATGAAATAAGTTAATGGATCTTTATATTTGCACATGAATGAAAAATTTCAATAACCAAAATGAGTTTCTGATTATTAAAAAGCAACATCAAACTCAGCAATCATTTATCTATTACAGAGGACATAATGGTAAGTTTGACATAGAAAAATATAGATAACACACTTAACAATGACTTCTTTATATATAAATAAACAAAAACATAACTTGAGTCTCTTTCACATTTAGATCAGGCACCATGAAAGTACTACTTGTAACCAACTCGGCATTATCTTGATGAGTCTGAAAAGCTGAGTTATGAGGCCTCCTGAAACTATTGAGAGAGATCTTCTTCCCTAATTCAGTAGCCTTTGAATCATACAATTGGCTTACATTCTCCATCAAGCATGAAATGGTTGAGCTGAAGTTTGTGAGTGGAGTTTTTATGGCTTCTAAATATTCAATATTATTCATGAAAAAAGTAGACATTTATTGTGCTTTCTATAGTATTGTTTGGAAAAACTTCATTTATGCCTCTATTCTCATTTGTAGTTTTTTTTTTTTTTTTTTTTTTTGGACCTACTGAGAAACAATCATTAATCATGCAATACAACAAATATATTACATATATAAGATAGCTATTATGAGCATTATTTTTTTATAATATCTATCCACACTATATATGAAAAGTAAAAAAAAAATGTTATTTACATAAACACTTCTTCCAAGTGAGATAAATAAGCATCTTTTCTACACCCACATCCACATGAAGAGGTCAAGCAAGTTTTTAATTATTTTCTAGCCTAGATTTTAATTTCTGTAGAAATAACTATTTATTAGTGGGTGTCTTTGTTGATTTCTATTGGTGCTGAGTTTTTCATGAAAAGTTTTGGTATTTTAATTTGTATACATGTGTGTGGCATGGTTTAGGATGATATTCATTTTTTTTATTGGGAAATTGGACTTGAATTAAGGAATGAAAATCTCTGTGTGGGTGGTTTTCTGCATAAATTTTACAACCCACATGGGGTATGGAATTTCCACACCCCCATGTACAGGACCAACACCCCCACATGGGTTAAATTGATAAAGTGGGCCACTATTTACCTTCTTCATTCACACACCGCTTCATCTTTGTCACACACCCACACTAAAAGTCACACCATTTGGGTTCCCATCCATTTTTGCTTGGCCATTTAAAGGTTTAAAAGGGGTTTTCCATCTATTACATCAAGTTATCTTCTCTGATTCGCACTGGTAAGCCCTCATCTTTCTAGCCTTTTCCATGCCTCCATTTTTCTAGATATATGTGGATTTCTTGGTTCTTAGGTATTTCTTCATGGAAATTACTTGTAAATGCCTTGGTATGGTTGTATATGCTTTTTGGCATGACCATGTATCCCAGCCATGGCATTTTTGCCATGGCAGCCTATCTCCGCAGACATGTTGCTAGCCCACATGCCCGTGTGGGCTGGAGGAAGCCCCCCCAAGCTATTCACACTGGCGTGTGGCTAGCCTACATGCCTGTGTGGGCCTTGGTAGCACCATTTTGTGTCAAATTTATGTCTTTGAATGTTTTCTTGCAGGTTTGGCTCTAAGAACCAAGAAGCCAATCCAGAAACGTTCTCACCAGGTTTAGGAAGCATCCCCACCACTAGAAATAGGGTTTACTGCCCCCAAACATCAGCAAAGGTTTAAGCATTTTCAAAAGCTGAAATTTGGACAAATCTCTCCATTGATAGGGATGCACTTGAGGAAATTGGCCTAGTTGATGATGTTCAAGAGCTTGTTACCGTAGGTGGAAGAGATTAACTTCTTTCTATTTGTAACCTCATCCACCAAGATATTACTCTTGAGCTCCTTGGTTTATTTTCCTTTAATTGTTCTCATACCGATTTTGACAAGGAGAGCACCATTCGATTTGTAACCTCATCCACCAAGATATTACTCTTTCTATTTGTAACCTCATCCACCAAGACCTGATTATCTACATCATTTAACAAATACACCCCAAGTAGCATCGATATATAATAAAAGAATGCAAAAAAGACAAGAGAATCATGCGATAGGGAATATAAAATATCTATATAAAAAGCATTTATCAATATCAACCTCATATACCTATGGAACATGGTGAATCAAGTCAATCGAGATAGTTTTCCCAAGAAGTTTAGCGATCATCCCCACACCAATCATATTTTGCTACAAACCTGAACACTCCGCCTTCAGCTATGCAAGAGTCAGGAGATTCATTTTATGATGATCCATTTGCTGAACCACAGGGATGATATAGACCATAGGGAATACTGAACAAGGATATTTGCTTACCTTAATGTTTTACATAGGGGTGGAATCATCGATGATAGACTATTGTTTCTCTTGTTTAATTTTTTATGTATCATTAATCATCAACCTAAGAGGTTACTACAACTATAAATTACCCTCTCATACCTTACCAACCAAACACATTCTTTATTCCCATTCAAACTTCACTCATTGTTATTTCCATTCCTATTCAACTCCTTCTCATTCCCAATCCGAGAACCAAATGCCCCTGCATATTATTACTCCAGGGTTGAATATTCATTCTCACATATTTTTATGTTGGTGATGAGGTAGTGTAACTCAAGTGAAGATATTTTAATTTGAAATAATTTTTTTTTAAATTTTGGCTAACCTAGTATTAGAGATAATGTTTGGAAAGACCATAATAATATATTAGGATTAGAGTTGATGAAAATAACCTAAATCTTTGCATTTATGTTTGTTTAGGAAAGTTTAAGTATATATCTATTAATGTTTTTTTATATTAGTGTAAACTAATAATAAACAATTACTAGTGAAACAATGTGAATATTAAGATGATGGAGAGGCTTCCAAAATAATTAAAATCAAAGTAATATTTTACTAAAATCATAGTTTCTATAACATAGCTTACAGTCACACAAACCTCACACTATGAATTTCAATGTATCCAAAACAATAGTTTCTCATGGTGCTTGTAAAATATCACATTGTGATTTCTTATCATATGGATGTTTAGAATCTAATTTTATCTAACTTAATACAATAACATAATAAATAAAATAACTAAGATTTTAGGTGGGAATCAATAGATACCTACTTCATTTTATTAATAACCTAAAAAGACTTATTTCATAAACAAAATATACTATAGTTTATTTATTTAATCCATGAAATAAGTTAATGGATCTTTATATTTGCACATGAATGAAAAATTTCAATAACCAAAATGAGTTTCTGATTATTAAAAAGCAACATCAAACTCAGCAATCATTTATCTATTACAGAGGACATAATGGTAAGTTTGACATAGAAAAATATAGATAACACACTTAACAATGACTTCTTTATATATAAATAAACAAAAACATAACTTGAGTCTCTTTCACATTTAGATCAGGCACCATGAAAGTACTACTTGTAACCAACTCGGCATTATCTTGATGAGTCTGAAAAGCTGAGTTATGAGGCCTCCTGAAACTATTGAGAGAGATCTTCTTCCCTAATTCAGTAGCCTTTGAATCATACAATTGGCTTACATTCTCCATCAAGCATGAAATGGTTGAGCTGAAGTTTGTGAGTGGAGTTTTTATGGCTTCTAAATATTCAATATTATTCATGAAAAAAGTAGACATTTATTGTGCTTTCTATAGTATTGTTTGGAAAAACTTCATTTATGCCTCTATTCTCATTTGTAGTTTTTTTTTTTTTTTTTTTTTTGGACCTACTGAGAAACAATCATTAATCATGCAATACAACAAATATATTACATATATAAGATAGCTATTATGAGCATTATTTTTTTATAATATCTATCCACACTATATATGAAAAGTAAAAAAAAAATGTTATTTACATAAACACTTCTTCCAAGTGAGATAAATAAGCATCTTTTCTACACCCACATCCACATGAAGAGGTCAAGCAAGTTTTTAATTATTTTCTAGCCTAGATTTTAATTTCTGTAGAAATAACTATTTATTAGTGGGTGTCTTTGTTGATTTCTATTGGTGCTGAGTTTTTCATGAAAAGTTTTGGTATTTTAATTTGTATACATGTGTGTGGCATGGTTTAGGATGATATTCATTTTTTTTATTGGGAAATTGGACTTGAATTAAGGAATGAAAATCTCTGTGTGGGTGGTTTTCTGCATAAATTTTACAACCCACATGGGGTATGGAATTTCCACACCCCCATGTACAGGACCAACACCCCCACATGGGTTAAATTGATAAAGTGGGCCACTATTTACCTTCTTCATTCACACACCGCTTCATCTTTGTCACACACCCACACTAAAAGTCACACCATTTGGGTTCCCATCCATTTTTGCTTGGCCATTTAAAGGTTTAAAAGGGGTTTTCCATCTATTACATCAAGTTATCTTCTCTGATTCGCACTGGTAAGCCCTCATCTTTCTAGCCTTTTCCATGCCTCCATTTTTCTAGATATATGTGGATTTCTTGGTTCTTAGGTATTTCTTCATGGAAATTACTTGTAAATGCCTTGGTATGGTTGTATATGCTTTTTGGCATGACCATGTATCCCAGCCATGGCATTTTTGCCATGGCAGCCTATCTCCGCAGACATGTTGCTAGCCCACATGCCCGTGTGGGCTGGAGGAAGCCCCCCCAAGCTATTCACACTGGCGTGTGGCTAGCCTACATGCCTGTGTGGGCCTTGGTAGCACCATTTTGTGTCAAATTTATGTCTTTGAATGTTTTCTTGCAGGTTTGGCTCTAAGAACCAAGAAGCCAATCCAGAAACGTTCTCACCAGGTTTAGGAAGCATCCCCACCACTAGAAATAGGGTTTACTGCCCCCAAACATCAGCAAAGGTTTAAGCATTTTCAAAAGCTGAAATTTGGACAAATCTCTCCATTGATAGGGATGCACTTGAGGAAATTGGCCTAGTTGATGATGTTCAAGAGCTTGTTACCGTAGGTGGAAGAGATTAACTTCTTTCTATTTGTAACCTCATCCACCAAGATATTACTCTTGAGCTCCTTGGTTTATTTTCCTTTAATTGTTCTCATACCGATTTTGACAAGGAGAGCACCATTCGATTTGTAACCTCATCCACCAAGATATTACTCTTTCTATTTGTAACCTCATCCACCAAGACCTGATTATCTACATCATTTAACAAATACACCCCAAGTAGCATCGATATATAATAAAAGAATGCAAAAAAGACAAGAGAATCATGCGATAGGGAATATAAAATATCTATATAAAAAGCATTTATCAATATCAACCTCATATACCTATGGAACATGGTGAATCAAGTCAATCGAGATAGTTTTCCCAAGAAGTTTAGCGATCATCCCCACACCAATCATATTTTGCTACAAACCTGAACACTCCGCCTTCAGCTATGCAAGAGTCAGGAGATTCATTTTATGATGATCCATTTGCTGAACCACAGGGATGATATAGACCATAGGGAATACTGAACAAGGATATTTGCTTACCTTAATGTTTTACATAGGGGTGGAATCATCGATGATAGACTATTGTTTCTCTTGTTTAATTTTTTATGTATCATTAATCATCAACCTAAGAGGTTACTACAACTATAAATTACCCTCTCATACCTTACCAACCAAACACATTCTTTATTCCCATTCAAACTTCACTCATTGTTATTTCCATTCCTATTCAACTCCTTCTCATTCCCAATCCGAGAACCAAATGCCCCTGCATATTATTACTCCAGGGTTGAATATTCATTCTCACATATTTTTATGTTGGTGATGAGGTAGTGTAACTCAAGTGAAGATATTTTAATTTGAAATAATTTTTTTTTAAATTTTGGCTAACCTAGTATTAGAGATAATGTTTGGAAAGACCATAATAATATATTAGGATTAGAGTTGATGAAAATAACCTAAATCTTTGCATTTATGTTTGTTTAGGAAAGTTTAAGTATATATCTATTAATGTTTTTTTATATTAGTGTAAACTAATAATAAACAATTACTAGTGAAACAATGTGAATATTAAGATGATGGAGAGGCTTCCAAAATAATTAAAATCAAAGTAATATTTTACTAAAATCATAGTTTCTATAACATAGCTTACAGTCACACAAACCTCACACTATGAATTTCAATGTATCCAAAACAATAGTTTCTCATGGTGCTTGTAAAATATCACATTGTGATTTCTTATCATATGGATGTTTAGAATCTAATTTTATCTAACTTAATACAATAACATAATAAATAAAATAACTAAGATTTTAGGTGGGAATCAATAGATACCTACTTCATTTTATTAATAACCTAAAAAGACTTATTTCATAAACAAAATATACTATAGTTTATTTATTTAATCCATGAAATAAGTTAATGGATCTTTATATTTGCACATGAATGAAAAATTTCAATAACCAAAATGAGTTTCTGATTATTAAAAAGCAACATCAAACTCAGCAATCATTTATCTATTACAGAGGACATAATGGTAAGTTTGACATAGAAAAATATAGATAACACACTTAACAATGACTTCTTTATATATAAATAAACAAAAACATAACTTGAGTCTCTTTCACATTTAGATCAGGCACCATGAAAGTACTACTTGTAACCAACTCGGCATTATCTTGATGAGTCTGAAAAGCTGAGTTATGAGGCCTCCTGAAACTATTGAGAGAGATCTTCTTCCCTAATTCAGTAGCCTTTGAATCATACAATTGGCTTACATTCTCCATCAAGCATGAAATGGTTGAGCTGAAGTTTGTGAGTGGAGTTTTTATGGCTTCTAAATATTCAATATTATTCATGAAAAAAGTAGACATTTATTGTGCTTTCTATAGTATTGTTTGGAAAAACTTCATTTATGCCTCTATTCTCATTTGTAGTTTTTTTTTTTTTTTTTTTTTTGGACCTACTGAGAAACAATCATTAATCATGCAATACAACAAATATATTACATATATAAGATAGCTATTATGAGCATTATTTTTTTATAATATCTATCCACACTATATATGAAAAGTAAAAAAAAAATGTTATTTACATAAACACTTCTTCCAAGTGAGATAAATAAGCATCTTTTCTACACCCACATCCACACAAATCATTGTTCATGTGTTAGTAGGGATGGCATGGGGCGGGGAGTCCCCGCCCCCAGCAGGGATCCACCCCGTTCGGGACGGGGAATCCCCGATTTCCTCTCTCGTGGGGCGGGGATGGGGGAATAAAATTCCCCGACCACTATAGCGGGGCGGGGGCGGGGAATGATTAGTCTCAATTAATATCTAATTTCATAGATTTTTTTCTTTAGATTATTGGATTTTTTTTAAGAAATGTGTTAAAATAAAAAATTAAAATAAATATATAATATAATATCATGTTTGTTAGTAATAAAAATAGGTCTTACTTGAAATCTAAGTTCATAAATTTAAGTATTAAATTATTAATTTAAAAAAAATTGTGTTGGGAGATCAGGACTGGGATCTCCGCCCCGTGGGAATCCCCACTGGCGGGGAGTGGGGACTTCCTCCTCCCCGATTCCCCAACTGGGGCGGGACGGGGAATTCCTGCTCGGGATGGGGAAGTGAGTGGGGACACTCCTTGTCCCCGCCCCGCCCCATGCCCATCCCTATGTGTTAAGTTATAAATTCATTGAATATCTATAATGGGTTACTATATTTTTTAAGTAACTATAATAGATAACCGATATAATATTTATACATTACCTATTATAATAAAGTAACCTATGATTAGAAAATGTCAAATTAACCAATTTAAAGAAATATAAAAAAGAAAACATTTTTACTTTTTGGTTATTTTTATGTTTTTATGGTGTGTATTGTTGAGGTATCTAGAGGAACATCCATGAATGAAGTTTTATATTATTATTATTATTATTATTATTATGCTTGGAATCAAATGGTCTTCATTGGAAAAGCAATAAGATAAATTTTTAATTTTTATACGGTCGTAATTTTGTTATTTATTTAAGCAACAAATATAAAAATGTGCAAGAAATGTTTTATTGCAAGTTGTGGAAGTTTTAGACTTGTATTAGAGGAGAGAATTGAAACAGTTCAATAATTGACAAAATACTAAGTTGAGAAACAAAAAATTGCATTTTCCATCAAGAACAAAATAAGCAATAAATACTACAAAACTAATTTCTAATCAAACAAAAAATAATTATGAATCCCTCTCCACATATAGCTCCCCTCTCCACACATATCTTTCAATCTTCTTCTCCTCTGCTTCTAAAAGAAAAAAAAAAATGACAAACTCAAATCTTAAATCAAAATTTAAGCAAAGATAATTAATTGAAAAAATGGTACTTGATCTCTTGTCTCCAATCAAATACCTATCAACAAAAATAAACAAACAAGATCAAATGTTGAATCAAAATTTAATGGAAAAAAAATAAAACAAATAAACCAAAAAAATGGAAAGAAAATGGTACCTTTCTTGAGCTATTCTTCTCTCTAATCTCATACCCCTTGTGAACAAAACCAAAATCAAAACAAGAACCAAAACCAAAACCAAAAAAATCAAACTTTGAATCAAAATTCAAGAAAAAATAATGAAGAAAAATAATACATTTCTTGATCTCACTGATAAGTGCCCTTGTTTAAGTAATTCGAAGTGTTATTTTCTTACATTGAGCATTACTTTTCTCAGATTAGTGTGCATTTGTGTTCTTTTGTGCATGTAGGGTTGTGGAGAAGATTTAGAGAAGAAGGAGCAAAAATTAGGTCATGTTTGTCATTGTTGAGGAGTTCTTGGACCAAGCAAGGATCAAGACACGGGTTCTAAACTTGTGAGTGTGTGCCAACCTCCATTGTGCTCAAATGGTTTTATGATTTGGAGAGGCACAAAGGCAGTTACACTCAATAAGTCTAACCTGTGTGACATTCAAGAACTTCTTCAATAAGGAGAAATAAAGAAACGACATGATCTACCGTCGGTTGTGTGCCCAATTCAACGGCCTCGATGAAGAACATGAAATTGGGGACATTTTATACGCGAGTACTGTAGCAAGACACTGTAGTAAAAATATTGTAGTAGTTTACTGACACGACCCCTTGCGTGTATCCCGCAAGTGCACGGGCTTGTCGAAGTAATAAAATTACCCTGGTGAGTGGGTAGTCGAATCCACAGGGAATAGGGATTTAAAATACGAGAATTTGCTATTCAGTCGTGCGATGTACGAAAAATAATGATCGGAGTGATGAATGAATTTATGGAATCAATTAGAATAAAAGATAAGAAAGTAAATAGAAAGATGGAAGACGAGAGAAAAGCAAGTAGAAGTTAAAAGAGAAGACTAGCAATGGATGAAATAGGGTATCCGAACAAGCTACCTCTAGGACTTATGCTTCTAGTGCAAGACTATGCTATTATACTTTCCTATTGAGGTTAATTGAGTCGAGGATATCCTTAAACTCACGGTCCCAAAACTTAAGGTCAACCGTGACTAACCCCAACATTATGTCCCGGTATTAGGATTCACTACAACCCTTGACTCTCGTTGACCTGTCAACTAGGCCCCAGGGGAGTCTATCTTCCTAACCCTAACACTACGTGGGATTGCTTTAAGCTCTAGGGATTCCTAGTGATAAAACCTGTTCCTCTATGTAGTTCTAACCCTTTGGTCCAGGTGGAAAAACCCTAGTCTAGATTGAGCCCTAAAACTCTATCTTGACCGCTAATTAACCAACGAACGGAGGTAGGGAGAAATCACATCGGAAGGGAAAAGGGTACATTGCTACCTCACAACTCTCCCTCTCAACCCTCTTCAATCTTAAGTAGTCTAATCCTATAGGAGTTGTCACACCTCCAAAGGATAACCTAGATTGTTCTCAACCCTAGTGTCACGGCTAAGGAAGAACAATAGCATAAGATAATTAAAACTGAAACTCAAATTTATTCATCAATAATGGAAAAGCATAATAACAATGTCATAGAAACATAATGATCCTAGGGTTTTACAAGTCCGAATACCCACGAGGGGTTTAGCTCCTCATAGAGCTATACATGTTCATCAAAGTGTAAAATAAAACACAAACTAAAAACATCAATGAAAACCCCCTCGCGTATGGTGTGGCCGTGGTCTTGTGCGGCCGTTGAACGTCGATGTCGATGCCGATGGCGCGCTCTAATCCTCCACAAAGTCCTCTCTGAAACCCTAGCCGCACTCTCCAGAAGTTCGAGAGAAAGATAGGTCAAAAGATACTCAAAAAGTCTCCAAATCGGGCTTCAAATAGGCTGAGTGTGGCTTTAAATTTGAACTTATCGGGGCTTCACACGGCCGTGTGGAATTTCCACACGCCCGTGTGAAGTTTCTGGCTTCCTGGAAAAATTACTACACATGGCCGTGTGGAATTTCCACACGCCCATGTGAAGTCTCTGGCTCGCTGGGAATTAATTCACACGGCCGTGTGTTAATTCCACACGCCCGTGTGAACTCTCTGGAAACCTGATCTTCGGCAGAAAATGCACAGTAACTTGCTATAGTGAATTGCTGCAGTAACTCGCCGAAACGCTCCCGAATACGTTGTTCTTCATCGAGGCCATTGAATTGGGCACACAATTAATGGTAGATCGTGCCGATTGATTCAAGTCTCCTTCTTGGTGAAGTTCTCCTAAGCTACACGAGTTAGACTTGTTATGAATGTGACTGCCTTTGTGCCCCTCCAAAAGAGGTTAGTACACACTCACAAGTCTAAGTTCATGTCTTGTTCCTTGCTTGGTCCGAAAACCTCCCAACAACGGCGAATACGACCTAACTTTGTTCTTCTTTTCCAACTTGGCTCCACAAACCTACAACGCACAAGAATACACAAATGCACACTATTTAGTGATAAAATCTGATAAAAAATATGCTCATTTTAAGATAATAATGCTTCGCATTACTATAACACAAGCACTTATCATTTACTGTTCACTGCGCGCCAGAAACTGAATTCCAAAAAATCCACACGGCGGTGTGGATGCCCGATTTCAACCTATTTAAAGCCGCGACTCAAATTTATTCGAGGACTTTTCGACCTATTTTTCACCCAACTTCTGGAGAGCTCACGACTAGGGTTTGGAGAGAATTTTGTGGAGGTTTGGAGTGATTCTACGGCATCAACATCGACATTCTTTGAAAGATAGCTATCGGGGGAGCTTTCGTTGGCACCGATCCGGCGAGGTGTGCCCTAGGCTTAACAAGGGGCTTGGTGGAGAGCTATGTTCGCTATGCTTGTTGATTCATATACATTGATGATTTTGTATAGCTCCATGGAGAGCTAAAACCCTAGTGGGTATTTGGACTTATAAACCCTAGGATGACTAATAAGTGCTCGTGTTATAATAATACGAAGCGTTATTATTGCAGTGAGCATTGATTTAATCAGATTTTATCACTAAAAAGTGTGCATTTGTTTACTTTTGTGCATTGTAGGGTTGTGAAGATAAATTGGAGAAAAGGAACAAAGTTAGATCGTGTTTACCGTTGTTAGGGAGATTCTCGCACTAAGCAAGGAGCAAGGCATGGGCATAAACTTGTGAGTGTGTGCCAACCTCCTCTAGAGGGGCACAAACGCAGTCACATTCACAATAAGTCTAGCTCGTGCTAACAAGGAGAACTTCACCAATTAGGAGATCTGAAGAAATCGGCACGATCTACCGTTGATTTTGTGCCCAATTCAATAGCCTTGATGAAGAACGACAAATTCGGGAGCGTTTCGGCGAGTACTGTAGCCAAGCTACTGTTCATTTTCGGCCGAAATTCAGAAAACCAGAGAGTTCACACGGGTGTGTGGAAATTCCACACAGCCGTGTGAAAACCCGATAAGTTCAATTTTAAAGCTGCGACTCAACATTATAAAAGCCCGTTTTGGAGACTGTTTTGGGATCTTTTTTGGCTCTTCTTTGCCCTAACTTCTGGAGAGGGGCGGCTAGGGTTTGGAGAGAACTTCATGAAGGTTTGAAGCGCATCATCGGTGTCGACATCAACGTCCGACGGTGGCACAAAACCACGGCCACATAGTACACAAGGGGGTTTTCATCTATGCATTCAAATTGTGTTCTTATTATTATTTTTATGGATTTGTATAGCTCCATGAGGAGCTAAACCCCTTGTGGGTATTCGGACTTTTAAACCCTAGGATTATTATGTTTCTTTGACATTGCTATTATGCTTTTCCATAATTGATGAATAAAGTTGAGTTTCAATCTTAAATTCTTTTCTTTTATTATTGTTTTCCCTTTGCTATAACACTAGGGTTGTGAACAATCTAGGTTATCCTTTGGATGTGTGACAACTCCTATAGGATTAGACTACTTAGGGTTGAAGAGGGTTGAAAGGGTGAGTCGTGAGGTAGCAGAACGTCCCCTTTCCCCTCCGATGTGATTCTCCCTACCTCCATGTTCCATGACTTATTCGCGGTCGAGATAGAGTTAGGTGCTAGGCGATAAACTCCCCTAGGGCTTTATTGCGCAAATACCAAAGTATAGGGTTGAAGTAAATCTTAGCACCGGGACTTAATTTAGACTAGGGTTCTCTCACCTGGACCAAAGGGTTAGAATTATACATAGGAACAGGGTTAATCACTAGGAGTCCCTAGAAATTAAGGCAATTCCACATAGTGTGAGGCTTAGGTAGATAGACTCCCCTAGGGCTTAGTTAATAGGTCAACGAGAGTCAAGGGTCGTAGTGAAACCTAATGACCGGAACATAGTGTTGGGATTAGTCATGGTTTACCTTAGGTTTGGGACCGTGTATTTAAGGATTTTCTCGACTCAATTAACATCAATAGGAAGGTATAATAGCATTGTCTTGCACTAGAAGCATAAGTCCTAGGGGTAGCTTGTCCGGATACCCATCTTTTCCCATTGCTAGTCCTACTCTTTTACTCTTACTTGCACTCTCTCGTCTTCCACACTTCTCTTTTAATTCTTGATTTTACCGATTGTTTTCGCACTCACTCACCGATTTCTTTCCACACAACGTGATAGCTAAATAGTGAAATCTTGTATCTTAAGTAGCTATTCCCTGTGGATTCGACTACCCACTCACCAGGGTATTTTATTACTTCGACAACCTGTGCACTTTCAGGCCCCTGTCAAAGTTTTTAGTGCCGTTGCCGGGGAATATTTGTATTTCAGATATTTGTTTTTCGCTATTTTAGCTATTTCACTTCGCTTTCTATTTCACACTTCTTAATCTATCATTGTTCTTATTTTTTCTTTTTCTTTGCTTTGGCTTCAAGTTATGACCCGTGGTAACCCTTCAATTCTTGTTGAAGGAGACCCATATATTGGTAGAAGAACTCATCGTAAGGGAAAGGAACCTGTACAAGAATCTTCAAATCAAGCCGAAGTTGATACAGAAGGGTCAGAAGCAATGGCAAAATAGAATGAAGAAAAAAGGACATTGTCCGATTTTGCTAGACCCGCGGTGATGGGGACCTAATCAAGCATCATGAGGCCCCCAATTACCGCAAATAATTTTGAGTTGAAGCCGTCGTTCATTCAGATGTTGCAACAGTCCACACAATTTAATGGGTTGGCCGATGAAGATCCAAACAACCACATAGAGAACTTCCTTGAAGTGTGCGACATGTTGAAGATTAATGGAGTAACGGACGACGCAATTAGTTTAAGAGCCTTCCCATTTTCACTGAAGAGAAAAGCAAGGCATTGGCTACATTCATTACCTAGAGCGTCCATCACTACGTGGGAGGAGATGGCCAAGGCATTCTTGTCTAGGTATTTCCCTCCGGGAAAATCAGCGAAGCTCCGGAATGAGATCTCATCCTTCATGCAAATGGAATTGGAGTCTCTATTTGAGACGTGGGATAGGTTCAAGGAGCTCCTTCAGAAATGCCCGTAACATGGGTTCCCCGAATGGATGATCATTCATACATTCTACAACGGGTTGAATCCAAGTACCAAGCAACTGTTAGACGCAGCGGCAGGAGGAACTCTAGGAAGCAAGACTCCCGGTGAAGCCCGGTACCTTATAGAAGAGATGGCTATGAATAGCTATCAATGGAACACACGAGACCAAAAGAAGGTGGCCGGAATTTATGAAGTTGATGCAGTTACATCATTGGCGGCACAGGTGGAATCACTGAGTAAGAAGTTGGTTGTTCTAACTTCACCAAGAGTTGCGGCCATCACTACTTGTAATGATTGTGGGGGAGGACACGCTTCGAGTGATTGTCTGATTGCTATTGGAGGCACTAGCACGATGGAACAGGCTGATTTTGTGTGCAATGCTTATAGAGGACAAAGCCAAGGCAACCTGTACAGTGGTTACAATCCGAGGTGGAGGAACCACCCGAATTTTTCATGGAGTAATCAAGGGCAGTCGCAACAAAAGAACAACGCACCACCGGGATTTCAAAGTCAACAAGCACCGAACCTAGAAAGTCGAGTAACTGGGTTAGAAGAAAAGATGACCGATCTAGAGAAAGCCCTTACAAGGTTCATTTCTTCGTCGAATGCTAGATTTCAATCGGTGGAAGCTACACTTCGCAATCACACCATCTCCCTACACAATTTGGAAAATCAAGAGGGCAAATTGCGAAGACATTGGCGGAAAGACCTCAAGGTAGTTTGCCTAGTAATACGGAGACCAATCCGAGAGAGCAATTGAAGGCAATTACCTTGAGAAGTGGGAAAGAGGTCGAGAGAAATCTCCCTCTTGAGAAGACAAAAGAAACACCCGAAGTTGAAGAAGTAGGGGGCGAAGCAACAAAGGAGAAAGAGGTGGCACCACCACCCTACAAGCAGAGGATCCCCTACCCTTCGAGGTTGAAGAATGACCAAGACAATGAGCAATATAAGAAATTTCTGGGTATGTTCAAACAGTTGCACATCAACATACCGTTCGCGGAGGCATTGGCCCAAATACCTAAGTATCCGAAGTTCTTGAAGGACCTCTTGACCAACAAGAGGAAGTTGGAGGAGAGTGCAGCTGTGGTACTTGACGCCAATTGCTCGGCCGTCTTGCAAAAGAACATGTCGAGTAAGAGAAAAGATCCCAGGAGTTTCATCATACCGTGCAACATCGGGAACTTGGGTGAAGAGATGGCATTGGCCGATTCAGGGGCAAGCATCAATGTCATGCCTTACACCTTCTTCCAAAAGCTAGGCTTGGGCGAGCCTAGACCTACTCGGATGACACTTCAACTCGCGGACCGATCTGTGAGGCATCCGAAGAGGATTGTGGAAGATGTCTTGGTGAAAGTAGACAAATACATCTTTCCTGTGGACTTTGTAGTACTTGATGTCGATAAGGATGTCAAAGTGCCACTGATTCTTGGGAGGCCATTCTTGCGTACTTCCAAGGCTTTGATAGACATGGATGGCGGAGAGCTCGCGTTGAGGGTTGGAGACGACAAGCTCACCTATCGCCTTGCCGAAACCATGAGACATTCTCTTGATTTCGATGACACTTTGTACTTTCTTGATGCTACTGATGAATATGTTGATGAATACATGCAGGAATTGATGAACCCGGATCCGTATGAAGGGTGGCCGGACCAAGACGTGGAGATCAAAGAAGAAGTGCTTTCACTTGGTCTAGTCAAGCAAGATATCAAGCCGGACCCGGGACTCCTGAAAAAGATGAAGAGAAAGATGAAGAGAGCGAAGAGGCGCCACACGAAGAGACCCAAGGACAATGGGGATGAGCAAGAACGGAGTAAGGGTGGTTCACCCTTGTGTTGTAACAAAATCGCTAACTCTCCTTCTATTCTACAAAAATTATGTACTGCATGCTTTCAGGCTGTAGAGAAGAGGGCAACCTTTATTCATGAACCCCATAAGGTAAGATAGGTACGTCAAGCTAAGTGACGTTAAACAAGCGCTTCTTGGGAGGCAACCCAAGGTTTTACAATTTTTTTTAGGACTTAGTTTAGTTTTAGGTTAAATAAAAATCTTAGTTTTGGTGCCCTGATTTTCAATACATGTGCTGCATTTTTACTGTGGATTGTTGACGTTTTTCCTGTGCCTAAACAATTATTGACAAAGTTTGAGTTGGTTGAGCATGTTTCCCATGGTTTCTGGTCGTGTTTTGATGGTTTTCACAAGCTCCAAGCATCGTATTTATGTTTTTGAGTTTTTTCTGTAAGTCTGTGATTTTTTCTAAGTTAACCAGAGAAAACACACGGCTGTGTGGAATTAATACACGGGCGTGTGTTACCATCTAGGGCTCAGCCCGAGAGGGCACAGGGGCGTGACCCAACCCCTGTGAAGAACCTCAGAAGGGGTACAAGCCCGTGTAGAATTTCCACATGGCCGTGTGAAAACCTGCAGAACTTAAGCTCTCAGTCCAGAGAGTCCACAGGGGCGTGTGGGTGCCCCTGTGAGTAACCCTGTGTTAAGGCACACGGCCGTGTGGAAATTCCACACGGCCGTGTGAAACTCTGCAAAAACCCCCGCTTTCTCCCGAGAAACCACAGGGCGTGTGGTTGTCCCTGTGGGAGGGCTTGTGAAAAGGCATACTGATAAGTGCTCGTGTTATAGTAATACGAAGTGTTATTATCTTGCAATGAGCATTAATTTAATCAGATTTTATCACTAAAAAGTGTGCAATTGTTTACTTTTGTGCATTGTAGGGTTGTGAAGATAAAATGAAGGAAAGGAACGAAGATAGGTCGTGTTTAGCGTTGTTGGGAAGATTTTCGGACAAAGCAAGGAGTAAGGCGTGAGCATAGACTTGTGGGTGTGTGCCAACCTCCTTTGGAGGGGTACAAAGGCAGTCACATTCACAATAAGTCTAACTCATGCCAACAAGGAGAACTTCACCAATTAGGCGATTCGAAGCAATCGACACGATCTACCGTTGATTGTGTGCCAAATTCAACGGCCTTGATGAAGAACGACGAATTCGGGAGCGTTTCGGCACAATTACTGTAGCAGTATTGTAGCAAAAACACTGTAGCAAGTTACTGTTGACAGTCGGCCGAAAATCAGTTTTCCAAAATTTTCACACGGCCGTGTGAAACCCCGATTTCAGCAAATTTAATGCCGCGACTCCACATTATAAAAGCCCGATTTGGAGACTTTTTGAGACAATCTTTGACCTAATTTTCTCCTCAACTTTGGAGAGGGCAGCTAGGGTTTTGGAGAGGACTTCGTGGAGGTTTGGAGCGCGTCATCGGCATCGTCATCGACGTCCAGCGGCCGCACAAGACCACGGTCACACCATACGCAAGGGGGTTTTTCATCTATGTCTTTACTTCTTGTTTTATTATATACATTGATAAACATGTATAGCTCCATGAGGAGCTAAACCCCTTGTGGGTATTCGGACTTGTAAAACTCTAGGGTTATTATGTTTCTTTGACATTGTTATTATGCTTTTCCATTATTGATGAATAAGAATTGAGTTTTCGATCTTAATTTTATCTTGCTATTGTTTTCCCTTAGATGTGACACTAGGGTTGAGAGCAATCTAGGTTTTCCTTTGGAGGTGTGACAACTCCTATAGGATTAGACTCTTTAAGCTTGAAGAGGGTTGAGAGGGAGAGTTGTGAGGTAGCGATGTACCCCTTTCCCATCCGGTGTGATTTCTCCCTACCTCCGTTTCCTTGATTTAATAGCGGTCAAGATAGAGTGAAGTGCTAGGTAGATAAACTCCCCTGGGGCTTAGTTACGCGAGTAACGGAGTGAAGGGTTGAAGTGAATCCTATGCACTGGGGCTTAATCTAGACTAGGGTTCTTCCTCCTGGACCAAAGGGTTAGAACTACATATAGGAACAGGTTTAATCACTAGGAGTCCCTAAAACTTAATGCAATCCCACGTAGTGTGAGGTTTAGGTAGATGTACTCCCCTGGGACTTAATCGTGCGAGCGATAGAGTGAAGGGTTGTTGTGAATACTAATACCAGGGTATAGTGTTGGGGTTAGTCACGGTTGACCTTAGGTTTGGGACCGTGAGTCTAAGGATTTCCTCGACTTAATTAGCATCAATAGGAAGGTATAATAGTATAGTCTTGCACTAGAAGCATAGATCCTAGAGATAACTTGTCCGGATACCCCACTTCATTAATTGTTAAATCCTCTTTAATCTCTTTTCTTGCGATTTCTAATCTTTCACCTTTCTCTAATTAATTTCCTGTCTTTAGTATAATTGTTCTCGCAATTCACACACAAATCGATTACTACTTTTTCGTACTTCGCATAGTTTTAATAGTGAAATCTCGTATTCTAACTCCCTATTCCCTATGGATTCGACTACCCTCTCACCGGGGTAATTTTTATTACTTCGACAAAACCCGTGCACTTTCGGGGATCCTGTCACATACGGCCGTGTGGAACACTTAGACTATTCTCGGGACGAACCAGAGAAGCCACAGGGGCGTGTGGGTGCCCCTGTGGCTGGCCTTGTGTTCTTGGCCAGGTTGGGCACACGGCCGTATGGAATTTCCACACGGGCGTGTGAAATTTTCCAGAGACCTTCTGTGTTTTCACGCGAATCCACAGGAGCGTGTACCAACCCCTGTGGAGTCCCCTGTGAAGGCACACGGCCGTGTGGGGTAGTCTAGAGAGTGACCAGAGTGCACACAGGGGCGTGTGTGAGCCCCTGTGAACTCTAATTTCAGAGGCACATGGCCGTGTGGATTCCCAGAACTTTAAAAGCCGCATATTTTCTTTTGGGATTACACTCGTGCCTCGATTGTTTTCACTCTAAACTTATCTCCGACTCCCTCTCCCTACCCTCTCTTAGTGATTTGCTGAGGTTTTATTTGAAGTTTTCCGGCCGATTTCAAGTTTTTCTTCATCCATACCGACGGTAAATACTTCAAATCCCTTTTCTTTGTCAATCTGTTCTTATTAGTTGATTGGATCTATTTACATGAATTTTACTGGCATACTTAATTCTGCAAAAAATCAGGGAAGTTTCAGAGCCACTTGGGGGTATTTCGTATGAGATTTTCGTCTTCACGGCCATGTGTTGGCTACGCCCCGAGGATCCACACGGGCGTGTGGAAATTCCACACAACCATGTGGAATCCTGCAAACTAATCCTTCAACAAAGTCTTGATTAGTTCTATTCTTTTTCAGGAATGACACCTGTACAAAAGCAAATAACTGGGAAGCGGCCCCTCGAACCTTCTCTCGAACAGTTGAACTTCGCCACAAAAGAACACCAGGCCAGATATAAAAGGTTGGCAAAGCTCAAATTCAGACAGTCTCGATACATAGATTCGAGCTACCTAAGGCCAGCCTACTGGGGTAATGATATGGCAGACGAGATTGAAGAGCTCGTAGCTGCGGGAAATTGGAAGAGCTTGCTGTCTATTCGAGATCTAGCCAACCGTTCACTTTCTTTGGAAGTGCTCGCATCCTTTGAGTTTGACAGATCACATAAAGGCTTGACAAGTGCAGATGCTATATAGTTTAGGGCTTTTGGGCATGATTATAGTATGTCGGTGGCATAGTTCTCTGTTCGCATGGGTTTGTATGGTGAAGCATTTACTAAGACAGAAGATTATGAGAACCTTCCGACTGACTACCCTGGTAGTTTGACCCCTCAAGGAGCTTACCGAGTGTTGTGTGGATAGGGACAATACGAGCCAGGGATATCGAAGGCTACTTGTCTATCACGGCCAGCTTATAGATACATTCATGCCATTCTGAGTACGTCAGTGAGCGGCAGGGGTGATAGTACAGGGGTCCTTATCCGACAGGAGCTCCTATACCTACATTCAATGGTACAGAGCGAGCCGTTCCATCTTGGTTATATTCTCGCAGATTATATGCGTCATCAAGGCCAATACCCTAGGCTTGGAGCTATCTTTACAGGACCATATGTTACAAGACTTATCAAGGGGATGGGCCTTCGTGAGGCAATTAGAGGGATGGAGAAGACTGTCATACCTTCTCCTATTAGCTTGGAGATGTTGAGACAGATGGGTATGGCCAAGAAACGTTATCAAACTTATGCACTGAACTGGCCCCTATCTGGGCCAGCCGAGGGAGAACAGGCAGCACTAGAGCCACCCCCAAGACAGGCAGAGGCCAAGGCACCACCCACAGCACCGAAGCCACCTCCAGTGCGGATCTTTTCTCCTTCTCGAGGCCAGGACAGGTTTGAGCACCTCGAGAGTACTGTGGGTGTTTTGCAGACAGAGTTGGCCAAGGTCAGGGCTGCACACGCCGCACAGCATTCAGAGACGATGACACGGCTTGAGACTATATAGCGATTACTTGAGCAGGCCGTGTCATCACCATTCGTGGTACAACCCAGAGCCCCTACTCCACCACCTTCTCCAACTCCATCAGTAGCAGAGCCACCTGCAAAGGCCGCAACAGCTGTAGCAGCACCAGAGGCTCCACAGCAGGACACCGACGTTGAGGCGTCGTAGTTTTATTTTTATTTCTGTTGCACTTTTATTTTTGTATTCTGTTTGACTTGTAGTACTCAGAAAGGATCTTTCTTCTGAGTTTATTTTTATTTTGCTTTTATTTTTTTTTATTTTATCTCGAGTTGTATTTCATTTTCATATCTTTATATACTCGAGTTTTATTTCTGTTATTTTTTTAGCGTTACTGAATACCTTGTGTGTGCGTGTGCGCGCAGATAGTCTTGGATGTAAGGAATTTAAGGAACAGTCATAGGCACGGTCATGGAACCGTGTGTGCTTCACAACCCATTGAGACTCAACTCTCAATACACCTAGCTCCATAAAACGCAACACTTGGAGTTTAGGGGAGTAATGTTTCAATTGCCTACTTCCACACTAATTGTTTTACACTTCTTCACTTTTATTGTGCTTACATGCGTACATTGGGGACAATGTACATTTTAAGTGTGGGGGGGGGGGGGGAGTTCACTTTGCACACACCTTTACTTGTGCATTCAATTACTTTTGCTCATGTAGCCTATGGCGGTTCACCTTAGTTGCAACAGTTGTATTCTTATAATTTAGGAGAATTTTTAACATTGTGTCCTATCATGCTCTAGTTTTTACTTGAATTTTAGGGAATTTTTGCTTGATTATCTTATATTGCACAACTCACTCTTGGAATCTTTTGGAAACTCAAGTTTGAAGTTTTTAAGGACAAGTTTATCATCGTTCTTAGTAAGCTTTTAGTTTTACTTTGGAAAATGCATATATAAAAAAAAATGAAAAAGATGGAAAAAATAAAAAAATAAAAATAAAAATAATATGGAAAAGAGAAAAAGAAAACAAAAATGAGTTTGTGAATATTTGCTTTGTTTTATTTATGCATTTGGGGTGGAAAGAGCTACCACCCATGAAGTATGTAGCTACTCTCATAAGTCGGATATAAGTTATGCCCTAATGAGAGAAAGAGCTATCTCATGGGATGCGTGAAAGCTACTTCCCCAGTAGAAAGAGCTACCTCCTCTAAAGCGTGAAAGCCACCTTTGGCGGCCGCCTAGGAAAGGACTACCTTAGAGGTTGTGTGAAGCTACTACTTCCTTTCTCCCTTTTTGTATATAAATAAGTCCTTGTTAACAAGAGTTTGAGGAGTACTCTTTGGGTTGTCTTGAGTGAGTTCACACACACTTACACATTTTCGAGTTGATTGACCTTTTTGATTCATGTTTTTAGCTAGAGCATTGGTAACCTTATGCAATGTTTTGATTTCCCCTTACTTGTAGAATGCTTCTTTTCCATACTCTTGGTGAACCTAAGGCCGAGCACTTTCAATTGTTCTTCCCAAGTACTTTCACATTCTATTTTGCTTGAAGACAAGCAAAAGCTTAAGTGTGGGGGGGTTTGATAAATGCTCGTGTTATAGTAATGTGAAGTGTTATTATTGCAGTGAGCATTGATTTAATCAGATTTTATCACTAAAAAGTGTGCATTTGTTTACTTTTGTGCATTGTAGGGTTGTGAAGATAAATCGGAGAAAAGGAACGAAGTTAGATCGTGTTTGCCATTGTTGGGGAGATTCTCGCACTAAGCAAGGAGCAAGGCATGGGCATAGACTTGTGAGTGTATGCCAACCTCCTTTGGAGGGGCACAAAGGCAGTCACATTCACAATAAGTCTAGCTCGTGCTAACAAGGAGAACTTCACCAATTAGGAGATTTGAAGCAATCAGCACGATCTACCATTGATTGTGTGCCCAATTCAACGGCCTCGATGAAAAACGATGAATTCGGGAGCGTTTCGACAGCACTGTAGCAAGCTACTGTTCATTTTCGGCCGAAATTCAGAAAACCAGAGAGTTCACACGGGCGTGTGAAATCCCGATAAGTTCAATTTTAAAGCCGCGACTCAACATTATAAAAACCCGTTTTGGAGACTGTTTTGGGATCTTTTTTGGCTCTTCTTTGCCCTAACTTCTGGAGAGGCGTGGCTAGGGTTTGGAGAGGACTTCGTGAAGGTTTGAAGCGCGTCATTGGCGTCGACATCAACGTCCAACGGCGGCACAAGACCACAGCTACATCACACACAAGGGGGTTTTCATCTATGCATTCAAATTGTGTTATTATTATTATTTTTATTGATTTGTATAGCTCCATGAGGAGCTAAACCCTTTGTGGGTATTCGGACTTTTAAACCCTAGGATTATTATATTTTTTTGACATTGCTATTATACTTTTCCATAATTGATGAATAAAGTTGAGTTTCAATCTTAAATTCTTTTCTTTTATTATTGTTTTCCCTTAGCCATGACATTAGGATTGAGAACAATCTAGGTTATCTTTTGGAGGTGTGACAACTCTTATTGGATTAGACTACTTAGGGTTGAAGAGGGTTGAGAGGATGAGTCGTGAGGTAGCGGAACGTCTCCTTTCTCCTCCGATGTGATTCTCCCTACCTCCATGTTACATGATTTATTCGCGGTCGAGATAGAGTTAGGTGTTAGGCAATAAACTCCCCTAGGGCTTTATTGCGCAAATACCAAAATATAGGGTTGAAGTGAATCTTAGCACCGGGACTTAATTTAGACTAGAGTTCTCTCACCTGGACCAAAAGGTTAGAATTATACATAGGAACAGGATTAATCACTAGGAGTCTCTAGAACTTAAGGCAATTCCACATAGTGTGAGGCTTAGGTAGATAGACTCCCCTAGGGCTTAGTTGACAGGTCAACAAGAGTCAAGGGTCATAGTGAAACCTAATGACCGGAACATAGTGTTGGGATTAGTCACGGTTGACCTTAGGTTTGGGACCGCGTATTTAAGGATTTCCTCTACTCAATTAACATTAATAGGAATGTATAATAGCATTGGCTTGCACTAGAAGCATAAGTCCTAGGGGTAGCTTGTCCGAATACCCATCTTTTCCCATTGCTAGTCATACTCTTTTACTCTTACTTGCACTCTCTCGTTTTCCACACTTCTCTTTTAATTCTTGATTTTACCGATTGTTTTCACACTCACTCACCGATTTCTTTCCACACAACGCGATAGCTAAATAGTAAAATCTTATATCTTAAGTACCTATTCCCTGTGGATTCGACTACCCACTCACCGGGGTATTTTATTATTTCGACAACCCGTGCACTTTCGGGACCCTGTCGATGACATTGCTTCTATGACTTTTGTTATGCTTTCTTAATTGATGCTTTTAATTGAGTTCTAATCTTGTATGTTAATTGTATTGATTCTCCCTTAGCCTTGACACTAGGGTTAAGAATCATCTAGGTTATCCTTTGAAGGTGTGACAACTTCTATAAGATTAGACTACCCAAGATTGGAGAGGGTCGAAAGGGTGTGTCGTGAGGTAGCGAAACTTCCCCTTTCCCCTTCGGTGTGATTTTCCCTACCTCCATGTTCCAAGAGTTCTTTGCAATTGAAGTAGAGTGAAGTGCTAGGAGATGAACTCCCCTGGGGCTTAGTTGCGCGAGCAACAGAGTGAAGGGTTGTAGTAAATCATAGTGCTAGGGTTTAACTTAGATTAGGGTTCTTTTGCTTAGACCAAAGGGTTAGAACTATACTTAGGGACAGGGTCTTTCACTTGGAATCCCTAGAATGTCAAGCAGTTCCACGTAGTGTGAGGCCTAGGAAGATGGACTCCCTTGGGGCTTAGTTGAGAGATCGACAGAGTGAAGGGTCATAGTGAAACCTAATGCTGGGGCATAGTGTTGGAACTAGTCACGGTTGACCTTAGGTTTGTGACTGTGTGCTTAAGGATTTTCACGACTCATTAAACATCAATAAGAGAGTATAATACTAGTCTTGCACTAGAAATATTAGTCCTAGGGGGAGCTTGTCCGGGTACCCCATACTTGCATTGATTGTTTCCTCTCTACTCTTTGCTTGCGCTCTTCTCTCTTCCATACTTCTTTCTTTTATTTGCACACACATTGATTTCTCTCACCACCACCATTATTTCGCAGTACCTAAGTAGCAATTCCTCTTGTCTTGAATCACTACTCCCTGTGGATTCGACTACCCTCTCACCGGGATACTTTATTACTTTGATAACCCGTGCACTTTTGGGCCCTGTCACTCACCTTCTCCCTTATCTTATACCTCATATGAATAAATTTTCTACAGTGAGCAAACCAAAAAAAAAGACAAAAACGGTTATCTTCGAGTGAACCACATCGAGATGCTTTGCCTTGTAGAACCTAGACATATTGGAGCTCCGGTCAATGAGTTGATTCCAGCTCCAATGCATTGATCGAGGAATAACGAAACCTCCTAAAGACCTTTGAAGCTAGACATGTTGAAAGCTTTGATCATAAGAAAGCAAGGGTTCTGGAAGCTGCCTCTTGAGGAATAGTGCTTGATGTGGACTTTGTACATCTATGATTGCTTGAGGTGGGGGAGATGCTTGGATGGTTATCATATAATATAACAATATAACGTATGATGACACATATACCTATATAATAAGGCAATGATATTTTAAAAAACATGGAGCCCGCAATATGGAAATTGAAAGCAAAACCCAATGGAAAAGTCGCATGTGACCCCTTAATAATATTAAATAACAATTATCATAACAACAATGGCAGTGACATAGACTTATATATTTTCCTAATAAAAGGGAAAGAGAAGGGAGAGAGTAATTGCTTGTGAGGTTGTGAGGCCATTAAATCAAGAATTTCAGCGTATCAAGTATAGATATATAGGGATATAGAATAAATTGTTATAATAATCATGCATAACACCACACCTGTTATTAAGAATGTATTGCGTGCCAATTATTGAGAGACCATCAGGGGATGAAATTAACATGATGTGTGTGTGTGTATATATATATATATATATAAAATCTGTAATATTTAAATTAAGATAAGATAGGATATGTATTATTATTAATTTTACAATTTGATATATGATAAATAATATTAACCTATTTTTATATTTAAAAAATATTTTAAAATATTAATCTAATGAGTGAGATATGATATTTATCATTATTAATTTTATAATTTGATAAATAAAATAGTTTAATTTATCATGAAAAAAGAATAATCTATTTATATTTTTAAAAGTTTAACATTAAGATAATTTAATGAAATATACTATATTATAAATATTAAATGTTTAATATTATTATAATATTTTATTTATGTTTTGGTGGGAAAATTTTTCATGAGAGCTTGACATGAGGCAATATTGTCTTCTACTTATATATATATATATATATATATATATATATATATATATATATATATATATATATATATATATATATATATAACATGAGGCAATATTGTCTTCTACTTATATATATATATATGGATGATTTTTTAACACATTACTTGAGAGTGTTGTATATAATTAGTTAGTTCTTGTATGCATTGAAAGTGTTATATATTCATTTCCCAACTAAACATTGAAATTTTTGTATATGCACCCTTTTTGTGTGTGTGTGTGTGTGAGAGAGAGAAAGAAATGTGAACAACCATAAGCAATTGAACCCTCGGCTATTGAATTGGGAGGGAGATAAAATACTAACTACCTTATTGCAAAGATGGTTGTATATGCATTTTAATGTTATTTGTGTATATTCTATCTATTGTTTTATATAGATGTTTGTTTTTGTATAAATTATCTAAATTTTGTAATTGGGTACATTTATTTGTGGAAAGATTCGTGCGCCAATTAAAAGCTTGTTTTGATCTTTCAAAACATTCATTCATGAAGGAAAATCGTATTTCATGTGCAATTTTGTAATTGGGTACATTTATATGAAATGTAACACTTCAAATCACAAGTAAATTAAATTTTATGCTAAAGACTAATGTTTTGAATACTATGAATGAAAGCTTTTTAAAACAAAGTTTTATATTTAGATAATTTGCTAATATTTTTATTTGCAAATGAACTTGATGAAAAGGAATTGTTCTGTAAGTATTCAGTTGTTTAAGTGATTATATTTATGCGATTATAACTAATATTTTATAATATAACTTTGTTAAAGATATAACGGAAGAATTTGTTGGCAAAAACAATTCTTCATGTTAGAAATTTTATAAAAAGACGAGTAAGCTCAATGATATTGTGCTTAACGACTTAAAGTATACTAATTTACTATGCCAATGATTGGGAAGTTTTCAAGATGTTAAACCCTAATCTTATTTGTATAAATTATTGTATGGGTTTTAGTTTGTATTTTTTCAGTAAAACACAAGTTTTCAAGTAATTTGTGGACTGACTTTGTAGATGAGATTAATGGTTACCTAAAAACTGTAAAATCAGAACCTATAATTATCATTCTCTAAATGTGTTGTACTAAAAGATCAAAGTTACAATTTTCTTCAAATGTACAAGCATCCCATTTAAAATTTTATTTGTCTATTATACATGATTGAATGAGAAACTATTTCATTACAAACAAGGTTAGAATATCTAATACCTATTATATGAAGCTCCCAGTGAATGCCCTTATTAAAGAAGTTATTGAATTTCAAAAAAAGTATAATTAATTTTTTTAATGAATAAATATATAAATTACGATTACTATCATGAATTTTGTTTTACTCTAATTGATTAATTAATTCTTAGGTAGACTTTTGAGTAAATGGGATTGTAGCTTTAAAAGGAAAAGTCAATTTCTTCTTTATCTACGGGCTCCATCTCTAATGGCATAGTAAGTAAAGCAAATAATATAAAGACTTTTGAAACATTAGTAGAATCTGTAGAGGTAAAAAGGTCGTACAAATAAATCATGCATACATATTTATAGTAGTCACATCTTCTTTTTTTTAGTTAAATTGTAATTTTTTTTACTAAATTTACTACTAATGATTTATTTCATAATTTTATTATCCTAGGTTGGTAGTTCTTAGGTTCTTACTATTATTATTACAATTGAGACTCCAGAATAGTGGTATATATCTTTTAAAAAGCGTTTAAAGAAAGTTGGTTCTATTAGTAAAAGATTTTACTATGAAAGCGTGATAAAGTTCAATTTCATAAGAATCCTTAAGTAGAATAACTATTGTATTTTTTTATAATATATTTTTTTAATTATAATTTTCATTTGTTATCTTTATTAATAGTGGGGTAGATTAACTAGTTCATGGTCCAGATAACAATTATTGATGGGATTGGTAGTGCTTCTTTTCTGCTATAGGATTGTGAGTGTTTGCGGCTCTTTTATAAGACTGCTAATGATTTGGCAAAGATAACTTTGTAATTTAACATGAATTATATAACAGCGGGCTTAACAAATATAACTATTGTATTATATAATAATAAACTAATATCAACATATCTTTTAAGTTGTTATATTAAAAATTATATTAATATAAAGTAAGTTAATATTAGTTATTAAAAAATTGTCTTCTATGTTTAGTCTATCTGTGAGTGATCGTATTGTAAAAACTGATACTTTTATGAGTTTAATGTGCTTTCTCAACTTGAACACACTAATGTTATTGAGTTGAAGGTAGTTTTGGTATTGTCACTTGCACTTAGGGGCTGTTTGGTTTGATGTAAGTAGGTGTGATGTAAAATATTTTACAGGTAAAAGTTGCTTTTTGGTATTTGGTTGGCTGCAAAACCATAAATTACATGTAAAATGATTCACAGAATAGTCTCATTTTGCAGCATTTCAACTTACGGCCAAATTGGTCGTAAGTTGAAATGCTGTAAAACTTCTCTCTTATAGTCACTCTCTTCCCTTACACTCACTCTCCTCCATGTGCAATCTCTCAGACCAACACCAGATTCAGAACCTCAAACAAAGGCATACCATCACTCCTCTACCGACAAAGTCGACGGTGTCGCCTGAGACGAGAACTCCGGCGGCTTCGCAATGCATTTCCAAGAGAATAAGTTTGAAGGAGTAGAATATGTCGAACTTCTGGGAACGAAGCGCATATGGGCTGTCACGGGTGATGGTGATGATGGGGGCTTCAACTTGTTCTTAGAGCCTGCTGGCCCCTCCTCTTCTCCCACACCACATCAACACTTCCCTCTAGGAGAACAGGAGCATCGGTTGCCTGTCGAGGAACAGACCATCCACGCCGCTACATCATCTCTTCAGAGAAAGAAGATAGGAACATCAAAGAAAAGGAATCGATTAACTCCAGAGAGTTGGAGACATCAATTACCTTCACACGCTGCGATTGCATTTGAAGGTGATTAGGGCATCGTCATGGCCTCCAAAGTCATACAAGGAGAGCGAAAGCAGCAGCATCATCAATGAAAATGGAAAAAGGAAAGAGAAGAGCATGGCGCCATGAGATAAGGAGGCATCACAGAGAGGTTGAAGAGAAGCAAAAGCGGCGCAGGAGAATAAGGGAAAGAGAAGATGTTGACGAAGAGATATTAATTTAGTGATTTAATTAGTGATTTATTTAGTGATTTAATTAAAAAAATATTAATTAAATATTAAAGAAATATTAATTAAATATTTAGTTAGTGATTTAATTAAAGAAATATTAATTAAATTGAAATTTAATAAATAATCCATCAACTGAATGAGTTGTTTTTATTTAAATTAATATATATGAAAATTATAAAATCTAAAATAAATAAGGGATAATCTCACTCTCCCACTTACATGGTATCCACATCCCTCAATTTACATCAAACCAAACAATAGAAAAGTAAATGCAGTATTTCTATTTACATCAAACCAAACAACATTGATGTAATTTGAAATACAGTATTTTTATTTACATGTGATTTCATTTACACTGTAATTTCACTTACAGCTAACCAAACAGCCTCTTACTAAACCTTTCTTTATTATATTTATGTTTGAATAAATTTTGAGTAATGTGTTGGATTCTGTATCTAATAATGAGGTTAGTACACTAGATATAACTTTTGCAAAATTATCTGATCTATTTATAGTTGAAGATAATAGTTCTTTAGAAAATACAGTAGATGACACTTTAACCACTCAAAGTTTAAGTAAAAAGGTAAAAAAAAATGAAGCAAGGAAGAAAAATAATTTGTAAAAAGCAATTTATAATGGGTGATTTTTTTTAATTATCTATATAAGATGACTTCATTTATGGTTTTTGTCACTTTAACTCCCTTAAACTCAAGATTATTTTTTAGTTTCAATAAAGACAATATTGTTTGATTGTATCATTTGCTATGAATATTAATATCAAATTTGTAACTATTGACTTTGATTAGAGAATAAAAAAATAATTAAAATAATTAATCATGTACCATCAATATGTATATCAATATTTACATTAAAAATATAATTTCACTATGCAATACTTAAATAACCAATGAAGAAAATTTTTCAAAATTTAAATTAAGTATATGTTGTTTTTGATAGTTTGAGTAACAATCTCTAATAAAATGTTGTTTATTTGATACTTTAATATTTGATTCAATTATACATAATTAACTCTCAAACATTAATATCAAATCTTATCCGTGGCAATTATCTATTATGTAAACATTAATATCAAAATCATTAATTTCACTATTTCAAAGAGGAACCGTGATCGAACTTCAAATCTCATATAAAGTAAGATATAAATTGCTTGTTGAGTTTACTCTATCTTTGTATCACTGATTTTCATTATATCACATTTGTACATATCACTTATTTTCATTAAAACAAAGGGTGTTTGTTTGTAAAAAAAAAAAAAAAAAAAACTAAACCATTGCGATTATCTCTTCCATGGGTAAAACTATGGTAATTATTAAGAAAGAATAGTCATGCAGCTGTGGACACATTGAAGTCAAACGGATGGAAAAAAAGAAAAGGTTGGTAATCTCTTCTGGTGGACATGGAGCCTTCTCCATGGATAAATCTACTACTTAGCTTCAAACTCTCGCAATCAAACCCTTCTTCTCATTCTCACACACCCTGGACTACTTGTAGTTCTTCGTCTTCTTCTTCTTCTTCTTCTTGTTCGCCGGAGATCTCATGTACACCACCAGAGACGTTCCCGCCTGCAACTCCTACAACTATGGCGATGCCCTCTACTGGGACGCTCGCTATTTGGAGGAAGGTGCCGCATCCTTTGATTGGTACCAGCGTTACTCCGCGCTTCGCCCCTTTGTCCGCAAGTTCGTCCCCACTAGTTCTCGCATCCTCATGGCCGGATGTGGCAATTCCGGTAATCTAATCTGTTCTGCTCTGTCTTTGTTTTTGTTTTATTATTTCTTTTTTAGTTGTTTACTTTGTTGGAATTTGTGTTTTTGTTGGAGTACTTCTTGCTTGGGGTTTGGTTGAAATGTTTGATTAGGGTTTGATTTTTAATCTTTTGATTAAGGGTTCCAAATCGCCAATGTTTTCATTTTGCTTTGTGATTTTTTAGGAAAAAAATGTCATCTTTTTCAGATCGGCTAGCATTGTTCTAGTTTCCTTGGCAGTTCTAGCTTTTAAAGAAATCTTCTTGGAATACTCTGGTGCAAGATTATCACCTACCATGAATAATTAGTATTTTTTTTATAGGACGATAAGGTTCTTGAAAAATCAGATTGATGAGCTAGAAATAATTGCATTTTTTTTTTGTCATACTGTCTAAATTCAAAAGCAATTATGTGATGGTCTTCTCTTGAGTGTTGAGTTTGTAGGTATTTTAAAGCTTCCGTTACTAGACAATTTAACCAAATAAATAATCAAATCCTTGACATCGTAAATTTATGTGGCTGAATGTAAGACTTAGCCTTCCAGTCAAGCATTTTAGATTTCTCATCCAAAGTTGTACGCAGCTGTGGAACTTATATTACAGCATGAAAGAATGTGAATGGGAGATCAGGAATTGCTATTTCCACCTGAACATGAGGTAAATGCATGTGAGATGTGAGACCAAATAATTTAAGTATGAACTGTGGTTTTGTTTTTCAGAAGAATACAGGTGGATTTCTGTATGTTGAATCTTCCAAATATTGTGGAGACAAAAGTAGGTTACTTTGATTGAAAAAAGGTTTTAAGGGGACCACTAATAGATGTTGATAGATGTAGGAAGGTATAGTTTTGGTGATGTAAATTCGCATTTAGATAGTCTTGGCAGAATCCTTCCAAGATACTGTATGTTGGGCATCCTAAAATTTTGATGCTCAATTGACATAAGTATCCATAAAGGAAGAAGTAGTGGAAGTCTCTTTGAAGCTCAAAGCAGCATAATTATAAAGTACAGAGCTGTTGTTTACAAAGATGCCCAAAAGGATGCTTCTTGTACTAGAAGCCTTAACGGTAAATATAATTGCACCACTTTTGATTTCTTATTCTAGTTGGAGTTTTTTGTTATTTTATAGGATTAAAGCTACTGGTGGCTTATAAGGTTTGGGCATTGTTCGATTTAGCCTAAAAAGTAAAAATTGTTCCTTTTGGCACCTGAACCTATATGAATTTGTTCACTTTGGCCTCTTTGCCAGATGTGGATTGACACGTATGTGCCATGTGTTTTTTTATAGGATTGAAACCGCTAGTGAACCATAAAGATTGGGTCATTGTTCAGTTGGACCCTTAAATTAAAAAGTTCATTTTGGCCCCTGAAATATATGAAATTGTTCCTTTTGGCCTCTCTGTTCGATGTGGATTCATGCAAATGTGCAATCTTCTTTATAGGCATATTGGATAAAGCGGGTCAAAATGAACAAATTTTTATAGTTCAAAGGCCAAAATGAGATCTTTTTTAGGGGCCAAAATGACAATCGTCTAGACCATAGCCTATTTTCTAAGTAGTAGTCAGTATTTTGGTTATTGGTTTTGCTTGAAACAGGGTATGATTGTATTTGACAGATTTAATGTGTTCTATCTATTTTCATAGGTACACAAACTACCAATCTTGTGACCTAATATTGTGAGAAGTTTTGGCTTTTCAGTCTAAAAGTAATACTCTTTGCACACTGTTCTAGATAGGGATTAATCTTATATTCAAGAATTACAAACATTCTCCTTACCAACTGTTCTGATTTTGGTTATGTAATATGGTTTAGGCCTAGAGCTTTTAATGCTCTCAACAATTTTTTTTTTTTTTTTTTTCAAATTTTAGTCCTAGAAGAATTATTATAATTATCACAACTAACAGAATATTATGAAGACTGTTTGGACAATTGTTATTTCTTTGACAATTTGTGTTTTATTAAGCTAGAGTTGTTCTTCTAATAAAAAAACATTTATATGGCTTTAGAATTCAAAGGATTATAGTTAATTCTATATGTAGCAGAATGTAATCAGCGCTTATGTAGAATATTTTAGTTTCTAATGCTAAATGGCCTTTACTTCTCAGCTACTGGGCTAGCTAGCATGAAGAAGATGGTCTGAAGTTAGTTTGCTGATGCACTTACCATGTGAGCTAACCAGGGTGCTTCTAATGATAATTCTAAAATAGAATTAAATTGATGTAGGAGGAAAGATATGGGTGGCCTATAAGCATAAGTGAAGGTTATGATGCTTTCAAACTAATTTATGGCAACTAATATTCATATCATTTCACCAAGGAAATTTTATTCGTTTTATGAACTTTACACAAAAAATAAGTGTCTAAGCTGGATGTGGGTGGATTTAACTTCAAAGTTTGATTTAAACCTTCGGAACAACTCTGAACAATTAGGCCCAGATTGGCCAAACTGGTCTTAACTATTTGCTTCATCTTCACTTGGCAGAGGGATGCAACGTAAATTATTTCTTTATGCATATTGATTATTAACTTCCTTGAAGTTTCATCCTGATTTTAATATACTGATTTGGATACACAAGCCATTTTCCTTTTGCATCCAGATTTCTTCCGTATAAGTTGATAAAATTGGGTCTCTTCGGATTACACTGCTTCAGATAAGTACACAGACTGAATGCACCGAAATAGCATAGTTGACAACTTTGCCACTTAGTTTCCCTTTCAAAAGTTACAGTGGTTCAGAGTCTGGAAGGAAGGTAAAAGCAACCTGAGCATCAAAGTGAGGGTTTAGTAACAATATTGACTTGATTGACTTTGCGCATCCACTTATGTAGTTCTCCATGATAGTTCTAAAACAACTAGACGAAACTTAAGTTGCTAATGGTTCTAATGAAAGCTCAAAATACATCTGAGCAAACCTTGTACAGACATGTAGCACGCTATGTTAAAGTGGGGGGCCTTTCCATTAAACTATAAAACAGTTACAACTACTATTGAAATCACTTCAACTAGCCATCCTTCAACATGCATGTTCCATGCCTAACAAGCTCAAATTAGTAGAAAATGATTTTCAAGTTAACAAGATGTTTTTATCTTTATTTGTGGCTCTTGTGACAATGAAATTAAGATCAACACGTGCTTTTGAGTATGCTTGTACAATCTCTATCATATGGACTAAAACCAAATTTAAAATCATGCTATGTATGTGCATCTTACTGCAGGGTTTTTTCCCCCTGAATTTTCATCTTATTTTAAAATGTTCTATTTTAGGCAATAAGCTTAATCCTACGGTAAATATTTGATTTCTTTTGTGCTATAGTTATGTCAGAGGATATGGTGAAGGATGGCTATGAAGACATAATGAACATTGACATTTCATCAATTGCAATAGAAATGATGAGAAGGAAATGTTCACACATTCCACATTTGAAATGTATCCTGAGCAGATGTATTTTACTCTGTTATGGTCAATAAGAACAATGATTCTTTTAGCAAGATTAAAGAAATCATGCTTTTGCCTTAAGTATTATAGACAGGAAAATGGATGTCAGACATATGGACTTTTTTCAGGATGAATCATTTGATTGTGTTATCGATAAAGGTAATTATGTTGAAGATTCAATTGCAATATGGCATTATATAAGCTGATGTTCATGTTCTCACACTTGTGCAATCTATGCTGGCTTCAACTTAGGGACACTGGATTCTTTGATGGTAAGCTCTGCACAATTTTTCATATCTCCCCAAAGTCTGTTTGGGCATGTTCTAAGCTTCCAATTCTGCTTTTGTTTAAGTGTGGCACTGATGCTCCTCTTAGCGCCTCCCGGATGGTGGAAGAAGTGAGCAGGTTCTGCTGTTATGACCTAAGTAGTCACATTTCTGGACTTTCATTGTCCTGTTATAATTGACTGTGATGGATTATGATTTCTTAAATCATTCTTTTTCTGAATGTAGGCTTCTTAAACCTGGAGGGATCTTTATGCTGGTATGTACCGAGGTCTTGCTGCACTACTACTTCTGGGTGTAATATTCCAAGTAACAGACTAAAGCAATTTGACATACTCTGCAGATAACATACGGCGACCCATCAGTACGCATTCCTCATATAAACCAACCTGGCTGTAGTTGGAAAATCATATTGTACATCATACGTGAGTATAACAATCTCTTTACTTGTGTTATCTTACAGTATTTCTAGAGAACTTATTGCTTGATTGTCCTCCTTATCTGCTGAATTTGTGTTTAAATTTGTTGTTTTTTCATGTCTTCAGTTACAATCGTATACATTTATGGCATGCCAACTTAGTTTTCTTTTTTACTTTGTGATTTATTATCCTACTTAACACCTATCAAAGTGCCCGTCCCTGTGATCTCTTCTCTGTAGTTTGTGTGCTATATGATTTTTCATGTCTTTCTGTCCAATCTCTTTGACCTTAGTCTATGGTAACAACTCTTTTAATCCTATTTGATGAATTATTGTTGTTACTGCGAGACTTTGACTGCATTCTGTTGAAATGGATCGAAACTCAGAAGGGTTCTAAGTTTTCATGGAAATTGCATTTTACTAGGTCTTCTGCTTGAAATCTTGATCCATAGGTCATGAAGTCAACTGCAGTCTCATGCATAATTCTTCAAGGAGGGAATAAAACCTTTCATAGGAAATTCAGCTATTTCTTTAATGCTTGTCCCCACTTTTCTTGGAATTTGAAAGAAAAAGCCTTTGGTTTAGTGGTATTAATGCCTAGCCGCCAGGGTAGGAGATCATGAAAATGGGTGAAAATGGCAAATTACTGCATCATTGTATAGATTTTGTTGCTCTCTTGTTAATCATAGCTCACTAATTAATTGGAAATTGCACCTATTTATATTATCTTTATAATTTAGTAGAGGAAGTTTACACTCTAAATGATTGCTGGTGCAGGATAATTACAAGTAGACGAACTAAATCCACAGAACAGAAAAAGTGAATGGAATTGAATTAAAATTTAGGAAGTGCTGTTGGTGGTCAATTTTGAGGAGTTCAAAATTCTGTGCACTTTAAACTCCTAGGGTGACTGGACCCTTGCTAGTAGGGAGTCATCATATTATTGTGCGTTAATTTTTTTGTTGCAGTATAAAGAACCAACACAATGACTACATAATTTTTTTCCCTTTATAACCCATATGTTTATAGCAATCTGGTGGTGATCTAAATGAAACATAAATGTGGGCGGGAGTTAGATGTGTAATAAATTGCCCATCATTATTGAGCTTGAGTTAATATTTTGTCTAGTCCATATGTTTATTGCAACCTGGTGGTGATCTAAATGAAACATAAATGTGGATCGGAGTTAGATGCCTGATAAATTATCAATCATCTTCTAGTTTGTGTTAATATTTTGAGCATGCAAGGTGTCGTTTAATTAACTTGCTTGGTTTTGAATTTAGGAAGTCCAGAACTTACTTTCATCCTCTGTTGGAAAATTGGTTTTTATTCCCCCAAATTACCAGACTTACAATATATAGTGCTATGTTCTTTACGATCCATGTACTTAAAAAATGTTTTTTTACGGCCCTTGTAATATGATATAATGTTCACTTTAGTCTCTCGTAGCTGACATGGTGATAAGAGACAATATATATATATATATGTAAATGCCGAGATGGTTACTTGTACTATACATGGCAGCTTACATGTTAGGTTCATGTGGCAAAGGCCACCATGTGGACTTTCGCTATGTGAAATCTTTTTAGAAATTTTTTAATCATATGCTTTTGCCACATCACTTTCTTTCACCTTCTCCTACACATCCACCACCCCCATTTACCTCTTATAAATCCTACCTTCCTAACCCCATCACCAACTCTTAACTTATACCAATGATATCTCCATCACTGTTCTTATCTCTCCCAATACTCTCCTTTTCCTGTCCACCTTCCTTTCTGTGTACAATTTCATTTTCCTTTTCTCTTCCACCATCTCCTCTGACTCATTTTGTCACCTTTCTCCATATTTCCGCTTCTTCTCTACCTTTCACTCCCTCATTGTCTGGAGGTTCTATCTTCCTCCCTCTTCCCATCCATGGTGGCGAAATGGAAGCTTAGTTGGGAAAAAGGTTTTCTTGATGTGTGAAAAGGCTGGGATAACATCAGAGATAGAGGTGTTGCTGAGGTGTTTGAGAAGAGAGTTAAGGGGCGAGAGATGGTGGTGATGGGGAATGTGGCTTAGGCAATGGTGCTGGAGCATGAGACAGTAGTGTCATTAGTGATAGGGTTAGGGTTAAGAGGGTGGATATGGAAGAGATGATGGTAGGTGCAATAGCAAGTAATGCCATGTAAACATATGATTAAAAAAAAAATCTTTTAAAAAATGTCCGCATGACAAAAATTTTTATGGTGGCTGTCACCATGTGGATCTAGCATGCAAGCTGCCATGTATGCCACAATAACCACCTCAGTATTTAAAATTTATCACAAAAAAATAAAATAAAATAAAATAAAGAAAAAGCTTGTATCGTCATGTCAACTATATTGGACTGAAGTGAACATCATAGAACAGTGCAAGGACCGTAGTAAATAATTTCAAAGTACAAGGACCAAATGAACAATACAGCATACTACAGTACTAATATTGCACTTCCCTTTATATATATATATATATATGGACGGGTGGAGTTAACAAACTAAAAATGAAACCAACTAGAACCTGGATAGGGTTAATTAAGCCTCGATGAACACATCCTAACATGCTGACTTTAGTTGGAGTGTGGTGACTACTTTAATGCAATAGACAATGCCTGAATTAGTGAAGTACGTAACTTCGCAATTGACAAAGTAGCACTTATGGGGCTATTGTAGTTCTTTGTTTGTTTGGACTTCTTGAAAAAAGTGGCAGCTCTAAAAAAATTGAGAAGCAGTTTTTAAGAAGCTGGTGAAATAAATTTATAAAGTAAACACTTGTAGAGAAGCAGTTTTAGAATTTTTTTAGATGAAAATGCTCTTGATAGGCCACAATAGAAAGATAATGAAATAGCAGTAACAATGATAACAATTAATTGTTATTATTACTGCTGTTGTTATCATTATTATTAGCAACAATAGATAGATTGAATACTTTGAATATGTGGAAATAAAAAGGCCTTTTTTAACCAAACTCTGTCTTCTCATGTAATTTTTCACTAAAAAGAATTTTTAAAAATGAAAATCCAAACAATTTCTCAACTGTAAAAGCAGTTTTAAGTAAATATATCCAAATATAAAGAGCTTAACTTATCCAGGAAAGTACTGCTAAAAGAAGTCCTTTTACCAAATGTAAAAAATAAAAAATAAAAAGAAAAAAGCACTTTACACAAGCAAATGCAAATGAATAGGCGAAGTAGATAAAGCAGTGTTATTAAAAGTGAGAAAGGCGCTCAGGCGAGGCGAGGCTCTAGCGCCTCAACACCCTCCAGGTGAGGCGCCTTCAATGAGGCAAGCCTAGGCGAGCGCTTTTTGTCAGGCGACAGGCATAAAAAAAGCACGCCTGTTTTTTTTTTATTTTATTTAATGCTATCAGCCATATATTTAATGTTTTCAATTATTGTTAATTGGGATTTTAAAAAGGTGCACTTACTAATAAGGAAGAAAATTAATTTAGAAGAGAGAAAACTAGGAGATTTTAAATAGCACACCTATTAATAAGGAAAGAAATAAATTTAGAGGAGAAATCCTAGGTGATTTTAGATAAACACGCCTATTAATAAGGAGGGAAATAAATTTTGGGGAGAAAAACTAAGTGATTTTAAAAATGCGCATTTACTAAGAAGGAATGAAATAAATTTAGAGTAAAACTAGGTGATTAAAGTGGCAATTGCTATTTGTTAAAAAATCATGAGTAAATTAAGGGGTTAACTAATTAACAAGAGAAAATTGAAGACGCAACAAAAGTTACACTCTAAATCTAGTGATGGAATTGAAACTAGTTTAAATGATGAAGATGATAATACTGTAGAATAGCTGACTTATGAAGATAGAATTTGTACTCTAAAAACTTGAGTGGTTCTAAACTTGTAGGAGTGTTTTGTTTGACTCTATGTTTTGCTTTGTATGTATATATAAAAGTAATTTATTAACTGCCGCTTTACTTCGCTCAGGCCTGCGCCTCTCGCCTCTAGCTATAAGAAGCCTTAGCGCCTAAAGGGCGCCTAGCGCTTTTAATTACACTAGATAAAAGTTAAATTGTTGAACCAAAATTAATAAGTCTTGAATCATGTTAAGACTCGGGAGTGCCTAGACATACTCCAATTAAAGCCAAAGAGTATGTGTAGAAATAGTCTAGGTTAAAACCAAGGAGAATGCGTAGAAATAGTTTCTAAAAGCCTAGGGAGTTTCCAAAAAGAATCATTTACAAAAACCTTAAAATCAAATTCTGCTAGGTTGCAGAGCAAGAACAACCAGCTAGCATGCTGATAGTCAGAAATCAAAAAATCTGAAAATGTAACAAATATGACTAAATCTGCACGACAGAATTGTGCTGCAAACAAAATTAGCAGACGAGACTACCAAAATAATATGTCCCAAAAGCTTAGGTACCAGGTACAAGAATTTGATTTCTTATTCATCCAAACTGGTAGAGACTTACAAGATACCTATACATGCATGAAGCCAACAAACTAACTAATAAAATCATGAGTCAAGCTAATTAGATAAAGATAACAAACTAAAATAAGCAAATGCTTCAATTAGTAGAAACTAGATTTTTCTGTTTCTTGTCGCAGATAAAATGATTTTTTTTAACGGAGCAACTTACTACTTCACCGTGTAATTCCATGTAGTTCGCAATAGAGTGTTTACAGGTATCATTTATGACTCAAGCTCACAGAGTGAAGGTGGATTTAGGGTTTATTTATTTATTTATTTATTTCTGGGACATGTGTTGTGATATTATTGGGAAATACACGAAGTACACCATTAGCACTTCACCTAAGTCCTTTTCTTTTATGACTATTTCTCATTCTCATAAATGGTTTCTTCATCCCATTTCTATCATAACCAATTCCTCATCCTTAATAAATGTGTTGGTTTCTAAATATGAAAATTCAAAAACTTGAGAAAATTGGAGAAGGTCGTTCAAATGTTCTTTCTAATGTTTTAAGGCTAGACTGGGGTAAGCAATCATCTATTCGTTAGGCTAACCCAGAAACATGTCTTATAAATAGGTCCTATTCCAAAAATGGGGCATCTATAGAGGTTTTAGGTTAGATATATTTATTTATTTATAATTTTTTGAATGTTTGGTCTGCAAGAGTTGGGGTTTGTTTCCTTATTGTTAGGTCCTTTTAGCGAAGTCTAGGCATTTCTGGTGGAAATCAAGGTTTTTGACTGGGTTAAAGAAGCCCAAAATTGCCACTTCCTGAAGAGCAAACTTGGAAAAATTGCCACTGGGTTTGGAAGTAAATGTTACGTAGAGTAACAGGGGTAATCACTTCTAGGTTTTGTGGGAAGTACTATTAGAGGCTCTGATTAATCATGATTGGGAGAAGACAACATGCCTTTAAAGTAGTATTCAGCTTAAAAGCATCTTATTCATTCATTGGCTTCTTTAACAGAAAATAACCACTGCTCTCTTATAGAGATAAGAGCGTTGTCCATTATCAGTTTGAATGCAAACAGACTAGAGAGCCATCAGACATATAGCAATCAAGAACTTCCCTAAATTTTTAAATCTACTGATGAACTTATGCAATGCAAACAGCAAAACAAGTAAAAAAGGCCGAGAACGAGGAATTGATTCATAGGCTAGCACTCTCTCATAAAGAGAACAAAAAGATTAGGGTTGTTTTGGTAACACTAAAATACATTGTTACTTTTTCGAAAATAAACTAAGATAAACACCTGATCAGTGATAATACAAAAATGACCAATTATTAATACTGCTTTAGCAAATTCTCCGCCATTGATAAGAATTAAATTACTGAAATAACATTGATATTCAAAAGAGAGCGAATAACACTGGTTATTTAGGGGCAAGTGAAAATTGGAAGTGGAGTGGGGAGTGGTTGGATTTCCAACTTTTGGTGTGCTTTTGGGTGGTAACAATGTAGAACTTAGGTTGAAGTCATCCAATGTCAGAGCAAAAATTTAGTCCTGGTTACAGAAGTTTAATAAAAATTATATAAAAAAATTTTCACTTCCATTTTATGGAAGTGATACTTTCGCCCACTTCCAGATGACCCCATCTCCTAATCAAAACAGCCTAAATCTTACTCTTAATCAACTTTTAACTCCTAAACCTTGCCAAAATAATAATATTTGATGCATATTTTGGATTTTCTTATCCCTTGTATTCTTTCAAAGCTGTTTTGGCATGTAATTTGCATCAAAATTCTGCCTAATGAGACACCCATAATTGAAACTAGCTTCAACCACTTTTGCAACCCACCCCATGCAAATTGAACTTGCCCTATTATTATCATGCGCATACTTTGCTTGTCAGGTTTTTTCACCACATAATGATTTGTTTTTACAAAATCTATTATCAAATCAAATAATTATTGAATAAATATAAACTGAATATATTTTAATTGATATGACGGAAATAAGACATTTTATGGGTTTCTTAACCAAATTTTAAAGTAAATAAGAAAATATAATGCTATTATTGGTGTAAAGATTTTTCATTCACTGAGATGTTTATGTTGAAAGGTTTAGAATGAAACTCTTACTTAGACTATTTGTTTAGAAAAACATAAAGCAGTAAATAATCATATGGTGCTGAAAGTAACAAATCAAAGTTTGTAAATTAATGGATAGAAATTGTGTCTTACTTTCCCAAAGGTCACTATGTATAGTAAAATTAGTGTAAAAGAAAATATATATGATGACATAAAATATGGTTTTTCATATTTTGCATCATTAAAAAAAATGGGTAGGAAATGGAGTAGGAGATCCTTGGTAAATCTTCTTCTACAGCCATAGGCTGACTCGGAGTCGGATTGTATACTCCAATCTTATTCGTCATTTTGGGTGTATTTTCTCTTATCCAAAAGTAGATTCCATTCTGTAAAAGAAACCTTTTCATGGTTAGGTATTACTTGAGATCTTTCTTAGATTTGATTAACAATATTTCATTAACCAAGCATATTGTCAACATTAAATAGAGCCTCGAACGACAAAAATTGACTACAAAAGACACATTGAAAATGAGAGGAGACTAATGGAGACTTTCAGATGAAAATATTGGACTATTGATCTAAACAACACTAGTGAAGTTCTAAGGAATAATAAGTAAAATATGAAATCAAAATTAACACTCCTATACTTTAGACAGCGCATTCCCACAAGTTGACATGCAGTTCAAAGAACAAAAATCTTAAAGCTCACAAAGCAAATTGAACCCAAAAAAATAAATAAGTAAAAATAAAATATTTGTATGAAGCTTGTGATATTCCTGAAGAAAAACCATGTATGGGACACCAACACAAACATGTGACGAAATGCTGATGCTTTCTCACAAATTTAATTCCTCTTATAAGCAATCTTAAAAGCAGTGATTTTATACTAACGAAAATGATACGTAATTGTGCATATGTTTGTGTTCAGGAAAGATTCAAACATATTTCCTACCATGACTTTTTTTCTGATGGAATAGAAATATCTATGAATTGAGTTTCATATTTATATGCAGACAAAAGATTTGACTTTCTTGTTGATGCATAATTTACAAAACTCCAGCTATTTTGTTAAAAAGCTTAAAGAAGAATCAATTCAATTCTGTAGAAACTCAAAACAATAGACACTTTCTATTGCATCTATCTGAACATACCGTTTTGAATATTGACAGCAAGACCCGGGTACCAAAGCTGTGTAGATGGCAGTTCATCAAAATCTGTCATGGAACCTGTTCCACTTACTGAATGGGGTTTGCTTCCACCAGATTATGTTCTTGATGATCCAGATTCTCATTACATTTATGTATGTAAGAAGATGGATCGTCTATTTGGACTTACTCAAACAAGGAGGTTAGATCAAATATCGTGCAACCATGAAGATAAGCCATTGGAATGACCTATTGATCCTTGTAGTCCTATTTTAGTATTGTGTTTCATGAGCAATCTTTTTCCGATTATATTGCCAGAACCATTTTCATTATGTGCCGATGATTGGGATAGTGTAGATCACATGAAATTTGGTTTGCCATTTTGCGTAAGCAGTTGAATTAGGGCTTGCTTGGTTTGAAGTAAATGGATTTTATAGATCATGAAGAGTTATTCTGTTTTAACTCTGTCTGCATGCTTGTTCAGTTTGCTGTAAGCATAAATGTTGTATTTTTTTTTTTTTATTTGAACTTGTAATTATGTCTGTTAATTTTGATGTAAACTTGGCCTGAGCTTTAATTCAAGCTTAAAGAAAAGGGCTGAAACATGAATATGGGCTGATGTTGTGTTTTATTTGATACTATGAATTAGGGTTGAGTTTATGATAAGTTAGGTTTATTTGGTAATGATTAACTTTTATTAAAATGAATATTTTAATAGGGTTTAGTGACATAATTCATATATTTATTTAATTCGTTAAATCTTGAAAATAAAAAGAGAAAATTTGGTTTTAATTCACAATTAGCCTTTAAAGTTTTAATTTTATCAATTTAAAATGTAAGATCATGACATGAAAAAAGAAAAGTTAACTCATTAAACAAGAAGCCAATGTCACATTGATTTCTTGATTTTTTTTATTTAGTAAAACTTTTAAAAATTTTTTGTCTTTGATGGTATAATGCTAGCTTAATAACTAATAATTGGAAAGGACAGAATTTTGATTACAAAGAGTTCAATTGATAAAACTAAAAAATTGGTAATAATTTATCCTTAATCAATATATTAAATTCTTAATTTAAATTCGACATATTGCACTGATGCAGCCATGAATTTAATTTAAATTCGACATATTGCACTGATGCAGCCATGAATTGTCAGTCTATTTTAACCAGCTAAACACTGATTATTACCAAGATTGGGTCAAATGAATGGTACTTGAGAGCCAGACCTAACTTGCTTAGTGGAGCTTGGTCAAATGACAAGACCACCCACCAACAAAAGTCCTTTTATAAGTTCACACTAGTTTTCACTTTTCAAAGCAAATTCTAAAGTGGGATCTATTATTATTATTATTATTATTTTATTTTATTTTATTTTATTTTATTTTTTTACAAATGTTACGGGTGCTATTAGTCGAATGGCAGTGCGCTATGTGCACAAGTCATGAATTGAATGATCAGCTGTGCTTCTTCATCTAATGATATGGGGTATAGTCTGTAAACTTGAAACCATAACTCAAGATGTATTATTATCATTGCATTCAATGAGAATTGAACGTGATCCCTGGTTTCAACCCTAGGTTGTCTAATAATTTCAACCATCTCATGTATGTTGATGATTTAATTTTAAAATTACTCAAGCTTCTCGCAAGTTTGCCAGGAACATTCACCTTTGTATGTCAATTTACTCAAACCTAATCAGTCAACGCCCTAATTATGCTAAGTCCCAAATATCCTTTCCTTTCTTGGTTCAGTCATCATGTTCTTAAAAGTATTTGCTTAATCTTGAACCTTAAACAAGCCTCATTTCCTTTTAAGTATCTCGGTGTCCTCATCTCCCCTAAGAGGATTGCAGCTCTTGCTTTCCAGCCCATAGTTGATAAAGCTAGGCGTATCTCTACTAGATGGGCCAATTATCACCTCTTCCCCGCTGGTAAAGGGATTTTAATCAACTCTACTCTTCTCTCTATTCCTATTTATACCCTTTTTGTCTATCCTCTTCCGATTCCATTCTTTTGAGATTTCTAAAGTTGTTCGAAAAATTTTTTGGAGTAGAGGTGGCAATGGAACGGGCATCCATAATGTGAGTTGGAATACTTTATTAGCAGACAAGTCTGAGGGGGCTTAGGTATCAGAGATCTTTCTCTTGTTAAACACTCACTTATGGCCAAATACATTTTCAAATACCTGAACAATGATAATGCTCCTTGGGTGGAAATTATGATTGATAAATACGGGAAAATTAATTTTTGGCATGATGATATTCCCGCCAAATGTTCCTGGTTTTTTAGGGGCTTATGCCATTTTGCTGCCTTCATCAAACATCATTGCAAAATCAATTATGTTAATCCAGATAGTACCTCATTCTTATGGGATCCTTGGCGTTTTGACATCCAGATAGCCCTCAAACCCACATATGTTAACATGAACATCGATATTGATCACATTAATCTCTCTGATGTGGTCTTGGACGATCATTGGGATCTTAATGGGCTTAATTGCATTTCTGGAGCTTTGTTTGATAATCAGAACATCAATCTAGCCTCAATCCATCCTGAGTCAAATAACCATTGGGTTTGGTCTTATAAGTCTCACTGCACCAAAATTTCATCCACTGTTTATTAGTACTTTAATAAACAATCATCTTCTTCTAATAATTGGATTGGGTGGAAATTGCTTTGGCACATCCCGGTTGGCCCTTGTGTAAAACATTTTATATGGATGTGTTTCAAAGGTCGTCTCTCCACCTCTATTTTCCTTCACAGTTTAAACCTTGGCCCTAATAATCCTTGCATCTTCTGTGGCCTCCATAGGGAAACCATTGATCATTTGTTCTGTAATTGTGCCAAAACCCGTTATGTTTGGGACTTGATAAATTCCATAGAGAACTTGGCTATTTCTTTCCCTGAGGGCTTCTCCACAGGGTCTTGGATTATTACTTACAAGTACTCCAAACATATCCTAGCGCTCATTGCTATTGGCGCTTGGTTTATATGGACCAGTCGTTGTAATGCTATATTCAAGAACATCCATCCCAACTTCTTTGTTACTGTTAGCAAAGTCGTCGCACATGTTCGTGAATATTTCAACAGCAATAATGATCCAATCGGCAAAAAGTTAATCTTGAACAGCTTCTCCAACGCTGACGGCCACTTCTTCTTCACCCATGCAAACTCCAATCATACCACACAGGTAAGATCTATTGGCTTTTTTTTTTTTATCTCCAACGCTAATTACATAATTTCAATTGCAGGGTATCTCTCCTAGCCCATCAACAATAACTCATACGACACGATTCTGGCCTTCGAAGTCGCACTTCAAACTTGAGTTGATTATCAATTCTCTATTTGGCATATCTTCTGGGCCCATCATAATGTCTTGGAGATCATTCGAGGCTCCGATCATCTCACTTCCTGGTGCTATCATTCCCAAATTTCCAATTTGAAGTTCCTCTTGGACATGTGTCGCCAACCGAGCATGCATGTGATCCCCTTCTCTTGGATAGGGCCTGCCATTGGTCTGGCTTCTCTCGGCTTCAAGCATAGATACCTCAACTTGTTCCTCTATGGAAGAGATTTACCCCACTGGCTCATGCGCTTATTTCATAAGCACAGATTTGTATTTTAATTTTTCTATTGTTACGTTCAGTCTTTTGTACCCTCTTAGATTAGTCATCCTGTTCTTGACCTTGTTTTAGCTTTCTTTAATAAAATTTAGACTCTCGTTTTGAGGAGTTTTTTTTTTAAAATAAAAATAAAAAAGAGAATCGAACGTGAAACATTTGAAAATCTCATGCATTATTTATGTTTTTATATAACTATTGTTCCTTGAAATCAAATTATGAATTAATTCCGTATCAATTAGACCACTAGGGAGCAACTATGTTAGGAATTTAGCTGACTTCATTATGTCATTTCACATCCAAGAAGCACAATTCTGCACTCATTCAAGTAATAATTCAAACTAACATCAATAAGAAGACAACATTGAGCTATCTTATAACAATATCAAACCAATTATTGAACTACAAGAAAATAAACAAACACAAAATATAAAGGACAATCTTAATAGTGTTAATTTAACTAGTATAGAAATTTGATAAAATTCATATAACAATACTAGATCACAATATATTAATAAAATGTCAAAAGACAATATTTTTTTACATTGTTATAGCTCCTCAAACAATAGGTTCTAGAATTGTAATTATTATAGAGAATATCTTGACAAACATCTTTTCGCTTTTATATGATAATTTGTAATTTTCTTTTACTCATACCTCTCTCTTCATATTATTTATTTATTTATTTATTTTTGATAATATAAATAGACCATCATATACATATATTATTTATATCTCAATCACATATTAAGAGAGAGTTAAGCCCTTAACCTATTTATGAGAGTTTAATATCTCACTAATCAATTTTATTGAGACCGGAGTTATTAACTTTTTGACCTCTCTCAAATCTTATTTTTATGGGAATAATATTTTAGAACTCACTAAATTCTATTATTAGTATGGCCCAAAATTCTAATGAGGTCTCCTGTCAAATGGTGACCTTCAATCAATTTGTTATGGGTCATTTCATGGATGATGGATGTGAGCCTCCATTATTGACCAAATCAAGCCAACTCTTAGATTATGGGACTACAATTTTTCCACCAATTAAAGGTTAGGAATGCATAAAAAGACTGATATGCACGAAAGGCAAATCATTTATTTTTCAAAGATAAATACCTTTGTGTGTATATAAATCAGAATAAAATACTATAAATAACTTTTGTTTCTCTTCAACCTTTCTATCAGCCAAAAACATTCCTTTAATATTAAAAAAAAAAATAGATAAACCACATTCTATTAAAGAAGTAAAAAAATATGAGACATGTCTAAAATCACACAAAATCATTGAATATAAACACTATAAATCCACTACCAGTGAAAAAGTATAAAAACAGACAAATAAAAGTACATATATCACTCGCAAATGTTCTAATTTCATAAAACTCTTCTTGTTTTAAAAAATTTATCTTTTAATATATTAATTTTTTTATTTAAAATAATTTTAAAATAATTAAATAATTATGAATTTGTATTACTATCTAACTCCAACATTAAACCGGTCCATAATCACTCGTATATTTATCATTGGTGGGGTGTACATCTTATTGACTTGGTTCACATTATTACTTTATTCTATCATGGAAATCATCAAATCAACCTTTAATAATCAAACTTTCCATATCTATAAAAACTAATACAAAGATGATTTTGATTTTTCTTTTTTTAACTTATCAATGAAAAAGTTAATGAATATATATATATATATATATATATATACTATATTAAATAGAAAATCAAAAGAATTTGTTCATATGTGTATTTCATAAACAAATTAAATAAACAAATTAAAAAAACAAATAATAATAATGATGATGAAGCAATTTATCAGAAGAGGAAGAAACCGGAGACCTCTACATTTACCAGTGAGAGTGGCCTTGATTTCTATGCTTCTTCCACCAAACTACTAACTAAAATAACTATGGACCTGGTCGAAGGTATCTGATATTTAACTTGCATGTATTGCTACAGATAGATGATTTTCTTTTCTTCAGTATTGTCGTCCCTTGAGAGCTTGTTTGTGTTGCTTTTTTATTTTTGTTTAGCCATGTAATCACTCCTCGTGGTTATAAAGATCCTTTGAATTGTATTCTTGTTTTATTTATTTATTTATTTTGTCTAGGGTCCCATTTGAATAAACAAAATTATACATGATTTTTCATAATATAATTCATAATCTACCTATTTTGTTAAAAGTAATAAAAATAATATTGTTATTATTAAAAATAAAAGAGATAACAACTTCGTAACCAATGACGTTAAAAGAAAGTTTTTAAATACAGTTAGGAGCCGACAATGAATGCTTCCCTAAATTTACATCATTATATAATAGAAGGGTTTGAATATGTATCATATCCCTTTCATTTGGCGGTAGGTAAAAACTCAACCAATCAACTCTCTTATGTTTAAGTTGAATTTTGATAATCATGCCCCACACACTCATAATTGATTCATATTCTATGACAAACTTGTAATTATCTTTATACCCTTATTAAATTTACAAGAGTATATGGAAAACTTTTTTTGTTATCTTTTATAATAAAATAAAAAATTACATGTAATCTTTACAACTATCCTCGCAATGGCCGAGTGGTTAAAGCATTTAACTCCTATATGATATGATGGGTCAAAAGTTCGATGCTCTCCCAATACATAGTTGAGGCGTAAGGGTATTTGTGAACATGATTAATTAAACGTATTAAAAATTAAAAATTATAAAAAATAATTAATAAGCATATTTTTTAGTCTTTAATAAATAATAAACCATAGTAAAACATGATAATATGTAACTATAACAATACAAAAAATAAAAAATATATTAATATTAAAGCTACCAATATATATAAATTTAAGATAACAACATGTTAACTATTAGTTTTAATTTATTTTTTGTGTTACATTTATACATTTAAATTGCATATTATATATTAAGTCAACTTTCCTTTCAAGGACAAAAATATAGGATGTGTTAAATATAAGAAACAAAAATGCATTTATCACTAGATAATATAAAAATTGAATGTTTAGTAAGCACGAAGCATGTCATGGGTTTTTAAAATTTAAAGAAAATTTAATTAACCATAATTTTATTTTATTAAGATGCTATTTGCTTTATAAAATTTCTAGATTAACCTATGTATTTTATATTAATGTTGCCAAACTTTTAATAAAAGGTAGATTAATCAGAAATAGATGTAATTTCAAAACTATTTTTTTTTTCAAATGAGAACCAGACATATGGCAATAGCATGCGAATTTTTAAGTTTACCATGCACTCTCATTCTGTGCGGTGGAGTTTAGCATCCTTCCTTATTTTATTGCAAAAACTTCACTAAATTGAGTGGTATTATTATGTCATTCATTATTAAATATCAATCATTTGTGGATGTCTTCTTAAAAAAATTTATATTTTGTACCTCTATTTTTTATTTGGATAAAATTATGAATTTTTAACCTATAAAAGCAATTTAAAAAGTTGAAATCAACTTAATTGGAAGGGAACAAAATTTAAAAAATGATTATTAAATATAAAAGAAAAAATTTCATATTTTGTACCTCCACTTTTAATTGGACAAAAATTATGAAATTTTAACTTATAAAAGCAATTTAAAAAATTGAAAATCAATTTAATAGGAAGGGAGCAAAATTTTAAAAATGATTATTAAATATAAAAAAATGAAAAAAAATCTAAAAATAAAAATAATATTATAAAAAACTGATAAACAAACATGAACAAGAGATTAAATTTTTTGATAAATCACTGAAGTTTAGTCAAATATCAGTTTAATCACTGAATTTTGATTTGTTTCAAAATGCTCATTAAAGTTACTAATCATTTCATCGACAAGTCACCCGATGGATTAGCATCTTTATTAGCTGACGTGGAGGCCTCCACCTGTGCGCTGACTGGACTCCACGTCAGCTAATGAAGGTGCTAATCCATCAGGTGACATGTCGATGAAATGATTAGTAACTTTAGTGAGCATTTTGAAATAAATCAAAATTCAGTGATCAAACTGATATTTGACCAAACTTCAGTGATTTACCAAAAAAATTAACCATGAATAAGATGGATGAGATTATATGCATCAATAACTTAAGACAGAAAAGCAATAAGAAAATTTATGTGTGCTACAGTATAACATTAGGTTAATTTTTTTAATTTTTTAGTAATTATTTATTTTAATTATGTAAGTTTTAGAAAAATCTCTTTTTTAGATGAAATATTTTCAAAATATTCTTTGTCCAATTAGAGAAAAGTTAAAGAATTTCCTAAAAATAGAAAAGATTTCAATATGCAAAAATCCGTTGTATTAGTGGATATAGACAAAGAATCTCCGTTTAGTGCCGATATAAATATAAACATAAATATAAGTTTTACAAGCCTATATAAGAAAAAGAAAGCCTTATTAAAAAGTGGAATTGTGTGTGTGTGTGTGTGTGTGGCTTACAAAGGGTACATGTGTTGATATGGTTCACCAACTATGCACTAAAGACAATGAGATCCCTTCAACGCATGCGTCACACATCATGCACATAAATAAATTTAGTCCAATAATATGCTGGCAGGGCCATCTTAATATACATGTAATAATTAAATTTTAAAATTTTTAACCACTCTAATAAAATAATTAGAATTTCATTCTCACTTCTCAACTTAAAGATCGAAAATTGAATACCAAATGTAAGTAGAGTAGAACTGATCAATTAATTTGATTAATTTTTTTATTTTAATTAGTAGGAGAGATTCTGAATCAAGAAATAGTTTTTGCAATTAAAATAAAATATTTTGAGTAATTACTATAAATTCTTTTGTCGGTTTAGTTGATATACAAGCAGCTACCAATTTTACAACCATCATTACTGAGGGCATGCACAAAATAACACAAGGACATAAATGCAAACTCCAAAAAAAAAAAGCCACATATTTTGCAAAGGGACAAATGCAAAAGAACCCTCATAAATTAACAAACCCAAAGTCACTACCGTATGGCCCTCAAAATGCACTCATTTTAAGCGCATTTTGTTGTCCCTTTTATCTTGTTGGTTTATTTCCAAACACCATCATTTCCTTCATATTTGTCAACTCCACACCCTAATTGTTCCTCCCACCATTTCCCCACTACTTCTTTTCCCTTCCCTCTCTTTCTTCCCATCTCAATTTCCATATCTTCCTCACACACTTCTCATTGATATCAAATGTTACAAAACTACCAAAGGAAGAATTTGATGGAGGTAGTAGCTCCAAAGATGGACCACTCCCTTTCATCATCTTCTTCATATTGCTTTGATTCTGATGACTCTTCTTTACCATTAGAGCTCCCCCTCATGCGAAGCCGAAGATCGGAAAAGCACACTTCCTTAAGTCTCATTGCCACAGTAACATCAATCTTCCGATCATTCATACCATCTCTTCAAACCATATTTCTTCCATCATGCAAGTGGTTGAGCATGCCGGTAACAGTTCCTATGTCACCAAGTCCCAGTAGGAAAAAAATCACTGGTACATTTTTCGGTAACAAAAGAGGCCGTGTAAGTTTTGCTGTTCAAGAAGATCCAAGATCAGAACCCATGCTGTTGTTGGAGCTCGCCATGCCGACTAGCCATCTCGTTAAAGAGATGGCTTCCGGCATGGTTCGAATTCTTCTCGAATGCGAACTCACATCAAACAACAACATAAATATGCATAAAAAGAAAAGAGCACCTTCACGGTGTTTATGGGACGAGCCAACATGGACAATGTATTGTAATGGACACCGCAGAGGTTTTGCGGTGTCACGCCAATGCACTGTGTCTGATTTACATGTGCTTGGTGCTGTGAAGACGGTATCGGTCGGCGCCGGAGTTTTGCCGGCTGTGATGGGGAATGCATTGGAGATGGGGAAGGGGAGTGGAAATTATTCTGGTGCAGTGTTTGATGGATCATTGGGTGGTGGAGAAGTTATGTATATGAGAGCTAAGTTTGAGAGGGTGGTTGGAAGTAAAGATTCGGAAGCTTTGTATATGATAAGTCCTGACTGTGGGAGAGGGAAGAGGTTTGATAATGGAGGGCCTGAACTTAGTTTATTTCTATTGAGGATTTAGAGGTGTTTGGGTTTAGATCATGTGATGAATTGTTGGAGTGAAATGGTTTATTGAGCTTTTTTTTTTAGTTTGTATCTTATTATTTTTATTAGTTGATGCTTTATGTTTTTGTTGTTGCTTATGGTTGTGCAAGATATGAACTGTGAATTCTTGTAAATAATTGTGAATCAAATATTTAAATTTGCAAAAATCAAATTGATCAGGTATTGCCTTCAATTTTTTATTTTTTTATTGGCATTCTAATTAAAAAATTTAATATGTTTGTTTTTATAAAATGAACAACCCAACAACCCATTCATCTTTATGATAACTAGGAGTAGATTAGAATTACATTTTTTTTTTTATTGTGAAAGTGATAAATTTAGTATTTTCTAAAAAATTATTGTTTTAGTAAAAAAAATATTGATAAAGCTGATTTTATGAGAGATTTGGTCATGCACATCAATTAAAGCAGGTAAATTTTATTATATTAAAGTGAAGGTGCCACAAACAAAACACCTATATTTTTTATTAAAGATGTACAAAGTTAATATAAAGATTTTTATTTTTTTTTACAAATTATTTATGTTGATTTTTTATTTATCAAATATAAATCAATCGATCACAGCAAATATAGTGTTGATTTTTTTAAATAATTAATGTCAGTGTGAAGCACCACTTTTTGTCTTTTACTTTGATTGGAACAAATTTTTTTCAAATGATCAATAAAATAACATATGAATAATTAATGAGGTTTTGTAAAAGCATTTATAAAAAAATTTGGTTTTTCATTGGTAAAATACCTTATTTAGCCACTCTATCTATGCCAAATTCCCCTTTTAATTCTTTTAATATAACAAGAGGTCATTCAATTTTTTCAATTGGGAAATTCAAACATTAGGTTTTCCATTTGACTAACTAGATAGTTTCAACCAATAAAATACTATTTTTTTTTAAAAGAAATAACTAACTGTAACCCTAACCCTAACCCCAATCTATCTCCTTTAACAACCCCTAATCTCTTTCTGACTTCCATGGCGGCCTTTTTTATTTCACCCATCAAAATTTATTGATGAATTTTCTATTAATAATAGTATAAAGTAATAATGATGTAAAATATATAAATTTAGTAATTAAAAACTTTCAAAGTGATGGTGAGTTATTGATAATGAGTTCGTTGACATGATAATGAACATCCATTGTACAGTGGTTTGGAAAGAAATTGACAATCAAAGTCGTGGATGAAGTACTATATGAGTGTGTTGGATTAAATGACAATTAATTTAGTTTGTTTTATGTTATCTGTTTTTGAAAAAAATAATCATAATTTTATTGAAAAATGTAAACTATCAAGAGACTGATTAACAAAATAAAACAAATAATAATGTTTACCTAGAATTATATCAAATGGTTTATAGGGTTGAATATATATGGTAATTTGGCTCTATTAGATCTACACAGCTCTTAATCTATGAGTCATATTAGATTTGATACAGTGATGTTAATGAAGTCAAGTTACTTGAAGATAAAGATCAAATGAGTCCTTATGGGAGATCGACTTTTTTAGTTTCCTTTTTAAAAGAAATTGCTAATGAAATGCTTTGCACATTGAGTTCTCTAACAATAAAGAATAAAAAAAAAATAGATAGTGAGATCTCCTGAGTGATCAAAATTTAAGAGGACTCTGCTAAGTCAAACTACTGCTCAATAAAAAGAATTGGAGGAGCAATAAAAAGAATTGGAGTTTTTGTTTTTCATGAGGTCATGTGAAATTTCTTTTATGAAACTCTTCTAGGAACTTAGGCTTGATTGTTATGAAGATTTGTTTCTTGTTCTATTTTGAATTTGTATGTTTTTACGAGATGATTGTTGATATATGGAATAAAGAGCTCATGAACTTAGCCAACAAATTAGAATATTTTTGTGTGCCATATTGTGGCAAATTATTATAATTAATAGGATAAGAAAGAATCTCTCTAGCATCCATAGCTAGCTTCTTAATAAATTTCCTTAAGTATATTTGGAAAGACATTATATATGAGGTGTCATAAAAAAATATTATTAGAGTTTGTCAAAGATTGCTTTCATATGAGATAGGTGAAACAAAGGATAAAAATAACAAATGAAATACAATATTAAATTTTTGTATTTAGATTAATATGTTAAATTACATCCTTCAATACATTAATCTCAAAACATTCCATGTTTAATATGGTAATCAAGATCATTTTGGTCTTTATGTTGTTGTTCATGGTTGTGCAAGATGGGGAATGTGAATTCTTGGCAATCAAATATTTAGATTTGCAAAGATTAAATTGAGGTATTGCCGTTCTTTTTACTATTTTTATAAGTTTGACTATCAATGAAACCCTCTAACGAAAAAGTTAGTAATTCATTCTAATTATAAGTAAAAACTCTAGTTTTTTTTTTTTTTAAAAAAAAATCATTGATGAAGCTGAATTTTAAGAGAGATTTGCTTGTGCACATCTACAAAGGTCGGTGAATTTTATTATATTAAAAGTGAAAGTAGTATTTGTTTAATTTTATTATATTAAAAGTGAAAGTAGTATTTGTTTATATATATATATATATATATATATATATATATATATATATATATATATATATATATATATATATTTTTTTTTTTTTTTTTTTTTTTTTTTTTTTTTTTTTTTTGAGAAAGGCGACAAGCGCCGGAACCTCTCGACCATTGAGACGAAGACCATACGCAAGGGACCCGGTGCCAATAGACCAAATGGTCGTTGGCTATTTGTTTATATATCAAACAAAGCATCTATATATGAATTTCTTTCTTTTTACAATAATATGTACAAAATTAATATAAAGATTTTCCATTCTTTTTTCTATAAATGCAAAAAATTATATTAAAAATAGTTTTATTTTTCATAAAATATTTTTTGTTGACTTCTTAATCACATATAAATCAATAAGTGAAAGCAAACATAGCTATTGATTTTGTCAATAACTAATGTCAGTCTAAAGCACTATTTTTGTCTTTTACTTTGATAAGAACAAAATTATTTCAAAAATTTATAAAATAATGTAAAATATATAATAATGTTTTTTAAAAAGATTTATAAATATATGAGGATCAATCCTACCTAAGCATTCATAAAATATTAATTTATAGATGTTGATTTGGAATATTGGATTGAGATACAACAGTTTTTTATTATGAATATACAATAATTACTTTGCTTCACATTTGAAAGTGAGATAAATAGTATTTAGATCATTATGTTTTACTGTTTGTAAAGTAACTAAACAAATCATAACTGTTGAATCCTATTTTTACTAACAACTACAGATGTTTAGATTACTGTGTTTATGAATAATACACAGTAAAAAAAAATGGGATGTACACCCTTCCTTGGATGATACCTTCTCTATTTATGGATGTTTTTTTATTTCACTGATAAAAATAAAAAAAAATTTATTAATAACAGTATAAAGTAATAATGATGTAAAATATATAAATTAAATAATTTAAAACTTTAAAACGATGGTGAGTCATTGATAATGAGTTTGTTAACATGATAATGAACATCTCTTGTACGTGGTTTGGAAAGAAATTGACAGTGAAATTTATGGATGTATTATATGAGTGTGTGGGCGATTGAATGATAATTAATTTTAATATATTTTATGTTATTTGTTTTTGAATAAAAACTCATAATTTTACCAATTGTATGAATCCGAAGAAAAGAGACGAGGAAAACGTAAAACATCAAGAAATTGAATAACAATCTAAACCTAGTAATAATGTGGACCTATATTTATATCATATATATACATGGTTGATGCGAAGATTTGACCCATTTGAGATCAAGATAGTGTTGTAACTTGATAGGAATAATCACTATAAAAACCCGGATCATCTTGTTCAAATTACTTGGAAAATTAACATTAAAAATAATTGAAATATATATGCTTGAATCCATTGATGCAGATAATCGAGTCTTATGGATCTTCTATCTGATCACATAAAAGAGGGGAATAAGAACCCTAATCAGAGTAATCCTAATTTTGAATCTTAATTCTCAGCATGCATCAATTAGGACTACACCCTATTTATAAAAAATATATGGGGCTAATTACCCATCATAAACTTGACAATTTTGCCCCCAAAAATTTTACATATTATTATATAAATTCACACTTCTAATTTAGATCATTTGGCAATCCAAGATTTTTGCGATTAGGTCCTCTAAATCAAATGTGATATTATATACACAATTATTAATGCAATTCGTATATGTCTACATAACTTTGTTAGATGTCTACACAACGTGTAGCTCATAACCAAACAAATCGATCCTAATCAATGAGAGATATAAAATTGATGTGGTGGTGTCGATGATGTCAAACTACATGCAAACAAAGCTCGAATGAGTCCTTCCAATCAACCTTCTCTGTTTCTCTTTTGACAAAAACTCTTGGCTGCTGACTTGGTTTGAACTTTGAAACAACAACTCTAGGCTCAATGGGACTCTTCAAAACCTAAGTTAGGCTATTATCTATGTTTTATAAAATAAATGTCCAAATTTGAAGTAAGTTGTTAATGAATTGAGACAAAATATTTAAATATTATTGTAGTACGATGTGGTGGAAAATTATCATAAGCGATGGGATAAGAAAGAATCTCTTTAGCATCAACCCCTAGTTTCTTAAAGAATTTCCATAAGTATATTTGAGAAAAAAAATCATACATTGACCTATCTAATAAAAAGTATTGTTTGAGTTAATTATACTTGCATGGATTGCTTTGATACAAGTTATCTAAACTAAAGGATGAATATGAAAAATGAAGGACACTGTAGAATCTTATATTTAGATTAACATGTTAAATTATGTCCTTCAATTCATTAATCTCGTGACAATTAATCTACCAACTATATGACAAACTCTCTAGGAATAAGTTTTATGAGGTTCATATGTGCATATAATTTTTCTTTGTTCGGTATATAAGCATTCATACATTCTCAAGTAAAAAATGATTTTTTTTTTTATTGTATATGTGCTTCTGTAAAATTTCGAGACTTGACGTATAAATTTTGAAATTTAATTTAATATGTAGATTAAAGTTTCAAGCATTTAAAATCCAAAATTTCAAATCAGAAAGAGAAAAGTTAATAAACATAAGAGTAAGATATTACAAATATACATCGTAAATATGTAAATAAATATAAGATTTTAAAAAAAGTAAATAAACCACGTTCATTCAAAAGAAAAAGAAATATAGATTGACATGACAATGCAATCCGAAGCAAAAATGTCAAAAAGAAATGGCAAACACCCACTAAGCGTGGAGGTACATCAGACTAAAACAACAAGATAAGAAAATAAAACAATGTTTGTTGTGAGCCTAAACCATGCTTAGGTTGCAAGTCACCATGTCTAGGGTCGTTACTACACCTTCATGTGTCAAAAAATCAAGGCTGCACTTTACAGAAGCAACTAAATTCTCTAGTTTTGCTTTCTTGGCTACAGGAACTGATGTCATCTAAAGAAAGAGCATATGATTAGTTTTAATAACAACTGTTAGGAGGAGTGTTTTACCTTAGGAGCTTCACTCATTCTTCTCTAGGAAAACATTCCGAACAATAGCCCTAGCAATGAGGTCCCAAGCTTCTTTTGAAATGCCATGAAACTTAGTCCTCCAAGGCCAACATAGGTCACGCATGTTTCTAGAGAGAAAATGAAGTTGAAACCAATGCCCAAGAAAATGTCAAATTTAGTCAACATACGGATGACATAGCATACAAATAGCCGCATGTAGCTTGTTACATTTTCTTTTAGCTAGATTATCCAAAGTCAAAATGTGAAGAAAAGCCAATTACATAGATTTATTTTCCTAAGACAGTATCCTTTCCAAATTAGATAGGTTACCTTGCAACAGGACCCTTCATCGTTCAAGGGGTTATAGGATGATTTGACAATAAAAGCACCATTAGCCATGATGCACCACTATTTATCATCACTTAAGGAGGAAGACTACACCCACAACCGACTAAATGCGTGTAGTATGGTTGGGTCATTAAACATAGGCAAACTCTAGAAATGAGAAGCAAGTTCCGAGATGGTGTCCAAAGGTGCTGGGAACTAAGGAATAGCTCTAGCCATAAATGCCTTACTGCATAGTTGTTAACCCATCTATCATACTAGAATAGGGTTTTGGGTCCGTTACACATCACTGGAGTTGTACAAACTCTAAAAGGCAACAAACAACTTGTGATCCCATTCCAAAAGAAAGATTTCCTCTTTGGGTGATTGTAGAAGAGATTCCAACATGGTCCTTCCTAGTAGTAATTGTACTATATGACCTTATACCCACATTAAGGGTCTCCAGACGAGATCTTCTACCATTATTTTCTTAATAGTTCTTTGTTAAAATCTTCCAAATTTAGGATTCCTCATCCCCTTTGATTTCTGGTTTCGCAAAGAATCCTCAAACCCATAAGTTGATATTTAGGGTCAATGTCTGCCCCTGACAGGAGGAAGTCACATATGATTCCATCTATGGCTTTAGAAACCCAACAAGGATGTGTGAATATGGACATCCAATAGATTGGAATTGAAAAGAGGACCACATTCATAAGTGTGAGGCTTCCTTCTACTGAGGGAAGCTTAGTTTTCCATGAGGAAAAATGGTACCTTATCATAGAAATTAGGTGTTCTAAGTCTTGTCAGCATGGTTGTCATCATGAGATAAGGATTCCAAAATATGTGAGTTAAAGCCCTATCAAACAATTAAGGTTTTGTACTATGAAAACGTTGGAGAGGTATCCTAGTCTATTCAAGAAGACATGTTTTCTAGGAATTTATCTCCAAACTAGACATCCCCTAAAAAAATAATAGAGTATTAGCTTGATGTCCCTTAGATATTCTCTACTACTAGCATAGAGGACAAGCAATCATTAGCATATTGCAAATAACGCATTTTCCAAATTGCCCCAGAGGAACTTCATAGAGGACTCTGGAGTCAAGAGCATAAGAGAACTACAATAGTAGCTTTGGTAGATACTAGAATGGAGCTAATTCAACTGATCCACAAAGATCCAAATTCACGTGCCTTCCGTAAGTCTAAGAGAAAATCCTAGTTCATTATATCAAAAGTTTTGGCAAAATTGACTTTAACAATATTCCTCAGGATCCTCTATTTTTAGAGACTAAAACTTAATTCCTTAGCAATGGCACTATTGTTCATGATGCAGTGCCCTTTGATAAAGGTAGACTGCAAGGTGTTTACCAGGAGTCTAGGATAGAGCTAACTCTAGTGGCTAAGAGCTTGGAGATAATTTTGAGGGTAAAATTTAAAAAACTAATCAGTCTATAATCTAAGGTTTTATGGACTATCCACTTTAAGCAACAAGGTAATACTTACCCAATTAATCATCTCAAGGTGTAGTAGGTCAATATAGAAATTCTAGAAGGAATGGGAGAATCATCTAGTCCAGATGCTTTATTAGCTCCCAATTCCAAGACAACTTTCTTAACTTCCTCTAAAGAAAAATGGGCCTCCAAGTATTAAAGGTCAGTCCTAGCTTTAAGGCCAAAAGTTTTTCCCAAGAGAGCTTGAAGCAGTGCTTCCTCTTAGTTCCAAATTACGAGCTGAAAAAGTTAGAAAAGACCAACTAGATTTCCTTGTTTTGCTCAACCAACCAATTTCCATGTTGGATCTTTGAGGTGAAATTTCTATTTCTAAGACTTTTGGTAATGACATGAAAGAATTTTGTATTTTCATCTCCTTTTTTTTTTTTTTAACCAGGTTAGCCTAGAACATTGTTTCCAATATTACCCTTCCTATCTCATTAAGGAGTCCATAGAAAGCTTGAGCTCCTTTTCTATTTTATTTTATTTTATTTTTTTCTATTGTGTAGACAGATGACAAGTTTCTTTGGAAATGTTGAGGGAATCCATATCATGTAACAAAGCAAGTTTCCTAAGCTTGATAGGTCCAAAGCAAAATTTTGCTCAGTAATACAAACTAACTTAAAGATAGGAGCATTTTTTTTTTTTTTTTTGAGAGCACATATGACCTAGGAGAGCAAGCCATGGGTATTGCAATCTCTAATCTCATCCCCAAAACTTGTTTTGAAATTTCTGAAAATTGGTCCATACACCATGGTGCAAAGCCATTGAGTGTTGTTCCTAGCATTAGTGAATCTCATAGTCAAGTAGAAGATGCCCCAATGAATCACCTGTCCATTGAGAATGGCATCATTCAAACCAATGATCATATCACCAGAGCAACCTAAAGATGGTGCATAGCAAAACTTGCCTAGGGGTGTCTTCTCCCCCTGTCCGATAAATCTCTAGGTGGTTGGGGTAATTTTATAGTTTAGACTCTTGTAAATAACATATGTTTATACAATGGATATCATTGGAGTCCTTGACTAGAAATTTTTTAGACTTCCTGCCAAGGCCTCTCACATTCTATGAAACAATATTCATAGGAAGGGATGGACCAATACAATAGATAGACTAAGCAGTCTTCATTGAGGCTCGACTAGGGGCCGAACATCTAGACTCTAGATTCCAAATATGTGAAAAGAAAATTTTAATTTATTGTTATGATTGCCATCTAAGTGTATGCCATATGCTTCAGAGTATTTATCTAATTGAATACCATTACAGTAAAAAATTTAAAGAGGAGAGTTTGAAGGCATACCTTCAAGGGGATGTGCTTCAGTACCCTTCTTTTTGGCAGAGTAAGAATGAGGAGCTACGTATCCTACTTCCTCGGTCCATCTAGTAGAAGGCTTCTTCTAGTGCTCACTTATTCCTTGATCCTTATAGGAATCGAGAATTTATCTTTCTCATTAGACTAAAACAAATTCTTCACTTTCTCTACAAAGTTCATCTCTGAGTCATCTGAGTACGATTCCTTCTCTCTTAGTAAATCATTGGACACCTGCTCTCACTACTGAAGGGCATCCTCTTCCAAGACCTATTCTAACATGCCTTCATCTTCCTAGTCTGCCAAGAGTTCTATTGGTTCTAGATCTAGATTTAGAAGCATGCCTAGCTTTTGGACCTGTTGCACTGGGACCAACAACCTTATCAATAGACAACATGTTAGGTGAAACAAGGCACATGACCTTGGTGTATCATTTGGATTTGGGTGCAACATTAGATGTAAGAGATTAGTTTTGTGTAGTTAGGATTTTGGGTTCACCCAAATTGGATTTTGGTTCGACATCTGGATAGACCACTTTGTTAGATGTTGCCAAAGATTGAGAATCACCCAAATTAACTTTGGGTTCATCATTAGGCATGCTTAGTTGGTTAGGTGCAGCAGGTGTTTGAATTGGTAATGGATTAAAGTGAGATCCAGGTGCATCTGGACCATCGTTCAATTTCTGTTTGGACTCACTATAAGATAATGGGGGTTGGTCAACTAGAGGTTGAGTATGAGTCTGGATGTCGGATCCTTGTGAGCTAGTTGAGTGCGATTGAGCCTAGAACCTTGGTTCGGCTGCTTGACATGCGTTATTAATGCAGGTTTGGGTTACAAACCTTGAACTAGTGTGTATTTCATCGATCCTAGGTAAGCCTCAGGGTTCACTAGGTGAGGTTTCGCTTGCCGGTAGCCAGTTACCTTGCTTATGTGTTACAGGAGTTAATGGCCTCAATCGCGCTGCTGCGAGATTCGACAGCTTGTACTGGCACATATTTCATTGATGTTTGGTAAGGGAAATAATGTTAGAGTTCAGGGCCGGCATCTTTCATTTATTCTTTAGAGGTATCTCATCCATGAAGCGATATTGTGGAACATGGGAGTTATTCTCCTTGATTGTGTCCCTCTGTACTGGTACTTGCACATATCTGTCGAGCTTATGTTGGAAGATTGAGAAAGGGTCTCTTAAGTTTATAAGGAGAATGGAGAACTGACACATCCCAATGCTTAACTCTACCTCGTGGGGGAGAATGGTGCTATTATGAAGGTTAGAGAGCATGGAAAGAAACTGCTTCATGTGTTTAGTGGCCTTAGAGACTATGATCAGATCTCCCACCGAGCTCATGACATCAACCAACACCGAACAGTACCAATAATACGAGGGGAGATTCCACACACTACCCTAGGTCCCAATTCTAGTCGCTATCCCATTACCCTCATGTCCACCTGCCACACCAAGCACGACATGGATAGAGCAATGCCACACTTATCTAAAATTATGGAGATTCCACACAACACTTAATTTAGATTTGAGTAGGATAATCTAGAGATGCGTGGAAATATATTCTATCTTATAAACTAGTAAAAGTGTGTGGGTTTCTTTAGAGTTCTTTCCATGAGTCAATAGTTGGATGGAAGAGTCTAGGACTTGGGAGAATGGTAGATATTTTTGTAGTAGTATGTTGAAGAGTATGGAGATTTTAGAGAGTCATTTGTAGTTGTTGGATTTAAATAGGCTAAGGGTCCTCATTTGGAACCAACCAAGAAGTTTGGAACCAATCAAGCTCCTTCTTTGTTCAAAGCTTTTAAGTGTTATTTCTTTTCTTTAAATGCATAGGTCTAGTTTCTTACCAACCTTTGTGGGGGAAAGCTAGCTTGATAGCGGAGAAGTGATCAAGTCTCATGTAGGATGTTGATGAAAGTCGAAGTTCATGGCATGTCATCCAGGATGCTAACGAGATAGTGTGGGACAGTGATAAAGAAAATTTTAAACTCCTACTCTAACTTCTTGCTTAGTTTCACTGGAACTAGCAAGGGAAACCACATACGAGTTCCCCCTAAATGACATCACTGTCTCAACCCATGATATGTTGAGTATTATGATAGAGTCTCTTGTAATGCTTCCACATCAATTTGGCTAAGCTTGACCATGAATACCAATATCTTAGACTATTCCAAATGTAGCTTGTTCACTTTTAGGTGCAAAGGTAGTGGCAGAAATGTCTTCCGTATTGCATTGCTCACATTTAAGTGCCTCCCTAAAGAGTTGGGAGAGTTTTGAGTCGCATCCCGTTGTACTCAGATCCTTGAATTGCGATGTGGCCAAAACATCCATGACGCCTGTAGGTGAGGTTGCCACACTAGAAGATCTTGAGAGATATGCGAAGATACTGGTTGCACACAAGCGAGCTTTGATAAGAGCCTAAATGTATGCATTTACACGTTGGTTTTGTATATGTTTTACATGCTACTTTGGATGAATCAATGCCTGTTTTTCGCCTAAATTGGTTATTTCCTTATTGTAGGCCTCAGAGAAACTAGAATGAGCTCGAGAACGCAATTGGAGTGAAATCGGCACCAAAAATCACATTTTTGAAGCAAGAGTACTATAGTGGTACTGTAGCAAGGAAGTCGGGTCCTACACGAACCAAACTGTGAACCACACGGGCACTGCGCGCCCGCGCACCACCCACATGACCCGTTGAAGAATCCTGGAGCCAGTACTGTAGATGGATCACTACAGCAAACCACTATAAACGCACTGTAGCAAATCACTGTAGCACGATCCGGTTTTGTGGACAGAAAGACAGTGAACCATGTGGGCACTACGCGGCCCGTGCACCTCCCACGCAGCTTCGGGCTGGAGAAGCGAATCTAAGGAGCAAGATCAAGAGGAGAAGTACGGAGCTATCTAGGAGCACATCTAGGAGTTTGTCGGCACCGATCCGTCAGATTCCCATCACCACCTTCTAGCCTTCATCTTTGGGGAGTTTGTTATGAGCTTTGTTTTGTATTTCTTGTTTTCTATACTTTCTTCCTTGTTGATGATGAACTAGACTCCCAAGGTCGCTGATTGCTTCCCTGCAAGTATACGGGATCGCCAAGTAATACCCTGTGAGTGACACAGGGGTCGTATTCTACTAGGGCCAAGGAAGTACTATTACTCACTCTTCATCTATTTTCTAGCCTACCATTCAATATAAGTGAAAAAGAAATAAAGCAAACAAACTAATTTAAGCTAATCCTATGGCCTGGTAACTAGCACAAGGATGTAAACAAACAAGGGAGTATCAAGCATAAGAAGGGTGTGTATGGACAAGGAATCCACCTAGGGTTGTCATTAAGTCCCAAACTAGGATGATATAAAGATGCATTGATGGCAGTTGAGACCTAGAGACCTCGTGAGTAGGTTAGCCCTAATCTCTCGGTGACTGATCCCTGATCCCATACGAGTGTTAATCGGAATCTCTCCGTATTAACCCACCTACGATTGCAATGAGCTTCATGAAATCTCTAATAGGAGTAAACCTACTATTGGTCGGCTTAAACCTAGCAATGGAGGGCTACCAACACCCGATCTTTTGGCGTGTCGGTACAAGAATCCCCTTTCAATCTCTCCTAGATCTAGTACACGTGAGTAGGTCACATCTACGCATACAACTCATAAAAGAATTACGGATTTCTCCACAAATGTAATTCTAGACATGAAAGCATGAAAGATTGAATCTCAAACAACCATCAAACTAGATTAATAACAACATCCAAAGTTCATACACAAGATGAACCCTAGGGTTCATCCAAATCCAAACACAATGATAAGTTAATCCCTCATCATAAGGGATACTTATACAACATACAAGGTAAAGAAAGACAATAAAGAAGCAAGAAAACTCCCTCTACTATCTTGATCTCCTTGAATCAATGAAGTTTCGAATGATGATGCAATGGTGGCTTAGAACTTCTCAAAAACTCCTTCTCCCTTACTCCTCTCCCTCTTGGTGATGATGTGTGCCCGTTTCCCACGAGGATCGCAGCCGAAAGGTGGCCGAAAATCCTCAAGAAGATGTGGTGGCGGCGGCCTCAAAGGCTAAGAGAAAAGTCTCCTTAAAAAGCCCTAGAAATCCCCTTTTATACCCCCGAAGCATACGAGCCATATGGGGGATCGTATGGATACAGATTAGGTCAAAGAAAACCCCAAATCCCGAGCCTCGTGGGGTAGTTAACGGGGAAGTGAAGCCTAGGCAAAACTCTCTGGAATTTCCTCACGTGGTAGCAGACGGGGCCGTGAGACTTAGGCAAAAGTCTCTGGAGTTTTCTGCCCGAAGGCCCCCCAGGTGCTATAGTGACTGCTACAGTACATCTGCTACATTACTCCAGCTACAGAAAATATGCTACAGTACTTCAGCTACAGTGAACACGCTACAATACTGCCACTTGGTTTTCTTCTCTTTTCTGCCCAAATTGTGTCTTCGTGTTCTCCATGGCTTCTACATGCTCTATAAAGAAAATAATACTCAATTAAGCACAAAACGGGCATCTATTCATACAAAAATACATGATAAGTGAATAAAATACATATACTAAAATACATACATTTAGACACTTATCAGTCACCGGGCATCCAGTGAACCTTGAGATGAACTTGCTTGTATTAATGTTGTGATTTACATTTATGGCATTTGGTCTTGTTTGTGGTTCAAGCTTGGTGAAGTTTGATGTGTTAATTTGCATGAGAACTCTGTATCTTAACTTCTAGGTTGTACTCGGCTCGTAACCATCGCCCTTGTACTAGGCACACCTTGCTTAATGGGGATTCATGTATGAACACGCTGTGACCATCTGGTGTTTCATACTCCTCCAACCACTGGGGTTGGACCTAGGTTGAGTATCGGTCCTAGTTAGAGATTTCCTTGTGTGCATTGCAATCATAGGAGGATTTGACCAGAAGAGATTTCGAGCCAATACTTGTATGGGATTAGGGATTATCGTCGTGACCATCGGGATAATCTATTTTCGGATATCTCTTGGCCCAAACCACCATTGCCCGTGTAATTCCAACATCCGTCTAGCTTTAGTAGTCCTAAGGGGATCCTTGCTCGGGCCTCGCACTTTCATTGTTATTTGCTTCTTTAATCTGTTCATATGGTGTGCCTTAGTCCAACTTGTCAATAGTTATCTCCCTTTGTAGTTTTCTTATTTTGTTTTAAACTTATATTTGTTAGACTAGACAGTGCCGTCTAGGGGGAAGTAATAGCAGCTCTTGGGACCCCAGGTAATACGACCCTCTCATACTTATACGAGAGGTATTACTTGACGACTTGTGCACTTGCGAATCTCATCAGGCTTTGAGGTGCACAAAGGCATTTGGACCTCGAAAGGACGTAACCAAAGCCTTGAACTTGAGTGGTCTTCTTTTTATGGTTGTACACAACTACCCAGTTTGAAGATTGGTCTTCTAAGGTGAGAAGATGATTAGTTCAAAGGAGAAATAAGCTACGGACAACTGGTTGGGAAACAGGGTGACCGCCTAAGCAAAGGTGTTACCATGAGGTTCCTATATCACGCCCCGTCCCTCGGGATCGACACGTGACAACCGCCGTAACAACCCAATGAGGGATACCCAAGCCACTCGATCCTCGGGTTACTGTAAGGCTAACAAATACCTAAAATAAACAACACTGAAAATAATATACAATATAAGAAACACAAAGATACACAGGGGAAGCAGCAATATCAAAAACTGATAATAGAGTTCAATAAAGCATGCTTGTCACAAATACAATAAGGTTTCCAAGAACTTGACAAGCATGGAACCATGCAAATAGAGTGATGAATACACTAGTGGATCCATTTTCTTATACAATGCAACATGGTCAAGAAGACATATACATAAGACTTGAAATAAGAAAGATAAACAGGACAATGTTCAGCACTTCGTCCTGCCGCCAAGCCACTAGATGCTAAAGCCTGGAATGGAAAGAGAGGGTGAGTAACCAGAGCTACTCAGTGAATAGGTTAGCACAATTTTAGTAGAATATACCAAATAATTGATAAAAATCGACAAAGACAAGATTGTGCAATAATACATATAGACTAGATCATTTCAGCATATAATAGTATACATAAGTATAAGGAAGTCATAGATAGCACAGAAGAATCTTTTTTTTTTTCAAATACGGGTTTCAACATTCATAACTCATGAATGGCATAACACGAGTTCTAAAATCAATAAAACATGATACTCATCATCAAAATAATTTTACTTTCCAAAGAGTATACAGAATTTGCATCTCGAGCAAATGAATAATGGTCTAGAAATCTCTCTAAACTATAGCCATGGCTGGGGCTAAGTTCAGAGCCATCAAGGTCCTCATGCCCTTGACGTTGAGCTATCAGTCCACCATGTGGTGACTCCGGTTTTCCGATGGCTATCCAATTAGGGTTCTACATCCTCTCCTAAACTAGATGAATAAATCAGCCGGTATTCTCGCCACCTCAACACGCTAGCCGCAAAGACCGCCTACTACAACAAGATGTCACCATCTAATCCATCACATAGGTGCATCAGTAATAAAATTCACATAAATCACATCACATGGCCTTTGTCCATTACAAATATTCAGATATTGGGAATGAACATCATTTCTATATAAGCAAATACCATAAGTGTAATACATGTATAGAGTTAATTTCATAACTAATTTCAAACCCGATATACCAACATAGCCATAAGCCTTTTCATCTAACATCAAGAGTATCATTTACAAAACAGAAAGCATAGAAATTCTTTCTAAACTGATTGAATCATCAGTTTAATATGATAAACTCAAGGATTACTTTTAAATCATAACCAAAGCCTCATAAATAATTTCAACTCAAAATATAAGTATAATCATAAGCACATTCACTCAAACATCAAGAGTTTCATAGATGGTTCAATAACATAAAAATCCCTTTTTAAACATCAAAGCATCGATTCAATACGATAAACCCATGAATCATTTTTAGTCAAACAATATGGATAATCAAATCATATTCTAAAAGAATTGTGCAATCACAAATCCTACCCACAACTTAGGTGATTTAAACCCTGGTTGCGCTACTCCTCCGTCAGCTCCTTGCTTCGAGATGAACTCTCACCACCTAACTTAAACACAACCACCCACACACCCAAAAACAAACCAGAATTAAGCAAAGGAAACACAAATGAAACCTTAAGCTTGAACATGCATTGCAACCCTAACAAGACCTAGGGTTTCCTCAAAACTGGGTTCCAAAAAGTCCCTAAGGGTGTTTGGCCTCAACCCAACACAATGAAACAAGGAGATAAGGAAGTTCTACAAGTGCTATAGTGGCTGAGCTACAGTGCCAATAACCCTAGCAAGAATTGGTTCAAGGACACAATCAAACAAGGAGGAAATAACAATGCTACTAACATCTCAGGTTACAACAACAACCAATAAGAATAAGGACAAGAATCAAATCACAACCTAACCCCTAGATCATCCATCCATCTAACAACAAGGGGGAAAGAAAAAAGATGCTTACCTCTAGCTCTCAAAGAGGAGATGGATGGATCTTAGGGCTCCAAACATGGAAGAACAAGGGCCAACAAACATCTCTTCTTCCTTTAAAGAACACCCAAGGATGAGAGGAAGAGAGGAGAAGAGAGGGTTTCTAGGAGAGAGGGCATGAAACATAACACAAAAGAAGCCCAAAAGGGCTTAAAAACCAGCCAGGGCGCACCGCGTGACCACCTTGCCGGAGCACGCCACTTGTAGGGGCATGCTTGGGCGTGCCATGCTCCCATCTTGTGGGCTCATACGGCCCGACGACTGCCCAATGGGCGCAGGCACGCTACCTGGCCTTCGATCCAAGCCACGAAGGCGAGCACACACACCCACATTCAACCCCTCGAGTCCAAAAATGACTCAAACACACACAAGTAGACTCAGTCTAAACAACTGAAGCAAATACAAACAGGCTCAAACAACAGTTCAAGTCGACACACACAAAAAAGCCAAAACACCACATCTTAGATGAGAAACAATGGTCTTCCACTACGAGCCACTATGATCCTTGCCGAGAAAGCTCCCAAAAGGTCACCATAAAGGGAGTCTATAATTTTTTTTTTATTTTTTTTTATTTTATTTTATTTTTTTTTGCAATTGAACAACAAATACAATATAATTTAGTATTGAACTTTTACAATTTTTAATCTTCAAAAAGCATATCTAATTTGGTTATTTGATTATATATATATATATATATATTAATTGAGGCTCCTTCAAGCTTCATTTATCACGCTTGAGCTCAGTTCATAAAACAATGTAAAGCTCAGGTTCACCTAATTATTAGCTTGATTAAAGTTTAATTAATTATTTTATTTTATTATTTTTTTGTTAATTGTTTATATGTATATTATAAAGTTTATCACTGATAAAGTACTAAGAATCAGTTTTTCATACCATTTCCGACTCAAAGATTAGGGTGCATCTTTAAAAAAAAAATAAAAAAAAAGTTCATGCAGCTCCTTTTTGAGAAATATTTAGTCATATACATCTGCAAGGCAAAGTCTAAAGTGAGTCATATTTGTTTACGTACCAAATAAAGCACATGTATTTCTTTTTTCGGATAATTGGTACACAATTAATATAAAATTTTCTATTTTTTTAACCAAGAAAATAGATCAAAAGTGATTTGATTTGTTTATACAATATTTTTGAGGACTTCATAAGTGAAAGCAAATAGAACTTTTGGTTTCGTCAAAAGCTTATGTCAGTGTTAAACATCACTTTTTGTTTTTGTAATTTGATGTGGACGAAATCAATAACAAATTTTGAAAAAAAAAAAATCAGTAAATAATAATGTTTTGTGAAAGTAAATATAAATTAATATGGTTTATTTCCAATTTCACCAAGAAAACTCATTGATGAATTTTCCCTTTATACTAGCATAATAATGATATAACATTGTGCTTGTGGTAAAATAAATAAATTTAATAATTAAAAACTTTAAACTGGTGGTGAGTTATTGATAATGAGTTTGTTAACATGATAAATTGACAATCAAATTCAAGGATGTATTATATGAGTGTCAGTGGGATTTGAATGATAATTATTTTAGCATATTTTCTGTTATTTGTTTTTTTTAAATGTTAAAAACAATAATTTTACCAATTGTATCAATTCAAAAGAACAAACAAGGAAAATGTAGAACATCAAGAAATTGAGTAGTAATATAAACCTACTAATAATGTCTACTACATTTACATCGAATGATATATAGTATTATAAAGTGCTAATACAATTCATTGACAACAAACAAATAAGTCCATAGATAATAAGAAAACAATCAATTCACCAATAACATCCACCATCTCAAGAATATATTTTATTGAATGTGAGGGTTTGGCCCAATGTTTCCATCAAACCTATACAAAATTACAAATGAGTAATTAGAAAACAAATCATTTTAATCATTGATGATAAAAAAATATGGATAAACAAACTTAAATGTTACTTACAGCAAACATAATTCTTCGTACTATTTTAAACATGAGCTTCAAGATATTTCAAGTGAAATCTCTATTGGTTTATTCTCTTTCTAATATATACAAAGTGAACAAAGAATAGTTAAAAATTACATTAAAGCAAGAAAAAACTATGATAAATAAAAAATTATATTAAAGCAAAAAAAAAATGACATATGGAGATAATCTAAAATACAAGTAGGCAGTAGTGCTCTTATATGACATATGGAGTGCTACTAGTCCAAGTCTTGCAAAAAAAAAAAAAGGTCTAAAGAAGCTGAAATCACCTCACCACGTGGAAACACTCCTTAAATGCCGTGATCTTAAATAAAAAAGAAAGAACAATAAGCCCAAATCTTTTATGAAACATCAAATATCAATCCTTAAGCAATGAACATAACAAAGCAATTAAACAAAGCCATAAGACCAAGAAACATAGAGAACAACCACACAAAACTTTAAAATAAAAAATAAAAATAAAAAATTACCTGATCACAACCACCATCACCATGTCAATTCCTGATGAAACAATGGTAGAATATCTCGGTTTTCCAGCTATCCCTGATGGTTCACAAAGCTAGAGATCAAGAGACCATTTGGGGAACTACTAGAGATATCACAAGCGAATAAAAGATCTCACCTTTGATGTCTCCGATGAACTCAAAGCGAACCGGAGACGAAGAAAGAGAGAGTGAAAGAGAGCGCGTGAGGAAAGATAAAGGAACTAAAAGCCATCGCCGCAAGCTCACTACTTAGCACCTCACCGGTGACGGTGTTTATTGAGTCATCCATTGGGATCAAATATTTAGAGAAGGTGGCCTGACTGGTTTGAAGGATGGGGATGAATCGGGTGATTAGGGTTTATTTTTTTTGAAAGTGGCGGCTCAGTTCTATTTCTCAATAGTGAGAATGAGAAAATTTTTTGGTTAAAAAATATTAATATTTTAGCTTTAAAAAGATATAATGGTATATATATATATGTGTGTGTGTGTGTGTGTGTGTGTGTTACTGCTCGATTAGGCTTGCGAGCACTCCAGCCAAGTATCTAGATACTCGAACTCGGCTTGCTCGACTACTCAAGCTTAAGCTCGGCTCGACCATGATCGAACCGTGTTCGAGTTTTCATCGAGTCAAGCCCGAGTAGCTTGCTAGTAGAGGTGTATCATTTACACCCCTAGTCAAAGCACGATCATGCTTCCTCCCAGTGATTATCTCTGAATTGAAGCACCATCTGTTCACAGGGGAAGCACGGTTTGTGTGCTCCTTACATTGGTCTGATAGTTCCATCCTTTACCTTTTTATCTTGTTTAGTGATTCTTCCTACCAATCATTTCTTGACCTACTAGAGATTAGAAGAGCAATTAGTACTAGAAGTCTAGTCTGATTGGTTCGATAACCCTACCCCTCACGAGGCACCACTTTAATACTTGTTACGATCCATACACTTGCGGAGAGTGCAATCAAGTTTTTGGCGCCATTACCTGGGATTGGCAACTTTTAAGAAAATTGGGATTCTAGTGATCTAGTTTTGTTTATATTGTTTATATTTGTAAATATATCATTTCTTTAATTTGATCATTCGTCTTATCTTTCTTTTCTTATTTCACTTCTGAATTTTAAGCTAATCTTGTTCTATCTTATCTTGTGAAGGGACAATTACATGACCCGAGGGAGCACTTCATCTCCATTGGCAAGCCCTGATCCAAAGATTGAAAGAAGTTTCCAAAAAAGATTAAGGCAAGTCAATCTAAGTAAAATGGGATGTGTGGAAATGAGTATAGAAGTAAATCGAGAGGAAGAAATGGTTGGGAATCTGAACATTTGAAGAATTTCTTGGAAATCTGCGATACTTTCAAGGTGAATAATGTGCCTAAGGATGTTGTTCGTCTTAGACTCTTTCCATTCTCTATGGAAAAAAGGGCCAAACAGTGGCTAAGTTCCTTGCCGCAAGGGTCTATTACTACATAGAAGCAGATGACTGAGACTTTTCTTACAAGATACTTTCCTCCGGTAAAAATCACCAAGTTGAGGAGCGATATCTCCTTCTTCCTACAATTGGAGTCTGAATCCCTGTATGATACTCGGGAGAGATACAAGGAAATGTTGGGGAAATGCTGACAGCACGGAATCATGGAATGGATGCAAATCCAAATCTTCTACAATGGGTTGAATAGTGCTACCAAGCATATGCTTGATGCATCTTCTAAGGGATCCTTATGCAATAAACAACCGAGAGCAACATACAGTTTGATTGAGGAAATGGCAAACAATGGTTATCAATGGACTTCTGAAAGGAATAAGACAGTGAAGACAACCAGGATTTATCAAGTGGATTCCATTACTACTTTAGCAGCACAAGTTGAGGCTATTACGAAGAGGCTAGATACTATGCAGTCAGTTTCTCAAGCACCAGTACCACCTTGTGAGAATTGGGGGTCCCAAACTGATCCTGGGTGTTCTTCTTCTGATATGGGTGCCAGGCAGACTGAACAAGTTGATTTTGTTGGGCAGAACCATCGATATCAAAATAACCCATACAATAACACATATAATGCGGGTTGGAGGAATCATCCGAATTTTTTTGGAGCTAATGAACTCACAGTTTTGTTGACTTGGTACATTAAAGACAATGAAATTCATCTTTCAGGGCATGCAGAAATGATGAAGAACACCATTGTTACTATAAGGAATTTGGAGTATCATATGGCCCAAATATCAAAGATAATTAAGGAAATACTCCTAGGTTCTCTCCCTAGTAACACGGAAGTCAATCTTAAGATATCTTTGAAGGCCGCGACTTTGAGATGTGGCAAGCAACTTCCAAGCCCTACCGAGAATGAACCCGAGATTGAGATTGTTGAACCCCAGTCAAGAGCAAGGCAGAAAGTTGAAATTGATCCTAAAGCTCCAATTGACAGTGAGGAGAAAGGAAAGGAACCAGTCAAGGGAAAAGCTGAATTGCCCAAGTACCAACCCAAACTTCCTTATCCAGTGAAAATGAAGAAAGATCAACAAGAAGGGTAGTACAAGAAATTTCTGGATGTGTTCAAGACCTTGCCCATAAATGTCCCCTTTGTTGAGGCTCTTGCACAAATGCTGAGATATGCAAAATTCTTGAAGGAACTGCTCACTAACAAGAGGAAACTTTAGGAAGTGTCATCAGTGACACTTAGTGAAGAATGTTCGGCCTTGATCACCAACAAGCTCCCCAAGAAAAAGAAAGACCCTGGGGGATTTATCATCCCATCACAATTAGAGGGCTTGTGGATGAAAAAGCTCTAGCCTATCTTGGGGCAAGCATCAACCTTATGCCATAACAAATCTTCCAAAAACTCAGGCTAGGGGAACCAAAGGCCACCACAATGATGTTACAATTAGCATTCAGGTCCATCCCGCAACCAAGAGGCATTCTCTAAGATGTGTTGGTGAAGGTGGAGAAGTTCATCTTTCCAGTGGACTTTGTAATCCTAAATATGGATGACAAGGTGGAAGTGCCTCTCATTTTGGGATGACCATTCTTAGCAACTTCAAAAGCCTTAATTGATTTGAAGGATGGTGGGATTGTACTTCGCGTAGGAGAGGAAGAAACCACTTTCAAATTCCGGGACTCTATGAGACACTCTATGGATTTTGATGATACATGTTATTGTATCGATGTGGTTGATGAGTTTGTTTCTGAATATGTGTAGGACACATTCATGACAGTTGAACTGTCAGAGCTATTAGAAGATGAGCCCCATGAAGTTGATATACTGGATGATTTGGTGGAAGAAGTATGCTACCAAGAAGTGGTGGTTGCCGAAGTACCTTGCCCCTGGAAAAGCCCAAGAAAAATTCTTCTTGTGCTAAGAGTGGTGGAAACAAGTGATTCCAAGAAAAATAAAACCACCTATCCCACCACCTACCTCAAAACAATCCAATTTTTGGAATTTTGGTGAGATCAATTTGATTAACACCTTAGCACTATATTCTTGCAACTATATTTTAGGTGGCAATGAGAGGTCTCGTTTTTATGAACCTCCTTGAATGAGTGGAACATGTACGCCAAGCTAGTGATGTTAAACAAGCATTTCTTGGGAGGTAACTAAGGTGTTGTATTTTTAATTTGTTGTTTAGTTGTTGCTTTTGTTATTTTCTTAATTTGTAGTCATGTTTTTTTATCAATTGTTGCATGTGTTCTTATATTGTTGGGTGTGTCGGCTGTGGTTCGGTGTGTCGGCTGTGCATGATTCTTTTGTTGCAACTCGAGAGAGTATCATGTGGGTCGTAGAGAAAAACTATGTCCTAGTGTAATTCAAGCTGAGGATGTACAGAGCACGCCCATTCTCAAGCCGTGATTTTCTCAGTTTTGATCATCTGAAGCTTTCCATGATAAGCATGGGTAAAGCATGATCGTGCTTTCCAGTAAGCCTGGTTCATGAGCTCCTTGTACGACCGTGGTTCATTGCTTGGAGTCTTGTAACTTTTTCGTGAGAAACTCATGATTGGGGAGCACGGGGATAGGACGACCGTGCTTCCCCCGTTTTAAATGCCCTACTTTGTGCATGCACTACGCACAATCGTGCTTCGGGCGTGCTTTAGCTTGGTTGTTCACCTTCTCTTTTTTCCCTTAAAAGCCCAATATATCACTGCTATTCGAGTTTTTTCACTGTTCACTCCTTTTCTTATCCTCTCTTTCTCTTGCATCTGAGTTCATCGAGAGTTCGTTGTTTGTTTGCCGATTCTTTACAAGTTTCCTCCTCATTTTCTTGCTCAAAAGGGAAAACACGCTCTTGTATCCGTGAAAGCACGATCATGCTCTACTTCTGAGTACGACTGTGCTTTCATCAAAATTCTCAATCTTTGAACTAAAATGAGTTGTTTTATCTTGTAGATTATGCCGAGGAAACATACATTAGATGGGCTACAATCAAAGAGGCCCATACGTGAGGAGCTTGCCCATACTACAGATCTGACACCTGTATTCCATACACAGGTGCATCAGGAGCGCTATACATGGCTCTCTCGTTGTCGATTCGGTGAGTCGAAAGAGATTGACCGGGCAATATTACGAGAGATTGGACTGGAGGAGGGGGTCAAATAGATGGTCAATGCAGGGGCATGGAGACAACTCTTTCTCATCGCCGACAACATTTTTGAGTTGTCTCGAGGGACCGTGAGTTTCCACCACACCGATACCATTCAGTTTCAGGTGTTCATAGTCCTAAAAATAATATATGGTTCCAAGAGAGGGATAGTTTAGTAATTTAGTTTATTTTTATATTAAATTTAGAAAATTTAATGCTATCTTTAATTCTTGTGCAACATCCTTACACGACATGTATTTTGGAATGGAGGGGGTATTTGTTTAAGGGTGTGTGATGGTGGGAGATGTACTCTAATGTGGCAAAGTCTTTAAACGCCCGGATCAAAGAGATGTAGCATCTACTAGTAATGAGCATGGTTGATTCCATAAGGTTAGCCTCCATATGCATATACATATATTTTCTGTGTATTATAGTTCGTTACTGTGTATTACTAAATGTTCGTGTGTAGTCTCTTGCGTTTGTGTGTAATATCATCCATTTCTATGTATTATATTAAGCTACTATTTACAAAATTATGTTTAACTTAATTGATTTCCTTCTATATGTATTATATATAGTTAATGTGTAGTTCACATGTTCATTTGCAGGTTTAAACTTATGAATATGCTGGCAGAGTAACGCGAACTATCAAACAAGTGGGATACATACCTTTGCCTTGAGATACGTAAGAAGGTTGAACATATTGTTGAAAAGAGTCGCTTTCTGAAGGTGGTTCGATCCAATATTGACACCAACGATGTGGTTGATGACCACAACAGTGTTGTCAGCTTGTTGATCAGGAACTGCTCCTACAGAAGATGGGAAGTGTATGGCTTCCTATACAAGCATGCATGTGCCCCGATTATGCAAACAAACACGAGTGTACACTATTATGTAGACAATTATTTCACAATCAAATGGTATCATCGTGCATATGCCTAACCAATATACCCGATCCCTGACAATGACAAGCTATGCGACCACCAATATCAAAGAAACAACTTGGCTGTCCACGAAAGAAAATAATAAAGTCACATGCATTTTATGTCCGCGATTTACATTGTAGTCGGTGCCATCAAACTTGACATAATATGCGTGGGGCTTTTTTACTTTTTTTTCACATATCATTTCTATGTAATATTAGCATGCACTATGTATATTTTCCCGTTGCTGTGTATGATTTTTTTGTTTCTCTATATTATTTGCAGTTTCTCTATATTATTTACATTTTATGTGTAACATTTGCAATTTGTGTATTATGCTATTATCCTATGCAATATTCATTTATACAGAGGAGTTTGTAAGTAATCCATATATTACTTAGAAACAAGGATGAAATGTTTTCATGTAAAAGCGCAAAAAAATATAAGCATTTGTTTTGGCATCGGTATTACGTTATTACAAATGTTTATGACAATACATGAGAGAAATGCATCCTCCACTACATCGTCAATGTTGTCCTTCATCGCCCTTGCTTCTGCGACATTATCATTGTGTGCAACTTCCTTTGCTATCGTTGCGTCTTCCCCGGTCGTGTCCTCTTCTTGGTGAGCTATCTCTTTAGTGGCAACTCCAGTCTCAGCCGAGACTACCCTTCTCTGGTAGTAACCTCTTCCAGGCGAGCTATCTCTTCGGTGGTAGTGCTCACCTTTGCAGCGACTATCTCCCCCCGGTATCATCTGGTTCACCGCCAATTATCTCTTCCCCAGCAAGTTCAACCTTCCTAATAATGTCTTCCTCCTTGGCAGCAACGTCCTCTTCCCCGGCCGTAATCTCCTTTCTAGCATCATTCTATTTCCCGGTAGTGTCCTCCTCTATGGTAGCATCACTCATCACATCTTCACTCGGTATAACTTTCCTCCTCATATTGTCAACCAGTATCCGTGTGACATAGTGTGCCCTAGGAATGGGACATCCAACCATTGTATGTCTAACTGTTCCAAGTTCAAAATTTGTTCCGTATAATGCACGCAAAACATCGAATAGTCAACACTTCTAGGTTCATGTTGGGGGCAGTTTCATACATGCTCCAAAGGAAGGTCTTTAAATTTGTTGTGTCCTGTATTAATCTCAAGACACAATTCAAAGAGGAATAGTGCATATTAAGCTCCAAAGGAAAGTATTCATTATTAAAGACTAGATAAAGAGAATTAAGCCTCAAAACTATACTGGAGTCACTTACCATGGTTATGGCATCGACGTCATATACGGATGACATAAGAGAGGAATAGTGCATATACTTTTGATTTGGAATGTTAAGGGTAAGCAAATTACAATAGCCATTAAGAACTATGCTCACAAGAATAAGTTCAGCTTTCTTGTGTCCATATATGACATCTTCCATCATATATATTCCATCTGATCTGCGGTAAATTGTAATTTCTGTATTGCAAGTGTCGGAGGCTAGGTGATAATAGCACGCTTCTTGTATGCGAAGGGATTCGTCAATAATTCCTCATGGATCATAAGGACGAGGACATCAACGATATCATCGGGGACATATTATATCCCTTCTAAGAGAACATAGAGGATCTCACGGTTCGTATACCTGTAGTCATCCCTCCAAATGATGGAACTGCATGACATAATTAGCGCAAATGATGTTAGTTTAAATAATAGACACGGTTAACACAAAAAATGATAAAACATTAATACTGCCTAGGAACAGATTGTGTTACATAGTAAACATTAATAATACACATGAAGTATATATTCTACAAAGATATAAACCATGACACATAGGAACAAAATGTTATACGCATGAAACATTAATAATACATAAGACAACATATGTGTTACACTGAAAAAATATAAATCTACACATTAAAAGCTAATAATACACTACTGTTCCATAAACTTTGATTACTATAGAAGATTCATACTTTATAGAGAGAAAAAATTACCTGTCAACACTAGTGTTTAGGTAGATTGAAATGGTTGCTTGTTTGATTTGGTTTAGCCTACCGAACCCGGCATATTTCTTATTTTTGGGAGGAAATCTATTTGAACCTTTAACTGTGCCTTAAGGTACACCTGACCCTCTGTTGGATCCTAGTATAGTACTAGTGTAAGCAAATCATTTTTTTTTCTTTTCCATTCTTTAAACCTGTGAGGGATTCAAGTAGTATGAAGACAGCTAGTAAGACATCCTCTTCCGCTTATGATTCGTCAATTGAGGGAGAGCTTGTTCTATAGTCATTCTCTTTAGCGGAGCTCTCATCGATTGGAACTTTTTTGCTGGGCCTCTCTTTGGTGGAAGCCTCTTCCAAGAAAGATGAGTAGGCCTGGCTTAACTTGTGTCTAGTGCAGCCATTCGTTGGGTTACATGCCTTGGGGCCCTAGGGGTGGGGCTTCAGGAGAAAGAATTTCATTCAAGGCGCCCTCAAGAGCAGGAATGTCATAGGCAGGGACCGACGTGTCCATTCCCTAACCCTATTTTACACTTCTAGGTCTGGTAGGTTGACTTCTGCTAGTGGAACCTCAACCTCCAAGCAAGATACAACCCTGTTTCCTTATTGCCAGACGTCTTTGTAATATGCTAGCTAGAGCGGCCTTTCCAAGATAGCACTACTCTTTTAAACCTCATACTTAAAGAAAGAGAATGACCTAAAGAAGGAGGAGGACCAAGATCCACTGGATGTTAAAATTCAAAGGCAGTGATCATGAGTCACCCCTTAATCGCCTTGTATCCTTGGCGTCGTGCTTGATGAATGCATTTTATATAGACCTTGTACATACCTCCTTTATGTATTTTTCTTATCTTTTAGCATTCAATTCATATATTTCAATGCTACTTTCGGTATATGTTTGTGTTTGTATAAGTTAACAGGTCTTGGGACAAAAAAAAAAAAAAAGGATTTGGAGCAAATTCGGCATCAAAAGAACTCTACTACACTTCTTTAATAGAAACACGAGTGTGTTGAGGTCGTGTTTAACCCCGTGTAGTTCATTGGATTTGATGATTTTATATGAAGCAAGGAAGCACGAGCACAAAGCCCAGAGCACGGCAGTGTAAATAGAAGCACAGAATAAGCACGGGCATGCTTTTGCCTGTACAGTTTACTGTCTGGAGAATTTCAGGGTTGATGCCAAACCATAGACCAACCTGTAAAGTGCACGGGTATAAGCACGGCCTAAGCATGACCGTACTTGTATCAGGAATCACTTTTTATATCGCCAAAGTTTGGATTTAAGGGGAATTCTTCCTGATTTTGGATGGTGGCTGCTGAACATCTTCATCATCATCAGGAAAGGGAAAAGAGCTGAGATACTAGAGTATCAATTGGAGCATAGCTAAGTTGGCAGGAAGATCCTCAGAGCATGATTGGGAGGATTATAGAAACAAAATGTAGTTCGATGAATTCTTACTTGTTTATTTTCTCTATCTTTTTTGTCATTGTTAGAACCCATGAGGGGCTAAACGATTCTCTGGTGTCCGAAACTCATGAACCTTGAGATTATGTATGACTTACTTTTTTACATTCGCTATGAAATTTTTTTGAATTCTTCTATATTTAATCTTGTGTTGTAAAACTTGATGTGCATGATTGCCATAGTTGTGATTACAAAACTTGATGTACATGTTTGCCATAGTTGTAACATTTCTTGTTAAAGCACACATAGGAGTTTAGGTTCAAGTGCATACCTAGAGATAGGGCATACAGTGTTGAGCCTTCTGATTTAAGGTTTATTCTCCAATCCAAGAAGATATACCTGATAGTCATTATAAAAGAGTCAATACATGTTCCTCAAGAAAATTAGTTCGGGGCGCTACTTAGTATCAGTGTTTCTAATCCAGTTTAATTCTCTATTTCTTTCTATCCCCTTCCATCCTTCACATCCTTTTAGATCCTTATATTAGAACCTTCTCCCAATTTTTCTATCCAGTTAGATATTAGGAGAGCAATTAATACTAAGAGCTTACCAGTCCTACAGATTCAACTACCTGATCCTATTAGATACACTATACTATTTGTACAATCTGTGCACTTGCGGCATAGCAAGAGATTGCTTGTCACCTCTTGTCTATACAAGCTCGCAATTCATGAAGTACTCACTATAGTTATTGGGCACATCATCGTCACCATAGGGAACATTGTTCGGGCTCTCAACCAATGACTGATGATAGGTGATTTCTCAGGGTTGAGTGAGAGGGGATGCTCCTGACCTCGCTTCCTTGCCAGCTCTTGGCTTGGTTTTTACCCAGAATCTGTGGAGACATTATTTGTTTTCACTGGCCTAGTGGGCCAAGAATGTTGTTCTATCCACTTTTTTTGTGTCGCCCACTTCGAACGATATCTCTCAGAGGCTTACTTCTCTTTATCATTGGATGGAACAAGTTCAAAGAACTGCAAAGCAAACAAGCATAAATTACAAGGTCGTCAGCATATTGTACACAAATAATCTAAAACTTATGCATAAAACTTGAAAACTATACATTAATTATGTTTTATACACATGAAGCTATGATAATACATAGGAAGCAAAAAATAATACACATGAAGACAAAAAAAAATACATAGGAATACATTATTATACACACAAAAGCATAATAATACACACGAAACAACTCATTACACACATTAGCAAACATATTACACAGAAAGAGGACAAATTTACTCTTTTCCCTTTAATTGATTTCAATAGAGTACTGATGGATGCCACCTTTATGAAACTGTTTTTCCCGTAGCACATTATTCAGGGTGTCCATCCCATGCGCTATTTCTTCTCACTACCCGTCACCTCATAGAAACAGATGATTAGGGCAATAATGGACCCTTTTAAATAGCATATCATTGTGTACTTTCCTTTACACTGAAGCTGCACACATGTGTCAAAGGAACATTGGCCATCATCCATCTATGAATGGCATGCACCCAAGCAAAACAATCAAGCGAGACTAAATCATCAACGTACCTTAATGTGAATGTTGGCGCATTTAATGAAGTATTGGGAAAGAAGACGGTCGTAATGAAGTGAAGTATTGGGGAAGAAGACGGTCACCATGAAGTAAACCACAAGAAGCTTTACAAATGTCTCCTTCTCATTGTCTTTGCTGCATACATGCTTGAATAGTTTTTCTTTTATTGCAGCATGCTGCGGGCTATGCATTTTATTGAGAAATGTCTGCTCAAATTAGGATTAGACTCTCTTATTCTTTAAGGATACGATATCTCCATTGTAGCTGAGGCCTAGAATGAATGCCACATTTTCTGCCCTGAACGGAAGCATGCTTTCACCTATCTTAAAGCACTAGTTGTGATCATAGTAAATCTACAGCAGTGCGTTAAGCACACCTCTCTCTTGCATCACCAATGCCACATCCATAAAATTGGCAAAAGGCATTCCGCAGAGGATCTCCCAGTGCCGCCTATTCATTTCCTTCATCAACTCTAAGATTGTTTCGATAGCTGGGGCTAGATAACGTCTTCTATTGACTAGCGTGGTAGCCATCTTCTGTTGTTATTAAGAAATACATGTAATCAATCAACGACTAGAAGATCAAAACAAAGTGACACACACTAAAACCTTATCATACACAGAAAGCAACAAATAATACACGAAAAAATAAACAACTACAATGACAAACATTAGAAAATACACACCACGGAATGTCAGATTCTACATAGGAACTAACCAATACTACACAGGAAATAAACAACTAAACTGTAAACACTAAAAACTATACACCACACAACATCAGAACCTAATCTTGCTAGGAGCCCGCTCAAGCATGTCTTCTCACCTTACGGCTGGGTTTTTCATTGAAGGAAGTCGCCGATAAACCTAGAACTGAAGCTCTTGAATGAGAGACCAAGACTCCGAACAACTCGAAGGCGAGGTTTCACAAGGAAAATGACTACAAGAAAGGGGATCTCAACAACCTTCACCACAATAAGAAAAGGTAAAGTGGTGCGGCTTCAGTGAAGCAAGGGTTTTCTTCTTGCATCCCAATGCTTCGGGCCACCAATTGTCCAACTACCCGTAAACGGTTAACAATGCCTATTGAAGGGGTATTTTCATCATTTCACGGGCTTGAGATTATGGGATAAGGAACAGTGGTAGAGTGGTAATTTCCTATGCTAGTTAACAGAACCTTCTTCTCCGTTGGGAGCATGAAAAAAAAAAAAGAAGGATCTTTTAGGAATAACCAAACTTGTAGGTATTTTTTGGGGATATGCAAACTATAAAGGGACTAATAAGTACTTCCTTGTTAATTTTATGAAATACAATTTCAAGAATAAATTTATGATATATATATATACACACACACACAAAGCTTGAAGGACAGTACCTGACATTTAATGTAAATAACAAAAGGGTAATTTTTTGACGTGAAGTCTTAAAAATTTTATCCTCAATTTTTTTTTTCAGAATATAACATTATTTTTTAATATAAAAATAATCAAAACTAAAGAAATTATGATAACATTTACTACCTCGTACTCTTGAAATAAATAAATAAATAACTACATAAGCAACATGACACTTTATTTTTTTTTTTACGAAATATGGACAAACCACATCAATGGTATGCACAAAAGTGGTATTACTACCTCAACACACTTATCCCCTCACTCTATATGAATTAAGATTAGAACTCATCTCTTTAACAAAGATAATCACCCCAAATAAGGGACTTGGTACTAATAGATTAAGAGGTCATTGGTGCAATATATCAACTTTCAAAACACAAAATAGACCCATTTATGGGGAAAAAATGGGTTTATACATGTAATCAAATATATAATATTTACATAAAAAAATATTTGGTTATTAGGGAACAATCAATATACTTCTAACATGGAGAGTGAGTTTTTTATTATATAGACCCACTGTTTCCTGATAACAAGATAGTGACAAAGATGAAGAGCAACAAAGTCCTATCTTTTCCCTACATGAGGGCATAAAACCATTTGTAACACTATTGTGTGTGTCCACAAAGCACAACATAACATATGTACTTTACTCCTTGTATCATGGTATATTTTACTCTTTGTTTTGTGGCATGTTTGATAGCATTCTTTACTCCTTGTTTTATGGTATACGTTACTCCTTATTTTATAGCATATGTTGCTTAAGAGGAGATAAAAAAAATAAAAAATAAAATTTAAAAATAATAGTGAAAAGGGTAGACTACAAAGGTTTTAACTCTCTCACAAGTACAATAAAAAATAAAAAATAAACTTCACTCTTCCTTATCTGCCATTTCTCTAAATGAGCCACTATCCTTTGAGCTAGGATTTGGGGTGTGAAGATGAAGTAACTGTAGTAGTTATTCTCAATAAAAGAGAAGGGCATAAACTCATGCATAGAATCTATTGAAGCATGAATTTGGCTTTGTAAGGTAAGCACAATGTTTTTGGAGTTCTTGAGCATTAACATACAATAAGCTTCCGCCTATTTACTAACATTGGTGTCAAAGCAATCATTGCTTGTTTTCATCCATATTATGTTGTATGAAAATAGTTTGCCATTTTTGCTAGAAATTGCTCATACATGCATGATAAATTTTTAATGGTATACTATTTGTTTAAATTGGAGTCAAAATGAGTGAGCTTTGAACTAATGTTTTCATGTTTGATAATTGTGTATTACCTACATGAAATTATTATGTATGCTCATATGTGTTATGGATTTCATTTAGCGTGATTACATATATTAGCTATGAACTAAGGTTTTCATGTTTGATAATTGTGTATTACCTACATGAAATTATTATGCATGTTCATATGTGTTATAGATTTCATTAGCATAATTACATGATTTAGATGATATTTTAGCTATGAACTAAGGTTTTCATGTTTGATAATTGTGTACCTACATGAAATTATTATACATGTTCATGTGTTATGGATTTCATTAGCATAATTACATGATTTAGATGATATTTTAGCTATGAACTAAGGTTTTCATGTTTGATGATTGCGTATACCTACACAAAATTGTTTATGAAATTATTGTGCATGCTCATATGTTATTAATTTCATTAATTATTTATTATATTTATGTGTTAGATGAGATAATGTTTCATTAATAATTTTAATAGACTATATTTTTAGTGATAATATATATATATATTATAAAAGGTATAATAAAGTAGATACCCTAAATCATTCTTAAGAAAATTGGAATCTTTGAGATAGTAGCCAAGGAATATAGATGTATTTGATGAGCTTATACTTAGTAAATTATAATTTAAAATATTTTATATATCACATAATATTATTATTAAGTAATATTCTAAATGTAATAACTAAATATTATACAGATTGTTAATTTTAAATGAATGTAGCGTAAATGATATAACCTTTCAAAGCATATTAGTGATTAAATTAATTAATATATTTTAAAAGAGTATTGTGACTTTCAATGATACTATTAAACTTAAAAGATGTGACACTTCACATGCATCATTTGAGGGTTAATGGTTTCATTAATGAAAAAGTTGTAACTCTTCAAAATAGTCTTTTAAAGGTTATATAATATTGGTTAATTCAAGTCATTTGATATATATAAATCATTTGCATTAAACCAACTTAATCATCCAACTTTTCCTTCTAAAGTAGTGAGTTTTTAGAAAAACACATTTTTTCTAAATCGTGATCTTCGGTTGTATCCTGGAAGAAACCGCATAAAATCCTCTTAGAAGATTTTTTGTGATTGAGCACAAAACTCTCTAAAGACAGTAAAAACGCACCTCTAAATTGATCTTGTGCGATAAGTTAGTACACCAACTTTATTACTAACACTAAAAATATATAAAATCTTATCAATAAATTAATCCAACTGATACAAACTTAGATCAACTAAGTAACTAATTTTAAATTCAAATCTTTATCTTAAAAATAAAAATAAAATAAAATAAACCACGACAGAGATATACCACTCAAAGAGCTTCTAGTGCCTCCCCTGGCTTCTATGAGCCATATACATATATAATCAATAGTTCAAGTGTTTGTATACGTGTGAAAGACCTATCAACCATGATCGTAAAATAATATTATCAAAGAACACCACAAGAGCCAAAACTACGCGCACACTCAAAAACGCTAAACAAACAACCAAACTATATAAATTTCACCAAGATCATTAGCTGATTCAAAGCGCTGCTCCATAACAAGCCTCTCATTTTGATCTAAAGATTCGAAAGATTAAAATATCATAAATAATGTACAAGAGGGATTCCAAGTCAATGTGTTACAAGCCCAATTTAATCCCACATCACCTAATTAAGGAGAAGTCTATGGATATAAATATGTAGAGGCCAACCGCACTCTATTAAGTTAGTTTTTTGAGATTGTAGATCCCCGCTGTGTGCATCACAATGTCATTTTGTTGGCATCAAGTTGACCTTCCTTTCCTGATTGTAAACATCGACACATTAAATCAAATTCATCCACAATGAAATCTAGAAAACATGTTTGACTAATAGCTGTATCTATGAAGAGGTGGTTGACATTTTGAATCATCTTTGTTTGTCAAGTCTTTCAGTCCGCACACTTGAACTGGTCGCTCAACTGAAACTCCCGCACCTTCTCGCTCCAATTGTATGCAGTATCGACCAAAAGTCTCGGGACTCACTTGAAGCCTGAAGTCGAGACTAAACAAGAAATTAAGCTCTAGTTTGTTCATCTCGCGAGTGCTAACTCCTCCGACCTTAGCATAATATGCATTGCTGAAAAATCTGCAGTTAAAAGGCTATATTCAATTTTGTTTGACAATAACATGAGAAAAGTAATGCTATAATATCAATGAAAATCATGAGGTGCAGCAAACTATCTTCTATGGACTTCATTGGTTGCTTTTGTTTTCTTTGTGATAGTTCATGTCCCAATGAGAAACAATTTCAGAAATAATAGAACTGATTGAATTCCAACATACATATATTCAATGGATAATTGACAAGCTATTCCAACGCCCACCCAATAATTTCATTTCTAACATAGCTTTCGATAAAGCTCAGCATGGCACTGTCTAATGAGCCGACAAAACACAAGACGATCACTTTCAGCCAAGTCTTAATTTATTCAATCTTGCCTGTACATTTCTAATTTCAATTTGATGATATATTTCTGAGAATTTTGCAATTTTGATGCTGTAAATTTGAGAGGTAAACAGCTAATAGCTGTGTTATCACAATTGAAGAGAGATTATTTAAGTGAAGAGAAGTGATGCCTATGCAGAAAAGGCGAATGAAAGGCATACCTATAGACCAATTTTTCAGGTCTTAATTCCAAAAACATAAACCATTATGTTTCTCCTTTTACTTTAGAGCCAATGTCAACCTATCATCCATGAATCACTAAGTTCAAATGCCTTGAATTACTACAAGAACTATAATGGAACCATTTAGATTAGATACCAACGACATTGTAAAGCATCATCATTTATCACTTTCTTATTTAGCTTAAAAGGTAAACAACAGTTTACTAAATACACTTACATGCCAGTAGTTCTACCTACTTCCTAAATACATAATAGACTATCTGAAGATGGTCTTTCTTAATACCATTTACCATTATCAATGTTTGCACATCATCATATTAAATCTCAGGTACAAACTCCTGGTTGTCTCTTTAATTTTCAGAAAAGAAGGATAAAAAATTATCTCAAAATGCATATGCATAAGCTATACACATAAGTTGGATTTGCATACAAGGTTGCTTCCAAAAATGCTGTTGATATGATGAGACACTGATCAATAACAAGTATCAACAAATTCAAAATTCATGAAATAGCAATCATTGCAACGCGAAACAGGGGAAACAATGACTAAGTTTACAAAGTTAAATTCTAATGAAAAGTAAAATGGTTAATAGATTTTTAATATCAAGAAGCCATATTAATGAAATAGGTATTAGGCACTTACGCATCGTCAATGAACTTGGCTGCTATGACTACACTTGTGATCAGTAAACGATGAACATTTAGAGAAGTTAGACGAACATCTGGTCGCTGAAGGAACCTGTCAATGTATATGTTCGCAAGCACAAAGCATGATGGGCTGCACTTTGAGTACTTGAATATACGTTCCATATACATTTGTATGCTTAATTCAGGCGCTCGTAGCCCATGGAAAACAGTAACAATCTCTTTGGTCCTCTTCACATCCATTGATTTCTCATTCTTCTGGACAACTCTATCCAGATGCGAGCATAAAGATGACAACACAAGCGGAAAAGTAGAAGCTCCATATTTTGAGCCACTTAGGCCCAGAGCTACATATAGCTCTGGGAAAATGGCATTAGTGTCAAGTGTCATTGTTGTGATCTCACCACTGCAACCAATTTCATGTACATGGTTAGATTAGTGAGAGCAGTAAGTTATTCAGCAAACAACCCCGAACTAAACATGAGCCTGAGTACATGAATATACCATTGAACAATCAACAGAATTCTCAGAACTTATGATGGATTACAAGCATGAAACATCAGCAGACTACAAATTTTAGTTCACTTGGGCACTAACCAACGCCAATCCAAAGACATCAAATTGTTTAAACCAACAAAAAGAGAAGCAAATCCATGGAGTAAAAAATGTATGACTTAATAATCAAGTGGGAAAATTTTCATACAATTAGCAGAAGTTATGGTTGATTGCATGCATTATAAATGTCTACAAATTAACTACTGTTTGTAGTTTATGGAGAAGGCAACTTTAATCAGAAAAATTTTAGACATTGGACTAGAGCATGAAATTACTCAACTTAAAACCATAAAAGAGAAACAAATCTGCAACAAAAATTGTATTATGACTTGGCATTCAAAGCAGAAAAAACTTGATATATAAACGGAGAAAACATAAAATGTTCAAAAATCACAAAGCATCTGAATGTAGCCTCTGTGGTTCCTCCATTGATAATTAATTAAAAAAATAAAAAATAAAAACTAGTTTTAGCTGACTTGGAGAATGATCAAGAACAAGCAAGAAATTATCTAACTTAAAATCTACAATAGACAGACAAATCTCGAACCAGAACCAGCAATATGACTTGTACTCAAACAGTAAAAACATAAAACAATCAACAATCACAAAACCATGGAAACACAGCAGCCTCAGTGGGTCTCTCACTCTATACAAATAGAGGAAAAAACCAAAATCAAATCTAACCAGTGATGACAAACACCATGACCTGCATACCACCACAGGTGTGAAAAAAACCATCTCACTACCATTACTAGCATTCTTTCTTAGCAATGGTGCCAATCACCAATATCACAAAACATCTAAATGTAGATGCCCCGCGGGCATTTTCACTCCCTCTACTAACCCAAGAACTCATTTTAGCTTATTTGGAGATTGACCAGCTATAATCACTAACTTATCACCTTAAGCTCAACAAAAGAGAAACAAATCTTGAATTCCAACAGTCTGATAACTTATGATATCCGAACAGAGAATAAAGACATCAAAATCCAGCAACTTACGTAAGTCTCTCTCACTCTCTGAAAATTAAATCAAACCATTGCATACCACCCAAAGTGCCAAAAATTCCATCTTGCTACCATAGATAGGTTCCTTTCCAAGTAATGCCGACAACAACAGCAGCAGTACTCAGCATTCCCGAACAATCAATGAGAGCACAAAGAGAACACTAATTTTTAGCTTGTTTGGAGAATGACCAAAGAGTAACAAATCTGGAACCAACTTAGGTTTGAAACATGAAAACACAAACAAATCAACAATCACAAAAAAGAAAACATCTAAATCCAGCAACGTCATAGAGTCTAAAATCAAATCAAACACATGCATACCATCAAAACTGCCAAAAATTCCATCTTTCTACGAAAATAAATTTCTTTCTCAGCAATAACACCAACAGCAGCAGCAGCTGTACTTGCTTTTCCAGAACAAGTGAGTCAATGAGAGCAAAAGAGAAGATATAGAGAAGAGACCAAAGATGGAAGATTGAACTCAGGTTTCTCCTCCACTGATGAGCTACTTGCGGTCTGAGCTGGAGGCAGTGTCGGTGATGGTGTGGTCACGGGTACACCGCAATGCCTATGGGAACGTGTGACGCACTACCAAACTTTTCAGTGGTTGTTGTCGCCATTAGGATTGGCACATCTAACTCCATTTTCACACGCAATTCCACCACCGCAATTGATGGATAGCCTAAAAATCCAATTTTTCTTCATTTTTTTTTAAAAAGAGGGCATGGGAAGCGCATTGGGTGGGTGATTGATTCAGCAACTGCTTCGGATTTGTCGCCAAGTTCATCGATGTTGCTGCTCTCGTGAAGAAAATTTTAGAACTTTGTAAAAGAGGTCAAATGTGTTTGCTGTTTTACCAAATTGATCGAGTGCAAAATAAAAAGAAAAATATATATTATATATTTATATAAGAGTGTTTAATTTAGGGATAAGAAAAAAATCCGGATATGATGATTCGTTTCTGATTTTTTTACCCCAATTTTTTTTGGGTATCCGATTTGAATTTTTTTAGATAAAAAATGGGTTGAATCCCGGTCGGAAGAAATTCAAAATCGGGTATCCGAATCTGAATCCGATACGGTTTTTAATTTTTATTATCTACATAGGTTAAAAATAAAAATAAAAAACTGGAGATGTCTGCCTCCGATCCCCAACGGCTAGTGGCGGAGCTAGAAATTTTTTATAACGGGGGCAAATAAAATCTTGTAAATCAAATTTTGAATACAATCAAAATTATATAATAACATAAGTTAAATATCATAACTAGTTAAAGTCTTTTACGTAAACAACTAGTACAAAACATTAACAATAATAAACTCATAATTGACATCTACGAGTTTTCATATTTTGAAAACAATGAATAATAGTTTCATTATCTATACAGTCAAAAATATATTTCTCAATGTACGTCACCAAGCAATCAGCTAAGAATTGATCATCGATTCTATTGCGCAATCGAGTCTTCACAATCTTCATTGCAGAGAAAACCCTGTCCACAATTGCAGTTAAAATTGGTAAAAATAGAGCTAGATTTATAAGCCTATAAACCAAAGGATATAAAATATTTTTTTCTTGTTCTCACCATTCTCATAGCAAGATCATTAATTCCCTGGTAGATTACTGAAATCTGTGCTGGATCTCACATCAATAATATAAGTGTCTAATTGATTCTCAAGAACAAGGACTTTCACCTCTGAAAATCACTTGGATATAGTTGAGCAAGCTAAGCTAATCTTTTCTTATCAAAATATGAAAAGAATCCATTTTAAAAGTATGCCGCTTCTTTGACAATGCTATACTCTAACCAAGTAGGAAATTCATCAAACCATGAAGGATTAAATCGCCGCATCACATTACCTTGCATGGTTTTCTTAAAAAGTATGGTTTGAGGTTGACATGGCCCTTTGTGCAAATATGATCTTTGAATTTGATCATTTAAATTAGGATCATATTCAATAATAAGCTTTCATAATCCAGGATCTGAAGGAAGATTTTCTAAATCAAATTCCATGTGGCTCCTCTTTGAGCCATGATATTTAGAATCCACTATATTGTCTTCATTTTTTTTTTTTTAGACATTTCTAATTCTATTGTTGTTTTTTTCTTGAAATACCTCTCCATAAAATATCTACATAAATAAGAATAAAAAATTAAAGTACATTGTATTGAAATATCTCAAACACAAAATTCCTATACTTAAATTTCAATTAACCCAAATCCAACACAAGATCAAAGAATAATTAGAAAGATGTGAAAGAATCTAATGATGAGAACACTAAAATCTAAATAATAAAAAAAAACTTGTTCTTAAATCTTAACCATAATTGAAGACAAAGAAGAGAGAGAATGAGAGATAGTGTACCAAATCCCAGAGGCGGGAGCTTGGTGGTGATGAGTGATGAGTGATGAGATTGAGGGCTAGTAATCAAGGTGAAGATGAGAAACAAATGAAGACAATTGACGATGAGAACCTTATCCTTAACCCTAATTGAAGACAAAAATGAGGGAGATAGCGTACCGAATCCCGGAGGCCGGACCGCCAGAGTTTGGTGGTGATGACTGATGAGGGTGAGAAATCAAGGTGAAGATGAGAAACAAATGCCTAAAGATTTCTATGGATGAGACGAGAGCATAACTTCTTTGGCTTTCTTTTCCAAAAACTCTCAAAAAGAAAAGTAAAGGGTAACTAATAAATATTTATGTTTTGTGATTTGTGAGGATGAACATGTAAATATAATTTTATAAAAACGTATATATAATTATATATTTTTATAGGGGTGAAAATACAAATATTCATATAATAACTTATAATAAATAAAAATAGAAAGGAGGCAAATGAAATATTAAAAAAATATATTATATAATATGATAAAAAAAACTCTAAAAGAAAATAAATTTTTTCAAAACTAAAGGGGGCAATTGCCCCCCCTTCTCGTATAGGTGGCTCCGCCCCTGCCAACCGCTATAATCCCTTCTCTATAGCCTACGTTCAAATTTCTTCTCTCTCTAGCAACCAATGATCATTATTGATGAGATGCTTGATACTTCAAAAGATATTTGTTTTTTTTTTAATACCTAAGATTGATAAAACTCTTTATTATTTTTGTTATGACTTTTGTTGTGTGGAGAATAATATAAAAGTTTAATGCTCTTTATAAGTTTTAAGTTTTTCATAAATATTAGTTCATTCATTAATGTTACCGATAAAAAGTAAGAAATAGTGATGAAAGTCACAGGTAGGGTTAGGTTTTTCTTTAAAAAAAAAACACAAATAGAGGAGGGGGAGAATACAAGGGAGATATTAGGGTTTGTTGTTTATATAATTTTTTTTCCTGTTTTTGGTAAATCAGAAAAACTTGTTTGTATTGGCTTTTTTCCTGAAGAAGAAGCTGCTGATAAAAAAACTAAAATACTGTTTTTTCAGAAGCTGCTCATGTGGCGTTTTTGGAAAAGCACTTTTAAGAAAGCTGTTTTGGGGTTATAAAATTACTAAATCAGTCTTATAAAATAAATAATTAACTGTGTTTAATAGCAATTACTATGTTTTGAATGAAATATTATAATAACTTAATCAATGTCTATTTTAATAATTTACCATTAAAAAAGTTCTTTTAAGAATGCACATTCAGACAAATTCACATATATGAAAGTATTTTTATATTAACTTATCCAAACAAAAAAATACAGAGAAACACTTAACTTACTCTCTGAGAAGCATTTTTTTTTAAAAAGTCCTTCTATCAAACTAAAAAAAACACTTATTTTGTAAGCTACTCCAAACAAAGCCACATCTACAAGTTACATGGCTTGCCTAAGTTGATTGTGAGCGACAGAGATCTGATTTTTGTAAATAGATTATGGGGTCATTGGGGTAAGTTATTTAGGCTATTGGGTGTCAATTGCATTATTCCTCATCATATCACCCATAATCGGATGGGCAAACTAAAGTGGTGAACAAGTGTTTAGAACCGTACTTGTATAAGTAGGAATAGACCCAAGGAATGGGTGAAGTGGCTTCCTCTCACGAAGTGGTGATTTAACACCAGTTTTCACTTATCTACCGAGGCCAGTCCATTTGAAGTTGTGTACGGAAAATGTCCCCCTATGCACATTCCATATATGGCTAGAAATTCAAAGTTTGAAGTCCTCCACGGAAGCATGTTGGCAAGGGAGGCTGTTCTGAAGACTCTCAAAGAAAACTTAACCAAGGCAAAAAAAAATCGAATAAAACAATTATCATGGGGATACCTATCACTTAGTTTCCAAGAACTGCAACCATTTTACTGATGATGTTTGCAGGCGCTTGCTTGGGAAACCTATCCCTGGATGGATAAATCGCCTTGCCAAACTAGGTATCTACTTTTTCCGAGTTATATCTTTAGCCCTTACAAGTGATACTACATCTTGGTTTAATTGATACTTCTGAAATTTCAGGTTCTTTCTGCAACTGCTTGTCTCCTAAAACCATTCCTGCTACATCACTTGAGCACTTTTCAAACCGTCTAGAAAACTCAAGTAGGTATTTAGTTCTTATTCGCAATGCAATGATTTTCAGAAATCACCTAATGATCAATCACTGCCATGGAAAGCAAATGGCAATGCTTGTATACTTATTTAGAATATAACACTACAATTTAGTCCATTGGAAAATGTTGTTATTGTTCAAATGATGGGTCAGAATCTGCTGTTTCATTAGTAATGGAGGATAGTGATGAGGAAGGATCGAAACATCACTTGCTCAAGCTGCCAAGTATCGATCAGGGATACTTGAAGGCAAACCTTTGAGGCTTGCTAGAGATATGCTGTGACTACTTCCTCCATGATGAGGTGACAACTAGCAACAAGGTACCATGCTGTATAATTCACTAGCTTACTAAAGTCTATTGGGTGAAGAAGTCCTTTTTTCGCTATTCAAAAGTGTCATTTTTGTACCTCCTTTGCAATGAAGAGTTGGTATCTGACTCTTTTTCTTTGTCAAAGGTAAAGGTTGAGGGTTCAAGTCTCCTCCCTCTCAAAGTGGCTTGTCCATGTTTTCTTTAAAAAAAAAAAAACAAATGATTTCTTTGGCCAATTACCTCAGATTCACCAATTCTTTATTATTAGTAGTAGTAGTAGTTAGTCAATCTTAAATTTCTCTGTCCATCCATGAGCTTATATGAGACTAGTTTATAATTTTGAACTTCTTGTGTCTTTATTGATGAATTTTACAATGAAATTTGGTTGTCTTGTAGGTTTAATTAATGGGGATTAATACCTAAAAAATCAATATCAAGGAAGTGAAAGTGAAATTTCTCCACTTCTAAGCCACATATGTTTCTGTTGATTTTTTCTTCATTCATCCTTGCTACATGATGATTACTAAGTTGGTATGAACAATGGTACCATGGTCTCATCCAATCTTTACCTAAGCTTCACATAATATTTAATTTCATTTGATATATTATTAATTGATTCTGTTACATAATTATATATATTTTCGGGAAAGAAGTTCATATGGAATATGTGATAAAATTGTGATAATTAATGAACCAACTATTAAAATAATGATAAGGACTGAATGATAAATATAATATATAAAATCAAACTATAGATAGATAGTATATGTATATGTAAACATACTATGTATAGGTATATGTATATGTGTGTATATATGCATATATGCATATGTAAATATATATATACATCACCTAAGGTTTTTAACTCCCATGATTTCGACTTACACTCAATTTGGACGTAAGTCCAAACATCTGTGGAAGTAATTGGTTTAAACTAAAACTTTTTAGTCCCGCTACTGATTAAATTGAGCAATGTTAGTCCTTATTAGAGCTAGGCTTTAGGATTTAGAAGGATGGCTCAAGTTAAACAGTAGTGGGACTAAATTGTTACAATTTAAAGGGTTTTTTTCCACTATAACCATCCTTTTTTTTTAATTGTCAAAATAACCCTACCCAAAATATATTTACCAAACTAACCATGAAACCATCACATCTAGAGCTGTCAAAACGGGCCTAACCCGTCGGGCCAGCCCACCCCGCCAACAAAAATTGGCTGGTTGGGTTGGTCTTTTGTAAGCCCGTTTAGAAGCGGGCCTAAACGGGTTAACCCGTTTAGGTCACGGTTCAAAAGGGGGCGGGTTTTGGGCGGGCTGGCCCGCCCCTTTAATTTATTAATTTTTTTTAATTAAATGAATTAAAATTTAGCTGGCCCTTTTGATAACTCTACTCACGATTCATCTTGCCCTAATCTATTCTTCAACCTTCACCAACCACAGCCAGCCACTTCTCCGTCCTTCATCACCATCACCGGCATCATCTCCGTTCATTCTCACCGCAGCCAGCCACATCACCGTCCATCATCATCACCAACATCATCACCGGCATCATCATCACCATCACATAGATCAACCAACGGCTGCCTCCCACTCCTTTCTTCAATTTGATTTTTTCCTTGGATTTTCTCGTTCCAACCTTAACATATTCTCTATTCAAGGTATTTCATTTGGTTTTTTTTTTTTTATCATATTCATCCATTTTCATATTCTTTTAATATTTTTATAGATATGTGAGTGTATATTTGTGAGAATGATTCATTTTTATTTCTAAATTTTAAATTTTTGTAGAAATTCAGTGTTCTTTTAATTCTTCACATGGTTATTATTGTTTTATTTTTGTATAAATTTTTTATTGTTTTGTATTCATGATCATTGTTTTGTGATAGAATGGAATTTTATTGTCTTCAAGAGATAATTGAGCTTAGTTGGCATGGAATTTCTAATATTATTTCACCATGATGCTAAAATCTTGACTATTATATTTATGGAGCAATTTTTGGAAGCTTGGACTTGGAGTTATAATGATAACAATAGTTGGGTAGAGAAGTGATGAGTTTTGAAATAATAATTAAGCTAAGTTCAAGATTAATTAGATAGTTTGGGATTCTATCCAAATCTATCCAAATCTCCAGCCCTATCAAGATTCTCATAATCTCATTTAGTCATTCCATTACTAAAATATTAATCAATCCATGAAGATTCTCATAATCTCATTCAATTACTAAAATATTAATAAATCAAAGTAAAGAGTATATATATATATATATGATAATTAATTAGTCTAGTGGCCCATTTGTTATTGTTATTGTTAAAAATGGTAATTAATTATTCTTTAATTAGTATATTGTTATTATTCTTATCTTTGTTATTGTTTATTGTTAAATATGATAATTATTTATTTTTTAACTAGTATACTTGATTATTATATTGTATTATTTTATCATTTCTTATATTCTTCATGCATATTTGTAGAATAAATTAAAATCATGGAGTCCGCCTCTTTGAATCAAAGTGTGAACTTAGATGAAGAAGAATTGGAAATCACTAAATTAGGTAAAGAGACAAGTAAAAAACTGAAAGAATTTTCTGATGTTTGGAATTTTTTTATAAAGAAAGGGGTGGGTCAAGATGGCATACAAATAGCAGAATGCAAGGGATGCAAGAAAGAATACAAATGTCGGGGTAAAAAATATGGGACTTCTTCATTGAGGCGCCACAAGGATAATTACAAAATGATTAAATTAAATGATGTGGGACAAATATTTTTTTATCATGAAGAGAAGATAAGGTCAAAGAAAGTAGATCAAAAAATTGCACTTGACTTATTGGCTGCAGCAGTTATAAAACTTGATTTTCATTTTCATTTGTTGAATATGATGGCATTAGAGCTTGGATAAAATATGTAAATCCTGATGGTGTTTGCATCTCTAGAAATACTCTTGTTTCTAATATTACAAGAATATATATGAGAGAGAAAGAAAAACTAAAGCATGTTTTCGGTAATAATCAGAATAGAATTTGCTTAACTTTAGATGTGTGGACTGCATGTACTAGTGAAGGCTACATTTGCTTGACAAGACATTTTGTTGATGAAAATTGGAAATTGAACAGTAAAATTCTTAACTTTGCTAAATTGCCTCTTCCACACTCAGGAGTTGAATTGGCTGCAAAGTTATTTGAATTTTTGAAAGAATGGGGAATTGAGAAAAAAGTGTTTTCTTTCACATTGGATAATGCATCTAGTAATGACAATATGAAAGATAGTTTGAAAGAATAGCTATCTTTGCATGATAGGTTGTTATGTGGTGGCGAATTTTTTCATATTCATTGTTCTGCTCACATTTTGAATCTCATTATACAAGAAAGCTTGAAAGTAGCTCATGATGCTTTGCATAAAATCAGAGAATCTGTCAAATATGTGAAGGGTTCAGAAAAGTAGAATGAAAAAATTTGAAGAATGTGTGGCCACAGTTGGCAACATCGACACCAGTATTGGCTTGAGATTAGATGTGTCCACCCGTTGGAATTCGACATATTTGATGTTGGATAGTGTCATTAAATATAAAAGGGCATTTGCTTCTCTTCAATCGAATGATAGAAATTATAAGTATTGTTCTTCAAATGAAGAATGGAAAAGAGGAGAGAAAATATATGAGTTCTTGGAGCCATTTTATGACACTACCAACTTGATATTGGGATCTTCTTATCCTACATCAAACCTGTATTTTATGCAAGCTTGGAAGATTAAAGTTTTATTAAAAAAAAACTTGTCAAGAGAAGATGTGGTGATTAGTGACATGTGTAGAAGGATGTGTGGGCTCCTTTTTTTCTTACCCGGCCTTTGATTATGGTTTGACAGATTGAAATAGTGGATCACAAATCAATGTTTTAATTTTATATGACTTCAAGAGATTATGGGTTCATGACTTCCATTAGGGGCAAGCCCTTAATGTTAATTACCCTGGACATTGTCGCAGGAACCTCCGATTAAAAAAACGAGTGTGAACAAAGAAACAAGTTGTGACAATCAATTTCATTCATTTGAATAAATATGAATTCATAGACTCATTGAAAATACATGAATTTGAAATCATCTTCAATTGTGAACTGGTTTGTGTCTGAACTTGTGTCTAGTACATTTTGCATTTTGGATCTGATTTGGACTTGTGGACTGGTTTGTGTCTGAACTTGTGTCTTGGACATTTTGCATTTTGGATCTGATTTGCATCTTGAATTTGATTTAAATTTTCAAGTTATAAATTCTCTATGTTGATGAATTATAAACTTGATTTTGACTTTCCAAAAGCTTCGACTTTTATGCTTGTGAAACTTCCTTCGAGTCTTGACATGTGAGACTCTCTGGGTCTTTGACTTCTATTGTCTTGAAACCGCTGAGTTCGATTGTCGATTTGTATGAATTTTCAAATTTTGACTCTTTTTATATTTTGAGTCTCAACTTGGTTACTTCGGCTTTCATATATATGTATTTTTTAGCATAGCTGTTGTACGTGTCTCGTCACCGTATTGCATACATCATTGCCGTCTTGAGGTATGTGTCTCATTACCACTTGAAATTTATATATTATCAAAGTTTATTGCTGCCCAAAGATGAACATTTTTGTCATTGTCAAGGGATGAACACACACAGATATTGAGATATATATATATATATATATATATAGACTTATAATATATCCATCCCCATGTGCATGGTGGGCCCGCCCTCTTGAAAATTCAAATTTTTTTTAATTGCATACATGACATTACATACATAGTGGGCCCATGTCTTTATTTTTTTTTTAATGAAAATTCTCATACGTATGCATGTTTCTCATTTCATCATTTTTTTATTTATTTATTTTTATATTTTTAATAGAGTGAAATCTCATATTCTCCTTGTGATTTTATAGTAGCACAATGTGGGTCCCTTGCATATATGGCAGCCATTAAAATGTTTGGTTGGTATGTGCATGCTTACCTTCAAGACTGCAGCACTGGCTTTGACTTAATTTATAGTCTTGCATTTGAATGACCATGGTATGCAAAGTAATGTGTATATAATCCTTCATTCTTTCATTTGGTTAATAACAATCGGACGAAGTACAATTGTTCCATAAAAGCAAATCACTTAATTTAATAAGACTAGCAAAACTTATGTTTATTCAGCTTTGAAGCCCAGCACACAACACATAAAATGCATGCTTCCATGGAATGTTCAACACCTTACAACGAGCAAATCACTTCGGTAAATTACTTAACATGAGGTTTGTGACCATCTCTGATGAGAAGCTAGGCAATAACCAGGATCACAATGGCAACGACTCCCTTAATACGCTTGTTAAGGATTTCCAGTCTTTTATGGATCCGTCACATCCACATGCCGGTCCAAGTCATCAATTAGTCTTGTGTGAAGATCCGGTTCTTTAATATTTTGTGCTCATGAGTCAGGACAGGCATTTTGACTTGTTTCACTTTAGACCTCAAATTATAATAATATATATATATATTTGATTATATATGGATGCTGACTCTTTACAATGTATGTATGGCATTACATGTCTCCCTTATCATTCATTTATTTCCGTGCATATTTTGTTTTTAGTCAAAGATGCATTAATTCATCACATGACTTGCTTTACGTGGCCCATGCATGCGTAAGCTACATAAAATGCTTCACATCACAGTACATGCATACAATGGCATGAAGCAAAGTACAGAGTTTTCTACAGGGTTTCAGGATGGTGATACATTAAAAATTTGGGTTCCAGATTTTGCCTGAAACTGGATTACAATATACAGGACCAGAGACGGCAGTGAGCAATGATGGCCGCTAAGGATCCGGTTTGCCTACGACAGCTTCATCACTGAAATCGTATTCATATTCACTCAGCTCTTCGTCACTGGATTTCTCTTCTGACGGAGCTCCAAAATCTTCGGCTTTTGTGCAGTATTTTTTTGACTCTTTGTTCATAAGCAGGTCTATCAAGCATCATCAGGACTGCAGCTTCTCCATTCAATGGATCTGAAGGATTAGGATACAGAAGCAATTGCGATATGAACACTTCAAACACATTCACAAGATCAAATATAAGGCTCCAAATCTGATTAATGACATCCAAACAAACAGAACCAGACATTTCATCAACAGTTGGACGATATATCTTATTAACAAAGCCAATTGATGGAGATAAGCATCGGGTAGTTCCACTCTAATCCTCCACACACCCCTTTGATACAAACTCTCATTTGGACCATGAAAGTCCACATAGAACTCCTGCATCCCATCGTTGATCATCTCCACCTTATAGTCACTCATCATCAGTTTCATGAGGTCCATTTCACGGCGCTTGCTCGGAGACGAGATGGCTTGAATCTGTCTTCTTCTTCATGAGAGCGTAAACCCTTTAACAATGTAACATTGGAAATCCAAAGTCGGTCACAACTCACAAGTTCTTGTTGACAAACAAAATCTATGATCTCCACGTTTGGGATGCAAACTGGCCAGGGATCCAGTGAAATTTACTCCTATAACTTGTGAGCCTGGTATAGAAAGTTTCAAGGCACGATTAAAGGCCAAAAGAGCCATTTCCTCTGTAGTCTGTTGACTGGTAAATCTAGTAGGTATCTTGCCGAGCGGTTGAGCCATGGAGGTCTTCGAATATGGAATGACGACTTCAAGCACGGTGCTAGAGGCGCCGGGCACCGACAAGTCATACCCAAGAGCCTGGGAAACGCCACCGGAGAGGAAGAGAACGCCCTGAGCGGGGGTGGAGTGGATGGCTTCAATAAGGACGCGGAGCCCAGCGTCCATAGCCACTCAATCCTTCTCTTCTTCTTCTTCTTTTTTTTTTTTTTTTACTCCTCCGGCTGGTCCTACTTCTTCTTGGTGGCGATCTTGGATTGGAGATACTTCCCAGACCTGTAAAGCAGCAGCAACGACAGCAACAGCGGTGATGGCGAACAGTGGCAGCGGCGACATTGACAGGGAGAAGATCTTCCCTCGTCGGTCCTCCTTCTTCTCCCCTGGCTGGTTCGTTCTTTTTTTTTATTATTTTATATGTATATTTTGTAGAGAAACAAATCAAGAAACTCTCCTCTCCTCTTCTTGATTTTCATCCTCCCTTTCTTCTTGGTCTTCCGATCTTCTTTTCTTTTCTTGCTGGTCCTTTCTTCTTCTTCTTTGATGGAGAAACATAGTTTACTGTTTTCTCCGGTGACGGCAGTAACAGCGAAGGTGGCGAACTGGCTTTGGTTTTGGATTTGTCTTTTACTCCGTCTTTGACTTCGAACAGCAAGCAGCGGCAAGCAGCAACGGTAGTGGGTTTTTGGAGTCGATGGCCAGGCGAGCGAGGGATATTCCACCCTTGCTAGCGCTGGCAGCAACGGTAGTGGCGGCAGCGACCTCCTTTTCTTCGTTAGTTTCTCCCGGCCGGCTTCTTTCTCTTATATATATATATATCTATATCTTTTTGCAGAGCAACAGATCAAGTCCTTGGTCTTCTTCTTCCTTTTTTCTTCTCTCGTCCTCCCCCCTCTCAAAGACCGAGAGCCTCTTCTTTTAAAAAGTCTTACCGCGACGTGGAGCGGTTGCGCACGACGTGGAGCCGTGGAGCGGTTATGCGCAACGTGGACGACGACGCCTTTTCGCGTTTTCCACGACTTATTATTATTATTATTATTATTATTATTATTATTATTATTATTATTATTATTATTATTATTATTATATTTTATTTTATATTATCTATTCGTTTATATGTTTATGATTTATCTGATTTGATTTATATATGTATATTATTATTATTATTATTATTATTATTATTATTATTATTATTATTATTATTATTATTTAATTTATATTTATTATTATTATTATCTTTACGCTATTTGATTATCTTATTTTATATATGTATTTATTTATTTATTTATTTTATTTATTTTTTATTTTTTAATTTAATCTTATTTATTTTATTATCTTTATTTTTTTTAAATTATTTATTTCATTTTATTTTATTTTTTATATTTTTATGTTTTTTTTATTTATTTTATTTATATATTCTTATTCTTATTATTATTATTATTATTATTATTTCTTATATTATATATTTAATTTGATTTGATTTGATTTATCTTTTTATCTGATTTTATTTATTTATTTTTTATATATATATTTAATTTGATTTGATTTGATTATATATATATATATATATATATTTAATTTTTTGTTTGATTTTGATATATTTTGATTTAATTTAACCTTTTTTTTTTGCCTCGTGATTTGTATCCATATTTGATTTTGGGACAGGGATCGCCTAGGGATTTAAACATTTTAGATCGCCTCGAGATCTGCTCGTGGCTGATCTTGATATTTGAATATATATATATATATATATATATATATATATATATATATATATATATATATATATATATATATATATATATATATATATATATATATATATATATATATATATATATATATATTTGTTTTTTTTAGATCGCCTCGAGATCGGTTCTCTCGGCTGATTTTAAGATTTGAGTATTTTTGGATCGCCTTGAGATCGGTGCTCTCGGCTGATCTTGAGATTTTTTGTATTTTGGATCGCCTCGAGATCTGTGCTCTTGGCTAATCTTGATATTTGAATATATTTTTTTTTTTAGATCGCCTCGAGATCGGTGCTCTCGGCTGATCTTGAGATTTGTGTATTTTGGATCGCCTCGAGATCGGTGCTCTTGGCTGATCTTAATATTTGAGTATTTTTGGATCGCCTTGAGATCGGTGCTCTTAGCTGATCTTGAGATTTTGTGTATTTTAGATCGCCTCGAGATCGGTGCTCTCGGCTGATCTTAAGATTTGAGTATTTTAGATCGCCTAGAGATCTTTGCTCTTGGCTGATCTTGATATTTGGATCTTTTAGACCGCCTCGAGATCTGTGCTCTTGGCTGATCTTGATGTTTTGATCTTGTAGATCGCCTCGAGATCTGTGCTCTCCGCTGATCTTGATATTTAGATATTTTAGATCGCCTCGAGATCTGTGCTCTCGGCTGATCTTAAGATTTGAGTATTTTAGATCGCCTTGAGATCTGTGCTCTCGGCTGATCTTGAGATTTGTGTATTTTGGATCGCCTCGAGATCTGTGCTCTTGGCTAATCTTGATGTTTTGATCTTGTAGATCACCTCGAGATCTGTGCTCTCGGCTGATCTTGATATTTAGATATTTTAGATCGCCTCGAGATCTGTGCTCTCGGCTGATCTTGAGATTTGTGTATTTTAGATCGTCTTGAGATCTGTGCTCTCGGCTGATCTTGAGATTTGTGTATTTTGGATCGCCTCGAGATCTGTGCTCTTGGCTAATCTTGAGATTTGTGTATTTTAGATTGCATCGAGATCTGTGCTCTCAGCAATCTTAGAATATATCTGAATATTATGAAATTTGTTAATTATATATTATCCTAATTCCATTATAATTTGGTTATATATGATTAAGATAATTATATTTTAAAATTTTGATTTGATTTGAATTAGAATATGTGAAAATTTTTATATGAACAGGATGAAAGAAAATTTTGATAAATATTGGACACAATATAGCATGGTGCTTGCATTTGGGGCTATCCTTGACCCACGAATTAAATTATCAATGTTGGCGTATTATTATGGAAAGGTTGAGAGTGATTCTACTAAATGCCAAGAGAAGGTATCACTTGTAAAAACAAAACTATATGCACTTTTTGAGCATTATTCAAATGCTAATAAATCATGTTCTTCACAACCACAATCTTCTTCTATCATTACACCTACATTTACACAAGGTGGTGGAGGAATGAAAAGTAAGGGCAAAAGAATTTTTGATGTAAGTGCTCTATCACTTTCTCTCTTTCTTTATATATTTTTCTAATTTGTTTATATATTTTATGATAACATATGCTAATTATTAATTGTAGGAAATTAAAGAATTTGAGAGCCAATCAATCACAAGTGGGGGGAAATCTCAATTGGATCTTTATTTGGAGGAGCCAAAGCTTGAATTTGCATATTATGAAGATTTGGATGTGTTGGAGTATTGGAAGAATCATAAGCATAGGTTTCCAATTATTGCATTAATGGTAGGTGATGTCTTAGCTATTCCAATAACAACTATTGCATATGAATTGTCCTTTTCTATTGGTGCTCGTGTGCTCAACAAATATAGAAGTTGTACACTTCCTGAAAAAGTACAAGCTCTCATTTGCACCCATAATTGGTTGCATGGTTATAACATTGGTAATTTACAAGCTATTAATTTAAATTGTTTATTTCGTTGAAATCTTGAAATATTTATTTATTTTAAATTTAATTTTTTGACTAATTTTTATATTTGGGGTTTTTTATGTAGATAATGAAGATGAAGCAAACACTAAACCAACTACATCCGGTGAGGGTTCAAATATTCTTGAACTTATTGATGAAGATAGAATGGAAGGAGGAGATGGAGAAGAGGAAAATTTGCATGATTTAATTTAATGGTTGATGAATTTTAAATTTGTAATGAACTCTATTATTGTATGTCTTAAGACTTAAGAAAGTGAGAGACATGAAGACTTAAGTTGGAATGTGGATGGAATTGTTGTTGCTTTTAAATATTTAATGGATGATAATGATGCTAAATTTTTTAGGTGATTTATGTAGTATCATGATATTGATATTTCTATTATATATGGTTGGTGTTGATATGAGAATTTTTTAATGTTATAGTTAATTTGGTTGGATATGTTGTTATTTGCTTATTTTATTATTTAGGTATGTGATTTATTATAATCTCTTTTGGTTTGATTTGTTAAATAAATAAAATATATAATTTTTAATTATTTTATATTTTTAGTGGGCTAGCCCGCTCAACCCGCCAACCTAAGGTGGGTTGGGTCGGGTTGGCATTTTGCCAACCTGCCAAATGGTGGACCAGCCCGCCCCGCCCCGCTAATTGGCGGGTTTTGGTGGCCCGCGGGCCGGCCCGCCCAGCTGGCCCGTTTTGACAGTACTAAGATTCACATCAACCCCATCTCATCACCCATGTGTTTCTAAAATATAAAATATTAGGTATTTTTTCAAAAACACCCTTTATTTTTTAAAAAAATACAAAACAAAAATATTTTTATTTTTTGAACCATTTTCTTAAGTTATTATTAATAAATATTTATTATTTTTTATATAAATAACCAAAAAAATAAAATAATTTTTAACTGGATTTATTTTAAAAGATATATTATTTTAATATATATATATATTATTATTATTTTTTAAAAACACCAAAACTTTTTTAACGGCATTTATTTTCAAAAATATATTATTATTATTATTATTATTATTATTATTATTATTATTGATTTATATTTTTTTTAAATGTGGTTCAACAATAATAATTACTTAAAAATAAAAAAAATATATAAACCAATAATAATGATATATTTTTTTAAAATAAATGCGGTTAAAAAAGTTTTTGGTGTTTTTAAAAAATAATAATATATATTTTAAAATAATATATATTTTAGAATAAATCCAGTTAAAAATTTATTTTATTTATTTTTGGTTTTTATAAAAATAATAATAAATATTTATTAATAATAACTTAAGAAAATAGTTTAAAAAATAAAAATATTTTTGTTTTGTATTTTTTTTAAAAATAAGGGATGTTTTAAAAAAAATACCTAATATTTTATATTTTAAAATCACATGGATGATGAGATGGGGTTGATGTGATGGTTTTATGGTTAGTTTGGTGAATATATTTTAGGTAGGGTTATTTTGATAATTTAAAAAAAAGGATGGTTATAGTGGAAAAAAATCCCCAATTTGAAGTATAGGGACCCAAAGGGCACGTTTGAAAAGTAGATGGATTATTTAAAGAATTAAACCGAGTTCTTTACTAACTATTCGATGCTTTATTTTTAAAATATTGGAAAAAAATACAAAAATATGCATATTGTGAATTAATTAGAAAAATGCTTAATTTATGTACCTTCAAACTTTAATTGGTGGAGTCCTTATTTTTTAATTAATTTTTAATCCCATCTCCTTCTCTAGCAAGCTCACTAGAGAAGAAGGAAGGCTTCCTAGCGCCACCTAGTAAGAAGGGAAAGGTTTTGTGGCGATCTCTCGTCTTCAAGAAACAACGGAGAAGAATATCGGAACCCCTATCTCCAATTTCCGGCGATCTCTCTTTCAATCGCGAGAGAAAAGGTCTTGAAACCCTAAGCTTTTTTGACCTTCCCTGTTGGTTGTTTCTTCTTGGAAGGATCATTGGCTAAGAATTTTTGGGTGTTTTGTTCGGACGAAGAAATTGTGAAGAATCGAACAATTTTGGTGAAAAAATATTGACTTAATTTTAGTTTTATTCACCAAACTTAGAACTTGAGATGCGTTTATTGCAAGCTAACATCTCCCACCTGGTTAGATAGGATTTTTCGGCTAAGTCAGTAACAGCCGGCTAGCACAGCCGGCAAGGTAGAATTTCTCGACTGATTAAATGGTGCCATCTTGACCCGTCCTACCAAGTCAAATTTTCTTTGCTAATTCAGAGACATTTGACTGTCCCAATTAGGTAGGTAGGATTTTTTGGTTTAGTCAGTGACGGCAAGTTGCACTGGCAGCTAGGTAGAATTTCATGGCTGACTAAAGACACCAACCTAACCCCCCCCTTCCAAGTCAAGTTTTATTTGCTGAATCAGTGGCGACTGGCTATCCCACCTAGTCTGGCAGGTAATAAACCCGAGCTCAACACGTCAGAGTTCGTTTGAGCCATCAAGTAATGATCGGATAGTCACGAAGGCACCGAGTTCATCTTCCACCAGCCATTCCACCACTTTCCCTTCCATTCCTTCATTACTGCACTTTCTTGAGCTCTTTCATTCTTCATTCTCTTGGTGCTTTGAGTTATCAGAGTTGCAGCTTGTGATTGATTCTTGTTCTTCTTTACATTCTTGACTTTCTTGTGAAGCTGTTGAGTCATTGGGGGACTTGCAGATACAACATGCATGTAAAATGCAAAAGAATTGAGTTGATCCTTCTTAAGCATAAAGAAGGACTAAATTGTTCATTCTATCCCATTCTTTTTCTCTTTTAGCCTCCAAAACTTCAACTGCTTCACTTGATTTCTTGGTCTTCTCTTCTTTATTATTGTGGGATTGAAATTACGCATCATGGCGTCATGTCGATGAAAAGACACTGGGTGATATATCGAATCACAAATGTTATTAATTTTATTTATTTTATTTTTGTGGACTCTTCCATTCCTAATGGAGGCAAACCTCTATTATTAATTACCCCAAATTACAAACTTGGGAACCTTCAATTAAGAGCTCGAGTACGAGTAAAGACAATAAAATTACGAATTATAAATTTCATTATTTATTTATTTCATCTATATATATATATATATATATCATTACTGCCTTGAAATGTGTATATTTTTTAAAACAAATTTTGCAGCTGGCTCGAGATGAGCATTTATGTCGTTGCTTTAGGATGGGTGTTTTTTTCATTAACTTTACATAAGAATGTTTCTTCTTCTTCATTAATAATTGTCTGGTGGTATGTACATGCTTGCATGCATGCATATAATGCTTTTTTTTTATATATATTTACCACTACAAAACTAGTAGTATTCTTGTTCAATTCTCATATATATATATATATATATATATATATGTGTGTGTGTGTGTGTGTGTGTGTGTGTGTGAGAGAGAGAGAGAGAGAGAGAGAGAGAGAGAGAGGAAACGTGGACATAGGTCGTAGCTTGTAAAACCCACTGAATACAAACCCACTACCCTCAACAACCATCATTGCATCAATGGAGGCCCTCCTGAAACCTTTACTTGTAAAACCCACTGAATACAAACTACACTATCCTTTCCAACATATGTGATACTCCCTTTGAGTATCTACAAGTGCACGGGTTGTACAAGTGGTAAAGTGTACCCAATAGGATCGAGTAGTCGAATTCATAAGGACTAGTATAGCTTTCAATACTCGCTCGTTTTCCAATATCTAGTTGGTTCAAATATTAGGGTTGAATTAATTAATCTACTAAAGAATAGAAGAATAGAGAAGAAAGAAGAGACGAGATTTGGGTTGAAGAGATAATAGTGGAAAGAACAATGCCCCGGATTCATCCCCTTGATAAATGCAATGACTAGGCAATGATTCAAGAGTTCATTTGGACCATGGTGAACACCACGGAGGGTTTGGTAACGTACGTCCTTACCTAAGGCTCATAGTAGACTCAACCCCTTTCCTGATGTGTGCCCTAGCTAGACGAGTATCACCCTCTAGACAACAAATCGATCTAAGGTTAAATAGCAACTTAAAATGCAATGGCAACCAACGAGGAAAATATCAATGAAAATTCATGCGCACGCAGCTAGTCAGCAAGTCCCTCGTTAAGTTAGTAACATACAATCATCAAAGCAAGAAACACATAGAACGATAAGCGATATGAACAACAGGAAGACCACAAGGAAACTCAAGAATCAATATCACTATAATTAAAGCATTAGAAGTTAAGGTTCATAATCCAGGGCATCGAAAGACAGTTAGCCCCTCATCATTTTACAAGCAGCCATAGGAAAGCAATAAAAGAAAGAATCCATTAAACTCCCTTCTTGCTTCACAATCACGTCGGAGAAAGCTTGATAATAGTTATCACCGATAATTCTCCTTTTCCATGCTTATCTCCCCTCTAGATCTGGCTCTGAACAGTGCCAATGGTTGTCCTAACCCGTGCCTCCAAAAAGAGAGAAGAAGATCCCTTTGAAATCTAGCTTTAGGGCTTAAATAACCTTTTTTCGATGTAAGCACGCCCGTGCTGATGGGCGTGCTGATGACCGTGCTTGGCTCTATATCATAGGGATTGATTTCTGCGTAATTCCAGTAAATCACATAGGGTAAGCACGGCCATGCTTATTGCCCGTGCTTGGAGAGCATGCTCGTGCAAGGAGTATAATGACCCCACTAATCATCTCATAGAACTTCCAATCAAATGCATGGGGGTAAGCATGCTCGTGCTTACTGACCGTGCTCCCTTAGCACGACGGTGCTAGGGGTATCAAAATCGTGCTTCTCATTCTGTGCAGACTCCAGTATAACACACGGGGATTCAGCAAACCCGTGCTTCCGACTATGCTTCCAAGCATGGGTATGTTTCAGATCCTGCTTATCTGGAAACTTGTATTCCAACGGTGTTTTGCATCGGAATTGGTCTCTTTTCGTTCCTTTTCGTCCTGAACCTAATTAACTGCACAATTTAGCAAACTTATCTCAATTATTATCGGTTTATCATAAAAATGTGCTAAAAGGACAAGTAAACCATAAAATAGGGTATATAAAATATCTATATAAAATGCACTCATCAATATGACCTCATATTCCTCCTATATGTCGCTCTCCTTTAGCCAATATGGTGCGTTGATATTGTTACCAATTGCATGGATGACAACACTAAAGTCCTCCTATGTATTATCCATGAACTCTGCACCATGTTTCATTAATCTTTTCACAGCCTTGTGCACTTTGATTTTTATTATTATTATTTATTTATTTTATATATTTACTTTTTAGTGAGTGAAAGAATCAAAGATAGTGGGAAGGGAGATTTTTTTTTTATTTAATAAAAGGTTGAGAATGTACAAATAAGAGGTGGTGGTGGTGGTGATTATGGATGAATTGGATTTTTAATTACTTCATTCTTGAGAGAATGAAGAAGGGATTGCATGAAAAGAAGAGTAAAGCTATTCAAAGTGCCCTCCTAACATGATTTCATGCATTTAAAGTCTTGCCGATTTGGGATTTTTAATTACAACTTTTGCATGCTCTTTTTTTTCAATCTCCTCTCCAATAGGCATCTTCTCTAACTCTTCTGCCAATAAAGCCTTCATTTGATACTTCAAAACATATTCAAAGGGTAAAGCATGCCTGTAGTGGCATGCAAACCCAAAACCATCCATATTGCTTCCTTTCAACTGCCTCCAAGAAGTACTTGCAAACAATCTCAGTCGATTTGTTTTGGTTGTACTTCTTTTTTCTTTGACTCCACTATTTTCTCCAGTGTCTCATGATGAATTGTTAGCATAAATCTTTTGTGTTGATCTACTTGGACTATGTGGCTTAGTGTTTCCATTGTTATGCCTTGTCTTAGAAAGAGAATGTGTTCCTCCACAAGAAGAAATTTTAGTTATCTGTGATCTGTTGGCCTGTAATACTCCTTGAGACGCAGAATTTTATTTTATTTTTTGGTATGCTTAGCAGTAGAGGATTCATGTCCTCTGATGGCATTTTATTTGCAACAAGGGATTTTTTGTATTAGATAAGGGTCCACCATTCTCTAATGGCAAAGCAGCAACAACACGAGCATCCTACATCTTCATTCCCGAAGGTTCTTCCACTATCCTCCGCTTTGGCTTGGCTGCTGCAGCTGGCTTTGGCTTTAGCTTTGTAGCTACGGACTTCAGCTTGGTCTTGTCTTTTGGCTTTGTCGGGTTCTTAATCTGAACATAATTGCCTTTGGTTTTAGCTTCTGGTTTGGTTTTGCTGGAGCAACAATGACGACAACTAGGCTGAGATTTCTTCGGTAGCTTTTATTTAACGTATAATAGAGAAGGGAAAAGAATTAAAAATTATTTTTCCTTTCTTCTTCAAATCTTCCTCTCTTGGTAATAATTTTTTTTAGGATCTTCTTTCCCTTCGTTCTTCTCCACTTTTTAAAAGCTTTCAGCTTTCATGTCGTGGTTTGGCGTGGTCGCGGTCGTGGTTGATCATGGCGCGACCACATCAAACACACCTCCCACGTTTTATTTATTTATTTTTTTATATATATATATTTTTATATTTATCTGATTTTGATTTTGATTTTTTTTTATTTTGCTTTGTGATTTGTACTCACAAGTAATCTTGAGATTTATATTTTTGGATGATAATGAGATTTATATATTTTATAACACCTCAAGTTTTGTGCGCAGATCTTGAGATTTGAATATTTTAGATTACCTTGAGATCTGTGCTCTTCATTAATCTTGGATTTTGAATATTTTAGATCGCTTTGAGATTTATGCTCTCGGTTGATCTTGGAATTTGAATATTTTAGATCATCTCAAGATCTGTGCTATTGGCTGACCTTGGGACATCTTAAGATATGTGCTATTGGCTGATCTTGAAATTTGAATATTTTAGATCATCTCAAAATCTGTGCCATTGGCTGATCTTGGGATTTGAATATCTTAGATCACCACGAGATCTATGCTCTTGGACGATCTTAAAATTTGAATATTTTAGATTGTCTCGAGATTTATACTCTTAGTTAATCTTGATATTTAAATATTTTAGATTGACTCTAGATTTGTGCTCTTGGTTGATCTTGGGATTTTAATATTTTAGATCACCTCAAGATATATGCTATTGCTTGACCTTGCGATTTGAACATTTTAAATCGCCTAGAGATTTGTGCTCTCACCTTATATTGAGATTTGCGTATTTTAGATCACCTCAAGATCTGTGCTCTTTGCTGATCTTAAGATTTATATATTTTAGATTACCTTGAAATATGTGCTCTTTGATGATTTTGAGAGTTGTGGATTTTAGATCGCCTTGAGATATGTGCTCTTGGCTAAATCTTGAGATTTAAATATTTTATATCCCCTCGAGATCTATGTTTTTGACTAAATTTTGAGATTTAAATATTTTAGATCGCATTGAGATCTGTGCTCTTACTTATCTTGACATTTATGTATTTTAAATCACTTCGAGATCTGTGCTCTAGGCTAATCTTGAGATTTATGTATTTTAGATCACCGTGAGATATGTGCTCTTAGTTGATCTTGAGATTTGTGAATTTTAGATCTCCTTAAGATTTGTGCTCTTGGCTAATCTGGAGATTTGTGTATTTTACATCGCCTTGAGATATGTGCTCTTAGCTGATCTTGAATTTTGCGTATTTTAGATCAACTCGAGATCTATGTTCTTAGTAATTTTTAAAATTTAAATATTTTAGATCATCTCGAGATCTATGCTCCTGGCTGATCTTGGGATTTGAATATTTTAAATCGTTTGGAGATCTGTGCTCTCGGTTAATATTAGGATTTGAATATTTTAAATGGCCTCGAGATCTATGCTCTCGATTGATCATAAGTTTATAAATTGCCTTGAGATATGTACTCTTACACAAACTTAGAATATATCCAAATATTATCAAATTTGTTTATCTTAACCATATATTATCCTAATTCTATTATGATTTGGCTATATGCGATTAAGATAGACATATTTTAAAATTTTAATTTGATTTATATTAGGACATGTATTTGATATATGCATATCTTTTATTTATAATAATTAATTAGTTTTTTTATATAAACAATTATGTCGCACCTTCATGTTCTTCATTGGCATGTCCTTTATCTACATATATATTGAAACATAAAAGATATTTACATGGGTATCTACTTGGCGTGTGGTTTCCCTTAAGAGGTATTTGGAATTAAGACTATCACGCCTCGAGCCCGAAGCATCGACAAACGGCCACATACCTACAAGACCGTAACCGAGTAGGCATGCAAGGCCTCAATACTTATCTCATACTAGAAAACAACAACAAATAACAATGTATGACAAAATAACTAAACAAAGATAATAACCAAGCCCACAAGAAAGGAAAGTTATTAACTTGCTAACAACTAGGCTGCAGCTTGCTCAACAACCTCACTAAGTTGTCCATCACCCAACTCTACTCCTAATCTAAAAGAGAAAAAGAAAAACTTAATGATCTTGACATCCCAGTAAACACCCACTAAAATATTAGGATCACATAAAGTTCAAAGATTTAAAAAAACATACAAAAGCGGGACATTGTATAATAAATATCAGAATAAATCCCAGAAATCAGAAAATTCCAAATAGATTTAATTTTTCAAATGAACAAATATATAAGTCCCCCAAATAACTAATGCCAAAACAAAACATCAGAATTCATTTGTTTAAACTCAGTGACACGAGTCAGATTTCAAAGCTCATTTGTTTACCCTCGGTGACCCGAGCTAGAATTTCCACACGGTCAGTTTTTGACCCCCAGTAACAGGGTTAGTGCATAATTAATTAAGGACTATGAGTTTCTATACGGAAAATATGTTGGGTCCAAAATTATCATCAACGCAATAATACTGAAATTCAATGATCCCGTATTCTAACAAAAATAATTCCAATTATATCAACAATAATATATTTAACAAATCAATAATTAAATACAATATTTCTATAATCTAACCCTTAAAAAAATGAATAAATTAAAAAAAACATAGTTAAAAACCCAATGATTAAACAAATAAATGATTAAATATAAAGGTAATCAAATAACTGAGTTTAATTATTAAGACTTTAAATAACATTTCCCAAAACAATTCAGTACGTCACAAGCAAAAACAAAATAAGTATATAATATACTAATGAACAGTGACTGCCAAACCTAAACTTATAATCTATATTTAGGCAAATCATCAAAATCACAAATTCATATAATGCTTCCTACCACTAACATGGTATATCGGCATTCGACTGAAGCTAACCGGTAATTATTTGGAACCTTTACAGTATGTTGTTCCTCATCACAAGGTCCACATTTGACAAGATTACAAATCAGAATTAGATGCAATCATCCAAATTAACAAACTAAAAGCATACTAATATTTTATTTGACATGCATCATCAAAATCCACTGGCATCTGCAAACTCTTATAAATACTAATAAACTATTAAATAAACTAATAAAATAAATAGAACTATAATACTATGTTTCCTCATAATAAAAAGGAATATATATTATCAATATGTAAAGAACCCAACTCTACATAGAACATGAAGGCATTCTAACCCAACAATAATATATATATTATGCGTGTGTGTGTGTGCTAAATTAGTGGACACAAGCACACTGAATCCAATTCAACATTCAAATGAAAAACATAATTAAGAAAAATCTAATTTTTCCAAAACAAAGGATAATGTTTTTAAAATATAAAGAACTTGTGCATGAACGAAGGCAACGGCAAGCTTGCAAATCAATGTAGAAAATTCACTATGCAACTTATCAATTAACAATGGCCGGTTTAATCCTGATATAATCAAACCACTAAGTGCATAACATAAACCCTAAACAAGAACATCAAACAAACCCCTAAAAATATAACACTTCCTTTCTAATCAAATCAAAAGACCAGACCAGTGAAAGCTAAAAGAACAACACCATAACAAGATCTAGAAAACAATAATGAAAATTCTATAACTTGACCAAAGATATAAGGAAAAGGGCGCTTCCTTCAATAATAACAGTGTACCAACTCTGGATGACGAAACCCTTCTCCCGTTCTCACCACCGACACCAGCAGGAAATAGGGAGAGAAAGATGAGGCTAGGTCTCTCTCTTTCTTCCGAAACAGCGATAAAAGAAAACGGAAAGAGGCGAAGAGACGGCTAAGGTTTCAAAACTGAAAATTAAATTAAATTATAATAATGTTAAAATGTAACCTCCTAACATACAGAAATTAAAAATAATTATTTATTTGGGTGGGCCCACAAAGACAAGGAAAGCATGTAAGCATGTTGTTAGAGATGGCAAAGAAGGGTCATGAGAAAATTTGTTTCTATTTGGATTGTAATAGAAACAATCCAAATAGAAACAACTCCAAGCAATAAATCCATCTAACTAAATCAATAGATCAATAAATTTAAGCATAAATCCCAATATCCAAGCAATTAAGCTCTAATATATTGAGAGTATAGTCTTAGATCACCCAAACAAGCAGCAATCCATCATCATAATAGTAGATAAAATCCAAAACTGAAGTCAAATAGCATCAAACAAACAAACTATGCTCACAGAGCTATAGATCTACTTATATGAACTTATATATGTAATATAAATAGGAATTGCTTCCCTCCTGCATGAGCGCCATAGAAGATCACCGGAGAACTAACCAGGCTCAAAGATCCTTCTTCTTTCTCCATATCCCCCATGGCAGTCCTAGCTTTTCCTCTTATAGTCTCTTGCCTCCATGCCTTGGGATAATTTCTCATTGGAGAATACCAATCTCTATGAGTCATAACATTACTCCACCCATCAAACTTGACCTTGTCCTCAAGGTCAGAAGAAAAATATGCTTGGCTTAAGGTAGGCAGATTCTCCCCAAAGCTCAATGAAGCACCAGCTTCAGTACCAAACCTTGTCCAATTGTGTAGAACACCAAGAGGGAGCTTCACTTCATGGCAAAAATTAGCAAGTGTTAGATAAGTCACTGAATCCAATTCATAGAGCTTTAATGTGGGTGCACACCAAATTGTTAGGCAAGGAGCAACTTTCCATGTAACCATCTGAAGGGGATAATTCTATGGAGTAATTAACCCAACAATTCTCAATGGCTCTTATAAAACATATAAATGGAATATCTCCATAAGAAGATAGATTGAACCACTTAGAATTCCATCTAAGGCTTCTATAAGAGTTGCAAGGTACTAAAAATAGCTAGCAACAACATCTATGTTATCAGCTTTGGCTATGATTGTCTTTAGAAGTTCAAATCCTTCTTTGTGCACCTGAATATGAGGAGCGAATTCTCCATCACTAACATTCAACGCATTTTACACTTCCATGTTCTTAATAACAGCCTCAAAGTAATGATAAACTTCTACACCCATTGTCATGGCTTCTTTAAATGATGAAGCACCAACATTAAGGATCAGAAATTCCTCCAAGGCCATAGCTTTTGTTGAAGAAGCAGTGAAGTTGAAGAGCTTCCTTTGATGTCTTTCAATCATAAGTATGGTAGTTTGCAACCTAGAATTATCTTTCCAAGGTGTCTTCAGAGGCTTTATATGCATTCTATTACATTGCAACTCTGACTACTTAAGCCTCCTATTAAAAATAAGAGTTTGTTTTAATTCTTGAACATCATCAGCCTTGCAATTTAATAAGCCAAGCTCTAATTCCTTTCTATAATCCATAAACTAGTCTTTCACAAGCAAGTAGCACAAGCTAATTCAACAACACCACCAACATTAAAAACAAGAAACCCTTTCAAACCAGTGCAAGTGTCTAATACTTTCCTTACTCGAGCCAAATCACTAGCAGCATCTTTCTTGAAAGAGATAAATTGTTCTTGGAGTAATAGCTACTGATAAATTCCGATGATGACTTCATTAATGACAACATTCTGGATTCACAAAGATAACTCTAAGGACATGCGTTTTGGCACCAATTTCATTGAAAAACATGTTGAAAGCATCATGTCCAACTCCTAGCGATATATCACTAAGCATCATTCCATCATGCTAGATGCCATGTGTAAGGCGGCAAAAACTAAAACTGCTGAAATTTATCTGCTCCAAGATTTGAAAAGTTTCAGCACAAACCTCTTGATTAAAGTACCCAAAGACCATGGAATTCCAAGAGATGACATCCTTGCAAACAATGTGCTGAAAAACATTTTGTGCCTCATGGCTAGCACTGCAGTATTTAGCATACAAGAATGCAGTCCTCACCAATGGCTTAAATTCTAAACCCATTTGAATAGCAGAAGCGCAAATGAGTTGCCCGGACTCCCAAGACATATTCATGCAAGTAGAGAAAATAACATTAATGGATATCTTAGTTGGTATAGCATCTTCATCTTCTTGTGCACACAACAAATAATAGAGATTCATAATAAGCACATTAAGCTCGGCACAAGCACATCCAAAGAACCAAATGTTCTAATAGACTGCATCTCTTTGATCTATCACAACACATAGTCGGTGAAATTCACACAACTCATTGCACCAACCATACATATCCATCATTGCTTTAACAAGTCCAAACACCACAAGCAAGTCATCATATCAATGGTTCATTGTGCAATTCCCAATCAATGTAATATGTGTTCTATAAACTCGTTCAGGCATTTCAGCAAACAACTGACAAGCAACTTCACTAAACTGAATTTCAGACAAAATACCAGCAAAGTCTTCTCTAGTTGCAACAACAACCTTTTCACCATGCTGGCATTCCCCTTTCAATAGAAACTTCCATTGTTCAATCTGATAGTGAACATCTCCATCACCTAATAACACAAGGAGATGTAAAGTATCTTCATCAAAACATTCTTTGATACATATGAAACCTCTACCATCATATATTTTCTTCGATACAAGTGCGAGATCAACCAACGCAGTCTTCTTAGCAAAGATCTAGCTGGTTCGCAATGCTTTCTTACCAAATTGCCTAGGAATATTTAAGTTTCTCCTTATCTTCATCTGCTCCACAAAATCCTAAGAAAAGACCGGTTGGTATACTTGGTTCCTTCACTCCAAATGTTCAAATTCACCACAAAGTTGAGCATTCGAAGATACCAAATCTCTCTTAGGCATTTTATCAAACAACTCAAAAGCAACTTCAGTAACTTGGAATTCAGACCAATTACAAGCAGCTTTCTCACCAGTTTCACCATCAACCTGTTCACTTGCCTCAACCATATCCTCCAAGTTGCTAATAGCATCATCATAATTATACTCAACAAACCTATCACTCCATGAGTAGTTCCAAGATTTCACATCAACAACAAATAGGGAGAAAGAGACATAAATTAGCTCACCACCTATATCAAATATCAGGGCTTTCTTTCCTTCAATTTGTATATAGATGCCCTCCACACCATCACCACCCATAAAGGCACTTGCAGTAACACAAAGGGTTGCATTGACCTTTGAAGAGAAATCCATGTGCCCCGGAAAATCAATGAGGTTAGTCAAATACTCCTTTCTGCTTCTCCCCCTTGAAGTTCTTCAAAGATTCCTCAAGTATCTCATAGGAAGGACAAATCCTAGTAGAGGTGATTACAATACCACACTTTGACTCATTCTTGTGGTTCTATGCCATTTGAACTTCACCAACAACTTTTCGTGGAAGAAGATCAATAGCTGCCATAATAGAATTGATAGTAGTAGATTTGCCAAGATCACCATAGGCAATGTAGGAATTCAGATCTTTCTCGGGTATTTAGTCAAACAACTAGGGAACAACTTTATTACCTTGAAGTTTTGAAGAATTTCAAGCAAATTTCCCACCAATCTCACTAACAACCCTATCTACAGCTTTGCAACTAACATCAATGTCAAGGTTAGCCTTCTCATCTAACTCGTTCAAGCTGTCAGTTGCACTAGCACTAACTACATTTGGGGTGTGTTTGTTTGGGTGTGTTTCCAATTACATGTAATTGGAAATACATCACTTTTAAAAAACTGGTGTTTGTTTTGATGAATTTGCAAATCCAACTGTAATGGCAAATAACCCCAAACCCATTGGATGTTGTATTTGTAAATACCCTCAAAACCACCGTAATACCAATTCCATTGTAATTGGAAAAGCATTGTATAAGTAACTATATAACCTTTCTAACTACATATCCCTTTAGTTCTAATTATATTTTGATTTTAAGATACATAACTTAACTAAATATTGTGAAAAGTCCTGTAAGCCCTTTATATAACATTTTGAATTTTTTATGACCCATATCAATCAGAATAGAAATGTCAATCTCTTTATCGCTGATGGTTATTAAATGACAGAAGATGATTAACTTTAACCCAAATTTTTATGCCTAAGAATTTGAGATTTGTGAGCGTCTATTTTTAAGTTGAAACTTTGATGGAGAAAATGTGTAGCATGAAGATTTTATTCCCATTTGTGGCAAAAGGTTATCTTTGTCTTTTTCATCTTCACTATGCTTTAGCCAAACTTCATACTTCATTGTTGTAGGAGAAGGAAATCAAAAATTTGATCATGAAGTTTGATAATGCTGAGAATCAATCAATTAAAGTGGCTTCACAACTGAAGGTAAAATTGTCTCTCCACTTCACTAAAATGCGATTTCCTTTTATTAGTTTCATGTTGATATTATAGTTAAAAGGGTAAAATATCCAATTATTCATAATTTTCTATTTGGGTTACTGAATTATAAAAATTTCAATTGGGTTATTCAACTTTAGAATTACGGTCAATTTGGTCATTAGTGCTCACGCCGTTAATGGCGGGCTAATGTGGCATGCACCGTCACATCAACTCGTCATTTATAGTGTAGGTGTCAACAATCAAAACAACCACAATTCTTAAGTTGGGTGACTAAATTAAAATTTTTTAAAATTCAATGACCCAAATAAGTGGGCGACTATTTAGGTATGTTACCCTAGTTAAAATGATGAAATGAGGGTAATAACTTCTACCAATTCTTTGTAAGGCTGCTAAATTAAAACTGAAGAACCATGAATTGGTGGCCTTATCCTTGAGGGATGAAATCAACGAGTTAAATGAGAAGCTAGATTTTGCTAAAACTACAGCTTTATCACATGAAAGATAAGCAAGAATTCTTGAACAGGAGAAGAACCATCTTCAAGAGAAATTTATACTGGAATGCAAGAAATTTGATGAAGCAAATGAGAGGTGCAGGGCTGCTGAAAGGGAAACAAAAAGAGCAATTGAACTGGCAAATGCTGCTCGTGCTAAAATGATTACTGCACACAAGGAGAAAAATGTAGTCCAGCAATTGGTAGCAGAGAGAATAGCACTAATTGAAAGAGATGAAAGACATGTTCAAAATTTAGAAGGGGAGAATTCAAAGCTAATGGAAGAAATTTAGAAGTTGCTCCAATCAGAAACTGATGTTGTTTCCATGGGAGAGAGAAATTGAGGAGATGCTTAGTCAGAACAATGCGCAAAGGTCCAAGACAGCCCATGTTCACAGAACGTAAAGCTCGAGCTGAGGCAAACAGCACAGCAAAAGCCTTGTCCTTACAACTTCAAGCAGCACAAGGCAAATTGGATGCACTTTATCAGGAGCTCACAATTGTTTGACTGAATGAGAGTGCCTTAGATGGCAAGCTTAGAACTGTGTCAGATGGTAAACGATTACGGACTGGTGACTACTTGGGGACAGATTCTGTCTAAGATATGGATGTAGACATCAAGGTTAAGGGAAAAAAGAGAGCAAAGACTAGCACACGCCATTTATAGTTCACTCATATTGACGATGGTGCCTCTGCATTCTACGGAGATGATGAATGTCACACCCACCCCTTCTACCGAGGTAAATGTGGCACCCATCAATTAAAATTTCTTTTAACTGGAAAACTGACACTCTTGAAACACCAAATCAACTTACAAAACTCTATTAACAACTTTTAAACAAACTACAGATTCAAATACACAAATACAATAATCACAATCACTCCAACATGCGGGTACAACCGCTACAACATCATAACAACAAAGGTAGAAAGGAAAAGGACCCACTGAACTCTGAACTAAGCCCTGACTGGCTCTATACTCGCACAGGCAATCTATCAGGGTCCTGCTCCTGCAACTGTGGCACATTTCAGTTGGTCGGTAGTGGCTAAATAATTTCAAATAATTAAATTTAGCGTATATGAAGTATATAAACATCAATTTTTCAAATAATTTCCCAACTTTCTAAAGTACTAGAATTTTGGAAAAAAAAATACAACTTCAAAGAGCTTTAAAACATAAATTCATCATAAATCGGCATCAAATCAATTTTCCAAAGAAATATAAATTTTTGTGAGAGACTGCCCTCCTAAGAGCAACAGCTGGGCTTCGCCCCCTCATCACAATTCAAAACAACATCTTTAACACAATCAAACTATAAAACCATTCTCAAAACATTGGCCTAAAAACCCTCCCAGACTTAGCCGCCGTCGCGACTAGGTTGAGAGCCATCAAGGTCTTCGTAACCTTGACGTTGGCCACTGAGATCCCCGTGTGGTGACCCCGGGTTTCTCAACAGAACCAAACCCTGACAATGGCTCTGCGCACCTCTTGACCAGGGTTAAACTCAGGGTTAACCACGCCGCCTCCCATCAAGCCGGACCGTGGGACCCTACACTGCAGTTTCGGACTAAAGTCCGTAGTCACCATCCAAATCCGCACAATATCCACAGTACAATACATGCATAGTACCAGTAAAGTCCAGATCCATAATACCATTCCTATGCCAGGAATGAAAACCAGCTCCACAAACATTGTCGATAAAACATTTTAATGTACGCACATAGTTTCACAAATCATCCACAGTCAAAGCATATGTAACCATTAAAATAAATATATGAAATGAATAATTAAAATCATGCGTACATGTATTTTCACTATTAAAAAAAATACATATAATTATACGAAACACATGCATCAATACAATTGTCATGGCACGTCAACGACAATTAAATATAAGTATCTTTTAACAATATACAAAGTTAAACATAATAAAATTAAATAATTAAACAATTATTTCCAAAATACTAGCTATCAAATCATAATTTCAAAATAATAACAATTAACCAATTATTCAAAATAATAATAATATTTAACCAATTATTCAAAATAATAGCCACTACCAACTCACCTGGTCTCCCTTGGGTTTCTTGCTAGACCTGGAACTCTCTCCCAAGCCTGATCAACACCTAACAGGATAACAGAATAAAATAAATACAGTTAACAACCTAAAGACATAACTGACCCCAAAAGAAATTACAAGAAACCAATAACAAACTCTCTAATTGGGCCCACTCACTCCAATCGGTTAAAACCAGACCTTGCATAATCACACTGGTCTCCAATTGCACTTAAACCCAATCAATTTGGGCCAAACCCATCCTGAACCAACCTGAACCAAACATAAATACACTGAACCAAGTTCAATTCTTATACAATTCTCTTGAACCAGCTTGGTTCGGTTGAACCCAACCAAATTTACTTCTCATCCAAACCCACTTCACTTGATTTGATCAAACCAACTTAACCAAATCAATTTAAACTCAACCAATTCCCACTTGACTTAATCCAACCAAAACAACTTGGTTAAACCCAACCAGCTTCATCCAACCATCTTCATTAGCATCTAAGTCATCATCATTATCAACTTAATTAACCCAAAACCAACCCTAATCTCGGTGCTACAGTAATATACAGTCCGAAAATTTCTTCATCAATCCAAGCAAAATCTCACTCAAATACAAATGTTTTTCAACACACAATCATCTCAAATTAACTACTTCATCTTCTCCATCAACATTCATTCAAATTTCCACTCTTATTTCCAACAAATCACAATTAATACATACACACATCCATGCATACATCCAAACATACACCAAAGAAAACAACTTAAGACCTTACCAAGGAAGCTCCACTCCGGCGAACTCTCTCTCTCCGGCGATCTCCAAATCTCCCTTTAAAACCTCCATTTCTTCTTCTCTTTTCTTTTTTTTTTTTTTCGGGTTACTGTAGCAGCATAAATGAGAAGAAGATGAAGTGATGAGGACATTCCAGACTTTTCTCTCCATTAAATTTTAGCTGAAAATTTTGCATTAGTCCCTGAAAATCACATTTCTTACAAAAAGTTCCCTGAAAACTTCACCAGTGATCCCTGAATCGTGAAACAGTATGTCCAAAAGGTCCCTGAAAACTTATCTTTCAGTCCCAAATCTTTGGAAACAGTTCAAATCAACCCTTTTTTTATTACTTGTGAATCCAAAATCTTATATGAACTCTTACAATAAGGTCCTTGTTATTCCCTTTTGGGTTTTTCTGAAAAATTGATCTGCAGGAAAATTCTTACTGTAACTGTTATAATACCCTGAATATTCTTTTCAACAGGTATCCAAAGGTTCAGGGTATTACAATGAAAACCACCCGAGTCAGCAGATTGAAGAAATTGAAACACAGGACTATGCAAAGTTCACTGTCTTAAAACTAAAGCAGGAGCTTACAAAGCATGGATTTGGCACAGTGTTGCTGCAATTAAAGAATCCAAACAAGAAAGATATATTAGCATTGTATGAGAAGTTGGTTCTCAAGAAGCAGCTATATTCATGACCCCTTTATTATCTACATTGTTAACTTGACAGCAAATATAGAGTTCGATGTTTTTCAGATTGTGTAATCTGTGTTTTTCGTAGGGTGTCTGGATCATTGTATGACATCTTTAGATCAAATGAAGCATTATTTGTGATCATTGATGAAGAAATGTTGTGATTAGTCCATGTTTGTATTTGATTTGTTTGATTTTGATATCTTGCAGGTTACAAATATAACTGTTAGGCAAGGAATATATAATTTTAATATAATGAGTAATCATTGTTTGTTCCTTATTATTGTTTGTTATTTTTTTTTATTTGCTAAATTTAGCTGCCCTCCTTTGGTAGAAAAGAGACAATAGTATGTTTGGAAGAATTATTTGATGATAGTTTCTTTATTTACAAAATATAAGTTATGGTTTGGAAAATATATGCTTTGCCAATTAAAATGAGTTTGCAGACATGAGTTTTATTCTGCCCAGTTTTGTTGGATTTTTATTAACGTTCTCTAAAAGAAACTCCATGTGTAGTTATTGTTAAAATTACATATATCCTCTCTTATGTCTGAAGTTGATAAGACATCTATCTCTGTAATTAATTATTTATTAATTTTCTTACTATCTATTAAAGCCATAGTTAATAAATCAAGCATCCAAAAAACCAGTTGAAAACTACATGCCCCAGCTAGGGGTGTAATCGATCGAGCTCGAGCCGAGTAATAGTGAGGTTGAGCTCAAGCTTGACTAGAAATTCAGTGCTCAATACTCGGCTTGAACTCGATCGAGTTCTAATTTTATAGCTCTAGCTCGACTCGGTACACAAATCGAGCTACTCGAGCTTGCTTAGTTATGCTTGAAAATATTCAAAATGACCATAAGAATTATTATACTCGAGCTCGAGCTTTCTCGATTAAGCTTGAAAAGGTTAAAAATGACCGAGCTTGAGCTTAAGCTCGACTTGAGCTCGAAATTGTTTTCCATTAATTTTCATCAAATAAATAAAATCTATTTTTTTCACCATAAAAGACCTGATAATCAATAACAAAAATTCAGAACAATAAATGCTAATATTAAAATAACATTATTACACTAAAATTATTCAAAGATAACAAATGTAATTCATACTTAACCAAATACAACTACAATAACAACATTCTAGAGGTTTTCAAAGATAACAAACACTATTCAATCTTGATCAAATAGAACAACTAGAATAACAAGTCAACATTCTAAAATTTTTTTAAGAGAACACATACAATTCTTACTTGGCCAAATACAACTAGGATAACAACATTATAACAACCACAATTCATACTTGATAAAATACAACAACTAGACTAACAACATTCTATAGTTTTTCAAAGATAAGAAAATATGATTCATATTGGACCAAATACAACACTCCAACAATTTGTAAAAATAACAAATACAATTCTTACTTAAACAAAGACAAAAAGTAGAACAATTAAGAAACAAATAACTCTATAGTTAATAAGTCAAAAGTAGAACAATTAGAAAATAAACAAGTGGTAATACAATTGATTGACAAATTCCAAACAAATAACTCCATAGCTATATAGAAAACTATTAATCCACCATCAACATCCATCCTCAAGAATACAGTTTTGTTGCTGAATATGTATACCTTGTTAATTTGCAACCACTTGTTTGTGCACATGAAAGCACCACCAAAAAGGATGAAAGCACTACCTTAAATTTGCAAAAAAAAAAAAAAAGGCAATAGGTTGAATCAGATAAATGCAAAATAAATAAATAATGAACTAGTGATGACATAAAGCAAACAATACCTTGTTAGTTTGCAATCATTTGTTTGTGCACATGAGTAAATTTTTTCTTAAAAAAAGAATGGGTTGAATCAAATAAATGCCCAAAAAATAATAATAATAATGAAGTAGTGATGACATTAAACAAAAAATACCTTGTTAATATGCAACCATTTGTTTATGCACATGAAAGCACCACCCAGTGAACCTAAAACAAAGAATAAGAACAATAAGCATGATATCACTGAGATGTACTTATAAATCTTCATCATCCAAAGAAACAGGCACCCCAATTAAACACATGACCCAAATATAAGAACAAAAAAGATGCTAAATTAAGAACTAGATGAGCCAAAAATATAGATTAAGAACAATTTGCTTCAATAACTTCAACTATTTTTCACCATCTAAACAAAAGGCCACCCAAACCAAAAACGAAAACATACAAACAAATTAAAAAAAAAGAAAAAGAGCTGAGTGAAAAGATAAGTAAAAAATGGATTACCACATGCATCCAATGCCCTCATCCAAGGAAACAAACACTCAAATCAAACCTGAAATCTCAAATAGGAACCAAAAGAAAGAGATGAATTATGAGTAAAGTGACATAATCGATTACAACAAGAATTCGATACTCTCATCGACCTCTCACAATCCAAACAAACATGCACTAAATCAAACACATAAACACAAACACACAACCTCAGCATCAATCTTTCACCATCCAAACAAACAACCATCAAAATCAACCACACAAACACAAATTATGAACAAAAAACAAGCTAAATTAAAAGAAAGCAAAACAAAATGGATTGCATGGTAGCTTCTCAAGGAGAGGAGTGGTGGCCTCACAAAGAATCCAAGAGACGATGAGGGAGAGAGCGGAGAGGCCACAGTAGGCGAGCCTAGTTGAGCGGCGAGAGATCCCGGAGGTAACTGAGGTACAGAGGTTGTAGGTAGTGTGAGATTGGGGTTAAATAGGAGATTAGGGTTAGGTTTTTTTATGAAAGGGGTGGCATAGGCGTACCTGAGATTCAAGAGTCAAGACTCAGGATTTGAGAGTCAATAGTGAGAACTAAGAAAGAAAATGACCAATATTCCTATAATGCGATCACTTCTCATGGCTACAGATGAGTTTGCTAGTGCATCTACCCAAAATCAATAGTAATTTTCTTGTTCCTACTCCAATTGCAACATTTTAGGTGGTAGTGGAAAGTAAGCCTCTAGGTCTATGTTTTTCAAGCATGGTATTATTTAAAATTTATAGCAAATAACTAATAAAATGACCAATATTCTAATCATGCATTCACTTCTAATGGTTGAAGCTGAGTTTACTAGCGCAGCTATGTAACATCAGTCGTAACTTTCTTGATCCTATTCCGATCATGATGATCCTTGTGGCATTGGAAAACAAACCTCAAGAACTATGCTCTTAAAATAAGGTATTGTTTGAAATTCAAATCCAATAGCTGAGAAAATTACTAACATTCTTATCGCGATATCACTTCTAATATCTCTAGCTTAGTTTACTACCGCAGCTAAACAAAATCAACCATAACTTCATCGATCCTACTATGATTGTGATGATTCAAGTGATGTTGGAAAAAAAACACCTCAAGATCTATATTTTTAACAATATTATTGTTTGAAATTCAAAGTGAATAGATGAGAAAATGACTATTATTCCTATCATGTGATCACTTCTCTAGGTTGTAGATGAGTTTACCTGTGCAGCTACGTAAAATCAGTTGTAATTTTCGCATTCCTACTCAGATTGCATTGTTTCAGGTGTCATTTCAAAATAATCATCAAGCTCTATGTTTTAAAGTATGGTATTATTTGAAATTCAAAGCAAGTAGAGGAAAAATGATGAATATTATTATCGTGTTGTCACTTCTCATGCTTATAGTTGAGTTTACTAGCGTAGCTACTCAAAATCATTAGTAACTTTGTTATTCCTACTTCAATCGCAATGATTCGGGTGGCTTTGGAAAATAAACCTTAAGATCAATATTTTTAAAGCAGATTATTGTTTGAAATTTAAAGCGCATAGTATGGTTTCAGCTGGCACTAGAAAATAAACCTCAAGGTCTATGTTTTTAAAGCATAGTATTTTTTAAAACTTAGAGGGAGTAACTGAGAAAATTATTCTTATGGCTCATACTCTTCTCATGGTTGTAGCTGAGTTTACAAGCGCAACTATGCAAAATCTGCTGTAACTTTCTTATTTCTACTCCGATCGCAATGATTTGGGTTACATTGGAAAACAAACCTTAAGATCTATGTTTTTAATAGACGGTATTATTTTAAATTCAAAGCGAATAGCTAAGAAAATGATTAATATTCTTATTACTCAATCACTTCTTATATATGCAGTTGAGTTTACTAATGCAACTTCACAAAATCAACCATAACTATATCTTTCCTACTATGATTGCAATGATTCAGGTGGCATTCAAAAATAAACCTCAAGATCTATGTTTTAAGCCCTATGTTTGGAGGATCTGCGCCAAGTTGAAAGAGATAAGTTGAACAAGTATGGCCGCCCCCTATTGGGATGCACTGTTAATCTAAAATTGGGATTGAGACTATTATTTGAAATTCATACTTAATAGTTAAGAAAATTACCAATATTCTTATCATGCAGTCACTTCTCATGGCAGCAGAAGAATTTACTAGTGCAGCTATGTAAAATCAGTCATAAGTTTTTCATTCCTACCCTGATTGTAATAATTCAGTTGGTATTCAAAAATAAATCTCTAGATATATGTTTACTAGCGCAGCTACATATAATCAGCCATAACTTTCTCGTTATTACTCTAATTACAATGATTATGGTGGTGTTGTAAAATAAACCTTAAGATATATGTTTTCAAAGATGATACTATGTCAAATTCAAAGCGAATAGATGATAAAATGACCAATATTCTTATCGTGTGGTCACTTCTCATGGTTACGGCTGAGTTTAATAACACAGCTACACAAAATCACTAGTAATTTTCTTGTTCCTACTGTAATTGTAATAATTCATGTGGTGTTTGAAAATAAACCTCAAGATCTATATTTTGTAAGGTATGGTTTTGTGTGCAATTCCAAGCGAATAGCTAAGAAAATGACCAATATTCTTAAGGAAACTATTTTTGAAATTCAAAGTGAATAGTTAAGAAAATGACCAAGATTTCTATTATGCGGTTACCTCTCATTGCTTCAAATGAATTAAATTGCTCAGCTACTCAAAATCGGGCGTAACTTTCACGTTCCTACTTCAATCGCAATGATTCAAGTGCATTACAGAACAAACCTCAATATCTATGTTTTGAAAGAATGTTAATATTTAAAATTCAAAGCGAGTAACTGAAAGAATGACCAATATTCTTAAAGCGTGATTACTTCACATATTTGTAGCTGAGTTTATTACTTCATCTATACAAAATCAACCATAACTTCATCATTCTTACTCCAATTGTAATGATTATGGCTGTGTTTTACTAGTGGAGCTACACAAAATTAGTTGTAACTTTCTCATTTTTACTCTTATTATAATGATTCAGGAGGCATTGAAAAAAAAACCTTAAGAACTATATTTCTAAAGTATGGTATTGTCTGAAAATTGATAGATTCGGTGGGTGTGTAAACAAATAAGATTAAGTCTGTGAATAACGCAAGTGCATGGGTCATCAAGTAATACCTCGTGGGTGAGCACGAGAGTCGTATTCCTCAAAGAATGGAGAGAGGCTCCTATTATTTCCTTTTCGCTTAATCAATAGCCTAAACATCTACGATGTTTCTTAAGTCTAGATCTACGAATTTATTCAACAATACAATTGTGGATCATTAAGCGCAATTGGAAGGAATTGGGTAATGGTATGACAATTCCCTTGACAATTACTTGTGCAATAGAATCAAGAATTAACAATATGATCTAGTATTGGACTGGGGGAATTCAAGGACCTATTGGTTCCAATCTCTTGTCAACCAGGTCTAAAAGAACTTAAGATGGAATCTCTTCCACCCTAGCCTCCTATGTCTGCCTTAAGTTCAAAAACTCCTCTAAAATGGACAAATCAAACCCTAAGCCTAAGGGGTGATCAAACCCTAATCTAGAAACCTAGCTATGCCTAATCTCTTAGTGCATGCATAGATCTAACAAGACATGTGTGTTCTAATACAGCGGCATATCTTTCTCACTACATCAACAAGATAACCATTAAATAAACATGCAATGAATCACCAAAGAATAGAAAGATTTATTAAATTGTCAATAAAGGTTCACAAGCAAAAATAAAAATACCTAGACATACAATTCCCCTCGAATTAGGGTCTTATGGTTCAAGAATAAAGATGTAAATAAAGATAAATGCACCAGAGCAAAGAATAAAGAATTTCTAAAGTAGCTTCCTCTAATAGATCTCCGAAGGTTAAGGTTGAGAGGATCTCAAGATTGTCAAGATGGCACCGAATCTCTTCACGGACTATTGATGCACGTTGAATTGCCCTTGGAAAACTCACTAGAATATATTGAAATCATTATGAAATTCATCTCTAGCCGCTTAGATCTCTAGAACTCCGACTACTCTACCAAATTCTACAAAAGAACCCTCCTCTGAACAGTGAACTCTAGGGCATTTATAGTATCAAGTCTTCCATGGCCTTACCACGCCCGTTGTGGAGGTTGTGGTGACTAAGATGGTGCTTGGGCTCCAAATCACGTCTTGGCATGGTCGTTTTGGGCGTTATTTGTAATGACCATAACCGTTGTGATTCACAACAGTCATTGTTCAGGCTGTTATGACTTCTGTGTCGTACTCTATGATTTCACACTACCATGGCTTGATAACGGCTATGATAGAAGTGGATAACGACCGTGGTGAGATGTCAACAAGGCCCTTGTGAGTTATGGTGATGCTTTGATCAACAAGTTGATCTGTTTTTCTTCAAACACCCCCATATTCACTTCTGTGGCCCTAAGGCAGAATAAAAGCTTGTGGTGAATAAAATAATGAAATTATGTACTATTTTGGTTCTAAATATGTCAAATATCATGTTAAATGCAGTATAAATGATATATAAAATATGTACTTTTAAGCACTTATCAAATCTCCCCACACTTAAGTGTTTTTTTGACCTCAAATAATAGAAAAAATTAAAATAAATGGAAGACATGATGAGTTCTTGACCTCAGGCAACAAGAGATGGAGTTTCAATAGCACAAGGAAACAATCAAATGATAGATAACATGGATATGCTCTACAAAAAGTAGTCTACTTTATAGTGAAAAATACTTTCCCAATGTCACTCTCCTGGTCCACTATCTTGTAGCCTAGATCTTGTTACAAAAACATTTCAAGGTTTTATTTAGTCTAACTCTATAGTTTTTGTAAGTCTTCATTCAAAAACACATAATTTTTTTTTTCACAATCAGTAGCTTACACACTTCTCAGGAGGTAGGCCTCTCTTCCACTAGGTTATACTTTTGTATCCAACTTGTTGGGAGCAATTATGCACTATAAAGGAGGTAGCTCTTTCTGCTATATACATATTTTAATTAAAGCAAGAAAACTAATGACACCCCTGCTATAAAACATCACTTTCTAGACATAAGGTCCAAATTGTATCCAAAAGGGACACAAGGTAGAGCAAAACTCCGAAAGTATCCTAACTCTTGAGAAGCATAGAAAAAATGCTAAACTAATAGATATCATGTCCCTAGACTAGAGAAACTCCAACAAGTTAGTGCAATGCCTTCAAAGGTCTACACTAGCATGCATATGAATCACAAGCACCATTTTTGAAAAAAAAAATTCCACAAATATAATAAAGAAATCACACACTCCCTCCCCACACTTAAAAATGTACATTGTCCCCAATGTACGCATGCATTCACAAGTGTAAGTGATAATAAAATAAAATAAATGAATAAGAGAGTGTGTGGACACTAGTACTCCCTCGGTTTCTTAGTTGGACCAATGAGGGCGATGAAGTTACCCTTGTCCAGGCTCCAAATTGTGAGGGCCAAAATAGCACTCGATGATCTTAAACCTTGACAAAGAAATAAATGAAAATAAATTAAATACAAGAATAAAATAAACCGTAGTAAATAAAAATCCACTATGATCAATATAGATGTACAACAACAATAGAGTAGATGTCCCTTCCTAAAATAAAAAGTAAAATGTTCAACTGAAAAATAAAAAGTACAAAAGTGATGAAAATGAAAATCAAAACAGCTGGTGTTAGTAGGAGAACTCTAGAGTTGTTTATTAATGATGGAAGACTAGTGGTGTCAGTATAGTAGGAGGAAACTCCGGCGCCAATGGAGCTATAATGATCTGTGAAGTAGGCGCTAGAGTGGATGAAGGATCATGTCATGGTAATGCAAATCAGCCAGAATCTATCGAAGGAGACCCTCGATCCTTGTGTGTCCTTTCACAAGATGGGTTAGACGCTCCTCAATTACTGGTGGTAGGGATGGAGTCTCTACCGTGATCGGTGGAGTGGGATCAGCAATAACTGTGACTTGAGCTGGAGCTGGGATAGGAGAAACTGTGGTGGCAGTGGTCTCTGGGAGAGACTCCTCATCGTCCGAAGACTTTGAGTTAGATTGATAGACCACCAAGTACTGCACCCCATGGGATGTGTCCTTCTACTCAATCATGCACATCGCTCAGAGCGTGGTGACTCTAAGTGGCCGCATGCCTCTTACTCGACGCATACCTGCTTAGTGGTCTATCAAGTCTAGACCCTGTGCAAGCTTGGTGATGTAAGGACTAAGGAATATGGTCACCAATCTGGGGTCATGGGATTAACGACATAGCTGGTTGTTAAAGGCGTGGTTGTTGTGGATCTGCTCCCTCGTTACCATGCTCCATAAGAAGTATAAATCTTAGAGGTTCATGAATCCTGTGTTGTCTCCTCACCTGGTCAGCTTTCGAGATAGAATGGCATGGAGGTATCTGAAAGTTGGGTATCCTAGGGTAGACGCCTTCAAGGTACCGCATACATAAGTCTCACAACCCTAAAGTATTTGGGTCTATACTTGATCTGGGCTTAGGTGGACCGACAGGTCGACGTAAAGCTGGGAGTATGACTCAATGTGAGTATATTCCACATCAACCACCCCATCCTCACTGAGAAATCTGTGTAGGATATCAAGTACTCCTCACTAAACATTTGGAAGTCGATCATCTCTCGATGCTAGAGGTTGATGATTGTCCAATCTAGCTGGAAATAGCTCATCACCTACATGGTAAGCCAGTAGGCCGGCTTGTCGATGCCAAATAATTGGTCCTATCTCTCCACAGAGGTCAAGTCTCATACCTCATTGGTGAGATAGATTCTTTCAAATGTCGGCCAGTAGATTCGATGCCCCTCGATAAAGCACTAATCCACGAACCGTTTGTATTATGCCCTATGCTTGGGATCTCCAAATCGTGGTAGTTGATAAGTGCTTTAAAGTGCATATTTTCTGTATTTATTCTTTTGTTCACCACAAGTTTTTATTCCGTCTTAGGGCTAAAGAAGCGAATATGGAGGCGTTTTGAAGAAAAATAGACTCACTTGCTAAATCAGAGCACCGCCACGGCTCATAACTGCGGTGGTGACATCTTACCACTATTGTTATCCACTTCTCTCATAACCATTATCAAGACGTGGCAGTGTGGAATCACAAAGAATAACACAAAAGTTACAAAGGCCTCATCAACAGGTATTGTGAACCATCACAGCCGTGATCCATCCACATAAGGCCCAGAAAAGACCGTGCTAGGATGCAACATGGAGCCCAAGCAACAACTTACTCAGCACTAGCATTATAATACCTGTGATGAGGCCGTAGAAGACTTGATATTATAAATACCCTAAGGTTTTCTGATCAGAGGAAGGTTCTTTTGCCGAATTTGGTAGAGCGGCCGGAGTTCTAGAGACCTGAGCAGCTAGAGACGAATTTCATCAAAATTTTAGCAAATTTGGATAAGTTTTCCAAGGGTGATTCAACGTGCATCAATAGTAGATTACACGCAAAGAGATTTGATCTTGTCTTGATGATCTTAGGATTCTTTCAACCTTAACCATTAGAGATCTATTGGAGGAAGTTGGTTTATAAATTTTTTATTCTTTATTCTTTGTTTTTATGGATTTATCTTTATCTAGATCCTTATTCTTGATCTATAGGACCCCAATTTGAGGGGAATTGTATGTCTAGATACTTTGATTATTGCTTGTGAACCTTTATTGTCAATTTAATAAATCTTTCAATCTTTTGTGTGGGATTTTGACTTCTTTCTATTTCTCTTTCATGTTTCGACTTGTTTTCTTGAATATTTTTTGTATGTTGAGCTTTAAGGAGTATCCCAAGTTGTTAGACCCAAAAAGAGGGTCAAAAGACCACCAAAGGGGTTGTTTAGCACCCATTTTATACTGGCTGAGAGGCCATGATGGGTTCCATATGGGTTGTATGGTACCTGGCATGGAATTCAGAGAATTTTTTTGAAGACTATGTAGGTCCTTATAGGGGATGGTATAGGACCCATATAAGATCCCAGATAGGTAGCGATCTTAGGGTTTAAAAGCCCCACTTTGCCTTGTTTTTCATTTCGTTTCAAGACCATTTCTTTCTCCACCTTCCTCCTCTTCTAGATCCTTTATCTCCACTCCTCAAACTCATCATCCCTTGCCTTAAAGCCAAGAATAAGCTTGAAACTTTGAAAATCTTCTTCCTCCTCCCTTGAGAAGGTCTTTCCCCTTAGGATTTTTAGGTAGCTTTGCGGTAAGGTTACTCTTCTTCTTCTTCTTCTTCTTCTTTTCTTTCCCCTTCTTTTATTGGAGTTCTTTGAGTGAGAGTGGTGGATATTCCTTGTATTTGTTAGAGATTGGAGTTTGAAGAAGTGTTTGGTTGTATTTCCTTCAATTGGATGAAGATTGAGAGAGATCTCATCATCTCCAAGCTAGGGTACTGTAGCACATAACCAAGTTGAGCTTTCCTTGCTTTTCTTGTTAGTTTTGAGTGTTGGGAGAGATTGATTCTTGTTATATCTTAGAGAGAAGGTGCTTAGTAAACCATAAGTGCTTGTTTTCCATCTCGAGGAGTTTTCCTCATCCTTGTATCTAGTGATTTTGGTATTAATCCATTGTTTTACTTGGTTTGTTTTAGGAGATGAGGCTTCGGCCAAGGGTAAAGGACCGGTGGAGAGTTAACACCTGAGTTGGGTGACTCGCCAAGCTTGTGAGTGGGATTTACTAAATAATGGGCTATAAAACATGCATGTTTTCTTATATTTATATTTCATTCTTGTCTTTGAATGATAAATTATTTTTACTAAAGATCTTGAAATACTTTCTATGATGTTTGGAAATAATGGTTGAATCATGATTTAGCTATTTCCGAGAATTTCACAAAGAACATTTTATTTTGTTTGGAAATCTTACTTTTGATGATATGTTTCATATGGATGTTTTCATGGAACTTGATATTCTAGTTATGATGTTAAATGATTTATGCAAAGCTAAGTTGATATATATTTTGATGATGTTATACTTGAAGTGTATCTTCAAGGATTATTCTTAAATTTATCTTTTCTTGATGAAAAGGATTTCATTGAAGATATTATAATCAGTTTACTCACTCTTGGAGTGAAAGTTGAATATGTGGAAAAATGTGACATTATGATGAGACTTCTATTATCATGTTGAGTTGTACAATGAGCCTACGGGTTGTATGATATATATTTGTTTTGATGGTGACATTGGGGGATCCCAAGTACTTACTGCAATAAGAAGTGGGTTCCAAGGGCTGACCTATCTGAGGTTGCGTGGAAGACTCCATTTGAGGATACCACCCTTTCAGGAGGCGTGTAGAGAACCTAAAAGGAGTGTATTATTGGGTTGTCTGGAGTCACCACATGGGTTTCCTAACATCCAACACCAAGAGATGCACATCTTGGTGGCTCCTAACCTAACCAAGGCCACAGTTAGCGATGGAGGATTTTTGAAAATTACATGCTAAATAGAGCATGCATATCGTAGTTTGAGAATTCTTACTTTAAATTGTATTTCTTGACAGTGAAAACTATTCAACAATTGTGTCAAGATGGAGTTTGGCGAGATGGCGATTACCTCATACCCCCTGATTCACGATAAAGACACTCCAAGACAGAAATGAGGAATTGTCAACTGCGTTGTGTATGTGATGCGGTTTATTGAGCAAATACTTGATGATGAAAAGCTACAGCTACCGCATACTGACATCCCTTAAGACTAAAGTATGCTGCACGCATACTTATGGAAGGGAGCATAGCCAGCATTAATGACAAAGCCGATACATCAAATGGGGTGCAAATACCATAAGTTTGTTTGTAGTTATAATGTAATCATACTAACCTAAATTCTTTTCCACTAACTTATTTAATTTTTCATGTAAATATAGTTGTATCCATATAATAAAGTACGCATGTCTTTATGGTTAGCTGTCTTTGTTTAACTATCAATATTTCTGTTTAACATATTATGTTTACGTTTAAAAAAATACTTAGATATTGTTGTTTCTATTTAAAGATGTACGAGTGGCCAAGATTGATTAGCCAAGTAAATATCGTTTTTTTCTTTTAAATATTAATGTTTATGTTTAACTATCAATGTTTATATTTAACTCTCCACGTCTCTGTTTAACTATCAATGTTTCTATTTAACTCTCCATGTTTCTGTTTAAATATCAATGTTTCTATTTAAATATAAAACTCTCTGTTTAAAGATCAATGATTTGTACGTAAATAAGTTTGTGTTTATTTACAGCATTATGCGAGTTTGTAATGAACATGTGTAACGAATATAAGTTGTCATCAATGCATAGTCGGTGACAGTTTCATTGCAAGATCTATGATTGTGACCAAACGCGTGGCAGCGATTGCAACGTAACTCGCGGACCTCGGGCGCTTGCGACTCGATCCTCTTCTGTCTAGGACTCCCAGGTTGTCTTCTCGTAATAGGCGGACACAAACGCAGTTCTCGATTATCGTCCGTAGGCTTGTCATGGTTCGGTATGGGGAAAATAGCTTCCTTATATGCCAATTTGTAATTGTCAATGGTGAAGTAGCCGCTAATAAATCGATAAACATTGGTGTTTGTCTGCACTATTGCAGCGCAAACGTGTTTGCACGGGATACCATAAACTTGCCACCTGCAACATAAGCAAGTATTACCCGATAGATCTATAGAGTTGTTGCATTGGTTAATTACTTCATAACGGTCATCAACACAGTGACCAATATGAAGATTTCGGCTTTCTGCAACAAGTTCTTTTACCTTCTTATGTATGTTGGGGAATAAGTAGGTCTCCCATTTGTTCGTTTGCTTATATCGGGTGCATAACATGCACATCAGCTTGAGCCTGTTTAAATTTGTAGAACATGTATAGTTAAACATTATAAGTCATCATTAAGCTAAAACACTGAAATTTAAACAAAAACAAACATTTTTAAATGATAACAAAACACAGTTAAGTGAAGACCATGATATTTAAACAGAAACAAACAAGTTTAAATGATAACAATCATTATTAAGCGTTAAATAAAATCAACATTCAAATATTATATGGAGTCGACCATTTTCGTCATCGATAAATACCGAGCTTCTTTGATCCACACATTGAATGACTCTGCGACATTTGAATACATCTCGCCCCAATGTTTACCTCTGAATAAATATTTCGATCAATGTGACATATCTGACTTATGTAACAACCAGTGAGAGGCATCGGGTGATGTAGCCTGCAGTTCATTCATTGAATCATCAAGTTCTTTAGCCGTGGATGCATATGCAATACGAAAGTATATGGACCAACACTCCTCCTTTAATGCATTCCCAAGTCTAACATTGTCTTTTATAAAATTGGCCTCAAAATGTCGAAGGCAGTATGCATGTAGGGAAGAAAGGAAGACCTTTGCAATGGCGTTCATAAGGCCCTTAGACCTGTTCGAGACAAATGTAATAATCTCTTCATAATCTTCGTCACCGTATAAAGCATCACCTAACTTGGAAATGAACCACGTCCAATTGGCATCAGTCTCATTGTCGACAATACCGAAGGCCACATGGAAAAACCATTATTTCCATCTTTGCCTGTGGCACCCAATAGAGTACCCCTGATATTTTCCAAGAAGGTGGGTACCATCTAGAAACAGCAGCGGCCTGTATCCCCTCTTGAATTCCATGATACACACACAGAAAGAAAAGAATGCAAGTTTTAAACACTCCCCGTCTCTTTCCACAATCGCAATGCTACCGGGGTTTGTCTCAACCACCTTATCTACATACTAAAGCAACAAATCGTAGATGGAGACCTCGTTGCTATCGAGGATCACCAGGTGTACTCTTTATCCAACCAAGCTTGCTTGTATGGAATGTGGACACCATGTTCTCATAACATGTCCTTTTGAATATCGATGGCCTTATACAAGGGCTGGTCCTTAAGCTTCTGAATCACACATGCGCTTACCCATTTTTTGGATGTTTTCAGATGTAACATTGAGCCAATTCCACCACCGTAAGAGTGTGATGGATGCATTGTCTTGATTCTGAAAGTATTTTTATTGTATTCCTTTGATACATGAAGAAGCCATTGACAACCAATAGCAGCGCATTCTACAGTCACCCGATATTTTTCATTCTTTATGAATTTGAAGTCAAAATTCCACTTGATAGTGTCACACTCACTCCTTCTACCGAGATAAATGTGGCACCCATCAGTTAAATCTCTTTTTAAATGGAAAACTAACACACCTGATAAACCAAAATAGACTTACAAAATACTATTTATAACTTTATACCAACTACAGGTTCAAATACACAAATACAACAATCATAAGTACTCAAATTTGCGAGTACAACCGCTACAAATCACGACACCAACAATAGAAAGAAAGGGGACCCATTACAACCGTGAACTCAACCTTGACTTGCTCTACAAGCAATCTAGCAAGGTTCTGCTCCTGCAACTGTAACACATTTCAGTTGGTCGATAGTGGCTCAATAATTTCAAATAATTAAATATAGCATATGAGGTGTATATAAAGATCACTTTTCTCAAATAATTTCCTAACTCTTCAAAATACTAGAATTTTGCAAAATATAACTTTAAAGAGCTTTTAAAGCATAAATTCATCATAAATTATTATCAAGTCAATTTATAAGAAAATATAAAATTTTTGTGAGAGACTGCCCTCCTAAGAGCGACAATTGGTCTTCGCCCCCTTATCACAATCCAAAACAATATCTCAAAAATATACTCAACCGACAACATGCACCCAGCATGAAATGGTCTAGAACCTCTCTACCTTTGTCGTAGCCGCGGCTAGGTTCAGAGCCGTCAAGGTACTCATGTTCTTGACATTGACCCATCAGTTCACCAATTGGTGACTCCGGCTACCCGATGAATATCTAGTCAGAGCTCTACACTCCCGCCTGAACCTGACCCTCGTAGATAATAATCAGTCTAGCACGCCACCTCAAAAGGCTGGCCGTGGAGACCACCTACTGCACTAGGATACCACCATAAAATCTGTATAAGCTCTACAGTACAGTACATGTATATCACCAGTAAAGTCCAAATCCATGATACCATTCCTATATCAGGAATGAAAACTAATTCCACAAACATTGCCAGTAAAATCATTTTAAATACGCACAGGGTTTCACAAATCATTCCAAATCAAAGCATATGTACCCATTAAAATAAATAGATGAATTGAATAATTAAATCATATATACACATGTATTTCCATTGTTTGAAAATACATATAATTATACCAAACTAGATGTATCAATATGATTACCATGTATCAATATAAATATTATTTACCATTATACGTAATTAACATAATAAAATGAAATAATCAAACAATTATTTCCAAATTGCTAGCTATTAAATAATTACTTCAAAATAATAATAATTAACCGATCATTTAAAATAATAGCAACTACCAACTCACCTGGACTCCCTTGGGTTTCTTGCTAGACCTGGAACTCTCTCCTAAGTCTGAACCCCACCTAACAAAATAACGGAATAAAATAAATAAATATGACAACCTAAAAAAATATAACTCCACCCAAAAGGAAATACAATAAACGAATAACTAACTCTCTAATTGTGCTCACTCACTCCAATCGATTAAAACCCGACCTTGCATAATCAAACTGGTCTCCAATTGTACTTAAACCCATTCAATTTAGACTAAACCCTTCTGAACTAACCTGAATCAATCTCAATTTCACTGAACCAAGTTTAATTTAACAAACCAACATTGAACCAATTCCAATTCTTATACAATTCTCTTGAACCAACTTGGTTCAGCTGAACCCAACCCACTTCAACTTGACTAGCCAAACCCAACTTCACTTGATTTGATCAAGTCAACTCAACCAAATCAATTAAACTCAACCAACTCTCCTACTTGATTTGATCCAACCAAATCAATTTGGCTAACTCAACCAATTCCATCTAACGATCTTCATTAGCACCTTAATCATCATCATCATCAACTTAATTAACGCAAAACAAACCCTAATCTCGGGTGCTACAGTGACCTACAGTAACCCGAAAATTTCTTCATCGTTCCAAGTAAGATCCAACTCCAAAATACAAGTATTTCAAATGGAAATTGAAGCATTCAACATCTACAACAATTAACCATGTGTTTTTCTACTCAAATCCATCATTTTTTAATCAAAAAACCCATATATACATACATACATACACACATACACCCATCAATGAAAAATACACCAAGAAAGATTCTTACCAAGCCAAACCATCCCTCCGGTGAGCTCCCCTCCGACGATCTCCAACTTCCTCTCCTTAAAACCTCCATTTTCTCTTCCATTTCTTTTTTTCCTCCGAAATACTGTAGTATACTATGGTGAAGAAGGGGAAGAAGACCATCAAATTTCAGATTTTTCTTATAAACTTGAGTTTTCTGCCAAATTTCACTGTTAGTCCCTGAAAATCACATTTATTACAAAAAGGTCCCTAAAAACTTCACCAATGGTCCCAGAATTATGAAAAATATTTCTAAACGGTCCCTACAAACTTACCTTTCAGTCCTTGATTTTTGGAAACAGTTTAGATCAAATTCTTTTAATTACTTGTGAATCCAAAATCTTATAGAAACTCTCACAATAAGGTCATTGTTCTTCCCACTTGGGTCTCTCAATAATAATGCTCTATAGAAGAATCTTACTGCTACTACGATAATAACATGAATATAAATTTTTCAATATGTATCCAAAGGTTCAAGGTATTACAGATAACAAAATTTCAAAGTGCATCTTTGAAATGATCAATGCCTAGAAAATGTTGTCCGATATCCAAGGACAACAATACAGATTGATTTGACAAGGAAGGAAGGCCTGCCACACCATCAGGATAGCCTTGAGGTGGAATGGATACACTCGTAGAATCTGAATACCTGCTAAAACCAAAGAACTTTACAACGACACGATATTTTAAGTGGAAACTCCATAATTTTAAGCGAAAACATATAAGTTTAAATGAAAATTGAAAAATTTAAGCAGAAAAATAAAATTTTAAATGGAAACTGGATAAATTTAAGTGGAAACTGGGATGGGACAAGGATAACAAAGCAAAAATTATGTTTTTTGTTTTGTTTTAAGCCGAAACTTATATTTTAAGCGTAAACTGGAATAATTAAGCGAAAACATATACTTTTAAGCGGAAACTAGGACAATTAATCAATAATTAACTTGTACAACTATGTAAACATAAAGGAGAAGAATTTTACAACGAGAAGAAATCGTTGTCAGTAGGAAGGGACAATGTCACATCATCTATCTCAACCACGAGATCGACTGCAACGCATTTGAAGAGGGCGTACCTGTGACACATGCGCTAGAAGTCAACCTCGTTTTCTATTGGACAAACCGTTATTATGTGCATTGGGTATGATAAACTTCACCTTGACAAGGGAAACATTGAGACCCCATTGCTCATATATCTCCGCTAGCATTGATTTCCAAGAAGTGAGTGCCATGAACACTAACAATCGTTCCTCCACTTTGTATCTAGCAATAGCACAAAAACTCTCCATAGTAAATCCATATAAAAATAAATTGTTACTCTCTATTGCAGGCTGATTAAGGTGAGGTGAGGCCAAGGAAGAGATTGTCACCTTATCAGGCAACCGACAGAACTTCAATCAAACACACCAAATTGTTATTATTGCTCGCAGGATGATCAAGGTGAGTTTTCCAAACTTTGTTTAAGAAAAACAAAAAGGAATGCAAAAACACTTGACATGATGTGATTGAGCGGTTTTTCCCCACCATTTTCAATGGCAATGATGAAATTTCACAACATGGATGTTGTTCGACTGACCTACAGGGGGCAAAAATGAAGTAAAACAATAGTAGAAGAGCTTTCCGGGGTATTCAAAATTTATAGGGCCTGTTTGGAAAGTTTTGAAATGTTTGGGGGTATACAATAATTTTTCATTTTTCTAAACATCATTGTGAAAATTATTTTGATTCAAATAAAATTTATTAAATATTATTATATTTGTCAAATTGATGAGGGAAAAATAATACAAAAAGAGAATGAAACTATGGGCTAATTAATAATTCAAATAAAATTTTTGAATAAAAATTAAAACGATCATTAAGAGGAGTAACCTTCAACACAATCATAAACTCTTTTAATTTTTTACTTCGATATGAATATAAGAATTTTTAAGATCCAGTGATGTTTTTCAGTTCAAGTTGAGTAAAAAAAAAAAAAAATGTATAATTGGATTGATAAATGTAAAATTAGATTGACTTAGTCCACTTTGAAATTCACCCTAGGCCAAGCAGAGGACCTGCTAGCGTTGTGTTAACAGGCTGTGCTGCAATTTACAAGCCGGTGTTAGTCACCCAAATCGTGCCCGACTCACATAGTTCAGCCAAAAATCCAAAGCATAATCTGATGAAGAACATGTTTCTCTCCTTCCATATCATTATTATTCCTCTCCGTCGGCAGCCCTTGCTGTGAGCACAGCGTAACCGAATTCCCAGGCCATAAATCCGATCCACCCTAGGGTTTTCCCTCCGCGTGAGACCTCATTCTTCTAATTCTGCTTCGATGGCGTGCATCAAGAGCGCCGCGCGATCGGCGCTTGTGGCCTTTGCCCCCGATGCGCCATACCTGGCGTCGGGCACCATGGCCGGCGCTGTCGATCTCTCTTTCAGCTCGTCCGCAAATCTTGAGATCTTCAAGCTCGACTTCCAATCAGATGACTCCGACCTCCCCGTAGTCGCCTCCTGCCCCAGTTCCGAACGTTTCAACCGCCTCTCGTGGGGCAAGCTTGGATCCGTCTCCGAGGAGTTCTCGCTTGGGCTCATCGCTGGAGGCCTCAGCGACGGCAACATCGGCGTGTGGAATCCTTCCAAGTTGATCGGGTATGTGATCGCTGTTCACCGGAATTCTTGTGGATGGATGGATCTAATTTCATAATTGAGGAGCTTCTCGATTTTGATCTTTTTGTACCATCTGAATCTTGAGGTGTTTTCTTGAATTTGATTTTAAAGTTGCCTCTGCAGTGAAAATAGTCAGGATAGCGCTTTCGTTGTGAAGCTGGAGAAGCATACAGGGCCGGTGATTAATTGTCTTTATGCCAAAAACTTAGTTTTTTTGTCTGTTGGGTTCTCTGCCTTTTTGTGTCACTTGCGTAATTGCCTGGTTTTATTAATGCTGACAGGTCCGTGGCTTGGAGTTCAGTGCCATTTCACCAAATCTTCTTGCCTCTGGGGCTGATGAAGGGGAACTCTGTATCTGGGATATGGCAAAACCTCCAGAACCTGATTTATTTCCGTCACTCAAGGTACTGAGCAGAAACATTTCAGCGTTGCAATTGCTTTCAGTATCATATTTGCTCTGTTATATTGTTTGTTGCAAGATAAGAAACACATGCTAATGTCAAGCATTGTTGAATGTCATGGATTCCAAGATTTCTTTTCTAACATTATTTAGGCATGAAAGATAATGGTGGAGTAGCTCCAAAATTTTTTCTTTTTTTTTTATGAAAATTTGAACATTTTACTCAAATTGAGAATAAGTGGATTGGTGATACATTGCGAGGTTGGGACATGTACTGGGAGTTGGTTTTGAAAATTGGGATATGGAATAAGGGAAATTCTTCAGCCATGAGATCCGGTATTTTATTTCCAAGGGATAATTCTGTCGAGATCATTTATGGTTTTCTTTGGATGCTCATTATTTGATACTGCTTAAGTATCTCTATTGTAACTACAGATACGCAATTTTGGTGGCATAAGTTTCCTTTGATGATTTGTTAGGCATACTTTACAATTGATGGTTGTCTAATTAGGCAAGTATGCAGAAGATATTCCTTGCTTATGCACTGTTTGAGAAAATAATTGCCAGATAACTTATTTTTTTCATCCTGATTGATAACACATTGACATGAAAAATAACATAGTTATATTGCCTAGATATAAGATTTAATAGAAATTGTTATGACTAATGATAGTCATATCTATGAACGTAGAGCTTCATTTTCGCTCCATAAGAACATTCCTCAGTATGCCTCAGTTATAAAGAGCCTTGGTAAATCCATTTTGCTTTTGTCTGTTGGTAGGATGTGATGAACCTGGCTTCCTACTTATCCAGTTGACTGGTTTTGTAGTAACCCCTGTTTCATAAAGCTAATAATATATGTTAGTAACACCAATTAGGTGGGTTTTGTCATGTCGACCTAATTTTGAGTAATGGAGCCATAGTAGTTGTGATGGTTTCTCCTCTTCTTTTTGTGTTAGATTGCAAAGTTTTTTGTTCATCAGTAGCTTTTATATATCACAACCATTATAATGCATGGATCATTTCACTATTAATTTTTATTGCCTAATGTGCAGCTTTTCTCCTAAAACTTTGGAAATATTTTTATGCCTATTGAAGATTGGTGAGCAATAAATTCCATTATGACATTATAATGTTTGGAGATGTTCCCATAGTTTACCCAATGCCATAGCCCAATTTCAGAAATTTGCTTGTTAATAAATGGTCATGGATTTTAGCCACCTTGTTTGTGGAGCCTTTATAATTCGAAAAGCTACGCAATGTGTGTATGCCAGAACATTAAACTAAGCTTGCTAAACAGCAACTAACTAAAGAAGTCATGGGTTGGTTATAATTGATTGATGGAGTCCCATGGTCTTTGTGATTATATTCTAGGGCAATTAATCTCCATTTACATTTTGGAGTTTGTAAGATCATCAATATTTTAGCAATGTTACCCATTTATTGAATCAATCATACATGGAGAAGAAACATAAGTATTTGTATAGGAATATTGACAACTAATTTATGTAGATTTGTTTGCCTTCAATCATACCAAAATTTTTATTTCTGATTTTTTTTTTTTTTTGAATTTTGCCTGATTATTTGTCTTCATTGCATCTTCAGCAATGGACCAGAATCAGTATACTCAATTGTATTTTATGCTGTTAAAACTGTGATCATACAATGTTCAATTTTTGGATCCTTAATTTTGATTGTTCAGAAGCCTTAGTATGTTTTGCTATATGGATTGGCGTAATGGAATACATATTCTCAAGGTTCTGAGCCTAATTTTTGCAAGTATTTGTAGAGTGTTGGTTCTGGCGCTCAGACAGAAGTTTCTTTTGTATCTTGGAATCCCAAGTTTCAACATATATTAGCATCTACTTCTTACAATGGGATCACAGGTGCTACTATATTTTATTTTAATTCTTATCTTTTGTAGATTATTTATGAATGGAATAATATTTAATTCATTCTTTGACAAGCTTTGCCATTGACTGGCTTTTTTTTTTTTTTAAAAAAATGCTTTTTCAGTTGTTTGGGACTTAAGGCAGCAGAAACCAGTGACCAGGTAAGTCATTTGCTCATTATTGCAGCAAAGTTTTATTATTGATTGCTAATATTAAGCACTGGACAAATTCATTGGTTTCTGAACAGTTTTTCAGATTCAAATCGTAGAAGATGCTCTGTTTTGCAATGGAATCCTGATATTTCCACCCAACTTATCATTGCATCTGATGATGACCATTCTCCTGCTCTCCGCGTAATATTCACTTAAATGTGTTCTAGTCTTGTTCATTCTTATCATTGTATCTCTTTGATCCTATAATAATTTCCTTTTGTCTGTTGAATTGAATCGGTTGTATCTCTGTAGGTTTGGGATGTAAGAAAAACAATATCACCTTTACGAGAATTTGTTGGACATACAAAAGGTGAGGCTTACCACTGTATTGTTTAAGCACCCTGATATACTTCCTTGTTATTGTTGATAGTGGTTTTATTTTCCAACCTATTTTCATTTTTCTCATTGATGCTAGGTGTTTTCTTTCACTATTTAATTTTGTGAGCATCTGACCATGGTTATCATCTTCTCTTTTACATGACCTAATCACATGTTATTTTCATTTTTCATTTGATCATCTGCAAACAAATGATCAGTTAAATGATTAACTTGTTTGCTACTAGCATTATTCTGTTTTACATGAATTGCACGTGCTTCTCTAGTATATGATAATCAACAGAAGGGTTTTATTGATTTTCATTGGTACTTGAACAATTGTTGCGGCATTTCAAACTTGTTCCATTTTCAATCAGGTGTGATTGCTATGTCATGGTGCCCGTATGACAGTTCATACTTGCTTACTTGTGCGAAAGACAACCGTACTATCTGCTGGGATACGGCTAGTGGGGAAGTAAGGATACATTTGTTGGCTCAAGTTCTTAATAAAGATATATCTTTTCTTATACTTTCAGAAATTACCACAAGATCTTTGAGTAATTGCTAATTGAAAATTTTTTATAATTATTTGTTTGAAACTTGAGTAATAGTGGTGCTATGTGTACTTTCATTTATGCAGATTCTGTCTGAGCTGCCTGCTAGCACCAACTGGAATTTTGATATTCACTGGTATCCGAAAATTCCAGGTGTCATTTCAGCATCTTCATTTGATGTTAAGATTGGCATTTACAATATTGAGGTAAGGCACCCTTTATTACCCTACATATTGATTTTTTGGATGTTTTGTGACATGAGACATGTAATACTTTGGTATACTAAATTTTTTGAACGATACGCTGCTTGTCATGATAAGCTGCTTAGCTTCTACATATTGAATTTTGGATGTTTTGCAACATGAGACATGTAATACTCTTACACTAAATTTTTTGAACGATATGCGTTTTGTCACGATAAGCTACTTAGCTTCTGCATCTTACATATGAACATGAAGTGCTGCCTTTTCCTTTCCATAAATTTGAAACTTCGTGTTTTCAGAGTGCGACTTATTTGTAGTTATGTACTCTTATTTTGGGAACCAACACAGGAAGGCATGGAGGCCTATTAATTTTTTCAGTAAATTTTTTGGGTGCCTTTAAACTTAGTTGGACATGTGACCTTCTGTGTATTTCCGTTAATTTCACAGCTTATTCAATTATGACTTGGATTATGCTATTCTAATATTGTTATGTGTATGTAATGATGTAACTGGGCTGGTGCTATAGTTCAATTGAATTTATAGACATTATGTTTTAACTTTTGATCCATAGGTAATACATAAGGGCAAACTTTAAGAAAAATGGTCTGTATGTTGCTTTTCTTGTTACTTAGACTGGGTTTTTGTTCCTTAACTGGACTATATTAGGTTGAGTTTTACTTGCAGAAGCTGGCTGCCTATAATTTCCATTCTTTCTCAAGTCTTCTCATGGTTTCTTATAGTTAATTGATGAATTCTTGTATTCTCCTTTTATTTGGTCTCTAATGAGAATGGAAAATGCACTGAGCTTATATTTGTTATATTAAACTGGCTAAGCAATTGCTGCTGATCATGCTCTAAGACAATTGTTAATTTTTTATAGGTTTTTTCCACTGAAATTACATTTTCTCGTGTGTATGGTGACTAAAACTGTGAGAAAGGATCAAATTGAATTCCATTTATTGCGTTCTCTCATATATATATATATATATATACTGAAAAGTGCAAGACTACATAATTGGAATACCAAAGAGAAGTCCATAATTAAGAAATACAATAATTCATAATTAGGAAACAATCGAATAGAAAGAAAATTTTCTATTCTTTAACACTCCCACTCAAGCTAGAGTATACACATCATGCATGCTTGGCTTGGAACAAATAAGCTTTAGTCAGTGATGGGAAAAGCTTTGGTGAAAACATCTACCAATTGATTCTCAGAGACTCTTAGGCATGGATATTGTTCCATAAATAAATGCATCTTTAATAAAATGATAGTCAACCTCGATGTGTTTTTTGCACTTATGACAGGCAGGATTATTTGTAATAAATGTTCCTACCTTCTTATCATAATACATCGGGACCGATGAGGGAATAGAGATGCCAAAGTCTTGAAGTATGGATATCACCGAGAACAACTTGCAAATTATATGTGCCATGGTTCTATATTATTATTTTGCATTGAACCGGGAGACCATATTTCGCTTCTTGCTACCATCATGTAACCAAATTATCACCAACAAAGGTACAAAAACCGGTTGTAGATCTGTGATCCTCGTGAGTCCTGGCATACTCTGCATTTGAGTAGTCCTATACACAAAAATGCCGATGATGTTAAAAATGAAGTCCCTTGCTAGGGGAGGGCTTTAAGTATCTGAGAACCTAACACTAGCCTAGTGGACATCTTAAGGGAGATGCATATATTGACTTAGTCTGCCAACTACAAAAGAAATATTAGGCCTGGTGATGATGAGATAAAGCAGTTTGCCAACAATAGCTCAATAACAAGTGATATCTTATCGTTCTGGATTGTCATCATCACTAAGTGGCAACATGGGATCCAACGGAGTAGATGCAGGTTTGCATCTAATCAGATAGTTTGATGAAGTAGATCCAGAACGTAGTTTCTTTGGGAAAGAATAAGACCTCCATTAGTATAGTTTACTTTTATCCCAAGTAATAGATTGGTCCAAGATCCTTGGTAACAAACTGAGAATGCAGAAAATTTTTGGTTGTAATGATGCCATCCTGGTCACTTTCAGTCAACAAAATATCCTCTACATAAAAAAAGAGAATAACCAAACTAGTGGAACGATGCAAAGTGAAAACTAAGTGATCAGAAGAGGAACGACTAAACCTTAATTTTTGAACTATCTTACTAAACTGTTTAAACTATGCCTGTAGATTTTGTTTTGGTCAATATATTGCTTTATGGAGTTTGCAGACCTTGGTACACTTCCCTTGAATAATGAAGCTAGGGGGCTGTTTCATGTACACTTAAAGGCTCTATCATTGTGAGTGGTTCCTCAGCTAGTAGAAGATTTTCAGTGGCGACAATAAACACAGATAGGCATTAGTGGCGGAAGTGGTGGTGATAGTGGTGGGTGAGAATAGGAGGTTGGTGATGGTTCTAAGCTAGGTATTGGTGGATCTGAAGCATTGGTAAAGATGCACCGTCAACTTTAATCTTAGTTTTCGCCCATATAATTACATAGTATGGTATATCCTTAATAAAGTGGCATTGTCGCTAATGTAGGATTGTTGTGTAGTTGGGTGATAGCGTTGATATCCTTTTTGGGTACGAGAGTAACCGAGAAAGATGCCTTTGAATGCCAGGAGTCAACTTGCTTGTCGGAAAAAGGTTCACGAAGCAAACTCAACCAAAAACCTTAGCAGGTAAAGAAAAAAGATCTTTTCCAGGGAACAAGACGGAGTATTAAACTTTCCGACCAAGTACGGATGACATGACTCTGTCTATGAGAAATGTTGCAGTTCATACTAATAAGATGGACATTTATTTGAAACATGATGGTGCGAGTTACATCCAATAGATGACATGATTTTGCTCAACAAATTTGTTGTGTGGTTTTAACACATGAGGTTTGATGCGATACACCAAGCAATTGATTGAAGGCAGACAAATCATTATTCACATACTTAAAGGCCATTTTCACTTCGGAACACTCTGATAAAAGCATTAATTGAGTTTTTATTTCTTGAAAGAAATTTTTGATGAGAACAAGAGTTGTAGACTTTACCTTCATCATATAGACCTAAGAATCCGGGAACAAGCATCAGCAAAAATTAGAAAATATTAAAACCCCCTTGACACTATTTAATCTAACATGTCCCTCATAAATCAGCATAAGCTTAAACAAAGGGGGCAGACTTATTTATTCTAGATGAAAAAGAGGACCTGTGGTGTTTGCCTAGTTGACAAACCTTACACTTTATGGACTTAATCAAAGACAAATTGCAAAGCTGACGATGTAATACTGTAACACTAGGATGACCCAACCGGAGATACCACTGCAAAGTAGTAGTATGAAGGTAGTAAAGTTGCACATGGTTTGTGAAGGAAGATGAAGTAATAGAGTCCATCTCGCTCAAAGCCTCCATCAATCTGCTTCATTGACTGGAGAACCTAGAGAACAAAGGACTCATAAAAATTTGCTTGATAGTTCAAAGTTTTGTTATTTGACTTATAGAGAGAAGGCTGAGAGCAAACTTTTATGCATGCAAGACATTAGTAAGAGACATAAAATCAGTAAGCGATACACTTCCAGAACATGGCTTAGATAAAAGACTGCAGTGACTCAAAAATGGAGGCATTACTAGTGATTTGAGAGGAAGCACCAGAATTTGCAATCCATTCAGAAGTGTGAGAACTGGTGGAAAAAGCATGATTACCTATATGATGCACAATTGGGGCTCTAGTAGAAGATGTAGTATGAAATAAGTGAGTGGCATCCTCCTAAGACTGAAGTCCTAGTCTATCATGCTCCTTTCTAGAAACAGTGACATGGTCATTCGGATGTGATCGTTGCTTCTACAGCCTGTGCTATCACTCAACACTAATTGCATCATGCTTATGGCCTCCAATTGCATCATGCTTGATCGAAGTATCTTGCCTTTGAGAAGTGATGCTTGTTATGGCAGTCTTTCCCACAACGTCACCAAAAGTAGTTGTCGACGAGAATGAAGAATCAATCATTTTTGATGCAATAGGGGGGCCCTAGAGATGCAAAAGAATGATAAACAAGTGCCTCAAATCATCTGCTATGTAAGTAGCAGGGAAGAATGGCATCAGGGAAGTAGATCAGCATTAGTCAGCCTCTAGTGGTGTAACGACGGTCCTCTGTTGACCGCTCAATGCTAGGCAATGACCCTTGGTCCTAGCAACAACTTTTCTTGGTGGCGAGTGGCTAGAGGTGGTCCTTAAAGCAGAAAAGAGAAGAAGAAGATGTTAGAGATATTAGGTACGAAGAACTTAGGATTCAACCTGCTCTTGTACCACATGAGAAATGATCAAATTGAGTTTCATTGATTGTGTGCTCTCATGCATATAGAAAAGCTCAAGACTACATAATAGGAATAAGAATAGGAATTCAAAAGGAAAGACCATAATTAAGAAATGCAACAATACATAATTAGGAAATGGTCAAATAGAAAGAAAATATTCTATTCTTAAGAAAAACATTATTAGAAGGTATTTTATAAGATTTTGTTTATTTAAAATGGAATTGTGTTTGAAATACTCTGTGAATTTAATACCGACTCTTTCTTCCGAATTTTTAATAGATTGCTTAGTTTCTTATCATGAATATTAACTTGTATTATAGGCTTGTGGAAGATTTCCAGCTGGAGATGGTACCTTCAGTGCTTCAGGTAGATCACTTTTCATAATGAATGCTGAAATGTTCTTATGATAAATGGTTGTCTTCTATAATTTATCATGTATTTCGTTGAAAGTAGTACCATTTAAGTTTTGAAAGCAACTTTCTCATGTGTATGTTATCTTTTGATTTGTGTTCCTTTTTTGATCATTTTGTAACTTTTGTGATGCTCCTTCCTACCTAATGTAGTGAAGTGGTCAAATGCAAAAATTGATGATTATGTTTGTTCTAATCTGAAGAATTGTCTTTACAATAATATTTTATATTAATTGTTTGTAACCATTTCTTCTACACATTTCCCATCTTCATATCTATTTGTGAGCAAATTCACATAACCCAACTAAATTGTATTGTACCTCTTCTCACAATTTATTTGTGATTAGAGAACTTATCACATCGTGTAGCTAATAAAAATGTCTTGGAGAACTTAGTCTCTGAATATGCTAAATTTCAGCTTTTCACACTCTAAGCAGCTTGGACTTTGGTTCACAAAATAAGATATTGTAGTAGGCATTGATTTATGAAAGTGGTTCAGCAAACAAGAAGGATGTTTGTTGAACTTGACATCTCTTTCCCAATATTTTGGCCTTGTTTGGATTAGCTTCTAGAAAGCCCAGAAGTGGGCTAAAAAAATTTGTTTGGATTAGCTTCTTTGTAGAAGCAGAAGCTACAAAAAAAGCAAAAACACTACTTTTTCCATAAACAGGTCATGTGATGCTTTTAGAAAAAGTAGTTTGGGGTTACGCAATTATTTAACTTCCCTTATGAAATAAAAAAATGACTTAGATTTTTAAGGGTTCTCTCCAAGCTTTTTGCATTCCCATCTAGTTTTTTCTACCTCCAAGATTTGAAGGCCTCCCCTCTCGTCTGCTGTTGCCCCCGTCTTGTGTGATAAATGCATAATAATTGGGATATTATTTTAATTCAATGAATACCCATTTTAGTAATTTGCTATTGAAAAAGTCCTATGAATGCATATCCGAACAATTTCACAAATATAAAAATACTTCCACATTAACATATCCAAACACAAAATACAGAGAAGCACTTTTTTCAGCAGTCCTACCAAATTGAAAAAAAAAAACTTTTTTTAAAAGCCAATCCAAATAAGGCCTTTTATTGTTCTCATCTTCTCTATGGAATTATAACGTGAACATTCATTACTTGGTGCATAATAGTTAAACACTTATTATCTTGAGCCTGTTTATTTCAATTATCCTATGTTATTTACAGCTTCTCCGGGTAATTCCATGCTTCCTTGCAACATTATCATTCATGTGAACAATTTTATCTCATTCACATCATTCATCCCAATGGGATATTTTGGTTAAAACTTCTCCGCCAATAAGGTAGAAATATCTTGATTCATGGTCATGTTGATTTCGCTCATTTGTGTGGCTCATATATTTTAATCTATCTAATTTCTACTGTGATTTTTATCAATGATTCGTCCATTGCCTACATCTCACCTTTAGTTGGCTATCTTTTTCATGGATCCAAATATGAATGTGGTAAATATAGTGGCATTCTTCCTTGACTGCCAAAATTGTTTGAACTGTTGCATGCAATATTGCGCCCTTGTCAACAAACACCCTGTGAATCGTCTGATGCTATTGTTCTCGAATTTTTCCATTAGTTAGCAAGGACTATTTTGCACATAGATGTGGTTATTGTTTTCACATTGCTTAATTTTTTAATATTGATTTGATTGATCTCTTAGTCTGCTTATCTGCTTCATTCCTTTGTCAAATTTGCAGTGCGCTCGAGGGCTCCAAAGTGGTTGAAATGCCCTGTGGGTGTGACTTTTGGCTTTGGAGGCAAGCTTGTATCATTTCAGCCTTCTGCATCTGTAACAGGTTCTCCCACTTGCACCTCTGAGGTAAGCAAAATTGTGCGATGTAATTTTGTTTAGTTGGTCTTCTGTAATATATTTCTGTTCCATTTCAGGTTTATGTGCATAAATTGGCTACTGAATCAAGTTTGATAAAGAGATCTACTGAATTTGAAGCTGCAATACAAAATGGTGATAAAGTTTCCCTACATGCTTTATGCAGCCGAAAATCTGATGAATCTGTGTAAGTTCCCGTTGGGTAATATACTTTATTAATCTAGGTTTTTGAGTTTCAGGACAATAATGAATGCTTTGGGCTGTATTTTCCCATTTGTTGGAGCAGACTTGAGCATGACAAAGAAACATGGGGATTTTTGAAGGTTATGTTTGAGGAAGAAGGCACAGCAAGGACACAGTTACTTGCTCATCTTGGTTTCAATGTACATCTAGATGAAAGTGGAAATGCATCTAATGGCATTGAGAAGAAATTAACTAGCAGTCTTGGTATTGAAGATGTTGGAGAAAGCAGTGTCTTCCCTATTGACAATGATGAAGCCTTCTTTAACAACATTCAACCTTCAGTTGATGGCTTTTCAGATAATGATTTCCCTAATGGCAAAGAAACACCGAAAGAACCTGCGGAACATCTTGATAGTTCAGAACATTCTATTGATGATAATATCCAACGGGCTTTAGTTGTTGGGGATTACAAGGAGGCAGTTTTACAATGCATATCCACAAACAGACTGGCGGATGCACTTGTTATTGCAAATCTTGGTGGTTCATCGTTGTGGGAAAGTACACGTGATCATTATCTTAAGAAGAGTTTCTCCCCTTATCTGAAGGTTTGCTTGATTCTTTTTATAATCTTTGTTAGGTTCAGCATTTGCACGTTGATAAACTGGATTCTGAGGTTCTTGTTTCATCTTCAAGTTTTAGTTTCTCTTTTCATTTGGAGAGAGACTGAAGTTTATGTATCTATACTAGTTCTTAGAATCAATTTTATTGTATGTAGGTTGTCTCTGCAATGGTGAATAATGATCTCATGGGCCTTGTTACCACCAGACCGCTTGACTCATGGAAAGAAACACTTGCTCTTCTTTGTACGGTAAGCTTATATATGTTCTATATTTTAGAAATATTCCATTGGTTGACTGGATTATTATAGGCTTCTACCTTCTGCTGCATGAACTAGTTAATGTCTTGGTTGCCTTGGTTGGACTCTGTTTCTTATTTGTTTTAAATAAACAATGAGACCTTTGCTTAACTTATTATTATGTTTTGGCTATTTGAATTTGGCACACTGCCTCTCTCTACTGTTAAAGGTTGCCCAAGCTATATAAAGTTGAATAGTTTTAAATTATATAAAACATAAGATATTGTTGATGAATTTTTTAACAATACTGAGTAAGATATGTGAAAATTAGTAAATAAAGCCAAACTAAAACATTCTTGAAAGCTCAAAGACATTCAATTTATAAAAGCATGAATAGTTAATAGGTCAATTTAAGCGTGGAACTTGGTCATTATTTCAAAATTTTGATTAAAACTATCATTTAAATGATATTTTTTCCCTCCCTCTAATTTGCATTTTCCACACCATTGTTCTGATTACTGTTTCATGAATTTAAAACTTTTTTAGAGGATTTGAATTTTTTTTTTCCTTTTATAAGATATGGATTTGGCCAGTTGGATCAGCTTGGCTATACTGGGCAAAGTTAGATATTTGCAGCTCATCTGCCTATTAGTTTCTAGGTTGGCAATTTTGCCATATAAGCAGCTGTGTAGTAGTGAACGAATTAGCTGTCCTTTGTGTAGGCAATCACATAGGCAAAACCTCCCTTGTGGCACATTACACCATTGAATTTGGTATCTTTTTAATGTGTATTGCTGCAAAAGTGGATAATCGCATATTTTGCTGTGATGTTGTGACTATTCATGTATAATGCTGAGGCAAAGTTTTTTTTTTTTGGATCAAATCTACTGTTGTAAGAACCTCTACAGGCGAGAGTTTTATAGCTTAAAAATGGTTAGAACTTAGCCTTCTCCAACGGCAATAGATATATCCCCTTTTGCAAATGCCTTTTCATACCCATGTGGCCATGTCAATTAAGTTTTCCTTCCTGGCATCTCATTTTGGGTTATATCTGTCAAATTGTCTTTTTATAGTATTTTAACCTTTTGTAAATTTTCTAGGGATGCAACCAAGGGGTGTATATATGTAAACAATGATTTTGTGCTATTATAGGTGCACTTGCAAAGTTCTGTGGGTGTGCAATCATTACTATTTATGGCTATGCAAAATCTCTTGTATTTTATTGTTTTGATTTTCATTCTCCAGTTTCTGTATATCTAATGATCTAGAACTGACGTACGGTTTTCATGGCTTTGCTTTTGTTTCATTTCATGTTTTATTCAGCCTATTCTGTCAAGTATCTGCCTGGTCCTAAGACCTATCTTTGTTGTGACATTAGTTAATGTGGTCTCTTAATTTTAAAGCTCGGTGAAAGTGAGTCAGTATGCATATTTTTGTAGCTCTCTCTCTCTCTCTCACTAATCTTATTGGTGCTGATACTCATTTTTTTGCTTTTTACTACATCATCACGTACCAATTTATTACAGTAAACTCGTTTAACTATCCTTACTGCATGAAATCTTCTCAGAAACAAAATGTTTCAACATGCTGTTTGGCATTTGGTATAGAATAAATTCAGTAATTATTAATTAAAATACAAGAGGTTGTGTTGTGATTGCTTGATCAGTTTAGAGTATGTCATATCTCATGCATATATATCCTAAAGAAAAATGTGCTCTGTGGCAATTCATAACCTAAGCTTAGTGAAATGAAGGTCATTGCTAACATAGGTTCCTTAAAGCACTGGCTGTATCACTGTGCGGGTGTTGTGAGAAGAAGGTATTATTGCCATGCTTTGATTATGACTTTTTATTTTATTTATCAACTTGGGATTTAATGTCCCTGACACACAAGCAAGTAGAATTGGTAGGTTTAATGATAAGGAAAAAGCTGCTTTTCCCCTGCTTACAGGGAACTAACCAAATCTTTGGCAAAGTCATCACGGCACAAGCTTATAAATTGTCAAATTTAGTATTAATAAAGAATTTAAGGAATGTATAGAAGTAAAATTAAGACATGATCTCTCTTTATAAACTTCTTTTAGAAGTCAAATAATTAATATACTAAGTATCCATGTGGCTCAAATTTGTTTTGTTATTATTGTTTTAGGTGTGAAGAATATGAGAAATCATGGTCCATCTGGAATGAAAGACAAGGAGAGCACAATATATTATAATAAATGAAACTTTTACAATGTGACCTCGATACTCTTAAAACATTGGGAGTCTTGATTAGATCAACTATATATCTAAGTGTAGTGTATTTCCTAATAATAAGTATGAACTTTTATAGATTATTCTGGAATAGGAATATCACTAGTTATAAACTTACCAAACATACATATCTAAAACATTTAACATATTTGAAAATGGCTTTTCCAATCCTATAGCGAATGGAAGATGAACAGATGATTTGGTATACATGTTCTAAAAGATATTAGTGCAGTATCTAGCGAAAATAAACATGAGTGGATCATGGGTAAATGTTAGTAACATAAATCAGTACTCATTGCGTTTAAAATTGTAGAAAGAAGGAACCAATTTTCTTATTGATGGATGGAGGCAAGGGTCTTCTTGTATAGAGAGACCCAAGCCAAAACTAAGAACAAATCAGCCATTCATAGCAATAAGCAAGAAAGGAAAAAAGAAAACGAAGGAAAGTCTAAATAAAGACATATATTTGTCTCTTATTGGTTTTCTATTGGTTTCCAATTAGTGATGTTAAAAGCGGGAAAGACGCTCAAGCCAGGCGAGGCAAAGCGAGGCCCTAGCGCCTCAATACCCTTAGGGTGAGGCGTCTTCAATGAGGTGAACCTAGAAGAGAGCTTTTTGTCAGGTGTCGGGCATAAAAAAGGCGCGCCTATTTTTTTTCTTTTTTTTATTAATGCTATTAGCCCTATATTTAATGTTTTCAATTAATGTTAATTGGGATTTTAAAAAGGCACACTTACTAATAAGGAAGAAAATTAATTTAGGGAATAAAAACTAGGTGATTTTAAATAGGCACACCCATTAATAAGGAAGGAAATAAATTTAGGGGAGAAAAACTAGGCAATTTTAGAAAGGCACACCTTTTAATAAGGAAGGAAATAAATTTCGGGCAGAAAAACTAGGTGATTTTAAAAAGACGCACTTACTAATAAGAAATGAAACAAATTTAGAGGAGTAAAACTAGGTGATTTAAGTGTACAATTACTATTTTTTAAAAAAATAATGAGTAAATTAAGGGATTAACTAATTAATTAGAGAAAATTGAAAAGGTATTAAAAGTTGCACTCTAAATCTAATGGAGTTGAAGCTAATAGATAAGGATGATAATATTGTAAAAATAGATGACTCATGAAGATAGAATTTGTACTCTAAAACTTCTAGGAATGTTTTGCTTGACTTTATATTTGATTTTATGTTTTGCTTTGCTTGACTTTAATTATTCCAACAATTATATATACAAATACAAGTTCTTTATTAACTAGCGCTTTACTTTGCTCAGGCGCGCGCTTTTCGTGGCGCATCTCGCCTCAAACAATAAACAGTCTTAGCACATTGAGGACGTCTAACACTTTTAATTATATTGTTTCCAACAATCCCTCTTAAGTTGGAGCATATATGTTCATCATACTCAGCTTGATGCAACACTGATCAAAGAGCGGACATGGGAGTAGCTTGGTGAAGACATCAGGCATCTGATATTTGGAGCTAACATTAGCTGTGTGTAAGAGACCGCACTAAATAAGATCACGCGTATAGTGAAAGTCCACCTCAACATGTTTTGTGCGCTCATGAAACATAGGGTTGTTTGCTATGTATGTGGTTGCTCGATTAACGCATATGAGTTATATACTCTTAAGAATAGTAACATGCAAATTCGCCGGTAGTGACCGTACCACATTAATTTTGTCGCGCTTGTGCCATGGCCTTATACTCGCTTGCAACACTAGAGAGAGACAACTGCCTATTTCTTGCTCCATATGATAAGGTTGCTTGCTAGATAGGTACAGAACCAAGTAGTGGACTTTCTGTCAGAAAGAGAGCCTACATAGTTCGCATCTGCAGAAGCAACTAGATAAATAACATTGCCTAGATAAATAACATTGCCTTTAGAAAATAGTAATCTTTTCTCGGGTGAGGACTTAATGTACCAGAGAACCATCATAGTAGAGTCTAAGTGAATTTGAGTAGGTTTGTCCATGAACTGGCTCAGTTTCCCTATTGTAAGGGAAATATCTAGACACGTAATAGTCAAGTACAATAGCTTCCCTATTAGACTTCTGTACCGTTGTGTATCAATCTCCTTGTCCTTTCAGTCATATATATGCGCCTTAGGGCCCATCAGAATACTTGCAGGTCTGGATCTCAACATCCTAGTCTCTTTCAAAAGAGCTATTGCATATTTCCTTTGTGAAAGAACAATTACCCTTTTGCCGCGGGCAACCTAAATTCCCAGAAAGTACCACAGTGGACCAAGATCTTTGAGCATAAACTGCTCAGCCAAGGTTTTCTTCATATTTGCAATGCCTTGGATATCATCACCGGTCAGCATGATGTCGTCAATGTAGACCAGCATGGCAACAACTCATCCCTTTATTTGTCTCACAAACAAGGAATGGTCTAACGTGGACCTTAAGAATCCTAAGTTCTCAAGAACTTCGGATAGTTTTTGGAACCATGCATGTCGGCTTTACTTTAGTCCATAAATGGCCTTCTTCAATAGGCATACTTTCTGACACCCCCTAAATCTCAAAGTTAGGCGTTGTTGCATGTAAATTGCCTCCTGCAAGTCGCCATAGAGATGCATTTTTGACATTAAGTTGATGAAGAGACTAATCAAACTAAACTGTAGTCGCAACCAAAATCTGCACAGTAGATAGTCGTGCAATAGGTGAGAAGGTGTCAAACAAATCAATACCATAAGCCTAAGTTAACCCTTTTGCCACTGGCCGGGGCTTATAGCGAGCCACAGAACCATCTAAATTATGCTTAACTACAAACACCCATCTAGCACCAATTACCTTGCACCCTAAGGGTGGTTCAACAAGCTTCCAAGTACCATGATAAATAAGAGCTTCCATCTCTTCCTCCATAGCCTGTCGCCAATGAGGATCAAAGACGGCCTAAGTATGGGAGACCGGAAATTGTACCGCACAGAGGGCTTCCGCAAACATCTTGTATGAGTTTCCAAGACAAGAGAAGGTCACTGCCTTTGATGTAGGATGCAGAGTACATGCTTGGGGCATCTTTATGAAAGCAATTGGCAAGTCAAGCATGGGATCTGTCTCACTGCCATTAATATTGTCACGTGCATCACCTGCAGTATTCTTAACAATAGTGGTTTTAGTATGTAAATCCTCTGGTTGAGAACTTATCTCTAGGGCTGACGACGGTGTAAGCTTAGTAAGGAGAGACCGATGTTGATAGGTGATACCAAAATGATTCCTTCCTAATTCTGAGACTGGGAAATCCTCTAGGACAATGGGTGGCATAGGCGTGGGAGTTGGAGGTGGACCAACAGTGGAGAAGAAAAGGTATGGACTCAAAGAAAGTAACATTAGAGCTGATGTAGTGATGTCGTGTCTTTGGATTATAGCACTGTTACCCCTTTTGATTCCTACCATAACCTAAGAAGATAAGAAAACACATTTAATAGCCCATGGTGCTTATCCCTACCTGAACCAAGGATATGGACAAAGGGAACACTCAAAAATCTTTGGGGATAAGCAAAGAGACGACCCCTAGGGTAGAGAATCTGCAAAGGTATCTGCTCGTTCAGAGGTGTAGATGGCATACGATTTATGAGGTAGGTGGTAGTGAGAACAACATTCCCCCAATTGATAGAAGGAACATTGCTGTGAATCAAAAGGGTTCTAATAACACCAAGAATGTGACGATGTTTTTCGCTCAACTATCCCATTTTGTTATGAGGTGTAAGCATAAGAAGTCTGATGTACAATTTCAAGAGACCTAAAAAAAGTAAGTAATGCAGTAGACAAGAATTCGCTTGCATTGTCAGACGAAATAATTTTAATAACTGTTCCAAATTGATTTTTTGTTTCATTGACAAACTCCATAAGAATAGAGCTGATGTTAGACTTGTTCTTCATAATAAATGGCCATGAAAGACGAGAATAATCATCCATCACAATTAGATAATACCTATGCCCCTGTCTATCCGGATACCAACTAGGACCCCATACATCTACATGAACTAGATCAAACATGGATATAGATCGTGGATGATCAGAAGATGGGAAGGGACTCCGATGATGCTTTCCAAGTTGGCAAGCCTCGCAGTTCAACTTGGTCATAGGTGTAAATTGGGGAAGAACACAACGAAGCTTATTTAATGATGGATGACCCAAACGTTGACGCCAAAGAACTCTAGACGAAGTAGATAATTCAAGACTGTGAGTAGAAAGAAAAGAAGTAGCTATTGGTGACCGAGTAAGGTGGTACTCTCACTTCTTCATGCTGCCACTAATCGTCTTCTCCGTGAAGATATCTTGGAAGGTAAGAGAGAGTTAAAAATAATACGACAATTCAGCTTTTTACAAATCTGATTGATGGATAATGAGCTAATAGGAAAATATGGAACAAATAACACGTCTATTAGCCTTATATTAGGACCCAGAGTAACCTTCCTTAGCCCACAATAGGGACATGTCTCCTATCTACCACATGTACTGTTCTACCAGGTCAGATCATGTTAAGCTACAAAAAGGCTGCCTTGTCACCACAAAGATGTTTTGAGGCATCCAAATCTTTCAACCAATTGGACTCATGCACTTGCCTAACATAGCACCCAAATGTCCCTAATGAAGAGTCTATTGAGGGGGTTACAACCATAGCTGCTGTGGTGTTCAATTGTCCAGATGGAGATGCTGGAGATAATATACTAAGACACTGGAATAGATAATCAAAGTCCCCTCGGGGAATAGTAACTGATTCCCCTCTTTGAGATGACCACACACGCATATGTTTGTCTCCCATGTTTGGACCAGCATCGGTCCTTAGAATGCCCCATCTTGCCACATACAAGCACTATATTTTTCCTCGATGAAACCCGTTCTTACTTTGTTCACATTCTCTGCTGGGACTCGGAGCACCACGCCCTCCATGCCTAGTGGAGGTAATCAAGGCTGAAGTCTGTGTCTTAAGAGACTTGGGAGTAAGAGGAATAGCAATATGGTTCAATTAGCTATATGCCTCTTCCAATTTGGGCAGGGTAGACCTAGTAATTATCTAGTCACAAGCGATGGCATACGTGGGATTGACTCTAGCAAGAAACAAGAGAACCCCAGTTTCTCTTCTATGGGCCTTCTGAGTTTCAGAAGTGTAGACAAACTGGCAAGCATTGATTTCTTAATCAATGCCTTCAACAGAGAGTTGTACTGCGATAGGGGTTTATCTCCTTGCTTCGGGTTCTTCATCTTGTAATCGGTTTGAAAGATAAGATTGGAATTCTTCTCATGGGAATAAATGTGCTCCAGACTATTCCATGTCTCCTTTGCCATCCTGTAGTACATGATTTCGTCACTGATGCGGGGAATGACGTTGTTCATGATCCAGACACACCATACCGTTGTCCTTGATCCATGTCGCATACTTCCATGTCTTCTCCTTAGGCTCCGGTTCTGTGAGAATGCTTTTTCTTATGATCCTTGACCGACATCAAAAACGTGCGTGACCACCGTGCATAGTTGGTCTCATCCAACTTGAAAAGGAGACCAAAGAAAAGGTGCTTGGTACTTTCTGCATCCGCACCCTCAGTTGTCACTTCCAAACTTTATGATGCTGCGGCCATGTCTTCACGATCCTGGAGCCACAAAACTTGTCAAACGGAGACAAGAGGAGTCTAACCATCAAGAACTTGAACACAACGGGATCATCAAATCAACTAAAGGACATAGGGCGGCAAACATGGTGCCGACAGCCTCTGAAAACAACAGGAGGCCATGGGTAGACGGCCTGGGGCCACAGCCGGCGGTGGGTGTGCGGGGCTTGCTGGGAAGGCGATGATGGGGTTAAGGCTTCGGAAAGATAGGTACAAGGATCCAGTTTAAGATTGTCGCTCTAATACCATGTAGAAAGAAGGAACCAATTTTTTTATTGATGGATGAAGATAAGGGTCTCCTTGCATAAGGAGAGATCCTAGCCAAATCTAGGAACAAATCAATAATACAAAGCAATAAGCATGAAAGGAAAAAGAAAGAGAAGGAAAGTCTAAATAAGGACATATAGTTGTCTTTTATTGGTTTCTAACAAAAATGATGACCATATATTGTCAGGAAAGCTGTGGAGAAGGCCTTAAAATTGTTGTTTTTCTTTCTTTGTTCAAGTAGACCAAGAAGGGCCTGTGGAAATTGTAATGAATGAAAAAAATTCAAAGAATTCAAGAGAGGGGGTATCTATCCAAAATTGACCAAGCTTTGACTTAATTAACATAAATATTTTACAATGTAATAAAATTAAATTAATGATCGAATTATTAAAAATGATATAATCTATATTTATTTGATTACATTTTGTGAAAAAGGTTGTGTCTATTCCTAAGTTACTTCAACTGTGGTGTTTTGTTGGACTTTGGAGAGGCTTGAATGTGGTTTGTTATTAATTCATGCTGAGCTAAACATGCTGCAATTTCAAAACTAATGAATTATTTGTAAAAATATGCATAACCAAAGCTGCTATTTAAAATGTTAGACTTAACTCTAACAGATTCAGGCTTCAGTTTTGTTATTGGATGTGTTATAGGGTTTTTCTAGTTTGTAAATTTTGTGATGCATAATGATTTTTGCTTTGGATTTTGTCACATGGTTATTTTTTTCATTAAGTTAGATTGAGTTATATTGGGTTGACTTTTGCCAAATTGAGATATTAAATGATCGCCTATAACACTTGGCAGGAAATTATTTATTAATCACCACCATATTGGCAGCTGCTTAGTTCATTAGTGATTTAGCAGTTAAGCCTAGGCTGTCAAATGCTCTAAACTGCCTAAATGGCTGCCTCTAAGAGCACTGGTTTGCACCTTAAGATAATTATTCTGATCATTCTTCTAGATGGTCTTTTCTAGTGCAGGTTCCTGTAAAACAAAATTCTTGAAATCATAAAACTTATTGTTGTTATTAGCTTGTTTGAGAAACATATACAGATGTATGTAACTGCATATTATCAAGGTCGTTTTGGTACAAAGGATGCCCTTCTTGTCAAAAGTTCTTGGTTTACAATTAAAACATGAAGAAATTCATCCGCTGAAGGATGATTCCTTTTTTTGTATCAAATGCATTCTGCTAAGTTGAATAGGGAATAATTTATTGTGTTCTCTCTGAACTTAGTTAAACAAGTTTTGCTTCAGCTATGCTACTTATATTCAAATTATTCTTTCCATAGTCCATCCACTTCAAAGCTGATTCATCTTTTCTTCAATGCAGTTTGCACAAAAAGAGGATTGGACTTTACTGTGTGATACTCTTGCTTCAAGACTAATGACTGCAGGAAACACACTAGCTGCAACTCTCTGCTATATTTGTGCTGGAAATATCGACAAAACTGTTGAAATTTGGTCATGTAACCTGAAGTCTGAACATGAAGGCAAGAGCTATGTTGACCTTCTTCAGGTGGTCTACAACTACCAATCACAATTTATTGATCTGCTTGATTAGTATTCAACTAGCAAACTGACATTAGAATGGCTTTATGTATAGGATTTAATGGAGAAGACGATTGTCCTTGCTCTCGCAATTGGACAGAAGCGGCTTAGTGCATCTTTGTCGAAGCTTGTTGAGAACTATGCTGAACTGCTGGCCAGTCAAGGGCTTCTTACTACAGCAATGGAATATTTGAAACTCTTGGGCTCTGAAGAATCGTCTCATGAGCTTTCCATTCTGCAGAATCGTATTGCCCTATCTGCTGAAGGTGGTAAATGCTAAAAAAGATATCACTCCTTTTAGAACAAAAATTGCTTATTACACTCAACTATATCTGTTCTAATGGCAATATCTTCAAATTATTTAGTACAATTAGTTGTTGTTGTTGTGCTGCTAATTTGTTATATCTTGAAATTTACAAAGACCGTAAAATTGTCTTTTCCATTTATAAGTTTAATTCATCTCTTTCAATTTATCTGAATCTTTGGCTTGTGTTGCTTTTACTGTTTGTGCTATTCTATTCTATTTTCATTCTTCCCAGATACAATGACATTGGTTGTATTCTTTTTTCATTTGGATATAATGAGTGAACCTGGTGGGCTTCAGACCCTAGATATGCTAGTCAATGCCTTCACCTGGACTTTATCAGGACTTGCAGGATAGCACCTGGCAATATCTAATGTACATTTAATGTGGCCATTTGCATCTTCATTCTGTCGAGATTATGATTACAGTTCTCTGACAGGCTGGGTATTCTATGTTTTTCTCCATTTCATAAACCTTTGTCTTCATTATCTATTATACTCTCCCACCGCTCACTTTCTTTAATTATGTGTCATATGTATTCTTTAAATATTCAACCACATCCTGGTTCGATGGATAAGATGCATTCTTTGACATTTTTGTATCGCCTTGTTTGTAGATAGTGGCAAAACAACCCAAAGTTCACCTTATGAGGGCAGCCTGTCACAAACTGAATCTATATATGGTGCACAAAGTTCTAATAGTAGTTTTATTGACAATGCACAAAATTACTATCAGGTTTGCCTTTTGTGACTGCAAATATCTTTCAAAATTTATTTTTTCTGTCAAGAGCGTTTTCTCTATGTTAATAGTTGACTTATGAGATAGGACAAAACACAGCCCCAGCTGCAGCAGCGCTTTATTAGCAGCCAATATGGTGAAGGTTATCAACAGTCACTTTCTTCTCATGGTGGGTACCAGCCTGCGCATCAGAAACAAACATTCCAAGAATATATTAACCCTGCAACTTTTCAACAAGCACAGCCACAACAGGTTTTTGTTCCATCACAGGCACCTCAAGTTCCACAGGTATGTTGTACGTTAGATCCATGAAAATTTTATTTATTCTTGAGCTAATGGATTAATGTTGAAAATAGTTTTGACCTCCATCCACTTTTCTTTTTGTTACGCTTCTCTTCCAGCCTCACGCTGAGGCTCAGCCCTGTTGTAGCGATCATCATTATCATTTCAATTAACTTGGGATAAAAAGAAAATGAAATAGTGGACGTGTAATTGTAAAACTCTAAATTCGTTTGATTGACAAGTATAGAAAAACAAATGTTATGTTAAAATTGGTTAAAAATATAAAATCTTAAAATTTTTTCATGCTTTTATAGGTATGCCCATTCCCTGTAAACCCAACTGTAAAATATTAATCTCATTAAAAGGAGTGTTCCAGGGAATGACAGTTGATGGATTTTTCTATTTTTCCTACCCATGAGTGAAAATTCCAGACTCTTGGTTTTTTTTTTTTTTTAATATTTTTGTTGTGTAAAATGGTCCTTTTCCCTTTTATTTTACTTTTCCTCTTATTTCTTTGTAACAGAAAGGAAATTAATTTTGTAGTGATTGACTCTTGTATTTAACCAATCATGGCCTAGTTTTCTTATATTTTGACCAAAAGGACATTTTTGGTGCATATTATGATTTAAAGTTTATACTCTTAATCTTTCTCCGAGGCATGGGGGGCTTGAGTATCATCATCATATGTGTTGAGGCTTGGTGAGGTAATTGTATCCTTCAATACATGGTTCCAGTTGAGGACTTGAATCTCTGTGGACCATGATTTGCTATTGTAAACCTGTTTTAGATTCTTGTTTGAGGTTAGGCAGATGTTTTTTAGCTTAACCTGGATGTTTTCTAATTCCTTTTGTGCACTCCAGTGCTTTATTGTGATTGACATGTTATGTTCTTGCTATCAAGTGATTGTTCACTTGAACTTGAGCTTATTTGTTTTATTTTTATATTCTTTCTCTAAGTCCTTTCAATTGAAAGTTAGGATTAAATTTTTCATGTGTATGTTTAGTTTAGACATAGTTAACCAACCAATCTGTACAGCTAAAAAAATAGGTGATGTTGTATTATGTAATTGGTCAACTTTCCCAGATTGAGTATCATTTTGGTCCATTGTTAAAACGTGGGAGACAAAATGCCTGCTGAAAGTGACCAAGATGGTAGGTGTCAGATCTTTGATTGCTGTTTAAGACCTAATGCCATCAGAACCCGTCAAATGATGTTTTTGGTACCATTATGAAACATATTAGTTCTTAATTACCAGTGAACTTATTGTTCTGAAAGTCTGGTGGCTAAATAGGTTTGTCAATCATTCTATGGAATCTCTTAAATGATGCAAGTGCAAATATGTGATAGAACTAAAACATTAGTATCCTTGAATCAATTGTATGCTTTCGAATTCTATATCCCTTTGATATGTTGGTTTGCAATAAATTTTGTGGTTTTAGCTACTTTATTTTCGTTATTTTGCAGCTAATTTCTAATGCTTATGTTCTGCTTCAGCCTAGCTTTGCTCCTGTCCCTGCACAGCCTGCATTAAAGCCTTTTGTTCCTGCCACCCCACCCACATTGAAAAATGTAGAGCAATATCAGCAGCCTGCATATGGTTCTCAACTTTACCCGGTCTGTATGGTTTCCAATTTTGCAGGTGGATTTTTTGTACACTTCCTTTGATTGCACAAAAAAACCTTACTTCCTCTTGGGTGCAGGGTGCTGCCAATTATATGTATAGACCTGGTCCCCCTGTTGCCACTCCTCAGGGTGTTACTCCACCTCAACCAGGACCTGTTCCTGGTCACAAGTATCCCCAGGCTGCGGGTTCTGCGACAATGCCCAGAGGTTTCACGCCGGTTACTAATCCAGGTTTTGTTCAGGGGCCTGCTGGGAATCCTGTTCAACCCTCAAGTCCCACACTGCCAGCACAGGCACAACCAATTGCCGCCCCACCGGCCCCTCCTACAGTTCAAACCGCTGATACATCCAATGTGCCAGGTAATCTAGTCTCCTAAAAATCCCACAAGGTTGAGACAATGTCCTGAAGAAAATATTCTATGATTATGATTCAGCATAGTTAGATAATGCCGTTGGTACCTAATAACTGAAAAGGAATAAATACTTAGAATTCTTCCCGTTACCATGTGTGATTATGTAGTGTAGAGAAATCTTAATATTTGTGCTGTTTCGACCTGTTTTCCCTCTTGCATTTTTACTGTGAGCTTGCTTGCACGAGCCTATTAATCTCCTCATTCCCAACAATGTAGTTATCATTTAAGATGGCTGTTGAAACCTTTTAACTTCTTAAATGCCGGCATTTGTTTTACAGCCATACTCTTGAAAGTAGTGACATTTCAGGTCTATGTAAGACCATATGGCACTGAATCCTTAAATATATGATTATGCAGCTACTAATGATAGATTTGTCCTATATTACAGTTGAGATGAAATCTGTTGTTGCAACCTTGACTAGACTCTACAATGAGACGTCAGAGGCTCTTGGAGGCGTGCATGCAAATCCATCAAAAAAACGGGAAATCGAGGATAATTCAAAGAAAATTGGGTCTCTGTTTGCAAAACTCAACAGAGGGGACCTCTCACCAAATGCTGCCTCCAAACTCCGCCAGCTCTGTCAGGCTTTAGATGCCTCCGACTTCGCTAGTGCTTTGCATACCCAGGTATTTGTTGCATGTTTCTTGAGCCATAGTACCAAGGTAGAGAATAGAGAGATATCGGTCCACTTTGATATTCATTTTTTATGCTTATGATTTTTTAACATGAACCCCTGCTGTCACAGACTATGAAACCAAAATGATATGATTAGGCAGGCCCTTTAAGCTTAGGGCATATACTATTAACGTATGAGATCGTTTTTTCTGCATGTCATGCTAATTCTTGTTAACTGGTACTTTTAGAGTTTGCAGCACTTGTTTCCTCACGTCAAGATATAATCAATATTAATTTGACTTTACTAATTGTTTTTATTATAAATTAGGTACTCCTAACAACAAGCGATTGGGATGAATGCAACTTCTGGCTTGCAGCACTGAAGCGAATGATCAAGACTAAACAGAGTAGTAGCAATAGATTGTAAATCAAACAAGTCAATCTGATGGAGGATTCATTTACTCAAATGATGTATCAACACCTGTTTATGTTTCTGTTGTTTATGCTATATCCTCGTGCATCAGTTGTATTGTTCTATAGTTTGGACTCAGAAATGGGTATTTGATTCTGCAATATGTAGTCATAGGAATAATTCTCTCAAGGTTGCGGGATGATGCATTTTTGAGTTTGGAGTTCTTAGGGATGCTGGCTATTTTGATCATGCTTTTTATATACAGTCGTGTCTTTTCTTATTACATTTGGAACGTCAGAGCTACTTCAATGAATTGACTATTTCTAAGGATCAAGTCTGGAATTGTAGCTAATTGGCATAATTCAGGATCCCACTTCCTGCCGGCAGCCTTAATTTAGGCGGGCCTCTGACCTGGCTAGCAGCGGGCTCATCTCGGGCATAACCTAGAGGGCTCGAACGGGTGTTCTTGCCAAGACATGGCGGTTGGGTTTTGCATTCAGTTGGTTAAGTCAGTTTAAAATTTAATAGAAATAACTGACACCGAGTGATTGAGTTATTTTTATTTTGATTTTTTTTTATTTCTTTATTATTTATTTTTTTGGTGAGTGAACCGAGTTAAAGGAAAATATTCTCTTTTGGTGAGTGGACCGAGATAAGCCACTTCATCATTTCATTAACAAGAATTTGAGAGAAATTGTTCTGAAGAGCCTGGCGGGAGAGGAGAAAAGGGCGCAAAGGTTTGAAGGAGAGTTTTTAACTGGAAGTCACGTGAGTGGGAGAAGGTCAGCTGTTGGGTTTTAATGAAAAGAAAGGAGATAAAAGAATAATAAAAACATAATAATCAATCTCTCTTAATTTTTATTAAGTTCTCACTTGCTTAAACAAGTCATACTAAGCAACCGAAAATCTATAAAATCTAAACTAACAAAACAAACACAATCAAGAAATTAACAAGATTTTAACTAACTTTGAATTATTCTTAACATACACCCTTAATTCAAAGTTTCTAATAAATAAATAAATAATAATTAAGATTTTGTAGAGCACTTCTCTCTAAATGAGAAATTTTGTGGAGTACGTCTCTTCAAACTTCAAACTCCATGGAGCACTTCTCTCCAAACTTCTTAATATTTGTGAAGCACCTCTTTTCACTAGTTGATGCCTAGTTGATGCACTTCTCACCAACTAATTAAAAAAGAACTTCTTCTTTGGTCTCTTCTACCAAATTTGCATGTTCTTCATTCTTAAATCTACAATTTACTTGTAAATGTCCAAATTTTTTGCACTTAAAACATTAAGGTTTTCCTTTGTGCCAGCAGTCTTTCTCTTCATGGCCTAGCTTCTTGCAATGGTCGCATAGAAGTGTTCTTCTTTTTCCTTTTGAAGATGAATTTTTGGCTAAATATGCTTCCTCAACTTTTTGTTCTACTCCTTCCTCTCTCATACTTCGCCTTTGTTCCTGTGCTTGTAAAGCATTGATTAGTTCTGATAAAGTAATTTGACTAATATCTCCTGAATCTTCTAGAGATGAAATCTTTGCCTCAAATCGTTCGGGCAAACTTACAAACACCTTTTCCACAACTCTACTATCAGGTAGCTCTTCTCCCATCAACCTGATTTTATTCATCACTATCGTCAACCTGTCAAAATAGGCTTGTATGGTCTCTTTTTCTTTCATGCGTAGAATTTCAAAATCTCTTTTGAGATTTAGCACTTGCATTCGTCTTGTTCTGTCATTACCTTGATATAGTTCTTGTAGCGCATCCCAAGCTTCTTTGCCTGTTTCACAGATCATAATTCTTGTGAAAATTGATTCTGAAACAGCTGCATGAATAAAGGATAAGGCCCTTGGAGCTTTTGCTTCTTCATCTGCATGAACCCTCATTTGATTGAGCGTCAGATTGTCTCCCAAAGGTTGTATGCTCCTCTCATCTTCAACTGATTGCCACAAACCAAGCCCCTTCAAATAAGCTTTCATTTTGATGGCCCAAACTTGATAATTTTCGCCATTGAAAACTGGAGGTGAAAGAGATGCATTGGTAGTAGCCATGTTGATCATTCACAGGTCCTTTAGATCTAATAGCTCAGATACCAATTGTTGGGTTTTAATGAAAAGAAAGGAGATAAAAGAATAATAAAAACATAATGATCAATCTCCCTTAATTTTTATTGAGTTCTCACTTGCTTAAATAAGCCATACAAAGCAACCGAAAATCTATTAAATCTAAACTAACAAAACAAACACAATCAAGAAATTAACAAGATTTTAACTAACTTTGAATTATTCTCAACATCAGCCACATCAGCAGATTCATTAAGTGACAACATAGTAGTTGAGGAGGCAAGGGAATTGGCGACTGGGAGAAGAAGCAAGATGGTGAGGATGCCTAACGTGAAGTTGAGGGAGTTTGTTACAAACGCCATGGTGTCTAATTAATGATGGAGAGGGGCAGTCTTAAGGAGGAGGTTGTTATGCTGACGTGGAGGGGAATATGAAAGACAAATGAGGAGAAGAAAAAGAGAGGGGGTGGGGGGAATAGAAGTAAAGAGTAGAAGCTTGGATCCGAGTTGTAGAGTGTCTCCGGCGACCGGAATCAGGAGGGAGTTTTCTATTCAGTTATCTTACTGCTTTGATTGATTGTGGTGAGCTAGATCTATAGATCTGGACTGTTCTTTTTTTATTGCTTATTTTGGGTATTACTTGATGATGATGATGAATTATAGATGAGTCCTTGATCGATCTGTTGTTAAACTCTTGATTGAGTTAGAGATTCATCTGATTTACAGTTTGATTACAGTTTCATTGATTTGAGTAATGAATGAATGTAAATCAGTGAAGATATTCACTGGATTGGATTGGGGTTTTTAGTTGAAAAATAGCATCTGGTTGCGATTAATTCGACCGAATATTTAGTTCATTCATTACATTTGGTGCTTCGATTGAGAGCAAAAGACATTCCATATAAAGACAAATCAGTAAGCAAAAGACAACCATACAACCCAGATCTGAGTTCCATCACAAATTCTAATAAGAAGATCGTAGCACCAGCCATTCCATATAAAGCAGCTAATTTGTTCCCCATTGCAGGAACATCTAATACTCAACAGGCAACATCTTCAGCAGGAAATCCAATTTCACAATATAGAAAGATCACTTTCAATGAAATGCAAATGAGGAAGGCTAAAGGTTTGTGTTTCAATTGTGATGAGAAATTCACTCCACTCCATCACATAGATGTGCTAATACGAGGTTACTCCTTTTACAATGGAATGAAGATTCTCGAAAAAATTATGTTGTTTGAGGAGGCTAAGAATGTAGTGGAGTTAGAAGAAAATTCACAGGAGAATGATTGAAGTCGCAAAAGCTTTCTTAGTGTCTGTTTGAATGGGGGTAATGATCCCCGAGGAATGGGAATCTTTATCCCTATCCATTTTAGCCCATGTTTGAGTTAGGGTAATAGACCGTCCCATCAAAGAAATGAGATTCCCAGTACTCCCAAGGGATTCATGAGAGGGGTAATGGTGTGTAATGCCCATATTACCCCTCTTCACATTTAATTAATGTTTAAAATTAATATAATTAATTATTAGATGTAATTATAATAATTAAAAATAATGATATTTAAATTATTTTATAATCAAAATTTTTTTTATTTTTGTTAATAAGTTATATGTTAATAAAACATTATAACTTTAAAATTTAATTATAATAATTTAAATTATAATAACATATTTACATATTGATGAACATAATATAATAATTTAAATATCATTATTTTTTAACTATTATTTTTTTAATTATTATAATTCAATATGAAATAATTATTACTATTATTTTAAATATTTAACTATAATAAATTAAAGTAAATAATAATTTTTTAAATCTTTAATAATAAATAATGTTAAATATTTATTATTAAACACAATTCATTATCTTATGCAAAATAATCTTATTTACATAAAAGGGTATAAATGTAACTTTTCATCATATTCCTCTCTTATTCTTTTCTATTCCTAACTCCTATTCCATACAACCAAACACCTTCTTCATTATCGTCCCCTTTCCCACTATTCTCATTCTCATTCCTCCTTGTCATTCTCCCCATCTCATTCCTATTCCCCAATCCAAACTGACCCTTAATGTCATGAACAGCTCTACAATTATTAGAACTTTAAGATTTTATGGGACAGTCAATGGACATCTAGTGTAAATTTTGCTAGATGGGGGAAGTGATAACAGTTTCATACAACCAAGGTTAGCCAAATTTCTTAATTTAAAGATACAACCTACTAAACCAATCAAAGTTTCAATGGGAAATGGGCTAAGCTTTGCAGGTGGAGGGAATGGTTGCTGAATTGCCAGTCAAGGTACAAGGTTACAAATTAAAAATTCCTGTATTTTTATTGACTATAGCTGGAGCTAAAATGATTTTAGGAACAACATGGTTGGCTACTTTAGAAGCTCATATGGTAGATTACATTTCTTTTCAATTCAATTTTGCCATAATGGACAGTTCATAACATTGCATGGTGATCAAGACAGAATGCCTCAATAAGTTTCTATGCATCAGCTGAGCAAGTTGGCTACCACAAAATCTATTACAGAGTGTTACAAAGTGATGGCAAATGAAATGGAGGAGGAAGGAAATTGTGGTTGTAAATCTCTAATAATAGAAAAACAAAAGAGAAAAAGTTCAATTTTTTGTAGAGATGAGAGAGAAATTACGACATTTGTTATTGCAATATCAGCAAGTTTTTTGTGTGCCAAAGGGACTGCCACCCTCAAGGCATTATGACTATAGAATTCCTCTCATAGAAGGGGCACAACTTGTGAAGGTAAGACCTTATAGGTACCCCCATAGTTAGAAGAATGAGATTGAAGTGATGGTGTCTCAAATGTTAAAAGAAGGATTAATAGAAGCCAGTAACAACCCCTTTTTCTCACCAATAATTTTTGTCAAAAAGAAATATTGAGCTTAGAGATTCTGCATTGATTATAGGGCCTTGAATGCCTTAACAGTAAAAGACGGCTTCCTAATACCTGCAGTTGATGAACTACTTGATGAATTGAATGGGGCCAGAATTTTTTCCAAGTCAGATTTAAGATCAGGCTATCATCAAATCTTTTTTTATTCAGCTAATAAACATGAGACTGCTTTCAAGACTCACCATGGGCATTTCCAATGGTTGGTGATGCCTTTTCGGATTGTCCAATGCACCAGCCACGTTCAAGTCATTGATGAATGGCATTTTCCGTTCTGCAATGAGAAGGTTTGTGTTTATATTTTTTTATGACATTTCCGTCTACAGTTAAGATTGGGGAGTTATATTAAACGTTTGAAATTAGTACTAATGACTCTCATAGATAATCAATTGTTTGCAAAGTATTCAAAATACAGTTTTGGAATGCTACAAATTGAGTACTTGGGACATCTTGTATCAGCAGAAGGGGTACAAATGGAAAAAAAAAAAATCCAAAGTGGAGGCCATATTGAGTTGGCAGGAGCTTGTAACTATCAAACAATTAAGGGGATTCCTTGGGCTTAGTGGATGTTATAGAAAATTTATACAAAACTATGCTAATTTAGCTACTTCACTCACTGGTTTATTGAAAAAAGATTGTTGCAAATGGACAAGCGCAACAAAAGAAGCTTTTTCAAGGTTGAAGATTGCTATTATTTCCGCTCTAGCTCTAAATTTACTAGATTTTATGATACCTTTTGTATTAGAGATAAATACATCAAGGTCAGGTATAAGGGCAGTATTGAGTTAAAGAAATCACCCTATAGCTTATTTCTCCACGAAATTAACACCATACATGCAGAAACAATCAACCTATGTCAGAGAACTTTTTGCATTAACAAAAGCTGTGGGAAAATTTAGACATACTTAATTGGGCACAAGTTTGTGATAAAAGCTGATCAAAAGGTATTGAAACATCATAGGCAACAGGTCATTCAAACTCCAGAGCAACATAAGTGGCTTCCAAAGTTATTGGGGCATGATTTCAGTATAGAGTATAAGCTAGGAAAAGAGAACATTGGTGCTGATACATTATTAAGAAGTTTAATGGCGTTTTCTTCTATAAAATGTGAATTGAAAATTCAGATTCAGCAGTTGCAGTTACAAGATACCAAGTGTGTAGAGATAATATAGAAATTGAAATCACAACAACAGGTAGATATCAATTATGTTTGGAAGAATGAATTATGATGGTATGCAGGAAAAATAATGGTGCCTGAAAATTCTGAACTCAAGTCTTCGTTATTATATGAGTATCATGCTACTCCATTGGGGGGTAATGCAGGAATTTTGAGAACATATGCAAGATTATAATTTTTTTTTTTTTTTTTTTTTTGTGAGAAAGGATGTTACTTAATTTATCAAAAATTGTTTGATTTGTTAAAAGGCAAAATCCACCCATACATACTTGTAGGATTACTGTAAGCCCTACTTGTTCCTGATCAAATATGGGAAGATATTGCAATGGATTTCATAGTGGACCTACAATTATCAAAGGGTTACACAGTAATCTATTTCATTGTTGATAGAATGTCTAAATTTGGATATTTCATCCCATTGAAGGTAGAATTTAACAGTGCAAGTGTGGCAAAGGCATTTATTCAGAATGTGGTCAATTAAATGGAATTGCCAAGACTATATTCACTAACAAGGACAGGATATTAATGAGTAAATTTTGGGAACAACTTTTCAAGGCCATGGGGATTTCTTTGGCTATATCTTATTTGTATCATCCATAGACTGATGGGCAATTAGAAGCTTTGAATAAGTGTTTAGAGATGTATTTGAACTGCTTTGTTTCAAAACATCCTAAATTGTTGGTGCAATTATTACCTTGGGCACAGTACTGGTATAACATTGCTTTTTGTAGCAGTGTTGAGATGACTCTATTCCAAATTGTTTTTGGAAAATAACCTCCGCAATTAAAATATCAATTTTGAGGATTGGGTAAACAATAACAACTTGCAAAACAATGAATTTAGAGAATATTTTTTTACATCGATTTTTATCTCATATTTTTACAAATACTTTTAAAATTTTAAATAGATTTTTATCTCATATTTTTACAAATATTTTTAAAATTTTAAATAGTTTTTTTTTTAAATGTATATACACACACACACATATCGAATTTGATCCTAAAATATGTTAAATATACTTTACAGTTTTTCTGACAATATTTAGTAGATATTAAAAGTTGAATTTTTTGCGACAAAAAATGTGATAAAAAATAATAAAATGACACTATAGGTATATTAATAGTGACAATGTAATTGTGAGAGATCCTAAATAGTCACAATTATAATAGTTTTAGTGACAAAAAAAATCATCATAATTAACTTAAACAATAGTGTTAATTAATTTTTTTTTATCACAAAAACTTCATATTTGTGACAAAATGATTGATAGTTACAAAAAAAAAAAAAAGTCATAATGTCGTAATTCTTGTAGTACAAGCATAAATTACTTGGTATATTAAAACTAGATTGGAGAAAGCCATGCCTATATTTATACTTTTTTTAATATTTTTTTTGGTACTTTTGGTATTTTTATGTGAAAAATAGTTGTTTATTTAGTAAATGATTGATATATATATATATATATATATATATATATATATATATATATATATATATATATATATATATATATATATATATATATATATATATATATATATATATTCTTCTTCGCATTATAGATACGGGGCTACACCAATTTGATGATGATGATTTAGTATTTGGGCATAGTTACTTTTAAATGTTTTAATAGGTTGACATTTTGGCTTAATAGAATAAATTTTTTTTAGTATCTAATAGGTTATTTTGATGTATTTATAAATAATAATTTTGTTTGATAAAATCATGTTAAATTTTAATTTTAAAAACCTTTTAAATTTTATCTATAATTACTTAAAAGAATCTATACATAAGCTTTTAGATTGGTAAGAAAAAGATATAGAGTTTTTAATATTTTATTAATAATATAATCTTACAACTATATATACTATGTATTTGAATTTTTTTTAATAAAAAATTAGCGACACAAAATGTAAGATGTATAATTGTGATGGATATTAAATTGTCACAATTGAAATTGTAATAGTGACAAAATAATTAGATGTCACAACTAATCCAAACTATTATGTCAATTAATTTTTTTAGCATAAAATACCCAATAACATGGTTAAAAAAATTAATTTTTGTGCCAATCTTTAGTGGGCACTAAATGGTTGAATTTTTGTGACAAAATTGTTGTAACAAAAAATATATGTTGAGTGATGAAGAACACTTTCATCACAATAAATAAAAAATTATAGTGACGATAATATTTCTTGTCACAATTACACGTCATTCTCATCAAGAAAGTTTGACATAAAATCTTGTATGCTTTTAGTAATGAACCTTAGACACAAGAAATTTTGCCACTGTTTATATATTAATTGTGACAATTTAACTGTGACTTATATTAAATTATCACAATTATCACTATGATATTGACAAAAACATAAGTTGTCACAATTAAGTTAAGCAATAGTGTTTGTTACCTTTTTTGACACAAAAATCTAATATTTGTGGTAAAATAACCGAGTGACAAAAAAGTTGTGACTAAAAATCTTAACTTTTATAGTGAGGCCCATGTCCTTCAGTATCCTCCCATTGCCAATCAAAATGTGCCTAGAGTATCATGCTTAAAGAAATTAAGAATCAATCTTATTTTTTTGAGCATAGGGGAAAGTTATTAATTTACAATTTTACTTCATGGAATGAAGTGAAATTGTAAATTGGTCTATGGTTTTGTCATAGTTTAAATTTTGATTAAAGTTCATTGGAGTGGAATAATTAATCACAATTATGAGAACTTAAAGACAAAATTAGTTTTAATTACTTTAGGACTCATAATTCCATTAGAACTCCATAATAGAATAATATTTATCATGTTTTATCAAATTTCTATAAATATGATTCCTCGGTGATTAATGAATGTTTTTTGGAGGCATGTAATTTTGTTCAATGCTAAAAAATCTAGGACGCTCCAACGGCATCATTTTCATCACCAATACGAGGTGAGAGAATATTTAAAAAAACAAAGAAAAAAAAGAAAAAAAAAATATTATAAGGAGATCTCATGCGCTAACATACTCTCAGCCAATTGGCACTAGGTCCCCTATATTAGTTTTAAAAAGTGTTGGAGAATAATTCAAAGTTGTTAGAAAATATCTTTGTTTGTTATTTAATTTAATAAATTGTGAAGTCAAATCAATTTGTTTTAGCCCATATAATGAGTGATGTTTTGATATTTGTGTAAGGCATTCAAATAATAAAAGTTTTTTGTTATTATTATTTTGTATTTTTTTTTTAAAATTCCAACATGGTATCAGAACTTTATAGATGTTAGAGGACCTGTGGATAATCAAGATGGACCTATGGATGATCAAGATGGTCAGTAGCAATACTGCAGCTCAATGTTGGTAGAAAGAGAAACCTCAATGTTTCAAATGCAAAAAATTCGGGTATTTACAAAAAAAAAAGAAGATATATGTGCAAATTTAGTAGAAGTGGATGAAGCAGAAACTATTTTTTGAATTAATTTGTGAGAAGTGCACCAAAAAGTTTTTTAAAGATATATGTTCTAAATCCTAATAATTGCAGGTTAGTGAGAAGTGCATCATATAGTGAAGAGAAGTGCTTCACGAATATTAGAAGTATGGAGAGAAGTGCTCCATGTTTGAAGTTCTATAAAATTTTTAAATTTATTTTTTTTTTTAATGAGTTGCAACTTTGAATTAAGGGAGTATGTTGGAAAATAATTCAAAGTTGCTAGAAAATATCTTTATTTGTTATTTAGTTTAATAAATTGTGGAGTCTTATCAGTTTGTTTTAACATATATAATGAGTGATGTTTTGATATTTGTGTAAAGCATTCAAATAATAAAATTTTTCTTATTATTATAATTTTGTATTTTTTTCTTTTTCTTAAAAATTCCAACAAAAAGAACCAAAATCTAATTTCAAAACACATTTAAAATGAAAACATATATGTGTTAAAGTATATATTAACTCTATAGTAGTACATGCATGCAGCAATGGGAAGAAGAAAAGGAGCATGGCATTAAAGGAGGAGGATCTACATAGGGTGGGTCCCGTGTTGCTCATTCCTTTCTTATTTTATGATATGTATATATACACACATTATATGTATGTATATGCCCAGAGTATACATAAAACGTTATATACAGTATATAATAGTGATCAATCTTAAATAAAAAAAATAAAGTTCAAAAAATTAAATATAAAAAAATAACAATAAAAGTGAATCAACTGAATCGACCAAACATATTTGAGTAGCATCAGACCAACATGACAAATGGTTTTCAAGTGCTTAGGTCTGGTTTATATATTAGGCTTGGCTTAATTAAACAACAATTCCTCTAATAATACATTGATGATATATAATTATTAGTGTTCTAAGGAGAAATGTCAATCCTAGATTTGAGTGCACATAATTCAATTAGACTTGATCTTAAGAATTATATAGATTTTGTTAGTATACGCACAAATTAAATATATATTAATAATTTCATATAATTTTAATACATTCTACGTACTTTCATAGATATAGACCACTTCTACAACAAGATAATTGGTATTTTATTAATTCTACTCCCTATTCAAAGGTCAGATAAAGTATAGTGTTGGTAAACATTTTATTTTTTGAAAAAAAAAAAAATCTCATTTTCACTTAATGCTTTGTTCTTTGGTTTTTTTGCCCTCATTTTTCACTTGACTTCACTTCTAATTATATAAATATCAAGAAATCCTTGTAATTTTAGTATTTTTGTAATTTATGAAAATAAAATCTTATTCAAAAAATAATAATTTATGTTTAAAAACAAAAGTCCATAATAACAAACATCATTAATTTGGCCAAGCCCTAACTTTGATGAACATAAGTAGAAACCAATATATCAATTTTAATAATTTTCCATATTACACCATGAAAAATAAATTAACAAGCAGTAACAAATAACTTCATGCAGTAAATGAACATCCACTTTAATTTATTGAATTAACAATCAAATCACACATACTTCCGCTTGTACTTAAATTTAATCCATCTATAACCTGTTGGTCTTTGCAAGCAAAAGCACAGTGCAGGATGTTGCGACAGGAACGATGACTTCATCAGAAATATATGAGATGGGGCCCGGAAGTAATCCTTTAGCAAGAAGTGCGATTACTGGCGCACCAAATATGGCTAAGAAGATGGTCTTGGCAGATTGCCCCACATGCACACTATCCATCTCGATCACCTCTGTTAGTATATCCCTAAACTCCTTCTTTGTTAAGACGCTTCCACTGTTAGCATGGAATTTCTGAAATATAATGAAGAAAGAGCATTGAGCTAAAGCAAACTATTATAATGAATGGAGCATTCAATAACTTCATTTGCTTTTTTAGAATATGATTTTTCAGCTTGTTATCTAGTGATTATTTTTTTTTTATATAAGATAACAAGTGGTAATATTTAAGAGTTTGTCAAAAAATAGATAGTTACAAAAGTACGCTACTTATCAACCTTTGAGAATTTATTAAGTCAGTTAGGTGTTACATGGAGTAATAAAAATCTGTCACTCAGAAGATTCATAGAAACCATATGGAATTAATCAATTCTTTTTAATATGCAGTCATGAAAAAGAAAGAAATAACTACTCATACAAAGGATCTACTGAAACTCATTAGAAAGTATTTATACCTAAAAACATGGTATAAACAGTACTTTAAACAAAGTTTTAGACGCCAAGTTTCAACCCCACTACTTCATTTTACCTCATTTTTGTAGAGCATGGAGTAAAATTTATGCTTCACATTTGTCTACCTTCAATTTTCATTTTATTATTTAAGTGCTTGAAATATCTAATATATGTATTGTTGTAAAAACTTGATATTAAACATACTGCAGCAAAAGACTTTTCTACCATATATTCGTATGTAACTGTTGTTTTTTTTTTTTTTTTTTTGATATATGCATGCATGTTAGGTAAGATGGGTTGGAAGAAATCAATTAACCACAATGTAATAATAATAATAATAATAATAATAATAATAATAAATAAAAAAATAAAAAAATTTGACGCTTATTTAGGCATCTTGAAATTTCTCTTCCCAAATATTTGTATTAGAGATATATATGAAATGGCTATATAAATAAATTTATCTTAAAAATAATTTTCGATTAACTTTGTTATCTTCTGACTTCCTAAATAAGTTTATTTCTAATATACAGACATCGAGAGAGAGAGAGAGAAATTTTCTTAGATAAACTTTTTTTTTTTCAAGGTTTTTGTTTATTTATCCCATTTATTTATAGTGTTTAGGCCTTCAGCTTATTTTAATAGCCAAAATATTATAAATAATTATAACTTCAAGTGCTAAATAGGCTGAAAAGTCATTTGCAGTAATTATGGCGGCAAATAATACTATGAAATTTAAATGTTTAAAGCATTTATATATATATATGCCATAAGACTATATATGTAATTTAAATATTTTATAGTAGATACATAAAAGTTGAAACTAATTTCTAATATAATACATTACAAATAAAATTTTCTATAAGTAAAAAAAAAAAATTTATATCCAAGTTAAAAGGCAACAATTGTTAATAAAGATAAATTTAGGAAAAAAGTAACAAATAATATTTTAAAAATGCATAAGCATAACTAATTTAGTTTTTTTTTTTTTTTACAAATGATATTTTACATTAAATAATATGTAGGTATAAATAATTTAAACTATCAACTACCATTTAATCTGATAATATTAGGTCTTCTACTATGGTATTCATGTCTTAATGAGGAAGTTGGTTCAAATTTTATTTACGCAGAGTGAGAGTATATGTATTGTTGAGCATGCAATTACACTCTACATATGTGCCAGCCTCTAATACATGCCTTATATACATCCGTCAAAAAAAAAAAAAAAAAAGATAATTTATGAGCTATTTTTCAGGGACGTTACTAGTAAATTTTAAGTGCGCCCTTTTCAAGTATTTTATATAATTGTTCAACTTACACACAAATTGCTTAATTTTATGAAAATAAATTATATATATATATATATATATATATATATATATATATATAAACTAAAAATAAAAGGACAATAAATCACTTACCTTATATGCTGCACTAAGTTTCTCTTTCTCTGGTAATTCGAATAGCATTGCCCCACTTTTTTTGCTAATTTTCCTGTTATATGCGTTCTTATAAGTTTAGGCGTATCATGCAATCATTACACATGCATATAGCATCTTACATTAGCACGTACAAATGAAAATTCTTTAAATATACCATAAAGAAATTGAGGATTATGTCTTATATAGTTTATTCATTGTTGTTTTTTAAAGAAAAAAACCACTACATAAATGTTTTAATTTCATGCCCATTAATTAGATGTGAGAATTCTTGTAGAAAGTTTTGCATCACAAAATTTCTGTAACATTATATTCCATGTGTCCTTAAATAAACTGTTGTCATAGAAAATCATCAAAGTCTAACAAAATTCATATCAGTATAACTTTCTAAAATAATTAAATACAAATAAGGTTGTGTCTGTAATTATTAAATTAAAAAAATTATGAGTGTAACCCCCAACCAAAAAAAAACATTTGCAACCCCAAAATTAGCATGCCTCAAGATTTAAATATGGTTTAAAATTTGAAGTTATGCATAATAAATCTCATCTTTAATAATAAAAATATAATTTTTTTATTACCCTATGAGTTAGTCAAATATAGTGATATAGAAGCAAAATTTTGGGGGTTTCGGTGTGCATAGACAATTATAAAATATTTTTAAGTTACTCAGGAAAAAGCTAACTTAAATCTTACAAAATTTTAAAAAGATATTACAACAACTAGAATATACTACATATAAAATAGCAATGATGGAACAATTGCTTGTATAATTCTAGGACATTACAAAATTTTTAGCAAAATATATGAACTGAATCAGTTATATATCTAAGAAACTAAAATACATACATACATACATACATACATACATATATGTATGTATGTATGTATGTATGTATGTATTTTAGTTTCTTAGATATATAACTGATTCAGTTCATATATTTTGCTAAAAATTTTGTAATGTCCTAGAATTATACAAGCAATTGTTCCATCATTGCTATTTTATATGGGTGTTTCTAGAATTTTCAGGTAGAATGTCCTCCAAATTTATTAATTAGTTAAGATAAAACATTTTTGACATTCAGGATTTATTTTCTAGTCAATATTATTCCGATAAACAAATCAAAAGTATTGAACTTCACATTTTAATAGAATCCAAATTTAATTCAAAGAAATATATCTAAAAGAATAAAATTTCTATTTCTTAGTTAAGTAAACCAAAAGATAATTTGAATACTTAAAAGTGAAACTGTAAATGTTTATATCCTTCATATCCATATATTAGTAAATGATGCAAAATTTTCAATTTAGTGAAGATCATATAAAGCTGATATTAATATTTTAGAACATGGCAAAAAAATGGTTTTGATTTGGATAACGAGGAAAAAAGGTAAATAAGAATCGGTATCGATTAATATATATATATATGCAAATATTTTTTAATTAAATTTAATTAGATATTAGTCTGAGCACCACAGTAACTAAGACGTGACCAAGAAAAAAAATTGAGATGATTTGCATAATAGCTGTTTTTTTTTTTTTTTAAAGAATCTGATTTTCTTTCTTATTAAGGTTATACCAAACTTGTCAAATCTATATTGTTACTTAGTTGAATCTAATTAAATAGTTTTGGAGAAAGCTAGGTGTGCAATAAATGAAGTTTATGTAATTTACCATTGAATTTTTAACACTTGTTCTGAGATGAGTAATTTAATGAAAAATTGTTATGTTTTAATATATTTTTATTATATGTGTGAAAAGCTGATTGTACACTACATCAATTACATCTATTGCACTACACCTAAATAAACCTCATAGTTTTTTTTTTTTTATTGTTATAAGCACATGTAATAGTTATATTGCCATAGCATAGTAAGATGCTATGCTGGGATGATCAGACATTGCCACAACCACGACATTCTCTTCGCATCAAAATATTTATTAATTTATTTTTAAAAATAATTTAAGATATTAATAAGATATGATTTATCAAAATGAACTAGAAAAATAAAATTTTGACTCGGAAACAAAGTTTTCCCCCTTTATTTCTAATATATAAATTTTAAAAATTATATATTACATTGGATATAGATTAAAAATCCAATATGTTAGTTGGCAGTAATAATAATAATAATAATAAATTGGACTTACTCAATAATCTCATAGACGATATGGCAGAAGTGAGTATGACCATCATTATCGATTATCACCTCATTCTTAAAATATTCGTTTATTTCACCCTCAATAAGTTTATTTAGCCCATTTTTATCATTGGGTACATCACTCTTTCCTGTTTAAAAATTAAAGTGAATGAATAGATTAATAAATAAAATGATAGAATAAAGCAATATATATATATATATATATATATATATATATATATATATATATATATATATATATATATATATATGAAATCTCTGTAATATAGTTATTTTAATATTTTTATGCTTTTTGTGCTTTGATAAAAGATTTCGCAGATGATGATGTCCCATGCATTTAATTATACATGCATCAGAGATTACATAGAATTTTGAAAATCTCCAAGACATAGTTTATTATTTTCTTTTCATTCATATGTATATAATCTCAAAATTTTGTGTGTGTGTATATATATATATATGTGTGTGTGTATGTTAAATTGTTTTCCCCTATTATTTGTACTCTTGTACAGTTGTTATGCCAGCATTTAAATCATTCATGTGACCAGCAGGCTCAAAGCATATTTAAGCAATAATCATATATTTGCCAAATCTAGTAATTTAACCAGCGTACTTGCTAAGATTAAAAAAAAATGTAATAATCATATGAGAATTTTAGTCTCAAAATAAAATCTTTTAAATAATAAAATTATAAATAAATTATTTGTAATTTAAGAGGTTGAAATGCTCCAGATCACATGCCTAAGGGTTAGGGCAGAACACGTAAATGTGAGCTTCTAAGGATTCTAAAGTGATTGACTTTTTTACTGTATGCGGGCTCACTTTTAAAAGAGATGTTTTAATTGAGTCAATGGAGATAATGATTGAATCCAAGACTGGGTTTGAGCTAGGTTTGAGACCATTTTGGGGCTCCTAAATGCTTCTGAGATGACCATCGATTTAGACAGTCTAGTGAGCAATATGGTCCAAACACTTGACACTGCAAAACCAAAGCAAAGGGACCAACGACCATGTGGTCTATTGGTAGTCGGGTCTCCAATAGAACCCTTCACAAGTGGTGAGAGTTTGAATCTTGGGTGAGGGCATATTTCTGGGAGTGTGAGTAGTGGTTGTGTGCGGGTGGTCCTTGCGCCCATGTGTGCGCGGCCCCGCTCCCACTTGCTCCGCCGAAGCTTGTGCACGCCCCTGTCTTAGCGGTTAGACCGCTCATCTTGACAAAAAAAAAAAAACCAAAGCAAAGGATGCTTGAGGACTCAGCCATGTCGTCGGGTGAAGTTTGGAGTTTGTGAGACCCTGTCTTGGTAAAGTAGATGGTCCTGATAAAGTGGCATCAACTATTGATGCAGGCTACTATTTGGTGCTCTCAAGCTTTTCCTGGGTGTTATTTCCTCACTTGCACTTTGGATTAGTAGTATTCTAGTATGTTTGTGTGCTGTCAGCCTACATTTTTTTATGGATGTTTTACGTTTTAAGTTATTTGAGTTGTGCCGTTCTTGTTTTTTGTTTTTGTGTATTCTTGGTTTTATTTTAATGCAAATAGTTTACCCACATTTAAAAAAATATATATTAAAATAAAAAAATTAGGCAAACATGTGCGGAAACTATTTTGATTTTAATTATATAAGAAAACTAGAATCTATGCCTATCAATATGCCCGCTGCGTGTTCCTATGGGTGTATTTATAATTTTTATTTAAAAATTAAAATTTATAGCTTAAAATTAATAAAAAAAAAATACACCAAATTGTTTAACTAAATAGCAAGAAAACTTCAACATAAACCTCAAATTACTTATAAATAATTAAGTTTTTAAGAATTAAATAAAAAATTAAGAGTTAAAAAATTAAATTTGACATTATTATATGTAACCACTACTTGATAACCATGATTTCTTTATTGCTCATTCTTTTGGCCGGCAAAAGCAAATTTTAATGAATAATAAAAAATTATCATTCAAATGATCCATGATACAAAATTCGGATATTATTTGGGGGTTATTTTTATATTTTGAGACCATCAAGTTTATGCCAAAATTGGGGTTTGAATGACTATCATATTGCAATCATATAGAGAATAACTAATAAATTGAATTTATAGAAATTTTAAAATTGACATCACAAAATTATATATTAGGAAAGTTCAGATTTTAAAGAAATAATTAAAGGACAGAAGATTTAATGTATCATATAAATATTATATGTTAGGAATCATGGAAACAATAAGATTAATCTGAAAGCGGATGACTAACAAAGATAACCCAAGCTGTTATCTTGTGGGCAAAAATAACTAATAAACCAATTTCAAGTTGATGACACATACTTTCATTCTAAATAAATAAATGAATAGATAAACAAAGAATAAATAAATAAATAAATAAAACATGATTAGAATGTAATGGGAGTAGAGGCTTACTAGATGTTAACTTGTTCATGCCTTGCCCCATCTTTAATTTTTATTCTTGGGAGATAAATAGATGGATAAAGATTGTCTTAATGTTTTGAAGGCAAATGGATGTATATATAGTTCTTTGTTTGGGGCACCTAGGAAAGCATTGCCTTGCCATGAAGCAATATCAAGTAACATGAAGCACGCCAAGTGACTCCAAAGCAAGGTAAAAGTCCAATCCCTGACTTGACTCAAAGCATAACATTTGAAAGCCTTCTGGTTTACAAGTGCTTATTACCATTCATAACAACACCTATTCTTTTTAGGTAATTTTTTTTAATAAATTTTATCTACATCTATTCACAAATAAATTATATAATTTTACCATTTTTTTTTAAAAAAAAAAACCTACAACAGTTTACTTTATTAAATAAAATAAAATAAAATCCATCCTTGGTTTTGAAGTTTGGATGTTAGAAGTAATTCTCAACCCAAAATTTTTATAAAAAAAATAATTTAACTAAATACTAATTATAACCATCAAGAATCTTGTGGTATTATCATAGTATTCATTACTCAGTGATTGACTCGATGATAGCTAATATTTTCAGTAGAATGTCAGCTCCACAGTCCACACAAGACCGTGACCTTGAATGGTGGTGTCAAACAGGCAATGGCATTTTTTGGTTTCTTAATGATGGTGGGTCTTATGACTCTTACCGCTGAGTGGCCCAAATTATTTGGAAAAGAGCTTGCTCTTGCAAAGTCATCTCTTCAATCGGTTTCACTGCTCTTTGCAGTATAAATTTGGAATTTTTTCACTCAGGTTTTACATTAAAATTGTTCTAAATTAGGGTAGATAAATTAAAATTAGAGTGATCTTATATTTACATAATAGATTTATCGAATACGTTTTCTGAATGACGTAGATGTCAATTTAACAATCACGTTATCATCATCCAAGTCATTTGTTTATATATAACCTTTGAATTCAAATCTTAAAAATCCCTAAATTCTTAAAGTTATAAAAGTTTATAAAAAAATATTTAAAATTCTAAAACCTTAAACCAAAATTCTTAAAATTATAAAAGTTAATAAAACAATATTTAAAATTCTAAAACCTTAAACCAAAATACTATGGAATCCTATATCCAAAATTTTAAAAACTTAAACCCTAAATAATAAATACGAAACCCTACAATTCTAAACCTTAAATAATAAATTACAAACTTGTAAGGATTAGAGAGATAGGTTTTTTTATTTACCATTTACAATTAATGGGTTTAAATTTAGGATTTAGATGATATAGAGAAATTTAACTTTTTTTTTTTTTAAAGAGAGAAAGAGAAAGAATGACGTGAATGCTGATTGAGATAGCAACTTGATATTCACATCATTCGAAAAATCTATTGTAAAAATATCATAATTCTTAAACTAATAACTGTAGTGCATTCTAGTTGATTTTATAATAACAAAAATAAGTATTTCTAAAATTTTATGGGATTCAAATAAATTTATTTTAGAAAAAAACTTAAAGATATTGTAATTGTTTGTATACACCCATGCCCATAGAATTTGGTGTTTTGCCATTCTATTATTAGAAATGGGAATTTTTATTGATAACATAAATTCTGACACCACCCGTAAACAATTGAACATAATTGATTTCATTTTTAATTCATAAAAATAAATAATCAACTGATTAAATAGGTTCCTTTACTAATTAATTTGAAAAATAATTTAAATTTTAATTAATATTAACTAAATTGAAGCTCGGTCGAATGAGAAAGACTTGAAACTTGTAATTTTAAAACTTCCAATACAACCTTTGTTTTGTTATTTCTTACCTTAACAAGCCCTGACAACGTTTCTAATTTCACAAAAATAACTGATTTCTTGTTCCAGCTATCTTTGATAAGAAAATAAATAAATTACAAAAAAAAATTGAACAATCTCATAACATATTGAAAGATGGATAATAGAAAAGAACATGCCCCTTTTGTTTAAAGACAACAAGTTTAAGTCAACTAAAGCCTGATCAGTTTAACTTTTTGCACAAGTCTCAGCGGAGCAAATGAGGGCAGGATCGGTGCACAGATAGGCACTGGGAGACCTGCACACAACCACCACTCACACTTTCAGAAATGTGCCATCACCCATGATTCGAACTCTCATCGCTTGTGAAGGATTCTAATAGGGACCCGACTACCAATAGACTACTTGGTCGTTGGTTGATCAGTTTAAACTTTTGATCCCGAAGTGAATCCTGTCAAATACATCAAAGAAAGCTCTACTTCTTCACCAAAGTTAGATCATGTTATGCATGCTTCAATTTCATGCATTTTTCCCAATTGATGGTAGCTGCTGATCAATTGGTGATAGTAACTTGGGAGAAGTTTGTACTGCAAAGGTAAAATTTACAATCATAAAGGCAGAAGGCTTGAGTCTCTGTTCAAAGCTAGAAGTTTTTATGCTTAGAATATCCGGATACAGTCCTCTCAATTTCTCTCATTATTTATGCTGATCTCAATTTACAATATCTAAGAGGAGCATGACGGCCGGTGAAAAACCTTTTTATGAGGTGGCACCACAGTATAAGCAGGCGGTGTGAATGAGCTTCTCCTTAAACATGAACCCCGATTCTTCGTGCAACCTGCAACAAAATTCCAATCAGTAGATGAAACATTACCTATAGAGATTTTTATACTTTTCTCTCACGACAAGAAACCGAATGTTCTTACTATTCAAAATTTAGGTTCCATTGTAAGACTCCTTCAGCAAGTCATAAGGTGATTTAAATGGTCCTAAAATAGTTCATACAGGCATTCTTTTCCATCATTGGTCACAATGCAAGCATCATTTTGTTCCTTGATTCATTAATCCATTCAAAGTGAAATGCAAAAAGATTACCTTCTGTGCTTATGTGGCTGAATAAGTGAACCTTTTGCTTATATCTATCAACTACCAGAACAGCACATTTGAATGCTATGAGGAACTGAACTCTAAAGCTGGAGTGTATTTATATTTATTGTGTGAGAAAGAGAAAGAATTTACCTCCTTGAATGAGTGGACATCACTGCCCCAAAGCCATGCATCACAACCTGCATCCCTAGCACCCCATATATCATTCCTGCGATCATCCCCTACATGCACTGTATCCTCAGGATTTACTCCCAGGAGCTCACATGCTTTTATAAAAATTGTGGGGTTTGGTTTTTCTGCTTCTACCTGTTCCAGATCAATTGTCAGAATGGGCATACAACATGATTAATATCGCAAAGAATAGGAATCAGATCTTATGAGCATAATGATGATAAGCAAAATAACCAGAGTAGAAAACAATCAGTCAGTTGAAAACATCCTACTCTGGTGCGATTTAGCCTAATCATTCACCATCCAAAACCATTACAAAATAGCAAAATCACAACCAAAAATAATACCCAATTGCCAAAATCTCATGAGTGATTAAAGACATTGAGGATACTGCTATTTCAATGGAAAAAAATACAAAGCAAAAATGATGAAGTCAGAAAACAAATTGGCTGGAAGAGAAAAGAATTGAAGCTTTTGCTAGGTACTTTCATTTCAAATTGGCAAAAGATCGAATCTTCATGATTATATTAAACTACATCTCTCACGTTTTGTAGATGGAATACTTTCCAATTTTTATTTTTTCTATTTTTTTTGCAGATCAGATATTTTTCATCACTATAATACTAATGTTCACCTCATAATAATATCCCGAATATTAAAATATAAATTTTTCCAACTGACTAGAACGCTAGGAGTTCAATGCCAACATAGTTAAGGGTTCACATTACCTAGTGACTAGAGCACTAGGCCTTCTAATTGTATAACTAGTTCTAAATGCTGGCAATCCAAAGGCCTACAAAAGCTAAGATTCTCACAGAACAGAATGTTCCGTGCAAGTTAATTTGAGTGGATGAAAGAAGTTATTATATATATGTATCATCTACCTCAGCTGAGACTGCAATAGCATCAAACCAGTGATCACATCTTAGCGCTTGCAAAAGAGGCCGCAGACGGGTGTCAAAGTTCGACACAACAGCAGATTTCACTCGAGCTTTCTTCAGGGCTTTAAAAACTTCTTCAGCATCAGGATCAACAAGGTGCCATGCCTAACAAGTTAAAAATAATTTAGAAACAGCTTGGTCACAGCAACATCAGTTATTGAGAATGTTTAAAGCATTTAATCAAGACTACCTACTTTATTAGTTGTGTAATAGTGATACACCTCCTCAAAGTACTCTGAATCTGAACACCCTGTGGAAGAGCTGACTATGAATTGCCAAAAGGGTCTCCCATCATCCACATACCTGAAAACGGAATTAAAATGAAAAAAACAATATAAACTTCTCTATGACAGGAACCACTGCACAAATAAACTAAAGACTATGCAGACAATACTTCAGTAGATTCAAGCTTGCCAAAATGTTTGCATTAATCTGATAAATGGCAAAAGGTTTGCTGGTTTTGACTTGTGCAAAAGGACTCAATATCCAACAAATGATTAGGCAGCACAACTTGATCATAGGATAATGAGAATTTACACAACATACTAGTAGGACTTGTTTTTCACAAAGAATAAAAGAAAATCACCAAGAATGCATTAGTTCTCCAAACATAAAATCCATGGAAAGTTACCTACCAAATTGCTAGCACTCTACATAACAAGACAATTAATAAAGGCATATCCAGGGCATATCACAGAAGAGAAAGAAAGCCCCATCTAATTATAAATTTCCTTCTATTTGAGGTTTAAATGACTTTAGAAAACATGAAGATGTGATAAAGTAAACCAAAATACCACAAAATAAAAAATATGCACATGCACAGAACTAAATATGTTCATATGAAATCAATGCAAGCTTACAAAAAAAAAAAAATACTTTTGTCAAGAACTAAATATGAACAATACCTTTATGCCAAAGGAGGGAAATACCATTACATGAGAGGTTGAAAGGGGCATGTAGGTAACAATGATAAGAGAAGAAACGTAAGAAGGCACAAAAAAGTGTAAAAGAGAAAGATGTGATGCTGAATGTTCATCAATGAGTGCTAAATTAAGCAAATATTTGACAGGAGAGCTAATGCGACCAAATGAAACGATGGAATCACCTGCCCTACCCTTGCACCCTTTCCCACTTTGGCCCCTATTTAAAGCTAACCTCTACCCTACAAGGTAATGGCATTTAGGAAGAGGGTGGTGATGCCAAACAAAAGCAATGGAACATAGTGAAAGTTTCCTTCTCCTTTCTTTCATTGACACTAAAGGGAAATATGGGGCTTTTCTTCTTTATCTATTTCCCCAAAACCAGTCTCTGCAAGAACATGGAACCAATGCAGCCCCAAAATTATTCGCCAAGCAGAGATAGTGCCAAGGAAAGGATGAACAGTTCAAAAGGTGCACAATTAACACAATAGGTGATCAAATGTTGCCAAACATCGCACAATTATATTCATTACATAATTTCATTTAAACAAAAATCACAAGAAAACTTTTTCCTCTGCAAAACACCAAAAAACTCCGAAAATATAGCTTTTGCTCCAACTTGGAGACTTTGGCAAAACCAATTTTTAGAAAAGCAATAGTAAAGGCAGAACAAGGCTGCCTTGATTCTACTTATAACGTACATGTTACTACAATAATATACTACTCTAAATTAGTTTAGACATATATATATATATATTTTAAGAAACCTCATTTTGCTTCACATTAATTAGTTAATATGATGAAATTATGCCACAAATAAACTATAAATGGTTAACATTGAGGCTTAGTATACACTTAGCCTTGACAAATAAACCATTAGCTTAACTAAATTAGACCATGGTGTCAATCATAGAGTACTAAGCTTTGGACTCACAACAAATTAAATATAGGCTGTATTATTTAGTGTACTGAGCCTTAATTGGTACCTAGGCTAAATTATGGAGTTAAACACAAAGCTTATCAAGCTCGGCATGCATTAGAAACTAATAAAGGACAGATTTTTGAGGCATTAGCTTAATTAAGTGGAGATGTAATTAAGTTAAGACGTCACAAGTAAATCATATACTTAGATACTTGAGCCTATGGGTAATCAAGCATGTCTATATGAATGAGTCTGCAATCATTCAAAATCTGCCAAATTTGGATAAGTTTAAATCCACTAAGCTGCCATAATTTCAATTTAGCTTATGCCAAATTTTGAAGATGGCTTTTATATGAAATGATATTTTGAAAATGTTCCAGTTTTTTTTTTCCCTTAGTTTTTCTTTGTCTGTATATATTTCTATTTTTTAAATCAAACATAGTTGCATGTTGATCCTTCAATGAAAGGTAAAATGCCAAAACATTTCAAAGCGGAAAAACTCCCTCACCTTCTTCAACATACTGAATCCTTCTTACTAGTTTCTCATTATCCATCTCTCTGTGTTTGTAATCATCCTAACAGCAAACCATCACATCACATCCATACTATCTTCACATGCTTATTTCTATCTGTGTTGGCATGGCTTAAAAATTTCCTTTAGAACTCAAGGTTAATTACCAAATACAGTAATTTTGTTACCTAAAACTCCCAATATTCATAAAGAAGGTTTTAAGTGGGTTGTGTAAATTAGGTATTTCTCTTTTGTGTTGCAGGTGCAAGACCTTTAAGTTCAAATAAATACTAGTGGTTACTGTTTGTTCAAGAGGACAGCCTGATCAGGACCAAAGCAAACCTGGGTGAACATATAGGTAACGAAATGATCTCTCTTTTTGTATAATAGACTTATCAACTTACCAATATACAACTTACTCAAAAATTTAAGCAAAATAAATCCAAATTTCAACATTTCAACTTAGCTATTGTCAACCACCTCATAAGGTTCAGGTAGTAGAAACATGGAAAAACTAATTGGACAAAGATTACAATAAATGTTGTTAACATGAAAGCATACCACTGACCTATGACTACATGGAATATAGGAAACACCTCATCAGGGATATCTACTTCTAATAATCCACTATCTATTATGTTGAATTGATTTCCCAATTATGCATGATTAAGTTTATGAAAAAAAAAAAGACCATATGAATTCAGGCTCAATGCTTAATGGGACTATTTTAAATTACATTTCCTACATAAACTTAAATATTGCAAGAATGAAGATGTAATCTACTATTGTTAGGTCCCTTATCATTTATACTTATCACAGATGTAATAAGGCATTAGCAACATGTTAGTTTTATTATTAGTTAAGCCCAGAAAGATAGATGGATTTTTAACAAGTCTGTTCATTAAGTTTTAGAAGAAGATAAGTTGCTTGTGTCTTAAGAGATAGCTATGGATAAGGCTGGAACTCTATTCCAAGTTCAATATATATAATTAGTATATAAACCAAGTTCAGACATTAATAAATTAGTGCTGTTCTAGTTAAATCTAAATGAGCATATTCCGAAGTTTTAAGAGAAGATATGTAGTTTAGGGTTAGGATAAGAATAAGGTTCTATTCTGAATATTAAGCATCCTATATATACAAAAACCAAGTTCAGAATCAGTCATGTTTCCACACCAAATTCTAAATAGTGGGGTTGGGATTCTCTCCAGTGTTCCGTGGTAGGCTGTATCATATCAACCAACATGAAGTAACCCTTTTGCAATAATACAACTATTGCAATAATAAATCAAATGAAATTGAATTAACAGAGTTGCTCAGTGCAATACTCCCAATGCAGTAGCAAAAACAATTTTCTTTTGAACAACATTTAGAGTGAAAATTAAAAGCAGTTCCTAGATGCCTGTTCTTTCAGATGCTATAATGGGATTCATTAGCCTTCTGGATTTTACAGGAGATCATATACATGTATAAAAACATTTTCAAATTGTTTAACCAAACTCTTTGACAACTTCTGACAAACCAGCAAAAAGGGTGTGGTTTAATCAGCCTATCAATCCACAGATTCAAAAATTAGAATTTGAATTAGCATGGATGACACATTCACAACAAAAATCAACAATTAGAACAGGATTTATCAGGCATTATAACACAATGGAAAAAGAAAATCACAGTTAAGAACAGACCTAAGCCGAGATCGCCCCCAAGGCTGCTCATACGCCCACCGGTACCGATCCAAAATTTCATCCTCAGAGTACTTGACCCCATATTTCTCTCCAATCGTTCTATAAATCTTAAAAATCCAAACACACCAATCAAGCACCACAACCCATTTCCACAAACGCTACACACACCAGATCGAAAACACTAATAAAAAAAAAAAAAATGCAAACCTGAGCCATGGGCTGGGAAGGAACGAGCAGGGTGCCGACTGCGTCGACCAGCACCGCCCTGTGAGTGATCTCTCCATAAAGAGATTTTCGATACTCCTCATACTCCTTCTCCACCGCCGCCTCGGCAGAGTAGCGGCGAAGCTGATGGACGCCGGCAGCAGCAGCGATTTTCGGGGCAAGAGAGATGGCGAGAAGAGAGTTCTTGAGAAGCTTGGGCGAAGTCGTCATCATCATTGAAGAAGGGTTTGGAGCTCGAGGTCGCAAAGAGGAGACGACGGAGTGTTTCTCATGAGAGGATGGTGATGAGAACGAAAGCAAGAAACAACAAATGTTTCTGGTTTGAGAACGTGGCTGTGGCTAGAGAGTCTGGTTTTCGTTCTCTGTTTGTGTTAATATATAGTGCAGCGGAAGCTCTCTGCCACGCATTTTTCGTTTTCCTTTTCTATGTTTCCTTTTCCAAGTTTGCAAGCAAATTTCAATAAAAACCCTATCCAATTGTTTATTATTATTATTATTATTATTATTATTATTATTCAAAATGTGAAGGAATTCTTTTTTCACAAAAGTCACAAACACCGGGGTGTTAAGGGATAGGTATAGTAATTTATCAGTTACGGTTGCTTAACAACTCCTAAAAATTTATTAACTTGGTTAAATGGCATATGGTGCGATTAAAATCCAATTATATGCATACCTATAAAATATTTCAGAATCAAAACGAGTTAAAATAATCCCTGCCATGTAACCGTGGAGAGGAGGAAAAAGACATGCTCCAACAAAGGCTATAAACAGTGAATAAACAGTACTATTTATATAATATACTATAGTGTATATAGTACTATAATAGTAGTATTGACCCATGATTCAATCTAGATTTGACTATTCACCATCGCACATCTTACTTACGGCTTACCAACCACTATCGTGAAAAACACAAACCATTTTTAATATTTTTATTTTGAAATGCAAGAAAATGTAAATCCTACACAATTCTTTTATTTATTTATTTATTTATATATTTTTAACGTTTTTTGTTTTTTCTTCTGGGTGATATATTTTGACTGTATTTTTTTTTTTTTTTTTTTTTCAATTTGGACAGAACTTGTCCATTCTATCATAGTTCAGGTGACCCTTTTATGAAATATTTTAAGAATAACTTTTCTAATATTTAAGAGTTCATTCATTGAAATATATAAAACAATTTCATTCTGTTTTTTTTTTTTTTTGGATTTTGAAGAAAAAGTCTGTCAATCCTTATCTACTATTTTATTGACTAAAATATTTTTTTTACTTACTTCTCTGATATCAGTCAATAAAATCTAATTTTGAAGTACTCTTGAAGCAAGAATTATTTTGTATTTAATTATAGGGTCAGGACTGCTAGGTTAAAGTTTGGAAGTTTGAAATTAGTTTGAATGGTATAGTCCAACGGTAAGATAGTGAAATCCATCATTTTTGTTTAAAAATATAAAAGTAGATAATTGACTCATTCCGTACTAGGAAGAATCACAAGAAATCCTTTGATAACACAAATTTCAATTTCTCAATAATATCCCAAAATTGAGATGTTGGTTGAATATCGTGAAATTATTTCATAGATGTTTATTGATATCTTATTTTTATAAAGCAAATTGATTTCGATTCTTAAACGATCCACAAAATGGTCATAAGCGTCTATACTATAAAATTGATTTTCGATGGAATGAAAAAGACATATTTTGGTAGGATGGTAACCATAGAATTCGACCCTAATAAAAAATACATACATTAGACTTGTACACTGTGGGGATGGTGAGAAGAAATATATTTTACATCCAAAGGGGTAATTATTGGAATTAATCAATAGTCAAATGTTTTGGCAATTACTCATTGGGAATGATTCAATAGAATTTTGAATCAGCACCTTTAATCTTTGTTTATTTTTTATTTCTTTTCTATCATAAAAAATAAAGAAAAAATTGTTCTTTTTAACAAACTAAGGAATGAAAACAGAGTTTCTTTTTTATTCTCCATGAAAATAATCTTTTTTTTTTCAATTATAGGTCAGGTGTTTGAATTTTTCCCCCACATGAAGAATAATGTAAATAGTGGTTTATCCTCTTCTAAACAAAAAAAAAAAAATTGTTTTGAATGAAATTTTTTAATGAAACTTCAATTTGTTAATATAAATATTTTAAAATTTAAAATTTATCTTTGTAATTAATAAGAATTATTTATTTATATTATTGATTGTTTTATTTAAGAAAATTTAAATCTAATAAACATATTCCAAGGAACTCTGGGATATTTGATATGAGGTTTGGGCAACCTAAAGTCTTTTTTTTTTTTGGCTATGTTTAGTTTGGGGATAAGGTTCATGGCTCAATTAAATAAAATCATATAAATAATATTTATTTCCAAAAACATTTATCAGCTAAACAATTATTATTCAAACTCATATATTAAATTACAAAACCACCACTAAAACATGTATATATATATAACTTATAGAAAAACATGATTTTTTTTATTTTTAATTAGATTTATTCAAAGTTATATTTAAAATCCATGTTGTATAACCCAATATTCCATGTACGTATGAAATTATTTTTTAAACATAATGAATGGAGGCCATAATTGTAATTTGATTTTTTGGCCATAAAACATAAATAATAATTAAAAATATTTATGTCAATTTCATTAATAACTTTTTTTCATTTTACTGTTACTCATATTCAGAATAGATTAAAAAAAAATTAGTAAAGCACTCTAACAACAAATATTTATTTCGTCATAAAATATAAATAATAGAAACTTACACTTCATTCCCTAACCTAATATTTAAAATAGACTCATGATAAATAATAAGAGAACTAGTGTTTTATTCACTTCCACATGTGCCTATCTAACTATGCACACTAAATTGAAAGGCGAACCAATCTAAAATGAGACCGTAAAGTGAAGAGCATTGGAATAAAAGGAAAGGCAGAGAGTAGGACTTTATTTAGTGGTGGACATGTTGTGCAACCATTGCTGACAAACAGAGGAACCCAATCCACAAATCAGTAACAAATAAAGAAGAAATATTGAGCCGATAGACAATGACAGCAACGTGTGGATTAGAACGAGTACCTAACCATCAACCGTTGATAGAAGCTTGATGGAGTCGGAACTCAGGAGGACCAGTTGTTTTTTTTTTCTTGGTCAAAAACGAGAACCAGTTGTTTAGGATTATGGCTTTATTACATGGTCCCCATTTATCCTCTGATGTGTAATTTTCTTTTGTTTGTTATCCAGTTTTCAGTCAATTAAATGCATATCAATAGATGTGCACTCAATTTTTTTTTACTAATAGATGACAAGCATCTATTATTAAGAGATTGTCAAAGAGACAGATAGATTAGAAGGTGACTTACAGACCTCTTAAAATATTTTTCCTGTTTTATAACCATAGAAAGATGAAACCACTATCTCTCTCATAGAAGACCCATAGTCAAACACGTAAATAGTATAAAAATATTTAACATCTAACAATAATAAAAATATTGCATAAACAGTATAAAAATAATATTATCCAATAAAATTTCAAATTTTTACTCTTTATTCATGCACCCGAGTGTCATGTCGTTGGGGCCTTGACATTTTGTTGGAAAAACCCAGGGCCAAGTCTATTCAAGTCTCTATATTTATTTTCGCGAGCAATGGTTGACTTGTGCACTAAAATGAATGACAATGGCTTTTTAAGAGGTTGTTACATACATTTCAAGTGTCAAAATTACTGACAACTACAATGATTGTGTACTCAAATGAATGACAATGGTTTTTTAAGTTGTCACATGGCAGCCCTTTACAAGCATAAAAATTATTTGGTGCAATATTTAATTGTTGGATTCGCCTTTCAGATAAAAACATATTTATTTCAGTTTTTTTAAATATAAATTTCTAATAATATGATATTTATCAAACAATGTCATTTTAAGATCAAAATGATCAAGCTTATTTAATTTTTAAAATTTCTAAACAACTTATGAAATATTAATGCAGAATATAAACTGCCAAATATCAGTCATGCCGTTTTCAAAAATAAAAAAAAATAAAAATGGAAATGCAAAAATTATATTTATTATTTTAAATATAAAAATTAAAATAAATAATATAACTCAGAGAAAGAAACCATCCTTACAATAAGGTAGTGATATTTTTTTTATTTTAATTTAAAAATTGAGGATTTAAATCCTACTTGTGATTTAAATATATTTTTTATAATAAAAGTAAAAGAGGGTCATATTTATTTCTCTCTCAATTTAAAGATAAAAGTTATTTTAATTTTATGGCTAGAGTTGCATTTGGCTATTGTGTAGAAATTGCATCAGTCCAATCATGGTTGTTATGTGTCAAGAAAAATAAAAAATAAATAAATAAAGCCATTATCAAGGGTAATTCAAGTTTCCTTTCAAAAGAAAAAAAATATACCTCTAAAAGTCAAGAGTAAGTAGTCAGCTGTAAATGAAAATAGCCTAAAAGTAACCCATTTGGATTAATGTCTATACCCGTCCAAAATCCATGTCATTTTATATGATTGCATCCATCAAACATTAAAACTTAACGGGATCAATTTTAACATTCCACCCTATAACAATGTTTATTTGCCATTCAAGTGATGGTGTGCGTGTATATCGTGGAAGGGGATGACAACCACCCTTTCAAGTATGCCCTGAAAGTGCATGTGGTGTCGAAATAATAATATCATGATGAGAGGGAAGTCGAATCCATATAGAGTAGTGATTCAAGATAAGAGAAATTGCTAATTAGCTAGTGCGAAAACACGGTGGTGAGAAAAACAATGTGTGTGCAATAGAATAAAGAGAAAGATGGAAGACAGAATAATGCAAGCAAAGAGTAAGGAAAAATCAGTCAATGTGAATATGGGGTACCCAGACAAGCTCCCCCTAAGACTAATGCTTCTAGTGCAGAACTAGTATTATACCTTCTAATTGATGTTTAATGAGTCGTGGAAATCTTAAAGCACACGGTCCCAAATCTAAGGTCAACCGTGACTAGTTCCAATACTATGCCTCGGCATTAGGTTTCACTACAACCCTTCACTCTGTTGACCTCTCAACGAAGCCCCAGGGGAGTCCATCTTCCTAAACCTCACACTACGTGGAACTGCTTGGCGTTCTGGGGTGGGGATCCTAAGTGATAGACCCTGTCCCTAAGTATAGTTCTAACCCTTTGGTCCAGGCGAAAGAACTCTAGTCTCGGTTAAGCCCTAGCACTAGGATTCACTACAACTAAGCCCCAGGGGAGTTCATCTCCTAGCATTTTGCTCTACTTTGACCGCAACGAACTCTTGGAACACGGAGGTAGGAAAAAAAATCACATCAAAGGGGAAAGGGGACGTTTCTCTACCTTTCGACTCACCCTCTCAACCCTCTCCAATCTCGGGTAGTCTAATCCAATAGAAGTTGTCACATCTTCAAAGGATAACCTAGACGATTCTTAACCCTAGTGTCATGGCTAAGGGAAAATCAATACAATTTATATGCAAGATTGGAACTCAATTAAATTCATCAATTAAGAAAGCATAATAAAAGTCATAGAAACAATATCATCCTAAGGTTTACAAGTCCGAATACCCACGAGAGGTTTAGCTCTCCATGGAGCTATACAAAATCATCAATGTATATAAATCAACAAGCATAGCAAACATGAATAAAACCCCCTTGTGATGCATGGTGATGGTCTTGCGAGGCCGTTGCGTCTTCTCTACAAAGCCCCTTGTCAAGCCTAAGGCACACCTCACCGGATCGATGCCGACAAAAGCTCCCCCAATAACTATCTTCCAAAGAACGTCGATGTTGATGCCGTAGAGTCGCTCCAAACCTCCACAAAATCCTCTCTAAACCCTAGCCGCAAGCACTCCAGAAGTTGGGAGAAAAATAGGTTCAAAAGTCCTCATATAAATCTGAATCGCGGCTTTAAATAGGTTGAAATCAGGCATCCACACGGCCGTGTGGAATTTTCACACGCCCGTGTGGATTCTCTGGAATCGAATTTCTGGCGCACAGTGAACAATAAACTGCTACAATGATTTGCTACAATACTGCTATAGTACTCGCGTAGAAAATGTTTCTGATTTCATGTTCTTCATCGAGTCCGTTGAATTGGGCACACAACCAACGGTAGATCATGTCGTTTCTTCATTTCTCCTTATTGATGAAGTTCTTCAATGTCACACGAGTTAGACTTATTGAGTATGACTGCCTTTGTGCCCCTCCAAATCATAGAACCATTTGAGCACAATGGAGGTTGGCACACACTCACAAGTTTAGAACCCGTGCCTTAAGCCTTGCTTGGTCCAAGAACTCCTCAACAACGGCGAACATGACCTAATTTTGCTCCTTTTTCTCTAACCTTCTCCACAACCCTACATGCACAAAATAACACAAATGCACACCAATTAATGATAAAATCTGAGAAAAGTAATGCTCAATGTAAGAAAATAATACTTCGTATTACTTAAACACGAGCACTTATCAGGCGACTACACAGTTTGTCACACCTCTACCCAAAGCCAGACATGTGGTAACTACCGCGATATCCTGAAATAGATGATGAACAAATTCACCAATTTAAGACATCGCTAAGCTATTGATATCTTGTGAACATGTTTTTTTAAAACAATAGAAAATGCACAATATAGGGATTTTCTCAAACCATAAGGCCATCAAAGGTTTATACATGAAATAAGTTCAAGTACATAAATTACATAAGTTCACACTGCGAAAATAAAAATATAAATCTCCAATTCACCCTTGTAGGTCCCCTACTACAATACCAAACAAAAGTGAACCTACAATGTCGGCGAAACAGGATGTTGAAGAACTTACCACAATTACACCGTAAGCTAAGAAGTCAAGATTGAAAAATATCAAAAGGAAATATTATAAGTAACAAAGTTACTTAGTGAGTGGATAAGCAAGTAACAAAATAAACAATTTGGTATAAACAAGGAAAACTAGAAAAACATATTTTTAAATCCCAAATACTATAAAGAGACATGAACAACTAAGAGAAATTATATTCAAATTCTGAGGATTTGCCAAAAATTTAGCCTGAACCTAGCCGTGGCAGTAGCTAAGTCCCGGCATAACAGGGCTGGCCATGGCCATTGAGACATACATGTGGTGAATCATGACTTCTTTGTTTTATTGGACGTACACACCAGTATTTCGCATTACGTTTTCTCCTCGCCTCCTATATGGGTTCAAATATATAGGTCACCCACTCTGTCTCTTGATAGGCTGGACCATGAGGGACCCTACTGCAGTAAGCGAAGCTCTAGGCTCCCTATCATCAATGAAATCATCATGCAATCCAAACATTTTATATGTACAAAAGAAATAATTTGAAACGTGAATCCTAGTAGCACACACACATCTAGTCACACATTCCCATTTCTAAATTGAAACTATACCATCAAGTAACCATCATATAATATAAAAATATCCCAAGAGAACAAAATAAGTAAACCCTTATCAAGGTTGATAATGTTCAACAAAGCATATTTAAATTGTCATAATGTACTCACTTGAACCAAAATAGCATTTTAAGCAACTTAGCATAAGAACTTGCATATATAGCTATATAGGTGTATATATAATAAAGCCGTAGCAAACCATAAGTTGTGAGTATGATAAAATAAAACACAATCCACTTACAAGCATTTGGCTAGAAAAATAGAAGAAATCTTCTATTCCTCCACGAATGCCTTTCCTTTGCTAGGGGTCTCGCCACCTAAAAAAAATAAATAAATAAATAAATGAGAGACTTACTAATTTATCCAGAATAGCAAGTATAATATGCATCTAAGCTTTAAATGCAATGCATGAAGGGCTATGAACTTATAGTCAGTTGAAATTTTATCTTAAAAAGTTCAATCAACTAATATTCTTCAATAACCCTTGTTAAGTAATTTAGACTACAACCCACTAAAGGAAAACGAGCTCAAGTTGGACTAAGATTGCTTATGCTAGCCTCAAGTAGTTTAAACTAGATCAAAACAACACTTACAAAATTTTGGTGCTACAGTATAATCTATAGTAACTCTACCCTGAACCTAGCATATAATCACAATTTGGCTTCCAACCACTACAACTCAATCCATAATTATGACCATTTCATCTTCACCTCCAAAACAATTTTATTAAGCATCATTGATATGGAAATAACTTCAAGAACAACTCAATTTTTAACTCATCTAGCTTCTATGAAAACTTGTAAATGTAATAATATAATAACTCTTCCATTTTGTCTTCACATTAAGTACTCTATACATTGTTTGAGAGAAGCATCACATGGAATCCTAAAATCTCAAAGTAGTCATAATTAATCTCAATCTTCCTTACTAACATTTGAGTTTAGCTCACTTATAGAAAACATTTGTTAAACCTATAGGTATTCGAGTTCGGAATAATCCCCAAATTCTTCTGTAAAATGAAGTTGGTCCCTATCTATCGACATCAACCTCATTAACATCAACTTGATGATTAAAGTCTCTTGAAGTTGGTTTTTACCTCTCATAGACATTTTGTTAAACAAGTCATAGGCATTCAACAGGAACCCAAATAATCCTCCATTAAGCCTTCAAGGAAAACTCAATAGTCACAATTAAGTCAAACATAATTATAGCTACATTCTCATTTCAAGTTTTAAGTTCTAAATATATGTATAATGTATACACATTCAACCTTTACCTAAGGTCCAATGTACTCTTCCCCTATCCTTCCCAAATCACCATTCCACTCTATCTTCCAAGCAAAATAATAAACAAGAATAAGTGATGATCGAACCCCACATTGCATTCTCCAAGATTTACCAAAACCAGTGAGACAGTACCAGAAATCAAAATTAGAGAAGTCTAGCGTTAGAAGCATGAATTTAGCTCAAATAAGGTATATAACTTAGATCTCTACAATAACTCCACCACAAAATTAAAAAAAAAAAAAGCATTCTAGACAAAATTAAACATTAACTCAATGAGCTTCCTGACATGGAGTTCAAGAGATTAAAATTTGTTTAAATTTAACAATATTGAAGAACTAAGGAACCCTAAATGAACTCCAAATACTTAGCTAAGCATGGAGGAGTTTCTACTAGGAAAATTGAAAAAAATTCAAGGGGATACCTGCTTCTCCCACTCCTAGTGGTCTCCTTTCCCTTAGATGAGGATAAGGGGAAAAAGATGGAAAAATAGGGTTTTAAGTGCTAATCCCAATGTGATACAGTAAATTGATATAGTAATTGCTACAATAATATCAACTAGAGTACAATAGTAATGGGTTGGGCTAAATCTACAGAAATGTGAGGCCTAACATTTGAAATACTAGGTATTACACCACTCCTCGGCCGCAAGTGCACTTGTCATCAAGTAATAAACCTCTCTTGCATGAGCACGAGAGTGTTATATTCCCTGGGGTCCCTAGAAGTACTATTACTTCTTCTTTGACAACACTATCTAGTCTACCAAATAGAGATGATTTTTTAATTGCAAGTAACAAATAAAGAAACAAATGTAAAAGGAACCACGTGAACTAAAAATATGTGTAAACACAGAGGATAAGGAAGGGCTCAAGAAAAGATCCCCTTGGGAGAATAGTAAAGTAACACTGAATTGAGAATAAGGTATGATGCTGGTTAATATTGGGAAGCTATTAATATTGGGAACCTTCGGCGTAAAGATACACTGGATCCCTCTCTAATCTATATATGATCTTGATAAGTACTTACTTATTCATATTGGAGTGCATCTTTTATGTAAAATGAACATAGTTTAATTTAGACATTTTCATTGATATCATGTATTTTGTATTCATGCAATCAGGGCATGTGAAGAAAGTTTGTGAAAAAGGATATAAAGAAAGGAGTATGGATGAATTTTTGAGATGTTTCCATAAGTCACAACAACAAACACATGGGATGAACATGTACATATGCATATATGCTGACTTTTGAGATTTCTAAAGCCATTTGACACATCAAGAGGGCATAAGGGCATTTATACATTTGTGTACCAACCTGTGCATGATTTTGAGAAGCTATTTCAGCAGTATGGATTGCTAGGAAGCCATATTTCCTTCCACACGGCTGTGTAGCCTCACATAGGCAGCCACATGCCGTGTACAGTAGCAATTTAGCTAAGTTTGAAATGAGAAAGTGGCTAGGGTTTGGAGAGGAGATCTTTGCAGTCAAGTGAACATTTCTTGACCAACTTTCATCAATTCCTCCTTCATCATAGCCATTAGGGGAGTCGATAATGACTTGATTCGGAGCCGGTGTACCCTAGCTTCATCGAACAGATTCTTGAACATGTTGAAGCGCTGTTAAAGACCATCATCATGGATCAAAAAAGGGTTTTTTTCATTGATTTTATGTGTTTTCATTCATTGATTTATTGGATATTGTATTGCTGCATGAAGCGATAATCCCTAGTGGGTACTTAGACATATGGACCCTAGGATTTAATCCTGTATCGACTTTTATTGCGTTTCCTTTAATTGAATTTTCATGTTAAGTTTCAATCTCGTGTTCTTATTGCCATGCAATCCATATTTGTTAAACTTAGGCTGAGTGTATGTTCTAATCACCTTAGTGACAAGAGAAATCACCACTAGGTTAGATTCATCGAGATTGAAGAGGGTTAAGAAGGTGAGCCATGAGGTAGCGGAGTGTCCTATTTTCTTTCTGATGAAATTTATCCTACCTTTGTATTCCATGAATTCTTTGCAATCGTATGTGGTGTGAGGTGTGGAGAGAACTTTCCACAGGGACCTCATATGAGATTAAGGATCTTTCATCTATGTCTAAGGTTTGATCTATTTTTAGAAATCGGGTTTATCACTTGGGATCCCTAGAACTCCAAGCAATCATATGTGGAGTGAGCCGTCAAGAGAACTCTCTACCGAGACCTCGTAGGGGACTAGTCATCGGTTGCCTAGGTTTAGGGACATGTATGTCTTTGGATTCCCACGACTCAACTATACTCATTTAGGAAGCACAATATTATCTAGCACTTATCAAAAGATCCTAAGGGGAATATTGTCTAGATACCCCATTTATCTCTACTGGTTCCTCTTTACCCTTTTATTTGGTTGCTTCTCTTTTCTTGTTTACTTGCTTGCAAATTTGATTATCTCACTCCATTATTTAAGCTAGATAACGAGGTATATAGTTACTACTAGTATTCCTATTCCTTGTGGATTCGACTACCCGACTTGTTGGGCATACTTATTACTAGATGACTTGTGCACTTGCGGACATACAAGGGGTTTGTCAGATCTAATACATGCAAACATTCCACTTTACACATATAATTCAAAATCAAATCTATGGAATCCATCTATTATAGATTGAATGTGAAGACCAATAGATTAAAACCAAAGAAATTTCAAGCAAGCAATCAATATAAAATCAAGAAATCATCCATACAAGCTATTCTCCTAGGTTTATAGGAGCCTAACACACCCCTTGTGTGTGTCCGAAGTGCACGATCATTCAAGTAATAAAGTGTACCCAAAGGGTCGGGTAGTCAAATCCATAGGAAACAGGAGTGCTAGTAATAACTATATACCTCGTTATCTAGCCTAATCAATGGAATGAATGTGTGAATGATCAATTTCATAAAAAGTAATGCGAAGAAAGAGAAGTAGGAAAATAGGAGAATAGAGATGAATCAGTCAAGATAGATGGGGTACCCAGACAATGTTCCCCTTAATATATTTATGGTAAGTGCTAAACTAAAATTGTGTTTCCATAATGAGAATGATTGAGTGGTGGAAATCCAAATGCACACCGATCCCTAACCTAGGCAAACTAGTGACTACCCCCTAGGAGGTCCCGGGGGAAAATTATTTCAATACCTAACACCACATATGACTACTTGGAGTTCTAAGGATCCTAAGTAATAAACCCTATTCATAGAAATATATCAAACCATTTCATTCAGAAGAAAAATCCCTTATCCCATACGAGGTCCCAATGGAAATTCTCTCGAAGCCTCACACCACATACAATTGCTAAGAATTCTTGGAATGGAGGTAGGGTAAATCAAACCGGAAAGGAAAGGGGGCGCTCTGCTACCGCACGACTCACCCTCTCAACCCTCTTTAATCTTAGTAAATCTAATCCTAACGGTGATGGTCACTCGTCACTATGATAATTAGGTTTAGCTCTCAACCTACGTGTCACTCTAAGGGAAAGCAAATCAACAAGCACACAAGATTAAAACTCAAATCAAATTCTTAATTAAAAGAAACACAATAAAAGTCAATGAAAGATTGAATTCTAGGCTTTATATGTCCAAGTACCTACTAGGGTTTAGCTATCCATGGAGCAATACATTATACAATCAACCAATAAATGAAAACGCATAAAAACCATAAAGATAAATCCCCTTTTGATCCCTACTGAAGGACTTCAAGGGATGCCTCGACTTCTACAAGGCTTCCTCTGATGAAGCTAGGGCACACCCCTCTGAATCAAATCATCGGCGGCTGCCCCGATGGCTATAATGATAAAGGAATCGATGAAAGCTCGAGAAGAATCACTATCTTGAGTGTAAAGACCTCCTCTAGAAAACCTCAGCCGACCTAGGCCCAAAACTTGTGGAAAAAGTAACCTAAAATCGGGCAAAGTGGCCTTTTAAAGACTAAAATCAGGGGGCCACATGGCTGTGTCTGTCACAGCTGTGTGGAAATTCCATACACCTGTGAACAATACTTTACTACAGTAACAAATTTACAGTAGCTTTACTACAGTAACTCATGTGCAGTAACTTCCAGAAATCCTTCCTCTAAGGCTACAAGACGGAGCACACGACTATGTGGTAAGTCATGTGGCTTTCTGTTTGATGAAAATGCTGGGAAAACTCTTAAAATTTTCACACAAGTCAGGACATAAGCATGTGACAGGCCTTTTGTGCCCCGATGAAAATGCTGGGAAAACTCTTGAATTGACTTTAAAATCTTCACAAGTTGCACACACTCCCATGGATGCGAACACAACTTGTGTCTTAATCCTTCTATTACGCAAAAAAAAATCCGAAAATGTGCCTTCATGATCTATCTTTGTTTTTTTTCTCTCTCTAATGCCTTCACAATCCTGTTTGCACAAAAGAACACCAAATACACTTTATAAGCAATAAGACCTGATAAAATTGATACTCAATGCATGTAAAATATATAACAACATATGTATACTCAAGAACTTATCAGAGCCTGGTGGCCTTGGGAGTTTAGTTCGATATCAAATAGGGAAAGAATACAAAATACAAGCTAACTCAATGAAAGTGTATAGTTAACTTCCTATTCATTGACTAATGATAGTGATGAGATCTCTTTGGATTTGCGTAGTCGAGCTCTTTGATGTTTTCCTTAAGTTCCATTGTCTTCTCCTTTCGATTCTTGCTTGAATCCACCTTCTCCAATGAGTTTGGGCGTTCGAGTGCGTGGAGTCGTGTGCTAGCCAAGATCACTTCCAAAAACCTTAAGATTGCCCTTTATACTTTCCTAGGTGTGCAAGTAGGTGTGCATCCACATAGAGCTTCACATGGGACTTGAATTGAGGCTCAAAATCATGAACTGGGTGTGCTTTAGGGTCGTGCAACTGTATTGGGACCGCACAAGCCTCTGCCTAGGCTGCGCAGTCACTATACGAGTGCATGGGTCACACGACCATGCTGGGGAGGGGGGGTGCCTTTTGGCTGAGGCGGGTGCTTCAATTTCTTTTACTCTTTCCGCCAAGTGTTTTACGACTTGAATGAGCTTCAAACATAAATGATTTGTCCTCCAACACACTTCAAAAGTAATTCTCCGAGCTCCAAATGCTCTTCTGATGTCCTATAATAAAATTAATGCAAAAAGTGCGTAAACAGGCATTAGTGTAATAAAAAATGCATGAAAATGTACAAAATATATCAATAAAATATAGTGTGTTTAGACACTTATCAGCAAGAATCAAGATTCATATGGATGGAGGCATATATGAAGAAATAATTAATAAAAAATGAACAAAAAAAAATCCCTCCCAATTTTAGAAATCTGCACATGGTCCACCAAAGTTTGATATTCCTAAAATGTTGTTTTTTATTTGTTTATTTGTTTATTTGTTTGTATTATTTACTTTTTCATCCTTCCATCTATTAATGGAGTTAACATTTATTTGAATGGATGTAAATGCCTTGCGTTGGGAATGAAACCAAAGTTTCACTCTCTATCCACTTTGGTACCATCAGTCATTGGGAAGTGGCAATTAGGATGGTTACAATCTCAACAAGGCGCAATGCAACCGTTTAGAATGTCCATTCTCCATCTATTCGCCTATTTATCTTCTCACCAAGCAAGATCGCAAAAGCCTTTCTCCAATCTTTTCACAACATTAACACCATCTCGCCACTCCTGTCCACCAATTTTCCAAAGGCTACCTATCATGCATTGTTGCTTCCCCAAGATCAAGGGTAAAAGTGCCTTGAAAGAGTAAAGCAATGAAAGCCGTAGCCTTAAGGTAGGAAAGCAAGCTCAAGGAACCCTCAAAAAAGATTGGGATTTGTAATGTTGCTTCTTTGTTTTTTTTTCTTGTGTTGTATGGATTTGTGATGAAATATTTTACAGATTTGTGAGCAATTTTGGGTTGCTTGGGTGTTGGAACTTCCTATCATGGAATGAGGGATTTAGGTTTTTGTGTATTGTGGATTATGTGTTTGTAATTATCAATCAAAATGTGGTGTTGAAGCATCCCCTATGGTTTGTTTTAGTGCTTTGATTTGTATTTTTATATGAATGTGTTCTATGTATTTTGTCTATTGTGTTAGTATATTGTCAGAAGAAGCATATCCTGCAATTACATTCATGTGAGTATTTGAATTTATCTTTTTTTCTTTTTATATAATGTTGGGTTTATTGATCGCATGTTGTACACATGCCTATCATTCATTGTAGATTATTCTAGTTTGTTTGGGCCTTAAGAAAAAATCGGTTGTGTAAGTGGTGTACACACATACCTTGTGTTGTATTAATGAACATCATTTTCTCTTTACTAATGATATTTATAGTTCAAAGAAAGCATTATCTATTTAAAATACAATGCTTATGTTTATTGATAAGTGCTTGTGTTATAGTAATGCGAAGCGTTATTATCTTACAATGAGCATATCTTTTATCAGATTTTATCACTAAATAGTGTGCATTTGTGTATTCTTGTGCGTTGTAGGTTTGTAGAGCCAAGTTGGAAAAGAAGAACAAAGTTAGGTCGTGTTCGCCGTTGTTGGGAGGTTTTCGGACCAAGCAAGGAACAAGGCACGAACTTAGACTTGTGAGTGTGCGCCAACCTTTTTTGGAGGGGCACAAAGGCAGTCACATTCACAACAAGTCTAACTCATGTAGCTTAGGAGAACTTCACGAAGAAGGAGACTTGAAGCAATCGGCACAATCTACCATTGATTCTGTGCCCAATTCAATAGCCTCGATGAAGAACAACGTATTCGGGAGCGTTTCGGCGAGTACTGTAGCAGCACTGTAGCTTTGTTACTGTAGTAATTCACTGTAGCAAGTTACTGTGCATTTTCTGCCGAAGATCAGGTTTCCAGAGAGTTCACACGGGCGTGTGGAATTAACACACGCCCGTGTGAATTAATTCCCAGCGAGCCAGAAACTTCACACGGGCGTGTGGAAATTCCACACGGCCGTGTGTAGTAATTTTTCCAGGAAGCCAGAAACTTCACACGGGCGTGCGGAAATTCCACACGGCTGTGTGAAGCCCCGATAAGTTCAAATTTAAAGCAGCACTCAGCCTATTTAAAGGCCGATTTGGAGACTTTTTGAGTATCTTTTGACCTATCTTTCTCTCGAACTTCTGGAGAGTGCGGCTAGGGTTTCGAAGAGGACTTTGTGGAGGATTGGAGCGCACCATCGGCATCGACATCGACGTTCGACGGCCGCACAAGATCACGGCCACACCATACGCGAGGGGGTTTTCATTGATGTTTTTAGTTTGTGCTTTATTTTACACTTTGATGAACATGTATAGCTCTATGAGGAGCTAAACCCCTCGTGGGTATTCGGACTTGTAAAACCCTAGGATCATTATGTTTCTATGACATTGTTATTATGCTTTTCCATTATTGATGAATAAATTCGAGTTTCAGTTTTAATTATCTTATGCTATTGTTCTTCCTTAGCCGTGATACTAGGGTTGAGAATAATCTAGGTTAACCTTTGGAGGTGTGACAACTCCTATAGGATTAGACTACTTAAGATTGAAGAGGGTTGAGAGGGAGAGTTGTGAGGTAGCAATGTACCCCTTTCCCTTCCGGCGTGATTTCTCCCTACCTCCGTTTCTTGGTTAATTAGCGGTCAAGATAGAGTTTTAGGGCTCAATCTAGACTAGGGTTCTTCCACCTGGACTAAAGGGTTAGAACTACATAGAGGAACAGGTTTTATCACTAGGAATCCCTAGAGCTTAAAGCAATCCCACGTAGTGTTAGGGTTAGGAAGATAGACTCCCCTAGGGCTCAGTTGACAGGTCAATGAGAGTCAAGGGTCATAGTGAATCCTAATACCGAGACATAATGTTGGGGTTAGTCACGGTTGACCTTAAGTTTTGGGACCGTGAGTTTAAGGATATCCTCGACTCAATTAACATCAATAGGAAAGTATAATAGCATAGTCTTGCACTAGAAGCATAAGTCCTAGAGGTAGCTTGTCCAGATACCCTATTTCATCCATTGCTAGTCTTTTCTTTTAACTTCTACTTGCTTTTCTCTTATCTTCCATCTCTCTATTTACTTTCTTATCTTTTATTCTAATTGATTCCATAAATTAATTCATCACTTCGATCATTATTTTTCGTACATCGCACAACTAAATAGCAAATTCTCGTATTTTAAATCCCTATTCCCTGTGGATTCGACTACCCACTCATCAGGGTAATTTTATTACTTCGACAAGCCCGTGCACTTGCTGGATACACGCAAGGGGTCGTGTCATTTATTCACATTGGTTTCCATTTAAGTGTGATCGAATCTTGCATAATTCCTTGCTTTTGTTGTAAGTAACAAAAATATGACATCCAACCTTATCAATGGAAGGTATTACTTAGTTTTAATAGTGTAAACTCTTGCGTTGTAGACCTTGTTGACCTTCTGGCCTAAAGATGTTGCTCTCATCCTTGACCTCTACTGTGATGGAGACATGGTGTTTTTTCAAAAGTAGAAGAAATAATAGCATTTGAAGATGAAAAATAAGAAACATAGAGGAACTATAAAAAAAATCTTATCTAACTTGTCTGCAAGAAAGTTGGTGAAGAGAAAAATTGGTAATTTTTTTTGCAGGTCACTAAACTATCTTCCGTTTTCACTATAATTACCGAACTTCAATTTGAATCAAAATGGTCATTAACCTTAATTTTATTCCACCGGCAGATCATCCAAGGATTTTCAGCACCCCAGTGACACTACATCTTGCTTATTTAGCGTGTTCACATTATTCAATTTAATCCATGTTGGAGGAATGAGATGCCAAAGTTTTGCATCCACCGCCTAGAGCGAGTGAGGGAAGTACTAGAGCTATAAGGGATGAAGCACTAGAGTATAGTAAGACCCTTTTTCCAAACCCAAGAGACTTTGACCTCCTTTGTTTCTAACATTGTATTGCAAGTAGGTATATGTCAAGTTAGGGTTTACAATTGTAGTTAGAATTTTGACATGGAGAATGATTGGTGTTTCCATTTGGATTTTTTATATACAGGAGACAGTTTATTTTATTGTTTGGTTTTCCAATGATGATGCATTGCCTGGTTTGAACATGTATTGACAAAGGAGTTGTCTCTTTTATTGTGGCCCCCCGACAGATCAGACTCAAAAAATGTGCAATAAGAATTTTATTTGCTCTCGATTCTATTAATAGTTGTAATTTGGTGATCAAAAGGCTACAAAACTAAACACAAATGCCACTACATATACTTTTGTCAAGTAGAGAAATTTGTGTCATAATAATTAGATGTAATTAAGGTAATAAATTGGAGATGACATTAAGTTTTGATCACATTAAAGCTTGATGAAAGAAGTTTTTACTTAACAATAACATAGAAAAGAAGTTCATATTTAAAGAGGAAATGTTTGACACTAGGGTAATGTTTGATAGTTCTTTGTAGAAATAAATGTCTCATAGTTAACAGGCTTTGCATATTTGTTTGCTGATGAGGGAAATTTTATTTTTCCAAGCATTTAGCTGTTATTGGTGTGTTCATCGTTCCTTTCTATGTTTATTGTTACTTCAGGTTGGTATAGTTGACACATTGAGAGAAAAAAAATTAAATCATTTATTTTCATAATTGTTTCAGTTTAATGTGAAAACTAAATCAATTAATGTAATTTTGCTCTCTATGTGTTATATACATCTACCTAGAACATTTTACTTGTTAAATTTGTTGCACGAAGGATTTCTTTGCCTAGTTTGATGATATAAATCAACTAATTTGTTTATAGTCTACATAGTTTGATGATTTATCTAGTTTGGTGATGTGTTGATTTATTTACCCTACAAGTGCACTTGTTGAATTGGAATGATAGTATAGGTTATTATAGTTAATAGAAAGCGACAAAATTAAATTAATTACTTGCACGATTATTTCAGTTTTGCTTAAAAATTTTAAATGAAAAAAGAGTAGATACCATATGGCTTTATAGTGAGAAAACATGAGATGTGGTTTTCCTTTTTTGCTTTGATTGTTATTCTAGTTTGAGGATATATAAATTGTTATTAGGATGCTGACTGTTTAATTGTTCTTGACTTTAATTATTAATATAGAATGATGTAGTTGATAAATAGTGAGAAAAATTAAAATGATTAACTTACTTGTTGTCTCAGTTTTATTGAAAAATTAAAAAGCCAAAAAAAAGTAGATGACATATGCATGTTGGTTATTATAGTATGGTCATTGCATTGCACACCATTAGAAAGCATGATGGTCATTACTTTGCATGCCATTAGAACACTTGAGGTTTCTAGTGTATTGTGACCTAATTTTTTTTTTAAAAGGATGCATGCTGGTTATCACAACATGGTTAGGACAGTAAGGTCATTAGGGTATGTAATTTTGTTCATTAAGGGTTCATAAATGTAATCTAATGATGCCCTGTAAACTATTTAAGCTATATTTATTTATTTATTTCCTAATTTGTTTATCATGTTTATTACTTTCCTTTTAAATTTTCAAGATTGTGTGTTAGTCCCGGAGGGGTACTCTTGTGGTGATTTTCACTCAATCTCTCATGCAATGTAAGCACACACACATTCAATGTAAAATCAAACACACAAGAGAAAGGAAACACACGAATTGGTTACCCATTTCTGCACAACTTGCCTACGTTTGGGGGGCCAAGCTTAGAGATCAATAATCCACTAAAAGAGGTGAAAAACAATTAGTACAATTCTTACACTCATCCTTATAAAGATCAAGAATAACACTCTCACTTACCCTTACCCAAGGGACTATCTCTTGTGCCACATCCTAAATCTCAGAGCAAGGTCTCTTATATAGACGTTTCAATATCCCAAATATAGCGTCTCCTTTTTTAAAATCTCTTCTATATCCTAATTTAAACACCTTTTAAAATTAGACGTTGCAAATCCTGTTATAACCGAGCTTTCAAAGCGGTCCACCTTTTAATCCTGACTAAGTTCTAGCTTTCATTTTAACGTGACCTTACGAAGCCTCCAACCTATCAGTTTGTGCCAGTCCAAGTCGATGCAGTCAACTCCTCCCGAGCTCTCCTATCCAGCAACTAGCTTACCTCCTCACATCATATTAGCAGGTCATTTTCCCGAGGGTTGCACCCACCAAGGTGCGTCTTTATCTCACCAAAGATGGTCTTCAAAGATCTTCAAAATATTCTTTGCCAAACTTGATCTCCATTCATCCAAGTTTGGTTTTTATAATCTTCAAACTTGGTCTTCAATATTCTTCTTACTAAACTTGATCTCTTTTCATCCAACTTTAGCTCTTCAATATCTTCTAAGCATTATCTTCATTCATCCAAGCTTGGGCTTCAATTATCTTCAAATATATTTGTGCCTTCAATTAGATTTTTCCTTGAATAGCTTGAGTCTTCAAATAGCTATTGTCAGAAAAAAGCTTTGTCTCCTCAATTACTTATGACCATAGATATCCTTGTGTTTTTAGATAGATCTCTTTTCTAATGATAGTTGTATAGATGTTCTCCAAATGCCTTTTGTTTTCTCCTCAAGAGAGATCTTCCAAGGTTAATGTTCTTACCAAAAATAGCTACAATAAATTTTCTCCACTTGGGTCCTTGAGAAAGATCCTCAAAATATAAACTCTTACCAAAGATAGCTCCACATAGTTTTTTGAGAGATCCTCCAAATATAGCACCGACCATGGCCTTCTAGTCTTCAAGCCACATCATCATCATTTGCCAAGTCATCTTGCCATGTCCCTTAGCTTGCTACGTCATCGTCATTGCCACATCATCTTCTATAAGTGTCAAATAATACCAATTATAGAGCTCCAACTGTAACACTGTGTAACCTTATTCATTTAGTTTCCTTTTTGTTCTTCAAAGCTAGAGTTGTCAAAATGGGCCTGACAAAAATTGGCGGGTTGGGTTGGCCTTTTGTAGGCCCATTTGGAAGTGGGCCGAAACAGGCCAACCAGTTTAATTTAATTTAAAAAAATATTTTTTTATAATTAAATGAATTAAAAATTTAAAATTAGATGGCCCTTTTATGTTTTGTCTCAATCTCACAAATCTTGCTTGCCCTAAATCTTAAATTTCTAATCGATTCTTCACCTACCGCAGCCACTAGCCAGCCACTTCTCCATCTTTCATCACCATCACCATCACCATCACCGGCATCATCATCACTTTCACCGGCCCGGCATCTCCATCATCACCATCATCACCAACATCAACGGCATCATCACCAACATCACCAACATCATCATCAGTTCATCACCAACATCACCAGCATCAACGGCATCATCATCAGTTCATCACCAACGGTCCAACATCACCAACATCATCATCATCATCATCACCGACATCATCATCATCATCATCATCATCATCATCATCATCAACACCGGCATCATCATCACCGGTTTGATTTTTGTATAATTTTTTTTTATCATGATCATTGTTAAGCTTAAACACTTTTCTTTATGTGCTAATTGTTGATTGGCAACTTTTCCATTAATCTGTAACCATTGTTTATGTTGAGTGATGAAATAAATTTATAGTTTTATATTTAGAATTTCTGTGAGCTTTAAAACACAACCTCAAATAGTTAGTATTAACTGCTACTTCTTCTTGTTGTTATTGCTCCAAGGTTTAAACACATTTTATTTTTCCTAGCAATGGTTGTGCTAATTGTTGATTGGCAACTTCTTCATTAATTAGCAATTCAGTAACCATTGCTTATGCTCAGTGACGAATTAAATTTTATAGTTTTGTGTAGAATTTCTGTGAGCTTTAAACATGATCCTAAATAGTTGGGACTGGTTGTTGTAGTTGTTGTTTAGACACATTTTGCTTTTCCTAGCAATGGTGGTGAATAATCTTGATAGTGGGCAACTTAGGACTAGTTTTCCATGTTTTTTAGGTGGTTTGCTTGAATTGAGTTGTAGATCAGATTGTGACTTTGCTTGAATTTTTTCTGATTTGAGAGCAATAAAATGTTTGAACCTCAATAGTCAATAGTCAAAAGAAATTATTATCTCCTGTCATGTGTAACTTAAGAAACACATTGTGTTTTCTTTGCAAGTGTGGTGAATGAATGACCCAGGTCACATGTTCAAAGTAGGAAATAGTTGTCTTATGTGAGGGAAGTGAAATTGTAAATAATTTTTTGCTCTCCCCTAAGTATTATTAGTTATTCTTTTTATTCTTGTCTTTCCATTAACTTAGTCTAAATAAAAATCCACCAATTTAGTTTTTAAAAGTAAATTAACATAAAAATGTCCCAATAATTTTCATTTTACTAAAATTTCACTAATTTTGTATTATTTTATGATTTTGTTTTTTGGGTTGTTTCATGGACCTTAAATCATACTCATACAAATATACAATGCAATGCTCCAAACTCATATGGTTTTAATTTGTATTTTGCAGGATAAATTAAAATCATGGACTCTGCCTCTTTGAATCAAAGTGTGAACTTAGATGAACAAGAATTGGAAAGCAATAAATCGGGCAAGGAGACAAGTAAAAAGGCGAAAGAATTTTCTGATGTTTGGAATTTTTTTATAAAGAAGGGGGTGGTGGTCCTGGTGGATCAAGATGACATACAAATAGCAGAATGCAAGGGATGTAAGAAAGAATACAAATGTGGGGGTAAAAGGTATGAGACTTCTACATTGAGGCGCCACAAGGATAACTGCAAAATGATTAAATTCAATGATGTAGGACAAATGTTTATTGATCATGAAGGGAAGATAAGTTCAAAGAAAATAGATCAAAAAATTGCACGTGACTTATTAGCTGCTGCAGTTATAAAACATGATTTGCCATTTTCATTTGTTGAATATGATGGCATTAGAGCTTGGATAAAATATCTAAATCCTGATGGCATTTGCATTTCAAGAAATACTCTTGTTTATGATATTACAAGAATATATATGAGAGAGAAAGAGAAACTTAAGCATGTTTTGGGTAATATTCAGAATAGAATTTGCTTAACTTCATATGTGTGGACTGCATGCACTAGTGAGGGTTACATTTTCTTAACAGGGCATTTTGTTGATGAAAATTGAAAATTGAATAGTAAAATTCTTAACTTTGCTAAATTGCCTCCTCCACACAAGGGAGTTGAATTGGCTGCAAAGTTATTTTCATTTTTGAAAGAATGGGGAATTGAGAAAAAAGTGTTTTCTTTGACATTGGATAATGCATCTAGCAATGACAATATGCAAGATATTCTGAAAGAGCAATTGTCTTTGCATGATAGTTTATTATGTGGTGGTGAATTTATCCACATTGGTTGTTCTGCTCACATTTTGAATCTCATTGTGCAAGAAGGTTTGAAAGTAGCTCATGATGCTTTGCATAAAATCAGAGAATCTGTCAAATATGTGAAGGGTTCAGAAAGTAGAATGAAAAAATTTGAAGAATGTGTGGGCGCAGTTGACAACATCAACACCAGTATTGGCTTGCGATTAGATGTATCCACCCATTGGAATTCGACATATTTGATGTTGGATAGTGTCATTAAATATAAAAGGGCATTCGCTTCTCTTCAATTGAATGATAAAAATTATAAGTATTGCCTTTCAAATGAAGAATGGAAAAGAGGAGAGAAAATATATGAGTTTTTGGAGCCTTTTTATGACACTACCAACTTGATATCGGGATCTTCTTATCCTACATCAAACTTGTATTTTATGCAAGTTTGAAAGATTAAGGTTTTATTAAAAGAAAACTTGTCAAGTGAAGATGTGGTGATTAGTGACATGTGTAGAAGGATGAAGGAAAAATTTGATAAATATTGGAGACAATATAGTATGGTGCTTGCATTTGGGGCTATTCTTGATCCAAGAATTAAATTGTCAATGTTGGAGTATTTTTATGGGAAGGTTGAGAGTGATTCTACTAAATGCCAAGACAAGGTGTCACTTGTGAGAATAAAGCTATACACAGTTTTTCAACATTATTCAAATGCTAATGAGTCAAGTTCTTCACAACCACAATTTTCTTCTATCATTACACCTACATCTACACAAGTTGGTGGAGGAATTAAAAGTAAGGGCAAAAGAATCTTTGATGTAAGTGTTATAACGCTTTGTTTCTCTTTTTCTATTTCTTTAATTTGCTTACTTTTTTTTTATGATAACATATGCTTATTATTAAATATAGGAAATTAAAACATTTGAGAGTCAATCAATTACAAGTGCGGAAAAATCTCAATTGGATCTTTATTTGGAGGAGCCAAAGCTTGAGTTTGCATATTATGAAGATTTAGATGTGTTGGAGTATTGGAAGAATCATAAGCATAGGTTCCCAATTCTTGCATTAATGGCAAGTGATGTCTTGGCTATCCCGATAACAACTGTTGCATCTGAATCTGCTTTTTCTATTGGTGCTCGTGTGCTCAACAAATATAGAAGTTGTACCCTTCCTGAAAAAGTACAAGCTCTCATTTGCACCCGTAATTGGTTGCATGGTTATAACATTGGTAATTTATAAGTTATGAATTTAATTTGTTTACTTAGTTGAAATCTTGAAATATTTGTTTATATTAAATTTAATTTTTAACTAATTTTTATATTTGGGGGTTTTTATATAGATAATGAAGATGAAGGAAATACTAAACCAACTACATTCGGTGAGGGTTCAAACATTTTTGAAGTTATTGATGAAGATAGAATGGAAGGAGGAGATGGAGAAGATGGAAATTTGTAATGAACTTCAAATTTAATGGTTGATGAATTTTAAATTTGTAATGAACTCTATTATTGTATGTCTTAAGACTTAAGAGGGAGAGAGACATGATTCATGAAGACTTAAGTTGGCATGTGGATGGAATTGTTGTTGCTTTTAAATTTTTAATGCATGAGGTTGGTGTTTCATGTGCTTTAGGTCATTAGGTGCTTTCATGAAGACTCAAATATGTTTTAGGTGCTTTATGTAAGTTCATGATATTGATATTTCTCTTATATATGGTTGGTGTTGAATCTTGATGTGGGGATTTTTGAATGTTGAGCTAATTGGTTAATTTGGTTGTATATATTGTTATTTTATTATTTTATTATTTTAGGTATTTGATTTATTATAATCTCTTTTGGTTTGGTTTGGTTTGATTTATTTTAGGTTTGGTTTGGTTTGCTTTAGGTGATTTATTATTTTAATTTTTTTAGCGGGCTAGCATGCTCAACCCGCCAACCCAAGGCGGGTTGGGTCGGGTTGACATTTTGCCAACCGCCAAATGGCGGGCCGGCCCGCCCCGCCCCGCCCAGCCAAATGGTGGGTTTTGGTGACCCGCTGGCCGGCCCGCCCCGCCGGCCCGTTTTGACAGCTCTATTCAAAGCCATGATATTAGATCAAACTTGATAAATAATTGTGAGTTAGGTAAATAACTACACACTTTATCTATCCTTTTGTGTTTTGAAGCCTATTACAATGTCTACTATTTATTTGTTTAGTTATTTTTATTTGCTTTGATATGTTTGTTATTCTATTGCTTTTTCATGCTTAGCTGGTTACTTTAAATGGTTCTGGTTGTATGTAATTTTGACCATTTATGGTTTCACACTAAGTAAACATGGTATATGTAATAGTCATTAATGTTCTGCAAAGTGTTCAAGCCTTGGTTATTTATTTATTTCCTAATTTTTTTATTACTTGTGATATTTGTTTTTATATCGTCAAGACTGTGTAACCTTATTCATTTATGTCCCTTTCTTCTGTAATGCCATGCAATTACAATAGCCTTGGTAAATAACTGCATAGTTGATAAGTACTAAATTATAGTATATTTCAATAGATTTAGGTTTTATTCCTTAGTTGGTCATGCATCTTCCGCCTTGTTTTTAATTGAATTTCACTCTTTTTATTCAGGTTACTTCTCTTCATCATTTTGCATGTAGATAAGTAGGGTTCAGTATTTATTCGAAATGCGAGTAACCTGTGGTAGCTACTACAACCGTGGATCATAGTGCAAAAATTCAAAAGATTCAAACCCTAGAAAAAGCACAACGCACCTAGCTAACATAGCCATTCATCTTTGCCACCATCACAACCCTAATTTAACCCTCCTCTATATAATGCCAAAAAGGAGGATTTTCAAAGATCTTTTGGCTACAAGAATAAGGATAAGATTTCTCTAAGTAATGGGGATCATCCAAAGCTATCAAAAACCAGAAAAAGGACAAAGATCAAGGGAGAGATTCATCGATCTACAAGAAAATCACGCATGGAGGATCAAGAGTTTCTTCTTATTTTTCTTTGATTTACTCCATGTTTCGATCTATAATTGATATGAACCTTTTAGCTTATAAATCAAACATGAGCGAGTGGATCTTGTGTTCTAGGGTTGGGATTAGCCTAATGTTTAGATAATTAACAATGTATAGACTTATATTTTCTTATTAATGTTTATTTTCTTTTGATTCAATTTTATGGTACTTAATTCTTGTGAATGAGTTGGGCTCCTCATATTTGCATGATTTTAGACACTAAAGGATTGAAAGGTGAACTAAGGTGTTAGAAACCCTAGAAATAAACCTGAAATCCTATATTATGATTTCTTGAGGATTACTAGATGCCATAGAATTTAAAGGATCCAATTAGATTCAATTACCACGAAAGTAGGAGTTGTTTTAAATTTAATACCTCACTATATTCTTAAAAAAAATAGTGAGTATCCAATGATATTTCATCTTCAAAGCAATTAAACTTAATGATAAGATCCGCAAGTGCACGGGTCGTCAAGTAATAAACCTCTTGCGCAAGCACAAGAGGGTTCTATTCTCTGGGGTCCCAAGAGTTGCTATTACTTCCCCCTAGATGACACTATCTAGTCTAACAAAGGTAGGTTTAAAACAAAGAAAACTAACAAAAGAGAAAACTATAAACAAATGGACTATGGCACACCACAAAAACACATTAAGGAAGTAATTAACAATGAAAGAGCGAGGTCCCCGGGCGAGGATCCCCTTAGGACTACTAAAGCTAGAAGGATGATAGAATTACAAAGGTAATGGTGGTTTTGGGCTAAGAGACATCCAAAAGTAGGTTACCCCGATGGTCACAACGATAACTCCTAATCCCATACAAGTATTGGCTCAGAATCTCTTTTGACCAAATCCTCCTATGATTGCATTACAACCAAGGAAATATCTAATTAAGATCAAACTCAATATCTAGGTTCATCCCTAATGGTTGGAGGGGTGTGAAATACCCGATAGTCACGGTGTATTCATACATGAATCCCTTCCAAGCTAGGTCTGTCTAGTATAAGGGCGATGGTCACACAATCAAGTACAACCTAGAAGTTGAACCACATAATTCTCATGCAATCCAACACATCAAAGAACCCAAAGCTTGAACCACAAACTAAACCAAATGCACTAGAAGTAAATCACAACATCCATACAAGCAAGTTTATCCCAAGGTTCACCGGCATCTCCGTGACCTTGGGAGTCTAGTTCAACATGAGTAACAAAGAAATCTCAAGATATATATGAAACATGAACAAAACCAAAGAAACTCCCTTAAAATGTTGACTAGAAGGTGGTGATGAGAGTTAATCGATCCGCACCGGCAAAATCCTTGATGATATCCTTAATGGCAACCTTCTTCTCCCCCTTGATCTTTCTCCTTAGATCAGCCTTCTTCATCCCCTTGAAGCCCTAAAAGATGGTAGCAGAGAAAGGGTGGGCCAAAGACCCCTTCAATGATGCCCTAAGCATTCTTTTAAAGTGTCCTCAGGTTAGCTTCATGACCTGGTTCACAGGCATGAAGAAGCCCATTAGAGCCTCGGGATTTCTGCCAAAATTTTCGTAAAGTGTTACAGTAAAATGCTATAGTAACTACAACAGTACCCTTATCACAGTAAACTACAAATTCATCAGCCGGCTTACAGGCATCTTCACGACCGTTAGGTTGCCCGTCAACAAAACCCGAGACTTCTTAAATTCTTCATCCCGTTGTGCTACATTCTTTGCTACCCTACAACTACATTGTCTGGGGCCGTAAAACACCATTTTTGGTGTAGATTTCTTCCCGAATGCGTTCTTGGGCTCACCTAGGCTTCTTTGATGCCTGTAACACGAATGAAACTAATTAAACCATAAAAGGGTATTAATTCATCAAAGAATATATAAATAGTGCAAAAGTTATATGCATAAAATACATACATTTAGGCGTTTATCTCTTAATAAAAAAATGAGTCAATACAAAGTCTTTTATCTATCGTTGTGGTGAGCCTTAATCCTAGAAGCCCTTTGCATTTGAATTAATCACCAAAGCCATTGGTAGCCTTAGTTTTGTTAGCTTTAGTTTTTATTACTAATTATTTCTACAATTTGCATACATATCGATTCATCTAAATAACCTTAATTGTAAGAAATTGGTAGTTAGCAACAAAGTTCTTGTGGAAACGATATTTTATTTACTACTTGAATGATCTGTGTGCTTGAGATATGCATCAATAGTTCATGTATCCTTTTATTTTTTGAAGCCTAATACAAGCTATGTCATTTATTTGTTTAGTTATCTTCATTTATTCTAATGCACTTGTTATTCTATTGTTGTTTCATGTTTAGTTTGTTACATTAAATGGTTGTGGTTGTATGTAGTTTTCATCATTTATGGTTTCAGAATAAGGGAAACTGGTATAATAGTTATCAATTATTTTAGGTGGCTTTAGTTGACATCTAAACATATAAATAACCATAGATTAACTTTCATTCTAGTACCCAATAGTGATTTGTTCACAATAAGGATACATTACACCAATGGGGGTCTAGAAAAATTAGTAGGATATGGGGATTACTGTTCTGCAAATCAGATGTCAAGACTTAAATTGATAAGCATGGCTAGAGAGTATGAACTAGAGGTTTATGGTTGCAATATTTGGTGGTTAGATGTGACAAGTGAAAGCAAAGGCTTGAGAGTAATGAAGAATGACCTAGATGCTCTGACAATGGAAGAAAATGTAGATTCTAGCAAGAAGGTATTTGTGTGTTTTAGGATTGCCAATTCTAAGGGTGATCATGGAGTTGGATTTCATGATAGTGGTGGTAATAGTGATAATGGTGTTGGAGAAACAAGGTCTAACAAAGTAGAAAATGAACATGAAAAAGAAAAGAAAGTAGAAGATATTCATGAAGAAGGCAATGATTTGGAAGGAACATTAATTGGGATTGGAAAGATAGTAAGAAGAAAAAGGGAGATGAAGATTGTGACTTCCATGAATCTTACTACAGCTTTAGATAGGACTCAGATGAAGAAGGCATAGACACAACTAAAATCCCTAGTATGGTTGTAGTTGTGGGTAGAGAACCTCCGAGATTAAGAAGTGATGCTGAAATTGAGTCAGATTATTTAGGATCTGATGATTTAAACTCATGTTCTTCAACTGATGAGGATGAATCGGTCCCTAATAAGCCCAATTATTCTAAATTTAATGAGAAATGTGAGATGGAAACCCCATTTTCAAATTGCAATGAAGTTTAGGAGCTTTAAACAGTTCAAGGAGGCAATAAAAAATTATGGCAATAAAAATAGATTTGTGAGGGACAAATGCACAACACATTAAAGTAATAAAGTCATAGAAGAGTAACATCAATGCTCAATATCCAAGTAATAGAGGCAACAACAACAACAACAACAACAACAACAACAATAATAAGAAGAAATTAAAGTAATTTGATAAAAAATGTAGACATCTCCATTTCTATGAAGCAATAAAACTTTCAAAATACTGATATGCGAATAATATAAAAAATTCCAAGATAATGCAACTAAGTTAAATTAAAATATAGTTTTAAAGCACAAAAAAACATAAAACATGAAACTGACCAAACTAACATTAATCAGCGACTCTTCGGATGGTCCCGCCAAGAGTTTTATCAATTAATAAAAATTTTGGATCGTAAAATATGAAGCTAGCCAAAATATATATGGTCTGGTTGTGGCCACAGCTAGGTCCCGCCAAGGTTTTCATATGTTCTTTGACAAAAGGTCTACCTTGGTGTTGGTCACTGAGATCCCCATGTGGTGATCTCGGGTTTCTCACATAAATAAAACCTATCAATGGCTCTGTGCACCTCTTGACCAGAGGTAAACTCAAAGTTAACCACGCTTCCTCTCATTAGGTTAGACCACGGAATCCCACATTGTAGTGTCGAACAATATGCCATTTGGAATACAAATACAAATCAGCCTTAAAATCCCAATAAACATATGAACCCATGTCCAATCATTTTTAAATAAAGCAATAGTCCGTATTTGGCCTTTTAACATATCAAAATATTAGTAAAACATGCAAACCCTTATTAGACAGGATGATTAGCATCATAACCATAATATATCAATAAAGAGTATGCATGAATTCATGAATGAATTTTAAAACCCTAATGCTACTATGCAAATACTGTAATCCACTCACAGAAACAGCCATCACGCCTTGAGATGGGCTCACAGGTCAATGATTTCCTTCCCTTTGTAGGATGCTTGGCCACCTAGACACAAGCAGGGAGTCCAAAAAAACCAATAAACACGAATGAGAAACTAAAACGCATGGGAATGCAATGTTATATGTCAAAATGAAACACTAGGGTTTTAGGGAAAAACGACGTTGTTTTTGACCCAAACAACCCCAAACTTGAGTAACACTAGTTCCAATGAATTTCAAGTAAGAAGGGCTTCAATTTAGACCTAATAAATACAAGAAATGATTGAAAAATTTTCGGTGATACTATAAAATCGGATATCTACAATGTCGAAGAGTTGATACAATAAAACCGGCCTTAATATAATGGTTTTCTCCTGATTTACATCATCTAGCTAAGAAATTTTTTTTTACAAAATTCGATAAAAATGAATAACAAGAACAATGGCTTCCATTTGAACCTATAATCAACCACACAACATATATAATCTAAAAGTTAGACATAGGTTTTTAAAAGAATGAAAATGATGAAATATGAGTAAAAATACGGAATGAAACTAGTGCTAAATAACTGAATTGCCCCTTGTTTTGGTTAGTTTTCACACAAGAGGTACTGTGCAATCATGCAAGGATGCCACTAGTGCTAAATAACCAATCTACCCTTAGAAGATGCATGAATACCTAATGAGAACCAAGGTCCAAAATTTGGACCGGGTTTCACAAGAACCACCACCACAACATCTTGACCGGACATGTGAAGGGACCTGACTTGATTGAACATAAGACCTTTTGGCACCCGAACCAGTGGAAGAAATTTGTTGCCAAGAAGAAGAAAAAGAACCACCCGGTGCTCCTCAAACATGCACATCTCCTGCAAAATTGAGTGAGAGTGAGATTTTCTTAATTAAAACTCTATCCCCATAGTCATTTGTTTATACCACAGGAAATTTTGAGTGGAATCAAACCTATGGTCCTCCATGATTTAAAAACAGGTACGTCAAGCTAGTGACGTTAAGCAAGTGCTCCTTGGGAGGTAACCCAAGTGTTGTTGGCTTTTGTTTTTGTTGTTTTTCCATTCATGTAGTCATTTTTGTTTTTGTTTTTGTTTTCCTACTGGTGTTGCTTTCTTCCATTTTACTTTTTAATCCTTCTTGTTTTGGCTATATTTTGTTCTTTATATTCATTAAAAGTTGACAAGACTTCACACCTTAGGTTTAGAGTTGTGAAAGTAAGAAAATTTGAGACTCTGACACTCTTGAGTTTTTCCAAATGAAGCATGAAAGTGCTTATGGCCATGTATTTAATGAGGATTGGTGAAGTTTTGGAAAGGGGGAGGTACGAGCAAAGTGCTTCTACCTGTGCTTCCTGAAAAATGGGTTTTCTGCCCCCTAGCATGGTCGAGCACTTGTTTTTCTAGCATTTGCTAGTTTTTCCAGTAAACTGCACGACCACAAGCATGGTCCAAAGCACTTCCATGGTTCCAAAGTAGTTCTTTCCTTATTTTAGGGCAGAAGCACGGTCGCAACGCACGCTCGTGCTCTCTGGGCATTCTCTCACATGACTGTTCATTTTTGAAGTTTTTCTTTTTATAGCATGACCACCGGTGGGCAAGGTTGTGTTTCTTTCTCTCACTTGAGCCTCTTCCTTTTAACCTAGGAGGTTGAGGTGGAAGAGATTCTATCTTAAGTTTCTAGCAATTTAGACCTAGTCACCATTGGTTTTTGTGGCTAGTAGGCCTTTGAATTCCCCCGGTTAGATCCTAAAACTTAATTGACACTTAATGCCTATCATAATTAATAATCAAGAAAACTATTGTAAATACTTCCAACTCTTTCCAAGTGTGCTTAACGATGTCTCCAATTGTATTGTTCAATAGTGTTGTATAAGTAAACTAAAGAAAGAGCGTAAATAATTAGCCTATTCATTAAGTGAAAAGGAAGTAATAGGAGCCTCTTGCCATTCCTACAAAAATATGACCCTCGTGCTTAACCACGAGATATTACTTGATGACCCTTATACTTGCAATATTATAAATCAATTGTAGTATTATTTACACACTTGCCTTTATATATTTGCATAATTTACACACCCATAAGGAGTCTGTCAAGTTTTTGGCGCCGTTGTCGGAGAGTGCTTAGTCGAGAAATTCTAGGAAAACTTGGAGCTTAGTGTTTTAGCCAATTATTTTTATTATAATATTATTGTTATATTCATACAACATTGAAGACTTATTGGCGCTACTCTTTTCTATAGGTGACTGTTCGTGACCAAAGCTAATCCCACGCATTTAGTAGAAGGAAACAACGAATCAGAAATAACCCTAACATTGTTGAGGAGACTCCGGAAGAGGCCAGTTGTGGAAGCGGATAGCAATAGTGACAACGCAGAATCTGCAACCATGGCTGAACCAAGAAGAACATTCTCGGAGTATGAGAGGAAACAATTTACAGGGGAAGAATTTAGTGTGCAATCCCCAGCAATAGAAGCTAACAACTTCGAAATCAAAGCTAGCACTATTGGGATGATTCAAAACTCTTGTCAGTTTGATGGCCTAGCAGATGAAGACCCAAATGCCCATCTCTCAAAATTTCTACAAATTTGTTCCACATTAAAGATGACCATAGAGATAGATTATACAATCAAATTGCGACTCTTTCTTTCCAGTTTGAGAGGTTAGGCATACTGGTGGCTTACTTCCCTAGCACCAGGCTCGATCAAGATTGGAACGACTTGGTGGAGAAGTTTCTTGGATGATACTTTCCACCAAACAAGGCAGCGAAGATCAGGCAGGAGGTCTTGACATTTAAGCAAGGAGAATTTGAAGCACTATTCAAGCCACATGAATGATTCAAAGACCTTCTTAGGCAATTCCCACATCATGGATTCAGTTCATGGATGAGATTGCAGATTTTGTACAACAGATTGAACTACTAGACTGACTAGGCAGACCATTGAAACCATAGCAGAAGGATCCCCAAGTAACAAGTATCCTAAAGAAGTAGAATAGTTATTCGAAGACATGACTAACAATGAATCACACTAGAGTTCAAGAGGGAGACAGCAAAATATGGGCGGGCTACATGAGATAGACGCGGATACCGTTTAGGTGGCGAAAGTAGATATGCTGACACGAAAGTTGGTTATGCTTGTTAGCAATGGTTAAGGTGTCAACTTGAAATTGCAGGGTCGTTTTGTTTTGTGAGACTTGTGGAGGAGGACATGGAGCATCTCAATGTCCGATCGTAAGTTCAGCAGTAGCTCCTATGGAACAGATTGATTACATTGGAGGAGACCAGAGGACATGGAGCATCTTATGTTCTTTATCTTTGGATTTAATTGTTTTTTCTTGAGGACAAGCAAGTGTTCAAGTGTGCGAGTATTTGATGAGTACATTTTATATAGATATTTTATACACCCTTTTATATGATTTGTATGTCTTTTAGCTTATATCTTGGTGTAAATCGATGCTACTTTGTGTAGTTGCTCTTAATTGTGAAGGTAAATAGGTTTTGCAATGAAAGAACGAGTTTTGGAATGATTCCGTTGCAAAAGAAGCTAAACTGCAATGAAATAGGGAAAGTGCGGTCTTGAAGCACACTTGTGCTTATGACCGTGTAAATCTCTAGACTTACTAAATTTCAGTTGAATTGATGAAGCATACCTGTGCTGAGGGAGCACGGGTAGGAAGCAAACCTGTGTTTCCACTCAATTTTACGAAAAAAAGCATCAAAGGAAGAGCATGACACCAAGGCCAAGAGCACGATCATGCTCTAGAAGCACTGGTAGTAATCACGCTTGTAATTTTGCCTATGCACTTTACTAGAATTTTCATTAGAAGAAGAGCGTTACACAGGAGCGCAAAGCACTCCCATGCTTCTAAAGCATGGGCAGGAAACATGCCCACTTTATTAAAAAGCTACAGTTCACGCTAAAAACAAATCCTAAGACGTCTCGGAAAAAATATGGATTGTGAAGCAAGAAATGAGTTTATGGATTTTCTTTCATGTTCTTTCCTTTCTCCTTGTCTGTCTTGTAGAACCATGAGTGGCTAACCATCATTCGGTGCCCTGGGTTTTGAACCTTGGCACTTGATGTATTGACTCTTTCTTGCTTTGATTATGGACTTTCTTTGAGATTACCTTTTTGTTTTATCTTGATTTGCAAAACTTCTTGTGTTGATTACCATGGTTGCATGTTACAAAACTCGGTGTGTGGATTGCCATTAGTTGTGTTAGCAAAACTTGATATACATTGTCTACTATAGTTGTAATTGCATACTTGATAAGCATATCTACCATAGTTGCATCCCTGGCATCTAGATGATGAGTGAGAAATCCATCTAGCTAGGGCACACAAAAGGGAAGGGTTTGAGTATGTGCCTAGAGATAAGATGTACGGTGACTAACCCTCTGTTTAGGGTTTTTCCCGCTGTCCAAAGAGATGTACCATGTAGTCATTGCTACTTGCTAGAGTTGATATATTGTTAAGGGGAATAGCCGAGGTGCTTCTTTTCCCTTTGATCTTTCTACCTGTTAGATTTTATATTTTGTACTAGTGGACCCTATATGGGTGCTACATAAGCTTAGTGGTCTTACACCAAAAAGTCTCATGACTTAGTGGTTCAACCCCTATACCTATATATAAACCCATTACACTTCTATTACACAACTGATGTGGGACTATATTTCCAACACCCTTCCTCAAGTTCAACTGGGTTATTTTTTTTTGTCAGTTCAAACTTGCTCAGACTTGTACACCAGAGATCTGTTTTTACTAGGACATGTACACGACTTTGTGTCTCAGAGGTCCTACACACATGGACTTGTACACTACTTGTGTCTCAGAGGTCCTACTCAAATAGACTTGTACACCACTTAATGTCTCAGAGATCTTTTTTTTATATTGGGCTCCACAATATTTCTTTGATATCATATTAGATTTTATATTTTGTACTAGTGGGCTCTATATGGGTGCTACATAAGCTTAGGGGTCTTATACCAAAAAGTCTCAAGACTTAGTGGTTCAATTCCTATACCTATATATAAACCCATTACACTTCTATCACATAACCAATGTGGGACTATATTTTCAATATTACCCATCTAAACCTTGTTCGGTTTCTCTTTCTTCTTCTATTATTTTATTTTCCTTAGATTTAAGTCTCACAACCCTGTTTGAACTAGCTATATATTAGAAATTTAAGAAGTATTGATAACTTACTAGTCCCTGAAGATTCGACTACCAGACCCATCTAGTACATTATATTACTTGTGCGACTTGTGCACTTGCCGATACTCAAGGGGACGTATTACAAATCGTACAAAAACTAAGTGAAAAGATGACTGAAGTTGGTGAAGTGATGGGCTCCCATACAACAACTTCAAAAGGTGGAAGTGACTAGGGGTGTAATCGATCGAGTTCGAGCCAAGCAGCAAGCTACTCGAGCTCGGTTGAAAACTCGGTACTCGATACTCGGTTCGAACTCGATCGAGTTTTATTTATGTAGCTCGAGCTCGACTCAATACATAATTCGAGCTACTCGAGCTCGCTCGATTAAGCTCGATAAAAGCTACTAAACTTGATTCGATCATAGATAATTTTATACTCAAACTCGAATTCGGGCTCAAGCTCGAGCTCGAACTCAATTATATATATAAAACAAACTAACATATAATATATATACACACATAAATACAACTACTCGATTAAGCTCGCGAACACTCGAGTCAAGTATTAAGATTCTCGAACTCGGCTCGCTCGATTACTCTAGCTACTCGAGCTCGAGCTCAACTCGCCCCTAAGCGAGTCGAGTTCGAGCTTTTCCCGAATCAAACTCGAGTAGCTTGCGAGTAGTAGTGTACCATTTACACCCTTAGAAGTGACTGGACAGGTTTTTCCCCACGAAGCACATGACAAAAAATAGGAATCCAGTAAAAGTTAACCGATGGTGTGAGAATAATGGACCAAAAATTAAATAAACTAAAAAGGTAAATGCACTGAAAAAGGAGAAAAAAAAAGGGAGAGACTATCTGGTATATTTAAGTGTCCAAGGGTTTGTCGGAGAAGTTTGGAAACATTTTGGAACTTATAATTATTTAATTTTTTTAATAATAATAATAAATAAATAAATAAACTTAAATGTGTGCAAATGGACCCGAAAGGAGCATCTCTATCTAGTGGGACATACATCTAAATATCCACTTTTGCAGGGGAATCGAAGCAAATTTAATTTATTTTTATATAAAACAGTCGTTTAATAAAGTGATAGATATACAATGTATTGTTTTGATTGATGTTGATTGTTGGATGAGACAATAGCAAAGTTCAATCTATCACCGCCAAAATTATGAGATAGTAATATGAATTGCAAAACAAGTTATCCACTAATTTCATCATTTGGAGCTCTCCGCAATATTCTTTTTAAATTAACTTTATTATTCTTGGTTAATTCTGCTGAATGGAAATATTTATGACATTATCTGATTCATCCCCTTAACATCAAATCATCCGGGCTGGTTCTCCAGGTAGTATCCATGTTTCTCTATCATGTCAAATCACAGAATTTAAAATATTATGGAATGCTTTGATGAATTCCTTCTACAGAAGGCCACTCCTTGTCATGTGTTAATTAATAATTTGGGGCGTTTAATTCGCGGTAATATGAAAATATTATCGGGAATCTGATGGTAATGTGTTTATATTACCATGTTTGGTACTATAGTAGTGGTAATGTTGATTTGTAATGTGAGATTATCAATAGTAAAATATTACCAAATAAGGTGGTAATGTGTAATTTTTTTTCCTATTATGCCTCCACTAATTTAATCTAATTCCTTATTACACTTATTATCAAAATTTTTTCTCATTATTTTTTATATTATAATTTAATTATTTATTTATCTAAATACTTTAAATTAAGTTTTTCAAACTTTTATATGTAGGGGCATTTTGGTAAATACAAAGGTATTTTAAAAATTATAAAATTTTTTTTTGATATTATAATTTAATTATTTATTTATCTATATACTTTAAATAAAATTTTCAAATTTTATATATAGGGTTATTTTGATAAATACAAAGGTATTTTGAAAAATTGTGAAAAAATAATTTTTGATGTTATAATTTAATTATTTATTTATCTAAATACTTTAAATTATATTTTTAAAATTTTATATTTAGGGATAATTTCGTAAATACAAAGGTGTTTTAAAAATTTGTGCAAAAAAATAAATTTTGATATTATAATTTAATTATTTATTTATCTAAATACTTTAAATTATACTTTTAAAAATGTTATATGTAAGGATACTTTGGTAAATTTGGCATATTATTGAGCTGATTAACATAACTAGGCAAACATGATAATGAAAGATTACCAATAATGTAAATTCCCAACCAAACATGATAATCTCACGTTCCCACGACATTTCCGGGCATACAGCATTCCCGATATCATTACCACAGTAATCTCATTACCATGGTCATTATTACGAACCAAACGGCCCCTTATTATTCTTCTTATCCCTTGTGCAATGTACAAGCAAGGCACGAACAATAATTTTTATTTATTTATTTACTTGGTGAGAAAATTAAAACTCTGACATAAACCTGCATTGCATTCTTGAGAATAAACTACTTTGATATAAACATTCTTAGAGATTCTTTAACCATTAGATGGGTCAACCAGGTCCCCCCAACCCACTGGAAATTATCCTAAAAGCAACAAAGTGTACCTTTGAACACAATCAAAAGAAGCAAAAATTAACCAACGACCAAATGATTTATTAGTAGCCGGATCTCCAATATATAATCATTCACAAATGATGAGAATTTGAATCTTGTGTGAGGGCACATTTCTGGGAGTGTGAATTGTGGTTGTGTGCGGGTGGTTCTTGTGCCCATATGTGCGAGGACCCCGCTCCCACTTGCTCTGTCAAAGTTTGTGCACGCCCCTACCTTTTTTAGCGGCCTACCCGCTCATCTTGGCAAAAAGAAAAAAAAAAATTGATTTAGGCTGTTTGGACTGGATGGGAGAACAGCAAAGAAAAGAAAGTGAAGGGGAATGCCAGTGAAGGATGAAAATGAGAAATCCTGATTTCCCTCAACTTGCTTACAAAACTTAGTTTTTTCAGTTTTTCATCCAAGCGAACACAGCTTTTTTCACACCCCCTTTTTTTTTTTTTTTTTTAACTTCTTAAATATATTTTCCTCAATCCAAATAAAAGATGCCATCCTGAAGTCAAATTTCACCAACAGATTAAACTCAAGAGGTCTCTGCAAATTTAACATGATCAGTTTTCCATTACAATAAATACGAAAAACAGTCCAAGAATATTGCTCTACAATTTTGAGTCCATCACAACTAGTAACCATCTTTACATAACTGAAAAAAACACTACCTATTTGCCGTTCATAAATAGTTGCGACACCATGCATTTACACAGCATATAAATTGTCCTAAAGTTTCTATTCACAAGACATTGTTCTGAAAACTCAACACAAGGATGATCATCACGGCGGGAGCTGAGAAATGTAAATATCCTGACAGGAAAGCGAAGGACGAATCGGGCACAATCTTATGGAGAAAGAGTAGGGAACTGGAGGCACCAAGTATTGATCATGGACAGCAGGACTCCAGCTGTCATCTCCGCCCAAACCCATATGCTTGTGATCAAGATGCACCTGCAACAAAATATCAGTAAATGATGTTTCTAACTGAAGTTTAATCAATAGTTATGATAATCCTGATAATCCCACTCTTGTGAAATTGGTACCTCAATGTCATTTCCTTTGACCAAGTCTTTGTTGTGAGTTGCCCTGTCAAGCTCGGAAGTACTATAATAGCTTGCGCTCATCTGCATTGGTGGTGATGAACCATAAACTGAAGCGAATAGGCCATATCCGTCATTGTCTTGAAATGCTACCCATCTTACATCTGCTCGACCAGAAGATTCACCAGGAACAATATATGGTACATGCATGTCAGCTACACTGCTTTCATATATGCCAACATGGGCAGCTTCTTTCCGATCCGGATAGCACTCAAAGGGGCCTTTCCCATACCATGTGACCTTGTCAAAGGATTTTTCGACATGGAACACAACCCCAATCCGTGGTATAGGAGGGAGATCACTGTTAGGGTTAACATTGTATTCAGCAATCACATCGCCAGTATCATAAAAGCAGTAGCACACCTCGACCTTGAAGAAGACTGAACTCCTTGTCTCTAATTCATCAATGGTGTCTTTATTTTTAAACAGGAAATCTTGATCCTCAGGAATAATAAAATAAACAGTTTTGACTTGCACAATAAGATCTGTCTGTCGTTCGATGGAACAATGAGCAGTATGAACTGACATCTTATCAAGATGGCAAGCCCACCACTTACTTGCATAACTATTTGACTCCCCACCTTTATCGTTATCAGTAGGAGCTCGCCAAAAGCAGGGAAGTATACCTTTGCAAGCTAGCAAATGTCCTTCAACCTGCAGCTCACCCATAGATTTTAGAACCGCTAGTGTATTAATTAAGCAAAAAAACCAAAACACAAAACCTGAGGATTAGACAAATACAACACTAAAGATCTTTTTTCCTTAAACTTCAACAAAAAAAAAAAATTTGATTGTAACCAAGGTAGTTAAAACTTAGCAGACCAATTCACAATACATGGAAAATAATTATGCAGTAGCACCTATATCAGTTGTAAATCAAACATACCTCCCAAGAAAATAAAGAAGAAGAGGGAATATTAACCATTTAGTGCACATGGAGTACACAAAAATTATAAACAGTTAAAGTCAACAGAATGATTTACCTCCCAACTCTCAATAGTTCCTGTATTTGTGTTGACCTTAATTTGCCAGTTGTTCTTCTTAATAGTGAGAATGCCAGAGACATTTTCAGAGGTTAAACCACCGCAGTCTACTATTTTAATGACCTGAAAATCATGGGCTGGTCAAACACGAAACATTTAGTTAGAACTGAGAAGTGTTCTAGAGAATATACATGAGGTCCAGGATTTCTTTTGGAAGGTAAGCACAGCTGAGTAGAAGCAATGATATGGCCGTCCTTCACCCAACGAGTTGAATGCCTCATCTTTGCAGTTATTGTTACAAAAATTTCCATTGCAGAAGATGATGCACAAAGGGAATTCCATGGAGATGAATCCAACTCAATATCATAACTACTTTGGGGTTCTATTAGTGGAATATTGAGCACCCCAGATCCCAGGCTGCATCCATCTCCCATAAGATGCCAGCTAAACTCCAATCCTTGTGTTGACTCAAAAAATAATGCATTTGTTATCTGCAACAAGAAAGGTTTACAATGTGCCGGCTTTTCGCAGTGGCAAAGAATAATATTTAGCTAAGGATGCAAGGTACCTTCATCCTGCTATCCATTAAAGTAGTCTTTATTGGTTGATAGACATACTTAACTTCTGAAAAGGAGAAAATAACATAATGAGAAATGCTGTATAAAGAATAAGCGAAAATGTAACCATTGTTCCCCCACTAGTTCACATATAATTTGGTAATTAAGAAAAAAATGATTGTTTTCTGGTGACCTTGCAAGGCAGGATGAGGAGTTCGATCTGGCCAGTTAAGGCCATGACAACAAAAGTTTGAGTCATTTGGTGCATCTCCAAAGTGACCACCATAGGCCCAGTATTTACATCCATCTGTACCCTCCTTCAATAAAGCCTGCTTGGGGAAATGGTCAAGAGCATCTCACAAAATTAAACATTGTGCTTCTGTTTAATTAATAGCTAGCAAATTAAAATCCCAGAAAAGCCAGAAAATTAAGAAGCCATGAAATGGTCAACAAGGATTCAATACCTTTAATAAGATATGGACATATCAGTCAATTAGGTGAAAGAAATTTTCCAATTGCAATAAGCCTTTAAAATGCATGTGCATATGTACCTCTAGATTATGTGATTCTAAATCTATAAAAAAATAAATGATTACTGAGTTTGTGTTTGTATACATGAACTCAAAAACTCTAATGGTGCCAGATTTTCACATTTGGATGCTACACTAAGATCTTAGGCAGTCAAGATGCTAGGAAAGATGAAAATTTAAACATGTAAGTTTGAACTTTCTCCATTGACTCAGGAGCCTGGAGTTATTAAAACATTGAAGGGTGGAATTCCAGCGTTTGCAAAGTGAACTTGTAGAGGATTAAGTGTGCATGATCATAAGGCAGATGTATAAAACTCACAATCGTTGTCAATGATGCAAACAGAAGTATAATTCGTAGGACAGATGTATATTTGTCTCAACACAAAGTAATATCTTTATCAGGCAAACCATATTTCACTTATCTTTATTTATATCAGTAGATTGTGGAAATTTAATTTGTCAATAGTGCAAAAATTTAGTTGCTTCCTTCTTTGTAATGAAAAATCATCTCCATGATAAAAAAGTTCATTGAACATGTTAGAGTTATGTTATAGTTTAGATTGGTTAATGGGCCATATTAGACCCATACCACAAACCCCTAATATTTCTCTACATATACCCTTGTACTCTTTTCCTAACTCACATATACAAGCTATTTTTCCTATCATCACAGAACATAAGGCACTATTGATCCTGTGAATCCAATAAAATGCTTACCTTTGGGTACCAAGGTAATGGTTCAAGAGGTTTTACGGATAAAGCATAGCAACCAATTTCCATGGCCAAGTGAAGGCATATGCATTTGTTGGGTTGGGGAAAAAGTATAACTCAAGGCCTTTAATGAATAAGGTGGATTTACAACTTGTTATCAGTACATATCAAACAAGCCTCATGCAATTACCAAGGTAAAAGGATATCTTAACTCATATTGAGGTCAAAGGTATCACTTTTCATGGTAATGGTAGACAATGAGCCAAGAATAAGATGTTCAATTATGGGCATTCAGCATTATGTAACTAAAATTTATTTGAGTTAAAAAACAAGATTCCATGTTCAGATGTCAAAAAATCATGCAGTCAATCCCAAACTCAGTACCTGCTGCATGTGCTGGATAGTGGACATAATTTATTATTCTGGAAAGTAGATCACATTTTTCAAAAAATATTGGCAGAACGCATGGTGGTTTCAATGATGCGGCTTAAGAAGAAAAAAAGCAAGAAAGGTGTCACAACTACTTCTAAAAATTCCAAATGGTACAAACCATAAAATAAAAAAAATAACCACATTTCTACAATTAGAAGAAGATACAAGGAATGTCAAAACATTAGTCTAGGAAAGAAGAGAATGTAATTACATATTTTTCTCTGCATCTAAATGAGATTTTGCTGATATATATTAGATTCATTCTAAGAAAAATAATTTCAAGCTTTGGAAAAAAAATACGGAAAAAAGATTTCATAGAATGTAAATCACTTTTAGTAAAAGCCAACAAAATACAAAGACTAGAAAGTATTCCATGAAAGCATTTTATAATGGATTCTGCATAGGTATCACCTAGAGTAGTTCTAGATATTGTTGAGCTTTCTTTTAAATCATTAATCAAACCAATTGAACACATCTTAGAAGTTCTCATTACAGATGCTTTTTGGGGCAAACATTATGGGAGAAGGCAGATTAAGTCAAATTAAGCTCAAAAAGAAATTGAGGATGGCATAAGCAAACAATATCAAGACAAGGATGATGAGAATCAAGGCTGTAATCAAGAGAATACAAATTAAGGCAGCAAATAAAGATGATATTAATTAATCATGCTAAAGAATTATTCTCTACAATCTGATTATCTAGTTAAGTCCTATAATAAAGGGGTTGGAATCCCTATTGTTATGTACTACTTAAAATAGCAGCTTAACCTCAGTATTTAAAGACTGAACCTTATGAATGAAGGCAAGCAAAAAAGTTTGTTCATTTGAGATAGGCGGCTCACACTCTCTCCCTCTCTCCCACAAAAAGCCTAGCAGAATCGTCCTGTGACTAGATCCCAATCCAAGGCTTGCAACAGTTCTATTATAAATAACACAGTTATGATTTCAAATAGCATAATAATATTATTGAATGTTTTCCTACTTGGTTGAAATTTACTGATATGAATTACATTTTTTCATTGCTTAAACTAACAAAATTCCAATATTATTTGTCATTCTCTGAAAGGATTCTCCCAAAATGCAGCTTCCCAAATATCGTACTATGTATATACAATGCCAATGGAAATGGTGAAATGCAATGGATATATCTTGTTGAAGAACCCAACAAAATACAAGCTATTGTACTTTTTCACTTCCATTACATGGCACATAAAATGACAGCCAAATGCATTTAGTAACAATAACAACTAGGAGAGCAGCATATAACATGACAATAAAGATTATATTATAAATACAGAGGTGTATTAATGCATTTTAACTGATGCTTTACCGACCTGATCAACCCACTCCCAAATAAGGCCGCCTTGCAGTCCAAATGTACTATCAATAACTTTCCAATATTCATGAATATTTCCACAACTATTCCCCATCGCATGTGAGTACCTATAGAGGCATTAAAAGAATTTCGAGAGAAAACCATTTTCACATTAATATCAACAATGCGAGAAGAAATATAGCAGCTGAAAGTAAGAACAAATTGTAGTGTATAATGGAAGGCATACTCGCACAGAATCAAAGGTCTTGTTTCACTTGGATCGTTAGCAATTGTTACCATGTCCCATACACGCATATACATAGGGCATACGATATCAGTTGATGATGTTCTAGATCCACCCCCTTCATAATGCAAAAGCCTAGAATGGTCCTTTTCTCGAATCCAACCTACAAATTGATTTTCTAGTTATAAAGAATTAAAACAGCAAAGGATAACTTTTAATAAAAAAAAGTTTAATACCAGCAAGAGCAGAATGGTTAGGTCCGTAGTCAGATTCATTTCCCAATGACCAGAAAATAATGCAGGCATGATTTTTGTCCCTCTCCACCATGCCAATAGCACGATCCAGCATGGAGGCTGCCCAGCTTGGTTCTGAAGTTGGATGCTTAAATTGAGTAGAAAGAGAAAACCCATGCGTTTCTATATTCGCTTCATCAATCATATAAACTCCAAAAAGATCACACAACTCGTACCACCTAGGGTGTTGAGGATAGTGGCTATTCCTCACAGCGTTGATGTTATTTTGTTTCATTAAAACCAAATCCTACAAGTACAACACACAGACAGACACACACACATGCACGCACACGCACAGAGGTGACTATTAGTAAGGAAAACAGCATAGCAGGCTTGCAATAGTGTTACAAATACGCAATCTCTCTAGTTTAGTAACAAGAGCCATTGAAAATTCACCTTAATCATGCAGGCTTCCAAGTTTGTCTTGCCTGTACGTGGATGGTGTTCATGTCTATTGACACCTCGAAAGACCACTGGTTGTCCATTAACAAGTATCTGCTTATGAGATCGAGATATTTCTCTCATACCCACTTGGCATGATTCACAGTCTAGCAGTCTTCCAGATTCATCTTTAAGGACGAGAACCAGAGTGTACAAGTTTGGCTGTTTACAGAAGAATTTGGAATAACAAAACCATTAGGCAACTAAATTCCATCCACAAGTTATGAAGAGCAAACTACTGCTTAAACTATTTGCTGATTGGTCAATGAAACAACAAATAAGACAATACATGATGCACAAGTGCTTCCAAAAAGGTTGAGAAAGTGTGACTTGAAAATACTTCAGATTCCATTAATAACAAAAATCAAATATTATTGTACCCTTGGCAAAATGAAAAGATTTTAATAAAATCAACCATGGATTTTCAGCAGATTTTGAACACCAAAATATGGATGAGAGTAAGATAATCATGTGTTGATAGCATTAACCAGCTAAAGATAGTTATTGTCTTTGATAGCAAGCATCAGCGAAAAGGAATGGATACATCAACATTATTGTTATTTTACATTACCTTCATTAGTATCTTTGGCAAAAGAAGATGTTCCTTCAGAAAAGTCAAAATTTAGTTTTTGTCAAATATATTTATCATCAGGTTACAGCTTTCCGAGTTTACTGATAGGAAAATATTCTTGCAGTACCATAGTAAAAGAATTAAAAATTCAAGTAGACTAAGACAGATATGTTCTCCACCCAATAACTTGCTTGCAAATTATAATTTTCATGACTAAATTTCTCACATTTTCACAGGACCAAAGCTTTGGCATCTCTAGTTTCCCCACGAGGTGATAACCAGGAAAACCAAAACCATTAGACAGTGACTTTGGCTTTAGACGCACTGGGCTATAAGAACTTGAATCAGCAACACCTTCACTCCTTCCATAGCCAGACAACTCTGCATTGTCATACAACACTGCTTCCACGGTAAAGCTAGAAATGTCAAACTCTTCAGACTCCACACTAATCATATCAAACTTTACCTCAACCTGAATAAACAGCATATGAAAGACATTAACTGTAAATCAATTCTTATGGATATGAATTAAACCTGGCCACTATCATATTCAAGTATCCTAGGCTATCAAGAAGACTTCAGTTTATAGCCTTGTTCATTCCACTTGGAATAATAGGACAAACTGAAAGATATTAACCAATATGGAATAAAGAGATAATTGATATCTTAGCTTCAAACAAATGATCAAACTGCTCTTTGTCAAGCACTTAACAGGATATATAAAGTAAAATCTCATAGCTTGTAACTAGAATCAAGGCTGGTCGACAATTTTGGTACATGGAGTACATTTTTAAGGATAATGATATGTGTGATATATATCTCCAAACCCTGCAACAATAGTTAAAGAGCAATTGGCCACTAATTGTTCAATTACTTAGGCATGCTGTACAGGCATGGGAGAGTTGAGATGTGAAGGTCATATGGTTGGTGGCACCCAAATCTATTATCTAAGAATTTGCATACACTTTATCTAAGACTTTCATGCAAAGAGAAAATGAAGATTTACATCCTCCAATAGGCTTCAAGAGACAGTGACAAGCTTCTTAACTTCTCGATTTGTTCACTGTTGAACCCCATTTTGCAGACTTTTTCTTAGTTTTGGACTGCTCTACCAGTGTGCTTAAGACCTCTGCCGCCTCCCATGGTTTCCCCACTCTTGGTTGGCGGCAGAGATTGACATGGTGAAAATGACAATTTGCGGCAACTAAGGCTGAACACATTGGAAATAATATTCAAAGAAAGATACAAACATGTAGCAACAAAGGTTGCTTAAAGAAAAATAAGAAAAAAAACCCTAAAGCTTTGAAACCATGTTGTAAAATAAAGCAAAAATATGATATAGGAAAGAGAATCTTGAATTCCTCACATCATATGAATTGATACTGTACAATATTATGTAATAATTTACAAGAGGAAAAATAACAAACTGAATAACTCCTAACAGGAAACTAAATCACTCTTTCACCTTGAAACTTTCTAACAGAATCCTTACATTTAAGGAATTGATTCGGTCCCTCTAATTATGGGATTTCCAATTAATCTTCCTAACCTATTTAGCCCATGTTTCCTAATATACTTACAGCTCATTCACATCTATGGCTGTTAGAAAAACAAGCATATTGAAGCTATAATATCATGCTGTTGGCAGGGAATTGAAATATCTTCAAGATTTGAGTTACAATTTTTTATCAATACCAAGCATAATAAAAGAACAACAAAGTCGTCATGCCAGTCCAATCTTATCCTATACTATCTATCCTCATTGCCCCATCTCTCGATCAAATGCTAACTAAAAGACAATAGCCTTCCTTTTTCTTAATATGATTGCTGACAGTATTCAGATGCTGATTGGTTCTTGTCTTTTGAGTTCTTACTGTCGGTGGCCATATCCTACTCTCACAAATGGCATGCACTTCAGTGTACATGTGCCTCTCAATAAGGTGAGAGTCACTTAAGCAATCAAGACAAATTTGTTTAAAAATTCATTATCATATTTATTTACTTTTAACCAAATCATATGCAAATGCAAGTCTCTCTAATCTACCACAAAAATGAATAGAACTTTCTACAAAATAACAGAATCCTGTAAGTCAATGCTACAAACACATTACAAGAATTCCATCTAATAGTAAAAGAAGATAACTAGACAATGTGAATGATGTGAGTGCAATTGTTAAAATACATTTTTAAAAAAATTCAGGTAACATGAACCAAATGCACTATAAATGTGTTTTAATTCATCACGAGTTTTCCAACAATAACATAGATATTTCCATCTCCACATTAAACAAAAAAAATTATACATTACCTCAAGTTTTGCAAGATGAAAATTGTCGGTGAAGCTCGATTTAAAGAAATAGTCCATGATGAAGACCTACAAGATAAATTTATGTCCTTTATGAGGGATCAAACACACTGTTGAAATGTAAAGTCATATTAAAAGCAGGTACTAAGTACATGTTCAAACAGGCATACATAACATAGATGAAGCTAAACAGAGCATTTGCAAGACAACAACAAATATATAGGCTTGCAACATTGGTAAGTACAACAATTTCATACAAGATCTGGACCAACTAAACTATGCTCAATTCTGTAAGCTCCAAGGTTTTCATTTGCATGTTCTCCAGAAATAAAACTCAATTTATTTCTTCTGAGTAAACGGACCAAATTTTAATTGTCAGTGAAAAAGGAAATAAGGTCTTTTCAGGCAGTTTATACTCCCACGAGCCAACGATGCTTTGAACATAGGTTGGTGGCTCTTCTTCACACATGCTTATAGCTAGCACCATGTGTAAAAGCATTTTGATGTCCTTGTGTGCCACTAAATTTTTTGTCCTTAGATATCTTTTGTTTCACTTTGGGAAATCAACATTATCAAGCATTTTTTTTAAGATTGATTCAATGCCTTCTCTTTTTCATTAAAGTTGCAATTCCTTTTTCCCTTTAAATTATTTAGTACAATCCAATCCAAGTGCTCACCACCTATGGTGAGCAAGTAGGAACAAATGTGAAAGAATAAAGGAAAAATTCAGGTTTCAAGTCTTCTCCATGCAACAAATAAATGCCATTGTTGTTGAGGGCAACTTGTCATGTAGGAAGTAAATAGATGGCAGTTAGTACAGATTGAAATTTGGGCATGTGATGCCTAGAACTAGAAGATTCTGTTCCATTGAAATTTTATAATCGCTCTATTACAAAACTGTCCTGAAAGTGCTCTAATATAATACTGTCAAAGAAAAGCACGGGGAACAGTATAATTTCCACACAAAATATACAAATGAGTTAGGCGAGAACTTGCAAAATGAAAAGGAAATCTATAGTTGAAAAGGATGAGTTGGGAGGTTTCCAATCAAGAAGCCAAGTTTGTGATTCAGGTCCTAAACACAGTCAATCATTATCCTTCAACATAGCTGCCCATAATCATGCCATCAATCATGTCATAGGAGATGAAAAAGGGCCTTCATAGATAAGTTTGCATTCACTACTGGTTTTAGATTTGCCTGCAGCTTTGAGAACCAAGTGTGTCAGCCTTTAGGCACTATAATCTACAACTTAAAGTGAAATTCTACCATCAATTGGCCAATTTAACTTTTCATCCCTAGATCTGCCAAGTAGTTTGATGGTTAGTCCCCAATGAAGTATATAGAATATTGGGTGTAATTACCAACCTTAATTAGCATTAGAATGTGCTATTATCAAAATATAAGTGGTATATCTCTCTTGTTAAAACTTCTTAGCTGAAAGTTTTCCTGTAATAATTAATTAGGACTTTGAAGGATTTTTCTAGGGTATTGGAAGAAATGACTCAAATATAGGTGAAAGCCATACAGCATAGATGTCATACAATTCCATAAAAGAAAATTTTGATGCCATTTTTCAGTGTGTATTGTTCATCGGGGAGACTACATCATTCCGGTAATGCAATAAGGATACTTAGTTAAGTAGATAACAGCCCTTGAACACAGGTAGTCACTAAACTTGACCTTAAACCCGGGTCCTTAAGTAAATTCTACTTACCTAGGGTTTGGTTGGTTTGTCTCATAGCAGAAGAGGGAATGAGGTGGGGGGAAAGTAGGAGGAGGCCTTGGGAAAAGCCCCCAAACTAGTAGAGGTCCAGGGATAGCGAGAGCACTCCCCGCCCTATAGGATCCAACCCCTAACAATGAAAATGTAGAAATAATTATATTATAATTACAAATGCAAATCCCATGCAAATCCCTATGCAGATCCCTATTAAAGATTAATATGGGTTGATGGTGAGGGTATGAAGTCATCATTCTCTTCATGGCATTTTTTGGAGACAACATTCAAACAACTAACTCCATCAATAATTACTTTGAAACATGTGTGAGTTTCTACAACTGCAAGCATCATGCTCAGCATGGTCAACATCCCATACCATTGACACAGAACCATCATCCCCTAACTCACACAAATCATCAACACTATTCCTCTTTGCACAAGGTCGTGGGCTGATGACTTAAAACTCATTATTCACCTTTCCAAATGGGAATATAGAGGCATCTATCTGGACAATCTATGATGAATTGGTCAAACATAAATTAGCATACCATATTGTTACAAGTCATATAACAATCAAAACTCATAAAACAATGCAGTAACCAATTCCGCCATGAATTTTAGGATTGAAGCAAAAAAATATTTTGACCTCAAAATGCACCAGGTGTAAGAAAACAGAAATTGTAATTACTCTGACAGCAGTTTTAGGTTTGGGCCTTCCTAACAGCAACTCTGAATACAATATACAATGACATAAGGAAAAACTGAAAGATAGAAGCTTTGACAACTTAAGTAGTTTTATGTTCAACACATCTAAGAACTGGAAAGGGAATGATAGAGTTCAATTCTAGTTAGGAGTTCAAATTTACAGAAATGACAAATGCAAACCAGGGTGATCATCTGCAGGTATGAAGATTTTAGCACAAATAAAAAGAATATGGAGAACTGGAACAAGTTTCTTATGACTGATTTTATTTGAATAGAAAGAAGCAAGTAAAAAAAAAGGAGGATACGAAAATAAACAGTTATTAGTCTTGCACAAGCTTGCTGGAAAAACTAGAGCAATTTTTAGTTGAGAAATAAGTTCGAACTGGAAAAACTCTTCTAACAAAACTTGATTAATAAAGACTAAACTAACCATTAAGTAGCATAAAGTAAATCATAAGCCATTAATTAGTATTAACCATTAACTGAACTAACAAAATTTGCATGGGAAGTATTTGTCTTCATTACTGTTAACCAACTCAAAACTTTTAATAGCTTGAAATAAACTGGTAAAAATACAAATATCATATATCAAAACTCTTATATCAACTTTTTTTCAACTAATTTTAATTACAAACAATTTTGCCTTGTGCAAAGATCTAGATTTCACAAGGTAGAGGAAACATCGCATAACTCTACTTATCAGTCAAAATAATACATTTTCTTTAATAGAATGCAATGCCTACAGACAGCACAGATTACACTTAAGAATGAAAACTTACTAGTAGCTCAATAAAAAAAAGATGAATCTTTATGAAATACCATAACAAGTAACTATTCATTTGATTGATGCCCATGAAAGGTAGTAAGAACAGCCCATGTGATTTGTAGCTGAGTCCATTAGCTGATTGCCATTAGAATAGTCACATAAATGTTCTTACAAATGGCAATCACATAAATGTTCTTACATATATCTGTGTGTGTGTGTGTGTGTGTGTGTGTGTGCGTGCGCGCGTGTGTGTGATCTTCTGGTGCATGCTAATATAGCCCAAGCATATCAACCAGATAGACAAAACTGTTATAACATGAGATAGGTAGAGCTTTCCATGGTAGAAAATCAGTTTTCAACATCAAGTGCTATGAGGAAGAAAGAAAGAAAAAGTTCTACAGCATGATCTGGTAAATTCAGCAGCAGACCAACACCTAGAATAAGGCTCACCAACCTTAGGTTTTGCAAGAAGAAGAACATCTCGGTGAATACCAGACAACCACCAATGGTCTTGATCTTCTAAGTATGAACCATCACTCCATCTGAAGACTTGAACGGCAAGAATATTTTCCCTATTTGAACCACATGGATGGCAACAATCTGTGATTTCAAACTCAGCAGGAAGCCTACTATCCTGGCTGCACAAGCAGAGCAAATCTTTGACATTTTTAAGTGAAAAAGTTTTCTAAAAGTTTATATTGCTATTTACAGTTTTGAACTGTTAGAAATAAACTCCCTCCAGTCCTATTTATATGTCCACTTTAACCAATTTATGCCAATTAAGAAAGTCAGTTAAAATTAGTTTGTAGTCCTAAATTTATAAAAAATATAAGAACTTTCTAAAATTACCCTTATTTAAAAGTCCATCAATATTCCATTAATTTCTCTCTATTTTAATTATACTTTTCATTCCCTCTCTCAAAATGGTGCTTTACGTTTTTAAAAAAAAAAAAATTGGAAAGTGTAAAAATAAATTAAAGATAAAGGGCAAATTAAGAAAAGATAACTTAATGCTTCATAGATTTTCTAAATGGACATACAAAAAGAAACAAGAGAAGAAGACAAGATAAATAAATACGACCAGAGGGTGAAACAACAATGAAATAAGACTTTAATTATTTATAGATTTGACAACTTTTTTAGAAATTTGAAGAAAATTACTAATAACAATCAGTCCAAACCAGAATACAGGTTAATATATGTTTATTTATAATATATATAATGATAGATATTTTAAATTATTATATAAATGTATCTATCTTCATGCTGATTTATAGAAATTGTCATGCGCAATCTAAAGAGGGTACCAACACCTGATTGGTTGATTCAACCTAATTAGGGAAGATTGAACACTATTTAGGCCAAATGAAGAATTTTTGAGTAAATTCTGTATATCCCTCGTCAGATTGTGATGTATAGGAGTATACAAAGTTGTCCCTAAAATAGGAAACCACATCATAACAAAAAAGGAAAACCTAATCATTAAATGCATAATTGACTGTTTGACTGTTTAGGCTGTTAATAGAGATAAATTAGGAACAAAGTGAAATCAAGATGATAGCACAATTCTAGAAGACGATTTCGAGACACTCCCCTTTAAGCCAGTGAATGGATGTCTTTCATGTTAGCAGAATTGGCTGATTTCTGATTGATTGTTGATTTTATGCTTGTTAGCATAATTGGCTGATTTCTGATTGATTGCTGATTTTATGCTTGATTTTAGGCATGCATGATATTAGGCATTACAATTAGCCATTTATAACAAGCAGATTTTGTGTTGTAAATTATTCTTTCCATAATTACAATGTGAACAGAATCTGTATATAGCTGGAAATTAATTTGTAATTTGTATATAAGTGGAGTTCTCCACCAAGAAAGGACACACCATTTTACTCCAAAGTTTTCTTGAATTAATCGAAGTTTGTCATGTTAGCAGAGCTACAGTTCTGAAATCTTGTTTCTCTTGTTCTTCATAGCCCTAGTTCAATCTTTTGTTATTAGTTATCTTGATCAAGTTCTCGCAGCCTCATGTCTTCAGACAAGTATGACTCTTTCTTGATCCGTTTTAATGGCAAAAACTATTCTGCCTGGGCATTCCATTTCAAGATATTTGTTAAAGGTAAAGATCTATAGGGCCACGTTGATGGAAGCAAACCAGCTCCTGACAAAAACGAAAATGAATTTGACAAGTGGGAGGTCAAAGATGCTCAGATCATGGCATGGATTTTAGGATCTGTCGAACCTAATACTATCTTGAATCTTCGACCTTATCAAACTACAGCTGAGATGTGGACTTACTTGAAGAAAGTGTATAGTCAGCAAAATGCCGCTCGTAAATTCCAGCTCGAGCATGGATCAGCCACTCTACAGCAGAACAATCTCTCTATTTCTGATTTTTACTCTAATTTTATGAATCTTTGGGCTCAATATACTGATATCATCTATGCTTCCTTATCTCATGAAGGCCTTAGTGCAGTTCAATCTGTCCATGAAATTACAAAAAGGGATCAGTTTCTTATGAAATTGAGATCTGAATTTGAAGGAACAAGGCCTAATCTTATGAATCAAGACCCGGTTCCCTCCTCGGATGCATGTCTTAATGAGTTATTTCGGGAAGAGCAACGACTTCTTACTCAAACACTCATGGAACAACAAAAATTCACCTCTGTTCCAATGGCATATGCAGCACACTGTAAGCCAAGAAGAAGGGACATAAGTAATGTTCAATGTTTTTGTTGCAAGGGATTTGGCCATTATGCTTCAAATTTTTTCAAAAACTTCTGCAACTATTGTAAAAGGATAGCCATATTATCAAAGAGTGCCCTACTCGACCTCCTAAGAAATCTCCATCAGCATATGTTGCCTCAATTGGTTCTTCTAGTATTAGTGGTTATGTGGATGCAGCTACCCCGACACAAAATGCTCTTGCTCCAGTTCAAACAGTTACCCCTGAAATAAATACAACAAATGATTATCTCTGCATTCTCTTCTTTAGGACTCTCAGGTAATCCCTCTTTTACATCTACTTGGTATTGGTATTTCGGGGCATCCAATCATATGACCAATAATGATAAATTTCTAACCAATGTACACAAATACTCTCGAAACCTTGGGATTCATACTGCAGATGGCAACCACTTACCTATAACAGCCACTGGTGATATTTCTTCCTCTTTAACTAATATTCTTGTCTCTCCTAATCTTGCCACTAGCCTCATTTCAGTTAGTCAATTGGTTGAGAATAATTGTAAAGTAGAATTTTCTAAATCTAGATGTGTTGTGCAGGATCAACAATCACGGAAGATGATTGCAAGGGGGCGTAAAGTAGGAAGTGTTTTTTCTCTCAAATTTCCTTTCTCTATATCCGACATCTTCCTTTGTCTCTTGCAATTTTGCACATGTTGATTACCAAACATGGCATAAACGTCTTGGGCATCCGAACCCTAATGTTCTTCATAATTTGCTAAATTCTGGTTTATTTGGAAAAAAAAAATCACCTTCTCTCAGTGCTATCCAATTTGATTGCAATTCTTGTAAACTTGGTAAAAGTAAAACTTTGCTTTTTCCTACTCACACACCTAAAATAGTCCATCCTTTTGAAATGATACATAGTGGTTTGTGGGGTGTGGCACCAATTACTTCTCATGCTAATTACAAGTATTTTGTTACTTTTATTGGCGGCTATAGCCGTTTCATTTGGATCTATTTTTTACAGTCTAAAGATGAAATATTTTCTGCCTTCAAATCTTTTCATGCATACGTCCAAACCCAATTTTTTGCTAAAATTAAAATTCTTTGTTCTAATAATGGGGATGAATATATGTCTCATTTGTTTCAGCAATTTATACAATCTAATGGAATAATTTCTCGAAGGTCATGCCCCTCAACCTCGCAACAAAATGGTGTGGATGAACGAAAAAACCATCACCTTCTTGATGTTGTCCGCACTCTTTTATTGGAAGAATTTCTCAAAGGTCATGCCCCTCAAAGCATATTTGTCCTCCTTGTTTATGTGGATGATATTGTCATCACTGGCACTGATTTAGAGGGTATCTCCAATCTTCAGAAATTGTTGCACTCCATTTTTCACATGAAAGATCTCGGTCAACTCACCTATTTCTTGGGGTTAGAAGCGCATCATCGGCCTCAATGTATTTTCTTGAATCAATGGAAGTACATCCCGGATCTACTTCACTTAGTTGGACTCACACATGCTACTTCAGCTGAAACTCCAATGGATATAAACGTAAAGTATTGAAGTAATAAGGAGAGCCTCTTCAGAGAAGCGTTTGACCCGAAACTCAGCAAGCTGCCCAGGATATAACTTGAAGCAGTTCTGAACACGATGACTTGTCTTCTTGCAGTGGGTGCAGACCATAGCGTCGACGGAAGACGAAACCCTGATCACTCCAGCCCGATGAGGAGCTGCCAAAATAGTGTGTGAGATCATTGAAGTAGTAGCAAGAGCATGAAGACGTGTCTCCTCGGCATCACAAACTGGAACATAAGGCTCTGCTGCTCATGTTTTTCCTTTTCGGCACAATTCTTGCAACCAGAGCATCCCTTTGGCACCATAGCCTCCAACTGACCAGATACACGAGTGAAGACCATGTAGAATTCCTACACTGATAGATCTTGTTGTTGAAGACTATGCAGGTTTTCTAGCAAGGGAAAATCGGAATGCCTCACTGGTGTGTAAATAACGCTATTGAAGATAGTCCCAAAATTCCTTGGCTAATAAATGATCAACAAAGCTCATCCTAATTAAAACATCAGTACTCATGCACAAGATACCTATAACACGACATTGGCAACCCGCCAAGCCTTGACAACTGCCACAGCAATTGATGCCTCATCAGGAGGATTGCCAATGAGATGAGAGACGAGACCAACCGATTGCAAAAGCATGTGGACCAAAAATGCCCACTCACGATAATTATGACCATTAAGTCTAATATCCGTGTGAAGAAGAGCACCACTGTCAATAACCGGATTAGAGGGCTGAATTGGATTTGCCATATTTTTTTTACTATTGGATTAGAGGGCTGAATTGGATTTGCCATATTTTGACAGATACGTACGAAGTTGTTCATAGAGAATAGGGAAACAAATTATAGCATAAAAGGAAATCTGATCATTAAATACACAATTAACTTTTCCAGGATGTTAATAAAGATAAATAAAGAATAGAGTAAAATAAGGATGATAGCATAATTCTAGGAGAAGATCTCGAGATTCTAACACTAAATTATTGTTGTCTTCAATCTAATTGAGGTGAGATTCTCTCAATCAAGACATGTCACCTTCATTCATTAGATTTTAGATAATGTTATTGAGATCAAATAAATTAAGCTCAATATAGGCTGAACTTGAAATTGGGCTCCAAACTCATATTGGCTTAATCAGAAAGATTCAGTTTTGCTGACGCATAGTGGAGTACAATAACCTCAAAGCAACTTCCATAGCCTAATAGCAAATAGGTCTTGGTGCATCCAACCAACTCAGCCATAACTGAATCAGATGCATTACACTATCAATTGATTTGATATGCAAAACATTATAATCTCCAACAATACCAAGTCTTTGTTTCTCTAATAACCAAAATGGACAATAATGCTTATGTAGTTTGTATGGAAAGAATTGGGATATGTTCTTGATCTTAGCTTGATACCTTGTTCATCAGAATCATGGATCAAGTGTGAAAATCTGGCCATGCCTCATCAACTCATTAACATCACTTGCAAAGAAGCGTACTCCAATAACAAACTTATTTTCCAGCTATCAAACAAAACACAACACATTTGTATGTGACAGTTTTCGAGTACCATCCAGTGTTCAATAATTCTGAATCACATATTACCTATAATTTAAAGGCTAAATAGGGAAGATGGATTAGACTGCTGCTGAAAGTTGACACAAAAAATAAGAAAGGAAACCACTTGATGTTGGAAGCATACTATACAACAGACATCAAGAACAACAGAAACAGCACTGTGCCAGACTGATATGCCATTTTGTCAAACAAAATAAGGTATATGCATATGCTAAAAGTTATTTGAAAAAAAAAAAGGTAAGTCCAAGTGCTACTATTTTCAAAAGACAGTTTGTAATTAAAATTTACATAATATAAGAGGATGGATATTTCTTTAGGATGATGACAAAGATGAGAAGTACATAAGTCAGCTCATGTAAGTAATAGAACAGTAATGTCCGAACCATTGAGAAAAGAAAGAAACACATGTATGCAAATTTAGAACATTAGTTTATAGAACACATCTGAATAATACACAATAATGTTTCAGAATTTAAAGCATCACTATACAGACCTATAACCGACAAGAACCCCATTCACCCAAGCAAGAAATGCAGAATCAACAGCCTCAAAATGAAGTAAGATTCGGCGACCTATAAGAATTAATTAAAATTAATACAGTTATTGAGCTAATAAGAAAAAAGCCATGCCACATAAATGTCATCTCACAAGATAATGTGCACAAGAAGAAGCTACTAAACACAAATAATATGAGAAATAAGATAAATGTCATGTTATATTTTGATAAAAATGTACAAAATTGAATAGGGTAGCTCCTAACAATTCACATTTTTTGATATGATCAACTAGGAGGACACCATCACTGTTAGGTAACTCTAGAACTAAATGCCTGCAACTTTCAGGATGGATATTGTCCATAAGTATATTCTCTTAGCTGGAGATAATATAACATAGTTTTCGTAGATAGAGGTATTCTATCCCTATAATGAGGATATCTGTCACATGCTTTCTATTATCTATATCCTACTTCTTTCTGCTTATTGCCTCAGGTATCATGCAACATACTGTCCTGGCATTCTGCTCAGGCCTATCATCAGGACGCAATTTTTATGGACACATCAAAGCAATTAGGTATGATGATAAATTTTTGGCCATCTTCAGATTGCAGATAATGAATCATTGTTCAAATATCGATTCAACTGATAAAATAGATAAGAGCATATCATTAAGAAAAGGAGAAGCATCATGCAAGGTTCTTGTACATTGCCTGTGACAATCTAATTAAGAGAATTGTAGATTTTTCCAGTGGCAAGCATTAGTTAACTCAAAGAGCTAGAAATTTTTTTTTTAAAAGTAAGTGCACATTTTTAAACTCAACTGTTTCACATGGTAAAACTACATGTCTAGGCATTTATTATGTTTGTGCAAAATCGGCAATGGATGAACCTCTGCTAGATTTGAAGATTAAAGATAGTTCAAACAGTAACAAAATGATAGTTCAAATCAATTAGTTGCTTTCCTAACCAATTGCCTTATCCCCATCTTTCAATTTTACACTTTAGGTGACATGCTTTGGTTATGATATTGGCTCACAAAAAGAATCGATCTTTAATCCACTACTTTTCATTGATATGTGTAATGCAGATACAAAGGGAAAATATTTCAATCATGAAAAAATCACTCTTACATTTTATTTCAATCATGAAAATCAGTCTTCCAGTTACAAGTTAATTTAAACTTTTGACATACAACAAAATTATCATTAGCATCATCAACAATTATAACATGACACTGTAAGTTAGAAATGTGAAGTGATTTACAAGCCATGAGAATAGAAAATTTTCCAGTAACACTACCTTCCCATTCATTTGGAATACGAAAATATGTCCTATAACAGCCTGTTGGATTGTTGGAGGGGACATGTGGTGGATTAAGAGGAAAGGGATACACAATATTTGTATAATGTGGATAGTCAAAACCATGCATCTGCCAATTTGAAGGAACTGCTTGAGAAAAAACACAAACATGTCAGAATATAATTTCACCAGCAGCATAAAATAAAAAGGCAAAATGAAGCTAGGCGCAATTATTTTTCAACAGAATTCAGAATAAAATATTGACATTATACAACATTTATTAAAAGGATCAAGGATGTTGACCGCACAGGCTAAGAAACAAACAAATATACAATCCTCTAAATTTTGAATAATTGAGCATAGTTTAAGAGTGGCACCCCAATTCCAGCAAATTCTAGTTTGAATCACCAATCTAGATCTACACTTGGGTACTAAGAGTAAGACAGTTTGTAGTTTGTGAATATACCTTCGAGTTTTCTCTGGCACTCGGCTAAAACTCAATGTAGTTAACTCATATAAAGTTTTCTCACCTGGGCAATTTTCAGAAAAATAAATCCCTTAAACACACCTTTATTCACCAAAGGAACACAACTTTAGCACAACATTCAAATCAACCATAACTTGTACCAAGTTAAGATCTAAATAGGTTTTTTTATTGCAACCATAATAATATGATGTTTCTGTGATTTGTTTTTTAGATGTTATAAATAATGTATTGCAAATTAATTTAATCTATAATTTAAGAACATAAATTGCATGCATACTGAAGTTTCTTCACAACTACCAGGATTTGACCCAAAATAAGAGGGATTTTTTTTTTCCTTTTCCTTTAGAAGTTCTAGAGTTCACATTAAAAATTAACACTGTTCATTGCTCAAGACTACTTAAAAATGGCTTAAACCAAGATGGAAGATGGATATATGTTTGAATATTTTGCTTATCCATTCACTTTCACAAAAGGGCACTAATGAGTGGTGTAACGTGAAAAATTACATGCTAGACCTACCAAAATAAAGGACACTGAACCATTTGTTTTAAGATTTATAAACCAAGATCAGAATTATGGATTTTTCTATTCAGATGATCCACCAAAGTCTACCATATACATCTCATCATTATTGCATTCAAATTGTTTATTTCCCATCTTTTTGCCCATTCAATAAACAAGAAAAAGACCTCAAGGCAGTTCAGCATGCATAAATCTCATATATATCCAATAGTGCTGATTTTATTTTGGACTTCAGAACATCAATGAATAATGGATAGGATTTGGCCCTATATATATATACAAATTCAAGAAACTATAGTCCCTTGTTTACGAATAACCCTTACCTCAATACTTATTAATTTGGTTTATTTATCACATTTATTCTAGCTACTTATTTCTTTTTATTTATAAGAATCGTACTCCAATGAACTTTGCCTAATTGAATTTCTACAATTTTAAATTTATAATTACAGAAAACTAACAGGTTGAAGTTAATTTGTTTCTTTACTTGTTCATAAAATTAATGTAATTAAAATGGCTTTACCGTTTGCTTTGAAGTAAAGGTTTTTTAAATTTAATTCATTTTGAAGATTACAAACCGATCAAATATATATATATATATAGGTTTCAATTTAAGCACCCAAAACACTGGTACAACACAAATTTGGTGAATAAATTAACAAAGAATCCTACAACTAAGGATCAAATTCTAACTCCTAATTGGTTTAACCTTCCTCCCAAACCAACTATTCAGCTTATCTTCAAGGCTCTTGTATTTAAGATCCACTATAATGAACTCGAATCATTACCAAGGGTTGGTCAAATTGTGTCAGCCAGACCCTGATTACTTGCCAAGCCATCCCAAGCACAAATAATACCCAAGGAGCCACAGGCCCATATCATTCGAGCCTAACACAGACTGGTTTGTAACACTAGAAGTTTTCCAAGAAAGAAAGCCCACAATTATTTCTCTAGCAAAAAACAAGTGCAGCATGTCTCAGGTTTGCACCAGATTTTGTAACCTCCCAGCCTTCTTAAGTAGACACAGCCGCTTAATAATAATCTCATTCAAAAAAACATCTCATGAGAATTATAAGCCTCAATGCCTCTCCTCTTGCATTGTTTTTCTTTCATAATTTCTATCACAATAAACAATTAAAAACATAATTTGTTCTCTTTCTTATTTTCTACTTAAAACATTTGAAAAAAGCCCTCATTCCAAATCTAAAAAAGCTAGCAGAAACAGAGGTAAAGCATAACATAAAAAGAACAGTCTGATCTCTGTATCCTATGTGAGTAAGAACCCTCACTTGGAATTTTCATTAATAGATAAACTAAGGTCTGATGGTCCAATATGTTTGTCAAAGCTAGCAAAGAACAATACTTCATAATCTCGCAATTATAGATGCTTCATGAAAGCCTTACAGAAGCTATATTGGATATTTGGCAGTGCTCCAACAAGAAAATCTCTGAGCACCTAATTATGAACTCCTAACATTTTTTTTTTAGTGAAGATGCTCCAGAAGCTGCTACATAAAGGCATAGAACTAGCTACCTCCGTGCAAGTTTTTAGACTTTGCGGAAACTAGCTCTGGTAAGTATATGCCTTTCCTCAAAATGAGAATCATGAAGTGGCTGCCAGTAGAACCTCTTTCTATACGCCATATTTAGGATGGCACTGAAAAGCCTTAAGTTATAAATCTAGAAGATGTTATTAACAGCATCTTACTCCAGATACTATCTCAAAGATGATACTAAAGAAACTCCAAATGTTTAGTAAGGCATAAAGATTTAAACAAGAACAAAATTTTCCAAAAGCTAAGTCTGCGATGATATTGAATAAACACTAAATATTTAAGTAAAGACAGCCCTACTAATATACTCTTTTAAAGACTACCTCCATCAAAACACAGAAGTATCAAGATTCAACTGAAAGCATCAGTTTTCAGAAACTATCCTTAGGATGGTAGCCCAAACACACACGCGCACGCAAACACACACACATAATGATAATGGGATAAAAATTCAAATCTCCTGGACTTTTAACAGAAACAAAAATATTACTAGAGTAATAATATATGTTTAGAATATAAGGTAATAATATCTTTTGGGTTAAGTTTAGTAAACCCTATTCTGACTCTTATTTAAAGAGACTTGTGTCCCAATTGCATGGGAAAGAAAGATTATTCTTTTATTTCTTAGACTACATCCTTTTCTTCAATAGTTTGTGCTGTTTTTGGATTGCATTAACAAATATGAAGTAATTCAAAACATTGGATATTTTTTTATCCTAGCGCACAATGGAAAACAGTCTACCTAAAAAATTGTAAGTAAACAAACATATATAACTTCAAAACCCATAAAAGTTTCAACTTCACATTTCTTATACCTATATTCATGTAAAACAGGGCATGCATTTGCTAAAGCTATGTAACATTAATTCACAAACAAAGGAGGAAAAAGACATGGAAAGAATGACCTTATGCCTCTGCGATTTTTACTTGCTTAAGTCTCTTAATCAAAGCTTTCCATCTTAGGGAAATAACAACTTCAGGATTCCAAAAATAAATAAATCTAAAAGTTGCTCTATGATTGGAAAGTGAATAATGTGTCCTTTCAAAGTGGCCAATAGGTAGTTTTCTCCCAAAATTTTCATTGGAAAGAAGAAAACTTTCACAATCCAAGACAAATAAATTAGAAAGATATTCAACACTTAAGAAGAATTTGTTAAGAATCAATTAGTAATCCTGCAATTTTCATTCCAGAATTAATGAAAACAATAATCCTAATGATTCTAGGTGGAACCTCTCAAACAATAAATTCTCTTAGAAGTTTCCAACTTAAGCACCTAATAGCAGTACTGCCTAATGGTTTCATTTGCTGATGTGCTCCCATTAGTTTCAAATGTACATCCATTGTGAGAAGTAATTTGTGAGTTAGTGAAACTTCTTGGAACTCTCACATTTCTTGGAAAGCCTCCTATTTAGTGCTTTATCAAGTTCCTAGATCATTAAAATATTCCTAAATTCTCCATGGTTCCAGCTTCTATGTTTTTTGACTCTATGCTAGCCATCTGTAAGAAAAGGATTGAGAAATATGAAGATGAAGCTCTGCTAATATTCAGGAGCAATGTTTCAGTAATTTTGCAGTGATCTTTCTTCTTTTCTCCAACATCCATTAGTTATGAAAACATATTCAGCAGTGTCTTGTTAATAGCATGAGCAACAGAAAAGGTGCAAATAGTACAACCACATAAGCTTAAAAAATCAAAGCATCACAATGGAGTGAGTTAGCTGGAAAAACCTGCCTGGCAATGTTTCCCATACTGAATCGTCAAAACTGTTACTATAGAAGTCAATAGGAACATTTGCAGGAGAAGAGGCCAAAAGGAATTTCCACTGGCCACTTAGCGACCTCACAAAATGCAACTCCTTAACCAATGATGCAGCACTCTCAAGAGCACCCAAAACAGCATCATCATTCCACACAGCTGAACTAGAAATAACATAATCTACTTTGTTGCGTTCATACCAATATCTAAGACATCCTGCATAAAATAATATGAAAAATATGATCGAATAATTGAATAACTTGGTTGCCGAATCCTAAAGTTTCTTAAAAAAGAAGCTGGGAAACATCAAATAGTTCAGACTCAATAGTCCAACAACATTTTTATATGCATAAAAAGTTAGGAGGAAAAAGCAAATTAAATAACACAAAATAAAATAGCAGAAGTTTCATGCTCAAGTAAAATCAAACTTTCCATGTCTACTCAAAGTTTTAAGGCCAAAACCTGTTTAAGTTGGTAGATGATATTTTATACTTATAAGAACGATATAATTTCCTCTATCATATAAGCATCCTATCCATCAAAAGTGCAAATATTTAAAAATGTGCTAAATTTTAATTTTCCGCAAAGAAGCACAAACGTCTTACTTTACTTTTCCCATGCACTTCCAGATTAAAATTTCTTTTGCCCTTTGCATCCTTCCTCAAATATGATGCTTTAATGGTATGTGATTCATCAGAAAACTTGAATTCACTACATTTGGTCCAGTGTACCCCAAACATATTCACCTATTAACTAACAGAAAACATTATAATTTACCTAATCGTGATGGTTCTAACATTAGATTCAAACTAGGGGCAATTACCTACTAATGCAAGTTAAGAATGCCCATCTCAAAACAACAAATACACAAACAGAAATCAAAAGATCATCAATCGATGTGAGCTGCAGCAGACCAATTTCATGGATTCATAATTGGTTAAAGAATAGAGATTCATCTAACTTAATTCAGTTGCAAGAGATCTTGATCATGTAGAATTCCTCCACCTCATAAGAGCATGCAGACTTAACAGTTATTGTGGCTGCTACTAGCTAAAATCTCTACAAACCCTAAGAATGAAATTTTTAACAAGAAATTTTGCTCTATTTTGGTCATCTAACGAGATGAATCAAGGTGATCAGTCGTCTTCTAATTAACAATGAAGTGAATATCAAATATTCAAGAACAAGTTAAAGAAACAGAAACAAAATACACTCAACAAAAAAAAAAAATGTTATTACCTTCAACCGAATCATGCGACTGCAAAGGCACATGAGCATCACGTTTCCTCCACTTGATGAAAGATGGATCCTCCCAAATCTTATAACCGGAGTTTGAAGAAAATGGAAGTTGAACTGAAGGAACAAACGACATTCTAGCCAGAGAACAAATCCTCCGTTCGCGCACACGCACGCACACACACAGAAATAAAGAGATGACTTCAAATCAAACGACATTCTTGTTTGCATTCACTGTCCCAAAAGATAAGAGCCTGAGAATGTGGGAAAAGAGTGAAAATGAAAGGACTTTCTGTAGACTCTTCTTATCATCCCCGTCATTAAATAATTTTCATAAGCTTCACTAAAATTAAATAAACTAATAAACTTACATCATTGTTGTTTGATTAGCTATAATTAAAAAAAATGATGTATTTGTTTTTTATTATTTGATTTAATTTAAATTTAAAAGTATACTTACCATATAAGTGAATTTGTGAGATTATCCCATTATCTATAATTATTATTATTAATTATTTAATATTTTTCATTAAATTAATTTAAATAAAAATAATTAATAAATTTAATAAATTTAAAATTTTTAATATTTATTTAATTTTATTATTTAAAAAAAATATAATTAATTTTATTAATTTTATAAAAATAATTATGATAAAATATTTAATTATATAAATATTAAACTATAAAAATATAATATTTATTTAATTTTATTACTTAAAAATATTTTTATATTTAATTTTAAAAAACAATATAATATTTTCAATAATAAAAAATATTTTTTCATAAAAATATTTAATCATATAAATAGTAAATTATTAAAATATTTAATATTAATTTAATTTTATTACTTAAAAATATTTTTATTATTATTTTTTAAAATAATATAACATTTTCAATAAAAAAATTTTAATCGTATAAATATTTAATATTTTTTTAATTTTATTACTTAAAAATATTTTATAATTAAATTTAAAGATAATTTACATTATTAAATATTTTTATAATTAAATAGATTATCCCTTTCATGATCATTATATATTATTGATATTATTTAGTGTCACGCCCCGACCCGCGGGCCCACAGGACGCGACAACCGCCGCGGCGATCCCGAGGAGGGATACCCCGCCACTCAGCCCTCGTGACGCCGCAAGGCTAACAAATACACCTGGAATTCAACAATATCTCTTGCAGATATTGAATAAAGGCTAACAATACATAACATGAGTAACAACAACAACAACAGCTATTACAGCGAAATACAGAAGGTACAGAGGTTTCCAAGTACACAAGGAAGTAATAAGCATAACAGTAGGAAATGATGAAACACCAAACATGCAACAAGGTTTTCTACACACTAGTGGATCCACAAGTCAAACAACATGTTCCATGACAACAAACATACATGAACTGAAGGAAGTACAATAGAAAAGATAGCAGCAAATGCCCAGCACACTGCCACACCGTCGCACCTACTACCTGCAAACAGACTGGGAAGAGGAAAGAGGGGATGAGTAACCACAGTTACTCAGTGAGGGGGGTTAGCACAACTCTAAAAGAAAACATACCAGCAACAACAACAATAGTAAAATAATAATAATAATAATAACAATAATAATAATAAATTACCAACATAAATACTTTACTAAAAGCAATACTAGTTTAGAAACATCAGCACACATCATGGAAATCTTTAAAAGAAGTAAAACAACATAATGCCAAGGTTTTGAAATAAATAATCAAAATACGGGTAGCAACTCAAATATGTGGGAGACTGTCCTCCTAAAAGCAACAGCTGGGCTTCGCCCCCTCACCGCACATTCAAGATAATACTACAAAAGAAATACACTGGATAAATCTCAAATTTAGTATAAAGCAATACCCAACACTCACCCAGCATAATGTGGTCTAGAAAACTCTCTAAACCTTCGCCGTGGCCATGGCTAGGTTCAGAGCCGTCAAAGTACTCATGTCTTTGACGTTGACCCATCGGTTCACCGGTTGGTGACTCCGGCTACCCGATGAATATCCAGTCAGGGCTCTACACTCCCACCTGAACCTGGCCCTCGTAGTAAATAATCCGGTCTACCACGCCACCTCAACAGGCTGGCCGTGGGGACCGCCTACCGTAGTAGGGCATCACCACACAAACCCAACAATAACACAAGTCCACGAAAAACACCATTGCCAACAAATACCCAACAATTACCAACACCTTCACATCTCCACGAGGAAATAATAAAAGAATACAAAGGAAGCTCAAGCTTTAAAACACCAAGCGATAAACAAAACTCAATACAAGAAGCAACACAGGAAATCATTTTCCTTCAACCATTTGAAATGAGTTTCAAACCCCGGATTTCACAAAATCAATTATTTCCACAACAAATCTCAGGTTTTACACAAAACCCAAAATTTCACAACTCATTGAAGTGTATTAACATCAAATCAAGCATTACCAAGTCAAATACTAAATAAAACATTCAAGATTTCATTCAATGCCACCATCATTCACCAAAATGCCAAGCCCGTATAAATCAAAGAAATTGTACTTGAATCATGATATAAGTATATATATATATATATATATATATAAATGTAAGTATGATCAAGTCTAGCTATCGGTATTCTTCAAATAAAGCTATGCTAAATAAACCCACTCACTGAATTGGTGACTCTCTTCCCCGCAAGCTAACCCTCGGCTACTCCTTTGCCTCGAGCCAAGACTTCTTCTCCTTGCCAAAGTACAAGAAAACACAAATACTTGTTAATATAAAATCCTAGGTTTTCTAGCAAACAACCCTAAATTAATCCTAGGGTTGGGCTCAAAGCTAGATTTAAAGGTTACCAATGAATTCCTAAGGATTATAGCTACAATCTAATCCAAAGAAATTAAAGAAACGACTAAGGATTGCCGGTGCTACAGTAACCTCGGGTGCTACAGTAAAACCCGGCCTTAAACAAGTGTATTCTCCCAAATACAACATCAAACAATGAGATTTTCTTTACAATAATCCACCACAAAGAATCACAACCTCAAGGGCTTCAATTTAAGCTCAAAAACATCCACAATCAAGTAGAAAATCCAAAACTTATTCTAGGTTTTCAAAATTCTCTAAAAACAAGAAAATACAAGAAAATACGGAAAGAAAAGGTTGAAATAAAGGTTTACCGTATTCAAGAGGATGTGAGGAGGAGAATGGAGGTTTTAGTTCGCCGGAAAAGCTCGCCGGAAAATCCAAGAGAAGGGCTAGGGTTCGGCCAAAGAAAGCAAGGAAAGAAGAAGAAGAAAAGAGAAGGGTTTTTAAGAGAAATTCGTGCAGCTACAGTAACGGTCTGCTACAGTACTGGGCTGAAAAATCTATAGAAATGGGCTGGTTATTTCTGCAGTGAAAACTGGTTATAACATTCTACCCCCCTTAAGAAAATTTCGCCCTCGAAATTTCCTTACCTAACAAAAGACTTCTAATACTCAAAGTTTAACAATACACATGCATCAAGCTGAAAGATAGATATTGTACCTGGGTTCATGTCCACTTCACACTTGGGCTCCTCGTTAGTCAGGGCAAAGATTCTGGTTTGAGATCTAGTCTGCGCACGCGATCCTCCTGACTGAGGGATGTTGCTCGCTGCTACGGATCTAGTAGCGGTAGTCTGTGCCTGAGTCGCGGGCTGAGAACTTCTAGACTGAGTAGGACGTCCTGGATTAAGTCCTGGTGTAGGTCCCCCGCCGGTCAAAAGTGGACACTGCGTCTTGATGTGATCCACTTGTCCACACTGATAACATCTGCGCGGTTCTCGACACCGTCCCTCATGGAACTTATGGCAATTCCAACACTGTCGCATAGTTCCTACTGATCCTGTTCCTGACATACTGCCTGAAGGTACTGAACTCTGCTGTCCACTGGTCTGGATTGGTGGGGTCTTGAAGAAACCAACTGAAGGTGCACCAACGGACGAACTCTCACCTCTGCTCTTCTTCGAGGGTAGACTCATTTCTGCACCTCTTCTCTTACTCATGCTTTCTCGGAATTGTCTGCCTTCCAGAACCAACTTTTCTGCTCGAAGGGCCAACTGTAAGACTTCCTTAAAGCTCTGGTTTCCTGTAACCGACATCCTCTCTCGGACGTTGAGGTTCAATCCGGCCTCAAACTTCGAACACAGAACTTCCTCAGAACCTACCAGTTCGGGTACAAAGTTTGCTAGGTCCTTTAACTTTGTCTCATACTCTGTCACAGATCTGCTACCTTGGGTCAACTGCATGAACTCCTGCCTCTTCTGGTCTCTGTGGAAACAAGTGTAGTATTCCTCGTCAAATTCTCTCTGAAAATCTGACCAACTCAAGACAACGGGGGAACGGCCTTTCAAACTCTCCCACCAAACTCTGGCTCTGCCATCAAGTAACCTCGTAGCGACCTTGAGCCGCAACTCTTCTTCTAGAACCATGTCGTCAAAAGTAGCTATCACCCGCTTTAACCACTCTTTGGCCACCAGAGCGTCACTCGTGCCATCAAAGGAACTGCAGCCTAACTGTCGGACTTCCTTCAGGAGCTTGGACAGGAACAAGCTCTGACTGGTCCTACTGTCCTCTGCAGGGACTACGGGAACTGACTGCATTTGGGGCGGTACTGAAACTGGTGGCTGCGCAGTCGGTACAGACCCTCCATACATGCTCCAGAAACTCATGAAGTCTCTGAACTCCTGATAGGTCGGCTGCCTATCCTGATTGTCCCAATATGCTCTGAAGGCCTGCATCGCATCTGGAGACGGAGCTAACTCGGGCACTGGGGCTTGAGGCACAGGTTCAGGCATTCCTGGAGCGTGCACCGACGCTGCTACAGCAGGTGCATGCCTTGAACTGGCCTCCTGCCTAGGCGGTGAAGGAGAGGACGGTGGAGATGGCACTCCACGCCGTCCACCTCTAGGTGGTGCAGTAGTAGGCTCAACAGTAGGAGCAACTGCTCCACTGCGCGTGCGCGGGCGTTGTGCTGGCATTTTCACTGAAAAGGACACCAAAACAACTTTCAAAATCAATTCCTACATGCAACAATGCTACATGCTCAATTCTAACTGGATCCACTAGTTACTACAGAAGGCAGTCAACAACAAGAACAGGCTACGGTTATCAATCTAAACCACTAGCTCTGATACCAATAAAATTGTCACGCCCCGACCCGCGGGCCCACAGGACGCGACAACCGCCGCGGCGATCCCGAGGAGGGATACCCCGCCACTCAGCCCTCGTGACGCCGCAAGGCTAACAAATACACCTGGAATTCAACAATATCTCTTGCAGATATTGAATAAAGGCTAACAATACATAACATGAGTAACAACAACAACAACAGCTATTACAGCGAAATACAGAAGGTACAGAGGTTTCCAAGTACACAAGGAAGTAATAAGCATAACAGTAGGAAATGATGAAACACCAAACATGCAACAAGGTTTTCTACACACTAGTGGATCCACAAGTCAAACAACATGTTCCATGACAACAAACATACATGAACTGAAGGAAGTACAATAGAAAAGATAGCAGCAAATGCCCAGCACACTGCCACACCGTCGCACCTACTACCTGCAAACAGACTGGGAAGAGGAAAGAGGGGATGAGTAACCACAGTTACTCAGTGAGGGGGGTTAGCACAACTCTAAAAGAAAACATACCAGCAACAACAACAATAGTAAAATAATAATAATAATAATAACAATAATAATAATAAATTACCAACATAAATACTTTACTAAAAGCAATACTAGTTTAGAAACATCAGCACACATCATGGAAATCTTTAAAAGAAGTAAAACAACATAATGCCAAGGTTTTGAAATAAATAATCAAAATACGGGTAGCAACTCAAATATGTGGGAGACTGTCCTCCTAAAAGCAACAGCTGGGCTTCGCCCCCTCACCGCACATTCAAGATAATACTACAAAAGAAATACACTGGATAAATCTCAAATTTAGTATAAAGCAATACCCAACACTCACCCAGCATAATGTGGTCTAGAAAACTCTCTAAACCTTCGCCGTGGCCATGGCTAGGTTCAGAGCCGTCAAAGTACTCATGTCTTTGACGTTGACCCATCGGTTCACCGGTTGGTGACTCCGGCTACCCGATGAATATCCAGTCAGGGCTCTACACTCCCACCTGAACCTGGCCCTCGTAGTAAATAATCCGGTCTACCACGCCACCTCAACAGGCTGGCCGTGGGGACCGCCTACCGTAGTAGGGCATCACCACACAAACCCAACAATAACACAAGTCCACGAAAAACACCATTGCCAACAAATACCCAACAATTACCAACACCTTCACATCTCCACGAGGAAATAATAAAAGAATACAAAGGAAGCTCAAGCTTTAAAACACCAAGCGATAAACAAAACTCAATACAAGAAGCAACACAGGAAATCATTTTCCTTCAACCATTTGAAATGAGTTTCAAACCCCGGATTTCACAAAATCAATTATTTCCACAACAAATCTCAGGTTTTACACAAAACCCAAAATTTCACAACTCATTGAAGTGTATTAACATCAAATCAAGCATTACCAAGTCAAATACTAAATAAAACATTCAAGATTTCATTCAATGCCACCATCATTCACCAAAATGCCAAGCCCGTATAAATCAAAGAAATTGTACTTGAATCATGATATAAGTATATATATATATATATATATATATATAAATGTAAGTATGATCAAGTCTAGCTATCGGTATTCTTCAAATAAAGCTATGCTAAATAAACCCACTCACTGAATTGGTGACTCTCTTCCCCGCAAGCTAACCCTCGGCTACTCCTTTGCCTCGAGCCAAGACTTCTTCTCCTTGCCAAAGTACAAGAAAACACAAATACTTGTTAATATAAAATCCTAGGTTTTCTAGCAAACAACCCTAAATTAATCCTAGGGTTGGGCTCAAAGCTAGATTTAAAGGTTACCAATGAATTCCTAAGGATTATAGCTACAATCTAATCCAAAGAAATTAAAGAAACGACTAAGGATTGCCGGTGCTACAGTAACCTCGGGTGCTACAGTAAAACCCGGCCTTAAACAAGTGTATTCTCCCAAATACAACATCAAACAATGAGATTTTCTTTACAATAATCCACCACAAAGAATCACAACCTCAAGGGCTTCAATTTAAGCTCAAAAACATCCACAATCAAGTAGAAAATCCAAAACTTATTCTAGGTTTTCAAAATTCTCTAAAAACAAGAAAATACAAGAAAATACGGAAAGAAAAGGTTGAAATAAAGGTTTACCGTATTCAAGAGGATGTGAGGAGGAGAATGGAGGTTTTAGTTCGCCGGAAAAGCTCGCCGGAAAATCCAAGAGAAGGGCTAGGGTTCGGCCAAAGAAAGCAAGGAAAGAAGAAGAAGAAAAGAGAAGGGTTTTTAAGAGAAATTCGTGCTGCTACAGTAACGGTCTGCTACAGTACTGGGCTGAAAAATCTATAGAAATGGGCTGGTTATTTCTGCAGTGAAAACTGGTTATAACATTTAGGGTGTGTTTGATTGCACTTTTTTTCCATGGAAAATTTTTCCACGGGTGATTTTCCAGTTTTTTAGGGTGTTTGATTGCCAAAATTTTCCATGGAAAATTTTTCCACAAACCTATCACATGACCCTATTTTCCCTCAAATCGGTGAAAAATTTTTCCTTCCTCCACCCTAGGAAAAATTTTCCAGGGAAAATAGAGAGGTCTTTTTGGTAAAAAAAAAATAAAGGGGGGTTTTCGTAAAAAGACAAAAAAACCCTAGTTTCTCCTCTCCCTCCAAACCTCTGCTGAAATCCTTACTCTCCCTCCCCGCAGCGCCGCGACATCGGATCTCCGCCGAGCGAGAGGCATTTCTCATCCCAGAGAGATTCTTGGTGAATTTCTCGAATTATATCTCCATCGAGATAAACAAGGCTGCTTGGATCTTCTCAATTGGTATGCTTTGATCCGATTATGCCATATATATCTAATCAAAATATACATATATATATCTTCTCAATTGGTATGCTTTGATCCGATTATGTCATTATATCTAATCAAAATATATATATATATATATATATATATATATAATGTTTTTTTAAAATATGTTTAAACAATTTTTTAATAATTTTTTTAAAAAAAATCCATGAAAAAATGTGACTTTTTCCATGGAAAATTGATGCAATCAAACAACAAAATCAGAATTTTCCATAGAAAATTTTCGATTTTCTAGCTAAAAAATAATGACAATCAAACGACAATTTTTTCATTTTCCACAGAAAATTTTTCCATGGAAAATTTTTCCCTGGAAAAATTTTCTTTTCCACCCGTTTTCCATGTTGCCAATCAAACACAGCCTTATAGAAAAATTTATTTATACGGAAAATTATTTATTAGTCTGGATAGTCTTTAAATATCTCAGATAGTCCATCTGACACTTTGTAATACCGATCAGAAATTATTTTTTAAAAGTTTGTACTATTGCATTCCTTTTGTTACGCTCCTCCATCATATTTTTTGAAAAACCAAAAATTGGCCTTTTGTGGTGGGGGGATGTGTCCCTGCTTTGGAGGGAATTCTGTCAAAGTATAAGTAGGTATACCTTCATGGCTTACTTGAGAAGTTTCTCCACCATCTCCTATTGCATGTGAGGAACCGCGGAACTAGTGTAGTAATTTGTCGAATACTTGGTGTGCAATATCATAATACCTAGCAATAACACAATGAATGGACAATGCAAAGATAACATACAACCAATCTCACAAGAATAAAATAAGAGACATCAATTTAACATGGTTCGGCTAAGAACAAGCCTACATCCACCGGAGAATAATGTTTCACTATATCATGGGGAATAACAGGAGTACAAGAAATCGGCATAAAAGCCACAAGAGGGTTACCAAGCTCTAAGAACTAGCTTTACCTCAAAAACAAGGGTCTTACCTTGCTTTAATGAGATCAAACAAAAAATAATGAGCTCTCCTCTACACCTTCATTATATAACAAGCCAAGAGGTGACAGGACAAAGAAATATGACGTGGCAATGATGACTTGGCAAAATGGAGAAGTGACAAGGAAGATGATGTGGCTAAAGGAGTGATGCCTTAGCATATGTAGAGATGTGGGCTAGAAGATCATGATGAAGGATTTTGTTTATAGATTTTTCTCTCATTGGTTCAATTGTAGAATAACTATTTATGGAATGAGCATCAAGGTAAATGGATCTCACCAAAAATGATAAGTTTTATCTTAGGTATAATTTTATCTATATTTGGTAAGATCTAGAATGATTAATCATATCTTTGGTAAACTCCTTTTATGAGAAATATATTTTAAAGAGAGAGAAATTATTCTTTATTGAGAAAAGATCATCATGGAGTAACAGATAGTAAGAAAACTAATTATGGACGGAGCTATTCTAGGAGACTAATCATTGAAGATTGATTGAAAATTAGTTGAGAATTGATTGAAGATTTGAAGACCCAAGCATGGATGATTGAGATCATGCTTAAAAGATATTGAAGGCTAAACTTGGATGAGAGGAAATCAAGTTTAGTAACAATATATTCATGGTTCAAACGAAGATCATATGTGAAGACCAAACTTGGGCCAAGTTTGGTCTTCACATTAGGAGATCTTTTGGAACCATCTTTGGTGAGATGGTGTTCGTGCCTTGGTGGGTGTGACGCTCAAGAGAAGGGCTTACTAAAATAACGTGAGGAAGGAAGCGGTTGCAGGTAGGAGGAGCTTAGGATGAGTCAACTGCTATGAAGCGAACTGAAGGAACATGAGGGTTAAAGGTATCATAAGTTCTGTTGTAACTGGGTTAGAACTCAGTCATGTTCAACAAGATAGGTAGTGTTGCAACTGGGTGTTACAACATCTAACTTTGGAATGTGTCCAAGTTAGAAAGCCCCGGAGAAGTCTAAAATAAGAGGATTTATTGGGATGTGGGTGCATCTATATAAGATCCCCTGCTTTAAGATTTAGGATAAGCCACGAGTGAGAGACCCTCTAATGAAGGTTGAGGAGAGTGGGCATCTGGCAATCTTAAGAGGGTGTTCTTTGTATTGAGTGAGTGAGAGAGTGTGTTTGTACTCTTCATTTTTAACCTTTTTTAGTGGATTTTTCTCCAGGCTTTGGCCCCCAGATGTAGGTAAGGGTGTGCTGAACTGGGTGACCAAATTGTGTCTCTTTCTTGCTTGTTTGATTATGTGTGCGTGCTTTCATTAACAGTAAGTTAAGCGAAAAATAACACACACTTACCCCTCCGAACTAATAAATATTTTGTTATTATGAAAAAATATTAAAATTATTTAAATTATTAATAGTATGAAAAAATAGTAAAAGTAAGAAGAGTAAAGTATGAAAAAATAAGTTATAAAAAAATATTATGAAATTATAAAAGTTTGAATACAAAACTGTTTTTTATTTAAAAAACCGATGAACCTCCTCTTTTCAAATAAAATAAAACTTTAATATCGAAAAAATAAAACTGCACATATCCGTAAAGGACATGCACATTTTGATAATTAAATTAAAAAAAATAATATTATAAAAAAAAAGCCTTATAAGACTATATGCATGATACATCTACTTTGCACATGCATATATCTACATAGGCATACATAAATATATATATTGTAAAATCTTGATAAATGAATATTTGATAAATTAATAACCTCGATTAAATAATACTTTTCCTACCCCAGACACCGATTAACATACTAATTAATTAATAATTTCACTAAATGCATAAGATAAAAAATTTTCTAAAACTATTTAGGGCCCAATGGAAACATAAATTAATAATGAAGTATCATGCAAAATTTCACAGTATTAAAGTTTTTCTAAACTACTTATGTTTTCAAATTTTACTATTTTATAAAATATGCATCTAAAGTCATTTTTTTTGTAAACTAAATTCAATCTCAACCTTAATTTTTGGCAAAAAAAAAAAGTACCATATTTGGTACATTTTCCTTAGGTTTAAGATTTCAATTGTTGGAAAAACCTTTTTTTTCAAAAAAAAAAAAAAAAAAAAACCGTTTAGAAAAACACAACTATGATCTAGGTCTTGATCATTATCAATTGGAGTATACATTACCCTTTGAATAATCTCTTCATTTATAAGTGATTCTATCACAATATTATTTTCACTAAAATAGTTCAAAAGTTATTTAACATTACTTTAAATTAATAGATATTCATTATATCGATAAATTAATAAATTATTCATTTATCAATAAATAAATAACCTATATAAAATGATAACTCTTTTCTATTCTAAAAGTATTATTTTGTGGATATTTTGTAGTATATACACGTGTGTATATCATATAATATTTATAATAATATATACTAGAAAATTAAGTAAATTATTGATAGTTATTTATTTAAATTTAGTTAATTAATTTTCATAATAGTATGTAATTAATAACATTGAATAAAAAAGAAAGTAAAAAAATAATTTAAGACTCCGTGGCGCTTAAAAAACCAAAAGCATGTTTTTTTTATAATTGATAAAATAACTTTTTTTTTTATTTTTTAGCACTAACTTTTTAAAAAATTGTTATTGTTTTTAAAAACTTCTTAATGTTTCTAAAAACCATTTATTAAAAAAAAACATATATATTATTATTAATATGAGGACCATTATTGCACAAATTTTAAAACCTATTTGTTTTTTAAAGAATTTTTGAGATCTTAAGTGGGAAGTGAAACTAAAAAAAAATATAAATAGATCTTAAGAAATTCTAAAAAACAAATAGGTTGTACACAAATTAAAACACAAATAAGTTTTAAAAATTGTGCAAAAATACTTTCCATTTTTTTATAACATTAATGCTATATTTTAGAAAATAATTGGGCTTCTAACAAATATTTTTTTATTAGTAACAATAAGTTATTTAATAAAAAAAAGTAACAATTACAAAAAAAAAGGGTTAGAAAAAAAAAAAAAAGCAAGGTTGTTACTTCACTCCCCTCACTTTCAAGGTGCTTGGTTAATTTTTTCCAAAAATTAATTATATACACATCAAATTTTAATATAAGGGTATCTATTTGAATATATATATCTTAAAACTTTCAATATATATATATATCAAAAGCTAATCAACTATAAAGTAAAAAATAACCGACCTAAGGTCTTTCAAGAAACAAAATGTCTTTCCAAATGAAACCGTTTTTATCTGTATCCCTCAAAAAATAATAAAGAAATAAATAAAATAAAAACAAACAAATTACAGTTAAGACACTAGCAAAGTTCAATCCGTCACGTAATCACCACCAAGGATGGGATAGCAATGAAGTCCACAATATTTGGAGTTTTTTTTTTTCTTTTTGTAACTGGCAACTAAGACAAGTATATGTTAGCGAAGTAGTATATGTGCGAATTGAAAATTAATAATCCAAATCATGCACTCTCACTAGCAATGAAGAGTTTAGGTGGTAAATGTGAACTCACAACTAAGGGTGGATGACAGCGGCCCGAAAGTGCACGGGTTGTCGAAGTAATAAAGTACTCCGGTGAGAGGGTAGTCGAATCCACAGGGAATAGTGATTCAAAATAAGAGGAATTGCTACTTAGCTAGTGCGGAGATAATGATGGTGAGAGAAATCAATGCATGTGCAATAAAACAAAAGAGAAATATGAAAAACAAGAGAGTGCAAGCAAAGAGTAAAGAGGAAATAATCAATGTAAATATGGGGGCATCCAAACAAGCTCCCTATAGGATTAATGTTTCTAGTGCAAAACTAGTATTATACCCCCTTATTGATGTTTAATGAGTCGTGGAAATCCTTAAGCATATGGTCCCAAACCTAAGGTCAACCGTGGCTAGTTCCAACACTATGCCCCGTTATTAGGTTTCACTAGAACCCTTCACTCTGTCGATCTCTCAACTAAGCCCCAGGGGAGTCCATCATCCTAAACCTCACACTACGTGGAACTGCTTGACGTTCTAGGGATTCCAAGTGATAGACCCTATCCCTAAGTATAGTTCTAACCCTTTGGTCCAAGTGAAAGAACCCTAGTCTCAGTTAAGCCCCAGCACTAGAATTCACTACAACCCTTCACTCTGTTGCTCGCGCAACTAAGCCCTAAGGGAGTTCATTTCCTAGAACTTCACTCTACTTTGACTGCAAAAACTCTTGGAACCCGGAGGTAGGCAAAATCACGCCGAAGTGGAAAGGAGACGTTTCGCTACCTCATGACTCACCCTCTCGACCCTCTCCAATCTTGAGTAGTCTAATCTTATAGAAGTTGTCACACCTTCAAAGGATAACCTAGATGATTCTCTACCCTAGTGTCACGGCTAAGGGAAAATCAATACAATTAACATGCAAGATTGGAACTCAATTAAAATCATCAATTAAGAAAGCATAATAAAAGTCATAGGAACAATGCCATCCTAGGATTTACAAGTCCGAATACCCACGAGGGGTTTAGCTCTCCATTGAGCTATACAAAATCATCAGTGTATATGAATCAACAAGCATAGCAAACATAGATAAAACCCCTTTGATGCGTGACGATGGTCTTATGAGGTCGCTCCGTCTTCTCCACCAAGCCCCTTGTCAAGCCTAGGGCACACTTCGCCGGATTGATGCCAACGAAAGCTCCCCCAATTGCTATCTTCCAAAGGGCGTCGATGTTGATGCCGTAGACTCGTTCCAAACCTCCACAAAATCCTCTCTAAACCCTAGCCACAATCTCTCCAGAAGTTGGGTGCTAAAATCGGGCATCCACACGGCCGTGTGGATTCTCTGGAATCGAATTTCTAGCGTGTAGTGAACAGTAAATTGCTACAGTGATTTACTATAGTACTCATGCATAAAGTGTTCCCGATTTCATGTTTTTCATCGAATTTCATGTCGTTTCTTCATTTCTCCTTATTGACGAAGTTCTTCAATGTCACACGGGTTAGACTTATTAAGTGTGATTGCCTTTGTGCCCCTCCAAATCATAGAACCATTTGAGCACAATGGAGGTTGGCACACACTCACAAGTTTAGAACCAGTGCCTTGATCCTTGCTTGGTCCAAAAACTCCTCAACAACGACGAACATGACCTAATTTTGCTCCTTCTTCTCTAAATCTTCTCCACAACCCTACATACACAAAAGAACACAAATGCACACAATTAATGATAAAATCTGAGAAAAGTAATGTTCCATGTAAGAAAATAACACTTCGTATTACTTAAACACGAGCACTTATCAATGGACATGGGCCGAGTGACCCATGGGCTGGCCCGAACCCAGCCAAAAATATATAAGATATGGGCTTAAAAAGTTAGCCCAAAGAGTCGAGTTGGGCTCAAATATGTAGGCCTGATTGAATTTCGGGCTAGGCTTGGGTTAGATGAATTTTAGCCTAACCAGGCCCGAATAAATAAGTATATATAATAATAATAATAATAATAATAATAATAATAATAATAAATTATATATTTGAAAATACTAGGTAACTTTCTAGGCTTTGCTTTTGGTTTTTTAATACATGTATGTGTAGGGATATGTGCAATCTTTTTCATCTAATTTTGTCGTTTTATTTAATTATTTAACAAAATTTGAGGGGTTGTAATAGTGGTTTTATTTATTTATTTCTATTATTTTATAAAAAACTTATTTATTTTTTGGGTTGCGCTAGGCTGGGGCTGGGATTGGGCCTAATGAAAATCAAATGGACCGGGTCTGGACAAAAATAATTTGGCCTGAACATGGCTTAGCCCAGCCCACCCCAAATATATGGGTTGCATTTTTTAGTTTGGCCCAGCCCAAACCCGACTTAACCCAACCAAGCCTATGTCCACCGCTACTTATAACCGTTGATCCATTATTATCACTTTGTCGAGGGAGATTTGAACTCAGAGCTCTTAATTCTCCACATCACATCTCTCACAATGGGACCAACATTACTGGGCTATTAATCCTTTGATGCATCCTCTCATTTCATCATTTGGAACTTTCCACAATATTTTTCTAATTGATTTTGTTGTTAGTTTACCTGTGCTAAATGGAAATGTTTATGATTTTATTGGATTCATCCACCTTAAGATCAAATCATCTAGTTTGTTTATGCCTTATTGCAAAACATATGTTGTTTAAAACAATATTGAACATTTCTGATTAATTGTGTGCAAAGGCTAGCCCCGGTAAAGAAGGTGTCACATGTGGGAAGCTTAATATCTAGGATTGAAACCTATTGAGGGTAGTGGTGCCACAAGATCCCCAATAAACAGTCAAGATGCAAGCTTCCTATCACACAGGGTGAGGGCGCTTAGCAACTCAATACCCACATATGCCCCTTGTCTATGTGGCTTGTCTATCGGTTAAAATAATAATAATAATAATAAATAAATAAATAAATAATTGCATGTAGAATAGGTTTCTATTTGCCATAAATTAATGTGTTTGGTTGAAAGCTGGAAGGAAAAGTAAAAAAAAAAAAAAACTAAAAACTTTGTGATTTTTGACTTTTGCAAAATAAAGAAAGTTTTTTTTTTTTGGATTCCATGACATGTGAATTTCCAAATTTGCGAAAAATAGGAATACTATAAATAGTGTTGACTTTTTCTTTTTTAGTAAGGGAAAAATTATCCACTTATATGAAAAAACACCTTAGTGGCATAAAAACATGATTTTTCATTATAATTTTGTTTAATTTTTAGGATTTAAGTTTGTTTATTTAGTAGAATTTTAGGAGAGATTAACAAATTTAAAAAAATATATATTTTTTATGTCATCTAAGTTGTTTTTTTAAATGAAATGTCTATTTTGCCCACGTGAGCTAACACCGTTAAATAGACATTTGCCCATGTGAGCTAACACTGTTAAGGGGTCGTTTGGTTCGTGGTAATAACATATTATCACATAATGAGATTACCATGGTAATATGGATGAGAATGTTATATGATTGGGAATATTGTGATAATTTGATATAACCATGTTTGGTTGGGAACTCTTATTACTGGAAATAGTTCATTACCTTGTTTGGTTCATGGTAATCAATTTGGTAAAATATAAAAAATTATGAGATTACCATGGTAATCCAAAATAGACACCAAATTTGGTGGTAATAGGATTACTATCTTTTTGGTAATATTCTCATGTTGGTAATGTAATATTACCATCAAGATTACCACGTAATAAGTGGTAATCTTTCTCAATGCAATGCCAAATGTGGTAATATTTTTAAATTACCACGTAACACATGGTAATCTTTCTGTATTACCGCAAACCAAACGGCCCTAACAATTTTAGTAACAATTTTTTCTCTTTTTACAAATATGAGCAATCACATATCATAAAATCTAAAAAAAATCCTTATATTGCAAAAATAAAAAACCACAAGGTTTTTCTTCTGTTACATTACCCAAAGATTAGCGTAATTTTTATTTATTTATTATGAAGTAAATTGGAAAAATCACTTTCACATAAAAATTCATTGCGATCTTGAAAGTTTTATTTTTTTAATTAAAATTTAAACAAAATACTTTGATATAAACATGGAGTTTGGCATTTAGCTGACAAGGAAAGTATGTAACCAACTCCGTATTCTGGAGATTATCTTTAAAGCAAGAAAAAAAAATGTACTTTTGAAGCTCTCAATCAAAAGCAGAAAAAACCATATAAGTCTGGTTAGCGTAATCGAATGTAGCTTTGATTTCCTGAACTGCCTGGTTTATCATGAAGATGATTAAAGTAACAATTGTGATAGACTATTTGGGAGAACAAGAAAAAAAAAAATTATGAAGATCATTGAAGGCAAAATAAATAAATAAATAAAAAGAATTAGGCTGCTTGGATTGGATGGGAGAAACACTAATAAAAGTAAAGTGAGTGCAAATGATGCCAACCACGGTTTATTGGTATATAGGTCTCTAATAGAGCTTTTCACCCTGTCCCCACTTGTTCCACTGAAGCTTGTGCACATTTCTGACAGACTAACAGGGCCTTCGGACTGTCTATTCTTCTTGTCAAAAAAAAAAAAAAAAAGTGAGTGCAAATGATGGCAATGAAGGATGAGAAGAGGAAATCTGAATTATGTGCTTCCTCTTCACTTGCTTAAAAATCTCAGTTTTTTCATCCAGTCTAACACAAGTTTTTTCCCACATTTTTCTCTTCCTCAAGTCCATTTTCCACGATCCAAAGAAAAGATGACGTCCTATTGTCAAATTTCAACAAGAGATTGAATTAAGCAGCTCTATGCAAATTTAACATAATCAGTTTTTCATTACAATAAATACCAAAATCAGTCCAAGAAATTGCTCCTCAATTTTAAGTCCATTACAACAGCAAATCATCCTTGCATAAGTGGAACACTTCTCTTTGTTGTTCAAATAAACAGTTTCAACACCATGCAGCAACACAGCATACAAATTTTTCTTAAATTTCTGTTCAGAAGACATTGTTCTGAAAATTCAACACAAAGGGTGATCATCATGGTGGGAGCTGAGAAATGTAAATATCCTGACAGGACAGCGAAGGACGGATCGGGGACAATCTTATGGTAAAGGAGTAGGGAACCGGAGGCACCAGGTATTGATCATGGACACACGGACTCCAGCTGTCATCTCCGCCCAAGCCCATATGCTTGTGATCAAGATGCACCTGCAACAAAATATCAGTAAATGATGTTTTCAATTAAGTTTAATCAATAGTAATGATAATCCCACTCCTGTGAAAACTGGTACCTCAATGTCATTTCCTTTGACCAAGTCTTTGTTGTGAGTTGCCCTGTCCAGCTCGTAAGTACTATAATAGCTTGCACTCATCTGCATTGGTGGTGATGAACCATAAACAGAAGCGAACAGGCCATATCCGTCATTGTCTTGAAATGCTACCCATCTGACATCCGCCCGGCCGGAAGATTCACCAGGAACTATGTATGGCACATGCATATCTGCTACACTGCTTTCATATACGCCAACATGGGCAGCTTCTTTCCGATCCGGATAGCACTCAAAGGGGCCTTTCCCATACCATGTGACCTTATCAAAGGATTCTTCGACATGGAACACAACCCCAATCCGTGGTAGAGGAGGGAGATCACTGTTAGGATTAACATTGTATTCAGCAATCACATCGCCAGAATCATAGAACCAGTAGCACACCTCAACCCTGAAGAAGACTGTACTCCTTGTCTCTGTTTCATCAATGGTGTCTTTATCTTTAGACAGGAAATCTTGATCCTCAGTAACAATGTAATAAACAGTTTTCACTTGCACAACATGATCTGTCTGTTGTTCGATGGAGCAATGAGTAGTATGAACTGACATCTTATCAAGATGGCATGCCTGCCATTTACTTGCATAACTATTTGACTCCCCACCTTTATCATTATCAGTAGGAGCTCGCCAAAAGCAGGGAAGTATACCTTTGCAAGTCAACAAATGTCCTTCAACCTGCAGCCAACCCATAGCTTTTAGAACTTGTAGTGTATTAAATAAAATAAATAAATAAATAAATAAAAGCAAAACCTGAGGATTAGACAAATAAAATACCAAAGATCCTTTTTCCTTAGACATACAATAAAGATGTCGGCAGTAACCAAGGTAGTTAGGAACCAAGACACCAATCAAAATGCATGCAAAATGATTATGCAGTAGCATGCTATATCAGCTGTAAATCAACCCATGTCTTTCCATAAAATAAACAGGAAGAGGGAATATTAATCAATTAGTGTACATGAATGAAGTACAGAAATTATAAACAGTTAAAGTCAACAGAATTTTTTACCTCCCAACTCTCGATAGTTCCTGTATTATTGTTGACCTTGATTTGCCAGTTGTTCTCCTTGTTAATAGTGAGAATGCCAGAGATATTCTCAGAAGTTAAACCACCGCAGTCTACTTTTTTAATAACCTGAAAATCATGGGCTGGTCAACCACAAAACATTTAGTCAGAACTGAGAAGTGTTATAGAGAATATACATGAGGTCCAGGATTTCTTTTCGAAGGTAAGCACAGCTGAGAAGAAGCAATTAAATGGCCATCCTTCACCCAACGAGTTGAATGCTTCATCTTTGCAATTATTGTTACAAATATTTCTATTGCAGAAGATGATGCCCAACGAGAAATCCAGGGACATGAATCCAACTCAATATCATAACTACTTTGTGGTTCTATTACTGGAACATTGAGCACCCCAGATCCCAGGTTGCATCCATCTCCCATAAGATGCCAGCCAAACTCCAATCCTTCTGTTGATTCGAAAAATAGTGCATTTGTTATCTGCAACAAGAAAGGTTTACAATGTGCTGGCTTTTCTCGGTGGCAAAGAATAATATTTGGCTAAGGAAGCCAAGTACCTTTATCCTGCTTTCGATTAAAGTTGTCTTTATTGGTTGATAGACGTACTTAACTTCTGAAAAAGTAAAAGAACATTATGAGAAATGCTGTACAAAAAATAAGAAGTGAAAATGTAATTATAGTCATCCACTTGTTCATATATAATTTGGTAATTAAGATAAAATGATTATTCTCTTGTAACCATGTAAAGCAGGATGAGGAGTTCGATCTGGCCAGGTAAGGCCATTTAAACAAAAGTTCGAGTCATTTGGTGTATCTCCAAAGTGACCACCATAGGCCCAGTATTTATATCCATCTGTACCCACCTTCAATAAAGCCTGCATGGGGAAACAGTCAAGAGCATATCACAAAATAAAAAATCATGCTTCTGCTTAATTAATGGCTAGCAAATTAAAATTCCAGAAAAGCCTGAACATTAAGAAACCATGAAATGGTTATGAAGGATACAAATCCTTTGAAAATATAGGGAGACATTGCTCAATTAGGTGAAAGAAGTTTCCCAATTGCAGTGAGCCTTTAAAAATGCATGTGCATATGTGACTCCAAATTATATGATTCTAAATAAATATTAAAAAAAAACCTTAACTACAGACTTTGTATTTATACACATGCACTCAAAATAATAATAGTGACAGAATTTCACATTTGGATGCTATACTAATATCTTAGGCGGCCACGATGCTAGGAATGATGAAAATTTAAACATGTAAGTTTGAACTTTTTCCAATGACTCTGAAACTTAAAAGTTCTTAAAATATTGAAGGGAGGTGGGTATTCAGTGTTTGTAAACTGAACTTGTAGAGAATTAAGCATGCATGGTCAAAAGGCAGATGTATAAAACTCAATATCATTGTCACTGACACAAACAGATGAATGATTCAGAGGGCAAATGTATACTTGTCTCAAAATCAAGTCATCTTTATCTGGCAAAACATATTTCATTATCTTCATTTATTTCACTATATTGTAGAAATCTTATTGGTGACCGGTGCAAAAATTTAGTTGCTTCTTTCTTTGTAATGTCAAAACATGTCCCCATGATAAAAAAGATCATCTAACACAAGATACTATTGATCTTGTCAATCCAATAAAATGTTTACCTTTGGGTACTAGGTTACAAGGAACAACAATTAATGGTTCAAGAGGTTTTATAGATGAAGCATAGAAACCAATTTCCATTGCCAAGTGAAGGTAAACGCATTTGTTGGGGAAAAACTATAACTGAAGCTCTTGAATAAATCGGGTGCATTTATAATCTGTTACTAGTACATATCAACCGAACCTCATGCAGGCAATTCACAAGGCAAAAGGATGCCTTAACTCATATTGAGGTCAAAGGTATTATTTGGGTGGTTATCATGATAAAGGTATACAATGAGCCAAGAATGAGACGTTCAATTATGGACACTCAACATTATGTAACTAAAAATTATTTGAGTTTTCAAAACAAGTTTTCCATCCTCCAATGTCAAAAAACCATGCAGTCAACACCATCAGTACCTGCAGCATGCGCTTGATAGTAGACAAAATTTATTATTCTGAAAGTAGATTACTTTTCTCAAAAAAATATTTACAGAAGGCAAGGAGGTTTCGATGATGCAGTTTAAGAAGAGAGAGCAAGAAAGGTGTCACAACTACTTCTGAACAATCCAAATGGTACAGGCCAGAAAAAGTATTACCACATTTCTGCAATTAGGTGAAAAAACAAAGGGAAACAACTAAATATGAATTTAGGAAAAAAGAGAATGCAATACATACTTATTTGCATATAAATGAGATTTTGCTAATTTATATTAAATTTCTTCTAAGCAAAATAATTTCAAGCTTGTAAAAAAAAATCCCGAAAAATAGATTTCAACTAAATGAGCATGTGACCTCTACTAATCACCAATACTTTGTTAATATAATTCTAGTAACTAAAACTGTGAACCTGATAGTCACAGAATCAAACTGTGCACCTGATAATCACAGAATCTTTTAACGGTGTCATACAAAATAAGTTAACACACTTGTACAAGAATTATTTTAGGCAATGCACTAAACAATAAAATAAATCCTTTGCTTCTTAATATCAACAAGAAGCCGTTAGTCCCAACTAATTGGAGTTGGCCATATGAATCCTTCCTTCCACATTGCTCTAATCAGGACAAAAAGACAAGATAAACTAAGCTCTGCTACATCATTATGTAAAGTTTTTAGGTCTACCTTTCCCTATTCTATGACCTTCCACTTGGAGAGCTTCCGTCTTTTTTATAGGAGCATCTATAGGTCGTCTAAGGACATGCTCATACCATTTAAATTGACTCTCTATTAACTTATCAGTGACAGGTGACACTCTTAATCTATGTTGAATAAATTCGTTCCTTGGTTTCTTAGTATTGAAAAGTGGAAACAAAATTTCATAGACTTTGCATAGGTATTACCAAGAGTAGTTCTAGATATGTTTGAGCTTTCTTTTGTCACAGATCAAACCAATTTTACAAGCATTCTAGAAGTTCTATTATAAATAACACAGTTGTGATTTCAAAAAGCATAATAATATTATTGGACTTTTTCATAAGTGGTCAAAATTTACTAATAAGTATTAAACTTTTTCATTGCCTGAACTAACCAATTTCCAATATTATTTTGTCACCTTCTGAAAGGATCCTCCCAAAATGCAGGTTCCCAAATATCATAATGTGTACAACCAATGCCAATGGAGATGTTGAAATAAAATGGATATATCTTGTTGAAGAACCCGGCAAAATACAATTACATGCCATATCAAATGACAGTCAAAATCCTTCTGCAGCATAACAACTAAGAGAGCAGCATATAACATGACAAGTAAAATTATATTATAAATAGAGAGGTGTGTAAATGCATTTTAACTGAAGCTTCACCCACCTGATCAACCCACTCCCAAATAAAGCCCCCTTGCAATCCAAATGTGTTATCAATAGCTTTCCAATATTCATGAATATTTCCACTACTATTCCCCATTGCATGCGAGTACCTGAAGGAGTAATACAAGCATTTCGAGAGAACTATTTTAACATTAATCTCCACAATGTTAGAAGAAATATAGCAGCTGAAAATACATAAGAAGAAAACTTAGTGCACAATGGAAGGCATACTCGCACAGAATCAGAGGTCTAGTTTCACTTGGATCATTAGCAATTTTTACCATGTCCCACACACGCATATACATGGGGCATACGATATCGGTTGATGATGTTTTAGATCCACCCCCTTCATAATGCAAAAGCCTAGAAGGGTCCTTCCCTCGAATCCAACCTACAAATTGATTTTCAAGTTTTAAAACAGCAAAAGGATAGCTTTTAATTAAGAAAAAGTTAATACCAGCAAGAGCAGAATGGTTAGGTCCATAGTCAGATTCATTTCCCAATGACCACGAAATAATGCAGGCATGGTTTTTGTCCCTCTCCACCATGCCAATAACACGATCCAGCATAGCGGCTGCCCAGCTTGGTTCTGACGTTGGATGCTTAAATTGAGAAGAAAGAGAAAACCCATGTGTCTCTATATTGGCTTCATCAATCATATAAACTCCAAAAAGATCACACAACTCGTACCACCTAGGGTGTTGAGGATAATGGCTATTCCTCACAGCATTGATATTATTTTGTTTCATTAAAACCAAATCCTACAAGTAAATATATACACAGGAGACTGTAAGGAAAACAACATAGCAGGCTTGTAATAGTTCTACAAGTACACAATCTCTCTATCATAGTAACAAGTGCCATAAAAAATTCACCTTAATCATGCAGGCTTCCAAGTTTGTCTTGCCTGTACATGGATGATGTTCATGTCTATTGACACCTCGAATGACCACTGGCTGTCCATTAACAAGTATCTGCTTATGAGACCGAGATATTTCCCTCATACCTACCTGGCATGATTCACAGTCTAGTAGTTTTCCAGATTCATCTTTGAGGGTGAGAACCAGAGTGTACAAGTTTGGCTGTTCATGGAAGAATTTGGAAAAACAAAACCTTTTAGGTAACAAAATTTCAACCACAAGTTATGAAGAAGAAACTACTAAATAAACTATTTGTTGATTGGTCATTGAAACAATAAATAAAGCAAGACATGATGCACATGTGCTTCCAAAAATGTTGAGAAAATGTGACTTGAAAATACTTCAGATTCCACAAATAAAAGAAAATCTAAATATTATTGTCCTCTTGGAAAAATGAAAAGATTTTAATAAAATCAATCATGGATTTTCAGCAGTTTTGGAACACCAAAAAATGGATGAGTGTAAGATAATTATATGTGTTGATAAGAACATAGCATTAACTTGCTAGAGATGGTTATTGTTTTTGATAGTTATATGCAAGCATCAGTGAAAAAGAATGGATACATCAACATTGTTGTTATTTTACATTAGATTCATTAATATATCTGGCAAAAGAAGAAATTCCTTCAGATAAGTCAAATTTATTTTCTCTAAAATATATTTATCATCGAGTTACAGCTTACCAAGTTCCCTACTAGGAAAATATTCTTGCGGTAACTGAGTGAAGGAATTAAAAATAGGGGGTATCATATGAAGTCCAAGTAGACAGACAGGTAAGTACTCAAATTGCTTGCAAATTATAATTTTCATAATGTAATTTCTCACATTTTCACAGGACCATAGCTTTGGCATTTCTAGTTTCCCAACAAGGTGATAACCAGGAAAACCAAAACCATTCAACAGTGACTTTGGCTTTAGAAGCACTGGGCTATAAGAACTAGAATCAGCAACACCTTCATTCTTTCTGTAGCCAGACAACTCTGCATTGTCATATAATGCTGCTTCAATGGCAAACCTAGAAATGTCAACATCTTCAGAATCCTCATGGATCATATCAAACTTTACTTCAACCTGGATAGGCAGCATATGAAAGAGATTAACCGTAGATAAATTCTTAGATAAACAAATTAAACCTGGTCGCTATCACATTTGAGTGTCCTAAGCCATCAAGATGCCTTTAGTTTGAGCCTGGTTCATTGCACTTGGAATTATAGGATAAACCAAAAGATATTAACCATTATGAAATAAAGAGATAATTGATATCTTAGCTACAAACAAATGATCAAATTGCTCCACTTAACAGGTCATATAGAGTAAAATCAGAGAGCTCAATAATAATGAAGATATATGATTATCATTTGGAAGAATGTAATAAGGAAATTAATTTAACACAAAAGGTCATTGTAGAGTTTTGAGAATTGAAGCACATTGAACTTTATAGTAGCATTGGCAATGTAAAAAGAAAAATTCATTGTCTTATTAATATAAATGTACAATGACAATATTAAATTGAAAGAAGAAGAATATACAAATGATTTTAGCAACTAAGATAAATAATATACAAAGACAACTATCAAATTACATTCAAACTTAATGTTTGGCAGCATTTTTCAGAAAATGCTGACAACTTTCCTGCATTGCAGGTTCTACACAATCTAGAATATAGATGGAGGGGTTGGAAAAATATTTAATACAAGTTTATGAGATCAATATTGTTGTGAAGCATAAATAAAATTCAATTCAAGAATGTTGACAAGTCTGACTAGGAATCAATTCTATTTTCACATTAATAATAATTTACTTGTCATGATAAAGACAGCAAGGTTACAGCTAATCTGAAACGGATGGATCATTCCTATCTTGAAAAATGTTTTGAGAGAATTTATTGTATTATTTCCCAATTGCACAAAAGTAATTCACATTAATCGAGAAATTAATTCCTACAAATCTGGGATTTCCAACAGCCCATGATTTGCACCAGAAGTAAGTTCTCATCACGTCTTCACTGTCGAAACTGTCACATCACAGCTAGCAACTGTTATTTTACAGTTTTGCTATTTGAGTTGCAGGAAGGGCCCGGGGTGTGTGTGTGTGTGTGTGTGGAGATGCAACTACAGCAAGACAATTTGCCTCTATCTAGCTAATTGGAAAGATGCCATATACCAACAATAATGATTTAAGTTCGTATTCTTCAGAGCTTAAGGTATGTAACACTTCCTACAGTCTAGTTCATATGAAATGCCTCCGACATAAGGAATGGTGGAGAACATCATTAGACCTCTTTATGAAATGGGGCTTGCAAAATCATATTGTAGACACTGTTCGATCATTATTACTCTCTATAAAAAAATGTTGTTGCATTTCGGGGTGAAGCAGTGTTAAGTACCCCATATTTTATTATTCGTGTTCCTTCTGCTCATAGTCTTGGTCTTCCTCATTTTAATGCAATGTATAGTTTTCCACTTTATTATTCCTTTGTACGAGTTTTGGGCATATTTGCTTCGTGTTATTGCTTATTCATGAACACGCAAAATATCTGCTGCTACACCACACATGTCTAATTTTCTTGATTATTGAATTAATCAAAATGTTTAATCCTAGTACAAATCAATTATGCATTTTTAAACATGTGGATTTCCTAGAAACAGTTCAATTTTATTCTTCATCTAGTAATTCCTCTTGTTCTTGATCTCTTAATATAGTCTTAATTGATTAATTTGAATAACAAAGTAGTTATGCCTTCTTCACATCTTGACTCCTTATTAGTGTTCTCTAATTTCACAAGTATACACTTGTTGTCCTAAAGCCCTAACACAAGGTTCTGAAGATGATCCTTCATCTGGCCAATATAACTCTACAAGTTTGTCATCTCTTTCTACGTCTACTGATCTTGCTCCTTATTCACCATCTAATTCGTGTCCAACCACCTCATGCTACTCGATTTCCTAGTAGATATACTTTATTGACAAGTTTATTTTCTATTTATTCATCTGAATATTTCTCATTTTATCTTCCATACAATATCATACCAAACCTTCATCTTTCAAAGAAGCTTCTTTTCATTCCCTTTGGCAGGAAACTATATAAGAAAACCTTGATGCTTTACACAAAACTTGCACATGGGATCTTGCCTAATTACCCCTTTGTGAAAATATTAGTGCTTGTAGGTGGATATATAAGATGAAGACAACAGTAGATGGATCTCATGAACACTATAAAGCTTGATTTATGGTTAAAGGCTTCTCTCAGGATCGATTTGTGGCTCAATTAGAGGCTTGCCATAATATACAATTTGTTATAAATATTGTTAATTAGTTTAGCTCTGCTCCACACACTACTAATTCGGCTGTTTGCACTCATATTCTTTGATACTTATTATTATGGATTATTATTTCCTTACCTTTATCTTTGGTCTTACATACTTTTCTGACGCAATTGAGCTAGAATTATCACAAATCCTTGTACCAGTACTAGTTGGTGTATTGATATGGGGAATACTTTGGTATCTTTGAAAAGCAAGATACAAGATGTTGTTTCTAAATTTTCTACTGAGGCTGAGTGTCATTCTATGGAACCTACCAGAGCTGAAATATATGGATTCATTGGCTCTTAGATGCTTGGGGTTGGGGCTTCCCCCAGTTTGAGCCTACACTTTTTTTTTGCGATAATAAAGGTACTATAATGATTATGTAAAACTCAATTTTTCACAAGTGGACCAAACATTGAGATTGATTGTCAGCTTATTAGCTAACATTTCAAGCAAGGCATCACTTTATAGCTCAATTCAAGATTCTTTTAGGCAAACTCTGAATGTTCACCACATCAAAAATTTAAGGAGAATAGTTAAAGTAATATTAAATATGGTTATTTACATGTATGTCTTTTGTTACATATTTATCCTAATTTGGTTCAAAAGGGTAATAATGTATTTTAGAGTTATGCTGATAACCCTAATCTATGCAATTCTCCCAAATCAAATAATTAGCCAATTTGATAATTTTTCATTTTTAATAATCTACAATTTTCTAAAAAGCTATACCCTCAAATTTGCAAATACTAATATGTTACTGTACTAAAATTAAACAAAAATATGAGATGAGAAAGAGAATTCTGAATTCTTTTAATTCATATGAATTGATACTTCACAGTATTATATAGTAAGCCACAAGAGGAACAATAGAAAACTAACACATTCCTAAACCAATCTTCCATTAAGAGCCACAAGACTAACTTAACAAAATCCCTCCATTTAAAGAATTGGTTCTATCCCTCCATTTAGGGGATTGCAAACCAATCTTCCTAACCTATTTAGTCCATTTGCCTAATATATTTATAACTCATTCACACCTCGGCAGTCAAGAATCAACCAGAGATCGAAGCTATAGCATTATCATGACGGCTGGGAATCTAAATACTAGCAAGATCTGGGTCAAAGTTTGCATCACTAACAAACATGATAAAAGAACCACAAAAGGGTCATGCTAGTCTAATCTTGCCATATATTATCTATCCTTATTGTCCCATTTCTTGACCAAATGCTAGCTAAAAGACAATAGCTTTCCTCCTTAATATACTAGTTAACACTATTCAGATGCCTACAGGTTCTTGTATTTTGAATTCCTACACTGTTGGTCACCATATTCCACTCTCACAGACGGTATGCACTTTAACGTACACAGGCTTCTCAGTAAGATGAGACCCACTTAAGCAATCAAGTAAAAATTTGTTTAAAAATTCATCAACAAATTTATTCTCCTTATTTTTTTTTTTAGGAAAAGGAGCTCAAATCTATTTTCTTTTAACCAAAGCATATGCAAATGCAAGTGTCTCTAATATACACCAGAAATGAACAGAAATAGCTATCTACAAAATAACATAATCCTTTGAGTTAATGCTACAAAAATATTACAAGAATCCATCTAATATTAACAGAAAATAAGTAGACAATGTGAATGTAATTGTCAAAATGCATTAATAAAAAATTCATTTAACATGAATCAAAAGCGTTATAAATTTATTTTAATAAATTTTGTATTTTGCAGCAATAACAACAGAGACATTTTCATTTCAATGTTTAAAAAGTTATATATTACCTCAAGTTCTGCAACAAGAAAATTTTCAGCGAAGCTTGATTTAAAAAAATAGTCCGTGATAAAGACCTACAAGATAAATTTATCACCTTTATGAGTGATCAAACATACTGTTACAATGTCAAATCATATTAAAAGAAGGTATTAATTACATTTTCAAACAGCCATATATAACAGTAGAGGAAGCTAAACAAAGCATTTACAACAGAACAAATATTAGAGCCTTGCAACATTGATAAGTAAAACAATTTCATTCAAGATCTAGACCAAGTAAACCATGCTCAATTCCGTCAGTCGCAGGATTTTCATTTGCATGTTTTCCAGAAATAAAACTCAATCTATTTCTTCTTTAGTGAAAAATGAACATAAGGTCTTTCAGGCAGTTTATTCTCCCATCAGTCAATGATGGTTTGGCCATAGGACGGTGACCCTTCTTTCAGCATGGTTATAGCTAATATCATGTACAACAGCATCTTGATATCCTTGCATGCCACTAAATTTTTTGATGTCCTTAGTTATCTTCTTTTTTATTCACATTGGAAATCAACATTATCAAAGATTGATTCAATGTCTTTTCTTTTTCACTAAAGTCGCAATTTCTCTCTCTAAATTATTTAGTAGTATCCAAGTGCTCACCAACTGCGGTGAGCAAGTAGGAACAAACATGAAAGAATAAGGGAAAAATGTTAGGCCTCAAGTCTTATACACAGAGAAAAAGGGAAGAAAGCAGATGCCAGTGTTGTTGAGGGCACCTTGTTTCGTGGGAAGCAAATAGATGGCAGTGAAATACAGATTGAAATTTGGGCATGTGGTGCCAAGAACAATAAGATTCTGTTCAATTGAATTTCATAGGCCCTCTACTACAAAACCGTTCCGGAAGCCCTCTAATGCAAAACTGTTGATTGAGGCATGGGAGAACATTTGTCACTAGTAATTGCCACACAAAAATATTAATGAGTTACGTGAGAACATGCAACAAATCTCTCGTCGAAGATGATGAGTTGGGAGGTTTCTGATCAAGAAGCAGGGTTTATGGTTCATGTCCTAAACACAGTCAATCATTATCCATTTAGATAGCTACCATCATCATGCCACAATCATGTGATAAACACAGATGCAAAGAGCCTCCATTGATAAATTTACATTCAATAATGGTTTTAGATTTGACTCTAGTGCTGAGAATCAACTGTGACGACCTTCAAGCACTATAGTCTACCATTAAAACTGAAATCCTACCATCAATTAGCCAATTTAACAGTCATTCCTAGATCTGCCAAGTAGCTTGGTGATTCATCCTCTATGAAGTATTTAGAAAATGGGTATAATTACAAGACTTTAATAAGTATTGGAATGAGCTGTTCTTGAAATAAAAGCAGTATATTGTTCAAAAACCAGCAACCATTTTAAGATAATTTCTGATTTGTAATATTTAGATTAAGGGAATAAGTTATGGAAATCTCTTTATATGGGGATCCATTTTAGGAATGGTTTTTCAGTTTTTATTCTGTTTTCTTCTTTCCTATTTTTCTATTTTCCTATACTACAGTGTATATATACCCATTATTGAACATAATGAAAAGTGAAAGAATTCATCCTATTTTTCTTCATATTTCATTCTTTTTCACATGGTATAAGAGCTTTCAGGCTTGACGACCTTGAAATATTTTTTTTCTAGCCTTCATTGTCAGTTTTCTTGGCACTCTCTCCCTATCATCTATTTTCCTGATGCTGGCCTTCATAGCTAGCACTGTTTTTCCCCATCATTCCTTTCTTTTTCTTATCATACAATGTCAGAGGTTGCTGAAACAGACAACTCTCCTCAATCAGGTGCAGGAGCAGTTAAACCCCACCTTCGAGCTCATTAAGTCTCAACCACAAAGTCCACTCCTCAAAGCCCAACCACCCATAGCCTTCAACCTCTTGGAAAGACTAGTTCCGATCACTTTAACCAGGCTAAAATTGAGAAGCTTCAAAGTCTATTGGAGTCATTAGAGCAGCCTAGTTGCTCCTGTTCATTAGCATTCTCTAGTAAGTTCTTTTCTCATGGACTGCATGCCTCAGATGGATTTATCCAGGGGCCATTGACTTAGGGGCCACACTCACGTGACATCTTCCTTGGTCCATTTTACAACGTATTTACCTTGTCCTAGCAATAATAAAATTGTTGTTGCTGATGGTTTAGCAACCACAGTGGCTGGTGTAGATCACATTCAGTTGAATATGTCCTTGTTATTAAAAGATGTTCATCATGATTCGCAATTGTTCGCCAGCCTTTTGTCTATTCATAAGCTAACCCGTGATATAAACTGTAATGCTTTGTTCTATCCTTCTCACTGCATATTTCAAGATCAAGTTTTAGGGAAGAGGATTGAAGTTGCTAAGGAAAAAGGCAGCCTCTACTATCTAGATGCATAAGCTTTGCACTGTCCTAGTGCCAAGCATGTTTTATCAGAGTCTTGTTTATCTGGTTCCAATAACGATGTCATTTGGCATCACCATTTTTGTTTTGGTCATCCTTCATTTATTGTGTTAAAAATGATGTTCCCTTCTTTGTTTAAAGGTGTTAATGTTAAGGATTTTCATTGTGATGTATGTCAGTATGCTAAACATAAAAAGGTTTCCTATCTAATAATGAGAGAGATTATTGTAACCAGCTTCTTTCACCGTGTTTTTTGCAAAAAAAGGATACTTCGCGAGCCATCCTGAATAGATACTCCTTAACAAATGCAGTTGCTAAAAGTAATAATGGTTACTTACTAGACACAACCTGTACCTTGCTTTTCCAAACCAAGTTCCAAAATCATACTGGATGAGAAGCCATCCTCGTTACAACCCACATTATAAGCCGACTATCCTTTATGGTCTTGGGCAATTGAACCCCTATGCAACTTCTTAGTTTTATCCTAATGTTTGAACCACAAACAATCTCATCCCTCAGTCTTCGGTTGTCCTGCTTTTAACCATGTGTCTAGCCACAACAGAAGTAAATTAGATCCATGAGCAATTAATTAAGTATGTGTTTATTTGGTATTCTCCAATGTATAAAAGCTATAAATGCTATCACAGAAAGCAAAGACTACAATAAAGCATGAAAACTTAATTGTAGCTCAATAGAAGAAAAGGATGAAATTTTTAAAAAATATCATAACCAGTAACTATCCACTGGATTGATACCTAGGAAGAGTACTAAGTACAGCCCTCATGATTTGTAGCTGACTCCATTGGCTAATTGCCATTTGAATACTTTTGGACACTTTTTAAGTTAAATCCAATTCTAATATATACATCTGGAAAGCTCAGAAAAGCATGCCATGTGAAAATTCACACAACTGATCTAATGTATACATATATACTCGGACATTTAAGAAGCTCAAAAAAGCATGGAATGGGAACATTGACACAAGTGAGCCTCTGGTGCATGGTAATACAGCCCAAGCATATCCGCCAGATAGGCAAAACTGTTATAACAAATGAGATAGGTAGAGCTTTCTATGGTAGAAAATCAGATTTCAATATTAAGTGCCATGAGGAAGAAAGAAACAGTTCTCTAGCATTTTTTGGGTAAATTCAACAGCAGAACAACACCTAGAATAAGCCTCACCAACCTTTTGTTTTGCAAGAAGAAGAACGTCTCGATGAATACCAGACAACCACCAATGGTCTTGATCTTCTAAATATGAGCCATCACTCCATCTGAAGACTTGAACGGCAAGAATATTTTCCTTATCTGAACCACATGGATGACAACAATCTGTGATTTCAAACTCAGCAGGAAGCCTACTATCCTGGCTGCACAAGCAGAGTAAATCTTTGACATTTATGTAGTAAAAAACTTCTCTAAATTGTAATTTACAGTGTTGAAGAACACTGCTGGAAATAATAGCAATAAAATATACTTCATTATTCATAGATTTCATGACATTTTTTGAAATTTGAAGAAGACAAATAATAACAATCAGTCCAGTCCAGTACAGAAAAGTATATGCTAATATGTGTTTATTTATAATATACATAATAATAGATATTTTAAATTATTATAGAAATGTATCTATGTTCATGATGATTTATAGAAATTGTTATGTAATATAGGTCCAATCTAAGAGAGTAGCGACTACCTGATTGGTTGATTCAACCTAGTTAGGGAGATTGAACACTATTTAGGCCACATTATGGTTGTCTTCAATCTAATTAAGGTGAGATTCAGCTCAATCAGGGACATATCATCTTCATTTCATTTGATTTTAGCTCAGGGCATCCCACACAAAATGTCATGGAAATCAAACAAATTAAGCCCAATATAGCTGAACTTGAAATTGAGTCCCAAAGTCATATTGGTTTAATCAGAAGATTCTGTTTTGCTGAGGCATGGTGGAGTACAATAACCTCAAAGCAACTTCCATAGCCTAACAGCAAATAGGTCTTGTTACAACCAACTGGATCATAACTAAACCAGATGTATTCTGCTCTCCATTGATTTGGCATGCGAAACATTATGATCTCCAGCAATGCCATGTCTTGGGTTCTCTAATAATCAAAATGAACAATAATGCTTCAGTAGCTTCTAATTGGGATATGTTCTTGGTCTTAGCTTGATACCTTGTTCATCAAAATTATGGATCAAGTGTGAAAATCTGGCAATGCCTCATCAACTCATCAACATCACTTGCAAAGAAGTGTATTCTGATAGCAAATTTAATTTTCAGCTATCAAACAAATCAGAACAGATTTGTATGTACAGTTTCCAAGGGCCATCCAGTCTTCAATAATTCTGAATCACATATTACCTATAATTTAAAGGCTAACTAGGGAAGATGGGTAATACCGCTGCTGAAATTTGTCACAAAAAAATAAGGAAACCACTTGATGTCGAAAGCATGCTACACAACAGATGTCAAAAAGCACAAACAGCACTGTGCCAGACTGATATGTCATTTTGTCAAAAATAAATAAATAAATAAAATAGAATAAGGTTTATGGTATATGCTAAACGTTAAGGGAAAAAAAATGTTAAGTCCGAGTGCTATTATTTCAAAAGACAGTTTGTAACTAAAATTTACATAATATAGGAGGATGGATACTTCTTTAGGATGATGACAAAGAAGAGAAGTACATAAGCCAGCACATGTAAGTAATAGGGCACTAATTGTCCTAACCATTGAAAAAGGAAAGAAACACATGTATGCAAATTTAGGACATTAGATTATAGAACACATCTGGATAATACAACAGAATGTTTCAGAATTTAAAGCATCACAATACAGACCTATAACCGACAAGAACCCCATTCACCCAAGCAAGAAATGCAGAATCAACAGCCTCAAAATGAAGCAAGATTCGGCGACCTATAAGAATTAATAAAAATTAATACAGTTATTAAGCTAATAAGGAATAAACCCATGCCATGTACGTGTCATGTCGCAAGATAAAGTGCACAAGAAGAAACTAGGAAACACAAAAATAATATGGGAAATATTTTCATAAAAATTGCTAGTGCACACAATTGAATAGGTGGCTCCTAACAGTTCCTATTTTTTTATAAGATCAACTAGGAGGACACCATCACTGTTGGGTACCTACAGAAATAAATTTATGGTAATTTCAGGATATATATTGTCCATAAGAATATTCTCTTTGCTGGAGGTAATATAACATAGTATTCTTAAAAAGAGGCATTCTATCCCTGCAATGAGGATACCTGTCATTTACATTTTATTATCTATTTCCTTCTTTGTGCATATTGCCCCAGATATCATGTAACATACTCTCCTGGCATTCTGCTCGGGCCTATCATTAGGAAGCTATTCTTATGGACACATCAGAGCTATCAGGTATAATGATGACTTAATTTTTTACCATCTTCATATTTCAAATAATGAATTACTGTTTTAAATATTGATTCAACTAATAAAATAGATAACAGAATATGAATAAGACAAGGAGAAATACCATGCTCAGTTCTTTGACATTGCAATTAAGAGAATCATAGATTTTTCCAATCAGCATGCGTTAGTTAATTCAAGAGCTAGAAATTTTTTTTAAAAAAAAAAATTAAGTGCACATGTAAAAATCAGTTGTTCCACACAGTAAAACTACATGTCTAGCCATTTATCATGTTTGTGCAAAATGGGCAATGAATGAACATGTGCTACATTTGAATATTATAGATAATTAAAACAGTAACACAATGGTAGTTCAAATCAGTTAGTTACTTTCCTAAACAGTTACCTAATTCACATCTTTCAAGTTTACTTTAGGCAATAAGCTTGGTTATGATATTGGCTCACAAAAAGACTTGATCTTTAATCCATTACTTTCTATTGATATGTAATGCAGATACAAAGGGAGTTTATTTCAATCATGAAAGAATCACTCTTTCAGTTACAAGTTAGTTTTAACTTTTGAACTACAATAAAATTAGCATTAGCATCATCAACAATTATAACATGATATCCACTGCAAGTTAGAAATGTGAAGTGATTTACAAGCGAAGAGAACAAAAACATTTGCAGTAACACTACCTTCCCACTCATTTGGGATATGAAAATATGTCCTATAACAGCCTGTTGGATTGTCGGAGGGCACATGTGGCGGCTTAAGAGGAAAGGGATACACAACATTTGTATAAATTGGACAATCAAAACCATGCGTCTGCCAATTTGAAGGAACTGTTTTAGCAAAAACACAAACATGTCAAAATATAATTCCACCAACAGCACAAAAAGCAAAATGAAGCAAGAAGCAATTATTTTTCAACAGAATCTAGAAAAGACATTGGCATAATACAACATTTAGGAAAGGATCAAGGACATTCGACGCAAAGGCTAAGAAACAAACAAATATACAACCCTCAAAATCTTGAATAATTTGAACATAGTATAAGAGTGGCAACCCAATTCTAGCAAATTCTAGTTTGAATTACCAAACTATATCTACGCTTGGGTCTTAAGAGTAAGAGAGTTTGTAGTTCATGAAAAGTCCTTCGAGTTTTATTGGCATTTAGCTAAATTCAACCATAACTTGTACCAAATTAAGATCTAAATAGATTCTTTTATTGCAAAAAAACAAAAAAAAAAATGTGGCTTTTCTATCTTTTTTTTTTATTAGATGTCATATGTAATGTATGTCAAATTAATTTAATCTATGATTTAAGATCATGAATTGCATGCATACTGAAGTTTCTTCACAACTAGCAGGATTTGACCCAAAACAAGAGGGCCTTTTTTTTTTTCTTCTTTTGAAGTTCTAGAGTTCACATAAAAAAATTAAAACTGTTGATCGGTCAAGACTTCCAAACAAAGACTTGAACCAGGATGGAAGGTGGATATAATTTTGAATATTTTGTTTATCCATACACTTTTCACAAATGGACAGTAATGAGTTGTGTAATGTGAAAATTTGCATGCTAGATATATCACAACAAAGGACATTAAAACATTTGTTTTAGAATGCATAAACCAAGATCAGAATTATGGATTTTCCATTCATAAGATCCATCAAAGTCTACCATACATATCTCATCATTATTGCATCCAAACTGTTTATTTCCCATCTTTCTGTCCATTCAATAAACAAGAAAAGGACCTCAAGGCAGTTGGTATGCATACATCTTTTACAGTACAGTTATCATACCAATGATGCTGATTTTCCATTTGGACTCCAGAGCATCAATGAATAAGGGATAGGATTTGGCCCTAAACATATATACAAATACAAGAAAATATATTCCCTTGTTTATCAACAACCATTACCTGTTACTTATTTATTTTGATTTATTTATCTTACATATTCTAGCTACTTACTTCTTTTTACTTCATAAGAATAGTATTGCAATGAACTTTGCTTAATTAAAATTCTGTTATTTTAAAAATCACAGAAAACAAACAGATTGAAGTTAATTTTTTCTTTAAACATAATAAAATTAATGAAATTAAAATGGCTTCAAGGTTTTCTTTCATTTGCTTTCAAAATTTTTAAATGCAATTCAAGTTGAAGACTATGAACTGATCTTAGATATATATATATATATATAGGTTTCAGTTTACACTCCCACCTCCCAAAACACTGGCACAACATGAATTTGGTCAATAAATTAACAAAAGAATCCTACAATGAAGGATCACTCCTAATTGGTTGAACCTTACTCCTGAACCAAGTATTCAGATTTTCATCAAGGCTCTTGAATTTGAGATCCTATTAGAATGAATCTAAATCGTTATCAAGGGCTGCCCAAATTCTTTTGGCCAGACTCCGGTTACTATGCCAAGCCAGCCCAGGCACAAATAACACCAAGCAGCCACAGACCCAACAGACCAGGTTGCAACAATAGAACTTTTCCAATAAAGAAAGCCTAGAATTATCTCAGTGTTGCATGTCTCAGGTTTGCACAAAATTTAGTACACTCCCCCCCCACCCCAAAAAAAAAAGCATTTTTCAGTACACACAGCCGCTCACTTTATTTCTGATTCAAAAACATCCCATGAGAATATTATAAGCCTCAATGCCTCTTCTCTTGCATTTGTTTTCCTTTCATAATTTCTTTCATAATAAACAATTATAAAAAAATAATTTGTTCTCTTTCTTATTGCCCTACATAAAAAGTTCGAAAACAGCCCTCACTGCAAATCTGAAAAATATAGCAGAAACAGAGGTAAAGAGAAACGTAAAAAGGAAAGAATGAGGATAGGTAACAAAAAGGACAGTGTGATCTGTCTATCCTATGTGTGAGTAAGAACCCACACTTGGAATTTTCATTAATAGATAAACTAAGGTTTGATGGTCCAATATGTTTGTCGAAGCCAGCAAAGATCTATACTTCATTATCTCACAGGACAATATTCAAACTATAAAAGCTTGATGAAAGCCTTACAGAAGCTATATTGGATACTTGTCAATGCTAGAATAGAAAACTTCTGAACCCCTAATTATAAACTCTTGACGTTTTTACTTAGCGAAGATGCTACAGAAGCTATATAAAGGCAATAGGTGCAAGTTTTAGACTTTGCAGAAACTAACTCTGGTAAGATTACGCCTCTCCTTGAAATGAGAATCATGCACTGCCTATCAATAGACCCTCTTTCTATACAACAGCTTTAGGTTTGCAATGAAGAACCTTCAGTCATAAATCTAGAAGATGTTATTAACAGCGTCTTTCTATAGATACTATCTCTAAGATGATGCTAAAGACACTCCAAATGTTTACTTAGTCATGAAGATTCAAACAAGAATCTCTTTTCAAAAGCTAAGTCTAGAATGATATTGAATAAACTCAAAATACTTAAGTAAAGACAACCCCACTGATATTTATCCTTTTAGAAGCTATGTCTGGGATGACTGTAAACATCAAAACACAGAAGTATCAAGATTCTACTGATAGTATCAGTTTTCAGAAACTATCATTAGGATGATATCCAAAAACACACTCACATAGTTTTAATGGGTTAAAAATCCAAATCTCCTGAAATTTTAACAGACAAACAAAAATTAGAGTAATAATATAAGTTTAGAATATAAGGTAATAATATCTTTAGTTTTAAGGTTAGAAAACCCCATTCCTACTCTTATGTAAAGAGAGTTGTGCCTCAACTGTATGGGAGAGAGACTATTCTTTTAGTTCTTAGATTACATCCTTGTCTTCAATAGTTTGTGTGCTTATTTTGGATTGCATTAACAAAGATGACGTTATTCAAAACATTGGATATTTTACTATGTTAGCGCACAATGGAAAACAGTCTACCTAAAAAATTGTAAGTAAAAAAACATATCTAACTTCAAAACCAATAAAAGTTCCTACTCCACATTTCCTATACCTATATATTCCTGCACATTAAGGGTATGCATTTGCTAAAGCTATGTAACATTAATTCACAAACAAAGGAGGAAAAAAGACATGAAAAGAATGCCCTTATGCCTTTGCAGCTTTAACTTATTTAAGTCTCTTAATCAAAACTTTCCAACTTAGGGAAATAACACCTTTTGAATTCCAAAAAAATAAATCTAAAAATTGCCCTATGATTGGAAAGTGAATAATGTCTCCTTTCAAAGTGGCCAAGACATAATTTTCTTCCTAAATTTTCATTGGAAAGAAGAAAACTTTCACAATCCAGGACAAATAAATCAGAAAGATGTTCAAGAGTTACAAAGAATTTGTCAAGAATCAATCAATAATCATGAAATTTTCATTCTAGAATCAATGAAAACAATAATCCTAGTGCTTCTAGGAGGAACTGCTCAAACAATAAATTCTCTTAGAAGTTTCCAACTTAAGCACCTCTTAGTTTCATCTGCTGATGTGCTCCAATTAGTTTCAAATATACATCAATTAGTTAAGGAAACATATTCAGCAGTGTCTTGTTATTACATAGTTACCATTCTATAGCAAACATAAGCAAATGGCTATTAGAACTTCAACAGTAGTATCATAATCAACAGAAAAGGTGCAAATAGCACAACCACATAAACAAAAAAAAAATAAATCAAAGCAACACAATGGAGTGAGTTAGCTGGAAAAACCTGCCTGGCAATGTTTCCCATACTGAATCATCAAAACTGTTACTATAGAAGTCGATAGGAACATTTGCAGGAGAAGAGGCCAAAAGGAATTTCCACTGGCCACTTAGAGACCTCACAAAAGGCAACTCCTTAACCCATGATGCAGCACTCTCAAGAGCGCCCAAAACAGCATCATCATTCCACACAGCTGAACTAGAAATAACATGATCTACTTTGTTGCGCTCATACCAATATCTAAGACATCCTGCATAAAATAATATGAAAAATATGATCGAATAATTAAATAACTTTGTTGCCGAATCCTAAAGTTTCTTAAAAAGGAAGCTGGGAAACATCAAATAGTTCAGACTCCATGGTCCAACAACAATTTTATATGCATAAAAAAGTTAGGAGGAAAAAACAAATCAAATAACATAAAATAAATTAGCAGAAGTTTCATGCTCAAGTAAAATCAAACTTTCCATCTCCACTCAAAGTATTAAGGCGAAAAGCTGTTTAAGTTGGTGGATGATATTCTATAGTTACAAGAACAATATAATTCCCTCTATCATATAAAACATCCTATACATCAAAAGTGCAGATGTTTAAAAATATGCTAACTTTTAATTTTCCACAAAGAAGAACAAGCATCTTACTTTACTTTTTCCATGCACTTCCAAATTACCATTTCTTTCGCCCTTTGCATCCTTCCTCAAATATGATGCTTTAATGGAAAGGAATATGTCAGAAAACTTGAAATCACTACATTTAGTCCAATGTACCCCAAACATATTCGCCTATTAACTCACAGAAAACATTATAATTTAGCTAATCATGATGTTTCCATGTTCATTTTCCACTGCAACATTTCTAACATTAGTTTCAAACTAGGGAGCAATCACCTGCTAATGCAAGTTAAGAATGCCCATCTCAAAACAACAAATACACAAACAAAATCAAAAGATCAACAGTGGATGTGAGCCTTAGAAGACCAACTTCATAATTGCTTAAAGTATAGAGGTTCATCTAACTTAATTCAGATGCAAGAGCTCTTGATCATGTAGAATTCCTCCATCTCATAAGAGCATGCAGACTTAACAGTCACTGTCGCTGCTCCTCGCTTAAATCTCTACACACCCTAAAAAAATGAAACTAGCAAAAATTTTCAAGAAGAAATTTTGCTCAATATTGGTCATCTAACGAGCTGCATCAAGGTGATCAGTAGTTTCCTAACTAACAATGAAGTGAATATCAAATATTCAGGAATAAGTTAAAGAAATAGAACCAAAATATACTCAACAAAGAAAAGTTATTACCTTCAACCGAATCATGCGACTGCAAAGGCACATGAGCATCACGTTTCCTCCACTTGATGAAAGATGGATCCTCCCAAAACTTATAACCAGAGTTTGAAGAAAAAGGAAGCTGAACAGAAGAAACAAACGACATTCTAGCCAGAGAACAAATCCTCCGTTCGCACTAGTCTCCCTAGATATCAATTATACAATTAGTAACAATTGATTTGTCAAAACTTTCTACCCTATTAATCCAATCAATGGAACAAAAGACATTGCTTTACTCCAGAAAATCAAGGAAAAATCACAAATTCATGGACAAATCAGTGAACAAATAATTTAGAAAATGTTGAATGATGCGAGTGATTTACCCGCGGGGAAGATTGTTGAGCTACCTTGACCTAAGCCTTGATTTGGAAGAGATCAAGAAAGAGAGGGGAAGGGGATGAGATAGAGGAGCTTCATTCCCTATCTGTTACACCCTCCACACTGGTAAGTTCAAGTCAAACTCTCATCTGGATTCACCGTTTCAAAAGATAATAACAAGAGATGGCGCGATGAAATGACAGGATGGAGGCGCGATGAAATGACAGGATGGAGGGCACCAAGGATGGCGCGATGAAATGACAGGATGGAGGGCACCAAGGATGGCTATTGGCTATTGGCTATTGGCTATGATTGATATATATAGTAATTTCTTCGGTTAACTGAATCTCACGTTTATATCACAAAATTTTAAAAAATACATGATAAATATTAACATGACAGATAGAAGAGAATATGGAGCTGTGACAGATAAAAAAAACAGATGAAATATTATAAAAGCCGGTATTTATACATTTTTTTAAAATATTACTAAAAAAAATTTACCATGTTTTGGATTATTTACCAGAATACACATATTGGGGATAACAGGAAAATTTTCCTTTTCAACTTTTTAATTTTTTCTAAAAACCAATATAGAAAATGGGATAAGCTCTCCCGTTTTCAATTTTTTTAATTAAAAAAATGTGAAAATGGGAGACTCTCTCCTGATTTCCTTTTTTTTAAAAAAAAAACTTTCTTGACGAGCAAGCATGGCTGCTGTTAAGGAGTTTTAAAATTTTTTAAAAATTTATATTAGAAAATAATAGTTAAGTTATATTTTTTATGTTTTATTTTTAAAAAATACAAATTCTGAAAATATTAGAAAATAGGATGGTCAAACCTGCACTAATAAAAAATTATTATGAAGTACTTAGTATAAAGTAGGACGGCCAAACATGCACCGGTTAGTAATTAAGACGGTCAAACCTGCACCGATCAATAATTTATACAAAGTAGGACGGTCAAAACTGCATCGGTAATTAGTACAAAGTAGAACGGTCAAACCTGCACTAGTCAGTAATTAGCACAGTCAAACCTACACTAATAAGTAATTAGCACAAAGTAGGATGACAAAACATGCACCGATTAATAATTAGTACAAAGTAAGTCAGTCAAATTTATATTGATCAATCATTTATACAAAGTAGGATGGTCAAACTTGCATCGGTCAGTACTTAGCACAAAATAGGATAGTCAAACCTATACCGGTCAGTAATTTGTATAAAGTAGGATGATCGAACCTGCACCGGTTAGTACTTAGCACAAAATAGGATGATCAAACCTGTACCGGTCAGTAATTAGTATAAAGTAGGATGGTCAAACTTGCACCAGTCAATAATTAGCACAAAGTAGGACGGTCAAACATGCACCGATCAATAATTAGTACAAAGTAGGTCAATCATATTTATATTGATTAGTCATTTATACAAAGTAGGATGGTCAACCCTACTCTGGTCAATACTTAGCACAAAGTAGGATGGTCAAACCTACACCAGTGAGTACTTAGTACAAAGTAAGATGGTCAAACCTACACCCGTCAATAAATAGTATAAAGTAGGTTAGCCAAATTTATTTCGATCAGTCATTTATACAAAGTAAGATGGCTAAACCTGCACCGTTTGGTACTTAGCACAAAGTAGGACTGTCAAACCTGCACAGGTCAGTAATTAGTATAAAGTAGGATGGTCAAATCTGCACCAGTCATTATTTAGCATAAAGTAGGATGATGAAACCTACACCGGTCAGTAATTAGTACAAAGTAGGATGGTCAAACCGACACCAGTCAATACTTAGCACAAAGTAGGACGGTCAAACCTGCACTAGTCAGTAATTAGTACAAAGTAGGACAGTTAAACTTGCACCAGTTAGTTCTTAACACAAAATAGGACTGTAAAACCTGCACTTGTCAATAATTAAGACAGTCAAACCTGCAATGATCATAAATGAAAATAGTCGAAATTCAAGCTCTTAACATAAACCAACCTTAGTAGCCCATTTTCACTCTTACACACTATTTACTCTCTTTCAACTCGCTCACCCGTACTTGTTCTTCTTATCTTCAACAATGGCAGAGACTTCACTTGTTTTGGTTTACTACAATGGTTCAATCACTGCAAGTAAAGACACAATTATATTTTTGTCGAAAGATCAATCATATTTTTATGTCGAAGACGACATCTCTTATGAAAACTTAAAGAGATCCATTGAAGAAAGAATTGAGACGTCGAACAACCAAGGAGTTTCACATATCAAATACCAGCTCCCAATTTCTTCAAGATTTGATAAGATTTGCTATTGGTCATTCAAATTAAGTAATGACCGAGATGTTCGAATGATGTTTGACTGCCACAAAAGAAATCCTAGCATTATTGAATTATACATGGAGTTTAGCCTTGTAACTTTCAAGGATGCTTCTTCCCAACAATAAACCGCCACAGATGACCAATTTCAAAGCAACATGGGACGGGAGAGGATTTCATCACCATGCCAAGTTAATGAACTTGAGAGCCTCTCTACGAAGTGGAGGGCACAAGATGATCTACCACCCAATATTGATTTCACTAATTTACAACATCCAGAAGGCAGAACGAGATCTTTTCATGATACTCATGAAACCGAATTTGGTTAGTATGGGTGATCTAGTGGAGATGATGAGGATGACGATGATGACAGCTTTGGGGAAGATAGTGAAGCAAGCATTGATGACATTCACATAGAAGACCGCAGTTTCAAAGATGCCCTTATACTCGACCATAATTTCACGATGGCATCAATGGAGCCTCCAACACATATGCAGACACTTGATTTAGAAGCAATGCCCATATAAGAATTCCCGGAGTACCCTTTATTGTACCGGATACATTAAGCGGAGTAACGACAAATAGAGATTTGCATGTAGGTATGCAATTTCGAAACAAAAATGATGTTGTGACCACAATTAAGCATTACTGCTTATTGAATTTGGTGGAATATAAAGTTATCGATTTTGATCCGACTCAGTACTCAGGTAAATGCAAGTCATATGGTCATGGATGCAATTGGAAGGTTTGCGCATCCTACAGCAAGTGGAGACAGCTTTGGAAAATTACAAAGTATACTGGGCCTCACATGTGCGCATCAACAATGATCTTGTAGGATCATTTGAAGTTAGATTCAAACATGATTTTTAGGCATATACAAGCACTAGTCTAATAGCAGCTAAGCATCAATGTATCAGTTTTAATAGAAGAGATCAAGAACCGATACGGATACACACTGACACATAGAAATTATAGACAACTAAGTGAAAAATAGTTGAAGCAGCATTCTGCAATTGAGAGGAGTCCTACAATGAATTACCAAGATGGCTATCAGCATTATAACAGTTTGTTCTTGGGACAATAGTTAATCTTGAGACCCAACCGGCATACGAGGGACCTTACATGGCATGTGATACTTGAATCTTTCATAGAGTTTTCTGGAGTTTTCCCGTATGTGTGGTGGCTTTCAAATAATGCAAACCGGTCATCCAGATAGATGACACACATATTTATGGCAAATACAAAGGTACTTTAGTATTGGCAGTCGCACAAGACGGTAATAAAAATATCTTACTGATTAGCTTTGCCATCATGAAAAGAGAGATGCTGGCTGCATGGACTTTCTTCTTGCGCAACTTATGTTCTAGTGTAACACCACAAGAGGGAATATGTTTCATATCCGATAGCCATGAATCTATCAAATCAGCGTTTAGATCACTTGGGCGTCAGATGAGTGCTTCTCATGCGTACCATGTTGACTACATCAGACATATTTTGCCTAATTTCATGTGTCATTTCAAAAACAAAGAAATACAATGGATAGGTGTTAATATTTACAAGTTACAAGTTTACTTTTTTTTAATCTAACTCTTACATTGTTGTTAATTATTGAAGTTATCTTAACTTTATAGGTTAATTATTGTAGGTTATTCGAAAACCATTCAAGACTTTAACTACTGGTATTGGTTATTACGGGACAACGATACAGATGCAACGAGATGGTTGGATAACATACTACGGGAGAAGTGCGCTTAAGCCTTCGATAAAGAAAGGCGAAGGTATGGTTACATGACAACCAACTTCTCAAAATGTGTTATTTCAATGCTTAATGGAACAAGAAACCTTCCCATACCATCTATGGTTAAGTCAACGTACTTCTGACTTGCTGAGTTATTTGTGAGGAAAGGTGTACAGGTACAAGCTTAGATCGCATCAGGCCTTATCTTCTCAAAGTCACTAATGAAGGTAATCCAAGAAAATTAACAAGCAACATTGAGCATTTACATTCAACAATTTGATCGTGAAGAGAAGTCTTTCATGGTGGATGAGATGTCACCCCTGCAATGTGGGTGTATAGCAAGGAGTTTTCGCATCAATCTAAGATCTCATTGATGCGACTGCGGTGCTTTTCGAATGAGGGATATGTTGACAACGTGTATAGGCTTCCAATGTCCTTGCAGCATGCTCGCATATTCATCTACATTAGGAGGAATATGTTGGCAATGTGTATAGGCTTCGAACAGTTTTTAATGTATATCGTAAAGAGTTCAAGCCAGTATCAAATGAGGGTATTGGAACCCTTATAATGGTCCACATCTACGTCCTGATGTTACGATTAGAAGACCAACGAAAGGACGACCAAAATCTATAAGGATTCACAATGAGATGGATATTAGGGAAGGTGTGCAGCCAAAACGTTGTGGTTTATGTCGAAATGAAGGACATAGTTGGTGAAATTGTCCAACATTGCAGGTTCAAGTAGTCGGTCATAATGTACTATAAAGTTCCTTTTTTTGTAATGTTTTATGATGTAAGCTTTCCATATATTTGCAATAACTTATCATTAAAACCTTTGTTTAAGAATATAAAGAAAAAACAAATGCAAAAAAAATAAAATAAAAATACATAGCATATAATACCAAACAAAAAAATAGTAGACAACATTCTGCGCACACAATAAAGAAAAACAACATCTAATACAATAGTCTAGTCTACCGTCTATGCTGCCACCTCTCAGTTAAACATCAAGATGGATGGATATCTCTGTCAAGCAATATCCGTGGCCTACGTCTTAGTGCTTGCTCGATTGGTGGGTCGTCATCAGATGATTCGTCTGAATCGTGTATTGTTGAAGTTGTAGTGTTTAGGTTCACATAAAGTACGAAGGGTGTGGAGGTGATTCTCAATCTTGTTGCCGAAATGGAGTTCAGTGACTAGATTGTCTGCATTCCATAAGTGGATGAGGTTGATACTAAAATAAATTCTGCACAAAGTTTATCCCGAAATCAACTGAGTATCTGTTGGGCTCAACTGGACAAAATCCATGGAGATGAGACAGTCGAGAAACATTAATATCATATGACGAGTAAAATGACCTGTACCCCTCGTGCTGTAATTGACGAGGAATATGCGCCTCGTTATGTTTGACCTGAGAACTATGCCAACGACGTCTTCGTACAGGAGGTGGCATATCTACAACAGCTATTGGAAACGCTCTGAGTGGCACTGGAAGAGTGTTCCTCCTAGTACAAGGATCCAATAGGTTTTGATTTGTTGACAAAATTAGTATGGGGTTAGTATACTATTTATAATATTCCGTTGACATTGTGTTATTCTCGGTTCCAATATCTAATCCATCTCCTGTGCATCAGTGCCCAATCTATATCGATTCTGTTATAATGATTATGATCATGGGTTGGTTCAATGCTGGCACACCCCTTGCGTGTGTGTACTGCAAGTGCACGGGTTGTCAAAGTAATAAAATACCCCGGTGAGTGGGTAGTCGAATCCACAGGGAATAAATTCTCAGAAAAAAAGTAGTATTGCTATTTATCTTGAGTGAAAACCAATTATGAGTGAATTCAAGATATTAATGCAAAGAAAAACAAAAGAGAAAAGAGAAAGCAAAAGGAGTAAAGAAAGGTAATCAATGATAAAAATGGGGTACCCGGACAATGCTCACCCTAGTACTATTGTTTCAAGTGCAAGACTAATATTATGCCTCCTAATTGAAGTTTAATGATTCATGGAAATCCAAAGGCACACGGTCCCAAACCTAAGGTCAACCATGGCTAGCCCTCTATACTATGCCCCGGCTGAAAGTGATACTCTCAACACCTCACACTGTGTGGGACTGCTTGAAGCTCTAGAGATTCTAAGTGATAAACCCTATTGCCTAACTTAGATCTAACCATTTGGTTCAGGCGAAAGATCCCTAGTCATAATTAAGCCCTAACACTAAGGATTACTCAACACTTCACTTTGTTGCTCGCGCAATTAAGCCCCAATGGAGTTTGTCTCTTAGCACTTCACTCTATCGTAACCGTAAAGAACTCTTGGAATACGCAGGTATGATAAATCACGTCGAAGGGGAAAGGGGATATTCTGCTACCTCTCGACTCACCCTCTCAACCCTCTTCAACCTTGATAAGTCTAACCCTAATGAAGTGTCACTCATTCAAAAGGATTACCTAGATAGATTCTCAACCCTAGTGTCACTCTAAGGGAAAATCAAATCAATAAACACACAAGATTGAAACTCATTTAAAACATCAATTAAAAGAAACATAATAGAAGTCAATGAAATAAAATCATCATAGGGTTTATAAGTCCAAGCACCCACTAGGGGTTTAGCTTTCCATGGATCAATACAAAATCAAATATGAAATCAGAAATAAGTACAAGCAATCCATAGAGATAACCCCCTTGTCGTCTGTATCGATGGTCTTCAAGAGCTGCCTTATCTTCTCCAAAAACTCCTCCGTCAAGCCTAGTGCACACCTTACTGAATCGATGTCATTGAAAGCTTTCCCAAATAACTCTCGTCCAAAGAAAATCGATATCGAATACCATAGATCCACTCTAAAATCCCAACAAAAATTTCTCCAAACCCTAGCCATACTCTCCCCAAAAGATAGGCGAACGATAGGAAGAAGATTACAAAATTAAATTCTTAAAGCGGTATTTATAGGGCTGAAATCGGACATCCACACACCCTTGTGAAAATTGCACACGGGTGTGTGAATTTCCAGGCTTCTCATTTCTTGCACGCTGTGAACAGTAACTACTACATTGATTTGCTACAGTAAATTGCTACAGTGTTTTGCCAAAGTACTCCCGAATTTATTTTCTTCATTGAGCCCTCAAAGTCGGGCACACAACCATGCAGTAGATCATGTCTTATCTTGCTTTTAAGCCTATTAAAGGAGCTCTTAACAATATCACACAAGTCGGAGCATATGAGCGTGACTGCCTTTGTGCCCCTCCAATTCATATATTCACTTGTACATTAGGAGGTTAGCACACACCCACATACCGGTGAATATAACTTGTGTCTTGATCCTTGTTCGGTCCAAGAGTTTCCTCAACAATTGCATCCATGATCCATTTTTGCTTCATTTCTTCAAAACTTGTCTCCACAACCCTAAATGCACAAAAAATACAAATACACACGAATGAGCCATAAAATCTGATAAAAGTGATGCTCAATATAAGAAAAGTATACTTAGTAATACTTATACACAAGCACTTATCAAATGCAAATTGGAGCAAGTGGAATACCTTAGGGCAAAGCCAAATTGTCTTGTTACCCGATCGGTTTGGTACCACTTAATAACTTCGAAACAAATCAATGATGTAAACGCACTCCACAAAGGTTTGTTAGCAAAAATATTAAGTGTCACTTATGTTATTATCTTGTCCGTATTGTAAGGCCGCCATATAAACTATTCAAAATTGTTTACCAAATAATCAATGATTATTAATAGCTAAAATATGCGCATGAATTATCAGTCTTTTTAACAACATTACCTATTGCATCTCTAAATGATCTAGTAACTGTATGTATACCTTCACATTGTGCTTGTTGTTGCGACTATCACCATCTACTTCAATATGCCCCCACCTAAATAATGAGAATGAATTACAGTTCAATGTATTATAATTAAGTATGAAATGAAGCATCAATTTAATTTGTTCTTACCTATGAGCCAGGGGAAAGGATACGATTGAACGGGTTCGAGGAAATATATTTGAAATCCTGTAGCATGCCCATGATTGAAGTAATATCATCGATCCATTTATATTCTTTATATCCTTGTTAGATGCACGACAAAAAGACCTGTACAGGGTTGCTAGATATGCTGAACCCCAACTATATCTTCTTAATTCTGTAAAATCTCTCAGAAGTGGTAATCACTTTATATGAACCCTGTTTTGGGACATATCAGGCATGCAATTGATAAGCCTTAGGATATAGGCACGTGCATAACATTCTATCTCTCGTTGACTTGCATCGTTTGACTACATGCCAAATGTTTCCTCAAGCCACGTTAGTGTTATACTCTGACATTTCCTTTAATCCACTTGTGGGACCACTCGGAGTAAGTCCACACAAACTTCACTACCTAAGCCGGAAGTCTGCCCAATGATTTTATGGCCGTTAATGGGAAAGCCCGGTAATAATGCCACATCTTCCAAGGTGATTGTTGTTTCACCGCATGTAAGGTGGAACATGTGTGTTTCTGTCCACCATCTCTCCAGTAATGCTCTCACAAGAACGACATCAATTCAGAAATTAAGAATTTGAGCTGAATGATAGAATTCGGCTTCTCTTAAAAAGCCTATGATTTCAGGAGAAGACTCTACGATAGACATATTTCTGCACCTTAGAACCCGATTAGGCTGTAAGAAGTTATAAATTAATCAATTTCATAATAAATGACACAAATGGAAAAATAAAATAGGTTGACCTATAAAAAATATAAGACATGGAAAAAATCATAAATCCAAACATATATCATCGAAAAATTAAATATGATTGCACACTAAACCTTAAGCATTGGTGTGTTATTTATATAATATACCATTTATCTAACCTAATAATATAATTATTAATACAATTAATACTTATGACATAATAGATTCTATTAATATAAACGAATGCCTTAATACAATTATTAATAAAAAATAACCTAATAATATACTAGGTTATCTAAATAAACATGCTTCGGCCCTAATATAACAATTATTAATACAATAATTAATTATGACATAATATAATTATTCATAAAAACTAATAACATAATACAATTACTAATAAAAAATTAGCCTTAAAATATAGTGGGTTATCTAATTAAACATGCTTGGGGCGCTAATACGACAATTATTAATACGATTAATAATTATGACATAATACAATTATTAACATAAATTAATGACTTAGGGTGATAAAATTTCCAACATTCATTGACAGCGAGAGATGTCCTGATGAAAGAAAATGAAGTGGTTTAGTGCTCACCAAGAATGTCTCTAATACCAAGAGAAAAATTTAGATGTTTTCTTGAATGTTAAAGAACAACACCAATGCCTTATATGAAAACACAGAACCTTATTTATACAACATTAAGCTAACAAGTTAGAATAATTCTTGCAAATTACTTGGTTGATTCATACAAGAGCTTCTTACCTCATCAAAAATAACTTTTTATACTTAACATTATTGATCTAAGATCTTCTTATCCACTCAAATATCTCTTTACTAATTAAAAAATGTAGCTTAAGAAGCCTTATCCTTATCTTTCTGAGATATGCTTTTGACCCCTTTGTATTTGCTATTACTGACTTGTGTGAGAGATCTCATCCTTATTACTCCAAGATATCTTGGATTGCTTATAACTCCTTTAATCCTTATAGTTGACATTGTGGATATTGCTAATAAAGACTTGGTGGGGGGTATAATACTCACGGGTCCTCTTATAAGGAAAAAGGCTTTCATGGGAAAGATTAAGTGACTTTTGGGGGTAATGATTCTGATAAGTCACTAAACTATGGTCTATTTTCAATTTGGTGACCAAACTTCAATTTGAATCAAAATAGTCATTTACCTTTAATTTGGTTAGACCGGTAGGTCACCTGAATATTTCCTGGCCCCTTTGTTGATGTGATTACTGGAGAAGCCCACTCAACATCCCTTTGCTAATCTGGTGTGTCCAACTCATTCACTTCCCTCCATGGTGGACAAGGCCCCTATGTCAGCCTCCTTCATCCTTCTTCGAAAAGACAGAGCTTAAGCAAATAGATCATCTCTTTCTCTTGTCAATGCCTTCTTTCCCATTTTAGAGGGGCAAACCGAACAAGAATGAGACAACAAAGTTTTACATCCGCCGATGAGAGCGAGCAAGGGAAGTGCAATTAGCAATGATGGCGGGAAATTGGGAGAAACACGCGGTACGGTGTGAAGCACCAGAGTATTTTAAGTTCCCTTTTTGAAAACCTAACCATAGAGATTTATGCCTTCTCCATTGTTGACATTGTAGTGCTAGTGTGTCTATGTGAAGTTGGGGATTGATATTTGAAGTTAGGGTTTTGTCATTGAGAACAAACAGTGTATATATTTGGAGTTTTTATATACTAAAGATATTTGTTTTATTGTTTGGTTTTATAATGATGCTGGTGCATTGTCTATTTTTAACATGTTCTCGCAAAGGAGTTCTCCTTTACTGTGGTCCCCTACAAAGTAGACTTAGAAAATGTACAATATGATAAATTTATTTGCTCTTAATTGTGTTGGTAGTTGTAATTTGGTACCCATAAGACTACAAAACTAAACACATATTTTGTTTGAAATTGGGACCAATGGAATCATTAGGACATCATGACACAATTTAGATTCCATTTTGTTTGTCATGTCATTTGGAGACATTTATTCTCATCTTTTATTCTCATCATTTATATAGTCTAATATTGGGTATGATTGACAAGCATGCATAATATTTGACACTTCTAATTAGAAATACTTGTCCCATAGTTAATAGGAGGCTTTACATAACTGTCTGTTATACAAGAAGGATTAACGCAAACTCAAATGTGAGGAAAAAAGAAACTTTTCAAGCATTCCTCTATTACTTATGTGTTCAGTGTTATTCTAGTTTAATGATACATGGATTCATTTACCCTTTTGATTGTTTACTAGATGTTAATTTTGATTGTTACAGAATGTTTGGTATAGTTGACACATTTAGAGAAAAATAAATCATTTATTTGCCTGATTGATCCAATTTTATGTGAAAAATAAATCTTTTGTAAACAACATCTGCCCATAACATCTTACTTGTTTAGTATATGGCACAAGGGATTTCTTTACCTAGTTTGATGATATATCTAGTTTGATAATATAAACAATCAATTTCTTTATAATCTAAATAGTTTGGTGATACATGGTGATGCATGGGTTTCTTCATCTTGACATTGTACTTGTTGAATTTCATTGTTAGTTTAGGTTGTTGTAGGTGACAATAGATAGCAAATTTAAATTAATTTCCTGCATGAGTGTTTCTGTTTTACTTTATAAAATTAAAAGACAAAAAAATATTAAATAACATATACTTCTACACAAAGGAAACCTGAGATGTATTTTCTTTTACCCTTTTTGGTATTGGTTGTTAATCAAGTTTGCCACTATAAATCAATCAATTTCTTTATAATCTAAATAGTTTGGTGACACATGGTGATGCATGGGTTTCTTTATCCTAACATTGTACTTGTTGAATTTTATTGTTAGTTTATGTTGTTGTAGGTAACAATAGAGAAAATTTAAATTAATTACCTGCATGATTGTTTTAGTTTTACTTTAAAAAATTAAAAGATAAAAAAATATTAGATAACATTTGCTTCTACACAAAGAAAACCTGAGATGTATTCTTTTTTACCCTTTTTAGTATTGATTGTTACTCAAGTTTGATGCTATATAGATATTTTAAGTTGCTAATTGTTTTCTTTTTCTTGACTTTGATTGTTGCTATAGTCCATTGAAGTTCATACTTAGAAAGTAAAATTAAAATAATTGACTTACATGATTGTTTCAGTTTTGAACTAAAATCATTAAGAAAGCCAAATGCATGTTGGTTATTACATTAAGGCCATTAGATTGCATGTCATTACAAAATTTGATGTTGTAGTGTACTGTGATTGATGAACGCATTATGGGTATCCAAATTATGCAAATATATAAGCATGCAAGTATGCACTAATACTACAATTGGTTCGTTATATTGCAAGTGTAGGGGTCATCAAGTAATACCTCGTGAATGAACACGAGGGTTGTATTTCACCAGGAACGGTGAGAGACTCCTATTACTTGCTTTTCACTTAATCAATAGTCTAATTGTTTACCTTCTTTCTTTAGTTCTACTTGTACAACACTATTAAGCAATATAATTGGAGACGACGTTAAGTACACTTAGAAGAAGTTGGGAGTATGTACATCAGCTATCTCGATTATTAATTATGATAGGTGTTAAGTGCCAATCGTATTCTAAGTTCGAACCAGGGGAATTCAAAGGCCTACTAGCCCCAATAAGCTATGACGACTAATTATAACTCACTACGAACTTAAGATGGAATCTCTTCCACCCCAACCTCCTATGTTTGCCTTAAGTATGAGAATCCAACGAGAGGAGATCAATCATACCCTAAGCCTGAGGGACAGTCAATCCCTAATCCGGAAACCTAGATATGTCTAACCTCTTAGAACATGCATAGATCTATCATGGCATGTGTATCATCAATATGGGGGCATATCCTCCTCATCCACATCAACATGTAATAATCAATTATGAGCATGCAATGATTAGGAAAACTAGAACAATGCATACTAATCAATCAAGATTTATAAATAATAACCGAGGGACCTAAACATACAATTCCCCTCAAAGTAGATTCATATGGATTATCACAAGAAAACCACAAAGACCAAATAAAGAATAGATAAGCATTTAATGTATTCCTAGACTAACTCCCTCCAATAGTTCTCTGAAGATGGGGATTAGAGGATGACAAGGTTGTCCGATGTCGTGTGTCACTCACACCTCTTTGATGATGATCTTTGAAGATGTCTATCATGAGCAATCTTCTCCGATGATGCTCATTGACATACTCTTGAGAAATTTCCCAAAATTTGTTGGAATATGGAAGAAACCCTGTCTCCCGCCACTCAGATCTCCAGAAATCCATCCATCCTAGTAGGGATGCAAGTGGAGCGGGGCGGGGCGGGGAATGAGATCCCCATCCCTGATTCCCACGAGGAGGGGCATTCCTAGCCTCAAATTTCCCCGCGGGGGAGAAATTCTTCCCACTCACTCCCCCGCGGGGATCCCCGGGAGGTCAGGGAATCTTCGCCCCACCTTTTCCTAATTGAAATAGTTTCAAATTTTGATAATAAATTATTCACCTGCTGCCCTTCAAACCAAACTCTATATGGCACTGTTGTATTCAGTCCTAGATCTTTTTCCAAAAAAACGATTAGTTGAACATAGAAAACACAGTAAGAGTTATACTAGTACAAGAAACTAATTATTACAAATAACATAAAGTTTGGAAGTAAATTAAAGGTACAAATTCATTCATAAAATTCATTATACAAAAACTAGAGCAACGATTTCATATTTAATTAATATTTTTCATCCTTCAAATCTTTGAAATTGAGAATCCACTACCACTACCATCTTGATATGATAGCTCTACCTTCAATAATAAATAAAATTGTAAGTACAAAATGTAATCATAAATAATATCAACGTTAAAAATAAAATTATATGAAAACCATATTTACCTCATCATTCTCATCCCCCTCTTCATTAAATGTAGAACAAATAGGTTGAATTATTGACCAAGAATCTTAAAAAATAAAAGAAAAAGAAAAGAAAGAAACAAATTTCTCATAAATAACATTAGCTTAATAGAAAAATATTCAAGTAACAATATTAATAATACCTTTCAACCAATCTTGTGTGCACATCAACGCTTCTATTGTATTTGGGTGAAGTCAGGTACGATGTGGATCTATGAATCTCCCACTCATGCGAAAAAGCCGATTCTGAAGCAACGTAGACACGGGAATTGCTAAAATGTCTCTTGCAATTAATTGTAAAGTGGGATACTTCAAAGCATTTTTTCGCCAACTCTAAATATCAAAATCGGCTTTCATTGGCAATATAGACTCATCCAAATAATTATCCAACTTAATTGATAGTTGTTAAAGAATTCCACATCATCATCATTGGCCAATATTTGTGAAGAGTTACCCACAAAACCACCACCACCACCACTACCACCACCACTACTAGATTCATTCACTTTTGATTTAGATTAATACTCTTCCACCAAATCATAACAAAGAGTACAATTTTTTGAATTTCATATTTTGCTTTATCCTCATCATAAATAATGGGAAAATACATCTCTAACAACATCAACTTGAATATAGGGTCCAAAACAATTGCTACACCCATAACACCATGGATTCTATCCCAATATTTTTCAAAATTTGTCTTTATTCTGAATGCCATTGATTCAAAATAGTCAATGCCACAACTAATCCATTTTGTCAAAGTAATGTTAATCTAATAAATCTTAGGAAAATATAGGTTAGCTGTAGGATACTTTGTTTCTGAAAATAACTCAGTCACTCCATAGAATAACTTCAATCTGTCACAAATCTCCTTTGCCTTTTCCCATTCTTCATCAGATGGACGACATTTATAAAGAGAATCTTGTTGTTTCAAGCATTTGAAAGCATCCCTGTAGCCAATAGTAATATTAAGCATAAAAAAAAGTTAAATTCCACCTAGTTTTGCAATCTAAAACAAACTTTTTAGTGAAATTCATTTTCAATTGATGCACAGTTTCTTCAAACTTCTCACTTCTTTTAGGTGTAGCAACCCAAAATGCAACACTATCATGAATATTCTCAATTGCATCATTAATTACATCCAAGCCATCTTTAACAATCAAATTCAAAATGTGTGCACAACAACGCATATGCAAGAATTTTCCATCTATCCAAAGATTGCTACTTGATAACTTATTCACAATCAAGCTAGCAAGTAAGTTATTTGTAGAATAATTATCCAAAGTCAATGTAGATAACTTGCTATCTAGATTCCAATCCATTAAACAATTCACAAGTACTTCACACAAAACTTGAGAAGTATGTGGACATGGCACATCAATGAATCTATTTATCAAAATCATTAAAATATTATTAAAGACATATCATTTATGAAGTATAAATGATGAAGAACTAGTTGACAAAAATTATTACCTGATAATTAAACTTTTTAAATTCCAATCATCATCTATGTAATGCGCAGTAACCACCATAAACCCTTTCTTTTGATTATCGGAAGTCCACATATCCGTAGTTATCGCAAATCTACTCCGACTTTGATCAAATAGCTTCATTGTTCTTAATTTCTCATGCTCGAACATCTTCATAATATCACTTCTTATTGTAGTTCTTGAAATAGGCTTGAACAATGGTTGAACCGAACTAAGAAAATCTCGAAATCCAACATGTTCTACTATTTTCAAAGGATACTCATGCATAATGATCATTGTAGCCATCTTCTTCCTTGCAACTTCTTGATCATAAACATAAGTCCCAATTGATCATTTGCCACTAGCATCAATAATATTTTCCTTATGTCTCTTCCTTTCTTTTGTGGACATATAGCATAGTGATCATGCAAATACTTTGCCCCATTTTTTGTGTCTCCACCAAGTTTTTTTTCCACAATAATTACAAATAGCCTTTCATTTGTCATCAATCTTTTGCCACTTGAAATGACTCCATACTTCTGATTTCAACCCTCGTTTGCTACTCAAAACTAATTCTTCTTCATTTGGACTTGTAGAAGGGATTGATGATGTAGCTGTAGTTGAGGCATCTTCTTCTCTTGGTATTAATTGTGTAGCACTTTGCATTTGTAAAACATTTTTTTGTGTAGATTGAGTAGCATCATTGGTCATTTTTAGTGAGGTGAAGAACGTGGAGTTTATAGAAAATGTTTCAATTAACGCATGTGCATAATTGACATGATATCATAAAGGAAAGATCACAAAACACAATATTGTACATAATTCTAAAAAAAATAGTGGAAAAAGTAGTATAAATTAGCACAAATAAGCAAGGTGTGATGCACTACCATCATTTCAAATTAGCACAAAAAAAAAAAAAAACAATGGAAAAAGTGGTACTAATTAAAACATATTCAGTAGGCATAAACATAAGTTCTAGATGCACTGCCATCCTTTTAAATTGTATAATCCTCATTTTTTTTCCAAGTTCTCATACAAGTTAGAGCATCCACCAGTGACACTCAGTTATAAATAATAGGAGATCATGGTCACGAAGTGCTCAAATATGTAGTCTGGCTAGCCTAAATACATGACCAAGAAATATATAAACCCAAATCAATCATTTTGGTGTTTATGAAAAGGAAACAAGCAAAAGGAAAATACTCTATCATCTTTAAAACTGCACCTATATCAAACATTTTCACACAATATGATAGTTTACAGTCTAGAGGACACTTATTCTAACCTGTCTAGCTTATTGAATAACAATCATAACAATTTATTAATCCCTCTTTTAGCTTTCCCACCAACCTCATCCATTAACATAGATGAAAGATTCTACAACAAACTCAAAGGTGTTTCCTTGATTCTAACATAACTTTAAAGGTTTCACCTTTGATGCTGAATTATTAAATAAAGAAGCATCAGGATTCAGAAGCAAATGCCATCAGGTTTTACCTTTTATATATATGAAAGGAAACATTTCCAATTATCTAAAAGCCAAACAATATACCCTAAACCTCTTCCTAATTCCTAAGCCAATCAAAAACAACATCTTTGAATTGGGGAAAAAAAAGTTAGCTTCAGATGCTGAAGCTCACCTTGACGAGATCCCCTGGAGGTTGATCGATCTCGCAGGGCTGCTCAAAGAGAGAGAGAGAGAAAGAAGGAGTGAGCTTTCAGAATCTTTCTCTTCTCTTCTAGCACTTGCTCACGTGCTTCCCACATGTATGCCACATCTAGATAAGGGAAAATTTGAGTCTTAAAAAATTCAGAATTTAAATAAAATTACAAAAAAAAGTAAGTTATGTGAATAAACCTAAATTTGATATGTTAAAAAATGTGGATTACTTATTTTAACAAAGAAGAGATTGAAATCATTGTTGGGTTCACTTGGGCAATAGCTTTAGTAGTAAGACTAAGTAAAAAATTAAGGGGCCAAACAATAAAATTTTATAAATATTATCTATCTATCTATCTATCTATCTATCTATTTACTTATATGTTATATCCTAGCTTATAAAAACATGGGGTCAAACAATAAATTTTTACCATTTTTCTATAAATATAATTTTTATTCTATATAAACTGATTTTTAATAAATAGAGGGGTCAAACAATAAATTTTTGAAAAAAAAAAATTTTTTTTATACTATATAAATAGATTTGTAAAATATCGAAATAATAAATTTTTGCTTTGAATCCAAACATCATTTTTTTGAAGAGAAGTAAAGAGAGACTTCTAACAACATTTATTATTATGTTATATACATAAATAAATATGAAATGTACTAACAAAATCAACTAAAAATCTTACCAATAAAAATCTTATGAATAGTTTAAAAATGTTATAAATAGTTTAAAAATCTTTAATTTAAAATTTAAAAATCATATGAGCAATTTAAAAATCTTTAATTTAAAATTTAAAAAAACTTTTGGATGAATAAAATGAAATATACTAATAAGTAATCGACGGTATGAAGAGCTGAAGAAGGAGACTAATGAAGTAATAGATAGTATAAAGAATTGAAGAAGGAGACTAATGAAGTAATGGATAGTATGAAGAACTAAAGAAGGGAACTACTGACGGGGGAAATTGAGATTTGAAAAGATGTTCTACTTTTACAAGATTTAAGTAAAGTTGATAAAAATTTTATCTTATTATCTTATTTTATTTTATCTGATCTTAATTTTAATATAACATATTTATCTATAATAGGAAATTAAAAAAAATTTTGATTAAAATTTTTAAAACAATTTTTCATATATTTATCTTCGAGCATTTCATGAGAGCAACACTAGTTTACTAAAAATCTAAAGCATTTAATAAATCCCAAAAAAAAAATTTTTTTAAAACCAAATATTTGGACATTATAATATTATATCAATATTGATTTTTTTAATAAATAAAATTAATCATATGAGTTATTTTTAATAAATTATATATATATATATATATATATATATATATATATATATATATATATATATATATATATATATATATATATATATCCGGGAATCCCCGTGGCCCGATTGTAGGGAGTGGGGCAGGTTCCCGCCGGGAACGGGGATTCCCCACCCCACTTGCATTCCTATATCCTAGGTTATTCGGCAAAAGAGTCTCACCGAATTTAGAGAATATTGGGGTATTTATTGTAATTGGCTCTGCCACGGCCTCATCACGGGCGTTGTGATGCCCGTTGTAAGTTGTTGCTTGGGCTTTAAGTTGTGTCATGGCATGGTCTCTAGGCGTTATAGACTTCACAACAGCTGTTGTGAGGCTGTTATGGTTTCTACGTTTCTACCAGTGAGTGTAGACAACGGCCGTTATAAGTCATGGTGCAGCCTTGATTAAGCAACTTTCTTCATTTTACTTCAAAATATTCTCGAATTCATTTCTTGCTTCCTAAAATAGAAATAAAGGTCGTTGTGAAAAAAAAAAAAATGAAATTTTGTCCTAATAAGATGCTAAACAAGTACAATTTCATGCTAGACGTAGTCTAAATGATATAGAAAATATGATCAGTTTAGTACTTATCAATGACCTATTTTTTTTAAATTTATGATATCTTCTTTTATATTTTAAAGATTGTGTCAGCTCCTTCATTTATCTTTCCTTGTTATACACAACTATTCACTTAGATGTAACCTTGCCAATAATTGTAAATTTAGCAAATAACTACAGATTTTAGGGTTTTTTTTTTCCCAAATGGATGACTAAAAACACATCTTTGTATTTATTTATTTATTTATCTTCCTTTGTTTTGGCCTGATTGTTATCTATTCCTCTTTTGTCTTTTGTTTGTTACTTTAAATATTTATGGTTGCATGCAATTTTGTTTATTTAGTGCTTCATTGAATATCTGCAAAGTGTTCAAGCCTTAGGTATTTATTTCCTACAATGTTCATTATCTATTCATTCATCTATCTATTGGCCATCCTTGATTTACTAGTTATTTTAGGTGATTGTGGTTGTCCTCTAGACTTAATAATAACTTTAAATTGACTTTCATTATAGTGTCCACTACTGATTTGTTAATGATAAAGATGCCTTATACAATTGATGCTGTAGAAGGATTAGCAAGATATGTGGATTACTGTTGTGTAGATAATATGTCAACGCTTGAATTGATAAGTTTAGCTAGGGAGTTTAAACTAGAGGTTGATGGTTGTAATATTTGGTGGTTAGATGTGAACAGTGAAAGCAAGGGTATGAGAGAATTAAAGAATTACCTAGATGCTTTGACAATGGTAGAAAATATAGATTCTAATAGGGAGATCTATGTGTGTGTTAAGATTCCCAATTTTATATTTGATCATGGGGTGGATTTTGTGATATTGGTGTTGGTAATGATTAGGGTGTTGGTGAAACAAAGATTGACAAGTAGAACATGAATAAGAGGAAGAAGACGAAGTCATAGAAATACAGGAAGAAGATAGTGATTTGGAATGGGAAACATAATAAAAAGAAAAAGGGTGAAGAAGATATTGACTTCCATAACTCTGATTATAGCTTTCACCAAGATTTAGAAGAAGAAGGCATAGACACTCCTGAAATCCTTAGGGCTGCTGTAGTTGTGTTTGAAGAACAACCAAAAGTAGGTATTAATGATGCTGAACTGAGCTTCACTATGCAGGATTTGATGATTTGAACACATATTCTTCAACTGATGAGGATGAATTGGTACCTAATAAACCTAAATATTCTAAATTTAATGAAAATGTGACATGAAGAACCCTCCGCTTAAATTTGGAATGAAGTTTAGAAGCTTTAAACAACTCAATAAGGTAGTAAGAAATTATGGAATTAAAAACAGATATGTGATGAACTTCAAACCAAACTCCAAGAAAGGTGGAAGACATTTTGTAAGAAAGGTTGCCTTTTTTTATCTATGGGCTTTACCCATGGTCAAAGATGGGAGCATAGTGCAAATGAAATCAAGATAATTGAATCATGAATGCACAAGGGACCACAAAAATAGACATGTTAATGTAGACTAGATAACAAAAGCTTATTTGGAGCAGTTCAGGGGAGACCATACATAGAAGATAGCAAGTATTATTCAAGCAGTAAAGACCAATCAAGAGGTTGACATAAGTAGACTGAAAGCATGTAGGGCTAAGTGCATTTCACTAAGGTGAGTTATCCACTTCAATGATTTTTTGTGAAAACATTGTTAGGTTTTAATGTCTGATACAATTATCTAATTTATTTTACTTTGTTTTTCTCTATTTGTCTCTATCTAATGCAAGGCTTAGAGATGGTGATGAAGAGTCACAAATGGTAACGCTATTTAATTATTGGTTAGAGCTATTGAGGAGCCATCCAGGGTCAACTATAGAATTCAAATCTGATGCAGGGATGGTTCAGGCAATGTATATTTGCCTGACATCACTAGGCTTTCATGAGTGATGAACAGAAGGTAAGCTTCCTTGTTTTCTTGTTTCCTAACTTGTTCTACTTTATTGTGTATGTATAATTAATGGTGGCTGATTTTTTTCTTTGATGTTGTCTGTTTCATTTCTCTATTTTTGTTTTTTCCTTTTTATGCTCAATGTGTTTATGGGGTCATGGTGTGCCAATTGTATGAAAATAGGGCCTGATTCCTGCCATAAAAGAACTTTTTTTCCTAACAATGAGCATAGATATTGTGTTAGACACATCCATACAAGCCTCTGAAAAAGGTTTTAGAGGAAAAATACTTAAAGACCAGCTTTGGAGTTGTGCCACAACAACAAATCTCCCTGGATTTGAGAAAGCCATGAACAATTTGAAGGTGATGTCCTAAGGTGCCTTTGAGTATATGAAACCATAGATCCCCAACACTAGAGCATGTCACATTTTCAAACAAAATTAAAATGTAACATACTTTTAAATAACATGTGTGAATATTTTAATAGCCATATTATTGGTGTTAGGTCAGTATCAAGTTTTGGGACATGATGGGCAATATGTAGTTGACAAAGTTGGAGCCAATTGTTCATGTAGAAGGTGGCAATTGATTGGAGTTCCTTGTAGTCATGTCATATACTATTACGAAGCTAAAAGTGAAAAGTGTTTAGATGACTGTTACAAGGTGATCACCTACCTAGACACCTATAGACACAACTTGAACCCCACACACATCAGGGATTCTTGGCCTAAGAGTGATTAAGGTCCCATGATCCCACCAGAGCTAGTTAATAAAAGAAGGGGCAGAAAGAACTTGCTTAGGATAAGGGACTTGGGTGAAGAAAGCAGGGGCTTCTCCAATATAAAAGCTAGCAAAAAAAGGAGTGACAATGACCTATAGTATTTATGGCACTATAAGACATAACAAGAGATACCATGGAAGGATGCATTTAATTGTGTAGTGTTTTATGTTAATTTTTATTATTGTTATTTGATATGCCATCAATTAAATATGTATCATGTGTGCGTATTAGGGAAGTAGGGAAACTATAGGTGGGTAGCAACATGGAGAGCTAATTGACCCAGGAGAATCCCATGGTTAACATTAACTCTCACATTCTAGAAGAGCATTTCATTTTGGTATGTTTCTCAATTGATTTTGTAAAAGCCACCAGTAGTTGTTAAATTATTATATGTGAGGCTCATTTGTGTTCTGTTGCAAGTAATTAAATGGTTGATTCCTTGATCAGCGGTGACCAACATGACTTAGCCACATTACAAACACATACCTCTGAGAACCCATGTTATAGGTGAGTTATTAGTAAATTAAATTTGTACAATACAGGCACATTCATTTGAACTAATTGTTATTTTATTTTTGTTGTTAATAGCATAGGTTGTAAATGAACCTAAGCAGGGACAATCTATCCATACAAATCTTTGAGATGGTATTAGAATGAGAAGACCAAAAATTTATATCAAAGTAGGTAAAGGCATAACTTCAAAGGCTACAAAAACTACTTCACATGTGAACCAGCCTGTTAAGGAGTTGCAAGGCCTTTAGTGCAGAAGCCTCTGGGAAAGGATAAAGAAGTTGAAGAAAGGATCAAAGATGGGGATGTTGCAAAGAAAAGGAAGGCATGGTCCCTCAAAGAATTATAGGAGCGACTGGTGGGAGTGGCACTTGTGGAAGGCCCTCTTGAAGGCTTGAATGTGGCTTTGTCATAGAAAACTTTTTAATTCAGCCGAATCTATTTTTTTTGTTTTTTGTTACAAAATTTCTGTAATTATTTGCAGATGTGTAAAAAAGAAGTTTGTTGATATACACTAATTTTGTATTTATGGAAACTTGAACTTCCTAGACATGACTGCATTGTTACATTTGTTACATTTGCTAATTTTGAATGAAGATGCAGATCTGTTTTTTTTTTTTTATTTTTTTTACCGATATTGATGTAAGTCATGTAAATATGTTGATGTTGTGTATGAGTAATTGTTTTGCCTTTTATCTATGTTCTTAATTTTGTATTCCTTGGTTATTAATTGTATATGGTTTACAATTGGAATGTATATATGGACGGTTTACCAAATTGTATTATCAGTTTTATAGGAATGCAATAGCTTGTTGTCAAATTATTATTTGGATATTTAAAAAATGCAATTGTGTCTCACTTCCTCTCAAATTAATAACTTTATTTTTGGTGTGCCTTGCCTTCATTCACCTTAACTGAGTTATCCTCCAATAAACACAAGGTGTAGGTTACACTCAAAGCTATATATTAAACAAATTTCACCATTTTCTTGTCTTACTTTTTTTAAATCATAACGAGACATAATTCCCAAAGAAGAAGTAAATTTGCACAAATTCAAATTACAGCTTCTCTTACATAAATCAAAAGTACATATTATCTTATATAAGCTAAAGCTATTGAAATCCAACCTTCCTTAAATCATGTAGGTACCAATGGGGTAAAAAGGATGAAATGCCTGACGCAGGCCAGCCAAGGTTAGGGTTTCCATTGAGGACTTACCACTTTTCCTCGTAGTAATCTCGTGCTAGATGCCTAAACACTTGGTCTTCTTTCGCACTGGTGATCTTTCTTACCATGGCATGGACATCCTATGTTATTCCATGGTTATTGTCTCTTCGAAATGAAGAAGGATGAAGACCGTTGATGTGGAAAGTATGACTTGATTCGGAGACAGTGTACCTAGCTTCATAGGAGGGCTAAGACATTGGAGTAGCTCTTAAAGACAATCATCACAGATCAAAAGAGGGTCAAGCAAGTTCATCTAGTCCAGTAAGGTTAACAACTACTAAGAATAGTTCAAGAACAACACAACCACTTAGACAACAAAGTAGTTATGAATTTTGTAATTATTCAAAACAATCTTATAGAACTTTTAGTAGAAGGGGAAAACTAGATCCTTTAGAAGTAGTACATACATGAGTGTATGTGAGTATGAGTGTATGTATCTATGAGAGTTATGATGTAATTAGTCCATGATATATATATATATATATATATATATATATATATATATATACCCTATTGTATGTTTTACTTTTCCTTTTATCATGTTTTTATGATAAACTGATGCTACTTGAGATATGTTTGCTAAATGTTGCAGATACTTGGGGTTCAGACCAAAAGGGATGAAAAGAGATGAATTTTGATGTAAAACAACATTGGAATACAAGTTTAGGACAAGCAGGGTGCGAAGCACACCCATGCTCAGAAGCACGGTCGAAAGCACGGGCGTGTTGAGCCCCGTGAGTTTTACTGGAGTTTGCACAAAACTGAGAAGCATGGTTTCACTGCACCTACCACCATCATACTGAGGAAACACAGTCGGTAAGCACGGGCAAGCTTACTCCCATGCATTTTACTGGAAATCTCATAGAAATATCATCATGGTCACTGCGCTTATTGCATGAGCGTGCTCTCAGAGCACGGGCAGTAAGCACAAGCGTTCTTACCCCCGATGCGTTTTACTGGTTTTGTGTCAAAATTAATTTCAAGGACCTCGAGCCAAGCACTATCATCAGCACTACCATCAGCAGGGGTGCGCTTACATCGGGAAAGGGTTATTGAAGCCCTAAAGTTAGATTTCAGGAAGAGCTTCTTCTCTCTTTCTAGAGGCGTGGGTTAGGGCAGCCATCATCATCGTTTAAGCAGAGGATTGAAAATCCTCGTGTCACCAGTTCAAATCTAGTTCCTGACACGCAAATAATATACCGGATAGCTATTCAAAAATCAATTTTCTCTTTTTTCCCACCTTCAGAAGAATGAAGCATAAATATCTCGCAATCTCATTATGTTAGATTTTTTTGAAAGGAAACTATCTAGTTTATCAAGAATCAATCCCGAACTCCCCATATCATTTTTTTTCCGGTATATGAAATAATGGACTTGATTAAATGAATTATGGCTGGATCTGGAGTGGAGACAAGCGTGTAAAAGAAGGATCATCGGCGACAACCATTGTCAAGCCTTCTCCGAAGTGATTGTGAAGCAAGAAGGAAGTTTAATGGGCGATCTCTATTTCTCTTATTGCTTTCCTATGATTGTTTGTAAGACTATGAGGGGCTAACCATCTTTCGGTACCCCAGATTATGAATTTTGACTCTTAATATTTTGATTTTAGTGATATTGATTCTTGAGTTTCTTTGAGGTCTTCCTTTTATTCATATTGTTTACTCATCTTGGCGTTGATTACCTTGTTGCGGGTTTATTGTTAACTTGACGTGGGGATTGCCGATAGCCACGTGAGTGTTCATTTTTTGTTACTAGTTCCCCGTCGTTGCAATCGTAATTTAAGTTGCTAGTTAACCCTATATTACCTTTCCGCTATCTAGAGGATTCTATTTGTCTAGAAAGGACACAAATTAGGAAAGGGGTTAAGTCCACTCTAAGCCTTGAGTGAGGACGTACGTTATCAAAGCCTCTGTGGGTGGTCACCACGGTCATAGAAGAAACTTTTGAATCATTGTCTAGTCATTGCATTCGTCAAGGGGATTAATCAGGGGTACTATCCTTTTCATTGCTATCTCTTCAACCTGAAACCCTGTCTCTTCTTCCTCTTTCTTTCTTCTTTCCTTTAGTAGTTTTAATTATTTCTAATCTAATCTTTGAGCCGGCTAGATATTAGGAAATGAACGAGTATCGAGAGCTATACCAGTCCTTGTGGATTCGACTACCCGATCCAATTGGGTACACTTTACTACTTGTACGACCCATGCACAAGGGCCCTATTAGTCCTCACCTACTTTAGGTAGATTACTTATTATGTTTCTTATATTATCAAATCCTATACTCTAGGTAGGGTTATTAGATTTATATTTAAAATGTAACATTAGTCAACTCCTTTTATAAAAAGAGAGATTACCATTCTAAATGTGACAAGTCATGTCACTGAGACATCCTATCTAGAGTAGGTAGGCCTTATATTCATTTTGGAGTATGAATGAAAATTATAAGCTTTGAGTAAATATCTTTGTGTCATCATCTCTTCTCTCCGCATCTCCATTTCTAACCTTTTTCCTAGCTTCCCTTGCTCCGCTCCGATAACTCTCACAACCCCGTAGTTGTAAAAGAGCCCTAACCCCCTCTCTTGTAGTATCAGAGCCATTAAGGTTAGTATATGTAGGGGTAAAAGCCCCTTAGGGCTTTTCTTCTTCAAGGACATGCTGTTTTTTTTATAAAGTTTTTATTTCTCCTTACATGTTTAAAGAATATATGATTTTTATATCTTTGTGCAGGAATTGCTTCATAAATCTTGAGCTTAAAATGGAAACACAATTTTGTAAGATAAAATTTGATGTTGGTTATCTCTCTTTGAGGGTAGGTAAGTGAGTAACCTTTTAAAGGGCAGGGGCCCGTGTTAAGGTCCAATGACCAAAAGTAAGAGAGAATAATCTATTTCTAATTTTATCTTCTTAAGAGTGAAGCCTCTGTAATGCTTGGTCCCTAAGACAGCTGAAACAATGCTGACCTTATATCAAGATAATAGAGACAATTTCTGTGATGCTTGGTCCCTAAGACAGCTGATACACAGTTGATCTTATATCAAGATAACAGAAATAAAGATTTATTGAAATAAAAGCTTAAAAGAGAATCAAGAATGCCTTCTTATCTTGTGTAACTTGAAATAATTGTAAAACTTGATAGTTAAAGTTGTGTTGAAAAATGAAAGAATATTTCTTATCATTAAAAAGAAAAAAATTCATTATTCGTCATGCAAAAAAAAAAAAAAAAAAAAAAAAAACAACAACAACAACAAAAACACAAAAAATATCTTCTTGGATAATTGGCGGGTTCTGCGGTTTCTCATTTTCCAAGGCAACCGATATATTCCCTAACAAAAAAAAATTCAAAAATAAGTAAGGGGCAAAAAAATAAAATAAAATAAAAATAATAAATAATAATAATAATACCTTGTGGTGGATTGGGAAGAGCTTCTTCAATCCTAATATTTTACTCTAGCCCAATGTTTTCTTCCATCCCAACATCATCGTCGATTCCAGTGTTCTCTTCGGCACCAACACTTAAACCTTGTGGGTTTACTTGATTTGGATATAATATGTCATTAAGTTCATTAAAAATGTATAGATGAAAGAGAATGAGAAAGAAAAGAGATATTTCTTGCCAACATGAGAGTCTATGTGCATCTCTAGACCTGAAGGGGGAATATCATTGACCCTTGGAGGATTGTGAATAACCCTAACATTGTCCAATGGAGTGTCACGAATATGTATGCCTGTTAACCAAATATTTTGAGTCAAATAGAGATTCGAATTTTGGGTCAAATAATAAACTTTGAATTTTACAATTAAAATTTAGCTTTCAAATCAAATAAAGGTTTCGACTTTGAGTCAAACTTGAGGGTTTAAGTCAAACAAAAAAAAATCTCATGAAATTTACAAATTCAGACTTTGAGTCAAGATTTAGGCTTTGAGTCAAATAAAAAGTCTGAAAGTTACAAATTTAGACTTTGGAAAAAATCATGAAGAAAAAGAAATTTTCGTAATTTCAAAAAAAAATTGAAAAAAAATCGTGAAAAAAAAGAAGAATTCGGAATTTTCGAATTTCAAAAAACAAATCGTGAAAAAAAAATTTCTGAATTTCTGAATTTCAATGAAAAAAAAAAGGGAGAAATTTTCAGATTTTTCAAAATTTCAAATATATATATATATATATAATAAAAAAATCATGAAAAGAAATCTTTATTATTTTTGAATTTTGAAAAAAATCATGAAAAAAAAGAGAAATTTTCAAAATTTCTGAATTAAAAAAAAAGAAATAAATCGTGAAGGAAAGAAAATTTTGAATTTCTGAATTTTTTTAATAGAAAGAGAAAAATAGAAAAAAAATCGTAAGTAAAGGAAATAAAGGGAAGCAAGTTTTTTTTTAGTTTTTTAAAAAAAATATAATAATAATAATAGTAATAAAATAATAAATAAATAAATAGATGTATAAATAAATAAAGTTGACATACCTTCAGTTCTTTGTCGCTTTGCGGGGATAACTAGGTCGACAGTAGGGTCAGTATGATCAATGAATATGCTCTCATTAATAAATTTGTAGCTCTTCGAAGATTGCCCTCGTCCGCTATTAATGACTCTCCTGTCTCTGAAGTCATCTTGGATCAAAGATGAATAGTTCTGTTGGAAAAAGGCTTCAACAGTCCTCAACCATTTTTGTGCATAGACAAGTATAAGTCTCCTCTTTCTATCATGCTCAGGGATGTAGAATGAGCTAGATGTTTTCTGGCGAGAAAGATAAAACGAGTATCCCGCAAGAATCCCGAGAGAGGAACCCCTCCTAGGAACATCAATATACACCGGGGCATGATGATCATATCCAAATTGGCACCCAAATCGGTGCGGATTGTAAGGTTATGCAAAGAGATCTCCTGCACACCGAAGCGGAAGGAATCCACAACGAAGATTCATCACATATTCCATGGTATATGAATTTAATACTTTGGGCACAGTCGGATATTTGGAATCTCGCACTATCTTGTCATTATGATGCATAAACAGGAAAATGTCGGATGAATTTCCTCACATTCACAGGATTGACAAACGGAGTTGTTGTGGAATTCATAAATTGCAGCATCTTTGGTATTCTTAGCAACCCAAGGATGTCCAAAGTATTATCATCTATTTTCCTCTTAAGATATATGCTCCGAAAATAATAACCAGCCCAAGCATACAAGAAGTGAGCAGGGAATACTGTGGTAATAAATTTGAGCCCTCTCCCGTGATTGGCCATGGCATTCAAGCCCAAGTATAAGCACACTAGCACTGCGGGGGCAAAAGCTACTCTCCTCCCATGAGCAATGTTGCATGCCATCATAAAAACTCCTAGCCTAATCACCTCACGATTACTAGGCATAATAAAAAAACAAATCCAAAGTGCTATAAAAGCAACTAAATCTGCTTTGGAAACAAGTTTTGGAGGGGAATTAGAAGTCGACTCATACCGGGAACTAAGTCTTGACTTCCTAAAAAACTCCACCCAATCCTCAAAGAATACATCTTGGCCAGCACTTCGCCTTGAGAGCCATTGAAAAATGTCGAAAAGATTTCTCAGAACAGAAAATTCAGGATCATACCTTCGGTAAATTGTGTCTTTAGGAGGTACGACTTCATCATAGTGAAATCCCAACTTCTATGTGCAAGAAGTGGAAAGTATTAGTTGCGGGGAACCATAGTTCTAGTAATACTTTATAAAAATTCAAGTGAAAGTCATAGCGGCCTACTGAAGCTATAATCCCGCCCACCAATTTTGCTTCAAATAACTCCTTGGAGTAGTTATTGACCATGTACTTGGCCCACTCTGTATAATACGGAAGGTCGATTAAATTATTTTGGATAGGCTCCTTACCCCTCCATCCCAGATGGTGGTTGATGATTTTATATCCGAGGGTTTCGAACGTCTTCAAATTCTTTACTTCTCCTTCAGGCTTTAGATAAATTGCATCGGTCAAACCGTCCTCAAACCAACGGTTTGTGTACAATTTGGCAATAGCCATACAATTTGGATAGCGCTTCACCCACTCTAATTACTTTTCTCCTTCATATATGATTGCGGGCTCAGTTTCAGAATCAAAGACAGGAATGTGGCGCATGAAGACTTGACCTTGAGGTACCTCATTGCAGCAATTTTGGGCCATATCCCAAAAAGGTTGAGAGATATTGGCCATGACAAAAGAAAGGGTTATGGATTCCTATTTCTCTCACTCAATCTCACTAAAATTCTTCTTGAGAGAAGTATGAAAAGGGCATTTGTTTATAAAACAAATTGCATGTCCTAATTCAAATCGAATAAAAATTTTAAAATCACATACAACCAAATCATAATCGAATTAGGACAACATAAGGTTAAAATAAATAAATTTCATCATATGTGGATATATTCAAGATAAGTCTAAAAGACATTTTCGAGATAATATAAAAAATTTAAAATCTGAAGATTAGCCGAGAGCGCATATCTCGAGGCAATTTAAAATACACAAATCACAAAATTTGCCTAGAGAACAGATCTCGAGGCGATCTAAAATATTCAAATCACAATATCAGCCTAGAGCACTGATCCCGAGGCGATCCAAAATATTTAAATCTCAAGATCAGCCGAGAGCACAGATCCCAAGGCGATCTAAAATATTCAAATATCAAGATCATCTGAGAACACATATTTTGAGGTGATGTAAATACACAAAAATCAAGATCAGCTAAGAGCACAGATCTCGAGGAGATCCAAAATATTCAAATCACAAGACCAGCCGAGAGCACAGATCTTGAAGAGATCTAAAATATTCAAATCTTCAGATCAGCCAAGAGCACAAATCTCGAGGCGATCTAAAATATTCAAATCTTTGGATCCAGAGGCAAATTGGATTTGAATTTTGAAAATTTAAATTTTAAATTTAATCCTATCTTGTTTGATTTAAAAAAAAATTAAATTGAATTTGATTTTACAAAAATTTGAATTTGAATTTGAATTTGATCCTATCTTTTGGATCCAAAGTTATGATTCGGCGGAGGGGGTTCGGATTTTTAAAGATAAGACAATTTTTAAAAGGGGGTGGAATTTTCATCTCTGGGGGATTTTTTTTCTTCTCTTCGCAACCAGGTAAGAAAAAAGACAAAAAAAAAAAAGAAAGGAAAAAAAAACGACGATCCTGATTGTCCAAAGCATAAGGTGATTTTTCTATTATTATTATTATAATAAATATGTAATAAGGCATTAGAACCCCTCCCTTATTTATTTTTTTTTTATTGTTCGTCGTGAATCTTCAAAGGGGACATAAGTAAACCTAATTTGAGGGAGTGTGAGGATGGGAGTCATGAGTAAAATAAAAAAATAAATGAGTGGTATAAATTGTTTATATAGACTTTGAATGAAAAATATATAAAAAAATCAATTAAAAAAAGAAGAAATAATAATAATAATAATAATAAATAAATAAATAAATAAAAGATATCGGAGGACAAAAAAGAAAAAAAAAAGTAAAAAAAATAAGTGGAAAAAATAATTAAAATTAAAATTTTAAAAAATCAAGAATATAAGTAAGGAATTTTTTAGTTTAAAAAATAAATAATAATAAAAAAGAGAAAGGGATAAGATAAGATTTTGAAAAAAAAAGAAAATTTTTTTTAGAAATTTGGAAAAAAAAATTGAAAAAAATCTCCCATATCACGGGAGTTGTCGATTTGGTGGAACAAAAATCTCCAGTATCACTAGAGTCGGAACGAAAAAAAAACAGAAAAAAGAAAAAAAGAACAGGGAGACGAAAAAAACACAGAGAGAGTTTTTGTGAGAAAAAAAAAATACAGAGAGAGAGGAGAAGAAGGGAAAAAAAGAAGACGAAGTGAAGGAGAAAACAGAAAGGTCGGAGAAGGCTGTCAAACATGCGACAAGAGAAAACTCATAGCAAGGCCCGATTTCTCTATAATTCTTTCATGCATTTGTAAAAAAAAAAAAACAGAAGAAGAAGAAAATTTATCCATGCATTTGCATGGGGCGGGTCCTACTTCTTCATGATTTTTTATTATGCATTGATAAAAGTCATCATGGATTTAAAGATAAGAAGAAAAAAAAAAAAACATGCACCCCAACTCTCTCTCTCTCTCTCTCTCCACTTCCATGGATTCCCTCTCCGTTCTGCGTAACTTTGCCCTGCGGCGATCTGGAGAAGATTATCCTCTCCGACGAGGAGTTCCGGTTCAACGGTGACTATTCCTTCCTATGCTCCGCCAAGACCACCTACGGATCCAAGTAAGGCAATCTCTACACCCTCGAAATTCTCCTCCGCCTCCTTGTCATCATCGAGATTCTTCTTCTCCGACTGGAACTCGAAACGCTGGATCCTTTTCAAGGATTTCCTATATCGTAGCAAGAGTGAGGGGCGTAAGGATGGCAAAGAGAAGGACAAGTTTTGGCTCTCGATCTCATTCTTGCCATCGAAAAGAGAAGTCAAAACCATCTCCGTCTTCGGCGAGCTCTCGAAGGTTATCAGCTCATGAAAGGCATTATCCGATGGACATAACACAAGTGGAAGAGATGTGGTGACGGATGATACTTCCCTACCTTCAAAGCCTTCTCGGTTGCCTCAAGATCAGATCTTATTGTTACGGTGTCACTAGCCTCGCCAAAACCTTAGACCTCGTTTCCTCAAGAAGCTCATCCACCTCCGAGGTCTTCGTCTTCTCTTCGAGATTTTATTGCTGCCAGTCTCCTCCTTGTTTCATTCGAGCAATGAACAAGGATCCCATTCGAATTCTCATTACTGGTGCCGTTGGACAGAGTCTCTCAATAGAGTTAAGATGGAGTTGGTTGATGTTGTATTCCTTCTTCTCAAAGGAGTAGTTGCCACTGCCGATGTCGTCGAGGCTTGCGATGGATTTAATATAACTGTTATGGTTAGTGGGTTGTCAAGGAAGGAGGAGATGGAAAGGAAAGATGTGATGTCAAAGAATGCCTCCATTTACAAAGTTCAAGCCCTGTACTTGAGAAGCATGCTACTGCAGACTGCAAGGTGCTTGTTGTGGCTAACCTAGTGAATACTAATGCGCTGATCTTGAACGAGTTTGCACTATCTATCTCTAAAAGAACATATCTTGCTTAACAAGACTAGATCTCAATAGGGCTTTGGGTCAAATATCTAAGTGTTTGAATGTTCAAGTCTGTGATGATAAGAATGTGATCATATGGGGAAATTATTCTTCCAATCAGTATTCTGATGTTAACCATGCAACTGTGAAAGCACTTGGTGGAGATACGCCTGTTCGTCAACTTGTTGCTGATGATGATTAGCTGAATGGAGAATTTCGTTACTACTGTCGAACAATGTGGTCTCTTATGCTTGTGTTATGGTGATCAGAAGCTGATTAATGACAAGGCTATTCTTCATAACTTTGGAATCAAAGAAGGTGATCAGCTTCGGTTCATGAGACATTGCTCGGGTGATGTAAGTGTTGTCCAGAATTGTCCAAGAAGACATGAAAGAGTTCCATGGCAGCACTTGTCACTAACAGTACCTGAGGCAGAAGTTGAGAATCATAAGGATGAGAAGGAAGAGAATACAAGTCCCGGTTGATATGAGGATGAAAACTCTAATATCAACATCGATGAGGTAAACTTGGTTGGTCGTTCAGAGTTCAGATTGGCTGATTGGAGAAAAGTAAAAAAAATGAAAAAAATGAAGGATGAAAAAAAAGAGAATGGAAAAAAATGAAGAGGAAAAAAAGGAAGAAAAAAAAATGAGGAATGAGTGAAAAAATGAAGAGGGAAAAAATGAAGGATGAGTGAAAAAGAGAGAGAAAGGAAAAAAAGATAGAAAAAAATGAAGGATGAGTAAAAAAAAAGAAGAGGGAAAAAAGAGATGAAAATTGAAGGGTGAGTGAAAAAAGAGAGGAAGAAAAAAGGGAGGAAAAAAATGAAGGATGAGTGAAAAAAAGAGAGGAGGGAAAAAAGATAGGAAAAAAAATTGAAGGATGAGTGAAAAAAGGGAGGAGGGAAAAAAAAGAGGAAAAAATAAAGGATGAGTGAAAAAAATAAGGAAAAAAGAGAGAAAAAAATGAAGAATGAGTTTATTGGTGTGGGGGTGTTTTCGTAATTTTCTTTTGCAGGATCTCCTTTCAAAAAAAAAAAAAAAAAAAAAATCCTACGAACATCCTTGAGGTCTTTGACGTCTTTGGGGTATATATAGGATTTTCTATGAAATTTCTCTAACTCCTCCTTGAAGTCTTGACACTCTTTGAGGTACTCTTTGGGGTAAAAGAAATTTTCTATGAAATTTCTCTAACTCTCCTTTGAAATCTTGACACTTTTTGGGGTAAAGGAAATTTTCTAATTTCTCTAACTCCCCTTTGAAGTCTTGACACTCTTTGGAGTAAAGGAAATTTTCTATGAAATTTCTCTAATTCCCCTTTAAAGTCTTGACACTCTTGGGGGTAAAGGAAATTTTCTATGTAAAAAATTTTAAATCTCTCCAAAACCTTCTCTGAACTCACTTCGAGGTCTTTTGAGACTCATTGGAGTGAAGGGAAGAGTAAAATAAAAAATTTTATGAAAAATCTCACTTGAACTCACCTCAAGGTCTTTCAACACTCATTGGAGTGAAAGGAAAAGCAAATGAAAATTTCACAAAAATAAAAAAATTTCAAATGAAAATTTCACAAAAAGAAAAAAAATCTATCTTCTTGAAGTGAAAGGAAAAAAAAAATGAAAATTTTAGAAAAAATTGATAAAAAATTCGTTATTGATACTCATTGAAGTAAAAAAAAGGAAGTGTTTAAAAAAAAAATCTCTTGAAACCCATCATGAGGTCTCTTTAGTAAAAACAAATGAATAGGAGAACTCAAATGGTGATTAAGTCAACGGAAATCTAGTTCATAATTACAACTTGAGGTCCATTTTAAAAAACAAATCAAAATTGTCAAGTTAACGACTTGATCATGTTAAAGTCCATGGCTTGAAGATTTAAAGGTCAAGACTTGAAAGCATTGAATAGTTAAGACCTAAATGACAAATGCAACTCTGAAGTTTAAGACACAAAGAAATCAAAGACTTGAAGAGTTTCACAAGTCAGAGAGCTGAAGATTTTACAAGCACAAATGGCCAAAGTCTTCAGCAATAAAAGAGATGAAGATGGCCAAGTAGGCAACTCATAAATGCAAAGTAGCCACAGCTTAAAAGTTATGCAATGTGTCAAAATGCAAGCACAGCTATAAAAATTGAAGAAGGCCACAGTCACTGATACTAAAGGGTCTTCCGATATGCTTTAGCAAAGAAGTCAAGAGCGTCAGTCAAGTTAAAAAAAACCGAAATTTGTAGAACATGACAAAAATAATAGCTCTCTTACTATTTTTGCATTCTCGCTCATGATTACGTACTCATATGCTCTTTAAAATCAATAAAAATTAATTAATTTTATGTTTGATCATTTATTTCTCATTCACACGTGTTTCTTAATCGGAGGTTCCCATGACATTGTCTGGGGTAATTAATATTAGGGGCTTGCCTTTAATAGAAGTTATGAACCTGCAATCACCTGAAATATAAAAATAATTAAAATTTGATTTGTGATCCATGCTTTTTACCCTGGCATCCTAATTCAAGGCTGGGCAGAAGGAAAAGAGCCCACATAAATATTATATATTAATATATATTCTATAAAAAAAATATATAAAAAATAAATAAATAAAAAGAAGACAAATTAACCCCCTCCATTATCGTTGTTATGGTCCAAGAGAACCGATCCTTTGATCACATGCTCAGATGGATGAAATCTCTCAACGCAGAGATCGCCGACGTCACCAAAACCGAATTTAATCACATCTCCGCTTCCGATAGCTCATTTCGTGTCGTCCGCTTCACTGGCGGCTCCCAGTACGTCAACCCAGATCCTGTCCATTCCATCCAAGCAATCTACAAGCAGATCTGTGGCGTGCTCTTCGTCGCTGGTGAGAAGCCAATCACCCCCTCGACTCCACCCCTCATCAATGGATTCGCCCAGGAAGCAGAGAAGGAGAAGGCCGGAATGTCCTCCACGGTAATGAGCGGCTTCTATCCAGACTCCCTTATGGTCTACAAAGAGCTGGTATTGGAGTTTGGGGTTTGCGATCTCTAGTTCGCGTCGATGCCACCGTCGATGTAGCCGAAAAAACTTTTCGTCCCCTCGGCGATGTCTCACGGCGCAAGGAGCAACGACACCATCAAGCTCATCGAAGGGTTTTCTCAGAGGACCATCATCGATTCTCTCCACGACGAGGGCTTCTCTTTTGGGATCTACTACTAGTACCTGCCATCGACCTTGTTTTACAAAAACTTGAGGTAGTTGAAACACATTGGCAACTTCCACCAATTTGATCTTGATTTCAAGCACCATTGCAAAGAAGGCAAGCTGTCAAACTACGTAGTTGTGGAACAACGCTAATTTGACTTCAAGATCTTGCCTGGAGACGATGATCACCCTTCCCATGATATCTCTGAAGGCCAGAATTTCATTAAAGAGGTCTATGAGGTTCTCAAGTCTAGTCCTCAGTGGGTTGAGATCCTCTTTGTTATGATGAGCATGGTGGCTTCTATGATCACGTCTCTACGCCCGTCAGTGTTCCTTCGCCGGATGACATTGTCGGCCCAGTGCTATTCTTCTTCAAGTTTGATCATCTTGGTGTTGGAGTTTCCCCCCATCTTGATCTCTCCTTGGATTGAACCTGGCACTGTGCTTCGCGGACCTTCTGGACCATATCCAAATTCAGAGTTTGACCATTCCCCCATCCCTGCCGCTATGAGGAAGATCTTCAATCTGAAGAGCTTCTTGACAAAGTGTGATGCTTGGGCTGGTACTTTTGATACTGTTGTCACTCGTGCTATGCCAAGAATTGATTGCCTAGTGACACTATCGATGGCGGAGAAAATGCGAAAGACTGTTGCTACCAAGGAGTCAAACTTATCCGATTTCCAAAAGGAGATGGTTCAATTAGCAGCCACACTCAACGGTGATCACAAAAAAGATATATATCCAAACAAGCTGGTGGAGAATATGATAGTGGCCCAAGGAGCTCAATACATAATGGACTCCTTAAAAGTGTTCTAGAATAACAATGAAAATGTCAAGGATACTACTAATGCCAAGAAGAAGTCCTTCGCCAATAAACTGCTCATTTGCTTCGTTTGTGGCTAGTCTTACCTTTTTCGCGTGGTGCTGATAATAGCTTTCGTGTTGTGCTAATAATAGCTGCCCCTCTTGGTGTGTTCAAAAGAAAGAGGTTCAGCTTGCAGTGTTTCTTGTACATATATTGATGTTGAATTGGAGATTTGAACTATGTCTAAGATTGTATTCCCCTTCTTTCAATTGGACAACTGCTTTAATATTGTTTGTACATGATTGAAAAATGAGATACAATTATACAATCACCATTTTCAAGTTTCCATTTTTTTTTAGCAAAGAACAAGTGGTGCTTCAGAAATGAACAGAAAGAGAGTTGTCTAGCTTGCCATTGTTGCCTTTGGTTTCAGAAAAATGGCTCAGGATCAAAGAATTGCAAGTGTATGAGAAAGAAGATTCCATTATTCAGTTCTTATTCTGACTGCAATTATTTCCTAAAATGTTGTCTTCATTAACTCTTACACATAAAATTCCAGCAGAATAAATAAAGAATGCAAGATTAGCTAGCCAAATTAATAACTACATTAGAAAGGCAACCACTGTTAAATTGAATATCATCTTGGATTTAATGACAAGTAGTGCGTGATAATTAGGGGTGTGCAAATTCGGTCCATACCAAATTCGTACCCAATTTCAAATTCAATTTGGTAATTTGAAATCGGGTATATGGTATTCGGTACAAAATCGGTTGCTACCGAATTCAACCGAATTGTAATATAGTATGAAATAGGTAATGAGATTTTGAATTAGGTAATAACCGATTTCGATTTCGAATTCGGAAGTGAAATAGGGTACCGATTTACCGTATTCGAAATACCAAATTAATTTATAAAATAATATATTATATAGGTATATAGAGTATATAATATTAATTTAGAGTATAAGTAAACATTATTATCATGTACTTATAATAATAATCTATAATTATTTACAATGTAGCGATATAATAATACACTATTTTAGAAACTTAGATTCTTAATATTTATAACATGATTATAATGATACTAATATATAATACTACAAGTCTACATTAATAAATAACTATAATACTTATTGTTTTATACATAATTAGATTATTAGAAATTTAGAATTAGATATTAAATACTTTGTGTAAGTATAGTGTGTGTATATATATACTATTAATATATTATATAGGAGTATAGTTTAGGGCTATTAATAATAGATACTTAAGTAGTATATTTATAGTGTTTTTGTCATATCACATTATCATCCAGTTTCTTAAATACCCGTCCAAAGTTTAGTTATTAGGTGTATATTTATAGTAAAAATAAAGTTATATATACATATATATATTTATTTGAAAATAAATTATAAAAAAATAATAATTAAAAGGGAAAATTAAGAATAAATGAGATATCAGATATTCTAAAATTTTGGATAAGGATATTGTTTAAATTGTTGAAATTAAATATGATAGAATTGATTAGCGGAGATAAAATTTTAAAATTTTGTTGAAATTAATTTATCGTAAATGAATTGAAGATATTTATTTATAAATTTATATAATTCATTTGTATAATAATTTGAATTTGTGATATTATATTTTTTTTTAAAATATGCATTATTGTTTTAAGTGATTATAAGCTTATAACTTATCACAAATTCTAATTTTGTAAATTAAATGAATATTGAATTAAAGAAGAATATTATTTAAAATAAGTTATTTAAATAAATTCTCAAATAATATTAGATTATCAGAACATTAGAAATCCCTAGAAGCCCGCATCTTCATTTTTTCCTCTCACTCGAAGCCGAAAGCCCCGAATCTTTTTCTTCTTTTCCTCCTCATCAGTCGCCGGTGTCTCTGCTACTTGTTTTCCTAGCTCCAACCAAAAATCTTAACTAAGCTTGAACGTCCTCGAAGCATCTTTCTCTTCGTTCTCAGACTTCACAAAGCACAAGTCACACTCGCAAGCTTGAAGTGTCTATTGATCCTCTCTGGCCTCTAGATTTTGTTAGGTAAGTTCACATCCGTGGCATTCATCCGTAAACTCTATATATCCTTTATCTTTGATTCCTATTGAATTACAAAAAATTAGTGTTTAAATTTAGGGTTTTACTGTTACTAAAAATCGGTGATTTTTAGGGATTGATTATGCAATCTAGCTTTCTGAAAATTTAATCTTAAACACAAATTTAATTCTTATTTATTCATTTCAGCATGTCTACTGGAAGCACCAACAATCTCAATCAATCCCAACCAGATTGGTCAGCCGAAAGTCCTACACCAGATCCAGTTCCTAACTCGGCAGATTCAGGAGGAGGAGAGTCAAAGAAGCGCGGCCCATACAAGAAAAGATCTTTGGTTTGGCCACATTTCAAAGAAAGATATGAAGGTAAGCTTAGATATGGTGAATGTATATACTGCGAGAAACGTATAGCTGCAGATGGTAGGACTAATGGCACAACTAGTTTGAGAAATCATATTACTAGATGTGCTAAGAATCCAAACAACAAAAACAATAATCAAGCCACATTGTGTGTTAGAGAAACTGAAAACGAAAATGGACAAACTAGGACTGCTCTTTTATCATGGAAATTTGATGCTGAGTTGATTAGAAAGAAAATTGCTTATATGGTGATTGTCGATGAATTACCCTTTAAGCATGTTGAAGGCATTGGCTTTAAAGAAGTCATGCATGCTGCTTGTCCTCAGTTTAGAATGCCTTCTAGATGGACAGTTACTCGGGATTGTTATGAACTTTATTTGGATGAAAGAAAAAAACTGAAAAATCTGCTTAGACACAATACTAGTAAGATCTGTCTCACAACAGATTCTTGGACATCAATTCAGAAAATTAACTACATGTGTCTCACAGCCCATTTTATTGATAATGACTGGAATTTAAACAAAAAGGTTCTAAGTTTTTGTCCAATTTCTAGTCATAAAGGTGTCGATATTGGGCAAGCTATTGAGAAATGTCTACTTGAGTGGGGGATTGATGATGTGTTTACCATTACTGTTGACAATGCGAGCTCAAATGACACTGTTGTTTCTTATTTGAGGGAAAAATTTGTAAATTGGGGAAAATGTGTTTTGGAGGGGAAGTGGCTGCATGTTAGATGTGTTGCTCATATAATAAATTTAGTAGTTAATGATGGTTTGAAAAAAATTGGGAACTCTATTGATTGTATTCGTGCAGCTGTGAGGTATGTAAGACAGTCACCTGCCAGGTTGAAGAAGTTTAGAGAATGTGCTGCGGTTGAGAAAATTGAATCACAAAAGCACTTGTGTCTCGATTGTCCCACTAGGTGGAATTCCACTTACTTAATGTTGGATGTTGCCCAAACATATGAGCGAGCTTTTGATAGATTCGCACTAGAGGATCCTTACATGATTCAAGACATTGATTCTATACCTACAACAACTGATTGGAGAAAAGCTAGATATCTAAATCAGTTTTTGGAAAACTTCTACGAATTAACTTTGAAGGTTTTTGGGTCTAAATATGTCACTTGCAATACTTTTTTTCAAGACATTAGTGGTATGAATGCAGTCTTAACCAACATGATGGAAAATGACAATCATGAAGTGGCGGCTATGGCAACTAGAATGAAAGAAAAATATGACAAATATTGGGGAAAGATTGAAAAGATGAACATGCTTGTTTTTGTTGCCCCCATTCTTGATCCACGTATCAAATTTGAGTATGTAGAGTTTGTGCTTCTCAAAATGTATGGTCAACATGATGGTACAAATGTGGCTGCACTTGCAAAATATGCTTTGGTTCAGTTGTTTTCTGAGTACAAAAAACTCAACTCCCCCTTGGAAGCTAATTCTCAAGCTTCTTCAAGTAAATCAGGAGCAATTGAAAAGGATGCATTGTCTATTGATATGGATGCTGGAAAACGCATTCAAGATATGTACAAAGAGGAGTTTAAAAAAAGAAAGATAGAAGCTGGTGGAAGGGATTCAAAAACTGAATTGGATAAGTATCTTAGTGAGGATTGTGAAGATGAAGAAGATGACTTTCGTATTTTATCATGGTGGAAGATAAACAGTCATAGATTCCCTGTGCTTTCTAAATTAGCTCGTGATGTGTTGGTTGTTCCCGTATCTACAGTTGCTTCTAAAGCTGCTTTTAGCACTGGTGGAAGAGTACTCGATCCATTTAGGAGTTCTTTGACTCCTAGAATAGTGTAAGCTTTAATTTGCACTCAAGATTGGCTTCGACCATCAGAATCTAAAGTAAACATAGAAGAAGAATTTGAGGATCTTGAAGCTTTAGAATCTGGTAAAGTATCACTTATCTTATGCATATATTAATTCTTTGTAAAACTAATGTGTACTGCCTTTTATCTTTGGTTGCAGGTTTGATTAAAGGAGGTGCTGAAAATTCATTAACTCTTTAGTTGAAGAAATTGTTGGGATTTTGAGTTTGTTGAGGGCATTAATGGATTGTTTAGTTTGTCACTTTCTTAGTTTTTTGAAGTCCCAACTCCAAAAAAATTTTGTAATTGGCATAAATGTATTGCATTTGAAGTCTTGAATGATTGATTCATTTTTGGGGTTGTGAACTTGTAATTTCATATCAAGATTTAAGCTTTATGGTTGTATTATGTAGACTGATTATGATTTTGAGTTGGGAAACTATATTGTGACTCACTATGCCATTTGTAAATTTATAATGTGTTTGAATTTGGATGTTGATTTCATTTGGTTTATGTGTTATCCTATTATATATAAGCTAATTACTTGATGATTACAGGGTTATTTAGACTAAAAAAATGGAAGGAGTAGGCTGATAATGGTATATTGGTATTTTTTTCTTTTTTTCCCCTTGAAATCGGTTATTACCATTTTTGTACCGATTCCGAATTGAATTCGAAATAAAAATGAATTTGGTTATTTCCCAATTCGAAATTGAAAACGGTTTAGAGAATTACAAGTAAAATAACCGAATTTACCGAATTCAACTAACCGAATTACCGATTTTGTACCGAATGCACACTCCTAGTGATAATCACTACATAGACTCTAGAGACCAAAGAGGAACAACTTTGGTATTCATGATAAAGCTTAAAACTCACTCAATATTACAGGAAAATTCATACAAGATGAGAGTTTTTATGGAAACAGCAAAAGAACTCTTTTAATTCAATTTACAGAAAGTTAAGTAACCAAAATGAAACCAGTGCGCTGAGTCATGTTCAAGGTGGTGCATCCTGGCTGACTGGACCGCTTAATCTCCTTGCCTCGAACTTAAACACACTTCTTTGATGATCAGATCCTGGCCGTCCATTAAAATCCAAATATCCTTGCCTCGAACTTAAACACACCTCTTTGATGATCAGATCCTGGCCATCCATTAAAATCCAAATCTTAAGGTTGCCTTGAACATAAACGCACCTCTTTGATGATCAGATCCTGTCCATCTATTAAAATCCAAATCTTAAGGTTGCCTCGAACTAGAACACACCTCTTTGATGATTAGATTTTGGCCGTCCATTAGAATCCACATCCTAAGGTTGCCTCGAACTTAAATGCACATCTTTGATGATTAGATCCTGGCTGTCCATTAGAATTCAAATCTTAAGGTTGCCTAGAACTTATAAACATCTCTTTGATGGATGAGATCTCAGCCGCTCATCCTTCCCCTCTCAATTTTCCTGCCTCGAACTAACGCCAAATTCCTTGATAATGAATTCCTAGCCCTCCATCAGAACACTAATCTTGGAGCTGCCTAGAACTTAAACACATCTCTCTGATGGATGAGATCTCAGCCGCTGATCCTTCCCCCCTCAAACTCCAAATATTGGAAAAGACCTGAATACCCTCTAATCATTTATATGATGCCCAACTCATCCTCCATCAACAAGAAACACTTCACACAAATTATAGGCAAAGGAGATCTGAAATACCGAGGATGACAAAAAGTGGCAAGAAAAAAAGTGATCCTTCATTTTTCCGGTAAACATAGAAACCGAATCTTCATCAACTGACACCATCATCACGTTCCAGAAAGGTTTCACGACTACCAAAGTTCTAACATTGTGCTGAATCATCTGATAAAAAAATTATTAGTCAACTATCATATCTCTAAAAATTGAACAAGAGCTCAACAAAAGATATAATCATAGAGATGAAATAAGAAGCAAATTAGACCAACAAGAGAACAAGCATCACGAGATAGTTGATGAAGTTCAAATCTAGAAGGAACACAAATTTTAAGGCGATACTCAATATGTACCTTGAGACGATCAATGAAATATGAAATGGTGGAGGGATACAAGTCTTGAAGCGGTAATAAACATGCATCTTGAGGCGGCAAATAAAAAATACAATTTAAAAAAAAAAGCATAAATCTTGGAATGGCGGTGAAACACTCATCTCGAGATAGTTAATCTCAAAGTGGCAATGAGGCATGTATTTGAGGTGGCTGATGAAACGGTGGTGAAGCCCAAGGCAGACGATGGCGTCATAAAAATATAAATAAAATAATAATAATAAATAAATAAATAAAATATGTATGCCTATATATATAAGGCGATATTCATATGTAATGGATCACCATGTTTTGGCAATAAATTTATTATTTTTCATTGCCTTGTTATTTGTACTTTTGCCCTTAATCGAATGTTCCCAAGATACTGTCTGGGGTAATTAATAATAGAGGCTTGCCTCTATTAGGAATGGAAGAACCCACGAAACAAATATGATATTTGTGCTTCGATGTACCGTCTGGTGTCTTCTTCCCAGACACGATGCCAGACATGTATTTTCGATCCCACATAAGTATCTTGAAGTTAGTAGATTCCATAGAAATCACTAATAGTAAAATAGAACAACAATTTATAAGTTTAGAAGAAATTAGAGTACATCTACTAGAAAAACCATATGAAATAATAACAGATGAATCTTCATGGTTTTAATATGTTAGATTATAATCTAGAAGCAAAAATTGAACAAGTAGAAAATAGAGTAAATATAACTACGAATGATCATTTCGAAAGACTACATCTACAAAAAAATGATGAGAGATGATCCAATATTAAAAGAATTAAGAAAAGTAATTAATGAATTAAATTATAGGTTAGCATATCTGAGAGCAATAAAAAGAATGAGAGATAATAATGAAAATACATACCAATTTACAGTAGTTAATTTTCATTTATCATAGATATTGTAAAAGAATTTCTTGAAAAAGCTGAAGGATTTTCATAAAAACCTGTAGCAATAATAGAAAAAAGAAATAACATGTAGAATGAATCACAAGTAATGGGAGAAAAAATAATTATTAGACAAAACAATATTATTATAATGATCTTAGCTCAAACAATTACATTATTACAAAAAGTATCTAAAATGTAGTTAGAAGTGATAATGATATAGAAGAAATTACTAAGAAGTTTAGAAATTTAAAGGTAACTAAGAAATCAAGATCTCCTTTTGTAACTTGGTCAGAAGAAGAATTGAAGCAAAATCTAGGAGTGAAGGTAGGATTTGTAGATATAACACAATATAAAAATTAAAAATGAAAGATTTAGTTAAAAAAAGTTATTTATTCTAAAACTCTAGAAGAAGTTTCTGAATTAATTCTAGACAATAAATTAATAAGACTAGATTTTAAGGATTTAAGTGTCAAACAACAAGTAAAATATTATCATATTTGTTAATTAGGAAATTAAAGATAATTAATAAATGGTTATTGATTTGAAATTAGAGAAAAATATTTAGAAGAATTATAAGAGATAAATTCTTATGAATAAAAATGTCCTTAAAAATTGTTAGATCAGTAGATAAAATTGGAATTTAATTCATATAATAGAGTTAGACATATGAGGACATTAGAAACAATTACCACACCAGATGAACAAATTGAAAGAATCAAATATAAAATTCTTAAGTTAGTACACGAAGAACAATTATATAAACATGGTATTTTTTTATTTCCAAAATAAAATATATGAAAGATATGATGAAATGCAAATATCTTATAATAATGATAATGCAAAAATAGTTATAGATTTCTTAACAGCGGAATCTTATAAAAATTAATAAAGGCTAATCACTCCTTAGTACATTTAAGATTAATGGTATTTAGTTTAACATGACCACACAGATTAGGATTACAAACTAAATTAGCACTATCATTAATAGACACTAGACAAAATAGACAATATGGCTAAAGTCCAAATAGCAACAACTGAAATAAATATGGTAAATAATTTTGAAATAACTTATATGATTTCAGGATTTTTAGTAACAATAGATACATTATATGAAAATATTAAATTAGTAATAAAATATAAATGATATAATATGTCAAATACAAAGGCTACTATTTTATTCACAAAGATCTTTATTGAGAAAATATCAAATAATAGTTAAATAAGATATATTGTTAGTAATGATAGCTCAGAAAACTCTTAGCAGGACTAGAATGGAAAATAAATAATATTTCAACACCTATAATAGCAGCACCAGAAGATATAAAATACTATGAATATGAGATGGGTCAATTAGTTTTAAACACAAACCTACAATACGAATGATAAAATTGAAGAAATTTTTGATGAAGAAGATGACCAGTTAAATCTTAACTAATAGAAAGCTTAATAGAACAGTTCTATCCTAATTGTGATTAGGAAGAAGATTTTTTAGAAATACCGACAGATATAGATGATGTACATTTGTTAATAGAATGTAGAGATGAATGTGATAAATATTTTAAAAGAATCTAAATAAAAGAAATTTTTAAAGAAGAAAAGATTTTGAAAAAAGAAGAAGAAATTGCTAGGCAATTAGAAGAAATAGATATTGATGATTTATTAAAAATCAAGGAATGGTAGATAATTATGATGAGATACATATGAATGTGCAAACAACTCCAAGTACAAGAAGTAATAATCAAGCAAGCTCGATCTAGTAATAATCAAATAAGTTCATCTAATCCAGTAAGGCTAACAACTACTGAGAACAACTCAAGAACACCACAACCACTTAGACAACAAAGTAGTTATGAATTTTTTAATTATCTAAAACAATCTTATAGAACTTTTACTAGAAGAAGAAAACCAAATCCTTTAGAAGTAATAAGAAACATGCCACAACAAAATTATCATGGTAGCATGTCAATAATTAGTACAATACATTTTCATAAATGGCTTGAACTATTAGAAATATGGGAATCTGGTGCCATTAATGCCTTAGAAAGATTACAACATGCATTAGATAATGTAAGAATAGTAAATTTTATAGAAAATCTATTATGAACAACTGCTAGAAATATGATGATTATTTGGAAAATAAAATTTTCAAATAATTACCAACATTTAATAGGCATGGCAGATAATCTATATAATATACTAACACAATTTAGACAAATTATATTAGGAACAAATCCCTCCAGGGGAGAAACACTATTATAAGATATAGCCACGAGAGATTTAGAAAGATTACATCTAGATAGTTTCAAAGGTATTATAAATTTTAGTCAAAGTTATATAACCTTAGCCACTAATATAGGAAAAGCATTTTTAGGACAAAAATTAACTAAAAAATGGTTTAGTAAGTTATTAAAACCATTAGGAGATTTAATCTATAAAGCATGGAAAGATCAAGGTAATGAAAATGTTATGGGAATAGGACCAGCTATCTTGTTTACTTTTAACTATTTAAAAGAAAAATGTTTAGATAATGAAGCAAATAGACAAATAGCAAGCTATAGTTATTGCAATAAGATTTATGTACTTGCAGTACATTGAGAAACAAAACCTAGAAAAAGACTGAAACATAGTGTATATTATAAAAAAAAAAGACCTAGAGAAAATCATGTAAAATTTTTTTTTTTTAAATTTGCAAACAACTTTTCAAATGTAAGTGTTTTATTTGTGGAGAAATAGGACACTATGAAAGGCATTGCACTAAGGATAGAGTTTAAAAGGAAAGGTTAAATATGTATCAACCATTAGAATTACCAAAAAAAAAGTAGATATAGTAAGTGTAGCAAGCAATGACATTACAAAAAGACAGTGATATATGTAGTATATTTGGAAGGGAAGAAATGAACTTTACTGAAGAATGTAATCTTTTAGAATTTAATCAAGGCTTTAGTGATATAAAACCAATGAATAACGAATGGCTTACTGTCTAGATAAGAATCCTAAATTCCTTTTAGAAACTTATAAGCAAAAAATAAATAATAATTGTACACATGAATTTATAGATCATAAACTAAATTTTAAACATAAATGTGATATTTGTTACAAATTCCATATTACTAAATATAGAACAACATGTGATAAATGTGATTTATCTTTATGCAAAATTTGTGCAAAAGAATATTATAATCATATAATTAGCCAAATATATAATGAACCACTAGCAACCCAAGTACAATAAAATGATAAAAAGATAATAGGCCAACTATTAAAAAGAATAGAGCAACTAGAAAGAGAAAATAAAAGAATCGAACAGTTATAAAAAGAAAATGCTAAGTTAAAAGGAAAATTAGCTTTTTATGAAACTAAAGGAAAAGGAGTTGTAATTAAATAAGCAACTAAAGAAGAAATAGAAAGTTATGAAGAAATAATAGAAAATGATGAAGAAATAGAATTACATCAGAACACTTATAGTGATAACGATCTCTTGAACTTAGATTGTATCCTTGAGTTAAAAGATGGTTATAAAGTTAATGTAAAAGGTGTTATAGATACAGGGACAAGTAAATGTTATATTTCCCCAGATTTAATTCTTTCAAAATATATAGAAAGTACCTTATATACAACAAAAGTTAAAGATGCTTTTATAAAATATCTATGCTAGAAAAAAAACTTGTAGATTGTACAGTAATATTTAATAATATTAAATATCTTTTATCAATTATTTGTATAAAAAATAGCTAGATTTTTAAAAGGAATGAATTTTATAAAACATAGAAATGGTGGAATCATAGTCTAAGAAGAAAAACTTACTATATGTAAACATATGGATAGTATTTAGACATCACCTACAATTAATTATGAAGAATATCTTATTGAAGATATAATTCCAAAGGAAGCAGAAATTTATGAAGAAATCAATCTATAAATAGAAAATGATCTTGTAAAACAAAAGTTAGAACCTTTCATTGAAATTTTGAAAAAAAGATGGAACTATAAGCGAAAACCCTCTCAAAAATATTAACAGAGTCAATATTATCTGTAAATTAGAAATCATAAATCTAGATTTAAGATTAACATACCCTGTAATAAAAGCAACCCATTATGAACAAGAAGAATTTCAAATACATATAAAAGAATTAAAAGAGCTAAAATTAATTACTAAAACTCAAAGTCCATATAGAACTAGGGCCTTTATAGTTAATAAACTTAGTGAAATCATTGGAGGAAAAAGTAGAACGTTGTTTAATTATAAGAGATTAAATGATAATACTGAAGACGACAAATATCCACTTCCTAGTAAGGAAGCTTTAATTAATAAAATCAAACACACTTTTAGATATAGTAAATTTGACCTCAAATCTGGATTCTTTCAAGTCCCTTTAGCAAAAGAAAGCAAGCCCTGGACTGCCTTTATCACACATAATGGACACTATGAATGGATAGTTATACCTATTGGTTTAAGAAATGCTCCACAAGTATTTAAAAAAAAATGGATGATATATTTAGAAAATATGCGGATTTTATTATAACCTATATAGATAATATTTTGGTTTTTAGTAAATCTATCAAGGATCATGTTCAACATTTGATAATATCTTTAAGAATGCCTAAAGAAGGGCTTAGTATTATCAGAAAAGAAAATCAAAATGGGAAGCAATAAAAATTGAGTTTCTTGGTGTTATAATAGAATAAGGAGAAATATATCTCCAAAAGCATATAGCATCTATTATATTAGAAATGTCTTGCAAGTTAAAAATTTTAAAACAAGTTCAATCCATTTTAAGAAAACTAAATTATGATAGAAATTTTATACCAAATTTAAGTCAACTAGGAAGACCACTTTATAATAAAATAAAGTAGACAGGAGAATGACATTTCAATAGTGAAGTCATAAAACTAGTTCATCAGATTAAAGATAAAATAATAATTTTAAAACAATTAGAATTGGCCAACACCCCCCCCCCCCCCCCCCCCCCCCTTCCCTCCCTCCCCACACACACACACACAACCCAACACCCCACCACCACTTAGTTATTAATTATAGAATCTGATGGAAGAATAGGACGTTGGGCAACTGTAAGAAAATATAGATCTATTATATTTTCCATTATGAAAGAAGAAAAAATAACCAGATATGATAGTGGTACATATCAAGCAAGAGCAACTACAATAGATGCTGAAATAATAATAGTAATAAAAGCAATGAAAACATTCAAATTAATTATAATATAAAAAAAACTTTACATTAAGAACAGATTGTCAAACAATAGTAGCATTCTATAATAAAAAATTAGAAAGTAAATTATCAGAAAACATATGGTCAACATTTATAGATTACAAATAGATAATGGGTTCCATGTCATAATAGAACACATAAAAGGAAATAGTAATTTCTTAGCAAATAAACTATCGAGAATAATAAAATAAACCACTTGATTTGTCCATAAGTGATTACAAAACCAGTAAGTTCCGCAAGTGCACAGGTCATACAAATAGTAAGGTTTACCCAATAGGATCAGGTCGTCGAATCCATAAGGACTGGAGTAGCTCTTGATACTTGTTCGTTTCCTAATATCTAGCCAACTTAAAGATTGGTTTGAATTAATTAATCTACTAAATGAGAAAAGAATAGAGAATAAAGAAGCGACAAGGTTTTGGGTTGAAAAGATAGCAATGGTAAGGATAGTGCTCCGGATTTATCCCCTTGACAAATGCAATAATTAGGCAATGATTCAAGAGTTTCTACTTGGACTGTGGTAAACACTTATAGAAGGTTTGATAACGTACGTCCTTGCCCAAGGCTCGAAGAGGACTCAACCCCTTCTCTAATGTGTGCCCTACCTAGTCGAGTAGAGAGTACCTTCTAGACAATGAATCGATCTAAGGTTAAATAGCAACTTAAAATGCAATAGAAACCAAGCGGGGGAAATTGTGACAAAAAATCAACGCATGCACGGCTATCGGCAAATCCTTCATTAAGTTAGCAACATACAAGCATCAAAGCAATAACACATAGAAAAATAAGCAATATGAACAAAAGGGAGACCACAAGGAAACTAAAAAAATCAATATCACTAAAATCAAAGTATTAGAAGTCAAGGTTCACAATTAGGGGCACCAAAAGATTGTTAGTCCCTCATAGTCTTACAAACAATCATAGAAAAACAATAAGAGAGAAAGAACTTGTCCATTAAACTCCCTTCTTACTTCACAATCACGTCAGAGAAGGCTTGACAATGGTTGTCGCCGATGATCCTCATTTCCCATGCTTGTCTCCACTCCAAATCTAACCCTGAATGGTGTTGATTGCTGCCCTAACCAGAACCTCAAGAAAGAGAGAAGAAGCCCTTTGAAATGTAACTTTATGGCTTAAATAACCCTTTCCCAATGTAAGCATGCTCGTGCTGATGGTCGTGCTGATGGACCATGCTTAGCTCTAGATTCTAGGGATTGATTTCGGTGAACAACCAGTGAATCATAGGGGGTAAGCACGCCCATGCTTACTGCTTGTGCTTGGAGAGCACGCTCATGCTAGGAGCACAGCGACCATGCTGGTATTCTCGTGACATTTCCAGTAAAATGCATGGGGTAAGCACGCCAGTGCTTACCGACTGTGCTCTCTCAGCATGATGGAGCTAGGGGCAGTGAAATCGTGCTTTTTCAGTTCTATACAGACTCTAGTAAAACTCACGGGGGTTCAACACGTCCATGCTTCCAAGCATGGGTGTGCTTCGAGTCCTGCTTGTCTTGAAACTTGTATTCCAATGTTGTTTTACATCAGAATTGGTCTATTTTCATTCCTTTTGGTCCGAACCCTAATTATATGCAACATTTAGTAAGCATACCTCAAGTAGCATTAGTTTATCATACAAACGTGCTGAACAGACAAGTAATACACATAATAGGGTATGTAAAATATCTATATAAAATGCCCTCATCAGTATTCATTTTGGAGTATGAATGAAAAGCATAAGCTTTAAGTAAATGAAGCATTCTAGGAAACAAAAAGGTGAAGAGAAGTTATGGAGATAAAAGACAATAAAGCAAGAGACATTAAGGAACGTGACCAACCAATGTCAACCACTATGGGCATGGAACACAGTGCAGGATCTTAATTCAGAAAAGAACATGACCAACCAGTGATGTACACCACACCCATGGCGGAAGGCAACTGGAGAAGACCCTAACTTATTTCACCCTATATAAGATCATGGACAGTTTTCAGAGGGGAATCTTTTGGGGGGCTGTCGTGGTTAGAGTTCAAGGTCGAGAAGCAACACAAGACCAAAGCACACACCAAAAGATGGAGGAGAAAAAAGATATCAAGAATTAATTGAAGATCTATCGACATTCAAGAGTGAAACATATCGATCAAACCGAGTTTTTCTTTATTCTTTTTATTTTTATTTATTGATGCTTAATTTGAATATCATTGGTTGTAATTCGAACGTGAGTGAGTAGATCTATCTTTCTAAGGTTAGGGATTAACCTCTTGATTAACAAAGATTCTTAATATCAACTTTTCTTTCTACTTTAATGTCTAAATTTTATTTGATTTAATCCTTTAATACTTAATGCTTGTGAATGTGATGGATCCCATATATGCATGACCTTAGATAGCAAAGGAAGAAACAAAAGATGAACTACAGTGTTAAAAACCTTAGAATTAAGTTTGAAACCATAGATTTGGATTTCTTGAGGATCAATGGTTATCAAGGAACTTAAAAGGTCTAACTAGAATTAAGTAGGAGTTGATCTAACTTAGACACCTTGATATATTTTAGGTATAAATATCAAAATGGTCCCTCTATTTTGCGATTTCCGCCCTTTTAATCCCTCTAATATAAAATCAGCCCTTTTGGTTCTTGTAATTGCACATTTTCGTCCTTAAGCTGTAAAATCCGCCCTTTTGGTCCTTGTATTTGCACATTTTCATCCTTTTTAGTCCCTCTAATTTATTAGCTGAAAGGACCAAAAGGGCTGATCCATCAATTAGAGGGACTAAAAGGACAGAAATGTGCAAATACGAGAACAAAAAAGGCGGATTTTATATTAGAGGGACTAAAAGGGCGGAAAACGCAAAATAGAGAGACCATTTTGATATTTTGACCTATATTTAAAAAATAAATAGTGAGTATTTTAGGATAAACCACCTTCAAATGATTAAGCTTGATGAAAAAGTCATTAAGGTATTTTGTTTATCAATACGATGAAACTCTAATCCTAGAAACCCTTGAATTATGAAGTTCTCCCCTCCTTGCCACTAGCCATAGTCTAATAGTTTTAGTTTCAGTTGCATTTATTTCTATTCTTTTTCTTTATTCATATTTGGATTTGTCTAGATAAACTCTAGATGCAAGAAATTACTAATCAACATCATAGTCCTTGTGGGAACGATATCTTATTTACAACTTGATGACTTGTGCACTTGGGGAATACATCACATACAAATCCACAACATTAAATGTCTTAAAAAATTCCTAAGTATCTATAAGTCAATGACATAAGCATTATTACTGATCTTTTTCACCACCTTGTATAGTCCATACTTCTTTAGTTGCAACTTATGGTAAGCACCAATCGAAAAAAAAAAAAAAAAACTCTCCTCATGCAAGAACACCATAACCGTATCCTCCTCGTCCTTGAACACTTGCTTTCTTCAGCTCTTGTCTGTAGAACCTTATACCTAACATTAATTTCTCCAGTCTTTACTTGGCCTTCTCTTGCATTGCTTAACTTAGTCTTGAATTATTCTTCGCCAAAATGCTTCATCATAGAATTCTAAGAAGCTTCACCAAGTCTATCATATGATTTAGGCCCCTCACATAAACAATAGAAAATGGTGATTGACCAATAGCAATGTGAATAACATTATTGTAAGCAAATTCTGCTTATGCCAAAGCGAAATCATGTTGGCTTGGCCTATCTCCATAAACCTAATTAAGTTCTCCAATGTCCTATTCAATGCCTCCATTTGGCCATCAAGTTAGGAATGTGTTATAGATCTAAACTTCAATGAAAAATTAAACAATTTTGATAAGATCAACCAAAAGTGACTCAAAAACCAAGTATCATGATCTGAAGTAATAGACTTTGGAACACCTTGCAATCTAACCACCTCACAAAAGAACAGCTTAGCCACTCCATGTGCATCAATTGTCTTCCTATAAGGAATGAAATGAGCCATTCTTGAGAATCTCCCAACAACAACAAAAATAGAATCTATAGAAGTTTTTCTAAAAGTTTACAATGCCAATGATCTCTTGGTCTATTGGCACCAGGTCCCCTTCATAGGGTGTACGTGTCCCACTAAGGAAGCACAGGTGTATTGAGAGATTAACTCTATGACTGTGCGATACAATGTACCACTTTTTACTTTTGCTTTAGGAAAATCAATTGTATATTGATCTTAAAAAGTGCAACTTCAGAACTAGTGAATATGGGGTTTGTTGGATGAGAAGAATGTGTTATCAGAGAGTGTCCTACTCCAAAAACTGTCTATGATCGAGGTTTTTAGTTTTCATGGGCTCACAACTTTTTATTAAAGATTCTTTTGGAATTTTAGTAGCATTGTCTCTCTTATTACTGACTGCTTAAGGAAAGCAAAGTTAATTAAGGTGAAAAGCAAGAGAAGAGCTTCATTTTGATTAAAGAGAAGCTTAGCACAAGCATGCAAGAAGTTTTCAATTGCATCTAAAAGAAATTAGGAAATAAGAACTCTAAGCTTCTTTAAAGTTCCCTTATGTTGCATTTGAGGTATGCTCATATTTATAAATTATTTATCAAAAAGTAGCAACTTTACAATTTTCTCAAAAATTATTCTTTTCCTTTTGAAATCACATCTTTATTTTATTTTGAAGGTGGGCATGATGCCATTGGACCATCTACATAGTCCCTTTAGATTTCTAGAAAATGGTCTTTGGAAGTTTGGAATTTTTTTTATATTATTGACATTTTTTGAAATACCCCTAAATTCTAGTTGTTGGGAGGATGATGAATGTAAATTAAAAAGAAAAATAAAACGACCCTTGAACTTGCCATTTTATAGATGTTATGCAAATGTAAAATTTTAACTAAAAGGTTATTTAAATAAACAATAATAAAACCAACGCACCAACGGCTACCTATGGGTCATACTCTCCAAGCCCAACACAGGCCATACCAAGCAAGGTCCCTCATGAGCTATGTGGTATTGTGCCTAGTCTGGCACAAGCCATATCTACCTCTATAAAATTTTCTTGAGGACTACATCAAGCCATAAAATGGCATACATATGCATTTACATCTTTCTTTTTAAAACTGAAGAGGTATCCATGAATAAGAAATGATACACATTCACTAATGTGCTTTCCATGTGCAACTTAAATATCTACTTTACATTTTGTGGGTTGATTAGGAGGGTAGATACATGGCACTAAGATTTTTATGGGGGATGGTTTTTTTGTTTATCAATTTCAATATCCTTCAAGGCTTGTGTGAATATATTTTATTTTTATTTTCTTTAAAGAATCACAAGTATTTCTTCCATATTTAATAAGGGTTCCTTTTCCACGTAGGCAAGTAATACTTTACTAATTCCAAATACCCTAAGAAGAAATGGTTTGTGGGGCCTTACGAGAGCAAAGCATCATCTTACTTAATTTAGCTTAACACAATTCTATAGATCTCATATGAAGTATTCAACTAATATCCCTTGAGTTTTAAAAGTAAGTGAGAGAACTTTTTGGTGTTTGTAAAGCTCAGTGGAGGATATGACAAATTACAATATTAAGACTCAATTCTCTATTAGGCCTAGATTGATTGGAGATTTGACTAAATTTAATTGCATGCTCAACTGAGAAAGTTAACAGGTGCTACACATATTATAACTTGAATTGTGACTCAACCGTTTTTAGCAAGTGTGTTTAAGCGAAATCATAACTCGATTGTGACTCCATATTTAAAGATATGAAGAATCTTAAGAAATGATGAAAGTTCACCAGATTCGGAGATATGGAGAATCTTAATAGAAGAGGAAAATTCAAGATGTTGATTAATGGGATGTGTATAAAAGTCTTTTCATAAGGGGTTTCATGATGGGAGAAGCCAACAAGATATGGTGGGAGCATAGTTTAATCTAGAGAGAGAAAAGAAAGAGAAAGAGAGAACTTATTATCCATGATGATTATGTTGAGATCTTGAGGAAAGCGTATCATATTAATAGTGATTGAGACAAATGGGAGGTTGGTTAAAGTGGAACTTCCATGAGGAGATCTCATATGTTGATCACTGAAATCTTTAAAAGGTTGGCTACTAATTTGTAAAGGAAGTGGTTACCTTTCTAAATTTGAGAGATGGTTGTAGATTTGTTTTGCTTCTTCTATATGTGAATTGATTCTTCGAGCTTAACCAAATAAATGTAAAGTACTATTAATTCAAGTGTCTCTGTTTCTTATTTTTGTTTTTTTTTTTTTTTTTTTTGTGAGTGTTAACCTTAAAAATAAAATTTTGATATTCTTGTATTTGATTTTGATATAACTTCAATTTCATCTTCAAATTTGGATCTTGTTTAGGTTACACTTCTCTTTTGCCTAAGACTGGTAATTGTTTGAAAATGTTTTTCTTAGATTAAATTAGTTTGGTGTGACATTTACATGATTGGTGTCAAACATAGAAGATGAGAAGTTTTTTGCAAAGTAGTTAGGTGTGACAATTATATTCTATATGAACCTCTTAACTTTTTTTTTTAATTCTTTTGAATTTATAGGCATATTTTGGTTATATCATTGTTGAAAATGTTCGCTTGCTAATTTAATAAAGTTTTCAGTTATTATTTTAATTTTTTATCTAAGGTTAAACCTGGCATGATCCTATTATTTTATTTATATGTTTTGTTAATTTTAATTATATTTTATTAATTTTTTCTATCATTACTTTCAATTGGCTAACTTTTTTATTAAAACTTCTAATATCTTAAGAGTTATTTGTGCTATAATATACTTTTATAATCCCTAACCAAAAGTTATTAATTATATAATTACATACCATACAAAAGCTTGTTAGGCAAAAATACAATTTCCCATTGATTTTGAACTTTTCTCAGACACACTTTGGGTCTATTTTTTCTTTCTGCAGAATATTTTCCATCCATATAAAATGATGCATACATGGTAACATTTACATTTTCTTTTCTTTAAAAAATAGACTTGGGATTTTTGCAAGTTAGATTGAAATAGAGTTCACTAATGAAGAGGTCAGCAAAGTGAGAATCACTCTGAAAATATTCACAATTGGTTTTTGGCATTATTTGCCTTAGTTTATTCATTTCTTTTGAAGGAACGGTGCAGAATGTAGGAACACACTGTAAATCCTATGATCGAATGTTTATGAAGTGGTTACGTATATTATCCTCTGGTGTCAAATTGCCTTTTTTTTTAAGGAAAGAAAAGGAGGTAATTGAATCAGGAGGTTTTCTGGAATTTTTTAACATCAGGATTGATGTAAGAATTGAGTACATGTTTTAGATTAATGCAGTAGTCATAATAGTTTTTTTTTTTTTGTTAGATGAAAGATAGGAGAAGAGAATGAATGTATGCTCATTAGATAGAAGAAACTCTATATAAATACAAGAGAGATGTACATAGAAGGATGTATACATAATAGTATGTGTATAAGATACACAATATAGTATAAGTATTCTAACACCCCCCTTCAAATTCACGGTGGGTCATAAACCGAGATTTTGCCAATTAGAAACTGAAACCGAGAAACAGTATGTGCTTTAGTGAAAAGATCAGTACACTGCTGTGTGGAGGCAACATAAGGAAGAAGAATATTGGCAGCAAGATAATGATGGCGAACAAAATGGAGAGCGGTCTCAAAGTGCTTCGTAAGCTCATGAAAGACCAGGTTGGCTGTGATTTTAATGGCACTTTGGTTATCACAGAGTATAGGAGTAGGGGTAGAGATAGAAATACCAAAGTCCTTCAAAATCTGACGCAGCCAAAAAACCTCCTTAGCAGTGGAGGTCATAGCACCATACTCAGCCTCAACAGTAGAAAGAGCAACAGTAGATTGCTTCTTGCTTTTCCAAGAAATAAGGGAATCTCCAAGAAAAATACAGAAACCAGTAGTAGAACGTCGATCAGAGGCATCACCTGCCCAATCAGCGTCACAATAGGCGCGCAACTCAAGAGAAAACGTGGGAGAAAAAAGTAAAGAGCGAGATATAGTGCCACGAAGATAACGAAGAACACGTAATAGGGCAGCGTAATGAGTAGAACGAGGAGCACTCACAAGCTGACTAAGAACACGAACAGCATATGCAATGTTAGGTCGAGTGATGGTCAGATAGACGAGAGCACTAACAAGCACACGATAACGAGTGGGATCAGGCAGAAGCTCACCATCAGAAGAGGAGAGTCGGTGATGCAGCTCATTAGGAGTAGAGGCAGTGCGAAGATCAGTGATATCAACTCGTCGAAAAATGTCCGATATGTACTTTTGTTGAGACACTAAGTACCTTCGACGAGAGTAGGCAACCTAAAGACCCAGAAAGTAACGAAGAGGGCCAAGATCTTTCATCTGAAACTCGGTGTGTAACCGTTGTTTCAAGGAAAGAACAGTATCAACATCATCACCAATAATAACATATCATCAACATAAAAAAGAAGAATAATGATACCTCGAGGAGTCTGCCTAGTGAAGAGAGCATAATCATGAGAGCTCTCTGTGAAATCAAGAAAAAGGACCACACTGCGAAATCACTCAAACCAGGCACGAGAAGCCTGTTTGAGCCCATAGATAGCTCGACAAAGATGGCAGACATGCTGAGAAGGATAAGAGAAACCAAGAGGAGGAGTCATATAAACATCCTCAGAGAGAACTCCATGTAGGAAGGCATTAGTGACATCTAACTGATGAAGTGGCCAGTGACAAGTAGCAGCAATAGCGAAAAGAAGACGAATAGTAGTCAACTTGGCCACCGGAGCAAATGACTCCTATGCCTCCTTATAATCAATGCCATACTCCTGAGTAAAGCCACGAGCAACAAGACGCTCTTTGTGGCGCTCAATACTACCATCGGCTCAGGTCTTGACTCGATAGACCCACTGACAGCCTATAGGAGTAACACCAGATGGAAGAGGAACAAGATCACATGTATGCATGCGCTGAAGAGCATCAAGTTCCTCTGTCATAGCCTGTTGCCACTGGGGATATTTTACAGCCTCACGATAAGACTGCGGCTTAGAGTACGAGTGAATAGCAGCAAGAAAGGCTTGGAAATCGGAAGAGTAGGTAGAGGAGAGAGAAAGGGCGTACCGAGCAGGAGGGCGGAGAGGACGGTCAGGATAACCACGGGGAACTGCAAGGGCATCTTTAGGGGAGGATGGGTCGGCCGAGAGAGAAAACGAATCACTGGAATTATTTATACATCCAGAGGAAGAGGAAGAAGGAACAAGAGAAGTGTCAGTGAAGACGTCTGGAGAGGGCATAGGATTGACAGTGGTAGTGGAACTTAGGAGAACTATAGAGGGAAAAGAAAAGGATGCACTAGCGGAAGACTGAAGAAAAGAAAGATTTGGGAAAGATGAAGAGAAGTAAGGGGTATCTTCAAGAAAAGTGACGTGCCGGAAAATACGAAGACGGCGGGAATGGGGATCAAAACAACGATAGCCCTTGTGTTCAGAGCTATATCCAAGGAAAATACACATGTCAGAATGGGGAGAGAGTTTGGTTCACTCAACAGTGGGCAAAAGAACAAAGTAGGTGCAACCAAACGTGCGAAGATGACCATAGGAAGAAGGAAGGGAGTAGAGACGTTCATAAGCTGTGATGCCAGAGATAGTAGAAGTAGGAGTGCGATTGATGAGATAGACAGATGTAAGGATGGCTTCAACCCAGAATGATTGAGGAATAGAAGAGGCAAAAAGAAGTGCACGTGCAGTGTCTAAGATATGGCGATGTTTGCGCTCAGTGACACTATTCTGAGTAAGTGTGTGAGGACAAGATTGCTGAGGAAGAGTGCCATGTGTAGAAAGTAATGTGCGAAAGGATGTAGAGAGATACTCGCATGCTCCATCAGAGCGAAAAATTTTAATACGTTTACCAAACTGAGTATATACCATTTGCGCAAATTGAGAGTAAATGGCAAAGACCTCAGATCGGGAACGCATTAAATAAAGCCAAGTGTAACGCGAGAAATCATCAATGAAAGATATGTAATAATTAAAACCACCAAGAGAGGGGAATCGTGCAGGACCCCACACATCAGAGTGAACTAAATCGAAAATAGATTCAGACGTAGATTCTCGTGAAGAGAAAGGAAGAGCAGTGGGTTTAGCAAGTTTACAACCCATACACGGATGTGAAGGAAGGGTAGAGACAGAACCAAGATTACCTGAACTTGTTAAGAGTTTTAGGCGAGAACTACACAAGTGACCGAGGCGACTGTGCCAACGATCAAGGGAACATGTAAAGGCGACAATGTCAAAAGACGAAGGAGCAGGAAGATGAAGAGAGTCTAAGTGATAGAGAACGCCAACTCTATGCCCGATCCCAATCCTCTGGCTTGTAAGATGGTCCTGTACAATACAAGTAGAGGAAGAAAAGATAACTGTGAGTCCATAATCAGTGAGCTGACTAACCATAAGAAGGTTGAGAGCTAAGCCAGGGACATGATGGACATCAGGAATGTCAAATGAAGTGGAGTGAAGATGACCACACTGTATGACAAGATGAAGGTTCCCATCAGCAGTGCGAACACTGGAAAAGGTATGAGGTGTGGTAATAGAAACTAGGCTAGAGATGCCGGCAGTCATATGATGAATGGCACAAGAATCTAAAATCCAAGAGGAGGAAGACATACCAGAGGCAACAGACGTAGCAGAGGAACTGCTGGAGGGCAGAGCAGGCTGTATAGCATGAATTTGTTCAGTAAGCTGAGCAACTTGAGAAAGAAGATCAGCAGAGGAAGGAGAGTCTGAAGCTGAGACAGAAGCAGCATGAGAGGAAGAAGCGGGAGGGCGAGGCGGAGGGAGGGACTGTAATGACTGTTGTTTCTGTCGTTGCTGAAGCTTTAGACATTGATTCTTCATGTGACTAGGACGCTTGCAGTAGTAACAGATAACAGAAGACCGAGAAGAGGTCGACGAAGCAAGAGCGGGTAAAACAGAAGAACTAGAGGATACTCTAGTAGGACGTGGAGAGGTCACAGCAAAAACTGTGTCAGTAGGAATAACCCGTGGAGATAATGTGCTGAGACGAGTTTCTTCAGCAATAACACTACGAATGACATCGTCAAACAATGGAAGAAGGCCTCGATTGAGTAGCTGACTGCGAACAGCCTCAAAATCAGGACCAAGATACATCAGAAATTCAAATGTGCGCTGTATTTGGCGAGACTGAGTGCATGTTCTATAACACACGCATGTTAGGCAAGTGGACTCTTCCAAAGAATCAATCTGTCGCCACAGGAACCGCAAGTCACTAACATATTCTCTGACGGAACGCTCATGCTGCTGAATGTGAGTAAGATCTTGCAAAATGGCATATTGACAAGCAGATCTGGAATGCTTAAACATATGCCCTTAAGTGTTCCCACATTGCTTAAGCAGTAGGAAGATGTCCGATCTCCATACGAACATCAATCTCACAAGATTGGCAGATAATGGTCATGGTACAACGATCAGCAAGTGTCCATGATGCATCGGGGGTGGAAGGTTGGGGAGATGTACTGTCGACATGGCCAAGCAAATCCATACCAAGTAAGACGATATAAACAGTAGTAAACCATTCTCTATAATTAGAAACATTTAATTTGATGTCAACTGGAGCTAGGAATTGTGGAGTAGAAGCAGATGACGTCATTTTTTTTTTTTTAAATAAAAGGAAATTTGAGTAAATGGATTAGAAATACAATTAAGGGACTGGTTTTTTTTTAATTTAATATATATAGTTAAATAGATAAAGACTCTTAAATAAGGAAAATAAAAAGGAATCTTCTCTCTCTTTTTTTTATTTTGATTTTATTTTATTTTTTTGTTTTTTGTTTTTTTGTTTTTTTTTTTTTTTGTTTTTTTGGTTTTTTTAGATTATATGTATTGTATATCATATTATATTATATTATATAGATATAAATATAGATATGGTTGTTGAGAATCAAAACCAAACGAAAAACAAGTTATTGGAACTTGAAACCCAGAAATTTCGTGAGTTGGTCGTCTGGTCGGGGAAGAGGACGGAGAGAAAGCGAAGGTGAGCCTGTTCGATGTGATGGATGACACCACCGTCTTGGCCAAGATCAGTAGAACCAACGGACGATCTCCTGTTGCGGCAGCGGTGTCTTCGACGGTCAACCGATGGAGTGGTAACAGAAGGAGGAAGTCCTTCATGCGCTCAAGGATAATCAGGTTCTGGTTTGGAGAGTGAGAACAAGACTGAAAGTAACAGAGTTTTGGGAGAGAAAAACTCAGTTGAGAGCTGAACATAACAAAGCTTATTTACGGCGTTGCTTTCAATCAATAATGGCTGCAAAAAATTGGTGCTAACATGTTAGGAAGAAGCTCTGGAATACTAAGGATGTGATAAAGGACAACTCATTATGTGATGAGATCATGCAGAAGGACTTGGTGCAAAAGGACAACTCAATGGAATGAGATCATGTGATGAGATCATGCAGAAATACAACTCATCATCGGATGAGATCATGTAGACAAATTCTTTGGGTTACTAAGCACTCCTCATGGGATGAAAGTATACCAGAGATCATGCGGGCACATAGTGGTGGTTGGCCGAGCATGCAAGGGTCATCGAAGGGCTAACAATGTTCCGACAAAGGAGAACTGAACAAACGACGTCGTCGTCATAGACCGGACTGAACAAGATTCCGGCGAGACCGGCCAGCATCTGATACCATGTTAGATAAAAGATAGGAGAAGAGAATGAATGTATGTTCATTAGATAGAACTCACCCTATATAAATACAAGAGAGGTGTACATAGAAAAGTATGTATACACAATAGTATATGTATAAGATACATAGTATAGTATAAGTATTCTAACATTTATATATATATATAAGAAAATGCTCATTTATAGTGTTTGAACATGTACTGCATTCTGCTATTTCAAATGGTAATTTAGATACAAAAACTTGAGGATGTAAGAAAACCTATTTAAAACTATAAATCTGAATGGTTGTTACTTCTAGTCACTGGTTAAGTGTTTGTTAAGATTCACCTTGACTATTTGGTATAAATCTGAAAATTAAGCATACAGCTGTGTTTTTCTTACGGATGTTTTGGAAGGAGAAAGGAAAGAATATCTTTTGAGGTGAAAAAGACATGACTGATCAAATGTAATTGTATTGATTACTTCTTATTGCTTAGTGTCTTTGTAGTTTCCGTATTATACAGTAAACAAAAACTTAGCTTTTTCTTTCCCTGTTTGATAATCATATATCAGAAGGTGTTTGGGTTATCAATTATGAACTACAAAAGGTTTTTAGTTTTCCAGATGTCATCATGGAACTGCTGATAATTGGAAGTTCCACAAACATTCCTTAATTTGACGTATTATTATTTGTTTTTTTTTAAGTGTTCTTGCTTATTTGGAGAAGACATGTAAGTTCTCATTCAACTCTCTTTGCTTTATAGAGATGGGTGGAACTCAAGTTGACAAGAAATTTCAAGCTGCATATATACATCTATATGTGTATATAGTTGCTTTATGCTTTGCAATTACTTACACCTCCCAATTGCTTGTCAATGTTGTCATGTGACATTTTCCATAGTCAATCAAATGCAAATGGGATGATGATGATTATTATTATTATTATTATTATTATTATTATTATTATTATTATTATTATTATTATTATTATTATTATTTCAGATCGCGACATTTTACATTTAATTCAGTACATTATGTAAGTGCCATTTACTGAAGCTTTGGATCAACTATCTTGTCATGTAGGTGAGGAAGTTCTTTTTCCTCGTAGGGTTTTATTCTTTTAATATATCCTATTACTCCCCGCATTTTGCATAAATCATTTCTCCCTATTCATTATTTACCAAAAAAATGAATTTTTTACGTTAGTATTTATTTCTTTTGTTATGTCAATTTTACTTCTATTTATTTGTAGAAAACTCAGACAACTCTACATGGTGCACATTGACGGACTAAGAGCACTTGAATTGACACCAAAGGTCTAGCATGCCACCAAGTCCAAGTTATATCCTTCTATCTTTTCTTCCATCGAAGGGTGACTCTTTTGATGATGTGATGTTGTTCTGATCGCCATTCAAAATTGTACATATTCCATTGAATGGCAATGTGAAGGAAAAACGTCAGAATTTGGCCTTGTTTGTGTGTAGGGGTGAGCAAAACCGGGTACCCGGTTTTTTGGATCGGCAAAAACTCAACCTGTATCCGACCCGGTTTAAACCGGGTATTAAAAATCGGGTACCCGGTTTAAACCGGATCGGATATCCGGATATCCGGATTCGAATTTAAGTTTCATCTACTCCATGGATTTGTTTTATCTAACAACATCATCACTCATAAAAAAAAAAAAAACAAATATGAAAAACTCATAACTTATAAAGAGAATTAAAACCTTACATTATTCTCCAAACAAAAAAAGTCATAAAAAAATAATAAAGAGTTTTATCAATCTTAGACATTAAAAAAAATAAAAAATCAAATATCTTCTAAAGTATCAAGTGTCTCATCAATAATGATCATTGGTTGCTCCAAAGTCAAGTCCTTCATACCTACAATTCAAAGTCATAAATTTAAATTTAAGAGTATTCACAAAAAAAAACCATAAAATAGTAACAAATAATTAATGAATGGAATAAAACTAACCTTCTTCCATACTCTCCAATTCAAATAAGTTCTCCTCTATGAATAGTGGAGCATGAGAAGTATGTAACCAATCTTGTGAACAAATAAGAGCTTCTACCATTCTTGGAGTCAAAGAAGTACGAAAAGAATCAAGAACACGTCCTCTAGTGCTAAAAGCGGACTCTGAAGCAACAGTGGAAACTGGAATTGCAAGTACGTCTCGAGCCATCAACGCAAGAGTGGGATATCTATTTTGAGAATTCTTCCACCATTGTAAGATATTAAAATTTGTTTCCATAGGTTCTCGTGCATGCTCCAAGTACCTCTCCACCTCAGTTTTATTTGCAGTACTTACACAACCCATATCCCTTTCAAATTTGCTATTCATAAGATCTCCAAAGTCTAATATTCTCACTTCCACTTGGGATGAATTGTGACGGAAACTAGAACCAGTAGTAGAGGTAGAACTTGAAGAAAGTGATTCTTGCACATTGTTTGCTTGATGTGTAGAAGAGGAATACTCATTAAACAATGAATGCAATGCAAATTTAATGTTTGAACACAAAACATCAAATTTCTCTTGACTATAGGAATTTCGCACCATCCACTCAACATATTGCCACTTCCTTCTTGGGTCAAGGATCATAGAAATAAATAACAATAAATTGAGATTATTAATGTTGCCCCAATATTTTTCATATTTCGCCTTCATTTGAGACGCCATTTGTCTAAGGTTCACATCCTCGTTATGACATTGTTCGGAAATCACAAGGCCAACACCAAATATTTCATTCACATAAGCATTGCAAGTCACGTAATGAGAACCAGACAATTTCAAAGTGGCATCATAAAAAATTTCAAGAATGACAAGAAAGAAGAAACTTGTTTCCATTCCATATATGTAGGATCACCACCAAATTTCACCATTTCATTCTGAAGAGTAGAATCTTTCATCAATAAATTGGCAAAAGCTTTCTTAAACTTCATGGCAGATTCAAGCATCAAATATGTTGAATTCCATCTAGTTTCCACATCCAAGCAAACAAGACTATTACTATTCAATTTCTCTTCCTCAACACAAGCCTTGAATTTTTGTAGCCTAGCGGGAGAAGACCTCACATATTTCACAAGAGCACGGATTTTCAAGATTGATTTTTCAACATCTTTCAAGCCATCTTTAACCACCAAATTTAATATATGTGCAGCACATCTTACATGCAAATATTTTCCTTCTGAAAGACCACATTCCCAATGATTGAATCTTCTTCTCAAATACTCAATAGCTTTGTCATTGGAACTAGCATTATCAACCATCATAGTTAAAATTTTTTTAAGCTCCCATTCATTCAAGCACTTTTCAACAGCCCTACCAATAAGTTTTCCTTTATGGCCAGCAATAGGGCAAAAATTGATGATTTTTTTATGCAAATTCCAGTCATCATCAATAAAATGAGCAGTGAGGCACATATAGCTCAAATTTTGGGCAGAGCTCCATGAATCTGTGGTAAGACAAATCCTTGAAGATAATTTCTTAAAAAAATTCTTTAACTTTTTCCTTTCTTCAATAAAGAGAGTATAGCAATCTCTTGCAGCAGTAAAACGTGAAGGAATAATGAAATGTGGATTCATAGCCTTACAAAAAAAGCGAAAACCCTCCCGCTCCACAAATTTGAAAGGCAACTCATCCAATATCAACATCTTAGCCAATGCTTTCCTGATAGAATCTTGATCAAACTGCCATACACTTGGAACACTAATAGTTTCAATAACACCATCTTGTGTAACAATAGTTTGGGTATGCAAATCTAATTTTTTCTGTTTCAAATCTATATTAGCCGGTAACTTCTTGCATCTCCTTATGTGATTTGCCAAAGAAGTGGTGCCATTTTTTGTACTACAACCAATCAAATTATCACAATATTTGCATCTCGCATAGTCTAGATCATCAGTTTTATCAAAATGATCCCAAATAGGAGATTGATTTTTTCTTTTACCAATAGAAGAATCTTTTCCACTTACATTGTGGGGAAGTGGTGGTTTCCCTTTCTTATGAGTTCCAGAGAATTGGGAAGTCTTTTTTATCTTCTTAGTTGGAGTCTCCTCTGCTTCTTTTTTGCTTTCAAACTCATTAACATCATTCATGTCATTGAATTCCTCCATTATGTCCATTACTTTGTCTACCACTATTTCATTGATATTGTCAAAGCTTGATGGCATTTAATTGATCTACATGAAACTATGAATCACCAATATAAAAAGATTCTAATTAAGATATCATACCTAGGAAATCTAACAAGAATTTTTAAACTAAAAATAATAATTTTGAAGAGAAATATCAAAAACAAACCTGAAAAAATCCAACAAAAGATCCGATAGGCCGTGGCAACAATGGTGAGAGAAAAGAGACAAGGATGGAGGCTAGAGAGAAGAGGCGGGGTGATGGATGTTGAGGACTAGGAGGCAAGGATTTGGATTTTTTTTTTTCCTTTTCCTTTTAACCCTAGAAGAGTTTAAATATATAACTAATTAACTTTATAACTCTTTATTCTTTAAGTTTTTAAACGAGGGATTTTGATTTTTTTTCCTACTTATAAATTTAAATTTTATATGGTCTAAAAAGTAAAAAAGAAGAAAATCCAAATCCCTCATTTAAACCCTTGAAGATATATATATATATCTTCAAGGGTTTAAATGAGGGATTTGGATTTTCTTCTTTTTTACTTTTTAGACCATATAAAATTTAAATTTATTATATATATAAAACCTGATCGGATTCGGATACCCTGTTTTTAATTTATCCCGACCCGGATCCGATCCGGTTTTGGCCTTAAAAATTCGGATCGGGTACCTGACCCTCTTTTTCGGATCGGGTACCCGAAAAATTCGAGTAAAAAAACCGGATATCGGATCGGATCATCGGATCCGGTTTTTTTTGCTCACCCTATTTGTGTGAGCCACTTAATTATATCATATTAACTACAGTATTTTAATATGTTAAAATGAACAAAAAGTCCATGTGAAATTCGGGTTATCCATAAAAAGTTTCTCTGAGTTTTAGTATCCATTTTAAGTCCCTCATTTTTTTTATAATATTCTTTGTTGATCCTTCCGTCAAAGGACACTGTTTAATTTGATGTATTTTGACTGAAATGCTCCTCCATCAACTATAGTTGATGCACTATCCTTAAGCGTACGGATCGTAACAAGTCATAAAGTGATACCCCATAAGGGGTAGGGTTATCGAACCACAAGGACTGAACTCCAAATAATAATTGGTCTTCTAATCTCTAGCCAGATCACTAGTTCAAGGTAAAGAAGATAACTAAATTATCTAAAAGGGGGAAGGATGACAAGTAAGGCTGGAAATGAACTAGGTGAGAAACACAGAGATAGAACAATGCCCCAGACTAATCCCCTACAGAAATATGTATGGACTTGCTTCTAATGTCTACCAGGTACATTCTAAAATTATTACTGGTACTCAAAAGCAAAGTTGCATCTACGGCTATTAAATACGCCAAGTTTTGCAAGTGTAACTACGGGCTTCATATACACTAAGTTTTGCAACTACACAAGGCAATCACAACTATGGTAATCTACACATGCCAAATTTTACACAAATAACTATACAAATCAAGCACATCAAGTATGCAACACATCAATAAACACAAAAACGCATCAAAACTCCGTAGACATTAAATGCAAGTAATTAAACATAACACATAAACATCCAATTTCATAGATTCAGAGCACGGGAGAATGGTTAACCACTCATAGTTTTACAAATAAATACAAGACTAAGGAAAACAAAAGAAATAGAAGCCATGAAAGACTCCCCTCTTTGCCTAGCAAACCACTCCAACTGTGCTCTGATGAAGTCCCACCGGCTAAGCTCCGCTCCACTCGCGCTCTTGCATCATAGATTCACTCCATCCCCAGAAATGTGTTAGGGAAGACCTTGGCAGCCGCTCCCAAGAAGAAGAGAAAAGGATCCCCAAAAAAAATGACCTAGATCTGGCTTAAAAGATGCTTTTCGGGCTCAACACTCCCTAAGCACGAGCATGTTTACGCTGCTCTTTCGAAAATAGGATCGTGTTCGTCCATTTCTCCAAATCAGAGAAAATCATGGGGTAAGCACGGGCGTGCTCGGCCCTTACTCTCACAAGCACACTAGTGATCTAGGCAATGAAACAGTGCTTTTCCTCCAAGTTATGCTGCAGTGATTTTGTCACGCCGCGACAATCCCGAGGAGGGATACCCCGCTACTCAACCCTCGAGACAGCGCAAAGCTGAACAATAAACCTGGAATCAACAAATTCTCGACACAAATGCAGAGTCTCAAGAACAACGACACCCAGCAGAAGTAATAACAACAACGACGACACCAACAATAATAAGAATAGAAAAGGGAAGTTCACAAGCACACAGGGAGGCAATACTAACAATAATAGAAAAAGCTGATACGCCACATTTTAAGAGTTGTTTAAATACAACACCATGCAACAGAGTTCTCAACATACTAGTGGATCCAAGACTCAAGCAATGTGTGCATGATCCAAAATAACATACGCGAATAGAATGAGATACAAGGAAGGTAAGAAGGCAACTAATGCTTAGCACGCAGCAGCACCGCCTCACCTACTACCTGCAACAAAACTAGGAAGAAGAAAGAGGGGATGAGTAACCACAGTTACTCAGTAAGGGGAGTAGCACAACTCCACCAGAAATATACCAAAAGATAAAAAATACCAAAAACATAAATCCGTGAAAGATACTTTACTAGTAATGTTATTGGTTTAGAACGCACTTATACATAATAATAAACTACAACACAATATAACAATAGTAGAAATCATACAAAGAAATCTTAATACTCCACTGGGGTTTAAAACAACGAAACTTCGAAATACCCAACACAAGTTCAAACTATAAAAATAAGTTGAACATTAAACCAACTTTACCATACTACAAATAATTCAGAAAAACCCCAAATAAAATATAAGTACAGCAACTATAAAATACAAAGTTTATCAATTCTAACATGATGGAATTCCCTATAAGTTAACAATAGTAAAGATAGCATAGATACTAATGGTGAAACACGAAATTGGATTGCACAAATAATATACCAATAATAACCACTTTAAAACAATCGATGATTTGAAACCAATTTTGAAATCCCAACCGAACTCATGTTTTCTTTTCAACAACTCAAATAAACCAGAGTTTAAAGAATAGATAAATTGATAAACATCAGCACAGTATATGGCCTCCAAAACACTCTTTCGCTAATCGGGGCCTCGGTTAGGTCTAGAGCTACCAAGATGAGCATATCTTGGCATTAGCCACTGGGAAGCCCGTATGGTGACTCCAGACAACCCAACTATATCCAAGTCAGGATTCTACGCTCCCACCTGAAATGGCATAACCGGTTTGACAGTTTTCCACACCACCTCTAATAGGTCGGCCCGTGGAAACCATCTATCACTTACTGCAATAAGTACTAGAGCCTGGCTCCCATATCACCATCAAAACATTTGAATAACAATCCACCCCACATGCTCAATATATACATCAATATGTTTGTATAAGCCTCATCAAGAGGTCACAAGTTCTCACATATGCAACTTTCACTCCAAGAGTGAATAACTTGATTAAAACATCATTAATGAAACCATTTTCACATAATCAACTTTCCACTTCACGAGTGAGTAAGTTGTTAAAAACATCTCATATGAATATCTTTCAACAAATAACATCGTATAAAACCAAATAATAATCCTTCAGCACTCGTTTCAATCATAGCATCAGCAATAACACAAAATGTTTTGCATAACTAAGTTACATAAACTCATTTAATATCAAAACAAGCATCCGAAAACATATAATTTGCAAACTATGATTCAATAATAATGCTTTCAAACCATAAATACAACATTTTGAAAATATACTTGAATATAGCATCATCCCAATGAAAAATCAATTTGGTTGCATAAGCCTTTAAGGACATTATAACAAGAACATCAAATCCCATCAAACACCAAAACTGGAAAACACATATATCGAAACATAAGGTTTTTCAACCCACAAGTAGTATATAAAATCTTTACCAATAATCATGAAATAAGCCAAATCATAATTCAGTTATAGCTCCAAACTACCAAAAGACATTTTAAAAGCTATTGACAATGCAAGGTGTCATTACGATGAAATTAAACCAAATAGGATAAAGATATGCATGATATTATAATCTATAACCCATAGAATCTATAAATCTCAATTATAAATTTTTGAATCAATAACAACTCGAATAACCTTTCTTACATTCCTCTCTACTCTTTATCATCTTTGCAACTTTTCACAATTGATAATAGGATTTCTTAGAGACCCTCAACAACACAAGAGTCATTATCAAGCCTCAATTGTTAAATACAAGTTTAATTCACCCATATACAAATGATTTCCAAATAAACAAATTTACAAACTAAAGTCACACTGATCATGGAGAAAGTATTCAAGCCATCACATACACCTATGTGTGCCAAGACATCTACCAAGTCTTTCATTAAAGATCTTCATTATGCTTGCAAGATTTACACATCATTGACTGACCACATACATAAGCCTATAACTCTTCGTATTATTCATGTATTTTAGATCAAATGTAAATTCCTTAGAGGCCAAGTATGGCCGATAAACTAGTCTTCCATGAGATTAACAATGTTTGGGTCAGGCAAGAAGTTGGTGTTGAGCATTAAATCAGCACTAGGAACACTGGCGATGTCAAGATCTCCAAAGGAATAGGCTCTGGCACATGAGTTGATCTTCTTCATGTGAAGGGTAGTAGGTGCCATAGTCATGTGTAGATTAGGGAAAGGAGAGTAGACAGGAAATGGAAGATCGGGAGGAGCATAGACCTTCATGATAGGCGTCTCAAGGACATGCTGGCAATGCAGGTGCATATGAGTACGCTTCCAGTCAGTGGCTACCATATGTGCTCGCCATAACTTTGAAAATACTAGCATTAACTTCACTAGTAACAATTCCATTATAAAAGCTATCAAGATTTGAATTCCATTTCTTGTTGGCATTATACCAAACAATTTATGGACATTCACAAAAACCACCAAGTTTACATTCAAAATTCACTACAACTTTTATCATATACAATACATATTATCCATCATTATTTTTCCAAGGAATTTTTCACTTGTATCAAAATAAGCATATCAAACTTAAGAATTTCAGTTCAACCATAATCATAGTCGTTAACATACATCCCATCAATATACTTATAAAATCAAACTATACTCAAATTACATATACCCCTATCATAGTGTCATACCCCAAAACTTTAAAGATCCTTGAGTAATTAGATCATCCCTAGTTCACACATGACCCTAGGCAAGTTTTGACATCACTCACATAAAGATTACCCGAAAAATATACATCATTTAAATTCGTTATTCTTCCCTTATTGACTTAATGACATAATCAATATACCCCAAATCACAAATAGATAATCAATTCCATGTATGTCAATTAAACTCAATGTAATTGTGGTGATACTTGATTATTTTCCGTCATTCAAGAAAATATAAATCCCATCAGGCTCGAATTCAATCATCACTAATCAAAAAATAATAAACTTTCCAAAAAGAACAAGATGATAAGTCCATAGCCTTTCTCAAGCATCAAAACGCACAAATATGCATATATATAAATATATATACATATAGGTTTAGGTATTCTTCCAATAGAACTATGCTTATTAATCTCACTCACAAAACATGGGCGAGTAAAGCCTGAGAGAACACTACTCCTCCACAGGCACCTTTCCTCAAGCCAAACCCTCACCACCTAACCAACCATGACCACACAGACCACACATACACACACACAAACAAGAAAAGAGTAAGCCAAGGAAAACTCTAAGGGGGCGTTTGGTTCGCGGTAATGTGAAAACATTACTGCCTGTTACGTGGTAATCTGAAAAGATTACCACGTTTGAATGAATGGTGGTAGTAATATTGATGGTAATGTGTGATTACCAATTTTGGAAGATTCCCAAGAAACTTGGTAATCCTATTACCACCAAAATAGGTGGCTATGTTGGATTACCAAGTGTGTGGTAATCTTAAATATTTTTTGGACAAATATACCCTTTGTTTAAAAATAATAATTTTCATGTTTTATTTGTTGGATAAAAAAATTAAATTTAAATAACATTAATTTGGGAATATGTTTAGCTTTGAAATTTTAATTTTTTATCAAAAATTTTATTTTACTTTAATAAATTTAAATTTGCATAAAATGGTAGACATAAGGGTATTTTGGAAAATTTAGAACATTACCAAGTTGATTACCATTTAATATGAGTTTCCAACCAAACATGGTTATCATAAATTACCACAATATTCCTAAGCATATAACATTCCCGATCTTATTACCACGGTAATCTCATTACGTGGTAATATATCATTAACGCGAACCAAACGGCCCCTAAGATTAAGCATGAAAAACAACCTCAACGAGGTCAAGGGTTAGCTCAAAACTAAGACCAAGGATTTCCAAAGAATTCCAAAGGTTCTAGGCTTCCCTCTAAGCCAAAGAAACCAAGAAAACAAGGAGAACTCACCGGTGCTACAGTATCTCCGAAATTCCAAGCACAAATTTCACTCAAGATTCCAACAATGTTTGAAAAAGAAACAAGGGGATCATACTCCCACATCCTTTCTAGCTTCAAGAGAGAAGAATGAAGAAAAGATGGAGCTTCAATCTATTAAGGGAAGGATTTCATTCAAGTTCTCCTTCTTCTCCAAGAGAAAAACAAGAGGAAATGAAAGGAAAATGGTATAAAATCTTGGCTTTTAAAAAGACATGGCTTGAAATGACATGGTATGGATGGAAATGACAAGGAATGGCTTGGAAATGACAAGGCATGGCCTTGAGTTGACATGGTATGGCTTTGAAATGAAAGGGTATGGTTAGGGTATGGCAAAAAGAAGGGCATGGAAAAAGACCAAATTGCCCTTCTAATTCCCAAGAATGCCAAAAATATTTAAAAAAAAAGATTAGGGTTAAAAATAGGGGAGGGTACAACAGATTTACTACAGTAACTCAGTTGCAGTGTTTTGCTATAGTGCCGGTGCTTCGCCTGATGAAGAATTCCAGAGATTTTCATGAAGAGGGAGCACACTTGTGCTCAAACAATGCTTCACATGTAACACTGTGTTTTGACCTCTTTTCACACTGTATTTGTGCCGAATCCTATTCTTTTGCACAAGAGACTGTTTTCCTGCATAATTACACAATAATACCCATAGTAGCATCGAATCCCAACAAATAAACGCTTAAAGACAAGATAAATACATGAAAAGGTTATAAAAATAGCTATATGAAATGCACTCATTAGTAGTATTGTCAAAAGTTGGAAAGCAGTTAGGCGTTTACAAGCACTTAGGGAGTGTGATAGTAACTGATACTAGGTGCCCCTTTGTTCTTCACTTCTCTCCCTTTATTTTAAAAACATTCACACAAAGAAGATCTCTCCTCTCCCTCCGTTCATTTCACACCTTCGAACGCAAAAACATCAACAACGAAAGGCTTGCGACAACCAATTTAACGAACATTTCCCGCTGTACACTAACAAGGATCCTTAACACCATCTCTTCACACCTGAAGTAATGGAAGCCACGGCCTAAGGTAGGAAGGTAGGTTGGGATACCACAGAAGATCAGGAATTTAATGTTGGTATTCTATTTTTTTAAGGTTTGCGTGTGTTAAATTTTTTTTGTATGTAAGATTTTACATTCTCATTTATAATTTTACAATAAGGTAGTAGTTAAGGGTTATTGTGAAATTAGGATTTTCAAGCGGCCATGGTTTTTTTGGATGTCGTGCCCACCATCACATCCCCTTGTATGATGTGCCTATAAAAGTGAAAATCGGTTGTATGTTCATTGTTATTTGATGATAGACTGTGTAGTAACGATTAAATAATTTTCCTCATTACGAATAATGGTTTCTTCTCCATTGAAATGTTTTATGTTTAAAATATGTTTTTTTTTTTAGCTTAGTGTTACTGGTTTTCGTTTAAACGTTAATGAATGTTGAACTAAGTGATGTGTTGGTGGTGTTGGTACAAGTAACAGAGATATGACATCCAACCTTGTGAATGGGAGGCACTATTTTGGTCCCAATAGTGGAGACACTTGCCAAGTTGAAACTACAAATGAGTGGAAGGCACTTGGACATGATCGGGAGAACACCCATCACCGCATTAATAGAACTTGAGGCGATATTGCAAGAGAGGGAACTACTTGATGCTCTGATTCAGAGGTATGACAACCAATCCCAAAAATTCAGGATTGGTGAAAGCTTGCTAAGTTTCAGGCCTGGAGATGTTATCATTATACTTGGTCTCCAATGTGATGGGGATATGGTGATATTCAAGAAGAAGAAAACACAATCACCCTTTGAAGAAAAATATCATTCTAAAATATATGAAAGAAACAAGGATGCCATCAAGAATAGCCTTCTCAAGATTGTCTAGAAAAAAAGAGAAGAGGAGAACTTTGCCAAGCTTTTGATGTTATATCTCTTCAAAACCATGTTGTTCCCAAACACATCTTCTTTCGTATCCAACTAGATAGTTGACTACGTCATTGACCTCCCTACATTGGATGATATGCATGAGCAGAGACCACTCATTGGTGGCTTATAGAGGACATCCAACAGATAGTCACTCAGGTGCAGTGGAAAGAAGACAAATACATGCTACCTAAGAGGGTACGCAATGGCATTCAATATATGGTTTTAAGAGATAACTGATACTGGCAAAAAATTGCGCATTGGATGACAACCCTAATGATTCACCAAGGACCACCACCAAATTATTGACCTCCTTAGCTGAAGTAGCATGAGAAGAACTAAAGGTTCCCTTCCCAAGTAAACCAAGGGATGATTAACCAAAAGCTCTATCCCATGAACCAGCCAACTGAGGAACCAAAAGCTCCAGCCCCAATATAAAATGAGCAAGAAGACAAACAAAAAGCTCCCATCCCAACTCAAAATGAGGTAGAAGATAAACAAAAAGCTTCCTTCCCAGCTTAACTAACTGAAAATGAAATAAAAGCTCTCTCATTGACTCAGTCCATAGATGAAGCAAAAACTCTCTTCACAGCGCAACTCCCAGATGAGCCAAAAGCGCCTTCCCCATTCAGCCAATAGATGAATAACAAGCTCCCTCCCCGGCTCAACGAAGTAAAAGCTCTTTCTCCTGAGATTCCTGACACACCCCTTGCGAGTGCGTACCGTAAGTGCACGGGCTTGTCTAAGTAATAATATTACCCTGGTGAGTGGGTAGTCGTATCCACAGGGAATAGAGATTTTAAAACACGAGATTTCACAATTTAGCTAAGCGGTGTACGGTGAGTGTGAAGAGAATCAATGAGTGAGTGTAAAAGAAATTATAAATAGCAAGAAATAGAATAGAAATATGGAAAGTAAGAGAGTGTAAGTAGGAGTAAATAAAGAAGGACAATCGATGAGTAAAGTTGGGTACCCGGACAAGCTACCCCTAGGATTTATGCTTCTAGTGCAAGACAATGTTATTATACTTTCCTATTGATGTTAATTGAGTTGAGGAGATCCTTAAACACACGTTCCCAAACCTAAGGTCAACCGTGACTAACCCCGACAATATGCCCCGGCATTAGGTTTCACTACGACCCTTAACTCTTGTTGACCTGTCAACTAAGCCCTAGGGGAATTCGTCTTCCTAAGCTTCACACTGTGTGGGATTGCTTTAAGTTCTAAGGATTCCTAGTAATAAACCCTATTCCTATGTATAGCTTTAACCCTTTGGTCCAGGTGAAAGAACCCTAGTCTAAATTAAGCCCCAGCACTAAGATTCACTTCAACCCTTCACTCCGTTACTCGCGCAACTAAGCCCCAGGGGAATTTATCTCCTAGCACTTCACTCTATCTCGACCGCTAAGAAATCATGGAACACGGAGGTAAGGAGAATCACACCGGAGGGGAAAGGGGATGTTTCGCTACCTCACGACTCACCCTCTCGACCCTCTTCAATCCTAAGTAGTCTAACCCTATAGAAGTTGTCACACCTCCAAAGGATAACCTAGATTGTTCTCAACCCTAGTGTCACGGCTAAGGGAAAACAATTACAAGATGCAATTAAGATTGAAACTCAATTTTATTCATTAATAATGGAAAAACATAATAACAATGTCAAAGAAACATAATAATCCTAGGGTTTACAAGTCCGACTACCCACAAGGGGTTTAGCTCCTCATGGAGCTATACAAATCCATCAAAATATCAAAAGGAATACAAATTGAAAGCATAGATGAAAACCCCCTTGCGTATAGTGAGGCCGTGGTCTTATGCGGCCACCGGACGTCGATGACGATGCCGATGAAGTGCTTCAATCCTCCACAAAGTCCTCTCCGAAACCCTAGCCGCAACCCTCCAGAATTTGGGAGAAAAGATTGGCAAAAAGATGTAGAAAAAGTCTCCAAAACGGGCTTTTATAACATTGAGTCCCAGCTTCAAATCGGCTGAATCGGGATTTCACACGGCCGTGTGGAAATTCCACACGCCCGTGTGAAATTTCTGGAATACTGATTTTCGGCAAATAATGAACAATAACTTGTTACAGTACTTTTGGCGAAACGCTCCCGAATACATCGTTTTTCATCGAGACCGTTGAATTGGGCACACAATCAACAATAGACCGTACTGATTGCTTCAAATCTCCTTATCGGTGAAGTTCTCCTATACTAATACGAGCTAGACTTATTGTGAATGTGACTGCCTTTGTGCCCCTCCAAAGGAGGTTGGCACACACCCACAAGTCTAGACCCGTGCCTTGTTCATTACTTAGTCCGAAACTTCCCAACAATGGCAAACACGATCTAACTTTGTTCTTCAAAATAGCTCCACAAAACTACAATACACAAAAGTACACAAATGCACACAATTTAGTGATAAAACCTGATAAAAGTAATGCTCATTGGAAGATAATAACACTTCGCATTATTATAACATAAGCACTTATCAGTTCCACCAACCGTCGCTTAAGTACCAACCGATGGCACTGAAAATTCAGTTTTATCCACAAAGGAACCCGTACTCACCAAAGCTAAAGAACAAGTTTGTGTTGCTGTCACGCCCTGACCCGCGGGCCCACAAGACGCGACAACTGCCGCGACGATCCCGAGGAGGGATACACCGCCACTCAGCCCTCGAGACACCGCAAGGCTAACTAATACACCTGGAATTCAACAATATCTCTCGCAAATATAGAATAGAGAATAATGATACATAACAGGAGTAACAATAACAACAACAGCAACTACAACAAGATACAGAAAATACAGAGGTTCACAAGTACACAGGGTAGCAACATTTACAACAGTAGGAAAAGCTGAAACACCAAACCATGCAACAAGGTTTACTACAAACTAGTGGATCCATAAGTCAAGACTATATGTTCATGTCCAAAAGAAACATACATGAAATAGGAAAGATACAGAAAGGAGAACAGCAACAAATACCTAGCACACTGCCGCCCTGCCTCATCTATTACCTGCAACAGACTGGGAAAAGAAACAATGGGATGAGTAACCACAGTTACTTAGTGAGAGAAGTTAGCACAACCCTAAAAGAAATATACCAGCATCAATAATAATAATAATAATAATTTATCAAAATAAATATTTTTCCAAAACAATACCAGTTTAGAACCATTAGCACACATCATAGAAATCTTCAAAAGCAGTAAAACAACATAATGCCATGATATTGAAATAAAGAATCAAGATACGGGTAGCAACTCAAATATGTGGGAGATTGTTCTCCTAAAAGCGACAGTTGGGCTTCGCCCCCTCACCACACATTTAAGATGATACTACAAAAGAAATATACGGGATAAGTCTCAAATTCAGTATAAAGCAATACACAACACTCACCCAGCATAATGTGGTCTAGAAAACTCTCTAAACCTTCACCGTGGCCATGGCTAGGTTCAGAGTCGTCAAGGTACTCATGTCCTTGACGTTGACCCATCGGTTCACCGGTTTGTGACTTCGGCTACCCGATGAATATCCAGTCAGGGCTCTACACTCCCACCTGAACCTGGCCCTCGTAGATAATAATCAGTCTAGCACACCACCTCAAGAGGCTGGCCGTGGAGACCACCTACTGCAGTAGGATACCACCATACAACTCACACAAATACAACTCCACTGGAGTACAATAACCATCCATAATCATCAATCAATAACACCTCGGCCATTTGCACGAGGAAAATATAAAGACACAAGCAAAGCTCAAGCTTTCTAATACAAATTAATTTACAAATCCCAACACAAGAAACAACAAGAAAATATTTGCCTTTCAACAATTCAAAATGAGTTTCAAGCCTTAGTTTTCACCAAATCCAGGATATTCACAACAAATCCCAAGTTTCACACAAAACACGGATTTTGCAAACTCATTGACGTATAACAATCACAAATCCAATGATAACAAATTAAATACCAAACGAGACATCAAATATCTTTCTCAATAATGACTATAATTCACCAAAATGCCAAACAAGTATAAATTCATAAAACTTACTTAAAACATGATATATATATATATATATATAGCAAGTAAGCTACTCCTCGGCTAATCCTTTGCCTCGGGCCAAGACTTCTTCTCCTTGCCAAAGCACAACAAAACACAATAATTGTTAATCCAAAAGCCAAGCAAGAAACCCTAGGTTTTTTAGCAAACAACCCTAAAATCGATCTTAGGATTGGCTCAAAGCTAGGTCTAAAGGTTACCAATGAATTCCTGAGGGTTTTAGCTTCAATCTAATCCAAAGAAATCAAAGAAACAACTAAGGTTTACCTGTGCTACAGTAACCTCGTGTTGCTACAGTAAGCCGGTCTTATACAAGTATTTTCTCTCAAATTACAACACTAAAACAAGAAATTCTTCCACAAACCTTCTCATACATCAAAAACAATTCAATGGCTACAATTTAAGCCTAAAAACACCAAAATCCATGCTATAATCTAGGGTTTTAGAAATTTCTAAAAACCAACAAATACAAGGAAAAAATACGGAATGAAATGGTTGGGTTGAAGGCTTACCGTATTCAAGATGATGTGAGGAGGAGAATGGAGGTTTTGGTTTGCCGTAAAAGCTCGCCGGAAAACCCCAATGTGAAAGCTAGGGTTCGGCCAAGGAAAACCAAAGAAAGAAGAAGGAAGGAGAAGGGTTACTACAGTGTCAGACGCTATAGTGAACAGGATGCTACAGTAACCAATCTGCTACAGTGGCTGAAAACTCTACAGAAATAGCTAGTTAAATCTACAGTGAAACTGGTTATAACAGTTGCATAACCGAAAGACAACATTTATAGGAAGTCAGGACAGAATTCATCCCAAAAAGGAAACGACCTATCGAGTTCATAAGCTTAGACTAGTTTAAGCAAGCAACAATTGCAATATACCTCAACTACATGATGGACAAGTAAGAAACTCACTTAACTAGATACGTTTCCGCTTAAGTTATGGAGTTTCCATTTATATATAATTGTTTTCACATAATTGTAGTTAATCACACTTAATATATATGTTTCACTTAAGAATTTATTTTTCCATTTAATAATGGTAGAATACCCTAATTGATCCCTGTATTATTTGAAATGTGTCATTTTAGTCCCTCTCGTTTTATTTGCCTTTGTGAAATCCCTTTATTATTCAAATGCGTAAAATCAAATCCCTGACGTGACGGAGATTTTATTTTCTGTCTATGAAAGGCTTACGTGGCATTTAAAAACATATTATATTATTGAAAAAAATATTTCTTTCAACGAAACCCTAGCATTAGGCAACGCACCCTCTAAACACTCCCTCTCGCTGCTGTATCACCATCACCGTCTTTCTTGCCATCTCCATCACTGCCTCACTAGCAGTCTACTCTCAGCCATCTTCGCCACCACCTCCGTGCCGCAGCCACCCTTGCCATCACCACAAACCTCAACCCCCTTTGTTCATCCTGCACAATACTTCCACACATTGATCTTCCTCCAATGAACTCATTTTCTGAAACGTCTCAATAATGGGTTCCCACAGCGTCGGCGTTCATCAATGTCATGCGCCCCTCCCCGCATCCGGCGAGCCGGCACACCACCGTCATCGCCACCAACCCCTTCTTCGCCATAGAAACCACCATTCTAGCCCCTTTCACTACCCTTTCGCTATTCATTCCTATTGGGTAGAGATGGTAAATCGTCTCTGATGCCTCACGAAGAGGTGGAACAAAAGGGGCACAACGCCGAGCACGCTGATGGCGGCCTTGTTGTCATTTTCCAGCGATTGACTGAAGATGACACCCGCTGCGTGGTCCCGCGCCTTCTCATGCCCACTTCGAAGCACTTCCACCAAAGCCGGTACGGCTCCAGACCACACCACCAGCAATCTCAGCTCTAGTGAGAGGTTCACCAACACCACCAAAACGTTGCTCTGGATCTTTCAATAGCTTAGCTTTTTATTGGTGGAAAATAGTTTTTTTAGTAATATAATATGTTTTTAAATGCCACATAAGCCTACTATGGACAGAAAATTAAACGACCGTCAGGCGAAGGATTTAATTTTACTCATTCGAATAATAAAGGGATCTCGCAAGGGCAAATAAAATGAGAGGGACTAAAGGGGCACATTTCAAATAATACAGGGATCAATTAGGGTATTCTACCTTTAATAATCATTGATTTCACTTACTTACATGTGTTTCAACTTAACTATCATATTTATTGTCGGTTTTGTCTCTGTTTTCATTACAGGAGAGTAGTATGGAAAAACCAATGGGTATACAGCACTCAAGACCACCTCTATACATTACTCAAAGGAAAAATAGACCCCGATGGTGTTATGAATGTTTTTGTTGTCATTATCTATGAATCCTTCAAAAAAAAATCGTATCCATAGAAGAAGCATGGAGGAATTACTGATAAGTGCTATTTTATACATGTTTTATCAATATTATTTAGCACTTAATCAACCCTATTGAGCTTTGTTTTTATGGATAACTGGTACTAAGTCGTTTATTTTATATCACAGGTTAAAAGAAGCATAACAAGAGCTAAAGGAAGAAAATCATGAGTAAATCGGTGACAAAATCATCAACCAGAGAGATACACGGTCAGCGTACATGCCCGTATACCTGCCCATGTACATTGTGAAGAACACGCTCGTGTAAACCAAGTACACGCCAGTGTACATTTGAAAGATTACAGAGCACGTCCCAGACAAGAGCTCGGGCAGAAGGAAGGTTGCATGGACGTGTAACTCAAGAACTAGAGAATAAGACAACCTGGGAGATACACGGCCAGAGACAGAAGTATACGGTCATGTACAGCAACCCGTGTACACTGAGATTTCGTGAGTTTTCATGTTTTCTCCTGGGAGTTACACTGGCAAGAAACACGCCCGTGTACCTGCCCGTGTAACAGTCGGGCCCTGTAAGTATAAATAGAAGGTTTGAAGAGCTTTTTTATGACGTTTGAGTTTTAGCCTAATTTGGGGAAAAGGGTTCTGGAGAGGATTGGTTGTAGTTGAAGAAGGCTTTGAAGGATTAAAGGGAGAGTTCAAAGAAGTCGCCGGAGTGATGATCCATTGGTGATGATAGTGGCTCACATCATCTCCAACCACACGGTATTGAGAAAAGGGTTTCCTTTACATGTTTAGGGTTCTAGAGATTGAGATAAATTTTGTATTGATGAACATGAGCCCCATGGAGGGCTAACTTTCTTGGGTGCCAGGATTGATGTAGCTTGGGATTGCTTTATTTTTTTAATTTCTTTTAATTTAGATTTACCTTCCGCTTCCGAATTCATCCTTGTTTTCATTGTTGGTTTTGCATATCAAAAAGTGGCTCAACCATTTTGATTTTTCTTGAATATTAAGAGATCCTTGCGATTAGATCACACTTGGATGAGTAGGTATCACTGATGCTGGCTAGAGATAGTAAGGGGGCCATATGCCTTTCAGTTGGAATTTCATGCTAGGATAGGAGTAGGAGCGATTCACTTCAACCTTTAGCATTGGATTTACACACTAGGGAGTCTTAAGAGAGCACTTGGTGTGATTTTGGTTTCCTTCATTCCAGTTCGCTAAGGTTTCAAGCTCTTTTAAACTGTAATCATCTTAATATTTCATTTCCCAAGTTAAATCGATCCAGGCACTGCTTTATTCATTTCGTTCAGTTCCTTGCTTTCTCTGATTTGGCCTCTTGCTTGTTTTTATTATTTCTCTTTCATTCTAAGAGTGAACTTGATCCTTGTTTTAGTTAGCTAACGAAGATAGTGTTAGTACTTCTATTATCTAGTCTATGTGGATTCGACCTTGCTATTGCATGTATTACTTTGATTGACATGTTTGCTTGCATACATCTACTTTCTATCGATCAATCACCCACCTATTAGCCTCATTGATCCTGAAAATGGAATACAATGCTAAAGCCTCTTGAACGATGATGGAAGATGCCACACATAGTTACCATGATGTGGAAATCCTACATCTTCCCACTATCTTTAATGGTCACTTCCATTTAGTTGTCCTCAGAAGGAGTACCAGTACTATTCATCAGCGAATAGTTGCACGTACGATGCCAATACCAAAGACATGGTGAGAATCCTTACATGGTTTATCAATTTTCTTCTTTTTTTTATCTTGTCACCTATTTGACCAAGTCGTCATTCCAAGAATAGGGTCACTCTAATAGATGCCTGGCAATTGAGCTCTGGGAAGCGGAAACAGAGGCCTACCCCCTCGTCCATATCCAAAACTACCCACAATAGAAGCCTGGCAGCGTCGATTGCTGCCTTTTTACTATACATTTCATAGAACAAATCCTCCAACGCAAGAAGCTCCATCTACAATAAATTGGCATGCCTCTTCTATGTTTATGTTACATGGCACAGATACTAATGGACGACATCACCCAAAGTGGTAGCAGTTCTTGCAAGGAGAAGAAAAAGGCTCCATCTAAGAAATCTTAGAATGGCATACTTGTGTTAATTAAATTGGATATGTTTTCGCTTACAGTCACTGTTTCACACTTAAACTTTAAAGCTACCTCTTATTGGAACGTGTTAATATTTAGTACAAAATATTCATGCTTAACTTTTACGACTTTTATTTATTTCATCATGTTAACGTGTGATTTGAGTCATGGTTGCTTAAAGTCTACATTTTTCATGTATTGAGCAAAGTTTGAACTTGACATGTGTCATCTTCATGGTAAAACGGTAAAACGCTTTGATAGGTGTACAAAAAAAAACTCCATTCAGTCAGTCAGCTATTGACGCATTGCAAGATTCATAGTTGTGTCCAACCTTGTGACATCTGCTGCATCATAACTCATGAATGATAGACAGCTTTGATTCTATTCTCTTCCGCCACAGTCACCCAAGCTGCTCTTTGTGACCAGTGGCACCCAGAAGTAGTTCACTAGTATCATCAGTTGGCTTGTCATTAACAGGGACAGGGAAAATACCATCAGCATATGAAAGACTAATAGTGTCAACGGCGAAGTAATAGTCAACATATTAATGCACATTTGCTTCCATTTGCATTATTGCCGCATATGCATACTTACAAGGGATGTCATAAACTTATAATTACAACACAAGCATATTTTTTTAGTAGACTGCCGGAGTAGCTGAGCTGGTCGACTACCTCAAATGATCCCCATCCGAGCGCCCTGACCAGTAAGAAGCATGATTCTTCGATAATTTCCTCGACCTTCTTGTGTATGTCAGGTCATAAGTGCATCTCCCATTGTCGACAATATTCGTTGTGTATACACAGCATACTCATTAGCTTGAACCTTGGTCATGCCAGGGCAACAATTATTTTATTGAAAACAATGTTGGATGAATGAAACATTTAATAATAAGTAGGAATAAAATATGTTAAGGGGAAACATCATGTGGTAAATGAAAAAACCATATATTAAAGAAAAAAAATTGAATATTAAATGATAACGTAGATTGGTAACTCTAAATCGTTTGTTAAAGATAAAATATGTTTCTTAAAACGCATCATAACAAAGTAAATAGAAATGTGTTGTACTAAATGTAAATATGCAGCACTAAATGTAAACGCATAGGCTAGTAAGTTAACCCAAGTATGTCCTACTGATAAGTGCTTGAAAGTTCATTTTTATATATCATTTATACCACATTTAACATGAGATTTTACATGTTTAGCACCAAACTAGTACATAAATTCATTATTCTGTTCACCATAAGATTTTATTATGTCTTAGGGCCAAAGAAGAAAATATGAAGGTGTTTTGAAGCAAAACAAATCAACTTACTGAACCAGAACATCACCACGGCTCACAATAGCCATAATGACATCTCACCACTGCTGTTGTCCACTTCTATCACGGCCGTTATCAAGCCGTGTCAGTGTGGAATCACAAACAACAACATAAAAGTCATAATGTCCTCAACAACGGGCGTTGTGAATCATAATAGCAGTAACCAATCCACACAGCGCCAAGATAGACCATGGCAGGACAAGACTTGTGGCCCAAGCAACAAATTTACTCACCACGGCCTTCAAAACTGTCATGGTGAGGGTGTGGCGGACTTGTGTTATAAATACCCTAGGGTTTACAATTCAAAGGAGATTCGTTTTCCGAATTTGTGAGGGTGGCTGGATTTCTTGAGACCTTTGCTGTTGAAGAAGAGTACCATTGAGATTTCAGCAGATTACGGTGAGCTTTTCAAGAAGGATTCAATGTGCATCAATAGTGGAGTGCGTGCGAAGAGATTCGGCATTTTTTTGACAATCTTGGGATCTACTCAACCTCAACCATTGGAGACCATATTGGATGGAGTTAATCTAGGAATTCTTGTGATTTATTTCCTTTGGATTATTGTTATTAATTGATCAATACTTCTATATCCATAATTCGAGGGGAATTTCATGTAAATTCACCTTGATTGTTATTTGTGATTCTTTATTGGCAATTCAATATTCTTTCTAGTCTTTTGTGATTCATTGCATGTTTGCTTAATGATATTCTACTAATGTGGAGTGGAAGATATTCCCACACATTAGAAGACCTATGCTCTGTTAGATCTATACATGAGCTAAAAGATTAAGTATTGCTAGATTTTTGGATTAGGGTTTGATCAGATTTCTAGATAAAGATTTAATTAGCCCTTCTAGCGGAGTTCTTGAACTTAAGGCAGACATAGGAGGCTGGGGTGGAAGAGATTTCATCTTAATTTCCTAGTTTTTAGACCTGGTTGCCAAGCAATTAGGACCCTCAGGCCCTTGAATTTCTCCGGTCCAATACTAGCTTAAATCGCCATCCCTTAACACTATTTCACAAGTGATCATTAGAGAATCTTCATACGATTTCCCAAACTTCTTCCAATCGCACCTAACGATCCTCAGTTGTATTGTATTAATTAATCTATAGAAGTAGAATTAAGAAACACAGTAGACATTCAGGCAATTGATTAAGTAAAAAAGGAAGTAATAGGAGCCTCTCACTGTTCTCTGAGAAATACGACCCTCATGCTCACCCACATGGTATTACTTAATGACCCATATATTTGCAGTATATGGAGACTTAACCCTACCGTCTGTCACCCACATATGCAAAATACTGAAGCTTACCTTATGGAATCTACCATCTTTGTCACGGGGAAGTAAAGGGCCTCCTTAATTCATGCATTGAATGACTTAACAACGTTTGAATATATCTCACCACATCAATCACCTTTGAACATATAGTTCAACCAATGAGTGATATTGGATTTTTGGAGTGGCTAGCGATGTGCCTCTACTGAAGTGGCTAACAGGTTATTGACTACATCATCATACTCTTTCTCTATGGACACCTATGCATTCTTAACAAGTATGGACTAACACTCCTCTTTCAATGCCTTCCCAAGTCTGACATTCCCTTTCATAAAATAGGATTCCAGGTGCCTCAATCAAGAATCATGTGGAAAGGAAGGAAAGACTTTCGCGAAAGTGCTAATGGGTCATTCTATCTGTCAGAGATGAATGTAACAATCTCCGTATAATCATCGTCCCTGTATAACACATCCCCTAGCTTTGATAGAAACCACGTCCAGTTGGAGTCTATTTCATTGTTAATGATAGCAAATGTAACATGGAAGAAGCCATCGTTCCCATCTTTACCCATCGTACCCAATAAAGTGCCCCCATATTTCCAGAGCAAATGAGTACCATCAATGAACAAAAAGGGATTGCAGCCACATCTAAAGCCAATAATACATGCATAGAAGGAGAGAAATACACGTCTAAACTGATTGTCTTCCTTCTCGACAATGGCAATGATACCGAGGTTCGTCTCTATCATCTTACTTGCATACCATATAAGTAGGTCATATCTCGCCACTTTAATAGTGAAGATACGACAACCAATCTCTTTCCCCAACCAAGATTGCTTATATAATAGATTAACACCGTGATCTCACAATATATCATATTGAATGTCAGCAGCCTTGTACAATGGGTAGTCTTTCAACTTCTGTATTACACGCATATTGACAAGTTTTTGGATGCTTTCGAGTGCGAGATCATGTTGATACCGGTACCATATGTGTGTGAGATACATGGTCTTGATTCTGAACATCTCATAGATGTCTTCCTTCAATGTATGGGCATGCCACTGGCAACCCTCGAAGGCACATTGGACAGTCACCCTCTGCTTATCATTCTTTATAAATGTAAAGTTAAAATTCCTTTAGATTGCATAATTTTGAAGAAAGTCCTTGAAGTGTTCACCATCACAAAACTTCCCACCGACTTCCACCGAAACACTTTTAGAATGATCTGAAGAAGATCACATCAATAGAAACCCCGCAGTTTGTTGATGGGTAGGGAACATGCATCAGTTGTAGGATATGCTCTCCAAAAACGAATCCTTGTAAACACCACACGTAAGATTTAGAACAAATGAAACAATAGGCATCATGTTATAAGCAGAAATAAATAGTATTAAACAAAAACCTAACATAGTAAATGATAAGGTTATTAAACATAATCATAAGCTTCTAAGCGGTAACCATATTCAAATACAAAAACTTGTATTTGTAAATAGAAAAGCCAATTTGTAAGTGGAAAGGTAACAATCTATGTGAGAACTTAAGGTATTAATCAAAAACCCATACTTTTATGGATATGGTAAACAAAGCTGAACGCATAGAGCAAAGACAAGATATTTATGATGGGAATGAGGAGCACTCAGGTACATGTACCGCTTCCTCAATTGTATCAGCGATGAAGTCAACGACAGAGCTATTGAACATGTGGTATATGTCGCACATATGTTGGAAGTCCACCTCGGTATCAATGGGACAAATCATTCAGTGTGCATCTAATGTGACAAACTTCACCCTAATACTAGAAACTTCAAGTCCCCATCTCTCGTCAAGTACAGACTCCCAAGAAGTTAACAATGTGAATTGCGGGACTCGATCCTCCATCTTATATCTGGCCATGGCACACAAGGTATCCATTGACAACCTGCGATAAGAAAGAATTACATTGACATGGTTTAAGAGTGCATACCATAAAATACCCATAGAAAAAATTGATGTCTCTTCGAGCCTTCGTCAACAACCTTGGATAGTCATAGTGATGGTCAATCTTGGTGCACAAATGGCTAAATGGCTAGCACCAGAGTGCAACAATCACAAATGTGCAAGAGAAGAGACAAATTGAACGCAAATGGAAACAAAAGGGAACAAAATGGATTTGTGGAAGAAGTCCAAAGTTATATTTAAAGCAACATAAAGTATGAAAATTAAGTGAAAAGATGGGAAAACGGTGTTGATTTGATGGACATCCGTATATTATTTAAAAAGTTTGACAAGACATGGCGAGATTTTTCCTACCACAACCAAGGACAAAACTGTCATATAATACATAAGTAACTGACAGAGTGAGGAGTAAGGACTTAAAAGTAAACAAACTGAAAAATGAGGGACCGTCTATGAAATTCATAAGTCAAAAGAACTGAATGAAAAGTTTTAAAACTTTCAGGGACCTATAATTAATTTTTTTCATATTCTTAATTGACTTTTATAAAACTATTTTTAATTAACTTGATGTGGTTATCCAATACCAATAGACCAAGAAACCATTATCCCCTAGAGGTAGAGAGGCATATAGAGAATTCTAGGGTCAAATTACCTTGCAAAAATTTTAGAATTAGAAATAGTATAATAGTATGTGTGTGTATATATATATATATATATATATGAAAATTATTAAATTTATTAATTTAGAAAATGTGGGTCTATATGCAATATTAACAAATATTTATGAGAAGAATGTGGGCTATTATACAAATGTTATAAGTTTTAAAAGAACCATATCTTAAGGCCCATATTTTTTAGTTTCAAATTTTTGTCTTTTTTAACAACTTAAAAACTAAAACAGAAACCATTTTTTGTTTCTCACTCTCAATATTTCTATCTATTGTTTAAATTTTTTACTCCAGACAATTTTTTCATGTTCACCTTTCAGGCATTGATTGATTCAGCTGGAAGTTTTCAAGTTATTCTCAGCAGAAGATGAAGCCAAGAACACATAGTTTCTTTTTCAAATGTATTTTTATATGTTTTGTAGGTTTTTGCAAGATAGACCAAATCAAAACCAAGGTTACATTTGATGGGACCATTGCATTCTATTGTGTAGACATACTCATATTGTGGGGCTTAAAATATTTTTGATATTCTTCTTATGGAATTTCGGTACATTGCTATTACATGGCTGAAAGTTATATTATATTACATTTATGTTTATTAATATTTAAATTGAAAAAATAATAATAATATTCATTTGGTACCCAATATGGCAACATATGCCACATGTGTCAATGAGGTTGAGATGTTAATTGTCATTTCAGCTGCCAATGGTGAACTTTAACAACAGTTAACATTAAAAATTTATCATTTTATTTTATATAGTTATTTGCAAGCCTATGAAATCTGTACCTTTTTACTTAAAAAAATATTTTACATCTTACATTTATTTACTAAAATTTGAACTATAAACAAGTTTTCTGCTCATACTCATTTAATAATATATATATATATATATATATATATATATATATATATATATATATATATATATATATATTATTAAATGAGTATGAGCAGAAAACTTGTTTATAGTTCAAATTTTAGTAAATAAATGTAAGATTATATATATATATATGGTAAGCCTCAAAATATATTTGATTAAACATTTTTATTTTCTTGGTGCTTCTGGTGATTTCCCCAAAATTAGCCTCCCTAACCAAAATTGAACTTTCCTCAGAAGGCTAACTTCTATCACAAACATAAAACTAATAAAAATAATTTAAAAAAAATAATAATCCTTCATCAAAATCAACCAGCAACCTAGCAAGAAAGACACAGCACCAGAAATTAGAATCCAAACAGGGCATCTAATTTTATCACCAGCAATTCACAGCCAACATTCCACATCATCCTTCTATCTCTTTATTTACATTGTTGTTTCCTGAATTTTTGTGTTCCAGAGCACAGCAAAATTGGAATGGAATTACTCTTGTATCATCTATCTATAAAAAAAAAGGGGTTAAATGAAACATAAAGAAGAAAACAAAGATAGTAGTAAAATGAGAGCTCTAGAACATCTATAATCCCTCATACAGTATAAGCAGACACATCATAGACTGAGGCTTTTTTTTCTGCATTCAACTCACAGTCAAACTATTGCCATTAGAGAATCTAGGCCTTGTTCTTTCTTGAGATACCCCTTCATCAATGGCTTTTCTTTTGTTGCTGCTTGAAGTTTGATGTTGTTGTTCTTGCTGTTGTTGTTGTTGCTGTTGTTGTTCAAGTTCTTGTTCTTGTTGTTTTGTTGTTGTTGCTGCTGCTGTGGTTCTTTCATTTTCCCTTTGAGGATATGAGGTCTGAGCCTTTTCATGTCTGATAACTGGACTGGTTTGAGAAAGAACTCTTCTGCACCTTCCTCTAAGCATCTGTGAATGGCATTCCATGTCAGTGAAAGGAAAAGGACAAAATACAGGGAGAGATATGAATGAAATCTTGCAAGAAAAAAAGGAAGAGATCTTTGGATTGTATTGACTGATGTGTTTTGCTTTTCTTTCCTTTTATTCCTTCAGAGATTTGACTGATTAATTAATAACCAGAAGAAGGAAAAGTGTGGTGGTTCTTTTGATTTATGGTAGTGGGAAAGCCTTTCCTTTTTGCTTTAGCAAAGGAAATTCACAGCAGAGATGGTAATCTATGTTTTTTTCTTGTGAGTACCAATCAAGAAATGGAAGTCCTGAATTTATGACTGAAAACCAGGACATTTGTAGGGGAAAGAGAAGCATTATTTGTTCATTTTAAATAAAAAATTGAGAAATTGTAGATAGTACAATGAAATCAATCATACCTATTGATCCTGGAAGGCACATTCTCAGAAGACATGATAACAACTGGGATATCTTTCAGAGAAGATGATTCCTGATTCAATAAACCAAACAAACTTAAACATTAAAAATCATCAAAAGGAGAAAAAAAAAATGAAACTTCGTAGATAGATCAAACAACAAATACCTTGACTTTCTTGAGCAAATCATATCCAGTCATCCCAGGCATACAATAATCAGTGATTATCAAATTCACTTCAATTTCCTGAAACAAAAACAAAATCAATCTCCCCAAACTCCAAAATCCAAAAAAATAAAAAGATAAATTCATCCAGAAACAAAGAGACTCACATTATTAGGAGAAACAGAAGGACTTTCCCTCTGTTCATCATGCAAACCCAAGAACTCCAAAGCCTTATTTCCAGACTCCACAGTAGTCACTGAAAAACACCAAATCAACATCAAAAAAAGAAAAAAAAAAAAAAAACTAGTTTCCTAAATTGAGCGCAAGAACAAACCTTGGTAAGATGATGTCTTAAGCAGTCTCTCAATGAGTTTCCTGTCAATTAAGCTGTCATCCACAGCTAGAACATGGTACTGTGCCTCTGTTGCAACACTCATGATCTCCAAAGCAAGAAGAAGAAACAAGAATGAATTAAGAATCAGTAATTGGGCTAGCAGGAGGAAAGGAAAGAAGAAAAGAAGGAATAGGAGGTGGTTGGATGGTACTGAGGGAGAGAGAGAGAGAGAGAGGCTGGGTTGGGTTGGTTTGTATTATTTTTGTTTTTGCTTGTTTTCTTTATAGTGGGATTCTGAAAGAGGGTGGGGTGGGGATGTAAAAAAAAAAAAAACAATGGAAAACCCCACCAAGAAATCCCACAAGTTGGAAAGCAAGATCCGACCGGATATCAAACCAAATCAACACAAGAACTCACTCCATCTCATTTATATGAATTGGACACCAAGCAAGAAACCTTCACGCCTCCCTTTATTCTCTCTCTCTCTCTCTCTCTCTCTCTCTCTCTCTCTCTCTCTCTGTCTTTTGTATTTTTTTATTTCTGTGTTTCGAGATTGAAGGATTTCAACTGTCTTGTTTTATTACATCGTAACGATAACGTTACTCGCGGAGGAAATTAATGTGGAATATATATAATTAGCTTATATATGTATACATACAAGTAAAATTACATATATACCCTCAGTTTTTTAATTTATATAAATGTTCAGCCTTTGACATGTACAATATAAAATAACAAGCGAAATTTCTAGTTTTGCATTGGTTTGGAGGGTTTTAAAGAATTATTATATATAGACATAAAATAAAATGAAAACTCTAAAGATAACATTTGTTATGCAAATAAATTAAATATTGCAATTATTTTTTTCTATGAAGACTATATAATTTAAATAAAAATTAAATATAATTAAAAAATATTAAATTTTGTTTTTTTTTTAAATGCTCTGGGAGCATATCTACGTTAATAATGTGTATAAATTATATATACATGTCAAACAAGAAATTTGAGATTATATATGGTCATCACAGTAATAGCCTAGCGATAAGATAATTAACATTTGACTCTCATATTAAAAGTCGAGGGTTTAACCTCTTACTAATGCATAATTGAGACTTAATAATAATAATAATAATAAGAGATTTGTGGGTATATATATATATATATATATATATATATATATAAAAGCTGTATTACTACATATTCAATGCTAAATTTTTATAAATGTACATATAAAACATGTAAAATACATTATAAAAGCTGTATTACTACATACTCAATGCTAAATATATATATATATAAGCTGTATTACTACATACTCAATGCTAAATTTTTATAAATGTACATATAAAACATGTAAAATACATTATAAAAGCTGTATTACTACATACTCAATGCTAAATTTTTATAAATGTACATATAAAACATGTAAAATACATTATATTTATTTTTCAATGATTAGAAAATGATAATAGGTAGAAGAATGGACTAAATCCTAGGTGAGAATGTAATTATATATTTGGTGTAGTAAGTGTTATTGCAAAGATCCTTAAATACAATGTTTTAAAAACCGGATCGGTTGTCGATCCCGTTAGGCAACCGGTTCACAGTCCAACCGGTTGAACTGGCAGGTTCAACCGGATTTAATATTTTTCATATAAATAAATGTTTAAAAATTTAAAAAATTAAAAATAAGTAAAAAAACAATTTAAAAAATAAGGAAAAAAAATTAAAAAAAAATGCATATTACAAAGTTATACTACCTTTATAAGGTTACAAAGGGTCAACGCTACATAAAATTGAATTTTTTAAAGTATAAATATACAAGATACAACCATGCAACAAATATTCAAAATTAAAAAATTAAATAAAATATAAGTATACAACAGCAACAACAAAACATAACAATAAAACAATGAGAAATAAAATAATATTCAAGTATATAATATCTTGTTTTTCATTTTTTCGGGCTGTGTTTAATTTTAAAATTTTAAAATAAATAAAAGAACTATATGGTCTGGTTCAACCAGTTCACCAGTTCACTGTTTGAACCAGCCTATTTGGTTATTTAGTGTTTAATGTGCCTAATCGGACCTGTTTACTAGCTGATTCCCTGTTAACCGTTTTTTAAAAAATTGTGTAAATAAATAATAATAATTTGCTGGGATATATAAATAAATATAAACTTTTTTATAATCCTAGAAAATACAAAAAAAAAATGTAAGTGAACTAAAAAAAATTCACTCAACCTAACGCTTGTGGAGAGGATCTATCATAAAAAAAAAAAAAAAAAAAAAGAGCTCTATTTCAAGTATAGCAGGCCGCCTATGTATTGAGTCCGCACAGGGGTAAGGACCAACCTATGCACCCTTACCCAAGTGCAAGCTCACCGTAATTAGGGGGAGGGAGGGACGCTAGTGGCCTCGCACATGCATGAGAGGGTCTTGTGCCATTACAAAGCTCCTTCTGAAGTGGGGATCATAGCCAAATCTAAATCACTTGCATTAGTATAAGCTCATCCCAAAACAGTAGTGCTTATCCTAATGCAGGACAGATGAAAAGATGAAATGAATTTTAAAATTAAAGCTTTAAAAATTCCAATTAAATTTATAAAAACTATCCAAGAAAAATGAAAAGTCAAGCAAAATTCATTATAGAACTTGTTAGATTTTAAAATTAATAAAATAACATAACAATTAGTTTCAAGTGGTGAACTGCCTCAATTATTAATAAATTTTAATTTTTAATGTATTATTGTGTAGGTAATATATCTTGTTTTCCTTTTCAGAGTTGCATGACATAAGTTAATCTATAAGAAATCAGTAAAGCTACTATAACTGATACATTTCTATACATGTTTATTTTTTGCTTTGTCAACAATTTTGTAAAAAAATAATTGCATCGCCACCAATTAAAGATAAAAGGAAATCTTTTAAATTTTAATAAAATAATATAAATTTAGTTGCAAGAGTTGAACGCAGCTGTAGAACTTCTGCAGTTCTGCCGCAATAACTAACCACAAAGTCTAACAATTTGTAAAATTTTAAACTTTTTAAAATACAAATAAAATCTTTTCACTTATTACCGCAGCCGGAGAAGCTTCCGTTGCAAGAACTTGGCGCTTTAGCATTTAATTTTTTTTAAAACGCAAATAATTTTGTCCCCATTTATTATTGTTAATAAATGGTTGGCATAAATGTTAATTTAAGTCTTAAATTAAATTTGTAATACAATTTATATAAATCAAACCCATGACTTTATTATTAAAATCTTATATTAATCATGGATATTTATTTATTTCAAAGTTTAAAATGATTTAAAAATATGTGCTCAATCTATTATTGTTATGAATACCCAATCCATAAACAAAAAGAACATTTAAAACAGTGTAAAACTTATCTAAACATATACTTTATATTCCATCATCGTTATTATTTAAATTGATATAATAGGAGGTGTGGCTCTTTACTTCTTTATTAATTATACAATTAAGTTGTTATACATAAATATGATGCTTCGTTCTACTCTTGCTAATTTGAAATTAATTATAGAGTTTTTTCATATCATTCCTTATTTATACATGTAAAATTATTTAATTTGTGTGAATTAAATAATTGGTGAACATTCTTCTATATCAACTATTGTTAATTTATTATTATAAATTAAAGAGTATTTAGTTGAATTTAATTTTGATTAATTGTAATTCCGATTTTACATGTTAACGCTTATTTATTTGTTTGGATAAATCCTCCATATATATATATAATGTCATATGTTGTGATTAATTATAATTTATAGAATTAATAATTTTATCATATATATTGTTATATGTCATCTAATCATATATTTATGGATCTAGTGTAGCTATAGTGTCAATGATCATGCAAAATATACATTAAGATTTAGAAGATCACATTTACATTTAATAACATATATTATAATTAATTATAATCAATATAATAAAAACTCTTTATTTTTTAACTTTGCTTGTGCATAAATGTACTTATCATATAATCGTGTAGTTTTATTAATTACATAGTGACTATAACATCTATGCTTATGAATAATTGTTGATAAAAAAGTTTTTTAAAAAATCACACTTATATTCAAGGCCATAAATTATTATTAATTATGATTAATATTTAGTTTTTTTTCAAGTTAAACTTATTATATATTATGTGTAATCAAATTTTGTGTGCACATAAGGTTTTGCAACATGTGATCGTATGGTTTTAATTAACTCTGACCTAGCCACAACATCTAGAATCATGAAAATTTATACATTTAGAGTTTTTTACAAGATTACACATAAATTAAATGATATACAAAGATATTTATTTGCTTACATTAATTTTTATTTTGTGTACATATTATTGAATCTTGGTTCTGTATTTAGTCAGATATGGAGCCATAGATATTTTGGTCGACTATAAGGTAGCCACAACATCCATAATTATTACTCTCTTCATTACAAAATATATATCGTTTAAGGATGTTGCACAAGAATTAAAGATAAAATTATTTTTTTAAAAAATTTAACATAAAAATCAACCAAATTAGTAAACTATCCCTCTCTTGGAACCATATCTTTTCTATGGCCTATAAATATTACTCTCTTCACTTATAGAACTTATTAAATTAAATAAGGGTAACTTATAATTAATTATAACTAGTATAGTGATTTTTCTCATGAAGATTTTATTACATTTTTCATAATAAATTCGAAAATTATGGATTATTTTTATTTTTTTTTCAATCATCCAATAATATTAAGATATTTTAATAATTTATTAGTTTCATTAACAAAGTTGAATTTATTGTATATTTAAATGTTAACCCACACTCATGTTTTCAAGTTAGGCTTACATTGGTAAGTATGTCAATTTGTTTCCTTGTCACAATTTTTTGTTTCATGAGCATTATTACTTGTATTGTTTTAGTTCAGATTTTTTTTAATGATAATTGAATTGTTCTCTAACTAAATAATAATTATTATTATTATAACCTAGCTTTACAAGTTTATTACTGTAACACTTTCAGCAAATATTGTAGCTTTTATGCAGTACTGTGGCTTTGATACTGTAGCAACCTGAGGATTTCTTTGCAAACTCCAGCCATTTTTCTCCTAGTTTTTCATTCTCCTCCCTTAGCTCTCATTTCCTTTTCTTTCCTTTGGAGAAGAAAAGCTTTGGATGACCTTTCCTTCCTTGCTAAGGTAAGTCCTTGGATCCATCATCCTTTTTTCCTTTGGAAGCTAGGGGTGAGCATCACTCCTGCACACCTTACTTGTCCATGTTATTTGGTTGGAATGATAGATCTAGTGTGAGTGCTTGGCTTGAAAAGCTTGATTCATGTTCTCCTTCCTTAATTGTTTGAGTTAGATACCTGATTGAAGTGCTTGTAAACCTTTGTTCCTCCAATATTGAATGAAACCTAGAACCAGATTTTGCAGGAAACCGTGTTCACTGTAACTTTGTTACTATAGCACCAGTGAACTGTGGTTGTTTTCCCTATTTCGTTACTTTAGAATGAACCCAAAACCCTAGGAACTCTTTAGGAACCCTGTAACCTAGTTTTGAGCCAACCCTAAGCCTCTTAAAGAATTTCTTTGCTTATAGATCTAGGGTTTCACTCGTTGTTCTTCTTATTCTTCTTTTGTTATCTTTGCCTACTTGATTTCTTGATTTCTTGATCTTGGCTCTGTGGGTGGTTGTGTTTGGTTTGGTGATGAGGGCTCGGCTCGAGGCAAGAAGCCAATGGAGGAGTAGCTCACTTGAGGTTCTTGATCGCCTAAGTAGTTAGTGGGTTAAGTTGAATGCGCTGTTCTAATTGAATATCTGAATGTTTTATTAGTTTGATAAAATTATTTTCATGGCTTTACCATATTTTAAATTGAAGAGAATAACTTTGGGCATATCGTCTTAGGTTATTGGACAACCTGTTGTGACTTGATTTGTAATGATTGAATTTGAACCGGTGAAATATATACCCTTTGTGGATGATTGAAAAATGGTCAATATTGATGTAATTGATCATACATGTTTTGAATTGGGTTCTATTGTCATGTTAGCAAATCGATATATGGTTTTGAATCCTGAAGTTAATAAGGAGGGATAATGGGTTTAATTGATGCATATTTTTGAGTAGTCCTTATAAGGTTGATGTTAATATTTACTTATATGTGTGGACTAGGGACGATTTAATTGCTATGGTATTGTTAGATTTCTAAAGTTGTTGAGGTATAAATGGTGAACACAAGTATACGGAGTTTAAATGTAGTTTGATTCTATAAATATATCCAAAAGAAGTATGTTAGTGACTATAATTATTGTTGAATTGAAATTCATGAGTTTGATGTGCCTATTTTATTACAATGAAAGTTCTTTAGAAGAATAATGATGGATAACTTGTGTTATATGTGTTGAGTGTTGGAATGAATTTGGAATGTTAAATTGAAGGTTCTTGTGATTTCCCTAGAATTGTTTGACATAATGTTGCTCCTAAGAGGAGGGAGTCGATTTTTGAGAGCTTTTGTAATGAATTTATTATTGGTTAGGTTAATGATGGTGTTTGGGAGTAATGACACTTTGTTGAGGAATTTAGGTTTGGTTAAGTGTAGGAAAAGTTTTGACAGTGATAGGTTATGTAAATGACTACTTGATGATGTGAAAGCCTTATAGGCATATCAAAATCCCAAATGTGATAGTTGGTCAATGTCTCGACAAGCAAAGGCACATGTGATGGTAGAAATATATTTTCATATTCAATGTGACTTTGGTATTTGTAAATTTGATTATTTGGCAAACATTTATTCATGGGCGAATTGAATGTATATTTTAGCAATTGAGGTTGGTAATTAATTGTGGATTATTGATGGTCTTTGATGAATATATCTTTAACAAGTTGTGAGAGGATGTGAAAGTAATGTCAAGATTGAGAAGAGTGCAAGTATGGTATCATCTTTACGTCTTTATGGAAGACTTAGATATTATGTTTGAACTGTTTTTTGGATTTTCTTTTATACGTTGGAGAGTATTAATGAATTGTTTGAGAAGTGAAGTTAGAGTGATCCTAAGTATGGATTGTGTTTTAATAGGACCAAAAGCCAGGTTTGTTTGGATGCTTTCATTTCATTTTCAAAGACATGTACAATGTATTCCAAAAGTATACACGATATTTGTTTGACACTATTGACATCTACTTCAAGAAATGGTGTGAAACCCTTCATTCTTATAAGTATACTTTTGGTATCTATGTATATGAAATTGGTTTTTCTTTCTAAGGTGCATGCATTTGTCTTGAGTGTGGGAATTACAGTATATTTATCATAAATGGCTTTGTCATATTAAACTTATGTTTCATTAAATTTGAAAAGCTTTCTATGACATTGGTTTTCATCATAAACTCTTGAGCTTTAATTGCAAAGATTAATGAGTACACTTGTATTTTGATATTGAAATGATTTATGAAACCATGCATACATATTGATATGTTTTTGCCATCTACATTTGTGGAATAGGTTTTCCTTCCCAGTTTAGGGATGGTGTCCTGGATCAGGACTTTATGGGTGTTATGCATATATTGTATTATTGACCACAGGTTTTGATGGTGACCTGGGCGGAGTTCTTCCCTACTACAATGGGCGGTTTTCACGGCCACCCTATTAAGGTGGTGTGATGACTCGAATTAATGATCCACTTCAAGTGACGAGTAGAGCCCTGATTGGATGAACATTGGGAACTCAGAGTCACCACACCGATTCCTGGTGGGTCAATGTCAAAGGCATGAGGATATTGATGGCTCTGAACTTAGCCATGGTCATGGCTAGATTTTAGAGATATTTTTAGACCACTACTTGATGATCGAAATGTTAAACTTCATATTTTGATAAACTTAATTGATGCTTTCATGCAAATGAACTTTCGAGATATGATCTCTTGTATATTCCTTGAAAAATTTTATTTGGTGATGAGTTTAATGTTTTAATGTTTTTAAAACTCATATATGCTCAGCCATGAGTTTTGAATGTGAAAACCCTTAGTTGAAACAAATGAGTCCGTTATGTTATCTATGGTTTTCACATACATATATATGTTGTTATATATATGATGAATTATTCGAAGCTATGCGTATTATTTCTAAAGCTTATCTTTTGGAAATTTTTCGATTTGTTTCTATATTCTCTTAGATTTGTGCTAACCCATTCACTGAGTAACATTAGTTACTCACACTCTCCGTCCCTTCCATGCTTTAGTAGTTAGCGGCGTCACAGCTAGGTGGCGTGCAGGGCATCGTCTTTTATTATTTATATTTTCTCATTTCTAGTTTTATGCATGTGTATCTTTGAACATGTTTGCTTTGTGTAAGGGATATGGATCCACTAGTATATTTGGTTTCTAAAACATGTATTGTTGTATATTTGTTCTATTCTCTTGGAATCAGTTGGTTGTATTTGTGCTAGTAAACCTCTTTGAAACCCTATTATCATGTTTATGTTGTTGTTGCTTCCCCTATGTTATATTTGTGTTCTATTCCTTGTATATTCTGTATTCATTATATTTATGTTTAAAATTGTGGAAATCCAGGGCTTTGTCAGTCTTGCGGCGAATTGAGGGTTGAGTGGCTTGATAACATATCTATTGGTATACGTGATTTCATTTCTAGTGTGAACATATTAAGGAGTTGTTAAAATTATTCATTAATAATTTGTGCCTTTAAATAAACTCTCTTAATATATTTATATTAAACTTATCATTCATAATATTCACTATCAGTATATATATAGAGAGAGAGTATTATATGACTCTGTTATTAAAAAAAATTCATACACTTAAGTTATTTAAGGATTATATACAAGCAGATCGGACTTAGTTCTTTTCTATAAACTTTTGTATGATTAACACACTTCATTGAACAACATATACATGTAACAAAACTCTTAGGTGTTTATTTTTTCTTCTTATTCAAATATAAACATTCATTCTTTAGAATGACAATTATAAAGGTTTATACATATTATTTATGTATCAAACTCAAATGACATTTGGTTTATTCGTTATAACAATATATTAACATAGAAGTTTTGTATTAAAAAATAAAAATTGCATTGTGATATATAAAAGGTAATACTCCATTTATAATGATGACATACTGCCATGAATTATGAATCTATTTTCTTAATATGAATACAAGAATTTATGGATTATGGATATTTAGTTATGATAAAATTTGGACCAATTAGGATAATGTTAATTTAAAAGCATATTTAGATTAACTTCACTGTAAAATTGATTTAGATTTAATCCAACTTTTGTGGTGTGTAACTTTATTCTTAAAATTCTATGTTAATCTTAATTAAGTTTAAAGTGAAGTTAATCTTTTAATAAAAAATATTATATATAAACAACACCAAATATTCCCAATCCTTCAGACAGGTTTAAATAATATAGATGGGAATTGGGAAGTATTGCCATAGTTTCTTCGAACATATAGATTTCAATTTTACCCTCATTCTTTTGTAAGTTGTTATGTCAGGATAGAGGCATCTTTATTTTTGTTTATTAATTATGCAATTAAAATGACATGCATAGATTTCATGCATTGATAATTATTAAAAAAAAATTACATGGTTTTAATGGAGAGATTTTGAAATTTGTTATTGCTTGAAAACAATAAATATAATTAAAATTGAACTTAACATATAAAATAGATTTTTTTTTTTTTTTATGTTAGGCAAGATAACAAAAAAAATTAAAAGATTAAAAAAAATGTTTTGGTGGAAATAAAACATCTTAATTAAAATTGTATGATTAAATGCTGTTAGACAGATAGAAAAAAAATCCCCCACCATTTTCAATAGGTGAATTTAGTATATTATAATTGATCACTCTATCAATTTGTTTGTTACCTCCCAAACTAGTCATTAATTTATATAAATTTAAAATAAGCATTTTTATTATTGACATGGTTAGTTTATTAATGCTAGTTTTAATTATTAAATTATTATATTTAATAAAAAAATTAATGTATATAATCAAATGTAGTATCATGTGCATAATACGATAAAACTACAACTATCTATATAACCCAAACATTTTTACCTTATTTGGATGATAACACTATTCTCTACGTAAATATAATCATATTTTAAAGATATTTAAGTACTTCAATAAATATATCTAATAATTTTTTATAAATAATTTATTAATATTAATTAAATTAAGTTTTGACATAACTAAATAATTTTTTTCCCCAACTTAATATTTGAAAAATCTTCGTTATTTTCAATTTTTCTTTTAAAAGAGCGACAAGCGCTTAATCAAGGACGAGTGCATGGGGGAATAGTGCTCATCGCCGAATCATACTCTCACCTTGTGCGTGATGAGGATCGAATTCTAGGAGCCACGTTCAATACACTCAAGGCAAACACCCTATGCAAGAGATTCAGTGCCAATTGACCCAAAAACCGTGACTACTTGCACATTTTTATCCTCAATAATTTTGTATATATTTTTTTTTAAAAAAATAAACTTTAAAAAGAGGATGACAACGAAGAGGGCTCTAGATCAGGATAAGGATGGTAGAAAGAAGATCACTGGATCAGAAGGGCAAAACAGGGAATTCGCTAAAAAAAAGAAATTTGTTTGAGTGGTGTGCATTGGGATGGGGTGTTTGGTCGGAAGAAAGAAGGGTGGGGCAGGGCAAATCTCAAATCAAGATCCGCTGACGTCATGGGCACTCACTTTATTATTAATAAATAATAAGTGTTATTTATAATTATATATAATTTTGTCCCCCTGGTGATGTTGGGAAATCATGTGGTCTTTCTTGGGAGTATCTTTGGTGCTGAGGGGGGCAATTTCATGTGATCCTCCCTCCCATTCGCATCCCTTTCTCACACACGCCCAACAATTAAGGCCCTCTGTCTCTTTATTGTGTTCTTTCTTTCATTTTTTGTTTTTTTTTTTCTAAAAAAATTATTTTATTTTTATTTGCTTTTCTTAATTATTCTAATTCCATATCAATGTTTATTTATTTATTTATTTTGGTTGTGTGAGTAAATAACTTAAAAAACAAAACACATACTAGTTCTTCATTATGAAAAAAAAAATTTTGTTACAAACCACGGTTATTTTAAATGATAGATGTTTAAATCATTAAAGCAAAATAGTTTTGAGTTTATATTTATTGGGAGAGGTCTACCTTCTCTTAGGACTCCCATTATTTTATTTCTCTTGATGATAGATCAAAGACCTAAAAAAATTATTTTTGTTTAATTTTTAAAATATATTTTATTTTGATATCCTTTTAATAGGGAATGAGCAATTATATTTGCATATATTATACTTTGGGATTTAATAATAACCATTTTTTCCTTGATATATATAATGACATATCTCAAAATTATTTAATGAATGATAACTTGGCTCAGAAGTTTATTTGGGAAGTTTAATTTGTAGGAAATGATATTGATTTATTAAAAAGTTTGAGGTTATGTTTTCCTTGGTCATGAATCAAGAGATAAAAATGATATTTCTTTTAGGTCTTTAAATCATTAATTTTTTTAAAAATCACGAACTCTAAATCATTAGAAGAAGAAATACTAAAAGTCTCATAAATATATAGGTCTCTTATGATAAATGTTTAGTGTTTTTTTAACCATTTACAGATACTTAAACTCGAAACCACTTTTTTTTTTTTACAACTTAAATATCAATTCATTCATTATTTTAAATTAATGGAACTAAAATTATTTATTTTAAGTAGCTATATGCAAATAGAAAGAATTCATGAAGTTTCTTATACATAACAAAAAAACATAAATTAAAATAAATAAATTTAGAGTTGTTTATTATTTTTTTCACTTATTAAAGTGTATTTAACTTTTGAATTGGGAATATTCCAAAATATATTATGATGTCCAAGATTCACTTAACAAAACTAATTTATTGCCACCGTCATTGCCACGAAATTGATATGATTACTAATTGTGTGTAGTTCATGAAAAGTCAAAATTTTAATTTAATTTGATTGGGGAAAAAGATATTTTAGGGGGGGACCAAATTAGTTCATGAAAAGTCATAAATCTAATTTAATTTACTTAACAAAAGTTAGTTATTTAGGGGGACCAAATTGACTCCTATATATTATAAAGATCCTATAAAATATATATATGTTTGTACATCTTATAGTTTCTACCTAATAACAATGTCAAATAACTTTACTAATCCTGGCCAAATTTGATTGTTAAAAATAGGTCTATAAAATTTCTAATGATGAATATAATTTACCCTTCTAATATATTCATACCGTAGCAACACTAAAACACACACACGTATGTATGCAAAAGATGAACACACATGTATACATATACTAAATAAATATATATGTAAAAAATAATGTTATTCTATGTGCTCTTACTGAGAAGATGGTTTTACACTTTAACTCAAATAAGATGAGATTATATGTATATTGAGTTAGTAATTCTATGTCTATGTGCATCCCTGACATGTTATTTGTCTATATTTTAAAAAAAAAAAACTATTACCATATGTGTATTAGTTTTAGTACATTGATTTTGAACTCTTATACAATTAATTTGAAGCAGTAAATAAGGTAATGTAATAAGTCCAATTAAAATCCTTTAGTATAAAAATAAATAAATAAACAATAAATGTACTAGTAATTGAATGAAAACTATTAGTCTATTAGGTATGGCTAGTTTTGGGTTAATAAAGGCATTCACACATACTAGAAATTTTTGGCATCCATCAAATCTATTGAAGGTCATTGACAGCCAACAAACCCTGTTTCTTTTTGTTTTGCTTTTAATAAGTCGGTGTCAATACTCAAATCAAGAATCTGAACGAATCTAGTGTTTACTTTGAACCACAAGATGTTAATGTTCCAAGTCTTTTTTGTCAAACTTCTTAATCCTTCCTTCCATGATATCTCAAGATCTCATCCACACCCATTCAAACTTTTCCTCATTCTGCTTTCTTGTCACTATGACTTGCATTCAAGACCAAAGTCTCCCCTTAAGTCAGTCATCCATCCATCAAACCTTTTTTTCTTCTTAATTAATTAATACATTTAATTTATTAAATCATGTTATTATTAAAGCTTAAGAAAAAAGTGGTTCAAGGAACCCCATCTATCAACTTTTTCCTTCCATAGTTTATCCATTTAAAATGAGCTAATTTAAATAATGTCATGATAGTTTATGTTCTTGATAGAAAATAATTACTATTATCATTATTTTTAATATTTATTATGAGCTATTATTTTCATGATCTTACCTTTATTTTGACGTACAATTATTGACAAATGACCTACCTTGCATTTTATTTTGAACTTCTATTAGTTGTGTCTTCTAAAAGCATTTTTTACTCGTTTTTATTGTAAATAATCTTTTATATTAACCTTGGCTAACATTGATTAATGAAATTAACAAATTAAACACCATATATTACTTAGAAATAATTGGTTTTCACTCTCATCATCATTTCCTTTTTAATGAAATGTGGACAAACTAAGTTAAGGGTGTCCACAAATATGGTTTTATTGTCTCAACGCATGTATACCTTCACCGTACATAAACTAAAATTCAAATCCGTTTTTCTCAACAATGACACATACCATCCTAAATAGGGGATCTAGCAGCAATAGATCAAGAAGTTTTTTCGTCAAATCCAATTCCCATAATTATATATTTGAACGTTTAGCGATTCCAAAAGAAAAATTAATTTATATTAATAGATTTCAAAAAAAAAAAACTTCATATATTCTTTTGTTGATAAAAAAATATCCTAATTCACATTAATAAATATTAAAGAAAATATTTCAAATTAATTTAAAATAGGCAAATAAATAATGTGACTTCTATATAAAACGCTTCCCAAATCTTCTTTAATTTTAATATTTAATATTGTTTATTTTGAGAGAAAAAAATTACTCGAATAAAACCGAGATCCACCATCTCAACAAGCATATAAGAAATAAAATAAAATAAAACTTAATGGATATATAAATTTAACAAAAATAGAGTTGGTGCAAAATAAGACTTTACAAGCCACTTTTTTTTGGGAAAACTTAAAATTAGCGATATTGAAGCTATGCTTTCCTTCTCTGGTTCACACATTCTTTTAATTTGTTTTCCACTTTTCCTCCTTCAAATATTTTTTTTGGTACAATTATGGCGGACATTAATCATATCCAATAAATTCCAAAGTAAGTTTGTCCAAGTCCACATTGTTCACATGAGCGACCTTTTTTTTTATAAAATCATTATTTGATTTTTTTTATTTAAAATAATTACTAAGATATGTTTACTTGGATCTTGATCCATTTGAGTTGATTTATTGTAACTGTTTGCAATTAAATGATGATAACAGTAAACTAGATTGTACTTGATTTTGGGGTAACATGGTGGTGGTTAAGGTTTGGTCATAAGAAGTTATTTAGGAGAGAAAATATTAAATCAAAATATGTACAAGAGCTTAATTTTCAGTTTATAAATTATGTTTATTAACATTAATTTTATGTATATATTATTTAAATAATTAAATCTTATAAAAAAATGATCCACTTGAGTTGATTTATTATAAATTATTAAGCAATTAAATGAGGATAACAATAAATTTGGTTGTACTTGATTAGAGGTAAGATAACGGGATTAGGTTTAGTCATGAAAAATTGCTTAGGAGAGCATATTAGATTAAAATAAGTATAGCAATTTATTTTGTAATTAATAAAATATATTCATTAATATTAATTATAAATATATTAATTTAATTAAATGTTGTAAAAATTTTTTGACAGTATAATTATGGGTGTTTGGTTAATGGTTTTGGGGTAATGCTAGATAATCTTAATAAGTAAAATGCTTGGATATATTATGGTGAATAATATGAAATTTTATATTATGGTATGATAACGACAATAAAAAAAAAAAAAAAGTTATACTTGTCAATTTTGAGAGGGGAGAGAAAATATGCTTATATATATATATATATATATATATATATATATATATATATATATATATATATATATATATATATATATATATATTATTAATAGACGACAAGCGCTCCTCATTTAAGGGATTTAAGAATAGTACTGGACCCAGATCTACATTGCATGAATAGTATATAAACAGTACTTAAGCCGGGGTGAACAGTATATAAATAGTATATGAACAGCGTCTAAACAGTACTGTCAAGGGAAGAATTTGAACCCATGATCTCCCATTTTTACTCTTTAATATCATACCATTGGGCTATCCAATAACTAACGCTTATATTTTTAAAAATTTTGTTAAAATTTGCATGCCCTCATATTTTAAAAAAATTAAGTAAAATAAAAGAAGTTAAATTAATTAATTAAAGAAAACCCATGATGAAACTTTGATTAAAGAACTTTTTTTGGGTAAATATTATACTATAAGGTAGAAAAGAAGATGGACAAACAAATTTTTTTTTTACATATTTTAACATTTTGAACATTCTATAAAAAAGATTCATCAACATTCATGAATACTAATTGTTATTAGTATTTTTCTTCCATCAATCCAAAGGACAATTTGGAGGATTAAAGATTCATAATATAAGTATTTCTAATTTCAAAGTGGTGCCCTTTTATATTTTGGACAATTTATAAGTTTTTCATAGATGGTTGGATTTGTACTCAATATATACCTCCCTTAAATTTTAAATTGCAACCTAATTTTAGAGCTATTAAAACAATAGAGTCATGCCCTCAATAAATGAAATTTGAATTTTGTCTTACACTCTTCCCCTTCCCACATTAAAATATTGTTTCATGAACTATGTAACAAAATTCTCTTAAAATATATAATAATAAATATATTTATTTATAATTACTTCATTCATTTTATTTATGCTTACCAGCAGACCTTATAGTTGTATAACTAAATGTCTAGTTTGTATAAGGAAAATTGATAAATATTTTTATTACATGGTGCCTTTTATTAAGGGGGTGATTTTATCAAATACTCAAACACCTACTTAATGAAATAATATATAATTGGCTTGTCATGCCTTTCAAACTAAGCTACAAATGTTGTTCTTATCATTTTAAATAGTTTAAAGAGGACCATAGACATCAATTTCTTTGGTTGATTATTATAGAAAATAGAAAATCAACTAATGTGATCAACTTTAAGAAATAAATAAAATTTTTTGTTGTTACCAAGGTTAGATTGTCTCGATTTTATTAAATCACTAATCATGGACATATATTTCTCTAAATTAGTAAAAGAAGCTGAATACTTTTATATTAAATATTTTTTAAAAAATAATTATAACTTAATAATAAAATATTAAAATGCAATAAAATGGCTCATAGCCTAACAATATTTGATTTTATTAAAAAAACAAGGGTGTGATATTCAAAAGATCATGAGTTCAAAACTCGTTGGACATAATAATGATAACGGATCACCAATTATGGGTGTAGGTTCACATTTCAAACCCCTAGTTCCCGATTGAAGGTACACAGGTTGGACGATTAATTGTCAGGGCGTGCGTACGTACTCCCCTAATGCTTGTCATTTTCGTTAAAAGAAAATATATATATTGAAATGCCCAAGGTGACAATGAACCATATATTTGAGAATTAGGATGTACTTTTTACATTGTTTATTCGTAGAATCCTTGTATATAAAAGTGGTCAAATATTCTTATATTCCAAGTCGAGTTAATTCCATTGAGGTGATGCTAAGAAAGGTTTACATTTCTTTAAATATCGTTCAAAGTGCTTGCAAATAAATTTTTATCCATGTATTTTCCTTGCTAAACTTATTCCTTGACATGTGCTACAATTAACATGCTCTCAATAAAACTAATCAATTAATGGAGGTGATTTAAATAAGGTTCTATATATCCAAGTATTTTAGGTTTTCGATATTCTCGCTAAGCTTGTATTGTGTATATTACTTATATTTTAATCTCATAAGTCAAGATATTTTTCTATATTTTTGTAATATTATGAGTCAACTTCATGAATAGTAAAATGTCTTTAACTTCACATTTGCTTTTCCATTTTATCTTAATTATTAATTTTTATATTTAAAAATTTTCCACCAATATTTGAAACTCTTTAAATTATTTAATTTTTGTCTGAAGTAAGATAAAACATTAATCCTGAATATTAAAGCATTCTTCAAATTAATGACAAGCTCTAAAAATTATTAAAAATTTGAACTTACATATTCAAATTTGGCCCTAATATTTTATTATATTTACATAATTGCCATTGTCTTTGATACCATTATTATTGGATTAAGGCATCCTGCTTTAATTTCAAATTATTCTAAAAAAATTTTTAAAATAAAAATTTCATATTAGTCACATTTAATATATATTAAAATAAAGGATTTCTTATTATATTATTTGACAACATGAGTCAAGAAAAAGGGCAATGCCTTGGCAAGGGTGGCCAACCACCATAAGACAACAAGAAAGAGAAAAAAGAAAGAGCAATGATCCTTTGGGCCTCATCATACTGTCTTTTACAACTGAATAAGAGTGGGATCCACAAACCTCAATGACACCATTTAATCCCCTCATGCAGACCTAATGGTCCTTTTTGAAAAAAAAAAAAAAATTGTTTTTTTCCTTTTATGCAATATAAAAACCTCCATGAAATTTATTGTGGTGACACATTTTTTTAATTACTTACAAACTTGTACTAACTTTGGTTTTAGTTAAAATAATATAGTTATTATTGTTAAAATTGACTATATTAAATATTGTTTGAAAACAGTCTTCATTTAAGGGGTTTTGATTAAAATAATATAGTCCTAAATTATAATAATTTTAGCTTCTTCTAATTTTAGTTTTTAATTTAAAAATCTTGGAATATTTGATGTTTGATTTCTGAAAATTAATGAATTTTGAATAATTGTGCATTATGTAAAATTAGTGTTTAATTGAAGTGTATATATGTATATTAATATACGTTATTTGTGGAGGTTTGTACCATGTTTACGAAAATTGAAAAGAAAAAAATAACAGGATGTTAGATTTAGTGAAAGAAAAAAAAGGGAGGGGGAGTGCAAACCACGGGATGACACTGGAAATCAAGCGTAAGTGGGAGAGAAACACATTGAATATTAATCCACCAAAAATTGGGGGCATTCCTAAAAAGTGTTTTGTTGGGTATTTCTAAAAAATATGGTATATATATATATATATATATATATATATATATATATATATAAAATAAAATATGACTTTATTCCAAAATAAGACCATTTTATCTCAAATTAGGTAAGGAAATTGAATTGTTATTGATCTTCCCTTTTGAGATGTGCTTATGAATTTCATCCATATTTTCTTAATTTAATATTTAATAAAAAAACCAAGAAAAAATTTCTAAACTCTATTTTCTAAATTAATTAAATAAATTTTTTTTTGCTGTTTCTATTTTTCATTCATATAATATTTATTATCCAAAGAAAGAAAGATGGGGATTTGTGCAAGATTATAATTTTTTGTATTTACATATATTTGATGTATTTGTTTATATCTAGTATATTACTATTTAGGGTGGTTTATATATCAAGTATTATTATTATTATTATTATTATTAAAGTAATATTCTATATTTAGTAGCTTGACTGTCTCAAAAATAGATAGAGAGATGGAACTATATTTATCCCTAGACGCCCTCTTACAAAGGGAGGAAGTTTATTGGCATCAACGTTCGAGGGTATCTTGGCTTAGAGAAGGAGATTGTTTCACAAAATACTCCCATGCTGTTGCTAATGGATGGCGAAACCGTAATCATATTGCCTATATCATGCACAACAATGTTAAAGTTGAGAATATCAAAGATATTGGACAAATCTTCCCTTCTATTTTTCAAGCTTAATTTGGAACCCAAAGATCTTCACGCTTTAAATTTGACTGGGAAACACTTTTGGCAAACAAACCATGAGTAGACCTTTTTGCTCTTGAGGCACCATTCTCAGTGGAGGAAATTAAGCGAGCTACTTTTGAGCTGGGTGCAGATAAAACACCGGGACTTGAAGGTTTTCTTATCCTTTTCTTCCAGAAGTTTTGGTCTACTGTCAATAATGATTTATTTAAACTTTGCCATGATTTTTAGAACAACAGTGTTAACCTGGAACATATTAATTAGGCAAACATTGTTCTTATCTCAAAAGTAAAATCCCCAGAACTTGTCTCTGAATTTCACCCAATTAGTCTGATAAACTCCTTTTTCAAGATTATCTTTAAGATTCTTGCAACTAGACTTAGCAAAGTTATTAACTCACTTATAGATATCCTTCAGTTATCGTTCATTCGGGGGCGTTGTATTCTTGACAATATTGTAGTTGCAGAAGAGGCCTTCAACAAGGAGATCCCCTCTCATTTCTTCTTTTTTTTTCCTTAGCTATTGATGTGTTAAGCATTATGTTTTCGCACGCCTTAGCCTCAAGGGTGCTTTACGGGATCCCGCTAAGCAGGGGGGGTGAAATTCTATCACCTTTAATACGCAGATGATTTCATTATTTTAACAGTAGGAGGTGCAAAGATATCCGCATAATAAAACTCATTTTGTATCTCTTTCAAGGCATCTCTGGATTAGCCATAAACTCCCACAAAACCTGCAGTATATACTCTGAGTATGGTCAGTTACCAAATAGTTCCTTCCCTAGGACGCTCAATTGCCCATCAGGTTTCCTTCCTGTTACCTATCTGGGCATGCCAATCTCAGAAAGGCTACCCCGCCGACAGGATTTGGAGTCCCTCATCTATAAAGTTAGCTCTAGACTATTTGACTGGAAAACCAAACTTCTATCACTAGGAGGTAGACTTACTCTAGTCAATTCAGTTCTTACATCTATACCCACATATTGGATGTCTATTTATAAACTTCCTGTATGGGTCTTAAATTCATTAGAACGGATCCGTCATGATTTCCTTTGGCAAAGACTGGGTATCCATAAGACAAGATGTAGATTGGCTAGCTGGAAAGCGCCTTTGTAAACCTAGAAACTTGGGAGGGTAGGGAATAATCAGTCTAAAAGACTTCAATGATGCTTTACTGGGTAAGTGGTGATGGAAAATCCTCACAAAGGAAGACTGGTATGATGCTATTGTCCTACATTTTAATTACTTTCAACAAACCCCATACTGCAATCTATACCAAAAAAAATCTTCTAAAAGATCATTTTTCTGGAAAGGACTGCTAAACTGCCTGCCAGTGTTCAACATGTGCCTCACCCACGTCATCCATAATGGCAATTCCACACTATTTTGGTTTGATTAATGGTTTGGAGGGAATAATCCAAGATATATTTGTCCTGATGCTTTCTTTGAATCCTCTCTTCCTTTTGGCACAGTCAATGAGGTGGCGCCTACCCTCCTCAATCATCTAAGAGAAGTTGCTCGCCTTATTGATAATTGTCTCCTCAGGATAGGCGGAAAATCTAATGACTTAAACATTGGAGTCTTACTTCCAATAGAATATTCACAATTAAAACCTTCTACAATTTTCTCATTGATGGCACATCCGCTGTAATATTAGTGTTGCGATCTGGAGAGGCTTCTGTCCTAGGAAGGTTAAGGCTTTCACATGGTTTGCATGAGATAATAATATTTTGATTCTTGAAAACATAGCCAACAGAGGATGCAATAGACTATCGACAACCACATGTACACTTTGTCATGAGGCAATAGAATTAGGAGATCACCTATTCCTACATTGTCCTTACACATTACACATTTGGGAACACTTTGGTCGGAGTCTGGGGACTGTCCACCTACCAGATTCCCTTACTAACATGTGGGGTGTATGGCGAGCCCATCTTAGAGGATGAATGAAAGTTACTTGGGAAACCCTAGCCAGAGCTATTCTCTGGAATGTTTGGCTAGAAAGGAATAGGCGTATTTTTTATTCTTGTTTTTTGCTTTCTCATACCCTGATTATTAAAATTACTTATATGTTTATTTTTTGGGTATCTACATCACCTGAAGCACAAAAGGTAGAGGCTGGGGGAGTCAGTCCAAACTGTGAAGAGAAGCTTGGAGTTCATTGAGCTTGGAGGAGGTGAGTTGAGTAGCCTCCGAGAGACACGCATCAGTATGGGACCAGCTTGATCTTCTTTTGTTGGGCTATCTAGGGAAGCACGACTCCTTAGACTGCACCTTGGTTTTGTCTTATTTTGTGCCTTTTCTTCTGCTTGTTCCACGTTTAGTGGATTTTCTTTTATATTATGTTGCTTTGTACTTTTTCTCCTTTTAGATTGCTTTTTTTCATGTTTCTTAATAAATTGAGTTTATTTAATATATTATTATAATTTTTTCTTAATCCCCTCCATCCAATTTTTTTTTCAATTTCAACAAATTAAAATGGGAGGATACTCAGACGGACTTATATAAGTTATAATCATGGTAAAATGAACAAATAAACAATGCAAGTCAATATTGATTTTCACAATTAAGATAAAATAAACATTTTTATATTGACAAAAAATAAAATGTATTTTTTTTGAAACAAATGACAAAATTAAAAGATTATTAAAAAATCTTCCGTGTTATCTTTACATTAAAATACCATAATTTTTTTCTTTGTCAAGTGAGAGATCTAATGATTAACTCCCTCTTCTATTGTTGCTTAAAATGAATGTTTTACCTATCTTAGTCTTCCACAATTTGTGGGGACCTATCTTGATGACAATGTTGTTCACACTGAATATTGTTGACGAGAATAATCACGAGCCTGTCATGAACAGAGTTATTCACTCATTCCCTCAATCAGAGGGTGTGTTGAAGGTGATGCTTGTAGCAACAAAAGGAGAGATCTCAACACCCACAATATATTCCGTATCTCAATTGGTGGGAGCCACGCAATATTTTCTTTGTGATTGGTCAACCTAAAAGCTCACATTAGGACAAATTTTCAGAATATAGTATGGGGAACTTATGCATTTTGCTACTTTTGATTTAATAATTCATATCAGCATTAGCACTTGGAATCCAATTATTTATTTATTTATCTATCTAATTTTCCCTTTTATTTTTTTATCTTTTAAATCGCCTCATCTTCGACCTTTTTGACTCACTACTTAGATCTTACTATATTGATCAAAAACCGATTTTTTTTATCATACTAGTTATTATTTAAAAAATTAATAATTCTCTCGTATTTTATTTTTATTAAACTGATTAATTTGTGCATATTGGGAATATTAGATTGGTTGCAGTCTGAACATATTAGAAGCCTCAAATTAGTCCTATATTATTATTATTATTATTATTATTATTATTATTATTATATGGCAGCTTTGTTTATTATATGGATTGCTAGCTATTAAATAAATAGTTGTGATAGTCCAGTATTATTTGATTAAATAAATGTTAATTTAAATATACAAATGAGAGTATGTAGATTCACTAAAATGATTAAGATGTGCATATTGTTGAGTCTAAGTGAACAAATTAGAAGCCTTGAATTATTCTGACAATTATGAAGGATAATAAGTTCAACTGATTATTTTTTATTTTTGAAGACAAAAAAGTTTGGTGGATTGGATTAGTATAATTTTATTGGAACAATTGCTAGCATACATGCATTATATATATAATTTATCACATGTGGGCTATCTTTATTATTAAAGATAGCAATCCTAACAGCTTCATATATATCATCTAATTCTAAAAAAAAAAAATTCTAAGCACCAGAATGATTAAGATAAAATATAATTAAACAAAGTCAAAATCAAATTTCAACTTCTAGCAAGGAAATCAAAGGTGGATATTATAAAAGCATTTCTTTCCAAGTTGGAGTCACATGTGACATTATAGGATTGCTCCGAAAAACACTAAGAAATAAGAGATATGAAGTCAAGTATATAAAAATGAACATAGTGGTCCTCCAAACCCTTGACTAGTTTTTTATGGGAAGGACTCTTGGGATGGATCCCTAGTAACCTTTTCAAAAGTCTTTTGAGGCACCCAAAGGGTACCCTTCTCTTCATAACAACAATAACAAAAAAGAAAGGAAGAAAAAAAAATAATAATAAAATAAAGAGAAGGTGGCAAGGGGTGGTACCCTAAAACGCTCATGGTCACCTCTGAAAATCTCCCTCTTTAGCCTCTAGTAGTATATACATGATAATTCCAACAACCATATCTCCAAACCTTCATGAAATCTTGCTTCATGTGCATTGTCCTTGCTTATATTATTCTTATTGCTCTTTTTAAAAATTTTCTTGCTATAGCTGTCATATTTCCTTTCCAAAGTTGAAAAAATAAGAAATTTATTGCAAATGGGCAATGGGGGTGAGAGACATGAAAGAAATGCAAATCAAAGGTTGTGCTTTGAGACATAGAGGCCCATGTCCTTAAAACGCTCAAACAATTTCATGTGTCACATTCAAGGGCTTGACCTAACTTGATCACGGGGACCAAAGCCATTCATTTTATTGTCATCTCTTCGCAGTGAGTTCCAGCTTGATCCCACTCACTGAGTTATGCTCATTCGAGTTTATATGATTATGTTTCATATTTAGTTATGCTTTGTTATACTTACCTCTTTTATGACTTAGGCACTTGTCTACATGTAAATTTAGTTTCTATAAAAATTTAAGTTTTATATTTACTTAGATTGATTGAGTTAGGCATAGTCTAGTGATTTATTATATTACTTGTATTTGAGAGGTCTTGAATTCGAAATCTTTCAAGCACAATGCAATAAAAATAAAAAAGTGCTTGCCGCCAGTTTATTAAAAAAAGATATCAAATTCTTTTTGTTATGATCAAGATGATTTGTATAACTTGTCTACAACTAAAACATATTCTAACGGATATTAAATTAAACTCATTTAAGTTTTATTTGATTTGATTTTACATATATTTATGTTGATGCGGTTAAAATATCTTATTTTTTTATTATATAATCAAGCCGACTCATCGTTTACTTTTATGACGCATTGAACTTGTTTATAATTAATTAAACGATGTGTTATAGATAATAAGTAAGGGTGTTGAGTTTTATTTGATTACATATATACTTACTTACAAATCTGGTTTATATTACACTTAATTAAATAAATTTGATTAAAAAATTGATATTTTTGGCTATATAATTAAGTTGACTCACTTTCCACTTTTATTACATGTATAACTTGCTTATTACATGATACATTCATATAAAAACTTTTATCAATGGTTTATCATTTAAAGATTAGATATAATCAATGTAGTAATTTATTTAGTTATCATGGTATCTCTATCATATTGTCTAAAAAGACATGATAATTTTGAGTCATTGTGTTTTCATTTCTGCAATATACTAATCTCACGTATTTAATACGGGTTTGGATGCATTAATGAAGATAAATACTTAATTTATGTATTTTTAAACATTTCTACATTTCTAAAGTGCGCATCAATTTTTTTTTTATTTTTTGCATTTAAAATAAACTTTAAATATTCCTTATATTTTGAAAAGAAAATACCAAAATTGTTTAAAATATTTTTATTAAAATGATAAATTCAATCCTACCGTCTTCGCAATAGTAGAATGGTAACTCATTCCTTTTCCAAATGAGAGGTTGAAGGTTTATAATTCCCTCTCATAATAGTGATTAAGAGTTTTAATTTGTTCATATTTATTATTATTACTAGTATTATTATTTTTAAAAACTCATTTCTGAGTTATTATATAATGACCACTTATACAATAGTAAAGTTAGTATTTCATTTCTCTTCCAACTTATAAATTGAGGGTTCAATTCCGTGATTTATTCGCATTTATAAAAAAATAATTATCTAATGATAAAATTAATGCACCTCTCATAACAATTAAATAGAGGCATGAATCTGCGAGATTAATAAATGTTCTTCACATCTCCTGTCACGTATCAATCTTTGATATCATGTGACACATAAATTCAACCCAAACCTAAAATCTTAAATGCACAATTATTATTATTATTATTATTATTATTATTATTATTATTTAATAATCAAATTAATAATACTGCGGACCATACTACACATAAGGGGTGGTCATGTTTGGCTGAAAAACCATTCAAGGGTGATAGGGTGCAGTGCAGAGCCAGAGTGGGCACGCATGCTTCTATTTGCAGGATGCTTGGGAGACCAAGCATTGACATGCATGTGCATGGCTTGGCCTGGACAAGCTTAGCTGGTTAATTCATGTGAGGTATAGAGGGATCCAATCAAATGGGTCACCACTTTTAGTGGTCGGAACTGGTCCCACATTGTCCAATCATCAAAATTATCCCATGGAGAACATGCCATGCTTCCTTCTTCCTTTCTTCTTCTTAAGTTACAGCTGTTTTTATTTATTTATTTATTTTGTTTAATTTGTATTGATCTTTGGATTTTACTCTCATTTTTTCAATCCCTTCTCAAGTTCATTGCAGGACACCATTTGATTAGGAGGATGAAGAATCTGAGGTGCAGTGTGATATTTGTTTGCTAGTCTTAGATATGTCATGATCTTATTTTATTTTTTTCGAAGCAAAATCTAATTGTTTGTTTTATTTCAAACATAATAGCGTTTATGTTTTTTTGTTTGGATTCACTAATGAAAAAAAAATAAATATATTATATATATATAAATATATAAATTTTTTTAATAAAATGGACAAATTATTTACTTCAACCTGCCATGAGAAAGAGTTGATCCCTCAACGTTTCACTTAGAAAGAGAAAGAGTTATTATCATGTCATATTATAAAATTTTCTCTATGTTTCTAGCATAAATGTTTTTTTAAATAAAATATTTTTTTGGTGTATGTTTAGATAATTTAAGATAGAAAAATTTTTATACATAATTTTGTTTTAAGTGCAAAGGCATTTTCATTCATAAAAGAATAATTTGAATATTTATCTTGAAGTGTTGCTTTGAGAAAGTTCTCAAAACTTGGAAGGGTTCCCCCAGGAAAGGCATCTCGACTGCTCAAAAGCTTTGAAAAGGAGGGAAACCGGTCGGAAGGCCAGAAAGAGAATGCCCCATTAGGTTGCTCCCAAGTCGTATATGTTTTTTTTAGAAGCCAATAAAAATAAGTTTTTATATAGATAGCATATTATTCTTTTTATTCTTGATACATGGGAATTCAAACACACTGTTTCTTATTTGTTATTGAGATTATGGGATTATGGTGTGATAAAGATAGATTAAAGATAGATTTAAGATGAAGTAAATAGTCTTTGGGCGAAATTTATTTATTTTTTTTCATATCAGTTGGATCAAGTCATTAGATTTTATTAGTTAAATAATGTTTATAGTATTTTATTTTTTTAAATAGATGTCGATAAATTCCTATCAAAATATTTTATCATTTTCAAGAATTGGTCACAAGGGACACACTAAGAAGGCTAAGATAATGAACTACCACTCATCAGATACAAAACAAGAATTTAAGGGAATGATTTAGGTTGGATGGGTTGATGGGCTGTGCTTTTCCAAAGTCATCAGGCTTTTGTTCAAAGAGAAATGGTTTGCAACACGTCGTCGTTATATGGTTTGCTTAATTGAATATAGAAAAATTAGTAACCGTAGTTTATCACTTCATTGGCTGTATGCCATATGACACTATATATATATATTAATTTACTAATTAAAGTTCAGTTAGTTCAGCTAATTCCAATGTGGTATTCAATTATTTATAATCAAATTTGCCTAATTTGTTATTTAATTGGTGTAAATAAATAAATTAGATGTATACCTAGGGATGGGTACGGGGCGAGGTGGGGATGGGGAGCGTCTCCCCACTCACTCCCTCATCTTGGGCATGAATTCCCTGTCCCCGCCCAGTTGGGAAATCAGGGAGGAGGAAGTCCTCACTCATCGCCCCCGTCTCCCAACACAATTTTTTTTTTTAAATCCAATAACCTAAGACATAAATCTATGAACTTAGATATCAATTAAGACCAATCCTTATCAATAACAAACATGATATTTCCTACTCCATCTGTTCCACAAATTAAAATTCAGCAAATACTCATACTATAAATTCAAATATAAGAAAAAAAAAGGTGTTTTTTATATAGTAATTTACTATCTCATACTTACATCCATTGATAACTTCATATAATAAGCAAAAAAAAAAAAAATCTTTCTATCTTTCTCACAAATATCTCAATTCTCATGACACAGCAATAAATATATATCAAATCAGTGAAATTAATAAATCATACAACATATTATCAGCTAAAAACATCTATCTTTCTTACAAATCAATGAATCATACAACAAAAAACATCTATCTTTCTCACAAATATCTCAACTCTCAGGACATAATAATAAATATAAATCAAACCATTCAAATCAATGAATTATACAACAAAAACATCATTCTTTCTCACAAATATCTCAACTCTCAAGACATAGCAGTAAATGAATTTCATAAAATAAAGATGACATCAATAACAATACTACAAAAAAAAAAAAAAAAATTAGGCCACAATTAATCATGAGAAAAAAAACATAAACCTGAAAACATTAGGCCCTTCTATTAATCAAAGACCACTTGGTAACTTGGCCCACTTCCATCCTTATTAATATCAACAACCTGAAATATAAATCAAGTAAATAAAACTATATAAGTTTCATTTAGGCTATGACCATTTTGCCACTATGAGTTTTGATAAATACAATATTTGTAATCTTACATCTTCATTAACATCTATGTCATCAATCGTTGTGTAACATTGAGAATGAGTCGTGGAAATGGAATCTAGACCATTAATTATTAATTAGGTAAGCTATTATAATTTATAATTTGAAAATTAAAGTAAATCATAAAAAATATGTAATAAATATATGTATATATATATATATATATACTAATATCATACCTTTTGTGGGAGCCAATATCCAATTTTGTGCACGCATTAATGCTTCAATTGTGTCTTGATGCAAACTTCTATGGTGTGGACTTAAAAATCTCTCACTTGTAATGAAAGCCTACTCTGAAGCTATAGTAGATACTGGAATTGCTAAAATATCTCTAGTAATTAATTGCAATGTAAGATATTTAAGGGCCAACTTCCACCAACTTAGAATATCAAAATCATTATTTCTTAGCATCAACATCTCTTCCAAATAATGATTTAATTTAGTGTACACACTCCCAAATTCAGACTTAGAAGAAGCAGCATATAAGTCAAAATCGTGCATGCAAGCCGACCCACCATCATAACTCAATGATAATTGTATAGGATTATTTGTTGATGACCTATACATAAATTGAAGCACCATGTTCATCAATCTTACATTTTGATGAATATTTAGCAAGTAAATCATAACAAATATTTTGAACTTTAGCAACTTCCATCTTTGCCATTTTATCACCATAAATGTAATACCCTGAACCTTTGGATACTTGTAAAAAATTATATTCAAGGTATTATCACAATTTCAGTGAAACTATCCTACAGAGCAATTGTATTGAGGAATCTAAGTGAAAAAGCTCAAGGACCTAAGTGTGAAAGCTTATAGAGGATTTTGGGTTCACAAGTAATAAAAGGATTTGATTTGAAGTGTTTCTGAAGCCCAAGGACTAAAAGGTAAGTTTATAAGGACCTTTTTCAAATACTATTTTATGATTCAGGGACCATTGGTGACTTTTTAGGAGCCTTTTTGTAAGAATTTTATTTTTAGCGATTGAAAGTGAATTTCTGCAGAAATTAAGTTAAAGAGAAAAGAAGGGTTTGGATTATCTAAAGCTTTTTCTCTCCATTATTTGGCTTCCAAACCAATGGAGGGTAAAAATAAGAAAAGAAAAAAAAAAGAAAAGAAAGAGAAATGGGAGGCTTGAAGATTGGGCTTGGAGATCTTCGGAGGGAGCTTGCCCGAGAGATGGCTTAGCTTGGTAAGAATTTTTCTTGGTGTTGTATTTGTCATGGATGTGTGTATGCATGTGTGGGTGATTGTTGGAGAAAAAGGTGGATTTTTTTTGAAGAAATGTTGTTGGAGAGGATTAAGTGGTGGTTGTTTGATGTTTATGTTTGGAAAATCTTTGTACATAAGATGTATCTTACTTTGAAATGGTGGTGGATTTTATGATTTACTGTAGGTTATTGTAGCAATCATAATTAGGGTTTGTTTTGGTTAATTAAGTTGATGATGATTAAGATGGTAATGATAATGGTTGAGCTTAGCCAAATTGGTTGAGTTGGGTTTGATTTGGTTTAGTCAACTTCATTAAAATGGTTTGGAGTTGGGTTTGGATGAGAGTTGATGTGATTGGGTTCAATTGAATTGATTTGGTCTAGGTTTGATTAAATTAAGATGAGTTGTGGTTGGACTTGAATTGTTTTGGCTAAGTTAAGTTGGTTGAGACTGATTTTTGCTTGGTTAAGGTTTTGAACTAATGATTTTGGGGTGAACCAATTCAAGGAGAATTGGGTTCAATTGAACCAAACTGGTTCAAGAGATTTTGTATAAGAATTGGAATTAGTTCGAGGTTGGTTGGTTAAATTGAATTTGGTTTAGTAAAATTGAGGTTGGTTCAGAATGATTTAGCCTAATTGAGTTGGTTTAAGTGCAAGCTAGGGGCTAGTTTGATTATGTAAGGTCAGATTTGAACCATTTGGAGTGAGTGGGCCCAATTAGAGAGTCTGTTATTGTTTCTTGTATTTTCTTTTGGGTTCAGTTCTATCATTAGCTTGTACTTAAACCCGTTTTGAGTGACCACTTTGATATGTTTTGAAGTTGGATGACCGAAGTGATAATAAGTCAAAGTTTGATGACTTCCTGAAAAATTAACCCGTTACGTATGCTTTGACTTTGAATGATTTGTGAAACCTGTGGGTATATTAAAATGATTTTACCGACAATGCTTGTGGAATTGATTTTCATTCCTGTTATAGGGATGGTGTTCTAGATCTGGACTTTATAGGTATTATGCATGCATTGTGCTACTGAGTTTTATAGGATTTTATTAGTGACTACGGATTTTAGTCCAACACTACAGTGGGGATTCCACGGTTTGACCTAATGGGAGGCGGCGTGGTCAACCCTGAGTTTACCCCTGGTCAAGAGGTGCGCAAAGCCATTGACAGGGTTTAGTTCTATTGAGAAACTAGCGGTCACCACACGGAGATCTCAATAGCCAACATCACGGTTATGAAGACCTTGGTGGCTCTCAACCTAGTCGCGACGGCGGCTAAGACCTTGGTGGTTCCATGGTTTGACCTGATGGGAGGCGGCGTGGTCAACCCTGAGTTTACCCCTGGTCAAAAGGTGCGTAGAGCCATTGACAGGGTTTAGTTCTACTGAGAAACTAGTGGTCACCACACAGAGATCTCAATAGCTAACATCACGGTTATGAAGACCTTAGTGGCTCTCAACCTAGTCGCGACGAAGGCTAAGTCGGGGAGTGTTTTTAGGCTAATGATTTGATATTAGTTTTGCAGTTCAGTCATGTAATAGATGTTATTTTGTATTGTGATGAGGGGGCGAAACCCAGTTGTTGCTCTTAGGAGGGTAATCTCTCACAAAAATTTATATTTCCTTGGAAAATTGATTTGATGATGATTCGTGATGAATGTATGTTTCAAAAGCTCTAAAAAGTTGTATTTTGCCAAAATTCTAGTATTTGTGAAAGTTGGGAAGTTATTTGAGAAATTGATCTTTATATACTTTATATACGCTATATTTAATTATTTGAAATTATTGAGCCATTATCAACCAACTGAGATGTGTTATAATTGTAGGAGCAGGACCCTACTAAATTGCCAGTGCGAGTATAGGGCCAGTCAGGGTTGTAGTGGCTCCATTTTTTTCTATTGTTGGTGTCATGATTTTGTAGCTGTTGTACCCGCATGTTGGAGTTATTATGTGTCTTATTTTCATGTATTTGAACCTGTAGTTAGTGTAAATTTTCTAGTCGTGTTTTGTAGCTCTATTTTTTTTTCAGAGGTGTCAGTTTTCCAGTTAAAATGGGTTTTTAACAGATGGGTGCCACATTTATCTCGATAAAAGGGGTGGGTGTAACAATAAAAGAATGGGAAATAATATTCCAAAGATTTGAACTTGTATCTAGGATCTAATATAGTTGCTACAATCATGATACCATGAACTCAAGCCCAGTATTTATCAAAATTTTCTACCATTTTTGATGCCATAAGCGGAATGCAAGGTTGCCCACAATTAACCCTTTAATTCCATCTTAATCTCACATATTCTGAAAAAAAAATGGATTGATAGTGGGGTACTTAGTCCCAGAGATATCATGAAATAGTTTCAATTTACCACAAATCTGTGTAGCCATTTCCCACTCTTCATCTAAAAGGACACATTCATAAAGAGGCTCCCTTTGTTTCAAACACTTAAAAATATCCTTCTAACAAATGGCAACAAAGCATTAAATAAGTGGAATTCCACCACATTTTACAATCTAAAACCAATTTCTTAGTAATCTAAAACCAATTTCTTAGTGCAAAAAATTTTCAATTGTCATGTTGTTTCTTCAAACTTTTCATTTCTTTTAGGTGTAGACCCCCAAAATGCAGCACTATCACCAACTTTTTCAATATTTTAAAAAATCTCTAAACCATCTTTAACAATTAGATTCAAAATGTGTGCACAACACTGCATATGCAATAATTTTCCATCTATCCAAACTGTGTTTCTTGATAGTTTGTGCAAAATTAAATTTGCCAATGAATCATTCGTTAAACAATTATCTAATGTCAACGCAGATAACTTGTGATGAAGATTCCAATCTATTAAATAATTTGTGAGCATATCACAAAGTACTTCAACATCATGTGGACATGGAACATAAATGAACCTAATCAAATAAAGTATGAAATAATATTAAAGATACATATAAAAAAGCTAAACTAATTGAGTACTTGGCAATTGAATAATTGATTCAATAAATAAAAACATAAATCAAATTTTCAGTGCTAAAGTTATAGCAAATTAAGTATAAACATAATATCATTTATATGTAAGCACACCCACACATTATCATTAAATAAATAAAAGCAATACCTGATTATCCAACTTTGTAAGTTTCAATTAGCATTAATGAAATGTGTTGTGATCGCCATGAATCATTTTTTTTATTGTATAAAGTCCACATGTCAGTTGAAATTGCAAATTTACTCTCATTGTTTTCAAGCAATTTCATCGTCTTCTCTTTTTCTTGCTCATATATTTTAAATATGTTCTTTTTTTATTGTATATCAGCCAATTATTTTAAATAGTGGTTGAATAGCCTCAAAAGACCTTCAAAAATATTGATACTTAACCATTGACAAAGGATACTTGTGTACAATAATCAATGTTTTGAACCCGACCCGGGCTATGACCCTGGAAGGCTTCCGGGTCATGGGTCAATGATCCAACCGTGGTCAAACCGGGTTGACCATGTGATATATATATATTACTAAAATTTAAAAAAAAATGACAATAGAAAAGTTTAACAAATAAATAGTTTTTCTTATAATTTATAAATACTAATTTAATACCCTAAATACAAATTCAAGCAAAATACAACATAATAACAAATAAAAAGTAACGCAATACAAGCTATTAAGTTTCACTATACAATCTAAAAAAATAAAACTTAGCAATTAGATATTGAGTTTTGATTTTGAAGCAAATTTTATACGTAACCCCCTATACTTACATATATATTATTTAAAGTTTTAATTTTAACCATATAGTAATATAATTGGGTTGACCCGGTTCGATCGTGCCGAGTAGGTCGGTTCACCGGGTACCAGGCCGGGTCAATACTGTACCTAGCCCGACCCGGTTTTATGGCCAGGTCCGGTTCAATCGGGTTGAACCGGCCGGGTCAACCCGGATTTTAAAACATTGGCAATAATCATTGATGCCAACTCTTTTCTTGCAACATCTTTATCAAAATCATATGTGCTGATGAGTGCATTTCATATCGTATTTTGCATATCTCCAATGCACTCTTTTGCTCATCTTTTAGCACCTTTTGTTATGAATGATGCTATTATGGGTATGTTTGTCTCTGTTGCAAGCTTTTAGGGCTCATAAAACATAATGAGTGAAATCAGAGACAAAACTAACCAAAGAAGATGATTTCTCTAAGTGTCTAATGCAAGCATAGACTGAGCACTGGCGTGCGATCCCCCATGGTTTCTTCTGGATCGTGACTCCCCTGCTCTTCAGGGGAAGCATGAGCGAAGCATGGGGGTACTATTTCCTCGTGATTATCTGGTTATAGGAGTGGCTTATGCTTTCAAGGGAAGCACAGCCTGCGCACTCTTTTCATGGCCGTGCTCAAGTTGAGCACAGGTGGAGCACGACTGTGCTTTCCCCATTATTATCTTTGGACGACACTTAGCCTTTTTTACTTAGAAGTTCCAAGAAGAGCACGGTCTAAGAACGACCGTGCTTAGATCGTGTCGAGCCCAAAAGTTCCTTTTTAACTCCCAGATTTAGGGTTTCTTAGTATCTTTTGTTCGGGAGTCTTCTTTTCTAACGGAGGAGCATTTAAGGGAATGATGATCAACCATCACCACACGAGCTAAGGGGATCAAGCTTAAGCTAGTGATACCAGAGAAGTGGTGTTTGCTCATTCCATAAAGTTGTTGTACAACTGAAGAGATCTTTGTAAAAGGGGGAAGTCATGATTTCTCTCTTGTTTGTATTTATATTTTACTCTTAGTTGTATGAATTCATGAGGGGCTAACCGTTCCACGGTGCCCCGGGATTATGAACTATGTTGCTACTTATACTTTGACTACTTGTTTTCTAATGCCTATGGAGTTCTAAAGTGTTCTTGTGTTTTTAATGTGTTGCATAACTTGCCGTGGTTGATTTGGATAGTTTTTTTTTTTTTTTTTTTTTTTTTTTTTTTTTTTTTTTTTTTTTTTTTTTTGTAAAACTCGCCGTGTGTGGATTATCGTAATTGTGAGTACCCTTGGTAGTTACAAAACTCGGCGTGTATGAAGCCCATAGTTATATTAGATATTTGAGAGCCGTAGATGCAACAAAGCTTCTGAGCACCCACAAGGATCTTAGAATGTACCTTGATATGCATTAGACTCAAGTCAGTATTTCAAGCACATAGGAATTGTATCGGGGCATTGCTATCTTGTTATCGAAACTCAACCCTAGTCTACCTAGTTCTTCTACCCTTTAGTTCTTTTCGCTTTGTTTAGTAATTAATCTCGTCATCACTCCTTTGGATTGACTAGACATTAGAGGATCAACTAGTACTAGAAGTTCAATTCTTGTGGTTTGATAACCCTACCTCTCATGGGGTACCACTATATTACTTATAATAATCCGTGCACTTACGGAGAGTACATTAAGTTTTTGGCGCTGTCGCCGGGGATTGGCAACTTTTAGGAAAATTAGGATTTTGATGATTAGTTTGTTTATATTGTTCATATTTGTGAATAGTTATTTTCTCTTTTTAATCATTCATATACCTCTCTTTGCTTATTTCAACTTGCAGGCTTGAATTAATTTGTCTCTCTTTTCTTTTGTGTAGGATCACACTTACACTTCCCAGGAACTGTCCAGTGGGGCATTCCTATGCAATGATATACTTTTCAGAATGGTTTTATGGAGGAGTTACTTGCCGTTTTGAGGGGTTGTTCCTTTCCTATTGACATGGGGGTATAGGACTTCGACTGCCATGGTGTGAAGTCAGAATTGGAAGGTGTAATAGGTAATTTCCATGAACAAATGATGCAGTGAGACCAGTTTGTAAGAACCGAATTGGGAATTCATCTGGACAATCATGAGCATGAACTAGATGTGAAGCAAGAAATGTCAGTTGTTGTTAGCAGGAGCAATCAAACAATTGATAGGGAAGATGACATCTTGGTAGTACAGAGAAACAACCGTTGTGCATAATGAAAACATAATGTCTTGCAAAACAGGACAACTTTGACAGTCAAGTTAACAAAGTCAGTGAGTGCTCAGATCCTTCACTTTCCAGACACAGTGATGTCGAACTGAAAGAGTTACTAGAACACTTGGAATATATGTTCTTGGAAGAAGAATGTAAATGTCCAGTTATCATCTCCTCGATCCTGGAAGTAGGTCAGAAAGAAAGACTGGTATCTATGTTGTGGGAACACAAAAACGCGATTGCTTGGAGCATTTCAGACATCAAGTTAATTAACCCATCTTTCTGTACTCACAAAATTCTAATGGAAGACAATATAAAACCAGGAGTGCAGCCCCATAGGAGGTTGAACCCTAACATGATGGAGGTGGCTGAAAAGTAAGTGAAAAAGCTCTTGGATGCTGGGATAATCTATCCAATTTCCAATAGTCAATGGGTCGGCCCGGTTCAAGTGGTACTAAAGAAAGGGGAGCTAACTGTGGAATCTAATGAACATAATAAATTGATTCCGACTCACATTGTGATTGGATGGCATGTTTGCATTGATTATCAGAAGCTAAATGATGCCACGCGGAAGGACCATTTTCCTTTACCTTTTATTGATCAAATGCTAAAGCAGCTAGCCAGCCATATGTATTATTATTTTCTTGATGGGATGTCAGGATACTTACATATTCCTGTATCACCTGAAGATAAGGAAAAGACTACTTTCACCTGTCCATATGGTACATTTGCTTACAGGAGGATGCCTTCGGAAAAGACTACTGTGGTATCTTTCAAAGATGCATGATGTTAGATTTTGATGATTTCATTGAAGAATTATAGAGGTCTTCATGGATGATTTCTTAGTTTTTGGAGATTCGTTTGAGGGATGTTTGAATAATTTGGAGTGAGTCCTTGCAAGGTGTAAAGAAACAAATTTGGTGTTAAATTGGGAAAAGTGTCATTTCATTGTAAGAGAGGGGATAGTGTTGGGACACAAGATTTCTGGTCAAGGGATTGAGGTGGACAAAGCCACACTTGAAGCAATCGAGAAACTACCTCCACCTACTTCCACAAAAGATGTCCGAAGTTTCATTGGCCATGTTGGTTTAATAGGAGATTTATAAAAGATTTGTCAAAAATCTCTAAGCCAATGACAAATCTTCTGGAAAAGAACACACCCTTTGACTTTGATCAAGAGTGCCGCATGGCTTTCCATTTACTAAAAGAAAGGTTGGTCCAGGCTCCCATCATGAAAGCTCCTGAATGGGATTGACCCTTTGAACTCATGTGTGATGCAAGTGATTAGCAGTTGGGGTTTTGTTGGGGCAGAGACATGACAAGCAATTCCATCTAATCTACTATGCAAGCAAGACTCTTTTTCTAAACTACACGACCATAGAAAAAGAGTTGTTATTCATCATCTATGCTTTTGATAAGTTTTGATCTTAGTGATATCCAAGGTCGTGGTGTACACTAATCATGCAGCAATCAGATATCTTCTTTCTAAAACCAACACCAGGCCTCGGTTAATTAGATGGATCCTACTTCTGCAAGAATTTAACTTAGAAATTAGAGATAAGAAGGGATCGGAAAATGTGGTAGTTGACCACTTGTATTGTCTTGAGTACACAAAAGAATGCAGTAATAAGCATTGAGAAATTAACGATGCTTTTCCCGAAGAACACCTCTACTTGGTTTGATAAGAGCCTGCTCAAGCTAATGACTATCCTTGGTTTGCTAACTTCACAAACTATATTATCGGATAGGTCATTCCTTCAAACTTCTCTTACTAACTGCGAAAGAAATTCTTGTCCGATGTTAAGCATTATTTTTGGGAGGACCCTTTTCTATACAAACTCTGTGCTGATATAGTTGTGTGACGTTGTGTCTCACATTTGGAAGACTGGGAAATTCTGAGACATTGTTATTCAGGAACGGTAGGTAGTTATTTCAGTGTTAACCGCACAGCTGAAAAGGTTATGGATGATGGTTTCTTTTGGCCGACGCTTTTCATGGATGCCCGGAAGTTTGTTGCAACTTGTGATCCCCAGAGGAGTGGAAATTTGTCCAATCTTGATGAAATGGTACAAACTTCTATTCAGCAATGTGAAGTAGTCAATGCATGGGGAATAGACTTCATGGGACGATCCCCAAATTCAAATGAAAACAAATATGTACTGGTGACAATTGATTATGTTTCCAAATGGGTTAAAGCACAGGCTCTCTCCTCGAATGATGCGAGAGTGATGGTTAAATTCTTGAAGAAGCTGTTTCCCGATTTGGTACCCCAAGGGCGATTATAAGTGATTGGGGCACACACTTTTGTAACTCTCAGTTTGAAAAAGTGATGAAGAAGTATAGTGTTAATCATCGCATTACTACTGCTTATCACCCCCAAACCAGTGGTCAGGTTGAAATTACAAATCGAGAATTAAAAAGGATTCTCAAAAAAATCATGCATCATAACAGACGTGACTGGTCAGAATAATTGGATGATGCCCTCTGGGCTTATAGAACGGCTTACAAAACTTCCACAGGGCACATGCCTTACAGGTTGGTTTATGGCAAAGCTTGTCATCTACTCGTTGAGCTTGAGCATCAAGCTTACTAGGCAATTAAATTGTTGAACTTCGAGATGGGGGATGCGCAACAGAAATGAAATTCCAATTAAATGAGTTAGAGGAACACCGACAGAATGCTTATGAGAATGCACTGTTGTACAAGGAGAATGCAAAAAGGATTCATGATAACCACATTAGGAAAAATAAGCAATTTCAAGTTGGAGAGCAGGTTTTACTGTTCAATTTGAGGTTGAAGCTCTTCCCTGGAAAACTCAAGTCTCGATGGTCTGGACCTTATACAGTCACTCAGACATTCCCTCATAGAGCAATTGAAATATCTCATCCTACTAAGGGAACTTTCAATTTTAATGGGCATCGGTTGAAACCTTATGCATTAAGAGAAGAACCTACACGCCCTACAACTTTTAGTGTATTCTTACTTCATGAACCATCTTGATGTGCAAGTACGTCAAGCTAGTGATGTTAACCAAGAGCTCCTTGGGAGGTAGCCCAAGTTTTTGCTTTTGTTTTGGTTAGTTAGTTTTGAAGTTTCATTGTGTTTTGAAATGATTGGTAGTAGCGCTTTTCTTTTTCGTGTGCTCTCTTTCTGTAGTTTTTTTTTCTTTGGCTTGTGTTATTTTGTGGCTCTCTCTTGAATATGTCATTTTTATTGAGAAAAGTAGGGAATTACCAGGTCTTGAAATGTTTCAGGCCGAGCACTGGTAAAGCACACCCATTCTTAAGCCTTGATTTTCTCTGTTTCTATCTTCCGAAGCATTCTAGTACAAGCACGGGGGAACACGAGCATGCTTACATTGAGCACTGTTTGTGTGCTCCTTGCACAATTGTGCTTCGTCTCCTGATGTCTTGGTACCTATCCCAAGATAATCAAGGGGAGGAAGCACTGGGTGAGCATGACTGTGCTTTCTTGAGCACCTGAGTATGCCTGTGCTCTGGGCGTGCTTGGGCATGACCATCAGGCTTTGTCGTTTACCTTTTAAGAAGTCAGTCGCCGTCGGATTGTTTGGTTCTCATCTGGTCCTGTTTTTCATCATTTTTCTCAAGAGTTTTGCTGTTAGTTTGTTGTTCCCTCATAGTTACACTCCTCACTATTTTTTTCTTTCTTCGATGTCAGTGAGCCTCATTGCTTCGATCTAGTGTGTTATTTCTTATAGATTTTGCTTTTTGTGTTATATCTGTTTGATTTCCATGCTTTCACTCCAATTGAACCAATTTTGTTCGTTAGTTATTGTGGCCTCATAAGCGTTCGAGTCTTTTAGGGCTTCGGAGAAGATGGCCATCCAAGAGCATGATCGTGCTCTCTGTAGAAGCACAACCATGCTCCTTGGGTTGTAGGGACCCTCTCTAGGGAAGCATGATCGTGTTTCCATGTCAAGCACGATTGTGCTTCCCTTTTTGCATGACCATGTTTCTCCTGAATTTTTGCAAACTAATTGAATTATTTGTTATTGTAAGTGTTATCGAGGTGCTGCGCTACATCTAGGTCAAATCTTCTCTCTGAGATAGTTAGTGACGATATTTAAGCAAGGCTCAATTCACCTGTCCAACATGATCAATTTACCTGACTTTATACTCACCAATTTAGGACGCTTCGCACCATCGATTGGGACACCCTACATGCTTTTAATTGGTTGGTGTGGTGGAGCAGCTCTTGAGTGTTGGCACGTGGTGAACAGTTCTCACTATAAATGAACCGGCCTACCTTGAGTCAACTTTAGAGGTCTTTGCTACATTTCACATGCATCGAAGCCAAGATGTGTGGGATGAACCTAATGCAGTACATTTTCAACTCCTTGGTCATGAGTACCATCTGAGTTACACAGAATTCACACTCTAATTGGGTATCTATGATCATGAATACAACACCACCGATGAGTATTGGCATCTTCATTCCTTCCCACACATGGGCGAGTGCGACAGTTATCGTTGGAGAAGGTTGAGCTCCGGTAGCAACAACTTCACTCCCAGTGTCTTTAAGGCCTCATCCCTCCAGATCCTGCATCCCACTTCGTCCATGCTTTACTCAGTAGAACAGTTATAGGTAGAAGTAGTAGTACTGGCGCTATCATTAGGCAAGAGTTGTACTATCTTCTAAGTATGGCAGACAACTCCCCTTACCATCTAAGCTTGATTCTGCTAAGTCATTTCATTACCAAGTTGCTGCCCTTCACACAAGTACTACCCTAGTGTCTCTAAGGCCTCATTCCTCTAGACCATGCACCCCACTTCGTCCACGCTTTACTCAGCAGAACAGTTATGGGTAGAAGTAGTAGTACTGGCCCTATCATTAGGCAAGAGTTGTACTATCTTCTAAGCATGGCAGACAACTCCCCCTACCATCTACGCTTGATACTCGCTAAGTCATTTCATTAACAAGTTGTTGCCCCTCACGCAAGTACTATCTTTGCAGGCCTATACATCACTCGTTTGATTAAAGGGATGGGTTTGGTCGACTGTGTTGATTGTATGATAATCATTGGTGGGTATAACCCTATCTCTTTTCTCAATTTGTAGAACTTGGGCTTACCCATGGCTATCACTTCTAGGGGAGATCCTCCCTCCACACACACACAGACCCCAACCCCTCCTGCTATTGCTGCTGCTTGATAGAGATCTCCACCATCACAACGTGCCTCCTTTAGCCGCATTGACTAGGTTACTTGTTTTGCTGCATTGTTCAGGTGTCTTCATAGAAGTATCACCAGGATTGCCAAGCACTTGGGGATTCGTCTGTCCCCTAATCCACCCTTCCTTATCAGATCACCACATTGGGAAAGGGGGGAGTAGACACTGCTGCGAGGACCAAGGACTCTACTTCATCCTCCTTTAATGATACTGCTTCTTTTTCTTCTTTTGAGAGCACTTCATTCTGATCGTCGTGAAGCTACTTTTCTTTTCATATTTTAGTATTTGGACTTGTATTTATTTTCTTATTTTTGTTAGGCTTGTGTGAGTTCAGTTAGTGAGGGGAGTCCCCTACTAAACTGACATTTTGGTTTGTTTACTTTTATGCATTTTCTTTTTGCATTTTTAGTTCTTATTTTCTTTTATTGATGTTTGGAATGTGGAGCTTCACTTATGTGTCTCTTGTCTCATCTCAGGACTATTTGTGGTTGAATTGTTATTGGAATACACGTTGAGAGTGGCAACATCACTCTCCGTGTTTAGGAAAGTCGTTTGAACCCCCTCTTTACTTTGGTTCTTAATCTTTTATTGTATATACTTGTACACTGAGGACAATGCACTATTCAAGTGTGGGGGAGGGTTCTTGTTTTACTTTTATGGATGACTGCATGACTTAGGACGATCTATGATTGTGTTGTTAGAAACTTTGAAGTCTAGGGGATATTGTGTTTGTTAAGGCCCTTATTATGAGCCAAATTGTTTGCACACTCATGTTTTTAAAACCTAGATTAGTTCACATCGCCCTAGTCATGGAGCAACTTGTTTTGGGGTTGATTTTTTTTTTTCCCAAAAGACTTGTGTGTTCTTGTTTTTTTTTAAAAAAAACTAGAAAGTCGGATTCCTTGTGGAATGACCTACTGGTTGTTTGCAATTTTGTTGTAAATAGATGGTAGAAAGAGCTATCACCCTGAAAAAGTGAAAGCCACTTTTGAGTAGTCAAATTTTGGGCATTACTAGTGTACATTTGATGACCTACCGAGAGAAAAGACTATCTTCAAGGCGTATGAAGCTACTACCCAATTAGTTTAATAAAAACTAAAGTCTCTGTTCACTCTGTTGACCCAGTGGCACATGGGGCCTTCGACCTATGGTACGCACACACTCATAAGGTTTTTGAAATGAGAGTGAGGTTTTTATTTGTGCATTTGTGATCTTGTCCTCAACTACCTTTGATTCCCCTAGACTTTAGAGTTTCTATTTTAATGATATCAGAGGTCATGCACTTATTCTTTTCTTTATATTGAACAATTTATGATTGCTCAAGGACAAGCAATGATTCAAGTGTGGGGGTATTTGATGAGTGCATTTCATATCATATTTTGCACACCTCCAATGCACTCTTTTGCTCATCTTTCATTACCTTTTTGTTTATGAATGATGCTATTGTGGATATGTTTATCTTTGTTTCAGGTTTTTAGGGCTTACAACACATAATGAGTGAAATCAGGGACAAAACCAACCAAAGTAGACAATTTCTCTAAGTGTCCAATGCAAGCACGAGCGTGCCATCTCTCCATAGTTCCCTCTGGATGGTGACTCCCCTACTCTTCAGCAGAAGCACGAGCGAAGCACGGGGGTGCTATCTCCCTATGATTATCTCGGGATAGGAGTAGCTTATGCTTTCAGGGGAAGCATGGTCTACGTGCTACTTTCATGGGCGTGCTCAAGTTGAGCACAGGTGGAGCACGACTGTGCTTTCCCCTGTTATTATCTCTAGATGACACTTAGCCCTTTTTACTCAGAAGTTCCAAGAAGAGCACGGTCTAAGAATGACCGTGCTTAGATCGTGTCAAGCCCAAAAGTTTCTTTTTAACTCCCATATTTAGGGTTTCTTACTATCTTTTATTCGAGAGTCTTCTTTTCTAACGGAGGAGCCTTCAAGGGAATGATGATCTGCCATCACCACACAAGCTAAGGGGATCAAGGTTGAGCTAGAGACGCCGGAGAAGTAGAGTTTGCTGATTCCACAGAGTTCTTGTTGTACAACTGAAGAGATCTTTGTAAAATGGAGAAGTCTTGATTTCTTTCTTGTTTGCATTTATCTTTTACCCTAAGTTGTATGAATTGATGAGGGGCTAACCATTCCACGGTGCCTAGGGTTTGTGAACTATGTTGCTTCTTATACTTTGACTATTTGTTTTCTAATGCCTATGGAGTTCTATTGTGTTCTTGTGTTTTTAATGTGTTGCATAACTTGGTGTGCTTCATTTGCGTAGTTGCTTGTGTAAAACTCAGTGTGTGTGGATTACTATAGTTTTGAGGACCCTTGGTAGTTACAAAACTCGGTGTGTATGAAGCCCGTAGTTACATTAGCAAAACTTGGCGTATTTGAGAGCCATAGATGCAACAAAGCTTATGAGCACCCACAAGGATATTAGAATGTACCTAGATGGGCATTAGACTCAAGTCAGTGTCTCGAGCACATAGGAATCATATCAGGCATTGCTATCTTGTTATCGAAACTCAACCCTAGTCTAGCTGGTTCTTCCACCCTTTAGTTCTTTTCCCTTTGTTTAGTAATTAATATCTTCATCACCCTTTTGGATTGAATTTACATTAGAGGATCAACTAGTACTAGAAGTCCAATTCCTGTAGTTTGACAACCCTACCCCTCACGGGGTATCACTGTATTACTTATAATGATCTGTGCATTTGCAGAGAGTACATCATGTGGCAATTGAAGCCTTACCTTCATTATCTACTTTATGCTTTAAAATTCTTTACTTTATATCTCTAGTTTTTTCTCAAAGGACATGATGCAAAATTATCATGTAAATGTTTAGTCCCATTCTTTGTATCACCTCCAAGTTTCATTTGACAATAATTACATATTGCCTTCCATTTATCATCAATTTTTTGTCTCTTATAATGGTTCCATACAGCTGATTTTAGATGAGTCTTAGTGCCCAATTTCAATTCTTCACTTTTATTTGTTGGTAATGTTTGGCTAGATCCAACCGGTGTTGTTGATTCAAGCTGTGTTCTAGATTGCTCACAACTTTGTTGTTCTATAGATTGTCCAACTTTTAAGAGGTGAAATATGTAAATTCTTTTCATGACAACCCTCATCCATGATATCACATGATCACCTACATTGACTCCATTATTATATACTAGTGAGCAAACTAAGCTATATATCATAAGTTGAACATTAAAAAATAATTAAGAAATAAAGACAACAATCACTACTTGATAAGAAGAGGAGTTAAAGAAAATTAGTTCTGACACATTTAAAACCATAAATTCATAACTACAGGACAATCATTTAAGATGGTAAAATTGAATTTCATAAAAAGGTAAAGCAAGAGATACTCTTAAATCAACAAATTTGCACTAGATGAAAAAATTTAGGTATGAATTCAAGCATTAGATGTGTGACAGAGGCCTACTTGCTATGGAAAATAGAAAACTCTCTCTTTCCTCTCCCGTGTAAGACACCATCACCAACGCCGCATCCTTCGATTTTGAAACAAGAATGCAAAATATACTCAAAATCCAAAACACAATCAAGTTGACATTCTTGAGAAACAAAGCCATGGCTTACGAGTTGCGAAAAAAGTGAAAAAGGTGGTACAGTGGAAGCATTTGATGAATTATAGAGAAGAGATGAGAAGATTCGATGGAGGATTTGGAGATCAGTGAGAGCCTGATGACGGTGCTACGGTGTAGTTTAGAAGAGATTAGGGTTCTATCTTTTAAGTAACTTACTCTAAGGTGGTGTTTGTTTGGGTGCATTTGGAGTTACATGTAACTCCAAATGCACCACTTTTTATGTTCAGCTATTTGGTTTGAAGAATTTTGTTTTCCTTTAACCAGCCAAATACCTTTGACTGACCCAAAATCATGGATTTGGTTTTATGGTGGATTTGGCCGTAAAACCAAATCAGCAAATTTTGAGAACCTCACACAGGAAAACCAAATCCTTTGAGAAACCTCTTCCCCTCACCTTTGAGAAAGCTCTGAGAAACCTCTTCCCCTCATCTCCGTTTCATCGGCTGAACACTCTCGTTGCTGATCTAGTCACCAGTCCTAAGTTTGAATAGATCTCACTGTTTTTATTCCTTAATTTTTTCCAAAACTCATTCATCATGAATCCCATTCTTTGTTTCTCTTTGCAGTCTTTGCTATTTCCCTGTGGTTCTTCCAATCTAGCACTCGTTCTTCCTCTCTTTTGGTGGCATTCCCTGCTTCTGTGAGGTTAGAGCTTAATTATTTTGGTTCTGCGAATTTAATTGTGGTTTGATGTGATGATTTTGCTTGTTTAGTGGGGGATGTTGTGGGTTTTTCTTGGTAATCTTGTGTGAGAGTGAGGGTTGCGATTTTTTGAGGTTTTCTTTAATTTCTGATGAACACGTTGGGTTTTTTAGTGTGGTTTTTTTTTTATTTGGCTGGTGAGTGCTAGATCCAATTCTAGGTTGATGACTAGTTTGGAGTTCTTGATTTTGTGAATTTTGACTGGAAAATCATGGTTTTGTTTCAAATATGGAGAAATTAAGAAGTTATTTCTTTCTGTTGGGAATGGAGAAAGCTAATTTATGGTTATTTTCTCTTTCTGTTTTTTTATTTTGAAGAAATCTGATGGTTTTGCATTGTTACACTATTCACTCGTTTCTGCAGTTCTTTTTGCATTGTTCCCTTAAGAAGATTTTTTTCAGGATCTTTGTTGTTGTAAGTTTTCCTTTGTTTATGTAGACCAGTTGGTGAAAGGGAATGCTATTTTATATTTTCCTGTAATAGTTCATTCATTTGGAGATTTCAATCTGAAGGAAGACAATGATTTTGTTTATTTTGGTTGGAGCTTTGTCGTTGGAAATCAATATCTAAAAGAAGTTGAGCTTTGGTATGCAATCTTTGTCTAGTGAGCATATTACCTTGATCAGTATTATGGGTAATGTTTTACATAATAGTTAAAAGGCTATTTGCTTTTGGGGGGAAAAGAAACAATTTACCATTAGAAAGAAAGATAGGTCAACAGATTTAGTTAAAGTGGGAAAATTAATATGTTGTTGCTGTTATTTTCAACATCAGATTCCTACCTGCTACCAAGTGGTTCTTGTTGGTCTGTAAAGTGTTTATTTGATAATTATAAAGGTTGTAAGTATTCGACATATACACATCATATCTTAAAATCTACATCTTGTGTGGCCATAAATTAGTAGACTTCTGGTCAATGCTAGTTTGTGCAAGAAACATATATGAGGCAAATCCTGAGTGTAAATTGGTTGAAAGTGAGGCATGCTTGTATCTGTTTAAGTGGAGTTCATGTTGCTAGTTTTCTTATTAGACATTCATTCATCCTTTTAAGTATTAGTTGCAGCATTAGGACAGTATGACATGCATAGTTGGAATTTTTTGAGTCAACTTTGTCATAAGAATGCATGTTTGGGAGGGAAAGCTATGGAAATTTCTGGTGTTGGGTTTTTTTTTTCAGTCTTTGCAACTTTGTGAAAGAGTCTAAAGGCCAATTGAGATAATTAATTTCACTTTCGGTGACTACTTTGCAATTTTGATTTCACACTTTCACGTGATTTGATATGTCAAATTGTCCAATTGATCACCAAAACTTAATGTGATGTAAATGTAAAGTTGTTGCAGTGTGTCCTGCTAAAGTTTTGTTATTTCATACAAATTAATTTAGATAACAGAGTATATGTTGTGTTAGGAGAGAAGATTTAAAACAACTGAAATGAACATACTCTCTTTATTTATCTTTGAACAATGTTTTGAAAGAATATAGGCACATGCTATTCATTTCTATTTGTTGAAAGTGCATCTGCAACCTATCAAAGTGTTTCCTGGCAATTCCTGTCAAAGTGTTTCTTTCCATTCTACTACCTTCACTTGAATCAAGATGATGTTGAAAGTGCATCTTCAACCTAAGAGTTGATAGTCAGCTGCTCTATATATATTTTTTCTTTTTTTTCTTTTCTAGAACTGCTTAATTTATAAGAAAAAGCAATTTTCCACGTTGTTCATGGGGACAAATTTGATTTTGCTTGCAGAAACACTTTTCCTTATAAAGAGACACACTTGTACTGCCATTCATAAGTTGATGCTATGCCTCATTGCAAACCACAAGCTGTAGCCCATTCATTCTTATTTTAAAATGCCCACTTTAGCTGCCAAACTTATCCCTTCTTTTAATTAATTTTTATTATTATATTTTGAACTTCTTTATTCTTATTCATAAGTTGATGCTTTGAACTTCTTTAATTAATTATTATTATTATATTTTTAATTAATTTTTTTATGTTTAATACGTGCTTTGAATTCTACCTTGTGTTACTTTATGAGTAATATATTTTTAATTATTTTTTAAATTGTATGATCAAATTAACTATTATTTATCCTTGGTTAATATTATTGTGTTCTAAGTATCCCTGATATTATTTTGTTCTAATATCTTGAACTTATTATATTTTCGTGTATTTTTGTATTCTTTATAGATGACTGGGAATAATATAGAGGATAACCTTTATGGTGCTCGTGTTACAATCCTTGCTGCGGCTTTTGCCGTTACATTACTTTTGCACAGTAAACGACGTAGACTTTGTAGAGAACCCTCTCGTGGTCGATCAGAAATTAGAGAACAATATTTATCAAGATTAATAGATGGAAATGACACTACTAGTATCAACATGGTTCGTATGAACAAATCAACCTTCTTCAATCTTTGCTCGATAATGAGAAGAAAAGGTCTTATGCGAGATACTTTGCACATCATTATTGAAGAACAATTGTTGATGTTTTTACACACTATAGGACATAATCAGCATAATCATGTCATCGCACACAATTTCCTTAGATCCAGTGCGACCGTTAGCAGGTATTTTAATCATGTTCTATACGCAATCGGTCAACTGCGTGATGAATATGTGTGTCCACCTAGTACACAAACTTCAACATATATAGCCTCGAGATCCACACTATATCCTTATTTCAAGGTATTAAATAATTTTTTTCACTCAAATAATTTGTTATCCCATAATTTGCTCTTAGTAAAAATTTGTTAATTATAGGACTGTATTGGAGCGTTAGATGGGACCCACATTCATGCTTCTGTTCTTGCATTTGAAGTTGCAGCATTTCATGGGCGAAAACCACACCCCACACAAAATGTGCTTGCTGCTGTTGATTTTGACTTACGCTTTACATATGTCCTTGCTGGATGGGAAGGTTCAGCACATGATGCATTAGTTTTACGTGATGCATTAGAGAGACCAAATGGTCTATCAGTCCCTGAAGGTATTTATTTTGTTTAGTTTATTCATATATAGGTTAATATATGAAAACAACTTAAACAATATAATTTTGTTAACTACCACATATTTATTTTTTTTTAGGAAAGTATTTCTTGGTTGATGCCGGGTATGCAACGAGACCGGGTTTTATATCCCCCTATAGGGGCATTAGATGCCATCTAAAAGAGTTTGGCTCCGGGACACCGGCAAACTATAAAGAACTTTTTAATCTTCGTCACTCATCAGCTCGAACTACCATTGAAAGAGCTTTTGGTTCTCTGAAGGGACGCTTCAAAATTTTATCATCAAGACCATTCTTTCCTTTCAAAACTTAAGCTGAACTAGTTTTAGCTGCATGTATTTTGCATAATTATATTATAAGTGGCGGCGAAGATATGTTCATACTCTCTGAGGAAGAATGGACACCACAACGACCACACTCAGAAAGTAGCGTAAGAGAACAAAGAGAGGATGCCCAAGAGTGGGTGGCACGTCGAGAACAGATTGCATGTGATATGTGGGCAAACAAGTAGAAAATTATTTGTTGTTCTTATGGAACTATGTGGATGTTTGTTTAATTTTCTAGATTGTACTAGATAATTATCTTCCTATATCGATATGAACAAATTTGGGATGTTTGTTTAATTTTGGTTGTCATAATATCATTACTTAGCTTATTTGGGATGTTTGTTTAATTTTGTTGTTGTAATAATTTCTTGTTTATGTAGCAATTTTTGAATGGATAACACAAGGATGTCAGAAGATAGTCAAATGTCATCAATGAGAACCCCAACCAAAAGATTAGGTGGCAATAAAAGATGGACCACTGCCGAAATTCGATTTTTCATAAGATTCATGGCTTCTCAAGTGGAGCAAGGTTTGAAAGTTGATAAGGGCTTCAAACCTCAAGCACTCCATGCATCAATCATTGCAATGAATAATGAGTTCGGAATTATAGTTACTGAAGCAAATGTCAATAACCACTTACGAACAATTCGCAAAAGATGGGCAAGAATTAAAAAATTGAAAGAGTTAAGCGGAATGGGTTGGGATAACAGACTGAAGATGATAATTATGGGAGAATCAGAGTTCAAGAATTACATAAAGGTACACATCTATTTTTAATTTATTTCTATTTACATTGTCTATGTACTAAGTATGAAATAAGTTTAATTTATCATTCAAATAATTTGTTACTCTATACTAGATTCATCCACAAGATGAGCCCTACTTAAACAAACCAATTGAGGATCATGACTTGCTTGAGATTGTCTGCGGCAATGATCAAGCAACTGGACGACATGCTGTGCAATTTGGAGATGAAATTGGCACCCATATGGATGATAGCGTCGAGTACCGCCGTCCATCTCAGACTGATAATCTTGATGACCTGTTTGAAGACACTAATTATCATGTCAATATACCACCGCCCACCCACAACCAATCAGAGAGTACAGAAAATAGGGGGGAATCTTCCGCTCAATAAAAAAAACGGAAAAGGAAAATGGAAAATGCCCTCTGAAGTTGAAGCAATACAGGAGATGAATAACACAATTAAAGAGGCATTGGTAACAAAGAAGTCTACTCAAAATTTAGAATTTGCAAAGGAATTGATTGGTGAGTGCATGAAATTGAAAGTATATGGCTACTCTGGTCGTCAAATCAATAAGGCCTATGATTGGTTAATGGCTGATGATAGTAGAGCTATGGCTTTCTTAGCAAAGGATGAAGAGCTAAGGAAGTATTGGGCGGAGGATTTCTTTGAATCAATTCACAATCAAGAAGAATATTTTTGAAGTCCCATTTAGGTTGGTTTGTGTGTGTGTGTGTGTGTGTGTTATGATGTTGTTATGTACCTACTTACCATTTTTTTTTAGCAGGGTGTTGGAGCATGTGGACATGATTTACCAATGAAACCTAGAAGAATGCTACTGGTAAATAATTTTGTTAGTTATATATATATATATATTGTTGTCATATATTATTTCATGACACTGAATAATGATTTTTCTCCATATGTACAGGTTAATTATCTATTTGAAGGGAGGCAAATTGTAGCATGAGATTGTAAACTCTAAAATTTGACTATATAATGATTGCCTTCTTGATTTTGGATGTGTTACTTTGTGTATGTGCACTGGTTGTTGAGTTGTTTTTGTGTGTGTTAAGTATGAAACTTTGAACTTAATTGTATTTGAGGATTGTTGGTTGCAATGATGAGATTGGAATTTGCACTATTGAGATTATTTTTTGTTGTTCAGTATGAGACATTAAGATTGGAATCATGATCAAGACCAAAATCATATGTTGTTTTGCTTGTAATTATATATGTATTATAAAGGAAAATGCCTTTGTTGAGATTTTATTTATATGCATGACATGAAAACTAGGTTTTTATTCAAACTTTATATAACTATGATGATGTACATTCCATGTGTTGTTCATGTTGGCAATGTAAGGTGGTTCATAATTGTTAACTCAAATAAGAATATATGATGGGCATTCCATATGAAGTTCATTATGGCAATGCATGGTATAATTTTAATTTTGTTATTGTCCAAGTGATCTATATGTTTAAGCATGTTTGAAATTTTTTTCCATAATTTTCCAACTTTACTAGCAAGAGTATGCAAATTAATAAAAGTTAATAAAGTTAATAATAAATGGTAATTTAAAAAAAAAAATGCTTATTAGAGTGAGTGAATAAATATAATAATTGGTTAACAATAAAATATTAAATAATATATTAACCACCACCTTAATTTTTTTAATGTATCAATGATTTAATTTATTATTATTAATTATTAAATATAAACTTTTAAAATATAATACTAAATAATGAAAGTAAATTAAATACTAAAGTTAGTAATTAATTCATATTTAATATTTAATATATCATAATAAATTGATATATAATAAAATAAAAGGGTAAACTTACCCTGAGTAACTATATCTTTAAAATACATCCAACCAAACATGTGTTTTTCAATTCCAGATTACAAATCCTTCCAAATAAATATAAAATCTTATAATAAAGTAATTCCAGTTACATTCAACCAAACATAAGATTTGACTGCACTGTATTTTGAAAACCAAGGATTTCCAGTTACAATGTAACTGGAAATCCACTGCATTCAGAATTACATCCAACCAAACGCCCCTAAATGAATCTCGTGATGCCAAGTTTCTTTTTAATTTTTTTTATTTTAACCCATATATTATATTATATTATATTATATTATATATATATATATATGAAAAAAATTTCATGGCGGGGATTCAGCAGAGTTTGGAGATCACTCCCCAGCCTCGCCTTGCTATAGTGACTGGGAAAATTTTTTCCACGTCCCTGTCTCTTTAGAGGAGGGAACTGGGGATTCCCCTCCCCATGCCCATCCCTATGTATACCTCCCAACAAGCATTTAACTGTTAATTTGGCAAAAAGAGTAGCTAACATGGATTAAGAAGGGTAAAGGGATAATAAGATTTTGAAATATTTTTTGGATGAAAGCTTTAAAATATGAAGTTAACAAGTATCGTTATTTGCACAAAACAATAAATGGGACTCCGTTTTTCTATTTTGCCCGCAGGCCTTTTTGTTACTTGGCTAAACGGGAAAAAAAAAAAATTGAAAAGTATAATAAAACAACATAAATGACACTTAAAGTGATGTAAACAAGTACTAGTAAAGTGATAGGACGAAATGGGTTCGCGACACAACTTAAAGCTTCAAGTTTGATAGCACCAAATGCAAACACCCAATAGAATTCATGTTTTTAGAAATTGTTAGGAGCAAGCAAAATCAAGAAAATTACATAACAAGCTAAAAACAACAAGTTTAATGAATGGGACAAAAATATTTAATCACAAGAGATAGTGATTTTACATGGGAAACCCATTCATGGTGAAGGGTAAAAATCATGGGTCTGTCCACCAAATAGAGCTCAATTATAGTAAATTAGTGTTATAAAATTCTCCACAAGTGCTAATAATAGCACAAAATAAATTTAATAAATAGAGAATCTATGAATACAACAATCACTAAGAAATTAAGAACATAGGACTTGAAATCACAAAATAGTGGCTTCAATGAGTGTGGAAAATGAACAAGCTAGAGATCTCTAAACACTATATTCACTGTTCAAATTGAAGAACCACGAGGCAGGAACATCCTATCAAAATTTCAACTTGTATCATTATTGCCATTACTGGACACTTCAATTTTCTTCAAAATGTGTAGTGAGATCTCCAAGCACCAAACCTCCCCTATATGTTCTCTTTTAATCTAATCTAAATTTTTAAAATTTATATAATTTCTAATTTTTTTTTATATTATATCAGTTTAGAATTATTAAATACACTTTATGTCAAAATTTTTATTTTATATAATGATGATGATGTACAATACAATGTCTTATGATGATGTACAATACAATGTCTTTTGATATATATATATATATATATATATATATATAGTATTTTCATAATTAAGTATTAAATTTGGTTATTAGTCCCATAACTATTTCCATATTTCTTTAATATATTCATATTATATTTAAAAATGAATGTTATATGATGGTAAAAAAATAAATTAAATATTAATTAAATATGTATGTGTAGCATAATTTTTTTAATCATCATATTATTCTATAGTTATAGGTAGTTTAGTAGCTACTTATTCTAATAACAATCAGCAGTAAAATTTCTTTCTTTCATAATATTAATTAATTATTTTATGTTTATTTCAAAATTAAGTACACATAGAGTGTAACTTGAGTGTTTTTAATAGTATATGAATAAGATTTAAAATTTATTTCACTTTCATTTATGTTAGTGAGGTATCATTTACAAAGATTTATTATAACAAATTTTCTTTTAATGATATGAACAAATCATAATTTTTATAAATTTCTAAAGAATTATCCTTAGTATCTAATTTGGGTGAAAAATGAGTTATAATTTTTTAACAAAAAATGTTCATCAATTTTTTATATTAATATATTTTTACAGTAAAACATTAAAAACAAAAGCTGAAGAAGAAAAATTATTAACAGAAGAATCATTTTGATCAAATTTTTTAAATAAAAATAATATTATAAATACTAAAAGTGGTGTGGTGTGTGCCGGTTACCAATAAATATGCATCAAACTAATCGAATTGTTTATTAGTTTAATGCACCAATCAACAAGGCTTGGCAAAATTTTTCACCAACCGACATCCACCTAAGGGCTTAATAATGGAAGGTAGAGTAGGGTAAAGTAAGGGAAATTGAGGTTTTAAGTTATCCCTTGTTTGGGAGAAAGGTAAGGTAAATGATGGTTACTAAACCTTGTAATGTTTGGATTGAGGGTAATAGAGGGTAGGTTGAGAACCTTACTTTACAAAACCTCCATTTACTCTCTCCCAAACAAGTCCTAAGTTAAAACCCTACATTATAACCCAAAATCCTTGGATCAAATCCAACCAAAGTTAAATTTCCAATTTTCACTTTTACTAAAATTTAGGCTTGGCAAAATTTTTCACCAGTCGACATCCACCGACTCTCTAACCCCTCCTCGATCATTGCACCGTCACTAGCAACAACGCCACCATCACACACCACCGTCATCTCTCTTGCTCGGCTCCTCTCATCCCCCACTGTCTCCCCCCTGCAGAACAATTGAAAATAAAACACTTGAAGAAGAAGAAGAAGAAGGTCATCTCTCCGACGGCAATGACTCGGTCACCTCGTCATCGTCATAGTCGATTTCGCTCGCCTTCTGCTCACGGGCTCTCTCTTTGGGTTAATGCTCTGATCTCTCTCTGTCTCTCTCTTTCATCCATTGAACCCTAATTTCTTCATTTGGATCATGATATTTGCACTGATTATCTTTATCTTGTACCTAGCCAAGGAAGCAGAGGCGGAAGGAGTTGAGAAGGTTGCACTCATAGACCTCACAGGATGCTCATTGAGAAACACCACACGAGCTCTATTGATGATGTATGTGTGAACTCTATATTTACTTGCCTTCATGAATGTTTGTGTATCAGTTCTATTATGTGCAAGTTTATCATGTTGATGAAATCCATTTCAGACCAATCTTTCAGTTCTTATATTCTTAGTAGAGCATCCTAAAACTGTGTTTGTTCATGGGCATGCTTCTCTTCCATTTGGCCTCTAAGAGTGTCACATTTCTTGATGGTAATAAAGCTTTAAATTTGGCCTCTAAGAGTGTCACTATATGTTATTTTTTAATTTTTTATAAGTCATATGATGCTTGTGTTTGATAAATATTTCATTAGCCTAGCTACCTAGAAATTAGGTAGAGCTCTGCTCCCATATATGAGATTTGAGAAAATTTTTGCTTCTTGGCCAGTCTTGCGCCCAACAATATTTAAAAAAAAAAAGTTTTAGCAAGTCCAACCAAATGGCAATCTTGGCCTAAACGATTTTAGTACAAATTGAGCATATGGTTTTGATTCAGTATACTACTACATTAAGTTTATTTGTTGACCATTTATTTTCGAGCTGTGTTTTTTCAAATAGTTTTTCTTAAGTTGTCTTAGTGGTTAGTTATAAACTATTCTATGTTTGCAATCCAAAATTATTCTAGGCTTTGACTACTAACTAGATTCATTCCTTATAAAACTTCATCTCTTTTGTTTACTCAAAGTTAACATGTTTATATGACCAATCTACTTTGTGTATGTGTGTGCATGTATATACTATGATGTTGAAGGATAAGTGAATGCTAGATTTGAAAATCTGAATGATAATTTGGTTGAGAAAATTTGGAAGTCCTGGAATGGGTTAAAACAAGCAAAAAGTAAATAGCAACTGTTGTGGCTAACTTTAAGATAATTGAGGTATTAAGCTAATGTTGGTTACTTTACACTTCTAGTTTCAAAGTGAAAACTATCAGATATATCAATATATTAATCTAAAAGTTCACATGTTTATACAACCAATTTACTATATATATATATAACTGGGTTATAATCAGTTCTCTGCTATAGCATTTGATACCAATACTATTTCAAAACCTATAAACCAGTTTTTTTTTTAGTTACTACCAAACCAAACAAACCAAAGTTTTAGTAAAATATTACAAGCGAAACACCCAGAGCTAGCCTGTCCACACTCTCACTTGGTCAAGAGAAACATGAGAATCTATGACCATTTTTCAGTTTCTCATTTACTCTCTATGATATAAATATATAATAAAAATTTCCTGTTCACCTTCCAGAATTTCACTTTTATTAATTTTTTCCCAAGTTCACAAAGGCTTTCTTTGCTGGAGAGTTGAAGAAGAAAAAAGTTTATGATTGTTGAGATGGGGCCATGAATTCCATATCCAGACATAGAGAATAATTAGATTCGGGTTAATTAAGGTTGCAGTCAAGCCAAAATGGGGCCATTGATTGGACTAAGAAATGATCAGTGCATGACTTGCTCTCCTTTTGCTTCTTTGGTTTTACACTCACACACACAAATACACTGCAGTTTTCTTGTACAACTTCCTTTCTATGCATTGTTACTTCATACATGGGCATCTATTATTTAACTTTTTGTCAAGGATTTGTTCACATCTTTTCCAAGTAGCACATTTGCATAATATTGGATTCTTCTTACTACAAAGTAGGAAAATCAACATACATACTTTTGATAAAATTCTGTTGGAAGTTGGTTTATATGATTGGCTTCTAGTTTGTTTGATCATGAATGATGATATACCAAATTAATATGTTGTTAAATATTTTCTTTTCTAATTCTCCAAGTTTAAACTATGGGGGTTACCCTTGTCCATTCCTATGATGAAACGGTGATGCTTGTAAGGTAAAGGTTAAGCAATGCTTTTAATGATTCTTATGCATTGGTATTCCGATGGGAGTAATACGGGTTACTCTTAAAAGAACCACCTATGTGAGAGAGAATTGGTGCCGCTTCAAAGGAGAATTATGATGGGCTTTAATTATTTAGAAAGTTTCATAGAACCAGGAAGATGTTCAGGGCCAAAATGAACATGACAATGAGAACTGAATTATGTGTGGAAGATTCATGTGAGAAGTGTATTATTTTTTACCATAAAGATAGAACAAATTAAGGACAACAACGTCTACTAGGCATTCGGTAAATTAAGTATACTTTCTCAAGGGAAGTTTCAAAGGTATTTTTGTGCCATTTGTGACCTTTTTTCATTCACTAAGAGCAAATTATTCTATAATTTTTGTTCCTTGATCGATCCTTAGCTTTAGATTTATCTATGTCCTCCTCCAACTTCAACGCTCATGTTTTCTTATAAAAATCTCTATTCTTGGTATGCATTGACGCATGCATTCTGTTTTTTTCCAGATTCCTATTTCGATGAGGTTCGCCAACATGTCATCACTCAAGACTCAAGTGTAAGTTTCTGATAACATTGCCAAAGGCTTCGACACGGTACTGCTAGATATTGTACACACCCAAGTATTGTTCTTCCTTTGATTTTTGTAAGTTTTCTAGATAGATACTTCACAATCACATCTTTGTCCTAGTTTGTCTTTGTTTCTGTATTGCTTATAGGTTTGGTCTTTTTTGTTTTTAATGATTGGTTTTTATGAGAGGATTGTTGAACTGTAAAAGAGTGACTTAGTTAGATTGTTGTAAAATTTGGGTTTTAAAAACATCTGTTGATATTGTACATTCACAGGGTGAGTCCTTGATTGTTCCATACTTTTAGAAATGGATGTAAATTTATGTATATTGATTTGGTCTATGGGATAAGCTAATATCAAGTTCTATGTGTTTTGTTTTGTGGGTTTGTGGATTTTTGTTAATTAAGTCATTATTATTTCTGTTCTGCAGGGATTATTAGGGTTTTTTTTAAGGTGTCTAATAATATTCATGATTGTTTATTTGGCCTCAGAAATATTACATTGTTTTTATAATATGTTTTCCATTACTTTGTTCATCAACATGCATCATAAAACAAAGAATAGAATTCATTTGTTATCCAATGGAAGAGTGTTATGAAAATAACATAATTAAAATTTTAAGAGTTAAAGAAAAATCTTAGGCACCGGATAGCTATGTTGCTCTCCCCATCACTCTAAGCATTTAATGCTAATTTGAATTTATTTTATTTTATTTTATTTCATTCATTAAGTATTGTCATATTACAGTGAAGTTATTGTTAAACATCCATTTGTTGTAATATTTTATTATGGTTGGAAATTAACTATTGTTTCACATTGTGACAACAGTGGAAACATAATGATTTTTGTTAATTATGCTCAAATTACCGAGGATAAACAAATAACAATTTTTGATAAAAGTGGATGCTAATTTTTCTTTTTCTACTTTTGCAGGATAAACAAATAACGATTTTTGGTAAGTAGCAGGAATTGATAACAAGAAGAAAGGAAGAAATCCTATAATTTTTGGTATTTTTTTTAATGTGCCATCCATGGATTTGATAGGTTTTCATTGTGCTACTTTGAATTTGTTAGGTTTTTATTTTGCAAAGTAATCCAACATAATACAAATAGCAATTTAGTGAATTTGGCAAATAAAAATTTCAATATGGAATTTTATTAACAATTTTTCTATGATTTGAGGTTTTTTTAGTGATGGTTGTACTTGTGAAATTTGATGGTTGTGCATATAAATCTTATCATAATATAGTTTCCTTTAAAAAAATTATGTGAGATATCTTTATTTTAGTGGTTCAATATAGTTTTGTTAGGCAAATAATATAAGAATGCCCTTGTTTAACAATATTGTCTTTAAAAAAAGCGAACGCTAATGATTTTTTTTTACTTTTATAGGATAAGCAGCTTTGATCCTACTCTTAATTGAGTTTGTGCATGGTGGCTTAAATTGCTGAAATTACTGAGATCATCCTTGCGTATAAAGAGCTGGAATTGATAGCAAGAAGAAAGGAAGAAATCCTATTATTTTAGGTTTTTTTTTTTATTATGCCATCATGTATTTAATAGGTTTTCATTGTGCTAAGTTCAATTTGATAGGTATTTTTTTTAATTATTCCATCCATGGATTTTATTATGCTATCCTATGTCATGGCTTGTTATAGGGCACATTAGTACAAGTTGACTATACTTAAAGGAAAATTTTATTTTTTAATTAAGCTTAATTTTATAGAGTTAAAAAAATAAGTAAGGATGATGACCAAGTAAATCATATCATAATTTTTTTTTGGATTAGTAAAGAATTATCTCCATATGAGTGAAACTGATGTGTTGGTTCTTATTAAATTAAATGCAATCTTCATTGGTGCTTCAATGGTTGGTGATGCAAATTTTCAAAGTAGATGTATTCGTTGACTAAATTGTTAGAAAAGTGATAAACATGTCAAAAACATTATTAGTTGTTCTTTCTCTAATTAAAATTCTCGTGTGATTAATACATTCTTTCATTGCCATCTTTGTGAATGCTATTTTAGAGATACAAAACATGTGCCCAGACCGACAGTGGATGTATCAAAGGAGAACAAGAGGATTAATTGATCCAACTTTTATAGTTAGGGTAAATTCATTTATGGATCGCTAAGACTCACCCAAATTGTCTTGATGGTCATTTGATGAGATGCCTATGCAACCATGAGGAAGAAGTATCTCTAAATTCTTCCGATGGTGCATTCATTAAAATTGATGCTATGAATATTGAAGAAGTTGTAAGTCAAGAGGGAGAAGTGAGCGAGGAAGATGATGAATATGAAGAAGAGGATGATGAAGTAGTTGCTTTTCATGATGTAGATGAATACTAAAATTTAATGTGATGTTAAACTAATTTTTTCATTTCACATAGCAAGGAGTACAAGTAGAATGTATTTGTTTAAGTTTTTTTTCATTGTTGCGAATTCTTGACAGTTATATATTTTGAATTTGTATTGTTAGTGTTGAGTTTATATTATTTTTTATAGATATGGCTGGGAGAAATCATTCGTCCATTCATCGGGTACATCTAAGGCTAAGTCCACAGGGGAATCTAAATCATCTTCAGCTACTGCTATATAGAGCGACAGTTCTCCCCCTACTACTCTTGCTCATACTACTACTCTTGCTCCTATCTTTATGCCATTTACTATTGCTCTTACTACAACTTTTGTGCCTCCTACAAGTATTACTCCAGTTACTATTGCATCTACTACAACAACAACATCCCCTTTAACTATTTTTGCTCCTATTGAGGGTGCTTCTATAGGCAACGGTGGCTCTTCATGCCGAGTTCATATTTATGTGTTGTTTGATAGGTAAAGGAATCTTTTTCCAGAAAGTAAAAAATAAAATATAAAAAATTCACATGTGCATTTTTTGTATTTTTAAATTATACAAATCTTCATTAACATTCATTGTATTATGTTTTTAGGTTTGTGCCACACGGTCATGCCATTTCTAAATTTATTATTGAGAAAATGAAGGAGAGGCAGTACAAAAAAGGATACACATGGTCCAAAATTGATAAGCACACACATGATTTTTTTTGGAGAGAGTTTAAGGTACAATTATGTTTTAATTTATGTAGTAAAATTTTAGTAATTGTAATATTATGTTTGTTGCATTAATTTATTTATAGTTCGTATTGGTTTTTGTGAATGAAATAATTTTTAATTTTTTTTGTTTTGATTTTTGCAGAAACATTATTATTGACCCATAGAAGAAGAAGATGCTATCAAAGCAGTTTGGGAAAAAGTCTGTCAAGGCCATTATAGTAAGAATTTATGTAGGTGGCACAAGTCTTACAAGAAGATCAGTAAGAAGCCTATTTGGGTTGAAGATGAAATTTGGAACAAATGGTTGGAGTATTGGAACAAAGAATAGTTCAAGCAGAAGTCCAAGTAAGCCTCCATTAATTGGTGTTCTGAGATAGGAGGCAACGGGGGTGGAATTAGTAGGCATCTAGGAGGCTTTAAGTCTTTTGTTGAGCATGTTATAGACTTGGTAAATATTTTAAAATTTATTTGAGTTTTTTTCTTACAACATTAAAAAAAAAAAATTCATGGTTTAATTTTAAAGTTTTTACATTGTCCTTATTAAGTAAACTTGTTATAAATTTCTTATGCTTTTGTTTTTTTAGAGTAAGACACTTCAGAGAACACCTACTGCATTTGATATCTTCTGCAAGACTCATGTGAATTAAAAAGGCAAAGGTGTTGATTCACGAGCACAAGCGGTTTATGTAATTTTCAAAATTTATCTCATATTTGATTTTTTAGATTATTTCATATATGTTGTAATTAATGTTATTATAATTAATTACATGATGCTGTGCAGAAGATGGTTAAGATTGATTCTCAGACATTATCAAATGGTTCGCAACCTTCACCACTTGATATGGATGCTATGTACTTGGAGGCTTCTGGTGGAGAAAAAGAAGTGGAGAGTTTATGGTCTTCATTCTCATGCATCAAGCTTGTATTAAGAATCATTTTGTAGTGGTGCTAGATCAACTCCCCCCACCATATTTAGCATCTATAATTCCTCCAGAGATTGTTTCTGAGATGGAGGGCATGAAAAAGAAAATGATAGACTTGGAAGAGAAAAACCAAAGTTTGTTGCAACAAAACCAGAACATGACGAGACAGATGCATCGTGAGTGGAAGCATATGTGAATGATGATACAGTCCAAACCAAGCCAAACATCGTAGCATTATGAGGATGAGGAGGACTAGGACGAGGATGATAATGATGATGACCTATAGTTATAGCATAAGTATTTTCATTTGGCCTTGTGGATGTTACTAATACTATATATACTTCTTACTTGTCTTTGTGCACATTACTACTTTATGTTTTCTTTTGTTTTGTACATGTTACTATGACTACTTTTTATTACTATGTTAAATTTTGTTAAATACATTAGAATTTATGTGTGCTATATTTTATTAAGACGTTCATGTTAGAATTCATAGAGGTACATAATAACAGGGTATTAGTGAATTTGTATTGGATTTATTATTGCCAAAAAATAGTGTTGCAAATTTGTTACAAATTTGCAACTGATTTGCAAGGGACTTGTTATGGATCTAATACAAATCTGTTATAAATTTGCAACCGATTTGCAAGGATCTTGTTATGCATGCATTACAAAGTTGTTGCAAATTTGCAACCGCTTTACAATGGAATTGGCACATATTTGGCAACTCTATTGCAAAGCCATTGCAAATTTGCAACACATTTACAATGGATTTGTCTGGGACCAAATAATCTGTTGCAAATCCCTTGCAAATTTTCAACCCAATTGTAACAGACTTGACACACCCCCTGCGTGTGTATACCGCAAGTGTACGGGCTTGTCGAAATAATAATAGTACCCTGGTGAGAGGGTAGTCGAATCCACAGGGAATATGGATCAAAGATATAAGTAATTGCTATTTAACTAATGCGAAATACGGAAAAGTGAGAATAGGATCAATGTGTGGTTGCAAAGCAATTAAAAGAACACGAAATAAAAGAGAAATATGGAAGATAGGAAAGTGCAAGTGAGAGCAACAAGAGAAAGACAATCAATGAATAAGATAGGGTACCTGGACAAGCTACTCCTAGGATTTATGCTTCTAGTGCATGATAATGCTATTATACTCTTCTATTGATGTTAAATGAGTCGAGGAAATCCTTAAACATACGGTCCCAAACCTAAGGTCAACCGTGACTAATCTCGACACTATGCCCCGTCATTAGGTTTTCACTACGACTCTTGACTCTCGTTGACAGCTAAGGGGAAATCGATACAAGATGCAAGTAAGATTAAAACTCAATTTTATTCATCAATAATGAAAAGCATAATAATAAGTCAAAGAAACATAATCATCCTAGGGTTTACAAGTCCGAATACCCACAAGGGTTTAGCTCCTCATGGAGCTATACAAATCCATCAAAATATAAGAATAAACACAAATCAAATGCATAGATGAAAACCCCCTTGCGTATAGTGTGGCCGTGGTCTTATGCGGCCGCTGGACGTTGATGACGATGCTGATGACGCGCTCCAAACCTCCATAAAGTCCTCTCCGAAATACTAGCCGCGCTCCCCAGAAGTTAGGAGAAAAGTTTGGCAAAAAGATCCAGAAAAAGTCTCAAAAATGACCTTTCATAATGTTGAGTCGCGGCTTTAAATCGCTGAAATTGGGATTTCACACAGCCATGTGGAATTTCCACACGCCCGTGTGAAGCCTCTGTTTTGCTGATTTTTGGCAGACGGTGAATAGTACTTGCTACAGTATTTTTGCTACAGCACTTGCTACAGTGCTGCTACAGTATCTTGCCGAAAACGCTTCCGAATTCGTTGTTCTTCATCGAGGCCATTGAATTGGGCACACAATCAATGGTAGATCGTGCCGATTGCTTCAATTCTCCTCATTGGTGAAGTTCTCCAATGCTACACGAGTTAGACTTATTGTGAATGTGACTGCCTTTGTGCCCCTCTAAAGGAGGTTGGCATACACCCACAAGTCTAGACTCGTGCCTTGTTCCTTGCTTGGTCCGAAAACTCCCCAACGACGGCGAACACGATCTAACTTTGCTCCTTTTTTTCAAACTAGCTCCACAAACCTACAATGCACAAGAGCACATGAATGCGCTCAATTTAGTGATAAAATCTGATAAAAGTAATGTTCATTGTAAGATAATAACGCTTCGCGTTATTATAACACAAGCACTTATCAAGACTTCACAATGGAATGGTTGTAAGTCCCTTACAATTCCATTACTAGTTTATAATATATTTGCAACGGATCTAATGCTAATCCATTGGAAGGAGGTTGCTAATCTGTTGCAAACGTTTTGCAACGGATTAGTTCGCATCGCAAAAATTTTCTACAAGCAAAATAGCAATGACATTAATCCATTGCAAAGTCATTACAAAGTGCATAGTTGCAACATAATTGCAATGGATTTGACCATTGCAAAATTGTAAAATTTGGTAGTGTTCTCTAGTTTTACATAGAGTTGGTGTTCCCTTAATCGATTTAACATTAATCTTAGATAATGTAACTGTTCTTCTAAAGATTCACCATAAATCACAACATCATCCAAGTATACAACAACAAAGATAACAATCTAATAATGAAACACATTATTCATAAGATTACAAAAGGTAGCAGGGCATTTGTATGCCTAAATGACATCACAAGAAATTCAAAGGACCCATAACGAGTAACACAAGTGATTTTAGGCTCATCACCTTTCGTGATGAAGACTTGCCAATAGCCCGATCGTAAGTCCAACTTGGTGAAGTAGGATGCCTTAGATAGCCTATCGAACTAGTCTTCAATAAGGGCCACCGAGTACTTATCATTTATCTTCACCTTGTTTAGAGCCCTATAATCAATGCAAAGTTGCATTAAACCATCTTGTTTCCTTTGAAAGATAATAGAATTGCCATAGGGGGACTTTGAAGGTTGAATATAACTAGAATCCAACAATTTATTAAGTATCTTCTTCAATTCTCACAAACTCCAATGGGGAAATCTGGTAAGGGATCTTAGCGGGAAGCTTCTCTCCCAGGATCAATTCAATTTGATGATTATTGGGCGACCGGGATGGAAGTTTCTTCGGCAATTCTAAGGGCATCATGTCTTTGAATTTCCTTAGAATTTCAGCTACCTTATCAAGGATCTCTACTACTTTATCCAGCTTCAACTCCAACAAAGATGCCAAAAAAGTTGATTCATCCTTCTTCAAACCTTGTTCCATTTGCATGGCTGAAAAAAGTTCCTCCTTGCCTTTCTTTTTCTTCCAAATCCCTGCCACAAATAACAGATGAGACTCCTCCATAATCAACATCCCGCCCAAGTGCCGAATTACAACAGTCTTTGCTGCTATCTGGAATTGATGTCGAGGAACAACTCAAAGTCATCGAGTGATACGAATAGAAGGTTGATCTTGCCTTGCCAATTGCCCAGGTTGATGGTCATACCTTCCACTACCCTAGCCACAGGTTGCCTCTTTGAAATTAATCACCTTGACACGACTAGTGTGTTCACCCAAATTTAGTTCCACCGGTGTTGCCGCCCCATCGCTAACAAAGTTCTGCGTTTCACCCGTATCCACCATCGCATAAATATTCCTCCATTCACAACCGCATACACATAAAGAAGGGGCATAGGGGAACTGCCTTTCAGGGCCAAAAAGGCTCCCAATAATTGTTAAGGATTGACATAGGTCGGGTGTTTCGCATCACTATCCTTTTCTAGAGCTGCTGTCATCCAGCACTTCAGACACTCCTGTACTATATGCAAATCGACACAAATATAGCATGTTATGGACTTGGTGCTTGTCCCAGCCTGCTTTGTCTCCACCTGAGTCTTTTTTTCCCGGGGTTTCCTAATATAGGGTATTCAGGTGACTTCTTTTTTAAAAGTCTTCTTCTCAAACTTCTTCTCTTTAGGATGGGACTAGGACTTGTCCGTCTCCTGCACCGTAGATGACTACAAATCCACCAAAGCTTTGACAGTCGCTATGGTGAACGTTAGGTCCTTTGCTCCTTGTCGCCATACTTCAATTTGGGCCCAATTTGGGAGATCTATCAAGAAGGTAAATAACTTGTTTTCTTCGAACATGTATTTGATATTGAGAAACAATGAAGTGAACTCCTTCACATAGTCCTGGACAGTCTCGGTATGCTTGAGTTTCTTCAAGGCTACCCGAGTTTTCATGAATTATTATAGGGAGGAATTGCTCACGCAATTTTTCTTCAATTCCAGACAACAAATGAAGGTAGTTTGACCCACATGGGCATCATTGATGAATGCACTTCATATCATTATTATATTTACCTCAGAGTTATATTTTGCTCGTCTTTTAGCATTCTTTGTATATATTCGATACTATTATGGGTATTTTTGTGTTTATTGTACAGAATATTAAGGTTGAGGATAATAGAAGTGAATTTGGAAGAAGAAATTGGTAAAAAGACATTATTTGCTAAGTGTTCAAGGTAAGCATAGTCTAAGCATGATTATGCTTTTTGGTCATGCTTATTGCTGGTTTCAAGAGGGTTGAGCAACAATGCAAGCATGGGAGTGTTCCAGGGCAAACACAGGCATGCAATCTTCCAATGCATTTCTTTGGATTTGGATGTTCCTTCTTAGTATTTGAAGCATGATTTCTTTGCTCCTTTAATGGGTGTGCTTCAGCTGAATATCGGCAAAGCACGACAGTGCTTTCCCCGTGCATTCCTTTGCCTGGACACTTAGCCAAATTGTGCCAAATTTTTGGGAAAAGCATGGCCTAAACATGACTGTGCTTAGGCTGTGTTCGGCCTGAAAAATACCTTTTTATGCCCAGCTCTAAGGTTTTGAAGGGGGTTCTTGTCCAGAGTCTTCTCCTTAACTTCCAGAGATTTGAAGTAGACTTTAGGAGTTCTTCACCACACTTTTAGGGAGATCAAGGATTGTTGAAGGCACATTGAGGAGTGGGGTTCAACCCATTAAGGAAGTTCTTAGAGCTCATTTGAGAAGATTTTGCTTGGAAGAGGAAATCATGCATTTACAATGCTTTGTATCTCTTTCTCTTTCTCATTTGTATGAATGATAAGTGCTCGTGTTATAGTAATACAAAGTATTATTATCTTACATTGAGCATTACTTTAATAAGATTTTATCATTAATATGTGTGCATTTGTGTGCTTTTGTGCATTGTAGGGTTGTGGAGCCAAATTGGAGAAAAAGAAGCAAGAATAGGTTGGTTATGTTCGCCATTGTTGAGGAGTTCTCGGACCAAGTAAGGAACAAGGCACGACTCTAGACTTGTGGGTGTGTGCCAACCTCCATTGGAGGGGCCCAAGGGCAGTCACATTCACAAAAGTCTAACTCGTAGCATTGGAGAACTTTGCCAATGAAGTGAAATGAAGTAATCGACATAATCTAACGTTAATTGTGTGCTCAATTCAATGGCCTCGATGAAGAACGATGAATTCGGGAGCATTTTGGTGAAGTACTGCAGTAGTTACTGTAGCTAATTACTGCAACAAAACACTGCAGCAGGTTACTGTTCGCTGTAGACTGAAAATCAGAAAAACAGAGAATCCACACGCCCATGTGGAAATTCCACACGGCCGTGTGGAAATTCTGTAGGCCCGTGTGGAAAATCCACAGGGGCGTGTGGAACTCCGATTTCAGCCTATAAATAGCCCGTTTTTAGATCTATTTCGGGATCTCCCCTTCTATCTCTTGCCTATCTTTTGCGGACTTTCGGCTAGGGTTTGGAGAGGTTGGAGGTCTTTGGAGGCGATTATATGGCATCGACATCGACATCCATTGGAAGAAAGCTATTGAGGGAGCTTTCGTCGGTATCGATTCGGCGGGGTGTGCCTTAGGCTTGACAAGGGATTCGTTGGAAAAGACATGCGGCTCCACAAGACCATCGATACGATCTACAAGGGGGTTTTCTATATGGTTTTCATGCATATGTTCCTAAACTCTTTATTGACTTTGTATTGCTCCATGGAGAGCTAAACCCTATTGGGTATTCGGACTTGTAAACCCTAGGATGTTTGTGTTTTTATAACTTTTATTATGCTTTATTAATTTTATGTTTTCTTATTGATTTCCAATCTTGCATGCCGATTGTATGAGATTTTCCCTTAGCCGTGACACTAGGGTTGAGAATCTATTAGGTTATCTTTTGAGGGTGTGACAACCTCTATAGGATTAGACTACCCATGGTTAAAGAGGGTTGAGAGGGTGAGTCGAGAGGTAGCGGAACGTCCCCTTTCCCCTCAAGTGTGAATTTCCCTTACCTCCGTATCCCAAGAGTTAATCGCGATCGAAGTAGAGTGAAGTACTAGGAGATGAATTCCCTTGCGAAGGGTTGAGTGAATCCTAGGACTGGGGCTTAACTTAGATTAGGGTTTTTCCACCTGGACCAAAGGGTTATAACTATAATTAGGGATAGGGTCTTTCACTTGGAATCCCTAGAACTCCATGCAATTTCACACGGTGCTAGGCATTAGTATGATGTACTCCCCTGGGGCTTAGGTGACAGGTCATCGAGAGTCAAAGGTCATAGAGAAGTCTAGAGCCTGGTATAGTGTGGGATTAGTCATGGTTGACCTTAGGTTTGGGACCGTGTGCTTAAAGATTTCCACGACTCATTAACATCAATTAAAGGGTATAATACTAGTCTTGCACTAGAAGCATTAGTCCTAGGGGAGCTTTGTCCGGGTACCCCATCTTTATATCGATTACCTCTCCTACCTTTATTGCTCTTTTTGCACTCTTTTACTTTCTTTTATATATATATATACATATTGATTTCTCTTACCATCGATTCCATTTATAGCTAAATTAGTGATAACGCTTGTTTCTGAACACTATTCCCTGTGGATACGACTTCCCACTCACTAGGGTAAAATTTATTACTTCGACAATCCCGTGCACTTGCGGGACACACGCAAGAGGTCGTGTCAAGTTTTTGACATGACCCAGGCTAACCGTTTCACGGTGCCCCAGGCTTATGAACCATAATGCTTAGTGCACTTTAATTTACTTATTTTCAATGACTATGGAGTTTTATTATGTTCTTATATTAATTCTTGTGTCGTATAACTTGGTATGCTTGAATTGCATAGTTGTAATTGTAAAACTTGACATGTGTTGAATGTCGTAGTTGTAATTGCCATGTGTGATTACAAAACTTGACGTGTATGAGATCCATAGTTATATTTGCAAAACTTGATGTAGTAGAAAGCCATAAATACGCCATTGCTAGTGAGAACACATAAAAACCTTAAAATGTACCTGATAGTTATTGAAAGCAAGGTAGTACACTAGTGCACTTGGGAATTAGTCCGGAGCAATACTTGTCATTGATTGCAAAAACCATTCCTTCATCCACCTGTTCTTTTAATATTTCTTATAATTCTTCCTTAGTTTAATCACATTCAACACAATTGTTGATCGGCTAGAGATTGGAAGAGTAATTAGTACTAGGAGTCCTAGTCCCTGTAGTTTGACAACCCTACCCCTCACGGGGTATCATTTTATTACTAGTTACAATCCGTGCACTTGTAGAAATTATAAGTCAATCATCATCCTAGGGCGTTCTCCAGCAAAGTTTGGCATCTCCAGTTAGGTACATGCCCACCAATTAGACCTTCTTACCCTCCTGGACTTTGGCCACTTTAAAATATTGTTCTATGTCCCAAAGGAAATTCTCCAAGATCTTGGCATCCAGACAACATCGAATGATGATTGTTCCGGCACCTTGACATGCACGCCGCCATGGGCTCATGTTTAGAAAGCTTGTATCTTTCAAAAGATTGACAATCACCACAAGGGATTAGACTTTCGGAGAAAGAACTTCATTGGAGCAATAGAGAACTCCCACTCGAATGAACATGTCTTCATACCTTTGTCACAAAGGCATAAAAGAAGTATCTCCCTCAAAGAAGCAGCCCCTACCAAAACATCAAGTTGTCCCACGTGTTTATCGAGAAGCCCCATCCTTTATTCTAGATAGTCCAACCAATCTTTGGTTCCTCTAGCCATCATGTAAACCTAGAGCTCTGATACCAGTTGTTATAGCCCACTTTGGGAGGGAAGTTAATTTTTGATACTTAGGAAATTTTCTTGCGTCACCTTTGGCTATATGTCGTGATGCTGTTCGCATTAGCCACCAGCCCAAATTTCTCGCTACAAGTATGAAACAAGCAAGCAAAAGCATAACCAAATAAAAGCCAACCACACTTATAATTTCTTTTTCATGAATCCAAATCTTCTCGACATATGTTACAAAACTTCGGCCAAAGGACTTATTAGTCTAAGTTACAAAGGAGTTACAAAGCAATTATAAAAATTGATTAACACAAGGCACCCTTTAGCAACACTTGTCATCACTCGCCAAGTGTCCATGAGAACCAACTCCAACTGCCTACGGCAATCTTTCAACCACTGGGTTTGCATGGTGCGTCTTGTACATGCGCGTGCGTTTGTCCGAATGTGCGTTGGTCTGCCTTGCCTACTCAGCCAAGGCAAGTTTTGTTGGCACTCTTGGTTATGCCCGATCGGCCCACTGGGCTAAGGCAACTTTTCTCGACACCCTCTATCATATCCATGCCTTTGAATAGTTTTGGCCTCTCTCGGCCTTGCCTTACCAGATAGCACCCATCTCTACCTAGCGCCCACAAGAGCTTACATACACCTCATAACTCACTTGATTGCATTCCAATGCTCTTTTTTGGATTTTAAACTAAGCAACTTTCCATACTAATTGCATAAGCAATGTTTTGGTTTATGCACATCATATCATCCATCATACTACCTTTTGGTGAGGCAAAAGGAACTCTTTGCTTATCTTCTTTCCTTTTCTAATTAAAAAGACTTTCCTCTTTGTTGAATTTAGAATGCATAACGAGTGGTGTACTTACAATTTTAGATTTGTCCATATGAAATCTCTGACGCACCTTTTTAATGTACTTTATGTGATAGTTACAACTTTGTGGTTTTTTCCTATCACGACCAATTTGCATGTTGACGATTTTTTTTTTCTGGTCATTAATTTTTCAATGTGAAGGACTTACTCAAGTCTTGCTTCAATATGTTAATTTTGGATGCATCATGACCAATAATATGCATGATATCAAAATAGTGCAATAAAATTAAAAAAAATCATCATTAGAGAATTTTTGCACTAAACACAATGGTCTAAAGTAGGCTTTTTGTAAGCATGCTTTTTCATGAAAGACTTAAGCTTCTTTTACCACTGCCAAGGTACTTGTTTTAAACGATACAAGCATTTTTTCGAAATGCAAATAAAATTCTCTTTCCTATTCACTTTGGAACCCTCCATTATTCTATCTAGATTTCTTCTTCTAGATTACTATGAAGAAAAGTTGTCTTCACATTCATCTATTCAATCTCTAAGTCAAAGTTTGTGGCTAAGCCTAATGCAACTTTAATCAGAAAACATTTTCACAATTGGGAACTTTTTTTTTTCAAAATTAGTCCCTTGCCTTGAATGAAACTCATAACAACCAATATAGCTTTATATCATGGAACTGAAGAGTTATCTTCATACCTTAACTAGTAAATCCATAGATTATTTAAAGCTCTCTTACCATGAGATAGTTCAACAATATTATAAGTGTGATTATCAAGCAGAGACTTTATTTCATCATTATGGCATCAACCTATTTTGATCTCTAATAATTTTTTGAAGCATCCTCATAGAATTCAAGTTCGTTCATCAATCAAGTTGACATAATCATTTGGAGTATAGTGAATGATAACTTTCTTTTTCTTGGTGATCTATTAAGTTGATATACTACTAGTTTAGTAGGTGCCTACCACTCATCATTCACTATATCATCCATGACAAGATCATTTACACCTTAGTAGTCATTCTAAATTTGACTATCATCATGAAGGTTATTAGGATCACCATTAACAACTGGGTTAGTTGCAAGAATCATGGGAATTGGATTAAGATCAACCAAGCCATTTGAACTTTGACAGTTGACATTCTTCACCTTCTCAATGACTTAATGATATGGTCTTTAAAGAATACCATATGATGAATTCTAACAAGCTTCTTTGCAATTGGATCATAAAGCCTATGGCCTAATTCATCTTCACTATAACCAATGATGATACTTTGTCTAGTCTTGATATCCAACTTGGACGTTTTATTTTTCAAAACATGCACAAAGTCTCTGCAACCAAAGACACACAAAAGTGATCGTGAGAAACATCTTTACAAAGCCAAACTCTATAAAAAATGTCATCATGCAAAGCAATTGCAAAAGACAAATAATAATATGTGCCATTATGTACACCTTCTTTGCCCAAAATGATCTAGGTAACTTTGCCACTATGAGCAAGCATCTAACTCTCTTAATCAGAATCATGTTTAACCTTTCAACTATACCATTAACTGAGGTGTCTTAGGAGGAGTTTTTTTTTTTTTTTTTTGTAATGTCTAATGCATTTACTGTTATTATAGTCATCAAAATAAACACAATACTCATCACTGTTGTCAATATGGATGGCTTCTAATTTCTTGCCTATTTGTCTCTCAATCAAGGCATGAAATTCTTTAAACACACCAACTGCTTGATCTTTAGTTTTTAAAGCATAGACCCAAACCATTCTAGAGCAATCATTTATAAAGGTTACAAAGTAAAGTACATGACCAGTAGAATTTATCTTCAAAGGACCATAGACATCTGAGAATGACTTAGCATTTCTTGAAAGAGAATGACTTTAGAAGAAAACTCTTTTTTGCTTCTTGCCAAACATTGATCACATTTATTTAGCTTCACATCTTTGATTCCTGTAAGCAAATTCTTCTTGGCTAAGTAGTCACTTCACTAATGCGGCTAAGTCTCTTATGCTATAGTTCTTGTAAACTATCATTTTCCACCATATTTCCTGACATTTTTGAAATTGAAGCTTGCAATGAATAAAATTCAGAATACTTCCTCTCTCTAGTCATGACTAGGGAACCTTTAGTGATTTTCCACTGTCCATTACTAAATTTGTTGCAATGACTATTATCATCATGGTTTCCTATTAGAAAAGGATCCAAACAAATGTTAGGTTCATACCTAACATTTTGAAGTACTAACCTTTGTTGAGTATGTGGAGTCTGATGTATGCCTTGATGATGCATGCCCAAGTTTCTTGAGGAAGTCCAAGAGCAAAAGCGCGTTGGTAGGGCCTTGCTAGGTTTTTCCAAGGGCAGTGGCCCTGAAAGGAAAATGTTATTATAGACCCTGACTAATATGGAAATTTTTTGACTCATTTACTCTTCTCTCTATAAATATCCATGTAATTGTAAACCCTAAGTATGAGTGAAAGAATTGATACTATTGCACCAGTGAACGTAGGTCTTTTTGACAGAACCATGTATAATCCCTAGTGTCTTTGTGTGTGATTGTTTTTTTTCTTTTTTCTTGTCATTACTTAGATCCACTTCTCATTGTTCAATCCTGAATGACTAGTATCAGAAGAAGGGAAAGTAAAGATCGACAAGTTCGAAGGTAGTGACTTTGTTGTTTGGAAAATGCAAATTGAAGATTACATGCATCAGAAGAAGTTGCATAGACCTTTGTTAGGGTAGAAGCTAGATTAGATGAGTTAAAAAGACTGGGAATTGTTGGATTGGCATGCTTTCGGCATGGTCCGGGTGACAGTGGCTAAGAACGTTGCCTACAACATCATTAAGGAGATGACTACCCAAGGTTTGATCAAGGCGTTGTCTAATATGTACAAAAAGCCATATGTTTCAAACAAGGTATTCTTCAATCTAAAGGAAGGTGTTTGTGTTATGGATCAGGTAAATGAATTTAATTCGATACTGTCAAGGTTGATCTCGGTCGATATTAAATTCGATGATGAGGTACAAGCTTTATTGTTGTTGTCTTCATTACCTGTTAGTTGGTTAGGAATAGTTATAGCCATTTTTTTCATTTGTGACTGCTAAGCTGACCTTTGAAGGGATTTGGGATTTGATCCTTGGAGAGGATATTGGAGGAGAAATTCTGGAGAGCTATCAGGTTCATTGTTGAGTACAGAAAGTAAAGGCAAAAAACCTAACTAGGGACAGAATCAGTGGTGTGGTAGGTCAAAGTCGAAGAAGAGGGTTCAGTCTAAAATCACAAGGATATAACATACTGGAATTTCCAAAAGATTGGCCAGTTTAGAAATCAATGCACAGCTCCCTCAGCTCCTAGAAAGAAGGAAGATAAGTTTGTTAATGCAGCAACTAAAGATGTAGATGCATTGGTTTGTTGTGTTGAGTGCTCAATTGGATCCTGGATCATGGATTTCGGTGCTTCATTCCATGCTTCTCCTTGTAAGGATATGATGATGAACATTAAGAGTGGAAATTTCAGTAAAGTTTGTCTTACTGATGATGAGAGTTTGGAGATTACAGGCATGGTAGACATCAATCTGAAAAATTTTTAGGTACTATTTGGACACTGAAGGATGTGAGATTTATTTCTGGTCTCAATAGGATGCTGATCTTTATGGGACAATAAGATAATCAGGGATATCATGTCATCTTTGGAGACGGTGAGTGGAAAATAATTAAAGGAAGTTTGGTTGTTGCTCATGCTTGGAAGAAGGGGACTATGTATATGGTTGAACTACCATCAAATGGAGCTAATGCAGTTATTAGTAGAGGTGATCCTTCAACTCTATGGCACCAAAGACAGCCACATGAGTGAGAAGGGAATGAAAATGTTGGTCTCCGAGGAGAAATTTCCAAAATTCAAGAATGTAGAAGTTGGTTTTTGTGAGCCGTGTGTGCTCGAGAAACAGAAAAGGGTTACTTTTGCAAAATCAGGGAAGATACCTAAGGTTTAGAGGCTGGATCTAGTTCATACTGATGTGTGTAGGCCAACGTCAGCTGCTTCATTTGGGGGATTGTGCTACTATGTCACCTTTATCAATGGCTCTACTAGAAATGTATGGGTTTATTTCTTGAAGCATAAATATGATGTTTTGCTATCTTAAAAAATTTGAAATCCACCGTTGAGAATGAAACAGGCCTGAAAAATCAAGTTTTTGAAGTTTGATAATAGTGGTGTATACAGTAACTCCAAATTTATTGATTGTTGGAATAAGATTCAAACAAATATTAGGTTCATGCCTAGCAGTTTTAAGTACTAACCTTATCCCATGGTTGGCTTCAAACAAATAGTACCAATGCCAACCATCTTTATCTAATAATAATTTCCCAACTTCAATACCCAAAAATTATTTGAAGAATAAGATGCGAACACTTTCCTCCTTTGTGTGATATGATTACCAGTACCACTGTTCACAATTAAACTAGTTTCTAGTCATATAAGGTTGAATACATTTTCATCATAAGAAGAAGATCATCAATTGCACTAGCAACAAGATTAGAATTGTTATCATTTTTTATTTCACTCTCATCATTGTCATCCTTCTTTTCCTTTTTCAATTTGAAGAAATTCTTTCTAATATACCTAGTTTTACCACAATGATTGTATTTGGCAATCTTATGGTGACTTTAATTTGTTTATACCATTTTATTTAACCTTTTTTAGAACCTTATTTCTAATTTTGTCCTTGCCTTCAATAACTGGTACATCTTATTGTGATGATGATGAAGCTTGCGATTTCCTTCTCATCTCTTCATTTGAAATACTACTCTTAACATATTTCAAAGTTATAACTCTACTAGGAGTATATTTAGTTAATGATACCTTTAGTGTGTCCCATATATTTGGGAAAGTATTGAGAAGCCAAAGAGGTTGGACCTTAATATTGACATTTAAGCCTAAACCTATCAATTGATAAAAAAAACTCCCTGAAAGTTATTCAAGTGATATGAAACAGGAGTCCTTTTCTTATACCTAAAATTACACATTTAGTTGAGCATATAAAGTTTATTGTTGCCCATTTTGGAAACATACAAAAGCTCAAGCTTTTCTACAAAGTCCTTACTTGTGTCTTATTAGCAATAAGATTAAGAACATTGTCTTCAATCCACCAAATATAACCACATATTTACAAATGCTCAGGGGCTTTCACTTAGGGAAAATTTTTTGAAGTGAAGAAGTGAGAGGAAGAGACACTTCCCTGAAGTGGTAAAAAGTTAATATTCTTTTAATAGTTCTAGTGTTCATTTTGCAGAAAGTGAAAAAAATCCTAAGTTGGAGGGCAGTGAGAGAAGTGGGATTATATATATAGTTTCATTTCTCCCATTTAGATGAAAAAAATGTTGAAGTGAGCTTAGTTCAAAATCAAGAAATACTACAATGGGGAAGTGGCACTTTCCCTACTTCAAGATAAATGAACATCTAAAGTGAGGGAATGTCAGTTCACTTCAATAACTTCTCCACCATTTCCCCCCAAATAAACTCGCCCTTAACCTTCTAGTTTTCATTACAAATAAATGGTATTTACTTTTCCTTTTGATTTGTGATATTTTGAACCATTTAAGCACAACATTTTACCTAACTTTGTTTCCATTATTTGAACAAATCTCTAAAAAAATAAAAAATAATAAAATAAAATCAAAGCTCTGATACTAGTTTGAAAGAAAGAAATGCTTTGACAACTGACCTAACAACCCAAGTATGACACAACATTAGAAGCAAACATCAAAAGAACTCTTATGCTTTGTTTGAACTAGCTTGTAACTGTTCACTTAAGTGATATCAAAAAGTTTTTCCATACCAATCGAGTATACCATTGTGAGTCAGAATTATGTTATCAAAGGCTACAATCATAGTTAAAGTATAACATTTCAATATTTAATGAGTAGAATATATTCTAATTAATCAAACATAGTAACCAACTCAAAGCCACATTCATGTGGAACATTCATATGCTACTTTATGTACATTGATTATATTTATGCCATGGTGAAAATCATTATCAATATTTGATTTAGCTCAATGACTATGTCTAATGATATAATGGATTCCTTCCTGCAATAGTTCTCTATTCATCTATAAAGAAGCACTTGAAGCACCATCTAACATGAAACTATCTTCTTTTTCATGTTCCTTGGTAAACTGTCATGCACATGATAGCTCTCTATGAGTATCGCCCAACCTTAAACATGTTATCTCCAACTGAAATGTGGAATAAATTCTAATACATACTCACATTGTTCATTTACCTCAAAGCTATGTCAGCTTTGAAGTAAATCTTATGAACATATTTTATTTTGGAATAAACATTACTCTATGCATAAAGTTAGCATAATTAATTGCTTCAAATATGTCTTATGAATACACTAACACCATTAAAAAATGAATTAATTAAGGAAAATTTGAGAATTCATTTGGAAGAAATGTGGGTTCGATGATGATGATGATGATGATGATGATGATGATGAAGAGATAGGTATGTATATACTTTCATTAATGATCAAAGCAAGTTATCATCCCTTATTGACTATTTAGTGGTGCTTCCCTCATCACAGATATCCTTTTTGGTCATCACATAAGTCTATACAATTTATTCGATATAAATTGATGTGTGTTATAAGAATTGGTAAGCTTGTTGACATGTTGACATAACATGAACTTGTGAAACCCACGTGATAAGTGAGTGTTGAAGAATAACTTGCCTTTTCTTCTTTTAGTTGTGGCTCATGCATCATCCCCTAGGATGTCACTTTAAGTATTTCAACATAATGGGGGAGAATAGTAGTTATTGTTTCAATGAATTTCAAAGAGAATTGATATCATTCCAAGAAGACTACAACCGATTAACACATGTTAGTGCTCTTATGCTTCTTGTGATATGCTATAGTTCTACATTTTTTTTAGTTTAATATGGAACTTCTCTCTCTCTATTTACTTTTTTATTTGTCTTGACTTAAAAAATTATACTAAATGAATCATAGCCATATTATTACAAGTAGTGAAATGCAATTCAAAATCAATGTCAATATATAAGCACAAATGTAATGATAATCTCTTTTGGTTTACAACTGTAGCTTATTGCATAGTATGGGAATGCTCCTTCGTTGATGACCATGTTATTATGCCATATGCAAATGCTTAGAGAATCAAATGCTCATCATATTGATTATGGAGACGCATTTGCCACCAACAATGAGGTGGAGAAGTTGCTGGAGTTCTTGCTGTTATCAAGGAGGAAGATACTTGGATTTGGAAGTTGCATTGGATAGTATGGGTGTGACAACACCCTTTTGAGTGTGCCCCGAAAATGCACGGGTTGTTGAAGCAATAAAGTACCTCGATGAGCGGGTAGTCAAATCCACAGGAAGTAGTGATTCAAGACAAAAGGAATTCCTACTTAGCTAATGTGAAAATAATGGCGGTGAGAGAAAACAATGTGTGTGCAATAAGAGGAAAAGAAATATGAAAGAAAGAAGAGTGCAAGCAAAGAGTAAGGAGGAAACAACCAATGCGAATATAGGGTACCTGGACAAAGCTCCCCCTAGGACTAATGCTTCCAGTGCAAGACTAGTATTATACCTTCTAATTGATGTCTAATGAATCATGGAAATCCTTAAGCACACGGTCCCAAACCTAAGGTCAACCGTGACTAGCTCCAACACTATGCCCCCAGTAATAGGATTCACTACAGTCTTTCACTTCGTTGATCGCTCAACTAAGCCCAGGGATTCCAAGTGATAGACCCTATCCCTAAGTATAGTTCTAACCCTTTGGTCTAAGCGAAAGAACCCTAGTCTCAGTTAAGCTCCAGCACTAAGATTCACTACAACTCTTCGCTCTGTTGCTCGCGTAACTAAGCCTCAGGGGAGTTCATCTCCTAGCACTTTGCTAGGAGATGCCATAGAACGCTCCAAAAGCCTCCCAAAATCCTCTCCGAACCCTTAGCCCCGTGCTCACCAGAAATTGGGCGAAAAATAGGTCTAAAAGTTCTCGAATAAATCTGAGTCACGACTATTTAAAGGTTGAAATCGGACATCCACACGGCCATGTGGATTTTCTGGAAATCAATTTCTGGAGCGCAGTGAACAGTACATTGCTACAGTACTTGCGCCCAAGTTGTTCCCAACTTCATGTTCTTCATCAAGGCCATTGAGTTGGGCACACAACCAATGGTAGATCATGTCGTTTCTTATTTTCTCCTTATTGACGAAGTTCTTCAATGTTACACGGGCTAGACTTTATAAGTGTGACTGCCTTTGTGCCTCTCCAAATCATAGAACAATTCAAGCACATTCGAGGTTGGCACACACCCACAAGTCTAGAACCCGTGCCTTGATCTAAGAAACTCCCCAACAAATGCGGATATGACCTAATTTTGCTCCTTTTCCTCTAACTCTTCTCCACAACCCTACATGCACAAAAGAACACAAATGCACACTAATCAATGATAAAATATGAGAAAAGTAATGCTCAATGTAAGAAAATAATACTTTGTATTACTTAAACCGAGCACTTATCAGCGTGACAGGCACCAAATATTGTAGATGATGATAGAAATGGCTGCCGAGGCGCAATAGATGCTCTGTGAGGGCATTAATAGGTGTGAAGCAAATGTGTTGCTAGAATAGGGAGCTTAATAAGTTGATATCATCGTATTCTCTTGGAAGAAAGGTTTTTATTTTGCACTCCTTGTGATATGATTATGGTGGCAAGGAAAAGGGGTTATAATCTCTTTGATATAGTGGAATCTTTAGATCATTTGTCCTTGAGAACTAGGAATATCTAAACCTCATAAAATCTGCATGTTCATTATCTATTATTTTTCTTTTGCTCTGTTAACTATTATTATATTCGACTAGTTGTTTTATTTATTTTAGTAACAAGTAATATTAGAGCTAGCTTCAATTAGTGTTTCACTTAGATCGATGTTGATTTTGAGTGAGAGTTATGGCCAAAGATAGGAAGGGAAAGATTAAAAAGCTAAATGGGTCATATTTCTAATGCTGAAAGAAGTAAATGGAGGGCTACTTATATTCAAAAGACATCTACCACTGTTACAAGAATAGCTAGAAAAGATGACAGATGAGAAGGGGAAAATGTTGCACCAAAAGACTTTGGTGCATATTCATTTGTGCTTAATAAAGTAGGTTGTATTTAGTATTTCCAAGGAGAAGACCCCTTCAGATTTGATGTAAGCATTAACTAAGTTCTATGAAAAACTACATGGTTTGATAAGTGCTTGATAGTGCATATTTTATACATCATTTGCACTACATTTTAGCATGAAATCTTATATGATTATTATCAAACTTGCAAAACATTACATTCTTTCATTCACCATGGGCTTTAAATGTGTTTTAGGGCCAAAGAAGCAAACACAGAGGCTTTTGAGGCAAATCAGATCAAAACGCAACTATCTCAACATCACCATGGCCTCACCACAGCCGTGGTCTGATTATACCAATGTTTAAGACCACAAGAAGATGTCAAGGAGGCACAATAGTCCTCATAAGGGCCGTTGTGATTCACAATGGCCGTGGTCATGATAGATAACGCCCAGAGCCAGACTGTGCCATGATGTAACTTACGGCCCTAAGAAATAAAATTTGATAACAACGGCCTTGACAATGGCCGTTGTGACCCTGTGGTTGACCCCAGTCTATAAATAACCCTAAGTTTTATAATTTTTGGGGGGATTCTTTTGCCGAAATTGGTTAGAGGAGGCCAGATTTCTGGAGACTTTCACAGTTGGAGACCAGAATCAACATTATTTTAGTGGATTCAAGAGAGTTTCTCAAGTGGAAGTCAATGCATATTGATATTGGAGGGCACGCGTAGAGATTTGGCACTGTCTTGACGATCTTGGGATCTTCTCAACCTCAACCATTGAAGACCTATTGGAGGGAGTTAGTTTCAGGATTATTTATTCTTGTCTTGTGGATTGTACATTATTTAATCTTTATTCTTTATCCATAGGAACCTAATTCGAGGGAATTATATGTTAATGTACCTTGACCCTTGTGAATTTTTATTGGCAATTTATCAATCTTTCTTGTTAACTTGGATTCATTGCATGATTGTTTGATGCTATGCTATTGATATTGTGAGCAATAGATTAAGATGAACATAGGATACTGAGGTCGAAGAGATTCTACATTAAGTTCTTAGTGCTTTAGACCTGGTTGTCAAGAGATTGGGACCAGTAAGCCTCTGAATTCCCCCCTGACCAATACTAGATCACAATTGTCATATCTTAATTCATATCACAAGTAATTGCTAAGGGACTTCTCATATGAATACCCACTCCTTACAATTATACCTCACGATCCTCAATTGTACTTTAGTAATTAGTTTGTAGAAGTATATCTAAGAAACACCATAGATGTTAGGCTATTGTTTAAGTAAAAAAGAAGTAATAGGAATCTTTCGCCATTCTCTAAGAAATACGACCTTCGTGCTCACCCACAAGGTATTATTTAATGACCCATATACTTGCAGAGTCACGCGCACCAAACCATTCGTGTGGTTGGCGTGTGTCATGCTTCAAATAGACTTTTCTTGATGAAGAAATTATTTAATGTAAAAATATTTGCTGATATTTTTGTGGTGAATCACTTGTATCAATTTAACACACTTTGGACACAATATAAATCCTTAGAATTTATCTTTACTAATGATATTAAGGCTATTAAGAGTTTAATGTTTATGTGTTCTTTACTGGATGGCTGGAAAATATTTTATTATGACAATTAGTAATGCTTCCAAGGATGCTCTTAAATTTGATGATTTTGTGAATACTATCATGAATGATGAGTTGATGAACTAGAGCATGGGTGAGAGCACAACTTTTAAAGGTACTGCTTTGTCGGTTCACAATAGCGGGAGCAAGGAAAGTAGTAGAAATTTAAGTAGGGACTGAAGTAAAGAAGGAGATTAAAGCTTAAGGGGAAGTTCAAATATAAAATACCAAGCAAAGGGTCATACAAAGAGGCATTATCCTAACAAAAACAAGGAGGAAGTTAGTATGGTGAATCCAAGTAAGGAATATGATGATTTCTGCTTGTTTGCTCATACAAAATCAAAGTTAGATTAGTGCTTTGTGGATTCAAGTACATCATTCCATTGCAATGCTTGTAGGGAATGATTTGATAATTATGTCCAATATGAATTTGAGGTTATAATTGTTGCTAAAGGTAAGATGAAAGATTATAAGTAAGGGGACAATTCAATTGAAGTTACACAATGGTAGAAAGTTGTTTCTACAAGAGGTGAGGTAGATACCATATTTGTAAAAGAATTTGACATCTGTTCATGAGCTGGATAGTGGTGGCTGTCATATCTCATTTGAGAGGAATTAGTAGAAGATTAGTAAAGAGCCAATGATAGTGGTCAAGGGTGAGAAAGTGGGAACACTATAGCTACTTTATAGCATGAGAGGCACATCATTGAGTACGACTAGTATGAGGGTGTTGTAATCTACAGGTATGTTGTCAAGCATAAAAAAATGCTAGACTTGAGTTCTGCAATAATTGTGTTTAGGAAGTTAAAGGAATTAGTTTTATGAAGGTTGGCAAGGAGAAGAAAATCGAGAGATTAGAATTGGTGTATGCAAAAATAAGGAAGGGGGGGGGGGGGGGGGGGGGGGGGGGTCCTTCTTTGATGAAATCTTTTGGAAGTAATTATTATGTTATAACCTTTATAGATGATGCAAGCAGGACGACATGGGTATATGCACTAAAAGCATAAATTTGATATCACCAAGATGTTCAAGGTATGGAGAGCTCTTGTGGAGAAGGAAATAAGTTAGAAAGTAAAGTGTCTATTGGTAGATAATGGTGGAGAATTTCATAATATGGTGCTCGATGACTATTGCTCTATTGATAAGTGCTCGTGTATAAGTAATACGAAGTATTCTTTTCTTACATTGAGCATTACTTTTCTCAAGTTTTATTATTAATTCGTGTGTATTTGTGTTCTTTTGTGCATGTAGGGTTGTGGATAAGAGTTAAAGAGAAAGAAGCAAAATTGGGTCATGTCCGCAATTGTTGAGGAGTTTCTTGAACCAAGCAAGGATCAAGGCATGGGTTGTAGATTTGTGGGTGTGTGCTAACCTCCAATGTGTTCAAATTATTCTATAATTTGGAGGGGTACAAAGACAGTAACACTCATAAAGTCTAACTCGTGTAACATTGAAGAACTTTGTCAATGCGGGGAAAAGAAGAAATGACATGATCTATCGTGTGGTTGTGTGCCCAACCTAGCAGCCTCGATGAAGAAAATGAAGTCGGGAGCAACTTTGGTGCGAGTAATGTAGCAGTTTACTATAGCAAAACACTGTAGTGATTACTACAGCAATTACTGTTCACTACCCCTCCCCTGAAAATCAGATTTCCAGAAAATCCACACAGGCGTGTGGAAATTCAACACGGCCATGTGGATGCCCGATTTCAGCTATTTAAATACCGCGATTTCAGATTTATGTTTGGACTTTTGGCCTACCTTTCGCCCATCTTTTGGGGAGTTCGCGGATAGGGTTTGAAGAGGATTTTGTGAGGCTATTGGGAGTGGTTCTACGGCATCGACATTGAGTTCCTTTAGGGGAGAACTATTGGGGGAGCTTTCGTCGGCATCGATTCGGCGAGGTGTGCCCTAGGTTTGACAAGGGAACCTTTGGAGAAGACGAGACGGCTTCACAAGACCATCGTCATGGACCATAAGGGGATTTTCTTTATGGTTTTTGTACTTATGTTTCCAATCTATTTGTTGACATTGTATTGTTCCATGGAGAGCTAAACCCTTAGTGGGTACATGGACTTGTAAACCCTAGGATGAATTTGTTTCTTTGACTTTTATTATGCTTTCTTAATTGATGATTTTAATTGAGTTTCAATCTTGAATGTTAATCGCATTGATTTTCCCTTAGATGTGACACTAGGGTTGAGAATCATCTAGGATATCCTTTGAGGGTGTGACAATTTCATTAGGGTTAGACTAAGTAAGGTTGAAGAGGGTCGAGAGGGTGAGTCAAGAGGTAGCGGAACGTCCTTTCCCTCCCAACGTGATTTATCCTAACTCCACATTCCATGAATTCTTTGTGGTCGAAGTAGCGCGAAGTGCTAAGAGATAAACTCCACTGGGGCTTAGTTGTGCAAGCAATAGAGTGGAGTGTTGTAGTGAATCTTAGTGTGGGGCTTAATTGAGACTAGGGTTCTTCCACCTGGACCAAAGGGTTAGAACTAGACTAGGGAACAGGGTTTATCACTTGGAATCCCCATGCCAGAACCCCAAGCAGTCCAATATAGTGTGAGGCATCGAGAGCATCTTCTCCGTCGGGGTATAGTGTAGAGGGCTAGTCACGGTTGACCTTAAGTTTAGTACCGTGTGTCTTAGGATCTCCATGACTCATGAAACATCAATTAGGAGGTATAACATTAGTCTTGCACTTGAAGGAACTAATCCTAGGGTGAGCATTGTTTGGGTACCCCATCTTCCCATTGATTATTCTTTCCTTACCTTTTGCTTGCACTTTTTTCTTTTACTTCTCTTTCTTTTATTAACATATATTGATTTCATTCACCATCATTTTCACCACGAGTTAAATAGCAAATTTCTCTTGTTTCTAAGCACTACTCCCAGCGGATACGACTACCCACTTACCAAGGTATTTTATTACTGCGATAACCCGTGCACTTGCGGAGCATTCTCGCAAGGGGTGTGTCATCTATGCACAATATTAGGAGTGTGAAGACTATACTAAGGATACCTTAGTAAAATGGTGTGGTTCAAAACGTTAGAAAGCATCGCAAAATATACCAAACAATCAAATACATGTGGAAGCAACGAAATTTATTGATATCAACTAGATGATTTGATGAACAACTTAATTAAATTAAATTAACGAGATTTGAAAAGTACCTATGGATGTGCCAAATTATTCCTCAGATAGTCCTAGATCTTTTAACGTCAAACAAAGGTTTCATGCCTCTAGCTCACTTGACAAAATCAAGAAATAACATTTTCTTCCCTCTCCAAAATAGCGGCTAGGGTTAGAAAGGTAGAGAGAAATTGGGGAATAAATATGATAAGAGAATAGAATTGTTAAACTAGGGTTAGAGATGAGTCATATTTATTTAAACTTCATAAAACATGATAAACTTTATCTTATTATAAATTTTTGATATAAATATAAGTCCTAAAGCAATTAAAACAAATTTTTGTCTTCAAGACCTTATAATTTTGATTAATTATTCCACTCTATAAACTCTAATCAAAATTTAAACTTGAGACAAAACACTAGACCAATTTACAATTTTACTTCATCTCATGAAATAAAATTATACATTGACAATTTTTTTTCCTACGCTCAAAATGAGAGTGATTTTTTATTCCTTTGAGTGTGACTCTATAGGCTTGTCCTTATTGATAGTGGGAGGATACCAAAGGAAGTGGGTGATATCTAGCCATCCTTGTGGCACTATGCCCTAGCCCAATCAACCAAGAATTAATAAACCATTATAAACTTTTCTGATTATGATTACCATATGTCTATAAACCCTTTATTCTTATATTCCAATCAAGTGAGAGATATGGAAAATGCCAAACTTACTAAACTCGATCATATTCTAATAAGCATGGCACAATAAGATTACTAAACTACTGTTCATGTCTTATAATCTCATCTACTCATGATTGCATAGAATACTAACTCATTCGCTTTCAAGAAAATAAATTTTTTTGTTGGTGATCACTCACAACTGCTACTTGTCTGACATAGCTGCAGTTCGAGGTTGGCCCTACCAAAGGGTAAACTGAGCCTAACTAGTCTATTAACATACTAGACGTTACAAGCATGTCATGATCATGATACCTCAAGTATGAGATCCATTGATATGATTATAATCAACAAGCGTAAGCATTAATAGTCAAAGAGTAAAACATATGTAACTGGGTTGTTACAAGTCATTCAAATACACCAATTCCATTATTGTATCTATGACATATGCTCTCACTATCCTATAGTGTTGAACTAGCATTCTTTGTTAAAGTATTTATCATACAAATATTTTACCCAATTAAAGATTCTCTGATTTGTGAACTATTTAAGTGTATAAGTATTAAACCCTTTTAGTGTTCTTCTCCTCATCCCATAAAGAGTAGAAGATTTAATTTAATACATAAAGACTATATTGTTAATAACTTATTAAAATGTCAACACAAGATTTATATAAATATCAAAATAGATGGCTATAATTAATAATAAGTATGTATAATACAAATGAAATGCCCTAATATAAGTATCCTCATTGGTATTTGAGGGCATACTTCTAACAAAAAGGATGAATATAACCATTTTGGATTGAGCTCGATGTATGAGACTTTTCTTTGCAACTTTGAGGTACCATTATAGGTGCAACAACTTATTTAATCAATAGGATTCTAGCTAGTGCATTAGATGGAGAAATTTTATAGGATATATGCATGATAAAATTCTAGTTACTCATTCTTAAAAGTATTTGGTTGTATAGCATATGCACTTGTAAATCATGTGATGAGAAAGCAAATCTTGAGTCTAAATCTCACAAATATGCATTCATTAGTCACAATGATGATGAGTATGTTGTAGCTATGGCAAGCCCATATGGTTACCATTGACTGGAAGCGTGCTCATTTTCACCAAAATTGTCAGCTCATATTCGAGATAACTATCATGAAGGTCTACACTCATCCCAACTTTCTTTTTCCTCTCTACTCACCTTTCCCCAATTTACACATAACTATAACACCTGCTACTCTCCATATAAATAAGATCAATTCATGGTCCAGAGATTATTCTTTTGGAGATCGTGACATCGCCAACATTCCTACTAATGGCTTACTGCTCAATGCTAACCACGACTCCCTGATTGAGCACAACATTGTCAATCTGATGGAAGCTTAGTGTTCTTGGCCATTACTTGGCCTCTTTTGTGTGTGGGTGAGGTTTTTGGTTTGTGGCTAATAGGTATGTACATATGGGTGATAAGTATGTACATACATAAGTGTATTTGTGAGTGTATGTCTGAGTGTATGTATGTATTTGTAATTGAATGAGTGTATTAGTATGAATGTTATAATCCACACCTACTCTATGTAGGTAGGATTATTAGGTTCATTATGATGTCCTTTATTAGGTTTATAGCTTACAGCCTAGATATAAACCCTAAATTTCTTTTAGAAACACATAAAAAAAGGTTTCAAATATGAATAAGGCATTGGGGGTTTGATTCATCTTTTATGTTTCTAAAGTGTTAGATCATTAATGTTAAATCTCCAAGATTGAGAGCACCACTGGAAAGACCACGACTGTGGTGGAGGGAGTGTTTTAGGAAAATAGGATTCCTAAGAAGACCACAGCAGTGGTACTATTTATATTTATGTTAATGCACCAAGAGGATTTTGATTCTTGAAAAGACTATGGCCATTACCACACCCATGGTTCAAGCTGTGGTTAGCTAGCACGGCCATAAACCCTTTTAAACACGTTCATGTTCAGCTAGGAGCCAAATTTTTTAGGTTTTCGCTTAATAACCATGGCCAGAAACATGGCTATGGCTAAGGCCTTGGTTAGACATTATTTTGAAGGCTATAAATAGTGGGAATGATCTACATGAATGGACTTTTTGGATTGACTTTTGGGAGGAATTTTGAGAGAGGTTTAAGAGAAGTTCTTGGAAAGCGTTAGTAAGAGATATAGGGAGATTTTGAGAATATCCTTGGCCATGCAGAGATCTTGGGCAATAATTTAATAGTTCTAAAGCTGAATTAAAGGGGAAGATTAAATAATTGAAGGATCTCAATGAAAGTCTCTTCGGAGGGAGGGGTTCTATCAACTTAAGAAGATAGTGAAGCTTGAGGGAATGTCCATGTTTTCATTTTTTTAATTAATTATTTATTTTTTTCAATTCTTCTTTGAGTTTTCTTGAGATTTAATTAATGATGAGGAACTGCATTTGTAGTTGCTTGGAGCTGTGATGAAACCTTGGATGTATCTTTCTCTTTGATATCATTTTCTATCAATATAGTTATCTTGATCTCGGATTTAATTGTGTGTGCTTGAATACCCATGAATTTAAGATAGCAAGTGTTCGAATCCATGTTTGGCCTATGTAAATGAGATTGAAAATCTTTTTGCATGTTAGATGTATCATGATTAAAAGGGTCATTGAGTGGCTAGAGATAAGGTTAGAAACTCTTTTGCATTTGTGTAAAGGCTAATAGAGAGATTCATATAACATACAAAGCAATCATAGAGATAATGGAATTAGAAATAGGTTTCAATTCACTCCTTATGGGATTATTTGCTAGTTACCTTGAGAAGTTATTAGCATAATATAGGAATCCCCATGGACCAATAATCTTGAGCATGATTGTTAGATAGTTTCTTAAGCAATAGGAGCCTTAGGTGGATTTATGATAAATGCCATCTTTCATGCTAGATTGACTCCTGATTCATTGATTGCCTTTGTTCTTAATTCTTATTTGATTGTTTGTTTGTTTACTTTAGTGTTAATTTTTGAACCAATTTATCATTGTTGATTGGATAGATAATGAGAGGAAGGTCAATACTAGTATTCATTGTCCACGTGGGATCAACGGCTTGTATTTTTCATACATTATTACTTGATATGACATGTGCACTTGTGTATCATTGCCACACAAGCAAGCTTGATTAATAAAGAATCCTAAGGGGTCTTAATTAAGCTAAAGAATTCTCTAAAGGTTCAATTCATTTCTGGGCATCCCTAGATTGAACTGATTGAATAAGAGAAATCCTATAACTCGAACCCTAGATTCTCATATCCATGTAAACTTTCTATCTCCTTACAACCCCATTATCAAGAGTTCAAATCCCATACTATGCACCCTATGTTTTGTAGTGTCATGCAAATGATCTAAAGAAAACTCCTCTTCCTAAACCCTTGTATTCAAGTGATCTAGTTAGGAAAGCTAAGCTTGTGTTGGTAAATCGAGCTTAGTAATCATTCATCAAGTTATATTCCCAAGATCTCATATCCAAGCATCTTAGAATGTTCCCATGTTTCACTCTAAGATTTAATTTCTCATATCTGAGCAAAATAGTCTACAAGTGTCATGGAATTGTTAAAGATTTTATAGAATGAAACACAATTTAGAATTAAAAGTCTAAACCAAAACCCTAAAATCCCATATCTCGGCATCCTTTGTGATTTCAAATTGCAATCCAAGAACCAAACCTCCATATCAGTGCCACGTAATCCTTGTACATTGACGAGGGAAACTTTGATGAAGGATTAAATAATAAGACCATTTCCAACACATTCGTGAAATAAAGATTATATAAATAGAGCAAGAACATCAGTTCACCAATACAAGCTTTTCTATATCAAATCAAATGCATAGACTCATGAAGGAAAAATGTAGATTAAGCATAAAGAGGATCAACTTAAAACAATTACTCTATAAAGAGCTTCAAATCCATCAAATTCAAGGACCTTACATGAAATTTCAACATATTTCAATGAATAAGGCAACAAGCTCAAGAGTTTTAGAGTATGATTGAGCCTTTAAACTTACTTTTCCTTCAGTAAAGTTCTTTGATCTCTTTTCTTTCAAGCTTTCTACCAGAAAATGATGAAAAGCTCTAAGATTTGTCAAAAAGTCACTCCAAATAGCCTCTTTTGCCTTTATATAGCCTCCTATATTTCTAGATATCTCTATAATTTAAATTTCCCACCAAAAATTTTGGTCTTAATTAGTTATTTAAGCTCTCCACCTACTAATCATGTGCATCTTATCCTAATTAATCTTCTCTATCTCAGGCTCCTAGAATTGTTCTCGGGCATGGATTCTTGGCTTATTCCATTAAGAAACTATGAGTTGTTATGTTAATATCTCTATTTTGGCTTTTTATAGACATGTTGCACTTTATTCCAATCATAGACGAGGGAGTTATTCTCATTTTCATTTGACTGTCCATATATACTTTGCTCATTTCCTATTTTTTTAAATCTTTGGCTTGGAAAACAACAAAATTATTTTAAATGCCTTTTTCCCCTCAATGGTATTAAAAGTGGACAAAAATGGAAATTAGTTGCAACAAAGGCTATATTTGGATGCAAATTCATATTAAACACTGCAAATTCACACTTATCAGGCAGAGTTACGGTGAAAGGATTCAATTAGAAGAAAATTATTGATTTTAATGAGATATTTTCCCTAGTTGTAAGGATGACTTCTATCAGAACAATACTGATTATTACGGCTATCAACATAGGTTAAGTGTATGAAAGTCATAGAAGCCAGTAAGGAATTCATTTGGATACAGCAATTAGTGAGTGAATTGGGTTTTAATGGAGTGAATTATAGGTTGTTTACTGATAGTTAGAGTGCAATTAATCTTGCTAAAATCTTAGTGTATCACTCATGGACGAAATATATTGACTTGAGGTATCACTTCATTAGATCCTTATTGGAGAATGGTCATTTGAAGTTGGAGAAGATTAAGGGTAGTAAGAATCTTGTAGACATGCTAATAAAGATGCTTGATGAGAAAAAGTTGAGCATTTGCTTTACTTTGGCATATTTGGGTTGATTGTACAAATTGGGATAGAGATTACTTTCTTTATAAAGGTTTTTTATTGCACGATTCCACAAGTATAGGGGTCATATCATGTAATAAAGTATACTCAAGAGAGTAGGACTATGAATTACTAATGCTGACTATAGACTTCATATCTAGCATAAATGAAAGATTAATTGAAAAAAATAAAAAGAAACTCATTTTGTAAAATCACTAATGATGGAGATGATAGTTAGAGGTAAATCAAGTATGTAGAGGTGGTATTCATGCAATAAATCACCCTATGGTTTTAATAAAGAGCTAGACAAGGATGTTAAATCAACAATTGATAGGTGATAAATGGAAGATATTCTAAATGTGTATTGCTGCCTTTCTCAAGGCGATCAATACCTAATCCTGTAAGAAGTCGATAAGGGTCCATATTATTAGATTAATCTTTGGAAAACCTAAGCTTATAAGAATTGTAGGAAAGAACTCATAAGTACCCAATCTCTATAAATACTCACAACTCTTTTCTATTAAGGTAGACCAACACATGGTGGATTTCTTAATCTTCACATGCATAAGTCAAAATGATAATCCAAGCTCTCATGACGTACACAACCATTGCAATAAAAAACACTTAATAGAGAATAAAGCACAAATCAATTGAAGAAAGATTAGCATCCAAATGTCTAATACAAAATAATCCTAGGATTCATGATGCTCAAATATTTAACAAATTAGTTTCTCACGGAAGCAGAACATAAATCCAAAATAAAGAAGTACATCTCAATGAAAATAAACATGAAATACTCCCTTAGCTTTGAAATTATTGTTGACGAGTGAATGAACTCCAGAAAACCTCTGATATCAATGAGTGAATCTCTCTACAAAGGCTTCCTTTAGACCTTGATGGCTTGTGATAGTTGTCATTGAGCTTCAGATGATGTATATAAGCGTTTTCTTCCCCTAGGTGAAATGGTGGCTCCCAACTGTGTCTCTGCTAAAAAACTCATTTTTTTAACCCTAAATAAGGTTCCTACATATTGGATAGTATATAAGAGTATGGACACTTGCATGGGCTTCATTGGGCTAAATCTCAACCTAAGCTACTTGACATAAAAGAGTATGAGTGCTTATATATCATTATAAAGAATATGGGTGTATGAGCCAGTATGGGTGCCGGTATGGAATTTTGAAAATTTCATATAGGGGTATGGGCCAATATGAGTAACAGTATGCATGTAGAAGTTTCCATTCTTTAACTTTTTCAGACAAGAGACTATACTTGCAATGTATAACTATGGTAGCCTATATGGGTTTTCTTTAGCTCCAAACTTGCTCATATTGTTTTGAGGATACCTCAAAATTTTCCCCCTTCCTTTTATTGCAATTTTCATCAATTGTAGACCAAAATATAACAAATTAAGTAGTAGAAAGGCAATATTTCATCAAATATGCATGCAAAGTATACAACTGTATGATCTAAAATTAGTCATATTTAAACACTTATCAGTTTCCAACTGTGAGATTGTTGATTGTGAAGACCCATTTTCCAATAATAATGAGGTGGAGAAATTGTTAGAGATTTGGCCTTTATCAAGGAGGATGATAGCCAGATCTAGAAGTTGCGCTAGATTTAGAAAGTGGGTGATGCTGATGATGTGCTGATGAAGGTGGACAATGTGGATGATTGTTGCGATGGTAGTTGAGGTTTAATAAATACATGGTGAGTGCATCTCCAGAATAAGGTGCTCTAGAGAAGATGATGCTGACAACCTGTGCTAGATGTCTATCACATCTAGCTCGAGCTAGATAGGTCCAAAATGCTTTTGGATAGGACTTAAAATTATTTATGATTAGTTTTATTTTGTTTTCATGGATATATATAAAAATAAAAAACATAAGCGAATGAGGGTTACATGGTGAGATCAATGTGTTTTCTTGGGAGAAGGGTTTTGATATTGCATTCTTTGTGATATTATTGTATGATTATGTAGTAAGGAAAGAGTGTTGTAATCTCTTTGAGAGTAGAAGCCTTTGATTGTGTCCTCGAGGAGCAAGAAAATATGAATCACATTAAATTCTACATTTCTATTGATTTTAATTATTCATTTGCTTCATTTAACCATCGTATGGCATTGGTTGTTAGGCATATTTTTGCAACACATCACCCTGCTAGTATGAAATATTATATTATAGCACATACCACACATATTTATTTTTGATAACTTCCTAATTGTAGCTAGGTATTACTTGGTTGACTTTGGACATGCCAACATTCATGAATTCATAATACTTTTCTTATAGATAAAGTTACATATTGTTGGTATTGTTGCCGGTATTGTGAAAACAACATTTCAAAGAGCTACATATCGCTAGTGGTGTCAAGTGGGCCAACTTGGGCCTGCTGCGGTACAAGCATTGTACATGCTCACAAGCCCACATCCTCAGTGCCTAGGTAGCATGGCCCGTCGACACCCATAGGTGGTCAGTCCAACACCGGACAGGGCCCATTCTAGGTGGGCTCGTGCAATGCCAACCCAGTATTATTTTTTTAAAATAAAAATTCTAAATTCAAAAATTCTAAACAAATAGACTAATGAAAAAAACCTAGAAAAAATCCCATAAAATCTGAATTTTACGTTCTTATTTATTCAATCAAATAATTATAAAGAACAAATTACATAAGTTAACAATCTCCATTATTATCAACTAATATAGTAATATCTATACAATTCAAATGTTAAAAAAAATCAAAATATCCATAACTATTTTTCACCTTATTATCCAAGATTACAAACAATGAAAATAATTGTTCCTTGCTATTTAAATCATCATCCAATTAACAATATATGATTTAATCTCCCTCTATTTTTCAAACAATAAAAACCCTAGAAATCCCAAAGATGAAGAAAATCCTACTCTCCGAAGCTACGATGGCTCGCATGTCTTTCAAGCATACCAATCTCGTTGGGGTCTCCTATGTTCTTCAAAACTATGAAGTGTTGGGTCGGCCCCGCCGACGTGAGAGAGAGAGAGAGAGAGAGAGAGAGAGAGAGAGAGAGAGAGAGAGAGAGAGAGAGAAATGGGATGAGCTTTAGATTCTTAACTCCAAAATCTTATCGCAACCCTTGAACAACCATAGATTAGATAACTCCAACCCTTATGATTTCAAAATCAATGAATATTAGGTAACAAGATAGAAATTCAATTCTTATATACACACAAAAATAGAACAAAGGTGTTGAAAATAGAAAAGAAACACACAAGCAAACCAAGGAGAAAACATCAAACACCAGCCCCAACTCGACCTCAACCTTCATCCCAGCTCCACGGATAACAAAGAAAAAGTTCTCACCTGATCGAAAGCTCCTCCGTCCCACCTCGTCTAAAGCCCTATCCCTTTTCCCTGTTGCCTTCCTCCCTCTCTCTCTCTCTCTCTCTCTCTCTCTCTCTCTCTCACACACACACACACACACACACACACACACAAACACACACAATGTTATTAGTTATTACTTATTAATATCAAGCTTAAAAAAAATAAACAACCATTCACACTTCACATGGCCTTTTAGTTTTTGGCTTCTATTGACGACTAATAAGGCAATGACCATTGCATATTAAAAATAATAGCAATAATAATTATAATAATAATAAATATTTAAACATGCAAAACAAAATTACATAATTTACATGAATGAAATCTCAAAACTTTGAAATTTTTATTAAAAATTTAGATAAAATATTACACAACTAAACTAAATAGTTAAGAACCAAAAAAATTGGAAATATATTATTAAAAAGGAAAAGTCAAAATTATTGTTATTTATATGAAAAGTACAAAAAAAAGCATATATAACCCATAAATTTCTCATAAAATTCCAACATCAAATTTTATATATTTATTTATTTTTGGAATCTTGAAGCATTGAAGTTGTAGATTTTGCAAGCTTGAACTTTGAATTATCAATCTACTTCTTTCTATATCATTATGTATGGCTTCTTCACCATCATCACCGGTGTATTTTTCTCTTTGGTCTTATAATCTATCTTGAGCATCCTACCTATCCTTCAAGCAAATACCCATTTGCACTACTTGTTGGTCCATTCGACTCCTCCTATTGTCTAGTACTCTTTTTCCTGTACTAAAACAAGACTCTGACACTACTGTCGACCTCGGGGGAGTTAATATGTGAGAATAGGTTCATTTTCGTGTTCATGTTATTACGGTCAACTGCAAGGTGGGCACAGGTCAAGCCAGAGAAATGCCACTTTAAGCTGTATATATATATACACCCAAACTCATCCTGTGGAACCATTTAGAATGCATTGTGTTGCGTGTGTGTGTGTGTGTGTGTATATATATATAAACCCTTCTTTATTTTTCTCCTTTTCTTTTCCTCTTCGTTTCTTTCTCATTCTTCTTCGATTATCAAGTGGTTCCCCTTAAATTTCTTCACCGTTTTCATTGTGGAAGCTAGGAGAAGGGTTTTAGACGTCGAACTATCATTTCACCGGGACGGAATCAACTACTGGGGCTTGTTTCTTTGAGTTTGAGGGTAAGCACTTATCTAGCATTTGGGTTTGGATTTCTTAAGTTAAATCAAGAAATTTCTTGAGGATCTTAGCCTTAGATGAGGCTAGGAGTAACAAGGGACTTGAATCCCTTGTTACTTCTCCCTTTTAGCGAAGATTCAAAGTTGAATCTTCGTTGGTATAGCTAGGGCTCGTGTAGGGGCAAGGGTGTTTGGAGAACCCTTAATACCATCTACCCTTGTGGGGAATAGATGAGTGAGGTTAGCTCGTGGGTTTGTTTGGGTTAGTTTAAAGATCGATTTGTGAACCCTAGAGGCTCTATTGCATACTAGGGTCACATGTTCTATTTTTATTTCTTTTGAAAGCCTATGACCTCTATTTGGTTGTTAGTTTAACTTGTCCCAGGAGGTGAGACTTCAGGCAGGGAAGGAACTGGCGGAGCAGTAGCATTGGACTAGTGGTCATCATGTCTATGAGTGGGAGCAGTTGATATGCATGGTTTACTTGTTTTATACATGTTGCTTATATATATTGGGTTTTCCGAATGTTTTCCCGAAAATGGGCATGGAACGGTATATTGTACGTTTGGAAAATAAGTTTTGATATATTAATTTATAGCCTATGAGCCAATAAGTGTTTATCTTTTTTGGACCTTCGGACTAGTTACTGGTTTTAGCTTTCAGACAATATGTTTGTTAGGTTTGTTGTGTTTCTAAAAAAAAATCAATTCGGTTACATTGTGTATAGCCTTCTGGTGGACTATTGTATTCTCTTATGAGTGGTATATGACTTACAACCATCAGGCATGTTATTGTTTCGTCTTCAAATGGCTTATGCATTTCGCTTGGGAGCGGTGCACTGGTGACATAGGGTTACGGCCTTGACTACTTACAAATAAGGTGGGCCCATAGACAGCCTGTAGAGGTCATGGTAACCAATACCCAGTTGTTTCAGCCATGCAGGAGGCACGTAGAGATCCCGGTCTTGGTGGTGTTGACTGAGAGCCTGGGATCACCATACGGGGTCTTAGTGGCCAACATCGAAGGGTTCGACCTTCGCTGTCTATCAGTATAGTCGCAGCCACGGCTAAGGATAGGGGGTTTTGAGGCAGGTTACTTGTTCTCAGTTTTACTCAATTATTTACTAAACTAATGTGTTACAAGAACAAGGTTGTGGATTGATACATGTTTTCCACATTTGGTTGGAATCTAATTACGATATTGTATTTTGAATACGGATGTTTATTTGTGGGATGTTGTAAATCCTGTATTTCATATTTTATAAAACTGTGGAAGAAGTTTGCACGGTATATTATCTTATATATTTATATAATAAGCATTCCATGCAGTTCCCCTCACTGAGTAATGTAGTTACTCACCCATCTCCCTCCTTTTCCAAGTGATAGGTCTTAGTGGTAGTGTGGATAGGCTGGTTGGGCTAGAGTCTGCATCAGTCTTTGGTATGCATCTCTTTTTTTTGTATGTTATACCTCTTAGATATATGTCCATATAGGTAGGATCCACTTGAGATGCGCTCCCTTATATTCTAAATTGTGTTTGGATTACGTGTTTTCTATTTGTTTTGATTATCAGGTATTTGTTTGTATCCTAGCTTATGCTATTGTAGACATTGTTGTGGATATTCCTGCTTGTCCAGGTGTTGTTCAGGCATGTACCCTAGTTTGTTGTGTTATTATTCTGTATTATTCTTGCTATCAAGGTCATACAAGGTCACAAGTTGCCATTACAGTGATCTGACATTAAGGCAGACCCTGCATCACGCTCGGGTTGTCACGGCGGTAGTGTCAGCGATGCAAGGACCTGCAGATCAAGGTGTGACATAATAGATCACATGCCATGGAAACTAGCACAGAATGACTATGCTCTTGTTTTTTCCACTTTAACAAAATATCAAATTATCAATTTCTTCCAAAGTAAAAAAATTATTAATATTATTATTTAAATAATAATTTATTTCATAAGAATTAGTAGTACAAGTGCTAGTATTAGAAGAAGAAGAAGAAGAAGAAGAAGAAGAAGAAGAAACACCCATGGAAATTTTTATTTAAATCATATTTACCATATGATTTGCAAATTTATTTGTGATGTTGTAGAGGAACTTTCAAAAGTTTTATATAAATTGAAAGCATGTCTATCACCATGTTTTTTATGATATTCATTATACATGTCATAAAACAAACAATGATAATTTTCTTTGTGAAAAGAATGATCAAGCCCCATATTTTCATCATAAGAATCAATAATGCAAAAAGTGCCATCAACTTTAAAACGTGGGTCAAGAATCATAGATAAAATGGGAAGTAGTTTTATTTTTCCAAAATATTTTTTAAATTTTACGTCTGGGAGAAATAATGAGAGATCATGCATATATTTTACGAAAATCTCACTAGTAAAAAATATTTGATTAACAACAATACATGTAGTGAGATAATAAACACCAGAAACCACATTAGTTGCATTATAAAAAATTTCTGAAAAATCCTTAATCATACTACTATCTTCCCAATCATAATTAGTAATTTTATCTTCGGGAAATTTGTCATTACAATACATGGAAATAATATCTCTATTCTCATAGGCACACTCCAACATTTCATAAGTCAAATTCTAGTTATGATCATCATCAATGAGATTTTTTTTACATTTTCTTCTCCTTTCTAAACAATAAGTTTGAAATTCATGTCTTCAATGTGTACCATTTTGAACATATAAAATACAATTTGTAACTTTTTCAATATGGTGCTCAATTTTTTTAACCCATCTTTAACACAAATTCATTTTTAAAATATCAACCTCATTATAATTTGGCGAAGCACTATCAAAAGTAATTGAAAATATAAAATTCAAAATATTATACTCATTAATAGTACAAGTTATATAACTAGCAACAATACTTGCGGTATGTTGGTGTTCTAATTCAAAAAACTTAAAATACACTTTTGTAAAACCCAATTATTATCGATATAATGAGTGGTAAGATAAAGATATTTAGTTTTATTCAGAAGTCCAAATATCAGAAGTAAGAGAAACTTTAAAAGGACTATTAGATAATTTAGAAATTAATTTTTGTTTATAATCATCACAAATAATAAGACAATATTTTCTCATGGCATCCATTGAAATAGATTTAAAATTGGAACTAAAACCATGAAGAAGCATTTTTATAAAAGTGGGATTTTCGGCAAGATAAAAGGGTTGCTCATTTTGAACAATAAATTTTGCAATTTCTTTTCTTGTATTTTCATTATTAAAAACAAAAGTTCCAATACTCGAATCAGTAAAAATAATTAACGTTTGAGTGGGATCATGTTGATTTGCGGCATGCTTGTCGGAATGTATTTTTAAATAACCTGTCCTTCCCTGAAGTTTGACAAGAAAAATCCTTTTTACATTTTTTACAAATTTTTCGAGTACCTTTGTTTGGAAATTCAAGGATATCATAAAATTGCCAGACATCGGAAGTTCATTTTCTAAAACTTGATGGAACCTTGTTACTAGAGGGCCCAATATTTGGGGACTCAATAACATGCTTAGGAGAACTTAATGGGTATTTCCATAAAAACCAAATGGAGAATTATCAAAGAGAAAGATAGGAGAAGAACCGGCCATTGTGCAAAATTCAAGTCAATGTTTAGGGTTACCTCAATCGCTTTAATGATGATTTAAAAAGTTAATTAAGTTCTAATTATTCTTCGATTGTAATTGAGGCATTTGATGAAGAATTTGAAGCTTGCATGTTTGAGCTTAAAGAACTTTACTCTTGAACTTCAAAATTTAGAAGACAAGATCTTGAATGTTTGAGAATTAGAATGAGAGAAAAGGATGTAGTTTGGTAGAAAAAATTGTTAGAATTTAGGGGGTATTTATAGTTTTATTTTTAAATTTTTAATTCCTAAAATGCCCTTATAAACTAGCCATTTATAGTTATTGAGAAGGCCAAAAATGTCGTTTTAGCTCAAAAGACTAAAATACCCTTTAAACTAGCCTTTTTATTGTTGTTGGAAAGGTTAAAATTGACTTTTTCACATTATAAAAGAAAAGATTAAAAAAAACTAAAATAATTAGTGGGCCCTAAAGTTACTATTGTGGGTTATGCTTGGTACTACCCACAACAGGTTAGCACGACTGTCCCGCATGCCTGGGCTAGCACAGCTTGTGACAGGCCCTGTGCAGGCATAGCCTGCGGGCCGTGGAAAGCCAGTCTAGCAAGACTGGGGTTATGGGCCTTGCCCAGCCCATGTATAATGCTACAACATTGTACATGGGCTGGGCACAACCCAAATCGTATAGGTCCGTGCCAAGCTTGGGATAGCTCGACCTGGTTAACACCACTACATGTCGATGTGTTAATTTGATCTATTACGTATAGAGTAAAATAAAAGATCTAAAAAATTGGGTAGGTCTTTATAAGATTAGCAACAAGTAAACACTTTGTATATAATACAATAGCGATATTGGGGACAACGGTTAGGAAGCACTTAATCATGATCAAAGATCAAATTACTACACCTACTTGGATATTAATCACTTACTTTTAAAAATTGAATTGAATTCTTTGCGATGAATAGTTAATTGCAAATTATAACTAGTAAATCTTTTAAGTCATTATACTTATATATTATAATTATATTATGTATGTGGATATGTATAAGCATAAACTCACTTTAGGGGGATGGGCTAAGTTTGGTGGATAAGTAGATTCAAACTAACCTAGGCTTGGCTTGGCTTGACAATACGAGTCTTAAATTTTGCCAAAGCCCATATTTATTTGTAACCTTAAAACCAAAGTCCACATAAGCCTACCCAAATAGGATTTTTTTCCTCAATTTATTAAACAACGTTCATAACAATATTAATGTCAAATTTAATGCCTACAAAACTACAACAAATTCAAATCCAAATAATACGTTTCCTTTGCTTTTATATTTTTAATAAATGAATATTTATTTTAATAATAACTAATTTAATATATATAAGTATATAACAAATTAATAAATAAATTATATGTTTCGCTCTAGGTCAGATTAGGCTAGGGCTTAAAACAATAAAACCATGCCTAGGCCTATTTTATAACAGCCATTGTTCAATGTCTAAGGCCCAATTATTCGTCCTTATATATTTGTAGTTTCTCTAGCAAATATAACAAGGAAAAACTATCAACAACATTAATCTTTGCTTATCTAGTAGGGGCAATTTCATCAATTCACATAAGGCCTAGCTAACTTAATCCCAACCAATCGAGGTATCTTCTTCGAATCCTAGCCCTAACTTTGTCATGCTTGAAATTATTTGTGCTTGATGTATGGTTTACTTCTCCATTTTGTGAATTTCTTTTTGATCTTTTCTATTAAGGTTTTGTGAAGGAGAGATTGCTATCCCACTTCTCACTAAGAAGATTGTGATGAAGAGAGTAAAGAAGTTCAAAAGGGTACAAAGCATTCTCAACTTGTCTGTCAAGGTTTGTTCTTACATCAAGTTGTGAGTTTTATGTTTTATGTTTCATTCTACTTCTCGTGTTGTTGATATTTTTCCTTTCTTTGTCAACATTTCATGTTTAAAGTTTTAAGCCTTTGACAAAGATATGTGTGTAACAAAAATATGTATGAATTGAAGAAGCACTACTTTTATTGAATTTTAGCATTCTTAACTTTATTACCATTGAGCGGTAATACATATAGTCTACTGCACTTTTGTCCATTGTAGACATGGCTACACAACTAGATATATACTTTTCTGTAGAATTTTTCAAGGTAGTGGTACATCGATTAGTTGTGTAGCCATGTCTACAACGGGTTGGTAGAGATCATTGTTGTGTGATGTTTATTAAGTTGCCTTCTTTTATAGATTATCATGTGCTTCCTAGCTGAAATTTTGTATTTTCATATGTTGTAATTCATGTGGGTGAGGCCTGGTTGGGTTGTGTTCTTCATTAATATATGGTCTATGTTATTCCTAACATTGTATAGGTATTTTTTGTAATTTTGTATTGTTTTTTTCAATTAAATATGCCCACACATAGTAACCACAAAAGAAAATATATATAGTCTTAGTAAGACGGGCAATAATCAATACTATTATTTAACAATAAGGACTGTAGTGAATATTTTAAAAATACAAAAGACAAAACATTATGGCCATATATAATCCTTGGTGTATATGCTTAATGTGATATGATGCTAACCAAACTAGTGGCAACCAAACATTATGTTCTTCATCACATAACAATTTCAAGACAAATGGATCACCCCCATATTTTGAAACTCTTAATTAAATACCCAATATGATATATCTCATTTTGATTTTTCAAAAGTTTACCTTTAATTGCAAGTTGAAAGGCTTTGTATGGTTTAAAAAAAGTTAATCTTATTTGATTAACTTCGATTGTTCAATAGTTTGATGAACTATTGAATTGAATTTTTGCTAAATTTTCTTAAAGCAAATAAAATCAAAGTTAACCTTATTTGGTTGTTCTATAGTTTACTTTCAATGGATAGTTGAATTAAATTGAATTTTTGCTAAATTTTCTTAAAGCAAATAAAAGCACAATTAGTAACAATTGATTGTTTAATAATTTATTTTCAATTGCAAGGTGAAAGCCATGGCATGATTTAAATCTTGACTTGATTTGGAAGGGTGTTTTGTATACTTAGCATTTTCTTATTTTGATATTCTGTTTTGAAGATAAAGTCTCATGGGGACTTATGTTGTCCTTATCCTGTACTATGGAGGGAAGTGGAGGTGTTTATGGTTAAGCTTGACCATCTAGCCGCTGTTTTACCTAGTGAAGTGATTGGAAGTCAAGGAAAGTAGAGCATGGGCAATGTTAAGGGCAACAATGACATCAATACGGTAGTTGTTCTTTAGATGAGTTATATCAGCTAGCTAGAGAGTCAAGGAATGCAGAAATTAGTGATGATTTAGACTTGAGTAATATTAGTTGGTTATATAAAGATTTTGAGGGAGATGAGAATGGCATCTTCAAAAATGGGCTAGGTGTTAACCATGGAGGCAAGTGATCCTCAAATGAGAACATGGAAGGAACAACATAATCTACTGAGAATGTAGACTTGTGAGAAAATGAAATGAATGAGTTTAATGAAATTGCACACTATGAAGTTGATGTGCATAGTCTCTAAGGTTATGTTGATTTCAATGGACATGGTGATATAAAAAATCTACATTTGGAAAAAGGTAAAAAAATTCTATAGCCATATTTGCTATAGAGAAGCCTTGCAAGCATCTCCAATTGCAATAGTGTATTCATACAAATTAACAAAGATTTTATAGGATAATTTTTTCAGTTTAAATCAAGACTTTTAGGCAAAACATAGTTGCCTAAGACAACATCTAGGTCATATAATTAACTCCAAATACATAGATGCTAGATTCTTTGAAGATATAAGTGATTACTCTAATTGAGATGCAATAAAAATGCAGAAAAAAGATAAATAGAGAATGCCAAGTTGATATTCATATATCAAAATGTTATAGGGTAAAAGCAAGGGCTAATGTTACCATATCAGGAAAGGTATCTGTCCAATATAGAAGGCTTTATGACTATGCAAAAACTGTTAGAAAAATAAATCCTGGAAGTCTAGTGAAATTTAACACTTCTTTGATAGCAAAAATGAGTTTAAGGATGGGGGAGCAATCATGACTGAAGATGTAACAAGCATACTAAGGGAAATGGTTGTTTTCCAGTTTATTTATATATGGCTTAGGGCTCAAAGGCAGTGTTATTTTTAGGCATAGGGCTTTTGATTTGCTAGATGGTTGTTTTCTAAAGCCTTCAGTGGTAGGACATTTGTTATGTGGAATAGCTAGGGATGGGAATTAGAATATGTTGCCTCTTGTAATTGCATGTGTTGATGCTGAATGCAAGGGATCATTTCATGTCTTCTAAAAGTTCTTTGTGAAGATTTTGGAAGACCATAAGATACTGGGTGGGTTTTCATGTCTGATCAACAAAAGGTTACATAAGACTTAAGTTAAATGATTGTTTAATTATGCTATTGTGAGTATATTTTTATTTTCTTTCACTTACATGTACATTGCTTCATTTTCAGGGATTAATACAACCATTTAATGAGTTAATGTCTAATGTAAAGCATAGGTTTTGTGTTAAACGCATGTATGAAAATTACAAGCAGAAGTTTGAAGAAGTTGAGTACAAGAAATTTACTCTGGGTAGTAACTTCTACTATAACTGAGAGGCCTTTTGAAAGGCATATGGTAAGGATAAAGGAGTTTGATGAGAATTCATATAAATGTGCTAGGAAACATGATCCCCATACATGAGGCAGGTGTTATTTCTCAACTCATATAAAGTCTGACGCTCTTCAAAACAACATCTATGGTCATTTAACTCTTAAATAGGAAGACAAGAAGTTTGCCAATTTTGAGAATGTTTGAGTGGATTAGAAATAAGTTGATGTAAAGATTTAATGTGAAGCTAATTAGTATGCAAAATGATAAGGGTTATACTTGTCCTAACTAGGAAGACATGCTTGAAAAACTTAAGCTATAGAGCAAAAATTGTTTTGCACATTTGCTGCTAGATGATGTCCGAAGCTGATATTTTGACACGAAAACTACTGTTAAGTTGGCTACTAGAACATGCAGTTGTAGGAGGTCAGAAATTATAGGCATTCCATTTAAAAATGCCATAGATGTCATTAACAATAACATCGTGCAACTAGTGACATATGTTCACCAATACTTCACAATGACATCTTATTTGGATGTATGCAAGCATTCAATCCATCCTATTCCTAGACAAAATGTTTGCAAAAGAATAGATCTACTTGATATTCATCCATGGATTGTGAAGAAGCCCTCAGGTAGGCCCAAGGGAAAGACTACAAAGAATCCAAAAAAGTCATAGAATACTTTCAAGTTTTCACAGTAGGTGGTACTGTGGTTTGTGGAAATTGTCATCGTCATATGCTTAATATATAAGGATTTAAGGCCTCTGTTAGAAGAGAAACAACATGGCATAGAAGAATTAAAATTCAAAAGGGTAAGGAAAGTGAAACATATATCCCAAGTCAGGTATAAGTTAATATACTGTATAGCTTACTTTCTATTTTTTCTAATTAAATTTCAACTGTGATGCATGGTATATTTGACTATAGAGTCCACCAAAAAAGAGAGGTAAACCATGGAAGAACATAAATGTAGAGGAAATATAATACACATGAAAAGATTCTAATTTGAGTACATAGGATGTTTCAATTTGTCAACAACCTGCCACTACAAAATCTAAACTGGATAGAGTATGCTTTGGATTTATTCCCTTTCATATCTTTTTTTTTACAGAGTATGCTTTGGTGTTTTGCTATATTCCCGAAGGATACTTATGAATTAGACTTGCACACCCTTAATCAAGCTAGTTTTTTCTATGATTGCAACCAGTTAGGAATGATACACTACTGGCAAATAGAATGCCAACTTTGCATGCACATACTTTCTCAAGTACACAAAATATGGTCACTCGCAACGTAAGGGCACAAGGGCTACCTATCCCACCATCAAGTTCCAACCATTTCAAACTGGTTAGGTAATTTGCACAATTTACAAGTCAAGATAAAGATGGATCATTACATTTGCAGAAGAGAAAGATAACCTAGGTTTTTTCATATTGTTTTGTACGACATTTTGGTATATAAATGATTGTCAAGCCATACATACAAAATGCAAATTTAAACAATTTTGGGATGTAAATGACTATCATGGTTGTGTTCTCTATTTTGAAATGTAAATTTAGAAGTTGCTGTGATTTAGTATAAATAGATATGAGATTGTTTTTAGAGAAAATCTAATTTAGAGCAATGTTCATGCTCATTTTAGCATGTGGGTGTACTAAATAGATGGAGATTTAAATTGTTACAAGTTTATGATCTTTTAAATTCTTTACGCTCTTTTAAATAGATGGAGATTTAATTGTAATCCAATTTAGAGCAATGTTCATGCTCTTTTAAATAGTTTATGTTTTTTTTTTAACAAATGGAGATTTAATTGTAATCCAATTTATTTAGTGAAATGTTCATACTCTTTTAAATTGCTACAAGTTTATGCTCTTTAAATTATTTATGATCTTATAAATTGCTTAGGCACTTTTAAACAGATTGAGATATTGTAAATCAAATTTAGAGCAATGTTTATGCTCTTTTAAATTGTTACAAGTTTATGTAGATTGAAGTCCTTAAGAAAAGTTTTAATAAACTAAACACATTTTGACAAACACTTGGAGAGTAAACATTTACACACCACCATCTTCACTTTTCAATGTCATTACAATCCATACCATACAAGTTACACTTAATGAAAATATAATTGAGAATTTTAATTGCATTACAATCCATAATCAACCAAAATACATAACACAACCACATTTAGGTTAATTTCTTGGCTCAAAATTAATGTTGATTACTTGTTTGGTTACTTCTTCAATTGAAGAATCACATGAATTTGCAACACTTCATCAAACAACCTATTCCACCTACATTCAGAAAAGAGAAACAACTCACCCAATTTTGAGAACATCAAATAAAGTGACCCACTAAAAAGTTATTTTGCTTACCTTGTTGAGTTGATTTGGTAAAGAGGTTTAATTCTTTCTGTTGAAAGTGATACTATTTGAAGCTAGGGTCTCTTCTTCTTATTAGATCCTCTTGTTAATGTGGGAGAATTTGTGCTTTAGACTTCTGCTGAAGAACATACCATTCGAAATTAGGGTTCAAAGTAGCAAAAGGGGAAAGATTAATAAAAATAATAATAATAATAAGGCAAGAAAGGAGGGATATCATTCAATTGGATAAATGACAATTATTGCTCTATATGCCACTTCAACTAGTCCTTTACGTGATTTGATGAAATTGGCCCTGCCAAATAAGCAGGGGTTAAGGGCATTGATGGTTTTTATTTTATTTTATTTTTCTTTAATTTTTTATTTTTTATTATTATTATTATTTTGTTAGCTGGAGAAACCATATATCAAAAATGAAAAGAAAACCTTTGTCTCTATTCACAAATTTGGGAAATGACAAGGTTTTATTAATAAATTTTCTTAATTTACGATTATTAGCTTTGTTTGATTCTATCTTTAAGTGGGATTATATGCTTGTACTCAAGTGCCTAAAAGAACTAGATGCAAAATTAATTATATTGGATAATCTAGCTCAAAGTGGCACTTAGTAATCCAATTTTGAATTGCAACAAACTACGACGACAGTAGGTAGGAAAGCTATAAAATTATTGATAATGATTGGAAACAAGTTCAAATATGTCATAAAATAGCATCAAAGTAAACCACTTCTCTTTGATCCTTGTAACATTTTTGTTTGTTGGAGAATTGTCCATTTTCAATTTGAAGCGATGCAATTTCTACAAATAGATATAAATGTCAAGGGCTTGTTAATTTGAATCATATTTGAATTAATTTTGTAATACTATAATTTAAAATTAGAGTTAAATTAATCATTGTCATAAACAACTTTATTATTAGTTACCTATCTTAATACTAATTACTAACCTTGATAATTATCTACCTTAAAAATTTAAATTTAAAATTTTAAGTGGAGTTATTCCTTTAGTAAAAAATTCATATATAAACTAGTACTAGGAGTCTTTAATATATTATTGTTGTAAATACTGATAAGTACTCATATATAAGCGATACGAATTATACTTTTCTTACATTGAGCATCACTTTTCTCAGACTTTATCACTCATTCGTGTGTATTTATATTCTTTTGTGCATTAAGAGTTGTGGAGACGAGTTCGAAGAAAAGAAGTAAAAATAGATCATGAAGGCAATGGTTGACGGGACTCTTGGACTAAGCAAGGATCAAGGTACAAGTTGTAGACATGTGAGTGTGTACCAACCTCCAAAGTGCTCAAATGAATATACAAATTGGAGGGGCACAAAGGCAATCACACTCATATAATCCAACTTGTGTAACATCGATAAGCTTCATCAATGTGGTGAAAGCAAGAGGTGACATGAACTATTGCATAATTGTGTGCCCAACTTGACGGCCTCAATGAAGAAAATGATGTTGGGAGCAATTTCAGCTCGAGTACTGTAGCAAAAAACACTACATCAACTTACTATAGCAGTTACTATTGACAGAGTGCAGAAATCAAATTCCAAAGAATCCACACGGGCATGTGGAAATTCACACAGTCATGTGGATGCCCGATTTCAGCCCTATAAATACCACGATTTGAGATTTAAAAGGGGATCTTTTTCCTATCTTTTGCCCATCTTTTAGGAGAGCGCGCCTAGGGGTTGGAGAGATTTTTACGAGGCTTTTGGAGTGGTTCTACGGCATCAATATCAACATCCTTTGAATGAGAGTTATTGAGGGAGCTTTCGACGACATCGATTTGGCGAGGTATGCCTTAGGCTCGACAGAAGAGTCATTGGAGAAAACGAGGCAGCTCTTGAAGACCAGTGACACAGACGAGAAGAGGGTTATCTTTATGTTTTACATGCATATGATTTCGATTTCATTGTTGATTTTGTATTGCTCCATGGAGAGTTAAACCACTAGTGGGTGCTTGGACTTGTAAACTCTAGGATGACTTTGTTTCATTGACTTTTATTATACTTCTTTAATTGATGATTTAATTGAGTTTCAATCTTAAATGTTATTGTGTTAATTTTCACTTAGAGTGATACTAGGGTTGAGAATCCATCTAGATAATCCACTGAAGGTGTGACAACTTCATTAGAATTTGACTAAGCAAGATTGAAAAGGGTCGAGAGGGTGAGTCAAGAGGTAGCGGAACGTCCCCTTTCCTTTCTGACGTGATTTATCCTACCTCTACATTCTAAGAGTTCTTTGCTGTCAAAATATAGTGAAGTGCTAAGAGATGAACTCCACTGGGGCTTAATTGCGCGAGCAACAAAGTGAAGTGTTGAAGTGAATCTTAGTGATGGGCTTAATTGTGACTAGGGGTCTTTTGCCTGGACCAAAAGGTTAGATCTATATTAGGGAATAGGGTTTATCACTTGGAATCCCCAGAAATGCAAGCAGTCCCACACAGTGTGAGGCGTCAAGAGCATCTCTTTCCACCGGGGCATAGTGTAGAGGGCTAGTCACGGTTGACCTTAGGTTTGGGATCGTGTGTCTTTGGATTTCCACGACTCATTAAACATCAGTTAGGAGGCACAATATTAGTCTTGCACTTGAAACAATAGTTCTAGGGTGAGCGTTATCCGGGTACCCCATCTTCTCATTGATTTTCCTCTCTATTTGCTTTCACCTGCTGTCTTTTCTCTTTTACTTTTCTTTACATTATTACATTGATTTCACTCACCATTTATTATTGTTCTAAATATGTAGTGATAACTCTTGTTTCTAAACAACTATTCCCTGTGGATTCGACTACCCATTCACCGGGTTATTTTATTACTACGATGACCCGTGCACTTGTGGAACACTCACACAAGGGGTGTGTCAAATACCTAGTAAATTACTTATGGATATTCCAAACTCTTTCCTTTGATGTGCTAAATTTGTCCCTCTAATCATAGATCTTATAGCATCGAACAAAGGTCCCACGCCTCTAGATCACATGTTATAATTTAGAAATTATCTCCCATTCCTCTCCAAATAGCAGCCAGGGTTAGAGAGGGAGAGAGATTGGGGATTTATCTCACCAGAGAATCCAATTGATATCTTCTAAGGCCACAGAGGAGTCATTTATGGAAACTTCACAAACATGATAAACATTATCCATTGAAGTTCTATTAGAAATATAAGCTCTAAAGCAACTAAAACTACTTTTATCTTCAAGTCCTTATAATTTTTATTTATTATTTGACTTCATCAAACTTAATCCAAAGTTTAAACTTAAGACAAAAACCTTGCACCAATTTACAATTTCACTCATCCCATTAAGTAAATTATTAATTGACAATTTTACCCCTATGCTCAAAAACGAGACTAATTCTTAATTCCTTTAAGCGTGACTTTGTGAGTTCATTTTGATTGACAATGGGAGAACACCAAAAGATGTGAGTGACACTTAGCCAATCCTATGACTCCATGTCGTAGCCCAATTGATCACGAATTAGTAGATCATTACAAACTTTTCCTATTATGATTATCGTATATGTATAAACCCTTCATTCTTGTATCCCAACCGAGTGAGATCAATAGTAATCATCAAACTCACTATACTAGATTATATGCAAATAACCATAGTAAAGTAAGATTTCATGCCCCACACGATTAATTTGACTGCCTTGACCAATATCTTCTAATCTCGCATACTCATGATCGCATAGGATATTAACTCGTTTACTTTCAAGAGAATGAATTTCTTCTTAGTGATCACTCACAACTGCTACTTGCCAGATATGGTCGCACTTCAATGTCTGTCCTACCAAAGGGTAAATTGAGCCTAACGACTCTAGTAACAGATTAGACGTCACAAACACATCATGATTGATAAGTACTTCATTATACATATCATATTGATTATCTTGTGCACTTAAGTAGTATTCAAGAGTGTTTTTATGGATAATTTGGTTTTTAGTTTGTTCCATTTATACTCATAGCTCATAATAAGCACAACTAGAGCTGAAGGAATGAAATTGGGAGCAAAATGGGGCCGAAAACATCAAATATAGAACTACACGGGCAAGGTATATGCCCGTGTACCTGCCCATGTACCCTTCAGAGTATCAGCAAGCTGAGTATCCAGAGAAACATACTGTCCATGCCTATGACCATATACATGACCGTGCACTACCTAGACCCAAGTCCTACGGAGAAGAACCCGGCCATAAATGATGTACTTGACCATGTACATTCAAGAAATTGAAGAACATTGTCTAGTGGAGAACATGGACTAAAACACAACACATGATAGTGCATCTCAAGAGCTGAGAAGCAAAAGCATCTAGAGATATACACGGCTAGAGGAAGAGATCCAGAGGTCTACATAGGCAAAGTACACAGCTGTGTACTTTGCAATGTATCATCCAAATTCCTAGGGATATAAATAGAAAGCTGAAAAAGTTATCAAGTAAGCTTGAATTAGGAAAGTGACTATTGGGAGATGGCTAGGGTTTGAATGCGAATCAAAGAAAGAAGAAGAAGTTTGAAGGAGTCGCCGGAGTGACAATCTAAGGCGATGATATTGGCTCACATCAATTCCTAGTGTGGAGAATTTGAGAGGGGATTTATTCTTCCATGTTTAGTGTTCTAGGGATTTATTTCCATTGCTTTGAGATGAACATGAACCCCATGGAGGGTACTTCCTCGAGTGTTCGGATTTGATGTACCTTGGGATGATTTCATTTTGATATTGTATTTAATATAGATTTCCTTCAGCTTGTTAGGTTCATCTATGTCTCTAATGTTGTTGATTTAGCATAACGAGAGTAGCTATCTCATTTTGATTTTGTGATTGAGATCTAGAGATTCATCATGTGAGATCACCCATAGATGAAAGGAATTAAGCATGTGCACTAGAGATAGCCCACTTGAGATTCCTCCAAATTAGAATCGTGTGACAAGAGCTCCTATTTTTATTAGGGATTTCTTATATCTCTATGCAGCCGTGTGAATGTAGGGTTAGAAAAGATTCAATCCTACCGTAGCATAGGACTAGTTATTGGGAAGTCTAGAGAGATCACCCGATATATATTTGAAATCCATTGGTCCAACAATTCTAATGTTTAGTCTATATATAATTGCAATTAATTTAACTCTAAAATTCCAAATGAAATCTTATCTGGACACCTTCTTCTTCTATTGATTCCTCAATCCTTAGAGTTGCAGTTCTAGTTCTTTCATTCTTAGGTTTAGTCAATTTGACACTAATTGATATTTTATTCTAGCTAGATTACAAGATTGGAGTTAGTACTTCTACTATTTTATTCTTAGTACTTTATTACATGATCAGTATGTACACTTATATGCATCCTTATCAATGATCATGATACCTTAGGTTTAAGGTCCACTCATATAATCATAACAAAGAATTCTAATCATTGACGGTCAAAGACTAAAATCCATGTGATTAGATTGATGAGAGTCATGTTTGAATACACAAGCCCCATTGATGTATTTATGGCATATGCTCCCACTATCCTATATTGTTCAACTAGCAGTTTTTGTTAAAGTATATGCCATACAAATCCTTACGAATCATTAACACCCAATTAAAGATTCTCCGATTTGTGAACTATTTGAGTGTATAAAGTATATGCCATACAAATCCTTACAAATCTTTAAAGCCCTATACTGCCCTCTCCTTATCCTATAAAGAGTAGAAGCTTTGACGTAATACATAAGGACTTTAATGTTCAAAACTAATTAAAATGGCATCACAAGATTTATGTAAACATCAAAATAAATGTTTATTATTAATAATAAGAATGTATAATACAAATGAAATGCTTCAGTGTAAGTATCCTCATTACCATTCGAGGGCTAACAATTTGAGCAACTCTCTTATTCAATCCAATGCACTCCATTAACTACAGAATCAATATGGAGAACTCAAACTAAGCTTGTCTCTTAAATTCCTGCCCCAAAAGGCTACTCCCATGTTTGAGTAATTCCCTTCATCAACTCTACTTTGTTATTTTGTGCATTGTCATTAGGTATTGAGGCTTGTATTTATAAACCATCACAATTTATTTATGGTTCTACACGTACTAGATTTGGTACCAAAATATATTATTTTGATGTGGGCTTCATGATAAGTACTTGATTATACATATTTGATATAAGTTTTTGAAGCATTTTACTGCTTCCTTTGATGAATTTTGTTGATTATGGTACTTAGCTTGTTCACATTTGTTGATTAAGTTACTTACTAGAAGATTTGGATCAATTTAATGTAGTTTTGAGGAAGAGTTGAAGCTCAAATGAGTTACAGATGTGGATATATGGCCTTGTTCATAGTCATGCTAACTTCTGTTCTTAGAACTCGACTATGCATGATAGAGTTGAAGTGCGTGGACCATTTAGAGAGTTACAGAGCCATCTACATGACAATGTTGGAGGATGTGACTTGCTCTCGATACCATGTGTTCTTAAGGTACACAGTCTATTGGAGGGACTCTCTTTGAGCTTGTATTAACCCTGAAATCTGCAAATATAAAAGGTAAGACAAATTAGGGTTACGAGGGTGGATTAAAGTTAGAGACTAGACTTTCTTTTTTAAAAAAAAATCTCAAGAAACCTTCATTGGAGGTGATTGTGGAGAGGGTATCTAAGATTTTCGAGCAAACTGAAGGTTGAGGACTATCATCTTTGGAGAGGATTCCATCAAACCAAGAAGATTGGGAATATTCAAAAAGGGTTTATCATGTTTTCGTTAGTTCCTTATTTCTCCTTTGGATTTGATGTTATTGCTTTGATGATGAGAAACTAAGCATCCTTCGGTACTTGGATATTGGAGAACCCTAGGATGGACTATGTAATTTAGCTTATTTTATGTTGGTTTAATACTTATAGTTACTATGATTCATTTATTTGTTCTTGATTGTGTTGGACTGAATATTTCTAGTGAATCAACTTATGTTTGATTTCATGTGATTGAGATTGAGAAATCTATTTGTATAAATAGATCTATCATAGTTGAAAAGAGTTGCATGTAACCCTAGAGATAGGATGACATAAATCCTCTAGATTAGAGTTAAACCTAATAGAGAGATTCAAGAAATGATTAATGCAACCTTTAGGGAGATCTAATTAGAAAGATATTTCAAATCATATTATTTTGCCCCTAGATAATCTAAGGAGAATTATTATTAGTACTCATAGTCCTCAAGTAATTGACGCTTTATAATCACACACTTTATTACTTGAGTGACTAGTGCACTTGCTAGCCTACTGCTAGGTAGTCATGAGAGCATCACTTCATAAACTGGTATAATGCTCAAGTTTTCCTCCATGATGTTTGAATTAGAGAAATTCAATGGCAAAGTAAATTTCATTTATGGCAAAAAAACTATAAGGCCAATTTTAGTATAGTAAGATTTCACAAAGCATTTGATGGAATTGAGAAAAAAAAAACTATAAATAATGAAATTTGGAGTCTGGAAAGAGTTAGATTTAGAATTTAAATAAAGAAATTACTATTAATTTATAGAAAAGTTAGAAAATCTATGTATGACTAAATGTTTCATAAATAAGTTATATTTGAAGAAGCACTTATATTGTCTAAGCATAGTTGTGGAATACAGTCTTTTTTAGCATTTGAATGTCTTCAATGATTTAATGACTTTGTTTCTCAATATAAATGTGGAAATTGAAGAAGAAGAAGAAGAAGAAGAAGAAGATACGACTATTCTACTGCTTCCATCTCTACTAGAATCATATGACAAGGTTAGTATCATCTATGGAAATGACCCATTTGTTGTTGTACCCTATCCTAATTAGGAAATCTGGTCTCGTTAGACATTTATGCATGCATTAGTAGTAAAACAATCACTATGCTCATTTATTTTGTCATTTTTCTTTGTTTGAAAGCCTAGTGTTAGGATTTCATGGATCTCCTTAACTTGTAAGTAGTTTAGGCTCAAAATAAAGCCCTTGTTCTTGTTAATGTTTTACATTGTAAATCCTTTGAAAATGGCATTGTAAACTCTAGCTAAAATTCTTTGTTTTGCCAGACTTATTGAAGCAGATTCCGTGGTTATTGTAACACCAAAATTTTTCTCTCATTTCTTTTAACTTTTTGGTCCAAAATGAAACTCTTCTTGCTTGACCTTCATTGGAATTAGTTTTACTTGAGTTTTAGCCCTTTTGAGTCCAAAATCATGTCATTTTGCCCTATAACCCTAGTGTTAGTATGTAGGGCATATAAACCTCACGGATTCATGCATTTATCTTTTCATTCTGGTATTCATCGCTTCATGGATTCTATGCATGTGGCTAGGTGGTGAAGCCTCTTTGAAGGGGAATGAAATCCCTGAAGTGTGAGTGCGTCTTGAGAAGAGGCGACCTATTCTATGGTGGTCGATTTGTGTTTGCATAGCCCTAATAAGAGTAGTATAGTATTTTTTTTTTTTTTTTACATATTTTACACTCTATTTTTCATACAAACTTATATTTTTACCGAAGGTGGATTTATTAGAAAGATTTGAACATATTTGAGTTCTTGAAAACTATGGATGCATTTTATTAAAATCTTGAATATCTATTCATGTTTATATTGAAAGAGATATGTCCGGGTGCATATGTGTTTACAATTAAAAAAATGTAGTTTAATGTTTCTTTTCTTAGACATTATATGGTGATTTATAATAATGATCTTGAGAGTATGCTCTTTGAGTCAAAAATATTGAATGATGGTTTCTTGCGATGTAAATTGAAAATGGAATACTTATGCATGTGTTTGACTTTGATGGTGACTACAGGCCACGGCCTGTCGTCGGAGTTCGGTCTAACACTTCACTAGGGGTCCCTATGATCCGACCTAATAGGACGTAGTGTGATTGACCCTATGTATACACCTAGTCCAAAGGTGCATATAGCCATTGACAAGGTTTAGGAAGTGTGATACCTTCAATCGTGTTAGAGACATGGGGTCACCATATGGGGATCTTAGTGGCCAACGCCAAGGGAGACAACATTTTGAATTTCAAAAATTTAAAACACCTTAGTGGTTTTGTATCTAATCGCTACCACAATTAGGTCGGGAATGATTTATGGTCAGCCTATGATTTAGTTGATTGTGATTAGTGTGTCGATAAATTTATTTGTGTGTTTCACTAATAACTCATGTTTAAACTATTGATTTATTGGGCTTTTAGGTATTATTATTGTAATTAAAAGGATTACTTTTTTATAGCAATACTATCTATAAATCACTAGGATTATTTTTTTTTATGTTCTTAACTTATTTGGAGGAATTTATTATTATTTTGGAATGCTTTAATACTTTGTTACATCAATGCAATTACCACTCACTAGGTAACACCTGTTAGTCATTACTCCCTCTCCTCTCTCTCTCTCTCTCTCTCTCTCTCTCTCTCTCACACACACACACACACACATGTTGCGACACTGGAGTTGGTTGTGTTGGGTAGTTCATAGAGTGATTTTCCCCCTTAGATGTCTAGGTCAATTTACACTCTGGCATTTAAAATATATATGGATCCACTAGACCTTATTCTTATGTTTTGTGGTTATATTCATACTCTTTGTATTTTCAATGTACGGTAAACCATAACTTTGTATTTTGATGATGTTCTTTGTATTTGATGTCCCTAGTGTGTGGGAACTTTGATCTATCTTTATTGTTGAGTTTATGATCATCTTGGTAAGATTATGAAATCAGGATTATTGAGCCTTGCGGCGACTCAGGTGTGGAGTGAAGTATAACCCTCTCCTAATTGTCGAGACGGTTGCCACGTGCCTGGCTAGAGTTGGGGCATTTGTGATGAATATGGTTAATAATACAATGTTATCCAATGACTTTATAAGAAATCGAGAGTCCAAAGGTGTATGAAGTCCAAATCACAAAAAAAAAAAAAAAAAAAAAAAAAAAAAAAAAAAAAAATTAGAACAAATAAAATATAGTATAAGGAAAGAGGAAGCTCTAAGGACATACATAAAGATCATTATAGAGGTAGATGAAAGTTTAAGCTGAAGCAAAAAAAATCATTGTATAGATTGGTCAAAGTAGAAAGATATTAGACAAATAATTATAAGAGAGTAGAATGAAGTAAAGATGTAGAAGAAGCTAGCATTGTAATTGAAACAAGAAATTTAGAAAATCTCATTATGATGTAGGTATTCTTCATCCCATTATTTAGATTGTTAATACTAGAGCTTCTTGTCATATATATATATATATATATATATATATATATATATATATATATATATATATATATATATATATATATATATATATATAATTGTTGGTTTTCTTCTTATAAATATCTTGATATGGGGAAAATTCATATGGCTTATGATTTTGAATTCAAGTTTATTGGAATTGGAACTATAAAAATCAAAACATTTGATGGTGTATTTAAAACATTGGCATATGCCATAGATGTTCTAAGCCTTAAAAGGTATTTGATTAGACTATCTATATTAGATGATGTTGGTTGCATGCACACAACAGAAGATAAAAGTTTGAATGTGAAAACAGGTGTCTTGACTATTAATAGAGGCTAGAGATTAGACAAGTTTTATAAGTTAATGGGAGATATTGACACTAGAATTATGCTACATAGGCATTCACCTTAGGTGATTTAAATGATTCTAATTTATTATGATATTTGAGATTAGGTCACATCAAGTAGAGAAGAATATTAAAATTTTACAAAAAAAAAAGTCCTTTCACATTGTTAAATATTATAAGTTATATGTAAGCAAATTTGTGTTGTTTAAGTATAATGCAAAGTCAATTTTAACTTTCTACTAATCGAAATAAACATATTTTTTAGTATCTGCATGTAGATGTTTGAAATCCTTACGAAAGTGGTCTTAGATACTTTGTTAATTTTATAGATGAGTTCACAAGAAAAATATAGGTCTATTTAATGAAGGACAAATTAGAAACTTTTGAAAAATTAAAGTTGTGGTAGGCCAAGGTTGACATGCAAATAAGAAAATAGTTAAATCACTTGATGAAAGATAATGGTGGAGAATTTCTCTCAAAATAATTTGAAAAAAAAAAATTGTAAAAGACAAGGCATCACTCAATATTTGATTATATTTGATTATATGAGGTAAGCCACAACCAAATGATGTTGCAAAAAGGATGAATAGGACATTTTTAGATAGTGCGACACATAAGATTCCTTGTGGACTTAAGGAAGCAAGTTTTGGCTTAGCAATGAAAACGGCATGCTATGTAGAAGATCACCTTCATGGCTATTCACAATCCTGATAGCATATGAGGTTTGGATTGACAAGTCAATTAGTTATTCTAATTTGCATATTTTTATTAGCCTCTTTTGTGATGACATCGGATGGTGAATAAATAAAATTAGATGTAAAATATAGAACTTGTACATTTCTTGGGTACAAGAAAAGGTGTGAAAAGATGTGAACCTTGAAATCCTCACACTGGAAATGTTCTAATCAATAGACATATAATTATATTTGATGAAGATCCTATGTTGAAGAAAATACATCAATGGATACTAAATAATGAAAAAACAGTTTAGTTTAGGTAGATATTATTAATGATGAACTGAAATTTGGTTATGTATTTACAATCATGTTTATAAGCCCTAGCAAAAAAAATATTATGTAAAATGGATGAGTGTTTTTGGTGATCGATCAACTAATCATAATAAAAACTTTAATTTTCAAAAATACATAACTATTATTGTTGCAAAAACGTTACAATGACAAAACAACAAAAATGTTATAAGAGAATATTTATTATATTAGTTTTAAAGACAATTTTTAACAATATTGGTATATATTATTTTCAAAATACTTATGTTTATTAACATTTTATTGATAATATATTAATTAATGATATAATAACAACAACAAAAATTTGTTGTCAAAAAGTTCATTTCAATTTATATTTTACTAACTATGAATAAATATACAAAATATTTAAATGAATTTTATTTATATCAATTTAATTCATTAATAAAAATTATATTTACTAAAATATATGAATTAAGAACCCATCACAAATTAGTAAACCTAATCCTCTTTATTTATTAGATAGCTTTTATGGTCCATTTCATTTTTAATTGATGTTGAAGAGTCTAGTTTGAACCACTAGAATCAAAAGAATATATTAAAATTTTAGTCATTCTTTAACATGTAACATGTAAAATTTCATGTAAATTTTAATTAAAATAAAATTTTTAGATACTTTAAATTATTTAAAAAAATTAAAAATCTTTTATAAATATATAATTTCTTTTTAAATGATAGGAGAATAGGAAAGTTAAGGCTCTTGGATTTTGTTTTTACAAATTTTGGAATTTCAAGGACTTAACCGTTTCTTTTTCTTATCTCTTTTTTTGTTTGAAAATGTTGATGCAAAAATCATCATTTTCTTGGAATCAACATGGATCTTGGTCAACGAGTTAGATGAAAGAGAACTGACATTGGTTGTAATGATGATGACAAATCACCTCCAACTAAAGTCTTGCTCCTAGGTTCCTTCTCTTAGTCTAACGTTCTAGTTGCATTTAGATCCTTAGAATTAATTTATGGCCTGCCTTTCTCCTCAACTCCATGGGATCCCTATGATTAACACAAGGAACAAATGGGTCAATTCGATCCTTGGGCTCAAAGGGGAAGGGGTGGTTTGTTGCTTAAGTTAGTTAGGAATCACTCTCAGGGAAAGTGAAAGGTAGGAGAAAAGGTCTACGTTTCAAGTTCTATCGTAATTGCCAACAATGATCTTTTTTATAGTCTTCTAACTTAATTGACTTAGTTTGCAGCCTCTACTGGCTTAATCTTTCCCATTAAATGGTTGAAAATGTTTTGTTTCATTTGAAGTTTCCATTGCCTTTAGTAGATGGCTAAGAAAACTTTTCAATCTTGCCCTAGATAGCTGAAGACTCAAATCTAGATATTCAAGTCTAAATCATACCACATGTTTATGGGTTAGATAATGCCCCATCTCTAGATATTTTCCCTTCTATCATTTGCCTATTTAACTCTCTAAGTCTACTTACTTTCAGCTTGGGATGGGTTAGTGAGTAATGATTCAGATAGAGCCATGTTTACAAAGGATGTTCCTTACTTTTCCAAGGATTGGTATGACCTTATCAATTAACAAATCATAGTTGAAACACTTGATTGCTTATATCTTTCCAAGGAACAAGTACTGAGGAATGTCATTTTTATAGTGTTTTTTGAGCTATGACCTTATCAATTAACAAATCATAGTTGAAACACTTGATTGCTTATATCTTTCCAAGGAACAAGTACTGAGGAATGTCATTTTTATAGTGTTTTTTGAGCTATGTTTTGACTAATTGTAGCTTTTGTAATGCTTAATATTTGTTTCTTTCCCCAAATTGCATATATTTGATAAACTGACATGACCCCTTGAGTGTATCCCGCAAGTGCATGGGCTTGTCGAAGTAATAAATTTACCCTGGTGAGTGGGTAGTCGAATCCACAGGGAACAAGAACTTAAGACACGAGGTTTCACCAATTAGCTAAGAGATGTATAGTGGAAGTGAAGAGAATTAATGAGTGAATATGAAAGCAATCAAAAGTAGAAAAATGGAAGGTAAGAGAGTGCAAGAACGAGTAAATAGAGAAGGACTAGCAATGGATGAAATAAGGTACCCGAACAAGCTACCCCTAGGACTTATGCTTCTAGTTCAAGACTATGCTATTATACTTTTCTATTGATGTTAATTGAGTCGAGGATATCCTTAAACACACGGTCCCAAACCTAAGGTCAACCGTGACTAACCCCAACACTATGCCCTGGCATTAGGTTTTCACTACGACTCTTGACTCTCGTTGACCTGTCAACTAAGCCCTAGAGGAGTACGTCTTCCTAAGCCTCACACTACGTGGAATTGCTTTAAGTTCTAGGGATTCCTAATGATAAAACCAGTTCCTATGTATAGTTCTAACCCTTTGGTCCAGGTGGAAGAACCCTAGTCTGAATTAAGCCCCAACACTAGGATTCACATCAACCCTTCACTCTGTTGCTCACGCAACTAAGCCCCAGGGGAGTTCCTCTCCTAGTACTTCACTCTATCTCAACCACTAAGAAATCATGGAACATGAAGGTAGGAAAAATCACACCGGAGGGGAAAGGGGACATTCCACTATCTCACGACTCACCCTCTCAACCCTCTTCAATCTTAAGGAGTCTAACCCTATAGGAGTTGTCACACCTCCAAAGAATAACCTAGATTGTTCTCAACCCTAGTGTCACGGCTAAGGAAAAACAATTACAAGAGATAATTAAGATTGAAACTCGAATTTATTTATCAATAATGGAAAAGCATAATAACAATGTCATAGAAACATAATGATCATAGGGTTTACAAGTCTGAATACCCACGAGGGGTTTAGCTCCTCATGGAGCTATACAAATTCATCAAAATATATAAGAAATCACAAATTGAAAGCATTGATGAAAACTCCCTTGCGTATGATGTGATCGTGGTCTTATGCGGCCGCCGGACGTCGGTAAAGATGCCGATGATGTGCTCCAAACCTCCACAAAGTCCTCTCCGAAACCCTAGCTACGCCCTTTAGAAGTTGGGAAGAAAGATAGGTCAAAAGATGTATCAAAAGTCTCAAAATCGGCCTTTTATAATGTTGAGTCGCGGCTTTAAATTGGTTGAATCGGGGCTTCACACGACCGTGTGGAATTTCCACATGCCCGTGTGAAGTTTCTGGGTTGCTGGATTTTATTCACACGGCCGTGTGGAATTTCCACACGCCCGTGTGAACTCTCTGGAATGTTGATTTTCGGCTGAAAGTGAACACTATCTTGCTACAGTGTTTTGCTAGAGTAACTTGCTACAGTAGCTTACCGGAATGCTCCCGAATTCGTCGTTCTTCATCGAGGCCATTGAATTGGGCACACAATCAATGGTAGATTGTGCCGATTGCTTCAAATCTCCTTCTTGGTGAAGTTCTCCTAAGCCACACGAGTTAAACCTGTTGTGAATGTGACTGCCTTTGTGCCCCACCAAAGAAGATTGGCACACACTCACAAGTCTAAGCTCGTGCCTTGTTCCTTGCTTGGTCCGAAAACTCCCCAACAATGGCAAACAAGATCTAACTTCGTTCTTCTTCTTCAAAATAGCTCCACAAACCTACAATGCATAAGAGTACACAAATGCACACCATTTAGTGATAAAATCTGATAAAAGAGATGCTCATTGTAAGATAATAATGCTTCGCGTTACTATAACACAAGCACTTATCATAAAACCAATGGTTTTGAAGAAATTTTAATCATATTTAGGGAAAATACAAAGAAAGGAACCTTGAGGATCAAATAATCAAGCAATGAGTTGTTGCCATTTAATATCAAGCCTAGAGACCACGTGTAGCTTGACAAAAAAATGATCATATATATCTCCCTTGATCCTATGAAGGACGCAAATTTTTTGAATCCTTGGATAAGGGATTTCAAATACTATAGTATGGAAATATTTTTAGAATCAAAGTGCGTTATAGTGAAAAATGTTAAACAATTTGCAATTGTTAATAGGTTGAGCATGAGACCAAACTCCAATCCAAGATTGAAGCAAGTTAGTTATGTACCGAAGTAGCACATGGTCAAGTTGTTGAGGCACAAATAACTAAATAAATTAGTTAGTTTTGGAGAAAATTCAAACTCAAGAAGTTTCTAGAAGGTAAAGAGGCTATAAAAGTCTTCGAGAGAGTTTTAGAAAGGAATTTTGGGCAAAAATTAGAGCTTTTGGTATATATTAAAGTCTTATCTTAGAGCAAGAGCTTGATCTTGGATTTTCAATAAAGGAGCAAGGAGAACATCAAGACTCAAACTTTCATCAATTCCTTTTGTGTTTGCTCTCTAATTCCTTCATTATGTTTAACTTTCACTTTGACCTTTTTTTTATGGAATTAAAACTACACATGGAGTTATTCTTTGTAGTTAGGATTTGATTGCTTTTTATGTTTTGAACTTTCTTTTGATCTTTATCAAAAAATTTTCTTTCATGATTTTTTGGAATTTACTTGATTTGGAAATTCTTGTGATAGTGAATGGATTGTTCTTCCCCTTATTATTATGTTTCTTAATTTATGGATGGGATGGACTTCATCTTGTATATCAATTCTAAATCAAAATTTTCCTATTGGTAGACAAGGTTAAGTTGCTTGGTTTTAGAAAACTTAGTTCTTTAATTGCAATTTGGGAATACTTAGAATGCTTGAGATGAGATTCTAGTGTTTCAATTTAAGGTTTCAATTCTTAATTTTGATTTCATCTAAGTAGAACATCAATGAATTTCATAACACTTCAAGATTAGGTTGCTCAATTTTAGGGAATGTAATTCTTGAAGTGAATTTTATAGAATATTTTTAGATGATTCAAGATGAGATCTAGGAAATAAAACTAGATGAATGATCACTTAACTCAATCTAACTTTACAAGTTTAGTTTTCCTTGACTAGGATGCTTAGTGATGAGATTTTAAATAAAGGATTGGTTTTTGATCAATTACATGGCTCTTCAAGACTAGGATGCTTGGAAATGAGATCTAAATTTTTGATAGTTGGATTTATGGAGTTAAACTAAATTGCTCAGAAATGGGAATTTGGGGTTTGAATTAAAGAATGACTTCAATTCAATTAGTTTGATCTAAGGATGCTCAAATATGGATTCTCAAATTGAATTCAAAACATTAGAAAATTCTCTAGCTTGATTTGAACTCCACCTTGGAATCTTTAGCTTGCCAATTAAACTAGGGGCGCTTTGACATGAGATCTTGAGTTTGATTGAGATTGTTTTGGGAGTCTAGCCAATTCATAGAAATTTTACAATGAAGATCCATCATTTCAAAAGCATAAAAGGTGAACCAAACTCAAATGTCTTATTCATAAAGGAAATAATCTTCTAATGGCCTTTGTTTTGTTTGACATCCTTTAATTTATGGGTTTTTTTTTTTTTTGAAATTTTATTTTATTTTGCAACATTTAATGATTTGATTTCTCATATAACACATATTAAGAAGTAATATTTGATAAGTGCTTGATTATACATATTTTTCTTATCAAATTCCTTAGTATTTCGCAAGTTCTTTGGATCAAGCTTATAGAATTTGGTATTTAACTCATGCTTTCTTCATGATTAGATGTTAAATATCCTCAAGAAGACCATAGAAGTCATTGCAGGCCATTTCAAGAGCAAATCAAGGCAACATTGAAGCTTTAAAGTCACCACGGTCTCAAACATTGAACCAAGAACTCACTATGGTCATGGTGGGAAGAATAGCAAGCCTTGGTGAGGATAATATTAGGATGTGGACATGTTAGTCTTCTATAGTTTCTTGAATTTTCATCAAAAGGATGATGGCCATGGTGGCATATATACCAAGCCATGATGAGCATTATAATGGGCTATGGTGAGGTCTTAAAAGAGCTTTTCCAAGATATTTTTATGGAGAACCATGTCCATGGCTGTGGTTAGGCCAAAATTGTTGCCTATAAGTACCTAATCACTTATTCTTTGAGGGGCCTCTTTTGAAGATCTTTAGCAAGTTTTGAGATACATTTATAACACTCTCATCAACTTTTGGAGCATTCTTGGAGGAGGTTTTGATCCCCAATTCTAGAGGTGAAAATCAAAGAAGATTGGGCAAGATTGAAGGCAAAGACCATGATTTCTTGAAGAAGACACCATCTTATCATCCAATTTATGAAAATTCGAGTGAGTTCTCTATGAATTCCTTATTTTCATGCAGATTTACCAAATCTTGTATGAATTTTGCAATCTTTGTGGTGATGAGTCGCTAAACAGCCTTTCAATCCTTGGATTTGATGAACTTTGGAGTGATATTTGGTTCTTGATTTTATTTTCATTGATTTAATCTTCATTGATGTTGATGATTCGATCATTGTTGTATATATTCCATGGATTTAGTTAGTAAGAGTCTAGATTCATTTCATCATGTAGTTAGTTAGTGAAAGCCTGAATACATGTTAGATCTACTATGATTGAAAGAGATTAGTAGTATCTCACCCAAAATATTGGGTGACATAACCTCTCCATATTAGGGTGACCTAATAGAGGGGTTCATGAAACATAATACATTCATAGAGGGAATATGCAAAATACCTACCCCACTATGTTTTGGTGTTAGTCACTTCAAGATAAGGGCTAGCATAGAATAGGAACTTTCACTATCCAATGATCAATGAAGCTTGATTAAGATTCTTACTTGAAATCAGCCCATAAACCCATAAGGAATTCAATATTCAAACACCACCTTATTGATATAGATTCTCTGATCCATTTATCTTAAATTCTTTGAGTTTGCTTGTAATAATTTTCTTTAGTTTTTGAATTTAGCTTTAATTCTCTTTGTTTTAGGGTAGGTCATAGAAGAGCATCTAGTACTCTTTTCCTCATAAGATTGACTATGTTAATAGAGCATACTTTATTATATGATCAACATCTAAACTTGATTTAAAAAGCTACCCACATGTAGCTCATCAATATTATACACTTTTAGATACTCATAGTCCTCGTGGGAATGATACTCTACTCATTTGATCTTACTTGAATGACCAGTGCACTTGTTAAAATATCCCAATTCATTGCATTAAATGAGTCGATCCTCAAATAGTCATAATGTTGGGGAGTGGATGAAGCATGACTTTTTAGAGATGCTTGTTTGAGGCATAGTTATCCAGGTGTCTTATATCAGGTTAATGGTCCTTTCGATGAGTTTTCCATGCCATGGGACTATAATCAATTGGTACAAAAGAAACCTACTCGTAGATTTGGTTCTTAAATGGATGTTTGTAGCGTTAGGGTTTCACTTTTATCCTTTTACTTTTGATCATCTCTTCAGCTGCTTGTTCAAGCTCTCAAGCTCTTCTACCTTCATATGGCCATGCTAACCTCAACCCCATCGATCTATTCAATATATGATTGTGCTCTTGTCTCTTATAATTATGTCTATTTAAGTGAAATAAGTGGGGGTTTCTAGCTTTGACTTTTCCCCTAAAAGCTATCATGATAGTGCTTCTAATCCATCCTTCCCTTTCCCCTTATTCTTTCATTTCTGTCCCTTGAAGTTGTGTCTTCCCAAGCTTTTATTCTGGTTTCACTCTCTACCATTGTACTAGAATAAAATTCTAGGATTATTGGGGGAGACATGCACTTCATCTAAGAAAATCAGTCATGAAGCTTAGGAACTTTACCCAAATAATTTTGGGGATGAGTCAGCTCCTTGATCTCTATCCCATCTTGAAGTTATCCAAGCAACTATGGATTCAATATATGAGCTTCTTCCATGTTAGTTTTCATTGAACTCATGATTGAGCTAACTCTTCTCGCCCTGGTAAATTAGGTTTAAACCTAGAGTATTTCCAAACTCCTTTACCTCCCGATATATCTTTTTTTTAATAACATGCTTTGTTTCTCTAATCTCATTCCTACAGAACTCATCCCTAACTCATAGAGAATTCTGTTAGTTTTTCATTCAATTCACTACTACCAGTCCCATACCCACTTTTTTATTAATTCAGCCTTGTTTTTTGTCATGAAGAAAGAGAAGAATTTAGAGGGTTGGAATTATTTTTATTTGAATCCTATAAAATATTAAATTTCTTTCTTTTAATCTAATCTTATGCAATATGGTATTAGTTGTTCAATTTATTCTTAATGCTCAATTAATTTTATTATCAATTAATAGATTGTATAATATCCTTGGAGAAACTCATTAGATAACTCCATGGTAAAGATTTGTAGTACATAATGCATGATTTATATATTGATTAATTTTCTTTATAGGATAGGAATATACCTTCATGCCATACATAATCTAGAATGAGTCTAATTTTAACAAACTAAATCTTCACCAAATCTACCTATAGGGAATTATAAACTATGTATTGCTTGATTAGATTTAGTATTTCTGTAGCCCGATTAAGAGGCATAAATGGATACTAAAAAACTCTAGATTAATAGCACACCCATTAAGATAAGATAAAGGAAAATACAAATAGAATTATATGGTAACAAAGGGATTTGCAGCCTTAAATTTCTTTGCCTTTGATAAAACACAACTTATTACTCTTGTTTGCTAGTTTAGCATTACTTAAGCAACATCTTAATTGCTTATTTGAATAAGATTAGATTTTGCTAAATTTAGTATTTAATAATATATTATAACAAGTCTCCATGAGATCGAGATTATAGCCTTGTTATCACATCATCACTTATTGACGACACATGTATTTGCTTAGTTGTTTCACATACAGCAAAGATCATGCTGAGATATTCTACTAAGGAGATTCTAAAGGAGACTATAGCTTAGCTATCCTACTCCTATGCTAAATCAACTAAGCTCAAAACTGAACTACAATAATCTAACACAAAAATAACCAAGGTCAAAGTTAAGTTGCAACAATTTGAGATAAGGCCAAATAGTATGGATACTAAGGTTAGAGCATTGAAAATGAGGTAGCAATAGAGGAGGCTAAGGTGAAAGTGAATGAGACCGAGGTAAAGTCCAAGGCTAATTTTTTGTTAGCCACATAAAAAGCATCAACTTCCTTAAATCTAGTAGTGAATCAGAAAAGTATAGAGTTGTTAAAGAAGCAGCTACCTATATAGTGGAGTTCATGTCATCTTTGCCTATAACCAAAAGCTTTTTGCCTAGGGGAAAAAGGTAGTAGAGGAGTATAGAGACTGATTTTATGAGGGAGCTCTTTGCATATACTATCTTAAAGAAAAAAGAACTCAAGAACTCTAAGGAATTCCGTATTGAGATCATTGGTCAAGCCACCAAAGGAGCAGAGGAAAGGTTTAAGATCTAGTTAAAGATCATGCTTCCACATCCTGATTTTAATATATTTAAGCTAGATGTTAAGTTTGTTCTTCTTTACCTCCCTCAAATTTTGGACCTATTAAAGAGCGAGACCATTACTACTGCAATGGAGCATGATGTCCCAATGGTTAAAGATAATAGAGGTGTGCCAAACTACACTAAGAATCCTTTTATAAAAATAGTAGAATCTCTAGCTACATTCGCCTTAAATATTTACACCGTTTGTTTAGGCTAACATTGCATTTTTTCATTGGATCCATTTAAAATTTCCCATTCGGATCTAAATTAGAATATTGTTCTGTTTGACCACCTATTGTTCCTCCTTTTCCTTCCCCGTCTCCATCTGAAGCCCTAATCTTCTCACACTCAAACACCCCCCATCACCCTCCTCTGACGTAGAGCCAACAACTACCAAAATTGCCATCCACCACTAATTCGTCATCCTCCTCCGCCTTTTCATGAGTTTTAGATAGCAACAAGATCAACATCTCCAATAAAGTCCTCCACACACTACCTCTTTAGTCAGCAGCTCCACAGCAAAAGCTCCACGCATAGGCATTAGTCACTGATAAACTCTTTGACTCTAAGGTGTGCATGCATCTAGCCATAATCTCCTATTTTATTTTTCTCCTCTAGTTATATATACTCAATATTTTGATTCACAACAAAGGAAGAGAAGAAGAAATGTTGTTGTTTTATTTCCATCTGTCACGATGTTTACACCTTGTTATGTATTTCAAATTAGTGGAAAGATGTTTCTACAAATTATTATGAGAAAATCAATCTAAACTTAATGCTAAAAAATCTTTTGTGTAATTTCAAAAGTCTAACTCCTGACTTTGTATCCCTTTTAAGATCAACTGATCATCATATGATGAAGTATCCATCCGAAACTTTAGCTTTAATTGAAGTTTTGTTCTCTTTAAAATATTTACTTATAATTTACTATAGATCTATTCCAGCATTATGAGTCATACATGATGATTATTATTCATGAAAGAGTAACTAATTTCATGTATAGACTTTCCATATAATCTTCATATTTACAAAACAAACTTTAAAATAAATTCTATTGAATAGAATTCATTTTACCTAGCCTATTAATAATAAAAAAAAACATCTACATTGAGGCCTATAAAATTCTCAGTTTAGTGATCATCTTCTCTGATGGATTCCTTTTCTGAAGCTATGTATCAAGGAATATGTTGGAGTTGTTGATCTTTCTGTAATACAGAACTAAAAAGAAGGTGATGGAGGATGATGAGTTGTTGGTGGATGGTGATTTCAGTAGCCACCGCCATTGATGAGAGAGAGCGTGACACACTAAAAAGCAAGCACATGACTCCCCGGCCGCAAATGCATGGGTCGTCAAATAATAATCTTTCATGCGAGCACGAGAGGGTCGTATTCCCAAGGGCCTTGAGATCTACTATTACTTCCTTTTGGGGGTCACTGTCTAATCGATCAAAATAGGATTGTTGTTTGTAAATATAAAAACTAAAGCAAATAAAGCATACAAGAAAGTGAAACAATCTAACAACACGATCTCGAACAAAACAAGAGTAACAAGAGTAAATAAACCAAATATTAAGGAAGAACCCGGGCGAGGATCCCCCAAGGAGAAGACTAAGTACGGATGACAAGAACAACTTAAGCACAAGGTTGGCTTGGTTTTGGTCCACTACACTCGGATGCCAACTACCCCGAAACCTCCGTGATGTAGCCCTAATCCAGTACGGGTTCCTCTATTCGGATGATACCCCTATGATGTTTTTGGGAACAGGAAGTCTTGGTTAGAGTTATTCTAATGCAAGCTTTAGGCTAAAACAACCTTAACCTCGTGGGGGGCTATCAATACCCGGAACCTCCGGTGTATTAATACAATGAATTCCCCTTTAATTATCACAAGACCTAATACAAGCTAGCATCCCGCCAAACAAGTATTTTTCAACATCAATTCTACGGAATCCATCCATTGTAGAATGAACAAGATAATGATAGATTAAAACCAACAACACAAGCCACACATTCAGTTACAAAATAAAAGTGTCATCCATACAAAATCTTCTCCCAAGGTTCACAGGAAACCCAGTGGCCTTGGGAGTCTAGTTTGACATAAAAAAAAACAAAGGAGTTCATAATACATGAAGATCATAGCACAAATGATGAATAAAATCTCCTTGAAATGTCGGCTAGAAGACGGTGATGAGAACTCGTTGGATCCACGCCACCGAGTTCCTTGATGTTCTCCTTGACTCTCCCCTTCTTTTCTCCTTCAAATTCTTGCCAAAATAGCCTCCAAAGATTATCAAATAGGCTTAGGTATGCTTGGAGGTTAGGGGTGATGAAGCTCACCTTCAAAACCCTAACAAAGGGTATAAATACTAAGGCAGGTGTGCAGGTAATTGTACTGGTGAAAACGAGGCCGCACACACTTCATTAGTCTTCAAAACAGCTAAAACACGAGTTTGTGCGGGCTGTGTGCAGGCCGCACATAAGCCCGCACATGCTTCTGGCCACCCTGTGGGGCTTAGTGAGTGGGCCGCACACCAGGCCGCACAACCCAGCCAGTGGGTTGTGCGGCCAGTGCACAACCTGCACAGGGCCTGAACTAGCTTCTCAAGTCGAGGTGCGTCTAGTTTGCCTCCAAAGCTCATGTAAGCTTCATTTCTTCATCAATCTTCTCCGAAATGACTCAAATATGGTTCATCCTCGTAAATATGGTCCTTCAATGTCCTAAAATAAAATAAATACATCAAATGCGCAAAATGACATCGAAACAAAAGCAAAAGTTGCATGAAAGTATACAAAGTTTGCAAATAGAATACGGTGTATTTAGGTACTTATCATCCATTGCATTGGAGAAGGGCAATGGGGGTCTTTGAGTGGGGAGGATTAGGACTTCAGATAGGGATGGGGGAAAAGGAAGATGAACAACAGATGGTCAAACAAAATAGTATCTGAATTCATATCTAAATGGAAAATTTTAAATGGATCTAATAATTCTCCTTTATTAATTTATTATTATTATTATTATTATTATTTATTTTTAAAGAATATTTTAATGAAAAATGCCACGTCAACGAAACAAACAACAAATGTAACACTTGTTACCTAAGTGGATTTAATTGTCCCAATTAAACAAGTAGAGGAACAAAATTGGATCAAATTAGAGTAGAAGGACTAAAATGGCAGAGTGACATAAGTAAAGGGACTATTTAGGGTATTACATCTTTTGTAATTTATTACTTCTAGTTGATCTTTCTATCACTGACTTAATTACGTTAATTTCTTAAAATTTTACTAAGAGTCATGTCTTAGTTTCCAATCCTTTGTTCTAGGATTCTTTACATTCACTAAGATGGATTATAAATATTCTCTTAAGAGATTTTCTTAATGAAACCCTTGTCAAGATTTTTTTTAATAAATCACTTGATGATAATCCACTTCAAATTTATTGTTCTTACTATTTCTCCCAAAACATTATTGGTGCTGCTTATAGATCATTCAGAGAAGGCTTTTTATCATGGAATACGAGAACAAAGGAGGTTATCCATCATAGCTAATAGTGTTTAAATATGTTACATTTTATATCGTTTATATGTACACTTTGCATGCATATTTGATGAAAATGCTACCCACTTGTACTTAATTTGTTGTATGTTGGTTTATAGGGCATAGAAAAGACCATCCTTGAATGAGGGAGCATTTGGATGTGTTTTCATGCCAAAATAAAGAAGTTCGGAGCTAAAAAGGAGCCATACTGGCTACTATATGCCTGTATGCAAAGTTGGCATGATTTTTCCGTTTAAAGGAGTTGAGAAGAGGTGTTTTAATAAGTATACGGCTCATACTGGGCATATGGAGTTTCTAGAAAACCATACAAACAAGCATATATCCCATGTAATTAAGCATATGGATTTTTCAGCAAGCTCGATTTTGAGCCCATCTCAACGCATATAAACATCAATATGCCCCATATACTTACTCATATGTGGGAACCTATTTAAAATGCTTTTTAGGGTTGAGAAAGAAAGTTTTTGATTGGGGACAACTTGGGAGCTGCCACTTCAAGGAGGGGAAAAGAACACCAAGATACACCACCCGAACCACATCAGCGACCATAGGAAGCCATCAAGCATTTAAGGGAGCGGATTCTAGCGGCATCATGTGGGTTTCTTCGGAGTTACATATTCATTTTTATGAAGATTACGAGGCTTGGAAGTTTTTCATATCTATTTTCATTGTGTATATTTCTTTTTGTTGGATTTGTGTTCTCTTTTTATGGGAAACTAATTTGCTAGGTATTTGAGTATGTTAAACCATAGGGTTAACTTGTATTTAAACATTGGACATTAATCATCATTTGATTTTTTTTTTTTTTTTTTTTTTTTTTTTTTGAGATTTTATTGGGTGTCCTTTCTTGCAATGGATATCTATGTAGTGTTAGCCCAAATTTTCCATTATGAATTATGTGAGTGATGAGGGACCACCTCCTCACATGCAGGTTTATCTCATAAAAATGAGTTGTGAGTACTCCTAGAGATAGGGTACTAAAGAGGATGACTCTTGATAAGTTCTTGAGTATACATGTTTTACCCACTTGTTTTACATGCATTGAGCATCATTTTACCATGGATTATGTCTCATAAACTGTATTTTGGTGTTCTTTTATGCAGTTAGGTTGTGAAAGTGTTAAAGGAGGAAAATGAAGCAAAGATGGGTTATAAAGACATATTGTTGGGAGCTTTTGTACAACACAAGTGTCAAGACACAAGAGGGGATCATGCACATAAGGGTGTGTGCCAACTTCCGGAAGAATTCATGCTAATTTGTGTGATGGAAGGGCACAAAGGCAGTCACACCTTCATGTCCCGACTTGTGTGAAAATAGCTAAAGCTTTCAAATGATGGTTCGATGGAGGAGAAGTCTTATAACTCACCACATGGACGTGTGACCGACCATGTGGCTTCAAGACAAGAGAGTTTGGATCGTGTTTTATGAAGAGTACTGTAGTAAAACTACTGTTTATTTCATTGTAGCAGTACTGTAGCGGAAATTACTGTTTACGCGGCCGCGTCAAAATCCCACGTGACCGCGTGGGAATTCTGCAGCCCACGCGACCACGTGGAATCTCACGTGGTCGCGTGGAGGCACGTGACTGGCGCACTTCAGGCTTATAAATAGCCCTTTTTGCCGATTCTTTTGGTATCTTTTGTGTGGCTTTTGAGAGGCGAAGCGGCTAGGGTTTGAGGAGGAGGTCTTTGCCGAATTGGAGGGTAGTTCTTCACCAACTTTGATAGTTCTTTCCTCCGTCATAGCATCGAGGGAGTCATTGGCAACCTAGCTTCGGAGAAGGATCCTTCAAGACGTTGAGCGACCCATCAAGGCCATCATCACGAATTCAAGGGGGTTTATTTCCATGGTTTACATTGCTTTTCATTGTGTTATGTGTTGCTTTGTAATAAGCCCCATGGAGGGCTAAACCCTAAGATACTTGGGCATGTGAACCTTATGTTTCGATTCATGTATTGACTTTCTTTATGCTTCCTTTTAATTCTGAGTTAATTTGAGTTTTAATCTTGTTTAATCATTGCTTGCATGCCTTATTGATTCGTATGGTTGTTTGGTATGCTTGATTTGTTTCCTTGGTGAGAGAGAGGTCTCCATTAGGGATTAGAACATATAAGGTTAAAGAGGGTTGAGAGGGTGAGTCTTGAGATAGAGGAGTGTCCCCTTTCCCTTCCGATTGAGTGTTTCCTATCTCCGTATTCCCTAAGTTTTATGCAACCATATGGGGTGTGAGGCGTGAGATTGATAGATTTCTCCGCCGGGACCTTTGTAGGGGGTTAGGGATCTTTCACCTAGAAGTAGGGTTAGATCTAATTTTAGGAATCGGTTTCACTCCTAGGTATCCCTAAAGTTCATTACGGTCATATGGGGTGTGAGGTGTTGAGATTGAACAATTTCTCCACCGGGACCTTGTAGGGGACTAGTTTCGGTGGCCTGGAGGCAGGGACTGATTATTCTTGGATTGCCTCGACTCATAGAACTCGGTTTAGAAGCATTTAGTTAGTCTTGCACTTCATGATAGAGCCTAGGGGGAGCATTACCCGGGTATCTCATTTTCATTGATTGAGATCTCCCTTTATTTACCCTTTGCCTATTCATCTCTGGTATTAATTTCTATGCACACTAGATCACCACAAAATCACATTTGTCATTAGGCTAGATTGCAGAGAAGAAGTTAGTACTAGTAGCCCTGTTCCCTGTGGATTCGACTACCCTACTCACCGGGTATAATTATTACTTTGACAACCCGTGCAGTTGCGGTACACACACGCAAGGGGTGTGTCAACTCTTTCAAATGCCTCGATAAATATTGATAACCTTGAGAAATATACTTTAGGAACCCTCGGTCTATTATCTTTCAATTGGTGGCTTAATATCCTTACCTAAATTTTTATTAAAACCCTAAGAGGATTCATTGCATGAATACCCCTTTCTTGTAATTGATTTTCCTACATGAGTTATTTCTCATCATTAGTGATCTTTAGTACTTGTCACTTTTTAATTTCTCTTCAATCAAATTTTGTGTTAGGCTAGATAATAAGATTATAGTTAATAATATAACTCTTTAGTCTCTCAACATGCTACCCTTCCAAGTGCACTTTATTACTTAATGCGACTTGCACACATGTAGGAAAGCAACTATCAAGGTTTTGGCACTGTTGCTGAGAAGCAACCATAAGGAGAAGAGGTGTCTTGATAAGCATACAGGTTATCATATGGGCTCATATTGGGCATATGGAGTTTGCAAAAAACCATATAAGGAAGAATGTGCCCCATATGACTAAGCATATGGATTTTTCAACAAGACCGATTTCTAGCACAACTCAATCTATACATGCATGAATATGTCCCATATGCTTATGCATATGTGGGAACCTATTTAAGATACCTTTTAGAGTTGAGAAAAAAAAAACCTTTTGATTAGGGACAACCTAGGAGCCACCACTTCAAGGAGGAAGGGAGAGCATGAAGATACGCCACCCGAACCACATTGGTGGCAATAGGTAGCCATCAAGCATTCAAGGGAGTCATTTTGGAAAAGATTCCTGCAGTATTATTCAAGGGAGTTTTCATGTCTATTTTCATTGCATTGTACTTTTTTTTGTTGGATTTGTGTCCCCCTTTCATAGGGAACTAATTTGTTTGGTATTTGGGCATGATGAACCCTAGGGCTAACTTGTAGTAAGACATTGGATGTTAATAGTCATTCGGTTGTTTTATTTTTTAGATTCTATTGAGCATTCATTTGTTGCAACGGATATCTATGTAATGACAGTCCAGATTTCCTTTATAATTCATGCGAGGATGAGTGAATGTCTCCTCACAAGTAGATCTACCTCATAGAAGAGAGTTGTGAGTACAGTTAGAGATAAGGTACTAAGGAGGACAACTCTTTCAATTGCCTTATTCTCATAACGCTTTTGAAATTTAGGCTCCTCAAAACGCTAATGCAATAAGGAAGTTAGGTATTGATTACTTTAAGAGTCAGATTTAGTACACTTATAGGAACCCTCGATCTATTTTCTTTCAACTGATAGCTTAACATCTTTGTCTACACTTTTATTTGTAGGATTCATGGCCTGAATAACCTCTCTTGTGATTGATTTTCCTCTAAGTGTCATTCCCCATCATTAATGATCTTTAGCAATAGATTCTTTTCAATTTCTCTTCAATCACATTGTGTGTTGGGCTAGATAATAGGATTATAGTTAGTACTAATATTCCTTATTCCCTATGGGTTCAACATCCTACTCTTTGGAGTATACTTTATTAATTGATGTGACCCATGCACTTGCGAGGAAGTAACTATCAATAGCCGGTGGATTTTCTCCTTCTTTTCATATCTTTATTGTAGGAAAGGCGTTAATTGGGTCTCCATCAGCTCCCTTAGTAAAGGGGAGGAGATTTTTTTTCTCTAAAACCTTAGCCTCGAGTAAAGTTCTACTACCTCAAATGCAAGGGACTTGAGATGGAAGACCGATATAGGGTTGACATGGAGGTATTTAGGCTAACGTGGACAAGCCAAAGAGGAGGATGATGTGTCATATGGGAGCTAATAAAGATTTTCAGGAGGCTAGGCTAACTATTTGGTTCCTAAATCCTCATGTGACTGTTCGGTGAAACGTAATTAAAGATGAGTGACTATTTTGATACAAATTGAAGTTTGGCTATTAAGTAAAACAAGACTATAGTTAAGTGACCCATTAAAATATTAACTTGCTATTGCATAATACCAAATAAAATATGTAGTTTTTAATTTAAAAAGAAAATAAAAAAAATTTTATGTGTATTTATAAAACTGTGTGGCTTTTCTTAAAAATAAAAAAAAAAAGGGATATGTTTTGGTTTTTTTAAGATTTTAGAAAAGAAAAGTATCCTTTTTGCATTTCATTATAAATTAACTTAGAAATCATCTCTTCATGAAGGATATAGGGTTAGTTATTCTAAATTTTAATTTCTCAACTAATCTTTAGGTTGATATTTTGAGTAATGCTATATCTAATGAACAACACTCCTAAAATAAGTCCTGAATGATGTGTGGCATCCACGTTGCTCATTCCAAGTGACTCGTACGAGGTCTCATCCAATCTTTTGTCTTTCACTTATTTCATTAACCCCTCCCCCTCTCTCTCTCTCTCTCTCTCCCTCCTCGTAAGCCCATTTTTAATTTCTTCTTAGTTGGCTCATTTAACCTTTATTCTCTTGATATCACCTGCAACGTGCTTGATGAAATGCCTCATCAAACACCGGCCTTTTGAACAACATGTGAGCATGCTCCTACCTCATTTTTCTTCTTTCCATCCCCAAAGAAACCTCCAAACCAAGAAGATTAAGATGCAGTGCTAGATTCATCTATCATCAATGGAGAGGGCATGCCTTGTAGCACAAAAGTGCATGTTTTGTTCCCAAAAGTAAGTTTGAAAGTGCCGGAAATTGCCAACTTTTAGGCACTTCTATTTGTTTAATTCATAGAAGTCAAAAGTGTGACATTCAACTTCTAAATATGCTCCACTTCTGGATTTTCAATTTATGGCTAGAGTGAGACTTTGTAAAAGTGGGACTTCCAAACTTCCCAACTAGGAATGCAAGTGGGGTGAGGTGAGGCGGGGAATGAGATCCCCATCCCCATCCCCGCTTCCCACAGGGGGGGCGATTCCCCGCCTCCAAATTCCCTGCAAGGAAAAAATTCACCCGCTTACTCCCCCGCGAGGATCCCCACAGGGTCAGGGAATCCCGTCGCCTGCCAATGTTTTTTTTATTACATAAAATTTTATATATATATATTAAAGTAGAAAACCTATTTGACACTTGTCAATTTCTCATAAAAATGTTACCAATATTATTTTAATAATATAAAAATATTTATAGCATAACACTAAATTATATTGTTTTAAACTAGTTTTTTTATTTTATCTCATAATATATAATAAAATTAATTTTTTTAAAATAATATATTTTAAAATTGATAAATAGCTTATTTTATTTAACCCTAATTTTATCTTAATTTTTATAGAAAATAAAAAATTTTCATCAAAAGTTTTAAAAAAAATTATATAATTATATTCATATATCACACGGAAGTAACACTAGTTTTACTAAAAGTCTAAAAGTCTAAAACATTATTAATAAATACCAAAAATATATTTTTTTCAAAACCCAAATATTTGTTCTTTATAATCTTATATTCATATTGAATTTAAAAAATAAATAAATAAATAATCATATGAGTTATATATATATATATATATATATATATATATATATATAAATCGTAGAATCCCCCGGGGCGGGGAATCCCTTCCCCGCCCCCGCCCCGCGAGGTGGGGAGGGATTTTCTCCCATTCTCCGCCCCGCAGGGGGGGGGGGGGGTTTCAAGGAGTCCCCGCCCTGCCGGGGCGGATCCCCGCAGGAAACAGAGATTCCCCACCCGGTTTGCATCCCTATTCCCAACTTCTTGATCACTCCTAGGAACCAAACACCCTTGATAAAAGAAACCCATTAGATATGATAGGCAGGGATGGAAGGAGGAGGACAAAGCCCATGAGGGTATAAATACATAAGACTCATTAGAGTCTTATTTAATGAGATTAGCATTACATATGTGTGTGTGTGTATTACATTTAAAAAAAAACTCAGGTTTTACTCATCTTCGAGAGTCTTTGGATAGTTTATAATAGAATTTTTTTAAATTAAAAGGAAAAGGTGTTCACTAATTTACTTTAAATCAAAGTGATTGATATGGTATTCTTCAACTCTCTAACTAGATATCTCCTAAAACTTTTTAGTGCATTTATTTAAAATAACTTCAGATGTTGGTTGAAAGAGGGTTATTGTCTACCATCAAATTATAATATTTTTTGAAAAAATAATTTTATATTATTTTTTAATAAAAAAAATGCATGGTGTATAAATTTAAAGACTTTAATTTGGTATTATTTCATATTAGTAATCATTTTATTTTTTGTGATAAATGAAACGATCATGTAGAATTTTTTTAAATAGTTTTAAATTATAATTTAATTCTATGACCTTTTTCAAGCATTATCTAATTTTTATTTATTTAATATTTTATTAATCCATATTAATACAAAATTCCAAACATATATATCGTTGTTCTTTTATATTCTTCTTTTTATTGACAACAAGAGTCCTATTATTGGATGCTCATCGATAGCACTTGCTTACACATGAGTAAACTTATCTGCAATATGGCATTCCTAATTATAAGAACTTGGACGTTAGTAAGCTCGCCCATGTATCCAAATAAATAAATAAATAAATATAAATAAATAAAACAAAGAAATATTTTAAAGAAGTGCTTACACAAATAAAACGTATGTCACATTAGAGAAAAAACTATGCATTTTTTACATCAATTAAACTATGCAAAGATGTTTTAAATATCTTGTTTACTGATGATCATATCCGTTAGTAATCCTACTTGTTTCAAATTGGCACTATTAAAATCACCCGACTACTAAATTTATATATTATATATTTAGTTTTAAATATCAAATTAAAATCAATGTCAGTTAAATGGAAATGTTAATTATTATAATCTCCAAATTAGTTAATATAAATTTTTTTAATATTTCTTTAAGGTTAAACTCACAACATTTTAGTTTTGTTTCAAGTTCCGCCACAAGATAAGACTACTCCATCCAAGGATGTTCTAGGTAAACTATGGGTGTTGTTAAGCATGATGCCAATGCCTTTATTTAGGGTGAGGAGCACACCACCATAGGGTGTAGATCCTTAGGCTAGGCCAATGCCTTAAAAAATCTGTAGGAAGTCACCAGTGACAGTGCCGGGATGATCAAGTTCCATAGGTCTTCCTAGACCTATCCAAGGGCCGGGCTACCCGCACAAGCACGAAGGCCCACTCGAAAAATGGGAGGGCTTGGACAAATATATAAGGCCCGATGTCCGAGCCTTGGACAAAAAAAGAAGCTCATTTTAAAAATGGACGGGGTTTGGTTTTTATTGTTAAAAGCCCGACCCGGCCCGGCCCGAATTATAAAATATATTTATTAATTAGTTTTGTTTATACTTTTATATATATATATATATAGAATGGTAAATTTCCATTGATTATTTATTAATTAGTTTTGTATATGCTTATATAATATATATTTATTGTTGATTGTCATTGATTATAATGGTTTGAATTTTAGTTGTTGTAATTGTATAAATATTTGCATTTGATATTTAATTTTTAAGTGTTTTGTAGAATAATATTTGGTCATATTCACCTATTAATATTATTGTCTATTCCATGGTTTTATTTGTCTATCTGATAAATCGCAGATCAGAGAACCATTCAAAAATTTGTTCGTCCATATATACAAAAATTGGTTTCCTAATAAAATCTTTTGTTATTGTCTAGCTTGCTGAAGCACTTTGACAGTTGTGTAGCATGACGTTTTAATTGTGACCCTATTTTTTCAGGGCTTGGATCATCCCAGATGGCTAGAAGACCTTTGTCGGAGTTTTAAATTCTACTTTTAATTTGTTTTCTTTTCCTGCTTAGCTTTTGCTCTTTTGATCAAAAAAAGATATATATACACACAAAGTGGATGTATTTTATCTACAAAATGTAGATTGTAAAAATCCCTAAAAGAAAATAAAATGTCTGCTTGTCATTTTGTCACCGGTGTTTTTTCTTTGGTGTCGTCCTTTTCTTCGCTGCTTGACTTGCAGGAACATGTAATCTTTTATAGAGAAGTTCTACTCTTCTTGTTTCCCGGTCAAATCCTCGGATGCATACAGTTCCTGCAAATTTCCAATACATTAATCTGTAAAAGTGTTTTCATTGGTATCTTTGACAAACAAAGAAGATAATAAAAACTGTCTAAAAGTCAGTGCATTGGATATCTATTAAGTTAGTAGTGCCATAGCATACCTTGACCCATGCAGAATTGTATCTCTTCCATTGTTAGACCTAACAGAAAAAAAATTAACTATAAGCATTGTCATGCAAAAATCAAAGTAATTTTCTCCTTAATAGAGATGAGCTTGCATATATTACAACCTCGGAAAATTGTTGAAATGCCAGTTCCAAAATAACAAATTTTTCTCGGGAGGTTCCATAACCAATTCCTAGGAACAACAATCGGGTCTTTACTGGACTTGTTATCAGCAAAAACCTACATTTGACAGAGCAACGGAGATTTCTTTAAGTAACTGCCACTATTGATATTTTTTTCCTAATTGAGTTTATTAAGTGAATATAACAAAAAAGTTAAAATTATTGAAAGAAAAAAAAACTATATTATTTACCTCATTGACTTGAAAATAAGTTCCATTTAGTGGGAACCTCCCTCTCATTGCTGTTCTGCACGGTATCTACAAATGGTGATTTATTTTTCTATCAGAACACATGTATCATTTTTACAAATTTAAAAATTAGTTAAAGAACTAAGCAAAGATAATTTCATGTCATTCCACTTCAATTTTAAGTGCATACACATCAAAGAAGTTTGAATCTAAAAAGAATTAAGCATATGCTTCAATCCCATAAGCAATTTGAACTTACCCTTATAACATTATTAATGAAAACAAGACAATTAGTTTAAGAATTTGTTCTTATGAAGGTCAAGAAAAACCACTTCCTGGTTAAGATACGGCTTTCAGATTAATCTCTAGGGAAAGGGCAGAGTTGAATAGAACTTTACCAAAATTTCATTAATATATGAATATGATCTATACAGTTAAATGATATTTACATCATAAATGGAAAAGAATCAATAGAACAAAAAAAAAAGTATCAGAATGGATGAATTATCTTTATTGAAGCATACAAAAAGGAAACGAAAGGCAAATATATCATGAACTACTGAGCACTTGCTTAAGAAGAAGAAATAGGAATCTTTAGCTAATATCATGGGATAGATAAAGTCTTGAATTCATCACCTATGTAATAACTATAAGGTCTGCCACGCTCACATTTCATCTAATTAATAAGATTTTAACTACTTCCAACACAAATCTATTCAATTTCATAAGTCTATGCTTTAAATTTATTGCCCTATATGACTTCAGGGCAGCAGAATCTGTTAGACAAACAAGGATACATTTCTTTTAATATCTGTGTACAATAGATGAGTTGTCTATGTTAAGCTGTTACTTATATAATTTATGATCTAATATAGGTAAAGCATCCTCTCATGTAACCTATATACATTCAGGGCCTTGCCCTCTTAAGATACTCATATCATGACTAGGAAAATTTTGCTATGTGACTCACCAGAAGTGTGCCTCTAACTGTTTCTGATTTTGCTTCCCGTAAACTGTTGCATCGAAAGCAAGCTATGTTGTTGCAGAGTTCATCAAATCCTTGAAAGCTGCAGTGATTTATGGGTGGCTCGCTTGATTCTGCGTTTTCACCTAGTATAGTAGCATTGAAGTAAATCAAATGTATTTTGAAGAATGATCAACAGTTAAAGTAGTTTATTTCATAAAAGCTTGCCTGGTTTCCATATAGCAAATAGGTACCGATATTCATCATTTTCCTCTTGTTCATCCATCTGCAAGCCATTTAAAATGCAAATCCATTGATTTGATCAAACATAAAACTTTATTTATCCAAATTGGCGAAGAACGTACTCCTTCTAGTAGAGGGTGATTGCCTGGGAGCTCATAGCTGAAACATGGTAAAATTTAGCATTGTATGATTATTAGCATCAACCAGGGATTCAAATTCTTCACTATGATGGTTGTAGCTAACTTCTAGTTTTTGTTGTTTATATTGAAATTATTTGCATGTAAATACATACACATAATGCTTTGTTCGAAACTTGTGTGTACTCTTTAACGCCGGCATCAGGAAGGAGACAAATGGTGCAACAATCAAGGCGAAATTTGAATTCCCATCAGCTTGAGGTTCAATACTGTCTGCCTCATTTATATGTTTGAAATCTTGGGATGCATCTTTCAAATTGAGCTCGATAATATCATCTTCATCTGAATTGCGCAAACAACCATCAGAATAATTGGCACAATATTGTTCAATGTGTTCAGGTTTAGGTTCAGGTTCATGTTGAGGTGATGGTGGTTCTTCAATGACCGGTTCACAAGAAATAGAATTAAATTTCTCTGGAAGCTGGCTGTCTTCCAGTTGAGCAATTGCCAATGGGCTTGAACCTGTAAAAGAATCAATACTAGATATGCTCGAATATATAGAGTTCACTGAACTTCTTTCCTCTGGTCCGGTGAGCAACCGCTTTGCACTGCATTTATCATGAATCAATCAATAGTTTTGCATCATGTCATATGTGACAAGTTTAAATTGGTTATTCAAGCAAAAAAATACAAGCCCTGACAAGGCCTCTTTCTCACACTCACACTATATTTTGTCTTGCTTGCATTAGATTATATTATGGCACATAAGTCAAGATTTCTGGAGCCTACCTAGCATATGCACTTGCAAAGTGTTTGCATTCATTCCTCATTGGGCACGCATTACAATTTGGGTTCTTCTTAGTGCAGAACACCTTCATGAATACAGCATGCGTATCATGGTGCCATAGCCATATTAAATTCGACAAATGAAAAAGAAAATCTTTTGTTCGATTTATTTTATGATGGTCATACCTTCCCAAAAGTAATCAACTGATAATGTAGTTCATACCTGTCAAATATTAATTGTTCATATACATTACTTTCAGACTATGGCAAAACCATCTAAATACAACTGTAATATTTAGATTAAGTACTCACAATGTCGGTTGATCAAGTGTCCATAACCGAGGCCAAAGGTACTCCTGAACAGTTCCCATGATTGGATATCTTAGGAAGTAAGCAAGAGAGAGTTAAATCTGATCAGCAATGTTAATATAATTAGTTACTAGAAAAATTCAACACTTCAGGAGTCAGGAGGCATACTTGTCGATAGCATGGAGCTGAGCTGATTCAGGCAGTGGTTGAAGTGGTATCCATCCCAATCTTACAAATATACGAGCAATGTTTGTGTCAACCTGATAAGGGAGATGACAAAATTGAGTACAAGAAAAATTCAGTGATTGATATATTATATGCATGTGTATGTCATAAAAATGGAGTCTATTGAAGAAATGCTTACCGGAAACGCCTTAAAGTGAAGTCCTAAAAGGCGAACACAATCAACACTTTTAAGCCCCAATCCCTCTATGCTGCGGAGGTACTCCCTAAATGGACCAAAGCACTCCAGTTTGATACGTTTTGAAATCAGAAGTATTTCTAAATTATTTGAAAAGGACCGGATTAGATACTCAAGGCTTTCGTAACCATAATCATAATAAGCAATGCTTCAGCCACAAGAAATTGCTTACACCCATGAGTTAAACTTAAGTTTATGAGAAAATCTTTCAATTATTCTCAAATCCGATCTGCATTTTAATTAAAATTGCAGTATTTGTTGCAAAGTACATGTATTTGTACCCAATTGTTCTTTGTGCTATCAAAATTAGGCAATCAGTTACGGCCAATTTTCTCAAAACAAATTCAACATTTTCAACGTGAAATGCATGACCCTTTAGTAATATATGTTGATTGTTGAATAAGGCAAACAAAAAAAAAGATTATCTAAACTTACTTTGCTTTGTCAGGAGAAACATTTCTCAGCCATTCAAGATCAATGCTGCCATGGTCCTTAGCCACCCGAATAAGAAAATTCTGCAGAAAAGCAATCATCATTATCATGGATTTTCACATCTACCTGTAATAAGTTCATTATAAAGAATTATTCAAGCCAAAAGAGTGGCAAAACTTTTTTTATTTTGTTTATAACTCAAACATGTTAACAAGTCAGTACTACATTTTAAGAAAATATCAAAGATTGCAAAATTAGTTGCAAGAATCAGGAACCCTCATGCTTCCAATATGAACTAAGAAGATGCACAGGGCTTTCTACGCAAAAAAAAAAAACTCCATCCATGAAAGCCACTAATCATAAAACACCTTCCTCATTAATGAAATTTGCCATCAACCAAAGATTCTGTGTCACTATCATAGTAGACCAAAAGTAGAAGGTTCAGATTATATATTTTCTTTTCCAATTTGGACCATGGAAATTCATGAAATGCAAATACCTTAACTCTTGCTGCCAATACATTATGTTGTCCACGTAATCGAATGGCATCTGCAATTACATCTACATCCGCTTGACTAACCGCTTCCCAATCTGCTGAGTCAATATGTTCGATGTTTCGCTCCTTTGTAGGAAGGTTGCCATATGCCTCTTTCCTTAAGTTATCCCAATCAATATTATTGCTAGCTATCTCATTAGTCTTCAACTTCTTCGCTTTTGGCATAATATTTGGATTATTATTTGACTTGTTTTGAGCTATACCTTTTGAATGGGACTTTGAAACCTTCAAAACTTTCAAATTCTGCAAGATGCTGTCACATGATTTTGGTTCTTTCTTTTTAGAGAGAATTTCATCAGGCTGGGTGTCCACAGTAACTAGTCCCTTGCTTGGAATCCGACAACAAGAGTGATTTCGAATTAAATCTTCTATTTCTGAGCATATAGATGACTGTGTGCAATTTTTGCACGGAGAAATGGGCGAACCTGCTGCAGAGCTCATGTTACAATTAAATAAAAACTTCTCTTGGTTTTCATATTCTTTTGTCCTTATAATCTGTATGCCTATCATCGAAGACAACCATTTTTTATTAGATAGACATCCAGATTATAAAGGCAATGGATGAGAAATGGCAATTGGATCATTGGTTGAGATGAAATCAATACCAAAAGAGTTTCGCAAGGAACTTTCATCTTCATTTGTTTCATCCATAGCTTCATCGCATTTGCTCTTCTCATCCATTGTTAAGATCTTTTTCTCTACAAGTGATGTTAGCTTTACCGAATCAGGTCCATGTACATTTTCTTTTGATTTTGGAGGAAATCTCGCAATAAGATTCATGAAGGAAGAGCTGTAGAATTGGAATCAAAATTGATAGAGTTAAAAGAACATAAGCAAAACAACATAAAGGTAAAATTAAATATTTTTCAAATGTATTTAATTATTTTACTAAATAGAATAAGGACTTACCTTGACAAAAGGTCTGAAACATTCTGTGTAAGAAAGACACCAACCACAGAATCCACAACAGATCCCTTCCACTTTGAGAAGCGTCGGTTTCCTGTCGCACTGAGATACATTATTATCGTCTTATATAATATCCCTGTGTGAAATGGTCAATAGTTCCTTCACATGCATATGTTTTGTCTTGACATTTCTTATGTAGAAAGCATGTATGTATGTACTTAGCACTTAGGAATTAAACCAAACACCTTTGGCAATACTACATGTAAAGCATAATTCACATGTGCGAGGTAACTTTTAATAGTTGAACTGTCCTAGCTGTGACTAATTATTTTAATGAAGTTGACACATCTCATTGGTAAAGGAAAGCATTTGCTAGCAGTAGTAATACCTTGTATTAAGCGTATCTTGGCCAGGAATGATTCTGCACGCCCTTGGAAGACTCTTCTTTCGTTTTCCCACCATCTCTTGGTATCATCACTAAATGCCCCAGTATCAGTATCAGGTATATGTTCCTTACTCGCAAAACAATTCCATAGCCATCTGTTTCTTGGGTCAAAAGCAACAACAAGACGGTCTCGATTAGGTTGTCGTTTGTATGGAACCATTGCAGTAGCTTCATCATAAGGAACAAAAGCATTTTGCCAATTAGTTATACTTTTTTTCCACCGGTTCCTATTGACATTAGTATCTGGTTTTTGTTTCAAGGAATTCAATGGGTGTACATATGGCACTAATGCAAGTTCTTGATGTTTGAGAGCGCTTTGAACATCTGCAAGTGATTCCCTTTGCTTTCTTGTTTTTTGTGTGCTCTTCACAGGAGTTGAGATTGCCATTAATTGGTTGCAAACATCATTAGATTCAAGGTTGTCTAGGTCAAAGGCAGGAACTGGTATCTCCAACCTCTTCTTTGTTAGCTCGGCTTGACTAGTTTCCAGTGTACTATTCAACATTGTCAATATCGCTGGAGTTATTAACCGATGCTCAGAGGCAAACATAAACATTTTGTGACGAGTAAACATTGCAGGATAACTTTTTTCTTTTTCAATCTTTCTCCTTTTGTAAAACTTGGTGAACAAAGAGAAATTCATGCTTGCACTTAGGTATTCTGCCGAATTCTCAGAACAATCTGCAGATGAGGTCTTATTTAAATCAATTTGGTTGGGAATGCAAAGACCATCTGAGGTTCCATTCACAGCATGCTGCTGCTGCTTCAACATTTGGCTTTTTGACAAAGACATGATCAGGCACCTTTTCTCTTCAACCTCTTTGCAAAATGGAGTGAAACTAAATGCTGGATGTCTATATAGATTTTGAGAATTCATATTATCAATTCCTCTCCTTTTGTAAACCTTGTGGAGGAAAGAAAAACTCATGTTTTGCCTCAAGTGTGTCAACAGATCCTCTGATGAGAATTTGCTTTCTTCATTTAGATTTAATTTTCGGCGCACCGAAAATTTTCCATCTTTATTTTTTGCATCGGTATTCTCCAACGATGAATCCCTTGGCTGCGTTGTTTCACTCACAAAATTGTTGCCATTTTTCCTCTTTCTACCATTTTTTCTCTTGCAGATTTTTGCTCTCTTCCTGGCAGGCTTTGGTGTTACTAGATCAGGTGTCACGGGATCTAATGCCAAGGGAGGTCCATCGTTTTTGCGGATCTTTGATGTGATCTTCTTTAATCTAGGCCTTTTATGTCGATTCTTCTTCTTTGAAGTGGTTGCATGTTGTTCGACTGTATTGTCGGTATTAGATACCTCATCTGAATTTTGGAGATTTTGTTCTTCATGCATATCCATTAGAGTTAATGTAAAGTACTCTCAACAATCGGGGTCTTTGTGGATGAGAAATACCACATTGTCTCTGCTTTATAGAGAAGAAAGAAAAGGACAGGCACAAAAAGAACAAGCATTTGTGAATTGGATTAAGAAACAGAAAATAAACTTATTTGACAATACCACTATCAGATTATTTCAAGCACATGAAAATTTGCGGAAGATTCAAATAGACAAAGATAAGAAACATATTTACAAATAAAAAAAAATGAAGAGGTTTAAAAAACTTCAATTATATGCTCATTCTCTAGTTTTGTTGCACATTTACAAACTGCAAATCATCATCTCTTAAACAAAACAGGAGCAGACACTAAAACCTTCAACAAATTTAACAAAAATAAAAACAGAACCACTTTAAACAACACTAATCCTCATTAAAACAAAAAAACAAAAAAAAACAACACATTCAACAACATTCTCATGAGAAAAGAACATAATGAAATCCATCACTTACCAATGAAATCACTGAAAATGCAAGATGAACGACAGCTGAAGAAGAGCTCTATCATGGAAATAAGGATGGATTAGAAGAAGAGATGGAAAGTTAGAAGAAGAAACACTCCATTAAAGTGGAGATGAGAAGGAAAGATAACTAGTTAAAACTTACAGAATTGCTTTGTAACGCCTCAAATGTTTGCCTTTCCGAATCATTTTGAATCGAACCAAACCGAACGGCTCAGTCTTATCCTTTTCCCATCTCAATATGAATTTTCTTTTCCTTTTTTTTCTTGGAAACATTGAATTACTTTATAGTTCTTTGTCATCTTCTGCAAGTCAAGGCACAGTAACAAATGGAAAATTATGTTGTTACGTGTCATGCGCATGGTGATTTTTGCCATTTGTCATGGCCAATATTTTTGAAGTTTTAAAAATTATAATATAAAGAAAAAAAAAATACATACCCAATATCTCTATCCACTGCGCCAATTGTGTGTAAAGCACATCACGTCAGACCATCTTTGCTTGTTGATTTGGATGACCAAAATTAACTTTAATAATCATCTATATATATATTGCGAATGTGGATGGGAGGTTGAATTCCTTCTCATGGTGGTCAATAATTGAAATAGTGACCAGTTGATTTTGTAAATAAAAACATTAATAACTAAAATTAACAATTAGGTTATTAAATGGTTTACAAAAAATAATCTAAATAGTCTCTTACTATAGGATACATTTTTATTTGGTCTTAGATTTAATTTTTATTATAATAATATTATTGGAAAATATTTAGTTTTTATTATAATATCACCAGGTTTGCGGTGCTAGCGTGATCGCACTGTTAAAAATGTAACAAAAACTAAATTTATAATCAAATTCTGAGTAAAATAGAAACACAGTGACTATTTAGGCTTTTTTTTTCTTTTACCTCAAAAATAGATAGTTCTAATTATACCCTGACTTGAATTATTATAAAATTTTTTATGTAGATCTCATTTTATCTCATAAACAAACTGTCAATGAGGGAGGTCAAATCCCTTTCAAAGTAGTAAATAACGGAAAATAGTGACTAATTTATTTTGTTAAAAAAATTTTAATAATTAAAATTAATAATTAGATTTTTAAATAATTGTTGAAGAACTACTAAATGTTTCATAATTTTTTATTTTAATTTCTTGCCTACTTCAAAAGTTGATAGTTCTAATCATGCCTCTGCCTTGTCTATAATTATTAAAAAAAAACTCTCTTTTTGCGTTGTTCGAGGATATCACGTGAGTTTTCATTCATATTTTTATGGTTTTCTACTGTAAATAATTGAGTTGTTTTCCTATTTAATTTGGCTATTAATTTAGAAATTAAATCTTTATTTTCATGTGAATGATAAAAAGGATGGCAAATTTTATATACCAAAAATAATTGTGCATAATGTATGGCCCAAACTAAAATTTTAAAATTTAAACACAAAAAACTCTTTTTTTTTTTTTTTAACAGCTCAGACAAGTTATTCAGTAAAATCCACATACCTCTTACATGAGTAAAGTGCCTTAAACACTTTACTATTGATATGATGGCATAAAATTCAACCCCAAATAAGATGTAAATGTATTTTTATTGTTGAATATGACCAGTCAAACCCACAACCTACACTTAGGGGCATATTGTGGCTAAAAGATTAAAATATTGTTTTTATTTTTATTAATTCCCAAAATAAGCATTCTCTACATTATTTCCCAAAATAAGCATTGTTTTTTTATTATTTTTTTTAAATTAGCGGACCCACTCTATATTTTTTAATATTTAAATTTTATTTTTTTTAAATAAGAGGGCCCCATTGTTTTTTTAATATTAAGTTTTTATTTTTTTTTTAAAATTGCGGCTCCCGGTAGCTTTTTAAATTAAAAAAAATTACATCCAAAACCCTTATAATTTTCATTAATTTTTCTTATAACTTTATTTTTCTCAATTCTACTATGTTATTTCTACTTTCACTAATTATAACCGACTGTTAATAATTTAAATAAATAATTTTAATATATTTTTTATAATAAGGGGGTTGTTGGGATGAATTATTGGTGGCATGTGGCACCTACCCCATTCATGAGAGCCATTGGATAAAATTGATCTTAGCTATCCATTTGTTATCCTTCGTTCAATACAATAAGAATATGAGTTTTGCAAGATTTAATGAAAAATAAAATAATTTTGTAAGAAAATAAAAAAACTATAATAACAAAAATTTTAAAGAAGAGCTTCTCTCTATATTAATAATTTTTTTTCTTATAGAAATACTTGTGTGTTTTAGAAAAGGAACTTGATGGGTTTGTATAGGCCTCTACCTAACAAATGGATGGCTAAAATCAATTTCGTCCAATGGCTCTCATAAATGGGGCAGGTGCCACATGCCACCAATAATTCATCCCAACAACCCCCTTATTATAAAAAATATATTAAAATTATTTATTTAAATTATTAACAGTCGGTTATAATTAGTGAAAGTAGAAATAACATATTAGAAGTGAGAAAAATAAAGTTATAAGAAAAATTAATGAAAATTATAAGGGTTTGGATGTAATTTTTTTAATTTAAAAAACTACTGGGACCCGCAATTTTTAAAAAAAAATAAAAATTTAATATTAAAAAACAATGGGGCCCTCTGATTTTTAAAAAAATAAAATTTAAATATTAAAAAATATAGAGTGGGTCCGCTAATTTAAAAAAAAACAAAAAAAAAACAAAATGCTTATTTTGGGAAATAATGTAGAGAATGCTTATTTTGGGAATTAATAAAAATAAAAACAATATTTTAATCTTTTAGCCGCATTTTGTTGCAAGGAGTGGAATGGAGTAGGGGTGGACATGGGCCGGGTTGGGTCGGGTCTAGGCTAGGCTAGACTCAAAAATACAACCCATATATTTGGGTTGGGCCGGGCCGGGCCATGTTCGGGCCAAATTATCTTGCTCCAAATCCGGCCCATTTGATGGTCATTAGGACCAGGCCCAACCCAACCCAACCCAAAAAATAAATAATATATATTTTATATATTAAAAAAATTAAATGAAAGCATACCATGCACAGATCCCAATACATTTTATATATTAAAAAATCAAAATAAGATGCTAAAAAGCTGTCTAATTTGACCATTTTCAAACGTATTATATATATATATATATATATATATATATATATATATATATATATATATATATATATATATATTATAAATAATATATTACATATATTATTTATTTATTCGGGTCGGTCTGGGTCGGGTCGGGTTAAAATTCATCTGACCCAAACCCAGCCCGAAATTTAATCGAGCCAAAACATTTGAGCCAACCCAGCTCTTTGGGCCAACTTTCTAAACCCAGGCCTTGTATTTTTTGGGCTGGGCTCGGGCCAACCCATGGGTCGCCCGGCCCATGTCCATCCCTAGAATGGAGTGGAGTGGAGTGGAGTGGAGTGGAGTGGAAGAGTAATGAGAATGAGGAGGATTGGAAAAGGATAGTGAATGAAAACTATGTTTGGTTGGAAGAATTGGAGAGATAGTTTATTGGGAATGAGAAAAGTGAAAAAAAAAATGTGATAAAATAACTTTTATGCCTTTTATACAAATGAGCTGTGAAGATTATATTTTAAATAAATATTTAAGTATTTATGTAAATTAATTATAATAAATAAATATTTAATTTTAATAAGTCACAAAATTTTCAAAATTTTTGTTAATATCAGTAATTAGCAAGTAATTAACTATAATAAAAAGATAATTACCAATTTAAATATATTTTTATATAAATATATTATGAACTATAATAATGATTTTTTTAGCCATTCATATTGATTAATGTACAAATTTATTGTTAATATTATAATAAATAAATAATTAGCAAATTTAAATAACTAATTACAATTTGGTTAATGTCCTAAAAAATATTTCCTAAAAGGAATTGGTGTCATTACATTGCTAATCTCATCTATGGGGTTAGCAAACCCCACCTACGGGGTTGAAAACCTCTCTAATTATAACAAACATCAAATTACAACAATCATCATTCAACATTCATTCAACATACAAACATCAAAAAATTTATAACCATCCGATCAAATTACAACAAAATCATGCAACATTCATTCAACATACAAACATCAAAATGCAAATCAACTAGGTTGAGATGCAAATCAAGCAACATGGGCCATGACAGTACCAACTGGCATAAGTTTTCAATTGATAGCATCACATGGAAACAAAGGAATAGCAATCCTATAATTAATTAATTATCTTCACCAACAATCAAGTAGGTTCTGGTTCACAGTTGTGATACATTTTCTACCGGATGATATAAAGTATCATGATAGTGGCACTTGACAGAGAACCTTTAAATTGACTATATGATAGTTCAACTGAATTATTGACTATTCTGCCACATTTAAGCTGATGTTTAAGATATTATAATACATCAATTATGATTATGTATCTTTAAATGAGTAACACTAAACCAAAGACCTCAAAATGCAAGTATAAGGAGAACAATGACTTGGCATCTGTCATCACTCAAAAGAATTCCATTTCACTAAATTCAAAAAAACCAACCAACATACAATAAAAAAACAGGCCATAGCCACTGGCAGAACACTACATATACATCAAATACATTGCCAAAAGCACAAAATTGATTCACTGCTGCTTGAATGGTCACAAACCAAGAGAAAAAACCAAGAAAAACATAAGATGATGCCCTAAAAAGAAAGGAAAAAAGGTGATTCGGAGAAAAAACCAACCATATTTTCGTTAATTGGTTGTCGTTCATTCACTGATGCTCGAATGGTCACCGTTCGTTCACTGCTGCTCAGCGTTCTCTCAATAGCCGCTCAATTGTGATCTTTCTCCACAGCTGCCCCTCGATCGTGATCTCTCTCCACAATCGGCCAAATGATCTAGCGAGAAAGGAGAGAAATATTTATACAAGGGCACTATGGTCATTTCACATGTTAGTAATCAAGAATCTCCCAATTTTTCTGGTCATTGTGAATACCCCATCACAACCCCTTCACTCCTTCCTCAATACTTTCCCACTCCCATTACTCCACATCCAAACAAATGCTTGCCCAATGTAAGAAGTCATTCCCATTCCACTCCTCCAAACCAAATACCCCTTCAAGCCTAGCACATAGCTTAGAGGAAATTTAGTCCCACATTGGGTGTTGTCAAAAGTTTTCACCATCATGTATATATTTCTTGTCATACTTTCCTTACAAAGTTTTTGAGAGAGAAAAGGGTTAGGTTTTTACCGCACCATGCATGATCCTATTTTTAGTTTTCTTTTATTGATCTTGATTGTCTAATTGCATGCTTTTCAAAATTAAATTACAACAATCTAACATGGAATTGATTTTCTCAATTTACATGCTTTATATGTTTTTCAAATCTAATTTATAACATGCCGAATTTTTTAAAATTGATCTTAAATATCATGTGATCAATCTTAAAGATCTACTTGTTATATTCTATTCATAGCCATAATCAGGGGCGGCCCCTTGTCACTAGTGGGGTCAGTGGACCCCGTGGCCCTAGATTTCCCCCGTTCTTCCCCAAGTGACCGGTGTCCCTCCTCAGCTCCTCTAACAATACCACTTCCCTCCTCTAACAAGCAAGGTTTTAATCAAGTTTAAATAGCCAATGAAAATGGAAACATGTTACCTTGTAGCTTTGATGTAGAGAAATATCCGTTGCATATCACGTGCTAATGCTATTAAATATATATTAATACATAGTCTATCTGATTAATATTGTTACACTCTTCTGATCCATTTTCAAAGAGCTGTTAACGTAAAATTTTTTTTTTTATAAACAACACTTGCAAGTTGCAATCTCCCATCTATTTTCTCTCCTTTGACTTTTTTTTATCTCTTTGTCTGATGATCAAAGGAGGTGAAGCTCTTTTTTTTTCTTATTAATCTTTTTGTTTGTTTACTTTTTTTTTTGTCATTGTAAAATATTTTTTAGAAAATTTGTTGAAATGTTTGTGAATTGAGATTGATTAATGTGATATGTGGATGATATTATTGATTATTTGATTTAGAGATGTGGCATGTAGACTGATATCATTAATTTAATTTAGAGATTTTAGTAGTAGTAAAATCAAAATTTGTGATTTATTAATAAATAAAAAATTTAAATATCAGTTATCACTTTCAAGTAAAACTTCATTTATAATTAATAAGATCTTAAATTTAAAAAATAATTCAAATTGAAAATTTAAAAATTATCTAAATAAATTCAAACAAAATTATTTAAAACATAGTCATTAATTTAAATAACATATGCTATCATGTCCACTCAACATAATCATCAAATTCATATGAGCTTAAAACATAATCATCAATTCATAATAATAATTCAAACTTATAACATATGCCCACTTATCATAATTCTTCTAAATAATTTTTTTAATTTAAAATACTATTTATTTTATTTATTAAATTCTAACCTATTGTTCTCAAAAAAATTTAAATTTATGCTATAGTATTATTTTAAATAAACTCAAAGAGCGGCACTAGTTCTCCCGCTCTTAATAATATCTTTCATATCTAAAGAATTCGAGTTTAATAGCATAGCTAATTAAAATCAATGTTATAAGCTAACTAGTTAAATTATTTGCAAGCTAGTTGAAGTTATGAGAAAGAACTTATAACCTCATATTTAGATAGTGTTATTTATCCATATTTGTCAATATATATATATATATACTTATGAGTTGAGGTGTAAGCCTAGTTCAATATGATTAGGATAAAGTATCAAATTTAGTGTTACACATATTTGATTGGATAATTTATAAATTTATGATTTAGTTCAATTTATTTATATATTTAATTTGATCAATTTCATAGATATGGAGAGGGTTTTTAAATCTATGTCAAAAAGTATTGAAGCAAGAACAAGTTCAGCGTCTAATGTAAGTACTACCACATAAAAGAAAAGTGATGCTGAGTTTGATCCGAGTGATATTATTGTTGACCCAAGGCTTCAAAAACAATTGAGAAATATGACACAAGAACAAAAGATCAACTAAAGAGAAAGTATTTGTTAAAAGGTCCATGTCAACCAATTGCCCACAATTTTCCTAGAAAACAACAAGGAAAAAATTTGAGAAGCATTAAAGAAGTGCAGTTTTAGAAATTTGATTGGTTCGGCATAGTGTGGAAAAAGATGTAGCTTATTGTTTCTATTGTTATCTTTGTAAGCAGCCAAGGGGTAATAAATTTGGGATTGATGCCTTCACAAAGACATGGTTTAGCAACTGGAAGAAAGCAATGGAAGCTTTCATTGAGTATGTTGGTGGAGTTAATAGCAACCATAACAATGTAAGGTGACATTGTAAGGATTTCAAAAATTAGAGGCAAAGCATGTTGCATATATTCTCTTCTCAAAGTAGAGAGATGGAGATTACATATAGAGCTCATGCCACTGCTGTTTTATGTGTTGTTAGATTTCTTTTGTAGCAAGGTCTTAGTTTCGTGGACATGATGAATCTTCTAGTTCCACAAATAGTTGCAACTTTCTAGAGATGCTGAATTGGTATGGAACGAAAGTTAAAATTGTTGGTCGTGTGATTAATAAAAATGCTCCTGGAAATAATCAAATGACTTCTTCACAAATACAAAAAGAGTTAATGAAGGCTTGTGCAGAAGTGACCATGCGGGCCATTATTGATAAGATTTGAGATAGTCATTTCTCTATACTTCTTTGATGAGTCTCATGATAAATCAGTAAAAGAGCAAATGACTGTGATTGTGAGGTTTTTGAATGAGCAAGGGCAAGTGATTGAAAGATTTCTTGTTGTTGAACATGTTGCTAATACTTCAGCCCCTTCATTAAAGACAGTTTTGGATAGATTATTTGCCCGTTATGGTTTATCTATTTCTAGATTAAGAGGGCATGGATATGATGAAGCCTCTAATATGAAAGGAAAATTTAACGAGTTGAAGGCATTAATTTTGAATGAAAATTCATTTACTTTTTATGTCCATTACTTTGCCCAACAATTGCAGTTGATTGTCATTTCTGTTACTAGGAGCATTTTTGCTATTAGTGGTTTTTTTCAGCTATGTCACTATGATTGTAAACATTGTTGGTGCTTCCTACAAAAGGAGATATGAGTTGTGATAAGTGCTTGAAAGTGCATATTTTATATATTATGTATATTATCATAAGGTTTTACATGTTCAGCTCCAAACTAGTGCATATATTCATTCTTTTGTTCACTATGAGTTTTTTATTCCATCTTAAGGGAAAAGAAGGAAATATAGAGGTGTTCCAAAGCAAAACAAATCAACATGATGAACCAGAGCATCTCCACAGCTCACAATAGCCGTAGTGACATCTTACCACGATAGTTGTCCACTCATATTACGACCGTTCTCAAGCCCTATCAAGGTGGAATAACAGAGAACAACACAGAAGTCATAATGACCTCCACAACGGCCGTGACGAATCCACACAACGCTAAACACAGACCATGTCAGGATGCGACTTGTGGCCCAAGTAACATAACTTACCACGACCTTCACAACAGGAGTGGTAAGGCCATGGCGAACTCAAGTTATAAATATCCCTAGGTTTTACAATCAAAGGGGGATTCTTTTGTCGAATTTGGGAGAGGCGATCGGATTTCTAGAGACCTAGGCAACTAGAGATGAATTTCATCATCAATTTAGCACATTCTGGCGATTTTCTCAAAGAAGATTCAATGTGCATCAATAGTGGATAACGTGTAAAGAGATTTGGCATTTTCTTGACAATCTTGGGAACTTTTCAACCTCAACCATTGGTGACCTATTTGAGGGAGTTAGTTTAGAAATTCTTTTACTATTCTTTTCCTTTGGATGATTATTATTCATTGATTTATACTTGTATATCCATTAGAGGACCCCAATTCAAGGGGAATTGCATATCAATGTACCTCAACTTCTATTTGCAAATTCTTTTGGCAATTCAATATTCTTTCTAGCCTTTTGTGATTCATTACATGCTTGTTTAATGATACTTTATTGATATAGTGAGGAAGATATGCCCACACATTAGAATAAACATGCTCTATTAGATTTATGCATGCGGTTTGATTAGCACTTCCAATGGAGTTCTTAAACTTAAGATGGACATAGGAGACTAGGGTGGAAGAGATTCCATCTTAAGTACCTAGTGTTTTAGACCTAGTTGCCAAAAGATTGGGACCAGTAGACCCTTAAATTCCCCCTATCCAATACTAAATTGAATTGTCACCTTTCAACGCTATTTCAAAAGTGATTATTGAGGGAATCGTCATACGATTACCCAACTCCTTCCAATTGCATTTAATGATCCTCAATTGTATTCTATTAATTAATTTATATAAGTTAAGTTGGGAAACACCGTAGACATTTGGGCTATTGATTAAGTAAAAAGGAAGTAATAGCAGCCTCTCGTCGTTCCCTAAGGAATACTATCCTCATGCTCACCTACAAGGTATTACTTGATGAACCGTGCACTTGTAGTAAATACAGACTTACTCTGTCCCGTGTCTGTCATGTTGCTTCAGAAAGCACCATGATAAGATTGTGGAGAAATTCGAGAAAGGTGAGATCTTTTCAGGAAGGGGCCAACATCAAGAGACAATTCTTGCAAGACCCGGTGATACTCGGTGGGTCTCACATTATACAACTTTAATCCAACTATTTACTATGTGGGAGTCAATATTAGAGGTGTTAAAGAATGTGTGTAATGATGGGAATGTTGCAAAATAAAAAGGCATAGAATCGGGTTTGATACAAAGGATAGAGAGTTTTGAATTTTATATTTATCTTGAATCTGATGATCACAGTATTGGGATTAACCAATGACTTGTCAAATACCTTCCAGCAAAAAGATCAAAACATTGTTAATGCAATGGGTTGATAGTAACTATGAAAGAACTTATGCAAGACTTGAGAGAAAACGAATGGGTTACATTTTTAGAAGAAGTCATGAGCTTCTGTGTTGCAATGTCAGTTTCAGTGCCTAATATGGAAGATAGTATACCAGTTCGAGGTTGTTCAAGATGTGGAGAAAAATTGGTTACTTATTATCATCATCATCATTCAGAGATCTTTATTGCCATGATTGATTTACTTACTGTTAAGATGAATACCTAATTTAGTGAAACATCTATAGAGTTATTAAGATGCATTACTTATCTTGATCCAAAAAACTCTTTTCTCAGATTTAATCATGGTATGCTTATTCGACTTGCTCCAATTAACTCTAATGATTTCTCCACATCCGACCATCTTATCTTGAAAGAGCAACTTCACAAATATATTCATGATGTGAGAAAAAATTTTAATTTTTCAAGTTGTCATGATCTTGCAAGTCTTAATGTGAAGATGGTTCAATTTGATAAACATTTGACTTTTCCATGGGTTTATCACCTTATCAAATTGGCATTTATCTTACCGGTGGCAACAACAATAGTTGAAAGAGCATTCTTGATAACTGCTTGAACATGCATATTTTACATATCATTTACACTACTTCTGGCACAAAATTTCATATGTTTAGCACCAAACTAGTACATAATTTCATTCTTTTATTCACCATAGGTTCTAAATACATTTCAGGGCCAAAGAAGCAAATATGGAGGCAATTCGAGGCAAATCGGACCAAAACACAACCAACATAACATCACCATGGCCATGGTCTGATCGTGCCAATGTTCAAAACTATGGGAAGATGTCACAGGAGACACAATGACCCTCACAATGGCCTAGTCATATCAGACAGCGTCAAGAAGTAGACCATGCTAGGACACGACTTATGGCCCAAGAAATCAAATTTGATCACAATGACCGTTGTGATCATGTGACGGACTCGGTCTATAAATAGCCCTAGGTTTTATTTCAAAAGGGGAATTCTTTTGCTGAAACTAGTTAGAGGCGGACGGATTTCTGAAAAGCACTATGGCTAGAGATGAGGATCAACCCTATTTCAGTAGATTTTGGCGGATTTCTCAAGAGGAAGCAACACATTTTGATAGTGGAGGGCGTGCGAATAGATTCGGCGAAGTCTTGACTTCCTTGGGATCTTGTCAACCTCGACCAGGGGAAATCTATTGGAGAGAGTTAGTTTTAGGATTCTTTATTCTTGTCTTGTGGATTTTATATTCTTCAATCTTTATTCTTTATCTATAGGATCCCAATTCGAGGGGAATTGTATGTCAATGTACCTTGACTATTACTTGTGAATTCTTATTACCAACTCATTAATCTTTCTAGTTAACTTGGATTCATTGCATGATTGTTTAATGTTATTCTGTTGATGTTGTGAGGAAGAGATTCCCACTCATTAGAACACCCGTACCTTATTAGATCTATGCATTCGCTAAGAGATTAGGTATTGCTAGATTTCTGGATTACGGTTTGATTACCTTTTAGAGGAGTTCTTGATCTTAAGGCGAACATAGGAGGCTGGGGTGGAAAAGATTTCATCTTAAGTTCCTAGTGCTTCAGACCTGATTGCCAAGAGATTGGGACCAGTAGACCTCTGAATTCCCTCGGTTCAATGCTAGATCACAATTGTCATAATTTATTATACAGCATAAGTAATTGTTAGAGCAATTGCCATATGCCCACCCCACTCCTTCAAATTGCACTTCATGATTCTCAATTGTATCTTAGTAAGTAGTTATAGAAGTAGATTTAAAAAACATCATAGATGTTAGGCTATTGGTTAAGTGAAAAGGAAGTAATAAGAGCCTCTCACCGTTCTCTGAGGAATACGACCCTCATGCTCATCCATGAGGTATTACTTAACAACCCATATACTTGCGATGTTGCGCGGACCAAACTATTCACATGGTTGGCGTGCGTCAGTTCTCAACAATGAATATCATCAAAACAAATTTGTAAAACAAAATAGGCGATAAATGGTTGAACAATATGATGGTATGCTATATTGAGCTAAAAATGTTTGCTAAAATTCATGAATAAATAATATTGCAATGTTTTCAAAACATGCAAATTTGAAGGATTCAACTCCCCCCTTAGCAATCATTAGTGGTATTTTTATTTTGTATTTTAAAATGTTTTTCTTAGAGTATTATTTGGATTTTTAACTTAAAAAGTTCTGTTATTTGAATTTTTATTTTTTAAAATTTGTACCTCCTTCTTCCCTCCTCGATCCTTGTAATTTCTAGCATCGCCCCATAATATAGTTTGAATTAGCTTCATTATATCCCTTATATATATATAGCATTCACATTGCCTTATTGTTTAATCAATATTATTATTTATTGCAATCTTAAATCACACTAATTTACGTGTAGTGTTCCTTCTATATTATTTCATCAGCATTTTAATGCTTTAAACTACTTCATTTCAATTTAATCCCAAGTAGTTAATTTCTGCAATTACACGCGTCTTGATTTACTGTAGAAATTTGCTTATCACTATTTACTAAATCCTTTCAACCTACTTGCCTTCACCTATAATTTGCACTATATTTTAGACAAATTCATTTATCCAAAACACAATCCGATGCCTCTTATAGGTCCGCTAAATTTGATGGGAAGATAAACTTTAGGAGGTAGAAAAATCAAGCAGAATTCTGGCTCTTCACTTGAGGGATTCACACAGCCCTTACTCTAAACCCTGATTTTGATTCTTCTAATCTTACTCGAGATGGAACACATCAATTATCCATTTCAACTATAGATCAAACTTCTAGTTTTTTTACTCCTAGCAAAACTCCTGAGTTGATTTTCATTGTGGCCATAGAATGTTATCATTCCTTATGATTATTGTATAACAAATACTTTCATTTTAAGACTGCTAAACATATTTGACTTGCCTTAGAAGAGTATGGTCCTAATAATGCAACTAGAATTAGCCATCTGAGTATAGAGTTGGAAAACTACAAGATGATAGATTTAGTTGACATGCGAGATCAAATTCATACTTTTGAGGATTACCTTAGTGCAATAGAGAAATTTGGCACTATTTATAATGAGAACCACATTATCTATTCTCTTGAACAAAATCCTACCATCTTGCTCAAGTTTTGATGATGGTTTTAGACATAAGATTGATTCATTGAACTTTTGGGAGTCTACAATATCATTATGATTAAGAAAGCAAACCAAAATTTTCTCTAAGAGTGTTGATCCTCCTATAAGCAGAGTTTACTTAATTGAAAATAATGATAGCCCTAAGAGTTCACATCCTTCTCCTAGAGATCGCCGTTAGTTTTCCCCTAAAGGGAAATCTTCTAAAGCTAAGGGCAAACATCTTCACTCTTATCCTCATAATTGATACATCTCTTGCGTGAGTGTTCTGCAAGTGCACGGGTCATCGTAGTAATAAAATTTTACCCCGGTGAGTGGGTAGTCATATCCACAAGGAATAATGTTAGAGGGACAAGAGTTATCACTATTTAGCTTTGAAGAAAATCGATGGTGAGAGAAATCAGTGTATAAATGCAAAAGAAAATAAAAGAATATAGGAAGAGCAATAAGAATAAGAGAGGTAATCAATAGTAAAATGGGGAACCCAGACAATGCTCGCGCTAGGACTATTGTTTCAAGTGCAAGACTAGTATTATACTTTCTAATTGATGTTTAATGAGTCGTGGACATCCTAAAACACACGGTCCCAAACTTAAAGTCAACTGTGACTAGCCCTCTATACTATACCCCGACGGAAAGGATGCTTTCGACACCTCACACTGTGTTGGATGGCTTGGGGTTCTAGGGATTCTAAGTGATAAACCATGTTCCTAAATATAGCTCTAACCCTTTGGTCTAGGCGAAAGAACCCTAGTCTCAATTAAGCCCCAGGGGAGTTCATCTCTTAGCACTTCGCTCTACTTCGACCGCAAGAAACTCTTAGAACATGGAGGTAGGATAAATCACGTTGGAAGGGAAAGGGGACGTTTCGCTATCTCTCGACTCACCCTCTCAATCCTCTTTAATCTTGCTTAGTCTAACCCTAATGAAGTTGTCACACCTTCAAAGGATTACCTAGATGGATTCTCAACCCTAGTGTCACGGCTAAGGGAAAATCATGCAATTAACATTCAAGATTGAAACTTAATTAAAATCATCAATTAAAGAAGCATAATAAAAGTCATAGAAACAATGTTATCCTAGGGTTTACAAATCCGAATACCCACTAGGGGTTTAGCTCTCCATGGAGCTATACAAAATCAACTAAGTGTTTGTATCAATAAGCATAGCAAACATGAATAAAACCCCCTTGTGGCCTATGTCGATGGTCTTGTGGAGCTGCCTCGTCTTCTCCAACGAATCCCTTGTCAAAAGCTCCCTTAATAACTATCTTCCAAAGGATGTTGATGTCGATGCCGTAGATCCGCTCCAAAAAACTCGCAAAATCCTCTCTAAACTCTAGCCACAAGTTCCCCAGAAGTTAGGCGAAAGATAGGTCAAAAAGTCTCCAAATAAATCTGAAATCGCGGTATTTAAAGGGCTGAAATCGGACATCCACACGGCCATGTGGAAATTCTGGAAATCTGATTTTCGGCGCAGTGAACAGTAACTACTACAGTAAATCGCTACAGTGTTGCTGCAGTACTCTCGCCGAAGTTGCTCCCGACTTTATTTTCTTCATTGAGGCCGCTAGGTTGGGCTCACAACCACGCGGTAGATCATGTCGTTTCTTCTTTTCCCCGCATTGATGAAGTTCTTCAATGTTACACGAGTTAGACTTTATGGGTGTGACTACCTTTATGCCCCTCCAAATTATGAAATAATCTAAGCACATTGGAGGTTGGCACACACCCACAAATCTACAACTCATGCCTTGATCCTTGCTTGGTTCAAGAAACTCCTCAACGATTGCGGACATGACCCAAATTTGCTCTTTTCTCTTGAACTTTTCTCCATAACCTTACATGCACAAAAGAACACAAATACACACGAATTAATGATAAAACTTGAGAAAAGTAATGCTCAATTTAAGAAAAGAATACTTTATATTACTTATACACGAGCACTTATCACCATGGTGGACATAGGTGCCACACATAATTTTATTAGTGAGATTGTCACATCAAGGTTGGGACTCAGCGTGGGTTGGCATTCTAGTGGAGTGAAGGCCCTCAATTCTTAAGCACAGTCTATAGCAGGGAGAGTATCACTAGCGGCCATGCGTTTGGGAGCTTAGAGTGACAAGATTGATTTGTTGGTAGTCTCGCTTGATGACTTTGAACTAATACTAAGTATCGACTTCTTCACAGTAGCCAAGGCCTTGGTAATATTGCATTTGGGCAGACTAATGATCATGAAGGAAGCCTGCCCTTGTTTTGTGGCCCTAGTGCACAAAGAGTAAAAGGAAAGGAGCTCTCTTGTTAGTTATGTAGTTGGAGTATTGACTGAAGTGAGGGTATCCCACTTACTTGGCACCACTATTGGAAGTCAAGCTAGATCAGAAGATGGAGTTGACATATGAGGTGGCCGATGTGTTGAAGGAGTTCAGTGATGTAATGTCTCTAGAGCTAGCCAAGCACATTTCTTCCTAACGAGTTATTGATCACCAAATTGAATTGATCCCCAATAGTAAGCCCTTAGCCAAGGGGCGCTATCACATGTCATTATTGGAGTTGTGAGAGCTTTAAAAGTTGATTGAGTTGCTAGATGTTGGCTTCATTCAAGCTTTTAAGGGTGCTTCGATTCTCTTTCAGAAGAAATAGGATGGGTCACTGCAGAGATGTATAATTACCAAGCATTGAATAAAGTCACAATCAAGAACAAAGTACCCTATGCTACTTATTTAAGACTTATTTGATCGATTGATATGGACGACCTACTTCACCAAGCTCAATCTACGTTTTGTATATTGGCAAGTGCATATTTCAGAAGGGAATGAGCTGAAGACTATATGTGTTACCTGTTATGGCTCTTTTGAATTTCTTGTAATGTCCTTCGGCCTCACTAATGCCCTCGTAATCTTTTGTAGTCTAATGAATCATGCATTTCATGAGTATCTAGATAACTTGGTTGTAGTGTATCTTGATGATGTAGTCATTTATATTGAGTAATTGAAAGGACATATATGTCAATTGAAAAATGTGTTTTGCAGGTTCTATTAACACATGTTGTTGATTAAGCTGGAGAAGTACGAGTTCTTGGGGCACTTGATCGGGTAAAGGAGGTCTGTACGGATCGAAGGAAAGTAGAGGCAATCCTAGACTGGTCGATTACTATCGGAAGTTCATAAAGGGGTATTCCAAGATTATGGTGCCCCTAACTAACCTCTTGAAGAAAGACTAGCGGTAGGGCTAACAAGATGAGCAACAAAAGGCTTTCAAGAAGTTGAAGGCAACCATCTCCGATGAACCGTTTATGAGACTCCATAACTTTGAGCTACCTTTTGAGGTTTATATTGAAGCCTTAGACAATACTCGTTAAGTTCTTATTGATAAGTGACTAAATGTGTTTATTTTCTTATATGTATTTTATACACTTAGCATGTATTTTATTAGAATTGATACCCGTTTTGTGCTTAATCGTGTGTTATTTGCTTTATAGGGCATGAAAAAGACAGAGAATACAAGGACATGGTTAGGGCGAAAAAAAGAGAAAACTTGTGGGCATAGTATTGTAGCAGGATTACTGTAGCAAACAATTATAGCAGATTTAGTACAGTACTCTACTATAGCACCTTGAGGTTTTCTGAGCCAGAGATTTTGGCCTGAGTCATACGACCTCCATACATGTCCTTATCAGACCATATGCCCCCAGTATACAGTGGAATTTGATCACTTTAGCTTCGTACAATCTCTATATGGCCTGTATGGCTCGGGGAGTATTTAAGATATCTTCTAGGGCTGAAAGAAGGAGTTCTTGGCCACCAAAAGAAGGGAGAAAACCTAGAAACGACAATGATTTTTTGAGACAATTTCAAGGGCTTTTGAGGTTCTAAAGCACTACATTTCAAAGGGAAGATCTGCCACCTTAGAAGAAGAGGAGTTCTTAGGACTGGGAAATGGCCTTCGGCTATGGGAAGTGTCATTCGGCTATCCTTGGAAGAGGGAAGCGTCATTCGGCCTGATCTACCTCATCTTCATCAGCATTTCATCTAGAGAGTGTCACTTATGAACTTTTCTTGTGTTTTGGTCTACATTGTTTTTTATACTTGTTTGATGGCACACTAGACTCCTAAGGTTACTGGATGTCGGTGAATTTTGGAGGGTTCATCATGTATTTTGGATGATTGGTATTTAATTCTATTGCATCAGTTTAGTTTGTGATTTAATTCATTGTGCTCTCATGCTAGAATTACATATGGAGAGATCTATAGTTCTTTTATGAGTTGTACACGTTGATGTGACCTACTCACATGTATAAGATCTTGAATGGATTAGAAAGGGTTGCTTGTGCCGATGCACCAAAAGATTGGATGCTGGTAGCCCTCTGATTCTTAAGAGTAGACCTAGATAGCGTTTGCTCTTGCTTGTGGATTTCTTTGTTCTTAATGTAATCGTAGGAGGGTTGATCCTGAAGAGATTTTGATCAACACTCGTATGGGATTATGGTTCAATTGCTAAGAGATTGAGGTTGACCTAATTTAGAAATCTTTCGGTCCAAACCACCTTGCGTCTTTTGTTATTCATCCTTGTATCATGATAACCCTCTTAGGGGATCCACATCCGTGGCCCTTTGCATATCGTTGTTGTGTTTGTAGCCTCTTGCTTTAGCCTTCACTTTGTAATGATCTTTTATTTGTTTTTCACAACTAGTTAAGTAGAAACCCTTCACTTAAGAGTTAGGTTAGATAATAGGCTGCAAAGGAGTAATAGTAGATCTTTAGCCCTAAGAAATACGATCTTTAGGTTTTACAAGAGGTATTACTTGGCGACCTCGTACGCTTGCGGGATACACACCACTCATCAAACCTCAAAATAAGATTTCACTTGCAACTTTGCTCAATGAGCATTCCATCAAACACCTCAAGTGCATTACAATTATGGTAAACATTTATATTCAATAATAATAATAATGATACATGGCTTCTTCTCTAAGACTCTCTCTTGAATAGTTCCAAGGCTTGGCTTCCACCCTCTTCCACTTCTCATTAACTTTGCCTTTTCATTCATGATTTCCATTGAGCATTTCACCTTTATATACTCCTCCTCATCGGACTTCATAAGCCCACATGAGATCACCAGAATACTTCACCACCGGAGACACAGAATTATCTTTGGAGAATCTTTGAGGAGCTTCCTCATGTTGATGAGCTTCATCACCAATAAGGCATGGCACAACATAGAGTTTGTGAGGATCTGACTCATGGTCGAAGTGGAGTGGGGTTGGCATGTATGCTTGACCGGAGAATGGCCAGATCTCGAAGAAAATATAAAAAGGATGGTTGAGCATGAGCTTCACCACAGTGATTGGATTTTGAAAAAGAGCATGTTCGTACATTATTCTCTCTATGGAATGAAGATGCTAGCTTGTTGTCTCTCTTGCTCTCTTTGGAATGAAATAGAAGAATATGGTGTTGACATCGATGGTGTTTGGTGACTTGGCCTCCTCAAGGTGATGTGGAGATGCCAAGTGGACCTATGATGTGTGATGGAGATGCTGATGAGTTAAGTGCTAATGATGTGTGATGAAGGCATACATCAGGAAATAGGAGCTGAAATCTCTCGAGTGACCTCTCGTTGAAAGAAAATTAAAGTTTAGTATCCATTTTGATTCAAATTGAAATTTGAACACCAAAATGAAACAAAAGTGTAGGTTAATGACTTACTAAAAAATTTACCCATTTATAAACTCATGATTAAGAATAGCTACGTCTTGGTTCCGTGGTAGTTACCACATAAACAAGTCCATTGGATTATTATTATACAATATCTAGGCCTATCCCTTGTTGGAAAGTATTTATCCATCCATTTGCATGAATTTTTTTTTATCATGCATACGGATGGATAAATACGGGATGAGAATTTGATCATGCAGCCCGTGCACCCTCACTCAGTGACATGAGGTTCGGGTTACAAACCTATACCCACAATTAGAGACTTATTATCACCGCTGTGTTCAATGAGACTTGAGCTTGGGGCTATTAAATCCCACCACCAATGTCTCATGTAACAGAGTCAATACTTTTGGGCTACGAACCGTCTGGCACATGAAATATTTCCTAGATGAAGAGATGACCTATCATGGGTGGTTGTACAATTGCTTTATAGACCATATGAACAAATTGTAAAGAAAGTACTTTATCTTGACTAATAAAAACAAGCCGTTGCAATAAAAACTGATACAATAATCTAATTTTCATTAATTACTATTTTTTGGAAAAAAAATAAAACCATGACTTAATTAACCGAAACCAAATAGATACAATGAGTCTAATGAGATGCGGTAATGCACAATTACTAACAGTTATGAAATAAAACAACAAATATAATAACTAACAAACTACCAATTGCAAGCTGGATGACTCCAGATTCACTAGTGATAATTGCCGGCATTATAAACATGAGTAGACCAACATGTTGGGATGGTGACATCTAAAAACAATCATTGCTAACATCATCCATTTTAGGTGGCAAACAAGCAAATTGATAGTAATTTTAATGATATAAAAATATCACAAACTCTGTTTTTTGTTTTTTTTTGTATTTTTTTTTTCTTTTTTTCCAAAAGTCTTGAAGTCCACAGTTGACATGAAACAGAGTCCACAAGTCAAAATATTTTCAAATCAAGGATTAATAAATTAAAAATCTGATTAACTTCAACACTCAGTAAATCCAAAAAGAAAATGACACATTCCTAATATTTACATTTTGTTTCTCTCTTCCAAACAAAAGCATGATTTAAGCATTTGTGGGCCCTACTTTCCATTTACATGCTTCCTCTTCCCACCTCCCACCTTTGCTACTTCAACTATTTTTTTTTAAATAAAATTTTTATTTTATTTAAATCTCACGCATCATTGCATGTAAGATCGAATATATTAAAAAGAAAAAGGTAGGGAAAAAAGAAGCCACCTTTTCTTTTTCTCCATCTCCTTCGTTTCGCCGTCTCAATCTGTTTCATGAGAATGGGATGGGCTTTGATTCCTTCTGCGATCGCTCTTGTGATCGTTTGAGTGGTTACGAAGCGTGATCCGGCGATGTCGGTGGCCGCCGGTGAGTCTAGGACTGGAGCCGTCGAGAGGGACATCAAGCAGGTACATTCTTGTTTTTAATAGTTTTTTTTTTTTACTTGGATTTTTGTTTGAATTTTGGGGTTTGGTATTGTTGTGAAGTGCTTGAATGAATAATGAATTGGTTGATATTGATTTGCATTTGCATTGCTGTTGCCAAGAATCAGCAGTTTGAGAGTGCTGGGAATGATTTTGTTCTGGTATTTTTTTCCCCAAGAGTTAGTGTGATTGAGATTTCGGGGTTTATGATTTTAGCTGTGTTTCATTAAATCATGCCTGGTACCCAGACTGGTGTAAATTTTACAGAGATATGTTTATGAATTGGTATTTCAGTGGTTGTGATCATGTTAGGATTTGAGTGATGATGCTTCACGATGATTTGTTGCAGAAGATTAAGAGATAGATAGATAAAGTGTAAAAAGTCACATTTTGAACAATGGCTGTTGTTGGTGTGGGCACAGCAGAGAATTATAGTAGAACTGTTCTTCCTTGGCCTTTTCTTCTTTTTTCATCTGTTGTTTTTGATTTTCTGAATTGACTGATTTTCTTTTATTATTTTTTGTTCTTTTGAGGGCAGTGGGGTAAGGAGCTCTGATCAATTGTGCTTTCTGTTGTTAATTTCATTATGTAGATTTTGCTGGGATGAAGATGGTCAACATCTCGATTATATTATTATTAGCTATTGTCGGTTTTCTAGTTGCCACTTAAGGCTGCAAATTTTGCTGATGTTTGGAATGACCTAAATTATACAAACTATTGGTATAACATCTACATTAACAATGTGGTATCACAGTAAAGTCTATGGCAGGGTTCTATTGGAACTATATTAGGCAAGCTCAAGAAGCTTGGGTTCTAGAGATGAATTATACATTTGTTGTTGCTTTGGATAACACTCAAGGTTTGTTTTCCTAATGCTAGTGGAAGTATTGTCATTGCTATTCTTTCTGGTCTTAAGGATCCACTAATACCGGCTGATGAGCCTTAAATTATACCTGAAGCTTGCTGCATTAAAATTTCAACTATTCAAGGAAAATGCTCACCCATTATTTTTGATTTTGTCAAAAAACAATCGTTGCAAAACCAATACTCGTTTTGGCTGTTTGTCATCTTTGGGGCTGAAAGAAAAATTTAAATATAATAAAATGTAAGCTCATATTTTTCCAGTTGGTCCAGTTATGCCTTGGGATACTCGCTTTTTTATGAGGAGAAGTCAAACCAATACTTTGGTTTGAATTAACAATTTGGATGCCAGATCAACTTTATTGTTTCTGCATTAGCCTTGCTATTTGGTACATGCCATCTCTTTGGAATTTGAAAATCAAATCCATCCTATCCTTTAACTTGTTTCGTTTTGACAGCTAGATCTAACCAAACCATTATGTGGACTTGGATTTTAAGGAAAATAGACCACCATTGGATGGCTTGTCTTTCTCCCAGACATATATGATGATCTATGTGGAGCCATGCTTTTCTCAAATGGAGGGAAAATCATAAAGCTTAGATCTGCTTAACTAGGCTCATTCTCTAGCTTCTTTGCAAGACTTCTACTGGATTCCCATATATTTATAACATTTGTCACTTTAGTTATGTGGCTAATTTCAATGAATTTTTACTATTTTCACTCATAAACCGAAAAAAAAATGAGGTAGGTCAAGAAACAACCATGAAAAGTTGATCCATCTGAGTCTGCTGAGTATGATAATTTTAGTTTGCCTTCTCTCTCCCTAGTGACTTTGGACTTCACTAACAATGATTGTGAGAAAGTTCTTGGTATATAGGAAATTTGACAAGTTCATTTCAAATGGTCAACATTATGATCTATACTTTATACCATATTACTCCAGATTAAAAGCTTCTCACAACCAAAATTTTCTTTTGTTAAATATATTAATGGTTTATGCTTTGAAAAATTTTATGACATACTGTTAATATTTTGTTTTAAACCTACCAGATGAAAGGCTATTGGTTTTTATGTGGAAAATGCTCTCTTTCTCATTTAATTCATTACCTGGATAAATTTGGGTAAACACCAGATAGGCTGATCCCTAGAATTTGGATATTGTAATTTAAAATTTGCCTTAGACTTGACAAATTTTTAAAACTTAAATCTACCAAGCTTGTTCCAACAGTTTGAGATCAAAAGCACTTGCATAGCAGATATTCTTATGACATAGAAGAAACCATAGGAAATTTTGAAACAAGGACAATTATGAAGCACAATTTTTTACATCACAACTAATAATTGAACTAAATAGATACTAATTTATATTTAGTATTCATCACTAAATGAAGTCCTCCAACTCTAGAAAATTGTGTTTTAAAAAAAGAAGAATATATAACCTAGCAGAATCCATGTGACTAGAACTTAATACTTTGTCACCAAAAGTAATAGCTAAAATTGACCCATTGTCTAGAATCTAGACGATTTGTGTAGAAAGTGGAGTTATATATGGCACTTGTTCATAAAATATTGTGGCAAAGAATGAAGTGGATGATTGAGTTCATAAAATCAAAGTGGAGCCAACCATAAGGCTCATGCAAAGTCCATGTTTGTTTGTTTCTTTTCCTTTTATGATCTTACTCTTCCTTTGGGAAACCCTTTATATTCATATACAACCAAGGAGTTGTAAGGCTTTGTCAAGGAAAATCAGAAAGAAATGAATGAGCAAATAGAACAAATATAAGCAAATGTTATTAGGTTCGAAAAAAGCATATATTCCAGAGTGCCTTGGCTAGCAAAGAAACAAGACTTATCCAAATAGTTTAAAATAAATGTAAAGAGTTTGGCAATTCTTCTGGAGTTTGGGACATTTAGATACTTTTCTTATCTTTTTCAATGTGCAAGATATACCCTATACAGTCAATACGGAACTAGAAGCACATTATGAGCAGGTGAAATTGAAGATACTGGAGTTCATGTTGAGATTTATTTATTGTTGTGGTGAACACATACATTTTACATCTGATGAACAATTTGAATCACTGAAAAAAGTGCTAATTCCTTTTGTTTAAAATCATCTTAGTTGAGTGTAGTAGCAATCCAGACAGAGAATAGTGAAGTGGAAATGACTATAGAGCTTTTTTGATTAGCAATGGCTGAGGCATTCATTTTACTGAATTGCGTGTTTGAACAAGATTTGGCTCATGTTCATGCTGATTTTTTGTAGGCATCCCTAATGTATTAGAGTAACTAATGGCCCCACGTTGATTAGTGTGGTAAATATGAATTTGAATATATAAGACTCATTCTATCAGCTTAAGCTTTTGGTCGAATCGAGCCTAGATAATATGTTTGGTTTGCATCTAACTTGGTATTAAAGCTTAGGTTGTCTGGATTGTTTGAAACATGGCTAGTTAAAATAGACTAGCAAGTATCTAGGGAGCGTATTAGAGTAGCTAATATTCCCACATTGATTAATTTGGTAGATACGAATTTGCAGTCTGAGACTCTCTTTCTATCAGCCTAAGTTTTTGGATAATATCCAATTTAGACAATATATTAGGTTATCATCTAATAAAATGGATTTTTTTTATCTAGTTGGTCTTGGTTTATCATGTATCACTGATCCTAATATCTCATGTCATTGATAATGCTAGATGGTGATATGTTAAAACATCATGCTTTTAGTTCACTAGAGCAAGAAAATTATATTAAGATGTCTACGTGCTTAATAGCAAATAAAAAACAAAAATCTCAGTTATTTATATTTGGTTTGAAAATTTTTATTACTTGCGATAGCATTTGTTTATTTGTTTGTTTGTTTGTTTTGCATTGTTGCATGGCTTGTTACTCATTTCATGGTTTCTTGAACAAAAGCAGTCTTATTCTTATTCACTTTATTTAATGGTATTGCAGCCAAAACATCCATCCTGTTCAAGTTTAATAATGATTCTTTCCTTATAGTTAACTTAAGATAGAGATGTTTTCTATATCTTGTGAGATCTTTAGCATTTAGTAACTTCGATTAATTTTTTTGTTTTTGAATTTTTAATATTTGATCATATTTATATTTGATTATCTACTTCAGGCCATCATTGCTCTTAAAAAGGGTGCATGTTTGCTCAAGTATGGGCGCAGAGGAAAGCCTAAATTTTGCCCTTTCAGAGTGTCCAGTGTAAGAATTTAAGTGTCTGCAGACATTCTACACAGCCTGATTCAGTTTTCTTCTATGGCAGTGAAATATATGTAATATTACATTGCATTTACTTGATCTTAGATTCCTTCTTCTTACACATACCCTTTTGTCAATGTTTAGATAAAGACAAAAGAACAAGAACAACTTTGAATTACCTTTGGTGATTTTTGTTTAGATCATTGCTTCTTCATTAGTTCTATAGGGGATTTAATATAATATCAGATACTTCGGCAAGTATTTCCATCTTTATAAAAAGTACAATAATCAAGTTAACGAGCAATGCAAATTTTATGCATTTTTATTCTTATGCTCCTCAATTTTTTTGTTAGAAATCAAGTGGAAGAACCTTGGAAAGAATGTTGAAGTGATGCCTCTTTTGGCTGGAAAAGAGTCTCACCTTGTGCTTACATGAACTTTCTCTTCTTCGCATCTTCTTGTTTGGAAAAGACTCTCACCTTGTGCCTACATGAACTTTTGGCTGGAAAATTGATTTATCCAAGTTTATGAGACTTTGTGAAGATCTTTCCTGTAAAGTTTAGAATTGCTGAACCCAAGATAAAATCAATAATGACATGGTGATAGTGCTAACTCCAACCTTAATACCTAATTGTTATACTTTAGCTTCTTTTTGGATCTCATTGATCACAATTCAGCTGGTTTTGAATGGTAAAATAAATTAGTACCATGGAAGACTTATTCATCTTTCATGCCATCACACCTTCCTTTCTAGAATTAGTTCCTACATGAGTCCTTTTTTTTTTGGCAATAATAATATGCAAGCACCAAAGAATTTAACACAAAGTCTCACTCAAGGAGAGGTAGTACCTACTTGAGCTAAGGGCCGCTAGTGATCTGTCAGAACTCAGAAGAGCCTTTATGATGGATAGTACACACAAGCTCAAAAACCTGTTTCTTTTAAAATATTCCCTTCACTTCCTTTCTTCACTTTTTCTGCTTTAGAACCAAAATTCCTTATTATCCAGATTTTTCCATGAACCATGTAGAGTTAAAAAAAAAAAAATGAACTGTCTCAACTGGAAGTTATAGAAAGTTGCAAAATCCATGGACAGTTCTCCCGTAGCATTTGTGCACAATATTATCTGGGAAATGATTGCTGGTCTCCAACTTCCTGTGCCTCAACTTCAACTGCTTACATGTCTTATGTTTTAAATTTTATGGATAAATACTTTATCTGCTAAATCCTTATGCAAGCCTTAATATTGCTTGTTTTCAGGACGAGTCTGTGTTAATATGGTTTTCAGGGAAAGAGGAAAAGCACCTCAAGTTGAACCATGTGTCCAGAATCATGCCTGGGCAACGCACTGTATGTCCTCATTCTTTGACTTCTTTCTTCAGTAGTTCCAAAATTATACATAAGGAAATCCTGTGGATTATTTCCTTGAAAGTGCTTTAAAACCCTGATTTGTGTGGAGTAATTAGACTCATCTCATCATGCTTATGATAGCATTCTTTTTGTCTTCAGCTTTTTCAATTCTGAAGAATACAGCTCTTCTTTGTCAAAATCATTGAGCAAGTTTTAGGTTTAGGTTATCAAAATAAGTTGCAAGTAAGTTTTTGGGAGAAGGATAGAAAAGTCTTATCCAGGTGGATATCCACCTGTTGTTCAAGTTCATCCTGTTCTGGGGTGGATTTTGATGGCCTTACTGGTTTTTTCTTGGATGGCATTGAGATTATCAAGGTTTTCATTGGCCAAATGTCCAACTGTTACTTGCGTACGATAAGTTAGTGTTTCCTCGTGTAAAGTAAAAGAATTCACATCACTTACTAAGAAGATTAGTTCCCGATAATGACATCTAGAACAGCACTGTTACTTGATTTTTAGTTAAATTAATTCCTAAGGTGTGTTTGATTTGATGTTGTGGGTTACCAATCACTCCAAGATTAAAATAATACTTTTCTAATTGATGATAGCCGTTGATTAATATTAATTATTTTTAAAAGTTAAATTCCAAACATAATTATTTAAATAATGACATTGTGTTAACGAAGGTTGGTAGGGGTAACCTTGGTGTTGGTTGGTGCTTGGGTTAACTTGTAGCAATCTAGGTAACCCACAATCGAAGGATTAACAGGGTTGGAACTATTTCTTGTAAGACAATGTATAAACTCACAGAATAGCTCAATCTTAAATTTTTGGAAGATTTAAAACCTTCATTATAGCCTTTTCTTGGTATAATTGTTTAGGGACGTCTTTGACCCACTAACGCTGTTGGGTAAAACTTGAAAGGCTATGATTATAATTGTTTCATGTTTCATTCAATCATTTCAAGCTTTCTATGGAGTCCAATTTTGATTTTGTGACTGTATTTCATCTGTGTTAGTTAATCACTAAGGTCAATCTATAAATTGCTATAATTCTTTTCTCATCCCTTTATACATGTTTTTTTTTTGCCTAGTTTTCCTGGTATATTTTTATTTATTTAGTACTTGCTTAATTCACAAGAGATAGTAATGCGATTTGTTTCTTTTTCAGGCAATCTTCCAGAGGTACCCAAGGCCTGAGAAGGAATGTCAGTCCTTTTCTCTTATATACAATGACAGATCATTGGATCTTGTAAGAATTTCTATATACTGACCATTGTGGTACTATGCTTTTATTTTCTTTTCTTCTAATCAGATTATCTTTCTATTTCTTAATGCAAATCACATCGAAAATGTCTGAAGCTCAACTATGATTTTTCAAATGGTGATTTTTTCACCGTAACTATCAGATATGCAAGGATAAAGATGAAGCTGAAGTCTGGTTTGCTGGTTTAAAATCACTTGTATCATGCAGTCACCAGAAGAAATGGAGGGCAGAATCAAGAAGTGATGGAGTGCCTTCTGAGACAAATAGCCCAAAAACATACACCCAGAGGAGCTCACCTTTGAGTTCTCCATTTAGCAGCTGTGATAGCTTGCCTAAGGTGCCCTGTATTCCTTGTAGATCCTTTTTAAATTCATATTTTTGTCATTATGACTCGAGTGGAAGTCTTTAATAAACACTTTGACTCAGGATGGCAGTGATCCCCTTCGACTTTCAAGTCCATATGACAGTCCACCAAAGAATGGCTCGGATAAGTCTTTTTCTGATGTTATACTGTATGCTGTTCCTCCCAGGGGCTTCTTTCCTACAGATTCTGCAACGGGGTCTGTAAACTCTTTATCATCTGGATTTTCAGATTGTGCAAATGACCATGTGAAGGGCATTGCAGCTGATGGTTTTAGAGTTAGCCTGTCAAGTGCCATTAGCTCATCAAGTCAAGGTTCTGGTCATGATGATGGTGATGCGTTGGGTGATGTTTTCATATGGGGGGAGGGAACTGGTGATGCCTTGCTTGGTGGGGGTAGTAACAGAGTAGGAAGTTGTCCTGGACTTAAGATGGATTCTCTTGTGCCAAAAGCCTTAGATTCTGCTGTAATACTTGATGTTCAGAATATTTCCTGTGGTGGAAGACATGCTGCCCTTGTCACCAAGCAAGGAGAGATCTATGCTTGGGGCGAGGAATCAGGAGGCAGGCTTGGGCATGGTGTGGATTTTGATGCCTCACAGCCAAAACTCATAGATGCTCTTGTCAATATGAATATTGAACTTGTAGCATGTGGTGAATTTCATACTTGTGCTGTCACACTATCTGGAGATCTCTACACATGGGGTGATGGTAACTACAATCTTGGAATCCCTGGCCATGGCAATTTTGTGAGTCACTGGATCCCGAAAAGGGTTAATGGACCTTTGGATGGAATTCATGTCTCGTCCATTTCCTGTGGGCCTTGGCATACAGCCATTGTGACCTCTTCAGGGCAATTGTTTACTTTTGGAGATGGAACATTTGGTGTCCTTGGTCATGGAGATTGCAGCAGTGTCTCAGTGCCTAGGGAAGTTGGATCTTTGAAGGGACTACGCACAGTTCGAGCAGCTTGTGGTGTTTGGCACATGGCTGCAGTTGTTGAAGTTTTGGGTGGAAATTCAGGTTCCAGCCATTGCTCTTCAGGTAAGCTTTTCACATGGGGGGATGGAGACAAGGGACGTCTTGGACATGGTGACAAGGAATCAAAACTTGTTCCTACTTGTGTGGCTGCCTTGGTCGAGCCAAACTTCTGTCAAGTTGCTTGTGGACATAGCTTGACAGTGGCACTTACAACCTCTGGTCATGTTTATTCAATGGGCAGTAGTGTTTATGGTCAACTTGGACACCCTCAAGCTGATGGAAAGCTTCCTGTCCGTGTTGAAGGAAAGCTCTTGAAAAATTTTGTGGAGGAGATATCTTGTGGAGCTTATCATGTTGCAGTCTTGACTTCTAGAACTGAAGTTTATACTTGGGGAAAGGGCGCAAATGGGCAGCTAGGTCATGGAGACACTGAAGATAGAAATTCCCCCACAGTTGTTGAAGCTTTAAAAGACAAACAAGTCAGAAACGTTGTTTGTGGCAGAAATTTTACCGCAGCAATCTGCATTCACAAGTGGGCATCTGGTGTCGATCAGTCAATCTGTTCTGGTTGCCGTCTACCATTTAATTTTAAGAGGAAGCGTCATAATTGCTACAACTGTGCACTTGTCTTCTGTAATTCTTGCAGCAGTAAGAAGTCACTGAAGGCTTCCATGGCACCAAACACTAATAAACCATATCGTGTTTGCGATAGTTGCTATGCCAAGCTATGGAAGACCTTGGAAAATGAATCATCTAAATCTACAATTAATAGGAAAGTAAACATGATTCAAGGGCTTAGCGAGTCAATTGGCAAGGAGAAGTTCAGTTCTAGATCTCATATGCAGGTATCCAGCTTTTCTTCCATTGAGCCTGTAAAGAATGCAGAGGGTAGATCTTTCAAAAGAAACAAGAAGTTTGAGTTTAATAGCAGTCGTGTATCTCCTATTCCACTATTTGGATCTTCAAAAAAGTTCTTCTCTGCTTCTGTTCCGGGAACAAGAATCACTTCCCGTGCAACATCACCCACATCTAGAAGAACTAGCCCTCCTCGTTCTACTACCCCTACCCCAACTCTAGGAGGTTTAACTTCTCCAAGACTTGTCATGGATGATGTGAAAAGGACCAATGATAGTCTGAGCCAAGAAGTTCTACGGTTAAAATCACAGGTAAATAAGAGTGCACCTAGTCACACAAAATATTCTAATTATGCCTTTCATCTGGTTTTCTTATTACACTGTCTATTTCCTGAGTGTGCAATTGAGTTGAACTCATACTTGTATATTCATTACAAGGAATTTGTTTCTTTTAGATAAAACAGTATGCAGGTTCAGATGTGTTTCTGCTCTATTAGTACAAAATTTCTACTGGATATCCTGGCATAGCTTCTTCAATATTTGTTTTTAGCATGTCAAATGGTGGATCAATATAACTTAAAATAAATTTTCATTGTCCTCCTGGGGGGCAACTTCTCTATTTTTCCTTCAGCAAGTCATTAGTCTTAAGCTGTAAAATTCTTAACTCCAAAATGTATGCTTCCTTTCTTTACACATTTTTGGAACTAGATCTTGTGCATCGTTCATAATTCAAGTCTATAAATTTTGCAAACCTGGTAATTGCCCATTTAATCATAGCTTAAGTCTTAACACAATTAACATAAACAATAACTAGTTTTGTTTGAATTATGGGATTGTTATTTCATCTTTGTTTTTTGTTTTTTTTTGTGGTTATCAAAATATTTCATTGAAAAATATTTGTTTATGAAAAATTAAATAAATTTAGGTTTAATGGTTTGTAGTTGTTGTTGTTTAAAGATTTTCTCGCTGTGTTTTAGGTCAGCTTGTTTGACTTTGTGTGCAAGACTCATTTTGTGACATGCACAAAAGTGGTCTTCAGTTATGTAGATTGTATTTTCTTTATACTGCTAGTTAAGTGATGTCAATGAAATTCTTAAATGAAGTCTTAACGGATGGTTTACTGATTTAATAATTACTTTGTGAAGAATGATAAAACCCAAATAAATAGTTTTTGCTTCTTGATAATTTGAGATATGGTCCTTATTGATATCTCTTGAAGTATTGACCGAATTTTCATCAAACTAGTTGCTAATCTTGGCTTGTTCAATTGAGGGAAATTAATAACTGCAAGAGATTTTTTTTCTGAAGATGATTTTTTGTCCCTTATGTTATATATATATAAGCTATTCATAATCTGTAAACTGTTGATTTGTTCCCTCTATGTATGCTTGCCAACTTTGCATGTGATAATGGATAATTTGATCTCTTGTATGTTGGATAATCATCTCTAGTTCGGCTGAATTCATACTATAGTAGACAATGGAATCAGCCTTTCATGTTGCAAACTTGTTTTATTTATGTGCTACTCTTATATTTGATTTTACTTATGCTGGATGATCAAAAGCTTCTGTTTAGTGTACTTTGGGATTCAATTTGATGGTAAAAAGTGTCAACGTTCACTATATTGAAAGATTGAAGAAAATATGATGTCCATCATTAGAAACAATGACAAATTTTGTACCTTGTGCAGATTTACTGATTTGGCAGATTGATAATTTATAGTTTGTTGAGTACATGCTTTCATGTCAGTAGTAGCAGAGGTTTCTGCAAGTGATAGTCAAGTTTTTTGGCATTCTTTAAGTTTTCTTTTCCATTAAAGATCCAGACATCTTTATGAAAAAATATGTTTTGTAGGTGGAGAATCTCACTCGTAGGGCCCAACTTCAAGAAATCGAGTTGGAAAGAACAACCAAACAGCTCAAGGAGGCCATTGCTATAGCTGAGGAAGAAACTGTAAAATGCAAAGCAGCAAAGGAAGTTATCAAGTCCCTTACTGCCCAAGTAAGTTTCTTTTCTGACTGGATGGTATTATGATTAACAACTGCTGATCTACAATCAATTTGGTATATAAGAAGCAATTTTATCAAAGAAGCATATCAAATGATTGAATGATCTTATTTCAATACCATCCTCATCTAAGGTCAATGTTTGGTTCTCTTTACTTTTAAGGGTCTCTTTTAGGTCAAGCTTTACAATTGGTACATAGGAGTACATGTATGGTCTCTTTGTTGAACTCATTTCATCGCTTAAAAGGTGCATCCACCTGTCTTTTGTAAGGATTTTCTTGAGCACTTCTATAAATTGCAAATAGTGTTAGTTTTTCTCTTTTGATTGTTTTTTACATATTATGAGGAAGCATAAAATGAGGGTGAAAGTTTTATATTTTGAGGTTTCTGCAATTGAATTGATTCTAATTCTTTTTTCTCCAATAAGCATTGAAATAATACATATTTTTCAAATTAGCCAATTTGGACTTATTAGTTACTCTAATATGCTCCTTTCATACGTGCTAGCTTGTTTTAATTGGCCATGTTGCAAACAAACCAAACAAATCAAGCTTTGATAACATATTAGATGGTGACCATATATATTATTTGGGCTTGATTCAACACAAAAGCTTAGGTTGATAGGATGAGAGATCCATATTTTTCAAATTAACTGATGTGGTATTGTTAGTCACTCTAATAGAAAGTAATTCCCCACTTAATTCCAGACTTGTGCATGTTCTCTTGCTTCTTGCCTTCCATCTAGACATCCGTCAATAAGAAAGTTTTATCCCACTTCTTTATTTTGCGCCTTATCCATTCAAATTGTTATTCTAGTCATGAACTTTGATTGTTTTCACATCCATGTTCTAATCAAAAAGGAAATTGGCTATCCACCACTGAATCTACTAAGTTTTCTATTGGCTATCCACTTTGATTGTTTTCACATCCATGTTCAAATTAACTGATGTGGTATTGTTAGTCACTCTAATAGAAAGTAATTCCCCACTTAATTCCAGACTTGTGTATGTTTTCTTTCTTCTTGCCATCCATCTAGGCATCCGTCAATAAGAAAGTTTTATCCGACTTCTTTATTTTGGGCCTTATCCATTCAAATTGTTATTCTAGTCATGAACTTTGATTGTTTTCACATCCATGTTCTAATCAAAAAGGAAATTGGCTATCCACTACTGAATCTACTAAGTTTTCTATTGGCTTATAATACTTGGACTTTTCTCTTTTGGATCAGCCAAAGAACGAAAAAGGTTTTTGATCCCTTCTTCCCAAACTTTTCAATTATCTACTCCTTCCGTCTAAAGACTAAGCATGCATCATACTTATAATTGATTGACCCATTTTGATATTCGTATGTGAAGATTTCTAAGAAATATTCTTGCTTGTTTATTGATGTAGAATTGATGTATGTATAGTAAGTGGCTGCTCAATGCACTAGCCTCAGAACTGGGAAAAAATCAAAACAAATTGAAAAATTTCCCACTAATAGAGGAAACTACATTAATTTGAAAATCTGGTTAATAAAACCAGATTCTCCTTTATTCAGCCCACTATAATAGGACAAATAAACCCCTAAATTTATAACTAATTTCTATGAAGATTTCCACACTCCTTCTCCAGTTGTGTTATAAACATTATAAATGCATAGCTTGCAACTCAAATCTTTGAAGGTAGTTCTTGGTAGAGCTTTGGTAAAGGATATCCGTTGTTTGTTATTTAGTGGGTGTGTATATGAGTTGGATAATTGAACTCCCAACCTTCTTAGAAATGATGTGGCGGTCTATCTCAATGTGCCTGGTCCTGTCATGATGTAAAGGATTCTTTGCAATGCTAATAACTGCTTGATTATCATTAAAAAATTTTGTTTGGTTCCTTGCCATGGATTGTCAACTTCTTGAGCAATCTTCGAATCTACATTCCTTCACAAATCTTGAGAGTCAAAGCTCTAAATTTTGCCTCTGTACTGCTTCTCGAAACTACCAGTTGTTTCTTGCACCTTCAAGTCACAAGTTTTCCCTACACATATGAGCAATGTCCTATAGTTAAGCGTCTGTCTTAAATATCTTCTGTGCAGTCTGCATCCAAGAAAACATCAAGTTCCCTATTACTGCCCTTTTTATACTGTATTTCTTTCCCCAGAGTCATTTTCAGATATCTTAAAATTCTGTTTACTGTCTTCATGTGTTCTTTTGTTGGATTATTCATGTATTGACTTACCACTCTAACTTGAAAATTGATGTCAGGTCGAGTATGTGATAAATAAATGAGTTAGTCAACCAATCTTTGATATCTCTCCGTCCGCAGTTGTACTATTCTTTGCTTTTCCAATCCTTTTCGTAGGATCCATAGGAGTGTCTACAGGTTTTGCAACCCATCATCCCTATCTCATTGAGAAGATCCAGGACATACTTGCATTGAGACACAAATATGCCATTCTTAGATCGAGCTACCTTGATACCGAGAAAATACCTGAGGTGGCCGAGATCTTTGATCTCTTACTCCTTGGGTAATAATTTCTTTATCTTTTCGAGCTGGTCATCATAATCACCAGTCAGAATAATGTTGTTCATATATAAAATTAGAATGGCTACCTGTCTATTCAGAGAAAACTTCACAAACAAGGTATGATCTGCTTGACATTAGGAATAGTCAAGTTTAATTATTGGGTTTGCAGACTTACCAAACGATGCACATGGTGACTGTTTTAAACCGTACAAAGATTTCCTCAATTTGCAAACTTTATTTCGAGTTGACTCTGTATGTAGTCTCGGTGGAATCTCCATGTCTACCTCTCTTCCAAATCACCATTCAGGGATGCATTTTGACATCTAGTTGACGTCTTTATTTTTGCCAAGAGAGAGCAAGACTCTTACTATATTGAGCTTGACCACCGGGGCTAATGTTTCCTGGTAGTCTATACCATATGATGCATCTTTTTACTAAAGCTTGGCTTGAGCTCAACTCATTTGCTTAATGAATGAGCTTCTTCCAAACTGATCTCCAAGTAGCTTGCCAGTGGCTTGGTTCATTTGAAGGCTTGATTGCATTCATGCATAAATAGATATCCAAGTTTTTATTTCTTCTCAAGATGACATAATTAGCAAAATAATGCAAACTAAATGGGCAACAGAGACTAGGATATCTTTTCGAGTCATTGAACCTTTCTGTGTCCTGATTGTACCATGGATTTGATCATGCTACAATTATGTTTTGCTATCCTGATGTCAGCAGTCAGCATAAAGAAACTTAGGCAATGATGATAAGAATAGAACATGTAGACTCTAAACTGGCTTCGTGTTAGCGTTGCACTAGGAGTAAGTTTTACTATATTGATCTATTGAATTATTTGTTTTTCAAGAGGCAACCCTCCTTGGTGTAAGCTTTGCCATGGACATCCTTCCCACCATTTAGCTACAACACATTTTTTTTTTGGTAACAAGAATTATTCCTCTACTATTTGTTTACATTATTCCATAACTATATCAATCATAAAACTCAAAGCAACTGTTGCAGCACAATGCTAGATCAGTTCTGATGGTTACCCACTGGATGTTTCTTAAGACATAATTGACGTGCCTTGATGACGGTGGGTTCAAAGGTTTGTAACTATAACAACAACAAATATTGAGGGCCAAACTAATAAGTAAGCCAAGTTCAAATGTATCATTTCATAAACTTTCTGCTGAACACTTTTTTGGTTTACCTCTTCCTCTTCTATGACTCTTTACTAGAAGAACTTCTTTTCTTATAGGGCATCTACCAATCATTTAGGGACATGCCTATACCATCTTACTTGATTTTCTCTTAACTTGTTAATAATAGGTGTCGCTCCCAATTTATTTTGAATGAATTTATTCGTTAATGGGTTTTTCCTAATAATACCTGACATCCATCTCAACATTCTCATCTCAGCCTTCCCAATCTTTTGAGTACATTGTTTCTTAACTGCCTAACATTCTCACCCATACATCATAGCAAGCTTAGCAACTATTCCATGAATCTTGCCTTTTAATTTAATATGTATTCTATGATGACATAAAACTCCAAAACTCCCTTCCATTTTTTCTAACCTGCCTTAATCCTATTTGTGACATCCTCTGTCTGCGTGAATCTCTCTCAAAAGTTTGTAACTTGTAGTGTCAAAATAAAGTTCCTAGTTTTTTATTACATGGGACAAACTAGGTAGTCAATGCTAACAAGGTAGCCCATCAAATAGAAGAAATGTAGTGAGCTGGCTCAATCCATGGTCGATGAGGCTCATGGTGGGGAAAGTTGGTCCCCTTCAAGCTTGTGAGGAAGAGTCTTGTGGCCACAACCTTGTGATTGCGGTATTAACACTGATACATAGTCATTCATTCAAACTTACGTTTTATGTTTAAACTTCTCTGGATACTTTATTTGTGCAGTGCCACTTTTATAGTAGCTAATTTGTGTATTCTAATCATTCTATAAGCTACCTCTTGGTTGAACTGAAGATAGGATAAATGATATCCAGTGAAATGAGATCAAGAATCTACTGTCTAATGTGTAGACTAAGAATGTTTTGGATAATATTTGAAATTAAAAGTAAATAGTTCTGTAAAAGCTTGGTCATTTTAATCATTTTTTTTTTTTGCTTCGGTTTCTTGTTTTCCTTCTTTCTTTTTCGATCTGATCAGTCCTTTTTCTTTACCTTATCATTGTTTCTTTCTAAAATTTCAAATTAATTTAGATTTTGTTTAATATTTTAGAAGATTGACAACTAAAAATGTTTTTCTAAAGGCAACAATAAGTTCTTATTTTAGTTGTTTATTCATGAATTTCTTACAGAATAACCGAACTCAGGAAAGAATGGACTTTATTTAGGATTTTCTTGAGAATTAAAGAAGCAACAGTCAATTTTACTGTAGGATCGATTCATATCTGAATTGTACTAGTAACTTCTTATCATTTGAAAACTGAAATAGTTCAGATTGATCTCACCATTTTAATTAATGAATAACAAATGGTTTACATGTTTTGGTAATCTAAACTCATTAATCAAGTTACTACAAAATGAATGGCTGTTAATTCTAAATTTATCCAAAATATATTATGAGGATATAAGCCATGTAAATATGGCGTTCACATGGTTGCACTTGATCTAAAAATTAAAGAACATTAATTTTGGCTTTAGATAAAGCATATTGCTATTCTGCTCCATGTAACCAGTTTTATGAATAGAAAAAAATTCTCATGCATTAAATTAAGAAATAAAGGGACTTTAGTGTTCTTTCAACGACCTAAGATTGAAATAGGTTTGCAAAGTATTTAATTTTACTAGATTTTTATTTTTATTTTTATTTTTTGATGTTGATGAGATGCTCAATTTAGGCAGTGTTGAGTTAGCTGTAGTGGAAAATAAAATAGATTTCATATTACAATATATTTGAAAATGAAGTTAGTGTTAAATCTTGTGTTTGTTTATATGTATTTGAAATGATGGATTATAGAATTTAGGATTTGTAAATTTGAATTTGGTATATTGTCATCTAGGGGTAAGGTTACTCCAACCTGGGTTACCATTAGATTTTATTAACTATAAAATACACATTATACTTTATTGAACATAAAATAAATAATTAGCTATGTATTTAATTAATTTAGTATATTGTTATTTTTTTTTTCAATAATTCATTTTATATGTTTAATATTTATATTAAATACAGTATATACTATCAATTATTGATCAATGACAAGAAATTAATTTTATGTAGTTGTCAAACAGTATATGAATGTAATCAAATACATTTTTAATGTCTTAGGCTATTTATAAACCTATATCAAATAATCTTATCATTAAATTTTCTATAATTAATTATTTAATCACACTTCTTTTAAAATTTTAATATATTGGCGATACATATTGATGTAAATGAAATTTTGAAGTATATCTTTTTCGAGAAAAAGTAATATTATGATGCAAAAAAATATTTGAAACATTTATAATGAAGTGCTTTTGAATTAAATTTGAAAAATATGTAAATTATGAAAATGTGTTATTTTGAGATATATTATAGATAATTTTAAAAAATAAGCAGGAAGCGAAAATTTAAACAAACAATTTAAAAATTTAGTTACATTTAAAATAAAATATTTTTTAAATTTTTTATAATTTTAAAATTAATATATACAACTAATTTAAATAATTTTATAAACAATAAGATAATTTACTCTCAAAATGATAGAAAAAAAGGTATTTTCATGCCTCATGTGACAATCACATTAAGCATGGTGAGCATTTCAAATCCGAGATTTTGGAATATTCCCAATTTGGGTGTATTTCAAAATCCAACAAAAAATGGGTCCATTAAAATTACATTTAAATTAACACTTTAAATCCCAAGAACCAAACAATGCGAAACTTGTAACTCTAATTAAATACATAGTGTTCCAAATCTAGTCAAACAATTAACACCTTAATGTCATAAGTAGAAGTTATGGATTAAGAGCATGTTCATTTCACGTAAATGGGGAGAAGTGGGGAAAGTGGCCTAAATGCCTCCTCTTTGGGTGCCCTTTTATTATGAAGTTGTGGAAGTGTCACTTTACTTGACTACTTTCCTCATTATAAATAAAATTTCCAAATGTGTATACATATAATTCCACAAATATATTTATTATTTTTTTATTGATTTAAATGATATTTTGCTGATGGATAGTTACAGTCATTTTTAAAATTTTATTGCAGTTAGTTTAAATTAGGGAATTTTACTGGGAAAAATAAAGTTTTGGGTTTTTATGGAAAGAAATGAAACTAAAGGAGCTTTCTTGAAAATTAAGATAAATTAGAAAGATTCATAAACAAACATCCTTGCTCTGCTATTTTGGCCACTTTCCCCAGGTGAACATGCCTTAGACCAACTGCTCTTAGGAAGACTCGCAAAAGTAAGAAGATGATTGCTTGTCTGAGTAAAAAAAAATGGTTAGGTGTATCACTTACTCAGTTATATTGTATGAAATAAAATATAGAATATTACTTGCTTGCTAAAGGACAGGGTGATTACATCCTTGTTCTTTTCTTAGATGCTATTAAAACATAATTAGCATGTAGAATAATGCAATATAATATGTTTTTAAAATATTAAAATTTAGATCATAGTAACTTGACAGTTTGTAAGAAAAATTAATGCAAGAAAACAGAAATGGTATAAACACTAAAAAGAGATATAAGGGAAGAAAAGGCTTTTTTAGATGCCCAAAAAACTTTTGGTCTTTAGGTTGTACTAATTCCTAGCCATCTTTGGAACTAAACATCAAGGGTGCAAATGGTTTAATAGGCCCCCAGTGAAGTGGGTGTATTAAAGGCATGAGAAGGAGCAAGTAGGAACAAGTAGGGACTGGTTTAGAGTTGTTTTGTCTCAGTATTTTGGGTTTTTTTTGTTTGTTATTTTGTTGTGATGTGTTTGTTATTTGGATTTTGGTATTTAGAGGTGGTGAGTGAGGTGAGAGGGGAGGGAAGAATTGTGGTTTTGTTTTGGGGGACCATCTGGTGTGGGAGAGTCGTAGCCTCTTGAATGCTTCATTCATTGTCATCTATAACTGGTTATCAATACTATAACCATCTCATTTCATCCTCATATTCCTGCCATTTGATTCCATTTACTCTTCTCTATTTGTCAATCAATCTATACCAGGGTTCTATCAAAGGCTTAAGTGCTTTTTGTTCCTCATGCTTTACTTTTTATTGTTTTAATGTTCATTTTTCTTCCTCTACTTTTAAAATGTTCAAGATAGTCCTCATACTTTGCTTTTTTGTTCATTTTAATCCATGTATTCTGAAAATATTTGATATGGTGACCTGTTATACTGTCCAAACATATGTTTACTTTATTTATTTTTCCCAATTCAAAACATTTTTTAGTTTATGAAACAACTGATTAGATGCTAACTTTGCAAGATTTGATAAGCTCCATAGGCTATATGACCGTCTATTTTTATCTTAAATTTGATATTACTTGAGGAAAATGGATAAATCAATGGCATGTTTTGGATCTTATGTCAAGTGGTCGCCATATTGAACATTTTAGATGTGCATGGGTCAAAATGAACAAACGGCCAAATAACATGAACCGTTTTGAACATTTTAAAAGTATAGAGACAAAAATGACCATTGAGGCAAATTATAAGAACCAAAACTGCACACAGGCCTAGTTTAAACAAGTTAAGGACTCAATTTATGATTTTTCCTTGTTGGCTTGCATTCATTGGTTCTGACAGTGTTGTTAGCATTTGACCTTTTGTTTTTGACAATGTACTCTTAAATATGCTATTATTTCAATTTTTGGATTGTATTTTTATTTCAGTTCAACTTCCCCTCCACTATTGAGCAAGATTATACTTAATTTGGGATTAAATATGAATGAGGTCATGACAAGGTGCTGATTTTTTTCTAATTTGTGTTAGGAAGCCTGATATTCACTGCATTTGACCAGTCTGGTAATATAAGATACATCTTATTTCTGGCCTGATGCGCTGCATAATAAGGAAAAGTATCAATATCGGTACTAAAAAGGTGTTTGAATTGTATTTGGAGATCCATGATCACCTTAAACCTAAATGATGTTAGAAATACAATTCTCTTTAGGGAGATTGTTATATTGTTATATGGATTAAGAGTTAGTTCAATTAGGTGATTATTATTTCAGGTTAGTTTTTTTTTTTTGTTACATTAGGATTTGGTGTCTTGATACAAATATGATTTTCTATAGTAGGATGTTGCTGTGTTTTGTATATATGATTGCTCTACCTATAAAAGGACCAACTAAAATTGTAAGCAGTCTAGATTTGATGAGTGATAAGGAAGTTATTTTCCAGCTTAATTTCTTTTGACTTTTTGATCATTGTTTTTCTAATCTTTATTAGAGGATAAACATTAGCCAATATTTTGTTAAAGTTTGTTATAATTTGTTACATTTGTTACTGTTGTTATGTATATATTAATGTATCTTTTGGAGACAACACAATACAATTGTAAGTCTCTTCTGAAATTCTACCTATTGGTGTTTCAGATTAGAGTGGTTTTATCCACTAAATTATTATTTGTCAACTTATATTTTATTCTATTTTCATCTTATTTTGGTCTGTTTGGAGCAGTTGAAGGACATGGCTGAAAAGTTGCCTGTTGGAGTCATCTTAAGTAGTAAGATTGCCGCCTTGGCTTCCACTGCAGTTGCCGATGAAACTAGCAACCTGAGCCATTCCTCTCATGTACCAGATGTAAATGGCTCAAATGGCTTGCCTATTTTGGATAGAGCAAACACACTCAGTACCATAAGCAAATCATGTCATTCTGAGGTCATGTCAAATGGCAGCCAACTGACAGATGCTGATGCCACTATGTCTGAATGGGTTGAACAAGATGAGCCTGGGGTTTACATCACTCTCACTTCATTACCTGGTGGTGGCAAAGATCTCAAGCGTGTTCGCTTTAGGTATATGTCTTCCCCTTTCACTGGAATTCTTCTTTAGGATGAAAAAGGATAAGAGATGTTCATGTGTGCCTGCTGCAGTGCATGTTTAATTTAAGACCCTATTAGTTTGTCATGATAAAATCTTTAACCCAAATTTTAATTTCGTCACTTTGCCAATTCACAGAATCATTTTCCAAATTGGTATATCTGCAGTGAAGTGAATGCTGCATCTCTAATTGTCCAATTTATACTGATTTGGCAAGCTAGTCACCTGTTGAATAATTTTGACATAAAATATCGAAACTAGGTTTTAATATTTTAAGATGGTTGAATTTAAATTCAGCAAATAAAGGACTAAAAGTTGATTTGACAAAATTCAAACCTCAAAGAACAGAATCAAGAACTAATCCATATTATCAAGGGATATTGATTTGAATGGCGATCACGGTTTGTTGGGGATGTTTGGTGAGTTTCCTGCATGATGGCATTAGTATGTGCTTGGGTGGTTTATGTTTTTCACTTCTTGAATTTCATTTGTTTAATTGTTAAGCATATAACAATCAGCTTCAACTTTTGATGACAAAATTGCTAACCAGGTTTGTTTATGAATGTTGTATAGTCCAGTTGGCATCCACATCATTAGTAATATAGAGTGCAAATTTAAATGATACATTAAAGGTGCAGCCGATACGAAATAGTTGAAACTTATGATATTGAAGCAATAGCTTTTGAAAAACTATGTACCATAAAGTGAATTATATAACTTCAAATGTGAAAAAGAATATTATATATATATTATATATTGTATGAGAACTGGTTTTAAAAGTTTTTCTCATTCAAATTTCTTTCCAATTTTGTGCACTAACAAGGATGTATGTTTAACTTATTTTCCGTCACGAATACAGTCGGAAGCGATTCACAGAGAAACAAGCAGAACAATGGTGGGCCGAGAACCGGTCTAGGGTATACGTAAAATACAATGTGCAGACGATTGACAGAGCCGCTACAAGTGTTGGCAATGATGATTGATCGCATTGAGATCACAGGTACGCTCGAATTTTTTGCTTGTGTAAGCAAACATGAACCAAAGACATAGTATCCTTGATTGTATAGTTGTAAATGCCGATCTTTTCTTCTTCTTTTTTTTCCTATTTTTTAATTTTAGTTCATCTAGAGATTGATCATCGGCATAAAGATTTGTGAGCTGGTGTTGTAGATGATTTTTGCTTGGTGTTTGATGACTTGAGTGCTTGATTGTGAGATGTGTATGCCTCTAGGCTCCAGCGAGCACCTTGTGAATGTCATATTCTCATTCTTGCTGTAACAGGTAGTATTGTGAGATCATATGTTGTGATAATATTGATAGGTAGATTCAAAACTAATTGTGTTGTTTGTCCCCTATTAAATTTAAATCTAGTTATATTTTTTCTTGGTATGTCTTACTTACAAGATTATAAGATAACATGTTGTTTGAATGAGCCAGTAACAATTGATCATAGGCAATAATTGGTACCCGGGAGACCAAGACCTTGCCATAGATCAGCTGTGATCCAGATTCACGTTATTCAAAACAAAATTCTGCAACTGGTCTTTGACAAACTTTATAATCTCAATATTGAATTGATTATCATGATTGCACATCAAAACATACAAGTTATCCAAAGTTCATTAGTTTTCACTTCTTTAGAGATATAATGGAAAATATTAACATTAACACATTGCCTGATTGTAGCAGTGGCTTTCTATTGCTATATCTCCTATTCATAAGCCCTCATTTTTTTTTTTTGGTTTTGGCTTTATCATTACAAGCTTAAACAAGTTTTTACAATATGCAAGCCTTGCATTTTGCTCTTCCAAATAGAATAATTCAAAAGAGTCAACTTTATCATCCTACATGAACTCTGTTCTTCCTTGTTAGCACACAAGAAATAGCCTCTAGCTAACCAAGCTGTTTTTTTGCAAAACAGAGCTACAACACTAAATAAAAAAGGAAAAGAGAACAGTTAAACAAACACAACAGACATTAACAAGACAATTTAACATTTGAAATTGCTGGCGCCAGCCAATTGAGAATGTTGAGACCTCTATGAAAAAAGAGAGACAGCCGGATTCTTTAGTGCAAACTTAGCTAACTTGTCCGCCACTTGGTTAAGATTTCTAGGAATGAGTTCAACATGAGCATCATCACATAAGCCAATAAGACTTTTCACTTTCATAATGAGATCACTAAGCCAATAAGACTTTTTACTTTCATAATGAGATCACTAAGCCTCCAAGAAGCAAGCTTTGATAGCACTTGTTGGGGAAATAACTGCAAACAAGGGAGGTGAAACTGTTTCCTCTTTGTATGCTTAGATAGGGACTCAACCTATCTTCTAGTAAATCAACTAGATGAGCAACAAATCTAAACAGCCAAACACAACAATCACCAAATACAAGACATTAATTTTAATATGGAAAACCCCTCAAACCAGGAGAAAAAATTACATAGTCACATAAATTTCCACAATATCACCAATGAGTTTATAACAACAATAATATATCATCAACAACATTGTAATCCTTATTTCGATAACAAAATAATCATCATCACAAAAAATGGATAACCAAAATAGCACCAATGAAAAGCTCAATTCTCCCTAGTCCACAAGAAGTATCATAGAGAGATCAAATAAGAAATCAGACCCAATAAGTATCTTATGGCCATCACTTTTCCCCTTTTTTTTTTTTTTTCTTTCTTGCTTGTGGCTTAATTTGTGGTTTGAATGTCAAAGGCCCTTGCCAAATAAATGGGCCGGGACCGACAACAATTATATATATATATATATATATATATATATATATATATATATATATATACACTCCACTTGCCATGGCCTTATAATTGGTTATAATTGTACGAAGGTGGTATTTTTTTTTTACTATTTTAAAAATTACAGGGATCTTTAAAAATATTGAGAATTTGCAAGGGACTTTCATACAATGCTAGTGTTGAGACTGTGCCCTATTTTCATGAAATTATTTATAATATTTTATTTAATAAAAAACAAATAATAGATAAAATTACCAAAGAAACCATGAAGTTTTGGGGTCAGTTGTATATTATTATTGCTCGATCGGTGTTTAGTGCTTGATTGTGTATGTCTTTGGCATTTACAAAGTAAATGCCATAATCAAATTTTTGCAGCACTAGGTGATTTTGTAAGATCATATGTTGTGATAATATTGATAATTACACTCAAAAAATAATTATGCGTTCTATTTAAATCTAGTCATATTTGCTTTCTTAGAAAAAAAAATTTACAAAATAAAAAAAAACAAAAAACAAAAAAACTTGAACATTATTACTAATATCTGTAAATAATTCAAAAGCAATATGCATACATATCCCAACTGATTGGCTTGATAGCTAATGTCATGGAAAATACAAAGTGGGATTATAACTAAACACCTGCATTGAGCTCTTAATTGGAGCAACAAAGCAATCTTCTATAAAGACTTCACATGTCTTATTTACAAGATTATAAGATAAGATGTCATTTCCATGAGCTAATAACAACTGATCTCCTTCTCCTTCTTGTCTTGACATAACCAAAAAAGGCAGTAATCGGCATCCATCAGCACTGATCAAATTTAGATGCACATTATTCACAACAAAATTCTCCAACTGGTCTTTCACAAACTTTATGATCTCAATACTGAATTGACTATCACCATTGCACACAAAAACATACAAGTTATCCTCAGATTCTCTCAGATTTACAGATGTTTTATACCTTGTTGGAGTACTGGATGGCACCAATTTTTCCTGCAGATGATGAGTTTCAACGTCGAAAGAAACAAGATAGAGTTTGTCAAAATACGTAACCACCCAATTGATAGCTCCATTCCAGAAAATCACATGGATATCTCCCCACCAACAACAATCCCATCCAAAAAACTGACCTCTTGTATTCCCTGGCATTCCACAAGGCTCCCACAAACAAGTCTCATATGAATATATCATAATTTGGTAATAACCATGCTCCTTATGTATAACACAAATTATCCTATGATCACAAGTTAAGATGATATCACAGTAATAATTATTTGACTCCGGCTTTGAAATCTGTTTAATGTCCAATGTCAAGGGATTATATAAATACAACACACCGTTATTGATTCCACCAAAACTAACACTATAAAGGAGCAAACCGTTGCAGGAAGAGATGATGGAAATACATACCGGTTTGTGCCCAGTGATTCTCATAATATGTCCACTTATACAAGACATATTATAATATACTATTGTGGATGATCTATTTAGATGGCGATATAACCTCTCAAGCCCACTGACATACACTATTATAAGTCCAAAGATGGTGTGAGGATCATCACTACGGCCTTTGTGAGTGACTCTAAAAGAAGTTTTGGAGATTATTGATTGCCATAACTTGCACACCTTTTGGAACTTCCAAACTGAATTAGTGGGCACCCAGGAGAGGATCTCATGCATAATATCAACGTTTGTTGCAACCATGGCGCTTGAAGACGTAACAGGACTTCTGATTTCCATCTAATTAAGTTCTCATGCGCCGATGAGCTATCCACTTGTACAACCTATGTTGTGAATGTTTAGTGGAATTGAGGTTTGGACAAGTGAAAAGTTGTTGTCTAATAAAATTTAAAAAATGGAACGAAGTAAATAAATTTTGTTGGATGAAATTGTAAGTCATTTAAAATTAGGATCTGGGTTATATATTTCTTTATTTATGATTTTTTTTTTGTTTTTCTTGTAAATATATAGTCAACTTTAGTAATGTAGAAATAAGATTTTTACACTAATCTTTTTTTTTAAACAAAAATGAAGAATAGGATGATTTTTTTTAAAAAAAATTGATTTATGATATCTAAGCATATATTTGGAAGATTAGAATGATCTTCGTTATAAATCTTAAATTTAATAAAATAATCTATTTAGGATTACCATCCTAATTTAAAAATTTTGTGAGATGTATTTGAACATATATCTAGAAAAACAAAAATAGTTTTTCCCTAAATACGAATCTTAACAATATAATATATTTATGTTTATAACTCCATATATATAGGCTTTTATGAATTTGAATTATTTTAGAAATATGCTATTTTGCTTCGAATCAGAGTAAGAAAAAGAAGACAACTGAAAACAAAAAGGGGTAAAAAAATAATTCATTAAAAAAAAAGGACAAATAAAAAATTTTAAAAATCAAAGAAAAAAATCAAAATTTTCAAAAGAAGAAAAAAGAGAAATTGTTTTAAAAAATAAGAAATTTTAAATTTCAAATTAAAAAATAACAAAATAATAAAATTGAAAAAAAAATGAAATTCGAAACGGATGATTTTGAACGGAAAGGAGAAAAGGAAAAGAGAGTGAGAGAGATAGAGAGAGGTGTGAAGTCCACAAGTGAGAGTGGAGGACGAAGGCCACAGAAAATAAATGTGTTTTGAAGTGAGATGCAAAAGATGTACATATCAGCTGCCACCTCACTATAAGTTGCTTAGTCAGTGATGATAAGAGAAATGAGTGCCAGTTTGGACCAACAACCATTGGAGTTTGATCAGAATATAGGTTGGCAATAGGATCTAGTTACTTCATGGACAGTAACTTGATTGACTGAGAAGAGGCCAGTGTTTGTTTGAGAGCAAGTTGGAAATGCTCTAGTTGAATATTACTATGTTGTTTTTTGTTTTCTTGGTATGTCTTTAGTGAACTATTATGTATGCTTCTACTTAATGTTGTATTAGTAATCTTGAATGAAGGAATGAGCAGATTATCAATGTGCTAGCTCAATTCTGAAAAATCATCTTGTGATTTATTGAAGCTTGTGAGATCAAACGACTCTATCATTGGTATCAGAGATCAGTCAAGAAGAAGAAGATGGGAAGTTCATCATTAGCCAAGGATGCTAATGTTCCTTTCTTTGATGGAGAAGACTACAACTTGTGGAGCTTGATGATGAAGACCATGTTTAGATCCAAGGATCTATGGAAACTTGTTGAGAAAGCTTTTAGTCAAGAAGGAGATGGAAGTAGGATCAATGAAAGCATGAACGAGGATGCTAAAGCCCTCTTTCTTATACAACAAGCTCTAGATAGGAGGATTCTTATCAGGATCTCAGAAGCTAAAACTGCAAAGCAAGCTTGGGAGATCATTAAAAACGAGTTTCAAGGGAACCCAACTACTCTTACAGTCAAACTACATGCTTTACATCGTGAGCTCAGCTCAGCTAGAATGAAACAAGGAGAGAAAATCCAAGATTATATAAGTAGAATCTTGGATTTGGTGTACCAGATTAAGCTCTTGAATGAAGAACTTCCAAAGAAGACAGTGATGGCCAAAATCCTCAGGAGTCTTACACCAAAGTTTTCTCAAGTAGTTCACTCTATTATTGAAGCTAAGGATGTAAGTACTCTCACTATTGAGGATCTGAGCAATTCCTTAAAAAACCATGAGTCTATCATCAACTTAGCAGATGAACATGAAGAAGAGAAAGCACTATTTGTGAAGAAAACTCATTCTGGTGAATCCTCTCACTGTGGTGGTAGAGGTCGTGGCTGGGGTTTCTCTAGAGGAAGAGGAAGAGGTCGTGGAAGAAGCACTGATGGTGGACATTCAAGTGAAAGTGCAAAACAGTATAAAGGAGTTTAATGCTTCATTTGCAAGAAGTTTGGGCATGTAAAGGCTCAGTGCTGGTTTCGAAATAAGGAAGCTAATGTGACAGAAGATGTGAGAGATGTTAAAGATGAGGAAAGAGTTGTTTTTATGGCAAAAGATGGTGCAATGAAAGAAGAAAGAAGGACATGGCTCATTGACAGTGGATGTTCAAACCACATGTCAAGAGATAGATCCATGTTTCAGTCTATAGAACCTACATCAAATCAGATCATAAGACTTAGGGATGGAAAATCTCTCCTAGTAGAAAGAATTGGATCAGTGTCCCTGGGCTCACAAATTGGGAAGACAACTATCCTAACTAATGTTCAGCTTGTTCCCAACTTAGCACACAATCTTCTAAGTGTGGGACAACTAATGAATTCTGGGTTTGATGTAGAATTCTTAGGTGGAGATTGAATTATCAAGGAAGCCATAACAAAATAAAAAATAGCTCAAGTTGGTATGACAAAGCATAGACTCTTTCTACTGACTGCTGAAGATGTACTCCATGCTCATGTAGCTCAAGAAGATGAAGCTGTTGTGAATCTTTGGCACAAGAGGTTTGGTCATGTAAACTCTAAAACTCTGAGGCATTTACATGAAGAACATCTGGTGCTTGGACTGCCATCCATCAGAAGTATAGCTCCTTGTGAAGCTTGTTCACTCGGAAAGCAAGTGCGTCAAGAGTTTCCAAAAGGACACACAGTTCGTGCAAAAACTCCACTTGAATTGATCCATGCGGATTTAGTGGGACCTATGAAGACTCCGACCATCGGCGGTAATCTTTATTTCTTTCTTCTCACCGATGACTACTCTAGATACAACTGGGTATATTTTTTACAGAAGAAGTTTGAAGCACTACAAAACTTCAAGGTCTTTACATCCTTGGTTGAAAAATAGCTATCTCTTCCACTGAAAACTCTCCGCACTGATAGGGGAGGTAAGTTCATGTCCAAAGAGTTCAGAGAATACTATAACCACACTGACATCTTGCATCAATTGATAGTCCCTCGTTCACCCCAGCAAAACGGGGTGGCAGAGAGGAAGAACAGAACAGTCACTGAGATGACTCGTACCATGTTTCAAGAAGTTGGGATGTCATCGGAGTTCTGGGGAGAAGTGGTGGAGATTGTCGTATTCATCCTCAATCGCTCATTGACTCGTGCACTTGAATCTCAAACACTAGTGGAAGTATTGACTAGGTTAAAGCCGAGAGTGGACTTTCTCAGAGTATTTGGGTGCCTCTTGTATTGCCTCGTTGACTCACAACATCGAACAAAGTTTGAAGCCAAATCCAAACTCTCCATTTTGATTGGCTACTGTACTCGCTCAAGGGCTTATCGGGTGATAGATCCAGATACGAAACACATACACATTAGCAGGAATGTACAATGCTTTGAAGACAAATTTTTTGATTGGTCAAAAGCGTCCAACTCAACAGTATCAGTCTTTGTGCCACCTGTTGATGTGGAAAGTGAGCAAATCAGTGAATTCTCACTATTGGATCAAATCAATGAACGGTCAGAGATTCTTCATCCTCAAAACACCTTATCTCCCAGAATTTCAACTGAAACAACCTCAGAAGGTGGAGCTCCGACGAGGAATCAAAATCTCACCGAAATATACTCCTCTTGTTCTTTTGCATTAACAACAGCAGATCCTATGACCTTCGAAGAAGCGAAGATGAATTCTGAGTGGATTGCAGCTATGAACAAAAAGATGGAAGATGTTCATAAAAATTGAACCTGGGAGCTTACCTCTTTACCAAAAGGGAAGAGAGCAATTGGTTTGAAATGGCCGTGTTTAAGTCGAAATTCAAACCAGATGGTTCTTTGCTTAGGAGAAAGGCTCAGATTGTTGCAAAAGGCTATGCTCAACGTGAAAATGAAGACTTTGATGAGATCTTCTCTCCCTTTGCTCGAATGGAGACTGTACGTCTTTTCTTAGCTATTGGAACTCAAAGAATATAGAAATTAAATCAATTATATGTCAAGATAGCCTTCTTTAATGGAGAATTAAAGGAAGAGATGTTTGTTGAACAACCAGAAGGCTTTATTATTACAGGAAAAGAAGAACTAGTATACAAGCTTCGAAAGGCTCTTTATGGACTTCGCCAAGCTCCTAGAGCATGGTATAGTGGCATTGATGCACAATTCATTTAAATGGGGTTTGAACGAAGTAAAAACGAACCTACAGTCTATAAAAAGCAGAAAGGAGACATGGGAATACTGCTATTATGCTTATATGTTGATGATATTGTCTATATGGGCTCATCTGAAAGAATGCTGAAAGAATTCAAAGAAGAAATGATGAAGACGTTTGAAATGTTTGATCTAGGTGAATTGAAATACATTCTTGGGTTGGAGGTAAGACAATTGAGTAATTCTCTATTTGTTTCTCAGCACAAGTATGCAATTGACTTGCTAAACAAATTTGAAATGGAGAATTGCAAATCAGTGGTAACTCCAATGAATTCAAATGAAAAACTTCATTTGTGTGACAATTCAGGGAGTGTTTGTTCCACAAAGTATAGAAGAATTGTAGGTAGGCGGCTGTATTTGACTCATACTCGACCAGACTTAATGTTTTCAATGTGTGTTGTCTCTCGATTCATGAGTTCTCCTTCATCACTTTGGAGCACTAAAGAGAATATTGAGGTACATAAGTGGAACATTGAATTATGGTTTACTCTACACTACAACTGAAGGTCTCAAACTATATGGATACTCTGACAATGATTGGAGAAGATCCTTAGATGATAGACGAAGCATAATAGGTTGGTGTTTCTCTTTGGGTTTAGCTGTTATTGCTTGCAGCTCAAAGAAGCAAGCAATTGCTGCATTTTCAAGCACCGAAGCTGAGTATATTGCCATCACTGCTGTTGCTTATGAAGCAGTATGGCTGCGAAGACTGATGGAAGATTTGAGTGAGAAGCAATTTGATTCATCAGTGATCCATTGTGATAGCATGTCAGCCATTTTAATTGCCAGAAATCCAAATCATCATGGAAGAACAAAGCATATAGACACTCGTTATCACTTCATTAGAGACCTTGTGCAAAATGAGCAAATTGATTTAGTTCATTGTGGAACTAATGATCAACTTACTGATATCTTTACTAAAGCTTTGACAAATCAAAAGTTTGAGCATTTCCATGATGTACCGGGTGTTTGTCAACATTCTGATCATGGGGAGCGTGTTGGAGTTTGATCAGAATATAGGTTGGCAATAGGATCTAGTTACTTCATGGACAGTAACCTGATTGACTGAGAAGAGGCCAATGTTTATTTAAGAGCAAGTTGGAAATGTTCCAATTGAATCTTACTGTGTTGTTTTTTGTTTTCTTAGTATGTCTTTAGTGAACTATTATGTATGCTTCTACTTTATGTTGTATTAGTAATCTTGAATGAAGGAATGAGCAGATTATCAGTGTGCTAGCTCAATTCTGAAAAATCATCTTGTGCTTTATTGAAGCTTGTGAGATCAAACGATCCTATCAAAAAAGACAGTTGTAGTTAGGTTAGAGTTGTTACATTATTAGAGAAGAAGCTGTGTAATAAAGGCTGAACATTGTATTGAATGAATTCTGAGAGTGTTGTGTTTAGAATGAAATGAAGGGAGAATTACATTGAGGCTGTGTTTGATTAGCAACATGGAAAACGGGTGGAAAAGAAAATTTTTCCAGGGAAAAATTTTCCATGGAAAAATTTTCCGTGGAAAATAAAAAAATAGTCGTTTGATTGCCATTATTTTTTAGCTAGAAAATAAAAAATTTTCTATGGAAAATTCTGATTTTGTTGTTTGATTGCATCAATTTTCCATGGAAAAAGTAACATTTTTCATGGATTTTTTTTTAAAAAAATTATTAAAAAAATTGTTTAAACATATTTTAAAAAAAATTATATTTATATATATATATATTTGATTAGATATATATGGCATAATCGGATCAAAGCATACAAATTAAGAAGATATATATATGTATATTTTGATTAGATATATATGGCATAATCGGATCAAAGCATACCAATTGAGAAGAACTCTAAAATAGTGTCTCTTTAGAAGATCTAAGCAGTATTGTTTAATTCGATGGAGATATAATTCGAGAAATTCACCAAGAATCTCTCTGGGATGAGAAATGCCTCTCGCTCGGCGGAGATCCGATGTCGCGGCGATGAGAGGAGGGAGAGTAAGGATTTCGGCGGAGGCTTGAAGGGAGAGTAGAAACTAGGGTTTTTTTTTGTCTTTTTACGAAAACCCCATTTATTTTTTTTATTACCAAAAAGACCTCTCTATTTTCCCTGGAAAATTTTTCCTAGGGTGGAGGCAAGAAAAATTTTTCACCGATTTGAGGGAAAATAGGGTCACGTGACAGGTTTGTGGAAAAATTTTCCATGGAAAATTTTGGCAATCAAACACCCTAAAAAACTGGAAAATCACCCGTGGAAAAATTTTCCATGGAAAAAAAGGGCAATCAAACACACCCTGAGTGTTTTTTCTTTCCTCTGAACTTGTTCATGATCAATTGTCCTGGATTTCTTGGTTTTTGTCTTGCTTTGCTCTATCAAAATGATTGACTGATAAAAGCTTAGATTAACTGGAAAAATAACAGTAAAAGAGAGGATGAGAATGAGAAGAAAGTTGATTGAGTGTCCGTTAGACTAAAAAAGAAAATTAAGATCACTTCTATAGGAATAGAGGAACATATATGTGTTGATCAAATAAATGGGTGATCCTTGGATGGAATCATGATGCCTCCGAGCAAGTACTATCTCTCAATGGAGCCATGCATGCATGTATGTAGGCCTCATTCCCTTTTTATGATTCCATTTCTCATGCGCATGCAATGTAGTGTGTCTGCTCATCTCAAAGTAAAAACGCCTACACATGCTCCCATCCCCCGTCCCCTCTCTCTCCTTTTCTTTTCTTTAAATGTTCTTCTACTCTCTCCATCCTGAGAACAAAAATGACACCACTCTACATGCAATAATAGAACATTTTTCAAATTCAATTTTCACTTACTATCATCCCATCCACAGAAATATAGGTGTATATGTATGTCTTTGATTTCAATGACATTTGCTTTTATCTCGAAATTATGAGTTACTTTGTCTTGAGTAAGCTTTTGCTATAGGATCTTCTATCTAGACTCATGCTTATCGTTAGTGTTTTTCTTGATGCTTAGAGGTTGGGTTTCAATTTAGTGTGTTGCTTAAGTGCCTAGAAAACCTTGTCTTGATGCTTATAGGATGGGTTTCAATTTAGTGTGTTGCTTACTAGACAACCTTGTCTTGATGCTTAGTTGTAAAATGGTGTTGGAGCTATTTGGAGCTATATTTGAAGAGTTGCATGAGTTGATTTTTGTATTGGTTATCTTCAATCTACATGGTTATAACTAGTTCATTGTTTGGGTTACTTTTATCTTTTAGAATGATTAGATGTCTAATGGTGCTAGATGGAATCGAAAGTGGTTTTTTTTTTTTTTTGGCATAATTATATATGGTCCATGTTTTGGTTTGTGTTAATTTATTATTTTGAGCATTTAGTTTTGGATTATTACTGTCAATGAAGGGACCACACAGGTTATTAATCAAGAAATTTTGCAGCTAACCTAGAGCACCATAATCAAAGTCCGAATTATAGGGATAACCTGTTACCCAAAAAAAAAAAAAGGTATAATAACAATTAGGATTTCCCAATTCCCATTCATGGAATAAAAATTCTCCCTAGATACACAAGAACACAAATCTCATTTATATAAAGCTGATTCTTAGCTTCTAAACAAAGAGATTTCACATACCGATACCGAGATAGTGTTTGGTCCTCTCAATAAGGGATTTCTGATACCTCACTAGAACACTGATACAACCACCCGGTTATATCGGATAGTTGCCGTTCGAGCTGGTGTGAGCTCCGAGAACAACAGGGAAGGAGAAGGGGAATAGAACTCTAAAAGACCCAAAAGTATTCTCTATCTCCTACCATTACAGCTGCTTCTACTTATAACCCCAGCAAACTACAGCAATCTAAGGACACAGCAGACTAAACACTACTCCTTGAGAGCCATGCATAGACTAGCACCCCATTAAAAACTCCCAGGTATAAAGAAGAAAAGTCAAGCCCCGTACATCCTCACTGTCTCCAATGTACCCTGCCTCCTCGCTTCCCAACATCCGTAATATGATCATCCCATGTAATCCTCCAGCTAAGCTGGTCGTGCCTTGGCTCGAGTCCGTAGCTCTGGAGTTGGGTCTACCGTACTCGATATCGTATCACTCCTGCCGTGGTGAGAAACCACCTTGTCCTCAAGATGGAAATCAGGAAAACGCTTGCAAAACTTGTTGAACGACTCCCAATTGGTGTCGTCTAGTGTCGTATCTTGCCACTGCACGAGCACCTGCCGTTGTGGCCGCCCTTGACTGAGTATCGTTCGAGTAGGACAGATGGCCAATGCTTTGGGTTGAGGTGCATCCCTGCAAAAACCTGGCGGCGGGGAGGAGGGTTTACCTCCGTCATTACTTTTCCCCGAAATGGATTCAGTGTAGATATGTGAAAAACGTGGTGGATGCGACTGGTCACGGCCAAATTCAGACAATAATCAACGGGTCCGATGCGTTCCTCCATCGTGAACGACCCATAGTAACGTGTTGATAGCTTCTGAGATTTGCGACATGCCACCGTGCTCTGCCAATATGGTTGCAAGCAAACCCTTACCTTGTCCCCTACTATTAGTTGGAGCTCGTGTCTCCGGGCATTGGCTTTCTGCTCTATCCGCTGCTGTACTCATCGAAGATTATCCTTTAATGATCGCAGCACTGCATCCCTTTCCTGAAGGAGTTCCTCGAGCGCCTGGAGTGTTGTGGACCCCTTCGAGTAGGTGGGGATAGTGGGAGGTGTTCTGCTATAGAGGGCTTGGTAGGGCGACATTTTGAGGTTGCTGTGGAAGTTGGTATTATAAGAAAGCTTTGCCCAAGTTAGGAAGTCGACCTAAGTGGCCGGCCGGTCGTGGGTGAAAGCTCGAAGGTACTGCTCCAGTCCCCTGTTAACTACCTCAGATTATCCATTGGTTTGGGGGTGATACGCAGTGCTGTATCGCAGAATGGTGCCACTGAGTTTGAACAAACTTTTCTAGAAATGGCTTACGAACACCGGGTCCCTGTCGGAGATGATAAAGCTTGGGAAATCGTGATGCTTGACCACCGTATTGGCAAACACCTTCACTACCTTGTGGGCCGTGAATTGAGTGGGGAGCACTGCGAAATGAGTATACTTTGAAAGGCGATCAATGACCACCATGCTTGGAGATGAAATCCATTGTCACCTCATCCCAAACCACCAAAGAAATCGGCAGCGGTTGGAGTAAGCCGGCCAGTGCTTGCATCGAGAACTTGATTTGCTGGTACGTCAGGCATTCCACCACGTATGTCTCCACATCTTTTTCCACATGTAGGGCCAATAGAAATGATTTGAAAGTTGGACTAGGGTGTGTTTAACTCCTGCATGCCCAGCCAGTGGGGTGTCATGGAATTCCAGGAGTAACATCTCACGGAGAACGGATTACGAGCTAATATAATACCGATTGCGGAATAAAAGTATCCCATTACGGGACATATCAATTTTTCTTCCTCGACTTGCTAGTGCAGGGCTGGAGGTCCGAGAGCTCAATATTCTCTCTGCAGAGGGTCTCCATGAACTCGGGAATGGGTTGACTGGCTAGTTTCATATACTGGGGTTGCGGTTTAGTGGTTGTCCCCATTGGTTCCTCATGCATCCGAGAAAGTGCGTCCGTTGCAAGGTTGGCACGTCCCGGTTTTTATTCTATCCAGAAATGGTAACCAAGTAGCTTCTGAATGTATCTCTGTTGCTCAGGAGTTTGAATCACTTGATGTAACAGTTCTTTGATGCTATGATGATCCTTGCGTATGATGAAGAAATGGTCGAGGAGGTACTGGCGCCACTTCTGGATAGCTTCAGAGATAACATATAACTCCTTGAGGTATGTTGAGGATGTGCACAGGCGGGGACTGATCTTGCGATTGAAGTATAAAATGGGGTGCCCAGTTTGCATAAGCACGGCTCCGATTCCTGTGTTTGAAGCATCGGCCTTGATGATGAAAGTCTCCCAAAATTTAGGTAGCCTGAGAACAGGCGCTGCCACCATGGCTCTCTTGAGAGACTCGAAGGCAGCAGTGGCACCGGCTGACCAACTAAACCTATCTTTACACAGGAGATCGGTGAGCGTCACTGCAATCATGGCGTAGTCATGTATGAAACCCCGATAATACCTCATAAGGCCCAGGAACCCCCGCAGTTGCTTCTGTGATGTTGGCAGTGGCAAGTGCACCATGGCTTGTATTTTCTCCGGGTCTGCTGGCACGCCTGATGCCGACACAAGGTGCCCCAAATATTCAATTGTCTCTTAACAGAACAAACACTTCGATAGCTTAATAAAGAATTTATGCGAATGCAGGAAAGACAGCACTTAATCTAAATGCAAGCTGTGGTCCTTTATCATTGCGTTGTAAACAAGTATGTCATTGAAGAAACGATAACGAAGCGGCGAAAATAAGCAGTAAGCGCTTGGTTCATGGCGGCCTGAAATGTAGATGGAGCGTTAGATATACCAAATGGCATGACCAAAAATTCAAAATGATCTTCATGAGTCCTAAATGTCGTCTTGTATATATCTCTGGAGTTCATCCGAATTTGATGGTAACCGGAGCGCAAATCCAGCTTGCTAAACACCTTCGCGCCTCTGAGCTCATCAAGTAACTTATCGATGGTCGGGATCAAAAATTTGTCCTTGACCATTACGGCATTGAGAGTTCGATAGTCCACACAAAATGGTAGCTTCCGTCTTTCTTCTTCACTAGTAGAACTAGGGAAGAAAATGGGCTCCGACTGGGTCTGATAATGCCTTGTTCTAACATCTCACGAACCATTCGCTCCATCTCATTCTTTTGGAAGTAAGGGTAATGATAAGGTCCTACATTCACTGGCTTCTCATCCGGATTAAGGTGTATTTGATGATCAATGACTCGATGTGGAGGAAGTTGGGTGGCCGAACCAAACAGCGATTTGTAATTCTGAAGTACTCTATGCACAGTATTATGAGGACTGTAAAGGAATTTGGTGTAGTTCAAACAGGCTGGCGTACTCAGTGCTCTGGATCAGGCCTTGCAGTTGATGGAGGGAGATTGGTCGAGGTGAGTGTGGTATGTCTCTGCGAAGGATCATGGGGATGTCCCGCCATTAGAACTCTATAGATGGCTCAGAATAGTCATGAGTGACCCTCCCTAGCCGTTGAAGGCATTGGATGCCCAAAACCAAGTCCGGTCCTTTAATGGGGAGGACATAGAGGTCCACCGGAAACTGGTGGCCTTGTATTTGCAACATGACCTAAGGACAATAATGAGAGCATAACAGGTAGTCGCCGTTATCTATGTACACTCGAAACGGGGAAATTGGTTGAATTGGGAGGCTCAACGACTCAGTGATGATGGGCTTGATGAAGTTGTGAGTGCTTCCACTATCAATGAGGACCTGATAATACTGCCCCGCTATTTCTCCCCGTAGATGTAGTGATTGGGGGCTACAAGCTCCGACTAAGGTGTTCAAGCTGGAGATGTCGCATGTAACCAGCTCATCCCTAGTTGTAGGTGGTTCCTCTTCTTCCTTAGATTCCTTGGGTTCATCATCATCAGTTCCTAGAAGTAGGAAGAACTTACTCCTGCAGCGATGGCCGGGACCAAACTTCTGGTCACAGTTGAAACAAAGCCCTTTGGCTCATCGGTCGGCAAGCTCACTTGGGGATTGGGGGCGGATGGGTAACTGGGGTTGTGAGGTTTGAGGATTTAATTTTTTAGGCAGGCCTAGGGTTTAAGTATCCGGGGGTAAAGCTAACAAGGGAGTTAGTTGGGTTTTGGAGGGAGTTTGTATGGGTGGCAGGTGTTTAAGTGGTTCGGGGGCGACTATCGTTTGTCTTGGAGTCCACTTCGCCCAAGAACGTACGTCATTCTTGGTTTCCTTCGCACGGGCCTCATAAGCTCCAGCGAGCTCAAAAGTTTCCATGAGGGTGGCCGGTCAAGATTAACAAAGAAGGAGATTAACAATGGTTTAGGGATCCCATAGACTTTGTTCATCAATGCTTCAAACTCTGATTGGAATTCCGCCACCGTGCCAGATTGCGTCAGTTTGGAGAGATTTCCTTGGTGGTCTTCAAACTTTGAAGGAATAAACCGCTTCTGGATGTATAATAAGAACGTTGGCCACGTCGTGATGAGGTGGTTAGCCTTCATCCATTGGAACCAGTCAGAAGCTTAACCCTCTATGAGAAATGATGCGATGCATAACCGGAGGGTTACCGGTGTGTTATGGAGGTTGAAATACTCCTCAACTCGGAAACACCATGTAGTCGGGTCGTTGCAGTCAAACTTTAGAATGTTTACCTTCAGAGCACGCAGAAATGGAGTGAAGTCTAGTTCTCTAGTAGACGGCACGCCTGACTGCACTGGGGTTGACGGGTCGAACATTGGGTCTAGCTGTTCTGGCGTGCTGTAGAACTGGTCACGGAGACTATCCAAACATCCTTCTACGTGTTGAACATGTTGCTTAAGAGATTAGAAATCCACAGCCTGGCTTTGGAGTTGCACCTGGATTGTCTTCAGAGCCGTGAGCACGTCCTGATCCGCCATGGTTTAGCTCTCAACGAAAGCACCAAATGATACAACCACCCGGTTATATCGGATAGTCACCATTCGAGCCGATGTGAGCTCCTGGAACAACAAGGAGGAAGAAGGAGAATAGAACTCTAAAAGACCCAAAAGTATTCTTTATCTCCTACCAGTACAGCTACTTCTACTTATAACCCCAGCAAACTACGACAATCTAACAATACAGCACACTAAACACTACTCCCTGAGAGCCTTGCATAGACCAATGCCCTATTCAAAACTCCTAAGCATAAAGAAGGAAAGTCAAGCCCCATACACCTTCTTTATCTCTGATGTACCCTGCCTCCTCGCTTCCCAACGCCTGTCATGTGATCATCCCACGTAATCCTCCAGCCAAGCTGGTCGTGCCTTTGTCCGAGTCCGTAGCTCTGGAGTTAGGTCTACCGCACCCGGAATCGTATCAAACACCACCCATATATATAAGCGTGCTTCTCACCAGTAACCTTTGTAGGATGCTAAACTTTCGATGTAACTCACTGGTTGTGGGTTACTTTACATGGAAGTGAAGAAAAGTAGTGTTGCTAAACTTGAGACTCAAGCTTGAATGAAAGAAAACCCATTTCTCTTGATATTCTGTGCATTCAAAATATAAAAGAATAACAAGATACAAAGCACTAGCACATGACTCATGTGCAAAGTAGTCAAAAGTTACAGACACTAACTCATAGGTTAAAAGACTAGATACCTGACATCATAACTGACAAGCAAAAATAAACAACTTCTTCTATTATTGACGTGTGAGTCCATGCAGGTATGCATAAACCTCAATCACTCTTTGTTCAACTTGTTCTAGTATCTGAGCATCTCCCTACATTCCCTTCCTTGTTCAGATACTTTCTAAACCCAAAAGTGAGCATAAATACTCATGCTTGGGTGTAGGCAAAACTTTGGTGATAAGATCAGCTTGTTGATCATTAGTGCTATAGTGAATAAGCTAGATCAAGCCTTTTGCCACAAGTATGCAAATGAAGTAGAAGCACACATCTATGTGATTGGCACGACCATGTAGAGCAGGGTTCTTCATAATAGCTATTGTGGATTGATTGTCACAGTTAATAGTCATAGCTTTAACTTGCTGCACACCCATGTCACTCAGTAGTCGTCTCAACCGAATTGCTTGGCAGCAGTAATTGCCGAGACGTACTATGCTTTAGTACTGGAAGAACAGTGATCCTCTACTTCGTCAAGCTCCAAACTATAGCACTTGAACCCAGATTAAAGACCCACCCTACCATGCTTCATCGGTTGTTAACACAACCAGCCTAATCATTGTCGACATATCCTTGCAGCTTGAAGCCTTTAACATGGGTATATTTGATTCCTAGACTAATTGATCTAGCTATATAATGGAACACACACTTCACAGCTCCCATGTGATGTTTGGAGGGTCATTGCATATACCTTGATTCTAGGCTGGTTGCAAACATGAGATCAGGTTTGGTATGGGTCAAGTATAGAAGTCCACCGATCATTCGGTAATATTTTTATTCAACAACCTTACTTGAACTATCCTCTATTGCAAGTTGCTTGAAAATAATTTTAGCGGAGTTGACTAGTAAACAGTGAATGAAATGAAAGTAGAAGAAGCTTGGAAGAGGCTGACTTTTCAACCAACCTATGAACATGCAGATCCTCCACCCAACTCCAAAATTACCTGAGTTTCTCTCACCGTCATTGTAGCCAATGGGAGCATGGAGTGGAGATTTTCATTGTACTGACAATGAATTAATTATCCTATCTTTCTTGTACGGGAATGATTTAGGTGAAGTTAAATAGATGTAGTTTGTGTAGTTCACCATTGACATTGTGACACGTGTCCCAAATATATATAAAAATATAATAATTTTCCTATAATGCCATTATTTTTTGTAAAAATTACTCATCTCGTGCCACGTGTCAAGCATCTAATAGTGAACTACACAAACTACATTTATCTAACTTCACCTAAGTCATTCCCTTCTTGTACTAGGTATAGTTTAAGGTTGCTTTTGTATTGGGACTCTTAAGATGATGATGAAACTTTTTGAAATGCTTTAATAGATGGTTTCTTTGCCAGTTGTTGTTGAGCAAGTTATTTGAAAAATTAGTGCTCCACTTTTTTAAGTTTTTACACAACATCAAACCTTTTCAACACTATATCATTTTGGTCACCAAAAATTTATAGTTTGATCCTAAACAATGGTATCAAGAGCTAGGCTTATCATCAACAATGGCGTCAAGTAGCAACCCACTAGCTGGAGTTTCAGGACCACCTGTACCGGTTTTTGATGGAGAAGGTTATGACCTTTGGAGTTTGATAATGAAGATGTTGTTTAGGCCACAAGACCTTTGGGATTTGGTTGAGAAAGGGTTCTCAGAGAAAGAAGATGAAGCAAAGGTAAAGGAAAATAAGAAAAGGGATGCCAAGGCATTGTTCTTCATACAACAAGCTCTTACTCGGCCACTACTGTCACGGATAGCTTCAACAAACACTGCACATGAAGCTTGGAGTGCATTGCAAAAGGTGTGTCTTGGCAACCCTAAGATCCCGGTTGTTAAGCTTTAAACGTTGAGATAATCGTTTGAAGGTCTTAGAATAAAAAATAGTGAAGGTATTCAAGACTATATTACAAGGGTCTTGGAGCTAGCAAACCAAATGAAAGTTTTGGGAGACACTATACTAGATGCCATGGTTGTTAGGAAGTTGCTAAGGAGTTTAGGACCCAAGTTCAATCATGTGGTCACTGCTATTGAAGAGTCCAAAGACCTCATGAAGCTTACCATGGATGATGTGAATGGGTCTTTGCTAGAACATGAAGCTAGGCTGCTAAGACAGGCCGATGATCAGGCTGAGAAAGAAGAAAAAGCTTTTCACGTTAGGGGTGAAGCATCGGGAGTCAAAGATAAAGAGAGGGCTCCTTCTGGAGGTCATGGAAGAGGATACTCTCTTGTGAGATTCTGTGGAAGAGGAAGAAGTCGATCAACTGACATTCGACAGTAGCAAGGAGAGCAAAGAAGCTACAAAGTGAATGTACAATGTCATCTATGCAAGAAATTTAGTCATATGAAGGTGGATTGTTGGTATAGGGACAGACATGCTGAGAAAGAGACTGCATTGGTTGCTGAGGAGAAAGAAGTGAGCAACTTGTTCATGGCTGAATGTGAAAAGGAAGAGAGAATCAGATCAGTGTGGTTGGTGGACAGTGGATTCTCCAATCATATTACCGGTGCCAGGAAAATGTTCAAAGATCTTGATGAGACTCAGAAGATTACTGTAAAGATTAGGAGATAACAAGGAGATGCTGGTCCAAGGAAGAGGAACGGTGTCACTTGTTGCATCTGGGGGAAAAATTAAACTATTGCATGATGTGCAATATGTTCCGAGGTTAGCATATAGCCTCTTAAGTGTTCGTCAGTTGTTGGCATCTGGTTATTCTGTGATATTTGCAGAAAATGAATGTGTGATTCATATTGACAAGATAGGAGAAAAAATGGTGAGAATAATCTAAACAAGGAATAACATGTTTCCTTTCAATATCTCAGATGTTGGGCAGGTCAATGTGGCATTGAATATGAAGGAGAGTACAAGGCTGTGGCATTTAAGGTTAGGCCATCTGAATTTTGAATCACTAATGAGCATGAAAAGCAATGGGATGGTGTTGGGACGTCACAATATCAACAGGCTACATCACTGTGAAACATGTATGATGGAGAAGCAACTTAGGAAACCATTCTCATCAAAACATTCTGGAAATGCACGCGCTCCTCTACAACTAATCCATGCTGACATATGTGGACCTATGCAGATGAGTTCTCTTGGTGGCAATAAGTACTATCTGTTATTTGTTGATGATCATAGCCACATGTGTTGGATATATTGCTTAAAACAAAAATCAGATGCATATGAAACATTCCTAATATTTAAGCGAATGGTGGAGACACAATATGGTTTGACGATCAAGGTGTTGCGCATGGATAGAGGAGGAGAATTCACTAGCAATGAGTTCAATTAATTTTGTAAGAAGTGTGGAATCATCAAGCAACTCACAACCCCATATTTGCTGCAACAAAATGGGGTTTCAAAGAGGAAGAACCAGACTGTCATGAACATGGCCAGAGCCTTGATGAAAGAGAGAGGGTTATAAAATAGTTTTGATAAGTGCTTGAGTATAAGTAATACGAAGTATACTTTTCTTGCATTGAACATCACTTTTCTCAGGTTTTATCACTCATTCGTGTGTATTTGTTTTCTTTTGCACATTTAGGGTTGTGGAGATGAATTGGAAAAAAAGAAGCAAAAATAGTTTATGGACGTAATGGTTGGGAAGACTCTCAGACTAAGCAAGGACCAAGGCACAAGTTGTTGACATTTTAGTGTGTGCCAACCTCCAAAGTGCTCAAGGGATTATATAAATTGGAGGGCACAAAGGCAGTCACATTCATATAGTCCAACTTGTGTAACATCAAAGAGCTTCATCAATGTGTCAAAAGAAAGAGGCGATATGATCTACTGCATAGTTGTGTGCCCAACTTGGCGGCCTCAATGAAAAAAATGAAGTCGGGAGCAACTTTGGTACGAATACCGCAGTAGTTACGGCAGCAAACACTATAACAATTCATTATAGCATATTACTGTTCATAGTGCGCAAAAAATCAGATTCCAAAGAATCTACATGGGCATGTGGAAATTCCACATGCCCGTGTGGATGCCCGATTTCAGTCCTATAAATACTGCGATTTGAGATTTATTTGGGGATCTTTTTTATATCTTTCTCTCAGCTTTCGAGGAGAGCACGGCTAAGGTTTGGAGAGGGTTTTACAAGGCTTTTGGAGTGGTTTTATGGCATCAACATTGAATTCTTTTGGAGGAGAGTTGTTGGGGGAGCTTTCGTTGGCATCGATTTGGCAAGGTGTGCCCTAGGTTTGACAAGGGAACCTTTGGAGAAGACGAAGCCGCTCCATAAGACCATCGACATGGATGACAAGGGGATTTTCTTTATGGTTTCTATGCATATGATTTCAAATTCTTTATTGATTTTGTATTGCTCCATGGAGAGCTAAACCCCTAGTGGGTGCTTGGACTTGTAAACCCTAGGATGAATTTGTTTCATTGACTTTTATTGTGCTTCTTTAATTGATGATTATAATTGAGTTTTAATCTTGAATATTAATTGTATGATTTTCCCTTAGATGTGACACTAGGGTTGAGAATCCATCTAGGTAATCCTTTGAAGGTGTGACAACTTCATTATGGTTAGACTAAACAAGATTGAAGAGGGTCGAGAGGGTGAGTCGAGAGGTAGCGGAACATCCCCTTTCCCTTCCGAAGTGATTTATCCTACCTCCACATTCCAAGAGTTATTTGCGGTCACAATAGAGTGAAGTGCTAAAAGATGAACTCCACTGGGGATTAGTTGTGCGAGCAACAGAGTGAAGTGTTGTGGCTTAATTATGACTAGTGTTCTTTCACCTGGACCAAAGGGTTAGAACTATATTAGGGAATATGTTTTATCACTTGGAGTCCCCAGAACCCCAAGCAGTCCCACATAGTGTGAGGTGTTGAGAGTATTCCTTTCCACCAGGGCATAGTGTAAAGGGCTAGTCATGGTTGACCTTAGGTTTGGAATTGTGTATCTTTGGATTTCCATGACTCAATAAACATCAGTTAGGAGGCATAATATTAGTCTTGCACTTGAAACAATAGTCCTAGGGGTGAGCATTGTCCGAGTGCCCCATTTTCTCATCGATTACCTCTCATTACTTTTATTGCTCTCTTTGTGTTCTTTTTATTTTCTTTCCATCAATATATTGATTTCACCCCCAATTGATTTTCTCTATAGCTAAATAGTAATATCTCTTGTTTCTAATACTATTTCCTATGGATACGACTACCCACTCACCAAGGTATATTTTTACTACTGCGATGACCTGTGCACTTGCGGAACACTCACGTAATGGGTGTGTCAAGTTTCTAGGGTGAAGCTATGACTACAGCTATGCATCTTATCAATATCACACCTACCAGCGCTCTGAGGAACAAGACATCTTACGAAGCTTCGCACGGCTGCAAGCCCAAGGCGAGTCATCTCAGAGTATTCGAGTGCATTGCATACACCCTAATTCCTTCAAATAAATTGCAAAAACTAGATACAAAGTCTGAGAGGTGTGAATTCATCGGATATTGCTTGAATTATAAAGCACACTGATTATACAATCCCATTACTTCTAATGTTGTTATATGTAGAGATGTAACCTTTAAGGAAGGGGCAGGTTGGGATTGGAATTGTAGCCTCAAGATCGGGTCTACACCACTGATAATGTATGAAGATTCACTTGTGGACACATGCTGTCCAACTGGTGAAGGCAACCTAGGCTCGGGATTATCATCAACAAATCAACTCAATAATGGTGATACAACTCAGGTTGAAGGTGGCAGTGGAGAAGGCATTGGTCTTGATGCTGATTCAAGTGGGGAATCACCAATGAGAAAGGTTAAATTATTGAAGAACATTTATGAGAGCTGCACGTTTGCTCTAAATGTATCTGATCCATCCACATATGAAGAGGCAGTGAAGACTGAAGTGTGGAGAGAAGCAATGAGAGGAGAACTGAATACAATTAAACGAAATGGCACCTGGGAATTGATGGAACCTCCACCTGACAAGAAGATTGTGCAGTTGAAGTGGGTGTACAAGACGAAGTATCTCTCAGATGGAAGGATTCAAAGACATAAAGCTTTTTTGGTTGCAAAGGGTTGCACTCAACAGGCTAACATTGACTTCCATGAAATCTATGCACTAGTTGCTAGAATGGAGACGGTGCGACTCCTTCTTGCCGTTGTTGCGCAAAGAAGATGGCCAGTGTATCAATTTGACATCAAATCGGCATTCTTAAATGGAGAAATACATGAGGAAGTGTATGTGGAACAACCACTTGCTTATGAGAAGGAGGGAGAAGAAAACAAGGTGTTCAAACTGAAAAAGGCACTGTATGGCCTGAAACAAGCTCCTAGAGCTTAGTATTCTAAAATTGATGGCTATCTTCAGAGTAAGGGCTTCATTAGAAGTGTGAACAAGCATACTCCCTATAAACGAACTAATAAAGATGTAATTTACTGCTGGTGAGTATTTATGTGGATGATATCATCTATTTAAGTTCATCTCAAGCAATGGTGGATGTTTTCAAACAAAAGATGAAAGATTGTTTTGAGATATCAGACTTGGGACTGTTGAATTACTTTTTAGGCTTGGAAGTGAAGCAGTCACAAAGAGAAATATCATTACACAAAAGGTATGTAGAGGAGGTATTGAAAATTCATAATGCGAGACGGTGTTCACAACCCTAGCACGAATCTCGAGTCATGCTTAAGAGGCTCGTGAAGTGCTCACATCTTCAAAGAGGAATATGCTCTTATTGAAATTCATCCAAATATACATGAACATATACATGTTCTAAATGCATCCATGAAAAAAATATTTAAATTTTATTGTGAATGTTTGTCATGGTGAGACCCAAACTTAGGATTGCTTTACAAACCATGCACTCCTTGATTAAATGAGTTGTAGACATGGTAGCATGCCTATGTATAACATGTTTTCTCAATCAAAACCTTTGTCTCATGCCTTAGCCTTTAGATTTCCTTCTAGTTAGTTTTGAACTTTTTAACATGCAGAGTTCAAACATGCTTTGGCTAGTATTTCAATGCAATCGTTCAGTATTTGGACTTTTTGCTAGAAAATGTTTAGTTACAAAATTTGGTAAAAAATAAATTTGTAGAAAAAATGGGCTTTTATGCAAAATCCATGGAGAAATAAAAAAATGAAATATTTGAGGATATATATGCAAAATTATAAAAAATGTGAAAATATGAAAGCTCGAGGGGTTTAATCGCAAAAGCCATGAAAAATATAAAAATGTGAAAGTTTGGGTGTTATGTACAAAATTTGAAAAAAATAAAAAAAAATGATGAAAAGTAAGAGGGTTTAAATGCAAAAAAAAAAAAGAAAGAAATAAAAGGATTTTAGCAAAGATAAGGGGCATTTTGGTAATTTTACAAGACCCTCTGAAGTCTTCCGTGATGTCCAATGAATGGCGAGTGTATATTTTCCTCGAGAGAGCCTCTCCATTACCTCTTGACTATCACGGAGACGAATGGGTTATTCGAGACTTTAAAAAAAAACCTCTTGAAGCTAGTTGTGATATCTAATGCATGACGAGTGTATATTCTCCTTGAGAGAGCCTCTCCATTGTCTCTTGACAATCACACAAGCTGAAAGAGTGGATGAAGATTTTTGAAGAACTCTCTTGCAGCTCGCTCTAACACATGGCGATAGCTCTCTTTGAGAGAGGCCCCCATTGCCTCTTGACACTCATGGAGAGGTTATTAAGGATTTCTCTTTGAAGATGTTGATCCAAAATGTGGTCTAATGCAAAACACGCCACACTTGGGAGTTTAAAAAAAGGAATGATATTTTATGAAATGAAAGAAAGCTTTTCTCCAAGTAGAGACAAAAAACACAAGTCAAAATTATAAGGCTCCACAAGCATGAACTGCCGAAGTCCTCCACAAGCATCTAATGCCAAAGTCCTCAAATGCCAAAATTAAAAGAGGTCAAGTTCAAGATTACAACTTGAAGTCCAATCCAAGATTAAGCAAGCTAAAGTCATCACACAGAAGGTCGCTCCTTGATGATGTACAAAAAGGATCAAATCAATGATGAACGAACTCGGCAGTCTCAGGACATCAGAAGTCAAGACTCAAAGAGTTTCACAAGTCAAGACATAAAAAAATCAAATCAATCGACAAATGAACTTAGTAGTCTCACGACGCCAGAAGTCAAGACTCAAAAAGTTTCACAAGTCAAGACAAAAAAAATCAAATCAATCGACAAATGAACTTAACAGTCTGAAGACATCAGAAGTCAAGACACAAAGAGTTTCACAAGTCGAGACATGAAAAATCCAATGAATCAATAATTGAGCTCAGGAGTCTGAGGATATTAGAATTCAAAGATTCAAAGAGTTTCACAAGTCAAGACTTAAAGGAAGCTTCACAAGCACAAAAGCGGGAGCTTTTCAAAAGTCAAATTATGTCAAAATCAAGTTTGTGATTTATCAACATAGAGATTCACGGCTTGAAATCCAAATCAAATCCAATATAATAAAAAAAATGCAAATTCAAAATATTCAAGTTCCAAGTTTCAAGCAAATCAACAAATGAACTCAACAACCTCAAAGCTAAAGTGTTGAAGAGTTCACAAGTTGCAAAAGCTTCACAAGCATGAAAGCCGGACCATATGAAAATTCAAATCAATTTAAATAAAATAAAATAAAATAAAATGCAAAATCAAATGTTCAAGACTCAAGTTTCAAATGAGCTCAATAACCTCAAAGCTAAAGCGTTGAAAAGTTCACAAGTTGCAAAAAGCTTCACAAGAATGAAAGCTTTACAACAAATGAGCTCAACAACCATATGAAAAGTTCACAAGTTGCAAAAAGCTTCACAAGAATGAAAATTCAAATCAAGTTCCAAATCAAATAAAAAAAATACAAATTCAAAATGTCCAAATTCCAAGTTTCAAGCAAATCAACAAATGAGCTCAACAACCTCAAGGCTAAAGTGTTGAAGAGTTCACAAGTTGTGAAAAAAAAGAAAGCTTTACAAGCATGAAAGCCAAAGCTTATGAAAGTTTAAATCAAGTTTCAAATCAAATAAAATAAATTAAAAAAATGCAAAAAAATTAAATGTTCAAGACGCAAGTCTCAAATGAATCAACAAATGAGCTCAACAACCTCAAAGCTAAAGCGTTGAAGAGTTCGCAAGTTGTAAAAAATTTCAAAAAGCCTGAAGGCCGAAGCTTATGAAAAGTCAAATCAAGTTCCAAATTAAGTCCAAGATGCAAATTCAAATCCAAGACACAAGTTCACAAGTTCCTAAATCATGTTCGAGATGCAAAGTTTGACGAAGACCAAAAGTCAATAAAAGTCAAAGCACGCTTTTTTGGCGAAATAATCGGAAGAAGATGAAAAGCTACAACCATTGTTGCGTCAAGATGATTAAATTCCAAACTTCTTGTAATGAAGTCCATGCTTATTGAAAGGAATGAAATTTATTTGTCACATCTTGTTTCATTGTTCACACTTATTTTCTTAATCGGAGATTCCTGCGACAATGTACAGGGTAATTAACATTAGGGGCTTGCCCCTAATGGAAGTCATGAACCCACAATCCCTTGAAGTCTACAAAATATTACAATTTGATTTGTGATCCATGCTTTTTACCAGGTCAATCCCAATTTAAAGGCCGGGTGGAAAGAAAGGAGTCCACAAAATCTGGCACGCTCGGTGGGGACCCGACTTCTCCTCCCATCTTTGAAAGTAAGTGTGAAAAGAATGTTGATAAAAAAAAATGTCAATGCTTTATGTCTCATCTTTGCCTTGTTAGAAAGGGGGCATGAAGTAAAGTTGCTTTATGACTCTATTTATACGGGTCAAAAAAAAAAAAAAAAAAACAAAAACAAAAGCAAAAAGCAAAAAGCAAAACAAAAAAAAAACAAAAAGAACAAAAAACAAAATATATCAAATTTGATAATGTCAGACTTTATCAAACGTCATGTTGAGTCTGCCACCGTCACTACCAAGCTCATATATATACTCCCGAAAAAAAAAGGGTCGTGATTGGTGAGCTTCAGTTCTAGTCAATAATTAGATCAAAGGGGGCAACTCACCAAATCTCAGTGAGATTGAAGACTGGGATACGACAAAAAAAAGTTTTGTATGATGTTGCTTCTAAAGTCACGGACCGTTGTCTTTGATTGACTTGTTGCATAAAGGGAGCAAGTTCATAAGAAGTTGCAGGGGCACAAGGTTCAATGCTCGCTGCTCTTGCCAAAGTTTAAAAAAAAACAAATCAATATCAATATCAAAATTGATGATGTCAGACTTTATCAACTGCATGCTGAGTTTGTCACCATCACCACCAAGCTCATATACAAAACTTGTCAAAAAAAAAATCATGGTTGGTGAGCTTCGGTTCTAGTCAATAATTCAATTAAAAGGGGCAAGTCACCAGATCTCATTGAGATTGAAGACTGATATATGACCAAAAAAAAAGGTGTTTGTATGAAGTTGCTTCTGAAGTCACAGACCTTTGTAGTTGATTGACTTGTTGCATAAAGGGGCCAAATCCATAAGAAGTTGCAGGAGGCACAAGATTTCATGCCCGTATCCCTTGCCAAATTTTCAAAAAAAAAAACAAAAAAAAAAAAGAGATGAAGGATGCGTGACCCTGAAGTACATATTGTACAGGTGATCACTGAAATGGTCAAATAACTACTTGAACGAAAATGTCATCTCACTTGGTTAAAAAAAAGGATAAAAAAATAAAATAATAAAATAAAATGATAATAATGAAATAAAATAAAATCATGTATTACTCTTGCATGCGAAAAAAAAAACTCTCACTTTTAAGATTGTAGACTCTATCGCTGAGAACAAGTGGAAGAAGTCTCAAGTTTTATAATTATGGATGGCTTAGCCTTGCAATTTAAAAGGCCAAAAAGCAATCAAAGGTCAAGCATTGGTGGATTTTCTCGCAGCGCTTCCTTTGCCCGATGAATCTTCCTTAAGATGCGATCTCCCTGATGAAGAGACTTTGCCAATTTAAGAAGGAGAACAATGTTTGAAGATGTACTTTGATGGAGCTTCTTCCATCCAACCAGCTATTAGACCCAAAATTCCTCAAATCAGAGTTAGCATTGGACTTATCTTTGTTTTTCCTGAGGGCGAGATCCTGAGATACTTTCTTTCTTTGCTAAAGCCATGCACTAATAATGAAGCGGAATATGAAGCTCTTATTACTGGATTGGAGCTAGCAATCAAGATGGGGATTCAAAGTTTGCATATATATGGTGACTCACAACTCATTATAAATCAACTTGAAGGAAGTTTCAAGACTTATAAGCAAGAACTTCTTCAGTATAATCAAAGAGTTATTGAATTATTGAAGTGAATTCCTGATATTAATCTAGAGAAAGTTTCTAGGTCCGCTAATGGAAAAGCAGGTAGCTTAGCCAAACTGGTGAAAGAGTTAGCTGATCCAGATCAAGAAAAAAAAAATCCAAGTCACCATTCGAAACAGGAGGGTCTTGTGTTCATGTCTTGATAAAGGGTTAGAAGACAAGTAGCTGAGAAAAGAAGAAGTTCTAACAGTGGCTGAAGATGATTGGAGGGATCCCTTCATTAAATACTTGAAGTATGGCGAATTTCCAAATGAAAAATCTCTGGCAACGCTGTTAAAGAAAAGGGCAATGACATTTACCCTTGTTAACAACGTTCTCTATCAAAGATCATATGATCAACTCCTACTAAGATGTCTCTTGAACCTGAAGAAGTTATGCATGAAGTCCATTTTGGTATATGCGGAGCTCACTAGTCTGGACCCAAGATGCGGTTGAAGATCAGACATATTGGGTATTATTGGCCAAGCATGATAACGATTGCCTACAATATGCAAGACGGTGCAAACTATGACAAGCTCATCGGGATTTCATTCATCAACATCTCAATCATTTACACCCTACAATCTCTTCATGGCCTTTTAAGGTGTGGGGACTGATGTGATAGGCCATATTGAGCCTCCATCATCAAGAAGGCATCGCTTTATATTAGCTACCATTGACTATTTTTCACGATGTGCGGAAGTCATTCCTTTAAAAGAAGTAAAGGCAGAAAACATTATCAAATTCTTCAAGGACCATGTGCTATATAAATTTGGAATGCCTCGAAGGATCATCTCTGACAACGGGTGAGCATTTAAAAGCTTCAAGGTTGGAAGGTTCTCTCAGCATCACAAAATAAATTGGAGGTATTCCTCTATCTATAATGCTAAAGCAAATGGTCTCGCGAAGGCATTTAAAAAAAAACATTATCCAAGTTGTTAAAAAAAAAACAGTTTCAAAAAAGTCAAAGGGATTGGCACGAAAAGCTTCCTGAACTTTTATGGGCATACCGGACAATGTATCGAACTCCAACTCAATCAATACCATACTCGTTAGTTTTTGGTATAGAAGCTGTTCTGCCACTTGAAGTCCAGATTCTATCTCTAAGAATTGACTTACAGAATGAATTCACAAATGAAGACAGAGTTCACTTGCGTTTGGATGAACTTGATGCTTTAAATGAAAGGAGACTAGAGGCTCAACAGAATCTTGAAGTCTACAAAGCAAAGATGGCTCGAGCTTACAATAAGATGGCTCACATTCAAAATTTTGAGAAAGGAGAGATAGTGTGGGTGCTAAGAAGACCAATCATCACCAACAAATATGCTTGGGGCAAGTTCAAGTCAAATTGGGAAGGCCCGTATATTATAGAGGTTGTCTACGAAGGAGGAGCTTATCAGCTAGTCAATGCCAATGGAAGAAGACTTATGCTGACCATCAATGCACGCTTCTTGAAAAAATTATTATCCATGATATGGAAATAAAAAAGGAAAGAAAAAAAGAAAGAAAAAAAAAAGCTTGTAAAAAAAAAAGAGAGAAAAAAAAAGAACATGTGTTTGCCTATGACGGAATGTCCAATGATCTTGTTTGAGCAAGTTGGTCAAGCATGATATATGCTTCTTGAGGCAAAACACAAATTCTATCATATTGTATTCTTTTTCAAATTGAATAAAGATATGATTCCGTGAATTTTGAAATGATTCTTGTGAATTTTGCTCTAAGAGATTACATGCAAACCTCATAAGAAACTATAAGATCAAGTAAAAAATAAAAAGGGAAGAAAATAAAAAAAAATTTTGAAAAAAAAATTGAAAAAAAATCAAAAAAAATAAAAAAATAAAAGAGAAAAAAAAATCAACGGAAAAAAAATTGAAAAAAAAAAGGATCAAGGAAACGATGAATTTTGAAAGCAAAATCTGCAGTTTTCCATGAAAATGCTGTTTTGATCAAGTAGCTCATCGGGTATCCAGATCAGCTCTAATTGTCATGAAATTTCAACTATAATACAAACACATGACATTAGTCAATATGAACGGTTATGATTATATTTTAAGTTCAAGAAATTTCAAAACAAATTCGTGACTTAACAGTGAAATCCATCGATAATCATCATGGGAATTGTTCGTCATCAAGTTGATAATCAAATGGTTAGACCTTCTGGGATTTTTTTTTTTTGGAAATATTTTTACATGCTCATGATGTTTTCATCTTCAATATGGACGGTGGAGATTGAGTTTCAGGATCATTTACCTCTCACAAAAAATTCATAAACCTCAATCAGGTTACGTTAAGTATTGTGGTCTCCATTATTAATTTTTAAGTTGATGATCAAATGGTTTACAAAAAAAAAAAAAAGAAGAAGAAAAAATCACAAGCTGATCTTGGGTCGTTCGCTCGTACCTTCCTCCCACAATTATTGAATAATATATATATATATATATATAATCAAATAAAAAGATATCGGAGGACTAAAATGAAAAAAAAATAAAACAAATAAAAAGGTGTCACGCTACGTATTATGGCGTGGAAAGAAAAAAATAATTAAAATTAAAATAAAAAAAAACAAGAATATAGATAAGGAATTTTTGAGTTTAAAAAATAAATAATAATAAAAAGAAGAAAGGGATAAGATAGGATTTAAGAAAATTTGAAATTTGAAAAAAAAAAATAATCTCTCGTATCATGGGAGTTGGCGATTTGGTGGAACAAAATCTCCCTTGTGAGTTGGCGATTGGGGGAAGATAAAAAAAAAAGGAGAGAGATAAATCCAGGAGGAGGGCCATTTTGACTTATCTTCTTCTCCATGACGGCGGGACCTGGCAAAAAAAAAAAGAATCTCTTGATTTACCCAAGCCATAGCCTTCTCTTCTTCTCCATGGCGATGGGACCCGGCGACGAAGGAGGAGGCCTTTGATTCATCATTTCTTTTTCTTCTTCTTGATGGCGGTGAGAGGATAACCCACATCGGCAACCACATCCACGCCTTCGATGAAGAAGTTCCATTTTGAAGATGATAGCAGAGAAGAACACTGTGGAGATGCTCGGAGATGGTGATGGTGATGATACTCAACACGAATCTCGAAACAAAAACATGCACGCTGCTCATTTCCTCTCCCACTTTCTTTTTCTCTCTCTGAACGCTACTACGAGATTAGCCAGAGAAAGTCAAGGACAAGATGGAGGACAATAGTGTGGTGGTGATGATATATGGCTTATGCCGCCGTCATCACCCTAGCAAAACCTAAGAAGCCTCGTCGTTGGTTCTATTCTTCGACTCCTGAGGAGATCAACGGCGAGAAAACAATGCAAGACGATGTTCACAACCCTAGCACGAATCTCGAGGAATGCTTAAGAAGCTCGTATATGCTCTTATATAAATCCATCCAAATATACATGTTCTAATTGCATCCATGAAAAAATATTTAAATTTTATTTTAATGTGAATGCTTGTCATGGTGGGACCCAAACTTAGGATTGCTTTACAAACCATGCATTCCTTGATTAAATGAGCAATGAATTGTAGACATGGTAGCATGCCTATGTATTACATGCCAACGTGTTTTCTCAATCAAAACCTCTATCTCATGTCTTAGTCTTTAGATTTCCTTCTAGTTAGTTTTGAACTTTTAACATGCTGAGTTCAAACATGCTTTGGCTAGTATTTCAATGCAATTGTTCAATATTTGGACTTTTTGTTAGAAAAAGCTTAGTTACAAAATTTGGTAAAAAAAATATATAGAAAAAATGGGCTTTTATGCAAAAATCCACGGAGAAATAAAAAATGAAATATTTGAGGATATATATGTAAAATTATGAAAAAAATGTGAAAATATGAAAGCTCGAGGGCTTAGTTGCAAAAGTCATGAAAAATATGAAAATGTGAAAGTTTGGGGTGTTATGTGCAAAATTTGATAAAATAAAAAAAATGATGAAAATTAAGAGGGTTTAAATGCAAAAAAAAGGATTTAGCAAAGACAAGGGGCATTTTGGTAATTCTACAAGACCTCTGAAGTCTACCATGATGTCCAATGCATGGCGAGTGTATATTCTCCTCGAGAGAGTCTCTCCATTGCCTCTTGATAATCACGGAGGCGAATGGGCTATTGAAGACTCTTAAAAAACCTTCTTGAAGCTTGTTGTGATGTCCAATGGGTGGCGAATGTATATTCTCATTGAGAGAGCCTCTCCATCGCCTCTTGAGGATCACATAAGCTGAAAGAGTGGATGAAGACTTTTGAAGAACTCTCTTGTAGCTCGCTCTAACACATGGCTATAGCTCTTTTTGAGAGAATTTCCCAATTGCCTCTTAACAATCACAGAAGCGAATGGGCTATTCAATACTCTTAAAAAAAAAACCCTCTTGAAACTAGTTTTGATGTCCAATGCATGGTGAGTGTATATTCTCCTTGAGAGAGCCTCTCCATTGCCTCTTGACAATCACACAAACTGAAAAGAGTAGATGAAGACTTTTAAAGAACTTTTTTGCAACTCGCTCTAACACATGGCGGTAGCTCTTTTTGAGAGAACCTCCCCATTGCCTCTTGACAATCACAGAAGCGAATAGGCTATTGAAGACTTTTAAAGACCCTCTTGATGCTAGTTTTTGATGTCCAATGCATGGCGAGTGTATGTTCTCCTTGAGAGAGCTTCTCCATTGCCTCTTGACAATCACACAAGCTAAAAGAGTAGATGAAGACTTTTGAAGAACTCTCTTGAAGCTCGCTCTAACACATAACGACAGCTCTCTTCGAGAGAACCCTCATTTCCTCTTGGCACTCATAAAGAGTTTATTGAGGATTCTTCCTTGAAGATGTTGATCTAAAATGTGGCCTAGTGCAAAACATGCCACACTTGGGAGTTTAAAAAAATGAATGATTTTTCTCAAACGAAGGAAAGCTTTTCTCCAAATAGAGACAAAAAAAGCACAAGTCCAAAGTTATAAGGGCTCCACAAGCATGCGATGCTGAAATCCTCTGCAAGCATCAAATGCCAAAGCCCCCAAATGCCAAAATTGAAGGAGATCAAGTTCAAGATTACAACTCGAAGTCCAATCCAAGACCAAGCAAGCTAAAGTCATCACACAAAAAATCACTCCTTGATGATATGCAAAAAGATCAAATCAATGATGAATGAACTCGGCAGTCTCAAGACATCAGAAGTCAAGACTCAAAGAGTTTCACCACTATCGACAAATGAACTTAGCAGTCTCAAGACATCATATTAAGTCAATACTCAAAAAGTTTCACAAGTCAAGACATAAAAAAATCAAATTGTTCGACAATTGAACTCAGAAGTCTCAAGACACCAAAAGTCAAGGCTCAAAGAATTTCACAAGTCAAAACTAAAAAAAAGAAAGAGGAAAAAAGAGAAATCAAATGAATCGACAAATGAACTCAACAGTCTGAAGACACAAGGAGTCAAGACTCAAAGAGTTTCACAAGTTAAGACAAAAAACAAAAAAACAAAAAAAAAAAAGAAATCAAATAAATCGACAAATGAATTCACAGTCTGAAGACATCAGAAGTCAAGACACAAAGAGTTTCACAAGTCAAGACATAAAAAAAAAAAATTCAAATGAATCGACAATTGAACTCAGAAGTCTCAAGACATCAGAAGTCAAAGACTCAAAGAGTTTCACAAGTCAATACCTGAAGGAAGCTTCGCAACCACAAAAGCTGGAGCTTTTCAAAAGTCAAATTATGTCAAAATCAAGTTTGTGATTGATCAACATAGAGATTCACAGCTTGAAATCCAAATAAAATCCAAGAAAAAAAAATGCAAATTCAAATTATCCAAATTCCAAGTTTCAAGCAAATCAACAAATGAGCTCAACGACCTCAAGGTTATAGCGTTGAAGAGTTCACAAGTTACAAGAAAAAAAGAGCTTCACAAGCATGAAAGCCGAAGCATGTGAAAATTCAAATCAAGTTTCAAATCAAATAAAAAATATACAAATTCAAAATGTCCAAGTTCCAAGTTTCAAGCAAATCAACAAATGAGCTCAACGACCTCAAGGTTAAAGCGTTGAAGAGTTCACAAGTTGTAAAAAAGCTTCACAAGCATGAAAGCCGAAGCATTTGAAAATTCAAAGCAAGTTCCAAATCAAATAAAAAATGCAAATGTTTAAGACTCAAGTTTCAAATGAGCTCAACAACCTCAAGGCTAAAGTGTTGAAGAGTTCATAAGTTCTAAAAATTTCACAAGCCTGAAGACCGAAGATTATGAAAAGTCAAAACAAATTCCAAATCAAGTCCAAGATGCAAATTCAAATCCAAGACACAAGTGCACCAATTTCTAAATCATGTTCGAGATGCAAAGTTTGGTGAAGACCAAAAGTCAACAAAAGTCAAAGCACGCTTTTTCGGCGAAATAATCGGAAGGAGATAAAAAGCTACAAGCATTACTGTGTCAAGATAATTAAATTCCAAACTCCTTGTAATTTCAATGAAATCCATGTTTATCGAAATGAATGAAATTTATTTTTCACATCTTGTTTCCTTGTTCACACTTATTTTTTTAATCGGAGGTTCCTGCGACAATGTCCAGGGTAATTAACATTAGGGGCTTGCCTCTAATGGAAGTCATGAATCCACAATCCCTTCAAGTCTACAAAATATTACAATTTGATTTGTGATCCATGCTTTTTAACCAGTCAATCCCAATTTAAAGGCCGGGTGGAAAGAAAGGAGCCCACACTGATCATTTAGCAATAACCTACGGACACCACGTGGAAAAAATGGAGAAATCCACACTAAAAACCAAAATATTGTGAAACTATTCAAGAACCAAGCGTTTGATAAATAAATTTTATAATTGATTATTAGTTATATAATTTAAATATTTGTTACGCGTCCTGCCATGCATTTGAGAAATAGAAACATAGACAACCAAAACAAAATAAAATTTAATCAATTAAATAAGTAAATATGTGAAATTATATATATATATATAGGAAGCTAAGCAAATAATAATAATAATAATAATAATAATAATAATAAATCCAGAAGCAAAGTATATGTATATATATATATACACGGATCAAATTATATATAAAATCTCCACCTTTTAATTAACAAAGTGACATGCATGCTTAAAAGAGTTTAAAAAAATGGTATTTATAAATAATTCCAAATAATGCTTGTATCTTATAATTCATTAGCTTGATTATTAATATTATGAAAAAAGAGTGTCGGATTATAAGTAAACATTTACCTCAAGTTCTCAATAGGAATAACAAAGCTACATTATGTGATGATTCGACATGTCTTATTTACAAAATTATATGATAAATGTTGTTTGGATGAGCTAGCAATAATTGATTGCCCTCTCCTTTCTCTCTTGACATAATGGAAAAATGACACTAATCAGCATCAGCATCGATGGCTTTGACATACGTCAATACTGATCCAATTTAGATTCATATTATTCAAAATAAACTTCTACAACTGGTCTTTACAAGCTTTATGATCTCGATATTTGAATTGATCATCACGATTGCACATGAAAACATACAAGTTATCTTCGTGAGACTCTCTCAAATATTGTGTTATAATAACACTACTTTTGAAATATGGTATTAAAGGAAATAGACTGAAACAATATGGTTTTAGGAAAATTAGTTGCAAAAAAAAATATGAAATTGATTAAGTATTAAATTAACTAATTTATTGACTCAATATAAATAAAATAAATTTAAAAATTAAAATTTCATATTAACAAATTCAAAAAGAAAAAAATTAAAATTTCATTCACTTTATACAAATTTTTTAAAGTATGAGATAAAAAAATTTGACTCATTTATTGAAATAAAAGAAAGCATTTTTTTTAATATAGAAATTATAAAAATATCAAAAAAATTTAAAATGGTTGTAAGGGAAAAGAATGGTTCAAAAATGGTATCACAATTAAAATATTATATATAATAGTTAAATTTATTATTACAAAACGATAAAAAAAAAATTTTTACCTGAATTTAAGTATTGCATTTGTCCAAGGTTTTCCCCCTAATATCTCAATTCTAATTATATATAAAAAAATCTCTTAAACTTTCCTTGATAAAGTGGTGAAAACTCAATCATTAGAGTTTATTATTTTTTTAAATCTTCTTTGAATCAGCGGTGTTATCTTTTATATTTATATAAAAAACATCTTTGCAAACTAAAAATGTGAATGTGTCATCTAATATTCATGAAAATAATCAGGTATTTACTTGCAACCCCTTAGAAATAAGAAAATTACTTAACACCCTTTATATATATATATATATATATATATATATATATATATATATATATATATAATCATCTTATACATAATACATACAAATCAAGTTGTTTATATAGAAAAAAAAGATTTGTTTTAATTTAAATAATATTTTAATTTTATTCAGATAAAGAAAAGAAAATTAATCCCTAATTTTTTTAAAAAAATTTGGATAATTATCCTTATTTGAGTATCCATGAATAAAAAGAGAAGGAAATTAAAAATTAAATTAAATTAAATTCAAATAAAAAAATGATTGGATAATCAATGGGGTGTTCAAATTTTGATATTTAAAAATTGTTGGTGAAAATCCGGTTTGGAAAAAAATTTAATTAAAAAAAAATCTGAATTCAAATTAAAAAAAAAAGATTAAAAAAAATTTTTGGTTAAAAAAATCTCAACAAAATATGGTGGGCCCGGATCTTGGGTTTGGCAGGGGAAGAGATTTTTAAAAAAAAATTCCAAAATAAATGGGGGGATAAGAAAAAAAAAAAAAAAAAAAACCTCTTGAGAATGAGAGGGTAATGGAGATGGATATAGGAATGAATTGATTGGAATAAGAATGAAAACTTTGTTTGGATGGGAGGATAATGAGATGAGAGTTTATTGGGAATGGAAAAAGTGAAAATATAAGATAGTAAAAAATTACTGTTATGCCCTTATTATAAAATAATAGATATGTTAAGTATTGTAGATATTTTAAATATGTTTAAATGATAAATATATATATATTTATGTTTATTTATAAAATAATTTAATTAATTATTATTTTAAATAGTATAATTAATTAGCTAAACTGACAGCCGCATGATTCAATTCATTACAATATGGTATTTGAATTAAATAAATTATTTTTAACATATTTTTGACTTATTTTACATAAATCTGTAAAATTAGAAATCTTACCTAAGAAGTGAATCAAATATACAATTTCATAACTTACATTATTAATAAAAATAAACAATTTGATAGCAAATGAATGAAACAAGCATGCACCCAGTTTTTTTTTTAAATAAAAAATAATAAGCATAAAAATCCATCAAACTTCAAGACATGCAAATTGTCCTGGGAACAAAACCAATGAATGTAAAATTGTGCCTAATAGCTTAACAATAAATATTTGAGAATATTAAACAAACATGGATAATAAAGTTCACAAACTAAAGTATTTTCTTAAAAAAAAAAAAAACACAACATAATGTATAGAAGCATATGCTTCATGATACAAAAAAAGGTTTATCGTAAAAGTTTACACCGATATTTGTTGCCAAAAGTGAGTCAAGTAGTTGTCGTTCAATTCATGGGCTAAGCTTCGGCAAGCATCATATCCTGTAAAACATTGAATAAAAGTGAATCATGAATTATATATATTTATAAAAGTAATAAATATCATCCTTACCAAGATAGTTTACACATTTGGTGGGTTAAAAGACATCCTCGCCATGAGTAATCGACAAAAGCGTAGCTTCTTGTCGTTTGGAAGATCCCAAAATACTTTGAGTTGATCTTCATCTTTTGCCAAAACCTGTAACATAATTAATGCTTCATCACCGGTAAGTCCATCAATCGCGAAAAGTACTTCACCTAGTAATCTCTTTTTTTCTTCAATTTCTGCACGAGCTGCTTCATTGCGGGATGCAATCTCAATATTGCGAGCAGAAGATTCGGCTTTGAACTCTGGACCAACCATATCAACAAAACTACGAAAATTTGATGAAATTTGCTCCATTGTTGGATCCACAGTAAGGCTTTTTCTTTTTCGGCGCCTTGATGTCCTTGAGGCACTGCTATCAAATGGAATAGAGGATGGGGATTCAGTTGGCTCTTGCGATGGCTCTTGTGTGTGCATGAAGAAATCATCCATGGGCATTTGAGATAGGCCTGCACCCTCCTCTAATATAATGTTAACTTCATTTTCATATTGGCTTGCATCATCTCCTATATCACATGCACTACTACCAAATACCCTATCCTTAGTGAAGACCGGGGCAAGTTAATTAAAAAATAGAAAAGATTTGCCATATAATCCAGGTGCTTCCTTATGAACCTATATTACATTACAAAAGAAAATCAAACATATTAACAACAAGTATATCTTATTAAAAGAAAATTTACCAAATATCGTTATCCCTACCTTCACATATTCATCATAAGCACTTTTGTCACACATAATAGTGTTATTTTCATAATTCCAATCAAAACCGCTCATGCGTAGAATATCACATATGGCAGCAGTTTTAGTTCTCAAAAGCTTCACACGAGATTCAATATTCGGTGTAGCTTTTAACATGGTTTGTGGGATTTTTTCTTTTATCATCTTTTCAAGTTAAAGGAGATACCCACCCCGAAAACCATTTTCAGTTCGCCACATTGGGTCCGTAGAAAGCTCAACCAATGAATCAATTAGAGCTTTATCTTCATCAGGAGTCCAATAACGTTTGTTTTGTCCTCTACCCCTTTGTTGTGACTCTGTGTCCATACTAAAAGGAAAACAATGATAAGAAATAACAATAATAATAATAAAACACAACACCATCATATATAAGAATTCAAGGGCATAGCTATAAAGTAATTCAAGTTTATTTGCCACACAAATGTATGATATTAATATTAAAATGTACTAATGCAAAAAAGACATAAGCCAAAAAGAGCAATACATATAGGTGTAATGTTAACATTAGATATCTAATAACAAAGTCAACTTAAGTGCGACAAGCTAAACATGTCAGTAGCCATATCAAGTCTAAATTGAGTCCATTCATCTTATGGTTCAATAGCTGTAATGTTATAAATATCCTTTTGCATGCTATCCTCCAAGGGAAAAGCATCAATTTCATCCTCGGTAGGATCTTCTACCATCTCTTTTCTAATAAAATTGTGAAGCAAGCAACATGCATGAATAATACGTCATTGGGTGGCTATGTTGTAGAAACTTGTACTTGCTAGAATTTTTCAACGAATTTTTAAAAGGCCAAAGGTCCTCTCAATTACGTTTCTAGCACTAGCATGTTTCACGTTGAAAATCCCTTCAGGTGTTGATTGTCGATGTCCATCAGTCCAAGAACTCAAGTGGTATCGTTGACCTCGAAAAGGTGCAAGAAATCCAGGAAAATTTGCATACCCGGCATCAACCAAATAATAATGACCTGATTAACAAACACACATGTATTTATTGTTAGGCATAAATTTTTATTGTTAGGTATAATTTTTTAACAATAAAAAATTCAAGAATAATGATGGCATATTCTATTTAACACTTGGAACCTTTAATCCATTTTGCCTTGTAATAGCATCCCTAAGAACTCGGCCATCATGTGCCGAACCCTCCCAGCCAGCTAAAACATATGTAAATTGCATGTCTTGGCTACAAACCCCAAGTACATTGGTAGTGATTTCAGCTTTTCTTGATCTATATCTTGGCCGATCGACTTTAGGCACTTGTACTCTAATATGTGTCCCGTCTAATGCTCCAAGGCAATTCTACGTTGTGAGTAAAACAATTGGTACTTTAGGTACGTGTACAAAGAAACAAATAAAAATCTACAATCTTAAGTATTACGTTAAATCATTTCCACCTAGGATCATTTGAATTTGCGGGGACTGGTTCAGGTTTCTTTAGCAAAACACCATGGCATAGAATAATTGACTTTAAGACAGTATGAAAATGTCGACTAACTGTCTCTGCAGATCGTACGAAGTCAAATTTCACTATTCTATTTTTAACATGGTGTGCTATAATGTTTAAAAACATTGCCACCATCTCCTCAACCATGACATTTCTCGTGCCTCGTAACCCACCAATTGTGGTGAGCAATTGGTTTAAACTATGAAAACAATGACGATCCATGCGTAGTTTATCAATGCATTTGATGTCGCTTTCATAAACCACCCGATTCAAGTACTCATATTGCCGGTGACGCCTAACTGATGTTGACTCAATCTCGTGTTGAATCATTCTATTTCGATTGTCACATTGTTTTTTGGCACATACGGCAATCATGATATTTAGAATGTAAAAATAGCACGTACACATTAAGAAATACATGTAGATTTCATCAATCTCGTCCATATCTAAAATGACAATTAAATATGTCAATTTCACCAAGATTATTACCAAAATTATCACAACACTCGAAAGATTAAAACCTTTGAAAAAAATCAACATATTATGATGAAGAAACATATGTGCACCAATAGAAATAACAAATCTAAAAAAAAAAAAAAAACAGATGTGCACCAAATAGAATTAGGCATTACATACAATGCCAATTGCTAATTCCCTAACATTGGACATCAGTTATGATGAACATATTATACATTTCACATAACTATGACATCATATAGAAAACTATACCTCAATATCTGATTCAAAGATTTCCCAAACTAGTATTAGATTAAAATACATTAAAATACATTAAATTTACAGAGGTAAGTGATGTGATGGAATGGATGTTTGTGTAGACGTTGCTGTGTGTATTGATTTGCAATTGTGAAGAGTTAGTAGTAAGAATGGAGTGTGTGTATGCCAATTTGTACTCCTGATGCTGGAGTTATTAACCTAATCTTTAAGAGGGTAGAATGTGTATAGAGGTGCCAAGATTTTTTTTTTTTTTAATGGAGCCCTCCTTTGTAGAGTTAATTCTATTTATATAATAAATCAGATGAAAACTTTATACAACTCATAGAAACAATAATGTTATCTAATAACTATTGTGTTTTAACTATGACTTTTTGGTTTGAACAAGGATGACCAATTTTTATGGTGCTTATTTACAGCAGCTTTAGCATGAATGTCAAATTATGGGGCTTATTTATTCATTTTTGCTTATATATATAAACTGGAAAGACCTCAATTCTAGTTCCATATATGCTTTCTAAGTGTGTTTTCACTTGTTCTCATTCAAAGTATGGAGACAGCATATAAACATATTTTTAGGTAATTTTAACATGTGCAAAATTCTGTGGGACTACAAGGCATGTAACAAATAAATGCATGGAATGAAAAAGCTGAAAAAGCTAACACTCCTTCAAAGAATAAGGTTATGCTCTATAACTTGAAATATTCATAATCATGATAAGACACACTATAAAAACATCTATGCATTCCTACATTCCTGGAACAAAAACAAGCCAAAAACATAAAAGAAAACTCAAAGTTTTAACCATCCAATCACTGAAATACACAAAAAAAAAAACTCTCATTTGGAAACAAAATATATATGTTCAGAAAAACAAACAGCAGGACAATATTTGTTTTGATTGAAAATATTTTTGCATACCTAGCTATATATCTTCTCTGGGAACCAAATATCTTTCTTTTATCTGAAATAAATATCCACCAAAGCGTCAACTTCAATAAAACCAAACATCAACCATGATTGCACAGAAAAAAAATTCTTAAACCAAATCCTAGTGAAAAGAAATGGCACTTAATTGTGTTTGAGTAGAAGAGAGGAAGTGCCACAAACCTGATATTTCGATGAGTAATTTGTTGGACGATCAAGAGACAAAATGAGTAGATCTGGCAATTTGGTTTAGCAACAAGGGAAGATGAAGATGAACAATCTATAGGCTTTCTAGATGAGTAAAGCAAGGCTGCTGGAATTTGGCATTTATTAATGGGTATATATGTAATTTTAGGTAATAGGAATGGCTAATCCCACCACTTTGGGAGGAATGATCATTCAGCTGGAGAAGGTAAAGCTCATTCAGCTGGAGAGAGAAAACATGGCTTCTCTTTTGGTTCCCAAACATGTTAATGGTTTTATGTAAGTAATGGTCCCCCCCCCCCCCCCCCCCCCCCCCCCCCCCCCCCCCCCCCCCCCCCCCCCTAGAGGGGAACCATTACTTGCATCCAAACGGGTTGTAAATCTTTCCATGGATGGTCATTCTCTTCCTCTCGATGATGGGACCTGGCGAAAAAAGCTCTTGATTTACCCAAATATAACCATTTCTTTTTCTTCTTGATGGTGAAGCCCCCCGTTTGGCATAGGGAGATGAGGCATAAAGGAAGGCGAGAGGATAACCTACACCGGCAACCACATCCACGCCTTTGATAAAGAAGTTCCATTTTGAAGATGATAGCAGAGAAGACACCGTGGAGATGGTCGGAGATGGTGATGGTGATGATACTCAACACGAATCTCGAGACAAGAACATGCACGCTGCCCATTTCCTCTCCCACTCTCTTTTTCTCTCTCTGAATGCTACCACAAGATGAGCCAGAGAAAGTCAAGGACAAGATGGAGGACAATACTGTGGTAGTGACGATATATGGCCTATGCCGCCGTCATCACCCTGGCAAAACCCAAGAAACCTCGACGTTGGTTCTATTCTCCGACCCCTGAGGAGATCAACGGCGAGAAAACAATGCAAGACGATGTTCACAACCTTAGCATGAATCTCGAGGCATGCTTAAGAAGCTCGTGAAGTGCTCACATCTTCAAAGAGGTATATGCTCTTATAGAAATCCATCCAAATATACATAAACATATACATGTTCTAATTGCATCAATGAAAAAATATTTAAATTTTATTTTAATGTGAATGTTTGCCATGGTGGGACCCAAACTTAGGATTGCTTTACAAACCATGCACTCCTTGATTAAATGAGCAATGAATTGTAGACATGGTAGCATGCCTATGTATTACATGCCAACATGTTTTCTCAATCAAAACCTCTATCTCATGTCTTAGCCTTTAGATTTCCTTCTAGTTAGTTTTGAACTTTTAACATGCTGAGTTCAAACATGCTTTGGCTAGTATTTCAGTGCAATCGTTCGATATTTGGACTTTTTGTTAGAAAATGCTTAGTTGCAAACTTGGTAAAAAAAAATATATATAGAAAAAATGGGCTTTTATGCAAAAATCCATGGAGAAATAAAAAATGAAATAGTTGAGGATATATATGCAAAATTATGAAAAAATGTGAAAATATGAAAGCTCGAGGGCTTAGTTGCAAAAGTCATGAAAAATATGAAAATGTGAAAGTTTGGGGTGTTATGTGCAAAATTTGATAAAATAAATAAAAATGATGAAAATTAAGAGGGTTTAAATGCAAAAAAAAAAAACGGAAAAAAAAGGATTTAGCAAAGACAAGGGGCATTTTGGTAATTCTACAAGACCTCTGAAGTCTACCGTGATGTCCAATGTATGGCGAGTGTATATTCTCCTCGAGAGAGCCTCTCTATTGTCTCTTGACAATCACGAAGGCGAATGGGCTATTGAAGATTCTTAAAAACCTTCTTGAAGCTTGTTGTGATATCCAATGCGTGGCGAGTGTATATTCTCCTTGAGAGAGCCTCTCCATCGCCTCTTGACAATCACATAAGCTGAAAGATTGGATGATGACTTTTAAAGAACTCTCCTGCAGCTCGCTCTAACACATGGCGATAGCTCTTTTTTGAGAACCTCCTCATTGCCTCTTGACAATCACGGAGGCAAATGGGCTATTAAAGACTCTTAAAGACCTTCTTGAAGCCAGTTGTGATGTCTAATGCATGGAGAGTGTATATTCTCCTTGAGAGAGCCTCTCCATTGCCTCTTGACAATCACACAAGCTGAAAGAGTAAATGAAGACTTTTGAAGAACTCTCTTAAAGTTCGCTCCAATATATGGCAATAGCTCTATTTGAGAGAACCTCTCCATTGCCTCTTGACAGTCATGGAAGCGAATGGGCTATTGAAGACTCTTAAAGACCCTCTTGAAGCTAGTTTTGATGTCCAATGCATGGCGAGTGTATATTCTCCTCGAGAGAGCCTCTCCATTCCCTCTTGATAATCGCACAAGCTGAAAGAGTTGATGAAGACTTTTAAAGAACTCTACCTCGCTCTAACACATGATGATAGCTCTCTTTGAGAGACCCTCCCCATTACCTCTTGACACTCATAGAAAGGTTATTGAGGATTCTTTCTTGAAGATGTTGATCCAAAATGTGGCCTAGCGCAAAACATGCCATGCTTGGGAGTTTAAAAAAAAGAATGATTTTTATCAAATGAAAGATAGCTTTTCTCCAAATAGAAACAAAAAATGCACAAGTCCAAAGTTGTAAGGGCTCCACAAGCATGAGATGTCAAAGTCATACAAGCATCAAATACCAAAATTAAAAGAGATCAAGTTCAAGATTACAACTTGAAGTCAAATCTAAGATTAAGCAAGTTAAAGTCATCACACAAAAGGTCACTCCTTGAAGATGTGCAAAAAAAAAAAAAAAAAAAACCAAATCAATCTCAAGATATCAGAAGTCAAGACACAAAGAGTTTCACAAGTCAAGACATAAAAAAATCAAATGAATCGACAATTGAACTCAGAAGTCTCAAGACATCAGAAGTCAAAGACTCAGAGAGTTTCACAAGTCAAGACCTGAAAGAAGCTTCACAAGCACAAAAGCCAAAGCTTTTCAAAAGTAAAATTATGTCAAAATCAAGTTTGTGATTCATCAATATAGAGATCCACAGCTTGAAATCCAAATCAAAATCCAAGATAAAAAAAAAATGCAAATTCAAATTATCCAAGACTCAAGTCTCAAACAAATCAACAAATGAGCTCAGCAACATCAAAGCTAAAGCGTTGAAGAGTTCACAAGTTGCAAAAAGCTTCACAAGCATAAAAGACGAAGCATATGAAAATTCAAATCAAGTTTCAAATCAAATAAAAAAATATACAAATCCAAAATGTCCAAGTTCTAAGTTTCAAGCAAATCAACAAATGATAGCCGAGGCTTATGAAAGTTAAATATACAAATCCAAAATGTCCAAGGTTAAAGCATTGAAGAGTTCACAAGTTACAAAAAAAAGTGAGCTTCACAAGCATGATAGGCGAGGCTTATGAAAGTTAAATCAAGTTTGTAATCCAAATCAAATCCAAAGATGCAAATTCAAATGTCCAAGAAGCAAGTTCAAATGTCCAAGTTCCAAGTTTGAAGCAAATCAACAAATGAGCTCAACGACCTCAAGGTTAAAGCGTTGAAGAGTTCACAAGTTGCAAAAAAAAAAAAGAGGGCTTCACAAGCATGATAGCCGAGGCTTATGAAAGTTAAATCAAGTTTGTAATCCAAATCAAATCTAAAGATGCAAATTCAAATGTCCAAGAAGCAAGTTCAAATGTCCAAGACTCAAGTCTCAAACAAATCAACAAATGAGCTCAACAACCTCAAAGCTAAAGCGTTGAAGAGTTCTCAAATTGCCAAAAGTTTCACAAGCCTGAAGGCAGAAGCTTATGAAAAGTCAAATCAATTTCCAAATCAAGTCCAAGATGTAAATTCAAATATCCAAGACACAAGTTCACAAGTTTCTAAATCATGTTCGAAATGCAAAGCTGACGAAGACCAAAAGTCAACAAAAGTCAAAGCGCGCTTTTCGGCGAAATAGTCGGAAAGAGATAAAAAAAAACTACAACCACTGTTGCGTCAAGATGATTAAATTCCAAACTTCTTGTAATTTTAATGAAGTCGATATTTATCAAAATGAATGAAATTTATTTGTCACATCTTGTTTCCTTGTTCACACTTATTTTATTAATCGAAGGTTCCTGTGACAATGTCCGGGGTAATTAACATTAAGGGCTGTTTGGTTCAGGGATCAAAGTGAATTTTTTTATTTAGTTTAAAAACTATTAGAACTGTTTGGTTCATGGAATCTTACAATACATTGAATTATTGGGAATGTGATTTTTGAGATATATTAACATGAATATTTTTATTTATTTTTTGACTAAAATACCCTTCTCTAGTAGATGTAAAAAATATCAAAATCTATAAGTTTTTTATATAAATATCAAAATTGTTTAATAATAAATAGGTATCATTATTAAGAAAAACTAAAATTTTAATTTTAAAATATCTAATAGTTATTAATATTAATTAAGTCAAACTTAATTATTTTAAATAAATATAAGTTTTTCTTCCAACAAGATATTTGAAAAAGCAATTTTAATTTCAAATGTTTTTCTTATCTTCAACTAAAAACTTTAATAAATATATTTTTATAAAACAGATGTGTAGAAAGAAAAACATGAAATTTGCTTATTTTTTAAGTTAAAAAAAGAACTTTTTGTAATTTTATTTGATTGAAACAGGGGCGGAGCCAGAAATTATATAGAGAGAGCGAACTACAAGTTTTAAAATAATTAATTAACAAAAATTTAAATTCAAAATTTTAAATAATAAAATATATTTAATTTTTTTATAACAATAAATAAAATTTAAGAGAAATAATTAAAATTAATTAATAGATTAAAATAAATATTTTTATCAAAATTTATATTTCTTTATGATTATGACAGGTGGCTTAAGATAACTAGAGATCTATAACGGAGTTTTATAATAAACCCTTTAATTTATTTAATAAAAATTAAATTATTTAGATTTTATTTTAATAAATACCTATTTGAGATGTTTATTTATCTTTTCCCATACTACTAAACTCATGATAAAATGATATATTTAAAATTTATAAATAAAACTCAACAAAGTAAATCTAATAAAAAAAATTATAACAATATAAAAAATACAAAAGCTCTTATTTATAATTAAAAGAAATATATATAATATTAATTTTAGAGAAACAAATGAATGAAAAAGCTCATAATAGAATTTTAAAAAGTTAGTTAGAAGATATAACTAATTAAGCATTAAAATAAAATATTTAATATCTTACTGTATTAGTTTAAAATTTAAAAATTAACTAAGATTAAATTACATTGGTTGAATATTATATTAAAATATTTTTGCAATATGATAATTATTGATGGTCATTCAAAATTTGAGTTTTTAAAATTATTATTTAAAAAAAAATCTAAAGATGAGGATTTAAAAAAATAAAATAAAAGGCTAAAGTAATTGCTTCATTGAACTTAGCCTTGAGTTGATATTGTTCTAATTTATAATTGTAAAAATATAAATAATATTTTAAATTAAAAAATTCTTATGACTTATGTAATTTAATAATTTATTTGAATTCATTTAAATAATTATTTTAAAAATTAATTTGATAAATTACTAACATTTAAAATCTTATTAATTACAAATTAAACTGATTTTTAAATATTTTTAAAAAAATAATACCTTTTATTTAAATCTATATTTAAATTAATCATAATTTTAAAAAAATATATTTATTACTAAATCAAAGCTTTAATATTTCTCAAATCCCTAAATCAATGCAGATTAATCAATCATACATATTTTTCCAAATTTTCTCAAAATTTTTAAAAATAGCAAACTTAACAAAAACATCTACTTATATATTTATTGTACGCTTCAATGAGGGGATGCGTCGGGAGGGAAGGAGCAGGTGAGGTCAACAGACCCCGCTGGTGATAGGGGGGCGGCCGCCCTCCCTGCCCCCCCTTCTCTATCGCTCCGCCCCTAAATTGAAAGCGTATGATAGAATAATCTCAGCACCCTACTTATATATTTATTGTACGCTTCAATTTATCCAGCATTTTTAGTTATAACAAATCAAACGACAATTATGTAATATGAAATATAATATTTTTACTTATATTATAATTTGACTTACACTGATTTCACTTACTAGTAACCAAACAACCCCTACCAGCTCCATGTTATCACAATTAATGGAGACCCAGTTATAAGAATCCGAGTGTAGTTCCTTTAAAATGTATGGAGATTTAGTAATAAATTTTCCAAGGTCTTGCAACTATGAGCAGGCATTGTCAAGAAGATTATGAAGTAGACATGATCAAGATTATGAATAAGGAAAGTGAATTAACACAATGCAGAAAACAATGAAGAGATTACAACACACCATTAGTAAAGAATAATCATGACAAGATGTGACAAGATGTACATCTAATATCCAGAGAACACCTATTAGCTATTAGGATAACATGGAGAACATAAGATTTATCTGTATAAGCTAAGAAATGATATGATTTGCTAAATATTTTAACATAAGTGTAATGACACTCTTAACATTGTAAAACATATAGAAAACCATCAATTAGACACCTAAAGAATTAAAAACAAGAATCTTTGTTCTAATCCTTGCAAGTTGATGAAAAAACACAAGCCCCAGCACTAGCACAAAAAATAACACAGGTTTTTACCACACACTGTAAAATTGATGTTTAACATTGGTTGAAATTACTTTTACTCCTATTGATTACAAAAATCTTATAGCATTGTTAATTTATTAAAATCAATTTGTTAGAATATTCATACTATATCGTATCTTATACATATACTATTGTGTATACATACTCATATATACATCTCTCTTGTATTTATATGGGGTGGTTTCTATCAAATGAATATACACATTCTTTGTCTATCACACACTTTGTCTATCATGGTGACACACCCCTTGCGTGTGTGTACTAGGGGTGAGCAAAAAAATCTGGATCCGATGATCCGATCCGATATCCGATTTTTTTACCCGAATTTTTTGGGTACCCGATCCGAAAAAAAGGGTCGGGTACCCGGTCCGAATTTTTAAGGTGAAAACCGGATCGGATCCGGGTCGGGAGAAATTAAAAACCGGGTATCCGAATCCGATCCGTTTTTTTTTTGTGTGTGTGTGTGTGTATATATATATATATATATAAATTTAAAATTTTACAAGGGCTTAGGTAGAAAAAAATCAAAATCCCTCGTTTAAAAACTTAAAGAGTTATATACTTAATTGCTTATATAGTTATATTTATATATGTACATATTAATAAAATTAAACTTTTCTAGGGTTAAAAGTAAAAAGAAAAAAAAAACATAAATCCTAACCTCCTAGTTCTCAACGTCCATCACCCCGCCTCTTCTCTCTAGCCTCCATCCCTCTCTAAGATTAATGCTTCAGAAGATATTTGATTTTTTTTTTTTGTCTAAAATTGATAAAGCTCTTTATTATTTTTTTATAACTTTTTTTTTGTGGGATGAATAATGTAAGGTTTTAATCCTCTTTATAAGTTATAAGTTTTTCATATTTGTTTGTTTTTATGGATATTGATGTTGTTGTATAAAACAAATCCATGGAGTAGATGAAACTTAAATTCGGATTTGGATATCCGATATCCGATCCGGTTTAAACCGGGTACCCGATTTTCAATATCCGTTTTAAACCGGGTCGGATACGGGTCGAGTTTTTGCCGATCCGAAAAACCGGGTACCCGATTTTGCTCACCCCTAGTGTGTACCACAAGTGCACGGATTGTCGAAGTAATAATACTCTGGTGAGAGAGTAGTCAAATCCACGGGGAGTACTGATTCAAGGCAAGAGAGATTGCTAAGTAGCTAGTGCGAGAACGATGGTGGTGAGAAAAATCAATGTGTATGCAATAAAGTAAAGGAGAAATATGAAAGACAAGAGAGTTCAAGTAAAGAGTAGAGAGGAAATAATCAATGCAAGTATGGGGTACCCGAACAAGCTCCCCCTAGGACTAATGTTTCTAGTGCAAGACTAGTATTATACTCCCGTATTGATGTTTGATGAGTCGTGGAAATCCTTAAGCACACGGTCCCAAACCTAAGGTCAATCATGACTAGTTCCAACACTATACCCAAGCATTAGGTTTCACTACAACCCTTCACTCTGTCGATCTCTCAACTAAGCCCCAGGGGAGTCCATCATCCTAAGCCTCACACTACGTGGAACTCCTTGACGTTCTAGGGATTCCAAGTGATAGACCCTGTCCCTAAATATAGTTCTAACCCTTTGGTCCAGGCGAAAGAACCCTAATCTAAGTTAAGCCCCAGCACTAGGACTCACTACAACCCTTCATTCTGTTGCTTGCGCAACTAAGTCCCAGGGGAGTTCATCTCCTAGCACTTTACTCTACTTCGATCACAAAGAACTCTTGGAACACAGAGGTAGGAAAAATCACACCGAAGGGGAAATGGGACGTTTCGCTACCTCACGACTCACTCTCTCGACCCTCTCCAATCTCGAGTAGTCTAATCCTATAGAAGTTGTCATACCTTCAAAGGATAACCTAGATGATTCTCAACCCTAGTGTCACGGCTAAGGGAAAATCAATTACAATTAACATGCAAGATTGGAACTCAATTAAAATCATCAATTAAGAAAGCATAACAAAAGTCATAGAAACAATGCCATCCTAGGGTTTACAAGTCCGAATACCCATGAGGGGTTTAGCTCTCCATGGAGCTATACAAAATCATCAATGTATATGAATCATAGATAAAACCCCCTTGTGATGCGTGGCGATGGTCTTGTGAGGCCGCTTCGTCTTCTCCACCAAGCCCCTTGTCAAGCCGAGAGCACACCTCGTCGGATCGGTGCCGACGAAAACTCCCCCAATAGCTATCTTCCAAAGAACATCGATGTTGATGCCGTAGACTCGCTCCAAACCTCCACAAAATCCTCTCCAAACCCTAACCACGAGCATTCCAGAAGATGGGTGAAAAATAGATCTAAAAAAAGTCCTTTAGAAAATCTGAGTCACGGCTTTAAATAACTGAAATCAGGCATCCACACGGCCGTGTGGATTCTCTGGAATTGAATTTCTGCCGCGCAGTAAACAGTAAACTACTATAGTGATATGCTACAGTAACGGTATATCATGTCATTTGCTTCTTTTCTCCTTATTGACGAAGTTCTTCAATGTTACACGGGTTAGACTTTTATGAGTGTGACTACCTTTGTGCCCCTCCAATGGAGGTTGGCACACACTCACAAGTTTAGAACCAGTTCCTTGTTCCTTACTTGGTCCAAGAACTCCTCAACAATGGCGAACATGACCTAATTTTGCTCTTTCTTCTCTAAATCTACTCCACAACCCTACATGCACAAAAGAACACAAATGCACACCAATCAATGATAAAATCTGAGAAAAGTAATGCTCAATGTAAGAAAATAATAGTTCATATTACTTAAACATGAGCACTTATCACATGGTATCAGACGCCGACCGATCTCACTGGATCATTATCGGAATATAGTCCTGTCTGTGACATCGACGCTGATATTTTCTTGGTTCATCTCTATCGGAGTTCGTCATCTGTTGAGCCTTCCCTGCTCTCCAACGAGCGTTGCTCCATCTCTGACCGTGTTGATAAAATCCTCACATGTTTTATTTGTTCTCCGAGGATCGTTGATAGTTCCACCATGCAAGAGTGTGTCCATTCCTTCTTGATGGCACTTTGTAGATCCTCCGATGTAATTTGATTACTCTCCGACGAGTTTCATTTCACTAGCACTTTGCCGAACTTCAGTTCATTTCTAACGTTGACGTTTGTTTGGTCCTTTATTGCCGACGTTTATGTTTGCATGGTCCACCTTTGTCGAAGTCATCCTCTGTTGAGAATTTTTTTTTAGTTTCATATTTCTCAGTTGTCTTCAATTTTCCTCCGGTTGTTGTCGTTTGTGCTCACTCGTTATCGTGCAATAAACCGTGATCAGTCCATTATCGCCGATTGTTTCTTCTCTTCCCGTTGATAAGTCTATCACCATCTCCATGTACCGTCATTCAAGCTCTAGCATCTCCCGGCCACGAAGAAGTTGCCATCAACGCCACTACGCTCACCTCCTGTTTACCACAACAGCTGCCATTACGTGGTGCAAGATCCAAAGTTTCAACATTTCGAAAGTTTGGACATTTCTTGGTGGTAAGCATCATCAATCAAAGCCAGCTGCCAGACATCTCTTAGTGGCTTGATTAAATTATTCTGACGTTACTTTTATTTATATATATATATATATATATATATATATATATATATATATATATATATATATATAACTTAAAAAAAAAAACCACCGTTCCCAAGCTGCTTCCCCTCCTATTTATTTTCTAATCCTTCTTAAAAAAAATGACATCATCTTCCTCTGCTACACATTTTCTAGCTCCAATTGATATCAAATTAAATGATTCTAATTACAGAGAATGGTTTACTACCATTCGCATCGTATTACTCAGTATGGACCTAGTTGGCCATGTCGCCAGTACCTCTCCCCAACCTTCAACTTCCAATGCCTCATGGACACTCGCTGATCACCGTACCATGACCATTATTTGTCAGCCTTGTAAGATTGATGCTCGTATGAAAATTGGACATCTTCCTACTGCTCAAGCCATGTGGGAACACATAGGTCATATGTTTGATCATTCCAGCTCTGCTCGTCAGTATGCCATTTTACAAGATCTTACTCACATCCAGCAACGTGAGCATTTTGTCAGAGAGTATGTTAGTAACCTGCGGTCCCTGTGGCGTCAAATTGATTCTTTAGAAAAGTCTACTTGCCTAACATGCACATGTTGCCAAACTCGCACTCAGTCTCGCCAAATATAGCGCACATTTGAATTTCTGGTGCGTCTTCGTCCTGATTTTGAGGCTGTTCACAATTAATTGCTGAATCGGGACCCTCTTCCATCATTTGATGATGTTATTTGTAGTGTATTGCTGAAGAAACTCATCCCAGCATATTATCTCCATGGCTTATTCCTACTGACACAGTTCTTGTTGTGACCTCTCCACGTTCTACTAGAGTATCCTCCGGTTCTTCTGCATCGCCAGTTCCTACTTCATCGACCTTTTCTCGATCTTCTGTTATCTGTCACTACTGCAAGTGTCCTTGTCACATGAAGAATCAATGTCTAAAGCTTCAGCAACGATAGCAACAACAGTCATCACAGTCCCGTCCTCCTCCTCGACCCCCTGCTTCTTCCTCTCATGCTGCTTATGTCTCAGATTCAGAATCTCCTTCTTCTGCTGATCTTCTTTCTCAGGTTGCTCAGCTTACTGAACAGATTCATGCTATACAGCGTGCTCTGTCCTCCAGCATTTCCTCTGTTATGTTTGTTACCTCTGGTATGTCTACCTCCTCCTGGATTTTAGTCTCTATTACTACACCTCATACCTTTTCCAGTGTTCGCACTGCTAATGGGAGTCTTCATCCTGTCACGCAGTGTGGTCGTCTTCAGACCACTTCATTTGACATTTCTGACGTCCATCATGTCCCTAGCTTAGCTCTCAACCTTCTTTCTGTTAGTCAGCTTACTGACCATGGACTCACAGTTATTTTTTCTTCCTCTACTTGTACTGTACAGGACCATCTTATAGGCCAGAGAATTGGGATCGAGAGTAGAGTTGGCGATCTCTATCACTTAGACTCTCTTCATCTTCCCGCTCTTCCATCTTCACTTAGACTCTCTTGATCATTGGCATAGTCGGCTTGGTCACTTGTGTAGTTCTCGCCTGAAACTCTTAACAAGTTCAAGTAATCTTGGTTCTGTCTCTACCTTTCCTTCACATCCGTGTATGGGTTGTAAACTTGCTAAACCCACTGCTCTTCCTTTCTCTTCACAAGAATCTACTTCTGAATCTACCTTTGATTTAGTTCACTCTAATGTGTGGGGTCCTGCATTTTTCTTTCTTGGTGGTTTCAATTATTACATATCTTTCATTGATGATTTCTTGCATTACACTTGGCTTTATTTAATGCCTTCCTGATATGTGTTTTTACCATTTACTCTCAATTTGTGCAAATGGTATATACTCAGTTTGATAAGCGTATTAAAATTTTTCGCTCAGATAGAGCACATGAGTATCTCTCTACATCCTTTTGCACATTACTTTCTACACATTGCACTATTCCTCAGCAATCCTGTCCTTACACACCTGCTCAGAATGGTGTCGCTGAGGGCAAACATCGTAATCCTGTCCTTTTGCCTCTTCTATTCCTCAATCCTTTTGGGCTAAAGCCATTCTTACATCTGTCTATCTCATCAATCGCACTCCTACTTCCACTATCTCTGGCATCACATCTTATGAACGTCTTTACTCTCTTACTCCCTCCTATGGTCATCTTCGCACATTCAGTTACACATGTTTTGTTCTTTTGCTCATTGTTGAGAGAACCAAACTCTCTCCCCATTTTCCATGTGCATTTTCCTTAGATATAGCTCTGAATACAAGGGCTATCACTGTTATGATCCCCATTCCCGCCGTCTTCGTATATCCCGTGATGTTATCTTTCTTGAAGATACCCCTTACTTCTCTTCATCTTTCCCAAATCTTTCCTTTCTTCAGTCTTCCGCTAGTGGATCCTCTTTTCTCCCCTCTATAGTTCTCCCAAGTTCCACTACCGCTTCTGTGCCCTCTCCAGACGTCTCCATTGATACTTCTCCTGTTCCTCCTTGTTCTACCTCTGAATGCATTAATAATTCCAGTGATTCATCTCATCTCTCCATCGACCCATCCTCCCCTGAAGATGCTCCTGTAGTTCCCCGTCGTTATCCAGACCGTCCTCGCCACCCTCTTGCTCGGTATGCCCTTTCTCTCTCCTCTACCTACTCTTCTGATTTTCAAGCCTTTCTTGCTGCTATTCACTCATATTCTGAGCTGTGGTCTTTTATCATGAGGCTATAAAATATCTTCAGTGGCAACAGGCTATGACAGAGGAACTTGATGCTCTTCAGCGCATGCATACATGGGATCTTGTTTCTATTCCATCTGGTGTTACTCTTATTAATTGTAGATGGGTCTGTCAAGTCAAGACCCGAGCTGATGGTACTATTGAGCCCCACAAAGTGCGTCTTGTTGCTCGTGGCTTTACTCAAGAGTATGGCATTGATTATGAGGAGATATTTGCTCTTGTTGCCAAGTTGACTACTGTTCGCCTTCTTTTCGCTATTACTGCTACTCGTCACTGGCCACTTCAACAGTTAGATGTCACTAATGCTTTCCTAAATGGAGATATCTCTGAAGACATTTATATGACTCCTCCTCCTGGTTTCTCTCATCCTTCTCAGCATGTCTGCCATCTTCACTAAGCTATCTATAGGCACAAATAAGCTCCTCGTACCTGGTTTAAGTGATTTCATAGTGTGGTCCTTACTCTTGGTTTCATCGAGAGCTTTGATAATTATGCTCTCTTGACTCGGCAGATTCCTCGTGATGATATGGTTATTCCTGGTGATGATGTTGATACTATTCTTTCCTTGAAACAGCAGTTATCACTGATCTCCGTACTGCCTTTTCATTACTTTCTATGTCTTGAGGTTGCCTACTCTTGTCGAGGCTACTTGGTGTCTCAACAGAAGTACATATCTAATATTTTTCGAAGAGCTGATATCACTGATCTCCGCACTGCCTCTACACCTATTGAGCTACATCACCAACTCTCTTCTTCTGATAGTGAGCTTCTGCCTGATCCCACTCACTATCTTGCGCTTGTTGGCGCTCTCGTCTATCTGACTATCACTTGGCCTGATATGACATATGCTGTTAGTGTTCTTAGTCAATTTGTGAGTACTCCTCATTCTACTCATTACTTGACTATTTCGAGTTCTTCGTCATCTTCATGGCACTATATCTCGCTCTTTACTTTTTTCTGTCACGCTTTCTCTTGAGTTGCGGGCGTATTGTGATGCTGATTAGGCAGATGATGGCTCTGATCGATGTTCTACTACTGGTTTCTGCATTCTCCTTGGAGATTCCCTTATTTCTTGGAAAAGCAATAAACAATCTACTATTGCTCTTTCTACTACTGAGGCTAAGTATGGTGCTATGACCTCTACTGCTAAGGAAGTTCTTTGGCTACGTTAGATTTTGAAGGACTTTGGTATCTCTATCTCTGCCCCCCCCCCCCCCCCCCCCCCACTCCTATACTCTGTGATAACCAAAGTGCCATTAAAATTGTAACCAACCCGGTATTCCATGAGCGTAATAAGCATTTTGAGACCGCTCTCCACTTTGTTCGTCATCATTATCTTGCTGGCAATATTCTTCTTCCTTATGTTGCCTCCACACAACAGCTTGCTAATCTTTTCACTAAGGTACATACTGTCTCTCAGTTTTAGTTTCTAGTTGACAAACTCTTAGTTTATTACCCACTGTGAGTTTGAGGGGGGTGTTAGAATATTCATACTATACCGTATCCTATACATATGTTATTGTGTATACATACTCATATGTACATCTCTCTTGTATTTATATAGGGTGGTTTCTAGCAAATGAATATACTCATTCTTTGTCTATCACACACTTTGTCTATCACAATTATAGCAAAATACATACATTATATATATAACTTGTTTCATTATTTGTATCACATACTAACAAAACTTTTCAAACTATAGAACCATGTTCTTTATCATCCTTCAATTATATGTCTGCGAATCTGCGATATATAAACAAACATACTAGAAATACATACATTAGATATATAGAAAACTTGTTTCATTCCTTGTATTACATACTAACAAAACTTTTAAAACTAGAGAACCATGTTCTTTCTCATCCTTCAAATTACTTGGGGAATTGCTAAATTCTATGGAAAGGAAACTTTTGGGGCATAATCCCTGAGATATAATCTACATCCCAACAACCAAAACTAACAATTACTTCTAATAATGAACAGTGAAAGCAACATGTAAAAAGGACAAAATAACACAAAGAAAAGAAGTTAATTCTCATGCAAATCTTAATTAATCAAAACCAATAATACTAATTTATCGGCATTCTAGATTGTAGAAAAAAAATGAGAAACACAAAAGTCAAATTACATCTAATAAATCATAATTCAACGAACATGAGACCATACCAACTTATTTATGAGGCTTCTCATGAACAGATTCACATGATTGAGCAATAAACAAGAAAAACAAAAAGAGTTATGTTCGACATCCAAGAAATAATACGCCAAGGCTTGTAAGCAAGAAATCAAACTCATAGGGTTCTCAAATCACAGACACTAGAAGTCAAACTCACAGGGTCGTAGACAATCCGGTCATGCGCTAGAATTCAGACTAATCCAATTCAACTCCCGATGCCCTAAACCCCATATCTAGGGTTCTTAAACCAAGACAAAATACCCTAATCAATATACCAAACCTCTCAAAGCTCCGAAAATCACCATTAACAAGATTTCAAAAACAAAAAAAAACCTAGAAATCAGATTCTTTCACCTTTGGTTATTGATCAGAGTTTGGAATTGCACAAATTCCTTTTGAAAATGATCACAAAGAAGAAATAGATCAAAATATTCAATCTAGAGGCCAATGTTTGAAAATATCAGTGCTTTTATTTGTTAGCATAGCTTAGAATCCCAAATCATAGCTTGAAATCACACAAATTCCTCCAGATCAGAGCTTGGAGATAGAGAACGAAGCTGAAGACGTGATAGAACAAAGCTTGAATAGAGCTTGGAGAACAGAGTTGAAGATGTGATGGAATCGCACAAATTCATCCATTTCAGAGCTTCTTCCAAACCGTTACAATTAACCCTACAAAACGAAGACAATATTTCTTTCTCAGAGCTTAGAACTTGTTTCGCTGGGAAATCAAAGGCTATTATCCTTGTTTGGATTGGCTTATAAAAAAAGTGCATTTTTTCAGTTTAGTAGAAGTGCTTCTCTAGAGTAAGTTAAGCACTTTTTTGTAATATGTGTTTGTATTAACTTTTTTTAAAAGCAGAAGCTGTAAAATAAGCTAAAAAACAGCCTTTTTTCAAAAGCTAGTCATGATTAGCTTTTGAAAAAAGCTGTTTTCAGCTTTTTTTTTTTATAGCTTCTGCTTTTGCAGAAAAGCCAATACAAACAACTTTTTTTGAACCCAGAAGTACTTAACTTATAAAAAAGCACTTCTGGGTTTTCCAAAATCTAATCCAAACAAGCCCAAAAAATACAGAAATTATTGATGGTTTCTAATATAGTTAAAATTCTCAGATGACGGCTATGAAATCAACGTCAATTAATCCAAACTGTTAAAATTCTTAGATGACAATCAATGGCTATTAAAAATATGAAAATTTGCAGCCTGTATGAAATCGGTAGCTCATCCAACTATTTCTAACATTCAATAATTTTTTTAAATATATTATTGATGGGGATTATTTTGTTTTCTTTCCTTTTTTTTTAAGTGTATTTAAAATTTTATTTTAAAAATAACCAGACCAATAAAAGAAAGTGTCTTGTATGCATAGATAGATACAAAATATTTTATATTGATTGAAGACCAAAAACGACTTGTGAAGTCATTAATAAAAAATATTTCGATGGCGAGATTGAAAATGGCGACTTACGATTATGAATCTATGATTATCAAATGGTGACATAAAAAAAAAACAAGAATCAATTATGATTATGATTATCAAATGCTAAACATTAATAATAAGATACATTAACGAAATTTTGACATAATAGGAATGCCATGTGAGCCACATCATGTCGATGCTATTTATGACAATTATGACAAAAAAAAAACTATAACCCAAAAGGAGGGTTTTAAAGGGAAAAAAAATAGTATTTATAGTATTTAATTAAATATAGTGAGTTTTCCATTAGAGGAGCAAATATAGTGACAAGTGTTTGCTTAGTTTTTTAATATGATTAACTATTTAATTATATAACTAAAGGTATCATTGAAAATATAACTAAAAATTATTTTAGTAATTATAATCAAATTCTCTAAGCTGGTTACTCTCATATATTTTTTCATTGTAACCAATTAATTTTAATTTATTTTTTTATAAATTACATAAAATACGATAATATTTTTAATATATTATTAAAAAGCTTATTCGTTAATGTAATTATTCCCATTATTAGTTAAATATCTAATTTGAGATTTATCTTTAAAGCAAGCATTTTTTAAAAAATTATAATGTTTATTACCACATTCAAATTATAAAAATAAAATTCAATTCTCAATATTTATTAAGTAATCTTTATTTTTAAGATCACTATTAATAATATTTATTAATAAAAATCAAATCATTTTTCACTTATATGTCCCTAAGGAAAAAAGAAATTACTCAAAAACTAATTAATTTATATTTCAATAACATTTGCAAGTAGATTTTTAAGCATGAAGTATTTGCAGCAAAATGCAATTTGGTTGTGAAAGCCCATAATTTTTCACACAAGCTGTTAGTTTTTACTATGACAAATGTTTTGGTAACAAACACTCATATTTTTTGCGATAAGATTATATGTTGATTACAAAAGTTCACAGTGTTTGCACTGAGTATTTGTGTTGGTCGCCAACAGTTATAGTTTTTATGACGTTATTTGGGTTGGTAGCAAAAGCTAGATTTTGAGATGAGGGCATTTGGTTGTCACAAAATCTAGTAGTTTTTTGCGATGAGTACATTTTGTTGTCATAAAAGCTTATAGTTGTTGTGACGGGTATTTGAGTTGAGTTCAAAAGATTATTGTTTTATGACAAGGATTTTTTATGGTCACAAAAAGCTTGTTTTGTGACGCCATTTGAAGCCGTCTCAAAAAATCACAAAAAGCTTGTTTTGTGACGCCATTTGAAGCCGTCTCAAAAACATTTGTCGCAAAAATACATTTTTCTTGTAGTGTGTATACCTTGCCCTTCAATCCTTTTTGACTAGAGTTAGTAGCTTTATTTGAAATTGAACAATTAATGGTCGTTATCCCCGATAGGCAACACATTCTCTTACTATCTTGCAAAGAGTAGCTTCAGCCTGGTTCTTTCTTATATATCAAGAATTTGCACTAAACAAAGCTCATAATTGAAGTGGCTGCATACAAATCATTAGACAAGTAATAAAGCATTATCCGGCAATGCATCACTCAAGATCAAAATGAGCAGAGATAGGAGGAACCTAGTAGAAATATGATAAAGATGTGTACAAGTTCATCATCGTTGATAAGTATTTTTGTCACGCCCCGAACCCGACCTGCCAGGCCTAGTGTGTTGACAAACGGCGGCACACCTAAAAGGCCGAAACCAAGTAGGTGTACAAGGCCTCAAAACCCGTTTCTCAAGAATTATAATATCTAACAAAATAAAGGCCAAATCTAGGAACATAATAATATAAATCAACGTTAAAAGAAACAAACTAAGTATTTTGCACACTCAATACGAGCTTATTCAAATAAAACCTAGGCTCACAACAAACGGGACTTATTACACGCTAAATAAATTATGATTGCCCAACGTTCCGCGCTAAGCTATCCACCACCCAACTCTACTCCTGATCTGAAAAAAGATATCAACAACATAATGAGCTCAAAAGCCCAGTAAGTACACACTAAAAATATCGGGATCATTTAAAAGTCAAAATACAATAAAATCAAACATCAGAAATTAGATTTATTTCAAACAAATACAAATGTCAAAATACTGAGCATATAGGTCTTCCAAATAACTATTGCCAAAATAAAATAACAAAATTCATATATTTACCTTCAACGACCCAAGACAAAATTATCAGAGGTCATATTTTTACCCTCAGTGACTTGAGCCAGAATTATCAGAGGCCGTTATTCTTTACCGACGGAAAGCAGTAGGAAACTATAATTTCTAGATCAAAATATGTGTCGACACGGTCAGTGTTTTACCCCCAGTGACAGGGTTAGTGCATAGTTAATTGGGGACTAGTTTATATGTCAAAATACTTCATGTTCATAAAACAACAAACTATCAAAATTCAGATTGAGCAAAATACAAGATAATTTGCCCAAGCAACATTTTTAGCAGTCAAGTAATCCCATTTTTCATAATATCAAAATAATCAATTATTTGAATCCAAACATGAACAGATAATTTTAAAAAAAAAATAATAATTAATCATAAATTAACAGAATTTAAACGATACGTATTTAGATAACTATTTAAATACTTTAGAAAGTAAATAATCTGAATTTAAATCAATATTTAAACCTTTCAAATAATTCTAAACCAAAATAAAATATCACTAACTCAAAATTTCAGATAATTTAAAGTAATTCTGAAAATAATAATAAATAATTAAATCAAAATATAAATCAAAATAATCAGTATTTTTCTCAAAAATTCCAAAAGTTCACAAAACTAGAATTTTCAAGTATATACATATAATAGGATTTGTATATGGGATACTTACCTGATTAAAGCCCAAAAATACTCCCAAATCTTACAAAATCAAGGCTTTTTGCATATCCTATATTTGGGAAGAAATTCTATTAGTTTCAAAACAATATCTGATGATGCTACAAAACTTAAGAGGCTAATAAGCGATAGTATTACAAAATGAGATTTTTAGAAGGGTACAGATGCAAAAAGTTAAAGCTATTAATCTAGACTCCCAAATATTGATTCTTGCGAAGGTACAACAGCAATTATCTACTTTAAAGGGCAAATGAACAATTCTGTCACGAGACTCACCACCATTGAGCACTAAACCCCTCATAACTTTACATATACAATTCCAAATCACAAATTTCAAGATTTTGAGAAAAAATAGACACCTAAGACTATGACATATCTGAAATTCACATTATTTGGAATACTACTCAACTTATAGAATTTATTTGTTTCTTCAGTTATTTCTTCAAACTTATAATTTAGACATATACTTTTAAAATATGCATATCTCTTAATCTACAACTCCAAAAGTAATGAAATTTTACTGACAAATAGATAACTCAAAAATGAACAAATTTTCTATTTTTATCTAATTCAATCTCTATGATCATAAAAAATGGCCATATTCTTCAAGTTCTGCACACAAATATCATTTGAGACAATTATACTAATATGGCTATATCTCACAAACTATAGATGCATAAAATATGAAATTTTGCATATATTTAGGTAACATCAAAATCTACAACTTTTATACTTAAATGAATGTCTAATTCAGACTAAAAAATGATAAAATAAATCAAAAAAGCTTAAAGGCCTGCACAGAAATTCTGCCCGAGGCACCTACATTCAAAGGCTATATCTTATATGATACAACTACAAAAATTCTGAAATTTGGCAGGTCCTTAGCCAACTTCGAAATCTAAAGTTTCTTATTTTACTCTCCTCCAAATTTTGCCTTTAAGACCCCTTAAAATTGAAGAAGGACTTCTACCATTATAAAAAAAATAAAATATGAAATCTATCAAATTAATCCCAAACTCCTCAAACAAGTAGCTAACCTAACCCATCCATCACTAACATCCATCATTAATAGATCAAGATCTAGAAAACAACAATAACAATTCTACATTTTGCTCAAAAATCCAAGGAAGAGGATGCTTACCTCAACAATAATACTAAATCAACTGTGGATGACAAGACCCTTCTCCCATCCTCGCAGCCGACACTACCCGCAAACAGGGAGAGAAAGATGAGTCTAAGTCTTTCTCTTTTCCTAACGGCGATCTAAATCGGAAGGAGACGAAGGTGTCTAGGGTTTTGAAACTGAAAACACAATCAACGGCTAGGATTAAAAAAATAAAATCAATGGCTAGGATTTAATTAAGGGGTGGGGCTCACAATTTTAATTGTTTTCACTACCCAACATTTCCTTCTTCCTGGGTGATCAATCAACCTAGCAACAAAGAGCTTGTAAATTCTTTGAAACCCATAATCATCTAATATTATATCCTTGAATATGACCTTCTCATGGGAAAAGGTTCCAGATTGCCTGGAAAATTAGACAGAATAGTTATAAAGATATAAAACACCATCATCATTGTTAAATTGTATGATAAAGAAGTTGGAATTGAGATGATTATCCCAAACTCACAGAAAGTTAACCAAGAAAATTTGTAAAAATCATGAGCAACAAACTACTCAGACCAATATATGAAATTACAAATAAGCAACTTAACTACTTGAACCAAAAACTTTTGAAATGCATGATGCAAATCAATGTTAAATAGATAACAATTCGCGATAGTTATAAATGACGTATCACAATATGAGATGATGGAAGATCAATTAAGATGGTGACGCAATCTTAGCACATTGGTATTCAATATTATAAGAGCAAATATGGTGTGATGATCACGATGGCGTGTGTGAGTGACTCTAAAATAGGTTTTGGAGATGATCAACTGCCATAACTTGCACATGCTTTGAAACCTCCAAACTAAAGCAGCTAACACCCAAGAGAGGATCTCATGCGTGGTATCAGTGTTGGTTGCAATGATGGTGGTGGTTGGAGATATAACAGGACTTGTGTTTTCCATCAAAGGTTTACATGTGCTGAGCTATCAACATATAGAATCCTTGTAATATTTGTCAAGTGAAATTGGGGTTTGGACAAGTTAAAAATCAATATGAAAAAAGGAAAATTTTCCCAAAAAAAAAAAACCTTGTGGTTTCCCACTTCTACGGAATAAGTACAGGTACTTTTTTTTCACTTTTTACCATGTGTTTTCCCAGTTAGCAAAAAAGGAAAAAAAAAAAAACCTTCAGCCACGTTAAACGCTCCTTACGTGACAAGGGAAAAGTCGTCAAATCACATAAAGTATTATTGGCATGGGAAGTAAAAACATTTTTAGATGAGTTCATCTTCTCCATTTGAATAATACCCTTCTCCCTTGCCTTTTTTGTTTTCCCTCTATTAATCTTTCTCACAAATCACATAAAGTATTACTTGATTTTTTTATATCCTCATTACCGGTAAGAAAAACAACTTTTGAGTGGGTTTTTTATTTCTTTGATATTCTCAGAATTGGTGAGTTCTTACTATTTTCTGAATATAAGTGGAACAAGCTATTTGGTGAATGTGGAAAATTTATGTGACTCTTCTAACAAACAAGCAACCAAAGAAACAAATGTTGTTATTATAAGCAATAGTTTAAGCTAAAGATAGTGGTGTCTTACAAATGTGTTTGATTATAGCTTCCAAGGGCAATTGTAATTCCCAACTATATTTTCTTTAGGTTTTGCTTGTATGGTATGGACTGTAAAGTCATTGAAAATTGAAGAAGATGGTGTGCAAAATGTTTCCATGACAAGTGTTTGGCAAAATGTGTTTTTTCTTGGTTAAAATACTTCTCAGGATTTTCATTTGCAAAAATATCATAAGCAAGTTAGTAGAGGATGATCAATTGCTCAAATTATATTAACAATCAAAGCTCCACATGTCTACAAAAACATATATAACTTAAAAGAACATGTACAATTTAAAAGAGCATAAGCAATTTATAGGAGCATAAACAACTTTAAAGCGCATAAGCAATTTAAAAAAGCATAAACAACCTAAAAACGCATAAGCAATTTAAATGAGCATGGACATTGCTCTAAATTACATTAACTCTCAAATCATTTACTCACCTATGTACAAGAGCAAAAACAACATAAAAGATCAAATGCAATTCAAAAGATCAAAAGCAATTCAAAAGAGCATGAACATTGCTCTAATTTATATTAACTCCCAAATCATTTACTCACATGTGTACAAGAGCAAAAACCATATAAAAGATCATATACAATTCATAAGATAAAAGGCAATTTAAAAAAGAATGAACATTGCTCTAATTTATATTAACTCCCAAGTCAAATTCTCATTTATCTGTGATATATCACAACAACTTCTAAAATTATATTTCAAAATACAAAACATGATTTGGCAATCATTTAAGTATGCCTTAATAAATGGACGGACGATCATTACATCCTATAATGCCATATAGAACATATGATCAGAACTAGGTTGCCTTTCTCTTTTGCAAATGTAATGATTTATCTCCATGCTACCCAACAAAATATGCAAGTTGTGTGCCCCTTCTAAAATTGCTAGAGCTTGATGGTGGGATAGGTGGCCCTTGTGCCTTGCGAGTGACCATCTTTTGTACACTTGACATAGTATGTGCATGGAATGTTGAGTTTCTACTTGCCGCACATGTTTCATTACTTGTTCGTTGTAGTCAATGCGTAAGAAACAAATTCTTTAGGTGTACAAGACTAATTCGAAAGCATCTTCTTCCAATCATATAGAAAAAAACACTATCTATCATGTAAAAAAGAAGCTTCTAAACAAAAAAATGACAGGAAACAATATAACATAAAAAAAAAGCCTACTCTATTCACTCCAAAGTCTGTTCTGACAAGTGGTTGAGACATTGGAATATCCTGCCTACTAATAGTAGAATTAGATTCTAAATTTTGTACTTTCATTGAGTTTGGGTTTTTATGTGGTCTCCTTTTTTTCATTGTGGACTCTGCAATCAAATACACTATGCATCACAACTTTAAAACAACATAGAAAAGAACCTAGAAAGTAATATACAAAGTATATTAACATATACCTTGTTTGGTACATATATTCCACTTTCCTTTGCTTTTTGAATTCAAGATCTTCTTTGCCATGATGTTTCTCCTATAACAAAAGCCTTACATCCTCTTACATTGTGCCCATGTTGGTGCCAATTCTCACAGATTACATTACCACCAGCCCTAGAAACCTTATAAGGGTTATATACCTCAAAATATGTTGCCTTTGTAAAACATTGCTAAACATGTGCCTATAGTTCTTCTCTATTACTATAAATAGTAGCTATGGCATATTTTCATGTAATTCTTGTAAGTTCCCACATTTTACAACTACATGTTATTTCAGCCAACTTCATAACTGATGTGGTATCATAAAAATCAACTTCGTACATCCTATGACTAGCATGTGTACAAAACAATTTTTGCTCTGTAGCTTAAGTTTTTCTATCATATCTTGATAGTTAGGACAAATATCACCCTTATATTTGTTTCATATTAGTTAGTTTCACATAAAACCTTTGCATCAATTTCTTCCCAGTCCAGTCCAGCATTCTCAAAATTGATAAACTTCTTGCCTTCCTAATATAAGAATTAAAAAAAAAATCACAAATGTTGTTTTGTAGAGCTTCTGACTTAGTATGTGTTGAGAAATAGCACCTAGCCCACGTATAAGGATTATGTTGCATAGCCCACTTATATGCATTCTCATCCATCTACTTCATTCTTGTCATATTGATAGACTCTTAGGGTGTGGGGTGTAAAAATATGTACATAAAGTTAAGTCTGTGAATACTGAAAGTGCACGGATCATCAAGTAATACCTCATGGGTGAGCACGAGGGTTGTATTCCTTAGGGAACAACCAAAGGCTCCTTGACGAACACTTAATGGGTGTCTGAATATAAATATGTATGCAAATAATGTCAAAGTAAGCCTGTGAATACCGCAAGTGTACGTCTCATCAAGTAACATCTCGTGGGTGAGCCCGAGGGCCGTATTTCCCCAAGAATGACGAGAGGCTCCTATTACTTCCTTTTCGCCTAATCAGTAGTCTAAATGTTTACATTGCTTTTTTTAGTCTACTTCTACAAATTATTAAACAATACAGTGGAGGATTATTAAGAACAATTGGAAGGAATTAGGTAATTGTATGACAGTTTTTTTTATTACTACTTATGATATCCGCTTAGTGTGACAATCATGATCTAGTATTGGACAAGGGGAATTCAAAGGCCTACTAGTCCTAATCTCTTGGCAACCAGGTCTAAATCACTAGGAACTAAAGAAAAAATCTCTTCCTATCTCAGCCTCCTATGTTTGCCTTAAGTATAAGAATTCCTCTAGAAGAGACAAATCAAACCCTACGCCTAAGGGGCAATCAATCCCTAATCCAGAAATCTAGCTATGCCTAATCTTTTAGCGCATGCATAGATCTAACAAGGCATGTATATTCTAATGTAGGGGCATATTTTCATCACAACATTAACAAGATAAGAATTTAAGAAACATGCAATGAATCACAAGAACTAGCAAGATTTATTGAAGTAACAATCAAGGTTCACAAGTAATCATCAAAATACATAAACATGCAATTCCCCTTGAATTGGGGTCCTATGGATCAAGAATAAAGATATAAATAAAGATTAATCCATAAGAACAAATAATAATGTATAAAGAATTCCTAAACTAACTCCCTCCAATAGATCTCCGAAGGTTGAGGTCAAGAGAATCCCAAGATTGACAAGATGGCGTTAAATCTCTTCACGCGCCCTCCTCTAATGATGTACGTTGAATTTCCCTTGGAAAACTCACTGGAATCTACTGAAAAAGTTGAAGAAAGTTGTCTCCATTTGCTCAGATCTCCAAAACTCTGGTTGTTTTACCTTATTCGGTAAAAGAATCCCCCCGAAAATAGAAAACAAGAATTGAGTCTGCCATGGCCTCACCACAGGTGTTGTGATTCCCTTGGTGATTAAGTTATTGTGTGGGCTCCAAGTCACATCTTGGTACAGCTTCTCTGGCCGTTGTGTAGGTGGATCACAGTCGTGATGGATTCACAATGCCCGTGGTGAGGCCATTGTGGCTTCTGTGTTGCTCCCAATGATTCCACACTGCCATGGCTTGATAATGACAATGTTGAGAGTGGTCAATAATCGTGGTGAGATGTCACCATAGCCTTATGAGCCGTGGTGAAGCTCTGATTCAGCAACTAAGTTCATTTTGCTTTAAAACGCCCTTGAATTTAGTTATTTGGCCCTAAAACAGAAACAAAACAATAAAATTTCATACTAATTTGGTGCTAAACATGTAAGATCTCATGGCAAATGCAATGTAAATGATATGGAACTTATGCACTTTTAAGTACTTATCACTCCCATTACTTCTTTTTTGCTTAATCAATAACCTAAACTTCTACGTTGTTTCTTAAGTCTACTTCTACAATTTTATTAAATAATACAATTGAGGATTGTTAAGCACAATTAGAAGGAATTGGGTAATTGTATGATGATTCCCTTAACAATTACTTGCGAAATAGAATCAAGAAGTGACAATTCAATCTAGTATTAGACCAGGAGAATTCAAGGGCCTATTGGGTCCTAATCTCTTGGAAACCAGGTCCAAAACACTAAGAACTTAAGATGGAATCTCTGTCACCTCAGCCTCCTATGTCTACCTTAAGTTCAGGAACTCCTCTAAAAGGGACAAATCAAACCCTAAGCCTACAAGATGATCAAATACTAATCCAAAAACCTAGTTATGCCCAATCTCTTAGCGCATGCATAGATCTCACAAGACATATGTGTTCTAATACAGGGGCATATCTTCCTCACCACATCAACAAAATAATCATTTAATAAACATGCAATGAATCACAAAAGACTAGAAAACTGTATTGAATTGTCAATCAATGCTCACAAGCAATAATCAAAGTATGTAGGCATATCATTCCGCTTGAATTGGGGTCCTACAGATCAAGAATAAGGATATAAATAAGATAAATCCACAAGAATAAAGAATAAATAATTAATAACTCCTAAACTAACTTCCTCTAATAGATCTTTGATAGTTGAGGTTGAGAGAATCCTAAGATCGTCTTTTTGCGCACCCTACACTATAGATCTATGATGGTTGAGGTTGAGTGAATGCCAAGAATCCTAGAACTTTGGCCGCTCTACCAAATTCAGCAAAAGAACCACCCTTTGATTAGAAAACCCTAGGGTCTTTATAATATCGGGTTTGCTACAGCCTTTCGATATGCGTTGTGATGCCCATAGTGAGTAAGTTATTGCTTGGGCTTCAAGCCGAGTCTTGCCATGGTCTTCTTTGGGTATTGTGTGGATGGATCATGGTCGTGCTGGTTCACAACGGCCGTGGTGAGGCCGTTGTGGCTTTTGTGTTATTCTATGTGATTCCGCATTACCACAGCTTGATAACGACTGTGGTGAGATGTCACCACGGCCGTTATGAACTATGGTGATGCTTTGATTCAATAAGTTAGTCTATTTTGCTTCGAAATACCCTTGTATTCCCTTCTTTGGCCACTTTTGCCATTTTCTAGATTGAGCATGAAACTTGGCACAATAAACTACCAAACATTTGTTTATGAGATGTGCCAGATGTTTTCACAATTCAATTTATCAATTTGCCCATGATTCCTTACACCTCTGTATAACTTAAATAATACGTTGTTCTTTTTTATCTGATATTGTCTATTGATACTTCTTTCGAGCTTTTCCAGGTGTAATGTAGTTATGGTGGATGAGTTTGCTCTAAGCATCATTTCTAAGAGCTACAATAGTTTTAATGTTTACCATCCCACATCTATCCTAGGTTGTTTTTTATCATAGTAAATTCATTTTAATTTTTTTGGCATTTAGACAGATAGTGAATATGAGCGCTGATCGTGAAGCCAAGGATCTTGTTTAGCCCATAAAAGCTCACATAGAGTTCTTGGTAGCATTTCAAGAAGCAGCCACGGTTGAACCTACTAATCCAGCATACGCAATATCCAAGGTCACAACTTGCAGCGAAATTATGCCAAATCTGGAGTGAGGCAGCTTGCAAGTAGTTGTCACAACATTTTTCCAGTTGTTCACTTGAATGGACCATGAGTTTGGAAGGGAGATGGTTATGGATACTTATGTTGTTTTAATTTTCTTTGAAACTGAAAGACCAAGAATCTTTTGTGCTTCATTTATTTTCATATATTGTTGGTAGGAAGCTACCCCTACCAATGTGAGTATGCCTTAAAAATTTGACTTGACGCATTGCTTGTTGTTTGTTTTGGTCAGTTTTTATTTTTTTTTATGGCTACAATATTCTGCATATATTTGCCTTATTTCTTTCTAAGACTAGTGCGTTGTTGGATTATTTGAAATTATAGGTTAGGAATGTAACAAGAAGTTATTATATAAATTCATGGGATTAATTTCTTGACTAATCACTAAACTTTACTTTATTTTCAAAATGATCATCAAAGTTCAATTTGAATCAAAACAGTCATTGATTTTCAATTTGTTTTCACGGTGGGTCATCCGGTTGTATCCTGCCCCCCTTTTCTGACATGGCCGCCGAAGAAGGTCATTCATCAATCCACGTCATTTGAACACTCCATGCTGGCCATGACCTTCCTTTCGCGCAGCGAGGAGGCCACATCAGCACCTAACATCACTATCTTCGAGAAGCACAAACACTGCCCTAGAAGTTGGTGATTATCACCTTCTGCGCCCACTAGTTTGAAGATTGCCTGGACTTCCATTATTAGCTCGCAGATGAGGAAGAAGACGACTGAGTTTTTCAACCTTTGATGTGATCAAGTAGATGAGTTTGCATCAAGTAGAGATGGCGGAGAACTGGGAGAAGCGTGCACTAGGAGATGAAGCGCCAGAGGGCTGTAAGGATTATTTTCTGGAAACCCTAACATTAAGGTTGTGGATTTTGTTATAGTTTACATTGTAATGATGATTTTGAAGATTTAGGGCTTTGTAAGACATTTGTTTTGTTTTATATCTAAGGAGTGTTGATCTTGTTTAGTGTGTTATACTGCTTGGCGATAATTTTGTGATGCAATGTCTTCTAAAGCATGTGCGTACTAAGGAGTTGCCCCTTCTAATGTGGTCCCCAACTTAAAAAAATGCAGATTGTGATGAATTTCTTTAATAAGTTGAACTTCGCTGACTAAAGGTGTACATAAAGTAATAAAGCAATTTAAAGTCTTATACATAATGGGTTTAGCTCTGTCAGGTTTGAGGATTTTGGAGAAATTTGTGCAAAAAAAAAATGCAAATGATGATGAACTTATTATATTTATGAAGTTCCAAGAGAAGTATGTCTAAGTTTTTTTAGAATTGATATTAGGAAGGAAGCAACCCAATTTATTATGGTGTGTTATTTTGCTTAGCTATATGAATGTCATGCATTTTTCTTTAAGTCATGTTGGGTATTTGGTTGCAATCCAATAAAATGATTTTCCTTTATTTTAAATTATTCTAGCCCTGGATGCACTTGTTCTATTATGTTGGCTATATGGTACCTCATTTAAAATATGATTGATAAAGATATAGTGCCATGAATGTGTGTTATTTTGGTGTTTTTTTTCCCCAATCCATGTGTTAAACCAATTTTGATTTATGTTGTATTCATTTATGATGTTTTATAGATGGTGTTTATTCTTAAAAGATAATTGGATGAATTGGATTTTGTTTTGCATAGCTTATGATTTTTTCTCAAATTGTCCCTGTAATTATGAAATTGTTTCAACTTGTCTTTGCAATCTGGTCATCCATCTTTGGTTTGAATGAAATTGCTTTTTGAAGCAATGTCAAATGTACTTGTTTTGGTTTTTTTTCCCTTATGATATGCACAAGTTTAAAGTTTTTTATATTTTTCCAAGCATAGTGTGTTACTGAGTTTATCCTTTAAATTATTCCACTTTGGTCATCTTTTGTGACTGCCCATCTTTTGCTCTACTGAGTTTGTCATTAGATTAATCTTTCGAAGTTGGTCAATATGGTTAGTTTAAGTGTCATGGTAATTTTTTTTTGTTCACTCTGTGCAGTTAAGGTGGCCAGTTCTAGGTGTTTGAATAACATGATTGTGTTCTCAATTCATGTTCTGTCTACATATTTTTTTAATCATCTTTTCAATTCCTGCATGGCATAATTATTTTTTTTACCATGTCTTGTACTTGAGTTAGCTTCATAACATCATAATTACTTCCATTCCAGTGCTAGATGCTGAATTGTTCAGTATAAGAATGCATTATACCTTTGATGGGATAGAAGGACTGGCAGGTTATGTGGATTTTTATAGCGCTGATCAAATGTCCAGGATTGAGTTGCTTAGTATGGCTATGGAGTTCAATTTAAATGTTGATCTCTATAGTATATGGTGGATGGATGCTTTCTCTGAGTTCAAAGCTACGAGGGAAATAAAAAATGGCATGGATGCATTTATGATGGCCTAGAATGTGAACTCAACTAGGGAGGTGTTTGTGTGTTAGAATTAGTGGAGGTGCCAATGCTGGGGCTTTTGATGAGCATGGAGATGGAGACAATGCATGTCATGTTGAACAACATGGACTAGAAGAAGTAAGAGATGCTAACAGTGACTTAGAGGCCAGGTTGCTTAACATGGGAGAAGACAATAATTAGAAACATGATAAAAAGGGCAGTGAAATACATGACTCTGAGTGGAGTTTTAATGATGACTCAGATGGCCAAGGTAGAGACATTGGAGTAACACAAAGGGCAATTATTTATGTGAGTGGAAAACCAACAAACTCAGGGAGTAATGATGGAATGGAGTCTGATTATACAGGATTTGAGGAATTACATTCATGCTTATCTACTGATGAAGATGAATTAGAATCCAAAAAACCAAGCTATTCTGAATTCAATGAGGAATGTGACATGAAGGATTGACAGGAACCTGAAAGTATACGGGTTGTCACAGTAATAATAGTACCCCGCTGAGAGGGTAGTCGAATCCACAGAGAGTAGAGATTGTAGATACAAGAGATTGCTATCTAGCTAGTGTGAGGTACAGAAAGTGAGAGCAAAATCAATTGTGTGTGTGTAAGAGTAATTGCAAGCAATAAGAAAATAAAGAGAAATATGGAAGATAAGAGAGTGCAAGCAAAGAATAAGAGGGAGGAACAATCAATGTGTAAAGTAAGGTATCCGGACAAACTACCCCTAGGATTAATGTTCTAGTGCAAGACAGTGTATTATACTTTCCTATTGATGTTTAATGAGTCATGGACATCCTAAAGCACACGGTCCCAAACCTAAGGTCAACCGTGACTAACCCTTAACTCTCGTTGACCTGTCAACTAAGTCCCAGGGGAGTCCATCTTTCTAAGCCTCACACTACGTGGGATTGCTTTACGTTCTAGGGATTCCAAGTGATTAGCCCTGTTCCTAAGTGTAGTTCTAACCCTTTGGTCCAGGTGAAAGAACCCTAGTCTTAATTAAGCCCCAGCACTAGGATTCACTACAACCCTTCACTCTGTCACTCGCGCGACTAAGCCCCAGGGGAGTTCATCTTCTAGCACTTCGCTCTATTTCGACCGCTAAGAACTCTAGGAACACGGAGGTAGGAAAAATTACACCGGAGGAGAAAAGGGACGTTTCACTATCTCACGACTCACCCTTTCCACCCTCTCCAATCTCGAGTAGTCTAATCCTATAGGAGTTGTCACACCTCCAAAGGACAACCTAGATAACTTTCAACCATAGTGTCACATCTAAAGGAAAATCAATACAAGAATCAATCAAGATTAGAACTCAATTAAATTCATCAATTAAGAAAGCATAATAACATGTCATAGAAACAAAATCATCCTAGGGTTTACAAGTCCGAATACCCACAAGGGGTTTAGCTCCTCATGGAGCTATATAAATCCATCAATGTATATGAATAAACACAAATCGAAAACATAGATGAAAACCCCCTTGTGTAGTGTGGCCGTGGTCTTGTGCGGCCGATTCGTATCTTCACCAAGCTCCTCGTCAAGCCTAGGGCACACTTTACTGGATCAGTGCCGAAGAAAGCTCCCCCAATAGCTATCTTCCGACGGGCTTCGATGTCGATGCCAATGGTGCGCTCCAATCCTCCACAAAGTCCTCTCTAAATCCTAGCCAAGACCCTCCAGAAAATAGGCGAAAAGATATCCAGAAAAAGTCCCTAAAAGGCCTTTAAATAGTACTGAGTCGCGACTGTAAATTGGCTGAAATTGGGATTTCACACGGCCGTGTGCCGTGTGAATTTTTTGAATTCTGTTTTCTGGCGCGCAGTGAATAGTAAACTGCTACATTGATCTTCTACAGTAACTGCTATAGTGCTCACGCATCAAATACTCCCGATTTCATCATTCTTCATCGAGGCCGTTGAATTGGGCACACAATCAATGGTAGATCATGTCGATTGCTTCCTTTCTCCTCATTGGTGAAGTTCTCCTATGCTACACGGATTAGACTTTTGTGAATGTGACTACCTTTGTGCCCCTCCAAAGGAGGTTGACACACACCCACAAGTCTAGACTCATGCCTTGTTCCTTGCTTGGCCCGAGAACTCCCCAACAATGGCAAACATAACCTAACTTTGCTTTTTTTCTCCAAATTGGCTCCACCACCCTACAATGCACAAAAGCACACAAATACACACTAATTAATGATAAAATCTGATAAAAGTAATACTCAATGTAAGATAATAACACTTCGCGTTACTATATGACACACCCCAAAAGTGCACGGGTTTGTCGAAGTAATAAAATTTACCCCGGTGAGTGGGTAGTCGAATCCACAGGAAATAGGGAGTTAAAATACGAGATTTCACTATTTAAGCTATGTGGAGTATGGAAAGATAAGAATAGAATCGATGAGTGAATATGGAATCAAATATAATAAAAGACACGAAATTGAATAGAAAGATGGAAGATAAGAAAGTGCAAGTAAAAGAGAATAGAGAGAAACTGGCAATTGATGAAATAGGGTATCCAGACAAACTACCTCTAGGATCTATACTTCTAGTGCAAGACGATGCTATTATACTTTCCTATTGATGTCAATTGAGTCGAGGAAATCCTTAGATTCACTGTCCCAAACCTAAGGATAACCGTGACTAACCCCAACATTATGCCCCGGTCTTAGGATTCACGTCAACCCTTCACTCTGTCGTTGGCACGACTAAGCCCCAGGGGAGTATATCTACCTAAACCTCACACTACGTGGGATTGCTTTAAGTTCTAGGGACTCCTAGTGGTAAAACCTGTTCCTATGTGTAGTTCTAAACCTTTGGTCCAAGTGGAAGAACCCTAGTCTAGAATAAGCCCCAGTGCGTAGGATTCACTTCAACCCTTCACTCTGTTACTCAGTTAACTAAGCCCTAGGGGAGTTTATCTACCTAGCACTTCACTCTATCTCGACCCCTAAGAAATCAAGGAAACGGAGGCAGGGAGAAACCACATCGGAGGGGAAAGGGGACGCTTCGCTACCTCACGACTCACCCTCCCAACCCTCTTCAATCTTAAATAGTCTAATCCTATAGGAGTTGTCACACCTCCAAAGGATAACCTAGATTGTTCTCAACCCTAGTGTCACATCTAAAGGAAAACATTAATAAGATGAAATTAAGATCGAAACTCAATTTTTATTCATCAATAATGGAAAAGCATAATAACAATGTCAAATAAACATAATAACCCTAGAGTTTACAAGTCCGAATACCCACAAGGGGTTTAGCTCCTCATGGAGCTATATATGTTCATCAAAATATGAAAGAAAGCACAAAGTAAAGACATTAATGAAAACCCCCTTGCGTATGGTGTGGCCGCGGTCTTGTAAGGCCGCCGGACGTCGGTGACGATGCCGATGACGCGCTCTAAACCTCCACGAAGTCCTCTCCAAAACCCTAGCCACTCTCCAGAAACTGGGGAGAAAGATAGGTCAAAAGATATCCCAAATAGTCTCAAAAAACGGGCTTTTATAATGTTGAGTCGCGGCTTTAAAATCACAGAAATCGGGATTTCACACGGCCGTGTGGAATTTCCACACGCCCGTGTGAAGTTGCTGGAATGCTGAATTTCGGCAAACAGTAAACAGTAACTTGCTACATTATTTTTGTTACAGGAACTTGCTAAAGTAATTGTTCCGAAACGCTCCCGAATTCGTCGTTCTTCATTGAGGCCGTTGAATTGGGCACACAATCAACGGTAAATCGTGCCGATTGCTTCAAGTCTCCTAATTGGTGAAGTTCTCCTTGCTAGCATGAGTTAGACTTATTGTGAATGTGACTGCCTTTGTGCCCCTCCAAAGGAGGTTGGCACACACTCACAAGTCTCTACTCTTGCCGTGCTCCTTGCTTAGTCCAAGAATCTTCCCAACAATGGCGAACACGATCTAACTTCGTTCATTTCTTTCACTTTATCTTCACAACCCTACAATGCACAAAAGTAAACAAATGCACACTTTTTAGTGATAAAATCTGATTAAATTAATGCTCATTGCAAGATAATAACGCTTCGCATTACTATAACACGATCACTTATCAAGAATCCCCACTTTAAAATTGGGATGAAGTTTAGGAGCTTCAAGCAGTTCAAGGAAGTAGACAAAAATTATGGGATTAAGCACAAGTTTGTGATGAACTTCAAGCCAAATGATAAGGACAAGTGTAGGGTATTCTGTAAGAGAGGTTGCCCTTTCTATTTATGGGCATCACCAATGATCAAAGATAAGGCCACAGTGCAAATAAAATCAAGTTATTTAAACCATGAACGCACAAGGGACCACAACAACAGACATATCAGTTTTGAGTGGATTGCAAAGGCATATTTGGAATAATTCAGGGCAAACCCATCTTAGAAGATAGCAAGTATCATCAAGCAGTGAAGACAAATCAGAAAATTTGTAACTATTATTCTGATGGTCTGCATTATATTTTTTATTAACTAAACTATTTCTTATTCTGTCTAGTGATATGTACTAGGCTTATAGATGGTGATGATGAGAGTCAGATGGCTAGATTATTTAACTATAGGTTGGAGCTGTTAAGGACCCATCTAGGTTCAACAATAAAATGCAAGTGTGATGCAGGGGTATTCCAAGCAATGTATGTTTGCTTGGCACCCCTCAAAGAAGGTTTTCTGGCAGGTTGTGGGAATGTCATCAGTGTGGATGGATGCTTTTAAGGGATTTATGGAGGGTGACTGCTGATAGTAGTAGGAGTGGATGCAAATGACTACATGTACCCAATTGCATGGGCCACTATGAGTAGAGAAACCAAGGAAACCTGGAAATGGTTCTTGGAATTACTGGCAGAGGACCTGCAAATGACAAACAACTATCACTGGGCCTTCATGAGTGATAGGCAGAAGGTCAGTTCTGCTTTATTGATTTTCTTTTCTTGTAAACAACTGTCTTGATTATGATTTGCTATAGGACTTTGATCTTAATTCATCCTGTGATTGTTCATTCTATTAAAAATAGATAATCTCTCTTGTATTGGATTAGATTAGATTAGATGTCTGGGCAACTTTACTTTATTTTCAAATTGCTCATCAAACCTTGTTTTTTAAAAAAAAAAAATCCAAATTTCACTTTCAAATACCAAGAAATCTTCATCTCATTATCACATTACATGACAAAATCTAATCTTCCTATTCTTAGAGATAACTGCTTTAAGAAAGTCAAGTGGCAGTCAGGTTAGTTAAAAGTGATCAAGTGCTGAAATAGTTCACAGTAGACAAAATAAGCCCAATTAAACCACTCATTGATGAACCTCTCTACTTGGCCAGAATAGGAAGAAAAAAGAGATCTCCAACATCATGAAAGTAGCATGCCAAGAGTTCTATATTTTTTTTGTTTCTTCTATTTGACACATAAAGTGAAATTAGGGATTAATTTCTTGAATAATCACTAAACTTTACTTTATTTTCAAATTGATCACAACAGGAATCTGTACATAATATGCATTAAATTGAACTTTGATAATCAATTTGAAATAAAGTAAAGTTTAGTGATCATTCAAGAAATTAATCCGACAATTGGTATGCATTCAGATTTAATTAGATTGTATGATTATTTGTCAACATTTCTGATTGAAAAATAATACTGCACATTTATTTAAGTCTTTCTAGCCTCTTAATTAGAATGTCTGGCACTTTAATTGTTTTCATTTTGATGGGATTCCTATTGTGTCTGTGGGTGTTGGCCAAAACTAGGGACTAATTCCTGGAATAGAAGAACTTTTCCCTAACAATGAACACAGGTTCTGTGTTAGACACATCCATACTAATTTTAGAAAAACCTATAGAGGTAAAACCCTTAAAGAACTACTTTGGAGATGTGCCATATCAACAAATCTAGCTTCATTTGAGAGAGCCATGAACAACATGAAAGACTTGTCCGAAGGTGCCTTTCAATACATGAAAAACATTTCCCCCGAACACTAGAGCAGGTCCCATTTTCAAACAAGATTCAAGTGTGATATACTACTGAATAATATGTGTGAATGCTTCAATAGGCATATTTTGGAGGCTAGGATTAAGGGAATTATGACGATGAATGAAATGATAAGAACCCAACTCATGATAAGGATACAAAGAAGAAAAGATGTAATGAAAAAAAATCACATCCACACACTGCCCTAGGATAATTAAAAAATTGGAAAAGTTAAAGGAATTAAGTTTCCTTTACACAACAACATGGTCAAGGAATGCCCAGTATTAGGTTTTAGGACCTGATGGGCAATATGTTGTTGATAAAGGTGTTGGCACATGCTCATGTAGAAAATGACAACCATCTGGCATCCCTTGTAGCCATGGAATTTCAGTTATATATTATAACAGTAAAGGACTTGAAACCTATATACATAGTTATTACAAGGTTAGAACTTACATAGACACCTACAAACACACTTTGAACCCAACCCATGACAGGGATTCTTGGCCCAAATCTACTCAAGGACCTATGATTCCTCCATAACTAATTAACAGGAAAAAAAGGCAGGAAGACTGTACTAAGGAGAAGAGAATTAGGTGAAGAAAGAAGAGGGTACACAAATGGGAGAGTTAGCAAGCAAGGAGGCACAGTCAAATGCAGCATTTGTGGAGCTAGAGGGCATAATAAAAGATTTCATGGAAAGCCACATGTAAATGTTACTGTCCCCTTTACTGAATTTTATTTTCCTGCATTTGTTGTGTGGTATTAATTCAGAATTGACACTTTGTAAATTCCAGGGAAAAGTGAAGCTGGTGTGTGCCAAAATGCAGAACAAACTGAAGAAGGGCACACTAATCCAATGGACAATATTGATTCACAAGTCCTGGATGAGCATTTCACCATGGTATGCTCCTTATCTTATTTTATTTTATTTTTTGTTCTGTTCTTTTAGATGCTAATCATAATAAAAAAATTTTAATGGGGTGACTTATGATTTACAGGTTGCTAGTTCGATTAGAGGTGATCAACATCACTCAACTACAAACCAATCCCCATTCTCTCAAGAAGCCATGTCACAAGTGAAGGAATATTAATTTTTATCTCTACAATTTCAATACAATGCAATTTCAGTAAGTCTTATTTTTTATGTTACATTGCAGGTGATAAATGTAGCCAACTAAGGACAATCCACCATGGGCTTTCCTGCAGGGAGTAGGCTACCAAGACAGAAAATGCATACTAGAGGAGGCAAAGCCAAATACTTCATAAATGACATAGACCATGGATACAACTGATGCTACAAAGAAAAAGAAAGCTTGGGTCCCATAAAGGAATTAAATTGGCCTCTTGGCAAGAAGAAGATGGCTAAGTCAAGTGGGGGTTATGTCTGTGTACTTGTTTTTTCTTAGCAGCAAACTTGTAATTCTTCCCTGTGTGTGGAGAATTTATTTTGTACAATCCTAACTTATTTTGTATGTTGGCAATAGCAATCGCGACTTTTTGTATAATAACACATCAGTGTGTATCCTTTATACTGTATTTTCATTCAACAAAAGTTCTATGCCTTTCTCAGTTATTACATCAATTCAGATAAGTTGTTCTCATTTAATGTGTTGTGGGGATGCAAAACTGCATCTATATGACTTCCTGCAAATGAATTAAGACCATTTTCTTTTATGTGCAGCCATGTTATGTGCATATTATGTTTGTAGATTATGTGCAAATTAAAGTCTCCAAGTTATGTGTAGGTTTAGGTGCAGATTATACTTGCACATTAATTCTTCTAGTTATGTTGATATTATAGCTGCAGATTATGCATATTATGTACAGATTAAAAATGACATTCAAGAAATTTCTCCCACTCTATCATAATGCATTCCATTATTGTAATTACAATCTCTAAAACAATCAATTTGAAAATAAAGTAAAAGTTAGTGTTTCATGGTAATCAAAATTTCTCTGGATCCTGGTTTATAATCTTGACAATGTACATTCAATTCAATCACATAACTTAGATTACAATTTACATTCAATTCAATTTTAATAACTTGGATTACAATCAATACATTCGATATTAAATGGAAAAATAAAAAAAGCAAAGAAGAAGCCCGAAATCAAACACTTTACCCTAATATCTCCATATTACAACCCCTTTCCCACTTTCAAACTCAAACTACAGTTTCTCTCCCAGGGCCTTTCATACATACTCATTCGATTGTTCAATGAGGCACGCGAAGGAATTCGGGCTTCCAACAATGATTTCCCGCACTTCATTCCCAGACCACCACCTCGAGACACACGAAGCCCTTCCTCCATGTGTGATTTGGCCTGTTGTACAAATGGAAACACCGAGATCTTCTTCTCCATGGCATCCGTTGGCCTCCTATGCCATTGTTGCCACTAACTTGGAAGAAGACGAACACTAGCCAACCTAGAATCCTCCTCGTGATGTGGCAGGTGTGTGGCTAGACTGTTGAGTGACTTACTCCTAGAGGATTTTAAATGACTTGGATGGCCACATCAGCTCCTGGTGTGTGGCTGGACTGCTGAGTGACTTTCTCCGACTGCCATGTCAGAAAAGGGGGGCGAGAGACAACCAAATGACCCACCAATGAAAACAAATTGAAAATTTTGATTCAAATTGAACTTTGATGATCATTTTGAAAATAAAGTAAAGTTTAGTGATCATTCAAGGAATTAATCCTAAATTCATGTGCTATTTTATGTTTATTTTATTTTAATTTTATTTTTCTATTTAAATGATGATAATAAGGGTTGACTGGAAAAGAAGGTAAGTGTCCAACAACTAGCCACTTTGTTTTGTGCTGCATTTCCCGGTCGGTATCATTTATTTTTATTTCTTATATCCCTGTAGAAATTTGGGATATTTTGATGCAAATTTTATTAAATAACAAGAGTTAAGAATTAGTATGATGAAAAAGGATGCAGAAATTCTTCATCTCTCTTTTATGTCGTTTATGTCCTTTTTTTAATAATCCAATATTAAACAAAGTGATTTATTATACCCGTTAAATCGGACCATTTCTTGTTTTTTGGGGTTAATTTTTGGCTCTTTTCTCTATCCTTTTTGTCTTTTAGTTGCCATGGATGTGGCTAAAGCTTCTCTGGCTGAACTCTCTTTTGTTTGTAATATTTTTTTTTAATTTATAGAAAACAAAAAAAAAGTTTTATCTTCTTTTGGAACTTTTATGTTCTATATCTCTTTTTTTTAACTTTATTTAGAATTTCGAATAGGAATACAATTTAGATTTGATTTATATTATAATATTAATTTAAATATTATATATAAAAGTATGATCTTAGTTAGGTTTCTATCCTAATCTTGATTTGAATAGGAATAGAATTTGATTTGAAAATAAATTATAATCTAGGGCATATAATATATAGTTTGGCCGTCGAGTAAAAATGTTAGGGGGCCACTATACTATGGTTGGTTTCCACTTTGCTCACTGAATTTCAATTTATTTCTTTTCAATCATCCTACATTGATTTTCTTTCGTCGGGAGGTCACCCATCTGATTCTGATGAATTTTTGCTGAGCTGGCCACCGGAATAACACGTCATCCATTAAATTAAAGATTTTTAAGCCACGTTGGCCTGGACATGTCACCAAGTTCACATAAAAATCCACATCAGCATCCATATATGCTATTTACTCCAAGTCAGCATACCACTATCCCCTTCCTTGAGAGATCCTTCATCCTGATCCTTCATTGTCCGAGACTAGGGATTCTTCACCGGCGGGCCCCTTCTTCACCGACAAGATCGTCCTTCACCGGCGAGGTAGTGAGCAGGGAAAGATGGAAGGAGGAAGCGACGAGGAAACTGCTGCAACCAAGTTCCAACCAATCGAGTGTGAGAGAGAGAAGAGATGATCATCCAATCATCATCGGCAAGGGCAAGCTTCAGTGAAGATTATGGAGAGCAGGCTTTAGTCCTGGATGCATCATTTTTGTTTTAGCTTTTGTTTTGCTTTTTTTTTTTTTTTTTGGTAACAGTTGATCTTGCTGGGAGTTGAATACATGAGAGAAAACATGAATAAGAATGGAACTTTTTGGTTTAAGTGTTTTGTTTTGTTTTGTTGTATATCAAGTGTAGATTAATTCTATGAGACATCTGATTAATTTTTTATTAAGATTCTATTTTCCACTGAACAAGCTTCATTATAATAAACTGACCATTTATTGAATGAAAATCTGCAATTGGTTTTCATAACACACTAAACAATGGAATACTGAATGAAGGAATCAAGAAAGGAGCATAATATTTAAAAGTTTTCAATTTGTCATAAGCATAGAAGTAATACAAAATTGGTGTGCATATCACAGACTAGGCACACATAAATTTGTTTGCTGCAAACCTGCAGGTTGCTTTTATTACATGGTTCCAACTTCATTGTTCTTTTCTTCATTGTGTGCATGGTGTGCAGATTGATTTCATGGTATGCATATCACTTCCATCTTCATTGTTCCTTTCTTCATCTACTTCATCTCCTATGCCAACATCTTCTTCTTTTTCATCTACATGGACACTTTTATTTTGTCCTGGTTGTTCTGGTGCTTCTCCTATGCCAACACCTTCACATAGACATTTATACTTCTACTGGTGCCAACACTCTTTGCCATTGTAATCACATCTGAATCAATCTTCATTTCTACCATCCTTACTCCTGCATTCTTTATTTCCCTCCACCAAAAACTTCAACTTTCCACTTCTAATTTCATTTCTCATAGAACTAATCTACACTTGGTATATAACAAAACAAAACAAAACACTTAAACCAAAAAATTCCATTCGCATTCATGTTTTCTCTCATGTATTCAACTCCCAACAAGATCAACTATTACCCAAAACAAAACAAAACAAAACAAAACAAAACAAAACAAAAAAAAAAACAAAACAAAAGCTAAAACAAAAATGATGCATCCAAGACTAAAGCCCGCTCTCCATAATCTTCACTGAAGCTTGTCCTTGCCAATGATGATGGGATGATCTTCTCTTCTCTCTTTCTCTCTCTCACGCTCGATCGGTTGGAACTCGGTTGCTGCAGTGCCCTCGTCGCTTCCTCCTTCCACTTTTCCCTACTCGCCACCCCGCCAGTGAAGAATCCCTAGTCTCGGACGATGAAGGATCTGGATGAAGGATCTCTCAAGGAAAGGGAAAGTGGTATGCTGACTTGGAGTAAATAGCATATATGGATGCTGATGTGGATTTTTATGTGAACTTGGTGACATGTCCAGGCCAGCGTGGCTTAAAATTTTTTAGGTATAATACCCAGTTTAGTCCCTGTATTATACCCAAAGTGCCCTTTTAGTCCCTCTAATATTTTTTGTCCCTATAGGATCCCTGTATTTTTTATTTTATGTCAAATGAGTCCCTCTCTTTAACAGTCGTATGATTTTCCGTCTGTGAGTCTGACGTGGCATTTTTAATGAGTAAAAAACTAAGGTATAATACCCAATTTAGTCCCTCTATTATTTTAAAATGACCTTTTAGTCCTCCTATTATTTTTGCCCTTAGAAAGTCCCTTTTTTTTAATTAATTTTCTAGATATAATACACAGTTTAGTCCCTCTATTATTTTAAAATGACCCTCTAGTCCCCAATTAGAGGGACTTCCTAAGGGCGAAAAATAATAAGGGGACTAAATGGTCAGTTTGCATTAATAGAGGGACCGAACTGGGTATTATAGCAATTTTTTACTCATAAAAAAATTCCACATCATCCTCATAGACAGAAAATCAGACGGTCGTTATGGGGAGGGACTCGTTTGACATAAAATAAAAAATATAGGGATCCTACAGGGACAAAAAATATTAGAGGGACTAAAAAGGTATTTTGGATATAATACAGGGACTAAACTGGGTATTCTACCAAATTTTTAATTTTATGGATGGCATGTTATTCTGGTGACCAGCTTAGCAAAAATTCATCGGAATCTCATGGGTGACCTCTCGACGAAAGAAAATCAATGTAGGATGATTGAAAAGAAACAAATTGAAATTCAGTGAGCAAAGTGAAAAACAACCATAGTACATTGGCCTCCTAAAATTTTTACTCTTTGGCCGTCTAATATGGAAGTCTAGTAATTTTGAGAGGAAAGTGGAGTGGCATACTTGACCACAAATTGATGTTTAATAATGGTCTCATTTTGGAGATTCTTTCATGGCTTCCTCTTCGATAGATAGTATGATTTAAAAGCGTGTGTAAATTATGGTATTATGTCATCTATGATCCTTATTTTATAACTTGCCAACAACATCATGATGGAGATATCATTACAACTTTAGAAGTGGGTTGGAAGATTCAAAATATTTTCTTACTGAAGTATAATGCGTCTATTCCACTCGATTGTCCTTGCAGGAGCATCAACAAACGCTATGGTGTGGGCATCAGTGGTATTTGTAATCAAATAATAATCAATTCTTGCAATGGACTGATTCTTTGTGGGGTTTACATGAACATATTGCATAAGCATGAACCTGGATTCTATTATTTACATAATCTAATAAGTTCTAAGTGTCAAGAAATTCTTTTGCAAAGCCCAAATGAGAATTCTATTCCTATACACAAACTCTTAATCCCTAGTAATTGGGTTCTCACTATGGATTATATAATTCTATCGGATGATAATGATAATGTTGATCCAATGTATATGGTTAGAACATATTCATATAAAAAAGATAAATGGAAGAATTGCGGCGACCCTTTCATTCATAAAGGTAGATTTTGTAACTCTTCTATTGATGAAGTCAAATTTTATAATATTGAAGCCGTATTCTACAAAGGAGCTGTTAATTGCCTTTCATACATGGAAAATTTTCCCTTAGTAAATTTCTCTTTCAACATTAAGAGTTATGGTGTGACTGAAATCCCGGTTTCCTATAAAGTTGCCAAAGATGTTTTGTTATTTAGAGAGTCAAAAGGGCAATTATATCTTATTATAGAAAACAAATATTCTTTTCGAGGCCTTGATATAATGGTAGTCCAAAAAGACTATTTAAGAGTGGCCATCTTATATCATATTAACCTCTATCTTAAAAGTTTCTTTAACATAAGGATGAAATTTGTCAATCCATTCAGTATTGCTGCAAGACCCGTATGTAATAGGTGGATAACTCAAATGCTTCGAGGGGAAAAAAGGAAGGATGACAAGTTGCTACTATGCTTTCATGATAAGTTGTTCTCTTATAACATTGTTGATCACACTATCAATGTACTTGTTAGACTTAATGAATTACCTAAATATCGTTGTTCTTGAACTTGAATCAAGGCATTAATCATAGATTTTATTTTATTTTATTTTTTGTTTTTATACATTATAGTTTATTGATGTTATTTTTATCTTTAAGTGTGTTCTCAAAAATTTATTCATCCTTTGTAAGTCCATTCTTATCATGCTGTTAAAATTCTTATGATACTATTAAAGCCTTAAATTATGAGATGAAAAAGTCTTGATTTTGGTTTCTCATTTCGTGAGATAGAGTTTGACTCATTGAAATTATGTATACGTATGCATTCAAATAATTAAAATAAATTAACCAAAATAGGAGATTGTAATTACAACTTTTAAAAAAGAATTAAAAGAATGTTTTATACTAAAGTAAGACTTTGGATATTACTAAAAGGGAAAAGTTTGCCTAATTACCTTATTTTGTCTCTTTATCAAGTTGGGACGTATAGTTTAAATTGTAACACTTTAATACCATATAGTTTAAATCGTTTGCAAAAATGTGTCAAAATGCTTAACTCTTTTAATTATTGCTGACGTCGCATAGAAATAGATTTGAATTTATTATTTTTCCCTTAATTACATTACTAAAACATACACTAATTAATAAGAACCATTAATCAGACCTATTTGCATAATATTTAAAAATCATTCTAGTTATAATTAAAAGTAGACTTGAATGATTCTTAGTTAGCATTTTTTTTTATTAATGTAAATAAGGGCAAAAAGATAAATTCAGGTTTAAATTAATGGATTTAAGTCATTTGATACTTTTTTACAAACGGTTTAGACCACAGGGTATTAAAATGTTACAACTCAAACCACAAATCGTGAAGAAAGAGCCAAACACATGGTATTTTAGCAAAATTTTCACTTAGTATAAAATAATTTAAACTATAAATTTTAAAAGATTTGGTCGTTAGGAGGTATGCATAATGTATGCATAACCTCTCTTTCTTATAAATTTACAACAAAGTACTTTGGAACTAAATGGCTTTTCAATAAATTTATTTATTTTTTTAAACTTAAATAGAATTTCAATATACAGATGGATAATCTCATAGATAGAAGTGCATTTTTAATCGAAACATTTCTCTCACATAAGGGGACCTACGTCAAGACATAGTGAATATAATACTACGGGGGAATGATTTAAACCCTTACTCTTCTCTTGGGCTCTTATGTCATACCATTAATCTATACAATGGAGTGCTTTTGAAATATATAAATTTTTTTTACTAAAAGTAATGTTTTAATAAATTTTATTAATTTGAATCTTAAAGTAATTACATTAAATATTTCCTAATAAAGTAAAATTTTTATTAAGCATTATGACAGTAAATCTTAAACTATTTTTTATTAGTTTGTTGTTAATGGACTATTCTTAGGTTTTTAAAGTATCAGCATAAATATTACATTACACCAAGAAATATATACTTCTAAACTAGATAATACAAATGGGATATTATTTCTTACGTTTTTAATAATATATATATATATATATATATATATATAATTTAATTATGCTTGTTGGACTTCGAATCGACATTTGATCGCGTGTACGCCACATAAAATAAAATAGGCATATAGGTTCTATAAAAATTGAAATACACAACCCCTGCACTTAATATATGTATCCTAAATCATATAAAAGTGCATATTCACACAGGTCTTGTAAAAATCATATTTGCATCTAAACTTTTATACGAATCTCATGTTTATATTAATAATCTTGTAATACATACTTGCATTTGTGGAGTCTTTTATTTTTGTCTGACCTCTAGTATTCACCGGCTAAAAATAATAGATCACAAATCAAATTTAACTATTTTTCAAATTTCAAGAGATTATATGGGTTCATAATTTTTGCTAGGGGGCAAGTTGGGAACCTCTAATTAAAAACAAATGTTAATGAGAAATAATGGACATGTGAGAAATTTTATTTATTAGAAAACAAAAAAAAAAGTTACATAAATACATAAATTTGATCAAGAATACAAGGATTAGAATCTCTAGCTTGAAATCCTATGTTCTAATTTTCCTCTGGCCTCACATAATTTAAGTATAATTTTAAGTTCCTTTAATCCCAACTTTTTTTTTATGCCAAAAATCACCCTTGGATATCTCCTTTGACTCTGTTAACTCATGTTTTCTTTGAGCGCTTTGTTTGTATTTTTAACATCCATCGGATCTCAAGTTGTGATTTCTTTTATTTATGAATCACGAATTTGATTTCATTTGACTTAGACTTTCGAAAACTTCAGTGTTTCATGCTTATGAATTTGATTTCTCTTACAAAGAGAACACTCTACCACTGCATTGGACTCAATATGAGATATTGTGATTTTCAGAAAAGCTTTCCATTCACTATAAAAAGTGTAAGATGCAGTGGGGAGACTCTCATGAGGAGAGCAATCTATGACTGCATTGACCACATGAGATGTTGTGATCTTCAAGAGGCTTTCACTCATTCTCAAAAGGCAACATGGAGACTCTCATTAAGACAACAGTCTACCATTGCATTAGATTCCACATGACATGTTTTGATCTTCAAGAGACTTCCACCCACTTAATAGAGTCTCAAGAGACAATGGGGAGGCTCACACAAGAAAAGTGACAGTGAACTTGCAAATTTACAAGAATGCCCCTTTTCTTTTCTAAAATTTACATTCTTCTCAATTTTCCTGTTTTAATAGCTATAAAGCCATATTTTGCATATTAGATGTCAATTTTTCCACTTTTCACAACTTTTCATAATTTATGCAAGTAGACCCTCTAACTTTTCACCTTTCACATTTTTTATCAATTTTTGCAAATAAACCCAAAAATTTCATATTTTTATACTTTTTCCATTAGTTGTCATAGGGACCAAGCATCACAAAGATTCACTCTAAAGAAAATAAGAAGACTGCTAAGGACTAAACTGTGTGAGGCTATAAAGATAAGCCAATTGGGCTGGCACAGGGGGCTTTAAGGATGGTGTTCGCACTAGTTCACGCCCTGAAGTAGAAAAGAAGGCCATGGGATAAGGTGACATAGCTTGAGAATTGTGTATATGCTCTCGAGTGAGGAGAAAATATTGGAGGTTATCAAAAGTTACTAGCTCAACCCATGCTTGAAGTGTTGTGTCAATATCATTGTACTTTGGTCTAAGGCCCTTGAAGACATGCGTATTGAAATCTTTAAAAGATAGTGGACGACTAGCAGCGGCAAATGTGTCTTACATATGCTTGGTTTGAGTAAGGTACTCTGTGATGGAAGAGTCCTTTTGACGAAGTTCATAAAGATCAACATGAAGTTGTATGATACATGAATTAGAAGGTGAGGCATAAGCTTTTGCGAGGGCATCCTAAATCACTGCATACGTTTTCTTGCTAATAATCACTGGGTAAACATCTTTGGTGAGAGAGGACAATAAGATAGACATCACATGTTGATCATTTTTTAGCCAAAGTAGATAATCAGGATTATTTGGTGGTACAGATGTCGAAGAAGATTGTATATGAGTTGGAGGACTAGGGTTGGATCCATCAATAAACCCAAGTAGTTTTGTGTTAAATAAGAAGAGAACAATTTTAGTGTGCCAATAGAGATAGTTTCAGGAAGAGAATTTAATCGGGAGATAGTGATGGGCACTTTGGATTACTAAGGATATGTCATGGTCGAGAGGGGCTTTTGGAAAGTTGTAGAAATAAAGGAAGAAGATTGATCTGCCATAAGGTCACAGCCGAGAAAAAAAGGGAAACAAGGCTAGGGTTTTTGGCTCTAGATACCTAATTGTAAGGTGAATATTTCTCTTGTGTATTATGTTTATATAGACAATAAAATCTAAACCTAAACCTAACTATACAAGGAACAAAGGCTAAGTAAAGAGTGGAATATTTTATACAATAATGCCTAAAATATCAAATATAATCATTCCTAAAGTATCTCAATAATAACAATGAAATTCATATTGAATTTCTATAATAATTAACAAAACAAAAAAACCTTATATGGAAGATAATTCGAAATAAGAAAGAGTTTTGCGAATCCCAACCATTCGTAAATCTAATCATCCAACCGTCGGCGGTTTCCAAGACGTTAGAAGGCATTCTCATCATTTTGCATGACTGGAGAAGTTTCTTCACTCAGGGGAAATCTAGTAATTTCCTGCGCCAATTAACCCCAGCTTTAATACCACTTAAAGAATCTGGATTGAAAAAGAATATCTCAATAAAAGAGGGATCTTTAAGAAAAATGCAAACTTAGAGGGATTTTATTGAGAAAGCGCAAACTTTATGAGGATTATTTTCCACTTAAATTTATACTAATTAAAATCGTAATGATTCTTGTGAATTATTTAATTAAAAATATATAATGATCATAATAATTAAAGTCAATAATTGTATTCAAACTATTCGATAAATCAAGAAAATTTGAGCATTCCTTGTTAGTTATTTGTTTACTTTAAATAAAATTTATTAATTTAAATAATATATTACACTAATTAATGTGAGTAATAGTTAAAATAAATTGTGTAATTAAAATGTGTAATTATAATGATTAAAATAAATGATGATATTCAAAATATTTTATAAAATAAATAAAATTATTTATTATTAAAGATGACTCATTTTTTTATACATAATGTTATTTATTTACATTAAAAATATAAAAATAATTTTATAATATTTCCTCGTCCTCTTATTTATTTATTTATTTTAGCTCTCAATTCTAGGATTAATTTTTTTGATAGGTCACTAAGTTTTGATGTTATTTCTTTCCGGTTACCAAGTTTTAATTTGTATCATAAAGGTTATTAAAGTTTGATTTCATTTCACCGGGAGGGTACCCGCGAGTGACCACATCCATGCTGCTGACGTGGACGCCGGAAAAATCATAGTCAGCACAGCTTGCTATGTCATCAGGCTGAGATGGAGCCTCCACTTCATCGGGACTGTCCACGTCAGCAGACTGGGCCACGTCAGCATGTGAATAAAAGCCGTGAGAACCCTAACCCTAACCGCACCATCTTCTCCCACAAAACGGCGCCCACTCATCTCCCAAGCAAAGCCCTAGCCAAACCCTAACACTAACCCCACCATCTTCATGCTCATCTCCCAAGCCAGACCGTAACCCTAACCCTATCGTCTTCTCCCACAGAGCAGCGGCCTATAGTCATCTCCCAAGACAACCCCTAACCCTATAGTCATCTCCCAAGCCAAGTAGGCGCCGCGTTCTTCCTCTTTTCATCTTGAAACCTTAGTGTTCCCCTAACCGAACTGTAACCTCCATACTCATCTCCCAAGCTGAGCAGCCACCTACTTACCCAACACTTCTTCTCTCTTGCACATCCCTTAGGTTTGTCTTCCTTCGACGGTCATTAGTTTGGTGAGTTTTTTCTCCGGTACCCTTCGTGCAAACACTAACATCCTTCTTTTAATCTTTGCAGTTCTGGGAAGCATCTTGTCCACCAAGAAAGAGGTTCAACGAGAAACTGGGAGGTTGAAGGATAAGCTTTGAGTGATGTCGATTGATTGGGAGATCCGAACTGCGGGAGCAAATGCACCAGAATATTGTAAGTGTTTAACTATTTATTTATTTTGTTTTGGATACGGTATGGCTCCAAGGATTCGACGGTCAGTGTGAGGTTTATGTTTTAAAATCTCTTTTGTTTTATTTGGGATTTAATTAGAATCTGGAGTTCAGTGTTTGATTTTTCCATAGTTTTCTTTGTTAAATAATAAGTTTTGTATTGAATTTGGGGTTTAAGGTTTCTGTTTTCCACCGTTTTGATTGTTATTTGTTAAAATATCAGTTATGTACTGAATTTGGCATTGAATGTCTCTGTTTTTCATCCGTTTGTTATTTAAAAGTTTAAGTTTGTATTGAATTTTAACCCCACAGTTTTTGTTTTTCTACTGGTTTCTCTATTTTCCTTTCTTTAGCTTTTCATAAGTTTGAATGTGTTTGCTTAGCACGTTTGAATGTGTTTGCTTGGCACATTTGAATGTGTTAGGATGGCACCTTCCTATTTTATTGCTTTAGAGCAACCTGAGCTACGGGATAATGAGGCTTTTGAGCCCTAAATCCTGTCCTCAAACCGTTCGGCTTTAAAATGGGTTGGTGGCATTCATAACACATTCGAAGAGAATTTTTATTTGCAAGGTTTGTAATTTTTGTAGTGAATGTCTTTGTGATAGCTGTATATTTATTTTATGATTTGTGTGGTGTGTTGTTAAATTATAATTTAACCAATGGTTTTTGATTCTGTGTTTAATTGAATAAAATGTGCAGTTGATGCAATATGTTTGCTGAATTTTTATTTTCATGCCCAATGTGTATGTTTTTTTTTTATTAAGTGTGTATGCTCACCTTTGAATGTGTTAGGATGGCACCTTCATATTTTGTTGCTTAAGAGCAACCTAAGCTACGGGATAATGAGGCTTTTGAGCCCTAAATCCTGTCCTCAAACCGTTCGGCTTTAAAATGGGTTGGTGGCATTCATAACACATTCAAAGAGAATCTTTATTTGCAGGGTTTGTAATTTTTGTGGTGAATGTCTTTGTGATAGCTGTAGATTTATTTTATGAATTGTGTAGTGTGTTGTTAAATTATAAATTAGCCAATGGTTTTTGATTCTGTATTTAATTGAATAGAATGTGCAGTTGATTGAATAGAATGTGCAGTTGATGCAATATGTTTGCTGAATTTTATTATCATGCCCAATGTGTATGCTTTTTTTTTTTATTAAGTGTGTATGCTCACCTTTGAATGTGTTAGGATGGCACCTTCCTATTTTGTTGCTTAAGAGCAACCTGAGCTACGGGATAATGAGGCTTTTGAGCCCTAAATCCTGTCCTCAAACCGTTCGGCTTTAAAATGGGTTGGTGGCATTCATAACACATTCAAAGAGAATCTTTATTTGTAGGGTTTGTAATTTTTGTGGTGAATGTCTTTGTGATAGCTGTAGATTTATTTTATGAATTGTGTAGTGTGTTGTTAAATTATAAATTAGCCAATGGTTTTTGATTCTGTATTTAATTGAATAGAATGTGCAGTTGATGCAATATGTTTGCTGAATTTTATTTTCATGCCCAATGTGTATGCTTTTTTTTTTTTATTAAGTGTGTATGCTCACCTTTGAATGTGTTAGGATGGCACCTTCCTATTTTGTTGCTTAAGAGCAACCTGAGCTACGGAATAATGAGGCTTTTGAGCCCTAAATCCTGTCCTCAAACCGTTCGGCTTTAAAATGGGTTGGTGGCATTCATAACACATTCAAATAGAATCTTCATTTGCAGGGTTTGTAATTTTTGTGGTGAATCTCTTTGTGATAGCTGTAGATTTATTTTATGAATTGTGTGGTGTGTTGTTAAATTATAAATTAGCTAATGGTTTTTGATTCTATATTTAATTGAATAGAATGTGCAGTTGATGCAATATGTTTGCTAAATTTTATTTTCATGCCCAATGTGTATGCTTTTTTTTTTATTAAGTGTGTATGCTCACCTTTGAATGTGTTAGGATGCCACCTTCCTATTTTATTGCTTTAGAGCAACCTGAGCTACGGGATAATGAGGTTTTTGAGCCCTAAATCCTGTCCTCAAACCGTTCGGCTTTAAAATTGGTTGGTGGCATTCATAACACATTCAAAGAGAATCTATATTTGCAGTGTTTGTAATTTTTGTGGTGAATGTTGAAGCAATATGTTTGCTGAATTTTCTATTCATGCACAAGTGTGCTTTTCATTACATTAGTTTTGTATGCTCTTCTGTTTGCTGAATGTTCTGTTCATGCCCATGATTTATTTTCTGTTCAATTGACTTTAGCATCTGGGTTAAAGCTTTGAGGGCAAGTAACTTAAGTTATTTATTGGATTCAATTTCAGTACCAGAAGCAGACTTATTTACAATTAAGATGCATTACATTCTACATGGGGTAGAGAGGCATGCAGGGTATGTAGACTTTGTTTGTGCAGATCAGATATCAAAGATTGAGATCCTAAACATGGCTCAACAGTTGAACATAGCTGTAGAAGGGTGTAGGATATGGTGGATGGATGTAAATAGTGACTGTAGGAAGTTTAAAGAAATTATAACAGACTTAGATGCTCTCGCAATGGCCATGTCTGTGAATTCCTCCAGAAATATTCATGTCCGCATAACTATTAGAGATAAGGGGTGGCTGCATAGGTCAAACTTGGGTTTGGATGGTGATGTTCGTGGTGGTACACATGGGACAGATGGTAATACTGCTACATCAGTAGACCCTGCTGAGGAGGTTGAAGATCAGGAAGAAGATGACTTGGAAGAGATATTAACAGGGAGATCAGGAAAAGGGAAAAAGGTTGATGAGGAAATTGAGTTTGATGATTCAAACTACAACTTTGATGATGAATCTGACGATGAAACAAATGGAGGGGAATGCATGTCTAATGCCATAGTAACTATGACTGGCGAAGAACAACCAGACTTGGGTGATGCAGACACATTACAGTCTGATTATGAAGACTTTGATGTGCTACATTCATGTTCATCAACTGATTCAGAAGGGGTGAGACCATCAAAACAATCATTTGCAGAGTTTAATGAGGAAGTTGACATAGGAAACCCTCATTTTAAGATTGGCATGAAATTCAAGGACTTTAAACAATTCAAAGAGGCAGTGAAAATTATGGGATTAAAAACAGATATGTCATGAACTTCAGGCCCAACACCAAAACCAGATGCAAGGCTTATTGTGCAAAAGGCTGTCCATTCTACTTGTGGGCCTCTCCAATGCCAAGGGATGAGACAACTATTCAGATAAAATATGGTGTGTTGCAGCATGAGTGTGGGAAAGAACATAAGAACAGACATGTGAATGCCAATTGGATTGCAAAAACATACATGGAGCAATTCAGGGCTGACCCTGCATGGAAGTTGGCTGGGATTGTACAAGCTGTGAAGATTAACCAAGAGGTTGAAATAACAAGGTTAACAGCATTTAGGGCCAAAAGCATTGCCTTAAGGTAATTATCTACAGTATTTAGGTTGAAATAATGAGGATGGGACAACTCTGTTTTTTTTTACCTTTTATTTCTTTTCATTTTTTGTATGCTTGTTCCCTGATTTAGGGCAATAGATGGGGATGAGGAAACACAGATGAGAAGGATTTATGATTACAGGCTAGAGCTACTTAGGACCCACCCTGGCTCAACAATTAAGTTCAGATGTGACCAAGGCATGTTCGAGGCAATGTATGTGTGTCTGTCACCTTTTAGAAGTGGGTTTCTAGCCGGCTGTAGGAGAATTATATCTGTGGATGGGTGTTTTTTGAAAGGGTTATATGGGGGCCAGTTACTGACTGCAGTGGGCATAGATGCTAACAACTCCATTTATCCTATAGCATGGTCTGTCGTTAATAAAGAAAACAGGGAAAATTGGGTATGGTTCTTGCAGCTGTTATCACAAGATTTAATGATTACAGAAAGTCAAAACTAGGCCTTCATGAGTGATAGACAGAAGCTATGTGTACAAACTGGCAACTAATATGAATTTCATTGATTTATAACTGAGTATTGATTCATATATTATTTTCTTGTTCTTTTCTTGTGGGAATGGTGTGTCCAAATTAGGGATTAATTAGTGCAATAGATGACTTGTTCCCTAATAGTGAACATAGATTTTGTGTGAGGCACATCCACAGCAACTTCAAGAAATTGTTTAGAGGAAAGTCTCTTAAAGACCAAATGTGGAGATGTGTACGAGCCACTTACCCAACTGCATTTGATAGAGAAATGAATACCTTGGCTGGAATGTCTCAAGGAGCCTTTGATTACCTTAGGAAAATAGATCCAAAACACTGGTGTGGGGCATATTTCTGTGACAAATTTAAGTGTGATATATTATTGAACAACTTATGTGAGTGTTTTAATGGCCAAATTCTTGAAGCAAGGACAAAAGGTATAGTATCATTGAATGAGATGATCAGAACTCAATTGATGGTTAGAATACAGAGGAAGAGGGATTCAATGAAAAATTGCACAACCAGTCATTGCCCTAAAATTCTAAAAACATTAGAGAAATACAAACAACAGAGTTGTCTTTATACTACAACTTGGTCAGGGGGTTCCAAGTATCAAGTCTTAGGCATTGGAGGATAGTTTGTTGTTGATAAAGATGAGTCTAGCTGTTCTTGTAGGATATGGCAGCTAATAGGTGTGCCTTGCACACACGCAGTGTCTGTGATATATTATAACAAGGAAAAACCAGAAAATTTCTTGTATGAGTGTTACAGTGTAGGCATATATCTAGATACTTATGAGCATACCTTAAACCCCACACATGACAGGGATTCCTGGCCTAAAGCTGAACAACAAACCATGATACCACCTATGCCCGTGAACAAGAATAGAGGAAGGAAAACACTGCTAAGGAGGAAGGAGGCTGATGAAAATACTATTTGGTTCAATAAGGGGAAGGTGGCCAACAGGGGAGGTAGAGTCACTTGTGGGGTTTGTGGAGCTAGAGGCCATAACAGGAGATACCATGGTAAACAGGTATCAGTTGTGTTTGCATAGTAATGTTCATTAAATTCATTCATAAGTTACCTAGTAGATGATTTTCATTTTTTTATTTTCAATGGCAGGGTAACATGAATAGTGCAGAGTCAAGTGGGCATCAACACAGGCAGCCAGATGGTGATTTATGTGTTGACATACCAGTACAACTGCATCAACAAAAGGTATTGTGGTCATATTTGATGTAAATCAAAATAATTGCTTGCATAGATTACACATTGAAAACTTTTCTTGTTGTTCTACTTAAAATAGGATCCTGAACAACGTCAGCAACCTTGTCATGATGGTCGTGGGTCAAATAATAGCATGCAAGATAAAACTAGGCAAGATGTAATTTATGCAGTGATATAATATATTATACATATTACATATATTTTATGATTTGAAATAGAGTGAACTCAGTCTATTGAAATTAAGATTTGGTCTATTTGGTGTGCTCTAGGTGCATTGTGCAAGGCAAGACAGCGAGGTAAGGGAAAGCACAAGACATCAAGAGTTCACCCAGGAGCCTGTATCACAAGTAAGTAATGCTGCAGATTTCACTTTCACTTACACCCCTTACACCTATACTTCTTTCACACATGGTAGGTAATTTCCACGCTTGATGAAACTATCCCTGCTAATGCTGACACTACTACTGACAAAGGAAATTTGATGAGAAGGAGCAAACTAGGCATCAGGAAGGGATCGTCTGATAATACCACCTCACAAGCAGCAGATAAAAGCATATCTGCCCATGGAAGACAGTACGCAAAGAATTTGAAACCTGGAGGAAAAGGTAAAAAGCCACATGAGAAAGCCAATGAGGGAGATAATGGCAAAAAACGAAGGGTGTGGCTTCCATAAACCTTGAGGGCCTCGTTTATGGATTTGGATTTGGGTTTGTTACCTTTTTTTTGTAATTTTAAATGTATTTGTTCTTGTTTAATGGCCATGCTGGTGATGGTGATATCCATTTTGAGTACGTTAATTAACACTAAATATGTATATAAACACTTACTGATGTAAATGTGGTGATGATGTTAGACTTGAATTTGAATGAATGAAGTTATTTCAATGCTTTGTGCAGTTGTTGTATTGTCATGTATGTATATGCTTTTTGAATGTATTAGGAAAAATGATGGATGATGAAGTTGCTTGATTCTTGTTCTTTCATAGAATATTTAATAGTAGGGCTTTTTTCCATTATAACCATCCTTTTATTTTTAATTGTCAAAATAACCCTACCCAAAATATATTCATCAAACTAACCATGAAACCATCACATCAACCCTATCTCATCACCCATGTGTTTTTAAAATATAAAATATTAGGTTTTTTTTTTCAAAAACACCCTTTATTTAAAAACAAATACAAAACAAAAATATTTTTATTTTTTAAACCATTTTCTTAAGTTACAATTAATAAATTTTTATTTTTATTTTTATAAAAAACCAAAAATAAAATAATTTTTTAACTGGATTTATTTTAAAAGATATATATATATATATATATATATATATATATATATATATATATATATATATATATATATATATATATAATTTATTATTTATTAAAAACACCAAAAAAAATTTAACGGCATTTATTTTTAAAAAATATCATTATTATTATTGTTATTGGTTTTATATATATTTTTTTATTTTTAACATAAGAAAATGGTATACTCTAGGCTCCTATAGGCAAACCTATTCTCCATGTTTTCATCTAGTACCGAGTTCACAGTTTTGGCAATCTGTTCCTGAACCAAAGATGGTTCCACCTGTAGGACGACGGACCACCGTCCGACCAAAGATCAGACGTAGAGACATGCATATGGATCAAAACCCTGATCCTAGTAGGCATAATTTACACTCTTTATGTAAACAAGCTAGACATTATAGAACTACTTACCCAACACGGGGTAGAAATATGTAATGTAAGAGCATTGATGAATTTAGTTTCTACTTGAATGCAATTATTGTTTTCTAAACTACAAATAAGTTATTCGGTCAAAATAATAATAATAATAATAATAATAATAATAATAATAATAATAATAAAGTTGTAAAAATAAGTTTTTAATAATAATAATAATTACTTAAAAATAAAAAAATATAAACCAATAATGATAATGATATATTTTTAAAAATAAATGTCGTTAAATTTTTTTTTGGTGTTTTTAATAAATAATAATATGGGGCCGTTTGGTTCGCGGTAATGTAGAAAGATTACCATGTGTTACGTGGTAATATGAAAATATTACCACGTTTGGCATTGCATTACCACTTGTTACGTGGTAATCTGGATGGTAATATCACATTACCAACATGAGAATATTACCAAAAAGGTGGTAATCCTATTACCACCAAATTTGGTGTCTATCTTGGATTACCATGGTAATCTTATAACTTTTTATATTTTACCAAGTTGATTACCATGAACCAAACACGGTAATGAACTATTCCCGGTAATAAGAGTTCCCAAACCAAAACATAGTTATATCAAATTACCACAATATTCCCAACCATATAATATTCCCACTCATATTACCATGGTAATCTCGTTATGTGGTCATATGTTATTACCACGAACCAAACGGCCCCTATATATATTTCAAAATAATATATCTTTTAAAATAAATCCAGTTAAAAATTATTTTATTTTTTTGATTTTTTATAAAAATAACAATAAATATTTATTAATTATAACTTAAGAAAATGGTTTAAAAATAAAAATATTTTTGTTTTGTATTTTTTTAAAAAATAAAGGGTGTTTTTGAAATAATACCTAATATTTTATATTTCAAAAACACATGGGTGATGAGATAGGGTTGATGTGATTGTTTCATGGTTAGTTTGGTGAATATATTTTAGGTAAGGTTATTTTGACAATTAAAAATAAAAAGATGGCTATAATGGAAAAAAACCCTATGAAATCTATACTCAGATCAACACAGGTTGCATAATGCTACATAAAAAAAAAAAAATCTTCAATTCAATATAGGATTAAATATTTTCTAGGTCACTCATTCACAATTAGTGTTTCATTTCGGTCACTAACTTATCATTTAGTATCAAAACGGTTACCAACTATGTTGACGTGGCCCAGTCTACTGACGTGGAGGCTCCATCTCAGCCTGATGACATGGCAAGCTGTGCTGACTATGATTTTTTCGGCGTCCACGTCAGCAGCATGGATGTGGTCACTCGCGGGTACCCTCCCGGTGAAACGAAATCAAACTTTAATAACCTTGGTAACCGGAAAGAAATAACATCAAAACTTAGTGACCTATCAAAAAAAAAAAAAAAAAAAAAAAAAAAATTAATCCCTCAATTCTATATCCTTCTCATTCCATTTTTCATTTACCCTTTCCTGTAAAAACCAAATTGATCGTCAGTGATCTAATGATGTGTGAGTGAAAACCATCCCTTGCTAAGCCTCGCTAAAACCCCAAGTGGCATACAAGGGCTTCGACCTTCGTTTGCAGGGTGGGATTTTTCCTCTTCATCTCTCGTCGTCGATGGCGATGGCGAAAAATTTCCTCACAATTCTCTCCGCCACTGTGATTGCTTTCTCGGCCATCCTTCTCCGCTCCAGGCTCAGCACCACATGTAAATAAACCCCATTTCTTTCTCTTCTACCCTAAATCTTCATGCTTAACATTCTTGGTTTTAAATTAGCTACAGGGAGATGGGCGGAAGTCTTTGCTGCTGATGTGGTTGTGGTGGACGCCACCATCTACACCAGTGATCCGGTCCTACCTTTTGCAGAAGCCATGGCCATACGGAATGGCCGAATTTTGCGAGTTGGGAACTATTCCGACATAAAGGTGGCTCCTTATATCTTTTCCCTTTTTCTGGGATTCTTATGCTTAGTATTCTTACTTTTTTTTCCTTGAGAAAGAAGTGATGCATTTGGTCTCACTTTTTATAAAGCATGTTTTCTGGATGATCCATTGATTTACATTTGGTGCAGATGAAAAAATTATCCTTTGTTGCTCACTGGCACAAAATTACAAAGTTATTATGTGGATCAGCATGCTTATGGAAGTAGTGGTTTTTTAAACCTGGTAACCCTGTGATTCTTGTATAAATACAAACTATGAGTGAAATGCAGCAAGGTTGGTTAAAGTAGTTTGTTGAGATACTGTTTCAAAATCATCTCAATGACTGTTGTCTAGGTAGAGAAGGATTTGTAGCTTTAGAAAGATGATAATAGGGTTTCAAGAACTTGGTTGCTTAACCATTCTTCTCAATTTAGGACAACATGTGTATTTCCTTGATGGATTCCAAATTGACTAGCTTCCAGCAAGACTTTTTAAATATTTGGCATAGTAGTATCAAATGAAGAAAAAGAAAAGAATATTGTTTGTTTTTCTTTGTTGATCAAAAGGATGCTTGCTAGTGTTTAGCTTGGGATTTTGTGGTGCTTCTACATTTGTAATGCAAGGGTTTATCTTAATGTTTGCTGGACATGCCTTAATATGGTGCAATTGTGGAATAACTTGTACAGACACAACATAGTATTTTTTTTTTAAATGTAATTTTTTATCAAACTATTTAAAATTTATACTTACATTAGACAATAATTTATTAAAACTGGTTTACTAACATAAAAAATATAAGTTTTTTTTGTTGGAAATGATCCACCTACCACATTTTAGTCATGAAACATCATTAATTAGTAATTTAAGAATATGTTTAATTAGGGTGACTAAAATAGCTGGTTTTTGTAGGCATTACATGGCAAAAGTAGAACCCTATTTGGCAGATTAGTAATAAATATAAAATCAAAAATTTATGATGAAGTCTTTTTCTGATAAATAAATGTAAAAAATAGTTTTCTCAAGATATTGTATTGTATATTCTAATTGGTTAAAGAAATGGAGATGTGCATTGTTAGATTCAAAAATAAAATCAGATAAGCAAATTAAAGGAGACATAATTTTCAAGGCTTCTCTTGTTTTGCTCAATGCTGTTATTTATTTATTTTTCTCGTGATTTCTGTCCATCATTGGCCATTATTTTATTTTCCTTTTTATTCCTTTGTTTTACCTTGATTCAAACACATTACTTCTCAAGCTTTTTTGGATGGCTGTTGGCAGGAAAGAAAGTCTCCTTTCCCTTTTTTGTTTTGTTTTGTTTTGTTTTGTCCATGCTACTGACATCAGAGTCCAGTACCAAAGGATTTCGAGCACTTAAGCCACCACATTCACCTTTACCTCTAGCAAACACTTTTGTTGATATCTTTTGGCGCTGAATTATTTCTAATATTTAAACATTTGGGGAAAACTTTATGCTTAGCTGTTATAGCCTCCACCATCTTTGTTAACAACTTTGCTTCTTATTCTTGTTATTTGGATTGATTTGATCTTTTAGTCTGTCCATTGCCATATCTTTGACATTTAAAAACTTTAATCTAATGCAGGATTTGATAGGTCAAGTAACATGTATTTTAAACTTTGAAGGAAAGGTTGTGGTACCTGGCTTTATTGATTCACATGTGCATTTTCTATATGGTGGTCTACGGGTAATGCTTTGCTATTTCATGGTTATTTAATAGTCAACAAACCTTTTAATAAGCAAGGTTTAGCCGATGCTAGGATTTTATGATTTAAGTAGCTTGCAAATTGTTCAATATGCTATTATTAGAAATCATTATCATGCTTTCATTTTCCTCATATTTTTCAAACTTTGACAATTTCTATCCCTTTTTGATGTCATAAGTTATACCTTTGAATTAGAAGTTTGTTTCTTCTGAAGTTGGAAAATTGGATTTTATTGTATAGGATTGTGTAATGAATGAGTCGCCCGACAAAAAGCTTTTATGGGTCAATTGTATATGTATTACGTAGAAAGTGGTTCATTGCTTATTTGCTCATATACAAGCCATGTTTGTTTATAAGCCCCTCAAACTCCCCTGAAATCATTTTTATTTGGGTATATACCCTTGTAAATCATGTTTTTATTTACTTGTATACCCTCACAAATCCGTATTATTTGTTTATATGTGCTCATAAATCATTGTTATTTGTTTATGTACACCCATGGCCAAAATTAACTAAAGAATTTATATTAGGAAAAATTACCCTTGACTCCCTTATTTTCCACCTGAGTCTCATTTTGCCCCACACATTCTGAGTGTCTTTTTCTTTCCCCCACTTGTCTAGGTATCTTAGATTTATTAGTTATTTTAGTTTTATTTATTCATCTAGTATTTTGTAACTATTTTAGTATTATTTTCTATTTTGTCCTTAGTATAGGTCTCTATAAATATTTAGGGTTTGTGAAATGATCTATTGAAATTTTATGTTCTTGTTTACTTGATTTTGAGTGAGTTCTTGGATTAGAATTGGGTATCCATTGCGTGAAGAGTGTAGTAAAATAAAGTTTGAGAAGTGCAAGATGGGAAAAACTGGTTTCTTTTTTGTACGAAAAATTTTAGTTGTAAAATGTAGCATGACTTTATTTTTTTTATTTTTTATTTTTTACTTTTTATTTTTTATTTTTGCATTTATAAAGGAATTACTCATTTGTAGATAACAATATCTTTCAAAGTCTTGATATGCTTATGCAAGGAAATTTCTCATTATAATTTGCAATAGTTTTAATTTTTCTAGGGTGTTGACATAGGTGACATCACAATTGGTTAATAGCCTCTTTGGTGGTTTTGACCCTTAAGTGAAAGCTATGTTTCCCTCTAGAAATTGGCGGCCACATTGCCCATTGCCCTGATATTCTGTTGATAAAGGTTGACGCTCCAATTTTTAGTATTTATTTGACCGTAGGCAACCTCTCTCTTGTGTTGTAGTGACTGCTCTAAGTGTCACAATTGCCTAATTATTATAACTTCATGGTGGCTGTCCCGCCATGCCTTTGTTTTAGCTACCCTTTCTTGGTTTGACAATCCCTTGGCTAGTGATGCAACTCTTTCTATGGAACCTCTCAAGTTTGAATATAGGTTAAATGTCAAATAAATTTTGAAAATAACAGCTCATGATTCCAATTTTTTTTATTGTAGTTCTACTGAAAACCCAATTGTAGTATTATAAACAAGAAACGGAAAACAAGTCATCTTTGGATGTGTCAACCTCATTTATTGTTTGTTGTCTGTTTAATGTTAATCAGATGGGCCACCTTGAACTTCGAGGTGTCAAAAGCCAAGATAAATTTATAGAAAAGGTCAAAGAAGCCATGAGAGGTTCACATCAATGCTCCCTTTGAAAATATGCCTTTCAATTTTTTCTATTGCATTTTTGATGTGAATTAAATATTCATGCTATAGATTTGTACTCTTCATTATACATGTAGTTAGTTTTTTAGGCTTCTTGTGGAAGTATTTGACCTTCTATATAAATCATGGTCTATAATACTTTTACTTGTAATTTCGTTCATAAAGGAATACCTGACTTCACTTTAAAGAATTGTTTCTTAGAGTCTAATCATGCTATGCTTGCCAAGTGGTGAATAATGTATTTATACATTTGGTAATTAGATTGAAAAATGTGTTTTATGCAAGAGACTTCGTTGGCATCAGAATAATTGATCTACTAAAACTAGTAAGTCCTTAAAGTTTTATGCAAGTCAGCATGCATCTCATCATTATATTTGCACTTTGAAGTCAGTTGCAAAAATTAAATTAGGTGATGAATGCTAAATTGAATAATTGTTAATTCTAAGTTTTGAAATAAGGATTTCACATAGCCTCTATAATGATTGGACTACTAAGCCAGAGACAATAGCTATTGAAGCAAATACCAGATAGCAAGGTTACTAAAAACACCAATATATGTAAAATATGCTGTGCGTGAGCAAAATCTGATTGTAAAATGGAATGGTAATATCGTAAGATTTTCTATGCAATACATTTTATAAGTTATTTAAAATTTCTTATAAACAAATATGATCTTACATTAAAACAATTTGAGATGTAATTTTAAAACTATCTGATTTTGTAAGCTCAAATGTGAATACTATTTATTCTTTGTTTTTTAAAATTATATATATTATATATATTCTATATATACTGGCACATGTTTCTAGAAAAAAGGTTGTCATATGACATCCAAATTTGCCACATGCCTCAAGTGAACATGTGGCCCAGCCATGATATGATATGCTCTGGAAATGGGTCTCTTCATTATTTGCTTTTTACCTGGCATTTCACAATTATTTTCATTTTATCTAGTTAAATAGTGATCTCATGTGATTTTAAATGTTTTTAACAATTTTAAACCACTAAACTATCATTTAAAATTAGATTTTATATATGTTTGGTTTTATAACTGATTAAACTCAGACCAATCTTTGAAAATATCCTAGAACCACTCAGTTCAGCTGGTATGCCATCCAAATAAGGAGTAGGACATTTATATTTGACTGTGATCTTGTTGATTGCCCTCCTGTCAGTGCACATTCTCCAACTTTCATCTTTTTTTTTGTAGTAATAAGGGCTAGAACAACACATTGGCCTTACGATCACAACGCATAAGATTGACAACATCTAATAAAAATGCTCAGTGATGCATGTGTCAATCCTTTTATGCAGTTAATCCATCCCAAACAATGCAACAATGTTGGTCCATCTCCTTGGTTTTGGTCTCTAGTATGGTTTGGTTCGACAGTATAAGGTTGTGAGCTGAGTGTCATACTTGCGGTTAGTTCAGCTGTAGTACCAAGTCTTTTATAGGCTTTGTGGATGGAAGTGAACATTCAAGTAAGGAAAGAGCCATTTCTGATAATTACATAGATAGAGGGGGTTAAATATGCCATGTTTGTTGGAGTCACATTAAGAACAATAAGATAATTCTCATGCTTAAGGCTGCCTTATTATTATTATTATTGCAATATTCTTAACCTTGCTGAAACACAAAATCGACTGGAGAAAATTAGTGCAACCCATAAATATGAGGAAAACCTTGCCTACTTAGAAGCTAGCACAATGATGGTATTGTAAGCGCACAAATCGTTCAAGTAGTATAAAAATATCGTTCCCATGAAGATTATGTTGTCGATTATCAATTTCTTGCAAATGTAGGCTATCTTTACGGATTGATGTTTGGATAAAGAAATTAAAATAAACAAGAAAAATAAAAACTAAAACTAATAAAAGCTGTCAAAAGATGGCTTGAGGTAATAAATTCAGATGCAGAGGCTTCTAGGATTAGGGTTCACCACAATGTTAGGTAAAAAGCATTGTACTAATTTTCTTCCATTAAATTTAATTATCTTTGAAGGTGAAATATCCTAAAGTATTCATTATTTTCTTTTAGAATATTACGATATATCAAACTTAGATAAACTCCTACTTTTATGATGGTTAAAGCTAATTAAAGCTAAATGTACCCAGTTTTCCTTAAGAAATCCCAATTAGGGTTTTATGTTCGAATTCAGGATTTCCCACATCTTAGTTCACCTTTCAGTTCTTCCTTCGATGTCTAAAATCATGCAAATATGGGATCTAACGCATTTTCAAGTGCTGAGAACCACAAAATCGAATCAAAGAATAATTAAATATTAATACAAAAATAAAAGTCAATACAAAGTCAACTACCTAAGGCCAATCTCAATCCTAGAAAAAAAAAAATCTATTCTCTCATGTTCGATATACAACTCATAATATTCAAAATAAACATTGGGCAAATAAGAATAAAAGAAAGGAAGAGAGTAACTCAAAATCCTTCACAAAAGTGTTGCTTGGCTTGCTTGTCGATTAATGGAAACCCTTGCTTGTTCCTTGATCTCTCTCCTTTTGGTATGTTCTTCAACCTAAGAAGTCTTGGAGAAAAACGCCTCCCACACCCTTGCCACCGTAGCTTCTGATATCTCACTAAAAAAAAAAAATCTCTTCTTGGCCTTATATAGAGAAGGGTTGAATTAGGGTTAAGATGGCAGCAAAGATCTATGGCCATGTTAGCTAGCACGGGTAGGTCGTGCTTTTTCTAGGGTTCGAGTTTTTTAAATTTCTACACTTCGATCCATGGGTGTGGCAGTCACCATGAATCACCTATGTTTCTTGTTGAATCTTGCTTTGTTCTCCTTTATTGTCTAGTAACTTTTTATTCTTTTCTTCCTTGAATAAAATCCGAACTCCACTCATGTGAATGCAAACTGTTGAAGAGCAGTAACTTAAATTAAAAGAGTAAAATTCAATTAAAACATGGGAAAAAATGCATGATCAACTAAAAAATGAAACCTAAATCTAATAAAAATATATTATAACTTTATTACTTATCAATCTTCCCCATGCTTGAATCTTTGTTTGTCCTTAAGCAAAACAACCATTAAATGCAAGGGAAATTCATTATTCTAGGATCCTTTCTCAAACAAAACTCAAATGATAGAACTAATTCAACATGGATAACAATAAAAAAAAATCATAAGCAAAACTCCTAAGAGATAGAACAACTACGCTTAAGCAAATAAACATACAGAGCTCAACTTAAAAAATGTAGCATTCACACCAAATACAAAATGGGCATTGCACTTAACATGGCATATATCCAAGCAGTGAATTCATGAAACCCCGTGCCATTATATTATACTATTGTTATGTCACTTTTTGTTTTTTGTTTCTTATTGATTCTTTTTAATAAATTAATTAAAACTTTTGCTTTTCAATCAAAATTTGACAGGTAAGCTCCCTGGAGAGTGGGTATTAGGTAGTGGATGGAATAATGACATATGGGGAGGAGACTTACCTATTGCTTCTTGGATAGATGATGTCACACCTAATAATCCTGTATGTGATTGTAAACATTGTTCAATTGAGACCAGATAGATTCTCTAACTAGCTAACCTTGTTAGTAGGTTTGGCTGTCTCGCATGGATGGACACATGGGATTAGCCAACACATTGGCCATGAATATTGCTGGAATAAGTAAGTACACGCATGATCCTATTGGTGGAACCATTTCAAAGACCATGGATGGAGGTGGGTCTTTTTTACTAAATTTTGTATTTTAGTATCCATATTATTTTATTCTATTTGTGTAATGCTTTATTCACTCCTTAATAGTAGGCATAATCCAATAAAAGTTTGAGATTTTGCTATTGAAAAAAACGACGAGCATTTTATCGCGTGCTTATCATAGAAGAAGTGTTGGAGCCACTATCCATCTGTGTATCTTTGATTTCCCTTTATAATTCTAGTATTTCTCCAAATGTAGGATATCAACTAGCAACCTTTTCTCTAGAGAGAATTATTTTTCTAAAACTTAGCTAATTGGGAAATAATCATTTTCTATATCAAAGATGTTTCCATAATAATTCTTTATTTGACGAGTAGTCAACCAAATTAACAAACATACTCTTGGGTTGAGTGAGCTCTTTGATTGCAAGTTTTTGTTTTTCTACATTCATGATTGAGACCGCAAATGCACGGGCCGTTCAACTACTAATGAAATATTGTTCTCATGAGGATTTTGTTGTTGATTATTAATTTTTTGCAATTTAGGTTATCTATACTAATTGATGTTATGTGGAAAAATTAAAATAGACAAAATGAAATGAAAATTAAATTTACTAAACTAAGGCAAATGATGCCTTTGGTGAGTAATTCAAATTCAAGGGCTTTCAGGATTAGGGTTCACCGCGATGTTAGATAGAGGACTTTGTACGTTCTCCTCTTTGACTAGATTTGATTGTCTTCGAAGGTGGGATATTCTAAGGTGCTCTCATTCAGATATAACGAGGCATCTAACTTAGATAAACTTCTACTTTTTCTACTTTTGTGGTGATTGCAGCTATTTAGATCCTTTAAGCTTTTTGTTACCTAGCTCTTTTCAAGAAATCCTAAGTAGCGTTTTAATTTCAATTTTAGGTTTATAACACCTTAGTTCACTTTTTCGGTTCTTCCCTCGATGTCTAAAGTCATTCAAATACAAGGTCCAACGCATTCACAAGCAGTCAAGCATTAATAACCATAAAATTGAATCAAAGAATAATTAAACATTAATACGAGAATCAAAGTCAATACATCATTAATTATTTAAACATTGAGCTAATCCCAATCCCAGAACAAAAGATTTACTCACACATGTTTGATTTACAAGTCATAAGATTTAGTTCAAACATAGATCTAAACGTGAAACAAATCAAGAGAAAAGTATAGTGAGAAATTCTTGATCATCTGTGCTTGATGTCTTTGTAGACCGACAAGCCTCCGATTGATCTTCACACTATTTGCATTTTTGATATCTTCCATATGGTCTTCAGTTCTCGGAGAAGTTGAACCCTTGGTTATTACAACCATAGATGCTTCAAAGAGTCACTTGGCGGCCTTTTATAGACAGACATTGCTTAGGTTTTTAAAATTGGCCTAAATCCACGGGTGTGCCAACCACTACGGGTAAGCCTCAAGGGAGTCCACTTAATGCATCCATCTTTACTCCAACTTTGGTCTTTGGCTCTCCATAAAAAAAAGCTTTAAATGATCATGGATTCGAGGCCGAATTCCAATCATTTACAAATAAAAACGAGGAGCAGTAATCTGTGATAAGTTTTACTTTAATTGAATTACTTCCCTTTTCTCTTCCAATTTCCATTTAATAAATAGATTAATTTCCAATAATTATAGTATGATTTTTACTGATCTAGGGCAGATTTCTCTCTATCTACAACTATACAATCTAATTGTATAAGGATACAAAGTAAATAGGCTGTACAAAATTTGTTTATATATGGCAACAAATATTTGCTATATATAGCAACATCCCCCTTCAAATTGATGCTGGATTGATGTTGGTGAATCAACAAGCATCAATTTGCCCACAAGCAAGTGATGACGCCGTCGAGTTAGACACTTGGTAAACACAATGGCAATTTGCAAAGCGGTGGAAACATGTGGAGAGAAATGATGGCAATATTTACAGCTTCTCGAATATAACGACACTCTACGTCAATGTGCTTACTTCAGCCAAGTGAAGATGGCATGGAGAGTGCATAAACTAACTAGCCTGCTGAACAACAAACAAAATGTTAAGTCTGGTAATTGCCCACTAATTGTCAATAGAGACAAGGATCCAGAAGTAGCTCCTTTTTTTTGTGTGGAACTTAACATTTACTTCTAGAGGAATATCAACCAATGAAAAATTCTGAAGACCAGCCAAACAACCAAATCTTGAGTATATTAATGCTGATTTAGGAATATATCTAAGGAGTTGGAGTGAACTTTTGACCCCAAGAAGTATACTAGATGGCCAAGATCCTTCATATCGATTCTGGAATGAATCGCGAAGATGCTGTGGAAGCTAAGAAATTAATGAAGAATTCATTCCCGTTATAATGATATCGTCAACTTAGATCAAAAGAACGACAATTCCAGTAGAAGTTTTATGAAGAAAAAAAAATGAGTTGAATTGATTTTGCATAAACTTAAATTGGAGCAAGGTAGATCAAAACTTCTCAAACCATGCATGGAGAGCTTGTTTTAAGCCATTCAAAAAGCTATTCAACTTACAAACTTATAAAGTAGAAGAGGAAAATCAACTAGGATGAGGGGTTATGTAGATATGCTTTTTGAGATCACACATTTTTGACATCCATTTCCTGAAGTGGCCAACCTTGTGAAGCAGCAATAGCAAGAACTGTTTGCACAGTAGTCAATTTAGCCACAGGAGCATGTCTTTTCATAGTTCACACCATACTCTTGTTAATTACCAAAAGCAATTAACCTAGCTTTATAGCATTGTAGACTTCCATCAGAGTGAATTTTCACATAATAAACCCATTTACATTCAATAGGCTTAATTTGGGTAAGACATGGAACAATGTCCTAGGTACGGTTTTCTTGAAGAGCCTGAAGTTCCATTTGCATTGCTTGTTGCTAGCACTCATGCTTAAGTGCCTCTAAATGAGAAGATGGAACCGAAATAGATGATAAAGTAGTGCTAAAGGATGTATGATAAGAGCTATACCGATTAGGTTGACGGGCGAATCTGGTAGAGCGTCTCAAGATAGGCAGAGCAGGATTAGATGGCAGAGTTGGATTAAGAAAGGGCAGTACTACAAGACGTCGTTTATAGACGTACCTAGGTATGGGCCATTTAGGATAGGAAGATTATTCATCAAGGCTAGGAAGAAGAGCAATATCAAGGAATAACTTATCACAAGTTGGGGAAAAAATGATTTTCAAAGAAAACAACATTACGAGAAACACAGAACTTCTTATAGACAACATCATAGCAAACAAAACCTGTGTGGTTTGTACTATATACAAATTGAGTGGAGAGTTTATGACGCTCATGAGGAGGCAAATGAACTAAACAAACAACCAAAAGTATGCAAATGCCCATATTGAGAATCCTGATGATTAAGACAAAAATAAGGAGGCTCAAGGTGCAGAGCTTGAGAAGATAGTCTATTAATATGATAAATTGCTGTAGGTAAAGATGGAATAGAAGATTTAATTAACAAAGTTCGAGTTACTTCTAAGAGATGACAATTCTTTCGCTCCGCCACACCATTTTGATGAGGTGTGTGTGGATAAGAGTGCAGTGAGAGAAAATAGTTTTTGTTCAAAAAGTGATGAAATGCTGCAAGCATGTATTCCCCACCAAAATCAAATTGAATAACTTTAATTACTATAGAAAATTGATTTTCAACATACGCAACAAAAGTCTTGAATACTAGAAAGGCCTCAGATTTGGAACGAAGAAAATAAATCCAAGTAAACCGGCGATAGTCATCAATAAAGGTTACAAAATATTTATAATATGCATGAGAAATAATAGGTGTGATCCCCTATACATCACTATGAATAATACCAAAGCATTTAGTTACACGACCAATAAAAAGAAAAGTAAGAATATTACTTTTTACCAATTTACAAGTGGAACAATCAAAAGAAATACTTGAAAATTGATCATTTTTGCGTAATAAACCGGAAGTCAACAAAGAAGGCAATATAGCAGCATTAAGGTGTCCCAAACGTTTATGCCATACCTCACTTGTATTAACAACGGAACAAGCTATAAAGGCATTACTAAGAATAGAAATATGCAGAGGAAACAAATGACCTACTTTAGGCCCCTTTGCGATCACCATCCTTGATACTTGATCCACACAACAACCAAAATCAAAAAGCCAAGATTTTGATAAATAATTATCATTACCTTGAAGCCTATGAGTAGAAAGGGCTGAAATTATCATTTGTTGCACCATTTCAGGAGTAAGAACAGTTGGTCTAGCATTTTGATTGACTGTTGGCATAGTTGAGAGCCTAGTTTGAATCTGATCAGTGGAAGAATTGCAACATTTGCTTGAAAAGCAGCACTATGGCGATTTTGAGGACGTATTGAACAATCTTTTGATGATATGCCCTTGCCTTTTGCAATAGTTGCAATATTTCTTGGTACAATTTGCAGCAATATGCCTATAATTCTTGCAACTGAATCACTAAACCTTACTCTAATCTCTACACTTGCTTTTCCCATAAGCCGAAAATGCCATGTGTGCTGCGGTTATTTTCTCCTTTTCAAGGACATTCTCCACGAGCAATTCACTAAAGCACATAGCCAAGGTAGGAGGAGGATGATGATTCATAAAATTTGAACAAGTATCTTCAAAATCTGATCGTAGTTTCATCAAAAATTGACTGCGCTTGCTAATCTCATGAACTGGCAATATATCAGCAAGAGAATCTTTAGGCACTGTAGCACAAAACGATATCAGAAAATTCAGCCCTTAAATTTTGAAAACCAGAAAAATAATCCTGAATAGATAGACTCCCGTGTGTATTAATTGCAATCTCACACTGCGATTGAAATCTCCTGGCTGATTGTAAAGCTTTTTCAAATATCCCCCACATTGTTTGAGCAATTTTGTAAGGGCTTAAATTAAGAATTATCTGGGCATGACAAGACCTAATGATCCAAGACATCACCCTATCATCTTTTATCCTCCATTAAGCAAACTGAGTAACGTTTGTTGGGGCTGGATTAGTGCTATCAATATGTCCTCGTAACTCTTTTCAAGTAACATATAGTTGAAATTGAAATTCCCATGCTGTATAATTCTTTCCGTAAATTTAACACAAAATTCAGAATTGTTACTAACTATTTCAGCACAAAAGCAATCCACAATTAACAGCAAAAATGGAAATAAGCAGCCCTATATAACTTAGAATGAAGATTACCAGAACATGCCAGCTTACTCTCCACCTAAACTTGATCTGCAACCTCTAACTATAAAAGTCACACACATGAAACTTGAGATATGCAGTGGCCTGCAACTCCAAGGACACCAAGAACAACAAGAATTCCAAGACTCTAGAACCTGAGCTCTAATACCATAATAAATTTTGATTTGATTGAATTGCCTCCCCCTTCTCTTTTGATTTCCATTCAATAAATAGATGAATATACAATAATTATAGGCTGGTTTTTAGTTATCTAGGGCTGATCAGCTATACAATCTAATTATGAAAGGATACAAAATAAATAGGCTGTACATAATTTGTTTATATATGGCAGCAAATATTTGCTATATATGGCAACAGTCTGGACTAGAAGAGTAAACTAATACAAAAAATTGAATAAAAATGCATGATCGAGTAACAAATGAAACCTAATTCAAACTAAAATACTATGCAATTTCCACACTAATCAATTCACAAAGGATGTCTCAATCTAGCTATACAGATACAAAAGGTGATGCTGAAGTATTGTAGTTTACATTACTGGAAAAGATTGAGAAGCTTACTTTTCATTGTATAACCGCAGAACCTACTGGCCTGTTTGCTGATTCGGCAATGAAACTGCTTCTAGATGTAATTCCTGAGGCCTCAGTCAATGATAGAAGGGATGCTTTAATTAAAGCAAGCAAGTATGCATTGATGAGAGGGGTTACGATGGTAGTGGACGTTGGAAGGTATTTTCCTGGTGAAACAGTCGATCATGTTTGGAAAGATCTTTCGGGTAATGATTATATGGAACTGCATTCTTGTGCAAAGTTGTGCAATTTCAACCACCTCTGCTGGGCATTCTAGCAAATATCTATTGTACACATGCCACACATGTATCATTTCTGACAATAAATTTTAATGTCAGATGTCTATAGATGGGCTGATTCAGCAGGGAAAATGTTGATCAGAGTTTGCCTATTCTTCCCATTGCAAACATGGTCCAGTTTAGCTGTAAGTTTATGTTGTCAAAGATTTCAAGGTTCTTACAATTCATATGATAGCAGATCATACATTTGCAATTTTGAAGTCTAATACTTTATATGCTTTTAAGAAGATTCCGTGCTCCAGCTGTCTTATGTGCCTATCTCTCATGCCTTGTAGAAATTATGACTTACATAAAGCTTATGGTCTTCTCTTATGTAGAAATTATGGTTAATTTTATAATTTTACAACCTTGGGGGTAAAATTACCTGACATAGTTTGTACTGTTCATAATTCCCATATCCAACTAGGAGGTATAATTTCTCTAGTGAAAATGGTGTTCTGTGTATGCCTGATATTTCTACTGCAGTAATATGATAAGGGATGAAATGGAGAGAACTTTCTAAATTTTCTCACAAAATTTTAGTTGTTGTATCTTCTTTAATGAAAAGGTCTCTGAATTTGAATATATATATAGGATACTATTTCTGAATTCCTAAAAAACATTGTTCTTTATTATTATTGACTTGGGTTAATGACAGCTTGGGTATGATCATAAATTTATGATAGTTTATATGCCACATCAATAAAATAATAGTCAGCGATTTGCCCTCTTGCACTACCAATACTCTGCCGGTGTAATATGGAGCAACAAATCTAGAAATAACTCACTGTACTTGATGGCTTGAGTATAATGAACATAAAAAATTCCCATATGATTGAGAACTCGGTAATACTCATATGATATTACCCTCCGAAAACCCTGAATTGAATAACTGAAGTGCTACTCTAACTAATCTGGGTGCGGTCCAATGAAAATATCACTAAGAACTCCCACGCATGCTTTGTGTATACTGGCTTGGAAATCTCAAAAAGTCTCCTCTAAGCTCCCACATCCAATAACTGTCATACTCTATCGAATAATCCAATCCTCTCTAGCACTGCCCAGTCTAATGTTCTGGCATCCCCAAACCTACGTGTCCTCAATTATCTCTTTTTCCACATCATCAAATAAATCAAGTATAACTATAGGTTAGAAGGACGGTTCTCTGCCTCTTCTCCGACCTTTGCTTGCGGGCAAGAGTCTTCACGTTAGGCAAAGAAATTAAAATCGGTCAAATATGACTTAAAATGAGGCAAACACACCCGAGTACAAAACATAACATGGCATGTTTAGTGGCCCTGTTCACTAAAAATGAACTAAACATGGCTATGCCCTAGACATGTGGCCATGTGCCAAAGGAACACGGTCGTGGTTAAAGGGCTTGCTGTGCGGTGAAATGCTAAACAGAAGCTCAGGTCAAAGGAAACACGACTGTGGTTCATTTCCACAAAAGTATGCACAAATTTATAGTATAACTCTGCTAGATTTAGCTTCTTATATTCTCTTGGTTGGGGACCAGTTACCTGAGTGAAACATATCAACAAAACTTCCATGTTAACTCCATACTTTTGCGCTATAGAGAACTACTCATAGCACAAGAAGTAGGGTTGCTAATCCTACGAGGACTGGAAGTATTAGTAATAACTATTCTTCTACTATTTAGCCTAATCGAGTAGATGAAGTTTTGAACTAAAGAAAGTTATGTAAAAACAGATTGAAAACAAACAAGCAACTACTAAGAATGGTAAGATTTTGGGGAGAACTTAACCGTAAAGATGGGTATTCGGGTAAAGAATCCTCTAGGATTATGATTAAGCTTGGGACTTAGATGTTGAAGCAAAGATTGATATTGATTGGATCGAGGAAATTTCTATGTGTGTACATCGCTTTCTCAAGGTAATCGACACCTACTCTTATACAGAGCTGGTACAAACTCCCTAAGATTGCATTAACACATTGTAAATTCCTACCAGGGTATCAATCCAGGTATTCCTATGGTAAGTTGGCCTTTCTCTCAAAGCAACTAGCCTTAATCCAATTTTGATATTGATTGAAATATCTTCCTTTTTGACTTTCCTTATGATTGCATTAGGTATTGGTGAAACCCTATGATGGATTAAACCTTATAGAGAGAAATGTAGGGATTTTAACTCCAATACGGAAATACCTTATCATTACACATATTTACAACTCCCTTTAACTATGGTTGATCGACACTAGGTGAATCTCCCAATCGTTACACAAATCACAAAATGATTTCTAGGTTATCCAATGTAGGAATCAAAATAATAATGCTCATATAGTTGATTCTCAATCACAATATTAGAATAAGAAGGATTAACATCCAAAGTATTAAAACATGAGAATCCTAGGGTTCATCTAAACTCGAATACCTAGCAAAATTAGTTCCTCATGAGCACATATACAAACCCAAAGAAATCCAATAAATCAAAAGAAACGTGAAGACTCCCTCAAGTTGTGCTACGTCTTTTATTCAGTGAAGTTGCCTAAGGTATTTTCGCTATCAGCGCTGGGATGCTTCTCGATGACTCCCTTGATATCTTGACGACCTCTACTAGTCGTTTCGATGAGCCGGATAAATTTGGACAAGACAACCACAAATATATTTGTAATTCATTTGTTGCCCTGGTTGACATGACTTGAAAAGACTGTCTTGTCTGGTTTACTAAGATGAAAACAGCACGAACTTTATTGCTCTTACCTAGGCGATAAACTTGTCCTACCCGAGGACAACTTTTATGATGGTTGGGTTACTAACTTTAACCTTGTTCAATCTACATATTTATGGTCATGCATGTTACTCTTATAAAAGCTCATTTTTCACATATTAAATTGATTATTTCATTTTATGTCTATCCCCCCACCAAAAAATTGTAATCACACACATATATCCTCTAAGACCATATGTCTTGCATATATGCCTTTGTAATGGTGGATATCCAAAACAAGTTGTGTTATTCTATTTTGCATATGTAACCATGCATATAAAGTTTGTTTTAGCATATGCATAACAAATGCTATTTTTTCTATTTATATGTTATTACAATAACTAATCGTCCCATATTGGTTTAGTTAATCTGAGTATGAATACATAAATTTTGGTTTCTCATGTTATTAGCTTAAGCATTCTGGTTGAATTGAGCCAAATAATGTATTTGGTTTGCATCTAACACAACATCAAAGCTTAGTTGGTTGGTTTGCTACATGGCCTGTAGAAATATGCTAGCACATCAAGAAAGGCTTATCAAAAGTAATTAATGGTTTTGCATTACTTAAATTAGTGATAGAGCCCGCTAATATATGTTTGGCTTGCATCTAATATTTATATCCTTGCAAGAGTATGGTATAATTTTTCTTTTCCGAAGATATTGAAACAATTGCAAATTTTGAAGGTACATATTTATATATCATAATTTTGTGTTGGTAATGTCACACCATCACTCATGGGATAAAGTTCATTGGATAATGATCGAGCTACAGCAAATATTTATGATTTAATTTTGAATACATAAATTTATGTTGTACTTTTGAACAAAAAGAAAAGTGCGCTTTTGAGAAAGTTTCACCATAGTAAGTGTAACAGCTTTTGCCAATAAAGAGCTTTCCCCTTAACTCTTAGCCAAATTTTCATTAATGTGATGGCACAACACAAACTTGTTGCTAGACTCACCGTTGCACATCAAGTGAACAAGAAGCAAGAAGAGGAACACACACTTAGATGGCCTAATTTAATTTTTATTTCTTAACACTCTGTTTATTGCAACTTCGGTTAATAAACCTTTAAAAATAAGTTACAACATCCCTGGAACCAACCAGCAACTACCCAAACGTCCACCTTAAAATGTGCCAATTGCTATGGCCAGCTCACACCATGTGTCCTAGTCGTGCGAACATCTTTGCAAGGTTTCACAGCAATTGCTCGCACTTGTCTTGGTCATGTGCGGCTCTGCACATGCCTGCCTTGACAATCTGGAGCCCCCACGAGCAAATCACGGCCATACACAGCTCTGCGCCCGCGCTTCTCTCAACCATCTTGAGCTCCCATGGCGTCACGCCCATGCACATCTCGACGCCACGTTGCTATGCACTTGCACATGGCTTGACCTACCTAGGCTCCCATGCACATCTGACATCTCTTAGCAGGACACCGACCTTTTAGAAATTTCCGCATTGAACTGGATACTAGTGTTATAGTTTGCCCATGGCCCATCAAACATACTACGAAAACAACAAAATTGTCACTCCTTTTCTATTGTCTGGTTCCAAATACTAGGTAGTGTTTAGTTGTGTAATAATAACACAAATTGAACCAGATTGTACTACTTCTTGAATCTGAAACCAAATATAACAAAAAGGAATTAGGATTAAACAAGATTAACTCTTCTCCAACATGATTTAGTGCAACAATATAAATGATTAATCTCATCAACAAGATCTAATTGAGCCAAGACAAATTACCATAATGCTCCTCATTATAATTGGGTTAAAGCTTTCTTATCCCACAAGTTTGGCCTCTAGACAGTAGTGTTAATTCCATTTAATATGCAATCCCTATTGGGTAATTACTTTGATAAGTCATACAATAGATACTAAATTAAAGAATGATTAACATCCATATCCTTTGAATTAAATAATAGATGTCATCATTACCATTTGTGAATATTAAACAAACATCATGAATATCTCAGTAATAGAAGCTCATCCTCCAGTAGAATTCAAAAGCGGAACTCTTATTTACAAGTGTTCCAGCCACAATATTATAGGTTTGATAGCTCTTAATTTAGTATTCTGAATTTCAATTTCATTAATGTACCTTATTATGTTGTGTTAGATAACTTTTATTGCTTAATTCTTTGTAGATAATTATACAACACTGATGACAAGGATGAAATATCACCTCTGCACTGCATCTCATCAGTTTGCTTATCATTTGTTCATTCCATGTCTACTATTTCACATCTGGTGGTTCATGTGGCATGCCACTCATAGCATGATGTGCACTCCAACAAATTCTTATTTGGTAGTAGAAAATGCGGGACGAAAAATGTCGTGTAAACTGAAAAATTTGAATTCTACAATGCTAAATTGAGAACCAGCTGTAGAGATATAGAATACAGTTTGCTTCAATTCCTATTTTTTTGGTGCAGTAGCTATAACCTCTGCTAATGTAGGTTCTCAACGTAATCCAGTTACACAATGATTGCGTGCCAGATCACTGGATAATCAGTAAGGGGACTGGAAAAATATATTGCATTATTTGATTTGTATTTTTCACTTGGACATTTCCAAGTTGGCTATGATGCAGTTCTTGATTCTATGAACATATAAAATGGCAACATATTACTAGGGCTCTCTATCTGTGTAGTGATAGTGAGGATAGATTGAGTTCTTAAAGCCTTAGCTATTGAATTTGTTTAAATAATTATGATGCTGCCTTTGACTTGAAATTTGAAATATATTAGGCCCTTATCCAAGAAAATGGCAGGGCTTTGAGTGAGTGGCTCTACTTGGGTGGTGTTAAAGCATTTTTTGATGGAAGCCTAGGTTCCAAAAGTGCTCTATTTTATGAGGTAATATGCTAGCCCCTGCTTATGAATGTAATAATTATTCAAGCATTTACTTGGGACTTTTCTTGAGTATGTCAATTTGCAAATAAACTGTATGCCTAACCAATTAACTTTTGTGACTGAAATATCGAGATAAGGCACTTGATAAATTTTATGAAGAATTAAAGATCTTAGTGTTTTATATTTGCAACTAAGGCAGTTTATCAAAAATATTTTGAAATTGGGTCATTTTTATGAAATATGGTATGCTGATGAAAATATGCTTTGTTAGCCTGGAATTAAATCCAAAGCTATGTTGGTTCTTTTCATTTGCCATGAGGATCCGCTTGAATTAAGGCTAGAGATATTTTCTCACCGGATCCAATCACCCCTTTTAATTGCATCCACAAAACAATGGTCTCTGGTTCTAATCAAAACACCACACAGGTGCCATTTGGAATGTATCCTGTCCAACATAGGATAAGAGTGTCAAATGTCAAAAGTCAAATAAATGAAAGTTGTAGTTTTTCCTAGAATGTAAATATATAGATAACATGTTTCAAAATATTCAGAATTTGGTTAGCACAACTTATTAGCATGATTCATTTTCTAGGAAAAATAATAAATTACGTAGTTTTTAAAAATAAGTAAATGAATAAATCTCAATAAATAAATAAATAAATGTAATTTCATAATTTAAGAAGATTTATACGCCAATTTAATTTCCTGTCAAATCCAAAACAAAAATACAAATGCCGAGTCAAGATTCCTTCCGAAGTCCTATTTCCTATTCCAAAGAAATATATTGCCACTGTAAGATTTGAATAACACTTTGGAAACTTATAGAAACTATAAAAATATCAAACATTTATCATGGCCGAAAAACTATGATAACTAGCAATAAAGATGCAATATGTAAAATCCTTTATAATTTATTATCTAATGGTAAATCCAACACGCTTTCCATGAATAGTGTTTGGGTCTATTGGAGTACTTGCTTGTTTGCAAGTTGTCATGCCTGTTTCTTTGAGGAGATCAGTAATATACTTTGGTTGCAAGATTAAAATACGTTGCATAGAGTGAGCTACTTCAATGTTGAGGAAATATTTCAGCCTTCCTAACTCCTTGGACTTAGAGCATGTCTTTGCTTGTTATCATCTCCTGTCATTATTATGTCATCAACATACGCTAAATGTATTGTGACTTCCCTTGAAGGTGAGTGTTTTATGAAAACGTATGATCCCCTTGGTTTTGTCTATACCCTTATGGTAATCATTACTCTAGCAAATTTCCCAAACCATGCCCGTGGTGATTGTTTCAATCCATACAAGGCCTTTTTCAACTTACAAACAGTTTGATTAGCCAAATTGTTCCTGTAGCATAGTGGCACTTCCATGCAAATTTCTTCTTTTGGTTCTCCATGCAAAAATGCATTCTTGACATCAAATTGCTGCAATCCCAACCATAGTTAGCTGCTAAAGATAGGAGAACTTTAACAATATTCATCTTTGCAACTAGAGTAAAAGTCTTTTGGTAGTCAATTCCATAAGTTTGGGTATAGCTTTTGGCCACCAATCTTGCCTTATAAGTTATATCTTTTAATTAAGCCATCTGCCCTATATTTTAGTGTGTAGACCCATTTACAACGCACAGGTTTCTTTCCTGCCAACAGTTTCACCAGCTCCTAAGTTTTATTTTTTTCTAAGCCTTCATTTCCACATTCATAACTTGTGTCTATTGCTCATTCATTAAAACCTTGGATAAGGTTTAGGGATGATAATGCTTTATAAGATGGTGAAAATTATTTGAAATAAAGGAAATGGGCAAGACAATATAGTGGTCGTTTGGTACATTTCTTGCTCTTTTTTCTAATAGCAATGGGTTGATCTTGATAATTATTGTTCAACTGGGATTCAGTTTCACGACGCAAAGAAGGTTAAAAAATTGTGACCTCATTGTTAGGATCAGAGTTCCTGGAATTTCATAGATTTAGGAATGACTGCCTTCTTCCTTGAATGCACCTTGCCAAATCTCACATTTTCAAGCACAGGCTTACAGAAAGATGGCATGTCAAACAAGAAGAAATCCTTGAGATCTCCATTGTCCTTATTTTTTATTGTTGAATTCTTCTCTTGAAGGAATGGTGAAATAAGATTCATGTTCATTGAAAGTAACATCCATTGAAATATAAAACCTTTTTGATGGAGGTTGACAACACTTGTATCCTTTCTTGAGATGAAAAATTGACCACAAAGACACATTTAAGTACCTTTGGATCTAACTTAGCGCAATTGTGGTTATGAATATGGACATATGACACACACCCAAATACCCTGGGAACAATGTTGTTTGTAGTTTGAAGACTATGATAAAATGCATAGAGGATTTCCATTGGACTCTTGAATCCCAAGACACTCCAAGGAAAATGGTTTATGAGATGAGTGGTTGTGGGTATTGCTTCCCCCCAAACGGATTTTGGTAAATTTTTTTAAAAAAAAGGAAGGCTCGTGTTGATTGAAGAAGATGACCCATTTTTCTTTCAGCTATCACATTTCGTTGTAAGGTATTGACACAAGATGACTCATGAATAATCCCTTCTTTTGAAAACATGGAGTTATGACTCGATTGAAAATACGTTTTAGCATTATTAGACCTAAACCTTTTTATAGTAACCCCAAATTAATTTTTAATTATGGTACAAAAGTTTGGGAAAACAATACTAACATCAGACTTTGTATTTAAGTAAAAATATCCATATGACACAAGTACAATCATCAATGAAAGAAACAAACTATTTGGCCCTAGAAACATTAGGAATAGTAGAAAAACCCCAAATATCACAGTGAATGAGACACAAAGGAGAACTTGTATTTCTATCTAAGAAAGATGCCCAAGGCAGCAATGGGGGAGTCAAATTTTTTCTTTATTGGATAAAAAAGTTGTCGAAGAAGTGAGTGAGATACCTTAATCATCCTTGATAGGTCCAGTTCTTCAAGGCAGTAGAGACCATCCTTTATCTAGCATGTTCAATTACCTTCCTCGAATCATTGTCCTAAATATACAATAGTTGCAATGTAAACTCACTTGAATATGTCATATGGTCAGTAGCTCTTGAATCTGTTATCCAGAAATTGGCAAAGGTTGGTCCACATTTAATCCAATAGAGTGGAAGCTCACCTGAATATGTCAGAGACCAAGCGGCTGAGGGCTTTTCAAGGTTGCCAATTAGAGATCTTATTCTCTCTACCTCTTCTTGGCTGAGACCATTTGAGTCTTGATATGTTTCTTCATTTTGTTGAATAACAATGGGCTTGATCATCTTTTCTTATCTGATCTTTTTGTCCCGACTCTCGGCTTGGAAGTTTTCCATGAAGCCTCTAGCATTTTTCACGTGTATGACGTGCCTTCTTACAGTAACTACACAATTTATCATGATTTAATTCTCTTGGTTGCAAAGGTCTTCCATTTTCAGAGGTCTATTTTCCAGAATTTATGGCTAACTCACTTCCATCTTTAGTCACCATAGCAGACCTGTCTGTGATTTGTGGTTCAAGCGTTAAGTTTCTTCTACTTTCTTCTCCTCGGACTATGGCAAAAATCTCGTTAAAACATAGAACTTCGTCCTTGCCAAGAATCTGGATTCTCATTTGGTCAAATTCTGAATTAAGTCCAAGTGTCCAACCAAAAAATCATAGACTCTATCTTGCTCAATAAAGACTTTTAGAACGGCTGCATCTTCAGGACATATAGTTTTTACAACCCTATGGCGGTCAAGTTCCTGCCACGAGGATTTTAATTGATTGGCATATTTAATAACTGTCTATTCCCTTGTTTTGGAGCCAGAGTCTTTACCTTGTCCTCATACACTTGGGCCGCATCTCTAGCCTTAGAATATGTTTGTTGAAGTGCAGCCTAAATATCCATGGCAGTAGCCAAGAACATGCATGTGTCAGTAATCTCAGGTGTCATAGAGTTCCATAGCCATGCCATAATCATGGAATGTTCTTCACCCTATGATTCAAACTGAGGATCCTCTCATTTCAGCTCATTCCTATGAGATGGCTGATCTTCCCTGTCTCATTTAGTATGGTTAGAACAAGTTGAGACCATTTAAGATAATTTTTTCCATTAAACTTTTATGCAGCCTGGATATTTTGCAACTCAATGAGATGTTAAGATTGAACAATCTCCTCCATTTTTGTTGTAGTGTTTGTTTCTACTACCTTGACATCTTCACCAAAAAAAAAAAAAAAAAAAAAAAAATCCTTTAGGCAATCAACGGTAATTGAAGAAAACACTAGCAATGAAGCTTGGTAAGAGCCACAAGACTTTTGGTAATGTAGGCCAAACACAAATTGATTTTTTCCAGGCATTCAAAGCCTAAAGCTCTGATACCATGTTAAGTGCTGGCCGGGAGAAAGAAAAAAGGATTTTTTTCAATGTTTTTCTTCAAGAAAAAGGAATACACTCTCTTCTTATAGACACAACTCACACGCAACTCACTTAAGAAATGAATTTACAGCTATATAACAATCAAATCCCTAGAAATATGGATTTCCGTGAAAACCAGGCAGAATATATGGCTGTCTTGTTTGGCCATCTTCTCTCTGAAAACTAGCCAACAGATTCCTGAAAACTAGTGATTCTTCTCGAGCCATAAATCATGTTTTATCATAGAAATTAAGGTTCACAATGATGCACAACCAATAACGGGATAAGATGTTTAACTAAAATCTAGTAGCAGAACAAAATATGAAGCTACTTTCCCCATCTGCCCTCTCCATTGTACTCAGGGGACACTCGGTGCTATCCAAGTCTTTTCTTTTGAACCAATGGCCATTGGAAGGAATTATTTCTTTTTTTTTTTTTTAAAAAAAGATGTTATTTGGTTTCCAACTTTTTTATGGAGTGATGTTTGCTTGGAAATGTGAACTTCAAGAAGCTTATTTTGTTTGCTTTTACATAGTGTTTTGTTTGAAAGTGATTTCATTTTGGATAAATCAAATGTGTAGTTGATTTCTTTAGCAGCAAGATTGTATTATCTAGTGTTTGTTGTTTTGTTATATGGCTAAGAAAACCAAAAATGTAAAACACGCACTTATATATATGGTTATGGATCCAACAACTAGAAGTCAATCCATTGAAGATGGATCTTATGGCTAGTGACATAGCCATTAGAAAAGCGAAAGAAAAAGAAATTAAAATAAAGAGAACAAAAGGAAAATGCTTGCTGGAGAAAAGCTACCATCCCCAGCTTCTATCTGGTTGGCCAACATGCCTCACCCACCCATAAGTGGCTGGATATGCAACATCTGCCTCCTAGTTCAATAAATTGGTCTTCGCAAGAAGCATATTGTGAGAATAGGAAAAATAATTTTGATATCGATCAGAAAAAGAGTACAATGGTACATATAGAGAAATATTAGGGTTTTGTGGTATGGGCCCAATATGGTCCATTAACCAATCTAAACTCTAACATTCCCCTTTAAGCTGGAGTATATATATCGAACATGCTCAGATTGTTATATAGATTACTAAATACTTTAACACTTAAACCCTTAGTGAAGATATCCGCCAGTTGCTCAGACGACTAAGTGTATGGCGTAGAGATGACTTCCTCCAATACTATATCACGAACACATTGACAATCAACCTTCACATGCTTGGTACGCTAATGGAATGTTGGATTGTTTGCAGTGAAGATGGTGGCCTGATTATCACACATCTGTATAGATATCGTGATGGGGAATCCTAACTTAGACGAGATTGCACCCAAACCATCTCACAAGTTGTCTGTGCCATTGATCTATACTCTGCTTTGGCACTCGATTTTGAAACCACATTCTGCTTCTTACTTCGCCAAGTAATCAAGTTTCCACCAACATACGTACAGAAACCTGATGTAGATTTTCTGTCTCCTCTATCACCAGCATAACTCGAGTCAGAATAGGCTACAAGGCCCAGGTGACCATGATTCTGGTAGAGAAGACCTTTGTCGGGAGCTCCTTTAACATATGCAAGAACCCTTAGAGTACCCTGCCAGTGATCTTCTTGTGGCTCATGCATAAACTGACTCAAGAGTCCAACTGCGTAAGATATATCAGGATGAGTAACTGTTAGATAAATGAGCTTTCCAATTAGACGTCTGTATTGACCTGGATCTTTGAGAGATGGGGAAGATGCCTCCTAGAAGGGTGGTGATTGCTCAATAGGTGTATTTCTGGTTTACAACCCAATAAACCAGTTTCCTCAAGTAAGTCCAACACATACTTCTGCTGTGAGAGCGTCATCTTTCCTTTGGCATATGCAAACTCAATACTAAGGAAGTATCTAGGTCGTCCTATGTCTCGTATAACAAAATGCTTCATTAAATGCTCCTTAGTTCTTTGAATGTCTTGACGATCGCTACCCGTCAACAAGATGTCATTGTCATATACCGCAAGTACAACACATTCAGATGAAGTGTTCTTATAGAACACAGAGTGATTTACATTGCACCTATGAAAACCATCTGCAACTACAATTACACTAAACTTTTCAAACCATACATGAGAACTTTGTTTCAAACCGCAGATCGCTTTCTTGAGCTAGCAACCTAGATTCTTCCCTTAAGCAACATACCCCAGATATTGCTCCATAAACACTGTCTCAACTAAGTCTTCATAGAGAAAGACATTCTTTAGATCGAGTTGATAGAGTGCCCATAATCGATTCATAGCAACCGGCAGTAGAATGCGAATGGAATTCAAATGAGCAATCGGTGAAAAAGTCTCAGCATAATCAACACCATAAGCCTGAGTAAAACTACAGGCTACTAACCGGGCTTTGTAGCGATCAACTGTACCATCGGCTTTGTGCTTGATAGAGAAGACCCATTTGCAAGTGATGACGGTAGCATCAGCAAGGCGAGGCACAAGCTCCCATGAGGCACAACTTATCCAAACCAGGAGTTAAATCCTGAACAAAACCAACAGCATAAGGGATCAAGTAAAACAACTCCGTATTAGGTAAAAGGCGACATAGAGGGACCTCTTCCCTTAGGGGTGCAGAAGCCATACAATTAATAAGATATACTGCAGTTAAGATAGCAACAGACTACAAATACCTAGGGACATTACGCTCCACTAAGAGAGTGCGCAACATCTAAGATATGACGATGCTTTCTTTTAGCAACCCAATTCTGCTGAGAGATGTATGCACAAGGGGGTTTGATGAATAATCCTAAAAGATGCACACAAAGAATTTACACCAAATGATACAAATTCTAAAGCATTATCAGTACAAAGACATTTGAGAACAGTGGAAAGCTGATTTTGTACTTCCAAAATAAATGTTTTAAGGACATCAACAATAACAAATATATCCATGACACTCGGGAAAAATCATCAACAAACACAACATAGTAATGATGACCGGAAATAGACGCAACTTTAGAAGGTCCCCAAACATCACAATGAACTAGATTAAATGACGACCAACTAGACACTAGAGTAGAACGTTTAAAGGTAGCATGACGATGCTTACTCAACTGACACGACTCACATTGAAATGACACAACCCGAATCCAAGGCAAAGCCTGCTGAAGACGACTAAGAAGAATGATCCAATCTATAGTGTCATATGAGTGATGACTCGGTGTTCTCGAAATAGAAGCTGCCAAACCACAAGGAATATCATCACACACCAACGTATACACGCCATCAGCATGATTGCGCCCCAAACTAATTCTCTTTTCCGTCCGTAGATCCTGAAAAGTGCAGTGAAAAGGGAAAAAAGTCACACTACAATTCAACTGTTTAGTGATCGCAGAAACGGATAACAAGTTGATAGGAAATTTAGGGACAAAAAGAACATCAGTTAGCTTAAGCTGAAAGGAAGCCTGCACAACTCTTTCTCCGGACACTAAGCAGGATTGTCCATCAGCAATTGCCACAGAATGAAAAACAGATGGAGAAAAAGTTTGGAAAAAAGATTTTGTATTTGTCATGTGAGAGGAGGCCCCAGAGTCAATAATCCAGGATCTGTCCTTGGAAGCAAGAAAGGCATTACTTGAGGAAATAGGAGAAAAGACTATGGTGTAAGAAACTGTGCCCTGTAGCTGCTGGAACCGCGCAAAGTCAACCTAAGGAATGGTGACTAACTGTTTAGCACTAGAAGTAGGTGACGGATTGGCTAACTCTGTACTAGCATTGACCACTTCCGGACGTCCATGCTTATCCCAACAATGATTCTCAGTGCGGCCCGTTCGTCGACAATAGGTGCACACAAACCTACCCCGAGAATTACCACGACCGGCTCCTTGACCACCACGAGAGGGCCTTTACCATGACTACGAAGAGACAAATCCTTCAGCAACGAGGTAAGGGCGTCACTGGTGAGGGCTGAGGAACATCACCAGGTGCCCGTAGAACAATGGGAACGGCGAGAGATGAGCGGCGGCTAGTGGTAGAGGTGGCAGCAGCGGGTTGAACGCTAGGGTTTGGAGTGGCGGCGGCTAGGTTTTAACAAAGTGCTCTGAGACTGTGAGAATTGGAAAAATAATTTTGATATCAATCAGGAAAAGAGTACAAGGTTATTTATAGAGAAATATTAGGGTTTTGTGGAATGGGCCCAATATGACCCATTAACCAATCTAAACTCTAACATATATATATATACACACACAAGGTTTGATCTTTGTTCCCATCTTATGTGGGAACTATAGGCTTGGTATAGAAGGTTGAGGAGCTTGGTTTGGCCCTACAGCTTGGGCGGGGCCTTTTCACTGAGGCTAGATCCAACCGACATGAATGGCAATCATACTTTCAGGACAATGTCACATATCATTGGTTGTTACTACAAAATGCTAAGTTCATCAATCATTATCGAGATTGTTTGGGGCTCTTTCAAATTTTTTATTTTGATTTTTTGCCCCTTCCTTTTTTTCTTACAATACAGAACTGATATTTTAGATGCTAAAATATACTTTCTAGTTATGCCTTTGAACAGGTTATGTTCTACTTTTGAATTACTCATTTTCTAGTTCAATATTATTATTATAGTTAACTCGAACGCATAGATTTTTCAATTTCAAAAATCGATTAAATTCCAGAAGCTCAAACTAAATAGTGTTTGAATTGATTATTGTCAACAGAAGCTTTTTGTTGCTCTGCTGTTTTTTCTTTTGTAAGGCAGTATCTTATGCTTTAGGCTTCAGTTTTTGTTATGTCATGGTAAAATATATTCATTCTTCAATTTTAAAAGAATAACTTGTCTTCTTGGTCTTTTATTGTTTAATTTTTATATTGATGCCCATACTTATCTATGTTCATGTTATGTGGGAGATGCTTAAGTGAAATGTTTGCTAAGTCATTGACACCATTTCTGATGTAATGACTTTGTTGAGAATCCCTAGCCTTATGAAGATGACCCAAACAACTATGGCATCCAAGTGACAGACTTTGATTGGCTTCTGAATATGACATTAGCTTGTGATAAATCTAGCCTTCAGGTAGATTTGTTCCTTATGAATCTATCCATTATTTTTTATTATTAGTTGCAACAGTTTCAGCTTTCTTCTAAAGCTCAAGGCTTTGTTCTACATCTCAAGGTTGCTATTCATGCAATTGGAGACAAAGCTAATGACTTGGTGCTGGATTTATATCATTCAGTGGCTTCCTCAAATGGAATAAGAGATCGAAGGTTCAGGGTATTATTCTCTTCTCTTGAGTTGAAAGGAAATTTTCATTTAACTGTGGCTAACTTTGTCTCTGATTTGACCAGTACATGGGTTGGACATAAAAAGAAATGGCTTGTGTAGCTTGAAATATAATTTATGATAATTGAGTTTTTGATGAATTTTCAGATTGAGCATGCCCAACATCTTGTTCCGGCAACAACAGCTCGGTTTGGTCAGCAAAGGGTTATTGCCTCTGTGCAGGTTAGTTACAGCTTTCCTTTTACTTATAATATCTGGTCTTGTTTCTATCTCACTGTACTTTATCTATATATATATATATAAGCAAAATCATCTTTCTTGGGCCTTCCTCAAAACTAGGTGTAACTGCTTTGCATTCGTCATCATTATTATTATGTTTTCCATGGGCACCAAACCATAACATCAAATCAAAGAACAATTAAATATTAATACTAAAATAAAAGTCAATACATAACCAACTAACTAAACATTCGACTAATCTCAATCCTAGAACAAAAAGATTTACTCACTCATGTTCGTTTTAGAGCCCATAATATGCGAAGTCAACAATTGTCAAACAAGAATAAAAGGTAGGAGAAGAATAAACTCTAAATCATTTACTAAAGTGTTTCTCAGTTTGCTTGGCGACCTATGGAAATCCTTGCTTGACCTTTGATTTTCTTTTCTTTTCTTTTCTTTTCTTTTCTTTCATCTTGTAGAAAAGCGCCTCTTACTTCTGCCACCATAGGCATATATCTCCTAAAAAAATATTTCTTGGGCCTTATATAGAGGAAGGTTAAGTTAGGGTTGAGATAGCTGCAAAAATCCATGGTCATGTTAGCTAGCACGGGTGGGTCGTGCTTTTCTAGAGTTTGAATCATTTGAATTTCTGCACCACGAACCATGCGTGCGGTAGCTACCTGAGGTCACCTGCGTTTCGAATAAAGCCAAACTTCATCTATTTGCATCAAATTGTTGAAAAGCCATAATTTGAACTAGAAGAGTAAAATTCAATTAAAAACATAGGGAAAGAATCATGATCAACTAAGAAATGAAACTTAAATCTATTAGAAATATACTAAGTTTAGTACTTATCAGGTATCTACGTCAATATCCATGCCATTCTTTCTCTCTCCAAAATTTTCTCTTACAAAAAGAAAAAAAGGAAACAGAAATCCTGCTAGTTCCTCTTCGTCCTGTTCCTCCTAAATTCTAAACCTTTTAGGGCTTAAGGGTTTAGGGTTTTAGGATTTACAGTTAGGCTTTGAGTTTAGGGTTTAGTGTATACATTTTACAATTTAGGATTTAGGTTTAGGGTGTTAAGGTTTAGAGTTTTATAGGATTCAGTGTTTTAGGATTTTGGGGTTTGGGTTTTATATTGATAAGGGTTTAGGGTTTAAGGGGTTTTATAAGGTTTAGGGTTTTAAGGTTGTATAGTGTTTTATAGGATTTAGGGTTTTATAGGGATGTTTAGGATTGAAAGAATGGCGTGGATGTTGAAGTGCTTGCCAACTTTTCTTTTACATCATTTGGAAAAGCTATTTGAAAAGCCTATTATGAAGATATAGTATTATTATTATTGGAAGAACTAACCATTATGCAAAATAAAAAAATAAATAAATTCTTGATTTATCTCAACTACTTTAAGATTGAAGTAGACAAAATACTTGACTTCCTTTAAATGCAACTGAGGGATTGATAACCAGCCGTTTATATCTGTCAAAAAAAAGGTTAAAATGGACTTTTTGCCACTTTTTAATTAAATTAAAAAAAAACAACTGTTACGGGGCATGATACAGTTTCAAGGGGTCATTCTGTGGTAGCCTGCATGCCTGGGCTGGCATTGCCTGTAGGGGACTGCGTACCAACACGGCATCCCCAGACCCGACATTTGCCTGGGAGGTTTGTGCCATGCCTTCACTGGGTAATTTACTGTAGTCTGTGCCAGGCGTAGTCCAAAGCGTGCCAAACCCGGTTGATACACTGACGATAACCCATGTAAGCATTGGAATAATAGTTGGAGATTCAAATAATTGACATCTTCACACCATTGATACAATATATTTTACGTATATTACTGTTTATATGCGTTGTGCTTGATTACTGCTAAAAGTTTTGCATGCTTGTTTATTTAATTGGTCAATTTTTGTCAACAGCCAGATCATCTATTGGATGATGCTGGTTCTGCTGAACAAAAAATTGGGGCCATTAGGGCGCAAACAGGATCATATTTGTTTCAAAGTCTCTTATCAAGTGGAGCCCGGATTGCTTTCGGTTCTGATTGGCCGGTGAGGTTTCAATAAATTCAGCTGAAGTTTGATTGATTCCTTTTGTAATATATTCTAATTGGTCATTTTCAAATTCAGATTGCAGATATCAACCCTCTCAAAAGTATTAAAACTGCATTGACAAGAAGACTTCCTAATTGGAAAACCGCCTGGATTTCAAGTGAGCGCATTGCATTGGATGACGCCCTAAATGCGTAAGGATTTTTCTTGCCATTTATGTTGAAGAGTTAAACTCTGTCATCCATGTTTTAACAAATAAAAATAGAGCTCCCTGTTAGTTTATTTCCTATTAATTAACCTAATTTTAGTTTTTCTATTAATACAATATGATGGTTACTAATTAGCAATCAATTTGGATATAGCACGTTCCTTAGGAATTCAATCATTTGGTACTATTCAATGTGGCTAAGCACTTCAAAATAATTTCTTTACAGAGTTAATCATGGTTGGCCTGAAATTAACAAAAAAGTCAAAAACATTTTGGTTTTACATTTTTGCAGTAGCTATGATTTGCATTATCAAGTTTGCCTTTGCTCTGCACTATTAAATTACTTTAGGACATGAAACAAGAGGTGTGAGGCTTCCAATTAATAACATCTATGTAACACATCATCCTGAGTTGTCTTACTATGAGAATCTGAAATTTTCAGGTGATAACTTGATAGGAGAATTACCATTTCATTCCCCTCCCAAGTCAAAGTTGAGGGTTCGTTACCCACATATTCCTAGGTGTGGCCATAGCTATATTACACCTACTCAACCTGAAGACAATACTAAAATGATTTGCATTCCTTTTAAACTATGATAAAAAAATGGTGATTAATTTGAGGGGAAATTGTATTGAAGGAGTATAGGTTGCGTTGAGAATGTGGACCAATTATGTTAATAAAAGGGGATTCTGGTGAAATATTATATTCAACGGTCGTATTAAAGAAGGTTATGGCTCAGGTTTGGCAAAAAGAATCACATAAAAGTTATAAGAACTGCAAAGATAAGATTAACAGTTGGCAACAGGTGAGGAGAATTGAGAAGAGCCTTTAGCCTCTGGACTAAATAGTGGCAAATAAATTCCTTATTTGTGAGGCTTTTAGTTTATAGAAAGCTGAAAGTTACATATCATTTTAGATCAGTGCATTGGAAAGAGACAGACGTCGTCATTTCAATCTTGTCCGTTGCTGACTATGATATAGATTACACACCATTGCCTTGCCACAATGAAAAGCCAACTCTTTTTCATCTGCACCCTGTTGAGACTGAATAACATATGGTTATGGCTGGCCATTTAAACAGATCTATTTGATGGAATTTTTACTATTAGTTCCAAATTGTTAAGAGCGTAAATGTCGAGCCACTTCGAGTTCTTACTAGTTCAAATCACCATTAAAATAGGGCTTTTATCTTTGCCTTTCCTTCTACTTTTAGACTACATAAGTCTTATGTATTACATCTTCACCAAATATTCCACTGACATTGTTGTTTTTTCCATTCTTGATTCTCGTAGGTACACCATATCAGCTGCCCATGCAATCTTCCTTGATCATGAAGTAGGCAGTCTATCTCCGGGGAAGTTCGCAGATTTTGTGGTTTTTCCATCCACTTCGTGGGAGGAGTTTGCAGATGATGTACCGACCACTGTTTTTGCAACCTATATTAATGGTGTGCAGGCATACCCATGATATCTTTTGGGCGTTGAACAATTCCATATTGTATTTTATAATATACTGTGTCATTGGCTTTATTAGCATACAGTCAAGAGTTTAGAGTAAACTGGTTGATCTAATACCATTTGTCCCTATCTAAGGTTACTTTTTCTGAAAAATTTTCAAGTTGTATGGAAGAAGTGGCATTACATTCTAATGAATTATTACCTAGTATTATCCCAACTTAGGATAATGTGATTAATTTAATTCATAGATTTTATCATTATTGTTCTGCTGGGTTCTTAGTTCTTTGGAAATTTTTTTAATGCATAAACTGTAGATGATTTAGAGTATTTTCTTTTTCCTCTTAGCATTTCCTTTCCTGCTAGTTTTGTTTGTATCCTATATGTTTGGGTGAAAATCACTTCCAAGAACAAAAGGTTTTTTAAATCTCCTACTTGCATATTTGTCCCTTAAACATTTGTAGATAGAAAACTGAGACTAATGCATCATTTATTTTCAAGACTGACCAGATTTAATTTTAGAAACATTATTTTAACTCATGACTTTAAATTACATTGTAAATACCAATGCAAGTTGCACCTCTAATGCTTTTAATAAAGGATGCCAATAGTTTTCTTGTTATTTGATTTAATTTAAGACTTCTAGTACATCTTAAAGGCCCTTCCATGTCTTTTTCAATTTCTTGTTATTTGATTTAATTTAAGACTTCTAGTACATTCCAAACCTCTGTCATTCCTATGATCCAGGGAAGCATTCTCAAAGATGAACAAGAGAAAAGGAAAAATCTGAGCCCCCTTTGGAAGACTAGTAGCCTAATTTGCATTCCTCCATCTTGCAAATAATACCGAAGGATGCAAAAAAAAAAAATCTAGTGGTTATAGGAGGAGCCTCTTTCATGTAGTTGTTATGCAGCAGGCACTCCTTATTGCCAATGGCAATGTTGAATATTGTACTATATGTACAAAAAAGGTTAAGGATGGCAATGGATCTGGGATGGGTGGATTCACCAAGAGTTTACACTCTGGGAAGCCGGACAATTTGATGGATAAGATCCCAACTTTTGTTGTTAAATCCCTCCCAGATGGAATGGATCAAGATTTATATCTAGGTGGTACTTACACTTTGATGTATTGCAATGAAGTAGTTGGATAAGCATTCTGTAGAAATAAAAATATTTTTGAACCATTCATCTCAAAACAGGAGGCAGTTAAATCCATAGACTCTACCAAACCCTGCCCTAGAGACACATTGGAGCTTTTCTGGCATTGTCTTGAATACGTCGAGGCCGTCTCTGAGTTGTTATCAGAACACCATCCTTATATAACTCCTAAAGAGATTACACCTGAGATGAATTTGAAGTTTGATGAGTACATAAAAGCATTTTCTGACATTGACAGGGCCATTAGCTTTGTGCAACATAATTTGCACAGTTGTTTTGGTGAGGCTTTGATAACAACATGCATTTACATTCAAATAGGAACAATGTCTGTTGATTAATCAAAGAAACAAAGTCATATTGCATTCAGAGATAATATGAAAAAGAATTCAGATTCAACATTGCAGGAACCAAAGCTCACTCTTACAACTATGAAATTACTAAAACAAAGGAACAATGATAAGAAACACTCAACTTTGCAGAAATCAAGTTGAACCTGGAGAAATTCAGTGCAAAGTTTCAGACCATAGAATCAAAGAACAAATGATTGATCCATCAGAACTCAAGATCAGTTGACCACACTATTAAAGCATACATTAAAAGCAAAGATTAATTTTATTTTAAAAAGCAAATAAAGATTTTGATTATCAACGGAAATAAACATACAGGCACATTGACATGTATATATGCATGTTTCAAATTGCCAGAAACATGCAACATCAAATACAATCTTAAAATGTTGGAATTCATGTAAGCAACAAAAGTAGAACACATATAATCAATCAAAAAGCAAAAACTAAATAAAAAAAACATTGAAATGTTGGTGTGTAATCCTGATATTTTCAGTTTGAATAAGTCTTGGCTGTTAGGATTTAGTGGCTATCTTTATGGTAGTGGTCATGTTTTCTCATTTTCTAGGATAAAGAAGTTAGTGGTTCGGTTAATCTTCCAGCTTATAAATTAGCTCATGTTTGATGTATGTTGTGGGCAAGCAATGATCAATAAACATTTGTTATCTCCATCTTTGAAATCCTTTTATCCCCTTTCTCTTCTAACAGTTGTATCAGAGCTATAGTTATAAATGGCTCGAACTAAATTTCTGTTCCTATCCTGGATGAAAAGAACTACAATAGGTGGACAGTCCAGATGAGAGTGATGTTCGACTACCACGAATTGCTAGATGTCGTGGAGAATGGTTTTGCAGAACCTGGAGAAGGAGCAAGTGATGTAGAAAAGGCAGCTTATCGTGACAACAAGAAAAGGGATAAGAAGGCGTTTTTTTTTCATACATTAAGGAGCGACAGATGAAGTTTTTGAAAAGATTTCAGCTGCAACCACTTCAAAGCAAGCATGGGATACTCTAATGACAACATACAAAGGTGCTAACAAAGTAAAAAATGTGAGACTATAAACATTGAGGTGTCAGTATGAAACATTGCAAATGGAGTCCGCTGAATCCATAGAACACTATGTGAGTCGGATGCTAGCATTGACAAATTAAATGAAATTATATGGAGGCAAGCCAGAGGAGCAAGCCATAGTTGAAAAAATTCTGAGGTCATTGACTTCTGAATTTGATCACATTGTGGTGGCCATTGAGGAAGCTCATGATTTGTCCCTTGATGTCTGTAAATGAGCTATATGGTACTTTGCAAGCTCATGAACAACGGATGAATGAGAAGAAAGCTAGAAAGCCAACTGAGCAAGCTCTGCAAGCCTAAGTTTCTATTAAAGATGACCAGAATGGTGAAGCAAGCAAACAACAAAGGCAGTTTTCGAGGACGAGAACGAGGCAATTGATCCCAAAACTACCGAAGTCGTGGTGGGTTCGAAAGCAACCACAATAATGACCGAGAGAGATTGGATTCTAATATTCGATATCAACATACAAGAGGTCGTGCACGTGGACGTGGCAAAGGACGGTATGATAAATCCAATGTTGAATGTTTCTCATGTCATAAATTCGGTCATTATTCTAGTGAATGCAGATACAAAGATAATGATCAGAGGGCTTATTGTGTTCAACAAGATGAGGAAGAGAACCATGCTCTTTTAATGGTTACTTCAGCCAACGAAACACCTGATTATCACACATGGTTTCTTGACACTGGCTGTACTAATCATATGTGTGGTAAGGACTTATTTGCAGATCTTGATGAATCCTTCAATACAGCAGTTAAATTTGCAGATGAGAGGAGCATACTAGTGATGGGAAAAGGATAGATTTTTATCAACTTGGAGAATGGAGATAAAAAATATATCACTAATGTTTCTTATGTACCAGGAATGAAGACTAACTTGCTAAATGTGGGTCAGCTGGTGCAAAAGGGGTATGGTATGATTCTTCATGATGGAAAGCTCTCAATTTGTGATAAAAAAGGAACCGTCATTCTTACAGCTCCTACGACAAAGAATTGCATGTTTCAAGTTAACATTTCTGGTGGTGTTTATCATTGTCTCAATGCAATTATAACTGATGAGTCTTGATTATGGCACTTGTGGTTTGGTCATCTAAACTCTCATAGCCTAAAATTGCTTGCTCAAGAAAATTTGGTAAAAGGAAGGCTTGCCGTGCATTCAGCATTTTGAACAATTATGTGAAGCATGTAGTGTTGGGAAGCATCACCGAACACCATTTACAGCATAAAGGCAGCAGCGAGCTTCTAAACCACTTGAGCATGTTTACTCTGATGTGTGCGGCCCAATGAATGTAATGTCAAACGGCTACAACAGGTACTTCTCAACTTTCATTGATGATTTCACTCACAAAATTTGGATTTATTTTCTTCAAAGAAAGTCAGAAGTATTTGATTATTTCAAGAAGTTTAGATTTCATGTTGAAAGGCAGAGTGGCTATCCTATAAAAGTGTTGTGTACTGATGGTGGAAGTGAATACACCTCTAATGAATTTAAAGAGTATTGTGAAGAACAGGGCATTCATCATGAAGTCATATTTTCCTACACTCCTCAACACAATGGAGTTGCTGAACGGAAGAACAGAACAATCTTGGATATGGCGAGAAGCATGTTGAAGACCAAAAGCATGCCAAACTCTTTTTGGGTCGAAGCCATATCATGTTCCGTGTACATCTTGAATCGAGATCCAACAAAGGATGTTCCAAACCGAACCACTATAGAAGCATGGAGTGGATTCAAGCCATGTGTAAAACATCTGAAGGTGTTTGGAACTGTTGCTTATGCTCATATTCCAGTAGAAACGAGAACAAAGCTAGATGATTGAGCAGAAAAAGCTATTTTCATTGGCTATAAACAAGGAGGATGCAAGTTGTTCAATCCTATGACGAAGAGAGTCATCGTTAGCCGAGATGTTACATTTGTTGAAGAAGCAACTTGGGATTGGAATGGGAACAAACCTGAAGGTCAAAGAAGGTGTACTCTTTCTCTTTTGGAAAAAGAAGCAGAGGTGCCCAGGACTACTGAGGGAACTCAACCACATTCTATCTTGCCGGAAAGACCAGCAAAACCTGAGAGGCCTCAACGCTACCGACAACCACCATCACACCTACAAGATTATGAGGTAAATCTTGATGATAGTGTTAATGATGATGAAGAGTTGGTGCATTTTGCCTTCTTTGCAGATTTTGAGCAGTGACATTAGAGAAAGCACTTCAAAATCCAAAATGGATGAGATACATGCATGAAGAACTTGAAGCAATTGAAAGAAACAATACATGGGTTCTCACTGATCTCCCACGAGGCCATGAAGCAATTGATGTTAAGTGGATTTTCAAAACAAAAATGATAGCAAATTGAGTTGTGGAGAGATACAAATCAAGGCTAGTGGCAAAAGGATTTGAACAACGTCCAGTCTATGATTTTCAAGAAGTGTTCGCTCCTGTAGCTCGAATGGAAACAATCAGACTTATGATTGCTATGGCTACACTAAACCATTGGAAAATCCATCAAATGGATGTAAAGTCGGCATTTCTTAATGGTCCACTTGAAGAAGAGGTGTTTTTCCAAACAACCACCTGGCTTTGTAAAGCAAGGGAGAGAAAACAAAGTCTACAAACTAAAAAAGGTGTTATATGGCCTAAAGGCAAGCTCCAAGGGCCTGGAATAGATGCATTGATTCTTTCTTCCTCAATGATGGCTTCAACAAATGCCCCTCCAAGCATGCATTATATGTGAAGGTCAGTAATTCTGGTGATATTTTGATGGTATGCTTATTTGCTGATGACTTGATATTTACAAGGAACAATACAAGTATAGTTGAAACTTTCAAGCAATGCATCATGAAGGAATTTGAGATGACTGATCTGGGCTTTATGTCTTATTTCCTTGGTATTGAAGTAATTCAAGGAGATAATGGAATTTTTATATCTCAAAAGAAGTATGTTACTGACATCCTTAAAAAGTATCAGATGGATACCTGCAATCTAGCAAAGACTCCTGTAGAAGTTGGCACAAAGTTCACAAAGGAAGGAGAAGGGTCACTTGTTGATTCAACCTACTTTCAGCAAATTGTGGGTAGCTTGAGGTATCTTACTTACACTAGGCCAGATACTTCTTATGGTGTTGGCTTGATTAGCAGATTCATGGAATCACCACATCAGTCCCATTTGCAAGTGGCCAAATGTATCCTACACTATTTAAAGGGGAGCTATAATTTTGGTCTACTTTACTCTTCCAATAATTATTCACTTGTAAGGTACTCAGACAGTGACTGGGCTGGAGATGTGGATGACCGTAAAAGCACTTATGGCTACTATTTTATCTTTAGCAGTGTAGCATGTTCATGGTCGTCAAAAAAGCAATCTACAGTTTCACTTTCAACATTTGAAGCGGAGTACATTGCTGTAGCTTCCAGTGCTTGTCAAGCTATTTGGTTGATAAACTTGTTGAATCACATGCATATTCCACTCAAGGGAAGCCTAAAGATATTTGTTGATAACAATTTAGCAGTTAATTTGGCCAAAAATCCAGTTACACATGTAAGGAGTAAGCATATTGACATTCGATTCCATTTCCTAAGGGATTTGGTTGAGAAGAAAAAGATTGAGTTAAAGTTATGCAAGACTGAAGATCAGGTGGCAGACATCTTAACAAAGCCATTGAAGGTCGATGCATTTGAGAAGCTAAGGAACATGCTTGGGATATCTGCTTTGCAGAATCAGGATTAAGGGGAAGTGTTGGTGTGTAATCCTGATATTTTCAGTTTGAATAAGTCTTGGCTGTTAGGATTTAGTGGCTATCTTTATGGTAGTAGTGGCCATCTTTTCCCATTTTCTAGGATCAAGAAGTTAATGGTTCTGTTAATCTTCCAACCTATAAATTAGCTCATGTTTGATGTATGTTTTGGGCAAGCTGTGATCAATAAACATTTGTTATCTCGATCTTTGAAATCCTCTTATCCACTTTTCTTCTAACATGGAGTACTTCTGCCAAAAACCATCAGCCACTGACCTGAACTAAAAGCCTATGTATATTAAGCATCAATTTTCTAATTTTATATGACAATAATTGATATAAGTTTACATGTACAATTAATAGAATAGATTACAAAAAAAGCGTTTGATTTAGGAACAACATTTAACAGCATTATCACTTATTAAAAATTCATATGCAAATTGCAAAATTTTGTTATCCAACCACCAAGAAGAATAAGCTTTTTTACCACATATACAATTAATGAGGCATAACCAATATCTGTAAGTGTTCTTAATAAAGTCACATGCAATCATAAATTACAAACTTATAACAAGAATAATAACAGCAAAATGTCAATAATTAAACCATAGTAGTCATGGCAACCTATGTCTATCACAGTCAAGTTGAACGAGTATTATAGAAAGGTTTGTTTGTTCTAGCAAAATGATTAGAAGATATGACACATTATAAATCAAAGACTACAATAGAGTTTATAAAAAAAAACACTAAATCAAGGCAACTTCAAAACTACAAAGGATTTTCGGTTTGTGGATAAGGGTGTGGAGTTAAGGAAATTTTTCAAATATTAGATTAGAGGGAAAATTTTTATCAAAGTTAATAGAAGTTTGATTTAACTAATACTAATTGAAGTTAAACATTTAAAGTTAAAATTTCAATTTTCTACAAAAATCATGAATGTTTATTAATAATTACTCAATGTATGTATTGACATAACAATATTTTCTTTAAAATAGGTTTATAGGATGTTAGAAGATCTTGGTTGTGGGAACAATGCTTATCATGAACCAAACATGGTCTATAGGGATTTGAATTCAAAATTATTCGAAAGAAGTGTACACCAGTCAAAAGAACAAGAAGCCACAAAGAGTAGAGTAAACAAAACCTACATGCAAGCAACTACACATGATCCAAATCTAAATATGTTATGAACTTGTATCTATGAATATAAAGCTACAAGTTCATAGAAAAAACATCAGTTTTTAAGAATAACATTAGTTAATGATGAGCTTTGACTAATTAAACAAAATTCAAAGTGAATGCTTGCTTCTTTATCTCTAAACAATACCCTACAGTACTAGTAACTTACTTTGTAATTCAATTAGAGTCATCTGGTAATTTCAGGTCCAAAATAAGAAGCTATGAACGGTATGAGGTTGTGAAAAAAATCAATTTATAAAAATAAAATTAATTACTTAATGATGATCTCTCACTAATAAAACAAAATTCAAAGTGGAATACTTCCTTTTCCCTCAAGAAACACAGTTAATACTGTGCCAAGTACTTCGATTTAGGCTGCAATTTGTACTGTGTTAATTTCAAGTCCAAAATCTGACAATAGAAAATCCTTACGGTGTAATGTGCATATCCAGATGATATGGACATATGTTATTAATCCCTAATCAAGAATCTTGTTAATATTTTGATGTCCAAAATCTCAAAGAAATAACCTACTTCCAAGATTTAGTGTGGATTTCTAAATGGCTTTAATCAAACAAAAACAAGGAGAAAAAAATATTTTTAAATTACTCAATAGCATAGCTCTAATATTCAATATTTAGCAGCAACACAGTCATCAACAATGGCTGTCTACATAGTCATCAAGAATGGGGGTCTTCAAAAGCAATGAGCAAAAAATGTTTATAATTATGAAGTGAAAAAGTTATTGTAGAATCTTCATCCTTGATTGCAAATTCAATCATGTTTTTTTTTGTGCAACATAATCTGAACACCATCCTTGTTATTTTTGTCTGTTGCTTTTTCATAATAATGTTTCTACTGATGTTATCTCACATATTCTCTTGTAGACTATAGACACTGAAGCTCTTGGACTTCTAAGCTGGCTAGCATCTTCCAAAGCTATTGAAGAGTTAAACACTGATGATGAACTTGTCCAAGAAGCAATTCTTAGTCCTATTTTGTCTACAAAATTCTACAAGCAAGCCTTGTAGATTGCTCATTTGGATTATGAGAATGCCTCCCAACAGAAATGCCTAGATATTCTTGATTCTATATGTGATGATGAAAAGTCTATTGAGTTAAGGGAGCAAACTTCATGGCCTACTTATTTTGATGATAAAGTATCTGATGCATTAGAGTTGATGGATCACTAGATGATCACTTGTTGACTACTGTTAAATGTGAAAGGTCTGAAAGGCCTGACTTGTTGAACATTGAGAAGGAAAAGTATCCTCATGATCAGGAGCTCAAGTGTGCAGGTGCAATAAATGCAGCAAACATTTGTGGGGCGATTTACCTTTGTCAAAAAAACTAAAGGAATGTGAAACTTCTCGGACTGTCTCCGAGGTGAGAGATTTAATGAGGACAAAACATTTCTCCCGGCCAGAGCATTTGGAGCCTGATATAAATTTGGCTACAGTATTACCTGATATGCAAAATAATGGAATGGTGGCTAGATGTATAGTTGGCTCAGTTTTTGATTTAGAGGAAGGACATCATTGTAGTAATCCAGATGAGACCAAAGAATTAGCTCGAAATGGTGATGAAGGGTTACAAGAGATAGCCATTGATGCTTCAAGCCCTTTGGGCTCTGATCATACAAAAAATAGATTGCTACATGATGTAAAAAAGCAAAGCGATAACCACGATGATGAAAGTGATATCAAAAGGGCCACACTTCTGCAGTCATACAGATTCAAATTTTGCACTAGATACAAATGTCCCATAAACTAAGAAACGATTTGATGCACCTATTTCAAAAATCTACACAATGTGTCAACCATTGGATAGCTCAATGATATGACACCAAAGTGTAAAAAGGGGAGGTCATGGGTTCAAATCCCTCCCTCAGAAGTACTGTTTTCCGTACTGTCCATACACTGTTCACCTAGGCTCCAATGTTGTTTATATACTATTTATACAATGTACATCCGGGTCTAGTACCATTCTTAAATCCCTTAAGTAGGGGGCGCTTGTCGCCTATTAATCAAAAAAAGAAAAAAAAAACTACAGGATGTAGAATATTATGAAGAAGATTTTGAGATGGGATTTATAATTAAGGAAACCACCTTCAATAGACCATGTAGTTATCATTTGGAGGATCCTTCATCAAGTACGACTGGAGCTAGAGTTATTATGGGCGGTAATTTTATAAGATTTACTCAATTTCCAAAATTTATTCCATGGCCATCTTCATATGTAATGCTTAATATTTTTCATCATGTTTGCCAATTGGTGTTTCAATTAATTTGTTCTTCATAGGCTGTTAACGTTATGCTTAATGATAGTAGTTATTTTCCATATATGTGGAAGGTTATCATACCATAAATCAACAAATGAACCTAGTAATGGATTGGCATAAGTTAAAACTTGTTTAAGGTGTATGTTGTTGAACCGCAAGCTACTAGGTCAAGTGACAAACTCTTATTTTATCATGAAAGATGTTATGGTAAATGAAATTAAATAATAAGATTGGGAAATTCTGATCTGTGTATATTTTTAATATTACATTTTTGGGACTTTAAGACTACATGCTAGCAACTAAGGTTCTTCATTATTAAATTGATTTTATTTTCAGTGTACAAGTGTTTCGCTTGAAATTTCGAGTTACGATTAGACAATAATTATTTGAAGTGTGCATATTTGTCTTGAATAACTATTAATTTCATTCCGTACTTAAAATTTTTTAATTAATTTTGAATGATATTTATTTCAACTAATTATTATTTATAAAATAATTTAAACATAAATATTGATTAATGTTTAGTTAAAAATTAATTTCAAATAACTATTAATTATACTTTGTACTTAAATTTTTTAATTAATTCCAAATGATATTTATTTCAAAAAAAAAACTTCTTATTACTATTTGTTAATTCCATAAGTGCGGTTTGTGGGTTAGAATAACACTTAAACATTCAAGGAAATCTCAGACAAACCAAACAAGAGAAAGATACAAGGAGTTGGTAATCCAGTTCGGCGTCCACTCGCCTACATCTGGGGGGCCACGCCGGGAGATAAACAATGCACTAAAAGAGGTGATAAAAGATGAGTACAAACACTTTGTCACTCTTCCTTACAAACAAATATCACTACTCTCCTTAGATTGTCTAGTGTCTTCCCACTTTCTTCACCAAGAGTCACAGCCAATCTCAAAGCAAGGTAGATTATATAGACGACTCAACATCCTAAATATAGTTCATACCTCTTTTAGAATATCCGCGGCCACTAACTTTAGAACCTTCCAAATTTAGCTATTGCAACTCCTGTTGTAACACAACTTGCAACATAACTGACAGGGGCCCGAAAGTGCACGAGTTGTCGAAGTAATAAAGTACCCCGGTGAGAAGGTAGTCAAATCCACAGGGAGTAGGGATTAGAGACACAAGAAATTGCTACTTAGCTAGTGCAAAATACGAGTGATGAGAACAGAAATCAATTTGTGTGCAAGAGAGTAAAAGAGAAATATAAAAGACAAGAGAGTGCAAGCAAAGAGTGAGAGAGGAACAATTAATGTAAAATAGGGTACCCGGACAAGCTCCCCCTAGGACTAATGTTCTAGTGCAAGACAATGTATTATGCTCTCCTATTGATGTTTAATGAGTCGTGGACATCCTTAGGCACACTGTCCCAAACCTAAGATCAACCATGACTAATCCTAACATTATGCCCCGGTATTAGGTTTCACTATGACTCTTCACTCTGTTGATCTATCAACTAAGCCCCAGGGAGTCCATCTTCCTAAATCTCATACTACGTGGAATTGCTTTACGTTCTAGGGATTCCAAGTGAAAAACCCTGTCCCTAAGTATAGTTCTAACTCTTTGGTCCAGATGAAAGAACCCTAGTCTTAATTAAGCCCCAGCACTAGGATTCACTACAACCCTTCACTCTATTGCTCGCGCAATTAAGCCCCAGGGGAGTTCATCTCCTAGCTCTTCGCTCTACTTCGACCGCTAAGAACTCTTGGAATACGGAGGTAGGAAAAATCACACCGGAGGGGAAAGGGGATGTTTCGCTACCTCACGACTCACTTTCTCGACCCTCTCAAATCTCGAGTAGTCTAATCCTATAGGAGCTGTCACACCTTCAAAGGATAGCCTAGATTATTCTCAACCCTACTGTCACGGCTAAGGGAAAATCAATACAACAAGTAATTAAGATTGGAACTCAATTAAAAGCATCAATTAAGAAAGCATGATAAAAGTCATAGAAACAATGTCATCCTAGGGTTTATAAGTCCGAGTACCCACAAGGGGTTTAGTTCTCCATAGAGCTATACAAATCCATCAATGTGTATGAATAAACAAGAATAGTAAACATAGATGAAACCCCCTTGTGATGCGTGGCGATGGTCTTGTGCGGCCACTTCGTCTCTCCACCAAGCCCCTTGTCAAGTCTAGGGCACACCTCGCCGGATCGGTGCCAACGAAAGCTCCCCCAATAGCTATCTTTCAACGGACTTCGATGTCGATGTCGTAGACGCGCTCTAAGCCTCCATAAAACCCTCTCCAAATCCTAGCCGCAACCCTCCAGAAGTTGGGGTAAAAGATCCTCGAAAAATCCCGAAAAAGTCCTATTTATAGTGCTGAGTTGCGGCTGTGAAATCGGCTGAAATTGGGCATCCACACGGCCGTGTGGATTCTCTGGAATTGAATTTCTGGCGAGCCGTGAATTGCTACAGTACTCGCACACAAAATGTTCCCAATTTCATGTCCTTCATCGAGGCCGTTGAATTGGGCACACAATCAACAGTAGATCATGTCAATTGCTTCATTTCTCCTCACGGCTTAGACTTTTGTGAATGTGACTACCTTTGTGCCCCTCCAAAAGAGGTTGGCACACACCCACAAGTCTAGACTCGTGTCTTGTACTTTGCTTGGTCCATGAACTCCCCAACAACGGTAAACATGACCTAATTTTGCTCTCTCCTCTCCAAATTTACTCCAAAACCTATGTGCACAAAAGGACATAAATGCATAACAATTAATGATAAAATCTAAGAAAAGTAATGCTCAATATAAGAAAATAATAATTCGTATTACTTTAACACGAGCACTTATCAATGACCCTGACTGCTAACTTAACTGAGTTCTGGTTAGGTTGCAAATGACCTCAAGACCCATCAATCTCTCGGTTATGCTTAGTTCGAGTCGATACATCCAGAGTTCCCGATTCCGACTACCGGCAACTAGCCTACTTCCTCAGTTCCTCACCACGCAGTTCTCTCGCAAGGGGCGCACGCCTTTGTGTGTCTTCACTTCACGAAACTGACCAAACTTGATCTTCAATTTACCCAAGTTTGGCCTTTAAATCTTCTCAAGAAAGATCTTCAATTAATCATGCCAACAATAGCCATGTCTTCAAATCATCCCCTTAATAGTCTTTAATCATATCTATTAAGGTTCTTCAAATCATACCATCAATAGCCTTTAACTATACCATTGATAGGTATCTTTTCAATTAGGCTCCATCCATATTTAGTCTTCAATCAAATCTCCTAAATATGGTCTTGATGAAATCTTGCCTTCAAGTTGTAGCTTATACCAAAAATAGCTCCTACCAAAATCTCCCAAGATATTTGCCTCGTATCCAAGTCTCCTTGCCATGTCACCATGCTTTCCATGTCATCATCTATGCCACGCTACAATGGTTGCCACGTCACCTTAATAGGTGTTAAATCATGCCAACTTAAAGTGCTTTCGCACTAACAATCTCCTTGATAAACGTCTAAATGTATGTATTTTATACACATGTGTGCACATAGTTTTCATATTTTATTAATGAATTGATGACTATTTTGGTCTAAATTGGTTCATTTCGTGTATCAGGTACAAAAGAAGCCCAGGTGAGCCCAACGACGCAATTTGAGAAGAAATCTATGCCGAATACGCCGTTTTAGGGTCCAGGGCACTGACACGACTCCTTGCGTGTGTACCGCAAGTGCACGGGCTTGTCGAAGTAATAAAATTACCCTGGTGAGTGGGTAGTCAAATCCACAGGGAATAGGGATTTGGAACACAAGAATTCGGTATTTAGTTATGCGATGTACGAAAAGTGATAATCGGTTTGATGAGAGAATTATGGAATCAATTAAAATAAAAGACAAGAAAGTAAATAGAGAGATGGGAGACAAGAGAGTGCAAGTAAAGGTAGAAGGAGAAAGACTAGCAATGAATGAAATATGGTATCCGGACAAGTTACCTCTAGGACTTATGCTTCTAGTGCAAGACTATGCTATTATACTTTCCTATTGATGTTAATTGAGTCGAGGATATCCTTAAACACACGGTCCCAAACCTAAGGTCAACTGTGACTAACTCCAATACTATATCTCGACATTAGGATTTACGTCAACTCTTCACTCTGTCGTTCACGCAACTAAGCCCCAGGGGAGTATTTCTACCTAAGCCTAACACTACGTGGGATTGCTTTAAGATTTAGGGATTCCTAGTGATAAAACCTGTTCCTATGTATAGTTCTAACCCTTTAGTCCAAGTGAAAGAACCCTAGTCTAAATTAAGCCCCAGTGCATAGGATTCACGTCAACCCTTCACTCTGTTGTTTGCGCAACTAAGCCCCAGGGGAGTTTATCTACCTAACACTTCACTCTATCTCGACCGCTAATAAATCAAGGAAACGGAGGTAGGGAGAAATCAAACCGGAAAGGAAAGGGGATACATCGCTACCTCATAACTCTCCCTCTCAATCCTCTTCAACCTTAAGGAGTCTAACCCTATAGGAGTTGTCACACCTCCAAAGGATAACCTAGATTGCTCTTATCCTTAGTGTCACGGCTAAGGGAAAACAATATCACAAGATAATTAAAATTGAAACTAGAATTTGTTCATCAATAATGGAAAAGCATAATAACAATGTCATAGAAACATAATAATCCTAGGGTTTACAAGTCCGAATACCCACAAGGGGTTTAGCTCCTCATGGGGCTATACATATTCATCAAAATATGAAAGAAACAATAAAGCAAAAGTATTGATGAAAACCCCCTTGCGTATGGTGTGGCCGTGGTCTTGAGCAGCCATCGAATGTCGATGTCGTTACCGATGACGCGCTTCAATCCTCCACAAAGTCCTCTTCGAAACCCTAGCCACACTCTCCAGAAGTTGGGGAGAAAGATAGGTCAAAAAGATATGTTAAAAGTCTCCAAATCCGGCTTTTATAATGCTGAGTGCGGCTTAAAATTTTGGACTTATCGGGACTTCACAAGGCCGTGTGGAATTAACACACGGGAGTGTGAAGTTTCTGTCTGCTGAAAAATTGATTCACACGGCCGTGTGTTAATTCCACACGTCCGTGTGAATTCTCTGGAATTCTGAAATCCGGCTGAAAGTGAATAGTAGATTGCTACAGTGTTTTGCTACAGCAACAAGCTACAGTACTCACTGAAACGCTCCCGAGTCCATCGTTCTTAATCGAGGTCATTGAATTGGGCACACAATCAATGGTAGATCGTGCCGATTGCTTCAAGTCTCCTTCTTGGCGAAGTTCTCCTAAGCTACACAAATTAGACTTGTTGTGAATGTGACTGCCTTTGTGCCCCTCCTTAGGAGGTTGGCACACACTCACAAGTCTAATCTCGTGCCTTGTTCCTTGCTTGGTCCGAAAACCTCCCAACAATGAAGAACACGATCTAACTTCGTTCTTCTTCTACAAATTAGCTCCACAAACCTACAATGCATAAGAATACACAAATGCACACTATTTAGTGATAAAATCTGATATAAGATATGTTCATTGTAAGATAATAACGCTTCGCGTTACTATAACACAAGCACTTATCAGGCACTGTAGCAACACTGTAGCAGCCTGTAGGATACACATTTGAGGAATTCTCTAAGTCTGGAAACCCTCACGGGCAAGCTCATGGCCGTGAGGTCAACCGCAAGCAATTCAGGGGCAGACAGTGCTGTAGTAGCGTCAATGTAGCAGTTTACAGTAACAGTGCTGTAGCAACTTCACAACTTTGCGGATTCTTTTGACTCACATTACAGGCTACCTCACGGTCCATATATGGACCATGAGCTCACCTGTGAAGAGGCACGAATTCACCCTTTTATGGGAATTTTTAGGGTTTCCTTGGGGCATCAAGTCTTCTCTTCTTGGAGCCTCTCACCACCATCTGAAAATATGAGGTTGAAGAAGCTTTTGGAGGGCAACTTCATGTAGAATTTGGTGAAGAGAGCAAGTTTATGGGAAGGATATCCAAGCTAGAGCTTACATTTGGAGGTTGAAGCCAAGGGAAGCCACCCCTACAAGTGGCGTTCTTGGAACTTCTCTGGCCTTCACCTTTGAGAGAGTCATTCTCATGTTTTCTTTGATTGTTTTCATGGACTATGTGTTGTATTTCTTGAGCATGAGCAACTAAACCCCAAGGTCGCCAGATGTAGGTGAACCTTGGGGGTGAACTTGTGATGTTTTGGGTGATTTGGTGCTAATTTATGTTTGTGGCTTGCTTGTGATCCATTGTTTGGTGTTTTTACATGCTTGATATGTATGAGAACTCTATGTATCAAAAGACTTAGGAAATGCTAGGTTGCATGATCATTACCCTAGTGTTAGACTCACCAAACTTGGAAGGGAAATACATATAAATACACCGTGACCATTGGGTATTTGTATCCCTCCACTCCTAGGGTTAAATACTCATTTGTACTTTAACCCTAGTTTCAGAAAATCACTTCACCCATTGTAATTGTAGGGGTAATCTTGGGCGGTAGACGTACCGTATCCAATACCCGTACCAGATTAGGGGTCAAACGTCGTGACCATCGGGTTGGCCTAGTCTAGGGTTTTCTCGGTCCAATTAGCCACTTGCATGTTAGTCCAAGCATCCTACTCACTTTAGTAGCTCCTAAGGGAATCCTCATCCGTGACCACTCGTAGCCCTAAATTATCCCATATCTTGTCCTTATAAATTTACATTTGTTAATTATTTGTTTAGTTTCATTGCATTCAATTCACTCCCTTGAATCTTGTCGGTTGAACAACATTGTAAAAAGGAAGTAAGGGTAGCTTCTCGGGCCCCAGGGAATACGACCCTCTCATGTTCGCACGAGAGGTATTACTTGACGATCCGTGCACTTGCGGGTTAGCAAACACATCACTCCCCCTTTGGCATAATTTGACACAACTGCTTCTGCTCTCATATAGACACCTATTACAACTTCCAGGTACAACACTACCTGGAACATGACTTTACAGAGTGATATATCATCTAGTTGCTTACAAAGAGTGAAATCTTATTATTATTGACTAATGTTTAATTAAAAATTAATTTCAAATAACTATGAATTTCATTCCTTACTTTAAGTTTCTTAATTAATTTCGAATGATATTTATTTCATTATTGATTAATGTTTAATTAAAAATTGATTTCAAATAACTATTAATTTCATTTCGTGTTAAATTTTTTGACTAATTTCCAATGATATTTATTTGAAATAGGTCTTATTTATAAAATATTGATTAATGTTTAATTAAAATTTAATTTCAAATAACGTACTTAGATTTTTTTAATTAATTCCAAATGATATTTATTTGAAATAATTATTATTTATAAAATAATTAAATTATAAATATTTATTTTAATATTTTTTATTCATGTTTAATTAAAAATTAATTTGAAATAACTATTATTTCATTCCGTACTTAAATTTTTTAATTAATTTCAAATGGCATTTATTTCAAATAACTCCTATTATTATTGATGAATGTTTAACTAAAATTTATTTTCAAATAACTTTTAATTTCATTACGTACTTAAAAATTTTTAATTAATTTTGATTGATATTTATTTTAAATAATTATTTTAGATAGTTAAAGTTGATTATTTTAATCTAACAACTTTTATTATTTGAGATAATCTTTCACCACCATTTTCCTAGAAGTGCTTTGTTGAAATATTGGATGTTGAGAATACCCTAACCACCCATCTTGCGAGGTCTACAAATCCTACTCCATGCCATTAGGCGAATTACTTTAGATCCCAGTTCAGGTCCTTTCCATAAAAAGTCTCTACATATCTTATCTATCTCATTTGAAACCCAGATTGGTAATTTAAAAATTGACATCCAGTAGGTAGGGATGGAAGATAGGACTGAGTTTAGGAGAGTGATTCTTCCTCCTAGGGAAAGGTAATTGGCTTTCAAAGAAGTAAACCTAGAACGGACCAATAGAATAAGTTTCAACCAATCTTGTCGCCTTGGTCTTCTCCCTGAAATTGGTACACCCAAATAAGTTAAAGGAAGGTAATCCCTTGACAATTAAGAGTAGCATTGAAGTTTGCATTCGGTTGAAATCCAAAATCCGTGGAATACAGATAGTTTTTAGAGAAGTTAATGGGGCCAAAGGAACCTTTGAAGAGCTAAAGAATCAGTTTAACAACTTGAAGATCTTCTTGTCCTCCTATTGAAAAGATGATTAGGTCATCCGCATATTGTAATTGGCTGATATTCTCTAGCTGTCTCAAAGGGACTTCTAACAAGACTTTGGAGCAAAGCGCATTCGTGAACATAACACTTAAGGAATCTGCTACTAAGGCAAAGAGCATGGGCGACAAGAGGTCTTCTTGGCGAAGACCGTGCTTAGATCTGATGTATCCATGCAAAGAGCCATTTATTAGGATTTGATTTTTGGCAGATGAGAGAATAGTTTGGACACAGGAAATCTAGCAAGGACTAAACCCCCTAACTACTAGGACTTCCACAAGAAAATTCCAGTTCAGTGAATTGAAAGCTTTATCAAAATCAACTTTAAAGGCAAGACTAACTTGTGTTTTTGAATGCTGAAGATTATCTTTTGCGCTGGATTTATGTTGCCAGCTATACATCTTCCTTTGATAAACTCTAACTGGGAATCATCTACTACTCACTTATAACACAACTCAATCTATTTGCAAGCATCTTAGAAATAATTTTGCAGGAGGAATTAATGAGACTAATTGGCCGAAAATCTGAGATGAGCTCAAGGGAATTAGTTTTTGCTATTAGAACTATATTAACCCAGTTATGACATTAGAGATTGGTTCTTCCTTCATAAAAGTAAGTACAAAGTTTGACAAGATCATATTAGATCACGTACCAATGTTTTCAGAAAAAGAAAATGGGAATACCATTTGGTCCCATGGCCTTATTAGCACCCAAGTCAAAACACTGCTTTCTTAATTTCTTCGAGAGTGAAAAGAGTCTCAAGGAAAGAGAGATCTGGCCCTTCTTTGTAAGCAAATAGGTCTTGCCAATCTAGGAGGAAACGGTGAGATCTAGGGGAGCCAAGTAAGAGACGAAAATGATCCGTAAATACCTTACCTAGCTCTTGGTCCCCTTCTATTTACTTCCCATTAAGATTGATGTGGGGAATGAGATTCCTGTTATGCTTACCATTCGCCACTAGATAGAAGAATCTAGTGTTTTGATCTCCTTCTTTGAGGCAAGTAATTCTGGAGTGTTGTTACAATGAGCTTCCTCTTGGCGTTGTATAGACTATATCTCCAGTCGAATTTGTGATAATCGTTGTGACTTAAAAGTGGTAAGAGTTCTATTTTCGCTTACGGCATCTAGGGAATCCAATTCTAATAACAAGGAGTTCTAAACAAAGAATTATAATAACAAGGAGTCAAATTAACTCTAGTTTTAATAATTAAAAATATAATTAGTAAAAACAAAGAAATTACAAAATATGTCAAAATTGAAATTTTCTGAAATAAAGCCTAGCCCCAATTTTTTCTTGCTTTCTTACAAAAAAAAAGCATCAATAAACAAATAAAAGAATATTTTATTCAGTTTCGATATTTTTTGTTAATTATAAGCAAGCTTAGCCCAACTTTCATTAAGAAATCGATCTTTAAAATTTTATTCAAAAACCAATTCATAAATAAATCCACAAATTAGTTAAAACTCTTCAACATTTTGATTCCAATCATCCTCTCCCTTCTCCATGGTAGTCATTAGTGTAATCAATCTTGAAGTTCAGTCCTTAGGGGCCTTAAATAAAAAGTGGAGAGTCAAAGCCAAAAACTTTTTGTAGGGACCCAAATAAATGTCAACTAGGAGAAACAGTAAATTTTCACAAATTTGTTTTAAAAAAGATAATTTATTTTATATACCAATTTGTAAAAAAAAAATCGAATGGTAAACCCAAAGTGCGTCAATAGGAGGACTAAGATTTCCAACTTACCAAATTAAAGGGATTTAAAGTACCAAAAATATACTAGAAGAATCAAAAGGGCAAAAACTATACTTGTTTAGAGACTAAAAGGGTAATTTTACCTAATATATATATCAATATCTTCACAAATATAAATAAGAATTCCAAATTTACCTTTCTATCTCTTGTTGAGTGCAATGAAGGTATCTGCTATCAATTTTCATCGTCTGTTCTTCAAGCAAACCCTAATACGGTTAAAATATTTGTACACTTAAAGTAGATTCCAAAAAATACTAATTCTAAATTCAATATTCCCCCAATAACTTTTTGAAATAGAAATATACATTTCTTAATTAATCAGCATGTTAAAAATGTACACTAATAAACAACTTATTATTCTCTATCATAAGAAATAGAGAATAGAAATAGCATAATTACATGTTGTAATTATATTAATATAATTATATAAAGTTACTCATTATTACTAAAATGGAAATTTCATGTAATATTCAATCAGGCTTCACTAACTTCCATTTTTGGACCACATTAATTATGAAAAATTTATCTTTTCTATATTCTTTTTGTTCTGAGTGTGTTTTTTTTAACTAATGGATAAACCACATTCATTAGAAAATAAGGAGAAGTACAAGGGGAGTCGACAAAACAAACAACAATACATCAAAGCCCACTAGAAGTGGACACAAACAACAAGGGCACTACAACAACATCAGAAGAAGTGAAGAAAAACATAAGATAAGAGAGCCCTCTAGGAAGATCTAAGGGGTGGAGGAGGAGCATGGATCCACCCTAATTGGCTATCGTATCCACAACGTTGCATGCAACGAATGGATAATCTAAGAACTCTAGGCTACGCTTAGCAGTCATCATCTAGTCTTCCAAATTAATCTTCTTAGAGTCAAGAACATCAGGGGAATGGTTGTCAATACTCTTCTTTTTTGCAGAATGGGGTTGAAAGGCCAAATAGCCTGTCTCTTTCGTCCATCTGGTTGATGGGTTCTCTAGTCTTTTTGCTCCTTCTTGTACTCAAAAGTGTTTGGGGTAGGCTTTGATGGTTCAGTTGAGTAGGCATCTAGGAAAAGACTTTTTTTTTGGCAAAATCCTTCTCTGAATCATCACCTATAGAATCTTCTTTCTGCTTTGTATTCTATCCCATAGGGTCCTCCAGGTCGAGGGACTTCCTTAGGGTCTTATCAAGGTCATCCACTTCTTCTCAGTCTTTAATAAATATTGAGATGGTATCTAAAATATATCATTCAAATTTAATACTTTCTGTTTTGTATTTTGTCCATCTTTTCAATAAATATTGAGATAGTCTCTAAAATATATTATTCAAATTTAATACTTTCAATGCATGATAACATAGTATACCCACTGATTCAAATTTTTTACTACTGCAACTTATGGTCCATCCAAATAATTGTAAGTGACATTGTTTTCTCTTTGCATGTTGCTTCTCCTATCAACTTATAGTTGTGAGTTGAATAACCTTAATTAATATCTTGTATAGCAATTGAAATGCTACCCATAAGTTCTTCTTGGAACTTCTTGAAGATTTTTTTTCAGTGTAATTGTTTTGCTGCTTGCTTTTCCATACAATTTTCCTTGAAAATTCAGATTGATTGACCTTGATTACAATGAAAATTTTCAAATAATTCTTTTTCTTATCTTCTTTGAACTATGCTTTCATATTGTTGAACAAACTTTTTCAAAGTCATTGTCTTTTTTGTGAAATATCAAAAAACACTATTCATACTTTCAATCTGCCGAGAAGATAATATACTGGCTGAAAATGTATCTTAGTTGTAAATAAGAGCTCATTTTTCTTTATATTTGTATAGTTTTTGGATCCATGAGTTCTCTTGAAGGCTGTACTTGTTGAGTAAAGAACTCCATTTCAACTCAAATTTTCTATTGTTTGATAATCATAGACGCAAGAATTGAAGAGCTTCTTAAAATCAGCCTGACTATAGTATCTTGATATTTTCTTAGAAGCATTTTGAATAATGTGCCATAAACAAAGTCTATATTGTGAGCATGACATTATCAATAGCATTTGCCATAGTAGCATAGTGATCGGTAAAAATAGTTTGAGGTTGTTTCTATTCCAATGCTTCCATTAGGTCTTAAATAACCAAATAAAAGAGCTTGTAGTCTCATCAAGTAAGAATGCACATCCAAATAAAACATTTTGCTAATAATGATTGACGCCAACAAAAGGGGCACAAATCATATTGTATTTGTTTGTTCTATAAGTTGTGTAAAAAATAACTACATCTCCAAAATAACTATAATCAACTTTTGATCTTCCATCTTTCCAAAATAAGTTTGTCATGTGATTTTCAGCATCAACTTGTACAGAATAAAAAAGAATAAGCATCACTAACTTGTAAGCTTTTGAAGTAATCAATTAAATGTTGACCATCACCTACTTCTGAAATATTATTTCTTTTGTTCTACAAAAAATTGCCGCAATCAATTGGTAGAAAGGCTATATATTGTTCACCTCCAACCTCTTTTGCCATATATGAGTATGCATCAACTGGCCTTATCCCCGCTTCATCCATTTTCTCAATTGTAAAGGCATGTGCATTTGAAATTTTTCTACTAATTCTCAACATATATCTTTTATCTTCTTGAACAAGCTCATGGTTATGCTCAGGATTAAAATTAGATATAATCCATTAATCATTTTCAATAGTGAATCCAACTCTTGCATTGCAACCTACCCTTGTCTCTCTTCTCTTGTACTTGATATCATTTTTTTATTTTCTTCTCGAAAGCCTTCTCTAGAACAGATAATATATTGCTTTTTTTATTTTTCCATCCTATAAACACCTTATGTTTCCTTTTCTAATGCTAAAACCAATACTTTGAGCATAATGTTTATACCAATTATAGACATCATCAAATGACGTAAATGATTTTCCAATTTTAGGTATTTGAGAATTAAGTTGAATGCCTTCCTTTTGCACTACAATAGATGGTCTTTCTATGCAATTCATGTCACTATCACAAGAATCTAAAGAACCCTCTGTAATCATTGCATTCATGCTATTTTGAAAAAAAATTGAAAAACTAAAATGTCACATAAACCTCACAAAACCTAATAAACATAATCTACAAGTAAATAGAAGCAAAAAATTATGTTCAGTAAGTTTCCTAATCAATCTTATGATCCCAACAATTTTCATATCAAAGTTTAGAAACAGGACATGGTTTATGTACAATTCTTTAATCTTCAATCAATTTAATGAAACAAAGTTAAATTCCATATATTGCATGAGGATTCTTATCAAAGTTTAGAAAAAGTACATGGTTTACAATTCTTTAATCTTCAATCAATTTAATAAAACAAACTTAAATTGCATATATTGCATGAGGATTATGTTCTTTTAGAACATTCAAGCCATTTGTTTGATGAACAAAATTAAAAATGGGGTATGCCACAGTTCTACATTCTTTTCTAAATTTATGAACTTAAAATTCATATAAATCTCCAAATATCCAAATATCATGTGAGAACAAGATTACATAAAAAAAATCCTAATTTCAGAAGAATCCAAGGATCACTTAGAAAAAGAAAGAAATCAATCTAAATACCTCACAAAAATCCAATAAAAAATAAATAAATAAAACAAAAAAAAACTAACGAATCTAAAAGAGATGAATCTATAGCAGGTGAAGCCAAAATCTCCTAAGTTTTTTTGCTATTATATCCAAAATTCCAACAAATCTTAGGAAAACACCAAAACACAGAAATATCTTGTTGTGATGAACCTAATGCTTAGTCCTGTGATATGGTGCCAAAAGCGATTTGTGGAGATGAGTTCCCGCCCTTTCGAATTGGTTATATTTTTTATTCCCTTAACCTTTAAAAGGATTCCATTAACGGAGGTGTTTTTTCATCCGTTAGTAACGCATGTGCATTTAATGAATGCACATGTGACATAATATGAATGGAAGGCCTATGCAGCACTAGGTGAAGCCGGCTCCATCCAATTTTTCCCCAAAGAGGCACAAATTTCACAAAATTATGACGAGTGCAAAGAAACTAGTGAAATGTTCACCGGTTTTGCTATTTGCTTTAAAAAAGGGTAAAAATTTTATCTTTTGCACGAAAAGTTAAATTTTTATCCTTTTTTTAAGTTTATTCCACTATTTAATATCTCTTCTTTCTTTTTTTGTTTTTTTATAAATCTATTACATTTTAGCCTTTGAATTTTTTTTAATCAACATTCTTTCTCACAACTCCTATTTAAATGTCACCATTTAGCACACTTCACCACATCTTCCTCTCTTCTTCTCTTCCGCCTATTTTATTCTTATTTTCTAGATGGAATTGCTATGGAATTAAATTGAACACTTCTCTTAAATTATATCTGAGAAGGTATTTTCTTTAATAAATATTTCATGTAATTATTTTAAATAAATTTATATTGTACATAATGTTATGTTAGATAGATGAGGTAGTATACAACTATGCTTGTTTGTGAACATGATATTTTATTAGTTTAATAATTTATGAAATAGTAGCTGTTATTGTTAGAAAACATCACAAAATCATACGAAACAATTAGAAGCATGCTAAAGCAAAAACAAAATTAAGACATCAACTAGTTGTTTAACGAACACCCTTAACATATGAAAAATACCTTTGCATGTTCCAAACTTATTCTTTTGATGGGCTAAATTTGTTCCATGGATAGCCCTAGATCTTCTAGCGTCAAACAAAGGTCCCACACCTCTGTATCACACGTTGAGATCCAGAAACAACCTACTTTTCCTCTCTAAAATAGCGGCTATGGTTAGAAAGAAAGAGAGATTAAGGAACTAATCTCACAAAGAATAAAATTCCTTTTCATAGGGTTAGAGAGGAGCCATATTTGTAGAAACTTAAGACAAAACCCTAGACTAATTTACAATTTCACTTCATTCAATGTAGCAAATTGTAAATTGACAATTTTGCCCTTACACTAAAAACTAGACTGATTCTCAATTTCCTTAAGCATGACTTTGTAGATTCATCCTGGTACGTAATGGGAGGATACCAAAAGACGTGGGTGACATCTATCCAATCCATGGTCCCACATCATAGTCCAATTGAACACGAATGAGTTGATCATTACAAACCTTTTTTATTATAATTGCCATATGTATATAAACCCTTCATTCTTGTGTCCTAACCGAGTAAGAGCCATGGGAATCGTCAAACTCACTAAACTCGATCATACACAAATAAACATAGTCAAGTAAGATTACAAAACTATCCTATTTTGTTTCACACAATTAGTTTGACTGCCTTGGTCAAGTGGTGATCACTCACAACTGCTACTTGTTCGACATAGCTGCACTTCAAACTTGGCCCTACCAAAAGGTAAACTAAGTGCAACTACTATGGTGATAGACAAGATGGCACAAGCATATCATGACCATGATACCCTAGATCTAAGGCACACTCAAATTATCATAATCAATAATCCAAATCATTAATGGTCAAAGAGTAAAACCCATGTGATTGGATTACTACTAGTCAAGTTAAAATACAACAATCCTAACGATGTATCTATGACATATGCTCCCACTATCCCATAGTGCCCAACTAGCACTCTTCATCATAGTGTATGCCATATAAATCCTTATGAATTTCTAATGCCCAATTAGAGATTTTCTTATTTGAGAACTATAGAAGTGCGTAAGTACCAAACTCTTCTAATGCCTTCCTCCTTATCCCATAAAAAGTAGAAGGTTTAACTTAATATATAGGAACTAAAATGTTTAAAACTAATTAAAATGTCATTGCAAGATTTATATGAACATCAAAATAAATGCTTAATAATAAAAATAATGATAATAATGTATAATACAAATGAAATGCCCTAATACAAGTATCCTCATTGACATTTGAGGGAACACTCCCAATAGTTATATTATGATGTATTATTACAAAGTAGATTATGATAGAATGTCTAAGATAAAGTATTTCATAGAATGCCAACAAAGTATTTGATAGAATGCACAAAATAAGCTTAATTTCAAGTGGTTACCACTTTTTCTAGACTTCACAGAAGCCGGAAGATACAGTTGGGATCGACAAACCTAGCAACCCTATAGTGGTCCCTATGTTAGGCATGCAACAAAGATATGAAGAATATTAGTGGATCTATGACACTACTTCAGTTGTGCGTATGGTATAGAATTTCTAATTTATCTCCAAGAACTCAATCCATTGTGTCATTCCCTCTAATCCATAGGTAAGAATAATTTCTAGTGATTATTCAGCTTTCAGTCAAGTACCTAAATTGTATTCTAATTCATTCTTCTTGTTAGTGGATGCACATTCAAGATGACATATTCAGTAACAACCATAACATTAGGGTGTACATATAATTACCCAATTAAATATAATAGACAAATTTAAAAAAGAAATAGTCATATATATATATATATATATATAGCTTTGTACATTGATGATCACTACTTACCTTTAAAAAAAAATTATAAATAGTTTATATGGAGGGTATATGATATAGAGGAAATAATTGGAGAGGTACTTTCTTGAAATTTATATGGATGAGTTATTGTGGACCTCATTTACATCATTGATTTATTTCGAAGTTGTTGAGTTGGCACCAACAAATAAGGTAACAAGACAATTTGGATTTACCCAAGGTATTCCACAAGCTCTAGTCAGCATTAGACCAACTCATGATCATGACCTTTATGGCAGAATAAACACAAATTGGGACATAACATATGCTAGGTGGATTGGATACTAGAGAGAGAGAGAGAGATCATCATTTTGTCTTAATCTTAATGTTCCAGCTTAGGGAAATGCAATGTCAGGGTCATATTATGATTGGTACACCACTAATACTATAGTCATGACCAATTAGTCTCTCACAAAAGAGGTAATGTTGTTTCAGCTTGATAAGTGCTCTTGTATAAGTGATACGAAGTATATTTTTCTTGCATTGAGCATCTCTTTTCTCAGATTTTATCACTCATTCGTGTGTATTTTTGTTCTTTTGTGCATTTAGGATTGTGAAGACGAGTTGGAAGAAAAGAAAGAAAAATTAGATCATGGACGCAATGGTTGAGGAGACTCTTGGACTAAGCAAGGATCAAGGCACAAGTTGTAAACATGTGAGTGTGTGCCAACCTCTAAAGTGCTCAAGAGAATATATAAATTTGAGGGGCACAAGGGCAGTCACACTCATATAGTCCACCTTGTGTAACATCAAAGAGCTTCATTATTATGTTGAAAGCAAGAGGCGACGTGATCTACCTAGTAGTTGTGTGCCCAACTTGGCTGCCTCAATGAAGAAAATAAAGCAGCAGCGTGGTAATTTACTGTAGCATATTACTTTTCGCAGCGCACAGGAAATCAAATTCTAGAGAATCCATACGGGCGTGTGGAAATTCCACACGGCCGTGTGGATGCACGATTTTAGCCCTATAAATACAGCGATTTGAGATTTCTTTGGGGATCCTTTTTCTATCTTTCGCCCATATTTCGGGGAGAGCACGGCTAGGGTTTGGAGAGGTTTTTGTGAGGCTTTTGAAGTGGTTCTATGGCATCGACATCGAGTTCCTTTGGAGGAGAACTATTGGGGGAGCTTTTGTCGGCATCGATTTAGTGAGGTGTGCCCTAGGTTTGCCAAGGGAACCTTTGCAGAAGACGAAGCAGCTCCTCAAGACTATCGATATAGACTATAAGGGTTTACAAAATCATCCTAGAGCTAAACCCCTAGTGGGTTCTCGGACTTGTAAACCCTAGGATGACTTTGTTTCATTGACTTTTATTGTGTTTCTTTAATTAATGAGTTAATTGAGTTTTAATCTTAAATGCTTATTGTGTTGATTTTCCCTTAGAGTGACACTAGGGTTGAGAATCCATATAGGTAATCCATTGAAGGTGTGACAACTTCATTAGGATTAGACTAAGCGAGATTGAAGAGGGTCAAGAGGGTGAGTCGAGAGGTAGTGGAATGTCCCCTTTCCTTTTCGACGTGATTTATCCTACCTCCACATTTCAAGAGTTCTTTGCGGTCACAATAGAGTAAAGTGCTAAGAGATGAACTACACTAGGGCTTAGTTGCGCGAGAAACAGAGTGAAGTGTTGTAGTAAATCTTAATGCTGGGGCTTAATTGTGACTTGGGGCCTTTTGCCTGGACCAAAGGGTTAGGTCTATATTAGGGAATAGGGTTTATCACTTGGAGTCTCTAGAACCCCAAGCAGTCCCACATAGTGTGAGGTGTTGAGAGTATTCTTTTCCGTCAAGGCATAGTGTAGAGGGCTAGTCACTGTTGACCTTAGATTTGGGACCGTGTGTTTTTGGATTTCCACGATTCATTAAACATAAGTTAGGAGGCATAATATTAGTCTTACACTTGAAACGATAATTCTAGGGTGAGCATTGTCCAGGGTGCCCCATTTTCTCATCAATTACTTTTCTTTACTTTTATTGCTCTCTTTGCGTTCTTTTAATTTTCTTTGCATCGATATATTGATTTCATCCCCAATTGACTTTTATTTTAGCTAAATAGCGATATCTCTTGTTTTTAAGTACTATTCCCCGTGGATATGACTACCTACTCACTAGGGTATATTTTATTACTGCGACGACCCGTGCACTTGCGGAACACTCACGCAAGGGATGTGTCACAGCTTTATTTCAACATTTTCCTATAACCAATGTTGATATTACACGACTGAGTACTCCATTACCAAGATGTCATAGGTTTGGTTCTCATTGCATGGGTGCAGATGAACCTACTTTGCATTAACAATAGAATTAAGTTTAATTAGCCAATTCCATCGTCAGTTGATGTTGCCATCAACCAATCATCTCATCAACCTAGAATTGCTTCATTTAATCCTAATAGATACTCAGTGGCTCCAAGGGATGGAATTCATCTGGAATCTTGATGAATATTAATCTCATATATCTAAGGAACAAGGTGAATCAACTCAATCAAGACAGTTTTTCTAAGAAGTTTGGCGATCAACCCCACACCAATCATATTTTGCTACAATCCTAAATACTCCATATTTTGTTGTTCAAGAGACAGTGGATTTATCTAAAGATGATTCACCTACCAAACTACAAAGATGGCATCGGCCACTGGGACTACCGAACAAAAATATTTACTCACCTTAATGTTTTATAGGGATGTGGAATCGTCGAAAATAGACTATTGTATTACTTGTTTTATTTTTCTTATTAATTATCAAACTAAGAAGTAAATATAAGTATGTTGTTTAAAAGAACACATAGTTTTTCATATGCGTTGGTTTGCTATTATTAGTGTTTATGTCAATGTCCCTTTGTTATGAAATTGGCTTCCAAAACAAGATGTTAATAATTATGTAGTGTTTTACTTGTTTTTTTTTTCTTTTACAACTTTTAATACAAATGTTTTATTTTTAATTTAATGATGTTTAACAATACTTACAAAAAAAATATATCATATTCTAAATGGATGAAAATAGTTACATATGTTATAAGAAGATTACAACAATTACACTATCTAAGCTACAATAAGACCGACTACTTGGACCTAGAACATTAGGGCAACTTTGACAACTATGAACTTCATTTTGACATAACCACAATTCTTTGGCTGACCACCTTCTCTTATATCCATTTTATTATGAATCCTCATGGATATGGGACCCCCGTTCAAAGGCCTTTGCGTCATAAAGTCAAGACGTAGACGTGGACCACTATAAGGGATCAAAGTATCCCTTATTTGACATAACCTGAACCTCTTTATGATATACATTAAAAATGGTCTCAAACCTATAACCATTATCCATGTATTCCTACCAATGTAGATGAATGGAAGCGCACCCTACAATACCATGGCGATAGGGGAAATGTGGTGTTTGAAACTCACCATAGTCACACCATTGTACCTTTAGATCAATGCATAAACTACAAGCTACACCACCATATTATGGTGGAGCCATTTCTTTTACCAGCTAATTGTTGATTTTCCTAAACCATCTTTGTTAGTGCCTCTAAGAACGTTTAGCCTTATTCAATCTAAGCTTGTGCGTACACCTTTCCTTACAAACAGCTCAGTTAGTCAAATATATGCTAACTTAACTAAAGTTGTTATCAGAGGATTCCTTATCCCTTTCATTACTAAAATTAACACATTTTACAAAGTTAGTAGTCATATGCGCATAGCTTTGACTTTCATTGTTAAAGGCTTGAGTTCATTTCTTATACGATACCTCTGCATCGTACTCATCACTTCTGCATCGTACTCCTAAACTAAGCCACATCAATACTTAAAATCATGAGTATTTCTTAAATAGCCTAAGTTAATTACCATAAGGAAAGTAAGATAACACAAACAAATAATAACAATATATGATAAAAACTTGAAAAAAAAATGTAATTCAATAAACTTGACAAGCATATGGAGGATTCATAAGGCGACTAATTACTCGAAATGCTCCTTCAATAACCTCATGATGATAGAAAATAAGACGAATTTCTTCTTGTGATGTCATAGTTTTGGGCAAATGCTTTGAAATGCCTTGCATCTAACATCTTTTCTTCTATGATTTGAAGCATCTCTTATTCTATTGAATCCTATTCTATTTGGAAGTTATTGGGAGTTATCTTGGAAAATAATTTCTTGAGTTTTTTTTCTTGGTGTGATCATATATTGAAGAAGGGGCTTTTTCTAGAGATATTGTTTGTATGTCTCTATAATTGGTAAACTCAAGTGTGAATTTGCTTGAGTATTTTTATGCTTGTTGATTTTGATAGTGGATTTGATTTGGTGTCTGGCTTATGGTTTTTTCCCTCCAAACTAGAGAGTTTCCACATAAATTTTGTGTCTTATTTGGTGATTGATTAACTTCATTTGTTATTCAACTTAGTACCCATGATCTATTCAATTTACATTAGTGACAATTTGCTTGTCAAGAAACTCAACAAGTGGTATCAGAGAGAGGTTTGTTGCTCCAAGGTTTCTTGGTGTGAATTCAAACTTCAGATTTTGTTGGTAGAATGATTAAATTGTCTGTTTTAATTATTTAATTTGGAAGTCGAAGATGGAGGACCTTCTTTGTTGCAAGGATTTTTATGATCCTATTCAATTAGGAGCTACTAACCCACCAAGATAATTTGATGGTGATTGGGAGTAAATACACAAGAAGAATATAGAAACTATTTGATAGTGGATTGATATCAGTGTTTATTATCATATAAGCATAGGGGTTAATGCATGAGTGTTATGGAAAATTAGTTGAGCACTATGAAAATAACACTAAATGATGGATTGCATGCATTGTTACCATTGAGACTTTGCCAGACAGTTGGGAGACCTTAGTAGTGTCTCTTAATACCTCTTCTCCGAATAGTATCTTGTCTTTATCTATGGTAAAAAATAGTCTATACAATGAGGAAATCTAGAAGGAAAGATATGGACATAGATAGTTCACAGGTTCTTGTCACAGTCATAAAGAACAGAGGCAAGAATAAGAGTATAGGTCTTGAAAGGCACTCTAAGTTAAGGGGCAAGTCACATCCAAAAGGAAAATTTACTTGTTATCATTGTTGTAAGGAATGACATATGAAGAAAAACTACAAGATCCACAAAAAAAAAAAACAAACAAACAAAAACAAAAACAAAACAAAATGATGAGAAAAATTCAAGGAAGACGATGATAAGAATACCACTATAGCTATATTTGTTGAAGAGGAAGAGTTGGTTGTACTTTTCTTTAACGAGGATATAAGCCAAGTCATTGATTCTTGTGTTGACTGGGTTATTGATTCAGTTGCATCATACTATGCTACATCAAACAAGGATATTTTACTACATACAAATCAGGAAACTATGGCAGGGCAAAAAAAGGCAATAATAATCATGCAAATATAGTGGGAATTGGTGATGTTTTTGTGGAAACAATTGTAGGTTGTACATTGATCCTGAAAAATGTGCGACATGTTCCATAGTTATCCCTGAATATAATTTCTACTGATACTTTGGATCTAGAAGGTTATTTCAATATCTTTGGTGACAAGAATTGGAAAATTACTGGAAGTTCAATGGTGGTTACTAGGGATAGAGTGTGTCATATATTATATAAGACTCAACTGAGGATAATTAAAGATTACTTAAACGCAATCAAAGATTAAGCTTCGCTATATTTGTGGCATAAGATGCCGGCACATATGAGTTAAAAAGAGGCTACAAATTTTGGTAAAGAAGTCTCTCATTTCCTTTGCCAAAGGCGTGAGTTTAAACCCTTGTCATCATTGTTTATTTGGCAAGCAACATAAAATTTCATTTGGTAAGCCCTCTAAAAGAAAAGGAATGTTCTTGAGTTTATTCTAATGTATGTGGTCCCATTGATGTGGAAACTTTAGGGGGTAGGAGATATTTTATTATTTTTATTGATGATTCTTCCCAAAAGGTTTGGATGTTTGTTTTGAATACAAAAGACCAGGTGTTTCATTACTTCAAGTAGTTTCATGTCATGGTGGAAAGAGAAAAGAGGACATACTTGAAGTGCCTTTGCTATGACAATGAAGATGAATACACTTCAAAAATGATGGAAAAGGTGAGCAGTGTCACCTTCTCGGCAGCAAGTGCACCCATCATCAAGAAATAAATTCCCTTGAGGATGAGCACAAGAGAATTGTATCTCTAGGTTCCAATGAGTAATATTACTTCCTCTTCGTGTTATTAGTTAGTCTGCCAATCAAGAAAATGATGTCTTGATTGAAACTAAAATAAACAAAGAAAAGAATGCCATCAAGCGACTCAATGGAGATGAAGACTCTATGAATAAAGTAAGCCTCAGCAAGGATCCCCTCTAGAGCACTAACGATGCAAGGATGAAATAAAGATAAGATAACTGTTGGCATGCTTGGACCATGAGATTCTAAGGTTGGCTACCTTGAAATCCTTCAGTGAATAACCCTAATCCCATATTGGTTTCAGCTTTCAGGCACCCGTACGATTACAATTGATACAACGAATCTTAATTCAAAGGTAAACACTTATGCGGAAGGTCATCTACATCTGAAACCTTTGGTGTGTTAGTATAATGAAACCTCACTAATCTAAGTATGACCTAGTGTATGCAAACATCCCATTTTACACATGCAATCCAAAATAACCTACAGAATCTATCCATTGTAGATTAAACATCAAACATAATAGATTAAATCTATAAAGCAAGCCAACATGCATTAATAAAGAAAGTAATCATCCATACAAAGTTTTCCTCATAAGGTTCACCAATGCCCTGTGGCCTTGAGAGCTTAGTTCAATATGAATGAAATGGAAATCACAAAATTAATATGAAAACAAGAAGAACTTATGGTGAAGCTTCTATCCATTGGCTAATGATGGAGGTGGAGAAGCTCATTTGATCCCAATGACGTCATCTTCCAAGAATCCCCTAAATGTGGCGTTGCTTTGATTTCTCCTCTAATAAAGTTTCAAGGATGGATCCCTTGAGATCTACCCACCTCTTCCTCCAATTTAAACCCGAAGGACCCTGCTATCAATGAGACTTGGAAATGAAATTGTGTGGAGTTGAATGGCAACCAATACCATGATAGTAAACTACTGTAGGAAAGTGCTTAATCTCTGAACTTACTCATTTTCATCCCTAATTTGGCCCAAAATACGTTCTTAACCCGTTGATGACCTTTTAATGCCCTATGAAGCAAATAAAACCAAATAACGCATAAAATGGGTATTAATCCAATGAAAATGCATGCATGGTGTATGAAATGTATACGTGAAAATATGTATATTTGACACTTATCAAAAAGCTTTTGAGAATTACTGCTTAGAGCATGGAATCAGACATAAGAAGATAGTTCTGGTACTTTACAACAAAATGGTGTAGTTGAAAGAACAAACTTAACCATCCTAGAGAAGGTCAGATGCATGTTAAAAATGGCTAATCTGGCTAAGCCATTTTGGGGCGAAGCTCTTCACACAACTTGCTACCTAATGAATCCATCTCCATAAACTTCTTTAGATTTTAATATTCTTGAGAGAGTATGTTCTAGGAAATATGTCACTTACTCTTACTTGAAGGTATTTGGGTGCAAAGCTTTCGGCACATGTGCTGAAAGAGCAAAGACAAGAACTTGATAATAGGGCTATTTCATTCATTGTTGTAGATTATGGAGATGCAAAGTTTGGTTACAAGTTATAGGATTCAGTGAAGAAAAAGATCTTTAGATCCAAAGATCTTATCGTCCATGAATATGAGACCTTGTTGGATTTCAAAACATCAAAGAAGAGTACTTCAAGCCATGGTGATATTTCTTTTTCAGTGCTAATCGCTCCTCCAACATAGAATGTCACAAATGACAAAAAAAAACTACATGAAGAGCATGGGCTCCATGATATGCATGAACAATTTGATGTTAGTGATAGTGTTAAGCAGGGAAATTGTCTCTTGCATCTGAAATTGTAGAAGAACCCTAGCTGAGAAGATCAATTAGAGTACATCATCCATCTACTAGATATCCCAGTTCAGAGTATGTTATAGTTACTGAAAAGGGGGAGACAGAAAACTTTTAAGAACACTACAAAAAAAAAAAAAAAAAAAAAAAACAGACATTTCACGGTGGTTTATGCAAAACCGCCAGTAAATGCATGCAATTCACGGGGGTTTTAACCAAACTATCGCAAATGATAGATTCTCACGTTTTCTATTATATTTTGTATTAAAGTTTTTTCACATTGAAATTACACTCATTAAATTGAATTAAATAAACAATATTAGTGTACATTAATTGATCTCTCATTATATCAATATTTTCTCATTTTTGTTTGCATTTTATATTTCAAATATTTCAGTGAAAAAACAAAAATTAAATTAAAAGATTAAATAATTTATGCTATTATCATAATGTATGATAAATTGATGGTTTTAATGTTGCGATTAGTTTATTGTCCAAATATATATTATAAGAAAGATGTGATAAATAAAGAAGGCCATCTGATTTCTTTTAAGCAACAAAGATAATTTTGTATATATTCAATTTTCTCAATAGTTCAAAAATATGATTTATACAAATTTATTAAAAAAATATTTAAAAATTTTATTATGAGGTATAAAAGAGTGATTTATTAAATAAATTTTATTTAGATACTATCATTAAAATGTTTGATGTGATTTTTTATTTTTATTCATTTTCATTCTTCCAACTAACATGAGAATTGTGATTTTATATAGAATTTATTTAATAAATTATTTTAATATATTATCCGATGATAAACATACTAAAATTGAATTATTTATCCTAAATTTTGTAGATACTCAAAATATAAAAAATAATATAATTGATGAAATAAATAAATAAATAAATAAAATTTGAAACCAACTAGAATAATCATAAATATCTTTCCCCTTTCATTTTAGTTCAAGATATATACTCTATAGATCAACAATGATATTGCGTTGAGACTAGCTAGTAAGTAATACCTGTAGAACACAAATCTTGGGATTTTAACGTAAACCTTTGTACATTTTTGTAATAAATAAATTTTAGGGTTCAAAAAAAAAAAATTCTTTGATTCAGATTATTCATTAATTAGAGGTTATAAACAAAATATAAAAAATAATAAAATTTTAAATTATAACAGGAAAACATAATCAAAGAAACTTATTTTAAAATAGATTTTTTTAACCAGTAAATAAGCAGTAATATTAATTTAATCTAGATTTTATCCTAAAATTTAAAAATTAAATTGAGTAATTTTGACTAATTCTACAATATAGCGGTTTAACTATCTAAATAGTCACCCTACTTTATCAAGAATATCTTTTTAATTTCCTACTTTAAATTGTAATATTTTAGTTTATTATTATTTTTAAATAAATCATGTCATGTCAACTTCTTTTTGAGAGTTTAGGGTTCCGGGGATGACAAATGACTTAAAAATTACAATTTAAGGTATAAGAACGAAAAAGATATGTTTTAGAAAATTAGAGGACTATTGAAGGAATTAAACTTACTATAGCTTGCCTTAATTGCATAATCCACCCCATTTCCATGACCTGCCCCCGACCTTCATCTTCACTTCAATTGGATCAATTCCATTTAATATCCTAATTTTTTATATTTCTTAATTTTTCTCTTTTGTTTGTACTTCAAGGTCTTTGTACATTATCTATTTGTCATGATGAAGGGTGTCATGGGACTGACCGAGCATCACTTGACCTGTGCTACTATTGGCTACGCACAACGCGCACCAGCTTCCGGCCGAGCATCACTTGACCTGTGCTACTATTTGTCATGATGAAGGGTGTCATGGGACTGACCGAGCATCACTTGACTTGTGCTACTATTGGCTACGCACAACGCGCACCAGCTTCCGGCCGAAGCCCAAGGACTGCGCCTCCGCGCCCCAACAAACAAAGAGATAAGCAGCCACACCCACAAGACAAGAAAATAGGAAAGAGAATCGGAGATAAAAGAGAAAAACTAAACTCTCTAAAATAAAGTCAAGGTTACACCATGAGCCTCGACAACACCAGCCAAGCCTTTCACCTAACTCCCTAAGGATGAAGGTAGCCCAAAGTCTTAACCTCCCTAAGACTAAGGACCAAGGTGATACCTAATGACTCACCAAGGATCAAAGGATCAAGAGCACTAGGGAGAAGTTCGTCTCTCCTAGGTTATACAAGGTGCTCAAGATGATCTCATTCCATTGCTCTTCATCCCCTTTTATAGGGTAAGGCAAAGGGATAACCTCTCATGGGTATGGTCGGCTACATGCTTCATGACATCAATGGCGTCCTTACAGCTTGTGTCACCAGGCCATGCCGCGCCACTCACAGCACTTTACCCTGCCATTGGCCATGCCCTGTGACACACCTCTGGCGTGAGTGTTCCACAAGTGCACGGGTCATCGCAGTAATAAAATTTACCCCGATGAGTGGGTAGTCATTTCCACATGGAATAGTGTTTATAAACAAGAGTTATCACTATTTAGCTATAAAGAAAATCGATGATGAGAGAAATTAATATTTGAATGCAAAAGAAAGTAAAAGAACGCAAGAAGAGCAATAAAAGTAAAGAGAGGTAATCGATGGGAAAATGGGGCACCAGAACAATACTCACCCTAGGATTATTGTTTCAAGTGCAAGACTAATATTATACCTCCTAATTGATGTTTAATGAGTCATGGAAATCCAAAGACACACGATCCAAAACCTAAGATCAACCCTGACTAGCTCTCTGCACTATGCCCCGGCGGAAAGTGATACTCTCGATGCCTCACATTGTGTGGGACTACATGGGGTTCTAGGGATTCCAAGTGATAAACCCTATTCCCTAATATAAACCTAACCCTTTAATCCATGCGAAAGGCCCCTAGTCACAATTAAGCCCAAGCACTAAGATTCACTAAAACACTTCACTCTGTTGCTTGCGCAACTAAACCCCAGCGGAGTTCATCTCTTAGCACTTCACTCTATTTTGACTACAAAGAACTCTTGGAATGTGGAGGTAGGATAAATCACTTCGGAAGGGAAAAGGGGAAGTTCTGCTACCTCTCAACTCACCCTCTCAACCCTCTTCAATCTTGCTTACTCTAACCCTAATGAAGTTGTCACACCTTCAAAGGATTACCTAGATGGATTTTCAACCCTAGTTTCACATCTAAGGGAAAATAATGCAATTAACATTTAGATTGAAACTTAATTAAAATCATCAATTAAAAAAGCATAATAAAAGTCAATGAAACAAAGTCATCCTAGGGTTTACAAGTCCAAGCATCCACTAGGGGTTTAGCTTTCTATGGAGCAATACAAAATCAACAAAGAGTTTGAAAACATATGCATAGAAAACATAAAGAAAACCCTCTTGTGGTCCGTATCGATGGTCTTGTGGAGCCGCCTCGTCTTCTCCAAAGGTTCCCTTGTCAAACCTAGGGGACACCTCGCCAAATCAATATCGACGAAAGCTCCCCCAATAGTTCTCCTCCAAAGGAACTCGATGTCGATGCCGTAGAACGACTCCAAAAGCCTTGCAAAAACCTTTCCACACCCTAGCTGCGCTCCTCCCAAAAATTGGGCGAAAGATGGAAAAATGATCCCCAAATAAATCTCAAATCGCAATATTTATAAGGTTGAAATCGGGCATCCACACGGCCGTGTGGAATTTTCACACGCCCGTGTGGATTCTCTGGAATTCTAATTTTCGGCGCATTGTGTACAGTAACTGCCACAGTAAACTACTACAGTACTTGCGCCAAAGTTGCTCCCGACTTCATTTTCTTCATCGAGACCGCCAAGTTGGGTATACAACTATGCGGTAAATCACGTCGCCTCTTGCATTCAACGCATTGATGAAGCTCTTCGATGTTACACAAGTTGAACTCCATGAGTGTAACTGCCTTTGTACCCCTCCAATTTGTATAATCATTTGAACATAATGGAGTTTGGCACACACCCATAAGTCTACAACTTGTGCCTTGATCCTTGCTTAGTCCAAAAGTTTCCTCAATAGTTGTGTCCATGATCTATTTTTGCTCCTTTCTTCCATATTTGTCTCCACAATCCTAAATGCGCAAAAGAACACAAATACACAAGAATGAGTGATAAAACATGAGAAAAGTGATGCTCAATGTAAAAAAGTATACTTCGTATTACTTATACACAAGCACTTATCACCCTGCGCCCTACACAGGTCGGACTGTCCCTCAGTCTCAGCACTTTACCCTGCTAGCCTGCTGCCTGTGCCATGCCCTGTTATGGTGCCATCAGCTTGCGTCAGTCGGTAGCTATGTTGCCTATATCAACTGACCTTACCGAGAGTGACTAGCCTTGCCGCGCTCATGTCTCTCGGTAAGTGCTCCATGACCCACCTAAGTCATAGGTATATATGCCTTGCCCACACCTTTACATGTTGTCTTAGCTCACGGCTGGGCGAGAGCCCTCTCACGCCCACCTAATCAAGCTGACCAGCGGTACATGTCGGTGCTTTTGCCTGATCTGACTGATTAGCCAACACTTAGCCAATCTTTGGCCTTTCAGCCTTTCACCTTGATTACAATCATCCTTCCTCGATCAAAGTCTCTCGGCCACGTGCATCATACCTTGCACACTGCTCAGCAAGCACTCTCGGTTAGGATCCTCGATCATGCGACTCCCTCGCCCTGCTAGGATGATCGGGCGTACATCACTTACTTTGGTCTTGGATTCTTGCCTAGCTTGGCCTTTCTGGCCATCTCGCCTCAGTAAGATACTTACCTTACCGAGCATACGAAGAAACCCTGTGATAAACCACCCCTACCGGGAAAAGTCCAACACCCTCGTCAAACAAAGGCTAAGTCCCCCTGGTAAATCCACATGGAGAAAGTAGTAACTGTCTGATTTTCTAAGCTTTAACTTCTCCTTGAGCTCCCCCAGCGCTGAAGTTGAACTCCTTGTTCCCCTTGGAATGTGATCATGCCATCATGTCCAAATGACATCCTTTAGGCCACCTAGCGTTAAAGTTTGAATCCCCACCCGAGATTTGAATCCATCATAGGATTCCTTGAAGCCACCCCTGAATGACTCTCTTATGTCCTCCGAGCACCAAAGTCGAGTCCCTCTCTAGAGACTCAAGTCCCACATAAGACCCATCAAGATCACCCTTGGATGATTTCCTCATCTTTGGCACTTTGACATGCGGCCTCATCCCATCCCATGTTAATGCTATCATAGTCCACCAACCTCCGCACCACCTTTGTTGTCTCAGATCGCACCGACGGTTTCACCTCCCCCCGAGGTATAATAACAAGGTTTTACCACTTGCTCTTAGCCAAGCCACCTGCACTCACTTCTGCCGACAGAACAACATGTACTTGTTCCAGCACCCGCTGTTAAACAACCTACATTTGTCCCCTGCCCCCCCTCTTGGCCAAGCAACACAACTCTAGCTCCTACCTCACAAGACCTGACTGTTACAATATTGCAATTCCACAAAGAGACTACTACCCTCTTGCCCTAGCACCAACAAATATTGTTCTTCCACAAAGGGACTACAACCCTCTTGTCCTAGCACCAACAAATGTTGTGCTTCCATAGAGGGACTACTACCCTCTTGTCCTAGCACCAAAAAATACAACAAAGGGGTGACTTCCCTCAGAGCTCATTACATAGTACCAAAATACAAAAAAAGAGAATGCACCTACACCTCTTTTGGACAGACAAAAATCGGTCTTTATCCACACCTTGATGCCTTTTAGGCCCTTGCCTAGCACCAAGAAAACCTAGTTTTCATCCTGTGGTGCCACTACAACCACACCACTATAGTTGTAGAGGTGATAATCGAGCTGGGTGTTCATCTTCACTATCCTCCACAGTGACAAGTGTCACCATGTTCTCTTTCTTCGGACACCCCCTTGCTCGATGCGGTCCGTGGCAAATGAAACACCCCCTCGATCTGGTCGAGCCTTTTTGCCTTGACTTGATGCTTGAATCATGAGATTTTGTTGTATCGCGAGCCTTCCCATCACATGGTTCGCGCAAGAAGTCCCTCCTCGCTTCTAGCTTCCCCTTCTTCAATTGGACCTTACCCTTGTCCCAACTTGATTTAGGAGCAACCCGATAATCAATCAACGCCTCAGCATGTGTGATGGCAGTCGGTAGGTCTTTCGTACCTCGTCGACAAAGCTTTACCTAAGCCCACTGTTCCAACCCTATCATGAAGTTGAACAATTTGTCGTCCTCGAACATGCCGGTGATGTTGAGCATAAGAGCTATAAACTCCTTCACATACACCCGGACAGTACCTGGCAGCCCAACTTGCATTTTCAGGAAGAAACTACCTTACAGCTCCTTCTTTAGCTTCTCCCAGGAACTGAGGATCTCCCATCCCGCTCGCACATCCTCGACTTGGCAGCTCCTCTAGATAAATACATCCCCACCAAGGGTACTTGCTCCGGTTTCGGGATGAGATATTGGTCCATACCCCATAGCAAATTCTCTAGTTCCTTAGCATCACGAATGCAATTGAAGGATGAAAGCTCAAGTAACTTTACCATTGTGCCTTGTCCAGCTGATCCACTGGGTGCTCCAACATCCTTCAATGCGCTGAGCTCCTCTAAGAACTCCTAGATCTTCGCAGCTAGCACCTCCACCAAACTCCTCGTCTCTAGACTCTGTAGAGCTAGGTCCTTTAACCTAGCTCATACAGATCACAAGGGTGTGACTTCCTTCTCAAAGCTTCCTAGCACATCATCAAGATGCCCAATTGCCTGCTCGATGTGTTCGGTGCACTCCAAACGATCCAGCCGATCCTTTGTTCTCATGGCATCAAGAGGGTTCCTTCAGTCTTAAGGTTACTTGCCTAGTAGTAGTCCGCCACCACCAGCACCCAATCTTTGCTTGATGAAGAGCTCCTAGCTCTGATACCACTTCTCACGGGACTTATAGGGCATCACTTGACTCATACGGCCATTAGCTACGCACCTCGCACACCAACTTCCGACCTAAGCCTAAGGATTGCGCCTCCGCACCCCTACAAGAAAAGATACAAGCAGCCACAACCACAAGACAAGGAAACAAGAATGATTCGGAGATAAGAGAGAAAAAATAAACTCTCTAGAATGAAATCAAGGTTAAACCATAAGCCTCGACAACACTTGCCAAGGCCTTCACCCAACTCCCTAAGGATGAAGGTAGCCCAAAGTCTTAACCTCCCTAAGACTAAGGGGGCGTTTGGACGAGGGGATTGGATAATATTAGTATGGGATTGATTGCTAATAGGGATATATACTCATGTTTGGATATTTTACTATTAGCTTCGTAATGGGTACTGTAGATAATTACATGCTGTATACTGAAGGAATTTGATTACAACCAAAATTGGGGGGCATAGAGGGGAATAAACACTATTGATAACGAAATGACGTTTTTGCCCCTAGTTGAGATTTAATTAAATAATAATTATTAATTTAAATAACTAATTATAATAATAAAAGTAAATAATAATTAACATAAATTGAGTTATTTAAATATTATAACAATTAAAATGAGTAATAGTTATTTATATACATATTACCTTATAATAATTAAAGTGAAATGACAGTTTTGCCCCTACATAGATTTAATTCAATAAAATAGTTAATAAAAAATATTTAATCATGATAATTAAAGTAAAATGATATTTTTTAATCATTAAATATTTAATTAAATAAAATAATTAATTTAAATAATTAGAACAAATTTACTATATTTTAAATAATTAGGAGGATAATTAAAATAAATTATTTAATTGTTTAATGGTGAAAATAAATTATTTATTCTAAATATTTAATTATAATAATTATTTATATTTAATTATTTTACATATTAACATATCATTACTTATATTAAGGGCATTAAAGTAATTTTATACAATTCTCTATCTCACTTTTCCCATTCCCAATATTTATTCTTTCCAACTAAACACCTTTTTCATTCCCATTCCCATTACCATTACCATTACTATTACTTTTCCCATTAACTTTACCATTACCATTACCTTTTTCATTCCTATTCCGTGATCTAAACAGATTCTAAGGACCAAAGGGATGCCCAATGACCCACCAAGGATCAAAGGATCAAGAGCACCAAGGAGAAGTCCGTCTCTCCTAGGTTATACAAGATGCTCAAGATAATCTCATTCCATTGCTCTTCATCCTCTTTTATAGGCTAAGGCAAAGAGATAATCTCTCATGGATATGGTCGGTCACATGCTCGACCATGCCTGGTCGTCAGCCCACCTCAGCTCCATGACATCAGCATCGTCCGTACAGCCAGTGTCACCCGGCCATGCTGCGCCACTCCCAGCATCTTACCCTGCCAACGGCCATGCCCTGCACCCTAAGCAGGCTGGATTGTCCCTTAAGCTCAGCACCTTGCCTGTCAGCCCTGCCAGCTTGCTACCTGTATTATGTCCTATTGCGGTGCCATCAGCTTGTGTCAGCCGATAGCCATGTCGCCTATCTCAACTAACCTTACCGAGAGTGACTAGCCCTGTCGCGCCCATGTTTCTCGGTAAGTGCTCCATAACCCACCTAAGTCATAGGTATATATGCCTTGCCCACACCTTTACATGTTGTCTTAGCTCACATTAAGCGAGAGCCCTTTCATGCCCACCTGATCAAGCTGACCAACCATACATGTCGGTGCTTACGCCTGACCCGGCTGATTGGCCAACACTTAGCCAATCTTTGGTCCCTCAACCTTTTACCTCAATCACGATCATCCTTCCTCAGTCAAGGTCCCTCGGCCACACGCATCACACCTTGTGCGCTGCTCAGCAAACACTCCTGGCTAAGATTCTCGATCATGCGACTCTCGTGCCCTGCTAGGATGATCGAACGGACATCACTTACTTCGGCCATCTCACCTCGGTAAGGCACCAACCTCACCGAGCATGCGAAGAAACCATGTGACAAAGGGAATGCAACTCCTGGAGGTCAATAAGATACAGAAAGAAAAGGTTAATCTTTTGCTTACATGTATCTATGCATTCTTATAATTAAACAGTTGGAGGAGATGTGGATGGTTGAGAAGCTATAATGGAAGTTTAAATGGAGAATAAAAAAAGAAAAATGATCATTTATTGAGTTTACTTGTTTTTTATTTTATTTTATTTATTTATTTATTTCATGAAGCTTACCATAATTTAAGTGGAAGTGATAAAGAAAACATGGCTCTGAATGAAGTGATGATGCATGTATATACACACACATCAGAGTCATCAGTTTCAATTTTGAATTTTTCTTTGGTTTGCAGTATATGTTTTCATTGTTTTCATTACACGTTTTTCTTCTCTTGAGGTTCATCAAGACTGATACTTTGCTCAAAATTATGCAGGGCAAGTTAGCAAACATGGTAAAGTTAATTAACTTCTTTGATTGATTGATTAATTGATTTTTTTTTAATCATATATATGCTTTTGAATTGAAGCTATAAATCATTTAAGTAGCAATCTCCTTGCAATTAGCCATTTTGATTTCCAAATTCTAAAGAAAGCAACAAAAGATTTCCATCAAAAGAACAAGCTTCAAAGTGGAGGTTTTGGTCTGGTTTATCAGGTTTTATATTATCACAATATGTTCATATGGATTTTGTTATTGAAACTGAGAAAGTCTAGACTTGATATTTCATCATTCTCTTTGTTTTCAGTGAGATTTGTTGATAATGAGTCTTTCCTTGTGATGCGATTTGATTGGTTTTTCAGGAGAAGTCGCTTTGTTGCAAAGGCTACGAGCTCGTCTCTTTGGAAAATTGTTGATCTTGTCCAAGTGCATCATTTTGGAAAGGTTTTTCTCATGACAAAGATTGATTTGGACTTCGAATTGGATTTTGTGATGGAGATTATTGTATTGTATGGACAAGAATTTTAAAATTGGTGGATTTGGTTCAGGTTATTACTTGATTGTCATATATGTACACTGATAAGAAATTTTAAGATTAATTTTGCTACTTATTGGTTTAGTTGCTTGCATGAAATAAATGAATAAACTTTTGGATTTGTAAATGGGAGCATATGATGGAGCTTCTTCCATCGAATAATATGAGCTTATGGTTTCAGATTATTATTAATATTGTCTATATATATATATGTGTGTGTGTGTTCTTGGCTGGCTCCAGGCCTAGGCAACCAAGGTCTATGCTTAATTTTTTTTTCAACTATAAAACGTGTACCAAATTTGGCTTGAGGGCCCAGTAATTTTCTAGAGCCTCATAATTTATTTTTTAAAATTATATTTTAAATTTTTTATTTACTATCATCCTATAATCCTTTCGATATAATTATCTTGACAATTTAAAATATTTTAAACTATAATACTTAATTTATTATAATATCAATGCGAAACAAATTTTGTTAATAGGGTGCCACAATTTTTCATGGACTCATAATTCATGTTTTCATTTTTAAAACATTATATTTAAACTTTTTATTTAGTATCATATGATCCTACCGCATAATTATAATTTTAAACATGTTTAATTATTTTTCTAAACTCTAAAATTTATCTTATTTAATTTATGGATTTATGATAATTATTTTATTTTATTATATAATTAATTATTTGATGAAAATAATTAAAAATATTTATTATGATTTTGCATATGCCCCATTTTCTCTAAGACCAACCTTGAGAACATCGTCACACCTGCTTGATAGCAACTGGACTAATGATGTTGCATGCACTAAATTTAGTGTATTTCTGATAGTACGATGAACAAAAATCTGAACATCAAATAATTAGTGTAAGTAATACTATCACAAGGACAGCGCATGGCTTATCATGTATATGGAGATCTAAATTATTATATTCATATGTTGAAAAGATATTTATCAAGATGCATATTATATTTATACTCTAATAAATAGCATATATTTAAAATATACTAGTGAAGGGAGAAATTTTTAAGGTATAGACATAATTAAAAAATCAAACCATTCAATCATTAATTCTAATATGTGATTCGACAGTACAATGTATTTAATTAACCAATCTGATACAACACTGTCAATCCTAAATAAAATTATAGTTTATTGCAAAGTGAATTTGATGGATTCCTAAGTATGACAACTGATTGACTTAAGAACATGCAACCAAGCTAATGTTGAAGGAAAGTTTTATTATCATATCATAAAACTTATAGCAAGATGAGTAGTACCTCATTAACACACGCAGAGAGACAATCTTATTATTTCATTCCACCTACTACTTCCTAACAATCCACAGAACATGGTCCTCTGGTATAAAGTGGCAAACTAACACACATTTAGGCTTTATCTTGAGCACCTGGAAAGGCAAGTGCTTCTGGTTTCACTTATATGTGTAAAGATGGCACACAACTATAATCTCTACCTTCGTCCCATCATTCTCCTCCTATGACACCATGCATGCCTTGCTCTTTCCCATTGCATGGTAGTAAAACACTACATATAGGTATGGTTATGCATGACATGCCACTAACTTCTCTCTGCCCATCGCAAGGAAACCGGTCAAAGAAACACTATAGGACGGTTTCATCTAAGCATCACCATTCTGCTCATTCATTGTTGTTGAGCTTGCCTGCATGTCTCTTGTTCCCAAACTCATCATGTTGAACTCTAACATGGATTCCAATGACATAGCATAGAACTTACTCTTCCTTTCTATGGCCAGTATCTCACACTCTGCGAGGGTCTTCTTCATGGAACCAGCCATAACGGACCTTTGCTTGACATAAAAATGGGCTAGGATCTCAGGCAGCTTGTTTGATGAAAATGTCATGGTGATTTCCTGTGAATGAGATATAATGAGTGGCCTAGAGGTTGTCTTGGTGAACTGGAGGTCAAATTTGGAACCAAGATTCTAGTCCTTTTCTAGGAAGAAGAGTGCTATGTTAGGGTCATCATGGACTTGAGTCTCACTACCAATGTATGCATACTTGAGGCCATTGTTCACTCCAACACCATCATGAGCAACGTTGAACTTTGTGCCACTGCATCCAAGTTTCCTAGTGTTCACTACTATCTCTGTCTTCTTTTCATTTAGTTCATCTGTAGCTTATATAAAACATTGTTGTTAATTAAACATCTAAGTTTTTCTCACATGCACACACACAAGAGAGAGAGAGAGAGAGAGAGCTAGAGGATATGAGGTCTAGGATGGCTCTGGGTATGAGAGAGTTGGGTAACATTTTATGCTAGTAGACTTGGGAATTGAATGCATGGGTAGTTGTTGATGTGATCTAAAATAATAAAGTATCTTAATCAGTAAAAGAATATGGAGGTATAAATGAGATTGAGGAGATGTAATTGCTTACCACGATGGGAGCAAGGACATTAGCAAGGACATTTAGGAAGTGATTCATGGTTCAGGACGGAGGTGCACTATTATGGAGAAGAGTAACTTCAGAAGAGAAAGAAGGAAAGAAGAAGAAAGGAGAGGAAGGAGGAAAAAAAAAGAGAGGACACAGAGTTTGGCAAAAAGATTCTTGTATTTGCTTTCATTCATTACACTTTTATAATGGGACTATTACAATCATTTGTAACAAACTAGCCATTCTAGGCATTGTAACAAACACCACATGTGCCAGGATAATGGAAGACTCTATAACAACCTCTCTTAAAACCTAGATATTATTTGATTACATAATCATATCATTCATTAAACAAGCCATTTAGGGCATTGTAACAAACACTATGCGTGCCAGGATAATGGCTGACTCTATAACAATCTCTCTATTAACTTGGATATCTTTGATTACATAATCATATCATTTATTACTAATTCATACGACTAATTATCATAGTTATCAATTATGTTAAGAAGGGCTCATTCTCTTGGACACAAATACAACTTTTATCAATGTATTTGAACACCCTAATAATGTGTCCTGACTTTTTTATTAGATGATGAACTTATTTAATAGCAGTAACCTTTGCTTCAAATCTTCTTGATAGAGACCTAGGGTCTACTTGGTTAAAGATAGATGGAGGTAAGGTAAGGTAAGGTAAGGGTTTTTAAAAACCCATGTTTGGGAGGAGGGTTTTTGAGGGAGGTAAGGTGATTGTGATCTCCCGCAAGTGCATGGAGTCGTCAAGTAATACCCTATGCATGACACAAGGGTCGTATATCTAGAGGCCAAGGAGCTACCCTTACTTCCTCTTCACTCGTTATTTAGCCTACAAATTCGAGTGCCAGTGTCCTAAACTACTAAAAAGAGGTAAAAACAACTAAAGTGAGAAATCTACACGCTGGGGCGAATGAGTGGGAAATATAGGGCAAAGAATGGTCACATATACGGGTTCCCTCGGGGCCACTAATGCTAGAAGACTACTAGGTTTGCAAAGCAGTGGTAATTTTGGACCAAGAGATTCCTAAGTGATTACCCCTAATCCCGAATCCCTCGGTGATTACCCTTAATCCCATACTAGTATTAGCTCAGAATTTCTTCCGACCAAATCCTCCTATAATTGCATTGGGGATAGGGACTTCTCTAATTAGGATCAAACACACATCTAGTTCATCCCTAATGGTTGAAGGGGTATAAAATACCCGAATTCCTCTGTGTATTTGTACATGAATCTCTTCTAAGCTAAGTGAATCTAATACAAGGGTGCATTCCATGCATCTAAGTACAATTTAGGAATTGAACCACAGAGTTCTCATGTAATTTAGTACATCAAAGAGCATAAAGCTCGAACCACAAAATCAAAACACATGCATATAAAGCAAACTATGCATTCATACAAGCAAGCTCACTTCAAGGTTCACATGCATCAGGTGACCTTGGGGTTTAGCAGTCCATACAAACAAATACAAGGTTCAAAATGATAAAAACAACTGAAATAATCATAAACAAGACTCCCTTGAAGATCAAAAGCTGAATGACTCTTTGGATCTCGTGGAAAGCTTCCACAAACAAAGTAAATGGGGGCGGCTTCCCTCATCGTCTCTAAGCTTCCACAAGTTGGATCAAGGGTAGATCTCGCCGGATTATTCTTATCCCGTTGATTTACTCTTCAAAAATGCCTTCAATAGCCTTCTTTTACCGTGGATCTAAAGTATGGAGTTGAGAGTCCAAGGAAAAGGATGATGAATGTCACAAAATGCCCTAAAACTTTCTTTTAAACTCCTCTCAGGATGGCTCCATGATCTACTACATAGGTGCAAGGATGCCTGTGAGAGCCTTGGAATTTCAGCTGAAATTTGGGTAAAGTGCTACAGTACCTGCTACAATAAACTACTAATTCTTCAGCTGGCTTGCGAGCGTTTTCATGGCCATCAGGTTACCAATCAACAAAACCCGAGACTTTGCCATTTCTCCAATTTTTCATGCTACAATGTTGCTACAGTACCTTCTACTCTAAAACGTTGTTTTCGGTTCTAATTTCTATGTCAATTATGTTGTCGAGCTCACCTAGGCTTCTTTGAGGCTTTAAGCCAATTAAACCCTAAAACGGCATCAATTCATCAAAGAATTCATGAATAATACCTAAATTATCCATATAAAATACATACATTTAGTCATTTATCATAAGGGTTTAGGGGATTACATAGAGGTTTTCAAACCTGCATTTAACACCTATTTCGCAACCCTCTAAAGTGGTGAGTTGGGGAGATTTTGGAGGAACTTTTATTTTTTGTGGACCAAAATACCCCTTAAACTCTAAAAAAATCTAGAGTTTTATAAAAATCATAATACAAACATCTTATATTTTTTATGGACCAAAATACCCGCTCAGCAATAATGTTTACTTTATCATAAGTTACTTTATTTTATTTGTTTTAAAAAATATGAAGCATTTATTAGTTAGTAGTTAATATTGTCAAACTGTATACTAATATTAATTAATTAATTTCATTCTACACAATGAAATCTTATAATAATCAAGGAGAGATTTATGTAAACAATGGAGAGAATTATGTAAGTTTCATATAATTTAGTAAACGAAGTTATAACTTTGTCTTTTATCCTAAGGGCAATTTAGTAATATTACTATATAACCTTGCCTCCAATTATCTTCAAACCAAACAAAACAAGATTTCAAAACCTCCATTTACCATACCTTGCCCCAAGCAAGGATGGGTTTAAAACTTCCTTTTACCTACCATTACCATCATTTACCTTACTTTATAAAACCTTCTTATACCTCCATCTAAGCAAAGCCCTAAGAGCTTTTTGGACAAGCTTTTCATTAGAATATTTTTTACTGAGTTGGAATGCTTGATTTGCTATATCTATCAATTTGGTCATGAATATTGCTATTGTCTCATCTTCCTTCTTGAGATTCTGAAACTTAGTAGTCAGCATCTAAAGCTTGGAGGTTCTCACCAAATTCATTCCTTCATGGATCCTTTATAAAATCACATACTTCCTTGGCGCAATCACATGTTGCAATGTACTTAAACTGGTTCTCATCAACTCCTCCAAAGATAGCATTGAAAGCCTTGCCATTTGCATTAGCTTTGCTTATATCTTCTAAACTTCAGTTGCACATATTCTTCTTGATCTCATTCTTCTAGGCATCAACTTCAATTGGGGGAAACCACTGTTATTCCACTATGGTCCACGCACTCTCATTAAGTAACTTAATGAAGGACTTCATATGCTCCTTCCAATAAGGATAATTTGAACCTTTGAGAAGCATGGTTATGTGAAAGATACTCCTTCTCTTCCGATCATCAACGAAACTTGGATCTTGGCGACTTTGAAATCAACACTCTGATACCACTTGTTAGTTCTAGAGGGGTATTAGTGTGGAAATTTTAACTCAATCTCTCATGTAATATAAGCACACACACACACACACACACATTCAATGTAAAATCAGACAAGCACATCATATTAGCAGGTCTCTCTCCCGAGGGTCGCACCCATCAAAGCACGTCTCCATCTCACCAAAGATAGTCTTCAAATATCTTCAAAATCTTCATTCCAAACTTGATCTCCATTCATCCAAGTTTAGTCTTCACAATCTTCAAACTTGATCTTTATTCATCCAAGTTTAGTATTCAATATTTTCAAATTTGATCTTCATTCATTCAAGTTTGGTCTTCACAATCTTCAAACTTGATCTTCATTCATCCAAGTTTGGGCTTCAAACATCTTGTTACCAAACTTGATCTCCTTTCATCCAAGTTTAGCCCTTCAATATCTTCCGAGCATGATCGTCATTCATCCAAGCTTGGCTTCAATTATCTCCAAATATATTTGTGCCTTCAAATAAAGTTGTCCTTGAATAGCTTGGTCTTCAAATAGATCTCCTCCCATAAATAGCTTAAATCTTTAATTAGCATCAATGAGATCTTGGCCTCTAAGAAGTTAATCTCTCAATCTTGATTTACTTGCGAAATATAGATGTGACTACATTTAGCTTTGCCCTTCACATGGTCATTGCTTACACTTCAAGAGATCCTCCAAGTTGATTGCCTTGCCAAAAATAACTCCTTCAAGCATTGCTTCATATCTTCTTGTCATCTTGTGCCACATCACCTTGTCTGGTCATTTGCCATATCATCATTCTGTGCCACATCATTTTGGTTGCTATGTCATCTTGCCATATCACTGTTGACACATGTCAAATGATGGCAATCATAGAGCCTAGCTCTAACAGGATGTATATCATATGTTCTTATAATTAGTATTATACACCCAGGATGAAGCTAGTTTACTATACTTATAAATTAGATTATTTTTTAAAGAAAAATAATGTAATTATTTATAAACTTGTTTCTTATTTATATATACATTTTGTTTGTAGAATAAGTATGCAGCGGAGATGGATCAGCATGAACAAAAAGGGTTGCACATGAATTAGTGTTGGCCCTAGGCATAGGCGACCAAGGACTATGCCTAAGGCCCCAAGATTTCCGAGGGCCCCATAATTCATATATTTTTAATTTTTAAAAAATTATATTTAATATTTCATTTACTATTATCCTATCCATATAATTATCATATTGAAGATTTTAATTTTTTTTTTAACTATAAAATGTGCATCAAATTTGGCCCGAGGGCCCCATAATTTTCTAGATCTCCAAAATTTATTTTTAAAAATTATATTTTAAATTTTTATTTACTATCATCCTATAATCCTATCCAAATTATTATCTTGAAAGTTTAAAATATTTTTAAACAATAATATTTAATTTATTATAATATCAATGAGAAACAAATATGGCTAACAGGGCACCACAATTTTTCACGGTCTCATAATTCATGTTTTCTCTTTTAAGAAATTATATTTAAACTTTTTATTTACTATCATATGATCCTATGCACATAATTATAATTTAAAAATTTTTAATTATTTTTTTAAACTCTATAATTTATTTTATTTAATTTATGGATTTATGATAATTTTTTATTTTTATTATATAATTTATTATTTGATAAAAATAATTTAAAAACATTTATTATGATTTTGCCTATGCCCCATTTTCTCTAAGGGCGGCCCTGGCAATATCGTCAAACCTGCTTGATTGCAACTGGACTAATAACTCATGATGTTGTTGCATGCACTAAGTTCAATGTATTTCAAACAATACGATGAACCAAATTTGAACATCAAGTTGGAGGGCAATCAAGGTATGTAATACTTTGACAAGGATAGTGCATGGCTTATCATTTTTAGAGGCATCTAAATTATTATATTCATATGTTGAAAAGATATTTATCTAGATGCATATTTTATTTATACTCTAATAAACATCATATAGAAATTTAAAATATAAGAGTGAAGGGAGAAATTGTTAAGTTATATGCATAATTTGAAAATCAAAACATTCAATCATTAATTCTAATCCATGATTCGACAGTACAGTGTATTTAATTAACCAGTCTGATACAACACTGTCAAATCTAAATAGAATTAAAATTTATTACAATGTGAATTTGACAAATTCCTAAGTTTGGGAATTGACTGACTTAGGAACATGCAACCAAGCTAATGTTTAAGGAAAGTTTTATTATCATATTGCAAAACATATAGCAAGATGAGAAGTGCCTCATAAATACACATACAGAGACAATCTTATTATTCCATAGCACAATACGGGAATAAACAAATAAACACAATCTCACATAGAGAATTGCTTCTATGTACTACTTCCTAACAGTCCACAAAACATGGTCCTCTAGCATGAAGTGGCAAATTGGCACGCCTGTAGGCTTCACCTTGAGCACTTGGAAAGACAAATGCTTCAGGTTTGACTTAGATGTGTCAAGATGGCACAAAGCTATAGCCTCCACCTTCGTCTCATCATTCTCCTCCAATGCTACGGTGTATGCCTTGCTCTTCCCCGTTGCATAGTAGTAAAACACTACATACGGGTATGGCCACGAATGGCATGCCACCAGCTTCTCTCAGACTATCGCATGGACACCGGTCTGCGTAACACTATAGGATAATTTCATCTTATCATCACCATTCTGCTTATTCACTGTTATTGAGCTTGCCTGCACGTCTCTTGTTCACAAACTTATCATGCTGAACTTCAACATGGATTTCAATAATGTAGCACAAGACTTACTCTATCCTTCCATGGCCAGCATCTCACACTCCACGAGTGTTTTCTTCATGGCACCAGCCGTAACAGACCTTGGCTTGACCTGAAAATGGGTTAAGATCTTAGATAGATTATTTGATGAGAATGGGATGGTGTTTGCCTATGAATGAGCTATAAAGAGTGACCAAGAGCTTATCTTGGTAAACCGGAGATCGAGTTTAGAACCATGATCAAGGTTGAACTTTGTGCCACTACAACCAAGTATCCCAGTGTTTACTGTTGTCCCTGTCTTTTCTTCATCAAGTTCATCTGCAGCTTATATAAAAAACTATTGTTAATTAAACTTCTAAGTTTTTCTCACACACACACACACAAGAACACAAGAGGGAGGGAGGAAGGGAGAGAGAGAGGGAGAGAGAGAGAGAAAGAGAGGAAGGGATAGAGAGGGAGAAAACTAGAGGATATGAGGTCCAAGATGGCTCTGGGCATGGGAGAGTTAGGTAACATTTTATGCCATTAGACTTAGGAAATGAATGCATGGGTTGCCTTTGTTGTGATCTGAAATAACGCAATATCATAATTAGCAAAAGAATATGGAGGTTTAAATGAGATTGAGGAGATATAATTGCTTACCAGGATGTGAGCAAGGACACTTAGGAAGTGATTCATGCTTTAAGACAAAGGTGCACTATTGTAGAGAAGAGTAACTTTATAGGAGAAGGAGGAAAGAAGAGAAAGGAGAGGAAGGAGGAAAAGAGGATAGAAGATAGAGTCTGGCAAAAAGATTCCTGCCTTTGCTTTCATTCATTACACTTTTATAATGAGACCATTACAATCACTTGTAACAAACTGGTCATTCAGGGCATTATAGCCAACACCATGTGTGCCAAGATAATGGCGGACTTTATAACAACATCTCTAACAACCTGGATATCTTTGACTATATAATCATATCGTTCATTAAATTGGTAATTTAGGGCATTGTAACAAACACCATATGTGCCAAGATACGGCTGACTCTATAAGAGCTTCTCTAACAACCTAGATATCTTTGATTACATAATCGTATCATTCATTAAATTGGTCATTTAAGGCATTGTAACAAACATCATGTGTGCCAGAATAATAGCTGACTCTATATCAACCTCTCTAACACTCTAGATATCTTTAATTACATAATCATATCATTTATTATTAATTCATACAACAAATTATCATGGTTATCAATTAACTTTCGAAGGGCTCACTCTCTTGGACGTAAATTCAGCTGTTGTAAATATATTTTGATACCCTAATGACATGTCTTGCCTTTTTTTTATTAAATAATGAACCTATTTAATTGACTGAGTTTGAGGGCAATCATACAAGGAAATGTAACTGTAGATTGTGAATTGAGCGGCATAAAACCTACTTTACTTCTTCAATTGATTTCTATTATTGAAATAAGATGATAATATATAAATGTGGTGTTTATTAACTTGATAATGAAATTTATAAAAATTATCTTAAAAATTAATGAAGTTGGGAGATTGGTTCACTAAAAGATGTCTTTACTTCATTTGCTTGAAATAAAGTATGTTTGAATATTATTATTTTATTTATTTTTCATTTTTATTAAATTTTTCTTAGCTGATCATCATGCCATATTGACCATTATATACCTATGTCTATGTGAATGGTAAGGGATGGGCATGATGATTATGTCAAACCATAAACATTGAATGCTAATCTTAATCTCCACTGCTGTATATGTATGATGATCGTGTTTTAATTCACATAAAACCTAACATAAACATAAACTTAAGATTCTGTGGAATTAATAAAATTTTAATTAAATAATAAAGAACAAAAAAAAAAAAAGGCAAGCTTGAACAAGGGATAAAAAATGAGGCAATGAAGCCAAGCTCATCTCAAGCACGGTTAGGGTATGCATCTCAGCATGACTACCTAAGATTGCTAGTCCCTAACTAATTATAATGAAAATATGTAATAAATACTAATAAAGTCAATAACCAAATGGATTTGTCAGATTCGATGGCTAAAGAAATATATCAAATTTGTTCTTTAGCATGCATAAGAGATGAAAGGTTTACAATTTTTATTTTTTATTTTTTATTTTTTAAGTATTATTATTTTTATTTGATAATGTAGATAAGTCATCTCACATATACACCCCAAATCCTTAATCATGCTTTAAAAGGGAGTCGAATTGTCTACCTTCCCTATGAGAATTATTCATACTACCACTTGTACGAAAACTTCAATTATATTCAAACTTATTTATCAAAGGGCTACACCAAAATCTCAAGAACCTCAATTTGGCACACTCCAAAACCCTACCATAGTTTAGCTATAATAGGAATTCAATAATGAAATTTTCTTAATTAGATGTATAAAGTTCATGATCCATGAGAAAATTTGGGAAATGATTTGAAATGTAATTGGCCAAAACTAACATGGTTCAATGATTTCCACTTTCTCTCTTCAAAACCTCATTAAAAGATTAATTTACCTTTTTAAATATAATTTGAATCAAGATTTAAGGATGAATTTCGTCAACTTAAAGAATTAAATCAAATATAATGGCTAAGATAAATTTTGGATAAACCTATATTTTTAAAATATATAAGCAACAGGTCAGCCCTAGGCGACCCAAGATTTTCAAGGGCCCCATAATTCATATATTTTTTTAAAAAAATTATATTTAGTATTTTAATTTAGTATTATCCTATCCAAATAATTATTTTATTGAAAATTTTAATTTTTTTAAGTATAAAATGTGTAACAAATTTGGCCTAGGGCCCCTAATTTTCGAGGGTCTCTCAATTCATTTTTTAAATTATATTTTAAATTTTTATTTATTATCATCCTATAATCCTATCCATATAATTATCTGAAAATTTAAAAATTTTTTAAACCAACCATTCATGGTTTTTTTTTTTATTTTTTATACCATTCATCTTTTAAAAAAAATTATTTAAAATTTTTATTTAATTAAAATTTTTATTTATTATCATTCTTGAAAATTTCAATTATTTTTAAACTATAACACTTATGATAGGGCCTAGGAAATTTCTAGGGCCTCACCATTCATTATTTTTGTAAACAAAATTATATTTAAACTCTTTATTTACTATCATAATCCTATCCACATAATTATAATTTTAAAAATTTTATTTATTTATTTAAACCATAAGATTTATCTTATTTAATTTATTAATTTATGAAAATATTTATTTTATTTTATTATATAATTTATTATATGATAAAAATAATTAAAAAACATGTACCATTAAGATTTTGCCCAAGGCCTTATTTTCAGTAACACCGGCTGTGTGTGTGTGTGTGTGAGTAATGCTCACTTTGGTGGAGTTAGAAAGCAAGCAATTGTACATACTAGATTACGGTGTATGGAAACCACTGTTTGGATTTCAATAAGACTGATTTTCAGGTGCATGTTATTGATTAGCTGTTATCTGAAAGTCATCCTGTTTGAATAGAAAGATGGAAATGAGCAGTTGAAACTTGAAAGGACACAAACCATTTTCTTTCTACGATTGTTTTTTAAAATAAGGCAAGCATATAGCATTTATCTTGAAACATGAACCTGAAACCTTAAAAATTGCACTTGCTACCTATTGTGATCTAATTAGTTTAAGGCGTTCATCATTCTCCGTTCATGTATGTATTAGTTTTGTCCTAATTCATATTTAATGTGAAAAAGCTCTCTATTTGAACCACCAAAAAATATTCTAGTTAGGATATATATCACATGTTCTTATAATTAGTATTATATACCCAGGATGAAGCTAGTTTAATATACTTATAAATTAAGAAAAATAATGTAATTATATATATATATACTTGTTTCTTATTTATATATACATTTTGTTTGTAGAATAAGTATGCAGCGGAGAAGGATCAGGATGACCAAAGAGGTTTGCACATGAATGTATTGCATTTGATGTATAAGACTATGGTGGTTAGAGGAACTTGCATTGTTTTTAGTATTTGGGAGGTTGGAGGTTTGTATTTGTATTTTGTTTTTACCGATTAAGTTATTGATTTTTCATGTGTTTTTTTAATGGATTTATCTTTGTTTAGGTGATCAAAGATCGGTCATCCATGTCCCTATGGCTTGTAAAGATGCAGTGGCAATTCTTATCATGTTTGGTCTTAGTTCAAGGTCTAATCTCAACAACTCTATTAATTAGTACTTAAGAGCAAGAAAATGGAACAAAATATTGAAACTGAAATGAAATTCATTTACTTTTTTAACTGATTGGATTTTTGATGAAGTATAATAAATTAATGAGAGATTTATTGTTTATGCAAGGAAGAGCAAGTGCAAGGACTATAAATGCAACAAGTGCAACTCATAAACATAAATGTAAACAAAAGCTAGTCCATTGATGTAATTATTTAATTGGAACTAAAAAGAAGTGGTTGATTAATTTCGTTTATTATTCAACTTAGTACCTATAATCCATTCAATTTACATTAATGATAATTTGCCTGTCAAGAAACACAACATATAAATATATAAGGATAAAGTCTTATATAAAATCTCCACTTTTATTCAATAAAGTGATCTGCATAGTCAAAATAAAAAAAGTACCGGTAAATAATTCCAAAATAATACATGTAACATAATTCATCAACCAAGCTACCTTGTGTGATATCATGGAAAAAAGAGTGTCGGATTATAAGTAGACACTTTGTTCCAGCTCTCAACCACAAAGCCAAAGCTACCTTGTGTGATGATTCCACATGTCTTAGGCCTTGCTTGAGAGGAGGTTTTTAGAGGTTTTTTAAAATAGGGGTATGGACCAAGTCATGTTTGAATCCATGATAAAATGAAGGATAGGGTATTTGAGGGTTAAATGGAGAGATGAAAGAAAAAATACCATATAACCCCTTTTTTCAACCCTCCAAATTGGAAGGTTTTGGAGGGTTGAATATTTTTCAAAACAAAAATATCATTACTGAATTTAAATAATTATATCCATGTCCCGTAGAAAAGTTTAGGTTTTTTTTTTAATTTGAATAGTTTTTTGCAAAAAAAAAATATTATAAATTGTCAAATAAAAACATTTAATTTACAAAAATAATATTATATGTGTAAAATTAGCATAAAATACCATTTATAGCTTCAAAAGCATTTTAGTAATATTAATATAAAATCTTACCTTATATTACCATCGATCTAAACACTAAAATTTGATAGCCTCCATTTACCTAATCTTCAATCCAGACAAGATATAACTTAAAATCTTTTTTTACCTTACTTTACCTTCCTTCACCCTACTTTATTCTAGTTTACAAAACATCATTCACCTCATCCAAGCAAAGCTTTGTTTACATGATTATAAGATAAGATGTTTGAATGAGCTACTAACAATTGATCACCTTCTCCTTCTCCTTTTCCTTTTCCTTAACATAATGCAAAAAGGCACTAACAGGCATCAATAACTTTGACCGATTTGATTTAGATCCACATTATTCAAAACAATATTCTCCCATCAGCCTTTTACAAGCTTTATGATTTCAATAAAGAATTGATTATCATGATTCCACACGAAATCATACAAGTTATCCTCCTCCTGAGACGTTCTCTATTGAAGGTCCATTAGTATATCAACTGTGAAGAAGTTAATCAAGAGAAGAGAAGACTTAGCTGCTGAGAAAGAAGGGAAAGAAGGAGGGAAGAGACAAATTACAACTGGTACCCCGACAGTTAAAAGCAGGTAGAGATGTAGCTAAGGGTAGTAGAGTAATTACACCCTGTTTGAATTGTGTGAAATGTTATAAGTTAACCCTGACAGTTACTATTTGGTTGAATGGAGGGGAAAGGGCATTGTTGACATTTCGCGGGGTTTGAATCGGTAGAGGGAAAGAAGGTGTGAAAAGTCATTAAGTGCCCCTGTACAGTTATTCTGGGTACACTGAATGGACAAGGGCATTTGCGTCTTTAGGGAAAGAGCATTGTAAATGTTTCATTCCAGTCACTGTGGTTGTCAGCATTCGGGCCCAGTTGTTCCTGGAATTGAATGAAGTCCATCTGGCCTGGAGAAGAGGGGCATTATTGAGCATCTTTGCTGTTTGTACCTTGTTCATCTTCTCCCTTGCTCTGGTAGAGGATTAGAGAGATCTCCAAGCTTTCATAGCTTCTGATCTCTGTTATGTGCGTAGTTTTCAATCAAATTAAGAACTAGCAGTGTTCTAGTGTGTGCTGAGTGTTTGCTTGTTGAGTAAATTCTTAGCTAGTAATTGATTTCTGTGTCCTGTTTGCACATTTTCCTGGCCATTAATTGCAGGTTAGTAGTAACGGTCTGGAAGGGTTGCACCATTCTCAAATTTACTGATGATGTAGAATTTATTGGAGTACTGGATGGTATCAATTGTTTCTGCACATGATGAGTTTCAATGTCAAAGGAAACAAGAAAGAGATTGTCCAAATACCTAACTGCAAAATTGATAGCACCATTCCAGAAAATCACACAGGTGTTTTCCCACCTCCAACGAACTCCTTGGAAAAACTGGCCTCTTATTTTCACTGGCATTACGCAAGGTTCCCACAAGCAAGTTTTATATGAATATATCATAATTTGGTAATGATCATAGTTCTTGAGTTCAATGTAGATTATTCTAGATCACACATCAGGATGATATTGCAATATATAATTGAATTGTGCTCTGAAGTCTGTTTAATGTCCAATGTCAAGGGATTATATAAATACAAGACACCATGGTCTATTTCACTAAATTTGGCACTGCAAATGAGCAAATCATTGCAGGAGGAGATGATGGAAGTATACAGTGGTTTGCGTCCAGTGATTTTCATAACTATCTTGATCGCCAGATTTGTAGAAATGCTTCCAATTCATGAGCTGGCACCTAAGATAGTTGATGCCAAGCCCATAGCAATGAAAATCTCTTTGGATCCAGTAAGTGGCCTTAACAACCCAACAAGGAGCTTGAAAATCAATATCCAATATGTTGGAATGGAAGAGAAGACCAAGTTGATTAGGATTAATCTACCATCCAGAAACCAGAATTTCTTTTCCCTAGAGGAAAAACATGTCCTCATTGCAAAGATCAGTCATTTTCAATCTTATCGTCTACATCATCTCCCAGCAGATAGGTTAAAGGAAGATTGTATATTGAATAGTTAAGGTGTGTTTGGATGTTAAGAGTGGATAGGGGGAGGAGTGGATTGGGAGTGAATGAGGGGTAGTGGAGTAGTAGTGAGAATGAATAATGTGTTTGGTTGGTAAGGATTGGAGAGTGTAATTTATTGGGAATGGGAAAAGTAAAGATAGTAGATAAGATAAAATGACACTTATACCCCTTTTACAATTAAATGATATTGTATATATGATAATGAGTTAATTTTAATTTATATTCTTTAGAACATTAAAAAATATAAGTAATTAATTATCACAAATTAATATTTATTTTTATAATACTACACTTTCATTCTATTTTTAAAATATTAATTTTAATATCATTAATTAATTATTAATTAATGATGTTAAATATAATGAATTATTTTTAATTATAAAATTTAGTAAAACATTGAAACAAAAATAACTACTTCATTATCAAAAATAAATATTTATAACAACATTGAAAATAATAATAACAACATTAGTTAAAGTAATGCATAAAATTGGGAGTGATGAATGATTTGCTTTTGGGGGGTAAAATTGTCTTTTCCCAATTGCGGATTGGGCCACTCCCCCAATTAGTGGTGATTGGCACTCCCTCACACACTCCTCCCCCACTCCCACTCATGCATACCCAAACAACCCCTAAGTGTATCGGCAAGGGAGGGTTCCGGGAGTTGTTTAGTTCTTGAGGAGATAGGGACTCCTAGATAGATTAAAGGAAGACTACCTATTGAATGGTTAAGTGCATGTGTATAGGTAAGGGAGGGTTCTTGGAGTTGTTTGTTGGAAACCGGGTTCGGGGAAAGGCAGAAGATTTGATCGACTGAGGCGTGCTGCGCGCACTGACCTTAAGAACAAATTCGCCTCCCACGGTGCAAGGGACAAGGAACAGCGATGTTCTCGAAGAGAAAAAACAGAATTAATCTTGCGCGTGAGAGAGCATAACCACATAAACAATATTGAAGGCTAATGAATAGTGTTATATATAAAGTGGGTGAAGTTTTTGTAAATAGGCAATGTGGTACTAAAGAATATGGGAATGTTTTGAAAGCTAAGATGGGCCCAAAACACATGGGCCTCCAACATTGTTTAATTCTCAAACCTATTTAACTTATCATCACCAGGCTGAATGTAGTAGTCGGAGGGAGGCAACTTAGTCCTATTCATCTTCAACAAGATATCGAAATAAGACTGTCTTGTCAGAGGAGTGTATGCAGGTTTTGTGAAAATTTATTATTACTCCAGATATTCCTTCAAGTATAATTGATTTTAATGAAAAATACCTACCACTAGATATTAGTTATATAATTTATTTTAATAAATAAATTATGTATTTTTATCAAAAATAAAAATATATATAATTAATTTTAATAAACATAGGGTTCCAATGTATTCTCAAATTTTATATCTAATATCTAATAACATGCATAACAAATTTTATATAAATAGAAGGGTAAAAAATTGACTGATTATATATATATATATATATATATATATATATATATATATATATATATATATATATATATATATATATATATATATATATATATATATATATATATGTATTAGGGGTGAGCAAAACCGGATATCCGACCCGGTTTTCAAAACCGGATCGGGTACCCGGTTTTTCGGATCGGCAAAAACTCGACCCGTATCCGACCCGAAAATTAAAAATCGGGTACCCGGTTTAAACCGGATCGGATATCGGATATCCGGATCCGAATTTTAGTTTTATCTACTGCATAGATTTGTTTTATATAACAACATCAACATTCATTAAAAAAAATAAATATAAAAACTTATATCTTATAAAGATGATTAAAACCTTACATTATTCACCCCACAAAAAAAAGTCACAAAAAAATAATAAAGAGTTTTATAAATCATATACATTAAAAAAAAAAAATCAAATATCTTCTGAAGCATCAATCTTAGACAGGGATGGAGGCTAGAGAGAAGAGGCGAGGTGATGAATATTGAGGACTAGGAGGCAAGGATTTGAATTTTTTTTCCTTTTACTTTTAACCCTAGAAAAGTTTAAATTTATTAATATGTATATAAATAAATATAACTATATAAGCAATTAAGTATATAACTCTTTTAAGTTTTTAAACCTAGGATTTTGATTATTTTTCTACTTAAGCCCTTGTAAAATTTTAAATATATATATATATATAAGAATATACTAAAAACCGGATCGGATTCAGATACCCGGTTTTAAATTTCCCCCGACCCGGATCCGATCCGGTTTTCACCTTAAAAATTCAGATCGGGTACCCGACCCTCTTTTTCGGATCGGGTACCCAAAAAATTCGGGTCAAAAAACCGGATATCGGATCGGATCATCGGATCCGGATTTTCTTGCTCACCCCTAATATATATATATATATATATATATATATATCCATTTACATCATATTTAAATTATTTAATATTTTAATTTTTATTATGTTTTTTAGTTTTATTTTAGGTAAAAAGATTAGTTTTTAATAAGATGATTGTTTTGCAGCATAAAATGTGCCCTCAGTATGTAAATGTATGACAAATTAGTATGATAAGATTTTTGTCTTCATTTAATTTAACCAAACATATTATATTTACTTCCTTTTAATTTTGTGAAGTAATAATTGTTTTCAAAATATTTTATCATGATTATTTATTTGTGAAAATACATTTATTAGATAATTATGTTGAAATTTTAAATTTTTTCCTTTGCTTATATTTAAATAAATAAATTGATTCTAATTTATTGACCACAGTAATGAAATTCAAAATGAGTTGATTATGAAGTTATTGTGTTTGCATTTATTATTGTTATATAGGACCGAAAATTCAAAAGGAGTAAAGTAGTTAATTTAGGGGTGAGCAAAACCGGGTACCCGATCTAAAACAGGACCGGGTACCCGGTTTTTTGGATAGACAAAAACTCGACCCGGTTTAAACCGGATATCCAATTTAAACTGGATCCGATATTGGATATCCGGATCTAAATTTAAATTTTATTTGCTCTTTGGATGTTTTATATAATAACATTACATACAAAAATAAATGTGAAAATCTTATAACTTATCAAGAGGCCACAACAAAAAATAATAAAGAATTTTATCAATTTTAGGCATTAAAAAAAATTAAATATCTTTTGAAACACAAGCATCTCATCAATAATGATCATAGACAAGAGATCTGAGTTGTCGTGACAACAAAGATGAAAGAGAAAAGACAGAGATGGAATTTAGAGAGAAGAGATGGGGTGATGGCCAATTAGGAGTTGGAGTTTTTGAGCCAAGGTTTTGGAATTTTTTTTTTTTCAACTTTTGGCCATGTAGAATTAAAATTTATATATATATATCTTTGACTTATTGGTACTGTGGACTCATATGCTCTAAGCTATTCTGGCATAATACCAGGAGTTATATAATGATGTAGACCTCACCAGTGGGTTTTTTTTTCATACATAAACTTTTGAATTTGAAATTATTTACTTAAACAAAATGTGCCTATGTTACTTGGACAAATCATTTGACAACCATGGTGACGTGGCAACCTTAATGATGTGGCATTGATGACAAAGCATGGTGACATGGCATCAACTTGAAGATAAGGGGCTGTTTGTTTGCAAGGAATGGAGTTGGGGAGGAATGGGATAGGAATGAGATAAGAATGAGAATAAGGGGGAATAGATTGGGAATGAAAGAAAAACTGTGTTTGGTTGGAGGGTATGGGAGAGTAATTTATTGGGAAAGGGAAAAGTAGATATAAGAAATATGTGGAAAATGACTTTTATGCCCTTATAGAGTAAATATTAAATAAATATATATATTAACCAATAATATTATTTTATTTGTAATATGTTGTCATAATTGTCATAATTATTTTTTATAATTAATTTTACAATTAATTTTCATTATTAATATTGTAGTTTTGTTACAATATTATCATTTTAATTTTATTATTTTAGAATTAATTTAATTTAATTTATTATTATTATTATCATTTTATTTTTATTATTTTAGAATTAATTTAATTTAATTTAATTTATTATTATTATCATCATTTTATTTTTATTATTTTAGAATTAATTTAATTTAATTTATTATTATTACAATGTTATCAATTAATGGTTGTTATAACTATTTTTTATAAGTAATTTTACAATTTAATTTATTGTTGCAATGTTATCATTTTTATTATTTTAGAATTAATTTAATTTATCATTTTATTTTATTATTTCATTATTTATTTAATTTTTACATACCAAAAATAGATAAATTGGACGGAAATACAATTAAAGTGAGGGGTAAGATGGTCATTTCTTGATCCGGATTGGCCATTCCGGATGAAAATGGGAGGAATCCCAATCCACCCTCACCCCTCATCTCATTCCTCACACAATCCTCCCTCATTCCTATGCTTGCCAACCAAACAAGGGATTAAAGCTCATTCCCAATCCAATCCTACCCATTCCCAATCCAAGCCTTGGAACCAAACAACCCCTAAGGAACTATCTTAAGGAGCTATAAAAGGCAAGGCAGATGTCTCTTAGAGAGCGAGCAAGCAAGCAAGGATAAAGTTAATGAAGACACCAGTTATATTTGACAAGAAGATATCATCTATATTTGGCAAGAAGATCAACTTGAGTTGCAACTACTCGGAGGACAAGATCTTTTAAAGAGCATTGTTTGGTATGTGACCAAATGATAATATAGCCCAATTTTTAGCGAGACACTTGAAGATCAAATTTGGAGGGAAACCAAAGCTAAATATGGTTAGAGGTATTTGAAGACATAATTGTACATGGTGAAGATTGAAGACATGTTTCCAAAGAACCAAACTTGGATGAATTAAAGATCAAGTTTGGAAACTTAAAGATTGAGAAGAATAAAACTTGGATGAATGGATAATCAAGTTTGAAGATTGTGAAGACTAAAATTCGATGACTTCAAGAGCAAGTTTAATAGAAAATTTGAAGATCTTGGAAGATTGTTGAAGATTATCTTTGGTATGAGATGATGCGCTATGTGAGGTGCAACAAGTGAGACAATACTTCTGATACAACCCTAATGAGGTAAACTAGTTGCTGTAGGTCGAGATTGAAAGGGCTTGACGGTATTCAACTTAAACTTGACACCAGCTAAGAGAGATGGAGGTGTCTTGAAGTTGCAACAGCAGAAGCTAGAACTCAGTCAAGATCAATAAGAGGGCCACATTGCAAGCTCGGTTATAACAAGAGTTACAATGATTAAGTTTGGAAGGTGTCCAAGTTAATAGGCAGATATTATAAAAGAGAGAGGTTTTGTCTTTGCGATGTAGAGACATCTATATAAGAGACCCTACTTTAAAGAATTAGGATGTGCCACTAGAGAAAGACCCTAGTATGTGTGTGAGAGTGGGCATCGGGCAATTTAGAGAGGGTTTTGTCTTTTTTTTTCAGGATCAGTGAAATAGTTGTACTCATATTTATTCTCCTCTTTTAGTGGATTTTATCTTCGGGCTTAGGGTTTGGTCTCATAGACATAGGCTATTGTTGAGCCGAACTGGTTACTAATTTTGTGTGTGTCTCTTTTTTTTTTTTTTTTTTGTGTTGTGGTGTATACATGAGATATCAATTAAAATTTTACCCGCAAACACCCTGCGGAACTAACATGATCTTTGCCTATTTTCCTCAAAATCAAGACTACCCTTTTATTTAGAGTAGAGTAGAATTTAGATTGTGGGTTATGTAAGAATGGACAATTGCACAAAACAATTAACCCTTGTTTATATATATATATGCTTGTTATTTGATATAAAATTACTGTAATAATAATTTAATCAAATTTATGAAATATTTTCGATAATAATTTACTAGATACCTGCCCACAATAAAGATAATTCCATAAATATATTAGAGTACCTAAACCTTTGATATGGGCTTTAAGCAAATTGGCCCTTGACATGCAGGCCTCCTCCAATTTTTTTTTTTTAAAACCTCCTTCAAACGTTGTCATTAAATTAGTAACATGTTATTAATGGTAAATAGTAAATGAGAAGGAGAAATATAATGAAAGTAAAAAGCCGGTTACCAAAACAAGCTGCTGGCCAGGCGTTACCTACAATGTACAACAGACCATTTGCCATTCCCATATTGGTCTCTTCCTCGTTGCTTTTTAGGCACCGAATGTTATGTTCTCATCCTCACTCTCTATATATACATACATAAACACTTAAGAGAAAAGATAAAGAAGAAAGAAGAAGAAAAAGGAGAGATAGAAAGAGATGGCAACTTTGAACATCCCTCATCCTGTTCCTTCTGCTGTTGAAGACGCTGAGAATCTCAGGAAGGCTTTTCATGGTTTTAAAATTTTTCTCTTCTTTCTTTGACTTGATTTGTTTGAAATCCTTATTTCTTTGTCTTATATTTATTTATTTAGTAATGTTTCTTCAGAAATGTGTGATAGTCATTCATGGTTAAGTGGGTACGGAAAAAATTTTCTTTTAATACTTTTATCATGTAAATAATTATAAAGAATCAAAACAGAAATTTTTGTAAGAAAGTATTTCTGATCTTAAAAAGAGTTTTGGAATCTCATTTTTCTGTTTTCTATTGTTGGTGTGATTAAAGCAAGCGCTTGTTTTCATTAGGTTCTCTGTTTTATTATCTTAGTGGGAAGGAGGTGTTTTAGTATGAGGTTTGTATTACTTAGCTTTGATGTTTATGTCTGCTGTTTCCTCCTTTTTACTTTTTATTTTTATTTTTATTTTTATTTTTATTTTATTTTTTTAGTTAGATCTTGAAAAATAGTAGAAATTTTTATAAAAAGTATTTCAGATGAGTATTTAAAGTATTAAAAAAGGGGTTAGATTTTTAATTTGTTTTTCTTTGTTAGATTTGTTATTTAAAAAAAACATGATAGATAATTTTTTCCATGTTTTCCAAAATAATTTTACTGTTTTATTATTCAACGATGTCACTCTAAATAGTACAGTAAACTTGATAGAAAAAATTATAAATTTATTTAGAAAGCTATGAAACAAAATATATTCTAAACATTTGACTATCTTTTTATGCATCCATGAATTAAAATAGTGAGAAAAAGAAATAAAACCATTTAATCTGATCTGACAATAATATTTAAAAATTTAATCAAGGATAATATATAGTTTTTGAGTCTTTTTTTTGTTACAATATTTATTATATTCTTTTATGATGTTTTATACATAGCAGTGAAATGTAAGAAAAGAACTTGTTCATAATTTTTTTAAATTATTTAAATATTTTTCCTAAGATGTTTAAGCACTATAAACCACATTATAAGTCCCTCTTTTGTTCAAGTCATATTCTTTTTTGAATTTGAGAAGTAACTTCTAGTTTTATATATATTTAGACAGAACATATATAATACTCAAAATGAAAACAAACATTAAGGACCCCTTTCAATGTGCTGTTTGCTGACTTATGTTTATTAAGCATTTTTGTGGAAAAAAAACACTCATTTTTTTTTTCTTTGCTTTGTGAAATTATATATTTTTTATTTATTTACTGAAAAGAATCCTTTTATTATGGTATTCTATCTGCAGTTGTACAAGAAGCTTCAATGAATATGAGCAAAGGAAAAAAAATTTTAACTGAAAATTTAATATTTTTTTAAGCACAAACACAACCAAAAGTATATATCAAGTCCTTATTTTCATATATTCATGTGATTGTAATTCAAGTTTAAATTTGGACTATTTTTTTTATCTGATTTGCCAAGGATGGGGAACTGATGAGAAGGCAGTGATATCAATCCTTGCTCATAGAGATGCTGATCAGAGGAAGCAAATCATGGTGGCCTATGAAGAACTTTACAAAGAGAATCTCATCAAAAGACTTGAATCCGAAATCTCTGGTCATTTCGAGGTTATCAATACTTGACATTATCCTCTACTACATAGACTTGTGCTATTCTGTTCATGTTTTTATAGAATATAATGGCATGTTACCTTATGTATCTGTATAATTTTAAGCAAGAAACTGACTTCCAATTGTCATGTGCTTTTGTGGTTCTAGAGAGCGATGTATAGATGGATGTTTGATCCCATTGAGCGGGAAGTCATCTTCGCGAATGTAGCTCTGAAGAAGAGTGTGGACTGGATTGTGATCATTGAACTATCATGCATTAATTCTCCTGATGAACTTTTAATCATCAAGAAGGCGTATCAGAGCCGATATAAGCTATCTTTGGAGGAAGATGTTGCCTTCCACACTTCAGGAGATTTTCGCAAGGCATGCACTTGATTTAGATTTAGATTGTTTTCTTATAATGGACAATTTGTTAAGCGCGCGCGTGTGTGTGTGTATTTGTTTAAATTGCAGCTTTTGGTCGGGCTTGTGAGCACATATCGGTATAGGGGCGAAGAGATAAATGCAAGTCTAGCACAAGCAGAGGCCAAAATACTTCACAATCTGATCAAACAAAATGCATTTGATCATGATGAAGTTATCAGAATCTTGTGCACAAGGAGCAAGGCACAACTCAATGCTACCTTCAATTGTTACAAGGATGAACATGGAACCTCAATCACTAAGGTATAGTTCAAAGTATATAAATTTATAAGAATTTTAAGAATTTTCTAATTGACTCTGTGAGCTATACCAGAGCCTGTCATGTGCTTCATCAAGTGAGTTTGTGTCGGCATTACGCACAGCAATTCGTTGCATTATCTCCCCTGAGAAGTACTATGTGAAGGTAACACCATTTCATTCTTTTTATTTTTGTATAGTAAAATAACATCATTTTCTGCATTTTTATCTGTATACGCTTTTGAAATGTATTAGAAACCTTGTACGTTACAAAGTAATGTGAATCGTATTGTAAATGAAGTGTGTTACAAAGCAACATGTCATTTGGTTTAGAAACCAATCAAGAATCTTATATTTTAACGCACACTAGTATGTTATATTTGAAAGAATTTTACTTTATGTGATTGAAATGCTTAGATCAAACCAAAGGAAAATTATTATCATAAAGAAGTTCCCAGAAACACTTTCTCTAACAGTAATTCTACATTTTTTCTGCATTTTTATCTGTATACACTTTTCAAATGTATTACAGCCTTTTCTTCCTTGATTTGCCTTCAATTCACTCTCAGTCAATGCTTTCTTCAGCTGTTGCGCCGTGCACTGAACAAAGGAGGGATTGATGAGGATTCGCTTACTCGTGTCATCGTTATGCAAGCAGAGAAGGATTTGCAGGTTATTAAGGAGCTGTATCAGAAGAGGGCAAACATGACTCTTGATCATGCAGTGAGCAAGGAGGCTTCAGGGGACTACAAGAAGTTCCTTCTGGCTTTGATTGGGAACTAGAAGTCAAAATCAGTTCCTCATGATATGCATAAATGACAGCTATCTTTTCTAGTCATCGTCGCCTTCTATTTTAATTAGACTTTGAAGTACCTAAGTGTTTGAACTTAGAGCTTTAGTGTTTGATCTATGGATGCTGAATCTGTTAATGTTGTGAGTGTTTGTTCATGATGAACTCTGGTTTTAGTTTCTCTTTATTTCGAATTCTATTTCTAGAGTAACTTTCTGAATTTAAACTTTCAAACTGAATAAAGTGGACTTAGATGGAGATATACCCCTTTGATGGTAAGAATTATAGTACAACAACAGGTCCCCAATCTATCATTTTTGTAAATACCTAGAGAGTTTTTATTACTCCAAACATGGACTTCAAGTTTCTCATCATTTTTCACAACCTAAGTGATCCTGCTTCGATGTTGTAATCAAGTTTTGAAAAATTCTAAGAGTTTCAAGCTGAACCAAATTCTTTCACAATTTGTGCATGTTCTTCATGATGGTCATGAAATTGTGAATGGCTAGTTATAAGCGAGAGCTCCCTTGATAAATCTTTGAGATGTTCAGTTTCTGGATTGGCAGCAACAAGGATCAATTACTAATGTCAGTAGGAAATCTATATTATATATTTGATTATAAAATGAAAATAGGTGAAATGCTTTTTATACCATTTATATCTCCAAATTCAATTTTCTGACAAATTGCTCATTCTTTTATTATGTGATCATGTGAAATTTTATAGTCTTCTCAACAAATGGACACATTTTTTTTATTGTGTTGATGCCATTTTTTTTTCTTTTGAAAAAGTGGATGAACCGCTTTCATTAGGGTGTGTTTGGTGCCAGGGATGGGATATCCATGGCTACAGCCCCATCCAGGTGTTTGGTTCCCTGGCTTGATTGGGATGGGCCCTATCCCTGAAAAATGGATGAGTGGCGTCCCTCCAAATCGGTGGGACGTCACTCATCCCGTGAACTTCAGCCATCATTCATCCCTCTGACCCATCCCTCTCCCATGATAAACTCACCGCTCAAAGCTTGGCAAAATCTCGGTGGCAGCGACGTTCCTTCTCTCAGGATCCAACGCCACCTCTTTGGTTGTTATCATCTCAAGCGGCGGCGGCAATGACTGGCCGTTCTTCTCTCAAGATCCGGATCAGGCAGTGAATGAGATCGGACAGCGAACAAGATCCGGGAGCGATTTTTTTTCTTTTTTTCATTAAAAAAATAAAAACAAAAAAAAACAAAATCTCATATGATTTGTTTTTAATTTGAAAATATTTTATCTTTTTTGGTTGTTGATAAATATTTTTAATTTGATCTTATTTGATTCTTTGCATTCTGATCCTTTGATTGTTACCGTATTGATCTTTGTATTGATCTATGTTCCTTTTTTTTTTTTTGGATTTATTTTCATATTTGAGGATGTTATTTTGTTCATAGCAAAATTGTCTCATTTCATTTGTTTTTCTTTTCTTGCGTTTTTTTTTTTTGTATTTATATGTATGTGTTGTTGTTGTTGTTGAGTTTTAGACAGAGTTGGATTGGGAGTTTGAGTCGATGAAGTACTTGAACTCATAATCTGAGTTGAAGAAGGAATTATTAACACTAATTAACAATTTAAAGGATAAAAGATCAGTTAAGAAAATATTTGCCTAGTAAGTAAAATGTGAATGTGAATATTTGCATGCAACTCTTTGTTTTTTATTATGTTTGCAAAACAAAACTTTGGAAATATTATTGGGTTTAGGGTTATTTGCAAATATGATCCTGCAGAACATCATAACTAAGTATATATCCATAAAAAACCAAGAATTTTGAATTATTATATTTGAAATTTGAAATTATGTTGAGCACTTCTTTATTTCATCCGTACTGTGATTTATTTAATTTTAAAATATTAGATAATGAAGATTTTCATCTATCCTGTTTAATAAACATGCTAGTTAATAATACATCCACTCAGATTCGTCATACAATAAAGGTATAATACCCTAATTGGTCCCTCTACTTTTCTCTCTCTTCCCTTTTGGTCCCTCTACTCAGAAATACTCCCGACTAGTTCCTTTACTTTTGAAAATGTAGCTACTTAGAGAGGAATGCTCCCAACTAATCCCTCTACTTTTGAAAATAGGCATACTTGGTCCCTCCACTTAGTCCCATTTTAAAAAGTAGAGGGACTAATTGGGAGCATTTCTCCTAAGTGAGCACATTTTCAAAAGTAGAGGGACTAGTCGGGAGCATTTCTGAGTAGAGGGACTAAAAAGGAAGAGAGAGAAAAGTAGAGGAATCAATTAGGGTATTATACCTACAATAAACATGAAAATTGTCAAAATTCTTTTAAATCATAAAAAATAAAGATGTGTAATATTAAATTATAATTTTTTTTAATACTTTTATGCAGGCAAAATAATTGGTTTTTCCTTTAATTTGATCAATCTTTTTAAATAGTCCATTCTGCTCAAGTTTATACTGATTTGGCTTGCAACTGAAGCATCTTCATCATGAAAAGTTTATTGAAGCAACCACTGTTCAAACATAAGAAAAATATGACAACTGGAATAATGGATGCATTTCTTCACTACCTGCAAATAAAAACAATATTTTTTCATCACAAAGTACTACTAACATGATTCTTAGTAAACGTTAATATTAATGATACTTACTCATACGGTTTTCTTGGCAATTTTTTTTTTTTTTTTTTTTTAAGTTGTCTTTAAGTTGCATGCTTGATAGTTGGAGTTGAAGGAAGCTTGCTGGAAATTACTTTTTGCTTTCATGTGAAGTGATGATAAATGTTTTATTTCCATTTCATGTGTTCATCATCAAATGTTTTAGAAAGTTTCACCTAGTTTTGAAACTGACTGTGCTTTTAGTTTTAATGTACCTCACTAGCTAGGAATACGAGTCATAAGTGTAATTCATGAACATCTATTTTCTTTCCACTTCAATTGTTGATTATTTTTTTGTTATGAATTAGGTGATTTTTCATGGAAAGGAATAAAAGAAAAACCTCACGGAAATTACGAGAGGTCGCAGCAATTACAGCCACAATTATTCATATTATGCAGATAGTGAGACCATAACATTCAAATTTTTGGGCGCACCAGATCTTCTCCGCCAGTACATGGCAGCGGAACTTGTAGGACCGCCAGGACAGACATTTTAGTTCGGCATTGTAAACGTGGCATATGTGAACTTATAGCTTGTGTGTTTTGCATGGCTTGTGTTTTTTTTTTTTTTTTTGAACTATGACACAATGTTTTTATAGCTTGTTGTGAATTGAACTTCGTCTAGCTTCACTTATGTTGTTGGATTTGCTATTAGTGTGTAATGTTATCAGATTAGAACTCTATTTTGAGGTGTACTATATTGTTTTGTCATTAGCTACAATAATTAAGTTTATTTTTTGTTTATTTACATTATGATTTAATTGTTTGTTATTAACTTCACTTTAAATCCCTCAAACCAAACACTTACATATGGATATTTCATCCATGGATATCCCCATCCATGAGAATATAATATCCCATCATCCAACGCACCCTAAATCAGTAAAAAAAAAAAAATCTTAGGGAGGAAATGGTACATCAAAAGACAAAAAACAGAATCAAGAAGAGGAAATAGGACTTCCTCCAAGTCTACTATTAGTTTTGATGGAAATTTGTAAGAGTGCATAATAGGCACTATTAGTGTATTCTTTTGTTTGGTACATATAAGTGGTGGTCTTATGCGAAAAAAGATTCACTCTGGATGAAGGAATCTCATTCTCCCAAAATTGATAATTTTATCATAATAATTAAGCCGTATTGTATTATAATTTCTCAAGAAAAGTTGTATTATATTATTAAAACATTCAGTTATCATAATTAGAATAGATATTGGCATTGCAATTATTTTATTAAATCAGAAATTTTGTCCAATTTTTATTTTTTAGTTAGATACTTGCTTTTTTAAAATTAAAAAAACAAGTAAAGTGCATTATTTAATTAAAATATTTAATTATAATAATTATAGTAGATAATAGTTATTAAAATATAATAATTACAGAAGGTATAATACTGATAGGGATTTTTTAAATTAAAACATTTTATAGTCAAGTAATAATATTAAACATCATCCATTATTTTATATTACATAAATTTATTTATAATAAAGGATATAAAAGTAATTTCATCACATTTCTTTTTTTTTTTCTTTCCTATTTTTATTTTTTCAAACCAAACATTATTTTATTATTATTTTCTATCTGAGAAATAAGCTAAAATTTAAGAGGCATTTGCTTCTTGACATTCAAGATGCCATTATATAATATGGGAATTTAATTTGAAGTAATTCATCTTATGTTTGTTAATAATTCATAATTTATTCACAAACAATTCAGTTTAAGCACCATAAAAAACTGACATATTTAATACATACATAATTTAGATAGAACTATAATTATATTATAAAATTAAAATTTCAAATTACTCTTTATGTCAATAATAAATTTCCTGTTGAAAAAAAAAGTATATTTGCTCTATAAAATTAAACATTAGGCTCTTCCCATTTAAAAAAGAGGCTAAGCTTTACAAGAAATTATTTACTTTTTTTTTGTGAAAAGATTTACTTTTTTTTTTACATCCATAAAATGTATGCACAAAATAAAAAATAGGAAAAATTACTTAAAAGTCCCTGGGAAGTTTCAAACTTCCATGCAGTCATTCTGACATTTTCGTTTCCCTTTAGATCCCTCCTTTTTAAATCCAAATTCCATTTAGTCCTTGCGGTTTCTTTCGTCAGTTAAACTGGGATGAATTTACACAAATGCCCATGTACAAAAAGCAAAAAGCATTCCAACAAAAAGCAACTTTCATGTCCATGTCAAATCCCATTTATTGTGAGTAAGGCTATGCAATGTATTATGTCAGAGAAAGAGTGTATTTCACTCCTTCTTCTTCTTCTTCTTCTTCATCTTGGTCCGTTACCAAAGCTCGAAGTGAACTCCCGCACGCGTAAGTTAGTTGTTGTTCTTCATGTTCTCGTTCTTGTTCTTGTTCTTCTTGTTCGTATTGTTATTGTTCTTCTTCTTTTTTGTTCTTGAACTTCTTCTTTTTGTTTTTGTTGTTGTCGTTTTTATTCTTCCAGTAATTGTTCTTGTCATTTCTTCTATTACATTGTTGTTTATTTTTATTGTTGTTGTAGTTGTACAATGGAAACGTACTCTGCTGTGGCCAGATTCAAAGGAGAAGGCCGTGTGCTACAATTTACTGTATTAAGTTCGTGGGAGTCAACCATGGGTGAGATATGTGCCCGTTGGTCCCTAGATGCTTCTGAAGTGATAGTAAAGTTCGTAACGCCTGACTCATACAAGACGCCCTGCCCCATTGAGTCTGAAGTGGATTTTCAACGAATGTGTCATATATACCAGAGTTTTAACAAGTTTGTTGTCGACATCATTGTCGAGGAAGTGCACGTCTCTGCAGATGGAAACTCGGGCCCGTTGACCCCATCGTAATAAAACAACTAACTCTAGTAGTTGTCAATTGTGTTATACGTGTTGTTCTTTAAATAGATTTCTGCCCTTTTGAATGTGAAATTTATTTCGTGTCATATATTATTGTTTCTTGTGTATAATATTGGTTTCCTGTATATAACATTAATTTTCCTGTGTATAATATTGATTTCATGTGTATATTTTTATGTTTCCTGTGTATAAATTTAGGTTTTCTGTGTATAATATTCACTTCCTGTGTATATAATATTTTGTTTCCCTTGTAATTCTAGGTTTTCGAAAGCAGGGGGTCCTTGTCGGACATCACAAACCCAAATGGCGATAGTTTCTTCTCCCAACACAATTCTTCTGGGGCGCTGAGTGTTACCGGGTGTACCGATGCACGCGATTGTTCAAGTTTGGAAGTTGGCCAACGGTTTGAGAACGTAGATCATTCTAAAGATTGCCTACGAAGCATAGCTATCAAGAAAAATTTTGACTTTACATTTATAAAAAAATGACAAAATGAGGGTGACTGTAAGGTGTGCTGCCCCGGAATGCCAATGGAGAGTGCATGCTTCCAAAGAGGGAATTCGTTCCGGCTGAAGACAATACAACCAACTCACATTTGTGGTGGAGGCATTGGTACGACAGCGCATCTAAAAGCAAGCAAGAAGTGGGTTTCCGAACGTGTCATGCATAAATTAAAAGAAAGCCCGTTGTACAGAGCTGTTGACATACAAAAAGACATATTGCGCGACCATGGTGTTCGCCTACCATACAAACGTGCTTGGATGGGGAAGGAGGTCGCCAGTTCGGTTATTCACGGTAGCGAGGTTAGTAGCTACGATTTGCTTCTATGGTACGCTGATAAAGTATCCGAGACAAATCCTGGTAGCTCTGTCACCATTGAGAACGATGGCGACCGGTTTAAGCGTGCTTTCTTTTCATTTGGGGATTGCTTGTTAGGGTTCAAGCAGGGGTGCAGGCCATTACTTTTTATTGATGGAACTCAGTTGCTAGCCAAATATGGTGGGGTTCTTCTAGGTGCAACCGCGAAAGATGGCAACGAGGGCCTATTCCACGTAGCATTTGCTATCGTCGACAACGAAACTGATGACAACTGGACTTGGTTTCTTGCTACTCTTGGTGAGGCCTTGTATGGTTAGGATGATTATGACAAAGTCATAACATTCATATCAGATCGCTCTAAGGGTCTTGTGAATGCCGTCGCCCGAGTGTTTCCCTCATCACCACATGGTTATTGCCTCCGACATTTGGAGGTGAACTTCATGAAGACCAACACTAACCTCGGTAAAGCTATGCGAATGCAATGCTGGGCAGTAATCGTCAAAATTGCGTACGCATACACTTCGAAAGAGTTCGATGATGCAGTTCAAGAACTTTCGTGTTTGTCGGATGACGCACACACTTGGGTGCTACATAAGTCGGACGTTGATCAATGGTCAAATTTTCTTTTTAAAAGAATGTGATGATGTGAGATGTACTCCAACGTGGCAGAATCCTTCAATGCCTGGATTAAAGAGGCACAGCATCTACCAGTAACAAGCATGGTTGATTCGATTAGGTAAATTTCCTTGCTTGCTAATATGTTTCTGTGTGTAATAAGGCCTTTCTGTGTACCATATGTCACTTACTGTGTATATAATGTCTATTCTTGTGTATACAATACCATTTCGTGTGTATATAATGTCACTTCCTGTGTATACCATATCACTTCCTGTGTATACAATGGGACTTCCTGCGTAGACAATTGTCCTTCTTGTGTATAAAATGTGACTTCCTGTGTGTGGTCGGTTCATGTGTTTTCCTTTCCTTCCATATTATCTACCTAACTTATCCTCTGATTTCCAGGTTCAAACTTATGAATATGTTCGCTGACAGACACGAGCAATCCAACATCTGGGACACACATCTGTGCCCCAAAATTAGGAAAAAAGTTGAACAACTCGTTGACGACAGTCGTTACTTGAGAGTGGGTCGGTCAACTGAGGACACTTACGAAGTCATTGACGATAACAACAATACAGTCAACCTGCAATGTCGTGGTTGTTCCTGCAGAAGATGGGAAGCGCATGGCTTACCGTGCAAGCATGTATGTGCGGCCATCATGCAAACGAATGTCGTGGTTGTCACTGTTGGGGTCGGAACAACTTTTCTCCGCATCGCGTCGACAAGTATCCGTGTGACATACTGGCACCGGAGGATTTTCACGTCCGAATGTGGTACGGACAATTCTTCGCCGTGCAAAAGTTATTCCATATAACGCATGCAAAACACCGGACCATCAACGGACCCGCTTTCTTGTTGGGGGTAGTTCTGTACATGTTCCAGTGGGAAGTGTCGAAACGGATTACTGCCTGTATTAGCTTCGATGCATAATTCGAACAGATCCCGCTGAGAAAGTAAATAGAATTTGTTAGTCACTAGTTAGGAGAGAATATGCTCGTAGTTCCATAATATATTTGCGCCACTTACCATGTCCACAGCATCTGAGTCATAAGTGTCTGATTGCAGCGACGGGTAGTGCATATACTGGTTCTTTTGATTGTCTAGCACAAGTAGATGGTAGTGGCCGTGCAAAACGATTGGCATAAGTACTAGCTCGGCCGTTTTGTGGCCGTATATCACATCCTCCATCAGGTACAACGCTTGTTCAGCTGCAATTTGCAATTTTTGCATTGCAAGCGCCAACGGCTGCGTTAGAACTGCACGTTTCTTGAACTCCAATGGATTACTTAGCAACTCAGCGCGAAGCATAAGTACGAGGGCATCCAAGACATCATCGGGTACATTTTCTTTCCCCTCAAGAAGAACGAACAGGTGGGCACGGGTGGTGTATTCGTTATCATCAGCGCCCCTCCAAATGACAGAACTATATAGCGCAATACACATGAGACCATAGGATTATACACAGGAAACACAATACTATACACAGGAAACACAATACTCTACACAGGAGACAACATACTATACACAGGAAATAACGTAGTATACACATGAAAGAACAAACTATACACAAGAAAGAGCATACTATACACAGGTACCCACGTACTACACACAAGAAATAGCATGGTATACATAGGAAACAACATAATATAGCATACAAAATAAAAACAATACCTGTCGACGCCTGTGTTCAGAAAAATGTTGATGGCTAATCGTTCCATTTTGTTAAGCTTTCCAAAACCAGGGTAGGTCTTCCTCTGTGGAAGGAAGCCTGACTCAGGCTTCTTCTGATCCTCATAATAAGGAACAAGAGCAAGAGTATCCTTTGCGGGTTTATCCTTCCGCAAACTGGTCATGGATTGTAGTAGCGCATCAATAGCCTGTAATGCGTCATCGTCTGCTCCGGAGACGTCACTCGGGGTGGAGGCCTTATCAGACGTCTTGGTTTTCGGTGGTGGTGGAACCCTCTTCCGAGGAGCTCTCTTTGCAAGAAGTTTTTTCGGTAGGGCTCTTTTCGGCGGAGCCCGCTTTGCTGGTGTCTTCTTGGGACTGGCTCGTTTTTGTGGAATTTTTGACGGAGAGGGACTGCTTCGGTGTGTTTCTTGCGAAGCAGTGCGGCGCATAACATGCCTTGGGGAAGTCTCTTGGGAAGTTGGCAATGGAGTCGTGACTTTCGAGGGGATTTCATCCATGGCAGTAGTCGGAGGTGTGACTTTACAGGGGATTTCATCCTTGGCGGAACCAGAATCCAGGACCTCCACAGGAACAGTTATCTCATCATCGCCTTCTGCAGGGACAGGTAATTCATCACTCGGCATGGGGACCTGTGATGCAGTTGATGGCTCAGAACCTTTATTGCCTGTTTGTGGAAGATTGACATCTCCGCAAGCAGTGGCCACAAACTTTGCAGGAATTTCCTCAGTGCCTGTCGGTGGAATTTCCTCAGCGCCATCATGGTGCGCGGAAGTTTCCTCATCGGCGGTTGACACGGTCCCTGACTTGCCAGGACGGCGTGGAGATCTCCATGCTGACCTTTTGAATCTGCGGCCAGGAGTAGGGGCCGGTGCCACCCGATGTGAACGACTGATGTCTGCTGCCGGCGCAGGGGGGACGGGGAGGCCGATTGTGACTCAGAATTCTTCCGGTCTACATCTTGCCGATCACGCTCGTCTATACGAGCTCGCAGATCGCGGAACTCCGTTAAAACTTGTTGCAATAAACGCCGCATGTCATCATCCCCTCGGGGAACCTCCTCCGGCATCTCTTGAGGGTTGGGAGAGGATTGATCCCGACTTCGCTTCTTTGTGGGGGCAACTTTTGGCTTTTTCGCAGCTGGAGGGGGCCCTTGTTGTTGGGCCGGACTTCTTCTTAGACTCACCAAGTTCCGGGGAACTGGTGGGGGCTTGTGATTGGGTTATCTTAACACTACCAACCAACAAACGCTAAAACTGAAAAGCAAAAACCAAAGTTTGCAACATCAACATATGAACGTAATATTATACACAAGAAACATAAAAATGTACACATAAAAGTAATTTCTATACACGGGAACACAATATTATACACAGGAAATCAATTTGTATACACAGAAAAGTAATAATATATACAAGAACATCATTATATACACATAAACATCATTTGTATACACAGGCAAATCATCAGGAAAAGCATAGTACACACAGAAAACCATTTTCATCCACATTGTACACGGCAATATGCAAAAAACTTACTTGTTTTCCTTTGATTGATTTCAAAAGCGGCTCGATGGACGCCGCCTTGATGAAACTGGACTCCCCGTAACACATTATACGGGGTGTCTTTCCTACTCTTTGTTTCTTCACGCTGACCGTCACCTCGTAGAACCAGACGATGAGAGCAACGGAACAACCTTTCATGTAACTTGCAGTTGTGGACTTCCCTTTACAACGGAGTTGCACACGAGCGGCTGTCGCCGGGATATCGTCCATCAACTACCTGTGCATAGCATGGGCCCAGGTATAACCACCGAGTGATGCTAGGTCGTCTGCGTACCTTGCTACAAACATCGGCACATGCAGAACACTGTTGGGGAACATGATCGTCGTCATAAAGTAGACTACCAGGAGCTTGATGAAGGTCTACTCGTCCTCGTGTTTCTTGCTCCGGACGAGTGTGAGTAGGTTGTCTTTAATGGCGTTGCGGTGGCGGTTGTGCATCTTGTGTAGATATTTCTTCTCAAACTCTGATGCATCCTTCTCGTGCTTGAAGGATACAATGTCTCCGTCGCAACGGAGACCTAGGATTAAAGCGACATCTTTGGCTCTGAACGGGAGAAGGCTTTGCCCTATCTGAAAGGCTTGCTTCTTCTCATCATACACTTGCAGTACAACATCGAGAACCCCTCGTTCTTGTAGCACGGGAGCGACGTCCATGAAATGCCCGAACGGCGTCCTGTGGAGGATATTCCAATGCCGCTTGTTCATATGCTTTTTCAACTCTGAAATCGTCCGACAACAGGGCCAAGATAGCAACGCGCGTTGACAAGGGTGGGCGCCATCTTCTATTCTATGCTAACAATGCAAACACACAGTCAAAAGAAAAATTATACACAGCAAACCACAAAACCATACACATGAACTCTTTCTCACCTCTACGTTGTCTCGTGCCCGTGAAACTCACCGGAGAAGTCAGTATCTTGATGGAACTCGCCGGAAAACTTGACCAAAGGGTTTTGTGAGGAAGAAAAGAATGGAAAAGAAGTAACCCAAGCGTTGCGGCCGCTCGGTAGGGTTTTTTGCGCGCATCCCAACGCCTCGGTGCCCTAACTGCCAACGCACCTTCCCAAGGAAAAAGGAGGGGCATCGTCGTCATTTCGCACGCACCATCATCGCCAGATTCAATGAGGGCATTAGGGTCATTTCACAGGCGAGTTAACTCCTGCGTTAACCCCGTCACTGCCTTTTGGACTTAAAAATAATATTTTTAAAAAGGAGGGACCTTGAGGGAAGCTGCAAAATTGAAGGGACTTTTAGGGAAAAATGAAACTTGATAGGGACTTTCTGGTACTTCCCCGTAAAAAATATATCAAATTATGTATTTAATCAAAACTGAGGAAAATAGAAATGAAACTCACATTGCAACTATTTTCAAATTTTCAAACAAAATTGATATTAATCTTTGAGAATAGCTGAACTAGAAAATATGCCATATAAATCATGCACTTGACAAAACATTTTTAGTGTTTAACATCCTAATCATTGCTAACAACATCATTTAAAAAAAAAAAAAAACATTTGATCGAAATAATGGTGTTACAAAATTAGCCGATCTAATATCCATCTGTACATATCAGATATAAGCCATTCCATATAATATAATAAAAAAATAGTTTAGTAGATAGTTCAGAAGGTGTCTTCTAAACAAAAGCATATGTAACTAAATATTGGATGAAAATCATTTAAAAATGGGGTTTGAAAAGTTGAAACCCTATAATTATTATATTCTTAGAAATATTACTGAATTAGTGTCTACTAAATATGGGTACGCTAGATGTTTTTAAAAATACCTAAAAGTAATGTTATTTAGGCCAAGTAGATAAACTGAATTGATGGTCCGAATAACATGGATGCCAAATTAGCATCCATGTCAACATTTACATTATTCTTTTATCTTTTTTTTTTAAAAAAAAATATTTAAGTTTCTTTATAATCTAAACCCTTAATATTTTATAATTTTTAAAGTTTTACTAAACCCTAAACCCTAATATCCTAGACCCTTAACCTGAAATATTATAAAATCTTATATTCAAATTCAAAAAACTTAAACCTTAAATTCCAACCCCAAATTCTAAATTCTAAACTTTAAATCTTAAACAATAAACCCCAAATCCCATGACCTGTCTATTATGCCTAAATATCATTATTGATAATTTAATAAAGGTTCCTCCAACTAAATGCTCACAAAGCTTCTCACTACAAGAAACTGAATTGTTGCAATTTGGTTTGAATTAAAATTTGTTTATTGTCGGTTTCTAGATTCAAAATCTATTAAAAGTAATTAATAATTCACATAAATTTTGTCAAAACAATAATTTTTATATGAAATCGTTTAGAAAATTTATAAGAATATTAAAAACTTAAATCTATAAATATATGTAACAAATTTTCATAAAAAATAAAAATTTATTTTTTTTATTGGTAAACTAATAAAATATATAACACAATTATATAAATATTTAGAAATAAGTAAAATTACTGTTTACCCATCAGGAATTTCAAAACTTCCCAATCAGCCCTTGCAAGTTTCAAATACCCCAGACAGCCTTCCGTTATTGTTTTACTTTTTTTTTTTGCCCCTGTAGATCTCTCAGACTGGGTCCATGTTGTGAAATTCCTTCTTTGCCCTTAAAAATAGTGGGAAAAAACCTGCTCAATCACATCATGTCAAACCTTTTTGCATACATTTTTACATTCCTTTTTGTTTTTTCTTAAACAAAGTTTGGAAGACTCATATAATCTTAGATTGTTGGAGTTTTTCAAATCCTCCCCATTTGGTGTGTTCGATTGAAGTTCTGTCGGTTGCTCGATAAGATGATAATCTCTACTCGCAAGTAAAGTTCCACATAAAAAGATTTGTCCAATAAAAAACGAGATTGGCTTCTAACGCATGTGTCTTGTGTATGTCCTCTTTATAAAGTTATGATATTCTAGCAAGTATTCAGATTCTCCGATCGTATCCGTTCGACCTCAGGCTACCCAGACGTTGTGGCATGCCTTCCTTCCTCGTCAAACCTTTTTCCATACCTTTTTGCATTGGTTTTGCATTCTTTTTTTTCTTTTCCTTAAACAAATTATGCCATTTTCAACTTAAAAGTATATGTTTTCACTTAATTATTATAGTTTCCGCTAAAAACATAAGTTTCCGCTTAAAACAAAGCAAGAACATAAGTTTTGCTTTACTATCCTTGTCCCATCCAAGTTTCCGTTTAAATTTATCAAGTTTCCATTTAAACTATTATGTTTCCGCTTAAATTCTCTAGTTTCCGTTTAAAATATTACGTTTCCGTTTAACTTTTCTATTTTTCCATTTAAAATGTTATGTTTTCGCTTAAATTTTTCTTCTCTTTGTAAAGTTATGATATTCTAGCAAGTATTCGGATTCTTCGAGCGTATCTGTTCGACCTCAAAGCTACCCAGACATTATGGCATGCTTTCCTTCCTCGTGAAACCTTTTTCCATACCTTTTTGCATTCGTTTTGCATTGTTATTTGCTTTTCTTTAAACATATTATGTCATTTTACGCTTAAAAGTATATGTTTCCGCTTAATTATAATAGTTTGCTCTAAAAACATAAGTTTCCGCTTAAAACCAAGCAAGAACATAAGTTTTGCTTTACTATCCTTGTCCCATCCAAGTTTCCGCTTGAATTTATCAAGTTTCCGTTTAACCTATTATGTTTCCGCTTAAAATATTATGTTTCCGTTTAACTTTTTCATTTTTTGTTTAAAATGTTATGTTTCCGCTTAAATTTTTCTTCTCTTTGTAAAGTTATGATATTCTAGCAAGTATTAGGATTCTTTGAGCATATCCGTTCGACCTCAAGACTACCCAGATGTTGTGGCATGCCTTCCTTCCTCGTCAAACCTTTTTCCATACCTTTTAACATTCGTTTTGCATTCTTTTTTGCTTTTCCTTAAACAAATTATGCCATTTTCCGCTTAAAAGTATATGTTTTCTCTTAATTATTATAGTTTCTGCTAAAAGCATAAGTTTCCGCTTAAAACAAAGCAAGAACATAAGTTTTGTTTTACTATCCTTGTCTCATCCAAGTTTCCACTTAAATTTATCAAGTTTCCGTTTAAACTATTATGTTTCTGCTTAAATTCTCTAGTTTTCCTTTAAAATATTACGTTTCCGTTTAATTTTTCCATTTTCCGTTTAAAATGTTATGTTTCCGCTTAAATTTTTCTTCTCTTTGTAAAGTTATGATATTCTAGCAAGTATTCAGATTCTCCGAGCTTATCCATTCGACTTCAGGGCTACCCAGACGTTGTGGCATGCCTTCCTTCCTCGTCAAACCTTTTTCCATACCTTTTAACATTCTTTTTGTATTCTTTTTTGCTTTTCCTTAAACAAATCATGCCATTTTCCGCTTAAAAGTATATGTTTTCTCTTAATTATTATAGTTTCCGCTAAAAACATAAGTTTACGCTTAAAATAAAGCAAGACCATAAGTTTTGCTTTACTATCCTTGTCCCATCCAAGTTTCCATTTAAACTATTATGTTTTCGCTTAAATTCTCTAGTTTCCGTTTAAAATATTACGTTTCGGTTTAACTTTTCCATTTTCCGTTTAAAATGTTATGTTTCCACTTAAGTTTTTCTTCTCTTTGTAAAGTTATGATATTCTAGCAAATATTCGGATTCTCCAAGCGTATCCGTTAAACCTCAAGGCTACCCAGACATTGTGGCATGTCTTCCTTCCTCGTCAAACCTTTTTCCATACCTTTTTGCATTCGTTTTGCATTCTTTTTTGCTTTTCCTTAAACAAATTATGCCATTTTCCATTTAAAGGTATATGTTTTCTCTTAATGATTATAGTTTCCGCTAAAAACATAAGTTTCCGTTTAAAACAAAGCAAGAACATAAGTTTTGCTTTACTATCCATTTCCCATCCAAGTTTCCGTTTAAATTTATCAAGTTTCCATTTAAACTATTATGTTTCCGCTTAAATTCTGTAGTTTCCATTTAAAATATTACGTTTCCGTTTAACTTTTCCATTTTCCATTTAAAATGTTATGTTTCCGCTTAAATTATTCTTCTCTTTGTAAACTTATGATATTCTAGCAAGTATTCGGATTCTTTGAGCGTATCCGTTCGACCTCATGGCTACCCAGACGTTGTGGCATGCCTTCCTTCCTCGTCAAACCTTTTTCCATACCTTTTTGCATTCGTTTATGAAGACAACGATATTTATATGAAAAATTTAACAAGTTTGTGGAAAACCTTTTTCCAAACGAGCAAAAATAATACACAAAATGTAAAAACAAAAGAAAACTGTACAACTTCTTTAACGACGTCCACTTCTCCTCAATACCTTAGAACGCAAATTGATGAAATGCGGAAGAGTTGAGCGGGAGTTCTCCTTCAAGACAATGGTGGAACAAAATTTCAGTTCTTCACAAGATGCTCAAGCAATAACAACTTTGGAAAGGGAAAAGTTCAAGAGGATGAGAACAAATAACCGGCGCCTTTAATGGTGTTCTCTCGGGATTACACGGACTTGCCACAATTTCCCATGCAAGGGATAATTTCATCCAAAAAATTCAAAATTAACTCTGTCAATCACCGTTAGATGCTTGGGGGGGTGGTTTAAAAATCAGTGTATTCAAAAGGAAAGGGTTATTATGGATATTCAAATTTAGGGGGAGAATCTGTGCATATTGCAAACTTTGGGGGTGTTTTTGGCAATTTCCAGTTATAAATATAAGCATACATTTTGCAAATATATAAATTATTATGAACATGCTATTTTTATCCAATAGATTTCTCGAATATGTTTTCCGAATGATGTGGATACCAACTTGCCATCCATATCATCATCCACATCATTATTTTTCATATAAATTTCAAATTTAAACCTTTAAAATCCTTAAATTCTTAAAAAATTTTAAAAAAAATCATAAAACAAAATCTAAAATCTTAAACCCAAATATTACAAAATCTATATTTAAAAATCTAAATACTTAAATCATAAAATCCTAAACACTAAACCCTAAATCTTAAGCCCTAAACCCTAAATTCTATGCCTTAAACCCTAAATATTAAATGACCGTTTACAATTTAGGTTTAAGGAGGGAGTTTTTGGTTTATCATTTACGATTAAAAGTTTAAATCTAGGATTTAGATAATAAAGTGAAATTAAATTTAAAAAAAATAAAGAAAGAATGACGTGGAGAACAACATCCATGTCATTTGAGAACCCTATTTGGGTAAAAATATCATTATTATAAAATTATATAAATATATCTATTTATGAGATTATGATCTCAAATTTAAATATTTATGATATTATTGTTATTAGTCATGTACATGTCTTAGTGATATTACACATATACCCACACATTGTGTAACTTGTAATCTTTACAACCATTGATCATCAATATACAAATTACTTCTTCCTCTACATGGTAATAATATCGGGAATGTTATATGTCTAGGAATGTTGTGGTAATTTATGATAAACATGTTTGGTTGGAAACTCATATTACATAGTAATCAACCTAGTAATGTTCTAAATTTTCCATAATACCCTTGTGTCTATCATTTTATGCAAATTTAAATTTAAAGTAAAATAAAATTTTGGATAAAAAAATTTAAATTTTCAAAGTTGACCATATTCCCAAATTAATGTTATTTAAATTTAATTTTTTATCCATGGAATAAAGTATGAAAATTATTATTTTTAAATAAAGTGCATATTTGTAAAAAAAAAAAAATGTTTCAGACTACCACCCACTTGGTAATCCAGCATAGCCACCTATTTTGGTAGTAATGGGATTACCAAGTTTCTTGGTAATCTTTAAAGGTTGGTAATTAAAGATTACCATCAATATTACCACCACCACTAATCCGAACGTGGTAATCTTTTCAGATTACCACATAATAGGAGGTAATGTTTTCCCATTATCGCGAACTAAACGCCCCCTTCGTTTGGTTCGCGGTAATGTGAAAATATTACTGCCTGTTACGTGGTAACCTGAAAAGATTACCACGTTTGGTATTGCACTGAGAAAGATTATCACTTGTTATGTGGTAATCTGGATGGTAATATGACATTACCAACAAGAGAATATTACCAAGAAGGTGGTAATCCTATTACCACAAAATTTGGTGTCTATCTTGGATTACCATGGTAATCTCATAACTTTTTATATTTTACTAAATTGATTACCATAAACCAAACAAGGTAATAAACTATTCCCAGTAATAAGAGTTCCCAACCAAATATGGTTATATCAAATTACCACAATATTCCCAACCATATAACATTCCCACCCATATTACCATGATAATCTCTTATGTGGTAGTATGTTATTACCACTAACCAAACGGCCCTTAAAGGATAACACCTACTCAAGATCCTCGCACCGCTTGCCGGCTGGACTATGTCTAAAGTTCCTCCACCCACACCGGCAACATCATCAACAATGCCGACGTCGCTATCATCAACCAAGATCTGGCTATCTACAACATCTGACCATTTTCTCCTTGTCTTCTCTCATCTCATTCTCTCAAGATCTGGCTATCTACAACATCTGACCATTTTCTTCTTGTCTTCTCTCCTCTCATTCTCTCAAGATTTGGCTATCTCCTCCTAGATTTGGCCATTTACAAGTGAGATCCGGTCACCCACAACATAAATCCGGGCACATTCTTGTTTATTTTTCTCTCAAGATTGGCCATCTTCTCAAAGATCCGACCATCCTCATTCTTTTCTTTCCTACTATCATCCTCTCAAGATCCGGCCATCCCCTCCTAGATAAGGCCATCTACAAGTGAAATCCGGCCACCCATAACATAGATCCGGCCATCCACAAGAGAGATCCGGTCATCCATTCCGTTACCGTCAACCTTTACCAGTAGACATAGTGTTTGAAGTCTCTTAAAAAAACAAAAACAAAAACAAATCAAAAAACAAAACAAAAAAAATGAAAAAAAAGGGGCTACATTTATCAATTTCCTTTTATCTCCTTCTATTCCAACCATATATATATATATATATATATATATATATTTCTTCTTTTCTCGTTGTTCAAAATATTTAGGTCTTCATTAAGGAGACAAATATATATTAAGTTCTTGTACTTTAGTCTATCTTACTAGATATTATACTTTCATCATGTCTGATATTCAAAAGCATAGTATTTCTGCCACTGTCTCTTCAATTTCTCCTATCTTCTATACTTCATGGGATCAACAACATTCACTCATTGGCATTAATGTCAGTGCTCAGGCTCCTCTTAAACTTCTAAAAATTATACTGCATAGCATGCTCAATTTAACTCTTTGTTAATTGGGTATGATCTGTGGGATTTGTTGATAGCACACACATCCCTGTCCATCTGCTACTGTTACAAGTTCTATGATTCCACTCCACCTATACCTAATCCAGCTTTTTTGCTCTATGCTTGTTAAGATTAATTGCTTCTTAATGCCATCATTGGATCAGTCTCTCCTACCTTAGTACCATTTATTGCATCCTCTTCCTCTATACGTGATGCTTGGAAAATCTTGGGAAAAACTTATACCTCCCCATCTCATGGTCGTATCATGGAACTTCACAGTCATCTTGCTAACCTCTCACAGGGCACTCAAACGATCACTGCCTATATACAGGACATCAGAACCTATATTAACTCACTTGATCTTATGAACAAGCCCATTGACTTTGATGATCTATCGATCCGCATTCTAAATGGGCTTGGTCCAGCATGCTCCAATTTGTCACATGCTCTTCAAGTTCGAGATTCACCTCTCGAGTTCGAAGAATTGTTTCAAATCCCGCTTAACTATGAAGCTCAGTTACGACTTTTGAATCCCAACAGTTTGCTCCTGCCACAGCTTTTACTACTTTCATCATGTTATCACACCCCAAACCTTCATGCTCTGGATTCCAACATCGGCCCTCTCAGATTCCTCAACATCAGTTCCATGGGTCATCACCGGCAGGTGTGACTTCATCATTTTGCTCACTAGTGTAGTGGGGGACTAGTCCACCTACTGCATCACTTGGGTCAACATCGTAGAGATATCTTGGTAAGTGTTAGATGTGTGGTATAATGGGTCACTTTGCTTGCCAATGTTCATTTATACCACAGTCTGTTTGGGCTTCTCTACCTCCTGCTCCCGGTCGCCTGCCAATGTGGTCTCAGCCACAAGCTAACACGGCTACTTATTATTCACCTATTACTTCATCCGACTGGGTACTTGACTATGGTGCTTCACATCACATCAACAATGACATGAGCACTCTCTCTCTGCATTATCCATATTCTGGTTCTAACAACGTCGTTCTTAGTGATGGTACATGTCTTTCCATCGCTCACTCTGGTACTATATATTTACCCATCTCTTTTGCAACACTTATTTTAGATAAAGTTTTGCATGTTCCAGCTATGTCTATGAATCTACTCTCGGTATCTGCCTTGTGTGCTACTAATGATGTGACTGTTGCATTTTTTGATGATTGCTTTCAGGTGTAGGACCATCGCACGGGGACAATTATGGTTACGGGTCAGCTCCATGATGTCGTTTATCTCTGGCCAATATCATCTTCTCACTCATCCACCAATTTGTGTTCAACTTTATCATCTATCATGTCATCCTCTTCCATTTTGCAATGGCACAACCATTTGGGGCATCCTTCTGTTAAAAGTTCTTAAGAAAATGTTGTCTTCGTTTAATGTTTCTTTTCCTTAGTTTTCTTTTCAAAACTTCTCTTGTTCTTCATGTCGTCCTCTTCCCTTTTCAAAACTTTTCTCACTCTTCTACACTAGTGGCATCACTCATCTTACCACTCCACCACATACACCTAAACACAATGGCTACTTTGAGTGTCACCACTGACACATTGTTGAAATCGGCCTTGCACTATTACATCATACTTCTCTCCCAACAATATTTTGGTCCTATGCTTTTGCCACAGTTATGTATCTCACTAATCGAATGCTTAAGGAGAACCCCTTTTTTTTTGTCCCCCTTCCAAAAGCTCTCAAACAGGTGTTGTAGACTAAATTTTGAGTTTTTGGTTGTCTTTTTTTTTTTTTCCTTAGTTACGTCCTTAGAGTTCTCACAAACTATCTCCTTGGTCTCATCCATGTATCTTTCTTAGTTATTCTCTCACTCAGAGTGCTTTTCTATGCTTTGATCTTTCTAATCATCTTGTTTTTGTTTCTAGACATGTTTAGTTTGTTGAACATGAGTTCCCATATCCATCTTACCAATCTTTGTCCTGCTCCACCCTTGACTCACTACTAAATGATACCTCATGGCTTCCCATACCATAATTGTCTTCATCTGACTGTGTGGTACTTAGTGATCTGACACTTCCTTCTTCACATCACAAGTGGCACTAGTCCTGGATGCTGAGTGTGCCTTATCCGATGCTTCCCCAGTCACCATCACTGCTCCCCTAGCTTCTTCTACTCTTGGCACCTCTAACTTGGAGCCCCAAGCTTTTTCTCTTAGGAATTCTCATCCTATGATCACTAGACTAAAAAATTCCATCGTGAAACCTAATCCTAAATATGGTCTTTCTACTGTAGTTTCTAGTGATACTGAGCCTTTAACTGTCTCCCAAGCGATGCACAATCCACTGTGGACACAAGCCATGCATAATGAGTATCACTCTCTTTTTTGGAATCACACTTGGGACCTTGTTTCTCCGGATCCAAAACAAAATCTTGTTGGCAACAAGTGGGTTTTCCGCATTAAACATCATCTTGATGGCTCCATTAATAAATACAAGGCCCAACTAGTTGCAAAAGGATTTCATCAGCATCCTGGCATTGATTTTACATGAGACCTTCAGTCTGATTATCAATCTTGTTACCATCCGTACAATCCTCTCTATCGCCCTAAACTATCAGTGGCCTCTTAAACAACTAGATGTCCATAATGTCTTTCTTAATGGCCATCTTACTAAAGAGGTGTTTATGGAACAACCACAGGGTATGATTGATCCCCAATTCCCTCAACATATATGTCGCTTATGCAAAGCTTTCTATGGACTTAAACAGGCTCCGCGTGCTTGGTATAATGAACTAACGGGCTTTCTTCAAACTCTTGGTTTTGTTGCCTCTCGGGCTGATACCTCACTGTTCATTCTCATCAAGAATCATAACATAATCTACTTTATGGTCTATACGGATGATATTATTATTACAAGCAATGATTTATCCTTGGTTGACCACATCATTCATCAGTTAAATGCCAAGTTTTGTATAAAAGATCTTGGCACTCTTAGCTACTTCTGTGGTATTGAAGTTCTACCAACTTCTATTGGTTTACTCTTACTTAGCACAAATACCTTGTTGATCTCCTTCTGCACCATAACATGCTTGATTCCAAACCAGTTTCTACAGATATTGTTGTTGGTACCTCATTATCCATATCTGATGGATCTCCAGCTATTGATCCCACTTGTTTTTGACAGGTCATTGGTGGTCTTCAATATCTTCACATGACTCACCCAGATATTTCCTATGCTGTGAATAAACTCTCTCAGTTCATGCATGCCCCATCTGAAACTCATTGGGGGTGTTGTTAATTGTTTTCTTTGATATCTTAATGGCACTTGAAATCTTGGGATTCGCTTGTTATCTAACACACCTCTTACACTTCATGGTTACTCGGATGCTGATTGGATTGGTGATCCTAGTGACGTACCTTTACTGGAGCTTATGTTATGTTTCTTAGTGCCAATCCTGTTTCCTAGAGTTCTACCAAATAACGCACAGTTGCTCGCTCTTCCATTGAGGCTTAGTATCATGCTATTGCTGTTGCTTTTACTGAGTTACAATGGATTCGATCCTTACTTACTAAGCTTCAGATCCCTATGTTACATGTGCCTACTATCTACTCAGATAACCTTGTGGCTACTTATTTGTGTGCTAATCTAGTCTTCCACACCCTGATGAAACATTTGGCTGTTGATTACCACTTTGTTTGTAATCTTGGTCAGTCTTCAACACTTCACATTGTTCATTTCTCTTTTGCTGATCAACTTGCAAATGTTCTCACCAAGCCTCTTCCATGGCCTAAACTATGTATTGTCACAAGATTGGTGTTACAAAATGTACACCATCTTGAGGGGGTGTATTAGGGTTATTAGTCATGTACATGTCTTAGTTATGTTTCACATATACCCACACATCTTGTAACTTGTAATCTTTATGACCATTGATCATCAATATACAATTTACTTCTTCCAATACATATGGCATATTATAACTATTTATAGATATAAATTGGACAAAAATAAAAATTTCTTTTCAGATATAATTAATTTTGAAATATAAAATTTACATCTATAGATATATATTATAATAATAAATTAATGGTAACTCATCGGATGAACAGTGGAGAGTGTGATGAACATTATACACCATTAAATGCCTAGGAGGTCACTTACCTTTGCCTTTGTTTCATTTCGGTTACCGACCTTTAATTTACATCAAAACAGTTACTTATCTTTGATTTTGTGTCAACAGAGTCACCCGCGAGTAACCAGATTCAAATTACAAGTGTTCTTATTATGTCCATACAGCATCTTTTCATGGAAAAAAACATGTAAACATGGAAGGATGGTGCATGGACATGATAAGACCACTTGTGATTTGAATTTGGTTACTCGCGGGTGACTCTGTTGATACAAAATCAAAGATGAGTAACTGTTTTGATGCAAATTAAAGGTTGGTAACCGAAATGAAACAAAACCAAAGGTAAGTGACTTCCTGGGCATTTAACTCCCATTGGATCTTTACAATCTACATCGTACAACATCATTTGCATTTAAAAAAAAAATTTATAAACACCCTCTCACTTACCCACCAGTGTAAGAACAATAGTTTTGACACTGTTCATGCCTTTGCTTCTCTCTTCTCCTCCTTTCCTTCTGTGTTTGTCTCTATTCTCTCTCTCTCTCTTTTTTTTTTTTTATTTCTAAAAATGTTCTACATATGTCCATAGTTTAAGTTCTATATATATAGTTTGGAAAAACATTTAAAATATGTTTCTAAATTAAAAAGGATTCTAGGTTTTTTCTTAATTTATTAATGAACCCACAATCCTTTTTGAATTTTATATTTTGTGAAAAAAATTGGTTTAAATTTTTTTTAAAAAATTCATAAATCACTTAAACCTATATACATATATTTTGTTTAAATAATTTTATATATATATATATATATATATATATATATATATATATATATATATATATATATATATATATATATAATGGATTATATATTAATTAATTATTTTTTTAATTCATATACATGATTCTATATATGTAACTCATGTGTTTTTTTTTTTTTTGATAAAAAGTGGATAAACCACAACTTTATTGAAAGAAATGAAAGCAGACAACCAAGCAAAGAAGAGTACGGACAAATGGCAAAGAAAGTTACATGAACCTCACCAGAAGTGAGTAAAGTACAAGTAGAAAACAGCAAGAAACGAAAAAAAATAGAGGAACTGGGCTGACGAAGACATCCAGCAGGAGGTCACAGGCTAGCCCAAGTCGAAGCTGAGGTAGAAGGTGACTACTCTCTAGTCGGGGGGAGGTCTGGGTCTCCAGAATGATCGGCAATTCTGGAGTTCAAAAAATTGAGAGTTCTCTTAATCTTCCTTGAAGCATCAGTGTTCTCATGCGAATTGGATTCCAAATCTGCAGAAAGCCAAGAATGAAGCATGTTAGCAATCTTATAAATAACAGAATGAACTTGAGAGCAATTAAGATTAAAAATTCGATTGTTTCGCTCAAGCCAAATATTCCAGAAGAAAGCACGGATGCTAAGATCCAGCAGAGTTTGGGTTGAAGCATGTAATGAAGGGATCCAAGAGGTCCAAATTAGAGAAACTGAGGTCGGGAGCCGATGAAGATCAAGGGAGTGTCGGAGGAAGGACCAAATGCGATCAGAGAAGTCACAATCAATGAATATTTTTTTTTTGTTTTCATTTAGAGTGGATCTTTATCTACTCTCTGTTCTCTCCTCTTTTTTTTTTTTACTATTTTTTTTTACGTTTTGTATCCGTTTTTTCGTTTTAATGTTTTTGTGGTTTATTTATTTTTTAAAAATAAATAAATAAATAAATAAATAAAGTTTTAGAGTTAATAAGATAGTATTTGCAAGGATATATTTGGAAGGAAATGTGAATATATTGCTTAATTTTGTAATTCACATGACAATAATTTTAATTCATACTAATTAACCAAAATATATAATAGTTGACATGTTTTGAAGAAATTGGGTAATTACATATAAATTCACATTAATTTATTTAGAAGAACATAATGATTACACAATATTATTAATAAAAAGTTTTAATGTGAAAGTTGGTTTTAAATATTAAAAATATTTTAATTTTCAATTTTTATGATGAGTAACTACAAAAATTAAACATTATTATCTTAAAACAGAAATCAACTTTTTTTTTTAATTTTGTAAACAATTCTTCATCTATTGCTTTTAAAATTTAAGAATTTTTATTTTTATGTATATATGGCAATAGATGCGGACATTTGGAGAGGGGGTAAATAAGGATAAATAGTATTAGGAACTGATAGCACTGTTTACGGTATTTAAGGCCTTGTTTTGATTGGCATCAAATAAAAGTGTTTTTTTTTAAGTTCTATGAAAGCACTTTTTAAAAAAAGGTGCTTTTCAGAGTAAATTAAGTGGTTTTCTGTATTTTATGTTTGGATAAGTTAATTCATAAACACTTTTATATGTGTGATATTGTTTGGATGTAAAATTGTAAAAGCACTTTTGGAGATGACAAATTAATATAATGGGTAATCTTTGAGTTTTTTTTAAGTTTGTCAAGACTAATGTAGTAAGTTTACACTCCTAAAAACAGCTTCTCAGAAGTGCTTTTTTAAGAAGCACTTGGTGGCTAGCTTTTGAAAAAAGCTGAACTTTTTTCATAGCTTCTGCTTCTGCCCAAAAACCCACACAAACATGTTTTTTAAAACTCAGAAGTACTTAACTTATAAAAAAGCACTTCTAGGCTTAAAATAAGCCCATCCAAACAACTCTTAGATAATTTGAAGCCGTTGAATACAAATCCAAGGGATGGTAGACGAACATGTGTAAATAAGTTATCTCCAAATATCTGTAGACGACCAGCCCCATATATATATATATATATATATATATATATATATATATATATATATACTCCAATTTTCCTAAATTACCGTCGCCGGTTGAGCTTGTTAGGCCCATAGCACATATATGGCTCTCCGAAGAAGGGCATGCTTCCCATGTAGCTTCCTGAGGCCAAGGCAAGCTCGTTTAGTTCAGATGATCTCTCAAAAGACCTAACAGATGGGAGGGATAAAAATATAATTTTAAAAATAATTAAGTTTTAAACAAATTAAACTATCACTTAAAATTCGTTGATTTTTTTTTTTAAAGTAGGATGGCTATATATAACATTTCTCATGGAACGAACTTATGAATCCTTCCTCTAGGGCTTTTTCCCAAGCCAATATAGGCCTTTTTTATTTTTAATTATTCATCATAATAAGCCATCTTATTCATCAAAATGGCTTTAAAATCCAACACATCAATGTTTAGTGATATGCACACAATTTGGGCCTTCTTTCTCGCATAATTAATAAAATAGGCTTTTTTATTTAACCTATTTTTTAAAAAAAAATTGTTATATGTCGTTTTTAAACTTATTATTTTTTAAAAACCTATTTATTTTCAAAAAATATGTTATTATTTATTAAAGTGAGAAGCACCTTCTCATTTTTTTTAAACCCAAATTATGCTTTAATTGGTTTAAAATCTATTTGTTTGAGTTTTCTTAAAAATCTATTCGAATATGATTTTAAAAACCATCCACCTAAACCATATATATTGTGCCATCCATGCATACTCTCTCTCTCTCTCTCTCTCTCTCTCTCTATATATATATATATATATATATATATATATATATGAGGACCCATTATCTAGGGGTGTCTCTAGTTTTAAAATCCAAGGACTTCCACAGTAGCCATTGGATCATCATCTAAGAGTTAGAATCCATTTTATGAACAGTATTAAACATTGCAAAACAGTGTTACACAGTGATGTACAATGATCATAAACTAGTAAATCTATACGGGTAATAATCTTGAGTGGGTACCTTATTATGCCCAAATTTCACTTTGAACACCAAATTTTGATTTGTTTCTTTTCAGATACCTTATATTTATTTACTTACACTGTTTCTATGGGCAATGTTGCATAGCACACCACTAGACACAGGCACCCACTTAGCTCGCCAGTTTGCCAAAGTTGGCAAGGCTTCATTAGGCGACATTGTCCTCGGCGGTCTCATTACCCAAATTGCATTTTCCCTTCACTATGGCTCTTCTCCATTTCAAAGAATTCCAGGTAATATCCGGCTGGACATGGAGGCTTGCATTGCTATGAAGATGATCGTCAAGGAAGCTGACGGCTACTACCTCGTTCTTAAGGGAGGCACACCAACTTACCCTCTCCCCGACCCAGCGCGCGCCCCTGTCCGTCACCTTGAAAAATGGGGATTTCCAGGCCTGCAGCCATCTCCAAGACAACCTGCTGGACATCCTCCTACAGAACACAGGCCACAACAGCCTCAACAAGATCCACAACACAGAAGCAATCTTGCGCGCATCCTGGCTATTCTCGACACTGTCGTGGCTGAACAACAAGCACAAAGACATGTTCTAAATCAACTTCAGCAACAAATTAATTCAATCTACGAGTGGCTAGTCGCACAGGGCCATTTCTCTCCACCAAAGTAATTCGATCAGTTTCTTCCCCCCAATTGCTTACTTTCTCTTGTGCCTAACCAGCATGTGCACCCTTCGAAAAAAAAAAAGAGAAAAATATCACCACATTCTACGTTAGTCGGACAAAGAATTGAAAAAAAAAAAAAGAGAAAAGAAAATGAAGTTGTTAAATAAATCCTATTGATCCCTTCAAAAAAAAAAAAAAAAAACTTGGTTAGTGAGTTGTGTAGGGGATCTCATGTAGTCTCTAAGGTTCATTACATCTTTATATCCTAATTTAAAACTCAAGACCATTTGCATATGGGATGAATCAATTTTTCTTTTTGTAATGCTTATGTGCAGTCCATCCTGTGAAAGAAGATAATTGCTTCATGTCCTTTATGAACTCTCCTTATAGTTATGCTTGTGTCCTGTGCCAAACAATGTCATCATCTGATTTCTGTGCATTTCCCCTACCATGGTGTTTAATTGTAGCATTGCTTGAGGGCAAGCAAGAATTTAGGCTTGGGGGAGTTTGTTGTACAAAAAAATTGTATCATATCATCATGCATTTAATTAATAATCCATCACCAATCATGCATATTTCCTAGTTTTCTTAATGATTTCCCCTCTTTCTGCACAATCTACTCCTTTTAGTTGTTTTTGTAGAAAGCTGGAGCTGACTGAGAGAAGAATGGAGACTGAGGATCAATTTATGGAGAAAACACAACCCACCTGTGGCCTGCAAAAAGTACATGTGGTCTGAAAAGTAGCTTGGGGCCCAGCTTCTGTCAATGGCTTTAAAAAGGCAGCCTTAGGGTTCTTTTGGGGATAGAAGACAGAGGGATAGCGGTGGCGGCTAGAGAAGAAAAAAAAAGGAAAATTCTAAAAGGGGCTGAAAGAGGAGAAGAAGGCTGGAGAACTAAAGAGCAGACCTTGTGGGCATCATAGTGAGTCTTCTCAGCCCTGTTGTGCTATGCTGTGTCTTACTTGATTTTTATTCTTCCTACTTTCTTTTGTAATTGAACCATGAAGGTGTAAAACTTCTCTTTAATTTCAGGATTAACCCAAAGTAGTAGTTGTTTGATGTGTGTTACATTTGTATGGATCTTTTATATTTAATGGTAGATTTCTTGAGTTGGCTTTTGATTCAAGTAACCTGACTTGTGAGTGTGAAAACCTTGCTTGTTTTATCTTAGAGATCAAGGTTAACTGAAAGATTAATCAGGGTCTTTGAACCTCTTAAGTCACCCTCAATTTACTGAAAGATAATTCTTGAGGGTTCTTCATATAATCATTGTTCTTATCAGGGTTTTGAAATGGTTCATTTACCATGAAAGTAGGAAATGACCTAATCAAAATTAACTTGTTATCTCTTGAAAGAGAGTGATAAGTAGTTGAGGATTATCACCCTTCAAGAAATCTGCCCAACCCAAGTTTAGATCCAAACACATCATTCACTGCTCTTTGTGGTGAGTTCCCAAACCTAAATTCATACAAATTTGAATCCTAGTCCACACTCCTACATCACTGTGTTCCTTATTTAAGTATTTTCTGTTATTTTGTTGTTTTCATTCTCCCAACTTTTAATTGTCTAAATAGCCTATCATTACAATAGATTAGTAATCACACTTGGTCCTCGTGGGATCAATATCTTATTACTACTTGGCAAAATCGTGCGCTTGCGGTTGTGCAAAATGAAGACCCTGGTTTCTCTCAGCTAAGAGCAGGGATTGAAGTTCTTTATCTTCTTATGGTTTTCTACTTCATTTCAGTCGTATTTCCCTTGCTTCCTTCTCTAGGTGAGACTGTTCTATGACTTAATTACTTCAGTTCTTAATTTCCTTTGTTGTGATGATGTTTGGGTGTCCTGATGGATGTGGATTGGCTCAATGAATCTATTATATGATCAGTTTTACTAGATTTGAGAGTGTTGATCCAAATTTGTAAATTCTCTATAGTTTTATCCATTACATTGGTGCTTTCATTGTCATTTAACTTCAATGGCGAATAATACTCGCATTAAGGAATTGCAAGCTAAAGTGGAGACATTATTCACACTAATGGATCATAATGAGTAGAGATTCAAAGCCATTGAACAATCATTGACCACTTTGCCAATGATTCAATTGTTAGTGTAAGCCCTAGCCCCAATACATTGTAAGAACTCTTATTATTTGGATAATTATTATGAGGCATTATTTTATCTATTATTATTTCTATGCATAGTTAATAAGATAAAATATCCTTGAATATTGGTTCTGCTCAAGTTATCAAATGCGTGATTTGGATAGTAAAACCTTGAAGCATAAACTAGATCAATATTCTAAATGTCCCTAGTCGATTATTTTCATGGGAATGAAAATAAATTAAGACTAGTATGTCTTTCGTGAGATGGCCTTGTTTTACGGGTCATAGGATATGGGATATCAATCAAAGGACATAGATACATGTTAGGGAACAGTGTACTTGGATCGATCCGCTCTTGAGAACACTACATGGTTGTAAAGTCATAAGTGTTTTTCTCAAGCAATTTTTGTACTAGAATCCTTTGACCTGAAATCACTATGGATCTCGGATGAATCCTTACATACTTTGACTTACGCCTAACGTCATTCATAACTGAGTGGTAAGTACGTGTATGATTGGGCATGTCGCGATTCATGCTGAGAGACATGAGTGAAGTGAAGGGATTGTCCCTCTCTGTAGAGAGAATGAATATCACCGGCCACTTGATTAGTGAGACTGAGTAGTGCGTGGCCACGCCCAAGGAAAATGATAAAAGTTATCATTTACTTGACCTAGTCAGTTCACTAAGAGATCAAGAAATTAATTAGCATTAAAATAAGGGTGACTTGCTCCATGCCTTATGCTAATTAAGATATTCAGTGGCAAAGGATCGTATGAGGTTGCGATAGGTTCCGTTAATTCTCAAAATTGACCTTCATTTAATATTGGGTAATCGTATTATCTTGCTAGAGAATAATTATGCTTTATGAGCGTTAAAATTGTTTAAGCTCATTGTCAATGTTAAATGGACCTACAGGATCGTACACTAAGAATGCCGGGATCAAGGTTCAGTATTTGTTACTTATTGGACCACCTATTTAGGGTTTTAGTGAAAAACCTAAATTAGGTAGAACGAATAGCTTATTCGGGTTGGGTCTTATTAAGTGTTGATCCAATCTAATCGATTTAGTTAATTAAAATAGTTTAATTAATCAAGTAAAAAGAGATTCCTAATTTGATTAGGTGTGAAGGGTTTTTTCATAAATTAGGGTTTTGGGTTTCCCATATAAATAGATGGTCTAACCCTAATATGAAAAAAAGGAGAGAAAATAGAGTGATTGAGAGATTGTCTCTCAAGAAACCCTAGCCGCCATCCACTTTTCTCCCTTGACCGCCGCCGTCGGATCCCACCGCCAGAACCCGCAGCCACCGCGCCTACAGCCCCTTTTCTTTTGAATCTCAGGTGCTTGCTATTCGAACCAAGAAACAAGTGTTGTTTCCTGATTTAGCTGTGCAAGTGCAGGGATATACCTTACTAGTTCCTACTTATGTTCTAGTAATTGCTGGTGCTGATTTGATACTTGGGGCTTCTTGGTTGGCGAAATTGGGTCCCCCTGTTATTGTTTATGAGAAGAAAATTATCAAGTTCTATCACAATAATCAATTCATGGTACTCAAGGATGACCTAGTGTAACGACCTGCATACACAATAGTTCCTCAATTAGACAGATTATATTCAACACAAGCAGTGCGGGAATGCTATTCCTTACAAATAATTCAGGAGGATTCCCAGCAGAATACATTAGCCTCTACTTCACCGAACATGGACTCTGAAATTCAATCAGTTCTTTCTACTGATGCTCCATAAGAATTGTGGTACTTATTGGTCAAATTTCAGATAGTCTTTAATGTACATGTTGGATTACCACCATCAAGATCCTGTGATCATAGGATCCCTTTATTACCTACTAGTACTCCTGTTAAAGTCAAACTATATAGGTATCCACATAGCCAAAAGGCAGAAATTGAGAAGATGGTGAATCAAATGTTGATTGAATGGTTGATAGAGCATAGTACTAGCCCATTCTCTTCTCCAATTATCTTGGTCAAGAAGAAGGATGGTACATGGAGATTTTGTACATATTATAGGGCTTTAAATGCTATCACTATTAAGGATGCTTATCCTATTCCTACAGTCGATGAACTATTGGATAAATTATTTGGTGCTTCTTATTTTTTTAAGTTGGATCTGCGTTCTAGATATCATCAAATTCTCTTGCATCCTGCTGACAGATTCAAAACGATCTTTAGAACTCATCAGGGCTACTACCAATGGCTAGTAATGCCTTTTGGTCTTTCCAATGCATATGCAACCTTTCAGTCCTTAATGCATCAAGTTTTCAGTTTTGCATTGAGAAAGTTTGTTTTGGTTTTTTTTTAAATGATGTTTTAAAATTTTAATCTACAACACTGCATGGCCTCTACACCTACAACATTTGGAAATTGTTTTATCTACATTGGCTCAACATCAATTGCATGCTAAACTATCCAATTGTAGTTTTGGGTAAAAGAAGATTGAGTACCTTGGCCACACTGTGTCTCACAAGGGTGTGGAAATGGATCCTGCTAAGATCTCAGCAATTCTGAATTGGCCAATTCCCAAATCTTTGAAGCAAATTCGGGCTTTCTTGGGTCTTAGTGGTTATTACAAGAAGTTTATAAAGCAATATGCTACATTAGCTAAACCACTGATAGACCTGTTAAAGAAGGATGCTTTTTTCTGGTCTTAGAATTCGCAACAAGCCTTTGAGACATTGAAAACAACAATGACTACAACACCTGTTCTAGCATTGCCCAATTTTTTTGCACCATTTGTATTAGAGACTGATGTATCAGGAGTGGCATTTGGGTTGTGTTGAGCCAAAACAAACACCCAATTGCTTATTTTTCAAAGAAGATGACCCCAATAATGCAAAATCAATCGGCATATGTACGAGAATTGTTTGCAGTGACTGAGTCTGTCCAGAAATTCAAGCATTATTTGTTGGGTAATTAATTCATTATTCATACTAATTAGCAAGCTTGGCGACACATATGCCAACAAACTATTTAGACTCCCGAGCAACAAAAATGGCTCCTTAAGCTTTTGGGTTTTGATTTCAAAATTGAGTGCAAACTTGGCTATGATAATATAGCTGCAGATACCTTGTCCCGATGTTTTGTACTTACATCTTCTCAGACACAAGAACTATTTTTCACGAACTCAAATTACTGCAAGCTCAAGACAGTTATTATGGCCTAATTATGACACAATTACAAGAGACCGACACAGGGAATTCGGTATACTCTCTTAGGCAAGGACTATTGTACTAGAAAGGTTGTTTGGTCATTCAGGATGATAACAATTTAAAGCAACTATTATTACATGATTTTCGTAGCTCTCTTCTTGGTGGACATGTAGGTTCTCTTCGAACTTTCATGAGGTTAGCATCACAATTCTTCTGGAAAGGAATGCATCGAGAGATACACAACTTTGTTCAAGCATGTAAGATTTGTCAACAGGCTAAATCTGTTACAAAACCTCCCAGTGGATTGTTACAACCATTGCTGGTACCACAACAAATCTGGGAGGATCTTGCCATGGATTTCTTTTGTGGTTAGCCATGTTCGAAAGGCTTTTCTGTTATTCTTCTTGTTGTTGATCGGCTATCAAAATACTGCCATTTCATGCCCTTAAAGAATGATTTTTCCAGTGAGGGAGTTGCAGACATATTCATTAATTATGTTCTCAAGTTACATGGAGTCCCTCGTTTTATAGTTTGTGATCGTGACAAGGCCTTCACAAGTCGGTTTTGGCAACACTTATTTTCAAAGATGGGAACATCTATTCAAATGTCAGTGGCTTACCACCCCTAATCCGATGGTCAGATGGAGGCCTTGAACAAATGTCTCGAAATGTATCTCCGATGTTTTACAACTAAGCATTATGGAAATTGGGTGGAGGGTTGCCATGGTAAGAGTATTAGTATAATACCGCCTACCAAACAAGTGCGGGGATGACTCCTTTTCGTATCATTTATTGTCGGGAACTGCTGGGGTTGGTACCATACACAGAGACAATTGATGATCCTCCATTAGTTTCTCAGTGGTTGTCCAGCAGAGATAAGATCTTATCGACATTAAAAGGTAATTTATTGTGGGCACAAATGAGGATGAAAAGACAAGTTGACATGTAGCGCTTTGAGCTGCATTTCAACGACGAAGACTGGTTTTTTATGAAACTCCAACCATATTGTCAACATTCTATGTTGCTTCTTTGGAATCATAAGCTTAGGCTTAGCATGAAATACTTTGGACCATTCCAAGTATTACAGAAGATTGGCCCAGTGGCATACAAGTTAAACTTGCCGGCAAGAGCTAAAATCCATCCCGTCTTCCATGTTTCATTATTGAAGCAATGTGTGGGAGATTCGATCCTCTCAATAGTGCCACTGCCATTAATGTCATCATCTCAAGGTCTAGTAATAATTCCGGCAGCTATATTGCAGTATAGATAAGTCATAAGAGCGAACCGATGTATTACACGGGTATTGATCCAATTGCAGGGTTTACCAGAGGATGACACCTCATGGGAGGATGTCGATCAGTTGATCCGAGAATATCCTGATCTCGACCTTGAGGACAAGGTCAAAGCTTATGAAGGGGGAATTGTTATATTGTCGGTCAATATAGTCAGCAAAGAGAAGAGTAAAGTGGAGCGAGTTGATTCGAGTGGAGGATTAAAAAGCACGGACACATGTTAAAGAAGCAAGCGTGAGAGCAAGTTAAGTTCGAAACTCAGTGGGTAGGTGATATCGGCAGAGAAGCTAAATATAAAGAAAGGCTCTGAAGACCCTGGTTTCTCTCAACTGAGAGCAGGGGATTGGAGTTCATTATCTTCCTATGGTTTTCCATTTCCATTCAGTCGAATTTCCCTTGCTTCCTTCTCTGGGTGAGACTGCTCTATGACTGAATTACTTCAGTTCTTAATTTCCTTTCTTGTGATGATGTTTGGGTGCCCTGATGGATGTGGATTCTCTCAATGAATTTCCTTTGTTGTGATGATGTTTGGGTGTCATGATGGATGTGGATTGGCTCAATGAATCTATTATATGATCAGTTTTACTAGATTTGAGAGTGTTGATCCTAATTTGTAAATTCTCTGTAGTTTTATCCATTACACTCGCCACTTGCATCCGGTGAATTCTACATTTGGTTAGCATAATCCCTTGCCTTGGATGATAGGTTGCACCGAAGTCGCCCAAGAACTTGGATTCTAGGCAACGTGCATTACAAGAGATGCCCCGAATGATGGATGAGAACCTAACCCCGGCATTGGGTGCAATCTCTCACCAAAGGGAGGAGAGGTGCACTAGGGCCGAGATCTTATATACATGCAGGTTGAGTGCCTTGTCTCAGGGGTTGGGAACATTCTTTTTGGAGAAAAATAATTTTTTTATTGAGTACAAGTAGAAAGTGAATGAGACAAAATAATATATTTTTATAAATAATATATATCCTAATTTATAGAAAATTAAGTTGTGTAACAATAATTTTTTCCAAATTTTTTTATTACTATATAACTAATTAATGAATGGCAAGAGATTAAATAATAAATTTTTATAAATATGTTTTCTAAAATAAATATTTTTGTAATATTTTTAGATTATTTATACTAATTCGTAAAAAAACCAACATGTATATGAATATGAATATTTATTTTATTTTAAATTATTTACTCATTTTATTTAGATTTTTATTATAAATAAATAAGCTTATCTTTTTTAAAATTGTTTTTCTTGTTTTTAAATTTTTATTGAAGATAATAAAGTTTTTTATAATTTTTATATGGGAAAATTACTATTCACCCCTCGCGAATTGCAAAACTTCCCAGACAGCCCCTGCAAGTTTGTAATACCCCAGAAAGCCCTTCCGTTAGTGTTTGAATTCCTTTTTCCCCCCTGTCGTTCATTTGTACAAGGTTTATGCTGTGAAATACCGTGCGTGCCCTTGCAAATGGTGGGAAAAAAACCGCCCAGTCACATCATGTTAAACATTTTTTATTTGGCTTTTGTCAATCTTTTTTATCCCTGCTTGCGTTGATTTTTCTGAAATAAAGTTTGGAAGATTCATCGTTTGCATTCGTTTGAACTCCGCCGGTTGGCCGATAAGCTGAGATAAGTTGAGAATGTCTTCCTTTCCATCACTTTGATCATCCTTTAAGTGAGAGTACCAATTTATATTTATTTATATGCAGGTTTCAGGTTTTTAATGGAGAGTTTTTGTGCAATTGCAAGATACAACGGTGAGGGACGAGTGCTAGTGTTCACAACAGAGACGATACTTTACAAACGAAATGGCGAAAAACAAAAGAAAAACCGCACAGCTTCATCGCCTCATTACCTTGGTTGGAAAATCGACGAAATGACGAAGACTAGAGCGGGAGTTCTCCTTCGAAACACTGCCGAACAGGCGATGATAGCAAGATGCCCAACCGATGAAGCGGCGATGATAGGAAATAACCGGCGCCAGTAATGGTGTTCTCCAGTGATTAAACAAATAAAAATAAACCGCTTCCTCTTTAAGCGGAAACATCATTGCACACAAGGGCATTATAGTCAATCCACGCTTCAAATGACACAGCATCCCACGTAAGGGCAATTTCGTCATATATATTCAAACTTAACACCGTCAATCACCGTTACAGCATTGGGGGGTTTAAATTTCTATAAAATCAAAAGGAGGGTGTTTTTAGGGATATGAAAATGTGTGGGGTTTTTTTGTGCATATTGCAAACTTTTGGGGTTTCTTTGGTAATTACCTGTTTTTATATTATATAAAGGTATTTTGTAAAATTAGGGGTTGGTAATAGAGATTTATTTAATTAATAAAACTGTTATATTTTTTGTATATTATATTGGGGATTTTCGTCCCGTAACTCCGCTCACGCCTCTGGCAATGCAATCTTGCACCCTTTGTTACCGGTTATGAACATGAAGATACGCACCAGTGTCAGGCAAGTTTGCCTGGTGCACTGGCGTTGAGCAATGAGCTCTCTCTTCTATAGGGTTAATTTTTTTTTTTTTTTTTTTAACAGTTACCCAACTTTGCTTATTTTCATTTCAGGCATCCAACTTCAAAACATATCAAAGTGGTCACTCAAATTCAAAACCTTTCACCTGGCAGTCACCTGGGATTTTTTGGTGCCTAATAACCTGAGCAATAGAATTGCCACGTAAGCTTGATGATGTGGATATATATCAGTTGCTGATTCAGCTTTTACGGTAGCCATGTAGGCTATTTGGCGCCGAAAAGTCTCGGATGACGGCCCGGTGAAAATTTTTTTAATTTAAGTGATCACTTTGATATATTTTAAAGTTGGATAACTGAAGTGAAAACAAGACAAACTTGGGTGACTGTTAACAAAAAATTAACCCCTCCTCCATGTAAGAGATAAAATTGGTTATTTCTTTTATTTTAGGTTTAAAAATAAAAATATAAAATTTAGCATGTTTAAAGAATATAAAAAAATTGAGGACCACTAAAAAATACTGGCCCCGAAACAAAAGGTATCTTCTTAGGATTTTCATAAACATACACAACACAATGGTGTCAAAAAGAATTCCTTGTTATGGGTGTGAGTTTGCATCCTAATCTTCATGCCCTATAGTGCACATGTCATGAGACGGGAGGTCAAAAAAAATTTGGAAGGTTTTTAAGGATCTAGTTGTACTTTGCTCTTAAAAAACAAATCCGTTTATTTATTTATTTATTTTTTTATCCAAGAAAAAGCGGCTTCAATTACTTAAACAACATAGAAAACATAAAAAAGAGAGTCCCGCCTTCTTCTCCTCTCCTGCCTTTCTCTTTGTCTTTCTCTGTCCTTCTCTTTCTCTGGATCGACGACGATGAGCAGAAGAGGTGAGATGACGGCGCGCGTTGGGAGGTACGAGTTAGGGAGGAAGATCGGTGAGGGCAACTTCGCCAAAGTGAAGTTCGCTCGCCATATGGACACCGGCGCTGCCTACGCTATCAAAATCCTCGACAAGGACCACCTCCTCCGCCATATGATGGTTGAACAGGTCCTCTCATTTCTTTTCTTATTGATTGTGATTTTTTGTGGATTTTCTAATATATTTATTTGTTTGATTGATTTGGATTTCATTTTTTTTTCTAAAAAAAAGTTATTTTTTTCTTAAATTTAGGTTTGATGTTTTTTAAGCATATCTTGTTTGATCAGTGGATGATTCCAGATTATTGGTTGAGTGTGTTCTCTGATTTCTTTTTCTTTGGTTGTGATTCTGTTGTTTGTTTGGTTTTTTTTTTTTTTTTTTTTATTTGCTTGATTGATGTGGATATTATGGAAACTTCACCTTATTTTAAAATTTTTTTTTAAATTTTAGAAAAGAATTGGTTTGATGTTTAAGCCATACTTTTTTTTGGATCATTGGATGATTCCAGATCATTTGTGGAACAGCTTCTCTGATTTTTGTGTCTTTTTTATTGTAATGTTGTGGGTGTTTTTTTTTTCTTATATATACACACATATGTAGTGTTTTAAATATACTTTGTTGGACCATTGAATGATTCCAGATTAAAAAGGAAATTTCAACCATGAAGATGATCAAGCATCCGAACGTTGTGCAGCTCTATGAGGTACCTTTAAATTTTGCTGATTTTATTGAGTCTATTAGAATTGCCTTGATTCTGTCTTATATTATGTATTGCATTCCTGCATTTTAAATGATTTGTAACTTGCGCTTAATAATATTTTTTATATGTCAAGATTTTTAATCCTTGCATTTGGTTTATCTGATGAAATTTATTGAATTTTTGTTTCTCTAATGTTCAGCCGTTAAGTAATGCACTTTTCTCATGCTAATTCTCATAGAAGATTAAATTATTATAATTATGTTCTGATGAAATTTATTGAATTTTTGTTTTTCTAATGTTCAGCCTTTAAGTAATGCACTTTTCTCATACTAATTCTCATAGAAGATTAAATTATTGTAATTATGTTCTGTTTTCTTATAATTTGCAACTTGCCATTATTAGTTTTCTTTATTTTTTCCAAATTTTTACGGTTTTTGCATTTGGTTTATCAGATGGATAGCATTTGCTTTTTGTTTTTGTTCTCCTGATGTTTATGCATCTTTGGCATACCAATTCTCATTGAAGATTGAATCATTGTAATTATGTTTTGTATTTTATTGTATAGGTTATGGCAAATTGAATCAAATGTTTTCTTCCCCTCTAATATTTATCAGTTGAGTAATGCATTTTTTGTCATTCTAATTCTCATGGAAGATTGGAGCCTTGTAATTATGTTTTGTATTTTATTATATAGGTTATGGCTAGCAAAACGAAGATATACCTTGTGCTTGAGTACGTTGATAGGGGTGAACTCTTTGACAAAATTGTAAGTCATTGATATTTATCTTCCTATTTTGATGATATCCATTGAGTTCTACACAACACATGCATTTATTATGTGACCATGCAAATTTACATTTGCGTGCATGCATTTAAGATGTGATTGATTCTATTTTTCCGACTGCATTTTCATCCTTTGAGTCAGGTAGGCAATAAACTGCTTAAAGAAGATGAAGCCAGAAGATATTTTCAGCATCTCATTAATGCCTTGGATTTTTGTCACAGTAGAGGTGTTTACCATAGAGATTTAAAGGTCAGAGCAAATGACTAATGTTCTTTCTCTCTTTTAACATGCTCTACTATTGAGTGGGTGCAGTTGGTTGCATGAAAATAATTTACTTTTACTAATTGAGCATGCTCCATATCTGTAGCCTGAAAATTTACTTCTTGATTCTCACGGCATTCTTAAAGTGACGGACTTTGGCTTAAGTACATTTACACCAAAGCTACGGGTGGGTGTTTATGTCGATTCTTTAATTCCATATTAGGATGTCAATCTCATGTGTTTGATTCTTCTCTTAAAGGGGGATGGCCTGCTGCACACAGCATGTGGAACTCCAAATTATGTTGCTCCAGAGGTGTAAACAGTCAGCTTTATATGTTACAATAATGTTTCTTATTGCATTCAAGAATTTGAACACTAACATTTTCTCCTCAGGTGCTGAATAATAAAGGATACAATGGTGCTTCAGCTGATGTATGGTCCTGCGGCGTGATCCTGTTTGTCCTACTCTCTGGATGCTTACCCTTCGATGATCTCAATCGTTTGAAACTATACAAAAAAGTTAATATTCTAAAACTTGTTTATATTCTTCAAATTTATGACCATGTTTTTAAAGACATTTAGTGGTTATGCCATATCATCAAACACCGCAGATATGCAAAGCTGAGTATTCATGTCCATCACACTTCTCTTCTGGTGCTAAGAAATTGATTAAACGCATTTTGGATCCAAATCCTTCTTCTGTAAGTGATGACACTTTATGGAGGTTATGTGATATTTGTACTTTGATTTTTGAGTTAGATGAACAAAAGACAAACTCCTACAATTTCTGCTTTGCTACAGAGAATCACAATTCTGGAAATTTTAGAAAATGATTGGTTTAAGAAAGGGTACAAGCCACCAGATTTTAAACTCTATGAGGAAATAAGTCTTGATGATGTTGATGCTGTTTTCAATGATTCAGAGGTAATGAGTTGAGAAAAATATATTGATTGATATCTTATTTTAGATATTCTTGTATCTATATACTTATATAAATATGTAAGAGATAGGTAACTTAAAATATATGTTCTATTTGCACATATTGTCTTGACTCGGTATTTTTGGTATTCATCTGCAGGAGCATCTTGTGACAGAAAAGAAAGAGAAACCTGAATCAATGAATGCCTTTGAATTTATTTCTAGATCTCAAGGCTTGAATTTGGGAAATTTGTTTGAGCAAGAGATGGCATGTTTGCAAAGACCAATATCATTTGAACTAAAACATATTATAAAAATTAGAAGTTACTTCTAAAATTATCTACATTTATATTCTGTTATCTATGACATGCAGAGAATTCTGAAGAAGGAAACAAGCTTTACCTCCAAATGCTCTCCAAATGAAATAGTTTCAAAAATAGAGGAAACTGCTAAACCTTTGGGTTTCAATGTGCGCAAACAAAACTATAAGGTCAACAACAAAGTATTCATGTATTTGAACTTATCATGTTCATGCATGAATTTAAGTAATGAAATTTATTTATTTTTAAATACTGTTTTCATTCCAGATGAAGCTGAAAGGAGAAAAATCCGGTAGGAAGGGTCCCTTATCTGTTGCCACAGAGGTGGATACTAATGACTCAAAAATTGCTATTATTTGTGCATCGATGTTTAATGCTTCTATATATATATATATATTATTACTTTATTTTTCAGGTGTTTGAGGTGGCTCCTTCTCTACACATGGTTGAGCTTAGGAAAACTGGAGGTGACACATTGGAGTTTAACAATGTATGACAAATACAAATTAAATGTTTTGTTTCTTTTCATTTTTGTGATGGTTTATGATGCTGCATTTAATGTTCAGTTTTGCAACAACTTCTCTGTGGGCCTCAAAGATATTGTGTGGAAGTCTGAAGCAGATGAAGAAAATAAGAGGTGATACTGAAGACAGCAAACAAGCAAAAAAATGTAATTTTTATTCTTGATAAGATACTGTATATATTTATTTTTTTGGGGATATTTCAACAACGATTATTTCTTTTCAAGTCCCATTTGAGAAACTTTGAAACAAAATTAGTTTCATTGGTTTTGTAATACTTTGAGGCATTTTATAGAATTCTCAGAATGCTCTGAGATTGTTACTGTGTTATATAAACAAAATAAGTTTCATTTATTCTTTGGTAATATTTGGTTTCTTAGCTTAAAAGTTTACTATTGGTATATGCACTATATTGAATTGTTCATTTTGGTGCTTGTAATTTAAAATTTTTTATTATTGTAATTCTCATATTTTGAAATAAGGTTCTATTTGGTTCATATAATCTGCATAATGCTCAATTTTTGTAATTAATTAATTAATGTAAATGGATATTAATGATTGATCGAGGTGTAAATAAATTTAAAAAAAATTAAAAAGATTTCTATATCACTATAAAAATATTTTTATTTTTTCCATCTCTGTCCCCACCTTGTATTATATGTGACATTTGGAACCATTTGTTGCATATTGATGCATTTAATTTACAACGGAAACTACCTTCATATTAGAAGGATGACAACTCTTTCCTTATATCAACTCTATCTCATAACATTGTTGAGGTCCCCATTTTTTTATATTAAAAATATTTACTATGGAAGATCAATTGAATTGTTTGAACGTTGTGATGTTACGATCACTCTATTTTCTAAACTTTAATTTTGAGATGGGAAAAAAGGCAAAAGAAATATTTTGCAAATATGTAAATAATTAATTTTTTATGAAAATAGAAGCATGATAATGTACTTATGTAATAATGTGTATGTCTATATATTGTCGATATAGTTTTGAAAATTATCTACGTTATGAATTTAGGGATTATATATGAGATTGTCTTTTTTAATACTATATCATAGTCTTCTTCTTTATGGGATTATATATGAGATTTTAATTTTTAATATATAGGACATTTATGGGATAATTTGGCTGTGAGGTGTCAATTTATGTGGAAGATTATGTGATTACAAAGATATTCAATATTAAGGGGATGCTTTATTGATGAGTTTTATTGTCACGGTAGTATCCAATCCAACATGCCAAAGTTATCTCATCCATCATTTTATTTGGGATAAACTATCTCTTAGTCACTAAACTATTCGTCAATTCTTATTCTAGTCACCCAACTAAAAAAAAAAAAATCAATTGACTCCTTTTAAAGTTATTATTTCCTTCTAATTGAGTCACTGAGCATCATGGCATTAGCGTGTGGCTGATGTGGATCACCACGACACCATCCACATATCATTCTTGGTTAATGCAACAAACCATGTTAGCTATCCTCTTTCACAGGAGTTTGATATGGCATGCTATGTTAGGGGAAACTTGCCACATCAACATATATAAATAACAAATAAATAAATAATTCTAAAAAAAAAAGACTAAGAAATAAAGACCAATCAAACCAACCAAAGAATTTGCCGAAATGATCACCTCTTTTGTAACAAAGAAGTTGACCACAGTTTACAGATCATGAATTCAATATAACAATTCAAAATGTGATCTAACGATTTCATTGAAATTCAAACCCAATTTACAAGAACAATGAAGACAACCAAAGCCAAGCAACAAGGAACCCTAATCCAATAGCACCGACTAACACCCACAAGCATTCAGTGGCCAAACTAGTACAAAGCATTCCCTCTTGCTTGAGAGCATAAAAGACATCCATTGCCATGACAGTCTTCCTCTGAGCATGTTCTGTATAAGTCATAGTGTCATAGATGCACTTAACACAATCCTTGTCTCTCCATAGATCAAGCCGATGATGTGCTTAACACAACCTAGGTGAGCAAGGCGACGGATTACCTGCTTGTTGATGCTCTAGATGTTTTCACAAAGGTCCTTGTGATTCACTCCGCCTTTGTCAAGCCCCTTACTGCCCTTGTTATTACACCCAAACGTCATTAATGAAAAGCGAGAGAAAACCCTAAGAACTCAAAGCATAAAAAATCTTCACAGATGCTGAAAAGTTGGTCAAAGTCAAGATTTTATATAGAGAGAGAATTAGAGGTTGATTCTTGAGCCAAAGTTGTTGTGTTGAGTTGCATTCCTTCTAATTTCCTATAGAGAGAAATTAGGGCATTAGAAGAAAAAGGGTGGGCTCTCAGGCTTTAGTGGACACGTGACAAGAAGAGAGAAAGAGTTGTTGACTTGTTAAGTTGTCGCTGGAATGGTATGCTACATCAACCTTATGTGAAAGAATGTGGTGACATGGTGGTCCACATCAACCACATGCCAACACCGTGATGCTCAGTGACTCAATTAGAAGAAAATAATGACTTTGAGGAGCTAATTGGAATTTCTTGTAGTTGGGTGACCAAAATGGGAATTAGCGAATAGTTTAGTGACTAACGAGTTAGTTACCCTTTTATTTATGAGATTTAATTAATAAATATATTTATTAATTAATTAATTTTTTGAAATATTGACATTGACAAATACCTATTATCAATAAAAAGAATTAATTTTGAAGTTTAAAATATTTACTTTGATTAGCTGAAAACTTATTTAAGAAGGCTTTTGTTTGTGGCATCATTTTGGATCTACATACATGTTTGATGAATACTAGATAAATATGGATATTTTAATCACAAACCAATTTCTTTATGTTTTGATCCTAGTGTACACTTATAAGGATGGATCAAACGTAAAATGACTGATTAGGATCTCAGTACTCAAATTGTAGGATCTATCATGTATCTTACAAACTTGACCATAATTGACATAGCTTATGCTATGACTACATTGAGCAAATAAACTAGTAAACTAATTCAAGAATAGTAGTTGGCTATCTTGAGAGGGTTCCTAGATTTTAAAAGAGTGCTATTATATCCTTTGGACTGTGTGGTGGATCTAGGGGCTAGTAGGTGCTTTAGTCCCCTTACCTTTGATGTTAAGGGTAGCCTCATAGGAGTTTGTTTGAGGGAGAGGCGACGAAGTCTTTACCAGAGGGTTTTGATTCTGCCATTGTCTGGACTGAGATATATTGGATTCCATAGCATAGTTAAGGGATATGCAGATGCTAACCGAGTTTCTAACTCTATGGATATAAATCAAACTCTTGCAAAATTTTCTTATTTGGAAGAGAAGCTATCAAATGCAAAATCTTTATAGGCAAAAACTCAATGTTAGGAGCACTATAGAAGTTGGATTGATTGCACTCAATTCCACATCTATTGAAGTAGAATATATTAGCAACTTACTTTTAGAAATTATTATCATGTCTTCACTTATGCTTTCATTGCTTTTCATTTTTATTCTAAATTTACTATTGAATTTTGCAAGTGGTGTGGTGAAGGTATTAACAACACGATGAACATGCATATATAGATTTGGTGCAAGTCAATATGGGGACATTTGAAACACAATGTTATGAGCATATAATTTATAAAATCAGAGCTAAATCTAACATATTACCTAAGTGAAGGACTATCAAAGAAAATAATAGCCAAAGCTTCAAAGAAAATAGGGTGCATCCCGTAAAGGCCAATAATAATAGTAATTCTTTCTCTTTGAATAGAGATCCTATGATAGAAGTTTAAATGAAGTCATTTGATTAGTTACCTAGAAGATCACAATTCAGATTAGAGGTATATGCAAACCCTATTTGCAGGGAGAGTGCTCTCATTTAGTAGTTTAAGATTGATCTTAACTTCTAATGAGATCAAAGATTATACTTAGATATTTTACTATGGATACTTTGTAGATCTCACCTACATGGTGATAGTTGTTAGACTATAGCTATAAGATTCTGTTGGTTAACTATCTAATAATCTCCATAAAATGGTAGTTAGTACATGGAAAAGGAACACAACAACCTTGATTTTGCCTAAATGTCATATAAGATCTTAATTAAAGTTGAATTTTTATTCAAGAGTTGTAGTTCAAGATCTAATTCACTACTATTCCTATCAATTAGAGTTTAACTACAAGAATTTGTAAGATTAAAAATGAAAATTTAAATATAGAATTTTACCATTTATAATTGAAACAGATTAGAAACTTAATGAAAATCTATTTTTAACTTTAAAAACAATATGCTTTTTGTTTTTAATCTGTTTCTAATAGCAACAAATTAGAAAATGTTTTGAAATGGTCATTTAGGAATATATTTTATTAAAATATTACCCTAAGACCATTTCTGAATCGTTTCAAATAGAAATGGATTAGAAATAGTCATCTAGGAATATATTACTTGACATTATTTTATTGAAAAGCTAATGGTGTAGTCTTATAAAGTCATCTTAGATTATGTCTTATGTAAATCCCAATTCATCTTTTCGTTATCCTTTATGATTTGCTTTTGACTTTGTAAAATCCTTTGTTCATGACTTCTCGTTGTTTCTTTTCTTGAAATCCCAATCACAATATACATATAGACTCCTTTATTGATGATCGTTCTATACATGTATTTATTTGTAGTGACTTTAGTTATGGTTATAGTAGGGGATTGTCGTAGTTGGGCCATGCAAGCACATTGTAAAAGCTAAGTCATACCTAGGTTCTAATATAACTTAATCTAAGTCAAACTTCTCCTTACTTGCAAGCAAATGCCTACATTTGCTAGTAGAGTTCATGTTCAGGTCCTTATATATCCTTTTAGCCTCACATGCTCATATACCTCATTGCACTTTTGTTATCTTAGGGTATTCTCTAGAACATGCCCTCACACATATTACCTAGCTCAATGGCAAAGCTACATAGAAGAGAAGGGGGCAAATGACTTTCTTTCTGTTTTTTTCACCTAAATGTGTTTTATAATGTATTTTTATTTAATATGTCTATATTGCCCCCCTATTTTTTTTCTATAACCCCATTTTATAGAAAAAATATTGATACAAATATCGTGATTATTATCTGTAAATAATTAAAAAATTCATACAAAATGACATTATATTCATATTTTTTTACTATGCACCTGTTATCCGCTATTATGATTTGGTTTTAAATGAACCTAAATTATAAGTGCAATTAATCCATGTCATATTAGTGCATGACTATTTTAAATACATGTTTCAATTTTTAGCTATCCTACTAATTTGATTGGCTCAGTGTTAGGTCTAACTTAATTAATCATAGCACATTCAATTGTTTATATTAAAATTGAATTTTACATTTAATTTAAATAACTATACCAAATTTAATTAGTGAAATCAAACATAAGAGAAATACATCATTATTTTCAAGTTTCATGAGGTTTCTTTATCAAGGCTTCCCAATAATTCTAGGTTAGAGGCTTGCCTTCATCATAGATTGAAATCCAACATCCTTTAGAAACTTCAAATCTACTTAGTGACTTACTTTAGGGCATACCATAAGCTTTCATATGATGAAAACTTTTACATTAATTTTATTTTAATATAAAACTCAAATTTTGTTGAAACTTGCATTTTATTTTAATTTCTACCCATCTTATTTTATACCAAGTATGTAACTATACATCCCAAAGAAACTTTATCTTTCATATGAATTGTGCAAAACAAGAGAAAATGTCTATTTTGAAGTTTATACTTTTAAATCCAAATAAGATAAAATTACTAGTTTATCCATGGGTTGATAGTGGACTTTTCTAAACAACAATAGTGGAGAGTAATGACCAAGCAAGCTTGACCTTGGAGAAGAGCTCTAGGCTTGCATTGACTCCCGTGTGAAATCACACTTGATCAACCTAGATTTCGCATGAGCCAGGGTGGTTCGAGCTTTCGCCTAGCGTTGGTGTGGCCCCAATAATAATTTCAATGGGTAGTAGGGTGGGTTCTCACTTAGCATTGGAGTTGAGGCCAATCCAGTCCAGCCTAACTTTGGACAATTTCAAGATTGGCCAGTAGTTGCTAGGTCCAGTATTAGGAGTTCTCTTTCCACTAGAGGTGCATTTTATGTATTTTTAAAAAACATTGGTAGCATATAGAATAAGTACAAAGTTTTTAAAAAAAGAGTAATAAATAAAGTTGTAAGGTTGAAATGTTAGATGGGACTATATAGTGAAGTTGACAGTATCTAATGACTTTCTTAATTTTACTTCAATTCTTGTAATTTTTGAAAATTTGATTCGAAAAAATAAATTTAGTGCATAATATTTTTCTTTAGAGTGTGAAAGCCAATCTTGGTAAGTCGGATACAGTTGTACATTCTAATACCCTATCTCAAAGTAGAAAGAGCTACCACCTTTATTGTGTGTAATTGTTCTAGAACATTGGTTTGCCCCATCTGTGAGAGAGGGCCACTCTAGAGGATGTGTGAAAGCTATTACCCATTGTAAGCATTAGAGTAAAGTAGGGGGAAAAACACATACACACTCGATAGCCTTTAGTATAATAGATTTACTATCTTTTGAGCTTTCATGTGTATTTTAATATTTGAAATTATATCAAGTATGTTGGGACTCTTCATTGTTGATACCTGAGTTCAAGCATTTGTTCTTCCTATGTGTTTATAGTTTTCTTTGCTTGAGGATAACCGAAAACCTCAATACAAGGTAGCTTGATAAGTGCTACAATAAGTGTATTTTATCATTGTTATATAACACGATTTGCATGTATTCTTGAAGTTTTGGGTGAATTTGGTACATAATTAGCTTCTATTTCACTTTCAAGGATAAATGAGAACATATGGAATTGTTGAAGTGAGTTTGAGCTATTTTGAACCAAAGAAGCCCAAATACAGATTTCTAGAAGTGCTTATAGCTAAACTTTCAGCTATAATCCTATGTTGTTAAAATATAGTTCATAAGATCAAGAAGATCAAGATTCGAGTAGAGAGGATGCTAATAAGGCCTCTTACATCCATAAGTATCAGGAATCACTGTTCCTTATAGTTGTAAGGATCGGGATAATTTCTAGTATTGCCTTATTAGACTTCACTAGGATTTCACTTAGATCTTCGATTTTGGACGGGGAGAGCTTCTAAGGCAAGAGAAGGAAGGTTTTCATTATTGGAGGAGGTTGCACTAGAAAGAAACTAGTGAAGGGAGTTTCTTGAACTGAGGTGATGAGGCATAACCATATCTTAGGGATAGAGGGAGTTTACATTATGTTTTCTTCATCTTTTGGGATGTACTCCTCGATTATAAGGAGCTAAATATCCTAGGTCATGAGATATTGATGAACCCTAGGTATAATCTTTTGTAGACATTGGATCTTGGATTTTTTTTTCCCAATTTTGGTTTGATACCATTATGTATGCTTATGATGCCATAATTCCTATAAAGCGAGAGCTTAGTTTCATGTCTAGTTGCATGTGTGAGTTTGAGAAATTCCCCTAGTATAGCTCTAGCACAATTGAAGGGATTTGCAAGTAGATTTAGAGTAGATTGTCTTTCAAATTCTCCTGTATAATGAACATTACCTTTTGATTCCACCAAGTGTTAGTGTAATCGTAGAGGTTAGATTAGAGAGAGATCTTAGTTTGACCTTGTATGGGATTAGTCACTCATCACCTTGAGAAAAAGGATTAGTATAATCTCAGGAATTTTGCTTAAATCCTCTTCTAGGTTAACAAATCGTAGGCCTAGTAGATTGAGAAGAGATTCTAATAGAACTCCATATTGGATTAGTAATGGTTGCCCGCCACAAGTGTCCTGGCCCTTAAGTAATACCTTGCATGAATATGCGAGGGTCGTATTGCTCTGGTCAAGGAAGTACTATTATTCACTTTTCACTTACTATCTAGCCTATATATTTTGAAGATGTTTAGAATCTAAACTACAAAGAAAATAAAACGCGAAGCTTCAAGCAAAGCACGAGGTGTCTAAGAAAAATTCAATGGGTGACAATGGTTTATGATGTGGATCCCCTTAGGGACTACTACTACAACTAGGATTATGGTTTTTGGATTGCAACAGTGGTTTGGATAGCGAGATCTCAAAGGTAAACTAATCCCAATCTTGTCGATTACCCTAATCCATACGAGAGTCAATTGAAATATCTTTCTATCTGACTTCTTTTTTTACTACATTAAGCTCTAGGAGTCTTTGTCTTAGGATTTAACCTTAATCAAAAGTCTTGCCAATACCCAGTCTCTTGGTGTATCAACACTAAATAACCTTTTCAATCTCTGTATAACCTAGTTTAAGGGAATTCTCATTCTACATGTATAATTCAAATAAGAATTACAGAGTTGTCCTTATGTAATTCAAGACATGCAAGCATCATAGATTGAATTACAAACCAACAATTGTATTAAACCAAACCAAATATCTAAAGTCACATGTTCCTCCAAGGTTCACCAACATCTGGTGTCCTTAGGAGTTTATTTTGACATAAATAAGAAATCAACAAAGAAAAACATTAAAGACAACATGAAACTCATTGCTAAACTTTCCCTTAATATAGAATGATGAGATGTGATAAAGGATAAACATCGTGGGCTCTCGATATCGCCATCCCTAATCCTTTAAAATGTGGCTCCCTTCAAGATACATTACCCTTCTATGAAAGATCTTTGAGATCTTTTCCTTTTCCCGTCAAAATGTAGCTCTAGCCTCATCTTTGTGGGTGAAAATCTTCTCATAGAGGTGTCAGCTCTATGGCTTCTAAAGGCTCCTTTTCTAGCCCTAACTAATCGTATTTATATTTGTGTTGTACTTGACCAAGTAAGGGATGCATAGATGCTTGCATGGCCTGTTTGGGCTCAAATTCACGAAGCCTAATGAGGCATCAAACTTCTTGTGTGGGCAAATAGGTGCCTACACTATCCTGCCCATCTTGTGCGGCCTATTATATACATGGCGCACACCACTTTGGGTGCTACAGTACTATTGCAATTGCCCTTTCCATGCCTTATGGATGAAAATATAAGAAATTGACATAAAATAGGCATTGATCTACTAAAAATGCTTGCAAAGTGTGTAAAATAATAATATAAAACATGCACATTTAGACACTTATCAATTAGTTGTTAATCACCTTGATAAAGGGGCTAGCACACTCTAGGAACACCCATGGTCATATCCAATTGATATCATTTTATTATCAGTGTCTAAAGCTATATCATAAACCCTCTTGATTCCTTGTCTAGGTACTTCATTTTGTTGAATGATTATCCTTTTGATTATTTAGTGAGTTCTCCATCATAAGTTGGATTAGGTTTTCTTTACTTAGAGCCCTCATTTTAGTTGCTAAGCTAGAGAGTTAACCGATAAATAATACTAATACTTCTAGTCCCCCTAGGTTTGACATCCTAAAGATTCTTGTATACTTTATTAGAAGTCATGTTTGTTGGGGCGTAAATCACCTAACTGATTAGAGGCCTAGGATTGTTGGAGGACACCCACAACATGCTAATGGTCAGTGGCGTTATGCCGATTTTGTTTGAGATTCCATGGGTGATGGGAATGATCTAGAGGAGCCAGCTATCTCCGTTGCATCCAAAGATGTATACACCATTGTTAGATCGCTAGAGTCTGACTTCTTTGATGAGGAGTAGGATAGAGAGGACACCTTCGAGCCAAAGCAACCTCAATAATCTCCTAAGATGCCATCCACTCTATTGAGACCCACAGCGACCCTTTCTCGACTTTGAGCCCAAAATGAGAGATTAGAGATTCACACAGATGAGATCTAACCTAAATAGTACAATATAATGGAGGGGCAATCCAGGATTGAGGCTCTACTTTGTTACATTTCAACTTGTGTCGGAGCTAGCCCATCATTGACTCGATGGGCGTTGACGTCAGCCTTTTCACCCTCACAATCTCTAGCCACTGTCCCTTCAAAACAATAACAACTGGAGCTATTAACTTTATCATCGCTACTTTCATTTCATTATGGTTGATTTTACTTGTTTTGTTTTTAATTTTAACTTTTCATTAATTTATGTATTTTATGTAGTTGATAAAGGGCAGTACCCTACTAAATTATACCTTATTTTAGTTATTATGTGAGTTAATTTTTTGGGAGGCTACTGAAATTTGTGTCTGTTTCTTTTAGGTAACAAATCTTTAATTTGTATCAAAAAAGTTACCTATGTTATGTTTGTGTTTCACTGGTAGGCATCCCATCTAATCCAACCATTAATTGCTGATATGGAGGCCAACTTACAAAGTCAGTTGGATTAACGTATAGCAACAGTGACGAGTGAGGCTCTATGGAAAAAGAAATGGCCTGACATGACCTTGCTGGCAAGTGAACAATGTGACCAATTAAAGTGGGTAATTTCTATCTTTTGTACCCATATGTTGTTATAATTATTGATTTTTATTTCTCAAAACTTGGGATGATTTTTTAATCGGGATTTACATCTAGGATTTGGTCTATGGTCAGAAGCTGTTGTTTTGATGATTAGTGGGTTTCTTGTAAACATTGGTGCATTAGAATAATGAATTTGTTTTTGATGATTTGTGATGATTTTTGTTTTTCTTGTAAAAATGGGTCAGGTTTTTCAGTTATTTGTTGAAAACATGATAAATTGGAGTCACTACATACATTAAAATGAAATGAGACATTTATCTTGAGAAAATTGTGCTCTTGTTTAAACATCTATGCCTAATAGGTTTTAGAAATTCCATGTACATACAAACACCCTCTTAATAAGAAAATTACAGGATTTGAAATTTAGTAAAAAAAAAAGGCCATGTTTAAAAAAATTCACTTGGGTGACCTGCTGTTGAAAAACAAAGATAACATTGGTGACCCTTTTGATACAAAGTAAATATAGGTTACCAAAAAGAAATACAAAGTTTAGTAACATCACAAAAAATTAACTCTACACTTATACATAGCAACTGTAGTTGTATTAAAAGGAAAAAAGAGCTGCACTTTAAGAATAATAAGTAAAACATTATATTTTCATTAAGCCGCAGTTTAATAGAAAAATACAATTCCATACAAAAGTTGCAGGTTTTCCATTTGAAAACAATCTACAGTTTTACAAAAGTAGGCTCCCAAAAAATTAACTTTGCAGTATACAAAAATTGGAACTCTTTACAACAGCTGCAGGTTAAAAAAAAAACTGCATGTTTACAATAGATGTACCCAAAAAAATGCTAACTCTAAATTCAGGTTGCCACTATTGCATATTTACAGAACACAATAAGATGAAATAAAACTGCAGATCCAGTGAAGCTACAATTTCTTATAAATAAAGGCAGTTGATCCCATCAGGGAGCTTTTTTTTAAGTGTCACATGCTCCCGTAGAGTATCCAACTCCTGGTGGTAGCTATACTTTCCTTTTTCTTGTTAGGAAATCTTGGCTTGTTTCTCTATTTGCCATCCTTTTGTTATAACTGAGACCCTGCTTTGACCCCTCCCTTTATATTTGCTCCCTTCATCGACAAGTGAGTTTCCCTTGAAATTGTTCCTTCTAGATTATCAGTACAAACATTAGAATAGCAACATATTATAAACATAGGGAAACTGAAGCTTGTGCATATTATAAACATGGGGAAACTGAAGCTTGTGCAATATGAACTGTGTAATATGCAATATCTAGGATGAACACAAGAAAATTCATAAAATTGAATGAGATCATTCACCTATGATAGTACAATAGCCACATTAGATTCATTTGCATTGGTCTTTTATTGCACATTAGCTCCATCTATGCTCAACCCTGTCCCATTTCATTGAGTTTCCTTGTATTGCACATTAGGAGCAATTTTAGCTTGCGCCAACCTATAAAATATTTTATAGATACCAAAAGAAAAAAAAGTTAGATCCTTACTTGTGTTTGAGAAGTACAATCTTGGACATTGTTGCCATCCCCTATGTTTAAGCAGTGAACATCTTCTTCTGCATTTTTCTGCATATGTTGACAGGTTGAATAAACATAGAATTTTATGTTGTGATTAAGCCAACTTGCAAATGAAATGTCTACCTATGCCGCAGGACAATGTTCCACTGATGTAGTTGCTAAGGTTTCTATGTTGTTCTGCAGTTATGGAAAAAAAATTAGTTAACATCATTGGAACAAAATTTGACTAGAAAGCAAATAAAGAAATTAAACATTCACCGACCTTGTTATGGAATCTCTTATTATGGTTTGTTGCACCACACATGTTGCACTTAATTTTCCCACCCTTCTTCCTAACCTTGTCCTTGGTAAAACCAGGGTTTTCATCCTTTTTTTTTCTCCTAAGTACAGTTTTCTTGCCCTTCTTCTTGTTTAATGGCTCTAGTTGAATGATGGGTACTTGGTCACTTTTTGGCCATGAGTCCTTATCATGTGTTGGATTGAGGATATGCCTATATGTGTCCAAGAAGGTGCTGACTTGATAGAATGAATGTGGAGAGTTTTTAGGTTTTTCTTTGTTGTAGTACAATATTGACACTGCATGGCTACAAGGAACACCATTAGGTTGCCACCTCCTACATGAACAAAAGTAGTTTGCCTTGTCAACTACAAATTGCCCATCTGGGCCTAGTACTTGGTACTTATCTCCACTTGACCAATTGGTACTATAAACCCAACTCAATTACTTAGATTTTTCAAGTTTCTTCATTATTCTAGGGCAGTGGGTGCTAGTGACTTTATCCATTGCATCTCTTCTTTTTTGTATTCTTTTCATCAATTGTGTCCTTATCATTTCATTTATTGTGATAATCTTCTTGATCCTAGTTTCTAGTATATAACTATTAAAAACTTCACATAGGTTGTTCAAAAAGATATCACATTTGAACTGACTTTTGAAATGTGATCTAGTCCAATGTTTGGGTTCAATATTCTTCATGTATTCAAATGCTCCTATGGAGATTTCTCTCAAATTTTCCGTTACTCTATCATATGCTGCCTAGTATGTTGCTTTAGCACAAGACCACATCTGGTCTTTCAAAACTTTGCCCCTAAATGTTTTCCTAAAGTTGGTGTGAATATGCCTCACACAATATCTATGCTTATTGTAGGGGAATAACTCAACTATTGCAAGCATTTATCCCTAATATGAATTTAATAGAGAAATAGGAAATCAGTTATGATATATAGGCTAGTTCATAATTAATTATAAGAGGACTAACTCAATTCATAATCAGATATGATATCTAATAGGAAATTAGAGATTTGTTACCTAAATGAAATAGACTCAAAGTTCAGTATCCTCCATCAGTAGATCTAATTAATTGTAACAATTATTGCATAATTAAGCATAACTTAATTGTAAACATGGTAATAGAGTAATGTGAATAATCAGCATAACTATAATCCCAATTCAGAATTTGGTTACCGAAAAGAAACAACATCAAATTTCAGTAACATACTATATTGGAAGTAACTTAATTGTAGGTAAATGGAAATTGGCTAAATAAATAATTAATTATAACAACTATTGCATAATTGAACATAACTTAATTATAAAAATATGGTAACAAAGTAACGGCTATTAGTAATAGAGTAACATGTAGAATCAGTAGTAATTATAACAGAACTAACCCAATTCAGAATTTGGTTACTGAAAAGAAATCTAATTAATTGTAAGTAATCTAATAATTATAACAACATTACACCATCAGAACTAACAAATTATAACAACAATTGCATAATTAAACAAAACTTAATTATAACATGATTGAAGTATTGATCACATCCTAATTAAAACAACTTTTTTTTGGAGTACCCAACAACTTGTACATCATTCATAATTAACCATAATAGAACATACTTTCATGATCAAAATCAGTACTAATAACAAAACATAATCAATTCATAATTAAATATACCAGAACATAATCAAATCAGAATTAATTATAACAAAAGATAACAATTCAGAATTAATCATAACAAAACATAATCAATTTTACCTACAGAATTAATCATATGGTAATAGAGTAACCTGTAGAATTAATCAATTATAATAGCTATGGCTAATAGACTAACCTGCAGAATTAATTAACTCTAATAGCTACTGTCTGTTAGTATGATTTGCAGAATTAATTAACTATAACAATTATGCATAATGAAAAATTAACTATAAAATCCAGATAAAGCAACACTATATTAAGTATGACAACATTGCATAGTCACAAAATTAGTTATATCAAAACTCAATTAAAACTTAATTAATTATGAAATAACTATCTCATCTTCTTCCTATCAATCATAAAGGCCCAGTTTTGGTTGTCAACAATTCTCAGATCTTGTGCAAGAACCTGTAAGAACTAGGTCCAACTCTCTTTGTTCTCTTTACTAACTACAACCCATGCAATGGGATAGATGCAACCATTTGCATCTATCTCAATAGTTAACAAGAGTTGCCACCCCATAGAGTCCTTTCAAAAAGTAACCATCAAGGGACACCAAATGGCTTCAACCTACTAAGAAACTTGCCCTCAAAGGAGCAAGGCATAGATACATACCATAGAAGACCCCTTCGTTGGTCTTAATAATAAAAGTTGACCCAGCGTGTGTCCTTATTATCTCTAGCCTGTAATCATGTAGTCTAGCCATTTGTGACTCCTTATCACCATCTATGATTCTGTTCATTACACAACACATACAAAAAATCATAATTAAGCTTACCCAAATAAAATTCAAAGAACACATTTTTCTTTACCTGTAAGTAATACATTTTGCCCTATGAGCTTTTAATCTGCTGACATCCACTTCTTGATTAGTCTTCATAGCTTGTACAACGCCAGAAATTTTACAATTGGGGTCTGCCCAAAATTGCTCAAGATAATGTCCAGCTATCCAATCTATATTCATATGTCTATTATTGTGCTCCCTAGCACATTCATGCTTGACCAAATCGGGGTGCTAACAAGAGTGCTACTAAGTGCTTACTTGGAATTTGTTCCAAACATATATGCCATGGCTTCTTATTTTGATAGGGTGCAGGGTGCAAATATCTAAATTGAAAATTTTTTATGTTATATATACAAAAATCTCTCCCTCCAGGATTTAAAAGACCACATCATAACTTCATCAGTTCTAGACAACATAAAAATCCAAAGTATTCAAAAAGCCATTGAAGTAGACACACACACACAAATCACATAATTAAGCAACGAAATTCAAAATTTATGATGCTATGCATACAAGAAACTCCATCCCCTCAAGTATTACAAAATCACATCATTGAATAAGAATGCAAAATAGTTAATCAGCAAGGAATCACATCACTAAATTATTATGTTGTGGAAAAAATTAACTCCATCCCCTCACTCACAAGTTCATCATTTATATACAGAATAAAAATGCAAAACTTCCAAACATCAATAAAATATAAAATCACCACTAAGATCACATAATTAAGCCACCAAATTGATAATTTATTATGTTGTGCATACAAGAAACTCCATCTTCTTAAACAGCTTTAAAATGCAAAACTTTCAAATAGCAAGAAAAGTATAAACCCACCACAAATATGACATAATTAAACAACCAAATTGATAATTTATTATATTAGATATAAAAATATCTCCATCCACTTAGTTAATAAAAATCACGTGAGACCATCATGATTTATACACAACACAAACCCTTCATAAGTAGATAATTAAATAAAAACACATATGAACCATAACTACAAAAGTAAAAATGACACACATAAACCCTTCATATGAAGCAAGGCAACACTACAACAACATTACATATGAAGGAGCTACAAGAGGGCACTTACAATACTCAGGGGCTTCATTTGTCACATGCCGTACCTCCCAATTTGCAAACATCTTCACCGGGGAGACTTTACTCTCCCTTTGTTGGCTGCAAAGACATTTCCTTCAGTCACCCTCATGGAGAAGTAGCACCACAACACCATTGAAACCCTCTTCTCCACCAAAATCCTAAAACCCTCATCTCCACTTAAACCTTGAAACCCTCCTCTCCATTAAAACCCTCTTCTCTATTGAAATCCTTAACCCCTCCACCAAAACCCTTTTCTCCTCTTAGTCTGTGACTCCCTTCTAGACTAAGAAAAGAAGGGAAACATCTTGTTTGGACGAAGATAGGGGAAAAGGTCTTGTTTGGGCCTTGTTTTTTCGAGGTGAAGGTTCTTTGGCGACTCATGGAAGGTTGATGAGACAACTTGTCTAGATGGGTTGTCCAACATGGAAGACCTCCTCTGTTAATCTAGTTGATTGTGTAAGTTGGCCTCCACATCAGCAATTAATGGTTGGATTAGATGGGGTGGCCTGCCAGTGAAACACAAACATAACCTAGGTAACCTTTTTGATACAAATTAAAGATTGTTACTTAAAAGAAACAGACTCAAATTTAAGTAGCCTCCCAAAAAATTAACTCATTATTATGTCATTTATTGTTGTCAATAATTTCATTTGCTATCATTTTTTATTTTCTTGAGCTATACTGAATCCCTTATGCTTTATAGGACAAATTGAACTGGAAAGATGGAATTCACTCCACTAGGAAGGAACATGCCCTCAAAACACCACCATGTTATTCAAATAATACACTATTCAAGGAGCAACATGCTTGTGTTTAGCTAGAGGCGTTCCGACATAGATGACTTCAACCAGAGAAGTGCCACTTTTTTTTTGTTTTGTTTTACTCTTCCTCATGAATGTTTTTATTGCTAGTTATCTTTTTCAATGCTTTACTTTATACATTAGGAACAAGGTAAAATTTTAAGTGTAGGAAAGGGGTATTAAGACTTTAATTGTTAGTGTAGGCTCATGAAGACTTATGATAGTAGTAATTTAGGACCCTATTGGACTAGGAAGAAAACAAGTGTTGAGTAGATTTCTTTCTTAATTTAACCATTAGTTTGGTTTTGCTCCATGGTTACTTAAGGTATTCTATTGAGCACGAGCCTTTACTATCGGCAAACCTGGAGAGTTAGTGATAGTTCTTGTAAATAGTATCATAGTACCACTTTTGATATGTGCAGCCACTCTTGAAATGTCAGATACCATGTATGCACAATCGGAAGAAAAGGCTACCACAAGGGATGTGCAAAAGCTACTATTCTTATACATAGCAGATGATGGTAGAAATAGTTACTACTACTGAAGCATTAATACTGATCTTGAGTAGTCAGATATTGTATAACATTACAATTATATAGTTGATGACCTACTGTGTGTAACTATTACCCTGATTTTTTTTTTGTAAAACTCATTTGGTTAGTGTTAGACCTCAATAAGACCCATGTTCACACTTCCTGATTTGAGTTAAAATAGAATAAAGTAGTAAGGGTTGAAACACATGCATGAGGTAAGCCTTGGGTAGATTGAAACTCTGTATTTTCTTAAACTCCCATGTTTTGCTTAGCATCTTAGATTTTTTTTTAGATATTTGAGACCCCTTGTTTTTTAGGATTGAGGTTAAACACTTATCTTTTTCTTATTTTTCACTTTTATTTGCTTGAGGATAAGCAAATGCTTAAATGTGGGGATATTTGATAAATGCTTGAAAATACATGTTTTTATGCGGCAAATTGATGCACTTTGTTTGTCCTTTTGAGAAATTTAGATGTTTTAGTATTCAATTTGTTATTTTTTCATATTTAGGTCACAAATTTTAGGGATGAAGCAAAAAACATATTTTTGGAGCAATTTCAAGCCAAAATTAACCAAGTATTGAAGCTCTAAAAGGCAATATAAACATCAACATAGGCATATATTGTAGCAAGTACTGTATCAACACATTGTAGTAATTATTGTACCAGTTCTAAAGAGCAACGCAGGAATTAACACAAACCTTGTGTTGAGAACGTGTGAATCAACATCCCCCCTTATTTACTGACATTAAAGCTTGTTGTGTTTTCTCTAGGAATTTCTTGTCTTTACTTTAATGTTATATAACACAATCGGGAATACACCCCTATGCTTAGCCCCAATTTTGCACCTATAAAAGGACATCATTTTGGAGAATTTAATGAGACTTTTTGGTAGAGAATTTTTTTTTAAATTCTTAAAGGTTTTTAGCACAATTCAATTTAGAGATCCTTGGGGGCCCATTGCAGGAGAAATTAACAACATTTTGCAACAATTAAAAGGAGGGGTTGAGTCTACTTGGAAGGGGTTTCATCAAACTAGGAGAAACGTGGAGTTCAATAGAGTTTTCATTATAATTTTGGTGTTTAATTAGTTTATCATAGATTGTATTGTGAGCCCTATTAGGACAAGGAACTAAATATTGTATGATATTCAGATTGATGAACCTTAGGATGAGCTTGTAATTGAATTTAGTTATTTCCACTTTGTTTTAGAGAATATTTCAATTATTTATCTATGTATTCTTTGACACCATAAATTAATTATAGCAAGGTCTTTAACTTATGCCTTGATTTGTGTGATAGTGATTGAGAACCCCAATTGCTTATAGATCTACCGTAGGTTAAAAGGGTTATAGATGCGCCTAGCAATAGGGAGTTTTAAACTATCCGGATTATGGTAAAACCTAATACATGGACTAATAGAGCATTTAATACAATGATAGGTAGAATTAGATTAGGCAAGTGAATATTAGAAGGATAATGTTTGATTCAAAATTGGCTTGTATGGAAAACATTAGAATGAATATGGAAGCCTTTTATAAACTATGTGATATGCTTCAAAGCATCGGTAAGCTTCCCAATGAAAATATGAATGTCGAGGAAATGGTTACCTCATTTCTCTACATCCTTTCTCATGCATCATGCTAAGAATAGGATTGTAAAGAGGGAATTTTTAATGAGTGAATAGGCAATAAGTAGGTAGTTTGGTTTTATCTACTCTCTATGTTGAGGTTGCATGAGGAATTATTTAAGAAGCCGGATCTTGTACCTTAGAACTCGATAATTCTCTGATGGACATGGTTTAAAGTAAAAATAAAATTTTATTAAATAAATATTTTTAAATGTAACACTTTTAATAAATTAATTAATATACTAATTAGTTTATTTCTTTCTAAACTTTAGACTATTTAGATGCCTTAAATGGGATTTATATTATAGTCAATGTTGATAAGCCTAGATACATGAAAAAGAAAGGAGAAATTGCCACTAATGTTCGAGGCGTGTGTTCCCAAGATTTGCAGTTCATATACATATTTCATTGTTTGAAGGTTATGCAGTAGTTTCTAGAGTACTGCGAAGTGCAATTTCTATGCCAAATGGTTTTAAAGTTGGATGGGGTAATATTCTCAAATGTTTTCAAACTAGCAAAATAAGTTTAGCATAATAAAAAAACTTTCTATTTCCAAGTTTGTACTACCTCTGTGGTGCTAGTTATACAAATCGAGATGGGTTCTTAGTTTCATAGAAAGGTCAACATTACCATTTAAATGAGTGGAGATGAAATAATCTTCCTTGACAAAAAGAAGATTTGTTTAACTAGAAAAACTCAAGTGCACAGAATGCCATTGAAATGTGTTTTAGACTTTTGAAAATGTGATGATACCTAGTTAAGACATATTGCAGAATTATAAGCGCATGTGCATTGCTACATAATCATATTAGAAGGGAGATGGAGGTTGAATTGGGTGAGACATATATGAACTTTGACCCTTTGTCAAATGTACATAGCATGTAGTACATAGAGACTTTCTATGCATGGACAAATTTTAGAGACAACTTGGATCAAGAAATGTGGAATGAGTGGTAAGCTTTTAGGAATCAAGCTTGAAATTAAGCTTTTAATTATGTATTACCTTTAGGGGAAACTATTATATTAAATCTAATTACTTTAGGATGGTTTATGAAATTGAGTTGTTTGCAATTATAAATTTCTACTTTTTTGTTCTTATTGTTATCTTTTTATTTGATGGGATTGAACCTATTGATTGGTATTAGCATTTTGATTATAATCATCAGGAGTGATGTATGTTAGTTGCACTATTTTTTTCCTTCTTATTAGTTAAATTCATATTTGAAAATTATGCCTACCCTATTCTATTAGTTTTGATAATTTAGTTAAATAAGCTCTCTCAAGGTAAATACTATGTTTATCTGTTGTTTATGAATGTGTCTATTAAATTATTTATGATTTCTTCTATTTGAGAGCCTCTTCTTCCTTGAATTACAAGCTTTAGCAGTGATAAAGTCTACTTTGTATTTGATTTTAGATGGAGGTTCTAACAAGTCCTGCAAGTACAAGGACCAACAAGAGGAACAACCATCAATGGACTCCTGTTGAAGGCAAAGTTTTGGTTTAATGCTTCTTAGAACTTGTGAACCAAGGTTGGAGAGCAAACAATGGCTTCAAGATAGGTATTTGACTCAACTACAAAAATGGATAGCTGAAAAGATCCTCAATTGCAAAATTATGGGTAATCATCATATTAAATCTAGGATGAGGACACTTAAAGCATAGTTTGGAGAATTGAGAGAGATGAGGGGTTAGTTCGAGTTTTGATGGGATGTAGCTAATAAATGTGTGCCCTGTAAAGATGATGTGTGATATTCAAGGTTTAAGGTAATACACAATAAATCTCTACTTGTCATTTTATAAAATTATGTTCTTATGTACAATGTTACTAATAACAACTTAAATATGTAGAGTCACAAAGATGCCTTTGGTCTTCAAAATAAGTCGTTCCCTTATTTTAATGAGTTAGCAATCATTTTTAAGAAAGACCAAGTAGCAAGTGATGAAGTAAAATTTGTAGATGAATCAATAAAAGCTATAGAAAAGGGAGAATTCAATACTTGTAGTAGCCAATACAACTTTTGAGGCCCATAAAACAATGAAGAACACAATCCAAGATAACTATTTTTGTGTGGATGTTGAGTAAAAAATATAAATGAACTTGTTTTCATTTCTGGAAATGTATACAATGACTCCTTGAATGGTTTGTGTAAAAGGAGTAGGGTGCAAGTATAAATGCAAGATTAGTCAAATGCGGCTACAAAAAAGCAAAGAAAAAGGGATTGGCTAAGGATTAAATTCATGATTCCTTCTCCAAGCACATGGAAAGCTTTTCTAATATTTGTGATGTAACACAAGGCAAGAGAAAGGTAAAGTGACAACCTATTTTCAATGCAAATATGGAAAGCAAAAAAAAAAAGGACTTTTCTTTATGAGAGCATAACAAAAATTAATGGTTTAACTAAGGAAAGGCGGTTCAAGAAATAGGTATTATTCCAGTTGATAGAAGAAAGGCTAAGTCCTTCTGCTTATTTCCAGAGGATGATGTAAAGCTCATTTATGCCAAGAGTGTGCTAGTTAGAGTCACTTAATAGCCCCACTTGATTTTGTTTCATTGCCTTGTAATATAGGTAAATTTCATTTCTGCACTTTTAAAGGCTGCTTGTCTAAACTTTGTCTTGCTTTTGAATTTGGATTATAATTCTCTAATAGTACATCAAACCATTTAAGGTGTGATTGTTTTTTATTTTTATTGCAAGCTCTGTAAGACTTTACACACTTGAAAATATCCTACTCATTTTGTTATTTTTTGATGGAGGTTCATATTAATTTGCTTGAGTTATTAAGCATTGTGTGTTTGAGAGGAAATCATGTTGACATCATGAACTCCTAATAAAGTGAAAACTACTTAGATAATGCATCAAAAACTAATGAAATTAAATAATAAAAAATAAAACGAGACAAAAGGTATGCAATTTAAAAAACCTAGATCAAGGGCAAATTTGAAAATTAAAATAACTTTGAAGGGAATGTATGATCAAACCAAACGATTGAATTAACTTTACATTTATTTTAATAACAACTTTCATATGGCATAACAAAGTTTGCAATCTTACTTTGCAAGGAAAATGATTATACTTAAAAAGTTTACAGTGGAAAACTTTGCAGGAAAAGTTTTTTACTACAAAACACTAATCGCCTTTTAACTTAATAAACAACGAATTCAATAAAATTCTTTTGGTATTTTTTTGTTTGCTTGTTTATATATGCTTATATTTTTGTTTTTATTTAAATCATATCAAAAAAATTAAGCATCGAAGTTAATTGCTCAACCAGGGTGTTGTTTGTTGATGATCACACAATATTTCTTGCAAGCATACACACAACCAAATTGCATAATAATAAAAGAAGAGACGCATGAATTGGTTACCTAGTTTAGCTCAACAACAACCTACGTCTAGGTGCCAAACCCGGAGGTAAATCCCCTAAAAGAGGAGAACAAACATGGGTACAAGACTCTCACACATCCTCTCCAACATTTATAAGTACCCACCCTAAGTCTTTAGAGCATGGTCTTATATAGAACTTCCACGTCCCAAAGAAAGAACTTCCCCATTTTAGAATCTTTTGTAGCTACTAACTTGGACACCTTCCAAATTTAGCCGTTATAACTCCTATTGTAACAGTGATTGCAATGCTGCCTTCCTATTGACTTTGATTGAGTTCCAACTTTTATTCTTAAAGTCACCTAAGTTTGGTCTTCATAATCTTCTAGTTCCTAAACTTGATCTTCCATTCATCCAAATTTGGTTTTTTTCACAATCATGTATTCAATCTCTTCTATATTTAATCATGTCTTGATTTAGCTTTGTCTTGACATAGTCATTTGTCCTTGCTAGCTCTTGCCTTTCATAGCTCCTTCTTAAGATAGCTCCTTGCTTAAAATTATCTTCTTCAAGAGTTGTTTTCTCCAATGCCATGTCACCAAGCCTTGTTATCGACGCTACATCATCATAGTTGCCACATCATAGCATGACTTGTCATCACGAATGTCCAGTTGGACATGTCAAATATTGCCAACTTAACATTAATAGAAGTGTTTTCTAAAACATAATTACAAAAATGTTTCATGTTTGGAATTGAGAAAAAAAACATTTAATACTACATTGAATATAATTAAATATTAGCTTTTCATAACTTAACTAGTTATATTGTTAAAGCGTAAATTGCCAAATTAGTAAACATTCCAAAGAGAGTACCAACTTATCAAACATTACAATGTGATTTTCTATGGATTTTAATCAATTCATTTTTGTTTACATACCAAACATTATAATTTTACTTTCCCAAAATTTTAATTTTAAAGAATCACGATCCAATTAATAAATCTCCTTAAAAAGTTTTAGATAATAAAGTACCAAAGGCTACCTTAGTGTAATATTGATTAGAGTCTTGAGATACAAATTAATTCATTTTTGTTTACATACTAAACATTATAATTTTACTTTCCCAAAATTTTAATTTTAAGGAATCACGATCCAATTAATAAATCTCCTTAAAAAGTTTTAGATAAAATAGTACCAAAGGCTACCTTAGTGTAATATTGATTAGAGTCTTGAGATACAAATTATAGGAGCTTGTTTAAGCTAATTTGTTGCTATTAAATTACATGATTGAAGGGCATTAACTATTGATCGGAGATTTGTCAATGGAACAAATTAAAATCTATTACATGAAGGCTTAAACCATTTAACCACCATTAAATTACATGATTTTAACCATATAAATACATGGTTAAATTATATTTATTGGAGATTTGTCACCGGAACAATTGCATGAAGGCTTTTACTAGTGATTTTGAATTTCATAAAGGAAAAGGTGAGTTTGGAATTAATGGTGGTTGATCAATTTTCCAACAATGCTAATCATCTCCTTCAACATTAAAGTAACATAAAATCTCATTCTCAATGTGTTTAAATGCTATATACCAAAGTTCTAAAACCCGACCCGGGGTATGACCCGGGAAGACTTGCGGGTCATGGGTCAATGGTCGAACCGGGCTCGAACCGGGTTGACCCGGTCATAAATAATTAAATATAATATATATTTTTATAAGTTTAATCATATATAAATATATAAAATAATATATTATAAATTAATAAAAAATTAAAATAATAACAATACAAAAGTTCAACAAACAAAATTAACAAATAATCTTCCTTAGAATTTATAAATATTAACTTAATACCCTAAATAAAATCCAACTCATAAGTCATAACAATGAACAATCTAATAAAATATGAAATATGAATTCTAGCTAAATCATAAATACAACATAATAAATTAAAAGGAACACAATACATGCATTCAAGTTTCACAAACATGCCATAATCTTCTAATACAATTTGAAATATATATTCAAGCAAAACATATTATATTAAATCAAAGGTAATACAGCACAAAGTTTGAAGATTCAAAGTTTAACTCATAGATTCTACTTTAATTTCTTCAAGCTTCATCTGAAAGCCCAAAAGAAGTGCCAATTGCATCACCAGTGCTCACTCCAATAGTTGGAAAGACATTAGCATCATGAATTGTTTCATCAATGTTAAAGTCATCACCTGTGAATTAATAAAAAATTATATAAAAATTTAGATATTGAGAAATTAAGAGGTAACAAAACACAAAACAATATCTTAAGTTCAAAACTAAATAAATTACCTTGATCACCATGAATATTGGCTTGTTCATTAAAAGCAACCTCCAATTCTTCATAGTCTAAGTCGGGAGAAGGTTCATCTTCCTCAACCCAAAAATCAACTTTGTTAATGCATTCATAATCGATTGGATCATATGTACGCTTCTTCATGAATTGCCTAAAAATAAAATTATTAATTTATTACATTATGACATTGAAAATAAAACTAAATTTGATATTCACTTTATAGATAAAAACCTGAATTGTAGTCACAGATTATATGCAACATAAACAAGATCATTTAGCCTTTGATGCTCCAATCTATTTCTCCTTTTTGTATGAATTCTTTCAAAGACACTCCAATTGCTTTCACATCCCGATGAGGAAGAAGTTTGACTAAGAACTCGAATGGCTATTTTTTGAAGTTGTGAAGCACTATGACCAAACAATCTCCACCATTCATCTGCATGACAATTATTTATTAGAAACATATAAATAATAAACAAGGAAATTAACAATTAAAATTAATTTATATTCAACACATACCAAGTTGCATTTTCTTACATGAAGATCTAGCAGAAGGCCGACTAAAACTGCCCAAATGTTCTCGATACACCTTTATCTCACTCAAAGCTGCATCAAGATTGGTGGTTTGATCTTTTAACTTAAGCATATCAATCAAACCATCTGACATTGATTGGGTGACTTCAAAGCTAGGCTCATAAGCAAAAGCAGGATTCAACAGATAAGCTACTACATGGATATGAGTTTGAAAGTGCTTATCCCTAACGCATGTTAATAATGTCCACATAAGGCTTGTACAATCTTTCCTTAAACAAAAAAGTTTCCATCACTGTAGACCTTATTCTTAACATGCCTTCATATACATATCCCAAAGATGGTTTTTCATCCGAATCAACAATACGCAACAATCTTATAATTGGAGTAGCAACTTTAACAGCAACTAACACTTGATCCCAAAATTTTTTGAATCCAAAACAATTGAATTAAAAGTTTTTCCTTTTGCAGTTTATGAAAGTTTATTACTAATGAAATGTTGATCTATGATCAAAGCTTGCAAATCATGCTTGTGATCATAAATAGATTTCAAAGTAATAAAAATTGTAGCAAAACGAGTGGCACCTGGGCGCACAATCTCCTTCCAATTTGGTCTTCTCCTCAACCAATGCAAAAGTTGAATGATTATACACAAAAATAGTTAACTTTGAAGCACATGATGCAAGATCATCAATATGAGGCAAACTAGCAATGTCTTTCAACATCAAGTTTAAGCAATGAGCTGCACATGGTGACCAATATATCCAAACATATTTTTCGTTCAACAAAGAACCAACAACAACATAATTGACAGCATTATCAGTCATTATATGAACTACATTTTGAGGACTAACCCATTCCACAATTTCCACAAACAAGTACATAGTGTTTGTGCATTTTTAATAACACCTGATGCATCAATAGATTTGATAAAATACAATCCAATCGGACAATATACCAAAAGATTTATCAATGTTCTTTGTCTATTGTCAGTCCAACCATCATCAATGATTGTGCAACCATTAGATGCCCAATTATTTCTATAATGATCAACAAGCAATTGGCATTCTTTTTTTTAATATTTCAACAAATGAACAAAAAGATCATGATAAGAAGGAGCCGTATATCCAGGACCAATTGCAAGCATAGCATCAATAGCAAGTTGAAAATAAGGTGATTGCACGGCATTCAATGGAATACAACAATCATAAAACCATCTAACTTGAGAAACATGAGCTTTTTTAATAGCCTCTTTACTAGCCAAAGCAATTTTAATACCAGGTTGAGATCCCGGCCTTGTTCTTGGAGCAAAAAAATTTTTTAAGCCTCCACTGGTAGATTTTCCACCATTTTCTCTTTTCCTTTTGTTTTATGTTTTTTCCTTGTTAATTCAGTATCTTCCTCCTCCTCCTCCTTCTCCAATTCATCATTAATCTCCAAGCTTGATGGATTGTCACTATATGCCTCATGAAAATTAGATAAAGAATCACTAGCTTCTTTCTTCCTTGCCTCTAATTTTTTAATAACATTTATCATCTCTTCTCGAACATCAAAGGGAACTTTCTTACACATTGTAACTTGACCTTGGAGTCCAGCTAGATGATACTTTACTCTGTTGATTCCCCCACCATTAAAAACTTTTGCACAGTAAAGACATGTTAGCACCATCCTCCGATTGGCGCCATGACTTTGGTTAGCATGTTGCCATGTCGGATAGGTTTTTCCCCTTACCAAGGGTCTAGATTCTATCCTAAATACTCTCTCTGAAGATTGAGTTCCATTACTAGCTAAGTTATCCATGGTATTTATACCTAAAAGATTAGAATACAAAAAACCATCAAAGATCAAATTTTTTGAAGAAAAACTCAACTTCACACCCATAAATTACAGGAAATACATCAACAATATCAAACACAAGATCAAGTGCAAAATTGCAATGGTGATTGTTTAAAGAAATTGAAGATTGAAAACCTCACTTGACTAGAAGCTCTAATCGAAGAGAAGAGCTTCGGAGGAGTGAGGTTTAGAATAGCAACAATTTCCCCTGAACGCCTCTTTCACTATCGGTCTAGGTATTGTCAAGCGACTCAAGTGTGAGATGATAAAATAAAAGTTATAAAACTCAGGACTCCTGTTTTGATGTTAAACAAATTTTACATAAACCCCCTATATACTTATATATTTAGTTTTAACTTTTAAAGTTGTGAAATTTAAAATTTTAAAGTTTTAAACAATAAATAATTAAACATATTATAAACCTGTGTTGACTTGGTTTGACCGGCCAGAGTCAACCGATTCACCGGGTACTCGGCCTGGTCAATCGGGTCAATTCTTTACCCCGGGTTTTTATGTAACCAGACCCGGTTGTCTGGCCGGGTCCGGTTGAATCGGTTTGAACTGGCCGGTCAACCCGGGTTTCAAAACATTACTATATACTTATCTTTGGTGTTACATAAATTCTCATTTGTATATACTCATCTTGGATATTTTTGTGGCTTTAAGGGATAAGGTAGTGTATATGTAACACACCCATTGCTTGAGTGTTCCGCAAGCACACGAGTCGTTGCAGTAATAAAATACCCCAGTGAGTGGGTAGTCTAATCCACAGGGAATAGTTATTTAGAAGCAAGAGTTATCGCTACTTAGCTAGAACAGGAAACAATGGTGAGTGAAATCAATATATGAATGCAAAGAAAAATAAAGAGAAAAGAAAGCAAGCAAGAGGAAATAGAGAGGATAACCAATGATAAGATGGGGCACCCGGACAATGCTCACCCTAGGACTATTGTTTCTAGTGCAAAACTAATATTATGCCTCCTAACTGATGTTTAATGAGTCGTGGAAATCTAAAATCACACGGTCCCAAACCTAAGGTCAACCGTAACTAGCCCTCTACACAATGCCCCGGCAGAAAAGGATACTCTCAACACCTCACACTATGTGGGGATTGCTTGGGGTTTTAGGGATTCCAAGTGATAAACCCTATTCCCTAATATAGACCTAACCCTTTGGTCTAGGTGAAAGGCCCCTAATCACAGTTAAGACCCAGAACTAAGATTCACTTCAACACTTCACTTTGTTGCTCGAGCAACTAAGCCCCAGTGGAGTTCATCTCTTAGCTCTTTACTCTAATGTGACCACAAAGAACTCTTAGAACATGGAGGTAGGATAAATCATGTTGGAAAGGTAAAGGGGATATTCCACTATCTCTCGACTCACCCTCTCGACCCTCTTCACTCTCGCTTAGTCTAATCCTAATGAAGTTGTCACACCTACAATGGATTACCTAGATGGATTCTCAACCCTAGTGTCACTCTAAGGAAAAATCAGCACAATAAGCATTCAAGATTGAAATTCAATTAAATCATTAATTAAAGAAGCATAATAGAAGTCAATGAAACAAAATCATCCTAGGGTTTATAAGTCTAAGCATCAACTAGGGGTTTAGCTCTTCATGGAGCAATAAAAAATCAACAATGAAATCAAATATAAGTGCAAGCAATCCATAAAGATAACCCCCTTGTCGTCCATGTGGATGGTCTTCAAGAGCCGCCTCGACTTCTCCAAAGATTCTTTCATCGAGCCTAGGGTGCACCTCGCTGAATCAATGTCATTGAAAGCTCCCCCAATAACTCTCCTTCGAAGGATGACGATGTCGATGCCATAGAACCATTCCTAAAGCCTCGCAAAAACCTTTCCAAACCCTAGTAGCGCTCTCCTTCATCGATAGCCAAAAGATAAGAAAAAGATCCCCAAATAAATCTCAAATCGCGGTATTTATAGGGTTGAAATCAAGCATCCACACGCCCTTGTGGAATTTCCACACGCCCGTGTGGATTTCCATAAATTCGATTTCCTACGCGATGTGAACAGTAACCGCTACAATAATTTGCTAGAGTATTTTCCGTAAACTGCTACAGTACTCGCGCCACTATTGCTCCTGACTTCATTTTTTCATCGAGGCCGCCAAGTTGGCCACACAACCATGCGGTAGATCATGTCGCCTCTTGCTTTCAAACACATTGATGAAGCTCTTCAATGTTACATAAGTCAGAATATATGAGTGTGACTGTCTTTGTGTCCTTCCAATTTGTATATTCATTTGAGCACTTTGGAGGTTGGCACACACTCACATATCTACAACTACAACTTGTGCCTTGATTTTTGCTTAGTCCAAGAGTCTCCTCAATAATTGCATCCATTATCTATTTTTGCTTCCTTTCTTCCAAATTAGTCTCCACAACCATAAATGCACAAAAGAACACAAATACACACGAATGAGCGATAAAATCTGATAAAAGTGATGCTCAATATAAGACAAAGTATACTTCATATTACTTATACATGAGCACTTATCAATAAATCTTATATCTAGGAGTGAGAAAAAAAATCCGAATCCGATGATCCGATCCGATATCCATTTTTTTACCCAATTTTTTTGGGTATCTGATCCGAAAAAGACGGTAGGGTACCCGGTCCAAATTTTTAAGGTCAAAACCGAATCGGATCGGGGTTGGGAGAAATTAAAAACCAGTTATCTGAATCCAATCCGATATATATATATATATATATATATATATATATATATATAATAATTTTAAACTCTTCTAGGGGTTAAAAGTAAAAGGAAAAAAAATTCCAAATCCTTGCCTCCTAGTCCTCAACGTCCATCACTCCGCCTTTTCTCTCTAGCCTCCATCCCTGTATCTTCTCTCTCATCATTCTTGCCACGGCCTATCAGATCACTTGTTGGATTTTTTCAGGTTTGTTTTTGATATTTCTCTTCGAAATTATTAGTTTCAGTTTAAAAATTCTTGTTAGATTTCCTAGGTATGATGTCTTAGTTAGAATCTTTTTATAATGGTGATTCATGGTTTCGTGCCGATCAATTAAATGTCATCAAGCTTTGACAATATCGGTGAAATAGTGGCAGACAATACTAGTGAAAGAGTGATGGACATAATGGAGGAATTCAATGACATGAACGATATTAATGAGTTTGAAAGCAGAAAAGAAGCAGAGGAGACTTCAACTAAGAAGATAAAAAGGACTTCTCAGTTCTCTGGAACTCGTAAGAAAGGAAAACCACCACTTCCCCACAATGTAAGTGGAAAAGATTCTTCTATTGGTAAAAGAAAAAAATCAATCTCTTATTTGGGATCATTTTGATAAAATTGATGATCTAGACTATGCGAGATGCAAATATTGTGATAATTTGATTGGTTATAGTACAAAAAATGGCACCACTTCTATGGCAAATCACATAAGGAGATGCAAGAAGTTACCAACTAATATAGATTTGAAATAAAAAAATTAGATTTGCATACCCAAACTATTGTTACACAAGATGGTGTTATTGAAACTATTAGTGTTCCAAGTGTATGGCAATTTGATCAAGATTCTATCAGGAAAGCATTGGCTAAGATGTTGATATTGGATGAGTTGCCTTTCAAATTTGTGGAGCAGGAGGGTTTTCGCTTTTTTTGTAAGGCTATGAATCCTCATTTCATTATTCCTTCAAGTTTTACTATTGTAAGAGATTGCTATACTCTCTTTGTTGAAGAAAGGAAAAGTTAAAGAATTGTTTTAAGAAATTATCTTCAAGGATTTGTCTCACCACAAATTCATGGAGCTCTGGTCAAAATTTGAACTATATGTGCCTTACTACTCATTTTATTGATGATGATTGGAATTTTCATAAAAAAATCATCAATTTTTGCCTATTGATGGTCATAAAGGAAAACTTATTGGTAGGGCTATTGAAAAGTGCTTGAATGAATGGGAACTTAAGAAAATTTTAATTGTGACGGTTGATAATGCTAGTTCCCATAACAAAGCTATTGAGTATTTGAGAAGAAGATTTAATCATTGGGAATGTGTTCTTTCAGAAGGAAAATATTTGCATGTATATTAAATTTGGTGGTAAAAGATGGCTTGAAAGATGTTGAAAAATCAATCTTGAAAACCCGTGCTCTTGTGAAATATGTGAGGTCTTCTCCAGCTAGGCTACAAAAATTCAAGGCTTGTGTTGAGGAAGAGAAATTGAATAGTAATAGTCTTGTTTGCTTGGATGTGGAAACTAGATGGAATTCAACATATTTGATGCTTGAATCTGCCATGAAGTTTAAGAAAGCATTTACCAATTTATTGATGAAAGAATCTACTCTTCAAAATGAAATGGTGAAATTTGGTGGTGATCCTACAAATATGAATGGAAACAGTTTCTTCTTTCTTGTCATTCTTGAAAATTTTTTATGATGGCACTTTGAAATTGTTTGGTTCTCATTATGTGACTTGCAATCATTATGTGTATGAAATATTTGGTGTTGGCCTTGTGATTTCAGAACAATGTCATAACAAGGATGTGAGCCTTAGACAAATGACGTCTCAAATGAAGGCGAAATATGACAAATACTGGGGCAACATTAATAATCTTAATTTATTGTTATTTATTTCTATGATCCTTGATCCAAGAAGGAAGTGGGAATATGTTGAGTGGATGGTGCAAAATTCCTACAGTCAAGAGAAATTTGATGTTTTATGTTCAAAAATTAAGTTTGCATTGCATTCATTGTTTAATGAGTATTCTTCTTCTACACATCAAGCAAACAATGTGCAAGAATCACTTTCTTCAAGTTCTACCTCTAATACTGCTTCTAGTTTCCATCACAATTCATCCCAAGTGGAAGTGGGAATATTAGACTTTGGAGATCTTATGAATAGCAAATTTGAAAGGGATATGGGTTGTGTGAATACTGCAAATAAAACTGAGGTGGAGAGGTAGTTGGAGTATGCACAAGAACCTATGGAAACAAATTTTAATATCTTACAATAGTGGAAGAATTCTCAAAATAAATATCCTACTCTTTCGTTGATGGCTCGAGATGTACTTGCAATTTCAGTTTCCACTATTGCTTCATAGTCAACTTTTAGCACTGGAGGACGTGTTCTTGATTCTTTACGTACTTCTTTGACTCCAAGAATGGTAGAAGCTCTTATTTGTTCACAAGATTGGTTACGTACTTCTCATGCTCCACTAATCATATAGGAGAACTTATTTGAATTGGAGAGTATGGAAGAAGGTTAGTTTTATTCCATAAATTAATTATTTGTTACTATTTTATGTTTTTTTAATAGTCTTAAATTTAAATTTATGACTTTTGAATTGTAGGTATGAAGGACTTGACTTTGGAGCAACCAATGATCATTATTGATGAGACGCTTGATGCTTTAGAAGATATTTGATTTTTTTTTTAATATCTAAGATTGATAAAACTCTCTATTATTTTTTTTATGACTTTTTTTTTGTGGAGAGAATAATGTAAGGTTTTAATCATCTTTATAAGTCATAAGTTTTTCATATATATATATATATATATATATATATATATATATATATTTATGAATGTTGATGTTGTTATATAAGAAAAAAATCCATGGAGTAAATGAAACTTAAATTTGGATCCGGATATCCAATATCTGATCTGGTTTAAACCAGATACCCAGTTTTGAATACCTTGTTTAAACCAGGTTGGACATGGGTTGAGTTTTTGCTGATCCGAAAAACCCGGTCGGGTACCCGGTTTTGCTCACCCCTACTTATATAAGATAAACCTCATATTAGACCATATACTCAAGGCACCTAAGAAGGTTTTATTTGGAGGCTATTTGGTGTCATCCTTGGCCATTTATAATTCTTAAAGAGATAATAGAAATGGATGACAAGCAACTAATCATCTTTTATTTTAAAAAGATTTTTTTTTTCATCTTGGAGACTAGATTATTTATGACATTGCTAGACTTGACTTGAAGGGTTAGATAAACATATAAACTTAAGTCTGTTATGTTTTACTCATTTAATAATTGATATAATATTTTTTTAATGCCTTTACATTGTTGTAATGTTGATTGTTTAGCTTTCAATTTCTTTATTATATAACTTCATTAATATTAAATAAAAAAGTAGCTTATAATGGCTGATATTTTCCGCTACATTGGAGTCTATATCCACCACTAAACACCTACAGTAGCAGATATCAAATTTGCCACTAAATCTTTAGTAGTAATGATGACTGTGGCCGAAATGTGTAGCTTAGTGGCGGATTGTTTTGTTGCTTGATATTAATTTTTTTTTCTTTATGAAATTACTGAAGAAAAATTAATATAATATTTTTTTTTAATTTTTTCAAGGTATTTCATAGTTATTGGTAAATGACTATTCTATTAAAATTCATGCTTAATAATTATGATAAACAAAAATTCCAGTTATTGCATGAAGATTGTAAATGGATTAGGATGCTACAATGGTTACCACATCATGTTGTACTATTAAGGGACAACGCAAAAAATAATTTTGTTAGGGGCACAAATAAAATAAATTTTATATTCAATTTCACAAGAACTAATATTTCATTGAAGTCTCTTTCATGTTGTTGAAATTATTCAAGATAGAATCAAAACTAAATTTAAAATTAATGTCTTTTACAATATAAAAAATGAAGCAATCATTTAAAAATTGATCTTCCATCTTGTTCCACAGTCTAGTCCTGGCAACCTTCATGCTAAGGATGCTCACTATGTAGTTCTGTAAAAACAGGTATAGTGAAAACAAGTTTAATCAATCTTAATTAGAGGATAAAAGCTTGATTTTCTATTCCTTGCTAACCCCTGACATATTTCATAAATAGTGGATAAATCTTTTAATTTTGTAATTTTCAGAACATCAACTTCAAAAAGTTACAACTCAAGTCTTAAAAGAATTATTCTTGCTCACTAAAATCTTGAGAATAGAACTTCTTTGCTAGCTTACAAATGTTGTCAATATTAAATGACTTATAGACATCTCTTGAATCAAGAGATGAACTAAGAGAAAACAACTCTAGAGTATGTTCATTAAACCTATTATTTAGTTCTTGTAATTGATAATCAATTGTAGAATAAAACAACTCAACTCAATAATACTAGCATATTGAAAAATCTCATGGTTGATTTGTTTGGTTGACCTTTCTGTACAATAGCAACATCCATATATGGAATGCCAATATCATGCTTAGCTCAAAAAGATTTTAAATATTATAGAAAGGCTTCCCATCAAATTTCTTTTAATTTTTGAATCAACCTTTTTGTAGGTGAGATAAGAAGTAAGGCATTCAAGATATCTCAAAGACTCACGCTACAAAGTTTGATAAAGAATTTCAGTGATTCCCATAAGTTTCTTCATAAGATGCAAAACATTTTATCAAAAATAGAGATGGATTTAAATAGTGAACTTCATTGATTATCTCTAGCTCGCTACAATGTGCAAGTTTGGTTGGGGTTGCTTCAAGACTCTAACTCAGCTATGGCAAGTATTTTTGAAATTTCAACAGCTTGAGCATCCTAATCATTATGGTTACTTCAAGAAGTGACAACATTAATAATGAAATCCAACTTTCAAAAAATTGATGAACAAACTTTACCTCATAAGATGATGTAACAAGAGCAAGTTGCAGATGATGCGCAAAGCCATGGACATGACAAGAATATGGCATTCATTACTAATCAAAGCTTGCAAATTGTTCCATTCACATCTCATATTACTAGCTCCATTATATCCTTGTCCTCAAACATTTCAAATATTTAAGTCATAATGAGAAAGCACACTGGATATTGCATCTTTTAAAGTCTAAGTAGTAGTATTATATACATCAACAATACCGAAAAATCATTTAGGTATGTAACCATTTTTATCCACAAGTCTTAAAACAATAGCCGTTTGTTTCTTTATTGATTCATCATAGGCTTCCTCTATAATAAGGCAAAATTTTGTATTCCCAATTTCTTCATGTATTGTCCATTTTACCTTTAGAGAAAAAAAAATATGAAGAATTTCTTTCTGAATTTGTGGTGATGTATATGACCATCTTAAGGAGCTTTCCCTAATACAACTAATGTAATTTTTGTATTATAATTTGATAAAAAATTTATCATCTCAATAAAATTGCCATGGTTAATTAAATTGATACTTTTGTCATAAACTCTAAAAGCTCATCCTTGAAATGCAAACCATTGGATAACATTAATTGAGACTTTTAATCTCAACAAATTAGCTATAATTTGTTCAGTAGTATATTTTCCAATAAGCTTTTCAGTATGATGAACTTGATTCATAAAGTTATCACGATCTAATTGCAACTTTATGTGGTGAATTAGGATCTTCCCCATATGACGCAAGAAAGCATAGTTGTCTAATTGTCTCCACAATTAACCTTTTTTCAAATTTTGAAAACCATACACAACAAACTTGTTCGGGTGATCACTTTTTTTATAACAATGCAAGCAAAAAGCAACATCCTTGGTTGGAGAATACTCTAACCATGGTCCAAACTTATCAAACTAAGAAGAACAAAAACGTCAAGCATGCTTCTCTTCTATACCAATGAGTGGCAAATTTTGAAGGTGTCACTAAAAATCTCCAAGATTAAGATAGCCACGATAAATCTCATTTTGCTGATTAACTGGATATTCCCAAATAGGTGGATGTAATCCTAGATAACTTTCTATTGAAGTAATATGAATCTCTCTAGAGTTGATTCTTTAAATCTTTCTATGATGAACTCCAAAACTTCAAGTTTTGATATTATGAATAGATGATTAGGTTTCAAGATTAGGGATAGAAGGAGTTTAAACATCGTGGACTGATGATAGTCCACCCTTTTTTTTAATATACATCAATAGTTTATTTCTTAGACATATTAGTAATTTGTGCATAAAAAATAAAAGAATTTATAATAGTACATTTACAAAATCACATGCTTCCAACTACGAATATATATGAAAGAATAAATATAAAACTTACATGATAGAATAATTTCTTTTATTGAAACAAAAGGTTTGTGGCACTATGATGATTCAATACCAATAGAACTCAAAGTTTAAATAATTGTGTTGTTAAGATTTTACTTAAATTTTATAGGAAAAATTATTTTGGTGTCTTAACCATCGGAATAACATCCGAATTATCAGTACTTATTTTATATTAAATGATTTATTTATATTAATTGAATTCTTGCTATGAATAATTAAGGTTATCTTTTTTTTAAAAAATTGTTTTCTTTGTCTTTTAAAGATTTTATCAGAGAGAATAGAGAATTTTTTAAGTTATAAAGCTATTATATAATTTTTATATTTTACAAGGAGGATTATGTAAAATGGGTTGTCCTTTTGTTGGGGGCATGCCTTCCTCTACCCCTTACTCTGCGGCTGGCACTATAGATAACCTACTAATTGAGTAAGATTGATTATAACTTACGATGATTACTATTGGAATCACTACAAGAAAGTTGTGTTATAGCGACTAAATTTAGCTGTGGATCTATAAATTAGCCACCCTAAACCTCTATAGCGGTGGATTTTCATCCTTATATATTAGCAATATATCATATCTACAACGGTTGATTTATATATCCACTGCAATAGATGTATATTTAGGGGCAAATTTTTGAATTAGCTTTTGCAAACACAAGTTTATTTATTATTATTTTTTCAACAATAGTTTTTATAACGGGCAATTCATATATTATGTTATTTAAAAAACTACCATGGTTTACTTTTGGCTACTAATTATTATATTTGAAAAAAAAATAGATTATATTAAAAAGTTCCACCTAGTAAAATTATTAAAAAAATTTAATCATCATTTTTTTCAAAACTTTTTAATATAATGTAAAAAAAACTTAATATAATAAGAAATTAGTTAGTGCATCATCATGAGGCTTTATGTATATATATATACATTAATTTTTAACACACACACACACACACACAGATATATATATATATATATATATATATATAACTTTTGATCTAGTGTTGGTGTTTGGAGACTTCATTCTAGGATTAGGGTTAGATTTTCATGTTCTATGTTTGCCTTTTGAGGGATTTTTTGTTTATTATGTTGACAGAGGCAGGTTGTTGGTGTGTTTGATAAAAAGGCTTCAAAGAATTATTGAAAATACTACTAAAGGATTTTGCGAGAGGGTTAGCAAAGAAGACAATTATTGGGGACGACAATCCAATGAGAGAGTTAGTGATTTCCCCCATTTTTTAATTTTTTTTTTTGTAGTTTAAGGATTTTATTGTTGTTAATTAATTGAAATTGGGGTATAAACAATTGTAAAGGGTTTTTAAATGAGTCTTGATTAATGGACAGTAGAAGAAAAGAATATAATGGGAATGAAGCTTGTGTTTTTTGATTGAATGTTTTGAAGTGGAAGCTTTCTTTTTCACTTGCTTAGAACCTAATTATAAATTTAAAATTCAATAAATAGTTGGTGGTTGAAATTCTCTTGAGGATTTCTTTAAAGTTGAAACACATTCTAGTCCAAAACTTGTCAGCTTTTAACACATGAAGGAGGATTGAAGCACATCAAGAAACATACAATGGCACAATTCAACCATCACCGAGGATGGCTTAATTCTTCATCTCCTGATAGCTGCTTAAGTAACATAGGGCCCTTCTTGATTTTTTTTTTATAAGCTCCACATTGGTTGTGAAAAAGACCATATCTGCATCACAGCAAAATAATGTTCAACACTATCAAAGTTGCAAGGAAAAGGAAAAAAAACTACTCTATTTCAAGAAATTACTTCTATAAGTTGACAATAATTTCTTAATGTGATAAAAATCAGAGAAGTTTTGTAGAAAATGGAAAAGTTTGTCAGGATGAATAAGTTATGGATGGTTTGATAAATATTTCCTTATTCACTACTTAGAATTCCTTACACAAGTAATACTGCTTTTGCTTTATTTAGTTACAGTTTAGCATTCCAATTTTTATCAGGATAAAATAGATCACTAGTGTTGATTGATGATGGAGTTGTGAAAAGAGATGCTTGTTTCAAGAAGAACAAATTTACATGACATCCTAAGAATTCATGTTTCTTTAAAGGCTACATAATGTACATTAATCTTGCAGCAAAAAGGGCAGGCTTAACGTCATCTTGCAAATAAACCATATAAAACAAATTAAACCAAACAAGTAGATGCTTCAACAATAGATTGTTATGCAAATTATGCACAAGGATTTAGATATTAATTAGAATTTCAAACTAAAAATTCATGGGCATGCATAATCTTGTGTCAATATCTTAAAATATCATATCTAAATTGAAAAACTAATTTTAAAGATACTTTCATCAATTAGTACATGACCTTGATGCCTTATAATGTAGATCAACTTAGGTATAGCCTTGTCTTATTTATCGACAAAATTCCACATTTCTTGGCAAATTCCTCAAAGAATGTCTTTCTAAATTTTTTGATATAATCCAAATAGCTAGTGGTATTTGATTCTAGTCAACACACTCCCCAAGCACACCACCAATATACAAACTTGGCATGCTAAAAATTTTCAAAACATTGAAATAAAAAACTCATATACTTCATTGGGGAATATACACAAACAACTATAATATAAACACTTTCCTCACTGACATAAGCATAGCTTTAGTGTATTGTAGTGATTCTTTGGTTTTAGTGGTGTAATTAAAAGTGGTAGGTGCTCTTAAGGCGTTAAGACTTTTTATTGGCTAAGGCAAAAGGCTCTACAAAAGGCACTCGCTTGAACAAAGTAAAATTCTAGTTAATAAATAACTTATATATATATAATTTTTAGAATAATTAAAGTCAATCAAAGAATAACATATAGTCAAACAAAACACTTCCTAGAAGTCTAGAACTAATCAATCTTTGAGAGTGCAAATTCTATCTTTATATGTCATCTAATTCTACAATATCATCATGCTCATCATCTAAGCTAGCTTCAACTCCATCACTATATTTATAACCCTCAAGCTTCTCCTCAGATTCCTCATCTATAATTCTTGGTCTAAAAGTTGAAGCTCTAGCACTTAAGCTTGCTCTTGTTGCTTGTGACCTAGTGTTCCTCTTTTCTCCAGCCCCAGTTGCCCTAGCCACTTCACCCATGTCAAATCATCATCTTCAAAGACCAACTTCTTTTTAGCATCTTGTGGAGCCAAATTGTCAATATTGGCTCTCATTTCTCCAACTGGCCATTTATTACAATCATCAATGTCATCTAGAGATATGGGATCAATAAGATTTCACATCTCAAAACAAACTTTCAAATTCTGATTGTACTTGATATAGACCAAATCATGTAACCTTTGATGCTCTAATCAATTTCACATTTTAGTATGATTCTGTTGAAAAAGGTAAGAGCATAAAGTAAGCATACATAGTTGATATGAAAACTCATAAAATAAATAATTAGATGTAAAGCATAAATCGTAAAAATAAGTAACTTACTTGTTCAAATACACTCTAGTTGCATTTATAACCTACTGTACTACAAGTTAAGCTTAAAAGATTTTCAAATAATCCCTTCCATTCAATTGCAAAATTGAGAAAAAAAATTCTACTATTAAAGATAATCAACTTTATAGAATCTACAACAACATAAAAGATTTATGAAATATTTACTTACCTGGAGATTTTGTACTCCTTGTTCTAATGGCCATTGGATTTCTGAATTAACCCTCTACTTTTTTGTATATTGATAGTTCATTCATAATCTTATTATACAAAGTAAGATCGGAAACTAATCTTTCAATTATCTTATATAACCCATTTATAACTTCTTCATCAAACTCTATAGATGAGTTTCCATAAAAAAATGCAAGATTTAAAAGGTGACCAGCTATGTATGATGAAGCTGGCATTCCCATCTACTATCTATAATCTCAAATTTTTCCTTGTACATGTCTTCTTTTTTATCAAAAGACTTAATTATAGTCTCTTTTGCTCTATCCATTGCCTCATATATGTATCCCGTGTCAAGTTTCTTCTCATTATCAACTAATTTAAGAACTCAAACAAAAGGACCCATAACCTTCAAAATATAAACTACAAAATTCCAAAAGGATGGCATCAAAATATCCACCATTTGTCTTTATGACCCTTGAGTAAATACTCTGTGTAAGCTAACTCCTTTTTAAGGAGTGAGACTCTTAATTCATGGAAACTGGGAGCTTCAAATTTGGATCATATCTCCCAATGGCTTCAATCATGGCTTTGAAACTATCTAAATTTGCAGCAATGAAACCAATTCCAGCTTGGTAAAGAATCGAGCAATGTATTGAATTGTTCTATCTCTAGCTTCCTTATCACATGCATCATTGACACTTGTTTGTCTAAGTGTTGCATCCTTAATATTCAGCTTCTTAATCATGAATAAATCCATAGGACCTTTGCTTTGTTGAGCCACCAATTTTGCTTTTTTATTGTTGCTCCCTCCATGTTCAAGTTTACTTTTACCTTTTAATCTTTTACCACTATCACATATTTCTTGGAGACAATCTTCCTTACAAGCATTATCCCCCATTGTTTCTTCATCAAAATCCAGCAACATCCCTTATGATCTATCTTTTGTAATTTTCTCTCATTTATGTAATTCTCTAACTCTTCTTTAATGTTATCATGGAATTTCATACAAGCAATTGCATTATTAGACTTCCCTACTTGATGTTGCTTTGTACAGTATATTCCTCCTTTTGTTGCCTTCCCACGAAAGTTGCAAATAACCGAATTAGTATCCTTGGGGTCTTTCAAGCAGTTATATTTCCAAGTAGGATCCTTTCTACTATTTGCCCCGAAATCATTTGTTTTCTTCAGTAGTCTATTCCCAAATTATCCTATGTTTTTCATTTGTCACATGCTTCCACCAAAACACTAGCCTTGTTCCATCTTCATTTTTTTTCCCTGTTGTATGCTTGTGCCTTTTTTTTATTCTAACTCTTGCAAGAAGCGCAACTTTTGTCACCTCTTCAATTTTCTCTAATTGATTAGTTAATCCTTTAATTTACTCATTAGTTTAAAAAAAATAGAAACTATACATAAGTCACCCTAATTTTCTCCTCTAAATTTATTTCATTCCTTATTAATAAGTGTGACTTTTTAAAATCACCTAATTTTTCTCCCATAAATTTATTTCATTCCTTATTAGTAAGTGTACCTTATTAAAATTCCAAAAGCATTAAATATAGGGCTTATAGCAAAAAAAAAAAAAAAAGGTGTGCCTTTTTAGTGGTTGGCACCAGCAAAAGTGTTGCCTAGGTTCGCCTCATAGAAGGCACCTCATCTTAAGGTTGATGAGGCACTAGGGCCTTGCCTGAGCACTTAGGCGAGCACCTTTCTCAACTTTAATGGCATTGGTCTTCAGCCACATTGTCAAAACAAATTGACCCTGCAGTAATAGCAGCATGGTTACTACTTCCATAAATACTAGTAAGAGATATTGACCCATTGAATGTGGAAACCGACTTAAAACAAATGACAAGTTCATGTCAATTCAAATTTTCCTAACTTTAAGGTTAATTGTATATCGTTTATATAATATTTAAGGCCATTTGATCTAGCCTTATTTGTATTGCCATGAAATCTATGCTCTTTTTTTTTTTTTTTTTGTAAAATTATCAAAATTTTAAATTTGCCCTAGTTTGAACGATTTTAAGCATGGTGGTATGCTTATGATTATATTATTTCTCTATGGCATCATCGTCATCTTCTATGAGAAAACCAAGTAACTTTTTTCTTTCTTTCTTTCTTTCTTTGGGTCTTTTCCTTTATCTCTTTGTTGTTATTTGCTTTTGTTTGAATAATTGCTACATTGGAATGTTTATTTGCATGTTAGTCCTTGCCTTTTGGCTAAGTGGAAAGTGCACTTTTAACTACTAAAAAATGAAAGTGTCATTTTTTTCTTTTGATTAATATGGAGAAATCCCCATTTTGATCTCTGTTTAATAGTGGACAAAGTGAATATTTTTTGTTTGGAACAACTAGAAGTGCATTTGTGATTTTTCCTAATGATATATGTGTATATCATTAGGAAAAATCACAATAGTGTATATCCTCATAAATTGCTTTATTTGCCAAGTGTTCTTTGAGCATGTCTAAGAGCTGCAATATTTTGCTAAGCTATGCGTGAATTAAGCATGTTTTTCATGTTATTATAGTTCACTATAATAAGCATAGGTCTCTAGGCTTGTTTTGATAAAATAAAGCTAGTTGTGTGGAAATATTAAATTCGAATATATAGAGTGAGTTATAAGGTTTTTTTTTAAAACACTATATAGACTAATTATTAATATATTTAATTGCAATAGTGGATGAACCATCATTCATTAAAATAAAGGAAGTTCAAACAAAACTAGGCCATAGAGTATGGACAATAAAACCTACTTCATTAGTCTCTAATGTTTTATCTGTGTAGGATAGTTTCTATAGGTCGGATGTTTTCTTTATTTAAAAAAAAAGTCAAGGTTATGTTTTTTCACTTCCAAACCATTTTTTTTTACATGATTTCCTCTTTCATTTGGTCTCTAGGATGATTTTGCTTTGTGTTGGCAAGTGTGTAAATCTAGTGTTTCTGTTTGGGAAACCATTAATCAATGTTCAATGAATTACATAATAATTCTTTTTCTTTTTTCATATCAGATTTTGTAGATATATGATAAATTTTCCATTAATCACCAATTGAACTAGTCGTTCTATACTGAAAACTATCTCTGCATTTTTCTTTCTTTTTTTAGCTTACAATGAATTGCTTTGCATGTTAAATTCACCTGTCTGACCGCCTATTTGCCTAATTAATTTGATTTTGAGAAGAGTACATCATCAACAAAAATTGCAAGGTGGGTGATAGATAGTTTATGCCAATCAGCATGAATATAGTTTGAGAACCGGGATACAAATTTAACACTTCCTTGATAAAGCAGGTGTTTCTCTTAGTTATATCATTTTTTTATCTATTGTATCTTAGATTTTCTATCATTGGACTTTTTCTTGGGATTGATAGGTAAATTACTATTTGCATCCTTTCATATATAACAAATTCTCTTTCCATATTTTCTCATATTTGGTCTCAATTTTGCGTCTATAGGGAATGCTTGTATGGCTCTTCCTTCATGTTGCATCAAGCTCTATCTTAATATTGGTTTGTAACTACAAAACTTATTATTGTCAACTTTTGAACATCATTCCCTACACAAACTATATACTACCAGTTAGTCATTTTTTAAAGGGCTTGACAAGTAAGTGCTTTGTGAATTTCTGACCATCTTGCTATAGTCTATATGATGGAGAATGAATAAGTAGATGCCATGATTGACATGGATCTTTCAAGGCAGGCATTAGATGCCCAATAAATTAATTGGAAATCATATTTAAAGAATTCCTCTGTTGAACTACTACTTTTGCATCGATGACCTTATGATGGCCATGTGCCCCCACCTCTCAACTTATTCTTGTTTATTCTCAATCGATTTGTCTTATATGTAATACATGTGTGTGTGTGTGTGTGTGTGCATTTAAATACATCTTTTAAGGTTACAATGAGATTCAATTAATTTCTAGGAATTTGACATGCTCATGAATAGCTTCTAGAGGTTCACTTTGGAGCTAAGACTATTATACGCATGATGGTTGCTAAATAAAACATGTTCTCTTGTCTTGATAAGAATTTATTTGAATTGTTAATATGTTTGATCTATCTGGAAATTAAAGCATTTGCTAGATTAAAGTATCCATTTTACTTTTTGATTTTATACATAGATTTATGCTTTATTCATCTTGTAGTGTCAAATATTCTCTTGAGCTTTCTTAGGAATGGTCAACTTTGATCAGATGTCATCTTTTTATTTATTAATCTATGTCAATTTTTGATTTGAAAAGAATTAATTATATAATTCAATTAATGTAAGTGTGCATTTATAGAAGAATTTCTCTTTAGTGTAACTTGTGGATGCTATTGCTACTGATTTTACTACTCACCACTATAAAGATAAAGGAAAGATGTGATTTTTTTTGTTGGATTAATTTTTTCCCTTATTTGTTTGTTGTTTTATTGTTACTTTGTTTTTCTTATTTCTTAGTACATACATCCATTATCATTAATTGAGTTTTGAAATCATGTTATTGTAGTAGCATGACAAACTTTATACAATAGCAACAATGTCAAGTTTCAATTTCATAGAAAACTTTTATTGATTATGCCACAAAATTGTAAATCAATGGAGTTATTATTATTATGAAAGGTCAATTGTGATGGCAGCATGGACAAAGTATGGATGTCTAAGTCTAAGTAGTTACTACATTAAATAACATAAAACTTCATTTTTTTTATGTGCCATATTTAGCTAGCATTACATTATTATATATTGTAGGTTTGATAAGTGTTAAATTTATAGTATACTTATATAGACTTAGGTTTCATTTTTTTAGTTGGTCATGCATCTTTCCTTGATGTGAGGAGGTAAACCTTGTGCTAAACTGGGAAAAGGGCCACTTCATGGTGCGTGAAGGAATTGTACTTGGGCATTTAGTATCTGAACATGGAATCGAGGTGGACAAAGCTAAAGTAGAAGTAATTGAAAAGATACCTCCACCAACATCAGTCAAGGGAGTGCGGAGTTACTGGGGCACGCTAGGTTTTATCAACACTTCATTAAAGATTTTTTAAAATTCCCAAACCCTTGAAAGATGTCCTTTTTGTTTTTTACCAATATTGTTTGAATGCTTTTCATAGGTTAGAAAAAACATTGGTGTTTGCTCCAATTATTCAAACACAGGATTGAATCCCAACTTTTAAAGTTATGTGTAAATCAAGTGACTACGCAATAGAAGCAGTTTTGGGACAAAGTAAAGACAAGAAGATGCATGCCATCTACTATGCAATAAAGACTTTGAATGAGGTTCAAATTAATTATGCCACCAGTGAAAAGGAGCTTCTAGCCATTGTTTTCTCCTTCGACAAGTTCAAATTATATTTAGTGGGCTCCAAAGTAATGGTGCACACTAATCATGCAACAATCAAGTACTTACTAAGTAAGAAAGATGCCAAACCACAGCTTATCAAATGGATACTCCTCCTTTAAGAGTTTGATCTTGAGATTCGAGACAAGAAAGGTATAAAAAACATGGTGGCAGATCATCTCAAGATTAGACTTTGAGGTGAATGTTAAGACTAATAAAATGCAGATTGATGATTTTTTCTGGATGAACAACTTTTATCTGTCTTCACATTAAAAGTTTCTTGGTATGCTGACTTTGTCAACTATCTTACTTGTGCAATTTTTCTACTGGAACTTAATTTTCAGCAAAAGAAAAAGTTCTTCAACAATGTCAAACACTTTGTCTGGGATGAACCCCTGCTATATCAATGTTGTGTTGATGGGTAATATATGAGGTGTATCCCATAAGATGAGATTGAGAATATTCTCTTCCACTGCCACTCTTCCTTATACTGTGAGTACTGTAGTACCTCAAAGATAACTGCTAAAATGCTCCAAGCTAGATTTTATTGCCTGTATCTTTTTTAAGGATGCTTGAAGATATGTGCCAGCATGTGATTAGTGTCAACAAAATGGTAACATCTTCCGATGCTATGTAATGCTTTTGAGCAACATTTTGGAGATGGAAATCTTTGATGTATGGGAATTGATTGTGGGACCACTCCCATCTTCATGTGAGAACAAATACATCTTAGTAGTAGTGGACTACATTTCAAAGTGGGTTGAAGCATTATCATCTTCCTCAAGTGATGCCAAAATAATGATAAAGCTTTTTAAAAAGATTATCTTTCCAAGGTTTGGTATTCCAAGGGTAGTTATTAGTGATGGCGGTTCACATTTCATTGAGTGACAATTTGAAAATCTTCTCACAAACGTGGAGTGAGACACAAAATCGCAACGCCATATCATCATCAAACTAGTGGGAAAGTAGAAGTTTCAAATAGGAAAATCAAGAATATTTTGGAGACAATAGTTTCTATGTCAAGTAAGGATTGGGCACTGAAGCTTAATGATGCTCTGTGGCCATACCGCACTGCTTACAAATTCTTATTGAAATGACACTTTTCCGATTCATTTAAGGGAAACCTTGCCATCTACCTATTTAATTAGAGCACAAGGCTTACTGAGCAATCAAGACTTTAAATTTTGACTTGAAGAAAGCTGGAGAGAGAAGAAAGCTTCAATTACATAAATTTGATGAATTACGACTTGATGCCTATGAGAATGCTAAGATTTATAAAGAGCAAACCAAGCGATGGCATAATAAACAATTCTTCGACTAGAATTTCAGGAAGGTGATCCAGTATTACCTTTTATTCCTAGGTAAGCTCAAGTCTCGATGGTCCAGTCCTTTCAAAGTGAGCAAGATTTATCCTTATGATACAGTTGAAATATGGAGCGAAATAACATGTTCTTTCAAAGTAAATGGACAACTTTTAAAGCTCAATGAACCAATTGAGAAAGGGGTGACCTATGCCCTTTCCCAACCCCTTTTGGTCTCCACTTAACATATGAGAAAGGATCAAGCTTATAACCTTAAATAAGAGCTTCTTGGGAGGCAACCCAAATTTTCTCTCTCTTTGTTTTTCTTAGTTTTCAATTTGTGCTTAGTAATTTTTAATTTTCACTTCATGCCAATTTTATATCATACCATTATTTGATCTAAAATTTTCACTTATTCTTGTAGCTTCTAGTCTTGATCTAAGTGAAAGATGTCCATTTAGGTGAATATTCAGTAATGGAGTGGTTTTTTCTGAAAAACAACATATAAAAAAGGAAATTTTCAAAAAAAAAAAAATATGGGCCACTTATGCTTTAGAACATGGCCATGCTATTTTTTTATGAAAATTTTTTAGTAAACAAAAAGTTCCAGGTTATATGTGCGACAAAGCATGGGTGTGCCTCTTGGGGCGTAAAAAATAAAGAAAATAAAAAAATGTGTGAGTCGTAATTTTCAAAGATGAGATGGCATATTTTTGACTCACCAATCGCCGGCCATATTTTCTTTTAAATTCTTTTTAATTTAATTTTATTTTTACTTAGTTATTGTTTTCATCTATTTCAAATTCCCATTTTAATTTTTTAAACATATATTTTTTTTCGTTTTATCTCTTTTTAGTTTTAAAAATGTTTGCTTTATCTTTTTTTTATATAATTTATTTTAAATCACTTAATTTTTTTTAAACAAACCGATTTATTTATTTTATTTAAAAAAATCCTTTCTTTATTTTTTTTATTTTTTTTTAAACAATCCTAATATTTAGATTTCTTCTTCTTCTTCTTCTTCTTCTTTATTTTCTCTCTTCTCCTTTTACCCCACATCATCTCCATCAACAAAACCTCTCCCTCCGACACTCTCTCAAGATGGGCCCTAAATGGGCAAGGCTAGATGAGTCCACGAATTCCGAAGGCCGCCCACATGATCCCCATCCCTAACACCAAGGTAAGTCATCTAGCCCATCTAATACTTATGAAATAATCTTTAGAGATCCATAACAAGAAGATTGATATAACATGCTAGCGAAAACAAAGATCGTGAATACTAGATAAGTCGATAATAGTGTACTCCAGATATTAGAGTTATTTTATGACATATATTGGATAATTAAGCAAGTAGGATGGACACAACTTAGTAAGATGAAATGCTCTACTTATGAGAGACTGACTTTATAATTTCTAAGTTCCATTGAGGTTAATGTACTTTATGGACTGGGTTGTGAGGAAGGAGAAATCACCTTATTTAACAAAGAACATCCCTTAACCTTAGAAACCTTTAATGGAATTTATGGGTTGCCCTGTGGTGCTGATAGATGAACCCCTATAGATTTTCATACACATGAATTATGGAGTTCTTTAATTAACAAATCATCCTATGAACCTTCACAAGCTAGGGCGACTAGTTTACGCAATCCTTACTTTTGGTATATTCACTGTATTATGGGACACACAGTTTTCGGTCATGTTGATAATGATGGAGTGGTTCGACAGTCAGAGTTATTATTTTTATAGCCTATGATGAATGAGGTCCACATTGACACAGGCACGCATTTAGCTAGGCAATTTGTTCACCTAGGGCAAGTCACATCCGGTGACATTGTTATCGGTGGCCTCATCATTCCTCTAGCCCTTGCTTTTGATTATTATTTGTCTTCTTTGAAAGAGGCTACATGTAGTACATGGATTGATATGGAGTCACTACAACAAATTATATTTTTAGTGATAACAAAAGTTATCACTAAAAGCAATAATTTTAGTCACAATTATTAATAGTAACAAATTTTAGAAGTCGTCACCTCCCGTCACAAATACCTCTGATGCTAATACAAGAGTGACCATTTTAGACAAATAGTCACAATTACTCCATATTTTTGTGATCAATTTCACCAAACTAACAAATTTAATATTTATGACAAATTGATGTGGCTACAATAACCTTATTTATTTATGTCAATTTTGTTGACACAAAAATTTTTTAATTGTGCCGAATAAAGTGCTCACAATAATTTGTTATGTTGTGTTAATTTTGTTGTCACAAGAAAAGTGCAAAATTGTGATGAATAAACCGTCACAATAATCTATTTTATTATGACAATATTGTTGACACAAAAAAATACAATTGTGAGAACATTTTTATCAATAGTAATAATTTTATTGATGACCAATACTTCATCACTAATGTTAATTTGAGATATTGTTATGTGATTATTAATTTAAAAATAATGTTGTCACTAAAATAAAAATTAAGTTACACTAATTTTGTCACTGATATAATAAATTATTTGTGATAAATATAAAGTTATATTTTAGATACTTTTGTCAAGACAAATTTTTAGTAGCAAAAATATTGCCACACAAGCAAAAAAGTATTTAATATTATATGTAAATAAATAAATATTATCAAAATATATAAAATTCAAATTTTGAATATATAAAATTGGAAATTTTAATATCCAAATTACAATTATAAAATTATCCTTGTAAAGAAAAGAAAAAAGACTATAAAACTATCCTAAATTTGGAGATGAAGTACTCATTTATGCATTTGAATATTCTCTTTTGATTTTTGGCCTTAACTTATGCTAGAATATGACTCTTTTGTTGGAACTTTATTGTTATTGTGACAATGTAATTGTGAGAGATCTTAAATCGTCACAATTATAATAGTTTTGGTGACAAAAAAAATCATCATAATTAACTTAAACATAGTGTTAATTAATTTTTTTTATCCCAAAAAACATCATATTAGTGACAAAATGATTGATAGTTACAGAAAAAAAGCATAATGCCATGGTAATTATCAAACTCACTAAACTCGATCATATACAAATAACCATAGTAGAATAATATTACCAAACTATCATTCGTATCCAACACGATTAGTTTGATTGCCTTGGCCAAGGTCTTCTAATCTCACATACTTATAATAGCTTAGGATACTAACTCGTTTACTTCCGAGAGAACGAATTCCTTTTTAGTAATCACTTATAACTGTTGCTTGCTTAATATAGCTGCACTTCTAGGCCGTACCTACTAAAAGGTAAACTGAGTCTAACGACTCTAGTAACAGACTAGACATCACAAGCGCATTGTGATCATGATACGAAAGGCTCCCAACATTTTGTTATCAGTGCAGCCTCATTGGACATGGGGAATCTACATGTCCATATCAGCAATACGAAAGGTTCCCAACATTTAATGAGGACGGCTTCTTTGAAAATCATGGCGACTTTCCATCTTTGGTTAAGCCAATTCTCAATCCTTCTAATGGTCAGAAAGATGGCTTGTCCAACACTCCAAGAGATATCACTCCCAATGTAATCTTTTCGGATCCTCGATCTCATTGGTCCCTTCCAACCTCAATGGTCAAGATCAAAAGGAAAGAGATCATTGGTGCTGACCTAACATCATCAAACAATAAGGGAGAAGTATGTTTTACCTTCTTTGGAGGTTATTTATTAACCTTCATTGGAGGTTAGTTATTAACCTTCATTGGAGGTTACTTATTATGGATAAGTGTCAAACCTTATACTCTAGGTTAGGGTTATTAGGTTTTGATTAATAAGACTATGTAATATAAAATAATGTATTAGTCAAAACCTACTCCTAGGTAGGATGACTTAGTTACATAGCTTGTCATGTTTAGCATAGTAATCTCTCTTTTTATATAAGGAGACCCCCTTGTAACCATATGGGATATGAATGAAAGACATAAGCTTTGAGAAAATATCAAGTTTTTAAAAATATTTCCAATTACACAAGAAAAGAACACACGCTTAGTTCTCTTTTTAGCCGTTACTCCAATAAATCTTAATTCCCATTATTATATACTGCAGAATTAAAAGATGCTTTTGGTAAGATAACTATGTTAGAAAAGAAATTGGTAGATTGTACAGTCATATTTAATAATATAAAATATCCTTTACCGTTTGTCTGGGTAAAACCAGCATCAAGAAAAAAGGTAGCCAGACTTCTCATAGGGATGAATTTTATAAAACACAAAAATGGAGGACTTATAGTCCAAGGGGAAAAAATTACTATATGCAAACATCTTTCTAAGTCATTAATGGCATCAGATTCCCATCTATCCAATAATTCAGGCCATTTTTGGGGGTAGAGGGCTCTCTTACAATACGAAGTTGTGAGAGTTATTGGAGTGGAGCAAGGGAAGCAAGGAAAGAAGGTATGGGAGATGGAGAGGATGATGAAATACTCCGGTGCTTCAACACCTACTGGCCTTCTTTCCTAGTTCACCGCCATTGTTGGGAAGCAAACTTCACTCGACCACACCTTGCTGTGGTTTCAAAGTTGTGCCGCTGCTTAACATTGAGACAATCTTCAGATGGAGTTCAGAAAGCCCTAAACCTAAGGAGAAGAAGCTACCTGTTTGCTAACGTCGTCCGATGCTCATCTCTCCAGAAAGAAGAAACTGCCCCCTTCGCTTAACATGGCGTGTGTTGCTCGAGCTGGCAAGCTTCACTTGACATGGCATGTCTAGCTAAGCCATCCAGCGTGTCAAGAGCACCTTGACTCACTCCCTCCGGCAGCCACATAAACAAGAGGGATAGAGAAAAGACTGAGTGACCTGCCGGTGTTATAAAATCTAAAGTGAGTGACCAAATTGCTTCAAATTGAAGCTAGGTGATCAATTTGGAAAAAAAATAAGAAAGATAGGTGACCTTTCAAAAAATTTACTCACTACTACGTAGCTAGTTTATTAAATGAAAATAAGAGAAACCAGAAACAACATTTACAAAGAGAAGAGATTAACTGTAAAGGCTAAATTGACTAGCATGAAAGAAGGAAAGGAAAAACCAAAGAGAAACAAGAAAAACTAATAGAAAGTGTAACAGCTTCGATTGACAAACTTCATAAGCCAACGAGGTAGATCTTTTCCTTGGTGAAATAGAGATATATCATGGCAAGAATGACCATGAGCAGCAAGCTTATTCGCTAGAGAATTCCAATCGCGTTGGATGACTTTAAGGGTGAGATCATTGAGGTTATAAAGTCTTTTTAGGTTAGTGCAATTCATCCTCCATGATGTATGGTGAGCTGAGTTTATCATATGCCTGAGACCACTACAATTAGAGAATATGGTAGCTATTAGAAACTTCCAGCTAATGGCAATCATGGGACTTAATTCCAAGGCGGTCAAAGCATCCAGAGGATCGCCCACAATAATCTTTGCACAACCTTCAAGAAGAATTTTCTTGTGAGTATTTGTTAAGAAAAAACTTGCTCCGCCTGTTTGAGTATCTGGTAACCAAGAAGTGTCAATAAGCAGACAACATTGAGTGGGATAATTGTTGAGGATAAGTACACATCTTATCTATAGGGGTATTATTTTTTAATTTTTTAATTTTGTTTTGAAGATAAGCAGAAGGTATGCTTAATTATCTTTTTAACCTTCTCATTTTCTTGTGATGAGCTTGATATTGTGCCCATTTATTGTGGTCCTAGATAGAGAAGTACTAGAAAATGCTTAATAAGTTAGTTTATTCCTCTCATGCGGCTTTGTTTGTTGCTTTGAATTTATTACTCTATTTTGTATGATGTTTTGATTTTTGTTTGATTGGTTGGTTTTATTTATTTATTTATTTTGTTGGTTGACCTTCACTAGGATTTCTTCATGAAAAAGTGTGGCAAAAGGTTGGCATGGGTAGCAGAACAAGTTTCAAATGAGCTTTACATGCCATTTTATGTTTTGTTTTTAACAATTGCACATTACCACTCTTGTGGTGTTTTTGATTTTTTGTTCTGCTATGAGTGGTCATTAAATACACATCTTATCGATAGGTGTATTATTTTTTTTAAAGGTTAGCATAAGCATGCTTAATTTCAATTTGACTTTCTCATTTTTTTTTTTATGATTGCTTGTGTTGTTTGTTCTTTGAATTTGGTTGACACTATCGGTCTTGGTTAGTTTTCTTACTATTTTTGTTTTTTTGTTGAATAAATTTTATGTCCATCATTTATAATCATGATATATATGCTGCCATGCCTTGATTACATTGGCAGATCACCTAAGTACTAATTTTTTTCAAATTGGTCACCCTACATTAATTTCAAAAAATTATGTCACTTAAGTTTGGTTTTTTCCAAATTGGTCACCTAAGTTTGTTTGTCCTATTAATTATCTTCAAGCTTGTTGTCTTGTTAATTATCTTGAAGCTTGTTTAATTACTTTTCCTTTTTGTGTGAGAATGTCTTTTGTATAATTAATTGTCCTGTTAATTATGTTCAAGCTTGTTGTCCTGTTACTTATCTTCAAGACTTGTTGTCTTGTTATTGTCCTGTAAATTAATCAATTTTTTTTTTTGCCCGGTTTTGATTCCATGTTTGCTTAATTATTTGTGTGTGTGGGATGATGATGTGCCAATAATGCTCCAACTTAGGGTGTGCTACAGGCCATAGAAGAATTATTTCCCAGCTGTGAACATAGATATCTGTGTTAGGCATATACACACAAATTTTAGGGCAAGCGTTAGGGGCAAAGCTCTAAAATACCAAGTATGGGCATGTGCAACAGCAACCTCCATCCCTGCATTTGAAAGGTCTATGAACACTCTCAAAAATATGTCCTTAGATGCATTTGATTATATGAAGAAGATCCCTGCTAAGCATTGGAGTAGATCCCATTTTCAAGAACAATTCAAATGCTCACTACTACATAACTGCACTTATGCAGCGGTCATAAACCGCTGCAAAAGGCTTTAAAACCGCTGCATAAGCTCTATTGCAGCAGTTTGGCAACCGCTGCATCTGCTTCCGCTACAATAGGCTATTGCAACGGTTCTATACATCCTATTGCAACTGTTTTACACTGTTGCATAAACAGTTCCAATTGACACTAGTTTTTGCAGCGGTTTTAATTATGCAGCGGTTGCTTCAAATACTGCAGCGGTTTAGTTTGTAATAGTTATTTTATATAATACAGCGGTTTCACTATACCTACTGCAGCGGTTTGTTAATATATATTGCAGCATTTTTGTAATATATATTGTAGCGGTTTTGGAATATATATTGCAGCGGTTTGAGAATAGCTATAGCAGCGGTTTTGAAATATGTATTGCAGCGGTTTTGGAATGTATATTGCAGCGGTTTGGAAATAGCTATAGCAGCGGTTGTGTACAAATTATTGTAATGATTTCATCTAATCTATTGCAGCGGTTTACAATATTTCCTGCAACAGTTAAAATCCATTGTAGTGGTTTGTAATCCTGTACCATTTTACAAATAATAATTTTAATAATTCAATTCAATAAAATAATAACATTATAAAACATCATCCAAAAATGTAATAAACACTTAGATCCAACATCACATTAAAATTGACAAAAATATTCAATAACATAAAAATTTAAAGGGAGAACTAGTTAATACAAAACAAATTTGAAGTTAATACAAAACAAGTCATCTTCATTGTTTTGGAATGAAACCAAAAGTATAATATCATTGTCCCTGTAATTATAAAAAATTAGTTAGTAAAAATAATAAGAGGAAACTTGTACCATACATACTATTTATATTACTTAATATAAATAAAATTTGTTAAAAAGAAAGTATTACTATAAACTATATTCCAACATAATGACATCAACTAAAATGATAATTATTATAAAAGAATACCTGAGGTTCATAGCTACTAGCAGAGGATACATTGCGTGCACGTATTGCTTGAGTTTGTTGTGCACTATTAGCATCTTCAGGGGAACCAAAATTCAAATTAAATGCAGGAACTTGGTTGATGTTCATTGCTGGAACCAAGCCCTGGAGTTGTGACATCATAGAAAGAAATTGTTGCTGCACAGATGATTGCAAAGATGATTTGTAAGTTGCCATTTGTTCTTCCATTTGTTTTTTCATTTCTTCTCTTATTTCTTCTCTCATCTGTTCCTTCATGCCTTCAATAAAATTTTGAGAAATTTTTATAGAAGATCCATCACTAACTCCTTTTTCCTTTCAAATTTGTTGGTGTAACACACCTCCCATACAACATAGCACGACCCGGTCGTGTCCCTCCCATCACCATAGAAAATGCATCAACAGATTGGTTCTCACTACTTTGTTGTGACTGGACAACTTGCATTTGAGACTATAATAGAAAAAAGTTTAGTAAAAATTTATTTTTGATGCTATAGTGTAAGACAAAATATCATATTCCAAAATCATATTTTAAAAGCATATAAATAAAAGGAAATCCTTACAATCTTCTCGCTAGTATCATCAAAGGACTCCTTGTAAGTCTTGTTTGGTTGTCTTTTTCGAGTTTCAATAAAAAGAGCAGTATTACTTGGTACCTCATTGTTTTCATTTGCATCTTTCTATTTTAATTCCACAAAAAACAAAAACAAAAACATAGCTTTCATTAGTAAGGACTTGTATATGATCCAAAAAGAATGAAATGTAGTACCACACATAGCAATTATCATACGAACAAAAAAAAACAATATAAATAGAATTAATTTCAAGATGATACAAAATTAAATTCATTGATGATACAAATCATAATAGGTATAGTGAAGGTAACCAAAGCAATATTAATCATAATAAGTGTAGTCAAGCTAATGAAAACATTCCTAGAATATCAATTTAAACTAAAAGCATAATTTTCATTAGCAAGGACTTGTATATGTTAGTAAAAAAAAATCAATTGTAGCATCACACATAACAATTATCATACCAAAAGACAATACAATAACAAATATTGTTTTATTCTATTATAGTCAAGGTAAATTCATTGATGATGATAATCATAATATGTATAGTCAAGGTACCCAAAACAATACTAATCATAATAAGAACATGTATATCATCCAAAATAAATGTAGCTCCACACATAACAATTATCATACCAACAAAAAAGACAATACAATTACAAATATTTTCACAAGACCACAAAGTTGAATTCATTAATGATATTACACATAATAGTTATGGTCAAGGTAACCAAACAATACTAATCATAATAAGTGTAGTCAAGCTATATATCTAAACATTCATAGAATATCAAATTTAAAATACATAAAAAAAAATATACATACACTTACCATTTGTTTTCTTATCCTAGCAATACTCTTTTTGCCTGCCGTGTGCATATTAATTTGTCTCTTTCGATTATTTATATTTACTTCGGTGATTCTCTACATAAAGATTTCCATTACTATTAGCATAGCTTGGAGAAAGTAATTTGACATTATAAAACAATTAAAAACTAAACATTGTTATACCTTTGCATTTGTTGAATTCCAATAGTTCAAAAGTTCTTTGAATTTATCTTCTCCAATATGTTGTGGGCGATTCAATATTCTCATCTTATCAGTATTGTACTTGTAGTAATGTTCTTTTTTTCACTCTACACTTATATACTATCCAATCATCTCCAATAGTAGCTAAAACCCACTTTTTACCTTCTTGAGGTACTATGTATTTTTTCTGCACAAACAATTACATTTAATCAAATTATAAAACATGGCAAATATTTAATAAAGAAAGAAATAATTAGAAAATAAACAAGTAAGATTTTTATAAACCTGAACATATTCCCATAATGACTCTTTTGTAGGCATTTTGCGCCAATTAGTGACTGTAATGGGTGCAAGTGTTGAATTTCGAGCCAATGTTCCTAAGAAACTGCTGAACTCACTCAAAGTCTTATCATCTGGTCCTATTGGCTGATTTAATTCATTCAAGAAAATTACCTTTCGGTTTTCCTCAGACCGTGCATGAACTGCTTTCATTGTTGTTTGACCTCTCTTTTTCAGTGTAGAAGGACCTGCATTATATGTAAAAGCATTATAATTGCATTATATATTCATAAACATGATTATATATTGAATTTATTGATTGAACCTACTGAGGATGTAATTGCATTCTCAGTTGCCACTATTGCAATTGTTGGTGGAGGTACCCCAATTTGCATGGTTGAATTTTGATTTATTTCTTCTTGATTTTCAGAAACTACATGATCTAGACCTTGTTGCTTAAGCCCAATACTCATTTCTTGCTCCATTTGTACTTCATGTTCTTGATCATGATTTGATTGTGTAGCTTCCTCTAACGAATGATCTCTTGTGTGTACTACATTTTCATGAGCTTGACTTTTACGGAGTTTACGTTGTGCCCGCAAATATGAAGCAATAGTCCCTGGTTTCACAAACTTCTTTGTCTTCTTCATTGTCAAATTTCAGAAATTTTTTACTCACGATATTTTCCTACACTTCCAAACATACCAAAATCAAGTCAAGTCAATCATGAAAATAGATATACTATAGCAAGTAATGTGTGAAATAGTACTTAAAAAAATTTCTACACTTTTAAACATACGAAACCTATATATATGACATATAATGTTGGTTGTATGCAAGACATTAGCTCTTAAAATAACAAGCTTTAGCATATTGAATCTTGTTGCATTCATTTTTTTTTTTTTTTTTGGGAAAAAAATCATACCTGATAGAATTATAGTGAATAGCACTTGAAATAGCTAGCCTCAAGGAACTTTATGTGAACTTCGTGAAACTCATCCCTAAAATAAAAGAAAGAAATATTTTCAGATATGTGAAATTATTTTAAAAAAAATCACAAATATTATTAGCTTGAAAAGAACACAATAAACTAAATATGCATTAGAATAAAAATGGAGACATGGAAGATAATAAAACCAAAATTTTCAACATCCTTTAATATAAACCATCACATTTACAAAAAGTAGATATATGATCAAAATGAAAAAGCACTTCTACTCATTAATATCCATCCAATCCCAATCAGTATCATCAATATCTGAATCTTCTTCTATATCTTCATTTTCTTGAACTTGTAACAAATGTGAAGGTATATCCATAGTTTCAACATCTTGATCATCTCTTGCACAATTTATAAATTCTGCATCATCATGTGATTCACCAATATCATCTGAATAGTCATCAATCTCACTCCAAAAAACTTGCTCAATATTTGGACAATTTTCCTTTTCAAGGCCATATAAATCTCTTGGAACTTTTTTCATAACATAATGTAGCCCAACTTCAATAGGATCTTCAATATAGAACACTTATTGCACTTGTGAAGCAATGACAAAAGGATCATCCAAGTAGCATAACTTGTTAAAATCTACGCAAGTGAGCCCACAATCATCTTTCACAACATGAAACCAAGCACACCTAAACAGCACAACATTGAACTTGCCCCAATAGTCAATTGCAATTATTTCATCTATTGCTCCATAGTAAGTAACATCTCCAACAATTGGATTTTGATCCCTAGCACTTGAAAAACTTGGAGTTAAAGCTTGCAAAGTGACTCCACTATTTTGAGTTTTGCATCTTGCATCACGTTTTCTAGTGTGAAAACGAAAGCCATTGATGTAATACCCTTTATATTTGATAGCAACTGGATTTGGGCCTTTAGAGAACCATATAATATAGTCGGGTGCACGTTCATTCTTCACCCTTTCTTCAAACCAAAATATAAGATCTTGACTATGAGTTTGTGCTCTTTACCATCTACTTGATTTACTTCTTGAGTTTATCAAGTTTTCATGTTCTCTGTATTCATCAAATATAAACAAATTTAAACAATTACAACTCAAACTACTTAAAAAAAAGAGAGAAAAAAAGCACACACAAAATCTTTTAAGAGACATGATTACTTCTTACTTGATGTATTTCTCCACTTGTTTGTCTCCACAATTGAACAAAGCATAATGATGAGCTTGTGCTATGGCCTCTTGGTCCAAAGTGAAAGTCTTACCAATATTTCTCTTATTCCCTATAATTGGATGGCCAAGCTTAGGGAAAATAGGAGATGCTTCATCATCAATTGTAACCATATTAGTATTCTTCCCATATCTGCTGAATCTTGCCTTCACACCATCATGCATATATCTTGAGCAAAATACCAAGCATTCCTCGGCTAGATACCCCTCCGCAATAGATCCCTCCGGACGGCTTCGATTACGAACAAAAGACTTCAACTTGCATAAGTTTTGCTCAATTGGAAACATCCAACGACAATAACCAGGCCACCAAGTTTGATTTCATTTACCAAATGAATAGTCAAATGCACCATTATATCAAAAAAATTTGGGATGAAAGTCATTTCTAGACGACAAAGAATTTCAATAATTTCCTTCTGCAGCCGTTGAAGATCCTGCATCTTCACAACTTTACTGCATATACCCCGGAAAAAATCACCAACTTGATTAAGACAATGGCAACATTTTTAGGCAATGTCTTCCTCACAGCAACTCCAAGTAAATATTGCATCATAACATGGGCATCATGTCTTTTATAGCCTAGAATCTTCTTATCATCCAATTGCACACATCTAGAAATATTTGATGCAAACCCTTGTGGCAATTTTGCATTCTTGAAAACTTTACAAAAAAGAGTTTCTCATGTGGACTCATAGAATAACAAGCTTTAGCATATTGAATCTTGTTGCATCCATCTAATCGAGTAGGTTGAAGCTCTTTCCTTATACCCATTTCTTCAAGGTCAAGGCGTGCTTTCAAATGATCTTTTGTTTTCCCAACCAAATTTAATAATGTCCCCAACAAATTGTCCCAAACATTTTTTTGAATGTGCATGACATCCAAATTATGGCGCAAAGTATGTTTCTCCCAATATGGCAACTCAAAAAAAATAGACTTTTTCCTCCATGGATCATTCTTGTCATGTGCCTTCTTTTTTTGTGTCTTGCCAAAAACATTCAAATGATTTGATAACTTTTCTGCAACATCCAAACTTGACAAATGAATCGGGGTATCTCTCAACTCCACAGTACCATCAAACAATGTCTTGTTATGATGCCAAGGATGATTTTTAGCTAAAAATCTCCGATGACCCATATAACATATCTTTCGACTATGCTTCAAATATTTGGAACATGTCTCATAATTACAATAAGGGCATGATAACATTCCTTTAGTGCTCCATCCTGATAACATAGCATAAGTTGGGAAGTCGCTAATTGTCCATAATAATGCCACCCGCATGAGAAATGTTTGTTTGCTTGTGGCATCATATGTTTCAACACCAATTTCCCATAAGTGCTTCAACTCTTTAATCAAAGGCTGCAAGTAGATGTCAATGTCTTTACCAGGTGATCTAGGACCCGGAATAATCATAGACAAGAAAATATATTCAGACTTCATAAACACCAATGGTGATAAATTGTAATTGATTAACACAACGGGCCATGTGCTATGTGAAATGCTCATCGTTCGAAATGGATTGAACCCATCACTTGCAAGCCCCAACCGCACATTGCGAGGGTCTTGAGCAAACTCGGGATGCAAATCATCAAAATCTTTCCAAGCTTTGGCATCAGCCGGATGTCTCAAATTTCCATCATTCGGACGATCTGTTGCATGCCATCTCATTGCAGTAGCTGTCTCTTCACACATGAACAACCTCTGTAGCCTAGGAGTAGGAGGAAAGTATCGTAAAACCTTAGCAGGTATAGTGGAGGCTTTAGCATTATCTTCTGCAAATTTGTCCTCCAATTTCCACCTAGAAGCACCACATACATGACAATTATTTGCTTCTTCATGCTCATCCCAAAACAACATACAATCATTTGGGCATGCATGTATTTTTTTTGTAATCAAGACCCAAATCTCTCACTGTCTTCTTAGCTTCATTAAAAGAACTCGGAATTGTAGCATCAGGAAAGGCTTCTTTTAATAAATCCAGAAGGTCACCAAATGCCACATTACTTAGCCCATGGAGACACTTGAAAAGATATAATCGAACGATGAAAGAAAGCCTTGAGAAACTCTTACACCCTAGATAAAGCTCCTGTCGGCCTTCCTCCATTAACTTGTAAAATTTCTTTGCCTCCGTATTTGGACCTTCACAAATCCTTGGGAGGTCTTGCTCTCCAATTGCTACATCTCTATACATATCTTGCAACATGCCATCCATGTCATCAAGAGGATCAAGTCCTTCATGATTTCAATCTATGTGAAGATGTATAATGTGTTATATATAAATGCTGATAATTCATCATTTCATGCCACTCCATCAATGCAATTATCAGGATTTCAATCTATGTGAAGATGTATAATGTGTTATATATAAATGAATTATATATAGATCAATAAATAAATTGGGTCCCACAATTTATGTGATGGCTGCTTAGTGGAATCCACTTGTTCAAATATTTAAGATACATGACATACCAATAAATAATAGACCCGGGAGTCAAAAGCCTGGTGTGTGTTTACTATTTATGAAGCTAGCTGGGGGCATTCTTATCATTTATGAGATGAACCTTTCATAGGAGTAGACCCAGGGTATTGTAGGAAAACAAATGCTTAGACATTAACTCTAGCTACATGAATATTCACTCCTTAACAAGATGCCACATGGAACACTAATCAATGCATGCATAATTAGACCGAATGCAATGATGCATCTAATTCTTCATATATATTCACTTTTAACTAGCTATTATACTAACCACTCAACTAAAAACTAAGTATCACAGTGGAAACCAATCAAGTGCTAAAACATAAAGACACAATAAAGGATGCAAATAGTTGAAAACAGTGTTGCATGATCTGTTTGTCTCTCCGAAATTTTCCAAAACATAATAATAATATACGTCCTTTGGTGGACCCTACATCTCGTGTGATCTTTGTCGGTCGCCACCGTGAAACTCCAAAACATAATGATTGAGAAAACTCACTGCTGTAAAAAGTCAGCGCTGTTTTCTTTGTGAATCTAATTGGTTTTTTTTCCCGATTTTTCTTTAGTTTGCATTAAGGAAAACAACAACCACCATTTGACAAGAAAGATCAACCATGCATCTACTTATGATTAATGATGATGATGATAATGCTCTCTCAAGTCTTAATTTAATTTAATTTAATTTAATTTAATTTAATTTAATTTAATCAGTTGTATAACTTAATTTCTCTCCTTCATCAGACAAGTAACCTACGGAAGAATCTTCATTGATTAAGCATAACAACAGACAAGAGAGTAAATAACAATAGCCATTTACTTAGTGACTATTATAATATTTAATAAATATTTTAGCACAAAAGTCATTTTTTATGTGTATGTAATTTGCTCCGATATCCATTTTTATTTGCATACTTCCACTTTTTAATTTTCACACCTAGGAATGACGTCGCTAATGCTTCATGATTAATTTAGAAAACTAGAGCTAACGATGTGATGTACGCATGTTGGCAAGTTTCTGCTACATCAATACCTCAAGAAAATATTAACCACTAATTACGGAAAGGAGTGACTGATCTTATTAGTAGTTTAAGATGACTTCCGACACTAGATTATTAAAGAAAGCATTCTCTGTACCATACAGAGTTATGTTCCATGCTACAAAACATTATATTTTAGAATCTAATCCTGTGAAGCAGATCAAAATCATCACATTAGTGAGACCACTATTAATCATGTTCTCACACAACAAGCATTAGCAGTATAAGAATGAATAATATGATGCAAGAATAAGTTTGGATTAGTTTGGTAGCAAACCAAAGTAAACAGACGCAAACAAGATATTTAGTTTGGATTAGTCACCTTATAACTTGTATAATTCATCATCAATGGTCTCTCAATCCTCAAAGGTAAAGTCACTGAAAACAATTGTTTTAGGCTTCTGAATTTTAGAGGCTTCTTTATTAATTTAAAATCTTAAAATTTTTTAAAATCTATAAAAGTTATTTATTAAAGAATTATTTTTTTGTTTTTTATTAAAAAAAGAATTATTTTTTTAATTTAATGCTTAATGCTTAATCAATTGTATATCTTTTCTCCACCAGACTTTTTTAAATTGAAGATAATGAGCTGTTACCTTTTAAATATAATAGTTTCTTTATTGTATTTTTAGGTGTTGGCATTATGATTTTATTTAAACTAACTAAATTTAATGAGAATTAGACCTATTTTTCAAGATTTATTCCCTTCTTCCATTGCATGTCATCTTATAGAGAATTCAGAGTTTCTTTTTGAGTCATGGATGCAGTAAGTTTTAGACCCTCAATTATTTGCCACTCTTCCTGTGACTTGAATGGCATCTCCATGTTACATAGGTCTATTATGTTCCTTGTAAATAGATATAAATAATACTAGATTCAATTTCCAATTTCCAATATATAAGTTTCTGCTAATTTTTAGGAGGTGCAATTGTTCAAGATTCGGCAAGGAATGATTGTTGCTATACAAGTTATGACTCAACTTTTTCTGTAAACGTTATATGCCTAAGTCATAACTCACGTTATCTAGAAGACCACTATTAAACATGAATATAAATAAATAAATAAATAAATATATGTGAAGCTAATTGTAGACTCTTTCAGGAGCTATTACCGAGTGACTAATTGTAGACTCTTTCAGGAGCTATTTGTTTGTTTTTTGGGCTCCACGTTCATTTTAACTTTAGTTAATAATGCACTATTTATAGATTATCATAGTCATGATTTTTTATTCACATCCTTACACACCTCCCTTGGTGGATTTGCAAATATTAAAATTACCTTAGCACACCTTGTTTTCTTATTTTGTGAACTAATCAATCATCCTAGAAATTTCTTTTGTTTCATTTCTCTAACTAAACTGATCAGCACATAAAATTGAGCAATAGAATTATTCATATAGGAAAGTGATTATTATATTATAAATCAACATATAACTCTAACTAAACTGCATTCAAACTTCAGGTCACAAAGAGCAGATCATATCATTACCTTAGCACACCTTGTTTTTTTTTTTTTTTTTTGCTCCAATGCTTTCAATATCCACAGACAGTGATCAGCAAGATGATGCACAATTTGAGGTAGATGAATACATGAGCTTCAATGACGAGGAGGAGAAAGAAGACACATCACTGCTGCCTCTTTAACACCAACAGAAACATTTCACTCTGCAAACACACACACACTGATCAGCACGGTTGCATCAAGAAAGAGTACTATAAAAGTCTTATAGATAAACACAACTTCAAGAAGATAACTTGGCAGCATAAAGCCACTTAAGATTGCTATGGTAAACCATTATTAGCTTCAACAATGCTTTAATTCCTTCCTGTGATTACTACAGCATTCTAACCAAAGTAAATTCAAAGTTTGTAAGAAAAAAGATAGGCAAAAACACTCAATAGATTTTTTATCCTGAGTAATATAAAGCGCTCGATAGTTCTTAGCTCAAATGCAAATATGAGATAATTTATTTATTATCCTGAGCAATATAAAGCACTCGATAGTTCTTAGCTCAAATGCAAATTTGAGATAATTTACCTACATGATTTCATTTTTTTTTCATAGAATCATAAAAATCAACAAATTAGTCTATCAGTGTTCACTTCAAAAGATAATTCTTGCAATATTGAACACAATATGAAATTCCAAAACTGGTGAGCAGAACTAACTGGGGATCAAACTTCACAACCTTAAGATATAATGAAAAAGATGAAGCTATTGCACTATTCCAAATAAAATCTCAGTAATTCATCAATATTTCATATCTCAAAAAAGTAATTAGTCAAAATTCCAAATAATATGAAGAGAGGGGACTAATATTCCTATCTCGCACACAACTCACTCGAGATCAAACTTCACAATCAGAACATGGAATGACAAAAGATGAAGCTATTTTGAATCAATTCTCAGTAACTCGTCATAATTTCATATCTCAAAAAAATACCTCGTTAGTGAAATAAACTCTACGGGCCCGGAAGGACTTCGATGGGATAAAATTCGCGCCAGATTTCAGATTCCTCACCCGAATAATCACTTGCCTGCAATAAAAAACAGCCAAACAAAATTAGGGTTATGTCGGTGAGTATAATTAACCACTTTTCTTGAAACTCTGGTTTCTATACATATAATTCAATATTAATGATGAAACGTGGAATCCATAAACAAGTGCATATTTGAGAGGTGGCAAATTTATGGGAATAATATTGGTATTATTATCATTATTATAGTAAGTAGTATAAAGGTGAGCACAGAAACTATATATATATTATGACTATTGAATTAATGATGTCAGAGTTATACAGTGTGTACCTGAATTAATGAACCTTTGAGTTATAATGTCCGCAGCATTCATGCATCAAACCATCACTTGTGTATGACCATTAGGATTTTCTGCATTTGCTGCAATAGATAAATTAATTAAGCACAAATAAACAAATAAATAAATAAATTTCAGATGAAACTTCCTTGTATTTTCCCATGTGCTGCACTTTAGCAGACAATGACTTGCTGAAGGTGGTTCCACCACCCACAGAAACAGTAAAAAGGGAAAAAAGCAAGAAAAATCTTGTTCTTCAAATGTAAATTTTGATAGTGGATAATGATATAATAATACAATTAACTGTGTGATGATCACTAAAAAGAAACAAAACAATAGAAATGATAAGGTTTAGTGTGTGGGATCCAGTGGATAATGATATAGCTAAACTAGCTCTCTCTCAAAACCACTCATTTAGCTAGTCACTAATCACCAAAAGAAAAGCATAAAGTGGCTTAATGTGGGATCCAGTACATTCACATTTGCTTGTCATCTTTGCTTAATTTTTTAGCTTACTTTTGATTTAGAAGGTAAGCAAGCTCAAATGATCAGTTTATAGTAGTACTGAACAAATGACTTACATTTGACAGGAAAGTTAATAAAATCAGTGAGTTTTCTACTTTTTGTTGGCAACCTTGTACATGCACGCGATACAATTCCTAAAATAAATTTGCCAGTGATCCTATCCAGCTCCACAAGATTTGCTCTGAAAATGATTAATGAACATCACATAAGATAGTCAGAGAACCATATTATGCTCACAACAAAACAGAACAGCGTATCATAATCCAGTGTGCCTTTAGTATTGAAACAAAGTTAGCTATTTCCGTAATATGTGCCTCAGCAGACTATTGTTAGACAGGAATGACACTAATAAGGCATTGCAAAATTGATACAAGTTTCAAACACATACCTGAAACAATTAGCAATAGTAAACATGTTGCGTAAAAGAAAAAAGGTCTTGAACCAAACTGTGGTATATGATAGGCAAACAAAATTGATAAAATGATTTATATGATTCTTGAATGAAAATGTTTACATCAATTTTTCTTTGCCTTTCAATTCCAGTGGAATGATATGGATAAGGAAATCTATGACAACAACGGGCTCTGATCACTTTTATAAGAGCATATAATTTTAAGATGCACATGAATGAAATAAGGAGTCGCTTTTGTTGTGTAGAACTCGGTAAGGCATTTATTAAATGACAAGATGGCAAACCGGCTAATGTAACAATGCAAGGAGAGAGCCCGATAGTGAATATGAAAATTACGCTCAACAATTGAAAGCTATCAAATACATTATACATGCCTCAACAAGCCAGTTCTTTGGCATCATGCTTTTGCTGCCTTGCTGGGTTGTCTGGAAACTGAAAAAAAAAAAAAGCATTTAGACTTAAATATATGAAAAAACAATGATAACATACAAAATCATACCAAACTATTCATAAAAGCCGGTCTTGTGACTAGGTTGATATCCAATAACATAAATAGAAATCTAACGAACATATGTGAACTATGACATGCACAAGTCAGCCCATTGAAATTACTTTGAAGTTGCTTACCTTCTAAAGCATAAAGTGGCTAGTCACTAATCCAGTACATTCATATACCCAGTTAGTGCTAGAGATGCCCTGATCTATGGAGAACTAGATGACAAGCAAATGAGAAAAGGACTTTAGGTTATACCTAGGGTTGTCAATGACCTGGGCTCAGCTCGAGCTCGAGCTCGAACAAAGGAGGGCAGAGCAGTGGAGGATGATCCAAGCGGCGGAGGGCGGCCGTCGACCGGAGATAGTGATGGATAGCGGCGCGGGAAGGGGGCCAAATAGGGCACTCTCTCAATCAGAGATGAAAAGAAGAAGCTTGATCCTTTCTAATGAAATATTTAAAACTTAAAAACAATTATAAACCTTGTTGTTATAATATATATATATATATATATATATATATATTATAAACCTTGTTGATAAGTTATATATATATAACCTATCTAATAAAACTTATCTAATAAAATTTTTATTGGTTATCATTAATAAGTTTCTTTAAAAAATTTTAAGAATTTTAGTTATATTATGAGAAAAATAAAAATATAATTTTATCTTTAGAAATATTTTACTAGCTCACACATGTTTGATTTTTTTTCAATTATATTCTGAACTATTGCTAACATTGAATTGTTGGACACTTACAACAATCAACAATTCATTGGTTTTAGTGAAAAGTCGAGACATCTTCCAAGTTTTTTTATTAATAAAGTCTTCTAAGTTATCATTTTAGTTTTTAATAGATTTTTATTTTTTTTACAAAAATAACTTTCATTATTATTATTATTATTTAAAAAAAATAAACCATGAATGAATATATATATTAAAAAAAACAAAATAGTAATAAAATATTGAATTTAATGAATGCATGAGGAGATGTAAAAATACTTTTGTAAATTATTTATTTATATAATTTGTATTAAACAAATGATATTTTTTTCTTATTTATTAGATTTGTTGATTTTGTTATCTTAATCATTTTTGCCATATATGCAGCGGTTCTAAAAAACCGCTGCCTATCATCACACATACGCAGCGGTTCTAAAAAACCGCTGCCTATAATAACCCATACGCAGCGGTTATTACGAACCCCTGCAATAAAATGCATATGCAGCGGTATTGAACCGTTGCTTTTGTTAACATTTGTAGCGGTTGTATAACCGCTGCATACATATCCTAATATGCAGCGGTTTTTGCAACGGTTTGAGTCAAATGTAACACTTACTTGGAAAATTGCCTGTAACGATATAAAATCGTTACAAAACCGCTGCAATAGCTTGCATATTGTAGCAGTTTTAAAACCGCTACAAGCTAACCGCTGCATAAGTGCAGTTATGTAGTAGTGGCTCCATACTTTTAAATAACATGTGTGAAAGTTTCAATAGCCACATTTTAGAGGCTAGGACAAAGGGAATTATAACTATGAATGAGATGCTTAGAACCCAGCTCATGGTTAGGATACAGAAAAGAAGGGGTTCAATGAGAAAAATAACATCCATGCACTGCCCCTAAGATAGTTAAGAAATTGGAGAAGATCAAGCAGTCTAGCTTCCTTTATAGCACACTATGGTCAGGAGGGGATTAGTATCAAGTGTTAGGACTTGATGGACAGTTTGTTGTGGATAAAGATAAGGCCATGTGTTCATGTAGAAGATGGCAACTGACTAGGATGCCTTGCAGTCATGCCATCTCAGTCATTTATTACAACAATGATAGGCCTGAAAATTACCTACATGATTGTTTCAAAGTAAGCACTTACCTAGAGACATATAGGGACACCATGAATCCCACACATGACAAAGAATTTTGGCCCAAGAGTCATTTGGGACCCATGATCCCTCCAGAACTAGTTAGCAAGAGAAGAGGCACAAAAACTATGCTGAGAAGGAGGGAGGTGGATGAAGAGCAAATAGGCTTCACTAATGCTAGGGTTACCAAGAAAAGTATGTCTATGAAATGCAGCATCTGTGGTGCCAAAGGCCACAATAAGAGATTCCATGGTGGATTACAGGTATAGATAGCATCTCAAATAAATTTTTTGATTCTATTGTATCAATTGCCATGTTCTTAATTATACTTACTTCACATTTTGTTTGGTAGGGAATGAAGCAGCATCATTTACAAGCTGGTGAGCCAAGCCAGGAAAATCATATGGACCACATTGACCCACAGGTATTGGAAGATCATTTTTCTTATTCATATTGTTGTAATAGGATTGCCTTAATTTTTTTTCCTTGGATGATAGCTATTTTCTCACATTTTCTTAAAAGGTTTCATCTATAGGCAGAAGCACCCAACATGACTTAGGCACCACTCATACATTAGCATCAGCATTTGACAGACCTAGCTCATAAGTTAGTATAAACTAAAAAAGTTCAAAATGGTACATGCTTACCAAATACATTAATCTTTGTCCTAGGTCATTAACCCATCTGTGGAGATCCAACCCATTGAGACACAACCTGCAACTGAGGCTATAATAAGGAAGCAAAAATTGACAATGGTAGGGGGTAAAGGTTGCTCAACTTTAAAGGCACAACAACATGGCAAAAGAAAATTTTCTGCTGCTGCAAAACTCAATCCTCTGAAGCGCCAACTGAAAGAAAAAGAAGTTGAACAAAGGCATAAGGAAGAAGAACCTGCAAAGAAGAAAAGGGCATGGATTCCTCCTGGTGTGACACCTATTGCAGGAAGTGGGGCAAGTGGAAGAGCTCCTTGAGTATTTTCTTTATAATTTTGTTTAATGACAACAAACTATCTGTTTGTGTATAAGAACACAAAAAATGGCATCATTGCTACTATCTACTTTTGTTTCTCTGTTGGAATGAGTTCCCCATTTCTGTCCTTCAATGGGGTTACCCAAACAAATTCCTCTAGTTTCAATGAATGTATATGTTTTAACCTCTTGGAATTCTTTTATTTGCTTCTTTTCCATTTCATATAACAGTGTTATACTTAGAATCGTGGTATTAATTCAGTAAGGCAGATCAGTTTTAATTGTAAAACAATTCATCTTCTTATTGATTATTTGCCAGAAATCTGATTAGACTATCATTAATATCAACTTGCACAATTTGGAGAATGGTCATTAATTTACTGTCACTGATTCAATTATTTGCTCTATCATGTCTTCAATATTTGATTGTATTCATTAAACTCTTGTTTAAACTCTTGTTGTTAGTTTCACTTTGGGAGATAATTGCACCTCCTTAAATCATACTTTAGCCTTTGCACCTGCAACCATTAATAGGCTCTTCTGTGTGTTTTTTCTTACAAATACTCGATAATTTCCCATAGTTTAATCTCTAATAACATAAAAGTTCAATAAATCAGAAGTTTAGAAATAGATAGACTAAACATAATTGGATGTTCAATTGTCTCACTGGGATTAAATAGATAGACAAAGCAATTAAGAAATAGATAGACAATTGCAACTTCAATTCAATCTTGCTCATCTAGATGAAGAACTCATCACTGTAACATAGCTAGGGTTTTAAAAATGATTGCACAAAAACTAAACTTCTCAGCTAAGGTTTTAACAAGGATTAAATAGAATCTAATCTTCATTCTTTCCAATTATTTACATTGAACCAGACTGGAATCTAAACTTCACAGCTAGGGCATAAAAAAAAAATAAAAGATGTTCGAAGATCCACTCCAACTTCGCAGCTTGATCTAGCCGGGAGATCTCACCCTCTAGCCTAGACATCAACCCTCGTGTTCTTGTTGTTACTGGTTTAGTGTTACGAAACTAAAATCCTCTTGGATAAGAAGAAGAAGCTGCCCCTTCGCATGACGTGGCGTGTGCTGCTTGAGCTGGCGAGCTTCACTTGACGTGGCTTGTCCAACTAAGCGATCCAGCATGTTAGGAGTACCTTGACTCACTCCCTTCAGCAGCCACGTAAGCAAGAGAGATCGGGAATAGACTGGGTGACATGCACCTGCCGGTGTTAGAAAATCGAAAGTGAGTGACCAAATTGCTTCATATTAAAGCTAGGTGATCAATTTGAAAAAAAAAAAAGAAAGAAAAGTAGGTGACCTTTCAAAAAATTTACTCACGCAGTAGCTTATTTCCTTTAAAAAAAAATAATTCTCTCCTAGTCTTTCTCTTGCTTTTCATTTTCGGTGGAAATTCTACAAAAGTAGGGAGAGGAAGTACTGCCACACACACACACACACACACACACATACATATAGGTTTAATACCCAAGCTAGTCCCTCTAAAATTCAAAATCGGCCCTTTTAGTCCCTCTATTACAATTTCAGCCCTTTTAGTCCTTTTATTTGTTTGATTTTGTAAATATTAGTCCTGAGACCAACGGTAGTTAGTTCTGTAGTTTTGTTTTGCTGACTTGGCTTTCTTATAATAAAAAATATTAAAAAATTATATAAAAAAAGTTAAAATCATTAACGAATGCGGGTCCAAATTAATGGATCCACATCTATCACCCTCAAAATAACAGTTCTTTATTTTCTTTCTCCCCAACACCATCCTCCATCTCCATTGCCGGTGAAAATCAGAAGAAGAATAGTTTTTTCTTACTCTAGAATCATCTCTCTGCCACGCCATTGCATTGCATTTGTGGTGGAGAAGTAGAGGAGGAGAAATGAGATGAGAGGGGTGAAGGGGAGGCTTCTTAAGAAGCTCAAATCTTCTCAGATAAAGAGAAGGAGAACATCAAGCCGCCATTGCCAAAAAGGAAGGATCTTGGAGCCAAGAACCAAGATATGGAGGTGTTCTTGTGGTCGAACCTCAATTCTTCCACTCTTTTTGATCTTGGGTTGTTGGCCGCCTTCCAAGAACCTTTGATGGACTATAAAGATGTAGTCTTGGATGACAGGGATGAAGAACAAGGACTAGATGATGTTATTCCGCTAATATAACCTTTTTTTTCTTTTAGTTTTCATTTTTTTATAATTTGTTATAATTTCTTAATATTTTTTATTATAAAAAAAGCTAAGTCAGCAAAAAAAAAAAACAGCAGAATTAATTGCCGTTGGTCTCAGGACTACTATTTACAAAATCAAACAAATAGAAAGATTAAAAAGGCTGAAATTGTAATAGAGGGACTAAAATGGCCGATTTCAAACTTTAGAGGGACTAACTTGGATATTAAACCTATATATATATATATATTAAAATTTAAGGTTGAAATGAAATTTACAATAGTTTAGGAACTAAAACAAATATTTCACCTTATTTAAACTTCTCCCAGACCTTGCAATACAAGACCACGCTAGGGCTTGCCTTCACTTTCTTTCTTGCTCCCTAATCCAGCGCTTCTCTCTCTCTCTTCATGGAAAGCTTGCATGATGCTCCCCACTCGATGGGAACTACGATCATCGGGGTCACCTACGACGGTGGCGTTGTTCTCGGTGCCGACTCGAGGACCAGCACAGGTACCCATTCTTTGTTTTTTTTTTTTTTTTTTTTGTAGATCTGAAGAAATTTTGGGAAAAGAGAGGATTGTCTTCTGTTCCTGGCTTGAATTTGAGCTCGGATTTGTGTTTTTTAATTTGATTTTCTTCTGATTTTGTGAGTGTTTAGGGATGTATGTCGCCAATCGAGCGTCGGATAAGATCACGCAGCTGACGGACAATGTCTACGTCTGCCGTTCGGGATCGGTATTTCCTGATCATTCTGTGGATTTTTTTTGTGGATTATTTAGTTGGTTATCTATATTGCTTTATTTCTCATGATATCAGCCTTAATTTGTTCGAATGGTGGCTGGATTTGCTCTGTTTTGTGAGGATTCACTACTCTTTTCCTATTGAATGGATTATCTTGTGTACATGTTGTTTCTCATGTTGATCAACACTTATTGGTTTCGATGATCATTTGCTTTGGTTTTGCTCTGTTTTATAGATTGACTTCTCTTTTCTTTTTTTGTTCGTTGAATGGATTATCCGTGTATTAGTTCGTTTCTAATTCATTTCATAACTGATTGGTTTTAGTGATTGTTGATTTTGCTCTGTTTTATTGTCTATGTATTTCTTGAGTTCCCATGCTTATCAGCTTGATTGGCTTTATTGATTGTTGGCCTTACTCTGTGTTATAATGCTTCACTTTCTTTATTGAATGGATTATCTGTCTATTTCTTGTTTTATCTTGTATATCTGTGCTTATTGATTTGAATGATGGTTGATTTTGCTTTGTTGTATGTGGCCTCACTCATTCAATGGTTTATCTGTGTTTCTTGACTTCTCATGTGTATGGATGATAATTGGTTTTTTTGCTTTATTTAGTAGGGCTTTGCTTCCCTTTTCCCTTTGAATGTTACTCTCATTTTCTTTGTGATTTTCCTTTTTCCTTTTAATAAATAGAGAAATGAAAAACAAATATGTCCTAATTCTTGGTGGGGCACATAAGTTGTGTTCTTGCTGTAAATATGGACATAAAGCAATCTGTGGAATTTAGGTGGGCCTTTGCTAAGTGTAGAAGGCCCATAAAGGACTACCTAACATTGATTTTGCTACCCTTGTTGGTGCAATATGTTAAAAATATGTGCCACTGGTACATATATCATTTTGCTCTATTTAGTTAAGGAGGCTTAGTTGTTGACTGTACAATTCTCACTAAGAACTATGACAGTTTGAAGTTGCATTTTTCTTCTTGATTAGTGGCAATGGATGTGTGGAATTTGTTTTGGTATTGACTTTGCTGTAAACAATAGGTTTATGTAAATAAATAGAGACTATTACCCTACATTCTTTTACTGCATACCCAGATTTAATTTATAAATTTATTTTTTTCATGGCAGGCTGCTGATTCCCAGATTGTCTCTGATTATGTCAGATATTTTCTTGAGCAGCACACGTAAGTTTATAAACTTGTGTTTCATTGCCGTTATATTTGTCACATTCTTTTTCCTTCAGGACCTGTTTTCAACAGTAAATAACATTGTTATTATTATCTCTTTGTTAAATGTATGTCATGTAGCCCTTTATAAATTCCTTATTGTTGAAATGGTGCTTATATCCTAGTAAATTCGTTATATCATTATGGTTTCAATCATGTGTAAAAAATTGTGTACACTTTTTTTGTTCTTTTATGAACACAGGATTCAACTGGGGGAACCGGCAACAGTCAAAGTTGCTGCTAATTTGGTTAGGTTATTGTCATACCAGAACAAGGTAATCCTCATTACCAACTTGTATCTTAGGAATTGGATAGTTGGGATTATTTCTTTACCACAATGGATTTCAGTTTGGCTTTAATGGTAATGACATTGTGCCATTACTTATATATCCTTTTTTTTATTCTTTTTCTTAATTATGTCATCGCCATAGAATTTTCCTAGTATGCCTGCATATTTTTTCCCTACCAACTGGTTTTAGGCCTAAAGAGGTACGCTCTTTCTGTACACGAACACTTATGAGAGCATTTTTTGTATGAAAAATATAAGAGCTATTATTCTGTCATCTGTTTGCTACCTTTCTTTCAAATATAGCGCACACAGCACATGATCTGTGATATAATCACATGATTTGATGAATACTGTGGTTCTTTTGTATGCTTTGTTCTACTCTCATTTTCACCATTCATTTTCAGAACATGCTTCAAACTGGCCTCATTGTTGGTGGCTGGGATAAACATGAAGGGGGACAGATTTACTCAGTTCCACTTGGAGGGACTATCTTGAAGGAACCTTTCACTATTGGCGGTAAGTATAGCCTTTCAAGTAAGATCTAGTATTGGCAGCATTCTTCCTATATCACTCTATGACCATGCACCTACCCATTGATTTTCTTATATGGCTAAATTACATAGCCTCTTTTTGGGGTACTTTAAAGTTTTTGAGCATTTGTGTGAATTTTGATTACTAAACAATGCAAGTAACTTATTTTTTTTTATTATTTTCTATTTTATTGTGTTGGAGTTGGCTTTATATCTTTGTAAAGTTCTACAATTTTTAACTTTCCTTCATAATTACCTTAACTTCCTTCCATGAGCTGATCTGCTTAGCGGAATATACCAATATGTTAATTGAATTTATGTCACTGCTACAATGAAAATTGTATCTTACAGGATCTGGTTCCACTTACTTGTATGGCTTCTTCGACCAAGCATGGAAGGAAGGCATGAGCAAGGAAGAAGCTGAGGTGCGCATCATGGTTTTATGTTGTGGTTTCAGTGTTCTGAATTCTACCTTGGTTTGATGATTTCCATGATTCTTTCACTTTAGCCCATATTTTTTTACAGTAAATTACTAATAGGAAACCTGTGTTTTTTGTTTAAGATAGGAAAAACATTGAAATGCTTGTGAAACCACGATAAGCAAAGGAAATTGATTCATAATGCTGTTTGTCTTTTCAAATAAAATTTTCAATTTTATGTTCTGCTTTTTCTGCGTGGTTTATGGTTGTGTAATGTTCACTGAAGGGATCAATGTATTGATGATAATTACATAGCTCTATGATCCCAATGTTGAATTCAAGATAATGAAAATGATGATTAGTTGCTTGATTATTTTCAATTGAGTAATAATGCCCATTTGTGTATGAAAGCTGGAGCCAGAGCTGGATTTTGGTTCAAGTGAAATTTAAAACCATGGATCAAATTGCTAAATTATTAATATTTTGGCTTTTATTTACAACACCATTGAATGAATTATTATGGTGTTTTGAGTGTACCTATTCCATATGTATCCAATTTTCACTTGAAGCACCATTAGCAAATCTTAGGGCAAGACAAAGGGTGTTAGCCTAGGTCAAGCAACTGATTTTCAAATGCCATACAATATATTTAATATACACTGTAAATCTAAGTTGACTTGCTTGATAGTCACCACTTATTGTTGTTGGAAGTTGGACCTCTTTTTCTCTTTTATGCTCCTCTATTTGGAAATCATTTCAAATTCAGTCACTGCCTACCATTTGTTTATTCCTTTCTTGCAATACAATACACAAAACTCAACCACATTTTGGATGGTGACAAAAATAATATTTAGGATGCATTTGAATGAAACCTACTCAAAAGGCTGATCTCGGATTCAACTTGAACTTTTTGATAGAGCGCAATAGTAATAAAAAAACACTTATTATTCTGTTGCTCTTTGTGATACCAGCCACTTATTGTTGGTCTTTAATTTTGTTGCATATTGCAGAAATTGGTGGTGAAGGCTGTTTCTCTTGCCATTGCACGTGATGGTGCGAGTGGAGGTGTTGTCCGCACTGTGATTGTGAGTATCTTATTCAATTCCATCATTGTGTCAATTTCTTTTCCTGTAAATTGAAGTAGTGGTACATTTCACACTTTTCAATATGACAAGTAACTGAGCAGTTGATCTGCTAGAACTTGAAATCATTATTTCTGTTACCAAGTAATCTTTGATGATGAAACAAAATGTATGTGGGTGGGTGTATATATATAATCAAAACTTTGCTGTATCTGATTAATACTAAATATGCACGATTAACTCTTTTGCTATCACATGTTAAATCACTGTTAATAAAATTTCTCCCAATTCTAAACAAATAACTTTTTTTTACTGGTTTTCAGATCAATGCTGATGGAGTTACTCGGAACTTCTACACCGGTGACACACTCCCATTGTGGCACGAGGAGTTGGAGGCGCACAACTCTCTTCTCGACATCCTGTCGTCAGATAGCCCAGTGCCAATGAGCACATGAGATTTGGAAGATGATGCCAGTTTTTATTTGTTTATTTTAACTGAACTTATGATATCATTACACTCAAATTCATGTTCTCTTTTGAGATAAACTTGCCAAAAAAAAGAAAAAAAAAAAGAAATAGTAAGTCATCTGCGAAATACTTTACCTTAGTTACATACTTCAAAATTTTCAATATTTGAAAGAGTTTTAAATTTTTATTTTTTATTTTTTTATTTTTGAATTTAAATAAGAGAATCACCAATTTTTTTTTATTATTATTATTATTATTATTATTATTATTATTGGCGAAGAGAAATCATGTCTGGAGTCTGGCCCAACGGAGTTCACCCCCGAAAAAGGTGCTCGTAATTTTTTTTAAAATTATATTAAATATATCATCAAATATCTCAAAAAATTTTAAAAAGCTAAAAAATTTTGGGAGTTTGGTGGTAATGATGATTTACTGCTTCCACCACTTCACTCTTAACCAAACGCCCTTCAGATGCAAGTATCAAGAGTCTTAAAAATAATTTAATCATAATAATAATTCATTTGAGGGCTACATGAAAGAACCCCACATACAGTGATACACACAGACATGTATATTTACATGGTCGATGACTTGTTTGGTTGTTACTATCTACCTGACCGAAGTATAACACACCACTTTTATAAATAACAACGGTTAGATCATGATCTAACAATTGGCATCAAAACATCCTTAGTTTATAAAATACTAAAGAGGTATATGGAAACTCATTCTATATATATTATATATTTATGTATATAACATGCTAGTATTATGCCCATGCTATGCAAAGGGAGAGATAAACGTAATAGAACATAATAATAATAATAATAATAATAATAATAATAATAATAATAATAATCGTACCGGAGACATAATTGTCTATGTGATTTTGATAATAATATTTGAAATTTAACAAAATATATTATTATTCAAATTTTTAAAAACAACGAACTTAATTTAGATTTTGAAAAATTGTTTATTGATTCCCTTGACACATTAAGGTAGTGTTGTTTGGAGGAATTTAAAGTTACATGTAATTTGAGTTACTTGGTTTTTAAAAATCCAGTGCTTGGTTCACATGATTTTAAAAACTCATGTAACTCAAATTATATCCGATGAGTAATTTGGTTTTACGCCCAAATTGGGTATAAGTCGAAATCCAGAAAGTTGAAAATCCTTAGATGATGTATATGTGTGTCTATATATATATACATATACACACACATACTCATATGCATATACATATACATATACATACACATACACATACATATACATATGCACAGGGGTGGAGCCAGGAATTGCATGAAGGGTGGGGCGAGCTACAAATTAAAAAACACAGAAATTCAAATAACAAATTTTTTATAAATTCAAAATTCAAAATATTACACTCACAACAATATTTTAAAATGCAAAATAAAAATACCACTAATGACTGTGAGGGGGAGCTGAATCCTTCTATTTTGCATATTTTGAAAACATTGCAATATTGTTTCTTCATCAATTTTTGCAAAAATTTCTCGCTCAATGTAGCATACCATCATACTGTTCATCCATTCATCGTCTATTTTGTTTCGCAAATCTGTTTTGATGATATTCATTGCTGAGAACGTTCTTTCAACTGTTGCTATTGCCACTGGTAAGATCAACGCCAATTCAATAAGACGATAAACCAATGGAAAAATCAAATGTTTATCAGTTTGAACCATCTTCACAGCAACACTTGCAAGATCATAACAACTTGAAAAATCATAATTTCTTCTCACATCATGAATATATATGCGAAGTTGTTCTTTCAAGATAAGATAATTGGATGTGGAGATATTATCAGAGTAAATTTGAGCAAGTCGAACAAGCATACCATGATCGAATTTGGAAAAAGAGTTTCTTGGATCAAGACAAGCAATGCATCTTAATAACTCAGTAGAAGTTTCACTAAACCGGTTATTCATCTCAGCATTAAGTAAATCAATCACAGCAACAAAGATCTCTGCATGATAATGATGGTAATAAGTAACCAATTGCCCTCCACGTCTCGAACGACCTCGAACTGGTATACTATCTTCCATATTGGGTATTGAAACTGACATTGCAACACAGAAGCTCTTGACTTCTTCTAAAAATGTGCCCCATCCATTTTCTCTCAAGTCTTGCATAAGTTCTTTCACAGTTATAATCAACCCCATTGCATTAACAATGTTTTGATCTTTTTGCTGCAAGGCATTTGACAAGTCATTAGTTAATCCCAATACTTTGATCATCAGATGCAATATAAATATAAATTCAAAACTCTCCATCCTTTGTATCAAACCCGATACCATGCCTCTTTGTTCTGCAACATTCCCATCAGTACACACATTCTCTAACACCTCTAATACTGATTCCCACATAGTAAATAGGTGGATTAAAATTGTATAATGTGAGCCCCACTGAGTATCACCGGGTCTTGCAAGATTAGTCTCTTGATGCTGGCCTTTTCCTGAAAAGATCTCACCTCTTTCTAATTTCTCCACAATTTTATCATGGTGCTTTTGAAGTAATGCATCTCTTCTTTTACAAGAAGCACCCACAATGTTCACAATCATAGTGACATAGCTGAAAAAATCACTAATGGCCAAAATGCTCCTAGCAACTGAAACGACAACCAACTGCAATTAGTGGGCAAAACAATGGACATAAAAAGCAAATGGATTTTCATTCAAAATTAATGTCTTCAACCCATTAAATTGCCCTCTCATATTTTAGGCTCCATCATATCCCTGCCCTCTCAATCTAGAAATGGATAAACCACAACGAACAAACAATCCATCCAAAGCTGTCTTTAATGAAAGAGCTGAAGTATCAACAACATGTTCAACAGCAAGAAATCTTTCAATTACTTGTCCTTGCTTATTCACAAACCTCACAATCACAGCCATTTGCTCTTTTATTGATTTGTCATGAGACTCATCAAGAAGTATAGAGAAATTATTATTTCCAATCTCATCAATAATGGCTCGTGTGGTCTCTTCTGCACAAGCTCTCACTAACTCTTTCTGTATTTGTGGAGAAGTCATTTGATTATTTCCAGAAGCATTTTCCTTAATCACACGACCAACACTTTCAACTTCTGTTCCATACCTATTCAGCATCTCCAGAAAGTTGCCCCTGTTTGTAGAACTAGAAGATTCATCATGCCCACGAAAAGCAAGACGTTGCAATAGAAGAAATCTAATAACACGCAAAACAGCAGTGACACGAGCTCTATATGCAATCTCCATCTCTCTACTATGAGAAGAGAATATATGTGACACACTTTGCCTCTGATTTTTGAAATCCTCACAATGTCGTCTTGCATTATTGTGGTTGCTATTAACTCCACCAACATGCTCAGTGAAAACTTCCATTGCCTTCTTCCAATTGCTAAACCTTGTCTTTGTGAAGGCATCAATCCCAAGTTTATCACTCTGTGGTTGCTTAAAAAGAGAACAACAGAAACAATAAGCCGCATCTTTGTCTACACTATATTCCAACCAATCAAATTTTTTAAACCACAATTCTTTAAAGCTTCTCAAATCTTTTCCTTGTTGTTTTCGAGGAAAATTGTGGCCAACTGGTTGACATGGACCCATTAACAAATACTCTCATCTTACTTGATCTCTTATTCCTATGTCATATTCCTCAATTGGTTTTCGAAGCCCAGGGTCAGCAATAATATCACTTGGATCAAACTCAACACGGCTTTTCTTTTGTGCTCTCTGTACTTGCATCAGACGTTGAACTCGTTCTTGTTTCAATACTTTTTGGTATAGATTTAAAAAACCTCTCCATATCTATGAAATTAATCAAATTAAATATATATAAATGAATTGAACTAAATAATAAATTCATCAATTATTTAATCAAATAAATGAAACCCTAAATTGGATTCTTTATCCTAATCAAATTGAACTAGGTTTACACCTTAACTCCTAAATCATAATAGAAATTTGTGTGTATTTATAAACATGGATAAATAACACTAATACATGTATTGTACGTATTGGTAAACATTGATAAACATAAAACATGTATTAATAAACATGGATAAAAATGTTTAGAACAATTAGAATTCAATAAATAAAATAAATAAAGGCATAACTATAATGTATCATTACCTTAAAATAAATATTTTTATCGACATGTATAGTGATAAATTATACAAATATAAATAATATTTTAATTTAAAAAAAATCCTTAAGCATTTAATTACTAGAATTATGGTGAACCGTGAATGGGGGTAAGTTGACATTCAATAAGGAAAAAAATATATTCCATTTTATCATTATTATAAATCTATGTGATAATTGTCAAAAAAACCTCACAACTTTGTAATATTGCCAAAAACACCCTTTTAATTTGGCAATCCCTAAAAACACCTTCCTTTTAAAGTCAATGATTTTCAAACCCCCAAAAGTTATAACCGGCTGTAACGGAGTTACTTTTGAATTTTATGGACAAAATTGCCCTTGCATGGGAAATTGTGAGAGAACAATTATGTTTCCGGATTGAGAGGGACGGAGGGTTATTTTTTGGGTAATCCCTAGAGACAACTATTATAGCCATCGGCGAGATGGGGATGACGGTGACGAGATGGGGATGACGACGGTGAGATGACGGCGAGATGGGGACGAGGGTGGCGAGATGTGGATGACGACTACGGAGAGGAGAGAAAACAGGGAGATGGCATCCACGGGTCTCCTTGTTAAGTTAGGTTTTAATTTTTTTTTTTAAAAAACCTGATAAGATGTGATAAAGATTTCGTGTGAGATGTTCGGCATATGGGCATCCACGTCATTCGTGTAAAGATTTCGTGTGAGATGTTCGGCATATATATCTTTACTCTTTCTGTTTAAATAACAAGATATCTCTGTTTAAATATCATTGTTATTGTTTAAATATTGTTATCTCTATTTAAATTCTAAAAGTTTCTGTTTAACTTTATACTTATTTACAATGTCGTGTTTTCATTTCTCAAAATGTTTAAGTAAAATGTTTAAGAGACAATATCTATGTTTAAATATCAAAAGTTGACACTCAAATAAGTTTATTTCTGTTTAAAATATTTGTTTATTTATAATGCCTACAAGTATCTCTACTTTCGAATGTTCAACGCCTTCAAAATGATGTCCGATATCTAACGACAATACTTCAGATTGATCTGACGAATAAGGAAAGCATGCCACACTGTTAAGGTCTCCATGAGATGGAAAAAAGACGCTCACTGAATCCAAATTCCTGCCAACACTTTTGTTTAAACAAAAACAATCAATATTTTAAACAGAAACATAAAAGTTTTAACCGATAAATAGAAAAGTTAAACGGTAAGACAAATATTTAAACAGAAACAGAATAATTTAAGCGGAGAAGACAATTTTTAAATGGAAACTTCTCTCCGTCGTCATCCACATCTTGCCACCGTCGTCCCCATCTCGCCGTCCATCTTCCCGCCATCATCTCGCCGTCGTCACCCCCATCTCGAATGAAACCAAGGTAATAAAGAAGATCGGAAGTCATGACGGCAGCGAGATGACCGGCCAGAAGGTGATGACGGCGGCGAGATGATGGCAGGGAGATGGACGGCGAGATGGGGATGACGGTGACGAGATGGGGATGACGACGGTGAGATGACGGCGAGATGGGGACGAGGGTGGCGAGATGTGGATGACGACTACGGAGAGGAGAGAAAACAGGGAGATGGCATCCACGGGTCTCCTTGTTAAGTTAGGTTTTAATTTTTTTTTTAAAAAACCTGATAAGATGTGATAAAGATTTCGTATAAAGATTTCGTGTGAGATGTTCGGCATATGGGCATCCACGTCATTCGTGTAAAGATTTCGTGTGAGATGTTCGGCATATATATCTTCTGTTTAAACACTTCTGTTTAAACAAATTCCTGCCAACACTTCTGTGTAAACAAAAACAATCAATATTTTAAACAGAAACATAAAAGTTTTAAACGATAACTAAAAAAGTTAAACGGTAAGACAAATATTTAAACAGAAACAGAATAATTTAAGCGGAGAAGACAATTTTTAAATGGAAACTTCTCTCCGTCGTCATCCACATCTTGCCACCGTCGTCCTCATCTCGCCGTCCATCTTCCCGCCATCATCTCGCCGTCGTCACCCCCATCTCGAATGAAACCAAGGTAATAAAGAAGATCGGAAGTCATGACGGCAGCGAGATGACCGGCCAGAAGGTGATGACGGCGGCGAGATGATGGCAGGGAGATGGAAGGCGAGATGGGGATGACGGTGACGAGATGGGGATGATGACGGTGAGATGACGGCGAGATGGGGACGAGGGTGGCGAGATGTGGATGACGACTACGGAGAGGAGAGAAAACAGGGAGATGGCATCCACGGGTCTCCTTGTTAAGTTAGGTTTTAATTTTTTTTTTAAAAAACCTGATAAGATGTGATAAAGATTTCGTGTAAAGATTTCGTGTGAGATGTTCGGCATATATATCTTCTGTTTAAACACTTCTGTTTAAACAAAAACAATCAATATTTTAAACAGAAACATAAAAGTTTTAAACGATAACTAAAAAAGTTAAACGGTAAGACAAATATTTAAACAGAAACAGAATAATTTAAGCGGAGAAGACAATTTTTAAATGGAAACTTCTCTCCGTCGTCATCCACATCTTGCCACCGTCGTCCCCATCTCGCCGTCCATCTTCCCGTCATCATCTCGCCGTCGTCACCCCCATCTCAAATGAAACCAAGGTAATAAAGAAGATCGGAAGTCATGACGGCAGCGAGATGACCGGCGAGAAGGTGATGACGGCGGCGAGATGATGGCAGGGAGATGGACGGCGAGATGGGGATGACGGTGACGAGATGGGGATGACGACGGTGAGATGACGGCGAGATGGGGACGAGGGTGGCGAGATGTGGATGACGACTACGGAGAGGAGAGAAAACAGGGAGATGGCATCCACGGGTCTCCTTGTTAAGTTAGGTTTTAATTTTTTTTTTTTTAAAAACCTGATAAGATGTGATAAAGATTTCGTGTAAAGATTTCGTGTGAGATGTTCGGCATATATATCTTCTGTTTAAACACTTCTGTTTAAACAAATTCCTGCCAACACTTCTGTTTAAACAAAAACAATCAATATTTTAAACAGAAACATAAAAGTTTTAAACGATAACTAGAAAAGTTAAACGGTAAGACAAATATTTAAACAGAAACAGAATAATTTAAGCGGAGAAGACAATTTTTAAATGGAAACTTAATATATTTAAACATAAACTGGAATAATTAAACAATAATTAGCTTATACAACAAAATAAACATAAAGAGAAGAACTTTATAACAAGAAGAACACGTTTTTATTAGGATACGACAATGACACAACGTTTATCTCAACAACAAGATCGAATACATCGTATTTGAAGATGGAGTACATGTGACATATGCACTCAACCTCATTTTGTATTGGATAAACCGTTTTATGTCTATTAGGTGTGATAAACTTCACCTGACATGGGAAACATTGAAACTCCGTCGCTCACATATCTCAGCTAACACTGATTCCCAAGAAGTCAGCTCCGTGAACATTAGCCCTCGTCCCTCCCCCGTTATCTAGCAATAGCACAAAAACTTTCTATAATAAATCTGCATTTTCTTTTATAAATTGTTACTCCCTCCCAAAGAATGATCAAAGTGGGAGCAACAAAGAAATTCTCACCTTATCAGAAAACTGGCAAAACTCAAATCGAACAAACTAAATGAAGAGAAGAAGAAGAAGAAGAAGAAGAAGAAGGAAAAAAATGTGATGAACCTTTCAAACTTTGTTTGACAAAAAGCAAACAAAAAGGTAAAAAAATAAAATGCAAAATTATATGTATAAAAGTTGGACACGATGTGATTGGGCTGTTTTCCCACCATTTTCAGGGGCAAAAATGGAATTTCATAATATGGATCCATGTGAAGTGAACGATAGGGGGTAAAAGAGAACTTAAACAATAACGGAAGGGTTGTCCGGGGTTTGCAAAAGTTGGAGGGGCTGTTTGGGAATATTTAAAATTCATGAGGGGTAAAAAATAATTTTCCCTAAATCTATATATGATCATAAATTATAGTTATGCAAATATAAATAATATTTTAAATTAAAAAATTATTTAGATGAATATCATGAATTGTGAATCTGTGATGAGTCATGAGTGGACTGTGGGCAAATCATTATTTAAATGACTATGCTTTAAATTATTTTTAAAATTTTAATTTGTATTAGGGGTGAGCAAAATCGGGTACCCAACCCGGTTTTCAAAACCGGATCGGGCACCCGGTTTTTCGGATCGGCAAAAACTCGACCCGTATCCGACCCGGTTTAAACCGGGTATTGAAAACCGAATACCCGGTTTAAACCGGATCGGATATCGGATATCCGGATCCGAATTTAAGTTTCATCTACTCCATGGATTTGTTTTATATTACAGCATCAACATTCATAAAAACAAACAAATATGAAAAACTTATAACTTATAAAGAGGATTAAAAACTTACATTATTCACCCCACAAAAAAGAAGTCATAAAAAAATAATAAAGAGCTCTATTAATTTTATACATTAAAAAAAAAAAATCAAATATCTTCCGAAGCATCAACCTTAGAGAGGGATGGAGGCTAGAGAGAAGAGGCAGGGTGATGAACATTGAGAACTAGGAGGCTAGGATTTTATTTTATTTTTCTTTTTTACTTTTAACCATAGAAGAGTATAAATTTATTAATATGTACATATATAAATATAACTATATAAGCAATTAAGTATATAACTCTTTAAGTTTTTAAACAACGGATTTTGATTTTTTTTCTACTTAAGCCCATGTAAAATTTTAAATTTATTAATATATATATATATATATAATAAATTTAAATTTTATATGGTTTAAAGAGTAAAAAAGAAGAAAATCCAAAATCTAAATCCCATAAATATATATATATACACAAAAAACCGGATCGGATTCGGATACCCGGTTTTTAATTTCTCCCGACCCGGATCCGATCCGGTTTTCACCTTAAAAATTCGGACCGGTACCCGACCCTCTTTTTCGGATCAGGTACCCAATAAATTCAGGTAAAAAAAGCTGATATCGGATCTGGATTTTTTTGCTCACCCCTAATTTGTATTAATTTTTTAAATTTAAAATCTTATTAATTATAGATAAAATTTTATTTGGAAGTGATAACTTATAATTAAAAATATTTTAAAATAAATATTTTTATTTATTAGTAAATCACAATTAATACTACTAAAATTTTTAAATTAAATTAATGATATTAATCAACATATCACATTATTCAATTTCAATCTACAAACATTTTAACAAATTTCTTCAAATATCCAAAGAAAAAATATTTCATAAATTATAAAAAATTAGTAAAAAAAAAAAACCACCTCTTTAGAAAGATTGGAGATTTGCCAAAGATCTAATGTCACGAGAGAAAAAAAATCCAAGTTTTATTGAATTGCTACTTGATAGAGAGAAAATATAAGTTGCAAGAAGAACAATTCTATATAGGCTGCAGCTCCTCTTTCAGGCTTCAGCTGCTCAGCAGATGGATGAAGGTGGATGAATGGGGGAAAGAATGTAAGAAAAGTTAACATGATATATTGATATATATATTTATATTAATATATAATGTAATAGCCATGTTAATATATATTATTATATTCATATGGGTAGCCAGGTGGGGATATAGGGTAACTGTGTAGTCCACCAAATGCCACGTTTCGAAATATTATTGGGTTTTTATTTTTTTAAAAATTCTTGATTCTTGCCCGTTGCCCGTTGCCCGTTGGTCCCCAATCCATTCACCAAAGGGCAAGAATCCAAAGAATTAAAAATGCTCTAAGTCTCAAGTCTCATCAGTTGACAGTCCGTCACAGACTCACAGCCGTCACTCGTCACGACTCACACGACTCACAGTCACGACTCATGCATGCAGCACGCTCCTTTATTTTCTGGCTGGCGCCGGGATCAAGTTGGAGAAGGAGATGCTGCGGAAGTGCGGATGGCTGGGATTCTGGGAAAGGGGGGCAAGGAAGGATGGCGGAGGATGTCTCGGACCAACAGGGTCCATTGACCCTGCAGGCGACAGGGGGGCGGCCGACACCCCCCCCCCCCCCCCCCCCCCCCCCCCCCCCTTGCATTTGCATATACAGAAATATAAACACATATATATATATATTTTATATAAACATACATAGTTATGTTTATATATATACTTCTACATATATACATATTCATATATGCATATACATATACCTATACATAGTATGTTTACGTATATATATACTCATATGTGTATATATATACACACATATACATATACTTATATAGATATATATATATAGGGATGTCAATTGGCCCCGGCCCCGACGGGGAACCCGATTCCCCGCCCGGTCGGGGCCGGGGTCGGAAAATTTTTCGGGGGTCGGGGACGGGGACGGGGCCGGGGCAAAAAAAAAAAATTCCCCGTCGGGGTCGGGGCCGGGTCCGGGTATATCCTCCCCGCCCTGCCCCGGCCCCGAAATATTATATATATATATAAGAAAAACCCATTTATTTATTTAGTTAGAAAATTATTAATAATTAAATAAACATTAGTATAAAAATTAAATAAAATCTAAACTTATATTAACTATATTGCATTTTTTAATTTTTTTAAATTTTGGAAATAATTTATTGGTGATTGTGTATGTGTTGGTATTTTGTGTTAATCATATTTATAAATGAATATCTAATTATTAAAACTTTTATGGTATTTTTAAAAAATATTTTATAAATTTTATTTTAAATAATAATAATATTTTAATTTATTAATCGGGGCCGGGGAATCCCCGAACCCGAAAAATCCCCGCGGGGACGGGGACGGGAAAAAAAATTTCCCGTATTCGGGTTCGGGGCCAGGTTCGGGGATGGGAGTGAAATTTCGGGGCCGGGGCCGGGAGAATGCACCCCCCGGTGAATCCCTGCCCCGTTGACATCTATATATATTGATATACATGTACATAGATATGCATATACACACACATATACATATACTTGTACATATGTGTTTTCCAATTCCAAATTTACAAAATTTTCCAAACAAACAAAAAATCTTATAATACAATAATTCCAGTTACACCCAACCAAACACAAGATTTGACTGCATTGTATTTTGAAAATCCTCCCGTTATATTGTAACTGGAAAAAACCTTTTCCAAGACTAAATTAAAAGTTTGCAAATAAAAAAAAAATACTCTCATTTAGTGGAGATATTAAAATGATATAATTAATGAAATCATTGATGATGTCTAAAGATGATACATAGTTAATCAACTCAATTATTTTTTTGATTCTCCAATCAAAGTGAGTGATTATGGATTTGATATGAATATTCATAGCAAATAATATAATCAAACAACTTTCAACACAACTAAAAGATAATTTTGAGTCAATTGGAGTTAGAATGAAAAAAATATTTATACTTTATAAATTAGTAAAAAGCACAATGATAGCATTGTATATAAAGATGAATTCAATAGTTTTGTATTGCATGTTATTCATAATTTGCTCTCTTAAATAAATTATAATTAATTTAGATTTAAATTGCAAATATTTTTGTAGTTTACCAATGCAGACCATTTAATAATTTGTAATTAATTTAGAACTTATTCAAATTTGTTTTATTTTAAGTAAATTTTAAATTAATTTCGTAATGGGAATATATATGTAAATGGTAATAATTTATTACATGTAATGTAAGTAATATATTAAACTATATATATATGTTTTCCCCGGTTTTCAAATAGTTGGATTCCAATATAAAAAATTAAATATAAACAAACTTTCATTACCCATAAAATAATATATAAATTAAATTAATAAAATAATCCCAAAATCTAGTTACATATTAAAATGCTTAATGATATACTTAATGTAATTATTGATATGCATACAAATGGTGCGTCGTAATATTTTATAAAAATATAAGTAGTATTATCAAAACTACTTCTAGCTTAGCATCATTAGCCTATCAAGTCGAGAAAACACATTAGATTCCCAATAATATTTTTTGCAATAAGACCCGTTATAGACATATTAAATATGAAAAATAATTATTTAATAACGAAAACTAATTTACTTTACACAAACTTGTTTTTCAATATAAGAACTTTGGAATATATTTTCATGTTATGCGATTATTGTTAGTTAATATAACCCCATAGAATTCACTATACTGAGTTTTGATATATATTTTATTTCCACCAAAGTGTCAATTTCATGATGATAAGATCTATCCATAGAAATCTGTGGTTAATTGAAAAAATTATTATATAATAAAATACTCATGTGTTGTTTGGTTTAGTGTTGTATAATTCATACCAAATTACAATGTTACCTTTTAAATCATGTGTCAAATCATTAGCAGTTTTTCTAAGTAGCTATAAGCACTCACGGCAACAATTTTTAAAGCATTACCAATCCCATTGTACTTTGAACCTAATCATTTAAAACCATAAGATAACAAATGAAATAGCAATTAAAAAAATTATTAAACCAAAGAATTGATTAATTAATGAAAACCTGAACTTCCAATAATATAGACTGCAATATTAAAAATAAGATAAATTATGATATTTATTATTATCAATTTTATAGTTTGATAAATAAAAAATTTTAATTTATCGTGCTGTAAATTAACCTTGTTAGTTCCGGAGGGGTAGTTGTGTGTTAATTTTTTGTTAACTCACTAGTAATGGAATTACACACACAATCAAGCATGCAAGAAAAGGCATACAATACGGTTACACAGTTCGGCACACCCTTACCTACATCTGGAAAGCAAAACTAGGAGAAACAATTCAGTAAAAGAGTTAAGAATGAAGAGTACAAACACACTCTTTCACTCACACAATGATAAAGAAAAGCCCTCTTAAGATTGCCCGATGCCCACTCTCCTTAACCCACACCAAAGGGTCTCTTTTGTGTGGCTTATTCTAAATCTTCAAGAAGGGTATCTTATATAAACGCACCTCATCCCAAGAGATCCTCCTCTTTTAAACTTCTCCACGGCTTCCTAACTTGGACATCTTCTAAAGTTAGATGTTGCAACACCCAGTTGCAACATTGCCCACCTTGTTGAACATGAATGAGTTATAACCTAGCTGCAACCGAACTTGCGACACCTTCAACCCTCCCGGTTCCTTCAGCCTGCTTTGTAACAGTTGACTCATCCCGAGCTCCTCTTGCCTTCAACCGCTTCCTTCCTCACATTATTTCAGCAAGCCTCTCTCCCTAGGGTTGCGCCCACTAAAGCGTGAACAACCATCTCACCAAAGATGGCCATAAAAGATCTTCCGATCTTCTTTCCAAACTTGGTCCAAGTTTGGTCTTCAATTATGATCTTGATTTGATCCATCAATATATTGTTAGTAAACTTGATCTCCTATTATTCAAGTTTAGCCTTCAATATCTTTCAAGCATGATCTTTAATCATCCATGCTTGGATCTTCAAATCTTCAATCACATCTCATCATATATGGCTTGTAACCTTGAATAGCTTCGCCTATAAATAGCCTTCATACCAACTTAAGCTCCATGCAATCTTTATGATAATCTTTTAATTTTGCCAATCAATCAATTATTCCTTTCTTTAGGAATAGCCTTCTTATGGAAAGATTCTACCAAATATATGATTCATCATCTCGGATCTTACCAAGAATAGATAAAATCAAATCTAAGATAAAAACTAGCTCTTCAAGAGAGATCCTTTTACTTTGATGTTCATGCTTAAAATAAATCTTCCTTAAATAAATCTTTTGAGAGAAATACTCCAATCATAGTCACAATACGTTAGTCACATCATCATCCTTGTCACTTCTCCTTTTTGTCAAGCCATCATTGCCACGCCACATTCCTTTGCCATATGATCATCTTGAGCAAATGTTCTCTTCTTCAATGCTTTCCAATAATGGCCTCTTAGACCTGCAAACACTTAACCTATGCTTAAACTCAAGCATGGATGATGATGATGATGATAATGATAATGATTATGAATAACAACAATCTTCATCTCCTATATCTTCATCATGATTCACCACCATCACCTCCTGCATTGCCTGATGCAAATGTTGGTTTTTTTAATGCATGGGAAGTGTGAACATGAAAAAAAAATCCACACACTTATCCAACGATTCTCAAAAACAAAGAAGCCAAAGCAACTCTCATATTAATTAAAGAACTTTCCTTCCAGCTTTGTAGTCACAGTTCAACTCACCAAACTTCAACCTCTCTGATCTCTTCTATATATATATATATATATATATATATATATATATATATATATATATATATATATATATTGGTGTTCATATTCGTAATAAGTTTTTCTTGTTTTTTGATTTAATTTGATGTGCAACTACATCTCATGCACATTAACAACATCTCTTGGAAACCAAACCAAAGGTGCAAAAGTTATCTTCCCAGATGTAAGACTAAAACAGCTTCAAAGCCCAACAAACACAGCTGAACTCATGTTTGAAAATCCAAACCATTTCCTTGTCAACTCTAGATCAATGGAAGTTGGCCAGAGAATCTCCCCGCTGGCCGCTGATGAGGATTTGGAGTCTGACAATGTTTATGTCATGTTTCCAATGAAAAGGCTCAATGCAGTGATCACAGCTAGCGGGTGATATGTGTCAGTTACTAATGGTTGATAACTTAGCTCTCCGACGAGTTTCTGGTGGGAGGACTAGGGTGTTGAAGGATTTCCATCAGGCAACGCCAGAGGTGATGATGGTGAAATAGGATGAAGATATAGGAGGTGAAGGTTGTTGTTCATCATCATTATCATCATCTATGCTTGAGTTTAAGTATAGGTTGAGTGTTTGCAGGTCTAGGAAGCCATTGTTGGAAACCATTGCAGAAAAAAGCATTTGCCCAAGATGATCATATATTATATGCTTTGTACGCTCTGCTAAAAACGGTAAAAGATTTATCATTTTCAGTGCAAATCATTGACAATGCTAAATCTTTTACTATTTTCAGTGGATCAAAGTAAAATGGTGATTATTTCACCGTTTTACCTAAATCTGCAATTAATTAAAAAATAACTTATTTATGCAATTAAAAAATTTATGTAATATTAAAAAAAAGCCTCATATTTGCTATTTTAATATCCAATGATTAAAAAAACTCCCTCTCAGTTTCAGTCCAACCAACTTTAAGTGTTCCCAAATAGTCCTTTTTTAAAGCAAGTACTTATGAGTCCTTCCATCCACTTTCATACTACGAATGGTTACATTTGACATGTTTGGATGAAAACATCCTTGCCTGAGAATTGAAACCACTTTCTCCATGGGAAATGACCTATTTGCTAATCCTATAAGAATGATATGCCATCATTCCAGATGCCCATTTCTTGTTCTCTTTGCCCCCTTATATCTAACATAGAGGCAGCGAAAGGACCTTTGTTTTTTCTCTGATTATTTGTGAGACCATCTCGTCAACTTATGTTGTGCACTGCTACTTTCTCGACACACTATTTCACTACAAAAAGCAACAAAGGCTAAACCCTAAGGTAGGAAGGCAAGTTGGGGAACCATGGAAGAAGAATGGGTTTTAATGTTGTTTTTTATCCCTTTAATTTATGTTTTATGAGTTTCCAATGAAATAATTTATAGTTTCTTTTGTGATTTTAGACTAATATGGTTGTTAAGATTGCTTATCATGAAATTAGGGAGTAAGTATTTTTGTTTGTTTGAAATTAGGGATTAAGTATTTTGTTTGTTTTGTGCATGTTGTGTTAATGATCCTCATATAAGATGTTCTATTCAAGCACCCATTGTTGGAGAAGATCAAGACTGTTGAAGAAACTAATATTGTTGAAACTAATATTGTTGGAGAAACTAATGCTATGATGACCAAACCTTATGTTGCATCTTGGTGGTTAACTAAAGACAAGGGATGTGATTCTTTACATGTGTCACACCTTGACACGCAGGTCACGGAATTACTGAAACTACCACCATGATAACCTTAGGTAAGTCGAGGTCTGCCTTGACCTCAGATCACCATAGAGTCTAATCTATGACCTAGTATGACCCTGATGGCAAGAATAATATAGAATATTAACACAACAAATCAAGGTTCACCCTTGGAAACACTTGGATAAGCAGGAATATCAATAACAATGTCTACAATAACAATGTCAACCTTTATTCAAAATGTGGGTGAATTGTGGTAGCTATTGCACTCATGGATCGTTGTGCAGAAATTTAAAAGACTCAAACCCTTGGAAAAAAGCACAACCTGCCTGTGCTAGCTAATATAGCCGTGGACCTTTGCTGCCATCATAACCCTAGTTTAACCCTCCTTTATATAAAGCCATGAAAAGGATTTTCAGGGATTTTTTTTTTGGCTACGATAATAATGATACAATTTCTTTAAGGGCCACGAGATCATCTAAAGCTATTAAAAAGGAGAAAGTGAATAAAGATCAAGGGGGTTAGTCATCAATCTACAAGAACATCACGCGCGAAGGGACAAGAGTTTCTTCTTTCTTTTTCTGTCATTTATTCCATGTTTTAATCTATGATTGATATGAACCTTTTAGCTTATAAATCGAACATGAGAGAGTAGATCTTTTGTTCTAGAATTGGGTTAGCCCAATGTTTATATAATTGATGATGTATTGACCTCTACTTTTTTTTATTAATGTTTATTTGCTTTTGATTCAATTTTATGGTACTTAGTGCTTGTGAATGAGTTGTGAACTCATATTTGCATGATTTTAGACACAAAAGGAAGGACTAAAAGATGAACTAAAGTGTTGGAAAGCCTAGAACTGAATCTAAAATCCTAGATTATGATTTCTTAAGGATCACTAGATGTCATCGAACTCAAAGGATTTAATTAGATTCAATTACTATAAAAGTAGGAGTTGTTCTAAGTTAGATACCACACTATATTCTAAAAGAAAACAATGAGTATCCTAGGATATTCTACCTTTAAATCAATTAAACTTAACCAAAAAGAGTCAATATGAAGTATTTTATTCTTTTCATTACTTACTCCACAATTCACATGCTTATCGATTCGCCTAAAAAACCCTAATTGCAAGAAATTAGTAATGAACATCATAGTCCTCATATGAGTGATATTTTATTATCTACTTGATGACCCATTCACTTGCAGTGCGCATCAATTTGGTTTCCCTTTTAATTAGCTCATGAAAATGCCTAATATGGGCCCTAGTTGTAATTCACCATTGCTATCTTAGCACTCAATCTTCTCATTTTCAATTTCAATCCCTGAGCATTATATATCCCATCTGTCATGTTTTGTCCTATGATCATTTTTCTTCTAGTTACAAGTCATTTATTGCTACAATTTGTTACATGACCTTGAAGTTATAAGGAGGTTGCGCAATTCCCACAATGGCAGCAAACTAGGACCAATGAAATCAAAGCCTTAGAAGCAAATCACTCATGGGATCTAGTGCCTCTGATGCTAGATAAAATTGCAATTCGGTGCAAGTGGGTTTACTAGAGACATTTGATGGAACTATTGAGCATAATAAGGCTCGTTTAGTAGCCAAAGGGTTTACCCAACATCTAGAGTAGATTATTTCGATACTTTTTTTCCTGTGGCATGAAGCACTATTGTCCATACTTTTTTGGCTCTTAACAACGGCACATGCTTGGTTTTTGTATCAATTAGATATCAATAATGCCTTCCTTTTATGGTGACCTTCATGAGGTCTATATGTGCTTTCTAGATGGATTTGATGCTCCTTCTAAACACCATGTTTGTCACCTCTAAAATTCTCTCTATAGGTTGAAGCAAGCTAGTCGCCAATTGCATGAGAAACTTTCCACCACCTTTTTTAGTCGTGACTTTCATCAAGCACCTCCAATGTCTTCTTTGTTTGTGTTGACAATGTTATTATTGCAGGCAATACTCATAAAGGGGTTGCTATCATCAAATGTTTTCTAGATTGAGAATTTCGGATTAAAGATCTTGGTATTCTAAAAGATGGTATACATCTCTCTCAGCACAAATTTGTTCTTAATATTCTGAAAGATATTGGTTTCTTGCTTGGCAAACCCCTTCAAACAGTGTTAGGGTCACAAGTGCATGATCTATGTAATACTAGTCCGAAGATACGTGATTCCAAGGAGTACCATCTCCTTATCAGGAGATTGCTCTACTTAAGTAATATTGCTATCCAACTTTCACAATTTGTGAATTCTCCTACTAAGCTTCATCTTCAAGAAGTCCACCGTGTCTTATGATATACCAAATCTTCTCGAGCATAGGGTCTATTTTCCCCTATTACCACTAAGATTGAACTCGCAACGTTTGAGAGTTTAGATTGGGATACTTGCCTAGAAACTCGGTGCTCCATCACTAGTTTTTGTGTCTTCTTAAGTGACTCTCATTACCTAGAAATCCAAGAAGCAAACAACCGTGTCTCATTCCTCATCTGAGGTCGAGTATCATGCTTTTTTGACTGTTACTAATGAGGTGCAATGGTTACTATATTAACTTTGTGATTTAGGTTATTCTAAAAAAAATTAGTCAATATTTTTTACAATAATTCTACTATTATTCATATAGCTCGCAATCCTATTTTTCATGAATGAGTCAAAACATTTGGAAATTAATTGTCATTTTTTTCACTAAAAATTGAATGAAGGGGTTATTATTGCCGATTTCTACAACTCACCAATTACCTGATTTCTTTATGAAGGTTTTACGTGCCACTTATTCTAGGTAGGTGTTCATGATCTTCACTTTCTAGTTTATGAGATGGAGTTGGAGAAGATCAATTCTGATAAAGAGATGAAGCTTGTTGAAGAACTAAAGCTATGATGACCAAGCCTTATGGTGCATCTTAGGGGTTAGCCAAAAACAAAGGATGTGATTCTTTACATGTCCATTTAGGTGTTTTCTTTAATTACATTTTATGGCACACATACTTATGGATGGGATCACCTAAAGTAGTTGGGATTCGGATGTGGAGAAGAAAAATAAACCATCTACCAATGCTTAGAAGGAGCTTTTGTTGACAAACAATGCTTTTTTTTCTTATTGATGTTGTTGCTAACAATTTCTTGTATATTTTCGCTTAAAATGAAATGTTACTGCTTACTACATTCTTTTTCGATTTAAAATTATGAGCTTTACTTTACTTGGAGATATTTCCATGTAATGTGTAACGATTCCCTTTAACATCGTCAATGTAACTGTTTTTTACCTCTACAATGTGTTTTTACATGGTAAGCGATTGAGACATTTCAAAACATGTTTCATTCTCCTTCAGTTAGATATAATTGAATTGCAAGATCAACGGTTATCATCAGTCTCATTGCAATGACTGCATCGTAGCTCGCAAACAGTAGATGATTGTGATTCTATCCTTTTCCATCTTGGATGTCCTGATAGCCTCTTTGTAATTACTAATTAGTGAGTGCAAAATTAGTTCATCAACATCATTAGTTGGTATGTCATTAACTGGTACAAGAAAAATAGCTTCCACATATGCAAGGCAGTATGCTTCAGCGGTGAAGTAGTCACTAAGCTAGTGATTATACTTGTGTCCATTTGCATTATACTACACAAGCATGGTTACAAGGGAGGCCATAAACTTGTCACCTGTTACATGAGCATGTTCAAATCAACAAATATACATAACTGTTGTTCTGGTCGACCACCTCAAAATGATCTTTATCGATATCCAACCTAAAGGCTCTAGTTTTTTGCGACAATTTCCTCAATCTTCTTATGTGTGTTGGGCCATAGGTAGATTTCCCATTAGTGGGAATATTCGTGGCTATTACACAACATGCCCATTAGCTTCAACCTAACAAATGCAGAAAGGATTAGTAAAAGTGAGTGAGGACTAGTATTAAATAGAAACATAATAAAATAAGTGAGAATGACATATCCTAAATAGGAAGTTATTATTTTAAATTGGAACATAACTTATAACTTGGAAACCAGTTATAGTAAGTGAAAAACTAGAATAATAGGTAGAAACCCATTTATTTACATGGAAAGTTGATATGGTAAGTGGAAGGGTTAGAAAACTTTGCCTGTTGACTGACATAGGCACTTACATTATGAAGCCCACCTTGTTCATCAAACGTAAATAGTGAGCCTCTTTGATCTAGTTATTGATGACTCTGCAATGTTGGAATATATCTTGCCCCATTTTTCCCTCTTAAATAGATAGTTTAACTAGTGGGTGACATCAGATCTTTAAAGTAACTACAAATATGCATCTATTGATGCAATTCTAACAAATATAGACCTCTGGACCTATATGATACAAATACAATAATATTCTCATAATTGTTTCTTATGAGCGATGCATTGTCTTAATTCTAAATGTCTCTTTATTACATTCTCTCAATGCTTGGATACACAACTGGTAGACAACATATTAGATAGTCATCCTTTGCTTATTATTTTATATGAAGGTAAAGTTAAAATTCTGCTTGATAGCAAAATTACATAGTGCATCTTTAAAGTATTCAATGTCCAGAAACTGTTACAATCATTGACAAACTTTCAAAATGATCCAAGGAAATAGGAAAGCCTACGACCACGACAGATCCTTGTTGGGATGTGAAGGATATGCTCTTGGAAGCTGAATCCCTAATGGTGTGACACAAGTGAGAAACCACCAAATGAAAACCAAGAAGGGAAAAATAATGGTATTTGTAAAGAAAAAACTATATTGAAACTCCATATAATAAGCCAAAAGTTTAAATATTAAACGGGAACATTATATATTAAGCATAAAGTCCAAAACTTGAACCATGACTTTGTATAATAAGGGAAAACTTTTTATATTAAGTGAAAGCATTGTATACTAAGCAAAAACTTGGAAATACATCAAATATCTCTAAAATGTCATTTACAGAGTATACGAATGCAAAGAATCAATATTTACATTAGGAACAAGAAGCTTGAAGGAATGGCCATCGCCCCTTCATCTGTATCAACCATGAGGTCAACAACTGCATTGTTGACCATATGGTATATGTGGCATAGACACTAAAAGTCCATATTGGAATCAATAGAACAAATTGTTCTGAGTGCATCTGATGTGATAAACTCACCCTCACATGGCAAACATCAAGACCTTATTGTTCATATATCTTGGAGAATATTGACTCCCAAAATGTCAATACGGTAAATAGTAGGACTCGTTCTTCCCCTTAAATTTAGCGACCTCACAAAAGGTCTCCATTATCAATTTGCATCTAGAGTGCCTTGCAATGACATATATTAAAACTTTACAGGATATGGGAAACATAATCCAAGAAAGGCAAAAAAAAAAAAAAAAAAAAAAAAAAAAACACTTAAGGCAAAGGTGAATGTCTCTTCGAGCCTTCCTCTTGTGAACTTGGATGTTGACTCATCGAGGAAGAGATGGAAACCCCGGGTGAGTAAATGGATGGCACCATAATGAAATTACAACAAATGGAATTTATCTTACCCAAATGGAAATAAAAAGGGATTAAGGAAGAAGGCCAATTTCTTTTTCCATGAAATAACAAATATGTAGAAAGGTATATAAAAAAATATAAGTGAAAAGATGGCAAAAAGCTACAAATGTGACGACTGATTGTACAAAATTAAAAAAAAAGATGTGACGAGGAGGGCCTTTTCCCACTAAACATAAGGGTATTATTGGCAATATAGAGGGAGGTAACTAATAGTGTGAGGCCTGGGGCCTAAAAAATAAACAAGCTGAATAAAATAGGAACTATATGGGATATTCAAATGTGAGAGAAATTGTTTGGAAAGTTTTAAAACGTACGGGACTTATAAATAAATTTCTCTTAGGTATTGATTTTAAAAAATTTTAATATTATCATATAAATTAAATATGTTTTGGTGGGAAAAAATTTAACCTTTGACACGTGGTAATTTAATACATATATTTGATACATGATTATTCTATTTGCTCATATATATATATATATATATATATATATATATATATATATATATATATATACTTTTGATAAAAGTCAATTATAAAAATATTTAAAAAATTAAATTATTAATTTTTATTTTTATTAAGTAGCTCAGAAAATTAAAATTGAGTCCATATTCGTATAAATAAATAAATAAATAAAACACACACATATATAGAGGGCATATTAGTAATTTCAATCTTTCAGAGAGGCGGGGGCATGCACCCGATTCTCTTTATACACCAACAGGGTTAATTAAAATAAATAAATAAAAAAGGAAAAAAATAGGCTGACAATACAGAGAAGAAAATATGGCGAGGGATGGCTGTCTTACTCGTATCGCCGCCGGCGTTGCGATCGGCGGCGCCGTCGGGAGTGCTGCTGGTGAGCTCTCCTTTCGCCTCTTTATCTCTCTGCATCGTCTTCCAATCCCCGTTGTCTTTCCCCTTTCCTAGACACTAACCCTAACCCTAACCCTAACCCTAACCTAAAGACTCACTGTTGTCTTTGTGATAGAGTTTTTCAACTTGAAGTTGTTCTTTTTAATTTGCTTTTATGAATTTTTGTCTGCTTTGGCTGATACTGTGGATTATGTGCATCGTTGCAAAATCTGGGCAGGTGGATGATGGTGCTGCAATGTTGATGTAAACTGAGAGTTGAGAAATTTTGCTGCTTTGATTATGAACTTTGCTTGCGTATTGTATTTCAGAGCAAAAGTTTTCTGATAATTTTGTTTTAAAGGTTCATGTTCTGTTGAAGATGGGTTCTTTGTGATCCTCTGAAGCAAAACTATTGTGTATTAAGCATATGCACTTGCTTCTTTCCTTGAAGTTTCTACCTTTTACCATTTGTTACTTTTTGTTGTGCATGGGAATTGCTTAAATGCTTTTTTTTTTTTTTTTTTTAATTATTGTTTCATCTTACTTTGTCAATGTGGTTGTTTAGTTGCTTGTGTGTTCCTGGTTCATACTTGTAGTGTTTACTTTTGTACAATGGCATTTTGTGTTATGATCTTATTGTTTAAATCATGTGAAAATTTTCCTCTTTTGCCAGTGATGTTTTCAAGAATTGTCTATGTTCTTTGCAGGTGCTGTTTATGGGACTTACGAAGCTATTAGATTCAAGGTAATTATGTTAAATCAGTGCTATTGTTCACTTGGTAAATCTTGTTATTGCTGTCTGTTTTGCCTATTGAAGTAAACCCGTTTTATTTATGGTTAGTTTCGCTTATTTTTAACTAATTTTCAATGTTAGCTTTTCTTCGAGCCAGACAAGATGAGGAAGTATCACATAAGTTTCATTTTCTGTTTCTTTCTTTCTTTCTTTCTTTTTTTTTAAAGCTATTCAGGCAATGTAAGTGAATTTCATAATGAATGACAGCTTTGTCTTGGAACTGTCATGGGATCCTTAAATTATCTTTGTCTAAGGTGCAGTCTATTTTTGTGGCTCTAGGATTTTGACTACCATTCTTGAACATTTTCAGGACAATCTTTCATTTTATGCAATAAAGTTGATATAGTAAACAAGATTAGTTTATACCCTCCTATTGATTTTGGTTTCTTCAAGATGAAAAGTTCTATATCAGGTTAAGGTGTGTTAGAACTATATGCTGCTTAGAGTTTGAGCTTCTCCGTTGTGGTTTGGTTGTCTAGCACAAAACTTGTTGGCCCTCCAAGCACTTGTGGTTGAGGTCTATAATGTTTTCATCTACTACAAACATTTAGATAGTTACATTCAGTCCTCCCAACTTGCTATCTGTCTACAGGAACTTTTACTTTATAGTTGGAGTGTAAATTTGAAATGATCTGTATGGGTAAAATTAGCACATACTTGGCTTGACTAAAATGCATGGGTTTTTAGTGTTATGATTTAGTTTATCTTGTGTGATTTTATAGGGCCTACATGTAACTTCCCCTTATAGCAGGGAATGACTATTTTAACTGAATGTTGACTTTCTTACATACTGATTTTTTTTCTTTTTTTTCTTTTTTATTTTTTGTGTAATGCTAATTGATTTATCCTTCTTAATCGATTCATGATTAGTGGATGAAACAGTTTTCAATAATTCTCTGCTCAATGCAAGTGAATGTAAGTTAAAATTTTGGAGTATGTTTGAACATTTTGTTATTCTACACCTTTCCTAGGATGAATGATATATTAGTGATGCCTGCTGGGCCAACTATCATTTTAACTGTTTGCTTGTATTGACATTGCCAGTTGATTCTGTTTGGTGAGAGAAAATAGTCTATTATTGATTTTGTACCGAAATTAGATTGTTTATGCACAATGGAAGAAAAAAATAGAATTGAAATAAAGTAGTGTAATCATGTACTGAATCATCAAGAAAAGGTTATTGGAAAAATTTACACCCAAAGAAAGCTGTCATCAGTTTTGGGCCAACTGAGTTATTTATTTTATTTTGATTCTTTATTATTCTACACACTTTCAATGTGACTTCCTATCATGGTGGCATCTTCTGGGCCAACTATGCTTTAGCAGCTGATGTTTTCATTGGCCAATTGATCCTGCTCATGGAGGCATGATAGTTTGTTATTGGTTTTGTGATGAAATTAGCTATTCCACAGGGAGGATTGGAACTAGGAGAAGAAAAGGATTCCATTGGTAATTAACAGAACACTGCACCCTTCAAGGGATGGAGAAATAAATTTTATGAAGCTAAAACTGGATGTGTGCTGAAATGCAACATTTGTGTCTTTATGTAAATTGTAAAATCATAGAAAATCAATTATTAAACATAGCAATAAATGCTGTATATTTGAAGTAATTTCACCTTCATTGGTAGCAGTTCTCTTGCCTTATGTAGAAATTGCATCTTTATAAGGTTCTGTGGCTTTTAGGGGTAAAAAAGAAAAAAGAAAAAAAGGGCACATAGAAGCCAATTATTGAGCAACATAAATGGGAAATGTACTGTATGTAGTTTTTCACTTAAGTCTATGTGAAAATCATCATGAATATCTTTCCAATTTAACTTCAATGGTTTTTTGATATGTCCTTTAGTTCAAAGAAAATTACAAGAGCTAGATTTCTCAAATTGAATGACGTCAATCTAGGACTCAAATTTTGAGAAGCCTTTATTTCTGTTTCATAGTGATGATAAATGTCAAACACTGACATTGCTATCCTTGTTGCTGTCTATGTAGTCAATGGATTTTGGTTCTACATTAGCTGCCACACATGATTATTGCTATTGTTTTGTTTGATGTTTTTTTGTATATACCAAAGCAGTTGTTTTCCAAAGATGCTTAACCTCATATGAGCACATACTCTTACTTATCCACTTACTTAGGAACATCTTATTTCTATTTATCAATTCAAGCATGTAAACTGTTCCTATAGGAAAATGTGAAGTTATAAATAAGATCTTTACAGGATAATTTCCTTGACAGCTTAAATTTAAGTGGGACCTTATTGTATTTTGGTTTTGAATTATTACAAGTTTAAACTGTTAAGCTACCTATAAACTTTCTTACTGTATTACTTCACATACAGGAGCTTGAATATGAACAATGCAAACGATGTTTACCTCTGATATGAATATTTAGTGTTTTGAATTTATCTTGACAAATCCAAATCTTTTCTAATCTAGCAATTTGCTTAACATTTAAAATGTTATAATCTGTGTTTTTCAACATATCATTGCAATTTGGTATGAATAGATTTAAGATTCTATATAAATATTGGTAAAACAAGAATCAATTTGATTATTTCAGAGATCCCTAAATGTGTCAACATTTCTTCAACTCTTGTTTATGTTGCCAGCAATACAGCATGCATCATCATTGCCAACCTTTTTGGATGCAAGGATAGGGACCAAATTTGAAGTCTTGCAAAGTGATCAGTTAGTGTTTTGAATTTATCTTGACAGATCCAACGCTTATCGAGTCTAGCAATTTGTTTAACATCTAAAATGTTAACAGTCCCTGTTTTACACAGTATCATCTTAATTCAGTATGAAAGGATTTAAGATTCTATAGCCGCATCATCCTTGCTAACCTTTTGGAAGCAGACATGGGAGCAGAATTTGAAGTCCTGCAGAATGATCAGTTGCAAGTCAGAACCATAACCAATTAATTAAACACAATCATCATTTGAGATGGTATGGATGTAAATAATCCGTAGTATTAGACAACCTAGGCTTTTAGGTTGAAGTGGGAGAAAAAAGGGATGATGACGTAAGGTTGCAATAGGATATCAGGTCGATAGATAAAGACTAACGATTCCCTTGGTATAAGCAATGAAACATACACACAGCAAGCACTAAATATGGCTGCATCAAGTGAAGATTTTTTTTTTTAATATATTTTCTTTATTTTGTTATTATTATTATTATTTTGGAGTGAAAGATGAAATTAATGAAAGTGTATTTTGCTTTTTCTGGATGATTTCTATTTAGATGTACCCAGAAGTAACCTGTTTTGATCAAATGTTTAGCTGATAAACTGAAATTTTAAGATTATGGATGGAATCAATGAAAAGTGTATTTTGCTATTTCTGGATGATTTCCATTTAGATGTACCTAGATGTAACATGTTTTGACCTAATGTTTAGCTGATACTGAAATTTCAAGGTTATGGCATGCTGATGATGTTTCTGTAATGTTCATGTCTATTATTTTAGTGAGTCACTTAAAGAGACATTCTGGTAGACATTTAAATGTGACAATATTCATACAGGTCCCAGGATTGCTGAAGATCAGACACATCGGGCAGAAGACACTTGGGGGCGCGGCAGTTTTTGGACTATTTTTGGGGGCTGGTAGCTTGATACATTGCGGAAAATAAATGCTCTACTTTGTTTCCTGCTCGTAGATCCGGAGGTTCGATGCAATATGAGGAATCTTGTCTACCTCCATATCTTTGGTGCTTCTATGGATTTTGTTATGTTTGATAAATTACAGCAGCAATTGCCAATCTATTTTAGCAGAAGGGTAAAAAGTTTAAGTTGGCAAACATTTTGCAATTATTAGATCCATGAACAATTGACTTGCTCTGTCATGAGGTTGGGATTTATGAGTTATTTATTTGATGATGATTGATATGCATGGTGTCTTTTATTGACCTTGTGTTTAGGGTATGCTTGTTTCTGATCTTTTTTGTCATTGTTATTCTCAACAATTGGTTTAATTGTAATGCAAATTAAACTCATCTTAACTTTTGAAGGTTATGTTAATTGTGCATTGGTCTCCAGTACACTATTTATGAATACATGCTCAGTTTGAAAAGCCTCAAATTTTTTGTTTTGATGAACAATATGTGGATCTTGAAAATTGTAAAGTACTTTTAAAATTTTGGAGGCTGTAATTTTTTTTTTGTTGGGATTTCCGAGAAAGTTTGATGGCAAGATGTCCTAGTTTGGAACATAATTTTTCATTAAATCCTCAAACTGACTTAGATGAATACTGTGCTTCGCATTACCATTTTTTAATGGGAAATTTGGAACGCTAATCACAAAATAATAATAATAATAATAATAATAATAATAATAATATTCACATGTTTTAAGCCATATTTTGATTTAATAGTAAAGATTACTGTGTGTTTAGTAAATTTAGGGTCTGTTTATGTAGCTCAAAATTATGATATAATATGTCACAATTTTTTATTTTGTAACTAAATAGGGCCTCAGTGTTTTTACGTATAAGTAGTTGTGTATTTTTTTTTTTTTTTTGCCAAGATGAGCGGTCTAGCCACTAAGACAGGGGCATGCACAAGCTTAGGCAGAGCAAGTGAGAGCGGGGTCCACGCACACATGGGCGCAGAAGGATTACTTGCACACAATCACTGCTCACACTCTCAGAAATGTGCCCTCACCCAAGATTCGAACTCTCACAACTTGTGAAGGGTTCTATTGAGGACCCGGCTACTAATAGACCACTTGATCGTTGGTAGTTATGTATTTTACATGGCAACATGTAACAATAAGAGAGTGGCGAGACATTTCTTCCTTCCAACTGCTGTGCGTTGATTTGTCAAAAAGGTCTTAAAAAAAATCATGTATATATGCATCCCATAAGTCATATATAATATCATTTGGTTTGTTTCCCATGGATTTTCGCATGTATATATATGTATATATATATTCATATCGCCTGGTCTACATTCAATGAATATTCATTGATTTACGTATATATATTCATATCAGATTATAAATATCTGGTTTTGCATGTCTTATAAAATTGTTATTTAGTGAAAGAAAAGTGGAATTGGTTTATTTCTTTAACTGATCCAATTCCACATAAGTTTCAACAATTCATTTACTTTTTCATGGCTTGCATGTAGATTTGAGACGTCCAATTACCATATATATGTACATCCTCAATCAAATTTTATTATTTTAATTTAAAATTTTATAGACAATGAAACCTTGGTCAAAGATAAAGAGCTTGTGGAGGAATAATTGCATTTGAGCTATTATACCTACAAGTCTAAGTAAAGTGGGTGAATATGTCACGTTTCATCCCGCAAGACTGGCATGAGACGACCATCATGATAATCCTAAGAAAGGATGTGCACCATCCAAACTCTTGAATCACCGTAAGGCTTGTAAATTCCTGGATTTGTGTCACACTATACACGAATCACAAGTGAAGATTATACAAAGACGGGAATACAATAATAGCACAGGGAAGCAAGATTTTCATATAGCCTACCAATAGAGGTTTAGAAGATTTATAAATCATAAAGTACAACCAAGGTTTAAAAAAGAATGACATGTGTACAAGTAAACAAATTTATAGAGTTAAGCGCACTAGTGGATCTATATTTCTTATACAATGCAACCATGTTAAAAAAAAAACAAACATACATTAAGGTTTAACGTGAAGAACTAAGAGACAAATAGAGGCCAAGCACTTTGACTTACCAAAACGTCACTAGACACTAAGGCCTGTAAAGAGGGGAGATGGGTGAGTAACTAAATCACTTAGTGAGTAGATTAACACACACATATATATATATGTATAAGTTTCATAATAAGTATAAAAATTAATTTGATCAAATGAAGCTTCCAATATTCACCAATAATAATTTTGGCTTAAAACAACCTGTAAAAGAGGTCATGATGATTAATGAACCTCATCACAAAATCATTAATAATACGTATTTTGGCATTCCAAAAATGAATAAAAACTTCAAGGTTGACAAGGTAGCTTTTGGCATAGTACGGTGATCCAAATGAAATTATATCACTATCCCCCTCATAACTCATCAACAAAATCATCTTTCAAAAAAGATATTTGAAGACATTTAAGGAGTTCACAATTTAAAGATCTAATTCAAGAAATCATAGTTTTACAAGAATTGAAATGTAAAGCTGTTCTCAAAACAATAGCCTGAAAACTTCTCCGCTATTAGCCGTCGTTGCGACTAAAGGTTGTTTGGTTAGTAGTAAGTAGATGTAAGTAGGTGTGATGTAAAAAGTGTGAAACTTGCTTTTTGGTGTTTGGTTTGATGTAAAAATTACTTTTACCTATGAAAAGTTTTACACTATACCCCCATTTTACAGTATTTTAACTCACAACAAACATTGTTTACAATAACCCACCCCCAACTCCAAAACAAACACCTCCTTTAAACCTCACCAAGCAGCAACTTGTTAGATCTCCACCACCTACTACAAGCTCCACCACCGGCGATGCCCTCCACCACCAACAAGTTCCTCCATCACCGGCGACGAGAAGGTGGGCGAGATCTCTCTCTCTCTTTTTCTCTCTCTTAATCAATTAGAGAAGCCTTGCGAACTTTGACAGGATCCTGGGAACTTTGAGGTTTTAGATGATGTAATTTTTTATCTTCATTTCCATAAATTTAGATTTTTAATCTAAATTTTTTTAAGATGATTTTTAAATTCAAATATTAACCAACTTCAAATTTTTAAAAGATTTTAAACCATCAATTTTTTTTAAACAAAGTTTTTTTTAAATCAAATATTTTTTTAATTATTTAATACTCTGCTTAATTTAGCCTAAACAATTTAATTAATTTAATTTAATAAACTTTTTATTAATTATAAAAATATTTAATATTTATTTTAATTTTTTAACACACAAAAAATGAAAAAAATAAACAAAATTTTGGGGGTTATTGTTGTAACCCACGCCATAGGAGTTACTGACCCCGATTACGGGTTACTATCTCCCATAAAAAAAAATATTATTATTAATATATTTTTATTATTTTAAATATTTATTTTGAAAAAATAACAAAAATCCCTGGTTACTATCTCCCATAAAGAAATATTTATTTTGAATAATAATATTTATTATTAATATTATTATTCAAATGTTATATGCGGATGAATTTTAATGATCTTATTTTGATTTAAATATTTCACAAAGTAATTTTATGTCAAAAAATATTATTTGTTAATTAAATTTAATGCTAATTTTTTTGAAAAATAAATATTAAATATTTTTATATTAATAAATAATGTATTTAAGTTAATTAATTATTTTAATTTTAATTAATTTGTATGACAAGTATTAAATAATTAGTAATAAAAACTAATGGAGGTAATCTCACTATACCACTTACATGGTAACCATACCTCTCATATAAAACCAAACAACAATAATGTAATTGAAATACAATATTTTCACTTACACTGTAAGTCCACTTACATGTAATGTGATTTACTGCCAACCAAACAGCCCATAAGTTGAGAGCCATTAAGGTCTTCATTCCCTTGTGTTAATGCTGGAAGACACAAGGACACTCACATGGGCTTGTGTCACAGCCACACGGGCGTGTGTCGTTTGTGCTTTTCTAATGATTGGTACAATAGTCTTGCTACAGTACGACAAAAACCAAAAAGACACAAGGGTACACACATGGGCGCGTGATGCCCTTGTGGCTCCTGGGAATGTCACACGACCGTGTGAGTGTCAGTGTACCTCCTAGGTGCCCAAGAATGGTTCACACGGCCATCCACATGGCCTTGTACATTTCCATGTGGATTTCTAGCCATGTATTCTGCAGAAAAATGAAGAAACGAGCATTCTACAACTAAGAACTCCACATACTACTCAAAATACACTACTATACATGCACACCCAATATAGAAAAATAACACTGAGTGGAAGTCCTTAGTATCACAAAATACCTTCACTGATAATGTTTTAAAATGGTTTATTTACAATGAACTCTGCTTATAAACCAAGCTTTCTTTTATATTGTTATTGCTGATGAGCTATATAATATATTATCGGCTTATTGTATTTATTTATAATGTGGTTTCCATTGGACTTGAAAAATATGATTTGAGAATGTGTTATGAAATGAGTGATGGATATTTTTAAGTGGCATGCTGGAAAGTGATATTATAGGTATTTGTTTATTTCAGCCTTGTGTGCGTGTTTGGTGTTTTGGATATTGGCAATCATGAATTTGTGACTTGAATACTGTAGTAGTGGTCTCCATTGTTTGGCCTAGCGAGAGGGTGCGTGCTTGACTACTGACGTATAATATCCATTCAAGAGGGGCATAGAAAACTTGAATTGGGAGTAGTTGGGAACCCCTACTAATTCTAAGACACTATGTTTTACCACATAAGTGGACTCAAAGGCCAACATCAAGGTAGCTTGATTTCATTTTTTTTTTCAAAAAAAAAAAAAAATACAGATACTAATGTTGATGGTATTGTTCAGGACCGCAATGGCGGTCGAGCTTGAGGATGACTTCTTGGCTAGCCCTCTTTAAGTCAAATTTTTTAACTGGTCATTAAATTTTTATTTGTGGAACTTTTATTTATATTTATATTTGTTATGCTGAAATTATGATCCATCACTAATGTTTTTTGTTTATTTTATTTTTCCTTGCAGTGAAATCATTTTAGCAATTTGTATTTTGTAATGTGATATTTCACAAGTTGATTTAAAGAAAAAATCATGTGAAACCAAGTTAACCACTCATAGTTACTCACTCGCTCTACTTCCCGTTTTTTCCCAGGTGGTGATCATTAGTGTTGTGGCGCTAGTATATTGTGCTAGTTCGGGTTACATTCTTATGTTCGGACTTGTTAGTTAGATCCTCCAGTGTGTAATAAATGCTTACTATTTGTCACTTATTGCATTGTTTTCAATATTTCCATCTTTTTGATATTATGTTATTCTAAATTTGCATTCTACATGAGTTTTACATATGATTTTAGCTATGATGAAATTTTACAAGATGATTTTGCCTTACGGTGTCCCGAGGTTAGTGGGCATTCATGTCACCTATTTTGAAATATCGTAGCAATTATCACGTGCTTGGCCACAGGCCGGGGCATGACACATACTACATGAACTTATTTATGACCACATTTAAACAATGTCTTCTTAGTAATACAAATTATTGAAAAAGATTGCACAGGTGAGTAATAACTAATATAGCTTGATAAAATCATATTTCCTTACAGATCCCTAGAAAAGGCTTTTAAGTATTTATATATTTTAATATTTCAAAATTAATTTATAAAATTTATAAAAATTCATAAAATTATTCTTATATAATGTTTGGATCAAAAAGTACAAGAATTAGTAAGTGAGAAAAAGGGGAAAGGAGTGTACTCCCATAAATGTGATATTTTCAAATTGAGCTAAATTGATACTTTCAATATATAGTGGGAAGGTCACTTTTCCCATGAGAATGGAATATAAAGCAATATGTAAGTTCTACATGTGTTTTAACTGGAATGGTATCCTATTCTGAGGACCACTTGTTTTGGCACAAAAAAGTGAGTACATATTATTAAAATAATCATGAGAAAGTTCTACTAACCCATTCTGGGAGTAGAATTAAAAGCATGAAAACCATAGTTTTAAATAACTAAAATAAAATAAAATGACTATTTATGGTCTACACAACAAATATGCTATATTCTCAAAGAAGGCAAATTAAGATTTTCATATACATAGTAATCAATCTACCAGTAACTTAACCTTTTTACGAGGAATGCAAAACCATATGTTTATATATATATATATATATATATATAGAACTTGTGGGGTCTTTTATTCTTACTCGGCCTTTAATAAGAATTAACCGGTTAAAATGATGGATCACAAATTAAAATTTTATAATTTCAAGTGATTGCGGGTTCATGACTCCAATTAGGGGCAAGCCCCTAATATTAATTACTTCAGATAATACCATATGAACTTTCGATTAAGAATAAGTGCGAATGAGAAATTATTAGGCAAAACATAAATATATTTTTTATTGATTCCAAAAAGTACATTAGCACATAAGCATAGCAAGAAGTACAAAAAAAAAACTAGAAATCTAGTTCTCTTAACACTACTTTTCTAATTTTCTTCTATCTTCACATGGTTTTAGCCCATTAGATTTCGATTCTCACAACTCTTTTGTCGAAACTCATTCTTTTTTTTACTTTGTTGACTTTGACCTTCTTATATTCTTCTTTTGGTTTACATCTTGAGCATCATTTGGATCTCAAGTTGTGATCTCACCATATCCGAAAATGACGAACTTGGTTTCCTTCGATGTTGTTTCTTGAAGACTTCGACACGTCATGCTTGTGAAGCCTCAAGTATTTGACTTGTGAGACTCTTCTATTTTGTGACTTTTGAGGTCTTGATACTTCAATGTTAATTCATCTTTCATTTCATATTTTTTTTAATTTCTCATGCTTTGAACTTTTACTTGCACATCATCTAGTTATGGCCTTTCATATAATTGATCTCCTTAAATTTTGGTACTTAAGGACTTTGGCATTTCATACTTGTGATGTCTTCATTTAGCCACTTACCAAACTAGATTTTCAGTATAGTCTGTTTTTGAACTTAACCTCCAAGTAGTTGATCTATTGCCTAATTTGGTGTCGTCTTGTTTGCCCCTCAAGCAAAGATCAACCTTGCTTTTATAGCTCTTCTAAAAATAGCTCCTTCTTTAATAGTTTTTAGCTGAAAATTATCTTTGCCTCATCATCCAACACTATCTCATCATGATCGCCACATCACCTCATGCCACGTCAGCATGAAATCCAATTGACTATGTGTGCCAAATGATGCCAACTTGGAGCCTCAACACTAACAACAAATATTATAAAATTACACCCTTATGTTCCTTTTCCCTTTTTATATATTTATATTTTATAAAGTTTATCGATATATCAATTTTTTTTGTTTTTAATTTTATATTTAAAAATACTTTTAATTAAAAATAGAAAAGATCATTGAGGTATATCACTTTTATATCTCTTTTTATCTTCTGTCTACAACTCAACACTTCCATCATGAGAAAAGCAGTGCAATATTATGCTAAAAGAGATTGATGTAAAGTGGAGCAACAGTTTAATTGAAGTAGAAGAAGAGGAAAGAAGAAAACTGGCGAGTAAGGAAAAGAAAGAAAGAAGCCATCTCATTAATTCCATAGTCTTTCATTTACAATGTAAACTAATAGTTTTTTTAATGGGAAAAATGGTCATGATTTAATTAAGCAGTGGACCCCATCTTTATTAATTCTTTCAACGGTTGAGATTGAGTCTTGTGCTAGTTACTTTCCTTTGCTTACATTCAAACAATGCCAACTCATATGCCACATGTCATTAATCCTCCAATCAACTTCTTCTCAAATCTCAACTAAAAGTAACTATTAAACAAATTTAATTGTCCCTCCTTGGAACTCTTCCTTCTTTTGAACTATTCCCTCCAATTCTATCCAGCTCATCACATATCAATACTCCCCAATGATAGTCCCTTGTACTCAAGGAAAATCTGGATATCTTCTCTACAAGTGTTCAATATACTCCCATGTGGCTTCCACTGGCTGGGAATTAATCAACTAAATGAATCATTGAGTTGATTTTGCATTGCTACGCTTGACTACTCTTCTATCCAGTATTGCAAAGGGTTTCAACCCAAATGTTGCCAAGGAAGATGTTGCCAATTTAGCTGTTGTTTGTGTTCTTGGCAAAGCTCTTTTAAGTAGAGATACATGAAAGATAGGATGAATATTTGAAGAAGAGGGTAATTACAACTTATATGCCACTAGTCCAATTTTATACAATATTTTATAGGGCCCATAGTATCTTGCTACCATCTTTGGCACTTCCCTAGCAACCTACTAAGCATTGAAGGTAAGGTTGTAATTTCAAGTAGACCAGGTCCCCAACTTCAATTTTTTTTTCTCTGTGGTGCCTATTTACTTGTTCTGTCATCCTCTGTTGTCTTTAATGAGTTGTTACTTGAGCAATGGAATTACTGATTCCTTGTCTTGCATGAAGGCATCAACAACCACTATAGAAGAGAGCCTTTATGGAAATATGAAAGATGCACAGGAGGAGCCATTCCATATAATGCTTGGAAGAAGGTCATTTTGGCTGTTGAAGGATAAGATGTTTGTACAAAACTCTGCCAATAATAACTAGGAGTCCAACTTCTTTGAAGATTTCCTGTCATGCTAACACACCCCTTGCGTGAGTGCTCCGCAAGTGCATGGGTCGTCACAGTAATAAAATTTTACCCCGGTGAGTGAGTAGTCGTATCCACAGGGAATAGTGTTTACAAACAAGAGTTATTACTATTTAGCTATAAATAAAATCGATGATAATAGAGATCAATTCAAGAATGCAAAAGAAAATAAAAGAACACAAGAAGAGCAATAAGAGTAAAGAGAGGTAATCAGTATGAAGATGGGGTACCCAAACAATGCCCACCCTAGGATTATTGTTTCAAGTGCAAGACTAATATTATACTTCCTAATTAATGTTTTAATGAGTTGTGGAAATCCAAAGACACACGGTTCCAAATCTAAAGTCAACCATGACTAGCCCTCTACACTATGCCCCGGTGGAAAGTGATACTCTCGACGCTTCACACTGTGTAGGACTGCATGGGATTCTTGGGACTCCAAGTGATAAATCCTATTCCCTAATATAGTTCTAACCCTTTAGTCCATGTGAAAAAACCCTGGTCTCAATTAAGCCCCAGCACTAAGATTCACTACAACACTTCACTCTGTCGCTTGCGCAACTAAGCCCCAGTGGAACTTCACTCTATTTTGACCGCAAAGAACTCTTGGAACATGGAGGTAGGATAAATCACGTCGGAAGGGAAAGGGGACGTTCCGCTACCTCTCGACTCACCCTCTCAACCCTCTTCAATCTTGTTTAGTCTAACCCTAATGAAGTTGTCATACCTTCAAAGAATTACCTAGATGGATTCTCAACCCTAGTGTCACATCTAAGGGAAATTCATGCAATTAATATTCAAGATTGAAACTCAATTAAAATCATCAATTAAAGAAATATAGTAGAAGTCAATGAAACAAAGTCATCCTAGGTTTACAAGTCCAAGCACCCACTAGGGGTTTAGCTCTCCATGGAGCAATACAAAATCAACAAAGAGTGTGAAAATATATGCATAAAAACCATAAAGAAAACCCCCTTGTGGTCCATGTCGATGATCTTGTGGAGTAGCCTCGTCTTCTCTAAAGGTTCCCTTGTCAAACCTAAGGCACATCTTGCCGAATCGATGCCGACGAAAACTCCCCTACTAGTTTTCCTCCAAAGAAACTCGATGTTGATGCCGTCGAACCGCTCCAAAAGGCTCGCAAAAACCTCTCCAAACCCTAGCCGCGCTCTCCCCAAAAGTTGGGCGAAAGATGGATAAAAGATTCCTCAAAATAAATCAAATCGCGGTATTTATACGGCTGAAATCGGGCATCCACACGACCTTGTGGAATTTCCACACGCCCATGTGGATTCTCTGGAATTCTGATTTTCGGCGCGCTGTGAATAGTAACTTGCTATAATGAATTGCTACCATGTTTTTGCTTCAGTAATTGCTACAGTAGTCGCGCCAAAGTTGCTCCCGACTTCATTTCTTCATCGAGGCCGCTAAGGTGGGCACACAACACATTGTAGATCATGTCGCCTCTTGCTTTCGACACATTGATGAAGTTCTTCGATGTTACACAAGTTGGACTACATGAGTGTGACTCCCTTCGTGGCCTTCCAAATTGTATAATCCCTTGAGCACTTTGGAGATTGGCACACACTCACATGTCTACAACTTGTGCCTTGATCTTTGCTTAGTCCAAGAGTCTTCTCAACTAGTGTGTCCATGACCTATTTTTTCTTATTTCCTTTCAATTCTTCTCCACAACCCTAAATGCACCAAAGTACACAAATACACACGAATCAATGATAAAACCTGAGAAAAGTAATGCTCAATGTAAGAAAAGTATACTTTGTATTACTAATACACGAGCACTTATCACATGCAGCTCAAATGATATTCGAAGCATCTATTCACCGCTTCTGATTGCCAATCAGATTGTGGGTGATATCAACTCCATACCTTGTAGCCTAAACCCTGCTAGAAGTTGCTTAAGAAAATAGGGTGATTACCAATAATTGAAGTAGGAAATCCATGTAACTTGTAAAAATAATCCAAAAACTTATGAGCTACCTTGGTTGCTGTATATAGGAGTACCAATGGAAATGAAGTGGCTATATTTTGTCAATCTATCCACTACTACTAGAATAACATATAGACATTGAGACTTAGGCAATCCTTCAATAAAGTCCATAATAATGCTAGTAAAAATGGATTAGGGTACGGGTCGAGGTTGTAGAAGTCCCATGTTGCCACATTTTCATACTTGTATTTCTCGCATACTTCACACTCTTTGATAAATTCTCTAACCACATGCCCTTCTAGAAAAAATTGTTTCTAACCTCTAGCAAGTTGCATGTATACCTAAGTGACTTTCTACTGCACTGTCATGGAAAGAATTCAGTGACTGAGTTCTCAGTGCCAATCTTACCCTACTACTAATTTCCCCTTCCACAATAACTGATTTTAAGACCATGTATAATGTGAATGACTGTGTCTATTCTATAGTAATTGAATTATCTCCTATAATTTTACATCCTTTGGCTAGGAATTTTTTATTTGATCTAGTAATTCAGTAGTTACAACAAAACATGCTTGTAACTCAGTTTGTGGAAATTCAAATCCTTCAGAGAACATCTACAACTGAATTTTCCTTGCCTAGTTTGTATTATATTTCATAGTCATATAGCATCAACTTACACACCCAAGTATATTGGCTAAGAGTAGTTATCTTCTGCTCCAATAAGTACTTTAATGGTTTGTGATCAATCGTGATAACAAAATGCCTTCCCATTAATTGTTGCTCCCACTTTTTAGTAGCAAACAATAATGCAAACATTTCCTTTTCATAAATTGGTGAAGATTGATGCTTAATTGAGAGCATTCTACTGATGTAAGCTATTGGATAAACATTCTACAGCAAGATAACCCCAATTCCCAACTTGAATGCATCAGTTTCAAATGAGAAATTTTGACTAAAATCTAGCAGCACTAGTACTGGCGCTGACATCAAAGCTGATTTTAATCTATTAAAAGCCTGCTGAGTTGTTTCATTCCACTGATACACCACTGACTTTTTAAGCAATAAATATAAAGGGTAAGGCTGTTGAGGAAAATTTTTGATAAACCTTCTGTAATAACAAGCGAGGCCTAAGAAACCTTTGAGTTGTTTATCTGTAGTTGGTGCATGCCACTCTTGTATTGCTCAAATTTTTCCTGGATCAATAGTTACTTCCTTCTTGGAAGTTATATGGCCTAGATACTCCATTGATGTTACAACAAAATTGCATTTACTAAGCTTGGCTAATAAAGTATTTTGCTTAAGTTTTTGCATAACCTTACCTAAATGTTCAATGTGTTGTCCCAAGTTAGTAATGCAAATCAATATATTATCAAAAAATACGAACACAAATCTCCTTAAAAATGATTTTGAACACTTCATTCATGAGTCCTTGAAAGGTTGAGAGGCATTAGTGAGGCCAAAAGGCATCACCTAGAACTCAAAATGTCCCACATGTGTCTTAAAGGCAGTTTTATGTATATCTTCAGGATGCATCCTTATCTGGTGATATCCTAACCTCAAATCCAATTTAGAAAAAACCGTGTCCCCATGAAGTTCATCTAACAACTCATCAATCACATTAATTGACAGTTAAGATATTGAGGATCCTGTAGTCAATGCATAGTCTCTATGTGCTATCTTTTTATTCAAACCAACACTAAAAGAGAAAAGAAGCGAGAATTGTTGTTTTGTATTACTCCAGCATCTAATAACTCTTGAGTTAAATTCTCTATAACATTCTTCTATAGTATGGGATATTTATAAGGTCTTAAGCAGACAAGCTATGTCCTATCCTTCAGAATAATCATGTGATCTTGTGGTCTAACTGGAGGCCAACCTTGTGGTTCTCCAAAATCCACAGCATACTATGAAAGAACCTAAGCAACACCAATTTGTATTTCCTCCATTCTAGCCCTCAAATCACTTTCCATAGTAATAGGAACATTTTGAAGAGTCTAAATGGTAATTGCAAATCACTTTCCATTTTTAGCTTCTTCTTTGAGTATATGCTCCTTATTCCTAGTTTTAAACCTCATTTACAGTCTTTGAAAGTCCCATAGTATATCTCCTAGTTCACTTAACCACTAAATTCCTAGGGCCATGTCAAAGTTATCAAGAGGCAATATTAAGAAATCAGCTTGAAACTTGTATCTGCATGTTCCATGTAATATCTTTGCACACCTCTCTACATTAAAAAGGATTTCCATTCGCTATTGCTACCTTAAACTCTGGAACTATCTCCATGGTACATCCTAATTGCTTGACCAATCTACAATCCATGAAATTATGCGTGCTTCCCGAATCAATTGAAATGAACAATGTCCGAGTACCTACTGACCCTTTTATTCTCATAGTCTGGAAGTTTTAACTCATGTAAGAGCATGGAAGGACAACTATGGAGGCATAGATTCTAAACTCTATAGTGGCAAAGAATTTGATATTTCCCGCCACTTCAGTAGCTCTCTCCACCTCTTTTGTTTCCCTTTCATCACTATTTTCCATAGTTAGCATATAAACCCTTTTGTCTCTTATCTTCCCTTTTCTTGCTTGTTAATTTCCTAATTTACTTGTTAGAAATGCTCCCCACTACAACCGAAGTCATCTTTCCAGGTTTATTAGCTTCCATATTGTTATATGCATTAACAAACATCTAACCATAGCTTTAGTAGGATGAAAACCAGGACACCCATCCCTAGTTCCATCTCTTAATTTAGATACTCCCATCTTGACCCACAATAAGTCTGGACCTTAGCAAGAGTATATGCTGAGTGTAGTGTAGAAAGATTAAAATGTCTAATAGATAATTCAATTTCTTCTCTTAAACCTACCTAAGAAAGGCTATTAGCTTGAGCCTCATTCAACCATGATTTTCTAACAATACATCAAACTCCTCCAAGCACTGCTACAGTGTTCCCACCTATCTCAACTTCTCAAGTTCAGTAGCAAGATCATAGAAAACTTGCTCACCAAATAGAGAAATTAACGCTTCTATAAATTCCTTCTAGAGATACACCCTTCCTTTGTCCCTAGTCTTCAAGCAATCTTTATAACAATTCAAAGCTTTTCCCTCAAGATAAATAGATACCATCTTCACCTTATTAGGTTCGATAGTATGATATATTTCAAAAAATTGTTTCACCTTAAACAACCAATCATTCAATCCACTACCATCAAAGCGAGAAAATTCAATCTTAGAGTAATGACTAAAAATAGATGAATTCCATCCTGATACAAGAATGCCACTACCATTAGCAACTAGTTACGGTTGGGAATGAGAACTACCTCGGTGTTCTATAGGGCTATTATGGAGATCATAAGTTTGATCTCTTCCATGGATTTAAACCTTTGTTCTTTGATTTCTTGAACGTACTTGCTATGCTTCTCATCAATCTCCCAAATCAAGTTCTCTAGATCCTTCAGTTTTGGTTCCTGGAGTTGTTAGCCATGCCCAGGAGTGAGCTCTGATACCACTAATGCAAAGTGAAACTGGAGTTCAATTGAAGAAGAAGAAGAAGCAGAAGAAGAAGAGGAGGAGGAGGAGGAGAAAAGAAGAGAGATAGCAGGAATGAAAAAGAAGGAAAGAAAGAAACCATCTAATTAATTCCATAGTTTTTCTTTTACAATATAAACTAATAGTTTCTATAATGCAAACAACGGTTAGGATTTAATTAAGCAGTTGACCCCCATCCCTATTAATTCTTTTAATGGCTGGGATTGAGTATTGTGTTACTCTCCTTTGCTTCCATTCAGAGAATGCCAACTCATGCGCCATATGTCACTAATCCTAAAATCAACTTATTCCCAAATCTCAACTGAAAGTAACTATTAAATGAATTTAACTATATCTCCTTGGAACTCTTCCTTCTTTTGAACTTTTCCCACTAATTCTATCCAACTCATCGCATATCAAAGACAATCAATTTGAAGTTAAAATAATAAGATTGAATTGTGATAAACTCTTCGCAAGTTCATAGATCATTACCAGCAATAAAGTTGTACCCCACAAGGGGATAGAGTTGTCCAACCACAGGGACTAGACTTCTATTACTAGTTGATTCTCTGATGTCTAGTCAAACCAAAAGGGTGATAAAGGAGTTAAAAACTAAACAAGACTATGGAACAAAGGGGTGGAAGAACCAAGTGGACTAGGGTTGAGTTTCGATAACAAGAGAGCAATGCCCCAGGATGATTCCTATGATTATGAAGATATTTCTCAATCACCAATGCACACCCCAAGTCCAAGTGTTTATACTCCAAACGATTCAAGGCAACCATCACCTATACACAAGACAGAGGAGGATGATATCATGCAAGTGGAACCTCCTTCTTCTCAACCACGCAATCCTCAAACTCAAAGTTCAAGCAATGAAATTCTTCAGGGAATAAGAGATCAAGACGGACAAAGAAGAAAAAGGGGGTGAAAAGGGAAAAAACCCTAAGATTCATCATTCAACATGGATAATTACATTGCATTTTGAGAGCCCGAGAATAAATGTCTCGATGTTCTCAAGGTCACTCAAGTAGTGGAAAAGCATATAATAGAAAATTGCATGAAGGTGTTCAACCAAATGAGTGGCATTTTTACAGAAGAAGAAATGTTCAAAGCTACCCAAATTTTCATTAAAGATAAGAGTTATCGTGAACTCTTCTTATGTCTTTCTTCAGGAAGATCATAGAGTGTCATTGCTCAAAATGATGTTCATCAAAATTGAGTAAAAGATGATGAGTTTGACATTATTATGAATTATTTTGAATGTTTTGATTATGAACTTGTTATCTTGAACTTGTTAAATTTCTAGTAGTTATGGGAATGTTTTCATTATGTGTAATTTTTTTTCATGAACTTGTTAAATATCAATTTTTTTCTAGTTGTTATGGGAATGTTTCATTATGTGTAATTTTTTTGTATGATTGTTGTGTGAATGTTTTGATTTATAGGTGTATAAGATTATCAAGAACTTGTTAGATAACTTTTTTTTCCTAGTTATTATGGGAATCTATTGATTTTAGGTCTTTTTCTTTTGGCATGAATTTGTTAATAAGTACCCTTTTTGGCTTGTAATATACTCTATAACTTCCAAATTCTTTTCTAACATTAAATCAACATAGGCAATGGCTTTTTAACAAGATCCAATATTTTTTCATCCAAAAGACCTGAAAAAAGACCTAAATAAACAATTTCATGAATGCCACAAACCTATGGTCTACCTCGGTGATAGCTACAATAATCATTCCACATTTGCATTGTTATTTTATCCCTTTTACAAGCACCTGCATTTCGCTCGGAGTTTATGATGTCGTCATCCTCTCCGTATGACTCATCTCCATTAGGAACAATAGTTTCTTTGGCTTCACCATCAAAATCATCAACAACATCTGCACCATTATGTATATGGATGAAGTTATGCAACATACAAGTAGCAACTACTATATCAGTTTGAGAGTCGATAGGGTGAAAAGTTGCTACTTTAAGTATCAGAAATCTCATGTTCAAAATGTCGACGATGCGTTCAACATGATTCCTTAAAGAAACATGTCACAAATTAAACAATTTCTTTATAATTGCTTGGTCTAGATTGCACTCGACCTTGCTCCTGCAAATGGTAATGGAAACCTATGTATGGAGCAATAAAATTCAGAGTATTAGCATATCCTGCATCTACAAGATAATATTTACCCCTTGGGACTTCAAAACCTTTCTCAATAGAGTGTTGGAGAATCCTAGCATCAGAAGTAGAACCTTCCCAACCAGCTCGTACATATACAAAAAGAAGATGAAAATCACATGCGACCATAACATTTGCGATAGCGTTTGCTTCCTGATTCTATAAGGATCTTACTTATCCAAAGAAATCGTAATAGGAATATGTGTTCCGTCAATAGCACCAACACAATCCTGAAAAATAAACAAACGTATAACATTTACAATGACAAAAAAAAAATTGTCACAATGAAATTCACAATATATAACTTTACCTACCTTGAAATATGGGAAAAATTTTCTGTTATTCTGAATAACCAGTGATGTCATTGTCGATGGAAGTTCTATGTATTCACGAGCAAGTCAATTTACAGCTTTAAGTACTTTACTAAAATAACGACTAACCATTTTTGCAGAATATTAAAATCGCTCTTGCACATCACGGTTACTAGCATTATGAGCAAGACTATACATAAACATTGCTAGTTGCTCCTCGACTGTTGACCGTTTTGAGTTGTAGAGGAGAGATTTTTCTCTTAAACGGTCAATTAGTGCTTGAAATATATAAGGCTCCATACAAAATTCTCTTTTACAACGTTCTTCATGACCTTCAAGAATTTATTATATATATGCAACACCTGTAAGAATGAATGTGTGATGTTCTACACTTCTAGAAGGCATTGGACATTGTCTCGACTAATAGTTGAGCATTAATTGATCATCTTCTTCATTTTTTTCCTCCAAAGATTTAAGGAATCCAAGGTGAAACAATGGTTAGAACTATGAAGTTTTTCAACTGAAAAAAAGGAGTATGTGTATAATGCAAAGAAATCATGTTATGTATAAATAGGGAAAAATGACAACGGCTATAATTATAACGCTTATATTTACAACGACTATTTTGTAACGGCTATTTTTCAAATTTTAAATATTAACGGTTATAATCCAACGGCTATTTTTATTATGTAATAATTATTTATTATGCAAAACAAACACTCATTCTATAAGAAAAAAATATATATGTAATAATTCATGTAATATTTTTTTATTTTGTTACCCAAACACTCATTCTGTAGGAATAAAATATACCACAATTTCTGTAATAATCACTTGCACTTTCTACATAATAAAATTATGCCAAATTTTTTTTATTTTGCATCCAAACAGGTCCTTAGCTTTCATATTTTACAAAATAACCTCGCTAATAGTGTTGATGAATGTCGGAAACCAAAAATGCTATTACTTATTCTTACAAATGGTAACCACTTTGCATAAAAAATAAAATAATATTTGTAGAGAATGACTAATTTGCATATTTTCAGGGATGTTGGAACAACCCCTGAAACTTGGCTGATTTCCAGGACAAGCACACTGCCTATCCCTGAAATCTTGGCTGGTTTTCAGCTAGGATTGATTTTTTTTTTTATAATAACTGTAAATTTATTCTTTCTAGAGGGTTGAAAGTCTATAAGAGTGGATGTATTTCTTTCATTTGAAATATAGAAATTAACTCAGAACTTCCACATGGTATCAGAGCTTTAAGATCCTCTCCTGGTCTTCATTGCCATTTTTTCTTGGTCTTCATTGCCATCTTTTCGAACCTTCATTGTCATCTTTTCTGACCTTCATTGCCATCTTTGTCTATCCTACTTTGGCCTTCATTGTCATCCTTTCCGTCCTTTCATATCTAAATATTGTAATTTTTCCTTCAAAACAATGTCAAAAGTTTTAGGAAACTCCAATAATTTACAATCAGCTTCTTTAATGGAGGCCTCACAACCCTCTGGTGAGTTACATAACCTGAATACTACCTATCGTCTGGATGGTAGAAACTATTTGCAATGGTCACAATTGGTGAAGACTTTCTTAAAGGGGAATGGGAAGATTAGTCACTTGACTGGAGTTTCCCCAAAAGAAGATGATCCAAAGTTTCAGGCTTGGGATGAAGAAGACTCCATGATCATGTCTTGGTTATGGAACTCTATGAAGCCAACAATTAGCAAAAATTTCATGTTCCTTCCAACAGCCCATGATATATGGGAATCAGCTCGGAAGACTTACTCAAAGATGAAAGATGCAGCAATACTTTATGAAATTAAAACTAAGAGCACCAACACCAAGCAGGGAACACTAACAGTGACGGAGTACTATAATCTAATGAATGGTCTATGGTTGGAATTAGATTATTATCAAAACCTGACAATGAAATGTAATGATGACAAACAAACTCTCTTGAAGTTGTTGGAAGAAGAAAGAATTTTCCAATTTTTGGCAGGATTGAACATTGAATTTGATCAAGTTTGTGTTCAACAGCTTGGAAAAGAGGAGACACCTAGTCTGGAAGAAGTCTACTCTGCTATCAAGGCTGAAGAGAATCGAAGGACTGTTATGTTGGAAATTCAACCAGCTATTGGTTCTACAATAATTTCAACCAAACCCAATCATAGTCGAGGACATACTCCAAGGCATAATGAAGGAAAATTTGAAGTCCATAAATCATCCAACAGGGATGAACTTTGGTGCACCTATTGCAAGAAGGCACATCACACTAAAGACACATATTTAAATTGCACAGAAAAAGCAAGTGTTCAATAAAATCAAACATCAAAGAACTCAAGCTCTTTGTGCAATTTAATAAGATAGATAGAAATCAACTAATGAAGGACAAGTTGGCATGCTGGGGTTCAATCAAGAAGAGATTGAAAAACTAAAAGGCTTCCTCAACACCTTACCCTCAAGTGTGTGTCACGTCACACTAAAGACACATGTTTAAATTGCACAGAAAAGAGCAAGTGTTCAATAAAATCAAACATCAAAGAACTCAAGCTCTTTGTGCAATTTAATAAGATAGATAGAAATCAACTAATGAAGGACAAGTTGGCATGCTGGGGTTCAATCAAGAAGAGATTGAAAAACTAAAAGGCTTCCTCAACGCCTTACCCTCAAGTGTGTGTTCAGTGGCACAATCAGGTGAGCAACTCTTTTCTAATAATCCTGTTGGGAATGCAGTGCCTTCTAATACTTAGGTGGTAGATTCAGGGGCAACTGATCACATGACAAACAACAAAAGTTGCCTTGATTCTTATGAAGCCACTCTTGGGGCCAAACAAATAAGTGTTGCCGATGGTAAACTTATTAATGTCACAATCAGAGGAAATGCTACATTAACTCCTTCATTATCTCTTGAAAACATCTTATGTGCCTAAACTTTCCCAAAATCTCATCTCAATTCATAAAATAACCAAGTCCTTAAACTGCCTTGCTATTTTTGACTCTTCTCATTGTGTTTTCCAGAACAGGAACTCGGGGAAGATGATTGGATATACTAAGGAGAAGAATAGGCTTTATTATCTTGAAGGAGCTAGTGGTTTAAAGGAAATGGATACCAAGTTCTCATTAAACTGTTCCATATCTTATTCAAACCAAGAATCCCCACTTATTTCTCAGATTTAGCTTGAATATCGCAGACTAGGCCATCGTCCTTTTCCTCTATTAAAAACATTGCTTCCTTCATTATTTCATCATGTTAATGTCTCATTTCTTAGGTGTGATACCTGTGAGTTGGCCAAGCATCACAGGGTTTCTTTCCAATAAATAAAAAAAACCATATTCTGAACCTTTTTCGTTGATTTATACTAATGTTTGGGGCCCTTCTAAAGTTCCTAGCTTTAATGGAGCTCATTGCTTTGTTTCTTTCATCGATGATTGTACCAAGGTCACTTGGTTGTACCTCATGAAAAATAAATCTGAAGGGAGTTCTATCTTTCCATTGTTTCACAAAATGATCTTAAATCAATTTGGAGTCTCTATCAAACGATTAAGATCCGATAATGACACAGAATATTTTAACCACAATCTTACCTCCTTCTTTGCTAATATGGGTATTCTTCATGAATCATCTTGTGTTGACATACTCCAACAAAATAGGGTAGCTGAGAGAAAGAGCTGTTATCTCTTAGAAGTGACCCGTTCTTTGCTTTTCCAAATGCAAATTCTAAAATTTTTATGGGGTAAAGCAACTCTTACAGCTACCTATCTTATCAATAGATTGCCATCTCGGGTTCTTGGGGGGAAAAACACCAATTCGGACCTTGGTAAATATCTTTCCTACTTATACCTCTGCAAACTATCTTCCTCCTAAAATTTTTGGATGTGTTGCTTTTGTTCACATTCACAAACACCTTCGTAGCAAACTTGATCCTAGAGCACTTAAATGTGTATTCATTGGCTATTCAAATTCTCAAAAAGGATACAAGTGCTACCACCCTCCTTCTCGTAAAATTTATACATCTATGGATGTTACATTTTATGAGTCCACTCCGTATTTTCTTTCCTAGCAAACTCATCTATAGGGGAGAATCTCTTGGCTGATGAATCTATTAAATCTACTGATCTTTCTTGACCTGAAAATGAATCAGCTGAATTTGTTGATTTTTCATTACCTGCTTTTCCAAATTTTATCCCAGAATCTGCCCCAAAAATAAATTCTGACCAACAAACTACTTCTGCAAAGCAATCAGACCAACACATTTCTAATGATGAACCTGAGATAGCAAAAAGAAAGTCTCCTATGCTGGTTTATTCTAGGAGAAAAAGGCCCATTCAGAACCTATAGCAGACTTAATCATTAGTGTTAGGATTGTGCCCTCAAATGCCAACGAGGATACTTGTATTAGGGCACGCTTAAAGGGATAAAGAATCAATCTCGTTTTTGAGTGCAGGGGTAAAATTGTCAATTTACAATTTTACTTCATGGGATAAGTTAAATTGTAAATTGGTCTAGGATTTTTGTCTTGAGTTTAAATTTTGATTTAAATTCGATGGAGTCGAATAGATAATCAAAATTGTAAGGACTCAAAGACAAAAGTGGTTTTAGTTAGATTAGGACTCATATTTCTATTAGAACTTCTATGATAATGTTTATCATATTTTGAATAGGACTTCATAATTGAATAATGTTTATTATGTTTTATGAAGTCTCTATAAATATGGCTCCTCTCTAACCCTAAAATCAATCAATTAATTCTTGAATGAGAAAATCCCCAAGCTCTCTCTTCCTCTCTAACCCTAGCCTCTATTTGGAGAATAAGAGGAGATTTTTTTTAATTCCGGCGTGTGATCTAGAGGCGTGGGACCTTCGTTCAACGCTAGAAGATCTACGACAACCCAGAGACAAATTCAACACATCAAAGGAAAGGCTTTCAAATATTAAGAGGTAATTTTCTAGGTATTTTAATTAAATTACTGTGTTTATTAAAACAATTAGACAATATCGCAAATTCATTATTGCTTCCACATGCCTTTAATGATGTTATATGATTTTTTGCAATATAACCTATAAATTAGAACCAAAACTGGTTATAGAAATGGTAAGCCCCTCTAAACCAGAAATTGGAAATCATGATGCAAGTGTTATTCCTTCATATTTGCATCTTCCTATTGCTCTTAGGAAAGGAACACGACAGTGTGCACAACATCCTATTTCAAATTTTATCTCATACCATCATATCTCTCCCCAACAACAAAGCTTTCTCACCTCTTTGAATTCTATTATGATTCCAAGATTTGTAGATGATGCATTGAATGACAAAAATTGGGCACTTGCTATGAAAGAGGAGATGCAAGCTCTTGAAAAGAGCAAGACATGGGAAATTGTTACTAAACGAGAAAATGCAATTCTAGTTGGTTGCAAATGGGTGTTTACTGTCAAATATAGAGCTGATGGAACACTTGAACATTACAAAGCAAGGTTAGTGGCCAAGGGATACACACAAAAAAATGGCATTGACTACTTGGAAACTTATGCAACTGTTGCCAAAATGAATTATGTTCGAGTTCTTTTATCTTTAGCTGCACATTTTGGGTTGGCTTTACATCAATTTGATGTGAAAATTGCCTTTTTACATGGGGATTTAGAAGAAGAAGTATTCATAGAGCTACCACCAGGATTTAGTCAAGGATTTGGCATTGACAAGGTCTGCAGATTAAGGAAGGCATTGTATGGCCTGAAACAATCTCCATGGGCTTGGTTTGAAAGGTTCACAAAAGCAATGAAACAGATAGATTATCAGCAAAGTAGAGGTGATCATACTTTGTTTTATAAACACTCAAGTGAAGGAAAAGTGACAGCATTGCTTGTTTATGTCGATGACATAATAGTGACAAGAAATGATACTCTTGAGATAAACAAATTGAAAGAAAGATTGGCGAGTGAGTTTGAAATAAAAAATCTTGGTAAGCTGAGGTATTTCCTTGGGATTGAGGTAGCTTATTCAAAGGAAGGTATATTCTTGTCTCAACAAAAGTATATTCTAAACCTTTTGAATGAAACAGGAATGCTTAGTAGTAGGGCTGCTAGTACACCTATAGAACAAAAATGTAGATTGGGAGGAAAGACAGTGAAAGTTCAGCTGATAAAGGGAGATATCAGAAATTAGTAGGCAAGTTAATTTATTTGTCCCATATAGAGGTGGGCACGGGCTGCTCGAAAAATTGGCCCGGCCCGTGCCCGGCGCACCGGTTCAATGATCCGTAACCGGCCCGTACTGTAGACGGGCCGGTTACGAGTTGGGGAAACCCAACCCGTTGACCCGTTGGATGATGTTTTCAAAAAAAATTCAACTCGGGGGGTTGACCCGCTAGGTTGAATTTCAAAATCAGCCAACTTGGTTGGTTCTCCCAAGTCCCAACGGCTATTATAGCTATTGGTTTTTTTTATTATTTTTTTTATAGTTTTTAAATTTCAAAAGTAAAAAAAAAATTCAAAATTTAAATTTTAAATAAACTTCCCTATATATATCCCACATCCTTGCCCAATTTTTTTTTTTACCAAATATCATTCTTCCCCAACTCTTTCTCTCTTAATCTCAATATTTCTCAACCTCTACCTCTACTTTCACTCTCATAATTTCAAGTTTTCAACAATTCCAAACTCCAACTTGGGTCTATTTTTGGAGTCTTGAATCTTAATTCTTGGAGCTTTGGATCAAGTTTGGATTAGTTATTTTCTTTGTATTTCAAGGTCTCCAATTAACAAGGTTAGCAATGATTTCTTTATTTAAATTACTAGTTTAAATTTGTTAAATAATTGTAGTTTTGTTAAATAATGTATGAAATAATTATTTTTTAAATTGTAATTTTGTAGACTTGAATACTTGGGGGTTTAATTATTGGATACTTTGCAGTCTTGGAGACTTGGAGGCTTGGAGGCTTGGAGCAACTTGGGAGTTTGGACATCTATTATTTTCTTTCTCTTTGAAGTGATTATTAACAAGGTAATAATTTATATTTTTTGTTATTAATTTTAGTTTTGTTAAACTATTTTTGTTATTATCTTCATTTCATAGAATAAATTGAGCTATGAATATTGAATTACATTTTGCATGATTGTCATGGGGAAATTAATAATTTATTTTAAAAAGTTTTCTTAATGCCATTATTTAGAACATTATGCCATTAGCACGTGTGTGTAATGTGTATATATATTTTTAAGATATTAATTAATAATATATGTAAATTATGCCATTAACACGTGTGTGTATATATTTTTAAGATATTAATTAATAATAGATGTAAATTATGCCATTATTTTAACTAGTTGGTAATGTTATTTATTTTACTATATTTTCATATATTTACAAATTTTTACTTTCAAATATAAATTTTTTTTTCTCATATACATTTTCATATTTAAATTTTTTTATTAATGGAATCAATTCAATCAAATTTTACTTTCTTTATATCTATCCAACCAAACATTGCATTCTTATTTAATTTTTTTTACTTTCAAATATAAATTCTTATTTATTTTCACATATATATTTTCATATTTAATTTTTTAAAATATAAACTTCACCTTTTTTTACTTGTTTTTTTTTTTTAAAATGCATGAAATTGATATCACAAGACTTGTGCACTTGTTTTTTATTTATTTTATTTTTCATGAAATTATTAGCATAATTGTTGTGATAGTATTTATTTGTGGAGTTAGAGCTTGTGTTTTTTTTTTTTAAATGCATGAAATTGATATCACAAGACTTGTGAACTTGTATTTTATTTATTTTATTTTTTATGAAATTATTAGCATAATTGTTGTGATAGTATTTATTTGTGGAGTTAGAACTTGTGTTTGTTTTTTAAAATGCATGAAATTGATATCACAAGAATTGTGAACTTGTATTTTATTTATTTTATTTTTCATGAAATTATTAGCATAATTGTTGTGATAGTATTTATTTGTGGAGTTAGAGCTTGTGTTTTTTTTTTAAATGCATGAAATTGATATCACAAGACTTGTGAACTTGTATTTTATTTATTTTATTTTTCATGAAATTATTAGCATAATTGTTGTGATAGTATTTATTTGTGGAGTTAAAACTTGTGTTTTTTTTTTTTAATGCATGAAATTGATATCACAAGACTTGTGAACTTGTATTTTATTTATTTTATTTTTCATGAAATTATTAGCATAATTGTTGTGATAGTATTTATTTGTGGAGTTAGACTTGTGCACTTGTTTTTTATTTAATTGTTGTATTTCAAATACTTGTATAACATTAATACTTGTATTTTTAAATAAATTACATAAAATTAATACTTGTGCTTTTTAGACATCGAAAAATGGCTTCACATGGTGGAAGCTCGAGAGGAAAAAGGATTGTTGGTTCAGCCTTCACTCCCGTACCTACTGAAGAGAGCAATCCATTTCAGGATAGTGAGAGTCCATTTCAACAATCGGTACCAGTTAATGCACCATCACAAACCGGACAAGCAAACAACTCCACGGAAACCGCCCTCAAATCTAACATTTTTAAAATTCATTTTACCAAAGTGTGTAATAATAATGATAGCATTGTAACACATTGTAAATATAATTATTGTGGTTCGGAGTTTAAGCATTGTAAGGGTAGAGGATACGGCACATTCAACAGACACATGGAGAAGAAGCACTCGGACAAACTTGGACATAGTCGATCACAATCCCAAATTAGATTCACTGCGAACGAAGGTACTGATTCTCACTCATCACTATTTACATTTTCACAGCAAAATACAGGGATAAAATTGCAGAGACAATATCCGTCGAGCGCTTGCCATTCAGCTTCGCTGAACGGTGCCAAGTGCAAGAATGCATCAATGAAACATTGCAACCGGTATGCAAGAAGGTTTCACGAAGGACAATTCAAAGAACAATTTTCAAACAATATAAGAATGGTAGAGAACAAATTTGTGAGTATTTTTGAACTTTTAATTCATCAATTTCTTTATGTTCCGATGTATGGACCGATGTTTTCCATGAAAATTCTTTTATGGGTATTACGGCACATTGGGTCGATGACAAGTGGAATATCCAAAAGCGTGTTCTTGCTTTTAGGGTGTTCAACGAGTCTCATACCGCCGAAAATATTTATAGACTTATTCGTGGAGTTATCGAAGATTTTGGTTTAATGTTCAAAATTTTTTCGATTTCTTTTGATAATGCCTCCGCTAATACGGCCTCAATTAGACCTCTAGAAGATTTTTTGAGGCCTTCATGTGGTGGCAAATATTTCCATATAAGATGCGTTTGTCATGTGTTGAACTTATGTGTCCAAACTGGTTTGCAAGAGCTTAAAGAATATGTACTTCCTGTTAGGGAAGTCGTAGCTTATTTGGGAAAAAACATGACCCTCATGAAACAATGGGCTCGCTATTGTAAAGCACACAACATGAGGGTTAAAAAATTCCCTAAAGATGTAAAAACAAGATGGAACTCCACTTATCGACTTCTTAGTGCAACATTTCCCTATAGGACATTGTTGACTAATTTTGTTAATGATTCGTTGGTTGGTTTCCATCTATACGAGTATCAATGGGTGATTATTGCTCGTATTATTGATTTTCTTTCTATTTTTAACACATGTACTAATTTTTTTTCGCAAGTTTATTTTCCCACTTCCCATTTATTTTTATATGGTGTTGTTGATGTAGCTGAACAGTTTTGGAAGTATAGATCTGGTCCACAATTGTTTATGGCACTGATCCCTATGAGGATTAAATGGTTACTTTATTACAAGGATATACCTCCGATTGCTTTAGTTGCATTTATTCTTGATCCAAGGCAGAAGCTAGAAGGTTTGCAAGCATATTTGGAAGCATATTACAAATTTTTAGGGTTCAATGGAGGACAAGATTCCCAACCGTTTGCTATGAGCTTGCCCATGAGCGACGTGGATACCCAAGATTACGAACCAGATCCAGACAGCATTGTGGATGTCAATAAAATTGTTGCTGATACTAAGAATCAACTTATTGAATTATATGATAGCTATTGTATTAGATATAGCCATATAGTCCCACATGTTGCACAAGAGCCAATAGGACAATCTAGCAGTAGTGGAGGGGAATCATTTCGGCAGAGACAAGCAAAGAAGAAGCCAAGGGGATCACATTATACAGAGCTCGACTTGTATTTGAACACAACATTCCGGTTCTCTGAAGAAATCAACACAGACATGACCTTCAACGTCCTACAGTGGTGGCAAGGTAGTGGAAACCCATACCTTATACTTTCACTAATGGTAAAAGATATTTTTGCGTGCCCTGTGTCTACCGTAGCATGCGAGCAGACCTTTAGTGCGGGTGGAAACATGTTGGACACAATACGTTCGCAGTTGACCCCACAAAATATTGAAATTCAAGTTTGCACGGATGATTGGAAACGTGCTCAAGTTCGGCAACAAGAAGCAGAACAACAAAGTCCATATGGCAGTGATTTTTTCTACACAGATAACATGATGAGCACACCTGGCGCGATAACAGCCAATGAGTCCGACCAAGAGCCAGGTGATAACGAATAGGTAAGTGGGTGACAACAGTTATACAAGATAAGAGAAATATGTGGGCTTTGATTCCTCTTGCCAGAAGGATACGTAGGCAACTTAATACGATAGGTAAACGAATTAAGTGCAAGCCATTCATTTTTGAATTTAGGGTGTTTTAAAATTTTCTAAATATTTGTTAATTAATGTAATTTATTTTCTGAATTTTTTTTCTTTTTTTTTAATTTTCTGAATTTTTTTATTATTTTCTATTTTTCTGAATTTTTTTTTTTTTTAATTTTTGAGCGGGCCAACCGGCCCAGCCCGCCAGTTCAACAGTGAAGCCGGGCCGGTTCCGGGCCCGGCCTCCTGTGACCCAGACCTGCCGGGTCGGACGGGTCAACCAGGCCCGGCGGGTTCTACACCCATGCCGGGCAGGGTTCTGGTCGGGGGGCCGGTGAACCGCAACCCGCCGGGCCGGGTAACCGGCCCGTGCCCATCTCTAGTCCCATACAAGGCCAGACGTAGCCTTTGCTGTTATTGTTGTTAGCCAGTTCATGCATAACCCAAGTGAAGAGCACATGCAAGCTATACAAAGAATTCGACACTACTTGAAGGCTACACCTGGAAGAGGCATCTTGTTCCGAGCAAATAAAGAGCTGAATCTTGAATCTTATACTGATGCAGATTATGCGAGTTCTATAAATGACAGAAGGTCAACTTCCAGTTATTGAACTTTCCTATGTGGCAATCTGGTCACTTGGAGAAGCAAAAAGCAAGCAGTGGTGGCACGTTCAAGTGTAGAGGCAGAATTTAGAGCTATGGCCCTTAGGATTTGCGAGTTATTATGGCTGAAAATAATTTTGGATGACTTAAGAATCCAAAGAAATGAGAATATGATACTATTTTGTGATAACAAATCTGCAATTAGCATGGCTCACAACCTTGTACAGCATGATAAGACTAAGCATGTGGAGATTGATAGACACTTTATAAAAGAGAAGTTAGAGGCTGGTATACTCAGTACACAATTTGTTCCATTCACCAGCTTGAAGGAGGAGTGTAGAGAATGACTAATTTGCAAATTTTCAGGAATGTTGGAACCCTTGAAACTTGGTTGATTTCCAAGACATACATACTACCTGTCCCTGAAATCCTGGCTGATTTTCAGCTAGAATTGATTTTTTTTTTATAATAACTGTAAATTTATTCTTTCTGAAAGGTTGAAAGTCTATAAGAGTGGGTGTATTTCTTCTATTTGAAATATAGAAATTAACTCAGAACTTACTCAATATTAGAATCTATCTATAGGTAAATAATAAAAATAAAAATGAGAGAGAGAGAAACAATATCAGTATTCTCAAGCCAAACTCTCCTAATAAATATCAACTATTCTGTTTGTAAGAAGAAAGTGTATGAGGAATCACAGCACAATAGAATTAGAATTTTAAAGAACAAATAAACAAATAAATAACGAAAGAGACAAAACCATAACTACTGATTTCATAAAATGAAATTCTAGTTGCATTTCCATTACATCCACAAACACCCTTTACAACAGAGAAGACAACAATTTACAACAAACAAGCTTTTACTATCAATCCCATGGCTCTAACATGACACATGACTCGAGAAAAGTTCTTACCACCATTTTTTGGTTTAACATAATATAACATGTAAAACACGTCTAAATTGCAGATTGTATTTGTGCCAAAACAAGCTTGTTTTGCCCAAATTATAGGGGTAAAATAAAACTAGTAGGACAAGCCCAAACTGACCAACAAAAATAATCAACCCATTCTTGCAAAACGTCCAAAGATGCCTTTCACAGTGTTATGCTCTTGTGCTATCTGCAGGCAAACCATTTAAAACTTTGAATATAAGGTCATCACAATAAAATGTTTACAGGAACAGTTGTTTTTTACAAGGATTATGAATAATTAAGAACATAATATTCACACAGAGTGAAATGAAAATTTATTTAACCATGCTAATTATAAATATTTGGACAAGTAGGAATAGAGTGAAATACTAATGATATTTTTAAAATGTCACTAATGCTGATTAAGAAGGTGTATCACTCCATTGAGAATAATAACTATAGAAGTATAATATGTTGCTCTCATGGTCTCCAAACATACCAAATAACTTTCTCCCACAATACTATTAATGCATTACAAATAACTATATTCTAATTAAAATATATATACAAAAGAGCTAGTTGAAGCACAATCTGAATTGGAGAATTATTTATTTTACTTACCCTATCACAGTTTTCAAGTAAATGTGAGTTGATTTTCACTCTCATACATAGTTTGATTTGGAAAAAGCTCTAGAACTTCATCTTATAATTGTTGAAGGACTGGAAAAGAAAAACTAATTCTTGTGTTAATTAAAGCTTTCAGCCATGCAAGTAACATCAGCTAGGTTAACCTATTCAAAGATATAGAACCTAAATGTTGGGTTAACCATAGAAGTTTATGATTTTCTCTTTCAATAGTTCAATACTTCAATCCAAGCAACTCTAAATTTTCTCACGGCTACTTTTTAATAAGGGATCAGCAGAAAGTTTAAAAAAAAATACAAAATAAACCTTCTGCCGGACTGAATTGAGCTTCTCGTGGATCGACGCCCTGTTTCAACCTTGATCATGCCTTTCTTTCCTTTTGGTTTAACTTTTGAGATACCTACGATCATTCATAAGATTAAATATATATGACATTCTGTGGCATTCATAATATTATGAAATCTGAATCACCACCATGAGAAGCTTTTGGAGATTGAAACTCTGTATCTTCATCATCACATTCTGTCAGTATGCTACAACCGCAACTTTCCTCAGAGTTCATGCCATTTGCATCTGGTTGGATGGCCTCGGTTGTATTACTAGTAGCTTCTTCAGCAGGATTTATCACCTCTCCAGTTCCATCTGCCAGAAATTGGAAGTCAATGATATGTAATTCAGATATTCAGAAGGAATGGCAGTGAAACCAAACAAAAAACAGGGCGTTGTAGAGTTCTATCAGGCATGCATAAATGATATCTGAGAGATAAATTATTACACTGTTACTAACTAGTACAATCTTTCATGATAACTGCATAATTTATCTGTTTGGAATGGTATTTGCAGTTCTGCCTCGTGTAATTTGCCAGATGAGGTGCTGGAGCACTGTTGCTTTAAATTTTACCAACACTTTCATCAAACAAATTAGGCATCAATAACCCGGCCAATAAATTTTTCCAGTACCAGTTCATCCCCATTGATGCATATAGGAGGACACTGTCCCTAATGATATTATATGAAGCATATTTTTTTGGCTTGCCAAAATATAGAATATGACAACATACGTTGGGGCTGCTTGAAGCTTGTGGTAAGAAGACTGTATACATGCCCACATGTTGCTAAAAAGAAAAGCTTATCTTTTAAAATATAATCATGGAATGTGAAATAAAAATAGATTCTATAGGAGGAGATATTGGGGAAAATTGAGTTCTGATAGCCTGATACAATTCACATTCTAATTATTATAATAAATGAAACCTTCCCTTAAAAGGATTGACTCCAATTTCTAAATACTCATATAAAAACAGCTCAAAACAATACAGCATTCAACTAATAACCTAGAATGGCCAAATCTTAAATAATTAGCTAAAAACTATGAGATAGAAATACAAACCAAACACTTGATGGTTAATCCAAAATAACAACAAAATATATCCTATTGACCTGGGATTAGTTGCATAGTCAACTGCTTGTAGTCATAAGAGGCCTGAAATGGACCTGATAAGTAGGTGATTGGCTTTACATTGATAAATATTCTTCTAAAACCAGACCCAAGAATAATAACCCATTGATTCTCAATGAGTTGTATATTCAACTGCTTATGGTCGTATGAGTGCCAGAAATTAACTTAAAAAGCTGATGTTTGGCTTTATATGACTACATATTCTTGAAAGCATACCCAAGGACAAGATCTCATTGCCTCTCCATTAATTGCATATTCAAGTGCTTAGATGCACGAGTGTCAAATGACAATGTCTCAATCACCAACTATCATTCTTAATTATTTAAATGAGCCCTCAATGTACTCAGAGGAAATTATCTACAAATCTATTAAAAAGTTAAATTCAATGATGACAGTGTTGTTTGTAGGCCACTAACTTGTCAAAAGGATGTATGTATTGCATACGTTTACAACCTTGGTACAAAAAAAGATGTAAGCTTTAATTTTAAAAGACCAAAGTGTTCCAACATAGTAATTTACCGTTGAATATGTAATGAAAAGGGAGCTATAGGTGAGTAAAAACAGGATCTTTTATAGCATACTGTCAACCACCAACTAAAAGCACAAAAAAATAGGAAGCAATAAGGGAGTTGTGGCAAGAAAAGGCACAGCATTCTGGATATAATCATGTAATGAACAAATAAGTTCCATTTCATGGTTTCTATAATACATGGTTAAGTTTATTGATCAAATAAATAACCTATCACAAGGATAACTTACAGAAACGCAGAGGGGCTTATCTATTAGAAACTTCAGTTCTTAAAGCTTTTAAATCTACGGTTAAATACCTTAAGTTATTAAACCACAAACACAGATTCTTCTATTGAATGTTAGATCTCCATCAAATCAATTCATCCATCATTAACAAACATTTTAGATTTAATATTTCTACAAATTAAGTAAAAATCACTTCTATAGGTTAAATGAGCAATCAATTAAATGCAAAGTATCTCAAAATATAAGGGCATATTCATTACTTGGCTACATTTAACAGCTCTATTTAAGGAAAACTCTCTTGAACAAAAATGTATGAGCTAGAAGGATTAGTTGATGTGGCACTATTAGTCTAGACCTATAAATTGATATCTATATTTACTAATTTAATTGATGTGGCACTATTAGTTGCACATGTCACAGGAGCAAAGAGTGAAGTAGTCAAAACCTATTACCTTCCATACTTCTTTCTATTTTCTGCTGATGTTTGTACGCATTGTTGGCAATTTCTTCTTGCTCCTTCCTCTCCATGTGACTCTTGTTGAGCTTCTCCTCAAATTCGTCAATGCAAGATTTAAGCTCTGGTTTTGCAAACTTCTTGCTCTAATATAGCCAGATGTAATGGGAGGAAGAGCCACGTGTCACAAAGTCAATATAAAATAGCGAAAAGAAAGCTATAGTGTGCTGACCAACAAACCTAATTTATGAATATAGACTGAGAAATAGTAGTTAATCACCTTACTGATTATGTTCTTGAAATGATCCACCACAGAATCTTCCAAGAGAACATGTTCATAAGTTTTAAAAGACTCCATAAGCTTTTTCATTCCCTTTTCAGTAAATGTTAGTTGAGAAAGACAGTAAACAATGCACTCCCACTGTGTTTTATCTGCAGTCAAAACAAGGTCTGAGGCACCACCAAAACAAATCCAAAATATAAGAAAACTACAACAGATCATACAAATAACTAAACCATTAGGTGACCTACACATGTTCATCATTTGCCTGTAATAAGGAGTATGTATACCATATTTAATCAAATATAATTTTAAAAAAAAAAACAGTTAATGGGTATAAGCTTTTGCATTAGAGAATTCCAAAATAGGCTGCAGTTGCCGAGAAAGTCTGAAAGTGGTTCACCAGTTAAGCACTAGTAAGAATTTGATTTCTTAAGAATAGGATAAATGAAAGCTTCATTATTATGCATAGTTGTGAATCTGGAAATTCTTTCAATGGTAGATCTGAAGCCAAAGAATAGAAACTGAATAGGACTTACTCAAGAGTGTGTTTCACAAAATGTAGAAAATTACATTCATACAGCTCTAAAAAAATACAAGCCTAGTAGGTTGGTGAAGGAGTTGCATGTGCTTCTTAATATCTAAAAAAGCTACTGATTGAAGGAAAAGATGGTAACTACCATGAACTATAAATGTTCATACACCAATTAGAAACCATAGTAGAAGTCAAGGATTACACCTATTTAAGGCAGATTAGAGGAATTGCCAGAAGTTATCTAATACTCATATAAAGCAACTAGTAGGCCCTATAGGTGAAAACAAATAATACTAGCCTAATTGTTTTAATGTCTGCCTATCAACTAATTAGACCATGGGTTTGTTGATCCAAATATGTAAGCAGTAAAATCTACACAGCATCAATCATCAATTGAACAAAGATATCTTGATATAGCCTAGAGATTACAAGAATGCGCCATACCAGAGACACCACTGAACCTATTGCAAAGCTTCTCAACCAGGGCTTCCATTTGTTTGTCCTAGAGAGCTTAAAGGAGTTAAATGAAGTACACATCAAGAAAACAAGCTCCAAAAGAAACATCAGCAATCTACACCTTCTTGATGGAATTAATTAGAAACTGCATGATGTTGCGGAAGGAATCTTTCTTCATATTTTTTTGGTCAGACAATCTTCCCAATATATCTGGTAGTAAATTATAAATTGGGTTACTTCCTGCAAGGAAACAGAGTAAATGAATATCAGATAAAACACATGGTTATCAGTGAAAACTAATTCAAACTTCCCAGAGTTTACCTTTCTTTGACAATTCATGAAAAAAAAGTCTGGCAAGATTTGATATCCTTCCCTCCTCATCTTCTATCCGCATGGCCATCTCATTTATGTATCCTTTCACCTGTTGAAGTATTAACTATTGTAGTTAGCTAATCAATAGTAGATGAGAACTATTGAGAATTTAACCCAGACCTTCATCATGTCATTTAGTATGAGGTGAGAAAGCACCAGGACAGCATTTTTTCTCACAGAGACCGAAGGATCCCTCAGTCTAGCATAAATGTTCTCAGTCCAAGGTTCTAAAAGGTTAGGAAATCGAACAGCCAAGTCCCCAAGAGAGAGTGTACAGTTTGAACGGACAGTTTCTGATGGTGCATTCTCAACAACAGTGAATAAAAGCTGCAGATTCGCTTCACTGAAATTTGCGATATGCATGAATCCCAAGAACAGAAGCCAAAAATTTCAAACGACCAGACATTTTCATGACTTACCAGAAATCTGCATCAATAATCATTAATCTACACAAAGCAAGCATTGCTGAAGCCTGCAGATCTGGAAACTGTAAAACAAGACCTGGAAAATTAGAAGAATAAAACTAGAAAATCCAATAAAGTTAATGCTTCCTTCTTAAATCCAGTAGAGAATCACGAAAGCCATTCACCTTTTGTAACAAATTAAAATTTCTACAAAGTTTTGAGAGAAAAGTTGCACAATGCCCAATAAGGTTCTTCTCATTGGAAACACCCGATACAATTTCTTTCTCTGCTCTTTCAGAAAGTGCATCAATTGCCGCATCTTCAGATGCACCAAGACCCAACTCAGCATTTATATTTTGCTTCTGAAAGCAAGCTTAAGTCAAAATTTTGCCCAAACAGAAGTCTTTACACTTCGTAAGTGAGAATTTCGTATTTGCCCAGAAAACAAAAAAGAAAAATGAAAGAATTATTATCACCAATCATAATACTGAAGAAGAATCCCACCTCAGATGCTTCAGTGGAAAATCCGGCAGCTGCTTCAGATTCAAGCTTAGATTTTTCTTTCTTTGCTTTCTGCTTCTGAAGCTTGTGAATGCAGGATTCAATGTAAACCAATTGATTAAATGCTACATGGCTTATGATGAACAGGCACCTGCCAAGCTTCGCTGCTAACACTGTGGAAACATTGACATCCTCACTGTCTGCATCAGTAGGCATTTCATCATTTCCACTGGAGCTAAATATAGAACTGATTGACGTTTTCACCACTTCAGCAGCAAATATTTCAGGTGTTGGATGTATCGAATAAATGGCTTTTATGGCTTTATCTGCAGCAGCATACCATACATTTTCTGGAAGCCAGGAACCTGTTAGTAAGCTTTGCAGCATACTAAAAATTTTGATACCACCACATCTTAGCTTTTGTTTATCCTCATCCGACAATCTGTCCAGTGCAACACATGCGGTCCTTGCAAGCAAGGGTTCTTCCTTAGCCCAACGTCCAAAGCCAATATCAACAATATCCTGCAGGTGAGACCCTAGAATGCCTGGAGTTGATTTTAATGCCATACAAAGAATAGATAAAGCTCCACGGCTTTGTGCTGCTATCACTCCATTGGAATTAAAGCTGAAAAAGTTCCATAAGGCAGACATCTGCAAAATAAAAGATTCACTTCTTTAAAATAATTACAAATGCCTATGTCGATGTAGACTGTTTATCATCAAAAATTCAAATTAATTCAAGTGAAATGTACAATCCATAAACATGCGCCTCCCTAAATGATGAGCAGAAGACACATAATATAAAAGAAATTCATAATCTGACTTATTTAATATGTAAAATGAGCATGATGATTTGAAATATAGATTTCGAGGAAGGACCTCTTTTGCCTATCAAATAATGAACTATTACTTCTTAAGATGCTGTAGCCTATAGAGGGATGAACAATTATATCAAGCGCGGTTGCTGATGGCAGAAAATAGTCCCAAAAAGCTATCCTTTGTTGGAACAATGCAACATGCCCGAAGAACATAGAATAGCTGTCTTAAATATCAGAAGACATTCAACCATTTTGGGAACTATATTATCAAGCAAAGCAATGTAAGACCTGATTTTCTATTTCATCAAGAAACACCAAATTCCGTCACAAAAAGCTATATATTCTGCAATACTTTTGACATCAACATCCATGGATCAAAATGTATAACATCACAATCTAACCATCCAACCTTGAATTGAATACTACTATGCCAACTACTGCAATAGAAGCAATGGAAGGCCTAATTATCAGTTTCATCAAGAAACACCAAATTCCACAGAAAGTAAATATTGTGAAATACTTTTAATAGTAACATCCATGGATTGACATGTATAACGTCACAACTTAACCAATAATCTATGGATTAACACGTACTTGATTAACGAAACATATAAAAAAAATGGCAATCAAGTCTTAATCAATGCAGGATTGCAGATAAAAGCACATACCATGCTTGTTGAAATTTCACCTTTAGAAACCAAAGAGCTAACCAAACACTCTAAAGCTGCAAGATCTCCAATGCTAGAATCTAGAGCAAGGTTCAACAAGTTTTTAGCAGTTTCCTCGGGATCTTTTCTTATGTATATGGTGATGAATGCATTTTCTACAGCTTCATAGATGGATTTGTCTTGGGAAAACACCTAGCAAGGTCCAGTAGAAGAAAAACTTCAATATAAGATACCATAAAATAAAGATCTAGAAATATCAGAATTGTTGAAGCTTTACCAAAGGCAACATTTTGCGAAGGCAGGCTTCGGAACCATCAATTTGAAATTGTTTGCACCTCATGAGCAGAAGAATAGTGTACTCTACATCAGTTACAGAAGATGAAGCTAATAGCTGAACTAGAGTAACCATTGTAGAAGTGATGCATTTTGCAAATCGTAAACCTGCCTCTAGGGAAGCAACCAAGGCTCTGATCTGTTCCAGATTTCCAATATCAGGCACAATAGCTTCTTCCTCCCTCTGCTCATCTCCATGTGGCGGGCAACTATCACTAACACTTTCTTCATGCTCTTCCATTGGAGCTTGCCCATGGACGGCATCAACACCATTGCCATCCTCTGAAATGGCAGAAGGCTCCATCTGGCACAATTTCTCTTTGTACTTCTCCAATGTCGCCTCAAAAGCTGCAACGCGAAGCTGCGGTCCGAAAGGATTGTGCTGCAGCATGCTAATCAGCAAATTCAAAGCTGATTTCCTCACCATGGCACTCTTGTCCTCCAATCTCCCTGAAGCCACAGATGCAACCTCATTCCATAAACCTATTGAAACAGCATGTTCCTCACACAATTCAGCCCACACCTGAAGTACACGACTCCTTGTATATGCCGACACATCCCTGCATCTCTCAATCAATATCTCTAGCATTGCTTGTTTACCCCTCAAACGCAAAGATTTCGAGCTCACATCACCCTCTATATCTCTAAAAGCCTTCATAACCAGCTTCCCCAGAACACTAACAAGCGCATTCCTAATCTTGTAAGACTCCCCTCCAAAATGTGGAACAAGAACACCAACATTCATTGACACGAGCTTTGGTGACCTGTCAGCAAGCTCCACAAGGAACCTTCCAACATTCTCAGCACCAACACCATCTCTAGAATAGTCCTTTGGATCAGCTCGCCCAATCTCCCTAATAATCGCAACTGCAAGTCTTCCATCGCCATATTTGTTCTCTGCGGCAGCAACAGCATCCGCAATGTGAGTGACTGCAAAGTCAAACTTGTGAAGCAAATGCAGGATTGACGCACATGCTTGTGTAGTCTGATGGTACTTGGTGGCAATTGCTCCAATGATACGTCCAAGACTTTCTCTACTATCCGAATCCTTCAAAAGTGTCTGGTTCTCATATAGAGTGAAAACACACCTGAATTCAACCAACAAAAACCAAAGAATGTTTCAACCAAGGAAAAAAAATAAGCACAATAAAGAGAAAAAAAAAAGGAACTTGCCTTGAAACAAAAGAGAGATAGTTCTCATCAATTTCACTGGAACCAAAGAGCAGCGAAAGGTTGATCTCCAGAGAATTTGCAATGAGATTGATAATGCGGCCTCGGTATGATTCCCAATTCCACGAATTCAAGTGATTCTTCTTCTTTGATTGTACTGCAGCCTGAGCTCGCACAAAAAATTACAACTCTTTTTCTTTCAAAGAAATCAAAAACTCAATACAAAAACAAACTCAACCTTGGAGCCTCCAACTGGATGTTCATGCCTGGACTGCTCACCAAGCGCAATGGATAAAAGAAAGAAGGTGTAAATCTTGAGCGCATTGCGATGAGACGAGACACGGGCAGCGACCCCAGAGTAACCAGATGGGGATGAAGGGGCCGCCCGGGAGAGCGAATCGAGGTTAGGGAGAAGAACACTGAGATTGGACCGGAGAGTCTCGGCGAGATTGAACTTGCACGAAGAATTGAGGTGAGAGAAACCCTTGACAAGCGAGTAAACGCGATCAAACACTTGCTGCTCTTCCACGCAGAAGATCTCCTTCTCCGATAGGTCAAAAGCCACTCCTTTTAAGAAAAAAAGGGAAAACCCCAAACAGAAATCGATCAGGAGGGAGAGAAAGGGGGAAAAACAAGAGAGGGAGAGACAGAGACAGAGAACCTTTGACGAGCTCTTCGAGGTCGAAAGGGCGGAGGGAGGAGAGGTCGATGGGGGAGGAGAGGGAGAGGAGGTGGTCGCCGGAGTCCGACTCGTCGGAGGAGTGGAGATCGGAGGGGAAGGTGAAGGAAGGAGCCATTTTTTCTGTGGAAGGGGGAGAGGAAACGTGGGGGGTATTTTGGGAAGGAGGAAAACACAAATGTTTTGATTTTGAAATTAGAGGATTTGGGCGGGAAATTATATTGTCTTGCATCCTCCACGTCTATGCTTTAACCTTTTCTTTTTATTATTATTATTATTATTATTAGAAATTTCTTCACGTTTTCACGAGAGTTTTTAAAATGTGGCTAATTTTTCAAAATATTATTTTTTTATTAATTATCAAATTGCGTATTTCCATAATTATTTGTCTTGGCTTTTTTTTAATGTTTGTTTTAAGGCAAATGTGTCCCAGTTAATTTTTTAATATTTAAATTTTAATTTAAAAAAACACTAGGTCCCATGTATTTTTTAATGTTAAATTAAAAAAACATAGCGAGTCCCAGTAGTTTTTTAAATTAAAAGAAATTGCATTCAAGTCCTTGTAATTTTCATTAATTATTTTTCTAACTTATTTATTGGAGGTTGTTGGGATGAATTATTGGTGAGTTGTGGCACCTACCCCATTCATGAGAGCCATTGGATGAAATTGATCTTAACCATTCATTTGTTAAGTGGAGGACTACATAAACCCTCCAAATCGCTTTTGTAAAACACACAAGTATTTTTGTAAGAAAAAAAAGTATCAATATAAAAAGAAGTTCTTTTTTTAAAATTTTTGTAATTATAGTTTTTTATTTTATTGCAAAGTTATTTTATTTTTTTTACATTAAATCTAGCAAAAATTTATATTCTTGTCATACTGAACGAAGGAGACAACCTTGGTTGAGAGGAACACCGACCAAAGGCCGCAAAGACTTTTGACGAAAGAACAAGCTTCCACTACGATAGATGCTTAGTTTTGATAAATGGACTTAGGTATATTATTTTTATCTTTTTTGACCAATTGTTTTTCATATAAGCTTCATCTTTTTTTTTTTGGCTAATTTATTAAAATATTGTTTTTTAATTATTTACTGAATTACGTATTTCCGTAATTATTTATATTTTTTTAGTTAATTACGCTTTTTTCTAATATTTAAATATTATTTTTTTTAACAGATGATAGAAAAATCGCATTTTATTTTTATATACATATTTACTTTCATTAAACTCACATGTTTTTCATTTTCTACAGCGGCAGAAAAATCACTTGCTTTGGTTTACTATAATGGTTCAATCACTACAAGTGAGGAGACGGCAATATTTTCATCGGATGATCATTCTTGTTTTTATATAGAAAATGATATATCTTTAGACAATTTAAAGAGAACTATTAAAGAAAATATAAAAATTACAGATGATCAAATAATTACACACATCAAATACCGTATGCCTGTTTCCTCAAGTCAAGGTAAGATCTATTATCGGGCTTTCAAATTACATAATGACCGAGATGTTCAGATGATGTTCAGTTGCCATCAAGCATTTCATGATGCTCAAGTTATAGAATTGTATGTGGAGCTTGGTGTTGTGACTTCCACTGGTGGTTTTTCTCAACACGAAATTAATAGAGATGACAACATTCCACAAGAAAGGCTTTTAACAAAATGGAGGGCATGAGATAATGTACAACACAATTTTAATTTCAATTTCACTGCTTCACAACAACCACCAAGCACATCAGCACACCATAGAACCGATAACATTACTAGTCATGAAAATGAATTTGGTGAATATGGGAGTTCAAGCGGAGATGACCAAGATGAGGATAACTATACAGACAATAGCAAAGCAAGCTTAAAAGATTACAATGCGGAAGATGCTAGCAGACAGAGACAGAGTGTAGAAATGACGATGCCACCATATGAACCTTCGGCACATATGAGGGCACTTGATTTAGAAGCAATGTCTGCACCAGAATTTCCTGAATACCCTTCACTGTACGTCAACACATTAAGAGTGGCAATGGTAGATGGAGAATTGCATGTAGGTATGCAGTTTCAAAACAAAAATGATATTGTAACAATAATTAAGAATTATTGCTTGCAGAAGTCCGTGGAATATAAAGTAATCGAGTCGGATCCAACTTGGTATTTTGGAAGATGCAAGTCATATGGCGATGGATGTAGTTGGAGAGTTCATGCTGTTAGGATTATGCCCTCGAATGCCAACGAGGATACTTGTATTAGGGCATTTTATTTGTATTATACATTATTATTTATTATATAGGTACTTATTTTGATATTCATATAAATCTTGTGATGGCATTATAATTAGTTTTGAATATCACAGTCCATGTGTATTAAGTTAAACCTTCTACTCTTTGTAGGATAAAGACGAGAGCACTAGAAGGGTTTGGCACTTATACACTTAAATAGTTCGCAAATCGGAGAATCTTTAATTGGGCGTTAAAGATTCATAAGCATTTGTATGACATATACTCTGACGAAGAGTGCTAGTTGAACACTATGGAATAGTGGGAGCATATGTCATAAATACATCACTGGGATTGGTGTGTTCGAGCATGACTCGCAACAATCCAATCACATGCGTTTTACTCTTTAACAGTCAATGATTGAGATTGGTGGTTATGATCATATGAGTGGACCTTAGACCTGAGGTATCATGATCACAATGTATTTGTGACGTCTAGTCTGTTACTAGAGTCGTTAGGCTCAGTTTACCTTTTGGTAGGGCCAACCTCGAAGTGCGACTATATCGGGCAAGTAGCAGTTGTGAGTGATCACCAAGAAGGAATTCATTCTCTCGGAAGTAAACGAGTTAGTATCCTATGCGATTATAAGTATGTGAGATTAGAAGACCTTGGCCAAGGCAGTCAAACTAATCGTGTGGGACACGAAGGGTAGTTTGGTAATCTTGCCCTACTATAGCTATTTGCATATGATCGAGTTCAGTGAGTTTGACAATTACCATGGCTTTCACTCGATTGGGATACAAGAACGAAAGGTTTATACACATATGGTAATCATAATCGGAAAGGTTCATAGTGATCTACTCATTCGTGTTCGGTTGGGTTACGACGTGGGGCCACGGGGCTGGCTAGGTGTCACCCACGTTCTTTAGTATCCTTCCATTGCCAATCGGAACGAACCTAGGGAGTCACGCTTAAAGGGATAAAGAATCAATCTTGTTTTCGAGTGCAAGGGTAAAATTATCAATTTACAATTTTACTTTATGGGATAAGTTAAATTGTAAATTGGTCTAGGATTTTTGTCTTGAGTTTAAATTTTGATTTAAATTCGATGGAGTCGAATTGATAATCAAAATTATAAGGACTAAAAGACGAAAGTGGTCTTAGTTAGATTAGGACTCATATTCCTAATAAAACTTCTATGATAATATTTATCATATTATGAAGGTTCATATTTTGAATAGAACTCATAATTAAATAATGATTATCATGTTTTATGAAGTCTCTATAAATATGACTCCTCTCTAACCCTAGAATCTATCGATCAATTCTCTAGTGTGAGAATCCCCAAGCTCTCTCTTACTCTCTAACCCTAGCCGCCTTTTGGAGAAGAAGAGAAGGTTGTTTCTTAATCCCGGCGTGTGATCTAGAGGTGTGGGACCTTCATTCGACGCTAGAGAGATTTACAACAATCTAAGAGACAAATTCAACACATCAAAGAAAGGCTTTCAAACATTACGAGGTAATATTCTAGGCCTTTGTAATTAAAATAAAATTATGGTGTTTATTAAACCAATTAGACTATATCGCAAATTTATTATTGCTTCCGCATGTTATTGATGATATTATTGAATTTTGCGATATAATCCAACAGTGGTATCAGAGCCATGCTAATTGTTTTAATGAGCACTAGGTCTTTAAATCATGTAAGTGGTGATTAAAATTAATAATTATATCAAATCAAAATATACATGGTAAAATTAGATTTTATGCATGAGTTTTGATTTTATGATTATGATAAGAGTCCATAGAATTATTTAAAATTTTTATCATAATAATAATAATAAACGTAATATGTCCCACGTATTCTCGGACTCTTGTGTCACTTGATTATATTTTCTAAAATTTACAAATATATATCCTAGATACAATCTACTTTTGTAAAATTAAAGAAAATTGCATTGGACATAATATGTCCCCAATACATAAACGTAAAATAAAATAAATTAAAAAGCCCTAAAATTCATGATCGTATGCCATCCATTCATTCAACACATCAAAAGAAAAAAAAATAATGATAAAAATCATAAATAATATTGGTGTTGACCCAAATTTATTTAAAATAAAATAAATAATAACAATAACAAATATAATAATAATTCAATAATATAAATAATAAATAAATAAAAGGATTAAACGTGTGGCGGCCCACGCACGGCACCATGCTCGCACACTGAGTATTTACCTTTTATCAGCACTGTGAACGAATCTCTTTTTATTTATTTATTTATTATTATTATTATTGTTATTATTATTATTATTATTATTATTATTATTATGATGATGATAAAAATTTTAAATAATTCTATGGACTCTTATCATAATCATAAAATCAAAACTCATGCATAAAATCTAATTTTACCATGTATATTTTGATTTGATATAATTATTAATTTTAATCACCACTTACATGATTTAAAGACCTAGTGCTCATTAAAACAATTAGCATGGCTCTGATACCACTGTTGGATTATATCGCAAAATTCAATAATATCATCAATAACATGCGGAAGCAATAATAAATTTGCGATATAGTCTAATTGGTTTAATAAACACCATAATTTTATTTTAATTACAAAGGCCTAGAATATTACCTCGTAATGTTTGAAAGCCTTTCTTTGATGTGTTGAATTTGTCTCTTAGATTGTTGTAAATCTCTCTAGCGTCGAATGAAGGTCCCACACCTCTAGATCACACGCCGGGATTAAGAAACAACCTTCTCTTCTTCTCCAAAAGGCGGCTAGGGTTAGAGAGTAAGAGAGAGCTTGGGGATTCTCACACTAGAGAATTGATCGATAGATTCTAGGGTTAGAGAGGAGTCATATTTATAGAGACTTCATAAAACATGATAATCATTATTTAATTATGAGTTCTATTCAAAATATGAACCTTCATAATATGATAAATATTATCATAGAAGTTTTATTAGGAATATGAGTCCTAATCTAACTAAGACCACTTTCGTCTTTTAGTCCTTATAATTTTGATTATCAATTCGACTCCATCGAATTTAAATCAAAATTTAAACTCAAGACAAAAATCCTAGACCAATTTACAATTTAACTTATCCCATAAAGTAAAATTGTAAATTGATAATTTTACCCTTGCACTCGAAAACAAGATTGATTCTTTATCCCTTTAAGCGTGACTCCCTAGGTTCGTTCCGATTGGCAATGGAAGGATACTAAAGAACGTGGGTGACACCTAGCCAGCCCCGTGGCCCCACGTCGTAACCCAACCGAACACGAATGAGTAGATCACTATGAACCTTTCCGATTATGATTACCATATGTGTATAAACCTTTCGTTCTTGTATCCCAATCGAGTGAAAGCCATGGTAATTGTCAAACTCACTGAACTCGATCATATGCAAATAGCTATAGTAGGGCAAGATTACCAAACTACCCTTCGTGTCCCACACGATTAGTTTGACTGCCTTGGCCAAGGTCTTCTAATCTCACATACTTATAATCGCATAGGATACTAACTCGTTTACTTCCGAGAGAATGAATTCCTTCTTGGTGATCACTCACAACTGCTACTTGCCCGATATAGTCGCACTTCGAGGTTGGCCCTACCAAAAGGTAAACTGAGCCTAACGACTCTAGTAACAGACTAGACGTCACAAATACATTGTGATCATGATACCTCAGGTCTAAGGTCCACTCATATGATCATAACCACCAATCTCAATCATTGACTGTTAAAGAGTAAAACGCATGTGATTGGATTGTTGCGAGTCATGCTCGAACACACCAATCCCAGTGATGTATTTATGACATATGCTCCCACTATTCCATAGTGTTCAACTAGCACTCTTCGTCAGAGTATATGTCATACAAATGCTTATGAATCTTTAACGCCCAATTAAAGATTCTCCGATTTGCGAACTATTTAAGTGTATAAGTGCCAAACCCTTCTAGTGCTCTCGTCTTTATCCCACAAAGAGTAGAAGGTTTAACTTAATACACATGGACTGTGATATTCAAAACTAATTATAATGCCATCACAAGATTTATATGAATATCAAAATAAGTGCCTATATAATAAATAATAATGTATAATACAAATAAAATGCCCTAATACAAGTATCCTCGTTGGCATTCGAGGGCATAATCCTAACATTATGAAGGTTCATATTTTGAATAGAACTCATAATTAAATAATGATTATCATGTTTTATGAAGTCTCTATAAATATGACTCCTCTCTAACCCTAGAATCTATCGATCAATTCTCTAGTTTGAGAATCCCCAAGCTCTCTCTTACTCTCTAACCCTAGCCGCCTTTTGGAGAAGAAGAGAAGGTTGTTTCTTAATCCCGGCGTGTGATCTAGAGGTGTAGGACCTTCATTCGACGCTAGAGAGATTTACAACAATCTAAGAGACAAATTCAATACATCAAAGAAAGGCTTTCAAACATTACGAGGTAATATTCTAGGCCTTTGTAATTAAAATAAAATTATGGTGTTTATTAAACCAATTAGACTATATCGCAAATTTATTATTGCTTCCGCATGCTATTGATGATATTATTGAATTTTGCGATATAATCCAACACATGCATCCTATAGCAAGAGGAAGTAGATTTGGGAGATTACAAAATACAACGGCCCACACACTTGTACAACAGCAATGGTCTCCCAAGATCATTCACAGCTTGATTCAAACATGATTTCCCATTGTATACAGGCACTAGTCAAGGAGAAGCCATCTATCAATGTCTCTGTTTTGATAGCGGAGATCAGGTGCTGATATGGGTATACACCGACATATAGAAAGGTATGGATTGCAAAACAAATGGCGATTGAATCTGCATTTGGTAACTGGAAGGAGTCATACAATGAGTTACCGAAATGGCTAGCAGCATTACAGCAATTTGTCCCTAGGATAATAATCGATCTCCAGACTCAACCAGCATATGATGGAAATTACCCGGTACGTGATACTAATGTTTTCCATAGGCTCTTTTGGAGTTTTCCTTCATGTGTAAAGGCTTTCAAATATTGTAAGCTGATAGTATAAATAGATGGTACACATCTTTATGGAAAATATAAAGGGACTTTGTTGATGGCAATTGCACAAGATGGCAATAAAAATAATTGCATTTGCCATTGTGGAAGGAGAGACACTAGATGCGTGACGTTTCTTCTTAGAGCATCTACGAGCAGACGTAACACCACAAGAAGGCATATGTTTTATTTTTGACCGCCACCAATCTATCAAAGGAGCATTTAGAGCATTTTGCCGTCAGATGAATTCTCCTCACGCCTATCATGTTTATTGTATTAGACATATATCTGTGAACTTCATGAGTCGTTTTAAAAATAAAGAAATGCAATGAATAGTTGTTAACATTGGTAAGTTGTAAATCTAATTTTTTATAATTTCAATCTCTCATTGTTATTATTCTTTTCTTAAGAGTTTTTTTTTTTTTTTTTTTTGCTATTAATGCAGGTTACTCGAAAACATCTCATGATTTTAACTATTGGTATGGCATACTTCGAGACTTGACATAGAGGCAACGAGGTGGTTAGATAACATACCATGGGAGAAGTGGCCTCAATCATTTGACATCGAAGGTCAAAGGTATGGTCATATGTAGATGAAATGGCACCACCTTAATACGGTGGTATAACTGGCAGTTACCGTATTTATTTGAGAAGACGATGGTGTGATTGTAGTGAGTTTCAAACACTTCATTTTCCTTGTCGCCATGTTTTTGCAGCATGTGCATGCATTCATCTACATTGGCAGGCATATGTAGATAATGTTTATAGGCTTGAGACAATTTTTAATGTATACCATAAAGAGTTTCAGCCAATGTCAAATGAGAAATACTGGAACCCTTATAATGGTCCACGTTTATGTCCTGATCTTACAATGCAAAGACCACCTTCAGGACGTCCAAAATCCACTAGAATTCATAATGAAATGGGCATAAGGGAAGGCGGTCAACCAAAGTGTTGTGGTTTATGCCGCAATGAAGGTCACAATCGTCGAAATTGTTCGAATGCCACTGTTCCAAGTCGTATGCCATAATGCTAAATATTGTATTTGTTGAAGTATTTAATAATATATGTAATTGTTTTAGTTCATTGAAAATATCAAATGAGTTTGGTTTAGTTGTGTGAGTAATTTTTACATGTTAAATTTTTTAATATTTAATATTTTGTTATTATGAAAAAATATTATAATTATTTATTTAAATTATAAACAGTCGGTTAAAATTAGTAAAAGTAAAAATAACATAGCAGAAGTGAGAAAAAAAATAAGTTAAAAGAAAAATTAATGAAAATTACAATGACTTAAATGCATTTTTTTTAATTTAAAAAACTACCCGCCATTTTTTTAAATTTAACATTAAAAAATAGATGGGCCCTCTGTGTTTTTTTAAAATTAAAATTTAAATATTAAAAAATTAACTGGGACCCATTTGCATTAAAACAAACATTAGAAAAAGCCAGTGCGCGCGGCAATTTGGTAATTAATAAAAAAAACAATATTTTGAAAAATTTGCCTTAAAATTTTGTAATGGGTTTTGAGGTAATATTAAATATAAAAACAATATAATCAAATAATGCTTATAATAAAAAGTGTTGTATATTTTAGATTATAAAAATCTTATCAACATTTATTGCATAAATAAATAACTGTAATTAAAGTTTTTTAATTATTATATAATAAATAATATAAATAAAAAATTAAATATAATAAAAAAATTTAATTTGTTCCTCCAAACACCTTAGTAGTAAATTATAAAATAATATAATTAAACAACTCCTACAATGAAACTGTTGTATACCTTAAATTTCAAAGGTGTTATGAACATTTTTTGCATAAATAAATAAATACAATTAAAGTTTATTAATATCATAAGTAATATAAATAAAACTTAAATATAATAAAAAAAATTAAATTTGTTCCTTGAAACACTTTAGAAGCAGATTAGGCATATACTTTAATAGTATGTATAGATGTATAGATGTATAGATTATTATTATTATTATTATAGAAGCTGTTAATTTTAGGGGTTTTCTTACTGCATATTCCTGAAAATTTGTTTAATTATGTATATACATTAATACATCTCTATAAAAGTAAATATTGTATGTATATACATATGTATCTCAAAAAATTTTGATTTATCCGTATGTATACCCTCTAGTTCACAAATAAATGAATTTAATGGGAAAAGAGAAAGAGTACCAAATAAATTTCTCTAATAGGTTTCTTGAATGACGTGGATGCCAAGTTGGCATCCATGTCAGTATCCACATAATTCTTTCTTTATCACTTAAAAAAAATAATTTTTTTACTATCTAAATTCTAAATAAATCTTTAATCGTAGAGTGATGCTATTTTTACCTAATAGATCTCCCAAATAGTTTTCCAAAGGCGTGGATGCTAACTTATCATCCACATCATTATTTTTTATATAAACTTCAAATTTAAACCTTAAAAATCCTTAAAATTTTAAATTTAAAAAAAATTAAAAAACCATATCTAAAATCTTAAACTCAAATACTACAAAATTTATACCTAAAAATCTAAAAACTTAAGGGGAGAGAGAGAGAGAAAGTAAAGTAAGTGTTGTTATCATTTTGTGTTTAGTTTGGAAGTAAAAGAAAGTAAGGTTATGTGTTATTATTACCAAAATACCCTTATTTTGTTCCAATTCAAACGCAAAAAGCATAAACATTTGGATTATTTTTAATTATGTTTTTCTCACAACTAATCAAAATTTCTTGTTTGGGCCTTTGTTATGCCAACATAAAATTGCATCAAAAATTTAAAAAACAAATTCGACAAATGTAATAAGTATAGTGTAGCACCAAGATACATAATAAAGTTTCTATAGCACCAAAAAACTCCACATATGAGTACAACAATTTTCATAAAACCACCAAAATACATTGCTCCAATATTGTAACCTAAAATTGTCCATCAAAAATACCACCACAACATTGTTCCCTTGCATGACACATTGCTTCAACATCTACAAAAACTATAACACATTGCTCTCAAATTAAACAACATACACATTGGTCCAACATCTACATAAACCATAACACATTGCTCTCAAATTAAACAACATACACATTGGTTCAACATCTAAATAAACCACAACACATTGTTTTCAAATTAAGCAACATACACATTGGTCCAACGTCTAAATAAACCATAACACATTATTCTCTTGCATGAAATCAAATCACATTGTTTATCAAAATAAAGTCAAATCAATGTCGATTTGGCAAGATAGATCACAATACAAAATGTTCTTCAAAATCATTCGATGTTAAGCCACCATTTGTGACAATCATCCACCAATCCCTACAAAAATAGCAAGAATGAAATTATGATTTTAGTAACTATATATTACATTAATACACCACAAAAAGTATCTCATATTGGTAAGTAATACTAACCTTCCATTTTAATTTTGTGGTTCATCATCATGGCCCATCGACCTTAACAATAAACTCTTTCAATGGTGACTTAGGCATTTAATCAAAGCTTCCAACAATGGCACATCTTTTGCAAGTAATAGACAAGCATCGGTTAGAATTAGTTATGAGAGTCCTAAATCGGAAAGCATGCCCCATACATCATAATTTTTGTACGGATTTGTGTTTGATAAACATTCCCTTATAATATTCGTGCTCGAATTAGATGCTTCAACCATTGCGGTGGTTGATTGGACAATAGAAGCGGCGATTGATTCAACGGCCACTCCCAATTTGCTAAGATTCTCATTAATATCAGGGACATTGGCTTTCTTAGACTTGGAAGAACTTTGACCTTCAAAGCGCGATTGTTGATTTGTAGGCATCGGTGAGGCTTCATCTTCAATCTCATTTTCATTTTCATTTTCATCCAAAATTTCCAAATTCGCCATATTTTGTATAACCATAAAGTCAATTTCATCAATTGTATCTTGCTCATTTTGTGTAGGCATCGATGAGGCTTGATTCTGAGCTCTTCTCCGTCTAATTTCCGATGCAGTTTCACCTTGTTGCCCAGTTACTCTATCCTTTCCATATAGTTGAATAAGCTTCTCATAATTTTGAACACTTTTGTTCATCCACTCACTGACCTCTGGTTTGCTATATATATATATATATATATATATATATAACATCCACGAATATAATTTTGTATGTCATGTACTTTAAAAATTAGAAGAAAAAAATCTAACCTCAATTAAGTGCTGCCATACTTCAGTTTCTGCATCCCAAGTTTCTGTAGTTGGATTCCAAGCAAATCCACTCATTCCATTCTTGAATATGTCATAACATCGAGTAAAATTTTTTTTTTATATATTTTTCATGCGGTTTTGTGCTTTTTCCTTGTCAATTGGCTTATCTGGAAATTTATTCTTCAATTCAATAACTATATTCTCTAATGCATGTGTTGTAAATGTTCCTCCTACTCTATTCCCCACTATATGTTGATGCAAGTAAGCCTCGATCAAAGCATCATCCATAGTAGCATTCCATACCAATGTGGTATTTCCATCATGAGTTGATTTCCTCTTTGATATATTTTAGTAACTACATCAACAACAAAAACAAAATGAGTACTTGAAAACATAGAATGGTTCATGCGAAATTAGTACTTCAAAAGTGTAGTTCATGAGAAATTGTTCATTGCATAGAATGGTTGATCACATAACACATACATGACATCATTCCATAAAATTGTGACCACGAATACATATTACATAAAAACCATACAACACATAATAGTAGAAGACACTTAATATGTCACTCAACATAATTAACCCACATATCGGCCGCTATAACATCCCTAATAATCTCTCCTTCAGTGGATTCTGCATTATTTTCCACACGATGATGATTTTCTTCGTGTGGTTCGCATTCAAGTTCATTATCAACTTGTGTGAGTAGTGCATCATCTGGGTCTACACCCATTAAGTAATTATGTAAAATAAAACAAGCAAAAATAATCTCCTCTGTGTTTCTAACTCATAATGGGGCTCTGTCAAGCTTCCTATTATAGGGAAACGTTTCTTAATGACACCAAATGCTCGTTCAATAACATTCCTTAAAGATGCATGACGGAGATTGAACAATTCACGTGTATTCTGTGGTGTATTTCTTGAATATTCCTTCAAGTGATACCTCTCCCCTCTATATGGTGTAATAAGCCCACTCCTCAACATAAACCTAGCATCAACAAGGTAATATTTACCTATTGCATAAAATAAATTTCGTTGTTATTTTGTGTGTATATATGTTTATGAAATGTTATATAGTATTACAAAGTGTTAACAATTACCTTCCGGGATTGTACAAGGAACAACCCTAGTTAATGCATTTTTCATAATTCGAGAATCAGACGTTGTGCCTTCCCACCCAGGTAGCACATAAGTAAATTTTATTTGTGTTGGATATTCTTTTCTCCCATGATACCTAGGGGCGTTGACACTAGAAACTTTTACACAGATATGTGTTCCATCAATGGCACCAACACAATCTTGCCAATAAATATTTTAATCCACTTCAAACATACACATTGTTGTAATAAATTTATAAATTTGTAAATTGCAATTTAATGGATGAGTTATTACCTCGAAATATGGATAGAATTTATTGGTGTTGAATATTTCAGAAGGGATGTGTGAGCCATCGGGTTGTATTAAAAATTTATCCTCTAATTTCACAATAGCTTGTAAGACATTATGGAAATGCCGAAAAATCGTTTCACGAGAACATCAGAAGAAAAAAGCTAGCTCACGGTGGGAGACATTGTGTCCTAATAAGTATAGTGTCTTCGCAACTTGCTCATCGACTGATACAGATAAAGTTGGCCTAAGACCATCCTCTCTGACTAACATATCACATAATACAAGAAAAACTGTAGGGGTTATTCTTATCATGTTGTGACATAAGTCGCTCTAAAGCAAATGTAACATTAACTCATTTCCTGCTCGGTCTCCTTGAAGCCTAACTTCACGAGTGATTTGATTGGATATATGTTCAAGATCATTAATGTAGCATATGATCCAACCAATCACAATGATAACTACTTGAGCTACTGCTAAGTGATGCAATCATTGCAGTTTTAAAAAGGAATTGTCCATTAAAAATTTAACCAACAGAATTTTTCTCAATCATTCTTTTTCATTTGCCATCTATACATAAAATGGAAAATGTTTTCAAAAACTTAATCAAATATGCTATCTATTAAACTAAACATTTTCTTAAAGATTCATACAAAAATAATATTTTGTTAATGCATGTTATGCTTATTTATATGCTTTCTTGTTCTTGCATTAACCTAGATAAATTCATTGAATTGGAGTTGACCTGATCATCGAGTCCTCTTTGTTTGGTTAGCTTTATGAGAGCTAAATGTTCCAAAAAAAATCTTGAATTCAACATTTAATTATTTGGGACCAACTTAAAGGGTTATTATTACCAAAAGATTTTGTATTTTAAAATTGCAAGACATAGAATATTCATTCATAATCCTATATTTATAGATTCTTCTTGTGGTGCTTTGCTAACTGTGTTTGAGAGACAAGTCCCAGGTGACATTGGTGTATATGAAACTACTCAGGTAACACTAGACAGTAGAATATGTGAGCAGAAAACTATGAATTGGCATAAACCCAACTTCATCCTAAAAAGCATAATGAACAAGTCTAAGAGCAATGTTAGGTGAAAGAATATAGGCAAAACAATCGTCAAGTAGGAAAATCAACATCCCTCCAAAGAATAAAATGCAAACTTAACAATAGAAGTACCACTGAAAGTCTCTAACTAACAGAATAAAAATAAATCCAATAAGATACTTCAGCACAAAACAATAGATGGGCATACAAGACTATCCTATCACACAGCCATAAGGATAATGATAACTAGCTCCTGCTCAAATAAGATACTTAGCTAAATTTACATAAGCTCCTGCTCAAATATTTTCCATATAATTATCTAATCTTGGAAAAATACAAAAAAACAATAATCATATAGAAGTTGCTTGGTCAGTGTTGTAAGACATCAATTTAACCTCAAAAAACTATATATAAACAAGAATTTTCTAGCATCACCATGAAATATATCAAGAATTGGGGGGAAAAAAGGTATCTTGAATCTCCAGGATGCAACATAGTTTTTCTTTTTGACAAAGAAGCATATCTTGTGATAATATATGAAATCAATGGAAACATGGAATTTCCTTTTGTTTACTTTGTAAATTACTGAATTATAAGTACCCAACAAAGTAAATGATAAAGTATAGATATGGATGACTTCACATCTAAAAAAATTAAAATAACCTCCAAATCAAGCATAAACTGACCTCCAAATCGCGCACAGTGAGATCAGTGGCTGGGAAAGAAATGGGAGGTCGGCTGCTGAGGCTACTGAGAAATAAATAGTGGCTCAAACATTCAAACCTAATACAAATGGCAAACTTGGTAATTATGAAAATGTTATGAGGGTAAATTCGTCCCAAAAAGTAATCAACCCTCCCCAACCCACCATTTTGGTGGGTTGATGAATGGAGGGAAATGAGAGGTTTTCCCAAAACCCTTCCAAACCATTACAGGCCCTTCTATACCCTCCCCCCAAGCATGGGTTCAAAAAACTCTTACTTTATGAACCCTCCAAAACCCTCCTAGCCAAGCAAAGCCTAAACCCCCTATGGGGGTTTGTGATTTACACTTTAGTGCTTATGGAGGGAACTTTTGGTTTATCAGGTTTAAATTTAGGATTTAGATAATAAAGAGAAAATTAAAAATTATTTTGGTTTAAAAAAAAAACAAAGAAAGAAATAACGACGTGGATGCTGACATGGATGCCAACTTGGCATTCACGTTATTTAGGAAACCTATTCGATAAATCTAACAGTAAAAATGTCATTACTCAATGAACTCAAAGAGAAAAGTCTTCGTATTATTCGAATATCCAATCTCTAACTATTATATGCATGTCCGCATCTCTCATCCCTCTATTCAGTTTGGTTGACCTTGTGATCTCGAGTCCTTATCCTCATCTCTAAATCCCTTGTTCATGGCTGTTTCTCCTTGTTCTAATTTGATCTACCAAATTAAATTTGATCCTTTATCCAATGTTAACCTCTGGAAATTCAATCCCATGTTTGAATTCCTCGTATCTAATCCCCTAGTGTATGTGATTTGTGATGTATGGTCTTCATCGACATTATTTCCTCATCTTTTTATGAATTTATTAAAAAATTGATTTGACATTGGGAGAAAATAGGCATGTCAATAAATTTTATATATATAAAAAATATGATATAGAAAATGTTTAATGGTATATTTACAAAACTTGTGGGAAATGTGAAAAAGATGGGAAAAAATTGAGGGTTTTGGGAAATGTGATATACATGTACATAGATGTGCATATATACTGACATATACATACACTTATACACATGTGTTTTCTAATTCCATATTTACAAATCCTTCCAAACAAACAAAAAATCTTATAATACAGTAATTCTAGTTACATCCAACCAAACACGAAATTTGACTGCACTGTATTTTAAAAACCAAGTATTTCTAGTTACTGGAAATTCACAGCATTTAGAATTACATCCAACCAAACGCCACCTTATAGTATTTTACAAACAACTTGGACCTTTTGTGATCCTTTCAACTTCGGATTTTCTAAAATCTTTAAGCTAATGAATCTTATTAAATTTGTAATCCTAAGTAATCCTAAGTAACATTAAACTTTAACCGTTCTTTAATTCTTCTTAATGGGCATACGAAGCAATTAAAGGCATCCTAAAATATGAAATTTATAAAAGCATAAAAGGTTTCAGGTTTATAAAACCTATTAAGGTTGGGAATCAATAAAGGCCCATTAGAGCCCAAAATGGGACTTCTTTAATCCTTATATAGTTCTTCAAAATATCTTGTGGCCATATTTTAAGCTCAAACAAATGGCTTATTAAAGCTTGAATTTAGCTAAAGACCAACAACAAGATTTTTTTTGTATTTCTTCTAAGTTTCAAGAACAAAACAAGCTATTGAGCCCTTTAAGGCTTGTTAGGGTATAAAGCTATCCAAGCCTTTAATAAGCTTTCATGGTTCTTCCAAATCAAAATAAAATGTTTGATGTTCACCAAATCTCAAATTCAACATTTTATGGCCCATCAATTCTTAATTGGACCTTCACAATCCTTTAAATTTCAAATCGGGCCTTCTTATCTATCTTTTCCAAATCAACCATTGATATTCTATCAAATTTAATATAGGATTTTCAAAATTCCCCATGTTTAAAATTGTCCTTTTTAATTGCTCAAATTTGAATTTGGTCTTTGTGGTCCTTAAATCTCAAATCCAACTCTTGAAGATCCCTCATTTTTTAAATAAGGCCATGGAAGTTTCTCAAATCTAAATTGGACCTTCATATTTTTTTAAATTTCAAATGATATTTTGGTTCATTAAATTCCAAACTAGACTTTTGTGACCCTAAAATAGGACATTTGTGAATCAATCTTTCATGATATACCAAATTCCAAATTGATTTTTACAATCCATTAAATTCAAATAGAACTTTTGTGATCCATTAAATCCTAAATCAAAGTTTCATGGTCTACAAAATTCTAAATTGGACCTGCAAAATTTATTTACTTTTAAATTGGACTTTTGTGGTCTATCAAATTCAAATCAAGCTTTCATGGTTATTCAAATCCCAAACATGGCATTTGTGGCCCTATAAATTCAAATTGGACACTTATGGGTGCTTAAATTTGAAACCATATTATGATAATCACTAAAGTTTCTAGGTCATTATGGTCCTTTAAATTCTCAAATCGGACCTTGTGGTCCACTAAATTCAATATAAAATAATTGCAGTAGCTTAAATTCAACCTGAAACCTTATCATTTTGTAAACCTAGATAGGACTTTTGTAGTCCTTAAATTCTTCTCAAATGGATTTTATTAGAACTTAAAAATATCTAATACCAAAATTCAGATTCAAGAATTTAGACAATCTACTTGTCTCAAATGGACACAATGCATAAAGTTAAAAAAAGTCAAAGCAAGTAGATTTAAGCAATATTTTAAAAACCGTACCAAATCGGTCAGTTCAATCGATTCAACCAGGAATCGGGCTTAATTCTGATCCAATCACATATATAAAACTAGTTTTTTGTTGACCAGCGGATGAACTACTTTGAACAAGAAACCAATGCACTGGTTTAACCCGACCAAACTGAACAATGGTTGGTTCCTTTACTTGGTTTACTAACTTTATGGTTCGCAGTGCTTACACATTTCACATGTGCAACTTTTAAGTCTTTGACCAAGTATCCAGGATTCCAACCCATCATTTTTCTTTCAACTCTCTTTCTCAAAAATTAAAATATCTTAGCTTTTGTTCTACAGTTTTACTCCCTTCTCACTCTTGAACAGGAAAAGGCTGAGAAGTTGTGCCTCTTTGTTACTCTTTCTAATCACCGGTGAGTTGTTAATCACTTAATTCTTTGATTCTTTCCCACTAAATCCAAGATAATTTTCTATTGCTTTTTCATTTGATTCTTTGCTCAATGTTGAATGTTTTATTTGATCTCCATTTAATTTAGTTTGTCATTGTAAAGCCTTACTGGAAATATGAGAATAGAAACATTAGCATCTTGGTTTCAAACACTAACTAATATATGACAAGAGTGCAACATGAATATAAACTTTCTGATGGGCAAACTCCTGAATTTTTAGTGATGCTTGTTGAAAATACCAATTCATTGATTCATTGGTTCATATCTTTGGACACTAATCAATATATAGCAATTTGAGAATAAGACTTTCTTGTGTAGTTGTTGTTGTTAACTTCTTGTATTTTATTTTCTTTCTCCTGCTTGTGAACCCATTGTATTTTATTTTATTTCTCCTAGTTGTGGACTTGTTGAATAGTTTTATACTTCAAAAAATTGAATTTTATGTAAAAATAAACAAGTTGTGCATCGTGATAATATTAGAACTTTGACCTTATACTAACATGCTTATAGAATTATTTTTTATATCTATTAATTTCTTTTATGTTATATATAGTTTTTTTATTTTTTTATTTTTTAAGTTTTTCATAATTTTCTTTTTTTTGAAAATTTTATTTATTTTAAAAATAATTAAATTAATTGCTCAAACCGGTTGAACCGTGAACTGGCCACCCAATCGGTTAGGTGACTGATCCTGTTATTAAAACATTGGATTTAAGGCATGTTTAGATGTAGCTAATCTATGTAAGTAACTCCTTTTATTTTTAGGGCATCCTTAATTTTAAAAACCAAGCTCTTATATTATTCAAATTGAATGACAGATGTATTTTTAATAAAACAAGTAGAGATCATTTGGTTCTCGGAATCTTGCACTACCATTAGAAATAGAACTATTAAGAATATGATCCCTAAGTCATACTGAAAGGAATATGTGCAAGTTTTGTTTGGTTGACAAGAAATAATGTGGCTGAAATGTAATAGTATTTGAATAGTTAGGAATATTTTATTATAAATTATTTTTTATTTTATTTTGGGCAGAGAATACGGCTCTTTCCCCCGGTGAACAATGGATGAATAGTATTGATACAGCATTTATACAGTATGCTTGCACAGTGCTACACGGTATTAAGACACAAGAGATTCAACCTTGCATCACTCGCCCACTACTCATGGTGACTTCCACTAGGCTATCTAGTAGTTGTTTTATCTTTTTATTAGAATACCTTTATTTAATAAGTATTAAATATATTAAAGTTAATAATACTTTGAATTAAATATCTAATGGGCTCCAACTCAGTGAAGAAGAAGAAGAACGTCTAGATGATGGCCAGATCTTCACTGTGGAGGATCAAGGTTGAGGGATAACTAGTTGCGAACAACCGGGGATGGATGAGACCCATAAGTTGGGGAGAAACGATCTAAAGCTTCCATAACTGTGACCCGTTGTCCGAAAAATCACAGAACCACAAGCCGAAAACTAATCCATACAAAACGCTTGAAAGCGTAAATCACAAATTAGGAGAAAGCCGAAAATTTTCTCTCGTGAATCCGTGAGAACTCACAAGAACAATGGCGGTAAGACAATTCTTATTTCTTGAATAATAATCAAAGTTTAATGCTCACAAGGGAGAAGGTACAAGGCTATTCATAGCCGACTTAAACTTGAGATACAAAAAAACTATCTTATTAAAATTGACTAAGAAATCAATCTAACAATAGGAATAGTATCCCGCGATTACTGTAGTATGTGAATATGGCAGGTGTAATCTCTCTAACCTTAAACTTGAAATACTTCAATTACTTGATTTCTTGGCTGATTGGAATTTGATTTCTCTCTTTTTATGACTTCCCTGATTTCTTGTATGATTAGGATTACTCCTTTCAGAAATTGGGTTGGTGTAGAAAAAAAATATCTTGGGCTGGTTTAACGTAAAAAGAAACCACATCTGTGGGGCCAGCAAAAATAGGCACAATTTCCTTCTTGGATGCACACGTGAGCGTGAGGCCTACATGTGGTGTAGCTCTAAATGCTTCTCTCTTTCTATCCTCTTGTTTAGCTATGTTTGGAATTATAACCTCGTTTCCAGTACACCTAAGTACAATTAAGGTTGAAGAAATTGGAAGTACCACTATATCAATATAATCTAAGAATAAGCTTAAGTTAGCGTTCACCTGGTTTTGGATTTGTTTAGCACGGTTTCATGTAATTGGTCCTTGATATGCTTTCTCTTTCATACCGGATGAAAAATATTACTATTACCATCGTAGGTGGTATAGAGATGGTGGTGTAGTAGCCATGGGTGTGATGTCCTCATCAATATCAAATTTTTTTATTAATAAATATTTTTTACCATTAAAAAAATTAATTTTAATATAATTAATTTTTATTAATACTAATTGAGTCAAACTTATGTATTTTATATAAATATAAATTTCAAATTATTTTTAAAATATAAAATTTTGATATTTTTTAAATTTTATTAAATTTGAAAAGTATAATAGGAAAAAAAAAAAACCATACTCCACTGTGAGATTACTATGAATATAATATTCCCACTCTATATAATATATACTGTCCACACTCTTGGATAATGTAATATTACCCTCAACTAAATATAAATTTTAAGCCCATGGTTATTACATAAGGATAAACCAACACACAAACACACACACACACACACACACACATATATATATATATATATATATATATATATATAAGTATATTTTAGCCTATAATTTTTTAGTTGATTTTTAATGTCTAAAATAATCTCTTTTTAGGTTCAGAAATAAAAATTATCAATTATCCAAATAAAATACTAGATAAATCAAGTGCAATACAATGATAGATTTTATCACCATTTTATGCTTTTACTAATTCAAATATATGTTATTATCTCGTATATTTAAAATATGAACCGTGTGCCGGTCTTTTGCTCTAATTTTATGTTCCGAAAATATCCTTAGCATTAATTAAATTACCACAATGCGATTCCCTCATCACTCACTTTTTTTTCCCACATTTCCCACCATGATGGTGACATTATTTACCAAAATACCATCGCTCAACTTACATGCTTTAATTTTTATTTACTTTTTAAATTTATTTCTACCTCAAATTTTCATATACCGTAGATTTAAACCTCTTCAATGACCAAATCTACCATAGTTATTTCATTGACTGTTATTGATATTTAATTGACTCCATAAACCATCATATTATACCAAATAATACAAAAAGCTTCAAATTAATTCTCTCATCCTACGGAAAAAAGAACATAACAAAGAGAATTATTTATTTTAATTTTAATATAAAGGAAATGAATTATTTAAATTTTATATATTATCTTTCCAAAAACTAATTTTAAATGTATCTAAACCAAATCAAACATTTTTCCTCAAGCATAAATAAATGCAATATACTTTCAGTTTAGGATTTCATTAGTAATAATTTCATTTTGATATTAACTTATTAGTTATTACACTCAAGTAATTAAGGATGTGTGTTATACCCATATAACCGAATTAACAGATTGATTTTGGTGTATTTAATCAGTTTTTTTATGATTTTTTAAATTTTTTTTTTGGTTTTTGGATAAGTGTTAATGATACTTTAAGTAGGATCTTATGTGAAATTAATCACATCGTGTTCAATCTATATTATAGATATATTTTTTTATACATAAGGGTAAATGTTACTGTAGATCACCTAATTATACCCAATTCTCATTTTGGTTACCAAATTTTAATTTGTATCAAAATGGTCATCTCATTTTAATTTAGTTTCAAAAAAATATTACCCAAAGGAATCCGGCGAGATTATGCAAACGTGGATAGCGGCAATCCAACGTGGTCACCAGATTTCTACATCACCTGTCCCAATAGCCTTGCCACGTGGATTAAAATGCCACAATGATCCATGTCATGCCATTGGGGCGGGTGATGTGATGCCATTTAATCCACGTGGCAAGGCCATTGGGACATATGATGTGGAAATCCGTCGACCACATTGGATTGCCGGCGTCCACATCAGCATAATTTCACCGGATTCCTTTGGATAACATCTTTTTGAAACCAAATTGAAATAAGGTTACCATTTTGATACAAATCAAAATTTGATATCCAAAGTGAGAATTGGGTATAATTAGGTGATCTACAGTAATATTTACTCCATAAACATTAGTAAAGTTTAGATTGCTGGAGAAATAATTATGTAAATTTAGTATATATATATATATATAGAGACAAGTCACTCGAATCAATTAAATATTGTATAAAGGAGTTTATCTCTCGGTCTTTCACTTGGTACAAAGAATTATCATGCTTCTTTTAAATTTTATTTTGCATATCTTCATTGGGTGAAAATTTTAGTTGAGTACCGTATGAATAACTTTTTTGTTTTGAACATCAAAGTTTAATTTGTGTTTTTTGGATACTCAACTTCAATTTATTATTAATGGGAGGGTACTGACCAGTGTCAAGTGGTAAAATGCCGAGTTGTACGATGGAATGAACATGTCAACGTGTCACATCCTTTGCTCAGTCACAAATGCCACATCAACACAATGTCCACACAAGCCACAACTTATCCACATCACCTAGCCACATCTGCCCTAGAAAAAGCACCCTAATTCATCCTTCTTTTCCCCCTTTCCTCCTTCTCCATCCGAACGGCCGAGACTCGCCTCCTCCTCCCAAACTGCCGGACCTGCGCAAAATCACCAGTGAGAGGACTTCTCCGCCCCTTCATGACGATCGATTGGGTGATGAGGATGGAAGCGGCCGGAGCACTATCTTATTGTAAGTGGTTTCATGAATTATGTTAGGGTTTCTATTTATTTGGGTTAAATTTAGGGTTTTCGAAGGCAAATCTTCCAAAATGTCCATGCAAGAGCTTTAAATGCTTGTTTTAAAAAGAAAACACATTATTGATAAACATTGTGAGCTTCCATCCTTTGCTATATATTTAGACTTAGATTAATTTTATTTCAAGTTGCTTTGCAACTACATTAATTAAAAAAAAGAGATAATTTGAGTAATTAGGAGAATTTGGATACTAGTTTTTTTTTTAAATAAAGAGCCACTTTGAGGTTTCCTATGAAATGAGGCATGGAACGGAGCCACTACGAAGAAGTTCCGAGAGTTACGAAGGAAGCTTCGGACTCACTCAAGATTGGGTCTCTTTGCCGGGTGTTATACCCGTGGCTTCTGGGGGTATTCATGTTTGGCATATGCCTGCTCTGCACGGGCTGGAGATAAGCAGACTCGAACCACTGACATCCGCCATAGGGTAAACCACCGCCTCTCAGGCCTCCTCGACTAATTCTACCATAGAGGCCAATGATAGACAATGACTCCCCCCTCTCCCCCCCGAACACAGCTTTGATATTTTGGACTTCTATATTAATGGGGCAGCAGAAGACTATTAAAATTGGTCTATCTTATATCCTATCAACCTTAATAATTCACAATTTTTGAAAAAAAAAAATCTTATAAGGTACTAGTTCCTGTCACATAGAGCATGCTTGGTTGTTAGGAGTGGAGTGGGAGTGAGAGAGGAATGGATATATACCATTGTTTGGGTATGCATCAATGGGAGTGGGAGAGGAGTGTGTGAAGCATTGGCAATCACCACCAACTAGGCCGATTGGTCCAATCCGGAATGTAGAAAAGACCAAAATGCCCTTGAGATCAATTTTTTTATTATGTGTATTTTTTTAGTCTCGAATTGGTTCTAGAGTTAGGGCAAGGATCCAGAGGTCTCATCTGCAATGGCTGCTCCCCGCTAGCAAGCCGTAACATCCGGAGACAATCTCACCGTGGCCCTTTGAAGTTTCTTCATTGGCAAGCATAGATCTTCATTTTGGTTTCAAACTTCTCTCTCTACAACCGTCCATCAGTCTTAGTTTTCCTTCTCTTCATCGTTTTGGTTTTCTTTAAATTTCATGCAATTTTATGATATATGTGCTTCTCTTTGTTTCTTTGTTCTCTTGATTTGCTGAGTTATACAAGGATGTTGGTGAGTTCCCCATTGTTGTTTTTTCATTCTTGTATGTTTATGATACATTGTCCCCTTTACATTGATGAAGTTTAGCCAAAAAAATTTTGTTGATTGTATTTGATACACGGTGTGTATTAATTGAAACAAACAAATAGACGTTGATGACAATGCATAGTTAGTATTAAAGAAAGGTGTAACCCATCAGTCTAGCTCATACTTGATATTGTTTTTGTTGGGATCGACAAGGGTCTACAAGCATGCTAGAAGCAAAAATATGAACAACGGATAACAAACAAACTAGCATGGACCCTAGCATGCAATGGAAGCGAATAAAGATATAAAATACTAAAATAAATAAATAAATACAATTCCAGGGATGTAGTCGAAAAGGGACTGCATATACGCGACTCCCCTCTACTCTCACACACACACAAGCCGGAAACAATCCGGCATGGATTGCTAGTATCCAATGATAACTCTTATCGAGAAATACGAATAGCAATTAAAATTAGATCTCAAAACCTAATCGTAAACATGTGTAAGGAATTGTAAATCCAAAACCGACACTCGGCGAATGTTTCACATGTGAGAATCTTTTGAGAAAAATTCCACAACCATTATGAAATAATCTCAAAAGGTTCTCACTCCGGTGATCTCCATTGATAAAGAAATATCAATGAAAAAGCCGGCCTGCGAACTAACAAACATGAATAAACAATAAATATCAAAAGAGTGTCGACCTATACCTTTGCCGGAGCCGAGTAATGGCAATCCGGATGGAGAAAACTTTCTCCAAAAGGTGGGGAAAAGGCGGACAACACCTTTGACCGGCGGCGGCGTCCTCTTGGCTAGGGCGGACCGGCGGCCTCCTTGAGGGAGAGAGGGAGAAGAAAGATTAGGGTTAGGGTTTTCTCTAATACACATGTATTTATAAAACCCTAAAACCAATCCCAATGTAATATCAACCATTGATTCCTCTTATTGGATATTAATCATATTAGATCCAATAAGCTAACACTTAATTTCTAATTAAGTCCCTCAAATTTTAAGTTATCTCATAACTCAATCCTTACACATTCGCGGTTAGACCAAATCAACTCTTGATTTATCTATACACCATTTAGCTATTCGACTCATTAGATTGAGTCCGGATTTCACGGCTTTTACGTGTGCGATCCTGTAGGCCCGTTTTAAAATCGGCAATGGGATTTTAACCTCGTTAAGGCCCATAAATCACAAATGCCGTCTAGCATGACAATGTGACTACCCGAATTAAAACGGAGGTCGACTGGGTAATCAACTAACCTCGTAACCTTATATGATTCCTTTGCCAATTAAATATCTCGATCAACATAAGGCATGGAGCTTAGTCACCCTTACTTATTTGTCGATCGATTTCTTGATCCTCGGTGAACTGACTAGGTCAAATAAATGATAACCCTTACCATTTCACTTGGGTGTGGCCACGCACTACTCAGTTTCACCGATCAAGTGGCCGGTGATATTCTCTCTCCTCAGAGAGTGGCAATCCTCTCGCATCGCAAATGTTACTCGCTATGAATCTCGATCCACCCAATCATACCCACACTTGTCACTCTATTACGAATGACGTTAGGCGTATATCAAAGTACACCAACATTCATCTAAGCTCCATAGCGACCTTGAGTCTAAAGATTCAGTATAAGCGTTACACGAGAACCACTTATGACTTTGCAACCATGTAGTGATCTCGTGAGTGGATCGATCCAGACACGCTGTTCACTAACACGTGTCTATGTCTATTGATTGACATCACATGTCCTATAATCCGTAAAACATGATCATCACACAATAGGCATACTAGTCTTAGTTTACTATCATTCCTATGACAGTAATTGACTAGGGATGTTTAGAAAGTTGTTCCTTTACGCACCAAGGTTTTACTGCCCGAATCACGTATTCGGCAACTTGTGCGGAACAAACTCTCAGAGATAGTTCTATCCCAGCATACATGCACAGAAATGTAGTAAGATAAAACAAACCAGGTTTTATTAAAAAACATATAACTAATAAAGGTTCAGATCAACTCATTGGGGCTAGGGCTAACACTAACAGTTTTATATGCAAATTAATTTGTCAACATAGTGCTTGTTAGCAGAGCAGATGACAAATTAGTCATTGATGTCTATCAATGATTTGAACCTTCTGTCGAATACACACTTTTCTCATGCTAATCCTATTCAATTAGAAAAAAGATGACATGCTTGATAAGTAATTCTCATATGTTTTCACAATTTGGTGTAATGTTATGTTTTGAATTCATATCTACAAACTAATTTGTCTTTTGTTTTTTAGGTCACTTGTTGATTAATTTTTCTTGTTATTATCTACAAGTACAAATACATTTCATTTTGATAATAAACATCATCCATACATGTCCTTTTCAGTCATATAGTTGGTATATATTGTGATTGAGGATCCCACTAATTGAATGATTTATTTTGAGTATTACTGTTAGATCTAGATATGAATTTACTTTCATAAAAGTGTGGTTGACAGTCACATAATATTCAAATAATAGAAAAATATCATATCAATCCAAATAATATTCACAATTATTAAAAATGTGGCTGTTATTCACTTAACTTTGTGAGATTTACTTAATATATGATAATGTTTCAGCATCAAAATATATATAACCAAATAACATACTTTCCATGTTATTTTATATGTGCAAATAACACTTGTTCCATTGCTTCAAAATATATTTGTTAACTTACACATACGCATTATTGTCAACTTAGATTTTGATAATATGACAAGGTTTAAACAACTTTGGGAATATTGTGCAATGATCGTATGCTACTTCTACTTTTTATGTGTTGTCCTCGCCACTTGTGCAATGGAGGAAAGTAATAATAGATGAAGACTAATTGAACATGAGATTTCATCATCATCTACTAGACGCGAGTACATCCACCGTTTAGTTTTTGAAAGTGATATTAAATGCATTGACATGTTGCACATGGATTGACATTGTTTTCATAAGTTGTGTCAATCATTAACTACAACAGGTGGGCTACGAGGTACATTAAATGTCGGTGTCCAAGAGATGATCACAATGTTTTTGAACATTATAGCACATCATGTCAACAATAGAGTGATTAAATTTCATTTCCTCTGATCGGGCAAGACTGTTAGTCGGCATTTTCATGCTGTGCTGAAGTCAGTTATTCTTATTCACTATTCTTTTGAAGAAACTAGAACCTGTAACTAAAAACTCAAACGACTTTAGGTGGAAGTGGTTTATGGTAATGACCTAGGTTCTTATGCTTTGTTAGTTCTAGATATTATGTGACTAATTATTTATTTTTTATTTAATGTAGAATTTTCTTGGAGCATTAGATGGGACACATATACATGTGAATGTACCCAAAATTGATCAAGCAAGATATAGATCAAGGAAATATGAAATTACTACAAATGTTCTCACCTTATGCAGTCAAGACATGCAATTTGTATATATTTTGTTTGGATGGGAAGGTTCAACTCATGATGGTCGGGTTCTTCGAGATACAGTGACAAAGCCTAATGGCTTGAAGGTTCCTGATGGTAAAAAAAAATAATAGCCTGTTGCTTTTGGAGACCTACTAATAAATGGCTTCTAAACCATTCCATAATATGAAATATTTCTTTATTTTCTAGGTTTCTACTACTTAGTAGATGCTGGGTATGCAAATTGCCCTGGTTTCCTTACGCCTTTTCGAGGACAACGCTACCACTTAAGTTTTTGGGCCGATGGACATCAACCACTTACACCTCAAGAATTTTTCAATATGAAACATGCTAGCGCAAGAAACATAATTGAAAGGACATTCGGTCTTCTAAAAATTCGTTGGAAAATCTTATCTAGCCCAAGTTTTTATAATATAACCACTCAACGGCGTATCATAAATGCTTGTTGTTTGCTTCATAACTTCATTAGACAAGAAATGGTAGAAGATCCTACAGAAGATGATGTTAGTGATGCAACCCCAGAAGAAAACACACCTAATGATTTAGAAAACATTATGCCCGTTGAACCAACACATGAATGGACACAATTTTGGCTTAACATGGCCGTGGATATGTTTAATATTTGGCACTCAACTTGAGCATAATCAAGTTGTTAAATACTTTGTTTTATTGTATTGTATGACATGATGAACACAATTTTAATGCTATTGTATTGTATGAAGAATCAAAAAGTATTTTGTTAATTATTTTGATGCTTGTATGACATGATGACAACCCCTTATGTTTCATATATATTTCTGAATTTGATGAATTCTATGACATTAGCAGAGGCTACCGATCTTACAAGCTTTTTATATCTAATTTAAGCATTGGATATTGAAACTAAACTCGGTGACTTCAAGGCCAAAATTCACACTAATCTCAGGTAGCAGCAGCACAATAAATTATAGCCTATTGTTACACTGTGTATTTTGCAATTTGCACAATAAATTATATCTTGAATGCTATGGTTTAGACAATCATTGATCAAATTTATTTGTTGAAGGCTACGAACATTATGTTGAAGGCTATAAAACTTCCTGCATCCTTGATCTATGTTTTTCTATTGTTTATGTCAACATTCTGAAGGTGAAGTCAAATCAATATAAATAATCAAATCAAATCAATAAGAGGTGGAGTCAAATCAATATCATTTAAAAAAAAATTCAAACCTTGTATAATTTAACCAATTCATATTAGTAACGGGAGTATAGTTCTCATAACCAATATAAATAATTAAATTAAAAATTCATTTTGTTGCTGAAAATCTTATCTCAAGATACCATGAAGGAAAATTTTAAATTTAGAGTATAGTTCACTTTTTATTTTGTTGTTTAGTATGGATGCAGATTCACAATACAAAGATAGGAGTCAAAGCAAACACTACTGGACCGTAGAAAAAGATAAAGCCCTGATTGATGCTTTAGTTGAGCTATCTACAAATCCAATGTGCCGGGCTGAAAATGGATTCAGAAATGGGTGCCTTGCTCAATTAAAAAGAATAGTGAAGGAAAAGATTCCGACAAACACATTAAAGGCTGCTCCTAACATAGAGTCTTGGATTAAATTTTATAGAGGCAAAACCACTGCAATAGTCGATATACTTCAAATAAGTGGATTTGTTTGGAACTACAAGATGTGCATTATTGAATATGAGAAAAGTGCATATGACGAGTATGTGAAGGTACAAAAAATTTTAATTTTATTTTGTACCATCTTATAATCTATAGTATTTGGATTTTAATTTATTGTTCATCAATGCAGACACATAAGGAGGCAACTGGTCTTTATGGAAAAGCTTTTCCTTTCTTCAATGATCATGTCGCAGTCTTTGTAAGAGATAAACCACATGGAAATGCTAGAGGCTATATTGATGATGATGCTGAGTAGTATTTGCATGAGAATGTCACATTGGATGATGACACATTCTTCTTTCAATTTGCAAGTGATGATGTTTCTATACGCACACAGGAACCCATTCCGACTTCATCACCCATAGGATCAGAAACAAGTACCTTAATAGCATGTCAGAAGAGGAAAAGTGTTGTGAACCAATTAGCTGAGAAAATTTCACAAAATTTGCACAATTTCGTTGCAATTGTTGGTCCAGGATTTAAGACATTAGCCAATGTTGCTGCTTGTGAAGTAGCTCATTATGAGACTTGTGAAGCCCGTGAGAAAGCACGTGAGGATGCTCTTGCTGAAACTGTGAAATGAAAAACATGTAAACATGTTGCCACAAGTAATTTTTTGAGATTGATGGTCTTTCTAATAATGAGGCGATGTTCATCTTACAGGTTTTTTGTAACCACAATTCAATTTTTATTTCATTATTTGTCTTAAAATTCTTTATAATTATGATGTAATATTCTTTTTTTTGTAGGTTTTGCCTAAAGACGACAACTAATTGAAATTGTTTTTGGGTTGTCAGACAATAAGAAGCTTCGTTTTTGTCATGTATTGCTGTCAAGATTGTCATTTCAAGCACCTAATATGTGATCTCATGAGTTTGTTTTACTTTGATTGGGTGATGTTGTTTGTTTTAAAATCTAGTGTCACGAGTTAGAGATTTTTTATGGATTGTAATGCAAGAACAATCTGATAGACTTTCTTGGTGTTGGAAATCAAATAGCTTATGTTGGTATAAGGAAATCAAAACTACTTTATTGTGTCTTTTTTTTTTAACTATATATATATATATATATATATATATATATATATATAACATTTACGGAGAAGCTAATGTAGGAATGAAAAGATGGCATAGGAATTCAAATTATAATTTTGTTTTTGTGTTGTGTAAAATTTAAACATGGTTATATTGTGTGTGTGTGTGTGTGTATTGTTGAAAGTTAAAAAGGAAGAGTTGGAGAATGAGGGGACATATGAGACAAGAGTTGCCGTGATTCTATGCGCATAAATGACAAGAGAAAAGGAAGAGATAGCAAGTAAAAGTAATGTTGTTATTATTATTTTCAATGTTATTATAAATATTTATTTTTGATAATTAATTAGTTATATTTTTTTCAATGCTTTTAAAAAAATATAATTAAAAATAACGCATTATATTTAACAACATTAATTAATAGCTAATTAATAATGTTAATATTTAAATTCAAAAATTAGAATGAAATTGTAGTATTATAAAATTAAATATTTATTTTTGATAATTAATTAGTTACATTTTTTAATGTTTAAAAAATATAAACTAAAAATAACTCATTATTACATATACAATATCATTTAATTGACTAAGGGATAAGTGTCATTTTATCATATTTACTATCTTTACTTTTCTCATTCCTAATAAATTACACTCTCCAAATCTTACCAACCAAACACATTCTTCATTCTTACTCCTACTCCACCACCACTCATGTCACTCCCAATCCATTCCTTCCCTAATCCACTTTTGATAACCAAACATACCCATAATTCATATGATCCTTAGAGCAAAAAGAGAGTATGACAAGCTGCTAGTACTAAATCTTGGAAATGAGATTTTGTCATGGATGATGTCATCTTAGAAAAGAAAGTACCAATACGGTCCATTTGGATGGCTTCAATGAAGCCCTTCCACAAGGGGTTCATTACTTACATAAAAGCATGCCTATGTTTGGTTGCCTGATTTCTTTGCTCATTCCCATCTGTAAAGGCTTATCAGTCCGTTGTAGGAGAGGATAACTATTCTGCCCAATATTGGGTGGAATGGTCATTCCATTGGGAGGATTTTCCAAGTTTACCCTCATTAGTCACATGATAGGGTTTGTTTTTCCAGATTTCATAGCTCTTTACACCTGTGACCGATCTCCCTCTCTCAACTTCCATCTCCATCTCTAATCGGCAGGTGATTTGATTTTCTTGTTTTTTTTATTTTTTTATTTTTTGGATTTGATCTTGGATTTGGCTTTAAACATAATATCTTGATTTGGTGTTGATTTGATCTTGGGTTTGGCTTCTTGTTTTGGTGTTGATTTTATCTTGGATTTGGCTTTAATATATTGTCATTGTTGTGATTATAATTGTTTTAATAAGATTTAAAGCAAGAAATCTGATGGATGGAGCTATATTATAATTGTTTTAATAAGATTTAAAGCAAGATATCTGATGGATGGAGCTATATTATAATTGTTTTAATAAGATTTAAAGCAAGATATCTGATGGATGGAGCTATATTATAATTGTTTTAATAAGATTTAAAGCAAGATATTTGATCATCCATTCAGTTTTTTTAGTGTAGATTTGGTATTGAATTGTGAATATAATGCATGGAGCTATTTATTTTTCTTTGCAAAGGATGGGTGGATGGCCAGCTTCTGTTTTTATTTTATTTCTAGGTCAAGATATCTGATGGGAAGTAGGAAGTATGAAAGATTATAATGCATGGAGCTATTTATTTTTCTTTGCATAGTATTTTATTTTATTTTATTTTATGTTGAATTGAATATACTTTGTGGCATTTGAACCATACTTTTCTTTGGGATTATTTGTAGTGCTTCGGTGCTTTGATTGAACTGGTCTTCTAATGTCTTATGCACTGATCCTTTTCACCTAAACAAATGTGTTGATCAGACTTTTCTTTTTCCTCTTTTATTATATATATATATATATATATATATATATATATATATATATATATATATATATATATATATATATATATATATATATATATATATATTCTGTGGCTTGTTTTCATATGTATCCCTACAAAATACACAATTTATTACAAAACCTTAAACCTTCTTCTATTATTTTCCATATTTATTGCAGTGTATTGTAGTGGGAAATGTATATATGTATATATATATATAGATATTCCGTGGCTTGTTTTACATATCTATTTGATTATTGTCTTCCCTGAAAAAGGTTATATATTTGGTTATCTATTTGATTGTTGTCATTTGCTCATAGTTTTGATGCAATTTTAGGGAATGGGGCATAACAAGTGTGTCACACAAGTAGATAGATTAAGGGTGTGTTTGGATGTTAGGAATGGATTGGGGGGGTAGTGGAGTAGGAGTGAGAATAAAGAATGTGTTTGGTTGGTAAGGATTGGAGAGTTTAATTTATTGGGAATGGGAAAGTAAAGATAGTAGATAAGATAAAATGACACTTATACCCTTATATAATTAAATGATATTGTATATATAATAATGAGTTAATTGTAATTTATATTTTTTAAAAAATTAAAAAATATAAGTAGTTAATTATCATAAATTAATATTTACTTTTATGATACTACACTTTCATTCTATTTTTAAAATGTAAATATTAATATCATTAATTAGTTATTAATTAATGATGTTAAATATAATGAGTTATTTTTAATTATATTTTTATAAAACATTGAAAAAAAAACTACTTCATTCTCAAAAATAAATATTTATAACAACATTGAAAATAATAATAACAACATTAGTTAAAGTAATGCATAAAACATGTTAAAGGACTTTGACGGGTTGGCAAATTAAGTTAAAAACAATTACATTTAATAATATTAGTACAAACCTAATAAATAAATAATAGGAGTTAGGTTAGATCATTTTATATTTTAAATAAATCCAATTTAAGTTTTGATATTTTGACCAATTGTGTTAAATTTACTTTACTTCCAAACTCTAAAATTTAGAGATAAAGAAAAAAAGTTTCAAAGGAAATCTAAACCACCATCATGCTAATAAGAAGCCAAAAAACCATGTATTATTTCGTCATCCAAAATAAATAAAATAAAAATAACTAACTAGAACTCAAGGTCAAATAACAATAGTAGGGTCAGCCTCACAGGAATAAAATAAAATAAGAAATTAATTATCAAATTGATATAGCAACATAAGCAGGGTCAGCCTCACAGGTATTTTCTTGCTACTTCTTCTTTTTCATTCCTACATTAGCTTCTTAGTAAATGCAATATATATAGCAACATAAGCTTATAAGTTTTGATTTCTAACACCAAGAAAGTCTATCATATTGTTTTTGCATTACAATCCATAAAAAATGTCTACCTCGCGACGATAGATTTTGTGAAATTAAACAACATCATCCAATCAAAGTAAAACAAACTCATGATATCACATATTAGGTGCTCGAGATGATAATCGTGACAGTAATACATGACAAAAACGCAGCTTCTTGTTATCTGGCAGCCCGAAATTGTTTTTCAATTGTTCATCGTCTTTAGGCAAAACCTACAAAAAAAAATATATTACATCATTATTATAAGGAATTTTAAGACAAATAATGCAATAAAAATTTAATTGTGGTTACAAAAAACCTATAGGATCAACATCGCCTCATCATCGGAAAGTCCATCAATTTCAAAAACTACTTGTGGCAACATGTTTTTCATTTTCATAATTTCAGCAAGAGCATCCTCGCGTGCTTTCTCACGGTCTTCACGTGCTTTCTCACGGTCGTCATGTGCTTTCTCACAGGCTTCACGAGCTACTTCACGTGTAGCGGCATCGGCTAGTGTCTTAAATCCTGGACCAACAATTTCAACAAACTTGTTCAAATTATGTGAAATTTTCTCTGCTGATTGGTCCACAACACTTTTCCGCTTTCGACGTGCTCTTGAGGTACTTGTTTCTAATCCTATGGGTGATGGAATCGGAATGGGTTCCTGTGTTTACATAGAAACATCATCACTTGCAAATTGAAAGAAACCCTTGTCGTCATCCAATGTGACATTCTCATGTAAATACTGCTCAGCATCATCACCAATGTCGCCTCTTGCATTTCCATGTGCTATATCTCTTGCAAAGACCGCGACAAGATAATTGAAGAACGGAAACGCTTTTCCATAAAGACCAGCTGCCTCCTTATGAGTCTGCATTGATGAACAATAAAATTAAAATCCAAATACTATTGATTATAAGACAGTACAAACTGAAATTAAAATTTTTCGTACCTTCACATACTCGTCATAAGCACTTTTCTCATATTCAATAATGCACATCTCATGGTTCCAAACAAATCCACTTATTTGAAGTATATCGGCTATTGTAGTGGTTTTGCCTTTATAAAATTTAATCCGAGACTTAATGTTAGGAACAACCTTTAATGTGCTTGTTGGAATCTTCTCCTTCACCATTCTTTCTAATTGAGCAAGGTACCCATTTCTGAACCCATTTTCAGCCCGCCACATTGGATTTGTAGATAGCTCAACTAAAGCATCAATCAGGGCTTTATCTTCTTCTACGGTCCAGTAGTGTTTGCTTTGACTCCTACACCTGGATTGTGAATCTGCTTCCATACTAAACAACAAAAGAAAAATAGAACTATACTCCGGTTACTAATATGAATTAGTCATAAAATACATCAAATTCAGAAATATATATGAAAACATCAAAATTGTGTTCATCATGGCATAAAATATCAAGTGGTTCATCTTGGCATACAATATGAATTGGTCATAAAAACATCAAACATCAAAATTATGTTCATCATGTTCATCATAACATAGAATACAATAAAACAAAATTAATTAACAACTTGATTATACTCAAGTTGAGCGCCAAATATTAAACATATCCATGGCCATGGCCATGCTATAATCCCCAAGTTATTTGCACATATGTGTGTAATCAAGGTGATTAGATGGAGAATGGCAATCTATAATTATATATACCCTTCCCACATGCCAAAAACTCACATGTCTTTTTCTCTTCCTTTATATATACTTATTTTAATTAATGCTAAACGATACTCTCACTGGTGCTGAAGTTGTTGTTTGTTTTGTTATTTTATTTAAGTTAGCTTGTGTTCTCTGGCTCTGGTTTGGCATGTAATTAAGGAGAGCTTTAATATCAACTCCTTTTCTATGTCTTTATAATCCACAATATATATATATATATATATATGATATTTTAGAATACAAACATTAAAGGAAAGATGATTAAATTAAAGCTAGTTAGATGTTAATTTTAAAACACACAATTTCTAAATTTAAAAGCTTCCATCCTAATTCCTAAGCTATAAATTTTAAGCACCTCTAAATTAAATTTATGAGAGGGTATTTCTGCAGCAACACCCTTACTGTCTATGTTTCTCTTGAAAGTTTAAACATAGCCAAAAAGTGAAGCATTTTTTACAAAGAGAGAATGGTAAAAGATTTAGAAAACATAAGGACCAACAAGAGAAGAATAAGAAGAAGAAGAAGACATAAATGCATCATCCTTTTAAGTTATATCATCTTACAACATGACCTGTCTAAGTCAAAGTTCATATGACATTGTGTCTTCCCATTGTAATATCAACAATAACAAGCTGTTACTATTTAAGGTCAGCTATATATAATGACATAGGAACGCAACATGAGGACTAATTCCTAAGGATTCTTACCCAAAATGAAATTTATAAATATCTCATATAGTTTTATAATCTTGATATTTATGTTAAATTGAACTGATTATACTCATTCAATTGTTTCACATATTCTTGATCAGTAAAAAAAATATGAATAACATGTTAAATTAAACTGATTATACTCATTCAATTTTTTCATACATCATATCATATAAAAAAAAATCTATGTACATAATAAAAAAAAAGAAACAAGAAAGAACAGAGCAGATGTGCTTTAATAAGTTGGTCAAACAAAAAAAAAAAACAAGAAATCTTACTTTAAACTACAACTGAGATGCTCCATGCAAAACCAGAAAGAAAAAAAAAAGTTAATAATGGCAACAAGCCAATACTTCAAAGTGAAGCATATATGCTTCTCTGAAATTGTGTACCATATATGCTTATCTAAAATTTCTGCTGATTTTTTTGTTTTAAAACATCAAAGTGAAGCATCCAAAATCATTGGGAATCCGTCTGAATTTTTTCAGTATCCAAACATCATACCAATCAACAAAAAGCTACAAACTTTCTCAAAAAATCAAACAAAAACACTTTCCTTTTGAATTAGAACATGAACATAAAAAAATCCATACAAATCAACCAAAACAAATATATCTACCTTGTCACCAAGAAAGCAAACCAAGAGAACCGACGCCGACGCCGACGAAGCTCCTGTGTTTTCCGGTGGAGATGCAAACGAAGAGGCTGCCTAGGGTTCAGAGAAGAGTGACGAATTGGGAGTGAATGATTTGCTTTTAGGGGTATTTTTGTTTTTTTTCCCCAATTCCGGATTGGGCCAATCCGCCCAATTGGTGGTGATTGGTAAGCCCTCTCCCACTCCTCTCCCACTCCCACTCATGCATACCCAAACAACATCTTGGATCCAATCCCCCCCTCACTCCCACTCCACTCCTAACATCCAAACACACCCTAATAGTGGTTCTTGTGTTTGTTTAGGTTGTAATGGATCTTGTGTTTGTTTAGTACACAAAATCGGATGCATTCAACCATGTACAATTTTTGCATCCGACCATGTACAATTTTTGTATAATTGCTATTTTAGATATGGATGCGATTGAGGAGCTACGACTATATTTCATAATGTACATGTGTTACTTTCATGTTCTTCACCTCATGATAGCTGTGTGTGCAAGAAAGAAACACAACAGTAAAAATAGAATAATCCAATATGAAATTGAGTCAACATCAAATAGAAGACGTAAACTATATAAGTACTTGAGCCGGGTGGTTTACGAAAGTGACATTAAATGTATCGACAAACTACGCATGGATCGCCGTTGTTTTCATAAATTATGTCAACTGTTGACCACCACTAGTAGACTATGGGGCACAAGAAATGTTATGGTGGAGGAGATGGTTGCAATGTTTCTAAACATTGTGGCATATCATGCTAAAAATAGGGCAATTAAGTTTGAGTTTGTGCGATCAACTGAAACAGTTAGTCGCCATTTTCATGTTGTTTTGAAGTCTATCATTCTCTGCCATGGTGTTTTGCTAAAGAAACCTGAACTTGTATTTGAAAATTCAAATGACATTAAGTGGAAATAGTTTAAGGTAACATCAAAAGGATTTTTTTTTGTGTGAGTGTGTGTTTGTGTTTTTTTATTAGTAGTGGTTGAGTTATAAGTAATAATTCTTTGCACAACATAGAATTGTCTTGGAGCATTGGACAGAACATATATACAAGTAAATGTGCCTAAAGTTGATCGTCCACGATATAGATCAAGAAAGGCTGAAATCACCACCAATGTGCTCGGGGTATGTAGTCAAGACATGCAATTTATATATGTCCTATCTGGTTGGGAGGGTTCAGCACACGATAGCCTTGTTCTTAGGGATGTGGTCACAAAGCCCAATGGATTAAAGGTTCCAAATGGTACATAAAATTCGTTATAATTGACTTTTAATTTATTTTTCTTAATAAAATGTTATGTAACAACAAACATATGTGCATGTTAGGTTTCTATTATTTGGTTGATGCTGGCTACTCAAATTGCCCCAAATTTCTTGCACCTTTTCAAGGTCAATGCTATCATTTGAGTTGATGGGCTGATGGACATTGACCAATAACAACTGAGGAATTTTTCAATATAAAACATGCTAGTGCCAGAAATGTGATTGAGCGGACATTCGGTCTTTTAAAAATTCATTGGAAAATCCTAGCAAGGCCAAGTTTCTATAATATAATCACCCAACGATGTATTATTAATACAGGTTGTTTACTATATAATTTTATTAGAGGAAAGATGATGGAAGACCCTGCAGAGGATGAAGTAGATAGTCTACTGTTGGAGGAAAACACACAAGATAATACTGATAATGTTACAATTGTTGAACCAACAGATGAATGGACTCGATTTAGACATCAAATGGCTATAGGCATGTTTAACACCCGTTAGATATCTATATTTTGTCAAACCTTTTATGTATTACTTTTTTGTTATTTGACTTTGTTGTGTGGTTAACACTTTGTTATTTGCTTGTTTGCTTAAGAAACTCTCCAAATGTGCCTTCTATTTTTATTCCATTATATCTATTGTTTCACTTTATTTTTTAACAGAATAGACTCAAAATCTCAACAAAAGGGTAGGGGACAAAACAAATGGTATTAGATAGCTGAAGAAGATAAGGCCTTAATTGATGCATTGGTAGAGCTCTCTACGAGTCCTATTTGGCGGGCTGAAAATGGTTTCGAGGTGGATACCTTCTCCAACTAGAGAAGATGATTAAAGAAAAGATCCCAAATACAATGCTAAAAGCTGTGCCAAACAATGAATCACGAGTAAAACTTTTGAGAAATAAAACTATTGCCATTTCAGATATTTTGCGTATAAGCGGTTTTGATTGGAACTATGAGAGAAGCACAATCGTATGTGAGAAAAGTGCTTATGATGAGTGTGTGAAGGTATAACAAATTATTATGGTGTATTTTCCATTAACTAGATTTGTCATGCAATTTATTAATTTCTTGTTCTAATGCTATACAGGCTCATAAGGAAGCAGCTGGCTTATATGAAAAATATTTTCCATTTTTTAATGATCTCGTCTCTGTTTTTATAAAAGAAAGAGCTTATGGCAATAGAAGAGGTGATATTGGGGATGATGTAGGACAATATGAGCATAAAGACAACATTAATTTGGGATCGGATGTGAGCTTCTCTCAGGTGCCCCTTGATGATTTTTTTATGCCCACTCAAGAACCCAATGAAATTCCATCAACATCACCCATGGCGACGAATGGTAGCACATCAAAGTCATCTGCAGGTCGAAAGAGAAAAAGTCTTGCTATAGACCCGGCGATGGACCAAATTTCTGAAAATTTTCATAGCTTTATAGAAATGGTTGGTCTAGAGTTCAAAACATCGGTTGAAGTTGCAACACGCAACGCTGAATCCGCTGCTAGACAAGCAGAGTCTGCTGTCCGTAATGCAGAAATTGCATCTCTCATAGAAGCAACTTGAATGGAAATTGAAGAGAAGAAGAAGGTATTAAGTAGAGTGCTTTTTGATATTGATGGACTTACTGATGATGAAGCATTGATGATGTTGCATACCTTGGCAAAGGATGAAGATCAACTCAAAGTATTTTGGGATCTTCCAAATGATAGGAAATTACGTTTTTGCCATATATTTTTATCGACAATGCCGTACCATCCATCCAATGTCTAAATCATCCAAGTAAGGATCTTTAAATAAATGATTAATCAATTATACAACAATGGAAATTCAATGTCTTTTTGCTATTGAATGATTGCAAACATTGGTATAGAGTACTTTGCATAATGGAAATTGTTTGTGAATAGAATGTCATTTTCATTGGAACTATGTCATTTTTCTTTGTTTATTTGTTTGTTTGTTTGTATTTTCTTTTTTGTATTTATACTGCAAAATTGAAGTGATTGACCCTTTTTTTTGTGTAGGAGAAGCAAAAGGATTTATGACTGTTGGAACTTGCCTGTCAATGGCCTCTCAATGAAATAGTATTGGATATGGAGTAAACTTGTTGTCTATGCTTATGGAAACCTGTGTTTTTTTATTTTGATGGATGGTACTATGAGTTCTATTTTGTGTGGAAGACATGGTGTTTTTGTGTGTTTTGTTTGTGTGGAACACTTGTTTTGTTTGTAAATGAGCCGAGCCGAGCTGAGCTTTGCCTTGTTCAAGCTTGGATCATTACTATTTTAATCGAGCTCGAGCCGAGCTTTCTTCGAGCTTTATTATTCAGGCTCAAGCTTGGCTCATTACTATTTTAACCTAGCTCGAGCTCTAAACGAGCTTATTTCAAGCTTCATGCTCAAATTCAATTTGTTAAGAAAATTTAACAAGCCGAGCTTGGTGGGTTTGGCTCGTTTATCTTACAAGCTCATTTAACTTAATGAACTAGCTAACCTGATCTTTTAACGAGCTGAGCCTTCAAATAGTAGTTTACAACCCTATATGTGTGACTCAAGTTGACAACAACGATATAGTCACATATACACCTTAACATATATATATATATAAAAACGAGCTCACAATCAAGCTTATAAACGAGCTTGTTCACAAGTTTTGTTCGTAAACCATGTTCGCGAGACAAAACGAGCTGAGCTCTTGGTTGCTCAAGCTTGGCTCGTTTACAATATGAGCTGAACACGAATGAGCCGTTATCGAGCCGAACACCGAGCCGCTCACGAACGGCTCGGCTCAAATACACCCCTACTTGTGAGTGTTTGAAGCAAATGGTTTTTTCCTAATGATGAGCAAGTGATTTAGCTATATTTCTTTTGAAAGATGTTTGCCTATGGTGCAAATTGCCTTTTCTTATCTCCTGATATTATGAGTATTGATGTAGAGTTGGTATAATTGATGAAGATTAATAGGGTGAGTATAGTGTGTTGCAGGATTGTTGTGTGTGTGTTGTGTTGTATGAATCATACCATCAGTTTGGTTGTATATTTGGATGTTTAGATTTAATAAAGTACTATTTAGCTTGAATTAAAAAATATAATCAATCAATATAATCAACTTAAAATTATTGAATTAAAATATTTACTTTAATTAGTTAATTAAAAACTAAAAAAAATATTACACGAGTAAGAAAATGAATTTACAGTTAAACTATTTAATTATATTATTAAAATAATTAATCACAATTTAAATACATTAAAAATAAAATCATTTAAATATTTTTATATAAAAATCACTTATTTTATTATAAAAGGGTATGAAGGTAATTTCCTCATATCGCATCATCTTACTTTTTCTCTTTCCAAAAAGTTATTCCTCCAACCAAACAAAGTTTTTATTCATATTTTTCAATTCTTCACATCCTCATTCCTATTCCGTTATCCAAACGGACCGTTAATCCCATATTCAACTTGGTCTTGTAATGTGTAGCCTTCCAATTGCACCTTTTAGAGATGCTTAAACTTTTAGAATGATTTATGAATTTGGCAATATTAAATATTACTTCAATATGTAATATATATATTAATATTTTAAAGTTTTTATTTTTTTATATAATTGAACTATACTTTTGATTTATTTATACATTTCTTTGTGAAAATGATGAGTATTATTGTAAGGTCCCCGAAATTAAAAACCCTAACTAAATTTACAATTAAAAATTTTTGCTATTATCCATATTTGTAATAAAATAATTTAATTATTGAGTAAAGAAATTGTAAATAGTCATTAATTTGTTTGGGGAATTGAAACAGGAATAAATTAAATGTTAGGGGTCAATATGAAAAAAGAGATAAATTAAATGTTAGTGATCAATGTGGATAAGAAGTAGAGGGTGTAGAGGGGCGCATGCTTCGGTATAACATTGGACAAGAAGAAAATACTTGCTTATACTTGACTGTAGTTATATGGTTTTTGATTGGGTAATTGCTTTGTATGTTTGATCACGTTAATTAGGTGTGATTGAGATTTTATTGTTTTGATTAAATTTTTATGTATATTTTATGAAGATATTGAATACGATATTATTGTTTTGGATTAATGACATAGTAAAATTTGCGTTGTATTATGATAAGAACATAATATTTCTATTTGAAAAATAAAAAATATAGGAGAAATTAATGGGAATATGTGATAGAAAGAAATTATGTTGTATGTTGTGATCTTTCTTACACTTGTCCATATAGGCAACTAAAGGGTGCTGACACCTGTCCATACAAGCGACGATAGGGTGTCAAAGTACTGTGTCCATACATATATGTGACGAAAGCAACACCTGAGATTGATGTAATTGGGATGCATGTCCATACATATAAGCGACAATAGTGCATGCCCGGGGAGAGATATGTCCATTAGATCATGGGACATACTTAACTAAGTTAAGCAAGGCCCAAGAAAATAAAATGGAATAAAAGATGACGGTACAGAATAGAGTAAGTAATTTGATCATTAAATTGATATCATGAGCTGCTTGATTTTTCTTATTTAACCATCAAAGTGATATGCTCGATTTCAAGTAGTGATTATATTTTTGGTCATGAGAATTTAATTGATATGATTTCTTGTATAATACTAATTGTATGTTATTGCATGATTACCTACATAATAGTATATGTATAGTACTTACTGAGCTGACAGCTCACCGCTTGCCACCCAAATTTTCAGAAGTAAACGATTGGGGTTTCTTTGGCCAGTAGAAAAAAAAAGGGATGTTACAGTTATACTAAGGGTCTGTTTGATACACAATTAAGAACAGTATAAGAAGTACAGTACAAAGAGTTGTGGTACAGCACAACTGCTTGTTCTGTACTATGTTTGATATTTTATAGACAGTACAAAATTTTTTGTGTTGTTCCCGTTTGATTTGTACTAAGTACAGGATAAAATATTATAAATTCTTATGATATCTTTCTGATATCCTATATGTTTGTTATGCAATAAAAAACTTCACAATAAAATAAATTTTGAAAATTTTCTCGTTATCAATATTAACATGATTAAATTTTTTTATAATTAATAAACTTATTAAACCATAATTATATTTGTGTATTTTTAAAAATAAACACAAATTTTTTTATATAAGTTTACGAATATAATTGATATTTCCAAGAAAATCTTATCTCATGATTCATGGTTAAAAATATAAAAAGATTTATACTTATTTTTAATAAAATTTTAATTTTAAATTTTTGGATAGAAAAATAAAAAGATTTATGTATATTTTTTATATAGTTTAAATTTTTAATATCTAAATATGATCACTTTTATTTGTTTTAAAATATATAGATATTACGAATCAAATCTCTATTTGATAAAAAAAAAACCCTGGAAACCCTAAAATTTTTGAGAGACGAGAGGACAAAAAAAATAAATAAAATGGGGGGAGAAGATGAGAAGATGGAGAGAGAAGAGAATTGTATAAATGGAGAAGAGCGTGTATCGGTGGAGGAAGTGAAGAAGGTGCAAGGTCGGAGAATTACTGTCGTGTGATAAGATATGTCGTGATAGTGATTTTTATTTTTTATTGAGGGTGATTTAATCTTTTGGTTGAGCTGTACCACGATAGAATTTTTGTACCGAGGTTTTGGTGGTACAAAAATTTTATCCACTTGTCCTGTACTATAACAACATTTTGTGCTGTACTCTCAGCCAATTTATAAATCAAACAAGAAACAAAGGAACTTGTGCTGTGCTGTACCTCAAAACTTTGCATATCAAACGGTGAAGAAAGATGATGTATTTAAGAAATATTATAAAAAAATTACAAAATAAGATAAATTAGAAGATAGACTCAGAGAGAAGGCCTCATTTTCAAAGTTGAGTCGGTGGAATGGAGAGAGAGGTGGAAAAATAGAAGGGATACTTTTATCATTAAAAATCTATTTATCCATACTTTTATTGAAAATTTATATACATCAAAGAAATATATATTACGATTAATAATTATAGTAAATAACATAAAAAATTATATTTGTGTGTATATCCACATAAATAATACAATTGAACTTATGGCATAGATAAATACGTGTTAAATTTTAATCAATAATACTAAACTTTTTTAGGCATGTGTTTTTTGGTTTCTTTTAAGGTTACTTAGTATGGTGGTTCTAGTAGCTTAAAACATTTGTTTATTTATATATGTTAGACTTTTGTAAGTTCTAATTTTATTAATAATCTATCATCTTGTTTTGAATGGAAGTACGAAAAGAGGTAAAAGATGGGTTAAAGAAAATATTCAGATAAAAAGTTCAAAATTTTCAAAAATTTAAAAGAAAAAAAAATAAAAAATATTAAAAACAATCAAAATTCAAAATAAATAAATAAAAATCTATAAAAAAAGAATTGAATAAAATTTCAAATTTAAAAATCAAAGCAAATTTCAAATTAAATAAAATTTTGAAATTCAAAAAAGGGATCTGATGCCCGGGATAACAAAGTTTCCATGATTTTACCAACAAGAGCCATGGACCATTTATTTATTTATTGGCACTGTGCATACATTATAAAAAATAAAAAAGTGATGAAAGCGACGGTAGAAAAAAAATGAAAGATAATAAAGAAGAAAAAAAGGTAGATGAGACAATGAGAGGAGACGTGGATTACTGACAAGCCAGAAAAAAAGGTGGGAAGCATTTTTTAAGAAAAGATGCATGCATAGGGAAGAGAAAAAAAAAATCTTAAACTTGTTTTCTATTACAATGATAATAATCCGTTGTTACTAGCAAGATAATAGAAAAACACTCCCATGTAAATACAAATAAGAATCGATAAATTTAAAAAAGTCAAGAACTCATTGATCATAGAAATTTGTAATAACCATTATCAAGTGCATATAAATTGAAAATTAAACATCTAATCGGTGTGTCTTTATTTGATGACACAAAATTCAAATTAGAGAATCTATAATCAGAAATCTATTATTATTATTATATTTAACGAGACTTAAAATTGGAATTTTTTTTTAATTTGTCACTCTAATTTTTTTTTACACTGGGATCAATATCAACACTGCTGGGCCCGTTGGCATAACATTTTGTTTTCCTCTGAACTAGAGTGTTTCAACTTTCAAATGATGATAATTTGGGTTCAGATTAATGACTTCCTTGGAAGTCCAAAAGCCAATGGAATCGGCATCCAGTTTGTATGGGCCCATATATGAAAATGGCATTATTCTGCCCCACCAAACTCCCTCCAAACATCAATGACCTGCTAACTATAGGTCACCAAACTCCCCCAACTCCCTACCCGCAGAATTTCTTCATCAAGATTCGGGCAAATAGATATAATAACATCTGCATCATAAGGATTTGACAATATAATTAAAGGTAATTCAACGATAAATACAAATTAAAATCTCACATTAAAAAAAAAAGAATATGATGTAGTATAGTTATTGTGGTATAAGTTATGTCTTTTTAGAAATGTTTATTTTTCATATGATACAATATGGGGGTTAATAAATAATAAATTGGATTCTTTCTAAAACTTATCATTGTCATGTGTTATACCACTTTAGTCTCTTGTTAATGTCGTTGGTACAAGTGACTCAATTGAACGTAATTTTAAAATTGATGTATCAAATTGAAATTTTTAATAATTCAGTGACTTAAATAGAATTATCCTGAATTGTTAAGTGACTATTTAAATAATTTACCCTCATTTTATTTGAAGCAATATTTGATATGGTAACTATATCTAATGTATTTATATATTTAATTGTAATATATGCATATATGGGAGTAACCTTCTATGAAATTGCCTTGATTGAGTCATGTCGTGCCGCACATGACCTCAGGCATTGCATTGAAGTCCAATAAAAAAGCGACTTTTCTCACTAAGTATTTTTTTTATTTACACAAATATTCTAGCTCAAAACTATATGCTCGAGTCCTTTTAATTTCTTTTTTAAACAATCCTAAAAAAAAAATCTTTATTTTGATTTAAATATCTGTTCAATAGTGATCTCAAGATTTGTAAATTTGAAATTATTTTTGAAAAAAACAATTTTACGAGAGTTGCCCATTCAATTAATACTAATTAATATAATAATTGTTTACTCATATTAAGAATTTTTTTGCATTAATAATACATATATATATTAATAATTAAATCATGAGGTTTTCTATTGGGACACTAGTATAGGTAAATGGCAACAATGCAGTGATATTAGTTTATATTTTTGCATTAAGATTCGTGCAAAACAGATCAAGTAACACCGCACGGTACGTGCATGATCACCAAAACATTGTCAATAATAGTAACCGAAATCAACGGCTCCCCGGATTGGATATCATTTCCCGCCGTGTCGGCAGGGCTTTGACATTTGGTCCATCAAATCTTTTTCTTTTTCTTTTTCCTTTTTTTTTCCTTCTTAATTTTAATTTTTAATTTCAATTAAAAATAAATGAAAATTTAACAAGAAAGGTGGTTGACGTTGGAAGAATGCAACGCCAGTCTTCTCCTCTTTGTTCCAAATTTTAATATTTTTAGAAGATTTTTCTCAAATTCCCTGAATCTATTTTTTTAGGGTTTGTTTTTGAATGGATTTAATTGTTTTAAGGTGTTGAGGGTTAATGTCATGTTGAGGAGAAGATTTGAGTTGTGATTTGGTGGAGGTGTTTATCCCAAATGAGCAATCCGCAGGAGTATCTCTATCTCACCAATCTTCCAGGTTTTCAAATTTTTTTTTTTTAATTTATTTTGTGGATTTTTTAGGGTGTGGTCTTGGATGGGTGTAATTGCCTTGAAGAAGATGATAGAATATGAGATTTTTATGTTGTTTCTTTGCTTATGATGTTGATTTTCTTGTAGAAGGTTCTTGTTTGACAATTTAGGGTTTTCTGAATGATTAGGTATGGTTTTGAGAATCATTAATTTAGTGCCTTTGTGAATTCTTAGCATGTTTTGTAAAATGAAATCTGTATTATTGGATGACAAGCATTAGTATTTTTCAGGGATTATTCTGAAGTGTTGATTGTATAGAAGAATGTTGATGTGAAAAGAGGAAAAGCTTCTTATTTTCGGTTTATTTAGTTCAGCAAAAGTTTGCGAATAAATAATTTATACAAAGAGAAACAATGGTTGCTTGTTTAATTTGATCATAATGGAGACTGATAAATTATTTACAAAGAATGCTTGAGATGAATCTTCTTTTCTGTTTATTAGCTCTTTAAGAGCAGTTTCCAACCTCAAGTAACAAGTGCAGGAATAGTCACAAGCTATTGAGTGATTCTACAAACCAAATCGACTCTTTTAATGGTCTTATATAAACAACAAAGAGCTTCTTGTGCTCTTGCACTTGTTGGATTGAGAAAAGTGATTACTAAAAAACAAAAAATTAATGGTCTCTTTGTCGTTTTAGTAATTTTCGGTCATCATCAAGCTAGATTCTGTCTCACGGAATTTTCTTTCAAAACTTCAATGGCCCATGCTACTAGATATGGACTTTTTTATATAACCTGGTGGTGGATAGGCAATGTAAAATTCCTCTCATTTAGTGGCTAATTTGCTAAACTGCACAAATGTCAGTATCCCTGGTTCTTGCATATTGAATGGGAAGCTGTAAAGTAAGAATGAGTTCCACTTTCTTCTTATAATATCCAAATAATGTTAATGATACATCTTCCTGTCTGCTTGATTCATGACTGTTTAGACAGCCATTGAATAAGATACCTTTGAGGATATGTTTTCTGTGTGTGTTAATGATATTGGTGGTCTGTTATTTTATTTTTTCTTCATGTCTTAAATAATAATATCTGGTTACTGCATTGTGAGCTGCAGCTGCAAAGCAGATATATATTCTTGCTACTAATATAAGACTTTCTGCTGAAGTAAAGATTAATTTTTTGGCGCTTGGCGTTTCTTCTATTTAGATTCCTGGTTTAGTATGTATTTTCATGTTAGATTTCTTTGCTAGAGTTTCCATGCGATGTTACCTACATCATGCTATTATAGAGTATTTTGTTGATTTAAGCCTGCTTTGCATGCCACTGTTACAGTATACATATACAAAGCATCTATACTTGTGTGCTGATGCAGTTTACTTTTGCAGTTTATGCTTCTAAATTGTATAGTTAATGAACGTATGTGAATAACTCAATACTAAGCCCACATTCCTCTTACAGCTTCTCCTCGTCCAGTGGGAAGGTTGGAAAATCTATTGAATCGACCTGGTAATGGATGTTGTGTTGATTTTTCATCTACCAACTGGTGTATATGCTGAATACTGATACCAGAATTTTTCTCACAGTTTCTTCAGCTCCGTTAAACCGGCTAGAGTATCTCTTGAGTCAACAGGGCAATAAATTTTGTGCAGATTGTGGTTCTCCAGATCCAAAATGGGTGTAAGCTTCTGATTGTTGGATGTTATTGACCTTGCATTGATGATTTAATTTTTTTTTTCTTAATTTATTTATACAGATGTATCTTGTTGCTAATGTGATAATGTTCAGTAATATCAACTTAGCATTCACAGATGTCTCTTGTGTTGATGAGCTTGAAGTTTGGTATGAGATGTAGTAGATGCCAGATAGGTAGATTAAATATTTTTCACGATTACTTAGGTTTAAAATGTAGTCATCCATTACAATAAGTTTTATTGGCTTCGTATTGTGCACATAATGGGTTAGTATCCTTGTCAACTTGGTTAATAGTCCCAATATCTCTAGAAATTTGAAATTCTTTCCTGTATATTGAAATAGAACTTTTATGCCCACTGTTCAGTTTTTGGATTGCTATTGCTCCTGTAAACATCTGGTTGTATTTAAGATTTGTAAAAGGAATTTAACGAAAGCATGAAAACTCAAGAAAGTCATTCTGTTTACACCTTGTGCTGATCTGCTTGTGGAAAATGACGATTAACAAAGTGTCAAAACAATTCTCCCATGTGATCTTTCTTCAATCTCTTTGCTGAGTAGCCCTGCAAGAGTTTTAACATTTTATTTTCTCTTTTATTTGGTATATGCTGATGAACTACTACATTCTGTTATCTTTGTGATAGAGCTTTACCTGTTTTTTTGACTCATGCATTCATATCTGAGAAGTTTAAAGATGTTTCTGTTGTGTTCTTAGTTGAATAATTAGATTATTTCCATCAGCTTTTGGTATTTTTATATATAAATGTTATTAACCGGTTCACTTAAATAGGTCATTGAGTATTGGAGTATTTATTTGTATCAAGTGTTCTGGAGTTCACAGAAGTCTCGGAGTGCATATATCAAAGGTTTTAACTCTGAAATATTCTTCTCTGAAATCAAGTTTATTTATTTATTTATTGACTTCATTGGTCCTAACTTTTTATTCTGGCCTTTTGTGTATATCTTGCTGAAATCTTCATTATATGTGCTGATACCTCCTTGGGGGCACTTATGGTTTTAGCCTTTTAAAATGCTCATCTCAAGTGGCATTTTAAGTTAATGAATCTGTGGATATACTTTTTCTAATTAAACCAAAAAAGGGCACAATCCTATTATATGAGATTTGTCTATCAGGATTTTATGTTAATTAATCAAGAGAAATACGATTCTTTGAGTTTTTGAATTCATCGTTGGGTTTGATGACAAGGTATATCTACAACAGTTAATGCAGAAAAATCGCATTTATTTCTTCTAAAAAGTCATAGAAACACCATACATTTTAATTACCACAATAAAACATCACATACATGTTTAAATTTTATTGATGTCTTTAGTTTAAAGTTTGAAAAACATTGCAATTCTAATATATCATTTCAGGTCCTATCTGTGAAGTTAGATGAGTGGACAAATGAACAGATTGAGACATTGATAAACCATGGTGGAAATGCTGCAGTGAATGCAAAATACGAAGCATTTATACCTGAAAATATTAAAAAACCAAAACCAGATTCTCCTGCAGATGAGCGATCTGATTTCATCAGGTACATTTAAATACCATTATTATGTTATTTTTTATGTGAATTTTTCCTAATGTTATACTGTTTCTTGAACAAACCAGGAGAAAGTACGAGCTTCAACAATTTCTGAACCCTAATTCACAGATAGCACCAGGAACATCTTGTAATTTGAGCTCAGGCTCTCATAGCAATGGTTCAGGCAGTAAACAATATGAAAAACAACATACCGGCCTCCGTCATGGGCTTGGTCAAGCATTTAGGAATAGCTGGAGAAGAAAGGAGTCAGAACAGAAGGCAGCCAAGAAAACGGTGTGGTTAACATGATCCAATTCTGTCCATTTATAGAGTATGCCTTGGTTCAAAATACTTGGCTCTCATTCATATTTAAGAACTTCAAAGTTCCCATCTTCTTTTGTTTTCGAATCTTGTAACTCTTCGGTCTTTTTGTAGATGGGCATGGTAGAATTTGTAGGATTGATCAAGGTAAATATTGTGAGAGGCACCAACCTGGCCGTTAGGGATGTGATGACAAGTGACCCGTATGTCATCCTATCATTGGGGCACCAAGTAACTGAATTTTTTCAACGAAATTCATTTCTAATTACCTATTACAACAGTAAAAGGTCATAATTACTTTCTTTGTTCTTGTAGTCAATGAAAACTAGAGTTATAAAGAGCAACTTAAATCCTGTGTGGAATGAAAGGTTAATGTTGTCGATTCCTGATCCCATCCCACCTCTAAAGTTGGTAAGTTGATGCATTCATTTTATGTACTTTCGGCATTTTCATTTGATTGTTTGTGTATATACCATAAGAAGATGAATTCCAAAATTGCAAGAGGTGCATGCTAGGTTGTAAGTTTTTGATTTTTGAACCGTAATATCTGAAAAATAGGTTTATCTCATGGGATCTAAAATTTACTCTAAAAAGAGTATTACATCCCACAGAATGATATATAGACAGCGGTTTGCTCCTGGTTTCGGTAAATGAATATGAGAATTGTTATGTGAAATGCTAGTGTGAATCTTTAAATGTTCTTCACTAGGTCAAGATAATGTTCAAGCGACCATTGTATAACCCCAACAGTTATATTAGATCCTTGACAATTTTATCGAGAATAATAAACCATAGGCTACTTTATTTGTTATTAAACTCTTAACCATTTATAGTCTCTAAATTGTACAAGATTTTTATAGCAGCATTTATAGAATTTATATTTTTTGTAATTCTGCAGCTAGTGTATGACAAGGATACATTCTCAACAGACGATCACATGGGTGAGGCAGAAATCGACATCCAGCCATTGGTATCAGCAGCTAAAGCATATGAAAACTCGACAATTTCTGAGTCTATGCAGTTAGGGAAATGGCTAGCTAGTGACGACAACACTTTAGTCAAAGACAGTGTGATCTACCTAATGGACGGCAAAGTGAAGCAAGATATCACCCTCAAGCTGAAAAAAGTCGAGCGGGGTCATTTGGAGATTGAACTGGAATGTGTTCCCCTCAGTCAATAATGATCAAGGGCAAAAACCATGGAAAGACAAACAGTCAGTATAGTATCATATTAACACAAACTATGGGGGTTGATTTCCCTGAAGGATTGTTAGCTTTCAGCCACCATGAGCTGTGTTATATGCTGTATTTTGTGCCAACCTTTAAAAATTAACACTTTGGAAAGAAAAGTTTGTATAGAAGGTCTTTGTGTAAATTCTAAGACACCCCAGCTCGAATGATATTAAGGTGAAAAATATATTTGATTGTTAGATATAAAAGGATAAGCTTTGGTATGAAATTGTGATATTGGATGCAAAATTGATATTTTGTCATATCAGTCATGGTCATAGGCGTGCAAAGAAACATGAAAAAGCTAAAAATATCTAACTCAAATCCCGAATTGAACAATTCGGTTGTATATATGAGTTGTGTTTATGAAATCAGTTAATTTAAAAATAAACATCAAAGTTATTATGTAAATTGAAAACTAGTTGGAATTTTTTTTTTCCACATACGGAGGAAAGAAAACAAAGCTAAGAGATTACATAGTTTTAGGCCAAGCTCTTCCAATGGCATCAGCTAAGAGTAGTGATGAAATGCCTCGTGGGGCTCATTAAATATGTGTAGTCATAAATTCAAGTCTCTAAGTGAGTTCGCCATCTAGTCTGCACAATTATTAACCTCTCTATGCACAAGTGTAATTGAGAAAGTCCAACCCCTATTCAATAAATCTCTAATGGTAGAAATCAATTTGTGGTGTGGCTCACTATTCAAAGCAGGATTTTTTTCATTTTCATAACTGCAACCAAAGAGTCAGTTTCATGTTCCATCCTTCTAAAGCCCTTATTCCAATAAAGAAACAGATTATGATTGTTATATATGTATGTATACTAGAAGTATATATATATGTATGTATACATATATGAGGTATATTTGTACTGTTGGTTGTCTATATGTAGACCTAAAGGATGGTAGTTGAGTTAATGAGAATAGATCCGTTCATTCCTCCTTCTCTCTTCTATAATGGTATCAGAGCTGAGTCCTTCCTCTCCGGCCACCTTCTCTAGCCACCGCTTTCTCCGGCCATTTTCTCCATCTCTTGGGCCAACTTATTCTTCTTCACCGGCTGATTTCCTCTTCCTACTATTTCCTATCATCCATTCATTCATTTAACTTCTCTACATCACTGTATTTCATCCCTTCACTCTTCTCTTCATTCACCACCCAACTTCTCTAAATCTATTCATTTACTGTCTATTTCATCCTTTCATTCTTCTCTTCATTCACCAGCCAACTTCTCTAAATTCATTCATTTATCTTTAATTTCTCTACATCACTGTCTATCTCACCTCTACATCCATCCATTCCACCAAAAAAAAAAAAAAAAAAAAAAAAAAAAAAAAAAATTAGATCTGGAGACCACTCACGTACGCCGTCGTCACCATCGCCATGCCATCATCTCTCCCACGGCTACTCACGGACGTCGTCATCACCATCGTCATGCCACCACCATTGCCGTGCCCCATTAATCATTGCCGGCTACCCATAGGAAACTCATCACCGGCCATCGTCACTAATGTCGCCCCCTCATCGCCCATCACCCTCTGGTCATCCATAACACCGGCCAATCTTGTCAATGTGTTAGTGAATTGATTCACTGTGCTCATTTGAATTAATTCAAAAGCAAAGTCTTGTGACTCCTTACCTGCCAAAAGCAAAGACATTGATGTGAAGTGACTATGCTCGTCACTTCTTGTCTTGAAAAGTAAATATATTTATACTTATATTGATATTAAAAAAATGATGGATTGTTATGGATTCAGTGGGGTGCTACTAGAGTTGCGTCACCGCAATCTTTAACATTCTGATGTGATACTTGATGGCACTAATTACATTCCCTGGAAACTCACCATCAAGCGGATTCTCGACGGCATACGTGTTCTTCGTCATGTTGATGGCACATCTATGCTCCTATTCCTCCTCAATCTGACATTACTACCTCCTCTTAGGAGAAGTCTGCCCTTCTTGCGGACTTTGAGCAACGATTAGAGAAGTGGGTTGCTAATGACTCAACAGCCAAGATGCTTATCTGCCAGACTATCACTCTCGAGATCTGAACTAAGATTGCGAATCTACCCACAGCTCGTGCGATGTGGGAATATCTTGAGCATCGCTACTGTGGAACCAATCAGGCACAACTATACACCTTATACTAGGCACTCAGAAGTCTTCAGCAGGGAGAGGACACTGTAGATCAGTTCTACGTCCGGTATTGTGCACTATGGCGTCAGATTGATGCTCTCACACCTCCATACTGCACTGCACGTGCTACTTAGATCCTTACATGCTCTGAGTCATGCTCCTGTCACCGTCATCATGATGAGACACACTGTATATATGAGTTCATCATGCATCTCCGCCCTGAGTTTGAGCCGATTTGAGCACAGTTGCTTCATGCTCTGTCAGCCTACTCTTTGGATGAGGCCTTCGCCTTTGTTCGTGCTGAGGAGAGCCGTCTCCGAGCTCCCTTCACAGAGGGGGGGGGGGGGGTAATGCTCTTGCTGTTCCTCGCCTCCCTTCTCTATCTCAGGCATCCTCCTCTACTTGACGTCCACCTGCTTCACCTGTCTCAATTCGGCCTTCTCCATCGCCCAAACACCTTGTGACCTATCACTATTGTGGCTTACTGGGACATCTTGAGTGCGATTGCAGGAAGAAGCAGCGTGGACTTCCACGTATAGCTCCCTTTGGTACTTCTTCTCTGGCTCCACCCCTTTTCCCCTTGCCTCCCTCTCCTCAGGCTCATTCTGTTCAGGCCTTCCCTCAGTCACCATCTCCTGCGTTGCTGTCTATTGCGGATTAGCAGCTATTGGCAATATTCTAATAGTTTCAGCAGTCCCATCTGTCAGGCTCCATCTCCACCACTGGACATGTGTGTTCCGCTCAGGTTCCTCCCTTCGATCTAGGTAGTTCCTGGCCTTTTTGGCTTCTTGATTCTGGTGTTTCTCTTCACATGACCCCTAATGCCACTCATCTTCACTAGTCCCGTCCACCTTCACTTACCAGTCGTGTTCGCACTGCTGATGGCACACTCCTTCCTGTCTCCTCTACTGGACATCTTTCATCTAGTGCTTTCTCAGTTCCCTGTCTCCCATGTTCCACGTTTATCCATGAGCCTTATGTTTGTTATTCTACTTACTGATCATGATTGTTAATTTATCTTTGACCGTACCTCGTGTTATGTGCAGGATCATAGTGGAGCAATAATTGGAGCTGGCCGACGCCGTAGTGGAGTTTATGTGCTAGATTCCCTTCATCTTCCATCTTTCGTTGGACCTGTTTATTAATGTCATACTGCAGTTTTGTCTCATCATATGTGGCATCATCGTCTTGGTTATATGTGTCCCACTCACATGTCATTTCTTGTTCATCTTGGTGTCTTAGGAGCTGTTTCTACTTCCTCTGATGTAGTTTGCCTTGGTTGTAAGCTTGGTAAGCAGCTACAATGCCCTTATCCTTTGAGTATGTCTCAAACTACTGCCTCTTTTGAGCTTATTCATTCTAATGTTTGGGGTCCTGCTCCCTTTGTCTCTAGAGGCGGTAATCGTTATTATGTTCTTTTTATTTATGACTACACTCGTCTCACCTGAATTTATTTTATGCATCATCGTAGTCAATTATTATCCATCTATGGTTCTTTTACTGCTATGGTTCACACTCAGTTCACCGTCTCTGTCAAGATCTTTCGCTCTGATTCTGGAGGCGAGTACACTTCTCAGGCCTTTCTAATTATAATTACCATATGTGTATAAACCCTTCACTCTTCCATCCCAACCTAGTGAGAACCATGATAAACATCAAATTTACTAAATTTGATCATATACCAATAACCATAATAGAGTGAAATTACTAAACTACCTTTCGTGTCTCACATAATTAGTTTGACTGTCTTAGTGAAGGTCTTCTAATCTCACATACTCCTAATTGTATAGGATGCTAACACTTTACTTTTGAGAAAGCGAATTCCTTATATATGATCACTCACAAATATCCTTGTTGGCAGTCGAGGGCATACTCCTAACAATTTCAACTATATCTTATATACTTTTAGAGAACTCAGGTGTGAATTAATCCAACCATATAATACAACTATTTGTCCAATCATCACAAAAGATCCAAGATTTAGGTCATATTGTATGAGAAGTGATCGAGGATTAAATTATAATTAAACTCTTAACTAAAACAAGCATGATATTAGTAATTATTTTGTTAATATACATAGGATTACAGTGGGGCCCTTGATGGTACACATATCCACATATCTATTCAGAGTGATATTGTACTGCTTTTTCATGGAAGAAAACCTTGTTGCTCTTCAAATGTATTAGCTACGGTTAATTTTGAATTAATACACACACACACACATAGATATATTAGCTGGTTGGGAAGGTCCAGCACATGATGGGCTCATCCTCTGAAATGGTTTGGAAAGAGAAGATGGACTTGTAGTGCTTGAAGGTAGCACATCATTATATGAAAATTAAAGTATTTAACCAAATATAATTTTTTAATAACTTTTAACTAGGAAAATATCACCTTGTAAATGTCTGATACTTCACAACACTTGGTTTTAAATCACCATGACATGGTGTTCCATATCATCTCAAGGAATTTAGTGCATGTACGCCATCAAATAGCAAAGGCCTATTTAATTATGGACATTCTTTTTTGTGTACTTTGGTTGAACAAGTTTTTGGAGCTTTGAAAAGTCATTTCAAAATCCTCACATCTAAGCCATTTTTCTTTAAAAACATAAGTTGATATTATTATCATATGTTGTATTCCACATAATTATATTTTACAAAAAGGTAATGATATATGCATACCAAATCTTGAATAGTGGGAAGCAAATGTACGGCGTATGAGAACACAATCCCAAATTAGTAAAAAATCAAGGAAATGGCTAATAGTAGGAGAAGTAATCATGAATGACATGTGGAGTAATAAATGAAACTAGCTTCTTAAGTTATAGTTTTCTTGATTTTTGTGTGACTTGTGTTGGTATTATGAAGCATTATGTTTGTAAATTTTATTGTTTGTTTATAGAAAAAAATTATGGGATGAAACTTGTTTTTGTAGAGCATTTGTTTATAAATTTAATTTTTGTCTTGCATTTAAAGATGAGTTTGTTGTCTTTAGCAATTTATTGAATATTTTTTAGTGTGAAATGATTACTTCAATTCTAATTACTTAGTGTAATAAATGGAGTCCGAGGACATGACGCTAGAAAGCTATGGCCTTGTTAGAATGAATACGGCAACTAATTTTCAATGGACAGCTATCATAACATCATTTTATGTTGACATATTTAGTTGAGCAAGCATATATGGGCTTAAATCCAACAAAGGATCTAAGAATGTTGTTGTTAATATTGTTGCTGGAGTTGCTAGTGTAATGTTCAACTTGGTTGTAAGTGATAACAATTGTCAAAGGAAAATATAAGTAATATTAAAAAGTTCAAGGGTCCGTTTGATATGCAAATGAGTACATCATAAGAGTACAATATATACGTAGACCACAATTGTTTGTATTGTTCTTTGCTTGATATTCAATGGACAACAATTTTTTTTTTTTTTGCACTAGTACTATGCAAAAAACTATAACATTGTTCTAATACCCTTATAGTCTCCTATGTTATTTTGGAATAAGAAAAAAAAATTCACAAAGCAATAAATTTTCAAGTTTCCCTCATCTTCAATAGTGACCACTTAATTTTATTTTTCATAATTGGTAAAATTACAAGTATAAAATTATTTTTTTTTAATTTTTAAAATATATTAATTAATAATTGCTTACCAAAGATATGTCATAAATTCTTTTAACATGTTCACTTAAAATGTTGGTGCCATTTAAAACATTTTTCATATATATATATATATATATATATATATACTTTAATAATTTAGCTTTCATAAGCATTGAATAGAATGAAAATAAACTTAACTGTGCTAATAATAATATTTAAAAAAGTCACTACTACATCACAAGTACAAATATTTTCTCCTTGCACTTAGCAATAATCAACTTGTGAAGAAATTAGACCCTAATGGTTGGGCTCGATGACTTGAAATTTGGACTGAATTTGGCATCAAAACAATGGCTTGTTATGGTTAATTGTTTGGTTCTTCCTATACTCCCGCTATAATTTCTCTTATGCATCGTGCAAACAAGAACTTTACCACAAAAAACATAATTCTTAATAAAACTCTATGAAGAAATTAGTTGAACAATAACAACAATAATATTCATGTCAATTTCTATAGAACACTAACTTCATTCTAAACCAAAATTATGTTTATGTTGGAATGCCACCAAAATAATTTCTAACGTAGAACCTCCATCTCTAGATCTTCTTTATAGTTTGTTAACACCTTCAACAAAATAGGCACCAATCTAGCCTAAAGCTTGTTAACTACAATAGAAACCTATCAAAAATTAGCATGAAACAAAAATTGTGTCATTTTGCAAAATATACACCCATAGACACAAAAAACATTAACTTCACAAAGATGTACACCTCCTATACCATCCAAAGTCTATGGCAGTTCTATAATTTTCCTCGCAAATTTTATCCTTTGGACACCATTGAACTACCAAAAGTATTTCTTATACTCTGACATATAAGAAAACTTGATTATTAAATTAACCTCTTCATGGTTACTCAAGCCAAGACTATTCACCTCTTCACCTAAGTTTCTTATTACAGGAGGGTTTGGCATCTTTGACATAATAAGTGATATGTCTGATTCTGTAGTAGACATGCAACTTTCCACATTCTTAATAAACTTGTTTACAACATCCAACACTTTTTGACACTGTAGTAAAGGTCTAGAAACTTTAGGTTCATTAGACATGTGATTTTCCATAGGTATATATCACGGAGGTATGCTCCTCATTAAGCTTTAAATCGACATCAAAGGCATTACACATGTCATCATTTAAACTTTTTGTAAGATTTCTCTTCTCCTCGCCCATTAGCACAATCTTTACCAAAAATGTCTTGCAGTCTTTCAAATTCTTTTAAACTCTATGTTTGCATGATTTCCCACCTTTGGATGCTTTTGCATGTCTCAAAAAAGATGTGAATCAAATTAGCAGGCCTAAAGGAACATATAAATATTAGCTATTGCATAATACATGCACACTAAATTTGTTTATAGCATCAACAATAATAGATGTACATGTTTATATTTAGTAAAAACTTGAGGACTGTTCACTATGAAGCACTTTTGTATATCATCCCAACCAAACCTGCTTGTATTCATCATGTCCACTACTTCATTCAGCTTTATAGAACATCTTTTCATTTTGTTACCACATGCTTGACAGTAATCACAATTCCTATGATGCTAGTCTTCATTCTTTATGTGGCTTTCTCATGTGTGCCGATCTTAAATATCCCATTATTTCCGTTGTAGTCAGCTAACACAAATTCTTCCAAAATGGATAGCAAGATATTCTCTTCATTAATCTTTGTCCAATTTCTTCTACATTTCCCATATGCACTATTCATCTCACTATTAGTAGTTTCTTCATTCTCAATTTCTAACTACCCTAAAAATAGGTTAATAACTATTTAAAAGGAATTTAAGTTACGATCACAAAAAATAGACCTATCCAAATTGGTTAGCAACTATGCTATAAAACAAAAGAATGAAAATACTAGGAGAAACAAGGGGGAAAAACCTAGCAATAACATGAACTCTATGCTTATTCATGAAGAAATCTAGGGTTTCACAAATTGTAAAACAACAATAGAGTCAACAAAGAGGATCTATCAAATAACACACAAGAAGGGACAGCCACAATCAATTACAAGATCATCTTCTCAAAATGTTAAAAAAAGATGGATATGTATATGCATAATTCAATAGGTATAAAATCTAACAAATGCAAGAAGCAAATTGAACTACTGACATGAGCTCCATTGTTTATTCATAAAAAACCTTAAGTTTCTCATATTCTAAAACATCAACAAAGCCAAATATCGATAGAAAAGGTGACAACAAAAGATTTATAAGTAATCAAAAGAGGGTAAATCAAATATCCTTGCTACTCCAAATATCAAATCATAAAGATATTCAAAACTATAACCAATCACAAACTTATCATGAAAATGATAATAAGATCTCATATTCAACAAGGAACACAGTAGTTCACTGATGATTTTAAAACTAGAGCTTCTTATAATGTAAAACATCAACAAAAATAAATATCAAGAAAAGAAGAGACCTTTATTTAGGGTTTGATAGTGGTGAGTTCAGCAACAAAGATTGGAAAAATATTAAAAATTTGGATAATAATAAAAAACTAGGATTCAAAACCACAATTAATCACAAGAGTGGCATGAAAATAAAGTAAGATTTCAAGTTCACAAGCAACAAAGTAAATTACTAATGATTTAGAAATAGAGAAATGTAGTTCAAACATAGTATATATTGTTATCATGTATGATGGAACTAAGAAAAACAATGGGAAAAAAAAAATCAAGGACAAGGCACCATAATTAAGCAATAAGGTAAATTACTAGTAACAATAGATGATGTGCTCTACTTATTACTAATTACATATTAGCATAATTTATCATGTATCTTTAGTAAGAAATTATTTTTGCAAATATTTTAAGAATATATAATTATGATTTAATAAGTTGATTAATTATAAAAAATTTAATCAAGTTGATTTTAAAATAAGAGAAACTTCAAAATTTACCTGCTAAGTTCTTTATTGCAAAACAAACATAGAATAGTACAAAGGATGATATAGTAATTTTCTTATATTTTGTTCAGTCCTCAAAGAAATCAAATGGGGAATAACACAAAAAATTTTGTACTTTCTATAAAATATTAAACATGATACAGTACAACTAGCAAACTATTTGTACTACACTGTTTGTGTTATACCTAGTTGCGCATCAAGCATACCTTAGAAGTACTAAAAGTGATATCATTTCTCCCAATTTTAAGGAAATAACACTACTTTCATTTTTCCACTCTAGACCACTTCCCCTGATATGGCCCTAAGGCTCTAAATTGAGACAAGATTTGAAGTGATCAAGACATTAAAGCCCTAATATCAACAAACAAATACTTCATATACCCAAATCATTCACCAGTTAAAATCAATGATTAATCATACACGTACGTGAACTTTGGAACTTGGCTTTCTCATTCACAGTAGAAGAAAATTCAATCAAACATATAGCTTTCAAATAATCCAATCACTTACATGAATAATAAGGATAGTTGTATCAGAAGTTCTTTTCAACAAATTGAAAACAAAAACATACAGTCAGGGAAAAAAAGAATCAACTAGAAGGAACAGAAAAGACAAACTCTGATCTAACACATAAAAGATTAAACAATAGCACCAATAAATTGGAAAAAATGATGGCTTGTGGTCAATTATGTTTTGTCAAGTGCTATGAAACCCTCTTTTTAGACATAAGAAACAACAAATTCTAACCTGATCAAAACGATGCCCAGTTTTTAATAAGTTCTGAGGAGTGCTAACAAAGGTTTAAGCAAACCATTTGGGGAAAATATATAATGATCAAGGACTAACAGTGTACTGAATAGCACAATAAGCATAAAAAAAGGAAACTATTTTTATATCATATCAATCAAACCAAACCGCAAAAGAAAGTGTCCATTAGCCACTCAATAAAACCCATAGAAAAAAAGTTAGCCATATGATCACTAGAACAGATGAAAGATCAATCCAACCTACAGCTTTGTCTCTTTCAAAAAGCCCAAACAAACAGAAGAAAAGAAGACAAAATCTGATAATTGATTCATAAGAATTGTCAAATCAAGGCAAAATCAAACCAAACTATTGCTTTTGATACCTCCAATAGCGCAAAAGAAAGAGAGAACCATGAAGGTGAATCAATCAGCAATGCTTAAACCAGAAAGAAAAGGCCCATACCACTGTTAGAAGATCCAAACATCTCTCCAAACATCTCTATCCAATTGCATCATTAAACCAAGATAAAACCGAAATATGATCTCCAAATCATAAGAATGTCCCCATCAATAATGCAAATTTTATCAATATAAAACTATCAATCATAGGCGAGTAGATAGCATTCAGAAACTAATCCAAAATCAAAACCACAGAATCAGTTATAAGCAGGATCAGAGATCAATACAAACTCTTAGAAACATCAAACATTGATACCTCTTAAATTGAGTAAACCAAAGAAAACAAAAGCAAAGTACCCTACATTCGATCACCACATTAAACATACACCCAATCACCACCCATCATCTCCAATCGCAAGAGATATCTCCAATACCTTCAATCTTCACTTTCCATCTAATAAGAGCCATAGGGCTCCCACACAGACCAAAAGGAAAATGCTAGTTGTACCATCTCCACTAGCAGTGAAAATATTCAGAGGATAAACAAAAGCCTATATAAAAAAGCTACTGTAAAAATCATCATCAATCGGAAATCACAATGATGCCAACAAAATCAGACCAATTACTCCACCATCAATGCACTTTGTATAACCCTCATTCCATCTAAAATCACCTATGAACCAATGGCATAGAAAACAATAAGTCCCAAACTTATTTAAGAATAATGAAACAAAGACAATTTATCAGATTAAAAAATTCAAAAGAATTACAAGATTGAACATCAACCAGTGTTTCTAGATGACTAAAATCAAATCAGTGCATAACAAAGGGATATCCATAACCATTTTCAGCAAAACCAATTTCCATGCTAAACCAAAATAAAACATTAATGGGGCCCACATAAATAAAAGAAATAGCACATACAGAAACATCGTAAAAAACAAGTTAAATAAAAGGAAAAGGAAGATTTATCCACTTTATTAAAAAAAAAAGAAAAAAAAGAAAAGAAAGAAGGAGGTAAAACCAAAACACAAAATCCTATTGCAAACCTAGGGTATCCACCCTCATCAAAGATACTCATTTCCTAGATACAGAGAAAAAAAAAATAGTTTAGAATTTTCTAGGTTAACATAAGAGCTACTTCAAAAGATAATAATTTCTAAATATACAAAATCCAACATTTCTTAGAGAGCAAGAGTTCCACAATGTGTGTTACTGCAACACAAAAGTTCTTTCGTATAGCTATGAATATATCAAAATACAAAAGACCGCTAGTTGTAGTGAACACACAATTTATCTAGGCATATAATGTTAGTAATTAAGCAGAGTATGATATACGACATGTATACATCTTAATGTGTCATATTATAAAACCAGAGTAAGACATCTATTATGTCACATTAATTGAACAATTAATGTGATAGTGGAAGCAGGATCACTTACCTCCAGCTATAGCAAATTAGTACATATGAAGGGACTAAGATCTACACTTGAAGAAACTGAGGGCTCTTCCAATCTATCCCGTTCTCTCTCATCGAAGGGGCTGGGTATTCTAAAGAACGTTAAATCGAGGACCCCTAGTGTTGTCTCAAAACTCATTAAAGAACAATAAGGCAAAGAAACTAGATCAAATAATAAATTTCTATCCAACAAAAGCAATGTTTCTCAACATATAAACTTGAAATTTCACGTACAATCACTTTATTGATAACTGCAAACCTGAAATTTGAAAATACAAAAAAAAAACACAAGTTACAAAAACAAACTAGTGTTGAAACCATTTTCCAGTAATAAAAAACCCCAGATTCTGACAATTCAATAGATCCATGAACCGACTTTAGCTTCATTGGTGGCTACCAACCTGAAGTTCAAAAATACCAACAATCAACCAGAAGCAAAAAAAGCTAATAATAATGCTAAATTTCCCTTCTAAAAAGAAAAATTACCCATTAGATGCTCCATACGCCAATACTAAGTTAGATTTATCCATGCTACATCATAAGTTTCATATATCCTATGCACTATTACAAAGAGATGCCCATCAGAAGTTAATGGTCCAGATTAATTAGAAAAAAATGAAAAAAATTACAAACAAACACTTATTACCTACTTGTTCAAGCACGGATCATTAATGTCTTTTGTTAAGCTGAGAAACTCATCAGACAGATTAACTTCACAATCAAATTCGAGTAAAGCCATAATATCAGCAAATAAATGATTCATGTACCCAGATCATTCATCAATTAAAATCAATGATTAATTTTCTCCCTTATATATGTCCGACAAGATCTAAACAAGTTTCATGAGAAGTTAGACATGTTCATTCCTTTTAAGTTGGTTTTGAATTAATGAATCTAACAAGGAGGTTACATATTCATTTGCTTTATGTAAAATCAAACATGGATTTCATGACTATTTGTCATATTTTTATAAACATTTGTAAATGAATGTTTGAAGCAAAAAATTAAATAAATGACTTCATTACATAATTATTGCTAGATTAAACAAAAAGTTCTACTAGAATACTCAAATCTGATAACATTTCTTACATTGCCTTCAATTCTTAATTTCATATTAAACAAGCTAAAAATTTCTCCTTATTGTCTTTCTAGTTCACTAAAAATATAATTTGTGAATGAATGAGATGTGATTTTGTTAAATAAAAAAAAAAATTGTTTCATCTGATGCAAAATTGGTAGTTCATGAGTGCTCAAATTTTCTAGTCTTCTCAAAATATTCAGGGATAGCAAGAAAAGTGAATCTATTGATTATTACACAAGATTATAATATAATTTATAATACATGTTAATGGTTTGCTCCTCTAATAAGCTAATTAGTTTTATGCAATATTAATGACTTTGGAATAGTCAATATAAGGATTTGCTCCATTAGAAATAGCCCGATCTTCAGAATGAACACCTTTGTGGTTATGCTAATAAGGAGAATGTCATAGCTTTGTGTAAGTCCTCATCAAATTTTGGTTTTCATTGAATAATGCTTTTAAGTTCAACTTTACATACGTGTCTAAACTCCAAAGCTTATTAGATTTGATGTTCTGGCTTAATGTTATTGATTGAATATTCAATTAATCAATATTAACAACTTCCTATACTATTGCTCATTGTTTCATTAGGACCATAAATATCTTGGATATTAGGAGACTAATCATTCAGAAGTGGTAACATAATGTTATTAGTTCAATAATCAATATTTTTTTTAAAGGAATAATCAAATATTATCAATCACCAGGTTTGTCAATCTTTATTTATATAATCCATTCATATACGTAAATCATTGAAATTAAAATACTTATTTCACAATCTTGTAGATTCCACAAATAGAATTGATTAAACAAAATAATACATGCAATGAAAGAGTCACTCACAACAAAAATCACAATGTCATAGCGCATGCCCACAAAGCCTTAAAAAATATAGGATCATCTCATCAAGGTGAGGAAATTAACATCATGTATGATAAAGAAAAATCCTAATAAAAAAAGGATGATTGAATGAAACGAAACAATCACCTATCATATCCAAGTTCTAGTCCCTTGATTCAGTTTTTGTTGCTTCTTGGTCATTTCATGCTATGCACAAGGTGTCCAAGCTCTATTTCAAGAGTGTTCCAATGAGAAAAAAAACCAAAGCATTCTACTGGCTTCGTGATATATATAGTTACCAGACTATCCAAATCCTTCATAGAATTTATAGAAATAAAGACAAAATTTTAAAGAATGTAGAAGCATCTCAACATAACAATCCATAAATTGGGCCACTAATCACTTAATTTTTTGTAATATGTTAATTTTTAAAACCAGCCCTTTTATCTGCATCACGCATATGCATAGAAACTTCCAATATGGTACTAGCATATGGTCAGGTGGAATCACTTCCTCTAGTTTTCCTACACAAGATATTGCATATGCATCAGCTGCATACTTGAATCATTATGGTGCACAGAGAATCAAGGCAAAACATAGATCACTAAAACATAGAAAAAACACATGCCAATAAGTTACTGCCACAATTCTTCAAGAAGCTATAAATGAAAATTAAAATAAAGAAAATCATAAAAATTTATATTCTACTCACTTCCCAACACCATGGAGTCATATGGCATAAGTCCAATCATCTCCCAGATACTCTTGCCAAAAATGTTTAAACTTTCTCGCATGAGTTTTATGAAAGCATAAATTATATCTCCTCCTCCATCCTCCCACTCAAGAACATAAACAATTCAAGTACACAAACAAAATAAGTGCTTCATTGCCTCACAATCTGGACAGAAATCCAAAGTAATATTTTTCAATTATTTCATTCTAAATAGGAGTTGAATCCCTTAATCAAGTATATTTTTCAGCAAATAAATTCTGATATGTGAAACACATTGAGCCTGTACAGTAAGTCATGCATTCTTAACAACAAACAAAAGATCTTAAAGGGCCCATATAACCAAAAAAAGGTCTAGAGGGGGCCTGGTAAAAACAGTGCATCAAATGATGAATGTGACACTTGACTTACCACTTTAGCCAAATTTTCAGCAGTGTTCCTTAAAAAATTAAAAATAAATAACAAAATCTTCAATATTAGGAGTGCAAAATTGAGACAATCCATGAATCAAAACATCATCTTACTACACCTATTTCAATTTGGAAAAAGTAGGTTGGCTTCCGTGATTACCACAATGACTGAAGACCAAATATTCACAATCCTCAATGGGAAAAATAGCAACAATATAGAAAATAGTACAATGACACAAATTTAACTGTTAAAAAAAAGACACTATAGCCTTCCAAGGAGAGTTAGTTGTTACACCAAATCATAGAAAAGGGGATTTTACTCAGCTTGTGGAATTACAAGTATTTAAACTTAAATTCAATGGAAAAAGTGTAAATATCAACTAATATGCACACACAACTAATATTTATATAAAGTGGAAAATTCAACAGAATTGATATTAGAATACCAACATAATAATGTCTTATTTTTTTTTAGTTTTGCAAATCTACAAATATTAGTTTATCATACAATATTAATACATAACTTGTTTAGAGTACCATGACAAATTAAAGCCATCCAACATGCATATACAAAAGACATGGTGAACCCAATTCACTATAAGATTCTAGCAAGATTTGAAGAAACTGATCTCTAATCTTAAAGAAATAGAGGAAGAAAGGCATTGGTTCTTCAACATAATGTATAAAACAAGATGTAGCATGATGTTCTTGAAAAGAACATATAACACCAACTATGAAGAATCCTGAACTTCTTTTTTTTTTTTTTTGGGAAAATCAAATTGATAAGGAGATTATGTCACGTACATAGGGTAGCACAAATTTAAGTTGCAAAATATAAGGATCTAGGAGAGGTTGGAAAGATAGTTGAAGAAATATATTGTAATTTAAGCTAAAAAATTATTATGCAGACCACACATCATGAGAAAGAGCTTTGGACTAGTGATTAGCTCTTAACAAGAAAGAACTAAGCTATTATAGTCAAATGGTCAAGGACCAAGAATACTAATTAAATTGGAGTTCAAAAAATCAAATTCAACACCAATGAATCATTTTGTTTTAGAAATAAGATCATGACACAAATGCAAAACCTACTAGAATGCCACCAATATTGACCCTTACAAGTTTCAAAAGTAAGTTGGCAACATATATCTAACATTTCATCCTGATTCTATATAACCTGTCACCATTACATCCTTTGAGAATAAACTGATATTAAAAAGGGATAGTACCCATCCCCATTGCATCTATGGGTACCTGAGCCTTGAGGCTTCCAGAGCTTTTCATAATTGGTGGAAACAAAATCAAAAATAAAATTGGAGTTCAAGGCTTCCTTTTCCATTACCACTAGAAACAGATAAAATAGGCTTAAAAAAATCTTCATTCCTGCTCTTGCATGACAAAATCAAGATAATTAACATTACATTCATAACAATGTTTTACTGATTAATTAATAAAAGTATGATTTGATGATAATGATGAATCCTTATAAGCATAAAATATTCTTTTCTATAAGGAGACACTCTAAAATAATATAGCAATAAAATTTTTATTTATTATGTATTTGAAATAAATACCTATGAAGCCATCTAGTATTCTAGTTTTTCAATACCCCTGTCAATTGCAAGAATGACATTTTTCAAAGCTCCCCCTTGATCAATTGGGAAACTAATACCTCGGATAAAATACAGAGAAAAAAATTAAATAACTAACCCTAACTAATACATACATACATACATACATACACACACACACACATACATACATACATACATACATATGCATATTAAGTACAGAAACTCAGAAAGACAATACCTTTGGTGGTGGGAAGCTCCTTCCCATCTCTTGTAAAATATTCTCTAATTGCTACCAATGTGGTCCCATTATAAGTTTGTCATGTAATTAGTTGCTTTTTTGTAAGCTAAAAGAAAAAAAAATAAAGACAAAAGTAAATGATCGAATAGGAAAGACAAAAAAATTCTAAAACAAAAAATAAAATAATCATGTGGTAGATAACGAGATCCCAGTTAGCGGTATACTCCTCCCTATGGTGACTATTGTTGGAATTCCCTTCTTCTTCTTCAACTTGCTTAGACACAAAGAATGAATCCACAACAGATTTAACAAATATCTTTAGATCAGGAAGTGATGGGTCAATGCTGAAACTCTTAGATACTGTTACCCGAAGCATGGCCATTGTCATCATAGTAAGATCGACGGAACACAGTATATCAAAAATGGCTTCTAAGACCTTTCCTTTCAATTACCCATCTATATTTTTAAAGCTCTCATTCGGTTCAATCAATTTCTTCTATACAATAAGTCTTCCAAGCCAGGAGTTGTACCTAAGGCCTTTCGTCAATTGTAATGGCTAGTGGCAAAAGTGTGTCACCTACTCACACCAAGGAGGAATTAATACCTCTATCAAGGGATTGAGTTTTTACCATAGATGACTCAATGAGAGATGTACCACTGGAAAGTCCTAAATCGCTATGGCAAGAGGCACGAAGGGGCACAGAAGCAATAGACACTCACGAGCATAGTTGTAGGAGAGAGCATAAGCTCTTGAGTTGGCTTGGCTTTCAAAGGTAAGGCTCAGGAGAGGAGGTTAGGAATTAAAATAAGAAATAGAAGATGCAGGAGATGGAAAGGGAAGCTCAAAAACATAAAGAAACAAATGGTAAGGATGTAAATAGGTGAGAAAAGTGGCAAATAAGATTTGGACATGAATAGAGTCTTTAAAAAGGGTGATAAATACATAATAAATGTATGTACATGATGTGCTATAGTGGCACATGATTTGTTCATCCACTACTATTCTATATTGACTGTTGAGCAGAATTTTATATCTCCTAGTTTCACATGTTGAATTGATTGTTTGACTTAATAAATGAACAAGGATGTAACTATTAATCCCTTCCAAGATTGCGTATCTCCAATAAATCCCTCTTAATTTGGCCAATAACAGAGGAGAATATACTATTAAGTAGCCTAGGAAATTACTAGTCTACCCTTGCTTCTTATCCCACATTCAAATATCCAGGAAATTACAGAAACAAGCTTTTTCTCATGGGGAACCACTCACAGGTGATTGGACGGTTGGCGGCCCGAAGCATTGGGATTTGCGAAGGAAACCTTGCTTCGCTCAAGCCACACCACTTCACCTTCTTCCTATTATACTGAAGCTGGTGGAGATACTCTTTCCCATAGTCATCTTCCTCATGAAAATCCGCCTTCGAGTTGTCCATGGAATTAGTTTCCCGTTCAAAGTATTCCAAGGTATGTTTATCAATGGCATCCTTTCAAGGAAGAACCAAGTCGAAAAGTGAGAAGGCATTCCGAGGTATGTTTATCAACGACATCCTTTCAAGGAAGAACCAAGTCGAAAAGTGAGAAGGCATTCCGAGGTAGGTTTATCGATGACATCCTTTCAATGATAATAGCAGATGGTGACCACGCTAGTGAATGTAAGATGTTAACTAGCCCCCGTTGTGGAAACGCTCACGAAGTTGAATAAGGAGATGAACAGGAGCCATTGGGAGATCCTCCGCGGAATGCTTTTTCCAATATGATGGATGTCGCCCATCATGCAAGAGAGAGGGGTGTATGATGTGTTGTTGTAGGTCTACGATGATCGTAACCAATGGTTTAGGATAGGGAAAAGCATGATGCCATTCAGGGCAGAAGAAATCATGCTCATTTTAGGTCTCTACTACGATGGAGACGTTGTGTCCTTTAAGCATGAGAGAGACCAATCCATGCTTGAACATACACTCTTGTATAAAATCATAACCAGCATTGTGATGCGATCAAGGAAAACCTATTCAAACTTGTCCGCAGCAAAGATGGTGAGGAGGACACATTCGTGAAGCTCCCCATTGTCTATTTCATGATGATCATCTTCTTCCCCAATACATCATTAAATGGCCTAACATTCGTAGTGAGGTACACTGATGAGTTGGTCTCACCTGGCCGTTACGCCCAGGCCATGCCATTCACAGGTGGTTGATGGCCGATGTACCCTTGACAACCGCCAGTGTCCAGTTTTGGTGTAAAAAAAAGTACACCATGGCAGGTTAATTGAAAGGGTGCACCATAGCCTTCATCATCTAGTTTTATGAGGTAGCGGCCAGTGTGAAGAAACAACACCTCCTTGGATGGACACCCCAGATAATGTGCTACAGGGAAAGCAGTTTCATCAAGGTGGTGTACATCAACCCCCTACTGAAATCACTTAAAGGAAAAAAAGTAAGTTTGCTTGTTATCTCTTTGTGTAAAATTCTTACTAAGTGTGTGTAATGAGTCACGTTTTTGTATTTATTATGTATGCTTCATTTGTATTATTCTCAATTCCTGTGTAATATAATAGCTTCGTTTGTATGCTCTATAGTTCAGGTGTAGGAGTTACGTTTTATGTGTAAGGTTTAGATTACCTATGTAGGATATCTTGATGACCTACAAATGATAAAGAGAATGTACTACTTGGTTGTGTCAAGTGGGACACCTGGAAACAAGCTTCTGAGAAATCATCCGAAGGGGGCGACACAATAAAACAACCCCAAGAAAGTCCCGGCCTACCAAGCCATTTAAAAAAAAATAATGTTTCAAAAGAGTCTGTGAAAAAACCTCGAGAGCTGGCAAGGAAGTGAGGTCAGGAGCATTCCACCCCATCCAACCCCGAGAAAATTAATAACCATTGGTAGTGGGTTGATAGCCCGGATGACGTACCGCACGGTGACGATGACATGCATCGATTATTGCAGTAGGTACTAATTGAGTTTCATGAATTGCGGGCGTATAGACGACCTCGGCGCCCGAGATGCAAGGAGACAGAGTGGTGATTCATGGTCACGATCCCCACATTCTGAAGCCTAGTGGGACCAGACAGACCTCTGTCTGCCTCCTACTTCGGGTCCTTCTCCTATTTCATGTAAGAGATTCAAATGAGCAGTTCGGTCTTGGAGAGGCCGTTCTGGCTAACATAAGACAAAGATGACTATGAGTGATGAAATTCCTGCATCGGAGGAGGTTACCAAAATTCCTGTGCCTTCACTTGAGACTTATTTTTCACCTGCAAAGGTTACCAATATAGATACAGAGGACCCAACTGTTGAAAAAATAATACCTGATGAGATTATTACACCTATAACATCCCTTGTTAAAATCCCAGTTCCTAAGGCCCCAACACCTGTATCTATACCGATTCTTGAAGGCCCAGCAACAAAAATTGAGATCCTGTAGGAGGACGATGTGATGCACTGATGTGCAAGACACAAGTCAATCTAGCATGTCTCTATTTCTCCAAAAAGGACTCCACCAAAAATGCCCCAGGGAAGAACCCCCCTCCAAAGAAAGCTCCGCCAAAGAGAACCCCATCGAAGAAAGCTCCAGTGAAGAGGGCCCCACCGTGGAAGGGGGCACTACCGAAGACTACCCCACCCCTGAAGACTGCGGAGATAGTTTCTCGCTCATCTTATGGGGTAGAAGCTGAAGAGCATGTCTTATGCACTATTGATATACTCCTTGAATCCCTTAAGGGTACAAAAGCTGTGAAAGACAATAAAGATTTACTTGCTCTTATGCCATACAAACCTCCTGCCGAGGGCTAGGTGTATCGTGAGACCCAGGTAAGGGTTCTAACAAATTTTCTGTCGGTAAAGAATAAATATGCCAATTTTGGTAGGCTGAACCAGATCTAACAAGCAGCCCAATCTATTTGAACACATGTGTTCTTTCTTCCTATACAATACAATTATTTTTTATGGTTAAGGTTTACTTAACATCAGTGTATTAATAAATTATGTGTAGGAATGCATTTTCCTTTATAAAATACATGTTTCATGTGTATTAGCTTATTTGTTTATGTATTACCTACAAGTCATGTGTAGCATAATTAATTTCTGTGTATTACTGTATCTTTATGTTTATTACTAGCATTTCTTATTTGATATAATATGCAAAGTAATTCACATTATCAGCCCTAATTATGTCATGTAGCTCTATTATCTAGAGGGATGATTGTGGTTTACGACACGTGATAACTTGTACGTCCTCCTTGAAAGAAAAGAACATGTCCCAATGATGTCGTTGAAGTCTTGGTCCTCATGATCCGTAAATAATTGCTATCGAATCCATTGGCGTACAAGCGGCGAGCCTTGTTATATGGCCTTTGCCCCTCGCGATGTATTAACTGTAATTCTGCGTGGATCAGGTGATATACATGATGAAAGATGTCTTATACGAGCACAAGAATGTGGAAATTATTTTGATGCCATCATGCTCTACGGTCACTATCATCTGCTTACCCTTGATCTCCCCAACCAAAAGTATGTGCACTATTCTTCCCTCATCTATGACATATATGACAACAATACCATAGCCATGGTAAGTGACTCTCGCATACTTTCAATGCGTGTAATCTCCATTTATCTACTCATTACTAATGAATGTTTGTCATTTTTCAGTGGGATATATTTGAATTATTCATCGAAATTAACATAGGGCACAACAAGTTCAAAGATTTACCTTTAGTGCATGATCAATCGTGCCCTTAACAAGAACCCAGTACCAACGACTGTCCAGTTTTATACCTCTGATATATGAAATAACTGTTGAACGGGGAAAAACTGGGCATATCGTAGTCAGACGTCCCATTCATACAGCTACACTATATCGCACAGATATTAGTTGATGCCATGCGGAGGAAAGTTATACCGAATAAAAATGAAGTGAAAGACGTTAGGGTGGAGGACGTAATCGAGGAAGAGACTACCGCCAAGGAGGATACCGCCTTTGGGGACATCGACGCTAAAGGGAAGGTCGCTGTCGCTAATGCAGAGACTACCGGGGAGAAGGTCACAGTTACACTACATGAAAAGGTTGACGGGGCTGCGGAAGATTGCTATGAAGAAGTAGCTGTTGACAGAGAGAACCTTACCAGGGATGATTCTACTAAAAAGAAAGACAACTTTGGTATGTGATTAAGTTAACGTGTGCAAGAATTGCATATGAACATGCAACAACTAATTTCATTGCATCAAGTTATGTATAGGAAAAAAGATAATACACAGAAACTACAAAATCATAAACAAAGATTAGCGATAACACAATAATATCAAATAATACACAAAAACTACCAAAGAATACATAGGAAATGCACACAATAAATAGAAGCTAGTTGCGTAAAAAAAAAAGCAAATCAACCCACCTTGATTTTGCATCTAATGTCCAGTCTGCTATTACTGCATTACATGATCGTCAATTATGGGCAGGTTGGTGGCAACGACTGTAGTGTAAATTATGGTCATTGAAAACTTGTGACTCTATTCTCTTCCTTCAAGCATGTGTGGCAGGGTCATTTCTTTGATATTGGTTAACACAGTCAAAGTTCATGGATCTCATGGTTGTCATTGCATGGCTTGTTATATTATGGATCAGGTATATAGGTTCAGCATACGCACGATGATAACAGTCGACCGTAAAATAATCATATATGTAACAGTGGATATTCATGTTTGTTTACCTAATCGCGGTACATGCATGCTTGCAAGGGAGGCCATGTACCTATCATCTTCTGCATGAGCACTTCTGGATCCACAGGATGATAATACTGTTGTGTTCATCAATCACTTCATATGTACCAAGGTCAGATCTAGCGACCCTCAAACAACGACTATCTTGGACAATTTGTTCAAGCTTCTTGTGTATCTCAGGTCAAAGTTATGTATCTTACTTGTTTGATACTTTGTGTCTCTCTGACAGAATATTCTCAAGTTTAAATTTGTTGATAAATGTAAGAAATACACATTAATTAAACATAATACATAGGAAACATAAATAATAAAGTTAAACATAGTTTAGTAAATGGGAACTTCCAATAACACACAAAAACGAATGATATTACACACAAACAAGGAATACTACACACGAACAAATGATATTACTCAAGAACAAGGAATACTACACACGAACGAATGATATTACACATGAACAAGGAATATTACACATAAATGTGTCGTAATACACAGTTAAGCATGGTACTACACATGAAATATATTTTTGTGCTAACCTCATTGAATCAACCATGCTTGCCACCGGAAGATGTTGCGCTTCTTTAATCTAAGCATTGAAAGGCTCTGCCACATTGGAGTACATCTTGCACCACCGCACCCTCTTAAACAAAAAATTAGACTAATGATCAACATCAGACTTGTGTAGCACCCAATGCGCAACCACCAATATAGACGCAAGTTCACTAACAATGCCATCGAACTCCTTCGATTTGTAAGCGTACGCAATTTTGATGACTACTGCCCAACACTACTCTCTAAGTGCTTTCCTGAGTCTAGCAATGTCATTCATTAAGTTTGTCTCCAAATGTCATAAACAATACCCATGCGGCGATGAGGGATAGCACTCTCGCAATGGTGCCCTTGCACCGGTTGGAGATGAATGTGATAATTTTATTGTAGTTATCTTCACCGTATAATACCTCCCCAAGAGTAGCGAGAAACCAAGTCCAATTATCATTAGTTTTGTTGTCAATGATGGTGAATGCTACATGAAATAGACCCTCATTGCCATCTTTGCCTATTGCTCTCAACAATAACCCACCGTACTTGCCCAATGAGCTCTATCAAGAAAAAGTAACAGCCTAGATAACTACTTGAACCCCAATATACAGGCCCAAAAAATAGAAAAAAATGTTGTTAAACCACTCTCCATTATTCTCAATGGCGATGACACTACCGGGATTCATCTACGCCACTTTATCTACATACCATAGAAGCAAATCATAGTTACTTACCTCATTACCATGGATGGCAGCCCTGGCAACCTCCTTCCCCATCCAAGCACGTTTGTATGGTAGGTGAACACCATATTCTCGCAGTATGTCTTTCTGTATACCGACATCTCTATACAATGGTTGCTCCTTTAATTTCTGCATGACACGGTGATAGACCCACTTCTTGCTAGCTTTCAGGTGTGCTATCGTACGAATACCTCCACTGCAAATGTAAGTTGTTTGCATTGTTTTCACACAGAACATGTCTATATTTTCCTTCTTTGATGCATGCACATGCAATTGGCAATCTGAAGCAGCACACTTGACCGTTACCCAGACTTTATCATTTTTTACGAAGATGAAATTAAAATTTTGTCTTATAGCATTGTTGCACAAGACATCTTTGAACTGGCCTACATTCTCAAAACATTAGCCTAATTTTAATGTCGATCCATTTGTTGTTTGAGAACACCCTATAATACTGAGAGTACCCCCACTGGAGGATGTTAAGACAAAAAAGTCCCAACCTTGGCATTCATGCTTCTAGAGAAGGGCTTTCTGCATGACAATGCATGACACAAAGATAAAAACAAGTCACAAACAACATACAATACACAGGATATTGTGTATTGTGCATATAAAAGAGTTGTAATACACAGAAAGCATTAATAATACACAATAACCTAAAATAATACACAATAATGGAATGTAATACACAGGAACACAAAAAATAACCAGCATTAGCATTGTTGGTGAATTACAATGTAATAAGGAGCCCGAGTTTCCATCTTCTGACCCACTCATTTCCTCGACGATGATGTCCACTACAACTTTCTTGAAGGTATGATATATATGGCACATGCGTTAAAAGTCCGCGTCTATCTTAATTGGGTAAACTGTGCTGTATGAGTTAAGTGTCACAAACTTCACACTTACCCGAGATGCGTTGAGTGTCCAACACTCACATATTTCACCCATTACAGGCTCTTATGAGCTCAACATAGTGAATTTAATCACACGTCCTTCACCTTTGAAATGCACTATAGCACAGAATGTATCCATTGATGATGAACACCCGTATAACATTTGGAAAAACCAATAAGATTCCTAGATGAGAAAAAAATTTAAGCACTTTCAAAGACCTCCAAAAATTTAAAAGAAGAATAATATGGAGAGGGAAAGAAAAAAGAGCAAAAAGAATTGGTGAGAGTTTGATCTCCATAGAAGAATAAAAAAAAGACAGACCTTCCCACTGAAATGCCAGCAAGAAGAAAATGGAGAAGAACAAGATGAAGAAGAAATGATGGAGAAAAAGCAAGAAGCTCTGACAGAGAAGCTTCTGGGATTTGGCCGTACACATCACATAAAGGAGATGTGACTTGATGGGAAGAACAAGTCATTAAATTTTCCATTGTCTCACAAGGTCATTTGTGGAAGTTCACCTCAAAAAAACTGACAGACTTAACTCCAAGGAACAAAAAGTAAAGTCATGGAAAAAGGAGGGACTAAATGGTATGTTGAAAAGTCAAAGGGACTACAGTGGAAGCTGGAAACTTGCCAAGGACTTATAAAAAATCTTCCCATAAATGAATGAATATAGTTTTGAATAAAGTCTCGTGAATTGCGGAGTAGATTGGTTGTCCTACTACTCAAGAATTCTTCTCTATGGTTTAGGAAGCCCTTGAAGAATGACAGCAAAAGATTTCCTAATAAAAGAAATCCCAATTCATTGATGGGACTTATACCACACGCTATGCTATAGATGTAAGTCTTCTTTTATTCTTCGGATTTCACTTAAACTATAAAACATCCTTTATTGTCTTTCATGCCTAGTGTTGGCTGTCAGTTGTTAAGCAAAGCTATATTTGGTTATTTATGTTAGATCTCAGTGAGGAAGATAAGTTAAAAAGTTGTGAGGTAAAACTTTCGAAAGCTAAGTTAAATATGTAGCTTATTAAGCATACAATTTTAAATATTTATTTCTTGGTATCAAAATTAACAAGTTTACTTTTATAAAAAAAAAAAACTAGAACAATAAACCAACATAATAAATATCACTAATTTATATCTAAAATAAGGTAAATCCTCCCAAAATATTATAACAACTACTTCTCCCTATGGTGCGTGTAAGAATCAGTCAAAATATAAAGAGCCTACTTAACTCAAAATATTAGAATTTGCTTAGAAGTCTTTTACCATACACAATGCTTTTTGAATAGTACCATTATTAAAAATATGAGTTGTGCCATCTAACTTGACATAATGCTTATGTCATGTAATCTTGTTTCTAACTATATTGTTATGTTTTATTATTATGTACAATAGTATTCACTACATAAAATATGTATTGTAAAGTTTTATTAATCTAATTAGGTTTTTCAATGATAAAATTTTTTCCAAAATTAAATTATTTGTAATAATTAAAATAATAATTCTATTAATAATAACAGAGATATTAATGATAATATATTAATTACACCAATTAAATTATAATTATAATGACAATCATTATAATTTTATGCTCCCACTTGCACTTGCCACATTCATGAGAAATGAAGTGTAAATATTTCAAATCTAAATAAAGAAAAAAAAGGTTGTTTCCTTGATCAAAATTCCTATTTTCTCGTTAAATCCATCTATTTTTTTTTTAACTTGCTTTTTAGTCTTTCTACTTTAACTTGTATCCTTTTAGTTTTTTTACCATTTTACTTGAGCCATGTCAGTCCCCTTAAATACTAAAACCCTAAAATCTTAAACCTTCAAAAACCTAAAACCTAAACCCTAAACTCTTAAGAAAGAGAACTAACATGGCTCAATTAGAAGAGCACATTGTAATGATCAAGCGAAGCCTCTACTTCGTAAGGTCTCTATTGCCACCCCTTGCAAGAACGTTTAACACTTTGAGTGAGGATCCATACCCTACCTGACAACGTTAACCCTTCTTCTTGCTTTTGTTGTCTAATGTAACTCTCCTTTACCTTTGATGGGTGTAGTCTTTCTTCTTTCTCAGTATTATTGTGTTGTTTTACCCCACGTTAATCCTGTTTTTGTTCTTTTTGTGTTGTATTTTCAGTCTCTTTTTTAATTTAAATTATGATTTATCCATTTTTATAAAATATAGCTCATTTAAAATAATAAATAATTAAAAATTATAATTTAATATAGAGGGACTAATAGAGTAAATTTGACAGAGCTCTCTTTACATCCAAAACACTTATAACAATAAAAATTAAGATTTTTGTCGCCTTACTCACTTTGTGCTAAAAAATAAAAAACTTATTTTATTCAATAAACACTTTTTTTTAAAATATGATTGTTTGGAAATGCTCGTTATAAGCACAAAAGAAATAGTTTACTTTTATATTTGTTATAACAATGCATGCCATGCATGATGGTTTTTTAAAAAAAAACCCCGACAAAAAGCTTAAAAAAACTAGTGAGTGTTATGAATATTATAATAAATAGTGGATGCCTAATGTAGCAATCAATGGTACTGTAGCATGCGATGGCACTATAACATTCAAGAAACCTGGGGGAAAATATTGAGGCTAATAATAATGAGCACAATGATAATAAGGCAAAAGTCTTAATATTTATAAGGCATCATCTTGATTATGGCTTGAAAAATGAATACTTGACCATTGAGGATCCACAGAAATTGTGGTTATCCCTAAAAGAGAGATTTGAACATCTCAGGATGGTTTACTTGCCCAAAGCACTCAAAGATTGGTCAAATCTCAGTTTCTAAGACTTTAAGAGCATGCAAGAATATAACTCCGAGTTATTTAAAATAGTCTCAATGCTATGTCTTTGTAGACAGACAGTAATAGAACAAATGATGATCAAGAAAACATTTACAACATTCCATTGTCGAGATGTTATATTGCAACAACAATATAGGAAAAAGAATTTCACAAAGTTCTCTGAACTGATTTCTTACCATATTGCATCGGAGCAAAACAATGAATTGTTGATGATGAATCATCAATCTCAACCATTTGGAGTAGCATTGCTGCCTGAAATTAATTATGGGCAAAGAAAATGGTGTGGTCGCAATAATGGTTATAAAAACAATGGTGGATGAGGATATCTTGGTTGTTGAGGACAACACGGTCGTGATGGGGACCAAAATTATATTAGACCACAAGATAGCAAAATTAATGTATATCAACAAAAACAACAAAGCCACAACATGGGGTCAGAGAAAAAAAGGGATACTTGCCATCGTTGTGGAATGGAAGACCATTGCTCTAGAATTTGCAAGACCCCTAAGCATTTTGTCCATCTTTACCAAGAATCACTTAAAAATAAGAAGGATAAAGATTTTGAGACAAATTTTGCTAACAACCCCATGGTTCACAACATTAAGAATAATTCTACTCACGATATAACCCAAAATACATTTTTAGATGTACCTGATTTTTTGATGGATTAAATTTGTAATATACTTTTATATATATAGTATGTTTTATTTATTATGTTAAAGTTATATTTTATTTTGTTTTGTTTTGTTAGAAAATATGGCTGATAATGAATGCATTATTGATTGTGGGACAACAAATACAATTTTAACAAGAAAAATATATTTGGAGAAAGGCATGCATAGCCACAATAGCAAGGTCATCAAACTTAATTGAAGATTCAGGAAGAGCAACATTCGTGTTGTCAAATGGAACACTTTTGCAGCTGAAAAATGCTTCATATTCTCAATCTAGGAGGAACCTTCTCAGCTTTAAAGATATACGCCTCAATGGATATCATTTAGAGATGGTTGATAAGGAAGGAAAAGAATATCTTTATATTATACAAGTTATTTCATGCCAAAAACGTACACTTGAAAACTTTCACTGTATATTCTCAGGATTATATTTTATAGGTATTAAAGTGATAAAATCACATATGGTCTTAACCCAGAAGGTTAATGACCAAGAGATATTTAAAATATGGCATGAAAGACATGAACATCCGGGTGCTATTATGATGCGCCGGATTATTAGTAACTCTCATGGATACCCACTAAATTATTATAAAATCTTAACAAATATTAAGTATGCATGTTCAACATGCTCAACGGGAAAGCTGATAACTAGACTTTCTACAACTAAGGTAATTGGCGAATCTCCTAAATTTTTAGAACGAATACAAGGAGATATATGTGGACCATTTAGGTATTTTATAGTTTTAATTAATACATCAACTAGATGGCCCCATGTCTCGCTTTTGTCTACAAGAAATGTAGCTTTTGCGAGATTATTAGTACAAATTATTAGGCTTAAAGCACAATTTCTAGATTACCCAATAAAAGACAATTCGTGTTGATAATGCTGATGAATTTCCATCAAAATCATTTTATAATTATTGTACGGCAATTAGACTACAAGTTGAGCATCAAGTAGCTCATGTACATAACCAAAATGGGTTGGCGGAGTCATTAATTAAAAGACTACAGATTATTGCACGTCTAATATTATTAAGGATGAAACTGCCCACAAGTGCGTGGGGTTATGCTATTTTGCATGTTGCAGCTTTAATACAGATCCAATCCACTACATGTAATTCATATTCACCACATCAGCTTATTATTGGTAAAGAGCCAGATATTTCACATATAACAATATTTGATTGTGAAGTATATGTGCCAATAGCACCACCAAATTGTATAAAAATGGGTCCACTATGCAAATTTGGTATATATGTTAGTTATGATTCCCTTTCAAATATAAGCTATATAGAACCATTAACAAGGGGTGTATTTAGTGCAAGATTTGCAGATTTGGTATATACGTTAGTTATGATTCCCTTTCAAATATAAGATATTTAGAACCATTAAATTTGCAAAATATTACAAATCAAATACTTGATGTATTTATGGATACTAAAAGGGTAACCAAGTTATATATACCAGCTGTTTATGCTCCTGTAAAAATTAAGATTCCTAAGACCCCATTGCAAAAAAAAAAAAGTAGAAAACAAACCACGTCAAAAACATGGAATACCACTGGACGTCAAAGATTCAGCTCTTAGAAAAAGATAACAGAAAAATAAAACTCATAAAGATGAAGATCTCCATAAAGGGAGAGGAAAAATATAAAACCCTCAGAGTGTGATAATGAAAAAGAATTAATAAGGAATGATATATCTAAAAATACTGAAAATTAAATTTGTTATGTAGATGATGGAGAATTAATAAATCGGCATGAGACTGAAATAAATAACATATTCATCTAAAATGTGGCTACAAATATACATAAATACATATAATGATCCAGAGCCACGATCAATTAATGAATGCTGACAAAGAAATGATTGGCCAAAATGGAAAGAAGATATCTAGGTTGAGATAAATTCCCTATCAAAACGAGAGGTGTTTGGGCCAATAGTGGCAGCACCAAAAAGGATAAAACCAGTCAATTATAAATGGGTGTTCGTGAGAAAAAGAAATGAAAATAATGAAATTATAAGGTATAAAACAAGATTGGTTGCTCAAGGTTTTTCTTAAATGCCTAGTGTTGACTATGAGGGGATAGATTCTCCTGTAATGGATGGAATTACTTTTCGATTTTTAATTGTCATGGCAGCAAGTAATAAATTAGATGTGGGGTTGATGGATTTTGTTACGACATATTTGTATGGATTACTTGAAAAAGACATTTGAAAATCCCTAAAGGATATAAAATAACAGATATTACAAATCAACAACATTTATACTCTTATAAATTACAGAGGTCTTTTAATGGGTTAAAACAATCTAGATGGATGTGGTATAACCGTCTTAGTGATTATCTTATAAAAAGATACCAAAATGATAATATATGCCCATGTGTATTTATTAAAAGTTCTACTAACAGTTTGTTCTGAAAGTAGTATATGTGGATAATTTAAATCTTGTAGGCACCTCTCATGAAATTGCAATTGTAGCATCATATCTAAGGAAGGAATATGCAATGGAAGATCTAGGAAAGACTAGATTTTGTCTTGGTATACAAATCGAACACTTACCTTTTGGAATATTTATGCATCAATCAACATATACAAAAAAGGTGCTGAAGAGATTCAATATGGAGAATGCTTATCCATTGAGTACGCCGATGGTTGTCTAGACACTTGATATACAGAAAGATCCATTTCATCCACCTGAAGAAGGAGAAATCATTCTTGGTTTAGAAACTCCATATTTAAGTGTAATTGGTGCATTAATGTATCTTGCAAATAATACAACACTAGATATAGCTTTGCAGTAAATCTTTTGGCAAGATACAGCTCTACACCAACGTGAAAAACACTGGAAAGGAGTAAAAGATGTGTTGCGTTATTTACGAGAAACTACAGATCTTGGCTTATTTTATCCACAAGAATCTTCATCCAACCTTAAAGGCTTCACTGAAACCGGATATCTGTCTGATCCTCATAAAGGGTGATCTCAAATTAGATATATATTTTCTTATAATGGTACAATTATCTCATGGCGTTCTACAAAGCAAACAAATCATGCTGAAATCTTAGCTCTCTATGAAGAAGTTGGGAATGGCAGTGGCTACGATCTATGATCACACATATACAGTCATCATGCAAATTACCATCGTTAACAACAAAATGCTATAGTAATTTATGAAGACAACAATGCTTGTATTTCTCAGATACAAGGAGGTTACATTAAAGGGGATAGAACGAAGTATATATCACCAAAATTTTTCTATACTCATGACCTCAAGAAAGAAGCCGTCATAGAAGTTAAAAAAAAATCAATCTAATGATAATCAAGTTGATCTATTCACAAAATCACTTTCTAAGTGCATTCACCAAAGACTTATACATAAAATTGGGATAAGAATACTCAAGGATGTAAGTACTCCAAAAAGAAATTAAATGTTATTTATTTGAGGGAGAGATTGTACTCTTTTCTTTCATCATGGTTTTTATCCCAATGGTTTTTTTCTGAGGCAAGGTTTTTAACGAGGCAATGACCCTCAAATACACAAAGGATATTGTACACTTTTTCCTTGTCTAGGTTTTTATCCTACTGGGTTTTTTTAGCAAGTTTTTAACAAGGCATATCCTTAGTTGTAGGCATCTAAGGGGAATGTTATAAATATTATAATAAAGAGTGGATGAATACTGTAGCAATCGACAGTATGGTAGCATGCGATGACACTACAACATTCGATATTACCGTAACAGACGAAAAACTTTAGCAACCGGCTTACTGCAGCAGCTGCCCACATGGTATTGTAACAACAACCAACACTATTACTATTCCACCTACTCGTGTATTTTGGACCATTGGATTAAATTAATCCTGACCATCCATTTAACCTTTGCCTATAAATACCGCATCCCCACCACTTATGTTGTAAATGGTATATGTGAAGAAGAGTTAGAAAAGAAGAAGGAAGAAGAAGAGGTGAAATATAATCAAGGTATTCAATATTTATTCTTTCTTTTTATTCTTATAGTTACTCTTCCTCCTTTCTTATTCTTGTTTTTTATAATTACAGTATATATATATACTAAAAATGAATTACTAGTTGCAATTATTGTAATTTCATCAAAATAGAACACTATCTCCATATATACAACAAAACAAAAAATTTAAGAAAGAAGGGTAAAGGATTGGATTTTTTTTTTTTAATAAATCCGACCCTTGACCTAACCTAACCTGTAGGGGTGAGCAAGAAAATCCGGATCCGATGATCCGATCCGATATCCGGTTTTTTGACCCGAATTTTTTGGGTAACCGATCCGAAAAAGAGGGTCGGGTACCCGATCCGAATTTTTAAGATGAAAACCGGATCAGATCCGGGTCGGGGGAAATTAAAAACCGGGTATCCGAATCCGATCCGGTTTTTAGTATATTCTTATATATATATATATATAAATTTAAAATTTTACAAGGGCTTAAGTAGAAAAATAATCAAAATCCTAGGTTTAAAAACTTAAAAGAGTTATATACTTAATTGCTTATATAGTTATATTTATTTATATACATATTAATAAATTTAAACTTTTCTAGGGTTAAAAGTAAAAGGAAAAAAAAAATTCAAATTCTTGCCTCCTAGTCCTCAACATTCATCATCTCGCCTCTTCTCTCTAGCCTCCATCCTTGTCTAAGATTGATGCTTCAGAAGATATTTGATTTTTTTTTTAATGTATATGATTTATAAAACTCTTTATTATTTTTTTGTGACTTTTTTTTGTGGGGTGAATAATGTAAGGTTTTAATCATCTTTATAAGATATAAGTTTTTATATTTATTTTTTTATGAATGTTGATGTTGTTATATAAAACAAATCTATGGAGTAGATAAACTAAAATTCGGATCCGGATATCCGATATCCGATCCGGTTTAAACCGGGTACCCGATTTTTAATATCCGGTTTAAACCGGGTCGGATACGGGTTGAGTTTTTGCCGATCCGAAAAACCGGGTACCCGATCCGGTTTTGAAAACCGAGTCGGGTATCCGATTTTGCTCACCCCTACTAACCTGGCATGATATATGGACATTTTCTTATTTTTGATAATTCTAGGGTTTTTTATCAGTTTGAATTTCGTTAACATTATTTTAAAATTTATGAATTTATAAATTATAAAATTTTACGGCATATTTAAAATCTATAAGTACTAAATCTTGACATAATTAGTAATTTTTACATTTCAAAATAAGTTGGGATACAAATAAGGTATTGAATAAGGATTAACAAACACCAGTTTTACAGTTTTGAGAATATCTGTAATTTTGATAATAGTTCCATTTCTGAGATGATTGAAATGACTGACTTTAGTTCAAATTTCATTGGCAAACTTTTGTATTTGCAAAATAATTATAAATAACACCTTGAACGTGCTTGCAAATCAAGTTTTCACTTAGTTAAAGAATCCCAATTAATTAATTATTAATTATCATAAAAACTACTTTTATGATTTTAAAATACTATAAATGATACAATCGAAGATGCATATTAAATTTCAAAATTTCAAACTTGGCTCTTTTAACATATTTTTCATTTAATTCTATAGCCTAATAAGCCTTATTATGTCATTATAAAACTAAATATTTTAAGGTATACACATAAATATAGTTTTCATAAGATATAAAAATGAAAGTTGTAATTTAAAATGTTGTTTTTACTTGACAAAATTTTCAAAATTCAGAATTTTATAAGAAAAGACTTGATTAATAATAATAATTTTTAAATCAATCTAATCATATCATATCAATAAAATGCTTTTTGAAGGACTCAAGTTTCTAAAGAAAAAGAAAAAAATGCGCTCTTTCCAAACGAAAAATTGAAACCAAATTATATTCTATTACATAAAAGGGAAAGGTACTAATATATACTAGATTTATATACTCGCGTTAACGCTGCGGGTTAACTATATCTAACAGGACAATCGCAAAGATAGTATAAATTTTAAAAAAAATTGTTAATGTTATAAATCGTTTTCAGTATAAGAAGTATATTCGTAAGATATGAAAGGTTGGAAATATATTATTTGAATATGTTATATTGTTTATTGAATAATAAAAATGATTTCATTTCAATACTTTGAAAGGAAAACAATTTTAAGTATTAGGCCTTTTACTTGGTTTTTTTTCTTCATTGTTGTAAGAATTGACATAAGATACCCGCTATATATATATATAAACACTCCATCATTCAAGAGAATTTGTTACAACTCATCATCACATAAGTATTGATCTAAGAGCAATGTTGTCGTTGAGATGATATTATGCAAGGTCCTCATTAATTTAATCTAGTTTTAGTAAACAAACCCACTTGTGTTAACACAACAAAAAGTTGTTCAAGTTCTCATCTCTAACTAAAAAAAAAGTGAACAGAAAAGGGAAAAAAAAGTGACACAGCTTCATTGCACTCATGGTTGCCATCATGGATGTGTATTAGAGATAGTGGAGTGTTCAACGTTGTCGTCTATGGCAACAGGAAGGTTGAGGTCAATCAGAGTGTCTAACGATGGGATTTTGGGAGATGAATGTGGGGAATATTCCTGTAATCATAATTTAAAATAATCAATAATAATGATTGAAAAGAAACATGTTGTAAATAGTATTCAAAAGTTTATAATTATTACTTCGAGTTTTTCAATCAATTCCTTTGCATTTGAAGAAGAGATGATGATCTGCCGTGCAGCTAGGTTGATGAACCCTTCTTCTAAAACTTTGTCGATGAATGAAAGTAGTGAGTTATAATATCCATCAACATTTAGCAAACCAATCTGGAACAAAGCATAAGTTATGTATTTTTTTTTATAATTTCATGTGTGTATATAGAGCATTGAGATCAAATTATCGGTTTGTTATGCATGCCTAATTGTGCCCAACTAATTACTTCAAAAAGCTTTTCAAGAGTTCCATGACCTCCTGAATATTAAAAAAAATATACTTAAATGAGTAATTTTTTAATTTTTTGCATTTACAGTTGTCTATTGGAAGAAAATAGATATAATAATCAATTAGAGAATATGTGAATTTTAAGTATAATGAGTGATAAAAGAGTGGTAACAAAATTAAAGTATTTTGAAAATGTTATTTTTTTTTCAATATTAGATCAGTGTTCTATGTTAGCTATTAGTAAGCTTTACAAATAGATATATAATACAAATTTCATAGTAGCTAATTTATGCGCATTTTCAGTGATCAACATGAGAAAAGTATATTTTCATTATATTTCTCATTGAAAGTTTTAATTGCAAGCATTAATGTATATTCGATATAAAAAAATAAAAGAACATGAGTTTTCATTATATGTGATATTAAGTGATAATAAATGCAATTTATATACTAACCTGGCAAAGCAATAAAGGCATCAGCATAGCTGCCCATCTCTGCTTTCCTATGGTGCATGTCTATAACCGGTTTTACTTCTCCGACAGTGACACCAGTGATTTGAAACTCAAATGGGAAAATGAAAAAGTACATACAAATATAATATTTCGTTAATAATTTTAGCAAATTTTCATTAAATGGAGTTTTTTTTTTTTTTAAATGTTTGGGGAAAAGAGATCCATACCCTATAACATTTCTACCACCATTAAATACAGTCTGAGAAATCAAACCCATTAATCCAATACTTCCTCCTCCATATACCAAATCAATGTTCTTTAACACCTGACAATGGTAACATTCAGTAAAATATTTCAATGGTGTTTAAGAATTTACTTATATTTCAAGAAGAAAAATAATTGAGAAGGGAAAAAGGAAGGAGGAGAATTGCAAGATAAATGACAATAACTATGTAGATAGAAACCAAACCAGTTCTTTGCCAAGATTTATAGCAGCATCTTGGTAACTTTTTTTCTTTCCTGCACTACTACCGCAAAAAACACAGATTGTTTTGAACTTGGATGTAGTGCTTTTCTTTTCTTCCTCCATTTTCCTTTTCCTTTTTTTTGTTAGGTTGAAATGCTGACAATTTGAATAGATATTTTCTATTATATGTAAAGAATACGGTTTAGCTTTATCGAGAATAAATTAATACCTATGCATTATTAAAAGCCTGAGCTTGTTGTGTCATGTCAATTATTGACATAATTGAAATAACATAAAGTTGCAAGAATGTCAGACTTTGTGAAATGTTTGGAAGGATAAAAACAAAATGATTAATAGATGGAGATTGACAAACATTGTAGTAGTTAAATAAAAAATATTAAGCTTGATAAAATGACTATGTGTTTTTTTATGTTTTAGTATTATTTTTTTATATTTAAGGCATATACTATGTTTAAGGTGATATAATGATTAAAATTAAGCAAAGATAGACTATCATTATAATTTTAGAAAGCGCGCGCGCACACACACACACAAAATATATATAACAAATGTAGATATGTATGGAAAGGTTTTCTTTTCTCGCTCATATGTTTTACAATACATAAATATATATATGCTTAATCTTAATATATTTAGTTACTTAATCTTAATCTTATCTCCCAAAAATTTTTGTTCTTCAAGTTTTACTTTGATAGATATTTGTTCTGCTATGGTTGGAAGCCACATGTCTTGCTATGATTGAAAGAAATTTCTTTTTTTTTTTCCAACCTTAACCACTGTAATCAATGGCCAGATCTCTTACTTTCTCTTTTTCTTCCTTCTTCTTGTTCACCGACAAATTAGTTTCCTAGGCTCAGATGATCTTTCAATCTTAATCTCATCACCCAAATATATATATTTTTTAAGCTTTTTTTTATGAACATTTGTTCTGCTATGGTTGGAAAAGAAATATCTTGTTATGATGGAAAAAGCTTTCTTTTTTTTTTTTTCAAACCCTAGCTACTGTAATTAACGGCTGGATCTCTCACCTTCTCTTCCTCTCTCCTCCTTTTTTTTTGGCGAGATGCTTTCCTAGACCATAGGGTTAACTTTTGCTAGTTTGATTTGTATCTTTTGATAGGATTTGTTTTTCCTATTTAAAAATGTTTCAATCATATCTTTCTGTTTATATACGGACAAAAGCGGTACAATGTTTGACTGAGATAATATTATTATTATAGTGTAATATATATTATATACTTTTAGCCTTAGATCTAGAATCGCTTAGCTTGATTTGTATCTATTGATGGGATGTTTTCTTTAAATGTGGCATTAATTCTTTTGGAAGGAATTTGGGTTCAGGTTTAGATTCTCTTAGTTTAATTCTTATGTTTTTATAGGATGTTTTATTCTTAATTATAAAACGTTTAAAAAGATGTGGATGACAAAGGTAGAATATATGAGTGAGATAATATTATGATAGTGAAATATATATTATATAGTTTTAGGTTAGGTTTACATATTCTTAGTTTGATTTCTATCTCTTGAAAGGATTTTTTTTCCTCTATTTTAAATAATCTGAATTGTGTTTTTGTGAATAATTGTTATGTTATTGTTATTATTAATATTATTATATATGATATCTTTTTAAAATATTTTCATGATATAATAAGTAGTTGTAAATTTTTGTATATTTTTATATTATTGTTTAAAAAATATTTTGGAGGATTTAATTTGTTGATTGTCTTTACATATGTAAGATTTTGTTAAGATTAGTCTTTTATGTATTTTCAATAGTTTTATGAGTGAAGAGAATAACTACAAATAACACATTGGTAATGTCATTGTATATTTATGATATATAAATAATTTATTCTATATCTAAAAATATCTAATATTATATTATATAATGAATGTGGTGGGAAGAACATGCTATGTTACATTTGAAACTCTTTGAGAGTGAAAGATTGTGATGGAGCAATTACTGATGGTAGCAATCAAAGAGGAAGGTTTAATTGATACCAATTATGGAGGGAAGTATGGTGGTGATTGTAGATAGAAGAGGTTGTCACATGAATTATGTTGCTCAGAGATTGTTAGAAGGATTGAAAGCTTATCCAACAATGTATGAAGTTAGTGAAGAGTTTGTAGCAAGGATGACATTAATGCGTAACCTTGGAAGGACTCTTAAAGGAGATTATAAGACTTTGGTTGCACCGTTGTTTCCAGCAATATTCATTGGGGGAAAATTGATTGGGGGTTTGGATCAGCTCATTGCTATTCATGTTACTGGCAAGCTTATTCCTATGTTGAAAGAAGCTGGTGCTATTTGGCTCTGAGTGGCTTGTTATATTTTCTCTATTTCATAATTAAAGTATATAATTAATATAATTTATATAATGTATGGTTATATATTACCATAAGTTGATTATATATTTTATTGTTTTATATTTTTTTCCCCTTGGTAGATTGTTGAAAGTTGCATGCATATAAACCTAATTAATTATTTATTATATGAAATATTATGCATTTTTGTTTTGATATATTTTATAAGGTTGGTATAATGCATAGAGAGAGCATGTATAGTGATGGTACGATGAAGAGATGATGAAGATGAAGATGGAGAAGATGATAGGAGAGATAGATAGAGTATAATTAATCAATAATGGTGAAAAAATCATTCCATATTGTCTTAATTGTGTTCTCTGGTCTGTGCCATCATTATTTTATTTTATTTTCTTCTCTCTATCTCTCTCTCTGACACTCTATGTTCTTCTAGTTTTTATGGTTTCATTATATATATATTTCTATTTAAACTTTATTATATAGTTCATACAAAGATATTCAAACTTGTTATACATATGGTTTAAGTGCTAAAGTAACAATGGTGTACTCTTTTTTGTATTTCTTCTATCTTTGTTTCAGTGTGTGGGTTTTTTTTTTTGTGAAGTATTAATAAAATTATTTATATTATTATTGTTTGGATTTATGCAGATAATAACTTGGACCAATGCTTCTCAGATGTCTCTATCAAGCATTGTATGCACTTCCTTCTTTTGATGGCATTTTCTACCAGGATGTGGATTTAGTTAATGCGTTTTTTTTTTTTTTTGTTTATTTGTTTTCCTTTTACTTTTGTGTGGATGTTTATCTTTTGATTGGTTTTTTTTTTTATATTTTGAGTGTTTTTTTATTATTAGCTTATGTTGTACTTTCTTTATTTAATAAATTGATTGTTTGTCTACCTTTATATATATATATATATATATATATATATATATATATATATATATATATATATATATAATTGTAGGTAGGGGAATTTATTCAATAATCATATAGATAAGTAGATAGTTAGATAGATAGATAGACATATCGAGAGGGAGTGAGTATAAGTAGTAAAAGATTATGATAACATATATATATATATATATATATATATATATATATATATATATATAATATGTTAAACGTTAATAAATCAAATAATGAATTTTTCATATGTTTTGTTAGGTTTATTATTTTAAAACCTGGGTAGTAATTTGTTAGAAAACAATAAAGTAGGATGTGAAGTAGAGGTAAGATATAGATTTTTGTAATGTGGTGGTAGGTGGAATCTTTAGGTGATCTAATTATGTTTATTTATTTCTTCCTTTTTTAAATTAGTTATATAGAGAGAGAGATTGAGAGAGAAAGGGAGTGAGTGCTTGAGTGAGTAGCAAATGCTTATGATATATCTCTAGATGTATACTTTATGTACGTATGTATAGGCATATATCTATGTATACCTACAACATGCAGTGTATATAAATTTGTATACCTACATGCATCTATATATACATGCATCTATCTATTTATACCAAATAGAGATGGAGAGAGAGATGTATATTACATGCATATATCTATGTATACCTACATCGTACAGTATATATATATATATGGACTAAATAAAGAAATATGCTCTAAGATATTGGTAATGGAACGAAGTAGTCTGTTCCCTCGTAGATTGTATGATGACCAAGAAGGTGATTTTAGAGTTATCATCATAGCACCGACATGGGAAAACAAAGACCAAGACAGAGGACCTAGTTGCTCTTTTTGACCATTTCATCATTATTATATTGAGAGACTTCTAAACTTGTTTTTGGGATGGACATTTGTCCATCTTTTATAGGATAATTATCTTTTCTTTTTTTCTTTTTTTTTTTTGCCAATTCTAGCTATTCTCACTCCCAACAATAATCATGCTCTTAATCCTAACCATTACTTTCTCTATTTCATCTTATTCTCTATCTCATCATTGTCCTTTATTGGAGGAATTGGGGGGGAGGGGGGGGAGGAGGGAGTAGAGAGTAGATAAGGTCTTAATAGAAAGCAACGTTTTTCAGGATAACACTACTTCATAAGTCTTCTTCTTCTATCAAGTTTGACACCGGCTTTGTAATTTTCTGTTACCTCTAGTGTTGTGGCTTCCAGCGTAGCAAGATTAAGTATCATCAACATCATCTCTAACAATACAGTAAGACTCATCATCATCATTATTGTTATTTCTAACACCATAAGAAAGATTGAGCAGTAATACTTCCGTTGCAATAAGCTTTCTTTTCAGTATAAAGGTTTCATCTTTTGTTATATGTATTTTCTTATACTTCTTGCATTATTTTTTGCTTTGATTATTTTTTATTTGTCCTGATTATGTGATTATGATGTTTTTATTTGGCTTAGCATGGCAGATCATTATAGTAGTGATTTTTTGGGAAAACTTCCTCAAGATATGGTTGAAGAGATTTTCAGATGTATAGTTTCAACATCTTCTAAATCCCTTCATGATCTTAAACTTTGCATCGCTGGTAATTTCATTCATTTATATAATAGGAATAAAAATTATTTGTTTAAATAATAACATTTTTTTTTCTAGTTGCAAGGGTTTTTATGAAGCATCCAAAAGCTGTAGAGTTGGACAGATGATGCGGATAAATAATTTATGGTATCTCAGCATGGAAGAATATATTACTTTCCTTCAGAATTGTGCATTAAGTGGAAATCTAGAAGCTTGTTTGAAATTTGGCATGATGAAAATTTATGATTACAATTTTTTATTAATGTTAGATAAATTATAGTATTAATATTAGGGACTAATTTTTAAAATTGATTTGCAGGTAGAAGTTATAAAGTTGAAAATGGATTCATGCATCCAATATTTACATAATGCGGCTTGTAAAGGTTAATTGCATGCAGGATATGCATATGGGATTATTTTGTATAAAGATCATATGAGACACAATTATGGTATAACAATGTTAAATTTAGTTTCTTATGGAAAAATAGGTAATGTAGAAGGCAAATGGATCGAAAAATAGGTATGGGAGTGTGGTAAAGAGTTTTGTAGTAAGAATGCCAATGATATTATTTATAATGGATGGTTAGGTGAAGATGAATTAGTGAGAGAGTTTTGCAACTCAGCTTGTAGATGGAAATATGAATTTAATTTGCTTTGTAAACTTATGTAATATTTATATTGTTTAGTTTTTTTTCTGTTATAGTTTTTTGTATTTGTAATCTTGTATTATAGATGTACTTTTTTTAATGGATGTTATATGTAATATATTCTTTGTAGATGTGTATATGCTAAGCTAATGTTCTTCAAGCAAAGATGGGAAAATGCAATAGCAAATGATAGGTGTTGGATAAATCCTTACCTGGAATCAACAGAAGGGAAAAACATAATAGATGAATCCATATGTATAAAAAATAATATATTTTACTACTATCATATGGTTGATGAATATGTTTTTATGGTAGAAATGCATTTTATATTTTTTTAATAGACATTATAGTATACAATCATTAATTGTTACATTATTGTGCTTATATTTTTCCTATTTGAATTTTTTAATTGATTAAATTACATATATTCAATGAGTATATATGAAAGAATATGATAGTTAATAACCCATTTGAGAATTAATGCAACTTGTACTTACACACACACACACACACATATAATATAAATCTTTGATCACTTTCACAAAGGTCTTAATGATTAATCCATATTCATCTTCTAACAAAAAAATATATAAATTAAAAACCTATTTTATTCATAAGAAAACTCACCTCAGTTATTTTATTATTCTCAAGAACATAACTTTTATTCTTCGATACAACATTGCAAGTCATGAACATCATATTTATTATAGTATAAAAGATGAAGAAAATGCATTCAATTGGCAAAAACTCTGCAAAATGGTAGTAATACTGATCCAATCATCGTCATAATTATTAATCTCAAAGTCATATTCAAAATAATATTCCTTCTCCTCCTCCGAAGGAGGAGGTACCGAATGTGGTATTGGAGGAGGTGGCGGAAGTGGTAGTGGAGGAAGTGGCGGTGGTGGTAGTGAAGGAGGTGAAGAAGGCATAGTAGGAAACATATAGAAAAAATTAGTTTGAGCTCTATTGATACCACTAAAGGTAATTGATGACATGCCATAAGCAAATATTACTTCCTCTGGTGTATCAAATGTGCCTAACCAATGTCTCTTCCTAGTATGAGGGTTTTTAATCTCTGCTGCATAGCGTCCAGATGGTCTACTTCGTACTCCTAAGTATCCCGTTGATCCTCTATATCGTCTTCTTTGGTGACGGGGTAACCTGATGCATTGTAAGTCAGTTGTGCCCATAGATATGCAATGTTAATTGTTGCTTGATTGTTTCGTATCTTATCTCTTTATATATAGTTTCATGCAATCATATATATATATATATATATATATATATATATATATATATAGTTTGGAAAAACAATTGAGTTAGGGTTTTCTAGAGTAGTGTAGGTGTTGTTAGGTTGCTATACAACGACTACTTTGGATGTCCTTAGATTTGAAATTGATGGCGTACTTAGATTACGAATCGTCATATATATATATATAGACACACACACACACACACACACACTCTCTCTCTCTCTCTCTCTCTCTCTCTCTCTCTCTCTCTCTCTCTTATTATTATTATTATTATTATTATTATTATTATTATTAATTAATTCTTAAACTTGTAGTTTATATATGACTTCTTTACTTTTATTAAGAGTATGACATTAATACTATATTTTAAACATATAATTGATATTGATGATTTAATGATAAAATTATAAATTTATAATATAAAATACAAATTAAAAAGATTTTATATAGCACAGTAGCAAGGGGAAACCAAATCTAAGCAAAGATATCTTGTTAATCATTTTATACTGTTAGAGCCAGCTAGACATAGCTAGCAACAAACAGAGTGAGAGAGATACATTGGAGATTTCTTAATAACCATTAATAGAAACACATTTTCTTTTATCAATTATTTTTTATGTTTTAATATGCTATACATCTCTAAATATAATGCTACACATAAGATTTCTATATTATATATCTTACAAAAATCTTATGTTTTTTCCTCTTGTATAAGGGTGGGAAAAGTCAAAGATAAATCACACAAAATCTACTTTACAGGTTGTAAAGTTCAATGAATTTCACATAAATGTACGATTCTAGTATAGAAGGGTCAACAATTGTGGCTTAATTATACTATTATGCAAGTTTGCCCATATAAAAAAAAAACAAAACAAAAGCAAATATAGGACATTAATATGTTACCATAATATGTAAATGATGATCTGGATTTTTTGATAGCAAAGGAAAACAAAATCTAAGCAAAGATCTTTTGTCAATTATGTTACAAAGCTAGAGACAGCTAGACACAGCTACATATAAAACAAAAGGGGAACATTATTCAAGCGGCGGGATGGGTGGCATGCTTGAGAGCGTAGGCGACGGAGATGGTAGCATCATTGAGGGGTAGGGTTAGGGTTACAAAAAAAATCACCTATAAAGCTCTCTCGAATTGATAGTACGCTGATTTGCGGGAGTAAAGAAATAGGTGCCAGACAGTGTTTCTAACATTAAATTGCTATCGGCTTCTCATTAGCCAGTTGACTAACAACAGGGAATCGGGAAGGATGTTAAAGTGGGCCAGCAGAGGTATTGATGATAGAGGTGGTTGCGATGCTTTGGTTTTATTAAACTCATTAAAAAGACAAAATACTCAACCAATAAGGGATGGCCAGATATCCAAAAAGACAAAATATTGAGGAATACTGATTTTGGGGGATAGAATTAAGATGTAGTATATATATATATATATATGATGATGATGATGATGATGATGATGATGATAGACGGGATATATAGCGATGGTATGATAAAAAAATGATGAAGATTGAGAAGATGACAGAAGAGAGTGAGCATTGTTAATCAACAATGGTGACAGAATCATTCCATGTTGTCTTAATTGTGCTCTCTTCTCTTTCTGTCATCAATATCATATTTCTCTCTCTCTCTCTCTCTCTCTCTCTATATATATATATATATATATATATATATATATATATATAGCAATTTTTTAAGGTTTCATTCTCTATATATTTCCATTCAACTTTAGTATATAGTTCATATAAATATATTTAAAGATATATTTGTTATCCTTATGGTTCAAGTGCTAAGGTAACAATGATGTAATTTTTTTTGCATCTCTTCTCTCTTTTTTTAAGGCATGTTTTTGTTTCAGAATTATTAACAAAATTATTCATATTCTTATTGCTTGGATTTGTTTAGATATGCACTTGAATTAATGCTTTTAAGATGTTTTTATCCAAAATCTTAGGTGCTTCCTTTTTTTATGGTGTTTGCTACCAGGAGGTGGATTTAGTCAATCATTTTTGTCTTTATTTGTTTTCCTTATGCTTTTGTGTGGATGTTTATGTGAAGTATATTATTTTTTTTATTGTAAAATCTTTTATTTGATTTTTTATTTTAATTTTTCTCTTTTGAGCGTTTTTCTTATAATTAATTTATGTTGTACTTCATTTATTTAATAAATTGGTAGTTTATCAACTTTTATAATATATATATATCTATATATAAATGTATTTGTAGCTGAGATTGCTTAATAATCATAAATGGAAACGTCTTTTCTCTTATCAATTATTGTTTACATTTTCATATCCTCTACACTTCTAAATATAGTGTCAGTGTCACTTAGAAAATTTCTATATTATTTGGCTTAGAGAAATGTTATCATATAAATTAAGAGATGAGTAACAGAAACAAATTTAAATTATATAATAGCAAAATATTGTATTCTGAAAATGACATAATAGTTCTTTCAATTACTAAAGATCATGTCTCTCAAAAGTTTTATTAGGAAAACCAGTACACAAATAGGGTTCAATAGCCAATTGAAATTATACAACAACATAATGCTGTGTTAGCATTCTTAGAAACATTATAGGAAATCATATGCTATTATTCATGAAAATATTTTGATTTCTAAAACCATTCAAACATATTATTATTAAACCATGATCAAAATAATGAAATTAACATCAAGAATTATATTTATTAATATTATCAAATACAAAATTAAAAATATAAAATTTACTTACTAATTTTCTAAATGAGGGTGTCAAATGTAAGATTAAGTATATGTGTTATAAATGACACCCTCATATAAGGGATGAAGGGTTTTTTTTTTTCTTTTTTTTAATCCCAATGCCTAAGTTGTAACCAATTATATACTATTGGTTTAAAATGTCAACAATTGGGGCTCAATTATTTAGTTTATTGGGGGTTGGGTGCAATTATTAGACTCACAAAAATAAAATAATCAAATCAAAACAATTTTCAAAAATCAGGTTTGAAGAAAAAGACATCAATGAAAGTGACAAATGCCCACTTCAACTAAGGGTTGGGAAGGAAGATATTTGAGGGGATAATATTTGAAAAATATTTTATAAGATAAAGGAAAAAATTAAAATTAGTTCATGTGAATAATTTTTTCCATCAATATCTAGGCCTTATGCTTTTATTTGGATAATTATTTTTTTTTCCAATTCTAGCTATCATTCACTCCCAACAATAATCATGCTCTTAAAAACCATTTTCTCTATTTCATCTTCTTCTCTATCTCATCATTGTCCTTTATTAGAGGAATTATAGGGGTGGATGAGGTTTTAATGGAAAGCAACGTATTTCAAGGTAACACTACTTCATAAGGCTTCTTCTTCTATCAAATTTGACACTGGCTTTGTAATTTTTTTTACTTGTAGTGTTGTGGCTTCCAACATAGCAAGATTAAGTATCATCAACATCATCTCTAACTATACAGTAAGACTCATCATCATCATTATTGTTATTTCTAACACCATAAGAAAGATTGAGCAGTAATACTTCCGTTGCAATAAGCTTTCTTTTCAGTATAAAGGTTTCATCTTTTGTTATATGTATGTTTTTGCAATTATTGCATTAGTTTTTTGCTTTGATTATTTTTTATTTGTCCTGATTATGTGATTATGATGTTTTTATTTGGTTTAGCATGGCAGATCATTATAGTAGTGATTTTTTGGGAAAACTTCCTCAAGATATGGTTGAAGAGATTTTCAGATGTATAGTTTCAACATCTTCTAAATCCCTTCATGATCTTAAACTTTGCATCGCTGGTAATTTCATTCATTTATATAATAGGAATAAAAATTATTTGTTTAAATAATAACGTTATGGAAAAATAGGTAATGTTTCAGAAGCAATAGATAATGTTAAATTTAGTTTCTTATGGAAAAATAGGTAATGTTTCAGAAGTAATAAATAGCAAAAGATCAGGTAATCATATAATAAATAGTTGTCAATATGTTGTAGCAGAGTTTGTTAGAGAGATAATATGGAGTGTAGAAGGCAAATGGATGGAAAAAGAGCTATGTGAGTGTGGTAAAGAGTTTTGTAGTAAGAATGCCAATGATATTATTTATAATGGATGGTTAGGTGAAGATGAATTAGTGAGAGAGTTTTGCAGCTTAGCTTATAGATGGAAATATGAATTTAATTTGCTTTGTAAACTTATGTAATATTTATATTGTTTAGTTTTTTCTGTTATAGTTTTTTGTATTTGTAATCTTGTATTATAGATGTACTTTTTTTAATGGATGTTATATGTAATATATTCTTGAAGTAGAAATTTGTTGAAGTTTCTATTAATGTAACAAAGGAATCCCTGAAACCCCCTCATAAATATAGGTATTTTCCAAAACCCTCATCTAAATTAATTTTTTAAATTTTATTCATAATATAATCAATATTTGATATTCCTTTAATTCAAATATTGTAACATTAAAACAATTTTATTGAAACAGAGGAAAGAAAATAAATAAATAAATATATACATATATATATATATATATATATATATATATATATATATATATATATATATATATATATATATATATATCGTCATATTAAATTGGTTTTATTCGAAGTCGTACATCCAATTTTTTAATAGATAACTTTGTGACTAAGTTTTAAACGCTGTGTAGATATCCTTTCAGTAAATATTTTAATAAATAACAATGTAGAAACAAAACCCAAAGGACGTTGCTCTGCAACCTTAGAGACCGCCACCTCTCCAAATACATGGCTCTCAATCATCTTCTCTTTTGCATCTTAAAACGAAATAAAACCCAACAAAATCAAATCTTCAAAACTAATTATGAGGGGCAAAAATTAAAATAAAAAAAATAAAGAAATTTAGTACTTTTCTTGAACTCTTCTTTCTCTCTAACCTTATACCTCTTTAAACAAAACAAAAAAAAAAAGCAATAAAATCAAATTTTTGGGAAAAAGTAAAAAAATTCAAATCAACTTAAATGAAGAGAAAAGCTATTGTATTAGGCTCTCTTAAAATCAACAAAACCAAATTTTACATTAAACATCAAAAGGGGAATTGAAATAAATAAATACGAAAAAAATTCAAACCTCGATATGCTCCAACATATGTTTGGACATATTAACTCCCTCAAAAGAGTTCCCTACTCCTCTCAAAATCATCTCTCCTTTTCCTCATCAATATGGATGCAAACTGAGAAGAGCATGCCACAATTGCACAAAAACAAATAAAAACAATTACAATCATCGATCGGAAGGATGGTTTGGTAGGGGAAAATGTTCGAAGATGAAGATGTGAACGAAGATGGAGATGAGGATGGTGTCTGGTAGTTGTTTGGTTTACCATTAAAGGGGCACAATCATTGGGGGTTGGGTGCAATTATTAGGCTCACAAAAAAAAAAAAAAAAAAAAAACCAAATCAAAACAATTTTCAAAAGTTAGGTTTGAAAAAAAGACACCAATGAAAGTGACAAATGCCCACCTCAAATGAGAGTTGGGGAAGGAAGATATTTGAGGGGAATTGTTTTTACTCACATGTTAATACTATATCAATGAAATGTCAACAATTTAGTCCCAAGCATGCTAATAAATATGACAACATGACATAATTTATTTAACAAATAATTATTTTACTCACATGTTAATATTATATCAATGAAATGTCAACAATTCAGTCTCAAGCATGCTAATAAACATGACAACATCACATAACTTATTTACCAAATAATTGTTTTACTCACATGTTATATACACCAATCAGAGTTGGCCAAATGTCATTCATGGGAAGCTCTTGATGAATAGATTTTTTGGGGGATAGGTTTAAGGTGAAGTATATATATCATATACATAGGTCATTCCAATGCCTCATTTAGCGGTAACCAAAATAGCTACAAACCTTCAGCAAATAGTGAAGGCAAGCAAGATGGCGAGTGATTCTATTTTGGCTCATGCTCATGCACCATTTGTCACCGAAACTTAAACCTCAAGATATGCACAAGCAATCTCGGGATCTGTGCACTTAACGACCCGTTATGACAAGAGCCCTCATTTCGAACTCCATTTACGCAAAACCCTAGAACCATAAGCTTTCTCCCTAATTCCCGCTTTCCCACACCCAATTTCGCACAAAATCCAGCACTCCTCACTCGCCTCCAACTGGAATCCGTGCAATTTCCCCTTTCCGAACGCTTTTGATTGATCTTCCCGTTGTTCCTGTTGCCCTAGATCGAGTTTCTCTTCGGAGAAGATGATGTTTGGCGAGCAGCATCAGGCACAGCAGCATCAGCCGCAGCAGCAACAGCAGCCGCAGCTGCATCAGCAGGGTGTGGATTTCCACAGGCCCGGACTAGTTCGGCAACCCTCCGCTTCTTCTACGAATCTCCCCCAGGAACATCCTCACCACCATCCCCATCCTAATCCTAATCCTAATCCTCATCCTCATCCGCAAGCTCATCCTCACCCTCATCAGCAAACTCACCCTTATCCTCATCCTCACCCTCACCCTCACCCTCATCCTCCTCCTTATGACTGTAAGTGATTGCTAATCATTTTTTTTTGTTTCCGTTTTATTTTGCTTTGTTTTCGGGTTCATTTATTTATTTACTTGCATAACTTGTGAACATGGAGTATTCGGAATTGGTTAAGCTATCTTGTGTTTGTTTCAATGCAAAATTTGAGTGTGAAGGGCTTGTTTCTTCATTTATTTTTGCTTGTGGTTATTCATCTCCTGAATTTGGTTTTGGTTAGTATCCTTTTGGAGAATAGATTTGTTCTCAGCATTCAAGTAAGTTTTAGAAAGTTAAAATATTGCATTTTGGATATCATCTTTCTACCCTCACCCTAATCCTCCGCTTCCTCCTAATGACTGTAGCTGCATCTTTTGTTTGAATTGATTTCCAATCCTCTTTTGTTTTGCTTGCTTTAACTCTGTTTTAATGTCCAGTTTTATTGTTTGAATTGTTTAGGAGGAACTTGTGAACAAGGAGTATTCATTATTGATTCAAAGCTATGTAGTTGCTACTTTGATTCATGTTTTAACTATGAAGGGCTTGCCTCAATTTTATAAATTTTAATTTTATTATTGTTATTATATTTGCTCATGGTTGTTCACCTGAATTTGTTTTAGTTGATGTTCTATTGGAGAATATTTTTGTTTTCAGTATTCATTTAAGTTTAGGAAAGTTAAATATTGCATTTAAAATTAATATATTGCATTTTGGATAACATCTTTGTATGCTTAATGTTAAAAGAATTTTATACTGGGAAAAATCTTATTCATGTTAAACATCACCTTTTGGCACCTTTGGCAGGGTTTTGATTAATTTTGATAAATCATTCAAAATATTGCAAATTTTGTGAAACCGTGTTTGAATAAATGTCTTAAAAGTCTTTTGCTGGCAGATAATTCAATTAGTCTACATTCATGATAAATATTAGCTGCCAATACTGCATTCTTAGACATGAAATAATGATCTTGTGCAAGCAAATTTAACTTTGGAAAAAGTTTTGATCATAGTGTCACATTTCGTGCCCACAATTCAAGTGCATTCCTGGTTAACACACACACATATATATATTGAAGAGATGTCCTTGTAAATGCATAGATCATTAGATCCTGTTAAAGCATAGGTTAGAATGGAAAAATGCATTTAGACTCATGCCATCGTCTTATTTCTTTCAAACACAGACCCTTAGTGAGAAATTTCTCTTGAACATCTAGATGTTTTGTGCTTTTATATGGTTTTAGTGTTTAAATGACAAGTGTATGAAAGAGGTAATGGTTCAGAATTGGATGTGTGTTTAAACCAGAGGACAGGAAAGAATGTCATTTGAGATCAAACACATGTAAAATCAACTAAGGTGGATATGTGTAGTGAAGAATAAAGTTTTTTGAAGTGTCTATTTTTGCTGATTGACATAATGTTTTTGTCTCCATTTTTATAGACCATTATTATTATTATTTTTAATGCTAATGTAATGCTGATAGTTAGCAACATTCATGCGTGGTTCAGCTTATGGTGACAGTTTTGCTGCCAAAAGAATTCGGAAGCTTGTCCAGCGACGAGCTGTCGATTATACCTGTACTGCTGTTCGGTATTTGCAGGTCCTGTAACATGGTTATGCTTTTGTTAACATGTACTTTTGTTTTATAATCCATTATTTTAAACTCGAAGAATTATTGAATGTCCTTTTCTATTTTTCTCGTGAATGAGTGTTTCTGGGCCTTTACTTATCATTTGAAAGTTTAGCTCTATGGTTGCAAATATCACGACTTTGAAAATTGCGAAAGTTACAGTTTGTATCAAAGATATAATTGCCCCCAACTAGACTTAAATTGTGATACCATAATTAAGAATATATATATCATGAAAAATTTCCTTCATAAATGTCTTAAAGTATCGATAATATTAAAGATGGTTGAACTCTAACTCTTGCTTCATGACCCTTGTGGTTATGCATGCTGTTGAACTCCATTTGGTTGATCACAATGGTTGCAACTAATACTTTGTCTTCATATTCATCTACTGATGTCATCAAGTAATTGTAATTATAATTACGCCATCAAGACATAGGAAGGTTTTAGTTCCCATTATAAATTTTGGGGTTTCTGTACACTACAAGACCATATGAATGGGCGTATTAATAAATATTTAGGGGCCATTTGCTCGGCCATCATGTGAAAATGTCACATTGTAATTTTAAAATATTACCGCCCTTGGAATTGTAGCACTTGTTGATGGTCAATAGAAAATCCCAATGGTGAAATATTACCAAGAAACACATTAATGACATTACCTCCAAAACAAGTGTCTATCTTGGATTACCGGGTGATAGTAATCTAGGCAAAAAGTTTTGAACAATTTTGTCCTTATAATGTTATGTAATTTTTTAAGACAAGTTCACCCCTCAATTTTTAATGATTGGAGTTAATTGCCCCTCACTTAAATTAAAATTTTTAATGTCCTTTCAAATGTATATTTTATTATTTGCTTTATTCATATTTTAATAATTATCTCTATTGACTATGTTACAGTTGATATATATTAATTTTGGTTTATATTTTTAATTATATTTCATCTGAAAATTTTGTTTCATATCTATTTTAAGTTTGCCGAAAATTTTAACTTCGGGATATTTTTGGAATTTTGGCACTTTACCACACCTTTACTAATGAAAAGAAGTGATGAAGTATTGAGTTCCCAACCAAAAGTGACCATTGTAAATTACTGAACATTCCTATGTATATAGCATGCCACACCTTATCACTGTGCTAATTTCATTATTGTTGTAAAACATTAAACCTACGATCCAAATAGGCCATTAATTCTCTTGGTTACCTTCCTTTGATGGAGAAGAATGAAGAATGAAGAATCACTGTGACAACTCATCAAGGAAAAAAAAAGCTAAAACAAAAAAATCAAACAAAAGACTATACAGCAAAAAGAAAATGACAATAAACTAGTTGGTGTAAACAGGTTCCAGTTATGACTAATCATTTATGCTCCACCATCCATGCTCACTTCCTTGTTATGATCTCTCATGCCATCAAGAGTGTTACTCCGATAGACATGGAAGTTTGCATATTTGAGTACAACATGTTTGACCGTGTACATTTCCATAGTGATTTTATTCTATTTTACTTTATTCCTCATGGGTTTTCATGCAGAAAAGTACCAAATCTCCTTTCTCTTTGCCCCCTCTATTTCTTATTGGTTTTATCTATTCTTTTGCTATCTTTTTATACTCTCTATATATTTTTAAAATTTTTTTGTTACCTTTTTTAGATCTTCATGAATCTTCTTTATCTTTTTAAAAGTTTCGTGAATCTTTATTGTGCATTTTTTTAACTTGATTTTATAAATCTTATCTTTTTTAAGTTTGCATCTTGATCCCATGTAGATCTCTTGTCCTTTTCTGCATAAAAATATGAAAAGTGTTTTCTTGTGAGTTCTTGTGTGATTTAGAATGCATCTATGTAATGCTTGCCATAATATTTTAGAATACATATGTGACATTGCCCTGTTCTCAATGTTCACTAAATTTATATTTTAAATGTTGGATGCATTTAGATACTAGATGCCCATATTGATGTACTGAACATTGGCCATTCCACATCACCCTCTGTTCTCTTGTTTTAAGCCTCAGTCCTCTTACTGCACATCTTTTCTCTTTCGAACTTTGTTTTACAACACGCTTCCTGTGGTGTATGCTAGTTCCAACTGCCAACATTTTGGCTATCCAGTCCATGCTGGTTATGAAGGCAGAGCCCTTCTTTAGGGCATGTGTTAGCTGATTAATCCTTTGGATCATGTTAGTTGTTTCTTCTGTTTGATCTTTATCTCGCTTCTTAATGCACTGAAAGTGCAGGCCTTGTGCTAGAGCAAAATCTATACCGTGATTAAAATTTCTTGTGTTATACTTGATGTGGTTGTTTCTCTGCTTCAACATTTGACCCAGCTCCTTTGAGATAATTACCAGTCTACTATCTTTTCTCTCAACTTTATTCTTATTGTGGGAATACTACTGTAGTTGCTTTGCTTTATTGGGCCACTCCTACTCATTGAAGAATCTAAAATAAAGGTTAAGTGGTAATAGTTGTAACATTGAGACTAACAAATTACAAGATTAAACTTTATGTTCATGCAGGCCTTAAATTTTTTCTTTTGTCTGTTAGTAAGAGGGTTTGCTGTAATTTACTTCTTCCATGTTGTTATATTTCATATCCACAGGGTTTAATATGTGAAGATATGTATCCTTATGTAATAGATGTGGGATGTGGTATCTTCAATTATCTTTTTTTTTCTTTTTTTTTGTTGTGCGCTTGCAGCACTAGCTTCTGCTTGCTTCAGAATAAACAGTTAATGCATGCCTTGTTGTGTAATGGTTCTAGCCCGTCATGGATTCACCCCATTATTTTAGTTAATTAATCATAGTTGCACCTATAACTTATTTTTGGATATTGCTCCTGAAAGTTGTGATGCAGAATATGAATTAATTAGTTTACAAGCTATGTTCATGTCTTGCAGGCTCGTACGTGGCAGCGGGATACAGGGGACAGAACTGTGTTGCAACCTACTTTGGCTGCAGTTTTAGATGTTAGTTTAGTTGATTTCTTGTGGCGTGCTTTTTTTTAGGCTTTGGTTTCGCACATGTATATTCGTAAATTAATATAGATATGTTGCTTAAATGGTTTGATAGTTTGATGTAAATAGGTTGATTTTCTGTATATGCATATTTCAATGCTATCTGAATTTATTTGCACGAGCAATTTTGAAGTTGCTTTTGGGTGCAGATGTTACCAACAGTTGCATATGCTGACAATCCTTCAACAAGTTATGCTGCAAAATTTGTGCATGCATCTACGAACAAAAATAGATGTTCGATTAATCGAGTTTTGGTGAGTCAAATAAAATTTATCTTTGTATTTTTGTGTGCTATTTTCTGCTGCTTGGAAACCTTGAATCAGATTGTCTAATCAATTTCAGTTTTGATACACCATTCACTGTCTTATTGTTGAAGCTTGCAACGCAAAATAAAAGTGTTGTGAAAAAATAAGTTTCTTTGCTTGTAGGAATAGTGCGCACATATGCTTGTTTATCAGACATCGTCACCTAGATTTTGTGAGCTATGACACTGGTTGCGAGTGCTCTGTTTTTTATATATTTATCTTGCAAATGCAACATCTCATTTATCTTGAACACATGAATGATATTTTACATTTCACTTCAACCTTGAACTACGAGCAGACCATCCATGATACTTTTTGCTGTCAAGAAGATATATTTGCTGTTCTTTTTCATATGATAAATATTCGAATTTGGCCTGATTTATTCTCAAATTTGAGGCAATTTTGAGGTTGTTCTGGAATCTGATTTATTATTGTTATTATATGAATATATATTCTTCTGATAAAAGGTCGATATGAACTGGGCCCATTTAGATTGGCTAAAAAAATTTTAAAATTGCTTTTCCTAGAAGTGTTCTTCAATAATCAGAAGTAGTTTTCTGCGTGGTCGTCATATTTGATATACACTTCTGGTGTTGCATAATTTGTTTGGATGAAAAATATAGAAATGCATTTGTGGACGTGAGGAGTTTCTTAAGGATGTAAGTTTAGATCTTTTTGGATGGTTGACGTGTAGGTCACAACTTGCTTCTTGTCTCAAATCTATTACTTTTTAAGAGTTATTATCTTTTAAAATGTCTATCTTTAATCATGTGAATAGAGGTGCAATTGGATGTCTTTGCCTTTTTTAATTTCTTCCGAATTCTCATTTTATTATTCCTTTGAGTATATTGCCCATGCTGATACATCTTTTTTTATAACCTCACCTTTTCTGGCTCTTGATTTCTATTCTTGTTTTTGACATGCTAATAATAATCTCATTCTTATTTCTGGGAATATGTTATGTGAGACTGCACTGTTTTGTTTGTTTATTGGAAATGCTCATTCTTATGAAACACAAGAACCAACCTTACTTTCCATTTTGGGGATCTAATCTTCCTCCATATACTTGTTCTAAAAAAGATCAATTGTGTACTCTCTAGTGTTTGTAATTTCATGTTTACCCTTGCAGGAATCTGTATATGTGCACTTATTCTCAAAAGTAGTTTAGGATTTAATAGTTCATGAAGAGCTTCACATTTTTTAGTTTACTCTTCAGCTTATACTGATTTTGTTACCAATGTTTGTCTTTTTTGTTACCAATGTAGTGGTCTTGCTGTTCTCTTTAGGTTGATAGAGAAGCCTTTTTTGCATATAAACTTGACTAATTTTATGCAAAACCTAGACTTGAAGGAGAGAAAAAATCCATCTTTCATCAGCTAATCTGGTCTTTCATCATCTCTTTGATAAGTCTATGTAGATGTTATTGCCTTTTATTGAAGATACTTCCCCTTTTCTTCTAATAATATACTTATGTTTGGTTTTCTTTACCACCTGCAATTTGTACTTAACAGATTTCTTTTGCTTATGATTTTTTTGTTATTTTGTGAAGTGGACCCCTACAGGGCGTCGCCTTATTACTGGATCACAAAGTGGTGAGTTTACTCTATGGAATGGGCAGTCTTTTAACTTTGAAATGATTCTTCAGGTATGCTATTAAATTTGTAGTCTTATGCTGTTCCTTTGAATTCAATGATATGCAGTGGAGCTGTTTTACGAACTTTTTGTTATGTAGGCTCATGATCAGGCAATTAGGTCCATGGTTTGGAGCTATAATGAATCTTGGATGGTCACTGGAGATGATGGAGGTGCAATAAAGTATGCCATGATAAAACCCTTAGTCATGTCACTTAACATTGTTACTTTTGTTTTACACTTGACTTCTATTGTTCTAATCTCTTGGATACCTGTTTTTTTTATCAACTTCTTATAGGTATTGGCAGAACAACATGAATAATGTGAAGGTAAACAAATCTGCACACAAAGAATCAGTTCGTGACCTAAGGTATGTTATTCTGTATTTTACTTAAAAAATGGAAAAGATGCTTGATTTGTGGATTTCTTGTTTTTTTTTTATTTTTTTTATTTGCAGAATTTGAAATACTAGTTATTTACATTAACATGTCTTTTAACAGTTTCTGTAGGACAGATTTAAAATTTTGTTCATGCTCAGATGACACTACAGTTAAGGTGTGGGATTTTGCGAGGTGCCAAGAAGAAAAATCACTGACTGGTAATTGCTGCTTGTTTTTACAACATATCATTTATTAGTCTGGATTGCCTTTGTCTTGGAGCTCAGTTTGATAATCTTAGTAAATTTAAGCAGTATAGGTTCTCAAAGAGTTTATTTAATTGAATTTAATGCTTGATTAAGTGCTGTTAATGTATTTTCGAATATTGCATGTGCTAGGATGGTTTGTTATTAGCCCTTATGTTGGCATTATTAATTATGCATCTTGGGATATGAATACAACACCTTGACATGACATGCAGTTGAAAGCAAATCCCTTCTGTAAATTTGAGTGCTGCTTTTAGATGGTGTTAGGAAAGGGGAAAAAACCTGTTCCAAGTGGGCTGGCTGGAGGTTTCTTGTAAATATTCTAGAGACTGTTAGTTGATTATATCAAGGATGAGAATATGCGTGTTCAAATTGATTGAGTTTGCTGTTTACATAACCAAGAAATCAATTGTATCCTTAATGTGGCATTAATATGTAAAAATAAAATGTAAAACTTAAAAAATAAAATTTTGTTGGGTTCCTATAAATCTTATTTGGATGCTGGACTCTTGAAACAAAATAAACTTAGGAATAACCTAATACATTGCCAATTGCTGAGGTAATATTCTGAACTTGCCTTGAATTTTTTGCTAGTATTCCTATGTTTGGAGCTAGACTCATCCTACTGAAGTTGATCTATTATTAATTTGAAGTAGTGAATATGGTTTTACTTGTTTGATCAGCTATATGAAAATATTTTCCAAGGCAGACTTGCTGTTATTTTTGTACAGATGATGGAATCTTAAGAATTTATAATTTTGTAGGGTTGGGGAACAATTTGGTGCCCTTCTAGCGATTGCCAGTGACATGACTTTGATCATCGATCTAGTCTGGTTTTGGAAATTTTCCTTTGCCTTTTCCTTTATTAGCTAAGATCCTAAATCTTCTTGATGTGTGCTTCAGTGTAACTTCAAGGCCTACATGGTGCTAAAAATAACCAATTTTAGGCATGTCTTCGCATCTATCCTCTTCCAACCTGCTTATTTCCACTTGCAACTATTCCCAAATTGATAACTCATTTCCTCCCAAACAAAATTTTATCTAAAATTCAAACAAGAAACTTCGATGATTCCTCAGCTCCCTTCATATTTAAATTGTCTCATATTTCTTATATTTCTTGTGCATACCATCCAACTCATTCATGCTTATTTTATCCCATTTTTTGTTTCTTCAAAGCTTGCTACAATGCAAGTTCTATTTGCATTTTGAAATGAATGGTATCTTGAAAACTTTTGAGATATTATTGATCAATGCAAATGTAAGCTTTATATTAAATACTAGTTTAGTGAAAGTAAGGTACTAAGATGGTCAGAGGTCATGATGTGAGAGTGGAATTCTAATTATATGAAATTATTGTAAGTTAATCATTATGAGAAAATTCCTTGATATCTGCAATGGGTAAAATGAAACTTAAGCAGTGTGATTAATATAAAAGGTTTACAAACTAAATGTGATAAACAATGAATGGATGATTGGGTATATTTATTCTTCAGCCTTTCATTTCTTTAGCTAAATATATTGGCACAAGCCAACTCCAAACAAGACTCACTAAGTTATTGTCAGATTGGCAAAGTCTATTACAATATTCACTTTTATTGATGATCTGTTCTTTTGTACCTGAGGTTTGGCACAAAATAATGCCCTAAGGTTTGGTCAGAGTCAGGAGTGTGGTCAATAATTGATAAATTGATATTTTCTCTCAAGTTATGCTATATAATGAGTTAATTACGCTGTAATCAAGTCAGGTTAATAAAAGGCTCATACAATGCCCCATTTGATTTCCTGATTATTGAAACGACAGATGGAAAAATTAAATAGATTCTCTACCAAAAAGGAAATGTATAAACTTTTTGTTTGTCAACATGCTTAATAGATCTTAGGATTAAAATTGGCTCTTTTTCTTGTTGTCTTTCCATTTATATATATATATATAGTCAAATTAATAAAAGGCTCATATAATGCCCCATTTGATTTCCTGATTATTGAAAAGACAGATGGAAAAATTAAATAGATTCTCTACCATAAAGGAAATGTATAAACTTTTTGTTTGTCAACATGCTTAATAGATCTTAGGATTAAAATTGGCTCTTTTTCTTGTTTTGTCTTTCCATTTATATATATATATATATATGTATATGTATGTATGTATGTATGTTAATGTATGATTGGTCTATTATTCTATGTTGAAAGTTAGCAAGCCTGTTGTGGGGGAACAAAATTCTCTTCCTTTCACTTTTTGGGGACTTATCTCTTATGTTCTCTTTTAACTTTTTTAAGGTAACATGAGAGCAGTCTCTGTGTCAAATATGAAAATTTCATTCTATTTTTTGTTCAAGATAATGGAGCTTGACAGAACCTTATTTTTGTGGTTTTGCTTAGTGGGCTTATCGGGGTTATTTAGTTTTTTTTTCTTTTAATTTTTTAGAATAAACTTGTGTGATCCTTCATATATAGGTAAGTTTTTTCAGTCATATAGTTATTCAGTGCATGTAGGGTTATACAGTAACTTGACATATGCATGTTTGGGCATCCTGATCAGATTCAATGGAATGACAGTTTCAGTTCTAATCTGCAAAATGAAAATATTGACATTGGAATTGTTATTTGGCTGACAATGTAATGCATTTTTAACTGATCAATTATATGTTTTGGAGTTACCATTGACCATATTATGAATATATCATATCAACTGCATGGATCACTGCAGGCTTCCACCTTTTGTTAAGAAGTTAATTTGCTCGTACCTGTTGACATGTATTATCATCTCTTCTGCTCATGACCTTCTTAATGTTCATAGCATTCCTCATTGTTGATCAAATTGATATAGAAATTATCTTACTGTTTATGACATCATGTTTGTTTTGATGCTTATTTTCTAGAAGAAGAATGTTAATTTTCTAAATGCGTGATTTATGTCTGTTTTTGCACTGTATGGCTAAACCTGTGATTGGAGATTTTATATCTATGATGTGAGTTTGAAATTTCTTGGATGGTATGAACTTCATTAAGTATGTTTTATTGGAGGGATTTGTTTCAGTTCCAATATTCTAGAAGTGACCATTTTCTTAAATTACTAAATATATTCCAAGGTATAGACTGTTAGTTGAGGAAGTGAAGTGTTAGGTCTGACCCATAAAGACTTATGTTATTTGCAAATGCAAAAGAGGGCAGGAGTCAGTCGAGGATTAAGGAGTTAGTTAGGGTTAGATTGGTAATTTTTGTCTCTAGGGTGCAACTATAAATAGGAGGTCAAGGAGTCAGAGAAGGTTATGTTAACTTTGTTCTTTTGTTCTTAGAAGTCGTTGGGAATTGGAGAGGTTGGCCTGCCTTCTGAATTACAGGCCGTGCTTTGGTATTCTTTGATTTCTCTATCAACAAATTCCCAATGGTTTTCTTTTGATTCCTATCATGAAGCAGTTGGGTATTCTATCTTGCTTGAGTTAACCTGAATCTGTTTTACGTGCCTTAAAATCAGACAGGCCACGGTTGGGATGTAAAGAGTGTTGATTGGCACCCTACCAAATCGCTTCTTGTTTCAGGTCCCTTGTGTACCTCCCTTCTTTTGTTTTCAGATTGGTAGGTTTTTTCTTTTGTTGTATTTATGATAATTTTTCTTTTGAATGTTGTGTATTAGGTGGGAAAGATAACCTTGTAAAGTTATGGGATGCAAAATCTGGGACAGAGCTGTGCTCATTGTAAGACTATTCAATTATTCCCTGTTTCTGTTTATGTAATATAGTATATTAACATGTTCTATGTGCAGTCATGGCCACAAAAATACTGTACTGTGTGTTAAATGGAATCAAAATGGAAACTGGGTATTGACCTCTTCTAAGGATCAGATCATAAAGGTAGGTTTTTTTTTTCTTGCTCGTCCAAAATATATTGTCGATTTGTTCACTGCATTTGCAACCCATTTAGTCAAAATTTTCAGTCGTGCACTATAACTATTGGCCAAATGAAAGCATGCTCACTTTGTCATTTATGCCCCTACAAGTTGAAATTTGGGTCAGTCTATTTTTAATGGTGCATCTCTAGCGTCTGTTTTTTTCCCCATAAATTCTATGACTTTCTGCTTTATGATTGTTTCTTGTATATATGGTTTGGTTTTCTGGCCAAGTTTGTTGGTTTTTAGGCACAGAGGAAACGAGTTGATTTTATTTTTTACCATTATTAACTCATAATTTCAGCTCAACATGTATGGTTCTTTGCTATGTCTTGGTACATGGTGGACTTATAATTGAATAGGTTGAGTTTCATAAACTAACTGATCTTCTCATGTGATTCATTGTTCTCATTGTCCTCTGTAAATTTTCCTTGTATTATGAACCATAATGATGTGATTGAATTCTATCCCTTCTTTTTGTAGTTAACCAAATTTTGACTGGACTCCGAATAAACCTTTACAGTGTTAATTACGCTGGTATAGTGTAATTGTTTTTTTTTTTTCTTGAAATCTTATAAACATTACCTTATGGTTGAATTTACATGACTTGCCATGGAATTGGATTTGAAGAGGATAAGAAATAATGAATACATTGTAGTTTTAGTATTTTGTATCACATGGTTCTCTTATATTTAGTGGTAAGCTCTATTTGGTTGTGGGGAAAGCATGAAAAAGTAGTTTCCAAAATAGAGGCATAAATCTATCAAGCGACTTCCCTGTGGATATGTGGCTTCCAAGGAAAATTTAGATTGTTCACAAATAAATAATAGAGTTATCTTTTTAACGTTCTTTTACTTTCTTAAAGCCAGTGATAGGTTGTGTTGGCTTTAAACTAGGGAATTTTGGATATTTTTGTTCTTGATTTCACATTAAATTGTCTATGAAATATTGCAAAAGAATAAAAGTATATGTGTAACATTTGGATTGCTGAATTGGAAGTTGGAGTTGTATTGTATAATCATATGATAGTAAAAAATTTTCTGCTCAATTGCAAAGAGTTTGCCAAGTTAATTTCTTTTTCTTATAGTAAGAATAAGATCTTAGAGCAAGGTAGTGATATTAGATGTGGGGAAATTTGATTCATACTTGAGGGACTGCAGAGATCACTTCATTTTACCAAAGCATGAGGATAAGAAACTTTGATTTCACAAGAACTGTTCATGGAGACAACTTATATGCACAGAATACAGTCTATTGCTTGGGGCAGTAATATCTGTGTTTGTGGTTGTTGTCAGTACCTATGACAACTAGTTCTGAATGCCTTCTGATTCAACAATTCTTCTTTTAATTAATAGACTAGTACTGTGGAAGGGAACTCTTAATAATCCTTAATAGTTCAAAGCCTATAATACTTTTGCAGCCTTATATCATCTTTTGTCCTTTTCCTTTTCAGCTTTATGACATCAGAACCATGAAAGAGCTTGAATCTTTTCGTGGACATAGCAAGGATGTGACCGGTAAGACTCTGGTTCTTTTGATTTATATTGTGTGTGCACGTGCAGTCCTGCTTCAGTGGAAATTTCATTGGCCACAAACTAACCTACATATAAATAATTTCTTTAGAAGTGTAATTGCTTTATGATAATTTAATTATGATCATCTTCTCCAAAATTGATTATTGTTTCATTTGTTCTTTGTTTTGTGCCATATTTACTATCTTAGTCACCATGAGTTTAAGATTAAATCAGAATTAAGAACTAAATTGGCTTTGTTTCTGTTAATCTGATTTGAACTTGTGGGTCTATTCTAATTTTTGTCTGATTGACTCAAATTTTGTTGGAAATTGGTGTCAAATCTTGCTTTGCTGAATGGGCTACAAATCGGTAGCATGCCTGGTGGATTCTTGGTAATATTGCTGCATAAAAATATCATCGTACACAAACCTGTGGTGCCATGCTTGCGCTTATACTGTGCTCAATCCTGGGTCTTGTACCTAACAATTTCTTAATCATTATGATGGTTAGGCGTTGCCCCTAGCTTCTCATTTGTGAATATTTGAGAAGGAAAGGCTGTTCCATCTCCATTCAATTTTAACAACAGGGACCTAACATTTTGAGGACATGTTTTTTCTATTATTATGAAAATTAATGCAGATAAAATTTATTGTAAATAACTAAATTTAAATTGTTTCATATTCATTTTCTGGTAAAAGTTAAATTTTGCTTTATTACCTTACAGAGTTGTTTGTTAGAATAATATACTCTATATTTGCCATCTGAATCAGTTAGCTACATTCACTAAAATTATGAACTCGTATTACTGGATCAGTAACTCATGAATATGATAATCATTCACAGCGGTCAACTAATTACAAATGAGGCTGCATTAACAATATGGTAGCAACTGCCAATTAATTGCTTGGCGTAGTTAGCATGAATCAGTCACTGAGTGGTTTGTTAATGATTGATATATAATTTTATATTTTATATTAGTTTTCAATTTTGTTATTCTAGTGGTTTATCCACTTTATCAAAAAGGAAAAAAAATGTTATTCAATATTATGCATTGTTATTCAATTATGCATAGAAATATGTATCATCTTACTTGTTAATTGTTATCAAATATTAGTGGTTGTTACCTAACTTCTCTCTCTCTCTCTCTCTCTCTCTCTCTCTCACACACACACACACACACACACACACACACACATTATTCTAAGTTTCTTAAGAAATTTGTTTGTGAATTTCATTAAGTTTTATAAACAATTAGCTGAAACGCTATACTTCGGCTAATACTGAAATTGATATATCAAAGCATATGAATGGTGGGAAGGTAACTAAATATGCGGTCTGTTTATTACTGTTGGAGCACCTAATGGTTGGAGGTTGATTTTCATTCCAAATGCCTTTTTGTTTGGAATGAAACTCAGCAGCTGAATTGGAATATGTCAATGTAAATAAATTTTTTTGCTTTCTGATATGTAGGAGCAATTTGCACTAAGATGTGCAACTTTTCTGTCCTGTTAAATTAGTTAATATGACATTCATGTTTTTGAACTTGCACTTAATGTAAAGTGTGCCTTTTCTTTTAAAATGCCTTTTTCTTAGAATGGAACTCAGCAATGAATTGGAATACATCAGTGTGAATAAATTATTTTGTTTTCTAATTTTTAACCCATGGCATATGAATGATGTCTAAGTTTACAAAGTTTTGTTGTGCTATTAGTTGACGCAACTTGTATTATTTGTTTTTCATTTCTAATAATCCATGTCGCCTTATAACACAATGAGTCTCCTTTCAATTAACTTTACAGTATCAAGTACTAAATTGTGACATACTATGTTGTTTTGCTAGCACTGGCTTGGCATCCATTTCATGAAGAGTACTTCACTAGTGGGAGTTTTGATGGATCCATCTTTCATTGGCTTGTTGGGTAATTCTTCTTAACCAGAGTTCCTTTTACATTCTTTTTACAAACATTTGCTTCTGCATTTATTTAGTTTTCTCCCTAAATACACCCTGTGAAAGGAATTTACTGCGGCCTGGTTTTTTGTTTGGTAAAGTTGTGTTTGGAATTTATCCGTATTGTGGGTAGTGTATGCAACTATTTGCTGCAGATTTGTGTCTCTTATTCAATGTTGCCAACCAAAGTGTATGGTACTACTTTATATTAGTGGTCCTTGCAAATATTGAATCGTCTAACAGATTAGCACGCATGCATAAAGAATATGGTGAACATATATCTGTTTGCTATAAATAAGTTGTGTCTGCATACAGCTCATCTTTCGTGATTCTTTTTCATACTTGAACCAGCTGTTGCAGTTTTATCTTGTATCTCTCATTCATGAACTATTGTCTTGCAGGCATGAAACCCCTCAGGTTGAAGTGCATGGTGCGCATGATAATAGTGTGTGGGACCTTGCTTGGCACCCAATTGGCTATTTACTATGCAGGTATTTGAGTTGTTCAGTTGCTTAAATTGTTTTGGAATATCAATTATCTCTGTATTCTGTCTGGATGAAACCTGTTTCTGGTTATTGCTTGCCAAGCCATCTGTTGTATCCCATCTTTTTGCCTGCAGCTATTGCTATTACTTTAGTATGTGCTGGTATTATTCTAAACTGAATTAATGAATAAATTTATAGTTTAACATTTATACTATATTCATGTTTATAAAATGTCCCTTCATGATATCAACTATATTTATGTTATTTTGAGTGTGATAAAAAGGTATCGTATACATGTTAGTGGAAAATGAGATAAAGAAGCAATCTACTCCTGAAGTTATTGTGTACTTATGTAATTTTGTGGTCTCATTCTCATTAGATTCTTGTTCTGTATCATTCTTGTCCACATTGAGCACTTAATGAATAATTCAAGCAGAGTTCACTGAGTTACAAACACCATTTCTAGATGGCCAATGTTGATATGAATGTGCTTGAGGTGCTAAATCTGCTTTTATATTTATTAGTGCTATTTTTGCTTTTCTCATGCATGTTTGTCAAGTGATGCTTGCCATCTGTTGAAGTGTTTTGCAACTTGAAATAATTTGTCGTGATGAATTATCAAATCACTTGTTGCTTTCTTCAGTTATCACTAGTATTCTGTTTATATCAGTCCAGCTTGGCAGATATAATGTGAAAGTAAAAGTTTAGTTGCATTTATCATTATTATTGGTTTTTGTTACTGGCAAGTGCTAAGAAGTAAACATGAAGAATAGTCTAATACTGGTTGACATTCTGTATAAGCACCTAATGTGTACATTTTGGCCATGTTACTTGATGTTGGTGATTGTGCAGATAATGCCATTTATGGGTCTGCTAGGCTAATGTGCAACGTTGTTTCCAATTGATGTGTTGTTTTTGTAGTCCGTTATGGTCAAAATTTGGCAAATATTATTTCCTGATTTTTTTTTTCACTACATCCTGCTTATACATCATACATTCTTACATTTCGATCATTGTTATAGTGTTCTTCTTTTTGCAGTGGTAGCAATGATCACACTACAAGGTTTTGGTGCAGAAATAGACCTGGAGATACTTCCCGTGATAAATACAGTATTGCTCAAAGTCAAGGTTGAGTCATTTTACAGTTGGCTTTTTCATTTATTTATTTATTTTTTGGGATCCTGTGTCATGACCTTTTCCTCCATCTGCTTTGTTATGGTATTTATTAGGATTTTTTTATGGTTGTTGTCTGGCAAAATCGTATACTCTTTTGGTTCGGTAAAGAAATGTATAAGAATGCATATGTTCATTATTTCCTTTGTTTGTTTTCCCAGGCTTTGGTGATCAGAATCCTATGATTGCCAATCGTGTTGGGAGTGGTTTCCAAGCTCCTGAACCTCCGCCAACTCCTGGACCATTTGCTGGTGGACTAACTCGGAATGAAGGAACTATTCCTGGTGTAGGAGTTGCAGTTCCATTGTCTGTCCAATCGCTTGATGGTTCTTCTGATCAAGGAGAACTAAGGCAACCTCCGCCAGGTGTTTTGCCTATGGGAGCACCACCTCTTCCGCCAGGTCCCCATCCTTCTCTTTTGGCAGCTAGCCAGCAGCAACCGTACCTGCAAATCCCTCAGCAAGTTCCATCTCAACAACAGCAGAATCAGCCATTTTCCCAGCAAACAGTCTCACTGCCATTGCCCCCTCAAAATTTGCCTCAACTTCAGCCTCCCTCACACTTGACGATGCTTCCTCATCCTCACCTACCTCGTCCTCCTTTACCACAGCTGCAACCACTTGGATCTGTGGGTATTCCATCATCTATGTCTGTGTCAATGCCCCTTTCTTTGCCAAATCAGATGGTATTTTCTTCATCCTTATCTCATGATCACGTTTATTTATCTCAATCAACAGATTTTAGGATTATTTTCAAGTATGTTAGTTATCATAAGCTAATAATTATTGTGCTATGCAAAATTTTGGGCTCTTCTAAGGGGGATTTTAAGCTTGCTGGTTCAGAAGTTCCGGGGATTGACTTTGACCTGCTCCTTCCTGTGACATTGGTCTATTTTGTCAAGAGTTTGCTTTTTATTGGGAATACTTGTTCAAATGGTGATTTTTTTAGCTTGATGATTACTGCAATCTGCTGTGCTTGTACTGCTTGTTTTGCTTCATAATTTTAACTTCCTTTAATTTCTTTACTGTGTGTATTTGCTAGTCTGCTGAAACTTCACTATTGATTAAGGTTATGCACCAAGTATTTTACTTGTTTTAATAAAAGTGTTCAAGGACACTAGTAAATATTTGTTCTAGCGAGTGAACTATAAGAAAACATTGGAGTCATGATGGCACAATCTCTATTCTTACCTGCCTTACTGTAATAATATTATGTCTGGGCTTCAAAAATTTTGGTTTAAAATCTTCTTATCTGTATTGCCTGACCGATTTCCCAGCTATGGTTTCTTCATTTTTGGCCTGATTTTTTTGGCCCAAGGCATGCAACAATTTTGTATTCTCTGACTAGGCATTACTTTAAATGTAAATTGAATAATTAAGATTAGGGCTGTAAAGGAGCCAAGCTTGTTTTGGTTGGGCTAGATCAGGCTCTTGAGATTGAGTAGCTCAAGCTTGAGCTATATTTGACCTTGAAATTAACTTTAAAACATTTGTTTGTGCTTGTCTAGATTTTAATTTTGAATGCTCAAACCTGGCTTAATATAGCTCAAAATTACAAATGAATTGATTTATTTACAAGAATTCTAATCCAACTTGATTTAGTTTGAAATTAAAGCCTCATTTATAGCTTGATTTTTTCCTTAAAGATAAATAATATAAATTATATTGTTTGTATAAATATTATAATGATATTATATTATAAAAATATAAAAAGTTATAATATATTGATACATTTTGAGCTATCAAGCTAAGCTCGATCAAGCCTCACTCGGCTTGAAATTACTTATAAAGCATGGTATGGAAGTTTGAAATTACAAGCTGCTCACAAATAGCTGGATTAATTGACACCGCGAATTAGGATCATATCCAATGGCTTTACTACTCCAAGCATATAAGATTAAATTATTTAGTCTACAATATACTTGTCCGTGAAGTATTTTTTCTATAGTATTCATGACACATTTTCTATAGTATTCAAAACTAGCATGCATCATGTCCAAAAAACTGGCGTTTGCATAATGCATGTTGGTTATCAACTTCAAACCTACAGATACTGACCTGAAAATATGGAGGCATTTGTTATACACATCTTAGTACTTCATGGATGTAGAATCAACTAGACATGATTGATATCTGATTGTTCTCAGAATATCTGAATTTGGAGTAGTATACTATACATAACATTGTAGGGCATTCATTTGATGCAAGGTTATAGTTATTCATTATTATTTTGTTTGCTTGAGAATCAGCCAGTGCATTTTGTTTCTGGTTCAGGTGATGCAAGGTTCTTCGAATCCAATGATATCTCCGATGCAACAAGGGCATATGATTGGTCTCAATCAGATGCAGACAGGGGCTATTCCTGGTAGCAATATCCAACCAAATGTTGGTGGTTTTCCAACTGGAATAGCAAACATGCAGGGCCCTTTGGGTGTTGCAAGCGGGGGGCAAAACTTTCCGATGACTGGTCTATTTAATCGGCCGCATACTGTTCCAATGTCTCAAGTTCCAGGACTCAACACTTACCAGGTTTTTGATAGATTCATTTCCTACTGCTCCAAACTTTAGTTTTTTATACATAAAAAATGTTTCCCATGTCAAATTATCAGTTGGTATCTATCTCACTTGAACTTTTAAATTCATGTTTGCAGCCTGGAATGGGACCCGGAGGAAATATCGGACTTCCGCCACCACCACCGCAGCATGGCTCTGCACCACCACAATAGTACTTGGTTTGCAACAGTGAGAGTGCGAAATGCTGAAGACTAGAGTGATTGATTGCTTAACTATGATTCTCCGCAATGCCAATGTCTCAGTTCGAAATATAACTGCAGTGATATGACTTTCTTGGCTGATATGCTAACTTGTGAGATTACCGCATTAGTATTATTATTAGGTTAAATTCAGAAACACTAGTACTAAATGCACTCTTTCTTTAAAAAAAAATAATTATTTGAGCAATATTTCCTTATTGTAAAATAGATGGTTCTTTTATTTTCTTTGAAAAGGACTTGTACTGTTTAGCTGCGTGAGCCCTTGAATGCAGGCGTTGGTTTTTTCTGAGAACATGGATTTGATTGCAAACTTTGTAATTGATCATTTAGGGTTGTTTGAAAGCTTTCTATCTTGCTTTGGTCTGCATTATGGATTGAGACATTTGGAATTAGGTCTGATGTATGTGACAAATAGCAGTCAGCTTGATGTTGATTGCTGTGAGCAAATGCATGTTCTGTTGCAGAGGGCTATTTTTAACTTTGGAAAGCTGTTTTATTGTTTTTGCATTATTTATGAAATCTCATTTTTCTTATTTTATAACAAAAAACCTAGGAAAATATTTTCAAATATCAACTAATGCTCCTAACGAATAGTGAAAGCCAAAAATGTTTTGACAGTAGTTACCCAACTTATAAAAATTGTTGCAAGCAAGGTGAGTAAAATATATGATTAATAAGAATGTGAATTAATATTCATAGGTTAGAGTGTACTGTATGCTTATATCTCATTAACCTGTGTATAATGTGATGAACTCTTTTTTTTTTTTTTCTTTGAAAAAATGTGATGAACTCTATTAATATTTTTTGTCCTACTAGGCTCATAATGGTTTTTTCATCCAAGTCATTTAATTACAAGGAAGCATTGAATGGAAAAGTTGGTGTTCATGAGAGTGAGCACAATGAGTTGACACAAATTTTATTATTATGTTATTATATTATAAATATCTCCAACTTCAATTATCATATTAAATTTTGGCCTATTATGAAATAATCCAGTCTTTATAAAAGCTTCAGGGTCATTATGATATATATATTTTTAATATATTGACTAATGTGGAAATATTTATGGTATCTTTGTCAAATAATCCAATCTTTATAAAAGCTTGTGAATGTCTATAGCATACATTATTATGATATTTATATATTTTCAGTCTCATTTTTTATTTCGTTCATTGGTTCATTCTCATAAATGATGTTGGCTTTCTAGTGTTAAACTGAAACATTATTATTTTTGTTTGATGATATAACCTAACATGACTTAATTTCCGGCAGATGGAAATAAATAAATAAATAAATAAATAAATAAAATGATTAACTGGTTTCACTAGGGAGTGGTGTCTCAAACTAGTTCAATATTTCTTAAAAACAACTAATAAAAATCTAAAAAATTACAACAAATGAACATAGATATAGATGCGTTAAATAATTAAAAAAACTTGTATCTAATTTTTGTAAATTCAGAAGCAATGTGAAATCATCACTGCTGCAGTAAATAAGGACCCTAATTTTATTAAAAAAAATAATATGCTGGGTGTTTATAAAAGATTTAATTTAAGATATAATATTATATAGTATTAGAGTATTTTTTTTAAAAAAAGATTTAGATAAATCACATGCATTAAACTGAAAAGGATCCCAATAATTTGTTGGAGTATTTATTATGATGGGATTTCACAAGCAATGTGAAATCATGACTGCTGCAGTAAATAAGGATCCCGATTCTATTGAAAAAAATAATATGTGGGATGTTTATAAAAGTTTTAATTTAGGATATAATATTATAAGATCGATGCTATTTTTACCTAATAATTTACCGAATAAGTTTCCCGAATGACGTAGATGCCCAACTTGTCATCCACATCCTCATCCATGTCATTATTTTTTATATATAAAATTCAAATTTGAACGTTAAAAATTTTAAATTTTAAAAAGAAATTATAAAACTATATCTAAAATCTTAAACCTTAACTACAAAATCTATACCCTAAAAATCTAAAAACTTAAACCTTAAATAATAAATACTAAACTTTAAGCCCTAAACCCTAAACCCTAAATCATATGCCCTAAACCCTAAACTGGAAATCACAAACCCCCGCAGATTTATCTTTTAGATTAAATATTTAAATTTAAGATTTAGATAATAAAGAAAAATTATTTTTTTTAAAGAAGAAATAAAGAAATAATGACGTGGATGTTGATATGGATGCCAACTTGACCATCGAGAAACCTATTCGGGAAATCTATTTGATAAAAATATTATTACTCATGTTGGAGTATTTTTTTTAAAAAAAAAAAATTGTATAAACCACATGTATTAAACTGAAAAAAAGTTAAAACAAAATCCACTAGAAGTGGAACTAAAACAAAGAAAAAAAAAACAGAAAAATAAACTACAAAATAACAAGGCCCCTAACCCACACATAAATTAGGGTCAAAACAAACATAGGCTGGGCAGCTCTGTCTTTTTCAGTAAATCCTGGCTAGCCACTCAAGAAGTCTAGATTGTGTTTAGTAGATGCAGCTGAATCCTCCTCCAGTCTTAGTTTCATAGTTCAAATGGAAGGATTCTTGTTTGTAGAAGAAATTAATGAGTAAATAACTTTTCCCAAGAAGGTTTCTTGTTTCTCAAGTTCTCTACTTTTTAAAATGCATTAATTGTTAAATGCATAATTGCTATTTGTCCTTTTTGTTTTTGTTTCTTATTTTACTTATTTTATTTTTTTACTTAAAAAAAAGTTGCAAACTCAGCAGACAATAAGCAAATGATGGTGTTTCTACTTTTATTGCAATCAACACCTTAATTCATGCTCCATCACTCGTGCTCAATCACGCATTTCTCAAAATTGCTCTCATGTAACACGGAGACATAATAATAATAATAATAATAATAAATTTTATTTTCTCTTTCGTACAAGCTAAAATAAGGAATTACGGGGGAGAGAGATATGGAATAATATATTAGAAATAGAAAATAAAATATTCAAATAAACAAGCAATCATTTTTTTTATTGTTTATTTTTCATTTTTGGATAAAGGAGCTAAGAATTAGCTAACCAAACAAAGAGAATGAGATCAACAAGAGCTTAAACAAAATCAAAGCACTAAACCCATTTGGGTGCCTGCTTAATTTAATCATTGATGAAGATCTAGGCCGTGGTGAAGTAGAAAAAGTCTAGGATTAAGCTATTTATAAGGGGTAAACCGTTAAAAAGGACAAATGCGTGCATTAGTCTCGGCAGAGTAAGTGAGAATAGGATCCGTACACACATGGGCATTAAAACCACTCAGACGCAACCACTACTCAAACTCCAAAAAATATACCTGAGTGATTCAAACTTTCACCACTTGTGCAGAGTGTTAACAAGAACCTGACTACTAACAGACCGGGATGTACTCTTAAGCCCATGTTTGGGCTTCATTGGAGTCTGCTTTAACTTGGTTGATCTCCTCCCCTTATCCTCCAAGAGCAATTAGATAATCACTACAATTCAGCATACTGTGAATGCACCTTGGACATTCAACAATACGATCTCTCAATGAAAATTGAAAAATGCACACAATTTGATTTCTCTGTTATAGATTTACATTTTAAGCAAAATGGGTGTACATGAAGTGGTGTTGATTCGTACTTCTCTTCACCACTGTGCTATCTTACAGAACTCCCGACGAACTTGAGGTTTGCATTCTATGAATTGTCTAATGGTCCTGGAAAAATGGGCATTGTCAAAGTTAAACACTATACAAATTTGCAACTTGTTAGGATTACACTGAAAATTTTGTAAAAATAAGTACATGTCAATCTAAGACAAATCAAATTACAAATCTTTTGAAGTTGAAAGGTTCAACTAACAGTAAAAGTAGAAATTTAACTAAACAAACACTTTCTGATTCCTTCTGCAGTAATATCACCGCTAATGCTTCTTTTAGCACTCCATAAAGTAAGAAGAGTAAAACATGAAGAAATATTTCTTTGATTGCTTATATATCACCTTACTCTGTTTTTACTGCAACTCCATGATTCAACTAGTGTCTGTATGTTTCAAAGTTTTTCTACTCATTAACAAAGAGAAACTCTCCCTTGTACTCTAATCATATTCTACATTGAATTGCCTGAAGTATGTGTCACTTACAAGATAAATGAACAGATCTACATATCGGATGCATACAAACATACACATTACATCAGAATGCCTTATGCAAATTCAATAAGTGCATATTCAATCAATGGTCCACAAACCTCCTAAAGATGTCACATAGTTTGTTAATAGAAAGACAGTTTACATGTGGACCATTTGTATTCCTGCCGGTCAATCGAACAGGAAGAGCAGGTGATGTAAGAAGAATTGTGTTACTTTACAAAGGAATGAAATAGACACTTAACATTTGTCCACAGAAACAAATCATCTTCAAATCATCTTCTTATCTGCAACATTTTCCCTCAGCTGTTAATTCACCAACTGAAATTTCCACCACAACCAACCTAAATTTGATTGAGAAAATGAACAAATCCTCTCTTGCTACCATTCAACATTTCCATTTGAAAATTAAAACTTGTAAGTGTATGATCAAATGATAAATGATATTTCAATGGAAAAACATTATCATGAAAACACACACATAAAAGAAAGAAAAAAAAAGAAAAAGAAAAGAAATTATCAGGCTTACAAGTAATTCTTAAAATTAAGATATACTCCTCTCAAGTTCACAACTTCCAACTTGGAAGCAGAATTTAACAACCAAAACACAGCAAAAATCAAAACTTTCTCACGTCCAAATGCGTTCTATGCCATTAGCAATACCCAAAATTCCTCATTTCATTCAATCTAAATAAGCCTGAATTCTTCTAATAAGAAAAAAAAAAAAAAAAAAAACAGATCACAAATTTTCAATCAAAACAACAAATACAAACCTAAAATACTAGAATTGCAAACCTTAGCTGTGCACACAATATCAAATTAAGGTCACCAAACAGAATTTATTTATTTTTTCCAAAGCAAAAAAACCAACAAAATTAAATTCATTCATACAATAAGAGGGAGGATAGCTACCTAAATGCATTGATGAAGAAGAAATCATCCAAGATGAAGAGGACCAACGTCACCAGCCCTAAAAGAGCGAGCAATCTCATCAGCTACGATCAAACAAGCAGAAACCCAGCCATTCAAGGCCATCCACACCATCCGCATGAAGTAGATTGCCAAACTCCATCTCATTGCCATCCCAAATTCGCTGATTTCCCCCCAAAAGATCAATGGAAGTGATGCTCCGAAGCTTGAGAAATTGAAACAAGACTTGATGGAGAAATAGTTCTTCATTCATGACTGAGCTTTATATATTTGAAAAACAGAAAATGATAACATGATAATAATAAAATAGAACGGTCTAAACTTTTTTAAAATAAACCCCTCAAAAACTTTAGTATTATATTTTCAGGGCTGGTTTAAATTGACTCGTAGAATACTTTTTTTTTGTCTAAAAAATATTTTAAAAGTGTTTATGAGGTCAGAGTCTTTAATAAATTAATTTTTTGTTCATATTAAAAAAAAGAATTAAAGAGTTTTTCATCTAAAAAAATTGGCCCAATTGTTTTAGAGGATAATCCTGCTCTTTCAATTCTAGAATTTTTTTTTTAAATTTATAAAATCTAATTATAAAAATTATAAAATTATCCCTACTTTAAGTCAGAGTCTTTAATAAATTAATCTTTTGTTCATAATTGGCCCAATTGTTTCTTTCAATTCTTCAAAAAAATCTTTTAAATATATTAAATATAAATTAAAATAAAATTATAAAATTATCTCCATCTTACTAGTGCTTATATTGTGAAGCTTGCATTTGGCACTAGGGGTGAAATGATCCTTTTTAAATCAATAAATATGTTGGCATTTGATAATATGGCTCACTTAAATAAGTAAAGAGATTAAATAGTCCTAATTTAAAGTAGAGTGATTAAGATAATAAATTTTAAAAACAAAAACAAGATGACCATTTAGGAAATTATATCACGTAAGTCATCCATCTTTAAATTTTCAAAAGTATAAACTGATTAAAAATATAAGAGATTGAGATTTATACAAATCATTTCACACGATGGCAAGGTGGAGTGGTTTTATTAAATATTGGTTAACTAGGTCTTAAATTACAATAAATGCATAGGCATTTATCAAAATAAATTGACTGAACTTGGGGCGTTAATTATTTTTATATGTAAATATCTGTAGGTATTTACTCAAGTACACAAAATTTTAAGAATAGAAGAGAGAGGGTTTAAAGTTTCCATCCATTTAAAAACCTTAAGGTTAAAAAGAAGTTTTTTTTTACTACTCTTTTATTTGTAAAAAGATTAATTTTGTAACGTGTACGTATGTGTATATATTGATAAATGTGATGGGCACAACAATGGAGACATGTGTACAACTAGGAATTAAACATCTGAATATGTGTCCTCACCCGGTGGCATGGGATTGAGTTGCAAGTCTCGGGTAGAGAAGGCAATGAGTAAGGTATGGGTAGAATATGTCAAAACCCTTACCCATACCCTTAACCCGTACTCTGTACCTATACCGATACTCTTGCCTGTACCCTCCATGAGAAAAAAAAAAATCATACTCTTATCTTTACCTGTAGGGTACCCGCTTACCCGTTCAAATTACCGAATAAAATAAAATAAAATAAAATAAAATAATAATAATAATAATAATAATAATAATAATAATAATAATAATAATAATAATAATTTCATGAATGGAAATTTCATGAGATAATCTTATGTAAGAAGGGAAAGCCTACTTGATTTGGTATAATGTTTAATAATGTTTAATTTTTAATTTAATTATGATTTTTAATATAAATCCAAAATTCAATTTTGATAATATTATTCTCTATTAAATATAAATATAAAAATTTAATAAAATCAAAAATAATATATTAAGAGAAAATTTAAAGTGTTATTTTCAAATTAATCACCATGAAAAATGGATCTTATTTAAATTATGGGTAAATGTTTAGCTTAACAAAATATATATATATATATATATATATATATATATGAGAGTACGGATATGGGTATGGGTTTTACTCATACCCTCTTCAATGGGTAAGGTATAGGTAGGGTAGAGGCATACCCTTACCCGACCCGTACCCTCTCAATAAATAAAAGGTGATGCCTTTAACTGTATCTATACTCAATCAAAGAGGGTAATACCTTGTTTGACTGGGTACAGGTACAGGTACGGGTATACTAGTTGAGTACGATACAGATTGCCATCTCTAGCCTCGGAGATATATGGTATCTTGTGCATATATAGTTGGACCCCATAACTAGTACATGATAAACCTTTACTCACCATGCGTTGTGTGAGAGCAAATACTTTATCCATTGGGCAAGCCCAATGTTGGTGTAATGTATATAATTAGATGTTGTATATGAAACAAGATAATACATTCTATGTTTTAGGTAAAAATTTTAAATGCCAACAGCCTTGTGGACGATTGGCACTAAGGGTCCCTTGTTGGAGTGATGGGGGATTAAATCCGAGTGTAAGATGAAAGCACATAGTATACTTAAAAAACCCATGTATGCCCCGCATTTTACATGGGTTAGATGCTCATTACCCAGTGTGCATGTGGAGTGATGTGGCTTATTCACTTTAGGTGAGAAAACTAAAAGGCACCAAGTAAAAATTTCAATGCAATGTCGAGGAGAGAATATTTTATAGAGAAATTGTTCATATCATCCCTCCAAGTTTCTCACTTGATCAAAACATCCTTGGACTTTTTCATATAGCCAAAAAGGTCCCTTTTTTTTTTAGAGATGGAATTAATAGTCCAGCAACAGGTTAGCGGTGTTAATTTGTGGGTGAAGTTCCAATATTGCCGCTCTCAAAGTTTGTAAATGTACAGTTTTCAAAATTATTCATCAGTTAAAACACACCCCATCCTTTCACCCCCTAAGAGACTTCCTTGGATACCCATCCATCACCTTCATTCTCTATTAGTTCAAAGTTGTTGCCCTGGTGACAAGGGCCCGAAAGTATAGGGTTGTCGCAGTAATAAAGTACCCGGTGAGAGGGTAGTCGAATCCACAGGGAGTAGGGATTGTAGATACAAGAATTTGCTAAATAGCTAATGTGTGAATATGATGGTGAGAATAAGATCAATATGTGTGTGCAAGAGTAATTAAAAGAAATAAGAAAATAAAAGAGAAGTATGGAAGACAGGAGAGTGCAAGTAAAAGTGAAGAGAGGAACAATCAAGTGCAAAATAGGGTACCCGGACAAGCTCCCCCTAGGACTAATGTTCTAGTGTAAGACAATGTATTATACTCTCCTATTGATGTTTAATGAGTCGTGGACATCCTAAGTACACGGTCCCAAACGTAAGGTCAACCATGACTAATCTCAACATTATGCCCCGGCATTAGGTTTCATTATGACCTTAACTCTCGATGACCTGTCAACTAAGCCCCAGCGGAGTCCATCTTCCTAAGCCTCACACTACGTGGGATTGCTTTACGTTCTAGAGATTCCAAGTGATAGACCCTGTTCCTAAGTGTAGTCCTAACCCTTTGGTCCAGGTGAAAGAATCTTAGTCTCAATTAAGCCCTAGCACTAGGATTCACTACAACCATTCACTCTGTCGCTTGTGCAATTAAGCCCCAGGGGAGTTGATCTCCTAGCACTTCGCTCTATTTCGACCGCTAAGAACTCTTGGAACACGGAGGTAGGGAAAATCACACCGGAGGGGAAAGGGGACGTTTCGCTACCTCACTACTCACCTTCTCGACCCTCTCCAATCTCAAGTAGTCTAATCCTATAGGAGTTGTCACACCTCCAAAGGACAACCTAGACGATTCTCAACCCTAGTGTCACGACAAAGGGAAAATCAATACATTAAGCAATCAAGATTGTAACTCAATTAAATGCATCAATGAAGAAAGCATAATAACATGTCATAGAAACAAAAATCATTCTAGGGTTTACAAGTCCGAATACCCACAAGGAGTTTAGCTCTTCATGGAGCTATACAAATCCATCAATGTGTATGAATCAACAAGAAAGATAAACATAGATGAAAATCCCCTTGTGTAGCGTGGCTGTGGTCTTGTGTGGCCGCTTCGTCTCTTCACCAAGCTCCTCGTCAAGCCTAGGGCACACCTCGCAGGATCGGTGCCGATGAAAGCTCCCCCAATAGCTATCTTCCGACGGGCTTCGATGTCGATGCCGATGACGCGCTCTAATCCTCCACAAAGTCCTCTCCAAACCCTAGCCGCAACCTTCCAGAAGATAGGCGAAAAGATCCCAAAAAGTCCCCAAAAAGGTCTTTAAATGGTTTGAGTCGCGGCTTGAAAATGGGCTGAAATCGGGCATCCACACGGCCATGTGGAATTTCCACACAGCCGTGTGGATTCTCTGGATTCGGTTTTCTGGCGCGCAGTGAACAGTAAACTGCTACAGTGATTACTACCGTAGCTGCTACAGTGCTCGCGTGTCAAATGTTCCCGATTTTATCATTCTTCCTCAAGCTACACTAAATCATGCCGATTGCTTCATTTTTCTCATTGGCGAAGTCCTCCAATGCTACACGGGTTAGACTTTTGTGAATGTGACTGCCTTTGTGCCCCTCTAAAGGAGGTTGGCACACACCCACAAGTCTAAACTCATACCTTGTTCCTTGCTTGGTCCGAGAACTCCCCAACAACGGCAAACATGATCCAACTTTGCTCTTTCTTCACTAAGTTTACTCCACAACCCTACAATACACAAAAAAACACAAATACACACTAATTAATGATTAAATCTGAGAAAAGTAATGCTTAATGTAAGACAATAGCACTTCGTGTTACTATAACACGAGTACTTATCACATGGCCAGAGAAAGAGATCACCGGAGTTATCACCTCTGTGATCGTGAAGGGAGGACCTTAGTAGAGTTCATGCCCCATGGTTATATACTTTTCCGGTGTTGTTTTCATTGTGGTTTGAAAAAATGGTAAGAGAAAAAAAGTGAAAGAAAAGACCACACTAAGGAAAGATGAAGAGAAAGCTGTGTACCTGTGGAACATCATCCCAATACTCCTAAGGCCGAGAGGTATATATAATGACCATATGCCATCCGAGGTTAGCAACCAATTTTTTTTTTTAGTTCTAGATTGTGCAATACCTAGTGAAATAATAGTTTTGTGCCCTAATTCAAGTAAGTAATAACAACTATTCATGGATTTGTTTCCATTTCCACAGTTTTTACTTAAGATATGCAACAATAAAGCAATATGGGTATATTCATGCTCAGAATAGAGACCTATAATTCCAATTTGTACTGCTGCAATCTACTTGTGGGACATGTTAATCCTTAATACTATCTCCATTTGTTGTAATTGTGCTATAGTTCGGATAATGAATGACAATGCTGAAAACGTGGAGTTGCTATCCAAAAAATGGTTGGTTTGGTATGATGGAATTTAGAATGTCCTTTAGTTTCATGCAACTATGATTATTTTTAGCATTTCACAGTGAAAATTCCCATTCCTGTATAACATAAATGTAAAACACTTACAATCAATAATAATATGTAATTGTAGAGTCTTTGTTTACTTTCCTCATTTGTTGTTTACAATTTAAGTTTTTTCAATATCATGACGAATGCTCTATTCAATGCTTTAGTAATGTAATTAGCACCAGTTGCAATGTGTGAACTAATATCAAATATTTTATTTGTGCAAGTAAAAGGAAGATGACCAACCAATTCGTGAATTTGGTAAATGGGTGATGTTACTTGACACCACTCATGTCTACCATAAGGGATTTGAGAGAGAATGATACGTAGACATTGGGAAATACTCTGACGGAAACATTTCATCCATTTCATGGAATTGGAGCTCATAACACAAGAATGAACTGTATGGACATGCTTAAGCAAGTGTTTGATGGAAGCGCTAAAACATTCAAGTTGGGTGAGAGTTATTTGTGATTTAAGCTAGAGGATGTAGCATTGATACTAGGGCTACGTTGTGATGGTGATACCATAGATTTCAAAAGGAGAAAGGAACGATGCACACTTGAGGAGGAGTATTTCACGAGAGAGTAGATTGTACTAGGGACTGCCTAGTGAGAGGACTATAATGAAATTAGTAAAGAAGAAAGAAGCCCAACAAAGAGAAAAGTTTTATTAAGCTATTGTTGGTGTACATCTTGGACAATCTACTTTTCTTGGCCACCTCCTGTTCAGCGCCTTTGTTTGTAGCATACTATATAGATTCTTATCGAAATTGGATCAGTATGCATGGGCATAAGCCACTCACAAATGGCTCATGGAGGATGCTCTAGTGCAGCCACATGAATGAAGGTTAGGTGCTCTGGGAAGACAACAAGGACCAGATATTTAAGGGGTTGTGTTATTGCTCTTAATGTTTAATTTTATGAGGTAATAGGAACTAGGAAGAAGATGAGTTTTGGAAAAAAAAAAAAACCCCACTCTTTCTCTGTTATGACAAAAATAGCTTTATGAAACAAGCTGGTTAGACTAGCTTGCTCGACTCTCTTGACGGAAGCCAAGTAAGCAATTGTTTTACATGTGGTAGATAAGAATTATTTATAAAAGTTGTTATCCCATAAATGGTGATTTAACCATGCATAATACACGGTCAGTGGCCAACATTTTGTGATTAAGTTTTTAAAATTACTTTATTCTTTAAGATGATAATATATCTTTATGTGGGGGAAGTAACCATTTGATTTTTTGTTAAGCTGCTTATTGTTTTGTATACATGTTCATTTTTTTAGAAAACCATATAGCTTCATATACTTTGATTGTCTAATATTTGATAATGTGTTCATGTTTCATAAGTTGCTGTAGTTGAACCCTTTCCTTTTTATATTGCTAATAATTTTTATTCTCTGTAAGTTCTTTGACCTAACTCCAATAAGCCAGACTAAATCTAAGTTCATTGGTACTAGACTGTAAGTTATAAACCCAATGTATGCAGTAGTTTCTATAGATCAGTTCTTCCCTAACAAGTAGTACAAAAAATAGAAAACTATTTAATATGAAAACAATGTAGTGCAAATTGTTGTAAATTTTTACTTTTCGATAGATGTGTTTACAAAATTGAAACACTGTTTAATATTTAGTTAATACCTTGATTAGAGATGTTTCAATAAACTTCACTTAGTTTGTAACCACAACATTACGGGCAGCTTGTTATAGCCAACTTCGTGACAATGACTTCATCGCAACTCCCAATCATTGAACGCTTGTGACTCAATCCTCTAGTGCTTTAAGCAGCCTAGTTGTTTCTTCGAGATGGGTGGTCGAAGACCGAGGTTCCGAGTATCATCCTTTGGTTTGTCTTGGTTTGCTATAGGGAATATTGGGTTCTCATATATTGCCTTGTAAGCTACGATAGTGTGATACTCATTGATGAAACGGTGAACATTAGTATCCATTTGCATGATTGCGGCGCAAGCATATTTACATGGTAGCCCATACAGCTCCCATTATCCACAATAACATGTTTTCTCTCGTAAGTTGACTATGTTACTCTGTTGGTTAATAACTTCAAATTGTTCCCCGTTGGAGTTGCCAACAACTAGTGTTTTGCTTTCCTTGATCGTTTCTTCAATCCTCCTGTGAATCTCAGGGCAAAGTGTGATGCTATGGGCTTTTTTTGGCTTTATTTTTCTACCCTTCTGTGTGTAGTAGTAGTTTGTTTTGAGTATTTAGTAGAGTTTGTGGTTGTAGAATGGCCTTTTATGTGTGTTTTTGCAGAATACATGGTGAGGAGTCATCTTGAGCTTGTATACAGTCATGTAGGAAGCTTTGTGGCATTTCCTTAGGCCACACGGGCAGTCACACGCCCGTGTGGGTGCCCTCTTGCCTTTGTAGTTTTATGAAGTACTGTAATAGGAGTATTATAGCAATTCGGCAGAAAGGCACATGGGGTGGTAATGGCACACAATAGTGTGGACGTGTGGAGTGGCACACGCCTATGTAAGTACCCTTATGGCTTTTTGTCATTGGTGGTATTGTAGTAAAAATATCATAGATAAGGTGGTCATGCAGTATATCATGTTGTATATCCACAACTTGATATAGAGGATAATCCTGAAGTTTGTTAATTACCTGCTTACTAACCCATCTCTTTGAAGCTTTGGATGAGATGTTGTGGCGATATCTCCACCACATGTGTGCTGATGCATGCCAACCACGTGAATAGTTTGGTGTGTGTGACACCTTAAGTATACGAGTCGTCAAGTAATACCTAGTGGGTGAGCACAAGAGTCGTATTCCTCAGGGAATGGCGAGAGGCTCCTATTACCTTTTTTTTTTTGCACTTAATTAATATCCTAACGTCTATGGTGCTTTTTAAATATATTTTTATAAGCTAATTACTAAAATACAATTAAGGATCGTGAAGTGCAATTGGAAGAAATGGGTACTTGTATGGAGAGTTCCTTAATAATTACTTGTGATGTGAGATCGAATATGGCAAAGTTATCTAGTGATGAACTGGGGGAATTCAGAGGCCTACTGATCCCAATCTCTTGCAACCAAGTCTGAAGCACTAGGAACTTAAGATGAAATCTCTTCCACCCCAGCCTCCTATGTTCGTCTTAAGGTCAAGAACTCCTATAAAAGGATTCAAACCATAATCCAGAAATTAAGCAATACCTAATCTATTAGTGCATGCATAGATTTAACAAAGCATGGATGTTCTAATGAGTGGGATTCTCTTCCTTACAACATCAACATATTAATTAATAAGCAAACATGCAATGAGTCATAATAAACTACAATGAAAATATATTGCCAATGAAAGTTAATGTTCACAAGAAAAAGCCTAGGTACATCGACATATAATTCCCCTCGAATTGGGTCCTCTTATGGAAAAAGAATATTGATTAATGAATAAAGAATCCATAAGAAAGGTATTAAAAATCCTAAAACTAACTCTCTCCAATAGTTCTCTGAAGATCCCAAGGATGTCAAGCCAAAGCCGAATCTCTTCACATGCCCTCCACTATCAATATTTGTTGATTCCCTCTTGAGAAATTCACCGGAATCCACTTAAATCAAGTTGAACCTTGTCTCCAATTGTACTGTTCTCCAGAAATTGGGCCGTCTCTAACCAAATTTGGCAAAAGAATTCCCTCTCAATTATAAATCCTAGGGTTATTTATAGCTTGAGTTTGTCAAGGGGGTTAGAATGGCCGTTGAGAAAGCCGTTGTGATCAAAATTAATTTCTTAGGTCATAAGTTGCATCTTGGTGCATTCTAGGTCTGGGTGTTACGTGTATTGACCATGGGTGTTATATACAAAATGGCCGTTGTCGCTCCTGTCATATGTTCTTGTGGATTTGCACACTGGCATGATCGGACCACAACTGTGATGAGGCTGTGGTGATGTTCTGGAAGATGTATTTTGGTCTGATTTGCATCATGTCACCTAAATATTCATTTCTTCAGCCCTAAAATGTAATTAGATTCCATGGTGAACGAAAAAAAAAAAATACAATTCTACATTAGTTTGGTGCTAAACAAATGAAATTTCATGCTAGATGTAGTGCAAATGATATATAAAGTATGCATATTCAAGCACTTATCATGTGCGTACCCTATGATGTTTTGATTTTAAATGTTAGAAGATTACCTTCTCTTGAGGCATGGACTTGCCATTGACAGCCAAAGGAAGTGCATATAATAGTAACTCTATATTTGTCATTTTTTATGAAATGAAAATTAAAATTGCGTTTGATAACATAGTCGCATAGTGCCTCCTTGAAGTGTTTTGCATCTTCATAATGTTAGCCAACCATTGTCACATCTTGATCAAAGCTTCGCTATGAACTCGAGATTATAGTAGGCCCCCTAGATAAACTTGGTGATAATATGGGGTGGGGATTGGATAAAGCGCTTTGTGTCATAGGTGTTGGGATCGACAAGGGTCTACGAGCATGCTAGAAGACAAAAAATGCACAGCGGATAACAAACAAAACTAGCATGGAACCTGGCATGCAATCGAAACGAATAAAGATATAAAAATCTAAAATAAATAAATAAATACAATTCCAGGGGTGTAGTCGAAAAAGGGACTGCATATACGCGACTCCCCTCTACTCACACACACACACAAGCCGGAAACAATCCGGTATGGATTGCTAGTATCCAACGATAACTCTTATCGAGAAATATGAATAGCAATTAAAATTAGGTCTCAAAAACCTAATCGTAAACATGTGTAAGGAATTGTAAATCCAAAAACCGACACTCGGCGAATGTTTCACATGTGAGAATCTTTTGAGAAAAATTCCATAACCATTATGAAATAATCTCAAAAGACCCTCACCCCGGCGATCTCCACTGATAAAGAAATATCAATGAAAAGGCCGGCCTGTGAACTAACATACATGAATAAACAAGAAAGATCAAAGGGGTATCGACCTATACCTTCGTCGGAGCCGAGTAGCGGCAATCCGGATGGAGAAACCTTTCTCCAAAAAAGGGGGAAAAGGCGGACAACACCTTTGACCGGCGGCGGCGGCGTCCTCTTGGCTAGGGCGGACCGGCGGCCTCCTTGAGGGAGAGAGGGAGAGGAAAGATTAGGGTTAGGGTTTTCTCTAATACACATGTATTTATAAAACCCTAAAACCAATCCCAATGCAATATCAACCATTGATTCCTCTTATTGGATATTAATCATATTAGATCCAATAAGCTAACACTTAATTTCTAATTAAGTCCCTCAATTTTTAAGTTATCTCATAACTCAATCTTTACACATTCACGGTTAGACCAAATCAACTCTTGATTTATCTAAACTCCATTTAGCTATTCGACTCATTAGATTGAGTCCGGATTTCACGGCTTTTACGTGTGCGATCCTGTAGGCCCGTTTTAAAATCGACAATGGGATTTTAACCTCGTTAAGGCCCATAAGTCACAAATGTCGTCTAGCATGGCAATGTGACTACCCGAATTAAAACGGAGGTCGACTGGGTAATCAACTAACCTCGTAACCTTATCCGATTCCTTTGCCAATTGAATATCTCGATCAACATAAGGCATGGAGCTTAGTCACCCTTATTTATTTGTCGATCGATTTCTTGATCCTTGGTGAACTGACTAGGTCAAATAAATGATAACCCTTACCATTTCACTTGGGCGTGGCCACGCACTACTTAGTTTCACCGATCAAGTGGCCGGTGATATTCTCTCTCCTCAGAGAGTGACAATCCCCTCGCATCGCAAATGTTACTCGCTATGAATCTCGATGCACCCAATCATACCCACACTTGTCACTCTGTTACGAATGACGTTAGGCGTATGTCAAAGTACACCAACATTTATCCAAGCTCCATAGCGACCTTGAGTCTAAGGATTCAGTATAAGCGTTACACGAGAACCACTTATGACTTTGCAACCATGTAGTGATCTCGTGAGCGGATCGATCCAGACATGCTGTTCACTAACACGTGTCTATGTCTACTGATTGACATCACATGTCCTATAATCCGTAAAACATGATCATCACACAATAGGCATACTAGTCTTAGTTTACTATCATTCCCATGACAGTAATTGACTAGGGATGTTTAGAAAGTTGTTCCTTTACGCACCAAGGTTTTACTGCCCGAATCACGTATTCGGCAACTTGTGCGGAACAAACTCTCAGAGATAGTTCTATCCAAGCACACATGCATAGAAATGTAGTAAGATAAAACAAGTCAGGTTTTATTAAAAAACATATAACTAATAAAGGTTCAGATCAACATATTGGGGCTAGGGCTAACACTAACAATAGGATCCCTTGTGATGGAAATATGAATAATAAATAGTTAGTCAAACTTGTGAGCAGGGACATGTTATATTAAATGTTTTGTAAAAAAGGTAAGCAATAACTTTAAAAAATAAATAGATCACAAATCATGTATACAAGCACATATAAAATTAAATAAGAATGACTTTAATATGTAAATAAGAAAAGGGAAAGTATATATACAAGATTAATTTGTAAATAGTAACATTAGGATGTAACGGGTATTATAACTTATGATGGCATTGATGGCACATCGAAACCGTCAATTATTCCATCTACAACCTCCACAACCTCCACAATCATATCAGCTATATTCTTATTGAACATAGGTGAATTTGGCACATCCGTTGGAAGTCACTTTCATATTTAATAGGAGATGTTGTCTTCAAGATTCAATCATTTGCTTATTTCCACTTGTATTGGCTCCCATCTAGTCAAAATAGTGAATTGCAAGACATAGCCCTCGCCTTATATCACGTGATACTATAAAATGTATCCATCTGAGGCCTACATCAAGAAAAAATTACACCAAATGTGGTCGACATTTTAACTAGAGATGGCAATGGGTCATGTCGGGGGCAGGTTTTGCCTACCCCACCCCCTACCCACCCCCGCCCGAGAACCTGCCAGGTTTTCAAAACCCAAACCTACACCCGCACCCAACAAGGAATTGGGTATTTGTAGGATCCTAACCCCCGCCACAACCCTTATATAAAAATATTTAATTAATGCAATAATTTTTTATAAAACTATGACAAGTGGGTATTTGTTAACAAAAACCCATAATATTAAAATAAAAATTGGAAATTTCAATCTCAATTCAAAATCACAAAGAATAATTCCATGTAGAAATTAAAAAAGTCAATAAAAAAATCATTGTTTTTTTTTGTTTCAATGAACACCATTTATCATCATCTTCATGGAGATCAATCATAAACAATTTCAATCCCAAATAATAAAGTAGGCATTCAAGTCACACAAAATAATGTTAGAGTATGAAATAGGAATTGAAAATTTCAATCCTAAATCATAGGGTTTTTTTTTTTTTTTTTTTTGATTCAAATGACCATCATTTATCATCATCATCATCATCAAAGGGATCAATTATCTTCCAATCCATGTGTAACTCCACTTGCTAATAATTCATCTACATAAGGCAAATTGAATCTTAGAATTTAAAATATGAAAACTATATATTTTATATCTTTAAATTTGTAAAATTTTCTTTTTATCTTCACCTGCAAAATCTTTCCCATTAAGTAAATTGACATAGTCTTTCATTGCTTTAGAACTCATTCCTATATAACCATATAAAATTTAATGAACCAGTGATAGTGAATCCATAAGTATTATAATATTAATACATAAAATAAAAATTCAATTCAATTCCAGAGCTTTTATTTTGTTTAGGTGATTACCATTCATCACCAAATGATCAATCATTTTCCAATCCATGAGTAGTTCCACTTGCTAATAATTCATCTACTTTAAACAAAAGAAATATTAGATTTTAAAAATAAAATTTGTATATTTTGAACCAAATATCATTAATTTTTTAAATTTTCTTTTTATCTTCATCTTAGAATCTATCTCATCAATTAAATTAGTATAGTTTTCCATTCCTTTAGAACTCATTCCTAAATAAGCCACATGAAATTTAATGAGTTATTAATAATTAAACATAACATATTACAATATTAATACATAAAACATGTATGAAAACTACTTTACTTTTATTTTCTTTACTCCATAACCAACTTCTAGCACACATCAAAGCTTCTAAAGTATGTCAATGAAGTCGATTACGATGCGGTCTTACTATTCAATCTACAGTGCCGAATGCAAATTCAGAAGCTACAGTAGATATTTTAATGGCCAACACATCTTTTGCAATTTTTTGCAGGGTTGGATATTTAACTCCATTTAACTTCCACCACATCAAAATATAAAAAATTAGATGTTCTTTGTAAAATATCTTCCTCCAAATAAAGATCAAGCTCTCACTTAAGATGTATTGTTTTTTCCCTTTTTGACTCTTCACAAATGCATCAGTTATTCACTAAATCATCAGCCACAGAATTGTTGATATCTTCAAATGGAGAGTTAGTAGATTCTTGACTATTCAACTCATAATCAAAAACTAAATCATAGCAAAGCTTCTGAATTCTATTAGCTTAAACAAAAGCATCAGCAGGATACAATGTTTGATAATAATATTCAAGTAAACTCATTTTGTATCTTGGATCCAATACTGTAAAAACTCCCATAATATCGTGAATCACACTCCAATAATATTTAAACTGATCCATCATCTTCGTTGCCATTCTCCGAATAACCTCATTAGAAGAACTAAACCAACTTGATATTTCCAAATTAACTTCACACACTTTGGGAAAATAAAGATTAGTAGTATGATAATTAATGGTAGAAAACAATTCTGTCGCACTATTCAAAATCTTCAACTTCTCACAAATTTCACTAGCAAAATCCCATTGTGTTGTTGTTAGCAAACAAGTGTATTTATCACCATGATGTTTTAGCCTACAAAATACTTCTTTATATGATATAGCAATATCAAGCATTTTATAAGTCGAATTCAATCTAATTGGTCAATCCAAGCACAAGTTTTTAGTGGAGGCCATGCGTAGTTGTTTAGTTGTTTCTTCGAATTTTTCCACTCTTTTGGGACTAGTCTAATAAACTACACTGTCAAGAATTTTTTTTGATTGCTTGATGTCCGCATATCTATTGTAATTGCCACTCTTCCTTTATTAGTGCCCATCAATTTCAATGCCACATATTTTTCAATATCATAAATTTTTAAAATTTGTTTCTTAATGGTGTTTCGAGAAGGAACTTAAATAGTGGTTGAAGTGGGAATGAATATTGTTTAAAACCGAGATGATCCACTATCGAATGTGGATATTTATACATAATGATTGCTTGAGCTAGCAAATTTTGAATCATAAATTGTAGATGTCATTTCTTGTTTGCCTTTCACCATCTTAGATGTGATAATTTTCTACCCTCTTAGCTTTTAATCTTTCTTTGGATACATGGTTCCATATGTTGATGCAAGTGTTTCATTCCATTCTTTGATTTCCTACCAAGTAATTTCTTACTATAATTAAATTGAGCTTTGTCCTCTCCATTAACTTGAGTCTTTTTGAAATAACTCCACACAAGACTTTTCAGCCTTGTAGTTTGTGTAGTAGACTCTGTATGATCTCTTGTGTCCTCTTCAATAGCAATTTCATTTGGAAAAGAACCTTCAAGATGTGATAATTTTCTGCCTTCTTGGGTTAATCTTTTGTTGGATACATGGTTCCATATGTTGATGCAAGTGTTTTGTTCCATTCTTTGATTTTCCACCAAGCAATTTCTTACAATAATTACATTGAGCTTTGTCCTCTTCATTAACTTGAGTCTTTTTAAAATGACTCTACACAACACATTTTAGCCTTGTAGTTTGTGTAGTAGCCTCTCTATGATCTCTTGCGTCCTCTTCAATACAATTTATTTGGAAATAAACCTTCAAGATTACAACTTCCAATTTTATTTGATTTGTTGAATTCGCAATTTGATGTAATATTGATTGATGAGAACCAATATCGTCACCCATCTACAAAAAAAAAAAAACAAAAATTTATATTTATGAAATCAAAGGAAGTGTTAATGTAAAATTCAGTTGCATAGTAAATGCAATAATGTAAGAATCAACTGAACCAATATTTGAACTACTACATAATATCAGTCAGCTGATTTTCTAGGCAAAAAACCTTACATTATTATTCACATAAAACCATAAGAAAGAAGGGAAAAAAAGAACTTGTGTGGGAATATTGCCTTGAAGGCTAAGACATTCAGCTTACAATAATTAATATCGTTGAAAAACTGATTCAAGTAGCAAACACGAAGCTACAGAAACAAGTTAAAACTAGTTATTTTTACTAATTAGTAGTTAACAACAATTGTTGAAGCTCTAAATTGAGAAGCGAAACAAGCTAATACAAACATTGGTTATTTTTTCTCTTGTAGGAACAGAGCATCAAGAGACCAACCTTAGCATAAAAATTTCAGAGCAATGTTGGCAAACAATTACGCAGCAACACCAATAGATGTACACAAATCACAAAGGAAAGTAATCATAATCACACAGCATGATTTAAAGGGTGAAGAAAAAAGAAATAGAGAAATGGAGATGTGCTTACCAGAAGAACAAGAGAGAGATCCAACAGAATATAAAATGAATTATGCCTTTCAACATAAGGTGTTCTAGGATCCGATAGATGCAGTGTTTCCAGGAAATAGATATGTGCTTTCAGGAAGTGTTAATGAGACAATATATGGCACACCCCTTGTGTGAGTGTACTGTATAAGCCAGTGAGTGGGTAGTCGAATCCATAGGGAATAGATGCTTGGAAACAAGAGATATTGCTATTTAACTATAATGAAAACCAATTGTGAGTGAAGTCAAGATGTGAATGCAAAGAAAAGTAAAAGAGAGAACAAAACAAGCAAGGGTAACTGGAGCGAATAATCAATGATAAGATGGGTTACCCGGACAATGCTCACCCTAGGACTATTGTTTCAAGTGTAAGACTAATATTATGTTTCCTAATTGATGTTTAATGAGTTGTGGAAATCCAAAAACACAGAGTCCCAAACCTAAGGTCAGCCGTGATTAGCCCTCTATACTATGCCCTAACGGAAAAGAATACTCTCAACACCTCACACTGTGTGGGACTGCTTGAGTTTCTAGGGACTCCAAGCGATAAACCCTATTGCCTAATATAAATATAACCCTTTGGTCTAGGTGAAAGACCCCTAGCCACGATTAAGCCCCAGCACTAAGGATTACTTCAACACTTCACTATGTTACTCATGCAACTAAGTCCCAGTGGAGTTTGTCTCTTAGCACTTCACTTTATCGTGACCTTAAAGAATTCTTGGAACGTGGAGGTAGGATAAATCAAATCGGAAAGGAAATAGGATGTTCTGCTACGTCTCGACTCATCCTCTCAACTCTCTCCAATATTGTGTAGTCTAATCCTATAGAAGTTGTCACACCTTCGAAGGATAACCTAGATGACTCTCAACCCTAGTGTCACGTCTAAGGGAAAATCAATGCAATTAACATTCAAGATTGAAACTCAATTAAATCATTAATTTAAAAAACATAATAGAAGTTAATGAAACAAAATTATCCTAGGGTTTACAAGTCCAAGCACCCACTAGGGTTTAGCTCTCCATGGAGCAATACAAAGTCAACAATGAAATCGAATATAAGTGCAAGCAATCCATAAAGATAACCCCCTTGTTGCTCGTATCGATGGTTTTCAAGAGCCACCTCATCTTCTCTAAAGACTCTTTCGTCAAGCCTAGGGCACACTTCGCCGAATCAATGCCCTTGAAAGCTCCCCCAATAACTCTCCTCCAAAGAAAATCTATGTCGAATACCATAGAAATGCTATAGAATCCCAACAATAACCTCTCCAAACCCTGGCCGTGCTCTGCCCAAAATATAGCCAAAAGATAGGAAAAAAATATCCCCAAATAAAACTCAAAATGTGTTATTTATAGGGCTGAAATCGGGCATCCACACTGTTGTGAACAATACTATAAACAGTATTTTGCTACAGGGATTTCGCTACAATGCTCTCGACTTCATTTTTATCATCAAGGCCGCCAAGTTGGGCACACAACACTTGTGCCTTGTTCCTTGTTTGGTCCAAGAGTTTCCCCAACAATTGCGTCCATGATCTATTTTTGCTTTCTTTCTTCCAAACTTGTCTCCACAACCCTAAATGCACAAAAGAACATAAATACACACAAATGAGTGATAAAATCTGATAAAAGTAATGCTCAATGTAATATAAGTATACTTCATAATACTTATACACAAGCACTTATCAATATACTTTTCAAGTGGATAATAGTTGTGCTCACCTATTTAGTCTCCAAATGGCAAGAATGGTTGGCCTTAGCAATAGATCCAATTAAGACGATAATATTAACAAGTAAATCCTATAGAAACAGAAACAACTACATTAATCATAAAAACAAAACTAGTTATTAATAGCAAACCAAGGTTAGACTCTATTCTCGTAGCCTTATATTATCTCTCACCTATAATCAATGCAGCCTTCGTCTTTGCACCGACGGGGTGGGAGAAGACCGATGAGGTGGTGGCGTTGGCAATTAGCGATTCAGTGATTCCAACAAGGCGAAATGGAAAAGGGTGACCTAAGTTACCTAACCTTATACTATTCATTTTGCGTAAAAACCCCTCACATATTTTTATATTTACAAAACCTTATATTTCTAATTTCGGGTAGGGTTCGGATTTGGGTTCGAATTGGGTATCAAGATCCCCACACCCTCCCCCGCCCTGCTTTATATTAGTCAGGTTTTACCCAAACTTGACCCGAAACCTGGTCAAATTGAGTTTTCCCTGTCAAACTCGGATTGGGTCGGGTAGGGTTTGTGGATAATTGCCATCCCTAATTTTAACATCCATAGTGGCAAATCTAATATTAGAGGGAGAAAACAAGTACCTCAGTAAGGGTTTCTTACTGCCACTTCAACATCGGCTTCACACCTGCAAGCTTTGTACCTTAATCTTTGATAGTGCTGGTCAAATACCCTAGTTTGAGTTTTTTGTGCAACCTGCACAAATATCCAATCGTTGATTACCTTATCTAGATTGAGACCTTCATCACTAAGATGGTGAGGCGATCGAGTGCTTCATATAGTCCAGCAATATAAAAGAAGTATGGTGACAAGAAATATCTTTACCCTAGTAAAGAAAAATAAAAAGAAGAAGGAGAAAAAGAACAGAAAGAGAAAAAAGAAACTTCTTTTGCACGGCGTAGATGACAACCATCTATGCCTGACAAGACCTGGCGTCATTCTTCCCTCCAAAAAAACACAAGGGCAATTTTGGGATTACCCAAAAAAAAAATTATAGTGTATGTAACGGGAGCCCATGGCTTGAGTTTTAAAAAGGAAAGACTAAATAGTATAAAAATTTGCAAGAGGGACAACAAAGGATATTTGAAAATTTAAGGGACTAATAAATAATTTTTCCTATTTTATAAATACGGGGAAGTACCAGAAAATCCCTGAGAAGTTTGGTTTTTCCCATTTAATCCCTGCAAGTATTCAATTTCCTCACAAGTCCCTCCTTTTTGTTTTATTTACTTTTTAATCCAAAAGCAACTGACGGAGGAAATGGAGGCATTTAAATCACTGTGAAATTACCTCAATGCCCCTTCTGACAAAACATTAAAGAAATCGGCTGAAATGATGATTTTAACCCTCCTTTTTCTTTTGGGTTAAATGATATTGAAAATTACTTGATTGCCCTCCGAACAATAAAATATCTTTTTACAAAAAAACAACCTTAATTATTACTTTGTTAATTTTTTTCTCTACAACAACCATTTCTTATATTGAAAATGTTGAAATTGCATGAAAATTATAATTTTTTAATTAAAATCTTATAGTTTGAAATAAAAATAAAAATTTTATTATTTTTTTAATTGACACTTATTTGAGAATATATTTTTTTATCACTCTAATTGTCACTTATTTTTCTGACTTGAGTTATACTTCTCAAGTTAAAAAACTCAAATAAAAGTTTTTTTAAGTTATCGACTAAACTAATATTTGTCATATTTCCCTTTCAAATTTTGAAATTGTTTGTAAAATTAGTTCATCAACATGATATAAAATTAATAACAACTTGATTTTTTTATTAAAAATTAAAAATAATTATTTAGAGATCTTCTTTTCCGCTCTTTTTTCTCTCGCGAAACCTTTTTCTCGAGTTCTCCAACGACTTCCATCGTGGTCTTCAGTTCTCCGGCGATTTTCAAGGGAAAAAGAAGGCACAAAGGTGAGAAGACATTCCTATGTAAAATTGGGTGAGAACATCGATATTGATGTGTAATATTGTGTGGTTTCTTTGTTGGTTTTGACATTCTTGTGTAAAGTTTGTCGATTTTCCTGTGTATAATTTGTGGTTTGTTGTATATAATATTATGTTCCTCTCAGTAATTGACTATGTGTTTGCATTGTTGACATAGAAGCGAAGATGGCAACAACACTTGTAAACGGTTAGTGTTATTTGGCCCCTATTGTCGAAACGATTGCAGAGTTGAGAAAACAAATGAATAAGCGCCATTGGGATATCCTCCGCGGGACATCGTTTGCCCATTTCATGGACGTCGCTCTCGTACTGCAAGAGAGAGGGGTATAAAATGATGTTTATGTGTATATGCTTTTTCTGATGTTTTTCTGTGTACAATGTGGATATCCTCTTGCGGTGGTTCCTTACTATGAGGATCAGAAGAAGCCTGAGTCAGGCTTTCTTCCACAGAGGAAGACCTACCCTGGTTTTGCAAAGCTTAACAGAATGGAATGTCTAGCCATCACCATCTTTCTAAACACACGCGTCGACAGGTATTGTTTTTATTTCGTATGATATATGTTTCATGCCTTTATCATGCTTAGTGCTGTGATTATATATGATTGTGTGTGTATAATATATGTGTAACTTGTACCATTTCTTTACATGTGTATAGTATGTTATTTCCTGTGTATAGTATTTTGTTTTCTGTGTATACTATGTTGACTCCTGTGTATAGTATGTTGTTTCCTGTGTATAATTCAATGGTCTCAAGTGTCTTGCGCTATATAGTTCTGTCATTTGGAGGGACACTGATGATAACGGCTTCACCACCCGTGCCCACCTGGAAATTCGCCGAAAAGGAAAACATCTTCATAAGTTTGAACCTCGAAATCAGAGGATAAAAAGGGAAAACATAATCTAATTAGGAAACAAAATATGGACGGAAAGGAAAACACAGGAACTGATCACACACAGGAAGTGACATTGTATACACAGTAAGGGAAATTGTCTACGCAGGAAGTCACATTGTATACACAGGAAATGATATTGTATACACAGAAAGTGACATTGTAGACACAGGAAGTGGTATTGTATACACAGAAAGTGACATTGTATACACTGTAAGTGACATTGTATACACAATAAGTAACATATGGTACACAGGAAGTTATTATTACACACAGAAACATATTATCAACCAAAGAAATTTATCTGATCAAGTCAACCATGCTTGTTACTGGTAGATGTCGTGCCTCTTTAATCCAGGCATTGAAGGATTCTGCCACGTTGGAGTACATCTCACACCATCGCATTCTTTTGAAAAGAAAATTTGACCAATGATCGACGTCCGAGTTATGTAGCACCCAAGCGTACCAAAGAAGCAAATCGTAGCTTACAACCTCGCTACTAGTATTTGTCTCGGATTATTACAACGCTACCAGGATTTGTCTCGGATACTTTATTAGCGTACCATAGAAGCAAATCGTAGCTACTAACCTCGCTACCGTGAATAACCGAACTGGCGACCTCCTTCCCCATCCAAGCACGTTTGTATGGTAGGCGAACACCATGGTCACGCAATATGTCTTTTTGTATGTCAACAGCTCTGTACAACGTGCTTTTTTTTAATTTATGCATGACACATTTGGAAACCCACTTCTTGCTTGCTTTTGGATGCGCTGTCGTACCAATGCCTCCATCGCAAATGTGAGTTGGTTGTATTGTCTTCAGCCGGAACGTCTCATGAATTCCCTCTTTAGAAGCATGCACTCTCCATTGGCATTCCGGGGCAGCACACCTTACAGTCACCCTCATTTTGTCATTTTTTATAAACGTAAAGTTAAAATTTTTCTTGATGGCTATGCTTCGCAGGCAATCTTTAAAATGATCTGCGTTCTCAAACTGTTGGCCTACTTGCAAACTTGAACAATCACGTGCATCGGTACACCCGATAACACTCAACGCCCCAGAAGAATTATGTTGGGAGAGGAAACTATCGGCATTCGGGTTTATGCTATTCGACAAGGACCCCCTGCTTTCAAAACCCAGAAATATAAGGGAAACAAATATTATATACACAGGAAGTGAATATTATACACAGAAAACCTAAATTTATACACAGGAAACCTAATATTATACACAGGAAACCAATATTATACATAGGAAAATAATTTTATACACAGGAAACCAATATTATACACAGGAAACAATAATATACGACACGAAATAAATTTCACATTCAAAAGGGCAGAAGTCTATTTAAAGAACAACACGTATAACACAATTGACAACTACTAGAGCTCGTTGTTTTATTACGATGTGATCAACGGGCCGGAATTTTCATCTGCAGAGAGATGCACTTCCTCGACAATGATGTCGACGACGAACTTGTTAAAGCTATGGTATATATATGACACATTCGTTGAAAATCCACTTCAGACTCAATGGGGCAAAGCGTCTTGTATGAGTCAGGCGTTACAAACTATTACTTCATAAGCATCTAGGAACTAACGACCACATATCTCACCCATGACTGACTCCCATGAACTTAATACAGTAAATTGTAGCACACGGCCTTCTACTTTGAATCTCGCCACGGCAGAGTACGTTTCCATTGTACAACTATAACAACAATAAAAAAAACAACAATGTAAATAGAAGAAATAACAAGAACAATTACAGGAAGAACAACAATGACAACAATAAAAACAAAAAGAAGGAAGTTCAAGAACGAAAAGAAGAAGAACAATAACAATACGAACAAGAAGAACAAGAAGAAGAACGAGAACATGAAGAACAACAACTACCTTACGCGTGCAGGAGTTCACTTCAAGTTTTGGCAACGGACTAAGATGAAGAACGACAAACCCAACCCAAGATGAGAAGAAGAAGAAGAAGAAGAAGAAGAAGAAGAAGAAGAACAACAACAACAACAACAAGAGGAAGGAGTGAAATATACTCTGTCTTTGACATAATATATTGCATAGCCTTGCTCACAATAAATGTGATTTGACATGGACATAAAAGCTACTTTTTGCTGGATTACTTTTTGCTTTATTGTACATGGGCATTTGTGTAAATTCATCCCACTTTAACTGACGAAAGAAACGACAAGAACTATATGGAGTTTGCATTTAAAAAGGAGGAATCTAAAGGGAAACGAAAATGTCAGAGGGACTACAGTGGAAGTTTGAAACTTTGCAGGGACTTTTAACTAATTTTTCCTTATAAATATTAGAATTTTTATTTATATTAAAAAAGTTACTTTCAATACACCTAAAGCAGTGTCCCTCGTCATCAGATTTTTTGAATACTTATTTTTATTATTTATTTATTTTTTGGTGCTTTCACGACTTGCAAACTCTTTTGAATCCCAAAAACATAATCATAAAATAAAACTATGCTTTACTTATGATCTATAAAAATTTTTTATTCTAAATATAGAATCTTATTTCAAGCCAGGGGAACATATGTAACTCAAACGAATTTTGAATTCAAAAGAATTAAAATTTGAATTTTTTTAATAGTTTAAAGTTTAATGTTTAATTAAGAATATGGGATGTCGGTACTATTAGAAACTATAGGATTGACATTTGAATTATTTAGTAGTTTTAAAAAAAAATTAAAATATTTCACAACATTGTTTCCAAAATCTACTACAATTTCCTTTAAGTACGTTACAAGATTTAGTTTTATGTAAGCCATTTTGGATACAACACCTTAGAAAATTTCAACTTATATTTATCATGCACGGAAGACTTAATTTTCAGTTTGTCATGAAATAACTAACCAAAAGCGGCAAAGCAATAATAAAATAATCAAAAGGAAGTGATGGAAAAGAGAAGGCAATGTTTTATTTTTATTGTGGATGGGTGGGATTGAGGCGGGAGCGGGCTTGTTAACTAGGCCCGCTGGGCTGATTTGGCCCAGCCGTGCTAGAACCCGCCGGTTCTGGGGTAGGCCCGCCAGATTTTAGTATTTTTAAATAAATTTATATTTTAAAATATTAAAATTAATATAATATGTTAAAGAAAACAAAATGATCATGGTACATTTATATAAAAGTGTAAATTGGTCAAATATATATCACACTTCTCATTTCTTCCGGCCAAACTAGAAAAAAAATATATTACTTTTCTTTATTCCTCTATTGAATTAAATAAAATATTTGTTTTTCTAACCCCCTTTCCTCTTCATGCTAACTGCTCCTATTCCCCATTCCCTTTTAAATCAAAAAAAGGTAAAATTTGGCACTCAATACTCTGATACTAATTACTTGGAAAGAAGATTGGTATTTTTATAAAATAAGTCACAATTTTACTCACACATATAGAGCTCCAAGTAGATGATAATAATAATAATTAAACAATTGTTTAAAAAATAGTAACAACAATAAGCAAGGATCAAAATTAATAACAATAAATTTATATGAAAAATCAAAATATAGAAAAAATAACAATATAAGCTAACTTTTCCAAGGCACTTCTTTCCTTGAAGCATATTAATGATTGTGGCATTTTGTGGTTGGAGCTTTTACAGCAAAGTCACATCAGTAAGCCTTAGAGAATCTTTTAAGTGCATGTTTGAATAGCAGTAATGGTTCCCCCATTACTTACACATTTCCATACCCTTACTTGGGAATATTTTTTGTGGAGGTTATCATTACTCTCTAGGGGTTACCACTAATCCACAGGGTAATAAAACATTTCCCCAATATTGGGGGAATGAAGAAAGATCGAGAAGGAATGAGTACAAATTATCCAATTTACCCCTCACAATATATTAATATATCCACAGGGTAATGAAACATTTCCCCCATATTAAGGGGAATGAAGAAGGATCGAGAAGGAATGAGTACAAATTACCCAATTTACCCCTCACAATATATTAATATATTAAATAAATATAAATATAAATATTAAAATAATTAATATTTAATTATAACAATCATATAATAATTATATTAAATAAATATTTATATTAATATAAATATAATAATATTAAAATAATTAATTTTATTTATAATAATCATATAATAATTATGTTAAATACATATTTTTATTTGATATAAATATATTAATGTTAAAATAATTAATATTTAATTATAATAATCATATAATAATTATATTAAATAAATATTTATATTTAATATAAATGTAATATTATTAAAATAATTAATATTTAATTATAACAATCATATAATAATTATATTAAATAAATATCGATATTTAATATAAATGTATTAATATTAACTAATTAATATTTAATTATAATAATCATATAATAATTATATTAAATAAATATTTATATTTAATATAAATGTAATAATATTAAAATAATTAATATTTAATTATAACAATCATATAATAATTATATTAAATAAATATCTATATTTAATATAAATGTATTAATATTAACTAATTAATATTTAATTTTAACAATCATATAATAATTATCTTAAATAAATATTTATTTTAATATAAATATATTAATATTAAAATAATTAATATTAATTATAATAATCATATAATAATTATATTAAATAATTTTTTTTTCAAATATAAGTCGTATATTGATTATAATTAATAAGTAATTTAAATAATTAAAATTTGTTTAAAATATTCTATAAACAACAAAATTTATTTCTTTACATTAAGGGATAAAAGTAACTTTACATCATATCTTTTCATTACTTTTTTAATTCCTAATAAATTACTCTTCTACTTTTCTCATTCCCGATGAATTACTTCTCCAACCAAACACCTTTTTCATTATCATCCCCTACCCATTCTTCCCCCCTCCTTCATTATCTCATTCCCCTTCATTTCATTTCGGTAATTTAAATGCACACTAAAATATCTTCACTTACCCTTGACATTTTGGAAGAAATTTATATTCATGAAGTACTCATAGGCCTTCCTAAAGAATTTTATTACATTAGATACAACTTGATGATATCAAGAGAGAAAAAAATCGATATGTGGTCGAAAACTAACTCAATTAACTTCCTATCATACTTATCAAACTATTTTGCATTTGGTTAAACAAGTGGCTTTAGTTAAGTTATCTAGAGTTTTAAACTAATCCATAAAAGTTAATAATTAATTTGCACCTTACCAATATAGTAAGACTAATTGAATAAAAGATTAAAGGTTCCCAAGTAGAAGGCAAAAGGATCAAAATCCATTCCCATAATTGTCCCATTCTCCCTCATAGACTTATCCAAACACACTTTAACTATATTCTAATTAATCACAAAGCTATGTCCATAACCATCTCAATCTCAATCACTTAATTCAATGGAGGGCTACAATCATCTTCGTTAAACTCTTTATTAGTGTTATTTTCAATCGTTGAGCTTTAGTGACAAAACCACATATATAGTTGCCGATCTGAGAGGTTGATCTTCTCCAATAAGCCTATCCTTATCAGATTAGATGTGTATACCTCCACAGCATAGGCCTTCACATGTAGGGTTGTCAATTTTGCTCGAACCCGACAAAGAACCCAATTTCCCACCCGGAGATGACTGAGGCAGGGGCTAAAATTTAGGGAACGCGGTTGAGGGAGGGGTGGGTATGTAAATCTCCGTCGGGGATAGGTAATGCCTTCCCCGCCCCGCCTTGTCCCCGAATATATAATTTTAATATTATATACATATATAATATTAAAATTTTATTTATATTAAATAAAAATATATATTATTAAAAGATAATATATATGATTTATTTAATAGATGCAAAAAAAAAAATCAGAACTGAGGAATCCTCAAACTTGGGTAATCCAGGTGAAAATAGGGATGGGGACGAGGACAGGGAAATTTTTTCCCCTAACCTGGGTCAGGGGCTTGGCAAGTTAGGATCGGGGCCAGGGAATACAACCCGTAGTGAATCCATGCCCCGTTGACATACCTATTCCCAAAAACCACTAGTTATAAGGAATTTTGTCTTCTATAAATGCTTCCCCAATTTCTATTAGAAATGTTACCCTAGATTGCTATTGATCGAAAACCTAGGGATCCTTTCTTTTCTCTCTATTATATTTTATTTTAATCTTATCTTTTGAATAAAATATTCTTCATCTATTTTCTTTTCCATTTTTCTCTTCTTAATTAGTATTTATCAAATTCTCACTATTCTTTTTATCAATTAGTATCAGAGCATTAGTTATGAAGCATGTTATTTGAAAAGTTTTGTGTTTGAATTTTAGTGACAAAATAAGTGCAAAGGAAGATTAACAAGCTCAAGAAATTAATTGTGAAGCATATTATTTGGAAAAAAAAATTCAACAAATAATTACATAAATAGAGTACGAAAATTATATATCACTGCCCAGCTAAGATTTGGTATAAATAAAAAAAGTGTTTATGAAGGGTTAGATTTTACTATTATTTGATATAACTTTCATACTATATTTATGTAATTGTTTATTGAATTTTTTTTTTTTTGTGTGCTCTTGTTTTCCTAGTTTTATTTTCTTACATAAATATTATTGTAATTTTTTCTGCTTGCTTATTTACTTCTATATTTTGTTGATTAATTATTATTTTATTATTATTATTATTATTTTATCTACTTTGGAGCATTGTAGGTGTGGGTAACAATGTGAGATATGTGAATATTCTTCTCTTAACCAAACATTAGTATCGGAGCTTAGGATGTAAAGTTTTACTAATAATAAAGTGTGAAAGAAAATAAAAAAATCCTATAATTAATGGGGATAAGGTGAAATGTTCATTAGTCCAAATATTAAACTGGCAAAGAGTGATATTGAGTTGATGTGATAAGAGATATATAGTTTTATTCAAATAAAAGAAAAAAAAAAGGAGATATATAGTAGAACACTTAATTTTCATGGCTTTTGGTCAATAAATATTTTAAATTTATTTTAAAAATATAACATGATAAATGAGATCATGAACAAGTTTTCGACAATATTGTTTTTATGGACTTGGATTATTTTATATTTTAAAATATATTTTCACTAATATTATCTAAAGTACCTATTATAATTTCATTAAATTATTTTACAATTTTAATTTTTATTTTAGACTTTACATAAATATATCAGTAAAAATTTCACATTATGAATATCATGTGCCATTTTTTATTTTTATTTTTATTTTATTATCTTTCCTGGCTTTATATTCTCTTGTAAAATAATGTGGAATTTCATAAAATAAAGATATGGGATATAAATGATACATGAAATGTTTTATTCACATATATAAATTGGTTTGTCAAATTTATTGTCTCTCCTAACCTATCTTCTAGGCTGATATATATTTTGAAATAAATCATTGTAAATTTTTTTTGATAATTTGAATAATTATTTGTTTTACATGTCTAATAATTAAAATAATATTTTATTATATTATATAATTAAAAACCTAAAATTTATATACTTAAAGGGAATTCTAGTAGTATGTCCGGTGCCTATTTTAACCTAATTAAAATGCATATGTTGTTGACAATAGATGGCTTCAATGGTTTTGTCATTCCAATTGTGCTTCTAATTTTTCATCAATGATCACCTTCCATGTATTTTCTTTTTAATAACTAAGAGTATTTTAGAAGTTTAAAAATAAAAGATAACATATTTCGATTCTTATGAAGTAGAACTAAGCAAAAATAAATAAATAAGTAAATAACTTTCTAATTTGACATCTAATTATATTTTTCAAAGATTATTGAAAAAATTACTGAAAGTTTTTACATGAAATAGGTAATCTATTTATTTTTTATAATAAAAATAATAATAATAATAATAATAATAATAATAATTATTATTATTATTATTATTATTATTATTATTATTATTATTATTATTGGTGTAGGTACAGTTAAAATTGGGCAAGCCAGTGAAAAATGTGTATATATATATATATATATATATATATATATATTAACAAAAGGCTGCAAATTACATTGTTGAACTGTGAGGGTGTCACCTCACAATATTGGGTACTGGCTATTAGCCGTTGAAATTGACTAAATAATTATTCTCAATTATTATTAATTTTTTATTTTAAAAAAATAAATATATACATTTTTCATGAGTTTTTTTTTTGACAAATTGACCACAAGCATTTTTTTATTTTTTTGTATTTTGCATTGTGCTTGAGAAATTTCGAACTCGAGATCTCTAAAACACAAGTAAGGTACAAAACCATTAGGCTATGCCTTTGGATTGTTAGCCAAAAAGATACTTTACTGATGTTTTGAAAGGCGAAATTATCATGATATTTTTTAAATTTTATATCAATATTTGACTATTAACGACTTGATTAATTAAAGAAAAATTTATTGTAGGAGTTTATCGAAGTAATATAAGTTTTAATCAATTAAATAAATAGGTTTTGTGGGCCCCAACTTTTTGTCCCCATTTATTTGTAAAAGTTATGCAAGCCTTAATTCCCGGACCTCATTTCTATGCAAGCCTTGATTTTGGGAAGCTTGTATTTCAACTTTTCCTTGCTTTTGCCATGCATCCTAGTGTTGTTGAGTTAAACCATGAGAAATCTCCTCCTCTTACCCATCTTCCCTGGTTGTGTGTGTGCCTTAAAGAGAGAGAGAGAGAGAGAGAGAGAGAGAGATAGGGAGAGATTTGTGAATCTGGCCGGACTGGAACCTCTGGCAAACCTCCGGCGAACTCCGACGATGAACTTGTGGACACAACCGCATAGATATCTTTGCTTTGTCTTTCACTCTTCCAAGTAATCTTCTAGCCTTTCTTTTGATTTGATTATTAGATGTTGTGGTACTTGGAAATACTTGGGTGATGGTTGTCATGTTGCCTTAAATATAAGTGGTTTTATTTAGTGCATGATCTGAATGTTAAGGCCAAGGTTATGCATCTATTTGGAGTTTTTGGATCTTTTGGCATGTTATGTTGAGGTTAATGCCTTGATGCTTTAGTTGTAGTGTATTTGAAGGCTTTTTGATCTTCAAAACATTGTTGCTCAACCTTGGGTTGTTGTTATATGTGTATACTATACTTGTACGTATATTTGGTTATGCATGCTTGGGTAGTCTTTTGAATATATATATATACATGCATGCATCATGGATTTTGCCAAACTTTTGATATATATATATATATATATATATATATACACTGATTTAAATATAAATATATATATCCGGATTTCTGTTATATATATATATATATATACACAACCGCACATGCTATATATATATATATATTCTGTTTTGTGTGTATATAGATACATGTTCTGCCATCCTGTAAATGCTATATATATATATATACATATATATTCTGTTATATATATATATATATACACACACCCACTCGCACATTCATGCATCTGTAAAAGTTTTGAAATATTATAAAATATATGCTGAACTATAATGCATACAACTAAACAAACTTTTGATATAAATATATATGCTGAACCACTTTTGATATATATATATATATAAAAGACACATGCATGCATCTGAACCAAGTTTTGAAATATATACATTCATACATCTGAACAAGGCTTTTGAAATATATTCATTTATTTATATAATAATTTATATATATATATATATATATATATATATATATATATATATATAGACACACACGCACATGCATGATACATGCACATCCATGCGTTCCAATTCTACACACCGTTGAAATACATCTTGATCCTGATTTTTTGAAAACATTTATGCAACCTAATATATAATACATATGTCCTGATGATAGAAACATTTGGAATATATATATGTATTAACCCTGATTTTTACAAACCTTAAGGTATAGTAATATATCTATTTTATGTACATGTGTTTATGCTTGTATGGTTGATCTACCACCCCACTAAATGTTTGGAACCCAAACTATTGATGATTTGCTTGTGTTGCTTCCTTTGAAGCTATAGAAGTGTTTGTGGTTGGAAAGGTCTTACGTTGTTGTAGAATGTCTAGTATTCTTATTTTTTGTGTTGGTTGTTTTTCTCTTGGGTTATAGGACCACCTTGAGAGAACTTTGGATTTCTTTTGGATTTAAGAGCTTATCAAGTAAGTAATCCTTTGAACTCTTGTATTTAAAATGTAATTATTTTAATTTATTGTTAAGAAAATTCTGAAATTTTATTTTTATCCCTTGGATTATATTTGATTAGTTAATTGGATTTATATTATCATTGTTTTATTATCAAAAATATTGTTATTACTATTATTTTAATAAAAGAATCAGGTTGATTCTTTGACAGGTTTACATACAAATTGTTATATTTATTTATTTATTTAATTATTTCCTTAATGTTATTACATATGTTTCTATGTTAAAAATTTGGTATTATTATTTCTTCTAATGGGAACCAGGCTAAGGCTTGGAAAATTTGGGGTATTTTCCCTTTTTCATTTAGTCAATTATTTAATTAATTGTTATTTATTTATCCTTTATCTTATATTATTACATGAATTTTTGAGAGTTACCGGTGAATATTTTATATTTTGTGGCCTTGAAACTTTGCCTGAATATTTTGAGTCTCCAAATGAGCATTATGCAACCCTGTCAGTGGGGGGTTAAACCCTGACCTTGTCGACAAGAAATTTTGGAAAATGAGACTGCAGTTTCACACCGTGTCCGTTCGGTGAAATAATCAACGGCCACCTGATATTCAGTCTCGGGTCACCGAGGGTAAACAAATGACCTCTGTTATTCTGGCTCGGGTTACCGAGGGTAAATAAATAACCTTTGGCAGCTATAGCGAGTTTGGAGACACGCTCAGGAATCTGTTACATCTTGTTTCGTCTTTTGATTTTGTTTACACTATTTTGTGTTTATGATTTTGTGCAAGTTTTAGTTTTGAACTTTCGTTTCAGTTTACTATTTTGGATTACTTACTGGGCTAGTGAGCTCATGGATTTATTTTAAATTCTTTTCAGATCAGGAGCAGTAGATCCAGGAACCCTAGAAAGCTTCCAGTAGACACTTTCCCTGGAGTTGGGTTTTATGTTTGTTTTTAAGTTGTATGGTTGTTAAGAACCTCTTTATGGGTTTTTATGTACTTTCATTGTTCTGTACTTTGAACCTGGTTGTAACCGTTAAGTTGTACTTGGTTTGTTATTCCCTTCAGTTTATCTTCTGCCTTCACCTTGTATTAGGTTTTGAGGCCTTGCAAATTCACTGGGCTCCTGCCCTGTGGGTTTGCGGCCGTTTGTCCGCGCACCGGGTTCAGCCAGACCGGGTTCGGGGCGTGACAGGTTTCAATTTGAATATTATGTCAAAATCACTTTATCAAGTGAGGCTTATACTTTATAGGACTAGAGAGGAGCACGGGCCGGTTAACCGGGCCCGACCCGACGGGTCCGGGTTGATTTTTGGCCGGCCCGTAACCGGCCCGTGCAACGGCAATAACCCGGCCGGCCCGGCGGGTCACGGGTCGGCCGAAAGCAACCCGGACCCGGCCCGGTAAGATTTCAAACCCGTCGGGCCCGGCCTTAATTCAAAGTTGTTGATGGGATTCGAACCTTGGTCCCCTTACAAACACTTTCACCTTCTAACCATCCTATCCAACTTTCCTTTTGAATATAAGCACTAAAAAAATAAAATAAAACTTGAAACCCGCTTTGGAACCGGCTTGACCCGGCGGGTCAGGTCCGGTTCCAAACCAGGTTTTGACCCGGCGAGTCAACCCGCCGGGTCACGGGTTGGGTTTTGCCCAACCCGTAACCGGCCCGTCTACAGTACGGACAGGTTACGGATCATTGAACCGGCGGGTCGGTTCCGGGCAGGTCACTGGCCGGGCCGGGCCAAAAATCGGCCCGTGCCCCCCTCTAGACATGATGAATCAAATATTTTATATTTGGTTGAAATTGTCATATATACGGATGGGTATTTTATATTAAGTTGGTGAGCTTTATGATTGCTAGTGAATAATGTAATAAAGAGTAAATTACTTGATTCTCCTTGCTCATGGTGGTCTATATAACTCAATAGAAGTTATGTCTAAAGCCAGAAAAACTTCATAAAGAGAATAGAGAGAAATGACAAATTCGAGGTATACTTCTAATTTTTAAAATAAACAAGAAAGATTTATTAAAATCTTCAGCAGGAATAAGATAATAATAAAAAAAAAAGAAAAATTTATTACATTCTCACAGAAAGTAACCATCAAAGATTTTATAATTTATTAAATAAAATAGTCTGGCACATTTCTGAAAAAAAAGCATAGATACATACATATTTCTTGAGACAAATAGAAGTAAGATGATAACTCCTCATAATATTTCTTGAGACAAATAGATTATTCACCTTATATAGGATGAAAGCAACGCCAACCCTTAAGTGCGAGGGAAAATAGCAAACACAGTCTGAAGCACTGTCAAGATGATAAGAAAAGCAGCAGCAAAGAAGGAAATAGCAGTCCAACTGCTACTAAAATGAGTATTATAAAACCTCACTAAAAACTTGTTCTTCTTGTGCTTCGTAAGCCCAATCAACACATCATGATATTCATGCAAATCAGGAGCCAAGTCTGCAGCCATCTCATTGAACAGATTAGCAACCTGCTCATCACTCCCCAAGCCATTGAACAATATCCCCGCCGATCTCAGCTCCTTCACATCATCTGCCCGGTCAACCAGACAGTCCAATAACCAAATGTAAGACTGGATTCCATGGTCCAGCTTGCTGTCCAGGCACATCTCCATTGCTATCATGTTCATGAATCTTGACTCGAATGAGTCATCAATGGTTATCCGAGGGAGTGACAGATAGCTGTGGATCATGTAGCCTTCACTGAACCTTATGTCTCTCAGACATGGTGACTCGCTTTTCTTGAACTCGATGCCGATGTCCTTCATCTCGGTCACAGACTGGAAGAGTTGCCAGTCGGCATTTGGCAAGATGGTTGTTGTCACTTCCCCCTCTCCCAGCAACTTGGTCCTAAAGAGGTCAAGAAGATGGATTGGTTCAACTTCAACAGCAGCTTTACTCGCCAAGCCGGTTATGATCATTCTTTCTATGAACAAATCTATGTTCACCGTCGTCACACTCATCAGGGCTTTGAGAACCACGTAGGGGATTTGGTTCTCAAACAGGAACATGTCCTTGAGAATGAAGCCATACAAATTGGTGCTCATCTGGAGCTCATCCAACTTGTTCTTCACAAATAAGTCAATGAACCGGAGAATAAAACAACCGTCAAAGAACATCATTCTCAGGAACTCATCTTCCTCCATCTGCAGATCTTCTTTGTAACATTGTCTCGCTTCAGAGATGACATCCTTAATTCTTGCCATGAAAAGGTGAATGGGATTGGTTCCGACAAACTGTTTGACAGCCAAATTCTTGTAATCTTGCATGCCTTTGAGATCTGGGTTGTCATGGTGGTAAGGGCCAAGAGCTATGACCTCTGGGATGAAGAGCTTCTTCTTGTTGGTCTCTGTCTTGTAGAGGAGTTTGGGGACTCTTTGAATAAGAGGTCGGACATTGGACCTAAGTTCTTTCACATTTTTTTCACTGTCATCCAGGAGGCTTTTCAATTCATATTTGGAAGTGGTACTGGATTTGTTCTTCGGTGCTGCCATGATGAACATCAAGCGAAATTAAACAGGAAGGCACTTGACGTGGATGATTAATTAGGTGTTAATGTTTACTAATAGTAATAATGGGTGGTTGGACCTTGAGTTTGCTATGATTTGTACTCAAGGAATCAAGATTAATGATGAATGCATGAGGACCTGCCTTGCATGTTACTCTCCGTATTCGATGCTTTTCTTTTTCTTTGTAAAGCCTAGTGTTCATAGGATTGACATAAAAGAGTGGATGATTGTAATGAATTCAGGATCGTATGTAAAGCGTTAGTATGTAAGTCTTATAAGTTGAATTTTTCTTTTTCTAATTCAATAGTGAGTTTTTTTCCTCTCCCGCCATCAAATGGCCTTTCTTGTTTTTTTCTATCATTTTCAACATTTTGAACTCTAAATCATTTGCTAAAGTGATATAATTATCTATTAGTTGGATCGACTCTTTTTAATCAATCACAATTTATTCTAAAATAATATATATTGAATTTAGGAAAAAAATTAATTATTTAATATTCCACAAGCATTTTGCTATCAAGTGTTCTTAGGTTTGATTTGCTTAACGTCCCAGTCAAAGAATCAAGTTAATTGCAATGGTTAATGATGACGTATAAAGCTTCATAACGTGCTATGAATAAATGGATCAGATTTTTCAATTATAAAATCTCAAAACATTGTTTGAAAAATTAAAAAGATATGTCAATGTTAAAAACTGCTAAAAGATATGTCAATGTTAAAAGATAATTATAATGAATAAATGATTATTTGTGAATGTCACGTAAACTGTTGTAGGTTAGATATGTCAATGTTAAAAACTTAAAATCACCTAAGTTGTTCTAAAACCTTAAAAAAAAAAAAAAAAAAAATATGAATGAATGAATGAATTCACAAAAAAATTGATAAAATAATTATATATTTTAGATTTGTATATCAATTGCTGATGGTCATATAGAACATATTAAAAATAAAGATAATTAAAAAACATTATTTTCATAAAAAAAAAATCAAAATCAATACAAAGGTAAAGTAAACATTGTAGAAATGATTGTATCTTTTCATATTTTGTTACCAAAATTAATACTATGATAAAGTAATGATCATATAAATATATTAAAATATTGTTCTTTAGAACAAGGAAATGCACAAAAAAATAAAAATAAAAAATGTTTGAATGAAGGTGTTTTAAAAGCAAATTTAGATTTCGGCAACAGGTAAGATATAAAGGACAAATGTTAAAAGAAAAATTAAAAAAAATATGAAAAAGAGAAACCCTAGATGGGGTTGGGCTTTTGATTATTAATTTTTATCTTTAAAAATCTGTATTTTTATAGATTTAAAATTTTCTAATTCAAAAATTTAGAAGTTGTTCTCCACTTTTTTAGTTGTTTTTTAAAAACAAAAATTTAGAATATCTGAAAGGGAACATAGTTTTGTTTTTTCAAAATTGTTTTTTTTTTCTAAAAAACAATTTGTGGGATGTTACACGTCGCCATACAAGTTTTTTAATTTTCTTTTTTGTTTTTAGAAATAAAAAGTATTTTTTGAAAACGAGAATCGAACGGTCCAAAGATTTTTTTTATTAAATTAAGTAAATGATCCATAAATGGGTTCATTCTCCTCAATAACACAACCATGAAAGCAAAATGCATACATATCTAGTTAAGCTAGAGTTATGGTCAACATATATTTTGCGTGTCCATAAACAACCAATTGATTGTGATGGGGTATTGAGCCACACATGCTTGCAGTGGGTAAATAACGCTATTGCTATTAATAATTTTACTTAGTCTTGCTTATCAACCTCTGATTTAAACTTTGAAAATTCAAAATTTAAATCTAACATAACAACATGATATACTGTTAGTCTCATGTACTTGTAACTACAAATTCACCAGTTCAATGCAATATAATATGTTCTACCTCATTTCTTTTTATGGTATAAGAGTTACATTATCCTGCAATACTTTCTACTTCTCTAATAAGTGCTTAATTGTGCATAGTTTTCTACTACAAATCAATTCACTAAATTTGTCTTTTTTCAACAAATTTTGGTTTAATTGCTACTTAGTCTACCTTATTTGAGTGTAATGATAAGGTAGAAGCAAAAGGAACGAAAACAAAGCAAAAAAAAGTGAAAACTAGTAGGAAAAAGGAACTTGAAAGGCTCATAGGGATATTCCACTAGCAAATGTAATCCCCGGCACTGAAGAAAATCAAGTTTCCCTAATTTGAGAAAAACCCACGGGTTACACAAGGATCCTAAATGGGCAATGTATTAGATGTGTAGTTGTCTTAAAATTCAGAAAATGCTTCACAGTAGTGATATAGCCCCATGTTGACCCTCGGTCTATCTATTCTCCACATGACTTTGTGTGGAATCCACACAGCTCCGTGTAAGTAGGGGTCTGGGCCATGTAATCTTAGGGCTTCAGAGGGGTTTAGTTCATAGAGGATAACATTGCTTAAAACACCCTCCATGTCTAACCTGATGTACTTACATGATATCTAGACTATAAAAGAGCAGGCACAAAGGGTTTTGAGGGGATGTTATCTAGGCCTCTTTCCATCCTCTTACTAGGGTTTTTGCTAATGTTTTGAGGAGCATTTTGAGAGATTTTCCAATAGCCCTTTCGACAAGATTTCAATAATCTCCCTTGGGTATTGAAGATTCCCCTATTGAGGCAAGTCCCTTGGTGGCTACTTGTAGAAGATACTAGCAACTGGGAGGAGGGAGAAGCATGGAGCACAAGGTGTTCTCTTAATCATATTTTTTTCCATTTGTATTCCTTTTCAATTGCATTTTGCTCCTTCGTTATGTGAGGAGATAGACCTCCTAGGGTATTTGAACATTCCGAAATGTATTAGACTTTGGATATTGACTATATATTTGAATTCATTTTGATTATGATTTAATTGTGCATTTTAATACCACGATTTTCATATAGTGAGAGATTTCATGCTTGATACATATGTAGACGATTGAGAAATCGCTATGCATAGATCTATCACAATTAAAAAATTAAGATTGAACATAGACCTAGGGGGAGAAGGTTGAGTGTCTCAATTCTCCTGGTTAGGATTATCTTTCCTCCAAACTTCATTGAGTGTTTATGCAATCATATTGCACCAACGTAGGGAAGAGATTTTGAACATTAATTCAGTAGGGATTAGTGACTAGTCACCTTGAGAAAGGGATTAATATGATTTAGAAAGTACAGGTTAATCCATTTTATGGAGTTCATAGATTGTACATGCAATCATATTGAATCTATGTAAGGAAGAGATTCCTACCTAGCTTAGTACGGAATTGGTTGTTCATAGTTTTGAGAAAGTGGTGGACACGATTAAGAATATCCACTACCCAATCAACTTAAAGATAGTATGATATCCTAGTCGAAATCTCCATAAAATATCCTATGGGATTCATTATCCGAATACCTCATTTCTATGTTTGATAATGTCCTTGGAAATTCACCTTGTTTTCCTTGCTTTAATTCAATTTTTTGTTTTATTTATTAACCTTGATTTTATTCGGCTAGATTTACTAGTAGTACTTCTTGTCCTTGCTAGATCAACAACCTTACATTTAACGAAAACTTTATTAATTGATATAACCCTTGCACTTAAGAAAAACACAAATCAAGTTTTTGGTGTCATTGCAAGGGACAGGAATATTAGGAACACTAAGGTTTATTAGTTTAGCCACCGTTTTATCTTTACTTTCACTTTCACTTGTTTTTATTATATCTTTTGCTTTCCTATATCTCTCATCATTTCCTTTTCTACAATGCTACATACAATGCATGGCCAGATGGAGTTCTTTTAGACTAGTAAAGAAAGACCTTGACATTGAGCACACCATTCGTAAATGATTAAAAGCTGCATTGTTGAAAGAGACATGGATCGCAAAACTAAGTTTAGAGGGTAAGTACTCGGGAATCATGGAAGAATAGCAAAAAACCATCTCAAATTATACCTAACCATCGCTAGCGAGGACTAAGTCTAGTATTGAGGCCGACAGTTGAGGGAAATAACTTTGAGATAAAGCCCAATTTTGATGGGCTACAAGATGAAGACCCTAACACACTTCTTGGATGATTCAATGTATGACTCAGGTTGTTTCTGTTTTCACTGAGAGGCAAGGCCAAGCAATGGTTGTCCTTGTTCCCGAGGAATTCAATCACAACAAGGGGGCAAATAGTGGAGAAATTCTTAGCCAAGTACTTCCCACCGGCCAAGACAACTAAGATGGGGAACAAAATCTCTTAATACAACCAACAACTATCTGAAACACTTTATGAAGAGAGGGAGAGGTCTAAAGACTTGCTAAGGAGGTGCCCACACCATAGTTTGTCCTTTTTGGATGTAATTCCAAATTTTTTACTATGTGTTGAACCAATCCATGAGACAAAGCATAGATGCTGCAACAGGTGACACACAAAGCAACAAGACCGCAGAGGCTGCACAGCTATTGTTTGAGGAAATGGTGATAAACAACTACTAAAAGGAAGCCACATGAGCTAGGCCTAGTCGACTGGCCTAGGTATATGATGTAGGCACTGTCACAACACTAGTAGCCTAGCTTAAGGCCCTCAACAAGAAAATTGATAGTCTATCGAATCTTCAGCAATTAGGGTAGCTTATATAATGTCAGACTTGTGAAGGAGGTCATACACCCAAAGTTGACTATTAGTTTGTAAAGGGATAGGTTTAGTTGAGTAAGTGGATTTTGTGAGTAATGCTCCATGCGCATAGGTTGGACGATGAAATTCTTGTTCTGTGCGCATGGTCCTTGGTGTTTATACATTTATTGCATTTGTAAAGACAAAAAAAGAAAAAAAGAAATTGTTATATTTTGAAGCAAATGAGAATATTTCATCATTAACAATCAAGAGGGAATTGAATTTTTGGTTTTAGAAGAGAAGTTGGCACTACAAGAAATTATACTTTTAATGATAACCAAAGTTGTTACTATAAACAGTAATTTTTGTCACTATTATTAATAATGGCCAATTTTTGAGATCGTCACCTCTTGTCACAAGTACCTCCATAGTAGGTACAATGCTAACTACTTCAGAAATCTGGCCACAATTGCACAAAAAAAATTTGTGACCAAATTATTGTCACTAAAAACTTCAATATTCGTGATAAAACTTTGTGGTTACAAATACTCAAAATTTTGTGGCTAAATATTGTTGTCACTAAAAACATTGGTATTTGTGATTAAATTATATTGTCACAAAATCTTACTATTTATGATAATTTTGTTGACACAAAAAATACGAAACAATGACGCATAAAGTGGTCACAATAGTTCATTTTATTGTGACACCATTATTGACATCAGAATGATTTAAAATAGTAGTGTTTATTATTATTACATTAATTTTGTCACTACTATAATAATTGTTGGCATGAATAAAATTATTGGTGTTAAATATAAAGTTATATCTTCAATACTTTTTGTCAAAAATAAATAAATTTTTAGTGGCAAAATATTGTCACACAAGCAAATAAAAGTATTAAATACTTTATAAAATTAGATAAATATTACCAAAAAGTACAAAATTCTTATTTCTAATATATAAAATTGGAAACTTAAATACCCAAAATACAATTATAAAATTATCCTAACTAATCTCTAATATAAATTTGGAGATGAAGTACTCCGATATGCATTTGAATTTTATTTTTTACTTTTCAACCTCAACTTTCGCTACAGTTTGGCTCTTCTTTTGGACTTAAATGTTATTCTCTCTTCTTAATTCTTATTTTGCATATTCAGAAAAAAAAATAAAAATCTAATAAAATAATTTTAAAATTTTCAAAGATTCTAATTTAATTACAACTTTCATACCATTCTTCCTTCTCAATTGAGAAGAGACAAATTCCATGCTGCATTTAGCTTTTGTTGTCTTAAATAGATAAAAGAATCATTAAAAAAAACCATGCAATCAAAATCTAAATAACACATAACTGCTATAAACCTAAGATTCAAAATACCGAAAAAAGAAAACACTAACAAATAACTATTATTGAAAAAAAATCTAATATGAACCTAAGATTCAAAGTACTGAAAAAGAAAACACTACAAATAACCATTATTGAAAATAATCCAATAAACCTAACTTTGAGGATGAAAAAGATAAAGTAAGACAATAATTATCTCTTATCCATTTCATAAACTAAACAAAAGAATTTAAGAAAAGGAAAAGTAGCAAATTTTTTAAACATCAATAATATGCATCTCTACATCTTGAGCACTTTGGTTCTTGAAATCAAATAAAGACAAATTGTTGCCACCGATCTCCGTAGGCACATAAGTGCTCAAGGCTTCACCATGTACGTTTATTCCTTTTATATATTACGTTCATTAAGGATATATATCTTTTTAAAATTTATTTTTTAAAATTATATTATCCAAAAAATTTTTGTGCGATTTGGTAAATATCTATTTAATTTTAATTTTAATTTTTAAAAGTTTTTCTCTAGTACTATAAATCCTAGTTTGATCTAAATTAAAGGCTTGTTTTCTAAGTCTTATAATATAAATTTTGAGTATTGGATAAATTATAATTTTAAAAACCTTTTAAATTTTATCTATAATTACTGAAAACACCTAATAAATTTTTAAAAAATCTATACATTAATCTTGAGATTGGGTAGGAAAATAGACTTTTTAATATTTTTTTAATAATATAATTTCTACAACAACATATACTAATTTATAAATGATTATATATGTTTATTTATATTTTTATGACGACATTCAGTAGACACTACATGTTTGAATTTTTGTATATCCTAAACTCTTGACACAAAAGATAAGATGCATAATTATGATAAATACAAAGTATTCATAATTGAAATTTTAATAGCGATAAAATAATTAGACATCACAACTAATCCAGATTATAGCGGAAGTTAACTTTTTTATCATAAAAAATCCAATAACATGGTTAAGAAATTTAATTTTTGTTACAATATTTAGTAGACACTAAATGGATAAATTTTTTGTGACAAAATTGTTGTAATAAAAATAGATGTTGAGTAATGGAAAAGACTTTCTCCAGAACAAATGCAAAATTATAATGCCAACAATATATCTTGTCACAATTAGCCAAACGACTTAATTGTGAAATATACTACATTTCCGAAATTATCATTGTAATAGTGACAAAAAACATAAGTTATCACAATTAATCTAAATAATAGGGCCAGTTAACATTTTTGACACAAAAGCCTAATATTTGTGGTCAAATAACAGGGAGAGCAAGAACTTTTTCTTTATCGAAGAATGCAAGTATTTGTAGTATTTAAAGATAATATTAAATGACAAATGACTTATTAGAATCACAAAGAAAATTGCAAAATAAAAAAGACATAAAGTTCATTTTTCAAAATAAATCATTTGTTAATGCTTCATCTTTGGGAGCAGAAATTTTGGAAACACTAATAACGAAAAATCTACACTACACTTTAGTTATTAGCTAATTCATCAATGTTTTTATTACGTTATTAAAGCTTAGAGAACCAATTAATGAAAAGCATTTATTTGTTCTAACAATGATCATGTTGATGGGAGGAGTTTACTACAAATGATCCTTCAATAAATAATAAATGAAAATCAACAAATTTATAAGCTTTTGTTTCAATCAAAAATTATTTTTCTTGAAATAAATAGTTTTAAGTAAATCAATATAATTATGGGTAAATTAATTTGTAGTTCCTGAAACTTTTTAAAATACCCAATAAGTCCTTTTGACATGCATGTAGACCACCCAGTCCTTCCTTTTTTGAATGGTGGTCTTTCTGGTCCCTCCTATTAGATTGCATTGTGAGATTTTTTCGAAATGCTAGCATTGCCCTTTATGTTTTGAGGTGGGAAATTTGGTTCCTGGTCATGTCAAAGGAAAGGATTGTATGAATATGGTATGATGGTGATCGTACCATCCCTTTCTCTTGTTTTCTCTTACTTGAGAAGCTTTTCTTCTTCATTCTTTTAGTTCTTGTTGTCTTCTTATTTCTTGTTGTTATTCTTTGGTAATGCATATATGTTGGGTTTCTTCTTTCTTCTTCCTTAAGAAGCTTCTTCTTTATTCTTCTTGTTGTAGAAGCTTACTTGAGGTGTGGTTAGGTGTTCTCTTCATGATCTTTCTATTGATATAATACTGGGCTTCTTCTTTCTTCTTCATTCTTCTAGTTGGAGGAGTTTGGTTGAGTTGTGGTTAGGTGTTATCTTTGTGGTCTTTTTATCTACTTTGTTTCGCTAGTTACCTTGTTGTGAAGCATAGTGAGGTAGTTTGGTGAGAGCAATGAAGATCAACATATGCACTATCTTCATGTTATATTTCAGTTGATTAGATGCTTGAAGCTATTTGATTTTCTTTGTTGCAGGTCTTTAATGGATTCATTTTGTGGAATCGTGAGGTATAACCATGATGGATTCATTGTATACTTTTACCATATTGACTTGATGGGAGTCTATCTTAGCTGAAATATGCGCACGTTGTGCTTTTTAGATCACATTTGTATTTGAGCTTAACTATAGAAATAAGGGAAACTCTGCTCAAATTTTCAAGACTGGTTACGGGTGAGTTATGCCTAAGCATGGCCATAATGCCTCAACAGAGAGCTTTACAGGCTTCTTTACACCAGTAAGGCGTCTCGCAAGGGGTTTTTAGAGTGTCTTACGAGTGCACTTACGACCCATAAGTCCTGAAGAGCATAGTTCAAAGATTCCTTATGGGTAAGTTATGCCCATAAGTGAGGCCATAAGGATTGTCCAAAGCATTTTACGGGCATACCAGAACCTCTTTATGGCCCGTAACCTCCATGGGATATTACTTAGGTTCTTTACGAGCACCTTATGGCCATAAGCTAGATTGTAAATGCAAGTCAAAGAACTTTATGGTCTACTGTGCATAGGCTCTTATGGTCATAACCTAGGTTATAAAGAAGATGTACCCTTATATGGCAGGCCATACTGGCGTAAGCCCGTTGTAATCGCTCATTCAAAGTGACTTACAGTCGCGGCTGATGCTCGTAATCCGCCTGTAAGCACTTAGGGTTTTAGCATTGCCGGTGACCTTTGACTTCATTTCAAATCAATTTTTCAATGAATCTTGGTCACCAATGCTTCATTCTCCTCCAATTCCCTTCCCCTCATCATTCTCTCTTGCTTGTGAGTGTTTTTGGATGGGTTTGGATTGTGTTTCGAGCTTTCAACAGGTTGGATTTCTCATTTTCCTCTTTGTCTCAAAGGTAACATTCTTTTTTGTGATTTTTGAGTTGAATGATTGATATAGTGCATGAAAATGAATGTATGGATGTTTAGAAATGGTTAAATGTTGTTTTTGATTTGAATTTTGTAAACTTTTGAGCTCCAATGTACATGAGGGGTTCTTACGGCCTGAGCCTGTAGCTTACGACCATAAGGGTCACTAACAGGTGACTTTTCCTGATTCTTACGGGCGTAAGCCTACTCATAAGTAGGTCATAATCACTTATAGTTTAGGAAAGATTCATACTTTTGTGTTTTAAACATCGTATTCTTCTTTTGCAAGATGAATAGAGCGAAGAAGATTGCTTTTAGACCGGCTAAGAGGGGTTGGGCTGAGGCTTCCAACTCGAGTCCGCCCACCGAGAAGGAGATGATGACTCCCCTAGTCCCTTTGCCCACCATTTTTTATGATGTTCGCTTCCAAGAGCGATTTTCCCCTTGAAGACGAAGCATTTTAGTTAGTCCCACATAGTGGATTGGCCTGTCCTCGTGCAACTTGGGCTTGAGGAGGAGGTGAGAGGGATGCTCTAGACTGGTGGATAGAATCGAGCCTTTTCTCATGAGGAACAGGTTTTTTGTGACACCATATTAGAGGTCGTTAGCACGTTTGAGCTGAACCGAGCATTGGTCGCTTTCAATAGGGCGGGCTCCATCCAAATTCAGCTATTCGGGAGCAGAGGAGCATGACCTATATGGAATTTTCTCTGATGTCGGGGCTATATAACACAGACTTCACTAGTACCCTACAGTACGAGCAACTCCTTATCAACTTCCCATATGGACTTACACCATAGGGAGTGTGGCTCCATCTCAGCCATGGGTGGAGCTATGGGCCGAGTCTCTCAAAGGCCTCATTCTTGTCAAGACTGGCTCATAGGTATGTGCATGCTGTCATTGCTTGTTCATTCCCAGGTCAAGCGGACAACACAGGAGTGGTGGGATGGCAGGAGTTTCTTTCCTTTATAGCCCGCTCGAGCGCCGTCCCATCCACCTTGAATACATCGTGGTTGACTTCATTGTACATTAGGGCCAACATATATGCCTAGGTGTGATCTTTGTCACCCCTACATCACAAGACTTATTAGAAGGATGGGGCTGGCAAATGGGCTTGAGGGCTAGGAGGTCGTAGGCGGCAGTCCTCCCTAGGGATGGATATCCTACACTTTATGGGGATGGTAGTGCATTGTGTCTCCAGATGGATCCTCACCCCTACCATAACAAAGTAGCCACAAGAGAAGGGGTGCGGCTAAGGATGAGGAGTCGGACGATGGTTCTGATAGTGAGTCATCCTTACCATCAGCCACTACACCGGTGAGTGCGGTCAGCTTGATAGCTCCTAAGCAACCCTCTAAGATACAGGAGCTGTAGGCTAAGGTCAGGGAGATATGAGAGGGCTAGTAGATCCTTTTTGCAATATAGGCACAGGTTGAGCCTGACCTCGATCGTACCCTAGACCTTCTATCCAGACTGGTTCCTCCTCTAGCGCCACCGGCATCGACACCTCCACCGACACCTCATCCACTATCAGACTCAGAACCTTTTGACACCACCAAGCACTAGTTTCTTTTCATTATTATTGTCTTTTCATTTTTAGTATTTGTATGCAGCATCTATGGCAAGGGTTGGCCCTGCCTAGTTTATACTTATTTTTGAGACTTTTAGTGGATTTTACTTTCCATTTTTATTTTTTTATTTGTTGAGTTTAAAAGCTTTCCTTGTCTTCACAGGACTTAATTGCAACACATACCATCCTCAATAAAAAAAGGGATGCTCACTCGGTCATTTTCTTGACTTTGAGTGACCCCCACTACTAGGGCACCTCAACGGATACACTGGACCAGTTTCATGCATCAATGGACTTTCAAATTTGAACTGGGGTAGTACTTATTTTCCACTCCCTTCCTATTCTTGTTTACATTGTCTTACATATTCATCTTTTACACACATTGAGGACAATGTATGATTTAAGTGTTGGGAAGGGGTTTAAGATTCACTGTTAACTCTCTTACATGCCGAGTTTGACTTATGATGATGCATTTGAAATGTAGTGGGAGTTTCTTAGTATTAGGGTGGGCATAGGTGAGTTTGTAACTTTTCAAGTTCTATTTTTTTTTTTAGTTTGCACTCTATTCTTGGCTATTCGCCTAATTAGAGCACACAATTTCTCTATTGTAATGACTTAGACCTTATTTTGACATCATAGTTTAATTCATTTTACTCCACGTGGTTAATTTGAGAAATTTTTTGCAAATTTAAAAGAATTTGTTTGAAAAGAATGGAAAAAAGAGAAAATGATGGGAAACAGAAAGAGCTAACCTATTTGATGTGTGAAGTTACTCTCCATACGCCGGATACTTTGTATGCCCTAACAAGAGAAAGAGCTATCTCTTTGGGAGTATGAAAGCTACCATATTCCAGTAAAAAATGTTGAAAGAGAAGTGAAGTAGAGAGTTGTAACACAAACACATTGATAATCTTGAATAGAGTTTTTACTATTTTTGGAACTTGGGGTTTTTAACATTCTTGTATTATCACAACTCTATTACTTTTGAAACTCCCCAATTCTTAAGCAGCAGAGTTCTTACACTTTCTCTACTTGGTTTGTAATATCTTATTTTTTCTTGAGGATAAGCAAAATCTTAAGTGTGGGGGAATTTGATGAGTGTACAATATTCATGCATTTCATATCATTTTGTACACTCATTTGTCTTATATTAGGATTATATTATTGGATTCGATGCTAAATCTAGTGTGTCTTGCATTCTCAGGCTTTGTGCAATACTTAAAAATGAAGGAGAAGAAAAAAAAAACATTTTTGACTTTAAACGAAGAAGTTAGAATTCTCTCAGAATTGATTGAATAAGAACAAGGCAAACTAGGTGGCTTACGAGCAGCTTACGGTGTGACTTATGATCGTAAATACTTTTGAAAGAACCTTGCGGGCATGTTTATGCATATAAGAAGGAGTTTAGAGCCAAATCAGAGGACCTTACAGGCAGGACTTACGCCTGTAAGGATGCTTGTAAGGGCCATCCAGAGGAGATTACGACTAGAGCTTATGCCCGTAAGGGCGATCGCAAGGGATAGTACAGTAAAGCTGGACTGTAATACAGACAGAAGACCTACTCTCGTAAGCAGCCTGTAAGTAGTCGAATATAAATAAATATGGTTTGGATTTTTATGGCATTCTTTGTATTTTTTTATATATATATTTTTTTTGGAGGTGAAGCTAGGGAAAAAGAAGACAAGTCACCAGAACTAAAAGGGTGATTCTAGAGGAGATTTGGTCCAAGCAGATAGGAGGTTGTAGCCATTAAGCTCATCATGGCTGCATGCATGGAAGCTTTCCTAGAATTTCTTCGGCGATTCACCTACAACACGATTGAGAATGGGATTTTTATGCTTTTAATTTCTCTCATCATGTCTTATTGAATGATTGTCCTCCACTACTAGAGGGCTAATTTTTAGTTGTTTGGGCATAGTGAACTCTAGGGTTTACTCTTTGACATTGGTTGTTAGATTCATGTAATTTACTTGTTTACTTTATTGCAATCCATTCTATTTGAGTCTAATTGCGTCTTTGAATGCTTGATTGCTATTGTGGTGAAAGTCTTAGTTGTCATTCTCGATGTGCTTTGTGATGAGAAGAAATTCCCATCTACTATAGATATGTCATAATTAGAGGAATTGTGAGTAAACCTAGGCATAGGGTACTTTGGAGACTCCGCCTTCCTCAACTCTCTTGAGTGAGTTAATGAGTCTCTCAGTGCCTTTTGTAATTATGTGGAGTAGATTTTAGGAGAAATTGTATCTATACTCTATGTTCGGGTTAGAGGTAATCTCTCCTCATAAGAGAGATTATCCACTTAAGAGATTCTCATTAGCCCACACACTACACCAAACTATGCTTTTTGCTGCCTTTTTTTAGTGCCATTTTTTGTAAACCCGCTAATAATTTTTGTTTGCAGCATTTTTTTGACATAAATGCTACCATGTTATTATGTGGGCTTTGAGGGATTAAAGGAAGAAAAATAATTTAGTTTGTGGCATTTTTTTGTTAGGTGCTAGCAATTTATTTTTAGTGGCATTTTATTGACAGAAATGCCATAAAGATAATTTGTGGTCTTGGAGAAATTAGGATGCGGAAAAATATTTTACTTAGCAGCGTTTTTTTAAATAAACATTGTGAAATTATTTATAGTTAGCGGCATTTGATTAATAAACACCGGTAATTTATTATTATTTTTTATTTTGGAGGGGTTTTATATAGAAATTGGCAGGTAAAAAAAATTTTGTTTCGTGACTTTTTTGCTAGAAGCCCGCTAGTTAATAAAAAAAATGAAAAATGTGTTAGTTTAAAAACTTAATTCACTTTATTTTAAAAAAATTACCTATATATCTATATATATCTCTCATTCTCTCTCTCTCTCTCCCTTTCTCTCTCCCCATGCTGCTCCTTTCTCTCTATTCCTGCCCCCTTCTTGTTTAGTTTGGGTATATCACTGAGTTGGTGAATTGTTGATTATTAACAAGAAAAAGTTAATTTCTAACTTTGATAAAGTTGCAAAAGGTTTTGGGTTTTAATCAAATTTTTTTTTAAACATTGAATTCAAAACTTATTTTTTTCTTTGTTTTTTTTTTTTTTTTTTTTTTTTTTTTTTTTTTTTTTGAGAAAAGTAGGTACTCACCAAGTGAAAGAAACATCAATGCATATGCCTTTTGATCCTTTTTCAGTTTTTTGAGAAATTATTTTTTTCTCTGTTTTTCTCTTTTGATGTTTAATGGTTTATGGTATGATGTATTTTTTTTTTATATAGAACTTTGTGTGTCAATTCTAGAAAGATCAAACTTACATATTTGCCTCAAATGTGAATTTTTCATTGGTTGTGATTGTAGGGATTTTCTGGTAAGGTTGTGCTAGAAGGTTTGGGATACTATTAAGATCAAGACAGAGTTGCTAAAGAAGCTGAAGATATTGCAGTCATTTTGGTGATTGTGTTTTGAAACCTCATCATATTTGGTAATTGATTTTTATTTCCATAGGGTTTTGTATAAATCTTTATTATTATGGTTGGTTATTATAACTTTGTTTTCCTTAAGTTATTTGATTGATTAGAAATATCCCAAATAACTATTGGATTGTTAATTCCTTAAGTTATTTGATTGATAACAATCATATTAATTGTCCTTGGATTTCCAATACCTTTTCCCTACCAAATTCCTCAATAAATCAAACACATTAATGTATTTATGTATGCCCTCCTTCTTAGTGGTTTTATGATTTGTGGTTTCAATTCATTGTTTTGTTTCATGTTTTGTACTTGAATCAAATTAAGATGAGAAGAACGTATATACCATATATATTTTCATCTATGTTTTGTTTCATGATTTGAGTGGAAAGATAGATATATATCATTCTTTTCTTATTATTTATATTCTCAATGTTATTATTAATCAATTAATTGATTGATTTAAACTTATTTTTTGTCAAACTCAGTTGTTTCATGGTTTCCTTAATTTTCACATTTGTATACTTCATATATATCTATAAATAATTGTGTTGCATTAATTGAATTTATAAAACTTAACCAATCATAAAACATATTCTATTGTACCATAGCACATATATCATGCCAATGCCCAACAATCAATTTGCTTCTTTCTGTCTACTAATAGTTAGTAATATATAAGAACTACAATTATGGATCATGGATTGACTTTGTATTAACTCACAACTCAAATGAACAAAGTAGATGTATTATAATTATTTGATACTAACTTGTTAATTCAAAAATTTTGTTTAGCATATATCAAGCCTAATTTTGTTTAAGATTGTTAGTGAAGTCAATGAAACCATCATTCATGTCACTTCTAAATTTAGGTAAGCATATGAGAAGAAAGTTGCCTTCATGATATTGTGCATACTTCTAAATTTCAGGTTGTCATGAATGCTAGAAAGCATATTCTGCCATTTTTTGTGGACTTTTTAGTGATGCATTTCTTTGGATTCATGCATCACCAATTCACCATCAGTAGTTTTTCTATGAAACTATGGTTTCCAAACCCAATGTCGTTTTTCAACATTTGAAAATATACCTTGATTTTGGTTGAATTTTGATGAACATGTATTAACCTACAATAATATGTTCATGGGATCTTTACCATGAAGCAACCATCCGTGATCATAATTTTCAGAAACTCCATCTTGTTTTTTCATTTGTCTTCTAAATATTCATAATGGGCTTGCAATATGTATGTTGTTTTAGTTGATCAGCATACGTCACCTACCAACTCCATTATGATCTAATGCTATAGATGATTGTGTTATTTATGCACATATTCACACCTCTATTTTTGAACATTAATATGCTTCTATTTTCACCTTGACATTGATTGTCATTTACAATTATTGTATTTGGTTCTTTTTAATTCTTATTTTATTAATCAGTAACGATTTCATGTTTCTATTTTCATGACCTAACTTTGATTCTCGTTAGTAGGATTTGCTTTGACTTAATAATTATTCAATACTTTTTTAATGATTTGCTCTAAATAACCTATTTATATAACTTTGTAGATCTTGTGTTAGATTTGAGGAGAGAGAGAGAGAAAGATCAGGGGAATAAGTAGAAGCAAGAAGAAAAAGATTTGTTCCTAAAAGTTGAGGTAATTTCTTTTTTAAATTATCCTGCTTTGAATTTGATTTTCTTTCTATGCCATTGGCTATGGTTGTTCAATTGTGATTTGATTGTTCATTTTACTTACACTGGGTGAATACTTATTAGGCCTAGGTTTTCAGATTATATACTCTAGTAGTCAAATGTGGTGTATTTATGTTAAATGTTACATTCTTAAATGATCTTATCAGTGTTTATGCCCTTGATTACTCGCGATGAACTTAGAAGTTCAATTTTTCTATTACATCTTGGTCGTGATTACATTTATTATAATCTCTTGTTTAATTTATCTATTTATTTATTTGTTATTTTTCAAAACCTATTAGTGTGCTCTCATTGTAGGTTGCAATTTACTTTTATCAAAGTACTTTTTTTCTTTGTTGCAATTAGTATGTCATTGTAAATTGTTTTATTGTAAACGTTGGATTATTTTTTTCTCTTTCTTGAATGAGAGAATTTGCTATGATGAATTAATGTATTCCTTTTTGGTCTGCCTGTATAAATTTTAGAAATTAGGACTTATAAAATTTGGTTGATAACAGGCATGCATCCAAATTTGCTCCATATACTTTGATGTCCAGCATTCCTATTGCTGTTTGTGTGTGTTTGTAAGTGTGTGTCTTTAATTTATTTATCACTGGAATTCTTGTCGATCCATTAATCCCTTCCACCTGTGATCTTATAACTATAAAAACTTACAAATCATTCTTATAATCAGATAAAGTTTGTTAGATGCCCTTATTTTATTTGTAAAAATGGCCCTGATTGTGAGAACAATTTTATAACAAGATCTAAATAATAACATTAGTACAAGTTTCTATTGGTTAATAGCGAACATTAATAAGTAATCAAGATGTCTATTATCTTTCTTAATGAAGCTTATCTGAGTGCGTCCACTCCATCATTGACTGACAAAAATGTGTTAAGTCAAACTATGATACAATTTATAAGATTCTAATTAATTTTCTAATATATTAAGCAGAAATGGATAAGAGTTGGATGCATAAGTCATGATTGAGTCAAGAATATGAAGATGGAGTTGAAGAATTTCTCAATTTTGCATTTGACAACACAAGTCAAGATGATATGATTGTATGCCCTTGCATAAAGTGTGCGAATATTCATTAGCAAACACGTCAAATAGTTCTTGAACATCTAGTATGTGATAGAATTCTACAAGGTTACAAATGTTGGGTTTTCCATGGAGAGCGTGTACCGTCACCTACTCATAAGGCGACAAACACATTTACAGCTCCATCAAGCTCCCATCCTCACATTCAAACATCTCATATAAGACCAAATAGCATGGAAGAATTGTTGCAGGATGCTTTTAAAATGCATCATGTGGATAACGATGTATTTCTATGTAGTAGTGGTGAATTTAATGTTGAGGTGAATGATGGAAATGAAACTGTTAAAGGGGAAGTTTATGAACAGCCTTCTAAAGAAGCGGCAAAGTTTTACAAGTTGATTGAAGATATGAATGACAAACTTTATGATGGATCGAAGCATTCTAGATTGTACTTTTGTATTCAACCTTTTCATCTGAAATGCATGTGCGGGATGACTATGAAAGGGCTTGACTACTTGATTGAATTTTTAAAAGAATTTTTTTCCTTAGCAGCTATTCTAGAAAATAGTCGTGAGTCCAAGAAAGTTATCAAGGATCTGGGTCTTGGTTATGAAAAAATTCATAGTTGTCCTAATGACTACATGTTATATTGTGAGCATAATAAAGGTCAACAATCTTGTCAAATGTGTGGTCGTTCTCGCTAGGTGTCCACTGATTCTGATCAGTGTTTGAATGATGAAAACGAAGTGGTTTATAGGAGACCTATGAAGGTTCTTCAATATTTTCCTTTAGTACCAAGACTGCAAAGAATTTTCATGTCTGCTAAGACTTCAACTGATATAATCTGGCATGCTAATGGTCGGACAAATGATGGTCATTTGAGACACCCTGCTAATGCTGAGGCATGAAAATCATTTGATGAAAGATATCCTAACTTTGCTTTTGAAATTCGAAATGTTAGGCTCAATCTTTCTTCTAATGGGTTTAACCTATTCAAATTATCAAGTACTTCATGTAGTATTTGGCCAGTAGTGTTGATCCCCTATAATTTGCTGCCATGGATTGGGATGAAGCAACCTTCTTTCTTCTTACCAATGATCATTCATAGAGACAAAGGTCTCGGAAATGATATTGACATCTACTTGCAACCTCTTATTAAAGAGTTAAAGCAATTATTGGTCGGTGTCGAGACGTATGATACATCAATAAGGAGGAATTTCTATATGCATGTTGCCTTATTATGGACTATTAATGATTTTCCTACTTGCACAAATTTATCAGGTTGGAGCACCAAAGGAAAATATGATTTTCCTTTGTGTTGCGCAAACTTCTTCGAAATGGTTAACAAATAGGCAGAAGTTTTTTTTTATGGCACATCAGTAGTGGCTAGAACATAATCATCCATATAGATCCCAAAAACATCTGTTTGATGGTAATGTAGAGATGCGTGGAGCTCCTTCAGTTACTACTAGATCTGATATTTTATTAATGTTGAAAGAGTTGCAATTTAGTTATGGAAATCAAACCAAATATAAATTTTAAACATCAAAGACCAATAATGAATTAAAGAAAAGACCACACCAAGTCTCCAATGTTGATGTAGATAGTGATGATGATGAACTAGAGGAAGAGTTATCAAATGAAGCAGATTTGTGGAAGAAGAGAAACATCTTCTTTGATTTACTGCATTGGGAGCACAACCTACTGCGCCATAACTAGATGTTATGCACAATGAGAAGAATGTTTATGAAAATATTGTTGGAACAATTCTTAATGTTGATGGGAAATCAAAAGATAATCTAAAATGCATACTTGATTTGGTAGAGATGGGAATTCATCAAGAGCTTCATCCTGAATACCTTTCCAATGGCAAAACAAGACTACCACTTGCTTCTTTCTCCATGACAAAAAAAAGAAAAAGAATTGCTTTGTCAAGTGTTGAAGAATATAAAAGTCCTAGATGCTTGCTCTTTAAATATATCCAAAGGTGTAAATCAAAATGAGCAAAAACTTCACTCTTTAAAATCCTATGATTATCACATATTGCTGCATGATTTGCTTCCAATTGCATTGCGATCACCGATGTCAAAGCAAATGACTCATGCCATTTCAGAACTTTGTAATATATTCAAAATTCTTTGCGGTATAGTTCTTAAGGTGGAAGATCTTCACAAACTTCAACACTATAATGGTGCACTTGGTTATTCAACTACCTGTTCATATAAAAAATTGTATGTCCTAATTCAAATCAAATAAAATTTTAAAACTCACATACAGCCAAATTCTATCAAATTAAGACAATATGTGGTAAAAATGAATGAATTTCATCATATTTGGATATATTCGAGATAAATCCAGAAGACATTTTTTAGATAATCTAAAAATTAATTAAAATATGAATATTGGTCGAGAGTGCGTATCTCGGGAAAATTTAAAATATTTAAATCTCAAGATCAGCCGAGAACACAGATCTTGAGACGATCTAAAATGTTTAAACCTCAAGATTAGCCGAGAGCACAGATCTCGAGGCAATAAAAATATTTAAATCTCAAGATCAGCCGAGAGCACATATCTCGAGGCCATCTAAATGTTCAAATCTCAAGATCAGGCGAGAGCACAGATCTCGAGGTGATCTAAAATATCCAAATCCCAAGATCAGCCGAGAGCACAGATCTCGAGGCGATCTAAAATATTCAAATCTCAAAATTGCCCTTGAGAACATATCTCAAGGCAAAATGCAAATTACAAAATTGCCCTTGGGAACATATCTCGAGGTAAAATGTCAAATTACAAATTTGTCCCGGAGAACACATATCTCGAGGCGAAATGCAAATTATAAGATTGCACTTGAGGACACATATCTCAAGGCAATCTCAAATTTGAGGATAGCCTGAATACGCATCTCGAGGTGATCCTAAACTTCATATAGCCTGAGTACAGATCTCGAGGCAACTTGAGAAAGTGCAAATCTCGAGGCAAAATGAGAAAGTAAATATCCCGAGATAAATTAGATTTAAATTTTAAATTAAAAAAAAATTTAAAAAAATTTTCAAATTCGAATTCAAATTTCACCCTATCTAATCCTATCCTTTCTTTTGAGTTGGTCCATGGGGGTTGTGATTCAGCGGTGAGTTTTGTGATCCTACGGGGGAAGTTTTGGATTTTCTGGGGGGTTTTGGATAGGGAAGATCAAGACGGGTGGAGCTTTAAAAGGAAGGGAAAAAGGGGGAAAAAAGAACGGAAGAAGAGGAAAAAAAGAGAAGGGAAGGTTTTTTTGGAGAGAATTCGAAAAAAAAAGGGAGAAAGTGAGAAAAAAAAGAAGAGAAGAAAAGCATAAAAAAACATTTAAAAAAATGAAAAAAAAAATCGCCGCTGCCCAATGCCGTTGCTGTCGTCTGCCGTCGTTGCCCACCGCTACCTCTGTTAATGCTGGCGAGGGTGGAATACCCCTCGCTGGCCGTTGACTCAAAGACGCTTGCCACCGCCTAATATCGTTACTGCCGCCTGCCTCATGCCGCTATTGCTACCATCACTACCAACGGCAGCGAGGGTGGAATGTTAGAATTTATCAAACTTAATTACGACATCTATGTCGTATATTATATGCGGAAGCAGGATCACTTACCTCCATCCATAGCAAATTGTAGAAGACGACGAGAGCTTCTAAGTCCACGCTTGAATTAACCAGGGACTCTTCCAATCTATCCCGTCCTCTCCCATCGATGGAGCTAGGTATTTGCAAGAACGATAGATTGGGGACCCCTGGTGCTGTCCTATATATAATCCTTACCATCAAAGGATTAACTCCACTTAAAATTTAAGTAGATCATTATCCAAAGTGCCAATTAGAGTTAACTTAGGACTCCTATTAGATAAAGTCATGGACCACTCTTTATAGTTTGAGTTCAGGCTGGATTAATATCATCACGAAGTTAATTCAGAATAGAACTCAAACTAACATTCTCCCACTTGGTCCAACTTTATCATAGGTAACTTAATATCCATTCACATTAACCTATGAATCCGTATGTCCACATCAAAGAAATAAATTACATGAATCATGGCGGTAAGTCATCATTACAACCGAGTATTACCTTCCATGTATTACGATGCAATCTCTCCCTTTAATGCAAAACCTATATATGGTATTTTATCATAATGAATAAGCCAGATGCTTATTCGGGTCAAACACACAAACCAATAATGCATAAACTTAATAATTGTCTTTCTCAAACTTAATGTATACACTTAAAGAGAAGACAAATAAACAAATAAATAAATGTTTAAGAGTTCAATACTAAAGTGATATTAATTGTTCATAGAGAAGAAGCAAGTCCCATATGTTCAACATGATCTCTAAACAACTTAGGTGCGATTCCTTTCATCAAAGGATCTGCAATCATTAACTCTGTGCTAATGTGTTGAATGGTTACTTCACCGGCATTCACGCGTTCCTTTAGTGCCAAATACTTGATGTCGATGTGTTTACTTCGACTACCACTCTTATTATTCTTAGAGAAGAACACAGTAGCAGAATTATCACAATACATCCTTAATGGCTTAGATATAGAATCAATAATTCTAAGCCCTGATATGAAACTCCTCAACCAAATACCCTGGGAACTCACCTCGAAACATGAAACAAACTCATTTTCCATAGTGGAAGTAGCAACCAAAGTCTGTTTTGCACTTCTCCATGAGATAGTACCACCGGCCAACATGAAAATGTAATCGGATGTTGATCTATGAGGTCAAGACAGCCAGCATAATCTGAATCCGAGTACCCAATGACCTCCAAGTCATATGATCTTCTGTATGTAAGCTTGTAATCCTTCGTACCCTGAAGATACCTCGTTACTTTCTTTGCAGCTTTCCAGTGGTAAATCCCTGGATTACTTTGATATCTTTCCAACATCCCCACAGCATATGCAATGTCTGGTCTCGTACAGACCTGAGCATACATAAGACTTCCAATGGCTGAAGGATACGAGATGTTTTCCATCTGTTCCTTTCCAAGTTATTTTTAGGACACTGGTCCAAGTTAAACTTATCACCTCTCACAATAGGCACAACACTAGGCGAGCAATTTTCCATCCGGAATCTCTCAAGAATTTTATTAATATAGGCTTCCTGAGACAAACCGAAAACACCACGATGTTTGTCTCTATGTATCTTAATGCCAATGACATAAGATGCCTCGCCCATATCTTTCATATCAAAATTCTTAGAGAGAAATCGTTTCACCTCATGCAACATACCCTTATCATTGGTTGCAAGCAAAATATCATCAACATATAGGACTAAAAAGCAAAACTTACTCCCACTGTCTTTATAGTATATGCATTGATCCTTAATGTTCTCAACAAAACCGAATGATGAGATAACATCATGGAACTTCAAATACCACTGTCGGGATGCTTGTTTCAGTCCGTATATAGATTTCTTAAGCTTGCAAACCAAGCTTTCACCTTCACTAGAGAAGAATCCTTCAGGTTGTTTCATAAACACCTCTTCATCTAGATCTCCATTAAGGAAAGCCGTTTTCACATCCATCTGATGTAATTCTAAGTCAAAATGAGCAACTAATGCCATTATAATACGAAACGAGTCTTTTCTCGAAACTAGAGAAAAAGTCTCATTATAGTCGATGTCCTCTTTCTGAGTAAATCCTTTAGCAACCAATCTAGACTTGTAATGCTCAATGTTGCCTACTTAGTCTTTCTTGGTTTTGTAGACCCACTTACACCCAATGGCTTTCGCCCCTTCAGGCAACTTGACTAGATCCCAAACACCATTATGTGCCATGGATTCCATCTCATCCTTCATAGCATCATACCACAACTTAGAATTACTACAACTAATAGCTTGTGAAAACGTTTTAGGGTCATCAGCGGCTCCAAAATCATAGTCAGATTCTTGTAAATACACAACATAATCACTAGATATTGCCGGTTTCTTAATTCTAGTTGATCTTCTCAATGCCACATCATTATCTTCTTGATGAAGTTGTTGCTCAATAACTTCAAATTGATGTTGTGGGATTTGATCAACTGGATCAGCAGGATGTGGTTCCTCAATGATTGTCATTTCAATGTCTTCCAAATCTTGATGGTTATCATGTGAAATAATCAATCTTTGATTAGTGTCTGGAGTTTCTTCATGATCTTCTGCAAGACCAAAGTCTAGAGGTTGATCACTCCCACTAATCAAGCCATTCTCAAGAAATTTAGCATTTCTTGATTCCACAATTCTAGTGTGATGGACAATAAAACCTATAACCCTTGGACTTTTTGGCATAACCAATAAAATAACCGCTAACAGTCCTTGGGTCCAACTTTCTCTCATGTGGATTAAACACTCTTATTTCAGCTGGACAACCCCAAACACGCATATGTTGCAAACTCGGTTTCCAACCTTTGAATAATTCAAATGGAGTTTTAGAAACTGCCTTGGTCGGAACACGGTTTAATATGTATGCTGCTATTTTAAGAGCCTCAGTCCACATAGATTGAGGGAAGTTTAGAGTTGCTAAGCATACTCCTTACCATATCCATTAAAGTGTGGTTTCTTCTTTCAGCTACACCATTTTGATCTGGTGAGCCAGGCATAGTGTATTGGGCCACAATACCATGCTCTTCTAGAAACCTCGCAAATGGACCTGGTGCTTGTCCATCCTCTGTGTACCTACCATAATATTCTCCACCTCTATCTGATCTCACAATCTTTATTTGCTTACTGCATTGTTTCTCTACTTCAGCTTTAAAGATCTTGAAAGCATCTAGTACTTCACTCTTATTATCAAGCAAGTAGTGATACATAAAGTGTGAATAATCATCAATGAAAGAGATGAAGTATTTCTGACCATGCGAGTCCATCTCTGGACTACAAATGTCTGTATGTATGATCTCTAATAAGCATGAACTCTTCCTAGCACCTTTCTTAGATTTGTTGGTTTGCTTACCCTTTATGCAATCCACACAAGTTTGAAAGTCGGTAAAATCAAGAGAGTCAAGGATTCTATCATTCACCAACTTCTCAATTCTCTTTATGGAGATATGTCCCAATCTCCTGTGCCATAACATAGAAGTTTTATCATTCAAAACACTACGTTTAATACCAACATTTACTTGATCATGCAAGACATTATAAGAAACATTATTTTGTAAATAAATTTGGAAAAGACCATCACACAATGCACCATTCCCAACAGGAGAAGAATTATAAAACAAACGAAAATATGTTTCATAAAACTGAAAAGAATATCCTAATGGTACAAGTTGTGAAACTGAAATTAAATTTCTAGAAAAACTAGGAATATAAAAGGTCTTTTCCAAATCTATAACAAAGCCTGAATCTAAAACTAATATGCACGTCCTAACTGCTTCTACATGTGAACGAATCTTATTCCCTGAATAAATAAATTGTTCACTCTTCGTCGATATCCTTCGGCTTAAGAAGCCCTGCAAGGTATTAGAAATATGGATTGTAGTACTAGAATCAATCCACCAAGTGTTATGACAAACATCAACCATATTAGATTCATAACAAACAAAGGAAATTTCAGTACCTTCCTTCTCAAGATGAATCTTGAGTTTCGGACAATCCTTCTTCATGTGCCCTTTCTTCTTACAAAAGAAGCACTTGGACACCTTCTAGATCTGAACAGGTAATTTGCCTTTATCCTTGTTCAGGTTGGTTCATCCTCTCTTCTTACCTTGAGTAGCCATATGTGCACTTTCACTCTTTTCTAATAATAACCTTTCCTCCTCTTGAACACACATGGTCAAAAGCTCATTAATAGACCATTTATCTTTATGTGTGTTGTATGAGATTTTGAAAGCATTATACTGATGTGGAAGAGAGTGCAAGATAAAGTGCACAAGGTAAGCGTCTGAAAAATCGATTTGTTATAACGCCTTAAGTTGAGCCGCTAAGTCTCTTATCCTCATGATGTGCTCTCGCACACCTTTTACACTTGTGAGCTTCATGGATAATAATTTGGTCATGAGAGTGCTAGCAAGAGCCTTAGCTGAAGATTCAAATTGATCATCAATTGCCTTCAGCAAATCTCTTACATATGCACAATCAGGGATTGAACCACGGATACTAGTAGATATACGTGTCTTAATGTACATCATGCTCAAGCGATTAGATCGCTCCCACCGTTCATACAAGGCAATAGCAGTAGGAGTGCTATTGTCTGTTGGCACAGGTGGTTCATCCTTCCTTATAGCATAGTCAAAATCCATGCATCCCAACTGGAGGAGAATTAACTTCTTCCAAGTTTTGTAATTATCACCCCTTAACATAGGAACATGACATTTTTCATCAAAAGCATCTGATTGTATAGCTACAATAAACAAAATAACATACATATCATACTTAATATTCAAGGCAATAAACAAGTTTGTATGCTTACCAATGCAAGCCATACCGAAAAACAAAATATGAATCAATTTGTTATCACAATCTGCCTGTGGGCAAGAATATAGATACAAAATAGGACTCATAACCACTAATAAAACTAATGGATAATTAAAATTCCTTAATACCTGTGGGCGACTTAAGAAATAAAAATTAACCATTATTCTATCCTGATTAATTACAAATATAACAAAATCCCTGTGGGGTAAAATCATTATATCAAATATAATTAATCACAATTTGCCACCTGATAAAACTAATAAATAATTAAAATTACTTAATACCTGTGGGCGACTTAAGTAATAAAATTATTCATTATTTTATCCTAATTAATTATGAGAAATATAACAAAATCTCTGTGGGGTAAATCATTATACTAATCATAATTAATTACAATTCATGTCATTTAAGCTAGATGTGATCCATTACACTCACAATATGTAATTTATAATTTTTATAAAAATAAAATCATGAATATTGTCACCACTCCATAATTAACAAAAATTCATTCGATCACATGACATGCCAACCATATACATGAACAAATTCAATGTAAATAATTAATTATACAAATTATAATTAATACACTTAATGCATGAAAAATTCATACAAACAAATCCTGAAATTAAATAAATAACTAAACAGGGTTCTACATGCAAAATATACCAAGTAAAGCAATTTTACAAAAATACCCATTAATCTATTTAATTTAAAACATCATTCAAAATAATGAATTAATAAAATAAAATAAAATTATTGTTAGGGAAAATCCTAACTTCCTATGGGAGTCGCCGCTGCTCAGATCGCCGCCGGCCAGCCAGCGCACTGGCAGGCGTGCGCAGGCAGGCTAGGCGGGTGCCTAGGCCGCACGCATCCAGGCTAGGCACGCGGCCAGGCCGCCGAGCGCACAAGCCAGCGCCCTGCGCGCGGCCAACGCCAGCGCGTGCCCAGGCCTGAGTGCGCAGGGCCAGCGCGCTGCAAGGCCAAGCCTGTGCGCTGCCGGCCTGCGCGCGCCCAGCCGCGTGCGCAGGGCCAGGCCCGCGCGTTGCAGGCCTGCTGGCAGCCAGCCAGCACGCGCCTGCGTGCCTGTGCGCAGCAAGCCGGTGCGCACATGCGCGGCGCACCGCGGCCTATCCGCAGTCTTGTCCATAGTGGGTTCGATTTTAGGCCTAGTACCCAAATCTTTCAAACCCTAAATTAGCCTAATTTATTTCATTATCATACAAAACCCTTACTCATACATGTTTATTATAATTTATATGAAATAATGCATTAAATTAAAACAATGTGTAATTTGTAGATAACACATATATGTAAGAATTCAATCATGCTAGGCAAAGGTATTAATCAGGCTCGGATGCCAACTGTTAGAATTTATCAAACTTAATTACAACATCTATGTCGTATATTATATGCGGAAGCAGAATCACTTACCTCCAGCCATAGCAAATTGTAGAAGACGACGAGAGCTACTAAGTCCACGTTGAATTAACTAAGGACTCTTCCAATCTATCCCGTCCTCTGCCACCGATGGAGCTAGGTATTTGCAAGAACGATAGATTGGGGACCCCTATTGCTGTCCTATATATAATCCTTACCATCAAAGGATTAACTCCACTTAAAATTTAAGTAGATCATCATCCAAAGTGCCAATTAGAGTTAACTTAGAACTCCTATTAGATAAAGTCATGGACCACTTTATATAGTTTGAGTTCAGGCTGGATTAATATCATCACGAAGTTAATTCAGAATAGAACTCAAACTAACATGGAATACCCCTCGCTCGCCTCCATGTTGCTGCTGTTGTTACCGCCTGACGTCGACATTGCCCAATGTTGATGTCACTGCTGCTGTCGCTACCTGTTGCTGTTAACCTTGTTGCCATCACTGCTGTTACCCGGCCGTTCGCCATCGTCACCAAAGAAAGTCGCAGTCACCGCGGCGTTGTCATTGTTGCTGTTGTTGTTCCTTTGCCAAAAGGAAGAAGGAAGTTGAGAGTAGTGAGATTCCTGTCACCATCGTCGTCATGAAAAATCTCGTGAAAAGGACAGGGATGTGCTGATGGCGGAGTGGCCAGGTGTGCTTGTTAACCGTGATAACCAAGGTGTGCTTATCTAGATCTTCACCAAACCTGTCAGAGACCAGTCAACAATATTTTTGGAGATGATCTAGAGAATTGGGTGTATGACAAAGGATGCAAAAAGGGAGCTTCTCTGAGCTTTTCGAATCTATTGAAGAGTATGAAAAAAATCACTTGAAGCCAAATACCAAGGTCTCGCCTGCTGCGCTGTGGAGATGATGCGCACTGAAGCTGTGTGATATGAATTTTGCTGGTTCTTGCCAGATCTTTCAAAGAAGAAGTCAACAATGCTAGCCATTTAAGTGAGAGAAGACCAAGTCTTATTTTGATATGCTATTGGAGCTGATAAGGAGCTCTGTAAATGAAGCCAACTCCCCGGTTAAGGCAGCCTTTCTGTTTGACAAAGATAGGAAGGGAGTACTGAAGAAGTGCTCATCAAGGTCTACCTTAAGGAAGTCTCATGAATCATCAAACCGTCATGTTAGGTTCTGGTTCTCTATTTCAGCTTCAATGTCTTACCCACCATCTCCAACCTCTGCCTGCGTAACTCTCAGGCTTAACTAGAGAAGATTTCAATGCATTCTTAGAAGCTCCTAATGCCCCAAAGGGTTGCGGTGAGCTAGACCTAGCAGATATTCCAGTGGATGCTTCTACAGGTAATTAGAGAATTTAAGGAACATGAGCCAATGGAGACTAAAAAAACGACCATTTAGCTGATCAAAGATTCTGGATGCATATCATGCATTTTCATTTGCTTGTTTATGATGGTCTAAGCATCCTTTGAACTTCATGGTTATGATTAAAATACCGAGAAGACATTACTGATTACAAGAGAATATAAGCTCATTGTCATAATAGTTCTTCAGTGAATCAGTGTTGTATTGAAATCTATACAATTTATAGTATTACTTTCCTTGATGCCATGTAAAGAACAATAACATTACGGGGCATCTTTTGTTCTAATTGCTTTCAAGTTTCATTTGTAGTTATACAGGAAAATTCTCGTGCATTAAAATAAAAATCAAAGGCGGGTGCATGCATACATGCATATATGATACCAAAAAAAAAAAGATTTTGAGAAGCATGCCCTCGTGCATTAAAAAAGATAATAATAAATGAGAAAAGCATGTATATATGCATGACATGTGCATAAAAAAAATGAGAAAACATGTACACATGCAGCATAAGTCCTGTGTCTCTAAAAAAACAGGGAAAATCCTACATTGCTGCTGATGGATTTACTTATGAGCACAGAACAATCAAAGCATGGCTTGAGAAACATAATACATCAACTGTCACCAAACTCGGCTTTTCGCGTACCAACATAATTCTGAGCCACACTGTGAGTCTGGCAATACAAGAATGGAGGTTAAGGGCAACATCCTCAACAAGGGATTGATGATGTTTGATAAGCTCTATTCTCTGTAAGCAATGGTGGCTGTGAAAATAGAGTAAATTTCATTAAAAAAAAACAGTGAATGAAGATGAAATTAGGCCCGTGCATGCATGGTTTTGGAGTCAATTTTCATAATAATAAAAAAAACCAAAACCAGCTAAAGGACATGGAGAGAGGCTTTGCTTTAATGGAAACAAATAGAGGATGATTGTGCATGACAAATGTTGCTTTTTGGATGGAGGACCCCACCATTAACGTGATGAGCACGGAATTATTTATTTATCTAAAAATTAAAATTAAAAAAAAAGCATGCAAGCAATAGCATGATTACGTGCATGGCAAAAAAAAAAAATGAATAACGTGCAAAAAAAAATAATGAAATAATATAAAAAAAGATCATGTAACGTGCATGATTTAAAAAAATAAAAGGAAAAAAATATAAAATAAAATAAAAATGAGGAGCATGCATACATGCATAAAAAAAATAATAATAAAATAAATAAATAAATAATAAAGCATGCATATATGCACGAAAAAAAATAAATAATAAAAAAAAACAAATAGAAATAGAATAAAATAAAATAAAATTTTTAAAAAAGAAAAGCATGCAATGGTAAAAAGTTTGGTGACCAAAAGGAAATGAATTAGGTGAGTTAGGTAGTTGGGTGTCTCATTCTGATTAACCCAACCGCTTTACTTTTTCTTGCCTCGAACTAATGCCAAACTTCTTGATGATGAATTCCTAGTCCTCCATCAAAATCCAAATCTTGAGGTTGTCTCGAACTTAAACGCACCTCTTTGATGATGACATCCTGACCGCACATTAAAATCCACATCTTAAGGATAGCCTTGAACTGAAACACACCTCTTTGATAATCCGATCTTGGCCGTCCATCAAAATCCACATCTTAAGGTTGCCTCGAAAATGCAACTCCTTGATGATGAAATCTTGGTCCTCCATTAGAATACTAATCTTGGAGCTGCTTAGAACTTAAACACATCTCTTTGAAGGATGAGATCTCAGTCGCTCATTTTTCCCCTCTCAAATTCCAAATTTCTGGAAAAAGGCCTAAATGCCCTCTAGTCAGATCTAAACCTTTCATCCCACATTGCCTCAAACTCAGTCCATTTTTGCTTGATGATGAAATCAAGGCCCTCAAGTCAAGTTAACACTTACCTCTTGATGATCAAATCTGAATCATTCATTATCAATAGTGTTTATCTCAAGATTATTTTTGAGATTCTTTCATGAGAAAACTTATCCCGAATCAATGACAAAGAATGCTTATCTCCAGGTAACGGCAAAATTTGTTCTACAAATTGCAAAGTGACGATGAAATATATTTCAAGGCAGTAATAAATATATATTTTGAGGCGGCAAATAAAAAAATATAAATTTTAAAAGTGGCATAAATCTCGGAATGGTGGCGAAACATTCGAGATAGCCAATCTCAAAGCGGCAATGAGGCATGAGACAGCGGCGAAGCATGGCGGACGACGACGTTTTAAAAAAATAATAATAAATTAAATAATAATAATAATAGTAATAATAACAATAAATAAAAAATGTATGCCTATTTATAAATGGCAATATTCATATGTAATAAATTACCATATTTGGCAATAAATTTACTATTTTTCATAGCCTTTTTATTTGTACTTTTGCCCTTAATCGGAGGTTCCCAAGATACTGTCTGGGGTAATTAATAATAGGGGCTTGCCTCTATTAGGAATGTAAAGACCCACGAAACAAATATGATATTTGTGCTTCAATGTGCCGTCTGGTGTCTGCTTCACAGACATAATACCAGACGCGTATTTTCGATCCCACACTACCATTGGAGGCAAAACTCGGTGGACCTGTTTATTATCGATGGATGTATCCAATCAAATTTACAGAAACATCAACTTGTTATAATGTCTAATCAAACAAAATTCTATACATTAATAATTTCAGCTACTTGTTATAGGTTTTTGCTGAAGTTAAAATCTTATGTGCGGAATAAAAGATATCCTGAAGGATCCATCACTGAAGGATTTTTAGTAAAGGAATGTGTAACCTTTTGTTTTAGGTATTTGCTTGATGTTGAAACAATATTTAATAGACCTGGGAGAAATTTAAGACAAGTGCATGATGAGCTACTTGCAAACTCCTATTTATTTGAAAGTGGTGGATTGCCAATAGGGAAAGTTGAAGTGGCAAAGTTGGACGATAGATTATGGGCATGAGCACATCGTTATGTGTTATTACACTATGAAGCTATTGAACCACTTCAAATGTAAGCTAAACATTTCGTGTTTCTGATTTGGTGAGTTACAAGTTTTTAACATTTATTATTATTACTTGCAGTGAGTGGGATCAAATATGAGGCCAATGTTTCAAATGTTCATGATGTTGATAGGAAATTTACTGAAACTTTTCATGAATGGTTTTGACAAACTGTAAGCAACAACCACATCTTACAACTTGAACAATTCTCTATTAATATTTAATAATTATATTCATGTAACATGTATAGGTTTCTCATGGAAAAGATGTGCTAGAGGAAGTTAAATTTCTTGCGCAAGGTCCAAATAGGATTGTTAGATACAAAGAACTCGTCATTAATGGATTTCGACTCCATACTAAATCTCATGATTTAGGAGAACTCAAAATTTTGGATGTCTTGTTACTTCTTCAACAATGAGCTATGCCAGTGCTAGGGATGCTAATCCTTTGCAAGGAAATGTTGACTACTATAAGGTACTTAATGATATAATTGAGTTAGACTATTTTAACAAGTTCAAGGTTGTGTTGTTTAATTGTGATTGGGCTGATGTGAACAATAGTAGGGGCCTCAAGAATGGTAGATATGGATTTACAATGGTGAATTTCACTCGCACAATTCACATTGGTGAGCATATCCTCGATGAGCCTTATGTGTTTTCATCACAAGTGAAGCAAGTTTTTTAATCTAAAGATACCAAAGAACCGGGTTGGTTTGTTGTGATACGTAATTAATCAACCAAGAGAGATATATGACATGGGTGATGACATAATAGATAGTGGACCTCGGACTGAATGATTCCCTTCCACTCATGAGGGTATCTTGAACACTAATGATGACGGTCAATGGGCTCATCTAGATGTTGATGAGGACATTTACGAGTTTTGACACTTAGCAATTTTTTTGTACCAATTGTACTAACTTTACTTAAATGACAAGTAAGCATTATATTTTTAGTAATATCTTGATCCCGATTTTCATTAGTGTAAAGTTTTTGCTTAAAATATTTCACAACTGTTCTTCAATAAGTGTATACTTTTGTCTTTTCACCTCATGATTTAATTTTTTAATACGCACATGTATTGGCTAATTGTGTTATATAGTTTTCAATAAGTGCAATGTTTTCAATAGCGTCTGAATTATGTGCAATATATAGATGTATGCTAATTTAATTTGCTTTTGCTTTGCTTTATTTATTTTTCTTGTGCAGTACAGGAATCTTATCCTTCTATAAAAAACATTCTTTTTTTGGATTATGAAAAAAACATGTTGTTATGTAGTACTTTTCAGATGTTTGGCCTATTCTTGTTGCAAAGGTAAGTTTTGAAAAATCTATGTTTGCCAAAACTGTAAAGGCAAATGCATGTTTCGAAGGTATAGCTATTCTATATCACGGTGCCTATTGATGCATGTCTTACTATCTATTTGGTAGTTTAGAATGTTATATTGTAGCCTTAAATAATGTGCATGTGTGTGTGTGTGTGTGTGTGTTTTATTTGTGTCTCCAATTAATAAATGTAAAAAACTGGCTAGCAGCTCTGCTAATTTAAGTTGGTATAGGACAAAGCAATAAATCATGAAATGGGATAGTGATTATATAGTTGATTTGCACTCTGTTAGCTATTTCACGTATTTTGCAAAATCAAAACTAGAGAATTACTATATTTAAATATCTACTTTTTATTTGGATGATAACATGAAACTATTGGTGTTCATATATATATATATATATCTTTCTTCTTAATAGCATAAGCAAAACTCTTGAATGTTATCAGTACTGTCATCTACAATCCTAAAGATCTTAATCTTGGTAATCATAAAACACAGGTTTGTGTTTACTATCATTATTCTCTTCAAATTTATACATTTTCAAAACTAGTTTCAAATCTTCTTATTAATACTAATTACAAGTTAAGTTATTATGGAACTTTAAAAACCCATTAATGGCAGAGAGTTATTTACTAAATTAGATCACATTAGTCTAATTGCTTAATGTTATAATACAGAATTGAAACCTGGAAGTGTCTAATCTGAAGGTAAAATTAGACTTTCATAAATCATAGAGGTTTGTTTGCCATGATGAACATTTTCAAGAAATAATGTTAATTTGGGGTGTATATTATTACTAAGTTATAAGTAATCAAAATTGAAGGCACTTGCTGTGGGAACACCTTGAACCCTTGAAAAAATTGGAGAGGCAATTTGAATATGGTATTGCACAAGTTAGACAAAGAAGGTATTGTCTTTAATCTGTGTTAATGGCTTATTGTTGATTTCATATCACTGTAGATTTTTGATCAATAATGGTATCCGCTTTATTAAACCAAAGGGCATCTTTATTTATTTAGTCTGCTGGAGAAGTAGGATTGCCATGGATAATGATAAATTTAGCTTGTTGAATATGAACCATTGATTGTCTAATGGATTTGTTATTAGGGTTGAATTAATTTTCTTGGCTTATTTAATAAGATGAAACTTAAAGCCACTAGTTTTGTATACAGAATATGAATGACTAAGTAGAATGGATTCACATCCAGAGGAGTTTCATAAGCATAAACAGCTCACATAAATTAATGCGCATTGTTCATTAGTTTGATGGGTAGAAACTTATGCGTGGAGATTGACTAAGTCATCCCATTTGTGATGTAATTATTGATACAACATGGTCATCTAACCAGATAAGTCATTTACGAGTTCAGTAAAAAATCATGGCATTGGAACATCCATGTTGTTGGTATGGATCATTGAAGAATTTTATCTTGCAAATTTAGTTTATTTTCTTTCCGAAGTTAATCTAGATGCATATTTTAAATCCATTTCTCCTACTTTATGTTGTCTTTAAAGCTTTGTTGATTCTGTGATCTTAAATAATTTTTGCTTGCTTTACTTTTGAATTAGATTGGAACATTGTTGTTGCGAATGTAGAAAAAGGAACATTAGGAGACTGACTTGATCATAGAATATATATTTGATGTATGAATTTTGATTGAAGGTACATTGTGGGGTGCAACATCCTTGTAGGAAAATGTGTTTAGGTACAAGAATGCCAAACCCAAGTAACATGAATTTAGATATTGACTTATCTGAAAAAACATGTAATATCATGTCAAGATACACATTTATAAATGATTTGCATTATTAAAATTTTCCTTTTCAATTAAGTACTTTATGTAAGCACTTTCATCAATCTTACTCAAAACTCTCCTTGTACATGCATCTGTCTTTGATATATCTGATGAAAGTTTGTTGAGAGTATTTGATTTCTAAGATGAACATTTTGTAAGTTTAGTTGCTTCAATTTCTTCACTCATCATACTATTATTTCCTTTTCAATTAAGTACTTTATGTTGAAATTTATGCAATCGATGATGTTCCTCTTGTTAATTCATGACATCCATATAGCTTGATTGCATCTTAAATACATTGTTACTATCAATGGATGTGGCTCTTTATTCCTTGCTATTCAATTCGGAAGATGTGGCTCTTTATTCCTTGTTGCTTAATTGAGAAGTAGGAAAACTTGTTACAGTTGACAGCCATCTTTCGACTCCAACTTTGTACGATCATATTGTAATGTTACTTTTTCTATTCTACATAAGAAATTTTTGTGAGCACATGCTTACAGCCTTATGAGTTTTGTTAATTTTATGGAAAAAATTTTGCATTGAATTATTACTAGCAGTGACTGGAAGCTACAAACACATTTACTATTGAAATAGATGAGCCCTAATTATTTTAATATATTTTGTGGTGTACTAATGATCTTTCATGTGAATTATGAGAGCATGAATTTATGTTATCTGCATACAACATGCTAGGTTTGAGTTAGATGGACTTATATCTTCATACTCTAATTGCTTCTTTGCATCACTTTTTAATATATTAACTTGTTCTGAATTGTGATAGCATGTTTATATTTATATGATGCAAATAATGGAAAAAAATGCCAAAATTAAAATTGAAAGTTATGAAAATGGTCTTGTATGAATCTGCTATTAATAATGCCGACGAGTGTGACATTGGTATAGGTGCTAAAAGGAGCAACCTGCAGCTCCAATCCATCAGTTCCTCTTGGTACCAACAGGTCTGCTCCAATACTTGATGTTGCTCCTCACTGCTCAATTCCATCATCTTCAGTTGGTTCAAATCATAATAAAGATGATCCAAACCAAAACAATAGCACCAGATTAGAGAATGTTCCCCCAGTCAATGAAGTGGTAAATTTAAATACAGGTTAATTTCAGATTTTTAATTTGAATCATAATTTATTGTATTTGCATTAATGTTCTGACTTTTACTGAGTTATAAATTATTATAGTTGATAGGAATGGACATAAAAAAAAGAGGCCGAACTACTTCAAAGGAATTGTGGTCATTACCGCTAGAAGAGAGGATTTTGGTGGGTGCAAATCATTTAGGAAAACCAATTGAGCGAAGCACAAATATTGGCTAGATTTCTCGGCATGCTTGCTCGAATTGGTCAACAAATTAAGTTGCATTATGAGAGTTGGCATAAAGTGCCAAAAACATTGAAGGATGAATTGTTCAAATTTATTGAGGTAAATCCACATAATTGAATTGTTCAAATGTTGTGGCTATAAATATAGAAACATTATCAAGTTATATTAACAAACTAAATTGGTTATAATGTTTTCAAATAGTTACGATTTTCTCTTCAAATTTTGAGAGAGTATGTGCTAAAGTCTTTGGGGAAGAAATGAAGAGATTACAAGCATGATTTGAAAAAACGTCATTTCAAACAAAAAGATGTTTTGTAGGAGAACAAGGACAAACATCTAGATGCAACCATTCGATGGCAATGGGAACAATTAGTCGATTTTTGGTATTTAAGGAAAGGAGATGTATGTATAGTTGTTTTACTTACTTTATTAAAATTATCATATCTTTCTTATTTATAATTTAATATACGTGTCATTGTGTAGGATTTGGAAAAGCTTGGGATTGCTAGCAGAAAGCAACAAAAATATACTCATACATTTGGATCAAAGAGTTTTGTGGGAAAGGAAAAGGAAATGGTAAGCAACTATATATCAAGCATTAAATTGTTAGTATGAGTTATAAATGGCGTTTTTAGTTTTTTCTTTTATTTCAATGATGTGTTAAAGTTAAACTCTTGATGTTTGTGTTTTGAACAAATTTTTGTTTAATTACTTATAGCAGGTTAGCAGTGGAAGAAAAGTAGGCCGCCTTGAATTTTTTAATACAACTCATACAAAAAGGATGGTTCTCACATGAACATGGAAACTGAACAAATTATGGTAATAATTATGTTTATAATATTCCATACTTCATAATTTGTTTTGAAATATATTACTTCTTTAAAAATGTTTATTTCAATATATGTAGGTTAAGGCAAATGAGAAGTTAGCTACATGTGAAATAATAGATGAAGATATGTAAGTAGTTGAAATTGGAATTTTGACAGAAGTTATTGGAAAAGAATGATGTGGGTGAGTGAGAGGTGTTGGATTATGTCCAACACCCAAAAGTTATTATGGAGGTATAACTATTGTTGCTTCAAGCACCTAATCAAGTGAATTTGTTCAGCGATTTCATCAAATAGAACAACAAATGCAACAAATGAAAGAGGAACGTGACCAAGAATGTGCTCAATATGATGCTCTTCTGGGGTTTTTATAAAATCAATTTCCTGTAGTTACTTTCCCTGGAGTTAACGTAGCTAGCTTAACTTCCTAGTCACAGGTATTTAGAAAGTGCAATATTACTGTGTTTGTATTTATTTTGTTATAATTTTGTTTGCATTGTGAAATCATTTTCTCATAACTTTTTTTTAAATTGCAGAATTAGTCTTCGCGGGATCAATAGTGGCGTTGATGATGCTTTGAGCTCCTTTATTTATCTATGTTTTTGTTATGTTATGGTTTTATTTGGAGCAAGACATGAATCACAAACCTTAATATTTACTAATTTTGGTTATTTATTTTCTTTTGTATTATGGTTGGAATGTCAAAAATGTTCTACTTCTAAGGTTTTAAATTATTAAAAATCAATAATTGTCTATGTTTGTGTGCATAACTAATGTGAGTGTTGTAGTTTTCAATGGGAATTCCAGGTGTTTAAGTGGTATCTATGTTTGAAAATGTAACCAAAATAAAATTGCAAAATTCTAGAAAATAATACAATCAAATTTATATTAGCGGCATTTATAGATGAAACACAGGCATTTTAACCAATAATTTGCATATATATACGAATGTCCGACCTTAGTGGCATTTATTGCAAAAAAGCCACTAATTTGGTGGTATTTTGGGAAAAAAAAAAATGCCGCACACTCCATGGGAATGTTTAGAAGTTGAAATCCAATTTGGTGGTGTTTCTTTAATATGCCACCAAATTTGTGAATAAACGCAACCAAATTAGTAGAAACTTTTAAAAATTTTCCATAGACTTACTGGTGTTTGTGATAAAATTACCACCCACTTAGTGGCATTTTACCAAATAAACGCTGCAAAGATTATGATTTTTTCCAAAAATTCCATGAAATTGGTGGCATTTTACCAAAAACATGCCACCAAGTCCACATCGTTTTAATAATAAACGCCCCCAAATTACTGCCTTATTCATGAATTTTGTCATGATTCTTAATAAACGCCATTATGTCGATGCAGTTTAAGTGATAAAGCACCACAAAAATACCGGCATTTGCTTTAGCAGCATCCTTCCTGGCATTTTATAGACTAGTCAGGAGCCCTTTTGCAATGTTTATAAACTCCACGAAATCCACTAAAAAACATCGGCAAAAGTCCCCTATGGTGTAGTGATGGTGAGGTTTTATACAGTGTTAGTGTGATTGTGTGGATGTCTGTATCAACCCTGTACCGATATAGTTACTCTTCACCTTTTATCTAGGGGTTTAGTATAATTCTGGAAAATTTTCGGCTCAAATAGGATTGTATACATAGACAACCTTTATCCTACACTTTATTAAACTTTAGAGGGATGCTATGCCAAGACAACATTCTTTCCCCTGATTTCTCTGCTGTTTTATTTCCATATTTCTTGCTTTATTCTTTTTTGTTCACACACACATCACTCAATTGATTAGGCTAATTTTTGGAATTAGAGTTACTACTAGTATTCTCATTATTTCCTTTGAACAAACATCTTGCTTTACGCACACTATTATTACGCGATCAATAGGTACACTTGCGTCCCTATCATGGTGCAAGGCTTGAGTCTCCTAGCCTAAATTCTTACTGTGTGCTCTAGTCTCAAAGATCTTAATGTCACCTGGTGGTATATGGAGATCCTCACCATTCAATATCTGCTCCATAAATCACATTGTAAATATAGAACAGTCATGACTACCGGGCCTCTGTTGCAGACATTCTTTTACATGTGTGAGTGGGTACAAGACAGTGTCTCCAATACCAAGTGCCAGCTAAATATATTTATCAAATAAGGCCCACTGAAAAAGTGAAGACAATGTTAATAAGTCACATAACATGAAAGGGCATGTAAAGAAGTACAAGAGTTTGTGGATTTTACCATGTTCCTTGCTACCTGATCATAACCAACACTTGTAAGTGATGAGTAGTGCAAGTATTCTTGCTTGTCTTTCTTGAGAATGAGAAAATGGTAGTGCTTGTATGAAACTATTGGCATGAGTACCACATCTACTAAAGGATACTCATGTAAGGCAGGGGCCGACATTTTCTGCAACCCCTGAGTGGAGTGTTCCTTTTGGACAGGGCAAGGGCCATTGGTCTAGTGATGGTTGCCCTCAGCTCAAATTGTCCTAGATATGTATACATGGAATCAAGCACCATCAAGATGAAGGTGCCAACAACATCCTCTGGTACCATATGCTTGTCATCTAACAAGGTGTATAGATGGGCATGACTTGTGTGGCCCTGTTTACTGGTCTAGATGTAGGTTCTGATTCAAACAAAATATTTAATGGAAAAATATAATAACATAACATAAATGTGTCAATATTGATGATGAAATTGTTAATTGCAAACACATACTTCGAATACTAAACTCTAAAAGAAATAAAAGAAATAAACAATACTATCGCAGGTTCTTACACAAGAAAGTTGAATGTTAAGTAATAATGCATTACAAATATTTAAAAAAGTAGTTTTTATAAAGTTAAGTTGTTTTCTAAACTGTAAATAGCTCATGCCCATTTGAAACTAAAAATATTTACTGATGAATATGATGAGTTAATAAGTTTTTGAAAGAGACTTACTTATCCATTCTGGTGTTAAGGAAGACAAAAATAGTCATTTGCTGTAGTTTGGTTGATAAGTGTCTAAATACACCATGTTTTTACTTATAAATTCTTTGCACTTTCTTGCACTTTTGATTAATGTCAATGTCCTTTTGTGCAATTTATGTATTTATTTTATCTCAGGACATTGGGAGGCCATATAAGTGAGGATGAGCCTTATTTGAGTCATTTCGGAGACAATTAATGAAGAATCAAAGTTTACACAAACTCCAGACACAAACTAAATGAACCTCACCAAGTTACAAGCTAATGGAGGCCCTATGTGCGACCACACACTAGCCCGCATAAACTCGGGATGACTTGTTTTGACAACCAAAAACGGATGTGCGGCCTCAGTTTTGCCCGCACACTTGACCGCACACATGAATGGGTATATATACTAGTCCTTAGGGCTTTGAGGGAGAGCTTCATCACTATCCACCTCCAAGAAGCCCTAGATGACATTATAATGCAAGGAGGCCATTTTGGAGAGTAATTGAAGCAGAGAAGAAGGAGAGGATCATGGAGACCATCAAGGAACTCGACGCCGTGGATCCAACAAGTTCTTATCAGCACCTTCTAGATGACATTTTGAGGGAGTTCATTGATCATTCTTGCCATGCTTTACATGTATTTTGAACTCTTTCATTTTTCCATGTCGAACTAGACTCCCAAGGTCACTGGGCTTCTAGTGAACCTTGGGAGAAGACTTTGTATGGATGACATTTGTATTTTGTAATTAAATGTTTGACTTATGTTGTTGGTTTCAATCTATCATTTCTTTTATTCATTCTACGCTGGATGGATTTCATAGAATTGATTTTGAATAATACATGTATGGTGGGATGATAGCTTGTATTAGGCCATGTGATTATTGAAGGGGGATTCATTGTGCTAATACACTATAGGTTCCGGGTATTGTTAGTTCCCCGCGAGCATTAGGGTAATTCTAGCTGAAAGCGAGTATTAGAATTATTCTATGCAAGATTCCCTATTCTCAAGGACATCATAGGGGATCTTCCAGATGAAGGAACCTATATTGGATTATGGCTACACCACAGAGGTTTTGGGGTAGTTGACATCCGAGTCTAGCAGACCAAAACCAAGCCATTCTTATGCTCAAGTGTTTATGATCATCCATTCTTAGATTTCTCCCGGGGGAATCCTCGCCCAAGGCCTTCCATCATTATTAGTTTCTTCACCTCTTACTTTTGCTTGGGATTGTGTTTGTGCTCTTGTTACTTGTTGCATGCTTTATTAACTTTAGTTTTTATTTTCTCAAACAAAAACTCTTGCTTGATCAACTAGACAGTGATTCCCTAAAGGAAGTAATAGTAGATCTCAAGGCCCTTGGGAATCGTATGCTCTCTTTTTAGAGTGTCGTGTGATGATTCATCATTGGCCAACCTTTAAAATCATGCATGTATTTTCTTCAGTGGTATAAGATTCCTTAAGGGTCGAGGTATGTTACTATCGGTATCAATGTGCATATCTTGTACTTCTTGTTGGTTTGTATCCTCATTCGATGCCTGTATGTTATTTGGCTCCAATTCAATGCTTTCTCTATTCGGTTCCTCAGTGTCGACTTCAACTTGTGCTTTTGCTGGACCAACCTATAGAGACTTAACCACTTTGTTGATGTCATCCATTATTTGCTCATCTAATACAGTCAATTGTGATGGAGGTAATACGGCCCTCTTATTCCCTATTGACTTGTTTTGCGGGGCAAGAACTGCCGAATGAGAAGTTGCTGCCACCCATGCAACATGGGTGAGAGGCCTCTTATACTGGTTCTCATCTGATATTTCATCAACAACAATGTTACGATGGGCTCGCATCAATGTGAGTTTTTTCCCTGCTTCTATAGGACATGGGATGCTTCCTTCTAGAAAGGTACAACATCATTCTTCAGGTTTGGCTTCATCGTGTCCTTATCACCCTCGTCCTTATATGTCTGAGATGTTCCCTCCAAGACACTGACCCTTAGTTGCAGTGACCTAATCTCATCCCAGAGACTAGCAAACTTAATATCATCACCATGTTCCCTCTCCGTACTTGAAGGGAGGAATGACTATGACCACTCTATTCGATGTTAGCTAGTAGAACCTCTCGGTTGTGTCTTCTGGATGATGACTTCCTCCTCTCTATATCATGGCCTTATATGTGCCTTGTTTTGACAAATCTTGAAGTTCAGGGTGGGTAGATAACTCCACTAAACTGTTTTACAAGTGCCTATAGTCAACTTTTCTAGAACCAATAACTTCAAATTCATGTTTAAAGGCATACATAAACTACATGGTCATGGGATAAATATAAAGTAAGATTTTTAAATACAATCAATTGTTTTTGATGTTAAACATGGTTTTCTTCTCAGGACTTAGAAATGTTATCCTTCAAAGGTTAATACCAAACTACGATGATCTTTTGTAATGGAATGCCACTTTGCAAACAGAAACATAAATATTTGACATGGAAGAGTAGAATGTGAACAACTATGTTGTTATCCTAAACAATTGACATTAGGAAGGGAACTCACATTTAGAAAATAAAATAAAATAAAAGAAGAAACTGCTTACCTCTTTCCTAGCGAGTGCAACCAGCAGGCTCCCTAGGCTGGATTGTTTCTTAAAGCTATTCTTGCCATAGCACATGATGCGTGGCAATCTTATAAATTGTGTTTTCTTTCCTGTCCCCGTAACCTCGTAAAACCAAACATTCAACACGATAACACATCCACGTAGATACCTTGTTGATGAAGAGTTCCCATAACACCTGTATCTAACTCATGTTGCAGCAATTGTCACATCATCCATCAACATTTGTGGGCCCCAGCCTTTGTCTCCTTTTGTTTGTTAAAAACACCCAACCTTGGATTCCTGCCACTTTCCCATTCAAAACCCGTGACTTAAGCCTTGTTTTGTGGAGACTTAGTTGCCATCTTAGTGTTAAGTGTGGAGCCAAGCTAATAGCAAACCCTTTGTTTTCTCTTTCTTCACATTTCCTTCTCCATTTTCACCTACTCTTCTTTATCTTTAGCTCCAAATCTTCATCTCCAATTTTTCATCCGTTTGCTTTCTCTTCAAATCTTAGTCATGGGCATTTTTGGAACCTAAATTTTGAGTTTTCTTCTGTACTAGTTCATAATGGGCTCAAAATGAAATCAACAATCACTAGATTATATTTTCCTGAGCAATTATTGTTGAGTGTTTGAGGTATTGATTGATCCCTTTGCTTTCTCTTCAGATCTTAGTCATGGCATTTTTGGAACATAAATTTTGATTTTTCTTCTGTACTAGTGCATAATGGGCTCAAAATGAAATCAACAATCACTGGATTATATTTTCCTAAGCAATTGTTGTTGAGTGCTTGAGGTATTGATTGATCCCTTTGCTTTCTCTTCAGATCTTAGTCATGGGCATTGTTGGAACCTAAATTTTGAGTTTTCTTCTGCACTAGTGCATAATGGTCTCAAAATGAAATCAACAATCGCTGGATTATATTTTACTGAGCAATTGTTGAGTATTTGAGGTATTGATTGAGAAACGAATGATATAGAATTTGAGGTGTGATGCTGATGATGAGATTTCTGCATGTGTTGTCTTCAAAGACATTCTTTCTATGCCATCAGTTTAGTTCAAGAATTCGGAGATTTGCTGATTGAAGGCAGTTTTGTGGCAATATAAATTATGTTTTGTTCTAGGATGTTTGCTATATGGCATGCACTCTGAAGACATGTATGACCATATTCACTAGTTTCATGAGTAGCTTTGCTATCCAAAGAGTATATGCCATATCATAAGTTGTATGTAGGGGTGGCAAAACGGGTTGCCGTGTCATGTTCGTGTCGTGTTGACCTGAGATTCTGACACGTTTATCCATGACACGAACACGACATGATTATTAAATGGGTCATTTTTCATAACACGAACACGACACGGTTTTTTAGTCGGGTCGACACGACACGACACATTTACTATTAGTTAATAGTTATATTCCTAAAATTCTTTATTTTAGAATTTTGTTAACCTCAATTGTATGCAATTATAAAAAATTTCCATCAAATCTTAAGGTTGATTGAACCATTCTTTCATCAAGCCTTCCCATACTTGTTTATTTCATAAATAAATAAATAAAAATACTCTGCAAGCACACTAGTATGTGAATGAACTAGGCTGAATGGTGATTGATTAATGGGCATTTTGTCAAGCATAGTGTTTAAGCAGGGAGAGGACTCAAAAGTCTCAAACTAGCTGATTTTTGCAAGGTGGCTGCATAATCCCTGGCCCATAAATATTAAATCATAATGAATGATCTCTTCAAGCGAAGGACTGATCACTAGCTCCTTCATATATGCTTCACAGGTGACCTCCACAACTTTGAAAATGTCCAAATAACTAATCCTGAGATATCAATAAAAAATAGTCAAATACCTCTCTTTTCAAAAAAAAAAAAAAAAAAAAAACAATTATATTACCTTCAATGCTTGCCCAGCTAAAATGATGAATCTAGTATTGATCATGAAAAGATTGACATACTTGCAACGCCCATGTAAAAGCATACATTTTTCTACCTGCAAACATAAATTATTTCTCAAAAAAAAAAAAAAATACTATAACAACTCAAATTAACAAAGCTTATACTGAGTGAATTTGGTTATATATTATCAGGCAGTTGCATGCTGATCATAATAGATCCACTAGATAAATGTGAGAAACAAAATCACTCAAGCTGACCTCCGGAAAGCTAAAATATTCATAAATTTATAGAAAATTCAAAAAAAACTAGCTCACCGTATATATGACCACTTTCCTTTCCTAGTTAAAAGAGTGGCAGAGCCAACAGTGATATTCTTTCCCATGCTCTAGTTTGGTGTATATCGAAGTGCCCCCTCCGGCAAGCCCTGGATACACTGCAGCCAGAGAAGTAATTCATTATCAGTATCACAACACTTGCACAACCATTTCTAAGATACAGTCTAGTTAACCTACTTTTGTACCTGGAAGATTGCAGAATGTTCTGAATCTGCAGGATGTTCTGAATCTTCTACAACCTATTTCAACATTATCTTAAAACAAGAAACAAGTTACAAAAGATAAGCAGGACAATGACAAGGATATGCGGATTTTCAAAAACGTTGATGTCCATGAGCATAAACATACAATAAAATCAGATTTAGCTCATATAACTGGAGTTTCAATGTCCATGAGCATAAACATACAATACAATACGAAAGATGGAAACATGGTGGTTACAGAATTAAAAATGAAAAGTATTGCAGCTGGTCTTCTTCAATGCAAGCAATGCCTTGTCTTTCCTCTTCTCTCGAATAAGATCTTTCGCCACTTGCTTTTCAGGTTCAATCACAGTTTCAAGCTGAAGCCAAAAACCAAGCTTGCAAAATTAAAGATTTCAAGATCTTAAAGCACACAATAACAAGGAAAACTACAAAACTATCTTAACAAAAGCTCAATTAGATCACAAAAAATTTCTCAATTGGACCACAAAAGGTATGGATTCTCACAAATAATTGAAGTAGAAGATGATGGACATCCTTCTCTATCATTGGCATTAAGCTCTATCATGGTTGCCAATTCTTCCACCTCATTTTGCAAAACATCTACAAAACAATAAATGGATAACAAAAAGTATATATATCAAAATTATATTGAAATAGCACAAAAGTAAATAGAACATACATAAAAAATTAAAAATATAATACCTTTTAGTCCATATATCCAATCTCGAGTACAAACCAATGCTTCAACCACATCAGGCTTCAACGCACTTCTATATTGGTCAAGAATCCTTCCTCCAGTACTAAATGCGCTTTCCGAAGCAACAGTTGTGATGGGAATTATGAGAATATCATGAGCCATAGATGCAACACTAGGATATCTAAATTCATTCCCTTTCCAATATGTCAACGCATCAAGTTTAATCTTCCTATCCAATCTAGGTTCATCTAAGTATAGCTCAAGTTCACACTTCTGCGGAGTAGTCTCATCACTAGTAGCAGCATCAAACATCTTACAAAAAAAATTAAAAACAATTCAAATTCAAATTGATATTCAAATAAAATATAGTACCAAAAGAATATTAACAAATACCTTCATCAAATCTTCTGAAGTATTATCCAAGCAAGTTTCTGATGCATTATGAATTGTTGGAGCTAAACTGGTTGATTTAGATGTCAACTGAGATATATCCACATAATGATCAAAAAGAGACTTAAGATCCCACCGCAATTCTTCCACCTTAGTTTTTCCCATCTCCACACCATATATCATTTTATAGCTCCAATCCACAAAATGAAACTTATATCGAGGATCCATAATTATAGCCATGGCTAGTACCTTATTGAAATCTTCCCAATATTTCTTAAATTTTTCAAGCATCACAGCAACCATAGAACTCATGTACTCATCAAAGCCATCCACCTCATCTTTCATTCTCAAGTAAGCGGTCACCACTAAAGGGAAATACATGTTTGCAGTCGGATACTTTGAACCAGAGAATAGATTGGTAATGGCATAAAAGAGAGCTAAAATTTTTTAATTTTATCCACTTTCTCCCATTCATCTCTCGACGGACAATGCTTGAAGTTTGAGTCACTCAACTCTAAATGCATGAATGCGCGACGATAATAAAGTGCACTTTCAAGCATGATGTAAGTTGAGTTCCATCTAGTAGGAACATCTTGCCTTAATCCTTTTTTGCTATCAAGAGAACTATGAGCAACACATTCAAGAAACTTTTGCTTCCGAACTTAAGAACCTTTCTCATACTTAACATATTCACGAATTTTAGTGACACAAGAATCTATGCATTTTAATCCATCTTGAACCACTAAATTCAGAATATGAGCGCAACAACGCATATGAAGATACTTTCCACCACATACAAGTCCATTTTTGTTAAGTAACTGAGTTTTCAATAAACTAGCACAAGTATCATTTGCAGAAGTATTGTCCAATGTCAATGTAAAAACCCTTAAATCAATCCCCAATCACATAGAAAATTGTGAATTTTTTCAGATAATGATATCCCATTATGAGGAGGTGGCATATAACAGAAGTTCAAAATTCTCTTACACAAAACCCATTCCTTATCAACAAAGTGAGCAGTCAAACATATGTAACCATCCGTAGTTAAAGATGACCAACAATCAGAAGTCAAACAAATCCTTCCAGGTGACACCTCTAACATACTTTTAATATTCTGTTTTTCCCTTTTAAACATCTTAAGACAATCAGCCTTACAAGTATTTCTGGTAACAATATGCAAATCAGGCTTCAAATATGTCAAAACAGCTCTAATTCCTTCAAACTCCATAAATTGAAAAGGCAAATCATGCATAATAATTGCACCAGTCAACAAATCTCTAAATGTTTCAGCATCAAACTTATTACCAGACAAAGACATAGATTCAGAATTAATAAGTAACTGACCTACATCACGCATATCTTTTCTAACACAAGTGGAGATGTGCCGGTTCATGTTTCCTGTCCCATATTTTGAGTTAGCAAGATAAATTATTCCACAATGTTTGCATTTGCACCTCCTCTTTTTATCTGGTTGCTCTGGTAGGATATCAAAATGATTCCACACTGTTGAAGTAAACTTTCTTTTACGAGTCATTCTTTTTGTTGTTGTTGTTGCTTCTCCAGGAGTAGACATTTCCTCCAAGTCAATTAAATCATCATTTTCCTCAACATTTATGTGGGAACCATCAGTTTCATCAACATATGGACTTGAAGACATTTTCTACAAAATTAAAACAATTTAAAAACAAAAGTTATAAGCTATTCAAGAATAATAACAATTAAGAATATAAAAACAAGAATTATAAACCAATCTAAAAAGAAAGGAGGAAAAAGAGACTTGATGTCAATATTGAAGCTCTTAAGGAGAACCTGGTTGGTAAAGAGGGAGCAAAGGCAATGGAGTTCGTTCTTCACAACCTCCTTTAGGCCTGCAGCACGCCGTCGGTGGTCTGTCGATGCTGTTGAGGTATGCCGCGTAGGACATGAGCTTGGTGAAGGGGTCTAGCTCTATGTAGTGGTCGACGCCGCCAGCACCGCAATGAAAAGTGCTATCGCCACAAAGTTCGCCAGAGAAGAAAGCTTGATGAAGGGAGAGTTGAAATGGAGGTGGAGAAAAGTTAGGGTTTCAGAACAAAAGAAAGGCTGCCGCTGGCACTGGATTGATGCCTTGATGGATTCTCATTTCTCATGTGAGGGTAAAAATGAGTTTGGAGAAAAATCAAATGGCTGAAATGTGTTTTGAATCAAGGGCAGAGATTATTTTGGAGAAGAATCAAGGGTAGAGATGATTTATTTATATTACATTATTTACAAAAGTAAAATTAATGTAAACATTAATATACTATATACTCTAGGCTGGCAAAAATCATTAAAGACCCAACTACTCTAGGCACTAGCATAATATACTTTTCTAGAAATTTTTTTTATATATATATTTTTTTTAGAGGAATGTAATAATTAAAGACCCAACTAATAAAGGTTTAAGTCATGTTCACAGTTCACTTATTTCATTTTAGAATTTTTTGTTGTTTTTTATATATTTATTTAAAAAATCTAAATATTAAATAATTGTTATCAAACTTATTTTTTATATTTAATGTATTTTTATATAATTTCAAGTAAATTATTTTAAATTACACTTTTTAGTTTTTATTAGACGTATAAAACTTTTAATCATAGGATTTTTAGCAAGAACCTTTTGAAGAGGGAGTCTTGATTTTTTTATATGACCCTTTCTAAATTATTTGGTGCATTAATTATTTTTTTATCAAAATTTAATTACTTAAGAGGTTTTTCCTGGTCAATATAACTTAAATGCATAATAATTACTCTTATGGGAAAAATAAAAAATGCACGCCTCTTCCTTTTAAGCTTTCAAATTCCTCTCTCATTCACTTTGCCACATCCTTTATAATGTCAGAGATTCTTTTCTTTCAAATTTCTCCAAAACCATTATATTTAAGTGGAATAATTAATTAGTTGGAAGGAAAAATAATTGATGACTGCCAATAATTTGATGGATAAAAGTGAAAACAAACATTATTGACAAATTAAATGCTTTGACTAATTAACTAGATTTTTTAATTATTTAAAGAGTTTTGATGGGTAAAATGATCGTTGAGTTTGTTTGTAATATTAAAAATTATTATTTAATAATTAGTGAAAATAATTTTTTTTAATAAATTTCATATATAAACAAAACCATGCAATTTTATTAGTTGATATGATATTTTAATTTTAAATATATAATTTACTAAAAACAGGTTAAACGTGTCATAAACGGGTGACACATTTATGACACGAATTCGTTTAATTTTCACGTGTCATAAACATGTCGACCCGTTTATGACACGAACCCGTTTATCCCAAACCCAAACCCTTATAAGAACGTGTCATGTCGTGTCGTGTAAATGTGTCGTGTCAAAAATTGCCACCCCTAGTTGTATGGGTGGAAAATTGCTAAATTGATGACAAGATAGTTGGTGATCCATGTTCACAAGATGTAGATACGTGAATTTAGTAGCAATAATGTACTTGTGAAAGTTTTGCTTACCTTAGAGTTGTTGTTGTTGTTGTTGTTTATTATTATTATTATTACTTGTTTATAGGATTTCTTTTTGAAGGGTGTCTGAAATTGTTGTTTGGATTAGGATTGGAATTTTGTCCTTGTACCAGGTAAGTAAAATAATTATCTAGTATTTTGTTATTTTATTTTGAATATCTATTATTTTTGTTAATATTAAAATTATTTATCTTGAATGTGTATTTTGAGATACTTTTAATTAATTGTTTTTATTTGATTTTTGACTTAGTAAATTTACCTTGGTGTGATGTTTTAATTAAATGATTACTATTCATTTTAACTTGGTTATTGATTTATTATTTATGCTAAGTGTGTGATTTCATTCAAATGATTACTTCAACATTTGTAAAATTAGTATGTTGGCAAGTGTGGGTTGGTAATTCTGCTATCATTTGGATTGATTTAGTTTTTTTTATTATTTATTTAGTTATTTACTTATATAATTGCTTTATTTTAGCTTTAAAGGAATTGGTATTTTGAATATTTTTTGAATATTTTTGGTTTCTTAAAATATTATATTTCATTTCTAGTTATCTATTTATCTTCACTAAAGTGGGGTCTTGGATTTTATCAGTTTTCCTGGGTATTTGTGAACTTGAGAAATTCTAAACTTGTATCCTTGTAAATATTTTTGTATTTGAATGTTTTGGTCTCCAAATGAGCGATATGCAATACTGTTAGTGGGGGTTAAACCCTGACCTTATTGACAAGAAATTCTAAAAATATGAGACTGCATTTTCGCACCGTGTCCGTTTGGTGAAGTAATTAATGGCCATTTGATATCTAGTCTTAGGTCACTGAAGATAAATAAATATCCTCTGTTATTATGGTTTGGGGCACCGAGAGTAAACAAATGACCTCTGGCATCTATAGTGAATTTGGAGACATACACTAGAATATGTTATTTTCTGCTTTGCACTTTTTATTTTTATTTTACGCAAAGACACAAACTTTTTGTTATGCCTTGAATTTTTTGTATTTGTGAGATCGCATTTCTGGGTTTCGAATGACATGCCTTGAATTTTTTGTATTTCTGAGATCGCATTTCTGGGTTTCAAATTTTGGTGAATGACATATTTGAAAATATTCTTTTTATTAGAATATTATACTTTGTATTTTGTTTAAATTATGATTTCGGTGACTTGTATTATTCTGAAAATCTGGTATACTTGAAACACAGTTATGTAATTTCTGGTTTAGTCTAGCTATGCTTTGGAGACTTATGCTCAAATTTGGCAATTTTCTATATTTCTGATTTATAGCTTTAAAATCGGATATTCTTTTGATTACAATATTCTTGAATACCGGTACTACTTAGGAACTATAGCCTTTGAATTTTTTATTTTTTATTTTATTTAAACCCTGTTTAAACCTTGAATTATTCTTAATATTTGAAATCAAGATTTATAAAACCTATTGTTTTTAAATTTTAAACAATTTTAGATTACTTACTCGGCTAGTGAGCTCATGGATTTGTTTTAAATCCCTTTCAGATCAAGAGAGGTAGAACGGTGTGGACCTTGAAAGATTGTCTATTGGTGTTGTCTCGTTTTGTTGTAAAATTTGAGTTCTTGTCATTGTCAGTCCCCTGTATCCCTATATTTTATATTTTGGACTTCTTGTATCCTTGCATTGTATACTTTGTAGAGTCTGTAATCTTGTAACTTAGCTGCTTTGTCATTTTTTGTCTGTTCTGAACCAGGTTCTGAGACTTTGCAAGCCTATAGGGTTGACGCCCTGTGGGTCTACGGCCATTTGTCCATGCACTTGGTCCGCCTGGGCCGTGTTCGGGGCGTGACACCACTTATGTGCTGCATAGGCCCAAGCATATTGATGTAATCTTGGTAGGTCATCAACATATTGTGCTAGCCATGCTGGTGCCAAGCATAAGGTGGTGGGGAAGAGCATGAATCCCAGGATATATACTAACAACAACGTCATGAAGCTTTCCTTTTTGGTGTCATTTTTCTTGAGCACTAATATAAATAACATCCTCACAAGGCATTCTCTGCTTTGGTCCACCCCTTTAGGTAGGAACTCCTCCTCAAATTCGCATTTGTCCTTCTTCCTTTTGAAGTCAAGTCCCAACTAGCTACACTATAGACCAAGCACAATCAAGATATCACGCGGCCTGAATTCGATGTGTCTGTCTCCTAGCCTGAATGTACTAGTCTTCTCATCATACACTTGTAGCAACAAATTTAAGACAATGTGTTCTTGGACTACAGCCATCATTTCCATGAAATGTGCAAATGGTATGCATCGGAGTAACTCCCAATGTTTCCTTGTCATATACTCCTTTAGCATTTGTATGTTGTTCGTGAGTGGTGTTAGGTAACACCTCCCATTCACGAGGTTCGTGACTTGGTTGGACATGTCGTTGATTCCCACATAACAAAAAAAAAATTTGGTTTACATGAGATGGTAGCCGTGGTCTTAAATAGGTGCATAGCATGGTAAATAGAAAGAACAATGTCTTTGCAATTTAGAATGAAATTGTGAACTCTAAATTGAGAAAATAAATATGTAACAAACAACATAAACATCGTGTGTGCTTCAAGCTAGGTTACCATATAATTTTCAAGAGTAAATTGAATGTCCAACATAAACTACTAAAAGTGATGATGACCATATTCAAATGAGAAAATACATAACATAATCAATAAAAAACACATCAAGTACTACAGCTGAAGACAACTAAATGATTCATTGCCATAGAATTTCAACAGCTTATCTTTGGGGGTGAACAAGTAAATGCAAGACTGACTAATCCCCAAAACACTACAATTTTTTCTCATATGACTAAATTAAACACAATGTAGAGTAAAAGAATGAAAACACAATGTTTACTGTGAGAAAAGAGGGTTTCGCCCCATACTATTGATGTGTGGTGGATTCCCTCTTATTCTTTTTTGTTTGCGAAGAAGACGCTTCTAACATTTTTCACCACAGTGTCGGTGATGTCTCTGGCGTTTAAATCCTCCTGTAAAACCTAGGAGTAAAGAGATGGAAGAAGATAGTTTTTAGATTTCTAAAGTTAGTGATCTTGGAATGAGAATAGATGTGATGGGAAAGTAACTTCCCTCTTGAAACTTGCACAACTTCCATGGGCAATTTAGTAATTCCACCGGACTTCCCCTCTAGTAAAACCTCCAAACCACCAAGGGCAAAGGAGTAATTTAATGCCCAATTTAACTCCGTTAGAGGTCAGTTGGATTGAGAAGTCCACATTTTTCTTTGGTTATGACAAAATCAAAGACTTAATGATCATTGAGTAAAGATAGAGGGATGGTTTGAGAAATTCCTCTATAATTATTTATTTTATTTATTTATGAATTAGAAGATTTAGGATTTGTTTTATGTAACTATTTGAATAAATATGTCTGGATTAGCTTATTGAAAACAAAAATAAGAACTCGCTGAAAAATGTGTTTTTAATTCATCATTTGGATGTAGAAATGTTTTTTTATAGGTTTAATCCCCTAATTAGTCCATCTAAGTAGGTCAATGTGCCATTTTGGTCCCCTATTTTAATTTGGCCACCAGAAGTCCCTATATTTATCTATTGGAAAGTATTGATCCTGTCTTTAACTGACATTGGTTTCTCGGTCCAATCTTCCTGATGTGGCATTTTCCCTGATTAAAATGATACCAAACAACTTCAAAATACCTTGAAACAGTTAATCATCTTCACTTTCATTTAACTAACACACTTTTAAGTTTTTGGATCCAGATCCAAATCAAAATTGGATCCGAATACTAAGCACTTCATCATTTTCACTTTCCTCTCCCTTTCTCCACTTCCACACAAAAACCCTAATCACGGCAATGACCGATTGATCACCGATTGATCAAAGTCTATTCACCACCATATTCTCCCCTGTGAAATGTGGAGGACATCCAACAACTGCCATCTCCATGGGCTCATTCCAAAATTACAATAAGCCGAAGCACTCTCTTTTGTCAAGAGGCCAAGCAAGTGTCAATTTTTGGGCTTTGTGTTGACTGCATTGAATAGTACTCTTGTGATGCATAGAATGCCTTAGTCAATTATCTGTGTGTGACCATAAAATTGTATATAACCTATATCACGTAGATTTTGCTCAATTAAGTCTCATATGCTTTTTGTTTCCATTCAATCTTCTAGTTTCCATACAGGATACATATCTTTTTTTCACTAAGATATATGGGGGGACCTGTTTGATCACATGTTCCCACTTGATGTTAGTTTACACTAGATTATCAAGACAATATGATTTTGATTTCACTCATCTTTTTTTACATTCCATCCTCAACCTAGTTGTACTTATACATTTTAATATCAAACTTCAAACATTTTAATAATTACTACATCTTTCTCATATTATTTTCAACTCCATAAATTTTTTTATTATTTTAATCTTTATAAATTGATTCTTGATCACTCTAATTTTTTTAATGCTAACTTTCATGAATTTAATGATTTTAAGAATTTTAATTTATTTTAATTTAAAGTTTAATTTGATTTAAATCCATCGCACTAAGTTCTATTTGTTTTACTAAGATCTTCACTACCCTTCTTAAAAGAATGTGATTCACATGTCAACACACGCACACACACACACAAACACATATATCAATGTATATTTAGACATATACACGCAGATGTATATGTGTACATATTTATGGCATATCCACATCTCCGATCTTCATGAAATTAGTGTGTAGGGCACTCTCCCATGCTTAAAGACATTTGACACCTGTAACCATGGTCTAATAAGACTTGTAGTTCTAAGGTATTACACATATTTTAGTTTATTTATCAATAAGATTTTAGTTGCAAGTAGAGTTATTGAAGATCAAAATTACTTCATTGAGTAGGGAGCAAGCATGGAAATAGTGTAAAGGAGAATAAAGGCTGATGATATAGATTTCTTTTTATGCATGATACTTCCTTACACAACTAAAAGGTAATTAGAGTTCACCTCTACAACAGTTTCTAATGGTCAACCAAGTAATAGTGCAATCTAATAAAATCAATAAGAGAAATGATTCAATCATTGATGAATACTTAATCCTAGTTGAAGTACCTGCAAACTATTATGAATAAACAACAAGCCTACATTCACTAACAGAAGACTGAAAATAGCTTTATGTTGATTACATTGAATAGTACTATTGTGATGCATGGAATGCAGATTATTTTAGACTGAAAAAGCTGTGTATTTGTTTGTTTAGTCTTTATGACGGAACTGGACATAATCCGGTCCTTGTGTTATGCTATATATAATCCATTTTATTTGTTTTTATCTGGTCTCGTATTTCTATTTGACAATTGATACATTGTGATGGAACTGGCATAGAAAGTAAAAAAACAAGAAAAAGCTGGTGAAATAAATCTAACTTTGGATGAAGAAGCTGTTTTAGGTGGAATGCAAACTATTTTTGATTGAGTTTGACACCTTATAGTAATATGATTGGGTGAAATAAATCTAACTTTGCATGAAAGAATTACTAGTGCCTGTATTGATTAAAATAAAGCAGTACCTACATAAGAGTGAGTAATAAGTTTAGAATTTTTATTATACAACATAGAATAACTGGATTTGATAAGTGCACTATAAGATATCACCATGGAGGGTCCCTATCAAGAGAAGGAGAAGTCAGCTATAAAGGTGGGAAGATAGATGAGTTTGCTGTGGACCCAGATAAACTATGCCAGTGGGACCGGATTTATTGGGAGATCTTAAAGAACTATGGTTTGATATTGAAAAAATTATGGAATTATTTTATTTGGATGATGGGGAACACTACATAATATTAGTGATGATGTAGGAATTGTTACCTTAGCAGAGATGTAATCAAAATATGGAAAGCAAATGTTTATGTTGAGACATCAGATGCCAATATTGGAAATTCCCTGCCAAAAGCATTACTAGCTAATTATAACACATGTTGCAATAGATTAGGTGCTGAAAAATATTGGTGAAATTGAAGCTGTTAATTTCGATACTGACGAGGACATTTTCAGTGACAATAACAGTGACTCAACGAAAGACAATGACGAGACACTAGTTGATGTCCCATTTATATAGTACAATTCAGATGCTAGTGAGGAGATACAGGAGGCTATGGATAAGGTCAGAAGGTATATTGAGTTGAAAAAGACAATGCAAGGAAAAAATATTGAAAATAATTGTGACAATGATGATGAAGTCCAAGGTGCGAGAAAAAATGGAGATGTAAGAGATAGTGTAAAACAAGGTGCAGACATTGCTAAGGTGACTGGCTATGAAAGTTACTACTTGGAGTCTTCAGATCCTGGTAGTTATGAGAATTCAAGTGAGGGTTCTGTAGGAGATGATGCAAGAAGACATAGTTCCAGCAGGAAGATGTTTGACCCATCCATGGTTCTAGATGATTTCTTTCTAGACTTAAGATTTGAGGATTTGAAACTATTTAAAAATGAGCTAGTTGAATATCCAGCAAGAAGAGGGTTTGAGTTTAAGTACATCAAAAATGGTTCAAAGAGGGTTAGGGCTAGATGTTCTACTAAAGGGTGCAACTGGTTGATCTTGTGCCCTTGATGCAGTGAGAAAAGAATGTTTGTTGTCAAACATTATGTCTCACAACACTCATGTCTACTTGGAGCCACAAATAATAGGAGGGTGACAGCTTCAGTTGTAGCTAAAAGATTTGGAGATATTATCACTGCCATGCCTTTCATTAGGCCTAGACATTTGAGGACACTAGTCAGGAAAGAATTAGGAGTCTTCATCTCCAATATGGTATGCAGAAATACCAGGGATCTAGTGCTTAAAAAAATTAAACAACAGTTTAGGGAGGATTTTGGTGTGATAAATAAATATTCAATGAAGTTAATAGCTACAAATCCAAGTTCTAATGTGATTATTGAGTCTGAAAGGCAGCACCAAACTGAATTACCAGTTTTCCAGAGAATGAACATATGCTTGGCAGCTATTAGAGAGGGATTCCTTGGGTGTTGTAGGACGATCATAGAACTTGATGGGTGTTTCCTAAAAGATATAATAAAGGGACAATTATTGGTAGCTGAAGGAAGGGATGCAAATAACCAAATGTACCCAATTATATGGGCAGTTGCTCAAAAGAGACAAGTGAGACATGATTCGTTGACCTGTTGAAGTATGATCTTGGCATTATTGATGGGCTTGGATGGGCATTGGTTAGTGATATGCAAAAGGTATACATAAAATACTTCAATTGTAATTTCTATATTAACCTATACAACATATATGATTTGATCACTATTTATTTTGCAGGGTTTAATACACACAGTGAATGATCTTCTACCAATGATTGATCATAAAATGTGTGCAAGACACATTTATGCTAGATGGGGAAAAGGCACCAAGGCAAGGAGCTTCAAATTAAATTTTGGAATGTTGCAAGCTGTACTAGCCAGCTTAAGATGTAGAAACAATTGGATCAGATGTGTAAACTTCCAGGGGAGACAGGTTGTTGTAGAGGAATTGCTGGAGAAATGGCCAATTTAGATTAGTGTCAAGCTTTTTTATACTGATGTTCTCAAATGTGAGGCAGTAGATAATAATATGTGTGAAGTATTTAATGGTGTCATTCTTGAATCTAGGAGTAACCCAATTATTATAATGATAGAGGATATTAGGCAATATGTAATGACTAGAATAGCTATAAAGAGAGAGTATACCAAGAAATGGAGGTGTGACTGTGGTCCTAGCATAGTTAAAAAAATTGAAAAATAAAGGGAAAGAAGTGCTAAATGGCAAGTCCAATGGAATGGGGATGCAACTCATGAGGAGTATTGGGATAATATGATACTACATGAAAGGGAAGCGTTTGTTGTTGTCGTCATAGATCAGGTTTGCTCATGCGGAAAATGGCAAAAGACTTAAATTCCTTGCCAATATTTGCTTCTTGCCATTGCTTTTGCCAGAGCCGATCCACTCAATTATGTTTCTAATTGGCTCAATAAGGATAGGTATTTAAAGGCATATGGCTCTGCTGTTAGCCCAATAAGAGGTAGGACATTCTAGCCAATAAGTGTAGAAAGTCCCTTGCTACCTCTCATAGCAAGAAGGATGCCTGACAGGCCTGCAACAAAAAGAAAAAAGGAAGCCATTGGAAAACAAAACAAAGAGCAAGAAAAAATTTTCCAGGGAAGGAAGGGTATTTAAGTGCAGCATATGCCATATTAAAAGGCATAATAGGCTTAGCTGTCTAAGAAGAGCTTCTTTCTTAGTGAGTAATTTTGTTCCCTATAAGGTTAAATATTTGATTATATGCAACTTAAAATTTCTTCATTGTGCTTGTGTAGTTTAATAATGATGATAATCATCATGAACCTACTCCAACAACAGAACTTGGCAACATTATTTTAGCTGTGGAGGTAAGCCAAGTTGTACAAAATGTAGGAAAATCAAGGGAGAAAGGCAAGGAAAGTAAAGGAATGGTTGTTGCATCCAAAGGAAAGAGGAAAGCACCTCCATCTAGTCAAAGTTCATTCCAAATTTTGAGAGTATGACTTCATTTAGTCATTGTGATTTTGAGTGGTTTTGTTAAGGTCTTGAATGCTAAAATTTATTTTTCTTGAGTTGCAGGGTGCCTATATTGGTGGAATTATCGTTGGAAGGAAGCTCCCAAATCCATTGGATTCATCACTGGCAATGAACTACTTGTAAGATTTTTTTCATTGTTTGAAAACATATTAGACTAATTTGAAAAGTATACATTTGATTTATTATTATTATTTTGTTAACACACATACTGCTTCTTGCTTGACTTGATTAGAGGATGAGGAATAGAGGGCCTACTCACGAGAAACAACAAAAGCAAAATGAAAAACAAAGTCAGCATTGTTCTGCAGAAGTTGGTGTCTAACAATTATCAACACAACAAAGCACGATAGATACTGCCGCTAAAGAAAAACATTGAATTGTGAAGAAATGAACTACTTTCTATGGTTGTAATATTTTGTTAGGATTTTTGTTTTGTGCAACAATAGCAATACTTATGTTTAAATTGAAATTAATGTTGTTCTTCTTCATAGATTTTTGTACACATTACACTCAATACAGTGCAATTATTAAACTTGAGTGATAAAATTTTGTAAACTATAGATTTAATGTAATTATTAGGCCAAAATATGGCATTATTGTGCTTCTTCTAATAGGATGCCTACTTTGTTATAAATGATTATATTAATATTTTCTGTTCTACTAGGATGGTGGTTGTGAATTTTTTTTTACAATAGGAACACTACACCAAAAAAGTGTTTTTAAGGCGGTTTTCAAGACCTATAGAGGTGGTTACAACCACCGCTATAGGTATGGCGTTCGTTTTTCACCCACCTCTAAACCGCCTCGTATCAAGCCGGCTCTACACTTTAGAGCCGGTTTGTACCAACCTTTGGGATAAGTTTCATCTACGGAAGTGGTTTTTAATAACAAGAGTAGAGGCGGTTATAACCGCCTCTGTAGCTACTAAGCTTTCATTACCCTTCAATAGTTTTAGAGGTGGTTATAACCACTTTATAGCTACTAAGTTTTCATTACCCTCAATAGTTTTAGAGGCGGTTATAACTGGCTCTATAGCTACTAAGTTTTTATTACTTTCAATAATTTTAGAGGTGGTTATAACTACCTCTAAAAATTATAAGTGCTAGAGGCAGTATAACCGCCTCTATAGCTACTAAATTTTTATAAAAACTAGAGGTGGTAGAGGCGGTTATAACCACCTCTATAGCTACTATGTTTTCATGATTTTCAATAATTTTAGAGGTAGTTATAACCGGCTCTAAAAATTAGAGGATAGTTTTAGAGGCGGTTATAATCACCTCTATAACTAATAATTTCTTACATATTTATGCTTTAGAGGCGGTTATAACCACCTTTAAATTTGTTCATTAATAGAATTAAATTAAATATTAATTTATTTTCTTACTAATAATAAATAAATTTGTTTAACATGTAAATAAAAAATATGAATCTTTCAATACATTAGTAAATATGCTAATTCAATGTTATTGACTTTGATTGACAAATTATGAGCTAAATTGTAATGTGTTTTGATTAATAACAGAATATAAAGAGTTTTACACTATTTTACCTACTTTTATTACAAAATATTTTTTGGCTTAATTACACAAAGTAAAAAAGTTTCGGGTATCATCTTCATCTTCAACCCTCTCGATCTTTAAGCATGAATTCTCCAAAATCTGCAAAAAAAACATATAAAAAAAATCCAATCTTTTATATATATATATATATATATATATATATATATCCCATAATAATCAAGTATATTATTTTAACTATATTAAGTAATACTTCAAGAAGTATGACAGACAGAATATGGAAATAACACTAATACAAGCTTCCTTGCATTATATGAAACTCAATAACACCAATCAATGAAGTCCAACAAAAGAAAAAGTTGTTTTACATCTCAATAATAGAATTCTAGGCTTCCTTGCATTATATACCATTACTTAGTTTAACGAACTTCCTGTACCTTCAAATACTAAAAATTCTAGGCTTCCAATGCGTTAAATTATCAATAAACCATTTCTTAGTTCCAACCTCCAAGCAAACAGAAAAAAGTGGAAATTGTCATACCCTTTTGTTGTTCCTATTATGATTTTTATCCGAATCTCCCATGTCAGAGGATTCACTCTCCCCATATCTCCATGAAACCACTGATCCAAATTTCCATTATCTACATACTCATACACCAACATCCTGCTCAAAACAAAAGAAAAAGCCATCACTTTCAGCAATAAAAGTAATAAAAAAACCAAGATCGAGAACATATGCATAACTACAATACCTATACACTCCTCCTACGCAGTATCCAAGCAATCTAACCAGATTCTTATATGTTTAATGTTTTTTTTGTTTTTTTGGCTTGCTTGAGCTTTTTATAAAGTAAGACTTTAATAATTGATATTAATTGGAATATAGAAATTTTGTTTGAGAACAAATGGTATGACTATGATCATAGCATTCATAAGCAAAGAAAACACGAAGACTGAGAAATTGCTCACACAGATGAGCTTTGCACATCGAACCCAGAAGTAATTAAAGTTCCTGTCTTTCTCCAACCTGTCAAAGGAAAGAGGAAACTGTATATATTGGAATTGCTCAAACAAACCCTGTCATATAACCATTGATCTAAATTTTATGTCTTCAACATAATGCCAAACCGGAACAAAACCAATAAAGAAACTGCATGGTGAATTCAAAACTAGTAAAACCAAAAGTAAATGAAATATGTCAACAACTCATATATGATATCAAATAATGCTTTGAGAACCTGTGAGCAACAAACAATGATATTTTGATGGGTCAAATTTAACTAATTTCAGCAAAATTGGAAGTTGCCATGGAAAAAAAAAACATTATACTAAAATAGGATATGAACATAAAAGGTTTTATTTAAGATCTCGCACTCATAGATGATATCATACCACATTTAAAAAATTAGCAGAAGAAATGAGACAAAAGGTACCTTGAAGATTAAACATGTCAATCAAGTAAACAGGGTTGCTACCCCGCAACTTTCAATCTATAGGCTATCAATACATAGTTGTATCTTGATTCATAAACCAAGATAAGAGCAAAGTTAATGTTAACCTAACATGGATAAAAGATATGGTCAAATTGTAACAAGACAAAAGCTTGTGCATTTCCAAAAGACAAGTACTGAAAAACTAGTATTTAAAATTTAAATGCAACAAAATAACTCAAAAACTACTATGGATGAAAACAATTGTTAAAAATAAATGTTTAAGAAGAACAAGTGTAATGAAACATTTATCAGACATTTAGTTAACATCAAAAGTACAAAACACCATACTTTTGGACAGTAGGAGTCAATATCTAAGAAAAAAAAATGATGTTCTCACTTCATAAAATACTCTAAAGTTTCCCACATTACATGTAACAATTTCTGATGTATTATTTATGACCGAAGGTTAGAAAAAGTTATAGCATGAATAACTTAAATCACCATTAACTAACGTATTGTTAGTTTCTTAACTATGAATGATTGGCACCCTGCATTTATTTTAAAGGATTTTGAAATAATTTCAAATCAAAATAAATAATAAATTGTATTATAATTTCTGTTCAAAGGGTCATCTTAACATGGGTAAATCAACAAACATTGTGCATCATAGCCCTCTATAAAAGGAAAAGACAAACAATGCAATCATCAAGCCAAAGTGAATATGCAGCAATTATCACCTGAAGAGCCTCTAATTTAATAGATGAATGTCTCCCTCTCTCAGTTAATTGCAGTAGAATATGAGGCAAACTAGACCCTTGTTACCTATGGGCACAATCTGCATTAATGAAAGCTAGATTAAGTGTCCAAAAATAATAATCTGACCAATGATGTATAATTACTCAGTACCCAACACTTACACTTCTAATGCACACACAAATATTAACACAACCACCAAAGATGCTATGTAATTTTGATTGTGTTCCACCCGTCACATTTTTCTTGCATTTTCAATGAGTGACATCCAGTGACATAAAGAAGTTAAGAATCACTTCAAAAACTTACATCCCATAATGAAACATTTTCTAGAAAACTTCAAAATTTTCAACAATTAATCAAAATTTGAAGGTTGCAGAAAAATCTAGACTATTTGCACATTTATGTTAATGGCAATGTTAAATGTCAACAATAAAAGCATAACTTAGAAAAACAACATATAAATGATCTAATGATGAAGGTATTATAAAAGAATGCATTTAGATAACATCTGTTGGAAATACTGGATATTCATCCTCAAAAAAGAAAAAAAAATGCAATTAAGTACTATGACAAGTGTGAAATGCGTGTCATTGATTAAATGCTTTTTCAAGAGCACAGGAGATCCAACAAAAATAATCATAGGAGCGAGTCCTCGCATAACATGTCTAAGGGGAAGCAAATGGAATTTAAAAGGAGGCAAAGTATACATTTGATTAAAAAATAGGAAGGATAACATTGGAACTTGAAAATATCACCAAAGGAGAATGTGATGAGCAAATAAGACTGTAAAGAAGAGCAATTGTCAAAAGAGAATGTGATGAACAAAAGGAGCTTACATTCATGTTGATGTGATGAGAAGGCCTAAACAAGCTTAGATAACAATGCCAAGAGTAGCAAAGGAAAGTTAGGATGTAGGTGAGGAAATAATTTAAATAATATATGCAACACTAAAAAGGATTGATAAAAACCAGCTTAAAAAAGTCTGGACAAATGTAATTGATTGCCCCTGTGGTAATAATTTTCTATGACTGTCAGAACCTAGATACCTATTGACTCGATCAAATCAAGAGTCCACCAACAGATTACTTCAAGAGTTACTTGCTTCATGAAAAGCAGATAAAAAATTATCTTCGCTAGTCACAGGTGTTTCATTTGTCAATTGTAACAAGAGACCACAAGAGGACATCACTGAATGTTCTAGTAAAAGGATAGAACTATTTTTCAGAATTAGTTGACCTACAAATCAAATATAAACCATGCCAATAAATAATAGATGCTAAAAAAACAAAAAAGACTTTCAACAATGAATTGTAAAATTGTCTTAAAAAAGAATCAATATATAATAACAAGTTGCAAGCACAACCATCAAAATAAAGCAAGACAATGCTTTTCTACACCCTTGAAGCTGTGGTTTCAAATTCATCAAAAACAAATTCTCATTTCAAATGAAAGATGAACGTTTTGAAATATCTTCTTCAATTACTTTTAGGACATTCATATAGGAAGGTGACCTAGAAAGTGCAGCTTCCAGGCAACTAAGAGCAATTCCCTGTACATGAGGCAACATATATAGAACTGAAAAGATAGAATATTTGCAAGACAAAAGTCAAACCAAATGAACCAAAAGACCAATATGCTTGTTTGCAAGGTCCTCCATCATCCAAGCTTGTAAATATACAATCACACTTGGCAACAATTCTTCATGCATTCGAGCATATCTAAGAATAAAAGCACAAGTAAAAAAGATATAGATAACAATTTCTATGCCACAATTATTCATTTTTCAAACAAACATAAAGCTCCATGAAGGGGAAATGACTCCAGAAGACCAAGCATAAACAAGAAAAGAACACTAAGACAAAAAATATGAAGTTGGAATCATACGGTGTAGCAGATATAAGAAATAAGAGAACTTTGAACAAGGATGCCGACAATCCACTATGAGTTTGATGCTGAATCAAGTATAGAATACCTACACCATAAAGAATGAGGTTAAACACAGTCAAAGAACTGTACATTCAAACAAAAATAGTAAATCAGCTCAAAGAAAAAACTAATAGCCAAAAATTTACAACCAAAAATCTACAATTCAAAAAATGGTGACAAGATGATATTGGGGCATTAATTATTCAGATAGATCTGACCAGCAACCCAACAAGATGGTTAACCAAAAACTTGATTCATGGACAAAAATGAATATCCTCTTGCTTTTTTGGAGGATCAACCTAGGACCCCATTTTTATAAAATAAGCAATAGTGGAACAGATCTGGCTTAATTTTAATTTTTCTTGATACTCTTCTTAATTCTAAAGTTCTTTAATTAATATTCTTACTTTTTCTTTAAAAGTTAGTCTCAAAAAAACATACAGACTAATTTAATTTTCACAGGCTAGAATCTCTAATGGGAAGTCATTTCAGATAAGTCAAAGAAAGAGCATGGCACTGGTAATAAAATCTAGACAATGTCAATATAAGTAAATTCGTAAAGACGCATTCAATAACAACAAATAGTTTAGGTCATCACCTGCTGAAGCAAGAACATAGTACTGAATCTACTGATTATAAAAACAAAATAACACTAATAATAAAAAAATTTGTCAAAGCAAATTCCACAAATATAAATAAAGTTTAGACTATCCACTTGAAGTCACTTATCCAAATGTTAAAAGCAAATGAAATAATTACCCAACCTAATATTATTTTCAAAATTGAGAACTTCAGATCTTGTAGTAACTTTTTGAAAATTTTAACAATCCACCCAACATTATATTATCTTTACAAATCTTAATACCTCTGTGCAGTTGCATCAATATATGTCCAAGTGAGCTAGAAAGTGTGGTAAACAACCAACACTTAATCGACCCTTTGTTCTCTGCTACTTGCAGAAAAAACAATGCGTGTCTGTCCAACATGGCAGCTAGAGTTGAAGTTGCTGCAATTCGAATCTGCAGACATGATCAGAAGAAGTTGTCAGCACAATATTCACGATATTATAAAGACTAGAAATCAAATGATATGAACAAAATTGATCAACCAAGAAGTATCAATGAAAGCTGCGCACAACAAGATGTGGCAAAGTTGTGCAATATTTGCAGAACAATCAACCATGTAGAACGCAAGTTGAAGTTCCAGGGGATTAAATTCGAAGGGGAGATGCTTCATAAGACACTAACAACTAAACCATAGTACACTACCTTGGATATCGGATCAAAAATCAAACATGTCATAAGAGTAGTTGGATATCCCTTGCAGAAACAAATAAAATAAAATTAAGAGAGAGGGTTGAAGAAAGCATGAAAATTCTAGTGGAAGAAAGTTAAACTAGGGGTGGAGTCTTTTATAAATTGAATACCTATAAGAGGCAGTTGTTATTTGAATCTATTACCGGTTACATTTTCTTACATAGATGCCCATGCTATATAGTTAACTTGATACATGACTACAAGAACAAAAAATGAATGAAATCAAAATATAAAAGTGACAAATACTTGTATTCCACCTTTTTTAGTTAAATAACTGCACATACTACACGACTAACTTGAAACATGGTGATAAGAACATAAAATGAAATGAAATTATAATAGAAGTAACAGATACAGGTTTCCAGTTTCCCACCAAAAATCAAAAAAGGATATTTGTATTATTTTTCTAATAAAAAACAATACAAATATCCTTTCTTATGAAAAAAACGCTAAATAAGCAACAAGAAACAAGAGCAAGATCAAGAAATAAGATAGTTTCAATCCTTTCTTATGAAGAGAGGTACACAAGCATGTAATCATCCCACAAGAAAAAAAAATCGCTAAATAAGCAACAAGAAACAAGAGCAAGATCAAGAAATAAGATTGTTTCAATCCTTGAAGCCTTTGCATTATCTCCGACTGAGATTGATCCAAATCCTAGCCAAAAAACACACAATAAATACTTTTAAAAAAAATCACAAAAACATTAGAAAATTCCTAAAAATTCCAACTCACCTCGATTCTAGACCCAATTTGCTGTAAATCGGGCTTCTTCTCAGATAAAAATAAGAACATTCATTAAATTAATAAAAAAAATAGCAATAAATCAAGACAAATCAGGAGAAAAATGAGAAAACCCACCAAATCGAATGGAGAGATTAGGAAAAGGGCTTACCGGCGGTGATTGAGACGGCACAGCTAGAGAAGGGGATTGAGAGAGCCCTAGATCTGGCTCTGCCGTTGGATAAATTGAGGGTTAGGGTTTATGCGAAATGGAAACTAGGATGCCGATGGCGTCAGTGCCAGCGTCGCCAGCACGCCGGTGAAGCCGCCGTTCACTGGGTTGAGGATATATAAACTCGTTGCAATATTGGATATCACAATGCAACATGCGTTAAAGAGAGAGTGTGTGTGATTTATTTATTTTCTTTTTTAATTCAAAATTAGAGGGGTTTTATTAAACCTGCTCCAAATGTTTGTTAAAAAATAATTAGCATGATTATCAAGGGGGTTGTTTAAAAACCCCTCAATAAATTTGTTTCTAAAAGTAAAAATTGATGTAGTGGAATAAAAACCTCTCACAAATTATGTGTACCTGAACATTGCTTTTTTTTTTTTTTTTTTAATTACAACATGAATAAAAACCTCACAAATTATGAGTAACTGAACGTTGGTTGTCTTTTTTTTTAATTACATCAGGAATAAAAATCTCTCACAAAATTTAGTGTATTGTTTTGATCGATTACCATGATACAAGCTCAAACTCCAAATGATAAATAGAAATTTTTAAATGAACATAAGAGCAACACAATTTATGCTTTGCTAATGTCTTCATCAACTGTCAACAATAGAGACTCCATGTTCATCGTCAACTTTGATCATCCTCAGTTTTGCTTCACTAGCCATCAACTATATCTTCCGCTCCTTTCGAGAGCTCTTCAGATAGCTCTTTGCAGAGGAGAATGTGGCAGTGAACAGACTCTGATCAGTTGGTCATTGTCGTGATTGAGAGTTTCGGTGTGGAAGTGGAGAAAGGGAGAGGAAAGTGAAGATGATGAAGTGTTTATTTTTCAGATCCGGGTTTGATTCAAAAAACTTAAGAGAGTTTTAGTTACAGGAAAGTGAAGATGATTAACTGTTTCTAGGTATTTTGAATTGGTTTAGTATTATTTTAGTCGGGAAAAATGCCACGTCGGTAAGATTGGATGGAGAAACCAACGTCGGTTAAAAATAGGAACAACATTTTCCAATACGATAAATATAGGAATTTCTAGTGGCCAAATTAAAATAAGGGAACCAAAAGGGTACGCTAACCTACTTAGAGGAACTAATTAGGGGATTAAACCTTTATGTATAATACCATAGACAAACATAAAATTGTTGAGCTTACCATGATAAACATTTATGTCAAAAAACTCTTGAGAAGAACATTTATTCCATAAATTAATTCAACTGCATTGAAATAATTTTTCCTACAAAACCAACAAAACTACAAGGAAATTTATTATATATAATTTATTCAATAAAACAATCTTTTGTGAAATCACACACACATAGCTCCATGTAAACAAATCCACCCTAGAGAAAAGAAAGGAATAAGGGAAAAGCACGCGCACACACCCCAAAAGCACTTACAAACAAATTAAACACACAAATCACAATAGCCAACCCTCATGACTGCCGAGGGAAAACAGCAAACACTGTCTGCACCACTGTCAACAGGAGAACGAAAGCAGCCGCAAAGAAGGAAATGGCCGTCCAAGGGCTGCTAAAATGGGTGTTATAAAACCTCACAAAGGATACCCTAACGTTGTTATTTCTATGCCTCTGAAGCCCAGACAACACATTCCCATAAATACGAAGATCAGGATGCAAATCAGTAGATATCTCATTGAATAGATTAGCAACCTGCTCATCACTCCCCAGATAATTTTCAAGTATCTTTGCTGATCTCAGCTCCTTCACATCATCTGCACGGTCAATGAGACAGTCCATGAACCAAATGTAGGACTGGATTGCATGCTCCAGCTTGCTGTCCGGGCATATCTCCATTGCTATCATGTTCATGAATCTTGACTGGAATAAGTCATCTATTGTTATCAGTGGGAGTGAGAGACAGCTGTGGATGTGGCCTGCATTGAACGTTACATCTCTCACACACGATTTCTCGCTTTTCTTGAACTCAATGCCTATCTCCTTTAGCTCAGTCACTGACCTGAAGAGTTGCTTGTCAGCATTTGGCAAGATGGGTGGTGTCACTGCTGCTTCGCCGAGCAACGTGGTCCTGAAGAGGTCGAGAAGGTGGATTGGCTCAGCTTCAGTGGCCCATGTGTTGTTTGGGCTGGTTCCAATCATTTTCCTCATGAACAAGTCTATGTCCACCTTCGTCGTCACGTTCATCAAGACTTGGAGAACCACATAGGGCATCTGGTTCTCAAGCAGGAATATGTCCTTCTGAATGAAGCCATAGAGATGGGCTCTCATCTGGAGCTCATCCAACTTGCACCTCACAAATAAATCAATGAAGCGGAGGAGGAAACAACCGTCGAAGAACATCATTGTGACCAACTCATCGTCCTCCATCTCCAGATCCTCTTTGTAACACCGTCTCACTTTGGAGATGACATCCTCGATTCCTGCCTTGAAGACGTGTATGGGTTTGGTTCCAATTAACTGTTTGGCGGCCAAATACTTGTGATGTTGCATGTCTTTGAGATCCGGGTTGTTATGGTGATATGGGCCAAGGGCTATGACCTCTGGGATAAAGAGCTTCCTGTTGTTGGTCTCTTGCTTGTAGAGGACTTTGGGGACTCTTTGAATAAGAGGCTTGGTGTTGGACCTAAGCTCTTTCACATAATTTTCACTGTCATCCATGAGGATAGCCCATTCATCTTTGCCTGCAGTGGTAGCGGTATTGCTCTTCCCCTGCGGCATGATTGGACAACAAGAGAAATATTGAAAGAGTGCTGAATAATGGGTGTTAGGAAGAAGAAGTACAATTGAGTTTGTTTACTTGATTTGGTATGAGTTGTACTAAGGAAAAAAGACAGATGATGAATGCTTGGGACTTCTCACGCATGTTATACACTCATGCTAGGGGGGTCTTTTCTATCCTTTGTTAAGCTAGGTATAAAGTGTACTTATACGTTCATCACTCAAAGAATCAACACTCAAAGAATCATGATTGTAATGAGTTAATTAATGATCACTTGTAGATGTTAGAAGAGGAATAGAATAAGTATATATCTAACCTACTAAACTTATTCAAGAAGCGAAGTTCAGCTATTTTAAGAAGATATACTCAATTCTAAAACATCAACATTATACATTAAAAAAAACCAATATTGAAAGTTCATTAATTTAAAATTTTAAAAAAGGTTAGTAAAATACTTGCTCGATGTATATAGTAAAAGCTTGATGCTATGAAGTGTCTTTAAAATTTATTGGCTGAGACTTAACACTCAAAATTTAGCTAACTTAATGAATTAATAATTACGTATAAAGCTTTATAAAGTGTTATAAGTTGATGAAAACCTTCCCATGTTAAAATCACTTGAATTGTCTTAAAAATTAAAAAAAAAAAAAATCAATATCATAAAAGTAGATCAAATAATCACTCAAAGTATTCAATGGTGTTTTTCAATTATTATCAGAATTATAAAGGTTGTTGGTACAAAGTGCACTCAGGTTTGATTGGTTTGAATGCACACACAAGAATCAGAACAAGCGTAATGAATTAATGTTCATTGGTAAAAGCCTTATACTGTTGATACCGCGCGAATGGAAAGGTTTGGCGGATCACTTAGCCGCTCATGGACGTTCAGAGCCAGCGCTTTCCTTGTTCCACCAAGGGCGAGGTCTTCGGTGGTGGATGATGAAGACTTGTTCTGCAGGCTTCTTCTTTAATTTTAGGCTCCTACGTTTGTTTTAAGCTTTTGTAGCTTCCTTTAATAAAAAAAAAAAGCCTTATACTGCGTCAAAAGTGAAGCAAATCTCCGAATACTAAAGTCTCATGAATAAGTAGTTGTAATTTTGTAATTCGGGGAAAGTAGTTAAAATAATTACTTGAAGTATTTGATGGTGTTTTTGTAAAGAGAAGTATAAATTAAGGTCGCTGGTAAAGTGTCTGTAGGTTAGATTAGCTCAAATAATTAAGAGAATTGTAGGTAATCATTGAGTAATTGTTAAAAACTCAATAATGTGTCATAGGTTGGTCAGATTTTTCCAATATTAAAGTCTCAATTTATTATAAAATTTTAAAAACAATAGAAGCCATGAAAAGTTGATAAAATAATTATATACTTAGGAATGTATATAAATCTGCTTAATTAAAAGACACATATAAAAGTACGGCTTTTTAAATATTATAATTTTTTTTTATTTAGTAATATACGCGCTCTATGCTTTTTTTTTTTTAAAGTTTGGCAGCATGCAAAGAAAATCAGTAAGAATTATACTGCTTTCTCTATTTTCTTTTCAAAACACTAAAAAGTTCATCGTTTGTTTTTGTGCAAACAAAAAAAAAAATTTTGACTTTTTTTGTTTTTCTAATTTTATCACGCTGTTTATTTATTTATTAAACTTTTACATTTTAGTTTATGAATTTTTTTGAAACTCTGATATCCATATGAAATTTCGTAGGCATATACTTTAGAAATATGATATGTTCTGGAGTATATTTTAAAAATCTAATATTTTTATAGTACACTGGTAAGTGGGAAATTGTTATGCTTTATAACAGTATTTCTCATGAATTACTCTAGTTATGAGACATATATTTTGATATTATTTACCAATGATGCACCCATGTAAGGTTTATATTATTTATGATATTTGAAATTAAGTTTCAAAATCTTGTATAATCCCAAATACGGTGGATTACTTAGGGGATTGCGAAGCTCATAATTTTGCTGTTAATTTCTTTTCAGATCATGAATAATTGTTTGAATGGTACTTTACCGAGTTGTTGAGTAATAGTCACCATTTTTGGTGTCGTTTGAGTTAAAAGTGCAAATTGGGCCAGCCCGTCTCGCTGTAGACCAAGCACTATGCATGCCTGAGTCGGCTTGGTTTGGCATCCATTCGTGCCGGGCTAGCACAGCCCACCATACTGTTGGAGACCCCAAAGAAAAACAACGGGAAGCAAACAAATAATATTGGGAAAAGAATTACATAAACCTTTATTCATAGAACTATTTATAGACTTTACAAAACTAGTTGAACTCAAACTTCATAGTTTATCTAATATCTAATAACTAGATAACACTTTATCATAAACCAAATCAAGTCCTAATCTAATTATGAATTATATCTAACATTATCTAATATCTAACACTCCCCCTTGATTCATAATTGCACACTCCAAGTAAGGAGCATAGATAAACATGCTTCTGAGCTGATAATCCTTTTTGTGAAAATATCAGCTAGTTGTTCTTTTGTACTGCAATGATCCAAAGCAACCTGTGCTTCTGCAATTAGACCTCTAATGAAATGATAACGAAGGTCTATATGCTTAGTTCTGCCATGAAAAGTGGGATTCTTGGCAATAGTGATTATTGACTTATTGTCACACAGAATTTGTGTTGGTCCTGCCTGCATTTGTTTGAAATCTGATAAAAGTCTTCTGAGCCACACTGCTTGACAAGCTGCTGATGTTGCAGCTATATACTCTGCTTCTGATGTTGAAAGAGCCACCACTTCTTGCTTTTTAGAACTCCATGTGACTGCACTCGATCCCAACAAAAATACACTTCCTGAAGTGCTCTTCCTATCCTCAATTGATCCGGCCCAATCACTATCTGTGTAGCCTTGTAACTTGAACTTTGGCACACTCCCATACATGATCCCATGGTCTTGTGTTCCAGCAATATACCTTAGAATTCTCTTTGCAGCTCCCATATGCTGCCTTGAAGGAGAGCTCATAAACCTTGAGATAACACTCACTGAGTAGGAAATATCAGGCCTGGTGTGGGTCAAATATAACAAACCACCAACAATACTTCTATACACCATTGCATCAGCTTTCTCTACTCCATCATTCACTTGAAGCTTCTCTCTTGCATTCATTGGTGTGTCCACACTATTGCAATGCATCATATTAAATTTCCTGAGCAAATCTTGAGCATACCTTTTTTGAAATACAAAGATACCTTCCTGGTCTTGTTTAACCTCCAAACCTAGGAAATATTGAAGTAAGCCGAGATCACTCATCTCAAATGTGATCATCATCTTGTGTTTAAACTCTTGAACCATTGCTTGTGAAGAGCCCATGCAAATAATATCATCAACATACAAACAGATCACCAATAGATCATTACCTTGGCTCTTGCTGTACAAGGTTGGTTCTGTCTCACTTCTTTCATACCCATTGTTGGAAAAGAAGGTATCTATGCTGCTGTACCAAGCCCGAGGTGCTTGCCGCAATCCATAAAGGGCTTTCCTCAACCTGTAAACCATGTGCTCTTCTCCTTCAACTATGAATCCCTCAGGTTGTGTAACATAAACTTCTTCTTGAAGTTCGCCATTGAGAAAGGCAGACTTCACGTCCAACTGATGAACAGGCCAATGTTGTTGTGCAGCAATTGAGAGGAACACTCTTACTGTCTCAAACCGGGCTACCGGTGAGAAGGTTTCTTCAAAATCAATTCCTTGTTGTTGTGCATAGCCTTTTGCCACAAGGCGAGCTTTGTACTTCTGTAGAGACCCATCTGCATTCAACTTGGTCTTGAACACCCACTTTAGACCTACCGCTTTCTTTCCTTCTGGTAAATCTGATAATTCCCAGGTTTGAATCTTCTGGATGGCTTGCATCTCTACTGACATTGCTTCTCTCCACTCTTCCCATTGTGCAGCTTCATTATAAGAGACAGGATCTGAGACAGAAAGAGCAAATGAGCATTCATTATACCTCTCCATGAGAGATCGGGTGTCTTCAGGAAGAGTGGTTCTTGCTTTTTCATAGATCCCTCTAAGTGATCGGATTTTGGCACCACGAACACCATCAAACGAGCTACTGGAGCTTGTGCTTTGTTGTTGACCAACTATAGGAGGTGTTGACTGGCCTGGAGCTGGCATTGACTGGTCTGCAGGAGGGGTTGACCAGCCTGAAGTTGGGTACTGACCGGCTGAAGCTCGACTGCCAAAATGCTGACCGGCTGGAATGCTTTGGCAATAGTGTTGACCAAAATCTGGAGAACGTTGACCGGCTGGGGAGTTGCCTTGGTGCTGAGTTCCGCTGTTTGACCAGGGCGTTGTCTGCCTAGCTGCTGAAGTTGAGCTACTCGGTTGAAGTCGACCGCATGCTGGAGGTTGACCGGTTGAAGGACTGTTGCTAGGTGTGCTACTGCTACTTGATGATGGGGAGCTTCTACTTGGTTCATCTTGAAGCTCCAAGGGGACATCTTGTTGTTCCTCCTCTTGGGGATTGGACCAATTCCACCATGCCTTCTCATCAAAGATAATATCTCTACTCACCAAGACCTTATTAGTTACAGGGTTAAACAATTTATACCCTTTGGTTTCCATATGGTACCCAATAAAAATACCTTTTTGTGATTTAGCATCAAGCTTTTGACGGGTGTTGGCATTATTCATGAAATAAGCCACACATCCAAACACCTTCAAGTGTGAGACAGAAGGTTTTATACCTGTGAAAGCTTCAAAAGGTGTCTTATTCGCCACGGCCTTTGTTGGTGAGATATTCAAAAGATAGACCGTTGTGGATACTGCTTCTCCCCAGAATTCATTGGGAAGATTTCTCTCTTTTAACATGCTTCAGGCCATCTCCACCACCGTCCGGTTCTTTCTGTCTGCTACCCCGTTTTGTTGCGGAGTGTAAGGAGCAGTCAATTATCTTCTGATGCCTTGCTCTTCACAATAATTGCTGAACTCATTTGACATAAACTCTCCTCCACGATCAGATCGAAGCGTCGTAATGTAGTACCCTGACTGCTTCTCTACTTGGGCTTTGAATTTGCGAAAGTACTCAAGGCTTTGTGATTTGAACTTGATGAAATAGACCCAACCCATCCTACTATAATCATCAGTAAAGAGGATAAAGTATGAATTACCTCCAAGTGATGTTGTTTGCATTGGTCCACAAAGATCCACATGCACAAGTTTAAGTGGATTTGACGCTCTCCAAGCTTGATCGGAGGGAAAAGGTGGCCTACTTTGCTTGCCATAGATGCATCCTTCACACACTGGGATGTCATTAACTTGAGGTAGTCCCTTCACCATCTTCTTGTGATTCAGCAATTGCAGGCTTTTCATATTCAGATGCCCGTAACGTAGATGCCATAACTTGGAGTCATCACCTTGCTTTGCTATCAAACTGAGGCTGTTAACAATTGAAACCTCAAGGGGAAACATGCGATTGGAGGACATTGGAACAGTTGCTACTTCAAAGCCAGTTTGCTTGTCTCGGATGCAACACTTTGTTTCTTCAAAAGAAACTACATAGCCACTCTGCAATAATTGACCAACACTGAGAAGATTGTGAGCAATACCTGGTGCATATTGCACATCTCTCAGGAGCTTGATCTTCCCGTCTGAAGATTTGAGAGCCACTGTGCCTTTCCCTTCTACAACAATCTTCTTGTTATCACCCAACCTCACAGTATGCTTATGAGTTTCATCTAACTCTTCAAACAACTCCCGTATTCCTGTTAGATGATTTGAGCATCCACTATCTAGAAGCCATACACTTGAAGCAGGTGGGTTAGTATCACTATGAGTAACAAAAAGATTGCTTTCACAATGCTCATAGCTTTCTTGGCTCTCACAACTTTCTTCTGCCATATTTGCGTGCTTCTCAAGAAGCCGACACTCAGCTTTAATGTGGCCAAACTTCTTGCAATAGTGACATTGAAGATTGCTCTTGTGGTTCAGCTTAGGGTTGTAGTGTTGCCTGTTGTCATCTTGTTGCCTTTCATCATTGTGGCCTCCTTGGCCTCTGCCTTTGCCCCTACTAGATGCTCTTCCTCTTGATCCATCTCTGCCGCTTCTCCCGCGGCCTCTACCTGCACCGTATGCGTCTCCTTCCACTTGCAGGACCTTCTCCTCAGTCTTCTCATCATGCCTGAGGATTCTGGCTTCATGAGCTCGCAAACTGCCACTCAGCTCATCGACTGTGTAAGTCTTCAAGTCCTTCGACTCTTCAATGGCCACCACGACATGATTAAAACGCGAAGTCAAACTCCGAAGGATCTTCGCCACTACCGTCTGATCCTTGATCAGATCGCCATAGCATCTCATCTGGTTGATGATTGTCATCACCCTTGAGATGTAATCCTGCACCAACTCGCCAGGCTTCATGGTTGCAGTCTCAAAATCATGTCGTAATGTCTGGAGCTTCACCACCAAAACCTTTGATGATCCTTGAAACTCCGTCTTCAACGTCGTCCATGCCTCCTTGGACGTCTCGGCTGCCACTATCCGGGAGAAGATAGATTCATGAACGGCCTGTTGGATCAGAAACAAGGCCTTTGAATCCTGCCGTCGATTCTCCTTCATCTTTACTTCATCGTCAGAGTCGGTGTAGCCATGCTCCACAAGATCCCAGAGATCCTGTGACTTGAATAGGGTCCGCATCTTTGTACTCCAATATTCATAAGACTCCCCCTTGAAGATAGGCAAGGAGGGTTGAGTAGAACTCCCGTTGCTTGCCATGATCTTCTAACCTTAGCTCTTGATACCAAATGTTGGAGACCCCAAAGGAAAACAACGGGAAGCAAACAAATAATATTGGGAAAAGAATTACATAAACCTTTATTCATAGAACTATTTATAGACTTTACAAAACTAGTTGAACTCAAACTTCATAGTTTATCTAATATCTAATAACTAGATAACACCTTATTATAAACCAAATCAAGTCCTAATCTAATTATGAATTATATCTAACATTATCTAATATCTAACACATACAATGGGCATTGCCCCATCCTGGGGCACGACCCACACTGGTTGCATTAGAGGCTGCGCCGATTGGTCCCTTTTTTATTTTAAATTTTAAATGAAATAAATTTGAAAAATATTTTAAAAATACTAGAATTTAAGGGAAAAATCTAAAAAATCTAAATAACTATAGATATAAGTTCACTCATTATAAAAAAAATATACAAAACATTTATATCAAACCTAATACAACCAGAGTAAAAAAATTCCAAAAAAATATTAAAAATTATTAAAAATATACTAAAACATAAATTTACATTAACAAAAGAATATTAAATTTTTTTCAAAAATGAACATGAAATTAGAAAATATTACATAAAAAATACAAACAAATTATAAAAACTAACTATTGCATAATAAATAAATAAATTACAAATAGATATAAAAAATATTAAAAAAACATTGTCATTTATTTAAAAAAATATAAAAAAGCACATATTAATTTTATAAAACCTTTTAAAAAATGTCAAACTTCAAATATCACTCCATTAGTCTATTTCTTCATCAATGCATTTTGAATGCTCAGATATTGTAGCACCTTCTCCGATATCACTACCAGTATCATATCCTTGTGCTTTCCACTAAGACAAAATATTAAATTATCAATTTCTTCAGAAGCAGGTGTTAAGTAATACCGCAAAATTAAATAACATCATCAAAATCATCCGGAAGCAATAATAAATTTGCGATATGATTTAATTGCTTTAATGAACACCATAATTTAATTGAAAGACCTAAAAAATTACCTTTTAATGCTTGAAAGGCTTTCTTTTGATGTGCCAAATTTGTCCCACTGATTGTCGTAGATCTCCTAGTAGCGAACGAAAGTCTCATGCCTCTAGATCACACGCCGGAATTAAGAAACAATCTCCTTTTCTTTTCCAAATAGCGGTTAGGGTTAGAGAGGAAGAGAGAGCTTGGGGATTTTTCTAACTCGAGAATTAATTGATTCGATTATAGGGTTAGAGAGTAGTCATATTTGCAGAGACTTCATAAAACATGATAAACATTATTCAATTATGAAGTCCTATTTGAAAAATGAACCTTCATAATATGATAAACATTATCATAGAAGTTATATTAGAAATATGAGTCATAATGTAACTAAAACGACTTTAGTCTTTAAGTCCTTATAATTTTGATTAACTATTTGACTCCATTGAATTAAATCAAAATTTAAACTTAAGACAAAAACCCTAGACCAATTTACAATTTCACTCATCTCATGAAGTAAAATTATAAATTGATAATTTTACCCCTACACTCAAAACGAGACTGATTCTTTATTCCTTTAAGCGTGACTCCCTAGGTTCCTTTCGATTAGCAATGGGAGGATACCAAAGGATATGGATGACACCTAGCCAGCCTTGTGGCCCCTCGTCATAACCCAACTGAACACGAATGAGTAGATCATTAAGAACCTTTCTGATTATGATTACCATGTGTATAAACCCTTTATTCTTGTATCTCAACCGAGTGAGAGCCATAGTAATTGTCAAACTCACTGAACTCGATCGTATGCTAATAACTATAGTAGAGTAAGATTACCAAACTACCTTTCGTGTCCCACAGATTAGTTTGACTGCCTTGGCTAAGGTCTTCTAATCTCACATACTTATAATCGCATAGGATACCAACTCGTTTACTTCTAAGAGAACAAAATCCTTCTTGGTGATCACTCACAACTGCTACTTGCCCGATATAGGCACACTTCGAGGTCGGTCCTACGAAAAGGTAAAGTGAGCCTAATGACTCTAGTAATAGACTAGATGTCACAAGTACATTGTGATCATGATAACTCAAGTCTAAGTCCACTGATATGATCATAACTAACAATCTCAATCATTAACTATCAAAAAGTAAAACCCATGTAATTGGATTGTTGCGAGTTATGTTCGAATACACTAATCCCAGTGATGCATTTATGACATACACTCCTACTATTCTATAGTGTTCAACTAGCACTCTTCGTTAAAATATAAGTCATATAAATCCTTACGAATCTTTAACGTCCAACTAAAGATTCTCTGACCTGTGAACTATTTAAGTGTATAAGTACCAAACCCTTCTAGTGCTCTCCTCTTTATCCCACAAAGAGTAGAAGGTTTAACTTAATAGGCATGGAAAATGATATTCAAAACTAATTAAAATGCCATCACAAGATTTATATGAACATCAAAATAAATGACTATTAATAATAATAAGAATGTATAATATAAATGAAATGCCCTAATACAAGTATCCTCATTGGCATTCGAGGGCATAATCCTAACAGTAAGAACATCATTAAAATTATTATTTAAAAAGATTTAATTCATCCAAATAACTAGCATTAGAGGTGGTGGAGGAGGAGGAGGAGGAGGAAGAAGAAGAAGAAGAAGAAGAAGCACCACTTGCAAATCTTCTTCTAATCATATTTACAAGATGGCCCGCGGATTTGTATTTTCGATTTTGAAAGATGAAGAAGGATTTTCAAAATTTGTACCCAAATTAGTTCAATTTGTCTATTTCCATATATTGCATTATATTCATTATGCACTTCATAAAGGAAACAACGATAATTATCTTTATAAAGAGAATGATCAAGTCTCATGTTTTCATCATAAGAATCAATTAAACAAAAAGTGCCAGCAATTTTAAAACTTGGAGCAACAATGGGAAATAAATTAGAATCATCTCTATATTTAAAAAAAAATTCACTAATAAAATGCAATTGATTAATAGTCATAAAAGTAGTAGGATAATAAACACCGGCAAAAAAAATACTTGTAGTATTAAAAATTTCCAAAGACTCTTTTATCATATAACTAATTCACAATAATAATTAGTAAGTCCAACTTTGGGGAAATTTTCATGGCAATACATTGTAACCACATCTTTATAATCATAAGCACAATCCAACATTGCATAAGTTGAATTCCACCTATGAGCAACATCAGAAATAAATTTCTTATATTTCTTTCCCATTTTCTTACAATATCTTTTAAATTCACACCTTCAACTTGAAGAATTTTTTGCATATAAAATAGCTTCTTTAACACTATGAAGGTGAGGATCCATAATTTTTAAACCATCTTTAACACATAAATTTAAAATATGGCAAACTCGATGAATATGATAAACAATTCCAGAAAAATTATGATTAATTACATTTTTGACATTTAAATGGCACTATTATTATTTGCAGAAGCATTATCAAGAGTAATTGAAAATATAAAATTTTCAATTTTATACCCATTGATAGTGCGCATGATATAACCGGCAATATTACTTGCAGTATGTTGGTCTTCCAATTCAATAAAACTCAAAATATTTTTTTGAGAAGTCCAATTATTATCAATATAACTAGCGATAACACAAAGAAAATCCAAATTATTTTGAGAAGACCAAATATCGGAAGTAAGAGTAATTTTAAATGAACCTTCAGAAATTTTAGAAATGAATTTTTCTTTATATTCCTAAAAAATAATAAGACAATATTTTCTCATAGTAATTCTTGAAACGGATTTAAAATTTGGATTAAAACTTCTAAAAAGCATTTTTATAAATGAGGGATTTTCAACAAGATAAAAAGGTTGTTAAGCTTGAACAATAAATTTTGCAATTTCTTTTCTTGCATTTTCATTGTTAAAAACAAAAGGTTCAATATTCAAATTTGAAAAACTAATTTGTGTTTGGCTAGGATCATTTTGACTTGTAGCATGTTTGTCAGCATGCCTTTCAAATGACCCATCCCCCAGGAAGTTTGACTATAAAAATCTTCTTTTTCATTTTTTACAAATTACACGAGTCCCTTTGTTTGAAAATTCAACAATATCTTAAAAATGCCATACCCTAGAAGTTCTTTTTCTTGTGCTTGTTTGAGGCCTACTACTAGATGCTCCTATATTAGGGGGATTCATTACAGCCTCAAGGTTTGAATCAACAAAACTTCTAGGGATGTTTTCATAAAAATAAAATAGTGTATTATTGGAAGGAAAGTTGGGAGAGTCGGCCATTAGGAAAAATACAAAAATGTTTAGAATTACCTCAATTGCTTGAAAATGAATTATGATGCAAATTTAATTTGAGCTTTTGTATAAATGTAGTTAAAGAATTGCCAAATTGATAAAGCACTTGAGCCAAATTTTACAACTTCATATCTTGAACTCCAAGAGATTGAGAGCTAAGAGAGATTGGATGCTTGAGAATTAGAGTAAGTGACACACCTCTTGCGAGAGTGCTCCGCAAGTGCACGGGTCATTGGAGTAATAAAATTTACCCTGCTGAGTGGGTAGTCGTATCCACAGGGAATAGTGCTAAGAGACAAAAGTTATTACTATTTAGCTATGAATGAAATCGATGATGAGAGAAATCAATGTATGAATGAGTACAAAGAAAAGTAAAAGAAAGAAAGAGAAGAATGCAAGCAAGAGTAAAGGAGATAACAATCGATGAGATAATGGGGCACTCGGACAATACTCATCCTAGGACTAATGTTTCTAGTGCAAGACTAATATTAAACCTTCTAATTGATGTTTAATGAGTTGTGGACATTCTAAAGCACACGGTCCCAAACCTAAGGTCAACCGTGACTAGCCCTCTACACTATGCCTCTACGGAGAGAATGCTCTCGACGCCTCACACTGTGTTGGACTTCTTGGGGTTCTAGGGATTCCAAGTGATAAACCCTGTTCCTAAGTATAGTTCTAGCCCTTTGGTCCAGGCGAAAGAACCCTCATCTCAATTAAGCCCCAGCACTAAGATTTACTACAACCCTTCACTCTATTGCTCACGCAACTAACCCTAGGGGAGTTCATCTCTTAGCACTTCGCTCTACTTCGACCATAAAGAACTCTTGGAACGCGAAGGTAGGATAAATCACGTCAGAAAGGAAAAGGGACGTTCCGCTACATCTCGACTCACCCTCTCAACTCTCTCCAATCTTGTATAGTCTAATCCTATAGAAGTTGTCACACCTTCAAAAGATAACCTAGATGACTCTCAACCCAAGTGTCACGTCTAAAGGAAAATCAATGCAATTAACAATTAAGATTGGAACTTAATTAAAAGCATCAATTAAGAAAGCATAATAAAAGTCATAGAAACAATGTCATTGACACACCCCTTGCATGTGTACCACAAGTGCACGGGTTGTCGAAGTAATAATAGTACCCCGGTGAGAGGGTAGTCGAATCCACAGGGAGTAGGGATAATAGACACAAGATATCGCTATTTAGCTAGTGTGAAGTACGGAAAGTGAGAGCAAGAATCAATGTGTGTGTGCAAGAGTAATCCAAAGTAATAAGAAAATAAAGAGAAATACGGAAGATAAGAGAGTGCAAGCTAAAAGTAAAAGAGAAAAACAATCAAGAGTGAAATAGGGTACCCGGACAAGTTACCCCTAGGATTAATGTTCTAGTGCAAGACAATGTATTATACTCTCCTATTGATGCTTAATGAGTCGTGGACATCCTAAAGCACACGGTCCCAAACCTAAGGTCAACCGTGACTAACCCCAACATTATGCCACGGCATTAGGTTTCACTACGACCCTTAACTCTCGTTGACTTGTCAACTAAGTCCCAGGGGAGTCTATCTTCCTAAGCCTCACACTACGTGGGATTGCTTTACGTTCTAGGGATTCCAAGTGATTAGCCCTGTTCCTAAGTGTAGTTTTAACCCTTTGGTCAAGGTGGAAGAACCCTAGTCTCAATTAAACCCCAGCACTAGGATTCATTACAACCCTTCACTCTGTCGCTTGCGCAACTAAGCCCCAGGGGAGTTCATCTCCTAGCACTTCGCTCTATTTTGACCGCTAAGAACTCTTGAAACACGGAGGTAGGGAAAATCACACTGGAGGGGATAGGGGACGTTTCGCTACCTCACGACTCACCCTCTCAACCCTCTCTAATCTCGAGTAGTCTAATCCTATAGGAGTTGTCACGCCTCCAAAGGATAACCTAAATGACTCTCAACCCTAGTGTCACATCTAAGGGGAAATCAATACAATAATCAATCAAGATTGGAAGTCAATTAAGTTCATCAATTAAGAAAGCATAATAACATGTCATAGAAACAAAATCATCCTAAGGTTTACAAGTCCGAATACCCACAATGGGTTTAGCTCCTCATGGAGCTATACAAATCCATCAATGTATATGAATAAACACAAATCGAAAACATAGATGAAAACCCGCTTGTGTAGCGTGGCTGTGGTTTTGTGCGGCCGATTCGTCTCTTCACCAAGCTCTTCCTCAAGCCTAGGGCACACCTCGCCCGATCGATGCCGACGAAAGCTCCCCCAATAGCTATCTTTCGACGGGCTTCGATGTCGATGCCAATGAAGCGCTCGAATCCTCCACAAAGTCCTCTAAAAACCCTAGCGCGACTCTCCAGAAAATAGGTGAAAAAGCTCAAAAAAAGTCCCCAAAAGGTCTTTAAATAGTGCTGAGTCGCGGCTGTAAATCTGCTAAAATCGGGATTTCACACGGACGTGTGGAATTTCCACATGCTCGTGTGAATTTTCTGAATTTAGTTTTCTGGCGCGCAGTGAACAGTAAACTGCTGCAGTGATAGCTACAGTGATCTTCTCCAGTACTGCTATAGTACTCACGCATCAAATACTCAAGATTTCATCGTTCTTCATCGAGGCCGTTGAATTGGGCACACAATCAACGGTAGATCATGTCGATTGCTTCCTTTCTCCTTATTGGTGAAATTCTCCTATACTACACAGGTTAGACTTTTGTGAATGTGACTGCCTTTGTGCCCCTCCAAAATAGGTTGGCACACACCCACAAGTCTAAACCCGTGCCTTGTTCCTTGCTTGGTCCGTAAACTCCCCAACAACGGCGAACATGACCTAACTTTGCTCTTTCTTCTCCAAATTGGCTCCATAACCCTACAATGCACAAAAACACACAAATGCACACAAATTAATGATAAGATCTGATAAAATTAATGTTCAATGTAAGATAATAACACTTCGTATTACTATAACACAAGCACTTATCAGTCATCCTAGGGTTTACAAGTCCGAATACCCACTAGGGGTTTAACTCTTCATGGAGCAATACAAAGTCAACAAAAAGTTTGAAAACATATGCATAAAAACTATAAAGAAAAACCCCTTATAGTCCATGTCGATAGTCTTAAAGAGCAGCCTTAGCTTCTCCAAAGAATCACTTATCAAGCCTAGGGCACACCATCCCGAATCGATGCCGACAAAAGCTCCCCCCAATAGCTATCTTCCAAAGGATGTCGATGTTGATGCCATAGAAATAGCCCCAAAGCCTCACAAAAATCTCTCTAAACCCTTGCCGCGAGCCCCCCAAAAGATAGGCAAAAGATAGCCCAGGGTTGCCAAATAAGACCCAAAACACGGTATTTATAGGCTGAAATCGGGCATCCACAAACCCCTTTGGATTTTCCACACGGCCCTATGGAATTTCCACACGGGCGTGTGGATTCTCTATTTTCCAGATTTTCGGAGCGTTGTGAACAGTAACTTGTATAGTGGTTTGCTACAGTACTCGCGTCAAAATGCTCCCGAATTCATCTTCTTCACCGAGGCCACCAAGTTGGGCACACAACCATGCGGTAGATCATGTCGCTTATTGCTTTCAACACATTGATGAAGCTCTTCCATGTTACACAAGTTGGACTACATGAGTTTGACTGCTCTTGTGGCCTCCGATTTGTATAATCATTTAAACACAATGGAGGTTGGCACACACCCATACGTCTACAACTTGTGCCTTGATCCTTACTTGGTCCAAGAATCTCCTCAACTAGTGAGGGCATGACCTATTTTTTCTTCTTTTTCTTTTACATCGTCTTCACAACCCTATATGCACAAAAGAACGCAAATACACACATATAAGCGATAAAATATGAATAAAGTAATGCTAAATGTAAGAAAAGTATACTTCGTATTACTTATACACGAGCACTTATCAGTAAGAATGAGTAATTTTGTGTGAATAAAGTGTTAGTGTTCAGGGGTATTTATAGGTTTTTTAAAATTTTTTAACTCAAAAAATATCCTTCTAAACTAGTCATTTATTGTTGTTGGATAGGATAAAAAAAAGTCGTTTTGTACTTATTGAAGGGGCTAAAAATGCATTTCACATTTGAATGGCTTGATAATAGAAAAAAAAAATTGGCGGGCCACCAAGCCCTCCAGGTAACCATTGCGGCCCATGCCACGCACAACCCTCAACTGTTGACCCACCTAGGTTTTGTTGTGCTATCTCGCATGGATGGGACAGCACAGCCTAATGCTGGCCACAGGTCATACCAGTACACAGGCCGCAGATCCTTGGCCCAGCACGGCCGTCGATGTAGTGATGTTCCTGGGACAGGCATGGCCCAAGTCATGATGCACTGTGCTAGCCCCAAGCCGGCAAGGCCTAGTTTGCATTATTACTTTTGTTAATGTTGTAGACTTTGAATTATTTGTATTTTTAAACCTTGTTGTTTTCCTTGAAGTCTATACATGTGGATTTGTTAGATTGTTAATTTGTTTTTATTTGCTCTAACATAGGTTCCGAGGCCTTACATGGCCATTAGGTCCTCGTCTTGTTGGTGTGGGGTTGTTTGCATGTGCTTCAGGTAGTTTCGAAGCATAACACCTTGGTATACTACAAGAAAATAGAGGTATCAGGCACGAAAATTTTGGTCACTAAAAGATCAAATTTCATGAGTGATGATGATTTTCACCGACGGCAATTTTTGTTTGTAAATATAATTCCATCTGTGATGTTGAAATATTAGTGATGGAATATTCCGTCACAAAAAGTGTTTATCACCCACGGAATTCCGTCAGTTAAAGTGTTTATCACCAATGGAATTCCGTCCATGAAAGTGTTTATCACCCATGGAATTTCATTACTGATTGTTGTTATTAACAACAGAATTCTGTCACTTTAAGTGCTTATCACCCGCGGAATTCTGTCCTTGAAAGTGTTTATCACCCACAAAATTCCGTCACTGATTGTTATCATCACCAACAAAATTCCCTCACTAAAAGTGCTTATCACCCATAAAATTCGGTCACTGAAAGTGTTTATCAGCCACCGAATTTTGTTGCTATTGGTCTTCATCACCAATGGAATTCCATCACTGAAAATGTTTACCACCCACAGAATTTCATCACTGAATGTACTTATTACCAACTGAATTTCATCACTAATTATTTTCTAATTAATTCATTTTTCCTACTTTATTTACCTATATCACATATATATTACTAATGTCACTTCACAAACTGTTTATAATGTCTAAAATAATTTATTCATTAAAAAAAAAACAAGTCCAACATTGTTTAAGACAAAAACCTTCAATGTTTCATCAAATTTAAAAACATATAAGAAAACAAATTTGTATTTAAGAATAAAACATCATAATAGAAGTCATATGTAATATTAACGATAAAACACCCAAATTCTATAAATCACTCTCTCAAAAACATTCAATTTTCACCATCAGTGGTTTCTTCTTAACGATCTTTGTTATTCGTTCACAGTCTTCTTCATCGATGGATCCTATAGATTAATCAAGACTCTAAATGAGATGAATCTGACATTGTAGCAAATAAAAAAATAAAAAATCATTTGATTTAAATTATACATTTGTAGGAAGGATCCTATAGATTAATCAAGACTCTAAATGAGATGAATCTGACATTGTTGCAAATTAAATAAATGGAAAAATATATTGTCTTTTGTAATGAAGAAACAAAAATCGCAATGTATAAATTATATTGCCACTTATTATCATTTCTTCACCTATCACTATGTATTATATAGTAAGAAGAAATTCAACAGATTAAGACTTAAACATTTTGTGTTCATTAACTCATCTACCCCTGTGGGTTTTCACTTGTCCCAACTAAAATTCTGGGAGTATTGATTGTAAGAAATCCAACTACAAGAGTAAGATTCAGATTGATAGATAGATAGATATATTTGAGAAAGAAATATTTTTCAACAATCGGCATCTACTGTAAACATATGGGAATTAAGGCATGATGTAAATCTATAGACAATACGACCCTGCATTACTAAATTAGTGCCTTTGAGACCCAAGCAAAGTGTAACTGTCTAGTAGCACAACATAGCATAATAATTTCAAACAAACCTAATCTTAAACATTACACAAAAATTTTACTTGCATAACTACAACATAAAGTTGTTAAACAAATATAGTAAAGATGATCAAAGTTAGATATATACTTGTGCTTGATATTCACTGATTTTCAAAATTAATCTGATTATAGCATTGACTCTACACTTGGTGCGGTGGTCAGGGAAAGATCTAACATAACACAAGGTATAGAGTCAAATTTGCTAATCTCATATGTTCAAGGATCTATTGACCTAACGTTAAGAATCTCCAGATCGGAGAAAAAATAGTGGCAAAATCACTTAAAGAGGAATATAAAAAATGATTTAATACCTCTTCCATGAAAAAGTAGAACAGGTAACACAGCAGCTTGCCTGGTAGCTTCTGGAGACACTTCAACCTTGGTCTTCAAGCACCTAAAAAACTTGAGAGTGAGACATGACATTTTAAGCTAATAAATTAAAAAAAAAAAAAATCTACAGAGGCACTTGAAAACAGATATGACAGAAATCAAAATGTGGTAGTGTAGAGGTAAACCTAGAACATGGAAGCCAACCACTAAGGCTAATACGGCACTAATATGAATTGGAAACTGGCTGCCATTCCCATATTTGTTGTAGATGCAAAAAATGACAAAGTACAAAGCAGTGGTAACACCCATGCTGAAGCCTCCAACACAAAGCTTGACTATAGTCACCAAAAAATCAATCATGGAACTTGGAAGTAATAAGATTCTCTTATGTGTTCAGACTTTAGACGGCTACTAATGCATATATGCTCTTCTATCACAAACACAACCACAACAACTAAAACTGGAACTTAGAAAAAAGTTACACAAACACACACACAAACAACAACAACAACAACAACAATAGATGCTCCATGCAACAAAGTGAGATAATATTATGCAAGTTAATAGCTCATATAAACTTACAAAGCAAAAGTCCCGTCAAGTTAACAAAATTTGGCAAATGATCTTTCCAATTATAGGGATAAACATAATGTTGCAATGTAATCCAATTCAGCTATAGAAGATTGATCAACGCAAAGTCATTACACAGAATTATGCAAGTGGTATATATAAAAATTAATTATTTATATAATTGAGCATATAGAGAAAAGTAAGCAATTTTAACCCAATTAAACAGTGATGTATATTTAAACAAAATCTTCATGTATGTTAGTGTGAATCTCATGTGACTCTGCTACTGAGAAAATTTAAGTTTAAACTTAGACTGAGGAAAGAACAGAAAAGGAGCTTGCCTTCATAAGTTTGGGACTAGAATTAGTTCTTGAAAGTGATAGGTAGAAGTGATGCACAGAAGGAGAATTATCAAACCACAGAGAAAACCAACTTCATGATATGAAGTTCAATTGTGTGATCACAGTGTTGCTTATGCATATTCTTCACCTCAATTGCAACAACAACTTACAATGGAAAGATAAATAGAAAAAAAAACATAAAAGGAGAGCACCATCAATAGTATAATCTGCTTCTAATGAAATGACTTTAGTTCACAAAAGCTAAGAAATCTGCATATAAATACCCAAAAAAAATTTCTGTATGAGGAATTCAGCAAAATAACAGAGCAAATTGTTGACAATAAAAGCAAATAGGTAAACATTAGTTGAGATTTGAATACTAGGCTTCTCCGAGAAAGGAGACACATATTGAGATGGTGATTCTGATTGCAGTGAAGGTATACGGCGAGATCTGCATCAAAGAATTAAAAAGAGTGAAAGATATGATCATATTAGATGAGCCGGATACCAAGTTCAATATCAATTGTAATATATATAAAATCTTTCCATAAACAATAGGTCTCACCGATTGCCGGTGTTCGACGTAGCTCCGGCACCAGGATGCGCCGGTGAAGAATAGGATCTGGAGGCAAGATTCGGATCTCGTACGTCCCTTTCGGCGCACTTAGAAAAGAAAACTCACCAGACACTTAGAAAGAGGTTGGGCTTAGAAAGGAGGTTAGGGTCACCGGAGGATTGGTGAGGGGGTCATCGGAGGGGAGGTAGAGATGGAGATGGTGCTGTTGTTACTTAGAAAGAGAGGACAAGGGGAAGAGTTTTGATAAGTGCTCATGTATAAGTAATACGAAGTATACTTTTCTTACATTAAGCATTACTTTTATCAGGTTTTATCACTTATTCGTGTGTAACATTGAAGAGCTTCATCGATGTGTTTGTAAGCAAGAGGCGACGTGATCTACCACATGGTTGTGTGCCCAACTTAGCGGCCTCGATTATGAGAATGAAGTCGGGAACACTGCAGTGAAATCCCTATAGCAGAATCACTGTAGCAAAGTATTGTTCACAAGTTACTTTAGCAGTACTGTTCACAGAACGCAGGAAAATGTAATTCGGAAATCCACATGCCTGATTTAAGCCCTATAAATACCGTGATTTGAGTTTTATTTGGGGATCTTTTTCCTATCTTTCGGCGATCTTTTGGCGAGAGCGTGGCTAGGGTTTAGAAAGGTTTTTGCGAGGCCTTAGAAGTGGTTCTACGTTATCGACATCGACATCCTTCGAAGGAGAGTTATTGGAGGAGCTTTCGACGACATCAATTCTGCGAGGTGTGCCCTAGGCTCAATGGAGGAGTCCTTGGAGAAGACGAGGCGGCTCTTGAAGACCATCGACACGGACAACGATGGGGCTATCTTTATGGATTACTTGCACTTATATTCAATTTCATTGTTGATTTTGTAATGCTCCATGGAGAGCTAAACCCCTAGTGGGTGTTTGGACTTATAAACCCTAGGATGATTTTGTTTCATTGACTTATATTATGCTTCTTAAATTGATGATTTAATTGAGTTTCAATCTTGAATGGTTATTGTGTTGATTTTCCCTTAGAGTGACATTAGGGTTGAGAATTCATCTAGGTAATCCATTAAAGGTGTGACAACTTCATTAGGATTAGACTAAGCGAGATTGAAAAGGGTCGAGAGAGTGAGTCGAGAGGTAGCGGAACATCCCCTTTCCCTTCTGATTTGATTTATCTGACCTCCACGTTCCAAAAGTTCTTTGCGGTCACAATAGAGTGAAGTGCTAAGAGATAAACTCCACTGGGGCTTAGTTGCGTGAGCAACATAGTAAAGTGTTGAAATGAATCTTAGTACTGGGGCTTAATTGTGACTAGGGATCTTTCGCCTGGACCAAAAGGTTAGATCTATATTAGGGAATAGGGTTTATCACTTGGAGCTCCTAGAACCCCAAGCAGTGCCACACAGTGTGAGGTGTTGAGAGTATTCCTTTCCGTCGGGACATAGTGTAGAGGGCCAGTCACGATTGACCTTAGGTTTGGGACCATGTATTTTTGGATTTCCACGACTCATTAAACGTCAATTAGGAGGTATAATATTAGTCTTGCATTTAAAACAGTAGTCCTAGGGTGAGCAATGTCCGGGTGCCCCATCTTACTCTTGATTACTCTCTCCGATTACTCTTGCTTGCTTTCTTGTCTCTCTTTTGCTTTTCTTTACATTAATATCTCTAGTTCACTCACAATTGGTTTTCACCTAGCTAAATAGTAATATCTCTTGTTTCTAAGCATCTATTCCTTGTGGATTCGACTACCCACTCACCGTGGTATTTTATTAGTGTAATGACCCATGCACTTGCAGAACACTCATGCAAGGGGTATGTTAGGCTTAGAAAGAATTAGGGCTTGGAGTCTTTCACTTTGGGGTTTTTTTTTTGTTTTTTTTGTTTTGAAAGAATGAGGCTTTTCTTCTTATTTTAAGTTTGACTGATATTTATTTTTATTATATATTGGAAGAATAGATAATAAAAATAAATATATAATAAAATATTATAAAATAAATATTTACATAAATAGATGAGTCCAAAAATTATAGGCCTTTTGTTTTTCAATTAACTAGTTCACTAAAATTGATATTAAAAACCAATTAAATAAAAAATATTTACATGATGTGTTTATAATTGAGAGTTTTTATTTCTCAAGTTTCATATTATTTGTCAATTTTTTCTTTATTTCTCATATTTTGTGCTTTTTAAATTTTTTTTTGGAAAAAAGCCGGCTATTCAGACAGTGACACTCGAGGTCCTAGCCTCGTTCGAGTTTGACAAATCATACAGAGACTTCACTAGTGCTGATGCTATACAGTTTAGAGTATTGGGACAACATTAAAGCCTCAGCGTGTCGTAGTTTTCTACCGGGTTGGGTGTGTATGATGAGTCTTATGCAGAGACATAGGAGTATGAGGTTCTTCCTACTAATTACCCGAGCAGTCTTACCTCTCAGAGAGCCTACAGAGCACTATGTGGAGAGGGCCAGTACTAGCCGGGCATCTCGAAGGCAACATGCATGTCCCAACCAGCATATAGATACATTCATGCCATACTAAGCAGGTCAGTGAGTGGTTGAGGTGATAGCACCAGAGTATTGAACCGTCAGGAGCTACTTTACTTATACTCCAAGGTGCAGGGCATACCACTCCACCTAGGGCACATCCTAGCAGAGTACTTGCACCACCAGGGCCAGTACTCTAGGGTTGGAGTGATCTTCTCAGGCCCGTACATTACGAGACTCCTCATCGGGTTGGGTCTCCTAGATGGAGTGCGCAGGGCCGAGAAGACGACTGTACCGGCTCCTCTAGGCACAGAGACGATGAGAATTATGGGGATGATCTGCAAATGTGGGCCGGGATGTACTCTATGATCATACCCCACACAGAGCCGGTAGAGGGAGACAAAGATGAGGCTGAGGATTCGCAGCCAGCATTGCAGCCACTTCCCGACACAAATACCACCCATAACACTGGAGCCACCTCCAGTGCATATATTTTCTCCGTCTCAAGGCCAGGACAGACTAGAGCGCCTTGAGAGTGCTGTAGGGGTGTTACAGACGGAGGTGGCCGAGGTTAGAGCTACCCAGGCTGCGCAGCACACCGAGGTCATGGCTCAGTTTCGCAGTCTTCATCAGCTATTAGAGCAGGCCGTGACTTCACCATTCATGATGCAACCTCAAGCCTCCCATGCGCCACCATCACCTGCATCGCCACTACTTGATCCACCAGCACTAGCTGAGCCTACCGCAGCACTAGAGGCGACCACTCAGGACACCGACACTGAGGCGTCGTAGGTTCTTTTATTTTTTTGTTATTTTGTACTTTTATTTCTTATTTTCGGCCTTGTAGTACTCAGAAAGGATCTTCCTTCTGAGTTTATTTTTCTCAAGTTGTATTTCATTTCCATATCTTTATATACTCGAGTTTATTTTGATTTTTCTTGAGCTACACTGAACCCCTTGTGTATATGTGCAGATGGTCTTGGATGTTTGGATTTTGAGGAATAGTCATAGGTACGGTCATGGGACTATGTGTGCTCCACAACCCATTGAGACTCAACTCTCAATGAACATAGCTCCATCGAACGCAACACTTGGAGTTCAAAGGAGTATTGTTTCAATTGCCCACTCCCACATATTTTGCTTGAATTGTTGTACTTTTCCTAGTGCTTGAATGCGTACATTGGGGACAATGTACATCTTAAGTGTGGGGTGGAGTTCACATTGCACACACCTTTACTTGTGTGTTCAATTGCTTATGCTCATGTAGCCCGTGGCGGTTCACCTTAGTTGCAACGGTTGTATTCTTAGAGTCTAGGAGAATTTTTAACATTGTATCCTATCATGCTCTAGTTTCTACTTGAATTTTAGGGAATTTTTGCTCGATTATTTCATTTGCACTACTCACTCTTGAAATCTTTTGGAAACTCGAAGCTCAATGTTTTAAGGACTAGTTTATCATCGTTTTAGTGAAGTTCTTTGTTTTGTTTTGAGAAATACATAAAAAAAAAAACTTGTGAGCTTGTAAATATTTGTTTAGTCTTATTTGTGCATTTGGGGTGAAAAAAGCTACCACCTATGAAGTATGTAGCTACTCTCATAAGTCGAATACAAGTTATGCCCTAAAGAGAGAAAGAGCTATCTCACGGGATGCTTGAAAGCTACTACCCCGGTAGAAAGAGCTACCTCCTCGAAAGTGTGAAAGCCACCTTTGGCGGCCACCTAGGAAATGGTTATCTTAGAGGTTGTGTGAAGCTACTACCTCCCTACTTTTGTATATAAATAAGTTCTTCTAACGAGAATTTTTAGGAGTACTTTTTGGGTTAACTTGAGTGAGTTCACACACACATACACATTGTCGAGTTGTTGTCTTTTTTTATTCAAGTTTTTAGCTAGAGCAATGATATCCTTATGCAATGTTTTGATTTCCCCTTGTAGAATGCTTCTTTTGCATACTTTTGACGAACCTAAGGCCGAGCACTTCCAATTGTTCTTCCCAAGTAGTTTAATGTTTTATTTTTGCTTGAGGACAAGCAAAAGCTTAAGTGTGGGGGAGTTTGATAAGTCCTCGTGTTAAAGTAATACAAAGTATTATTTTCTTACTTTGAGCATTACTTTTCTCAGATTTTATCATTAATTGTTGTGCATTTGTGTTCTTTTATGCATGTAAGGTTGTGGAGTAAACTTAGAGAAGAAAGAGCAAAATTAGGTCATGTTCGCCGTTGTTGGGGAGTTCTCTGACCAAGCAAGGAACAAGACACGAGTCTAGACTTGTGGGTGTGTGCCAACCTCCATTGGAGGGGCACAAAGGCAGTCACACTCATAAAAGTCTAACTCGTGTAGCATTGGAGAACTTCGCCAATGACGAGAAATGAGGCAATCGACATAATCTACCATTAATTGTGTGCCCAATTCAACGGCCTCGATGAAGAACATGAAATTGGAAAGATTTTATGCGCGAGTATTGTAACACTTTATTGTTCACTGCGCGCTAGAAAACCAATTCCAGAGAATCCACACGGGCGTGTGGAAATTCCACACGGCCGTGTGGATGCCCAATTTCAGACTATTTATAGCCGCGACTCAGCACTATTTGAAGGACTTTTTCAGGACTTTTCGAGGATCTTTTCCCCAGCTTCTTGAGGGTTCGCGGCTAGGGTTTGGAGAGGATTTTGTGGAGGTTTGGAGTGAGTCTTCGGCATCAACATAGAAGTCCGTTGGAAGATAGCTATTGGAGGAGCTTTCGTCTGCACCGATCCGGCGGGGTGTGCCCTAGGCTTGACAAGGGGCTTGGTGGAGAGGATGGAGTGGCCTCACAAGACCATCGCCACGCATCACAAGGGGGTTTCATCTATGTTTTTTATTCTTGTCGATTTATATACATTGATGATTTTGTATAGCTCCATGGAGAGCTAAACCCCTTGTGGGTATTCGGACTTGTAAACCCTAGGATGATATTATTTCTATGACTTTTATTATGCTTTCTTAATTGATGCTTTTAATTGAGTTCCAATCTTGATTGTTTATTGTATAGTTTTTCCCTTAACCGTGACACTAGGGTTGAGAATCATCTAGGTTATCCTTTGAAAGTGTGACAACTTCTATAAGATTAGACTACTCGAGATTAGAGAGGGTCGAGAGGGTGAGTCGTTAGGTAGCGAAACGTCCCCTTTCCCATCTGGTGTGATTTTCCCTACCTCAATGTTCCAAGAGTTCTTAGCGGTCAAAGTAGAGCGAAGTGCTAGGATATGAACTCCCATGGGACTTAGTTGCGCGAGCAACAGAGTGAAGGGTTGTAGTGAATCCTAGTGCTGGGGCTTAACTGAGACTAGGGTTCTTTCGCCTGGACCAAAGGGTTAGAACTATACTTAGGGACAGGGTCTATCACTTGGAATCCCTGGAACGTAAAGCAGTTCCATGTAGTGTGAGGCTTAGGATGATGGACTCCCCTGGGGCTTAGTTTAGAGATCAACAGAGTGAAGGGTTGTAGTGAAACCTAATGCCGGGGCATAGTGTTGGAACTAGTCACGGTTGACCTTAGGTTTGGGACCGTGTGCTTTAGGATGTCCACGACTCAGTAAACATCAATAGGAGAATATAATACATAGTCTTCCACTAGAACATTAGCCCTAGGGGGAGTTTGTCCGGGTACCCTATTTTACATTCGATTGTACCTCTCTTTCCTCTTTGCTTGCACTCTCTTGTCTTTCATATTTCTCTTTTATTTTCTTGCACACATATTGATTCTTCTCACCACCATCGTACCGCACTAGCTAAGTAGCAATTACCTTTGTCTCTAATCACTACTCCCTGTGGATTCGACTACCCTCTCACCAGGGTACTTTATTACTTCGACAACCCGTGTACATTCGACCCCCTGTCATAGGCCATGTAATTTACAGCTCTAATTTGCAAGTAGGGGGTCAGAGAATCTGTCAAGTCATATCGCTTTACTGAGCTTCCAAGCTATGGATAGCATCCAGTGACTCTTCACACCGAGGCACGTATCCTAAGGCCTATTTTTGCCGCATCGAGAACATGTCAATCTCTAATTATTTTTAAACGGATTTGGGATCCATTTGGAATCCGTACATTTATTATTTTATTTTAAAAACAATCAATAAATTTTAGTTTTAAAATTGATGTTATTTTGAAAGCTTGTAAAATTTGGAAAATATTATTATTAAAGAATTAAATGAATAATAAAAATATAAATTTCAAATAAAATATTACTATTAGATTCATATTAAATATATACTTTCACAAAATGCAATATATGTGTTCACGGATTTTTGGGGTTTTTATCTCTTTTAAACTTGGTCAAATGTATATATATTTAAAATACTGTAAAAATAATATAATTAAATGCATATGAGTGCAAATAATTATGTTGGCATATGTTTTAAATTAAATTTATTTACAAATAAGATATTTACAATTCGTGTAAATATTTATAATTTTTATGAATATATTTAATTTATATTTTTATATATAATTATATATAATTATATATAATTAAAAATAAAATTTCTTGGTGATAATAAATTTATATTTTTTACAATTTCGTTTGTAATAATAAAAAAAATCCGTTGGCAATAATAATAAAAAAAATACATTGGTAATAATCCAAAAATTCCGTTGGTGATAATAAAAATTTTGTTGGTAAAAGTACTAAATTTCGTTTGTGATAAGAAAAAATTCCATTGGTGATAATCCAAAAATTCTGTTGGTGATGGTAAAAACTTTCGTTGCTAAAAGCGTTAAACTCCGTTGGTAATAATCCAAAATAAAATATTCCGTTGGTGATAATACAAAATTCCTTTGTTAAAAGTGATAAATTTCATTGGTGATAATACAATATTCCATTGGTGATAGTACCAAATTCACTTGGTAATAAACCAAAAATTCCATTGCTGATGATACTAAATTCCGTGGATGATAATACGGAATTCTGTTGGTGATAATCCAAGAATTCCATTAGTGATAGTAAACAATTCTGTAAGTAAAAGTGCTCAATTCAGTTGGTGATAATAAAACATTCTGTTGGTGATAGTCTAAATATTCCGTTGGTGATAATACAAAATTTCCTTGGTAAAGTCATAAATTACATTGGTGATAATTACAAATTCTGTTTATAATAATCTTAAAATTCCGTTGGTGATAATAATAAATTCCGTGGGTGATAATAAGAAATTTGGTTGGTGATAATCCAAGAATATCGTCTTGATAGCAAACAATTCCGTTGGTAAAAGTGATAAATTCCGTTGGTAATAATACAACATTCCGTTGGTGATAGTACCAAATTCATTTGGTTATAACCCAAAAATTCCGTTGGTGATAGTCAAAAATACCGTTGGTGATTATTCAAAATTCTATTACAAATGTATTAAAAAAATATTTTAAAGCTTAGGAAAAAATCAATATTGTTCACAAACAAAATTCCAACAGAATTTCCAATGAAATATATCAATAGCAAAATGTTCTGTCACTAAATCCTATAATATAATATTCCACCACTAATGTCTTCATAGGTGCCAAATCCTTTCTGTCGGAATTCAGTCACTAAATCCGTTGGTGATATTAACTTTCAACCACGGAAAAATTCTGTTGGAGATATTCCGCCTCTGATGCCTATATTTTCTTGTAGTGGTAGAGATAATCTGTCACTTAGGCTTTAGAGAAAATGTGGATTGCATGACAAAAAAAAAAAGAAGATATAGTGCCCAGTATGACAAATGATTTGCTCATCACACAAGTGAGAAATGAAGAAGAAGAAGAAGAAGAAGAAGAAGAAGAAGGAGGAGGAGGAGGAGGAGTAAAAAGAAAGAAAGAAGGCAGTAATATTCTTTCTAACATTAATTTAAGGATATTTTATGGTATGGCTAATTGGTTATGGTAGTGGGAGTGACATAAAATTAATATAATTGAGAAAAAGAAGTGTGGGCCCTGCCCTCAGTACCGTGAGTGCATGTTAACTAGGAGCTTTGGTTGCTGGGCTTATCTTTAATTTTACTTTAACTCATGCAAACTCGTGATCCATCTTTTGCTTTTTTTTCCCCAGCAACCTTTCTTGTCAATGTCTCGCACACTTTTCTCCACACCTTACTCTTAAGAAGAACCAAGGCTTCGAGACTCGAAGGACTACTACACCTCGTTGAGCATTAGTGGTAACACTAAGCGTAGTTATGATAAGTGCTTGAAAGTGCATATTTTCCATATCATTTATATTGCATTTAGCATAAGTTTGGATATGTTTAGCAACAAACTAGTATATAATTTCATTTTTTTTGTTCACCATGAACTTTTATTCTGTTTTAGGGCCAAAGAAGCTAATACGAGGTCGTTTCAAAGCAAAATAAACTATCTTGCTAAAGTAGAGCATCACCACGGCTCACAACAGCTGTGGTGATCGACATCGTACCACGAACGTTTTCCACTCTCATCAATCCCATTATGAAGGCATAACAGTTTGAAACTATCACAGCCGTACGTGATCAAGCCACACAACACCCAAAGAGGACCTTGCCAGGACTTTGAGCCCAAGCAACAACTTACTCACCACGGGCAACACAATCCCATGGTGAGGCCTTCGCTGACTCGATATTATAAATGCCCTAAGGTTTTCTGATCTAAGAGGGATTCTTTTGCCAAATTTGGGGCGGCCGGATTTCTGGATACTTGTGTGACTAGAGACTATTTCCATCAAGATTTCAGCTGATTCCAGTGAGTTTTCCAAGGAATATTCAACGTCCATCAATAGTAGAGTGCGCTCGAAGAAATTTGGCGTTCTTTTGATGATCTTGGATCTACTCAACCTCAACCATTGGAGACCATATTTGAGGAAGTTAATCTAGGAATTCTGTTGATTTATTTCCTTTGGATGATTGCTATTCATTGATAAATACTTGTATATCCGTTAGAGGACTGCAATTCGAGGGAATTTCATGTCAATTCAATCTGATTATTGCTTGTGAATCTTTATTGATAATTCAATAAATCTTTCAAGTAGGAATAGATTCCATCATAAGTTCCTAGTGATTTAGATTTGGTCACAAGAGATTGGGACCAATAGGCCTCTGAATTCCCTCGGTCTAACACTAGAACACGATTGCCATAACTCAACGCATATCATAAGCAATAGTTAGGAAAATTTTCATACATTACCTGACTCCTTCCAATTTCCCTTAACGATTCTCAATTGTATTGTATTAATTAATTTGTAGAAGTAGAATTAGGGAACACCATAGACCATTAGGCTATTGATTAAGCGAAAAAGAAGTAATAGGAGCCTCTCGCATGTTCCTTTCGTGCTCACCCAGGAGGTATTACTTGACCACTTGTATACTTGTGTTATTCACATACCTAATTTTATTTACATATATATATATCACATACCCACCGAGTTAACTTTTGTCAAGTTGCACTATTAATCTTCACCAAGTGTGAAAAGTAAATGGCTCCTAGATGACCTTAAGTTCTCTAAAGGTTCTGCATTCTTTGTAGATGGTTGAAAATCTCTTAAGGTTTCTCTTGTTGTAGTGTGCTATGTTTTGTCTATGTTGAATCGAGCATATCAAAAAATGGATATGTTTCTTTTACCTGAAATCCTTTGACAAGATGCTCACCCAACTTGCTTCTCCATTAGTTGCAACCTAGTTTTATAATCAGCTCATTAACATCTTGAGTCTACTAATGAACTGCTTGAAGTACCAGAAATTGTGGTATGTGTATCTATAATGGAATTAGAATTAAATTACACATGACCTATATATTTGCATGTGTTCTTTCAAGCACACTTAGGTGCCAACATGTATATATAGATTTAATTACACTTTAAATTCTGCAGCCTTGCTTAATTATATAGCTATGCTTATATGTTAAACTGGAATCTTTTTAATATATATACTTAACATATATACTGTTGTGATAACCTGTAACCATTTGCATTAATATGTTCATATCATATTTATGTTTCATAGCTACCCTAAGTGTGTATGTATATGCACATACGTATACATATAACTATGCATATATGAACTGCAGCTTTGTATATCTATATATACATATATTTAAGAGCTATATGAATTGGTCTGCAACCCTTTGATTTATTAATTAGTTTTCTTTCAAATGCATTGTTAGGTATTGAGGCTAAAATCATCTTTAACTAATGCATGTACTCATTCATGTGTAACTATTCATTGTTTGGTAGTTTTTTTTATAGTTGTCAATCCTTGGGTTTTAGGGTCATTTTCAAAAGTGATTATAGAATTCAATTTGGATTTAGGTTTTTATCAGATAAGTAATCCACCTTGAATTCTTGTATTTTAGAATTATAAAATTTCAAAAAAAAAAATTTATGCATGTTTTATTTGGGCATTCTAGTTGTTACTCCACTACTTATTGTACCTGCTTAATCATCCAGAGAAACCATTTATACATAATACATACATACATACATATATACATAAATTGTTTGAGTTGCTGCCATTTGTTGATACCCACGTTCTACCTCTTCTGTACTCAAAACTTATTAATCCTTCCTTCCATTATTTATTTATTTAGTTATTTATTCATTGTTTTATTTACGTAAATACCCATTATTTTGTGCATTTATTATTTATGTGTTATCTTTCTATTTTTAATAGTTGTTAATTATCATTTTAATTAGTTATTTTGAAAATAATTGTTTACTTTTTTTAAAGTAGTAACATGAGATTTTTTTGTTATTTTTTTTGTATGATATTGTGTATTTCTGCTTATTTGAAAAATTGGGAAAATTGTGAATATCTCTGTATTTTAACTCAAAGATTGTTTGAACATTTTTTGTCTCCGAATAAGCTATGCTCAACACAGTTTGTGAGGGTAAAACACTGACTTTGTTGATAAGAATTCTGGAAAAATGAGACTACAGTTTCACACCGGTTAGTCGGTGAAATAATAATGACCTCTGATATTCAAGCTTTAGTCACCAAGGGTAAATAAATAATCTCTATTTTTCTGGCTCAATTCACCAAGGTTAAACAAATGATCTCTTATATCTGTAGTCAATTTGGAGACATACACTATTATTTGAGTATTTGTTATCTTTTTGTTTTATATTTTTAATTAGTTCGGATATTCCCATATTAGTGGGTTAATGACTACACTTAACTTGATTATGCTACTTGCTTACCTTTTCCTTATAATGTTGGCAAGCTCTTGATTTGGTCATGATTATTCTGTATATTGCAAATTCGAGTTTCTGTTTTCAAATTTTGGATTATTTACTAGGCTAGTGAGCTCACGAAGTTGTTTTTAACTTTTTCAGATTATGAGCAATAGACCTAGGAATTATTTAGCAAGCTACCAGTTGTAGTATTTTTCCCCCTTTGGATTTGTATCTTAAGTTGTTGTATCTATTATTTAGATACCAAATTCTATACTTTGGACACTCTTGTATTTTGGTCATTCATGTATTTGAACTTCTATTATATCCTTAAGTTGTACTTGTATTTTCTGCCATTTCTGTTGTTATTTTCTTCTGATCTGAGAAAGATTCTAAGGCCTTGTAAGTCAAGCCATATGAAACTACAGCTGTTTCTCCACTCATCAGAGTCTGTTTGGCTCCATCCGGGGCATCATAAGAAAATTTTGAAGCATATCAGAATTTGAAGAGGATTACTGTTTGAGAAAGATAATTAGATAATTTCCTTTTTTTTTTTTCGGTAGAACAATCTACATATAGATCAAGATTAATCCTCAAACTGAAGGTTAATAAAAAATAATGAAACAAATTAAAAGACAGAAAAAACACAACCAAGTCACAAAAAAGCCAATTCTCACTACCGAGGGAAAATAGCGAACGCAGTTTGCAGCACCGTCAAGATAAGAAGAAAAGCCGCAGCAATAAAGGAAATGGTAGTCCAACTGCTACTAAAATGAGTATTATAAAACCTCACTAAAAATTTGTTCTTCTTGTGCCTCTTAAGCCCATACAACACCTCGTGGTATTCATGCAAATCAGGAGCCAAATCTTCGGACATCTCATTGCATAGTTTAGCAACCTGCTCATCAGTCCCTAAAGCATTGAACAGTACATCTGCTGATCTCAGCTCCTTCACATCATCTGCACTGTGAATGAGACAGTCCAAGAACCAAACATAGGACTGGATCCCATGCTCCAGTCTGCTGTCCGGGCACATCTCCATTGCTATCATGTTCATGAATCTTGACTGGAATGAGTCATCTATGGTTATCCGAGGGAGTGAAAGATAGCTGTGGATGAAGCCTTCTTTGAATATTATGTCTCTCAAACAGAATGTGTCACTTTTCTTCAACTCAATGCCGACGTCCTTCATCTCAGTCACTGACCGGAAGAGTTGCCAGTCTCCTTTTACCAGTACGCCTGGGTTGTCTGCCGCCTTGCCGAGCAACATGGTTCTGAGGAGGGCGAGAAGGTGGATTGGTTCAGCTTTTCTTTCCACTGTGGTCTGCATTTTGGTTTCCATCACTCTCCCAATGAACGTTTCTATGTCCACCTTCATGGTCAAGTTCATCAGGGCTTTGAGAACCACGTAGGGAATCTGGTTCTCAAGCAGGAATATATCCCTGACAATGAAGCCATGAAGATTTTTGCTTATCTGGAGATCTTGCAACTTGTCCTGCACATATAAATCAATGAAGCGGAGGAGGAAACAAGCGTCAAAGAACATGATTGTGAGGAACTCATCTTCGTCTATCTCCAGCTTCTCTTTGTAACACTGTCTCGCTTCAAAGATGACATCCTCAACCTTTTTCTCGAAGTTGTCTATCGTTTTGGTTCCAATTAACTGTTTGGCGGCTAAATACTTGTGATTTTGCAAGTGTTTGAGATCAGGGTTGTCATGGTGGTAGGGACCAAGGGCAATGACTTCTGGGGTGAAGAGCTTCTTCACGTTGGTCTCTGACTTGCAGAGTACTCTGGGGACTCTTTGAATGAGAGGCTGGTTTTCGTGGGGAAGGTCTTCCAGGTATTTTTCACAGTCATTCATCAGGATTTTCCATTCACCTTTGAGAACAGTGGCAGTGGTGTTGCTCTCAGTCACAGGCATGATGAACAATAAGAGAAGTTAAAGAGAGGCTTGATTAGTAGTTAGTACCAAAGAATGGAAATTAGGTCAAAGTAGTATTGAGTATGATATGATTTATAGTGAGGAATCAAGACAGATGATGAATACTCATGATTGTTACTCAACATATTTATTCAGTGGTTGTTATTTCCTTTCTTCCTTTTTTCTGCTTTTTCCATTGTTAAGCTAGGTATAAGTGTTTTTTCTTTTAAAAGCAAAATAATTCTTTCCTTTGTTAAGCTAGGTATAAATTGTCCTTGTAGGTTCGACACTCAAAGAATCAAGATGATTGTAATGAATTAATATTACCAGTAATTAAATCGTTGTACAGGTCTTAATTATAAGCTGGTCTTTTTTCCCCTAGGAGCCGAATTTGAGAAAACCAATAGAAGTTGACATGCCTATTCAGAAAAACTTGCTCTCATCAAGTGTTTTTAAGTTTGATTGACCTGACTTCATAGTCAAACAAACTAGTTAATTGCAATGAGTTAATGATAACATGTGAAGCCCTATAAAGTGTCTTATAAATTGGTTGGTTAATTTCCAATGTTAATTTCCAATGTTAAAATTAAATTTTCCATCATTAATTATTCACATACGTTTTTCTAAATTTATATTTACATGTTACGTATGTACATATATATCCAATTTAGGGAAAATTATTAATAATTACTTGAAGTATTTCCTTAAATGGGGCATATGTCATTTATTTATAAAATTAAAAAAAAAGAAAAAAAAAGTTGGTTAACGTATTTGGAAATCTTTTTTAATTTCTCTTATCGAAAGTGTAAACCTTTATGCTTGATTGGCTACTTGGCTTGAGCTCACACTCAAAAGAATTAAAATAGGTTATGAATTAATGATTAATTGTAAAAGCTTTATGGAATATTATAAATTGAACATATTATTTTTATTTTTTATTTTTTTTGAAAAGACGGATAAACCACTTCTATTAATGTGTGCAGTGTTGAAAATCTGATATATTTTAAGTTAATTTTTTTAAAAAATATTTAATTGTCTAAGATTGTATATTAAATAATAATATTATTATTAAATATGTTGAAGGTAAAAAGATAATGATAAATAAAAAAATCAAAATGCAAAAAACATATTCAACATTTTGGAAGCATAACAATAAAGTGAATGCCAAGATAAAATACAAGAGTGAAAAGCGATTGAATCATTTTATTTTATTATTTGCAAGGATTCCGCATAAGAAATTTACCTACTTTTATGCACACTAATAAGTGAATAAATGTACTTATAATATTACTACTATCATTTATATTTTGCATGAGTATTGGCAAATTAGGTGATGCACAAGAGAACAATATGAGGTAATTCTTGGAACCCTCAGCAAGAAAAAGGAAATTAAGTCAAATCACATGTTTTTACGGTCGACTTATGATCAAGTTTACTGGTGTATGTCCTTGATAGAAGAGCTTGCCAAAGGACATACCCCCATAAGCTAAAGCATATAAGTGAGACAAAAGAGCTTACAAGCAAGTATTACACTAGTAAGCTAGAATGAAAAGGTCAGGTAAAGAAGTCTATGGGCTAGGCATACTCCTGTAATGCCAATCACAAATGGCAGAATAAGCACTTACGGTCTAGGGCTTATGTCCGTAAGCTGAACTGTAAGACCTAAACAGAAGACCATAGGTGCAAGATTATGCCCTTAAGTTGCTAGCAAGACCCTCGACTTTCCATCTCTAGCTTCTCGCCCTACAAGACTGATAAGTGCTTGTGTTATAGTAATGCGAAGTGTTATTATTTTACAATAAGCATTATCTTTATCAGATTTTATCGCTAAATTGTGTGCATTCGTGTGCTTTTGTGCATTGTAGGTTTGTGGAGCTAATTTAGAGAATAAGAACAAAGTTAGATCGTGTTTATCGTTGTTGGGGAGGTTTCGGATCAAGCAAGGAACAAGGAACGAGTCTAGACTTGTGGGTGTGTGCCAACCTCCTTTGGAGAGGCACAAAGGCAGTCACATTCACAATAAGTCTAGCTCGTGCTAGCGTAAGAGAACTTCACCAATAAGGAGATTTGAAGCAATCGGCACAGTCTACCGTTGATTGTGTGCCCAATTCAACGGCCTCAATGAAGAACAACAAATTCGAGAGCATTTCGGCAAGAGTACTGTAGTAGCACTGTAGCAAGTAATGTATCAGAAATAATGTAGCAAATTAATGTTCACTGTCTGCCGAAATTCAGCAAAACAAAGACTTCACACGGCCGTGGAAAATCCCGATTCAGCCGATTTGAAGCCGTGACTCAACGTTATAAAATCCCGTTTTGGAGACTTTCTCTACATCTTTTTGCCAATCTTTTCTTCCAACTTCTGGAGGGTTGCGGCTAGAGTTTCGGAGAGGACTTTGTGGAGGTTTGGAGTGCATCATCGGTATCGTCATCGACGTTCGGCGGCCGCACAAGACCACGGCCACAACATACGCAAGGGGGTTTTCATCTATGTTTTAAATTTGTTTTCACTTTCATAGTTTGATGGATTTGTATAGCTCCATGAGGAGCTAAACCCGTTGTGGGTATTCGGACTTGTAAACCCTAGGATTATTATGTTTCTTTGACATTGTTATTATGCTTTTCCATTATTGATGAATAAAATTGAGTTTCAATCTTAATTGCATCTTGTAATTGTTTTCCCTTAGCCGTGACACTAGGGTTGAGAACAATCTAGTTTATTCTTTGGAGGTGTAACAACTCCTATAAGGTTAGACTACTTAGGATTGGAGAGGGTCGAGAGGGTGAGTCGTGAGGTAGCGAAACATCCTTTTTCCCCTCCGGTGTGATTCTCCCTACCTCCGTGTTCCATGATTTCTTAGCGGTCAAGATAGAGTGAAGTGATAGGAGATAAACTCCCCTGGGGCTTAGTTGCCTGAGCAACAGAGTGAAGGGTTGAAGTGAATCTTAGTGCTGGGGCTTAATTTAGACTAGGGTTCTTTCACCTAGACCAAAGGGTTAGAGCTATACATAGGTACAGGGTTTATCACTAGGAATCCCTAGAACTTAAAGCAATCCCACGCAGTGTGAGGCTTAGGAAAATAGACTCCCCTAGGGCTTAGTTGATAGGTCAACAAGAGTCATAGTAAAATCTAATGTCGGGGCGTAGTGTCGGGGTTAGTCACGATTGACCTTAGGTTTGGGACCGTGTTTTTAAAGATTTCCTTGACTCAATTAACATCAATAGGAAAGTATAATAGTATTGTCTTGCACTAGAAGCATAAGTCCTAGGGGTAGCTGACACGACCCCTTGCGTGTATCCCGCAAGTGCACGGGCTTGTCAAAGTAATAAAATTACCCTGGTGAGTGGGTAGTCGAATCCACAGGTAATAGGGATTTAAAACACAAGATTTCGCTATTTAGTTATGTGGTGTACGAAAAGTGATAACAAATTTGATGAGTGAATTATGGAAGCAATTTAGAATAAAAGGCAAGAAATTAAATAGAGAGATGGAAGACAAGAAAGTGCAAGTAGAAGTAAAAAGAGAAAGACTAGTAATAGATGAAATAGGGTATTCGTATAAGCTACCTCTAGGACTTATGCTTCTAGTGCAAGAATATGCTATTATACTTTCCTATTGATGTTAATTGAGTCGAGGATATCCTTAAACTCACGGTCCCAAATCTAAGGTCAACCGTGACTAACCCCAACACTATGCCCCGGCATTAGGATTCACGTCAACCCTTCACTCTGTCGCTCGCGCAACTAAGCCCTAGGGGAGTATTTCTACCTAAGCCTCACACTACGAGGGACTGTTTTAAGCTCTAGGGATTCCTAGTGATAAAACATGTTCCTATGTATAGTTCTAACCTTTTGGTCCAAGTGGAAGAACCCTAGTCTAAATTAAGCCCCAGTGCTTCGGATTCACGTCAACCCTTCACTCTGTTACTCGTGCAACTAAGCCCTAGGGGAGTTTATCTACCTAGCACTTCACTCTATTTTGACCGCTAAGAAATCAAGGAAAACGGAGATAGGGAGAAATCACACCGGAGTGGAAAGGGGACGCTTCGCTATCTCACGACTCACCCTCTCAACCCTCTTCAATCTTAAGTAGTCTAATCCTATAGGAGTTGTCACACCTCCAAAGGACAACTTAGATTGTTCTCAACCCTAGTGTCACGGCTAAGAGAAAACAATTGCAAAAGATAATTAAAATTCAAACTTGAATTTATTCATCAATAATGGAAAAAGCATAATAGTAATGTCATAGAAACATAATAATCTTAGGGTTTACAAGTCCGAATACCCACGAGGGGTTTAGCTCCTCATGGAGCTATACATGTTCATCAAAATATAAAAGAAAGCACAAATCAAAGGCATTGATGAAAACCCCCTCGCGTATGGTGTGGCCGTGGTCTTGTGCGGCCATCGAACGTCGATGACGATGCCGATGACGCACTCCAAACCTCCACGAAGTCCTCTCCGAAACCCTAGCCGCACTCTCCATAAGTTGGGGAGAAAGTTAGGTCCAAAGATGTCTCAAAAGTCTCCCAATCGGGCCTTTATAATGTTGAGTCGCGGCTTTTAAATTGTACTTATCGGGCTTCACACGGCCGTGTGGAATTTCCACACTCCTGTGTGAAGTTTCTGGGTTGCTGGAAAATTAATTCACACGGCCGTGTGGAATTTCCACACGCCCTTGTGAATCCTCTGAAATCTTGATTTTCGGCAAAAAGTAAACAGTAGCTTGCTACAGTACTGTTACAGAAACAAGCTACAGTGCTGCTGCAGTAACTTGCTGAAATGCTCCCGAATCCGTTGTTCTTCATCGAGGCCATTGAATTGGGCACACAATCAATGGTAGATCGTGCGGATTGCTTCAAGTCTCCTTTTTGGTGAATTTCTCCTAAGCTATACTAGTTAGACTTGTTGTGAATGTGACTGCCTTTGTGCCCCTCCAAAGGAGGTTGGCACACACTCACAAGTCTAGGCTCGTGCCTTGTTCCTTGCTTGGTCCGAAAACTTCCCCACAACGGCGAACACGATCTAACTTCGTTCTTTTTCTCCAATTTATTTTCACAACCCTACAATGCTCAAAAGTAAACAAATGCACACTTTTTAGTGATAAAATCTGATTAAATCAATGCTCATTGCAAGATAATAACACTTCGCATTACTATAACACAAGCACTTATCAGTAGCTTGTCCGGGTACCCAACTTTACTCATCGATTATCCTTCTCTATTTACTCCTACTTGCACTCTCTTACCTTCCATATTTCTATTCTATTTCTTGCTCTTTACAATTGCTTTTACACAATCATTGATTCTCTTCACACTTATCGTACACCGCATAGCTAAATAGTGAATTCTTGTGTCTTAAATCCCTATTCCCTGTGGATACGACTACCCACTCACTAGGGTATTTATTACTTCGACAACCTGTGCACTTGCGGGGTACACACGTAAGGGGTGTGTCAAAGACCCTCATAAGAGAAAAGGTATAAATAGGGGTTTTGAGGCTTTTAGAGGGATCTTTTGGGGATTAGCTGGGCGATGGGGAGAGAAGAAGAAGAACAGGGAGGGCTCTCTTCATTAATCTAAGCAGGATTCAAGGACACTAAGTGTCAAGGCTTTCAAGGAAACAATTGAAGAGCAATCTCTACAACATTTGTTGAAGTTCTATGGGTGTTCATCACCAATCTAAAAAGAAGAAGATTGAGAGAGTGTTTAATGTTTTATTGAACGTTTTTTTTCTAGATTAGATTGCTTTTCTCCACTAATGGAGAACTAATTTTTTTGGTGTTTGGGCATAGATGAAACCTAGAGGTTCTATCTTTGAGTCTTGGTGGTAAACACTTTAATCTTTCATTGACTTTTGTAATGCAATTTCTTGCTTTAGATTCAATTGTGTGTAATTATTTGTCTTGATTTTTTGTTATTGTGAGAGCTAGGAAATTTATGTTTGATGTACATGAGGGAAAATCTAGAGTTCCACCATGTATAGGGGGACCATAATCGTAGCGATTCTCAAGTTTGCTTAGAGATATAGCACTTTGGGATCAATTGGTAATCCCTGCGATTCTCCTGCGTAAGGCTAGCTAGCATCTAGGGTTCTTGTTTATTAATGGGATCATAGGGAGTAAGGGTTAGGAAAATATTCCAATCATTTTTCGTATAAGTAGTAATTTTTTTTTGGTGGGTACCAAACTTTGTTGTTATTTCAATTTGAGCACCAACTTTCAATTTGTATTAAAATAAATACTAAACATTGATTTGATTGCAGTCAAGTGAGAATATGGTGACCTGGAGGCCAGAATGCTCACGTGGACACCAACAGTTCATGTTATCTGCACTTGTGGATGGCACCAACTAAGCAACTAATACACATGGCATTTTCTTGGTCCACGAAGGATTCCAAATCACTTTCTTCTTTATTTTCCCTTTTTATATCCCGATGATCTTACCTTAGACCTTTACCTGCGAGCCAACCCTTGTAGTTGAGCCCAAGAACGTCAAGAGTAGTTCTTCAAACGGTTTACGTTTTTAGAATGGGAGACCAAGAATGAAGAGTTGAATGACAATGAGTGAAAATTGGGTATCTCATTTATTGGCAAGTTTGAGATTTTTCATGAATTACAAAACTTTAGAAAAGTACATACATATATCCTTCCATGTATTTGTTTACGGTTTTTGTTTATCTTCTAACTTTCATTGCTTGGTTCTAATCAAATAAAATCAAGAACAAAATCATATAATGTTGAAAAGACAAAAATAAAATCAAATATTAACGGATGGCCTTCTGAGCCTTCTGGGGCTCCACTATATAATGTACACACATACACACATTAGAATAGAGGTTTTGCTAAACACTGTTGCAGAAGTGTGTAACCCATATTTACATCAATGCCACTCTTATAATAATGGTTTTCCTTCCTATGTAAGATTCAAGGTTGGCTTCTATAAATTAGTTACCAAGGCTGTATGGATAATTATTAGATATTAATAGTTTTCTATTTAAGTAGGTATTTATTAATGGATTCCCAGATATCGTCACTGACATCGGAGTATCATGTTTCCAAACGATCGGAGTACAGGTTGTCTAATGATTCACAGCCAATCCATCTTGTTTTCCCTCAGTTAGCCGAGGTTGCATGGGCTAAAATCACAGGTCATTGTCTACGTATCGATCATTGCAAGATCGAGTATAACCCCCAGGTGCCCTTCAACGCAACTGGTCTGGTAATTGTAGAGGTCCATGATGAGCGTATGGAAATGGGGCATACTCTACAGGCAGAATTTTGTTTCCCAATTGACTGTCAGATTGATCTTCATTATTACTCATCATCCTATTTTTCGGTAAATGACCCAGTACCTTGGAAGGCATATTATCGTGTTCAAGATTCAAATGTCAAGGTGCGGTCCAACTTTACTAAAATGAAAGGTTTATTAAAACTATCTGCTGCCCGTAAGTCCAATTATGTTAGTTTTCGTGGTCCATTGGTCAAGATTCATTCCCCGAAGTACACATTGAAGGATGTGGATTTCAAACATGTGTCATATGGATTGGTATGTCAGGCTATATGCAGGAGCAATTCCTCATTATCAACCTCGATCCCTCTGCGCTTATTGCCTGGTGAGTCTTACAGAGATAGAACTGTTGGTTTATGCGGTCCGGTTGGGGATATACATTTGAACAATGATGTAGAACCAATTGGTCCATCTATTTCGGAAGTTGGCTCGAGTACATCTTGTGGACCGCGTACAAGCATCAGTATGGAACCGGCACAACTGGGTGTTCTCATAGGCAAGTCTATTTCGGAGGCTCTGACTAAAATACAGGACAATTCTATAGAGATTGCTGAACGTAAACCGATCTAGATAAGGTGTTGCGCTGCGCGGCCTATTTTAAATATATTAAGTTTGTATGTTGTATTGTATTCAGTATTGTTGTATTGTATTTAGTATTGTTGTATTGTAATTCATTTTGTATTCAGTATTGTTGTTTGTAATGTATATATCGTATTTAGGCTGGAGACGTACTATGCCATGTATTCTGAATTGTAAGCGTATGAAGCACAACTGCCTTGTTGTTGACAGTGGGATGGTCAAATTTATGATTAAGACTGGTTTATATTATTACTACTTGTAAACACTTTCATTGTCACATTTTCTTCAAATTTAATGTAATTGGAATAACATGATTAAGGAAGAGGTAACACAATACTATCAAGCCGTCATTTAATACGCTAAACATTACAGATTTCGTACAAATTTATGATTACATAAAACCCAAACTTGTATTTATGCCGATCTGAACAGTTGACATAGGTATGCCGTCCCATGTACAATATATTAATATGGCATTTTTAATGGTATTCGTGTATTGCCCTGTTTTCGTATCTGCCTCGTCACGGAAGACTGACCATACCGGATAACGCGAGGATAATTTTATATAACGTCGGAGGTCTTCAATGTATTTTGCACCGGAATGGTTGACAATAATTTTTTTCTTGCAAATTACTGAGTACCTGGATCTAACGGTAGACTTCAACATAGCATCTGCTTTGTAAGTTTCTGTTTCGGCGAATATGTCTTCAAATTTTGGAAGGGTCGTTCCGCGGGGTCTTCTGTCCCTAACAAAGAATACTCCTACCACACCCTGAAGTACACTTGGTTGCTTTTCGTCCAATATCATCATATGTTGCTCTGGTAGTTTAAGCACTTGAACACTACCGGTTATATATAGGCTTTTGACTATGATAGCGGACTTATCCCGTTGGTCTTCTTTGGAGCCGTATGACGGCAGACTTATATAGTTTACAGAGTCTTCATCAGGTTTGACGACGGCATTGATCTTTTCCGTAACACACCTGATTTTCCAACGGGGTAGTTGTTTCTTCGGAAAGTATCTTGTATTCGTAGGGCGAAGGTCATGACGCCTGTCATAGTAACTCTGTCTATAGGCGTATCTTCTCTTGTTATAAGTCGTATTATACCTGTAAGTATTCATCGCATATCTTTTCCTCGACCACATATACATGTTTGGGAATGCCATCATAACATCGTCTATTAATGGCGGAAGGTCATTTATAGAACAACAAATGTCCGCTGTTTATTTTTGTGTGATGTACGCTACCGGATACTGTATTCTAGTAAATTGTATACCTACTGACCTACACTACTTATTATATAACTAGGGACCTACGTATATGTATTAAATATCTCTGGGAAAAACGGTTCAAATAGATGCATGTGTGGTTACTGCATCTACAGGCTCAAATGTCGGCCCGCGTGTTGTATAAATGAATAGATTGTGGTGGGTCCCGCTGATACTATTGCAACGCGTATTCTCCTGTAGAGCGGGAAAAATAAATTTGAACTAACCAATCTGGCGACGCCACGTGGCAGTACGGACGAGGGGGCCATCCGTGTAATATTAACGGATGGCCTTCTGAGCCTTCTGGGGCTCCACTATATAATGTACACACATACACACATTAGAATAGAGGTTTTGCTAAACACTGTTGCAGAAGTGTGTAACCCATATTTACATCAATGCCACTCTTATAATAATGGTTTTCCTTCCTATGTAAGATTCAAGGTTGGCTTCTATAAATTAGTTACCAAGGCTGTATGGATAATTATTAGATATTAATAGTTTTCTATTTAAGTAGGTATTTATTAATGGATTCCCAGATATCGTCACTGACATCGGAGTATCATGTTTCCAAACGATCGGAGTACAGGTTGTCTAATGATTCACAGTCAATCCATCTTGTTTTCCCTCAGTTAGCCGAGGTTGCATGGGCTAAAATCACAGGTCATTGTCTACGTATCGATCATTGCAAGATCGAGTATAACCCCCAGGTGCCCTTCAACGCAACTGGTCTGGTAATTGTAGAGGTCCATGATGAGCGTATGGAAATGGGGCATACTCTACAGGCAGAATTTTGTTTCCCAATTGACTGTCAGATTGATCTTCATTATTACTCATCATCCTATTTTTCGGTAAATGACCCAGTACCTTGGAAGGCATATTATCGTGTTCAAGATTCAAATGTCAAGGTGCGGTCCAACTTTACTAAAATGAAAGGTTTATTAAAACTATCTGCTGCCCGTAAGTCCAATTATGTTAGTTTTCGTGGTCCATTGGTCAAGATTCATTCCCCGAAGTACACATTGAAGGATGTGGATTTCAAACATGTGTCATATGGATTGGTATGTCAGGCTATATGCAGGAGCAATTCCTCATTATCAACCTCGATCCCTCTGCGCTTATTGCCTGGTGAGTCTTACAGAGATAGAACTGTTGGTTTATGCGGTCCGGTTGGGGATATACATTTGAACAATGATGTAGAACCAATTGGTCCATCTATTTCGGAAGTTGGCTCGAGTACATCTTGTGGACCGCGTACAAGCATCAGTATGGAACCGGCACAACTGGGTGTTCTCATAGGCAAGTCTATTTCGGAGGCTCTGACTAAAATACAGGACAATTCTATAGAGATTGCTGAACGTAAACCGATCTAGATAAGGTGTTGCGCTGCGCGGCCTATTTTAAATATATTAAGTTTGTATGTTGTATTGTATTCAGTATTGTTGTATTGTATTTAGTATTGTTGTATTGTAATTCATTTTGTATTCAGTATTGTTGTTTGTAATGTATATATCGTATTTAGGCTGGAGACGTACTATGCCATGTATTCTGAATTGTAAGCGTATGAAGCACAACTGCCTTGTTGTTGACAGTGGGATGGTCAAATTTATGATTAAGACTGGTTTATATTATTACTACTTGTAAACACTTTCATTGTCACATTTTCTTCAAATTTAATGTAATTGGAATAACATGATTAAGGAAGAGGTAACACAATACTATCAAGCCGTCATTTAATACGCTAAACATTACAGATTTCGTACAAATTTATGATTACATAAAACCCAAACTTGTATTTATGCCGATCTGAACAGTTGACATAGGTATGCCGTCCCATGTACAATATATTAATATGGCATTTTTAATGGTATTCGTGTATTGCCCTGTTTTCGTATCTGCCTCGTCACGGAAGACTGACCATACCGGATAACGCGAGGATAATTTTATATAACGTCGGAGGTCTTCAATGTATTTTGCACCGGAATGGTTGACAATAATTTTTTTCTTGCAAATTACTGAGTACTTGGATCTAACGGTAGACTTCAACATAGCATCTGCTTTGTAAGTTTCTGTTTCGGCGAATATGTCTTCAAATTTTGGAAGGGTCGTTCCGCGGGGTCTTCTGTCCCTAACAAAGAATACTCCTACCACACCCTGAAGTACACTTGGTTGCTTTTCGTCCAATATCATCATATGTTGCTCTGGTAGTTTAAGCACTTGAACACTACCGGTTATATATAGGCTTTTGACTATGATAGCGGACTTATCCCGTTGGTCTTCTTTGGAGCCGTATGACGGCAGACTTATATAGTTTACAGAGTCTTCATCAGGTTTGACGACGGCATTGATCTTTTCCGTAACACACCTGATTTTCCAACGGGGTAGTGGTTTCTTCGGAAAGTATCTTGTATTCGTAGGGCGAAGGTCATGACGCCTGTCATAGTAACTCTGTCTATAGGCGTATCTTCTCTTGTTATAAGTCGTATTATACCTGTAAGTATTCATTGCATATCTTTTCCTCGACCACATATACATGTTTGGGAATGCCATCATAACATCGTCTATTAATGGCGGAAGGTCAATTATAGAACAACAAATGTCCGCTGTTTATTTTTGTGTGATGTACGCTACCGGATACTGTATTCTAGTAAATTGTATACCTACTGACCTACACTACTTATTATATAACTAGGGACCTACGTATATGTATTAAATATCTCTGGGAAAAACGGTTCAAATAGATGCATGTGTGGTTACTGCATCTACAGGCTCAAATGTCGGCCCGCGTGTTGTATAAATGAATAGATTGTGGTGGGTCCCGCTGATACTATTGCAACGCGTATTCTCCTGTAGAGCGGGAAAAATAAATTTGAACTAACCAATCTGGCGACGCCACGTGGCAGTACGGACGAGGGGGCCATCCGTGTAATATTAACGGATGGCCTTCTGAGCCTTCTGGGGCTCCACTATATAATGTACACACATACACACATTAGAATAGAGGTTTTGCTAAACACTGTTGCAGAAGTGTGTAACCCATATTTACATCAATGCCACTCTTATAATAATGGTTTTCCTTCCTATGTAAGATTCAAGGTTGGCTTCTATAAATTAGTTACCAAGGCTGTATGGATAATTATTAGATATTAATAGTTTTCTATTTAAGTAGGTATTTATTAATGGATTCCCAGATATCGTCACTGATATCGGAGTATCATGTTTCCAAACGATCGGAGTACAGGTTGTCTAATGATTCACAGTCAATCCATCTTGTTTTCCCTCAGTTAGCCGAGGTTGCATGGGCTAAAATCACAGGTCATTGTCTACGTATCGATCATTGCAAGATCGAGTATAACCCCCAGGTGCCCTTCAACGCAACTGGTCTGGTAATTGTAGAGGTCCATGATGAGCGTATGGAAATGGGGCATACTCTACAGGCAGAATTTTGTTTCCCAATTGACTGTCAGATTGATCTTCATTATTACTCATCATCCTATTTTTCGGTAAATGACCCAGTACCTTGGAAGGCATATTATCGTGTTCAAGATTCAAATGTCAAGGTGCGGTCCAACTTTACTAAAATGAAAGGTTTATTAAAACTATCTGCTGCCCGTAAGTCCAATTATGTTAGTTTTCGTGGTCCATTGGTCAAGATTCATTCCCCGAAGTACACATTGAAGGATGTGGATTTCAAACATGTGTCATATGGATTGGTATGTCAGGCTATATGCAGGAGCAATTCCTCATTATCAACCTCGATCCCTCTGCGCTTATTGCCTGGTGAGTCTTACAGAGATAGAACTGTTGGTTTATGCGGTCCGGTTGGGGATATACATTTGAACAATGATGTAGAACCAATTGGTCCATCTATTTCGGAAGTTGGCTCGAGTACATCTTGTGGACCGCGTACAAGCATCAGTATGGAACCGGCACAACTGGGTGTTCTCATAGGCAAGTCTATTTCGGAGGCTCTGACTAAAATACAGGACAATTCTATAGAGATTGCTGAACGTAAACCGATCTAGATAAGGTGTTGCGCTGCGCGGCCTATTTTAAATATATTAAGTTTGTATGTTGTATTGTATTCAGTATTGTTGTATTGTATTTAGTATTGTTGTATTGTAATTCATTTTGTATTCAGTATTGTTGTTTGTAATGTATATATCGTATTTAGGCTGGAGACGTACTATGCCATGTATTCTGAATTGTAAGCGTATGAAGCACAACTGCCTTGTTGTTGACAGTGGGATGGTCAAATTTATGATTAAGACTGGTTTATATTATTACTACTTGTAAACACTTTCATTGTCACATTTTCTTCAAATTTAATGTAATTGGAATAACATGATTAAGGAAGAGGTAACACAATACTATCAAGCCGTCATTTAATACGCTAAACATTACAGATTTCGTACAAATTTATGATTACATAAAACCCAAACTTGTATTTATGCCGATCTGAACAGTTGACATAGGTATGCCGTCCCATGTACAATATATTAATATGGCATTTTTAATGGTATTCGTGTATTGCCCTGTTTTCGTATCTGCCTCGTCACGGAAGACTGACCATACCGGATAACGCGAGGATAATTTTATATAACGTCGGAGGTCTTCAATGTATTTTGCACCGGAATGGTTGACAATAATTTTTTTCTTGCAAATTACTGAGTACCTGGATCTAACGGTAGACTTCAACATAGCATCTGCTTTGTAAGTTTCTGTTTCGGCGAATATGTCTTCAAATTTTGGAAGGGTCGTTCCGCGGGGTCTTCTGTCCCTAACAAAGAATACTCCTACCACACCCTGAAGTACACTTGGTTGCTTTTCGTCCAATATCATCATATGTTGCTCTGGTAGTTTAAGCACTTGAACACTACCGGTTATATATAGGCTTTTGACTATGATAGCGGACTTATCCCGTTGGTCTTCTTTGGAGCCGTATGACGGCAGACTTATATAGTTTACAGAGTCTTCATCAGGTTTGACGACGGCATTGATCTTTTCCGTAACACACCTGATTTTCCAACGGGGTAGTGGTTTCTTCGGAAAGTATCTTGTATTCGTAGGGCGAAGGTCATGACGCCTGTCATAGTAACTCTGTCTATAGGCGTATCTTCTCTTGTTATAAGTCGTATTATACCTGTAAGTATTCATTGCATATCTTTTCCTCGACCACATATACATGTTTGGGAATGCCATCATAACATCGTCTATTAATGGCGGAAGGTCAATTATAGAACAACAAATGTCCGCTGTTTATTTTTGTGTGATGTACGCTACCGGATACTGTATTCTAGTAAATTGTATACCTACTGACCTACACTACTTATTATATAACTAGGGACCTACGTATATGTATTAAATATCTCTGGGAAAAACGGTTCAAATAGATGCATGTGTGGTTACTGCATCTACAGGCTCAAATGTCGGCCCGCGTGTTGTATAAATGAATAGATTGTGGTGGGTCCCGCTGATACTATTGCAACGCGTATTCTCCTGTAGAGCGGGAAAAATAAATTTGAACTAACCAATCTGGCGACGCCACGTGGCAGTACGGACGAGGGGGCCATCCGTGTACACGGATGGCCCCCTCGTCCGTACTGCCACGTGTCCGATTGTTATTGGTCCACGTTAAAGATGTTGTACGAAGTTGTCTCCAGCCGTACATCCACGTGGAGCTTCATCATTGGTTCATTCAAATATTAAATTCCGTTTGAATATAAAATGGCGCGCATTTTAACCCGGCACCCGAATCCATGTGTCTCTCTCTCCGATAGGGGCCCCACTAAATTCAAAAATGATATAAAGAACAATTAAAATAATGTACAGCGTACGAGCCTGTATTGTTTGTACATATGGTGCCACATGGAGGAAATAAATTCAAACTCCCTACAGGGACTTATGATGACCGTTGCAGTAAAAGAGAAACTTGGAATGGAAGAATAATTATTATATAAGGCAGCCGAATTCGTAGTTTCCTCTCAGGCAAGATGGACAAGGAAGAAATCATGGCCGTATACCTGCTATTCCTCAGATACGGACCATCAGAAGTAATTAAGACCTTGCACGGTATCTGTATTGCCGAAGCAATCGAGGAAAATCCACTGTCTCTCCTTGAATATGTCAACTCACTGCAGAAACATCAAGAAGCTGTGTACCGAATGCTCCGCGAAGCCAGCAAATCCAGCAGTGAAATACAGGAGGTCAGTGACGCGTATACCGTCGTCGACAGAGCTGGTAAGAAACAAAAGTTGAAAATAGAAGACCTCGGCTGCGTTGGGACCTCGAAGGGTGTTGTGTCAACCGGATGGTGAATGACATACATGTCACTATCCATATAATTACTGTAATCCATAATATATACATTAAGTATTTTCCGTTTCCGTAATGTTATGGGTTTTGAAATGGGTTTTGAAATAAATGTTGTATTACCGCCAATAAATACCGAATTAATACAAAGTACCATGGCGCATATGTAAAAAGATTGCTACCTGTACAATACATAACATTAATACAGATCGAACTGAACATGCGACGACTGTTCTACAAATTGCATAAACCTATCAAATCGGTCCAGGAAATGTGTAACAGCACGTATCACAGCATTAATAGAAATAACACCGAAATTACATAAATTCTGCAATACACGATTACGAAATACATGTAGAAATCCAAAAGAAGACGGCCGTAGGATTGTCCACATTCTGAAAGTTAGCCAGCATTTGTTTATCCGTAATGCACGACGTAGATTGTAGTTGAACCGTATTTCCACAGTTATACGGTCCCAGTTGTTGCCGCAAGGTCTGTCCAGATGATCCTTTATACGGAAATACAGTGGATTGGATAATTCCCAGTAAAATACAGCACGGTTTGCCTGCTCGACCGTAATGTCATCCCCGGTCCTGTAATCCATGATTGAGACTGTATTTGTGGAAGCTGAATTTGTAGAAGGCTTAGATTGTAACACTCGGACCGATGCTGTCCTCAGCAGACTCCGGCGACTGGAACAGAGGACTATCTACGAAATCAAATACGGCATTCTTCAGAGTCCAATCACGTAACCCGAACTGGTCGGGTCGATCAAGATAATCCTTGTAGCTTGAGTCATGTCCAGGATTGCATAGCACTATGGACGGTATTCCACCTCTTATCCTGATCGGCCTCCCATACTTGCAATTGGTTAGCCAATCACGTTGAGACCCGATCAGATGTTTCCAATGCTTCAGCCGTAGATAAGTGGGTTCCACGTCATCAATGACATTGTATAATACATCATTGTGGAATACTTTCGGATTGAAGTCCAGATGACCACTTATATAATTATGGGGCCCCAACGAACGAGCCCACGCTGTCTTCCCAATCCGACTGGGCCCTTCAAGAATCAAACTAGTGGGCCGGTCCAACCCAACCTTTGGTAAAATTATATTATCTCCATTAGGCCGCGCAGCGACATTAATCTGAAAATTATGTTTAATCCAATCATTCATCACAGTTGTTATGACAAACGTAGAATAATCCCAATTGCATACATATTTTTCAGGAGGTTTTGTAAATATCCTCTCATAATTAGACAGTAAATTGTGATATTGTAAACTGAATGATCTGGGGTCCCTCTCCCTGATTAATTGCAGAGCATCTTCAGCAGAACTACAATTCAAAGCATCAGCATATACGGATGATAAACTACGTCTTCCATCCCTAGAAGATCTACCATCAACCTGGAACTCTCCCCAGTCCATGTAGTCTCCTCCTTTCTCAATGTATTCCTTAACGTCAGAGCTTGACTTAGCAGCTTGTATATTTGGATGGAAAATTATAGAAGACGAAGGTGAGTTAAGATCAAATAACCTGTTGCTTGTTAACTGGACTCTGCCCTCCAATTGTATTAATATATGTAGATGCGGATAACCATCCTCATGTAACTCCCTCGCAACCCGTATGTACTTCTTGTTGCTTGCGAGTGACACCTCTAACAGCTGTTGTAAGGCCTCTTCCTTTGTCAGAGAACACCTGGCATATGTCAGGAAGTAATTCTTAGCATTCAATCTGAACTGTCTCGGTCTCACCGGCATATTTGAAAAACAATTGAGAAGAAAATCAGACGAGTTGCATTGATGTAAATATGTCTTACACACTTCTGCAACAGTGTTTAGCAAAACCTCTATTCTAATGTGTGTATGTGTGTACATTATATAGTGGAGCCCCAGAAGGCTCAGAAGGCCATCCGTTAATATTACACGGATGGCCCCCTCGTCCGTACTGCCACGTGTCCGATTGACAAAGATGGGGTTGCTACCAAGAAGAAGAAGATTTGGGTGCCACCTGGTTTAAAATGATCTGCTGCTTCTGGTGATACACAATAGCTGGAGCATTATGAGAGCTAAGTAGTGTTTGGAAAATTAGGGTTTAACAAACTATCTATGATATGTAAAATTTGGAAACTATTTATTTTGTTTGGTGGTTTAAAAGGAGGAAACAAACAAACCGTCTATGTCATTTTGTAAATTTTACAGACATGTTCTTCATAATATGAATATGCAGTTCTTGCAAATTTTGGAATGTGTCTTTCTTGTCCTTTACAGAGCTTTGCCATCCAGTTCCAATTTATTGTTTTTTCATAATTCAATAGGCTTGGGGAAATTTTTTTTAAAACTTTATATTAGTACTTTGAGAAACTGGCTACAGAATTCTCAAGTCATGATTTAGAGAAATAGAGAGAAAGAGAGAGGGTGAGCTTTATGGCTTAGTAATCCTCTAAATAGATTTTTGGTTCATCATATTCATCCATTTGGAATTATTATAATGGCGCAATCTGAGGTTAATTTTAATGTATTTTCCAATGTAATAGCTAACACCTTGTCGATGATGAAGAAGATAGAGAAGAAAAAGAAGAAAAACTAGAAGAGAACATAAGACGATCAAGAAGAAGAAGAAGGAAGTGAAGAAGAAGGTGAAGAAGAACCAGGAGAAGAGAGGATGGAGAAGGAGAACAAGATGGGGGATGATGACGTGGCCTGATGTGGAATAACAGGCCTGATGTGGATTAAAAAATGACACATCCCTTCTCTATGTGAGTAGCTGACGTGCCAAACCCCCTGCCAAATAGTTTTCCCAGCTGCCACGTAGATAAGTTCTAACAAAAAATGCACGTGTACCCACTTGGTGAACTGAAATTATGTTATGGTATCCAAAAAGAAACAAATTGAAAAGCGGTACCCATTCTGAAATATGGCCATAGTTGGGTACCCTTTCAAGATTTTTACCTGTTTATAGTTTAATAGTTTATTACTGTATGCTTTTGTCCTTTTCACTTTTTCCTTTTGTGTAGAATTTAATCTAACAAAACTCAATACTCACAAGTCAGTGAAGTCACAAGACTCCCAACCCACTTTCTCTTTCTTCCTTCAAGCCAATCTCAGCCCTAACGCCTAAGGCCCTTAACAAGCAATGTTGAAAAGTGGAGAAGACTCATAAGAGAGCCGCTGAAGATCACCCATCTTTCTTCATAATGTTGGCAAGTTGAATTGTATGTAGAACTTGGCAAGTTGTTGTTGTTGCCTTGTTGGTTTGTTAACTTTCTTGTTGTTGGTGGTGGTGGTGGAGTATTTTATTTTGTTACTCATATTTGTGAATTTGTTGAATTGTTGTTTTTAAAAAATGTGAATTTTAGTTAAAAGTTGGCACAGTGTTGCATTTTTTTTTTTAATGATCTCGCTTGTGAAGTGTGAACATTTTCATGGTTGCATTTTTGAAAAATTGAATATTATGTAAAATTTGACAAATTGATTTTTTTTTTCTTTTTTTCATATTTTTCTTATTTTTAAAAATTTATTTATTTTAAAAATAGGAAATCCAATTGAACTGGTCATGATTGTTGCATTGGTCCAGTGACCAGTTCAGTTTTTAAAACATTGCGTCTATGAAGCTTCAATGATGACCCAGAACGGACAACCCTTTTTGTTTTAATATATGCATTTTTTGGTGAAACAATGTTCATGTTTTTAGATGAATAATTTGGGGATGTATTACACAGCATGGATGCGGCTGCCTTTTTTTTTGGCTCTACTCCTAATTTAAGAAACTTGAGTTTCCTATTTATTTATTATCTATTATACTTTTGTTCAAATTTGCTATTATAGTTAATACATTAATAGTGTTACTAGTTATAGTAGAATGTAGTATCTCTTTAGTGATAAAATGTATGTTTCGGATGGAGATACAAAATTTAGTTTTGTCACCTATATGTTGTAGGCAAATGTTTGCGATTCATATTAATTGGAATAATTAATGTTGAATTATTCATCCAATACTATAACTAAATTAATTTTCACGTGTGCATGTCAATTTCTATAATTATCTTGAATAGTTCCATGATGTGTTTATATTTTGAGATGTACATATAACTTGGCATCTCATCAATTTTTTTTGTAGAATTAGGTGATTTTGTTGGAGCACTTGTTCCTTGTCTGTAGTTATTTAGTCATGTTTCTGTATAGTACACATTTTATGTTTATATAGTAGAGGATAGTATTTTGATATTTAGATTCATTCTCTCCAAATCGGTGGTTAGAACTTGAGTTTATAAAGTGCTAGCCTTTGGAACTAATCCAATTTTGCTCTTTACTTTCAAGCGTACTTGATTATGCTTATATAGTGTTTCTTGTTTCCTAGAAAGACTATAAGTTTATCAATTAGAGGCATGACACATTATTTTAAGATCAACCCAAACAGGTGATAGACCTTCCTTGTAGTATCATGACAAAATTGTCAAGGATGTAACTATAATCAGTGGTTTCAGTTGTTTTTGTGTGTGATGGGGACTAATGTCACCATTGTATACACAAGTGCATGTGCTGATCAAGTAGTATAATATGCTTGAAAGTAGCGTTGTCGATCTCATGAGGAACTAGGAATTATCACAACACCAAACTAGGTCTTTAGTGGCATTTTAAAATGCCACTAATTAATGGAGTGTCGTTACAAAAGAAAGGCAAGTGAAAATGATAGTGAAGATCACATTGTCAATGTACCAGCCATTAGTGGTGCTTTTACAAATGCCGCTAATTTAGTAGCACTTTTCAAAATAAACGGCGTGACCTTAGCGGTGTTTTAGATAACATTTAGCGGCATTTTTCAATAAATTAATGCAACTAATTAGTGGTGCTTTTCAGAAAACGCCGCTAATTTAAACTGTTTTTTTAAAAAAAAGTAAATTAGCGGCGCTTATATATTTACATTCTCTTTTTTTTTTTTTTTTTCTTATTTTTCTTCTTTTCTTCTCTTTCTTAGATTTTATTTATTTTTTTCCCTAATTTGTTTTCTCTTCTCTTCTTCTTCTTCTTGCTTTTCTCTTTTTCATTTTCTTTTCCTCTATTTATTATTCCTCATTTCTCCTAGCTTCATCATGATCATCTTCATCTTCTCCTCTAAACTTCTGCTTCTTCCTCTTTCACTTTCTTTCTTCACCTAGCTACCTCTTCTTTCTTGTCTCATCCTCCACTTCCTTTTTTTCTCTAGCTTCCTCTTCTTCCTTAGTTCTTTTCTTTTTCTTTTCTCAGTAGAGGGGAGTATTTATAGAAAATAAAAACCTAGGGACTTTAACGGTGTTTATTTTTAAAACATCGCTAAATTTAACCTTTTGGCACATGACGCTGAGTTTAAATTTTTAGCAAATGGCATCAAATCTAAATTGAAATTTAAAAAATTCAATTTAGCGGCATTTTTATAAAAACGCCAGTAAAGTAATAAATTATTTTAAAAATATTTAGAATTTAATGGCATTTATTTAAAAAAACCCACTTAATGAATAAATCAATTAAAAAATATTTGTTATTTAGCGTTGTTTATTTTAGAAATGCCGCTGAAATGAAAATTTTAAATATAAATTTAAATTTTCAAATAACTTTAGCAGCGTTTATTATTAAAAACGTCAATAAATTTAAATTTTTTGTATAGTGCCAAATTTAAATTGAAATTTAAAATATCCATTTTAGATGTGTATTAATAGAAAGCGCCACTAGAGTAATAAATCATTTTAAAAGTATTTAGAATTTAATGGTGTCTATTCGAAAAAAAAAACACCGCTAAATGAATAAATCAATTATAAAATATTTATTATTTAGCGGCGTTTATTTTAAAAACGCCATTGAACTGAAATTTTTAAATATAAATTTAAATTTGGAAATAACTTTAGTGGTGTTTATTGTTGAAAACACCACCAAAGTTTATTTTTAGTTACATTTATAGAAAAAGAACTTAAAATTCCTAAATTAAGTGGTGTTTTAAAAAAACGAGGCTAATATAATGCTGCAAAATACCCTTTATGGTGTAGTGTACTAGTACAAACTTTCATCCCATTATCTAACCTCAATGAAAGTGTTGCTAAACAAACGTGAAGGAAATTTGAAGTGAAAGAATGCAACTGATTACACTTGTCACATGGGATAAACCAGACATGAATCGAAGGCATTTGGGCATAAACTTCCCTTAGAACTAAGATTAAACATTAGAAAATATTGTAACAAATGAATGCAAAACTGCTTATACTAGGAGAGTTTCTACAATATACGAGCCCCTTTATCAAGGCAAATAACAAGCCGACTCTTCTCTCGAAGTAATCGACCCTAGTACTATATAGAGGTTGAATTTTTTGGGTGAGTACCAAACTTTTCTATTATTTCAATTTGAGGACCAACTTTCAATTGTATCAAAATAGATATTAAACTTTGATTTGGTTGCATGGACAGGTGTTTGAAGCTTTCTGATGAGAATATAGCGACCTAAACGCCGGAATGCTTGCCTGGACACCAATAGTCCACTCCATCTGAACTTTGTGGATAGTGGCAAATTAATTAGCAATTTATACACATGGCATTTCCTTAATTAGTCCACATAGAATTCCACATTACTTTTTTCTACATTTCCCCTTTTTCTCCTGATGCCTTTGCCCTAGACCTCCATTTGTGAGCCATTATCCTTTGGTTGAGCTAGAGAATGGTAGGAGTGGAACAATCATCTATCTTAGGGTCAAGTCTTCCATGCTGGAAGCACTTTTTAAAGAGTCATGCGCTTCTAGATCGGGAGAAGCACTTTTTTAAAGAGTTATGCACTTTTTTTTCTTTTTGAAAGGGTTATTACAAGGTCAAGCAATTAAGTGCAATTGTAGGTTTTCGCCAATTTTGGATGCTGTGTGCAATTGTTAAAACATGCTAGTTTATACCAAGGGATTGAAAGAATTGAGTGCATTATATGATTTTTATTTATGAATTATGTTTGTGCTTGTGCAACTCATATTATATGGTATTTCTATTGTAATGTTGTATTTTCTAGCATTGTTCCATCATTAATTATTCACATACGTTTTTCTAAATTTATATTTACATGTTACGTATGTACATATATATCCAATTTAGGGAAAATTATTAATAATTACTTGAAGTATTTCCTTAAATGGGGCATATGTCATTTATTTATAAAATTAAAAAAAAAGAAAAAAAAAGTTGGTTAACGTATTTGGAAATCTTTTTTAATTTCTCTTATCGAAAGTGTAAACCTTTATGCTTGATTGGCTACTTGGCTTGAGCTCACACTCAAAAGAATTAAAATAGGTTATGAATTAATGATTAATTGTAAAAGCTTTATGGAATATTATAAATTGAACATATTATTTTTATTTTTTATTTTTTTTGAAAAGACGGATAAACCACTTCTATTAATGTGTGCAGTGTTGAAAATCTGATATATTTTAAGTTAATTTTTTTAAAAAATATTTAATTGTCTAAGATTGTATATTAAATAATAATATTATTATTAAATATGTTGAAGGTAAAAAGATAATGATAAATAAAAAAATCAAAATGCAAAAAACATATTCAACATTTTGGAAGCATAACAATAATGTGAATGCCAAGATAAAATACAAGAGTGAAAAGCGATTGAATCATTTTATTTTATTATTTGCAAGGATTCCGCATAAGAAATTTACCTACTTTTATGCACACTAATAAGTGAATAAATGTACTTATAATATTACTACTATCATTTATATTTTGCATGAGTATTGGCAAATTAGGTGATGCACAAGAGAACAATATGAGGTAATTCTTGGAACCCTCAGCAAGAAAAAGGAAATTAAGTCAAATCACATGTTTTTACGGTCGACTTATGATCAAGTTTACTGGTGTATGTCCTTGATAGAAGAGCTTGCCAAAGGACATACCCCCATAAGCTAAAGCATATAAGTGAGACAAAAGAGCTTACAAGCAAGTATTACACTAGTAAGCTAGAATGAAAAGGTCAGGTAAAGAAGTCTATGGGCTAGGCATACTCCTGTAATGCCAATCACAAATGGCAGAATAAGCACTTACGGTCTAGGGCTTATGTCCGTAAGCTGAACTGTAAGACCTAAACAGAAGACCATAGGTGCAAGATTATGCCCTTAAGTTGCTAGCAAGACCCTCGACTTTCCATCTCTAGCTTCTCGCCCTACAAGACTGATAAGTGCTTGTGTTATAGTAATGCGAAGTGTTATTATTTTACAATAAGCATTATCTTTATCAGATTTTATCGCTAAATTGTGTGCATTCGTGTGCTTTTGTGCATTGTAGGTTTGTGGAGCTAATTTAGAGAATAAGAACAAAGTTAGATCGTGTTTATCGTTGTTGGGGAGGTTTCGGATCAAGCAAGGAACAAGGAACGAGTCTAGACTTGTGGGTGTGTGCCAACCTCCTTTGGAGAGGCACAAAGGCAGTCACATTCACAATAAGTCTAGCTCGTGCTAGCGTAAGAGAACTTCACCAATAAGGAGATTTGAAGCAATCGGCACAGTCTACCGTTGATTGTGTGCCCAATTCAACAGCCTCAATGAAGAACAACAAATTCGAGAGCATTTCGGCAAGAGTACTGTAGTAGCACTGTAGCAAGTAATGTATCAGAAATAATGTAGCAAATTAATGTTCACTGTCTGCCGAAATTCAGCAAAACAAAGACTTCACACGGCCGTGGAAAATCCCGATTCAGTCGATTTGAAGCCGTGACTCAACGTTATAAAATCCCGTTTTGGAGACTTTCTCTACATCTTTTTGCCAATCTTTTCTTCCAACTTCTGGAGGGTTGCGGCTAGAGTTTCGGAGAGGACTTTGTGGAGGTTTGGAGTGCATCATCGGTATCGTCATCGACGTTCGGCGGCCGCACAAGACCACGGCCACAACATACGCAAGGGGGTTTTCATCTATGCTTTAAATTTGTTTTCACTTTCATAGTTTGATGGATTTGTATAGCTCCATGAGGAGCTAAACCCCTTGTGGGTATTCGGACTTGTAAACCCTAGGATTATTATGTTTCTTTGACATTGTTATTATGCTTTTCCATTATTGATGAATAAAATTGAGTTTCAATCTTAATTGCATCTTGTAATTGTTTTCCCTTAGCCGTGACACTAGGGTTGAGAACAATCTAGTTTATTCTTTGGAGGTGTAACAACTCCTATAGGGTTAGACTACTTAGGATTGGAGAGGGTCGAGAGGGTGAGTCGTGAGGTAGCGAAACATCCTTTTTCCCCTCCGGTGTGATTCTCCCTACCTCCGTGTTCCATGATTTCTTAGCGGTCAAGATAGAGTGAAGTGATAGGAGATAAACTCCCCTGGGGCTTAGTTGCCTGAGCAACAGAGTAAAGGGTTGAAGTGAATCTTAGTGCTGGGGCTTAATTTAGACTAGGGTTCTTTCACCTAGACCAAAGGGTTAGAGCTATACATAGGTACAGGGTTTATCACTAGGAATCCCTAGAACTTAAAGCAATCCCACGCAGTGTGAGGCTTAGGAAAATAGACTCCCCTAGGGCTTAGTTGATAGGTCAACAAGAGTCATAGTAAAATCTAATGTCGGGGCGTAGTGTCGGGGTTAGTCACGATTGACCTTAGGTTTGGGACCGTGTTTTTAAAGATTTCCTTGACTCAATTAACATCAATAGGAAAGTATAATAGTATTGTCTTGCACTAGAAGCATAAGTCCTAGGGGTAGCTGACACGACCCCTTGCGTGTATCCCGCAAGTGCACGGGCTTGTCAAAGTAATAAAATTACCCTGGTGAGTGGGTAGTCGAATCCACAGGGAATAGGGATTTAAAACACAAGATTTCGCTATTTAGTTATGTGGTGTACGAAAAGTGATAACAAATTTGATGAGTGAATTATGGAAGCAATTTAGAATAAAAGGCAAGAAATTAAATAGAGAGATGGAAGACAAGAAAGTGCAAGTAGAAGTAAAAAGAGAAAGACTAGTAATAGATGAAATAGGGTATTCGTATAAGCTACCTCTAGGACTTATGCTTCTAGTGCAAGAATATGCTATTATACTTTCCTATTGATGTTAATTGAGTCGAGGATATCCTTAAACTCACGGTCCCAAATCTAAGGTCAACCGTGACTAACCCCAACACTATGCCCCGGCATTAGGATTCACGTCAACCCTTCACTCTGTCGCTCGCGCAACTAAGCCCTAGGGGAGTATTTCTACCTAAGCCTCACACTACGAGGGACTGTTTTAAGCTCTAGGGATTCCTAGTGATAAAACATGTTCCTATGGATAGTTCTAACCTTTTGGTCCAAGTGGAAGAACCCTAGTCTAAATTAAGCCCCAGTGCTTCGGATTCACGTCAACCCTTCACTCTGTTACTCGTGCAACTAAGCCCTAGGGGAGTTTATCTACCTAGCACTTCACTCTATTTTGACCGCTAAGAAATCAAGGAAAACGGAGATAGGGAGAAATCACACCGGAGGGGAAAGGGGACGCTTCGCTATCTCACGACTCACCCTCTCAACCCTCTTCAATCTTAAGTAGTCTAATCCTATAGGAGTTGTCACACCTCCAAAGGACAACTTAGATTGTTCTCAACCCTAGTATCACGGCTAAGAGAAAACAATTGCAAAAGATAATTAAAATTCAAACTCGAATTTATTCATCAATAATTAAAATTTGAGCACCAACTTTCAATTTGTATTAAAATAAATACTAAACATTGATTTGATTGCAGTCAAGTGAGAATATGGTGACCTGGAGGCCAGAATGCTCACGTGGACACCAACAGTTCATGTTATCTGCACTTGTGGATGGCACCAACTAAGCAACTAATACACATGGCATTTTCTTGGTCCACGAAGGATTCCAAATCACTTTCTTCTTTATTTTCCCTTTTTATATCCCGATGATCTTACCTTAGACCTTTACCTGCGAGCCAACCCTTGTAGTTGAGCCCAAGAACGTCAAGAGTAGTTCTTCAAAAGGTTTACGTTTTTAGAATGGGAGACCAAGAATGAAGAGTTGAATGACAATGAGTGAAAATTGGGTATCTCATTTATTGGCAAGTTTGAGATTTTTCATGAATTACAAAACTTTAGAAAAGTACATACATATATCCTTCCATGTATTTGTTTACGGTTTTTGTTTATCTTCTAACTTTCATTGCTTGGTTCTAATCAAATAAAATCAAGAACAAAATCATATAATGTTGAAAAGACAAAAATAAAATCATATACAACTCTGCAAATTCATGTACATTACTTGAATTATAATTCTACATACTTATAAGAGAGACACCACATAATAAGAGGGTGGAACAATGCTGGAAAATACAACATTGCAAGAGAAATACCAAATAATAAGAGTGTGGAACAATGCTAGAAAATACAACATTACAATAGAAATACCATATAATATGAGTTGCACAAGCACAAACATAATTCATAAATAAAAATCATATAATGCACTCAATTCTTTCAATCCCTTGGTATAAACTAGCATGTTTTAACAATTGCACACAGCATCCAAAATTGGCGAAAACCTACAATTGCACTTAATTGCTTGACCTTGTAATAACCCTTTCAAAAAGAAAAAAAAGTGCATAACTCTTTAAAAAAGTGCTTCTCCCGATCTAGAAGCGCATGACTCTTTAAAAAGTGCTTCCAGCATGGAAGACTTGACCCTAAGATAGATGATTGTTCCACTCCTACCATTCTCTAGCTCAACCAAAGGATAATGGCTCACAAATGGAGGTCTAGGGCAAAGGCATCAGGAGAAAAAGGGGAAATGTAGAAAAAAGTAATGTGGAATTCTATGTGGACTAATTAAGGAAATGCCATGTGTATAAATTGCTAATTAATTTGCCACTATCCACAAAGTTCAGATGGAGTGGACTATTGGTGTCCAGGCAAGCATTCCGGCGTTTAGGTCGCTATATTCTCATCAGAAAGCTTCAAACACCTGTCCATGCAACCAAATCAAAGTTTAATATCTATTTTGATACAATTGAAAGTTGGTCCTCAAATTGAAATAATAGAAAAGTTTGGTACTCACCCAAAAAATTCAACCTCTATATAGTACTAGGGTCGATTACTTCGAGAGAAGAGTCGGCTTGTTATTTGCCTTGATAAAGGGGCTCGTATATTGTAGAAACTCTCCTAGTATAAGCAGTTTTGCATTCATTTGTTACAATATTTTCTAATGTTTAATCTTAGTTCTAAGGGAAGTTTATGCCCAAATGCCTTCGATTCATGTCTGGTTTATCCCATGTGACAAGTGTAATCAGTTGCATTCTTTCACTTCAAATTTCCTTCACGTTTGTTTAGCAACACTTTCATTGAGGTTAGATAATGGGATGAAAGTTTGTACTAGTACACTACACCATAAAGGGTATTTTGCAGCATTATATTAGCCTCGTTTTTTTAAAACACCACTTAATTTAGGAATTTTAAGTTCTTTTTCTATAAATGTAACTAAAAATAAACTTTGGTGGTGTTTTCAACAATAAACACCACTAAAGTTATTTCCAAATTTAAATTTATATTTAAAAATTTCAGTTCAATGGCGTTTTTAAAATAAACGCCGCTAAATAATAAATATTTTATAATTGATTTATTCATTTAGCGGTGTTTTTTTTTTCGAATAGACACCATTAAATTCTAAATACTTTTAAAATGATTTATTACTCTAGTGGCGCTTTCTATTAATACACATCTAAAATGGATATTTTAAATTTCAATTTAAATTTGGCACTATACAAAAAATTTAAATTTATTGACGTTTTTAATAATAAACGCTGCTAAAGTTATTTGAAAATTTAAATTTATATTTAAAATTTTCATTTCAGCGGCATTTCTAAAATAAACAACGCTAAATAACAAATATTTTTTAATTGATTTATTCATTAAGTGGGTTTTTTTAAATAAATGCCATTAAATTCTAAATATTTTTAAAATAATTTATTACTTTACTGGCGTTTTTATAAAAATGCCGCTAAATTGAATTTTTTAAATTTCAATTTAGATTTGATGCCATTTGCTAAAAATTTAAACTCAGCGTCATGTGCCAAAAGGTTAAATTTAGCGATGTTTTAAAAATAAACACCGTTAAAGTCCCTAGGTTTTTATTTTCTATAAATACTCCCCTCTACTGAGAAAAGAAAAAGAAAAGAACTAAGGAAGAAGAGGAAGCTAGAGAAAAAAAGGAAGTGGAGGATGAGACAAGAAAGAAGAGGTAGCTAGGTGAAGAAAGAAAGTGAAAGAGGAAGAAGCAGAAGTTTAGAGGAGAAGATGAAGATGATCATGATGAAGCTAGGAGAAATGAGGAATAATAAATAGAGGAAAAGAAAATGAAAAAGAGAAAAGCAAGAAGAAGAAGAAGAGAAGAGAAAACAAATTAGGGAAAAAAATAAATAAAATCTAAGAAAGAGAAGAAAAGAAGAAAAATAAGAAAAAAAAAAAAAAAGAGAATGTAAATATATAAGCGCCGCTAATTTACTTTTTTTTAAAAAAACAGTTTAAATTAGCGGCGTTTTCTGAAAAGCACCACTAATTAGTTGCATTAATTTATTGAAAAATGCCGCTAAATGTTATCTAAAACACCGCTAAGGTCACGCCGTTTATTTTGAAAAGTGCTACTAAATTAGCGGCATTTGTAAAAGCACCACTAATGGCTGGTACATTGACAATGTGATCTTCACTATCATTTTCACTTGCCTTTCTTTTGTAACGACACTCCATTAATTAGTGGCATTTTAAAATGCCACTAAAGACCTAGTTTGGTGTTGTGATAATTCCTAGTTCCTCATGAGATCGACAACGCTACTTTCAAGCATATTATACTACTTGATCAGCACATGCACTTGTGTATACAATGGTGACATTAGTCCCCATCACACACAAAAACAACTGAAACCACTGATTATAGTTACATCCTTGACAATTTTGTCATGATACTACAAGGAAGGTCTATCACCTGTTTGGGTTGATCTTAAAATAATGTGTCATGCCTCTAATTGATAAACTTATAGTCTTTCTAGGAAACAAGAAACACTATATAAGCATAATCAAGTACGCTTGAAAGTAAAGAGCAAAATTGGATTAGTTCCAAAGGCTAGCACTTTATAAACTCAAGTTCTAACCACCGATTTGGAGAGAATGAATCTAAATATCAAAATACTATCCTCTACTATATAAACATAAAATGTGTACTATACAGAAACATGACTAAATAACTACAGACAAGGAACAAGTGCTCCAACAAAATCACCTAATTCTACAAAAAAAATTGATGAGATGCCAAGTTATATGTACATCTCAAAATATAAACACATCATGGAACTATTCAAGATAATTATAGAAATTGACATGCACACGTGAAAATTAATTTAGTTATAGTATTGGATGAATAATTCAACATTAATTATTCCAATTAATATGAATCGCAAACATTTGCCTACAACATATAGGTGACAAAACTAAATTTTGTATCTCCATCCGAAACATACATTTTATCACTAAAGAGATACTACATTCTACTATAACTAGTAACACTATTAATGTATTAACTATAATAGCAAATTTGAACAAAAGTATAATAGATAATAAATAAATAGGAAACTCAAGTTTCTTAAATTAGGAGTAGAGCCAAAAAAAAAGGCAGCCGCATCCATGCTGTGTAATACATCCCCAAATTATTCATCTAAAAACATGAACATTGTTTCACCAAAAAATGCATATATTAAAACAAAAAGGGTTGTCCGTTCTGGGTCATCATTGAAGCTTCATAGACGCAATGTTTTAAAAACTGAACTGGTCACTGGACCAATGCAACAATCATGACCAGTTCAATTGGATTTCCTATTTTTAAAATAAATAAATTTTTAAAAATAAGAAAAATATGAAAAAAAGAAAAAAAAAATCAATTTGTCAAATTTTACATAATATTCAATTTTTCAAAAATGCAACCATGAAAATGTTCACACTTCACAAGCGAGATCATTAAAAAAAAAAATGCAACACTGTGCCAACTTTTAACTAAAATTCACATTTTTTAAAAACAACAATTCAACAAATTCACAAATATGAGTAACAAAATAAAATACTCCACCACCACCACCAACAACAAGAAAGTTAACAAACCAACAAGGCAACAACAACAACTTGCCAAGTTCTACATACAATTCAACTTGCCAACATTATGAAGAAAGATGGGTGATCTTCAGCGGCTCTCTTATGAGTCTTCTCCACTTTTCAACATTGCTTGTTAAGGGCCTTAGGCGTTAGGGCTGAGATTGGCTTGAAGGAAGAAAGAGAAAGTGGGTTGGGAGTCTTGTGACTTCACTGACTTGTGAGTATTGAGTTTTGTTAGATTAAATTCTACACAAAAGGAAAAAGTGAAAAGGACAAAAGCATACAGTAATAAACTATTAAACTATAAACAGGTAAAAATCTTGAAAGGGTACCCAACTATGGCCATATTTCAGAATGGGTACCGCTTTTCAATTTGTTTCTTTTTGGATACCATAACATAATTTCAGTTCACCAAGTGGGTACACGTGCATTTTTTGTTAGAACTTATCTACGTGGCAGCTGGGAAAACTATTTGGCAGGGGGTTTGGCACGTCAGCTACTCACATAGAGAAGGGATGTGTCATTTTTTAATCCACATCAGGCCTGTTATTCCACATCAGGCCACGTCATCATCCCCCATCTTGTTCTCCTTCTCCATCCTCTCTTCTCCTGGTTCTTCTTCACCTTCTTCTTCACTTCCTTCTTCTTCTTCTTGATCGTCTTATGTTCTCTTCTAGTTTTTCTTCTTTTTCTTCTCTATCTTCTTCATCATCGACAAGGTGTTAGCTATTACATTGGAAAATACATTAAAATTAACCTCAGATTGCGCCATTATAATAATTCCAAATGGATGAATATGATGAACCAAAAATCTATTTAGAGGATTACTAAGCCATAAAGCTCACCCTCTCTCTTTCTCTCTATTTCTCTAAATCATGACTTGAGAATTCTGTAGCCAGTTTCTCAAAGTACTAATATAAAGTTTTAAAAAAAATTTCCCCAAGCCTATTGAATTATGAAAAAACAATAAATTGGAACTGGATGGCAAAGCTCTGTAAAGGACAAGAAAGACACATTCCAAAATTTGCAAGAACTGCATATTCATATTATGAAGAACATGTCTGTAAAATTTACAAAATGACATAGACGGTTTGTTTGTTTCCTCCTTTTAAACCACCAAACAAAATAAATAGTTTCCAAATTTTACATATCATAGATAGTTTGTTAAACCCTAATTTTCCAAACACTACTTAGCTCTCATAATGCTCCAGCTATTGTGTATCACCAGAAGCAGCAGATCATTTTAAACCAGGTGGCACCCAAATCTTCTTCTTCTTGGTAGTAACCCCATCTTTGTCATTGGCATGAGACCACATTGCAAGAATTCTTAGGACAGTTGGAGTTTTTTCTGGCGAGCTTTATCTGTTTGAACCATATGTTCCTTTCCTTTTACAGCATCCTTTGGTGGGTATTCTGTATTGCCAATATTTCTTCCACTTCTAGTTGCCAATTTAGTCCTATTTAGCCTTCTTTCTACCATAATTGTCCTTTTAATGGGAGGCTACTGACACACCCTTGTGAGTGCCCTGCAAGTGCACGTGTTGTTGAAGTAATAATACGCTGGTGCGTGGATAGTCTAATCCACAGGGAGTAGTGATTCAAGACAAAAAAAAAATTGCTACTTAGCTAGTGTGAAAATAATTATGGTGAGAGAAAATAACGTGTGTGCAATAAAAGAAAGAGAAATATGAAAGAAAGAAGAGTGCAAGCAAAGAGAAAGGAGAAAACAATCAATGCAAATATGGGGTACTCGGGCAAAGCTTCCCCTAGGAATAATGCTTATAATGCAAGACTAGTATTATACCTTCTAATTGATGTCTAATGAGTTGTGAAAATCCTTAAGCACATGGTCCCAAACCTAAGGTCAACCGTGACTAGCTCCAACACTATGCCCAGGCACTAAGATTCACTACAACCCTTCACTCTGTTGATCTCTCAACTTAGCCCCAGGGGAGTCCATCTCCTATAGCCTCACACTACGTGGAACTGCTTGGGGTTCTAGGGATTCAAAGTAATAGACCTTGCTCCTAAGTATTGTTCTAACCATTTGGTCCAGGCGAAAGAACCCTAGTCTCAGTTAAGCCCCAGCACTAGGATTCACTACAACCGTTCACTCTGTTGCTCGCATAACTAAGCCCTAGGGAGTTCATCTCCTAGCACTTCACTCTACTTTGACCACAAAGGTGAAAGGAGACGTTTCGCTACCTCTCGACTCATCCTCTTGACCCTCTCCAATCTCGTGTAGTCTAATCCTATAGAAATTGTCACACCTTCCAAGGATAACCTAGATGATTCTCAACCTTAGTGTCAAGGCTAAGGAAAAATTAATACAATTGTAAAACAAGATTGGAACTCAATTAAAAGCATCAATTAAGAAAGCATAATAAAAGTCATAGAAACAATGTCATCCTAGGGTTTACAAGTTTGAATACCCACTAGGGGTTTAGCTCTCCATAGAGCTATACAAAATCATCAAAGTATATGTATCAACAAGAACAGCAAATATGAATAAAACCCCTTTGTAATGAGTGGTGATGGTCTTGTGAAGCCACTCCGTCTTCTCTACCGAGTTCCTTGTCAAGCCTAGGACACGCCTCGCCGAATCAATACCGACGAAAACTCCCCCAATAGCTATCTTCCATAGGACGCCGATGTCGATGCCATAGAACGCTCCAAAAGCCTCCCAAAATCCTCTTTGAACCCTAGCCTATTGTCGATTCCACACGGCCGTGTTGATGCCGTAGAACGCTCCAGAAGTTGGGTGAAAATAGGTCCAAAAGTCCCCAAATAAATCTGAGTCGAGCTATTTAAACACTAAAATCGGGCATCCACACGACCGTGTGGAATTTCCACACACCAGTGTGGATTTTATGGAAATCAATTTCTGACATACAGCGAACAGTAAACTACTACAGTGATTTGCTACAGTAAGCTGCTGCAGTACTCGCCCCAAGTTGTTCCCGACTTCATTTTCTTCATTGAGGCCATTGAGTTGGGCACACAACCAACGGTAGATCATGTCGTTTCTTCTTTTCTCCTTATTGACGAAGTTCTTCAATGTTACATGGGCTAGACTTTATGAGTGTGACTGCCTTTGTGCTCCTCAAAATCATAGAACAATTTGAGCACATTGGAGGTTGGCACACACCCACAAGTATAGAACCCGTGCCTTGATCCTCGCTTGGTCCAAGAAACTCCTCAACAAACACGGGCATGACCTAATTTTGCTCCTTTTTCTCTAACTCTTCTCCACAACCCTACATGCACAAAAGAACACAAATGCACACTAATCAATGATAAAATCTGAGAAAAATAATGTTCAATGTAAGAAAATAATACTTTGTATTACTTAAACACGAGCACTTATCAGCTGCTCACATTTACAAATAACATAACATAAGATAGCATAGTCAAATTCTACTCCAGAAGACAGTCCAAACAAAAATACTAGAAGTTTCACCATATTAATGCTCACATCTGATCCTACTGTGCATTGAACCTATTGTGAGAGTTGGCCAATATCAACATGGGGATATCAACTTATTGTGAGAGTTGCCCAGGTACACCAACTCTGTTGATGAGGTGTTGTGAGAGCTGCCCAGGTTCAGCATTTCTATCGAGAAGGAGATCAACCTGTTCATCAACAACCTTAGGTTTAGCTCAAAGAAATCAATCCAAAGGAGAAACATTAATTTAGAATACTTTAATTCTAAACCTAAACAAAATGCTCTTCAAGGACATGGGGATCAATGCCAGCCATAAGATCTATGCTCTCACCCTATAAAGCATGACAAATTTAATTAAAATTGACAATGTCAGATGAACCTAAGTTTTTGAAACACTAAAAAAACCCACATCTCCCGCATTCCTTGTTGTAGATGACCGACCACCTGCACTGTTTCTCCCCGCTACAACAAAGACATATGTGTTTATGTCACATAAATGGAAAACCCCAAGTAAATCTTAAATGAATGTAAATTAAACATACCTACACACCATGAAATCTTTTATTGTTTCCAGGTTTTCTACAAATACTGTACTTCAGTGTGATGCCTTTCTTGCATATCTTCGCTTTATTGAAGCCCACATTTCATTCATCTGCCTCCCTCCTTCGAAGTAAAGGTTTCCAAATGGGTATCTGATCACTTTTGGGCCAATAGTCTCTACCTTGTGTGGGATGTAAATTATGGGAATAGGTTTTAAGGTAAGTTGCCACTATATAACACTCATCCAAGTGATTTTTGGGTCTATCATTATTATAGTATACGGCTGAGATTGCATGACTACAAGGTATTGATGTAAGTTGCCATCTTCTACAACTGTAACTCTTTTCTTTCATGTCAGCAACAAATTGGCCATCTGGTCCCAAGACTTGATACTTAGCTCCTCCAAACCAAGTTGGCATGTACTTCTTAATTATCTCCTTCAATTTCTCTAATTTCCTGAGAATTCTAGGGCAGTGAGTTGTGTTGCATTTCTCCATAGAATCTCTTCTTTTCTGTATTCTAACCATTAGTTTGGTTATAATAATTTCATTGATGGTAATGATCTCCTTTGTCCTAGCTGTTAATATCTGACTGTTAAAACACTCACATAGATTGTTTAGGAGCATGTCGCATTTGAATTGAGTTTGGAAATGACTTCAAGACCAATGTTTTGGGTCTATATTTTTCAAATATTGCTATGCACCTTCAGACATAACTTTTAATCATCCATTGCCTTATGAAATGCTGGAATATAGCTAGCCTTGACACATATCCATAATTGGTCCTTAAGGGCCTTACCCGTATAATTTTTTTAAAGTTTGTACATATGTGCCTCACACAAAATCTATGTTCAAAGTATGGGAATAATTCTTCAATAGTAGGTATAAGACCCTATATAATTATCCATGTCCACAAATCATAGCCAATAAACATAACGGTTCAGGAGAATGACAGACCAAAGAATGGCAAACACAAGAAATTCAACCAATGAGATCTACAATTTAATTTTTCTTAAAAAAAATTAGACAAAAAATTGAACAATAAACTTACCTTCTGCCAATTTGTCATGAATACCCAATGGTGGATATTGCTTAAGGCCAAATCCTCAACCTGCAAGCTCAAGAACCATTGCCTGTTCTCATTATTCTCTTTCTCAACCACAGCCCATGCCAAAAGTTATGTGCTGTCATTGGCATCTATTCCCACAGTCGACAATAACTGACCACCATATAAGCCCTTGAGGAAGCACCTGTCAAAAGAAATTATGTGCCTACAACCTTCTGAAAATCCAACCTTGAGTGGACCCAAACATACGTATATCCCTGTAAAAACACCTTCACAACACTTGAACTTTACTGTTGACATGGTATAAGGTCGTAATAATTCAAGCCTGTAATCATAAAGTCTCACTATCTGTGACTCCTCATCACCATCCAGCATCCTTTTAAACAAGGAAACAAATTATATTGGGGTTAAAAAGTTTAGACTGAACACAATTAAACAGAACAAAATAGAAATTAGACAAAGTTATCTAAGAGCAATACATTTGTCCCTTCATGCTTTAAGTCTGCCTATATCAACTTGCTGGTTCAACTTTATTGCTTGGATGATCCCTGTAATTTTTCAGGAAGGATCAGTTCTAAACTGCTTCAAGTAGCTATTTGCTATCCAATGTGCATTCACATGTCTAATATTGTGATCTCTTGTACACTCATGCTTCAGATTCCTAGATTTAATTTGGATAGTTGTCTTGTCTTTGTACATGGGTGAAGCCCACTAATACCAAGGACAACCACCACGTCTGCAGAAAGCCTTGCATCTTTTCTTTTTGTTTGGCTTGAAATTCATGACACATCTATTTCGTATACCATATTTCTTGAAAACTTTTCTAAACTACTGAAAACTTCCGAATTTCATGCCAATTTTGAATTCTGGTCCCCTCATGTCAGTATCTTCAGTGAAATTAGCATATTTGGGCCTTGCAGGGTCTAAGTTTTCTTCATCTGTGCTAGAGCAGGATTGCAAGTTTCTAGAGTTAGCAATATCAGAGTCTCTTCATTTTCAGCATTCATCTCAGCATCATTGCTAACAACTCTGTGTTCTACCTCAATATTTGGTTGCTGGTCTTGTCTTTGAACACCTTCTTCCTCAATATGGTCTTCTTCAGGGTCTTCCTCACGATCTTTCTCCTCTGGTTCTTCAAATTCATCACTATGGAAGCTGTAGTCTAAGTCATGCAGATCACTAGCATTTGACTCGCTATCATCATCAATTTCTTTCGTTGTGTCCCTGCAGCTAGTCGCATCTTCACCCAGTTGTACAATTGTTGCATCAGCATCATCTTTTCTAATATCTCCAATTAAACCATCAACAGCCTTACAACATCCTACATTGCACAACTTAGCCCTTCTTCTTTGGTCAATATTCCATGCCATTGAGAGAGCATCCAAATCATTTTTTATTTGTACTAATGATTTTCGTCCATAAAACACTTCCAACCACCAAAAAATAGTATCGTCCACTTGTAATTTCAATTCTTTGGCCAAGTTCAGTATTTCTAACATAGATATATTATCTTTGCAATAGTAATCAACATAGCCTTCTAGTTTGTTGTCAGCCCAGTTGTACATGTCACCAATGGTGTAATATATATTGATTGTGAAATAGTCAGAATTGTTTACTGAACCACAAAATTGAATTGCTAATTAGCTATTGTCCACCAATAGATAAAATTATACTAGTATGATATAATTACCCTACCACGTAGTAATTGAACTAGACTACAAAATTCCAAAACTGTAAATTAAACAACTACTAATATGAAAAAAAAATATTCCAAAACTAAGATAGTGTAAACTGAACCAAAATTTCATAAATAAACAACTGCCATGATTAAAATTAGCAAACTAAACCAATGCAAATTAAGATACTGCAAACCACTGTGGTTAATTAAGAAAACTAAAGTACTATAAAGTAGCCTATAATTGAAACATTCAACAACAAAATTAAACTCTTACTAGCTAAACTACTATCATCAAGAATAGATAATCAAAGTAGATTACACAACAGAACATGCAACTGAAAGAAGAATGCTAGCATCCAAATCAATGTGAAAAATACCTAAACTACAAATTATACACATAAGTAACGGAGATGTGAAAATGTCATTAAACCCTAATTAGCTTATTTGTTTTCATCCGTAGAAATGATACCCATCAATGGCATAACGCTAAGCAAAATGCCAAAAAATAAAAAATAAAAAACATAAAACCCCTCAATTGCTAATACCTAACCACATAGGGCCCACATTCAACTATCAATTTCCTAGTAATTAACCTAAATGCCCTCAATTTTGTTCCCCCATTTGCAAGAATTATCCCAATAGAACAACACAAAGGGAAAATCACTTACGATATTCTGCGTCTCTAACATCTGCAGGCCGTATTGCCCACTTAACATCCATATTGATTCCTGCACTAGTTCCTGGATGGTTATGCATTGGTTTTTGATAGAATGCGCAACCTCTCTCTTAGTGTTCTATTTTACTGGAGATGAAGAAAAAGAACCAGGCGAAGAAAAGGTGGAGAAGAAGAAGACGAAGAGGGTTGACGTGGACAAGGGCTCATTTACTGATGTGGAATAAGGGGTATGATGTGGATTAAAAAATGACACGTCCCTCCTCCACGTGAGCAGCTGATATGCCAAACCCTTGCCAAATCATTTTTCTGACTACCATGTAGATAAGTTCTAACCTAAAATGCACTTGTACCCACCCGGTGAACTGAAATTATATTATAGTATCCAAAAAGAAACAAATTGAAAAACGGTATCCATTCTGAAATATGGCCATAGTTGGGTACCCTTTTAAGATTTTTACCCAACTTTAAACTATAGACTATAGAGTCCCCATTCAAATATAAAATATTCAATTATTTAAATGTCATCCGGTCTGGTCTAACCTGTTCGCCGGTTCTCGGTCCAACTACAGTTCAACTGTGGTTTAATAAAGGATCGGTTCCATGTATATTATTAGACTGGAATGATACCCGGTTCCCAATTGTACCAGTTGAACGGGTCGGTCCAATCCGATTTTTAAAACCATGCATAGATATCATTTTCCTTTCTAAAAGGATGGCCAACACCAACAACCACTATGGAATAGAGTATGTTTCTCATTGATAATGTAATACCTTGAACCTTTGGATACATGTTAGAAATTATGTTGAGAGGATTATCATAGTGTAGTGAGATTCTCCTGTAGAGTAATTCTGTTGAGGAACTCAAGTGCAAAACACAATGACCTAAATGTAAAAGCTTATAGAAGTTTTGGGGTTCACTAGTAAATAAGAGGATTTGATTTTAAATGTTACCAGAGACCAATGACTGAGAGGTAAGTTGGCAAGGAACTTTCTAAAATACTATTTTATGATTCAAAGACCATTTGTGACTTCTTAGGGAACTTTTTGTAAGAAATTTTATCATCAGGGACTAAAAGAGAATTTTGGCAGAAATTAAAAATAAAGAGAAAAAATGGTGGAAAATGGCTGTCTTTGAAGATTGGTTTTCTTCTTTTAATGGATGTTGCAATAGTGTTCTGAGAAAAAAATAACGAAAAAAGAAGAAAATGGGAGGCTTTGAGGAGTTTGGGTTGGAGATCGCTGGAGGTAGTTCGCCAGAGTGGAGCAACCTTGGTAAGGATTTTAATAATTTTTTTTTTATTGAGATGTTTGGATGCATGTATGTGTGTGTGTGATTGGTTGAAGAAAATGATGGACTTTTGAATAAGTGTTGATGGAGATGATGAAGCGGTTGTTATTAGATGATTATTGTTTGGAAAAGTACTTGTGTTTTGAGTTGGATGATGCTTGAAATGGTGAAGAAATTCTTTGGTTTACTGTATAGGTACTGTTGCAACTGGGATTAAGGTTAATTGAATGACGATGATGATGATTGTGGTTCGAATAGAGTTGGTTAAGTTTAACCAAATTGAGATGATTTAGTTGGTCCAATTGATTTAAGTTTGGCTAACTCAATTGAGTTGAAATGAGCTTGAATTGGTTTGGGTGAGTTAAGTCGGTTGAGGATTGATTTGAGCTTGGTTCATAATTTGAGGCATTATTGTGGAGTGAATTGGTTCGGCTCAGTTGAACAAAATTGGTTCAAGAGATTTGTATAAGAATTAGAATGGGTTCAAGGCTGATTGGTTCAATTAAACTTGGTTCAGTGAAATTAAGATTGATTCAAGTTGGTTCAGGAGTGTTTAGTCCAAATTGAGTTGGTTTAAGTGAAATTTGAAGGCCAGTTTTATTACGCAAGGTCGGGTTTAAACCGGTTGGAGTAATTGGACCAAATTAGAGAGTTTGTCTTGTTTCTTGTATTTTCGTTTGGGTTCAATTCTGCCATTTATCGGTTGTATTTACTTATTTATTTTATTCCATTCTTTTGTTAGGTGGAGTTCAGGCTTTAGAGGAAGTTCCAAGTCTAGTGAGAAACCCAAGAGAGAGCATGCGAGTTGGTGGTGGCTACTATTTTGAAAACAAGTGCTTAATGGCTAATATTTGGAAATAATTGTTTAATTATTTCATTATTTTTTGTTTAATAATTTATATTATTAAATGATACTTATATTTATTTGTAGTTTGCTATGCTATAGTAATCGTATTAGTACATATGGTTTTATATAATTATACATAGTTTCAACTGTGGAAAATACATGTATATATGATTTAATTATCCATTCAAGGTATTTACTTTAATGGTTAGATATACCTTGACTTTGAAATGCTTTGTGAAACCTTGTGTGTTTATTGATATGCTTTTACCTTCAATGCTTGTTGAATCGGTTTTCATTCCTGGTATAGGGATGGTGTCCTGGATCTGGACTTTGCGGGTATTATGCATGTATGGTATTATTTAGCTTCTACAGATTTTGATGGTGTCGGGCAGAGCCCTTCCCTAATGCGGTGACGGTCTTCATGGCTAGCCTGTTGAGGTGACATGTAGATTAACTGCGTTATTGCTCTATTTCAGGTGGAAGTGTAGAGCCCTGATTGGAGTTACCACACGGATTCTCGGTGGGTTAAATAGGTTTTTAACTGATGGGTGGCACATTTACCTCGGTAAAATAGGTGGGTGTGATAGATAAGACTCCTTCAAAGCACATCAACCCCTTTAGTGGCCGCCCTATCCTCTCTTTCAATCTTTCTAAAGAAAATGGGGGAGAAGCTAGTGTAGTTTTTAATATACCCTTCTCAAGAGGTGAACCTGCATGATGGATAGGCAATTGGTGCTTGAAAGTTTCTAAGGTAATATAGCAATATACATTATTTTAGATATCATGACAATTTAACAAGAAAATTGACAGTAGTAAAGTGTTGTTAAAGTGTTGTTTGATTTAAAGTTTGGTCTTGGGACAGAAAAAAAAAAAAAAAAAAAAAAAAGAAGTTTTTCAGACACAAAGGACTATCGTTTTTGGATTTGGCAAAAATTAGGAGAGGTGGTGTTACTTTTTTCAATATGACCTATGGAAGAAAAAACTATTTATGACAAGGCAAAAAATAAAATAAAATAAATAGAGAACCACTAGTAGCTTAGTGGTTTCTCATTATAGTGGTGAATGGGTACCCCAGGGATCATACTGTTAAATCACTATTCAATAGATCCTTTATGGGAGGAGCCGTATTCTCCACCCTTATAAAGTTACATAACAGGGAAAAGTTACCATATCATGGGGTTATGGTCCATGATATATCATCTTGGTCACATGTGGTAGACCGTCATTGCCACTACAAGTATTTGGGGTATTCTTTATGTTATTTTTCGCTACATAGTAAATTTCGTTGCTAAATATGTTCCATTATCGATGATTTCTAGATTTCGTAGGGCAAAATAAACATTATGAGGCACCAAACATTTCCCATCTATGGGAAGATCATTACAAATGATTTTTAGTATAGCTACAATTAGAGAAAGATATTCTAATTTTAGCCCCGAATTTTAAAATGAAGGTAATATTTTTCTATTCATCTATGCATGAAACCATAGTTACAAGTATGTTTCACTATCTATGATTTTTAGATTTTGTAGGGCAAAATAAACATTATGAGGGGCCTAATATTTTCCATCCACACGAAGACCATGGCCTACGAATGATTTTTAGTAGCTACAATTAGTTTTTGTAGGTATAGCAAAATATTTTTTTTCTATGAAATATATCGTAGAGAAAAGATATTATAATTTGATGTGCATAAATTTTAAGCGTTTTTATACACATATTTAATTCTACAAATAAATTTACATTAAATCAACATAAACTATTTCATCTGCAATATTCCTTAAAATATTTCTTTTGAGTTAATCTAGGACTCCCTAGTCATCTAGAAGATGGCCAACCAATTATAGAAACATTAAAAGAAAAATCGAATGAACAACTTGACACACATCAGTAAGATATTGAGGTAAAGTCAACATAATACTCATTAAATCAATGTTTATTGCAACCTTAAATGATAATAATAAATTATAAGAACTATTAATATCAAATCCAACATTTAATTTGCTTAAACATAAATATAAACCCAAAAAAAAAAAAAATCCCATCTGACAAGTCAATGGAATGAGTTGGATGTATATATGAACTCATCTAGGACCAAGACAAATCAGACGGACGCACATCAAATAGTTAAAACACAGCACCATCTCATTCATTCAATTATTAGTATTATTATTATTGTTGTTTTTGTTGTTGTTGTTTAATAAAGTATAGATGCAGTAATATCATGAGTTAACATTATAATGAAAAGATGATTGATATATGTTCAATAAACTCTTAGTCTATTAACATCACAAGAGGGTGGTCTTGTCCTGAAGAGAAAACAGTTTCAAATCTTATATCACACACAGAGTGTATGTATATTGAGATACGACCCTAGCAAGTTGCTAGTGGATCAACAAACAAAAATTTAAATTGATGCATTTAAAAGGAAGAGTTTGTTTCTTTGCTAATTTTTCTTTTCAAAATTTCTTTTTCATTATTCTTTTATTTTGTATAGCCTAATTCATGGTAAATTTCTGCAATTGCTTTTGTAGTTCAAAGAATTTGCCTATATATATTGAAGTAAATATAATTATATCAATCAATAATTTAATATTATAATTAAAAAATAGTTTAATTTAATATAAATTTATAAATGATACTAAAATATTTAAATAAAGTTGATGCGCACGATTCAGATTCTAAAGAATTCATATTTTCATCAAATAAATTTTTTTAATAAAACTAAGAAATAGCAAAAGTATATGTCCAAACTATCTATTTATTAACTGTTGCAATATGTTCTTCAACATAATATAAAAAAGCCTTATTTCACTTCATATTCATATTAATATATAAAAAGTTAAAATAAATACATTTTCCTTTTTAAATTTTGGCCCTCTTTCAATCTTTGTTCTCCTTTTGTTCATTGTACTCTCCAAAATCTAGGGTTTTCAAAATCCCATCCCCATTGTTCCAAAATCTAGGGTTTTCAATCTCTCATCCCCATTGTGTTCCTTTTGCTCTTCAAAATCTAGGGTTTTCAATTTTTGTTTTCAATCCTTGCTCTCCAAAATCTAGATATTTTATCATTACATATCTTACTAATAAGTGGCTTTATTTATGAATATCCTTTTGTTTTACCCCAAAATCGGATCTGATTTCATTGCTTTTAGGGTTTCTTGATGAGTATAAATTTATTCATTATTTAATATAATTTTGTACACTCATTAGGCTAAACATGGTAACATGGTGAATATTAGAGTACTATTATGGAATTCCATGCTAAATATGGTGAATATTGTATCTTTAGGCTTTAGACAGTGCAGCCAAAAGAAGCATTCTAGATTAGGGGTAGTAACGGGACGGGGTGGGGCGGGGATGGGGATTCCCCATCCCCGATTCTCCAAAAGGGGGAATTTGCTTCCCCGTCCCCATCTCCATGGGGATCCCCGTTATGAAACGCAGACGGATTGACCCCCATCCTCACCCCCGCGGGGTGGGGGAGGGGGGATTCGGGGAATCCCCCTCCTTGTCGGGTTGGGTTACTGATTTCCCTCCCCATTACCATCCCTATTCTAGATCCAAAATGAAGAAGATGGAGCTTTCTCGACATCAACCATTAAAGAAAAAGCTAGACATACCCATTTACAGGCAGCTTACGGCCGTGTTTGCAGTCATAGAGAATCTTGTAGGCATTCTTATGCCCGTAAAGATGAATATAAGGACAAACAGAGGGACTTACGGGCAGGTCTTACTCCTGTAAGTCAGATTGTAAGGGCTATCCAGAGGAGCTTATGAGGAGCAACATGCCCGTAAGGGTGATCACAAGGGTAATCCAGAGAAGTTTACAATATAGCCTTTACGACCCTAAGTTGGACCGCAACACCAGACAGAAGACTTTTTTGGATGGGACTTATGGCCATAAGTGATCCCGTAAGGCTCACAACTAATTATCTCCAGCTCCTTATGACAGTGTGCTTATGCCTGTAGGTAGCTCGTAAGTGGCTAGGTATAAATATTCCTGGATAAGGTTTTCAAGGGATCTTTTTGTTCTTTTGACAGTGAGGCTTGGGGAAAGAAAATGGGCGATTCTCCAGAGCTTTGGAGGTAGATTAAGAGGGAGGAATAGCCCACCTACCTTAAAGATAAAGATTGGAGCCATCAAGCAATGTCTTGGCGGCGTCTTTGGAATATTCTTGGGAAGATTCAATGGCGATCTCAACCGAACAATTGAGAAAGGGGTTTCTATGATTTCATTTATTATTATTGCATATTGTGAATTGTATTGTTGTCCTCTATTAATGGAAAACTAATCTTATAGATGCTTGGGTGTAGATGAACTCTAGGGTTTGATCTATTTTGACATTGGTTGTGGATCTTTATGCTTTAATTGTTTCTAACTGCAATCGATAATATTTGAATTCAATTGTGTGTTATCAATGTCTCGAATGGTATTATGGAAAAAGCCCTAGTTTCATGTATGATTTTCTTGTGTGATGATTCAAAAGATTGACCTAACATAGGCATACCGTGATTGGAGGTGTTTGTATCAACACTGTACTGGATTAGTTACTATTCACCTTTGCAAGAGGGGGTAGTATATTTTACAATTTCTCTCGGTTCAAATAGGATTGCTAACTAACAACCTTTGTCCTAGACTTATCAAAACCCTGGAGGGATTCTATGCTCGAGCATCCCGTTTCTTCTTGCTTATTCTACCGATTCTATTTTTCGTATTCTTGATTTCTATTTTAATTCTTTATTCATGTTCACACATCACAACTTTTGGTAGGCTACTTTTCAGATTTAGTATTAGTACTACTACTCTATTTCCCCTATAGATCTATAGCCTACTCTTAAGCATAATTTACTACTTTATTGTTGCGTACACTTGCATTCCTATCATTTCTTCAGGTGCTGGAGTTTGCTAGGCATGTGTTGTTGGTGGTGAGGAATGATGAGGAGTTAGGGAAGCTCTTGGTTAGAGTAACCATCACGACTATCAACCTTATGTTGCTACCAAAAAAGTCGGTGGGGGCTGGCTTCCCCGATAACCGTTCCTGTAGGAGAAATGGAGCTATAGATTCCGGTAGTTCTTGTTTGTTCCTAAAATCTTTCCTATAGTTTGAGCATGTCTTCTACTTCTTCTGCCTTTTTGGTATGGTGTTTCTTTCCATGTCTTGTGGATTTGTTTCTTTCTTCCTTTCATTGTTGTTGTAATTTTGATTACATTAGAACTTTTCTATGTTATGGGCTTCGACAATCTGGTTATGTGCAAAATGACTATTCTATATTTGTAGATTTCTTCCTTTATTTTATAAATTATTTTTTTCCTCAATATCCTCATCTGCATTGATTTTTTTGGGTTCTTTGAGCAAGTATGTGCATGATTTTTGTGGTTCTTAACCTTTTCTGTATTCATGATTGATAACAATGAATCTGACATGAATATTTTAAGAAATTATTATTCTTGTTTCCTTTTAGCATAAATACAACCTTTTGCTACATCCAACCTTTGTTTTGTTGTGGAATGGGATAAGAAACTAATGTTATAATCTTTGTTGCATTAGTAATATTTTCTTGCCTGTTGGTAGATATTTAGTTGAGAAGAAAAGCACTAGTAGGTCTTACCACTAAAATTTTTACTGAAGTTGGAAAAGTATGTTGAATGTTGAGTTTACCATCAAACAAGTTCCAGGATTCTAGATTTTATGATCATATTGCTGAAGATTGTTTATCTTGAAATCAATAATTAGCAATGAAGTGATAGAAACTAGTCAAGTTGCATTTTGGCCACTAAAGCTACAGACATAACCACATTATGATATTTCAGAAAGTGAGAGTGATAACTTTTATGCTTTATAATGTGAAGTTTTTAATGTTTTGAAGCTAATTATGGTAAAACATAGCCAAAGTTTAAGAAAGTTGAGGATAATAGAGTACAGGGGCAAAGAAAAGTATGTTCCCATCCATCTAATTTCAGTCACATAACTTAGCTATGTCAATGCTTTAGGTTGGAATGTCCTTAAAAACTTTCTTAGGCTGTTTACCAAATGGATTTTTGTTTGTCTTTTTTCAGCTATAGATGATGTGCACTATGGGGCATTATTAATGGTTCATTGAGCTTTTCCTCAACAACCATTTAACTTTTATAGTAGTTCCCATCTAATTATTTGTATGTATAGAAAAGGGTTTTGTATCACTAAAATATATTATTTTTAATAATAAATGTATATGAAATTGAATGTTATTGGCATTGAGACAAATCCAAGAATAGTTGATTGTATTGTTGACATACTAAAAAATAGAATTTGAGATCATCGTCAATCATTGAAGAAGCACTATTTGAGCTTTTCAAGCTATGAAGATGCAAAAAGAAAGAAACTCAATAAGTGTATTACTCAAGAGAATCGGGAGTATTTATGTGATTATTGGAACAATGATAAAACTAAGGTATGTGTGTCTTATTAATGATTACCAATAATTTATTTTATATTTTTTATTTCAATAATCTATTGAACTTTTCTTTTTAAAGAAAAAGGCTAAAAAAGCAAAAGTGAGTAGATCATACATGAAAACACCTCACAATCAAGGATCCAAATCCTTCGTTGTTGTTCATCATGAGCTTTTAAGACAAGAACTTAATCTTTAATTTTATTTAATTTGGAATTTATACATAGTCACTTTATATTTTTTTTATATAAAATAGATGAGGAAAGATGATGAAACCGGAGAGCAACATGAGTGTCATAGGATTGAATTGTACAAAAGCACACAATATAAAGAAGGAAAAAGATGGATTTCACCTAAAGTAATTGCTAATTATGTGAGCTTATTATCTTATCTACATGGATTTTCATTTAAATTTTTGAAATTTTGATGTGCACTCATTATTAAAATATTAGTGTGTAATGCAACAAAAGTTACAAAAGGCAATTGATGAAAATCAAGATGTTGATGTTGACAAAATTTGTGATGAGGTTCTAGGCAATCGATCCTGTTATGTTAAGGGATTAAGTTATGGTCCAAAACCAAATGCTTCAAGATGTGGACATGCTAAGTTCATTAAAGATCTTGAAGAAGAAGAAAAAATATGTGGAAAGAAAGATATGAAGCTGGAGCTTGTGAAAATAAAATGAATTGAGCTTAGTTGTCAAAATATGACAGAATGTTAAGCCATATGATGGGAGCTAAATATGATGAGTATGACGAAAATCGTCAAAGGTATTATTATGTAATTACATTTATTACAATGTGTTTTAACTTTCTAAAGGTTTTTGACATTCATTTTCCTTATTGTGGAGTGAAGATGAACAAGGAGATCATTTATTATATAGATGTTGCATTCTTTTAGGTTTGTTATATTTGATATTTATCAATTTATTTGTGCATAAAAAAATTGTTTTGAAAGCAACATTTGCAACATTTGAATGGAAACTTAAGACTTGAATTATCTACTTAAATATCTAATATGGTTGGTAACATTTTTTATTTCTAATTTTATTACAGGAAGTTAGGCATTATTAATGAAAAAGTGGTTCACAAATTGGCATGGGTTATTCTCTTTTATTATAAAAGTGGTGGAGATCTAAATTTGACACTAATACTTTTTAATTTGTTTTTTGATACTTGGCATTGATGATTTGCAAATGGTTTTTGTGGAGAAGTTTTGTTTTGTTTTGTTTTGTTTTTTTTTTTTTTTTTTTGGTGGAGAAGTGGTTTGATTGATATTGTTCAATTAAATATTTGTAGGCAAATGGTTGAATTAAACATTTAATTCTTCAATTGAGTATTGTAGGTAAATGTATGGATTGGAACTTTTTGAAATGAATATTTATAGGTACACATTTGTGTCCAATATTGCTACAATTTCGGATATTGTAGAGAAAAGTTAGATCTTTTACTACACAAATAATCGTGGATAAAGAGTAAAAAAAATAATAAGGCAATAACTGTGACATTGAGAATTGTAGACAAACATCACTATTTTCCACTAAAAACATTCAAATTCGCTACGTTTTGAATGTCGTAGACAATGATAATTAGTGACAAATTTTTGACATATTGGTTTTTCGTCACAAAAGGAATAATAACTTGACGAAATCATTATTTAGTCACTCATTTATCTTGTTTGAGAATTTTATGTGATGATATTTTAAATTGTCACATGATATTGTTACAAAAGGTTTAGCTTCAAATGCACTCGTATTTTTAGTGACGGCTTAAATATTAAGTGATAAATACAAGGGAAAATTACTGTTTATCTCTCAAAAATTTCAAAACTTCCCAGACAGCCCCTGCAAGTTTGTAATACCCCAGACAACCCTTCCGTTAGTATTTAACTTCCTTTTTCCCCCTATCGTCCACTTGGACAGGGTCTATATTGTAAAATTCCTTGTTTACCCTTGTAAATGGCGGGAAAAAAACCGCCCAGTCACATCGTGTTAAACTTTTTCTGTTTGGCTTTTGACAATATTTTTTCATTCCTTCTTGCATTGCTTTTTCTGAAACAAAGTTTGGAAGACTCATCCTGCGAGAGAGTAACAATCTTTTGCTTTCTTTTGAACTCTGTCGGTTGGCCAATAAGATGAGAATGTCTTCCTTTCTCTCACTTTGATCATCCTTGAAGAGAGAGTAACAATTCCTATTTATATGTAGGTTTCTTATGGAAAGTTTTTGTGGAATTGCAAAATACAACGGGGAGGGACGAGTGCTATTGTTCACGACACAGACTTCTTAGGATTCAATCTTAGCGGAGATATACGAGCGATAGGATCTTGATGTTTCCCGTGTTAGGGTGAAGTTTATCACACCCGATGGTTATAAAACGATTTGTCCAATAGAAAATGAGGTTGACTTCCAGCACATGTGTCATGTGTACTCCGTCTTCAAATGTGCTGCAGTCGATCTCGTGGTTAAGACAGATGATGTGCCATTGTCGCATCATAGTCAAAATGAATTCTTGTCATTGTAAAGTTCTTATCCTTTATCTTGACTCTTATAATTATATGTTTTCGTTTAATTATTATAGTTTACGTTCAGTTATTACAATTTTCACTTAATTATTATCATTTTCGCTTAATTATTCCATTTTCCGTTTAAACAAATAAGTTCCCGTTTAAACAAATATGTTCCCGTGTAAAAAAAATAAGTTTTGCTTTGTTATCGTTCCCACCCCAGTTTCCTTTTAAAAATGTATGTTTCCGCTTAATTATTTAAGTTTACGTTTAACTTATTTTGTTTATGTTTAACATATTATGTTTCATTTTGAATATATATGTTTCCGCGTAGCATGGTTTGTTTCCGATTAACTAATTGATTTTTCCCGCGTAAACTGAAGTGTCGGCAGGAATTCTGATTCTGCCAGCGCACCTGTTCCATCTCATGGTGACCCTGACGGTGCGGTAGCCCTTCCGTCCTACTCCGATCAATCCAAAGTGTTGTCGTTGGATATCGGACAACGTTTTGTAGACGTTGAACATTTCAGAGACGCACTTCGAAATTTTGCAATCAAGCGGAATTTTGACTTCAAATTCATAAAGAATGAAAAGCACAGGGTGACTGTACAATGCACGGCCATTGGTTGTGACTGGCGCCTTCATGCATCAAAGGAATACAATAAAAATACTTTCAGAATCAAGACAATGCACCCATCACACACTTGCGGTGGTGGAATTGGCTCTGTGTTGCATCCGAAAGCGTCTAAAAAATGGGTAAGTGCACGAGTGATTCAGAAGCTTAAGGACCAGCCCTTGTACAGGCCCATCAACATTCAGAAGGACATGTTGCAGGAACATGGTGTCAACATTCCATACAAGCAAGCTTGGTTGGGTAAAGAGTGTGCCCGGGTGATCCTCGACAAGAGAAAAGAAAGTAGAAGTTAAAAGAGAAAGACTAGCAATGGATGAGATAGGGTATCCGGACAAGCTACCTCTAGGACTTATGCTTCTAGTGCAAGACTATGCTATTATACTTTCCTATTGATGTTAATTGAGTCGAGGATATCCTTAAACTCACGGTCCCAAAACTTAAGGTCAACCGTGACTAACCCCAACATTATGTCCCGGTATTAGGATTCACTACGATCCTTGACTCTTGTTGACCTGTCAACTAAGCCCCAGGGAAGTCTATCTTCCTAACCCTAACACTACGTGGGATTGCTTTAAGTTCTAGGGATTCCTAGTGATAAAACCTGTTCCTCTATGTAGTTCTAACCCTTTGGTACAGGTGGAAGAACCCTAGTCTAGATTAAGCCCTAACACTCTATCTTAACGGCTAATTAACTAAGGAAACAGAGGTAGGGAGAAATCACACCGGAAAGAAAAGGGGTACATCGCTACCTCACAACTCTCCCTCTCAACCCTCTTCAATCTTAAGGAGTCTAACCCTATAGGAGTTGTCACACCTCTAAAGGATAACCTAGATTGCTCTCAACCTTAGTGTCACGGCTAAGGGAAAAACAATAGCACAAGATAATTAAAATTGAAACTCGATTTATTCATCAATAATGAAAAACCACAATAGCAATGTTATAGAAACATAATAATCCTAGGGTTTTACAAGTCCGAATACCCACGAGGGGTTTAGCTCCTCATGGAGCTATACATGTTCATCAAAGTATAAAAGAAAGCACAAAATAAAAGCATCAATGAAAACTCCCTTGCGTATGCTGTGGTCGTGGTCTTGTGCGGTCGTCGAACGTCGATGACGATGCCGATGACGCGCTCTAATCCTCCACAAAGTCCTCTCCGAAACCCTAGCCGCACTCTCCAGAAGTTGGGGAGAAAGATAGGTCAAAAGATATGTAAAAAGTCTCCAAATCCCCCTTTTATAAGGCTGAGTGCGGCTTAAAATTTTGGACTTATCGGGACTTCACACGGCCGTGTGGAATTTCCACACGCCCGTGTGAAGTTTCTGGCTTCCTGGAAAATAAATTCACACGGCCGTGTGGAATTTCCACACGCCCGTGTGAAGTCTCTGGCCTGCTGGGAATTAATTCACACGGCCGTGTGGGATTTCCACACGCCCGTGTGAAGTCTCTGGAATCCTGAATTTCTGCAGGAGTGAACAATAGCTTGCCACAGTGTTCTGCTACAGTACTGCTGCAGTAACCCACCGAAATGTTCCCGAATCCATCGTTCCTCATCGAGGCCATTGAATTGGGCACATAATCAATGGTAGATCGTGCCGGTTGCTTCAAGTCTCCTTCTTAGCGAAGTTTTCCTAAGCTACACGAGTTAGACTTGTTGTGAATGTGACTGCCTTTGTGCCCCTCCAAGGGAGATTGGCACACACTCACAAGTCTAGGCTCGTGCCTTGTTCCTTGCTTGGTCCGAAAACCTCCCACCAATGGCGAACACGATCTAACTTCGTTCTTTTTCTCCAAATTGGCTCCACAAACCTACAATGCATAAGAATACACAAATGCACACTATTTAGTGATAAAATCTGATTAAATCAATGCTTATTGTAAGATAATAACACTTCGCATTATTATACCACGAGCACTTATCATCCTTCAATGCGTGAATCAAAGAAGCTCACCATTTACCGGTTACGAAAATGGTCGACTCCATACGGTATTTGAATGTTTGATTTTCTTTCGGTTGAAATATCTTTGTTTAACTTTAAATATGTTCGTTTCCGTTTAATAATACGTGTTTCTATTTAACTACCATTGTTTCAAAGTAAATATATTATTTTCCGTTTAACTATTTATGTTTCTGTTTAAATATCATGTTCTTCGTTTAATATAGTATGTTACTGTTTAAGTAACTTTGTGTCTGTTTAAATATCTTTGTTTGGCCTAGTTTGATAATGTGTACTTATACAGGTTCAAATTAATGCGCATGTTATGCACCCGTCACGAGCAAGCGACAAATGGGAGACATACTTATGCCCCGATATACATAAAAAGGTAGAAGATCTTGTTGCGGGAAGCCGAAATCTTTATGTTGGTCGTTGTGTCGATGAACGTTATGAAGTCATTGACCACTGCAGCAACTCCGTAGATCTATCGGTTAGAACATGCTCATGTCGCAGGTGGCAAATTTATGTTATCCCGTGCACACATGCTTGCGCTGCAATAATGTAGACAGACACCAACGTTTATCAATTTATTAGCGGCTACTTCACTGTCGAGACGTACAAATTGGCGTATAGGGAAGCTATTTTCCCCATACCAGAAGATGGCAAGCCTACAGACAACAATCGAGAACTCTAAATGTGTCCGCCTATTACGAGAAGGCAACCTGGGCGTCCAAGACGGAAGAGGATCGAGTCGCAAGCATCCGACGTCCGCGAGTTACGGTGCAGCCGCTGCCACACGTCCACTCATAATCGTAGGTCTTGTAATGAAACTATCGCCGACTAGGCATTGTAAATAAAAACCTATTTTAACAAAAACAAACTTATTTACGTGTCCATGCTTGACATTAAACATAAACTATCATATTGAAATATAAACATCTTTATTTAAAGATCTACAAATTTTCTTAAACGGAAACGTTTACATTTAAACGGAGAATGTAGAACTTAAATAGAAACACTTAATCTTAAAGGATAACATAGAAACCCTACATCTTAAACCGAGTTGCCAGTTCAAACTTGATCGACCCTTCAAATTCTCATTTAAAGACAATTAATGTATGTCCATAATTCAAGAAGCCTTAAATTGGCATTTAAATCATTCGAATCGGTGCACATTTGGTCGACCCTTCAAATTCTCATTCAAAGACAATTAATGTATGTCCATAATTCAAGAAGCCTTAAATTGGCATTTAAATCATTTGAATCAGTGCACATTTGGTCGACTCTTCAAATTCCTGACTAAGTCGATCGACCCTTTAAATTGGCTTGGAGTTATTAGATTATACAGTTATGGAAACAATTGGCTTGGACATCGGTTTGGCCAGGGGATCCGTCCTCGATGCATCCATTCCCAATGTAATAGTTGGAACCTTGAAAATCAGAGGCTTTGTTGGTGGTTATTCAACTTGCAAAACATGAATTTGTTTTGCATGATGAACAACCCCATGCTAAGCCTCTGGTTTCCAAGATTCCAACGTTTACACTGCGAATGGATGCATCGAAGACAGCTTCCTTGGCCAATCAGATGTCTCATCAAATGGTTTAGACCCTTTAAATTGACGACGTTTGAAGACGAAGATGAAGCGGCGAAAAGACTGTGACCCTCTAGATGGTTGAGTACAAGGCAGCGAACGCATTAAACAGAGAATTCGTTATTTAGTTGCCAATCGCTGTGTATTAAACCAAGAAAGTTATGCATTAAACAGAGTATTCCATTTTGAATAGAGACAATAAATGTTAAACAGAATGTTACTTAGTTAAACAGGAACACTGATGTTTAAACAGAGACTTTTTTATTTAAGCAAAAACATTCATTTTGACAAAGAACCTATGAATGTTAAATAGAATTTTTATTATTTACACTGCGAATGGATGCATCGAAGACAGCTTCCTTGGCCAATCAGATGTCTCATCAAATGGTTTAGACCCTTTAAATTGACGACGTTTGAAGACGAAGATGAAGCGGCGAAAAGACTGTGACCCTCTAGATGGTTGAGTACAAGGCTGCGAACGCATTAAACAGAGAATTCGTTATTTAGTTGTCAATCGCTGTGTATTAAACCAAGAAAGTTATGCATTAAATGGAGTATTCCATTTTGAACAGAGACAACAAATGTTAAACAGAATGTTACTTAGTTAAACAGGAACACTGATGTTTAAACAGAGACTTTTTTATTTAAGCAAAGACATTCATTTTGACAAAGAACCTATGAATGTTAAATAGAATTTTTATTATTTACACAGTAACACTGATTGTTAAACGTAGACATTTTAAAATAATAACTCAAGTTGGTTCCCCCCCCCCCCCCTCCCCCTCCCCCCAATTGAAGACTCGCCTTTCTCTATGATACCGGCTCGGCGCCCTTCAATAAGTATGTGGGTAACATACTTTAATCTTAAGTAAGGGACATGCTTTTGCGGTAGGCGTAGCTTTTCACCTTCAAGTATTTGTTCGATAAACCTCATGACGTACACGGCACTGTCGGCACTTCCTCGTCTCTGTCGTGGGATTTCACTATCGTCAATTAGCGGGTACTACAGAGTTACTACCTTAGCCAACTCCATATCCACACAATAGTCAAATAGTCTCCTTTGTTGAGATATACAAGTTGATGTTAGTTGGTCGGTTAATAAAGTACTAGTTATCGAATTCTATTTATCAAGGAACTGACCATTTCAAACGCGTATATGTCGTAGTCGTCACTTTGGCAAGAGGAATAATGCCTGTATTCTTGTTTTTCATTACCAAGAAACACCACATGGAAGCCCTCCTTCATGATTATCGGGAGTATGACTATGTCAACTTTGCGCAGGTTACGCGCGGCATCTCCAATCATAGCGCGTGTCGTGTCACACGGGTCTAGCTGCTTGGACATAAACAGTGCCAATGGTCGTGTGATGGAGGCGCGCTTCTTATACTAATATGGTACACTCCTCAGGGACTTTTGAATTATGTATATGAACGCGTCCATCACATCGTCTATCACCATTTTCTTTCCTTCAAGCAGAGTGAATAGACCTTTACATGTAGTGCTAACACATGCATTCCTCCAGACGACAGTACTGCGGTTAAACGACAACAAATATAGTTAAACACATTCAAACGTACTTATATGGTAAGAGAAAAACTTAAAGTATATCGTTAGAAATTAAAGGATTCGACTACTTTCTAAACGGAGACGTCCAAACGTAAATGGTAAAATAAATATTTAAACATGATCTCAAACAATTCATACATACTTGTCGATATGGCTGTTGAGGAAGATCGTTATTAACTCTTGCTCGAGTATGTCGAGCTGCGAATGTCCGGAGTATTTTTTTTCTCCAGAATGAAGTCGCGCAGTACTTCTTGGTATTGTTCGTTTCCGCTGTTGTCTGTCTTCGATGCTGTAATTGTCTCATCGGAAGCCTGCGGAGAGAGACGCTTTGATCTTTTCGTTCTTTTCGCACGTCTCTTCAAATGTGACATTCTTCAAATGGAGACACCAATAACCTCATCGTCCTCAAACTCCGGGCTCATCTCACTATCGGCGTCGATATTTGCCGGGGATACCTCCGCTGCATGTGGCCTTTTAATGGTAGCGTCCGCGCCGGGTACTTCATTTGTTTGTATGGATTGAGCATTCGATTGTGACCGTCGTTCCATTGCCTTAACCCGAGCAACAAGCCGAGGGAATTCGGTTGTCAATATCTGGCACGCCTGCAGCAAACGTGTGGTGACATCATCGTTTTGTGCCGTCGGGGCGGCTACCGCGGTCGAGGGATCTTTTGACGTCGAGGGGGGTGTTGGCGTCTGGCGGATTAGGGGGGACTCCTCTGGCGCGGAGGAATGTGTGCGCGTGTTGGGCTGGTACTAGGGGAGCGGCATCTAGCGCGCTCCGAAAAGATTGGACTCTCATCTTGCATTCTCCGGTGGGCGGTCCTAACAAATATATCTTCATCGGCATTTGCGGGGACTAGCTCATCAAGCGAACATACGTAAGTACCACAATATCAGCGAAATGAGACAATTGAAACAATAACATATGTGTTTTAAACAAATAAGTAATATAGTTAAATGGTAAGTATTATATTTAAACGGTAACGCGTCATGTTGAGCGGTGATATCTAATGTTAAATGTTAACTACAAATGTTAAGTAGGGACCAGTATCGTTAAACGTTAAATACTACTATTGAAAACATTGTCATCACTTGTTACCTCCTTTCCCTAGACAAATGACAAGATGGTTTCTATCGACGCTTGCTTCCGGTCGCTACTTTCACCATAACACAGCATCCTTGGTGTCTTGCCAATATTGACTTTGTTTCCGCAACCTGTGACCTCGTAAAACCAAATGCTCAGTGTGACCGAGCAACCCTTAATGTACCCATTCTGAATCTTCTTTCCGGCACACCTTGCTTGCACTCGGGCTGTAGCTTCTGGGACATCATCCATAAGCCACTTGTGCGTCGCCTGCACCCAGGCGTACCGGCCCGGCCAGGTAGATTATCGGCATAATCAATGATCCAATTTGGAACCAAGGATGACGTATTTAGGAAGAGGATTGTACCCATGAGGTACACCATCAGGAGTTTGACAAAATTTTCTTCTTCTCCTCTCTGCCGAACAAGTTGCTCAAGAGTTCTCTTGATGGAGTCTCTGTGTCTCTCGTATATTTTCGAGAAATACCTCTCTTCGAAAGATGAGCGTGATTTCTTCTTCTGAAAAACGACTGCATCTCCATCGTAGCGCAGACCAAGAGCGAGTGCGACATCTTCAGGTCTAAAACTCAGCAGGCTTGTCCCGATCCTGAATTTATTGGTGCTGTCATCGTACTTTTGCAACAGAAAATCAAGTAGGGCCCTCTCTTGGAATAGCTCTTCCACCTCAGTAAATGCTGCGAACGGTGTCCTCCGTATAAGTTCCCAGTGGCATCCACTCATGTGAACTTTCAATTCAGCCATCGTCTCTACTACTGGTGTCAGGTAACATCGCCCATTAACTAGGTTTGACGCCATAACTTCTCCTTCGAGACAATGATTTCTGCCCAAAACGGAGAGCTTATTGCCTCTTCAGAATACCGTGACCTAAACCCTGAGTTCCTCCCAAAACGGAGACAGTTACGGTGCAAAACCGCTGCCATGCGTCCGGTCATAATCGTAAATCTTGTAATCTGTCTCTCGCCGACTAGCCATTGTTCAAACGAAATATTTTATTTTTAAACGGAAACGATTATGTTAAACAAAATTTGTATTGATTACACAGCAACTATAATATTTAAACAAAAACCGTAATGTTTACTCGGAAAAGTTATTAATTAAACGGAAAACCAATTAATTATACCTAACCATGGAGAATCAAACATTGATATTTCCAAAGCCCAGCTATCCATTCAAAATTGATCGACCTTCAAATTCTCATTCAAAGACAATTAATGAATATCCAGAATTTAAGAAGGCAAGCCTATTCGAATCTGTGCATCGACCCTTCAGATTCCCGACTAAGTCGAACTGACCCTTTAAATTGGCGTGGATGTGATATATAGAACCATTTATAAAGTTACCAAAACATTTGATGGGACATCTGATCGCCCAGGCTATCCGTTTTAGCTACTTCGATTGGCAGTGTAATTGTTCGAACCTTAGAAAGCAGAAGCATACCAGGTGGTTGTTCAACTTGTAAAACATGAATTTAGTTTGCAAGTTCAACAAGCACCAGCGATGGCTCTGACTACCCAGATTCCAAAGATTACACTGCTAATCGAAGCAGCCAAATCGGATCCCCTGGGCGATCAGATGTCCCATCAAATGTTTTCGTAACTTTATAAATTGTTCTATACATCACATCTTTGGATTCACTTCCTCGGCATCAATAGTGTTTGTGATTTTGTCCATTACGAGTTCGGCCTTCAAGAACCCTTCAACACTCCAAGATGAAGCTATTTGAAGACGAAGATGAAGCTGCTCAATACTGTGACCTTGTAGGAGGTGGAGTACAATGCTGCGAAGGCATTTCAGAAATCGAACGTCCGAGGTCCGTGCGTTACGGTGCAACTATCACTGAGTTCGCATTGTAAAAGCACACTTGTTTAACAAAAAGAAACCAGTTTATGTGTCCATGATTGATATGTAATCAGTTATTCTCGTTTTTATAATAAACATGTTGATTTTAAGAGCAAAACTGTTTATGTGTCCATGTTTGATATGTAATCAGTCATGAATTAAACAGGAACTGTATCTATCAAATAGAACCACATTATTTAAGCAGCGATGTCAATAATTAAACGGAAACCATATTTATCAAATGGAGACAACATTTATTACGCACAAAACAAAATTGATTAAACAAAAAACTCAAAATAAAGGGGAAACATACATCATAAACTGTTACCGAGTAGGCATTGTAAATACACACCTGTTTAACAAAAACATACATCATAAACGCGCAGCACCTCCGATTATAGCGATCGTCGTTTCACACGCGTCAGACTGCGTAGACATAAACCGTGCCAATGGTCGTGTGACGGAATATTTAAACGATAAGAATGACAGTTAAATGGTAACAGGAATATTTAAACATAAATACTTAATGTTAAACAGGAAAGTTTTGAAATAACGAGAAATACTGATAGTTAAACGGAAACGTTGAAATGAAACATTAACAATAACTTTTAAATGATAAGAATGACAGTTAAACAGAGACAATGCTGTGTACGAAACAACTGCCAAGTATACAGGGAGCAGATCTTTATTATATGGAAACAATCATATTTACATGAACAAATTTCATAAGTTTGCAAAAGAATGTATGTTACAAAGTTTACATTATCATTATCAAAGAACTTTATACAACATCGGCTGTCAAACTCGTCTCGCCTTTGTCACTGACGCCGGCTGCCCTCCCATTGAAAAGTGTGCGTGCGGCGTACTTTAGTCATAAGTATGGGACGTTCGTTTGCAGTACCCGTAGCATTTCATTAGTAAGAAGTTACTCAATGAACCGCATCACATACACTGAGCAGTCGACACTTCCTCATTTTTGTCTTGGAGTGCCCCTGTCATGAATGAGGGGGTACGAGGACATTGCCGACTCGCCAAGTTCCATCTCGACGCAATTATCGAATAGTTTCCGCTGTAAACAAATAAATTATAAAGTTAAGATGGACAAATAGGAAGTACGATATTTCCGCTATAGTTAACACGGAAGCTTACCATATCGTTGTCGTCTCTGTCGTATTCCTCGCTCTGGCAGGAAGAGTAGTGCCTGTACTCTTGTGTCATGTTGTCCAGAACGAGGAGATGGAAATGGTCATGCAAAATTATAGGCATGATTACGATGTCGACTTCATGGATGTTCCGCGCAGCATCGTCGATCATGCGGAGAGCCTCTTCCGCCATGTCATTCATTTGGGAGAGGAATAGTGCAATTGGACGAGTAATGGAAGCACGCTTCTTATAAGGATACGGTTCATGCAGACGAAGGCATCGACGACATCGTCTGTCACCATATCCTTACCGTCCACCAACGTGAACACAACCTCTCATGTAGTCTGAACTGCCTCAGTCCTCCATACGACAGTCCTGATGTTAAATACCCTTAAGGGGTTTAGCTCCTCATGGAGCTATACATGTTCATCAATGTAATAAAGAAAGCACAAAGTAAAGACATCAATGAAAACCCCCTTGCGTATGGTGTGGCCGTGGTCTTATGCCAATGACGCGCACTAAACCTCCACGAAATCCCCTCCGAAATCCTAGCCGCACTCCCCCAAGTTGGAGAGAAAGATAGGTCAAAAGATATCTCCAAAGGTCTCCAAAATCGCCATTTATATTGTTGAATCGCGGCTTTAAAATTGACTTATCGGGGGCTTCACACGGCCGTGTGGAATTAACACACGGGCGTGTGAAATTTCTGTTCTGCTGAAAAAATTAATTCACACGGCCGTGTGAACTCTCTGGAATTCTGAATTTCGGCCGAAAGTAAACAGTAACTTGCTACAGTGTTTTGCTACAGTACTAGCCCGAAAACGCTCCTGAGTCCATCGTTTTTCATCAAGGCTATTGAATTGGGCACACAATCAATGGTAGATCGTGCCGATTGCTTCAAGTCTCTTTCTTGGCGAAGTTCTCCTGAGCTACACGAGTTAGGCTTGTTGGGAATGTGACTGCCTTTGTGCCCCTCCAAAGGAGGTTGGCACACACCCACAAGTCCAAGCTCGTGCCTTGTTCCTTGCTTGGTCCGAAAACTTCCCAACATCGGCAAACACGACCTAATTTCGTTCTTCTTCTCCAATTTAGCTCCACAAACCTTCAATGCACAAGAATACACAAATACACACCATTTAGTGATAAAACCTGATAAAAGATATGCTCAATGTAAGATAATAACGCTTCGTGGTACTATAACACAAGCACTTATCAACTTAGGCCATAAATGGCTAGTGAAGATGCTTCTTAATTCCAACACTTTGGGATGACCTGTAACTTTGGATTTCCCAATCTAGCCATAAGATCTTTGATGGTGTTAATCTGCTCATTCATTGTCCAAGCTCCAATGAAGATCTTTACATGACTGTTTTAACCAACTCCCCACTTGTTGACATAATTGTCTTGATGGTCCTTCTTCAATTAAACCAACTCTGCATAGCAAAACGTAAGGCTTTGGCATCTACATCAACAAAAGATTTAGCAGGGCAGCCACAGCTCCCAGCACAGATCAATTTGGATAATGTGTTCGTTACTAAGAAACCAAGTCCTGCAATTGACATCTCTACATTATACACAGCTGCAATCAACATGATTGAGTTGTCAGAGAAAGTAAAGTTATTCAAAATGAATTTTTTTCCAATTTGAGGAGTAAAGTTAGTATACTCCCAGACATGCCCAGTTGCCTAAGAAAATACTCTTTGACAATCCATGCCCTAATCTTTGAAAATCCAATTGCACATGGCTTTCCATATGAACCATATTGTTGCATCAATCACAAACTGAATATGAAGGTCATTACCAGATATGTCTTGAATGAGCCAAAGACCTGAAGATATCTCATTAGATAAATTTATAGTTTTTCTTATGGCAAAGCTAGTCAAATTCCAGATCTCCCATGTCTTGATATAAGTGCGAAATAGATGATCAGCAGTTTCAACACTCAGGTTACAGAAATTGCAGAAAGTTTGGGACCCCAAGTTCATTCTATAAAGATATTCATGAGTTTTAACTGCATTATGTAATAATAACCAATAGAAATGTTTAACTCGAGAGGCAACTTTGAGGCGCCATACATTTCCCCAGCCTTCCCATTGATTCTACACATGCTTATTCTGATTAAAATGAGAATATATCATAGGAGAAAGTTTAGTTCTCTTAGTTTTTGGAAACCAAACCCAGAGATTTTTTTTTTCATAATTAATTTGGCTTTGGCTAATGATATCATCATTAATAAAAGGACCAAACATTATCTGCAATTGATTTATGTTCCATTGGTTACCTCTAATCAGGTCTGAGATATGCATGTCATCAATATCAAAATCCATGTTCAAATATGTGGGTTTATAAGCAATGGGAATTTCAAAATACCAAGGGTCTTGAAGAAAAGATGTCAAAGAAGGGTTTATAGTATTCATCCAAAGGAGGGGTCTAATGTGATAAGCATTGCGATACAAACCCCTATGGAACTAGGAGCATTTCGCCGGAATTTTACTAGTCCAGATATTAAAATCACCATATTTATGATCCATGATAAAAACCCACCAAATATTGTTTTTATTAAGGATACGAAAGACATTTTTGGCCATGAGGGAAATTTTAGATATTCCAAGGTTTCGCACTGATAAACCCCCCTCAGACCGATTAAGTCTAATGTCATTCCACCTAACTGAGTTGATGCCCTTTCGATTGCCGTCCTTTAAAAAAAAAAAAGACCTTGGCCACTTTGTTAATGCGATCTAGAATTGAGTCAAAAACAAGATAAACCGAGAGATAATACAGAGGGGTAGACATGATTAAGGGGTTTATAAGAATAGTTTTCCCAACTTGGGAAATTCTAGATTTCCTCCAAAAGGAAATTGACTTCTCGATCTTATTAATCAACGATGAAAAATAAGCAAGTGCCAATTTCTTAAGGGAAATCAGAATTCCCAAATACTTGAAAGGGAAAGAACTAACCTTGTACCCTAAAATACTAGTTATGCTTTTGCTAAGTCGCTTATTAAAACGGTTGGGAAAAATGATTTCTAATTTGGAGTTGTTGACTTTTTGCCTAGTTAGATTGCCATAGATTGATAGACATAACTTAATATTTCAGGATATTTTCCTTGATGCCTGAGTTATAAGATAAGATCATTCGCATACATCAAGTGATTAAAATTGCTGCTGAGATTAGAATTAAATCCTGGGATCATATTTCTTCTTATAGCAAAAGTAAGCATTGAAGTGAGATTCTGAACAACTTGGATGAAGAGATGTGGGCATATAGGGTCCCCCTGTCTAAGCCCCCTATCAGTATGGAACCACGTCATTGCTTTTTGTTAATCAGGATTGCATGAGACACATTGCAAATACAAGTTTTGATCCAATTAATCTAGCTACCAGGGAACTTCATTTTGGTAAAGGTTGCAAAAATTGCAGTCCAACTCAAAGTGTCATACGCTTTCTCAATGTCTAACTTAATCATCATCCTAGGGGGGGAGCAATTATCAGTGTTAATCGAAGGAGCCACTTTTTGGAGAGTTATAATGTTATCAAAGGGGGTGCGACCATTAACAAAACCGCATTGCTCTTTACTAATTAATTTGGGGAGGATGCATTTCAAGCGGTTTGTTAGAATTTTAGAAATAATATTGTAGCACACATTGCACAAAGAAATAGAGCGATAATCAAATGCTAACTTGGGGTTAGATATTTTTGGGATTAAAGCAATAAAAGTCCTACCCCAAGTATTATGCATTAGGTATATTTAGAGTCTTCCGCTCAGTTCTTCACTCTTTGATGTGCTTAGCGGTGAATCTTTAGACACGGAATTGCTCCCTTTTGAAAAGTAATCATAAATTAGTTTCTTTCGAATGGCATGTCTGAAAGCTATTTCAGCCCTTGTTTACAAATTCGGTAATATGATTTTTGTTAGTACTGTGGAGATGGCAATTGGAATAAAGGTCAATTGCTAGGGTTCAGATGATTTTTGTTTAAATTCACAGCACAAAAAAATTAGTCAGCTTCAATTTCCTTGGTTCATTTACCAATTTCAATGAATTGATGCACAACCTTGAACTTCACTTCTATTAATTATTTTCTAGGTACCACTGGCATCTTTTACAACCCAATGTTTTACTTTTCATTCCCGGTGGATTTTAAGACTTTCTCTCGTACTTATTTTTTATTATTTTATTTTATCCAATTTTATCCAATTTTATAAGAAAACCATACAAATAGTAAATCAATAATTTAGTTAATTCTGTGACGCAATGGTTTTAAATATATATATATATATATAGACTTCTTATTACTAGTAGTGACATCTTCCTTATCAAGTGAGAGGTTGAGGGATCAATTTTTTCTCTCACAAAATTAATGGCTTGTCCATCCTTCCACTAAACAAAAGAATAATACAAAATTTACAATAGCCTAATCTTTGGAAAATAGGCATGTTATTACATAAACTCCAGAAAACTAGAGTACTCTCGCATTAACCACATTATAATTCAGAGATAAGCACAATCAAAAGTCGAACTGAAAAACAGTACAAGCAAAAGACATCCAGACTCAAACAAAAGACCAGAAAATGATATTTACAATTTATCAAGAGTTCCATAATTATCTCTTGTTAAAACTTGTAAAACATGAGCAAGTTAACATTTAATATGACCACATTATTTCAAATCGGCCTGAAGAAACACATCATAGTTCACAAGCATTACAAGCAACTTTAAATAGATACATACCTCACAGCTAAGATCATACAATTTTGAAGTAAAAGCATGTGTCATACTTCCACAATGATACGATGAGCATGTAAGCATTTAGTAAGTAGCATCACATGTATCGCGGAGCCCATTTATCTTCATACCTTCCAAATGAGTAGTCAACAGAAGGCACCTCCGTTATATGGAGTGTATCTGGTTCTATGCCATAATCTGTCAATGGTCTATGTTCAAGAACATCATCATGGCGTTGCACAAACTCTGGAATTTCGACCTGCCCTTTCTTTATATCATCCCACAGATACTGCAATCGACTGACATACTTGATTTTCCAGTACAGCCTAAAAGATGAAAAAAAAAAGAAATTGTTCAATATTAAAGTCCAATAGTAAAACCATGCAATCTAATGCATACCATCGTGAACAAGTGTCAACAATATACAGAGTAGTTATTTGAATATGAAATTAGTGGTGCTCTTTGAAATTTGGGAAACTTCAGAACATCATGAACAAGTTACCAATCAAAATACCATAACTATCAACTCTGAAAAGTATGTAGGAATGAAGAAGATGAATTACAGATAAGGCTGTCCAATGATTTAAACTCTTGTGCCCTGCTTGGATTTAGCTCAGCATTAGTTCACTTGTGCTTCTGAATTATCCATAGTTTTTAAAAATACAAGCTGCTTGATTGTTTCACACAGAACTCAAATCCAGTTCTAAGGCCCATGTCAACCTGGAACCAAGCTTACAAGAAATCAATCGAGACTATAAAATTAACTGAAGTGAAATCAAATTAATCAAACAGTTTTTCTGCATTGCACCAAACTCAAAAGTATCAGCAAAGCTGCAGTAACCTTCTAAACCATCTATCGTTTCCACGATAACTGAGAGCCCTTTCCACATAAAACTATACGACCCTAGTTACAGGAAATCAATCGAGACTATAAAATAAACTGCAAAGCATTAGTCAGCAGTTTTTCTGCCTTAGCACCAAACTCAAAGCATCAGCCAAGTGCTGCACTCACTTATTAAATCAGCTATTAAAAATTAGTATAATCAACAACAAAAATCTTTTTGTTGTGTATAACATAATACCCATTATGCTTGGTTGATCAAGGTTCAGTTATTAAATTAGCTACTTCAAGAATTTGTACATGATACTAGGAACCATGGTGTGCAATTAAAGTGGCACGATCTTTGTAACAATAAATCTGCTTTAACCACTGTTTTACATTGTTAGGATTTTTGTTTGTTAAGAAGATGGTGACTGATTATGCTTGTTGGTGTAGAGGCCTAAAATAGGTCAATAGTTAAGAATTACGACAACAAACACACAAAAGCAAGTTCCATTCAAATTAAAAAATCACACTAATTCTCAGGTCCAATAAAAGTTTCAGAAAAATTTCAGGTCACTTCTTAGTTCTTACTGACTAACTTCAGGCAAAGTACATTATTGAATTCCTTTACACCACTAGTTTGATGTGTCAAATCACAATGCACCATGAAGGCCTATCTATCGTTATTGCAAACAGTAGACAACTCAGTGTTGTCAAGGGCGCAATGTGCACTTAAAAAAACACTCGCGGGATGAAGTAAGGCGCAAATAAGTAAATAAATAAAATTATATATAATATAATATCTAAACCAAAAAAACCAAAAAATTGCTTGAAGATAAATATCCAATTAGTTGTAAGTTCTAACTCCTACTAATCCATCTGATGGATGATATTAAAAAAAGACTAATTAAATATGAGTGGTTGGCTAGTTAAAATTTCTGGAAATAGTTGACTTTTAAATGTGAACAAGTTTCCAATGATTAAAAATTTTATGAAAATATTAAAAGCCTAATTAATTTAATATGAGTGCTTGGCTGGCCCTTTTTCTAAAAGTTTACTATTTACTAGAACAACATTAACTATATGTCCTTTTTTATTTTTATCCTAAAAAATAATCTAAAAAATAAAAAGTTGGCAATCAACAGTCAATTTCAATCAGACGTGTCTTTCTAGCACTTTTTTCAAAACGCAAAAGGTGTCCTAAAATGCAAAAAAAACGTGCAAGTCTTTGAAGATGCCTGACCTAGATAAGCTTAAGATATCTATCATGGAAAACATAGCGCTTTAGTGCCTAGGCGTGCAGACAACACTGAGACAACTAAAAAAAAGGTGAAATTAGATATCAAGAGTCAAGATATTTGGTTGGTCATGAAAGTAAACATAACAAAATTTATTTTTCCGTCACATTTTTTGGGATTAATCTAGATAGGAACAAGAAAATTTATACAAACAGTTACTTCAATAGTGACTGGAAATTATTCCTTGTTTCTTTTAAATCAGTCATAAAGAAAATGTTGAAGAAATCATTAGCACACTCTCTGTTTATTCGAAAAATTTAAATAAAAATAACACTTAAAGTCTTTCCTACAGAAAAATGTAGATAAATTTGGCACAAGCATCCAATTTTCTAAAAATAAATCAATAGATTTCATGTTAAAGAATGCTCTCCAAGAGGCCTAATATATGTATCCACCAATGTTTTGTGAAGAACACAGTGGAGCAATGAGATTTCCAGCATAAACTACTCAATGATAGCAGAGGATTCAGTTAAACTACAAATGACAAGATCAAAGAAATAAGGGTGACCAGTTAGAGACAGCCACAGTTTGGTTAACTAAACTGACTACTTTAATTTATAGAAAAATCCAAACCAGAAGGATCAGTGACTGGTTTTTTCCTGTTCTTGTAATTTTTATTTGAATCTACTACATCAATAAATAGTAAAAAAAAGGCCCATAAAGTAAGAGCACCTTGAGTAGATTTAACCTCACCACCACATAAATTTACCACAGATTTCTAATTGCGTGTATAACACAATGAAAATATGCTTAATCGTGACTATCAACAATTGTATTAGACTAAATAATTTATAAAGCCATAAATTACTTGATCACACTTGGACTCTCAAAGAGATCACATAACCCAAACTTATTACCCTTCTAAATACTGATTTAACTCTCTAGGAACTGTTTATCTAAAAATCAATATCCAAAAGATTTTAAGGGAAATAATATATGGGAAGAAGGAGAAATGGTTAAAAGCCGAAAAGAAATGGATTTACTAGGTCTGAACCAAAGACCCAAAGGGTGAGAAATGGACATGCTAACCAACCACCATACACAAAAGTGCAACTTTTAATCATTTTAATATATTATTGCTTTATAAAATATGCTGCAGTTCATGTCAGTTAACTAACCACTACAATTTATCTAAATTGAAAGCAATACAAAAAATCGAAAAACAAAAAGCGTGAATCTACTAATTAGGTTAAACAAGTTTCTTTGATTCTCATGCCCACCCTTATGGCCATTTGATGTTGTTAACATTAATGCAACATTCAAAACCAGATGGCATGATCTAGGGGAGCCATTGGAAATTTCATTGCAGCATAGTATTTATAATGCTTCAAAGTGAGGTATAGAGCATACAAAAGGTCAAGGGAACAAACAACAGACATGTCAGTATAGGATATGTTATGCAGGCCGACCAAATCATAAGCATTTAAATAACTAAAAATTATCGATTAAATATAATGCTGCTTAATTATCAAACAATGTGCAAAAATATATAAATTGAAGTAGAAAATTTATGAGAAGGATTCATTTAAATGACTAAAAATTAATAGATGTTACTGACATTTTTCAGTGAACAATTTTTTTATAATAAAAATGATAAATTACATGTATCAACATATGAATCAATCAGGCAATCAACACTTAACAAATAGAAATCATTAACTATAAAACATATGCTATGAAATGCTTAAGTTTTAATAGTACTACCAATCCGCTTGTTGACTTATAAAGTAAAGGGCGTAAATTGCACTATTGCCAGATCATCTCAAATCAGCATGAATATATTGTGTTTTATCATGTTATTTCCTATATGAGCATATCAGATTAAACATTCTCAGCTTTGCTAGATATTGATGTTAGTATTTGTTTATAACCCAAAATTCTAAACCATAAAACCTAGCCAGTCAAAGAACATTTCTCAAGAACTTAAGTTTCAAATAAAATAAAAAAAAACAATAGTTGCATGTAACTCCAATTACAGTTAATTTAGTCATGTAGCAGTAATTTCGGCATATTTAAAAGATGATGAATGTGGCATTTTGTGACTAGTGCTAAATATATTTGTTCAAATATCTCATATCACAATATCCTAATTAGTACAAGTTCATTACATATAAACCAAAGTCAATGCAAAGTAAGCCAGGGTCAGGCTTAAGGGCCATATCTTTTGTTAGGAACTGTTGTTGCCATTGATATTTATTTTAAAAGTAATACATCAAAATAAAAATAGTTTAAATACCACAATAAGAAAATGTTTCTTGTCTGTAAATTTTCACTGATTCCAACCACCACTAGGTAGGCTTATGAAAATCATATATAGATGGAACTTAATCAATGTTCAAAGTGATTCCATTACTAGATTAGGTAATATGTCATTACAGATATTAATATTTGCTTAGATAAAACTACATAAATAATTTGATTCAATAGACTAATTGGTGTACTGTCTTATTCAGGAATGAATCCATTTCAATTAGTTAAGTTTTGGGAGAATGACTGGAGCTTCAAAAATTGTTTCTTTAAGTCAACAACTACAATTAGGCCATTCAAGCAGTGAGGAAAGACATCCTCAAAAAATGTTGCTTTCTGTTAACAACTACACAAGATTTGGTCCTTCTCTCAGAGTGGAAAGACCCAGGTATTGAAGCTTTGCTTTTATTGTCTTGCCTCATAGCAGGCTTCTTAAGCACTCATAGTTCAAGTATCAACAAGCCAAGGGTTGAAGATTTCCACTCCAATCTCAACCCAAAGTCTAGATGTTTCATGTCTAGTGTTAGTCATACTTAATAACTTGAGCACATGAGATCCTACACAACAATGAGTTGGTCACTACTGATCATAATACCAAGTTGTGTATCGAAATAAACAACAAATTATAAATATCGAAATCCATGTTTGATAGATCAGATAGCATCATTATGTCAACAGAAGGGCCTCTTATATGATCTATATCTCACAATAAGGGAACAAGGACAGAAATTTCCTTGAAAAATGTATGTGAAACAGTGAAAGTGACTGGTTCAAAGGACATTTCTTTAAAAAAAAAAGAGAGAAAAGATAGATCAAAAGAGCAGACAGCATCAGAAATTAAAATTGATAGCTTAATTCAAGAAAACAAGTAATTTACTAACTTCTTCATAGAAGCATTCAATGACTGTTAGTCGGGTTCACCATATAAGGAATATAAATAACTGGAGTGCACTAACATAGATGAATATCAAAAATCATATCTTGTATACATGGACAGGAAAATTGATAAGCCATACCTGTACCCTTGAGAATATTCTAATTGTACCTAAAATCCCTAAATCCATTCAATTTTGAATGTACCCTAAGTCCATGCAGCCACCAACATGCAGATAAACTTGAATAGAAAAGGCATAAGATTACCATAGACCATAAAAAACCGATAAAGTTTGCATATATGCAACCGAATATGATTGTATACAAGACATTTTGTTTGAACAAGTTATTTAAGTAATTTCATTTAGAAGGCCATTCTATTTATTATCATTTACAATGAGGTATGTCTGTGATGACAACATTTTCTTCCTTCTTAATGTTGATAAACCACCATTTACACGCCCACCAAAAGTTCACACAGTCAAACTACAAAGAGACACGCAACAACAACATTCATGGGATACATCTGAAATTTTATGCTTTCTACAAGCATATGTTTGAGATACCCTACTAGTTCAGCCTAAAACAGTATTTAGCAATCAAACTAAAGTAAGTTATTTGTATTTCACAAGTTATTAGCTTTTTCTTCTTCAGTCACATAAAGCACCATCATTAACTGACAAATGAAACAACCTAAACTCGCAGCAATGCAACTCAAGAGCAATAAACCCTTGAACATCATAGATAAATACCATTCAAAGTTTTTGTTTAAAAGAGAACGAGAAAGGAATAGAACGCTCACCCTCCACTCAAGAAGAGGCGGCCGAGAGTGGCAAGCAACAGCCAAGATCGAAGCCCTGGATGCAAAAAGTAGACAACTTGAAGCCTATCCTTAAAATCCGAAGGAAGATCCTCATAAATCCACCTCAACACAGAGATTCCCGGATTATTATCCTCCGATTGCACAGTACTATGAACATACAAAACACAGAAAGGACCTTCCGCCAACTCCGTGCGCAGCTTGAAGCAAACATACCTCTTCAGCCTCTCCCCACTGATAACCGGAGCTGTTCAAGAATCACCAAACAAAAAAAAAATCAAGAAATTGCGAGGAATCAAAGAGGAGATTGGCAAGTCGAGTACCTGGGAAGAACTTGCCGACGATGCGGAGGACGCGATTGCCGGATTTGTCGGATCCCTCAACGCGGAGGGCCTGGAGGGCGTCAAGATCGGAGAAATCCTCGTCAGGGCAATCGTGCCAGACGTCATCGGCGACGCGCTCGGACGGAGAGAGGAGGGAGCGGGCGTCGACTCCTAGGTCGGAGGCGAGGACCAGCACTGAGAAGTCTTCGTTCGAGCTCCGCTCCATCGTCGGCGGCTACGCTGTGGATTCCTCCGTATCGATGCGAGAGATGGAGGGTTTATTGGATTCCTCCGGCGAGGGAGGAAGACCGCACAGTTACTTGCTTCGAAGGAACTCGAGTTGGGCTTTATGGGCTTTATTGTCCTTATGGGCATATGGATTGGGAACCCCTTCAGCATGCGGCCTTTGGGCTTTGGGCCTAAAATATATTAATTACGGCATTATTGATGAATAACATGTTTATAAAATTTTTAATGGTTAGCGGTAATGTGAAATAATTGCCGGTAATCAGGTTGGTACCGTAGTACCGGTAATGTTTAAGGTTAACCAAATGACCGTTATGTCAAAAAGTTTTGGTTTACTAAGAGTTCACATGAAAATAATTCAATTATAAAAGAATAAAATTCTAATTATATCTTCGTAGGAAGCATAACTGATATATTTTTTTTTTAAATTATAATCAAATGTAAGCCATGAAAACTTTAAAGTTTGCAATGACTTGTCGTCATAAACTTTTAAAATATAAAAACTTATGCAGATTTTGTTCAGGTTAGTCATTGTTTCGTCGTTATACTGATGCATTTTGAGAATTAACAAGAGAGTTTCAGCAGCTTAAATTGAAACTCAACTTAACTAGCTCAAGCCAAACTTAGTTTGAGCTAAGTTAAGCCAAGTTGTTGAGCTTGGTTCGTATAAATACAATTTATTCTAATATTCACTTTCACTGTTATTCCCGTATTCTTTCAAAATGTTTAATTTAATTTTATAATTTCTAAATTTTTTTCTTTTTTGCAATTAGGTTCCGTTGTCATTTATGATTATTTTACATATTATCTCAAATTTAAAATAAATTTATTATTATTATTTGATATAACTTATGAGATAATGGTCATACAAGAGTTATCAGACACTAGAGAAAACTTTTGCTACCAAAAAGAGGTCTGTATTTTTTTAACACAAATCAAATCAAATAATGTATATATATTGCATATTTTTGAAAATACAAAAAATAAACATTTGACAAAAAAAGCTGAAACATGTATGCCTTTTATCATATATCAAGTAAATAACTAGATTAGAAAGTAAATAAAATAAATAAATAATTTTAAAAAATATTTAAATGCTAATCTACTTGCCTGATTAATAAAACAAAATCATCTCCAAGCTGATGAAATTCAAATACTTTATCTAGGAACTAACAAGATACTTGAAATTCAATGACTTATGCAAAACATTAAAACTCAAAAGGATAGAAATGAATAAATAACAAATAAATAAATAAATAAAAATTTAAAATTACAAATAATAAATAGATGACTGATTAAAATAAAACAAATAAACTAAATCAAACCAAATCAAAATATCATTATACAGAGATTGAGAGATACATGTATATATATATATATAGGAAAATCTTAAGAACCTAACATTAGAATTCATTCTAACATCTTAACGTATTCTAAAGTGAAACAAGAAATATATCAATTGGCACTCCATACCACTAAAACACTTTAATCCAAACATTTGAGAAGTGATCAAACTCAAAATTAAGCATTCTCTTGAGCAAGAAAGTAACAGCAAAAATATCTAATTAGTAAGGATCATTCATGAATAATAGTAGGTTAAATACAAAGCAAACACCTTAAAAAAAAAATAATTCCTCCAAAATATGAACACATGAAAACATAAATAATATAATATCAATATATTTTATAACAATTTACCCCTCCCATAATAGAAGAGTTGGTATTTCATTTCTCTCCCAACTCAATAGTTAAAAGTTTGCTCACATGGCTGGTTGACATTATAAAAAAAAAAAAAAAAACCCAATTTGTGATTTTATAAGAAATCTATTGAGAACCCAAACGAACTATTAACTTTACTGCACAAAGTGATACAAGGATTTTACTAGAGAAGGTTTGAATATTTTGTAGCAAAAATATATTTGAAATTCCATTGATATGAATATATTAGGACATCCACTGACCTAAGTTTTTACGAATTTTTTGTGAGTTTGAAATGGTTAATTAGCATGTGAAGAATTATTTGTAAGGTGGTTATGGTTTTAATTTTGTGTGAAAGTAATGATAATTTTTGTTCAATTTGTGAAAAATTATATTAAATAGATTTGATGTAATAGTTTGATAGATATATGAAATTAAGTAAAAGTATGATTTATGTCAATTTCTCTCAATTGTTACATATTAAGTTTTACATCAGAATGTCCATACATGAGATGAGACATCTCCAAAGATGTTGCAAATATCTACATGTGCAAATTTATATATCTATATATAGAATCTCATCCTTGTTATTCTACAATCCACTTTCATGGAGCTAGATTTGCTTCTATCTTATTCAACCGAATATTGAAATTTTATGCTCTCTTTCTCATCAATGTTTGTCTTGCTAGATTAAAAACCACACATGCACACTCTTCTACTTTAATTCATAGTGGGGTTGGAATATATAGGAATATATATCTAAATTATCATGTCAAATCAGAAAAGGTATGTCTTGAACAGTTTTAAGTCTACTTTCCTAAGTATGAACAAAATTGATTCCTATTCTAACAAACTTTTATCACTTTAATGTTACTTCCTATAAATATTGTAAATGCCTACATAGATATCCACAACGTCATGCAAAGTACTTGGATTAATTATGCAACTCTATCCTAATGTGAACTCTACTACGCTTAATTGTAAATCAGAAACAGTAGATATGAAGTATACACCATTTTGCTAATATATTTCACCAAGCATCTAAAACTCATTATGCGTAAGGATGTATTAGAGATTGGCAAAATTAATATTTCATTTAATTACTATACATCTATATTATCTAAGTGTGTATGGAGCAGTTAGTGGAAAGAGTAACCATGGCTTTTTATATAATGATTTTTTTTTAAGTTATAATAAACTAAAGGTATGTAAATTGGGCATCATGACCCTCGTTCTAGAACCAAAAGCTCTCGCTCGCACAATCCTTCATAAGTTGTGTTGGAAAATCCATCCTTTGTGATTTAATGAAAATTTCGGAGAATATATGTTCCCTTGCACAACTAATCAATTAGCTACTTGGTTCTAATCCGTCAGGATTAAGTCCATACTCAGATTTCTAGTTACATATAGCATTCTCTATATGACAATTATCTCCTACTCCATTCCCTAGTTAGAACAACGCTCCTTGTGGTTCAGAGCTTAATATAATCCAACACAATCAGTGAAGACATAACCAATCTTCAGCTTCAGCTTTGGTATCCCTAGCTTAGATCAAGGCCAATTGCATTATTATAGCTTCTTTAACAAAGTGTGCCCAAATTTGACAACAACTTATTATTAAAATCCTATTGTTAGCATACGATATGAAAAATCCAGCTACCTCCATCAAAGTTCTAGGCATCTAAGAAGCATTTGAAAAGAGCAGAAGCTGTGGGAATACTAGAGTTCTAAAGTTTAGAAAGTCGTACTTCCTCATTTGTTCAGTTATAGCATTTCAATATTCAAATACATGTTAAATAGCCCTTCTTTCAATCCGGTAATTACTAGTCTAGCTATATGTCTTTAAAAATCATATTGCATCTAGCTTTCCAAATCAACCAAATGATAGTAGCAATAATAGAAGAGGTTGATCTAAGCTCAGGCATCATGTTATTCTCTAGACACATACCTGATGTCACACCATCAACAAACACTACTACATAATTGTACTTATGCAGCGGTTACCTTGCAGTGGTTTTAAAACTACTACAATATACAAGCTATTGCAGCGGTTTTGTAACGATTTTATATCGTTACAGGCAATTTTCCAAGTAAGTGTTACATTTGACTCAAACCGTTGCAAAAACCGCAGCATATTAGGATATATATGCAGCGGTTATACAACCGCTACAAATGTTAACAAAAGCAGCAGTTCAATACCGCTGCATATGCATTTTATTGCAGGGGTTCGTAATAACCGTTGCGTATGGGTTATTATAGGCAGCGGTTTTTTAGAACCGCTGCGTATGTGTGATGATAGGCAGCGGTTTTTTAAAACCGCTACATATATGGCAAAAATGCTTAAGATAACAAAATCAACAAATCTAATAAATAAGAAAAAAATATCATTTGTTTAATACAAATTATATAAATAAATAATTTACAAAAGTATTTTTACATCTCCACATGCATTCATTAAATTCAATATTTTATTACTATTTTGTTTTTTTTAATATATATATTCATTCATGGTTTATTTTTTTAAATAATAATAATAATGAAAGTTATTTTTGTAAAAAAAATAAAAATCTATTAAAAACTAAAATGATAACTTAGAAGACTTTATTAATAAAAAAACTTGGAAGATGTCTCGACTTTTCACTAAAACCAATGAATTGTTGATTGTTGTAAGTGTCCAACAATTCAATGTTAGCAAAAGTTCCGAATATAATTGAAAAAAAATCAAACATATGTGAGCTAGTAAAATATTTCTAAAGATAAAATTATATTTTTATTTTTCTCATAATATAACTAAAATTCTTAAAATTTTTTAAAGAAACTTATTACTGATAACCAATAAAAATTTTATTAGATAAGTTTTATTAGATAGGTTATATATATATAACTTATCAAAAAGTTATATATATATATATATATATATATATATATATATATATATATATATATAACAACAAGGTTTATAATTGTTTTTAAGTTTTAAATATTTCATTAGAAAGGACCAAGCTTCCTCTTTTCATCTCTGATTGAGAGAGTGCCCTATTTGGCCCCCTTCCCGCGCCGCTATCCATCACTATCTCCGGTCGCCGGCCGCCCTCCGCCGCCTGGATCATCCTCCACTGCTCTGCCTTCCTTTGGTCGAGCTCGAGCTCGAGCTCGAGCTGAGCCCAGGTCATTGACAACCCTAGGTATAACCTAAAGTCCTTTTCTCATTTGCTTGTTATCTAGTTCTCCATAGATCATGGCATCTCTAGCACTAACTGGGTATGTGAATGTACTGGATTAGTGACTAGCCACTTTATGCTTTAGAAGGTAAGCAACTTCAAAGTAATTTCAATGGGCTGACTTGTGCATGTCATAGTTCACATATGTTCGTTAGATTTCTATTTATGTTATTGGATATCAACCTAGTCACAAGACCGGCTTTTATGAATAGTTTGGTATGATTTTGTATGTTATCATTGTTTTGTCATATATTTAAGTCTAAATGCTTTTTTTTTTTCAGTTTCCAGACAACCCAGCAAGGCAGCAAAAGCATGATGCCAAAGAACTGGCTTGTTGAGGCATGTATAATGTATTTGATAGCTTTCAATTGTTGAGCGTAATTTTCATATTCACTACCGGGCTCTCTCCTTGCATTGTTACATTAGCCGGTTTGCCATCTTGTCATTTAATAAATGCCTTACTGAGTTCTACACAACAAAAGCGACTCCTTATTTCATTTATGTGCATCTTAAAATTATATGCTCTTATAAAAGGGATCAGAGCCCGTTGTTGTCATAGATTTCCTTATCCATATCATTCCACTGGAATTGAAAGGCAAAGAAAAATTGATGTAAACATTTTCATTCAAGAATCATATAAATCATTTTATCAATTTTGTTTGCCTATCATATACCACAGTTTGGTTCAAGACCTTTTTTCTTTTACGCAACATGTTTACTATTGCTAATTGTTTTAGGTATGTGTTTGAAACTTGTATCAATTTTGCAATGCCTTATTAGTGTCATTTCTGTCTAACAGTAGTCTGCTGAGGCACATATTACGGAAATAGCTAACTTTGTTTCAATACTAAAGGCACACTGGATTATGATACGCTGTTTTGTTTTGTTGTGAGCATAATATGGTTCTCTGACTATCTTATGTGATGTTCATTAATCATTTTCAGAGCAAATCCTGTGGAGCTGGATAGGATCACTGGCAGATTTATTTTAGGAATTGTATCGCGTGCATGTACAAGGTTGCCAACAAAAAGTAGAAAACACACTGATTTTATTAACTTTCCTGTCAAATGTAAGTCATTTGTTCAATACTACTGTAAACTGATCATTTGAGCTTGCTTATCTTCTAAAGCAAAAGTAAGCTAAAAAATTAAGCAAAGATGACAAGCAAATGTGAATGTACTGGATCCCACATTAAGCCACTTTATGCTTTTCTTTTGGTGATTAGTGGCTAGCTAAATGAGTGGTTTTGAGAGAGAGCTAGTTTAGCTATATCATTATCCACTGGATCCCACACACTAAACCTTATCATTTCTATTGTTTTGTTTATTTTTAGTGATCATCACACAATTAATTGTATTATTATATCATTATCCACTATCAAAATTTGCATTTGAAGAACAAGCTTTTTCTTGCTTTTTTCCCTTTTTACTGTTTCTGTGGGTGGTGGAACCACCTTCAGCAAGTCATTGTCTGCTAAAGTGCAGCACATGGGAAAATACAAGGAAGTTTCATCCGAAATTTATTTATTTATTTGTTTATTTGTGCTTAATTAATTTATCTATTGCAGCAAATGCAGAAAATCTTAATGGTCATACACAAGTGATGGTTTGATGCATGAATGTTGCGGACATTATAACTCAAAGGTTCATTAATTCAGGTGCACACTGTATAACTCTGACATCATTAATTCAATAGTCATAATCTATATATAGTTTCTGTGCTCACCTTTAACTATTATGTGTAATATCATTAATGAATTCAACTTTGTGGTCTTGTGAAAATATTTGTAATTGTATTGTCTTTTTTGTTGGTATGATAATTGTTATGTGTGGAGCTACATTTATTTTGGATGATATACATGTTCTTATTATGATTAGTATTGTTTTGGGTACCTTGACTATACATATTATGATTATCATCATCAATGAATTTACCTTGACTATAATAGAATAAAACAATATTTGTTATTGTATTGTCTTTGGTATGATAATTGTTATGTGTGATGCTACAATTGATTTTTTTTTTTACTAACATATACAAGTCCTTGCTAATGAAAATTATGGTTTTAGTTTAAATTGTATTCTAGGAATGTTTTCATTAGCTTGACTACACTTATTATGATTAATATTGCTTTGGTTACCTTCACTATACCTATTATGATTTGTATCATCAATGAATTTAATTTTGTATCATCTTGAAATTAATTATATTTATATTGTTTTTTTTTTGTTCGTATGATAATTGCTATGTGTGGTGCTACATTTCATTCTTTTTGGATCATATACAAGTCCTTACTAATGAAAGCTATGTTTTTGTTTTTGTTTTTGTTTTTTCTTTTTTGTGGAATTAAAATAGCAAGATGCAAATGAAAACAATGAAGTACCAAGTAATACTGCTCTTTTTATTGAAACTCGAAAAAGACAACCAAACAAGACTTACAAGGAGTCCTTTGATGATACTAGCGAGAAGATTGTAAGGATTTCCTTTTATTTATATGCTTTTAAAATATGATTTTGGAATATGATATTTTGTCTTACACTATAGCATCAAAAATAAATTTTTACTAAACTTTTTTGGTATAATACCCGAATTGGTCCTTCTATTTTCTCTCTCTTCCCTTTTAGTCCCTCTACTCAGAAATGCTCCCGAGTAGTCCCTCTACTTTTGAAAATGTGCTCATTTAGAGAGAAATGCTCCCAATTAGTCCCTCTACTTTTTAAAATGAGACTAAGTAGAGGGACTAAGTGGGCTCATTTTCAAAAGTAGAGGGACTAGTTGGGAGCATTTCTCCCTAAGTAGGCACATTTTCAAAAGTAGAGGGACTAGTCAGGAGCATTTCTGAGTAGATGGACCAAAAGGAAAGAGAGAGAAAAGTAGAGGGACTAATTAAGGTATTATACCAAACTTTTTTCTATTATAGTATCAAATGCAAGTTGTCCAGTCACAACAAAGTAGTGACAACCAATCTGTTGATGCATTTTCTATGGTGATGGGAGGGACACGACCGGGTCGTGCTATGTTGTATGGGAGGTGTGTTACACCAACAGATTTGAAAGGAAAAGGAGTTAGTGATGGATCTTCTATAAAACTTTCTCAAAATTTTATTGAAGGCATGAAGGAACAGATGAGAGAAGAAATGAGAGAAGAAATAAGAGAAGAAATGAAAAAACAAATGGAAGAACAAATGGCAACTTACAAATCATCTTTGCAATCATCTGTGCAGCAACAATTTCTTTCTATGATGTCACAACTCCAAGGCTTGGTTCCAGCAATGAACATCAACCAAGTTCCTGCATTTAATTTGAATTTTGGTTCCCCTGAAGATGCTAATAGTGCACAACAAACTCAAGCAATACGTGCACGCAATGTATCCTCTGCTAGGAGCTATGAACCTCAGGTATTCTTTTATAATAATTATCATTTTAGTTGATGTCATTATGTTGGAATATAGTTTATAGTAATACTTTCTTTTTAACAAATTTTATTTATATTAAGTAATATAAATTGTATGTATGGTACAAGTTTCCTCTTATTATTTTTACTAACTAATTTTTTATAATTACAGGGACAATGATATTATACTTTTGGTTTCATTCCAAAACAATGAAGATGACTTGTTTTGTATTAACTTCAAATTTGTTTTGTATTAACTAGTTCTCCCTTTAAATTTTTATGTTATTGAATATTTTTGTCAATTTTAATGTGATGTTGGATCTAAGTGTTTATTACATTTTTGGATGATGTTTTACAATGTTATTATTTTATTGAATTGAATTATTAAAATTATTATTTGTAAAATGGTACAGGATTACAAACCACTACAATGGATTTTAACTGTTGCATGAAATATTGTAAACCGCTGCAATAGATTAGATGAAATCATTACAATAATTTGTACACAACCGCTACTATAGCTATTTCCAAACCGCTGCAATATACATTTCAAAACCACTGCAATACATATTTCAAAACTGCTGCAATATATATTAACAAACCGCTGCTATAGCTATTCTCAAACCGCTGCAATATATATTCCAAAACCGCTGCAATATATATTAACAAACCGCTGCAGTAGGTATAGTGAAACCGCTGTATTATATAAAATAACTATTGCAAACTAAACCGCTGCAGTATTTGAAGCAACCGCTGCATAATTAAAACCACTGCAAAAACTAGTGTCAATTGGAACTGTTTATGCAACAGTGTAGAACCGTTACAATAGGATGTATAGAACCGTTGCAATAGCCTATTGTAGCGGAAGCAGATGCAGCGGTTGCCAAACTGCTGCAATAGAGCTTATGCAGCGGTTTTAAAACCTTTTGCAACGGTTTATGACGCTGCATAAGTGTAGTTATGTAGTAGTGAAACCTAATATTATAACCATAAACTCACTAACCTCGCTCCATGTAAGTTTTATTTCAGTACATTAAAGGAAAGATGCTTAGCATTCTCCAATTCTAGTTCACAAAACAGTCTTAATTGGTAAGAAGCGCATCCTTACAATCTAGCACTAGCAGTGTGTATTTCTTGCTAGTTTTTGTTTATGCACCATCTTTTTACTTGTAACTTGAATTTTTTTATCCTTCTTCAAAAATGCTTCATAGAACTATGGAATAGGGGTTTATTTTCACTCACCTACACACAAAATTATGGAGAAGTAGAAATCTGAACTAGAAGAGAAAAATCAGTACAAAATATGATTGACAATGTATGATCGACTAAAAATTAACGCCTAAATCAAGTCTAAATATTATGCAATTTTAATGCCTATTACATTAGCAATGAAATAAACAATTTAGCTCTAGGAGCCACCTTAAGTTTCTAGATGAGTAGCCAACCATGCCAGGAAAAGTTTTGCATGCCGTATATGTTCAAAGGTGTATATGCTACTAAGGTAATTTCTTGCAATTTGAAGCCGGGAACTAGATCAGTTGATTCTCATTGACTATATCAATTCAAACATGGGCTAAAGGCGAACCTCAATTTATTAGTATTAATTCCATCTAGTATAAATAACAAAATTTGAGATGTCAAGGATACCTACATCAAAATCTATATTTAGAATGGAGGGTTTAAAAGCAATGATACATCAAAATGCTAAGTATCATTTATAAGACGTGTTATTTGGATTAAGGGATAAGGGACTAATGATTTTAGTTGCCCTATAGAAGGATATGAAGAATCAAAAGTAATTTGGATGAATAGTGTAATCCCACAATCTGAATGGCCCAAATTTGAATTACAAAAAATCTACCAAAATTCTATGCTCAATGTTGGATATTTCAAGCTTAAGACTTGGAGAATTAAAGGAGAAAAAACATAACAAGGATAACTTGCTGGGAAAGATAATTTTTCATTAATCTAAGTTGAGCTTAAATACAGCAAAAAAACCACTAATTGATAAAGTGAGAGAAAAGGAATATATGGGATATGATTTGAAAATGATCTCCTAAAAACCAACCACTACACAATTGACCAAGATTTACAAAAACAAATTGAACAGAAAACAACTAGAAATAAGGAAAACATCAGCAATAACATTGACTTGTTCTTGGAGTCGAAGTCTTGCAGTAGCTGAAGCATACATCAACACTTAGCATTGAGGTAATCAAAAACATTTTTTGGTATCAATGTCCTTTTGGCAGTCTTAAGATTTTTGTTCCCTAAGCCTCCTAAGATAGGTAATACATAAGGATAGATGGTAATTAAGGCACTATTGATGAAAACTATTCCACCAACAGTTGATTATTACTATGATTTCATGATCCAATAACATTAGAGACCTTAAAAACCAAAGGTTTAAGTTGGGCCACATATACTCTTTTAGGTAAGTAAGCATGCAGTTCCCTATTTTAAGGTTTATGATTGAGCTGATGGCCACATACTGAACTAACTAAGAAGATATATGAAAACTTAGAATTATTAAGGGTTTTGGTTAGTTTATTGAAAATAGATTTTGAACAAAGATTAATTTATAAGAATTCCATTGGTAAAAATATTTTTCTATCATCAAAGATTACTCTTTCCTACAGTAAAGAGTAAAATTCTATCGATAAACAATATTTTTCCCCGTTAGTAAAAAATATTAGTTATTAATTATGTTTACAAATTTTAGACTTTAAACATGTATTGTGCATAGTACAGACATAATACCAAATACATCCAACAATCATAATATAGTAGAATCATATTAAACTCTTAAATTCAAAATACAACCCAACAAACCATGATAACATATGTTTTTATCATATAATTTGAGTAAACTCCTTATGGTGGTCGGCCAAGTAATCAAGCTAGTGAGTATGGCAAAAAAAAATTTTTTTACCTCCAATTTTCAACTAAGCAATGTGAAAATTAGTGACATAAAATCACTTTTCCAAGTTATTCCCTTGGGTGATTAAAAAATTTTAAAATTTCCATGACTAGTGTATTATAACAACAAACTAAAACTACTACTACAAAAAAAAAAAAAAAAAAAAAAATAATGAAGCTTACCATCCCAATTTAGATAAGGTGAAAGAAACTGATAATAATCTAAATCCTACAAAATAAATAAGAAAAATTAAATTTAAAGTAATCTACTTGAAATAATAAAAAGCATTAATTGCCAACGATGGCATTAACTCCATTCAAATTTGTTTTGAGGACAGTAGTCTAAGATGGAGACATCTGAGACAAGCCTCCATTTCTCCTCTAAAAAATCAAAATATTTAACTCTTTAACCAAACCACTTATTTATTTTGAAGAAACATTTTAATTTGATGGCCACTTATCTAAATATTATAGTGCTAGTGTATCGCATCAGGTTCAACAAGAATTTTCTATGGTTGAAAATAGTTGAATAGGCTTGCAATACTATTAGTGTGTTTTTGGTGACCACTCTTTCCTCACTTGCCCTTTTGTCTTGTGTCAATCACTAACTCTACATTTTATACTTTTGATTAAAATACGCTCTTCCTCATGGTTTGTGTCAATTTAATCTATTATTTCATTTGTCATACCACGAACCTAGCAAGTAACATTGACTGACAGGGCACATGCAAATAGGAAGTGGGCCCCATGTTGTACGCAAGGTCTCAAATAAAACCTAAATCAACTAGACAAAAATAATACAAAGTACAAATAAATTTGCAAAAATACGACAAAGTTTATGTTCAAATCTAGGTACTATATCTACCGCTTATACAAGAAAGGATAACAGTTAAAGTTTAAACACTACAATACACTGAATAGACATACGTAACATACAGGATGAATTGTATTAACCAAGATCTTCTATTCTTTAGGCTATAAGCTATATACTGGCTGTGATCTAAAAAAAAAGATAACAACAAAATAATGAGCTTTAAGTACCCATTAAAAAAACAAAAGAATTAAGCAGAGATATAAATATCAAAATACACAAAATCCAAAGCATCTAATAAGATAGTCCTTTCTCAAATATCAAAATCAGATTATCAAATACCACTAGCATTCAACATAAAATTAGATAGAATTTCAAAATAAATCTCCGGTACCTAAATTAGAATATCAAATATGCAATTGCATCAAAATATCAGATATATGTCGACACGGCCAATACACTCCTCTATTAGTAGAGCAATAGAATATAAGCATATGCGGGGACTAGTACAGAGTTTGAAGAAACAATTACAATAACCAACATCTAACAATTTAGCTACATCATTCACCAAAATAATAAATAAAACTTTCTGAAAACATGAATAAAAACAAACCCATACGGAAATCTTTGTAAATTACTCACAAAAGATAAAAGAATCACAAATCAAAATAGCTTGAATACTTACCTCTATGACTCAGCCAAAACATTAATAAATTATAGTCATTAATGTCCTCATAGTGCTCTTGAGGTGCTAGTGGTGATGATTGCTAGCCCAAATGGCTCCAAATCCTCCATGATCAATACCAACTCCTCACTCCAAAATTGTCTCCTCTCTTTCTCTCTCCTTTTTCATTCTTTCCTTAGATTTATTCCTCACTTCACAACCAACTCCTCAATTTAAACAAATCATCACTCCCTATCGAGTTGCACTAAAAACAAAACTTTCAGTCTGATACCACAGCAAAATGAGAGGAACAACAAAACAAGAGGATCAAAAGTTACAGTTATCCTCTACACTAACTATTATAGAACAGTATGCGAATCGAGTACTACAATATCATATATTGTAGTGAATGCTACAATACAAAATGAAAAAGAAAAAACTTATTGCCATTCATAGAAAAACTCATGTCCAACTATTCTACTAAATCGAAAAGTTCAAAAGGGAAAGCCCCAATGAAATCTACTACATTATATAAGAAAATTTTACAAGTCCCAGTTTTAAAGTGGTCATTTGTGTCATTTCTGCACTAATTTGGACCCTTGGCCAATTTTGGCAGCAGTATGCCAACTTTCACTTGTAGGAATTTATGCACGTATTAACAATTTACTTTGTGAACGAGCTACTTACCTCGCAGGTGGTCATTCTTTAGCTAATTAGATTGAGTTTAATATACTTTATATATATGAGTCCAATTTTTGATAAAACAAGAATACAAATATACTAATTTGCTTTAGTCAAAATAGTTAATTAAACCTTGATAAGTGCATAATTGAACGTGTTTTCATACTAATTTTTATATTCAATTAGCATGCATTCTATAATTTATTTGGAAAATGGTACTTAACATGTTGGAAAATTAATTAATTCCATGTTCAAAAGGGGCATAGTGAGCATTAGGGAGCCAAAAGAAACGATTTTGGAGTAAGATGAGGAAGAAAAAACTTTCTCAACACCAAGAATAGAAGAATAAAGTAGCCGAATTGAAACACCTTAGAACATACTTATGACCAGCACTTACGGCCGTAAGCCTCAAACAAAAGACCTTGCTAGTATGCTTATACCCGTAAGCAGAAGCATAATGACCAAACAGAATGGTTTGCAGGCAAGGCTTATGCCTATAAGTTTGAGCATAAGGGTCAGGCAGAGGAGCTTATAGGCATGACATATGCCATAAGGAAAGTCACAAGCACCAGATAAAGAAGTTTACGATCCAGCACTTGTGGCTGTAAATTGGACTATAACACCTTATGGAGCTTACTGCCATAAGATGCCTATAAAGCATGCGACCTTTCATCGTTAGGTTCTTACGCGCGTCTTTGTTCTCACACTTGTAAGTGGCCTATACAGGTTCAGGTCTAAATTAATTTGCTAAGGGTTTTGGGGGGATCTTTTGGCAATCAAGCTTAGGGGAAAAAGGGGGGAAAAATCCAAGCTCTTCTTCTGTAATCTAAGCACCCTTAGAGCTTTACCGTACTATCTAGAACATCAAGGGAGCCATCGAGGAGCATTCTCAATGGCGTTAGTGGAAGATACATGATGGTTGATCATTAATCTGAGATGGAGGCACTTGAGAGAGTTTTGATGCTTTTCTTTGTTTTCATTACCTCATTTTGGATTGTATGATTATTCTCCATTAATGGAGAAATAAACCTCATGGTGTTTGAGCATAGATAGAACCTAGGATTTATTCTTTGATAACATTGGTTGTAAACTCTGAATCTTGTTATATATACCTTCTTCTTGCAATATCTTGCTTTTGAATTCAATTGCATGTTTATTTTGGCTTGTACTCTATCTTTGTGAGAACCAAGAGTTTCATGGATGATGTATGCGAGTGATGTCGAAAAATCCATCGTGTATAGATTTACTGCAATTGAAGGAGAACATGAGTCCACGTAGGAATAGGGCATTTTGAGATTGAGATTTCTCTTTTTGTATTTCCTGCGAGTAAGTTAGCATTAGGGTTTCGATTTTTATTCCATTGCAGATTAGGGGCAATTTCTTTAAGAAAAGGATTGTCCCATGTTTTCTCTAAAAAGAGTTCATACAGTGCATTGCGGTCATAGGGTAGTTTGTATTAGCACTATATGGGACCAGGTATTGCTCGCTTGAGAAAAGGGAGTAATATGTTTTAGGAATTCTTTCGGTTCAATTGAATTACAAATATTAATGCAACCTTGTCTAGAGCTTAATCAAATCCTAGGGAAAGCTTGTGCCTGAGCACCTCTCCATGCTTGATTTGTCATCAGTTTAATCCCACCATAGTTACATCTTAGTTTTTTTTTTTTTTTTTTACTTTCGATTAGACATCTTCGATTTTAATGTAGGTTGAATAGCAAGATTTGAATTAGTACTAGTAGTTCTAAGTTCCTTGAAGATCGATACCTTGCTTCAAGCACACTTTTACTACTTGATCGGCATATGCACTTACGTTTTAGATGACATTAGTCCCTATCAAATCCACACACTTGAAAATATGCATGGTTGATATATTTTGAGGTGTTAGTTTAGCCAACGCACAGAAAGAAGAGTACTACTCTTCAAATGTTATTGTGTAAATTAAGTACATAAGTAGAGAGAGATATAGTCATATTACTCAAACAAATTAAACTAGGATTGCATAAGATTACACAAAGGAGAGGTGACTGGTATATTCCTATAATTTTCGACTAATAATTAACTTTCCATCCTCCGTCCATCTGAATCTATGGGCAGCAGGTTTCACATATCCAGCAGCAACAAAGTGCGGCAAGACTGCATGATATTCAACAATAACTAGTCAGGAACACTGTAAGTTTAACTAATATTATAGATTTTTTATATTAATAGTAATTTAGCATCATCTCTGTTTTCATCAGGTTTAAACTTTTAGATTGGATATCTGCATATTGATCTACAAAAGAAATAAGAAATCTTACCATCCTTCAATGAAGCCCCTCTCACCCTTCTTTGAAGTTTTGGGAAGGCAAGCTTTCTCAGACTGCTTCCGAATTGTTGGATAACCTTCAAAATTTAATGAAATTAATACACTAGATTAGCCAGACATATTTTACATAATAATTATATAGACATAAAAGTTCATAAGAGATGCTGAAATAATTTAGCCCATTCATATCTCAAGCTAAGACTATTATTCCATGTAATTCTAGTTATCAGTGAAGATGCCATCCGATCGATTTTATTAGTAGTTTATATTATCATTTACCTTCATTTTAAATTTCATGTCAATTGAAAAAATTAATAAAATAGTCATACGTTCTAAATTATATGTCAAATTACATTGAAAGTTACTTAAAATGAACAAGAGCATGAAACACATGATATTGAATATTTTGAAAGTACAAAGAACAAATTAGAAATGGCTGTAAGGAAACCTGGTGGTGGAGTAGGCGGCGAATCCTTTCGCGACCTTGCACGGGTAGTTTCCATCCGATCCATTGATCGTATAATTAAAGTCACTAGTTCTACCTTCTTCCCAGGAGAAAATAAACAAGGATGGAGCTATCTACTGAGCATGGACACCTCTATATATACACACAAAAACAATAAACAAAGTTGGTAAAGAAAAAAGTTTCCTGTTATATGTCGGCATGCACACTGTTTGACAGGCTTGCATAGATCTATGCCCAAGTATCCTTCTTTCCTTCTGCTAATTTATGCTTTTTTTTTTAATTTAATAAGAATTTTCTTAGTGGTGAAGAAAGTAAAAGAACCATCTTCTAAAACTTTTAAAAAAAGAGTTCTTTCGGTTGTTAGTTGATGGATGTGCCTGCTATTCTAAAGATCTATCACCGTTTTCTTTGAAGGTGTTAAGAGGAATCTGATTCTCCCATTCTTGGTCTTAGATTATATGCTTTGTACTGCTCTTTCTCCATTTTTCTTTTTTTAACTTAAGATTTTCATTTTTCTACATCATGCATGCTTGGTGCATTAATTTACTTTGCATTCAAATGATTCTTTTGGTTATAATAAGGAATGCAAATTCCTTATTGTGATCTGCTTGGCAGCCTTGTCAAAGTGAATAAATAAATAAGTATATATGTGCTTTACCAGCCGAGGAGGTTGCCATGCTTGTTTATGACTCTTACGTCGGTTAATAAAAGGATAATTTTTTAAAAGATTACATGATTAAAGTGCAACTTTGGTTAATGTACTATACTATGCATGGCTCAATATAATTTTAACATATTCACCAAGATTTCTGTACTTTGCCTTTTTATTTATTTTTGCCCAATACTTCTGAATTTGTCAGACATTACTATTTTATAAATTGTTTGAAAAACTAAAAAAAAATCATTTTAAATTAGTTAACGCAAGATGTGATAACATAGTCGTAAGTTTCAAGTAGAAGCTATTACATTTTGAAAGTACAAAGAGCAAAGCAAGCAAAAAAATCAATATATGTCACCATTTTGAATATTTTAACATTAGGGGAACAAAAATTAATACTAAAGTAAGATATGAGGATCAAAATGCAATTAATCGGAAGTTGTAGGAGAAAATTCTTAATACATTGTTGGTTTTGAGATTAATTAGCAAAGCATAAGATAATATACAATAGATGTGTAACTTAAATTTAAATTAATAAATTAAAACTTACAGAGTAGTTCGTATTTATTATGCTAATCCTCTTGATTATACTCATTTTAAGGGAAAAATTGAAAGATAAATTAATTTATTATAAACTTGAAAATCCTTACTTTTAGGAGAAAATTAAGAAATAAAATAAACTATTATAAACCTGATATTGGTTTGAGTCTGGTGGAATTTTGAACTGTGAATTTAACCATTTCAAGTTAGTTTATAAGATAAACTCAATATTTGGGAAGCAACTTTGTTTTTTATTTATTACTATTATCATGGAGAGAGATGACAAAGTCTGTAGTTTTATTCTCCTCTTGCTAATAAAGATAATATTTCAAAAATCAGTTTTTTCTTCAAAATAGTGATAGTCATTGTGGTAATGATAATAATAATAATTAATAATACCAAATTAAGCTGTTTATATTATTTATATGCATCAATCTGATTCATGAATGGTTTATTTTTGCAAAATATTTTATTCTTAATGTAATACATTCTTAATTTTCTAAATTAAAAAAGATTAGTGTTTTGCATTAGTTATGAATCCTTACATATTGTGATGATCCATTTTTTGTAGCTCAATGAAATTTGCGTGTCAATTACAATATTACATGCATGTATGGAGTGAAGCCTAACTGTAAATAAACATAAAACTCATTTCTATTTTGAATATTAATATATGTAGAAAATTCTTTGAGTTTTAAAAAAGTTGTTTATGAATTATAACCACTTTTTAGTTAGTCTTGGTTCACTTTTGTTTCTTTACTTTAAAATCGCTTACTTGTCAATGTTTACTTTCGTTCACTTTTGTCTCAATTTCAAAATCTTGAAGGTTGTACTTCTTTTGCACAATTCAGTTCTTTAATTGAGATTCTAAAGCATTAATTAATTAATTCAAAGGAGATACCCATTTATCCTAATTAATTTTCTAAAATGTGGAGAATGAGCCTTTTTTTTCTCGTTATAACTTTAATTATGCCTTTTAATTTTCTTAAAATCATTAGCTTTTGTTAGAATTTTGACTCAAATTAATTGAGTCACCAGATGACCTGAATATTAAAATTACAAAACAAAAAAAAAAAATCTACTTGTATTCCAACTATGATAGATTATATTTATCAGTTATTATTTCAATAACTATTGTAATTGTGCACATTAAGCTTTTATGAATTCGATATATATATATATATATATATATATATACTAGAGTGATTTTATATTGCACTAGCTAGTTACACCATTTCCAAGCTCATATTTGTTAAAAGAGCAATCAACAACCACACATTTATATTTAATGTTTCTACATATTTATATTACACAAGGTTGTTAGACTGGTTCAGGTATTGAACAAGTACAGTTTAGGGGTCAAAGGTTGAACCGGGATTGAACTGGAATCAATATTAAATTACTTAAAAATATATTATAATATTTAATAATTATAAAAATATGATATAATCTCTATTTTTAATAAATAAAAAGCATAATTACTTAATTTGATATATAAATTTTTAATTTTATATAATCACTAATTTCCTAAAACTATAAAATATTTTACAAAAATGAAAATAAAAAAAATAAAAACATCTCATCATCTGCTCTCAAAAATGTCTCGTGAGTTGTGACTCTCTCAAAAGTTTCTCTACCCAGTTGCTTCACCTTCACGATTTATGTTTTCGTTTTCAAAAACTTTATATTAATTTTTTTTCATTATCATCCTACCCATATAATTATCATAAAAATTTTAGTCATTTTTAAACTTATAATAGGGCCTCACAATTTATGTTTTTTTTAAATTATATTTAAACTTTTTATTTACCCTATCCACATAATTATAATTTAAATTTTTTAATTATTTTTAAAAAAAATTATCAAAATATTTCTATTTTTATTATATAATTTATTTTTTGATAAAAATAATTAATAAACATTTATTATGATTTTTCTTAGCCCATTTTCTCTAAGACCGGCCCTGAGATCAGCCTTGAGTGCTTGTAACTACCTTTAATTTTTCCAACCAAACACATTTTTCATTATCATTACTATTACTTTTCCCATTACCATTGCCATTACATTTCCCATTACCGTTCCTATTCCTTGATCCAAACGGGCCCTAATTTTTTAGCTATCCCATCATCACAATGAACCTTCTACCTACAAATTTTGTTCTAATTTTTTATAAGGTGGACAAGCTATTGATCGCTCAATTTCTCATTTCTCGCTTTAATAAAAAAGATTACCATCTTTCTAGTGAGAAGATGGTGCTTATTTTTAATTTTTTTTAAAGGGCGACAAACGTTTAATCAGGGACGAGCATGTGGGGGAGCAATGCTCACCACCGAACCGTGCCCTCACCTTGCGTGATTTACCCTAATGGTACTTATTTGTTTGTATACCCTAATAAATAAATAAAAATTGCTTCCACAACCTAGTATCAAATTAATTCATGATATCAATATAACATGTTGAAATTATCAAAAAAATAAAAATAAAAACAAAAACAAAAAATACATCATCAATAATCTAATTATTTCTCAATTTTTTCTCCCTAATTCTCGAAATAAAACACCTCTCTATCCCTTCTATCTTTCAAATCTCAACTTTCTCCTACTTTCAAACCCCTTACCTATTATATCTCTTTATCCTACCTATCTTTTATCTACTCACTTTATATCCTTCTCCCTTTTCTCAATCTTTCACTTTTATCTTCTTCCAAATTCTCTCTTCGTTTTCTCCTTATCTCTTTGTCAGCAAAGATTTAAAAAGATAAGTATGCATATAGAAAGGATGGGAAATATGCCTGTGCATGGATGCATGAATTATTAATATTAATAAATGATTGCAATTAGTCATAAATTTCAAATTATTTATTTAATTAATGTTAATCATGTTAAAATTAGGTGAATGCTAAATAAAAAGACTTACTATTTTAAATAATTTCTATTTTTCAAATCTTAATTCTCTATTAAAGAATAAATACTATGGGAGTGTTTGATTTACTGAACCATTTTGTAATTTTCACTTCTATGTTGTTAAAAAAACTTCTTCTATGTTATTAAAAAAACTCTAGAGAGCACATATTCATTTAAGTAATCTCATATTCTATGATTCATGCATTTTGCATTTTTAAAAGTATTTTATGTATCTATACTTTTAATATTTCAACACCAAGTTTATTTTATAATTATTGTAATTATAAAATCATTGAATATCAAAATATATTTCATGAATAATTTTCTTTTTTAGTCAACTATTGGATAGCCCAATGGTATAACACCAAAATGTAAAATGGGGAGATCATAGGTTCAAATATTTCTATATATATATATATTCTTTTTTAAATTTTATCGTTAGAAAGATTGATGGAGATTTAATTATCATGTCTACTGAAATTAATAATTAATTAATTGAAAATTTTTAAGTATTTGGAAATATTTTTTTTTAAAAATGAACAATTATTGGTTTTTTTTTAAAAGCTTCTTATTAAATAAATGGAAGAAAGACCGGAGAATAGTTTGAGGAGTTTGGAACACGAGATCTTTAGAAAAAATGGCATGAGATAGAGTCCATACCAGTTGCCCCGTATACATGCATGAATTATCTCCCTTTGGAGTTCTTTTGATAAGATTGCGAAAAACTCATGAAGGTTTTAAATATTTTCCACTTTTGTTTTAAGGGCAAAACTTAAATTTTGTTTCTTTATTTTCTAGATGTCCTTTTTAATAATTATATAAATAATTGAAAAAAAATCTAATTAAGTTTGGGGTGGGCATTTTGAATTGAATTGAATAATTATATATAATAGTTTATCTAAGATTCAGTTATTATTATCTCTAAAATATATTATTTTAATAATTTAAATTCTAACATTGCCCACGAGTAGTAATCCTGCAAAAAAAAAAAAAAAAAAAAAAAACAACTCCTCTATTTTTAGGTACTATGTTTTTCTTTGCCCCGTTTGCAATTTTTTTGATTTCTTTTTATCTTTGTTTTCATTTGATGTTTTTGGTGTTTTTATTGTTTGTATTTCATTGGAATAAAATTAATTATACTTTTTCTTGTCATATATATATATATATATATATATATATATATATATATATATATATATATATAATACTTGTTATTTTAATTTTAATTTGGTCACCTTCATTCCATGAGCATAATTTAACATTGTTTTCTATTATGATATTGATGTAGAGTTGCAGAGAAGATGGAAAAAGACATAATAGTGATATTTCCCAATGATGTTTTCTTGGAGATCTTTATGTGGTTGCCTGTGATGAAATTAAAGAGAACAAATTAAAACACTTTGTTTCAGACAAAAACAAAATTTGCTTGTATTGCTTTCTTAGAAAATTAATTGAATTTCAGTGAATCAGATACATGAATATATATAATAACAATTGCATCTATTGATTGCAATCTTTTTACAAAAGGATGCATCAGTTACTGAAAAGAAGCATACATGAAACAACACATATAAATAACTAACTATAAGTGCCACCCATTCAAACAACAATCTTTCAATGAATAGTTTCCATGTTGGCTGCCACCTGGATCAATGAGAAGCTTTGTTCATTCTCCAACATGCCCCCTTGAATCAAAGCTGCAAACACCCAACATCAATCTAAAATAATTATGCTTGTTAATTGGTAAAGATTTTGTGAATAAATCTGCCAATTGCTCATCAGACCTGCAATGTTTCACAGTAATTTTTCCATCTGCAACCAGTCTTCTTATAAAATGGAAACGAATGTCCACATGCTTGGTTCTCCCATGCATTGATGGATTCTTTGTTATAGATATTGCCGATCTATTATCACATAGGATCTCAATTGCTTTATCTTGAAGATGACCCATGTCTTCAAGCAACCTTTTCAGCCATATTGCCTGACAAGCTGATGATGTAGCAGCAACAGACTCAGACTCTATCGATGATAATGTTGTTATACTTTGCTTCTTAGAACTCCATGTAATAGCACTTGAACCTAACATAAATACACTTCCTGAAGTGCTTCTTCAATCATCCAAAGAACCTGCCCAATCTCTGTCAGTAAAGCCAATTAATTTAAAATTTGAACTTTTGCTATACCACAGGCCAAAGTCAATTGATCCTGCAATGTAACGCAAAATTCTCTTAGCCACAGCATAATGAAACTTTGTAGGATTACTCATGTATCTTGAAACCATGCTAACAGAGAAAGAAATGTCTGGTCTTGTGTGAACCAAGTAATTCAACCCACCAATTAAACTTCTATATTTCTTTGCATCAGCATTGCCACTACCATCTTGCAACTGCATCTTCTCATTTGCATTAATTGGAGTCAAAGTCTTCTTGCATTGTTGCATGTTGAACTTGTATAGAAGACTCTCTGCATATTTCTTTTGACAAAGAAATATTCCATTAGCCTCTTGTCTCACTTCTAGCCCAAGAAAATACTGCATTAACCCAAGATCACTCATTTCAAAAGTGTCCATCATTCCAGCTTTAAACTCTTCAATTAAATTCTGTGAAGATCCTGAATATATGATGTCGTCCACGTACAAGCAAACCAGCAACAGATCACTGCTTCCTTTCTTCTTCTTATATAGAGTTGGTTCACTTTCACTTCGATCAAACCCATGTTGTATGAAGTAATGATCTATCTTGCTATACCAAGCTCTTGGGGCTTGTTTCAAATCGTATAAAGCCTTCCTCAATTTATAGACTTTATCTTCACTTCCTTCAATCACAAAACCTTTTGGTTGATCAACGAACACATCCTCTTGAAGCTCTCCATTTAGAAAAGCACTCTTCACATCAAGTTGATATATAGGCCATTGCATTTGTGCAGCCAATGCAATGAGAATTCTCACAGTTTCTAATCTCACAACAGGTGAAAAAGATTCCTCAAAATCCACTCGTATTTGTAAATATCCCTTTGCTACTAGCCAAGCCTTGTGCTTTTGTATAGATCCATCTGCATAATATTTTGTTTTATATATCCACTTCAGTCCTATAGTTTCTTTTCCTTCAGGTAATTCAGATAATTCCCATGTTTTGTTCTTTTGAATTGCCATGATTTCTTCCTTCATTGCTTGTTGCCATTCTTTTTTTGTAATCGCTTCTTCAAAAGTAATTGGATCTGCAACTATAAATGCATAATTAAGAACAAGATTCATATAGTTCTCTTAGAGATCTGACCTTTGATACTGGAGTAACTTCTTCTGATGTTTCACCATTTGTTGTATTGGATGAATTATTTGAATGATTGCTTGATGTTGATCCTTCTTCTAAACCACTTCCTTGATTAATGTTCTCTGACACAATACTTTCATTAGATGTAGGTGGAAATACTGAATTTTCTGCAACTTCAATTGAGATCTTCTCTTGGGATTCTCCTTCAGTTTGCCAATTCCACTTTGCACCCTCATTAAAAATGACATCCCTACTAATTATAACTCTCCCATTCATTGGATTATATAATTTATATGCCTTGGATTCATTTGAATATCCAATGAAGATGCATTTCACTGATTTGTCATCTAGTTTTTGTCTATTTTGAGAATAAATCATAGAGTATGCTATGCAACCAAAAACCTTTAAATAACTCACCGAGGGTTTTACTCCTTTCCAAGCTTCATAGAGAGTTATATCTTGCACAGCTTTTGTTGGAGAAATATTTAGTACATGTACTGTTGTTGCAACAGCTTCGGCCCAAAAACAATTTGGAAGATCTTTCTCCTTTAATAAACTTCGAGCCATTTCCACAACAGTTCTATTCTTCCTTTCTGAAACTCCATTTTGCTCAGGAGTATATGGTGCTGTCAATTGTCTTTGAATTCCATTCTCTACACAAAAGGTCTTGAATTATTCAGAAAGAAATTCCCCTCCTCTATTTGTTCTCAATACTTTGATACTCTTTCCTGACTCTTTTTCAACAAATGCCTTGAATCTTTTGAATTGTTCAAATACTTGGGACTTGAATTTAATAAAATATACCCAACTCATTCGAGTATAATCATCTGTAAATAATAAATAATACTTGTTACCTCCAAGAGAAGCCGTTTGCATGGGGCTGCATACATCTGCATGGATGAGTTCAAGCTGAGATGATGCCCACCAATTTGCACTACATGGAAATGCTCTTCGGTTCTGCTTTCCATAAATACAAGCTTCACATACTTCCAATTGATCAGTTTGAGGAAGTCCAAATACCATTTCCTTTTTGTGAAGTAATTTCAGTCCTTTTTTACTTAAGTGACCATATCTCAAGTGCCATAGTATAGAAGTACTCAGTTTCTTTGAAACAAGTCCACAGTTTTCTATTTGTGCAATGTCAAGTGGAAACATTTTGTTTGCTGTCATTTGAACTTTAATCACCAATTGCCCAAGTTTCTGCATCTTTGATGTAACATGCTTGATTTGAGAATAGAACAGAATATCCACTGAGTATTAATTGACCAACACTCAATAGATTATATGCAAGGTTAGGCACATAATGAACTTTATGCAATAGCTTGACTTGCCCTTCTGATGTTGTGATAGCCACTGTACCTTCTCCACTCATTTGCATCTCCTTATCATCTCCTAATTTAACTTTCTGCCTTTTTGTTTCATCTAAATCTCTGAAAAGTTCTCTTCTTCCTGTCATATGATTAGAGCATCTACTGTCTATTAACCATGCTCTATCTTCACTCCCAACTTTTTCACAATGTGCCATAAAAAGATTTGAATCTTCATTGCCTTTTATGCTTTCAACCACATTCATTGCTTTATTTTTATGCCAACAATCAGCCTGAATATGTCCGAATTTCCTGCAATGGAAACACTGCACATTACCTTTATAATTCTTTTGATCAGTGAACTGCTTGTGCTCTATATGCCTTCCTCTTCCTCTACCACCAAGTTTGTCTCTATAAGGATCTATCCCTTGACCTCTTCCTGCCATTCTTCCAGGATACTTGGTAAATGTATCAGTCTTTGCCTGAAAAGCCTTCTCCTCTGATTTTTCTGTAGATTTATTCATTCTTACTTCATGAAAAAATAGTTTCATGGACTGCTTGCTATATAAAGAACAAAGCCTTTGAATCTTTCTTTTTATTCTCCTTCAATCTTGCCTCCTCATCTTGCTCCTGATAACCATTTTGCACCAAATCCCATAGATCTTGAGATTTGAACAATGTCCTCATTCTGATGCTCCAAAAATCATAGTTTTCTCCTTTGAACATGGGAAGTGTAGGCTGAGATATATTCATGCTATTACCATTTGATGCCATGCTTTTGATCTTTTTTGAAAAAATCTGAAAAACAGAGAATCTGAAAATCTGAGAACTTGAGAACCTGAGAACCTGGCTCTCTGATACCAAATTGATGAAATTAAAGAGAACAAAACACTCTGTTTCAGACAAAAACAAAATATGCTTATATTGCTTTCTTAGAAAATTAATTGAATTTCAGTGAATCAGATACATGAATATATATAATAACAATTGCATGTATTGATTGCAACCTTTATACAAAAGAATGCATCAGTTACTGAAAAGAAGTATACATGAAACAACACATATAAATAACTAACTATAACTGCCACCCATTCAAACAGCAATCTTTCAATGAATAGTTTCCATGTTGGCTGTCACCTGGATCAATGAGAAGCTTTGTTCATTCTCCAACATTACGGTCTGTGTTATGATTTAAGAGTGTTTGCAAGCTATTTGATACAATTTTTTTTCTGATCCTAACTTCATCACTGTACACACAAGACATGTTTGTAATCAACAAGTGGCCTCTGGTGTTATATTTACCTACACAAACTCTAGCCACTGTCAGCGGCGGAGCCAGACAATTTATTAAGTGGTGTCAATAAACAAGTATAATATCATTATGTATGATTATAAAAAAACAAATATATGCACAAACATATATAAAATAGTTATGTTAAAACAATATAAAATTATAAATAATAAAAAAAACGAAGAGAATTTTGTTTAAAAACTTATATTAAAAAACTAATTCAAAAGGCTAAAAATTGAAACTTAAATAAAAACTTAATCAAACTATTTAGTGTAACTTGGACGGTGAAAAAAAGCCCTATCATGATTAAGAGTTTAATTTTTAAATTAAAAAAATTATTAAAATGATATGAGAATAGTTGGAAAATATTGATAATGATCAAGACAAAAAGATGGGTTTAGTTCTATATTTTCCAAAGTTGTTAAAAAAAAGGTATAGTTTTTTTTTTTAATTTTAATTTTTATATGATAACCCATAAGTTTTTCATAATTTTTTTGCACATTGACCCCTAATTTTCTAATCTTATGGGTCAATTTACAAATTTTTCCAAAATAATTGATGTATTTATATATAATATTTTAAATATTTCTAAAATTTTGTGGGGTTATTTGACCCCACAAAACCCAATGTAGCTCCGCCCCTGGCTACTGTTACTCAAAAAAGGTGGTGCCATTATACTCCCTAATCCTTCTGCATCCATCATTAAAAAATATGCAGCAAGCACAATTAATGTGAACGATTTGAAACTTTCGGCAATATGCTTTCATGACGGTTTAATTCTTTATCGAGCTGAGGCATTACATGAATTAATTAAACACTTTTGTGTGGTCCTCCTTTATCTATACAATCCCTTCACATTAGATTTCCAAGAAATACCTCATCCGAATAAAGGACTTTCTAAATCCAACATTGAAAAGCAGATGTCCTTGATTCCTGGTTATCAGATTATCAGCTTAGAGCATGCAAAGGTGGGGGAATATATGTTGATTTGGGACTTAAGTTGGATGACTCATTTTGCATTTTAGTCCCATACTATTTTTATGTTGGTTGATTTGTTTATTTTACTTATTTGTGAGCCCATTGACCAATTTTAGAATAACTTAGGGGGTTTTATGAAATTTTTTCCTTTTTTTTGGCCCCTTTTGTATATGTGAATTGCTCATCATTGTGAATGTAGAGGGTTTTCTTGCTGCTCCGTGGATGTAGGCTTGATTCAAAGTAGAACCACGTTAAATTCTTGTGTTCTTGTGCATTTTTCATTCTTTTTCATTCCCTATTTGCATATTTTCTATTTGCTTTTGCACAACAAAGTGGTATTAGAGCTAGGTTCAATTCTGAAAGGGAATGCCAGGATCTGGATCTAGAACACAGGTAGCAATTGGATCTCGGGCAGTACGGATGGCTGCTTCAAATGCAAAATTTGAAATAGAAAAATTCGATGAGAAGATGAATTTCGGGATGTGGCAGTGTGAAGTGATGGATGTTCTTGTGCAACAAGGGTTAGACGTAACCCTAGAAGATAAACCAGATGATATGGAACAGAATGAGTGGGTGAAGATGAATAGATTGACATGTGGCACCATTCATCTTTGTCTTGCAAAGGAAATGAAGTATTTCGTGATGAAAGAGACTATGGCGAAGGATTTGTGGCAGAAACTGGAAGATAAATATATGATGAAGAGCATTCAAAATCGTTTGTATTTGAAAAGGCAAGTTTTCCGGTTTTCATACAAAGAAGGTACGCCAATGATGGAGCATATTCACTCCTTCAATAAATTGATTATTGATTTGTTAAATTTGAATGAAGAAGTTAAAGATGAAGATAAAGCCTTATTGTTATTGAGTTCATTACCAGATTCGTTTGATCATTTTGCCACCACACTAATTTAAGGATGTTTCTGATGCTTTGATGAATAATGAATTTCGTAGAAGAGATAAACAGGCTCAGTTTGAGAATTCAGAAGAATTAGCAGTAAGGGGACGAACAGAGCAACGATAATCAGATAAGAAGAACAAGTTTTAGTCCATTTCTAGAGTAACTTTGAGAGGAATTTCAGCATATGGTAGAAAAATTCCAGCAAAAGATGAGTGTTCATTCTGCCATAATAAGGGCCATTGGAAGAAAGACTGTCTAAAATTGAAGCAAAAGGAGAAGAGAAAAGAGAAGAAAATTGAGAATGCTAATGTGGCTCGGGGGAATGACGACTCTGAGTTTGCTTTGGTATCCACTCCTAATAGTATTTCAAATGGTTGGATCTTGAATTCTGATTGCTCATACCATTTGTGTCCGAATAAGGATCATTTTAATAGTTTGGAGTTATCTGATAATGGGACAGTCCTCATGGGAAATGATCATACATGTGAAAAGAAAGGAGTAGGCTCAATCTGTTTAAAACTTCATGATGGAACTATGAGGGAGTTGACAAATGTCTGGTATGTACCAGATTTAAAGAAAAATCTGATATCTTTGGGTGCTTTGGAATCTAGAGGTTTCAAAGTCACAATGGGGTAGGTGAGCTGAAAGTGTCCAAGGGTGCTATGGTTGTGATGAGAGGAGCCAAATAGAAGAATTTGTATTTTCTACAAGGAAAAATAGTTGTAGGTGGAGCTGATATGATTGTTGACAAGAAAAGTGAAGGTGTTTCTGATGCTTCTAGGTTGTGGCATATGAGGCTTGGACATGCTGGTGAGAAGGCTCTACAAGGGTTGGTCAAGCAAGGCTTGTTAAAGGGTGCAAAAACATGCAAGATTGATTTTTGTGAGCATTGTGTATTAGGAAAACAGACCAAAGTGAAATTTGGAACCTTAGTACATCAGACTGAAGAAATTCTCGATTATGGCATAAAGATGTTTAGGGGCCAACACAGGTTGCATCTTTAGGAGGAAAGCATTGGTTTGTTACATTTGTAGATGATTTTTCCAGAAGAGTTTGGGTCTACACAATGAAGACTAAAGATGAGATTTTCAACACTTTTTTGGTTTGGAAGAAAATGGTTGAGAATCAGATTGGAAGGAAAATAAAGTGCTTGAGGTCTGACAATGGAGGAGAGTACAAGTCTGATTGTTTTCAGAAATTTTGTGAAGATAAAGGTATTATGAGGCATTTCATAGTGAGGGAAAATCCACAACAGAATGGGGTAGCAGAGAGGATGAACGGGACTTTGTTGAAAAAGGTGAGGTGTATGTTGTCCAATGCTGATTTGGGCAAGATGTTCTGGGCAGAGGCAGTAACATATGCATGCCACCTCATCAATAGATTGCACTTGAAGGTAAAACACCTTATGAGGTGTGGACTAGAAAACCTGCTATTGATTATGATTCTTTGTATATTTTTGGTTGTACTACTTACTTTCATGTCACAGAAAGTAAACTTGATCCGAGAGCAAAGAAAGGTGTATTTTTTTTGTCTTTGCAGTGGTGTCAAAGGATACAGGTTATGGTGCCCAGAGTTGAAGAAGTTGATATTAAGCAGAGATGTTATATTTGATGAAGACAGATTTCTCAAAAGTGAAATACAACCTAGTAAGAAAATTGTGCAAAGCAGGAATGTGCAACAAGTGGAGTTTGAGCATAATGAAGCTAATTCTCAGATAGATGCAACCCCTACACCTACAAATGATTTTACAGATCATATTGATGGAGGTTCCCAGCATGAACCTGAACATCAGCATGATAATAGAATAGCTGCAACTAGGACAAGGAGAGAAATCAGAAAGCCACCCCGATTTGCTAACATGGTTGCTTATGTGTTGCCTATTTTAGAAGATGACATTCCAACCACCTATAAAGAAGCCATTAGAAGTTCAGAAAAAGTGGATTGGAATAAGGCTATGGATGAAGAAATGTAATCTCTTCAGAAGAATAACACTCGGGAGCTTGTGAAGCTACCAAAGGGAAGAAAAGAGATTGGCTGCAAATGGGTGTATGAAAAAAAGGAAGGTACACAGGGAAAAGATAGTGTGAGGTTCAAGGCATTGGTGGCCAAAGGTTATACACAGAGAGAATGACTTGATTACAATGAGGTCTTTTCTCTAGTAGTGAAGCATTCATCTATTCGGATTCTTTTGGCTTTGGTTGCTTAGTTTGACTTGAATTTGGTGCAACTTGATGTGAAGACTACATCTCTACATGGGGACTTAGAAGAGGAGATTTACATGTCACAACCAGAAGGTTTCAAGGCAGTTGGCAAGGAAAACTTGGTTTGTAGGTTGAACAGGTCATTATATGGTTTAAAACAGTCTCCAAGGCAATGGTACAAAAGGTTTGACCAATTTATGAAAGTTCAGAAATTTACAAGAAGTCTTTATGATCCTTGTGTTTACTTCAAGAAGTTGTTGGATGGGACTTTCATTTACTTGTTATATGTGGATGACATGTTAATTGCTACAAGAAATATTGCTGAAGTTGATAAGTTGAAGAACCAATTGAACTCAAAATTTGAAATGAAGGAATTAGGAGAGGCCAAGAAGATACTGGGCATGGGATTAGTAGAGATAGAGTAAAGGGCACAGTGTATCTGAGCCAAAACCAATACTTGAAGAAGATAGTATAGCGGTTTGGCATGGATGAGCACACTAAACCAGTTAGTACTCCTCTTGCTCCTCATTTTAAATTGAGTGCTGATCAATCCCCAAAATCTGATGTTGAAAGAGATTATATGAAGAATATACCTTATGCTAGTTTAATTGGATGTCTTATGTATGCTATGGTATGTACAAGACCTGATATTTCCCTAGGCTGTTAGTATGGTGAGTAGATATATGCATGATCCAGGTAAAAAGCATTGGGAAGCTGCAAAGTGGGTATTGAGGTACATTAAAGGCACTATGGAGGTTGGTCTGAAATTTGAGAGAAATCATGAGAATGATAGATTTCTCATTGGCTATGTGGATTCAAATTTTGCTGATGATCTGGACAAAAGGAGGTCTACTACATGGTATTTGTTTACTTTGGCTAGTGGGCCTATCAGTTGGAAGTCTACATTGCAGTTTACTATAGCATTATCTACTACAGAAGCAAAGTATATGGCAACAGCAGAAGCTTTGAGGGAGGCCATTTGGATACATGGACTGATTGCATACTTGGGGATTAACCAAAAACAGGTGGAGGTATTTTGTGATAGCCAAAGTTCTATTCACTTAGTAAAGAACTAGGTTCACCATGCTCGGACTAAACATATAGATGTTCGATTTCATTTTGTTCATGATATTGTGAATGGTGGGGTTATTTTGCTTCAGAAAATTCATACAAGGGATAATCTTGCTGATATGATGACTAAGGTCATTGGTGGTGCCAAGCTCAATCATTGCTTGAACTTGGTCAACATTGTGATTGTTTGAATTGTTGGAGATACAGCAAGGAACTTGTGAGCTTGGTATGAGGTTTCATACCAAGGTGGATGTTGATTTGGAGCTTAAGTTAGATGAATCGCTTTGCATTTTAGTCACATACTATTTTTATATGAGTTGATTTGTTATTTTACTTATTTGTGAGCCCATTGGCCAATTTTAGAATAACTTAGGGGGTTTTATGTAATGTTTTCTTTTTTTTTTTGCTTCCTTTGTATATGTGAATAGCTCATCATTGTGAATGTAGAGGGTTTTCTTGTTGCTCCGTGGATGTAGGCTTGATTCAAAGCCAAATCACGTTAAATTCCTGTGTTCTTGTGCATTTTGCATTCTTTTTCATTCTCAGTTTGCATATTCTCTGTTTGCTTTTGCACAACAATATAAACATAAATATTTGGTTAAAATATATTCATGGGAGACTTGTAAGTGGAACAATTGTGAGGTGGTTTCACTTGTGATTACAAATTATGGCCGAAAAAAAAAAAAAAAAAAAAAAGAGTTTTGGAACGGGTTAGTTAATTGGTATGCCAACCTTGGTATGCCAACCGGGGTGATGGTTACAGATGTTTTATTTTTTTTAATATTGAAAATTATAATATGATATAAATTCCATTACCAATGCACAATAGTGTACATTCAATGAGACTACCCTCTGGTTTCTGTACAGCAGGAGTGTCCGGAGGGGAATTATGTATTACTGTGGGGTCCTCATTTGTCTTTGCTATCATGGTGGCTGCAAAAGATTACTTAGGTTGGTCTATCTTGCATTGTGTTGACCTTAGATTGGATCATATACTCAAGCGATGTGAAGAAGATCTTGTAAATTGGAATAGTACTTGGAATTTTTGGTCATTTAGTTTTCTTGAAAGATCAAAGAAAGAAGATGACAAGTTATTAACATGTTCCGAGGAGCAGAAATTTATTTGCAATCTTGTAAACCAAACTATTTATGAAATTGGTGGGGTTGAAGGATTGAATGATCATCATGAACTTATAAGTGTTACTTAATTTTATCCCTACACTTGTTTCTCCAAAACTTATTTTATTTTCACTGTATTATTATTATTATTATTATTATTATTATTATTTGTTTTTATAAAATTATTGCGGACGAAATTTTTTTTCTTTCAGTTTTCAAGGTATTGCACAATTATAGGAAATGGTTATCCTTTTGAGGTTCAAGGTGAATAGTTGGTTCAAAATTTTGTTTTCCGTTATTTTTTGAAGAATACAAATGGATTATAAATTAGGTTTTATTTTATTTTTCTCATCAAAGTCTATAGATCAATTTTTGTCATATTTATAATTTTTTTGTTGGATTATAAATTAGGTTTTGATTCCCCTCTGTGATAATATATAATCTTGTTTGGTTTTTCATATATATTGTATTGTGAATAACATTTTATCTAATTATTCTTAAAATTTATGTAAGTCTGTTAGTGCAAATGCACTTTAATGATTGGCATAATTTGACACCTAGTCAAGGTGACATGGCAAGCATGATGACGTGGCATGGATGATGACATGGAATGAAGGATGACATGGAAAATATACTTGGCTAGGTGGAAAATATCATGAGAGATCTTGGAGAAGCTATTTTTGGCAAGAAGTTGCAACTCTCATGAAGATTGAATGAAGATCTTGGAGAAACTATTTTAGGCAAGATAATCAAGCAAGCAATATCTTGGAGTCAAGATCTCATCAAGACCATATTTAGAAGATGTGATTGAAGACTAAATATGGATGGAGCTAAATGAAGAGAATCCTATCAATGGAATGATTCTTAAAGACTATTGAAAGCAAGATTTGAAGAACCTTAATAGAGATGATATGAAGTCTATTAAGGGTATGTTTGAAGATGCGCCTATTGATGGCAAGATTTGGATGATGGATTGAAGATCCTTGAAGACCAAACTAGGGAGAAGTGAAGACCAAGTTTGGCAAGTTCCATGAAGACGCACATAGGACGTGCGCCCCTTGCGAGGGGGCTGTGTGGTGAGGAGCTGAAGAGGGAGGTTAGTTGCTAGTAGGTTCAGATCAGGTGATCGGACTGCATCGACTCGGACGGAGGGTCTTGAGGTCGCTTAGCAATGGAGCCAGAATTCAGCCAAGCCAACAGCCAGGGCCAATGTCGCAACAAATGTTACAACATAAGTTACGACATCTAATTTCGGAAGGTTCCAAAGTTAGAAGCCGCGGAGATTCTAAAAAGGGTATGTGCTATATTTGGGACGTTGAGGCGTCTATATATACAACCTTGGTCTAGGATTGGGTACGACTCTTGAAAGAGGGAGTAGGGAGGTACCGGACAATCTAGAGAGGGTAGTATTCTTTGTATGTGAGAGAGTGACAAGTGTGTTTTGTACTCTTCTATCTTTTACCCCTTTTTAGTGGATTGTTGATCTCCGGGCATGGCCCCCCAGATGTAGGCAAGTGGATGCCGAACTGGGTTACCAACGTCTTGTGTCTCTTCTTGTGTGGTTTGTGTTTGCTTTTCTTGAGTGCTTAAGTGAGTGAGTGTTTCTCTAAGTTCACAAACCCTAATCGGCGGAACTAACAAAGTCAATTCTTCATTAGGTTTATAAATCCAGCAATTAATTGCAATTGTTTGGTTTTTCATAGCTATTGTATAGTGAATACCATTTTATCTAATTATACTTACAATCGATTTAAGTTAAATAATCATTAGTTTTAGTAAACCAACAATTAATTATTCCAATTTTAAAAATCAATTAATTCATTGGTTTGGAGATATCTTCCAAAATCTCTTTCTCTATGAAATGAAGAAGCATAATACTCTCACAATGGGTAATAACGCTTTTTTCATAGATTTATGCAATAGTTTAAATATATGTCAGCTTAATAATAGGTTTTTTTTATTTTAATATTTTTTGGTTAATAATTTTTTGGGTAAATTACATAATTGGTCACTAAATTATCCACGAGTTCCTATTTTGGTCATTAAACTAAAAAAAAAATAATTCTATTTTGATCACTTAACTTATTAATTCCTTTCAATCTGGTCACTGTCACTTACGGTATTAACGACGATCTAACGTGGCTTGCCATGTCGTGACGCACTCGCCACGTCATCTCAAACCCCTTATGCCACATGGTTAAAGAAAGTTTTTCCTTTCTTTTTTAGTTCTTTCTTCTTACTTTCTCATTTCTTTCTCTTTTCTTTCACCTCTCCTTCTCAAATCCCTTGTTGATCACTGTGCCCAATCTAACCAGCATGGCATATTAGTCGGTAGAGTAAGGGATCGCCGGAATGGTGGCAGCAAAGATGAGGAGGCTGAGGTATATGTTCCCTTTCTTTTAGTTTTAACAACTAAATTCTATTCCTAAAGGCAAAAGTAACTTGAAGCAAAAGAAAGATATATGAATCCAAATTATATAGAGTACAACTCCTAGGCACCAAGTTACAGATGATCTTAAACAACCAATCCTACAAAATTATATAATAGCATAACAAGAAGGATGTAGAACTTATATGAAAAGGATTAAAGAAATATATGGCATAAAGTTATTCACAGATGTTGTTCGCTTTCATTATACAACAACAATGTAACAACAGACTTTTACTTACACTCATAACTTGGAAGATGATCCCACATTCTCCGTATATGAAACTAATTATAATCGACTCCTAATATACATTAATTAAAGATGTTAACTAACTCTTTAAGAATGCATAAAATAAAACATTCATTGACTTCCAGACATTCACTAAATATACATTAACTACTAATAAAGCACTAAACCATTTACTGTAGTTGCGACCAACTTCTCCTCCATTTAGCTTCATGCCATTTAACCTTCTTCATTATTCTTTACTGGGATTTGAATTTATGAATATAGATATACTTCCAAAATAAAAGAGATAGAAAAGCAAAGTATCAAAATCAACTTAGAGGTTTAAAAACTCATCAACTTCATTATCAACTACTTCAAGCTTCTAAGAATTCATTTCAATCTCAAAGGAGTTGATCTGAATGGCAAGGTGGAGGATGCTTTCATTTGGTTATTGTTAGTGCAAAAGTACTTTAATTGGCATGATTTGACATCAAGTCAAGGTGATATAGCAACCATTGTGACGTGGCTTATATGATGACATGAGAAGCATGGTGACATGCCAAATTGGAGTGATACCTATTATTGGTATGATTGGCATGATTGATTGAAGATATTTTCTTAGGAAGATTTGAAGACCAAAACTTGGGTTAATTGAAGAACAAGTTTGGAAAGTTTTGTGAAGACACACTAAGTTGTCCACCCGTTGAGAGGGGACTGCGTGGTGAGGAATTGAGAAGATAGGCTAGTTGCTAGTAGTTGGGATCGGGAGATCTGTCTACATCGACTCAGACTAAGCATGGCCGGGAGGTTGATAGGCCTTGAGGTCGCTTCGCAACAAAATCAGAACTCAGTCAAGTCAGCCGTTAGGGCCATATTGCAAGTTGAGTTACAACAGGAGTTGCAACAGCTAATTTTGGAAGGTTCTAAAGTTAGTAGCCACGGAGATTCTAAAAGAGGGATGAGCTATTTTTGGGATATTGAGGCGTTTATATAAGCTACCTTGCTCTGAGATTGTGTGTGACATGCGAGCTAGAGATAGTGTGGGCACTAGACAATCTAGAGAGGGTAGTGATCTTTATTTTGTGAGTGTGAGTAACAAAGTAGTGTACTCATATATTTACACCTATTTTAGTGGATTGTTTATCTCCAGGCTTGGCCCCCAGACATAGGCTAGTTGACGCCAAACTGGGTTACCAATTTTGTGTATCTCCTTTTGTTTAGTTTATGTGACATGACCAGAAAAAAAGAAGCTTCCGTTACACGACCACTATTGTTCAATGGATCCAATTATCCATATTGGAAGACACGTATGAAGACTTTCATCAAATCCATTGATGAGAGTGCATGGATAGCGGTGGAAGAAGTTTGGGACTCCTCCAATTCAAGTTGATGAAGATAAGAATGAGACCATAAAGAAAATAAGTATTTGGAGTGCCAGATATGCGTAAAGCTAATGCAAATTGAAATGCTCTCAATGCAATCTTTGGAGGAGTTGATGAGAACCAGTTCAAATATGTGGCAATATGTGAGTGCTCCAAAGAAGCTTGGGAGATTCTTCAAACTATCCATGAAGGTACATACTTGGTAAGAACTTCTAAAGTTTAAATGTTAACAACTATGTTCGAGAATCTCAGGATGGGAGAAGATGAGACGATAGCCATATTCAATGTAAAGTTGATGGATATTGCAAATCAAGCTTTCCAACTCGGCAAGAAGTACTCAGATAAAAAACTTGTTCAGAAAACTCTTAAGTCTCTTCCAAGAAGATTTGATGCTAAAGTTTCTGCAATAGAAGAAGCAAGGGACATCACAACTATGAGACTTGATGATTTGATGCGATCCCTATGAGCCTATGAGATGAATATGAATTCAGGTAGAAGAGAAGAAGAAATAACACTGAAAGCTAAAGCAACAAGGCCGAAAGAGTTGCAACAAACTGTTTTAACTGAAGACAAAGAACAGAATGATGAAATTGCCCTTCTAACCAAGGAATTGTGCAGGTATTTAAAAAAAATTCAAGAAGAAGACAAAGCAGAAGATGTAATCAACAATCATACTTCTCTACTAGTTGTGATAAAAAAAGCCGAAGGTTTCAGAAATTTCAATGCATTTGTAAGTCCAATTACAACCTTAGTAGCAACACCCGAAGAAAGTGATTGCGAAGAAGTTACGAAAAATGATCTTCTTCATGGGTATGAACTTATGCTAAAATAACTTGATCAGATGATCATACAAAATAAAAGTCTCGCAAAAGAGTTGAAAGAATGTCAAGAAAAGTTGAACAATGTTGAAAAGACTATAAACTACATGAACAAAGGAAAAACCAAGATTGATGAGATACCTTCTAAAACAAGTGTGACTCAACATAATATTAAGACTAAAAAGAGAACATCAGGAATCAAGAAAGGTAAAGTTGAACTAGTTATGTTCTATTAAATGTTCAAAAATACAAAGAAGTGAAGCATAACAAGGTGAAGAGAAGACATAGAAGACAAGTCCCAATATGCTTTCATTGTAGAAGAAAAGGCCATATACGACCTGAGTGTTATCAACTGAAGGAATACATGAAGAATGGAAGAGTATTTGGAAAAACAAAGAAGTGGATTCCAACATGTCATTATTGTGGGGTTAAAGGGCACATTCGTCCAAGATATTGGAAGATGAAGAGAGACTTGAATGAAGACAAATATGTGAGGCAGTCACCATATACTAGAGATAAGAAGAAAGAAATGAAAAAGATGTGGGTCAAAAAGAAAGACTTAGTGGGATACTTTTCAATAAAAAATCCACAAAAGATAATTGGTATTTTGATAGTGGTTGTTTAAGACACATGACAGGTGACAAAGGTTTTTTGATGAATTACAAAGAATGTCCAGTTGGGCATGTGACTTTTGGTGATGGTAAAAAAGGTTAAGTAGTTGGAAAAATAACATTGAAGGTTCTTGGGTATCCAAGATTGGAAAACATTCTACATGTAAAGGGACTCAAGGCAAATCTTCTGAGTATAAGTCAATTGTGTGGTAGAAATCTGGTGGTCAAATTCACTCAAGACAGATGTGTGGTCTATGATAAAGCTGGTCAATGTGTTTTAACTGGTTCAAGATCTTCAGACAATTGCTATTTGCTAGAAAAATTGGAAGTCTGTCACAACACATCTTGCAACATCATTGAAATCTGGCATCAGAAGCTTGAACATTTGAACTTCAGGAACCTAATGAAGATTACATAAATGGGAGCTATTAAGGCAGTGCCCAAGCTTATAAAAAGGGAAGATGATGTATGTGGATCTTGTCAACTGGGAAAACAAAGTCGTGCTACTCATAAAGTGTTACAACATATTGTTACAATAAGAGTGTTGGAATTCTTACATATGGATCTTATTGGATCCACACAGGTAGACAGGTAAAAGATATATATTTGTGTGTTGATGATTATTCCAGGTACACTTGGGTGGACTTCCTTAAGGAGAAACTAGATACCTTTGAAGCTTTTAAGAAGCTATGCATGCAACTTCAAAATAAGAAAGAGTGTCAAATTGGGAAGATTGTCAAAATCATAAGTGATCATGGAAGAGAATTTGAAAATGCTCAGTTTGCATAATTTAGTAGAGAACATGAGATTTGTTATGAATTTTTAGCTCCAAAGACTCCTCAACAAAACGAAGTGGTTGAACGCAAGAATCGTACTATTCAAGAGATGGCCAGAGTTATGTTGAATTCCAAGAAACTCTCTACAAGGTTTTGAGCTGAAGCAATCAATATAGCATACTACATCATCAAAAAGTGTACATTCGGGCTTCAACCAACATGACATCTTATGAAATTTGGAAAGGTAAAAGGTCAAACCTCAAATATTTTCATATCTTTGGAAGCAAATGCTACATTTTGAATGATAGAGATTAGCTGGGAAAGTTTGACAAGAAAAGTGATGAAGGAGTATTCATGGGATACTCTACTACTAGTAGAGCCATCAGGTGTTTAATTCAAGAACCAAGAAGATGATGGAGACCGTTAATGTCGTTGTTGATGATTTCTCTAATATGGAGACTCAAGGTTCATCAAGTGAGTCAAACACGCTTATCACACAGAATTATGAATCAGCCAATGAAGAGTTACAAGTAGAATAACAGGTTACAACACAGGTTACAACACAAACTACACCGATAGAAAATACTCAGGATTCAAACAAACAGCAAGTTATAACTGATGTTGCAACTTGATAAGTGCTTGAGTAGACATATTTATTTGTGTTTTACATGCATTGAACATCATTTTTATCATGGTTTATATCTCATAAATTGTATTTGATGTTCTTTTGTGCATATAGGTTGTGAAGGCAGTGAGAGAAGAAAAGGGAGCAAAGATAGGCTATGAAGGCACCGTGTGGGAGTTTTTGTACAACATATAGATCAAGACGCAAAAGGAGTTCATACACATGGGGATGTGTGCCAACTTTCAAAAGAATTCAAGCTAGACTTTGAGTTGGAAGGGCACAAAGGCAGCCACACTTTTATGTTCTTACTTGTGTGATGAATGCAAAAGCTTTCCCAATGATAATTCGATGACGAGAAGTCTCATAACCTACCACATGGATGTGTGTCCGACCATGTGGCCTCTAGAGAAGAGTTTGTGAGCCGTGTTTATGAAGAGAACTGTGGCAAAGTATTGTTACAGTACTATAGCAAAAATACTATTTATGTGACAGCGTGAAATTTCCATATGCTCACGTGGGCATTTTTGCAGCCTATACGGGCGGGTGAAGTGTCACACCGTCTCATGGAGGCACATGAAAGACACGGAATTTTGACTATAATTAGCTCGTTTGCCCTATTTGGCAAAGCTGCTAGGGTTTGGAGAGGAGGTCTTTGGTGAATTTGGGAGACGTTCTTTACCAACCTTGATAGATTCTTTCTTTGTCATAGCACCAAGGGAGTCATCGGCCACCTAGCTTCGGAGAGGAATTCTTCAAAACGTTGAGTGGCCCATCAAGGCCATCATCATGAATTCAAGGGGGTTTTATTCCATGGTTTTCATTACTTTACATTACTTTATTTGTTTTATAACTTGCCCCATCGAGGGCTAAACCCTAGTAGGTATTTGGGCATGTGAACCCTAAGACCTTATTCATGCATTAATTTACTTTGTGTTTTCTATTAAATCCGAGTTTAATTGAGTTTCAATCTTGTTTTATCATTACTTACTTGGTATATTGATCTTTGTGGTTGGCTAGTTTACATGAGTTATTTGCCTTGGTGAGAGAGAGGTCTCCATTAGGGTTAGAACCTTAAGATTGGAGAGGATTGAGAGGATGAGTCATGAGATAGTGGAGTGTCCCTTTTCCCTTCCAATTAGTACATCCTATCTCCGTATTCCATATACTTTATGCAACCATATTTGGTGTAAGACGTGAGATTGAGAGTTTGAAACTTTATTTCAATCAATAAAGATGAGGTAGGGTTACATCCTATCTCCTTATTCCATATACCTTATCTCAATCAATAAAGATGAGGTAGGGTTACATCCTATCTCCATATTCCATATACTTTATCTCAATCAATAAAGATGAGGTATTCGGGCAATGCTGCCCCTAGGATCTATCATGAAGTGCAAGACTTACAAGTGCTTCTAAACCAAGTTAATCGAGTCGAGGAATGAGACTTCATCTTTATTGATTAAGACTTCCCTTACACCTACTCTTCTTTGCTTGCTTGAGACGTTCATATTCTTGTGATTAATCATTTCATCATATTATTGATTCCGACTAGATAACCGAGAAATAGTTACTATTAATACTTATGTTCCCTGTGCATTCGACTACCCTACTCGGCGGGTATTTTATTACTTTAACACCCATGCACTTGCAGTACACGCATGCAAGAGGTGTGTCACAACTAAAGTAATAACAGGCGAAATCATCTCAGGATCAGATAAAGAAGAAAATGAAGATGAAGAATATAATGAAGACAACAGTCTTGAACCATCCTCAAGAATAAAGAAAAACCATCCTATACATAATGTGATTGGTAATGTGACTAAGGGAAGGAGAACCAGAAGAACTCAAAGAATTGATTATTGAGAATTGGTCAGAAACACATGTTACATCTCTCATACTGTACAAAAAAATATTAAAGAAGCCTTAGTTGATGAATACTGGATAGCTGTAATGCAAGAAGAATTGAATCAGTTTGTTCGAAATGATGTGTGAATATTAGTCCCAAGGCCAAAGGATGTGAATGATATTAGAACCAAGTGGATTTTCATGAACAAGACAGATGACAAAGGCAACATCACAATAAATAAAGCAAGACTAGTGGCTCAAGGATATACTCAAGTTGAAAGAGTTGACTTTGATGAAACATTTACACCAGTTGCATGCCTAGAATCCATCAGATTATTGTTAGCAGTAGTATGTTGCATGAGGTTCAAGCTATATCAAATGGATGTCAAGAGTGCTTTTCTTAATGGAGTCCTAATTTAAGAAGTATTTGTGGAGCAACTAAAAGGGTTTGAAGATCCTCAACATTCAGATCATGTGTTCAAATTGAAAAGGATCTCTATGGCTTGAAGCAAGCTCCTAGAGCTTAGTATGAAAGGCTCACAAAATTTTACATGAGAAGGGTTACCAAAGAGGAGGAGCAGACAAAACCCTATTCATCAAGAAGGTTAAGTCAGATCTTATGGTGATACAAATCTATGTTGATGATATCATATTTGGTTCAACATCACATAAGCAAGTGGATGAGTTTGTTCTTTTAATGCAAGAAGAGTTTGAGATGAGCATGGTAGGTGAACTAAACTACTTCTTGCGTTATAAGTCAAACAAAGCAAAGAAGGAATTTTTATTTCTCAAACCAAGTATGCATAGAACTTGGTGAAAAGATTTGGCTTGGAAAAGGATAGACATATGAGCACACCCATGAGTGTAAATGAGAAGTTGACAAAAGATGAGTATGGAAAAGATGTGGATCCAAGTCTCTATAGAAGCATGATTGGAAGTTTGCTCTATCTCACAGCTAGTAGGCTAGATATCTTTTTTAGTGTTGGAGTTTGTGCAAGATATTAAGAAATACCAAAGGAATCTCATTTGAAAGCTGTTAAACGTATTATCAGATATGTTAATAGTACTGTAGAATATGAAATTTGGTATTCAGAAGACTTCAACGTACATCTTGTAGGTTACAATAATGCAGACTGGGGAGGAAATATTAATGATAGAAAGAGCACCTCAGGAGGATGTTTCTATCTTGGTAACAAGTTGGTTACATGGTAAAAGAAGAAGCAAAGTTCTATTTCACTCTCCACTGTAAAGGCTGAGTACATAGTGGCAGGAAGTTGTTACACACAATTGTTATAGATGAAGCAAATCTTGAAGATTATGCCCTACAACAAGGATTGTTGACTATATTTTATGACAACAAAAGTGCAATTGATATCTCCAAAAATCCAGTCTAACATTCTTATACCAAACATATTGATCTTCAACACCACTTTATACGAGATTTGGTAGAGAACAAAATAGTTGTTATGGATTATGTTGCAACATAAAAGCAACTGGCGGATATCTTTACCAAACCGCTTGATGCTGTAAGATACGAAAAGTTGAGGGGTGAGATTGTCCTTTGCAAACTTTAATCCCTATTGGGGACTGTGAATGACCTGTATCTTCTACAGTTTATTAATGTCATTTGCAGCAGAAAGAAGCAGATAAGAAGACAGGGGGAGTTGATGACCAATAGTCATAAAGATAGGGGGAGTTGTAAAAGCAGTTACAGCCTATGGTGCAACAGGTAAAGGCTTTCGCATCATTTAAGTACAAAGGGGGAGAAGTTGAATAGTTGAAGAGCTCCAAACCGACTACACTTCATTGTCTATTTTTTTTTTACAACATTTGTGCTTAATTTGTAAATCACTAGTTGCAGTGTGATCATATATTTAATAAGCAACTAGATGATATATTAGTCTGTAACAATTGTGTCCCAGGTAGTGTCATATCTAGAGGTTGTAACAGGTGTCAGTCTGGGAGCAAAAGCGGTTGTGTCAAATTATACCAAAGGGAGAGATTGTTAGTCCAAAAGCACTTTAATTGGCATGATTTGACATCAAGTCAAGGTGACGTGACAATCATTGTGACATGGCCTAGATGATGACATGAGAAACATGGTGACGTGGCATGGAGTCTTGGTTTGGAGGCAAATATCTTGCAAGATCTCATTACAACCATATTTAGAAGATTTGATTGAAGACTAAATATGGATGAAATTTAATTGAAGAAATACCTATCAATGGTATGATTGGAGAGTTACTTAATTGAAGGTATGCAAAATTGGAGTGATACCTATTATTGGTATGATTGGCATGATTGATTGAAGATATTTTCTTAGGATGATTTGAAGACCAAAACTTGGGTAAATTGAAGAACAAGTTTGGAAATTTTCGTGAAGACGCACTAAGTCGTGCGTTCCTAGCAAGGGGACTGCGTGGTGAGGAACTAAGGAAGTAGGCTAGTTACTGGTAGTCGGGATTGAGAGATCTGGCTACATCGACTTGGACTAAGTATGACTGAGAGGTTGATGAGTCTTAAGGTCGCTTTGCAACGGAATCAAAACTCAGTTAAGTTAGCAATCAGGGCTATGTTGCAAGATGAGTTACAATAGGAGTTGCAACAGCTAATTTTGGAAGGTTCTCAAGTTAGTAGCCGTAGAGATTCTAAAAGAAGTATGGGTTATTTTTGGGATGTTGAGGCATATATATAAACTATACCTTGCTTTGAGATAGTGTGCAACTTAGTGCTCTTCACGAGTACTCTAAGATAGTGTGGGCACTAAACAGTCTAGAGAGAGTACTGATCTTTATTTTGTGAGTGTGAGTAGCAAAGTAGTATACTCATGTATTTACACCTCTTTTAGTGGATTGTTCATCTCCGAGCTTGGCTCCCCAGACGTAGGCGAGTTGACGCCGAACTGGGTTACCAATTGCGTGTGTCTCCTTTTGTTTGGTTTGTGTGAGATTTCTTTAAGTGTTTGAGTATTCTCTAAACCCACAAACCACACCGGAGGGACTAACAGTCATGTTAGTATTCATGCAGACTCTAAACAAAACCATGATGAGTTCTTCCAAAATGTTAATCCTGCTTTCATGGCTGTATTATGTGGGTGGCTAATCTTCCATCTTGTCTTTCAAACAAACAATAACTAATGCTTACCTTTGAGATCAAAAGTTTGAAGGAAAATTTAAATTGTCTTGATATAATGGGTGTAAAATATAGGAATATAAAAATGGAAAGGAAAGAGGAAGAACTAAAAGAAAAGGAACATATCTCAACTTCCTTATCCTCGCGACCACCATTTTGGCGATCCCTTACTATACCGACCAACACCACGTTAATTGGATTGGGCACAATGATCAAGTTCAAGGGATTTGAGAAGGCGAGGAAAAAGAAAGAAGAAAGAAATAAAAAAGAATAGAAAACTTTCTTTAGTCACGTGGCATTGAGGAGCCGAGATGACGTGGCGAGCTCGTCATGACATTGTGAACCATGTCAAATTGCCGTTAACATCGTAGGTGACAATGACTAAATTGAAAAGAATTCATAAGTTAAGTGACTAAAATAGAATTTTTTAGGTTTAGTGACCAACATAGGAACTCATGGATAGTTTAGTGACCAATTATGTTATTTACCCTAATTTTTTAAAGAATATTAAACCCATGATGATTAACTAGATTCTCATTCTCAAGTGACAATGAGTAATCCAACATGGATTACATGGTCATACTGTTTCAGACAGGGCTGATGACGTTTTATATAGTACAATATATTTATTAGCATTTATACTATTAAAATCATTTTTTATTACATATATGCATCAATTTTCATAACACAATTTTTTGGACTTTTTTCCCAGTAGCACAAAAAAAATTAATTATTGTTAAAATAATCATAGGATCATCAAATCAAAGCCTCATAAGGACATGAGTGCTGACCGTATTGCTGACTAGGTTTTTTAAAAATAAAAAAAAATATATCCTTTTATAATAACTAATGTGACTTATTATGCTTTTTAAACCAATTTTTTTAAAAAAAATTATTGTTTTTAAAAAATTTATTAATCTTTTCAAATAGCGGATGCCATTTCCTTTTTTAAAATTTCATTACACACCTTTAACCATAATTTTGTTTCATATATACATCTTGTTTAGCTACATATTATTTATAACTTTTTCTCTTCAATAAATCATAATTAATTTAGAACTAAATTGCAAATATTTTCGTTATTTAGCAAAGCAGACACTCTAATAATTTACAATTAATTTAAAACTAAATTACAAATATTTTCATGTTGTTATAATACAATCTCACTAATAATCTACAATTCATTAAAGTTTATATTTCAATGATTTTTATATCAAAATTTCATCAATTTTTTAAATTATGAATACTTTTGTGAATTATAAATATTTTTGAAATTATGATTTGCTTTTAAAGTTTTTGATATGAAATTAAAGATAACTATAAATATTTTAATATTATTATAACATTGTATGATTTTGGCGAAAATTTTTAATGAGAATTCAACACGTGGCATGAACTTTCTCTACGTTTATATTTTTCTTTCACTCGTGAGTTTCTTTATTTAAATGACAAACTTTATATTTTAAACTTGACACATGGGTTTTCAACATACCATCGTTATATATATATTATAAATGGAAGTGAAATTAAGAAAGTTACAACAAAATATGTTTAAAAACGCAAAAAAAAAAAAAAAAAAAAAAAAAAAAAAACTTTATATTTTAACAACAACGACGACGACTACAACAACAACAATAATAATAATAATAAAATTTTGAAGTAAATAAGTTTTTTAATTAATAAGTTTAAAACAATAATATTTTTTAAAAAATTATGTTAAAAAAATGACCACTTTAATAACTAAAAAGAAATTTAATAATTATAAAGAAAACAAGGGGTTGTTTGGATTAGTTATTTTTTACAAGGATTACGAATAATTAAGAACAAAATATTCATAAAGAATGAAACGAATACCTGTTTCACTCCTTCAAGTATAACTTTTGAGATACCTGCAATCATTCATAATATTGTAATATATGATAAAATACAGCATTCATAAGTCTGAATCAATAACATGGAAGCTTTTGGAGATTGAAATTCTGGATCTTAATAATCAATTCTGGTAGTATGCTACAAACACAACTTTCCTCAGAGTTCATGCCATTTGCATCTGGTTTGGATGGTATCAGTTGTATTACTAGCTGCTTCTTCAGCAGGATTTATCACCTCACCAGTTCCATCTGCCAGGAACCGGAAGTCATTGTTATGTAATTTAAGACATTCAAAAGGAATGGCAGTGAACCCAAACAGAAAATGGGGCAATGTAGAGCTTTACCAGGCATGCATAAATGATATCTGAAAGATAAATCATTATGTTATGTTGTTGACTAGTACAATATTTCATGATAGCTGCATGATTCATCTGTTTGGAAGGTTATTTGCTGTTCTGCCTCGCTTAATTTGCCAGATGAAGTGCTGGAACAATGTTGCTTTAAATCTTACCAGCACTTTCATCCAACAAATTAGGCATCAATAACTGGCCAATAAAATTTTCCAGTACCAGTTCATCCCATGGACACATATCTGTCCCTTATTATATGAAGCATATCTTATGTCTTGCTAAAATACAGAATATGATAACATACTTAGAGGCTGCATGAAGTATGAGATAGAAGTGGGTATATATGCCCACATGTTCCTCAAAAAAAAAAAAGATTACATTGTAAAATTTAATCATGGAAAGTGAAATAAAAATCTGTTCAATAGGAGGAGAAATTTGAGGACAATTGAGTTTTGATATCCTGATACAATTCACATTTTCACAATTAGGATAAATGAAGACTTTCTTTAAAAAGATTAGCTCCAGGCTCTAAATATTCACATAAAACAGCTCAAAACAATATAGTACTCAACTAATAATAAAGAATTAGCAACTCTTAAATAATTAGCCAAACATTTTGAGATATAAATAAAAACACTTATCCTATTGACTTGGGAATAATTGTATATTCAACTGCTTATAGTCAGAGGAGGGACTGAAATGGGCCAAATAAGTAGGCGCTTGGCTTTATATGAGTACATATTCTTGAAACCATACCCAAGAATCATATCCCATTGACTCCCAATGAGTTGCATATTCAACTGCTTATGGTCATAATGGGTATCTGAAATGAACTAGATAAGTTGGTGCTTGGCTTTATATGGGTACATATTCTTGAAAGCATACCCAAGAACAATACCCCATTGACTCCCCATCAATTGCATATTAAAGTGCATATATGTATGAGTGCCAAATGACCTGAATAAGCATATATGTATGAGTGCCAAATGACCTGAATAAGCATATATGTTTGGCTCTATATGAATACAACATATTCTTGAAAGCATTACTAAGCAAACATTTCAAAAACAAATAGGACATGCGCCAAAATCAATTCACTGCCATCATGAATGCAGTTCACGCAATTACATCCTAAAGCATTGGGCTATGTCTGGCATAAAGAATGGATCCTAATGGAAAACACATGTTTTCGTTATGCTTTGAAAAGTAGGGTGAGATAATACTTATGGAAAGAAGAAACAAAAGTTTGTCCACATAAATAGTGCACTGTACTTTATTTTGTGTAAGAGTTTCTATAGATAACTTCTATTATGCATATCTATGATATTTAAAAAAACAGAGCATAAGTTATAAAAGCAGCAATGAAGTTTGAGGGGCACTTTGGCACAAAAGATTTCCAATCCCTCCATGATAACCTGGATGTTATGAATATTATAATAAATAGTGGATGTTTACTACTATAGCAACCGTAATACTGTAGCAGCTGCTTTACTGTAGCACCGCCCATGTGTTACTATAAATACCCTTGAGGCCTATAAATACCCCTTCATTTATGTATTTTGAGATAGATAAGAAGAGATATAAGAAGAAGTAAATAGAGGAGATACGATGTAATCCATGGTAGCCAACGTTGTTCCACCACTCATAAGCCCTACCGTGATCAGAGCTTTCCACTGTTCTGCTTATGACTTTCTTCTTGTATATATATATACTGTCAACCTTTACTGTTAGCTTGTGATCATTCACCTTGAAAAATCAAGACATTGATAGTGACTTAAAAAAAATGTGACTGGTTTCTTATTAAAAAACAAATGGATGGTTATGGATTCAGTGGGGTGTTACCGGAGATTTGTCACCAATTATATTCCCTGGAAGCTTACTATCAAGCAGATCCTCGGTGGCATCCACATTCTTCTCCACGTTGACAGCACCTACACTGCTCCTAGTACCCTTTCTTTCACCGATACTATCGCCTCCTCCTCAAAGCGCTCTGCTCTTCTCACACATTTAGCAATAGTTGGAGAAGTGGGCCGCTAATAACTCTACGGCCAAGATGATCATATGACAGACGGTCATATTTGAGATTTGTACTCAGATTGATTGCGGACCTTCCCACTGCTGGTGAAATGTGGGAGTATCTTGAGTGCCGCTACTGTGGTTCCAATTAGGCGCAGCTCTACACCCTATACTAGGCCCTCACTAGTCTCTAGCAAGAGAAGGATACTGCAGACCAATTTTATAGTCGGTACTGTGTCTTATGGTGTCAGATTGATGCTGTACATGCTGCTAAGATTCTTACTTATTTTGAGTTCTACTTTTGTTATCGTTGCCATGATGAGACACGACATATGTATGAGTTCATCATGCGTCTCCAGCCCAAGTTTGAGCCTACTCAGGCTCAGCTGCTTCATGTATTGTCCGCATACACTTTGGATGAGGCATTTGCATTTGTTCGACCTGAGAAGACCTGCTTCTGGGCTTCCATTACAGGGGGTAGTGCTCTTGCTGTTTCTCGCCTTTTTTTTTGTACCTCTATCATCCTTCTCTACTCATCCTCCAGCTCCTCCTCCTGCCCCTAGTTCGTCTCGGCCTCTTCCATGGGCGAAACGGACCGTGACTTTTCACAACTATGGCATACTGGGTCATCTTAAGCGTGATTACCGAAAAAAGAAGCATGGATGACACAATTCCAAATTGCGTGTGTATACCATAAGTGCATGGGTGTCGAAGTAATAATATACTCCGGTGAGTGGGTAGTTATATCCACAGAGAATAGTGTTTAGAGACAAGAGTTATCACTATTTAGCTTTGAAGAAAATCGATGATGAGAGAAATCAGTGTTTGAATGCAAAATAAAATAAAAGAGTGCAGGAAGAGCAATAAGATTAAGAGATATAATCGATAGTAAAATAGGGCACCAGGACAATGCTCGCCCTAGGACTATTGTTTCAAGTGCAAGACTAGTATTGTACTTCCTAATTGATGTTTAATGAGTCGTGTACATCCTAAAGTACACGGTCCCAAACCTAACGTCAACCGTGATTAGCCCTCTACACTATGCCCCACTGGAGAGAATGTTCTTGACACCTCACACCGTGTTGGACTGCTTGGGGTTCTAGGGATTCCAAGTGATAAACCCTGTTTCTAAATATAGCTCTAACCCTTTGGTCCAGGCGAAAGAACCCTAGTCTCAATTAAGCCCTAACACTAAGATTCACTACAACCCTTCACTCTGTTACTTGTGCAACTAAGCCCAAGGGTAGTTCATCTCTTAGAACTTTGCTCTACTTCGACTGCAAAGAACTCTTGGAACGTGGAGGTAGGATAAATCACGTCGGAAAGGAAAGGGGACGTTCCGCTACCTCTCGACTCACCCTCTCAACTCTCTCCAATTTTGTGTAGTCTAATCCTATAGAAGTTGTCACACCTTGGAAGGATAACCTAGATGACTCTCAACCCTAGTGTCACGTCTAAGGGAAAATCAATGCAATTAACATTCAAGATTAGAACTTAATTAAAAGCATCAATTAAGAAAGCATAATAAAGGTCATAGAAACAATGTCATCCTAGGGTTTACAAGTCCGAATACCCACAAGGGGTTTAGCCCTCCATGGAGCTATACAAAATCAACAAAGTGTTTGTATCAATAAGTATAGAAAGAATGGATAAAACCTCCTTGTGGCCCTTGTCGATGGTCTTGTGAAGCCGCCTCATCTTCTCCAACGAATCCCTTGTCAAGCTTAGGGCATACCTCACCGAATCAATGCCGATGAAAGCTCCCCAATAGCTAGCTTCTATAGGATGTCGATGTCGATGCCGTAGACCTACTCTGAAAGCCTCGAAAAATCCTCTCCAAACCCTAGCCGCAAGCTCCCCAGAAGTTGGGCGAAGGATAGGTCAAAAGTCCCCAAATAAATCTGAAATCGTTGTATTTAAAGGACTGAAATTGGGCATCCACACCGCCGTGTGGAATTTCCACACGCTTGTGTGGAATTTCTGAAAATCTGATTTTCAACACGCAATGGACAATAACTGATACAGTAAATCGCTACATTGTTTTGCTACAGTAACTGCTACATTTTCATCCACTAGATTGGCCACACAACCAAGTGGTAGATCATGTTGTTTCTTCTTTCCCTCGCATTGATGAAGTTCTTCAATGTTACATGAGTTAGACTTTATGAGTGAAACTGCCTTTGTGCCCCTCCAAATTTTAGAATAATTTGAGCATATTGGAGGTTAGCACACACCCACAAGTCTACAACCCATGCCTTAATCCTTGCTTGATTAAAGAAACTCTTTGACAATCGCGGACATGACCCAATTTTGCTCTTTTTTCTTGAACTCTTCTCCACAACCCTATATGCACAAAAGAACACAAATACATACGAATTAATGATAAAATTTGAGAAAAGTAATGCTCAATGTAAGAAAAGAATACTTCGTATTACTTATACACGAGCACTTATCAATGGACTTCCACGCATTTCTTTCCATGGTGCTTCTTCACTGGCTCTACCTCTTCTCCCATTATCCTATTCTCCTAATGTACATTTTGTACAGGCCTCTCTTGCTTTGTTGTCTCCTGCTCTACTATTTACTACAGATCAACAGCTATTGGCGATGTTTCGGTAATTCCAGTAGTCCTTTTTAGCAAACTCCAGTGGGCATGCGCATTTTGCTTAGGTTCCTCCCTCCGTTCCAAGTAGTTCCTGTCCTCTCTGGATTCTTGATTCTAGCGCTTCTCTTCACATGACCCATAACGCCACTCATCTTTATCATTCCCGTCCACCATTACTTATCACACTTGTTCGCACTGCTAATGACACACTCCTTCCTGTCTCCTCTACTGGTCATCTTTTTATCTAGTGTTTTCTCTGTTCCCTCTATTTCCCATATTCCTCGTCTATCCATGAACCTTATATATGTTAGCCAGCTTACTGATTATGGCTGTCAGGTTAGTTTTTACTGTACCTCATGTCGTGTGCTCGATTTCTTGCACCTTCTATCATCTCGTAGACCTGTCAATCAATGTCATGCCACAACTTTGTCTCATCAAATGTGGTATCATCGTCTTGGTCATTTGTGTCCTTCTCATATATCGCCACTTGTTTGCCTTGGCATCTTAGGAGTGTGTTTTTCGTCTTAGCTCTGGAAACAGCTACAACGCCATTATCCTTTTAGTGTGTCTCAGACTTATGCTCCCTTTGAGCTTATTCATTATGATGTTTGGGGTCCCACTCCCTTTATCTCTAAAGGTGGTAATCGTTATTATGTTATTTTTATTGATGACTACACTCGCTTCACTTGGATTTATTTTATACATTATCATAGTCAGTTATTGTCAATTTATTGCTCCTTTACAACTATAGTACACACTTAGTTTATTGCCTCTGTCAAAACCTTTTGGTCTGAATTTGGCGGTGAGTATACTTCTTAGGTATTTCGTGTGTTTGTCTTTTCAGGGCACCTTACCTCAATTATCCTGTCTTGGGGCTTATCCTCAAAACAAGTTCAAGTAAGTGTCTCCATATGACACCTCCCCGTTATGATCACCTTCGTGTCTTTGTCTGTCTCTGCTTTGTTTTGTTCTCACCTCAAGAGTGGATAAAGTTCAATGCCCAGTCTGTTTCTTATGTTTTTCTGAGTATAGCCTTGAGCATAAAGGTTATCATTGTTGATCTTGTTACTTGTCGTATATGTATCTCCCATGATGTCACATTTGATGAGTCTACCCCCTTCTATGTTTCTTCGTTTTCCACTATCTCAGCCTCTTCCTCGGTTCCTCTATCCTTCCTAGTCCCTACCCATTCTCTTGAGGATGCTTCCCCTGTGTCTTCTTCTCCTCCGTTACTCGAACCTTGTCCAGAACCTCTTACTAACTCCACACTAGACTCTCCTCTTTCTCTCTCTATTGAGTCTCTTGAGGTGTCTTCTCCTTCTTTGTCCTTTCCTCCTGCTCACCCACTTGTTCATTTCTTTTATCATTATCGTGATTCCACAGGACCTCTCCCTTGACAGGTCTTTTCTAACGCCTCTCATGCTCTTGATCCGACTCCTGAGGTACCTTCTCACACTTACTCTTTACTTAACCGCTCCAATTTACATCCCCCTCTTCGTTACGCCTCTATTGGCATCAATGTTTCAGATGTCCTTGAGCCAGGTACCTACAGGGAAGTGGTTTAATCGCCTAAGTGGCAGATTGCCATGACTGAGAGCTTGAAGCCTTGTCTCGGACTCACACATGGGATCTAGTTCCTCTTCTTGCCCATGCTACTCCCATCACCTGTAGTTCTATCTACCGGGTGAAAACCTGTTCTGATGGGTCTCTTAAGCGCTATAAAAGCATGTATTGTTTCTCATGGCTTTCAACAGGAATATGACCGTGACTATGAGGATACTTTTACCTTAGTGACCCACATGCACATTGTACCCACACTAGTTTCAGTTGCAGCTATTTGTGCGTGGGTTCTTCATCAGCTTGATGTGAAGAACGTGTTTCTTCTTGAGGACTTGAAGGAGGAGGTTTACATGACTCATCCCCTTGGACTTCAGGTGCCTCTAGAGTCTGTTTGTTATCTTCGCCACGCTCTCTATGGTCTCAAACAGGCTCTACGTGCCTGGTTTGTGTGATTCAGCACAGTTATTGAGGCCGGCGGTTTTACTCCGAGCATACATGATCCGACAGTATTTATTACATTCTTCTCCTTGAGGCTGAACCGTTCTTTTTCCCTATGTGGATGACATGATCTTTACTAGTGATGATTCTACTCACATTACCTTTGTGAAGCAAAAACTGTGTGAGACTTTCTTTATGACTGATCTTGGTCCGCTTCATTACTTCCTAGGTATCGAGATCACTTCTCATTTTGATGGCTATCGTCTCTCTTAGCAGCTTTATACTCTAGATCTCCTTGTCCGCTCTGTTTGACAGACACTCGTACTGCTGCTACACCGATGGAGCTTTATTTACAGCTTCGTGTCTCTAATGGCATTCCCTTATCAGATCCTTCTCACTATCGGCATCTAGTAGGTAGTTTGATATACTTGGACGCTACGTCCTGACATTTCTCATGCTGTTCACATTCTCATTCAGTTTATTGCGGCCCCCACCTTTTTTTATTATGATCATCTTTTTCGGGTGTTACGATATCTTCGTGGCACTACCTCACATGGTATGTTCTACTCACGACAGTCCATTTTGCTGCAGGCCTATTTTGATGCTACCTGGGCTAGTTTTCCTGATAATATGGTCTCTGTCACTGGTTACTGTATCTTTCTTGGGTTTTCTCTTATTGTTTGGAAGACCAAGAAACTGCCTACTGTTGCCAAGTCAAGTGTTGAGGCTGAGGTCCATGCTTTGGCTTCTACCATCCAAAAGGTGCCTTGGCTTCCCTCGATTCTGTAGGATTTTGGTGTACCGATCACTTCTCATATTCCTATTCACTGTGACGGTTCTGGGACCCTTTAGATTGCTCAGATCCGGTCAAACATGAGCTGACCAAACATATTGGTGTGGATGTGCACTTCACCCGATGTCATGTACGTGTCTAGACTATATCTCTTCACTATCTCCCTACAAAGGTCCAAGTGGCTGATTTTTTTGCTTAGGTGCAAACATGTGATCAACATCTATTCATGCTATCTAAACTTAAGACACATGATCTGCCTTGAGTTTGAGGGGTGCTAGATATATGTACGTATTGTTAGATGCATGTATGTATATATGTACATATATATATACATAGGTATACTTGTATCATTGTATTATTGGTTCCTAGATGCAGACCTAAGGTTATACATGAATTGTTGCTCAATGAATGATGATTTCATCCACCTTCTATAATCCTTTTTCTATCAGTTGCAGAAGGAATCTTTCTTCATATTTTGTTGGTCAGACAATATTCCCAAGATATTTGGTAGTAAATTATAAATTGGGTTACTTCCTGCAAGGATAGAGAGACAATGAACATCAAATAAGCCCATGGCTATCAGTAAAACTAATTCGCGCTTCCCAAAGTTTACCTTTCTTTGATAAATCATAATAAAAAAAAAATTAAAAAAAAAGACTTGATATCCTTTCCTCCCCTTCTTCTATTCGTATGGCCATCTCATTTAAGTATCCTTTCACCTGATCAAGTATTAACTACTGTAATCAGCTAATCTATAGTGGATGAGAGTTACTGAGAATTTAAGCTGCACCTTCGTCAAGTCATTTAGTATGAGGTGAGAAAGCACCAGGACAACATTTTTTTCTCACAGACTTGAACTCATAATTCATTAGATACTTTTTATGAATGTCAACCAAGTATCTTAAGTAAATTGATCCCAGTTGTTCAATCATTTGATAATGAGCGTCATTCTTTGATAAATGCACAGTAAACTTGATCGAGCGGTGCCTAGAACTCTCTTTTTCTAGAAGCCTCACCAGATCCTAATGAGCCAGGTCCAGAAGAAAGTTCTCAAAGCCAATTTTCAAGGAAAAAAAAAATAAAAAAATTGGGCCGAGACTCTAGGATCGCTTTATATTCGGCTACGTTGTTGGAGCATGACTCAGTTAATGAGGAATGTGGTATCATGTGCACTTCCGGGGTTATGAATATAATAATGCCGACCCCAGAAGTCAACTCCTCCTTGGAACTGATACGTGTTGCACCATCGAAGTACATATTTTTTTATAATTAACTTGGGTGTTTTTGGTCTGGGATACCATTATCTATATCCTTTGACCCCACTCGCATAACCAAGAAAGCCTTAACTCACCCACCAAGTGACCAAGCTCTCCTCCATAGGAGTTTGTTGATAGGTATTTGACCAAATAGGACCATCCAGTTCCTATAGAACCTATCACTAAAATACCCCTAGAAGAGGATAAGGCAAAGCGGAGCGAAAAGGTTTTTCTATGAGATGGGAAATGAAAACTATTAGCCCCACACGAGGTTTGTGAATAAGTGATTGTTTGATAATGAGCAAGGATTTGGTTTGATCTTTCCGGTCTGAACTTGTATATAGCACTTGTACAAAGATGCATGCATAAAGGGACTCACCTCCTTTTTTTATCTAAATATTTCGGATAGGACCCTAAACTATTCTCGAACCATTCCTTGAAAGCTTGATCACCCCCTAGCCTTTCATCTTGCACACCAGCATCGGATATGGACCGAATTGTCTCACTTTGTCAAACCAAGAGAGATCTCTCGTGGAGGAGGCTAGCTCTAAACTTCAACGCAAGACGGGCAAAGCTACAAGCCCAAAACCTTCGACCCTTCTTTCTATATGGGGGTACCCGGGGCACCTGATCTTGTTATTTCGTCGTTGCTCTAATCTATTTACAATAATAATAATAATAATAATAATAAATTTAATTAAAAAATAAAATTTGGAATTCATATAAGTAGGCAGTACAATCTAAAATTAAAGTTATTTGTATAATTATTTAGGGCTTGTCGGGGATCCCCATAGGGTGGGGAGGGCATTCCCTGTCCCCATCCCCATTTGGGAAATGGGGACTGATTGGCCCCTGTCCCCGCCCCCACTGATGAGGTAATCAGGGAATCCCCTTCCCAATTGGGTCGGGTGGGTGTTCGGTCAGGTTGTGTAAACACCAGCAAGTGTGCATGAGGTCGTCAAGTAGTACCATGTGCGTGACACAGGGGCCATATTCCTTTGGGCCAAAGAGCTACCCTTACTTGTTGTCTAGCCTACAAATTCGAGTGCGAGTGTTCTAAATAACTAAAATGGTTAAAAAAAGAACTAAAGTAAAATGCCTACATGTCGGGGTAAATGAGTGGGAAGCCTAGAGAGGAAGATGGTCACGGATGCGGATTCTTTTCGAGCTACTAATGCTAGGAGAATACCAGGGTTACAAAACAATGGTGACTTGGGCCAAGAGATTCCTAAAGTCGGTAATCCCTATTCCCTCGGTGATTGCTCCTAATCCCATACTAGTATTGGTTCGGATTTCTTCCTACCAGAACCACCTATGATTGCATTAAGGCTAGGAAATTCTCTAATTAGGGTCAAACACAGCATCTAGGTTTATCTCTAATGGTTGGAGGGATATAAAATACCCAAATCCCTCAGTGTATTTATACATGGATCCCTTTCAAGCTAAGTGACTCTAATACAAGGACGAATCCTGCGCATCCAAATACAACCTAAGAATTAAACCACAAAGTTCTCATGTAATTAAATATATCATAGAACACAAAGCTTGAACCATAAACCAAACCAAATGCACTAAAAGTAAACAAAGCATTCAAACAAGCAAGTTCGTCCCAAGGTTCACCGACATTCGGTGACCTTGGGGTTTAGCCGTCCATACAAACAAATACAAGGTTCAACAATAAGAGAACAACTACAACAAGCATAAAAGACTCCCTCGAAGGTTGGAAGCCGAATGACGAGTTGAATCACGTGGAAAGCTTCCATGAATGCCACAATAAGGGTTGCTTCCTTCGTTGTCTTCAAGCTTCTACAAGTGAGATCAAGGATGAATCTTGCCGGAGTGTGCTTCTCCCGTAAATTTTCACCTCAATAATGCCCTTAATTGTGGTTCTTACCTCAGATCAAGCATCACTGACGAAATTTTTCCAACGGAATTTTTTCCGTTGGTAATATCAATATCACCGACGGAATTTGTGACGGAATTCCAACTAACAGTTTTTAACACCCCATTATATATTAGTGACGGAATATAATTTTATCACCAATGGAAAATTCCATTGATGATAGTTTCCGTTGTAAAATCCATTGGTGAAAAGAATTAATTTTATTTCTATGATTTAAAATAAGTTGTTGTATATTATGGACGAAATCAGAATTTATAACCGATGGAATTTTAAATTATCACCAACGGAATTGATTATTATTACCAATGGATTTTTGAATTATCACCATAATTAATTAATTTAGTTATTAAACTCAATCCAACTAAAATTAGACAAATTTATTTATTATATTTTTGCAATATGTTATTTTTTTTTCTAATTTATTAAAAAAATAAATTAATTTAGTTATTAAAAAAATAAATTGGATAAATTTGTTACAATATGTTACGTTTTTTTTTCTAATTTCTTGTATAATTCCATTCTAGTAATATAGTTTTGCTTATTTTCTCATTTATTTTTTAACCTTTATTTATTTTTATTATTATATTTTATGCTCGTAACATTTGAATTTGATTTAAATTAAAAAATTGAAAGTATAAATTTAAAAAATAAGGGTGTTTTGTAATATTAATTTAATTTAAATTAAAAAAATGAAAATATAAATTTTTGAGAATTCTATAAATTTGGATCGCCCATTTCGATCACTTGATCCTTATTATTATTATTATTATTATTATTATTATTATTATTATTATTATTATTATTATTATTATTATAATTATTATTTCCGTCAAAGACTCGGTTATAAAATAAACTAAAATAAAGTAAAAAAAAAAAAAATACTATCTTCTACTTCCACTTTGGTAAAATTAAAGCCCACTCATTTTGAAAATCCCACTCACTTTGAAGGCACTACCTGACTATCTTTCTCTTTCTCTCGGTATATATTTATATATATCTTCTGCTTTTAAAGCCCACTCACTTATATATATATATATCTTCTACTTTTTGGGGAAGCTTCTGGTTGGCTTTTTGGGGAGCTTTTGGTTGGCATCAGCTTGGGTGTGTCAGGCGTGGATCGGAACGGAGAAGGGTGCCGCTGGAATCAGTGAGTGGTTGATTGAGTTGGTTCTTTTTGGGATCTGGAAAGTTGTGTGTTTTGTTTCTATTTGAGGTGATTTTTTTTTTTTTTTTGGAGTCAAGATGAATGAAAATCATGGTTTTTTGTGTTTGATATTTTTTTTCCAGTGTTGTTGAATTTTGAAGGGTATTGATTGAGGAAAAAATTAATTTTTCTCAGTGGATGAAAATTAGGTTTGATGGGATCTTTGCTGTGTTTCATCATTGAAATCTAGGGCTTGGTTCTGGTTTTAGTTTTTGGATTTTTTTTTTGGTTCTGCTTTTAGTCTAATAATGTGAGGCATTGCACAGGTAAATTCATCATATCAATGGCAATATATAATACCTAATTCCCAGCATGACTTTATGCAAACTTTAATTTTAGGATTTTGATTTTTGTTAAATAGTAAATCATGTTTGAATAAATTATTCATCTATTTTTAGTTTTAAGATAAAAAGAATAAATCATATTTTAAATTTTAATTAAATTAGTTTAATGCTAGCGATTATAGTTTCCTTAATGACAATATTTTTATTATTATGTATATAGTTGTATGAGAGATTATTTTCATAAAAAGTTACTTCATTATGGAGGGGTGAAGCTTTCAAACATTAATGAGTATATATATATATATATATATATATATATATATATATATATATATATATATATATATATATATATATATCAGCTGTGTTTATTAGTATTAGTATTCAATGTGGTTTGTTGGATGTTTAACCTGTCTATCATATTCAATGTCCTTCCGGATGACTACGATGACTATTCAACTCTCGCTTGAAATTACTTTTTAATCCAATACCAACAAGCAAGACCTAAACCAATTACAATCAAGCAATCAGCCAAAGAACAAGCCAAGTCAATGCTTGTCTTAGTGGTTGATTTGTCAAAAGGAAATAAAATTAAAACTCTTCTTCTTTATTGCTATATTTATTTATTTATTTTTGACAAAAATCATAAACGTAACCCCACCAAGTGAGATAACATATTGAGTTCTATAAAAGGGAGGAAATCATGTAAAAAAAATGATGCATGGATTTTTGTAATGAATATTTTTTTTTAATATGTGCATAAAAAAAATATCATTTGTAATTTTACATCATTGATGATTGGGCATATTGAGTGATTACTATCTCATTTTTTGATAGGTGTTTCAAATTCAAAATAATAATAATAATTATAATATATATATACACACACACACATTTTTTAAGAAAAATTTAAATTTAGCCTTTCAGGAAAATGTAAATGACAAACTACTGTGATGATTTTTTGTAGCCTTTAACATAGTGTGATGATTTTTCAGGTCCTAAATTAGCATTTCAAGCACAGAGGTTGATCAAGCATATTCAAAATTTGAATCTTATCATCTACGTAGACACTAGATTGTAGTTTAAAGCTGTAGGAGGTATGGGTGTTTCCACAACACACATTTATTGCTATTTTTAGTGACCATCTACATAATTTGATGAAGTGTGTGGTTTTCTCTTCTTCCTCAGTCTCATGTTTGTACACTCTATTTTTGTAATTGTTTCAGATTTTGGTTGAGAGGAACCCATCCATGATTCAAGGTATGTTTAAGTATTTGTTTTATTATTATTTTTGGTATTTTTCATTTAGCATGCAATGCATGGAAAATGTGTTTTGTATGGTGTATTAATTTTGGTTCATGAATTTAATGGATTTTCAAAGAAATATTGATGCTAAAAACAATGGTTTCATGCTATGGTAATTTTGTTGATCATAAGCCCAAGAATGTTATTGGAAGTGTATGCTCATCTAGATATTCACTTTCTTTCCTATATGAGACTTCTTTGATTAATTTTTATGCTATGGAAATTTTGATCAATAGACTAATGGGAATATTAGGCATGCACATCATGTCTCACTAAAAAAACAGAATTTTGCATTTTTTGCACTATTCCGTTGGGTACTTTCCAAAATCTGTATTTCATATTTTGCTTAATAAAATCTGATAAATTGATTGATATTTCATAAGAGATGAAAATAAGTCACTATGGCTTTTAAAGAGCAAGAAACATTAATATCAAATATTATTAATCTAAACATTACTTCATGGTGTTTTAAATCATTTAGGATTGTACAATGGCTAAAAATGGATATTGGGCATGTGCTCATTTAGACGATAACGGATATATCACAGACCAATATATGGGGGAAGTTGAAGAGTACATATCTTTTGCAATGAATGAGCAATGGTTTACTAGTGGTGATAGAATTAGATGCCCATGTTTGTAATGTCAAAAGCATTCATTTCTTAAACATGATGATGTGCATCGAAACTTATACTATAGTGATTTTTGTAATGATCCATTGTCTGGTGTTGGGCAATCATCTAGAGTTAGAGAGGAAGTTGAACAATCATATAGTGTGGAAGTTGAAAATCCATATGCTAATATGGTTAGGGATGCTTTCTACTCTAATGGTGATCAAAGCTGGAATTGTGATGGTGGGTCAATGTCTATGGATCATGAACCTAGTTTAAGGCCATCATCTTTTTTTTTTTCATTGAATGATGCTGATGAACTGGTTGTACAAAACACACGACACTATCGGCAGTGTGACAACTGTTAAATTGCAAATCTGAATCCAACATTAGTGAAAAATATTTCAATCGTCTAATGGTCATCATAAAGGGTATACTACTAGAGAATAACAACTTGCCCGAGAATTATTATCAAATGAAAAAGAAGATGGCGGCATTTAGCCTTCGATATGTCAAGATTGATGTATGTGACAACAATTGCATGTTGTTTAATGGAGAATTTGAAGAGTTGGAATACTGTTTGGTATGTGGCCATCCTTGATACAAATCAAGTAATACAAGTGAAAGAAGGGTCTCAAAAATTTCTTATAAGATTTTGCGATACTTCCCACTTATACCTAGGCTTCAGAGGTTTTTCATGTTAAAGAAAACTACAAAGAATATGACATGGTACGCACATAATCGAAGTTCTCCAAGAGAGTTATATCATCCTACCGATGGAGAGGCATGGCAACACTTCAATCGTACACATGAGTCTTTCTCTAGTGAAGTGAGGAATATCAGATTAGGATTATGCACAGAAAGGTTTGCTCCTTTTAAGCAAGGTGCGAGACCATACTCTTGTTGGCCAGTAATGCTAGTGATATACAATTTACCTCCTTGGCTATGTATGAAGCAACCATATTAATTCCTTAATATGATAATTCCGGGCCAAATAGTCCATCTCAGAACATAGATGTCTTCTTGAGACCTTTAATAGATAGGTTGCTAATTTTGTGGCAGTTTGGTGTTCGAACCTTCGATAATTATAGTCAAGATCATTTTTTACTTAGGCAGCATTATTATGCACAATAAGTGACTTTCCTGCGTATGGTATGTTATCTGGATGGAGCACTCATGGAAAATTATCTTTCCCTTATTGTATGGCAAATTTGAAGTCATTCACTCTAAAACATAGCAGAAAATCATGTTTTTTTTTATTGTCATAGACAGTTCTTGCCTCCTGATCACCCTTTTCGAAGACAGAGATAAATTCAGAAGGAGAGTTGATCATGATCCTCCTATTGAGATATTATCAGGTGAAGAAATCTTGAGAGATATTGATAGCTGCCCAAATTTGACATATGGCACCAAATGTCCACTATAAAAACCAAGGGGTTATGGGTCGACTCACCATTGGACAAAGAAGAGCATTTTTTGGGAGTTATCATACTAGCATATAAATTTAATTCGTCATAATTTGGATGTTATGCACATTGAGAAAAATGTTTTTGATAATATATTCAACACCATGATGGACGTTAAAGGCTAGACAAAAGATAATGTAAAGACTCGGTTGGATATAGAAGAGTACTGCAAATGACCAGATTTACATTTGGTAGGAAGGAATGGAAAAACACTCAAGCATGCTGCTTCATATGTTTTAGGGAAGGAGGATCAATATAGGGTGTTCAAATGGGTGAAACAGCTTCGACTACCTAATGGCTTTGCATCCAATATAGGGAGATGTTTTAACTTGGAAGAAGGCAAGGTCTATGCAATGAAAAGTCATGATTGCCATGTCTTTATGCAACGGCTGCTTCCTATTGCCTTTCGTGAATTGGTGCCCACCACAATCTGGGATGCAATTACTGAGCTTTCCAATTTCTTCCGAGATCTTTGCTCCACCAAAATAATTATTGATCATATGGTGTTGTTGCGGAGAACTATCATCGAAATAGTTTGCAAATTAGAGAAGGCTTTCCCACCCAGCTTTTTCAATTCAATGGAGCATCTAGTAATCCACCTTCCTTATGAGGCTGAAGTTGGTGGACCGGTCCAATATTGTTGGATGTATGTGTTTGAAAGGTATACTAATATGTACATTTACAATCTTTACGGATCTCAATTGTTTTTTAGCTTTATTACTAGAAAAAATGTTATTTGGTTCTGATACATAGGTTTCTACATCAATTAAAGAAGAAAGTGAAAAACTCAGCTTGTGTTGAAAGGTCTATATGTAAAGCATATATCATTGACGAAATTGCATCATTTTGTGCCTTATACTTCAAAGAGGATATCGAAACAAGATTTACTCGATTGCCACGTATTGATGATGGAGGTGAAGTAGATTCCATGGGTCACCTTTCGATTTGCAAACATTTTGGACGACCCTTGGGGCCAAAAAAAAAAATACTCGATATCTGACAACAAATGAGTATTTGGCTGTAGAATTATATGTTCTGATGAATTATGAAGAAATGATTCCATACATTGGGTGAGTAATATTTAATTTTTTGCTCGACTTCCATATTTTTGGGAATATATTGTTTACAATATTTTCTTCATTTCATATGATTAAGGACATTCGATGAAATGGTGAGGAGGAATAACCCACGTGTTACTGATAAAGAATTGGAGAAAGCACAAGAGATCACATTTACATCATGGTTTAAGCAATATGTATGTATCAAACTATGTGTCATCCTTTATCATTTAATTTTTCATCTAGTAAGAAATTATTGAAATTCGATATTTCTACTAGGTCGAAGAGAATTGTTACAAAACTGATCATCATATTACTCAACTCGCTCATGGTTCATCTTGATTGGTAAATTGCTATAAAGGTTACTTTGTGAATGGTTTCAGGTTTCATACTAAAGAATATAGTAGTCATTGGTCGACACTGAATTGCGGTGTATACGTGAAAGGAAATTGTTATAATGATTATAATCGGGACTTTTATGGTGTCTTGCTAGATGTAATTGAGTTGGAGTATTTCGGGGAAGGAAACCACATTGTACTTTTTAATTGCCATTGGTTTGATACAGATAAAGGAGTTCGGGTGGATCCTCGCCATGGGCATGTAGTGGTTAATTATAAATTAGTACTTGCTAGTAATGAACCATTTGTATTAGCTGAGCAGTGTCACCAAGTTTATTAGAGTCCTTATCCATTGATAAGTCCTCATCACCAGAATTGGTGGGCTGTGTTCAAAACCAAGGCAAGAAGTAGGTTTCACTTTAACAACAGTGAGCAAGAAGTACCTGATTTAAATGAAGGGATTTATCAAGATGTTGAAGTGTTTAGACCATTAAATGCCATATATTCAGAAGATATTGACAATGAAAGAATGATTTTTCATGGTGGTGTTGAAGAAGAGCACGATGAGGAGGAGGAGGAAGGAGAAGAGGAATGTGAAGTAGAAGAAAAGGATGATGAAGAAGAAGAAGACGAAGATGATGATGATGATGATGATGAGGCAATTAATGATGATGATGATGGCTAAGAACATTCAACTAGCCTTTTATTGTTAAAACTTTTAGTCAAACGTATCCCTGGGTTTTGTTATTGTTAATACTTTCTACTAAGATATTGGTGTACTTGTAGTAGAGATCAACTTTATATGCAAATTTTTTAAACACTTATCATATTTCACTTATCATATTTTTGTTTACTTTACTCAAGCAAATTTCCTAGTAATTTTAATTATTGCTTCCCAAATTGGAACAAAGAAATGAAATCGCTAGTGATGGAAATAGTGTTTTGGCAGGCCGAAATATTTATTTCTCTATCACCTGTATCATTGTCATGCAATATATATATCGGATCTATCTAGAAATGCATATTAGGCATGGATATCCATATAGATGCAAATTCTAATGACAATTGTCTTGATGTATTTGTTAAAAGCTATTTTATCCGCATTATGATCACTTTCTTACAATTGTACTTAACATGCACTTGTTTCTTACTAAGATGGTGATATTCTTGTTCTGTTAGAGACATCATGCATCGAGCAAAAGCTAAGAAAAAATCCAAGACAAAGAAATCTTTGGAAGCAAATGCAGCTAAGGATCTTCCAAGTCAAGTGGCATGGGTAGGATGGTTCAGACCGCATCAATCGTCCTCACAAAGTCAACAAGAGATGAACCAACCTATTCTTGCACAAATGCCAACCTATGAAGATGAAGAAACACAAGATCCTACTATGGCACTGAAGAAAATCATGAAGATATCACCACTAAAATAAAGAAAAACAAACGCCCAAGAGGTCTTAACAAAGAAATACCCACACAGGCAAATCCAAATGAGCGAATCTTGGTTAATATTTTACATGATGAGTAAGTTGACTGTTTAATTTATTTATTTGTGCTAAAGTCATACTTGACTAATATAGGCCTGATTCCTCATTTTTTTTTCTTACGACAATAGGAAATTTGTAGACCCAAAAATTGTTAGAACAATTACAAAGTGTATCCAATTACACTTCAACGATGCATGGCCAACATGGAAGAAAGTTCCTGAAGCTATAAAAGATGAGATGTGGGCAAAATCTGAGGTGTTCATTTCTCTCTTTTTGCATAAGTTTGATTCTTGCTACCGATATGCTCCCGTTTGATGTTTTAATAAGAAGCAATTCATATGGTATTTAAGCTGTACACATAACTTTCCCATGCGCTTACATTGACAATGTTTTCATATCATGAAGTGCAACTATCATGTTTAACTTCATGTCATTTCTTTGCCTTTTGTCTTTCCATTTTTGCATTGGAAACAATAAAAAGAAAATATTTGAATCTTTTTTTGGTTCTAATTGTTTCGTTGTGGTTGTATAAAAAGAATAAAGCATGCTAATCCCCATCGCATGAATCTAGAATTGTAGTCTATATATCTCTATTATATAGTAGAAATGTTAACATATATAGTAGAATTGTAGTTTATATATCTCTATTATCTTAAACTAAGTTTTGTAGTAAACCTTATCATAAACTTTATATAATCATGGCATTGTTTTCTTCTAACATTTACCTTTATATTTTCCAATATGATATTAAGTTTTCATTGTTTACAGAAATTTATTTTTGGGTATTTATTGTTTAAAAAGATTATGGCTTGGTAATATGATTTCTATAGTTCAAGATTTAATTATCAAACATGCATGTAAAAGATTCTTGATTGGATAATTACATGATGATCTCATGCATGTATTTAGAGCCTGGTTAGTTTTCTTTTCCAATTGTATATACATGATCACTTGAAGATACTTACCAAGTCATTGGGATAGATATGAAAAATTCATTAAGATAACTCTAAAAATAAACTATACTTCACTATATGAGAGTGGATTATAATTTAGAGCTCTAAATCAGGAACACAGTTCACTGATTGGAATATATCATGACTTGTAAACAAGTTTGAATCAATCAATAGCATAGATAGATAAATTTCAAATATCTTCTTGGGTTTCAGAATTTATAAATTTCCATAGGAACAGACCTCAGAATATAAGCATGGAACCTCCAATTCATGAACCTTGCAATCTCTTTCAAACTTTATATTTAAATTTCTGCAATTTTTCATTGTTAATATATTATCAATATCATATTCTGAAATGTCTTGTTCTATTTCTACAGTCCCATAATCTAATGGTGAATTTTTTACCGGTGTGTTATTTGATAGAGAAAAGTTATGTGGCCTATTGAGAAAACAAAAGTTGTGAGAGCAATTTGGGAGAGTACCTGCAAGGAACGGTTGCGTGGTATGTTGGAAGAAGAAAGGAAGCGGGCAATGAGACATTTTGGTGTTAATGATATTTCAAAGTGCAAAGGCTACAATGTAGGTTGGATTCGAATGGACATTTGGGATCAATTGGTTAGTGATGCATGGACTACTGATGCATGGAAAAATTGATCAGTTATTGGCAAGAGAAATAGGATGACTGAGAAAGATGGAAGCATCACCAAGCATACCGGTGGATCAATCGCTTTTATGATTCATGCGGAGAGGATGGTATGTACATAATTTATATTTTAAATTTTACTTACACGTATCTTTATAGTCTCTTATTTAAATCTTCATGTAGGAAAAACAACTTAACCGAAAACCAACCTATGGAGAATTGTTCAACCGCACCCACAAACGTGAGAAAGGTCAAGGTGATTTTGTTGATCATAAGTCCAAGAATGTCAGTGTAAGTGTATACCCATGATAATATGCACCTTCTTTCCTATATGAGACTTCTTTGATTAAATTTTATGATATCGTAATTTTGATCAATCACCAAATGGGATGCTCAGGATTATAAAAAAAATAAAAATATCAGTTTTTTTAATGAGATAGGAATTCCTGTCTCACTGAAAAACTATTTTTTTTTTTTTGAGAATGTATGCTTGTCTATGTTCTTAATAATTCTTTTTACTGCATTGGAGAATAAATGTGCTACTTCTTTTGAGAGATAGTATTTATAGAATTTAATCATGGTGTGCTTTCCATCATGGCCATATAGGAGAATTTACATATGTTTTCTTACAATCCATGTATCTTTATTTGTGCATGCTTCTTGTGCCAAAAACTGAATATGCTTCTTGTGTGGGGATTATTACATCACAACTTTTTTACTGTCAACTTTTTATTGTCATGTTATAATGTAGGATCATTGATCTTAATTTTGATGAAATTGCAACTAACTAGTTTATATATCTATTGTGATATATATGTTGAACTAATTCGTTTGATATTTCTTATAGGAAACTTATACTTCTTCAATAAGTCAAAAGTATGGTTTTGATGAAGCCAATCATCCTGAGTTTGACCCAGAACTTTGGTGTGATGCAATTAGAGCGAAAGGTACTACACGCACTCATTTCTATGGGTTTGGAATCACACCACGTGGCAAGAATTTTGTATCTACTTCCATCAATGCTAGAGATGCATCATACTCAGCTTGTAGTCATCCGAATCATGAACTTGAACAAACTCCAGTTGAAGTTGACAATTTACGTGAAGAAGTGACACTTGTGAAAGATAGAATAATCAACTTAGAGGATAAAGTAGAGAAGCAAGCGAGCGATACGGCGGATATCAAGAAGTATCTTGAACAAATGATGGATATGTTTAATCCTGCGCGTATGCTTACAAATGCTTCAATAGAACTTTCTCAGCCTACCTTTCAAGATAAAGACACTGCTGGACCACCACTTTGAATATTAAACAGATTGATATGTGCTATATATATGGTACTGTTTCTTTATATATGTTTAGTACTTGTTAAGTATGGTGTTAATATTATGTGTTTGCCATATGAAATTTCTTATATGTATTACTACAGGGAAATCAAGCAGGATAAATATAATTAATAATATAATAGAAGAGCTTTAGTCACAGAATTCATTTGGATGTAAAGGGACTGATCCGTGGGTGATATTCTTTTAGTGACAAAATTCTGTTGGTGTTAAACGGACTTTCCTGACCAAATTCTGTGGGTGAAGCGAGCATCTGTGACGGAATTTGTTTGGTGGTAAAGAGTCTCAAATACCTAATTCCATGGGTGATAATTTGTTAGTGACAAAATTTCATGGGTTATACAGAACATCAATGATGGAATTCTGTTGGTGTTAAACATATTTACCAACGGAATTCCATGGGTGAAGTGAGTATATCTGTGACGGAATTCCGTCGGTGAAATACACTATCAGTGATGGAATTCCTTTGGTGGTAAAAGAGACTCAAATACCTAATTCCGTGGGTGATAATTTTTTAGTGACGCAATTCTGTGGGTTATACACCTCATTAGTGACGGAATTTCGTTGGTGTTAAAGATCTTTATCGATGGATTTCCGTGGGTGAAGTGAGAATATCTGTGACGCAATTCCATCGGTGATATGTATTTTCTTATCATTAATTTCAGTTTTTATTTTGGATTCACTGACAAAATATTCCATTGGTGATGTTCTAAGATCACCCACTGAAAAAAAATTTCCGATGGAATATCATCACAGACACCAAATTTTCCGACAAACGTTTCCAAAGAATAGTTCCTTCAATGTAGATCATAAGTGAAGAAATTGTTGTTTTCATTTACGAAAAATTCTGTCAGTGATGAGACTGTTTTCTTGTATGCTTGGGGCGTTGGAGAGATCAAGGAAGAAGAAGACGCTCTCCACCAAATGCCCTAAAAATCCTTTTAAAGGTCTTCTCGGGATAGCTTTCCAGCTTGGCTTGCGAGTGCAAGGATGCCCGCAAGCCTCTTAGGATTTTTGCCAGAATTTCAGTAAAGTACTACATTAACTTTGTTACAGTGCCTTTGCTACAGTAGCTCTATTGCAACAAACTTGTTGCCGTAACAAGTACACAAATTCTCCAACTTGCTTGTAGGCATCTTCACGTCTGTAATGTTTCCTGCAAGGAAAACCAGAGGCTTCACAAATCTCTACACTATCGCTACAGTCCCTAGATCAAAAAAACATACTTTTTTATGTAGATTTCTTATTGAATGCATTCTTAGGCTCACTTGAGCTTTTTCTAGGTTTGCAACACAAAAGGAACCAATTAAACTACATTAAGGTCATCGATTCATCAAAATGTCTATGAATAATACAAAACATATATGTATAATACACATATTTCGGCGTTTATCAAATACCCCCACAGCTAAGAGTTTGCTTGTCCTAAAACAAAAAAACATAAAGAATAGGGGCAAGAAGATAAACAACTAAATATATGACCTTAAGCTCAAAAGTGAAGAACTCCACAAGCACGAATGAAAAGAAATAAAAAAAAGAGTTGTTCTACACGTAACCAAGTAATGATAGTCTTGTTTCATCTAAAGTGCTCTTGTAAGTGTGTGCAAACCTTATACCTAATCCTTCTTACATTGGTTCACCCCAGGGCATCCATTCACCCCATACACAATGATAACTGGCGTTAGAAGTGTTAAAGACACTCTCAATAATCAATCAAGAGTCCTTCAGTCCATAAGTAAAACTTCAGCCTTTATGTGAATGTAAGATAGGGTCCATGAGATCAATAATTTTCTTTTTCGTATTCGAGTCCGACTAACATAGACTGTACAAAATCTTTTTGGAGAATGCACATGCTGATTAGGCACAAGATCCATCCAAATACTCAATTACTGATCTACATAAATGCATTCATGCTTCACTAACAGAGAAATACTGTCATAGATTCTTTTTTTAAGTATAAATAAGCATTTCTCCTGGTCTATTACCTGCGACCACTTTATTAGGCTTTAGAAAGACAAAAAGGGAACCAAAACCTCGTAAAAGATTATTGAAAGTAGAATTTAACAATCTAACGCTAATATCAAAGTGATGGGTTAGCCGGAGTGTATAAGGTGGAAGTTTTCGTGACAAAGCATGAAGTTGCACTAGAGATAAAACATGACTTCCATTCAAGCACAAATAAAAAAAATACAACTCACATCTATCATTCTTTTAAGGTAGGAAGTTCTTAACTAAGTATCATAGCTATCATTTATAAATCAAGCATGCACTTAAATAAAATACTCCATCCCCACACCTAGAGTTGTACATTGCCCTCAATGTACATAAGTCAATAGTACATGGTAAAAAATATCACATAAGTACAAGGAGATGAAGTAAAGACACTTCTCCATTTATTCGGTGCAAGATGTGCAATACGACATGAACATGGGGTAGGTTTCATTCTTGAGGGGTGGTGAGAGTGAAGCTCCTATCATAATAAACCTATGAAGATTAAGAAGTAGATCACAATTCAAAACTCACAAATAGGGAGAAGCACAAGACAAAGTAGTAAAATAATCAAGTTTAGCAGGGACTGAACCCTTGCTAACTACAAAGTAGAGAATTACAAAAATTAACCACAAAATAGAACAAAGTAACTAGAACAACAACAAAACAAGTAACTCAAGTGTTTGAAAGTCAAAAGAAGTGCTAAGTGGTGGGAGAAAAAGGTGGTGCCATGGATGTGGTGCCTGTAGAAGTGGTGCCAATGGAGGAAGAAGACCCTCGTATAAAAGATAGGATTGTATCTCAAGATGCATCTCCTATAGGCACTACTAAACTGGCACTCTGTCTCCTGCAAGGCATCAGTCTCATGGTCGCCCATGCACTGGTGTCGAGAAAGAATGTATTTGCATCTCTCCTATCCACTATCTCTATTGTGACCAAAATAGATATCCCAAGTGGTGTAGTGCTATCCACAATCTTCATACCTTGAGTGTGCTCAATCAAGTCCATGCCTCGAATCATCCGTGTATTGTATGGTCCGGCAAATATAGCCCGAGGCGTATGAATTGTCCCTAATGTGAAAACACGTAGGCAAAAACATGTCCTAAATTATAATAGGTATGTAAATTCTCCAGCTGGCTTGCGAGCATGGTCACGACCATAATGTTGCCCGCAAGGAAAATCTTAGGCTTAACAAATCCTTCATCCCTTTGTGCTACAGTGTTTGCTATGATGCTGGTACAGTATCTGGACACAAAAATGTCGTTTTTGGTGTAGATTTCTTCCTGAATACATTCCTGGGCTCACCTAGGCTTCTTCCAGGCTTGTAACACAAAAGAAACCAATTAAACTACATAAAGGACATCGATTCATTAAAATGTCCATGAATAATATAAAACATATACATATAAAATACACACATTACCACCCCTACCATTTGTTAACTAAGCTGTTATTTGATGGCTCTATGGCTAATATATGGTCCTAGGGGTCATTTTGGCAATAATAAAAAAAAAAGAGGCTACATATGGGAATGAAGAAAACTTAGGTGAAGTGTAATAAGTGAAGTTCATGTAGTTCACTATTGGATTCTTGACACTTGTCCTGAGATAAGTAATTTAATAGAAAGAGTAAGGATATTATGGAAAAGTTGCTATATTTTAATATATTTTTGGGGCATGTGTTAGAAGTTTAGTGGGCACTACACCAACTACACTTTTCACCCTTGATCCGGAAGAAGTGATGGCTTCTTTTGCTCCAAGCAACTAATGTGAAAATTAGGGTTTTTTTCTCGTAGCCGGCTTTTGATGGTAATAATAATTAGTTGAACATGTAGCGTGGACCCGTTTGGGATCACTACAACTTTAACAAATTAGTCCATACTAATTTAATAATCACAATCATGTCCATCAACAAATTGCAATTTAATCCAAAGAGTGGAGATATTCATATGTGAGACCCCAATATAATATTTTATATATTAGTTCCTCTATCAATAAATATTCCATATGAGTGGGTATGATTAGACCACCAATGACACTATCGATCCTCACTTATATGTGTGTTTCTTTACACTATTGGACATAAAATAATTTTAAAAAACATGTATAATATATATATATATATATATATATATATATATATATATATATATAATAAAATTCTTTCAAAAAATTAACTGGCCAGATTTTTATCCAACACATAAGAAACACAATCTAGAATATTCTTTCTTGCAATAGGAGTGATAGGTCCCATCTTGGATGACTACAAATCTTCATGTATTTATTATATATCCTAATGTATCCATATATAGCATGCAATTATCATCATCGGTTGACACTACAAAAGTAATATAATTTATACATAATATTTAATAACATCTTCAGGTAATAAGGACTTTTTATAACAAAATAACTCTTTCGTTCTATGATAGTATTTGGTCAAGAGTTCTGCATGGTTCAATTCAATATTTATCAACTACAAATATCCACAATGTTACTAAGAGTCTCCACTCTAGTGGCTAAGACATACCACTCTATCACAAATAGTTGTACAACATATGACAACCAATAATGAATACAAAATCATATTTTATCTCATCGGTTGTGAACCATTTTGGGTTACACGGAACATAGATAATCATATCTCACTTTAATGATCTCTATCATTAATTTGAAATGCAAACCCATAGTAATAAATCATCAAACATGAATAACACAATACCCATAATTATGCATAGAACAAAATAAACTATTTTATTATAATTAAATAATAACTAAAATTGGCTTTGTAGGGCATACTAGTTTTTCAAGTTGATGCATATCCAATTTTTGCATTTCGCATTTTATTGAATATATAATTTTGGGTATTTAATTCATATTTCAATCCTCTGTATTCTTTAAAAATTGAAAAATACTAAGCATATGATTAAAAGCTATGAGATTTACTTTGAAGCTTAAACAAGAATGTGAAGCCAATTAATATTTTAAAAAGATTAGTATTTACTTTTTATTCCATTCTATTGGAATTGTGCTTATGTGATTTTATTTTATTTTTTTGTTAATTTTTCAAAACCATGTTATTCTTGTGTTTCATATTCTAGTACTTATTTTTATTTTCTAAGTTTTACTTGTTAAATTAATAGACTATCAATATGGACTCTTGTAACACACCATCAAGTGATACACCTTTGTCATATCCCACACACATGACAAATTGTACACAAGATTTATCACCAAAAAGAAGTTCTAAGAGAGGAAAGACATATAGACCTTGCTGGGGCACATTGTAGATTCACTACACCAAAATCGGTCTTTAGCGGTGTTTAAAAATGATACTAAATATCATGATGACGTTTCAAAAAAAGGGTTGGAAAAATGCCGGTGAAGATGGTGTCAGCAATGTTTCAGCAATTGGAGGTGTTTATATGGAAACGCCGTTAAATTAGTGGAGTTCTTGTGACCTTTAGCAGTGTTTTATATTAAAAAATAATTAATTTAGCAACTAATTTAGCATTGTTTATATCCAAACGCCACTAAATTAGTGGTGTTTTTGTGGCCTTTAGCTGCGTTTTTTTAAAAAATAAATTTTTAAGAAACTAAATTAAAAAAAAAATTTAAAATAAGACTAATATTTTTAACCTGAATATTTTTTTTAAAAAAAAGTAAATCAGCTACTCTAATTATTATTATTATTTATTTCTTTTTTTAGATTTTTTTTGTTTTTATTTTTTAATTATTTTCTCTTTTCTAATTCCTTTCAAGTTCCTCCTCCTTCTTCTTCTAGTTTCTTCTTCTAATTTCTTCTTTTTCTTCACTTTTTGTTTCTTCTTTTTCTTCTTCTTCTTTTAGTTTCTTCTTTTTTTCTGCACTTCTTGTACTTTCTCCTCCTCCTCCTTCTTCTTCTTATTCTTATCCTAGCTTTACCACATCATCATCATCATCATCTTCTTCATCTTTCCTTCTTCCATTTTCCTCTTCTCCTTTTTCCACTTTCTTTCTCTTTTCAATGTCTACCAATTAAAAGGTATTTATAGAAAAAAAATGATGGTATTTAGTGTCATTTTTCTTAAAAAAAAAAAGGCCGCTAAATGTTTAAAATAAATGATGCCAAATTAAAAAACTTCAAAGTAGATAGCGTTAATTTTGAATTTTCAAAAATTCTATTATGTGGTGGCGTTTTTATGTACAAACGGCGCTAAACTTTAATTTTGTAAATTTTAAATTAAAAAATATTTATAGTTTCATCGCACTTTATGGGATAAACGCTGCGAGAATTTAATTTTATAAATTGTAAATAAAAATTTGATGGCCTTTGTTTAAAAACGATACCAAAGATTAATTTTATGAATTTTAAAATTAAAAAATTTCTATCATTTTGCTACATTTTTTTTTATAAAATGCCACTAAATATGAATTTATGACTTTTATATTTAAAAATATCAAGAACTTCGTGGTGTTTTACTTTAAAACGTTGCTAAATTTCAGTAATTTTGCGGCATTTGTTGCAAAACTCCGTGAAAGTTTAATTTTGTGAATTTTCAAATAAAGAATTTGTTGGTAAACTGTTCTAAATTGTGATTTCAGCGGAAAACCTCGCAAAAATCCTAAAGGTGAGGTTGAAGCATGTAGTAAAGTGCATGCTAATGTTCAATATGAAATGCAAAGAAGCATTCAAAATAATGTCGAAAAAAGAAAAAACTCAGAAATCATTTGGGGTGCAAAACCCTTATGGTCCAAACTGTAGAGAATATGATGAAGAGTTTTAATGGACAACGATGATATTCAAGCAAATCCAACATCAAGTTCTGCATATCTTAAATCTAAAGTAAAAGGAATTTCTATTAGAGTAGACCTTCACAAAAGGATTACCTTCTCAACATCAGATAAAGAAAAAAAATGTGTCGGTGTTAGTTATTTTATGCCAAGAACAACTCCCGAAGCTTAATAAACTCTTAAAAGTGTGACTAACGACCAATTGGTTTATTGGTAGCCGGGTCCCCATTATAACTTTTTACAAGTGGTGAGAATTCGAATCATGGATGAGAGCATATTTCTGGGAGTTCGAGTAGTGGTTGTATGCAGGTGGTCCCAATGCCCAATGTGCGCATGCCCCACCCCTACTTCCTCCACCAGGGCTTGTGCATGCCCTGCCTTTCTTGGCAGCCTAGCCGCTCATCTTGGGAAAAAAAAAAAAAAAGAAAAAAAACTCTTAAAAAAGTGTGTTGCAAAGTAAGGAAGTTATTGGAAAAATGCGACCTTGCCATCTCCTAATGGATGATTGATGATTCTATACTTTAAATGCAGTTAATTCAGTATATTTTTAGCTGATGATTGATGCAGTTGTTAAGTATTTGTGCTCGTTATAAAGCCCCTAATTTTTATACCGTTCGTGGATCCTTGCTAGCAAAGAATGTTGAGGAAACAAAGAAGTTTTTTTTATGGTTTTCTGGAAACTTGGAAAATTACTAGTTGTACTATTATGGCTGATGGATGAATTGATCAATGTAGAAGAACCTTAATCAATTTTTTGTCGATTACCCGAAAGGTACTATTTTCTTGAAATCAGTTGATGCTTCAGATGCTTCCAAAATAGCAGAAATATTGTGTAAATTGTTTAGAGAAGTTGTGTTGTTTGTTGGCCTAGAGAATATTGTTCACATTGTTGTGGTTAATGCATATAACTATGTAGTAGCTGTAATATTATTGGAAAAGGGAGTTTCCATGCACTTTATTGGTCCCCTTGTACAACCCATTGCTTGAACTTGATATTACAGGACATTGGAAAGATGGAAGAGGTACCTAATGTTGTTGATCATGTTTCCAAAATTACAAAGTGTCTCTATATTCATTGTTATGCTTTACATTTGATGAGAAAACATACTAATGGATGAGAAATACTCTGTTTAAATCCAACACATTTTGCTTCCAACTTCATTGCATTACAAAATATTTTAGCACAAAAAGATGCACTTCGAGCTACGGTGGCATCAAGAGAGTGGGCTTGTTTGGCTTATAACAAAGACAAAAATGGAAGAAAGTTTGTTGATCTTGTCTTAAATTTTTTATTTTGGAAATAATGTGTTGTTATTGTGAAAGTGATAGAACCTCTTGTGCGTGTTCTATGTATTGTTGATGTTGATGATAGACCTGTAATGGGTTATTTATATCAAGTTATTCAAAAAGTTAGGGAAGAAATGGTTAAAAGATTTCAAAAAAGGAAGAAAAGCACAAGCATCAAGAATCTTTAAAAAACTTGAAATATGAACCTTCATGAAGCATCAAGGGTTAAAAGATTTCATTGATGTTATATGCAATTGCATAAGAACCTTCATGTTGCAAGTTTTTGGTTGAATCCAAAAAATCAATATAATTATGTTGAGATGGAAAAGCACAAGTATACTAAATTTGGATTGAGAGATTAGAGCTATCAATTCAGGCTTATCCTGTAGGCCCGACCCGCCCCGCTAATTAAAATAAATTGGTTGGGCTGGCTTTTTGTAGGATCGTTTGGAGGGGGCCTAAATGGGCCAGCCCGCACAGGGAACGAGTTGAGGCGGGCCAGCCCATAGCTCGCCCCTTATTTATAAGTTTTGAATATATATATATATATATATATATATATATATATATATAGGGATTTAAATGAAAAAATTAAATAAATAAACAAGATAAAAAAAAAAACTAAGTCTAAGAAAAACTAAAAAAAAAAAAAGTAGAAACATGTTATATTAAGTGAAAACTTAATATAATACCTAGATAGTTGGTTTATTAAATGAAAAATCTCTATAATAAGTGGTTTACTACAAAAACAATTAAGTAAAAACCTGTTATATAAAGTGAAAACTTAATATAATAAGTGGAAAAACTCTATAATAAGTGGTTTACTGTAAAAAAAAAAAAATGAGTAGAAACATGTTATATTAAGTGAAAACTTAATATAATAAGTGGAAAAACTTTATAATGAGTGGTTTACTGTAAAAGAAAACAAGTAGAAACATATTATATTAAGTGAAAACTTAATATATATAAAAAGTGCAAAAATTGTATAATAAGTGATTTACTATATAAAAAAAAAAAGTAGAAGCATGTTATATTAAGTGAAAACTTAATATAATAAGTGGATTGTTGGTTTAGTAAGTGAAAAAACTCTATAATAAGTGATTCATTATTTTTAGAGTGATGCTAACTCCAACTCTAGGGTTAGCATTCAGTAGCAACCCTTGCTCCGGGGTTAGCAGTCAGTCCCAATTTCTGCCCAACTATTCAGCCTAAATAGTATTTTTCTCCTTTTTAAATTGAAAACTTATTTATATTAAAAATATATACTATTTAAAGATAATATATTTGATATATTAATATTATCCGATAGAATATATTAGTGTAACTATCCATGATCCTATTATATTAATTAATTAAAAATTATAATGGTTACCCTTGTATAATGGATGCATTTATTTTGTTAATTATTGTATGTCTTAAGTTTTTTATTTTATGTTTTTTTGCGGGCCTGCCCCGCCCTGCCAAGTGGTGGGTTTTGGCGGGCTGCAGGCCGGCCAGTCCTGCTACTCCTAATTGACAGTTCTATAATAAATGTCATTGAAAAGTATACTCATGGAGACCTTGAGTTGAGATCTCGTTTGACAAGTAAGTTCAAAATTTTTAGGTCATCTTAAGGAGATTTTGGTCATATCGTGATTTGATGGCTCATGGTATTGTTTTTCATTTTAATCCCAAATTTCATTTATAAGTCTTCTTTTTTTTATTTATAGATTAAGGTCTTTGTTTTGTATTATTCATTAACTTATGCTATACTATGATGTTTTGCGTTAAGATGAATGGTGGCTGAATTATGAAGTCACTTCACTGAATTTACAAAAATTGGCAATTCTCATTTTAAGCCAAACATGTAGTTCTTCATGTTGTGATAGAAATTGGAGTATTTTTTAGCATGTTCACTTAAAGAAAAGAAATAGATTGGAACATCGAAGATTGAACGATCTTGTTTATGTTCACTACAATTTGCTACTTCAACAAAGGTAAACAATATGCTTGTTTCAAATTAATGTTAACATACTTAATAATTTCAACAAAGACTTATAACTTATATGTTATATATAGGAATCAATTGAAAGGTTGAAGTTATAATCCTATTTGTTTTGAAGATTTTGAAGAAAATGGAAATTGGGTGCTTGATGAAGAACCTGATGATTTATCTACTGATTGAGATGCTTTTTTGTCAACATCTAGTAATCTCTTTGAATGTTGAAACTCAAGATGGTGGTATGTTTATTATTTTAAACTAATGCTAATATTAAGCCAATAAAAGAAATTATTCAATGTACAAAGCTTAATTTTTGGCAAATGATTTAACTTATGTTGATATTATTTTTGTAACTTATGTTGGTTGTTATTATGTTCATTTTTTTTCTTAATTTATTCAGACATTGTTGTAAATAAAAGTACTTTTTGCCCATTTTGCAGATGATTTAAATTTGGATGAGTGACTTGAAGATGATGATGATGCAAATGATATTAAAGTTGAGGCTAGAAATGAGGAACCTTTCCAAGGCTTTCATTGGAGAACCGAAACTGATTTTAACAACAATTTGAGTCCATGGCCACCAATAAATTTGGATTTAATTATGTTTCTTATTGTCCATGTAGGACTTAAGAGTTTATTAACTTTAAAACTTATATAGTTGTATTTTGTTATAAAACTATGCTTTTATTTTATTTATTGAAATTATTATTAGTATGAACTATGAATCGATAGTTGATGATTATGTTCAAGGAAATAAGTGAATTTCAACAAAAATATAAATATTTTAAATATTAAGAAATTATTTTATTTTGTTGACCTGAGATTGATCCGATTGACCTAACAATTGAACTTGGTAATCCAAGACTCGAAGCTATGAACGGGTTGTTGTCCGGGCCGGGTTTAATAACTATGCTCTCATCCCCACCATGGTTGGTGAGATGATGTCAAATTCTTACCATTGTTTTCAAATCTCTCATTGTGAGCTATTTCCCTATGTCCTAATCTAATCTACATAATTGATCTTCATCACTTGCTCAATCTCTTGATATGCCCAGTCATATGTTTGAATTCCTCATAGCTAATTCATTGGTATGTTGGTATATGTGATTTTTGATGTGTGGTCTTCATCTATCTGATTTTCTCATCTTTATATGGATTTTTTAATGAAGTAATCTAATATTGGTGGTAACTAGACACTTGTACAAAAAAATAAAGAAGAAAACTCAAAACCATGAAGTCTAAGACGTGTGTTGACAATATGCTTTGGAGTTTATTTGCCCAAGATGCACAAACTTCCAAAGATATAATAGGCTCCTCCAACCAATTACTTAGGATTGAGAATAGTAAAGAATGAAGATAACCCCGTGAAAATAGACCAAGAAAAGGAAAAATGTATCTCTTCAAAAACGCTTAGTCATCGTCGCGTGTGTGTATATTTAACTAGTGTTATGTCATGTGCTATGCACGAGAGAGAGAAACGCCATAAATGACGTTAATCAATGGTTTGAAACCCAATTTAACCAGGTTCGACCAACCCATGTTAGCGGGTTGGGTCATATGATCAGGTTGGACCGGGTCAACATGTTAGTTATGTATAAATTTTATTTTGTTATTTTTTAATTTATTACTTTGCTTGAATTTGTATTTTAAAATATATTATATTAGCAATATTTTACTTAAGATATTAAATTAATATTTATAAATTATAAGAAAGAGCGTTGGATTGTTAAAAATTTTTCATTATTGTTTTTCAAATTTGTATTAATTTATAATATATCTTATATATTTATATACAATTAAAATTATAAAAACAAATATTATATTCATGATAAGTTAACTCCTATTTGATCATTGACATGTGATCCAAGAATGGTCCTGAGATGTGGCCCCGAGTTTGGTTTTAAAATATCGACGTAAATCATAATATTGGCATTACAGATGATTTCGATAATAATGTTTGAAAGCAATAAATTTAATTAATTCTTCCATTATTTTCATATATTAAAGGATTTTCCAATTTATTTTGCAGACCAAATAAGAAGTTTGAAAATTAAAAAAATACACTCTCAATTTATGGGCATATTGAAATGATATACTTAATAAAATCATTAATGATGCTTGATTAATCACTTCGATTATTATTTTATTTTCAATAAAGTGAGTTAATGCGGATTTGCTATTAATATTCATAACAAATAATATAATCAAACAATATTATTTTCAGCACAACTAAAATAATTTTTAAAATATTATATTTTTCAAATAAATACTAAAAGGCGCACTTATATCAATAATTACAAAAATGAGCACATAGTACTATCCATGGTATTTTTTAATTGAAAATGGGTTAAAGTTGGCCCGAAAACTGTAAACTTTTAATAGATTTGACTGTCATTGACAATTATAGATTTTGGAATTACAATATTTTACTGCTGTAAATTTGACTGTCATAACATCTAATAGTTATAGGTTTTAAATGTCAAAATTTAAATAGGGTAGTGGGAAAGAATTTTAATTAAAAAATTTATAAAGACTTAAGTGTATATATAATATTTTAAAAAAACTAATTTTATAATTTTAAAATAAATATGTTTTTGTTTTAAAAAATTTGAAAATAAAATAAAAATAAAGCAAAAACAAAACAAAAGTGAAAAAAAAAAGAAAAATGCCAAACTACCCACTAATAATCATAACTAAATTAGTTTACACAAGATTTCAATGTAACAACTTGAAATAGAATTTGATATAAACTCAGTTAAACTTATGTCAAATTACATATATATATATATATATATATATATATGTCATTGCCGCTAATCATGTTTCAAATCATTAAATCATTAGCAGTTTTATCCAATAGTTGCAAGAACTTATTGAAGTATTATTATTCTCATCAATAAACCTCTTGCAATTTTAATTTAATCAATCAAAACCATAATAGCAAATAACAAATGAAACAATAACTAAACAAATATTAAACTAAATAATTGATTGATATATTAATCAAAATCAATATTAAAATTAGGATAAGATAGGATATTTATCATTTGATAAATAAAATACTTTAATTTTATCCTATATTTATATTTTAAAAAACTATTTAAAAAATATTAATATGAATAATTGATTGATTCAAAAGATTAATATCATGATAAATAAAAGACTTTTATTTATCATGAGTTAAATTAATATATTTCTATATTTTAAAAAAATGATAAGATAATTATTTATATTTTAAGAAGATACAATTATCATTTGATAAATAAAATACTTTAATTTTATCCTATATTTATTTTTTAAAAACTATTTTAAAAATATTAATATGAATAATTAATTGATTCAAAAGATTAATATCATGATAAATAAAAGACTTTAATTTATCATGAGTTAAATTAATATATATATATATATATATATATATATATATATATATATACATTATAATAACTTTTTTTTATTCACACTTTGGTGGGAAATCTTTTTATGAGAGCGTGTAATATATATATAGAAGATATAATATATAATATATGTAAAAATAGTTAAAACTAAACGTTTAAAAGTATGAAAGTTATAATGTTAGAATTGATAAGAAGATAGTAATCTAAGTGATGAATAATAATAATAATAATAAACGATAATCTAGCTGTTTAATTGATATAATTACCAAATAGTAGCATTAGAATTAAATATTGAAACGAATCTACAAAGAATTAAGCTATCACGAGTCCTTAAGCAATTAAGCTGATAATTTAAAAATTAAAAATTATTATCAATTAGAGAATCAATAAAGAATAAATATATTAAAATAATTTAAAAATTTTTGAATTATCCTTAGGGCAGTTTGGTTCGTGGTAATAACATATTACCACAAAATGAGATTACCATGGTAATATTGGTGGGAATGTTATATGGTTGGGAATATTGTGATAATTTGATATAAAGGTTGGGAACTCTTATTACTGGGAATAGTTCATTAACTTATTTGGTTCATGGTAATCAATTTGGTAAAATATAAAAAGTTATGAGATTACCATGGTAATCCAAGATAGACACCAAATTTGGCGGTAATAGGATTACCACTTTTTTGGTAATATTCTCATGTTGGTAATGTGATACTACCATCCAGATTACCACGTAACAAGTGGTAATCTTTCTCAATACAAGTGGTAATATTTTCAGATTACCACGTAACACATGGTAATCTTTCTACATTACCGCGAACCAAATTATACATCAACATGTTTATCAAATTTATGAAATATGTGCGATACTATACAGTAATGCTCATTCACTATTGATTAGGTCCTCTGTGGGATGAACCGTATTCTTCATCCCTCCAAAGTTGCATGGCAAGGGAATTTACCATTGTGGGCTTATGGTCTATTATGTATCATCTTGGACGAATGTGGTTGGGCATCATTTCCCCACGTGTTAGCCTGCCTCACATGAGAAATTCTTAGGAAATCGTTAAGCTACCGTAACTGGTGCACCTCCATATCTTCTTGTCTTTTTAATGGCACTTGTCGCCAAATAAATTACACCATGGCCACAAAAGTTTTTGGTTTATAACTGAATGGCCAAGAAACTACTTTTCTTAACACAAAACCCATAAAACTATCCTCCGGGCACGGGCACATATAAAGCCAAAACATGTTATTTCCTGTGAGCTAACACACGTGGTGTTGACGTGTACGTTAAGTTACATTATTATTTCAACAAATATTGCACATTTGGTATGCCATATACATGTGTGTCCAACCCAACATTAAGTTTTCAAGAATTGGCACATCATTGCCATGTGTACATAATGTGTCACGCGTGCAATATTTGTAAAATAATAATGCTGTGGTGACATGGCAATAGTAATGATGTGGTGTCGATGTGGTGATGATGTGTAAAAATAATAATGGGAAGGATGGGGAGAAGAGATGATGATGACATGGTGATGATGTGTCAATTCTTAAAAACTTATAGTTGAGTTGGAATACATGTGTACATAAAGTACCACATATGCAATATATGTTATAATAATAATGTGACTTAGCATATGCATCAACACCATGGGTGCTCATTCATTAGAATTAGCTCATTTTGGCTTTATGTGTGTTTGGAGCAAAGTTTTTATGAGTTTTATGTTAAAAACAATAGTTTTTTTTGCCACATCATTATAAACCTCGAAATGATAATTTATGGAAGTTTCATGGTCCTTCAAAATTCTAGACTCACGAGGCACATTAAAATTTGAAGGCAACTAAATGCCTAAAACATGGCTATTGCAGTTCTCCAAATAAAAAATTACAACTATCATAGTTCTTCAAAGTTTCAAGTCCCTCCCATTTTAAGCTCAAAACAAGCTATCAAGCCCATTAAGGCTTGTTAAGATCTAAATTCTAAAGCTATCAAAAACCTTGAATAGGAATTTCACATTTCTTTAAAATCAAGATCAAGTATTTGTTATCTTCAAATCTCAAAACAACATTTTGTTTCGAGTCAATTCTAAATTGGATGATCATAGTCCCTCAAATTTCAAATTGAATCTTCCATTCTATCGAATTCCAAATCAAACCTTTATAGGTTATTATATCCAATATTGGATCCTCAAAGTTCTCTATGTTTAAAAAAATGTATTTTCGTAGTTGCTCGAATTTCAAATTTGGTTTTCATTGTCATTAAATCTCACATTTGACTCTCAAGATCCTTGATATTTGAAATAAGACCCTTGAAGTTTCTCAAGTCTAAATTATTTGCCCTTCATTGTCATTAAATCACACATTTCACTCTTGAGATCCTTCATATCTATACATCTAAACATATATTTAAAGTAGATGTATAATCTATTTGGGGAGGGTTTCTAAGAGATTTTTAAAATTTATTTTAAAATTTCTCCTATTGAATTTAAATCATTTAATACAAGTCTTTGTTTGTATTCAATGTAGTATATGGAATGAGAGATGTTTAATTCTATTTATTTATTTGCATTAAATGTTTCATTATATGTTTCAAACAAATTATATTTATTTAAAAATTATTTTATGAAAAACGTAGACCGATAGTTTGCAAAATATTTGGAGTATAGTTATTAGAACTAGTTTAAATATCACGCTTTGGGTATTAGATTAAATAGTTCAATCTGAAGGTCATTCTGATAAATGTTAGGTTAATGAAAATATTTTTAAATATTATTTTAGAATTATAAATTTTTTTAGTTATTTGATATATATATATATATATATATATAATCTTGTTAACTACAAAATAAATAATTTTATTAGGAAAAAATGCAAATTATTAATCACTTAATTGTAAATATGGATTAGCAAGAATTCATAATAAAGAAAGGCTTCAACAATAGTTATTAAAAAATAAAAAAAGCTAAGCACTATTTTTTGATAATTTTTCAATTTAATGAAAACTAAATATTACTTTTCTTTGAATATAAAAAATAAGTGTAATGAAAGAATAAAAAATTATTTCAAAAATAAAATTCTACTCACCTATGTCATAGGTATACAGGTGATTCAATGGCGTTGGTTGGTTAAAGGTGGTCAAGATGGATTACATTAGATTAAAGATCTAAACTGATTTAGATACCAAGTCACCCAGTCTATTAGTTTGGGTTTAATAATTATATGCAAAATGGACATTGGAGTTTGTTGGGTGTATATTATCGTTAATAATGGACATTGATTATTTTTTGGGTTTTATAAGAAAATGGATAGGGTTATAGTTGAAAATTGAAAAGACAGAAATATGGGAAATCAAATGATAGAAGGTGTTGGAATTTCATAAACAAAATGAGATTTTCAACAAAACGCATTAGTAAAATTTTAATGAAAAAGAATAATATAAATTAGAGGTTGTTTATTGATCATGTGATTTAATGCTCAAAATCATAATAATCGTAGATTTGATTTTTTTTCAATATGTTATCAAACAAGTTATAAAATATATTATTACTTAATTAAAATTATTTTACCCTCTTATTTCTCTTCTAAATATTATTTTCATTTTAATTTTGGGTTGTTTTTCTACTAGGTATTGTTTCATTTATAGTTACTTTGTCAGCTTTCTCCTACGTATTCTATGTATACTATTAGAATTTAATTAATTAAATTATTTTGTTTATAATTTGAATTATATGTCTATATACAATATCGCCAAAATTCTGTCAATTTTGTTTAGTTTTTAATTGTTTCCAAAATTTTGTCAACTTTGTTTAGTTTTTAATTGTTTTGTTACTATTTATTTGTATCATTTTACTAAATTATTAATTAGAAAATTTTAGGGTTAATAATATGGAGAAAATTCTATTAAAATTTGTGTTACAAATAAAAATACATATCCCAAAATTATTATAATTGAAAAAATTCCGATGCATAGCTAGGGAATTTATCTAGTTTGAAATAAAACCTTTGAAGTTTCTCAAATCTAAATTGGAACTTCACATTCCTTAAAATTTTAAATCAAACTTTCAAGGTTGATTGAATTCCAAACTGAAATTTTATGATCCAATAAAATTAAATTGAGACAATTGACGTTTTACAAGTTTGAAGTCATTATTTTTTAGTTACTCGAACTTCAGATTGGGTCTTTATGGTCTCAAATCTCAAATTAGACCCTTAAGGTCCCTTAAATTTAAAATAGGACCCTTAAAATCTCTCAATTCTAAATAGAACTTTCATGATCTATCAAAAGAAAATCAAAATTTTGCAATTCACCAACTTCCAAATTAGGCTTTCACGAATCATGACCCACCAAATAAAAAATTTGACCTTTCTATTCCCTCAAATTTAAATTAGACTTTGAGGGTCCTCTAAATGTAAATTTGATTTTGGTGGTCATTATTGTTGGGAATTGAGTCTCCGTGGTCCTTCAAATTCAAATTAGAACTTTGTAATACATCGAATTCCAAACATAGGCTTGCATGCTATACCAAATCTAAAATCGAACTTTTCAAGCCCATTAAATTCAAATCAGACTTTTGTAGTCTATTAAGTCACAAATTGAGCTTTGATAGCTTACAAAATTTGACATTGGACCTTCACTTTCCATCAAAGTTAAATTGGACATGTGCAACTCATCAAATTTTAAATTGGACTTTTGTTATATACTAAATTTAAATCAAAACTTCATAATCCATGAAATCCCAAATTAAGCCATCATGGTCCTTTATATTCAAGTTGGACGCTTGCAAGACTTTGACTGGCTGGTGAATAACCTATTTTGGAACATCTTAAACTGGCCAAACCCAATGTACAGTCAAGGTTTCCATGACCCGAGTGAATCGAATTTTATTTTTTGAAATAAATTTTCATTTCTTTATTTTTTTATTTTTTTAAGTTAAAAGCAAATAAGACGTCATTTCAATCAACTAAAAAAATTGTCAAAACCAACTAACGGCTCTATTTAAGGCAAGTTGGGAATGTGCACAGGTGTGGAAAGCAATACAAACTCAACAACACATGTGCTCTTATCTTACATGGGCTTTGGGGTTCGATCTTGGGTCTTCCATGAAATGAACACTTTAACAGGGCACCCACTAACAATAGGTCCTTAGTAATGCTTAGTTATATATATATATATAATAACAATGGTTAAGGCTTTTTCTTTGTTAATATCTTTCTTGTTAATTTATAATTACCATTGACTAATTAACAATTTGTTCTTTTTTACCTTTAAACTAGTTATTTTATAATTAACAAATGGTAATGAATATCATGTATCATATAACTAGCATCATGGTCTTAGTTTTAAAAAATTGAGCTAGTGGAATGGAGAGAGAGAGAGAGAGAGAGATGTGGAAAAATTGAAGTGTCACTTTTATGATCAAATTGGAAATTGAATTCGGAAAAAAAGATTATAGATGTTTAGAAGTTTCAAAACTTCCAACATAGACGGCATTTGAATTTAATCCATCTTTTTTTTTAAAAACAAATTTAGTCTCAACCTCAATCAGTAAGTTAAATTTGTAATTTTTTAATTTTTGCCCCTTGTGTTGAGAGAGGAAAGCACAATGACATCTAGTTTTTGCCTATATGTACTTTTTCATATTTTACTTTTCAATTTTTTGTACTATTGTCTCATAAAAGGGAAAAAAATACTCCCATCGCTCCACCAACTTATTAAAGTTTTAATTCTATTTTTATACTATTGTGTACTTTTTTGACTTTTGAAAGAAGCATCATACTTTCTCCTTGTGCCCCCGCTATCAGTACAATAGTTGATCTTATGAACTTTGGATGCTAAATCCATCCTTTTTTTTTCCCCAATTTCCCATAAAAACTTGCTTTTCTCCTTCATGGCTGCCACCTTAATAGTGTAGTGCCTCCTAACTCCAGAAATCTTTGTGGAGTTGTCTTTCCAAAGCCATCGATTCTAGGTTTCTTCTACCCCTCCTCCTCATTACACCAAATAAACTTCCTTTTGCTTGATTGTATTGCCCTTTAACATATTGTTCTTGTTTTAGTGCCCTTTTAACTCTTGCATATATGTTTGGAAAATGTTACATTATCATGTTGGTAATTTAAGTAGTGCTAGTACCTTTATGATGGTTGGTTTCCATGCTTGCTTGTGCACATGCTTAAAATTTTGTTTCATACTCTTAAGCTTAGATATAAATGCCAAGTTCAAACCATTCATGGGTTTATAGTTAATATTTATATGTGGCATGCTTAAGTTTTAAGCTGTGAATTTGTGAGTGTGTTAAAGAAAAATATTTTTTTAATCTGTATCCTGCGTTTATATTATATACATATATGTATATATATGTTTTCCGGAGCCATCTGGTGCTAATATGCACCTATATATACACTACAAGAAAATAGGGGCATCATGGACAAAATATTTCCAACTGAATTTTTCTGTGGGTGAAAGTTAATATCACCAATGGATTTTATGATGGAATTCCAACGTAAAGGATTTGCACCTACGAAGACATTAGTGACGGAATATTATATTATTACCAACAGAATATTCCATCACTGATATATTCCGTTGGAATTTTGTTGGTGAGCATTATTAATTTTTTCCTAAGCTTTAATATTTTTTTAATATATTTGTAATAGAATTTTGAATTATCACCAATGGAATTTTTGACTATCACCAACGGAATTTGGTGTTATCATCAATGGAATTTCGTATTATCACCAATGGAATTTGGTGTTATTACCAACGGAATTTTGTATTATCATCGACAGAATTCTTGGATTATCACCAGTGGAATTTAGTACTATCACTAACGGAATTTTTGGATTATTACCAACATAATGTTGTATTATCACCAACGGAATTTTTTATTATCACCTATGGAATTTCGTATTATCACCAACAGATTTTTTACTATTACCAACAGAATTGTTTGCCGATGGAATTCTTGGATTATCACCAACGAAATTTCTTAATATCACCCACGGAATTTAGTATTATCACCAACGGAATTTTTGGATTATTACCAACGGAATTTGGTACTATCACCAACAGAATATTGTATTATCACCAATGGAATTTATCACTTATACTAATGGAATTTTGTATTATCCCCAACGAAATATTTAGACTATCACCAATGGAATTGTTGATTATCACCAACGGAATTTAGTATTATCACCAATAGAATATTTTGGATTATCACCAACGGAATTTAATGCTTTTAACAACGGAATTTTTAACATCAGAAATGGAATTTTTGGATTATCACTAACAGAATTTAGCACTTTCACCAACATAATTTTTATTATCGCCAACTAAATTTTTGTATTATCATCAACAGAATTTAACGCTTTTACCAAAGGAATTTTTTTACCATCACAAACGGAATTTTTTATGCCAACAGAATTTTCGAATAATTATCAATGGTTTTTTTTATTATTGCCAACAGATTTTTTTTATTATCATCAACGGAATTTACTAATTTAACCAACATAATTGTAAAAAATATAAATTTATTATCACCAAGAAATTTTATTTTTAATTATATTTCATTATATTTAAAAATATAAATTAAATATATTCATAAAAATTATAAATATTTCCACGAATTGTAAATATCTAATTTGTAAATAAATTTAATTTAAAAAACATATGGCAACATTATTATTTGCACTCATATAGACAAAAAAAAAGGAAATTTTGAAAAAGAAAATTTTGAACACATATATTCCATTTTGTGAAAGTATATATTTAATATGAATGTAATAGTAATATATTATTTGAAATTTATATTTTTATTATTCATTTTAAAAATTTATTGATTGCTTTCTTTAATAATAATATTTTCCAAATTTTACAAATATATTATTAGTTGCTTTCAAAATAAGATCAATTTTAAAACTAAAATTTATTGATTGTTTTTAAAATAAAATAAATTTAAAGAAAATAATAAATGTATGTATTCCAAAAAAAAATTGACAATATTTTAGTTTTTTCCAATTTTTTTAAAAACCACAAAATATGATAAATAAAGAATGAAATTGACAAATAATATTAAATTTGAAAAATATAAACTGGCAATTATAAACATATTATGTAAATATTGTTTATTTAATTGGTTTTTATATCAATTTTAGTGGACTAGTTAATTGAAAAACAAAAGGCCTATAATTTTTGGACTAGTCTATTTATGTTAATATTTATTTTATAATATTTGATTATATATATATATATATATTAGAAAAATTATGAACTTAACATCAACATATTATTTCAAATATAATTTTTTATAATCTATTCTTCCAATATATATTAAAAATAAATATCAGGCAAACTTAAAATAGGAAGAAAAGCCTCAATCTTCCGAAAAAAAAAAAAAAAATAGATTCCACGCCCTAATTCTTTCTAAGCCCTTCATTTTTCCTTCTTTCTAAGTGACGACGGCACCATCTCCATCTCTATCTCCCCTCCGGCATTCCCCTCACCAACCCTGGTAAGCCCAACCTCTTTCTAAGTGTCCGGTGAGTTTTCTTTTCTTGGTGCACCAAGGGAGACACGTGAGATCCGGATCTTGCTGCCAGATCCTAGTCTTTTCTAGCCCATCTTGGTGCCGGATCTACATCGACGCCGGCGGCATATACTGGTATATACTAGTTGGCTATCTTGCTCGGAGTCTACTTCTATATTTTGTGACTACTGTATTTTGTTATTATGCTAGTCTGGAGGTTGGAAGTACTGTGTTGTTTTGTGTCTTATTATCCTGGTTTGGGTTTTATTCTCTTCTCTATGTTGTACTGCTTATGAATGATGGTAGTATGCTAATTAACTCTGAATGTGAGACCTCTTATCTTATTTTGGATGAATGTCTAGGTTTCTTATACTATGATGTTAATTAAACTAAGTTATCTCTTGAAATTTATCATGATGAATATCATAGAACTAGAGCTATTTTGTTGAATTATTGAAATATCTATCATTCTGTGATTTCGTGGGCTTGGCATCTTACTTGTAATAGATCAAACCCACAGGTAATATGATAGCTCTCATTTGAGGTGAACTACTACTACAACATAAAAAGTCTCATTTCTTACTCTTTTCCATAATTATGTTTTAAAGGTTGTTCCGGATTGTATATAAGCAAAACCAAAGAAAGATTATTAAAAGTTGATAATAAAAATAATATTAATCAAAAGAGGTTTTTGTTATTTTAATAATTTTCTATCTATTTTAATTAGTGTTCACAATACAAAGTTGTCCCTATATATATACAAATAATGTATGTATGTATTGGTGAAAAAGGTTTGACCTGAGAGATCTTCTTAGGTGTTGTTCCCAGATAATAATATCATATTTGATAAGTGCTCGTGTATAAGTAATACGAAGTATTACTTTTCTTACATTAAGCATTACTTTCCTCAGGTTTTATCATTAATTAGTGTGCATTTGTGTTCTTTTGTGCATGTAGGGTTGTGGAGAAGAGTTAGAGAAAAAAGAGCAAAATTAAGTCATGTCCGCGTCTGTTGAGGAGTTTCTTGGACCAAGCCAGGATCAAGGCATGGGTTCTAGACTTGTGGATGTGTGCCAACTTCTAATGTGCTCAAATTGTTCTATAATTTGGAGGGGCACAAAGGAAGTCACACTCATAAAGTCCAGCCCGTGTAACATTGAAGAACTTCGTCAATAAGGAGAAAAAAAGAAATGACATGATCTACCGTTGGTTATGTGCCCAACTTAACTGCCTTGATGAAGAAAATTAAGTCGAGAACAACTTGGGCGCGAGTACTGCAGTAGCCACTGTAGTAAATTACTGTAGCAGCTTACTGTTCACTGTGTGCCAGAAATTGATTTATAGAAAATCCACATAAGCGTTTGGAAATTCTAAATGGCTGTGTGGATGCCCGATTTCAGCCTTTAAATACCGCGACTCAGATTTATTTTGGAGACTTTTTGACCTATCTTCCGCCCAACTTCGGGAGAGCTCGCGGCTAGGGTTCGGAGAGGATTTTAGGAGGTTTTTGGAGCGTTCTACGCCATTGACATCGACGTCCTTTGAAAGATAGCTATTGGGGGAGCTTTTGTCAGCATCATTTCGACGAGGCGTGCCCTAGGCTTGATAAGGGACTTGGTGGAGAAGACGAAACAGCTTCACAAGACCATCGCCACTCATCACAAAGGGGTTTTATTCATGTTTGTTATGCTTTGTTACAAATACTTTGATGATTTTGTATAGCTCCATGGAGAGCTAAACCCCTAGTGGGTATTCAGACTTGTAAACCCTAGGATAACATTGTTTCTATGACTTTTATTATGTTTTCTTAATTGATACTTTTAATTGAGTTCCAATCTTGTATGATAATTGCATTGACACTAGGGTTGAGAGTCATCTAGGTTATCCTTAGAAGGTGTGAAAACTCCTGTAGGATTAGACTATACGAGATTGGAGAGGGTTGGATCTAGTCACGATTGACCTTAGGTTTGGGATCGTGTGCTTAAGGATTTTCACGACTCATTAGACATCAATTAGGAGGTACAATACTAGTCTTGCACTATAAGCATTAGTCCTAGGGGGAGCTTTGTCCGGGTCCCCCATATTTGCATTGATTGTTTGCTCCTTACTTTTTGCTTGCACTCTTTCTTTCATATTTCTCTTTCTTTTATTGCACACACATTGTTTTCACTCACCATCATTACTTTCACACTAGCTATTTAGCAACTACTCTTGTCTTGGATCACTACTCCCTGTGGATTCGACTACCCACTCACCAGGGTATTATTACTTCGACAACCCATGTACTTTCGGGGCACTCGAAAGGGTGTTGTCAATATTAAACTGCCGCATGGAATCTAGATTTTTTTTCTTCCCAGTGCTATGTTTGTGCTTCTTATCCAATGTTGTGGAAGTTTGCTTTTGGAGGTGTTGCTTAAACTTTAATCTCAAAGATCCTAATGATTTGGATGGATTTAATTTGAAAGGGAGCATGATTTTCTAGGTTTCTTATTATAGATCATTTTGAATGTTGAACTGGATATTAATAAGTCCAGTATAAATTTGTCAATTGTAATTAGTTAGAGCTCATATTTTTGCATGTGAATGTAAATTTAGTCTAAACTTTGGCACATGCATATCGGAAGAAGAAAGGAAGTGCCTCTTACACTGTGTTGTGATTGGCGGTAGCCCTACTAGAGTTAAGCTCAGCAGTGAACTGAGTGGTTTTAACATTGTTTTGCAATATAACTTAATCTGATTTTGTTTAATTTGGGCATACTCTCAAGTCAAAGGTGAGCCCAATATATCATATATATGTTCTAGATACTACAGAGCTCCTGAGTTTATATTTGGAGCCTTCCCAATCTAGCAACTGAATCTCTTATCAACGGTATGCAATTTTCTTTATTGTTAGAAATACTTCTGAAACTTTTTATTCTCTATGACAATGCAACAAATGATGGTCATGCATGTTTTTATAACACTTTTACTTCTTACTAAGGGTATATTGTGCAGTCTTAATTTAATTGAATAGCTTCTTACTTTCGTTGTTGCTTTTATTGTTAATTTACCAAAGGCATCTCTATGCCATGGTAATAGAGTAAAAACAAAACAAAAACAAAAACAAAAAACAAAAGTCGTAAAAGTTAAAAAAAGATTTGGGACATCTTTAATTTATAAGAATTGAAACTAAACAAGATTGCACAATGGATAAGGATCAATATTGGGTATGTGCTCGTTTAAACAAGAATGGATATGTAACAGAGTAGTATATGGAAGTAGTTGAATATTTCATAATTTTTACAATGAAAGACCAATGGTTTGCAAGTGGTGATAGAATAATATGACCTTGTTTAAAGTGTTAGAAGTATATATTTTTTAAACATTATGATGTGCGGTGACACTTATACTATACTGCCTTTTATAATGAACCTACATCTAGTGTTGGGCAATCATCAAGAAGTAGGCAGAAGGTTATTGCTCTTACGCATAAAGCAATAACCTGTATCATCACTGTCTCTTTCTGCTTCCACAACTGGTTTTTTTCGGAGCTTTCCCAACAACATTCTCTCAACCTCACTATCTCCTTCGATTAAATTAGTAGGATTAGCTCTAGTCATGAACAGTCACCTATACAAGAGAATAGTGAGAATGAGATGTTAATGTTATAAGGGAATAAGTAAACTAATACAAAAGAATAAGTTGGCTAAAACACTACGCTACAAGTTTTCGTAGAATCTCTCAACTAAGTGATCCCTTGCAATTGTGCCAAAAACTTGACGAACCTCTAAGGTGTGTGAATACACATGTAAATACTATTACAATGAGTTCGTGTATACTGCAAGTGTACGAGTCGTCAAGTAATACCTCGTGGGTGAATATAAGGGTCGTCTTTTTCCAGGAATGGCAAGAGGCTCCTATTACATCTTTTTCGCTTAATCAATAGCCAAAACATTTACTTTGTTTCTTTAGTCTACTTCTACAGATTATTAAACAATACAATTGGAGAATCATTAAGCACACTTGGATGGAGTTGGGTGGTTTTATGACAGTTATCTTGATTATTACTTATGATAGGCATTGAGTATGACAATCATATTCTAATATTGGTCCAAATCTCTTGGCAACTAGGCCTAAATCACTAGGAAATTAAGATGGAATCTCTTCCTACCCTAGCCTCCTATATTTGACTTAAGTACAAGAATTCCTCTAGAAGGGATAAATCAAATCCTAAGCCTATGGGGCAATCGATCCCTAATCTAGAAACCTAACTATGCCTAATCTCTTAGCGCATGCATAGATCTAACATGGCATGTGTGTTCTAATGTAGGGGCATATCTTCCTCGTCCACATTTACAAGAAATTCATTCAAGAAACATGCAATGAATCACGTAAACTAGAAAGATTTATTGAATTTAATAATCAAGATTCATAAACAATAATCGATGGACCTAAACATACAATTCCCCTCGACTTGGGTTCTTATGGATCACAAATTAAGATATAAATAAAGATAGAATCATAAGGCCAAAGAATAACATTAAAAAATTCCTAAACTAACTCCCTCATAGGTCTTCAAAGGTTGAGGTTGTGAGGATCCCAAGTTTGATAAGATGACACCGAATCTCTTCGCCCATCCTCCTCTAATGATGATCCTTGACTTTCCCTAGGAAAACTCACCAAAATCTGCTGAAATATGGATGAAAATCATCTTTAGCCACTCAAATCTCCAGAACTCTTGCCGCTCTACCTTATTTGGCAAAAGAATCTTCCCTTGTATAGAAAACCCTAAGGTTTATATAGAATCGATTCTACCACAACCTCATCAAAGGTGTTGTGATGCCCGTGGTGAGTAAGTTAATATGTGGGCTTCAATTCATGTCCTGGCACAACTTCTCTGGGCGTTGTGTGGGTGTATCACGATCGTGATAGATTTACAATGGTCACTGTAAGGCTGTTGTGGCTTTTGTGTTTCTCCCAGTGATTCCACACTGCCACGGATTAATAACGGCAGTGTTGGGTGTGGACAACGACCATAGTGAGATGTTACCATGGCCGTTGTAAGCTGTAGTCAAGCTCTAGTTTAGCAACTTAGTCCAATTTGCTTCAAAATACCCCCGAATTCGTTTCTTTCTTTCTAAAATAAAAATAAAGCCAGTGGTGAACAAAAGCATGAAATTTTCAACTAATTATGTGCTAAACTTGTCGAATTCCATGCTGAATGTAGTGTAAATGATATATAAAATATGAACTTTCTAGCACTTATCAGCTTTGCAAAGACAACTTTGGATCTATCTAGTGCAACCTAAGCAACAAAATTTATCAAGGCAAAACAACAATAGTTAAGAAGAAATAGGGAGGAGAGGTCCCTCATACAACAGATCAACAAACTAGGAAATCAGAGAGCCGACCAAGGGAGTCTAGAAAATCCTCATCTTCAAGTCAAGAGAGCAAAGTGATGGAAGATAACAAATACAATGCTTGATAATTGAGATGCTCACACTTCATGCAATGGTATCTATACTTGAAGAAAAGAAGAACTCAACTGACAGGAAAGAAGATGTGCTACCACCCTAATCTATAGATGACATTGGTCTGGCTTCACCAACCAAATGAACTAGGAGAGTGGCATCCAAGCCATGAGCTGCAAAAGCAACACTAGAATAATCCTCGGAGGAGGCTTAACCTGAGAAACATGTTACTCATGCCTCAAAGACAGCGACATCCTCACAACCAAAGTGTACTAATCGAGTAAAAGATGCACTGGTTATTAGAGGTCAGAAATGAGCTGCACCTACTCCATCCCAATTAGGTGTAGTGGACGAGCAAACAACAGAGGACATTGATAATGCGATAGAATCCCTAGCACGGTAAAAAACTAGGGAGTGAATATATGTGGACAAAGACAGAGCCACTGAAGGGAACATAGAGAAATGGATATAGGTACCTAACTTGCGAATCGATTTCAATCCTAAAAAAAAGGCCTACCAGATTTGGGTGGCTGCAAACGATACACCAGATGTCACTGATAGGCGACATTGTTCAAATATTCTGTATCAAAATTTTTAGTATGAAATTTAAATTTGTAATCTAATTTTCTGCTAGAGTAATCAATATTTGAAGTTGTTCGATGATATTAATATAGAATATTTAATTTTGGCATTAAGAGTACAATATTCATCACTATTATTTACTATTTCGCATACCACATTAGTTTTGAGCCATATATATGCACTACCAAGTCCTTGCCATATACCGTCGCCTATAGAATTAATTAATTTTTCTATACTGCATGAGAACAATGGTCTGGAGTAGTGAGAAGGGTCACACAAGCCGTTCACATCTGTACATATTGATTGATGGCAAATGGATGATGCCGCATGATGTGATCGACATCTTTGTTCTCATGTTACTTAATACACTGAAGAAATCTCCCCATATGTTTAAGATGATAGCTACAATCACCTGACCCATGGCATTTGCGTTATCTAGGTAGGAACATTTGGCTGGTGGAATAGAAAGAATGATGGACCCTACACTGGAAGATTTCCCCACCTCAGAGTTAGTCCTCATGCCAATCGTATGGAACAAGCATTATCACTTACTTTTTCTGGACAAAGTTATGAAGGAATACTTACACCATGACTCCATCGGTGGACATGTTTATGATCAGGATGTAATAGCCATGGTAATAACTACATTTGATCATTTTTTTCAACTTCTTTGTTACTATGTGTGTGATATTTTTCCTTCCTACAACGTGCACTTTTTGAAGAGTAATCAAAGAAGAAGCTTGGTGTTAATGAAATTATGGCATATACACTAACTCACGTGCAGTGTTGTCCAAAATAAAGGATGGATAATGTGGATTGTTTAGTTTATTTGACGCTGTTCATGGGCAAATATTGAATGATGAAGAGCTATATCTCCCTCAATCAGATGTTACACATATGTGGCTAAAGTATGTTGCACGTATTTTAGAGGACGACATTATGAAGAATCCTTAGAGTAAGGAGCAAGTGGTCGAAGATGTGTCGGAAATTGAGTCAGAAGATGTGATTGCAACTAAACCCACACACAAAGATGTACTTGCGGATATATTAGATATTGTGATTGCAATTGACCCCGTACCCAAAGATTCCAGCAATGATTCAGCCGAATCCCAGGTCGAAGATGCAAGCACTGACTCATGTCCCATCATAGATCCATATATTCAACTGAATAAAGAGGCACCTGCACAAGTTGATTTGGCCCCAACTTCAGACAAGTGAAAGTTGGAAATGACATCATTTATCCGTTTAGAACTGACTATGGTAAACATAAGACATTTCATTTTAACTTCAACATTGTATGGAACAACTTCTCATGTAACTTTTTTGTTTATTGTTTTCTACTAATGATAATGGATATAGTACTTTATGTTTACTTTTGTTGGACCCAATGCAGTTTTTATGTTTCTCATTTACTATTGATGGAAATAGTTCATCCCTTGTTGTTTAGATTTACTATTTTTATATCACCTTCTATATTCGCATCAGTTGATCAGTTTTTGGTGTATCTGTTTACTATTTGGCTAACCTGTTCAGACTATATCTACTTTGTTTAAATTCTTATGCTGTCATATAGAATTTGGACTTGTTATGCAATATTCATAACTGTTATTCATTCAACATATGATAGTAGTGTTCAAAAACAAAAAGAAAGTGCGTACAATGCACATGGTTAGTCTATGATTACTTCATTACTTGTGGCCCTTTTATGGCCAACTTCATGGCACCGACTACAATGTAAGTCACGAACACCAAATTCTTGTGATTCAATCCTCCTTTTCCTCCGTCATTCGAGTCTCTTCTTTGAGATAGGTGGATGAATATAGAGATGTCGATTCTCATCCATTGATTTGTTATGATCCAGTATGGGGAATATTGGACTCGCATATGCTTCCTTGTACAATGGTCATGTGGTAGCCTTCCATGAAAAGATGAACGTTTATATTAGTCTGCAATATATGAAAAAAGGCACGACAAATCCACAATAGTAAATACTATGCACAAATAGTGAACACCAAAATAACTACTATCTGTAACAAATAAAAAAAAAGGAACACCAACATTAAAAATATAGACCAAAAGCTACTACAAAACCACAAAAACTAAAAGTACTTATGACGGTTAAAAACCACATGCCAAACCAAAAAAAGAAAACATTAAATAAAGATACTACATGAGATTGTTTGAAAGTAAATATGATCATTTGAAATAGAATGACAACTATGCATAGTATTCTGAGTGAATTGTTTGTGTGCATACCTTATTATGTTGACCATGTTACAGGCAGGTAGATGTTGTGCCTCCGTAATCCACTCACTGAAAGACTTTGCAACATTCGAATACATCTCACCCACAACGCTGTCTTCTAAAAAAAGGAATTGCACCAATAAATCATGTCTGACTTTTGAAATAACCAATTATTGGCCTTTATTGATGCCGTTGATAAGGCACTCATAACTGCATCATATTCTGAGGATGTGCATGTATACGTAATCTTGACAATCAAGCTCCAGCACTCATCTTTTAGTCCTTTCCCTAGGCGGCCATTAGACTTCAAAAAGTTTGCTTGGAGATGTCGTAAACAGTAGACATGTGGGAATGAACCACGTATAGTTATCATCAGTTTTATTATCAACAACAACAAAAGCTAAATGAAATAGACCTTCATTACCATCCTTAGTGGTTGTGCCTAGTACGATGCCACCATATTTACATAACAAATGGGTGCCATCTAGAAATAGCAAGGGTCTACAATCACACTTAAAACCATCGAGAGATGTACGAAAAAAAAAACCACCCTTAAAGCATTCTCCATCCCTCTCAACCTCTCAATGATAATGATGCTACATGGGTTGGTCTCACAAACCTTACATGCATACCATATCAACAGATCATAACTTGCAACACTGCTTCCATGGAGAATTCCCTTTGCCACCTCTTTACCCACCTAGGCCTGTTTGTATGGTAGCCAAACACCATGGTCACGCAATATATCACACTGTATATTTATATCCAGTATAAAAGATGATCTCACTAATTCCTCATTACTTGCCTACTAACCCATTTTTTAGAAGCCCTTGTATAAGATGTTGTGCCAATACCCCCACCATATGTAAGTGTATTTTGGGTTGTTTTGATCCTAAATGTGGGAAGGTTACTATCTCTTGAGGCGGGGACATGCCATTAACATCCCTTAGCAGCACATGTGATAGTAAATCTATCTTTATCAATTTTTTATGAACCTAATGTTGAAATTGCGGTTAATGGCTAAGTCACACAATGCATCCTTGAATTCTTTTGCATTTTCAAAGCGTTGCCCAACCATGAAAATTTTAGCTTCTGTATCTCATGAAGAATTGATTATTGTTATGGCTCCTCCATGTATCACTGGCAGCAACATCAATAATATATTTTGCGATGATGGTTCCTTTGTTATATGCATTGAGTAAACAGTTAGTAAAATAAATAAATAACAACAATTTAAAACTGAATAGTTATACCAAATAAGCTTCGGTAATGGCAAAAACTAACGACTACAAAATAAAACTAATAACAAACAAATGATAGTATACACAAACACATATAATGGCCACATAAGTAAAAACAAAACACAATGCAAATCCTTGCCACATTATACATTCACGGTTGTAAGGGACCAAATCTTGTAACTACAAGTCTAAAAATAAGTGGAAAGCAAAAAAGAATGCGATATTTATAGTGGCATTGGTGAACTAGAGATGGCCTCTGTTGTTCTGTTCATAATCTCTATGATTATATCCACCATAGTTTTTTTGAATATACGATGAACATTACACATGTTTTGAAAGTCATGCTCTGAGCTAATGGAACATATGCTCTTGTGCTCATATGAGATTATATACTTTACTCACACTGTAGGAGGTTCAAGAGCCCAAATGTGCATATCTCCTCCAATATTGTCTACCATCTAGTCAAGACAGTGAAATCCAACACATAACCATCCCTTTATACTTTGCAACACTGTAAAACATATCTATCAAGGGTCTAGATCAACAAAAACCACTATAGATGAAGGACCAGTGAACGTGATAGTTAGTAAAACATATTAATATGAATAAATATGCACTATGATGGGATCCAAGAGATATCTTCACCTCACATTCTTTGCTGTAGAGTTTTATCAATATAATGATTTCGCCACCTGGGTGGTGCTCTACCTAAGAGTATAGATGGGAAAATAGAGGTGGGTGATATAATAGAAAGATCACTCCATAGGCAATGCCAAGAAGGAAGATGATAAAAATAAAATGAAGAAGATGTAACCTTCTCCAACAAGACAAAAGATAAGGAGATGAATTGTGAAGCAAGGTAAAGTACAAGCACCATGCTTTAACAAGACGTGGCGCCAAAATTCCCTGCCAAAAAGCCAAAGGGTAATGAGGGGTTTTAAAAAATATAAACGGCCAAAGGTGAAGGGAGGGATGAAATGGAACTGGCTGAAAAGGGATAGACTGGGGATGATATTATTGGGATAGTATCTTTGATGGCCATGTATGTTTTATAAGTATAACAGTATGGCCACAAATGTTTTTTTATAACATCATTGCCAGAAAATTTTTCTTCGGCACATTTGCCTATTTGGAGGCTACTTCCAGTGAACTTGATGATGTGGGGCCCGATGTGGTTTATTAAATTCATAACCGAGGTGATGTGGACTGCCATTTAATTTTGCATTTTTGGCCAGCAACTTGGCACCGCCACGCCAGCGCCCACTCAGTGCCTGTTAGTAACCCTTTCTCAACCCTTTCCCTTGTCCTAAGCCCTTGAAGGATGTCTGAAACCCTTGTCTGAATGCCCCATTTCCTCTCCCAAGCTAGTTTCTTGAATCATTGCCATTGAGCTTGCCTCTCTACACCGCTGTCTCTTCCCGCCCGTCGGTTGATCTCCATCACCTTCATTTCTGAAACTATTAAGCTAAATCCCATTAAAACCCCCACTGAAGGTAATGCTCTCTTTTTTTTTTTTATATTTTAGTTTTTTTTTATTTTGTAATTGAGCTTATCTTGTTGATGCATTAAGCTTGTGCTTGGCTTATTCTTGATGCTTTGTCCTATTTTATTTTTTCTTCACTCCGGTCCTATTTTAGTTTGTAATGATGCTAATGCTTTGCACAATACACTTGTTCTTTCTAGTTGTTAGTTTATTCTATTTTAATTTGTTATTCTGTCTCATGTCTTATGCAAGGATGGTTTCATATTTTTAGTTTAACTGTGCTACTTAAATTATTTATGTTCTACAATCTTGAACCTTAAATAAAATTCAGAGGTCATAAAATCAAATATGACTAATGCCATATTGTAATTCTGATGCCAAATTAGTATTTGTAATCATGAAGCTTGGCTAAGGCCTATGATGTTCTTGGTTATGCTGGCATTGGAAGGTATAATTTAAATTATCATGTTAGAAATGAGAAATCTTTGTTTTTCATTCATATTGAGGCTATAATTTAAAATATTGTGTGAGTTCATTAGTTTTGTTCCATAATAAATATTTATTTAGGCTATCTTCATTCAAATGAAGGATGTCTGCAATAATTTATTTCAATTTTGTTTTCTTCACAGATGAGAAGAAGGATTGCCTCTTTTTGCATCTGCCAATGAACCAACATCTGGAGATGGAATAGTTTAATGGCCAAATCACCTGATAATTTACTTATGAACTTTGTTAAGTAATTTTGTGTCAATGTCAATTATGTCAATGAAGCTCAATTATGTAATGACAGTATTGGTAAGTTAGTTTGTGACAATATCAGGTTTGTTGTAAACTTTGTTAATACCCACCTGGGAATTGTGTCAATCTTGTTGCCTTTGTTATAAACTTTGTTGTAAGCACTGAAGTGTTGGTTGGCTTTTTGATGAACTTTGTTGTAGCATTGAAGTGTGTGTTGGCTTTTAAATGTCAATTGTGGACTATTTTAATTTTTGAATGCTTTTAAATATCAAATGGGGATAGTTTTGTGATCCATACATAACTGCATATGTAACCTGTAATGAAGTAAATCTACAGAAATATTATGCAGATACAATTTTGGTATTTTAGTCAGATACATCATATGAAGTAAATTACTTCAGTAATTTTTTAAGGCAAACTCATAATGAAGTAAATCTATTGATATATTGCATCCATACAATTTTGGTTACGTCTACATTCAATTCATACGAAGTAAATTAGTTCAGCAATTTTTTTAAGACAAACTCACGAAGAAGTACAATAATGAAGTAAATGGAGAACATTTTTTAATGAAGTAAATCTCATAATCTTCAGTATAAATCTTCATTTACTGAAACTAACCTTATTGAAGTAAGTCTCACAATATAAATAACTTATCCATAGATTTATGGTTGTGAACTGAAGCACAATCATAAATTACAATCTCACAATCTCACAATCATTTCTTTCAATAACGCATACAAGCTAAATTATTTTTCAACTCTTTTATAGCCAAGACATTCTCTACCTAAAAATCAAAATCTAGACATAATCTCAAGGAGGGGGCCATAGCACTCATGATTTGCTCTTGAAAGCTAGCCTGAAGATTCTGAGAGAAAAAGGGGCAATTCTCATCTGAGGAGAAGCCTTCTAAAAACTCTCTGGCCTTGCCCTAATCTGGACTTTCTATGAGGTTTAGGGTCCCGTGAGGTTTGTTCATGAGATAAAGACGAGGTTGAGTGGGCGCTGGCTTGGTGGTTCCAATTTGCTGGCCAAAAATCCAAAATTAAATTGCAGTCCATGTCACCTTGGGTATGAATTTAATAAGCCACATCGGGCACCACATGATCAGGTTTGCCAGAAGTAGCCTCCAAATAGGCAAATGTGGCTATGAGCGTAACCGGAGAGAAGTTTTGTGTTCACAATGTTAGCAAAAAAATAAAACATTTGTGGACATGCCATTATACTTATTAAACATATGTGGCTATCAAAGATACTATCCCTCATGGTAGTGATAATAATAATAATTAATAAATAGCTGTTTATATTATTTATATGCATGAATCTGATTCATGAATGGTTATATTTTTACAAAATATTTAATTCTTAATGTAATACATTCTCAATTTTCAGCATTCGAAAAGATTAGCGTTTTGCATTAGTTATGAATCCCTTTGTGATGATCCATTTTTTTTAGCTAAATTAACATGCATGTAGGTAAAAAGGCCTAACTATAAATAAACTTAAAACTCATTTCTATTGTGAGTAATATATGTAGAAAATTCTTCAAGTTTTAAAAAAGTTGTTTAAGAATTATAACGACTTTTTCTTTTTAATGAATAGATCCGATCGCAACTTCGAATATGGAATTCAAAAATCTGATTTCTTTTCTAAAATGTGGAGATTGAGCTTCTTCTTCTTCATTTTTTTTTTTTTATCTTTATAACTTTAGTTATGCCTTTTAATTTTCTTAAAGTTAGTAGCTTTGGTTAGAATTTGACTCAAATTAATTATGAATTATCACACAACCCGAGTATTAATATTACAAAAATAAAATCTACCTTTATTTTATTTATTTATTTATTTGACTAATAGACGACAGGCGCCCCTCATTTAAGAGATTATCAAAGGGACAAACAAGTATGGAGGTGCACCAATTACTGTGGCTTATAGACCTTTTAGAAAAATCCTCCTACCTTGCAACTCTAGAGGGGTTAAACCACTGTTTCTCCTACAGGAGACCCACAGCAAGGCACAAGTACAGTACATGATTAGTACTGGCCCCAAGTGTATATTGTATGAACAGTACTATGAGAGAAATATTCAAACCATTGCCCTCCCTTTTGCACCCAAATGTCATACCATTAGGCTATCCTAACTATGATAGATTATTTTATTAGTTATTATTTCAATAATTATTGTAATTGATTTTATATATATATTTTGTGATATTGTGATTTTATTGCACTAATTCACACTCAATTCCAAGTTCATATGAAGATTTTTATTCAAATGCTTGCAACTATCATCCACTAAATTTTCAGCGATCCCATCGTCATAGAGAACCTTCTTTCTATGGATTTTTTTTTGTTCTCATCTCAACCAATGTTATAAAAAAAAATGATCTTTCAATTTCTCACTTTGAAAGAAAAAAAAATTACTATTTTTCTGACATGAAAGTTATGGTTATTTGTCTATATTCCATAATAAATAAATAAATAATTGCTTGGCAACCTACTATCAAATCAATCCATTACATCAATATAACATGTTTAAAGTATCAATAAATTAATAAAAATAAAAACAAAAAAAATACATCATCCCTAATCTAATTAATTCTCAAATTTTTCAATCTAATTCTCTAAATTAAACACCTCTCCATCCTTTCTATCAATCAAATCTCAAATTTTCAACTTTCAAACCCATTACCTGTTATATCTCTTTATTTAGGAAAAATTATTATTAGTTCCTAGAATTTTTTTATTATTCTAATAAGTCCTTCTGACAAAAAATTATTATCTGCAGTCCCTCCTTTTTACAGCCAGTTTCATTTCATCCCTCTTGTCACCTTTGGAAGTTTGAATCTGTTTGACAACACAGAAATTTGAATAGATTCGTCAAATAGTAAATGGATATACCAAAAACCAAAGACCAAAACTAAAAACTGAAGGTGATGTAAGGATAGTAAATCCGAAGTACAAATCCAAAGAGCAAAACTAAAAATTGAATGTGATGTAAGCATAAAATCGGAGGATATCTACCCGTTGGACTTAAAAGTAATTTTGAAAAAAAAGAAAGACCTCCAAAGGATTTGGAAAAATTAAAGGTTTTTTTGGCCTAATGTTAAAGTTCTTTGGACATTTTGAGCAACGCCTCTTCTTTCTTCTTTTATCTGCTTGCTTTACATCCTTCCCTTTTCCCCATCTTTCACTTTTGTCTTCTTCTAAATTCTCTCTTGTTTTTCTCCTTATCTATTTGTTAGCAAAGATTAGAAAAGAAAAGACTAAATATAGGAAGGATGGGAAATAAGCGTATGCACGGATGCATGAATTATTAATATATACTGATAAATGATTACATTTAGTAATAAATTTTTAATTATTTATTTAATCAATGTTAATCATGTTAAAATCAGGTAAATCCTAAATAAAAAGACTTTCTATTTTAGATAATTTTTAAATCTCAAATCTTAATTTTCTATCAAAGAATAAATACGTACTAAGGTAGTTTTTGGTTTGCTAACTGTTCGGTAATTTTCTCTTTTATGTTATTAAAAAATTTCTAGAGAGCTCATATTCATTTTCATACCTTTTCAGAACTTTTTAAGTATTTTTCTCCTAAATTTTTTTTATTGAAAAAATAATAGCTGTTGTAATGTAAATATAAGCGTTTATAATTATGAAATAAGAGATAAATGTTGTATATGTAAATGATGAAATTATATATGCAAATAATCTTGTATTCTATGATTTACACATTTTGCAATTTTAAAAGTGTTTTATGTATCTATACTTTTAATGTTTCAACAGCAAGCTTGTTTTATAATTTTTTTTTTTTTTGAAAAGGTGGATAAACCACTTCAATTAAGCAAAAAGAAACCGAGTACAATAACAAAGTAGCAAAGCACTAGATGTAATAAAGCTGCAGACCAAAAGTCAATACAAAAGGAAAACACTGAATAAGAACTAGCGTGAGGAAGAGCAGGGGTCTCCTCAAACCCGCAGAACAAGGATGGGTCTACTCCACAGGTGGAAGTGGGTCCTCTTCAGCCGATGTCTCTAGCACCCCATCTGCACGATTGCCTAAGAACTCCAGACTCTGTTTAACACTCTTCATGGGCTCGTCCAACTTTCCAATAATACTCTCTGCACAAATTGAGAACCAGGACAAAATCATCTGACCAATTTTCATATGACATGTATAGGAACCACTTTAGCATTGAAAATAATATCATTGCTAGCAAGCCAGACATTCCACACAAGGGCTTTTACAAGCAAATCACAGAAGTCGCAAATAGCCGGCTTCACACACAATCTCCAAGAAACCCAAAGATCACACATCCTCCCGGGAGGATCAGGAATCTGAGTAAGGCAAATGTAGTGATCCCAAACTCTCCTAGTGACCGAACAACTTAGGAAAAGGTGGCCCACAGATTCAATCTCTGAGTGACAGAGGACGCAAGTGGTAGAGGGGAGCATGTTACATCTCCTAAGGGCCAGATTCTCTAAAGAGAGCCTTATTATGCCAGGCAAGCCAGTTGAAGAGGCTGATTTTCCGAGGGCAGGTGCCCCGCAAGAAGTGCTTCGCCACAGGACATCTAATCCCACCATCAATGAGAAAATTGTAGAACGATTTGACGGTGAACGAACCATTCTCATTTAGGGACCACCATTTCTTGTCTTCCCCCTCAGGGTTGCCAAGGATGACTATAGGATGCATATTCTCCAAGTGATCAGCGAATGGGGCACTCTCCAAGAGAGGCAGAAGATCTTGCACCGTTCCATTTGGATTTGCATTAGACCTAAAGAGATCTGGCTACAAATTCATCAGCGCTAACTCGTTAAACCATCTATCTTTCCAAAAAAGTGTTTTATAATTATTGTAATTATAAAATCATTTGAATATCAAAATATATTCCATCCATAATTTTCTTTTAAGTAGTTGGAAATATTTAAAAAAAAATGAACAATTAGGATTTTTTTTTTTAAAGCTTCTATTAAATAAATGGAAGAAAGAGGAGAATATTTTGGTGAGTTTGGAACACGAGATCTTGAGTAAATGCATGAGATGGAGTCCATACCAGTTGACCCATATATATATATTTTTTTTTAGAGGAGGGGGGAGGGAATGTTGATGAATATATTATGTTAAATTGAATGCTTAATAATAAATATGAAAATAATATTTTCTACTTTTTGTTTTAAGGGCAAGAATTAAATTTTGTTTTTTATTTTCTGAAAGACCTTTCATTTTTCATTAATGATTATATAAATTATTGAAAATAAAAAAAAACTCTAATTAAAGATTTTGGGGGGAGGGAATGTTGGCCATGGTGATTATATGGCTACGGAACCTTATAAATTTCTTTTTCCCTTCCAATGGTTTTGATTTCTCCTTATCTTTGTTTTCATTTGATGTTTCTGGTGTTTTTATTGTTTGCATTTCATTGGAACAAATTTAATTATACTTTTTATTATCATATATAATACTTGTTATTTTAATTTTAATTTGGTCACCTCCATGCCATGAGCATAATATAACATTGTTTTCTATTATATATTAATGTCGAGTTGCAAAGATGGAAAGAGACATAAGAGTGATATTTCCTAATAATGTTTTGTTGGCGACGTTTTTTTTTTTGGTAAGAGGAACAGACAACCCGTAGACCCTGCTAGACTACCAGGGACGTGCACAAGCCTCGGCGAAGCAAGTGTGGGCGGGCCCGCGCACACATGGGCGCTGGGACCACCCTCTCACAACTTCTAGAAATGTGCTTAATAATAAATATGAAATATTTTCTACTTTTTTTTTAAGGGCAAGAATTAAATTTTGTTTTTTATTTTCTGAAAGACCTTTCATTTTACATTAATGATTATATAAATTATTGAAAATATAAAAAAAAAACTCTAATTAAAGATTATGTTAAATTGAATGCTGATGAATCGAACTCCTAGAAATGTGTTATCACCCAAGAATCGAGCTCTCACCACTCGGTGAAGAGTTCTATCGGGGACCCGTGTACCAATAGACCATATGATCGTTGGCGTTTTGTTGGCGACTTTATGTGGTTGCCTTTATGGTCTGTGTTGCGATTTAAGAGTGTTTGCAAGCTATGGCATACAATTTTTTTTCTGATCCTTACTTCATTAACATACACACAAGACATGATTGTAATCAACAAGTGGCCTCTGGTGTTATATTTACCTACACAAACACTAGCCACTATTACTCACTCAAATAAAGTTGTTTCATTGCACTCCTCGATCCTTCTGCATCTATCATCAAAAAACATGTAGCAAGCACAACTAACATGGAGGATTTGGTACTTTCAGTAATATACTCTCATGATTGCTTAATTCTTTATTGAGCTGAGGCATTACATTATAATAAACACTTTCCTATGTTTCTCCTTTATCTATATAATCCCTTCACATTAGATTTCCAATATGGTTATCGGATTATTAGCTTAGAGCATGCAAAGATGGGGAAACATAAACATAAATATTTGGTTAAAACATATTCATGGGAGACTTGTAAGTGGAACAATTGTGGAGATTGTTTCAGTCGTGATTATAAATTACGGCCAATAAAATGTGAGTTTTGGAATGGGTCAGTTAATTGGTATTCCAAGCGGGGTGCTGGTTACAGATGTATTGTTTCTTTTAATATTGAAAATTATAATGTGAGAGAAATTTCATTACCAATCCACGCTACTGTACATTCAATGAGACTACCCTCTTGGTTATGTTCAACGGGAGTGTCCGGAGGGGGTTATGTATTCCTATGGGGTTCCTCATTTGTCTTTGATATCATGGTGGCTGCAAAAGATTACTCAGGTTGGTCTATCTTGCATTGTATTGACCTTAGATTGGATCCTATACTCAAGCGATATGAAGAAGATCTTGTAAATTGGGGTAGTACTTGGAATTATTGGTCATATAAAGAAGAGACAAGTTAATAATGTGCTTCGAGAAGGAATTTATTTGCAATCTTGTAAACCAAACTGTTTATGAGATTCGTAGGTTTGAAGGATTGATGAACATCATGAACTCTTAAGTGTGTTACCTAATTTTATCCCTACACTTGTTTCTCCAAAACTTAATTTATCTTCACTATAATATTGTTTGTATTTTTTTTATATTATCAGTTAGCATTTAATTATTATTACTATTTGTTTTTATAAAATTATTGAGGACAATTTATATGAATTTTTCTTTTTGAGTTTTCAAGGTATTGCACCATTATTGGAAATGGTTATTCTCTTGAGATTCATGCTCAATAATTGCTATAATTTTTTTGCCCGTGTTGGGAAAATAGTGATTAGCATGCAAACAATTAACACAAAATCTAATTAAAGTCAACAAGAGAGTTAGAATGATCTAGCCTGGGATTAGGCATGCAAAGGTACTGTCCTAACACTAAATTTGCCTCCTTATTGTAAGATGGAACTGCCTCACTCCAATGACACGATAGACTAACCCGCTAGGAAGATCTTCTCGTTGCGTAGCACATTCGGCGAGGAGTTGTTGTTCAATTGTCACCAAGGTTTAGGTTTATCAAGCAGTAATAATTTCAGAAAATGTGAAGATGTGAAAGTTGAGGAAGAGAAGAAGTCACACTGTAGGGTTAGGGTTTCTCAGTCCTTTTATAATAGGAGATCATCTAACGATTTGAAAATGAGCCGTTGGAGAGAATCAACTATTCAAGGAAAAAATAAATTAAGGATCAACAATCTAAGGAAAGAACCAATCATGATCAATGATCCAAGGAAGGAGTTAATTAGCGTCATTAATTTTTTGGAAAGAATAAATCAAGATCATTAATTCAAGTAAAGAATTAATTAAAATTGTTAAATCAAGTAAAATAAATGAGGAGATTGATTTCAAGATTATTTAAGATTATTGCAAAAGTAAAGGGGAGAATAAATCAAGGAGATCACATGACTAGGTTTGGGTGTACGAGATGGGCTTGGGTTAGACCATATCTAACATAATACCAATAGATTTGGATGTCACAATTATTAATTATCTCTTCTACATGATGTACTAATCAAATAAAATCGATTATAATTATTATAATTCATACACGAACACATCATTGCTGTACTTATGAAATGAGAAATATGTATATTTTAAAAATAAAGGCAAGAGAAACAACATCTAACAATTTTTTATTTTGAACGCTTTGCTATCATGAATTAGTTAATTTGGCATTATCTACATAATAAATTTCATGGAAAATATGAAAGTACATTTTATTTATCAAAATATATATAAATATTTAAAATTTTCTTTTATTTTAATTTCTCGTCAAAGACTATCTAACAATTTTTGTCATATTTTAAATTTTTTTATTGGATTAAAAATTATTGAATCAGAGCTTCAGCCAAGGAAAAAAAAATGGATTAAAAAAGGATTACTTGTGCAGATTTTAAATTTTGAAGCTTATATTAATGGGTTTGGTTCCGAGATATATACATATATATCTCTTAAACTAAGGAGACATTTGTTAAGCCGTTAATCTATACAATTAGGTTTTGATTCCCCATTCTGACAATATATTTGCTTGTTTGGTTTATTCGTATCTATTGTATTGTGAATAACATTTTGTCTAATTATTCTAAAAATTTATTTAAGTTAATTGTTAATTAGTTTTAGTAAACCAGCAATTAATTGCAATTGTTTGTATTTTTTCACAGCTATTGTATAGTGAATACCATTTTATCTAATTATATTTACAATTTATTCAAGTTAATTCGTCATTAGTTTCAGTAAACCAACAATTAATTATTGTAATTTTAAAAATCAATTAATTCATTGGTTAGGAGAAATCTTTCAAAATCTGCAACTTATAAAATGAAGAAGGGCAAAAAGGCTTTTTCATAGATTTATGCAATAGTTTAAATATATATTAGCTTAATAATAATTTTTTTTTTTTTTTTTTGAAAAAGTGGATAAACCACATCTATTAAGGAACAAACAACAAAACAACGGATACAAGACCAACACCAGGAAAGGTGAAACAAAAGCCCAAGACCAACAACAACCACAAGGTGCGGTTAGAACACACAACAAGACTAAAGAGAACAAAATACAAAAGAAACGAGGAGTGCGGAACAGCCTCCTAAAACCCCCCAACACCTCAAGACCCACCCCTACATCGTGCTCTGAAATTGCTCCTCCTCCTCAGCAAGCGAGGTCCCTCCTGGTGCAGCCCCTTGGGGGTCTAAGAACTCCAAGCTACGACGGATGGTGGAAATCGAGTCCTCCAGCTTCTTCTTGGGTCCATCCGCAGCAACTGTGTACCAAGACAGTAGGGCATGAATAATTTTAACAATAATAACAGACATAGGCACAATAGTAGCATTAAACATGCTATCATTTCGAGCAAGTCAGATGTTCCACAGAATCGCTTTCACAATAAGATCAACCACCATCCTACTAGTCGGCCGAATGTGCATTCTGCAGGAGCTCCATAAAAGGTTGACAAACAAAGGCGGATCCGGGAGACTAAGAAGATTCACAAAGAAATCCCAAACTTGTTTCACAACTGTGCAATGGAAGAAAAGATGATCAGCTGATTCCGAACCCCCATGACACATAGCACACGTGGCAGTTGCCAGCCTGTTACATCTCCGTTTCTCTAGATTCTCTAAAGTGAGTATCTTATCTTTCCACACCAGCCAGTTGAATAAGTTAATTTTCCTAGGACAGAGATTACACCAGAAAAACTTTGCCAGTGCACAACGCAACCCACCATCGTTAAGAAAATTGTAGAAGGACTTCACTGAGAACGTGCCATTCCCAGTGAGCATCCACCTTTTCGCGTTTTTCTCAACATCAGCCTCTGCTTGCAGACACTCCCGAGCCAGCGCAACCTCTTGGTTATCCGTGAAAGGTGGCACATCCAACAAAAGGTGGAGCTCCCTAACCTTCCCATTAGGGTAGGGACTCTCCTTGAATTCATCAGGCCAAATTAGCATTGGAGCTCTCCCACTGAGCCATCTATCTTTCCAAAATAGGGTCTCAGATCCTGAATGGATTCTATGGACAACACAACTACGAAACGCGCCAAGCCCAGTCAAGACTCCTTTCCAAAAATAAGAGATCCTACCCGTTTGCCTGGGAAACAAGTTCCAACTATCACAATTATAATTAAAAGTCACCACATCTGCGCCACACCAGGAGGGATCCGTCATGAATTTCCACCACCATTTCCCAAGCAGCGGTTGATTGAAATTTGCCAGTTCGAGAATCCCCCAACCACCCTACTCACGGGGGCCGACAGAGATTTTGCCAACAGGCTAACCTACATCTAGTGTTCTCGATATCCGAACCGGACAAGAGAAAATCTCTGCGGATACTGTTAATCTTTCTAATGACCCGGCAGGGCAATTTGAAAATAGACATCCAATAAGTCGGGATAGACGATAACACAGAGTTCACCAACGTTAGACGCCCACCTAAGGAAAGGTGCTGGCATTTCCACGAGTATAAACGCTTACGCACCTTACAAATAAGGCTTTCCCAGTCTTGTTTCCTTGGTCTGCTACCCGAAATAGGGATTCCCAGGTAGGTAACCGAGAGCGAGCCAGTAGTACAGCTCAAGGTACCAGCGTCCCTCCTATCTGCGATCACCCCCACCCAGCTAGAGAACAGATTGGTCTTAGAAAAGTTGGTCGCTAGCCCCGTTAATCCTTCAAAGAGCATCAGAATTAGCTTAACAATACGTAGGTCCTCGACACCACCAGTGGTCATTACCAGGAGATCGTTAGCGTAATGTAGGTTACATCTACTGCCGAACCTTCTGAGCGGAACCCCCACCAACACCCTAGACCTCAACGCATGAGCGAACATTGAGCTGAGAACATCCATAACTAACAGAAATAGGAGTGGCGATAAAGGGTCCCTTTGTTTAAGCCCACGAAAGTATCAAACATAACCGTTAGGTGACCCATTCACAATAATGTTAGCCTTAGAGGAGACAAGAATACTACGGATCCAACCTACCCATCTTTCCCCAAAGCCTCTAGCAGCCAAAAGCTCAAGAAGGAAATCCCAATCGACCGAATAAAAAGCCTTAGCGAAATCCACCTTTAGAATATGACCACAAATGTTACGTTTTCGCATGTTAAAGATTAACTCTTCCGCAGTGGCAATGTTGTCCAAGATACACCTACCCTTCAAAAAGGCCGACTGCTCAGCATCCACTAGGTCATTCATAACCCTACCCAGCCTGGTAGCTAGGATCTTGGAGATAATTTTGAGGATTGAGTTAATCAGACTAATGGGTCTGTAATCTCCCAACTTCTCCAAGGAGGGAACTTTCGGAACGAGCACAATGCTGGCCTAGTTAATTCTTTCCAGGTTCGCTCTTCCAGCATAAAAGTCCTCACAAAGTTTTAGCAGGTCCTCCTTAACAGTCTCCTAGAATTGCTTAAAGAATTGGATCGGAAAGCCATCAGGTCCAAGGGCTTTATTACTCCCTAAATCAAACAGTGCTTTCCTAATCTCTTCCGGGGAAAAAGGTCTCTCCAAGTTATGCAAGTCTACCTGTACCTTATTGCTGAGTAACTTAGCAAAATCAATCTTAAATCTCTGTGGACGTTGTTGGCCAAAATGATGTTGAAAGAACCTGGAGAACAAATTACCAATGGCTTGGGGGTTCGAAATGACAAAATCCCCATTATTGATGCTAGGGATGAGGTTGCGATTTTTGCGACCATTAGCCACAGCATGGAAGTATTTCGTGTTACCATCTCCTTCTTTAAGCCATTGCAACCTAGACCTCTGCTTCCAGTAAATCTCTTCTTGGTGCGGGACTTTCCCCAGTTCCTCAATAGCGCAAAATTCTTATTGAGCTTCCTGCAAGGATAATCTTTGAGTCTCCTTCAGAGTGTCCCAATGGTCAATGTCGTGTAGGAGAGCCAATTTTCTTAATTTGATCGACCCAAAGCTTTCTTTAGCCCACTTACGAAGATGCCCCCGAAGGCTAGAAATCTTCTTAGCTAAAGTGAAGGCACCGCTACCAGCTGGGGTAAGCGCAGACCACCAACTAGTCACCAGCTCATGAAAACCCTCCATAGTGGACCACGCCAATTCATAACGAAAGAATCTAGGAGCAGAGCCGTGAACTCCCACCTCCAGTCTAATCGGGATGTGGTCTGACCCCAGTCCTGGCAGAGTTTTTTGTAAGATACATGCGAAAGCATTGGCCCAAGCGCCATTAACTAGAAAACGGTCTAGCTTGACCCAAATTGGATCAGCTTGACCATTCATCCAGGTGAATCTTCTGCCAACCATGGGGGTTTCCAAGAGGTCTAAATCTTGCATCAAGTCGTTCACAATTCTAATGTCCTCTAGGTTATGGATACCCGTGTATTTATCACCCATATCGAATATTGCATTGAAATCACCGCAGATAACCTATGGGACATTCACATCCCCTCTACAAGCACAAATTTCATTCCAGAAATCTTGCTTTAAGGATCTTGCGTTCGGACCATACACCGCCGTGCACTTCCAATGAAGGTTGCTAACTTTGGAATAGAACTCTAGCGTTAAACTTTAAACCCCCCGTCTAATAACTTTCCCAGACAGCAGACCACTGTTCCAACCGATGATAATACCACCTGCAGAACCATTCGATGGAATGAAGGCAAAATCATCTAGGCGCACGCCGCTATTTTCTCTCCAGACAACAGTAGAGACTGCATCCAACTTAGATTCTTGCAGGCAACAAACATCAGCAAAATGAATATTTAGGAAATCTTTAACTAAAAACCGCTTCGAGGGTCGGCCCAGACCCCTAACATTCCAGGTTACTAAATTCATAGATAACCTTATAAATCCCCAACCTCCGCAGAGGTTGCTCCCGGACCTCTGGAAGAGGCAAGCCTACCCATTTCTAAGTAACATATATGATTAAAGCATTCAATCGTAGCATCAGTAAAAGACACACCACAAGCATCACAATAATTGGCAAGTTGGGAATTAGACCAATCTAAAATAAGGAGAGGTTCAGAAGGCGTACCCTCTAAAGTAAGCGCATGTGCTACTTGCTTCTTGGTGGATCTAGGTAGATCTGAGAGGTAGCCCGCTTCCTCATTGAACCTCGAGGAGGGCTTCTTCATTCTCTCACTTCTTCGGGTCCCACCTTTTGGTTCTGCCACCGGAGACTTGGACCTCCTCAGAAGATCAGGCAATAGTTCCCTTATGTTCCTATCAAAAGCTGTCAAGGAATCATCCGAGTCGGATGAACAAACAAGGGTCGAGTCTTCCACATTGCGGGCAGCGACAGCAGTTTCTACCCCCATCTCAACTGTCGAGTCCTCCTTTCCCTCCTTCACCTCTGAGGATTGCCCTATCGTAGGTACCAAGACCCACATGTCTGAGAGGAAAAGCCAACTGAACCCCAGAGGCGGGGCCATAGCAGGTACAAACTGATCAATAGCCTTGTCTCCTACTGTAGAAATACTAGTGCTAGGTGGAGACATAATAACATTCTGAAGATGGGCCGAAACCAGCCCAAAATTGGCTTTTCCCACTAGCTGCAGCCCAGCAGACACAACCTCCACCAACTTAGGCCCAGGATCAGGCCCAGGAACAGCAAAATAAGTCATAGACTTGACACCCTCCTCCTGCGGCCCACAAGATGGCCCGACAATGCTTTGAGCACAAGGTTCTAATGGAGAAGCCACTAGCATGGCTCCACCCGGGCCCAACTCAGCAGATTGATCCACGGCTCTATTGATCTCGCACGAGATAACCGGATCATTCGAAGAATCAAGCCTTCCCTTAGTGAAATCGTGGCTCAACTCAATGGTCACAGGATCAACAGCTCCTAAGGATGATGCAGACGGCCCAAAAGCAGGTGGCCCACATGCAATTGGCGAAGTCATCTTCCCCACGTCATCCTCGTAAGCACGTGCTGCTACCGAATCCATTAGCCTAACTGTCCCCTTCTGAGAAGCCAGAGTACGAGGTTGCCAAACCTCGACACGTCCCCCCCTTGAGACATGCACCCTCTCAGATCGCCTGTGCTCGGATGACCGAGCCCCTGCGAATCCAACAGTCCGAGAAGACACTAGTGACGGACCATCGGAGCAAGAACGCTAGCCTGGGAGCGATGCTCAACTAGCTTTGATGGCACGCGCCGAGAATCAACGGCCTTGATCACCTTCCTCGATGCCACCTCTCCACTGCCGCACGCATCCAGAACTGTCTCCTTGGATCCACGTTGATCGTTGGTGGTAGGGTCTAGAGAAGACTTACCTTTCTTCCGACCGGAGATTTCATGGGTGGAACGACGACCAGCTGGCAGTTCAACAATCCTGGGCTCGCCACGATTTGGAAAGACGTAGCGTCCCCAGTCCCGTCTGAAATGAGGAAGCTCTCCACATTCTCCGGTGATCAATAACTGGTATCTCCTCATTCCAAAGCTCAGATCAACCTCAAGAGGCAGAGATACACCTTGACACCGCCGCATCAACGCCGACACCGATATCAACTACCCAACCGGCCTCAACACCTCCAAAATGATGTTCTAGCACCATCCGTGGAGAGGGAGATTCCAAACACTCACCCACCTCCCTCGCCGGATGCTTTTCCTTCCATACCCAACTCCGCCGACCAAGGTGCGAACTTAAGCAAACATGGACCATCCTTCGTCATCACCTTGGTGGTGCCGAGTTTAGCAATCTCCTTAACTTCTGCTCTACTCGCCAAGGGAATGATGAAGTTGCAATCATTGACTAGGGTGATCGGCCCAGCCATCTTCCTGTTGATAATCGAAGTTAAGACCTCCAGAATACTCCCTTCGTTGACAAAACCCTCCATCAGAGAAACGACAATGATCTTGTCCAGTTCCTCCTGTAATTCAGTGATCTCCGGGGATATAGAGAGCGAGATAGTCATTGGTTTCCTAGGGGGGTCACACTGAGTAGCCGTAAGCACCTTCACCTCTTTCGGCTCATCCTACCCCCGTGGGCCATCAGAAAAGCTCATGCGTTTTGAGCAAACATGAATCTTCTTACGTCAGGGGCTTCGACGCAGATCAACCGTACAATGTGCCGCCATATGACCGACGTACGAGCAACGCAAGCACACAATTTGGTGTCGGCACTCCTCAGTTCTGTGAGATGACCAAAAACATCTTCCGCAGGTAGAGCCTTTCGGAGAGCGCGGACGCTTAGATCCGGCAAGTTTTGAACCTTCAGCTAGTTTTGACCCTTCACTGCATTTAGCAGGGAGAGGCTCACCTGACGAGGACGAGCTAGCAACCTGGGCATAAGATAATGTCGGGCTTCTTCGTAACTTAGGATCTTCATCGAAACCGTTGACCCTAACATCACCTCCTGAACCACCATCTTCAACACTGCCACGCATGCCGCTAAACACCTTCAATGCCGACGCCGCCACCTTCCCCTCCGTCACCCCAAAGGTCATGGAGAAGACTCATCCCGCTAGCACTTCCATCGGAACTGTTTTTTTTTTTTTTTTGTATTGTTATAATTTTTTGGTTATTAATTTTTTTTAAGAATAATAAAGGCAATTAAGATGATTAACTAGATTCTCATTCACAAATGACAATGAGTAATCCAACATGGACTACTTACTATTTCAGATTCTGCTCATGACATTTTATATAGTATAATATATTTATTAGCATTTATACTATTAAAATTAATTCTTGTTTTTATTGCATATACGCGTCAATTTTCATAACACAATTTTTTGGGCTTTTTCCCTTACACTATAGTGACTTATTTATGATTTTTTAAACCTATTTTTTTAAAAAAATTATTGTTTTTCTAAAATTTATTAATCTTTTCAAATAGCATACGCCATTTAGTTTTTTCAAATTTCATTCTCCATTTTTAACAATAATTTTGTTTCATATGCACATGGTTTTCTTTTTTTTTTTTTTTTTAATTGAGGTTAAATTTGTTTATTATTAGAGGAATTGATCAAAAGGTCCAAACAACTTTACCATTGGACCAAAAAAGACCTTTGATTTTTTCAAATCCCCTGGAAGTCCCTCTTTTTTTCCCAGAATTACTTTTAAGACCCTCTTTTTTACATCATGTTTAATTTTTATTTTTGTTCTTTGGTTTTGATACTTCGGATTTACTATTGTTACATCACCTTTCATTTTTTAGTTTCGCTCTTTCATTTTTTGTATATCAATTTACTATTTGGTGAATCTATTTAAATTGTGTGTTGTCGAATAGAATTCGAACTTTCAAAGGTGATGGAGGGATAAAATGGAACTGATTGTAAAAAGAGGGATGCAGAGGATAATATTTTGTCAGAACTTATTGGAATAAACAAAAAATTCTAGAGACTAATAAGTAATCTTTCCTTATTATTAATATAGCAAATAAATAATTTAGCTATGCCAATTTTTGAGTTTATCCACTCGTGTTTACACTCCAAATTCAGTTGTTATAAGTGATTTACTTTAAAGATATTATTTTAATAATAAACTCATAAATAGTAATTTTGCTTCCTATTATTAAAATAATTTAACCATGATTATTATTATTCATTATTGTTGTTTTGTATACACAAAAGATATTTTAAAATTAAATTAAATATTATTATCAATTATTACTATTTTAGGTAGATATATTAGTTTATTATTATATAATATATTTTTCTATCATTCGTGAGTTTCTTTATGTAAATGACTAATTTATATTTTAAACTTGAGCCACCCTCGTTAAATATATATATATATATATATATATATATATATATATATATATATATATATATATATATATATATATATATATATATATATATATATTATAAATGGAAGTGAAATTAAGAAAGTTGCAACAAAAATATATTTAAAACTAAAAAAACTTTATATTTTAATCCTAATAATGCTAATAATAATAATAATAATTTTGAAATAAATATGTTTGCTAATTAATATGTTTAAAACAATAATATTTTTTAAAAAAAATTATGTTAAAAAAAACCACTTTATTAATTATAAAGAAATTTAATAATTATAAAGAAAACAAGGATGGACATGAAAAATATGTCTTGTTCTTTTAGGTTAAAGAAATGTTCCATGAACCCTTGGTCACCCCTAGGTGTTGACTGGACATGGATGTGATGGCCTCGACAAGTTAACACACTTTCTTATGTCTACGAGGGAATCGAGCCATTTGGCCTAGGACTCAAATATCTTACAACCACTTAGTGTGAATCACATACACCATTTTATTTCTCAAATATATTGATTATTTATACAGGAAAATACCCAAAAATCCTTTCCCAGTTTGCATAATCCCAATAAATCGTTGTAAGTATTGGGGTTCCTTATAGGTCCCTCTTTTTTTTATTTTTTTCAACCCATTTGCACTTAATGGAGGTTGTGGAGCAGTTATATGGAATAGAAAATTACCTCAATACCCTTGATCTCAACCGCTTGAAATAATGAAAACAACTTGCAATTTCCTTCTTAATCGCTTGCGGAGCGAGGGTGTCGATAGTTGGCGTGATGAATCATTAGGATTCGCGTTGGAAACCCTATCTTCTCCGACACCGCATCTCTTCGCCTCCTTCTTATTGTGGTGACGCCCGTGGAAATCCCTTTTTTCTTGCAATCGTCTTTCTTGCGAAACCTCGCCTTCAAGTTCTCCAGAGACTTCCATCCTTGATTATGAGTTGTTCAAGAACATCTTTGGCAATGGTTTCGATGAACTGAAGATTGGCGACTTGCTTCCAGGAAAAACCAGCACAAAAGGTGAGAACACATACTTGGGAGGCCATCCAAGGAGGGCTATCTGATTGACATTCTTTATTTTCTGTGTAATATTGTTTACTTCTTGTGTAAATATCAACATTCTATGGTGTGTAGATCGTAATATTTGTCACTTTGGTTGTGCTGTTTCTGTGTGTCATTTATGGTTTGATGTGTATAATATTATGTTTATCTTTTAGCCATTTACTTGGTGTGTGCATTTTTTACATTTCAGATGGCAACAACACTTGTGACCGCTCGATGTTATTGGACTCTGCTCTTGAAATGATGTCGGAGTTGAAAAAAAAAATGAACATACTGCATTGGGAGATCCTCCGTGGGACGTTATTTGCCTATTTAATGGACGTCACACCCATGATACAAGAGAGAAGGTTTCTCAACACGCTGTTGTAGGTGTAGAATGACTGCAACCAGTGCTTTAAGATAGGGGAAACTATGCTCTCATTTAGAGCAGAAGATGTCGCACTTATTCTAGGTCTCCGCTGTAATAGAGATACTGTATCCTTCAAGCATGAGAGTGTCCAGCCCGAGTTTGAGAAGACATTTTTCATAAAATACATAACCATCACCATGATGCAATTCAAGAAAACCTATTCAGGTTTGTACGCATCAAAGTCAGTGAGGAGGAGACCTTTGTGAAGCTCCTCGTGGTCTACTTCATGACGACGGTCTTGCTCCCCAATACTTCTCTAAATGCGACACCATTTGCAACAAGGTACACTAATGATATGGGCTCTCTTGGGCATTAAACCTGGGTGCATGCTACTCACAGGTGGCTGATGCCAATATCGCTACAGCAACCACCCTTAGGCAACTCTAGTGCAAAGAAAAGTACACCATTGCAGGCTATATGAAAGGTGCCCCATTGCCTTGATCATCTGGTTCTATGAGGTGACGGGCATTGTGAAGAAATTGTGATTGGGACAGACACCCCATATATTGTGTTACGGGGAGTTCAGTTTCATAAAGGTGGCATCTATCGACCCACTATTGAAATTAGTCAAAGGAAAACAACTAAGTTATTCCTTTTGTTGTGTAAAATGTTTGCTATTTTGATGTAATGAGTTGTTTCATGCGTATTATAATAGTTTATTATGCATTATACTAGCTTAATGTGTATAATATCTTGTTCCTATATACAATATTAGTTGTTGTGTATTATACACTCTTCTTGTGTAGGAATAATAGTTCTTGTGTATGTTTTCGTCTTTCATGTGTATATTTTAGATTACCTATGTATGATAAGTTGATGACATATAATTGTTGCGTTTTTGCTTTTCAGTTCTTCGAGCTTGTGCCAACAAACGATGAAGAGAATATCTTATTTGGTAATGTTAAGCAGACCTGCAAATAAACCTCTGATAGATCGTCCAAAGAGGGTGACTCAGAAAGAAGGTCCCGACAACCAGCCAGGCCCATGAGGCCTTCGAAAAGAATAACTCCCTAACCGATGCTAGGAATAAGCCAAGCGCTCAGCCAATAAAGAAGCGAGCTCGGGATCAATCCCCCTTAGCCAACTATGTGAAAATCTGCCGCCGTCAATTATCGGTTGAGAGGCCAAAAGAGGTTCCATGAGGTGACGATAACATGCGGCGTTTATTGCAAACTGTGAGCTTGTATAGATGAGCATGACAAAGAAGATGCAAAGCGAAAGAGGAGTGACTCACGAATGACTCACAAATGGTATATTTAGCCACCCATGTGATACCAATGAATATTAGTAGTCCTCCTTCATCAGGTCCATCCCCTAGCTTTGGTACGAGGTTCAAAGGGGTAGTGTAGTCTTGGAGACGCTGATTTGGGCAGAATGATGCTAAGTTAACTGGTGATGAGGAAATTCCTACACATCATGAGCCTGCTGCTTGTGAGAATATTGATGCACCACCGATAGGAAGTCACCAACTCAATCCAAAAGCTCCAGCACAGGTCCACTTGATGATAGTTCGGTCCTCACAAATATCATTACTATTCTAGAGGCCTCCCGGGATGAAATTCCTTCTTCTGTCCCTCTACTAAGGCCCCAGTGGGCGCCCATGTTCCAGTAACAACCGAAGAGACTTCCCCCAAATGTGTTACGTGAAGCATAGCTATGCTAGACACACATTAACTCAGTCCAACAGAACTTTCTCCTAAGAGAATTTCACTAAAGAAGGCATAGCTAAAGAGAGCCCCACCAAAGAAAGTAGCATCTATTAGAAGTCTAAGTAAGTGGGTTCTTTCACAGAAGAAAATACCTCTTAAAATAGAATCTCACTTAACTGAGGTGCCAGAAGTGGAAGAAGATTTATTGTGTGCTGTTGACATACTACTTAAGAATCTCACTGGTTTGATAAAGAATAAACCGGTGGAGGAGTTGCTTGGCTGGTCTCATACCAGGGTCCAGCATAGGGGCAGGTGTACCATGAGGATCAAAAGAAGGCCAAAACAAGCTTCCTTCCAAAGAAGAAAAACTATCCAGGTCTCGGTAGACTAAACCAACTCGAACAAGAAGCCTTCTCTATCTACCTGAACATATGTCTTGACAAGTATTTTTTTTTTTTGTATCATATAGTTTTTTTATATTACGATGCCTTTATAAACATATGTGTAATATTATGCTTTCATGTGTATGTTTAACATTTTCTGTGTAACCTTTACATTTTCATGTGTAACATTTGTTTTTCTTATGTAGCGTTAGCAATTCCTTTATGACATGTAGGTTTCCTGTGTAAAATATCAATTTTCTGTGTAGCATATATCTGTTATGTGTATTCCGATGGATTTCTATGTAATGTTTTTATACAGTTCTGTCATTTGGAGGGATGCAAATGAGTATGGGTATGTTACCCGTGACCACCTCTACATTATCCTCGAAGGAAGAGAAAATATCCCCGATGATGTTGTGGAGGCTTTCGTTCTCATGTTCCATAAAGAATTACTAACAAATCCACTGGTTTTTAAAAAACGTGCTATTGTCACGAGGCCCCGGGAGCTTGCTATACAAAAACTTCAATTTGTTATGGATCAAGCAGTGTACATGATGGAAGATGTCATATATGGGCACAAGATAGTTGAACTTATACTTATGTCAATCGTCCTCTATGGTCATTACCATTTGCTAATTTTAGACATTCAAAAGGAAAAGTACATGCTCTACTCGTTAGTTAGGTCTGATATTTATGACGCTGATACCATAGACATGGTAAATGACTTAAAAATAATTTCAAACCTTGAATTCTCTTTTATTGAGTCACTAACAAGTTCTATTTAACGTTTCAGCAAAATCTCTTTTAACTATGCATCGAGATGAGCACAAGCCATAACAAATTACAATGTCTCTCCACTAGAGCACCTGCGGAATTGCCCTCAGCAAGTATCCATAAGCATTGATTGCCCGGTATTTTGCTTTGGCTATATATAACAGCTTTTAAAGGGGGAAGAGTTGGACATACCACAGTCTGACGTCCCATTCCTTCACCTCCGTTATGTCACCCGGATACTCATTGACAGTATACGAAAAATAATTATACCCAACGCAAAGTTGAAGAAAGTCGCTGGCAGGAAAAAGGACGATGCCAGTGAGGAGATCACTACCACAGACAAGGATGATGGCATGAAAAAGGATGATGCTAGTCAGGAAACTGACACTGCTGCTGAGGATGCCGAAGGGAGAAAGGATGAAGGCAGTCAAGAGACTACCACCGCTACCGAGAAGGAGACCACAGTTGGCTTAAACACCTTTCCTAATATAATTGTGCAGGGTTTTGATGTTGCTGACAAGGAAAACTACAGCAAGTGAGGAAGCAGCTGCAAAAAAAGTCATAATGTTGATGTATTCCATATTCATGGAATGGTTAACGTTTTAATAACTTCAGTATCCATATAAATACATGTATTTTTTTTGTTTGTGAATAGAAACATTGCTATGCAATTAATTACAAAATCAATCGGACTTATATCCTAAATATACACATGAAATGATACACATCAACATAAATTGCCAAACATGAAAGGTTGAAGATGTACAGGAAATGTAAATAATACACACCAAACAAATGTAACACATAGGAAACATGTCACGCCCCGACCTGTGGGTCCTGCCACGACATACCGCCATGAAAACCCAAGGGAGGTCAAACCCTACCTCAACCTTGGATCATCGTAAGATTAACCTGTTACTTGAATCAAAGTCACCAAAATAATTGGGGGAAAACTGAACAATATACCAATATAACAATTTTCTATACATGACCATCATAACAACATGAAAGTAGGCAAATCATAAAGATTCACAATTTAATATACATAACCATATTACAAACCAAACCTTGAGTATGGTTTCTTATACAACTTATAGACAACAACAAATACAAGGTTTTCAAAGAAGGAAACTAAGTGCAGATAAGTTGATATACACACTAATGGATCCCTCCTAATACATGCCATGGACGGGAAAATTAAGCATATCCAAAACTCAGACTGAATGCACAGATGATAAACTCTTGCCAAGCACTTCACGTCCACACTGCTACACTGAACTTACAATTTGGGAAGTGGAAAAAGATGTGAGTAACTAGGTTACTGAGTGATGGGATTAGCATGGAACTATAAAATCATACATTTCAAAAACAATAAAATATAATCAATACGACAATGATATATTCTAAAAGTTTACCAATGACCACAAATTAAGAAAGCAACAATCGCAGAGTAACAATCAAATTCGTAAAGCATAACGTACATCAGTAAAAGCATTTTTTTACATTATCAAATGACGAAAGACAATAAGTTGCATAACACAATGTTTAATAATTCTAACTTGTAAAATACTTCAACAAGTGACAAACCAAAATTATGTCACAAATCACATTTCAAAGTTCTTTGTATGAAAATGCTGAATGTTTTAAAGTATGAAATAAATGTCTCAATAAACACTACATCAACAATATGGTTTTTAAAGTCCAACAATATACGAGGATAACATAAGTAATAAGTATGGAGCAACACTCATGATTTTAATGGACAATATAGAATAATAAGCTTTTTAAAACATCAATGGTTCAAAACCAATTTCAAATCCAAAATTATCCATTCCTTTCAATATCTCAACATAATGGAGTTTTAAGAAATAGATAAGTCGACACTCAACAATATAATAAATAACCTCTAAAACCCTCCCTCGCTAACTGGGGCCTTAGTTAGGTTTGGAGCCGCTAAGACTCGAATCTCTTGGCGTTGGCCGCTGGGAAGCCCGTGTGGTGACTCTTGACAACCCAACAATACACCCTTTCAGGTTCTCTATGCGCCTCTTGAAAGGGTGGTATACACAATTGAGTTTTCCATACCACCTCTGATAGGTCGGCCCATGGAACTCTACTTCTTACTGCAATAAGTACTAGAGATCCCCCATGTCACCATAAAAAAAATCTAAATCATACAACCCATAGGCTCATTGAATAGATCAATACGATTGTAGAGATCTCAACATGATTTCACAAACTTTCACATAATCAACTACCACTTCAAAAGTGAATAAATTGATCATAATATCTCAAATAGATACCTTTTCATCAAACAAGCATCATTTGGTAAAATAATCTTTAAGTACACATTTCAATTATAACATCAACAATAATACAAAATGTGTTGCATAAATAGTTTGCATAGATTCATTTAATATCATAACAAGAGTCTCAATTTTCATGAAAACATTCACTTTAGAATATATGATTCAATAATAAAGTTTTCAAACACAAGTATGATGCTTTTGTAAACTCTATGAATAAACTCGATCATAATCCAAACATGGATTTAAAATACCATAGGAAGCAGTTTAAGAAATTACGCCTCTTTTCTCAAAAGAATTTGGCAAAGGAAAGATAAATTTACAAAGCTTCATAATTCATTTCAATCTCAAAATATCCACATAGTCATAAACATTCACATCTAGAAAAATAATGAAAGTTATCTTCAGTATTAGTTGCACAATCCAAGAAAGCAGATTTCTTACAAATCTAAATAATACACACTCACAATTATTGGAACGAGTTCACTAAAGGCCAAATAACACCTCCGAGAGCCGCATATAACTTTTTAAACCATAGCATTAATAATAGAATGTGAAAGATAGATCTTTAAAAATACATTTCGACATCAAACTTCTCACACACGAGCATTATAAATTGGCAAGCATTTTCATAAACTCACCCAAATTCAAGGTGTTTTTTTTTAAAAATTCATGAATAATATTTCAAAAAACTTTTAACAAGTGTAAGGTACAAATCTCAATAATTTCCTTGAATAGGTAATTTAAGAACTAAGCTTTTGAACACCATTAATATACTCACAAATATTCTCAATAACTCATTTAAAATCAAGCATGATTTCAAAGTCATGAAAAATATTCAACAAAAAATATAACTCAAATATATATATAGTAAACATGCATGATAGTATAGCCTATGAAATCGGTAAATCCCACTCACAAACTTGGCGAGTTACCCAACTCCGGTGTTAACCCTCCACAAGTCCTTCACCCCTGGCTGTAGCCTCTCCTCTTAGAACAATCCATGAAAAATGATGGATTAAAGTCAAGATCACTAGGCACAAGGATGAGGAAAACTCCTCAAGATGAAAAACAAGCATCTACGGTTTATTAAGCATCTCTCCTCTAAGATCTAACAAGAATCAATCTCTTCCAACATTCAATGGCAATAAAAATGACAAAGAAAAACTTAGTTGGTTTGGTGCTACAGTAATTGACACACCCCTTGCGAGTGCGTACCGCAAGTGCACAGGCTTGTTGAAGTAATAATATTACCTTGGTGAGTGAGTAGTCATATCCACAGGGAATAGGGATTTTAAAACACGAGATTTCACTATTTAGCTAAGCGTTGTACGGTGAGTGTGAAGAGAATAATTGTGTGAGTGTGAAAACAATTATAAAGAAACAAGAAGAAAATAGAAGTATGGAAGGTAAGAGAGCGCAAGTAGAAGTAAATAAAGAAGGACAATCAATGAGTAAAGTTGGGTACCCGGACAAGCTTCCCCTAGGACTTATGCTTCTAGTGCAAGACAATGCTATTATACTCTCCTATTGATGTTAATTGAGTCGAGGAAATCCTTAAACACACAGTCCCAAACCTAAGGTCAATCGTGACTAACCTCGATACTATGCCCCAGCATTAGGTTTCACTACGACCCTTGACTCTTGTTGACCTGTCAACTAAGCCCTAGGGGAGTTCGTCCTCCTAAGCCTCACACTGTGTGGAATTGCTTTAAATTCTAGGGATTCCTAGTGATAAACCCTGTTCCTATGCATAGCTCTAACCCTTTGGTCCAGGTGAAAGAACCCTAGTCTAAATTAAGCCCCAGCACTAAAATTCACTTCAACCCTTCACTTTGTTGCTCGCGCAACTAAGCCCCAGGGGAGTTTATCTCCTAGCACTTCACTCTATCTCGACCGCTAAGAAATCATGGAACACGGAGGTAGGGAGAATCACACCGGAGGAGAAAGGGGATGTTTCGCTACCTCACAACTCACCCTCTCGACCCTCTTCAATCCTAAGTAGTCTAACCCTATAGGAGTTGTCACACCTCCAATTGATAACCTAGATTGCTCTCAACCCTAGTGTCATAACTAAGGGAAAACAATTACAAGATGCAATTAAGATTGAAACTCAATTTTATTCATCAATAATGGAAAAGCATAATAACAGTGTCAAAGAAACATAATAATCCTAGAGTTTACAAGTCCGAATAACTCCAAGGGGTTTAGCTCCTCATGGAGTAATACAAATCCATCAAAATATGAAAGTGAATACAAATTGAAAGCATAGATGAAACCCCCTTGTGTAGAGTGTGGCCGTGGTCTTGTATGGCCACTGGACGTCGATGACGATGCCGATGACGCACTCCAAACCTCCACAAAGTTCTCTCCAAAACCGTAGCCGCAACCCTCTAGTAGTTGGGGAAAAAAAATTGGCAAAAAGATGTTGAAAAAGTCTCCAAAACAGGCTTTTATAACGTTGAGTCGAGGCTTAAAATCGGCTGAATCGGGATTTCACACGGCCGTGTGGAAATTCCATACGCCCGTGTGAAATTTCTGGAATGCTGATTTTCGGCAAACAGTGAACAGTAACTTGCTACAACACTTTTTGCTACATTGCTGCTACAGTCTTTGCCGAAACGCTCTCGAATACATCGTTATTCATCGAGGCCGTTGAATTGGGTACACAATCAATGGTAGACCGTGCTGATTGCTTCAAATCTCCTTATTGGTGAAGTTCTCCTATGCTAACACTAGCTAGACTTACTGTGAATGTGACTGCCTTTGTGCCCCTTCAAAGGAGGTTGGCACACACCCACAAGTCTAGACCCGTGCCTTGTTTCTTGCTTAGTCCGAAAACTTCCCAACAACGGTAGACATAATCTAACTTCGTTCTTCTTCTCCAAAATAGCTCCACAAACCTACAATGCACAAAAGCACACAAATGCACACAATTTAGTGATAAAACTTGATAAAAGTAATGCTCATTGTAAGATAATAACACTTCGCATTATTATAACACAAGTACTTATCAAACTTCCCCACACTTAAGCTTTTGCTTGTCCTCATGCAAAAATAGAACGTGAAAGTACTTTGGAAGAACAATTGAAAGTGCTTGGCCTTAGGTTCACCAAAAGTATGCAAAAGAGGCATTCTACAAGTAAGGGGAAATCGAAATATTGCATAAAGATACCATTGCTCTAGCTAAAAACTTGAATAAAAAAGGACAACAACTAAAAAATGTGTAAGTGTGTGTGAACTCACTTAAGACAACCCAAAAAGTACTCCTTAAACTCTTGTTAAAAAGGACTTATTTATATACAAAAAGAAAGAAAGTAGTAGCTTCACACAACCTCTAAGGTAGCCCTTTCCTAGGCGGCCGCCAAAGGTGGCTTTCACGCTTTTGAGGAGGTAGCTCTTTCTACCGGGGTATTAGCTTTCACGCATCCCATGAGATAGCTCTTTCTCTCATTAGGGCATAACTTGTATCCGACTTATGAGAGTAGCTACATACTTCATAGGTGGTAGCTCTTTCCACCCCAAATGCACAAATAAAACAACGCAAATATTCACGAACTCATTTTTTTTTCTTTTTTTCTCTTTCTCCATATATTTTTTCTTTTTTTTTCTTTTCATGTATTTCTCAAAACAAAACTAAGAACTCACTAAAAGAAAGATAAACTTGTCCTTAAAAACTTCAAGCTTGAGTTTCTAAAAGATTCCAAGAGTGAGTTGTGCAATATAAGATAATCGAGCAAAAATTCCCTAAAATTCAAGTGAAACTAGAGCGTGATAGGATACAATGTTAAAAATTCTCTTAAACTCAAAGAATACAACCGTTGTAACTAATGTGAACCGCCATAGGCTACATGAGTATAAGCAATTGAACGCACAAGTAAAGGTGTGTGCAATGTGAACTCCCCCCACACTTAAGATGTACATTGTCCCCAATGTACGCATGCAAGCACAATAAAAAGTAAAACAATTAACACAAGTAATGTAGGGGTAGGCAATTGAAACATTACTCCATTGAACTCCAAGTGTTGTGTTTGATGGAGCTAGGTTCATTGAGAGTTGAGTCTCAATGGTTTGTGGAGCACACATAGTCACATGACCGTGCCTATGACTATTCCTCAAATTCCTTACATCCAAGACCATCTGCACACATACACAAGGGGCTTAGTATATCTCAAGAAGAATCAAAATAAAACTCGAGTATATAAAGATAGAGAAATGAAATACAACTCGAGAAAAATAAAAGATAAACTCAGAAGGAGAATCCTTTCTTAGTACTACAAGTCCAAAAATAAGAAATAAAAGTGCAAAAGAAACAAAACTAAGATAAACTACGACACCGCAGCGTCGGTGTCCTGAACGGGAGCCTATGGTGCTGCTGCTGTAGGCTCTGAAGTGACTAGTGCTGGTGGATCGGCAGATGGTGCAGGAGATGGTGGTGGAGTTGAGGCTCAGGGTTTTACCACGAAAGGTGATGACATGGCCTGCTCGAGTAATCTCTGTATGGTGTATGGTGTCAAAGTTGGAATGCCACAAAATGGATGCAGTATATAGTAAATTGGAATACTACACAAGAAGCAAAAACCCTACATAAGGCACATAAATAATACAAAGTACTCAGAATACATACATAGGAAAGTAGGATAATACATAGGAAATGAAATTAATACATGAATAAATAGCCAACTACACAACAACAAAACCGATAAATGTCTAAATGTGTATATTTTATACATATTCTTGTTGTATTATTCATGTATAGATCGATGATTTGTTGCGATTTGTGTGGTTTAATTGGTCTTATTCATGTTACAGGTCTTGAGGATGCCCAGGCGAGCTTGAGAACACAAAAGAGAAGGAAAACAACACCAAAGAACAGTAGCATGAAGAACTTGAGAAACGACATAGTCTCATGTTTCACTGATGGGAGTGAAGACGCCCGTGAACCTGTTGAACAATGTGCTGTTTTTTGCTGTAACATTTTATTGTAGCATTTCACGAGTTTTCGAAAAATTCTCGAGACTCTGACGGCCTTCTTCACGCCCATGAAGAAGGCCATGAAACCAACCCGAGAGAGTTAAAAAGTTGGGTTTTAGGGTTTTTTAAAGTATCTCCTTTCACAACTTCTCCTACCTTCACCATTCCTCTCCATCATCCAAATCCAGGGTAAAAAAGCTCAAGAAGACATTTTAGATGGGGAAATCAAAGGAAGAGGCAAGATCTGGCATCGTCTTCCATTGTTGAAGCTTGTAGAGGGCAAGGAAACCACCCTATTGATGGCGTTGTTGGAAGCTTCCCGCGGCTTGTCTCTCCATTTTCATCACTTGAGGAAGTTGTTTGTTGCTTATTTAGTTGTTTTTATGGGCTTGATCATGTATTTTTCTTAGTATGAACAACTAAACCCCAAGGTCACCTGATGTTGGTGAACCTTGGGGTGAACTTGTGTAGATTGGATGCTTTGATCTATTTTATTACATTTTGGTGTGTTGTGATCCATGCTTGGTGTACTTTGATGTATTGATATATATGAGAACTCTGTATATTGATTTCTATGTTGTACTTAGTTGCATGACCATTGCCCTTGTACTAAACACACCTATCTTAGAAGGGATCCATGCACAAATATGCCTTGACCATTCGATATTTGGTACCCCTCCAACATTAGGGTTGGAACTAGTTTGTATTTAGACCCTAATTAGAGAATTCCCTACCTGTATTGCAATTGTAGGAGGATTTGGTATAATGAAATTCCATATCAATACTTGTACATGATTACTGGTCAATTACCGTAACCATCGGGTTGGCCTACTTTAGAAATCTCTTGGTCCAAACCACCAATTGTATGATAGTTCTAGTATCCTTCTCACTTTAGTAGCCCCAGGGGGATCCACATCAGTGACTACCTTCACCCTTGATTTCTACCCCTGATTTTCCTTGACTGTAGACACACATTTAGAGTCCTTTCTTTTATTTTGTAGTTTAGAACACTATCACTCGAATCTCTAGGCTAGACAACATGCGAAGAGGGAGTAAGAGTAGCTTCTCGGGCCCTGGGAATACGACCATCTCATGCTTGAGCGAGAGGTATTACTTGATGACCCAGTGCACTTGTGGGTGTTCAATAAAAAACATACACAGTTAATATGTATACTAGACAAAAACTCAAATAATATACTCTACCATTATGCATAGCATGCTTAGTCTGCTATGACTGCATTACATGATCTACGATTATGTCCATCTTGTGAGCACCGGCTATAATGTAAATCACAGGCATCAAAGGCATATGACTTGATTATCTTCCTTCTTGGACGGCTGGGCGGTTTCTTTGATATTGGTAGCCGAATTCAGAGCTCACTCTTATCATCAAATGGCTTATCACTATTAGGAAACGGGGGTATTAGGTTAGCATATGACTGATGATACCATTCGACTGTGAAGTAATCGTCTATGTAAGAATGAACATTCGTGTTTGTTTGCATGATTGTGGCTCATGCATGCTTACCCGGTAAGCCATGTACTTCCCATATTCTGCAGGAGCAACCCTTAAATTGGAAGCCGATTGCACTATTGTGGTTATTAATGACTTTGTACGTGTCTTCAGTAGATCGACCCACCCTTAGGAAACCGCTATCATCAACAATTTGTCCAACGTTCTTGCGTATCTCAGGATAGAGGTGTCTATCTCACCCATTTCTTATAGGCACTGTAGCATAATATAGCATCTACTGTAGCGTGAACGATTGAAGAAATGACAAAGTCTTGGGTTTTCCTTGAGGGTAACCTTGCGCCCATAAGAATGTCTGCAAGCCAGTTGGAGAAATACCGAGAGGCTTGCAGGCATCCTTGGGCTTGGAAGCTAGGATGTGATGAAAAACCCGAGAAGGGTTGTAAAGGATTTTTAGGGCATCATTGAAGGGGTTTTCGGCTACCTTTTCTCCATCATCATCTCTTAGGGCTTGAAAGGGCTTGAGAAGGCAAATCTGAGGAGCAAGACCAAAGGAGAAAAGAAGGTTGCTATCAAGGAGATCATTTAGGAGTTTGTAGGTGCCGATCTGCCGGATTCCCATCACCACATTCTAGTCAACCCATCTAAGAGAGTTTGTCTATGATTTTGATCATACTTGCTATGTATTTTGAGATCTCTCTCTTATTCATATTGAACTAGACTTCCAAGGTCACATGGCATCCAGTAAAACTTAGGATGAACTTGCTTGTATGGATGTTGTGATTTAGTTTTATTGCATTTGGTTTTGGTTTGTGGTTTAAACTTTGTGATTTCCCTAGGCGTAATGCAATCATAGGAGGATTTGGCCTGAAGAGATTCTAAGCCAATACTTGTATGGGAATAGGGGTTAATTACCATGACCATCGGGGTAAACCTACTTTAGGATGTCTCTTGGCCCAAAACAACCATTGCCTTTGTAATTCTAACATCCTTTTTAGTTTTAGTAGTCCCGAGGGGATCCTCGCCTGGGGGCCTTGCTCTTTCATTGTTAATTGCTTCCTTAATGTGCTTATGGTGTGTGCCTTAGTCCATTTGTTCATAGTTAGCTCTTTTGTTAGTTTTCTTTTTTTGTTTTAAACTTATGTTTGCTAGAATAGATAGTGCCGTCTAGAGGGAAGTAATAGCAACTCTTGGGACTCCAGGGAATACAACCCTTTTGTGCTTGCCCGAGAGGTTTATTACTAGATGACCTATGCCCTTGCGGAATCATTAGCCACATTCAAGTACATCTCACACTATCGTATTCCTTTAAATAAAAAGTTCGACCAATGATCAATGTCATTCTTCTGTAGCAACCAAGCGTACGCCTCGCCCAATATACATGCAAGTTCATGAATTGCATCATCGAACTCTTTCGAAGTATATGCATACATAATTTTGATGATTACTACCCAACATTGCTCTCTCAAAACTTTAAAAAGTATAGCATTAGTATTCATGAACTTTGCCTCCAAGTGTCATAGGTAATAACGATGTGGTGATGAGGGGTAGACTTGCACGACGATATTGAATAGGCCTTTTGATCGATTTGAGATAAATGTTATAATTTTATCATCGTCATCTTGACCGTACAGTCCTCCCTAAGAGTAGCAAGAAACGAAGTCCAGTTCTGATCAGTTTTGTTGTTAACGATAGCGAATTCTATATGGAACAGACCCTCATTGCCATCTTTGGTTGTTGCTCCTAGCAGAATCCCATCATACTTACCCAGCAAATGAGTTCCGTTAATAAAAAGTAATGGCCTGCACCTATGCTTAAACCCCAACAAACAACCCCAAAGGAAAAAAGGCACACTTAAACTGCTTACCGTCATTGTCAGTGGTGACAACGCTAGCGAGATTTGTCTCGGGAACTTTAGCTGCATACCAGAGAAGGAAAATATAGCTACTAACCTTGCTAACATGAATGGTCTACCAGGCAACCTCCTTCTCCATTCAAGCACACTTGTATGGTAGATGGACAACATGCTTCCACAATATGTTATTTTGTATGTAAACATCTCAATACAATGGTCGTTCTTTCAATTTCTGCATGACACGGTTAGAAACCCACTTTTTGCTTACTTTTGGATGCGTTGTCGTACTGATGCCTCCACTGTAAATGTGAGCTGCTTGCATTGTCTTTAGCTGGAACGTGTCTATATTTTCCTCTTTCGAAGCATGCACTCACCATTGGCATTCCGGAGCAGCGCACCTTGTAGTCACCCAGATTTATCATTTTTTATAAATGTAAAGTCAAAATTTTGTCTTATAGTTGTGCTTCGCAAGTAATCTTTGAAGTGGTCTGCATTTTCAAATCGTTGGCCTACTTTTAATGTTAACCTATCATGTGTTTGGGAACAACTGGCAATACTGAGTGCCCTAGAAAGAGGATGTTGGGAGATAATGCTGATGCCATTGGGGTTTATGCTGTCTAAGAAGGATTCCCTGTGATACAAAATAAACAGTAACATTAATAATACACGGGAAAAATGAATAATACACAGGAAACATATTTAATACACAGGAAATAATAATAATACACAAGAAATAATTATAATACATAGTAAAAGCTAATAATACATAGGGAATGATTATAATACATAGGAACACATAAACTTAAAGTAACCAATAATAGTAGTTATTGTTGTATTACGATGGGATCAAGGATCCTGAGTGTCCATCCACAGACCCACTCACTTCCTCGATGGTGATTTCATGACAAATTTATTGAAAGTATAGTATATATGGTGCATGAGTTGAATGTCCACGTTAGACTCAATTGAGCAAAGCATTTTGTATGAGTTAGGCGTCACGCACTTCACTCTCACTTGAGAAACATCTAGGGCCCAACATGCACATATCTCACCCATGACTATCTCCTATGAGCTTAAGACAGTGAATTGAAGCACACGTCCTTCTCGTTTGTATTGCGCCATAGCACAAAAAGTTTCCATTGTTGATGACACCTACATGAAATTTCAAAATGCTTGTAAGATTTTACAGCCACAAAAGCATGGAAAATAAGAAGAAGCTTGAAAAATTCCATAGCCACAAAATCATGAAGAAGAAGAAGAAAAAGTAGTTACGTGTTAATATTTTCAACCAACAACTAAAAAAGATGAAAAAGAAGTTGAAGCGTTGACAACCCAAACAAGATGAAAAAGAAGAAGTTGAAGAAGAATGAGGAGAAGGAGTGACAAAGCAAAAGTTATCTGACAAAGAAGTTTCATTGGAGGATATAACCATACATCACATTTAATGTGACATGACTTGGTAAGAAGACTCCAACTTTTGCTTTTTCATCTCACATGGGCATTTGTGACATTTCACATCCACTTAACTGACGGAGAAAAAGGGTTGAGTCTACACCGAACCTTAAGTGAGGCCATACGTTATCAAACTCTCTGTAGGTGTCAACCATAGTCCAAGGAGATCTACATGTAATCATTGCCTAGTTATTACATTCATCGAGCGGATTAATTCGGTCACTATCCTTCTCATTGATCTTTTCTCCACTAAACCCTATCTCCCTTCTTCTCTCTTCTTCTTTTCTCATTGTGTTAATTTCATAGGTTTAGAATTCAACTGGATCCTTTGACTCGGCTAGATATTAGGAATTTTACGAGTATCGAGAGATACATGAGTCTCTGTTGATTCGACTACCTGACTCATTCTAGTACACTTTACTACTTATATGATTTGTATAGTTGTGGTCATAAAGGGGTGTATCATGGTTTTGGCGCCGCTGCCAGGGACTGGCAACTCAGAAAGTTCACATTTTTAGTAATCTAGCCACTTTGTTCTTTTCCTTTTACTCATTTACTTTATTGTATTTTGTTCTTACTTGTGACCTGACTCACTCTTTTTCTCTTGACTTTAGGAGGTTTAAATCATGGACAAATTGCTCGTGGCCTTAGGCAATTATCCTTGTCTGCTTTAGACTATCATTGAGATCAATTCTATCTAGAACAAGAATTTTCAGATATATTATGTTAGTTCATGAATTATGGCTGTGCCAAGAAGGTTGAGGAATTCCATAATGATTGCAGTTTCTAAGAGATAATATACACTTGCCAGGAGAAATCATTATAATGGGTGTATGTAGCGAGTGTTTGGGATGAAACACCTCTGATGGAACCTGAAAAGGCACAAATTGTGAAACAAGTAATGTCGGTGTCAGTAAATATGGTGCAGGATCTGATCCAGGTCTTATAACAAGCTGATAAACATGATGCTTATGTAGAAAGTCAAAAAGGGAAGTTTAAGTTAAAACAAGTTACAATGATGAGGAAGAAGATGATGATGAAAGTAACAATTCAGAAATAGAGTTTTTAAATAGCAGATTGGAACAAACAAAAACCTTCAATTTAAGAACCCCCTACATTGTAATTGAAGGAATTACAAAAACATTTGTAATACACATTTTTAGTGAATGACAAGAAACCCCAGTAATTATAGCAGAAAGTCTTGAGTCAGATCAGAAGGAGAGTCTACTCAGGGTGTTAAAGACTCACCAGCAGGAAATTGGATGGAAGATCTCTGACATTAGGGGGATTAGCCCATCTTTTTGCACTCACAAAATCTTGATGGAAGACCAAGTTAAGCCATGGGTGCAACCACAATGAAGATTGAATCCTAATATGAAAGAGGTGGTAAAAGCGAAAGTAAAGAAGCCCTTGGATGCCGGGGTGATTTACCCAATTTTAGACAGTCCATGGGTCAGTCTCGTTCAAGTGGTTCCCAAGAAAGGAGGGATGACATTGGTGCAGAATGAGCATAATGAATTGATTCCTACTTGCACGATCACTGGCTGGAGAGTTTTCTTAGATTTTCAAAAACTGAATACCGCCACTAGGAAGAATCGCTTCCCATTACCTTTCATTGATCAGATGTTAGAACGATTATCAGGACAAAAGTACTATCATTTCTTGGATGGAATGTCAGGATACTTACAAATTTTGATTGCACAAGAAGATCAAGAGAAGGCAACCTTTACATTCCCTTATGGTACTTTTGCCTACAGAAGAATGCCGTTTGGTTTTTGTAATGCACTAGCTACTTTTCAGAGGTGCATGATGTCCATTTTTAATGACTTTATAGAAGACATCATGGAAGTGTTTATGGGTGACTTCTCAGTATTTGGTAATTCTTTTGACAAGTACCTGAGCAATTTGAAAAAAGTGATTGGTAGATGTAAGGAGACAAATTTGGTACTCATTTGGGAGAAATGTCATTTTATGGTGAATGAGGGAATCGTATTGGGGCATAAGATCTCAAGTTTTGGGATTGTGGTGGACATAGCTAAGCTTGTGACAATAGAAAAACTTTTGCCACCAACAACAACAAAACATATTCAGAGTTTTCTTCGGCACGTTGGGTTCTACTTATGTTTAATCAAGGGTTTCTCAAAAATCTCCCGATCTATTATGAAGCTTCTCAAAACGGGAATGCCATTATATTTTGATGATGAATGCCTAAAATCATTTCAACTACTGAAGGAGAGATTAATAAATGCCCCAAATTTGAGATCCCCAAATTGGAATCTTCCTTTCGAACTCATGTGCTATGCAAGTGATTGAGTAGTCGGGGTTGTGTTGGGGCAGCGACATGACAAACACTTTCATCCGATTGCCTATGCCAGTAAGATGTTGATGGCTACCCAAGAGAATTACACCACCACAGAAAATGAACTATTAGCTATCGTTTGTGCTTTTGATAAGTTTCGGCCTTACTTAGTACTATCTAAAGTGGTGGTGTACATTGATCATGCCACTCTATGACAATTTAATTAGATGGGTTCTTCTCCTACAAGAATTTATTTAGAGATTAAAGATAAGCGAGCTAAGGAAAATGTAGTACCTTGATCATCTGTCCCATTCAGAACAATTAGGAAGTGAATCAAATTTTAAGAAAGATGTGAATGATGCCTTCCAAGAGGAACAACTCCATCAAATAAAATTTCAAGATTCTTAAGACTCTAATATCCCTTAGTTCGCTGATATTGCAAATTATTTAGTTGGGGGTATTAATCTCACTCAGTTTTTGTATCAGCAACGTAGGAAGTTCCTTTCAGATATAAAACATTATGTTTGGGAAGACCCATTCTTGTATAAAATTTGTGCTGATATGATGTTAAGATAGTGTGTCTTGCATAAAAAAGGGTGGAAAATCTCGAATCACTGTCATTCGGGAGTTGTTGGGGTTGTATTGCAATGCAAACAGAATGGTGGAGAAGGTTATGGAGGCGGGATTCTTTTGGCCATCGATGTTTCACGATGCACAAAAGTTTGTAAAAGCATATGATAGTTGCCAGTAGTGTGGAAACTTATCTAAGCATGCCAAAATGAAGCAAAATCCAATTGAACAGTGTGAGATTTTTTATGTGTGGGGAATTGATTTTATGGGACCTTGCCCTAGTTCCAATGGGAACAAATATGTGCTGTTGGCCATTGATTATGTCTCTAAATGGGTTGAAGCTCAAGCATTACCAACAAATGATGATCGGGTTGTAGTGAAGTTTCTAAAACATTTTTCCCTGTTCATTAGTCCAAGAGCAACAATTAGTGATCGGGGAACACATTTCTGTAATGTGCAGTTTGAGAATGTAATGAAGAAATTTTGAGTAACCCATCGAGTGGTCACTGCCTACCATCCCCAAATAAGCGGTCAAGTTGAAGTCACGAATAAAGAGTTGAAGAGAATTTTAGAGAAAAGTCTATAGCACAATAGAAAGGATTGGTCTGAACATTTAGATGAAGCGTTATAGGCTTATAGAACTGTATACAAGACGTTTACAGGTCACACTCTGTACTATCTGGTTTATGGAAAGGCATGTCATTTGCTAATCGAGTTAGAGCATCAAACCTATTGGGTTACCAATTTGCTAAATTTTGATACTGCTAAGCTAGAAGAAAAGTGAAAATTGCAACTCAATGAACTCAAATAATTTCTACAATCAATTTATGAAAATTTGGTTTTGTACAAGGAAAAAGTCAAGAGATTTCACGATAAGCATTTATGGGGTGACAAATAGTTAAGAATAGACGAGCAAGTCTTACTGCTTAATTCAAGGTTGAAACTATTTTCAAGTAAGCCGAAATCATGTTGGTCCAGTCCATATACTATCTTGCATATTTTCCCTCACGAGACTGTGGAAATTTCACACCCACATAAAGGCACATTCAAGGTGAATGGTTATCATTTGAAACTCTACACTTGTAGGGATGAGTTTTCATCAATATACTTCTTGGAGGACTTGCACTTACACCACCCGTCACAAGATTGAGTGAGGTACGCCAAGCTAGTGACATTAAACAAGCATTTCTTTCGAGGCAACACAAGTTTTTCTTACTCATTTTAGTTTCTTTTGTGTTTTTGCTTTAAGTCATTTTGCCCTGAGTTGGTTGTTTAACGGTGCCTTTCTTGTTGGTTGTAGTTTGCAATTTTAGAATCAGTTTTTAAAGTTGATAATCCTTCTTAGGTTCAACATAGGCAGCAACACTAGTACACTTATGGGCACGCACTTTGCAGGCTATGAAAAATTTGAGTTTGGGAGAAAGCATGGTCAAGAACAAGCCCGTGCTTTTCACCGTGCTTCCTATGAGCACACATGCTTATCTTATTTTTAGAGTTTTTGTTTTAATGTAAGCTGCATGGGAAGAAGCATGGGTCAAATCACGCTTGTGTTTCTTTCCCAGGTCAAAACTCTTGTGTTATTTTAGGGTCATTCATAGTGTTTCCTTTCTTTTGACTTACCTTCCTCATCTCGCTGATCTTCCAAAAAGTAGTGTATGCTCATAGGGTTTCCGATCATGACCACTTAGCTTACTTTGTGTAGCCAAGCCTCCTCCTTTTCCCTTGCTCCAAGTTTGTAATAGCTCCTTTGATTCCTCTTTCATCTGTCATGGGCTCACTCTCCATCCAGTTCTTGCTATTCTCTTTCGCATTTTTTTCTAGTTGAAAGCATCCTCTCCTATTTTCTCCTTGTCTAAATCATTTAAGCTTGTTGCTAGTCTTTGCACTCTAATTCTTGGAGGGTCAGGGTTTGAGCATGGCAGTGCTTCTTAGAAGCACACCCGTGCCCATCCTAATTTAACTTCTACTTTGACTAAATGATAATTAATTTGTTTTATAGATCATCATGCCTAAGACAAAACTAACGCTAGCCCTCAGTCAAAGAAACCACATGGGTAGGAAATTGCAAGAACCCTCTCCATACATCTTTACTCAAATCATCCATTCTAGAGAATACTATGAGCGATTTCTACACTGTAATTTTGGGAGCATTTGTACCATTGATTGGAAAGCATTAAGGGAGGTAAACCTATCAGAGAAAGTGTAGAAACTCATGAGAATAGGATCTTAGAGCCAACTACTCATTATCACTGAACCTACCTACCCAGAATTGACCCTGGAAGTCTTAGCATCTTTTGAGAGGTGAAGGAAGGAAGTCTCTTGGAATACCATAGATGCAATCAGTTTCCAACACCTTAGGAAGAGATACTCTATGATTTATAGAGAATTTGTAGTTTGAATGGGGGTTTATGATGAAGAATTCACACAGACTGCAAGATAAGAAAATCTCTTGTTTCATCTACTGTTGGGTGAACCACTATGGCAATGTTTGCGTCGACTAAGTAAGGAAACTACCTTGTATGACCCGAGTTGCTTCAAAGCATCCACTCTTCGATTCCCGGAATTATGAGTGATTCATACATTACTAAGTGGATTAGTTATAGGGATGGGTGACAACACCGAAGTTGTAAACCGCAGATATTTTGAGTACTTGGTTAGCATAACAAATAAGATTCCTTTTCATTTGGCATATGTGTTAGCTACCACTTTGTATCATCAGGCAATAGACCATAGGCTTGAGGTTATTTTCACTGGGTCATACATCACATGATTGGTAAAAGGGATGAATTTGTTGGGGGCAGTCAATATAGAAAGGCTCGTAGTGTGGTTCAATACTATCACTTTGGTCACTTTGAGAGCTACGTGGTTATTTCATCCATGCCAGGTCCCCTATTGAAGCTGCTCTGGACAGTACTTCAATGATCACGCATACTATCCTGCCACCAATACCATCCCTTACTGACTCCAACTTAGTTGATGATTCTAATTTTAGCAAGTGATTGGTGCGGAGTTTACCGAAGATTGCTGACCATTGTGACACTTCTTCCTCTGGCCAGTCAATAGCTTCACATAGTGTGGGTGTCGATACTTCGATCTGGGAGAACAACTTTAGGATTATGAGGATATGGTGCCAACCAATGGGAGTGAGAGCCATCCTGATGCTACTGAGTCTGAGTCTGACTGAGCATCTTCTTATCTTTACTTTTCATTTTTTTATTTCCAGTTATTGGACTTTGTATTTTCATTTGGACTTGCACTTTTTGTATAGTTAGCAAGGGGAGTCCCCTGCTAAATTGTTTTACTTTATTTGCTTATTGTTATTTCCTTTCAATACTTTATTTTATTTTGAGTTTCTTGAGCTTCACGTATATACCTTTCTTGCTTTACAGGATGTATACCGTGTTTGGAATGTTTGAGCTATTCACATTGAGAGAGCTATTATCACTCATTGTGTCCAAGGAAGCCTTAACAACTCTCCTCAATTTTATTCATACTTGCATGGTTTACATTGAGGATAATGTAATATTCAAGTGTTGAGGAGGGTTACCCTTGTATTGATTATGATGATGCATGACCTAGGACGGTCTGTGACTTATTGTTTAGGGATTCATAAGACTAAGGGTGACACTAGAGTTAGTGTTTATTTTGTTGAATGTAATTATTAGTTTCACTCGTATCCTAGAAACCTCTTTATTTTGCACATTGCCCTTTTGTGGTTTCACTTGTATCCTAGGAAGGACTTGAGTTTGTAGACCAAGTATAGTTGCGTTCTTTGATCCAAAAAAAAAAAAATTCTTGTATGTTTCTTTAGTTGTAGGAAAGTCATATTCGTAAGAATGCCCTATCGGTGTTTTATAAATATTCTATATAGAAAGATGGTAGAAAGAGCTATCTCCTTAGAAGTGTGAAAGCCACCCTTGAGTAGTCGGATTTTAGGCACCATCAGTGTTCACTTGATAGCCTACCTAGGTAAAAGGCTACCTCTAGGGTGTATGAAGCTACTACCCAATGTGTTTAGAGGAATTAAGGTCATCTTAAGCTTAGTTTTTCCAAAGGATACATGGGGTATATAACTAAGGTAGGACTCACACACACACACGCAGAATTCGGGGTATGAGTAATTACTACATCTTCTAGATTAGCTGGATGTGCACTAATCTCTAGGGTTCCTTTGCTCTATTTGTGAATTCCCTATCTTATATGAGATCAGAGGTCATGCACTCATCTTCTTTTCTTGTGAGCCAAGTTTTTTTTTTAGTAGAAGAAAATGTTCATGTGTGGGTGTATTTGATGAATGCATTTTATATAGGTATTTTCATATACCCCATGAATTGCTTGTCATTTTGCATTTATTTATTATAAATCGATGCTATTTGGGGTATATTTGTTAAATGATGCAGATAATAGGGTCTTGGAATGAAAAGAACAAATTTGGAACAGTTTTAGTGCAACTTGGAGTTGATATGCACTATTTAGGCATAGCACGGTCGGGAAGCATGCTCGTGCATTTTGCAGGACTTAGAGATTTTCAGCCCAAACAAAGGAGCACACCAATGCTTGGAAGCATGGTTGGGAAGCATCCCCGTGCTTCTTGTCGTGCACTTTACAGGAGCCTTCAGAAAATACTCAGCACAGTTCTGCTGCTCTTAGCACCATCGTTTTCTCTAAGTACAGGCGTGCTTATGCCCTGTACATTTTATAGGAAAATTTGGAAAATGAAGAGCATGACTTCTTAACTCCTAGTACCATCGTGCTCTCCAAGTATGGACACTATACACATGCATGCTCATGCCTGTGCTCTTTACCAGTTATGTTGAAAACTCACTTCAAGATAACCTAAGAAAAGCATCGTCAAGAGCACAGCTGTGCTTGCATAGGGAATGGTGTTTTTAAGCCCCAAAGCTAGGTTTTGAAGGGATCTTCTTTCTCTTTCTTGGAGACAAGAGCTAGGGAAGAGCTTGGCACCATTTAGGGCCAGATCTGGGTGGAAAGATCATAGTGGGAATGGAGGAATGCAAGCAAGATCATCATTGGTCTCTCTCCGATGAGGATTGTGAAGTAAGAAGGGAGTTTTATGGATTACATTTCATTATCTTGTTGTTTTCCTTTTATGCTTTGTAGAATCATGAGCGGCAAATCGTTATCCAGTACCCTGGATTATGATCCTTGCATTTTGATATATTGAACTTGGTTGCTTTGATTATTGAGTTTCTTTGTGATCTTCCTCTTGTTTATCTCAGATGCTTTTCTTTGTGTTAATTGCCTTGATGTTGTATGTTGCAAAAGTCCATGTAGGAATTGCTATTATTTGCATAGTAAAACTTAGCGTGCATGTTCCCTGTAGTTGTAATTGCAGTAAAAAAAGCATGTTAAGCATAGTTGCACATCCGTTGTTTAGATGATGATCGAGAGATCCATCTGGCTAGGGCACATATTAGGAAAGGGGTTGAGTTTGCACCGAACCTTGAGTGAGGTTGTATGTTATCAAACCCTCTGTAGGTGTCAACCCTTGTCCAAGGGGATGTACATGTAATCATTGCCTAGTCAATACATTCATTGAGGTGATTAATCCTGGGAACTGTCCTTCTCACTGATCTTTTCTGATCCAAACCCTGTCTCTTCTTCTTTTCTCATCGTATTAATTTCTTAGGTTTAGAATTCAACTGAATCCCTTGAATTGGCTAGATATTAGGAATTTTACGAGTATCGAGAGCTACACCAATCCCTGTCGATTCGACTACCCGATCCACTTGGGTAGACTTTATTACTTATATAACCTGTATACTTAGTTGTATTTTTTCCATTAATTTGCCTTACCTTAATTGTATTTTTTCGCTATACTATGAAATGTTATTGATTCTTAACAAAAGGAATATCATGATAATAAAGGAAAGGATGACAAAAGTCACTTTCAAAAAAATATTGTTCTTTACTTATTAAATTTTAAAATTTCTCTAAAAAAATATGAATTAGTTGTAAATGAGTGGAGCTATTGTTTTGTGGAATTTGAACATAAATGACCTTACACATACTTTTGTTGGTATTGACCTAGCACTTTGATTCTTTGTGATATATATGCATATTAAAACATGAATGAAAAGTGTATGTATTCCCTTCCTAGCATTATCTTTCCTTTTTTAAAGCTCTCTTTATTTGAAAAATATAACATGGCATCAAAGCTCTCATAGATCTTATGTGACTATGAGTGACCAAGAAAGAATACTACCAAGGCTTCCTCTACAAAGACCTCATAAATTAGACTTTAAATGTTTATGTCTTCTAGTAACACAGGAAATCTTTTACCTCCAACTTGAATAGTTAAAATTATCAAGTTTGGGCTCTCAAAATGGATGCTTATTTAAGAGATATTGTTCTATAGTAGTAGGTTGAATTTGAGAGAGAAATTCCATCTCTTGCTAAGAACCCAACACCTAATCAGATCAAGGCTCATTAAAAAGAAAATATTAAAGCTCCAATAGCTTTGGTTCTATTTCATGCTGCTTTTAAATAATCAATTTTTATATGGGTTATAGAGTGTGAACAACAAAAGAAGATTTGGACAAGCGCAAGAAGATTTATGTAGGTAGTGAAAGCACCAAACATATGTATATTTTGAATTTAAAGAGATAATTTCAAGTGTTGAATATGAAAATAATAAGTCCATAAAGGAGTTTGCAAAGAAGATGATGGAAGTTGCTAACAAAGTTCGACTTCTTGGTGAGTAGTTTATAGATGAAAGAGTAATAGACAAAGTTCTAGTGAGTGATAGGAATGCTTTACGTGTGTATATACCGAAAGTATAAGTGTCATCAAGTAATATCTCCTGGACAAGCACGAGGATCGTATTCCTTAGGGAACGACGAAGAGCTCCTATTACTTTCTTTTCACTTAATCAATATCCTGAACGTCTATGGTGTTTCTCAATTCTACTTCTACAAATTAATTACTAAAATATAATTGAGGATCATTAAGTGAAATTGGACGGAGTGGGGGACTGCATAAGGATTTCCTTAGCAATTACTTATGAAAAGAATTGAGTCATGACAATTGTGTTCTAGTGTTGGACTGGGGGAACTCAGAGGCCCAGTGGTCCCAATCTCTTGGCAACCAGGTCTAAAACACTAGTAACTTAAGATGGAATCTTTTCACTCCGGCTTCCTATGTTCATCTTAAGATCAAGAACTCATCTAAAAAGGTTAAATCAAACCTTGATCCAGAAATCTAGCAATATATATTATCTTAGCGCATGCGTAGATCTAACAAGGCATGCGTGTTCTAATGTGTGGGAATCTCTTCCTTACAACATCAACAAAATAACATCAAATAATCATGCAATGAATCTAAGACAACTCGAATTAATATATTAATGCAATTTCCCCCAAATTGAGATCCTTTAATGGATATACAAGTATTAATTGATGTATAATATCAATCCAAAGGAAAAGAATAGCAAAAGAATTCCTAAACTAACTCCCTCTAATAGGTCATAGATGGTTGAAGTTAAGAAGATTTCAAGATCGTCAAGAGAACGCCGAAGCTTTTCACGCGTTCTCCACTATCAATGCATGATGAATCCTTCTTGAGAAAATCACATGAATCTCCTAAATTAATGATGAAACTCATCTTCAGCCACTCAAGTTTCCAAAAATCTGGCTACCTCTCCCAAATTCGGCAAAGGAATCTCCCTTTAATTGTAAAACCTAGGGTATATATAACCCGAGTAAGTTTTTTTGCTTGGGCCGCAAGTCACTTCCTTGCACAATCTGTCTCAGTGTTGTGTGGATTAGCCATGGGTGTTATGATTTACAATGGTCGTTGTGGAGGCCGTTATGACTTCTGTGATATTTTATGTGGCTACACACTGACATAGCTTGGGCACAGTCATGATAGAAGTGGACAACGGCAGTGGTAGGATGTCACCATGGCCGTTGTGAGCCATGATGGTACTCTAGTTCAGCAAGTTGATTTGTTTTGCTTTAAAACGCTTCCAAATTAGCTTCTTTAGCCCTAGGATGAAATTAAAACCCATGGTGATCAAAAGAATGAAATTCTGTACTAGTTTGGTGCTAAACATGTAAAATTTCATGCTAAATGTAGTATGAATGATATATAAAGTACGTGTTTTCAAGCACTTATCATTAAGCTTGCTAGAAAGATTTGAGTACAAGATAACTTCACTTAAAGATTCAATGTATTTAACCAATATTTTTTTTTGTTGAGCATGTTATGCTTTTCAAATTCAAGAGAAAAGAAAATTCATGAGACAAGAAGCTAGTGATGAAGGGGCTTTTCTTGCAAAACAAAAGCGAAAGGTCCTACAAGGTGGAGAAAATAAGCACTATGGTGACAAGAAAGACAAGGAGAAGAATGAGGAACAAGGAAGCAAAAGAGAAAAAAAGTATAGCTTTCTTCCATGTCCTAAATGCAAAAAGAAAAACCAATCTAAAAATTATTGCTGGTGGGGGCCAAATATAAAGTGAAAAGATTGCCATCAGCTTGGATATGTTGAAAAGATGTGTAAAAGCAAAGGAAATCAGCAAAAGTAGCAAGCTTAACTTATTAAAAATTAACCTCAAGTAGAGGAGAAGTTGTTTGTTGTAATTTATTAAGCATCAGGTAACAACAACAATTCTTGCCTTGTTGTTAGTAGCTACCACTACAAGATATTATATTTTTATTGATAACAAAAGTTGTTATGAAAACCAGTAATTTTAGTCACTACTATTAATAACGACAAATTTTGAAGCCATCACCTCATGTCCCAAGTACCTATGTAACAAATAAAATGGTATGATACCCAAAATACTCTCTCTCTTATAGTCAGAATGCCCCTTTTGTGCCTCTATTATTTTTTCATCCGTAGCAGGTTGTCCCCTCTATTATTTGATCTAGAAAAAAATTTAATCCCTCCCCCTAATGGCCGTCAAGGATTTTTGTTAGAGAAGCTGATGTGGCATTAAATATTATTAAAATAATACTAAAATATTACAAGAAATTATTAAAATATTATTTGTAATTTCAAATTGTAAATTGCCAATTTAAAAGGAGTAATATTTATATTTATATTTGTATTTATTTTATTTTATTAAATGATTTCTCTATTATACAACATTATGTTATGTATCGCAAAAAAATTTATGTTCTAATTTATTTGCATATTTAAGCTTTGATATTTATATAATATCTTATTTATCTCAATAATTCCTAGCTATATATTGTAATAATGTAAAATCCCCCACATAGCTATGAGAGATTTGATATCTATCAAACTAATAAGATAAGGTAAATATTGTATAAATATCAAAACTTAATTATGATAAATAAATTAGAATATAAATTCTTTTGACTCATGTAACTATTGTTGCGTCAATAGATAAATCATTTAGTAAAATAAATCAATGTAACTATTAACTTAAAAATTACTCCATTTAAATTGTGATTTACTAAATTATCATTTTATCTTGAATATTTGAACATTTAACAATATTTTAACAATATTTTTATTTTTTGGAATGTTTAATAATAATTTAAAATTTTAATATTATAATATTATTTAATAATATTTAATGGCACATCAGCTTCCAAAACCTGACAGGAGTTAGAAGGAGCCAACTTTTTCAAAAAATGAATAATAGAGGGACGATGTGCAAAGAAAAAATGTTAGAGGAACCAAAATAAATGGACAATTCTAGGTATTATACTCAAATAAAATAGCGACGACTTTAAAAAATGGTCACAAGTATGCAAACATTTTGTGAGGAAATTGTTATCTTTAGAAATGTTGATATTTGTTATAAAGCTCTATTATCACTTATTATGACACCATTGTTGGCACTAACATAATTGTAGATAGTGATAAAATTCTTATCGTTAGTGATATTTTTTCATTATTAATGGTTTTAGAGATAGTGTGGCAAAATATTGTCAAACAAGCAAATAAAAATGTTTAATATTATACAAATTAAATAAAGATCACCAAAATGTATAAATTCTAATTTTTAATATCATAATACAATTATAAAACTATCCTAAACTGCTCATCAATGTAAATTTGGAGATGAAGTACTCCATTATGCATTTGAATTTTTTTTCTTCTCTTGTTGTTTAAACAAGATTTGTAATAATTCGTGCATTTATGTAAAGCTTCACCTTTGAGTAAAATTTAACTGCTTTCTTAGTACTTAGATGTTATTCCCTCTTCTTGATGCTTGGTTTGCATATTTCGATAAAAATTAAGAACTTAATAATTAATTTTAAATATTTCACAAGAAAAAAATTCTAATTTAATTTCAACTTTCATATCATTATTTCTTCTCCATTAGGAAGAGGCAAATTTCTATGTTATATTTTTCTTTTATTATTTTATGTAGATAAAAAAGCATGAAAATCTGGAAAACCACAGTTTCAAAATCTAAACAATATATTCTTACTATGAAACCAATAATTCAAAGTATTGAAAAAATAACACTAATAAATAACTATCATTATGGTATCACCCAAAATTGTTAGAAGGGAAAAAAATCATTATAATCTAAATAACAAATTCAGTATGGATGTAGATTATAGAGCTCACAAATATTAGAACATAAAGATACATCATTGAAAAAAATTAAAGAAACCTGAGTTTATAGATGGAAAAAGATAAATCAAAATATTAATTATCTCCCATTCACTATATAAACATCTCCATATATAGAGCTAGTTGACTTACTGTGGGTTGGGGAATCAAATGAAGCCAATCCACCAAGACCTATGCCAGTAATCACCATACTTGTAGAAATAGGTCTTAAACATCTGCTAACTTTATTCCTTTTATATATTATTATCATTGAGGATTTATAGCTTCTTTAAATTTATTTTTTAAAAAAATTTATAAAAATTCCTTTAAATGTTCTGGAGAAGAATAGCCATAAGTGGTTTTTACCCCTCAATTTCCTATCCTAACTAGCCTAATACCATGTAAAAGGGGAAGGAGGGTTATGCTCTTTACAACTACGGTGGTTGTAAGAGTTATCAGAGTGAAACAAAGGAAACTAGAAAGGAGCTTAGAATAGAGAGATGAGAAAATTATTCAAAGACTTGTGCTTTCATTCATACTTCAAATGGTTACAAACTTACTAGATCTTGTTTCGTGAGTTTTTGGTAATTATAAACAAAAGTTTTCTATAATACAAATCCTTTCGAATTTAAAAATTTTAGAGGATTATTGTAGGTTGCTTTGATTTTTTTAGATATTCTATAAGGTAAATAATCTTTAAAAAACAATATATTCACAAACACATAAATTTTAAATCCTTGAAATTATAAATTTTGAGGATTTGGTAAATAATGGCGATTATTAGACAATAATTTTGGAGAATATTATTCTATAGCTAACTCATATTTTCACAAATAATTTTGAAATCTGAATAACTCTATTTATTTAATTATGTTTTTTTTTTTGTTAATTGCTTTATGATTCATTATTTTTATAGTGTTTTCATATCATTTTGCTTGATCATTGAGTATTTTGTTATTAGATGCTTAATCTTGTTATTTTTCATGTCTAGGTGTATTTTATAGGTGTTGGAGCAAAAGAAAGCAAATCTAGTGAGTTTTCCACTAGTTTGATTGAAAAAGCAAAGTAAATGAAGTGAAAATACCCACAAAACAAATTCGTGTTTTTTTAACATGGTTGATTACAGACTTTTTTTGAAGTCAAAATGGAAACACTCCTAGGAAACACTCATGTGTTACGTATTGTTGGGCTATGTTTGTTAGGAAGATGGTTGTGTTTGGTTCTAGTGGTGCATGTTTCTATGCCTTGTTTTTGCTTGAAATGTTGTTTCAAGAACCTTAACTACCTAACATGTCAACTAAACTCCACCGTGTTTAGTGGGTGTGCTTAGTTGCATAGGGATCCTATAAATAGCTATTCAAGAGATAAAATTGGGACATTTTGGCTAGAGGATAAAGAGGAAGCTTCTTGGAGACAAACTAGAGATCTCTCACCACTCTTTTGGAACATCCTTTGGAGGATTTGGTCCTCAATCCTTTAAAATGAGGATTTTGAGAGAAGAATTAGAAGGGGAGATCAGGTTTCTAAGAAGATCAAGTTGCCGTATCATCTCTACATCAAGAATTAGAGTGTGTTTTCCATAGAATCTTTGTTTTCTTGTATCTTCATTAAATTGTGTATGAACTCTTCATTCATGATTGGCTAGGCATCTTCTTGGTGTTTGGACTTGACGAACTTTGGTTAGAATATGAATTCTTGACTTCTTTTTTATAGAAGTAATTCAAAATTTGTATTGATATTCAATTGTTACAATACTTGATCCATGAATTTAGCTAGTGAGAGCTTGAATTTATGATTGATCATACACCTAGTTAGCAAGGGTCTAAGTAAGTGAGTTCACTCTCCCAATTGAAAGAGTTTGATCTCATCTCCAATAGTGAGAATTTCGAAACCTAATGCATTCATTGAGAGGAATGTACGAAATATCTGCCCCACCATGTTTTGGAGATACTCTCTGTCCAATGATCAAGAAGAATTAGACTCTAGTATTTAAATTAGAAGACTTTCATACTTAACAATCAAAGGACTTCTCGTTGCAAGCACCGTATTTTCTTTTTAGTTATTTGTGATTTGGAAGCAAATTCATAATTCTTGTTTGTTCTTGTTCAAAATTTAAAGTCTACCTTGTTTGGCTAAATAATAAGAAGAGAGTAGGGATCGGCTTTGGCTTTTAGTTCACTTGTGTCTTTAAGTTCACTCATGCAACTCATCATCTTTAATATATATGTCCAACTTGGTATTGAAAATATGTTTTATATATTAAACGTACTTTTTTTAACTTATTAGTTGGCGAAGGATTTCAATTTGAGATAAAAAGGAGAAGGCTTTTAAGACTTTTAACCCTATCTCTTATAGTGTATCTATTGATATATTAAATATTATTTTTGTATTATCAATAACAATATCAGTGAAGAAACTATGGCAAGTAGTTTCTAGTCACTAAAATTTATACAATAGTGACAAAATAAATCATTAGAGTGCTTAATTATAATATATAATTATGATCATATACATGCATCATTGTAACAATACGTAGATCATTAAGTAAGATTAAAATTTCTCATCCCAAAGATTGAAAATAGTAGAGAATATACTGGTAATTTTGGCTTTATGACAATAGTTAGTAGACAGTAACTAGTTAATTTTTATTGATAAAAATAGTCTTCACTAACTTGGTCAAATTTCATATACTTTTAGTTATAAACTTTAGTTACAAAAAGAGTGTGACACTATTAGTATATTAATAGTGACAACATAATTGTGAAAGATACTTAATCATCATAATTACAATGGTATTAGTGACAAAACAAAAAATTTATTGCAATTAATTCTTAGTATCAATAAATTTTTTCATAAAAACATCATTTTTGTACTTAAATGATAGAGAGTTATAAAAAACTTATCACTAAATGCCATAACTCTTATCATATGCACAAACGATATGACATTTGACGATTAAGTTTTCAAGCATTTGGACATAACTTGTGGCTAAAAAATGAAAATGGGCAATGGATAGTAACTAAATGTGAAGGGAAACTTATAGCAAGCATTAGCACACCATCATGTATCAAGCTTATTTTTGTTGTGTTTATGTGTGTGTTAAATGCTAGAGAAAGGTTATTTCTTGCCCTTCCAAAAAATGTCTTGCATTATTCATGATTTTGGTGATGCTCATTTAATGGCTATAATCTTGAAAGACAGTAGTTCTCCAAATGATTTGGAACTGGCCTTTACATGCTTATGATAGGTAAGTTGATGATTCATGTTTGTGGTATAAAGATTTGGTCATTTTAGCTACTCCACTTTAAAGCAAATGCATGAAAAGATCCTTGTTGTTGATTTGTCTACCATAAATGATGCGGTTCATGTGTGTGAAATATGTCAAATGGGCAAGATAACATGGCTTCCATTTGGAGAAAATTGGAGAGCCACACAAAAATTACAACTCATCCAGTCTGATGTTTGTCGACCAATGAGTGTTGATTATTCAAGAAGGTGTTGGGTTTATTTTCTTAAAAGAAATATGAAGTTTTTAGCCATTTTAAAAATTTTAAAGTTCTTACAGAGAAGCAAACAAGTCATGGCATCAAGATGCTAAGAACTGAAAATAGAGATGAATATATTTCTTCTAATTTACAGATGTTTTGTAATAAGCATGGCATTCAACATCAATTGGCTTCTTCTTATACTCCTCAACAAAATAGAGTGCGTCAGAGAAAAAATAGAACTATCATGGAGATTTCCAAGTTCCTCTTGTTTAAAAAATACTAGGCTAAAAAGTTTTGGGTGATGTAATCAATACACCAGTGTGTTTATTAAATATTTTTCCTACAAAGACTTTGAAATGCATGATTTCTCATGAAGTGTGGCATGGTTTCAATCCTTCAGTTTATTATTTGAAATTTTTGTGGAGTGTTTGTTAAGCTTATGTTCATGATGTGCACAAGAATAAATTAGATGAAAAGTTTAATATTGCCATCTTCCATGGGTATAGTAGCATCACAAATAGCTATAGAGTTCTAAATTTGATGACTAATAATGTTCAAATGAGCAAAGATGTGAAGATTGATAAAGTTGCAAAATGGAATTGGGAAAGGCATAAAGTTGAATGTTCTAATCAGGATGATAATCTAATTAGGTTACCCCATGAACAAGATGATGATGAAGATCCTATTAAAGTGACAAGAATACTTGAAAAAAATTTATGGCTGATGCAATTTTATAAAGCTTGAACCAGTAACCTATGAAAATGCTATTGTTGAGATGTTTGGACAGCAGCAACGGAGTAGGAGATGCATATGATTAAGTAGAACCACTTGGAACCTTGTTGATAAATCTCAAAATAAAAAAGTTATTAGTGTTTAGTTGATTTATAGAACTAAAATGAATCTAGATTATTCTGTAAACAATCTAAAAGAAAGACTTGTGGCCAAGGGTTATTCACAATGATTCAGCATCGATTGCACAAATATTTTGCTCCTATGATAGGGCATAGATTAGAATGCTAGCTACTCTTGCAGCCAAGTTTGGATGGAAGATTTTTCATCTGGATGTTAAGTTTGTTTTCAAAATGGCACTTTAAATGAAGAAATATTTATTGAGCAACCTGAAGCTTTGAAGTTGTTGCCAGTGAAACCAAAGTGCATATGCTTATCAAAGATTTTTAAGCCATAAACGGGCTCCAAGAACTTGGTATAGCCAAATTTATAATTATTTGCAATTGTGTATGTTTGAAAGAAGCAAGAATGAGCCCATTCTTTATGTTAAAATGAAGATCATCAAATTTGGCTTGTAATCTACTTATACATTGATGATTTGTTGATTATAGGTGTTAATTTAGCCACGATTTTGGATTTTAAGCAAGTTATCAGAATTCATTCAATGTTAAGGCAATCATAGGGTGTTTAAATTAGAAAGAAATTTTAAGCTAACTTTGTATGGGATCCAGTGCTAATTACCTTTAGAAAGGGGTTAGCATACTTTAGCAATCCCCATGGTCTAATTCATTCGATCATCACTCAAGAATCCTAATCTTAGGGTTTCAATAAATCCTAAGGAAATTCCTTGTATTTACACCTCCTTCTTAGGATTGATTGCCTCCTGATTATTTTCCATTCTCTTAGTCTTCGTTTGGTTTAATGTTTCTCTTCTTTAGGGTTTCAAATCCACCATTAGTTTGTTGGGCTAGATAATAGAAGAATGGTTGTTGCTAGTACATTGAGTTCTCGTGGAATTAACAACCCTCCTTTCAGCTCACTTATTACTTTTTTGACATGTGTACTTATGTTAGCATTTTATAGATCATACCCACATCATGTTTTTGACACTGTTGCTGGGAACTGTGATATTATGAATAGTGGGATTTTATTACTCTAACCATTTTTTTTTTCTTTACTTATTGTCTTCCTTTTATTTTGTTTCCCTTGATTTCTAATTTCATTTGATATTATTTCTTTGAAAATATGGTTAATGCAGTCATAGCTCTATCAACTCAGATTAAAGCTATTAATAAAAGGATCAATAGATTTTAAATTGTATAGAAATCACTTCAAAGTAATCCATTCAACAAGATATACTCAATATAATAATATATATTTTCTATGCTGGGGGAACTACTTAGAATTTTTGCGGGGAGTTCAAAGACAATAATGGCAATACCCTCTAGTAGGAATTCAATGATATACTCCACCTTAAAAACAAACTTGTCTAGAAGATCTAGTAACAAATTTACTCAATCCATTGAATGAAGCCTGTTTGGAAGAACAATTTTAGGAGAAGAAACCAAGCTTGGAAGACATTATGAACAAGTTCATCTTGATATTAGAAGCCATCATCTAGGCTAGTGAGATTGCATTGTAACATTGGCAGGCTTCCATTCTCAACTTTAAGGCCCATATTTAATACTTGAGGATTAAATTCTTGAGGAATGAACAATTTATGAAGAACATGAGGTAATAATTTGTTTCAGAAGTGACAAGGAAGTGTGAGTGGAAGAAAATTAAGTTGAGGAATAAGTTGCTAAAAGGAAACAAGAAAAGGAAAACGATGGTCAAGCAGTCAATCTAAACATAGGAAAAAAGAAGATGAAGCTAGCAACAACAAGTTCAAGCAAGATCTGCATCATGATACTAATGAATCTCTAAAGGGAAGAAAAGAGTTAAAAAAATGTTGATACACAAGATGAAAAGAAGTTAAATCCTTTCAATTGTAAACCCTTAATTTGGAGATAATCAATTCTCACCTTAACTTATTCCCTAGTAAGCTTAGGGATGAATGGTCAAAATCTTCTACCATCAAAAGATTCATTTCATATCTTGCTACAAAACCCCCAATTGTAAAGAAATTTTATGTGAAGATGGATTGGGCGAAGGCGAATAAGAAGAAACCACTTTCCACATAGTAACACAATATATTGGAGTTGGATAATTTATGACTCAGTGAAATTTTAGGTAACCTTGAACATTTTTAGGAAGTAGCTATGCGAGCAGTAGCTAGGAGGAATTCAATCTTTTTAAGCCACCATCACTCGGAAACAAGTACTTCAAACTAGTTATGTAAAACAAGTTCTTTGACAGGGGCCCGAAAGTGCAAGGGTTGTCAAAGTAATAAAGTACGCCGGTGAGAGGGTAGTTGAATCCACAGGGAGTAGTGATTCAAGACAAGAGAAATTTCTACTTAGCTAGTGTGAAATACGGGTGGTGAGAGAAATCAATGTGTGTGTAAATAAAAGAAAGAGACATACGAAAGACAAGATAGTGCAAGTAAGTAGTGGAGAGGAAACAATCAATGCAAATATGGGATACCCAGACAAACTCCCCCTAGGACTAATGTTTCTAATGTTTCTAGTGCAAGACTAGTATTATACTCTCTTATTGATTTTTAATGAGTCATGGAAATCCTTAAACACACGGTCCCAAACCTAAGGTCAACCGTGACTAGTTCCAATACTATGCCCTAGCATTAGGTTTCACTACAACCTTTCACTCTGTCGATTTCTTAATTAAGCCCCAGGGGAGTCCATCATTCTAAGCCTCACACTACGTGGAACTGCTTGACTTTCTAGGGATTCCAAGTGATAGACCCTGTCTCTAAATATAGTTCTAACCCTTTCGTCCAGGCGAAAGAACCCTAATATAAGTTAAGCCCCAGCACTAGGATTCACTACAACCCTCCACTTTGTTGCTCGTGCAACTAAGCCCTAGGGGAGTTCATCTCCTAGCACTTCACTCTACTTCGATTGCAAAGAACTCTTGGAACACAGAGGTAGGAAAAATCAAACCGAAGGGGAAAGGGGACGTTTCGCTACCTTATGACTCACCTTCTCGACCCTCTCCAATCTCAAGTAGTCTAATCCTATAGAAGTTGTCACACCTTCAAAGGACAACCAAGATGATTCTCAACCCTAGTGTCACGGCTAAGGGAAAATCAATTACAATTAACATGCAAGATTGGAACTCAATTAAAATTATCAATTAAGAAAGCATAATAAAAGTCATAGAAACAATGTCATCCTAGGGTTTACAAGTCCGAATACCCACGAGGGGTTTAGCTCTCCATGGAGCTATACAAAATCATCAATGTATATGAATCAACATGCATAAAAAACATAGATAAAACCCCCTTGTGATGCATGGTGATGGTCTTGTGAGGCCGCTTCCTCTTCTCCACCAATCCCTTTGTCAAGCCTAAGGCACACCTTTCCGGATCGGTGCTGACGAAAGTTCCCCTAATAGCTATCTTCCAAAGGATGTCAATGTTGATGCTGTAGACTCCAAACCTCTACAAAATCCTCTCTAAACTCTAGCCGCAAGCTCTCCAGAAGTTGGGTGAAAAATTGATCGAAAAGTTCCTGAATAAATCTAAGTCGCGGCTTTAACTAGGCTGAAATTAGGCATCCACACGCCCGTGTGGAATTTCCACACGCCCGTGTGGATTTTCTAGAATTGAATTTCTAGCGCGCAGTGAACAGTAAACTGCTACAGCGATTACTATAGTAGTTGCTACAGTACTCAAGCCCAAATTGTTCTCGACTTCATGTTCTTCATCGAGGCCGTTGAATTGGGCACATAACCAACGGTAGATCATGTCATTTGCTTATTTTCTCCTTATTGATGAAATTCTTCAATGTTACACGGGCTAGACTTTATGAGTATGACTGCCTTTATGCCCCTCCAAATCATAGACAATTCGAGCACAATGGAGGTTGGCACACACCCACAAGTCTAGAACCCGTGCCTTGATCCAAGAACCTCCCTAACAAACGCGGACATGACCTAATCTTGCTCATTTTCCTCAAACTCTTCTCCACAACCCTACATGCACAAAAGAACACAAATGCACACTAATCAATGATAAAATCTGAGAAAAGTAATACTCAATGTAAAAAAATAACACTTCATATTACTTAACATGAGCACTTATCATGCTTCTTGGGAAGCAACCCAAGTAATAGTTTAGTTTCTTAGTAGCTTATGGTTTTTCTTGCTTTTGCTCTAGTTTTAGTTAGAATAAATTTAGTTAGTATTGTTCCAATTACTTTGTCTTTTCCTAGTTTGATCACTTTAATGCATGATTGTTTAGATTTTGTGTAATAACGCTTTGTTGTTTAATAGAATACAAAAGTTATGGAAATCTGTTTAAGTGTACTGGGACAAAAAAAAAAAAATTAGTTAAGCTCATTTCTATGGGTTTAGTTGTGTGCTTTACATGTTGGAGAAATCAATAGCACAATTGAGCTATATGGGCATCCAGATACCAATGTGATAATTAGTGTGAAGCATCACACAACCACCATCTTAACCAACACATTCATGGATTAGATTGTATGAATGTATAATAGCCAACAAGTCCATGGCCATGGATCATGTCATATGGAGAATAGGTAGGTATATGGGCAACCATACACTCATGTGTTAAGGCATGCAAAGCTCAGATATGCGATTTTTATTTTATAGGAACCACAATGATAACCACACTCCCATGTGTCCACCCATGTTGACTTAGGTATAAGCATGGCCCATGTCTATTGGTTTTTCACATTTTTTTAACATAATTTCTCTACCACTTTCCTTTAGCATTTATCCTACATTGTTATTTTCACATTCTTTCACACAATTAGAGAGAGTTTTATTAAGATTTTGGTTGCAGATTCACCAAATGTTCTTTGATTTCATTTAGTGACACTTGGATTTTCGCTTCAGCTACAGATACTCAATTTGCTCCATTTTTCTCAATGAACTAGTGTTATTTCATGGTTAGAAAGAATGGAATGAAATATTTTTTTAACAATAAGGAATGATTTGGAAGACTTAAGGAGAAAGAAATCATAGGTTCACTATGCTAGCTTCCACAAGGCCATGACCTTGGCACATACAAACCATGTTGTAGGTTGACTAGAGCTATATTAGGATATAAGTATGATGTTCCTCATGTTTTGTTATACAATACAATGCCGCAGACAAAGAGGATTTCTCACTGATGTTCACCTTAGAAGAGATAGAGTGAGGACCTTTCACGACAAATCCCCATTGAGCTCTAGTTTACTACATTAGTCAATATTGAATCATTACATTATTTGTGGACTAATGGATTATGGGAGAGTTGAGTCATTGATTGAGTAGTGCCATTAGAGATTAGCCTAGCCAATGAGGCGAGAGAGTTAATTTCATTTGCTGCCGATTATTTGCAACCATGGACATTTCCTATCGAAAGTTGACCTAGAGGTCCTCAACGCATTTGAGTTTAACCAAATGGAAACAAGCTTCAACCTAGAGTGTGTCATCCTATTTTAGCTATTTAATGAGATAACGATACTAAGTCTCACTTTGTTTTCTATCCTCCTAGGTTGTATGACGTAGACTATACTGCTACTGAAGATTATCACAAGCTTATCATCAACCAACTGCCACAACTCATCCTATAGCTTTATAGGAGAAGTATTAACAAAAGCATATACTATAAGCTTGACATGATAAAGGCCTCCTACCTCAATCATCTAGTGTACAGGTACATCCACACTCCATTTAGCCACACGTTGGACTAGACAAGGGTAGAGTGTAGGTGTGGATAGTATGTTAGACATTTATTCCTATGCAACACAATTCAAGGTGTGTTAATCCACCTCTGCCACACAGTTGTGTAGTATCTCCAACATCAAGAACAATGCACATGACATGTAGTACATTTTGATAGCCCTTATATAACATGACTAGTCTGAGGTATATGTTTGATCGATACGGCCAAGTAGAACAATATGGTTGAAGGCACAATCCTCACTAGTGTCAAAGTGTTACATGCTAGGGGAATGATCGTGAGAAGGGACATGGCCTAGGTCATCATATATGCCTCATTGAAGCATCAGAGTAAGACTATGAGTGCCATGATGATAACTAGGCCCTAGAATCACTCACGACATTGATAAGTGCTTGAATATACATATTTTGTCATATTTTTTACATACATTGAGCATTTTATCAAGTTTTATCCCTCATAGAGTGTATTTTATGTTTTTTACTGCAAATAAGGTTGTGAAGGTGTGTACAAAGAAAAGGAAGCAAAGATAGGGTGTGGAACACATTTTGGGATTCTTTTACGTGATACAAGGACTAAGACATGAGCCATGTTCACATACATGTGTGTGTGCCAACTTCCAAAGAATTTTGAGGTAATTCATGTGCTAGAAGAGCACAAGAACAGTCACACACCTATGTTATTATATGAAGATTTCAAGAGAATTCACAATATTTTTAGTCTATAGAAGCCGCATGCCCTACTACACGAGAAAGTGCTTGGTCTTGTGGCCATGGAGAAGAAATCCCTCTCAAGTTCTATACACGTGCTGTTGTATATAGGGATACTATAGTTAATTCATTGTATACGGCTTGTGGAATTTTCACACGGTCATGTGAACAATACACAGCCATGTGGGAGGTCGTGTGAGCCCACAATTTAAGATTATAAAAGGCCGCTTTGCAAGGGTTTTAGGGATCTTTTGAGTAGCTCTTGAGAGACAAGGCTGCTAGGGTTTGGAGAGTGGGTCTTTGCAGCTAAGGGGACATTTCTTCACCAACTTTGATCAATTCCTCCTCCATAACAACATTAAGAAAGCCATTGAAGACCCTAGCTTCAGAGTGCATTCTGTAAAGACGTTGAGACTGCCTACCAAGGCCATTATCACTGATATGAGGGGGAGGGTTTATTTCTATGGCTTTTACATACTATCATTCATTGATTGCTTGTTTTATATATCACTCCAAGGAGAGCTAAACCTCTAGAGGGTATTCAGGCATGTGAACCCTAGGATTCTATTCTTGTATCTATTTGCATTGTGTTTCTAATTAATTCAAGTTTGGTTGAGTTTCAATCTTGTGTTTCTAATGCTTGCTTGCTCTATTTACTTTATGGTTGATTGGTTTTCATGTTCTATTCACCTTAGTGACTAGAGAGATCACTATTAGGGCTAGAATTACCGTGATTGAAGAGGGTTAAAAGGGTGAATTATGAGATAGTGGAGTGTCCTCTTTCACTTCCGAGTGATTTATCCTATCTCCACTTTTCCTAAGCTCTAATCAATCATATGTGGTGAGAGGTACTGAGAGAATTCTCTACTAGTGCCTCATAGAGTGTTAGGGATCTTTCATGTAGTGGTAGGATTAGACCTATATTTAGGAATCAGATATATCTTTCGGTATGCCTAGAATGCTATGCAGTCATATGTGGTGTGAGGCATCGAGAGAATTCTCCGCCCAGATCTCATAGGGGACTAGTTATTGGTGGTCTTAAGGCAGGGACCGATATACCTTAGGATTCCCATGACTGAACCTACTCATTCTAGAAACATGTTACAAAATCTCATACCTAATATCTGAATCATAGGGGAAGCATCTCCTTGATACCCCACTTTTACTGATTGAGATTTCCCTCTATTTTACCTTATCATATTCATCTTTGGAATTCATTAATTTGTGCATTAATTCATCACATCATCCGCTTCATTAGGCTAGATAGCAGAAAAGTAGCTATTACTAGTACTTCTATTCGCTGTGGATTCAACTACCCGACCCGTTAGGTATACTTTATTACTTGAGCAACTAGTACACTTGCGAACAACACAAGGGTGTGTTAGACATCGATTATATCATCACTCGTTACATCTACCCCAGTAGCACCACCATCAACATCATTAGAGTCATCATTACACCCATCATGTGATCGACTAGAAAAGGCTTGCACATCACATAAAGCATCTACGAGAGGAGCATCGAGCAATATTAGAAAGCCAATAAAAGATCAGAGTAGGCGTTGAGCATAATGCCACCATTCTTAACAGCATTGCTTCACCATTTCCACAACACCATCATCTCTTAAGCCACATACAGAGCTGACACCTCTAGTTGATCTAAATACCTTAGCACCATCTCAAGAGGAGCTTGTAGCTTGAGGTGTACTTTATCTATTTTGTTTATATTTTTTTTGCTTTAGTTTTATTTATTATGCTTTCTTTTGATGTCACTTCAACTTTGTAGTTAATAAGGTTCAACCCTACTAAAGTTCTATTTTGTTTTTTATTATACATCTCCTTTTATTTTTATGAGCTATGTTGAATCCCTTTGTGGTTTGTGGAAAAAGAATGGGTTAACTAAGATAAAATTAAACATTTTAGAGAGAGCTACATGGCCAACAACATGTTTGTCTACTTTTTGCTATAGAACCTAAGAAGTATAAGTATCTTTTTTTTTCTTCATCTTACACTTTCCTTATAATTGTGCCTACTTCAACATTTTAGTGTGCGCATTACCCAACCTTGTTTTTGTTTTCCTTTGTTTTTTTTAAAAAAAAATTTATAGTTTTGGTTATGAGTCTAGATAAATGTCTAAATAGACCATGTGTTACTTATAAATTCTTTACACTTTCATGCAGTTTTGATTAATGTCGATGTCCATTTATGCACTTTATGTATTTATTTCATCTCAGGACATTGGGTGGTCATATATATTCAAGGACGAGTCTTATTTGAGTCATTTAAGAGAGAATTAATGAAGAAACAAAGTTTGCATGAGCTTCGGACACAAACCGAATGAACCTTACCAAATTGCAAGCCAAAAGAGGCCTTATGCGGGCTATGCATAGGATGCATAGCCCAGACAGAGGGTTGTGAGGCTCTTGTGTGGCCTCTACGTGGCTCGCACTCCAGCCCTTACAGCCTTGGGATGACCCTTTTGTAAGAGTAAACATCATTGTGCGTCCTTGGCACTCCCACACTTGCCTGCACACATGAACGGTTATAAATTTTCATTCTTAGGGCTTTGAAAGGTAGCTTCATCACCATCCACCTCCAGGCAACCCTAGACCAAAATCTCATCAAAGGAGGCCATTTTGGAGAGCAATTGAAGGAGAGAAGAAGGAGAGCATCAAGGAGCTCGATGGCGCGGATCCAACGAGTTCTCATCACTACCTTCTAGCTGATATTTGAAGAGAGTTCAATGATCATTCTTGCTATGCTTTACATGTATTTTGAGCATTCTCCTTTTGCCATGTCGAACTAGACTCCCAAGGCCACCGGGTTTCAGGTGAACCTTGGAAGAGGATTTTGTATGGATAATATTTATATTTTATAATTGATAGTTTGGCTTGTGTTGTTGGTTCCCATATATCATTTACTTGTTCAATCTATAATGGATGGATTATGTAGATTTGATTTTGAATAATACTTGTATGGCCGGATGCTTGCTTGTATTAGGTCATATGACTATTGAAGGGGGATTCATTGTACCAATATACTAGAGGTTCTGGGTATTGGTAGCTCCCCACAAGCATTAGGGTAACTCTAGCCGAAAGTGAGTATTAGGGTTACTTTATGCAAGACTTCATGTTCCGAAATACATCATAGGGGTATCTTCCGGATGGAGGAACCCATACCGGATTAGGGCTATACCACGGAGGTTCCGAGTTAGTCGACATCCGAGTCTAGTAGACCAAAACCAGGCCAACTTTGTGCTTAAGTGTTCATAGTCATCAGCACTTAGTCTTTTCCAGGGTGAATTCTCACCTGAGGCTTCGTTAATACTTGCCTTCTTCATCTTGCATTTGTTCTGGATCATGTTCTTTAGTTCTTGTTATTTATTTGCATGCTTTATTTTCTTTAGTTTTTTTTTTTTGCAAACAATATCTCTGTTTCGATTGACTAGATAGTGATTTCCAAAAGGAAGTAATAATAGATCTCGAGGCCCTTGAGAATACAACCCTCTCATGCTTGCGAGAGAGGTTATAACTTGACGACCCGTGTAGTTGCTGTTAGGTAGTTGTATGCTCTCATTTTAGGGTGTTGTATGATGGCTCATCAAGTCCTTTGTTTATATGGCTTTATCTTAAATGAATGAGAGTAAAATAGTACAGATTAAGCACTCACATACACAAACACAAGGAACTTGAATAATGTGGAAGTTTTCTTTTTGTTGATTTACATGTTTGAATTAATCTTGAAATTTCTTCCCTTTAGTCTTTTAAGACTCATTGTTTCTAGCGCCTAAGGTTAAGGACTTATCTTCCTTTACTTTTATTTGTTTTGTTTTCTTGTGGACAAACAAACTCTTAAGTGTGGGGATTAAACCATAAAATTGTAAAGGTCATGCCATCTTTTAGGATGCCAGTAATAACCTATTTTCATTGAATTTTTCTTAAACCATAGGGAGGATAAAGATAAGGTAATCGAAGAGGCTTTAGTAATATTTTTTTTTTAACATTGAAAAGGGTAGAGATAAATAATTCCTTATCTTCTCAGACCTCAATAAGGGTAAAGGCCATGTAATTCTTTAAGGTGTTGGTTACCTTGTTTCCTTAAACCCTAGAAAGGCTTAAGATAATTATTTGTTTAGGAATCCTCCTTTAACCATGAAAAAAGATACATATAAGGGAGTCATGCAAGCCTTAATGACTAGTCTTTTTGAACCATAAAAAAGGGGTTAAAAGTATTCTGGCCTTTGGAGATTCTTCTTGGACACTTAGTCTCTAAAAATGATAGAGATGAGGGGATCTTCTAGCCTTAATAATGGTAGAGACAAGGAAATGTCTGCTTTGCAAAATCCCAAGAAGATAATAACCACGCATTTCTAAGAATTTTAATTAAAAATTACTTAGTCCATAATAGGAGTTCTTTATCACACATATAAGTATGTTAAGAAAAATGAAGTTAGAAAACTTGTTGGAATTTTGATTAGTGATATCTTTTTAGATGTTAAGTGTTGGTTTCTTAACCTACCTACTTTTGGGGTTAGCTATCTTGTCAGTGTCAATTATGATAATCCCCTTAATTATATATGAACATTCCCAATTGGGAGTAAGGTTCCTTTCTTTCTTTTTTGTTTTAACCTTCATCTCCTACTAATACATTCTTCTCTAGCACAAGGTTGTTTGGTTGAAGCATGACTTCTTACTCCTTAAGAGTTAAAAGTATTGAAGTCACTATTGATAGGTTGTGATCTAAAAAAGCCACTCACCTAATTTTTCCTTGAATTTTATGTATCCATCAAGGGCTTCCTCATTAACCTCATAAATGAAAGCTAGTGTTCACAAGAAGACATCCTGATTTATACTAGAATACTACTTCGGCCAAATAGGATGTAGCGGAATTGCTTCTTTCATGCCATAGCTAAAACCTAATATATTTTTTCTGTTTGGAATTCTACTTGTCAAATGATAAGTCCTCAAAATACAGTGTAATTGATTAACTACTTGGACTTTTCCTTCCAGAGGATAGCTTTTAAGTTTCAAAGAATGGTATTGGCAATAAACTTAGCTTAACCACTAGCTTGACAATATGTAACCGAGGTTAATCTTTCCTCCATGCCTAACTCCTCATCAAGCTCCTTAGACTTTGAATTATTAACTGATAACCACTATTTGTCAAGAGATTGGCCACAAGCTAAGTCAGTTATCTTTGCCAAGGGTGATAAGTGCTTTATTATACATATCCTATTGATTATCTTTTCACTTAAGTGGTCTTCAAGAGTGTTTATATGAATAATTTGGTGCTTAGATTGTTCTGTTTATACTCATAATTCATGATAAGTACAACTAGAGCTGAAAGAATGAAATCAGGAGCAAAACGGGCCTGAAAACATCAAATAGAGCACAACATGGGCAAGGCACACATTTGTGTACCTACCCATGTATATTTCAAAGCATTGGCAAGTTGGGCATCAATAGAAATACACGGCCTTTGTATATGGTTGTTTACATGACTGTGCACTCCCAAGACCTAAGACCTTCCAAGAAAAACACAATTGTGTATATGATGTACACACCCATGTACATTGAAGAAGTTAAAGAACATGGTCCAAAGGATAACACGGGCTAAAGCACGACACATGCCCGTGTATCTCAAGAGCTGAGAAGCAAAACCATCCAAAGATATAAATGGGCAAACGAAGAGATACATGGCTCTGCACACCTGGCCATGTACCCCAGAAGTCAAGATTTTGAGTGATCCAGATATCTACATGGGCAAAGTATATGCCCGTGTACTTTCCCATGTACTTGCTAGATTCCTTGGTGTATAAATAGAGAGTTGAGAAAGGTATTCATCATCGAGGTTTTAGGAAAGTGACTTTGCGGCTATTGGCTAGGGTTTGAAGATGAATCAAAGGAAGGGGAAGGAGATCAGAATAGTTACTTGAGTTACTATCCAAGGTGACGATATTGGCTCACATCTACTTTGATATTGAAGACATTGAGAGGGGATTTCTTCTTCCGTGGATAGTGTCTTAGGGCTTTATTTCCATTGCTTTGATTTGAACATTGACTTAATGAAGGGCTAACTTCCTTGTGTGTCTGGGTTGATGTAGCTTGGGATATTCACTCTTTATTGTTGCTTTTAATATAGATTTCCTTTGGTTTGTTGGGTTCAAATATGTCTCTATATTGTTAATTTAGCTAATGAGGGTGGCTATTTCATTTTGATTGCATGATTAAGATTGAGGGATTCATCGCTTGAGATCATCCATAAATTAGAGGTTTTTGGAGTTGTTCAGGCAATTGCATATCAACCTCCCTTTTGTGGAGGTATTAGCATAAATGCCCAAGTATGCTAAGTTTTTGAAGGATCTCCTCAACAACAAAAGAAAACTTGGAGAAGTGTCAACACCGACATTGATTAAAAAGTGCTCTGTTATCCTTCAAAACAAATTGCCCGTAAGTCAAAGGATCCGGGTAGTTTCACTCTACATTGTGTTATTGGAGATTCTATAGAGGAGAATGCTTTGGCTAACTTGGGTGCAAGCATCAATGTCATGCCTTATAAGATATTTATGAAATTGGGTTAGAGAAGCCAACTCCAACCAAGATGATGATCCAATTAGTTGACTGATCAATTTATCACCCTAGGGGGTGTAATCAAAGACATGTTAGTGAAGGTGGAGAAGTTCATCTTTCTGGTTTACTTTCTAATCCTTGATGTAGATGAAGATGTGGAAATACCTTTGATTTTGGGCCATCCATTTCTTGCAACTTCCAAAGCATTAATTGATGTGAATGATGGTCAAATGGTGCTGCGAGTTGGTGATGACAAAGTTGTTTTTAAGCTCTATCAGGTGATGAGACACTCATCATGTGAATATGATTCTTGTTTTTCAATTGATACTTCTGATGTTGTAATTTTTTAATGTGTGTAGGAAATACTAGAGGACCCATTAGATACATTAATTGGGGAAAAACGATGATACTGCTCAAAATTTGGAGGTGATGGCAGTCTTTAAGAAGGAACCATTGTTACCACCTACTAAGTGGAAAGAAATGAAGAAGAGCCAGAAAAAGTTAAAAGCAAGTGCATTTGTTACCAAGGAGTTAATTGAGCTTAATTCTAGCTAGAATTAGTTCTTTGGTGAGGTCTTTTTAATTCCTGAATCTATTTCTTATTTGGGGTGTGAAACTGGTCATGAGGACAAGGTGGTGCTTTATCTTCACAAGCTTCCTTGATTTTTGCAAGTATGTCAAGATAGTGACATAAAACAAGTGCTACTTGAGAGGTAACCCAAGTTCTTTCTCTAGTTTTTATAGTTTAGTCATTTTTGTGAGTTTTGAATAAATCATGATTTGAGTAATTTATTATTGCAATTTGCATGTAATTAGGTCCTTGTTCATAACACAAAGTTGTCCAAAATGCTTATTCTTAGTTATGCTTTGACATTTGAACAATTTTAGATCAAATTGAGTTGCTGAAATAAGAAATTTACAGTCTGGGAGCAATACAATGGCAACACACGCCCATGTATCTAGCCATGTTTTCATTTTGGTTACACATATTTTACAAAATAAAGATTTACACCGGCATGGAGGGAGATACAAGACCATGTAACTCTCTTGATGATCATGACATTCACTTGTTATTCAGATAGAGAAATACACGGTTAGGTGAAGAGATACATGGCCGTGAAACTTTTAAGTTGAGTGACTAATTTGCGACTTTATCTTGCGAGGAAGTACATGGGCACAGAACGAGATACACTCCTGTGTTCTTTTGCCCATGTACTTTGAGAAGAAAAGAGGTTTTCTCCTTCATCTTATTCTCCACTTCCACTCATGTTTCCATTTACACGTTCACTATTTGGTACCTCTCCAGCCCTTTCTCATTCTCTTCTATAGTCATTGCCAATCATTTGGAGGTCATTCATTTCATATCTTCCCCGTCATTTCCTCTCAACCCCTAATTCACCTCTTCCTATCGGTTAGTTTTCATGAATTTATTCGAGCATTTTCTTTGGTTTTTTTGTTCCATTCTTTTGGTAAAACTATTTTGCATGATCCATATAATAGTATGGAACTTAGATTTGTAGTTTTCACTTAGAAAATGAGTAGATTGAACTTAGGGTTTTTAGAAACATAGCCGCCTAGGGAGTTACACGGGCATGTTTTTGTTAATGTAACCCTCGTCTTAGAAAGGAAGATGACCCACACACGGTCCCGACCGAGGATACATTGGAGTGTTTATGCTCGTGTAGTTCTTGGCCTGGGAAATTTTAGAAGAGAAAATAGGATACATGGTCCCAACTCGAGATACACATGCGTGTTTCTACCCATGTAACTCTCAGGTTGGAAAACCATTCACTGCACACAGCAAGTACACGGCCTTGTACTATCCAACTTGGTATCTAAAATATGTTTAATTTATTAACCATAATTTTTTTGAATTGATGAGTGCCTTTTATATAGATATTTAATATACCCTTTAAAATGAATTACATGTCTTTAAGAATATATTTTGTTGTAAATCATTCCTACTTTGGGTATTTTTATTTAATTGTGTAGGTAATCAAGTCTTGGGACAAAAGAAGGAGTTTTGGAATGAATCCACCTCAAAACGGAGCTGAAACAGACTTTACAAGGGAAGCACACCCGTGCTTCATGCCATGAAGTTTTCAGCACATATAAATTTTCAGCCAAGTTGAGAGAGCACACCCGTGCTTGGAAGCACGAGTAGAAAGCACGGGCGTGCTTCTGCCCATGCGCTTTATAGGAAAATGCAGAGAATGAAAAGCACGACACTAGCATCTACAGTACACTCGTGCTTGGCAAGCACAGGCAGGAAGCATGCTCTTACTTTTGCCTGTGGACATTATAGGAGAAGCTATAGTCACATGGAAAATAATTCCCAAGACTACCGAAATGAGCAAGGTCAAGAGCATGGCAAGAAGGAAGGCTATGCTTAACTTGGGAATTGCCATTTTAAGCCAATATTTAGGTATTTTTGGGGATCATCTTCTATTCTTCTTCCTCCTTCGGCTAGACAAGGGCATGAAAGGATCACAACATCGTTTGGGGCTAGATCTTGGGTGAGAGATCATCGTGGAAGTGGAGTGAAGCTAGTGAGAACATCATTGGGCACTCACCGACGAGGATTATGAAGCAAGAAGGGAGTTTTATTTCTTTTAATTCTTGTTCTCCCCTTTGTCTTTATATGGATTGTAGAACCATGAGGGGATAACTGTCATTCGTTGCCCCAGGCTATGACCTTTGACATTATGATGTATTGACTATTTTGCTTGATTATGGAGTTTCTTTGTGATATATCTTATGTTTATCTTCATTTGCAAAACTTGTGTGTGGATTACCTTGGTTGCATGTTACCTAACTTGATGTGTAGATTACCATTAGTTGCATTGGAAAAACCTGATGAGCATGTCTACCAAAGTGGTAATTGCATACTTGAAGAGCATGTCTACAATAGTTGCATACTGGCTGTCTAGATGACGATTAAGAAATTCATCTAGCTAGGGCACACATAGGAGAAAGGGTTGAGTCCGTACCTAGAGTTAGGTCATACACTCTCAAACCCTCCATTTAGTATTTTTCCTGCAGTCCAAAGAGATGTACCTTGTAATCATGGCTAGAGTCAATACAAGCATTGTCCTTCCCATTCATCTTTTGGCCTATCCAAACCTTGTCTCATTCTCTCTCTTTCTTCTTTTCTTCTTTTATTTTCTTGTAGTTTTCAATCTCAAATCAACTTTTGAACCGACTACATATTAGGAATTTAATGAGTATTGAGAGCTTTCTAGTCACTGAGGATTTCACTACCAGACCCATATCGAGACAATGTACTACTTGGATGACCCATGCATTTGCGGATATGCAAGATGGTGTATCATGAACTTATTAGTTGGCTGAGGATTTCAATTTGAGTTATAAAAGTGAAGACTTTTAATACTTTTAACCCTATCCTCTTATAGTCCATCCATTGATATATTAAATATTATTGTTGGATTATTGATATGACCGTTGTCTATCCGCAAGTGTATAGATCATACAAGTAGTATAAGTGCCTAAATGGGTCAGGTAGTGATAAGTGCCTAAATTTATGTATTTTATATGTATAAGTTTTATACTATTCCTTCATATTTTGATGAATCGATGCCTTTTTGTGCTTAGATTGGCTTTATTTTTATCACTGTAGCAGGCACTATAGCATGAAAGGTTGATGAAGCTGCAAAGCCTCAGGTTTCCCTTGTGGGCTACCTTGCGTCTGCAAGGCTAACTAGGAATTCTCATAAGGAAAAGTTGGGTAAAAATCCCAAGGGCCTTGCAGGCTAACTTGTGCCTGCAAGGCAGACCACAATAAGGGATAGAATTAGTTCTTAAGACATTTCTAGGGCGAAGAGGAGGGGGGACTTTGGGACTTCATTGGACTCCAAGTCCTCTAAGGCAAATCCGACGAGGAGGAGTAAGATTCCAAATGGTTTTGATGTGGAAATCAAGTGGAGAAGCTCATTTTGGTAAGATCCTTCATCATTCTCACTTGGGGAAGCTTGAAGATGATGAGGGAAGCCGTCCCTATTGCGGCGTCCGTGGAAACTTTCCATGTGATCTGACTCACCATCTCGCCTTCATTGCATGAGAGAGTTTTGTTATTTTTATTGGTTTCCATGACATTGATTGTGTTATTTGCTTGTATGGACGGCTAAATGCCAAGGTCACCAGATGCTGGTGAACCTTAGGATAAACTTATTTGTTTGGATGCTATGATTTACTTTTAATGCAATGTGTATGATTTATGGTTATTGCTATGTGTTTCTGGATGTATTGAATTGTATGAGAACTCTATGGTTCAATTTATAGTTTGTATTAGGAGTGCGGGAAGCACCGTTGTATTAGACTCACATAGCTTGAAAGGGATCCATGTACAAATATGCCAAGGGATTCAAGTATTTTCTACCCCTCCAACTATTAGGATCGGACCTAGATATTGAGTTTGACCGTAATTAGAGATTTCATGTTTCTTAGTCCAATCATAGGAGAGCTTGGTTGGAAGAGATTCTAAACCAATACTTTTATGGGATTAGGGCTTAATCACTAAGAGATTAGGGATTAACCTACTTTAGGATTCTCTTGGCTCAAACCACCATTGCTTTTGTAACCCTAGCATTCTTCTAGCTTTAGTAGGCTCGAGGGGATCCACACCCGTGACAATCTTCTTTCCTAATGTTTTCACCCAACCATTTTTACATGTGGACATTCTCCATTAGTTTCTTTTAAGTCTTTTTAGTAGTTTAGAACATTTGAACTCGAATTTGCCTATTAAACAATAGAAGAAGAGGAAGTAAGGGTAGCTCCTTGGTTGTGAGAAATATGACCGTTGTGTCACATAGGGTACTACTTGACGACCCCTCAGGCCCACCTATCACGTTTCCTGCAAATCTGCTCCACTTTCAAGATAAACTCCATCTTTGATGAATCAATCAGGTTGAGGTTATTTCCATTCAATTTGAGGGGTGCAGCTTCCATATGGCTTACTTCATAGGCTCCTAGTTTGATTACTACTTGGAAGGAAATGGTTGCAAAGTTCCTTGCATGATATTTCCCACCAAGCAAGGCAACCAGATTGAGACAAGAAATTTCTGCTTTTATGCAAGGTGATTCGGAGACATTCTTTGAGGCCCATGAAAGGTTCAAGGACCTTTTAAGAAAATGCCCTCATCATGCTTGTCCTGTAGATTTTAGTGCGACTGTAGATTTTCTTGTAAGGTGCATAGACAGAAGCACCGGCGTGCTTACTTCCAGTGCTTCCCAAGCATGGGTGTACTCTGGACATTTGTGTCATGCTCTTCAATTTCTGGAATTTCCCGTAAAGTTCATGGATAGAAGCATGGGCGTACTTTCTGCGCGTGCTTCCCAAGCACGGGTGTGCTCCTCATTTCGGCTAAAATTCTCTAAGTCCAATAAATTGCATGACTGGAAACATGGGTGTGCTTCCTGACTGTGCTTCAACTGTAAATTGTGTTTCAGCCCTGTTTCGCTCTGAATTTGTTCCAAAACTGATTCTTTTGTCCTACAACCTAATTGCCTGCACAATTAAATATGATTATCCAAAGTAACATCGATTTACAACAAAATATATGCCAAAAGACAAGAGAATCATATAATAGGGTATATAAAATATCTATATACAATGCACTCATCAATTATCAATAATAATATCAAAGAAGAAACTATGGAAAGTAGTTTCTAATCACTAAAATTTATCCAATAGTGACAAAATTAATCATTAGAGTGGTTAATTATAATATATACTTATAATCATATACAGACATCATTGTAACAATAAGTAGACCATCAGGTAAGATTAAAATTTCTCATCCCAAAGAATTGTGAATAATAGAGAATATACTTGTAATTTTGGCTTTGCGACAATAGTTATTAGACACTAACTAGTTAATTTTTATTAATAAAAATAGTCTCACTACCTTGGTCTAATTTCATATACTTTTAGTGATAAACTTTAGTTACAAAAAGATTATGACTTTATTAGTATATTAATAGTGACAACATAATTGTGAAAGATGCTATATCATCACAATCATGATAGTATTAGTGACAAAAAAAAAATTTATTGTGATTAATTCAAATATTAGTGTCAATCAATTTTTTCATAAAACCTCAATTTTGTAATGAAATGATAGTCATAAAAAATGTCACAAATGTCATAAGTCTTGTCTTACGCACAGGACATATGACATTTGATGTTGAAGTTTAAAGCATTTGGAAACAACTTTTGCTTAAAAAATGAAATGGGTAATGGAGAGTAACTAAATGTGAAGGAAAAAGTATAGCAAGCATTAACACACCATCAAGTATCAAGGTTATTTCTGATGTGGACTATGTACTTGAGATATGTTAAAATCTTTTAAGTGTGTGTTAAATGCTGGATAAAGGTTATTTCTTGGACTTTCAAAAAATGTCTTGCATAATTGATGATCCTGGTGGTGCTCATTTAATGACTATAACCTTGAAAGACAGGAGTTCTCTAATTGATTTGAAACTAACCTTTATATGCTTATGCTAATTAAGTTGATGATTCATGCTCGTGGTATAAAGGAATTGGTAATTTTAGCAACTCCACTTTAAAGCAAATGCATGAAAACATCATTGTTGTTGGTTTGTCTATCATAAATGATGTTGTTCAATGTGTGTGAAATATATCAAATGGGCAAGATAACTTGGCCACCATTAGGGGAAAATTGTAGAGTCACACAAAAATTACTGCTCATCCACTCTGATGTTTGTGGACCAATGAGGTTGATAATTGATAAAGTTGCAATATGGAATTAAGAAAGGCATGAAGTTGAATGTTCCAAGCAGGTTAATAATCTAATTACTTTACCCTATGAACAAGATGATGATGAAACTCCTATTAAAGGGACAAGAATACTTGTAAAAATTATGACCGATGCAATTTTATAAAGCTTGATCCAGTAACCTAAGCAGATGCAGTTGTTGAGATTGTTGGACAACAACAATGAAGTAGGACATGCATATGATTGAGTAGAATTCCACTTGGAACCTTGTTGGACCTCAAAATTAAAAAGTTATTAGTGTTTAGTGGGTTAATTGAACTAATTCTAGATTATTCTGTAAACAAGTTGGAAGAAAGACTTCTGTCCAAGGGTTATTCACAATGACAAGGTATAGATTATTGATAAGTGCTATTTTATACATGTTTTATCAATACTATTTAGCAGTTAATCAACCCTATTGAGCTCTATTTCTATGGATAATTGGTACTTAGTTGTTCATTTTGTCTCTCAAGTTAAAAGAAGCACAACAAAGACCAAAGGAAGCAAATTAGGAGTAAATCAGTGCCAAAATCACCAAACAGAGAGATACATGGTCTTGGTACATGCTCGTGTACTTGCCCATGTACATTTTGGCCGAGCAGCATTTAGTATCCTTCCGATTGCTTCTACCGAGAAGAACACTCCCGTATAAACCAAGCACTCTCTTGTGTACATTTGAAAGATCATAAAGCACGTCCTAGACAAAAGCACGAGCAAAGAAAAAGTTGCCTAGGCGTGTAGTTGAGGAATAGGAGAAGAAGTCTTGGGAGATACACGGCCAGAGACAAAAGCACACAGCCATGTACAATAGCCCATGTACACCAAAGTTCTGTGAGTTTTTGGGTTTTCCCTTGGGAGTTACACAGGCAAGGTACATGCCCTTGTACCTACTTGTGTAACGGTAGGGCCTCGTTAGTATAAATTGAAGTTTCGAAGATAAGGTTTAATCTCTATTGATTTGCAATCATCTTATTCATTAATTTTCCAAGTGAAATCGATCAAGGAATTGCTTTATTCATTGCATTCAGTTCCTCACTTCCTTTGATTTGGTCTTTTGCTTGTTTTTAGTGTGTTCCTTTTAATTTTGAAAGTAAATTTGATTCGTGTTTTAGTTAGCTAAAAAAGATAGGGTTAGTACTTCTACTATCTAGTCTCTATGGATTCGATCTTGCTTTTGCACATATTACTTCGATTGACACGTACACTTGTATGCATCTATTTTACATCGATCAATTACACAGACACTTTTGCTCCTATGGAAAGGCATAGATTAGAATGCTAGTTGATCTTGCAGCGAGGATTGGATGGAAAATTCTTCATTTTGATGTTAAGTCTATTTTCTAAATGGAATTTTAAATGAGGAAATATTTGTTGAGCACCCTGAGGCTTTGTAGTTGTTGGTAGTGAAACCAAAGTGTATATGCTTATCAAAGCTTTTTATAGCCTTAAATGGGCTCCAAAAACTTGCTATAGAAAAATCTATACTTATTTGAAATAGCGTATGTTTGAAAGGAGCAAGAATGAGGCCATTCTTTATGTTAAAGTGAAGACCTTCAAATTTAGCTTGTAATCTGCTTATACATTGATGATTTGTAGATTATTGGTGGTAATTTAGCAATGAGTTTAGATTTCAAGCAAGTTTTGAAAAAGATGTTTGAAATGACAAACCTTGGTGAAGTGAGGTATTTCTTTCGGTTGGATATTCATCAATTGTAGTATGGTGTTTATATCTGTCAATCAAAATATGTTTGGTAAGTATTGAGAAAAATTTCATATGGAGAAAGCAAAATCAGTCGCCACTCCTTTGACTGTTAAATTAAAATTTTCTATTGATGATGTGGAACACTAGGTTAATGCTTTAAATTATACAAGCATTATTGGAAGTCTCTTGTATTTGTCAATAACAAGACCTGAAATTATGTATTGATAAGTGTCATGTACTTATCATCTTTTCCCTTGATTTCTCTTCTGTTTTATTTCTGTATTTCTTGTTTTTATTCTCTTTTGTTTACATACACATCATTCGATCGATTAGGCTAATTTTCCGATTTAGGGTTATTTTACTAGTATTCTCTTTTTTTTTATGGACCGACATTCTACTTCATGCACATTTTTATTACGTGATCGACATGTACACTTGCGTCCCTATCAACTATAATGCTAACAAACAACTTGCAAATATATATTATGACCAAAACATTAGGCAAAAATAAAATTGAAAAATTAAGATCAACGACTGAAGTCTCAGTGAGATATTTCAAGAAATTTCCATGGAAGAATGTTAAAAGTTTGAAATTTCTTTGGAAAAGATTAATTAGTTGTAAAGGAGTGCAGCTTCTTGTTTTGTGGAATCGACTTTTGAAAATGCTAGATGCGTTAGTTGGGTTTGGTGTTGACCCAACACTTTATTTTATTTTATTTTTATATATGTGCATATTAAAACATGAAGGAAAAATGTGGGTGCATGCCCTTCCTAGCATTTTCTCTCTTTTGTTAAAGTTCTCTTAATCTGAAAATTATAACAGTACCAAATACTAGACTTCATCTATGCCACACAAGTTGAGCCATTAGGCTTCATATGCCGCACAATTTGTGCTATTATGATGCTTTGATTGGCCTCACGTCATTTTCTTATCCGGAAAGTACTCACATAAGACTGACAAAAATAGTCTTGATTAGCACGTTTGGTATATTAAATGATATTCCTTTAATTATGCAACCAGTTTTTTCAAAATTAAGCTTTCCCATTAGTTTCCTGACCAGTCCATTTCTACCTGTATGTCATTCAATATGGAAGCAATATAAAAATTTATTATAAGATAGCTTGAGGCCAAACAAGTGTTCTTCATTCTTCCCATAACTTTCTAGCATGGGTCCAATTCAATGTCACTAAACAATTTCATGAATTTACACGGTAGAGCTCCATGTATATATACCAAGTCTTCCATATAAGTCTTCCATATAAGTCTTCCACCTTGTTTTACATCAACAAAACTAGGTCAATCCTTTTTTGAATTTGGCTCATGGTGAAATTTATGGCGAGAGAACTTCATGTAATGTGTAAAGACAACTAATAAGAAGTCGAAATATGAAAAGATGGTGAGAGCTTGTGAAACTCCCTAATAGTTCTTAATTTTATTTTTATTATCTATTTATTTATTTTGTGATGATGCTTGCAAACAGTTGCCACATATTCAATTCATGTACTCCAAAAGGCTAAAGTCAAATTTTTATTTGCATAATGATGTGTGGTGATGCAACTTTAATGACATCGCTATAATGACAACTACCGGTGTTGGCACTCATATAGATAATTAAATAATGATAATAATAATAAAAGTTGACTAACGCAAGGTTTCACGCAAATAATTTACAATTTACTAAAACCAAACAGACTAGACAAAAATTAAATTTGAAAGAAATATAGCCTAATGGTTGGGCATATAAATGCAAATCTAAGAGATCTCACAATCCGAAAGTATATATATATATATATATATGATCCATTTAATATTAACAAAATAAATTCAACTATTTTGTAAAAAAAAAAATGGTAACTCTTCCACACCATTTAACAATCCATTTAAGGTGAATGGTTTATCAACTTTATATATAAAATTAAATCAAAAATCACAAATTAAAAAAAAAATAAAAATAATGCATGAAATGTAAAAGTTAATTATAAGCATTTAAAAAAAATTATTATTGTTCCCTGAAAGTTGAAATTTATAAAACAAATTATAAATATTGAGTTTTTAAAAAATAAAATTCATTGCTTTATATTGTTAAAAAAAAAAACCAAATAATCTGTTCAAAGAAATTATTTTGAAAAGAGTTTAATAAAAAAAATGCAGATTTTCAACTTTAGCTTAATCCTGTTATTGAATCTCTCCACCTCTTTACTTGCTGATAAAAAGCTCTCGAGTATAACATAAAATTTTATTATAATGTTAATCTTGTAATTATAGCAACTCTCCACCTGCTACATTGAATATTACACATATATGATAACAAAGAAAGCTGCAGGCAGAAAGCCAAATGGCGACATATGTTTCTTATAATTAAACAAAACTATATTATAATTCAAGTTCAAGTTAAAGACTGATAACTTCAATGTATGATATATCAAACAACTAGAAAAAGAATGACGTGAATATATAAAAGTTGACTATTGACTTGAAGATCCCTTAATTAACATTGCTTATTATTATTGATCAATAACATCAAGTCTATTACCAGCTTATCTTTAATACTACCAATTTGATAGGTTGTTCCAGACAGTTTAAATGATCCACTATTTTGAAGTTGTGTGGCATCTTCTCCCCTTTCAGTTGAACTCCCTAACTTCATTTCCCACATGCCCTAACATCAAGTCTCCCCTTTCATGATCTACAATGGTGTCAGTGCAACCATGTTCTTCCATTGAATTCATAGACTCCACATTCTCAGACACAGGCATGGGATCTTTGTCCTACAAACATCTGGAGCTCAAATGGCTCATTCGTGAACACCTCTTTTCACTCTTTTATGACTTCCCTTCATTCATCCCTTCAGCAGAAAATTATATTCATAACGACGGCACTGTTGTTCGCCTTCTAAACGTCAGCGGTTATCTTACAGTGCCTCCATCGAAGCTGCCAGTACTAATGACCATATGGTTAAAAGAAGACTATCCTTTCACTGCTCCTCTGGTCTATATTTCGTCTCACTCTAAAGCCAAGATACATCATCAACATCCTTTTATTGATCCGTCTTCTTGTGCTACTCATTGCCCTTATCTGGAAACATGGAAGTACCCTAGATCAAATTTATCCGACCTAACACGTGAAATTGTCGAGGTCCTTAAGATATGTACCCCATACCCAGATTTTGTCGATGAATCTTTAGAAATGATCATGACAAACAGGAAGGATATTGAACTTCAGCTTGCTAGGCAAGTCCATCATGATAAGGGATGTTTCAGAGCTCAAGTAGAGGAAGACATAGAGCACTTGCTAGGCTTGCAAGGCATGCTCCTTGAAAGAGCTGACACATTAAATTTTATCATACACGAGCTTGAGAAAGAGAGGATGAGTCTAAGAGATGCTGTGCTTAACATGGCCTCAGATGTTGAGGTCATCTTGGAATGGTTGAGAGCTAATGATGATATAGAGGAAGTGGTGGATGTTGTTGATGAAGCATCAAAGTGTTTGATTGAGAGTGAGGCAGGCGACAGAGCTATAGACGACGTCATGGAAGCCATTAGGAAGGAAGTTGAGGAGGGAAGGATAGAGTTTAGAGAATATCTTAAGCAAATTAGAAATTTGGCAAGAGAGCAGTTCTTCCACAACGCTTTGATCATTGAACTTGGAACTTGATGATGTGTGCTTCTTTTGTTAAATATGTTATGTTCTATGTTAGAATGTTTTTACTGCGCGCATTATCTATAAACTTAGTAGTTTTATGTAAATAGTGGAACGATTTGTAAAATGATATAAAATGAACTCTGCTGTTTGGAGAGACTTTGAGGCTGATAAAACAAAGGAAAATTGAGTTAGGAGTTATTGCCCGGATTTTTTTTTTTAATAATTATTAGGTGTAATTTTTTGAACAATTCTTATACTTTGTCAAACTTACTTTTTTTTTTTTTTTTTTTTAGTCTCTATTTTAATTGAACCATACTAGTCCTTTTAAACCATAAAAATTTTAATATTAAATCCTAATAAACAGGGACTGAAATAGCTCAACTAAAATAGTAGGAAGACTAGAAAGTTATAATTTAATGTAAACGAATTAAAAGTATGAGTTTAAAAAAATAGATAGACAATTAAAAATATATATTATTATTATTATTATTATAGCATTTCTGCTTGCATTTGACATGCATATTTAGACGTTATATAAAGCAACCCACCGCTTCTTTCTTGAGGATAATCCTATGTATGCTTAGCATAGAAGGTTTAATATAACAAAAGGACTACTTTCAACCTAAACATTAATAATAGATAATGACAAAACATTAAAACTAAGCATTAATCATTAGCACTCTCCCTTAATCACTACAAGAAAAGTTACTATTTAAAAATATTTTATTTTGTTTGTAATTGCAACAGGTTATCAACGGAATAACAATCGTTTTAAATATAATGTTAATAACAACGGCATCCAAACGGGCATTTAAAAATATGATTTATTAAAATTTTAAAAAATATCTATTCCTAATCCGTTTCTAATAGAAAGAAACTAGCAATGGATTTAAAAACTAGTATATTATTTAAATATTCTTAGATATTAGAAAATATCAGTTTCTAATAAAAAGGGACTAGAAACGGATTTAAAAGTTAATATTTATTTACATATTATGAAATGTTAAAAAAAATCCGTTTCTAATCCATTTCTAACAGAAAGGGACTTGAAACGAATTTAAAAATTAATAGGTTATTAAAATATAACTAAATATTAGAAAATATCCGTTCCTAATCCGTTTCTAATAGAAAGGGACTAGAAATGGATTTACAAATTAATATGTTATTTAAATATTATTAAATATTAAAAAATATCCATTCCTAAGCCGTTTCTAATAGGAAAGGACTAGAAACGGATTTAAAAATTAATATCTTTTTAAATATTATTAAGCATTAGAAAATAGCCCTTCTTAATCCATTCATAAAAGAAAGGGACTACAAACTGATTTAAAAATTAATATTTTATTTAAACATTATTAAACATTAGAAAATATCCGTTCTTGATCCGTTTCTAATAGGAAGGGGCCAGAAACTGATTTAAAAAGTAATATGTTATTTAAATATTATTAAATATTAAAAAATATCCGTTCCTAATCCGTTTCAAATAGAAACGGAGTACCAACGACCCCGGGTCTATTGGTACTCGGGTCCCTGTATAGGGCTTTCGTCACGGTTTCCGAGTGTAGCTCCTGAGTTCTATCCCTCGCTCGCACAGGTGAGGGTATTGTGGGATTTTCAAGGGTTTTTCCCCCCTCCCCCTCCCCGTCCTTTGATATTTGACTCTTGTCGTCTTTGTCAAAAAAAAAAAAAAAAAAAAAAATAGAAACAGAGTAGAAATGAATTTAAAAACTAATTTTTATTTACATATTATTAAATATTAGAAAATGTTCGTTCCTAATCCCTACAAATTAATATGTTATTTAAATATTATTAAATATTAGAAAATATTAGTTCTTAATGAGTTTCTAAAAGAAAAGAACTAGAAATGGATTTAAAAATTAACATTTTACTTTTTATAATCATTAAATAAAATAAATATATGAATATTATGATAACCATTAAATAATTAGCAATTTAAAAGAATCTATTGTTATTATTCATTTCAAGTTAATTTATGCTATTATTTACCTTAAAAAAAGTAAGAAAAATAACAATTGTTTTAAGAGATCTTTCCCCACAAAAAAAAAAAACAAAAAGAAAAGAAAATGCATCAATAGAACATTCATCTCTCCACTCATCAGTCTCCTCCATCTTCTTCGCCCTTCGCAGTAGACCCCTTTCCTCCGTCTTCTTCGCCAACCCATCATCCCAAAAATTATCACCAATTTGTGGTGCATAGCGATAAGCAAACCTCTCTTCTCATCTTGCTCCCTTTAGAGCTCCACTAATCTCCCTCAATTCTTTCCCAAATCCATCACTACAGGATTCTTAATTGTTCTCGAGTGGGTATGATCGTTGTTTATTCACTATTATTATATGTGCTTTTGCTTGATTTGATGAATCACATGAGTATTTTGGAGTTTAATTTGGTTGGGATTAGGGTTTATATCTGGCTAGGTTTTTTTTTCTATAAGGGCAGTGTTTTAGCAAAGAATCATGGTATTTTTGTGTTAGTTGTTGTGTGGATTTGTGATTTTGAGCTTCTTAGGTCGTTATTTGTTGTTGAATTTCAATGTAGTCGGCATGGTTGTTGATTGGCAATTCGTGTAGCACATGGTAATGGCACTCATTGACAGTGGTTTGATTTGATTTTTACAGATTTTTTTCTTCGGAGATTTTGGTTTAGATTGGGTCTAATGGAAACATGAAACTTTAATGAATGAATTGCAGCTTCATGACTGCTAATTCATGCTTGATTATGTTTTTATTCAGTTGAACCATGTAGTCATGTTCCCTTTCTTTTGGGCTCCAGATTGAGATCCTGCCAAATGTGATGAGGAGGATAATGAGCTAGCCTGGACTGAGAAAAGGAAGAGTGAATAGTACAATAATCAGTTCTAGGTTGGTTCAGTGAACTAGAAGAAATGTTTATTTATTTTCTTTTTATAAAACAGGAATAACATTTCGTTCCTTGATCTGGACTAGATGTTAAGGACCAAAAGTGAATGGAGGTGCACTCTCCAAGATGGGATAATTCATCTCAATTCTTTTCATTAAGGTATGCTATTTATGTCTGCATTCCTTTCCATACTTTACTAACTAGCTCTTGCACATTGTAACTTTGGCTTTCTACGAAAAATCTTCAAATTGCTCATAAGCCTTCCTTTTAAGAAGAATCTTTCAAGGGCTAATAAATTTTCATTGTGTTCTGCACAAATTAATATAGAACTTATCAATGATTGTTATAACTTATGATCTCCTTTGGCTAAAGATAGTTAATCTACAATCAGAACATATGGGCAAAAGATATTATTATGCTTGAGTTTAAAGGTCTTCAAAAAATAATTTTATGTTCGCTTGGTTTCTTGACATTCATAGCATAAAGATCATCATCATAATCCTGATATGTGTCTGAGATCATCGGCAAAATTGTGTGTATCGATGCTATACTCTATTATGCATACCTGCTGAAAGTGTTTCCTGCCAGATTAATTCTGGGGAAGATGAGCAGTTGAGTTCTTGCATATCTAATTATGAATCTCAACAATCATCTTCCTCATATTTTTTCTAACATAATTCAATATATATGCGGTGAAATTTTTACAATGTTTGAATGCTGATAAACCAGTATTGAAGTGATGAGTTTCTTATTGTCACTTAAACTTTGTTTTTCTCTAAAAAAATCTGATTACTCTATTGTTGCGTTTATGATTTTTTGAGATTTTCATGACATTGACATGCTCTAGATGAGCATTTTTCCAGTATGTTTGGTTTGCAGCTAGACAAACATATAAAATGTTTTGAAAACCTTCATTTGCCAGCAGGTTGTATGCATATGCTTATAACATGGTTTTGTGTTGAAGAACGTTTGCATATTTGAATAGAATGCCCTGTGAAGTTGCAATTGTTATATTTATTCTAAAAAAATTCCATTATGTTGTTTTGTTTGACAATGGAAAATCAAGCATGAATCATTGGGTGGGCATTTCTTGATTGGTGATATAGATTTTCTAGCCACAAGAATTGAGTTAGTGCTCAAAACTTCTGCCATCCAAATTTGTTGTGATTACACCAAAAGTGGATAAGTTCAATTTTTTATTAAGCTTTCTATTTGACCATTTCCAGAACTATGCACCTACATCATGCAAACTTATGCTGAATCAATTTGTTTTCCTGAATACTTACTCTCAGTGAGCATCAACAGGTTTGTGTATTAGTGCTATGCTCTATAATACATACCTACCCCAAGTGTGTCATTGCTACATTAATTATGGCAAAGATGGCCTGTTGAGTTCTAACATATCTAATTGTGCATCTCAACAATCATGTGTTGCATTTAGACAAAAATATAAAATGTTTGACGTTCTGCTTTTCCAGCAAGTTGTATACATTTCTTGCAATTAATTGGAAAACTCAAGAAAGAAACTTTATTATTGTTTATCCCCGTTTTTTGTTGTATCACTAATACTCATTTAATGTTATTTTAAGAGATACTTAAAGAATATTTCATTTTATGGATTTAATAGTAGTTATAATGGAATTTTTGCATCATTTTTTTTTGTCATTTGTGAAATATTTATGACTCGTTAGGAATGCGATATTGATTTTAATTTTTCTTTTCTTTTTTTATGAGTATCAATGGTATCTATTCACATGATTTAGTCGCATTCTTGTGGATGATCATAAGAAACATAGTTTTTTTAAAAGCGGAATGTTTTTTTCTTAAAGTTGCTATCATAAAAATTTATAGATTCATTTTTAGTTTTCTCGTTTGTATATTTAATGGAACATGTATTTTAGAATGAAGTAATTTAAAACTAGGTGTGAGAAAGCTACCGCAAACCGACTCACTGAGATTGCAGGACATGGATCTAGTATATCCCGGCACACAGGAGGCTCCATTTCTCATGCTTCCCATGCGGATAGATTGGCAATTTTTTTAATATTTATATAAATATGTTTTAAAATTATAAAGAATTAGTTTAGTGCTAATTGTAATAAAATTCAATTTGTTGTGTTATTCTAGCGATCGAGGCTTGGACGTGATCCTCGCCCTTTTGAGCTTTTTGAAGTGACTCGTACAAAGAAGGGTACCTCCATGCTTGTTGATGCACGTGCTCAATCTATTAAGATAAGAGGTACAATTTTTTGTGGGGTTTTCAATTATAGATTTTATCTACAATATTTTGTGAGTTTATATTTAGTTGGTTTGAGAATAAATATTTAATGAGTTGAGTTAACTGATGTAGGATCGCTATTTGGAGCTTATGGAGCAGGCATCTCAAACACAAGAAGGGCATGACGAGCTTCCTATTGTGGATGAAATAACTTTATACTATAAGGCTGTTGGGGAAGGAAAGAAAAGTTGGGTTTATGGAATAGGGTCCCAAGCATGTATCTTTTATCCATAGTTATCTTCAAGTTTTTCCACAGGTTCATCATCTGAGACACTATAGGCTAAGGTTAGAGATTTGCATCAAACTCTTACTCAAGTCCAAGTTTGTGAGGAGAGGCTTCAACAAAGTTTGCTTGAAATGAAAGAGGAAAGGGACCAATATCATGAGGAGATGATGAGTCAAATGAAGGGCATGATGATGAGTAGAGGATTCTTCAGTAGTCGTAGTTTACCACACAGGACTCACAACCATTGACTGATGATCATGATGTTTACTTATAGTTGTATTTGTTCTATACTTATTATTTTGTGTTGAACATATATACTTAAACATTTTTTTATGTATGGATTTAGAAATTTATCTTATTTATTAGTATTTTAGATTTTAAAAAAAATTCATATACCTGGTTTTAAAAAAATCATGAATTTAATTTTTATATTATTTTATTTACTTGAATGTTAGGAATGGATTAGAAACGGATTTAGTTGTTTCAATATTGTTTTTTAGTTTAAAAAAAACTTTAGAAACGGATTAGGAATAAAAAAAATTTTGTTTCTGATGAGGAGAAAAAATAAAACAAAAAATATTACGTTTGAAATCCGTTTCTAATTTTCGTAAAGGTAAAACTTTTGTTTTAAATTGATTTCTAAATCGAAAAACGGAATTACAACGGAATTTTGAAACTGATTAGCAACATACATCATTCCATTTTAATTTTTTAAAAGTTAGAAACATATTGGTTTCCGTTTCTAATCTGTTTCTAAAGTGAGAAATAGAACATTTCTCCGTTTCTATTTAAATTAGAAACAAGGGTTTCGAAACAGATAAATTCTGTTTCTAATCCATTGATAATTCACTTTATCAACGAATTAGAAACAAAAAATGCTGTTTCTAAGCAATAATTTTCTTGTAATGTGTTCTTTTTTATGACTCCAATAAGAAATCGTACATAGAAAGACTCTTTGGTTGTTTTTTTAATATCCTCAACCTATTATTTATTTGTTTAAGTATTTGATTAACACAATATTATTCTTTGGAATGGCCCTGTCACCATTACATCAAACCATGTTTTGACCGAGGAAAAGTATGCTTGGGTAAGGGAAGTCCGCTGTGAGAGAGGAATAATGCATGGTTTTATCTGAGAACAAATGGGAACGCAAGGTCCTATGCATCTGACTTCTTATGACAATGCATGGTAATACTACTTGTTTTTTTATTTTGTCCGGGAACTAATGAATGTGCATGGTTGGGAGTGAATCCCTCCTTTAAAATCACCCAAATGATGATCTACTGGAGGTAATTACTTTCTTTTTTCTAAAAAAGTTAATGTTGTAAAAAATTAGATTTTATTTGAATGTATAAATTTCATGAGATTGAGTTTTTACTAGATTTCACCATATTGATATCATGATGTTTGCCAAGTTTATAAGATTGAGAACCGTGATTGATTTGTTTTTTTATGTTAAAGGGCCTATAAATAAAGGAAGAGGATAAGCATTTTTTTCATCCAAATAAATAAAAGCATTTTTATTCCTTTCTTCTTTATATTCTTCGTATACTCTAATTATTACTTTCTTTTCTTTTTCTCTTTTCTTCAATTATTTTATAACACCCATTCAGCATGATGAACTTTAGCGGTTATTCTCTTTCAAAAAGTATGGAAGAAAATTTTATACTTTTTCCCATTTCATGAGGAAGGGTATATGTGCAATTGTAATGGCTTGTTTGGATGCTAGGTTAGTACCTCCATGTCATAGATAGTTATTTATATTTCTATATTAAGATAAACTAAATAAAATAAATAATCAATATATGCAAGCTATTATATGAATTTTAGAAAAACTTAACCACTTTATGAATAGATATTTCTAAAGACTGGACTATTAATCTGTGCGTGAAGATCCACCCAAAAACTTGGAAGAGCTATGATAAATATTTAATATTCATGCCTCAAATAAAAAAAGACCTGTTTTTAAAATTATATAGGTCTCAATTTTATCACTTTAATAAGATCAGGTACACCTAGGGATGACAATCGGGCGGAGCGGGGGCTGGGAGCCCCCGCCCTCACCCCTCCCCCCCCATCCCCAATATATCTTGCCCCGCGGCCAGGCTAGCTCTGCATTTTTTTTTTAAACTTGTCAATACTATAACCGCCGAGTGAATTTTTACATTCATCCAGCCCCGTCCCGCTTTTACAAGAGTTGAGATAAAAAAAAATAAAAATTTCACTTTTTTTAGTTTATTAATGCATAAGTTTAATCAAAATACATAATCATGATAATTAAGAGAATATAATTTTATTTACTTTTATTTATAAAGTGAGAAATTTTAAAATTATATGTATATATTAATATGTAGGGGTATATATGCAAATTGAAGGGGTATGGCTTTTTGAGCATATTTTGTGTTGCTTGTAGTGGATTATTTCTGCAAAATAGTTAGCATCTAATTACTGCATAAAGTATCCCTTTTGTAAGCACATCATATTTGGAGATACCTTCAACTTCTTTTATGTAGGGAGTTATGAAAGAGAGCTACAGCTTATGCTACGTATGAAATGTTTAAATTTATTTATTACCCATTTTTTAAGATGATTTAAAATTCCATGCTTCTTTCCATAACAGAGCAATCTATTACTCTTCCTGGCTTTAGATGTTTTGGAGTGTTGTGCACACTACTCCACAAGTGTATGGGTCATCAGTAATAGTGTATGTGTGAGTAGGGTAGTCAAATCCATAGAGACTGAAAAAATACTAGCATTAGCTCTATCCTCAATATCTAGATAACAACCAACTTGTTGATTAGTGTATAATGTTCATGTATATTATATCGTTTTGTACACTCATTCGGCATGTATTAGAACCATATTATGGAATCTAATCCTAAATATATTGTGTTTCATATTCTCAAGCTTAGGGCAGCATTTCAAGATGGCAGAGAGCCAAAAGAAGCATTTCAGACCCTAAACAATGAAGTTGGAGCTCTCTCGGCATCGTTTGAAAAAGGACAAGACAAACTGGGTGGCTTATGGCTAGCTTACACCCAACCTTATGGCTGTAAGTAGATTCCAGAAAACCTTGCGAGCAAGCTTATGTCAGAAAGGGGAGATTCAGAGTCAAATCCAAGAACCTTACGGGCCAGGCTTGCGCCTGTAAGGATGCCCGCAAGGACCATCAAGACTTGATGAGGACTTTTAGAAAAATTCTCTTCTTTTCTTTTGGGCGATTTTTGGAGGCAGAGTTAAGGAAGAAAGGAGACGAATATCTAGCACTTAAGGGCAATTTAAAGGGAGATTTTGATCCACATTCAAGGGGATTGGAGATCGTAGTCGACAAGCTCATCTTCATGGCGTGCGTGGAAGCTTTCCTAGGGTTTCTTTGGTGATTCTTCATCAGTTGAATTGAGAAGAGGGTTTTCATGGATTTCATGTTTCCTCCTATTATTTATATCTTGGATGCTTGCCCTCCATTAATGGAGGGCTAATTTATAGATGTTTGGGTATAACTGAACTCTAGGATTTATAGTTTTGACATTAGTTGTTGGATCATTAATGCTTAATTATTTTTTTTATTTTCAATCATATCTATTTGAGTCTAATTATGTGATTGAATGCTTGATTGCTAATAAGGCAATAGTGATAGGAGCCCGAAAGTGCACGGGTTGTCGAAGTAATAAAGTATCCCGGTGAGAGGTTAGTCCAATCCACAAGGAGTAGTGATTCAAGACAAGAGAAATTGCTTCCTAGCTAGTGCGAGAATGATGTTGGTGAGAGAAAACAATGTGTGTGCAATAATAGAATGGGAAATATGGAAGACAATAGAGTGCAAGCAAAGAGTAAGGAGGAAACAATCAATGCAAATATGGGGTACCCGGACAAAGCTCCCTTAGGACTAATGCTTCACTACAACCCTTCACTCTGTTGATCGCTCAACTAAGCTATAGGGGAGTCCATCTCCTAGTCCTCACACTATGTGAAACTGCTTTGGGTTCTAGGGATTCCAAGTGATAGACCCTGTTCCTAAGTGTAGTTCTAACCCTTTGGTCCAGGCGAAAGTACCCTAGTCTCAATTAATCCCCAGCACTAGGATTCACTGCAACCCATCACTCTGTTGCTCACGCAACTAAGCCCCAGGGGAGTTCATCTCCTAGCACTTCTCTCTACTTCAACGGCAAAGAACTCTTGGAACAAGGAGGTAGGAAAAATCACGCAGAAGGGGAAAGTGGACATTTCGCTACCTCACGACTCACCCTTTCGACCCTCTCCAATCTTGGGTAGTCTAATCCTATAGAAGTTGTCACACCTTCAAAGGATAACCTAGATGATTCTCAACCCCAATGTCATGGCTAAGGGAAAAATCAATTACAATTATCATGTAAGATTAGAACTCAATTAAAAGCATCAATTAAGAAAGCATAATAAAAATCATAGAAACAATGTCATTCTAGGGTTTACAAGTCCGAATACCCTACTAGGGGTTTAGCTCTCCATGGAGCTATACAAAATCATCAAAGTGTATGCAATAGAAAGCATAGCAAACATAGATAAAACACCCTTGAGATGTGTGGTGATGGTCTTGTGAAGCCTCTCCATCTTCTTCACCAAATCTCTTGTTAAGCCTAAGGCACACCTCGCCGGATCGATGCCGACGAAAGCTCCCCCAATACCTATTTTCCAAAGGACGCCGATGTCGGTATCGTAGAACGCTTCCAAACCTCCACAAAATCCTCTCCAAACCCTAGCCGCTAGCCCTCCAGAAGTTGGGCGAAAGATAGGTTGAAAAGTCCCTGAATAAATCTGAGTCACGGCTATTTAAAGGCAGAAATCGGGCATCCACACGCCCGTGTGAATTTTTTGGAAATCGATTTCTGGCGCGCAGCGAACAGTAAAGTGCTATAGTGATTTGCTACAGTGCTCGTGTCCAAGTTGTTCCCTGACTTCATGTTCTTCATCGAGGCCATTGAATATGGCACACAACCAACGGTAGATCATGTCGTTCCTTCTTTTCTCCTTATTGAAGAAGTTCTTCAATGTTACATGGGTTAGACTTTATAAGTGTGACTGCCTTTGTGCCCCTCCAAACCATAGAACAATTCAAGCACATTGGAGGTTGGCACATACCCACAAGTCTAGAACCCGTGCCTTGATCCTTGCTTGGTCCAAGAAACTTCACAACAAACGCGGACATGACCTAATTTTTCTCCTTTTTCTCTAACTCTTCTTGACAACCCTACATGCACAACACAAATGCACACTAATCAATGATAAAATTTGAGAAAAGTAATGCTCAATGTAAGAAAATAATACTTCATATTACGTAAGCACAAGCACTTATCGAAAAGCCCTAGCTATCATATTTTGTATTGCTACATGATGAGAAGAAATACCACCTAGCATAGACTTGTCGTTATTCGAGAGGATTGTGAGTATACCTCTAGTCAAGGTACTTTGGACACTTTGTATCTTGTAATTCTTCCGAGTGGGTTAGTAATAATCTCCATGCTCTTTGCAATTATGTGGAGTGGATTTTAAGAGAAATCGCATTTCTATTTATGCATTCGGATTAGGGTTAATCTCTCTCTCCTTGGGGGATATTGTCCATTTAAGAAATTGTCATTAGCCCACAATAACGTTTCATAGAGTGTTAATGTGCTTGTGTGGATGTCTATATCAACTATGCACCTATTCAGCTATTCTTCACCTGAAAAATCAGGATTTAGTATAATTTTGGAAACCTTTTGGTTCAAATAGGATTGCATGTTTAGACAACCTTTGTCCTGTTCTTCATAACCCAAGATGGATGCTATGCCCAGATATCGCTTTCTTCTTTGACTTTTCTCCTATTATTTCCCTTATTTTCTTATTTTTACTTGCTTTTGTTTACGTACACAACATTTGATCACTGAGGTTATTTTTTGGGTTTAGAGTTATTACTAGTATTCACTTTCTTCCCTGTGGACCAACACTCTGCATTATACACACTTTATTACGCGATTGGCATATACACTTGCATCCCTATCACTTGTCAATAAGTGAAAAGCTAACTAAAATTCAAGATTGAAAAGGACTAAAGTCAAGAGTCTAAGAAATGAATAACCAATAAGAAAAGTAAATGCCTGGATAGGATTTCACTTGGGATTAATGAATTAACGTAATTGCAAGCAACATAGATTGAACTCTAGTATTATTGGTCTAAGGGTTTTCAAGAACATATCCTGTGCTTTCTCGTGTCGCCTCAATATCAAATCCTATACTATGGTAGAATTGAATCTTTTCTAATTCTACTTTGATATGATTGCAAATAGATCTAGGTTACCCCTAGTTAGAAATCGAAGCTCTCACTACACAACTCTAATCAGAAGAATGACAAGTGGCCTATCTCTAGTGCACAATGACTCTCTTGATCGCAATCAAGCAATCATTATGAAACGGTATCTCTAGTTACGCTATATCAACAATATAATGACATAGATAAACCCAACAATCCGAAGGATATCTATATTAAAAGCAATATAAAAGTGTAAATATCCTAAGCTACATCAAATACAAACACCCAAGGAAATTAGCCCTCTTTGGGGTTCATGTTCGTCTTAAAACAAAAGAAATAAAGCCTAAGAACAATGTCCATGAAAGAAAGAACCCCTCTCAATGTCTTCAATGTAGGAATCGATGTGAGCTAATATCATGGCCAAGGACCCTTACTCTAGTGGCTCCTTCAAACTCCCTCTTCTTCCTTGAACTCACCTTGAAACCCTAGCCGTCGTTCCATAGCACTTTCCTTAAAACTTGCCTCGAATACCTTTTTTAGCTTTCTTTTTATATCCTCCGGAATCGGGTAAGTGCATGGGCAAGTACATGGGCAAGTACATGGGCGTGCACTTTGCCAATCTAACTCTCTAGATGATTTCAAAAACACAATCCCTAGAGTTACAGGACCATGTATATCTCTGGATGACTTGCTCCTTAATTTCAGAGCATTGCACTAGTGTGTGCTTTGTTCCCACCCGTGTACTCCTCTAGAACATTCTTTTTTTTTATTCCTGGGATGCACACGGGTGTGTATATTGTATACATGACAGTGTTCTTCTTTGGATTGGTCCTTGGCCTGGGGAATACACGGTCATGTACACGGCCATGCATTGGGTCTGTGTTTTTCTCTGGAATTTCATCTTGCCGATACTTGAAAGGTACATGGCCAAGTTCATTCACATGTCCTTGGCCTGTGAATTCCTTTGAATGTTGTTTTCGACCCCGTTCCACTCCCAATTTCATACTTTGGCTCAAGTTGTGCTTATGTTGGGCTAAAATTATAAATGGAACATACTAAGTACCAAATCATCCATAAAAACACTTTTGAGAACATCTTAAGTGCAAAAGATAATCATAATAATGTGTATGATGTATCACTTATCAGCTTTTATTGGGTGTTTAAGTATTTGGTTGCAGTTGGCTCTTTTTTTTCTTGTTTAATGCTTGAACTCCATGTAAAAGATAAACTAGTTTTCCTTGTTGACAGTATTCATTTGTCTATTTTCTGGTATTCTTATTCATTTAGCACTTTATATTGTTATAGGATTTGAATTTCATGACAATAGCAAGTTCAAATACCCTCATAAAAGTGAAGGATGAGTATACTAAGTATGAAAGTGCCCCCAAGAATCACAAAACTGCTACTTCAAAGATGTGGAATGATATAATAAAACTTGAGTGCAAGGACAAAGAGCTTTTAAATGCACAATGTAGCCACTATAAGACCATGCTATCCTCTAAATCCTCTAATGGAACTTCTGATTAATTTGAGGTGTTATTTGGATGTTATCTTAGAAAATATGACATAGATATTAAACAATACAGAATATCAAGTTGTCAAAGTTTAAGTGCTGGGTCACTCATCAAAAAGTATAATTATAAACAAGATGGATTTCACAAAGTATTTCAATTTTTCTTGTATATGGCAAGCATTCTTTTAGAATAAAACAATTGAGGACTTGGCTTTAAATACTTAATGAGTATTATGTGCCCCAACTATGAGAATATAAGTTGGTAAATAGCTACCATAGATGTTTTGGATTGCTATACAAAAAAGAATAGAGCATGACAAATAAGAGTTAGCTAAAGCCCCCTAGTCGAATATGTGGTAAGTGTCAAAATACATCAGCCTGTCACTATCTATTTTTATTCACTTTAATGCATATTTTTATGACTCTAACGCCCTTTTACTCCATTTTTCTTTTAATTTGTTTCAGGACATCAGACGACCATCTAGAGCGTGGGTGAGATACTTTAACAAGTTTTAGAGGATTTTTCAAAGCTCACGCATGTCTCCAAGCTTCAGACAAGAAATACGGATTTCTGGCACCAATCACTGTAGTAGTGGATTTCACTTGTTGACCGCCTGCACGCTAGCTGCATGGCTCATCCAAAAGGGCATGCTGCCTACATGTGGTAGCAAAGCCGCACAGATAGAAGAAAAAGGCCTTTTATAGGCCATTTTGATGGTTTTGAGGGGAGATCTTGGAGTCCTTGCACCATTCTCCACCACAATCACCTAGGGCTTCATTCTAGCTGCAAAAGCTTTGAAGAATGAATTCATGGGTAGAAGAAGGCCGTACTCAAGAAAGCACATTAAGGAGTTCGACGGTACAGATCCAATGAACTCTTGTTACCACCTCTAGTCATCGGCATAAGGGAGTTGCTATGAGATTTGTTATTGATTATATGTATTCTATGCTTTCTCTCTTACTGATGTCAAACTAGACTCCCGAGATCATCAGGCATCCAGTGAACCTTGGGAGAAGAACTTGTACGGATGATGATTTTTCATATTAATTTATTGTTGGCCCATTAGTTTGGTTTCATTCTATTGTTATTATAGTCAACCTACAATGGATTGATTCCATAGGTTTGATTCTCAAATGATGCTTATGTTATAGGATGCTTGCTTGTATTAGGTCACATGCAAAATGTTTGAAGAGGGATTCTTTGTACCAGCACGCCGGAGTTTTATATATCCTTTGCATTAGTGTTAGTTCTAGCCTAAAGAGCTTATTAGTGCTTGAACATGCATATTTTATATATCCTTTGCACTACATGTCCCATATAATTTCATATGTTTAATACCAAACTAATATAAAATTGCATTCTTTTGATAGCTAGAGGTTTATATTGCATTTCCAGTGCTCAAGAGCGAATATCTAGGTGATTTGATACCTATTAGACCAAAATACAAGTCTCGAAACCTCACCATGACATTATCACAGCTGTGGTCTTATCGTACCAGTGTGCAAAACTCACAGGACAACATTATAGGACACAGAATGGCCTTAGCAATGGCCATTATACACATAATGCTCATGGTAATAGTGTTAAGATTATGCCCTCGAATGCCAACGAGAATACTTGTATTGGGGCATTTCATTTGTATTATACATTATTATTATTATTATTATTATTATTATTATTATTATTATTATTATTATTATTATTATTAAATAGGAATTTATTTTGATGTTCATATAAATCTTGTGATGGCATTATAATTAGTTTTGAATGTCATAGTCCATGTATATTAAGTTAAATCTTCTACTCTTTGTGGGATAAAGAGGTGAACACTAGAAGGGTTTGGTACTTTTACACTTAAATAGTTCGCAAATAGGAGAACATTTAATTGGTTGTTAATGGTTCATAAGGATTTGTATAACATATACTTTGACGAAAAGTGCTAGTTGAACACTATAGAATAGTGGGAGTATATGTCATAAATGCATCACTAGAGATTGGTGTATTCGAACATGACTCACAACAAACCAATCACATAGGTTTTACTCTATGACAATCAATGATTGGGATTGTTAGTTATGATCATATGATTGGACCTTATACGTGAGGTATCATGATTACAATGTATTATGACGACTAGTTTGTTACTAGAGTTGTTAAGCTCAGTTTACCTTTTGGTAGAACTAACCTCGAAGTGCAACTATGTTGGGCAAGTAGCAGTTGTGAGTGATCACCAAGAAGAAATTCGTTCTCTCAGAAGTAAACGAGTTAGTATCCTATACTATTATAAGTATGTGAGATTAGAAAACCATGGCCAAGGCAGTTAACACACCTCTTGCATTTGTGTACTGCAAGTGCACGGGCTGTCGAAGTAATAATAGTACCCCGGTGAGAGGGTAGTCGAATCCACAGGGAGTAGGGATAATAGACACAAGAGATCGCTATTTAGCTAGTGCGAAGTACAGAAAGTGAGAGCAAGAATCAATGTGTGTGTGTGAAAGAGTAATCGAAAGTAATAAAAAAATAAGAGAAATATGGAAGATAAGAGTGTACAAGATAGAAGTGAAAGAGAGAAACAATCAAGAATGAAATAGGGTACCAGAACAAGCTATCCCTAGGATTAATGTTCTAATGCAAGACAATGTATTATACTCTCCTATTGATGCTTAATGAGTCGTTGACATCTTAAAGCACACTGTCCCAAACCTAAGGTCAACCGTGACTAACCTCAACATTATGCCCCGCCATCTTCCTAAGCCTCACACTACGTGGGATTGCTTTACGTTCTAGTGATTCCAAGTGATTAGCCATGTTCCTAAGTGTAGTTCTAACCCTTTAGTTCAGGTGAAAGAACCCTAGTCTCAATTAAGCCCCAGCACTAGGATTCACTACAACCCTTCGCTCTGTCGCTCACGCAACTAAGCCTCAAGGGAGTTCATCTCCTAGCACTTCACTCTATTTCGACCGCTAAGAACTCTTGGAACGTGGAGGTAGGGAAAATCACACCGGAGGGTAAAGGGGACGTTTCACTACCTCCCGACTCACCCTCTCAACCCTCTCCAATCTTGAGTAGTCTAATCCTATAGGAGTTGTCACACCTCCAAAGGACAACCTAGATGACTCTCAACCCTAGTGTCACATCAAAGGGAAAATCAATACAATAATCAATCAAGATTGGAACTCAATTAAATTCATCAATTAGGAAAGCATAATAACATATCATAGAAACAAAATCATCCTAGGGTTTACAAGTCTGAATACCCCAAAGGGGTTTAGCTCCTCGTGGAGCTATACAAATCTATCAATGAATAAAAATAAACACAAATCGAAACCATAGATGAAAACCCCTTGTGTAGTGTGGCCGTGGTCTTGTGCGGTCGCTGGGCTTCAATATCGATGCCGATGACGCGCTCTAACCCTCTAGAAACTAGGCGAAAAAGATCCCAAAAAAGTCCCAAAAGGGCCTTTAAATAGTGTTGAGTCGCGGCTTCAAATCGGCTGAAATCGGGATTTCACACGGCCGTGTGGAATTTCCAAACGCCCGTGTGAAGTTTCTGTTTTTCTGATTTTCGGTGAATAGTAAACAATAACTCGCTATAGTTTTGCTACAATTGTTTGCTACATTGCTGCTACAGTACTCTAGCCGAAATACTTCTGAATTCATCGTTATTTCTCGAGGCCGTTGAATTGGGCACACAATCAATGGTAGATCATGCCGATTTCTTCAATTTTCCCTCATTGGCGAAGTTCTCCTATGCTACACGAGTTAGACTCATTGTGAATGTGACTGCCTTTGTGCCCCTCCAAGGGAGGTTGGCACACACCCACAAGTCTAAACCCGTGCCTTGCTCCTTGCTTGGACCGAAAATTTTCCAACAACGTCGAGCATGATCTAACTTTGCTCTTTTTCATCCAAACTGGCTCTATAACCCTACAATGCACAAAAGCACACAAATGCACACAATTTAGTGATAAAATCTGATAAAAGTAATGCTCATTGTAAGACAATAACACTTCGTGTTACTGTAACACGAGCACTTATCAGCAGTCAAACTAATCGTGTGGGACACGAAAGATAGTTTGGTAATATCACCCTACTATAGTCATTTGAATATGATCAAGTTCAGTGAGTTTGGCAATTACCATGGCTCTCACGCGATTGTGATACAAGAATGAAAGGTTTATACACATATGGTAATCATAATTGGAAAGGTTAGTAATGATCTACTCATTCGTGTTTGATTGGGTTACAACGTGGGGCCATGGCCTGGCTAGGTGTCACCCACATTCGTTGGTATCCTCACATTGCCAGTTGGAATGAACCTAAGGAGTCACGCTTAAAGGAATAAAGAATCAATCTTGTTTTTGAGTGCAGGGGTAAAATTATCAATTTACAATTTTATTTTCATGGGATAAGTGAAATTGTAAATTGGTCTAGGTTTGTCTTAAATTAAAATTTTGATTTAAATTCGATGGAGTCGAATAGATAATCAAAATTATAAGGACTCAAAGACAAGAGTAATTTTAGTTAGATTAAGACTCATATTTCTAATAGAACTTCTATGATAATGTTTATCATATTATGAAGGCTCATATTTTGAATAGGACTTCATAATTGAATAATGTTTATCATATTATGAAGATTCATATTTCGAATAGGACTCATAATTGAATAATATTTATCATGTTTTATGAAGTCTCTATAAATATGACTCCTTTCTAACCCTAGAATCAATTAATTAATTCTCGTGTGAGAAAAATCCCAAAGCTCTCTCTTCCTCTCTAACCCTAGCCACTATTTGGAGAAGAAGAAGAAATTGTTTCTTAATTTCGGAGTGTGATCTAGAGGTGTGGGACCTTCCTTCGGCGCTAGGAGATCTACGTTAATCCGAGAGGCAAATTCGGCACATAAAAAAAAAGACTTTCAAACATTAAGAGGTAATTTTGTAGGCCTCTTAATTAAATTATGGTGTTCATTAAAACAATTAGAATATATTGCAAATTTATTATTTCTTCCCCATGCTTTTGATGATATTATTGATTTTTACGATATTAACTAACAAATAGTACATAATGCCAAGAGCCAGACTGTGTCAGAGTGCGACTTATAGCCCAAGAAAGGATTTGAGATCACAAGGCCCTAAACAACAGTCGTTGTGACCTCGTGGCGGGCTCGGCTATAAATAACCCTATATTTTCTAATTTTAAGGAGGAGATTCTTTTGCTGAATTTTGTTCAACTTAATTTCATTGAATTTCAATGAATTTCTCAAGAAGAAGTCAATGCATATCGATAGTGTAGGGTGTGCGAAGAGATTTGACGGCATCTTGACGTCCTTGGGATCTTATCTACCTCAACCATCTTTATCTATTGGATGGAGTTAGTTTTAAGATTCTTAATACCTTTCTTGCGAATTGTTTATATTCTTTGATTGTTATTCATATATCTATTAGAGGACCCATTTGAGGGGAATTGTATGTTGATGTACCTAGGTTCTTACTTGTATATATCAACTTTATTGGTAATATATTTTCTTTTTAGTTGATTGTTATACATTACATGTTTGCTTAATAATTTATATGTTGATGCTGTGAGGAAGAGATTTCCACTCATTAGAACATCAATGTTTTATTAGATCATTGCATGCGCTAAGAGATTAGATATGGTTAGATTTGTAGATTGGGATTTAATTATCCTTTTAGTAGAGTTCTTGATCTTAAGGCATACATAGGAGGTTGGGTTGAAAAAGATTCCATATTAAGTTCCTAGTGCTTCAGATGTGGTTGCAAAGAGATGGCGACCAGTAGGCCTCTAAATTCTCCCGATCTAACACTAGATAACATTGCCACATTCTATTTCTTATCATAAGTGCTAAGAGAATTCCCACATAGGTACCCCCTTCTTCCAATTGCACCTCAAGTTAATCTATTGTATTTTAGTAGTTAATTTTGTAGATAATTTTGCCATATTCTATTCCTTATCATAAGTTAGGCTAATCAATAGCCTAACTTCTGTCTACACACCTTCACAACCCTATTACTCATATTACCTCTTTCATGTATTTATCTTGTTTTTAGAATGTATTTATTGTGATTAGATGCTATTTTAGGTATTATTACTTGAATGTGCAAGAAAACAGGTCTTGGGGTGAAAGAGCAAGATTCGACACAAATTCGCTGTAAAAAAGAGCTCAAATGTACTTCACCATGAAAAGCACGACCTTAACATGACCGTGCTTTCTGGCCATGCAAATTTCAGGAGTTTTCAAGAGAAACTAGCACTTTAGATGATTACTGTAGCAAAAGCACCAAAATGAATTATTGTTGCAAAGTACTACAACACCCACTAGAAAAGAAGCACGGTTTTAGAGCCAAGAGCATGGTCATGTTTCTGGGAAGCACGGCCCAAGAATGCCCATGTTTTTACTGTCTAGGAGAAAATTCTCATTCATTTGAAGGGTCAAAAAATATGTGAAAAGTACAACGTAAGCACATAGTGCGTTGGCCATGTTTAGCCCGAAAATCACCCTTAAGCCAAATCTAGGTCATTTTGAACGGGATTCTTGTTCCTCCTTTTAGGGGGTGGCAGCTAGACTTCTTCCTCTTATTTTTCTTTTCCTGTAAATCGATCTAAGGTGCTTGACACGACCCCTTGCGTGTATCCCGCAAGTGCACGGGCTTGTCGAAGTAATAAAATTACCCTGGTGAGTGGGTAGTCGAATCCACAGGGAATAGGGATTTAAAATACGAGAATTTGCTATTCAGTCGTGCGATGTACGAAAAATAATGATCGGAGTGATAAATGAATTTATGGAATCAATTAGAATAAAAGATAAGAAAGTAAATAGAGAGATGGAAGACGAGAGAAAAGCAAGTAGAAGTTAAAAGAGAAGACTAGCAATGGATGAAATAGGGCATCCGGACAAGCTACCTCTAGGACTTATGCTTATAGTGCAAGACTATGCTATTATACCTTCCTATTGATGTTAATTGAGTCGAGGATATCCTTAAACTCACGGTCCCAAAACTTAAGGTCAACCGTGACTAACCCCAACATTATGTCCCGGTATTAGGATTCACTACGACCCTTGACTCTTGTTGACCTGTCAACTAAGCCCCAGGGGAGTCTATCTTCCTAACCCTAACACTACGTGGGATTGCTTTAAGCTCTAGGGATTCCTAGTGATAAAACCTGTTCCTCTATGTAGTTCTAACCCTTTGGTCCAGGTGGAAGAACCCTAGTCTAGATTGAGTCCTAAAACTCTATCTCAACCGCTAATTAACCAAGGAACGGAGGTAGGGAGAAATCACACCGAAAGGGAAAGGGGTACATTGCTACCTCACAACTCTCCCTCTCAGCCCTCTTCAATCTAAAGTAGTCTAATCCTATAGGAGTTGTCACACCTCCAAAGGATAACCTAGATTGTTCTCAACCCTAGTGTCACGGCTAAGGAAGAACAATAGCATAAGATAATTAAAACCGAAACTCAAATTTATTCATCAATAATGGAAAAGCATAATAACAATGTCATAGAAACATAATGATCCTAGGGTTTTACAAGTCCGAATACCCACGAGGGGTTTAGCCCCTCATGGATCTATACATGTTCATCAAAGTGTAAAATAAAGCACAAACTAAAAACATCAATGAAACCCCCTCGCGTATGGTGTGGCCGTGGTCTTGTGCGGCCGTCGAACGTCGATGTCGATGTCGATGGCGCTCTCCAATCCTCCACAAAGTCCTCTCCGAAACCCTAGCCGCACTCTCAAGAAGTTGGAGAGAAAGATAGGTCAAAAGATGCTCAAAAAGTCTCCAAATCGGGCTTTAAATAGGCTGAGTGCGGCTTTAAATTTGAACTTATCAGGGCTTCACACGGCCGTGTGGAATTTCCACACGCCCGTGTGAAGTTTCTGGCTTCCTGGAAAAATTACTACACACGACCGTGTGGAATTTCCACACGCCCGTGTGAAGTCTCTGGCTCGCAGGGAATTAATTCACACGACCGTGTGTTAATTCCACACGCCCGTGTGAGCTCTTTGAAAACCTGATCTTCGGCAAAAAATGCGCAGTAACTTGCTACAGTGAATTGCTACACTAACAAACTACAGTGCTGCTGCAGTAACTCGCCGAAACGCTCCCGAATACGTTCTTCTTCATCGAGGCCATTGAATTGGGCACATAATCTATGGTAGATCGTGCTGATTGTTTCAAGTCTCCTTTTTGGTGAAGTTCTCCTAAGCTACACGAGTTAGACTTGTTGTGAATGTGACTGCCTTTTTGCCCCTCCAAAGGAGGTTGGCACACACTCACAAGTCTAAGTTCATGCCTTGTTCCTTGCTTGGTCCGAAAACCTCCCAACAACGGCGAACACGACCTAACTTTGTTCTTCTTTTCCAACTTAGCTCCACAAACCTACAATGCACAAGAATACACAAATGCACACTATTTAGTGATAAAATCTGTTAAAAGATATGCTCATTGTAAGATAATAACGCTTCGCGTTACTATAACACAAGCACTTATCAGTGCTAGGGCATGAGTGGACTGGAGCTTAGTTGCGGGAACTCCTAGGAGCATAATTGGAGATATTCAAGAGACAAAAGGGAGTTCATGGACTCTTACTTCTTTGTTTTCTCATTCTTCTTTTTGTTGTGTGTATACATGAGTGGCTACCTATTCTCCGGTGCCATAGATCCATGAACTTGGAGTTTGTGTATTTTGATTTACTCTTTTGCAATGGTACTTCTAAGTTATCTAGTCAAATGATCAAAGATGTGATGTGATGAGCTAATGCACGAGAAATGAATATCATGGGCAAGTAAGCAAGAATAAGATTAAAGGAAGTTTCAATCAATGAAAGTGAGGTATTCGGGCAATGCTTCTCATAGGATTCAAACATTAAGCACAAGATTCACAAAGTGTTATAAAACCAAGTTAGTTAAGTAGTGGAAATCCAAAGGTAATCGGGCCCTACCTCTAGATCACTGATCCTAGTTCCTTATAAGATTCCGGCAGAGAAATCTCTCAATCTCAACACTTCACATCATATATGACTACATAACACTCTAGGGATTCCAAAGGATCTATCTGATTCTTAGGAATAGACCTAGCCCTACTTTTAGGTGAAAGGTCCCTAACCCCCTACAAGGTCATGGTGGAGAAATCTCTCAACACCTCACACCACATATGATTGCTTAGAGCTTAGGGAATACGGGGATATAATACATTAATCGGAGGGGAAAGGGGATGCTCCACCATCTCATGACTCATCGTCTCAACCCTCTTCAATCTTGATGTTCTAACTCTAATGGAGACCTCTCTTTCAACAAGGTGAATGAATCAAGGCAAACCAATCAATCAATAGATCAATAAAGCAATCAAGCATTAAGAAAATAAGATTAAAACTTAACTTAACTCAGATTAAAAGGAAACCACAATGTAAATCAATAAAAAGAATAGAATCCTAGGGTTCACATGCCCAAATACTCATTACAAAACAAGATTTAAATGAATAAAAGTGCTTCGAAAATTTAAATGAACAGTGCTTCCAAAATCCTTTTCTTTTAAGCCCATATACACAGGCAGACGCCCATGTGGTAGATCACATGCCTTGTCGACTAAACACTATTGGGGAGGCTTTTGAAATCTTCACACAAGCCGGGACATAAAGATGTGTGATGAGTACTTGTGTATGCATATTATTGACTATGTTTTACTTACAACGAGCATTGTTTTTATCATATTGTATGACTCATTATTGTGTATTTGTGTTCTTTTATGTGCACAGAGTTGTGAGAGCAGCTTAAGGAAGAAATAAGCAAAAATATACTGTGAAGCATCCATTTGGAGTTCTCTTGGAAGGATAGATTGAGCAAGGCACAATGCATGTGACATTAAGGATGGTGTGTGCCACCTTCTAATGATTTTGAAGTCAAATGAGAGTTGGAAGGACACCTAGTCACACTTTCATGACCATGCTTGTGTAAGAGTTTTGAGAACTTCTTCAATGAATTGAAAGGTTAAAAAGGTCACACAGTCTACCACATGGGTGTGTGCCAATCCGGGTGGCCTCAACGAACACAGGAGTAATATTTGCAGCAAATTTATGCTAAGTGTGGGAGTCCAGAGAAACCACACAACCGTGTGGCCCATCTCACACGGGCGTGTGAGGTGCCTGTGTAGAATTTCCACACAGCCATGTGGTCGTATGGATGCCAGTGTGGATGCATGATTTCAGATTATAAATACTTAAGTCGAAGGGTTTTTGAAGAACCTCTTTTCTACTTTTGGAGGAGGCTGCAACAAGGTTTCAGTGGAGATTTTTGCAAGGCTTTGGGACAGGAATCCTACCATCGACATCGACTTCCTTCGGAAGAGAGTTATTAGGGAAGCTACCGATGGCCTTGCTTGGCCGAAGTGTGCCTTAGGCTTGACGGAGAAGTCCTTGGAGAAGGAAAGACTGGCCTTGAAGATAATCATCACATGAATAGATGGGGTTTTCTTTATGGAATATTTATATTGTCATTTGATTTCTTTATTAAAGATGTATAGCTCCATGGAGCGCTAAACCCTTTTGGGTACTCGGACATGTAAACCTTAGGTTTTGTTTCTTTGTTTCATAGACTATTACTTTGTTTCCTTAACTGAGTTTTTAATAGAGTTTCAATCTTGTTTGCATGTTATTTGATTTTCCCTTAGAGTGACACTAGGATTGAGAATCTATCTAATCATCCTTTTGAATGAGTGACACTTCATTAGGATAGGATTTGGCAAGGTTAAAGAAGGTCAAGAGGGTGAGTCGAGAGGTAGCAAAACGTCCCTTTTCCTTTTGATGTGATTTACCCTAACTCCCCATTCCAAGAGTGTTTGTAATTACAATGTTGATAGACTTTCTCTTGTAGGCTCAGTTGTGCAGGCGCAATAGAGTGAGGCACCGAGTAGTCCCTTCCGCTAAAGCTTTATTGTGATTAGGGATCCTTCATCTAGACCAAGGGGTCAGACCTAGATTCAGGAAATAGGGTTTTTTATTTGGAATCCTCATAACCCCAAGCAGTCCTACGTGGTCTGAGGTGTTGAGAGCTTTTCTTTCCTCCAGAATGCATGTTTAGGTCTAGTCACTGTTAACCTTAGGCAAGGAACCGTGTGCTTTTGGATTTCCATAATTCATTATAGCTTAGTTAAAGGAACTTAGTTTTAGTTTTGCACTTGAAACTAGAACAACCTAGGGGGAGCATTGTCTGGGTATCCTATTTTATTATTGATTGATTTTCCTTCTAATTGCATCTGCCTTACTCACTTGCATTTTTTTCATTGTTAGCATTTTTATCACATTACGCCAATTGTTTGCCATTTAGCTTAATTTGCAATTTTACTTGTTTTTTGAGTCTATTCCCTGTGGATTCGAGTGCTCACCCGTTTGGGTACTTTATTATTTTGACAACCCGTGCACTTGCAGTACACACATGCAAGGGGTGTGTTAATGTGATTGCTTTTGTGACCTTCCAACTCATGAATTAACTTGAAATCTTTCCTTGTGTCTTTATCCTTGTGTCGCACAAACTACTCCCAAAATGTGCCTCCATGACCTATCTGTGCTTTTTTTTTTCTCTCTACAAGCCTTCACAACCCTATTTGCACAAAGAACACCAAATACAATTTATGAGCCATAAAACATGATCAATATGATACTCAAAGTATGTAAAACATATGAAAAAAATATGTTCACTCAAGTACTTATCAGCTATAGATTCTTATTGTTTGCTCCTATGTTAAACCTTGTGTTTCATAGCTTGACATGCATGAATTACGTAGTTTTGATTGCAAAAATTGATGTGTGTTGAGTGTCATAGTTGTAGTTGCTATTGTGTGATTGCACAACTTAATGTGCATGATGCCCGTAATTGTGATTGCAAAACTTGATGTATTTGAGTACTGTAGATGGAACATTGCTTCTAGAGCACACATAGGAGCACTAGAATATGCCTGATAGTTATTGTAGAAGAGTCAATACACGTTTCTTTAGGGGATTAGCCCAAGGCGCTGCACTATCTCTGTGTTTCTCACCCATGTCATTTTCAGCCTTTACCTGTCATCCTTCCCCCTTTTAGATTTCTAGTTACCACCTTTATTATTGACTAGTGATTGGCTAGATAATAGAAGTGAAATTAGTATTGAGAGTCGTAGCCCCTGTGGTTCAATAACTCTATCCCTCATAGGATACCGCTTTATTACTACATACGACACATGCACTTGTAGAGAGTGTACACCAATGATATTTTTTACTAATTAAGGTAGCGAATATTAGGTAGGAAATCTCAGCATTTAAGCAAGGAAAATCTGAAACACTATACAAAGCACATGAGAGGTTCGAGGATCTTCTCAAGCGATGCCCTCATCATTGGTTCAGTTCGTGGATGAGACATCAAATTTTGTACAGTGGACTGAACTACCAGACAAGGCAGATCATCGATGTTGTAGCCAGTGGGTCATTGAGTAACAAGCATCAAGAAAAGGTAGAGCAGTCATTTAAAGATATGGCCAACAATGAGCCACACTAGAGTTCAAGAGATGGACAACCTAGAGTGGTCAGATTGCATGAAGTAGACATAGATATCGCCTTAGCAGTAAAGGTGGATGCACCTATAGAAAAGTTGGATCTACTCATGAGTAACAATCTAGGTGCTAGTTCAAGCTCCAAAACTATCTTTTTTTGTGAGACATATGGAGGAGGATATGGGGCAACTTAGTGTCCAATTGTCAATATAGTTATTACTCCTATGGAGCAAGTCAATTATGTTGGTGGCGGTTAGAGATCACAGGGTAACCCAAATAGCAGTACCTATAGCTAAGGATAAAGGAGCCACCTAAATTTCTCCTTGAGTCAAGGTCAATAGTAGAGGCATTCCCAATAGAAAAATTATCAAAATCAACCACAGTAATAACAATTTGAGAGGAAATTCTCCACAAAGGATGTGTTGGTTAAGTACATGATGAGCAATGTTGCTAAGATGGATGAGTTTGGTGTTAGATTGAGGAACACCCAAGCATTGATTAAGACTTAGGGAAGTCAAGTTGGCCAATTAGCGAGGACCAATACCAAGAGACCTCAAGGTAGCCTCACAAGTAACACTAATGCTAACCAGAGGGAAGCATTTGAAGGTGATCTCAGTCCATAGTGGTAGGACTATTGAGGTAAGAACCACTCAAGGTCCAAGTGTGGAAACAAAGAGGGCATCCGTATATGGAGGCTCTGGTGCTTTAAAGGAACTTCCTAAAGGGAATGATTAGAATGATAAAGGAGAACCTATAGGCCTATTTCAGACTCAACCCACAGTTCAGGATCATAGACCCCGAGTTCTATACCTTTCTAGGTTGAAGACTAATAAGACGGATGCACAATTCAAGAAATTCATGAATATCTTCAAACAACTCCACAGTAATATCCCGATTGTTGAAGCACTATCCCAGATGCCCAAGTATGCAAAATTCTTAAAGGACTTGCTCACCAATAAGAGGAAGTCGGAAGAAGTGGACATGATAACATTAAATGGTATTTGTTCTGCTATTATCGACTATAATCTACCAAAGAAGCTAAGAGATCCAGGCAGTTTTATGATCCATGTTTACTAGGTGATGGATTGAAAGACTATACACTAGTAGATTCTTGAGCTAGTATCAATGTGATTCCATATACCATATATCTAAAGCTTGGACTAGGAGAGTTGAGACTGACTAGGATGAAATTGTATTTGGTTGATAGATCAGTTCAAAGATGATGGGGAATTATGGAAGATGTTCTTGTGACAGTTAAGAAACTTTGACAGGGGCCCGAAAGTGCACGGCTTGTCAAAGTAATAAAGTACCTCGGTGAGAGAGTAGTCGAATCCACAGGGAGTAGTGATTAGAGACAAGAGAATTTGCTAGTTAGCTAGTGTGAAAATACGATAATGGTGAGAAGGATCAATATGTGTGAAAGAAAGTGAAAGAGAAATATGGAAGACAAGAGAGTGCAAGAAAAGAGTAAAGAGAGGAACAATCAATGTAAAATGGGGTACATGGACAAGCTCCCCCTAGGACTAATGTTCTAGTGCAAGACTATGTATTATACTCCCTTATTGATATTTAATGAGTCGTGGAAATCCTTAAGCACATGGTCCAAACCTAAGGTCAACCGTGACTAGTTCCAACACTATGCCCCGGCATTAGGCTTCACTACAACCCTTCACTTTGTCGATCTCTCAACTAAGCCCAGGGGAGTCCAAGCGCACTATCATCCTAATCCTCACATTATGTGGAACTGCTTGACGTTCTAGGGATTCCAAGTGATAAACCCTATTCCTAAGTATAGTTCTAACCCTTTGGTCCAAGTGAAAGAACCCTAATCTAAGTTAAGACCCAGCACTAGGATTCACTACAATCTTTCACTCTGTGGCTTGCACAACTAAGACCCAGGGGAGTTTATCTCCTAGCACTTCACTCTACTTCGATTGCAAAGAACTCTTGGAACACAGAGGTAGGGAAATCACACCGAAGGATAAATGGGACGTTTCGCTACCTCACCACTCACCCTCTCGTCCCTTTCCAATCTCGGGTAGTCTAATCCTATAGAAGTTGTCATACCTTCAAAGGATAACCTAGATGATTCTTGACCCTAGTGTCATGGCTAAGGGAAAATCAATTACAATTAACATGCAAGATTGGAACTCAATTAAAAACATTAATTAAGAAAGCATAATAAAAGTCATAGAAACAATGTCATCCTAGGGTTTACAAGTCCGAATACCCACAAGGGGTTTAGCTCTCCATGGAGCTATACAAAATCATCAATGTATAATAATCGACAATAATAACAAACATAGATGAAAGCCCCTTGTGATGCGTGGCGATGGTCTTGTGAAGCTGCTCCGTCCTCTACACCAAGCCCCTTGTCAAGCCTAGGGCACACTTCACCGGATCGGTGCTGAAGAAAGCTCCCCAAATAGCTATCTTCCAGTGGACGTCGATGTTGATGCGGAAGACTCGCTCCAAACCTCCATAAAATCCTCTCCAAACCCTAGCCACGAACCCTGCAGAAGTTGGGGAAAGGATGGATCGAAAAGTCGTTTAATAAATCAGAGACGTGGCTATTTAAAGGCTAAAATCGGGCATCCACAAGGCTGATAAACGCCTAAATGTATGTATTATTCATGTATGTATGCGTATAAATAGAGTATTTTTGTACGCGTGGATGCTTGTTTTCGGTCTAAATTGGTTTATTTCGTGTTACAGGTACAAATGATACCGTGGGGAGCTCGACAACATGATTTTAGAAGAAATTGGCAGAAAAAAGACCATTTTTGAGCCAGGTACTGTAGCAGCACTTTAGCGGCGCTGTAGCACGAAAACTTGGAGAAATGGCTAAGTTTGGAATTCCATGTGGGCACTCATACGGGCGCATAAATGGCCGCATACAGTCCTGCTGCAGTTACACTGTAGAAGTTTTACTGTAGTAGGTAGGGGGGGGGGGGGGGGGGGGGGGGGGGGGTACTGTAGCATTATTATTGTAGCACTCCACTGCAGCAACTCCACTACAGTGCTGTATCCCGATAATAGCTTTTTAAGGGTTTTGTGTTCATTTTTCAAGGAGGGAAGCCCTAGTTCTTGAGCATTCTTGTCACCACCTTCAAATTTGAGCTAGGAGCAGCCATTGGAGGCCATTTCTGGGGAGAGGATGGCTAGGAGAGCGAGATACGACGAGATCCACCCCCTTGATCCACATTTGAGAGGAAGATCGACGAAGGAAGCCGCTCTTTGGGTGGCATACTTGGAAGCGTCAACCGGCCTCTATCTTTTGTAGAATGGTTGTTTGACTTGTTTTATGCATTTGGGCTTGTTTGTGAACCTTTTTTTGGTGTATTTGATTGCTTGGTATGCATGAGAACTCGGTATATCAATTTCTAGACAATGCTAGGAAGCATGACCATTGGCCTAGTATTAGGCTCACCAAGTTGGTAAGGATACATGTACAAATATGCCGTGGCCATTGGGTATTTGTACCCCTCTATTTGATAGGGTTGACCTTGATTGTGTCTTGGCCCTAGCTTGAGAAACCTATCATTCTCATTGCAATCGTGCGAGGATTTGAGCGGAAGAAATTCCGTACCCAATACTTGTATCGAATTAGGGACCAATTTCCGTGACCATCGGGTTGGGCTAATTTAGGGTTTCTTGGTCCAAACTCCCTATTTGCATGCTAGTTAGGGCAACCTTCACACTTTAGTAGACCTCTTGGGAATCCTCATCCGTGACCCTTTCCTTGTAGTGTTTTACCCTTCGATTATTGCCTCCGCCTTAGAGCATTTCATTAGCATTTTAATTGTATTTTCATTTTCCTTTTGCAACACTTGAATTGATCAGCCAAACAATCATACAAAGAGGAAGTAAGGGTAGATTCTCGGGCCCTTGGGAATACGACCCCCTCGTGCGTGCGCGAGGGGTATTACTTGGCGACCTCGTGCACTTGCCTGGCACGCTCCAAAGGCCGTGTTGAATTTCCACATGCCCCTGTGGATTCTATGGAATTGATTTTCTGGTGCGCATTGAACAGTAAACTGCTACAGTACTCGTGCATAGTATGTTCCCGATTTCGTGTTCTTCATCGAGGCCATTGAATTGGGCACACAATCAACGGTAGATCATGTTGATTGTTTTTTTCTCCTCATTGACGAAGTTCTCCAATGCTACACGGGCTAGACTTTTATGAGTGTGACTGCCTTTGTGCCCATCCAATGGAGGTTGGCACACACTCACAAGTCTAGAACCCGTGCCTTGTTCTTTGGTTGGTCCAAGAACTCCTTCACAACGGCGAACATGACCTAATTTTGCTCTTTTCTTCTCCAAATCTACTACACAACCCTAGATGCACAAAATAACACAAATGTACAACAATTAATAATAAAATCTGAAAAAAACTAATGCTCAATGTAAGAAAATAATACTTCGTATTACTATAACACGAGCACTTATCAAAATTGCTTTCCTAGTGGATTTTGTCATACTTGACATGGATTAGGATGTAGAGACCTTTCTTATCCTTGGAAGACCTTTTTTGAGCACCCTAGGGCCCTTATTAACTGGAGAGATGGAAAAATAACCTTGAAGGTCAAAAAAGAGGAAGTGGTGTATACCCTCCCAAGCACCATTAAGCACTCCATGGATTACAAAGATGAATTCTATTATGCACGTGAAAGTGACTTGCTTATTTCTAATTTTATAATGGAAGTGCTCTTGGTGGATCCTTTACTAGAGTGCTATGGGAAGAGCTTGTTGAAAAATCCATGCAGCCCTTAATTCCACCCTCAACACAGTCAAAGAAACATGGTAAGTCGATAAATCCAACGAGCAAGAAGATATGGAGCAAGGTAGAACCGAACAATAATCATGCTATTATGGTAGACAACTTCCTTTTTCATAATGCAGGTAATGCAAACATTTTCTCCTTACTTACTTTAAGAAGCCAGGTCTAAGAAATTAGAATGAGATGAGAGAGGAATTTCACCTTTTCAAACCATCATGTGGTAAGGACAAGTACATCAGGCTTATGACGTAAAACAAGCGCTCCTTGGGAGGCAACCCAAGTGATTTCCATAGTTTTTAGCTTTCCAGTTTTAGTTTGCATGCGTTTTCATTTTAGTTTTGAACAAATGTGATGCTTGATTGAATTTTGTGGGGATTGGATTTTTTTTATTGGTTTTTATGTGTGTAATATGGATGTGGAGTTATATTTCATTGTTAGCAATTGATTTCATGCCATTTTCAAAGGAGAGATTTTGCATTACGTATTGTTGACAACATAATGGCCATATACAACACGGTTGTATACTTGTTGTGATGCCCAGTAAGAGAAATTTTTCTCTAAATATTTTGAGTAAGCTGGCAACAGGCTTATATGGCCATTGCCATTGCTGTGGTGACCTAGTAATGGCTTTCCTATGGCACGTTATAATTCTTTACACTTTTTGGGGGCTCTAGTATGGCCTTCACCACGCCTACTGTGAAATCGTTGTCTATGCAACGCACCCTAGAATGACCATGGTCAACACTTAGAGAATTTTGAGCTTTCATTGCATTGACAATGACATCTAATAGACTTGTAACGGGCATTGTACTTCTTGCACCAAAAAGACTAACAATGGTCATTGTACGCCTGTTGTAAAGCCCATTACCGAAGCGTATAGGGTTGCCGCCAACCATCCCTTGGGCTTTCTCACTCAAAACTTTTTTTTTTTCTTTCTTCCACTTCAATGGAGATCTCTTCCTATTGTTTGCATGATTATTCTAAAATTATTATAGCTATTTTTCCTAAGATTCATCCACTAGTTCCCTCGATTCTCATCGTGGGATTTTCTTTCTTCTCTGGTGATTTTTTTAAGAATTTCAAAACTCATTGAACTTGTGTTTTTATTGTGAATGAATGTTATGAACTATTTTAGAATCATGTGTTGAATGTTTTTAACTCAAAACAAATGATGTATTGAAAATAATTTTCCACAGTCAGGCTCCACAATGGATGTACTGTGAAGAACAATGGCAGTTGTGGGACCATTCTGTTCAAATTTCTTTAGCACAATAGGATGAGCAACAACAGTCATTATACACCCGTTGTGAACACTCTCCCGTTCAATTGCATAAGCAACAGGTTCCAATGAGTGATGAGTGCATTTTATATCATTATTTTAATTATCTCGAAATTACATTTCACTTGTCTATTAGCATCATTTTTATATATTCAATGTTATTCTGGGTATTATGTTGTTGTTGTGCAGAATGAGAGGTTTTAGAAGAATAGAATAAGTTTAAAAGCAAAAATTGGCAAAAGAATGTCAATGCTAACTGTTCAAGCTATGCACCGCCGAAGTACTATCATGCTTATTTGCCATGTTTATTGCTCACCTTCACAAGAATTTTTCAATGAAGCAAGTAAGGCCATTGTTCATAGAGCATAGGACTGTTTCGGAGATAGCAGGACCGTGCTCTGACCACGCTGTCTAGCCATGATTTCCACTACCTTTCAAAAAATATGGAGCATGGTTTCTCTGCCCTAAGCACAATTGTGATTCTAGGGAGTGTGGGATGAGCACGACCTAAACATGACCATGCTTAGGCCATGCTAGGCCCAAAAAGTAGCTTTTAAGCCTAGATCTAGTGCATTTGTAAGGAGCTTTTGGTTGGGATTTTCTCCTCTCCTCTTGGTGATAGCTTGGGGAGTTTTGTGCGATCTTTATTGAAAGAGAGAGAGATGAATTCTTTCTATTTTGTATCTCATTCATCTTCTCATTTGTATGAACATATAAGGGACCAACTGTTCTATGGTGCCTTAGGCTTATGAACCATGTTGCTTAGTGTACTTTGATTTACTTGGTTTCAATGGCAAGGGAGTTTTATGAGTTTTGTTGTGAAATATTATGTCATATAACTTGATGTGCTTGATTTGTATAGTTCTAGTTGTAAAACTTGATGTGTATCAATTGCCATAGTTGTGATTGCTTTACGTGATTGCAAAACTTGACGTGCATAAGTCCCATAGATACATTTGAGAAACTCAATGTATTTGAGAGCCATAGATATGACATTGCTTGTGAGCACACTTAAGAACCCTAAAATGTACTTGATAGTCATCTCATTGTTGCAATAACTCAATTTCTATCCACTTGTTTTTCTCATCCTTCTTCCTTTTTCACTTTAGTTTAATGACTTTACCTACTCATTATTGTCCTTCTAGAGATTAGAAGAACGATTAGTACTAAGAGTCCTAGTCCCTATAGTTCAATAACCCTATCCCTCACATGGTACCACTTTTATTACTTGTTACGATCCATGCGCTTGCAAAAGTATACACAAAGTTTTCAGCGCCGTTACCAGGGACTGGAAACTTTTAGGAAAATTAGCAATCTAGTGATCTAGCCATTGTTGATATTGTTAATATTGTTGTAAATATCTCTTTCTTTTGCTTTTATCATTCTTTCGTATACACCTTTGTTTTTCTTTTTGGCTAATTTTGTTTTTTTCATTTTTGAAGCCATAAGTGTATGACCCATGGGAGTTCATCTTTATTGGTAAGCCAGAATCCATATATCAAATGAACTTTACATAGAAGGTTAAGGCAAGTTAATCTAAGAAATACCGAGTTAGTTGAGGTCAGTGTAGAAGTGTACCAAGTGGAAGAAATGGCCCAGAATAGACAGCAAAGTATTTCTGATTATGTCAATTCTAGCAATGTTTGTCTTCCCGTTGCAGTGAACAACTTTGAATTGAAGCCAATTTTATCCAATTAGTGTAGTAGATGTGCCAGTTTGATGGGTTTCAAGACGAAGATAAATATGAGCACTTGAAGAATTTCTTGAAAATCTATGACACATTCAAGGTGGGCAATGTATCTTAGGAGGCAGTTTGTCCTAGACTCCTTCTATTTCTTGTACAAGGAAGGGCCAAGCAATGGCTAATTTCTTGGGAATCTGAGTCCTTGTAAGATACTTGGGAAAGGTAGAAGGAGTTGCTAAGGAAATGCCTATAGCATGGGGCAGTGGAATGGATGCAGATTTAGATTTTCTACAATGGGCTTAACATTGCAACTAAGAAGATGCTTGATATAGTATCCAAGGGTTATCTATAAAGTAAACAACCAAGTGGCGGGCAGAATTTGATAGAAGAAATGTCAACCAATGGGTACCAATGGAGTTCCGAGAGGAACAAGCTGGTTAAAGTGACTAGTATTTATGAAGTAGATGCTATTACCATATTGGTAGCACAGATTAAGGCAATTACAAAGAGACTAGTGCAATGCAGTCACCTACTCACCTGTTGATTCTAGTGCCAGGCAAGTAGAACAGGTTGACTATGTTGGTTAGAACAACCAGTACTAGAACAATCTATACAACAAGACTTATAATGAAAGATGGAGGAACCACCTGATAAGTGCTCGTGTTTAACTAACACGAAGTATTATTTTCTTACATTGAGCATTACTTTTCTCATATTTTATCATTGATTAGTGTGCATTTGTGTTCTTTTGTGCATTTAGGGTTGTGGAGAAGAATTAGAGGAAAATGAGCAAAATTAGGTCATGTCCGCGTTTGTTGAGGAGTTTCTTGAACCAACCAAAGATCAAGGCACGGGTTCTACACTTGTGGGTGTGTGACAACCTCCAATATGTTCGAATTGTTCGATGATTTGGAGGGGCACAAAGGCAGTCACATTCATAAAGTCTAGCCCATGTAACATTGAAGAACTTCATCAATAATGAGAAAAGAATAAATGACATGATCTACAATTAGTTGTGTGCCCAACTTAATGCCCTCGATGAAGAACATGAAGTCGTGATCAATCGTAGCAAAATACTGTAGCAGTAATGTTCACTGCGCGCCAGAAATTGATTTCTAGAAAATCCACACGGGCGTGTGGAAATTCCACACGACAGTGTGAATGCCTGATTTCAACCTTTAAATAGCCGCGGTTCTGATTTATTCGGGGACTTTTCGACCTATCTTTGTCCCAACTTCTAGAGGGCTTGTGGCTAGGGTTTGGAGAGGATTTTGTGAAGGTTTGGAGCAAGTCTATGGCATCAACATCAATGTCCTTTGGAAGATAGCTATTGGGGGAGCTTTTGTCGGCATCGATCCGGCGAGGTGTACCCTAGTCTTGACGAGGGACTTCGTGGATAAGATGGAGCAGCTTCGCAAGACCATCGCCATGCATCTCAACAGTCATGTTTGCTATGCTTGTTTATACATACACTTTGATGATTTTGTATAGCTCCATGGAGGGTTAAACCCCTAGTGGGTATTTGGACTTGTAAACGGTAGGATGATATTGTTTTTATGACTTTTATTATGCTTTCTTAATTGATGGTTTTAGTTAAATTCCAATCTTGAATGTTTAATTGCTTTGATTTTCCCTTAGCTGTGACACAAGGGTTGAGAATCATCTAGGTTATCCTTGGAAGGGTGACAACTTCTATAGGATTAGACTACACGAGATTGGAGAGGGTTGAGAGGGTGAGTAGTGAGGTAGTGAAACGTCCCCTTTCCTCTTCGGCGTGATATTTCTTACCTCTGTGTTCCAAGAGTTCTTTGCGGTCAAGGTAGAGTGAAGTGCTAGGAGATGAACTACCCTGGGGCTTAGTTGTGCGAGCAACAGAGTGAAGGGTTGTAGTGAATCCTAGTGCTGGGGCTTAACGGAGACTAGGGTTCTTTTGCCTGTAGCAAAGGGTTAGAACTATACTTAGAAATAGGGTTTATCACTTGGAATCCCTAGAACCCAGAGTAGTTCTGTGTAATGCGAGGCTTAGGAGATGGACTTCCCTAGGGCATAGTTGAGAGATCAATTAAGTGAAGCGTTGCAGTGAATCCTAGCGCCGGGGCATAATGTCGGACCTAGTCACTGTTGACCTTAGGTCTGGGACCGTGTGCCTAAGGATCTCCACGACTCATTAGACATCAATTAGAATGTATAATACTAGTCTTGCACTAGAAGCATTAGTCCTAGGGGGAGCTTTGTCCGGGTACCCCATCTTTACATTGACTGTTCCCTCCTTACTCTTTGCTTGCATTTTTCTTTCTTCCATATTTCTCGTTCTATTATTGCACACACATTGCTTTCTCTCACCACCATTATTTTTGCACTAGCTAAGTAGCAATTCCTCTTGTCTTGGATCATTACTCCCTATAGATTCCACTACCCTCTCACCGGGGTACTTTATTACTTCAGCAGCCCATGCACTTTTGGGGCCCTATCAAAGTTTTTATCGCCGTTGCAAGGGATTAGGTGTTATTGAGAAATTTGTTTTTTGCTATTTTATCTATTCACCACTCACTCTATTTCATACTTTCTTTTTCTATCATCATTCTTATTTGTTTTCTTTTCTTTGGTTTCAGCTCCAGGTTATGACCCATGGCAATCCTTCGATTCTAGTTGAAGGAGACCTAGATATTGGAAGGAGAACACATAGAAAAGGGAAAGAACTTGTGCAAGAACAGTCAAATCAAGCTAAAATAGATACTGAAGGGTAGGATATTATGGCAAAACAGCACAAACAGCAGAGAACTCTCTTTGATTATTCTAGACCCGCAGTTTTGGGGACACAATCAAGCATTGTGAGGCCCCCAATTACAACTCAGAACTTTGAGCTCATGCCAGGCTTCATCCAGATGCTACAGCAGTCCGCTTCATTCAATGATTTGGTCGATGAGGACCCAAACAATCATATTAAGAACTTCCTTGTAGTGTGTGACATGCTTAAGATCAATGAAGTGATGGATGATGGCATCAAATTGGGAGCCTTCCCATTTTCCTTCAGGGGGAAAGAAAAGCAGTGGTTATAATCAGTACCTAGAGCTTCGATTACTACTTGGGAGGAGATGGCAGAAGCTTTCCTTGGTCGATATTTCCCTCCCGAAAAATCTGCAATGTTTAGGAATGAGATTAGTTCCTTTGTTCAGACGAAATTAGAGTCTCTATTTAAGACATGGGACAGGTTCAAGGATCTCCTACGGAGGTGCCCATAGCATGGATTCCCTGAGTGGATGATTGTCCATACTTTCTACAACGGGTTGAATCCAAGTACGAAGCAATTGTTAGATACGGAGGCAGGAGATACCTTAGGAAGCAAGAACCCGGGTGAAGCCAGACACCTCATTGAAGAGATGGCTTTGAATAGCTATCAATGGAACTCAAGAGATAGGAAGAAGGTGGCCGGACTTCATGAGATTGATGTGGTAACATCTTTGGTGGCCCAAGTTGAGTAATTGAGCAAGAAGTTAGACACTCTGACTTCACCTAAGGTGGCGGCCATTACAAGTTGCAATGGATGTGGGGAGGACATGCTTCTAGTGATTGCCCGATTGCAATTGGTGGTACTTCTTTGGTTGAGCAAGCGGATTTTGAGGGTAATGCATTTAGAGGTCAAGGAAATCTGTATAGTGGCACCTGCACTCCGGGGTGGAGGAATCACCCTAACTTATCATGGAGCAACCAAGGGCAACAAAAGAGTAATGCACCACCGGGCTTTCAACAACAACAAGCACTAAATTTGGAAAATCGAGTGTCGGGGTTAGAGAACAAGATGACCGATTTGGAGAAGGAACTTACAAGGTTTGTTCAATCATCGGATGCGAGGTTCCAATCGGTTAAAGCCACACTTCGTAACCATACCGCATCGCTACACAACTTGGAGAACCAAGTTGGCCAAATTGCAAAGTCTCTATCCGAGAGGCCTCAATGGAGTTTGCTGGGAGGTTGAGAGTAGTCTCTCTCTTGAAAAAAAAGTAATGAAGCACCCAAGAATGTGGAGGTAGAGGAAGTACCAAAGAAGAAAGAGGTGGCACCCCCACCTTACAAGACAAGAATCCCTTATCCTTCACGATTGAAGAATGACCAAAATGATGAGCAATACAAGAAGTTCTTGGGTTTGTTCAAACAGTTGCACATCAATATCCCATTCGTGTAGGCCTTGCCACAAATGAATAAGTGCGTGATGTTCTTGAAGGACCTTTTGACCAACAAGAGGAAATTGGAGGAGAGTGCATCGGTGATACTAGGCGCCACTTGCTTGGCGGTGTTGCAAAAGACTTTGTTGAGTAAGAGGAAGGAAAGACCCCGGAAGCATCATCATTCCGTGCAACATTGGAAACTTAGGTGAAGAAAAGGCATTGGCGGATTCAGGAGCTAGCATCAATGTCATGCCTTACACTTTCTTCCAGAAGCTAGGCTTGGGAGAGCCTAGGCCCACTCGGAGACAATCCAACTTGCCGATCGTTCAGTTAGACATCCGAGGGGCATCATTGAAGATGTGCTCATTAAACTGGATAAATAGATCTTTCCTGTGGACTTCGTGGTGTTAGATGTTGACGAGGATGTCAATGTTCTGCTGATACTTGGGAGGCCATTTTTGCGTACTTCTAAGGCATTGATTGACATGGAGGGCGGGGAGTTAACCTTAAGAGTTGGAGATGAAAAAGCTTACCTATCACCTCACTGAAGCCATGAGACATTCTCTAGACTTTTGATGATACTTTATGTTATCTTGACACTACTGATGAACTAATCGATGAATATGTGCTGGAAATGATGAATCCGGACAAGTATGAAGGGTGGCCAGACCAAGACGTGGAGAATGAAGATGTTCTATCACTTGGTCTAGTAGAGGAACTGGAACCGGCCCCGGGAGTCATGAAGAGGATGATCTGGAAGATGAGGAGATCGAGGAGACGCCACAAGAAGAGCCCTTGTGTGGTAATAGACACATCAAGTTAAGTGACGTTAAACAAGAGCTTCATGGGAGGCAATCTAAGCCTTTACTGTTTTTCTAGGACTTAGTTTAGTGTTAGCATGAATAAGAGTCTTAGTGTTGGTGTCTTGATTCTTATACATGTGTGCTGTGATTTTCTCATGGATCATTGATGTTTTCATGTGCGTAATTGTGATTAATGAAGTTTTGGGTCGTTTGAGTGTGTTTTCATGGATCTCTAGTCGTATTTTATGGTATATACATGCTCTGAGTGTTGTATTTGCGTTTCTGAAATTTTCTGCAAAGCCTGTAATTTTTCTAAGTCATTTAGAGAAGACACACGGCGGTGTGGAATTTCCACATGGGCGTGTGTCACCGTTCAGAGCTCATCCCGAGAGGACACAGGGGCGTGTTGATGCCCCTGTGAACGACCCTGTGAAGGGCACACAACCGTGTGGAATTTCCACACGGCCGTGTGAATTCCTACAGAACTTTAACTCTCCATCCCGAGAGCACACAGGGGCTTGTGAATACCCTTGTGAGTCCCCCTGTGTTAAGGCACACGGCCGTGTGAAATTTTCACATGGCCGTGTGAAACTCTGTAGAGACTGCCCTTCCATCTCGAGAAGACACAGGGGCGTGTGACTGCGCCTGTGAGTGAACTTGTGAAAAGCACACGGCCGTGTGGATTTCACACGGCCCTGTGGAACACTTAGGTTTTTCTCAGATGAGTCAAGAGAGGCCACAGGGGCGTGTGGGTGCCCCTGTGACCTGTCTTGTGCCTTGTCCAGGTTAGGCACACGCCCATGTGGAATTTCTACACACCATGTGGATTTATTCAGAGGCCTTAGTGCTATCCCGAGAGCACACAGGGGCGTGTGACTACCCTTGTGAATCTCTATTGTGAAAGCACAAGGCCGTGTGGAATTTCTAAACGGCCCAGTGGGTGTGTTCAGAGAGCAAATAGAGAGAACACAGGGGCGTGTGACTGGACCTGTGAACCCTCTCAGTAGAGGCACATGATCGTGTGGAATTTCCACACGGCTGTGTGATTGTGCAGAAATCCAAAAGCCGCTACTTTTCCTATAGATTCACTCGTGCCTCTTTGTTTTAACACTTCCAAACGCTTGGAGAACACCCCCAATGATCATCTCGACCTTCTCTCCATCGATTTTATGGTATTAGAGTTGTTTTTCCGACCGAGTTCCAAGATTTGATTCTCATTTTGTCGGTAAGCCTTTCTTTCTTTTTGTTTCTTCATCAATTGTATTTATTTTCGTTTATTAGGGTTGTTTCCACTTGCTTTGCATGCGTATATACTTTATAAATGAATGTGGAAAGTTTCAAAGCGATTGGGGGTAATTTGTATGAGTTTTTGGCCTCATGCCCGTGTTCTCATCGCGGCCCGAAGATCCACACGGGCGTGTGAATTCCTTCAGAGTGAGTTTTGTATTGGATTTTATCGATTTTGTTTCACTCTTTGCAAGAATGGCTCTCCAATCGAAGTCATCCGGCAAGCGTCCTCGGGAGCAGTCTCCAGACTATATAGAGTTCACTATCCCTGAGCATCAGGCTCGATTCGAGCATTTGTCGAGACTGAGATTTGGCCAGACTCACTTCCCGGACTTGAGTGCATTGAGAGAGATCCAGGGGAGAGATGAGTTGGCTGATGAGGTGGATGAGCTCCTCCCAGTCCGTAGTTGGCACAGTTTATTGTCGATTCGAGATCAGGCTATTCGTTCGCTCACACTTGAGGTTCTAGCATCATTTGAGTTTGATAGAGGGTGCGGCAGTTTTTCAGATATGGATACTATTCAGTTTCGTGCACTCGGTCAACATTTCAGCCTTAGTGTGATACAGTTTTCAGTAAGATTGGGACTTTATGATGAGGCGTTTACTGAGACTGAGGAGTACAAGCAGCTTCCCAGTGATTACCCGGGAATTTTTACACCTCAAAGAGTGATAAGTGATCGTGTTTAAGTAATACGAAGTGTTATTTTCTTACATGAAGCATTACTTTTCTCATATTTTATCATTGATTGGTGTGCATTTGTGTTCTTTTGACTAGTTTATCATCGTTTTATTTGAGTTTTTAGTTTTTTCTTAAGAAAAACAAAAAAACTTGTGAGCTTGTAAATATTTGTTTAGATTTTATTTGTGCATTTGGGGTGCAAAGAGCTACCACCTATGAAGTATGTAGCTACTCTCGTAAGTCGAATACAAGTTATGCCCTAATGAGAGAAAGAGCTATCTCATGGGATGCATGAAAGCTACTGCCCCGGTAGAAAGAGCTACTTCCTCGAAAGTGTGAAAGACACCTTTGGCGGCCGCTTAGGAAAGGGCCACCTTAGAGGTTGTGTGAAGCTACTACCTCAATACTTTGTATATAAATAAGTCCTTCTAATATGAGCTTTGAGAAATACTTTTTGGGTTAACTTGAGTGAGTTCACACACACTTATACATTTTTGAGTTGCTGTCCTTTTTTATTCAAGTTTTTAGCTAGAGCAATGATAACTTTATGCAATGTTTTGATTTCCCCTTACTTGTAGAATGCTTCTTTTGCATACTTTTGTTGTATCTAAGGCCGAGAACTTTCAAATTTTCTTCCCAAGTACTTTAATGTTTTTATTTTTGTCTGTGGATAAGGAAAAGCTTAAGTGTGGGGGAGTTTGATAAGTGCTCGTGTTTAAGTAATACGAAATGTTATTTTCTTACATGAAGCATTACTTTTCTCAGATTTTATCATTGATTGGTGTGCATTTGTATTCTTTTGTGCATGTAGGATTGTGGAGAAGATTTAGAGAAGAAGGAGCAAAATTAGGTCATGTTCGCCGTTGTTGAGGAGTTCATGGACCAAGCAAGGATCAAGGCACTGGTTCTAGACTTGTGAGTGTGTGCCACCCTCCATTGTGCAAATTATTCTATGATTTGGAGGGACACAAAGGCAGTCACATTCATAGAGTCTAACCCGTGTTACATTGAAGAACTTCGTCAATAAATAGAAAAGAAGCAAACGACACGATCTACCGTTGGTTGTGTGCCCCATGCAACGGCCTCAATGAAAAACATGAAATCAGGAACAATTTGAGCGCGAGTACTGTATGAATGTCCGATTAGAAATTCAAGAGAATCCACACTGGCGTGTGGAAATTCCACACGACCATGTGGATGCCCGATTTTAGCCTGTTTAAACCCTGGGATGACATGGTTTCTTTGACTTTCATTATGCTTTCTTAATTGATGATTTTAATTGAGTTCTAATCATGCATGTTAATTGTAATTGATTTTCTCTTAGCCGTGACACTAGGGTTGAGAATCATCTAGGTTATCCTTTGAAGGTCTGACAACTTTTATAGGATTAGACTACCCGAGATTGGAGAGGGTCGAGAGGGTGAGTCATGAGGTAGCGAAACATCCCCTTTCCCCTTCGGTGTGATTTCCCTACCTCCGCATTCCAAGAGTTCTTTGCGGTCAAAGTAGAGTGAAGTTCTAGGAGATGAACTCCCCTGGGCTTAGTTGTGGGAGCAACAGAGTGAAGGGTTGTAGTGAATCCTAGTGATGGGGCTTAACTACGACTAGGATTCTTTCGCCTTGACCAAAATGTTAGAACTATACTTAGGGACAAGGTCTATCACTTGGAATCCCTAGAACGTCAAGCAGTTCCACGTAGTGTGAGGCTTAGGATGATGAACTCCCCTGGGGCTTAGTTGAGAAATCAACAGAGTGAAGGGTTGTAGTGAAACCTAATGCTAGGGCATAGTGTTGGGAATAGTCACGGTTGACCTTAGGTTTGGCACCGTGTGCTTAAGGATTTGCACGACTCATTAAACATCAATAAGGGAGCATAATACTACTCTTGCACTAGAAACATTAGTCCTAGGGGGAGTTTGTTCAGGTACCCCATATTCACATTGATTGTTTCCTCTCTACTCTTTGCTTGCCCTCTCTTGTCTTTCATACTTCTTATTTGTTTTATTACACACACATCGATTTTTCTCACCACCCGTATTTTGCACTAGCTAAGTATCAATTTTTCTTGTCTTGAATCACTACTCCCTGTGGATTCGACTACCGTCTCACCCAGGTACTTTATTACTTCAACAACCAGTGCACTTTTGGGCCCTTGTCAGAGATCCTACAAGGCCTTATGTGGACAGGGTCAGTACGAGCCGGGCGTCTCCAAGGTGACATGCCTCTCTCGGTCATCGTACAGATACATTCATGCCGTCCTGAGTAAGTCAGTGAACGGCAGAGGAGATAGTACAGGAGTGTTGAGCAGACAAAAGCTTCTCTACCTCCACTCCATGGTGCAAAGCGAGCTAGTCCACCTAGGGTACATAGTAGCGGAGTACATACGCCACCAGGGCTAGTACCCCAATATTGGAGTCAACTTCTCAGGCCCTTACATCACTCAACTCATCATAGGTCTGGGTCTCCTAGACGGAGTTCAAGGGGCCGAGAAGATTACTGTACCAGCTTCCCTTGGCGCAAAGACGATGAGGCTTATGGGTATGGTCCATAGATGAGGGCCAGGACTTTATTCTATGATCGTACCTTATTCAAAGCTAGTAGAGGGAGAGAGAGATGAGGTTGAGGGGTCGCAGCCGACATTACAGCCACCTCCAGTACAGGCAGAGGTACCACCCGTAGCGCAGGAGCCACCTCCAGTGCGCATCTTCTCTCCATCTCAAGGCCATGATAGGTTAGTGCGCCTCGAGAGCATTGTGGGGGTCCTTCAGATAGAGGTGGCTGAGGCTAGAGCTACCCAGGCTGCGCACCACACTAGGACTATGGCACGGTTTGACACTTTACAGTAGTTGCTCGAGCGAGCAGTGACTTCACCATTTGTGGTGCGACCCCGAGTGTCCTCCGCACCATCCTCACCAGTGGCATCACCACCACGAGATCCACCAGTATCAGCACCAACAACAGCACCAGAGATCCCTAATCAGGACACCGACGCTACAGGCGTCTAGTTTTAGTTTCCCTTACTTTCTTTTATTTGCACTTTTATTTCATATTTTGGACTTGTATTACTCAGAAAGGATCCTTCTTCTGAGTTTATTTTCTGTTTCTTATATCTTTTCTTGAGTTGTATTTCATTGCTTTGTCTTTATATACTCGAGTTTATTTTGCTTTTGTTGAGCTTCACTGAACCCCTTGTGTATGTGTGCACATGGTCTTGGATGTTTAGAATTTGAGGAATAGTCATTGGCATGGTCATGGGACCGCGTGTGCTCTACAACCCATTAAGACTCAACTCTCAATGTACATAGCTCCATCAAACACAACACTTGGAGTTCAAGGGAGTATTGTTTCAATTGTCCACTCTCACATATTTTGCTTTAATTGATATACTTTTTATTGTCCTTACATGCGTACATTGGGGACACTGTACATCTTAAGTGTGTGGGGGGGGGGGGGGGGGGGGGGGGGGGAGTTCACATTGCACACAACTTATACTTGTGCATTCAATTGTTATGCTCATGTACCACGTGGCGGTTCACCTTAGTTGCAACGGTTGTATTCTTAGAGTTTAGGAGAATTTTTAACATTTTATCTCATCATGCTCTAGTTTTTACTTGAATTTTAGGGAATTTTTGCTCGATTATTTCTTTTGCACTACTCACTCTTGAAACCTTTTGGAAACTCAAGTTCAGTGTTTTGAGGAGTAGTTTATCATTGTTTTAGTTGAGTTTGTAGTTTTTTTTTTTGAGATATTATACCAAAATAAAATAAAATAAAATTGTGCGCTTTTGAATTGTTTAGTTTTTATTTGTGCATTTTGGGTGGAAAGAGCTATTACCTATGAAGTATGTAGCTACTCTCATAAGTCGGATAAAAGTTATGCCCTAATGAGAGAAAGAGCTATCTCATAGGATGCGTCAAAGCTACTATCCCTGTAGAAAGAGCTACCTCCTCGAAAGTGTGAAAGCCACCTTTGGCGGCCGCCTAGGAAAGGGCTACCTTAGAGGTTGTGTGAAGCTACTACCGCCTTCATTGTGTATAAACAAGTCCTTTTAATAAGAGCTTAGAGGAGTACTTTTTGGGTTAACTTGAGTAAGTTCACACACACTTACACATTTTAGAGTTGTTATCCTTTTTTGTTCAAGTTTTTAGCTAGAGCAATGATACCTTATATGCAATGTTTTGATTTCCCCTTACTTGTAGAATGCTTCTTTTGCATACTTTTGGTGAACCTAAGGCCGAGCACTTGCAATTATTCTTCCCAAGTACTTTCATGTTTTATTTTTGCTTGAGGACAAGAAAAATCTTAAGTGTGGGGGAGTTTGATAAGTGCTCGTGTTTAAGTAATACAAAGTACTATTTTCTTACATTGAGTATTATTTTTTTTCTTCAGATTTTATCATTGATTAGTATGCATTTGTGTTCTTTTGTGCATGTAGGGTTGTGGAGAAGAATTAGAGGAAAAAGAGCAAAATTAGGTCATGTCCATGTTTTTTGAGAAGTTTCTTGGTTCAACCAAAGATCAAGGCACGGGTTCTAGACTTGTGGGTGTGTTCCAACCTCCAATGTCCTTGAATTGTTCTATGATTTGGAGGGGCATAAATGCAGTCACATTCATAAAGTCTAGCCCGTGTAACATTGATGAACTTCATCAATAAAAAGAAAAGAAGAAATGACATGATCTACAGTTAGTTATATGCCCAACTTAACCACCTCGATGAAGATCATGAAGTCGGGAACAACTTGGCCGAGAGCACTATAGCAAAGAAATGTAGCAACATTACTATAGAAGTTTACTGTTCACTGCACGCCAGAAATCAATTTCCAGAAAATTTACACCGGCGTGTGGAAATTCCACACAGTCATGTGGATGCCTGATTTCAGCCTTTAAATATCCACGACTCAGATTTATTATGAGACTTTTCGACCTATCTTTCGTCTAACTTTTGGAGGGCTTCTGACTAGGGTTTGGAGAGGATTTTGTGGTGGTTTGGAGCAAGTCTACTACATCAACATCAACATCCTTTGGAAGATAGCTATTGGGGGAGCTTTCGTCGGCTCGATCCGGCGAGGTGTACTCTAGGCTTGATGAGGGACTTGGTGGAGAAGACGGAGCGGCTTCACAAGACCATCGCTACGCATCTCAATGGGGTGTTATTCATGTTTTCTATGCTTGTTTATACATACACTTTGATGATTTGTTTAGCTCCATGGAGAGCTAAACCCCTAGTGCGTATTCGGACTTGCAAACCATAAGATGAAATTGTTTCTATGACCTTTATTATGCTTTCTTAATTGATGCTTTTAATTGAGTTCCAATCTTGAATGTTTAATTGCTTTGATTTTTCCTTAGCCGTAACACTAGGGTTGAGAATGATCTAAGTTATTCTTGGAAGGTGTGACAACTTCTATAGGGTTAGACTACACGAGATTAGAGAGGGTTGAGAGGGTGAGTCGTGAGGTAGCTAAATGTCCCCTTTCCCCTTTGGCGTGATTTTCCATACCTCCGTGTTCCAAGAGTTTTTTACGGTCAAGATAGAGTGAAGTGCCAGGAGATGAACGCCCCTGGGGGCTTAGTTGTGTGAGCAACAGAGTGAAAGGTTGTAGTGAATCCTAATGATGGTGCTTAACTGAGACTAGGGTTCTTTCGCCTAGACCAAAGGGTTAGAACTATACTTAGGAACAGGGTCTATCACTTGGAATCCCAAGAACCCAGAGCAGTTCCACGTAGTGCGAGGCTTAGGAGATGGACTCCCCTGGGGCTTAGTTTGGGACCGTGTGCTTAAGGATCTCCACGACTCATTAAACATCAATTAGAAGGTATAATACTAGTCTTGCACTAGAAGCATTAGTCCTAGGAGGAGCTTTGTCTGGGTACCCCATCTTTACATTGATTGTTCCCTCTTTACTCTTTGCTTGCACTCTTTTTTCTTCCATATTTCTTATTCTATTATAGCACACACATTGCTTTCTCTCACCACCATTATTTTCGCACTAGCTAAGTAGCAATTCCTCTTGTCTTAGATCACTACTCCCTATGAATTCGACTATCTTCTCACCGGGGTACTTTGTTACTTTGACAACCCGTGCACTTTCGGGGCCCTGTTACCACCCCAATTATTTTTGGAGTCAGCAAGGACATGGACTAAGCCTGGGTTCACAACAACAATCAAGGGCACCCTAACCTCCTTTCCAACATCCATCCCTTTTAGAAGAAACTACACTATATATTGCAGCTCTTCTTACACTGTACATCAAGGATAATGAAGTTCGCCTTATAGGGCATGAAGAGATGATAAGGAAGACAATGTCTCGGTGAAGAATTTAGAGAATCAGGTAGCCCAAATGGCTAAGGCACTCACAAGCGACTCCCGAGGTCCTTCCTGATTGATCCACAATCACATAGGTCGTCAAGTTAGAAACCTTTCACACAAGCATGAGAGGGTCGTATTCACTGGGGTCCTAAGATCTACTATTACATCCTCGTAGACGGCCTATCTAGTCTACCAAAGATAGGTTTAAAACAGAATAAGAAAATAAACAAAGGAAAATAACTAACACATTGGACTAAGGCACACCACGTAAGTATATAAAAGAGACAAATGACAATGAAAGTGTGAGAACACCAGTCAACAATTCCCTCAGGAGAAGAACAAGCAAAGATGAAATGAGAAATTAAGTGCTATGTTGGGTAGAGTTGGTACGCATAGACTCGAGAGACGACTACCACAAAACCTCCGTGATGTAGCCCTAATCCAATACGGGTTCCTTCATCTAGAGAATACCCCTACGTTACCTTTTGGAACAAAGAGCCTTGACTCAAAAGTTCCAATGCTCTACAGGCTAGAACTATCCCTAAAGCCCCCTGGCGGGAGAGGGGCTATCGGCACCCGAATCCCTCGGTGTAACAATACAATGAATCCCCCTTCCAAATATGTGGATCTAATACAAGGGTGCTACATTTGCTCCAAGTACAATTGACAAGATGAATCATAGAGTTCTCATATAATCCACTACAATCTAATACACATAGAATGAAACCACACAACTTACCAACATTCATTCACAAATAAATAACATCATCCAAACAAGGTCTTCTCCTAAGGTTCACAGGATTCTCGGTGGCCAAAAGATGCCTTGGTGAGCTCGACAACGAGATTTTAGAAGAAATCGGCAGGAAAGAGACAAATTTCGAGCACGGTACTATAGCAGCACTGTAGCACGAAAACTTGGAGAAATGGCTAAGTCTGGAATTCCATGCGGGCATTCATACGGGCGCATAAACGGTCATATGGTACCCTGTAGCAGTTGTACTATAGAAGGATTACTGTAGTACTCCACTGCAGCAACTTACATGAAATTCGGGGAACTACAGTGTCCATATACTGATCGCATACCAGGCCGCATGGCATCCCAAAAGGGGCTTTTTATAGGGTTTTGTATTCATTTCTAAGGAGAGGATGCCATAGTTCTTAAGCATTCTTGCCACCACCTTCAAATCCGAGCTAGGAGTAGCCATTGAAGGCCATTTCTGGGGAGAGGACGACTAGGAGAGCGAGATACGACGACATCCACCCCCTTGATCCGCGCTTGAGAGGAAGATCGATGATGGAAGCCACTCTTTGGGTGGCATCCTAGGAAGCGTCATTCGGCCTCTATCATTTGACGGAATGTTCTTCATGCATTATTTGGTTGTTTGTATACACTTTCTTGAGTATTTTGTATCCTTGAACAACTAAAACCCCAAGGTCACCGGATGTAGGTGAACCTTATGGGTGAACTTGTGTAGAATGGTTGCTTGACTTGTTTTATGCATTTGGGCTTGTTTGTGAACCTTGTTTGGTGTATTTGATTGCTTGGTATGCATGAGAACTCGGTATATCAATTTCTACACAATTCTAGTAAGCATGATCATTACCCTAGTATTAGGCTCACCAAGCTTGGTATGGATACATGTACAAATAAGCCGTGACCATCGGGTATTTGTACCCCTCCATTTGTTAGGGTTGACCTTGATTATGTCTTGGCCCTAGCTTGAGAAACCAATCATTCTCATTACAATCGTGCGAGGATTTGAGCGGAAGGAATTCCGTATTGAATACTTGTACCGGATTAGGGACCAATTTCCGTGACCATCGGGTTGGTCTAATTTAGGGTTTTCAGTCCAAAATCTCTATTTGCATGCTAGTTAGGGCAACCTTCACACTTTAGTAGCCCCCTTGGGAATCCTCATCCATGACCCTTTCCTTGCATTGTTTTACCCTCCGATTATTGCCTCCGCCTTAGAGCATTTCATTAGCATTTTAATTGTATTTTCATTTTTCTTTCATAACACTTGAATTGATCAGCCAAACAATCATACAAAGAGAAAGTAAGGGTAGATTCTCGGGCCCTTCGGAATACGACCCCCTTGTGCGTGGGTGAGGGGTATTAATTGGCAACTCCGTGCACTTGCAGGACACGCACCAGTGGTGATGGGAACTTGGCAGATCTGCATCCGCAAGCTCCTTGATGCTCTCCTTGATAGCACTCCTTTTCTCTCCTTTGATCTTGCTCCCCAGATCTTCCTTCTCCAGCCTCCTTGAAGCCCTAGGTGATGATGGTGGAGCAAGGACGGCCAAAGACCCCTTCAATGATGCCCTAGATCTCTTTAAAAACTTTTCATCCCGAGGCTTACGAGCATCCATGCGGCCACAAGGTAGCCCGTAAGGCTCCCAACCTTTTCGCACCCGAGAAATATCTCGGGTCCTACATTGCTGCTATAGTAATCTTACTACAATAATTCTACCATAATAATCTGTTACTATAGTTGGGATTCCTATAGCAAAAAGGCCATCGATTCATCAAAACACATGTGAATAGTACAATAATTATACATATAAAATACATACATTTAAACACTTATCACCTCACCAGTAACACTGAGGTCAACCCCAAGGAGTCTTTGAAAGCTATCACATTGAGAAGTGCAAAGAACTCTCATCTCCTATATTGAAAGAGCCCGAAATTGAAATTTTTGATCCACAACCAAGAGCAGAGCTTTCAATGCAAGACAGTCTATATGCTAAGGTTGATATGTGAGAGAAAAGCAATGGAGAAAGGGAAAACTGAATTACATGAATTTTAACCTAAACTCTTTTATGCCGCTAAAGACACGAAAGATCAACAAGAGGAGCAATACAAAAAATTCCTTGATATGTTCAAGACTTTACACATAAATGTTTCATTTATTGAAGCTTTGTACAGATACTTAAGTACGTGAAATTTCTGAAAGAATTGCTCACTAACAAGAGAAAATTGGAAGAATTGTCCTCAGTGACACTTGGTGAAGAATGTTCAGCAATGATCATTAACAGGCTTCCAAAGAAAGAAAACACCCCTAGGGATTCATTGTCCCTTGTGCTATTGGAGGACTTGTAGATGAGAGAGCACTTGGTGACATTGGGGTACGCATAAATTTTATGTCCTACAAAATCTTACAAAAACTCGGGCTTGCAGAACCAAAGCCCACCAAGATGACACTCCAATTAGCTGATAGGTCCACCCGACAACCAAGAGGCATTATTGAAGATGTGTTCATGAAGATGGACAAGTTTTTATTTTTCTGATGGACTTTGTGATCCACGATGTAGACGATAAGGTAGAAGTCCTCCTCATCCTTGGAAGATCATTTTTGGTGACCTCATAAGCTTTAATTGATGTTAAGGATGGTTAAATGGTGTTACGAGTGGGTGAGGAAGATATCACATTCAAACTTAGGGACTCTATGCGATATTCCATGGATTTTGACGACACTTGTTATTATGTGGATGTTGTTGATGACATTGCCTCTGATTATATGCAGGATACATGGATGAAAGATGATTTGTTTGAGCTGTTAGAAGATGACCTACTTGATGATAAACCTGATGAAATGGTAGAAGAAGTGTACCACCAAGAAATCATTTCTACAAACACTCCTCCAACACGTTAACCGTCTAAGAAAAAAATTTCTCGTGTAATGAAACGGTGGATGCAAGTATAACCATAAAGAGGAAGCCACCTATCTCACCACCAACTTTAACCCATTCAATCATTTTGAGTTTTGGAGAGATCCATTTAATTGATTCTTTAATTCCATACTCATTTAATTTTTTTTTTCATGTGGTCATGAGAGTTCTCGATTCCATGAACCTCCTTGATGAGCAAGAAAGGACGTCAAGCTAGTGACATTAAACAAATGCTCCTTGGGAGGCAACCTAAGATTTACGTATTTTTCTAGGTTTAGTTTTGTTGTTTTGCTTTTGTGCTTTTGTTGGTAGCTTTTGTTCTTTGTTGGAAAATTGCGTCTCTCTTGTTTTTGTTTGGTGTTTTATTGGTTGTTTAGCTCTTTTGTTGGCAAAAGCACTTGTGCTTATTATTTAGATTGTAAAACAAGGAAAATAGAGTCCGAGAATGCTTCCAGGCTAAGCATGGGCAAAGCACGTCTGTGCTCATGCCGTGCAAATATTTGCCTTTGATATTTTTGAAGCAGTTCAGGAACAACAGGCGAAGCACAACTGTGCTTCTGATAAGTGCTTGTGTTATAGTAATGCGAATTGTTATTATCTTGCAATGAGCATTAATTTAATCAGATTTTATCACTAAAAAGTGTGCAATTGTTTACTTTTGTGCATTGTATGGTTGTGAAAATAAAATGAAGAAAAGGAACGAAGATAGGTCGTGTTTGGCATTATTGGGAAGATTTTCGAACCAAGCAAGGAGCATGGCGTGAGCATAGACTTGTGAGTGTGTGCCAACCTCCTTTGGAGGGGCACAAAGGCAGTCACATTCACAATAAGTCTAACTCATGCCAACAATGAGAACTTCACCAATTAGGCGATTCGAAGCAATCGGCACGATCTACCGTTGATTGTGTGCCTAATCCAACGGCCTCGATAAAGAACGATGAATCCAGGAGCGTTTTCGGCACAATACTGTAGCACAAACACTGTAGCAAGATACTGTTCACAGTCGGCCAAAAATCAGAATTCCAGAAACTTCACACGGGCGTGTGAAAATTCCACACGGCCGTGTGAAATCCCGTTTTCAGCAAATTTAAAGCCGCGACTCCACATTATAAAAGCCCGATTTGGAGACTTTTTGAGATATCTTTTGACCTATTCTTCTCCCAAACTTCTGGGAGTGCGGCTAGGGTTTTGGAGAGGATTTCGTGGAGGTTTAGAGCGCGCCATCGGCATCGTCACCGACGTCCGGCGGCCGCACAAGACCACGGCCACACCATACGCAAGGGGGTTTTCATCTATGTCTTTACTTTGTGTTTTATTTCATACATTGATGAACATGTATAGCTCCATGAGGAGCTAAACCCTTGTCGGTATTCGGACTTGTAAATTCTAGGGTTATCATGTTTGTTTGACATTGTTATTATGCTTTTCCATTATTGATGAATAAGAGTTGAGTTTCAATCTTGATTTTATTTTGCTATTGTTTTTCCTTAGATGTGACACTAGGGTTGAGAGTAATCTAGGTTTTCCTTTGGAGGTGTGACAACTCCTATAGGATTAGACTATTCAAGATTGAAGAGGGTTGAGAGGGAGAGTTGTGAGGTAGCGATGTACCCCTTTCCCTTAAGGTGTGATTTCTCCCTACCTCCGTTTCCTTGATTTATTAGCGGTTAAGATAGAGTGAAGTCCTAGGTAGATAAACTCCCCTGGGGCTTAGTTACGCGAGTAACAGAGTGAAGGGTTGAAGTAAATCCTATGCACTGGGGCTTAATCTAGACTAGGGTTCTTCCTCTTGGACCAAAGGGTTAGAACTACACATAGGAACAGGTTTAATCACTAGGAATCCCTAGAACTTAATGCAATCCCACGTAGTGTGAGGTTTAGGTAGATGTACTCCCCTGGGACTTAATCGTGCGAGCGATAGAGTGAAGGGTCATTGTGAATCCTAATACCGGGGCATAATATTGGGGTTAGTCACGGTGACCTTAGGTTTGGGACCGTGAGTCTAAGGATTTCCTCGACTCAATTAGCATCAATAGGAAGGTATAATAGCATAGTATTGCACTAGAAGCATAGATCCTAGAGGTAACTTGTCCGGATACCCTATTTCATATTCATTGCTAGTCCTTCTCTGTTTACTCCTGTCTACACTCTCTCACCTATCATCTTTCTATTTTTAATTCTTGTTTCTTTATATTTGCCTTCACACTCACTCATTGATTCTAATCTCACTTTTCGTACACCGCATAGCTAAATAGTGAAATCTTGTGTCTTAAATCTCTATTCCTTGTGGATTCGACTACCCACTCACCAGAGTAAAATTTATTACTTCGACAACCCGTGCACTTGCGGGGTACACACGCAAGCGGTGTGTCATGTTTTTGGCGCCGTTGCCGGGGAATAGGCGTTTTAGATATTTGTTTTTCGCTATTTTAGCTATTCACTTCACTTTCTATTCCATATTTTCTTTATCTATCATTGTTCTTATTTTTCTTTCCTTTGCTTTGGTTCCAGGTTATGACCCGTGGGAACTCTTCAATTCTTGTTGAAGGAGACCCGGACATTGGAAAAAGAGCACATCGCAAGGGAAAAGAACCCGTGCAAGAAGCTTCGAATCAGGCCGATATTGAAACAGAAGGGTCAGAAGCAATGGCAGAACAAAACGAACAGCAGAGGACATTGTCTGACTATGCTAGACCCGCGGTAATGGGGACCCAATCGAGCATTGTGAGGCCCCCAATTAAGGCAAACAATTTTGAGTGAAGCCATCGTTCATTCAGATGTTGCAACAATCCGCACAATTCAATGGGTTGGCCGATGAAGATCCCAACAGTCATATAGAGAATTTCCTTGAAGTGTGCGACATGTTGAAGATTAATGGAGTGACGGACGACGCGATTCATTTGAGAGCCTTCCCATTTTCATTAAAGGGAAAAGCAAGACATTGGCTTCACTCATTACCGAGAGCCTTCATTACTACGTGGGAGGAGATGGCCGAGGCATTCTTGGCTAGATACTTTCCGCGGGGAAAGTCAGCAATGCTCCGAAATGAGATATCATTCTTTGTGTAGATGGAATTGGAGTCTCTATTCGAGACATGGGATAGGTTCAAGGAGCTCCTTCGTAAGTGCTCGCAACATGGATTCCCCTAGTTGATGATCATTCACACCTTCTATAACGGGTTGAATCCGAGTACCAAACAACTCCTAGATGCGGCGGCCGGAGGAACTCTAGGAAGCAAGACTCCCGGTGAAGCTCAGCACCTTGTAGAGGAGATGGCTATGAATAGCTATCAATGGAACTCAAGGGATAGGAAAAAGGTTGCCGGAATTCATGAGGTTGATGCGGTTACATCGTTGGCGGCACAAGTGGAATCATTGAGTAAGAAGCTAGATACTCTAGCTTCGCCAAGAGTTGCGGCCATCACTACTTATAACGGTTGTGGGGGAGGACATGCTTCAAGCGATTGTCCAATTGCTATTGGAGGCAATAGTGCGGTAGAGCAGGCCGATTTTGTTGGAAATTCATATAGAGGACAAGGACAAGGCAACCCGTAAAGTGGAACATATAATCCGGGGTGGAAGAACCATCCGAATTTTTCTTGGAGCAATGAAGGACAGTCACAACAGAAAAATAGTGCACCACCAGGATTTCAAAGCCAACAAGCTCCGAATTTAGAAAGCCGAGTGACCGGGCTTGAAGGAAAGATGACCGATCTTGAGAGAGCGCTCACACGGTTCGTTTCTTCATCGGATGCTAGATTTCAGTCGGTGGAGGCTACTCTTCGCAATCACACCGCCTCCCTACATAATTTGGAAAATCAAGTAGGGCAAATTGCGAAGACATTGGCGCAAAGGGCTCAAGGTAGTTTGCCTAGCAATACGGAGACTAACCCAAGGAAACAACTTAAGGCAATTACCTTGAGGAGTGGGAAAGAGGTCGAGAGAACTCTCCCTCTAGACAAGACAAATGAAGCAACCGGAGTAGAAGAAGTAGGGAAAGAAGCTCCAAAAGAGAAGGAGATGGCACCACCCCCCTACAAACCAAGGATCCCCTACCCTTCGAGGTTGAAGAATGACCAAGACAACGAACAATACAAGAAATTTCTGGGTATCTTCAAGCAATTGCACATCAACATACCATTCGCGGAAGCATTAGCCCAAATGCACAAGTACGCGAAGTTCCTAAAGGACCTCTTAACCAATAAGAGGAAGTTGGAGGAGAGTGCAGCTATAGTACTTGATGCAAATTGCTCGGCCGTCTTGCAAAAGAACATGCCGAGTAAGAGAAAAGATCCCGGGAGTTTTATCATACCTTGCAACATTAGCAATCTGGGTGAGGAGATGGCATTGGCCGATTCGGGGGTAAGCATCAATGTCATGCCATATACCTTCTTCCAAAAGCTAGGCTTGGGCGAGCCTAGACCCATTCGGATGACACTTCAACTTGCGGATCGATCGGTGAGGCATCCGAAGGGAATTGTGGAAGATGTCTTGGTAAAAGTGGACAAGTACATCTTTCCGGTGGACTTTGTCGTGCTTGATGTGGATGACGATGTCGAAGTACAGTTGATTCTTAGGAGGCCTTTCTTGCGCACTTCCAAGGCTTTGATAGACATGGACGGTGGAGAGCTCACACTTAGAGTTGGAGATGATAAGCTCACCTATCGCCTCGCCGAAGCCATGAGGCATTCTCTTGATTTTGATGACACTCTATATTATCTTGATGCTACTGATGAGTGTATTGATGAATATGTGCAGGAAATGTTAAACCCGGATCCATATGAAGGATGGGCGGACCAAGATGTGGAGATTGAAGAAGAAGAGGTACTTATGCTTGGTCCAGTTCAAACAGACGTCAAGATGGAGAAGTGACGTATGAAGAAGATGCTTCAGAGGTTGAAGAGGTCGAGAAGACGCCACAAGAAGAACCCTAACAAGAAAGGGGATGAACATTCACGGAGTAAGGGTGTTTCACCCGTCTGTGGTAACAAACTCGACAACTCTCCCTCTACTTTACAAAGATTATGTAATTCATGCTTTCAGGTTGTAGAGAAGAGGGCAACTTCTATTCATGAACCTCCGTAAGGTAAGATCAGGTACGTCAAGCTAAGTGACGTTAAACAAGCGCTTCTTGGGAGGCAACCCAAGGTTTTAAAGTTTTCCTAGGATCTAGTTTAGTTAGATTGAATAAGGATCTTAGTTTTGGTGTCTTGAAGTTTTAATGCATGTGCTGCGATTTCGATTGTGGATTATTGATATTTTCGTGTGCCTTAATGATAATTGACGAAGTTTGAGTCGGTTGAGTGTGTTTTCTATGGTCTCTGGTCATATTTTTATGATTTGGACAGGCTCTAAGTGTTTTAAAAGAGTTTCTGAAATTTTTGGAAGAGTCTGTCAATTTTTCTAAGTGAACCAGAGAAAACACACGGCCGTGTGGAATTAACACACGGCCGTGTGTTACCAAATCAGAGCTCAACCAGTGAGAGCACAGGGGCGTGTGTGTGCCCCTCTGAACAACCTCAAAAGGGGCACACAGCCGTGTGGAAATTCCACATGGCCTTGTGCAATCTCGCAGAACTTCAACTCTTTTCCAGAGAGTCCACATGGGCGTGTGGATGCCCCTGTGAGTGCCACTGTGCCAAGGCACACGGCCGTGTGGAAATTCCACACGGCCGTGTGAAACTCTGCAGAGATAACCCCTTCTTCCCGAGAATACACAGGGGCATGTATGTGCCCCTGTGGGAGAACTTGTAAAAGGCACACGGCCATGTGGATTATTCACACGGCCGTGTGGAATACTTAGCGTTTCTCTGGCAAGTCAGAGAGGCCACAGGGGCGTGTGGGTGCCCCTGTGGCCGGCCTTGTGTTCTTGGCCAGGTTGGGCACACGGCTGTGTGGAATTTCCACACGGCCGTGTGAAAATATTCAGAGACCTTCTGTATTTTTCCTTGAATCCACAGGGCCGTGTGAGGGCCCCTGTGGATCCCCCTATGAAGGCACACAGCCGTGTGGGATGCTCACACGGCCGTGTGGGGTAGTTCAGAGAGCAACCAGAGTGCACACAGGGGCGTGTGTTGGCCCCTGTGAACCCTAATTTCAAAGGCACACGGCCGTGTGGAATTTCCACACGGCCGTGTGAATTCCCAGAACTTCAAAAGCCGCGCGTTTTCATTTAGATTTCACTCGTGCCTCTTGATTCTTCCACTCTAAACTCTTCTCCTACCCGCTCTACTCCTTCCCCGACGTTCTCCGAGCTTTTTGAAGGATTTTCACGAGTTTTCCGACCGATTTCCTTAGTTTTGACTTCACATCGTCGGTAAGCTCTCCCTTCCTCTTTTCTTCATCAATTCTCAATTTAATTCGTTCTTTTGATGATTTCGCCTATATTGAATGATTAATGAGTATGCGAGTATGTTTAGGTGACACACCCTTTTTGCGTGTGTGTACCGCAAGTGCACGGGTTGTCGAAGTAATAATTACCCCGGTGAGTGGGTAGTCGAATCCACAGGGAACAGGGCTACTAGTACTAACTTCTTCTCTGCAATCTAGCCTAATGACCAATGTGATTTTGTGGTGATCTAGTGTGCATAGAAATTAATACCAGAGACAAATAGACGAAGGGTAAATAAAGGGAGATCTCAATCAATGAAGATGAGATACCCGGGCAATGCTTCCCCTAGGTTCTATCATGAAGTGCAAAACTAACTAAATGCTTCTAAACCGAGTTCTATGAGTCGAGGTAATCCAAGAACAATCGATCCCTGCTTCCAGGCCACCGATACTAGTCCCCTACAAGGTCCCGGCGGAGAATTCACTCAATCTCAACACCTCACACCCTATATGACCGCAATGAGTTTTAAGGATACCTAAAAGTGAAACCGATTCCTAAAATTAGATCTAACCCTACTTCTAGGCGAAAGATCCCTAACCCCTTACAAAGGTCCCGGTGGAGAAATCTATCAATCTCACACCTCACACCCCATATGGTTGCATAACACTTAGGGAATACGGAGATAGGAAACACTCAATCGGAAGGGAAAGGGGACACTCCACTATCTCATGACTCACCCTCTCAACCCTCTTCAATCTCATATGTTCTGACCCTAATGGAGACCTCTCTCACACCAAGGCAACAAATCAAGCATACCAAACAACCATACGAATCAATAAGGCATGCAAGCAATGATAAAACAAGATTAAAACTCAAATTAACTCGGAATTAAAAGGAAGCATCAAGAAAGTCAATACATGAATCGAAACCTAGGGTTCACATGCCCAAGTATCTACTAGGGTTTAGCCCTCCATGGGGCTTATTACAAAGCAAAACATAACACAATGAAAAGCAATGTAAACCATGGAAATAAACCCCCTTGAATTCGTGATGATGGCCTTGATGGGTCGCTCAACGTCTTGAAGGATCCTTCTCCGAAGCTAGGTCGCCAATGACTCCCTCGATGCTATGACGGAGGAAAGAACTATCAAAGTTGGTGAAGAACGGCCCTCCAATTCGGCAAAGACCTCCTCCTCAAACCCTAGCCGCTTCTCCTCTCAAAAGCCACACAAAAGATCCAAAAGAATCGGCAAAAAGGGCTATTTATAATCCTGAACCGCGTCAGCCGCGTGTCTGCACGCGACCGCGTGAGATCCCACGCGATCGCGTGGGCTGCAGAATTTCCACGCGGTCGCGTGGGATTTTTGACGCGGTCGCGTGAACAGTAATTCTGCTACAGTACTGCTACAGTGAAATGAACAGTGTTTTTGCTACAGTACTCTTCATAATTATGCTCCAAACTCTCTCATATTGAGGCCACATGGTCGGGCACACGTCCATGTGGTGAGTTATAAGACTTCTCCTTCTTCGAATCATCATTTGAGAGCTTTAACTATCCTCACACAAGTTGGGACATGAAGGTGTGACTGCCTTTGTGCCCTTCCATCACATAAATCATCTTGAATTCTTCAGGAAGTTGGCACACACCCTCATGTGCGTGATCCCCTCTTGTGCCTTGACACTTGTGTTGTACAAAAACTCCCAACAATAGGTCTTTATAACCCATCTTTGCTTCCTTTTCCTCCTTTAACACTTCCACAACCTAATTTCATAAAAGAACACCAAAATACACTTTATGAGACATAATCAATGGTAAAATGATGCTCAATGTATGTAAAAGAAGTCGGTAAAACATGTATATTCAAGCACTTATCATTAGGAAAGAATTAGAACGAATTAGATTGTAAATTTTGGATTTTGAGACCCACGGCCGTGATGCTCTGTCCGCTAGAAGCTCCACACGGGCGTGTGGAAATTCCACACGGCCGTGTGGATTTCTGTAGAGTGAGTTTTTGAACTGATCTTTGAAAATTTTCTTTTGCAACTTTGCAGATATGGCTTCTAGGTCTAAGAAGTCGGCTGGGAAGCGTCAGCGTGAGCCTACCCCACCTCCCGAAGAGATAGATTTCCCATCACCTGAGCATCGGGAACAGTTCAAGCGATTATCAGACCTCCGCTTTGGACAGAGCCGTTTCCCCGATTTGAGCATTCTACGGGACATTCAGGGGGGAGCAAAGATGGTAGGTGAGGTCGAGGAGCTCCTCTTAGTGGGGAACTGGAGCAGACTCCTTTCCATTCGAGAGCCAGCGATCAGATCACTTACGTTGGAGGCGCTCTCCTCATTCGAGTTCGACCGGGGGTACGACAGTTTCACCGATGTTGGTACCATTCAGCTCCAGGCCCTCGGTTGACACTTCGCTTTGAGCATGACCGAGTTTTCATTACGGATGGGACTGTATGATCAGGCACACACCGAGACAGAGGAGTGCGTATTGCTACCCACAGACTACGCGGGTACTTTGACCCCGCAGCGTGCGTACAGTAGGTTATGTGGCCAGGGACAGTACGAGCCAGGAGTGTCCAAGGCCACATATTTGACCAGGGCCTCGTACAGGTACCTCCATGCTATTCAAAGCCGATCAGTGAGCGGCAGGGGAGACAGTACGGGGGTTTTGAGCCGTCAGGAGCTCCTGTACCTATATTCGATGGTAGAGGGAGAGCCACTCCACCTGGGGCATATTATAGCAGAGTACATCCGCCATCAGAGCCAGTACCCCAGGGTGGGAGTGATCTTCTCAGGCCCGTATATCACGCTATTGATTATGGGGTTAGAACTTCGAGACGGAGTACGTGGAGCTGAGAGGACTTCTACACCAGCTCCGTTAGGCATGGAGACCCTGAGGATGATGGGGATGGTCCGCAGATCAGGATCAGGAGTTTACACTTTGATCATTCCTCGTACAGATCAGGCCGAGGGGCCACAGGCAGCATTAGAGCCACCCCCAGCGGACACAGAGACCGAGGTACCACCCACCGCGCCAGAGCCACCTCCGGTGCGCATCTTCTCGCCTTCCCGAGGCCAGGATCGACTGGAGCGCCTCCAGAGCGCAGTGGGGGTGCTACAGACAGAGGTGGCTGAGGTCAGGGCCACACAGGTAGCGCAGCACACAGAGGTCATGGCTCGATTTCACAGCATACAGCAGTTACTCGAGCGAGCCATGACTTCACCATTCGTGGTCCGACCCCGAGCTTCCACTCCTCCACTACCAGCATCACCAGCACCAGTAGCAGCAGATCCACCATCACCGACAGAGCCTTCAGCAGCACCAGAGGCTTCTATTCAGGACACTGACGCTGAGGCGTCTTAGATTTTATTTTTATTTGATTTTCATTCTTGTATTTTCTATTTTATTTTGGACTAGTATTACTCAGAAAGGACTCTCCTTCTGAGTTTATCTTTTATTTAGCTTTTCTTTTATCTCGAGTTGTATTTCATTTTCATATTTTATATACTCGAGTTTTTATTGAGCTATACTGAACCCTTGTGTATGTGTGCGCAGATGGTCTTGGATGAAAGGAATCTAAGGAATAGTTATAAACATGGTCATGGGACCGTGTGTGTTTCACAACCCATTCAGACTCAACTCTCAATGCACCTAGCTCCATCAAATGCAGCACATGGAGTTCAGGGGAGTAATGTTTCAATTGCCTACTTCCACACTAATTATGTTACAATTCTTAATTTTTAATTGTGCTTGCATGCGTACATTGGGGACAATGTATATCTTCAGTGTGGGGGGGAGTTCACATTGCACACACCTTTACTTGTGCGTTCAATTGCTTATGCTCATGTAGCCTATGGCGATTCACCTTAGTTGCAACGGTTGTATTCTTATAGTTTAGGAGAATTTTTAACATTGTGTCCTATCATGCTCTAGTTTCTACTTGAATTTTAGGGATTTTTTGCTCGATATTCTCATATTGCACAACTTACTCTTGGAATCTTTTGGAAACTCAATCTTGAAGTTTTTAAGGACAAGTTTATCGTCGTTCTTAGTTTTACTTTGGAAAATGCATTAAAAAAAAATTGGAAAAGAGAAAAAGTACAAAAAGTATATGAGTTTGTAAATATTAGCTTTGTTTTAATTATGCATTTGGGGTGGAAAGAGCTACCGCCTATGAAGTATGTAGCTACTCTCATAAGTCGGATACAAGTTATGCCCTAATGAGAGAAAGAGCTATCTCATGGGATGCGTGAAAAGCTACTACCCCGGTAGAAAGAGCTACCTCCTCGAAAGAGTGAAAGCCACTTTTGGCGGCCGCCTAGGAAAGGGCTACCTTCGAAGATGTGTGAAGCTACTACTTCCTCCCCTAATTTTTGTTTTTCGTATATAAATAAGTCCTTTCCAACCAAAGTTTGAGGAGTACTCGTTGGTTCTCTTGAGTGAGATCGCACACACTAACACATTTTCGAGTTTTCATCCTTTTTGATTCGAGTGTTTAGCTAGAGCAATGATAACTTTATGCAATGTTTTGATTTCCCCTTACTTGTAGAATGCTTCTTTTGCATACTTTTGGTGAACCTAAGGCCGAGCACTTTCAATTGTTCTTCCCAAGTACTTTCACGTTCTATTTTTGCTTGAGGACAAGCAAAAGCTTAACTGTGGGGGGATTTGATAAGTGCTCGTGTTATAGTAATGCGAAGTGTTATTATCTTGCAATGAGCATTAATTTAATCAGATTTTATCACTAAAAAGTGTGCAATTGTTTACTTTTGTGCATTGTAGGGTTGTGAAGATAAAATGAAGAAAAAGAACGAAGTTAGGTCGTGTTTGGCAATGTTGGGAAGATTTTCGGACCAAGCAAGGAGCAAGGCGTGAGCATAGACTTGTGAGTGTGTGCCAACCTCCTTTGGAGGGGCACAAAGGCAGTCACATTCACAATAAGTCTAACTCATGCCAACAATGAGAACTTCACCAATTAGGCGATTCGAAGCAATCGGCACGATCTACCATTGATTGTGTGCCCAATTCAACGGCCTCGATGAAGAACGACGAATCCGGGAGCGTTTCGGCACAATCACTGTAGCAAGTTACTGTTTACAGTCGGCCAAAAATCAGAATTCCAGAAACTTCACACGGGCGTGTGGAAATTTCACACAGCCGTGTGAAATCCCGTTTTCAGCAAATTTAAAGCCGCGACTCCACATTATAAAAGCCTGATTTGGAGACTTTTTGAGATATCTTTTGACCTATTCTTCTCCCCAACTTCTGGGAGTGCGGCTAGGGTTTTGGAGAGGATTTCATGGAGGTTTAGAGCTCGCCATCGGCATCGTCACCGACGTCCGGCGGCCGCACAAGACCACGGCCACACCATACGCAAGGGGGTTTTCATCTATGTCTTTACTTTGTGTTTTATTTCATACATTGATGAACATGTATAGCACCATGAGGAGCTAAACCCCTTGTGGGTATTCGGACTTGTAAATTCTAGGGTTATCATGTTTCTTTGATATTGTTATTATGCTTTTCCATTATTGATGAATAAGAGTTGAGTTTCAATCTTGATTTTATTTTGCTATTGTTTTCCCTTAGATGTGACACTAGGGTTGAGAGCAATCTAGGTTTTCCTTTGGAGGTGTGACAACTCCTATAGGATTAGACTATTCAAGATTGAAGAGGGTTGAGAGGGAGAGTTGTGAGGTAGCGATGTACCCCTTTCTCTTCCGGTGTGATTTCTCCCTACCTCCGTTTCCTTGATTTATTAGCGGTTAAGATAGAGTGAAGTGCTAGGTAGATAAACTCCCCTGGGGCTTAGTTACGCGAGTAACAGAGTGAAGGGTTGAAGTGAATCCTATGCACTGGAGCTTAATCTAGACTAGGGGTTTTCCTCCTGGACCAAAGGGTTAGAACTACACATAGGAACATGTTTAATCACTAGGAATCCCTAGAACTTAATGCAATCCCACGTAGTGTGAGGTTTAGGTAGATGTACTCCCCTGGGACTTAATCGTGCGAGCGATAGACTGAAGGGTCGTTGTGAATCCTAATACCGGGGCATAATGTTGGGGTTAGTCATGGTTGACCTTAGGTTTGGGACCGTGAGTCTAAGGATTTCCTCGACTCAATTAGCATCAATAGGAAGGTATAATAGCATAGTCTTGCACTAGAAGCATAGATCCTAGAGGTAACTTGTCCGGATACCCTATTTCATATTCATTGGTAGTCCTTCTCTATTTACTCCTGTCTGCACTCTCTCACCTATCATCTTTCTATTTTTAATTCTTGTTTCTTTATATTTGCCTTCACACTCACTCATTGATTCTAATCTCACTTTTCGTACACCGCATAGCAAAATAGTGAAATCTTGTGTCTTAAATCCCTATTCTCTGTGGATTCAACTACCCACTCACCAGGGTAAAATTTATTACTTCGACAACCCGTGCACTTGCGGGGTACACACGCAAGGGGTGTGTCAGCTTCCCAAAAAATCACGGTCTTCATGCTCCTTTCATGGTCATGCTTTTTAATTTTTGTTTTAGTTTTGAAAACTCATGAAAAGCACTGCTTGGGAACATAGGGGAAGCACGGGTTCAGCATGGCCATGCTTTAAGCGTGCTCAAGTGTGGCCGTTCATCTTTCTCCCTTTTTCTTTTAAACTTCGACCACCGCTGGCCTTTGTCCTCTGTTTGCTCTCTTTTGTCTTCCCTCATCTCTATTTCCTAATGTTTTTCAAGTTTTTTGTTGTGGTTTCACCTGCCAATCGCCGATCCCCTCGCTAATTCTTCACTTCTTCTACATTGCCGATAAGCTTCAACCCTCCTTGATTTCCTTGTAAATCTTCTATGGATTCATGTTCTAAAATTCTTTGAAATATTTTTAATCATGATTTAATCCCATCAAATCTAGAGCTAGAAACTGTGATCTAGACCCTAGGGCCTTTGGGGAAGCTGATATTCCCCAAAGCATGGTCGTGTTTTTCCTTAAGCACAACTATGCTTCGCTGGCTTACCCAGCCAGGCCTTGGGCAAGTACGTCCTAGAGTTTTTTTATCCAAGTAAATTCTTAATTAAAGGAAACACAAGAAAAGCTAATGAACAATAAATCATAGGGGTTATATGTCCAAGTACCCACTAAGGAGTTTAGCTCTCCATGGAGCAATACAATGTCAAGAATGAGTACAAATAAAAGTGAATGCAATCCATAAGAATAACCCCCTTTTATTCCATGATGATGATCTTTAAGAGTTACTTCTCCTTCTCAAAGCCATCTCGATCAAGTCTAGGGCACACCTCGATAAAACGATGTCATCAGCGGCTCCCCCAATAACTATCCTTGGAAGGATTCGATGTTGAACAACATAGAAGAGCTTCCTTCACTCGGTAAAGACCTCTCCAAACCTTACTGGACCTCTGTTGAAAAGATAGGCAGAAAGATATCTTAAAACTGTTTGAGTCTACTTTTTATATTATGAAATCAGGCACCCACACTGACACTCACATGCCCACTTACCCGTGTGGATTCTTGCTATAGTGACCAGATATAATATCATCTATCTCTGAGGCCATATGGTCGGGCACACGCCCATGTGGTAGGTCACGTGGCTTACTGTAGGTTGAAAATACTGAGAGAACACTTGAAATCTTCACAAAAGTTGGAATATGAGTGCGTAACTCCCTTTGTAGCCTTCCAACTCATGACTTGGCTTGAAATTCCTTGGAAATTGGCACACACTGCTATGTATAAGAGCACGGCTTGTGTCTTGACCATTGTGTTATACAAAAAACCCTAATAAGTGCTTCAATGACCTATCTTTGCTTCCTTGTCTCTCTTCATCCCTTCACAACTCTATTTGCACAAAAGAACACAAATACACAAATGTGAGCCATAAAAAACTGATAAAAGTGATGCTCAATGTACACAAAACACACAATAAGATATATATACACAGGCACTTATTTTTCTCTCTTGATGTTATTTCGTAGAGTAAAGAGAGATTGATTACGATGTCCTGATGGAGGTGGGCCTCGACCAGGAGGTCCAGTGATTATTGGGAGCAAGGATATGGCGCCAGCTATTCCTCATCACCAACAACACTTACAATCAGTTGGCACTCGAGGTGTTGGCTATATTCAAGCTGTATCCGGGGATAGTAGGCTTCCACCACACCGACACCATTAAGTTCCTGGTGTTCATAGGCTTACAATGGATGAGCTTTACCAAGTTCTCCATCTGGTTGGGCTTATATGATGTGGAGTTCACTCGAACTCCTAGATATGATTCAATATTGATAGCCCAACTAGGTGGAGAGTCCCACGAGGATACTTGGCAGAGGTTGAGTACTAATCGCACCTATGACCCCCGGCAGTCTAAGGCCACTTTCCTCCGATCTCCTGCACTCGGGTACATCCATTTCCATCTCAACCATACACTGATAGGTCAGGGAGACAATACTAGCGTCATAAACCAGGGTGACTTTGACTTCTTATTGAGCATAGTGGATGGATTCCACCTTCACTTGGGCTACAAGATAGCGATATCCATCTCCCACTAGGGAACTGATTCTCTGATAAGACACTTCATCATCGGTTCCTACATTACCTAGCTTATCTGGGGGATGGCATTTTAGAGAGGACCAACTAGATGCATATAGTGTATGGCATCACCCGGATGTCCCTGGAGATCCTCCGGTCGATGGAAATGGTGCAGGCTACTAGCACAACTTGAGACCCTGCTACCATTACAACCTCAGCCCCTAACTCTTCACCACCTGAGGCTACTACTACCAGTTAGAGATCACCTCGGGTACCTCTAGTCCGAGCCTCTTCGAGTCACACCACCCATGCCATCTACTCTACTACTTCATTAAGCTAGCTACAAAGGAGAGTCATCTGAATCACCGATCACCTCAACGTTCATTTGTCACCCACACCAACACCTCTAGCTGGGCTTCTTCATCAAGTGGGGGTTGACACAACAGACCTTGATGCATCAGTCTATGCATCCGCTGCCGGTTCCACCTTTGACACTGAGAGTGACACATTCAGATTTTTTTTCAGCTACCTTTTTATTTCTTGTCTTTTATTGTCAGACTTGTATTTCTTTTATTTCTTGACATGTATTCGGTTTAGTTAACTAGGGGAGTCCCTTGCTAAACTAACATTTTGCTTTGTTTCACTTCAATATTTACTTTTGTTTCATTTCAGTTTGTTATTTTTTGTTATCTTCTTTCAATTTAAGCTTCAATTGTGTGCTTTACTACCTATCTTAGGAATTGTGTGGTTGAATGGAATTTATAACGCATATTGAGAGTGGTAGCATCGCTCTCCGTATTCTGGAAAGTTCCACTAAACTCTTCCCTATTTTTATCCACCCTCAATTTTATTTGTGTGTGGATGCCTATTTGTAAATTAAGGATAATATACAGTTCAAGTGTTGGTGAGGGTTTTATTTTTGTTGATTGTGATGACTGCATGACTTAGGACGATCTAAGATTTGTTTTGATAGAAATTCCTAAATCTAGGGGGTATGTGTGTGTTAGTGTCTTTATTTTGAATCTAATTGTATACTCACTCTTGCTTTGAAAACCTAAGTTCATTCATATTATCCTAGCTTTGAGCCACTTGTGTTTAGTAATAAGACCTGAGTTTAGAGACCTAAACCTTGTTTATGTAAAAAAAACCTAGAAAGTCAGATCCTTTAGGGATTCCATACTACTTCTTTGTAAATATTTTGTAAAAAGATGGTAGAAAGAGCTATGGCCTTAGAAGAGTGTAAGCCGCTCTTGAGTAGTCAAATTTTGGACATAACAAGTGTACATTTGATGACCTACCGGGAGAAATGGCTACCTCTAGGTTGTATGAATCTACTACACACTTAATGAGTTAGAATTAAAGTATTCTTGGACTAGGTTGATCCAAAAACACATGGGCACACAGCTTAGGGTTTTACACACACACACACACATGGTTTTTGGAGTAAGAGTGAAATCTTTTATTTAAGCATTCTTGATTTTCACATTAACCACCGAGTGTCCCTCTACACTTTGGGAATCTTCTATTCTTATGAGATAAGAGGTCATGCACTCATCTTCTTTTTGACATAGTTGAGGGAAATTACTTGAGCACAGGTAATGAATCAAGTGTGGGGGCATTTGATGAGTGCATTTTATATCATTATTTTAATTATCTCCAAATTACATTTCACTTGTTTTTTAGCATCATTTGTATATATTCAGTGCTATTCTGGGTATTCTGTTGTTGTTGTGCAGAATGATAAGTTTTAGAACAACAGAAGAAGTTTTAAAGCAAAATCAGCAAAAGAATGTCAAATGCTAAGTGTTCATGCAATGCATAGCCTAAGCACAGTCTTGTTTATTTACCGTGCTTATTGCTAGTCTTCATAAGGATTCTTTAATGAAGTAAGTAAGGACATTGTTCCTAGAGCACATGTCTGTTTCGGAGATAGTATGACCGTGCTCTCTCCTCTTGGTTTCCATTATTTTTCAGAAAATATAGAGCACGGTTTCTCTCCCCCAAGCTCAATCATGATTTCTGGGGAGCGCGGGCCGAGTACGACCGTGCTGTACGCATGCTTTTCACTATCGGGAGACTTATTTCCTGCCGAATTCCTATGAAATTCATGGCCTAAACACGATCGTGCTTAGGTCGTGCTCGGCCCGAAAAGTAGCTTTTACTCCCTAATCTAGGGCATTTGTACGGAGCTTTTGGCTGAGATTTTCTTCTTTCCTCTTGGTGATAGCTTGGGGAGTTTTAGGAGATCTTTACCACCAATTCTAATGGATTCAAAATTGAGTTTGGAGGCATATTTTGAAGTGGAAGCTTAGCCATCGAAGAAGTTTCTTGGAGTACATTTGAGAGATCTTGATTGAAAGAGTGAGTGATGTGCTTGATTTGCATGAACCTATGAGTGGTAAAGCGTTCTATGGTTCCCCGAGCTCATGAACCATGTTGCTTAGTGTACTTTGATTTACTTGATTTCAATGTCTATAGATTTTTATGAGTTCTTATGTTAAATCTTGTCTCATATAACTTGATTTACTTGATTTGCATAGTTGTAGTTGTGAAACTTGACGTGTGTCGATTGCCATAGTTGTGATTGCTTTATGTGATTACAAAACTTGACGTGTACGAGACTCATAATTACAATTTCAAAACTCAACTTATTTGAGAGCCATAGATATGCCATTACATGTGAGCACAACTAAGAACCCTAAAATGTACCTGATAGTCATTGGAAGCAAGTTAGTACACTAATGCTCTTGGCAATTAGTCCGGGGCATTACTTCTCATTGTTGCAACAAATCAATTTTTGTCCACCTGTTTTTCTCATTCGTCTTCATTTCTTCACTTTAGTTTTATTGCTTTACCTACCCATTATTGTCAGGCTAGAGATTAGAAGAACAAATACTTCTATGAGTCCCAATCCCTATGGTTTGACAATCCTACCTCTCATGAGGAACCACTTTATTACTTGTTACGATCTGTGTACTTCCAGAAGCGCACACCAATGAGTTTAGCCCATTGTTAGTACCCTGTTGCCCATTCTGAGAACCGAACAGATGCATAAATTAGTAGTTTATCTACTTTTATGAAAAATATTTGTATATATATTAATAAATGATCACCATTAAGAACAAGGAAGTAAAGAAAAGTTCAAAATTACATTATGAAATAAAGGTTCCTCATAATTTAGAAAACCTATGCAGTACACAAGAGTCATAGAAACCATTATTAAAAGTTTGATAAATATAAAAGATGGAAAAGAAAAGTTCTCACTTTAATTCCAATTCTATCCTCTAGACCTTTTGTCTCAATATTATTAACCCTTACCCAATTTCTGGATACGTTATAATATGTGAGGGTGTGATTCACAAAAATAGGTGATCCCCCTCTAGTTTTATGTATTAGTTTTGTCTTAAGAAAAAAAATGTAAATAATAACTAACTCTTAATTTGATTCTGCCACTACTATGTCAAATTTTACACTTTCCTTATGTTTTGCATAACTCATGTCACTTCTTAAGCATCCTCTTGTTCAAAATATGTAAATTGACCTAGCATGGTGTCTGTCATAATACAGCAAGTATTACCCACATCCTCATACCTTCATCTCATTTACTAGTGAGTATGAATATCAAGAACTTTAACTCCCTGGTCACCACATAGTTAAGAGACATATGTGCTAAGATAGAGCAAAAGAACTATGAAAGGCTACTGTAGATGTTATTTAGAGGAACTTTGAATCTCCATTATCATCTATAGATGTCTTAGTATTTAATTATGGATGGGTGAAATCACTTAACAACTGGCATAGTAAGACTTAAGGAACTAGATTCAATATATCTTGACATATGGGGCATCATTTCCTATACATGTCATGCAAAGTGACTCAAGAATCATTTATATTTCTCTCTGTGTCTATGTATCTATTTAAATCAATAGGATTTAATCTAATGTTACATGTAAATCAACTGAACTTATTGTATAAATCTTGTAATTCATAAAAAGAAAACATGGGCAAAAGATATGGAATTTTTCTGTTGATGAAAGTCAATATCACTAACGGATTTTGTGATGGAATTCCAATGGAAAAGATTTTGTACCTTAGAACATATTAGTGATAGAAATTCATATTATCGCCAATAGAATATTCTGTCGGTGATAGTTTCTGTGGGAAATTCCATTGGAAAAAACATAAAGATGAAATTTTGGAGTATCGCCAACGGAATTCGATACTATCACCAACGAAATTTTGTATTATCACCAACGGAATTTTGTAAAATCACCAATGAATTCTATACTATCACCAACGGAATTTTGTATTATCACCAATGGAATTTGGGATTATCACCAATGGAATTCTATACTATCTACAATGAAATTTTGTATTATCACCAACGGAATTTTGTACTATCACCAACGGAATTTTGTATTATCACCAATGCAATTTTTTTTATCACCAATAAAATTTTTTATTATCACCAACGGAATTCGATACTATCACCAACGAAATTCAGTATTATCACCAATGGAATTTTGTACTATCATCAACAAAAGTTTGTATTATCACCAGTAGAATTTTGTACTATCACTAACGGAAATTTGTACTATCACCAACAAAATTTTGTATTATTACCAACAGAATTTAATACTATCACCAACAGAATTTTGTATTATTACCAACGGAATTCAATACTATCACCAATGGATTTTTGTATTATCACCAATGGAAGATGCTATCACCAATGCAATTTTGTATCATTACCAAGGGAATTTAATACTATCACCAACATACTTTTGTATTATTACCAATGGAATTTAATGCTATCACCAACGAAATTTTGTATTATCACCAACGGAATTCGATACTTTCACCAATAGAATTTTGTATTATTACCAACGGCTATGATGAAGGTTGGATAAGAGTTGATATTTGGGTTTGATTAATGGTCAAATACCCTTTTAGTCCCTCTATATTAATTTGGTCTTTTTAGTCCTTCTACTTCATATTTTGTGTAAATTAGGTCCACACCGAGAACGGCGTTATCTCTGTTGTTTGTTTGTGTCTGACGTGGAGCTTTTATGAATATAATATTAATAAAATAATAAAAATATGGATAAAATATTATTTTTTTTCCAATGCCCTTTCTTGGATCCGGCTCTCTTTCATTTTCAGATCTAAGATGCTTTTTAATCTTTGGTTTTTTTTTTGTTTTTGTGTTCTCAAACTTAATTCCTGCACATCACACCAATTGCACAATCCTTATTATTTGTTTGCACAATCGATTTACTGAACTAAAGAAAGGCAACAATTGCAACATTTCACAATCCTGTAATAAACACAAAAAGTTACATCTCCATTGATCATCTATCACTCATTAAAAAAGAAAAACAAACAAACTTATTTCTAATTACATTATGATATACAATTAACAAAAAGAAACCATGAAATTGTATATCATCATGTTTGAGGCTCATGTTCCTAGCCTACACAAAACATTTCATTAATTACATCAGTTTCATATGGAATCCTTGTAATGCTAAAACTAGGCTTTTAAAATAATATTATGATCATCAATCCGCTCAAATCAAACATCAAAAGAAAAAAAATTACACACCAAATACGAATCAAACCAACTAATCAATAAATCCATAGAACCAAATCCCTCTTTTGAGCTTTAGATTCCTCTTCTGACAAACTGAATTCACAGCCGAAAGCCAAAGAGTGAGAAAGAGAGAGAGAGAAATGATGCGGCAGGATGGCGATGATGTCAGCGAAGCAGGATGACGATGATGCCAATGAAGTTGGATGACGGTGAAGAGTATGTGAGAGTGGGATTTGGCGGTGGCGAGGAGGAGGGAAGAAAGGTTTGAATGGGAGCAAAAGGAGGTAGCCTTGGAGGTTTGAATGGGATGAAGAGAGGAAGAAGGGAAAGGGTTGGGAGCTAGGTTTTTTTTACCACAATGAACACTCTCCACCGAGAAAGGGAATTGGAAATAAATAATATTTTATCCATGTTTTTATCATTTTATTAATATTATATTCATAAAAGTTCTACATCAGACACAAACAAACAATAGAGATAACACAGTTCTCAGTGTGGACCTGATATATCCAAAATATGAAGTGAAGGGACTAAAAAGACCAAATTAAAATAGAGGGACTAAAAGGGAAGAGTGAGAAGAGTAGAGGGACTATTTAGGGTATTTGACCTTGATTAATTGATAATGTTTGGAATACTGAGCATGGAAAAAATCGAACTCAAAAAGCCAAGGAAAATAGGATGACTAAAAAAGATGGAAGCATTACCGAACATACTGGTGGATCGATTCCCATTTTGCTTCATGCGGAGAGGATGGTATACATGATGTCTACTAATTAAAGTTACCGTTTTTTATGCTTTACATTTTTCTTAATTTTTATGATCATGGATAATTTATTGTAGGAAACACAATTAAGTTGGAAACCAACATATGGAAAAGTGTTTAATCGCACCCACAAACATGTGATTGGGCTTGGTGATTATAAGTAATTCTATTTCATGATTATTTTCTAGCACTAACGCAACTTTCATATATGTTTATAATTTTTTTATTATTTTTAATCTAGCACTAATTCAAGTTTTATATTTTTGTAGGACTCATGTATGTGGTATTGGGACCATGTTACGTGGAAAAACTCTCTTGTCTCCTACCAATACTACTGGTGAAGCATCCTCGACAACTTGTAGTCCACTAGTTGATCAAACTCCACATTCTTCAGTTGAAGTTCATGATTTACAAGAAAAAGTGACGGTTGTGAAAAATAAACTACAAAACTTGGAGGATTCACAAAAAAGTACAGTGCAGAGTCAGAATGAAATCAAGACTTTTTTTGTCTCAAATTAATGAGATGTTAAATCCTACAATGATTGCTCAGAATGCTGGATTTTCTAAACTTGGGACGAATGATAGAGACCAAGAAGAAGATACAATTGATGATGAAGTCTGAATGATGGGAGAGTGATTTATAGAACTTGGGTGCTTCATAACTAGTTTAATTGACATACGAATTCTATTATTCATGTTTTGGCTATGTATGGATATGTTTCAGATATGAGGAAAGATTGACTTACTTTCTTTGAATACTATTGAACTTGTGTTTTGTTATAAATAAATGATTTTGTTTATTATATAGAGTTTGTGAAATGATATTGATTACATGTAATGCAAGGAAATGAAGGACGAAAAAATAATATAAAAATAAAAAAAATATTATCACATATGGAATTTCATTAGTAACAAAAACCTTTTAGGGATGGACTTCCATAGGTGATAAAATTATTAAATATGGAATTTTGTTTGTAATAAAGACATTTAAGGACGGAACTCTGTGGGTGATGAAGACTATCAAAGACAGAATTTTGTTGGTATTAAATACTTTCAGTGATGAAAATCTGGTGATAATAAGCATCTTTAGAGACAGAATTCTGTAGCTGATAGAGATTATCAGAGATGGAATTTCATTGATAATAAACACCTTCAGGGACGGAATTCCATTGGTAATAAACACCTTCTGGGACAGAATTCCATTGATAATAAACACTTTCAATGATGGAATTCTGTGTGTTATAAACTATTTTATTGACAGAATTTTCGTTGGTAATAAACACCTTCAATGACGGAAAATTCTGTTGGTAATAAACACCTTAATTGATGAAATTTCTATTGGTAATAAACACCTTCAGTAACGGAAAATCCCGTTGATGATACTTTAATATCACCAATGGAATAGTTTTTTCCAACGGAGTAGAATTAGCCACTTGTTTATCAATGACAGAAATTTCCAATGAAATATTTCGTTGGTAAAAGTTATCACCAATATAATTTTATCTATTAGTGACGGAAATTTCCATCTTTGATACACATGTTTTCTTGTAGTGATTTTTGTTTGGTTGCGAACCACTTACTTTTGAGCTTATAGAGGCAACCCCTATGAGGAAAAGTGCCTTTGAGCATGTTAATACATGATCACAAACCATTAAGATAAGAGAGTAATTATTCTCTTTATGTATTTTCAATTGTAGTCATTTTTTACATTATTAGATGTGTTTTTCTTCAATAGCTTTGATAATAATATGATAAGTAAATTAACTAATGTAGGATCATTATTTCGAGTTGGTAGAGTATTTATCATAGACAAAGGAGAGGAATAGTGAGCCTCCTATCATTGGTAAGTTGGCTCCCTATGATTAAGCCATAGGGAGAAAAAGAAGTGCTAAGTTTATGAAGTTGGATCCTAGGCTAGTGCCTTTTAAATACCAAAAGTCAGTTTGTGCATCATTTGAGACTCTATGAAAGGAGGTTAGACAGCTGCCTCAAATTGCTGATTAGTTACATAAGACAGTAAATTCATTCAGCGGAGCATGGCTATTATTATAGAGAAAGACCAGTAGGGCTTAGTTGCCATTGACGAAAGAGATTTGCACTTTGAGCAATTGGTGTATTAGTTGTAAGTCATAATGATAATGAGGAAGACTATGCTCTTTCATGCTATAATTCTCATACCCGAGATATGGAGATACACACATCCTTTGGATGCGTATGATGCAATCACCTTAATTGCTTTAGTTTTGTTTATTGCTTATTACTATTTTTTTAATATATATTTCTTTTTAGTTAATTATTTTTTTTAATTAATTTATTAAATAATTAAATAAATATTTAAAATAGCTATTTTATATTATTTTCTCTATCTACAATTTTTTAAACCAGATTTGTTGTCCATTTCTAAAATACAAATTACAAATTAATTTTATTTTTAATTGGATTCAAACTTCCATTTAGAGTAATGCTATATGCTCCGAACTCATTTCATGAAACATTTGCACTAATGACGATATGCCCAATGGCATCCATGTCAACCATCCTCCATCTCTCCTACTCATCATGTTTACAAAATTAAAAATAGAAATAGAAAGTAGCCTTAATTCCTCCTATTTGTCTTCATCTTCTCATGCGACTAAGCACCTCCCATCTGGTGCCACTGAAGCTTGTAGCCCGCCTCCATAGATGAATCCCCAAACCTTGTAGCCTACCGTTGTCCCCCGATAATTTGTAGTTCCAAAGGTCCACCCCTTTCTCCATCATCATTCTCTCATTTTCCTCTTTTTCTCCAAGTGCATTTAATTTGATGTCATATCTCCTTTTATAAGTTTTTTTTTGCTTTTTTTGTGTAAATTTTTAATATTTTCCCCATCCACAGACATTTTTCGTCGTTCGTGTATGACACCAACCACTGTGATCTGGAGTCTTCTTCTACTTCTAAAGCTACAATAAAACACATATGAATTTCTCTATGACACTGTTTGTATTTGTGTGTGATAACTGTCTCTCGCACATTGTGTGTGTTTGTGTTTGTGTGTGTGTGAGGAGTTCATGTGCAGACAACATTTTTGTGTGTGTGTGAGAGAGAGAGAGACAGAGGATAAGTGTGTATCTATGTTAAAGACAAAGAGAGAGAAAATTAGTGTGTGTGTGTGTGTGTCTGTGTTTTGTGTGTGTGTTTGTGTGTGTGTGTGTTCCGTGCATGAAAGAGAGAGGATTAATGTCCCTAAGTTGAATGTGTGAGAGTATGTGTGTCTGTGCCATGTGTTTGTTTAGCTTGTGAGAGGGAGAATTAGTGCTTGTATGGGTCTGTGTATTGAGTGTGTGTCTCTGTGTGTCAACATATTATAACACTTAATTAAATTTAAAGCCTTTTCAATAACATTATACAATACAATTTATTAATTTATTAAAATTATTATTCATCTATCAATATAGATATAAATCAAGAACAATATGGAAGAGTTGGAAGTTGGGATTTCTGGGTGAAGGAAGAATGAGACAGAAGTTGGATCTTCTAGTTTAGAAATACGAGACAAAGTAAAATTGGTACAATTGGAAGATTCATCATCCAAAAAAAGTTGTTCCAAAGGCTTATATGGTACTTAATTCTAAAGAAAAAGTTTACAATTTGTATGTTGAGTATGCTTGACAACAAGGGTTTTGCATCACAAAAAAATGTACAAGATTGGATGATGATGGAAAGTTAAAGTACTACACGCTTGCATGTGTAAGAGGTGGCAAAAGAATATCCACGACAAAAAACTCTTTCAACCCAAGGCTATCTACCAAAATAAATTGTCCTGCCAAGATTAATATTATTGTTGCAATGATGAACATTTTACAATTTCTAGTGCTCATTTGGAGTATAATCATGCACTTAGTCCATAAAAATCTTGTTTACAAATATGCAATAAAAAAATGGATGCATATGTGAAAGGAAGACTTGAATTAAATGACCAAGCGGGTATAGGTTTAAAAAACAATTTTCATTCCTTAGCTACTGAAAGTAGGGGTTATGAACACTTAACATATACTGAGAAAGGCTATTAAAACTTTATTGCAAAAGCAAGACAATTAAAACTTGGAGTTGGGGATTTTTAGTTACTTGGAAACTACTTCTCTTGCATGCAATAGAGAAATTTAAATTTTTTTCAATTGATTGATAAGGATGAGAAAGGTCGTCTAAGAATTGTATTTGGGCAGATGCAAGGTCTATAGCGGAATATGAAGCTTTTGGTGATGTTATTTCTTTTGATATAACATATTTAATGAATAAGTATGTCACGGCTTTTGCTCCATTTATTGGTGTTAATCATCGTGGACCAAAAATATTATTTGGATGTGGTTTATTATCGAAGGAAGATATGAAAACCTGCATTTGGTTATTTAAAACTTGGTTGGAATTTATGTCAGGCAAGGCCCCTAAGACGATCATTACAGATCAATGTATGGCTATTCAAGGTGCAATTAGAGTGGTCTTTCCAAATTCGGATCATCATCTTTGCCTTTGCCATATCATGAAAAAAGTTCCCAAGAAGCTTGGAGGTCTAACGGAATACAAAGCAATAAAAAATTTTGAATAGTATCATTTATGAAGCAATAGATATTCAAGAATTTTAAGACATTTGGTTGAAGATGATGAAGGACTATAATATTGAAAAAAATGAATGGCTGAATTGTTTATATAAGAATCATCATTGCTAGGATCCAATATATGTTAAAGGGTTTTTCTAGGCTGGAATGTCTACTGCTCAAAGAAGTGAAAGCATAAATGCTTTCTTTGATGATGAAGTTGGTCCAACAACATCCTTGGAGCAATATGATAATGCCTTGAAGAGTAAGATTGAAAAGGAAAACAAAGCTGATTTGTTTCTTTTAACTCAAGTTTTCCAATGTTAATTGATTGTCATTTTGGGAAGCAACTAGAAGAAACCTATACAAATGAAAGTTTTAAGTTGATTCAAGATGTTGAGAGGAATGATATATTGCAATCACAATGAGATTGAATTTGATATTAAAGGTTCATGTCGTTTATTTGAGTTTAAAGAAATTATTTGCAGACAGATATACAAGGTTCTTTATTGAGAAGAATGTAAAAAAGATTCCATCTCGATATATTTTACCCCATTGGAGAAAAGTTATCAAGCGGAGGTATACTTATATGATGAACTATTATGATGATGCACAAACAAATGAGCAAAAAGTGCGATACAACAAATTATGTTCTCATTTTTCTAAAGTTGCTCAAATTTGAGGAGAATCTATGGGGAAATATAATTTTCTATTGCAATAAATTGATGGAGCAATAAGAAGATGATGGATAATTTAATTTTTTTGTGCGAACCATTATGATAAAATTCTACCGTCGGTGTTGTTGGAGAAAGATAATGCGCAACATCAATTGAAAACTTCAATGACAAAGTTTTTAACTCCTTTGAAGGTGAGGAGCAAGGGCTGACCACTATCGAAAAGGAAGAAGTCAAAAGTTGAAGAAATGATTAATAGAAATAAAAAATGGAATGTGTCTTTTATATCTTTTCCCTTAATTCTATAATTTTTTTTGGGGCTAAGATTAATGTTATTTCATGGAAAGCCCAAAGAAAGAGAAATATAGAAACTCAAAATGACACTCAAGTTGAATTTGCACGCAAAAGAGTGTGGTAATGTCGTGTTATTTAATATTTATATTCAAGAAGTTATTGCATATAAGTTTTTTAATATATCGGACTACAATTTCTTTTCTTAGGTGGATTCGAACTCTCTTTTAATTGTGCTAAATATACAACCTGGTTCTTCTATAGGTTTCACAAGTCCAGCTAATGAATGGTGAATTTCTGTGTTTATGGAGATGGGTTGATGTTGAAGGATGAAGTTATTCCTTCAATAACTTGATGCCTCATTTTTTATCAATGGGTTCTAGTAATTCATGAAAGATATAGTTTATTAGCAAACAACTTAACCATGGATTAATGTTGATGAATCATACATCTATAGTCTTATTCTGTAACATTTTCTGTTGAGAATCATGATTTAATGGGAAAGGATCCTCTGAATTATTGTGGAAAACATATGGACGATGACCATTTAATTTTCAGCCAATTTTTTGGGAAAATTATGTAGTGGTCAATGTAAAAGAGAACATTGATTATTTGCTTTTTATATTTTTTTAGGTATTTATTCGACTTTAATTTTTTTATGTATTTATTTAACTTGAAGTTTTTTTAGGGGTTTGCAGGATCTTTGTGTGCATTGAGAGGAATAGTGAAATTTTGTGTCCCTATGTTCTAGCAGAGTTTTAAGAATGACAAGGGTTTCTATCTTTTGATATGTTCTTTCAGCTCTGTGCATTGTTTTTTTGGTACCTTTGATCTTTATTTTATTTATTTATTTATTTATTTTGCAACTAATGTTTTGAGATCTAACTTTTCATGTTATTTTCCAAAAAGTGGATGCCTTCCAAGTTGCAATTAACTTTTGAAACATATCAAACAAGATCCAATTATATTGTAATTGATTTATAGAAGTTGGTGTTTCCAGAAGAACAACTATAGATTCACATGAAGAACAATGGCAAGTATGTCTCAATTGAATTTCAAGAAAGAAAACATATAAGAGTTGCATTTGTTACCTCTACTTCTTCTCTAATTAGTACTCTAGTTTCTTCTATTTGTCTTTAGTAGGGACCTTTTCTGGTTCAACATGAAAGCCTATAAGATCACTAGATTTTGTTGATGGCCTGCAATTGCACAAATACAAGGCGTTGTATGTTAATGCATACCACCATAAAATTTCAAATGAATAACAAGAAACAAACAATTTACCTATCTAAATTTAGAATTCTCATCAAGAAATTAAATGGTAAAGATATATTCCCTCCGTTCCTTTTTACTTGTCAATTTTACCTAATTCACACCGATTAAGAAAAGTTGGTTGAAGTTAGTTGGTAACCTTAAATTTATAAAAATTATATTAACTTTCCAATATTACCCTCATTTAAAATATGCTTTGAAAAATGTATAGATGAATATAATTTATTGGAAGTTGTAGAAATACATTAAATATAAAGGGTAAATTTGGAAAACCAATATTTAATATTACACAAAATTTCAAAATATACAAGAAAAATGGAATAAAGAAAAGCTTCAAAATGTGACAAGTAAAAAAAGAATGGAGGAGTACATCTTACAAGAATGAAAATAGTTCACCAAATCAACAAATAAATAAAATTATATAAAAAAAAGTCTTCTATTATATCTCTCAACCTCTTATGGATAAGAATTTTGAAAAATTAAACAAGATAAGAGCATGTAAATAACTATAATTCTATATATAACAATAAAAAAATTTGGAAGATGAATCCTTCAAAAAAAAAATTAAACAGAAAAATTTCAAATTGACACACCCCTTGCGTGTGTGTACCGCAAGTGCACTAGCTTGTCGAAGTAATGATAGTACCCTGGTGAGAGGGTAGTCGAATCCACAAGGAGTAGGGATCAAAGATATGAGTAATTGCTATTTAACTAATGCGAAATACGGAAAACGATGAGCAAGATCAATTGTGTGTGCAAAGGTACTCGAAAACAAGAAGAAAACAAAGAGAAATATGGAAGGTAAGAGAGTGCAAGAAAGAGTGATAAGAGAAAGACAATCAATGAGTGAAATAGGGTACCCGGACAAGCTACCCCTAGGATTTATGCTTCTAGTGCAAGACAATACAATTATACTTTCCTATTGATGTTTATTGAGTCGAGGATATCCTTAAAAATACACGGTCCAAACCTAAGGTCAACCGTGACTAATCCCAAACATTATGCCCTAGTATTAGGTTTCACTACGACTCTTAACTCTTGTTGACCTGTCAACTAAGTCCCAAAGGAGTCCATCTTCCTAGTGATTAGCCATGTTCCTATAAATAACTCTAACCCTTTGGTCTAGGTGAAAGCACCCTAGTCTCAATTAAGCCCCAGCACTAGGATTCACTTCAACCATTCACTTTGTTTCTCAGGCAACTAAGCCCAAGGGGAGTTCATCTCCTAGCACTTCGCTCTATTTCGGCCGCTAAAAACTCGTGGAACGTGGAGATAAGGAAAATCACACCGGAGAGGAAAGGGGACGTTTCGCTACCTCACGACTCACCCTCTCAACCCTCTCCAATCTCAAGTAGTCTAACCCTATAGGAATTGTCACACCTCCAAAGGATAACCTAGAAGATTCTCAACCCTAGTGTCACGGCTAAGGGAAAATCGATACAAGACGCAATTAAGATTGAAACTCAATTTTATCCATCAATAAAGAAAAGCATAATACCAAATCATAGAAGCATAATCATCCTAGGGTTTACAAGTCCGAATACCCTCAAGGGGTTTAGCTCCTCATGTAGCTATACAAATCCATCAAAGTATGAGAATAAGCACAAATCAAAAGCATAGATGAAAACCCCCTTGTGTAGTGTGTGGCCGTGGTCTTGTGCAACCGCCGTCGTCGATGACGATGCTGATGGTGCGCTTTGATCCTCCACAAGGTCCTCTCTAAACCCTAGTCGCAACCCTCCAGAACTTAGGTGAAAAGATTGGCCAAAAGATCCATAAAAAGTCTCAAAAGGGCCTTTAAATAGTGTTGAGTTGCGGCTTCAAATCTGGTGAATCGGGATTTCACACGGCCGTGTGGAATTTCCACACGCCCGTGTGAAGTCTCTGTTTTGCTGAATTTCGGCAAACAGTGAACAGTAACTTGCTACAGTTCCTACAGTACCTTGATACATTGATGCTACAGTGCTCTTGCCGAAACGCTCCCGAATTCATCGTTCTTCATCGAGGCCGTTGATTTGGGTACACAATCAACGGTAGATCATGCCGATTGCTTCAATTCTTCTTATTGGCGAAGTTCTCCTATGCTACACGAGTTAGACTTATTGTGAATGTGACTGACTTTGTGCCCCTCCAATGGAGGTTGGCACACACGCACAAGTCTAGACCCGTGCCTTGTTCCTTGCTCGGTCCGAAAACTCCCCAACAACGGCAAACACGATCTAGCTTTGTTCTTCTTCTCCAAACTAGCTCCACAAACCTACAATGCACAAAAGCACACAAATGCACACAATTTAGTGATAAAATCTGATAAAAGTAATGCTCATTGTAAGATAATAACGCTTCGCATTACTATAACACAAGCACTTATCACAAATCAATCATACAAATCAAAAGCTCAAATTCATCGAATTTAATCCTAGTTAATAAAAAGAACCAAATACCTCATGAAGCTACCAACATTCACCAAAATCAACCTTCTCTGTGCACAAACTCCACCTGTAATCTCAAAAAACTTAGTTAGACTGTATAAAAACCATAACAAGGATTCCAAACCTAATCAACAATATTGCTTAAAAAAGTCTCAAATCATACCCAACTGAAATCTTGTAAACTAAAGGGTTGAGAATGGGAGCATACAAGAAGGGTGGAAGGGGGAGGAGGAAATAAGCAAGCTGGGATCTTGTAAACCCTAAATTGGAAAGAATGGAAAAAAATTAGCAAAACAAAACATAATAAAAAGAAATGAAATTGGGGGAGAGAGAGAAAAGAAAAGAAGCACTTCCCTTTATAGAAGGTTTGTTTGTGGGCATAGTTCCTTCACATTCAGATGATGGAGCATAGAGGAAAAAGAGAGAGTGATGAATGAGAAAGGGGCGGACCTTTGGAACTACTACTTGGCGGGTGACGGGGGTTTATTTACCATGGCAGGCTACAAGGTTCGGGGATTTGTCTGTGGAGATGGGCTATAAGCTTCAATGGCGTGGGATGGGAGGTGCTCGGTTGCTTACGAAGATGAAGATGAACATGAGGAATTAGGGCTACTTTCCATTTCTATTTTTTATTTTTTAAGCTTGATGAGAAGGAGAGATGGTGGGTGGTTGACATGGATGCCATTGGGAGTCCACGTCATTCGTGCAAAGGTTTAGTGAAATGAATATAGAGCAAATAGCATTACACTACCACTTATTTGAAACAAATGGGCTTCTATTGCAGAATTTAGATTTATTAATATTTCCATTCCAAATTTATTTATAAATTCTATGACTAATTAAAATTTCCATTTCAGGGTCTGTTTGGATGCAAAATAAAAAAAAAATATGGCATAATTTTATTATGTAGAAAGTGCAACTGATTATTATGGAAATTGTAGCATATTTTATTCCTACAGAATGGGTGTTTGGATAACAAAATAAAAAATTATTACATAAATTATTACATTTTTTTTCTTACAGAATGAGTGTTTGTTTTGCATAATATATAATTATTACATAATAAAAATACCTGTTGGATTATAACCGTTGGAATTTAAAATTTGAAAATTAGCCGTTGGAAAATAACCGTTGTAAATATAACCATTATAATTATAGTTATTGTCATTTTTTCCTATTTATACACAACATGATTTCTTTGCATTACAGACATACTCCTTTTTTAGTTGAAAACCTTCTTAACCATTGTTTCACCATGGATTCCTTGAATCTTTGGAAGAAAAAAATGAAGAAGATGATCTATTAATGCTCAGCTATTGGTCGAGACAATGTCTAACGACTTCCAGAAGTGTAGAACATCACACATCCATTCTTACAGGTGCTACATATGTACAAGTGACAGGGACTCAAAAGTGAACGGGTTGTCACAGTAATAAAGTACCCCGGTGAGAGAGTAGTCGAATCCACAGGGAGTAGGGATTAGAGACACAAGAAATTGCTACTTAGCTAGTACAAAATACGAGTGATGAGAGAAGAAATCAATGTGTGTGCAAGAGAGTAAAAGAGAACAATGAAAGACAAGAGAATGCAAGCAAAGAGTAATAGAGGAAAAATCAATGTAAAATGGGGTACCCGGACAAGCTTCCCCTAGGACTAATGTTTCTAGTGCAAGACTAATATTATACTCCCTTATTGATGTTTAATGAGTCGTGGAAATCCTTAAGCACACGGTCCCAAACCTAAGGTCAACCGTGACTAGTTCCAACACTATGCCCCGACATTAGGCTTCACTACAACCCGGAATTAAGCCACAGGGGAGTTCATCATCCTAAGCCTCACACTATGTGGAACTGCTTGATATTCTAGGGATTCCAAATAATAGACCCTGTCCCTAAGTATAGTTCTAACCCTTTGGTCCAGGCGAAAGAATCCTAATCTAAGTTAAACCCCAGCACTAGGATTCACTACAACCCTTCGCTCTGTTGCTAGCATAACTAAGCCCAAGGGGAAGTCATCTCCTAGCACTTCACTCTACTTTGATTGCAAAGAACTCTTGGAACACGGAGGCAGGAAAAATCACGCCGAAGGGCAAAGGGGATGTTTCGCTACCTCACGACTCACCCTCTCGACCCTCTCCAATCTCGAGTAGTCTAATCCTATAGAATTTGTCACACCTTCAAAGGATAACCTAGATGATTCTCAACCCTAGTGTCACGGCTAAGGAAAAATAATTACAATTAACATGCAAGATTGGAACTCAATTAAATTATCAATTAAGAAAGCATAATAAAAATCATAAAAACAATGTCATCCTAGGATTTACAAGTCCGAATACCCACAAGGGGTTTAACTCTCCATGGAGCTATACAAATCCATCAATGTATATGAATCAACAAAAATAATAAATATAGATGAACCCCCCTTTCGATCCGTGGCGATGGTCATGTGAGGTCGCTCCGTCCTCTCCACCAAGCCCCTTGTCAAGCCTAGGGCACACCTCGCTGGATCGGTGCCGAGGAAAGCTCCCCCAATAGCTATCTTCCAATGGACTTCGATGTCAATGCCAAGAACTCACTCTAAACCTCCACAAAATCCTCTCCAAACCCTAACCGCGACCTCTCCAGAAGATAGGCAAAAGATAGTAGGGGGATCCCCGAAAAAGACACAAAACGGGGTATTTATAGGGTGAAATTGGGCATCCACACGCCCCTGTGGATTTTCCTCACGGGCGTGTGGATTCTCTGTTTTCCATATTTTCGCCGAACAATGAACAGTAACTTGCTACAATATTTTGCTACCGTAATTTGCTACATAACTTCTACAGTAATCTAGCCGAAATGCTCCCGAATTCATCTTCTTTATCGAGGCCGCCAAATTGGGCACACAATTGTGCAGTAGATCACATCGTATCTTTAAATTGAAACTCATTGATGAATCTCTTGATGATGTTACACAAGTCGAAATATGTGATTGTGACTGCCTTTGTGCCCCTCCAATTCAAATATTCACTCGAGCCCAATTGGAGGTTGGCACACACTCACATGTCTTTGAACACAACTTGTGCCTTGTTCCTTGCCCAGTCCAAGAACTTCCTCAACAATTGTGACCATGACCTATTCTTGCTTCTTTTCTCCTCAATTCGTCTCCACAATCCTACATGCACAAAAGAACACAAATACACACATATAAGCGATAAAATCTGAATAAAGCGATGCTCAATGTAAGAAAAGTATACTTTGTATAGCTTATACACGAGCACTTATCAACAAGATATTCTTATAATGTGTCAGGAGCCGATACAATGTGTCTTTCATAGTCCCATCCAAAACCACTTAATTCAGAAAACCCTTTTAGAAGCTTGTGGGTTTTTTTCAGCTCTTGTTCTAATGCTTTGATTTGGCTTGTGGTGATGCTTGGATTAGAAAAACTTGGTTATTGATAAGTGATAGTGTTATAATAATACGAAATATTATTATCTTACATTGAGCATTACTATTCTCAGATGTTATCACTAACTGTTATGCAATTGTGTTCTTTTGTTCATTGTAAGGTTGTGGAGTGAAACTTAGTGAATAAAGAGCAAAGTTGGATCATGTTTACCATTGTTGGGAAGTTTTCAGACCAAGCAAGGAACAACGCATGAGTTTAGAGTTGTGGGTATGTGCCAACCTTCTTTGGAGGGGCACAAAGGAAGGCACATTCACAAAAGTCTAACCCGTGTAGCATTGGAGGACTTTACCAATAAGGAGAAAGGAAATAATCGACATGATCTATCATTGATTGTGTACCCAATTCAACGGCCTCAATGATTGTGCACCCAATAAGAAGAAAATCACTGTAGCAATCATTGTAGCTATTTACTGTTAAGTGCGCTCCAGAAAACAGATTTCAAAAATTTCACACAGGCGTGTGGAAATTCCACACGGCCGTGTGAAATCCCGATTTCAACCGATTTATAGCCATGACTCAACACTATTTAAAGGTCTTTTGGGGGACTTTTTCAGCATATTTTCGCTTAGTTTCTGGAGGGTCGCAGCTAGGGTTTGGAGAGGGACTTTGTGGAGGATTGGAGCGCGTCATCGGCATCGACATTGAAGCCCGTCAGAAGATAGCTATTGGGGAGCTTTCGTCGGTACTGATCCGGTGAGGTGTGCCCTAGGCTTGACGAGAAGCTTGGTGAAGATACGAATCTGCCGCACAAGACCACAACCACTCTACACAAGGGGGTTTTCATCGATGTTTTCGATTTGTGTTTATTCATATACATTGATGGATTTGTATAGCTCCATGAGGAGTTAAACTCCTTGTGGGTATTCGGACTTGTAAACCCTAGGATGATATTGTTTCTATAACATGTTATTATGCTTTTTTAATTGATGAATTTAATTGACTTCCAATCTTGATTGATTCTTGTATTGATTTTCCCTTAGATGTGACACTAGGGTTGAGAGTCATCTAGGTTATCCTTTGGAGGTGTGACAGCTCCTATAGGATTAGACTACTCGAGATTGGAGAGGGTCGAGAGGGTGAGTCGTGAGGTAGTGAAACATCCCCTTTCCCCTCCGGTGTGATTTTCCCTACCTCCGTGTTCCAAGAGTGCTTAGCGGTCGAGATAGAGTAAAGTGCTAGGAGATGAACTACCCTGGGGCTTAGTGGCACAAGCGATAGAGTGAAGGGCTATAGTGAATCCTAGTGCTGGGGCTTAATTGAGACTAGGGTTCTTTCACCTGGACCAAAGGGTTAGAACTACACTTAGGAACAGGGTTAATCACTTGGAATTCCTAGAACGTCAAGCAATCCCACGTAGTGTGAGGCTTCGGAAGATGGACTCCCCTGGGGCTTAGTTGATAGATCAATGACAGTTAAGGGTCATAGTGAAACCTAATGTCGGGGCATAATGTTGGGGTTAGTCATGGTTGACCTTAGGTTTGGGACCGTGTGCTTTAGGATGTCCACGACTCATTAAACAATCAATAGGAGAGTATAATACATTGTCTTGCACTAGAAGCATTAGTCCTAGGGGAAGCTTGTCCGGGTACCCCTTTATTCATATTGATTTTTTCTTTTCTTTACGTTGTGCTTGCACTCTCTCACCTTCCGTATTTCTCTTTTACTTTCTTATTTATTTTAATTACTCTTGCACACACATATTGGTCTTATCCTCACTTTCCGTATTTCACACTAGCTAATTAGCAAATTCTCTTGTCTACAATCCCTACTCCCTGTGGATTCGACTACCCTCTCACCGGGGTACTTTATTACTTCAACAACCTGTGCACTTGCGGTACACACGCAAGGGGTGTATCAGTTATCATGCCCCGTACCATCTTATTCCATGCTTCTTTGTTCCATCCATTTTGTGAACAGTAGGCAGGAGTATTATACTCACCCAATAACTTTACTAGGTGAGCCTTGTGAATTTCATTCCACTTTTCCCTGCTTTCATATCTATCTTCACTTGATATAATAGATCAAACATTGTAAAATATAATAAAAACCAATAATGATTACCAATAATAGGCATGAAGTACAAGCCTCTTTACTATATTCCTGAAAATAAAAATTTTGTGTAATTATATGGAATTTATTGCATATTGTCTAGATGGCATCAATCCACATCCTATTTATTTGGTTGGAGGATGATGTAGTTATATCTAATTATATCTATATGATGTAATTATATCTCCATTCTATTTTTTCCATTCCATTCTATTTGGTTGGCTGAACACATACAACCAAAGATCCATCACAATCAAGGGACAAGCATTATTCATTGCAAATAATTTCATACATAATTATCCATCCCTGCATTTTAAACCAAGTAGCAATACACATCAATCGTAATGAACTTCAAGTGTCTAATGAATGAATGCTTTTGCCTACTAAAGCTTGAAATGTTTATATCTACAAAGAGACATAATCCTTTCTATTGTTTGACATGTTTATATCTACAGAGAGACACAAGAAGTGTTTGGAAAGCAACTAGATCAAGTTCAAATCCATAATCCTTTTTATTGTAAAAGATTTCAATATCATGATTCTAGCTTGTCACTATCTTCATAAGATTTCATAATTTTTTGGATCATGGTTGCATCTCTAGTAACTAAAGAACCATCAGAAGCTTGATGAATAAAGTCAAACAATAAAACAACTTTAGATATCTATCAACACAACCTATACTAGAATAAATAAAAGACGCAAATGTTCTTCCGACAGAAAAATTTTGGCCAGGAATATAACCATAAAAGGAGACAGTCAGCAAGTACAAATGCACCTTTGAAAAAATACAATGTTCAATACGATGCCCAATACGATTCTCTCAACAAAGATAAGATTTTACACCATTGAAAAATAAGAACACTCTTTGTAATCTCAATGTTGTTTAAACTTAGAAGATAAACTCAGAAATTCACAAGAAAAAAGTAAGTGGATAACTATAATAAAAACTAATCTAAGCATTTAAAAGCCATAGATAAGGCACACAACAATCTCTGATGATCCAAAACAATGATGTTCTGGTACACTTCAACAACCACAAACAAATCCAAACAAGAAAACAACCCAAAACTCACACCTTGATCATCAATTCCCCAACCACAAACACCATACACAAATTCAACAAACAAAAAACATCAAAATCCTATCTTATTCAGGATAAATGGTGCAAAATGTGGTATAAAAGAATGAACAATTGCTTAAACCAATAAATAATATTGGGATCGTGATCAGAAAATAGACAAACACAACAACCTTAAGATAAAAAGCAAGGCCTTTTATTGACTGAAGCACAATGAATGTCTTGTAGTCTTGCAATATTGTAATTCAGATATACAAATTATAACAACAAATCAGAAATCTCTCAGCAGATAAAACAATAACATAACAAAGATTAATAGCCAAACAAGAATCTCAGGAACCACACATACAGATGTTCAAAAATATAAACCCAAAATTATAAAATTTATATTAAAATCTTGAAGAAGCCGAACCTAATATCCTGAATGGTTGGTTTTCGTTGCTTTTCTTCTTCAAGGCACCAACCTCGGATGGCTTCAGGTATAGAAAAGAACTAGGATTTCAAATAAGCATAGACGAAGAAGGAAGCGTGGACAGTGAGACGAAGAGAGAGATGAGTTCTTAGTGAAATATTTGGGGAGAGAAAGAAGAGGGACAGATGGGAATGGAGGCTGCGAGTGAAATGTTGGTGGTAGAGAAAAGGCAACACCAGCATAGTGGATTTTAGGCAGTGGCCTGTTGCTTAACAGGAGCCCGAAAGTGCACGAGTTGTTGAAGTAATAAAGTATCCCGAGTGAGAGGGTAGTCGAATCCACAGGGAGTAGTGATTCAAGACAAGATGACTCGCTACTTAGCTAAATGCGATGATGATGGTGGTGAGAGAAATTAATGTGGGTGTAATAAAATGAAAGAGAAATAGGAAAGACAAGAGAGTGCAAGCAAAGAGTAAATAGGAATCAATAAATGTAAATATGAGGTACCCGGATAAGCTTCCCCAAGGACTAATGTTTCTAGTACAAGACTAGTATTATACTCAATTATTGAGGTTTAATGAGTAGTAGAAATCCTTAACCACATGGTCCCAAACCTAAGGTCAATAGTGACTAGTTCCAAAACTGTGCCCGGCATTAGGTTTCACTACAACCCTTCACTCTGTCGATCTCTCCACTAAGCCCTTTTGGAGTCCATCATCCTAAGCGTCACACTACGTAGAACTTCTTGACGTTCTAGGGATTCCAAGTGATAGACCCTATCCCTAAGTATAGTTCTAACCCTTTGGTCCAGGCAAAAGAACCCTAGTCTCAGTTAAGCCCCAGCACTAGGATTCACTACAACGCTTCACTCTGTTGCTTGCGCAACTAAGCCCCAGGGGAGTTCATCTCCTAGCACTTCACTCTACTTTGACCGCAAAGAACTCTTGGAACACGGAGGTAGGGAAAATCACGCCAAAGGGGAAAGGGGACGTTTCGCTACCTCATGACTTACTCTTTCGACCCTCTACAATCTCGGGTAGTATAATCCTATAGAAGTTGTCACGTCACACCTTCGAACGATAACCTAGATGATTCTCAACCCTAGTGTCACGGCTAACTGATAATCAATTACAAATATCATGCAAGATTGGAACTCAATTAAAAGCATCAATTGAGAAAGCATAATAAAAATCATAAAAACAATGTCATCCTAGGGTTTACAAGTCCGAATACCCACTAGGGGTTTAGCTTTTGATGGAGCTATACAAAATCATCAATGTATATGAATCAACAAGCATAACAAACATAGATAAACCCCCTTGTGATGCATTGCGAAGGTCATGTGAGGTCGCTCCGTCTTCTCCACCAAGCCCCTTGTCAAGCCTAGGGCACACCTCACCGGATCGGTGCCGATGGAAGCTCCCCCAATAGCTATCTTCCAAAGGACGTCGATGTTAATGCCAAAGACATGCTCCAAACCTCCACAAAATCCTCTCCAACCCTAGCCACGACTTCTCCAAAAGATGAGTGAAAAATAGGTCGAAAAAGTCCCTTAAGAAATCTGAGTCGCTGCTTTAAATTGTCTGAAATCGGGCATCCACACGGCCGTTTGGAATTTCCGCACGCCCATGTGGATTTTCTGGATTTCAGTTTTTTGGCGCATAGTGAATAGAAAACTGCTACAATGATTAGCTACATTGACTGCTACAGTACTCACGCACAAAATGTTCCCGATTTCATGTTTTTCATCGAGGTCATTGAATTGGGCGCACAACCAATGGTAGATCATGTCGATTCTTCATTTCTCCTTATTGACAAAGTTCTTCAATGTCACAAGGGTTAGACTTATTGAGTGTGACTTCCTTTATGCCCCTCCAAATCATAGAACCATTTAAGCACAATGGAGGTTAGCACACACTCACAAGTTTAGAACCCGTGCCTTGATCCTTGCTTGGTCCAAGAACTCCTCAACAACGGCGAACATGACCTAATTTTGTTCATTCTTCTCTAAATCTTCTCCACAACCCTACATGCACAAAAGAACACAAATGCACAGCAATCAATGATAAAATCTGAGAAAAGTAATGCTTTATGTAAGAAAATAATACTTCTTTTTACTTAAACACGAGCACTTAACAAACTCCCCACACTTAAGCTTTTGCTTGTCCTCAAGCAAAAATAAAACATGAAAGTACTTGGGAAGAACAATTGAAAGTGCTCGGCCTTAGGTTCACCAAAAGCATGCAAAAGAAGCATTCTACAAGTAAGGGGAAATCAAAACATTGCATAAAGGTATCATTGCTCTAGCTAAAAAATTGAATAAAAAAAGACAACAACTCAAAAATGTGTGTGTGTGTGAACTTACTCAAGTTAACCCAAAAAGTACTCCTCAAAGCTCTTATTATAAGGACTTATTTATATATAAAGGTAGGAAGGTAGTAGCTTCACACAACCTCAAAGGTAGCCATTTTTTCGAAGGCCACCAAAGGTGGCTTTCACATTTTCGAGGAGGTAGCTCTTTCTACCGGGGTAGTAGCTTTCACACATCCCATGAGATAGCTTTTTCTCTCATTAGGGCATAACTTGTATCCGACTTATGAGAGTAGCTACATACTTCATAGGTGGTAGCTCTTTCTAACCAAAATGCACAAATAAAATCTACACAAATATTTACAAGCTCACAAGTTTTATATATATATATATATATATATATATATATATATATATATATATATATATATATATATATATATCTCAAAACAAAACTAAAAACTCAACTAAAATGATGATAAACTAGTCCTCAAAACATCGAACTTGAGTTTCCAAAAGGTTTCAAGAGTGAGATAATCGAGCAAAAATTCCCTAAAATCCAAGTAAAAACTAGAGCATGATGAGATACAATGTTAAAAATTCTCCTAAACTCTAAGAATACAACCGTTGCAACTAAGTTGAACTGCCACGGGCTACATTAGCATAAACAATTAAACGCACAAGTAAAGATGTGTGCAATGTGAACTCCCTCCCCCCCTCCCCCCCCAAAACACTTAAGATGTACATTGTCCCCAATGTACGCATGCGAGCTCACTAAAAAGTATAACAATTCAAGCAAAATATGTGGGACTGGGAAATTGAAATAATACTCCCCTGAATTCCAAGTGTTGCGTTCAAAGGAGCTATGTTCATTGGGAGTTGAGTCTCAATGGGTAGTGGAGCACACACGGTCCCATGACCGTGCAATGACTATTCCTCAAATTCCAAACATCCAAGACCATCTACACACATACACAATGGATTCAGTGTAGCTCAACAAAAATAAAATAAACTGGAGTATATAAAGATTAAGCAAAATACAACTCGAGAAAAGATAAAACCAACAAAAAATAAAATCAAAAGGAAAATCCTTTCTGAGTAGTACAAGTCCAAAATATGAAATAAAAGTACAAAATAAAAGAAAAGTAAAAGAAAACTAAGACGCCTCCGCGTCGGTGTCATGAACAGTAGCCTCTGGTGCTGGTGCTGGCTTAGCTGGCATTGGTGGATCAACTGGTGCATCTTGTGGATCGGCCGGTGAGGATGGTGCAGGAGATGCTCGAGGCTGTACCACGAACGGTGAGGTCATGGTCTGCTCAAGTAACTGATGAAGACTGTGAAACTGAGCCATGACCTCTATGTGTTGTCCAACCTGTGTAGTTCTGATCTCAGCTACCTCGGTCTGTAGGACTCCCACAATACTCTCGAGGAGCTCCAGTCTATCCTGGCCTCGAGACAGAGAAAATATGCGCACTGGTGGTGGCTCCTGTGCTGTGGGTGGTGCCTCTGACTCTACCTGTGCTGGAGGTTGCTGCAACGTCGGCTACGATCCCCCGACCTCATCATTCTTTCACTCTACTGGCTCTAAATGGGGTATGATCATAAAATAAACTCCTGGTCCACATCTCCGGATCATACCCATGAGTATCATCGTCTCTATGCCAAGGGGAGCTAGTATAGTAATCTTCTCGGCCCCTCGCACTGCGTCTAGGAGGCCCATACCGATGATGAGCCTCGTGATGTAGGGACCCAAGAAAATAACACTAACTCTGGCGTACTGACCCTGATGGCGCAAGTACTCCGCCCGAATGTGTCCCAAGTGAAGCGGCTCACTCTGTACCATGGAGTGTAAATACAAAAGCTCCTGGTGACTCAACACTCCAGTACTATCGCCACGGTCGCTCACTGATCGGCTTAGTAAGGCATGTACATATCAGTAAGCCGGGTGGGACAAGCATGTAGCCTTAGAGACCCCATGCTCGTACTATCCCTGGCCACATAGTGCTCGATACGCTCTCTGCGGGGTCAGAATGCCTGGGTAATCGGTAGGAAGCTACTCGTACTCCTCTGTATTAATATATGCCACGTCATAAACCCCAATCGGACTGAAAACTTTGTGACACTCATACTGTGACGCTATCTAAGGGCTCTGAACTGAATGGCATCAACACTGCCAAAACTGGAGTACGAGCGATCGAACTCGAATGATGCGAGGACCTCTAGCGTCAATGCACGGATAGCTGGCTCTCGAATCTGCAATAACCGTCCCCAGCTACCCACTCAGATAAGCTCCTCGACTTCATCTGCAATGGCCTCATCCCCCTGTAGTGCTCGCAATGCACTCAAGTCGGGGTAGTGCGACTGGCCAAATCTCAATCTCGATAAACGCTCGAATCAAGCCTGATGCTTCGAAATACTGAACTCGATCTGTTCGCGAGACTGCTCTCGAGGGCGTTTACCGGCTGCTTTCGTGGATCTGGAGGCCATACCTGCAAAATTGAAAGAGAAATGATCAAATAAAGATTAACAGTTCAATCTCCAGGAATCCACCCGGTCGTGTGAAAATTCCACACGCCCGTGTGGATCTTCGGGGTGTGAAAGCCGCACGGCCGTGGCCCTTTCAAAAATCTATAAATACTCATAATTCATTATAAATCCTTTCTAGATAAATTTGCAAGTAATATAAGCATGCAATCCAAGAGAAATCAACCAGAATTATCAAAACAAATCAAGATTGACGAAGAGAAAGGTAAAAGGAGGGTTACCGACGAACGGAGAATCAAAACATCAAAAGAATGCCAGAAATCACCCCTAAAACCTCTACAATCAATGAGAGACGGTCGGGAGAGTATGTGGGAGTGTTCTTTTGATTGTAGAAGTGTGGATGAATGAAAAACCGAACAGATTTTAAGAGAAAGTCGCGGCTTTTGGAGTTCTGCATATCCACACGACCATGTGGGAATTCCATACGGTCGTGTGCCTCTATTGAGAGGGTTCACAGGGGCACACACATGCCCCTGTGTTCTCTCAGGCTGCTCACGAACACCCCCACACGGGCGTGTGCCTTCACAGGGGAGCTTCACAGGGGTAGTCACACGCCCCTGTGTGCTCTCGGAATAGCACTAAGGCCTCTGAACAACTTCACACGGCCTGTGCCCAACCTGGACAAGACACAAGGCCGGCCACAGCGCTAGTCACATGCCCTTGTGGCCTCTCTGGATTATCCGAGAAAAACCTAAGTGTTTCACACGGCCGTGTGCCCCTGTGTCTTCTTGGGATGGAAGGGATTCTCTGCAGAGTTTCACACGGCCGTGTGCCTTAACACAAGGGTACTCACAATGGCATCCACACACCCTTGTGTGCTCTTGGGATGGAGAGCTAAAGTCCTGCAGGAATTCATAAGGCCGTGTGCCCTTCACGGGGTCATTCACAGGGGGATTAACACACCCATGTGTCCTCTCTGGATGAGCTCTAAATGGAGACACACGCCTGTGTAGAAATTCCACACAGCCATGTGCCTTCTCTGGATGACTTAGAAAAATTACAGGCTCTGCAGAAAATTTTAGACATGCAAACACAACTCTCAGAGCCTATATAGACAATAAAAACACGACCAAAGATACATGAAAAACACACTCAAACGACCTAAAACTTCATCAAAAGCATTTAGGCACACAAAAAATACCAATAATCCATAAGAAAATCACAGCATACATGTATGAAAACCAAGACACCAACACTAAGACTCTTATTCATACTACTACTAAACTAACTCCTACGAAATAGTAAAATCTTGGGTTGCCTCCCAAGAAGCGCTTGCTTAACGTCACTTAGCTTGACGTACCTGGCCTTACCTCATGGGGGTTCATGAATGAAAGTTGCCTTCTTCCCTACAACTTGAAAGCATGCTTGACATAATTTTGGTAGTTTAGAGGGCGAGTTGTCGAGTTTGTTACCACACAAGGGCAAAACACCCTTACTCCTTGAATGCTCATCCCCATTTGTGTTGGGGCTCTTCTTGTGGCGTCTTCTTGTTCTCCTCATCTTCCAGATCATCCTCTTCATGACTCCTGGGGCCAACTCCAATTCTTCTACTAGACCAAGTGCTAGGACATCTTCACTCTCCATATCTTGGTCTGGCCACCCTTCATACGGGTTCGGATTCATCATTTCCTGCACATAGTCAATAACAAACTCATCAATAGAATCAAGATAATATAAAGTATCATCAAAGTCTAGAGAATGTGTCATGGGTTCGGCGAGGCGATAGGTAAGCTTTTCATCTCCAATCCTCAAACTAAGCTCTCCACTTTCCATGTCAATCAATGTCTTGGAAGTACGCAAGAACGGTCTCCCAAGTATCAGTAGAGCATCAACATCCTCATCGACATCCAACACTACGAAGTCTACAAGAAAAATGTATTTGTCGACTTTGACGAGCACGTCTTTAATAATACCCCTCAGATGTCTAACTGATCAGTCCGTTAGTTGAACTGTCATCCTAGTGGGCCTAGGCTCTCCCAAGCCTAGTTTCTAAAAGAATGAGTAAGGCATGACATTTATACTTGCTCCCGAATTAGCTAATGCCATCTCCTCACCCAAATCACCGATGTTGCACAGGATGATGAAGCTCCCAGGGTCCTTCCTCTTGTTCGGCATACTCTTTTGCAACACCGCCTAGCAAGTGCCATCTAGAATCACTGATGCACTCTCCTCAAATTTCCTCTTGTTGGTCAAGAGGTCTTTCAAGAACTTCGCGCACTTAGGCATTTGTTACAACTCCTCCATGAATGGGATATTGATGTACAACTGTTTAAATAACCCAGAAAATTTCTTGTATTGCCCGTCTTGTTGGTCATTCTTCAAACGTGAAGGATAGGGGATTCTTGGCTTGTAAGGTGGGGGTCCCACCTCCTTTTCCTTTGGTGCTTCCTCTACCTCCACAACCTTGGGTGCTTCATCACTTTTCTTCTCAAAAGGGAGACTACTCTCAACCTCCCGGCCACTCCTAAAAGAAATTGCCTTCACTTGTTCCCTCGGGTTTATCTCCGTGTTGCTCGGCAAACTCCCTTGAGGCCTCTCAGATAGAGACTTCGTAATTTGACCAACTTGGTTCTCCAAGTTGTGTAGCGTTGTAGTATGGTTGAGAAATATGTCTTCAACCGATTGGAATCTTGCATCTGATGATTGGACAAACCTTGTGAGTGCCTTCTCCGACACCCGGTTTTCCAAATTCGATGCTTGTTGTTGTTGAAAGCCCGGTGGTGCATTACTCTTTTGTTTCCCTTGGTTGCTCCATGATAAGTTAGGGTGATTCCTCCACCTCGGATTGTAGGTTCCACTATAAGGATTCCCTTGACCTCTGAGTGCATTGCCAACAAAATCCACTTGCTCAACCGAAGAAGTACCACCAATGGCTATCGGGCAATCACTAGGAGCATGACCTCCCCCACATCCATTGCACTTTGTAATGGCCACCACTCTTGGTGAAGTTAGAGTGTCTAACTTCTTGCTCAATGACTCAACTTGGACCGCCAAAGAAGTTATCGCATCAATCTCATGGAGGTTGGCTACCTTCTTCCTATCTCTTGAGTTCCATTGATAACTATTCAAAGCCATCTCTTCAATGAGGTGCTGGGATTCTTCGGGGGTCTTACTTCCTAAGGTACCTCCTGCCGCCACATCAAACAATTGCTTCGTACTTGGATTCAACCCATTATAGAAAGTATGAATGATCATCCACTCGGGGAATCCATGTTGTGGGCACTTCCGTAGGAGATCCTTGAACCTATCCCAATTCTCGAATAGAGACTCCAATTCTGTCTGTACAAAGGAAGAAATCTCATTCCTACGTCGACTTTCCGGGAGTCAAATATCGGGCTATGAACGTTTCTACCATCTCCTCCCATATGGTAATAGATTCTCTAGGAAATGAGTGCAACCATTGCTTTGCTCTTCCCTTTAAAGAAAATGGGAAGGCCCTCAATCTAATGGCATCATCCACCACACCATTAATCTTGAGCATGTCACACACTTCCAAGAAGTTTTCAATGTGGTTGTTGGGATCTTCATTGGCCAAACCATTGAATTGTACGGACTACTGTAGCATTTGGATGAAGCCTGGCCTGAGCTCAAAGTTCTGAGCTGTAATAGGGGGCCTCACAATGCTTGATTGTTGATAAGTGCTGGTGTTATAGTTAAGCGAAGTGTTATTATCTTACATTGAGCATTACTTTTATTAGATTATATCATTAATTAGTGTGTATTTGTGTGCTTTTGTGCATTGTAGAGTTATGGAGCCAATTTGGAGAAGAAAGAGCAAAGTTAGGTCGTGTTCGCCATTTTTGGGGAGTTTTTGTTGGGATCGTCAAGGATCTACGAGCATGCTAGAAGCAAAAAATTATGCACAGTGGATAACAAACAAAACTAGCAAGGAACATGACCATTATGAACTAATCTCGAAAGGCTCTCACTCCGGCGATCTCCATTGATGATGAAATATTAATGAAAAGGCCGGCGGTGAACTAACATACATGAATAAACAAGAAATATCAAAAAGGGGTATCGACTTATACCTTCGCCAGAGCAGAGTAGTGGAGATCCGGATGGAGAAAACTTTTTCCAAAAAGGGAAAAAGGCGGACAACACCTTTGTGAGGAATGACGGCGACCAACAATTGGACTCGATGGCGGCCTCGCCTTGGGTGGACCGGCGGCGGCGGCCTTGGGCGGACCGCCAGCTACGGCGTCCTCTTTTGCTAGGGCAGACCGACGGCCTCATTTAAGGGAGAGAGGAAGAGGAAAAATTAGGGTTAGGGTTTTCTCTAATACACATGTATTTATAAAACCCTAAAACCGATCCCAATGCAATATCAACCATAAATTCCACATATTGGATCTTCCCTCTTATTGGATATTAATCATATTAGATCCAATAAGCTAACACTTAATTCAAATTAAGTCCCTCATTTTTAAGTTATCTCATAACTCAGTTCTTACACATTCGCAGTTAGACCAAATCAACTCTTGATTTATCTAAACTCCATTTAGCTATTCGACTCATTAGATTGAGTCTGGATTTCATGGCTTTTACATGTGCGATCTTGTACGCCCATTTTAAAATCGGCAATGGGATTTTAACCTCGTTAAGGCCCATAAGTCACAAATGCCGTCTAGCATGGCAATGTGACTACCCCAATTAAAACGGAGGTCAACTGGGTAATCAACTAACCTCGTAACCTTGTCTGATTCCTTTGCCAATTGAATATCTCGATCAACATAAGGCATCGAGCTTAGTCAGCCTTATTTGTTTGTCAATCGATTTCTTGATCCTCGGTGAACTGACTAGGTCAAATAAATGATAACCCTTACCATTTCACTTGGGTGTGGCCACCCACTACTCAGTTTCACCGATCAAGTGGCCGATGATATTCTCCCTCCTCAGAGAATGGCAATCCCCTCGCATCGCTAATGTTACTCGGTATGAATCTCGATGCACCCAATCATACCCACACTTGTCACTTTGTTACGAATGACGTTAGGCGTATGTTAAAGTACACCAACACTCATCCAATCTCCATAGCGACCTTGAGTCTTAGGATTCAGTATAAGCGTTACACGAGAACCACTTATGACTTTGCAACCATGTAGTGATCTCATGAGCGGATCGATCTTGGCACGCTGTTCACTAACACGTGTCATGTCTATTGATTGACATCACATGTCCTATAATCCGTAAAACATGATCATCACACAATAGGCATACTAGTCTTAGTTTACTATCATTCCCATGACAGTAATTGACTAGGGATGTTTAGAAAGTTGTTCATTTACGCACTAAGGTTTTACTGCCCGAATCACGTATTCGGCAACTTGTGCGGAACAAACTCTCAGGGATAGTTCTATACAAGCATACATGCACAGAAATACAGTAAGATAAAACAAGCCATGTTTTATTAAAAAAAAAACATATAACTAATAAAGGTTCATATCAACGCATTGGGGCTAGGACTAACACTAACAATCTCCCACTAGCACTAGTCCCAATCGGGCATAGCCCTAACACCCAATGATCTCATGTGACGGTCATGCTTCGTCTTAACCAACTTCTTGGTCAGGGGATCAGCTTCGTTATCTTCTGCAACTATCTTGCACACCTTCACATCTCCTCTGTCGACGATCTTTCGGATGAGATGGAATCGCCTGAGTATGTGTTTGGACTTCTAATGTGATCGGGGCTCCTTAGCCTGTGCGATGGCCCCGTTGTTGTCACAATAGAGGCTAACTGGATCTAGGCTTGATGGAACAATGCCTAACCCAGAAAAGAACCTCCGAAGCCAAACAGCCTCCTTAGCAGCATCTGAAGTTGCTATGTACTCAGATTTTGTAGTAGAATAAGCGACGGTCTCTTGTTTTGAGCTTTTCCAGCTAACAGCACCTCCGTTTAAACAGAACACGTAACCTGATTGTGATTTGCAATCATCTGCGTTGGTTTGAAATGCAACATCGGTGTAACCAGTTACAACGAGCTCATTCCCACCACCATACACCAAGAAATAATCCTTAGTTATTCGCAAGTACTTTAGGATATTCTTAACAGTAGTCGAATGGTTTTTCACCTGGATCCTGTTGGAACCTGTTCATCATACTCAGCGCATGAGCGACATCCAATCTAGTACATAACATGGCATACATGATAGATCCTATTGCAGAAGCATAAGGAATCCTACTCATGTATTCCCTCTGCTCTTTAGTTTTAGGACAATCCCTTTTACTAAGAACTACTCCCTGAGACAAGGGTAGGAACCCTTTCATGGAGTTAGACATGCTGAATCTCTTCAACACCTTGTCTATGTATCTAGATTGACTTAGCCCGAGAAGCCATTGCGATCTATCTCTATAGATCTTTATCCCTAGGATAGTTTCGGCTTCACCTAAGTCTTTCATTGAGAAACACTTACTCAACCATTGCTTAACACTTAACAATGTTGGGATGTCATTCCCAATGAGTAGAATGTTATCGACGTATAACACTAAGAAGATGACTATGCTTCCACTAGTCTTCTTGTACACACAAGGCTCATCTTAATTTTTGATAAAATCAAACTCTTTGACTGTCTCATCAAATCGAAGATTCCAGCTTCGGGATGCTTGCTTAAGTCCATAAATGGATCTCTGGAGCTTGCAAACCTTTGTAGGATTCTGTTGGTCGACAAAACCCTCAGGTTGTGTCATGTACACGTCCTCGAGGAGGTTTCCGTTAAGGAAAGCCGTTTTGACGTCCATTTTCCATATCTCATAGTCATAACATGCGGCTATGGCAAGGAGAATCCTAATGGATTTTAGCATGACTACTGGTGAAAAGGTTTCGTCATAGTCTATACCATGAGTTTGTCAAAATCCCTTCGCCACTAGTCTACCTTTGAAGGTATTATCGCCTTTACGCTTGAAGATCCATTTGTACTCGATGATCTTCGTACCTTCCGATGGGTCAACCAAGTTCCAAACTTGATTGTCATACATCGATTGCATCTCAGATTTCATGGCTCCAAGCCATTTATCTGAGTCTGGACTCTCAATAGCCTCACGGTAGATGGTGGGTTCATCCTGATCCACCAGCTCTAAGCTTTGGTCATCAGTTATGAGCTAACCATATCTCATATGCACGTGACGCACCCTACCGGACCTTCTAGGTTCTTGTGTAATGGGTTCGGGTTCCACAACATCTTGTGAATTCGATTCCATTTCCAACCTTTCCTCAGTCGGAGTCTGTGGGACTTGAATCTCTTCAAGTTCAACTCTACTCCCACTATCTTTCTTGAGAAGAAACTCCTTCTCTAAGAAAATAGAATGTTGAGCAACAAACACTTTATTCTCGGTGGGGTTGTAGAACGAATAACCCTTCGTTTCCTTAGGGTATCCCACAAACAGGCATTTATCTGTTTTGGATGCGAGTTTGTCCGATGTTAACCGCTTAACATGACACTCACACCCCCAGAGCTTTAGAAAAGACATATTGGGCTTTCGCCCATTCCATATCTCATATGGAGTCTTATTTAGTACCTTAGTTGGAGTACGGTTTAGTAGGAACGTAGCCATTTCAAGGGTGTATCCCCAAAAGGATCTTGGAAGACTCGTTTGATTCATCATCGATCGGACCATATCTAATAGGGTTCGATTTCTCCTCTCGGATACACCGTTCCATTGAGGTGTTCCAGGTGGAGTGAGCTATGAAACAATTCCACACTCTTTGAGATAATGATCAAACTCGTGGCTCAAATATTCGCCACCTCGATCAGATAGAATGGCCTTAATACTTTTGCCAAGCTAGTTTTGTACTTCGTTCTTAAATTTTTTGAACCTTTCAAAGGTTTCGGACTTATGCTTTATCAGGTAGACGTATCCAAACCTGCTGAAGTCATCCGTAAAGGTTACGAAATACATATAACCACCTCTGGCCTGCGTGCTCATTGGTCCACATACATCTCTATGTATAAGACACAATAAGTTGCTAGATCTTTCACCAACTTTGGTGAAGGGTCTCTTTGTCATTTTTCCATGCAGATAAGATTCGCATGTGTCAAATGATTCTAAATCAAATGACTCAAGTGCTCCATCTCTATGGAGTCTTGAGATGCGTTTGTCGTTTGCATGTCCTAAACGACAATTCCAGATGTAAGAGGGATTTAACTCATTTGTTTTTATCCTCTTGCTATTTACATTATAGATTGATTTGTGATTAGTCAAGTCTAGAACGTAAAGACCATTGTTTAGCACACAATGATCCAAGATGTTATTATGATGAATGGAAAATTCATTATTCGAAATAACAAAATTGAATCCATCATTGTCTAAACATTAAATCGAAATAATGTTCCTGCTCATAGCAGGTACATAATAAACATTCGATAATTGAATCACTAATCCTGAAGATAAAGTCAGAGAATAGTCGCCTATCTCCACCGCCGCAACTCTTGCGCTATTACCTACTCTTAGGTCGACTTTGCCCTTCCTCAATACCCTCCTATTTCTCAGTCCCTGCATATTTGAACAAATGTAAGAACCACATCCGGTATCTAATACCCAAGAAGTAGAAATAGAGAGATTAATCTCTATCATGTAAATACCTGAAGCAGAGGGAATCTTTCCTTTCTTCAAATCTTCCAGATATAGTGGACAGTTCCTCTTCCAATGGCCAGCTCCCTTACAGTGAAAGCAGCTGCCTTCCTTTAGAGGCTTGGACTTGGGAGTCTTGGCCGCCTTGCCCTTGGTATAAGGTCCAACCTTTTCCTTTGGCTTGGCCTTGGCCTTTCCCCTTCCCTTTCCACTTTGACCCTTGTTCTTCCGGACCATCATCACCGGGACAGTCTTTTTAATACTTGGTTCAGCATTTTGAAGCATCCCATGTAGCTCAACCAAAGATTTATCCATGCCGTGCATATTATAATTTAATATAAACTGATCATAGGCCTCGGGCAGAGACCCAAGAACTAGACCAACGGCAAGCTCCTTACGGATGGGTTCATCAAGTTTCTCTAGGGTATCTATATAGCCCTTCATCTTGAGCATGTGGGCACTAACCGAAGTACCCGAAGCCATCTTGCAGGAGGTAAGTGCTTTCGTAGTCATGAACCTTTCATGACGGGCTTGCTCTTGGAACATTTCTTTGAGTGACACCATGATGGTATAGGCTTCCATATCTTCGAACTATTTCTGTAGATTAGGGGTCATGGTTGCCAGCATCATGCAGGTGACGTTATTAGAGTCTTTCTTGGCTTTCTCAAAAGCCTGTCTAACGGTAGCTGTAGCGCTCCTACCCGGTGGATCAGATAGCGGCTTCTCAATGGCCTCTAGCTTCTGCTCTTGCCTAAGAACAATTCTCAAGTTACGAGCCCAATCTAGAAAGTTCACCCCATTAAGTTTGTCCTTCTCAAGAATAGATCGCAAAGAAAAAGTGTTCTGATTTACGGTTGCCATTGAAACTATACAGAAAATGTGCAAAATAGTATTAGTTTTTGGCTATTAAAATATTCCCACAAATATTTGGAAAAATAATTCATGTTAGTGGTTTTATTGTGGGCCAAGGTCCATATTTCACTTTGTCCTGCTCAAGCTGAACTTGTACACCCAAGACTCGGTTATTTAGGTAAGAACTCTTTCCAATCACATCACCATGAGACCCTTGGATCAAATGGGATTAACAACTATTATGTTAAAGCACTTCCCATTTTAATGCCTAGGGCTAAGACTGTCACTACTACCCTTGTTAAGTCAAACCATTACCCAAATGTCGGACATAACATTTATTCCGGCACTTGCCATTTCGACGATCAATGCCTCGACAAGTTTTGAGTAGTGGAAGGCATTTATGACTTACTATTTGATGGAATTTAAATCTTTTACGGCATAACATGCATCCATTCACAATGAAATAAAAAAAAATGAAAAAACATGGTGACAATCATGAGCCTGAAAAACCTAAACCTAGAGACTATCTCTTAGGCGGGCTTCTCATCGGGATCCTCCTCTTTGAATCTCTCTGTTTTCATAAAAGGAATTAAATGAAAAATAAATAAAATGGTACGCATACCATATACAAAGAAAAAATGACTCGTAGGCCGTATTAAATTACCATGACACGCAGGTCGTATCCAAATGTAAAAACGGCACGCAGGCCGTGTTTATCTAAGGCCCATGATAGCACGAAATAAACCATACATACATAACATTCACCATTCAAATATTCATCACATGAATAAACATTCACACATGCATGCTATCATCACAAGATATAAAACGCATTTTAAATAACGAGCATGCTAGAAGCAAAAATTATGCACAGCGAATAACAAACAAAACTAGCAAGGACCCTAGCATGAAATGGCAGCGAATAAAGATATAAAAATTTAAAATAAAATATAATACAATTCCAAGGGTGAAGTCAAAAAAGGGACTGCATATACACAACTCCCCTCTTCTCTCACACACACAAGTCAGAAACTATCCGGTATGGATTGCTAGTATCCAACGATAACTCTTATCGAGAAATACGAATAGCAATTAAAAATTAGGTTTAGAGATCTAAAATACGAAATAAAATAAAATATTCTATTGTATTTTTCAATCCCAAAACCTAATCGTAAACATGTGTAAGGAATTGTAAATCTAAAACTGGCACTCGGCGAATGTCTCACATGTGAGAATCTTTTGAGAAAAATTCCACAACCATTATGAACTAATCTCGAAAGGCTCTCACTCCGGCGATCTCAATTGATGATGAAATATCAATGAAAAGGCCGGCGGTGAACTAACATACATGAATAAACAAGAAATATCAAAATGGGGTGTCGACCTATACCTTCGCCGGAGCCGAGTAGTGGCAATCCGGATGGAGAAAATTTCTCTAAAAAGGGAAAAAGGCGGACAGCACCTTTCCGAGGGATGACGGCGACCAACAATTGGACCCGACGGCGGCCTCGGCTTGGGCGGACCGGCGTCGGCGGCCTTGGGCGGACCGGCACCGGCGGTGTCCTCTTTGGCTAGGGCGGAGCGGCGGCCTCCTTTGAGGGAGAGAGGGAGAGGAAAAATTAGGGTTAGGGTTTTCTCTAATACACATGTATTTATAAAACCCTAAAACCATTCCTAATGCAATATCAACCATTGATTCCACATATTGGATGTTCCCTCTTATTAGATATTAATCATATTAGATCCAATAAGCTAACACTTAATTCAAATTAAGTCCCTCATTTTTAAGTTATCCCATAACTCAATCTTTACACATTCACAGTTAGACCAAATCAACTCTTGATTTATCTAAAATCCATTTAGCTATTCGACTCATTAGGTTGAGTCCGGATTTCACGGCTTTTACGTGTGCGATCCTGTAGACCCGTTTTAAAATCGGCAATGGGATTTTAACCTCGTTAAGGCCCATAAGTCATAAATGTCTTCTAGCATGGCAATGTGACTACCCAAAATAAAACGGAGGTCGACTGGGTAATCAACTAACCTCGTAACCTTATCTGATTCCTTTTCCAATTGAATATCTCGATCAACATAAGGCATCGAGCTTAGTCACCCTTATTTATTTGTCGATCGATTTCTTGATCCTCAGTGAACTGAGGTCAAATAAATGATAACTCTTACCATTTCACTTGGACGTGGCCACGGACTACTCAGTTTCACCGATCAAGTGGCCGGTGATATTCTCTCTCCTCAGAGAATGGCAATCCCCTCGCATCGCTAATGTTACTCGCTATGAATCTCGATGCACCCAATCATACCCACACTTATCACCTTGTTACGAATGATGTTAGGCGTATGTCAAAGTACACCAACACTCATCCAAGCTCCATAGCGACCTTGAGTCTAAGGATTCGTTATAAGCGTTACACGAGAACCACTTATGACTTTGCAACCATGTAGTGATCCCGTGAGCGGTTCGATCCTGGCACGCTATTCACTAACACGTGTCTATGTCTATTGATTGACATCACACGTTCTATAATCCGTAAAACATGATCATCACACAATAGGCATACTATTCTTAGTTTACTATCATTCCCATGACAGTAATTGACTAGGGATGTTTAGAAAGTTGTTCATTTACGCACTAAGGTTTTACTGCCCGAATCACGTATTCGGCAACTTGTGCGGAACAAACTCTCAGGGATAGTTCTATCCAAGCATAATGCACATAAATGCAGTAAGATAAAACCGGCCAAGTTTTATTAAAAAAAAACATATAACTAATAAAGGTTCAAATCAACGCATTGGGGCTGGGCTAACACTAACAGTTTTCGGATCAAGCAAGGACCAAGGCACGAGTTTAGACTTGTGGGTGTGCCAACCTCATTTGGATTGGCACAAAGGTGGCCACATTCACAAAAGTCTAACCCGTGTAGCATCGAAGGACTTCACCAATAAGGAGAATGAAGTAATCGACATGACCTACCGTTGATTGTGTGCCCAATTCAACGGTCTCGATGAAGAATAATGAAATCGGGAGTATTTTTATGCGTGAGCACTGTAGAAGTAATGTAGAATATCACTGTAGTAGTACTGCAGAAATTTCATACGAGCGTGTGGAAATTCCACACGGCCTTTTGAAATCCCGATTTTAAGCCGTGACTCAACACTATTTCAAGGCCCTTTTGGGACATTTTCTGGATCTTTTCGCCTATTTTCTGGAGGGTCGCGGCTAGGGTTTGGAGAAGACTTTGTGGAGGATTAGAGCGCCCCATCGGCATCGACATCGAAGCCCGTCCGAAGATAGCTATTGGGGGATCTTGCGTCGAAGCTGATTCGGCGAGGTGTGCCCTAGGCTTGACGAGGAGCTTGGTGGAAAGACAAATCGGCCGCACAAGACCACGGCCACGCTACACAAGGGGGTTTTCATCTATGTTTTTTTATTTGTGTTTATTCATATACATTGATGAATTTGTATAGCTCCATGATGATCTAAACCCCTTTGTGGGTATTCGGACTTGTAAACCCTACTATGATTTTGTTTCAATGACATGTTATTATGTTTTCCTAATCGATGAATTTAATTGAGTTCCAACCTTGATTGATTATTGTACTGATTTTCCCTTAAATGTGTGACACGACCCCTTGCGTGTATCCCGCAAATGCACGGGATTGTCGAAGTAATAAATTTACCCTAGTGAGTGGGTAGTCGAATCCACAGGGAATAGGGATTTAAAACACTAGATTCACTATTTAGCTATGTGGTGTACGAAAAGTGATAATAGATCCGATGAGTGAATATGGAAGAAAATATAATAAAAGGTAAGAAATTAAATAGAGTGATGGAAGGCAAGAAAGTGCAAATAGAAGTGAGGAGAGAAGAACTAGCAATGGATGAAATAGGGTATCCGGACAAGCTACCTCTAGGACTTATGCTTCTAGTGCAAGACTATGCTATTATACTTTCCTAATGATGTTAATTGAGTCGAAGATATCCTTAAACACACGGTCCCAAACCTAAGGTCAACCATGACTAACTCCAACACTATGTCCCGGCATTAGGATTCACGTCAACACTTCACTCTGTTGCTTACGCAATTAAGCCCTAGGGGAGTCTATCTACCTAAGCCTCACACTACGTGGGATTGCTTTAAGCTCTAGGGATTCCTAGCGATAAAACATGTTACTATGTATAGTTCTAACGATTTGGTCCAGGTGGAAGAACCCTAGTCTAAATTAAGTCCCAGTACTTAAGATTCACGTCAACCCTTCACTCTGTTGCTCACGCAACTAAGCCCCAGGGGAGTTCCTCTCCTAGCACTTCACTCTATCTTGACCGCTAAGAAATCAAGGAATACGGAGTTAGGGAGATATCACTATTTAGGGGAAAGGGGACGCTTTGCTACCTCACGACTCACCCTCTCAACCCTCTTCAACCTTAAGTAGTCTAACCCTATAGGAGTTGTCACACCTCTCAAAGATATCCTAGATTGTTCTCAACCCTAGTGTCATGGCTAAAGGAAAACAATTGCAAGAAATAATTAAAATTGAAACTCGAATTTATTCATCAACAATGGAAAAGCATAATAGCAATGTCATATAAACATAATAAAGCTAGGGTTTACAAGTCCGAATACCCATGAGGGGTTTAGCTCCTCATGGAGCTATACATGTTCATCAAAATATAAAAGAAAGCACGAATTGAAAGCATTGATGAAAACCCCCTTGCGTATGATGTGGCCGTGGTCTTGTGCGGCCGCCGGATGTCGGTGACGATACCGATGACGCGCTCTGAACCTCCACAAAGTCCTCTCCAAAGCCCTAGCCGCACTCTCCAGAAGTTGGGGAGAAAGATAGGTCAAAAGATATATGTAAAAAGTCTCCAAATCGGGCTTTTATAATGTTGAGTCGCTGCTTTAAAATCGAATTTATCGGGATTTTACACGGCCGTGTGGAATTTCCACACGCCCGTGTGAACTCTCTGGTTTTCTGAATTTTGGCTGAAAGTGAACAGTCAATGGTAGGCCGAAACGCTCCAGAATTCGTTGTTCTTCATCGAGGCCATTGAATTGGGCACACAATCAATGATAGATCGTGCAGATTGCTTCAAATCTCCTTCTTGGTGAAGTTCTCCTAAGCTATACGAGTTAGACTTATTGTGAATGTGGCTGCGTTTGTGCCCCTCTATAGGAGGTTGGCACACACTCACAAGTCTAGGCTCGTGCCTTGTTCCTTGCTTGGTCCAAAAACTCTCCAACAACGGCGAACACGATCTAACTTCGTTCCTTTTCTCCAAATTAGCTCCACAAACCTACAATGCACAATAGCACACAAATGCACCCAATTTAGTGATAAAATCTAATAAAAGATATGCTCATTATAAGATAATAACGCTTCGCCGTACTATAACGCAAGCACTTATCAAACTCCCCCACACTTAAGCTTTTGCTTGTCCTCAAGCAAAAATAACCCGTGAAAGTACTTGGGAAGAACAATTGGAAGTGCTCGGCCTTAGGTTCACCAAAAGTGCAAAAGAAGCATTCTACAAGTAAGGGGAACTCAAAACATTGCATAAGGATATCAATGCTCTAGCTAAAAACTCGAATCAAAAAGAACAATCAACTCGAAAATGTGTAAGTGTGTGTGGACTCACTCAAGACAACCCAAAGAGTACTCCTCAAACTCTTGTTAACAAGGACTTATTTATAAACAAGAAGGAAGGAAGTAGTAGCTTCACACAACCTCGAAGGTAGCCCTTTCCTAGGCGGCCGCCAAAAGTGGCTTTCACCCTTTCGAGGAGGTAGCTCTTTCTACCGGGGTAGTAGCTTTCACGCATCGCATGAGATAGCTCTTTCTCTCATTAGGGCATAACTTGTATCCGACTTATGAGAGTAGCTACATACTCCATAGGTGGTAGCTCTTTCCGCCCCAAATGCATAATTAAAACAAAGCAAATATTCGCAACTCATTTTTTTTCTTTTTCTCTTTTTCAATCATTTTTTCATTCATCATTTTTTTTTCTGGTTTTCATATACATTTTCCAAAGTAAAACTAAAGATAATGATAAACTTGTCCTTAAAAACTTTCAAGATTGAGTTTCCAAAAGATTCCAAGAGTAAGTTGTGCAATATAAGATAATCGAGCAAAAATTCCATAAAATTCTAGTAAAAACTAGAGCATGATAGGACACAATGTTAAAAATTCTCCTAAACTCTAAAAATACAAATGTTGCAACTAAGATGAACCGCCATAGGCTACGTAAGCATAAGCAATTGAACGCAAAAATAAAGATGTGTGCAAAGTGAACTCCACCCCATACTTAAGATGTACATTGTCCCCAATGTACGCATGCAAGCACAATGAAAATAAAAATTGAAAAACAATTAGTGTGGAAGTGGGCAATTGAAACATTACTCCCCTGAACTCCAAGTGTTGCATTTGATGAAGCTAGGTTCGTTGAGAGTTGAGTCTCAATGGTTTGTGGAGTACACACGGTCCCATGACCGTGCCTATGACTATTTCTCAAATTCCTTACAACCAAGACCATCTGCACACATACGCAAGGGTTCAGTATAGCTCAAGAAAAACCAAAATAAAAGTCGAGTATATAAAGATAGAGAAATGAAATACAACTCGAGATAAAATAAAAGAAAAATAAAAGCAAACCCAGAAGGAGAGTCCTTTCTGAGTACTACAAGTCCAATAGAATACGAAAATAAAAGTGAAGCAGAAAGAAAAACTAAAATAAACTACGACGCCTCAGCGTCGGTGTACTGTGTCAACGACTCAGGTGCTGCTACTACTGCTGGCTCGGATGTCGCTGGTGGATCAGCTGATGGTGATGGAGATGGTGGTGGAGGCGAGGCTCGGGGTCGCACCACTGATCACTCGAAACACTGAATGATGGTGGCAAGCTGTGCCAATGTGTGCGCGAACTGTGCTGCCTGTGTGGCCTGAAGCTCGGCCAACTCCGTCTGCATAATACCCGCAGCACTCTCGAGGCGCTCAAACCTGTCCTAGCCTCAAGAGGGAGAAAAAATACGCACTGGAGGTGGCTCCGGTAATGTGGGTAGTGCCTCGGCCTCTGCCTGCCCTGGGGATGGCTCCAATGCTGCCTGGGACCCCCGACCTGATCTGACTGGGGTATGATCATGGTATATACTCCTGGTCCTGATCTACGGATCATACCCATCAGTCTTAGTGTCTCTCTACTAAGCAGAGCCGATACAGAAATCTTCTCGACCCCTCGCACTCCATCTCGGAGACCCAACCTGGAGTGGCTCGCTCTGTACCATGGAGTTTAGGTAGAGCAACTCCTATAGGCTCAGTACTCCTGTACTATCCCCCCTGCCGCTCACTGATCGGCTCAATACTGCGTGTACGTATCTGTAGGCCGGGCGGGACAGGCATGTAGCCTTTGAGACCCCCGGCTCATACTGTCCATATCCACACAGAGCCCTATAAGTTCTCTGAGGTGTCAAAATCCCCGGGTAGTCTGTTGGTAATAGTGAGTACTCCTCAGTCTCGGCAAATGCTTCGTCGTAGAAGCCCATCATGAATGAAAACTGAGTAACACTCAGACTGAAATGCTGCCCGAGTGCACGGAACTGGATCGTATCGGTATCTGTAAAGCTGTCATATCCTCTATCGAAGTCAAAGGTCGATAAGACCTCGAGTGTAAGCGCTCGAGTGGCTGGCTCTCAGATAGACAGCAACCAGTCCCAACTACAGACTGCCAGCAACTCCTCCACCTCGGCAGCTATAGTGTCACCCCCTATATCTCTCTCAGCGAGCTCAAGTCTGGGTAGCGTGACTGACCAAATCGGAGCGCCGATAACCTCTTGAATCTTTCCCGGTGCTCCGGTAAGTGAAAATCCATCTCCTCGGTGTGTGGGTTGGGCTCACGGCGCTCACGAGAGCGTTTCCCTACTACTTTCTTAGCACTGGAAGACATATCTGCAAAATTGAGAAGAAAAATGATCAAAAATAGTTAAAATACTCAATCTGCAGAAATCCACACGACCGTGTGGATCATCGGGCGGACTCAGCCGCACGGCCGTGGAGGTCGAAAATCTTGTTTTTACACTCTAATTCACTCTAAATTGTTTCTAAACAGGTTCACATACACTTTAATCATTTAAACCAAGCGAAATAATCAAGAAGAACGAATTAAATCAAGTATTGATGAAGAAAAGTAGATTAGGGTTCTTACCGACGGTATGAGAATGAAAATGTGAATAAATGCCGGATTAAACTCCAAAAACGTCAGAAATCACTAAAAGAGCAGCGGGCGAACTCAGGGAAGTGTTTACAGAGTGTATGGAAGTGAAAAGATCAAAGGGCTTAAGGGATTCATAAGAAAACCCGCGGCTTTTGGCTTCTTGGGGATCCACACGCCCGTGTGCTCTATTTTAAATGTTCGCAAGGGCCGGCCCACGCCCATGTGGCCTTTCTGGTTACTCTCTAAAACACACCACACGGCCGTGTGATCAACCCATACGGCCGTGTACCTTCATAGGGGGAGCTCACAAGAGCAGCCACACGCCCCTGTGAACTATCGGGAAAACACAGAAGATCTCTGGAAAATTCTACACGGCCGTGTGGAAATACCACACGGCAGTGTGCCCAACCTGGCCAAGAACACAAGGCCGGCCACAGGGGCACACACACGCCCCTGTGGCTTCTTTGGTTCATCCCGAGAACTGTCTAAGTGTTCCACACGGCAGTGTGACATATCCACACGGCCGTGTGCCTTTCACAAGCTCTCTCACAGGGGCAACCACACGCCCGTGTGTATTCTCGAGATAAAAGGGGACTCTCTACAGACTTTCACACAGCCGTGCGCCTTAACACATCGGTGCTCACATGGGCACCCATACGCCCCTGTGGACTCTCTAGAACGAGAGCTTAAGTTCTGCAAGATCTCAAATGGCCGTGTGGAAATTCCACACGGCCGTGTGGCCCTTTTGAGGTTTTTCACAGGGGCAAGGTCACACCCCTGTGCCCTCTCTGGTTGAGCCCTATATGGTAACACATGCCCGTGTGGAAATTCCACACGGCCGTGTGTTTTCTCTAGTTTACTTAGAAAAATTCACAGACTCACAAAACAATTCAGAAACGCAAATACGATGATTAGAACCTGTGAAAACCATCAAAACACGACTAGATACCATGGAAAACATGCTCAACCGACTCAAACTTCGTCAATTATCGTTTAGGCACATGAAAACATCAACAATCCACAATAAAATCACAGCATATGCATTAACAATTTAGGACACCAAAACTAAGACTCTTATTCATGCTAGAACTAAACTACGTCCTAGAAAAGCTATAAAACCTTGGGTTGCCTCCCAAGAAGCGCTTGTTTAACGACACTTAGCTTGACGTACCTGCCTTACCTTACTTAGGTTCATGAATAAAAGTTGCCCTCTTCCCTATAACCTGAAAGCATGCAGTACATAACCTTGTAGAGTAGCGGGAGAGTTGTCAAATTTGTTACCACACAAGGGTGAAACACCCTTACTCCATGAATGCTCGTCCCGATTGTCCTTGGGTCTCTTCCTGTGGCATCTTTTCGACCTCTTCATCCTTCGAATCATCTTCTTTATGCGCTCCATTTCTGTCTTGATTTCTTTCTCGATTAGACCAAGTGAAAGTACTTCTTCTTTGATCTTCACGTCTTGGTCCGGCCATCCTTCATATGGATCCGGGTTCAACATTTCCTACACATAATCATCAATTAGTTCATCGGTAGTGTCAAGAAAATATAAAGTATCATAAAAGTCGAGAGAGTGTCTTATGTCTTCGGCGAGGCGGTATGTAAGCTTGTCCTCTCCAACTCGCAATGTGAGCTCCCCGCCATCTATGTCAATCAAAGCCTTGGAAGTGCGCAAGAAAGGCCTTCCAAGGATCAATGGCACCTCGACATCCTCATCGACGTCTAACACCACGAAGTCAACAGGAAATATGTATTTGTCGACTTTCACCAACACATCTTCCACGATCCCCTCGGATGCCTCACCGATTGATCCGTAAGTTGAAGTGTCATCCGAGTGGGTCTGGGCTAGCCCAAGCCTAGCTTTTGGAAGAAGGTATAGGGCATGACATTGATGCTTGCCCCCGAATCGGCTAACGCCATCTTTTTACCCAAGTTGCCAATGTTGCAAGGTATGATAAAACTTCAGGGATATTTTCTCTTGCTCGGCATGTTCTTTTGCGATACAGCCGAGCAATTGGCATCAAGGATCATAGATGCACTCTCCTCCAATTTCCTCTTGTTGGTCAAGAGGTCCTTCAAGAACTTCGCGTACTTGGGCATTTAGGCCAATGCTTCCGCGAACGGTATATTGATGTGCAACTACTTGAAAATACCTAGAAATTTCTTGTATTGTTTGTTCTCTTGGTCATTCTTCAGTCGTGAAGGATAAGGGATCCTTGGCTTGTAGGATGGGGATGCCACCTCTTTTTCCTTTGTTGCTCCTTCCTCTACCTCAACGACCTTGGGTGTTTATTTTGTATTCTCTAGAGGGAGATTTCTCTCGACCTCTTTTCCACTCCTCAAGGTAATTGCCTTCAATTGCTCTCTCAGATTGGTCTCCGTATTACTAGGCAAACTACCTTAAGGTCTTTCTGCCAATGTCTTCGCAATTTGCCCCACTTGATTCTCCAAGTTGTGTAGGGAGGCGGTGTAATTGCGAAGTGTAGCTTCCACCGATTGGAATCTAGCATCCGACGAAGCAATAAACCTCGTGAGGGCTCTCTCAAGATCGGTCATCTTCCCCTCTAGCCCGGTCACTCGACCTTCTAAGTTCGATGCTTGTTGACCTTGAAATCCTGGTGGTGTGTTGTTCTTTTGTTGTGACTGCCCTTGGTTGCTCCATGAGAAATTTGGGTGGTTCTTCCACCCCGGATTGTAAGTTCCACTATACGGGTTGCCTTGGCCTTGTCCTCTATAAGCATTGCCCACAAAATCGACCTGCTCCACCACACTAGTGCCTCCAATAGCAATCAGACAATCACTCGAAGCGTGACCTCCCCCACAACCGTTACAAGTAGTGATGGCCGCAACTATTGGTGAAGTTAGAACATCTAACTTCTTACTCAATGACACTACTTGTGCCGCCAATGACGTAACTGCATCAACCTCATGAATTACGGCCACCTTCTTTGGGTCCCTTGTGTTCCATTGATAGCTATTCATAGCCATTTCTTCAATAAGGTGCCGGGCTTCACCGAGCGTCTTGCTTCCTAGAGTCCTCCTGCCGCTGCGTCTAAAAGTTGCTTGGTACTCGGACTCAACCCATTATAGAAGGTATGAATGATCATCCACTTGGGAAATCCATGTTGTGGACATTTCCGAAGGAGCTCCTTGAACCTGTCCCATGTCTCGAATAGAGACTCCAATTCCATTTGCATGAAGGATGAAATCTCATTCCGGAGCCTCACTGATTTTCCCGGAGGGAAATATCTCGCTAAGTATGCCTCGGCCATCTCCTCCCACGTAGTGATGGATGCTCTCGGTAATGAATGTATCCAATGCCTTGCTTTTCCCTTCAATGAAAATGGGAAGGCTCTCAAATGAATCGCGTCGTCTGTTACTCCATTGATCTTCAACATGTCGCACACTTCAAGGAAGTTCTCTATATGGTTGTTGGGATCTTCATCGGCTAACCCATTAAATTGGGCGGACTATTGCAACATTTGAATGAATGACGGCTTCAAGTCAAAGTTGTTTGCGGTAATTGGGGGCCACACAATGCTTGATTGGGTCCCCATCACCATGGGTCTAGCAAAATCGGACAATGTCCTCTGTTCGTCATTCTGTTCTGCCATTGCTTCTGACCCATCTGACTCAATGTTGGCTTGATTGGACTGTTCTTCCACAGCATCTTTCCCTTTACGATGCGTTCTTCCACCAATATCAGGGTCTTCTTCAACAAGAATCGAAGGGTTCCCGCGGGTCATAACCTGAAGCCAAAACAAAAAAAAAAGGAAAAATAAGAACAATGATTAATTAAGAAGTGCAAAATAGAAAACGAAGTGAATAGCTAGACTAGCAAAAACAAGTATAAAAAATACGCCTATTACCCGGCAACGGCACCAAAAACTTGACACGACCCCTTGCGTGTATCCCGCAAGTGCACGGGCTTGTCGAAGTAATAAATTTACCCTGGTCAGTTGGTAGTAAAACCACAGGGAATAGGGATTTAAAACACTAGATTTCACTATTTAGATATGCGGTGTACGAAAAGTGATAATAGAATTGATGAGTGAATATGGAAGCAAATATAATAAAAGGAAAGAAAATAAATTGAGGGATGGAAGGCAAGAAAGTGCAAATAGAAGTGAGGAGAAAAGAACTAGCAATGGATGAAATAGGGTATCCGGACAAACTACATCTAGGACATATGCTTCTAGTGCAAGACTATGCTATTATACTTTCCTATTGATGTTAATTGAGTTGAGGATATCCTTAAACACACGGTGCCAAACCTAAGGTCAACCGTGACTAACTCCAACACTATGCCCTGGCATTAGGATTCACGTCAACCCTTGACTCTATTGCTTACGCAACTAAGCCCCAAGGGAGTCTATCTACCTAAGCCTCACACTACTTGGGATTGCTTTAAGCTCTAGGTATTCCTAGTGATAAAACCTGTTCCTAAGTATAGTTCTAACCATTTGGTCCAGGTGGAAAAAGCCTAGTCTAAATTAAGCCCCAGCGCTTAGGATTCACATCAACCTTTCACTCTGTTGCTCGTGCAACTATTCGGTTAGCGTCTTTCACTTAATGAATCACGCGTTTTTCAAAGCATTACTCTTCCTGAGTGCAGGTTCGGTGATTCATGCCACCTCTCCTAGCACTTCACTCTATCTTGACCGCTAAGAAATCAAGGAATACGGAGGTAGGAAGAAATCACATCGAAAGGGAAAGAGGACGCTTCGCTACCTCATGACTCACCCTCTCAACCCTCTTCAACCTTAAGTAGTCTAACCCTATAGGAGTTGTCACACCTCCCAAGGATAACCTAGATTGTTCTCAACCCTAGTGTCACGACTAAAGGAAAACAATTGCAAGAATAATTAAAATTGAAACTCGAATTTATTCATCAACAATGGAAAAGCATAATAGCAATGTCATAAAAACATAATAATTCTAGGGTTTACAAGTCCGAATACCCACGAGGGGTTTAGCTCCTCATGGAGCTATACATGTTCATCAAAATATAAAAGAAAGCACGAATTGAAAGCATTGATGAAAACCCCCTTGCGTATGATGTGGCCGTGGTCTTGTGCGGCCGCCGAACATCGGTGATGATGCCGATGATGTGCTCCGAACCTCCACAAAGTCCTCTCCGAAACCCTAGCCACACTCTCCAGAAGTTGGGGAGAAAGATAAGTCAAAAGATATCTGTAAAAAGTTGAGTCACAGCTTTAAAATCGGACTTATCCAGATTTCACACGGCCGTGTGGAATTTCCACACGCCCGTGTGAACTCTCTGGTTTTCTGAATTTTGGCTGAAAGTGAACAGTCAATGGTAGACTGAAACGCTCCCGAATTCGTTGTTCTTCATAGAGGCCATTGAATTGGACACACAATCAATGGTAGATTGTGCCGATTGCTTCAAATCTCCTTCTTGGTGAAGTTCTCCTAAGCTACACGAGTTAGACTTATTGTGAATGTGGTTGCCTTTGTGCCCCTCCATAGGAGGTTGGCACACACTCACAAGTCTAGGCTCGTGCCTTGTTCCTGGCTTGGTCCAAAAACTCCCCAATAATGGCGAACACGATTTAACTTCGTTCCTTTTCTCCAAATTAGCTCCACAAACCTACAATGCACAATAGCACACAAATGCACCCAATTTAGTGATAAAATCTGATAAAAGATATGCTCATTGTAAAATAATAACGCTTCGCGGTATTATAACACAAGCACTTATCAATGTGACACTAGGGTTGAGAGTCATCTAGATTGTCCTTTCGATGTGTAACAACTCCTATAGGATTAGATTACTCAAGATTGGAGAGGGTCGAGAGGGTGAGTTGTGAGGTAGCAAACGTCCCCTTTCCCCTCCGGTGTGATTTTTCCTACCTCCACGTTCCAAGAGTTCTTAGCGGTCGAAATAGAGCGAAGTGCTAGGAAATGAACTCCCCTGGGGCTTAGTTGCGCAAGCAACAGAGTGAAGGATTGTAGTGAATCCTACTGTTAAGGCTTAATTGAGACTAGGATTTTTTCACCTGGACCAAAGGGTTAGAACTACACTTAGGAACAGGGCTACTCACTTGGAATTCCAAGAACGTCAAGCAATCCCACGTAGTGTGAGGCTTAGGAAGATAGACTCCCCTGGGACTTAGTTGACAGGTCAACGAGAGTTAAGGGTCATAGTGAAACCTAATGCCGGGGCATAATGTTGGGGTTAGTCACAGTTGACCTTAGGTTTGGGACCGTGTGCTATAGGATGTCCAAGACTCATTAAGCATCAATAGGAGAGTATAATACATTATCTTACACTAGAACATTAATCCTAGGGGTAGCTTTTCCGAGTGCCCTATTTCACTCTTGACTATTTCTCTCTTTCACTTCTAGCTTGCACTTTCTTATCTTCCATATTTCTCTTTATTTTCTTATTGCTTTCGATTACTCTCACACACACATTGATTCTTGCTCTCACTTTCCCTATTTTACATTAACTAAACAGCAATCTCTTGTGTCTATGATCCCTACTCCTTGTCGATTTGACTACCCTCTCACCGGGGTACTATTATTACTTCGACAACCCGTGCACTTGCGGTACACACGTAAGGGGTGTGTCAAGTTTTTGGCGCCGTTGCCGGGGAGTAGACGTATTTTAGATATTTTCTTTTTGTTATTTTAGCTATTCACTTCGCACTCTATTTCACACTTTCTTGTCTATTATTGTTTTTATTTGTTTTATTTTCTTTGGTTTCGGCTCCAGGTTATGACTCGAGGAAACCCTTCGATTCTTGTTGAAGGAGATCCTGATATTGGAAGAAAAACACATTGAAAAGGGAAAGAACCTATGCAAGAACAGTCCAATCAAGCTGAAATAGAAATAGAAGGGTCAGAAACAATGGCAGAACAGCATGAACAGCAAAGGACCTTGTCTAATTTTGCTAGACACGCAATATTGGGGACATAATCAAGCATTGTGAGGCCCCCTATTACAGCTCAGAATTTTGAGCTCAAGCCAGGCTTCATCCAAATGTTGCAGTAGACCGCACAATTTAATCGGCTGGACGATGAAGATCCCAACAGCCATACTGAGAACTTCTTGGATATGTGTGACATGCTGAAGATTAATGGAGTAACGGATGATGCCATCAGATTAAGAGCTTTCCCATTTTACTTGAAGGTAATAGCAAAGCAATGGTTGCACTCATTGCCTAGAGCATCGATCACCACATGGGAGAAGATGGTTGAAGCATTCTTGGCACAATATTTCCCTCCTGGAAAATCAGCAAAGCTTAGGAATGAGATCTTTTCCTTCGTACAAATGGAATTGGAGTCTCTATTTGAGACATGGGATAGGTTCAAGGAGCTCCTACAGAAGTGCCCACAACATGGAATCCCCGATTGGATGATCATTCATACTTTCTACAATGGGTTGAATCCAAGCACCAAACAGTTGTTAGATGCGGCGGCAGGAGATACCTTAGGAAGCAATACTCCCGGTGAAGCCCGACAACTTATAAAAAAGATGGCTTTGAATAGCTATCAATGGAATTCAAGGGACAGAAAGAAGATTGTCGGACTTCATGAGATAGATGCAGTTACATTTTTGGTGGCACAAGTGGAATCATTGAGTAAAAAATTAGACACTCTAACTTCACCAAGAGTGGTGGCCATCACGAATTGTAACGGATGTGGGGAAGGACATGCTTCAAGTGATTGCTCGATTGCAATTGGTGGCACTTCTTCTTCAGTTGAGCAAGCAGATTTTGTAGGAAATGCATTCAGAGGTCAAGGGAATCCCTATAGTGGAACTTACAATCTGTGGTGGAGGAATCACCCTAACTTGTCATGGAGCAACCAAGGGCAACAAAAGAGTAATGCACCTCCGGGATTTCAACAACAACAAGCACCGAATTTGGAAAACTGGGTGTTGGGGTTAGAGAGCAAGATGATCAACCTAGAGAAGACCCTCACAATGTTTGTCCAATCTTTGGATGCGAGATTTCCGTTAGTAGAGTCTACACTTCGCAACCACACCGCATCATTGCACAACTTGGAGAACCAAGTTGGCCAAATTGCGAAGTCTCTATCTGAGAGGCCTCAAGGGAGTTTGTTAAGCGATACGGAGACAAATCCAAGGGGACAATTGAAGACAATCTCTTTGAGAAGTGGCCGAGAGGTCGAGTGTAGTCTCCCTCTTGAGAAGAAGAATGATGAAGCACCTAAAGTGGTGGAGGTAGAGAAAGCATCAAAAGAGAAGGAGGTGGCACCCCCACCTTACAAGCCAAGAATTCCTTATCCTTCGCGCTTGAAGAATAATCAACAAGATGAACAATACAAGAAATTTTTGGGGTTGTTTAAGCAATTGCACATCAACATTCCTTTCGTGGAGGCGTTGTCACAAAAGCCTAAGTACGTGAAGTTCTTGAAGGACCTCTTGACCAACAATAGGAAATTGGAGGAGAGTGCATCTGTGATCTTAGATGCCACTTGCTCGGTGGTGTTGCATGCCGTGCAAGAGAAATGACCCAAGGAGCTTCATCATTTCATGCAATATTGGTGATTTGGGTGAGGAGATGGCACTTGCGGATTTAGGAGTGAGTATCAATGTGATACCCTACACATTCTTTCAAAATCTAGGTTTGGGAGAGCCGAGGCCCACTCGGATGACACTTCAACTAGCGGACCGATTAGTTAGACATCCGAGGGGCATTATTGAAGACGTGCTCGTCAAAGTGGATAAATACATCTTTGCTGTAGACTTTGTAGTGCTTGATGTGGATGAGGATGTCGATGTACCACTGATTCTTGGGAGGTCGTTCTTGCATACTTCCAAGGCATTGATAACATGGACGGTGGAGAGCTCACTTTGAGGGTTGGGGACGACAAGCTCACATATCGCCTTGCCGAAGCCATGAGACATTCTCTAGACTTTGATGATACTCTTTATTATCTTGACACTACTGATGAACTAATAGATGAATATGTGCAGGAAATGATGAATCCGGACCCATATGAAGGGTAGCCAGACCAAGACACGGAGATTGAAGACGTACTATCACTTGGTCTTGTGGAGGATGTGAAGCCAACCCCGAGAGTCATGAAAAGGGTGATCCAGAAGATGAGGAGGTCGAGGAAACGCCCCAAGAAGAACCCCAACACAAATGGGGATCAGCATTCAAGGAGTAAGGGTGTTTCGCCCTTCTGTGATAACAAACTTGATAACTCCCCCTCTACTCTACATAGATTATGTACTACATGTTTTCAGGTTATAGGGAAAAGGGCAACTTTCATTCATGAGCCCCCGTCAGGTAAGGCCAGGTGCATCAAGCTAAGTGACGTTAAACAAGCGCTTCTTGGGAGGCAACCCAAGCTTTTACTATTTTTCTAAGGTTTAGTTTAGTTTTAGCATGAATAATAGTTTTAGTGTTGGTGTCCTAATTTTTATTTGCATGTGCTGTGATTTTTCGTGGACCATTGATGATTTCGTGTGCCTAAATGTTGATTGACGAATTTTTGGGTTTTTTGAGTGTGTTTTCATGGATCTCTGGTAGTAATTTCATAATGTAAGCAGGCTCTGAAACTTATAAGTGAGTTCTGAAATTTTTTTGCAGAGCCTGTAAATTTTCTAAGTCATCCAGAGAAAACACACGGTCGTATGAACCATCTTAGTGCTCATCCCGAGCGTCACAAACGCGTGTAGCTACCGCTGTGAGTGACCCTGTAAAGGGTACACGGCGGTGTGAAATCCTACAGAACTTAAACTCTCATTCCCGAGAGTCCACAAGGGCATGTGGATGCCCCTGTGAGTGCCCATGTGTTAAGGCACACGGCCGTGTGAAATTCTGCAGAGACTTCCCTTCCATCCCGAGAAAACACAGAGGCGTGTGGTTGCTCCTATGAGAGAGCTTGTGAAAGGCACACGAGCATGTGGATTTCCCACACGGCCGTGTGTAACACTTAGAGTTTTCTCGGGAGAACCAAAGAGGCCACAGGGGCGTGTGGGTGACCCTGTGGGCGGCCTTGTGTTCTTGGCCAGGTTGGGCACATAGCCGTGTGGAATTTCCACACGGGTGTGTGGATGTGGGCAGAGGCATGTGACTGCCCCTATGAAGCTCCCCTATGAAGGCACACGGTTGTTTGAAGTTGTTCAGAGAGTAACCAGAGAGAACACAGAGGCGTGTGTCTACCCCTGTGAACCCTCACAGTAGAGGCACACGGCCGTGTGGATGCGCAGAAGGCCAAAAGCCGCAGCTTTTTCTTTAGATTCCCTCGTGCTTGTTGGGTCTAACACTTCCAAACACTCTTTAAACACTCCTTTCGCATTGCCAAATCTCTCTCGCTTGATTATAGAGGATTTTCGAGGGTTTTCCAGGCTGATTTCCGAGTTTTGATCCCTAAGTTCATCGGTAAGCCCCTTCCTCGTTTTTCTTCGTCAATCTTGATTATTTTGGTTAATCTCGCAATCTTTTACTTGATTTGTATGCATATTGACTTTGTGAATGATTGTGGGAAGTTTTCATGTGTTTAAAAGAGTTTTTGTACTAATTTTCAAGCCCCACGGCCATGCGGCTGTCGCAGCCCGATGATCCACACGGCCGTGTGGATTTCTGCAAATTGAGTTTCTGAATTGAACTGATTACTTTTCTTTTAAATCTTGCAGGTATGGCTTCTAGATCGAAAAAGGCAGCTGGTAAGCTTCCTCGCGAGCCATGACCCCCACCAGAGCAGATAGAGTTCAGTATTCCTGAGCATCTGACTCGATTTGAGCGGATATCGACGTTATGATTCGGCCAGTCACGATACCTGGACCGGAATGCAGTTCGAGGGGTACAAGGGGGAGATGGTGTCGCGGATGAGGTCGAGGAGCTACTTTCAGTGGGTAGTTGGAAGAGGTTACTGATGATCAAAGAGCCGGCTATTCGGGCAGTGACACACGAGTTTCTGCCCTCGTTCGAGTTTGACCGATATTACAGGGACTTTTCTACTCCCGATGCTTTTCAGTTTAGAGTACTAGGACAGCATTTTAGCCTCAGTGTGGCTCAGTTTTTTACCCGGTTGGGTCTGTATGATGAGGCTTATGCAAAGACAAAGGAGTATGAGGGCCTCACTACTGATTACCCGGGCAGTCTTACACCTCAGAGGGCCTACAGGGTATTGTGCGGAGAGGGACAGTACGAGCTGGGGATTTTGAAGGTTACGTGCCTGTCCCGCCCGGCCTACAGATACATTCACGCCATACTGAGCAGGTCAGTGAGTGGCCGAGGAGACAGCACTGGAGTATTGAGCCGTCAGGAGCTACTCTATTTGTACTCCATGGTCAAGGGCATACCACTCCACCTAGGGCACATCCTAGCAGAGTACTTGCGCCACCAGGGCCAGTACCTTAGGGTCAGAGTGATCTTTTCAGGCCCCTACATTACAAAACTCCTCATCGGGATGTATCTCCGAGACGGAGTGCGCGGGGTCGAGAAGATTTCTGTACCGGCTCCGCTTAGTATTGAGACGATGAGGCTGATGAGTATGGTCCGTAGAGGGGGACCGCGAGTCTATTCCATGATTGTACCCCAGTCCGGCCAAGCCGAGGTAGAGGGAGAGTAGGCAGAGGGCTTATAGCTGACTTTAGAGCCACCTCCGGCACAGACAGAGGCAGAGGTACCCCCCACAGCACCGGAGCCACCTCCAGTGCGCATATTTTTGCCTTCTCGTGGCCAGGATAGAATTGAGCGCCTCGAGAGTGTTGTGGTAGTATTACAGACCGAGGTGGCCGAGGTTAGAGCTACACAGGCAGCACATCACACAGAGGTCATGGCTTGATTAGATAGGGTCCAGTAGTTACTTGAGCGAGCTATGACTTCACCATTCATGGTGCACCCTCGAGCCTCCCCTGCATCACCATCACCAGCATCACCAATGACAGATCCATCGGCACCAGTAGAGCCTACAACAGCACCTGAGGCGTCTTAGTTTCTTTTATCTTTCTCTCATTTTGTACTTTTATTTCTTATTTTGGACTTGTAGTACTCAGAAAGGATTCTCCTTCTGAGTTTATTTTCTGTTGCTTCTATTTTTCTCAGTTGTAATTCATTGCTTTATCTTTATATACTCGAGTTTTATTTTGATATTTCTTGAGCTACACTGAACCCCTTGTGTATGTGTGCAGATGGTCTTGGATGTTTGGAATTTGAGGTATAGTAATAGGTACGATCATGGGACCGTGTGTGCTCCACAACACATTGAGGCTCAACTCTCAATGAATATAGCTCCATCGAACGCAACACTTGGAGTTTAGGGGAGTATTGTTTCAATTGCCCACTCCCACATTAATTGTTTTGATTGTTATACTTTTTATTGAGCTTTCATGTGTACATTGGGGACAATGTACATCTTAAGTGTGGGGGGGAGTTCACATTGCACACACCTTTACTTGTGCGTTCAATTGCTTATGCTCATGTAGCCCGTGGCGGTTCACCTTAGTTGCAACGGTTATATTCTTACAGTTTAGGAGAATTTTTAACATTGTATCTCATCATGCTCTAGTTTCTACTTGAATTTTAGCGAATTTTTGCTCAATTATCTCATATTACACTACTCAGTCCTGAAATCTTTTGGAAACTCAAGCTCGATGTTTAAGGACTAGTTTAGCATTGTTTTATGAAGTTTTTAAATTCTATTTGCTGAAAAAAAACTAGTGAGCTTGTGAATATTTGTTAGTTTCATTTGTGCATTTGGGGTGGAAAGAGCTACCTCCTATAAAGTATGTAGCTACTCTTATAAGTCGGATACAAGTTATGCCCTAATGAGAGAAAGAGCTATCTCATGGGATGCGTGAAAGCTACTACCCCGGTAGAAAGAGCTACCTCCTTGAAAGTGTGAAAGCCACCTTTGGCGGCCGCCTAGGAAAGGGCTATCTTAGAAGTTGTGTGAAGCTACTACCTCCCTTCTTTTTGTTTATAAATAAGTTTTTAGCTAGAGCAATGATATCTATATGCAATGTTTTGATTTCCCCTTACTTGTACAATGCTTCCTTTGCATACTTTTAGTGAACCTAAGGCCGAGCACTTTCAATTGTTCTTCCCAAGTACTTTAATGTTTTATTTTTGCTTGAGGACAAGCAAAAGCTTAAGTGTGGGGGGAGTTTGATATGTACTCGTGTTATAATAACGCAAAGTGTTATTATCTTACATTGAGCATTACTTTTATCAAATTTTATCATTAATTATCATATTTTAGCATTAATTAGTGTGTATTTGTGTGCTTTTGTGCATTGTAGGGTTATGGAGCCAATTTGGAGAAGAAAGAGCAAAGTTAGGTCGTGTTCGCCGTTGTTGGGGAGTTTTCGGACCAAGCAAGGAACAATGCACGATTTAAACTTGTGGGTGTGTGCCAACCTCCTTTGGATGGGCATAAAGGCAGTCACATTCACAAAAGTCTAACCCGTGTAGCATCGGAGGACTTCACCAATGAGGAGAATGAAGCAATCGACATGACCTACCGTTGATTGTGTGCGAGCACTGTAGCAGTTACTGTGCGCTAGAAATGCAGGATTATTTGATGTGCGAGCACTGTAGCAGTACTGCATAAGATCACTGTAGCAATTACTGCGCCAGAAAACGGAATTCAGAAATTTCACACAGGCGTGTGAAAATTCCACACGGCAGTGTGAAATCCCGATTTTAAGCAGCGACTCTACACTATTTAAAGGCCCTTTTCGGACTTTTTTTGGATCTTTTTGCCTATTTTCTGGAGGACCGCGGCTAGGGTTTGGAAAGAACTTTGTGGAGGCTTGGAGCACGCCATCGGCATCGACATCGACGCCCGTCGGAAGATAGCTATTGGGGGAGCTTTCATTGGCACCGATCCGGCGAGGTGTGCCCTAGGCTTGACGAGGAGTTTGGTGGAGAGACGAATCGGCCGTACAAGACCACGGCCACACTACACAAGGGGGTTTTCATCTATGTTTTCGATTTATGTTTATTCATATACATTGATGGATTTGTATAGCTCCATGAGAAGCTAAACCCCTTTTGGGTATTCAGACTTGTAAACCCTAGGATGATTTTGTTTCTATGACATGTTATTATGCTTTCCTAATTGATGAATTTAATTCAGTTTCAATCCTGATTAATTATTGTATTGATTTTCCCTTAGATGTGACACTAGAGTTGAGAGTCATATAGATTGTCCTTTGGAGATGTGATAACTCCTATAGGATTAGACTACTCAAGATTGGAGAGGGTCGAGAGGGTGAGTCATGAGATAGCGAAACGTCCCCTTTCCCCTCCTGTGTGATTTTCCCTACCTCCGCGTTCCAAGAGTTCTTAGCGGTCGAAATAGAGCGAAGTGCTAGGAGATGAACTCTCCTAGGGCTTAGTTGTACGAGCAACAGAGTGAAGGGTTGTAGTGAATTTTAGTGCTGGGGCTTAATTGAGACTAGTATTCTTTCACCTGGACCAAAGGGTTGGAACTACACTTAGGAATAGGGCTAATCACTTGGAATCCCTAGAACGTAAGGCAATCTAACGTAGTGTGAGGCTTAGGAAGATGGACTCCCCTGAAACTTAGTTGACAGGTCAGCATGAGTTAAGAGTCGTAGTGAACCTAATCCCGGGGCATAATCTTGGGGTTAGTCACGGTTGAGCTTAGGTTTGGGACCATGTGCTTTAGTATGTCCACGACTCATTAAGCATCAATAGGAGAGTATAATACATTGTCTTGCATTAGAACATTAATCCTAGGGGTAGCTTGTCCGGGTACCCTATTTCACTCTTGATTGTTTCTCTCTTTCACTTCTAGCATGCACTTTCTTATCTTCCATATTTCTCTTCATTTTCTTATTGCTTTCGATTACTCTCACACACACATTGATTCTTACTCTCACTTTCCGTATTTCACATTAACTAAATAGCAATCTCTTGTATCTACGATCCCTACTCCCTGTGGATTCGATTACCCTCTCACAAGGGTACTATTATTACTTCGAAAACCCATGTACTTGCGGTACACACGCAAGGCATGTGTCAATTATGTCCCCAAAACTGCGGGTCTAGCATAATCAGAGCGAGTCCTCTGATGTTCATGTTGTTCTGTCATTGTTTCTGACCATTCTGTATCTATTTCAGCTTGATTAAACTGTTCTTGCACAGGTTTTTTCCCTTTTCTATGCCACAGGTCATAACCTGGAGCTGAAACCAAAAAAAGAAAACAAATAACAACAATGATAGAAAAAAAAAGTGTGAAATAGAGTGAGTGGTGAATAGCTAAAACAACAAAAAGCAAATGTCTCAAATACGCCTACTCCCTGGCAACGGCGCCAAAAACTTTTGTCAGGAGCCCGAAAGTGCACAGGTTGTCGAAGTAATAAAGTAACCCGGTGAGAGGGTAGTCGAATCCACAGGGAGTAGTGATTCAAGACAAGAGAACTTGCTTCTTAGCTAAATGCGATGATGATGGTGGTAAGAGAAATCAATGTGGGTGCAATAAAATGAAAGAGAAATATGAAAGACAAGAGAATGCAAGCAAAGAGTAGGGAGGAATCAATAAATGTAAATATGGGGTACCCGGACAAGCTCCCCCTAGGACTAATGTGTCTAGTGCAAGACTAGTATTATACTCCCTTATTGATGTTTAATGAGTCGTGGAAGTCCTTAAGCATAAGGTCCAAAAACCTAAGGTCAACCGTGAATAGTTCTAACACTATACCCCGGCATTAGGTTTCACTACAGCCCTTCGCTCTGTCGATCTCTCAACTAAGCCCCAGGGGAGTCCATCATCCTAAGCATCACACTGCGTGGAACTGCTTGCTGTTCTAGGGATTCCAAGTGATAGACCCTGTCCCTAAGTATAGTTCTAACCCTTTGGTCCAAGCGAAAGAACCCTAGTCTCAGTCTAGCCCCAACACTAGGATTCACTACAATCCTTCATTCTGTTGCTTGCGCAACTAAGCCCCAGAGGAGTTCATCTCCTAGCACTTCACTCTACTTTGACCGCAAAGAACTCTTGGAATGCGGAGGTAGAAAAAATCACACCGAATGGGAAATGGGACGTTTCGCTACCTCACGACTCACCCTTTCGACCCTCTCCAATCTCGGGTAGTCTAATCCTATAGAAGTTGTCACACCTTCAAAGGATAACCTAGATGATTCTCAACCCTAGTGTCACGGCTAAGGGATAATCAATTACAAATATCATGCAAGATTGGAACTTAATTAAAAGTATCAATTAAGAAAGCATAATAAAAATCATAGAAACAATGTCATCCTAGGGTTTACAAGTCTGAATACCCACTAGGGTTTAGCTCTCTATGGAGCTATACAAAATCATCAATGTATATGAATCAACAAACATAACAAACATAGATAAAACCCTCTTGTGATGCGTGGCGATGGTCTTGTGAGGCTGCTCCGTCTTCTCCACCAAGCCCCTTGTCAAGCCTAGGGCACACCTCGCCGGATCGGTGCCGACGAAAGCTCACCCAATAGCTATCTTCCAAAGAATGTCGATGTTGATGCCGTACACTCACTCCAAACCTCCACAAAATCCTCTCCAAACCCGAGCCGTGACCTCTCCAGAAGATGGGTGAAAAATAGGTCGAAAAAGCCCCTTAAGAAATCTGAGTCGCGGCTTTAAATAGGCTGAAATTGGGCATTCACACGGTCATGTGGAATTTCCACACGCCGATGTAGATTTTTTGGAATTCGGTTTCTGGTGAGCAGTGAACAGTAAACTACTATAATGATTTGCTACAGTGCTTTGCTGTAGTAACTCCTACAGTACTCGCGCACAAAATGTTCCCGATTTCATGTTCTTCATCGAAGCCATTGAATTGGGCGCACAACCAACGGTAGATCATGTCGATTCTTCATTTCTCCTTATTGACGAAGTTCTTCAATGTCACTCAGGTTAGACTTATTAAGTGTGACTGGCTTTGTGCCCCTCCAAATCATAGAACCATTTGAGCACAATGGAGGTTGGCACACACTCACAAGTTTAGAAGCCGTGCCTTGATCCTTGCTTGGTCCAAGAACTTCTCAACAACGACGAACATGACCTAATTTTGTTCCTTCTTCTCTAAATCTCCTCCACAACCATACATGCACAAAAAAACACAAATGCACACCAATCAATGATAAAATTTGAGAAAAGTAATGCTTCATGTAAGAAAATAATACTTCGTATTACTTAAACACGAGCACTTATAACTGCTCTGACGGAGAAGGATGCGAGATCGGGGTCGCGATCACGGAAGATGGGCGGGGAAAGGATGACGGTAATGGAGAGGCTATAGAGACGATGGAGAGATGATTTAAACAAGAGGAGGCTGACAGAGAGAGAGAATAAGAGGCTTCCACGACTTTTTGCATAGAAAAATATTCCAGTCTGATTGGAATATTTTTTTATGCCATATTTCCCACTTTATGCCATAATTTTGTTGTGTAAAATAGCTACCCAAACATCCATTATGCCATAATCTTGTCAAAATTTTATATTATGCCATAATGTACGGATTATGGCATATTTTGGTGCTACCCAAACTTATTTTGTTGTGAAATTTTGTGTCCCTATGTTCTGCAGAGTTCTGAGAATGACAAGGGTTTCTATCTTTTGATATGTTCTTTCAGCTCTGTGCATTGTTTTTTTGGTACCTTCGATTTTTATTTTATTTTATTTATTTATTTATTGCAACTCATGTTTTGAAATCTAGCTTTTCATGTTATTTTCCAAAAAGTGGATGCCTTCCAAGTTGCAATTGACATTAGAAATATATCAAACAAGATCCAATTATATTGTAATTGATTTATAGAAGTTTGTGTTTCCAGGAGAACAACTATAGATTCACATGAAGAACAATGGCAAGTATGTCTCAATTGAATTTCAAGAAAGAAAACATATAAGAGTTGCATTTATTATCTCTACTTCTTCTCTAATTCGTACTCTAGTTTCTTCTATTTTTCTTTAGCAGGAATCTTTTTTGGTTCAACATGAAAGCCTACAAGATCTCTAGATTTTGTTGATGGCCTGTAATTGCACAAATACAAGACGTTGTATGTTAATGCATAACACCATAACATTTCAACTGAATAACAAGAAACAAACAATTTACCTATCTAAATTTAGAATTCTCATCAAGAGATTAAAACGTAAAGATATACTCCCTCCATTCCTTTTTACTCATAAATTTTACCTAGTTCACACTGATTAAGAAAACTTGGTTGAAGTTAGTTGGTAACCTTAAATTTATAAAAATTATATTAACTTTCCAATATTACCCTCATTTAAAATATGCTTTGAAAAATGTATAGTTGAATATAATTTATTGGAAGTTGTAGAAGTACATTAAATATAAAGGGTAAATTTGGAAAAATAATATTTAATATTGCAAAATATTTCAAAATATACAAGAAAAATGTAATAAAGAAAAGCTTCAAAATGTGACAAGTAAAAAAGGAATGGAGGAGTACATCTTACAAGAATGAAAATAGTTCACCAAATCAACAAATAAATAAAATTATAAAAAAATCTTTTATTATATCTCTCAACCTCTTATGGATAAGAATTTTGAAAAATTAAACAAGATAAGAGCATGTAAATAACTATAATTCTGTAAATAACAATAAAAAAATTTGGAAGATGAATCCTTCAAAAAAAAAAAATAAATAAACAGAAAAATTTCAAATCAGTCACCCAAATCAAAAGCCCAAATTCACCGAATTTAACCCTAGTTAATAAAAAGAACCAAATACCTCTTGAAGCTACCAACATTCACCAAAATCAACCTTCTTTGTACACAAACTCCACCTGTAATATCAAAAAACTTAGTTAGAGAGTACAAAAACCATAACAACGATTCCAAACCTAATCAACAATATTGCTTAAAAAAGTCTCAAATCATACCCAACTAAAATCTTGTAAACTAAAGGGTTGAGAATGGGAGCATACTAGAGGGGTGGAAGGGGGGAGGAGGAAATAGGCAAGCTGGGATCTTGTAAACCCTAAATTGGAAAGGATGAAAAAAATAACAAAACAAAACAAAACAAAAAGAAATGAATCGGGGGAGAGAGAGAAAAGAAAAGAAGCACTCCCCTTCATAGAAGGTTTGTTTGTGGGCATAGTTCCTTCACATTTAGATGATGGAGCATAGAGGAAGAAGAGAGAGTGATGAAGAAGAAAGGGGGGGACCTTTGGAACTACTACTACTTGGTGGGTGACGGGGGTTTATTTACCGTGGCAGGCTACAAGGTTCGGGGATTTGTCTGTGGAGATGGGCCATAAGCTTCAATGGCGCGGGATGGGAGGTGCTCGGTCGCTTACGAAGATGAAGATGAACATGAGGAATTAGGGCTACTTTCCATTTCTATTTTTTATTTTTTAAGCTTGATGAGAAGGAGAGATGGTGGGCGGTTGACATGGATGTCATTGGGCCTCCACGTCATTCGTGCAAAGGTTTAGTGAAATGAATACAGAGGAAATAGCACTACTCTACCACTTATTTGAAACAAATGTGCTTCTATTGCATAATTTAGATTTGTTAATATTTCCATTCCAAATTTATTTCTAAATTCTACGACTAATTAAAATTTCCATTTCAAATATATTTCTAAATTATATAACTAAATAAAATCCATTAATTTTGTTTCTAAATATTACAAAGATTTTAGTCACTTTCAAATCTGCTGTTAAAGATTTTGCAATATACTATTATTCTATTTCTAATTCAGTTAGAAATGAAATTTCTTGATATACAAAATTTTTTAATGAGCAACAGATTTAAATAATTTAATAATAAAAAATTTCATTTCTAAACTGGATTTATAGTGTAAACAATTATTTTAAAATATCAATTTTTTATTAATACAATAACTATATATAAATTTTATTGATATAATAAAAAGCATGACATGAAATATGGATCGAATGATCTCCTAAATCAAAATATTTTAAAATACAAATAATTACATTTTAAATGTCAACGGGTACATATAAGTTTTCAACTTCTATGTGGTATATAAATTCTAAATTGTCCCATTAAAGCATGTGATGTGTTGTTTAAAAAAAACAGGCATTCAAGACACATTATTATTATTATTATTATTATTATTATTATATAAACCAAAATATTGTTTTTCATGTAGCAGCAACTTAAAAAAACCTTGAATTTCATTTCTTACTTTTCAAATATAAACTATTATAAATAAAATAAAAGCATAGCAACATATTCTTACTATTTAAGGACTCAACTGCCAATAGTGGAGTACCAGAAGGGTACAAATGGGTGGTTCTTCATGGGAGATAGTCACTAATTCCAAGTGTCGTTTCTGATAAATTTATCTTTAATGAGCCGACCCTATCTTCCCCCCACACTGGAAGACCAGCTTGACGAAGAGCTTGTTGATTGGGGAGATGATTAAGAACAAGACTTTTCAGACAAAGGATTTTGAAGATAAAGAAAATGTTTTAGAAGAAGATAATCTCCCCTTTGAGATAGGCAAAAACATTTATAGGAGGATCTTGTACCTGCTGAACAAAGTAATACAATTGGTGATTTGGTTGATAGAGAAATGGATTTAGATGAAATAGGAGGAATAGTTCCTGGACATTCCCTAGAAGCACAACCCCAATGAACATATTCTTCAATTGCAATGCCTACTCAAATACGCAAGACTGAGAGCCAAGAAACCTTCCACCAGCTGGAATGAAGAAACAGGTTTTATCCCTCAACCACCTAGATTTGCCAAGAAAAAAATTCTAGAAGACCGTAGAGAACATACATCCTCTTAAATTATTCCACATTTAATTCTTGGTCTGATGCTTAATTGCTTAATTATAGTAATACTTGTGGTATAAAATTCTTGGGTTCTCCAAACCATAAATCTGAATGCTTGAAAATGTTAAGAAATCTAGAAGTAGAGAGAGCTGCTAGCTCCTCCCACTTTGCAGGATCTTCTGTTAATCTTGCTAACCAAACCCACAACACTTCTAAATGAAAGTGTTGTCTTGGAATGTTATAGACTTGGGAAGCCCTCCAAATGCCACATAGTTAAAGACTTCTTAATTTCTACCAAAGCAAATATAGTTTGTCTTCAAGAGACCAAACTTTAGGATATTCATACTTCCTTGTGGAATTCTATTGCTGGTCAGATTTTACTTCCTTCAATTACATTCTTGCCACTGGTTTAGCAGGAGGCATAGTTATGGCTTGCGATAAAGACCAAGTTAGTGTATCTGTAATACATACAGGATCCTTCTCTCTTACTTTGGAATTCTCTAGTCATGTTGATAACATAGCCTAGTTATGTTCAATGGCCTATGGATTGAATGCTAGATCTCTCAAGAATGATTTATGGAATGAACTTTGCTTAGTACGAAATCTGAGATCTTCTCACAAGCTTATATGTGGGGATTTCAATGTCATCTTTTTCTTGAATGACAAGAACAAAGGAATTCCAAACCTGGGTGATCTTCTTAATGCCCAAAATATTCTTGAAGATCTTAATCTTGTGGACCTCCTTTTACATGGGAGATGGTTCACATGGACAAATGGTCAAGAAGACCCAATCTGGGTAAGACTAGATCGCTTTCTTCTTGCTCAAAGCTAGTCTACTATCTTTCCAAGGACTTGCCAATACACTTTACCTAAATTTGAGTCTAATCATGCTCCAATTTGCCTGAAGTTTGGGTCACAACCTCTAAGGCCTAGGACCTTTTGTTTTGAGAAATCTTCGTACCCTGATGAGAGCTTGGGACCTCCTATTTAGGAATTGTAGAATGAGATCAACCCTGAGGGATGTGCTGCTTTCATCTTTTCTAAGCTCTGCAGTAATTTGAAAGCTAAAATTCATAAGTGGTCTTTAGAAACTTTTGGGTCCCTAAGGATGTATAAAAATTCTTTACTTTCACTAATGGAACCAATGTTCTAGCATGTGTTTCGGTCCAGGGTCTTACTAGGAGTCCCAATCGAACCTTTGGGAAATATTTGTCATCTTCTATGCGAGTATAACCTTCTCATCTTCACAGCGGGAGGACAGGAAGACCTTTGAATAATTAGACTGTTCATTTATCTCTTCGAAGGTTCGTCATGACTTACAATCAATTTTTCTAAGAGTTGCCTATGTTCTACTAATTATGTGTTTCAGCCAAACACAACCTAAGCTGCAATTCTTAACTACAGTAGGGATTACCTTTCTCTTACCTATATAGGGGTTCTGCTTTCTGGAAAACGCCCTAGGCGATAGGACTGGATGAAATTAATCTTTATGGTTCGGGCCAAGCTTACGTCTTGGAATGCTAACTACCTGTCCTTAGGGGGCCTTTTCACACTTCTCAATTATATTCTAACTTCGATTCTAACATACTGTAAGTTAGTGTTTCACTTGTTTAATCACCTGGAAAAGGATCTGTAGACCACGTAACATGGGAGGCTGGGGAATTCTTAATTTACAAGATTTTAATAAAGCCCTCATAAGGAAGTGGTGATGGAAAATTTACTCTAGTCAAATTGGTTGCTAGTCTAAAATCATTCACTGCAATTATTTATGTAGAGGTCCTCCAGGACCATTGCTCCACTCACCACCTAGAAATAAATCTTTTTTCTGGGTAGGAATCACACCGATCCTACCTTCTTTTTGACTCTGTGCCTCCAAAATTGTACAAAATGGTGATTCTACACTACTTTTGTATGATAAATGGATGGAAGGTCGAGCCCCTAAAGACATTTGGCCAGATCTCTTCAATGACTGCAACTTCCCTTAGATATCAGTTAAACAATTTATGCAAGACCTTCCTTCCCACGAGTTACTTTTTCGCACAGCTATCCTCTTTGAAAGGTTGCATTTCCTACCGTTCATTCCAGAATGTTCTTATAATCAGGAGGATTTGACGATCTGGAACTTGGAGAATAATAGAACCTCATTAGTTTGCTCTTTTTATAAGTATCTAATAGATGGTGGTTTGCAAAGTGCTTTGTTCCCTCAGTTTTGGAAAATTGAATGCCCTAGTAAAATATCTCTCTTCTGCTAGTTAGCAAGTGAAGAGAGAATTCTAAACATTGTTAACATAGCCAAAAAAGGTTGTAATACACAAAACAGGACTGATACTTGTGTATTATGCCATAAAAACTCTGAGGCATTAGATCACCTCTTACTCTAATGTGAAGTCTCTGAAAGAATCTGGGTGTTCTTTGAACATACCTTAAATTTAGACCCACATGCACATTCCCACTCAGAGATTTGAAGTTCTTGGATCTCATCCTTAGATGATCAGCAGAAGAATTGTAGGGCCTAATTTCTAAAGCAATTTGCTAGAATATATGGTTTGATAGAAACGGTCACATCTTTAATTTTTCACTTTTAGAATGTTCTCTCTATTATTCTTAAAACCATTCACATGCTTCTTGCTTGGGTTTCTGTAACTCAGGATCCGCAACATCAACATATACCTTCGGACTCAATGCAAAAACTTAAGCGCTCTCTAGACTTCCTGAGCACTCGGCCGGCTGAGAACATTACCACCACGGAACCATCGACTTGGGAGTGATCCACACCCGCTTACTCCCTTTGATAGCTGGAGAAAAACTTTGACACCTTCTAGTAGTCTTCGTCTTTTCAGTTGTGGCTTTCTTTTCTATTCGTTTTGTGTCAAGCTTGTAAGTTTTTAGTTGTGCATCACCACTAGAAAGCCTCCTAACTTGGTTAGCTTTGTTTTTCTTCCATTCGTTTGTTCTTGTTGCCGGTCTCTTTGTTTTGTTTTGTAATCGTTTTTTTTTAAATAAAGTTGTAGTTTATTCACTTTTATTTGAAAAAAAAACATATATTATAAAAATAGGCGAAAGCAACATTAAAGTAAAATGTCCAATCACAATGACCCAAGCCAAAATTATTATAATATCACATAAGAAAACACAGACTAATTTTAAAAATTATTAGGCAGTATCTAGTACGAGAGAATCATCTCATAAATCTTTTTGGGGTCAGTAAGAGCGTTAGAGACACTCTCTCTCTCCATGCACCTCTGTGACCATGCCACAATCTTGGGACACTCCTCATCCATGCTAAGCTTGGCAAATTGCTCAAAAGCATAGAACATCACAATAAAAGGCACTAAAGCAATATCAATGTACCCAAAAGCCTCATCTCCAAAAAACTTCTTATCCCCTAGTTCACATTCCAACAACTTGAAGATCTCAACCCACTCTTTTGCAGTCTCATGGTGCTCGCCTTTTCGCTTCCATAGTTTAGATCCACACTCATAAACCTATCACGCACCAGGAAACGAAACAATTTCAACAAAAATTGTGTTTGGAAAAAACATAACATAGAAATATGTACCTATTGAAAATAAAATAATAAAAAACCCTAAAATTGATTCTTGATTACTAGCAACTCAAATGTTAGTTTTTGGATATAAATTGTTTTGCACTCTAAATGCAAAAATTTTAATTTTATCATCTTAAAACGGAGTTGCTGGTATTTTATTCCACTCCCAATTTAAATGTGAAAGTTCAAAATCTATTTGGTGCTTATTCATATTTTTCAAAAAGATATTAATTTTTAAATATTATAAAATAGTTAAATTTGTTTTTTGAATTAAATAATATATACACTGATTTTATTCTCAGGTGACTCAAATTTTGTGTAGTGAAATTTTCTTTTTCCACAAGCACTTATTCTATATAAAATAACTAGTTTTATTATTTTAAATAGAAATCACAAAGTTAATGTTTTCAACAAAACAGCAGAAAAAATAATTTGAAAAAACATTATCAAAAAACGCATTATATAAAAAATTGAAATTATAAACCAAAATAAATTATTACATTATACAGTCACTTGATACAGTCACCATCGGACTAGTAACAAAATTATCAAAGTAAACTATTTTTATTTTAGGACAAAATTACTAAATTAAACGTTTTCCTTAACCAATGGAAAAAAATAAAAACACAAATTTAAAACATAATCACATTTAAAAGCCAAATTAAAATTTTCAATATAAGCCAAAAACAAGTATTTGAAAACAAAATTACTCTTATAATTAAAAGAAAAACTATTTCATTTTTTTTATCCAACTCAAATAATAAAAATTAATTTTCACATCTAGTGCATCCAGTGGATCTTATTTCTGTCCTCTTTTGTCCTCTTTTGAAATTTAGGTCTATTTATGTAATTTTATTTTATTTTGGCACTATAAATTATGGATTATTTATTTAAAAAATATATATATGTCGGTTGAAAACGCAAACGAGTTTTGAAATGAAAAAACATATACCTTTTTGTCCACAAAATCACCCCAGAAACGAGCGTTTGCCCTTGCATAGGGCTCAGTAGGGAGCAACGGAGCTTTATCAGGCCAAACCTCATCAATATACTGAAGAATGATTAGTGACTGACAGATGGTATTGCCATTGTGCATCAGCACCGGGATCTGCTTGTAAACAGGGTTAGATTTCAACAAGAGTTCACTCTTGTTCTTCAGGTCCTGCACCTTGTACTCATAATCAACGCCTTTCTCCGCCAAAGCTATCCTCACTCTTTGCCCAAAAGGACTAAACAAGGAATCCAACAGCACTACTCCCTCTTCATGGGCCATTGGTGAGACAGAGCACTCGCTCTCTTTGGTTGCAATGTTCTTTGGGTGTGTAGAGCGTACTTATGAAGCTATCACAAGCCCTTTGGGAGTGCTCCTTCTCATCTTTGGGATGTCACTGCTTCCGTCACGGCATTTGGACTTGGTCCAAAATGTTTGGCTGGATGTGTTTTGAGGATTTGAGAGAGACGACTGAACTCTTGGGAAGCAAGCAATTTGACTATTTCAACAGTTCACTAAATCAATTTTTATATTTTAATTATTTATTATTGATGTACCATATTAGAATTTTAAATTCTCATTTAAAGTGGTTTAGAACAAATAATTATATATGCATATATATACATCTTTTATGAAACTATGCTAATAGCATCAGCTAGAGTGGGCAAGTAGAATGACAACACGTTTCCAAGCCTATGGGTAACAAACAATGGACTTAGATTAAGGGTGTTTAGATAGGGATAATGATGTTCTTGTAATTAGAATCATTTTTAATAATAATTTATACCTATGTTTTTATGCACAACCATAAAAATTAGAATGGAGTATGTAAAAAATGAGCATTTGTAATATAGAGGAGTGTTTATTCTGCACAAGATTGGGGGGAATGGTATTGTTTGAGGAGGAATAAATAGTATCAATTTTTGAAATGGCACTTTTACTTATGTGAATATTAAATTAAAAAATTAATTATAATTATTAAACTAAATAATAATTAAAATGAGTTATTTAATACATATAATTATAATAATTAGAGTGCTTAACAAGGAGATTTAATTAAAATAAAATTATTAAAAAACATTAATAAGCTTAATTTTAACAATATTACAACCAAACTTTCTTTGATTGCCTAATTTTAGATAGGTGAGGCAATGGTCTTCATAGTAAATTATTTTTTATTCAAAAAGAAAAATATAATAGACTATTCAACGAGACGCTCTTTTTTCACCTTTAGGCTCAAGTAAAGTGTCAGAAGCTAGGTTCATATCTCAAAAGAACGGTATAAAAGGGAGGGTTGTCCAACCCCTTATAAGCCTAAGACTCCTCTAGTACATAGACGATGTGGGATTAAACTCGGCTATGGGCACGTGGCATTCCCGGCTCACCCCACCCCAAGAACTAGTCTAAGGACCCATACTGGTCCCTGGGCTCACTTCTGGCCCCACACCTCTAGTACCCCCAGAGTGGCTTTGATACCACTTATCAGAGGCTAAGTTTATATCCCAAAAGACCGGCCTAAAAGGAAGAGTTGTCCAACCCCTTATAAGCCCAAGTCCCCTTTAGTATACAGCCGATGTGGGACTAAACTTGGTTGTGGGCACTTGACAAAAAGCATAGAAAAGTATTAAAGGCATGAGCCATTGCGCCTCACTTGAAAGGTGTCACGCCCTGTCCAATAGGACCTGGCATGCGACAGCTACCGCTATAATCCCGAGGAAAGATACACACCATCTAACCCTCACATTATCACAAAGCTTACAAAATCCTGAATTTTACACAAAGCTCTACACAAATCACAATTGAAGGATTAAACTAAAACCGAGTTCAATCATAACACAGGGAAACAAGAATTTCAATAAGTTTGACAATGGAGTTCAAAAAAGAATCACAACACCATAATGGGTCTTTAGCAGAGTTTTTTTTTTAATATTTAGCGGCGTTTTAAAAGGCCGCTAAATATGATAACTACATTTTCTCAAAATGCAAGAAAAAACGCGTCAAAAATGGTGTCGCCAATGTTTCAACAATTAGTGCCATTTTTCTAATCTTTAGCAGCATTTTATATCATAAAAAAATAATTAATTTACCAATTATATCAACGGCGTTTATCTGAAAACACCGCTATATTAGTGCCTTTTTTGTGACCTTTAGCGGATTTTTTTAAAAAATAATTTTAAAAATTAATGTTAATTTTTTTTAACCTAAATTTGTTTTTAAAGAAAAGTAAATCAGCTTCTCTAATTATTATTATTATTATTATTATTATTATTATTTATTTCATTTTTTAGATTTTTTTGTTTTTATTTTAAATTATTTTCCTTTTTCTCTTTTCCAAATAAGGAAGCTCAACTCTCAGGTCAAGTCAAATTTGTGAGAGACTGGCCACCTAAGAACGACAATTGGGCTTCGCCCCATCACCACAAATTTAACATGACACAAAACAAGGAACACAACTGTAATAAATCTCAAACCTAAAATATAGCAACACCCAACACTCACTGAGCATGAAGTGGTCTAGAAACCTCTTTAAACCTTCCCTATAGTTGCGGCTAAGTTCAGAGCCGTCAAGGTACTCATGTCATTGATGTTAACCCATCGATTGACGGTATGGTGACTATGGCTACTTGATAAATATCTAATCAGGGCTCTGCACTCCCATCTAAACTAGCCCTCGTAGAAATCAACAAGTCTACCATACCACCTTAAAAGGATAGACATGGAGACTGCCTACTGTAGAAGGATATCACCATACAATCTCAACAACAAGTACTACTCCACACGGAGTACAATAGCCAAAAATACTCAACAATCAACAGCACCTCAGCCATTTCCATGAGGAAATGATAAAAGCACAAGGAGAACTCAAGCTTTTAACATAAATCGATTTACAAAATCCAGCACAAACCATGACATGGAAATTATTTCCTTTTGACAACCCAAAAGGAGTTCAAGCTTAGATTACGCAAAATCAAAGAATATCACAACAAATCCCAAGTTTCACAAAATAAAGATTTTGCAAACTCCTTGAAGGATTTCAATCACAAGTTGAACATGATCTTTAACAATAATAACTATCATTCAACAAAATGCAAAACAAGTATAAACCAGTAAGGCTTTACTTAGCCATAATATATATATATATATATATATATATATATATATATATATATATATCGGTATTCTTTTAATAAAGCTATGCTTAACAATCCCACTCATAGGATAGGCGATTTCACTTCCTTACAAGCTAATCCTCGGCTAATCCTTTGCCTTGAGCCAATGCTTCTTCTCCTTGCCAAAGCACAGCAAACACCAACAAATGTTAGCACAAAAGCCAAGCAAGAAACCCTACCTAATCAGCTCTAGGGTTTGCTCAAATTAGACCTTTAGGTTACTAATGGAGTTCTAAAGGGTTTAAGCTTCCTTCTAAGCTAATAAACCAAGGAAAAAAGTGGAGAACTCACTAGTGCTACAGTAACTCTAAAATAAACGAGAAGAAGGTTCAAGGATTATCCTAGATCTAAGCCAAACAAACCAAGGCAAACACTCCTCTCAAGATCCACCAATAATAAACAAGAAGAAGAACCAGGATTAAGCTCCAGCTCAAACCCACAAACTAACCCTAGCTTCAACCATCCAAATAACAAAGAAGCAAAAGAAAGATGGGAGCTTACGTTGAACCAGGAGGAGATCAAACACTAAAAGATCCACAAACAAGCTCAAGAAATCCTCCAAAACTAGCCCTTAATCTCCAAAGAAAGGCAAAGGAAGAAAGAAGGAGGGGATGAGGGGGTTTTGGGAGAAGAAAGGAAGTGAAAAGATTTTGAAACTGGCTTAAAAAGACCAAAACCACTTGTGCATGGCCTAGTGTGCAGCCCCCTCAATGGGCACACCCCAGCTGCCTTGGATGTGGGGCCTGGTGTGTGCCTTGCACACCAAGTCGCATACCCCTCTATTTGGGGTGTGCAACCCCCTATGTTATCGCACAGGCCCCAGGAGGGACTGTGCGGCATGTGCACGGCCCACACACCTATAAAACGCTAGAAAAACTCTTGGCAAGAAGCCCCAAACTCAAAACAAAAAGAATTCAACAAAGACATCGAATGAACAATTAAGGAATGGCCAAGATACACCACTCTACACAAGAAAGAAAAAAAATGGAACTACTACAATACTAACATGTTTACTTCTGAGTGAATGAATTCCTTCATGATGATCACTTATAACTACTATTTTTCCGACATAACCGCACTTCAGTGTTAGCCCTACCAAAGGGTGAACTGAACCTATCTACTCTAGTAACAAACTAGATGTCACAATCACATCATGATCATGATGCCTTAGATTTAAGGTTCACTCATATGATTATAACCAATAATGCCAATCATTGACGGTCAAAGAGTAAAACCCATGTGATTGGATTGTTACGAGTTATGTTTAAATGTACTAATCCCATTGATGTATTTATGACATATGCTCTCCCACTATCCCACAATGTTCAACTAGCACTCTTTGTTAAATTATAGGCCATAAAAATCTTATAAATCTTTAACTTCAATTAAAGATTCTCTGATTTATGAACTATTGAAGTGTATAAGTACTAAGCTCTTCGAGTACCCTCCTCCTTATCCCATAAAGAATACAAGGTAATTTAATATAGAAGAACAATAATGTTTGAGACTAATTAAAACGATATTAGAATATTCATATCAACATAAAAATAAATACATATTATTAATAATAACATATAATACAAATAAAATGTCGTAATACAAGTATCTTCATTGTTGTTCGAGGACATATTTTTAATATTCCAACCTCAAATATGACCATTATCTCGACAAAACTAATAATTCATATTAATCAAGCAACCTACAAACTAAAGATATGCATGGATTAGAGCAATTAAGAAAAGAAAAGTCTTTCTATAGATCCTAACCAACTTGGAGTTATCATTGGCAAGTCTATTTTAGAAGCAATGACATAGATAAGTGCTAAACCGCAACTGGCACTGCAGAACAAACAGTTCTAATGTAGATAACATGTAATGTATATCTATGTAATGGGCTGCGCCACCGCATTTAAATAAATTAAATGCATTTTCTTATTACATTGATCAGTCTTATTACACACGTACAACTATTTTACATAAACACAAGACGGATATTTAACCCTAATTGAATACAGCTCTTAATATTGTTGTCCCAAGTAATATACATTAATAATGCGTTCTTCGTTGTATTGGAGTATTTTCCTGAGTTTCCCCGTTTTCATCTCTAAATGCACTCCATACATGGTAGCGGGTCGACATTCTGACATATTTATTAAGATCTTCAATATATGATGCTCCCGGCGCATTAATAATGATTTTTTTTCATTATAATAGAGAACCTCGAATGTAGTTCTGTCTTTATCATTGCGTCGGATTTAAACGTCGAATACCCCTGGAATACTCGTGTGAATTCAGGTTGGTTATCTGCTTTTAATTGAGGGCGTCTATCCTGCACAATGAATATACCAATTACACTCTGCATAATCATGTTTGGTTTGACGTCCTCGCTCATTAGTTCGGATTATGGCAAATTCATGAATTTCACTGAACCTGTCATATACAGCGACTTTAATAGTATGAGCGCCCTATCTCGATCATTGTCTACTGTTCCGGCTGAGGGAAGGGTTGCATACGTTGATCCAACTGTACCTACATGTATGATATTTGAACCGCATTGGGTTTCTCACAGCCATCCTCTCTGAAAGGTTGCCTTTCCTACCATTCATTCCAGATTGTTCTTGTAATCAGGAGGATTTGAAGATCTGGAACTTGGAGAACAACAGAACCTTACTAGTTTGCTCTTTTTATAAGTGTCTAATAGATGGTGGTTTGCAAAGTGCTTGATAAGTGCTTGTGTTGTAGTACCGCGAAGCGTTATTATCTTACATTGAGCATATCTTTTATCAGTTTTTTATCACTAAATGGCGTGCATTTGTGTATTCTTGTGCATTGAAGGTTTGTGGAGCTAAATTAGAGAAGAAGAACGAAATTAGGTCGTGTTCGCCGATGTCGGGAAGTTTTCGGACCAAGCACGGAACAAGGCACGAGCTTGGACTTGTGAGTGTGTGCCAACCTCTTTTGGAGGGGCACAAAGGCAGTCACATTCACAACAAGTCTAACTCGTGTAGCTTAGGAGAACTTCACCAAGAAGGAGACTTGAAGCAATCGGCACGATCTACCATTGATTGTGTGCCCAATTCAATGGCCTCGATGAAGAACGATGGACTCGGGAGCGTTTCGGGCGAGCACTGTAGCTTGTTACCGTAGCAAAAATACTGTAGCAAGATACTGTTCACTTTCGGCCGAAATTCAGAATTCCAGAGAATTCACACGGCCGTGTGGAATTAACAGACGGCCATGTGAATTAATTTTTCAGCAGACAGAAATTTCACACGCCCGTGTGTTAATTCCACACGGCCGTGTGAAGCCCCCGATAAGTCAGATTTTAAAGCCGTGACTCAACATTATAAAAGGCGATTTGGGAGACCTTTTGAGATATCTTTTGATCTATCTTTCTCTCCAATTTGGGGGAGTGCGGCTAAGGTTTCGGAGAGGATTTTGTGGAGGTTTAGCGCGCGTCATCGGCATCGTCACCGACGTTCGACGGCCGCACAAGATTACGGCGACGCCATACGCAAGGGGGTTTTCATTGATGTCTTTACTTTGTGCTTCCTTTTCTACATTAATGAACATGTATAGCTCCATGAGGAGCTAAACCCCTTAAGGGTATTCGGACTTGTAAACTCTAGGGTTATTATGTTTCTTTGACATTGTTATTATGCTTTTCCATTATTGATGAATAAAATTAAGTTTCAATCTTAATTTCATATTGCTATTGTTTTCTCTTGGATGTGACACTAGGATTGAGAACAATTTAGGTTGCCTTTTGGAGGTGTGACAACTCCTTAGGGTTAGACTACTTAAGATTGAAGAGGGTTGAGAGGGAGAGTTGTGAGGTAGCGATGTACCCCTTTCCCCTCCGACGTGGTTTCTCCCTACCTCCGTTTCCTTGATTTCACAGCGGTCGAAATAGAGTCAAGTGCTAGGCAGATAAACTCCCCTGGGGCTTAGTTACGCAAGTAATTGAGTGAAGGGTTGAAGTGAATCCTACGCATTAGGGCTTAATCTAGACTAGGGTTCTTACACCTAGATCAAAGGGTTAGAACTACACATAGGAACAGGTTTTACCACTAGGAATCCCTAGAGCTTAAAGCAATCCCACGTAGTGTGAGGGTTAGGTAGATATACTCCCCTGGGGCTTAGTCGTGCGAGCGACAGAGTGAAGGGTGATGTGAATCCTAATACCAAGGCATTGTGTAGGGGTTAGTCACGGTTGTCCTTAGGTTTGGGACCGTGAGTCTTAGGATATCCTCGACTTAATTAAACATCAATAGGAGAGTATAATAGTATAGTCCTGCACTAGAAACATAGACCCTAGAGGTAGCTTGTCCGGATGCCCTATTTCATTCATTAGTAATCCTCTCTATTCTCTTTTATTTGCACTCTCTCATCTTCCATCTTTCTATTTAATTTCTTGCTTTTCATTCTATTGATTTTATATTCACTCATTGATCCCACTCTTGCTTTTTCGTACTCCGCATAGCTTTATTAGTGAAATCTCGTATTCTAATTCCATATTCCCTGTGGATTCGACTACCCACTCACCAGGGTAAATTTATTACTTCGACAAACTCGTGCACTTGCGGGATACACGCAAGGGGTCGTGTCAGTGCTCTATTCCCTCAGTTTTAGAAAATTGAATGCCCTAGTAAAATATCCCTCTTCTGCTGTTAGCAAGTGAGGATAGAATTCTAAACATTGCTAACATAACCAAAAAATATTGCAATACACAAAATAGGACTGATACTTTTGTATTATGCCATAAAGACTCTGAGGCATCAGATCACCTCTTACTTTAGTGTGAAGTCTCTGAAAGAATATGGGTGTTTTTTGAACAGACCTTAAATTTACACCCACATGCACATTCCCAGTCAGAGATCTGGACTTTTTGGATCTCGTCCTTAGATGATCATTAGAAGAATTGTGAGGCCTAATTTCTAAAGCAATTTGATGGAATATTTGGTTTGATTGAAATGATCACATCTTTAATTTTCACTTTTAGAATGATCTCTCTATTAATGTTAAAATCATTCACATGCTACTTGCCTGGATTTCTGCAACTCATTATCCGTAACATCAACATATACCTTCGGACTCAATGCAAAAACTCAAGCGCTCTCTAGATTTCCTGAGCACTCGCTCGGATAATAACAGTACCACCACGGAACAATCGACTTGGGAGTGATCCACCCCCACTTTCTCCCTTTAATAGCAGGAGAAAAACTTAGACACCTTATAGTGGTCTTCGTCTTCCCAGTTGTGGCTTTCTTTTCTATTCGTTTTGTGTCCAACTTGTAAGTTTTTAGAGGTGCATCACCACTGGAAAGCCTCCTAACTTGGTTAGCTTTGTTTTCCTTCCTTTTGTTTGTTCTTGTTGCCGGTATCTTTCTTTTGCCTTGTAATCATTTTTTTTTCAATAAAGTTGTAGTTTATTCACTTTTATTTATAAAAAAAACATATACTATGAAAATAGACGAAAGCAACATTAAAGTAAAATGTCCAATCACAATGACCCAAGCCAAGATTATTATAATATCACATTAGAAAACACAGACTAATTTTAAAAATTATTAGGTAGTATCTATTCCGAGAGAAACATCTCATAAATCTTTTTGGGGTCAGTAAGAGCGTTAGAGACACTCTTTCTCTCCATGCACCTCTTTGACCATGCCACAATCTTCGGACACTCCTCATCCATGCTAATCTTGGCACATTGCTCAAAAGCATAGAACACCACAATAAAAGGCACTAAAGCAATATCAATGTACCCAAAAGCCTCATCTCCAAAAAACTTCTTATCCCCAAGTTCACATTCCAACAACTTGAAGATCTCAACCCACTCTTTTGCGGTCTCATGGTGCTCGCCTTTTTGCTTCCCTAGTTTAGATGCACACTCATAAACCTATCACGCACCAGAAACGAAACAATTTCAAGAAAAATTGTGTTTGAAAAAAACATAATATAGAAATATGTACATATTGAAAATAAAATAATAAAAACCCCTAAAATTGATTCTTGAATACTAGCAACTCAAATGTTACTTTTTTGGATTTAAATTGTTTTGCACTCTAAATGCAAAATTTTTAATTTCATCATCTTAAAACGGAATTGCTAGTATTTTATTCTCCTCCCAATTTAAATGTGAAAGTTCAAAATCTATTTGGTGCTCATTCATATTCTGCAAAAAGATATTAATTTTTAAATATTATAAAATAGTTAAATTTTTTATTTTTGAATTAAATAATATATACACTGATTTTATTCTCAGGTGACTCAAATTTTGTGTAGTGAAATTTTCTTCTTCCACAGGCACTTATTCTATATAAAATAACTAGTTTTATTATTTTAAACATAAATCACAAAGTTAATGTTTTCCACAAAACAGCAGAAAAAATAATTTGAAAAAACATTATAAAAAAATGCGTTATATAAAAAATTGAAATTATAAACCAAAATATATTATTACATTATACAGTCACTTGATACAGTCACCAAGGGACTAGTAACAGAATTACCAAAATAAACTATTTTTATTTTAGGACAAAATTACTAAATTAAACTTTTCCCTAACCAATGGGAAAAAATAAAAACACAAATTTAAAACATAATCACATTTAAAAGCCAGATTAAAAATTTCAATATTAGCCAAAAACAAGTATTTGAAAAAAAAAATTACTCTTATAATTAAAAAAACTATTTCGTTTTTCCTCCAACTCAAATAATAAAAATTAATTTTCACATCCAGTGCATCCAGTAGATCTTACCTCTGCTTTCTTTTCTCCGGTTTTGAAATTTTGGTCTATATAATTTTTTTTTTATTTTGGCACTATAAATTATGGATTATTCATTTTTAAAAAATATATATATATATCGGTTGAAAAACGCAAACGACTTTTGAAATGAAAAAAAGTATACCTTTTTGTCCACAAAATCAGCCCAGAAACGAGCGTTTGCCCTTGCATAGGGCTCAGTAGGGAGCAACGGAGCTTTATCAGGCCAAACCTCATCAATATACTGAACAATGATTAGTGACTGACAGATGGTATTGCCATTGTGCATCAGCACCGGGATCTGCTTGTAAACAGGGTTAGATTTCAACAAGAGTTCACTCTTGTTCTTCAGGTCCTGCACCTTGTACTCATAATCAACGCCTTTCTCCGCCAAAGCTATCCTCACTCTTTGCCCAAAAGGACTAATCAAGGAATCCAACAGCACTACTCCCTCTTCATGGGCCATTGGTGAGACAAAGCACTCGCTCTCTTTGGTTGCAATGTTCTTTGGGTGTGTAGAGCGTACTTATGAAGCTATCACAAGCCCTTTGGGAGTGCTCCTTCTCATCTTTGGGATGTCACTGCTTCCGTCACGGCATTTGGACTTGGTCCAAAATGTTTGGCTGGATGTGTTTGAGGGGGAGGGGGTCATTTCTCATTGAAGGATTTGAGAGAGACGTCTGAACTCTTGGGAAGCAAGCAATTTGACTAATTTCAACAGTTCACTAAATCAATTTTTATATTTTAATCATTTATTATTGATGTACCATATTAAAATTTTAAATTCTCATTTAAAGTGGTTTAGAACAAATAATTATATATATATATATATATATATCTTTTACGAAACCATGCTGATAACACCAGCTGAAGTGGGCAAGTAGAATAATAACACGTTTCCAAGCCTATGGGTAACAAACAATGGAGTTAGATTAAGGGTGTTTAGATAGACATAATGATGTTGTTGTAATTAGAATCATTTTTAATAATACTTTATACCCATATTTGGATACACAACTGTAAAAATAAGAATGGAGTATGTAAAAAAATGAGCATTTGTAATATAGAGGAGTTTTTATTCTACACAAGACTGGGGGAATGATATTGTTTGAGGAGAAATAAATACTATCAATTTTTGAAATGACAATTTTAAGTATGTGAATATTAAATTAAATAATTAATTATAATTATTAAACTAAATAATAATTAAAATGATTTATTTAATACATAAAATTATAATAATTAGAGCGCTTAACAAGGAGATTTAATTAAATTAAAATTAATAAAAAATTATTAGGCTTAAATTTTAACAATATTACAACCAAACTTTCTTTGATTGGCTAATTTTAGAAAGGTGTGGCAATGGTCTTCATAGTGAATTAGTTTTTTATTCAAAAAGAAAAATATAATAGACTCTTCAATGATTTTTTCACCTTTAGGCTCAAGTAAAGTGTCAGAAGCTGGGCCTATATCCCAAAAGACCGGTCTGAAAAAAAGGGCTGTCCACTCTCTTATAAACCCCTCTAGTACACAGCTGATGTGGGACTATACTCGGTTGTGGGCACATGACAGGCTCCTCCGGTCCAATCCTAATGCCGTCGTCAGGGACACATGGCATTCTCGGCTCACCCCACCCTAAGAACTAGTCCAAGGACCCATCCTGTTCCCTAGGCCCACCTCTGGCCCCACACCTCTAGTACCCTCAGAGTGGCTTTGATACCACTTATCAGAGGCTAGGTCCATATCCCAAAAGACCAGCCTAAAAGGAAGAGTTGTCCAACCCCTTATAAGCCCAAGATCCCTCTAGTATACAACAGCCAATGTTGGACTAAACTTGGTTGTGGGCATGTGACAAAAGGCATAGAAAAGTATTAAAGGCATGAGCCATTGCGCCTCACTTGAAAGGTGTCACGCACTACCCAATAGGACCTAGCACGCGACAGCCACCGCTACACACCATCAAACCCTCACATTACCACAAAGCTTACAAATTCCTGGATTTTACACAAAGCTCTACACAAATCACAATTGAAGGATTAAACTAGAACCGAGTTCAATCATAGCACAGGGAAACAAGAATTTCAATAAGCTTGACAATGGAGTTCAAAAGGGAATCACTACACCATAATGTGTTTTTAGCGGTGTTTTTTTAATATTTAGCGGCATTTTAAAACGCCGTTAAATATGATAACGGCGTTTTCTCAAAACACAGGAAAAAATGCCGCCAAAAATGGTATCGGCAATGTTTCAGCAATTAGCGGCATTTTTCTAACCTTTAGCGGTGTTTTGTATCATAAAAAAATAATTAATTTACCAATTACATCAGCGGCGTTTATCTGAAAACACCGCTAAATTAATGACATTTTTGTGACCTTTAGCGGTGTTTTTAAAAAATAATGTTAATTTTTTTAACCTGATTTTTTTTTTAAAGAAAAGTAAATCAGCTCCTCTAATTATTATTATTATTATTATTATTATTATTATTATTATTATTATTATTATTATTATTATTATTTCTTTCTTTATTTTTTTAGATTTTTTTTGTTTTTATTTTAAATTATTTTCCCTTTTCTCTTTTTTAATTATTATTATTATTATTATTTTCTCTTTTCTCTTTTCTCTCTAGTTCCTCCTCCTACTCATTCTAGCTTCTTTTTCTTCTTCTAGTATTTTCTTCTTCTTCTTCTAGTTTCTTCATCATCATCATCATCATCATTGTCATCATCATCAACTTCTTCTCCTTCTTCCCTTGTACTTTTTTCTTCTTCTTCTTCTTCTTCTTCTTCTTATAGCGTCATCATCATCATCATCATCATCACCATCGCATTCTTCATCTTCATTTTCTTTATTATCATCTTGGTATCCTTTTAACACTTTCTTTCAATATCAAAGGGTATTTATAGAAAATAAAAAATGATGGTATTTAGCGGCGTTTTTTAAAAAAACACCGCTAAATAAAAATTTTAAAATTAATGGCGCCAAATTCAAATTTTCTAAAAAAAAGGCGCAAATTTTGAATTTCAAAAAATTAAATTAAAAATATTTAGATTTTCAGGGTGTTTTTCTATAATAAACGCCGCAAAATTTTTATAAATTTTTATGCATTAAAAAAATATATATCATTTTTCGGCTTTTTTTTTTTGGAAAACGCCGCTAAATCTAAATTTATGATTTTCAAATTTAATAATATCATAAATTTAGAGGCACTTTTAGTTATAAATGCCGCTAAAGTACAGTATTTTCGTGGTATTTTTGAAAAAAACACCGCTAAATATAAATTTTATTATTTTTAAATTTAATAATATCAGGAATTTAGCAGTGTTTTCTGTAAAATATGCCCCTAATTACATTACTTTTGTGGCGTTTATTGGAAAAACGCGGCGAAATATAAATTTATGCTTTGAAATTTAATAGTATCAGGAATTTAGCAGCGTTTAGTAAAAAATGCCCCTAAATATAAATTTTATGACTTTGGAATTAAATAACATTACGAATTTACTGGTGTTTTTGACACAAACGCCACTAAATTATAATATTTTTCTTGCACTTCTAGAAAAACGGCAGTAAATTATTTTTTTAGCAGCGTTTATGGAAAAACATCATGAGAGTCTTAAATACAACAGTGTTTGGCAAAAACACCGCAAAATAAACGCCGCTAAAAACCCATTATGGTCTAGTGAATACAAGTCACAAATACAAATAAGGTTTCCAAAAAAAACCAATATACAGTAATACAAGTTTATAGAGTCAAGAACACTAGTGTATCCCTGTTCCATATACAATGAAACCATACTAAAAGAAAAACAGACATACATCAAAATTTGAAATGAGGAAGAACAATACAAAAAGTTACCAAATACTATATCCTGGAAAGAGGGAAGAGGGGTGAGTAATTAAAGTCACTTAGTGAGTCGATTAGCATAATTCTAAAAGAATAGCAAACCTCAACAATTAAATCCAAATAAATAATCTTCTATAAATATACATATAACTCCAAAATATTTCAATATATAAAAACATATAAACATACGCATATATACAGGTTCCAAAGTGAGAAAGAATAAATCTAATCAGTTGAAGCCGTCAATAATTATCAATAACAAATTTTGTTTAAAATAACCTTTAACATAGATCATGGTTTTTGTAGAGATTGAAATGTAAAGCCGTTCTCAAAAACCACAGCCTAAAAACTGTCTCCGATTAGACTCCGTCGTGACTATGTTGAGAGCTGTCAAGGTCTTCATACCCTTGGCATTGGGCCACCAAGAGCCAATGTGTGGTAATTCAGTCTTTTCCCTTTTTTGTTAGTTTGTTATCTTAGTTGTTTTAGTATTTTTCTCATTGTCTTTGGTTTGGGGCATCTTGCCGAGTGTTTGGCGATGTTTTTAGGGTTAGAAAGTGGTTCTCAGTGTGAGCACGGTCGTGCTCAACCCATGTTGGAAATTCGAATTTCAGCTCTGACACGCCCGTGTCAGGAAGAACATCCAAGTGTCACTTCTGAAGCAGATTTTCCTAAGATTTGCAATGACAAAGGCACTGGTGTGCTATGTGCCGTGCCAGATCTGGCACACCCGTGTCAAGAGCACTCCGACCGTGTTCTTTCTTCAAGTCGGTGATACAGTGTTTTTGCTACAATGCCCTTGCCAGATCTAACACGCCCGTGTTCTACCTGATTCTAGAATCGCTTGAAAAAATCAGTAGGAAGAACATGGTCATGTTCAGGCCATGTTTCACCTGAAATATCGTGTTTTATTTATTTAAAACCCTGTTTGAGCCTGTCTCTTCACCTATCTTCCCCCAAGACCTTCCCATTCTCTCCTCCTCTCTTCCTCCGCCATTCTTAGTGTTTAAGGGCTGATTTTGGAGAGATTTGTGGGCTTGTTCTTGCATCCTAAAGAGTGATCATCCCTTGACTCAAGGTAAGCCCTCTTCTTTGCTTGTTCTTCCTTGTTCTTTGGATAAGTATAGCTAGGGTTTTGCTGTGAATTGAAGTGAGAGCTTGATTGTTTCTCCTTTTCTTCCTCTTTGTTGGTGAATCTTGATGAGGAGTAGTTGCCTTGGTTTGTTTGGCTTCAATCTAGAGAATTCTTGGATTTTCTTCTTCTTAGTTCTTTGAGTTACTGTAGCACCAGCGAGTTCTCCTTGTTTCCTTGGTTTCCTTGGGTTAGGGAGCAGCTTAAAACCTTCTTTGGTAGTCTCTAGGGTTAGTTGAGAAACCCTAGAGCTAGTTATGGTTGTTGGTAGGGAACCTAGGGTTTCTTGTGTGGCTTGTGCTAACCTTTAATGTTTGTTGTGCTTTGGCAAGGAGAAGAAGCGTTGGCTTAAGGCAAATAGGTAGCCGAGGATTAGCCTGCGAGGAAGACAAATAGCCAATTCTATGAGTGGGATTATTAAGCATGACAATAATAGAAGATTACCAATATTTATATGATGCATATATATGTTCTATCTTTCTTAATAAGCTTTTGTTGGATTCATGATTGATTTTGAGATGTTGATTACTTTGGGAATGAGTTTATGGCTTAGCTAAATCTTTATTTCTTTATACTTGTTTGGTAACTTTTGAATGATAGTCTTTATTGTTAAAGATCTTGAATTTCTTATTTGATGTTGAATGAAAACATTGGACTTGTGATCGATATTCTTCAAGGAATTTGAGAAATCTTTGTTTTGTGGAACTTGGGTTTTGTCATGGAATTATTTGATCTTGGGTAATTTGAGTTTAAACTCTTTTTGGGTTATCAAAATGGAAGGATTTCCATGATGTTTCTTGTGCTGGGATTTATAAATTGCTTTGTGCTAAAAAGCTTGAGCTATGTTTGTGCTTTTACCATTTCCTCATGGAAATGGCTGTGGTGTTGTTGATTGATGGATATTGTTGGCTATTGTACTCCGTGTGTGGAGTTGTGCTTATCGTTGAGTTGTATGGTGATATCCTACTACAGTAGGCGATCCCCACGGCCAGCCTATTGAGGTGGCGTAGTTGGCCGGCTGATTACTACGAGGGCCAGTTTAGGTGGGAGTGTAGAGCCCTGACTGGATATTCATCGAATAGCCGTTGTCACCAGACGGTGAACCGATGGGTCAACATCAAGAATATGAGTACTTTGATGGCCCTGAACATAGCCGCGACCGCGGTGAAGGTTTACGGATGTTTCTAGACCACCTTATGCTGGGTGAGTGATGGGTGTTTCCTTATGTTGGATTTGCTGGGTTTGAGTTTTACTTCCTTTGTGTTCTTTTGGAGTGTCTTATTGAATTTGTGGTGGGGGGGTGAAGCCCAGCTGTCGCTCTTACGAGGGCAGTCTCCCATAGATCAATCTGGCATGCGTATTGTGTTTATTTATTTTGAAACTCACGTTATTTACTTTGTTATACTTATAAATGAAACTATTTTGATATACATATCTTTTGATTAGTGTTTTGTGGTTTTGGTGTTGTAAACCGTAGTTGAGTGAAAAAGACTTTCTTGGTATTCTATTATGTTATATTACTTCTTTGAAGATTTCTATTATATGTGCTAACGTTCTAAACTATCATTGCTCTTGGTAAAGTATTTATTTTGGTGACTTACTATTATTGTTGAGGTATATTTCTATTAGAGTTGTGCTAACCTCCCCTCACTGAGTAACTGTGGTTACTCATCCCCTCTTTCTTCTTCCCAGCTTTAATGCAGGTAGTAGGTGAGGTGGTGTGTTTGCATGCTGAGCATTTGCCACCTTCTTATCTTCCCTATATCTCTTTCTTTTCATGTATATTATTTTTCATCATGCATATGTTACATGAGTCTTGGATCCACTAGTATGTCGAGAACTCTGTTGCATTGTGTTGTATTTAAATAACTCTTAAACTTTTGTTTCTCAGCTTTTGTTACTATTATTAGTGTTGCCTTCCTACGTGTTTGTGAACTTCTCTTTTCTATTCTTATTGTTGTTATCGTTGTTGTTGTTGTTGTTACTTCCGCAGGGGGTCATTGTTTTGAAACTCTGTATTTGTGTTGAATATTGTTGAATCCAGGTTTATTGGTCAGCCTTGCGCAATCTCGAGAGTTGAGTGGCGAAGTTTCTCTCCTCGGGATTATCGTGGCGGTCGTCACATCCCGTGGGCCCGCGAGTCAGGGCGTGACACAATGTGGTGATCTCCAGTTTCTCAGTGTATTGCCAAGTCAGGACTTCTACACACAACCCGAATCGGGTACTAAACATGAACTAGGTCCACCATACCGTCTCCCATTAGGTTGGACCATGAGGATCCGCTACTGCAATAGTGGGCAAAAGAACCTCATCACCATAAAAACTACAACTTGTCTGATATCAAGGTCGTTGCCCAACACTTTCGTGTATATGTCCAGACCTTGCAGGTGTTCGAATAATAAATCTCAACTTCAAATATATCACAATGTTCGCATTAAGGGCAAACATTAGCATTTCATAAATGAAAAACATTTTTAAATCCACAGATAAAAAAAACATGGTTATGCAAATAAAGAGCTTTCACCAACCATTACATTCTATAAAATTAAATAAAGACTGATTAGAACATCAAGATCTTTAAGTATCTGAATCATAAAAATCATGTTTAAGCACATCATAATATCGACAAAAGGGATTAACATCGATAATTCATAAACAAAACCCTTTCATAGCCATAGCTTGGCAAAAGCACGAATATGCGAAAAGAGGAGATTTTGAAATCCATTTCAATCTTTCTAATCAAATAAAATTATAGGAAAACTAGTTCATGAGACTATAGAGCTCATATATCATCATATATTATCAATAACACAACAATTATCTCAAATCAACTGAACATGGAGTTAATATGATAAGGCCATAGAATGGTTCCATTTAACAATTAAAATATTTGAAGATCCTAGAAGAATCATGCTTTTCAACTTAATCCACTCACAAACTTAGGCGACTAGTTTCCCAAAACAGGGCTATTCCTCTACCAGCTCCTTATCTCGAGCCGAGCTTTTACCAGCTAACCAAAACACACATCCAAAAAGACCCAACCAACAAAAGAATGAGTAACAAGGAAAGCAAGAAGAAGAGATGTGTAAAACCCTAAACCTATAGGCAATGCAACTCCAGTAGAGGGTCAATTTGACTCAAACTTAAGTCCAAAGAGTTCCAAGGAATTTCTATGGAGATCAAATCCATTCTAAAGCAAGGAAATAAGAGAAAGAAGCAAGGTTCATTGGTGCTATGGTAATGCTATAGTTCACCTGATTTCAAGCACAAAGAATGTTCATGGATTCAACAAGATTGAAGTAAAATAAGTTATATATCTTCACTCAAGCTCTTAGAATCCAATAAACAAGAATGGCAAAGAACAAACTCACCGATTCAACAATTATAAAACCTTAGATCTAGCATTCAAGAAATGAAATACCAAAGGAGGAGAAATGGAATGATCTAACATGAATCAATGATCATACCTTCTCATAAACAAGAATGGATCAAAAATCAAGCTCCTCATGCTTATCCAACAAAACCCTAGTATTATTCTATCAATGATGATGAACATAGAATAAAACATAGAAAGAATTGAAGAACAAGAGAAAACCATATCTTCCTAGCTTCAAAGGAATGAAAGGATGATGAATGAGAAGATCTGCCAACCTTTAAGAGGCAAATGGAAGGACTCCAAAGGAGCTCTCATCCAAGGAGTTAAGGGAAATGAGAACGAAAGAAAGAGGAAACAAAGGGTTTAGGGTGCAAAAATGATGAACTATTCTCAAATTTATGACCAAAAAAGCCTCACATGGTCATGTGGAAATTCCACACTACGTTGTGCCTTTCTGCAAATTGCTACAATACTATACTACAATACCTTTTAAGAGTGGTTTCGCTATAGTACCAAATGCTAGAAAGACACATGGGCACCCACACTGGCATGTGCAACACTCACGGCCATGTGTCATCCCTGTAACTTTCTACCAATTGCTGTATTATACTACAATAATATTGTAAGATATCAAAAACACCTAAAAAAAACAAGGGCAACCACACGAATATATGCATATAGATGTGGATTTCTTGTTATGTATTCTACAAAAAACGTAGAAAATGACCATTGCATGATCAAAACTCCACAAATACTCAAAGCTACACTACTACACAGACACCCAAAGTAGGAAACAATACCGGACGAAAGGTCCTTAGTATCACAAAAGGTATAAAGATGCTATTCCCTTTTTCACCTTGCCTTAGCACCTAGACACACCTAGGCAAGTCCCTTGATAACACTCATGCAGTGAAGAGGGCAAAAGGAACACAAAGAAAAGAAATAGACAAAGGTAGGAAAAAAGTGAAATGTAGAAAGTTCGTAAAAGTTACAATCTGCTTTAACTTAATTATGTCAAGCAAATAGTAAATTCGTGCATCTTACAATTTCTTTCCTTTTGAAAGAAATTTTGAATAGCATGCTCATCCAAAGAAGTTTAAGTAAATGGTTACAAAAGTGGCAAATAGCAGTTGATGGATTTATCAAGGTCTTTTAGGATTTTAATCACCTCTATTTTTCTAGGTAGTCACTCAAGCATGATTTATGGTACCACTTGAATGAAATCAATATTTCAATTAATTAACTAACTAGAAGGCTATATAATTTTCTATTCTGGATTAAATTGAAATACCCATACTATGAACCCTTGGGCTTGTCAACGAAAACCATTAACCCAACAAACCAAAAACTTAATTAGTTAGGATATTTGAATCTACTGTTCACACAAATCATTGGAATAAGTGCAAGTTAAATGTAAATGTTTACTTTAAACCTATATGCTTCCACATTGTTGCCCAAGAATGATTGACTATAGAATGTTACAGGCAACCACCTTGATAATTCCATATGGTTGGAACATGATACTAATAATATTATTGAATAACAACCCAAATAGGCTATGCGAACCTTACCTTTCTTATATAATATGACCATTAGGAAACATTACAAAATTATACAAAACAATAAGAGGCATGCGGAAGCAAAACAAAATTATGATATTAATTAATCGATTTGATGAACACCCTAATTTAATTAATTCTAATTAAATAAAGATCTAAAAAATTACCTCTAGGTTCATTTCGATTGCAAGCAGGAGAATACCAAAAGACATAGATGACACACCTAACCAGGCCTGTAATCCAATGTCGTAGTCCAATTGAATATGAATGAGTAAATCATTATGAACCTTTTCGATTATCACTACCATATGTTTATAAATGCTTGGTTCTTGTATTCCAATCGAGTGAGAGCCATGGCAATTATCAAACTCACTAAACTCGATCACATGCAAATAACCATAGTAAAATAAGATTACCAAACTACCCTTCATATCCCACATGATTAGTTTGTCTGCCTTATCCAATGTCTTTTAATCTTACCTACTCATAATCGCATAGGATACTTCTCACGCCCCAACCGATGGGCCCATTGGACGCGACAACCGCCGCAACAACCTGAGAAAAGATACCCTACCACTCAACCCTCGAGTCGCAGCAAGGCTGACCAACAAACTTGGAATCAATGATATCTAACACAGATACAAGGTATAGAAATATGATGATACATATAGCGGAAGTAATAACAATAGCTATAATAATAACAATGATTACATAAACTGAGGGCTTCACAAACATACAGGGAAGCAACATCAACAAAAGTAGCAAAGCTGATACACAAGTGTTTGAGAGTTGTTTACATACAAAACCATGCAACAAGGTCTTCAACAAACTAGTTGATCCAAGACTCAATGACATGCTCATAACCAAGATAACATACATGAACTGATAGATAAATACAACAGATAGGATAGTAGTAAATACTTAGCATGTTGTCACACAGCCGCACCTACTACCTACACAGCATGGTAGGAAGAAAGAGGGGTAAGCAACGACAATTACTTAGTGAGGGGAGGTTAGCGCAACTCTACTAGAATAAACCAAATAATAATCATAAATCACCAAAATAATACTTTATTAATTAGAAAATTAGTTTTGAACAAATACATATAGTAGCAATCTAACAAAAAAGATAGAGTTAAAAGGCATTTTACCTTAATTACAGTTTTACAACATTAAATCCACTAAGAATAATGAACATGGTACTCAAAATATATAAAAAAAAAAATTTAACATCGACCAATCTTCTACCATAAAACATTTAAGTCTAAAACAGCTCCAAATAAGTAAAACAACTTCAATAAAAAATGAGTTTTCCAAATAAACAAACTCAACTCTCGGATCAAGTCAGATTTATGGGAGACTGCCCACCTAAGAACAACAATTGGGCTTCGCCCCATCACCACAAATTTAACATGACACAAAACAAGGAACACAACGGTAATAAATCTCAAACCCAAAATATAGCAACACCCAACACTCACAGAGCATGAAGTGATCTAGAAACCTCTTTAAACCTTCGTTGTAGTTGCTGCTAAGTTCAAAGCTGATCATGTCATTGATGTTGACCCATTGATTCACCGTATGGTGACTATGGCTACTTGATGAATATCCAATCAGGGCTCTACACTCCTGACACACCCCTTGCGTGTGTACCCCGCAAGTGCACGGGTTGTCGAAGTAATAAAATACCCTGGTGAGTGGGTAGTCGTATCCACAGGGAATAGTGTTCAGAAACAAGTGTTATCGCTATTTATCTATGATGGGAATCGATGATGAGAAAAGTATATATGTATAGATGTAAGAGAAAATAAAAGAGTGCAAGAAGAATAATGAGGGTAGGAGAGGTAATCGATATAACGATGGGGTACCCGGACAAAGCTCCCCCTAGGACTAATGCTTCTAGTGCAAAACTTGAATTATGCTCTACAATTGATGCCTATTGAGTCGAGGATATCCTTAAACACACGGTCCCAAACCTAAGGTCAACCGTGACTAACCCCAACATTATGTCCCGGCATTAGGATTCACTACGACCCTTGACTTTTGTTGACCTGTCAACTAAGCCCCAGGGGAGTCTATCTTCCTAACCCTAACACTACGTGGGATTGCTTTAAGCTCTAGGGATTTCTAGTGATAAAACCTGCTCCTCTATGTAGTTCTAACCCTTTGGTCCAGGTGGAAGAACCCTAGTCTAGATTGAGCCCTAACACTCTGTCTTGACCGCTAATTAACCAAGGAAACGGAGGTAGGGAGAAATCACACCGGAAGGGAAAGAGGTACGTCACTACCTCACAACTCTCCCTCTCAACCCTCTTCAATCTTAAGGAGTCTAACCCTATAGGAGTTGTCACACCTCCAAAGGATAACCTAGATTGCTCTCAACTTTAGTGTCACGGCTAAGGGAAAACAATAGCACAAGATAATTAAAATTGAAACTTAATTAAATTCATCAATAAAGAAAGCATAATAAAAGTCATAGAAACAATGTCATCCTAGGGTTTACAAGTCCGAATACCCACTAGGGTTTAGCTCTCCATGGAGCAATACAAAATCAATAAAGAGATTAAGAACATATGCATAAAAACCATAAATAAAACCCCCTTGTAGATCGTATCGATGGTCTTGTGGAGCCGCCTAGTCTTCTCCACGAATCCCTTGTCAAGCCTAGGGCACACCTCGCCGAATCGATGCCGACGAAAGCTCCCCCAATAGCTTTCTTCCAAAGGATGTCGATGTTGATGCCGTATATTCGCCTCCAAAGACCTCCAAGAACCTCTCCAAACCTTAGCCGAAAGCCACCCAAAAGATAGGCAAGAGATAGAAAGGGGGGTCCCCAAATAGATATGAAAACGGGCAATTTATAGGCTGAAATCGGGCTGAAATCGGAGTTCCACACGGGCTGCAAAATTTCCACACGCCCGTGTGTTAATTCCACACAGTCGTGTGGAAATTCTGTTTTGCTGATTTTCGCCGGGCTGTGAACAGTAACTTGCTACAGTATGTGAACTCTCTGAAATCCTGATTTTCGGCAGAAAGCAAACAGTAGCTTGCTACAATAGCAAAGCTACAGTAATGCTACAGTACTCGCGAAATGCTTCTGAATTCATCGTTCTTCATAGAGGCCATTGAATTGGGCACATAATCAACGTTAGATTATGTCGATTACTTCATTACTCTTCATTGGCAAAGTTCTCCAATGCTACACGAGTTATAGACTTTTGTGAGTGTGACTGCCCTTGTGCCCCTCCAATAGAGGTTGGCACTCACCCACAAGTCTAGACTCGTGCCTTGTTCCTTGCTTGGTCCGAGAACTCCTCAACAATGGCGAACATAACCTATTCTTGCTTCTTTTTCTATAAATCTTCTCCACAACCATTCAATGCACAAAAGAACACAAATACACACTAATTAGTGATTAAATCTGAGAAACGTAATGCGCAATGTAAGATAATAATACTTTGTATTACTATAACACAAGCACTTATCAACTCCCATCTAAACTGGCCCTCACAGAAATCAATAAGTCTACCATGCCACATCAAAAGACTGGACATGGAGACTACCTACTGTAGAAGGATATCACTATACAATCTCAACAACAAGTACAACTCCACATAGAGTACAATAGCCAAAAATACTCAACAATCAACAACACCTTAGCCATTTCCATGAGAAAATGATAAAAGCACAAGGAGAACTCAAGCTTTTAACATAAATCGATTTACAAAATCCAACACAAACCATGACGTGGAAATTATTTCCTTTTCACAACCCAAAAGGAGTTCAAGCTTAGATTACACAAATTCAAAGAAGTTCACAACAAATCCCAAGTTTCACAAAATAAAGATTTCGCAAACTCCTTGAAAGATTTCAATCACAAGTCAAACATGAACATTCAAACACCCAATAAGACATTCAAGATATTTAACAATAATAAATATCATTCAAAAAATACAAAACAAGTATAAACCAATAAGGCTTTACTTAAGGCATAATATATATATATCGGTATTCTTTTAATAAAGCTATGCTTAACAATCCCACTCATAGGATGGGCGATTTCTCTTCCTTACAAGCTAATCCTCGACTAATCCTTTGCCTCAAGCTAATGCTTCTTCTCCTTGCCAAAGCACCGCAAACACCAACAAATGTTAGCACAAAAGCCAAGCAAAAAACCCTACCTATTCAGCTCTAGGGTTTGCTCAAATTTGACCTTTAGGTTACTAATGGAGTTCTCAAGGGTTTAAGCTTCCTTCTAAGCTAATAAACTAAGGAAACAAGTGGAGAACTCACTTGTGCTATAGTAACTCCAAAATCAAGGGAGAAGAATGTTCAAGGATTATCCTAGATCTAAGCAAAACAAACCAAGGCAAACACTCCTCTCCAGATCCACCAATAATAAACAAGAAGAAGAACCAGGATCAAGCTCCTACTCAAACCCACAAACTAACCCTAGCTTCAATCATCCAAACAACAAAGAAGGAAAAGAAGGATGTGAGCTTATGTTGAACCAGGAGGAGATCAAACTCTAAGATCCACAAACAAGCCCAAGAAATCCTCCAAAACTAGCCCTTAATCTCCAAAGAGAAGTGAAGGAAGAAAGAAAAAGTGGATGAGGGGGTTTTCGGAGAAGAAAGGAAGTGAAAAAATTTGAAACTAGTTTAAAAAGACCAAAACCGCTTGTGCGTGGCCTACTAAGTAGCCACACACCCCACTGCCTGGGATGTGGGGCCTGGTGTGTGCCTTGCACACCAAGTCGCACACCCCTCTATTTGGGTTGTGCAGCCCCCTGTGTTGCTGCATAGGCCCCAGGAAGGGTTGTGCGGTATGTGCATAGCCCACGCACCTATAAAACGCTCAAAAAACTCTCGGCAAGAAACCCCAAACTCAAAACAAAATAAATTCAAGAAAGACATCGAATGAACAAACAAGGAAAGGACAAGATACACCACTCTGCACAAGAAAGAAAAAAATATGGAACTACTACAATACTAACATGTTTACTTCTGAGCGAATGAATTAATTCATGATGATCACTTATAACTACTATTTGTCCGACATAGCCGCACTTTGGTGTTAGCCCTACCAAAGGGTGAATTGAGCCTAACTACTCTAGTAACAAACTAGATGCCATAATCACATCATGGTCATGATGCCTTAGATTTAAGGTTCGCTCATATGATTATAATCAATAATGCCAATCATTGACAGTCAAAGAGTAAAACCCATGTGATTGGATTGTTATGAGTTATGGTTAAATATACTAATCCCATTGATGTATTTATGACATATGCTCTCCCACTATCTCATAGTGTTCAACTAGCACTCTTTGTTAAATTATAGGCCATAAAAATCTTATAAATCTTTAACTCCAATTAAAGATTCTCTGATTTATGAACTATTAAAGTGTATATGTACTAAACTCTTTGAGTACCCTCCTCCTCATATCATAAGGAGTACAAGGTAATTTAATACAGAAGGACAACAATGTTTGAGACTAATTAAAATGACATCAGAATATTCATATCAACATTAAAATAAATACCTATTATTAATAATAATGGTAAATGCCCAAATACATCATACTTGACTTGCAAAATCTATGCACTTTCATGCAACTTGTGTATTATTTCGATGACATTATGCGCACTTGATATATTTATTTTGTTTCAAGGTTTCGAGGAACCGTTTTCGCAAGAATGAAGCACATTGGAGTTGTTCCGGAGAAGATTGAAGAAGAAATGAAGTTTACATGAGCTCCAAATGCAAAACGACGCGTGAAATGGGTTTCACAGAAGGCTGCATGGGCACTGCAGTGCCCACGCAGTTCTATGCAGCCACTGTGCGGGTCGCACAGTGCCCTCACAGCTCAGCCAATGAACTGTGCGGCCTAGTGTGCTACCCACACACCAAGCCTCACAGGGCGGCCAGAAGCCTATGCAGGAGCTCGGCGGCGCGGATCTGACGAGTTATCATCATCGCCTTCTAGCCGACATATCGAGGGGAGTTTACTCATTGTTTGTATCATGACCTTCATGTATTGTGAATTCTCTCATCTTGTTATGTCGAACTAGACTCCCAAGGCCACCGGGCTCCCGGTGAACCTTGGGAGGAGACTTTGTATGGATGACATTATTGATTTATAAATGAATGTGTGTGGCTTGTGTTGTTGGTTTTAATCTATCACTATCTTGTTCAATCTACAATGGATGGATTCCATAGAATTGATTTTGAAAAATACTTGTTTAGCGGGATGCTAGCTTGTATTAAGTCTTGTGATGATTAAAGGGGGATTCATTGTATTAATACACCGGAGGTTCCTGGTATTGGTAACCTCCTGCGTGGTTAGGGTTATTTTAGCCGAAAACGTGCATTAGAATAACCTTAACCAAGACTCCTTATTCCCAATGACATCGTAGTGGTATCGTCCGGATGGAGGAACCCTACTAGATTAAGGCTACATCACAGAGGTTCCGGGGTAGTTGACATCTGAGTCTAGCGGACCAAAACCAAGTCAACCTTATCTTAATTTGTTATTGCCATCCATACTTAGTCTTCTCCCATGGGAATCCTCGCTCAAGGCCTTCCTTAATATTTGGTTTCTTCATCCTCATTCTTGTTTGGATCAAGTTACTATCTTGTTTTTATTTTCTTATTTCTTATTTTTTATTTTTAGTTTTAATAATTGCAAACAACCATGTTTCGATCGACTAGACAGTGACCCCCAAAAAGAAGTAATTGTAGATCTAGAGGCCCTTGGGAATACGACCCTCTCGTGCTCGCACGAGAGGTTATTACTTGACGACCTATGCACTTGTGGCAGGGGAGTCATGTGCTAGCTTTGTAGCTTGTCGCGCACTCATCCCATCAAATAACATATAGTACAAATAAAATATCGTAATACAAGTATCTTCATTGTCATTCGAGGACATATTTTTAATATTCCAACCTCAAATATGACCATTATCTCGACAAAACTAATAATTCATATTAATCAAACAACCTACAAACTAAAGATATGCATGGATTAGAGCAATTAAGAAAAGGAAAGTAATGGACTAAAAACAAAATTGAAAAAAGAAAAGCAAGGTCCTGACCTCAACCTCCTAGTATGGTCCCCTCAAGACCCCGGTCAAGATTGATTTTGATTCTCTTATCATGCATGGCAACACAAAAGTGCATGGTGGGTTCCATTGGTAGCATTACAAAGGAGAGAGTGAGGGTGGCAAACAAGCTATGATGCATGATGCTAAGGTTTTGCCAAGAGAAGAGGGAGGGGATTTGTATCTTGTGTAGGTTCTCAACCTCCTAGTGGTTTTTTTTTCTCATTCTTTTTGTAAAGAGATACCTTTTTAGAATGTTTTTTTAATCCAAATGAGTTTTTAAAATTTTTAATTTGAAAAAAAATTATTTGGTGGAAAAAAGTCAACTCATTGAGAAGGTCTGACTTTTCTACCAAGTAAAAGTCTTTCTCTCTTTTATCAATGCTTTCAAAAAATTAGAAAGGTAACTTTCAAAAAGAAAAAAATAAATAAAACTATATTTGGCATGGCAATGGAAGATTATGAGATTTGCATATTTGGCGCCAAAATTTTCACGATACGAGAAAATTAATAAATTTTTATATTTGGCACAATATTTTGCATGGAATTAATAAATTATTATATTTCCATAATTTTCACGAGATTTTGTATGGTATTATAAAATTATTATATTTGTATGTTTGGTACAAAAATAAGTAGGTATTAGTAAATTTTTAACTCTGCATATTTAACATGGCATTTGGCACGATAGTAGTATATCATTAGATTTGGCATGGTATTTGGTACAACATTTGTAAATTATTAAATTTGTATATTTGGCATAACATTTTGTAACATACGAGTAAATTATTATTATATTTGAATTTTTTGCATGGGATTTGGCACGATAGTATTAAATTATTTGATTTGCATATTTGGCATAGTAGTAGTAGATTATTAGATTTTGCATTCATGACATTTGTAAATTATTAAATGTGCATATTGGAATCTGCACTTGGAACAATATTAGTAAATTATTACATTTGAATTTTAGTCATGGCATTTTGCATAACATTATTAAATTATTATATTTGTACGTTTGACATGGAATTAAGCATGGTATTAATAAATTATTAAATTTGCACATTTTGCATGGAAAGAGTATATTTTTAGATTTTGTAGGTTTGGTATAGTATTGGGCAAGACATTTGTAAATTATTACATTTGCATATTTGGTACTGCATTTTGCACTATAATAGTATATTATTAGATTTGGCATGTTTGGCTTGATATTCACTACAACAAATTATATTTTTAGTGATGACAAAAGTAATTTTTAAAAATAATAATTTTGGTTCCTACTATTAATAGTGGCTAATTTTTTAGGTCATCATCTCCCATCACAAGCATCTCTGTAACAAATACAATAGGGATCAATTAAGAAATATGACCACAATTATGCAAACGATTACTAACCAAATTGTTGTCACCAAAAATTGACGCGCACAAACCAACGTGAGTGGTCTAATGGATGCAATGCGGCAAATATATGAGTTGTCAAGTGATAAGTGCTCGTGTTACAATAATGCGAAGTGTTATTGTCTTACATTGAGCATTACTTTTATCAGATTTTGTCATTAAATTGTGTGCATTTGTGTACTTTTGTGCATTGTAGGGTTGTGGAGCTAGTTTGGAAAAAATAGCAAAGTTAGATCGTGTTCATCGTTGTTGGGGAATTCTCGAACCAAGCAAGGAACAAAACACGAGTCTAGACTTGTGGGTGTGTGCCAACCACCTTTGGAGGGGCACAAAGGCAGTCACATTCATAATAAGTCTAACTTATGTAGCATAGGAGAATTTCACCAAGGAGGAGAATTGAAGCAATCGACATGATCTACCGTTGATTGTGTGCCCAATTCAACGGCCTCAAAGAAGAACAATGAATTCGGGAGCATTTCGGTGAGAGTACTACAGCAGCACTGTAGAAAGTTAATGTAGCAAAAATACTGTATCAAGTTCCTATTCACTGTTCCCCGAAATTTAGCAAAACAGAAACTTCACACGGGCGTGTGGAAATTCCACACGGCCGTGTGAAATCCCGATTTCAGCGATTTTGAAGCTACGACTCAACACTATTTAAATGCCCTTTTGGGACTTTTTCTGGATCTTTTCGCCTATCTTCTAGAGGGTCGCGACTAGGGTTTGGAGAGGACTTTGTGGAGGTTTGGAGCGTGCCATCGGCATTGACATCGAAGCCCGGCGGCCGCACAAGACCATGGCCACGCTACACAAGAGGGTTTTCATCTATGTTTTCGATTTGTATTCATTCATATACATTGATGGATTTGTATAGCTCCATGAGAAGCTAAACCCCTTGTGGGTATTCGGACTTGTAAACCCTATGATGATTATGTTTCTTTGACATGTTATTATGCTTTCTTTATTGATGAATTTAATGGAGTTCAAATCTTAATTGCATATTGTATTGATTTTTCCTTAGCCGTGACACTAGGGTTGAGAATCTTCTAGGTTATCTTTTGGAGGTGTCACAACTCCTATAGGGTTAGACTACTTGAGATTGGAGAGGGTTGAGAGGATGAGTCGTGAGGTAGCAAAACGTCTCCTTTCTCCTCCGTTGTGATTTTCCCTACCTCCGTGTTCCATGAGTTCTTAGCGGTCGAAATAGAGCGAAGTGCTAGGAGATGAACTCCCCTAGGGCTTAGTTGCGTGAGCAGCAGAGTGAAGGGTTGTAGTGAATCCTAGTGTTGGGGCTTAATTCAGACTAGGGTTCTTTCACCTGGACCAAAGGGTTAGGACTACACTTAGGAACAGGACTAATCACTAGGAATCCCTAGAACTTAAAGCAATCCCGCATAGTGTGAGGCTTAGGAAGATGGACTCCCCTGGGACTTAGATGATAGGTCAACAAGAGTTAAGAGTTGTAGTGAAACCTAATGCCGGGGCATAATGATTGGGATTAGTCACGGTTGACCTTAGGTTTGGGACCGTGTATTTAAGGATATCCTTGACTCATTAAACATCAATATGAGAGTATAATAGCATTGTCTTGCACTAGAAGCATTAATCCTAGGGGTAGCTTGTCCGAGTACCCTATTTCACTCACTGATTGTCCTTCTCTCACTTTTTGCTTGCACTTTCCTGTCTTCCATAATTGTCTTTTACTTCTTGTTTCTTTTAAATTACTCCTGCATACACACATTGATTCTATTTTCACTCTCGTACATCGCACTAGCTAATTAACAAAAGCTTGTGTCTTGATCCCTACTCCCTAAGGATTCGACTACCCTATCACTGGGGTACTATTATTACTACAACAACCCGTGCACTTTCGGGCCCTTGTTAAAGTTTTTGGCACCGTTGCCGGGGAGTAGGCGTATTTTAGATATTTGCTTTTTGCTACTTTTGCTATTCAGTTCACTTTCTATTTCACACTTTCTTTGTCTATCATCGTTCTTATTTGTTTTCTTTCTTTGTTTTCAACTCCAGGTTATGACCCGTGGGAACCCTTCGATTCTTGTTGAAGGAGACCCTGATATTGGAAGAAAAACATATCAAAAAGGGAAAGAACCTGTACAAGAACCTTCAAATCAAGCTGACTGATAAGTGCTTGTGTTATAGTAATACAAAGTATTATTATCTTACATTGAGCATTACTTTTCTCAGATTTAATCACTAATTAATGTGTATTTGTGTTCTTTTGTGCATTGAAGGGTTGTGGAGAAGATTTATAGAAAAAGAAGCAAGAATAGGTTATGTTCGCCATTGTTGAGAAGTTCTCGGACCAAGAAAGGAACAAGGCACGAGTCTAGACTTGTGGGTGTGTGCCAACCTCCATTGGAGGAGCACAAGGGCAGTCACAATTACAAAAGTCTATAACTCGTGTAGCATTGGAGAACTTTGCCAATGAAGAGAAATGAAGTAATCAACATAATCTAACATTGATTTTGTGCCCAATTCAACGGCCTCGATGAAGAACGATGAATTCAGGAGCATTTTGGTGAGTATTGTAGCAAACACTGTATCTTGCACTTTAGCAAGTTACTGTTCACTTTCTGCCGAAAATCAGGATTTCAGAGAGTTCACACGGCCGTGTGGAAATTCCACACGGCCGTGTGAAAATTCCACACGGCCGTGTGAATTAATTTTCCAGCAAGCCAGAAACTTCACACAGGCGTGTGAAAATTCCACACGGTGTGTACTGTAGTAAAGCACTGTAACAAGTTACTGTTCACAGTCCACCGAAAATCAGCAAAACAGAATTTCCACACGGCCGTGTGGAATTAACACACGGGCGTGTGAAAATTCTACAACCCGTGTGGAAAATCCACAGGGGCGTGTGGAACTCCGATTTTAGCCTATAAATAGCCCGTTTTCAGATCTATTTGGGGACCCCCCTTCTATCTCTTGCCTATCTTTTGGGGAGCTTTCGGCTATGGTTTGGAGAGGTTCTTGAAGGTCTTTGGAGTCGATTATACGGCATCGACATCGACATCCTTTGGAAGAAAGCTATTGGGGGAGCTTTCGTCGGCATCGATTCGGCGAGGTGTGCCCTAGGCTTGACAAGGGATTCGTGGAGAAGACTAGGCGGCTCCACAAGACCATCGATACGATCTACAAGGGGGTTTTATTTATGGTTTTTATGCATATGTTCTTAATCTCTTTATTGATTTTGTATTGCTCCATGGAGAGCTAAACCCTAGTGGGTATTCGGACTTGTAAACCCTAGGATGACTATTGTTTCTATGACTTTTATTATGCTTTCTTTATTGATGAATTAATTAAGTTTCAATTTTAATTATCTTGTGCTATTGTTTTCCCTTAGCCGTGACACTAAGGTTGAGAGCAATCTAGGTTATCCTTTGGAGGTGTGACAACTCCTATAGGGTTAGACTCCTTAAGATTGAAGAGGGTTGAGAGGGAGAGTTGTGAGGTAGCGACGTACCTCTTTCCCTTCCGGTGTGATTTCTCCCTACCTCCGTTTCCTTGGTTAATTAGCGGTCAAGACAGAGTGTTAGGTCTCAATCTAGACTAGGGTTCTTCCACCTGGACCAAAGGGTTAGAACTACATAGAGGAACAGGTTTTATCACTAGGAATCCCTAGAGCTTAAAGCAATCCCACGTAGTGTTAGGGTTAGGAAGATAGACTCCCCTGGGGCTTAGTTGACAGGTCAACAAAAGTCAAGGGTCGTAGTGAATCCTAATGCCGCGACATAATGTTGGGGTTAGTCACGGTTGACCTTAGGTTTGGGACCGTGTGTTTAAGGATATCCTCGACTCAATAGGCATCAATTGTAGAGCATAATTCAAGTTTTGCACTAGAAGCATTAGTCCTAGGGGGAGCTTTGTCCGGGTACCCCATCGTTATATCGATTACCTCTCCTACCCTCATTATTCTTCTTGCACTCTTTTATTTTATTTTACATCCATACATATATACTTTTCTCATCATCGATTCCCATCATAGCTAAATAGCGATAACACTTGTTTCTGAACACTATTCCCTGTGGATACGACTACCCATTCACCAGGGTATTTTATTACTTTGACAACCCATGCACTTGCGGGGTACACACGCAAGTGGTGTGTCACTAACATAGAAACAGAAGGGTCAGAAACAATGGCATAGAAGCATAAACAGTAGAGGACCTTGTCCGATTTTGCTAGACCCGCAGTCTTGGGGACCCAATCAAGCATCGTGAGGCCCCCAATCACGGCTCAGAATTTCGAGCTAAAGCCAGGTTTCATCCAAATGTTGCAGCAGACCGCACAGTTTAATAGGTTGGCCGATGAAGATCCCAACAGTCATATCGAGACCTTCTTGGAGATGTGCGACATGCTGAAAATTAATGGAGTAACGGATGATGCCATCAGATTGAGAGCTTTCCCATTTTCCCTTAAAGGAAGAACAAAGCAATGGTTGCACTCATTACCTAGGGCATCTATTACTACATGGGAGGAGATGGTTGAAGCGTTCTTGGCCCGACATTTCCCTCCCGGAAAATCAGCAAAGCTTAGGAATGAGATCTCTTCATTCATGCAAACGGAATTGGAGTCTCAATTTGAGACATGGGATAGGTTCAAGGAGCTCCTGCAGAAGTGCCCACAACACGGATTCACCGATTAGATAATCATTCATACTTTTACAACGGGTTGAATCCAAGCACCAAACAGTTGCTAGATGCGGCGGCAGAGGGTACCTTAGGAAGCAAGACTCCCGGTGAAGCCCGACAACTTATAGAAGAGATGGCTTTGAATAGCTATCAATGGAACTCAAGGGATAGGAAGAAGGTTGCCGCTCTTCATGAGATTGATGCGGTTACATCGTTGACGGCCCTAAGTGGAATCGTTGAGTAAGAAGTTCGATACTCTAACTTCACCAAGAGTGGCGGGCATCACAAATTGTAACGGATGTGGGGGAGGACATGCTTCAAGTGATTGTCCGATAGCCATCGATGGTAGTACTTCTTCTTCTGTTGAACAAGCGGATTTTGTAGGGAATGCATTCAGAGGTCAAGGGAATCCTTACAGTGGTACCTACAATCCGGGGTGGAGGAATCACCCTAACTTTTTATGGAGCAACCAAGGGCAACAAAAGAGTAATGCACCACTGGGGTTCCAACAACAAGCACCGAATTTTGGAAAACTGGGTGACGTGCCTCGAAACCAAGATGACCGACTTAGAGAAAAACCTCACACAGTTTGTTCAATCATTGGACGTGAGATTTCAGTCGGTAGAGTCTACACTTCGCAACCACACTGCACCGTTGCATAACTTGGAGAACCAAGTTGGCCAAATTGCAAAGTCTCTATCCGAGAGGCCGCAAGAAAGCTTGCCGAGTAACACGGAGATGAATCCGAGGGAGCAATTGAAGACAATTTCCTTGAGAAGTGGCTGAGAGGTCGAGTGTAGTCTCTCTCTTGAGAAGAAGAATGAGGAAGCACCTGAAGTAGTGGAAGTTGAGGGAATCTCTTGGCAACCAAGTTTGCAGCACTAAGAACTTAAGATGGAATCTCTTCCAACTCAACCTCCTATGTTAACCTTAAGAGTAAGAACTCCACTAAAAGGATAATCAAATCCTAATCTAGAAATCTAGCTATACCTAACCTCCTAGTGCATGCATAGATCTAATAGAGCATATATGTTCTAATGACTGGGAATCTCTTCCTCACAACATCAACACATTAATCATTAAGCAAACATGCAATAAATCACAATCAACTAGAAAGAGTAATATTTTAACAATGAAATTAATATTCACAAATAAAAGCATAGGTATATCGACATACAATTCCCCTCGGAATACGCTTCTCTCATGGATATAAGAATAACTATAAATAAAATAAAATAAAATAAATCCACAAGAAAATTATTAAGAATCCTAAAACTAACTCCCTCCATATATCTGCGATGGTTGAGGTTGAGAAGATCCCAAGGATGTCAAGATGGTGTGGAATCTCTTCCCGTGCCCTTCACTATAAATGTACATTGATGTCTTCTTGAGAAATTGCTAGAATCCACTAAAATTGGATTGAATCTCATCTCTAGCCATTCTGAACTCTAGAAATCTGGTTCCTCCAACCTAATTTGGGAAAAGAATAACCATCAAATTAGAAAACATAGGGTTATTTATAGCGGAGTCCGCCATAGGGTCACAACAGCCATTGTGATCTCAAATCTTTTCTTAGGCCATAAGTTGAATTTTGGCACTATTTGGCTATGGGCATTGTTGTCACGCACCGAACCCGGCTCAATGGACTTGGTTGCCGACAAATGGTCGTACGCCTACAATGCCGAAACCAAGTAGACATACAGGGTCCCAAAACTTGATCCAAAATAAAACAAACATTCAACGGAATTTCAAATATCCAAAATTAAAATACAATAAAGTCCAAAAAACAAAAAGTTTTCTAAATATAAAGTTTTAGATTAATACAAGTTAAAAAAAAAAAAAGGAACTAAACCCCACTAAAACCATTTTGGGATCATACAGGTTTACCGCAATAGATATTCAAATATCAACCAGAAATCCATATAAGATGTATCAAAATAGTATCCTGAGAGTCATAATAGATATTGTATAACAGAATATAATATTGATAAAAAATTTCAAAACTTGAAATCAGTACAATTTAACAAAAATACAGTCAGAGCTTAGCAGATTTTCAAAAGTATATGTCTCCCAATAAACCATGAATGAAACAGAATATCAAAGGTCATTTGTTTATACTCGGTGACCTTAGTTAGAATTTCAGAGGTCATTTATTTATCCTCGGTGACCCAAGCCAGAATATCAGAGGCCGTTATTCTTCACCGACGGAACGGTGTGAAACTATAGTTTCATGATTGACAAGGTCAGTGTTTAACCTCCAGTAACAGCGTTAGTGCATAGGTAATTTGAAACTAATTTTCTATGTCAAAATACTTACTGTCCTAAAAATCAACAAGAATATTAAAGTTCAAACCGAGCAATGTACAGGGTATTTCGCAAAGCAAATTTTAACAATCGCATGATCCCATTTTATAATATCAAAATAAGCTAGTTATTTGAATCTAAACTTGGACAAATAATTCCTTAAAATCTTCAAATAATTGAAATTTTTAAATAATTTTGGAAAAATATGATTATTAGAAATTTAATAAAAAATTATATAAGCAAGAATTTAATAAATGGTTAATTAATTCAGAAAAATATAAATAATAAAAAATTTAATAAACGAATAATTTAAAATGATATTTTAGCAACAGTCAAAAAGTATGTACATATACTAATATTTATATGTGGTTTACTTACCTGATACTCACTAACGCAGTAAACTTTAGTTTTAATAGAATAAAGCTTTTGGCATGCCCTATAATTAGGGAAGAAAGCCTAATAAAACACCAATCATATAGATTTACAAAATTTAAGGATATGTAAGAAGGATTCCAAGACACAAATAATTCTACAAAGGTAAAGGGCTAGTAAGCAAGGATAATGCAAAAAGATATTTCAAAAGGGTGTAAAAGCAAAAGGGATCAAATTATTATTCTACTTCCCAAATCCGGATTCTTTCAGGGGTATAAAAGTAAGTATCCAATCTAAAGGACATAAAACAACTCTAACATAAACATTGAATACTAAATCCCTCATAACTTCATATATACTTTCCAAATCACAAATTTCAAAATTTTGAGAACTGTAAAATCCTAAGACTATGACATACGATAAATTCACATAATTTAGAGCACTACTCAAATTATAGCATTCAATTTAATCTCCAGCTATTTCTTCAGACTCATAATTTAGACATACCCCATTCAAAGATGCTTATCTCTCTACCTACAATTCCAAAATTAGTAATAATTTACTATCAATTAGACAACCGTAAAAGGAACAAGTTTCCAAGTTTTCAACTTACTCAATTCAATCTCCATGACCATTAAAAGTACCATTCAATCTTCATGTTTTGCACAAAAAATCCATCAGAGATAGTTATACTAATAGGGTTATGCCTCACAAATCACACATGTATAAAATATAAAAGTTCACAGGTAATTAGGTAACATCAAAATCTACAACTTTCATATAATTCTATATATCTAATTCAAACTTTAGAATCATGAAAAATAATTAAAAACCCTACAAGGCCTGCAAAAAAATCTTATCTGAGGCATTTGCATTTAGAGGCTATATCTTACAGGATACACATGAAAAAAATTCTGAAATTTGGAAGTAAGATAAAAAAATATGACTATCTACAATTTCTGTATTTTGATATCCTCCAAAATATGTCTCTAGCTCTCCCAAATTAATTAGGGATCCCTGCTATACTACTAGAAAACTTCTCAGTATAATAATTATCCTCAAAAAACCATGATCGGAGTGCAATGAGGAGATGGGAGAAGAGGTGGATAGGTTAGGAATAGAGCTCTGCCTTTTTTCTTCTAACAAGAATTAGAACTTGATGATCAAAGGCCCAGAGGTTATTGAAGAGAGGATGGGTCATAGGTTATGGAATAGGAAATATCATAAAGATAAGGAAAATATTAATGATACGATCAAGGGTTACTTTAAATTTAAAATTCAAAATATCAAAACATAAATTAAAAAAAATCTTAACTGGGGGATCCACAATTGTGCACTATTACCATGAGCGTTATGTGTACAACGGCCATTGTAAAGGCCATTGTGGCGCCTGTGATGTTGTCCTATCAGTTCTACGCATTGTCACGGTCAAAGAAGTGTCGTGATGAGGCCGTGGTGATGTTCTGCAACTTGTGTTTTGGTCCGATCTACCTTAAATAATCTATATATTCACTCATTCAGCCCTAACATGCAAATAAAACCTCTAGCGATCAAAAGAATGTAATTTTGTACTAGTTTGGTGCTAAACATATGAAATTACATGCTAAATGTAGTGCAATTACATTTGAAACTCCTCGCCACACATCTGAAAGATGATAGTGTTGTGTTGGTTGAGGCCAATGATTGCCTAGTTCAACTTGAAAGAGCTCATCACCTCCATCGTCAACTCCCAATATGTCACCTCATGAATTCTAAAAAACTGATCCCAACCTTATACCTAGGTGAGATTGTGTACCTCATCGGTGAGGCCATTCCGCTCGAGGATCGTCCAATCAATGCGATGTCCCTCCATGAACCTCTGATCTATAAGCCGTCGATAGTGTGCTTTGTGATTAGGATTAGAGATTCGAGGGACCGCCGGTCTAGAAGACTCGCTAATCTTCTTCTTCTTCTTCTTCTTCTTCTTCTTCTTCTTCTTCTTCTTCTTCTTCTTCTTCTTTGGTTGAATCTGCCGATGGTGCATTATCCTTTTCTGACACATTTCCTGTAATTCACAAAGAATACAATTAAATAAAGCAAGAGAATACAAAAAAGAACATGCAAGTAAGGATAATGGGTGCACAACGGGCACACCACGACCCTTATAGAGACTACAACAGTCACATATATATCGTCCGTGCTTACCGTCATGTGACACACCCCTTGTGTGTGTCTACAAGTGCACATGTCATTCAAGTAATAAATTGCACCCTACGGGTCAAGTAGTAAAATCTACAGAGAACCAGAGTATTAGTAATGACTATATACCTTGCTATCGAGCCTAATCAATAGAATGAGTGTGTGAATGATCAATTTCACAAAGTAATATGAGGAAAGAGAAGCAGATAAATAGGAGAATAGAGATAAATCAGTTAAGATAGATGGGGTACCTGGACAATGTTCCCTCTAGGATTCTATGGTAGGCGCAGAAAAAAAATTGTGTTTCCTTTATGAGAATGATTGAGTCGTGGAAATCCAAATACACAGCGATCCCTAATCTAGGTCAACCAGTGACTAGTCCCCTACGAGTTCTCTACGGAGAACTATCTCAACGCCTCACACCACATATGACTTCTTCGAGTTCTAAGGAACCCAAGTGATAAACTCTATTCCTAGAAATAGATCAAACCCTTTGGTCCAAGCGAAAGATCCCTAATCCCATACGAGGTCCAAGTGGAGAGGTTGTTCTTGACACCTCACATCATATACAATTGATAAGAGTTGTTGGAATATAAAGGTAAGGTAAATCAAACTCAAGGAAAAAGGGGGTGCTCCACTACCTCTTGACTAACCCTCTCAACTCTCTTCAATCTTGGTAAATCTAATCCTAGCAGTGATGGTCACTCGTCACTAAGATGATTAGTTTTAGCTCTCAACCCTAGTGTCACTCTATGGGAAAGCCAATCAACAAGCACACAAGATTAAAACTCAAATTAAATTCCTAATTAAAATAAATACAATAAAAGTCGATGAAAGATTGAATCCTAGGGTTTACATGGCCAAGTACCCATTAGGATTTAGCTCTCCATAGAAAAATATATTATGCAATCAATCAATGAATGAAAACACATAAAAACCATGAAGAAAACCTATTTTTGATCTGTACTAATGGTCTTCAAGGGATGCCTCGACTTCTACAAGAGTTCCTCTGATGAAGCTAGGCCACATCCTTCCGAATCAAGTCGTCGGTGGCTACCCCAATGGATATAATGAAGAGGTTGAGCTTAACTTAATCTGTTCCTTCCACCACTTTCTTTGTTCGATAAGCACAACATTGGGCAAGCAAACTAGTGCTATAAGATTTGTGGTCATGGTCTCATCATTTCTTCGATGAAGCGGACAAAAAGAATCAATGAAAGCTCATGATGAAGCGCTCCCTTGAGTGCAAAGACCTCCTCTCCGTAGCCACCTCTGCTCAAAAATTATGGAAAAAGATAAATGAAAACTCTTCAGGGTGGCCTTTTTATAGTCTAAAATCGTGATTCCACACACTACCCACATGGCCCCTAGACAGTGTGGAATTTCCATATTCTGTGTACAGTAACTACTATAGTAACAAATAACATTAATGTGCTACAATAGCATATGAATAGTAACTGATAAGTGCTCATGTTTAAGTAATACGAAGTGTTATTTTCTTACATTGAGCATTACATTTTTTAGATTTTATCATTGATTAGTGTGCATTTGTGTTCTTTTGTACATGTATGGTTGTGGAGAAGAGTTAGAGAAAAAAGAGACAAATTAGGTCATGTCCGCGTTTGTTGAGGAGTTTCTTGGACCAAGCAAAAATCAAGGCAGAGATTCTAGACTTGTGGGTGTGTGCCAACTTCCAATGTGCTCGATTGTTCTATGATTTGGAGGGGCACAAATGCAGTCACACTCATAAAGTCTAGCCCGTGTAATATTGAAGAACTTCGTCAATAAGGAGAAAATAAGAAATGGCATGATCTACCTTTAGTTGTGTGCCCAACTTAACAGTCTCGATGAAGAACATGAAGTCGGGAACAACTTGGGGGCGAATACTGTAGCAAAATTAATATAGTAGTTTACTGTTCACTGCGCGCTAGAAATTGATTTCCAGAAAATCCACACGGGTGTGTGGAAATTCCACATGGCCGTGTGGATACCGGATTTCAGCCTTTAAATAGCCGCGACTCATATTTATTCGAGAACTTTTCGACCTATTTTTCGCCCAATTTCTGGAGAGCTTGCGGCTAGGGTTTGGAGAGGATTTTGGAGGGCTTTTGGAGCACTCTACGGCATCGACATCGGCATCCTTTGGAAGATAGCTATTGGGGGAGCTTTCGCTGGCATTGATTCGGCGAGGTGTGCCCTAAGCTTGACAAGGGACTTGGTGAAGAAGATGGAGCGGCTTCACAAGACCATCGCCACGCATCACAAAGGGGTTTTATTCATGTTTGCTATACTTTTTGTTAGAAATACTTTGATGATTTTGTATAGCTCCATGGAGAGCTAAACCCCTAATGGGTATTCGGACTTGTAAACCCTAGGATGACATTGTTTCTATGACTTTTATTATGCTTTCTTAATTGATGCTTTTAATTGAGTTACAATGTTGTTTACAATTGCAGTGATTTTCCCTTAGCCATGACACTAGGGTTGAGAGTCATCCAGGTTATCCTTGGAAGTTGTGACAACTTCTATAAGATTAGACTACACGAGATTGGAGAGGGTCGAGAGGGTGCGTCGAGAGGTAGTGAAACGTCCCTTTTTCCCTTTGGCGTGATTTTCCCTACCTCCGTGTTCCAAGAGTTCTTTGTGGTCGAAGTAGAGCAAAATTATAGGAGATGAACTCTTCTGGGGCTTAGTTGCACGAGCAACAAAGTGAAGGGTTGTAGTGAATCCTAGTGCTGGGGCTTAACTGAGATTAGGGTTCTTTCGCCTAGACCAAAAGGTTAGAACTATACTTAGGGACAAGGTCTATCACTTGGAATCCCTAGATCCCCAAGCAGCTCCACGTAGTGTGAGGCTTAGGAGATGGACTCCCCTGGGGCTTAGTTGAGCGATCAACAAAGTAAAGGGTTATAGTGAATCCTAGTGTCGGGGCATAGTATTGGAGTTAGTCACGGTTGACCTTAGGTTTGGAACTGTGTGCTTAAGGATTTCCACGACTCATTAGACATCAATTAGAAGTTATAATACTAATCTTGCACTAGAAGCATTAGTCCTAGGGGAGCTTTGTCCGGGTACCACATCTTTGCACTGATTGTTTCCTCCTTACTCTTCTCTTGCACTCTTCTTTCTTCCATATTTCTCTTTCTTTTATTACACACATTGTTTTCTCTCACCACCATTATTTTTGCACTAGCTAAGTAGCAATTCCTCTTGTCTTGAATCACTACTCCTTGTGGATTCGACTACTCTCTCACCAGGGTATTATTATTTCAACAACCCGTGCACTTTCGCTGTCTTGTCAAAATTTTTGGCGTCGTTGCCGTGGAATAGGTGTGTTTTAGACATTTTCTTTTTGCTATTTTAGCTATTCACCACTCACTCTATTTCATATTTTCTTATTCTTTCATCTTTCTTATTTGTTTTCCTTTCTTTGATTTCAGCTTCAAGGAGAATGATTGATACAACTAAGTTATTTGACACAATCACAGGAATGATGAATGATGTGGAACAGCGGATGCAGTTGTTCACAATACAATCAAGTTCAATCCCTTTTATAAATGAGTAACCCGTAAGTAGCCATCCTACAGAAGAAGTGGTTGTTGATCATTCTTATGTTGAGCAAGATTTGGATTGTGAGCTTGACAGTGTGTTGAATCAATTTGAACAATCGGCATTGTCTGCTACAAGTTGTGATTTAGAAGAAAGTTGAGAGAAGGTTTTTGCTCAGTTTGAATTATGTTACCAAGAACAAGGCAGAAGATCTTCTCAATGGGAATTATAAGTGTGTCTGAGGAAATTGGTGGGATAGGTAGTACAGAAATTGTCAAGAATCATTTAGACCAACAAGCACTGGAAGACAAGTTAGAAAATATTATTGAACAAGAACCAACTCAATTTGAGGAGATTGATAGACCAAAGGAAAGCCGATTGCGACCATCCATTGAAGAATGGCCCGATTTGAAGCTGAAGACATTACCGACACATTTGGAGTATGCATTCTTGGTGGAAGAATCAAAGCTTCCTATCATTATAGCGGCAAATATTTCTACTAATCAGAAGTACAAGCTTGTGAGGATGCTAAAGAAACATAAATCTGCTATCGCTCGGAAGATTTCTGATTTAAAAGGCATAAATCATTCATTTTGCACTCATAAAATTTTAATGGAGGATAACTTCAAGTTGGTAATCCAACCTCAAAGAAGATTGAAACCAAATATGAAGGAAGTCGTCAAGGCAGAAGTAGTGAAATTATTGGATGCAGGAATCATTTATCCCATTTCTGATAGTGCTTGGGTGAGCCCAACGCAAGTGGTTCCAAAGAAAGGAGGAATGACGGTGATAAAGAATGAAAAGAATGAACTCATCCCGACCAAAATAGTTACAGGTTGGAGGGTATGCATTTATTACAGAAGACTGAATGATGCAACTCGAAAGGATTACTTTCCATTACCTTTTATTGATCAAATGTTGGAGCAATTGGCTGGGCATATGTTTTATTGTTTCCTTGATGGCATGTCAGGGTATTTTCAAATTCCTATCGCCCCAGAAGATCAAGAAAAGACAGCATTCACTTGTCCCTACGGGAGTTTTGCTTATAGAAGAATGCCTTTTGGGTTGTGTAATGCACCAGCGACATTCCAATGGTGCATGACTATCATTTTTTATGATCTTTTGGAGGACATCATGGAGGTGTTCATGGATGATTTTTCAGTGTTTGGTGACTCTTTTGACATATGTTTGAAAATTTTGGAGAGAGTATTGATGAGATGTGAAGAGACCAATCTCGTACTTAATTGGGAAAAGTGCCACTTCATGGTTCAAGAAGGCATCGTCCTAGGTCACAAGATTTCCCGAATGGGGATGGAGGTAGACAAGGCAAAGATTGAATTCATAGATAAGCTTCCTCCACCAATAAATGTTAAGGGAGTTCGGAGTTTCTTGGGGCATGCAGGCATCGTCTTAGTCTCAAACTTTTTCTGCAGTTCTACTTGAGGCATAATGGCCTCCAACAGGTCATGAATTAATCTAGAAAGTATAAAAGTTACATATCAGTGTCATGAATTTTTCAAAAAACTATCATTTTGAAATTTTTAAATTTTAAAAGTTTGAATCCTTGAACTTTGAATCCTTGAACTTTGAACCCTTGAAGACTTAAGTATATGATTAATTTGTATTAGTCTATGATATTTAGGTTGATGTAGCTTCCTCTCTAGTGTCACTACTATTGTTAGTCCTCCTTGGTCTTGTGGTCTATCTTCTCCATCTTGCTAAGCTTTCAAGGATTTGTGCATTTACATAATTCATTAACTCATTTAGCTCTTCTTTTCTTCCAACGCTCTATGTGGATTTAGTAAATCATATGTCATGGCGCCTAGTATAAGTTAATTATGCACTTGTGTTTTCATACGTGATACAATATTAAAAAAAATTATCGGCCTCTAAAGTAATAAAATTATTGAAGTTATGATGAAAGAACTAGAATTAGCAATAGCAGAAGAAGAAGTACTGCTAGCAGTTTTTTTCATAATCATATTTTCAACATAAACCACAAATTTAAGCAAGCGACAAAATGAAGTCTTGTAATGAATCTTAGTGTTGAGGCTTAATTGAGACTAGAGTTCTTTCGCCTGGACCAAAGGGTTAGAACTAATTAGGGACTAGGGTTTATCACTTAGAGTCTCTAGAACCCAATGCAGTCCCACACAGTGTGAGGCGTTGAGAGTATCCCTTTCCACCGGGGCATAGTGTAGAGGGCTAGTCACGGTTGACCTTAAGTTTTGGACCGTGTGTCTTTCGATTTTCACGACTAATTAAACATCATTTATGAGGTATAATATTAGTCTTGCACTTGAAACAATAGTCCTAGGGTGAGCATTGTCCAGGTGCCCCATCTTCCCATCGATTACCTCTCTTTACTCTCATTCCTCTTCTTGTGTTCTTTTACTTTCTTTACATTCATATACTGATTTCACTCACCATCTATTTTCTTCATAGCTAAATAGTGATAACACTTTTTTCTAAACAATATTCCCTGTGGATACGACTATCCACTCACCAAGGTAAAATTTTATTACTGCAATGACCAGTGCACATGCGGAACACTCACGCAAGGGGTGTGCCAGAGTCCCTCTTCTCAACCTATCCCAATCACACATCTCTCCAAGCATAGTTTTGCAAGCCTCTATATTGATAGAGTTAGTGCCCAAAAAATCATGAATATTATCACAAGAAATGTTCATGTTCAAGAAATAGGTTTATAAGCGATCAGAACATTAAAGAACCAAGGACCAAAACGATAATCCGTTTTGTTAGGGTTGCAATCCTTGATCCAAAAATTTGATTTAACTTGCCCAGCAATTCTGCAAAAACACTTGTAAAACAAAGAAGACTTTTTAAGGGAGTTGCAAAGCCAAAGTTTCAAAGGGCCATATTTTATATTCAAAATAGAAATCCACATCTTATCCTCGGAGTTAAGAAGTGCAAAAATGTTTTAGCATGTCTAAGATTTTTGACACCAAGACCCCCCTTAAAATTATCAAGTGTAATAGTGTTCCAACCAATATGGTCTAGGATTGAGTCTGGCACTACAGAGAATGAAAGAAGGTAGTTAGGGATCGAAAGCAGAAAACAATTAATCAAAGTAGCCCTACCAGCCATGGAAAGGGAATAGACGTTCCATGAATTAATACAAGCATGAACTCTGTCTACCAGGGATTTAAACAAGTCTTTGCTGAATTTCTTGGGAGAAATAAGGCAACGCAGGTATTTCAAAGGGAAGTGTCCCTGGTTCATACCTAAAATACTGATAATGGCCTTGCCAATCCTCCTATTGGTCCAACTAGGGAGATGGAAGGAGGATTTTCTAAGATTTGGCTTTTGACAAGTCATGCCCCTGTAAATAGAGAGACAAAGTTTACAAGCTTTAGCAGCTTGCCTAGAGGACCTAGTCGCAATGATTAAATCATCGATAAACATAAGATGGTTTAAATTTGGTTGAAGCTCTCATCAAAATCAAGAATACTATTTCTAGCTCAAGCATGGTTCAAAATAGCAATTAGATTCCGAGACACCAACAAGAAAAGATAGGGAGATAAAGGATCACCTTGACAAAGGCCTCTACTCCCAGTTAACCAATTGGAAGGATCATCGTTTATCAATAAAGAGTAGGTGGGGCAAGAGATACAGGCCCTAACCTAGTTAATCCAAACTAGCGGGAAGTTCATGAGGTGTAGAGTAGCAACAAAAACTTCCCATTCCACAATGTCATAGGCTTTAGCTATGTCTACCTTGATAATCATCCTATGAGGGTTTTTGGAATCAATTTCCTAAGTGTGCACAATTTCTTGGAGGGCAATAATGTTATCAAAATTAGACCTAACTATTAAAAAAAGCATTTTTCTCACTACTAATCAGTTTGTGTATGATATGCTTAATATGGTTGGTAAGAAATGTGGAAATAATTTTGTAAGAGACATTGCAGAGCGAGATGGGATTAAATCCGTAATGACTTTTGGGTTTTCCACTTTGGGAATGAAAACAATATAAGTCTTTCACCGGGTGCTTGGAAGAGTAGTATTTTGAAAGAAATGGATGATGGCTCTAAAGAGAGTTTCTTTGATAAGGCCCTAATGGTGGAGGTAAAATTCAACGTTGAGTCCATCGGGACCGGGACTCTTACCCTTAGGCATGGATTTGATAGTATAGTAAATTTCAGTATACATCACTGGCCTATTGAGGTAAACACTGTCATCATTAGAGAGAGCATTGTGATCATTTGGAAGTGCTTTAATCAGATCATGGAAGGAAGAATTGGAACTAGACTTCCAAATGTTAACAAAAAAATTTGTGAAACAATTCTCAATCTTAGCAGGTTTAGAGTGAACAGTGACTTGACTATCAATTACAGAAGAGATCCTATTCTTATGCTTGTGAATGCTAGCAATGTTGTGAAAGAATTTGGAATTGATGTCTCCTTGATTAAGCCATAACATGTGAGCCCTATGAGCCCATTGAATGCTATTTTGCTTAAGGAGAGTTGAGTGCCTGTTTGTTAAGGGAACGAAGAGTCCTACCATCTAAGGAGCTAGGATCAGAGGAGATTTCTTGCTTCTCAAAATGACTGATGCCTAACTCTACATTGTGGACATCAACATCAAGAGGAGAAAATCTAGATTTTCTCCAAGAAAGAAAAAACTTTTTGGTACGGGAAGCCAAGTGAGAAAAAGCATGGAGAAGGGAAGTTTTGGGATCATAATTCCAAGCCCTGGAGACAGGCTCATGACAACCCCTGTACTCAAACAAAAAATTTCAAAGTGGAAAATTTTGTTTTTAGAGTAAGAGCGGCAACAAGTTTTAAGAACCAGGGGGCATGGTCAGACGTGATGCAAGGAAGATGAGACACATTATACATATTAAAAATCGAGATCCATTCTATGTTGGCCAGGAAGCGATCGAGACAGGCCCAGCGTCGGGCACATCCCTACTGTCCATTCCACCAAGTATAGGGTGGACCAGAGAAAACCAAGGTCAAACAGATTGTTAAAATAGATAAACTTATTGAAATATCTAGATTTGATAGAATAATAGTTGAAGGTGCCTTCCCTATGCTCAGTATCCGAAGCAATAGGGTTAAAATCCCCTGCCAATAGCCAGGGGATACTGAGTTGGGGTAGGCTAGACAAATCATGCCAAATGCTTTTTTGTAGACTAAGATGTTGGGAATTATAAGAAATAATAAAGATCCAATCCTTATGAGATGGGAAGATATTATCATGTGGATAGTGTGTCGCGAGAATGCCAATGGAGTGACTAAACCAAGCTTTTTTTTCCCAAAAAAGTCATAATTCCTCTCAACATGCCCCTCGCTGGTAACGCAGCCCAGTCCCAACATTTAGAGAACTTATTGCACACTCGAGCACTACGATCTTTGTCATCTCGGGTCTCCACCAAGCAGAAGATCAAGGGCTTAAATTTGTTAACTAACTCATGGATTCAGGTAATCATCCTAGAGTTCAAAACTCCGCTGTAACACATCCTCCTATGAGCTCCAGGACTTCACTCCAATATTCAATCAGTAACTAGTGTAGTTGGACCGAGATAGCCGCGAGTTCAAGTTTCTCCATTGCTGGTTGGAAATCGCCCTTCTAGCGAGTTAGTTGCAACACCATACTACTAATTGTCCATGGTCCCTTCCACAAGATGACATCTACCATCTTCTTCTAACAGCGAGTCAGATAAAATCCATTCAACATATCAGTTACTGAGGACGGGCCCATCCCTTTTCATAAATCCGACAGAGCCTTTCTAGCTAGATCCAAAGGCAGGGCCTTCCCAAGGAATTTTTCTTCCTTCACTTCTCCTACCCCACTCACCATCAGAGGCGGGGAAGGTGAGAGTCTTTGATCCGAGGTTTGCCGGTGGTGAAGCTTGCGTGGAATCTATGAATTCCATGCAATGCTTATAATTGGATGTTATTGAAAGTACGTATGTTGATAGTATTGTGGGAGAAAACACGTGGGGAAAGCCTGCTAAAGAAATTAATAAATAAAAATAAAAGAATAATAGAAAAAAATTATCCTTATTTCATGGTCTTGTGTTTTTGAGACCTTTGGCCCTTTTGAGTAGTCTGGTTTATTTGTTTTTTCAGCTGTTTGATCAGCTTGAGTAGTCTGGTAAGAAAGAATTTTATGGAGAAATGACGGCGACTATGAATCAATCAAGTTTCTCTTCTTTTTTTTCAGCTGTTTGATCAGCTCATTTTGTCAAAAAAATAAATAAATAAACAAAACAAAACAAAACAAAATCAAAATCAAAAGAGAGGAAGTCTGGTAAGAAAAACTCAGTCAACAACAAGCTCTACAAGATAGAAAAGATGAAAATTATAAATTATGAAAGCTACTGTATATTTCAATGTGCAAATAGAAAAAGCATGTAAGGATGTGCAAAGAGTAGATACAAGTTGATCTGAAGTAAATTTTCCTGAACATTTCACCTAAAACCAAAAATGTCCTGATGCTGTATGAATTACTGAACACTCCGCCAAAATTTTTTGCTGACCACATTGGCCTTAAGCAGCTTTTCGTTTGAAGATTTGCTCAATATCATACAGTTACGGTGCAGAGACTTCAACCTGAAAGCTGCCTTTTCATGACAGGTTAATGCATTGGTATGACAAGGAACTGTAGCCTCCAAGCTGCAGCCGTAAGATCCTTAAAAAAAAAAAAGGGATCGGCAAACCTTCTTATTTCCTCCAGAAACAAATCAGTCAATGCAACTATGAGGCATTCCCCTTGATGAAAGCAGCTTCGCCTCCTCATCAGGCAGAAATATCATATTACAAGGTTGCAGGCCACTCAGGTCCTTATATGTGTCCTTGTCCAGGGGCAAACCGACCAGGATGTGCCCGTGTTGATCTTTCATTCCCAAATCGCCGCAGTTCTGCTGGACCCCAACCAAGAATTCCAGCTGAATTATTTGGCTCCTGTGGACGGTTGCCATTGACCATGGCTGCATGTTGATACGAGGGTTGCAGGGTTTGGTTATCTGGTTTAGATCTTCTCCATCGCTTCCAAGATCCTGTCTTTCCTGTCGTCTGATTTCTAAGAAGCATGTCTGAAGATTGATTTGGAAGCTGGTGTGATCTTGGCTTATTACGGAAATCACCAACATTTGAAAAGTGATTTGAATCATTTTCTCTGTCAGTTGGTAGAGCAGCAGAAATATTTGTATGAGAGGGTCCAGCACCCATTTCTGCTTTCTCCTCTTTGAGTTTTGAATAAATCTCGCAAAGCCTTTCTCCAGACAAATTTGAGAAGGTGGCTACATAGTTCCACAACCTCATTGCCATTCCTACAAACGTAGTGACAAAGAGAAGGAAAATGAGAATATCTATTAGGTGCAGGAAATGTAACAACAGGGCAAAGGGTTCACAACATAACAATTGGCCAAAGCTATTGAATATGAAAAATAATATCATGTCAAAAATCCCTACTAGCCATTGGAATCAACCTAACAAAGTATGCATACAGTTGTTAAAACCATTAGTAATTAAAAAAACAACTAAATGAAAAGACAAGAAAATATGACAAATTTAAGTTCATACCAGAAATAGGAGAAATAAGCTGAGTATTATCCTTTCACAATCATTCTCCAATTAATAAGAAAATATTGGAAGACTTAAAAGGATATAGAGATCATACATAATACTTTTGTGCCTGACTTTTTGCAAAAACACTCCATAACATAAACAAAATTATGGTGTGCAATCAAATTATTGCAAAATCATCGCCAATATTACAATCCCATGTAACTCATTGTTTTAATATTCGAAAAGTTGAACAATGGTAGTGTGCCCTTGAATTTCTTCCAGTAAAGGGAAGTACAGTAACTAAATGAAAAACGCATTAGAAACTTGGATGTTCTTCAATATTAGATGGCTTAACTGCCAATATATGATTAGATTGTCAAAAAATGATTGTAAAAGATATTCATTACGTGCTGAAATTTGAATAAGTGATTTGATGATAACATCTAAAAAAAATTGCATCAATAAACCTCTCCTAGTAAACAAATATTAGCTTCTCAGGTAGCTCAGTTCTAGGAAACCTTCTTAAAAAGAAATGGAATATCCATACTTCTGGTAAAATTACTTCATAGGCCTAGGAGTCTGGGATACATTTGTCAGCACTTTAAACCAAATCTTCTAAGAGAAAGAAAGCCAGGTTTTTGCAACCTTGATGTAAAACAACCTAATGTCAGAGAAAGTGTATAACACAGTGGAAGTACAGAAAGTACCAGATACAATCTAAAGCTAATATAGGATGTAAATAAAACAGACTACCCTTGCTTTTAAACAATTTTAATTTGCTCACAAATATTTAAGAGAAAAAAAAATCAAATATATATCAGGTGCTTTTATAGTTCTTCAGAGAGCTGCATAAAAATAACTATAATACACTGCAGCAGTAAGAAAGACTTACTAGATTGTTTGTAAGAAACCTCATGTTGCTGTACAATCCTGTCAATTTTTCTCCCTATCAGTTGCAAGTACTTTCGAATTCTAGACAGTACCTGAAAAGAGAATGTATTAAAACATTAATTGTTATAAAAAGACCTATTTCTACAATTAACGAAAACAAGAGATTTAAGCAAACCTTTTCTTTTGGAAGATCTAAACTAGTAGTCTGCAACCTTTCTAAGCGATTTAGTGTTTGTTCCTCCTCTTCCATGACATCTGCACACCATTCCATCCACTTTTCTTCTTTAAATTGCTGATATCTCTCCTGCTCCTCAGATTCTGATATCTCACCCTCTTCCTTCACACGAGGTTCTACCTTCTGACGCTTATGAAGACGCTCTTTGTTTGACTTTGCATTAAGTTTAGGGGAACCAGTTTTTGATGATATATCCTTTAATCGGCTATTTGATTGTTTTATTATGTTTTCCCCTTCAGACTTGGCAACTTTGCGAGGCCCTTTACTTTTTGAGTTCTTTCCATTAACATTTGCAAATTCCTGCAAGAAATATATGACATACTAATTGACCCAAAAATACAAACTACAACAAACTTATATAAAATCAAATCTTAACTAACTTTAAGTTCATTTTGTATTAAAAGAAAATATCAAACTAAGCAAGAATTTGAAATTTAAATATCAGATAACTGAGAGAAAACTGTCATGTATTTAATGCATGCATTGAGACCAGCAAGGGATTCCATATAAACTAATAAGCAAAAACATGATTCTTTGCAATGTCAGCATGAACTTCAAGAAACAGAACAAACTATCGTGTCAAAAGTTAAAAAAAAAAAAAAGAAGAAGAAGGAAGAAGGAAAAGGAGGCCAAATCTGGTGTAGCATTAGACATTTGGCTTGTTAATTGATCCATAAGAAAACTATTGAAAGAGGTCTTCAACTCCAAAGATGGATCAGAAATAAAGTCTTGTTTATTATGCATTAATAATATGCAAACAGAAGCTAAGTAAAAACATTAGGAATCCCATCAAGCTTTCATACTGTTAGACTTTGTCAATGAAGCCTAAAACACCACGAATTGTTAGGTTCACATGCTAGGCAAGGGAATTAAAGCCATTTTCAGTCTCTCAATGCTCATTTTTTCTCTGTACTTTCAAAATGTTCATTATGTTACCTGTACTTTAACTTTTTGTTCATTTTGTCCATAAGAGTGACTTGACTTGTTGCTCGACATACAATGCAAAACATATAATTATTTTATTGACTTACCCGAATCACTTTTTTTCTTAATTAAAAAGAAATAACTTTCAGATTATATGATTAGTTGCAGCCAAAGTCAATCCCAAGAAACAAAATGAACAAAAAATGCAAAGTACGTGGACCATATTGAACATTTTAGAAGTACAGGGATGCAATGGACACACAGGGCAAAGGAAAAGGACCAAAAATAGCTGTATCCACTAGCATGTTCTAATGTTTGAAAAGTCCTCAAGAAACTGCATGATAGCTTATATACGCACATGAACACACTGAACAGAAGGGGCTTAAGGTTACAGTTACCATATGAAACACAGCCTAATAACAGAAAATGCAAAGAAACCGTTTCAGGACAGTGAATCTGCAAGTATGAGACAACCACCAAAATAAACTACAGAGATTTTATCATCATGAAAAAATGATTTGCAAACCAACCGACCAACCAAGCAAGTCACAAGCAGGGACTATGATACCTTTTGCAGCAATGCACTAGCACGATTGTCCAAGTTTGGAGCTCGAGGCAGAAATGTTTCCCGTTCCCCAAGTGATACCGGAGCAATCTTCCTTGTAAGACCAAGCCTAGAGTCCAACCTTATCTTCTCCCAATTTCCAAATCCATGGTAGTATATTCCAAGAAGCAATCTAGAATCATCCACTAATGAGATTTTTAAAAGTGTTAGCTTACCAGTACAGAGTAATTCAATCAAGCCAAAACAAGAAGCTAACGAGGAAAAAAATTCTACCAGGATTCCAGCCGCAGCTTTTAGACCATTGTGGACTTTTATGATGTGTTACCAATCGAAACTGGGAAACTGGATCAGGGTACCTGCTTATGCGCTTTGCCAGAAGTTGTAGTTCTTCCACACGATTAAGTAGTTCATGGGCTTTTACAGAGACACCAAAAAAATCCAACAAAGTCCCCTGTAAAAAGCCAATGAGATCTACTAATAACATGTGATGCATGTAGATGTAATATATAATAACTAATATACAATTAACAATTTAGGCTTCATAATCTCATGCTAAAGATGAAACAGCAACCTTCATATCAGCATTTCCTCTAATTGCTTCTTGGCAACCCTCAAGTAACAACTCAAACAGCTCAATCTGAGAATCATAGGGTGCCGCTTCAATTGTACCACCAACTTCTGACACTATTAAGTTTATTTGGCTTTGGTTTCCAAATCTTTTGACCTGAAAGAGTAGGATAAACTGTGAGGTTCATGTCCTTATATTTTTTTCTCAAAAGAAAATTGTGCTCAAATATATTTTCACCGCAAACTCTTAGACATAGTACAGCCAGTAAAATGTATAATTTGATAATTAATGACTTCTAATATAGAGAGACATACACTTCCCGGATATATAAACTGTGGCAGTTAAGTACTGGCAGATGAAAAGTACATTTATTCTCTACATAAAAAAAGCAATGATGTAACTTCCATTGAATACCAAGAAACTAAACCAAACAGAGAGAAGACTCATGCAGGCATGATACATGCATAGGAAAATAGAGAACTTAACTGAGAAATGTTGCATTCATTATCAGAACTAAAATACAGTGAATGTATTTAATTTTTTTTTAGAAAGAAATATATATATTGGGCAATGCTCAAATAAATGAATATCGCCAGAAACAGAAGCAAATATAACCTTGGAAATAGCAGGAATATCGATTAAAATTTAATGTGCAACAGAGTTCACATCTATAGATTTCAACGATCTCAACACAACTATACAGTACTTGGCATAAACATTCCAAGAGGACTTGCGAACAGGAGTTGTACAATTCTAGAAACTTTTTTCTAATACCACACTTTAAAAGATATAATAAACTGGTGGGGAAGACAAACTTAACAAGAGAGAAGACTGAATACAGAAAATTAACTGGCATTGCAACAATGAGAAAAAGACACAAAGGGAGACGAAAGAATAGGTCACTCAATAAAAACAGATACTTTCAACTCCCATGGCACAAAACTTGCATCAATATCTATCTTCATCAGTAATATGATTAAAAATAACCATGCACAATGAGAACATAATGGGCATGGGAATGAAAATAAATAAAATCGTATAAATGGAATAAGGTGATAATGCTCATTCTCATATTTAACCAAGCATGTAAGCACGGAATGGAATGGAATGTTATTAAATTATTTGCATACAACCCCAAACATTATTCAAGCATCATAAATCTAACATCTTTATATTGCATGCAGCCTCCTTGGTTAAACCTTTGTTGACTCAGAAGAAATATTTTTAAAATTTATTTATTTTATATTCAACGTATTTTATTGTATTGAAAAAATGCCCTTTATATATTTAGTTTATTAATGAATGGGTACATAGGTCATTAAAAAAAATATATTATCAGTTATCCTTCACAAATCAATTGTCCATATAATTTTATTTATAACAAAAGCTCAATCTGCTGGTATTTTACAACAAAAAATCAGGTGACTTTCTAGTGGGATGGCATGTTCTTTAAAATTGAGCATATTCCTTAAAAAATCAATTATATCATATATATATATAAGTAATGATAATGAAATCTTTCTTATTATTTTTACAACCAAAATACCCTTCTAAATGAAATAAAATAAAATATTAGTAATAATCCTCAGCTGTATAATAAAATTTTTTTGTTCAACATTTCATGACTAAAAAAACCTTCTGATCAAGAAAACCTTTAAAGGAATTGACTAATTAAACTTATCATAATCATAAAACATATTCTCATAGCCCAACAAATCATATGTTTCAGATTTTTTTTTTTTTTTTTTTTTGTGCAAAGTAAAATATGATTAAATTTGAAAACAATAAAAACCTTTTTAAACCACCGGAAAATGAAAGAGTACTTTGTTTATAAATAAAATAATTGTTAAATAACCCCTCATTGTTAAGTAACGCCCGAGAATCAAAATTTTGGTAAAATTTTATTTAACACACAATATACATATATTGTACTGGCATTTTGTGGACAAAAAGTCTTTTAATTGATTAATTAATTAGGGCAATCATGATCATAAAACCAATATTACAAATAATCCTATGACTGATATGTTTTTGAAAATTTTATTTTTGGCAAACATAACATATTATTAACATTCAATGACAACATAAATCAATATTTGATCTAACATTTGATAACCCATGAAAAGAGAAAAATAGATAGAATTAAATAAGAATGCATAAAGAAAATCCTTACCGCACGAACGAAAAGAGATGCATCTTTCTTTGATAAATTACCATACGACCATCCTCTTACTTGAGCAGACGCACCATCAATGATTGGCAAAGAATGGACTGCAAGATCTGAAGCTCTAGTTGAACGCCTTTGGGGTCTGCTATCTTGGGATTCAAGGCCCCTTTTCTTCCTCTTGGTACTTTTCTCTGGCTGGTTAGTTTCAGCATAACTCTTTGTTGTCCTTGCAGCACGAGGTGCTAATGCTGCCTGAATTAATTGTGAAATAGAAACATTGAGGATTTTCATGTCAAAAAAATAATAACCTAAACATGGTTAGGAAATTATGGCCAAAATGCTTCACAAAAATATTATTATTAATAATAATAATAATAATAATAGTGCCTAAAGCAAAAATGAAAAAAAAAAAAAAAGCACGATACTATATTTAGGTGTTGATACAAGTCCATACATCATGATCCACAGCTTCAGGTTGTATCAAACGACTCCAAAAAGTCCCATCATCTTCGGCACTGCAGAAATTAGCAACCTAGACAACAAACCAAAGTGGGCACAAGTGGATGAGCAAGCAAGAATTTTTTCTTAATAAAATAACAAAGAAGCTTACAGATCAACTGTGTAACATGAAAATAATTAGAATGACATGCCTTAAAAGCACTTAACAATTCACTTCCCGGTTCACCATCAGCCACCTTTGTTTCAACTTTCTCAGCTCTCTCAAGGATTTCATCAATATCCATGCTCTCAAGTTTCCCCTTGCTTTCTTCATCATTCTTTTCTTCCTTAAACAACTCCTCCGCCCCAAATCTCAATATTGCAGAAAGCTCATTCTAGAATCACCAAAGCAAAAAATGAAGAAGCCGGTAGCACACAGATACTGAAAGGAAGTTCTGCTTAAAATATAAAAATACGAATAAAAAAATTAAATATATTTGGCATGTTGAATGTTACATCTAATACATATAAAACTTGTAGGAATACCTAAGTTCATGAATGGAAGTCCAGACAACTTTGCTAAATGGTTTTCCTAATCTCACTACATTCACCACATTTACTCCTTTATTTGTCAAAGTAAATATTAAAGTGAAAAAAGAAAAAGCACCTTATCAAACATTGAATTCCCCTTCTTAGTTTCTTTCTTCTCCAGCCTGCCTTCCGCATTGAGCTTCTGAATGACCAGGTGATCAAGAACCTAGGAACATTAAACAGTAACTACGTAAAGAGAAAGAACATACATTCTTAAAGACACACTTTAAAAGTAAATGATTAAATGGAAGATATAAATACCATCTTTTTCTTTGCACGCTCCAGGATATCTTCTTCTACACTTTTGCTAGTAACAAATCGGTATATATTCACAACTTCTTGTTGTCCAATCCTGTGAGCTCTACTCATCGCCTAATCATCAAGCAGAACGAATATTGCTATAACCAAGCGTCTGAGGATCAACTCTAAGCAATGCAGACAGGATACACCTAGAAGAATGATAACGTTGAACAATAAACACAAAACAAATCTAACCTGCAAGTCATTTTGGGGATTCCAGTCTGAATCAAATATTATCACAGTATCAGCAGTAGCAAGATTTATACCAAGACCACCAGCACGTGTTGAAAGGAGAAAACAAAAATCATCACTTCCAGGTGCATTAAAATGCTCCATAGCCTGATGACGAAGATCAGCCCTGGTACTGCCATCAAGCCTCTGAAATTGAAATCCTCGAAGGGATAAGTACTCAGCGAGTATATCCAACATCCTTACCATCTGCAGGGATGAATTATCATAAAGTTAGTTTAATTGCTTTACATCTTCAATCTGAAATATGCTCTAAACATTAAAAAAAAATGGTCTAAGATTACTAAAAATCCAAAAACATTACAGTTAATTAAGAACAAACACAATATAGATAGTAATTCCAACTAATAAATTAGGCTTGACAAAATAACTTATGAATTAGAAAAACATAATGATAATTTCAAACATGTTGGTTCTTTTCCAAGTAGATCTCTTAAATTCCTTCCTTAAAAATTCCCCTGGAGCCCTAAACTTGTCCCTGGTTCTTTTCATAGGCCTGCCCTTCTACATACTAAAGGCAATAATTTTTTCTTAAATCACATTTTTAAAGCATAGACACTCTGGACTTGTTTAGAATCTTAGATGCTGGTGGCCATAGCTAATATCTATAAATTGCTTACATTTGATAATCTCATGTCAATTTGACCGAGCTAATCTGACAAGTTTCTTTCTGACAGATGCAGAGGAGACAGTGGCACCTTGATGAAAGAATAATCTTATGCCACATTGATGAGAAGAGCAGGCCAACACTGTAACATTCTAGTATCAGTTGCCAAGTGATTAATGGCATTTCCCTCTAGAAACAAGAAAACCATTGCATATAACTGAAAGATTTGATCAACATATTTAAATGCTTAACAAAGGTCTGTGTTTGTATAAAATGTGATATCTTAACAAACTTCTATGTCCATATTGCATGAATTAGCAAAATGGTGATCCTTATGGTAGCCTTATGGTGTTGCACCGCCGCCACCAGTACTCAGGGTACAACATGCAACCTAGAAGCTCCTTCATCCTCTGGTAAAAAAGGTTATGTCCAGAATCCATCATGTTCACCTCAAAGTTCCCCATCTTTGTTTTGAAAATGCAAGAAGCATCATAAAGTGATCATTAGCATTTAGCAGTATAATTTATAACTAGAAGATATCAAAATTTCAACAAGGCTGAATTACTTATCAGAACTATGAATGCAATAATAAAAACATAAATAAATAAATAAGCTAACAAGCCTTCGCAATGACTAGAGAAGCAACATCACCTACTCACAGGGTTTCAATGGAAATGAGTACAAATAAAAACAAAAAGGACAAGTTATGGCCACGATAACTGAAGAAACATCAATAGCCTACGCTTTTAGGGGTACAATCATAAATAGCAACCTGCCAACTACAAAGTGGTAAGCATCTCAAAAAATTTATGCATGCTAGCTTAACCCTGAATTTTGGAGTTAGAACTGAATCATAAGCTTCTGAAAGAAACATGATCTAGCATGGGCATAGTGCATTACCAAAGCTAGGTCTTCAAATATGAAAAAGATACATAGTTGCTTGAATCTATATGCTTTTATGTCAAAACGATATATATATGAAGCCAGAATGTGCTTATAATATGGAAAGATTTATAAGAGCCAAGAGAATTATCTAAATGATTGCTAGGATCCTTATTCCCATGGCAACATAACTTCCTTCCTGGTCTTGCTTTTTTAATAAAATATACCAAAGTTGCGTATGTTATTAGGATACTGGTCATGTTTACAAACAAAATTATGTGCAATATCTGAAAAGGCAAATGTATCCAAGAAAATGACTGAAGGGCAACAATACTTAATATAACATCGATTGATCTAGGTCAACATATTTTCAATATTAATCGGACTGTTTATACAGGAAAATATAGCAATTATTCCCTACACTCCTATGTGTGAATCAAAGCTGAGAAGCGCTCCGATCTAGATTATAGGATGCCTAAATTTTACTATATTATCGTAGTAGTATTTGTATTCAGAAAGAACGTGAAACCTGAGAAAATATGAGAACACGATGATTTGTCTCTCGCAACCGAATCAGTAGTTTGTCAAGGATTACTAGCTTCCCACTGCTCAATACTATGCGCTCAACTTTATTACTGTCACTTGTGCTAGTATCTCCACCATAACCATGATCTGCACTTTCAAATAAGAAAGGATGATTGCAGCATTTCTTCAACTCGACAACAATATTTAAGAGTGAAACCTGCATTTTAAATACAACTAAGAGCTCAGTATCCACATGTCGTTAAGCATATACAAGTTTCTTAAGGAACAAAAAATCATCAAGCGTTAGGAACACCTAAAATAATTTCAACCATTTAATCATTACAGGAAAGATGCACCATTTGATAGGCCTATTCCATGCATTAGACAGCAGTGTTGGTTGTAGTTGATTACACTTGAATCAGTACATGATGAAAAGCATATAAAAGATGATGGAAAACACAAGAATTTGAGCATCAATACTAAGTATACAAACCTGATTCCCACGAACCCCTTTGTTTAGACTATGGAAATTACGCTCCAAAATCCACTTGTAATACCTAACAAGTTGAAATAAAAGCTTAAGTTCAACTGTAAAAAAGAGAATTGAAACAGACATTTAAAAGAATTGAAGCTGACATTTAAAAAAGATCAAGTGCTTACTGTTTCTGAAGAGGAGACATTTCTACCCTAAGAATTCGTTCAATTTTTGGAGGGAGGGATTTCTCCACATCCTTTATGACTCTTCGAAGAATGTGAGGCCTCAATTCTTTGTGAAGATTAGCTAGCTAAAAAGTAGGTAACTCATTTTAGTTTAAAAATGAAAGCAGAAAGTATATAAAAATGAGCAACGGAAGAAAATATACCTCAATTTCATTAAAAGAACTAAGGTTTTTGTATCTTTCCACAAAGTCTTCCTTATTGATGAACTTCTCCCGATCAAGAAAATGAAGCAAAGCCCTGTTAATAACAACATAAACAAACCATGAGCTAGGTATTTTCACTCCTCAGTGTGTGATGAACATATAAAAGCATCATCATACTAGCAGCGACCATGAAGTTCAAACTAGAAAATGTTAGCAGGAATATATATATACACATATGTATAGCCAAATATGTGAGTACCATCTCAAATGTCTAAAATGAAGATTATGTTTTCATTGAAAGGAATAAACCTAAGTTCATGAAGCCACTTGTAGGAGGAAAAAAAAAAGAAATTGCAACTTGTATAATTTATGTTGACGATCTAGTATGAGTGAACCTTAAGCATGGCTAAGTGATTCTTACAGAGTAAAACATCATGATTATAGACCAAATAATAAAAAATGAATTTTTATGGTAATGAGCCTAATTATAACATCGATAAGGATTATACTTCCCTTTTCTTTATTTTAAAAATGGTTCCGGGCTGAGCTAACAAGGCATCAATAAGTGGACTGTAAATGAAAAACTGTGTCATCTAATATAGATTCCCTACAGGAGAAAAAGAAGTCCCATGATAAGTACTGAAATGTAGCAAACCACGGACAAGAGTCAATAAGGTGCTTCACCAAATGACACAACACAAGATTCAATATAAGCAGCTAATTCAAGGGTTGAACTTCAAAGATTTCCAAAATACAAGACAGCTATTTTGACCCTATTATAAACAGTCCTTCCATCCTCAGCAATATCTCTGATCTCCATAAAATGGTACTATAATGGTATAACCAAGCATATGACCTGAATATTTAGCCACTCTGGCAAGATTTCCTTAGGACATTCAAGTTGAAATTCAATTACAACTAGACTCAGCCAGCCCAAATCATCAATAGTGTCACTTATAAATATATTACATGCACCTGCTTGAAAGCCATGTTCCTGAATGAATAATAATAATATGCATGCAAAATAAAGGGTTGCTTCCAAGATAGTACAGCCAAAGCATAGGAAAGCAATTTCGGCTGGGTGGTATATGAAACATAAAAATATTATGCAAATATGGCCAAAAAAGTCTGCAGCACATGGTCATGATATTCACACATATAATAAGAAAGAAGTATACCATAGTTCTTCAACACTATTCTGTAATGGAGTGCCAGTTATAAGAAGCTTGTTTTTGGTACTGAATTCCTGTAAAAGATCATATTTCATTCAGTCCATATGTAAATAGAATGACTCAGAAGTAGATTACATGGCTCAAAATCAAATTCCAGACACAATTATTGGAACCAATATGCATGAGAAGAAATGGATATCATACCGAAAGGGTCACATATAATGATGCCTCACAATTCTTTAGTCTGTGAGCCTCATCAACCATAAGATAATTCCACTTAATTTTTGATAATATAGCTTTATCTTTAAGAATAACTTCGTATGTGGTCAACAAAGCATTGAACTTTATGCTTCTTCCACTCTTCTTGTTGGTGTAAAATTCATACTGCTGGCAAACCTGCTTATAACATGGAAAAAAATTATACTTATATTTTACAGACAAGTCTAAATTAAGAAAAATAATTTAACAGCATTAAAAAATTAAAAAATAAAAATAAAAGGGACAAAACAAACAGCACCACCATCCATCCTCGCATGAACATTGGAGAGCACAAAGTTTAGGTCAAGCAATCTTCAAACTACAGTGTGGCAAACCAATTTTCCAACAAAAGCAGAAATCAAAAAAATATTGTTTTGTCAAGTAGGTAGATGTCTCTAATGTGCATTAATATATATATATATATATATATATATATATATATATATATATATATATATATATATATATATATATATATATATGTTTGTAAAGACTCCACTTTGCAGCCAGATCTGCAAGTGCAGCAGCTAGCTGATTGCCAGCACAAATAATGTTACATTGATCAATCTGGAACAGTTAAATGAGGGAAGCCAAATCTTTCCATTTGAATGCTCTTTTCACCTTGCATTCTTTGACAAGATGAAAATGGTTAAGTCTGGTTTTTCCAAACAGACAGAAAATTTTCTGCAGTCCTTCACCTATCCTTACACAATAGCAACCATCTGATTAACTTATTTTCAATAAGAAATGCTTAACAAAGCAATGGGACTATCTTGATGAAAGGTATGCAGGCCTTAAAACATAAATGGTAAGCAAATGCAGTCTTATTAAAATAAAATTATTAAATCAGATAAAATCCCCATATTATTTGATCAAATTTGCATCAAATCACCCTAACTACGCAAAATGAGTTTGACAATCTACCCTCAGCCTGTCAGTCATGAAATTATCACAAAAAATTTTGTTAGCTCAACTATAATTTTAGTGAAATGGCCCCAGCAAATCCAATATGGATAATAACTTCAACAAAATTTTGCAAACTGTGCTGCTAACGTGCTCATGATCATGGAATTAGCTCATCAGTGAGATTGATTTATTAAAAACAACCTTAGATCAACTATTTAGGTCCAAGCCTTAGAACTCAGACACAATTTCAGCAATAATGAAAATTGGACAGGAACGTGGATCCATTTCTAGCAATTCAAACCATAATGTCCCTTATCAAATTGTTGTGATTTTCATGACTCTCCACATCTCAACTAATAATTAGCAAAATAAATAGTTAATGCAAATACCTTATTGTTTATGCTTCAGTAAGACAATGCACTCTTTGCTTCTTTCCGAAGTGATAACACATTCTTCAATTGTTCAACACAAAGCTTAACTCCACAAAGAACAGAAAGTAAAACTTGGTACCATATTGCCAAAGCGCAAGTTCCAGTTTCAGTTCAAATCAAAACCAAATTGTTTCAGCCATGCCATAAATGTTATTTTTTATATAGATAAAGTCATCAGGAAATTTAAATAAAAAAAATTATCAGGAAATGGAGGTGAACTCCAAAGACACCTTAAATAGAAGAAAATTATAAACTATTATTATTAAACTGATCTCTTCGATTATAATCACCAATTTATATAGACAAATTTATGCACTATCCATCACAGTTAAACCTCATCCCTCCAATTAGCATATAAATCAGAAACTTAGTGTAATAACTAGATTTGAATATCCTCATTAAGGTAACTGCTTCACTAAACAACTTGAACAAAAAGGTTGCTTAATGAGCACCAACCTCAGTAAATCAAACCAAGCACAACAATAAGATTGGGCTTATTTAATTGAACCAAGTTAACTAACTGAATAGCGCTAACTAATTTAAGCTTTATTCAGTTTAATTTTCACTCAAATCAGAGTCAACTGAATTTCAGTACTGGATTTAGTTATGGTCTGACTAAAAACCAAACAGTTTGGGCAAAATATTAATGTCATAGCCTACAATCCATAACCAAATGCACTTTAGTAAGTAAAGAAGTCACGAATGATGAATACAATTCTCGGCATGAATAAGAACTTTCATTTCAGAAAATATGCTCTGACTCTTGCATCTGCAAAACTGGAGCAGAAATTAACAGTATAAAGTTACAAACAAAACCTACCTCTCTACTAGCACGATTTCCAACATATACAACGACATTCATTTCAGGAAGCCACTTTCGGAACTCTTTTGCCCAGTTTGACAAAGTCGACAAAGGTACAACAACAAGGAATGGCCCATGGATTTGTTGAGCATTCTGCAATAGGAAAAGGATATGATTTACAAGCAACTAGAAGAGGTAGACATGGTCTCAGAAGCAATGCAACAAATAAGCATGCATGATACCTGCAGAAAACCTAGCATTGAAACTGACTGGACAGTTTTACCAAGGCCCATTTCGTCCGCCAAAATTACATTGGTATCATTTCTCCAACTGTCACAAAAGTAGCCATTGCTAAAAGCGCTAAAATATAATCTAAGACATAACTTATTAGAATGCCAAAGAATTATATCACATAAATGAGGCATCGACTATACCTGTTGACCAGAAAATTCAAGCCCTCCAGCTGATAATCACGAAGTTTACCTCCTTTCAACCATTCAGGCTGTTCATCAAGCCTACGTAAACTATCTAAAGAGCAAGACAATAAAACAAAAACAAAAACAAAAATTACAGATTGTGTGCAGGAATGGATTAGAGAAATTATTTAAGATGAGAATACAGGTAAGTAACACATCAATGTACATAAATAAGCGTTCCTAATCTCCCATAGTACATCAAACTTTTGTGACATAGTAGCATATCTAAAGAGATTCTCAACATTGCATCCATATTTTTAAAAAAAAATTACTGGTTCTTTCAAAGCAAATCCAAGACGCCTTACACATGCCTAGCAAAACAATAACCAACTACAAAGTAAAATTACATTATGTGAAAACTCCAACTAATTGAACATGGAAGATCACACAGACTAAGCGCAATGCCTAAGATCTGTCAAAAATTTCAATGTAAACATTATCATTTCAATGTAAAGATGGCATAATATACAAACCATTGATATCAATGTAAATGAAAACTTCCATGTGATATAGGACAAACCTAAACTAAATATTATGAAATTCACCGATCAACAAATTTAAACCAACTACATGCCCATGATGGTTTTTACATTCTAACTAAACTCATTTTCGTTCCAATGGCAAAAAAGGGGAGAATGCATTCATTTGAATTCCAAATTGAATAAGAAGGCAGGTACGATGACTGATGTATGCCAAAACACAAATATGAGAAGACCTTTGCTTTTCTTCCGTTGGAAATCAACCATCTTTCCTTGCACAGTAGTTGCTGCCTCACGAGCCTGTAGGCATAGAAGAAACATCAGAAGTAAATGGAACACAAAATGAAGAATAAAAATATACTAAAAGCATCTGTTATATAGAAGTTGTGGCAATGTTGCATGTTAAATGAACGAAGTTGCCCTAATTCTGGTTTCATTGTCCATCTGCAGTACTCTTTTTTCTTATACAAGTTAAAAACATTGTGCAGCCCACATGTACAGAGATAGCATAAGAAACATATAATGTCCACTAACGTGAAGTCTGAAAAGTTCTGTTTCATCAGGTTCGTCAGTCTTCATATCTAATTTCTAATTTCCTTGTCAGGCTGTCAGTATTTCCCCAAGCAAGTAGACAAAGTTCTAAAATAATCGAGAAATATTTATTTTTCCAGGAATGAAGGGGAGAAACTATGGTCTTAATCACTACCTAGATTACAATGTAACATAAAAAATAAAATAATAAATAATAATAAAAAGAAAATATCATTGTGTGTAATTGGATAAAACATCTCAAGGTTATTCCAAAAAGCAGGCCCAAGTATAGTTATGAACCAAATCACCAGCACAAGTTCTACCAGGTTTTACATCACAGTCATGTGCCTCCCAAAAAATTTTAGGGAAACATACATAAAAGATTAAAGAAGACTCATGAAAGTCAAGCATCCACAATGTCATAAATGAAGCAATGAGAAAATGCTACCTTGTAGTCATCAATTGCATCTTGTGCAAATGCAATATCAGTATCTCTCTCCCTGCAATAAAATAAGTCAGTACCAACCATAATAATCAAAAATAGCAATCTCTCTAAATGAGAAGCAGAAGGATCAAGTAAACAGCACTGAAAAGCAAGGAGACATGCAAAAATTAATTGAAGCACAAAAATCATGCATGTTTACTTTACTATTTATGCTAACTAAACTAGAAGGAACAGCACTATATTAGAAGCATCGAGGGTATCTCTCACAGACGAAGCTGGGATAGTTTTCTCAACATACTAAGGCCTACAAAGGATGATGAAACCAATATGCGCAAATTTAAATCTGTAAATTGGGAGCAAACTTACATTGGAAGTAAGAATAAGATAAACCTAACATTAACCACTAAATGACCTAGATTTTAAATTTTCTATGTGAAAATTGATAAGAATCACCAAATCAATGGAAATTTTTCATTCCATGGGTTATCAGGTAATAGATCAAATCCACTGGTCGAATTAATACAGCCAAAAACTTTGAGACATAAAAATTCATCACCAAACTGGTTGAAAAAACCAGTTAAACATCCCAATACATAACTCTTTATGAACTAAGCCACTTCTAGAACAATTTATATTAATCTAGAGAATAGCACTGTCAGGAATTCCAAGGAACTCCATACAAAACAATTTTTCATGATAGCTAACATGAAGATTCCCAGTGGCCTCAAACCTTCCCTTTGGTCATGTTACTTATTAACAAGATGCAAAACAAGTCAACATAATTTTGCAAAAGAAGCGCCATGGTCCTAACCCAAAACTCTTAAGAACAGTGAAGCTTCCACATCCAGTGCAGCACAGCAATACAGTGCGAAGAAGGCTGTAAAGCATACTCACTCTCTTGCAACAGAAATGGAAATCTCATCCCAGTGCCATGCTATCATATTGGCACTCAAACAATTATACATGACGTAAGGTGAAGTCATATATAGATATAAGGCAATCAAGCAGAAATATACCAGGTTGCTTCAGCATATGAGAGCCCTTGCCACTTCACTAAATATTCAGGCACCACATCATCATTGTCAGTCTGATTAACTCTATCAGAAAAGATTCTTTCCACCTGTTTAGTTCACATGTAAAAGCTGCTAAGAGTCTATTATTTAGATAAGATAATGAAATCTAAAACTGAATACCTCACTTGTATTAAGCACCAATCTACTTTGTTTGCATTTTAACTTTTCCTTTTTTTTTTCTATGATTCATGTACATGATTTTGATTATCCAATTCAGTTGATCCATATTGCTGAGGTATGTATAATATCCTGGTATCAAAGACCATCAGTTACTTGAATTTAATCAATACTCCCACATTGTTTTTAGAGGAGTAGAGAATATTTTAGTAGTTGGAGACACAGTGATTCGTTTTTAGAGAAATAGAACATAAAACATGGGATTTAGATCATATTAAGATTTGAATTAAGATAAAATAGGGTTTAAAATTTTGCAAATCACTATGAAGAAGATTTGAACGATAAGAAACAAGTAATAAAGATTCAAATATGTTAAGAAAAAATCAATACCTAAAAACGTAAGAAAAGGATAAGGTCATTCAAAAACATAAAAGATTGAGATTGAAAACTAAGAGAGTGGAATGTACACACAATGAGTGAAACCAGAATTCTGTTTTCAAATAAAACCAAGGTAAAGCAGAATTCTTTTCGTTACCACAGCATGTGGTAACGTTGCTATTGTAGCCAAAAACACCCGAAGACCTAGACCTTGTACTGTTGTGGTATGGTATGAATTATCTCGAATTATGACCAGTCTCCAACTAAACACTCCAAAGTCTCATTAAAACGATTTTACAAGATAGAATTACTGATTATATTAATTTTTGACAACTATTAAATTAATAAACACTGATATACTGCATAAAAATCTTAACATTAAAATTTTTTTTCAACTGATATTAATTAAGTAAAATATTGGTTAAAGTTTTCCCCTCAACCAAATTTAACAACCAAAACCCAACACTGTTACCACAAAAAACAATGGCTAAATGTATAATTCATTAGTATTATTTTTAAACTTCAAAGAAATAGATTCAAATGGAAAAGGAGCGCTATTCAAATGGGAACAAAAAAGAAAAAATAAACAAAAGCTGGCAAGGGAAAATAAATAGTACCAAATATAACAAAACAAATATGAAAACAAAAATGGGAGGCAATCAAAAACACCATGAGATTTTACTGTAGGAAATAGAACCTGACTATATTGCTTGAGAAGGTCTAGCTCCATTTCTTTGCTCACATCATGGACCTCAGTCTGTTACATTTAAGAACCTCATCAACTTCGTAAACAAATCACAGTGAATATTAACCACAAATATAAAAATATAAAAGAATAAAGAAATGCACATTAAGCCATGAAGTAAATAGAATAAAAAATTATATGTACACAACTAATCAACCATAAATTCATCTGTCGCAGTCAGCATCAGGAAACTCGCAAAGTTCAACCACCACAATACTAGTTCATCAATTAACAAGCCAAACTCCAAAGTCAGATTCTCAGAGCAAGATTGACAGATTTTTCAAATTTATAGGCATACACAAAAGAGCTATCACAAAAAATAGCACATCTGACTCATTAGGAAGCAGAAATAAATAGAAATTTTGGTTCTTACCTCCTCCCGTGACAGTGCTTTCTTGTATTTTCTTTCTTCAGTTACTCTTTTTATGTAGTTCAAAACCTTTTTGAATCCACTAAGCTGTCAATCAACACATAATCTTTAGCAGACAATAGATATAAAAGGATTGAAACAAGTATTTACTGAGAGAAAATAGATAAAGTTGCCCAAAAAGGAGCGCAATAGAATACGGAAGGATCTATCAGTATTGCATGTTAGTTAAAGACCTACATTTTGGAGCTCAGAGTATGACTTCCACTGGCAGTGTAGATATGACTGGCCTTTCCATTTTATGTAGAACTCGACCTCATCCCAGTCAGGTTCAGGATCAAATACACTGCTCAATACAACGGGCTGAATTGATTGACCATTCCTTATAGCATCTTCAGCCATGCCCTTTGGCTGATGCCAGAGGACCTTCTCAATTGAATCACCATCCTCCTCTTCAAGGTCCTCTTGAGGTAACTAATTAACAAAGAAAAATGATAACTGAGAAAGTGGCATAAAAAATCTAGTAATTTAGAATCATTCGTAACACTGCAAGTGTTGACCAGCTGAGATCTTACTAATAAGCTATCTAGAATTTGTAAATATCATTAACATTATGGCTAAATTATTTTATTATGGATTAAGTGTTATAACACAAATTCTAACAGATCCATGCTATGGCTAAAAGTTAAAACCTTAGATATGTAGTCCTAACTTTTTAACTGCTGAGTAATTTGAACATGACACTGAAATTAAAAAAAGTCAACTCTAATTGTTTCCAAATAACTCTAGATGTAAGTCTGGATTCATAAATTCCAAAACAGTTTCACAATATTATCTAGGAACAAAGATCATAACTTTACATTTTCATTTGGTAGAACAAGTATATGAATAAATAGCTACAGAGTAAGCGTATATTAGTACAGATCCACACCTTCTGGGACTTGCCTGATCTATCCTCACCATCATCCTCACTTTCACTTTCCACATAAGAAACCTTTCTTACTGACCTCCCAGATGTTCGGAGCTCACTGCTATTACAAATAACATTTGCAGAGTTTATAGGACGGCCACCACTCTTCTTCCGAGCCTGTAGAGATTTTTTTGTTTTATTATCGAAGTCATCATCACTGTCCCCTACAGAGTCTTTTTCTGATGAAACCTCTTCATCTGAAGACGGTTTCCCTCTTTTTCGGCGACCATGTACCATAGATTTACTTTCTTTTATTGGTTTTGCCTTGTGTTTTCCTTTAATTGGCATTCTTCGGTGTCGATCATGTGCATAATCTATATCATCCCCATCAGAGGATTCCAGGACATCATCCTCTTCATCATCTTCTTCGTCTTCTTCATCATCAATAAAATCATCTATGTCAGAGTTTTTAGCCTGCCATTACAAGTATGAAAATATCCAGTTACCAAATAATCATCTTTCCATTAATAATTCTCCATCAAATTAAAAAAAAAAAAATACTGACTAACGTATCAAGTTAATAACATCCAAAATAATTTACAAATATAGCTGAAATATTTTGCTATAGTAAAATTCTAATAGCCAACAATATAAAAGAAGCCATTTTCTTAAATAAGGAGATAAAATAGGGTGTTCACAGTCAAAATAAAGCATAAATAACATTATTTATGGTTTTTTGCATTAGGGGGCCCAAAAATTTCAAATTGCTTTAATATGTGCTAACTAAGATGTTACATACATAACCATGTTGGTAGTTAAGCAAGAATTTGCATGCGTGCACGGTCTAAACAATTTACTTATACCCTTGAACTCAACACATACCAAAAAACATTCTTTTTAAGGGTCATATATGTGTGTGCATGCACACAGACAATACATAAATATGTAGATATAAAGGGTGAGAGATATAGTTAGAAAAACAAATATAAGAAAGTTTCTCAAAAGTAAGGCATGTATCATTAAAGATTAGGGTAGGACAAAATTTTAGCCTTTTTCAGCCAAAAGGTCAAGACAGGATACGGTTTTTTGTTGTGACCCAGATGCACCAATCAAGCTACAAAAAACTTTCGTCCTGTTAAGTCCTGTCCATGTTTATCCAAAATAGCAAATGCATTCATGTGAATAACAGTAGATCAAAAGGTGTCACAACAGCCTTATATTATTTACAGATATAACAAATATAACATGTTATATCTGATTATCAAACACACGAATACATTGACAGTGCTGAGCTTGCAAGCTGTGTCCAAAAGCAAGAGGAAAAAGCTGAATTTTGCAATAATCCACTTTGATGCATTGGCCAGCAGTCAGTCTACATAAACATCTTATCAAATAGATAACAAGAGCCACTAAACTCAATGTTCAGAATTTATTACTAACTCAAATCAAAGCAATAAGCTATTCTGCAAGAAACTCCAAGATCTCTGAGTTGAAATCTATCAACCAGACAAAAAGAGCAAGACACTTGACCAATAGATTATAAGCAATACCCACGGCTTCACTTCTTTCATAAATCATTTTACCCTTTGTTACAACTTATCTTCTCTAAGGATTAAATGACAGCAACTCTACAATAGGTTGCAACTTATGTCAGTTGAGAATGAAATGCTGTCTAGAAACTAGATTAAATCACAATGGCATGTGGTCATGTGGTCATGTGAGAGATATTTACTACGAAAGGGAGTGTGCTGTTCGGTGCAAAAAAGTCAGTTATACCATAATGATTCTTACAATTGTTCCTGATGCTATCTTAAATATCTACTTCATAAACAATATTGATATGCCATATGACATAGCATTCTTGTTTCAAATAAAGAGTACACAAACAAGACTGCAGCACTAATACTGACCTAATATGTCAAGAAAATAAACAAAGGTTACGATAAAACTAGTCAACAACTATTGATAGAGCCACTTTGCTTCAGTACTGCGTGAAAAATGCCTGTCAATAAGCAAGAATTGTTTATGACAAAATATTTGACAAAATCATTAAGTTCCAACTATTAAAAATTTGAATAGGATGAAACATCTGCATTAGGAGAAGTTCTCACTTATTTTGACAAATTCTTAGACCTCTAAAACCTAATCAGTATTCCGGAATTCAGTTTGAAATTTTTAATTTCAAATAACTTTGAATATGATTTTATTCTGAATTTATCTTTGAAAACAAAGATACTTCAAACACTATTGTAAAGGAAAAGTAATGATCTCTAAATGTGGTACATCAAAACAATTTATGCTGAAGATTCAGATAGAATGAAAAGAACTGGATTATCACATTAGTGTTCAATATCAGTATACGCAACTAATGTGCTACGCCACATTTTATATAAATAATTGTAACTAAAAGGAAAGGAAAACATCTATGTATATACTCCAAGGCAATCTACTACTGTCATCTTATACATTCCTGTTCCAAAACTCAAAAGATAGTCCATGTATGTTGTTGGATGTCCCAAGTCAATAAAATAAAAGGTAATCAGAGGTGGAGAGAAGAAATACAGAAAGAAAAATTAAATTAAGATGGGCAAGGATAAAAGGAGACATTTGAGTTGACTACAACAGAATCTTCCTCCAAATTGATACTTCTTAATTATGCAAACGGCATTGTGACGGTTGAAGAGTATGAGGTGAACACTTCTAGAAGGATGAGAAAATGATGGCCAAACACAATTGATTTCTCACAGCTCTGAATCCATAAAAAATAGAATTGCACAAAAGCAAACTACACTATACAGAACTCCAGTGGTTCTTTAAGAGATCATCAAAAAACCCATGAAATTGTGCAAAGTTAACACCCCCAAAAAAGGCCACTCATTCTTTTGGACATTAGTAGATTTTCAGCAAACAGTACATAGTGCTAACAAATTAAGGTAGTATCCATGTTTATTTATGACAGCTTTTAAAACACAGGAGACCAACATCTCAAAATAAAGACTTGACTTTTGGATGACTGCAAGAAGGATCTCACAAATCCTTCCATGTACCTAGAAACACTCTACATAATGAAATACATTTGCGCAAGTTTGTCTTTGAAGAAAGGCTAACAGCGAGCCAATAAAACTTATATTGGGGGACGGTTCGCTGATACATATTTTGCTTATTGTCTTCAAAAGGCTTGTGGAGCCTAGGAAAAAAGAGGACACAGAATTGGAATGTTCTTAATGAGAGCCCTAAATCCAATCCAACTTTCATTGTCTCCAATTGCACACAGACAAAATACAAAAACTGACAGCACTTTCTGCTCTCTGATTATCATACTCGTGACAATCTGTCTACAACAAAACTCATGAACGAGGAGCGGAACATATAGGAGAATATGATACACAGTGCAAAGAAGATGTGGAGTTCTGTCCCACTTCTTAGTCATACAGTTCTTTCACTCTGTTTCCAATTCTAGTTAGTTGACTATTGGAAGTAAATCAACCTAGAAGGAGTAGTGTGGTAATCTTTATTAGAATCACTTAAATCAGAAGATGACCAGAAGTTGACACCACTCATAACTTGAGGCAAGTTCCATTATTGACCTTGATGTTAATCAGCTAGTGATATATATCGTGATTGACTATCACCAAGCAAAAAGACATCAGTTCTACATATAAACCATACCAGACAACTATGCAATTGCCAATAATATGGAGAACGTGACAGGTTTAGATGAGTATAAAATTATTAACTCTGCAAGTATGAACCGACCTTATTCCTGGCCTTCTTCCTAGCATCTTCAAAATCTGGTTCAAAATCTGCATCATCAGGATCATCTTCTGCAACCAAAAAAAATGGGGCATGTGGACATAAATAACTAAATAGCATCACTAGTAAGTTGCCGTTAAAATCTATATTGTTATAGTTATGAACAACAGAAGAAAAAAATTTCAACACATATTTTGGTTATATACATGTTATTGAAGAACATAAAGTTACCTTCTTCCTCATCCTCATCATAATCATCATCATCATATTCATCAAATTTGACTGCCTTTGAACTCTTAGTAACATTCTTTTTCATGGAAACAGACTTTGTTAGCAATCTAGAACCAGAAATAGTCGGGCGGCTAGGTGCTCGACTATCACTCGGTTCCTCACCATCTTGCTCATAATAATCATCAGATAACATCTCATCCACAGGCACTTCAGCCTGTCCTCTCTGAAATTCTTCCTCATCTTTCTGCCCTTCTGAATCCTCAGAAACATTAATTTCTGAGTCACCTGTGTCTTTATTGAGGCCATAATCATCATCTTTAGCGTCACCCATTGGCTGACAATCCTTCCAAAAAGAAGAGCCCCATGTAGCCCCAAGAGCAGTTCTCCTTCCACCCCTCCCAACAGCATTGCCTCCAGAAGTGTCACTTTGCTGCCTACTTCCATCTAATTGCTCTTCCTCACTCTGATACTGGTCTTCTGCCTTCATTTCTATGTCCTTTTCACTGGAACTTGCATCCATTTCTCTGTTGCCCAGAGAATTATATGCTCCCTCACCTCCACTGTCCTCGGCCTTCTCATTCAAGTCATAATTTGAATCCATTTTATTCTCATAATTCCCAAAGAATGCCATTGCACTCTCATATAGAACTCCTCCAGCACCGTAGTTTAAAGTCACACTAAGACATCACATCACAAAAAAGAGCGTTCACTTAAAATAATTTCACTTTATAGAAGTCAATACAGTCATGTGAAAATGCATAAGAAATAGAATAAAAGCCAGGAAACGAAACAAATGAAGTGTTTTTCGCATCTGGATTGTTTCAAACTGCCATATTTCCTAATAAGCTTCAACTTCAGATTATAAGAACTAAATACAATAGTAAAACAACAGCAGCAGAATAAAATCAAGCAAAGGGTACGATGCTTACAGATTACAATCAAACTTACAGTCAATGAAGAGAAGACAGAATCTCAAACACAATCTTCGCAAACCAAAACGAAACTCTAAACGAAAAGGAGCGGTCTTGCATTAAGAAAGAAAGAGAAAACACAACGCGGAATCAAAAACCCAAGCAATCCGAAGTCAATACGAATCAAACGCACGAAAACCTAAACGAAACGAGATCCCAAGATTCAATTCCGATCAACCACCAAACCCACCAAATCGCGACAAGAACTGAACGGATCGGACCAAAAACCACATCAAATCATCCAGAAACACCTTCAAAGCCCCAATCCACGATCAAGAACCCTATTTAGAAGGCCAACAAACAAGACCCGCAATCAAAATCCGATTGTTGACGGTCCAGAGGAATCAGCAATCGAGGAGCAGGATAGATAGAGTTGCGGCGGCCAAGGAGAAGACTACCTGGAGACTCCGATGAAGAGCAGGCGAGAGAATGGAGGGCGAGGCCGATGGCGGCAGGGTTAGTGAGCAAACGCCGTAGAGAGCGGCGGCCGGAACTGGGGAGCGGGGCGAGGAGAGAGAATTTTTTTTTCAAATTTTCGTTGAATTTTAATAGAGATAAAATTGATTTCGAATGGTTTAAAAGGGGCAAAATTGGAGAAAATAAAAAGATTGGATTTCAGGGGGTGATTCGAAGATCGACGGCGAGTGGGGAGTGGGATTAATCGGCGATTTTGGGGCGGCGACTGCCGAGGGGGGGTTGATGAAGCCAAGCCCAAGAGGAAACAAAAAAAAAGGGTGATAGAAGGGAAACAATGAGAGAGCCCGGATTAGAGACACCCAATGGGTATATAATTTTTATTTCTATTTTTTATTTTTATTTTTATTTTTATTTAAATCTTACCTTTGAAATGTAAATATATGAAGTAAATTATACCAAAGTATATCACTTTGCCAAAATGCTAGTCTCGCAATAATCAAACTGGTGAAGCATCTGACTGTAGAAGATTGGGTATTCCACTCCTTCTAAATATATAATCAATATATAAATTAGGTGTGCAGTGATTTATTTATGTTATAAAAACATAAAAAAAATAAATCTTTACCAAAATATATCACTTAACTATGGCACTAATCCACCTTGACTTGTATCTTTTGTTATGGCAAATATGTTTGAGGTTTTTTTATATGTTTTTAATATTATATGTATAGGTAATGATCTATTAAATTATTAATATTGAATTTTTTATGTAAGTTATTCGTGTCTTTGTAAGTAAAATGGGTTCGAAATTTAAATTACATAAGATGAGATACTCATCTTCTATACACACGTCCTAACATGACCGATTTGCCCACTTTATCAAATGTGAATATATAATTTTTTAAAATAATAAAAATATATCTTTTGAATTTTATTTTGCACACATATTGGTTTAGATTTAAGAAATATATTAGTTAACCTAGGAACCCAAAACTATTATCATTGGAATGCATAAGGTAATTCCACAAAATTATATAATGATTACTTATAAAAAATATTGAATATTTTCAAGATTTAAACAACATTATCTATAAGTTGGAACATATTTTGGTATATAATATATGAGGTGTAAGTCTTCTTTTAATGTTGATAAAATAGTAAATTGCTCATTTATCTCTTAAATATTCATTATTGTTCATGCATTTCTTTTATTTGTTTATTTTTTTAATAAATGTGACAAATCATATTGGGACGTGTACAAATGTAAAATTAATACTCAATACTACTGAAGTTTGAACACGTTTTTCTCAACAAAAATACCAACACCCTATGTAAAAGACTTAATGCCACTAGCCCAAAAAATCATTAGCTCCATTTTATTTAGTTAATAATTATTTTCACTAATTAATTTATATTAACATTTTCCAATTATATATATATAGTTTAAGTCCCGCAGCCATCATTTAACTTTTACTAAAGAACATGTCAGACACAAAGCAGATAAATTTCACTATTTAATTTGAATCAATAATATTTTAAAAAAGAATTTTTATGGATTTTAAAAAACACTACTGAGATTATTTATAGAAATTTGAATCAAAGGTGCATGCATAGGCTTGGGGTTTCTCTCCAACTCAAGCCATAATTCTTAGTTGGCGGATAGGCATGAGTTGGTCCAATAGGGAAAAGCCACGTGTATGAGTGCAAAAGTTCATCCTGCATTATGACTTCCAATGTGCGTCAGGCACGTGCGATACATGTGGAAATAAATATAATAACTTCTTTCCTTCGTTTATGTTAGAAGGATGGGCTTGCTTGAGTTTCTTGGGCTTCAAGTCTTGGTTCTCAGTTGGCATAGACTTATAAGTTGGTCTAATGAGAAGCAGCCACGTGCATAGGAGGCAGTAAGATCCCTTGTTGCATCGGGATCAGGATTCATAGATCCCGAGACAAGATCAGCAGATTGTTATATGTTCGTCTGTATTAGGAAAGAGTTGGGATGTGCTCTTGGACCACATTAGATTGTGAACTCATCAACTATTCAAGACCACATTAGAAGGACGATCAGGTGCGCAGACATTTTAGACTTTGTCTTATAGAAGCAATGTTCAAAAAAACATTAGGCGCTAGTCGGGTGATCTGTCACCTTCTAGCGTCCAGAGAGCCTAGACAGGGCCTAAGCGGGGCCTAGGCGATTTTACCCTTTTAATATATATATATATATATATATATATATATATAATATAATATAATTTTAATTCTATTTAATACCCAAATAGACATTTCATAAAATATATGAAGTTGAATTCTTCTTAGCCTATTTCATCAAATAGTTCAAGTGCGGAAGCTAACCGGTCGGAGTCAATAAGGATGGAGAGCGTGGCATTGTAGGAGACTTGTGTTCTCTATGGCATTTGATCGAACAGATGATGGGCTCTGTCTACTTGGCCATGTCTACCAAACATAATTAGCTAACCATAAAAAGACTGCACATATTATACCCCTAAAAAAAACATAATTAAGTACAAGTCCCACAAAACATTAATTTGGGGGATTTTAAATTAGTTAAAAACATTTAATTTTAAAATTTTTTTCCAAAAGCCCCAGCCCGCCCAGCACGCCTAGTCCGCCGCCCAACCCGCCTAGGCGGTGCCTGGGCATCCTTTTTTTTTTTATGGAAAGCCAACACTGATTTTTTTCACCGTTTTCACTGCCACCTTCCAGCGCCTAGGCGCCGCCTAGGCCGATTTTTCGAACAGAGCATAGAAGTTCAGCTATTTATTTGTGTGAAGACAGGTATTCAAATAGATCAATTGAATCCAACTAACACTGGTTTTACTGTGTAAGGTGATATTTATATGACTTTTACTGTTCAGATTTGAAATACATCAAATATAGTGGGTGCAAAAAAGATCTTTGGTGTGGGAGCAAATTTGTAGCTCAATCCCCATACCGTCAGGTGAGGGCACATAACTGAACGATCAATTTTTAATTGTGTTCATACCCTTGATAGTGCTTGTTGTATTTGTAAATATATATATATATATATATATATATATATATATATATATATATATATATATATATATATATATATATATATATATTGAAACAAAATTGAGTTGTGAAGGTGAAATCCCTCTTTGGTGAAGTTTTCGGTGGAGCATTTGATTGTGCTCTAAATTAATGAAATGAGAACTCCTAATGTGGTGCTATTCGTCCTATGACCACTTATGAACAAGTAGTGAGCTTGCAGCTTGTTGCATCAATGAGCACCAACTAAGACTCGTTGCACCACCTTATCTTAACTCAAATGAAGTGGAAAGAAGTCCACTATTACAACATTTTCAACACCAAGTATATACATGGTCGCACTGTTGGGATCGACAAGGTTCTACGAGCATGCTATAAGCAAAATATGCACAGCGGATAACAAGCAAAAAACTAGCATGGACCCTAGCATGCAATGGAAACGAATAAAGATATAAAAATCTAAAATAAATAAATAAATACAATTCCAGGGGTGTAGTCGAAAAAGGGACTGCATATACGCGACTCCCCTCTACTCTCTCGCACACACAAGCCAGAAACAATCCGGTATGGATTGCTAGTATCCAACGATAACTCTTATCGAGAAATACAAATAGCAATTAAAATTAGGTCTCAAAAACCTAATCGTAAACATGTGTAAGGAATTGTAAATCCAAAAACCGACACTCGGCGAATGTTTCACATGTGAGAATCTTTTGAGAAAAATTCCACAACCATTATGAAATAATCTCAAAAGACTCTCACCCCGGCGATCTCCATTGATAAAGAAATATCAATGAAAAAGCCGGCATGTGAACTAACATATATGAATAAACAAGAAAGACCAAAGGGGTGTCGACCTATACCTTCGCCGGAGCCAAGTAGCGGCAATCCGGATGGAGAAACCTTTCTCCAAAAAGGGAGAAAAGGCGGACAGCACCTTTGACCGGCGGCGGCGTCCTCTTGGCTAGGGCGGACCGACGGCCTCCTTGAGGGAGAGAGGGAGAGGAAAGATTAGGGTTAGGGTTTTCTCTAATACACATGTATTTATAAAACCCTAAAACCAATCCCAATGCAATATCAACCATTGATTCCTCTTATTGGATATTAATCATATTAGATCCAATAAGCTAACACTTAATTTCTAATTAAGTCCCTCAATTTTTAAGTTATCTCATAACTCAATCTTTACACATTCGCGGTTAGACCAAATCAACTCTTGATTTATCTAAACTCTATTTAGCTATTCGACTTATTAGATTGAGTCCGGATTTCACGGCTTTTACGTGTGCGATCCTGTAGGCCCGTTTTAAAATCGGCAATGAGATTTTAACCTCGTTAAGGCCAATAAGTCACAAATGCCGTCTAGCATGGCAATGTGACTACCCGAATTAAAACGGAGATCGACTGGGTAATCAACTAACCTTGTAACCTTATCCGATTCCTTTGTCAATTGAATATCTCGATCAACATAAGGCATGGAGCTTAGTCACCCTTATTTATTTGTCAATCGATTTCTTGATCCTCGGTGAACTGACTAGGTCAAATAAATGATAACCCTTACCATTTCACTTGGGCGTGGCCACGCACTACTCAGTTTCACCGATCAAGTGGCCGGTGATATTCTCTCTCCTCAGAGAGTGGCAATCCCCTCGCATTATAAATGTTACTCGCTATGAATCTCGATGCACCCAATCATACCCATACTTGTCACTCTGTTACGAATGACGTTAGGCGTATGTCAAAGTACACCAACATTCATCCAAGCTCCATAGCGACCTTGAGTCTAAGGATTCAGTATAAGCGTTACACGAGAACCACTTATGACTTTGCAACCATGTAGTGATCTCGTGAGCGGATCGATCCAGACACGATGTTCACTAACACGTGTCTATGTCTATTGATTGACATCACATGTCCTATAATCCGTAAAACATGATCATCACACAATAGGCATACTAGTCTTAGTTTACTATCATTCCCATGACAGTAATTGACTAGGGATGTTTAGAAAGTTGTTCATTTATGCACCAAGGTTTTACTGCCCGAATCACGTATTCGGCAACTTGTGCGGAACAAACTCTCAGGGATAGTTCTATCCAATCACACATGCACAGAAATGTAGTAAGATAAAACAAGCCAGGTTTTATTAAAAAAACATATAACTAATAAAGGTTCAGATCAACATATTGGGGCTAGGGCTAACACTAACACGCACAAGTAATATAATAGTAAGAAAGAGTATCATCCCATGAGGAATGTTGCTACTAAGTACCAAAATTTTATCTAACCCTAAACTTTATCTGCTTAATTAAATATAATGAATGGAGAATTTGTAATACTATTAAGTAATGACGAAATTTCTAACAAGACGAAACAACCACAGATAATATGATGCAAGAGACTTGATTTCACCAAATCTGAATCGCCCTATTTCTTTTTAGTTTCATTGAAATACCTATCCTCTTAGTTGTTGATGAATTCCCTCATTAATGTCAATAATCTCTCTCGAGCACTAAGAACTCTACTTAAATAACAAACCTCCTATATTTCTATGAAAGCTTCTAAATAGATTAAGTACAAAGAATTCAATTTAACAACCACGAAAACCATCAAGAATATTTCCATATGTTGAATGAGTTAAGGAAGAATTTTCACAAGCAACAATTTAGTCGTTATTTCTCAATCTCAAACTAAACTTTAGTTCAATAAAAAGAATGACTAATTCTTAATAAGCATTGTGAACAAAATAATCTTCACAACCAAAAGAAATATAACAACTGCAATTAAATTAAAACAAAAATCAAGTAATCAAGAGTTATGGCTTACATCAAATCCCTAGAAAAATAAACTTAGTTCATAGCCAAGTTCACATAAACTCTAAAAATAGATGATAAACTAGAATTTCTCATAAAGAATCTTATAGAAGTTTGCATAAAATTTGCCTTTGAATGGTTGCTCGACTCCCCCTTGATGTATTTTTCATCTTCACCACGTATTCTCTCATCACATGATGTTTCCTTCTTTTTTTTTCCTCAATACTGCTATATTTATATAAGGTAACTTAACTGAAAATCAAGACAACGGCAGGCATTGCCTTCCTAGTGCCTAGGCCCTAGACTCATTAATTTCTTCAACCTGTTGTAACCCAGCTTCATAATGCCTAAGCTTTAGGTTCACTAGTTCCTTGCCTCTTTTCTTATTCCTTTCTATGCTTTTAACTTGCTTTTTTTTTTTAAAAAAAAAAATGAAGTTCTCCTTTTCCTATAACATAAAGAGCAAAACCGAGAACAAAATAGGAGGAAATAATCTCATTTAACTCGCAACTGTTTAAAAACAACTTTGATTCATTCATAGAACACCTTCACTAGTCAAATACCCACAAACTTAGAATTTTGCACATCCTCAGGTAAAAGAAAGAAAAAAAAAATCATGAATACAGAGATGAAAATATGATTGACGGCAACATTAAGTGAAACTTTGGCCTCAAAATTGGATTTTCAAACCCATGACAAATTTCAAGCATGGTCTACAGTTTCAACTGTAGGGGAAATATCACTCCGTTTAATGCTCCATACATGTGCCTGTGTGTCCAATCTTTACTACTTTGCTATCCTTCAACCCTAATTGGTTTATGAAAAAAATAATAATAATAAGAACTCACCTAACCTCTATTAAATCCCTAAACTTATTTACTTATATACATTTTGCCTATTTTTTTTAGAACAGTAGCTTTCACACATCTCTTGAGGTAGCTTTTTCTCCCGATAGGGCATACTTAATATTTGATTTTCTAGAAGCAGCTTCACACAGCAAAGGTGATGGTATCTCTTTCTGTTCTTCCTCTCTCTCTCTCTCTCTCTCTCTCTCTCTCTCTCTCTCTCTCTCTCTCTTTTCAATAATAACCTAACTAGCTAGTTCTAGAGCCTTTCAAGGCTTTAGTATGCTTCTAATTTACATAAATGTTATCTAAGTGTTTGGACAACTTAGGGGTCGTTTGGCATCGTTTTTATTTTTGTTTCGTTTTTATTTTGTTTTTGTTTTGTTGCTAATTTTTTAAAATCAAAGCATGTTTGGAGGGTTAATTTTTCAAGGAGTCACCAAACTTTGATTTATTATCACTTTGGTCATCCAACTTCAAAACGTATCAAAGTGGTCATTTAAATTCTAATTCATATCACCGAGCAGTCACCTGTGACTTTCCAGCCCAAATTAGTCTACGTGGCCTCCAAAAAAACTGAGGCACCACAGTCACCCTTGGCTTTTCAGCCCAAATTAGTCTACGTGGCCGCCGAACCTCAGTTTTTTCGGAAGCCACGTTGACTAATTTGGGCTGGAAAGCCACGGATGACTGCCCGATGATATAAATTAGAATTTGAGTAACCATTTTGATATATTTTGAAGTTGGATGACTAAAGTGATAATAAGCCAAAGTTTGGTGACTTCCTGAAAAATTAATCCCATGTTTGGATACACTAACAGTTGTGCATTTTAAGAAGCTGAAAACACAAAACACATTTGGTTAGTACAAAATTATTACAATGCTTTTTTTTATCATTTTTTTTCAAATTCAAATTTTTTATTTTTTTTATAAAAGTTTATTTTATTATTAGTTTACTTGATTATATTATTAAATAAAATATATGGATTTTAAAAAATGATAAAAAAAGTCATAATAATTTTGTCATAACCATTTAAAACTAAAGAAATTAAGGGTATGTTTGGTTACCTATAAGTAGCTGTAAGTAGTTATAAGTAGCTGTAATATATGTGATTTTACATGTAAGTGGTTGTTTGCTTTGATATAAAATCTCCACTTATATGTAAGTGAATTTACATCTCACCCACGTTTACAGTATTTCAATTTACAACAAATTTTACTATGATTTAAAATGCAGTAAAGTAAGTGGTATCCACTCACCATCATATGCATTTCATATTTAATTATAAAAACATTTAATAAAGTAAATTATTATAATAACATCTTAAATTGGACCCATCAAATTTTAAAAAAAAAATAATGGGGAGAGGGTTATAGAGACATAGTTATAAATTTTTTTTTTTTGGGAGATCAAGTAAAAAGTCAATATCTTAAATAGTAGTTTTTTACAAATAATTTTTTGGGATATATATATAGTCTAGTTTATAAAAAAAACAAGGGTCAAACAATAATTTTAACAAATACTTTCTAAAAATATAATTTTTTATACTGCATAAACTAATTTGTAAAATATCAATAGGCCAAATAATGCATTTTTATTATCATTTTTCTTAATAATATTATTATTTTAGACTATTGATATTAATTTGTAAAAAAATAAAAATAAAAAACCAAAATGAGAGAGAGAGAGAGAGAGAGGTAGAAGATGATGGGTTTCATGGACGGAAACGGGGTTTTGAAAACATTTTCAAAAAAATTAAAAACATAAAAAATGTTGTTTTCTATTTTTTTGGAAACATGAGGATTATTGAAAAAATTTTAAAAACAAAAACAAAGTATTAAATATGTTTTTATTATTTTTGTTTTCAAAATATAAAATTTAAAAACAAAAAATTGGAATTGACAACAATGCTAAATGACCCCTTAGTAAGCATGACTAGGTGTATTAAGAATGTAAAGGAATTAAAATAAAGCAACAAAAGTACTATAGTTAAAAGAGAGACACATCAATTATTTTCCATAAATTAGAAAGTCACTACAATTTTTATCATGGCCCATCATTATTCTACAAACCCAATGAACCTTTAGGCTTTAACCAATTCAAAGAAAGAAAAAAAAAAAAGACCTCACAATAAGCAACACCACATCCCCAAACTTAAAAGAAAACATTGTTCTCAATGTTAGAAAGAGAAGAGATAAAAGGCATAAAATAAGTTGAAAAACTCTCCTAAATATATCAACTTTCATCCTCTGCACTATCATCATTTGGTGGTGGGTGTTCTCGGAAAGTTGGAGCTAAGGGAAATTGAACTACATTGGGCCTCATGTTTAAGCTACATTGATCGAACAACTGCATTAGACTAAAGTTAAATGCCACTTGATAAGAAAAAAATTTATGTTAGCTCTTGACTTTGGCTTTTTACCTCTTACTTTAATTTATCAAATCGCTCCTCCATGGGCCTACGAGATTGTGAGGAGCGTCTTGGTGGTTTAGATGGTCTAGAAGAACTAGCACTTGTGTTGCTTGCAAATGATGATTCCCAATTGTTTAACCTCATTATAAATTTCATATTGATAAGTCTCTTAGGGTGCAATAACTCTTCATATAGTTGCCACATAACATCAGCCTCTCTACACAGAGCTATGACTAAAGAAAGGTGTCCTAAATCACCTATTGTTGACGATATTTTAGAGTGTCTAATGAATTATCAAATAATTCTTTCGACATCAATTGATATACCCATGACAATAGCATATAACAAAATTTTCCTATCTTTTTTAACATCACTAAAATGAGTCATGGGTTTCATTTTGGCTCTAATGAAATTAAGCCAAGCCCTTGTTAAATTTATTCAGTTAAGAAGTTTTAAAAGATAAGGGGCATCTTCTCGCATGGTCCATTGACCTCCTAGTCTCCCAATAGTCTCTATTACTTGTTCTAAATTTAATGCCTCCTTCATATAAATGCTATATTCATCATTATCAACATTTGTGAGTTCATAAAATCAGTTGATAGTAGAATGATCAAATTGCACTATTTTCCCCTTACAATGACACTTAAATTACATTGTTGAACAAATTCTTTCCATCCTCAATCTTTAATAGTTAAAAATATTTCACGTTGATGAGAACAACACGTTTTTAATTCTTATTCAGGGATTTGGTTTCTCTTGACAACTAACTCATGCAATCTCTCTAATGCATCTAAATCTACAAAATGAGAACAGTCAAATAGTTTGGATGTTGTGGAAGCTTTATGTCTTTTAGGGGCCATGAATGGAATACATATGTGTCTAAGGTTTGTAGTTAACTTCTTGAATAAGTATCCCCAAACTTGAATTCAAATAAAATTCAAATTATCCACCACAAAGCAAATTATTTCAATTAAGCACACCAAAAGAAATTCCACCCACTATAATGATTTTCTATTTCTTTTGAAACACCCTCCTTTTATCACTTCATAAAAAAAATCCAAAGAGCTTATTAAGGCATCATAGTCTAATTATTGCAATAAAAACCATAAATTTATACAAACTAGGCATGATGCAACACACACACACACACACACACATATATATATATGACAAATTACCTTGCTTGGATAAAAAGAAACATCAACATTACCACAAGAATCTTCTCACCACTTCCAAGCTTCTCTTCATCCGCACAAAACACCAAGGAAATGAAGATCTAAAGAGAAGGGGGTAAAGGGAGGAGGAAAGAGAGAAAGTGAAAGTGAAAGTCTAGGGTTTTACTTTTCACCTTTTAATCCAATTTTATGGATCTGGGGTTTCTTTATTTATTTTTATTTATCAATTTTTTTTATTTGGTCTAACGCGCGCCTAGGCTCTAGAAACACAACACCTAGATGCTAGACCTTCTATCAAGGTATCATAAATGATGACTTGGCTTGTGTGTCAACACTTAGACGCCATAAATACAATGCCTAAACACTACCTTCTCTTTTTGGAGTCAGCATAGAAGTACTCATTTAGAGAGCCCCCTGTACTTGGGTGTCGAGGATGTAATGCTGAGGTTGCAGCCTCATCCCATACTTCTTTTATATATATATATATATATTATTTTTTTCCTTCTTATGTTTATATGTGCAAAGGATCTAAATATTAGTAAATGATCTAATAAAATAAAACAAATAATAATAATAAAATAAATAATTAAAAATGCCCGAGTTACCTCTTGAATAGCGCTTGGGTTAACGTCCTCATCCCGAAGATCCCTTGATGTCATGGTTCTTTCAACAAAATTCTAGCCTTTGTGTGGTCACACTCCTCATGAAAGTATGGTTTCAAATATCGTCTGTTGACCTTGAATGTCTGGTTTTTATCATTACTTAAATCTACTACTTCGTAAGGGAATACGTTGACCATTGTGAATGGATCTAGCCATCATGTTTTCAATTTCCTTGGAAATAACAGCAACTATTAGTTATTATATAATAAAACCTTCTGTCTTGGATGAAATTCTCTCCTCAAAATATATTTCATGCCATACTTTTGTTATTTCTTTATAAATTCTGGCATTTTTGTATAAATTGTTATGGGACTTGTCCATCTCATTTAACCAAAGCAACAGTTTCTTGTTTGTGAATGCATATCCATGTTTAGCTGTCTCATAGCCCAATATGCTTTATGCTCCAACTCTATTGGAAGCTGACATGTTTTTCCAAAAATTAACTTGTAAGGATACATACCAATGGGTGTTTTAAAAGCTGTATATTAAACCCACAAGACATTATCCAACTACTTCTTTGAATTGTTTTCTTTAAGATTCTCTTCACATCTATTAGATGTATTTGCTTGACCATTCATTTGAAGATGATAAGAAGAGCCATTTGATGTTTAACTCCATATTTAGATAAAAGTGCCATGAATTGCTTATTGTAAAAATGTTTTCCTTCATCACTGATTACGCCCTTTGAAGTTCCAAATCTGGTGAAAATATTATTCTTGAGAGAATTGATCACTACCTTCCCTTCATTTCTAGGAATAGCTAGTACTTCAGCCTATTTCAATACATAATCCACAACTAGTAAGATGAATTTGTTATTATAGGACAAAGGAAATGGCCCCATGAAATCTATCCTCCACACATCAAATAATTCAACCTCTTGAATGTTTTGCTTTGGCATTTAATTTCGTTTAGATATGTTACATGTGCATTGGAATCTATCACAAGCAATCACACAAGCATGAACATCTTTAAACAGTATGGGCCAATAAAGACCACATTATATAACTTTTGCAGCTGTTTTGCCTATTCCAAAATAAGTAATGCTAAATCATGCGAAGAGGCTGACCGAATTCTTTACACGAATGATGTGGATGCCACTTGGCATCCACATCAGCCTTTTCGATCTCTCCTAGTCACCAATTAAAAAAAAAAAACAAGCCATGCCCTAATTCCTTCCATTCCTCTTCATCTTTGAGCGGCCCACTCACATCCCACGCCTCTTGTCCCATGCCACCGAACCTCGTCGCCGTTGCCTCCACTAATGCCAATGAACCCCGTCACCCATCGGCCCGCAAACAAATTGATCCACCCACCTAAGATCATAGATCCATGATTTTTGCAAATTTCTGAATTTTTTTCATGTCTGTAATTGTATTCCCTTTTCATGTATTTTTTTTTACTATTTTTTAATGATTTTATTGTGAAAAGTTTGGTTTTATGATTAATAATTGTTGGATTTTTTAAAATCGTGGTTGCCAATTGGAGCTATTATTCACTTGCAAATAAACTGGTCACCCACCTAAGATCATAGATCCATGAAATTTTGCAAATTTATGAAATTTTTCATGTATGTAATTGTATATCCTTTTCATGTAAGTTTTTTTTTACCATTTGTTAATGATTTTATTGCGAAAAGTTTGGTTTTGTCATTAAGATTTGTTGGAATTTTGAAATACATGGTTGCCAATTGGAGTTGTTATTGGCTTCAAGCTAAAGCTCAATGCAATTGTAAGCAACTATATACCAAGTTTGTTTACGAGCGAAGGGTGACTAGGTTCGTCGGCACCGATGGTGGAAGTGGTGGCGGGCGGCGAGGTTTGGTGGCGTGGGATGTGAGGTGGCAACGGGAAGGCGAAGAGGGATGGGAGGAATTAGAGCATGGATATTTTTAATTGGTAACTAGGAGAGATAGAGGAGGGTGACGTGGATGCCAACTCATGCATGATATAGAAGCACGTCATTCTTGTAAAGAGTTCGAGCGACCTCTTCGCATGATATAGCATTACTCCTCCAAAATGTTCTCCGCATGTCAATGTGTGACAATGACACAAAATGTTCTCCATTTGCTCTTCAGGAACATATCTCCTTATAATCTAATAATCATAATGCTTATATAATATTGGCTCTTCTTGCAAGTAGCACTTAAAAAGAGATAAGAACCTTTTTTTTTCAATTGAGGGGGGAATTCCAGTGGTATGATTCTTGTTGAATGATAATTCAGATAATCTATGTACCAAGGAACTCTTTGCTTGCTTGAATTTTTAAAGATCTACTCATCGGGAAAGTGCCCATCAATAGACTCCAAAGATTCCTCCTATCGTAGTTTCAATATGGAAAGATGATATACTACTAAATTTTATTTGCCCTTCTTACCTATGATTTTCAATTCAAATTCTTGAAGCAAAAGAACAAATATAATCATTTTTGACTTTGTATCTATTTTGGTCATAAGGTATTTAATGGAGGAATGGTTTGTAAAGACAATAACCTTATTACCAATAAGATACGGCCTAAATTTGTCTAAAGGAGAGACAATAGCAAAAGCTCATTCTCTGTGGTTGCGTAATTCAATTAGGCATCATTAAGTGTTCTGCTTTCATAATAAATCACATGAAATGCCTTATTCTTTCTTTGCCCTAAAACTAGTCCAATAGCATAGTCACTAGCATCACACTTCAATTCAAAGGGCAACTTCCAATCTGGTGCTACAAGCCTACAACTATAGAAGCTGAAACAAGCTTTTTTTTCAAAATATTAAATGCTTGCACACACTCATCATCAAATGAAAATGAAATACCTTACACCAACAAATTGGAAAAAGTCTTCACAATCTTTGAAAAATCATTTATAAATCTTTTATAGAATCCTACATGGCCCGAAAAACTCCTAACTCCTTTTATTGACACTAGAGGTGATAGCTTCTTAATTGTCTCCAGCTTTGCCTCATCCACCTCTATTATTTTTGAAGAAATTCAGTGGCCCAAAACTATACCTTCTCTGACCATGAAGTGCCATTTTTCCCAGTTCCCAGTTTAGAATGAGATCAATGTAACATCCCTGAAATTTGAAACCCTAACTAAATTCACAATTAAAAATTTTGCTATTGTCCATATTTATACTAAAATAATTTAAGTATTGAGCAAAGAAATTTTAAGTAAATCCTATGGATCAATGTGGATATATATATATATGTTTCTTAACCCTAAAAACTATTCTTTTATATTTCTCACAAAGCTATCAAATTTGCCATCTAGAGGGTTAGATCTATTGACGTTTAATATCGGTTAACAAGAGAGCAAGATAGGGGCGAAGTAGAGGGTGCACAAACTTTGGTTTAGTGTTGGGTGAGAGGTAAGTACTTTATTTATGCTTATATAGAATTTTATGTTTGCTTATGTTAATTTATGTATCTGATTTAATTATTAGATTGAGCAATTGCTATAAGTACTTAATTATACTTATATGAGATCATATGTTTGTATATATGATGAATTCTTATATAAGATTGTATATTTGATTTATATATATTTGCTTGAATTATTTGATTGATTGATTTTTTAAGTGCCTTGCATTAGATTGTATGTTTTAAGATAAGAGTGAAATAGAGGGTGCACAAACCTTGGTTTAGCGTTGGGTGAGAGGTAAGTACTTTATTTATGCTTATATGGGATTGTATGCTTGATTATTCAATTTATATATATTTGATTGAATTATTGGATTAAGCGATTTTTTAAGTGCCTTGTATGTGGATGTATGTTTTATCATGTGAAGATATATATATGATGAATTTATTTGGATTGAGAGATTACTTTATAGCATATACATTTATATGTAAACATAAAGTATAATATTGTTATTCTTGGAATAATGGCATGGTAGAATTTATGTTGTTCTAAGATAAGAGTAAGTTATTCTCTTTGAGATATAGATGTGTTGGAAAGAAGATGATAAAAATGTATGGTAGATTGAGATTTATTTGATGTTATTATGTGAGATATATAATAATTAGAAAATAGTAGATGTCTGGTGCTTGCCTTGTTCGGGGGATGTTCTTTAGCCTAGAGATTGATGTTGTATGTTGTGATATTTCTTACATGTATCTATATAGGCAATGATAGGGTATTAACACCTGCCCATATTGGTGACGATAATTTGTCATAATACTGTGTCCACATAGGCGAAGATAGAAGTATCTAAAATTGATGAGATTAGGATGTGTGTCCATATAGGCGGTGATAGGGCATGCCCACAGAGAGAGATATGACCATTAGATTATTAGACATACTTAGCTAGATCAAGCAGGACCCAAATAAATAAAATAGAATAAGTGACAATGATAGAAAATATGGTAAATATTTGATAATTAAATTGGCATGATGAACTACTTGTTTATTTTCCTGATTTGACAATTGAAGTGCCATGTTAGATTTCAACTATTGATTTACTATTTATATTTATGGTCATGAGAATTTAAGTGATATGATTGCTTGCATGTTATTAATTATATATCATTGTATGATTGATTGTGCATAATACTCGACTGTGTATATTACTTAATTGATATGATTAATTTCATGTTGTATATATATATAACGCCATATGATTACCTATATAATTGTATAAATATTATACTTACTCAGCTGGCAGCTCACCCCTTGCCACCCATTTTTCAAAAGTAGACAATTGAGGTTTCTTTTGACCAGTAGGATAGAAGGGGGTGTTACAATTAATCTATTCACACCTTTTCAACACCCTTTCTAGGTTAACAAGGCATTTATCAAAAGTAATTCCAAATACTAAAAAACCATCCATACGAAACTCAATACTTTTCTCTACCAAGTTTGAGAAGATCACTATCATACAACTTTGAAGTGTTGCTAGTGCAGTGCAAAGACCAAAAAGGATTTTTCTGAAGGCAAAAGTACTTAAAGACAAGTGAAAGTAGTCTTCTCCTAATCCTCTTGGGCTATAGCTATCTGATTATATCCGGAAAACCCATCCAAGAAACAATTGTAGTCATGCCCTGCTAACCTATACAACATATGATCAATAAACAACAAAGGAAATTTGTCTTTTCTGGTGGCTTTATTCAACTTACTATAATCAATACATATCCTTTACCATGATTGTTCTTGTTGGGATCAATTCATTTTTGTCATTTTTAACAATAGTCATGCCTCCCTTCTTCAGAACTACTTGTGCTAGACTTATCCTTGAGTTATTGGAGATTGAATAAATAATGGCAACGTCAAGCCATTTGACAATTTCATAGTGAACCACCTCTTTTATTATAGGATTCAGTCTTCTTTAAGCTTCACATGTCAGTTGTGTTCATGCTTTAATCATGTTGTTGTTGATTGCCTACCATTGGCCCAACATTAACAACTATCTTTTTCAGATTGGAAGTATCCTCAGGTAAGAAAGTAGCCATATCACTCTGACAATGACCTCACAAGCATCTTGACTGCATTGGTGCTGACCACCACTTGTAACATTGCCACAAGCTTAAAAGTCTCTGTCCATAATTATATTTGGGAAAACCATCATTAACATCATTACAGTGAAGTCCTTATACATCCTCGAGTTAAATAATGAATATATCATTGCCTTCTGCTTTGATAAAGCTAAAGATCAGCAATTATCATCTGTAAATTTCAATAAATCTTATAGGTACCTTTACATTGTTAGAAATCAATGAAAATAATGGAGGTAATGAAACTAATGCTGATTAATGTCTAGAATAATGGTGCCATCACACTTGTGTTTGCCTGAGGGCTAGTGAGGCTATGATAGCTAACCATGATTCCCATCGTAGTGGACCTTAGTATACGTATATGACTCTAAGCAAAGTGGCTAGATAACTTATGGTGTTTTCCTTAGTTTATAGACACTTATACTATTGTGTAGCTTTGCAAGACTAGACTCCTACTTAGGCTTTCCTTATTTAGGGCTATGGATGATTCGGATGGCAATGACCTCGAATCCCTCAACAAAATGTTCAAGATGAGGTTTCCTCTCATGTACTAATTAATAAGGAAACCTTTAGAAGAAGACACAAAGGACTACCTCCTAATTATAATGATTTTAAGGCATAGTAATGCTCAGTAATAAGCTTGGGGCTTTCCTACAAACCTTCCAAGCAAAGAAGTCATCATATATGATCCCTAGCCCATCTCACTTCCCTTGTTTATTACGTCCTCAGCATTTTGACTTAATAACTTAAGAAATCATCATCATGGTGGATCAAAAATGCAAGATTCTTAGTCGAACTCCTCTGTAAATAAGAAGAAAGGAATCATTAATTACTTGCTTGAAGTGATGAGTGTACATTGTTCATGTATTTCATATCGATTTGTACACTCATTTGGCATGCATTAGAACCATAATGTGGAATTCGATGCTAAATATTGTGTGTTTAGAATTAACATGGTTAAGGCAGTGCTAAAAGGTGAGAAAGAACCAAAAGAAACAATTTAGACTGAAAACGATAAACTTAGAGCTCTCTCAGTATCATTAGAACAAGGTCAAAGCAAACTGTGTGGCTTACGGGCATCTTACAGTCCGTAAGTATGCTTATGCCTATAAGGAGGATTTAGAGTCAATTCAAAGGACCTTACGGGCAAGACTTATGCTTGTAAGGACCATCCAGAGGAGCTTATGATTGTAATGTACGCCTGTAAGGGCAGTCGCAATAAGTAGACAGCGAAGCTTACAGTTCAGCGCTTACGACCGTAAGCTGGATCGTAACATATTCAAAAGACCTTACAGATGGGGCTTACAACTATAAGCATTCTCGTAAGGCCCGTAAGTAGTCGGGTATAAATAGAACTTAAGAGGAATTCTAGGGCATCATCTATTCTATCTTTCTATTCTTTGGCGGTGATTCCTAGGGGCGAGATTGAGGAAGAAAATGGTCGAATCCCCATGACCTTAGGCAAGATTTGGAGAGCAATTTGGCCCAACATTCAAGATAATTGGGGATCATAGCCATCAAGCTCATCTTGGTGGCGCACGTGGAATCTACCTCGGTGACTCTTTATCCTAGAGATTGACAAGGGTGTTTTCATGGATCCTATGTTAACATTTATTCTTTGTATCTTGAATGCTTACCCTCCATTAATAGAAGGCTAATTTGTAAATGTTTGGGTATAGGTAAACTCTAGGGTTTATATTTTGTAACTTTGGTTATTGGATCTCTTATGCTTTAATTGATTTCTCCTTTGGAATCATATCTACTTGAGTCTAATTGTGTGAATGGATGTTTGATTGCTATCGAGGCGAAAGCCCTAGCTCTCATACCTTGTATTGCTACGTGACGAGAAGAAATTCCAACCTAGCATAGACTTACCGTAATTCGAGATGATAGTGGGTGCCCTCTGGTTAGGGTATCTAGGAGACTTTGTCTCCCATAACATTCTGAGTGGGTTGATGATAATCTCCATTCTCTTTGTAATCATATAGAGTGGATTTTAGGAGAAATCATATTTCTACTCTATATTCGGATTATGTATAACCTCTCTTTAGGGGAGATTGTCTACTTAAGAGATTATTATTAGCCCACAATAAAGTTTCATAGAGTGTTAATGCGATTATGTGGATGTCTGTATTAGCTCTTTACTGATTCAATTACACTTCGCCTGAGAAATTAGGGTTTTATATGCTTCTGGGAACCTTTTAGTTCAACTAGGATTGCATGCTTACACAACTGATGTCTTGTACTTCACAACCTTAGAAGGATGCTATGGCCAGACATTATTCTCTTCCTTGAATTCTTTCTTGTGATTTTCCCATATTTTTTAGTTTTCTTTTGTTTTTGTTTTCACACACTTCACTTATTTCATTAAGCTAATTTTCGGATTAGAGTTATTACTAGTATTCACCTCTTTCCCTGTGGACCAACACTCTGCACTTCAAGCACACTTACATGTGTCTTTATCAACTTTTTTGGCATCATTGCCAGGGAAGATTAGTGATATTAAGAACATTTGAATATCTATCACTTTAGCCATTTCTTTTCTTTTTCTTATTTTTTTATATTATTTTTCTCTTTAATTGTTTTCTTATGCTTGATTTCAGTGTATGCCACCGAAGGGCAAAGCACTAAGACTGACAGAAGGCGAAAGTAGTATAGAGAGAGTGATTGGAACCATATTAAGAAAAACCTTACTGAATGAGATAGTATCTTTGACGATGAGTGTTGAAGGAGAGCAACTGGACACTATGGCAGATCAGGGGAATCGACATAGGACCCTTTCAGACTATGCTCGCCTTACTCTTGATGGCTCTTAGTCAAGAATAGTGCTAATTGCAGCAAACAATTTTGAGCTTAAACTTGCGCTTGTCCAGATGGTACAGAGTACAACATAGTTCCATGGATTACTGAACAAGGATCCCAACAGTCATATTGGGGGAATTCTCGAAGTATGTGACATGCTTAAGATTAACAACGTTTCTTATGATGCCATCAGACTCTGCTTATTCCCACTTTTACTAAAAGGAACAGCTTGTAGGGGTATTCTTGGCCTGTTATTACCCTTCAGGAAGAATGACCAAGTTGTGTCAAGAGATTATAGTATATGCACAATTAGACATTGAATCATTATTTAAGGTGTGGGAGAGGTTTAACGATTTGTTGAGGAAATATCCGCATCATAACCTCCCCGAATGGATGGAAGTTCAGATTTTCCATCAGGGTCTTAATCAGAGTACCCGACAGCTCATTAATTTTGTAGCAGGAGGATCGCTTGGCAGTTGATAAGTGTTTGTGTTATAGTAACGCGAAGTATTATTATCTTACAATGAACATTACTTTTATCAGATTTTATCACTAAATTGTGTGTATTTGTGTGCTTTTGTGCATTGTAGGTTTGTGGAGCTAGTTTGGAGAAGAAGAACAAAGATAGATCGTGTTCGCTGTTGTTGGGGAGTTTTCAAACTAAGCAAGGAACAAGGCACAAGTCTAGACTTGTGAGTGTGTGCCAACCTCCTTTAGAGGGGTACAAAGGCAGTCACATTCACAATAAGTCTAACTCGTGTAGCATAAGAGAACTTCGCCAATGAGGAGAATTGAAGCAATCGACACGATCTACCGTTAATTGTGTACCCAAATCAACGGCCTCGATGAAGAACGATGAATCCGGGAGCATTTCGGCAAAAACATTGTAGTAAAATACTGTTCACTGTTTGCCGAAATTAAGCAAAACAGAGACTTCACACGGGCGTGTGGAAATTCTACATGGCCGTGTGAAATCCCTATTTTAGCCGATTTGAAGCCGTGACTCAACAGTATTTAAAGGCGTTTTGGAGACTTTTTCTGGATTTTTTTGCCAATCTTTTCACCTAACTTCTGGAGGGTTGCGACTAGGGTTTGGAGATGACCTTGTGGAGGATCGAAGCGTACTATCAGCATCGACATCGACGCCTGGCGGCCACACAAGACCACGGCCACACACTACACAAGGGGGTTTTCATCTATGCTTTTGATTTGTGCTTATTCTCATACTTTGATGGATTTGTATAGCTCCATGAGAAGCTAAACCCCTTGTGGGTATTCGGACTTATAAACCCTAGGATGATTATGTTTCTATGACTTGTTATTATGCTTTTCTTTATTGATGAATAAAATTGAGTTTCAATCTTAATTGCATCTTGTATCGATTTTCCCTTAGCCGTGACACTAGGGTTGAGAATTGTCTAGGTTATCCTTTGGAGGTGTGACAACTCCTATAGGATTAGACTACTTGAGGTTGGAGAGGGTTGAGAGGGTGAGTTGTGAGGTAGCGAAACATCTCCTTTTCCTTCCGGTGTGATTCTCCCTACCTCCGTGTTCCAAGAGTTCGTAGCAGTTGAGATAGAGCGAAGTGCTAGGAGATTAACTCCCCCGGGGCTTAGTTGCGTGAGCAATAGAGTGAAGGGTTGTAGTGAATCCTAGTGCTGGGATTAATTGAGACTAGGGTTCTTTCACCTGGACGAAAGGGTTAGAGCTATACATAGGAATAGGGTTTATCACTAGGAATCCCTAGAACTTAAAGGAATCCCACGTAGTGTGAGGTTTAGGAAGATGAACTCCCCTAGGGCTTAGTTGACACGTCAACAAGAGTCAAGGGTCGTAGTGAAACCTAATGCCGGGGCATAGTTTGGGGTTAGTCACGGTTGACCTTAGGTTTGGGACCGTGTGTTTAAGGATATCCTCGACTCATTAATCATCAATAGGAGAGTATAATATCATTGTCTTGCACTAGAAGCATAAATCCTAGGGGTAGCTTGTCCGGGTACCCTATTTCACTCACTGATTGTCTCTCTCGTATTACTCTTGCTTGCACTCTTCTGCCTTCCATATTTCTCTTTTACTTCTTGTTTTTCTAAATTACTTTTGCAATCACACATTGATTCTATTATCACTTTCGTACATCGCACTAGCTAAATAGCGAATACTTGTGTCTATTATCCTTATCCCTGTGGATTCGACTACACTCTCACCAGTGTACTATTATTACTTCGATAAGTCCCCTGCACTTGCGGTACACACATGCAAAGTGTGTGTTAGCAGTAAGACCTCAGAGATGGCTAAACAGTTAATTGAAGAAATAGCAATGAACAATAATTAGTGAAATTCAAGAGGCAAATTGGTTTCCAAGCTAGCAGGGATGATTAAGGTCAGTGAGGTTACATCATTAGCAGCCAAGTTGGGGGCATTGAGCAAAATATCTGACAGTTTGTCTACTCAAAAATCAGCTACGATCATGTTTGTGATACTTATAGGTGAGAACTAGCTTCCTCAGGCTGTTCCATTACAGGGGTGGTGCATGAACCCGTCGAACAAGTGGATTTCATCGATAGTGCCCACAGACAGCAAGGGAATTCCTATAGTGGCACGTATAATCTTGGATGACAGAATCACCCTAATTTCTCTTGGGGAGGTCAAGGATAACAACAAAAATTTCCGCCAGAGTTTCCTCCTCACCAACAGAACAACAAGTGATTGGCATTAAAGAAAGTGCTTACTCAATTTATTCAGAGTACGAGCATCAAGTTCCAACAGTCGGACAATCGGTTCCAAGGCATAGAGGCATTATAGAGAAACCAATAGGCTTCCCTTCAAAATTTGGAAACCCAAGTGGGATAGATTGCCAAATTATTGTCTGAGCGACCTTAAGGAAGTCTATCAAGTAACACTAAAGCCAACCCCCATGAGCATCCCAAAGCAGTCACTCCTTAGAGTGGTAAAAAGTTGGGGATGGGTAGTGAGAAGGTGATGGAGAAAGAAAAAAAAAAGCCAGAAATTGAATTCGTTGGGAGTCCAACAAGGGAAAATGCACGCACTCTAAGTGTTGAGAAGAGAATGCCACAACCAGTGAAGGAGTACGTTCCCCGCCTTCCCTATCAGTCAAGGATGAAGAATGATTGTACGAATGACCAATTTAAGAGATTTTTGGATTTGTTGAAGCAACTTCACATCAATGCATCGTTTGTTGAAGCCTTATCACAAATGCCAAAATATGCCAAGTTTCTCAAGGACCTACTCACAAATAAGCGTAAGTTTGAAGAGGTGTCGATGGTCTTATTGAGTGAAGAGAGCTTGGCATTGCTCCAGAATCAACTACCGAGGAAACAAAAAGATCCAAGGAATTTTTCTATCCCTTGAAACATTAGTGAAATGGTGAATGAAATAGCCCTTGCGGATCTAGGTGCTTGTATTATTGTGATGCCATACACCATGTTTAAGAAACTTGGACTTAGTGACCTTAAATCAACTATGATGACCTTGCAATTAGTAGACCGCTCCATTAGGTATCCTAGGGGGATCATAGAGGATGTATTGGTTTAGGTTAACAAATTCATCTTCCCGGTAGATTTTTTGATTCTAGATGTTGATGAGGATATTGTAAAATGACACTTAGGGTTGGGGATGAGGAAGTCATGTTTTCTTTATCAGATGTAATGGAACACTCTTCTACTTTTGATGACACTTGTTATTTTCTGGATGAAACTGACTCACTTATTGATGAATGCGTGCAGAAAATGATGCACAAGGAGCATTTCATGTTGAAGATGCCATATTGTTGCTTACATCTACCATTTTTCAGGAAACTATGCAAAAGAAGTAATGGAGAAAGGTTACTTCCCCCAAGAAAGGCAAGAGAAAACCTTTGCCCAAAGGGGTAACTTTCGAGTCAGTCCATTGCATCGGTAAGTTAACTATTTTCTCTGGTTTGGCACTTAGGCATTATTGCGGAGTTGTTGATTACGGTCTTAAGGAGTGTTTTTACTTTAAGCCTCCATGATTACGTGTTTCAGGTACACCAAGCTCGTGACGTTAAACAAGCGCATCTTGGGAGGCAACCCTAGGAAGATTTTTTGTATTTTACTTGAGTTTGAGTCTTTAGTTATAATTTTGTTATTTTCTTTGAGTTTGTGATGCATTATCCACAAGTATACAAGTCGCAGGCAGGTAGTAAAATGTTGCCCTCGTAAGAGGTAGGGTTGTCGAACCACAAGGATTGGACTCGAAGTACTAATTGATCTTCTGATATCTAGTTAAGCACTAATTTGAATTAGTTAAAATGAGAAATAGATAAAGAAAAGATAGAATGGTGAAAGTGATAGGTAGACTAGGATCGTGTGTTTCAACAGCAAGAGAGTATTACCCCGAGATGATTCCTAAGAACTATTGCAAGTTAACTTACTCCTAGTGCTTACCAGGTACATTCTATAGCTCAAGTGTGTGCTCAAGAGCAATGTTGCATCTATGGTTCTCAAGTACACCGAGTTTTGCTCGAGTAACTATGTGTTTATTGCTTAAGTAAGCCACACACCGAGTTTTACCTGAGCAACTGTGCAAATCAAACACATCGAGTTATGCAAGCACAAGATTTAACAAAAGAACCAAAAGAACTCCGTAGAACACTAAAATGTAAGAGTTTAAAGCATACAAAGCATCCAAGTTCACATCCCGGGGCACTATGGCCAGTTAGCCCCTCATGGGCGGATACAATAAGGTAGAAACAACAAAAGAACTAAAAGAGGAAGACATAAGTCCCTTCTCTTCTCTAGATACTCCTCCTTGTCGAGCTCTGTGTGCTAACCCCACCTCTCAAGTGCCTCCGACTCGTCCTTGATCTCCTTAGGTGGTGTGGTGAAGCCTGATCTTCGCTATCCTCCAAGTCCTCCTGGTGGAGAGTAGAATCCTGGAACAAAAGATGAGAAGAAACCCTAAAAACTGGAGTTAAAAAGGCATATTCAAGCCCAACATGATCTGAGCACGGTCGTGTTCCGCCGTATTTTTTTTCTTAGATTTCTTGAACGAAACTCTTGGAATAATTAGTACCAGACGCACAGTCGTGCTTGTCCCATGCTCCTCTAGTACACACCTGTGTCAAGGGTGGCGTGCTTGTGTTCCCCCTAATGAAGAGAAGATGTCATTTTCTTGAGATTATAAGTGGAAGAGACACGGGGGTGCTGAGACCGTGTTCTACCTGGAACACTCCCATGCTAGAATTTCTCTAACTTTTTCTCCAGGCTGGGAAAATCAGTGGGACAAAGCACGGTCGTGCTCTACCCGTGTTCAGCTTGCTTTCTTCCCTTAGTCATCAAACTCGCTCGTTTCATCCTTGGTTTCACTCCCAAATACTTTGAGCCCGAAATTCCTACACAACGAACAACTATACCTTAAATAACACCAAATATACATGAAAGTATGCTAAAGAATGAATAAAAGAATGGAATAAGGCCATGAAATCATGATATGAAATGCACTCATCAAATGCCCCCAAACTTGAACATTTGCTTGTCCTCAAGCAAAATCAACGTTTAATAATAATAAAAAAATACAGATGAGTGCAATATTTCCGATCTCAAAAGAGCAGTAAAGTCTTAAGCAAAGAAGTAACAATGAGGGTTAGAACACACGATTGTTTCAAATCAGGCTACTCTTTTACTTCCAAGACCTTGCGTGTGTGCGAGAACCTTAGATTTTGTGCCCTAAGGTCTTAAGAACTCAACCCAACAATTTACACTAATCACACTAAGAACAATTGGTAGTATCTTCATACACTCTAGAGGTAGCCTTTTCCCATGGTAGGTCATCAAATGTACACTTATAATGCCTAAAATTCGACTACTCAAGAGTGGCTCTTTCAATCATCTATGATGATAGCTCTTTCTACCATCTTTTTACTAACAAAATTTCAAAATTTCAACTGGTAGGGCATTCTGAGAGGGGAATCCGAGTTTCCAGTTTTTTTTTTGAACAAAAGAACCAAAAGAAATTGTCCCAGACTAGTGGCTCCATAATTAGGGTAAAGTGAAAGAGTGTTCGGTCTTAAGAGTAAAAGGGAGTCTACCATTAAGCTCCAATGGTAACTAATGCACATGTCCTCCTAAGTTCAAACATTACCATCCAAACAATCACGGATCATCATTAGTAAGGCACTCATTTAAAAAAAGTATCTAACCCTCCCCCACACTGGCATATTACATTGTCCTTAATGTAAACAAAATGAACGCGACAATAGAGGACACAAATTGAAAGAGGGTGTGCAATAAACTTCCCTGAACATGGAGAGTGATGGGGACTCTCTCACATGTGTGCTATTCAATCCCAATTCCTCATACACGGAGAGTGATGTTACCACTCTCAACGTGTTGCCAATCCAACTCCAAGCACCCACATAACACCTAACATAAAATGGAGGCACACAAGTAAAGCTCAACATAATCAAAATAGGGATTGAAATAGAACACTGAAAATAAACAAACCAAAATACCAGTGTAGCGAGGAACTCTGACAGGCTCCCCGAAAGTGCACGGGTTTGTCGAAGTAATAAAAGTTACCCCGGTGAGAGGGTAGTCGAATCCACAGGGAATAGGGAGTTAGAGTATGAGATTTCACTATTAAAACTATGCGAAGTACGAAAAAGTAATAATCGATTCGTGTGTGAATTGTGAGAACAACTATACTAAAAGACAAGAAATTAAATAGAGAGAGATGAAAGATTAGAGAGTGCAAGAAAAAGAGATTAAGGAGGATTTAACAATGAATGAAGTGGGGTATCCGGACAAGTTACCTCTAGGATCTATGCTTCTAGTGCAAGACTATGCTATTATACCTTCCTATTGATGCTAATTGAGTCGAGGAAATCCTTAGACTCACGGTCCCAAACCTAAGGTCAACCGTGACTAACCCCAACATTATGCCCCGATATTAGGATTCACAACAACCCTTCACTCTATCGCTCGCACGATTAAGTCCCAGGGGAGTACATCTACCTAAACCTCACACTACGTGGGATTGCATTAAGTTCTAGGGATTTCTAGTGATTAAACCTGTTCCTATGTGTAGTTCTAACCTTTTGGTCCAGGAGGAAGAACCCTAATCTAGATTAAGCCCCAGTGCATAGGATTCACTTCAACCCTTCACTCTGTTACTCGCGTAACTAAGCCCCAGGGGAGTTTATCTACCTAGCACTTCACTCTATCTTGACCGCTAATAAATCAAGGAAACGGAGGTAGGGAGAAATCACACCGGAAGGGAAAGGGGTACATCGCTACCTCACAACTCTCCCTCTCAACCCTCTTCAATCTTGAATAGTCTAATCCTATAGGAGTTGTCACACCTCCAAAGGAAAACCTAGATTGCTCTCAACCCTAGTGTCACATCTAAGGGAAAACAATAGCAAAATAAAATCAAGATTGAAACTCAATTCTTATTCATCAATAATAGAAAAGCATAATAACAATGTCAAAGAAACATGATAACCCTAGAATTTACAAGTCCGAATACCCACAAGGGGTTTAGCTCCTCATGGAGCTATACATGTTCATCAATGTATGAAATAAAACACAAAGTAAAGACATAGATGAAAACCCCCTTGCGTATGGTGTGGCCGTGGTCTTGTGCGGCCGCCGGACGTCGGTGACGATGCCGATGACGCGCTCTAAACCTCCATGAAGTCCTCTCAAAAACCCTAGCCGCACTCCTAGAAGTTGGGGAGAAGAATAGGACAAAAGATGTCTCAAAACGTCTCCAAATCGGGCTTTTATAATGTGGAGTCGCGGCTTTAAATTTGCTGAAAACAGGATTTCACACGGCTGTGTGGAATTTCCACACGCCCGTGTGAAGTTTCTGGAATTCTGATTTTCGGCCGACTGTGAACAGTAACTGACTACAGTGTTTTGCTACAGTACTGCTACAGTGATTGTGCCGAAACGCTCCTGGATTCGTCGTTCTTCATCGAGGTCGTTGAATTGGGCACACAGTCAATGGTAGATCGTGCGGATTGCTTCGAATCGCCTAATTGGTGAAGTTCTCATTGTTGGTATGAGTTAGACTTATTGTGAATGTGACTGCCTTTGTGCCCCTCCAAAGGAGGTTGGCACACACTCACAAGTCTATGCTCACGCCTTGCTCCTTGCTTGGTCCGAAAATCTTCCCAACAATGCCAAACACGACCTAACTTCGTTCCTTTCCTTCATTTTATCTTCACAACCCTACAATGCACAAAAGTAAACAATTGCACACTTTTTAGTGATAAAATCTGATTAAATTAATGCTCATTGCAAGATAATAACACTTCGCATTACTATAACACGAGCACTTATCAGACTCCCCTTGCTAACTAGACTATAGAGTGTACAAAAAGGAATAACAAAAAGTACTAAAAGAAGAAAATTGGAGTTTGTAATTCCTGTAATCAGAAAGAGCCACTCTCACTCCTAGAATCGTCATCAAAAGAGGTAGCAGGGACCTTAGCAGGAGTGCATCAAGATTAGAGGTGTCAACCCCAACGAGACGGGATAGGCATGCTGGGGAAAAAGGCTCGGGTGATAATCGAACACCCAGGTGCTCAGCGATGCAGGTTACACTCCTCTATATCCAATGGAAAGCTCGGATGAACAAGTAATTTGATCTAGCTGGCGAGAAGGAACATGACATGGGGACAGTGAATGCTGGTGAGAAGAGATGCTTGTTGGAGGAAATGAGGGGACAGCCGCATCAGTGACTGGTGGATCAGAGGAGCGCTTGAAGCGAAACTCTACTCCCTTGGAGGTCTAAACCCTGAGTAGCATACCCATAAACCGTAGTGTCTCCATGGTGTTAGGAGCAACACCACCGACCACTCGCATCCTGTCAGTGCCCTGAAGCACTCCTATATGATGCACAAGGTGGATGATATACTAACCAACGAATAGAGCGCCAATGCGGGGGGTTGTTCCCCTGATGAGAGATGGAAATGACGACCTTATATACCAAATGGAGGTGGAAGCCATCCACCATGCTCAGTAAGAAATCAAACTCATGAAGGCTAACAACCTCGATACTGTTATCGCTCCCTGTCAGAGTATGACTAAGCAGGAAGTGTAGATATCGGAGCACCGGAGAGCAAAGAGTGGTGGCCTTGGTCCTCTAGGGGTCGTAACTCGGTGCGGTGCTCAAACATCTCCAGGCATCCTCTAAGGACTCCCCAGCCGGTCTAGATATCAGTAGTGCATCGTAGGGAGGGGTATGAGTGAAATTGGCATCATATAGTCCCAAGTGGATGGAGAACTCCATGAGGCTCATTCGATGCATCACATTGAACACTTGAAATTGAATTTAGTCTGCTCGATGAAAGGTGATGATGCCATAGACAACTCGAATATAGCTAGCACCTCGAGCGCTAACTGCTCGTAGGTGGTGTCGATGATCATAAAGAGCTGTTTCCATGCCCCTGAGCTCAGAAGCTGCTGAATCTCTACTTCAAGTCCCACACTGCAGAGAACATCCTAATCAATCTCACTCTATTCGCCGAAGCGGTGGCGAGAGAGCCTAGTATAACATTCCTAATATGCCAGAGTGTAGAGGTTGGGTCTGTAGTACGCACTAGTAGTTTGTGTGTCAAACCTAGGCCTCTTAGAAGGCTTGGCAACAATGCTCTTTCTTGGCATGATCTGCAATAAATGAAATATAGATAATTAGTTCAGATGGGCAAGAAACAAGGGAAACACGGTCGTTCTAGGATCACCTTGACTGTGTTCCCAATAATGATGACTGGAATAAAGAACAAGAGAACATGGTCGTGTCCAAAACAACACGCCCATGTCGCGCACGTTCATCGTCCCCAACGAGGTCATCATGAAAGTTAAGCGAAAGAATCCTCCAATTCGTAACAAAAGTTGTAAAACCCATGCACAAACGTATGTATTAAGCTTGAAAAACAAAGTGATGCCCATTGAAAACCTCTAATCAAACAAATGAAAAAAAGAACAATGCCTTACCTCGTTTGGAAGTGGGTAGAGAGAAGAACCTTTGATGAAAATTGATGAGGAAATAAACCTTTTGCCTGAGGATTTATAACTAAGGAAGAAGAAGTGAACGGGTTGGAGTTACAGAAAGTCGCCGCAATGAAGAGATGTAACTGGCGGCGGCTAGGGTTTAGAATGCAATGGGGAAGCCTAAGTGTCGCGACTTCCCCTGCCCTAAACACACACATGTCCACAGGTGATTAGGCGAACCAAGGTGAACACGATCGTGTTGTGGACGTGTCACTCTCCCTGAAAATTACAGGAAAACTTTCATGTTCGTAAGGGTTAAGACACTATCGAGTAAAGTGCTCCCTGACTGTGCTCCCATCCTAGCATGCCCATGTTTGGCCCGTGTTCTTCCTGAAATGTTTCACAGAGTGAAAGCTAGTAAGGATCAGTGGTATAAACATGAGCGTGCTTTGCCCATATCTAGCCTAAAATTTTCCAGGAAGCATTCCTTCCTTCCCAGCAACATATGCATTGAACAACATGAATAAACCTCCGATCAAAAATGATGAATAAACAAAATTGAGCTAACAGATCATAGATAAAATCGATTGTAAAAATCCAAAAAACTAAATCACAAAAACCAAAGAAAATAAAAAAAAAACAAATGAAGGCTACAAACACACTATGACTTGGGTTACCTGCCAAGAAGCGCTTATTTTACGTCACTAGCTTGATGTACCTGTTTTGCACTAAGGGAGGTTAGTGGAATCAAGTCCTTTCCTGGCCACCTGAAAAACAACAACATGAGCATGGTAGCAAAGAATTAATTAGGCTCATTTCACCAAAGGTCGAAGATTCGGTTGGTTTGGGTAAAATGGGTATCAATGGTGAGGCAGCTGGCCCTCTCCTCTTCGAGAGCACCGTTCACCACCTCTTTGCTACGCGGGAAAGTTTTTTCATTGGTGATTCAGGAGGGGCAATGACCTCAATTGCCTCCAAGTCCCAATATTGTGACTCCTCTAGCATCTCCTCATCATCTGGAGGCTCAGTCCGTAAGAGTTCAGATAGTTCATCCTTCAAGTATGTTTCCTGCAGAAATTCAGTCACAACATCATCCATAACATCCACAAAATTGCACGTATCATCAAAGTCTATTGTGTGTCTCTAGGAGTCCTTGAGTTTGAAAATAACTTCTTCTTCACCCACTCGGAGTGTCATCCGACCATCCTTGACATCAATTAAGGCCTTTGAGGTTGCAAGGAACGGCCTTCCCAAGATCAAGGGCACATCCACCCTGTCATCGATATCCAGGATAACAAACTCCACTGGAAAAATAAATTTGTCAACCTTGACCAATACGTCTTCGATTATTCCCCTTGGTTTCTTGATAGATCTGTCTGCGAGTTGTAAAGTCATGGTGGTTGTCTTGGGCTCTCCAAGCCCCAATTTCTAAAAAATCATATAGGGCATGAGATTGATGCTTGCCCCAAGATTTGCAAGAGCCTTTCATCAATTAATCCCCCTAAAGTGCATGGAATAATGAACCTACCGAGGTCTTTCTCCTTTTTAGGGAGTTTGTTGCTGATTAAGGCCGAACACTCTTCACTAAGTGTCACTGAAGACACTTCCTCTAGTTTCCTTCTGCTCGTGAGTAATGAGTGCTCGTGTATAGGTAATACGAAGTATTCTTTTCTTACATTGAGCATTACTTTTCTCAGGTTTTATCATTAATTCATGTGTATTTGTGTTCTTTTATGCTTGTAGGGTTGTGAAGAAGAGTTCAAGAGAAAGGAGCAAAATTGGGCGATGTCCGCGATTATTGAGGAGTTTCTTGAACAAAGCAAGGATCAATGCATGGGTTGTAGATTTGTGGGTGTATGCCAACCTCTAATGTGCTCAAATTATTATATAGTTGGGAGGGGCACAAAGGTAATCACACTCATAAAGTCTAACTTGTGTAACATTGAAGAACTTCATCAATGTGGGAAAAAGAAGAAACGGCATGATCTACCGCGTGGTTGTGTGCCCAACCTAGCGGCCTCGATGAAAAAAATGAAGTCAGGAGCAACTTTGGCGCGAGCACTGCAGCAGCATGCGACACCAAAACGCTGTAGAGATTTACTATAGCAATTACTGTTACTGTGCGCCAAAAATCAGATTTCCAGAAAATCCACATGGCCGTGTGGATGCCCGATTTTAGCCTTATAAATATCGCGACTTCATATTTATTTGGGAACTTTGGACTATCTTCTGGGGAGCTTGTGGCTAGGGTTTGGAGAGGATTTTGCGAGGCTTTTGGAGCAGGTCTACAACATTGATATTGACATCCTTTGGAAGATAGCTATTGGGGTAGCTTTCATCGACATCCTTTGGAAGATAGCTAGGCTTGACGACGGATTCATTGGAGAAGAAGAGGTGGCTTCACAAGACCATCGACACTGGCTATAAGGGGGTTTTATTCATGTTTTCTATGCTTATTGATACTAACACTTTGTTGATTTTGTATAGCTCCATGGAGAGCTAAACCTCTAGTGGGTATTCAGACTTGTAAACCCTAGGATGACGTTGTTTCTATGACTTTTATTATGCTTTCTTAATTGATGCTTTTAATTGAGTTCTAGCCTTGAATGTTAATTGCATTGATTTTCCCTTAGAAGTGACACTAGGGTTGAGAGTCATCTAGGTTATCCTTCGAAGGTGTGACAACTTCTATAGGATTAGACTACACAAGAATGGAAAGAGTTGAGAGGGTGAGTAGAGAGGTAGTGGAACGTTCCCTTTCCTTTCTTGCGTGATTTATACAACCTCCATGTTCCAAGAGTTTTTTGCTGTCGAAGTAGAGCGAAGTGCTAAGAGATGAACTCTCCTAGGGCTTAGTTGCACGAGCAACAAAGTGAAGGGTTGTAGTGAATTTTAGTGCTGGGGCTTCATTGAGACTAGGGTTCTTTCGCTTGGACCAAAGTGTTAGAGCTATACTTAGGAACAGGGTTTATCACTTGGAATCCCGAGAACCCCAAGCAGTCCAACACAGTGTGAGGCGTCGAGAGCATTCTCTTCGCCGGGGCAAAGTGTAGAGGGCTAGTCACAGTTGACCTTAGGTTTGGGACTGTGTGTTTTTAGATGCCCACGACTCATTAAACATCAATTAGGAAGTATAATACTAGTCTTGCACTTGAAACAACAGTCCTAGGGCGAGCATTGTCCGGATGCCCCATTTTTCTATCGATTACCTCTCTTATTCTTATTGCTTTTCTTGCATTCTTTATTTTATTTTTTTTTGCATTCATATACTGATTTCTCTCACCATTGATTTTCTTTAAAGCTAAATAGTGATAACTCTTGTCTCTCTAACACTATTCCCTGTGGATATGACTACCCTACTCACCGGGGTATATTATTAGTTTGACACCTGTGCACTTGCAGTACACACGCAATTCAGAATCATGTTAGTGAGCAGTTCTTTAAAAAACTTGGCATACCTTGGCATTTGTTCAAAAGCTTCAACAAAAGGTACGTTAACGTGCAAAGTCTTGAATATGTCGAGGAACTTCCTATACTGCTCATCCTACTTATCTTTCTTAACTTTCATTGGGTATGGGAGCCTTGGTTGGTACTCTAGAACTGAGCTCTTCTCTACACCCAGTTCCTTGGTGCTTTCCACCTCAGTTTGGGTCTCCAATTCGACAACGACAGTGGGGTTGGCATTCTTTACTTCAAATTCTTTCTCCATGGGGATTGGGAGTTTCTTTCCACTCCTCAAAGAAACACCCTTAAGAGATTTCTTTAGGTTTACCACTGTGTTACTAGGGAGTGAACTCGGAAGTCTTTCTTCTAATAACTTGGACACTTGGGTCATTTAATGCTCCAAGTTCCTCACCGTGGCATTGGTATTCCTTATTATCTCCTTATAACTAGCAAATTAGGATTCGGTTCTCTTGATAAACTTGGCTATCATGCTAATGAGGCCCATGGATGATTTTGATGATGATGAGGATGACGGTTGATGCATGTTCTACGGTGGAGGAATATGTTGCTGTTGATGTGTCACTTGGCCCTGTCCCTTCTGACTCCAAGAAAAGTTGGGATGATTCCTCCATCCTAGGTTGTATGTATTACTATACAGGTTGTTCTGAAACTGACGGTTTTGTCCCACATAGTCAACTTGCTTAACTTTCACAATACTCGTATCAGCGGATGGAGGGAAAACTATCTCATTCGGAGGACCCCCAATTGCTACAAGAAAGTCTAGGACTGGGTAAAGAAGTCTGCATAGCATCTAGCCTCTTGACAATTGCCTTAACCTGTGCTGCAAGAGTGGTCACAACATCCACTTGATAGATACCGGCGAACTTTGTCGGCTTGCTTCTTTCAGCACTCCATTGATAGCCATTGTTTGCCATTTCTTTAATAAGATCAAATGCTGCACTTGGTTGTTTCTTGTATAATGACCCTCCAGAGGCTGCGTTAAGCATTTGCTTGGCGGCATTGACAAGTCTGTTATAAAAAATCTAGATTTACATCCATTCAATAATCCCACGCGGTGGACAACTCCTTGTATCTTTCCTAAGTATCATACAAGGATTCCGATTCCAACTGCCGGAAAGAGGAGATATCACTCCTCAACTTAGTGATTTCCGCTAGAGGGAAGTATCTTACGATGAATATTTTAGTAACCTGCTTCCAAATAGTAAGAGACCCTGGGGAAAGAAATTTAGCCACTGCTTAGCCTTTCCTCGCAAAGTAATAGGAAAAGTCTCAAATGAACAGCCTCCTCAAAAACACTGCTCGCCCTGTATGTGTCACAAATTTCCATAAAAGTACGAAGATGCTCATAAGGGTCCTCATCTTGAAAACCATCAAACTGACATATCTGTTGTACCGACTGGATGAAATTTGGCTACAATTCAAAATAATTGGCTGTAATGGGTGGTCGTACAATGCTTGACCCTGTTCCCTAAAAATTCAGCCGGGCGAAATCTGAAATGCTTTGTGGTTGGTTTGTGGGCATATTTTCTTCTTCCTGACCCACTTCCATACTAATCTCAACGGAACCTGTCTCGCTCAAATTTATCTGCCTAACTCTTTTTCTGAAGTTTCTTTCCACTTATGGATCGGGGTTCAAAAATGGGGAAGACGTGCTTCCATAGATCATACAAATATACCTGTGCAAACAAAGTAAAGTGATGTAAGCTCAAAAGGATAATAGGAACAAAAATAAAAATGAAACTAAAGTGATTGACAACATAAGAAGAACAAAAAGTATTCACAAAAATGCAAAATAGTAACAAACTAGATCACCAAAGTCCTAATTATTTTGAGAGTTTCCAGTCCCCAGCAACGGCGCCAAAAACCTTGAGGCGTTTTTTGCAAGTGTACAAGTCACACATAAGTAGTAAAGTGTTACCCCGCAAGAGTTAGGGTTGTCGAACCACAGGGACTGGACTCGAAGTACTAATTGATCTTCTGATCTCTAGTTAAGCACTAATTTGGAATGAGTTGAAATGAGAAATAGCTAAAGAAAAGGTAGAATGGTGAAAGTGAGAGCTAAACTAGGATCGAGTGTTTCAACAGTAAGAGAGTATTACCCCGGGATGATTCCTAAGAACTATTGCAAGCTAACTTACTCCAATGCCTACCAGGTACATTCTATGGCTCAAGTGTGTGCTCAAGAGCAATGTTGCATCTATGGTTCTCAAGTACACCGAGTTTTGCTCAAGTAACTATCTGTTTCTTGCTTAAGTAAGCCACGCACCGAGTTTTACCTGAGCAATTGTGCAAATCAAACACATCGAGTTATGCAAGCACAAGATTTAACAAAAGAACCAAAAGAACTCAGTAGAACACTAAAATGTAAACGTTTAAAGCATACAAAGCATCCAAGTTCACATCCTGGGGCACTATGGCTAGGTAGCCCCTCATGGGCGGATACAATAAGGTAGAAACAACGAAAGAACTAAAAGAGGAAGGCATGAGTCCCTTCTCTTTTCTAGATACTCCTCTTTGTCGAGCTCCGTGTGCTAACCCCACCTCTCAAGTGCCTCCGACTCATCCTTGATCACCTTAGGTGGTGTGGTGAAGCCGGATCTTCACTCTCATCCAAGTCCTCCCGGTGGAGAGTAGAATCCTTGAACAAAAGATGAGAAGAAACCCTAAAAAACTGGAGTTAAAAAGGCATATTCGAGCTCGACACGGTCTGAGGATGGTCGTGTTTCGCCTGTATTCTTTTCTTAGATTTCTTGTGTGAAACTCCTAGAATAATTAGTGGCAGATGCACAGTTGTGTTTCTCCCGTGCTCCTTTAGTACACACTCGTGTGAAAGGTGGCGTGCCCGTGTTCTCCCTGATGAAGAGAAGATGTCATTTTCATGAAATTATCAGTGGAAGAGACACAGGCGTGCTAAGACCGTGTTTTGCTTGGAACACTCCCATACTAGAATTGCGCTAACTTGTTCTCCAGGCTGGGAAAATCAGTGGGACAGAGCACGGTCGTGCTTTGCCCATGTTCAGCTTGCTCTCTTCCCTTAGTCATTAAACTCGCTCGTTTCACCCTTGGTTTCACTCCCAAATACTTCGAGCTTGAAATTCCTATACAACAAACAACTATACCTCAAATAGCACCGAATATACACGAAAGTATTCTAGAGAACGAATAAAAGAATGGAATAAGGGCACAAAATCATGATATAAAATGCACTCATTAGTTTGAAATAAATTGCTCGCCTTATCATGATTTTTAAATATTGGTTGTTTGCTTGTGTTGTTAGACACTCTTTGTGTGATTCCCAGTTCCTAAATGTATTTGAGCTTAACTGTGGGAAACAAAGACAACTCTGCTCAATTTTCCTGGGCTCTTACGGGCTATATACGCTCTTAAGTACGGCCGTAAGCCACAAATAGAGGGATTTATGGGCATCTTACTCCCATAAGCCACCCCGCAAAGGGAATTTAGAGAGTCTTACGAGTGCATTAATAGGCCATAAGTCCTGGTGATCATAGTTTAGAAGTTCCTTACAGTGGCTTACGCCCGTAATTAAAGCCGTAAGGGTCATCCAGAGCATTTTACTTGCTACAGTTCTAAGGCCCTTACGGTCGTAACCTAGGTTATAAAGGAGAAGTATTCTCACGGGGCAGGATTTATGGCCATAAGCTCCCTATAACTATTCATTTTGTGAGACTTACGGTTAAGGCATATGCCCATAAGCTGCTCGTAAGCATATAGGGTTGTAGCATCATTGGTGACCTTTAATCTTCATTTATATTTGGTTTTTGGGCGGATCTTGGTCACCAGTACCTCCTTCTCCTTCCATTCACTTCCCTTTGCTTTTCTTTTGAGTTTTTGAGTGTTTTTGAATGGGGTTGAACCATTTTGGAAGCTCCTCACCGGCTGTTTTCCTTATTTTTCTCTTTACATCATAGGTGATCCTCATTTTTCATGATTTTGAATTCCTTTGACTGATTTTCTGTATGGGAATGATTGTATAAATATTTTTGGGTGTTTACTTGTTGGTTAAATTTGAAATTTGTAGAAATTTTGAGCTATATTATACAGGAGGATCCTTATGGCCTAAGCCCGTGGCTTACGGCTATAAAGGTCACCGTCAAGGTGACTTTTCCCGAGTCTTACTACCGTAAGCACTACTGGATTGAGAAAATTTTGTATTTTTATGCTTTAAACATTGTATTTTCCTTTTGCAACATGACTAGAGTGAAGAGAGCTGCCTCTAGGCTGACAAAGAGGGGAAGGACTAAAGCTTCCACTTCAGGTCTAGACAGGGCAAAGAGCCTACTCCCTCCATCCTCACACCACTCGTTGAGCCTATTTTCTCTGTGACCCATTTCTTAGAGCGGTACACCCGCTTGAAGACAAAACGGTTTGGTCAGTCATATTTTGTCGACTGGGCTATGCTAGCACACTTTCTTCTGGAGAGGGAGGTTCGTTGGATGATAGACTTCAGTGGGTAGAACTAGCTTCTTTCCATGGAGAAACTGGTATACCGTGACTTCGCCTTTGAGGTGCTTAGCACTTTTGAGGTTGACAGCAGTTCGGTAGGGCTCTCATGACCAGGGACAACACAATTTAGATTTTTGGAGAACCCCGACGTTTGAGTTACACCAATTTCTCTTTATTGTTGGGCATTTATGACACCGACTTCACTGCAACCCATCAGTATGAGAAACTTCCCATTGATTTTGCCCAGGGACTACACCCGAGAAGGTGTGGCTTTGCCTTAGCAAGGATGAAGCTATAAGTCAGAGCTGATGAATATGTCATACCTCGTTCTTCCAGCCCATAGGTATCTGCATGTTGTACTCACTTGTTCTATTATAGGTCATGCAAATAGTACCACGGTCGTGGGGCGACAAGAGTTATATTTATTGCAAAGCATGGTAGATCGTTGCCCCATCCATCTAGGGCACGTGCTAGCTAATTTCCTTGCTCATCAGGGCCAACATCAGTGCCTGACCACTATCTTCATCGAGCCATACGTTACATAGCCCATCTGAGGGATGGGAGTCACAGAGCGTCATGATGGTCTCCTGACAGTCAGTACTCTATCTCCTTTGAGGCAGGAGACCTTCCGCTCTATGGGGATGATCATTTGACGTGGGTCTCTATACATCCTTGCCCCAGGTCCAGCTAAGCAGCCACCAGCAGGTGAGGGGTCAGACTACGAGTCTGGCAGCGAGTCTTCCCTACCGTCTGTTAGAGAGCCAGCAAGTTTAGCAGCAGTTCCTCCTAGATGACAATCAGACATATAGGAGTTGTAGACCGCTGTGCTGCAGCTATAGGAAGGCCAGGGGACCATCATGGCTACCCAGCCATGTATCAAGGTTGACCTTGGCCATGCCCTTAACATCCTTTCGAGATTGGTCCCTTCTCCAACTCTTGTTTCCCCGACATCGATTCCTCCTCTTTCCCCATAGTGGGCAACCAATTCTGCTCCTTCAAAGCAGCTGAGCAGTGATTTTTATTTCTATTTTGTATTTTCATTTCAAACTTTGTACTTATTTATTAGTCGATTTATTAGCAAAGAATTGTTTGATGAGATCATGACTTTCAATGGACGCTATACTGAATATGATCTTAGACAAGCTTATGACTATTTGCTTCAAAATCTTTATTTAGCCAATGGGTCTATTTTAATTTGTTATTTGAACAAGTGTCATGTTGTATGTTATTTTGTTGGATGGACAAGTGTCATGTTGTTTTTTATTTTGTTAGATTTTGGATGATGTTATATATGGACTATGAATGTTGAATGTTGTTGTTGTATTAAAATTTAAGTATTCTGTAATGTAATTTTGTGGCATGGAAAATACTATTTGTTATTTAAATTTAATGGTAATAAATATTTTTTTTCTACAAATAATATTAAATATTTTTAAATTTAATAAATACTTTATTAATTTAATTATTTATTTTAATTTAAATTAATTTTAATTTAAATTAATTTTAATTTAAATTAATAGTTAGTAATAATAATAGATAATGGGGGTAATCTCATTGACCTATTTACATGGTGATTATACCTTTTAACTTAAATCAAACAATAAACAAAAAGCAAAGGCAACATTTCCAATTACAACAAACCAAACTATTGTAATGTAAATTGGAATACAACATTTTCATTTACATTGTAATTTCACTTACATTTTGGGGGTGTTTTTTGATAAAGTTAAAAATACAGTGAATGTCTAATTATAGTGTATTTGTAAATGTTTGGATTTGAAAATGCAGAATAGTCAAATCTAATGTTTGGTTAAGTCTATTTGAAAATGCCGGATTTCAAGATTATGTGTTTGTTTGGAAGGGTTTTCAAATCCGGATTTAATAAATATGTATTTGTTTTGATGGATTTATAAGATATGGAAGCCCATGGTGAGATTACCCCCACAAGGACGTTGATTAGATTTTATTCATCACAAAAAAATCCATTGGATTTTATTGATTAAAAAAATTCATTAAATTTTATTGTTTTAATGTTGGATAGGAAAAAAATTTATTTAATGAAATATTCTTAATTTTGTTTTTTTGTAATGTTTGCATTTATTTATTTTATAAAATAATCTTTCTTTTACTTTAATAGATTAAGGCCTTGTTTGGGTAAGCTTTTTAAAAAAGTGCTTTATTGTTAAGTTGTAGAAGCACTTTTTTAAAAAAATGCTTTTGAGAGTAAGTTAAGTGCTTTTCAGTATTTTATGTTTGGGTAAGTTAATACAAAAGCACTTTTATATGTGTACAGTTGTTTGGATGTGGATTTTTAAGATGGCTTTTAAAGATGGTAAATTACCAAAATGGGCATTCATTGAGTTTATTGAGTTACTATTGTACATTGATATTGATAATGATAATGAAAAAATTATTAGTACTAATAATAATAATACCTTAATGTATTATGATTATAATTATAATAATAATAATTATTATACTAATTATTATTATTATTAATTATTATTAATTATTATTATTATTATTATAACTTCATGTACTATGATTACAATAATAATTATTACTTATTATTATTATTACAGGAAATTGCTAAAAACACCCCCAAAGTTTGCAATATGCACAGATTCTCCTCCTAAATTTGAATATCCATAAAAATCCCTTCCTTTTCAATACACTGATTTTTAAACCCCCAAAGCATCTAATGGTAATTTTTTGGACGAAATTGTCCTTTGCATAGGAAGTTGTGCAGTTTTCTTTTGTTTTTACATTTTGTGTATTATTTTTGCTCGTTTGGAAAAAGGCTTTCCACAAACAGTTTAAACCGAAAATAGAAAAGTTAAACGGAAACTAGAATATTCAAGCGGAAACATAATAGTTTAAACGGAAACTTGATAAATTCAAGCGGAAACTTAGATGGGACAAGGATAGTAAAGCAAAACTTATGTTCTTCCTTTGTTTTAAGCGGAAACTTATATTTTTAGTGGAAACTATAATAATTAAGAGAAAACATATACTTTTAAGCCGAAAATGGCATGATTTGTTTAAGGAAAAGCAAAAAACGAATGCAAAACGAATGCTAAAAGGTATGGAAAAGGGTTTGACGAGGAAGGAAGGCATGCCACAACGTCTGGGTAGTCCTGAGGTCGAACGGATACGCTCGGAGAATCCGAATACTTGCTAGAATATCATAACTTTACAAAGAGAAGAAAAATTTAAGCGGAAACATAACAATTTAAACCGAAAATGGAAAAGTTAAACGGAAACTAGAATATTCAAGCGGAAACATAATAGTTTAAACGGAAACTTGATAAATTCAAGCGGAAACTTGGATGGGACAAGGATAGTAAAGCAAAACTTATGTTCTTCCTTTGTTTTAAGCGGAAACTTATGTTTTTAGTGGAAACTATAATAATTAAGAGAAAAAACATATACTTTTAAGCCGAAAATGACATGAATTGTTTAAGGAAAAGCAAAAAAAGAATGCAAAACCAATGCTAAATATATGGAAAAAGGTTTGACGAGGAAGGAAGACATGCCACAACGTCTGGGTAGCCCTGAGGTCGAACGGATACGCTCGGAGAATCTGAATACTTGCTAGAATATCATAACTTTACAAAGAGAAGAAAAATTTAAGCGGAAACATAACAGTTTAAAACGAAAATGGAAAAGTTAAACGGAAACTAGAATATTCAAGCGGAAACATAATAGTTTAAACGGAAACTTGATAAATTCAAGCGGAAACTTGGATGGGACAAGGATAGTAAAGCAAAACTTATGTTTTTCTTTGTTTTAATCGAAAATTTATGTTTTTAGTGGAAACTATAATAATTAAGAGAAAAAACATATACTTTTAAGCCGAAAATGACATGATTTCTTTAAGGAAAAGCAAAAAAAGAATGTAAAACCAATGCTGAAAGGTATGGAAAAAGGTTTGACGAGGAAGGAAGGCATGCCACAACGTCTGGGTAGCCCTGAGGCCGAACGGATACGCTCGGAGAATCCGAATAGTTGCTAGAATATCATAACTTTACAAATAGAAGAAAAATTTAAGCGGAAACATAACAGTTTAAACCGAAAATGGAAAAGTTAAACGGAAACTAGAATATTCAAGCGGAAACATAATAGTTTAAACGAAAACTTGATAAATTCAAGCGGAAACTTGGATGGGACAAGGATAGTAAAGCAAAACTTATGTTCTCCTTTATTTTAAGCGGGAACTTATGTTTTTAGTGGAAACTATAATAATTAAGAGAAAACATATACTTTTAAGCCGAAAATGGCATGATTTGTTTAAGGAAAAGCAAAAAACGAATGCAAAATGAATGCTAAAAGGTATGGAAAAGGGTTTGACGAGGAAGGAAGGCATGCGACAACGTCTGGGTAGTCCTGAGGTCGAACGGATATGCTCGGAGAATCCGAATACTTGCTAGAATATCATAACTTTACAAAGAGAAGAAAAATTTAAGCGGAAACATAACAGTTTAAACCGAAAATGGAAAAGTTAAACGGAAACTAGAATATTCAAGCGGAAACATAATAGTTTAAACGGAAACTTGATAAATTCAAGCGGAAACTTGGATGGGACAAGGATAGTAAAGCAAAACTTATGTTTTTCGGTAGGTAGCCCTGAGGTCGAACGGATGCGCTCGGAGAATCCGAATACTTGCTAGAATTTTATAACTTTACAAAGAGAAGAAAAATTTAAGCGGAAACATAACAGTTTAAACCGAAAATGGAAAAGTTAAACGGAAACTAGAATATTCAAGCGGAAACATAATAGTTTAAACGGAAACTTGATAAAGCGAGAGGAGAGAAGAGGGGGTGAAGAGGAGTAGGAGGGGGAGGGGAGGGGGAGGGAATGGAGCATGCCGTTGGCGTCGAAAATATGGTGAGGACCGCGAGGGAGATATTGAGAGTTAGGGCCGTTGTGGATGTATGAGGGTTGGGGTCGTTGCGGATGTAGGTATCACCGGCGAGGCAAGGTGGTATACGACCGTGAATGATTTGGCATGGGGTCGGGGGGAGCTCGGAGACGGGGGTGAAGTTGTCGGAGAAGACGCTGCTGGGGTCGACGGAGGGCCGGAGGAGACGAGGCAACGTGGATGTATGAGGGTTGGGACCGGAGGCAACGTGGGCCTGAGTTTGAGGTTGGTTTTGGTTTTCTCTACGGTCTTGACAACAGAGATGATGAGACGAGGCAATGGTGGTGGAAGGCCGGAGAAGAAACCAGAAAGAGGGCTGATGAAAGTAGAGGAAAGAGAATCCATGGTGGATTTTTTCCCACCATGTTCAAGGGCAAAGAAGGAATTTCACAACATACAAGGGGGAAAAAAAATAAAACAATAAAGGAAGGGTTGTCTAGGGTATTCGAAACTTGCAGGGGCTGATTGGGAAGTTTTGAATTTCCCGAGGGGTAAAAAATAATTTTCCCTTATTATTATTATTAATACAAAAAAAAATTAAGACTTAAATTTTAAACACCATGATAACAAGAACAATAGTATTGTTCAAATCACAAGAACAAAAAAAAATAACATTGCCATCCTTATAACAAAAATTAACATAACAACAACATCAACAACAACATCACCAATAATAGCAATAACAATAACAATAACAACAACATCAAAGTTTTGCAACATCATAACAACCATACCAACAACTAACAATGCAAACATTACATTACATTACTCATATATTGACTCGAGAGCTGATCCCGAATATTGTTCCTAAGTGTGATAATTTGTTTAGTGTCCTCATTAGTAGGTTGTTGCCATACAAATGAACTTTCACTATCATCATCCTCAAAGCCACATTCTCCTTCTTGAATTTGGTTGACATCCTCAAGGCTCTCAAGAACATCCAAATCATTGCTACCCATTCTACGAATAAAATTATGGAGAGCAAAACATGACCATATAATTCGGAATTGGACCTTCATGGTATACTTGGTCATATTTTGTAGGATCCTCCATCTTGCTTTGCAAACTCCAAATGTTTTTTCTATTACACTTCTCAAACTCGAGTGATGATAGTTGAATACTTCGTTTGGAGACCTAAATGCACGAGACATTCTGAATTGTGGAATGTGATATCTAGATGGCCCCAAAAATCCTTTCATTGTAGGATACCCAGAATCCACAAGGTAGTATTTTCCTACAAAAGTATAATATAATAAGAAATGAAAAACAACACATAGATATTAAAATTAATTTCAAATAAATGTGAACCTTCTAGCGGCTGAGAAAACTTCAAAGATGGATTTCTCAAAGCCTCCATTAATACACGTGTGTCATGTGCCGAACCCTCCCAACCAATAAGTGCAAATGTGAAGCACATATTGAAGTCACATGCGGCTAGAATATTGAAGTCACATGCGGCTAAAATGACCACATGTGTTCCATCTATTGCACCAATGCAGTCTTTGAAGTAAGGCCAATATCGAACATCACCCTGGATGTAATTCTCCACATCTCTGAAATTTTCATCTACCGGTCTGATAATATCATTTCCAAGTTTGTGGACAGCTTTTAGCACTCGATGAAACTGTCTATGCATTGTTTCTCCAGAATGTTGAAATCTCTCTTCCACATTCCTATAAGTAGCTCCTTGGCCGAGTATATACAAAAACATTATCACTGATTCTTCTATAGTAATATTTCTCGTATGTTGTAAACCATACTTTTCAGTAAGCTCGTCCACCAATCTTCTAAATATAGTATTTCAGTAATCCACCTATGGCCAGTTAATGAAGATGTCCTCTTCTCTTCCTTCAACATTGTCTTCATATACTGGTTCTTTTATAGTAATATTTCTCGTATGTTGTAAACCATACTTTTCAGTAAGCACATGCATACATTCGTCCAATGTACTCATCCATATGCATATTGTTAGCTTCTTCTTCTGAATTAGACATTGGTTCTTTTGATTTTGTATCTGAATCTTATAAGAACTCCATTTTGATTATATACCCTACATAAACAATGTCAAATGTTTAATACCATGTAGAATATAGCAAAAAAAAAAAAAAAAAAAAACTCAATACAAAGGTACGAATAAACAAAATCAAATACCATACAAAAGTTTGGCATAACAAACAAGTTCATAACAGTAAAAGTGCAACACGTGAAAAGTTCAAGACAATGTTGGATACATAAACTCAACACATAAAAGCAAAGACATAACAAACAAGTTCATGGCATAAGAAAAACTAAAAAAAACTCCAAATTAAGTTGTCATAGATAAATGATCATCAGTTGAAGTCAAAGTTAGGTGAGGTCGTCCATGGTGAAAGTGTGACACCAACTGATAGCAAGTGATAGATCTTTTTCCACTAGTGCCACAAAAGTCTCCCTATGATATTTTTTTGCAAACAACCTCACCATGAGGAAGTAATGTGGACTTCCTTGCTCCATCCCCTGGACTGTGTCCAACAAATCTACACATTTGGTTATACTGCAACGGTAATCATTCTCAACTCTTATATTACTTGTACGTGACATGTTATCCATCCAAGAGAGTAGGCGGTCAAATGACTCCTGTAGTTTCTCTTTTGCACTTTTCTTCTTTTCTTTTTGTGATGGTCTTTGTCTCTTTCTAGATTGTGATATACTGGTTTCTCCCGGTGTGGCATTATTGTTTTCTTGCGGACTGCTACCATCATCTTCAAAGTTATCAACCTCTATGTCTACGTCATTCATCCAAGCATAAGCATTGTCATTAGAAACTTCATTCTCTGATGATGGTTCTGCATATGGTACTAATGCCATGTAGCCTGCCTGTCGCCACTACATCTTTGAAGCATATCTCCATCATGTCTAAGAACTTTGGACCTTCATTTCTCCATTTCAGATATTCTGGGTTTTCCTGTTTCAGTTAAACACAAAAAATAGAAGATAATTTGTTATTATTTATTTGAAATTAAAATTACAAAAGAAATAAATGATTACATTATTATATAATATGGATTCATAAACTTGTCTTTTTTTCTCCCACCAATCATCACTTGCTATAACTGTCCTTTTAACAGGATCCCAACCAAGTCCTGTTTGGTGCTCCACTAGCTTTGCCCATATGCCGAACTCTTTCTTGAGAGAGTCCCACCTATTTTTTCAGTTGTTTGTAGTTGTAACTCACCCCTTTTCTTGCAGCAAACTTTGAAATTACATTTTTCCAACCTTCTTTTGTAAAGTGTGTGTATAGTCTATTACCAATTTGGACCTTCTCGACACATGTTTTTAAGAATATTTCAATATTTGTGTCATCCCACCTTGCTTTTGGAGTATTTTCACTTGCAACCAAATTCACATCACCCACATTTGTTCCTTGTACAATTCTTTTGGGTGGTAGTTTTGAGGCCATGTTCAAAACTATTTATCTTCTTGAACCCTTAATAAAAATATATAACATAACGAAATCAACATAGAAATCATGTGTTACTTACATATGAAAAAATAATCTTAACACTTTCTAACATAAATTATAAATATATATTAGGATAAGAAATTAGTAGTTAATAATCAAGATATTATTGGATCATATTCTAGTCCCATGGAATGTTTGAAAAAATATAGCAAAATAGACCCTAAAGAACATTTAAAAATTAGTAGAAATCATAAAGCATCTATATTACCAGCAGAAATCCTATATTCCCATGGAATGTTTGAAAAAAGTAGCAAAATATATCAGTATTATTCAGAAGAAATTATTGCATGTTATGGACAAAATGATCAAGTAGAACTAGACTTTATCCATAAAAAATCAAAAGAAAAATTAGAACAAGAAGGTTTAGAATTAATACATCTAGGATTTTTACTCATTGGCATACATGCATTGCATAGAACAGACTATGGAGCACAAGTATATACACAGCTTGTAGATGTCAGAGATTCTATGCCAAAGAAAGCAACTCATGGACCTGAAAGGATTACAGAGATTTCTAGGCATACTAACTATGCCATAAACTATATTTCAAACCTGAGTAAACTTACAGGACCAATTAATAACAAGTGCTCAGTGAAAGGAGAAACGAAGTTCAATAAACAAATGTGATTAATAAGTACCAATAATATGATTAATTAGTGGTAGTAGCTAGCTTCAACTTTTCCTCTAATATATATATATATATGGTCAGGAATGCTTGTGCATATGACTTGCTGATTTATTATAAAACTAAAATTTCTGATTGAAAACAAATGTAAAATGAAATATTAATGAAGTAATGATATGGTTTCTTTTCCTAAAAGTTATCCAGAATTTCCACTTCTTCATATTAATTCTATGCAATATTGGGAAATCTGACTGGATGCTCTTGCTGCTAGTTAGTGTGAAACCAAGAAACAAACAACCAATTCTTCATGTGCCTAACAAAATAGTGACACTTCTATGACTGCAATCTCGAAGTTCAACAGAATAGTCTACATGTTTCCTTTCCAATAAAACATCTAACACTTCAAACTTTTTCAAATTAATTCTAAAGCATGCTGGGAATCAAAACACATCCAAGCCTGGTGTTCCCTAAGAAACTACAACCAATTTAAGGCATTAGAGCGAGATCAGGGAGGAGGAAAGCACAATTACCAACCAAAACTGAAGTTCCAATAGATCTCAAAGCATTTAGTAAATCAATGATAGCATGATTAGCACCTGATCTTGAAAAAGCAGTAGGAATTCTTATAGAAAAATATCTAAACACATTTATAAAAATTAATCTCATAAATGTATTTTATTCCCTCTTATTGTACATTTATAAATCAATCTTCATGGACAGAATTAAATGACCAGTTTTACATTCACATGATACTAAAATAATAGGCAAAAGAAAAAAAAAGCCTTCATCCATGCTATTTTTATCATTTAATTGGAGACCAAAAGCCTTCATCCATGCTAGATCTACCATATCAATGACAATAAATAAATTATAAAAAACAAGAAATCACAAAAATACAGCACAAAAAGAAAGGCTAGAAATAAGGAGTCCATCATCTTACCAATTTCCAGTAGAAATCGACTTTGAAGCCAAAGAATAAAGGTAAACCGGCTCAACAACAAGGAATAGAGAAAAATAATGGGAAGGTTTCTCCCAAGAGCTCACCGGAGCTCGCAGAGGGCTCGAAGAAGAGGAATTATAGTGTCAAAGATGTTGGAGTGGAGATGTCGGTGATGTCGGAGAGATCACGGTGAAAGGGGCTTGAGCAAAGGTAGTGAAAAAGCTTTGAGCCATTCAACTTGCAAATGGATAGTAATATACCTCTATTCCTTTGTCTGGATGTAGATGCAAGAGAACAATGCTAAGAGTGATTATAATAATTTAAAGTTTTGTTGAGGGTAAAATGGTAATTACATAACCCTTAAAATAGCCTATCTTAAGTGTTTTTTTAAGAAGCACCTGTTCAGCAGTTTCTTAAAAAAGCTGCATTTCAGCTTTTTTTTTACAGCTTTTGTTTTTGCCCAAAAGGCAATACAAACATAAACTTTAAAACCTAAAAGTGCTTAACTTATACAAAAGCACTTCTGGGCTTTAAAAAAGCCAATCCAAACACCCCCCTAATTAATTTGACAACTTCACCCTGGAAATGTGAAAATAAAAAATAGAATGAAACTCTATAAAGTTTTGAATTTCAAAACTTCGTCTTTATTTCTACAATTTATTATTAATATTTTAACAAGATATTAAATCCATGTGATTCTTTTTCACACCGATTTTCTTTATGAGTATATATATATATATATATCGCCCATGAACTTACTAGTTGATTGCTACACTTATGCCAACGAATTAAGCTTTTAAATGCTGCATTACATATTTGGTAAAAAAATTACAGATCTCATAAAAGTTCATGGCAGTAATTCTTATAGAAGGGAAAGATCTTTTCATTTTATTTAATAAACGATTAATACAATTCTCCAACATAACTAAAAAGGGAAAATTACTGTTTACCCCTAGGGAATTTCAAAACTTCCCAATCAGCCCCTGCTAGTTTCTAATACCCCAGACAGTCCTTCCGTTATTGTTTAACTTCCTTGTTACCCCCTATGGGTCAGTTGGACAGGTCCATGTTGTGAAATTCCTTCTTTACCCTTGTAAATTATGAGAAAAAAACCGCCTAATCACATCATGTGAAACTTTTTTGTTTGCCTTTTAACAATCTTTTTTCATTACTTTTTACTTTGTTTTTTCTCAGACAAAGTTTGGAAGACTCATCCTACGAGAGAGTAACAATCTTTGGTTTGAATTCATTTGAACTCTGCCGGTTACCCGATAAGGTGAGAATCTATTCCTTTCCCTCACATTGATCATCCTTGAAGAGGGAGTAACAATGTATATTTATATGCAGGTTGATTATGGAGAGTTTTTGTGCAATTGCAAGAAACAACGGGGAGGGACGAGTTCTAGTGTTCATGGCACAAACGTTTTGGGATTCAGTCTTAGCAGAGATATGTGAGTGATGGGGTCTTGATGTTTCCCGTGTCAGGGTAAAGTTTATCACACCCGATGGACATAAAACGATTTGTCCAATAGAAAATAAGGATGACTTCCAGCGCATGTGACATGTGTACTCCCTCTTCAAATGCACTGCAGTCAATCTCGTGGTTAAGACAGATGATGTGCCATTGTCGCATCATAGTCAAAACAAATTCTTGTCATTGTAAAGTTCTTCTCCTTTATGTTTACTCATAAAATCATATGTTTCCGCTTAATTCTTATAGTTTCTGTTTAACTATTAAAATTTTCACTTAATTATTCCATTTTTTGCTTAAAAAATATAAGTTCCAGTTTAAAAGAAAAAAAACCATAAGTTTATTTATGTTATCCCATCCATCCCAGTTTCTGTTTAAAAATGTATGTTTCCGCTTAAATTTTTTAGTTTCCTTTTAAATTATTGAGTTTTTGTTTAAAATATTATGTTTCCGTTTAAATTTTATTTCCATTTAATGTGTTTTGTTTCCGCTTAATTTAATGATGTTTTCTGTTTAAACTAAAGTGTTGGCGGGTATTTTGATTCTGCTAGTGCACCTGTTCCATCTCATGGTGACCCTGAGATGTGGCAGGCCTTCCGTCCTCATCAGATCAGTCTAAAGTGTTATCGTTGGATATCGGACAACATTTTGTAGCCGTTGAACATTTCAAAGACACACTTCAAAATTTTGCAATCAAGCAAAATTTTGACTTTAAATTCATAAAGAATGAAAAACACAGGGTGACTGTAGAATGCGCTGCCATTGGTTGTGACTGGCGCTTTCATGCATCAAAGGAATATAATAAAAATACTTTCAAAATAAAGACAATGCACCCGTTACACACTTGAGGTGGTGGAATTGGTTCGGTGTCACATCCGAAAGCGTTAAAAAAATGGGTAAGCGCACGAGTGATTCAAAAGCTTAAAGACCAGCCTATGTATAGGGTAATTAACATTCAGAAGGACATGTTATGAGAACATGGTGTCCATGTTCCATATAAGCATGCTTGGTTGGGTAAAGAGTCTGCCCTGGTGATCCTCGACTGTAACGACATCTCTAGCTACGATTTGTTGCTTTGGTACGTGAATAAGGTTTCTGATACAAACCCTAGCAGCATTGCGATTGTGAAAAAAGATGGTGAGTGTTTTAAACATGCATTCTTTTCATTCCATACATGTATCATGGGATTCAAGAGGAGTTGCAGGCCACTACTGTTTCTAGATGGTACCCACATTCTTGGAAAATATCGGGGTACTCTACTGGGCACCACAGGCAAAGATGGAAACAATGATTTTTTTCATGTGGCCTTCTGTATTGTCGATAATGAAATAGATGAGAATTGGATGTGGTTCATTTCCAAGTTAGGTGATGCATTATACAATGACGGAGATTATATAGAGATTATTACATTTGTCTCGGATAGGTCTAAGGGTCTTATGTACCACTTTGCAAGGGCCTTTCCTTCATCCCCACATGCATACTGCCTTTGACACTTGGAGGCCAATTTTATGAAAGCCAATGTCAGACTTGGGAAGGTATTGAAGGAGGAGTGCTGGTCCATATGCTTTCGTATTATGTGGCATCAACTGCTAAAGAATTTGATGATGCAGTGAATGAACTGCTGGCCACATCACTAGAAGCGTATCGCTGGTTGATTCAAATGTCAGATATGTTACATTGGTGTAATTATTTGTTTAAAGGTGAACGTTGGGGCTAGATGTATTCAAATCTCGCAGAGTGTTTCAATGCGTGGATCAAAGAAGCTCGCCATTTACCAGTGACGAAAATGGTCGACTCCATACTGTATTAGAATGTTTGATTATGTTTGTTGAAATTTTTTTGTTTCTCTGTAAATATGTTTGTTTCCGTGTAAGCATATTTGTTTGTGTTTAAATATATTTGTTTCTATTTAAATATCATGTTCTTCATTTAATATAGTTTGCTATCATTTAAAAATATTTGTTTCTATTTAACTTTGATTGTCTTGGCTTAACAGTCACTTATGATGTTTAACTATATAGGTTCAAACTAATGCGCATGTTATACACCCGTCATGAGCAAGTGAACAAATGGGAGACCTACTTATGCCCCGATATACATAAGAAAGTAGAGGAACTTGTTACGGAAAACTGAAATCTGTATGTTGGTCATTGTGTCGATGATCATTTTGAAGTCATTGACCAGTTCAGCAACTCTGTAGATCTATCGGGTAGAACATGCTCATGTCGCAGGTGGAAAATTTATGGTATCCTGTGCACACATGCTTGCGTTGCAATAATGCAGACAAACACCAACGTTCATCAATTTATTAGCGGCTATTTCACCGTGGACACGTACAAATTAGTGTATGAGGAAGCTATTTTCCCTATGCCAGACGATGACAAGCATACAGACGATAATCGAGAACTCTGTTGCACTAACCGCAAGTGCACGTGTCGCAAGCAAGTAGTAAAGTGATATCCCATGAGGGGTAGGGTTGTCGAACCACAGGAAACTGTACTCAAAGTACTAATTTCTTGTCTAATGTCTAGTGAAACACAAATTGAGAAAAGGTTGAATTACAAAATAGTGAGGAAAAGATAGAGTGGTGGATATGGTAGGAAGATTAGGATCGAGTGTTTTAGCAATATGAGAGTAATGCCCTGGGGTGATCCCTATAAACTATTGCATGCTATCTTATCCTAAGTGCCTACCAGGTACATTCCAATAATCCAAGTGTGTGCTCACAAGCAATGTTGCATCTATGAGTTCTTAAATACACTGAGTTTTGCTAAGGTAACTGTGCATTTCTTGCTAAACAAGCCACGCACTGAGTTTTACCCTAGCAACTCTGCAAATCAAACACATCAAGTTATGCAAACACAAGATTAAACACAAGAATCAATAAAAACTTTGTAGAACAAATAGAACAAGTGTTTAAGCAATACAAATCTTCTAAGTTCTCTAACCCTAGGGCACTATGGCCAGTTAGCCCCTCATGGGCGTGTACAACAAGGAAGATGCAATGCAAGAACAATAATAGAAAGACATGACTCCCTTCTTTACTCTGGATAATCACCCTTGCCGAGCTCCGTGTGGTAACCCCACCTCTCTTGATGCCTCCAACTCGTTCTTGATCTCCTTAGGCGATGTGGTGAAGCTTGATCTTCACTCTCATCAAAGTCCTCCCGGTGGAGAAAAGAATCCCCGAAAAAAAGATGAGAAGAAAGCCTAACATCTGGAGTTAAAAAGGCACTTTTCGAGCCCGACACGGTTTGGACATGGTTGTGTTCAAGCCGTGTTCTTTTCCGAGATTCCATGAATGAAAAACCTGAGATAATTAGCGGATGTCGCACAGTCGTGTGCCCCCCGCGTTCGGCTGGAACACGCCCATATGAATGGTAGTGAGGCCGTGTCTCCCTGAAGAGTGAATTGAGTCTTTTTCCAGTGATTTGCAGTGGGAAGGACACGAGCGTGTAGTGACCGTGTTTCTCCTGAGACACCCATGTGTCATAGTTTTCGCTTCTTTGCTCACCAGGTTGGGAAAATCAGTGGATAGAGCACGACCGTGCTCTACTGGTGTTCAGCTTGCTCTTTTCACTTGGCCAACAAACATGCACATTCCACTCTCGGTTTCACTCCAAATTTGATCCAAGCCCAAAATTCCTACACAATGAACATTATACCTCAAATAGCACCACATATATACGAAAGTGTGCTAAAGGATGAATAAAAGAGTACGAAAAATGTGCATGGAAATATATAGAAAATGTGCTCATCAAACTCCATTTGTGTCCGCCTGTTACAAGATGGCAACCTAGGCGTTCGAGACGGAAGAGGATTAAGTCGCATGCATCCGAGGTCTACGAGTTACGTTGCAGCCGGTGCCACGCGTCCAGTCATAATCATAGATTTTGAAATGAAACTGTCGCCGACTAGGCATTGTAAATAAACACCTATTTTAACAGAAACAAACTTATTTACGTGTCCATGTTTGATATTTAAACATAAACTGTCATATTTAACTAGAAACCTCTTAATTTAAAGAGTAAAATAGTTTGTTAAACGGAAATATTGATATTTACACTGAAACAATAAAAGTGAAGCACTATTTTATACATAAACACTTCTATATTTAAACAGAGACACTTAAACGGAGACACTGATATTTAAATGGAGACACTTATAGTTAAACTGGAATAAGAGAATAAGAAACAAGGACTTTGATATTTAAACGGAGACACTTAAAGTTAAATAGAAATGTTTAGTCTTAAAGGTTTAACATAAATAGTTAAACAGAAACATTAGTTTTTAAATGGGAAAATTGTTTTAAATTATAACGACAATGAAAACCTTGCCATGCCAATGAAAAACAATGAATGGAATTTAAATTATAATGACACAACTATTTTACATTTCAAAACAATATCAAGTCAACCCGGTCCCCCCCTGTGGAAGATTCTCCTTTCTCTATGATGTCGGCAGCGCGCCCTGCCATAAGTATGCAGGAAACATACTTTAATCTTAAATAAGGGACATCTGTTTGCGGTCAATAAACCACATGACATAGACGGTGCAGTCAACACTTTCTCTTTTTTTGTCGTGGGATTTCACTGTCGTGAACTAGCGGGTATAGTAGATTCACTGTCTCGCCGAACTCCATATCCACACAATAGTCGAATAGTCTCCGTTGTTGAGTGATACAATTTCATGTTAGAATCCCGGTTAATAAAGTACTATTTATGAAACTCTATTTATCAAGGAACTTACCATTTCAAAGGCATCTCTGTCGTACTCATCACTTTGCCATGAAGAATAATGCTTGTATTCTTGTTTGTCATTATCAAGAACCACCGCATGAAAGTGGCCATTGATGATTATTGGGAGGATAACTATGTCAACTTCATGTAGGTTACTCATGGCATCTCTGATCATAGCGAGAGTTGTGTTAGACGCGTCTGACTGATTGGATATAAACAATACCAGTGCTCATATGATGGAGGCGCGCGTTTTATATGGATATTGTACTCTCTTTAGAGACTTTTGAATTATGCATATGAATGCGTCCATCACATCGTCTATCACCATTTCCTTCCCGTCAAGAAGCATGAATAGTCTTCATCGTGTAGTGCTGACACAGTCATTCTTCCAAATGACAGTCCTATGGTTAAAAGGTAACTGATACAGTTATACAAAAACACAAGTAGTTAAGTGGAAAATATATATAGTTTTAAATGATAACTTAAATATTTAAATGGAAACAAGGTAAGTTAAATGGTAAATCATAATATTAAATGATAATACTCATTTTTAAATAGAGACTACAAAAGTTAAATGCTAATATAAATATTTAAACTTTAACTTAAAAACTTCATACATACTTGTCCATACAACAGTTGAGTAAGATCATTATTAACTCCTGCTCGAATTTGTCGAGTTGCTCGTGTCTGGGGTATTTTTTTTGTTTGGAATAAAGTCCTCCTGCATGTCGACAGCATCAACCGGAGCATTTTCCTTCAATGCGGGCACGATGACAGCATCAACCGGAGACACATCCTTTGTTGGCTCTTGTTGTTGAAGAATTGTGTCTACCGTCAATGTTACTATTGTCTCATCGTCATCCGGTGGAGAGAGAGGCATTTTTGTTTTTCTTCTTTTCGCACACCTCTTCAAACGTGACCCTCTTCGAATGGCCATCCTAATGGCATCATCATTATCAAAATCCAAGCTCATCCTATTGACGGTGTCAACATTCACCGGGGCTACCTTCGCTGCATCTGGGCTATCCCTAGTAGCGTCCATGCAGGGTACTGCATTTGTTTATAGTGACGGCGCATTCGATTGTGACTATCCTTCCAATGCCTCAACCCAATCAACAAGCCAAGGGAAGTAAGTCATCAATATCTGGCACGCCTACATCAGACATGCAGTGACATCGTCACCTTTTGCCGTCGGGGCTGCGGCGGTCGTGGGGGCTGTTGACGTCAAGGGGATGTTGGCGTTTGGTGGGGTAGGGGGCTTCTCTGATGTCGAGGAATGCGTGCGCGCGTTGGGCTGGAAATAGAGGAATGACATCCAGTGCGTACAAAAGAGGTTAGCCTCTCATCTTGCTTTCGAGCAAGTGGTTCCGGAGGAATAGCATCCCCTCGGCGGGTGGCCCAAACAAATAGAGATTCATCCATATTCACCATGACCAGCTCAAGAAACTAACATATATAATACAATCTCAGTGAAATCATACAATTTAAACACTAACTACTTTTATATTTAAACAGTATATTTAAACGGTATCGCATATATTTAAACATAAAACCAAAACTTTAAATAGTAACTATAATTATTAAATGCTAACTACTTTTATAAATAGGTACTACTATTGTTAAACACTAACTACTAATGTTAAATGCTACCTACTAAGTTTAAATAGAGACTACTATTTTTAAACGCTAAATGCTATTGTTAAACACATTGTTCATGATTTATTGCCTTCTTTCCTTCCAGAGATGTTAAAATGGTTTCTATCGACGCTTGCTTCATGTAGCTACTTTCACCATAACACAGCATCCTTGGGGTCTTGCCAAAATGTACTTTCTTGCCGGTGCCGATCAGCTTGTAAAACTAGATGTTCAATGCGACCAAGCAACCCTTAATGTACCCCGTATTGTTCTTCTCCCCAGCGCATCTTGCTTGCACTAGTACGACAGCTTGTGGAACGTCCTCTATAAGCCACTTGTGCGTCGCCTACGCCCAAGCGTATTGGCCCATTCCAGGTTGATTATCGATATAATCAACGATCAAATTTGGAATAAAGCATGACGTATCTAGGAAGAGGATTGCACCCATAAGGTACACCATGAAGAGTTTGACAAAACTTTCTTCTTTTCCCCTCTACCAAAAACGTTATTCAAGAGTTTTCTTGATGGAGTCTCTGTGTCTCTCGTAGGTTTTTGATAAATACCTCTATTCAAAAGATAAGCATGATTTCTTCTTCTGAAATATGACTGAGTCTCCATCGCAATGCAGACCAAGCACAAGGGCCATATCTTCAGGCCTGAAACTCAGTAGGCTTGTCCCGATCCTGAATTTATTGGTGTGGTCATCGTACCTTTGCAACATAGAATTAAGAAGGGCCCTCTCTTGGAATACAGCTTCCAGCTCAGTGAATGCTACAAATGGTGTCCTTTGGATAAGCTCCCAGTGGCGTACACTCATTTGAACTTTCAATTCAGCCATTGTCTCGACTATCGGTGTCAAGTAGCATAGCCCATTAACTAAGTTTACCACTATAATCATAAGGCCGCTACAATAAATGACAATGGTGGAAAGGGAAATTCCGGTTTCTACAGAGGCAAAGATAGAAAAGCTGGAGAGAGAAGAGAGGAAAAAACGTAAAAGGCACCAGAATTGACTGTCTCTTGGGATTTTCCTCAGATATGGTCAAACCACATCGCATTCCCACAACTTCCCATGCATATTCATTACAAACTATCTCATTTATTATAAATAAACACAGATTTCGAAAAGACAAATACTTATTTTCATGTCAATTGGTGTTTATTAAATAGAGACTTTGTTCTTTACACAGAGACATTGATATTTATACATAAAATATGACAGTTAAACAAAAATGTTATGAGTTAAACAAAAATAATGAGAGTTAAACGGAAACATTGAAAATTAAACAGAAACATTAATAATTAAACAGTAACAATGAGAGTTAAACAACAACATTGCTTGTTAAATAAATATTGCCAACAATATAGACAACCGTTCTTTATTATATGAAAACAATGATATTTACGTGAACAAATTTAATAAGTTATTGGAAACGAATTTATGTTAGCAAGTTTACATTATAATTACCAAACAAAGTTATACAATGTCGAATGTGTGAGTTGTATCGGCTTTGTCACTCACGCCGGCTGCGCTTCCATCCAAAAGTATGCGTGCGACATACTTCAGTCTTAAATAAGGGACGTCTGTTTGCGGTAGCCATAGCTTTTCATCATCAATAATTTGTTCAATGAACCACATCACATAGTCAGAGCAGTTGATACTTCCTTGTTTTTGTCTTGGAGCGTCCCTGTCGTGAATTAGGGGGTACGAGGACGTATCCGACTCGCCAAATTCCATCTTGACGCAATTCTCAAATAGTTTTCGCTTTAAAGAAATAAAATTTAAAGTTAAGATTGACAAATATAAAGTACGATGTGTGTGCTATAGTTAATATGTAACTTACAATATCATTGGCATCTTTGTGGTATTCCTCACTCTGGCAGGAAGAGTAATGCCTGTACTCTTGTTTCATGTTGTGTAGAATGAGGACATGGAAATGGCTATTAAAAATTATTGGCATGATTACGATGTCGACATCATGGATGTTCCGCGCAGCATCGTCGATTATGGAGAGAGCCTCTTCCACCACATCTTTTTGTCTGGATAGGCATAGTGCTAGTGGACAGGTGATGGAAGCCCGTTTTTTACAAGTATATGACACTCTCTTCAACAACTTCTGAATGATACAAACGAAAATGTTGACGACATCGTCTGTCATCATTTTCTTCCCATCTAACAACGTGAACACGTTGGCTCGTGTCCTGTAAAGAAACTCATTCCTCCATATGATAGTCCTGATGTTAAATAGTAACACACTCATTTAAATGATAACATAAGTACTTAAGCGGGAACAATACAAATTTAAAAGATAACATCAACAGTTAAATAGAAACTATATTTGTTAAAAAATAACGTAAATATTTAAGCGGAAACTTGAAATATTTAAATGCCAGCTTGGATATTTAAACAGAAACTACAAACATTTAAATGATAACGTGATATTTTAAACGAAAACTATATATATTTAAATGATAACATAAATACTTCATACTTACGAGTCCATCCAGCAGTTTAGGAAGATTCTTAATATCTCCTGTTCGAATTTGTCGAGACGCATGAATCCAGCATATCTTTACTTCTTCGGAAGAAAATTCTTCTACACATCATCAAACTGTTGATTTGCAAGGAGTATACTGTCAACTTTAATGATTGTTGTTTGCTCATTAACGTTTCATTGCCCTTCATTAGCAGCGTCTTTATTTTGTTCGTTACCGGCACAAGCAGAAACAACTTTGATTTTGGTAGCTGTTGCAGCATCTTTATTCGACTCCGGTAACGCCACAGCGTCTTTATTCGGTGACAATGTCGGTAACACCACAACATCTTTATTCGACTCTGGTAGTTGCTCGAATGTGTTTTCCTTCAACAAGCCAGTGTCATATGCCGGTACCAATGCCTCCAATATAGGGATTTCACTAGCAAGGGATTCAATGATCCTCTCAGCATCGGTAGTGACATGATCAACTGGAGACACATCCATTGCAGCCGGCGGAGCCACTGTTTGGCCTTTTTCAATGGCCCACTTGGAGCTAGTGTTGGCTGAGGCTCTGCCACTGTTGGTTCAATAGCGGATGGTGCTTCTATTTGCTTGATGTTAGTTGGCGAAAGTAGAGACATTGTTGATTTCCTCTACGTAAGCCTCTTCCGACGTGGGCCTCTTCGGAATGCTTTGCTAATGACGTTGTCATCGCCAAACACCGGGGAAGTGTCCGTAGCATTGGGGCTATTGGAAATGGTATCATAGTCACCTGGTGGAGGAAGCGACGTCGTATTGGCCTGCGCACGTGCCTCCAGAGCCTCCACGCGAGCAACAAGGCAAGGGAACTCTTGCGTCAATATCTCGCACAGTGCGTGCATGGTGTGGGCTCCAAGAAGGTGATCAGCGTCGGAAGCGCCTTATGGATGTTGGCTGCTCATCTCTCTTTCTCAGCAACGGAGTGGGAGTGGGAGTAATATCACCTCCGTGGCCGGTGGCATCTTCGTGACGGGTGGCCCTAACATATATTTCTTCATCCGTGTTCGCGGCAACCAGTTCAAGAAACTAACAATTATAAACAACCAATTGTGTTAAACACTAAACAAATGTTTTAAACATTAACCAAGTAATTTAAACAATAACCAAAAGATTTAAACACTAACAAATACTCTTAAACACCAACCTATATACTTAAACAACAACTCAAAAACTTATACAGAAAAAGTGAATCTTAAACACTAAAACCCTTTGTTAAACACAAAACAATATTTTTAAATGACAAAGAGTAAACTTAAATAGATTTATTACCTCTTTTTCTTCAAGAGATGACAATATGGTTCTTGTGGACACTTGCTTCCGGTAGCTGTTTTCACCGTAGCACAGGATCCTTAGGGTCTTGTCAAAATGAACCTTCTTGCCGGTGACGGTGAGCTCATAGAACCAAGTGGTCAATGCAATTGAGCAACCTTTGACGTACCCCATGCTGGTACCCATGAGGTACACCATAAGGAGCTTTACAAAATTCTCCTCTTTCTCTCTCTGCCGAACTATCTGCTCAAGTGTTCTCTTGATGGAGTCTCTATGTCTTTCGTACGATTTTGATAAATACTTCAATTTGAAAGCTGAGTGTGTTTTCTTCTTTTAGAATAAGACTACATCTCCATCACAGCGTAGCCCGAGGTTGAGAGCCACATCTTCAGGCCTGAAACTCACCAGGCTAGCCCCGATCCTGAATTTGTTACTACAATCATCATACCTCTGCAGTAGAGAATCAATGAGGGCCCTCTTTTGGAATACGGCTTCAATCTCAGTTAAAGCTGCAAACGGTGTCCTTCTAATGATCTCCCAGTGTCGTCCAATCATGTGAACTTTTAATTCGATCAAAGTCTAGACAACTTGTGTCAAGTAGCATCGGCCATTAACTAGGTTGACTGCCATGACCACAAGCCTATAAGAAGAGTAATACATTAAGCAAGTATTCAGAAATCTTAAATGGAAAGCTATTTTTAAATGAAAATTCATCTGTTTAGAGTCATGTATTAAACAGAAACTGTATTTATTAAACAAAAACCTCAATTGTTAAACGGAAACCATATTTCTTCAATGGAAACAACATTTATTACACAGAAACCTCAATTCTTACATTGATACTGTTAAACACTACTTAATGCAGCCATATCAAATTAAAGGGAAACATACATTATAAATATTACACAACACAATGAGATTGCATGACAATAAAAAATCTCCTTTAGTACAACAATGAGATTGCTTTCGATCCTGTACAGAGACGAAACAGAAAAATAGAACCCTAGCTGAAAAATCTTGCTGCAAACTACAATATCATCTAATAATAAAACCATAAAACCACACGGTAAAAAATAACACACAGAATGTAAAAACAAAACAAACCGCACACCTTCTTCAATGGCGTCCATCTCGCCTCATTACCTTTGTGGGAAAACTAATGAAATTCCGAAGACTTGAGTGGGAGTTCTCCTTCAAAACAATGGTGAAGAGGTGATGATAGCAAGATGCCCAGGCAATGACAACTTCAAAAAGAGAAAAGGTGAAGAGGCGATGATAGGAAATAACCGGCGCTAATAATGGTGTTTTCTCAGGATTAAGCAAAGAAAAATAAACCGCTTCCTCTAAAAGCGGAAAAATCATTCCACCCAAGGGCATTATCGTCAAACTAAGTCACAATTGGCACAACTTCCAACGCAGCAAGGGCAATTTCATCCAAAAAATTCAAAATTAACTTTGTCAATCACCGTTACAGCCCTGGGGGGTTTGAAAATAATTCTATTCAAAAAGAGGGGTTTTTTTTATGGATATTCAAATTTAGGGGGTGTTTTTGTGCATATTGCAAACTTTGGGGGTTTTTTGGTAATTATCAGAACTAAAAATTATCAAATATTGCAAACAACACAAGAAAAAAAATTGAAAATTAGAGAAAAAAGATAAAAGGTCAAAATAAAATGGAAAATAATTGCTAAATTTAAAGAGATTATTAATGGAAGAAAAGAAAACCTAAAAAAAGAAAATATTAACAACTGAACCCGCGAATTCCTCAAGCGATAGTCACATGAGAGATTTTGGTTTTAGGATTTTGTTTTAAGCTATTTTGGCCTTAAAACATAATCTACCACCCATGGGATTTTGAAATCCCCTTGAAAAATAAATTCTATGAAACAAACAAGAGATCTTTAAAGTCAAAGGATTTGGACATACATGGAAAAACAAATCATGCTAAACAAACACACCAGTAATTTCAATTGCAAACAACCAAATAACCCCTTAATTACAATAGCAAATGTTACCAAATTGACCCTTAAGACGAACACTGGTCAAGGTGTCTAATCACTGACCTGCTCAAGTACCTTCTAGGATAGTGATTCACTCTCAATAATCATCTCCTAGGGGGTGCCAGTATCTCCCACATAGTTGCTATCACTTTGGTTACACCCATTTCACCCTTGGTGGATTGAGGACATACTTCAATATTATTAGTTTGCATTAAGTTTCTTATATAATTATCATTAGTTTTTTTTAATCAAGCATTGGTTTATCCATTTTATAAAAAAATTGATAATTAAATTTAAAATAAGATAATAATGTATAAAAAATTATATATTAACAGGGAAAATTATGTATCAAACCCTTTGGGAAATATCACAAATAGTAGAAAATTCAGTAGTTGAAGTGTCTTCTAATATATATATATATATATATATATATATATATATATATATATATAATCATAGTATAATCATGCTCAAACATTAATTATAGTAGGGCTCAAATGGCAATCTCAACTAGACTCAAGTATCAAACCTAATTAACCTATCATAGTCTTAATTGGGTTTAAACCCTAGTTTTAATTAGACTCATCTAATTACCCTACTAACGATCAAATCCTAATAATAATAGATGCAAAATTATTATGGAACTTCCAATGGATTTTCAGGGTTACACTTTATAGTTCTACAAGAAAATTAGTAATTAGCATGGGAAAATTCCCTACCCAAAATGCTAAAATCCTTGGGCAATACCATTTAGCTAAAGACATGTGGGTAAAAATTTTTCTAGGGATTTTATAATCCCTAGTTAAATAGTAACAAATTATTTCGTGGGTAACTAATAAATGTCCTGGGTAATTTATGTTAACCAATTCTTAAAATATAAGGAATTTGCTACAAAATATTTCCTAGGCAATCCCTAGGTAATTGTAGCAAGTGATTCTTCCTAGGTAAGTTGTTGTTAAATTTTCAAAAATAAAAATGTTAAATCCATGGATAATCCCTGAGTAATATTTCCTAGGGATGTTTCCTTAGGTAATTCATTAGTATTTGGATGGAACGACAATGGATATTTTCCTTGATAATCCTTTTCTAAATATACTTAGGGATTATTTTCTATGTGATCGGTGGGTAATAAAATTTAAAAATGGGATTATTCCTTGGGTAATCCTTTTCTAATATAAAAGAAAATTTTAGTTATTATGTTAAAATTATATTATAAATTATAATATAAATATGTATTAAATCATTTATTTAGAACAATCAATATTTTTCAACATGATGTATTAAAAATAATAATTACAATGTAACATAATTAAATACCAAAGATTATATTGAACCTTGCAAAGGCCATTAAAAAACAACGTAGTTTATATTAATAAGTGCAAGCACATATAGTAACATAAGTGGCAAATACTAGAACTTAAAAGCAAGTATCACAAGCAAGCAATAAATACGACAAATGAGGCACAACATAAGAACAACAACAATTAACTAGGTGAAGTAGCTAGGATCGACACCTTCATTATGATCTCCATAATTTATTTGAGAAAGTGCTTGATTTTGAGATAGAAATAATTGTAGCATCCTCCTTATTTCAGCCATCTCTTGTCAAGCTTCTCAAAGCTCGTGTTGATGCCGCTCTTCATGGATTTGTAGTTGATTATGCACAGATGCTAACTCATTTTGTAAATCTTCTTTATTTTGAACAACATGTGATGTTGAAGTAGACATATTGACATTTGAATTGGAACATCCGTAATAGGATGATGCTTGAGAGCCAAGACCATAGACTCTTCTTTTTTTCTCTCCACCAATAGCTTCAATATAGAGGGCCAATTCATCTACTAGAGTAGGTTATGAGTTTTTTGATATGGATTCTGTAAAAGATGCATGTTGTTTCAAGGTCAAACATCTTATCCTACATTGAAGATACATGTTAATAATGTAGATTTATAAAAAGATAAACAACTTACATTAAAATGTCATAGGTATTGGAAATGCTTACATTGATTCTTTTTTACTTGAGATCCACAAAAGTTTCTCTATCATGTTTTTTATCATGAGTATGCAAGAAAAGCTCATGTAGAGTGGATTTTCGACCCAATTTAGATTCCTATATCAATAACAAATATTAAAATTTTTTGGCAACATGTAATAATAGAATTTGCAAAAGGAAAAAATAAAGAAGAAGAAAACCATCTCAATACATTTAAAATCTTATATTTATACTTACCGGCTTCTTCTCATGCTTAACATGAGATATTGATCTTCCTCTATGGCATGATGGCCAGCAACAATGTGTCAATTTTTAGAATTTAACTCTTGTTTCTTTTTAAATTAAAGCTTATCCCATATAGCCTTCCAATGCTTGTACTCCTTCTCAGTTACATACTTTACTTTCATTTTGGCGTCCATTATATCCCTAAAAAATCACTATATCACTGTAAGGCTTTCAAAACCCAAGCTTATTTTACTTGTACCTCTAATGCGTAACCCCAAATGAAGTGCTTCTACATATGATAAAAATATTTCAATGTTCAAAATGAATAAAAATAAAACAAACATATAAATAAATTATAAAAGATAATTAATGATACCCCAAATTATTCAAAATAAAAATCTCTTACAGGCTGTGATACCATCTTCCATGTGTATCCTTCAAAGTCCACCTTTTCCTTAATTTTTTTTTTGTGATTATCCGTACACATATGCTAGATGGCTGTAATATGTCATTGCGAAGTAAAAAACAAACAATAAATAGTGCACATAATAAACAATATAATTATCAAGTTGTGAATACTTACAATTTATTCACAATTGTGATACACAATCTCCCATTAATGGTTAAAATATTTTGTGTGCTACCATGGTTTGCTTGAGTATCATTAATAGCGACAATATTATGATTATATTCTTGAGATCCAATACCATTCATTGTTTCCTCAACATTTGGAATATTGGCATTTGAAAATGTTGCAATATCAGCATCTTCTTCAGTGTTTGAATGAGCATGAGAAGTGCGGTCTCCACTTCTTCCACCTCTTAGCCTACTTCTTTCTCTATTTCTAACCATATTTGTGAAATTTTAGAAATATAATTAGTTGATCAATAAGGATAAAATATTCACCATATGTAAATTATGCATGATATAAAATATATTAAAGCAATGTCTTAAAGAAAACCATGACCAAAAGAGAACTAACAATACATAATGATCATAACTTGAATAAAATTGCAAATCATCTACTACAATCTATAAAATGTACTGAGTTTGTTCATGAATCTAAGAAGAAAACTAATAATCGCAACTCATTATTATCATATATGTAATCAGCCTCATCATCTTCTGAGTTGTCTTCAGTTTCACAATATGATTTAATTTTATCTTCTATTACACTATCATGTCTATCACCAGCCTCCATGGAACCTCCATTTGAATCATTTAGAGGTCATGATACATCATCGACATTGTTAATGAAGTGTTCCTCGATTTTATTTTCTTGGAATACCAAATTTGTTGTTGGTGCATCACTAATTTGTCTTGGTTTGATTTTACATACAACACACCAATTATCTTTGTCACATTTCATAATTGGTTAAGATGCATGATATAATTGTGTCACTTATACAACTAAAATAAAAAGTTCATCCTTATTAAACCTTCTTTTGTTGTTGATATCCACAAGATTGTAATCCTTATAAATCTTCATCCCAACATTTGGAATTGGATCAAACCAATCACACTTGAACAATGTAGTCCCTTTTATTGGGAGTGCTAGATACTCTAATTGTATGATCTCCATCAAATGACAATAATAATCATATGAGGTTGCACTATAATTAGAACTCTTTACATACACTCCACTATTTACTGTCATCTTTCTCACACCATACTCGTGTGGAATTTATACCCTTTAATGAAATACATTTGATAAGCCATCACATCTTTTAAGGGCCTAGTTGCATGATCCTTCATCATTTGATTGGTCACATTATTGTTAGGATTCCATGCCTATATAATACGATGTGATATTAATATTAATAAACAAGAAATCAATATATGATAATGATAAGTAGGAAAATTATATGATGGTTAAGACTTACATAAATCCTAAACCAGTCAGCAAATTCATTCTCTAATTTATCATCAACTTGTGCATCAGTTATATTTGATGTATTTTCCACCACCTCTTCCACAAATATCCTTCAAAAGTGAAACCATTTTGGTTAAATAAAAAAAAACATGAGACTAAAGGCTTACTTTTTAATTAAATTAAAGAAGAGAATCATACTTGATGTATTGTTAAACCTCATCACAGTCTAGTAAAACTTAAGTTTGAGTTTGACAGTACTCTTTATCAGTTAAACGTCTTGATTTTGCTTGGCCATATGGTCGACAAGGAAAACTCAATATTGAAACAAGTCCTTCAGATGTTTCAACCTCTCCTCCATCATCATTATGAGGTACTTTTCTTATCTTTGTGTTCACATGAGGCTCAAAGTAATATGAACAAAAAGTTGATGCTTCTACAACTAAGTACGCATTATAAATTGAACCTTAAACCTTCACTTTGTTAGTGACTATCTTTTAATGAAAGTACCTAAATTATGAATAAGAATAGTCATATCAAATTGAAAAATGGGCAATATACAATCTCACTTAGGTAGAATTTATAGTAAAGTTTACTTTTCAAATAGGTACATCCAACGATATTGAACTGACTTTGCTATCCTTGCTTCATATGGTAAATGAATTGGAAGATGCTCCATTTAGTCAAAGAAACCCGGAGGGAATATACACTCCAACTTGCATAATATTACAAGAATTTCTTTGGTAAGCCTATTCATGTCTTCCACACTGACAATGGTAATAATTCAAGAAAGTTTATAGCGATTAACCATTGCATAAATACATAACAAACATGGCTTTTCATTCCATACAGATTATACTTTCAAATGTGTACACACCTTGCCATATTTGAGACATACCCATCCGGAAACCGAAAGTTAACCTATTGACAAAGAACTTTTTTTCCTCCTTACCTAAGCCATAACAAGCTTCAGGATATTTCGCGATCGCTTCATTTTTCTCCAAATCTTTAAGCTTTCAATATATTTTCACATCCTCTCTTGCCTTTGCATTATCTTTGGTTTTGCCTTCCACATCCATCACAGTGTCAAACACATTTTCAAAAATGTTTTTGTTCAATATGCATGACATTGATATTATGACCAATGACAATAGTATTCCAATAAGGGGCTGTTTGGTTGCCTGTATTTCAAATTACAGTGTAAGTTAAATTACATATAATTATAATTACTGTATTTTTACTTACATCATGGTTGTTTGTTTACCTGTAAGTGAAAATGTTGCATTTTCTTTTCCAATGTTTGGTTTGATGTAAGTTATGGGTTAGAATCACCATGTAAAGTAAGTGGTGAGATTACCCTATTTTCAAATTTTTTTATAATTTATGATTTTCTTTAATATTTCATTTAAAATTTGTTTTATTTATTTAAATTAATATATTTTATTTAAGTTGATGAATTTTATTTATTTAAAATTTATTTTATTTTTTCTTTAATATTTTATTTTATTTTATTTTATTTATGTTAATAAATCTGTTTTATTTAAAATCTATTTTATTTATTTTATTTTAAAATTTATATTTAAGTTAACCAAATACTCTACGTATTGGACCAAATAACCCCTTACTCATCAAAAATAACAAACATTAAACAAACCTAAACAATATAATATTTATCTCATCCTATAACAAATCTAGATAATTTTCACACTTTCTATGATTTGTTATTTTCTTTATTATTAAGATGGGTTATTTAATGTTTATTATTTTTTATGCTCGCCTGTATCTGAGAAAGAAAGCATTGGGTCTCCTGGTGTTGCTTACAAGAAAGCATTGGGTCCAGGCATTTGATTCTTTATTATAAAGATAATACTGAAATTAGTGAAACAATGCAAGTTCAAGTTTCCTAATGGTCCATTATCAAAATGACGACGACCTTCCGCCCTTGGAGACGGCGATGAAGCCCTGGGAGGTTGAACATGCGGAGGAAATGAGGATAGGTTATCCTGTGAGTGGGGATCTGGACTGTGAGGATGAAGAAGAGGAGGTTGAGTGGGACTGTGAAAGGGGTAACTTTTATAAAAAAAAAAAATGTTGCATTTGGACTTACGGTCAAATTGGCCGTAAGTCCAAATGCAGCAAAACACCCAAAAAATGTAACTCAAATCACAACATATATGCTTTCACTGTAAACCAAACAATCAATGTTGGGATTTTACTTGTAAATCAAATTACATACACCTACTTACGGGTAACCAAACAACCCCTAAGGTAAATCCCAAAATATGCTACGCTCGTGACATCCACTTGAATTACAAATAGGAGCATTCCACTATTCGGCACCAATTTATATTATTTTCTTTAATTTTAAATCTTGTATTTGTTCCAAAATTTGATTTCCAGACAAAATAGATGGAGGTGGTGACTCTTCAATCTTGTTCTTTATGAAGTCATATTTGTTTCTTTTGAAAGGATGATGTGTAGGTAGGAATTATCGATGACAATCAAACCACAACACTTTAACATAGTTCACAAGGCTAAAGCCTTTGATTTATCCATACAATATGGACAAGACTTTTTTGCCTGCTGTACACATTTGTGCTCCAACATTCCACAAATGTTTTAACTCTTCTATCAATGGTTGCAAGTACACATCTAAATTTTGATTTGGGCTTTTTGGGCCAGGTATAATAATAGTAAAAAACATATAAGGGTTTTTCGTACACATCCATGGTGGCAAATTGTATGGTTTTGCAATAACATGACAACAAAAATATTGCCTGCCTAATTATCCAAATGGTTGAACCCATCACTGCACAACCCAAGTCTTATATTTCTAGCCTTTGATGCAAAGAGAGGATGTATGTGATCCACATTCTTACATGCTTCAGCCTCAGAAGGATCCATCTTTTATCATACTCTTTGTGCCACCTCATCTCCTTCACCATCCCCTTTGAAGCATACAATCTTTGTATCCTAGGTGTTAGAGGAAAATAATACATATTTTGATTCGGTGAATTACCTTTATGATTTCCAATGGCTCTTTTATATCGAGGGTGATCACAAATCTTGCATCAAATTTTGTCACTATTCTCACCCCAATATAACATGCATTTATTTATGCAACAATGGATTTACTCACATGGAATATCCAAGTCTGCAACAAACTTCTTTGTATTATAGAAGTTATCAATGAACTTATCTTTAGCCACTAATACCACTTTTATAAATTGTAATATAGCATCATAACACCTCTCTAATATTTGAAACTCATATTTTATTATTAGCAACCTTGCAACAATAGATAATTGAGTGTGTGTATCACATCTAGGCCATAATGTTTCTTTTGTTGTATCAACTATGTCATACAATTTTTGAGTTGTGTGTCACATCTAGGCCATAATATAGTTCAAAGTCAGGACCAATTGCATCAATAATCATGTCCTTGTATGAACTTGATCCTTCTACATCTTGTGATCTGGAAGTGTTGCACAGATTTTCACTGCAGTTTGCATATACTAAAGGTTCCCCATGATAGACCCATTGATGACAATCTTGAATAAACTCATTCCCTAGTGACTGTAACTTCACATTATCAGCCAATTCATTCCTTTAATTTTGACATTTACAACAAGGGCATCTTATTTAGCAAAAACATTTCCTTTTAAATTCTGCCTTTCATTTTCTTTTTGTTAGCTTTTAGCTGGTATTTTCAAAAAAAAAAAAAAAGGCATCTTATTTTATCACCATCGATAAATCTCGGTTGGTCACAAGCATATTGAATGAATGACTCTACCTGAACCACAAATTCATGGTTAATGAAACTATGCCTGTGTGCAAGTCTATTATGCATCCACAAATTCATGGTCAGTAAGTAACGTAGAACAATATGATTTCTATAAGCATCACATATCTGTATAATAAAAATATACTCAAAACACATACACTATATATGCTCACATGAATACTATTGAAAGCATACATTTTAAGAGCTAAAGAAAATTGCAAAGTTAGAAAATTTTGTTTCTTAGATAAGTATTAATTAGTAGTCTTGCAAGTAGGCAATTAGTAGCTTCTTAATAATTGATGGAAGATTGCAACAAGTCATGGTCAATACATATCAAGCCATTATTTATTATTATTAATTTTTTCTTCCATTATTGGTCATTATATGAGTCCAACAGTATTTGCCTTAACAGTAATAACATACAACAATAAGACAAAACATTGGTTAAAAACAAGAGTCCACTCTTTTTATTTCATAATCAAGCAACATAACACCAGACATGATATCCAAAAATACATAAGGATCACAACAACAACTACTAAAGAAAAATAAAATACAAAATTTAATAAGATTTCTTAAATGGGCAAACATCAACTACATGCAAACTATTTATATTTCATTAAAATACAAAATATAATAAGATTTCTTTCACATGTACTAACATGCAAAATTATATGTACACAAGATAATGACCCTTTCCAACTAAATCAATTTCATTAACTTCTTGAAGGGCATGCCTCAACTAATCCTTGCTTAACAATAATTCATGCTTTCTAATTTCTTGTCCTTACCATTGTAGTGAATGTGTTGATTTCCAAGGTTTATTTTTATTTTTCATAATTTAAAATATTCAACCTAAAACAAGCTGTATCCTTAGAGGGTGGCAGTCAAGAACAAACATTTCAGAGAGTTCAAAAGAAGAATGTTAAGAGTAGCATTCTATTTACACCATACTTAGTGTTCAAGAAATTTTAGATAAGCCTGTGGTACTTTGGTATGCCTTCTTTTAATAGTAAATATAAAAACAGATCAACCTTGCTACAAAACCACCAACAAAGTTCAACCTACCACATACTATAAACTGTTCTACCTTATACACTAATCCAAAGGCTTAGAGCCATAAGGCCTACATAATTTTAAGAAATCTGCAAATCGAAAAAGAAAAACTTGGTTTCCATGTTATTTGCTTAATTTATGTAAGTAAGACAATCAACATGTATCCTGAAATAATATTATACTCACAAGGATCAAGGGAATATAGTTTCTCCAAAGCCTTATCTTTTTAAGCCACTTGCTAAATATCCATTTTGTTAAACAAAAAGCACAAACAATATTTTCTTATGCATATGAAACATATGTACAAACTATGACACATATGAATACATGAAAATATAATGCACAGCAAGCACACAAGAGAAAAAAAAAGATATAAAAAAAGGCTTAATGAATCATGAAAAGGATTAATGAACATAGAGCCAAGCTTACCTCCTAAGTGAACTCTCTGACATTAGCATTTCCTTAAACATCTCGTCCCCCCAAAGTAGACATTGCTTCCTGCTCATGCAATAGAATACACATAAATTACTAAAATGCAAATAATGACTACTAAGTAGTCAAATTACTAAAATGTAAAGGAAAGGTTCTTGATGCTCATGCAATACACATAAATAAAATTATGTGTATGCACTAACTATTTTATAAGAAGTTTATTTTTAGTTTCTTTGAACTATCTTATTAATAGTATTGTTGAGATTGAAGTATCAAAATTAGCTATATTGTAACTTGGAGATGATATGAGGTAATTCAATATGTTGCCAATAATTATTTATCTTGGATAGGCTCTGATTTATTAAGGTGTTTTACATATAGATTATTGTGCCTCTAATCTTGATTATATTCACTTGATCCTATAATATTTTTGGACCACAATCTGTCAACATCCCTTGATATTGTTCTCATTCTATTTGAATGAATGAAGATGTTAATTAGAGAGGATCAAGGACGGATTTAGAGTGGGGGCAACTCAACTTTGAGAACTCCATTAGATAATATTGATTATTTTATTTTTTCAATTTTCCCCCACTAAAACCAAGAAATAAAATCTATATTTAAGCAATTAAATAATTGTCTAAGGACCTATATGAAAAAATCTATTATAAAAAAACTAATTCACTTTCCCATGTCTCAAAACTCAATTTTATAACCCTATCATGCTTTTCTCATTCGTTTGCCATTCTCAAGTTTGGAGTCAGAGGTGCGAATCAAGGAATTAGAGAGCTTTAATTCTCGACATTGATTTGTTGCCTGCTATAAGCCAAATATGTATTTATAATCCAAATTCTTGATTTTTAAAATATCTGTATTGGAATTATTTTAAAATCATATCCTATTCAATTTTATTTAGGAATTTGATGCTAAGCTCATAATCATTTTAATATAATTCTTATTTCTTCATCTTCATTGGATCTTAAACATCAAATACCTAGGCTTCAACTAGAATGTTAATTTCATTTTCTAGCTCATAAAAATCATATTAAATTTGATTGATAGAACACTAAGGCCGCTAAACCAAGAACCAATAAAAATAATTAATGAATCTTTAATTGCTTCTCCATTCTTCCCATGAAATTTTTTCTCATTTATGACTTACTTGGTAGTGTTAACCTTTGATACAACCATATAGGGCTGAGTTACCAATACAATATTTGCTAGCATGCTCATTGCATGGTGAGGTGGATATACCAATAAAATTGAGCCTTCTTATATAGAAAAAAAAATATATATTTTGTAGCATTGAGAATGAAAAAATCCTGCAATGTTTTCAAACTATGAAAGCAAGTAGAGAACAATTGTAATATGTTGCTTTCATATAACACAAAATTTTGATGCACTTACGTTTCATTATATATATTTTTATATTTAATATTAGTTTGCCTCCCCTAAAGAAAAATCCTGGATCCGTCCATGAGGATGATATCTTCTCCAATTTTGGCCTTTCATTAATCTCTTAATTAAATAAATATGAAAACATATTAAACATTGATGTAACAATTCTTAATTATACTGCATATTAACTCTGACGTTTTAAACACTGAAGTATTTTGTTGGCAAATCTGTGTCCATAGCCTTAACCAACTTGGTTTCATGTTTTCACTGCACAATGCCATATAAAAGTATTAGTTAGCTTTAGGACTTGGACCAACTCAAAGTTTAGGAATTGGAAGTTTCAACTAGCAGAAATGAAAACTAGAAATACAATTAAGTATTAATTGTCATAAAGACCATAGCTTGAACATGCATTTTCTTAATTCATATATAAACTCTTTAGTTTATTCTATAAATATATAACAATATTCATTAACTCACATTTCTTGCTAGTCACTTGCTTGCACATATAAATAAATTTTGCCATAAATTATATTAGGATTCAACTAAACTCCATACTAGTATCTATATATACATGTGTGTGTATGTGGTTGTGTTTACATAATCGGTTTTCATTAAATTCAAGCATTAACACCCATATACATGTCCTAGGAAAAATGGCATAATCTCATGTTAATGGAAATTTCATGCCTTCCCTTAGGGCAATTCTCAAAGACCTTAAACATATATAACCCAGTGCATACACTTTTGTTTTTTAGTCAAAGTAGCTAAAGATAGCTGATGATACGGTGCATACACTTAGCATTGGTAAACATGTCTATGAATGAAATATTTCACATTTTAGTAATAAAATAAGCTATATTTGACAATGATCCAGTATCAAGTGTCTAAACAACACACACACACACACAAACTAATCCATAACCTCACAAAGGCAAGATAATCCAATGAGCATGGTTAGCATTTGAAATTTAAAATCATCAAAGCAAATTACTTGTTATTAAGAAAACATATGGCTTAAGATTTCACACCTATTCAAGGATATGAATGGCAAAATATAAGCAATGATACTAACAACCAAAGTTTCCAAACTTCCAACATCATCAAAGCATAATTACGTGACAAATAAAATTTTTTCAGTGAAAAATATTATTCTTTTCATCGTGCAATCTAATTGGAAGAAATCAAACCCAAACATAAAACCATGAAAATCCCAACGTATCAAAACATATATTTTTAATGGAAAGACAAAGATCTGGAAATTAAAAGAGAAATTAAGAAAGTAAATTGATTTCCATACAGATTCCGATCCATCAACCCCTAATCCAAAAGCCCTGACATCGGGGAAAAATATCAAACCATTATCATACAAACCAAAAGAAAAACATAAACCAAAGTCCAAAACACACCAGATCACAAGATTCTTAGCAAAAGAAAAAAAAATCTAAGTCAAGAATTAAAAAAAAATAATCAAAATCTAAGCAAAAAACCAACATAAAAAACTCACCGGACACTACAACCAAAGACAAACCACATAATCTAAGCTTCAGATACGATGAGATCCAATCGAAAGAGGGAAAATGATGATGGATTTAGAACCCTAAATGGGCAAGAAGGAGAACACTCATTGGGGCAAAGCAAAGAAGATACGCGAAGGCCCAATTAGGGATGTAAGTGGGACAAGGAATTCCCGTTCCCTGCGGGGACCCTCCTCGAAGGGCGGGGATTCCCCGAAATAGGTCCCCTCCACTCGGGGAATGGGGCAAAACTCCTTTCCAACTATATATATATATATATATATATATATATATATATATATATATATATATATATATATATATATATATATATATATATATATATATATATATATATATATATTTATTTATTTATTTATTTATTTATTTATTAAAAATAACTCATATGATTAATTTTATTTATTAAAAAAATTAATATTAATATAATATTATAATTACCAAATATTTGGATTTAAAGAATTTTTTGGTATTTATTAATAATGTTTTAGACGTTTAGTGCAATGTACGGAGATAGTTATATGAAAAACTAGTGTTTCATCATACATTATATTATGTTTATTTTGAGAAATATTTTGTATATTTTTTTATTTATCATATGATGCATATATAAATATGTTATAGAAAAAATTTGGTGTGACAAGCATTAGCTGACCCCGCTGGGTAGTGAGTGGGGGAAGTTTCTCCCTTGCGAGGAATTTTGAGGCAGGAATTTATCATATGATGCATATATAAATATATTATAGAAAAAAATTTGGTGTGACAGGGATTAGCTGACCTTGCTGGGTAGTGAGTGGGGGAAGTTTCTCCCTGCAAGGAATTTTGAGGCAGGAAATCCCCGTCTAGTGGGAATTGAGGATGGGGATGAGGATCCCATTCCCTGCCCACTCTGCCACACTTGCATTCATAGGCCCAATGTGTTATTCTTCGATCTTGACTGTCCAATTCATTATCAACGATCTGATCTACAAAATTTTGTTTCTATTTGCGTTGAGCCCCCTGTGAATGGTATAAATTATATATTTCACTTTGAAACTTGAAATGCTATATAGTTTATTTGGATTTTTTTTTGTACATATTAATATACACATGCAGAATAACTATAATATATATATTTAAAGTACAAATTCAAGCTATAAATATTTAGAGTTTAAAATGCAAAACTAATTATTATACTCTCTCCAGTCTTAATTATTATTATTTTTACATTGTGATACTATTCTCCCCAAAGAACACACCCAACGTACAAAAATGAATCATGTCTTTTAGAAAACAAAAGCATGCCAAGCGATCAAAGACCCATATTAGCACAATCATAGAACTAGGGCTTCGGTCTCTTTTGCTTTGGAGGTTAGGCTTTAAAGAGAGGAAAGATTTTGTTCGGGGTTTCAATTTTCAGAAGTTAATGTTTGGAGGAACTGAAAGAGCTTGTTTATAATTGTTAAAGTAACAATGGAGATGACATTGGAGAAGATGATCCAACACCTAGAAAAATTGGAGAGGGTGCTCTCCATCAAAAGTTTATAATTGTACTAAATTAATAATATTTGTTTTTATTAAATTAATTATACAAATAAAAAAAAAATCCTACTAGTTAATATTTTCAATATCAATGAGTTTGTTTATATTATTATAGAAAATATTCTTTAACAATTAGTTGAAATAGAATTTTTTTAATATATTTAATACATTCAATAATCTTGGATGGAACCATATACTTTTTGTTTTTATGTTATTTCAATTATTTAACTTATATATATTTTTAAAAATACTATAACAATTATTTCATATGCAATGATAAATATTAGCTCTAAAATATGGTATAATTTATTAAAAAAATACGAAAATATTATTTTTCATAGCTTCAAAAACATGTTACATAATATATTTATCATCCTATGGACTCCACTCAAATATCATTTTTTTCATTTTTCTTTTTGTGTATTTTTTTTACCAAAATCAGATATTAAAATTTGATATATATATATGGCATAACAAAAGTAATACAATGAATAATAAGATTTTTAGATTTAATAAAAAAAATAAAAAATCAAGGTAATTCACATTTTTCCATGGATTTGCCATGGAGTAAATGGGATGACTATTGTTCCTAGGTAATGTTTAAGTTCAATAATTTTACTTGCAGAAGTCAATCTCATGCTAATTAGAAAACCTATAAGAAATAAACATGCCAGGGATTAGCTACGAACAAAGCAACGGTTACTCTACCCATCTAATTTTTGGGTAATTTTAAAGCTGTTCAATTATACCTAGAGATTAGCTACAGACAAATAAGCGTGGTTACTCTACCTAACTAATCCCTATGTAATTTAAAAACTGTTCAACTTTACTCAGAGATTAGCTATGGACAAATAACAACGATTATTTTACCTAGCTAATCCTTGGGTAATTTTAAACCTGCTCAATTTTATCTAGGGATTAGCTAGGGCATAGATGTCAACAAATAGTTATCAATGGTAATTCATTGTTGAATATTAGGCATGTAGTTCCTATGTGATTTACTAATGGAATAGCTTGGGAAATGTTTTCTGTTGGTAATTTCCTAGGTATTTCCTTGTGTAATCCCTAGGCAATTTCTTAGCCTTTATATCTAATCATTCCTTCCTTTTCCTTATTAATTCCTGGCTGATTACCAAGGAATATATGTCCTAGTTAAATTCCATTGGTAATCAATAGTTTTCTTGTAGTATAGCTTTATCGGCCAAATAATCCAAGTCACACAAATAATAGATTTTTGTTAGATTATTTTACCTGATGTTGTTTAATCTGTATATTACATGTTTGAAAATTAGGTTGAGATTTTTGTGATTCATCTAGAAAAATTTCCATTTTAAAAGATTTAATTTTTTTCTAATCATTCTCATACCAATATTTGATTAAAAAATATCTTATTAGAGAAATTTTCTAAAAGTTATAATCTAGGTGGTTATTTAATCGTATTCTAATGAGCCTTAAAAAAACATTCATTATTCTCTTGGTATCTTAAAAAAATATGCTGATATGATTTGTTTTATAAATTAAACAATGCGATGGAAAAAGTCCAAACAGACCTTTAAACCTAAATAATATAAACATGCGTATATTTGATTTATAAAAAAATAGATTGACATGATTGGCTTAGAATACAAAGGATATCTAGCTTGGGCAATCCTAAAGAGGACAATATAGAAAGTATTTTGATTTTTGTTTGATAACTAATTATATTAAAATGGGTCAATTATGATTTTCAACCACACTATTTTATTTTTGTTGTATTTATTTTTTGCTTTTTTTAGTAAATGAGCTACATTGTATATATTCTATTGCTACTCTGTAGCTATTCTACAAGTAGAAACCAACAAAAGTACAAAAATGTTTAACTAAATAATTGAATCAAATATAGCACACAAATGTTATTAGAAATAGAAATCCATGCTATCAAATATTTTCATTAGCCACCAACAGAGATCCATCCCCTTGTGAAATAGAGATAAAGATGGTAAACAACAACCATGTGTCACGAAGCTATCTACAATTTGATTCCACTCCCGTAGGATGGTTTCAACACTTACATATTACGTTTCCAATATAATTTGATGTAATTTGGGCATCAAGTGTTTGATACTCCAAGTATTGTCATGATACTTATGATAGTTAAGACACTCCATCACAATCAGTAAAAACATATCCAAGTTGCAACTTCTAACTTCCAGCACATTTGACATAGCTTCACAACTACAATTTCAACCTTTATATTAGAATAAGCATTCACTTCATTGCATCTTGCAATAATAATCCAATTACTAGAGTCAAAGATAATAAATATTGCCCCCTCCCTCTCCCTCTTCCCTTAATAAACATTTCAGGAACTTATGAAGCATCAGTAAAAAGGAAGTAGTTGGAAGAAATAGAGCTAATGAGTTGATAAATACTTCCCTATATGATCTTTTGTAGAGAACTATATTCTTTTATTTGATCAATTGCTCTCAAGAAACACACTGGAAGTTAGGCTGAATTTCACTACAACTGAGATTGCATTTTGCTTTCCAAATTAGCCATAGAGTAGCAATAATGACAGAAGTAGAGAAAATGGCATTATAAGACTGATAGTGATCGATCCAACCCCATTTGAGACACCTTCCTCCAATCTCATACTACATCCTATTACCTCTTCAATTCTGGACCAAATATTATGAACTTTGTGCTGTAATTAAAAAAATGTTAAATATTCTCTCTGGCCAAGCTATAAAATATACATAAAGGTTTGTTTGATACACAAAATTTTGAGGTATAGCACATGACAAATTATTTTTGTCCAATGATTAAGTCGCAAATAGGGTGGGAGTACATTAAAAATGGGTGAATAGGAGCACGCCACTACAAGCTAAAGCCTAGAAGGAAGAGAGAGGGTAAGTCACCAAGGTCACTCAGTAATGAGTTAGCACAATTCTAGAAAAATATACCAAATAATCGATTAAATAAGTCAAACCAAACTTTTGCAATAATACTTATAGAGTAGAACGTTTTATCATATATGAAACACTTTTGCTCAACTAATGATCTCATCAATCAAAACTCAAGGATGACATAACATAACTTTTAAAATCATTAAACAAAATTTGTCGTAAATCTACAATAAACCAATCTTCCTAAAAAGTAAATGGGGTTTATGCAATTCAAGGGTTTCTTTTACATGAAAACATGATTTAAAAAATGTCAATATGCATATCTCGGATATTTTAAAAAAATAAAACAATTGGTTCACAATTCAAGTATTTAAACCAAGAAGTCAAGACTTTGAAGAAGCCGATACATAAATACCTGCATAAGCAACAAACATGAATAAAATAAAAGAAGACCAAAAAGAAAACCCTAGGTTATTAAGGAACGCTAGCCTAACAAGCCTAGGGTTGGCTCAAAACCAGTGTTTAAGATTTCCAAAGAGTTCCTAAGAGTATTTGGCTTTAATCCAAACCAAGGAAGCAAGGTAACAAGTAAGTTCTATTGGTGCTAAAGTAACACTACAGTGGAATACAATCAAAGTAGGAAGTAAACACATTGCAAACCACTAAATGTAGTTCTCAAAGAAATAACCAACAAGAAGAACAGGAAAAAACCAACAATCCAACCACTAGATCCAACATCCAATAACCAACAAGGGAGAGGAAGAAATTGGAAACATACCTTAAGGATTCAAAGACAAAATGGATGGATCTTGGGACTGCAAAGTTGGAAGGATAAGGGCTAGCAACATTATTTTCTTGCTCCCAAGAAAGCTCGAGGAAGAAAAGAGGGAAGGAAAAACACAACAAAAGAAGCCTAAAAAGCCTTAAGAACCCAGCCAGGGTGAGCCTCGTGGGGGCCTTACAGGCACAAACCGCTTGTACCGGTGTGGCCAGTGTGCCTACAAGCGCACACTGCCAGTAGGCATTTGCCTGGGCACGATCGGCCCGTCCCACGGGACCCTTACTGGAATACACCTCTAGTAGGCGCCTTCTTGGGCACGCTTGGCCCCGCGGGCACACGCCACCCACAGGCACCCGCCTAGGTGCATTAGGCGTGCCCTGCAAGCGCATGTTACCCGTAGAAGTTCGCTAGGGTGATGTGTGCCCGTCCTTGTGGCCTTCATTGTACACAAAAAGCCGAAACACCACATATATGGCCTTCATTGTCTTGCTTGTAAGCATATCCGACATGTTAAATCCCTAAGGGTCATTAAATTAACGTAACTAGTGCATCTCCGTACCTAATTGTACCTTTATTGGTGGTGCTTGTGGCTTTGTCAAAAATCATATAGGTTTATTTTAAATTATAGTTTTTAGATTTTATGTAATATATATGTGAAAATCTTTTCAAATTGTATTAATCTATTAATGCATAAACACATTGAGTACTTCTTTATTTAAGTATATAACTATTAATATGTCCCTACATGGCGGTCCTTTATTCTTGCTCGGACTTTAATAAGGTCAACCGACCAAAATAAGTTGATCACAAATCAAAATTTTAATTATATAAGTTTTCAAGTGCTTATGGGCTCATAACTTCCACAAATCCCTAATGTTAATTACCCAGATGATATCAAAGGAACCTCTGATTATGAACAAGTGTAAACGAGAAATGAACAAACATAAAACCAATTTTTATTGACTTTAAAAGAATACAAGAACATGGAGTTGATTGAAAATACATAAACTAAGAATTCTAGTTCTCATAACCATATTTTCCTATTTTTCTCCCATTTTCACATGATTTGCACCTATTCGACTGTGTGAATAACAATCAAGATATTTCTATTTTTTCTTGACTTTTTAGCCGAAAAAGCATGCTTGAATGTCTCTCTTGACTTTGTTGACTTGGATCATCTTCAAATTCTTTAGTTTGCATCTTGAGCATAATTTGAGGCTCAAGGTGTGATCCGCTATGTTTGTGAGTCACAACTTGATCTCCTTTAGTTTTGATGTTTGAAGACTTCGGTGTTTCATGCTGGTGAAATCTTCAAAATTTTTGACTTGTGAAACTTATTCAAGCCTCTAACTTCTTGATATCTTTGAGACTCTAGAGTTCATCACTTTATTCATTTGAGTATTTTAAGTCCTAACTCTCTTATGCTTTGGAGCCTTGACTTATACAGCATCAGATCATGACCTCTTACATGATAGGGTCACTTACTTGATGACTTTGACTTATTTGCTTTTAAAATTTCTTGTGGATCTCAAGTTGTATCCTTATGGTTACAAATCACAAACTTGATCTTCCTTGATTTTGATGAGTGTTGCTTCTATGAGCATTAAGAGACAGTAGTGGTGAGACTCTCATTGAGAGCACCCATGCATTATATCTCACAGAGAGTCTTTGTCTTCGTCATGAAGCTTGAACATCAATATGAGTCTTGAGACCCTTTTGTGAGCATCAAGAGGCAGGGGTGAGACTCATATTGAGAGATCCCATACATTATACCTCATAGAGAATCTTTGACTTTGACATGAGGCTTAAACATCAATATAAGCTTTGAGATCTTTCTGTGAACATCAAGAGGCAGTGATGAGACTTTCATTGAGAGCTCTCATGCATTGTACCTCAGAGGGAGTCTTTGTTTTCTTCATCATATCTTCATTAACTCGTTCAGCTCGTGTGACTGTAAAGAGACAAGGGAGAGGTCCCCTCGAGGAGAGCAATCGTCATGCATTGGACATCACAATTAGCTTTAAGAGAGGTCTTCATCATGTTTTCGTCAACTCTTTCAGCTCATGTGATTGTGAAAAGGTACTGGAGAGACTCCTTAAGTAGAACAATCGTCATGCATTGGACATCATAGCGAGTTTTAAGAAAAGTCTTCAAAAATATCCATCAACTTTTTTAGCTCTTGTGACTATTAAGAGGCAATGGAAAGGCCTTCTTAAGGAGAACATTCGCCATGTTGTGGACATCACAGTAAACTTCAAGGTAAGTCTTCAAAAGTCTTCATCAACTCTTTCAACTTTTGTGACTATCAAGAGATAATGGAAAGACCCCTCAAGGAGGGAAGTCACCATGCATAGGACAGTATAGCGAGCTTCAAGAGATGTCTTCATCATGTCTTTGTAATCTCTTTCAGCTCATATGACTGTGAAGAGGCAATGGAGAGACCCCCTCAAGGAAAGCAGTTGCCACGCATTGGACATCATAGCAAGCTTCAAGAGAGGTCGTCATAATGTCTACGTAAACTCTTTTAGTTCTTGTGACAGTCAAGAGGTAATGGAGAGGCCCCCATCAAGGAAAGCAGTTGCCATGAATTGGATATCACAACGAGCTTCAAGAGAGATCCTCAAAAATATTCATCAACTCTATCAGCTTGTGTAACTGTTAAGAGGCAATGGGGAGGCCCCTTCAACGAGGGCAGTCACCATGTATTGGACATCACAACGAGTTTCAAGAGAAGTCTTTAAAAGTCTTTATCAACTCTTTTCATCTTGTGTGACTATCAAGAGGCAATAGAGAGGCCTCCTCAAGGAGGGCAGTCGCCAAGCATTGGGCATTACAGTGAGTTTCAGGAGAAGTCTTCAAAAGTCTTTATCAACTCTTTCAGCTCGTGTTACTGTCAAAAAGCAGTGGAGAGACTCCCTCAAGGAGGATAGCTGCCATGCATTGGATATCATAGCAAGTTTCAAAAAAGGTCTTCAAAAGTCTTCCACAGCCCATTTGCTTCAATGAGTGTCAAGAGGCAATGGAGAGACCCTCTCAAAGAGAGGATTCGCCATGCATTGGACGTCACAATAATTTCAGGGCTTGCTTGGGGTGAAGGGTTGGGAGGGTTTTGGAGTGTTTAGGAGGTAAGAATTCTTATAACCCTTGTTTGGGGAGAAGAGTTTGGGGGAGGGGCAAGGGTTTAACAGGTAAATGGGGGATTGAAAATGCTTCATTTTTCTCCACTTCTCAACCCTCCAAATCGGAGGGTTAAGGAGGGTTGGTATTTCATTTGGCAATTTTACCCTTATTATAATTGCTTAATGACAACTTAAAACTACGATCCCTCTCTTTGCAGTTACTAGGATCAATTGAATATTGTTGAATTTGATAAAATTAATTAAAAATGTATATATCTTTTATTTTGAATAAGATAAAGTTATATTTATATTTGGTTTTAATTTTAATTTATGACATATCACATAATTTTAATCTGTTAAATATAATTAAAAAATATTTATTTTATTTTATTTTTTATTATATAACATTGGCTCAAGGGAGATTTTAGTAATATTAGTACTTACCTTTCCCTCCCTTATATTACCCTTAAACCAAACACAAAAAAAATATGATAACTTCACTTTTGCCCCAAATAAATTATCTGTTTAGCCCTCCATTTCCCTTCCATTCCCATCCTTTGTTTTACTTTATGCAATGTTCAAAAAAACGCTAGGCGCTAGTCGGGCGGTCTGCCACCTTCTAGCGCCCAGAGAGCCTAGGCGGGGCCTAGGCGGTTTTACCCTTTTAATATATATATATATATAATTTTAATTCTATATAATACCCAAATAGACATTTCATCAAATATATGAAGTTGAATTCTTCTTAGCCTATTTCATCAAATAGTTCAAGTGCGGAAGCTAACCGGTCGGAGTCAATAAGGATGGAGAGCGTGGCATTGTAGGAGACTTGCGTTCTCTATGGCATTTGGTCGAACAGGTGATGGGCTCTGTCTACTTGGCCATGTCTACCAAACATAATTAGCTAACCATAAAAAGCCAGCACATATACGGATATACCCCTAAGAAAAAACATAATTAAGTACAAGTCCCACAAAACATTAATTTGGGGGGTTTTAAATTAATTAAAAACATTTAATTTTAAATTTTTTTTCCAAAAGCCCCCAGCACGCCTAGTCCGCCGCCCAACCCGCCTAGGCGGTGCCTGGGCATCCTTTTTTTTTATTGAAAGCCAACACTGATTTTTTCACCGTTTTAAAAAAAAACAGGTCGGCTTGCCACCTTCCAGCGCCTAGGCGCCACCTGGTCGGCTTGCCACCTTCCAGCGCCTAGGCGGTCGCCTAGGCCGATTTTTCGAACAGAGACTTTATGAACCCCCACTACACCCCACTACACCCCATCCAAGCAAACCCCCGGGGGTGAAATTACTAAAATACCCCCATTTCCCCAAAATTCTTATTGCCTTTTTTTTTTTCTTTTTTGCATTTTGATCCCTCTAACTTTTTTTATATGAACCCCTAAGTTCTTCACCTTTCACAAATTTTTACAATTATGCCACTAGGCCCTTGAATTTTCTCTGTTTTTTTTTACTTTCCACAATTTTGTTGATAAAAGCCAATTTTTTTTTCATTTTTTTCCTCCTATTTTTTGCAATTTTGCTAATTGACCTATGTATTTTCTATTTTCAAAATTTCCCACCAACTTTGCAAATAAACCCTAATTTTTCATTTTCTTTACATTTACCTATAAACTTTGCAACTAAGCCCTCCAAATCTCACATTTTTGTTTATTCTCATGTAAGTTTTGCTGATGAACCCAAAATATTTATATTTTTTTTTTATTTTTCCATCAAGTTTTGCAACGGGACATTGTAAATTTCACTTTTCACCCTTCTTTATAAATTTTACAAATAAGTCTATTTGTGTTCTACATTTTATTTTGTGTTTTCTATAATTTTACAAACAAGTCCCAACATTTTTCCAATGGAACTCAGCTTACTCATTCATATCATTAAGTAATATACCACAAGTAGCCATTCCAATCCTATAATTATACATACTTTAATCTACGGGGATCACATTCTCCTTTCGTACATGATCTCACAATACACTTTAATTGCCATCTCCTCAAACACACTAATGCACATGTTTTACCAAATATAAATTTGATCATCACAAGCAAGCAGTCAGCATAAAAAACTTAAAAAAATGAAACTCATCATAGATGCAAATATAAAGACCATGCCTATTTTGTAAGATTTATCTCATCTTATTCATGCATCACTACCTTGCATAACGAAGATCATGTCACAAATTATTCAATCATTCTATTTTTTTTCACAGAAGATAGAACATATCTCTTCTCTGTTAACCTTTGTTTTAAACTTAGGTTGCTTTCCTTCTTCCTCTTTGTTTTTTTGTCAGCCTTATCTTCCTTTTTTTTCTTTTGTTCCTCCCCTTTGTCTGTGTTCCTTTTTTTTTTTGTTTTTTTTCTTTTTATTTCTTCTCAGTCCCACATCCGCGCGTCCTCTTTTAGGTGGTTGGCGACCTTTTTTTTTCACAATTAACACGCCAAATTTTTTAAATTGGTTTTTTAATTATTTTTTCTGGTAATTACCAAAAAAACCCCCAAAGTTTGCAATATGCACAAAAAAACCCCATGAATTTTAATATCCCTAAAAACCCCCTCCTTTTGTATAGAATGAATTTCAAACCCCCAGGGCTGTAACGGTGATTAACGGAGTTAAGTTTGAATTTATTGGACCAAATTCCCCTTACATGGGAAGTTGTGGCAATTGCAACTTGGTTTGACGGTAATACCCTTACGTGGAATGATATCACTGCTTGTAGAGGAAGCGGTTTATTTTTCTTTGTTTATTACCGAAAGAACACCATTTCCACCGCCGGTTATTTGCGATCATCGCCTCTTCACCTTTTCCGTTTCCGAAGTTGTCATTGGCTGGACATCTTGCTATCATCGCTTCTTCACCTTTTCCTTTTCCGTTTCCGAAGTTGTCATTGGCTGGGCATCTTGCTATCATCGCCTCTTCACCATTGTCTGGAAGGAGAACTCCCACTCAAGTCTTCGGAATTTCATCAGTTTTCACACCAAGGTAAGGAGGCCGTTGATGAATCTGATGATTGAGTTTTTTGTGTGATAAATCTGATTTCATGTTTTATAATGTTGTCTCCATTTAACAATTTATGTCTCCGTTTAAGTATTGAGTTTACTGTTTGACTATTTCGGTTTATGTTTAACTATATGACTCTAAATAGATGTATTGTTCTTCTTGTAGGGTTTTGGTCATGGCGGTCAATCTAGTTAACGTCCGATGCTACTTGACATCTGTTGTCCAGACTCTGAGTGAATTGAAAGCTCACATGAGTGGACGTCACTGGGAGATCATTAGAAGGACACCGTTCGCGGCTTTGACTCGAGATTGAAGCCGTCCTCCAAGAGAGAACCCTTCTTGATTCTCTACTGCAGAGGTTTGATGACCACAGTAACAAATTCAGGATCGGGGCCAGCCTGGTCAATTTCAGGCCTCAAGATGTGGCTCTCATCCTGGGCTACGGTGTGTTGGAGATGTTGTCGTGTTCCAAAAGAAGAAACCACGCTCGGCATTCGAGTCGAGGTTTCTATCAAAATCGTACGAGAGAAATAAAGACTCCATCAAGAAAACACTTGAGTAGCTAGTTCGGAAGAGGGGGAAGAGGAGAATTTTGTAAAACTCCTCATGGTGTACCTTATAGGTACTATCATCTTCCCGAACACCTCCTGCTCTGTTCCAATCTGGATCGTTGACTACGTCGATGACCTAGCGGGCATGGGACAATATGCATGGGCGCAAGCGACCCACAAGTGGATGATGGAGGACGTTCCACAAGCGGCCGCTCGAGTGCAAGCGAGGTGCGCCGGGAACAAGACCAATACGAGGTACGTCAAAGGTTGCTCGGTTGCACTAACGACTTGGTTCTACGAGCTCACCGGCACCGGCAAGAAGATTCATTTTGGCAAGACCCCAAGGATCCTGTGCTACGGTGAGAACAGCTACCGGAAGCAAGTGTCCACAGGAACCTTATTTTCATCTTTTGAAGGAAAAGAGGTAATAAATCGATTTAACTATCGTATTTGTCGTTTAACAAACTATATTAATTTTTAAACATATGATTTAATGTTTGACTAGATTGGTTATTGTTTAACTTACGTGGTTTTTGTTACAAACATAGTATTTAGTGTTTAACAGTATTGTTGTTTACAATTGTCAGTTTCCCGAATTGGTCGCCGTGAACCAGGACGAAGAAATATTTGTTGGGGCCAGCTGTCGGGGTGATACAACTACACACGGAGGTGATATTCCCGCTCTCGTTCCGTTGGCGTCAAGGAGAGATGATCGGCCACATCCTCGAAGCGCGTCCGACACCGATCACCTTCTCAGAGCCCACCCTGCGCACGGACTGCTCGGCGATGGGGAAGCCCCCCTCCATCCCCCCGATAGCAACATCTGACGACCTGACCGCACGTCTATTGCAGGCGTGCGAGATATTCCCTGTAGAGTTCCCCAGGCTTGTTGCTCGCGTGGATGCTTTGGAGGCACGTTCGCAGGCCGATGTTGACGCAAGAGCCCCCTCCATCCGCCGGGTAACTATGATACCATCTCCGATGACGACGTCACTACGAAAACAGTCTCGCGTGGCCAGCGTCGGAAGATGCTTACGTGGAAGGAATCAACAATGTGACTGTCTTCACCGGCAAACGTCGTCCCAACGGAAGCACCAATTGATGTTGAACCAACAATGGCAGAGGCTCAGCCAACTTTAGCTCTGAGCGCGCCATTGGAAAAAGAGCAAGTAGTGGGCTTGCCGGCTGCACTGGCTGTGGCCACGCCTGTTGATGCCGCTGGCAATGTCGAGAGGATAATAGAATCTCTTGTCAGTGAAGTCTCTTCGTTGGAGGCATTGGCACCGGCAACGAAGGAGAACACCATCCAAGCGACAATTTCCGTGGAATCGGAGAAAAACTCTAGCTTGTTACTGGCAGCGGCACCGGCAACGAAGGAGGGCACAATCCAGGTGACAGTATCCCTGGAATCGAACAAATACGCTGTCGCGTTACCGGCACCGGCACTGAATAAAGACTCTATGGCAGTACCGGAGTCTAATAAAGACGTTGCAGCAGCTACCGGAAATAAAGAGGCTTCCAACGAAGGGCAAGGAGTCTTCAAGGAGCAAACAACGCTAACTCAAACTGAGAGGACACTCCTTGCAAATCAACAGTTCGATGACGTGCAGAAGAAATTCAAAAATAAAAGCATATCAATATTCTTGAACAGTTATATGGACTCGTAAGTTTCATTTAACTATCTATGTTATCAATTAAGTATTTTATGTTTTTATTTAACTATCTGATTTATTCTTTAACTATATCATTTCTCAGTTTAAGTATGTTAGTTAGCATTTAAATAGTTTTATTTTTCGTTTAAATATCAGGACTGTCATATGGAGGAATGACTATGTTTACACGACACGAGCCAACGTGTTCACGTTATTGGACGGGAAGGAAATGGTGACAGACGATGTGGTCGACGTTCTCGTCTGCATCATCCAGAAGAAGTTGAAGAGATCGCGGTCTCCTGATAAGAAGCTCGCTTCCATCACCCGACCACTGTCACTGTGCCTGTCCAAACGAGAAGACACGGCGGAACACGCTCTCGGCATGATCAACGATGCTGCGCGGAACGTCCATGATGTCGACTTCGTAATCATGCCAATAATTTTAAATGGCCATTTCCGCGTCCTGGTTCTAGACAACGTCAAACAAGAGTACAAGCATTACTCTTCTTGCGAGAGTGAGGAATACGACAGAGACGCGATCGATATGGTAAGTTACATGCCACGTATAGCACACACAGCGGACTTCCTATTTGTCCATACTAACTTTAAAGTTTATTTCTTTACAGCGAAAACTATTCGCAAATTGCATCGAGATGAATTCAGTGTGTCGGCGACGTCCTTGTACCCCATGATTCACGATAGGAGTGCTCCACGACAAAAAAAAAAGAAGTGACGACTGCGTAGTGTACGTGATGCGGTTCATTGAGCAAATTCTAAATGGTGAAAAGCTACGCCTACTGCAAGCGGATGTCCCTTACCTACGACTGAAGTATGTCGCAAGCATACTTATTGATGGGAGTCCAGTCGGTGTAAGCGATAAAGGCGAGAAGAGTACCACATCCGATGCACAAGTATCAATTAGTTTGTTAATTACAATGTAATCTTCATAACATAACAAAGAACGGCTGTCCGTATCGTTGGCAGTTTTTTTTTCTAATAACTTATGTAAATTTTCATTCTTCAGTGTTTAAACTTATAAATATATGTTTGAATATCAATATCTATGTTCAAATACAAAGGTCTCTATTTAAACTAAGATAGTTCACATTAACAAAAACCGTTACATTTTACCTTTCAGATTCTAGGTGTAAATATCAATGACTTCGTGTAAGTCATTAGGCTTCGGTGTCATAAACACTAATTGAGAAATAGAAAAGTTTCTTTTTTGAACTCTGCATAGGAAGTCGTGGGAGTGCGACGTGGTTTGATCCTAACGGCCACTGCAATAATTTCTCCGTGTTGGGAGGAGGTCAGGGATTTTGAAATATATTCTCTATTCGCCACTGTACGACCGGAATTAACTTTCGATCATTATCTCGATGGAGGGCTTATGGCGGAAACCCTAGTTAATGGGTGATGCTCCTTGACAGCGTTAGTGGACACGATGGCTGAATTGAAGGTTTACATGAATGGACAGCACTGGGAACTTATACGAATGACACTGTTCGAAGCATTTGCTGAGGTGGGAGCGGTATTCCAAGATAGGGCCCTTCTTGATTTCCTGTTGCAAAGGTACGATGACCACACTAATAAATTCAGGATCGGTCCAAGCATGCTAAGTTTCAGGCCTGAAGATGTTGCCCTCATTCTTGGTCTGCGTTGCGATGGAGAGGAAGTCGTCTTTCAGAAGAAGAAATCACGCTCATCTTTCCAAGAGAGGTATTTCTCAAGAACGTACGAGAGACACAGAGTCTCTATCAAGAGAACTCTTGAGCAACTTGTTCGGCAGAGTGGAGAATAAGAAAATTTTGTTAAACTCCTGATGGTGTACCTCTTGGGTACAGTCCTTTTCCCAAATACGTCATGCTCGGTTCCAAATTGGGTCGTTGATTATGTCGATGATCTACCTGCCATGGGCCGATACGCTTGGGCGCAAGCGACGCACAAGTGGCTTATGGATGACGTCCCACAAGCTGCCGCAAGAGTGCGAGCAAGATGCGTTGGGGAGAAGATCTAGACGGGGTTCGTGAAGGGATTGCTCGGTCGCATTGAACATATGGTTTTACGAGCTAACCTATTGCGGAAACAAAGTGAATTTTAGCAAGACACCAAGGATGTTGTGTTACGAGAAGCAAGGGTCGATACAAACCATTTTGCCAACTCTGGAAGGAAATGAGGTAATTATACCGAAGTCTCTGTTTAACTATAGGCATTACTATTTGACTATTTGACTATTGTGTTACGTATGTTATTAGTCTATGTTTAACTATATGCATTACGGTTTGACTATTTTATTTAACGTTTACATTTTTACTTCTTTGTTTAAAAAGATATGTTCTCTAAAACCTTCTCTTATGTATGTTAGTTAGTTTCGTGAGCTGGTTGCCGCGAATGCGAATGAAGATATAACTGTTGGGGCCGCCCGCCAGACAATGCAAGATGAAACTCCAATCTCTTTCAAGCGCGTAAGCCGCCATTCACGTACTAAGAGCCCAACGCACGCACCCATTCCTCTGCGCTGGAGGGGTCCACCACTCAACCGCCAAATGGGAACACCATCTTGATGTCGACTGCCCTCTCGACCTCGGCAGCCACCCCGACGGCACAAAGCGACGATGTCACCACACGTCTGCTGCAGGCGTGCCAGTTATTGACAACCGAGTTCCCTCGGCTTGTTGCTCGGGTTGACGCAATGAAAGGACGGTCACAATCAAATTCGCCGTCCATACAAACAAATGAAGTTCCCGGTTCTGATGCACCGGAGGTAGCTCCCGCGAATGCGGGGGCCTTCCGTGAGATGAGCTCGGAATTTGACGACGATGAGCTCATTGGGGTCTCCATTCGAAGACGGTCATATTTGAAGAGACGTGCGAAGAAAACAAAAAGAACAAAGCATCTCTCCCCGCATGCTGCCGAAAAGACAATGGCAGCATCGCAGACAGACAGAAATCCGGGGAACGATGTCGTGGTCGCCGCATCGGAGACAAACAATAGCAACAATGAACCATACGAACAGGTACGGCAAGACTTCATTCCGGAGCAAAAAAAATACCCCGGGTACTCGCGTCTCGACTTATTCGAGCAAGAGTTAATAACGATCTTCGCCAACTGCTATATTGACGAGTATGTATGATGTTTTTACATGGGATGTTTAAATATTATTTTACCAGTTATGTTTTCACGTCTTCCTGTAGACATTAAAATTATCCTTTACCATTATACTTCAACGTTTAACTTAATCTTTCAACATTTAATTATTTGTGTCTTTGTCTGACTATATCTGTTACCGTTTAACCGCAACACTGTTGTTTGGACTAATGCCTTTGTCAGCACTACATGAAGACAACTATTCAGTCTGCTTGAAGGGAAGGAAATGGTGCCCGACGAGTTGATGGACGCGTTCGTATGCATAATTCAAAAGTCCATGAAGAGGGTACCATACCTTTATAAGAAGCGTGCCTCCATCACACGTCCATTGACACTGTTTATGTCCAAGCAACCTGACGCGTTCGAGTCGTCGCTCGCTATGATCGAGAACGCCGCGCGAAACCTGCATGAAGTTGACATTGTTATTTTTTCCAATAATCATGAACTGCCGCTTCCATGTGGTGGTGCTTGACAATGACAAACAGGAATACAGGCATTATTCGTCATGCCACAGCGATGAGTACACTAGAGACGCGTTTGAAATGGTAAGTTCCTCAGTCATTCACCGTTTCATAAACAATATTTTAATACCATCAGGTTGTATATCTCAACGGAGGAGACTATTTGACTATTGTGTGCATATGGAGTTCGCCGAAGCGGTGACTATGCTGTACCCGCTAATTCAGGACAGTGACACCCCACGACAGAGATGAAGAAGTGTCGACTGCGCCGTTTATGTGATGCGATTTATCGAGCAAATACTCGAAGGTGACAAGCTACGCCTTCCTCGAAAGGATGTACTATATTTCCGATTAAAGTATGTTGCCCGCATACTTATTGAAGGTCGAAGAACCGGAATCATAGAAAGAGGCGAGTCTTCGACTGGGTTGGGAAACCGACTTGAGTTATTGTTTTGAAATATTCTGTTTAACTAAATATATTAATGTTTAAACAAACTCATTTCTGTATAACTATAAGTGTATATATGTAATTTTAAATGGTTCCATTTAAACATGAACCTGGCCATTGTATAATAATATATTTATGTTTAACTAAAACCCTTTCTGTTTAAATATCAAACGTAGAGGAAGTTTTACACTTGAAATGAAATATGTTTATTGCAAATACAAGAATAACTGATTACATAACAAACAAGGACACGTAAACAAGTTTACAGGTTTACATTTGGTTAAATAAGTGTGTATTTACAATGCGAACTTGAGGCCGAGTCTTCGACTGGGATGGGGAAACCCACTTGATTTATTGTTTTGAGATGATTCCATTTAAACTTCAACCTGGCTAGGAATTTGAGATGATTCCAAGCTGGGGTGGGGAAAACCGACGAAGATGAACCTTCCAGCTTGAAATGATTCCAATCGAAGTGCTCCTCCAACCTTGCAAGGAATTTGAGGAGCACTTTTATTGGAATCATTTCAAGCTGGAAAGCAATAATTTCGTCTTCAAATATCATCCATAAACTGCATCCAAAACATGTGATATCTATAGAAACCTTTATAAAGTTTTAAAACAATTGATGGGATATCTGATCGAATAGGAGATGTCCTGGATGCATCCCAGCAATGTAATCGTTGGAATCTTGGATATCAGAGGCTTCGCATGGCGTTGTTCAAATTGCAGACCAAATACATTTTTTACAAGTTGAACAACCACCTGTGGATTCTCTGATCTCGAAGGATCCACCGATTACATTGGGAAGATGTGTCCAGGGGATCCCCTGGTCGAGCAGATGTCGCATCAATTGTTTTTTTAACTTTATAATCTAATCACTCCACTCGAAGGTAATTTATAGAGTAGACGGGAAATGGAAGGGCCGTTCAGCTTGGCATGGCTACTTCAATTCAGGAGATACATTAAATGTCTTTGAATGAGAATTCAAAGGGTCGATCAATTTTGACCGAACAACTACGCTTTGTTATTATATGTATTACATTTCTATGTTATCCTTTAAACATAAAGTTTTCCATTTAACTTTAACTTACACCATTTAAATATTGATGTCTCCATTTGACAAACATTGTTACTCATTAAAATAATATGTTTATGTTTAAACAAACCATTATTGTGTAAATATCAAACGTATAGACATAGATATGCTACTTTTCATTAAAATAGCTGTTTATTTACAATGCCTAGTCGGCGACAGGTTCATTACAAGATCTACGATTATGGCCGGATGCGTGGCAGCGGCTGCACAGTAACTCGCGACCTCGGACGCTTGCGACTCGATCCTCTTCCGTCTGGGTCACCTAGGTTGCCTTCTCGTAACAGACGGACGCAGATGGAGTTCTCGATTGTCGTCTGTAGGCTTGCCATCGTCTGGTATAGGGAAAATAGCTTCCCTATACGCAAGTTTGTACGTCTCCACAGTGAAGTAGCCGCTAATAAATTGATGAACGTTGGTGTCTATCTGCATTATTGCAGCGCAAGCGTGTGTGCACGGGATACCATAAATTTTCCACCTGCGACATGAGCATGTTCTACCCGATAGATCGACAGAGTTGCTGCAATGGTCAAGGACTTCATAACGATCATCGACACAACAACCAACATAAAGATTTCGGCTTTCCGCAACCAGTTCTTCTACCTGCTTATGTATATCGGGGCATAAGTAGGTGTCCCATTTGTTCGCTTGCTCATGACGGGTGCATAACATCCGCATTAATTTGAACCTGTATAATTGATTGTTAAGGAAAGCCAAGAATATTTAAACATCAAAATAGATAGTTAAACGAAAATAATTATAATTAAAAATGAACAAACGCAGTTAAACAGAAACCATTATAGGCAAACGTAAAGTAAACGTAGTTAAAGAGTGACCAAGATGTTTAAACAGATTGAAAATCAAACATTCAAATATCGTATGGAGTCGACCATTCTCGTCACGGGTAAATGGCGAGCTTCTTTTATCCACGCATTGAAAGACTCTGCGACATTTGAATACATATTGCCCCAATGTTGACCTTTGAACAAATAATTACACCAATGTGACAAATCTGACTTTTGAAGCAACCATCGATGCGCTTCTGGTGATGTGGCCCGCAATTCATTCACCGTATCATCAAATTCTTTAGCCATTGATGCCCACGTAATACGAAAGCATATGGACCAGCACTCCTCCTTCAATGCCTTCCCAAGTCCGCCATTGGCTTTCATAAAATTGGCCTCCAAGTGTCGAAGGTAATATGCATGTGGGGAAGAGGGGAAGACCTTTGCAATGGCGTTCACAAGCCCCTTAGACTTGTCCGACACAAATGTAATAATCTCTTCATAATCGCCGTCATCGTATAACGCATCACCTAACTTGGAAATGAACCACGTCCAATTCACATCTGTCTCGTTGTCGACGATACCGAAGGCCAAGTGGAAAAACCCATTGTTTCCATCTTTGCCTATGGTGCCCAGTAGCGTACCACGATATTTTCCAAGAAGATGGGTACCGTCGACAAACAGCAGCGGCCTGCAACTCCGCTTAAATCCCATGATACATGCACGGAAGGAGAAAAATGCACGTTTAAAACGCTTACCGTCTCTTTCTACAATCGCAATGCTGTCGGGAATTTGTCTCAGCCACCTTATCCACGTACCAGAGCAGTAGATCATAGCTGGTGACGTCGCTGCCGTCGAGGATCACCCGGGTACGCTCTTTACCCAACCAAGCTTGCTTGGATGGAATGTGGACACCGTGTTCCCGTAACATGTCCTTCTGAATGTCGATAGGCCTATACAATGGCTGGCCTTTAAGCTTATCAATCACTAGTGCGCTTACCCATTTTTTCGACACTTTCGGATGTGACACCGAGCCAATTCCACCACCGCAAGTGTGTGACAGGTGCATTGTCTTTATTCTGAACGTATTTTTATTGTATTCCTTTGATGCATGAAAGGCGCCAGCCATAACCATCGGCAGCGCATTCTACAGTCACCCTGTGTTTTTAATTCTTTATGAATTTGAAGTTAAAATTCCTCTTGATTGCAAAATTCCGAAGCGCGTCTCTGAAATGTTCAACGTCTACGAAACGTTGTCCGATATCCAACGACAACACTTCGGGATGATCCGAGAAGGACGGAAGGCATGCTGCACCGTCCGCGTCGCCATGAGATGGGACAGGTGCGCTGGCAGAATCAGAATTTCTGCCAACACTTCAGTTAAGCGGAAACATCAGTAACTTAATCGGAAACAAAATAAGTTCACTTGAAACATGTATATTTAAACGAAAACATAATAAGTTAAACATAGACATAATTGTTTAAACGATAAAATATATGTTTAAACGGGAACTGGGATGAAACCGGTTAACAAAGCATAACTTATTGGTTTAAACGGGAACTTATTTGTTTAAACGGAAAATGGAATACTTAAGGTAAAAATATAATAATTAAACGGTAACTATAATAATTAGGCGAACACATATGACTTTAAGAGTAAAGATAAAGGATAAGAACTTTACAATGACAAGAATTCGTTTTGACTATGATGCGACAATGGCACATCATCTGTCTTAACAACGAGATCGACTGCAGCGCATTTGAAGAGTGAGTATACATGACACATGCGCTGGAAGTCAACCTCATATTCTATTGGACAAATCGTTTTATGTCCATCGGGTGTGATAAACTTCACCCTACCATGGGAAACATCAAGATCCCATCGGTCACATATCTCCGCTAAGATTGAATCCCAACAAGTCTGTGCCGTGAACACTAGCACTCATCCCTCCCCGTTGTATCTTACAATTGCACAAAAACTCTCCATTAAAAACCAGCATATAAATAAATATAAACTGGTACTCTCTCTTAAAGGATGATCAAAGTGATGGAAAGGAAGACATTCTCACCTTATCTCACCTTATCGGCCAACCGGCGGAGTTCAAAAGAATGCAAAAGATTGTTACTCTCTTGCACGATGAGTCTTCCAAACTTTGTTTCAGAAAAATCAACGCAAGAAGGAATGAAAAAGATTGACAAAAGCCAAATAAAAAATGTTTAACATGATGTGACTGGGCGGTTTTTCCCACCATTTACAAGGGTACATATGGAATTTTACAACATAGACTTTGTACAAATGAACGACTGGGGGGAAAAAAGAATTCTAACACTAACGGAAGGGCTTTCTGGGGTATTACAAACTTACAGGGGCTGTCTGGGAAGTTTTGCAATTCCCGAGGGATGAATAGTAATTTTTTCTTATTTTTTTAGAAAAACTTGTGCAAAAAAGTCCCAAAAACACCTTGTAAAAATATATAATTATTAGCTAATATAGCTTTTACTTTTGTAAATTACTTATTATTAGAGGGACACGTATGCACTAACTCTACTGACTACTAGATTTATTCAAAAATTGAAAATAAAATAAAATGTTATGTTACTTGTATATATGTGTGTGTTATAAAATATTTTTTTAAAAAACATGGATATCGGTCTACCGGGAGTTGTGAAATAATTAGGAAGTAGACCCTCTACCCATATTACCGTTATGGACAAGCAATCTCGTATACATGGGTATGAGCCTTATTTGCAATCTCTAACTCATTAATAAAATGCATCCACCAAGGAAAATAAATAAATAAAATAAAATGAACAATTAGGAAAAACACATCAATTTTATTTGATTGTTTTTTTCTCTCCCAACACCATTCACATGTTCGGCATTTTATATGGAATCAATAGAATTGAAACGAAACCCAAAGCCCAAGGAGTCATTTTCATGGGCCTCTTCGTTGTACATAAGGCCTAATTCTAATTCTAATCAAACAATTTCTTGAGCCTCTTTCACGTGGACATAATTTTTTTTTTTTTGTACACAAGGCCTACTTCAAATCAAACAATTTCTTGAGCCTCGTTGACGTGGACATAATTTTTTTTTGTACAGAAGGCCTAATTCTAAACAAACAATTTCATGGGCCTCTTAAAGTTAAAGCATATTTTTTGTACATATAAAAGCCCACAAATATTCAAAATTTTTAACAGCAATGAATAAACCATAACCATTAAAATAAAAGGAAATTGAAATATCTTCAATTTGTGAATTATATTGACTACTAACATAGAAGAATATTGTTGGTATAACAATGAATTGGAAAGACCATGGAGATGAGGATGGAAAATATTCTAGAATATTAAATATGGATAACTCTTTTTTTAATGAGTATTCTAGCTCATATACTAAATGAGTTATATCAAATGCTACAATTAGAGTTATCAATTAATCAAGCTAGTTGGGAGCAATGCAAACTTAGATCAAAATTTTGAGCTTTTGAATTGAGTTTAAACTCAAAATTAGTTTTGAGAAGAATTCGACTCAAATTGGACTCGATCAAGCTTACTATGATAGCTCGAATTATATAAATATATTATTTTTTTATATATCTATAATATAAAATAATATTATATAGTATGTTATTATATTAAAAATATTATATAATTTGTATGGTTTATATTTAAAACAAAAATTAAGGTATAAATGATGTTTTATTTCAAAATGAATCTACCCAAATTTAAATTTTTAAAATAAATATTTTATTTTATTTTAGAGCTAAATTGAGACATATTCAAGCTTTCTAAGTTAAAATACAATAAGTTTGAACAAGCCGTTTTGCAAGTGTAGCCCATTTATAGCTCAAACCATTACCATTTCATTAGGGCCTTTTTCATTTTCCTCTTAAAAACGTCAAGAAATATGTTGAAGTAGAGGTGGGCATGGGCTGTCCGGAAAACCGGCCCGACCCAAAATTGATTTGCCGATTCAGTGACTCGGTGGGTCGGCTCAAGGAACTGTAACCGGCCCGTCCTATATTACGGGTTGGGGAAACCCCAAACCATGACCGGGACGGGTTGATAAGCTAGGTCAACCATCGTGTCTGGCCCGGTTTGCAACGCTGTTCCAAACCCACCATGTGAACCTGGTGGGTTTGGAGCCGTTGGTTCCCCGATGAATATTATAGCTGTTGGGGAATTCTTATTTTTTTTATTTTTTTCAAATTTATTATAAATTTCTATATATACCCCTTCATTCTCTACCCCCCCCCACAATTTAGTTTTTACCAATTATCATTCTTTTTCAACTCTCTTACTCTCATTCTCTCTTAATCTCATTCTTTCCCAACTCTCCTATTCTCATTCTCATTCTTTCCCAACTCAACATACTCTCATTCTTGATAAGGCTTAATATTGAGAGAATTTGGATTTGGAGTCTTAATAATGCAATTCAACATTCTCAAGGCTTAATATTGTAATTTGATACTTGGAATCTTGGGGACTTGGAGTATTCTCTTAATTTCTTTCATTTCGAAGGTCGCAAATTAAGAAGGTTGGTCATGATTTATTTATTTTAATTATTAATTTAGACTTGTGTTTTTTAAACAATTGCATAAAATTATTGCTTGTTTTATTTTAAAAAATTGTATAAAATTAATTATTGTATCCTTGTGTAGTTTTAAGTTGTAGGCTTGAATGAAATAATTAGTTGTATTCTTGATCTATTTATTTTAATTACTAGTTTAGACTTGTGGGTTTTAAATTAAATGCATGAAATTATTATTTGTAGTTTTGTAGACTTGTTTTTTTTTTTAAAATATTTGAATGAAATAATTGTTGTAGGCTTGAATGAAATTATTACTTGTTTTCTTGATATATTTATTTTAATTATTACTTTAGAGTTTAGACTTGTGGTTTTTAAATAAACACATGAAATTAATATTTGTAGTTTTGTAGACTTATTTTTTTTAAATATTTGCATGAAATAATTGTTGTAGATTTGAATGAAATTATTAGTTGTATTCTTAATATATTTATTTTAATTATTAATTTAGATTTGTAGCTTTTTAAAAAATGTATGAAATTATTATTTGTGGTTTTGTAGACTTTTTTTTTAATATTTGAATGAAATAATCGTTGTAGACTTGAATAAAATTATTGCTTGTTTTCTTGATATATTTATTTTAATTAGTTTAGAGTTTAGACTTGTGGTTTTAAAAAAAAATGCATGAAATTAATATTTGTAGTTTTGTACACTTCCTTTTTTTTTTTTTAAATATTTGCATGAAATAGTTGTTGTAGACTTGAATGAAATTATTAGTTGTATTCATTGTTAGTTGTATTCTTGATATATTTATTTTAATTTACTTTAGATTTGTGGTCTTTTAGAAAATGCATGAAATTATTATTTGTAGTTTTGTAGACTTGTTTGTTTGTTTCTATTTGTGCGGGTACTACTGAAGAGAGCAATCAATTTAGGATGTTGAGATCCTAATGAAACAGTTGGTATAGATCGATGTACCTAGACAATCAGGACAAACAAACAACTCCACGGAAACCAATCTCAAATCTAGCATTCGTAAAACTCAATTTTTTCAAAATTGTATAGTAGTGATAGTATTGTAACACATGGTAAATGTAATTATTATGGTTTGGAATATAAGCATCGTAAGGGAGGAGAATATGGTACATTCAACAGACACAATTGAGGAGAAGCACCGAGACAAACTTGGACATAATCATAGTCCCAAATAAGGTTCACTGTGGACAAAGGTACATGTTCTCGATCATCTTTATTTACATTTTCACAAGCAAAATACAGGGATAAAAATTGCAAAGACAATTTCAGTTGAGCGCTTGCCATTCAGCTTCGCTGAATGGTATAAAGTGCAAGAATACATCAATGACACATTGTAATCCGCATGCAAGAAGGTTTAACGAAAGATAATTCAAAGAACAATATTCAAACAATACAAGAACTGTAGAGAATAACTTTGTAAGTATTTTCGTACTTTTAACTCTTCTATTTCTTTATGTTCCGATATATAGACTGGTATTTTTCATGAAAATTCTTTTATGGGTATTATGGCGAATTAGATCAATGACAATTGGAATATCCAAAAGCGCATTCTTGTTTTTTGGGTGTTCAATGAGTCTCATACCATCAATACTATTTATAGACTTATTCATGGAGTTATCGAAGATTTTATTTTAATTTTTAAATTTTTTTTATCTCTTTTGATAATGCCTCGCTAATACAGCCTCAATTAGATCTTTAGAAGATTTTTAAGGCCTTCATGTGGTGGCAAATATTTTCATATAAGATGTGTTTGTCATGTTTTGAACTTATGCGTGCAAAGTGGTTTGGAAGAGCTTAAAGAATTCATACTTCATGTTAGGGAAGTGGTAGCTTATTTGGGAAAAAAACATGACCCTCATGAAACAATGGACTCGCTATTGTAAAGCACATAACATGAGGGTTAAAAAATTTTCTAAAGATATCAAAACAAGATGGAACTCTACTTATTGGATTCTTAGTGCAACATTTCCTATAGGATATTATTGACTAATTTTGTTAATGATTCGTTGGTTGGGTTTTGTTTATATGAGTATCAATGGGTAGTTATTGATCGTATTATTAATTTGCTTTCAGTTTTTAACACATGTACGAGTTTGTTTTCGCAAGTTTATTTTCCTACTTCCCATTTATTTTTATATGGTGCTATTGATGTGGTTGAACAGTTTTGGAAGTTTAGATCATATCCATAATTGTTTATTGGTATGATCCTATGAAGATTAAATTGTTGCTTTATTATAAGAAAATACCTCCTATTGCTTTAGTTGCATTCATTCGTGAGCCAAGGTAGAAGCTAAAAGGTTTGCAAGAATATTTGAAAGCATTTTACAAATTCTTATGGTTCAATGGAGGACAAGATTCCCAACCGTTTGCCATGAGCTTGCCCATGAATGACATGGATACTCAAGATTTTGAATCAGACTCTGACAGCATTGTGGATGTCAATAGAAATTTTTGCTAATGCTAAAAGTCAACTTGTTGAATTATATTATAGCTATTGCAATAGATATATCCATATAGTCCCATAGGTTGCACTTGAGGCACTAGGGACAATCTAGCAGTAGCTGAGGAGAATCATTTCGACAGAAGCAAGAAAAGAAGAAACCAAGGGGATCACAATATATAGAGCTCGACTTGTATTTAAACACTACCTTCTAGTTCTCAGAAAAAATCAACACAGACATGACCTTCAACATCCTCCATTGGTGGCAAGGTAATGGGAACATGTATCCCCATTCTTTCACTAATGGTAAAGAATATTTTTGCATGCCCTATGTCTAGCGTAGCTTGCGAGCAGACTTTTAGTGTGGGAGGAAACATGTTGGACACAACACGTTTGCAGTTGTCCCCACAAAATATTGAAATTCAAGTTTGTATGGATGATTGGAAACGTGCTCAAGTTCGACAACAAGAAGCTGAATAGGAAAGTCCAAATTCTAGTGATTTCTTCTACACGGATAACATGATGAGCATACCTGGCGCAATAACAGCCAGTGAGTCCGACCAAGACCCAAATGCTAACAAATAGGTAAACGAGTGACCTGTTACGCAAAGTAAGAGAACTATGTGGGCTTTGATTCCTCTCACATCTAGGAAGATATGTTGACAACTTAATTCGACAAATAAACAAATTAAGTTCAAGCAATTCATTTTCAGTTTTACATTATTTTGAAATTTTCTAAATTTCTAAATTTTTATTCATTAATTTAATTTTTTTCCTATTTTTTAACAGGTGGGCTAACTTGCCGAGTAGGTCAACAGGGAGCCAGGCCGATTCCAGGTTCGGCTCCTTGTGACCCTAGATCAGCGGGGTCACCTGGTTCTCGCGGGTTCAACAACCCTGCTAGACAGGTCTAGGTAGGGAGGCTGGTGAACCGCAACACAGTGGGTCAAGCTCACAGAGCTGGTTAACCTGCCCTTGCCCACCACTAGGTGGAAGTCCCATCATATTAAAGTAGTTGGAAATGGTGTCACTTTCTCCCCTTCTCGGTTCATTTCGCTAGAAACTCAAATGCATCAAAATGATTACTTTTTTATTTCCAATATTCATATAGCTTACAGGTCACTCCAATCTATATTAGGTTTGTTTTTAAATCAGAGTGAGGGAAATGAGTAAAATAAAAGGAAATTTAAGGAAGATTTTATTAAATTTTATATTTATTTGAAACTTTAAAATTTATTCTGGACAAAATTGTGTTGTCATTTGAAATATTAACTTTTGAAAATATTATTAATCTAATCTAAACAAATATATAAATGTGTCATTATGGCATGAATTTTCATATTGCTTTCAAGTATGAACTTTCTTAAATTTAACCCATAGGTGCAGTATTACATTAGCATCTTAAAGTCTTCACACAAATTAATAATTTATTTTAGGGGAAAACAAAAAACCATATACTAATCATGTATTCTCTTGTTTTATTCAATTTAGTGGCCTTAACTTGGCATTTTTTAATATTATATATTTTTAAAATTTATTAAAATGCGCCCTTTGGTTACTACCAAAGTGCACATAAAACATGTAAAAAGGTACATATTGAACCATTTTTAGTTATAAGGTTGCAAAGGGGTAATGTTGTATTGTATTTCATACTTTTTTGCACGAAAACTATAAAGCTTCTACCATGTGTTTTTTTTTTCTAACCTGCTTTTTTTATATGAAATTTTTACATTTTAGTCTTTATAAGTTTTCTGAGTTGTAATCTCATGGGCTCGGTTAGGTGGGAATCACAGTGGAACCGAGACATGGCATCACAACCTCCACCCTTTTTTTTTTTGTTTTAACAACTATTTTTTTTTTACATTAAATGTCATGATCAATATTAAATATTGTCAAGGGTAAAAAGTATTTTCCATAAACATAAATAACACTTTCAATATCTGATCCTTCTTCTTCTCTTATCTTTTTCTAGTGAACATCTATTATGATTTATCACAACAACCAAACCAAATTTTCTCTCTTCCTTCTCTTTTTTTTTTTTTTTTCTTATCCACTTCTCTATGTGAATATTTGGCTTTGAATCTATCAAAACAACCGAGCCCTAATGAGCCATAACCATGTAAATGATAAGCTCTCTCTCTCTCTCTCTCTCTCTCTCTCTCTCTCTCTCTCTGTGTGAATTCACCTTCAAATTTGTGAGATATTAACAAGATTTTTTTGTTTCTATTTGTATAGAAAGAACAAGGAGCCTTACAAGTATGGATAGAAGGGTTTGATTGAATCTAAAGCTAGGGATCTTGCCTGTCTTTGTTGTTAGGCACGTTTTTATAAGTTTCTTGACTAATTTATCTTGTTGTTGATGATGTTATTTTAACCCAAAAAATCTACAAATTTACCTAGTTGAAATACTACAATTTTATGATATTATGATCATTTTGCTCTTAAAAAGTTTTTTTTTTTAGGTTTGTTTTACTAAAATACTTTCCTATACTCTCTTTATTTTTGCTAGGCTTTCACATGAATTATATTTCTAGTTTATAAAATACAGTATTTTTTTGTGTCTTGGTTTAATGTAAAAAGTTTATTCATAGAATTTTATTATAAATTCTCCTTGTCTTTTTTGGGCTTCTCATGAATTGTGTTTTTATATTTTTCAACTATAGCAATTGTTGTGTCTTGGGTTTTATCATAGAGTTCGGATATGATAAAGTTTATTACTTCCAATACTTTCTAAATGCTGAAAAATATTTTATCACCATAGGATGGTCATGCTAAACTAGGATGTTTTTTCAGCAGATAAATTTTAAAATTATAATATTTGCTAGAAAGTGAAAGTATTAGTGAGGCACAAAAGTTTATATCTAGATGCATGGTGTTACACACGGCATGACATGGTTTGGTCAATGACAAACATAGCAACAACCATAATGTTAGGAGTGTACAGATAGCTAATCGATCAATTAGAACTACAACAGGTAATTTATATATATATAGCTTTGTATATTGATGATCACTATTTACCTTTTTTTTTAAATTTAAATAGTTTATATGTAGAAGTGGATGAAATAATTGGAGAGGTTCCACTTGAAATTTATTTAGATATGTTATAATGGATTGCATTTACATTATTGATTTATTTGGAAGTTATTGAGTGGCACCTAACAGATAGGGTAACAAGACAATTTGGATTCACCCAAGTTATCCCACAAGCTCTAGTTAATATTGGACCAACTCATTATCATGACCTTTGTGGTAGAGCTGACATAGATTGGGAGATAATACATTCTAGGTCGATTGGATACCATGTAGACAGAGCATCAAGTTGTCCTAATATTTTATGTTCCAACTAGGGGAAACACAATGTCGAGCCGTATTATGACTAGTATACCACCAATATATAATCTTTTTATCATCAGACCATGACTTATTAGATCCTAGCAAAAGAGGTACTGTTATTCTAACTCCACTTTGCACCTTTCCTAGTGCCGATATTGATGTTCCACTTGAGTCCACCACCAAGACATATGTGGTTCTCATCGCCAGGATGAAGATGAATCTAGTTTGCATAACAACATAATGAAGTTTTCAGCCACTTCCACAATCAGTTGATGTTGCCATCAGCCAAACATCTTATCAACTAGGAATTGCTTCACTTAACCTAGTACATATTCAATGGCTTCAGGGATGGACTTCATGCGGAATCTATTTGAGTATCAACCTCATTTACTGATGGAACAAGGTAAATCAAGTCAATGTAGACAATTTTAAGTTTGACAATCATCCCCACACCAATCATATTTTGCTACAAACCTGAACACTCCATCTTCAGCTATGCAAGAAGTTTTGATGATGATCCACTTACCGAACCACAGAGATGACATAGACCACGGTGACTATGGACATAGATATTCACAAACCTCAATGTTTTATAAAGAGGTGGAATTTATTAGAACAATTGGTTTCCATATGTGTGGAATTGCTATTGCTAATGTTTATTATGAAACTGTTTTCTTAACCAAATTTGTAATAATTATGTAGTGTTTCAATTGTTTTTTTTTAATTTTCTAATAAAAGTACATGTGATTGAACAAGTATAAACAGTGAAAAAATATTTATAAGAGGATCAGAGAAATTAGGTCAATAAATGGGTATAATCTTAAATCAATACAAAAAAAATATAAGAATTTTCTATGTCATTATGAAACTAGCTTCTGAATTAAGCTCTTAACAATTATGTTGCATTTTACTTGTTTCTTTTTTCCCCCTACAACTCTTGATAAAAATATATCATTTTCAATTTAATGATGATAAAAAATATTTATGAAAAAATATATCATACTCTAAACATGTGAAAATAGTTACATATATTATAACAAGATTAGAACAGTTACACTATCTAAGCTACATTAAAACCAACTACTTGGATCAAGTATATTAGGGCAATTTTGATGACTGAGTTTCATTTCGAGATAAAGCTCAATGTTTTGGCTTACAACCTTTCCTTATATCCATTTCCTTATGATCCTCTTGGATTTAGGGTGTCTTTTCAAAGGTCTTCACATTGTAATGTTTGGACAAAGACGTGGACCATTACACAGATTCCAGTATCTCTCATTCAACACAACTTGAAACTATTTACAATATACATTAAAAATAGTCTCAAGCTTGTAAACATTATCCATGTATTTCTGCCAATATAGATGAATATATATGCACGTTGAATAACATGGCAATAAGGGAAATCAAATGTTTGAAACTCACTACAGTTGTACCATTAATGCGGTAACTACTAACCACACCACCATAATAAGGTGGAGCCATTTCATCTACCATGAAAAAATTTTCTTCATGATCAAATTGATGAACATAAATACAACCAACTAATTGTTGATTTTCTTGAATTGGTTTTGTTAGTGCTTCTGAGAACATCTGACCTAGTGTAATCTGAGCTTATGCTTGTACATCTTTCCTCACAAACAACTCAATTAACAAAAGATAAGTTGATTTAACTAAAGATATTATGGGAAGATTCTTTATCCCCTTCAATACTTAATTAACACATTCATGAAGGTTTAGTTATATGCCCATACCTTTGACCTTCTTTATCAAAGGCTTAAGCCCACTTCTCCCACACCAAACACCTCATATCCTCTGCATCGTATTCACACACCAAGCCGTAACAGTAATTAAAATCATGAGTAGTTTTTGAATAGCCTACATTAATCATCATAAGGAAAGTAAAACAACAAAAAAATTAATAATAATAATAACAACAATATATGATTAAAACAAGCACTAATGTAAGTTTTATAATTTACCAGCATTGATAACTATCTGTTACATTTCTTTATTTTTGAAGCATGCATGAGGTTTGCAAAGATATGCTTAATGCAATAAACAAGGTAATCATGAGGAGGATTCCCTTACCCAATTTTGAGTTTCTTTGATAGCTTCGTGACGATAAGAAATATAACAGATTCTTTCTTGTTGTGTCACATTCGTGTGTAAATGCTCTAGGAAGAAACGTCATGCGTCTAAGGTCTCTCCTTCTACAATGAAAAATGCAATTAAAATGATGTTTTTATTACCATCCTGAATGATTGCCACTAACAAAGTCCCTTTATATTTTCTATAAAAGTACGTGATGCCTATATACACCACTTGCTTGCAATATTTGAAAGCCTTCACACATGAGGAAAAATAAAAATAAAAAAACAGTCTATAAAAGGCACACCTATCACATATTACATAACTTTTGGTGCAGACATGGCTTCCAAATTTAGTGCCCATATATATGCTGGAAGCTCAAATGGTGGCAATGTAAATTCTATGCTTTATCTAGGAATATCTTCTAAACAAATATCTTCAGAGCTTGTTTCACTATTCTCTATATAGTTGTCATGTCATGCTCATCCCCAATAGAGCTCCCATACTCACCAACTTTATTTCCATGAATATCATGAAAGGAAGTCATTATGATATCTTGATGGCTTTAACTTGATTGTATATGTGCTTGCATACCTGTTGAGTAGTATATCGATGCATTTGATTGTTGTTATGGCGTAGTGAACCCAACATTGCATGGTAGAACATCACATGCCCTCCACTCTTTTGAGGCCCTTTCAGCTTCATTAACTGACCACACGGATGTAATTTGCTCCCATCCTATAGTATGTTGAATATTGTCATCTATGTTGATTTGTTGTTGACAGGAACCACCAGCGGAAGTAGCAGCACCTAGCTCCACGCACAATTCAAGAATTTGAATATCAAAATATTTTTTGTGGCAGCTAAACATCATCTGAATATCAGGAAATCTTGTCTAACTTGCAGAAATAGGTAACCTACATTTGATAAGTGTAACTCTTTCACCGTCTGCTACTTCTAAGTTCTCTTCAATGATTCTCTTTAAAAATTCTAAAGAGATATCATTTTCACATAGAAACAAGATTGATTATCAAAGAAATATATAACACTATTTTTTCTTGTAGTAGTAGAACCATTGTAGCAAACTAAAACAAGTGATCTTTCTGGTTATTTTTTAAGAAAAATTGTATTAAAGCAAGTATTATATAAAGAGAGTAAATAGGGTAAGAATTAAAATATAATGGCCAGATTTATAAAGAGGAGGATTTCAAGTATTTCAATCAAAAAGATTTTTTGCTAGTTGAAATTCTAATTATTATAATTTTGACCCTTATCATTTTTGGTTTATTAAACTTTTGACCATTAGAATCTCTGACGGTTAAAAGTTTGACTTTCATAATTTTATCAATTACAGATTTGACTACTATAATTACTGACAATTGCAGATTTGATAGGTTGTAGATTTGACCTTCATAATTTTTAACTGTTGCTGGTTTGACCATCATAAATCTAACAATTGCTTATTTGACTGTCACAATTGCTAGCAATTGCAAATTTAATAGTTAACATTATTTTACCATTGCATATTTGGCCATCATAATTTCTGACGACTATAGATTTGATCCTCATAATTCTGATAATTGCATATTTGATTGTCATAATTATTGACAATTACATATTTGATAGTTATGATTTTTAGCGTGTGAATTTGATGTTCATAAATTCTGAAGGTTGCATATTTTATTGTCAAAAATTTGACAATTGCATATATGACTGTCATAATTATAGACAATTGCATATTTGCGCATTGTGATTTTTTATCATTGCAAATTTGACCATCATAAATTTTGACGATTATATGTTTAACCGTCATAATTTTGATAATTGCGTATTTGATTATCATAATCATTGACAATTGCAGATCTAACTATTGCAATTTTTACAATTGAAAATTTAACTGTCATAATATCTGATGGTTGCAGGTTTTAACTGTCCAAATTCTGATGATTGCAGATTTTACTAGAATAATTCTAATGATTACAAGTATGACTATCAAAATCCTCACGATTACAGGTTTGATAGAAATAAATTTGATACTTGCAGATTTAACTATCATAACTATTGACAATTACATATTTAGTTGTTGTGACGTTTTACCATTGCAGATTTGATCCTCAATGTTTGTAATGGTTGCAGGTTTGACCGTCAAAATTTCTACCGTTCAAATTTGACTATGATAATAACTGGCAATTATAGATTTCACTAACGTACTTTTTGATAATTGTAGATTTGACCTTGTAATTATCATCCCTTGCATATTTAACCATTGTAATTAGTTTCCCCTAAAATTTTAAGCATTCTACTTTTTAACTATTGTAGGTTTAATAAGTGGTGATAAATAAAGTTATGAGAAAGAATTTGAATTAGAAAACTTATAAGGACTAATGTGTAAGCATTTCATACATAAAAACTAGGTTATAAAATTACAAAACAACGGTAAATAACAATATGTTACTAAAAATGGTAAAGCTTTTACCAGTTTTCAACCTTGTAACTAAAACCTCTACAATATGTAACATTTTTAATGTTTCATGTGCACTTTGGTAAATAACAACCAAAGTGCACATTTTGGTAAATTTTTTAATATAATTTTTTTTAAAAAAAAAAAGCCTTAGCTTTGCTCCTCATTTATTTCCTAAATTTGTTGAAACAAATATAAAGATATCACACACTACTGAAAATCATATATTTCATAATTGAAATGTGTTATCTCCATGCATAGTTAGAGGTGGCTACGGGCCAAGATTTGGCCCGACCTGGCAAAAACCGTCGGGTCAGTAACCCATAATTGGCTCGCACTGTAGCTGGCCCTGTTACATGTCAAGGTGATCCAAACATGTGACTCGGCGAGTTAACCCTCAGAGTCACCAGGGTCAATCAGCCAACCGGGTTAACCCAGTCAACTCGGTTAGTTTATTTTTTTTTTAATTTCAAAAACTTTGCATTAAAAAAGTGTTGCTCATAGGGTTTGAACCCAAAACACTATCCACTTGAGCAACAAAATAACTTACTATATTATTAGGAAAAACTATATATATAGATAGTTGTGGAATGTCTTCTTTGTTTACACACATTCTTCTAATTCTTTGAGAACATTATGTGAATTTCAATGTTTTTAAATAATAGCTAAGTAATGAAACTCACACTATATTCTTTTGATTAATTATAAAATATATTTTTGGTGTTCTATGTTGAAAGCCTTAAAACTAATGTTTTATTTTTTTAATGACAACATAATGTATAGAACAATAACAAACTCTTAGAGTTGGAAACTAAAATTAAGGGCAAAAACCAATCTTGATTGTAACAAATAGATAAGTAGATCACAACTTTGATAAAAAAATATATACATAAAACTATATCAGTTTCAATTCCTCTCCCACTTAAGAAGATATGTCAATAACTTAATTTCATAGGTAAACAAATTAAGTGCAAATACTGTATTTTTTTAATCATTTTGACTTATCTCAAATTTTTTAAAAAGATTAAAAATTCTTTTTAATTTTTTTTATTTTTAAGATTATAATTTTAAAAAATCACAAAAATCATTTTGTGATTTTTTTTATTTAGTTGGTTTTACGATCTATACATAAAATAAGTATTAGTCAAGTGGTTGAAACTTTGGTTTTGATGCATGTGGTCTTGGTTCGAATCCTATAAGCATCGTGTTGTCTAAGATTTCTTTTACCATCTAACTTGGCGGTTTTGAGGTGAGCCAGGTTGGGCCCGGTTCACCCTTAAGCTCAATAGGACTTGATGGGTCTACTAGGTCAATCCGGCCCGGCGGGTTTTTTCTTGTAACACGAGCTGGTTCCAAGTCCGGTATTTGGTGAACAGAACCCAGCGAGCCCGGTTAACTTGCTCGTGCCCCTCTCTATTCATAGTGATGGTAATGCCCAAATCCAAACCCATTTAGGGGTTGTTTGGTTATGTCACGCCCCATCCATGGGTTCCACATGTGAAATACTGCCATGACAACCCAATGGAGGTCAAATAGTGCGTCTGCCTTTACCCTGGATCACTGCAAGGCTAACTTGTTCCCTGTACAATACTACTATAACAACAAGGAATAATTCAACAATAAATACATACAACAATCCTCCTACATGTCCATCAAGTTAACACAAGTGCAACATTGATAATCACACCATGAAAGTCATAATAATAACATCCACCCCAAACACTGGGTATAACATCTCATACAAGACTTAGACCAATCTAACATATAAGAGGATTCATAGAAAGGAAATACATAATATGGTTCATCAAAAACCCTAGTGGGTCCACATAATACATGCCAAAGTAATATGATAATATACACAGACTCAATGATGATACAAACACACACTTGCCAAGCACTTCACGCTTTCACCCATATGCTGTACTATCACCTAGACGGAGAAAAAAGGGAGTGAGCAACTAGGTTACTCAATCAGGGGCTAAACATGGAACTATAACTCATACATGATTAAATAAAATACAATGTCAAAAACATGTTTTAAAGTTCAACGATGATAAAGATATTATAGATAATAAGAATTCAAGCTTTTTTCCATAAAATGCATGATATTACCCTTTTGAAATCATCAAGAAATCCAAAACCATTCATAGATCCATAATCATACATTTTTTTCAACAACATAAAAAATCAAAAGTTTAAGAAATAAATAAATCACAATTTTGATAGTGTCATAAGTAGCCTCGAAAACCCTCCATCGCTAATAGTGGCCTTGGTTAGGTTAGGAGCCACCAAGATGCACATCTCTTGGCATTGGCCGATGGGAAGCCCGTGTGGTAACTCTAGATAACCTAACAATACACTCCTTTCATGTTCTCTATGCACCTCTTGAAAGGGGTGGTATCCTCAAATGGAATCTTCCACACCACCTCTAACAGGTAGGCTTGTGAAAACTCTACTTCTTACTGCAGTAAGTACTGGGGCTCCCCCCATGTCACTATCAAAACAAATATATATCATACAGCCCATAGGCTCATTATACAACTCAACACGATAATAGAAGTCTGACATGACCCCTTGCGTGTATCTTGCAAGTGCACGGGCTTGTCGAAGTAATAAAATTACCCTGGTGAGTAGGTAGTCGAATCCACAGAGAATAGGGATTTAAGATACGAGATTTCGCTATCTAGTTGTGCGGTGTACGAAAAAGTGGTAATAGAATTGATGAGTGAATTATGGAAGCAAATATGATAAAAAGCAAGAATTGAATAGAGAGATGGAAGACAAGAAATTGCAAGAAGGAGTGAATTAGAGAAAGACTAGTAATGGATGAAATAGGGTATCCGAACAAGCTACCTCTAGGACTTATGCTTCTAGTGCAAGACTATGCTATTATACTTTCCTATTGATGTTTAATTGAGTTGAGGATATCCTTAAACTCACGATCCCAAACCTAAGGTCAACCGTGACTAACCCCAATACTATGTCCTGGCATTAGGATTCACGTCAACCCTTCACTCTGTTGCTCACCCAACTAAGTCCCAGGGGAGTATATCTACCTAAGCCTAACACTATGTGGGATTGCTTTAAGCTCTAGTGATTCCTTGTGATAAAACCTATTCCTATGTGTAGTTCTAACCCTTTGGTCCAGGTGGAAGAACCCTAGTCTAGATTAAGCCCCAGCGCTTAGGATTCACGTCAGCCCTTCACTTCTGTTGCTTGCGCAACTAAGCCCCAAGGGAGTTTATCTACCTAGCACTTCACTCTATCTCGACCACTAAGAAATCAAGGAAAATGGAGGTAGGGAGAAATCACACCGGAGGGGAAAGGGGACGCTTCGCTACCTCACGTCTCACTCTCTCAACCCTCTTCAATCTTAAGTACTCTAACCCTATAGGAGTTGTCACACCTCCAAAGGATAACCTAGATTATTTTCAACCCTAGTGTCACGGCTAAAGAAAAACAATTGCAACAGATAATTAAAATTGAAACTCGAATTTGTTCATCATTTATGAAAAACATAATTGCAATGTCATAGAAACATAATAATCCTAGGGTTTACAAGTCCGAATACCCACGAGGGGTTTAGCTCCTCATGGAGCTATACATGTTCATCAAAATATGAAATAAAGCACAAATTAAAGACATTGATGAAAACCCCCTTGCGTATGGTGTGGACGTGGTCTTGTGCGGCCGCCGAACGTCGATGAGGATGCCGATGACGCACTCCAAACCTCCACGAAGTCCTCTCCGAAACCCTAGCCGCCCTCTCCAGAAGTTGGGGAGAAAGTTAGGTAAAAAGATATCTCAAAAGTCTCAAAATCGGGCTTTTATAATGTTGAGTCGCGGCTTTAAAATTGGACTTATCGGGACTTCACACAGCCGTGTGGAATTTCCACATGCCCGTGTGAAGTTTCTGAGTTGCTAAAAAATTAATTCACACGGCCGTGTGGAATTTCCACATGCCTGTGTGAACTCTCTGAAATCCTATTTTTCGGCAGAAAGTGAACAGTAGCAAGCTACAGTAACTCGCCGAAATGCTCCCGAATCCGTTGTTCTTCATCAAGGCCATTGATTCGGGCACACAATCAATAGTAGATCGTGCTGATTACTTCAAGTCTCCTTCTTGGTGAAGTTCTCCTAAGCAACACGAGTTAGACTTGTTGTGTATGTGATTGCCTTTGTGCCCCTCCAAAGGAGGTTGGCACACACTCACAAGTCTAGGCTCGTGCCTTGTTCCTTGCTTGGTCCGAAACCTTCCCAACAATGGCGAACACGATCTAACTTCGTTCTTCTTTTCCAAATTAGCTCCACAAACCTATAATGTATAAGAATACACAAATGCACATCATTTAGTGATAAAATCTGATAAAAAGTATGCTCATTGTAAGATAATAACGCTTTGCATTACTATAACACAAGCACTTATCAAAGTCTCATCATAATGTTACATGTTTCCACATATACAACTTTCACTCCAAGAGTGAGTAAATTGATCATAATATCTTCAATGAAATCATTTTCTTCATGAAAACATAAATTTAAGAATAATCCTCGAAGATACACTTCAAGTATAACATCATCAAAATATATATCAACTTAGTTTGCATAACTCATTTAACATCATAACTAGAATATCAAGTTCCATGAAAATATCCATATTAAACATATCATCCAAAGTAAGATTTCCAAACAAAATAAAATGTTCTTTGTGAAATTGTTGGGAACAGATAAATCATGATTCATCCATGCTTTCCAAACATCATAGATAGCATTTCAAGAACTTTAGTAAAAATAAGTCATTATTCAAAGAGAAGAATGAAATGTAAATTGATAAGTGCTCGTGTATAAGCTATACGAAGTATACTTTTCTTACATTGAGCATCGCTTTACTCAGATTTTATCGTTTATATGTGTGCATTTGTGTTCTTTTGTGCATGTAGGGTTGTGGAGACGAATTGAGGAGAAAAGAAGCAAGAATAGGTCATGAACGCGATTGTTGAGGGAGTTCTTGGACCGGGCAAGGAACAACGCACAAGTTGTGTTCAAAGACATGTGAGTGTATGCCAACCTCCAATGAGTTCAAGGTAATATGTGAATTGGAGGGGCACAAAGGCAGTCACACTCACATGTTCCGGCTTATGCAACATTATCAAGAGTTTCGTCAATGTGGTTCAATTGAAGATGCGATGTGATCTACCGTATGATTGTGTGCCTAATTCGGCGGCCTCGATGAAGAAATGAATTCGGGAGCATTTTGGTGCAAGTAGTGCAGCAGCTACTGTAGCAAGTTACTATTCACAAAGCGCTGAAAATCAGGAAAATAGAGAATCCACACGCCCATGTGGAAATTCCACAAGGCCGTGTGGAAAATCCACAGGGACGTGTGAAATCTCGATTTTAGCCTATAAATATCCCGTTTTTAGATTTGTTTGGGGACCCCTTGGACTATCTTTTGCCTATCTTTTGGAGGTGATTTTATGGCGTCGGCATCGTCATCCTTTGGAAGATAGCTATTGGGGGAGTTTTCATCAGCATCGATTCGGCGAGGTGTGCCCTAGGTTTGACAAGGGATTCGTTGGAGAAAACGAGGCGGCTGCACAAGACCATCAATATGGACCACAATGGGGTTTTCTTTATGGTTTTTATGCATATGTTCTCAAACTCTTTATTGATTTTGTATTGCTCCATGGAGAGCTAAACCCCTAATGGGTATTCATACTTGTAAACCCTAGAATGACATTGTTTCTATGATTTTTATTATGCTTTCTTAATTAATGCTTTTAATTGAGTTCCAATCTTGAATGATAATTGCATTGATTTTCCCTTATATGTGACACTAGGGTTGAGAGTCATCTAGGTTATCCTTAGAAGGTGTGACAACTTCTATAGGATTAGACTACATGAGATTGGAGAGGGTCGAGAGGTAGCGAAACGTCCCCTTCCCACTTCCGCGTGATTTTCCCTACCTCCATGTTCCAAGAGTTCTTTGTAGCCAAAGTAGAGTGAAATGCTAGGAGATGAACTCCCTTGGGGCTTAGTTGTGCGAGCAACAAAGTGAAGGGTTGTAGTGAATCTTAGTGCTGGGGCTTAACTGAGACTAGGGTTCTTTCGCCTGGACCAAAGGGTTAGAACTATACTTAGGAACAGGGTCTATCACTTGGAATCCCTAGAACCTCAAGCAGTTCCACGTAGTGTGAGGCTATAGGAGATGGATTTCCCTGGGGCTTAGTTGAGCGATCAACAAAGTGAAGGATTGTAGTGAATCCTAGTACCGGGGCATAGTGTTGGATCTAATCACTGTTGACCTTAGGTTTAGGACTGTGTGCTTTAGGATCTCCATGACTCATTAGACATCAATTAGAAGATATAATACTAGTCTTGCACTAGAAACATTAGTTCGAGGGGGAACATTGTCCGGGTACCCCATCTTTATATCGATTACATCTCTTACCTTTATTGCTCTTCTTGTACTCTTTTACTTTCTTTAATATTTATACATATTGATTTCTCTCACCATCGATTTCCTTCATAGCTAAATAGTGACAACGCTTGTTTCTGAATACTATTCCCTATGGATAAACTACCCACTCACCAGGGTACTTTATTACTTCGACAACCTGTGCACTTGCTCACACACGCAAGGGGTGTGTCATAAATATAAGAAAGCATGCATGATTTATAGCCCATTATTTAGTAAATCCCACTCACAAACTTGGTGAACTATAAGCCTCAGGTGTTACAAGAATGAACCTTTCACAACCCTCAAAACTAACAAGAAAAGCAAGAAAAGCTCAACTTGGTTTGGTGCTACAGTAACTCTAACTTAGGAGATAAAAGATCTCGCTCAAGCTTCAACAATTTCAAGATTATACAACCTCAAACTTCTTCCAAACTCTAAATCCAAACAAAAACTAAGATTCTCCACCAACAATCTCAAAGAAACTCAATAAGAGGAGAAAGGAGAAGAACAAAAACAAGAACAAGAAGAAGAGTAACCTTACCTCAAAGCTTCTCACAATCTTAAGAAAAGACTCTTTTCAAGAGAGGCGGAAAGTGATCTTCGAGTTTCTTCATGATTCAAGGCAAAGGATGATGAGTTTGAGGAGTGGAGATGAAGGTTCTAGTTGATGAGTTTCTTCATGAAGCGTCTCAACCCGTATATAATGGGTGTTAAACAATATGTTTGGTGGTTTTTTGACCCCTTGTTTGGGTCTAACAACATGGGATACTATCGGAAGCTCGCACGCATGAAAAACCCTCAAGAAAACAAATGATTTGTTGTAATGTAACTGGTCTTATATGTAAAGTATTGTTTGGTTTGCAGAGAAATGGGTTTTACATGTAAAACATTTTGCAGTTTTGTGTACTTTTGCAATATTTCAACTTACAGTAAATTTTGTTATAAGTTGAAATGCAATAAAACATTTGGATCAAAACCACCATTCTTCACTCTCCACATTATGCATCAAAAGCAAATGAAAGCTTGCATGGAAATAAATTGTTAACATAATTAAACTTATATTTATTTATGTTTAATTTAATTTAATATTTTATTTAAAAAGTATCAATTGTTATTTAATGTTAATCACGAAAATGTTTTCTGGGCATAAAATTAAAGAATATTACATATTTTTAATTAAATAAATTATCATTAAATTAATTGATTATTTTACATTCGTGTTGACATAAATGGTAGATAGTGAAAGTTAAATTAATTAATTATTTTTAAGTATAAAATTAAAACATATTAAATTATTAAATGATTTTATGAATAATAAATTACTTGTGTTAATGATTGAAAATGGAGGGAATCTTACCATTCTATTTGCACGGTGACTATACCCCTCAAGTTACATCAAACCAAACAATAAAAAAGTAAATGCAGTATCTCCAATTACAGCAAACCAAACAACAATGATGTAATATGAAATGCAACATTTTAACATACATGTGATTTCACTTATAGAAAACTAAACAACCCCTTAACAAACCTAGACCATTCCAACCTATTTATAATTTTGACCTAAATTTGCAAACTTGTCTTGTGCCTAACATGTCCCAAACCCTTTAATATTTAAATTAGGAAAAATAATAATATGTTTTAAAAAAATAATATTGATTCATTTCAAATAATGGTACTCATAATGCTAGCAAATCTTAATTTATTCATCATTAATTTTTTAAAATAACTAAATAAAATTTCTTCCAAAACATCATAAATTGCGTCCTCTATTGTATCTATGTAATTCAAATTATCAGACAAAATCAACATGAATATCTCAAATTAATAAGTTATGATTACAAAATAAAATCATCATTATATCACTTTACGGTGTTACAAACTAAGAATATTGTTTAGTAATTAGCGCAAAGTAGGATATCAAAATAAATACTATAAAACGATAAGCCAAGTTCGATAAAGTCAAAAAAAATTTAGAAACTAAAAAAATTTCAAATATTCAAAATTTCAAGCCCTACATCCTAGGGAAGAAAAGAAAACGTATATATAATCAAAATTTGAGTTAAATAGGATAAATTCATTGCAAATTTGAATCCATGAAGAAATAAAACAAAAAATAGTAGAAAACAAGTGACTATTGTATGAGTGTGTATCTTCTTCCCTTAGATTTGTGCCATCATAAGTGCTTGAATAACTGTAATTTATGATTGTTATATGACATTCTTTCCATGTATTTCTTTGAATTATAGGTCAATTTGGTACTTAATTTGCTTCTATTTTATTTTTTAGGGGTAAATGACGACATATGGAGCTAAAGGAACAAATTCAAGCTACTTTGAACCAAACAAATCCAAAATACAGAAGTTACAAAAGAGCTTATGGATAAACTTACAACTAATCTTACAACCAAAACTCTAGGTCATAAGAATGTGATTAATTGGATTGAGAGTTCAGGTAGAAGAAATGTAGGCAGAGAAGCTTATGACCAATTTTAAAGTCAATCTTACGTCTGTAAGCATTGTGCAGTAATGTTCTTTACGAACATAAAAGGCTCAAGACAATTTTCAACACTTCCCTCTGAGCATTATTAAAGGTCAAGATGAATTAGGGTTTAGTAACTCTCTCAAATATCTCTTGAATTACACTTGGACCTTTGGTTTTGAGTGGAAAGAGCTTCTTCTGCAAGAAAGGAGGTGTTGTCATCATCAAGGACAATTGAGTATATTTCATCTCAAGCTAAGGCACAACGAAGTGTTTGGGATCAAGGCAGTTTATTTCATGCTACTTTTATGTTTCGTGATGTATTCATCGATTATGATGAGCTAAATTTAATAAGGTGCTTGTTATTAATGAAAACTCAGGTTTAATTTTTTGTAGACATGGATTTTAAATTCTTTTATCAAATTAAATTTGTTTCAATTTTCTATGCTTGTGATGCCACCATTCCTATGATAAAGAAAGCTTGGATTCATGTTTGTTTCCATGTCTAAAATTGAAGAGGTTGTATGTAGATTAAAGGTAGATTTCATTATAACTCTCCCATAGGATGGACATTACCTTCGAATTCCACTAAATGCTAATACAGTTGTAGAAGGTTAGACTAGAGATAGGTCTAGTTTAATATTATATGAAATTAGGCACTTATCACCTTAAGAGAGGGCTTAGTATAAATTAGAAAAACTAGTCCTATCTATTTTGGAGTTCACAGATTGTAAGGAAATTGTAGGGACAGTAGGTTGAGAAGAGATTCTAACCTAACTCTATATGGGATTAGTTGTTAGTCCCCTTAAGAAAAGGATCACCATACTCTAGGAATACTTGTAGTCTCATCTAATCGATTCCAGTTCAATGTCCATGTTAGAGCTCCATTAGAACCATTGGAGGATTGCTTGTCTGAGTACCTTCCTTTGATGATTGATTTCTCTCTAATTGTTTAGCAAGTTCTCTCTTGTTAAGGCCAAGTAGCTTTTATCTCATTTGAATTCTTCATTTTAGTTGTTAGACTAGAGAGTAGATGAGTGGGTAGTACTAGTACTTTTGGTCCCTATGGGTTCAACATCCTATAGAGTTCTGTATATTTTATTACTTGATAACATGTGTAATTGCATATAGTGAGGATAGATTTAGGTATTGGTTACAAGTCCCATCATACTATAAGTTATAAAAAAAATGATGAACTCCTATTAGTGGGTTACTAATAAGGCTGAAAACAAAGGAGTTAATTAGCTGAATTGGTCTCATTTATGCAAAGTGAAAAGCCGTGAAGGTTTTGGTTTTTAGCGAATTCATGAATTTAATTTGGTGCCCCATAGGAAGAAAGCTTGGAGACTTCTTGAAATGCCAAATTCCATTGTCTTACTTTAATTATTGTTAATTATAAAAATTAATTTTTAAATTAAAAAAAAAAAGATAAATGTAAACCATTGAGTTAAATAGACACCATATCGTTGATCTAGTCTTCCAGAAATAGAAGTTGCATTACATGCTAGTTATTTGGGCTAATATAAACCCAAATTATAACAGGACATTATCAAAATGTTCAACAAAGTTCTAAGTCAAACATAATTTTCACCCTATATAGTACAAGAACAAGTTACATAGTGATATAGAAGCTAATCAACACTTCTAATAAAAATAGATCATTAATTATGATTAAATAAAGAAATAAAGGTCAAGATCGATGAATTCACTAATCATAAAACACAATGAAACAAATTTCGTAATCATCCCACAAGAACAAACATTATGTGTTGAAAAACATCAAATAAAGGGGAAAAAGAAAAGGAAAAGACACAATGAAAAAGAAGACTATCAAACTTAGTGATTGTGCTTCTCCATGATGTTGCTTTTCTCCACCACACACCACCGGACGGTAACTGTGTCACTGGTGATCAAGATCTATGGTTGGAATGCTTGCTTTTCAAAATATATACTATTGGTAACTTCGTCATTTCATCCACAAACTAGAGAGTAATTCTCTCAATTTTCAGAGGATTATGATCCCCTTATCCATGGTATCCCATTCCTAATAACTACTTCTCTAGTCGAAATCAAAGTTGTGATGGAATGACCTCAATCGCACACAATTATGAAAATCACAAGCAAGCAAAGAAAAGGTAAAATAAGAGAAGTCTCAGTTAATAAAGATGAGGTACCAAAGCAATGATCCCCTTAGGATCTAACATAAAGCATAAGATTTACTAAATGTTTCTAAACCGAGTTAAAAAAGTCAAGGTAATCCAAGAACAATGGATCCCTGCCTCCAGGCCACCGATACTAGTTCCCTACAAGGTCCCGCTGGAGAAATCACTCAGTCTCAATACTTCACACCCCATATGACCGCAATAAACTTTAGGGATACCTAAGAGTGTAACCGATTGCAAAAGATAGACCTAACCATACTTCTAAGTTAAAGATCCCTAACCCCTTACAAGGACCCAGTGGAGAAATTTCTCAATCTCACGCCTCGCACCAAATATGATTGTATAAAGCTTAGGGAATACAGAGATAGAAAACACTCAATTGGAAGGAAAAGGGGACGCTCCACTATCTCATGCCTCACCCTCTCAACCTTCTTTAATCTTGGTGTTCTAACCCTGATGGAGACCTCTCTCTCACCAAGGTGAACAAATCATGCAATACGAAATAAATCACAAGGATTAATAAGGCATGCAAGCAATAATAAAACAAGATTAAAACTAAAGTAGACTCGGATTTAATAGATATCATAAAGTAAATCAATACAAAGAATTGATCCTAAGGTTCACATGCCCAAATACCTACTACTATGATTTAGCCCTCCATGGGGCTCATTTCAAAACAAAGAATAGTGCAATAAAAAGCAATGACAACCATAGAGAAAAACCCTCTCAAATTCGTGCTGATGGCCTTGATGGATCGCTCAACGTCTTGAAGGATCTCTTTCTAAAGCTAGTTTGCTGAAGGCCCCCTCGATGCTATGATGGAGAAAAGATTTATCAAAGTTGGTGAAGAATGGCCCCAATCTTACCAAAGACCTCCTCTTTAAACCCTAGCAGTTTTGCCCTTCAAACATGCGCAAAAAGTCCCCAAAGAATCGAGCAAAAGGGCTATTTATAATCACAATCCACGTCTGTCACGTATCTCCATACGATTGTGTGAGATTTCAAGCGCCCATGTGGGCTGTAGGAATTTCCACACGACTGTGTGGAATTTCCATGAGGTCATGTGAACAGTAATTTTGCTACATGCTGCAGTAAATTACTATGTTGATCTGCTACAGTACTCTTCGTAACCACGGTCCAAACCATCTTCTCTTGAGGCCACATGGTTGGGCACACGTCCATGTGGTAGGTTATAAGACTTTTCTTCGTCAAAGTATCATTTGGAAGCTCTTGAAATCTTCACACAAATAGGGACATAAGGGTATGACTGCCTTTGTGCCCTTCCATCTCACAAATCGGCTTAAAATCTCTTGGAAGTTGGCACACACCCTCACGTATATGAGCTCCTCTTATGTCTTGACCCTTGTTTTGTACAAAAGCTTCAAACAATGTGTCTTCATAACCTATCTTTGCTTCCTCTTCTTCCTTCAAGGCATTCACAATCTAATTTCACAAAGGAACACCAAATACACTTTATGAGACATAAACCATGGTAAAAATGATGCTCAATGCATGTAAAACACATAAAAAATATGTCTACTCAAGCACTTGTCAAACTCCCCCACACTTAAGCCTTTGTTTGTCCTCAAGCAAAACTAATCATTAAACTCATGGAAAGAAAAGAGAAGTGATTAGCCTTAGCTTTACCAAGAGAGTATGTGAATAAAATTCTAAACTTATGGAAAGAGACAAACACTAGGTAAAATAATCAATACTCTAGTAAACAGTTCAATCAAAAATGAAAGTACTAAAGTTCGAAAGCGTGTGTGTGTGTGAAAACTCAACTCATGTTAAAGCTATGTCCACTACTCAAAGTTCTTATTGCAACAGGATTTATTTATATACAAAAAGAATAGGTAGTAGCTTCACACATCCTCTAAGGTAGCCCTTTCTCAAGCGGCCTCCCGAGTGGCTTTCACACTTTTGAGGTGGTAGCTCTTTCTACCAAAGATGGTAGCTTTTACGCATCCTATGAGGTAGCTTTTTCTCTCATTAGGGCATAACAAGTATCCGACTTATGAGAGTAGCTTCATACAACATAGGTGGTAGCTCTTTCCACCCCTATATACAAAGAAAAACACAACTAAAATTTTGAATTTTTTTTTTTATAAAACTAACACAAGAGCATCCCAAAAATAATGAACTAAAGTAAGTTTCCATAGGTCTAATGAGTGAGACAATGTGCATGAAGTAGCAATCGGACAAAAAATCTCAAGAAAATTGGATGAAAACTAGAGCATGATAAAACCTAATGTTTTCAACCTCCAAGAACTAAGAATTAAAATCTCAACCCTAAGGTGAACTTTCTTTGGCAACATGAGCATGATCATGAACAACACAAGTAAAACCATGTATAAGGTGAACCCTCCAGCACACTTAAGATGTACATTGTCCTCAATGTACGCATGTAAGTACAATAAAAAATATCATCAAGAAAAGCATAATGTGTGTGGGAATACAAATGAAACAATACACCCCTGAACTCCTCATTGATCATTTGGTGAAGTCTAACTCATGGGTATGTTGTGTTCAACAAGTTGTGAAGCTCACACCACCATGTCACAATGTCACACGGCCGTGGACATGACCAAATCATCATCAACATCACTCTCAAGGTCATCTGCACGGATTCAAGGGGTTTAGTAAAGCTCAATAAAATATAAAAAGATATACAAGTTCATATATATATATATATATATATATAGCAATAAAGCACAGACTCACAAAATAGAATAAAACAAGAAACATGACTCTCAGAAGGCGAAGCCTTTCTAAAGATATAAGTCCACAAAATAAAACGACACAAATAAAGAAAAAAAATATAGTCTCATGAGTGGGACACCTCAAACATCAGTGTCTGGTGCTGATGCTGCTGGTGCTACTATGGATCTGGAGAATCAGACTCAACATCCTCATCAAGTGTTTGCTGAATACGATCAAGGTGCTCCAGAATCCACGCTTGGTTCTCGAGGGTGATGGCTACTGTAGCTTTAAGTCGGGGCACTGTTCACGGGACCCTATATCACTCTGCTCCTGTTTAAGATGGGTATTCTCCGCTCAGTCAGAGGCGAGGAAAAGGTCAGTACCCCAACGCCTTTGAGGCTAGTCACCCTCCGACTGATAGGCATAGTGAGGTGCACAAGTTTAGGTGGATACGGTCTAGTGAAGTTTTCGGCCGACGAAGATGAGCCTGCTGAGGAAACGACCCCATGAAGTCAATGCCCCAAACATCAAAAACTTCACAAAACTGAATGGGATTCTGTGGCATCTCATCATGCCTAGAGATATTTTCTGCTCTTTGACATTTAGCACAACCTTGCACAAACTGCGAGCATCTTGAAATAAAATTGGCCAATAAAATCCTAGAGAAATTATGTTTTCAGCTGTCCTGTTTGAAGCATAATAGCCCCAACTGGCCCAAAATGGCAATCACTTAGAATGTCCCATCCTTCTTGTCATGAAACACATCTTCATACTATATGGTCGGCACACATCCAGAAAAGGTATGGGTCCTCCCAAGAGAAGTGTTTCAAATCAGCAAAGAACTTTTTCTTTTGTTGGAATGTGAGCCCCTTAGGAAGAACTCTCCCTAAAAGGTAGTTTGCAAAGTCAGCGAACCATGGCGTTCCTGATCACGACCCCTTGCGTGTATCCCGCAAGTGCACGGGCTTATCGAAGTAATAAAATTACCCTGGTGAGTGGGTAGTCGAATCCACAGGGAATAGGGATTTAAAACACAAGATTTCGCTATTTAGTTGTACGGTGTATGAAAAGTGATAATCGAATTGATGAGTGGATTATGGAATCAATTATACTAAAAGACAAGAAATTAAACAGAGAGGTGGAAGATAAGAAAGTGCAAATAAAAGTTAAAAGAGAAAGACTAGCAATGGATGAAATAGGGTATCCAGACAAGCTACCTCTAGGACTTATGCTTCTAGTACAAGACTATGCTATTATACTTTCCTATTGATGTTAATTGAGTCGAGGATATCCTTAAACTCACGGTCCCAAACTTAAGGTCAACCATGACTAACCCCAACATTATGCCCCAGCATTAGGATTCACTACGACCCTTGACTCTTGTTGACCTGTCAACTAAGCTCCAGAGGAGTCTATCTTTCTAAGCCTAACACTACGTGGAATTGCTTTAAGCTCTAGGGATTCCTAGTGATAAAACCTGTTCCTATATGTAGTTCTAACCCTTTGGTCTAGGTGGAAGAACCCTTCTCTAAATTAAGCCCTAACACTCTATCTCGACCGCTAATTATCCAAGGAAACAGAGGTAGGGAGAAATCACACCGGAAGGGAAAGGGAACGTTTCGCTAGCTCACGACTCACCCTCTAAACCCTCTTCATTCCTAAGTAGTCTAACCCTATAGGAGTTGTCACACCTCCAAAGGGTAACCTAGATTGCTCTCAACCCTAGTGTCACGGCTAAGGGAAAACAATAGAAAAAGATAATTAAAATTGAAACTCAAATTTATTCATCAATAATGGAAAAGCATAATAGCAATGTCATAGAAACATAATAATCCTAGGGTTTTACAAGTCCAAATACCCACGAGCGGTTTAGCTCCTCATGAAGCTATACATGTTCATCAAAATATAAAAGAAAGTGTAAATAAAAAGCATTGATGAAAACCCCCTTGCGTATGATGTGGTCGTCGTCTTGTGCGGCCACCGGATGTCGGTAACGATGACGATAACGGGCTCCAAACCTCCACGAAGTCCTCTCAGAAACCCTAGCCGCACTCTCCAGAAGTTGGAGAAAAAGTTTGGTCACAAGATGTCTTGAAAGTCTCCAAATCGGACTTTTATAATGTTGAGTGCGGCTTTAAATTTGAACTTATCAGGATTTCGCACGGCCGTGTGGAATTTCCACATGGGCGTGTGAAGTTTGTGGCTTGCTGGAAAATTAATTCACACGGCCGTGTGGAATTTCCACACGCCCGTGTGAATTCTCTAAAATTCTGAATTTCTGTAGAAAGTAAACAGTAGCTTGCTGCAGTGTTTTGCTACAGTGACTCGCCGAAATGCTTCCGGATCCGTTGTTCTTCATCGAGGCCATTAATTTGGGCACACAATCAATGGTTGATCATACTGATTGCTTCAAGTCTCCTCCTTGGTGAAGTTCTCCTAAGCGACACGAGTTAGACTTATTGTGAATGTGACTGCCTTTGTGCCCCTTCAAAGGAGGTTAGCACACACTCACGAGTCTAGGCTCGTGCCTTGTTCCTTGCTTGGTCCGAAAACCTCCCAACAACGGCGAACACGATCTAACTTCGTTCTTTTTCTCCAAATTAGCTCCACAAACCTACAATGCATAAGAATACACAAACGCACACAATTTAGTGATAAAATCTGATAAAAGATATTTTCATTGTAAGATAATAACGCTTCGCGTTACTATAACACGAGCACTTATCAGTTCCAATTCTGAAATTTCTGGCATACCATACAAGTGTTCTTCCGGGAATAAGTCATTAATCTCTATTATCCATGATCCATCTTCTTTCAAACCTTTGAGGCATGAAAGATGATCTACAGCCATATTCTCAACTCTTCTCTTGTTTTTTATTTCAACATCAAATTCCTACAGCAGTAATACCCAATGAATTAACCTCGGTTTTGCATCAAACTTGTTCATTAGATACCGTAACACTGAATGGTCTGTGAACACAACCACTTTTGACAAAATGAGGTATGATATGAACTTGTCAAATGCAAATACCACAGCTAGTAATTCCTTTTCTGTGGTGGTGTGGTTCTCTTGGGCACTTGTCAAATTTTTACTTGCATAATAAATTAGCTGAAAATGCTTATCTTTTCTTTGGCCCAAAATAGCCCCCACAGCATAATCACTAGTATCAAGCTCAAAAGGAAGACTCCAATCCGGTGAAATGAGAATAAGTGCTTGAGTGAGCTTTTCCTTTAACAATTTGAAAGCACACAAGCACTCATTAAATTCAAATGGGCATCTTTTTCCAACAACTTGGTCAATGGTTGAGCTATCTTAGAGAAGTCCTTGATGAATCGGCGATAAAACCCCGCATGTCTCAAAAAACTCCGAATTCCCTTGATGTTTGTTGTAGGAGGTAATTTCTCAATAGTTTCGAATTTTGCCCTATCAACTTCAATCCCTTGGCTTAAAATTTTATGACCAAGAACAATTCCTTCTTGAACCATGAAGTAGCACTTCTCCCAGTTTAGAACCAAGTTTGTCTCTTCACATTACATGAGTACTTTCTCAAGGTTCTTCAAACATGCTTCAAATGAATTTCCAAAAACCGAAAAATCATCCATGAAAACCTCCACGCATCCTCCAATAAGTCATTAAAAATTGCGGTCATACACCTTTGAAAAGTAGTTGGTGCATTGCAAAGCCCGAACGACATTCTTCTATATGCAAAAGCACCAAAAAGACAAGTGAAGTTGTCTTCTCTTGATCTTCAAGGGTAATTGGGATTTGAAAATACCCCGACATGACATCTAGAAAACAATAGAATTTGTGGCCAGCTAGGCATTCCAACATTTGGTTAATAAATGGTAATGGAAAATGGTTCTTCCTTGTAGCATCATTCAATCTCTGATAGTCAATGCAAACACGCTACCCTGTCACCATTCTTATGGGAATTAATTCGTTTTGCTCATTCTTTACCACTGTCATGCACCTTTTTTGGGTACCACTTGTGTTGGGCTCACCCAAGCACTATCCGAGATGGGGTAAATAACGCTTGCATCAAAAAGTTTTACCACCTCGTCCATCACTACTTCCTTCATGTTTGGATTTAATCTTTGTTGAGGCTGAATCATAGTTTTGTAGTTGTCTTCCATCAAAATCTTGTGGGTGCAAAAGGATGGGCTGATTCCTTTATTATCTGAAATTTTCCAGGCTATGGTTGTTTTGTACAGCTTCAACAAAGTGACCAACTGTTCTTTTTACTCAGAAGAAAGGTTTGAGCAACGATAACCGGCAACTTTGATCCTTCGGTAAGAAAAGCATACTCCAAATGTTTTGGCAGTACTTTAAGTTCAAACTCAGGAGGTTCTTCCACTGATGGTCATAGTCGATTTGCTTGTTTCGGCTCAGTTTCCTCAAATCCCTTAAAAGTATCTTCTATTTCATTTTCAAGTATCTCTTATACTGATTTGTTTGTCTCTAACACATCCATGCTATCAACATCACCCACTTGAGCATCCAAATCATACACTTCAATAGATGAAACTGATTCGACACAAGCTATGAGTTCATCCTCTGCCTCTAATTCAGTTTTAGATTCAGCACTTTCTGCTGCAAATGCCATTGAGAAATATGCAGGAACCTCCCCCGACTCATATTCCTCTCCATTTTTTTGAGAGAGATAAACACAGATTTTTCAAAATAGTCCAATAAGCTTGATAGTTTGGCCCCTTGATAATGTATTCCAAACTCTTCCTTTACCTCTTGTAGCCTAGTTGTCCTTAAACTGAAATTTCCTCATGTTGCTCACTTGGATCAAAGCACAGTGCAAGCTACTCCATCTTTTTCTCATCAGATACCATCATGTCCCTCAACATTTCAATTATTTATGCTTCATTAAACATGATCCTGAAGTGAAAGAGAAAAAAAAAGGAATTACTGTTCACAAAGAGAGATAAGGGACATAAGAGAACATGTGAATGGCGAAAGAAAGAGAAATATAAAGTAGAAAAACAATGAAAAAGGCAAATGACTAAAGTAACAAAGTCCTAGTGTTCCTAATATCCCGTTCCCTGGCAACGGCGTCAAAAACTTAACAAGATCTCTCACGTGTGTGTACCACAAGTGCACGGGTGTCGAAGTCATAAAATACCGCGGTGAGTAGGGTAGTTGAATCCACGGGGAACGAAAGTACTAGTAATAACTACTTCTTTATTATCTAGTCAAAATCAAGGTTGTGATGGAATGAACTCAATCGCACACAATTATGAAAATCACAAGCAAGCAAAGAAAAGGTAAAATAACAAAAGTCTCAATCAATAAAGATTAGGTACCCTGGCAATGCTCCCCTAGGATCTAACATAAAGCACAAGATTTATTAAATGTTTCTAAACTGAGTTAAAAGAATTGAGGTAATCTAAGATTAATCGATCCCTGCCTACAGGCCACCGATACTACTCCCCTACAAGATCCCGGTGGAGAAATCACTCAATCTCAATACTTCACACCTCATATGACCGCAATGAACTCTAGGGTTACCTAAGAGTGTAAACGATTCCAAAAGATAGACCTAACCCTACTTCTAGGTAAAAGATCCGTAACCCTTACAAGGACCCGGTGGAGAAATGTCTCAATCTTATGCCACACACCAAACATGGTTGCATAAAGCTTAGGGAATACAGAGATAGAAAACACTCAATCGAAAGGAAAAGAGGACGCTCCACTATCTCATGACTCACCCTCTCAACCTTCTTTAATCTTAGAGTTTTAACCCTAATGGAGACCTCTCTCTCACCAAGGTGAACAAATTATGCAATAACCAGTCAATCACAAGGATCAGTAAGACATGCAAGCAATAATAAAACAAGATTAAAACTCAAATAGACCCGTACTTAATAGAAGTCATAAAGTAAATCAATACAAAGAATTGATCTAGGGTACACGCGCCCAAATACCTACTACGGTTTAGCCCTCCATGGGGCTCATTACAAAATAAAAAATAATGCAATGAAAAGCAATGAAAACCATAGAGAATAACCCCCTCAAATTCATGATGATGGCCTTGATGGATCGCTCAATGTTTTGAAGGATCCGTCTCCGAAGCTAGGTTGCCAAAGGCCCCCTCGATACTATAACGGAGAAAAGATCTATCAAAGTTGGTGAAGAACGACCCCCAATCTCGCCAAAGACCTTCTCTTTAAACCCTAGCCGCTTTGCCCTTCAAATGTGTGCAAAAAGTCCCCATAGAATCAAACAAAAGAGCTATTTATAATCATAATCCGCGTCTGTCATGTGTCTCCACGAGACCATGTGAGATTTCACGTGCCCATGTGGGCTGCAGGAATTTTCACGCGACCTGTGGAATTTCCATCCTGTCACATAAACAGTAATTTTGCTACAATGATCTGCTACAGTAATCTTCATAACTGCGGTCCAAACATTCTTCTCTTGAGGCCAAATGGTCAGGCACACGTCCATATGGTCGGTTATTAACATGACCCCTTGCGTGTATCCCGCAAGTGCACGGGCTTGTCAAAGTAATAAATTTTACCCTGGTGAGTGGGTAGTTGTATCCACAGGGAATATGGATTTAAGACACAAGAACTCACTATTTAGCTATGCGGTATACGAAAAGTGAGAATAGGATTAATGAGTGAGTGTGAAAGCAATTAAAAAGAGACAAGAAATAAACTAGAAGATGGAAGGTAAGAGAGTGCTAGTAGGAGTAAATAGAGAAGGACAAGAAATGAGAAAAGATGAGTACCCGGACAAGCTACCCCTAGGACTTATGCTTCTAGTGCAAGACAATGCTATTATACTTTCCTATTGATGTTAATTGAGTCGAGGATATCCTTAAACACACGGTCCCAAACCTAAGGTCAACCATGACTAACCCCAACACTATGCCCCGGCATTAGGTTTTCACTACGACTCTTGACTCTCGTTGACCTGTCAACTAAGCCCTAGGGGATTCCATCTTCCTAAGCCTCACACTACGTGGGATTGCTTTAAGTTCTAAGGATTTCTAGTGATAAACCCGGTTCCTATGTATAGTTCTAACCCTTTTGTCCAGGTGGAAGAACCCTAGTCTCAATTAAGCCCTAGTACTAGGATTCACTTTAACCCTTCACTCTGTTACTCGCGCAACTAAGCCCCATGGGAGTTCCTCTCCTAGCACTTCACTCTATCTCGACCGCTAAGAAATCATGGAACACGGAGGTAGGGAGAATCACACCGGAGGGGAAAGGGAACGTTCCGCTACCTCACGACTCATCCTCTCAATCCTCTTCAATCTTAAGTAGTCTAACCCTATATGAGTTGTCACACCTCCAAAGGATAACCTAGATTCTTCTCAACCCTAGTGTCACGGCTAAGGGAAAACAATTACAAGAAGCAATTAAGATTGAAACTCGAATTTATTCATCAATAATGGAAAAGCATAATAACAATGTCAAAAAAACATAATAATCCTAGGGTTTACAAGTCCGAATACCCACAAGGGGTTTAGCTCCTCATGGAGCTATACAAATCCATCAAAATATGAAAGTCAACACAAATTGAAAACATCGATGAAAACTTCCTTACGTATGATGTGGCCGTGGTCTTGTGCGGCCGCCAGACGTCGATGATAATGCTGATGACGCGCCCCGAACCTCCACAAAGTCTACTCCGAAATCCTAGCAACGGTCTCCAGAAGTTAGGGAGAAAGATTGGTCAAAAGATGTGTAAAAAGTCTCCAAATCTGGCTTTTATAATGTTGAGTCACGGCTTTAAAATCGGCCTTATCGGGATTTCACACGGCCGTGTGAAATTTTCACACGCCCGTGTGAAGTTGCTACAATGCTGATTTTCGGCCGACAGTGAACAATAACTTGCTACATTGTTTTTCTACAGTAACTTGCTGGAGTGCTGCTACAGTAACTCACCGGAAACACTCCCGAATTCACTATTCTTCATCGAGGCCATTGAATTGGGCATACAATCAATGATAGATTGTGTCGATTGCTTCAAATCTCCTTCTTGGTGAAGTTCTCCTAAACTACACGAGTTAGACTTATTGTGAGCATGACTGCCCTTGTGCCCCTCCAAAGTAGGTTGGCACACACTCACAAGTCTAGGCTCGTGCCTTATTCCTTTCCTTGTTCCGAAAACTCCCCAACAACGACAAACATGATCTAACTTTGTTCTTCTTCAAATTAGCTCCACAAACCTACAATGCACAAAAGCACACAAATGGACACAATTTAGTGATAAAATCTGATAAAAGATATGCTTGTTGTAAGATAATAACGCTTCGCGATACTATAACACAAGCACTTATCAGTTATAATACTTTTCTTCATCGAAGTATCATTTGGAAGCTCTTGAAATCTTCACACATGTAGGGAAATAAAGGCGTGACTGCCTTTGTGCCCTTCCATTTCAAAAATCGACTTGAAGTCTTTTGGAAGTTGGCACACACCCTCACGTACATGAGATCCTCTTGTGTTTTGACCCTTAGCTTTGTACAAAAACTCCCAACAATGTGTCTTCATAACCTATCTTTGCTTCCTTTTCTTCATTCAAGGCATTCACAACCTAATTTCACAAAGAAACACCAAATGCAGTTTATAAAACATAAACCATGGTAAAAATGATACTCGATGCATTTAAAACACATAAAAAAAATATGTCTACTTAAGCACTTATCACTCCTCTCCCACTTCCATTGATGGGTATCCGAACAAGGTTATCCATGCATCCATAAAAGAGTGATTCTAAATCCATTATGGAAACCGAATGCCCTTTTATATGTTAGA